>OY292425.1:32500-10032500 GCA_958496245.1 Perizoma flavofasciatum | reverse complement strand
TCCACCGGAATTCAAAACACATTGGACGAGGTACATTGGAAGTTGTTGTTCAATAAATCCCTTGTAGCCAGGAGATAAACTTAGATTTGACGGACGAACTGACGCTGGGTAACTGTGTATCTCTGCCTCTGAACACTACATGTACTAAATTTTAGTAATATATAGCTAGACACGAGCACAAAGAGTATAATAGCCTTGAGGCATAATGAGAATTTTACTTTTGGCTTATTACTGCTAAGGTACCCTAGATGCAGCATCGCATCTGTTACGGGACTGGCCTCGGGACAATTATCGTTTTCAAACGAATTGATGGAAAACTTATCATCATTTAATTTTTATGATCAAAAAATTAAATTTTTAAGGATTCCTTTCTTAAACTCCTTTGTATTAAGTACTTTATAATTAGCAAAACTATACGATTAGAGCCATAAACTATAGATTAGATTAAATAAAGTAATAAACAATGTCGGTCACTCATCACATTGACGGTCAAGTGAAGGGACTTCCGGGCGCGGGGTCGCGAGAGGGAAAGATAAACAGGCTTTCTAGGTAGTAGGTAAACCAACTTACGAGCGCGATCATCCCGTTGAACGTGAAGACAAATGGTTTTGATCCACCTCTGTCCACCGACATTCAGGAAACTTTTAGAAGTTATCAATTTATCGGGTTCATCAACTGCGTCGTCCGGTTCGTAGTCACCATTCGAGAACCTATTTCTGCGGTTCTACGAGCCATATATATGTCTTTAGCTGAGTAATACATTGAGAATTTATTTAATAATGCCTTTGACTAAAGCGGTAGATATTGGATTATAACTTTTAACTTTATTTTATGTACATTTTATTACGGTGTTCATTTTATGATTCCAAACTGAGTTAAATCTTGTTTCAATTAGACAACTAAATTAAATGTCGTCTCTACATTTTAGAAAAGGGCAACGTACCTCTCACAGTTTCTCAGTACTTACCGACCCCGAGTAAAAATGAGCAAGCCATAGATTTATATTCAAGGATCACAGCATTTATTTTCACTGTGCGTCTATAGATACTCTTTGGCAGTTTACCAAGAGTTAGTAAATATACCCCACGATTTAACCTCTTGAAGTGGAGTGCCTCCCTTAGTACTTGAAGCTCCCTTCTGTTCCGTGAACCTACAACTCACCTCGCTTGATACCTACTCACGGTGAAAATAGTTTCTAAGAAAAGAATCCAGTTTTGGCATGAAAAACTTGTAATTTTTTTTAAAACGCTATAAGTACAAATACATGGATTGATTAAAATAGACCTTGCCCATAGCTCACGGCTACTTTTTGGGGTGATGTAATAGCGTGTTTTATAAACGCGCGACTTTATCGCTACAATTTGCAACACGCAACAACGATGCAGTAGCTATACATTCGCATTGTATCGATTCAGCATCGCTGTTGCACTAATGTGGCATTGTATCAGGCGACTGCAGCATGGAAATACTTTTTTGAGCCACTACTGCATAGCGACTTTAAAGATGCTGCTTTGCGCCTGTATCGCAATAATAGCTATAGAAAATCATGGTTACGTGAGCGCTATTATCGTCATCATGGTACGGTCAGAGACAGGATCTTGGCTGTATCGCTACTGTATCGCCGCAAAAAGTTACGTTGGCCGAAGGCTTTTAGGACAATTATTTTACTTTAAAATTACACGTGGGCGTTTATCTGTCAGAGCAAAATCATTGCTACGTGGGCGCTATTACCGTCATCATGGTACGATCAAAGACAGGATCCTGGCTGTATCGCTACTGTATCGCTGCAAAAAGTTACGTTGGCCGAAGGCTTTTAGGACAATTATTTTACTTTAAAATACCACGTGGACGTTTCTCTGTCAGGGAAAAATCATGGCTACGTGGGCGCTATTATCGTCATCATGGTACGATCAGAGACAGGATCCTGGCTGTATCGCTACTGTATCGTCGCAAAAACTTACGTTGGCCGAAGGCTTTTAGGACAATTATTTTACTTTAAAATACCACGTGGACGTTTATCTATCAGGGCAAAATCATGGCTACGTGGGCGCTATTATCGTCATCATGGTACGGTCAGAGGCAGGATCCTGGCTGTATCGCTACTGTATCGTCGCAGAAAGTTACGCTGGGCGATGACTTTTAGGACTTCAATTATTTTACTTTAAAATACCACGTGATCGTTTATCTGTCTGGGCAAAGGTATGGTTTGGGCTCATTACGTTATATGTGTATAGAAAAAACTCCAAAAAATAGTGCTAAGCTCTCCACGGTACCGCTGTATAACTAGCTAGAAACTTACACCACCAGCTACCAGCTTTTCGTTTTACTACTTTTCTATTTCTCACTGCTCTACGGCAATTCCAACAAGATTTTTTCGTTTAAGCGTAATATTTAAATTACTCGGCGTCACTCAAATTCGATGTTATGAAAATAAAGTTGAGAAAGTGTTTATGAGAGCTGAGATACCTATTCATAACCTCAATTGAAAAATAATAAAATCCGCAGAAAAAAGATATTGGAGCGAAATTGCCACTTCGGAGATTTTTCTTACGCAAGTTGAAATTCTCGAAAGCTATTCAAATAAAATCGATTTGATAGCGTAGGTATTCATGTGAAATATTAGGTAGAATGAATAAACATATAGGTACATAATGCCGCTGCTTGATTCACCGACCATTTGTGCTACGGCGTAGGCGAAACTTGGCGATGCGTAGCTCAATGGCTACGGCGTAGGTGAAGTTGAGACCCATAATTGATTAATTACAAAACTCTATGAAATCACTTTGGTAACAATATAACTACTTAAACATAAACTATGTGAGGAAACTACGTGGTGACTGCTTTACTTTTAAGCCCACTTATCCGGTTGCTTCCCACGAATGTTGGTACTTTGCAACTGTCCAGTCCACACTACAATTACGGCACTGAGCTCTGGGGGCGCGCTGCTGGATGGGAATGCGCATTCGGAATGAAAAAACGTGCCATTAGGCATATTGTTCAGTCATGTAGTTCCTAATACAAGCTCTGTTTACTTTGGGATAATGCTATGTGAAAATGTCCAGCATTATTCTTTACTAGCTTCTGCCTACGGTTTCACCTGCGTGGTACGCGGATAAAAAGTAGCCTATGTGTTATTCTGATATATAAGCTATATTACTGTATAGTTTCAACAAAATATGTTCAGTAGTTTTTGCGTGAAAGAGTAACAAACATCCAACCTCACAAACTTTCGCGTTTATAATAGTAGTAGGTTTTTTTTTATTATTAAACTCTAACGGCAATTGTCAGCACGCGCTTTTCCTGGAATTAGAAATGATGACCCTATCTAGCATAGTCATTTTCCAAGTGTATGTGAGAAATAATCTCAATGCATTTATTAAAGATACAACACTCGCCACGTAGAAGACCTCTAGTTAAATCCGCATAAGCTAGCCAAATCTAAGAAATTAACTCATGTCAATATACAATCGGAATCCAAAAATCATGAAAGCTGCTCTAAGCCTAAGTAGTTTCAAAAGTAGATTAAAAATCTGTTAAGCTAACCTTCTATACAGTGGAAGAGTTTTTGAGCAAAAACTTAATTAGATAATTAAGATATGACTAATAACTGATAGACTGGCAAATACGAAACTAATGTGATGGCGATGGTACCTAACTATGTACCTAGTTAGGTACGTTAGATAAATGTACACAACTAATATAATTAGCGAATATGCGTAACCAACACAATCCAGAGTAGGTTGGTGTTTACGTGGATACAACATTATAGAAATGCTATGTATGAATCTTTTTGTATGAATAAATGTATATATATATATATATATCTTAGATGGTATCCAAACATTTTTTTTTACGTTTACACATGGTGGGCCATTGTTTCACGAGACATGTATCTTTCATATGATTCTGATTCTGTAGCCGTTACAGCGTGGTTGTGCCAAATAAATAAAAGCAAATTCGGTCCCTGCATAAAATGTAAATGTGTGAACACTATTTGTGGCATTTCTCGTGAAGATTAGGATAAAGAATGCCCCAGATAGACGTGATAGATGGCAGGATAATGCAAATCCACGTTACGGATGGCCATGCAGGCGATACATATCCGAACATATATTTTGTACAATGTTGCAGCGTTTTATTTTTTTAACTTATGATGCGAAATTTTATAAGGCACTTCAATACTTGGACAAAAATAGTGAATTTGTTAATGTAACTAAATAATTTGAAATAACTTGACATTAAAGCAAACATAAATCAATGAGTAATCTAACTATCAACACGCTTATAATTATTAGCTTCAGTTGTAACTAACAAACAATGTAATAAAATCTTGGAAGTCAATTTTAACCTACTTCTAATTGTCATATCGGAATGAAACTTTGTATGTATATGTAGTTCGGATCAGAGTACTATAATTTGGTCAGCTAATCTGATGATTGAGCCAGGAGGTAGATAGTGGAACTCTTCAGTGGCTATTAGTAAACCCCTCGAGTTTGGGCTCATATGATTGGTTTTGGCGAGAACAAGAAATTGGGCTTGATAACGAGGGTGTGATGATGAAGCCAAGAGGTGGATAATGGAATTCTTTTTATACTTTTTAGTGCGTTTTTAGTTTTTTATTTTTAACTACACATTTTACTCTTTATAGGCTTTTATTACGTAAGTAACACCAGTAAACTTACGGTATTAGATTCAGTAAAAATAGACCTACCTATAATACCTACTCGTATGTGAGCAATGAAACACAAAAGAAGGTCGAGAACAAATGATGTCAATTTCGCAAACTTGAATTTAGTCTTTTCCCAAAGATAATTAACATCACTTGATTCAGCCCTCATCTGCTTCATATTGTCGCGATTACTTCAAAACAGTGTTTTCACGGAATAAAAATTTGCTTATTTTGATGTTTAAAAATAGAAACTTAACAGTTTAACCCAGAACAGAATATTTATTATTATTATTAATTTATTAAAGTGCGGATTTCATTCCCGCTGCGGGACATATTATTCTGGATCAAGATATTTCGGTTATCGTAGTTCCTGTCGATCATAATACTGGAAATCCTAGTGTAGGGTTAGGACTGTAAGATACAAAAATACAAAAATGCGAAAAAATATCGATATAATTTTGTGAAACAGCCTTTAATCGGCTGTTTTTGAGTATATTTTATAAATTGTGCCAACCCTAAGGCAAATTTTAAACGAACATAACGTTTATCATTGTGGTATTGTACTTAAACATTTACTACAGATTTTTACCACAATTTTCTTCAGTGATGACAAAAACTGAATATAGAAAAGGTCGTAGATCTAAAGTTGTAAGCTATAATGTGTAAAAATATTCTTTCAGGTCAGTAAAAGCTAAGTAATTACTCAAGACTCTATTTGAAAGACCATCAAAACAATTACACTAAGAGAAAGTAATGTAACGAAAAAATAATAAAGCTTATTTAAAAACAGTAAACATCAAATAAAAATTAATTAAACAATTACATAGATAACCTGTACAATATTGTCCTTCTAATGTTTTTAACTTTACCGTTTTACACTAAAAACCATTAACAATTTTTTTAACATAAATTCGCGTTCGCCATCTTTGATTTTAAACTAAATGCCAAATGTATGAATCGGGGGACAGCGAGAATAGTCAAAAATAAAGAGGAGCAATAAGCTAAGAGAAGAATCAAATAATAATGTGATCGTATAACGTGTATTGAAAAAGCCCATGTTGAGCTATAATATATGCAAATACGCCACCAATTTCTGCTCGAATGAAAGTATCACAGGTTAAATTAAAAACAACTACGTGACATGACAGGTATAACAATGCCGATGAAGCTTCGCATCAAAGCATAGGATAAACAGCAGTATGACAAGAAACATAAGTCCCAACTTGGCTTTTTTCACACATACATGACACGATTTCCCAAAAACGCTGCCTCCATATACGATTATTCATCGCAGGGTGTCAAGCAATACAACTGAAAAGATTAATACTCAAAATTCCCAAACCAGCATATTAATGTGGGTATTTTTGGAGGACATTTACAAATGGCTGGGCTGAGCAACAGCCTGTTTGCCTGTTGGGTAATTAATATCGTTCTGCGTAATGGAACGTTAATGTTGGCATTTGGGAACAAGCTTTTTGTCGTGGCCGGTACAGTAGTTGACAAAGCTTCCAAGTTTTGTTTCATCTTTTTTGTAGTTTTTATACAATTTTGACTAAAAGTAGATTTCATGAGCTTTTGTGATACACTCTTGACGAGAATGAATAGCAGCCATCATTTAGTTTATGAAAAAAATATAGTAGTACCTACTTTTCAAACTTTCGCAATCAGTAAACATAAGTCTTTACCTACGGGTCTTTATCGCGTTTATCTTTTTTATTACGTTTAAACTGTGTTGCACAGCCGCGGTCACTGTTGACTGGAATATTTGGAGCTGTCGTCGAGCATTAGCCTCAACTGCCCTCAATTAGAAAGAAGAAAAAGAAAGAAAATACATTTATTTTACATAAACAATTACACAGAAAGGATATAGGCACAGACGTATATACATATATTATGTCGACCATATTATAGGCTGTAGACACAATATAGTCCTCTTCGTGACGCGTGGGTCAAACAGCATAATTGTGCAATTCTTTTTCATATTCAGAAAAGTCAAGATCATTATTACGACATACTTCACTAACCGTAAAACACACTGCAAAATTGAACCGCGTTTAATATTATTATTATTATAATATGCGAATATGTATAATTATTATACGGTAATGCAAGTAATTATCTAGTTATCTAGAAAACACCCCAACCAAAGAACTGATGACACCCCAACCACACAACAGCCACGACAGCGATAACAAAATGGTCGGGCACGAATTTATTTGAAATCACCAAGAACCATTCACATTCGCACGAGTCATTCGCAAAGTGTGGATGAAACCGACCACAGTGTAGCCACATAGCACGCGCGTAGGGAGGGTTACGCGTACTCCGTATCTTCGTCCGTCACGTGTCGGTTCAAGTGTTTTTTGCTAGAAAAACGGAACTACGGGAGCGTGCATTCTGCCAAGCCTGACCTACGGATGTCAAACATGGAGTTGCACAAACAAAAATATTAAATCACTAGAAGCTTGTCAACACAGAATGGAAAGAAGTATACTCAATTTAAAATTAAAAGACAAAGTTCGGTTAACAACAATAAGAAAGCAAACCAAGATTATAGACATAAAATACCGAATCAAACAACTAAAATGGAAATGGAGTGGACATCTAATAAGAAGTAAGACGGAAAAATGGGCCAAAGATGTGACGGAATGGTGCCCTAGAGATAAAAAGAGAAGTAAAGGTAGACAGTATCGTAGATGGGAAGATGACATCAAACATATAATTACCTAAACAAATTTCTTTTAACTAGGTATAAGTAGAAATAAGATAAAATTTTACTATAAGATTGTTAATAAAGGCTATTATTATTATTATTATTATTATTATTATTATTATTATTATTATTATTATTCTGGTGTTGAATAATGTTCAGTCATTTATTAATTCATACATGACCACTGCCCGGGATATTCAGTGTAATGTAATCGAGGTGTGGTTGAGGTGTGGCCCTTCTGAAGATAACCTCAGTAGAGACGTGGGTGAAAAGATACCTACGTAGCGAAGGTAGGTAGATGCGAACATAGCTTTGAACTATTAGGATTTGAAAGCTGCGCATTATTTCACTTACCTATGGCCAAGCACAAAACTGACCGATAAAAAAACCCTGGCGTACCTCATATAAAAGCTTCAGGTTACAAACTAACACATTAATTAAGACTGCTATTTCCTTTCTTACAACGTCTATCCATAAAACTCATCCTAATAACTGGGTCAGTATAACCTTGTTCTAGGACGTTTTATATTGCGCGACACGATGCTTAGAATGAAAGAGAAAGGGGCATGAATAAACACGGGGCATAAAAGAGCACAAAGAACGAATGTATACCAATTTCTGCCGCCAAGCAATAATGCTCGCATTACTGTGTTCCAGTTTGAAGGACATGACTTTTCACCAGTTATGTCTCACGCAGGGTGTCATGCATAATATTCGCGTCAAATGGCCAATATAACTATCCCAAAGTTATGACCGGGAAGCCACAGTCATCTAGCCTTCCTATCGAGTACCAGGCGAGTACTTTCACATGGGGTGAAAGAGGACATAAAATGTAAATACGTAGCTACCTACGTACTACCTATGCTGCGAAGCGCAGAATTTTAAACATTTATTTTCTTGACTTTACTCTATAGCTGGTTGCTCAATAGGGTGGATTAGTTTTACCAATTTTCGTTTGGCACAGGCCCGTTATCGCAATCGATATCGGAAAACTGTTATACACGAAAATAACGTTGGCATGAAATAAGCTACATTACGGAAAGTGTTGTTTTAACCCGCGAGGAGCCCATATTAACGTTTGCCATATAATGAAGTTGTGTTTTTGGTTGTGTGTCTATCGTCATATACCTCCTAAATGGCTTATCGGATCGAAATCGAAAAAGTAATTGAATAAGTAACAGAATTTTCCTGTGTCGATGATTCTAAACAGACCTCTAGACTGTGGTTTCTCCAAGACCAACATTCATAAACAGTAGGTACCTGTAGGACTTGTAGGGTAATAAAATAAAATATATGGAGACAGTTATGTGTTAAAAAACCCCGACTCGTTTATTTCTATTATAGAGGTAGCATGTGGCGATAAGGCCTATCTACGAACGTAAGAACTTTATTGGAGCCATACAAGGCGATGGAGAGAAATCGCATTACAATCAGTTGTTATTTCAGAGAAAAATGGTAACAGACAAACACACTAAAATGAACAAACAACCAGGAGTCAATATGTTTGGGATAAGTACCAAATATATTGACTCCTGGCGTTGCCGGTAAAAGGAGTAAATGTACCGTATTGTACCTAATGTTTGAGGATGAAATTGATGGCATTAAGAAAATTTGTTTTACAACAGCTCCAAAACACTTTTTACACATTAATGCGTTACACTCTATCATCCTTTTACATAATAAAGAAGCTGTGAAAATGAGGCGTTGATAGTACCTACCTATCGCTTCTGAAAACACCCGTGTTACATGTTATTGTCTATCAACACGCATACATAAAGAGGGAACCTACGGGTGACTTCATTTTCCTTAAAAGCATCATTTATCATCTTGGAGTGCACTTTTCCGGTATTGCGTCCGTAGACGGAAATTCTCATGTCAGTATGCTATTTTTCATGCGAATAAATTAGTGAACCTCTTAGCCGAAACTGAAAATTTTGCGGTAAATTGAAAAAAAAAATACGTGTTACGATGGTGTAGTTTTCTCGTAACACATTCGTAGCATGATGTTGTTTTGGGATTTATTTTAACCTTAAAATAATGTTGTTCAGATACCTATTCCTCTTCTTTCACCAAAAATTGCGAAAATAGTTTACGGGAAACAGCAAGCATGTATATATCGTAGTTTACAAATAAGCTATACACACTTACACACATCAAAAAGTTTGCGTTGAAATATCTTTGGTTCCTTGAAATATTATAACCTCTTTAAGAATTCATTATTTGATAAAAAATACATCATTTAGAATAAAAACATATTATTTCTTTTGTTTATTTTTCAAACATTCGTTAGGTTTTTTTTAATAATAATATTTCAACACATGAAAAATTATGTGAAAATTTTCAAACTGATCGCAAACTTTTTTGGTATAAGTAGGTATTGTTTGTGCCTCAAGTGTGCACGTGGGACGTGGAGCCTAACCATGGAGTCGTATAGCGATTCAGTTCAGGCAAAGATCTCACTTTCCGCTTTGCGATTGAAGACGCTATGGCATTGTTAAAGCTTTGTCATTCGCAAAGCGAGATTTGACATCTTTGCCTGAATTGAATCGCAATAAGACTTGATGGTTAGGCCCCTGGTTGGCAATAATTGTAGTGGTGTGGTCACCTCAACACAGTGACCCATCGTTTGTTATTAATTCGTCAGCCTTTGTTGTTATTTGTCGACAGAAACTAGTCCAGGCGATTTATTGAATTCAACTAACAGACTACCGACTCAGCAAGTTAATTTAAAACCCGATTCAATGAAAGATCCCAATTAAACTGTGAAGTGAACTTAGCGGTAGACTTGAGATTGTGCCCTAGATGGGAACTAGACCAGATACTTGACAACTCATCAAGAGATCTTCATAGTTGAACAAACAGTATCCACTTTCATTCTTAATTATCTTATACTTATTGTATCCTTTCTCTTTCGTACCTATGTACACTATCTCATATTTTTAAGTTCCTACCATTAAGTAAGTACCTATTTTTAATTGTCATATACCTATATACTACACATGCTGTGATGCCCTCTAATTGCGGGAACACGAAATAACCTGTGTTGGGTTTAGGGATTGCAATCCTGCCAAACGGGATCACGCATTCCTGCGGGATCCCGCTGCTTTTATTAATCTGCTGGATCCCGCACCTTCAAAGCGCAGATCCGCGGATCCCGCAAATTAAAAATTTGGCGCTTAAACTTTCGCGTAAATCGCGAGTAGCACGAGCGCGACGTTGCCGTTCCGCACAGCGCGCCGCGCCTACTAGCCTACTACCGTAGAAGCCGAGAGAGCGTTTTCAGCATCAGAATATATTTGCAGTTCACTCAGAAGCAGGCTCGGAGATGATACAATAAATGCCATTTGCTTCTTAAGAGCGTATTTTCAAAAGTTATCACCATAGGCTGATATCATAGTAATAGCATCTAAGAGAAAGTTGTGATTTGATTATTAGTCATTAATAATTCAGTCATAAGACTGAATTAAAAATATAAAACTGTTGTTAGGAGTAAGGGTAAAATTAAACAAAACTATTAAATTATGCCAAACATTTAAAGATGAATCTAAGAAAACAGATTACTAATTACTAATACTTAATTAATAGAAAAGAAATATATTTTGTTGCTTACAGAAATGTTTAATAATAGTTGATTTTTACACAAAAATCTGTAGTTTCAATTTGATTTTATAACATAATTTCAAAGATGCGGGATCCCGCATGATCCCGCGCGGGATTGAGTAATCCCACATATCAATCCCGCGGGATTGAATGAGCTGCGGGATTGCAATCCCTAGTTGGGTGTCCTGATAAAATAAAAAAAAAATGTTTTTCTAATCTTCCATAAAAACTAAAAGCTACTTTCAGAGGTTCTAGTATATCCTAAAGTGAAGGTGTGATGATAATGTCCATATCTCAGGAAATCAAGTGGAACATTTAAATATTTACCTACTTAGGCTGCTCGGATCCCTAACTACTTAGGGATCCGATTTTTTTAAATATCCTTTTATGAAGTATTTTGATGAAATATCATTGTGAATCGACATCAAGTCTCTCAAAAAAAAACTAAAATGCTATTATATTTTGTCCGAAAAGTCGGACAATGCACACCAAAGCACACACCAGGGATTCAATGTACAGGTATTATGACAATAGGACATTTTGTTTACATATGTATAGCCTCATAGCGTAGCGGAGTCCAAGATCTTTGGCATCGACGTTCTGTGACAGCCATTTTGCATACCTCTTGGACGTTTTACGATTAGGGAATTATGTGTGATTCTGTGAATTATGTGTGATACCTTTAAATATATCATATCTACGTATAAATAACGGTAAGTATTTATAAAAAAATATATAAGTAGTATCTATATCAGTCATGCAGATCCCTTTATAAAAGATCTGCTTAGTTTGGGACTAGATGATGCTGTAGGAAAAATGACCAGTTTTTTTTATATTTAATTACCGTTTACTAGGAGCCATGTCCAGGCTTGGACGTTTTTCGCCAGACGATGAAGAAAACACATCAGCATTGCAGTTCAGCACCACAGGGTAGATTGATGATATAATTGGTATTATGCATTAACAGTCTATAGCGCTTTCAATTCAATTTTCGTGATAAGATCCTTCAATCTACACGAATATCATAGACAAAACACCCACTTACAAAATTGGGAATGTTAAATTTGACATTGTGTAGAATAATAGGTAGCTAACTATATAATATGCCTAAAGGAACTAGACTTCTATCTTTGTATGTCCTTAAAAATATTAACTGGCAAAAGCTGTACATATCTAGGTACTAATAATTTTCTAACTAGGAAGGTAGTCTATCATATTTTAGGCATTGGCTACGAATGTTGAATGCCATTTATTTTGACCACTAGCAAATTAGTATTTATGGTTCTAGAAAGGATACCTCACGCTCAAATAGATACAATTAAAAAAAACTTTTCTTAGCTGTTTTGGCAATTTTTTGGAGCCCATAATCATTGGTCTATTCTTTCTAAACTGCATGAAAAAATATATTAGCCCATTCATGCCCAGTTCCTAAGAGGCCCTGATTCTTCTCCTTGGCTGCTCTCGACCACTGAGTTGGTAAATGTTGATTTACGAGTTAGCCAATAGAATAGGACCGTTTAAACGCAGCATATCGTCTCTTCCTACAAAACTTCCTCTTAAACTTTCTCCTTGTATGAAAATCCTTCAGTTTGTCACTGTTCGTAACTTTCTCTACAATATCCAACCACTTTTGGTCTAAGTCCTCGGGTGGTTCATCGTTTATCAGAATAATGGGTAGGAGAAATCCATTGTGTTCTCTCTTGTTTGTCTTGAGGACTGAAGTTGGTAAGTGTCGTTCCTCGGGTGTGTTAAGGCCGGAGCTTTCTTTACCGGAGACGACGGAGACCTCCAGGTTCTGAGCGGAGTCAGTGTGGAAGTCGTTTTCTGACTCGTTTTGGGCGGCCAGTGCTGCTTCCATATCCAGTAACTGAAACAGGCCAAATAAAAAAAAACATAGAATTGAAACCATCTAGATACTACTAAGACCTGCCTTGTTTTTCATATACACTGAAATAGCTCAAGGCAGGTTTTTGTCGCGGCACTCTTTTGTTTATGACCAGCCGTGAGGCTGTTTTTGTCGCGGCACTGTCTAGTGTAATTTCAGCTATTAGCTTCAAATTTCCACAAGAGCCAAGGGTTATACCTTAGAATAGAGGAAGCTACGTACCTATTTTATTTCCCTACCCACTCTTGAACAAGCGTGAATTTATATCTACAAACCTATTATCTAACGAAACCACGAGAATACCGACAGTTTACGGTATGTAAACAATTCCAGCACTACAGACATGGCGAGTTCATTAGCGAAATATATTTAGTAAGAGCGACGTTGTAGTCATCGTAAGTCTTCTAATCGTGTAAATAAACATCGAAGTTCAAAGCTAGTTTCAAGGCTTATACAAATGGCAAACGGAAAAAACACCCATTGAATTATGCAGTTTCTTTATCCCACGATTATTTTAAGTGACGAATTGGCAGTTGGCCTACGCTTTGTCTTCTACTGACTGTTGATAATATTGATGTTGCCATATCACATTAGCTACACCTAATAAATAAGACAATAGAAAAGTCGTTTATTGGGCCCAAAAGCAAAGCTAACGAACGCGTTCATACAAAATGTCTCATATAAAATTTTCCTGCGTCCCGGCCCATTCACGGCACGGATATGTGTGGAAAGTTCTTTAGTTTTTTTGGCTGATGAAAGAAGTGGTAATTGTTGTATAGAAAAATGGAAACTAAATAACTTTAAAAATAACTCAAATATAAATGTTCAGGGCCCACTTCGCGATCGATCCATGTCATAATTTAAAATACCCACCATTATTCAGCATCCGGAAAACAAAGCATGGTTTTATATCCATCAAAACATTTATCGTTTTATTTATTAGCTCTTATTTTCTCATAACGCTGAAGAATCGCGCACTTGACTTTGGAATGACTTTGGTCAAAGCAGGTTGAAAGATGCTTACCGGCTAGGAACTAAGCTTAGTATGAGCACCCGACTGGCTTGTCCACGGAAGAGCAAACAAAAATGATCTTATTCTGTTTCTCTTTCCGTCAGACAAAATAGAGAAACATAAATATTTTTCGACTTTTAAAAAACCGTTGGGTGCTCATGCTACACCCAAGGGTGCAGAGGGCATTGCAGAGGAACTAACCACTACGTTATAACATCATCGTTGTTTGAAATCTTATTTGACTGGCTGATTGAATTTGACATTTACATTCGTACTCGATACTCGATACGTAGCATTAGTAGATTTAGCCAACGTTCTCATTTTGTATTCCCATGGGAAAAAAATAACAACGATTGATAATACCTATTGATGTCAAACATCGTAACGAATATGGAAATAACGGCTTTCAATCGACATAGGTACAAGTTATTTGATGTTTTCTGTGAAATTGTCCATGTCTGATATTAGACAGATCCAATAGCATTGTAATAGCACTCAAGTATGATAAAGTATAAACACGCACCGAAAACCTGGTTTCAACGAGAGCGACAGACTTGTGGTCATAACCTTGCCTTGGATTATAAAGTATCTTAAATATGCGAAGATAAATAAACATCCCTTTTCGATCCCGTTAATCATCATCTTCGGCCAATAATATTCCTTCTGTTGAGAGTTTATACCACAGGTTCTCAAACTTATTTTTACCATCGCTCACTTTGAAAATAAAAAAAATCCTAGCGCGCCCCAATGTTTTTAAACATAACCACCTATGCTTTCCCCTCTAGACCGCCTTAGCGCGCCCACAAGGGGGCGTTATCGCCCACTTTGAGAAACAGTAGTTTAGACTTTTACATTGATGAGCGAGAACCACCAATATCAATAGGTAAGTAAGTTTTGTACGAGGTAAGCGCTAACCTGGTATCGGGGTGGTCAAAGCCTTTTCGGAGACCTGCGACATATCAAAGCAGTTATTATGTGTCATCGTGGAGTTAGGGTGTTGTGGTCCACGGGTGTAGGGGCGTCGTTAGGGTGTACAGGGAATCCTAGTGTGGGATAAGGACTTTGTATGCAATTAATGGGTGTTTTTTATTTATTTGGAACAACAGCTTAATTTGCCCTCCGAAACGGAAGCTCTCAGTTGGTATTATCACGAACAGTCAATAGGCACTTATCGAATTCTGAAGGGTCATTCAGAAACGTCGCTTCAATTACTCGCGATTAAGCCTTGAAAAATCAGGCAACAAACATTGATTGTTTTTTTTTGATAACCATCATTCAGCTTTAGTGAGGAATCAAAGAAGGTGAGCTCATTCATTGAGAAATAGTATTTATAAAAGCGGATATAACCTAAAAAATACGACCTATGAAAGTGATGAATATTGCGTAAAAGCGTACGTGTCAAAAATTATAGCAACTTAAAAAAATTAAACTTTTCATAAAAAATCTTATTAAAACTAATAATTGCATAATAGTATGTAAAATGAGTCACATGCCCTTATATATACACACACATATTTTAAACTTGTCTTAGATTTAACTTGTCATAAAAAAAATAAGTGTCGTTTGATAGTCGCAGAATAGTAGGAAGGTGTGTTAAATAAGTCACATGACCTTACATAGGTACATATACTTATTATTTCCAGGATAGAGGCGTTTTACTCGATAATTTAATTCACAGTTAGGTGTACTAAATTAGTAAGCAAATTGTATATTAATATCCTTATTAGTGGCTCATCATACGCATGGAGAGATTTGTAAAAGCCTTTGGATCAAAATATAGAGGGGCTGGCGCCTACTGAGCCATGACGGCTCAAATCTTAATGAACCTATCAATTTCAAAGTAGCTGCTTAGACAACTTCTTCCGTATCGCGAAATGTATATTTTCCGGAAATTGAATTTTGTATAAAACAGTAATATTACAAGAATCAATTTCATGATCGACATAAAATCTATAATACATTTATTCATACAGCTATATAGGTACTACATATAGTAGTGTTTTGTATATACACAACAAAATACAGATAGCTATCTAAGGATCGTTGCAAATGATCTATAGATAGCTCAACCGCTCCAGATATAAATATATTGGATGTTTTATGCAGCTGATATCTTGTTTAGTCTTAGTAATTTACTCTGTGGGGTTCAAGTCAATTTTAGAAAAGAATTATTTTAACGGGAATATAAAAAAAATGATATACATTCAAGTACCTATCGTGATTTGTTTTGTTGTGGATAGGTGTTTGTAATTTTATAGGAGTGAATGTGTGAATGTATTTGTTTTAAAGCATACCTGCTATATCGACAACAAAGTCCTTCTGCCGGTATATACACCAGCAGTAAGACTATCTGCTAGATCACACGAATCACACGAAATCGTTAACACATTTTTGTATTTTCCAAAACCTAAATATTATGGTGTTACTACGTAGGGACTTGGTTAGGAGTTTGGACGTCCAAACGTCCTAACTAATAGGTAGTTATACATTTTTCGTTCAGATAAGAAATTTCATAAAATTTATATTGTTCGTATATTATTTTCATGCATCTAAATGCTTACCATGGGTGCGAGTCTCTAATAAATATCGCTCTAGAGATTTCGTTAAATCTCAACCACGACATACAAAAATGCTTGAATGACGGTATATGAAAGTAAACCGTTAAGTGGTCATTTAATGCCGTTATTTTCGCGCGTATAATCGTATGTTTCTTTTGGCTATCCAACCGTTCTTTTCCGCTGATCAGACAACGGGTCCAAATTGTCAATCAAAAGCTGCGCCTTACTATCGGCCCACATATAAAATATTCGACTTGTTAAATAACAGCAACTGACGTAAATCTCCAACTTATGCTATGGATACAGACTCTATCTAAGAAGTTTGGAAGTTGAGCTACGTAATATTCTCTGTTTCAATGAACTTGGTAACTCAGTTCAAAATCTATGGAGCAGGTAAGATTATTAGGAAGTTTAGTAGATACCTACAACATTTTAGAACAGTGTTAGTCTAGCCAACGAAAATCCAGTAAGTTCGTACGTGGTCGATTTTATCATTAAGAAGCCTACACATCCGTGTACCTACCGTGTGGCAGACATGTAGCCGGCTGCGACGCAAAAGATGCAAGTATGATTACCGTTGCGGGGCAAATGTTTGCAAGTTCTGCAAATATTTTTGTTCAGGTTCTGGGTGTTGTGGTACCACGGCACTCGTAGTTCCTGATACCCACGACGCAGGGAATCCGAGTGTGGGGTCAGGACTATGTATGTGTCTGTTGGACGTTTATTTATTATTTATTTATTTATTTGTCTCGGCTGTTATGCATAATATGTAATTACAATAAAAATGTATAGAAGTAGTATGTCAGTCACGTAGTTTCCATAACACAAGCTTTGCTTACTTTGGGGCCAGATGATACTATGTGGGAAATATCTAGCATTATTATTATTACTATACAGCACACAAATACTCGTAACTAAGTAGAGGTAAACCAAACAACATGGTTCTTGAGATATAGATGTTTACTGATTGCATTGACCACCTTATTGCGGTAACCACGACCACCAATCGGAATAACTCGATTGACAATCGTCTGATCTAAGTTGGAAATTGGAACATTCCACATTGAATGCACTAAGAAGCTCCTCAGTTCAATTGTCAGAGAACTCTACACGAATAGACGTAGAACTTAACCCATTGTACCTTTATCATAATGTGTTATTGATTATTTTGTGCAATAAAGTATTTTTATTCATTCATTCATTCTTATTCTAATTATAACTCAAAATTTAGTCTGCGGCACTTAAAATAAAAGAACCTTTATGAAGAATTTTATATTTGGCAGTTGGGTGCCTGCATCTTGACACCTAGGTATAAATAGCTAGGTTCTTATATTTTTCCTTTAGCCTTGCTCGAATGATTTATGAACTACACATTAGTGTAACAATCAATGTTAGAGTAACATTAAATTTAAATTTCAATATCCAACTTGAATTTGAACAAAGGCAGTTTTCATATGCTCATCAAATTTTCAGCTCAGAAAATCGTCAACCAAAACATGGAATATATCAAGATAACTTTATATTCAAACTATATTTCGGATTAGATTCGGGCACGATTCTCGCTCGGATGCCGTATTATGTGGTTCAGCGACTGAATGATAATATCGTTACTCACACCTGTATGTCAAATCACGTCCTCATGACTTGGTTGGTTTTATGAATTAAAATGTATGTCAGAAGTCAAAAGGGTTATAAGCTTTTCTAATAACGGATTATTTTCTAAGAATGTTTCTTGGTTTTTTTACGCAGCCTTTTGCGTATTTAGGATAGTGTAGCACTTTTGCCTGCGCTCAGAGAGGGTGATTAATAATGAACCGTGACTTTATAGTAGATAATAAGTAGCTAGGTAATTAAAATTCGTTATATCCTGATAAAACTTATCTCATACTAGCTTTCCGCCCGCAACTTAGTCCGCGCTGACATAGTTGATAACAATACGAGTGCCTTTTGCCCCTCGCCTCTTGCTATCCGCCCTACCTCATCCACGTACTCGCATCGCACTGCCAGTGTCATCTATAGCGCCGCAATACCAACTTCTCTTCATTACACAACTATTCCATCAAATGACATGTTGTAAAAGGCAAACTTTATTAACATTAGGCACATTTTCATAACATTTTTTTTTCTGATATAATAATACTGATAATCTATAACAATACTGATAATCAATACGAAGTCTTAACATGTCAAAGTCTTAAGTCATACACAGTCTTAAGTCTAAGGACCCGTGCTGAGTGATATGTTTTGATTTGTAAGGGTGGAATAAGAAAATAAGTTTTACCGAAATTCAACCTGAGAGAAGCGGGAAAATGAAGTTTGTTGCTAAAAAACTCAGTGTGGACAAAGCTATGAGCGTTCCACTAGTAGATAAAGGAATTCGTAGTGACGACCTCGTAAATGAGAGAGTAAACCGAAGGTAGTACCTACGCACCATACAATATAGGCACCACTTGTATCGTATAAATTATGCTTTCCACTAATAAATATGCACACTAACTTCAAAGCAAGCCTGCGAAATTTGCTAGTTAATTAGTTACGTGATCTACGAGTAGTTGTTTCGTAAACAGACTGTGAAACCGGCATCAATCGGAGCAGATGTTTGCGCGGTAATGAGCAGCCGATTCAGAGATGAATCAGACGATTGTTTATAGGATGAGTGCCTACAACTTTAATGATTTTTGTCTTCTCTCTTTCCTTGACCGATAATGCTATGTGCCTTGACCAAAATCTAGACAATACAAAGAGGTAAAGTTTATAAGTTTGGATGTAGCAGATAATTTCTAAAACTACTCAACCTATTTCAAAAAATCTTTCACAAATATTTAGAATGGACCTTTAGAGTGGGCATAGATTGTATATTATCCCGTTAACATAAAAGGGTTTTTCTTGGAGACCAATTTTGCAACGTAATTCGACGAAAAAACCTTCATCAGATACCACACGGTACAAGTACAACACGGGTGAGGCCGTGGGCTATTGTTAATATAAATAAGCAAGATGATAGCTGAGTACATAAGTATGACCAAGAACTTTGTACCAAAGAAGCAAATTTTCGGTACGAAGTTTTGGTTTGGTTTTCTCCTCATCAGGTTACTAAAAAAAATTGTATAAATATGTTCTTAATTTAGGGGTAACAAAAAACTTGTGGCTGACGAGAAACTTAAATAAGATTAGTATCTGGAACTTTCCCAAGATATCACAAAATGTTGAAGATACTTGTTACATAGTTCTCGCACTCGGAATTATGTTTACCTACTGTCCTCAATATAGTAGACATAGAAATTGTGAGAAGTATTCGTTATTAGTAAAAGAAAAATATATGTAAGTGACAAAATTTCCCCTGTTAGCAGAATCAAAGTCTCTATAGAACTACCTAAAAGTAAAGAGCCAAGACACAAATATTGCCTCCCTAAAAAGAACGCTTCCATCTGGTAGTGGCCTGGAACAGTTGAGCTATCTTAGGATCGTTTGCAACGGTTATTATGGCTCAACTTTTTTATCTGTACTATGTACATGCAACGAACGACCAAGAGCGAGATAGAATAGAAGTTACTACAAATACCGTCGTTCATAGGATTGGTCACGAGAATGCATCTAGTTTAAAAGGCGATTCAATATGATTGTTGGGGTTCACTAAAGGAAATGCCTTTAGGCTTAATGTTGGTAGCATTGGTATTACCCGGTGTTTATCCCGCGACGCAGTATACAGCACCCAGGCGACATAAATGAACATGATAAGCGCAGGTACCACTAGACTGGCCACAACTGGTATCCGCCGCACCCAAGCGTGGTAAAGCGCTAGTATGAATAGCATTATGCCTACTAGGATCGCTATGTACCGTCCTGTGCGGCGACGTTCCTCCTGAAACCAAAAATGTATCATAAGATAAGTTAGAGCCATTCAGCAGTAATCGACGCCCTCAGTTCATTAAGTCGCTATATAACAAAGCGCGCCGCACCGCAATCATTGACACGGCTTACGTTGTTAGCAAGCGTGAATTAAGATCATCTAGCAAAATGGCTTATCAAATCAAATCAAAAGTTTATTTCTCAGACTGTGTTGTCTGAGAAATAAACTTTTGATTTGATTCCATTTTGTAAATAGATACTTAAGACTATTTGTTAATAAATTCTGCAATGATAAATGATGATATGTACATAGAGACATTCTGTATGTGTTGATCAAACAATGAAATCATATTGATTTCACTGATTGACCACCCTTCGCCAAAATGTCTCCAAATAGGAGAGATACACCTCTCCGCAACTGTTTTGAGGATACTTTTGTGACTGCCACGAACTCTACTCATCAGAGATGCCGTCTTCTTACGGATGATGGCATGAAAATCATCCGTCCTAGTCTGTGCGAACATCTCTGACGCACTACAAAAACGCGGCAGCCTCAACAGTATCCTGAAAGTA
Source organism: Perizoma flavofasciatum (assembly GCA_958496245.1). Lineage (NCBI taxonomy): Eukaryota > Metazoa > Arthropoda > Insecta > Lepidoptera > Geometridae > Perizoma > Perizoma flavofasciatum. The sequence continues at coordinate 10,011,641 of OY292425.1, read as the reverse complement.
TTATTATATAAGGGGCTAAGGGGAACGAAATCATAGCGTTAAGACTTTAAAAGAGAACACTTGTAAAAGCTTCACTTCCACGTTTTAGAAATTTTGGACATTGGCCTGTCAACATTAAATTTAGTACCCCTCCACCCCTAACATCAATCTACCTTTAATTTTGCTATTAAAGGTAGATTGATGTTAGTATCATAATTATGGGGTAGCCCTAATTTTTAGCTTTTCAAAAAGTAGTAGGTACCTACGATTGAAATTGAAACTAAACCGGTACTTGTGCTAGTTTAGATATGTACTAATAAATTTGCTAATGATGGTTCAACGTACTCGAAAAGCATATAATGTTTACTGTTAGTGTGTAAAACAAAATGTTTTTTAAACATATATTTGCCTAAGGTCAGTTGATATATTGCAATAAATTCTAGCATAAAACGAAATCACAACTACATCCCTTAGAATAGTTTATGCAGGTCGTGCTTTTGACGCATTTGAAATTGAATTCAGAATACAATAAAGGATAAATTATGTTTAGCCCTGAGGATAATATTTATAAAAATATTTTTATCTGCTGATAGACAAACCGTATACATTTGCTTCCCTTTATTTTATCAACCAACTTCAAAAAATGAGGTTCTCAATTTACCTGTTTGTTGTGTATTTTACGGGACCTCTTCGAAAACTGTGAACGGTGATCCTTTTTTAATGGGTAAGAGTATACTTTAAAAAAAATCAATGGGACCACCAAATCATTTATATGAAAAAATCCCATCCCTAAATTTCATATTGAACTGTTTATCAACTTCTTGTTATTTGAAGTCGGTAGGTTTTTATTTTTATCCTGTAAATAAATCTACTATAATTTCGCTTAAATTTTATAATGAACTAGAGGCTAACTAGGATTTTTATTCCGTCGATTGACAAAACACAAAACGCTTTTGACTTTTTTTGACATGTTCCATTTCATACTCAACAGTAGAAAGCAGAAATATTTTTGATAAACAAAAATATTTTTCTATGACAGGTATATGTAGTAGTTATACGTAGATATCTATTCAATTTTGTTCGGGTTCTTCTAAAGCTACTATAAAATACTAGACCCTGCCCACGGCTTCGCTTGCGTGGTACCCGGATAAAAGTAGCCTATGTGTTATTCTGAATTATAAAGCTACTGTAAAGTTTCATCAGAATCCGTTCAGTACTTTTTGCGTGAAAGAGTAACATACATACATCCATCCTCACAAACTTTCGCATTTATAATAATAGTAGTATATACACATAGAATAAATCTTCTTTACTATTCAAGCTGTACGAATTCACGTTCCATAGGGAACGTCTTACCTTTTTCTATAAGATCATCAAAATCACACACTATTTTTAAAATTATGTTATACAACCATGGCTCAGAGCTGCTATTTGAATGAATGAAAATACTTTATTGTACACCATAAGAAAATAGATATAACAAAAATAAAAAATAAAACTTAAAGTATATACAATGGGCGGTCTAATCGCTTAGAAGCGATCTCTTCCAGACAACATTTGGATAGAGAGGATTAAATGAGATTGTAATAATGGCTGGGGGTGTACTAATGCTTTATTAATTTGGAAATTGTGCAAGTAGTTATAAATAGATACTAGCAAATAGGTAATAAATAAAATACATAGAGTTAATTTAATTAATCGTTTCTAAATTATTACACACTTATTATCTCACATTATTATTATTTGTAAGTATATATAGGATATATATCTATTTATGTTATTTATTTAGGTATATATTATTAATATTATATTTTATTATAGGTTTACTCGTACACCGCCGCCTTTTGATTCCATTTTATCCTGGAAGAGATCGTTTTTAGCGATAAGACCACCTTTTGTACCTTTAATGTTTATGATTTCCTGTGGTTTTTTTGCTTTGGTTTGCAATAAAGAGTTTATCTATCTATGCATCAAAAAAAATTATAACAAAAGTTTTAGTAAAAACAAACAAAGACAAGGAGCTTCCTAAAACGTCATTAATGTGTGATATTAATCAGCAAGGTTGGTTGTTTGGCGCTTTTAAATAGAATGTGACATGCGAGCTTACATAAATAAAAAAATCTAAATAAATCCTTTTTGTACGTGGGGAAAATAGTTCCGTTTTTTTTAATAACAAATTTAAAATCTTCTATCATGAAAAGTAGAGATGAAATTCTCATTGTGAACCAAATATATCGTGTATCCCGTAAGTACAGGGTTCTCAAGGTTGAGTGCATCATTGACACGAGATTTTTCAATCTTGACCCCGTGATTTGGGTCGAGCAAGATTCTGAACAACGATGTCGAGGATCGAATCCCTTTCAAAAACTGTTATTTTAATTTTTGGAATAATCTTTTATAATGAGCGTATTAGTACTCAAGTGAGAACTTATTTCATTTTGATAAGCACACAGATAATTATAACAACTTCTTTTCTTGGTGTATGTATGTTAGTACACCATGAGAAATTAGTGTATAATATCCACAAAATGATCTCCAATGTATTTGTGCTGCATTCTAATTTATCCATTTTGGTAGGCTTTCTCGAAATGAAACTTTACTAACGAGTTTTTTTTGTCCGCTCGTTCATCTCGAGGGGACATGGATTAATTGTCATGGAGCAATGTTAGTTAGCGAATCATTAGAAGTTATAAGCCTTACAACTTCTTTGTATATTTTGACCTAAATCGTCATTATTTTCTACGCTAACTTTGCGCGCCGCGTTGTCTCGATTAGTGTAAAATGGTACTTAAATATATAGCAGCGTGAGCAGTCTAGTATATTACCATGAAAGTTTATTACTTCTTCGTCTTCGAATTACTGGTATTTTTTTTGGTCATACGGGTTTAGGTCAGTGATCTGCCCAGGTTGATAGTGACAAATTGTAAGAGAACCATAAGTGCCTGCTGTCAAAAGTGAACTGCTTTTGTACAAATCTATGAGCAATGTCATAATCTTGTAGGTATTGATACCGAATATAGTACCAGTGCAAAAACAAAGATCTTTAGCGAAAACTAACCAGCATTTGTTAAATTTTCTACCAAAACAACAGTAGCAACCACTTTAGTACACAAAGAAAGCGTGGATGTTCCTTTTAATTAAAAAGCGGAACTCTTTGTGCACTCTTTATAAAGCACAGCTTAAAAAAGTGGGGCACTTACCTATAATCTAGATAGTTCTAGGCATTATTATAGAATCACTATTATAGAATCTACTCCATTGAGTAACACGATAAATACTACAATTAGTTAATAGAATTGCTGAAATGCCACACACGTAAATAGTCATGAGATATAGGTGTGCAAAATCGAGTTAGTCAGTACAACTATCAAAAATAGCACGAAAATTGGAAGGTCGGTACATTTATTTTTACTAAAACGGGATATTTAAAATGATTTGCGAGTTTAAATGTTTCTCGGCAGTGATCACGAGAGGAACTGATATATTGGGAACATTCAAACTCACAAATCATGGTAAATATTTAGTAACACAATGTATTCATAATCTTGATAGTTTCAAAAGTTAGGTTCATTTTATATGAGGATGAAGGTAATGCTAATGTACCTATTGATATAGCGGAGCGGAGACAAGCAACCATATAAGATAGTCGTCACAAAATAAGTCAAGTAATTTTTTAAAATGCGATTTTTTGGAAAACGATGGACGTCTCTTGTGGGGCTTACCCCCATGTAACTTCCATCGTCTATTGCAGCACCCTAATAACCACCTCCGAAGTGATACAAACCGATTTCAAAATAAAACTACTTGACTTCAATCGTCTATCGCAGCGACTTGAAGAGATAAAATCGTATATAGTTATAAAAAAACGATTGAAAACCCGCTTTACAATCAGTTAAGCAGACAAATGGCAACATACAAACAAACTACCTCTTACGTCAAACGCATACGCAGGTTCCTTGCGTCGCGGGTAAAAATAGATATAATTGCTAGTAAAAATAAAAGCATAAAACAAAAACAAAGAAAACTCTAGTTACCTTCACTAAAGACTCCGCTGACTTCAGATTTGTAGTGGATCCTTTCACGTTGTTCAGTTTCAGGTTCATTGTGTCACTGATTCTAAAAGCAATAACCTTTCATTAAATCGTTACGTGGCTTGTTTTTTTTTCTTCTTTGAAGCTACAGCATACCTTCTACCTGATCTTAACCGTTTTCTGCAAAACTAGAGGAATTGCTGTTGCGTTCGTTTGTTCCACAAGTGGAAGGACTTATCGATAATGATCCACGAATCCATTTTGCCTGCATTATAGACAAAATTGTCGCATGCGCCTGTAACTTCATCGGTACCTATACTTTTCAAACCGGAATACAGCAATGCGAGCATTACTGTTTGATGGTAGAGATAGATACTGTGATAGGACAAACTATTTTACAGAGCTTTCCTACCATCTATTACCCACTGACTGGCATTGAACGCATGCTGTAGAGAACAGAAATTCTGAAATTTTGAAGTGTATTAGAGGCACTAAAAATATTTATATGAAATTGAACTGCTAAAGGGTGCAGTGCGTAGATGAACAAGTCGCGGTGATGGTTCGCTAGTCTATCTAAATACATAAAATTATTGCGTTACACGCTGATTGACTGACTAATAATTAACGCACAGCCTAAATAAACCGTAATTCCTCAAACCTAAAATTCTGAGGAATATTGTTCATTCTGATGTGTAAAGATGGCTTTTCACGGTCTGTAGTTCAGATTACCCTGCACGCGCTTACACCGCCGCTTCCGTAAATTCAGAAGAAGCTCTTCCGTGTCAAACGTGGCCGTCACACAGATGAAGTCGCGTGCGTTTCACTAGTCATTACATAATTACTACAAACACCGAACCCTTATAAACAGATTTCAAATTGGAAAATCCAATGCATTTTAATCCAATATCCAACTGGGACTGTAATATATTCCGACTCTTATCAAGTTACTTTGTGTCAAAGCCTTGTTTCCACTTTGTTATCCACCTCCTACTGAGTTAAGTTCATCTAGAGTCCATGCATTTTCCGATAACAATTTTAAAATTTGTACAAAGATAATTTGTAATTTTCCATAGGGAAAGTAAAACAACACAATAAAGGCAAGCACAATAAGGTAGTACACTACTATCAAAAATTCGTAATTGAATATTCCTCGCTCCTTACCACTTAGATACAAAGCTATTCAGACAATAATATCAATTAATAATAAGCTCAAAAAAATAATATTTGAATTTGTAAAACATAAAAAGCAGTACTACTTACAAGTCAGTCATAAACACTGTAAAATCCCTCCACACTACAAAACACTTCTATCTTATGGTGAGTACGCGTGTATTGAAGCAGGAACGCAAGCTGACTGCACGGCAGATTAAACTAACACTGCATAATCATGAATGTTTGCTTCGCCCGTTAAAAACGAATAAACCCTCCTCAGCTACATCAACTATACATTAACCTGTGCCTTAACTGTCCATCAGACGGACAAGACCGCCCGAAGTCCGCACATTGGCTTTCGGCACCTCGATAACAATGATGCGATCAATCATTGCCCCCGTAAATATCCCCTGATATAGACCAGACGAAATTTTACGCTTTTTATGTTCCGCTAACCGCTGCAAAAATCAGCTAAACAGCGAATTCCCTGGTAGGTAAGTATTTTAATTTATTCGCCGTATTTTTATCTCATAAAATGTAAGTATATGCAGTAGGTCGAGCTTTGTTGCTCGGGTTGTTAAAATTTTACAGCCTGTGTCGACATTGTGAAATTTAGCGACTTAAATTTCCTAATCCTTCCTAATGTTAAATTTAAAAGTTTGAATGTTTGTTGCGAAGTATCCGTAACGGCTGAACGGATTGAAGGGAAATCTAGAATATCTCATACGCTGCTTTTTAGCCAGGTATCGCGCCATGGGCAGAGGTGAAGACAGTCGATAGGTCTGTGATTTATCAAGACCAAAATAGTACTGACCATAAACCTAACAGTTTCCGAAAAACCTACTTGAAAAACTTATAGCAATGTGCATCAAACAATTTATTAGTTTTTCGACTGTGAAATATTTTACGAATCACATTGCAGTTAGGTATGTACCTCATATGTTATGTTTTTCAAATATCACGATGCAACCGATTTGCGTAATGTGTCATGTCATTGAAACCCCTTAGGTATATTATAATATCTGTGCCTTAGGTATAAATTAGATCCCCTGAAAACCACTATACTACATGGTGATTTAAGCCACATGATCCAAGAGCTACGGATTCGTAGGAGACCTAATGATCCATCTGAATTAACCCCAGATGTGACGTAATCACGCAATATCGTAGGCGGCATAAGTACCTATTAGTAGTGCACGGCGCGACGCGGAAGGAGAAAGTCGCAACCACTCACCCTGATGAAGACTCTCGGAATGAGGCGAAACTTAGTCGGTGCCTTCACCGATAGTGCAGTACGTGAAAATTCCCGTTTTTACAATATGAATAGTAGAATCCGATAATAATGAGCCCTGATTTTTTTAAACTTTATTCGATTTTATTAAACCATCAATTGTTTCAAAAGTTCGATAAGATAATATGATCTCAGGCTCAGGTGTAGCACCTCATATTGACAGTGTGATGATACGATCACTTTAGGAAAGTGATTCTTTCAGATTGAACATTAGTCCTCGCCTACGCTATATGGAGGGAATAAAGTGTAACATCAGGAAGGAGGTGAAAAATTCGATAGTGAAAGTGATACTGACCAAGAAAATAGGACCAAGCTGTTTCACAAAAAATGCCTTTAGGCTAGGTTTTCTATGTTTTTTTGTTATCCAAAACTGATTTGCAAAATAAAATAAATTAAATTGCATTTTTTTTTGCGAAACATCGATGAAAATTTTACTAAAATTTATAGGCGATCATGCGATCATGCGCCAAATAACCGCGTCACTGAAGAGCCGCTTGCGCGGCAGCACCAACAGCCTTGTGAACGTTGTTGCTGATGACTGTTGAGGCGCTGGCTGATAGAGCTTGGGCCGATCTCTCGCCTGGTCTCCAAATAGTTGCATTAAGTAGGTAGTAGGTATATTATTCGTATTAAATTTGATTTAATTTATTAACATAGTTATAGGTACCTTATTTATGTAATACTCCGCCTGAGACGCAGAAGGTTGTGAGTTCGATTCCCGCTGCGGGACAAATGTTTGTTAGCAAATATTTGTCTCGGGTCTGGGTGTTTTCTATGTATAATATGTACGTATTTACAAAAAAAAGTATATAAGTATGTAACCAGTCATGTAGTTTCCCATAAAACAAGCTCTGCTTAATTTGGGGCTATATGAGTCTGAGTGAAAAATTACCTATTATTAATATGGATCTTGGTCCGAAATAAAAATGTTTTATTATTCATTAATATTATTTGCTTTTCATCGCACCCGAAATCACAGGTTTTTTTTCTTTTTACATACTATGGATCATTTAAACTATATTAAGCCTATTTATGTAAGTAGATCAGTTTCATTGTAGGGACTCCCACAACCATAAAAAAATCAGGCCACCTAGCTACGAGCATACGTTTTGTTTTGATATTCAAAATACTTCATATACTTTATTTTTCTATGGATCGTTTGCAACAGTCTTTATATAGCTAGCTGTTTCATCTGTATATTTTGTATATACCTACTTATACACAGTTTTATGAATAAATGTTTTCAAGATAACACAAGAATCTGACGTTGGTTGTCTCGACGAGTCCCTCTCTGTAGATACAGATGACAAGCTCTAATGAAATTCCTAGTCATTAAGCGCAATGACGCGAAACAGGAGCACTCCCGTTAATTCCTTATAAAGTTTTCCATTTTAGATCAAACGCCTCTGGGTTTGTTCGACGGGAACGCCAATTAAACTATATTTTATAAATCGAAACCAATACTTACAGAAGTTAGTTAACGAGAATAGAACCGTGAGAAAATACTGAACTTAACCTTTTTTTTGTTAAAAATATAGTTTCATTGGCGTTCCCGTCGTGCAAAACCAGAAGCGTTTGATCTAAAATTGATAGCAACTTAAATTTGGTTTTCCAAGCACTAAAAATTAAATTTGGGTAGTATATTTATCTTTTGTACCTATGTACCTGCAGACCCTGCCGTACGTCGAGTAGGTATTTCGTGATGTACTTAAATAAATGTTTTTTTCTGTGTCAGATGGCCCTTTAGTAGTTATTAAAAAGGCTTAACAGCGAATCCGTCGATAACTAAAAGTAAAACTCTTTTGACGATAAAAAAGGTATAAGAAAATAATAATTTTAGTAAGTTGATTTGATCGATCCCAATTCACCATGGGCCGAGACATTTTTTATTCAGGTAATCCTATCTGCCGATTAATAAAAGAAACAAAGCTGCTGGAATAGAACGTATCATAAATCACGGTGTGGAAGTTTTAATTAATTTCCTACTGAATAGCCGGGGAGTCAGTTTGCTTTAGTAGTTCAATAGGTAAAGAAAGATGCGGCTGGTTCAAAATTTCGTCATCATGATCAAATAGAAGTCTACTGCCGGACAAATGCCTCCATCAAGGAGTTCTATAATAAACGATCTTGGGCTACCTCCACTCCATCTACCAATTTCCACAACCTTCGATCCATCGAGCTTTCCATTTGCGTCGTCCAGCGGGGCGTTCGCACTTATTTCACATGGCTGGTATCATCGAATGGAATGAATCGTATAACGCAAATTTGTAAGCTGGTTGAGCCATAGACACAACGAATGACAATACGATTAGACAATGCGAATGAACAAAATTGGTTTCATATTGGACGTTCCGTTTTTTGGATGGATGGGCCATTAAAATAAGGAACTAATGTCAAAATTAATTGGCATCTCGATAGCCATGAGTTAGTGTGATCGCCCCGCAGTTCATGGTTACCATTCGAGAACCTTTTCCTTGCGCTCAATTTAAATATCTCCATCAGTGATTGACTGGTTTCGTAGTTATCTGCACGGCAATGCATACGTATTGACGATTCCTTTTTATCTTGGTACATTAGCCAGTGTCCCGCAAGGTGACGTTTTTCTCCTCTTTTAATAGCGCTCTTTATAAATTAAATTTCACATCAACTTCCTTCTTCCTTTATGCAGACGATCTCCAAATGTACACACATGCTCCACTCGATAACTTGGAGCTGTAATCTACCGCACTAATAATGACTTTATACATATTCATGACCAAGGTAAAGCTTTCGGTCATAAAATTAGCCTAAATAAAACCCAAATTATCATAGTGGGAAGTTCTCAAACTGCAGTTAAAATAGATTGGACAACTCTCCCCCACGTAGAGTTTAACGGAGTGACGGTTCCCTTTAGCAAATCAGTAAATTACCTAGGGGTATTTATAAATAATCACCTGTTGTGGGGTCCACAATGAGATGCAGTGAGTCGGAAACTGTTTGCATCTGCAGGCTCTCATAAGAGGCAGCATAATTTCCTGCCTACTGCTACTAAAATAACGCTTGCACAATCACTCCTTCTCCCTTTCCTTACCTATGTTGATGTCTGCTATCTTGACCTCACAGAAGTCTCCAAAACGTCTGTATAAGGAAAATTTGACCACATCCCTGAGTTTCATTTATCTACGACTGAAGTGTGCCAACTGTTGTTTTTATCCATGGCAGTGCGTTCTAGGTTAGACGGGTATAGTCGCAATGCCGTTGAACTGTATCGAACTGTGGCATGTTGCCGAGACAGTGTCTGATGCAGGCACGGATTTGGGCATTAGTCTATAAGGATTTAGTATGTATCAATAAAAAAATAAAAATAAATAAAATAATGCTGGTCATTTCTTTTACACAGCATCTAGCCTCAAAAGTAAGCGAGCTTGTGTTATGGGAGCTACATACATGACTGATATACTACTTATATATTTTTTTATTTTTTTGTAAATACATACATATTATACATAGAAAACACCCAGACCCGAGACAAATTAATGCAGATCATACAAACATTTTTCCCGCAGCGGGAATCGAACCCGCAACCTTCTGCGTCTCAGGCGGCAATATTACCTAAGCATTCAACTCTAGGGTATTCAGTTCCAGTAATTCAGGCAGTCATACCCAACCTTTTTGTTTTATAAAAAATATGTGCTGCATGTTATATTTTTCTTCGTTTTAGATATTCATCGTGGGCAAATAGTGAAAACCTAGGAGTACCGTACCTACGAACACCTCTACAGAATTTACAGTTAAAAGATATTTTATCAGAGTGTTTATCTGACTTTATGAAACTTTTTCTCCTTAGACTTGTTGCTGCAATGTTTCGGATTCACTCGACTTTAGATAAAATATGGGTCACATAATCACCTAGTTATTTTCGCTAGGTTAGAAACTTCTAAAAATTCCACTGCTGAATTACACCAATTTTGCTAAGCTGATGTCGAAATTTTTCTACTTAAGTAGGTTGTTTTATCAAATTGAATAACTGACCTACTGGTCAGTTATAATCTTTTTGGAATATTTATTTGCGTACCTACTGGTATGCAAATAAAGATTCCCTGTGTCCCGCAATACATACCTGGTACACCCAGGCATTGCCAACTCAGTGACACCATAACTCCAGCGTGCGTTGCCAAAGTGCGCCATTGTACTCGTAGAATGCGTGGCGTGCGCCATTCACTGAGAGTTGCGTTTGCCAAACTTTGTGTAAGTAGGTTTGTTCCGACTACGATGTAACGTAACTTTTAAGTCGACAAAATAACCTCATTGCGGAAATGCTATTGTCTTCGATAACTAGTTGGCATAGTTTTTCGGTGAACTAAAGAACTTTGTTACTTTATCGTTGGTTCTCAAAATTCTCAACTTGCATGAGATATTTTATTTCCATAGGTACCTACTGGTGAAAATTGACCAAAAAAACTGAATTTATGTGAGTTAAATGAGTGCCAACGTTAATGATTATGTACTTATTTATAAAAAAAAACTACCTTTTACCCACGGCTTCGTCCGCGTCGGACCAGGATCAAAAGTAGCCTATGTGTTATTTGATGTACCTATAAGCTATATTACTGTAAAGTTTCATCAAAATCCGTTTCGTAGTTTTTGCGTGAAAGAATAACAAACATCCTCTTTGGCATTTATAATATAAGTAGGAAGGATAGGCTGTGATTAATTACCTATTTAGATATCTGTACTTGATTTTAAAAAAATACATTGTTTATAAATGGATCAGGGGATTTCTGGAACTTTTGTCCAGAAATCTCCTTTGCTTCCCCTTTGAGTACCGGAAGGGGATTATCGCAGGTGATTTGATGAATAAGCCGACACAGACAACTTGTGAACATGAACCGAGAGATACAGTCGTGGTCATTTTTGTTTCAAAAATTCTATTCCATGTATTTTTATTTGTAAGTTGAAAATGTAAGTAATAGACTTTAGGAAGAAGGCTATGTACCTGAATACATATTATTGTTTGTTATACATAAAAATCTACCTTTTCAGATTGTCAGTTAGGTACTTATTGATGAGGTAGAGGGCTAAGGTTTAGGAGTGCAAGCGACTTATTTAAAAATTTCACAATTCGAGAAAACCAACGTAGGTAAAGACGGGACGACGTTGCGCGCTTGGAACCTCGCTGAACGTGTAGCGAAGCGACGAAATGTGCTGTCTAGTGTGTCGCCTATGTGGACACCATGTACCGTAGCAAGCCGCCTAGCTAGACTTCTGCAGTGCAGGTATCCGAGCTATCTAGACATATAGCTGCAGTAGGTAAGTAGGTACCTACCTACAGCCTCAGCCAATGTATGGAGATTAGACACTAGACGCCCGTGCGGCCACGCCATAAGAGGTACCTAACTTTCGTCATTGTACAAACAAACTAATAAAATTAACCTAGTCAACCATGAACAACATACATGTAACTGAACGTTATGTTTCTGTGACATCAAAAAGGCGACCTTTAAAATTATTTAACGAATTTAGTACAGTGTGTTAATTTTACGAGCCATAAAATTCCGAGCATTGTTCCCAGAGCTCGGAACGAATTCTCAAAAAGATTTAAATACGCTCCTGACCCGAATTCAGCTACAGAAGAAGCTTTACAACTTAAGTGACCGAACAACAACTTAAGGTATTATTCCAAAGGCGGCGGCAGCGACCGACTGCAACCGCCAACAGTAGATACTTGGTTTTAGTAAACGTATCTGGGCCATTCTACTTTTTACTGCAGGTTTTCAGCACTAGTATATGATTTAGAGCACGACCGCAGCGATATTGCAGCTACAAATTATCAATTCTATAAAAGTTGCTGTCGATTACTCTGACTAAGTAGGTACCTATATTTTGTACTTTGATCACTTCCGGTCTACGGTTACAATCGATCGCTGCCGTCGCCTTTGCAATCGTTATGTTAATTAATCAGTGGCTCAGCGATACCAACTTTCTATGGAATTGACAGTTTGTATAATTGTAATATTGTCGCTGCGGTTTGCAGTCTGTGGTTGGTGTTAACTTTACATTAAACTCAACCTTTTTCAACAAAATATAATAATATAACCTACTTACACCTTGTGCACACACAACATCTCAAAGAAAAAAAAAGCGGGAAACTTCGAACCAAGAAGGCGCGATTTTTTCCACATAACTAAAGAAAATTTATTTTTCACTAAAAAGCGATCAGTAGAGTTGTAATTTAGTATTTAGTTCTTTTTTCACTGTATTTATAGTAGTTTAGTGTATATAAAAAAGTATCTGGTAAGTTTTTTTTGATTTTTTCCAATGGAGGAGCCGCCCGACCCCGGGGACCCTGTCCCTGCGGTCGGTTATTATGTTACATTGTCCAATAGTTTTGATAAACTAGTACCATCCAATGAGTCTGCTATAGATACGGACTCATCTGTGTCAAAAAAACGCAAAAGAAGTCGTTTACACAAAGTGTGTAAGCACTGTAATAAGAAAAAGAGGCATGGTTCTAATGAATCTAAAGGTTGTCACTGTGATGAAAGCCCAATTTCGGACGATAATATGACTGGTCCGCCACCCAGCGTTGAACCTCCAATTCCTGCCTTAGACTCGGTCGGTGCTTCGAGCCCCGTCACCGCTTCATCACACAATTCGTCTCCACAGGCCCAAGGGTCACCACCAGCACCAGTCACAAGAACTCTTTATGACTCCACTGATAATGGTCCTTTTATTGTACATGTTCAACGTATTACCAATACACCCAATGATGGCTCCACACTTCACCCTATAATTTTTGGCAAATTTTTAAAGCGTTATTCCATTTACAATGTTGTTAATGGAAGTGTTAAAAGGATAGGAAGAAACAGAGTTTCCATTGCTTTTATAAACCATGCAGATGCGAACTCTTTCCTTGACCATGATAGTCTCGGTAATAACACACTTAAAGCTTTCATTCCAACCTACAATGTTTCACGCATGGGTGTTATTCGTGGAGTGCCTACAGACCTCTCTCCTGAGGAGATGCTGGAGTGTACCACGGTCCCCCCTGGTTGTGGTAAGATTTTGAAACTTAGACGTATCAATTACAAGGAAGTTGTTAATGGAGCTCCAGTATGGAAACCAACTCAGACTGTGGTTGTAACATTTGATGGTCAAGTGTTACCCAACCGTATTTATATGTGTTATACTGCTCTGCTAGTTCAACTGTATACTTATCCGACCATTCAATGTTACAACTGCTGTCGATTTGGACATACAAAGTTGCAGTGTAGGTTTAAGCCCCGCTGCTTTAAGTGTGGTGGAGAGCATTCAGGTGATACTTGTAATATTGAAGAAGAATACATTTCCTGCTGTTCATGTGGAGGAATACACTTTGCCACTAGTAAGTCATGTCCCGAGTATACAAGGCAACAAAAGATAAAACTTTCAATGGCAGAGAAGAGTATTTCTTATGCAGAAGCCTCTAGACTTCATCCACCTCTATCCCGTTCATATGCAGAAGTTTTGGCTACTTCTGGAGATCAAAATGTTCCACCTGAAAATAACAGTTACCAAAATATTAAGTATAACAATAACACACCTTCCTACCGCAAAACAGTCTTTTTAAAACCTCGTTCTGTACCCCCCAAATTAGCCAAAGGTTATGATAAGAAAGCTCATCAAAATTTAATAAATGAACCATCATCAAGCCTATCCAATGGTTGCGCTCTGACAGAGAGTGCTAAGGATAGTGAACTTAGCATTACAGATGTCATTAATCTTTTACATACCCTATTACAGTCCAAAATCATAGAACCGTCCAACGCTGCTAAAATAATTGACACAATTAGTATACTACACAACCACAATGGATCACACCAGATCCGCAGTTCAGTGGAACTGCAGGAGTGTAGTCAGTAAAAAAAAATGAAATTATATATTTAATCAATAAGTTTAGCCCCTTTATTATTTCTATCACAGAGTCCTGGCTCAAGCCAGGCTCTGTGTTTAGATTGAATGGATACTCCTGCCTCAGGGATGATAGACCTGATGGTTATGGAGGAGCCATTCTTCTTGTTAAAAAATCTTTTCCTTTTTCACTTTTTTCTTTATCTTCCCATGATAATAATAACTTTAATGCTGTTGCCTGCATTATTAATAATGTCTGCTTTGTATCTATTTATATACCTCACACTTCTTCTCAAATCTTTGTTGAAATTGATAACTTGCTTTCACATATTCCTAAGCCCTGTGTGGTCATGGGAGATTTTAATGCTCATCATAGGACATGGGGTAGCTCTGTATCTAATAGCTATGGCAGAGATCTCTTGGAGATAATTGATAGGCGAAACCTATGCATACTTAATGATGGAACACAAACACGAAGAACAAGACCTTCAGAAAATGCTAGTGCTGTAGACTTGTCAATAGTTTCTCCTAGTTTAGCATCTTCAGTTTTATGGGAAACACAGCTGTCTACACATGGTAGTGATCATTTCCCTATAATTTTAAAGTTTGCTCATGTTACAGTTACTGAAATACCAAGAGCTCCACCTAGAATGAAATATAGAATAGTTAATGATAAATGGAGCGATTATAAAATCAAAGTTGAAAATAATATTAACATTTTGCCTAATATTTCTCAAGGTATTTCAATTTGTGCAGATAGTTTTACTGAAAGTTTAATAGATGCTGCTGATTTAACCTTCCCTATGAAAAATTTTGCATCTGGCAAATTACCATCACCACCATGGTGGGACTCAGAGTGTAGTGTTGCTGTTGCCCAAAGAAAAGAGGCAGAGTTGAATTATAATAATGATATGTCTGAAGGTAATTTTGATAAGTTGATTGACATAATAAATAAGACTAAAAAACTACTAAAAGAAAAGAAATTCCAAGGTTGGAGGAACTTCTGCTCAACCATCTCTCCCAACACTAAACCATCTGAAGTGTGGAGAAATATTAGAACTGGAGTTACTGCATCTACTTTTTCAACTATGCCACTTTCTTTGAAAAACAGTTTCTTAGATCGTCTGGCTCCGCCAACTGCACCACCCAAGGAGTTTTTTACACCTATTCCTGTCCATATTTCTAGTTGTCCCTATGGGCTTGATGCTCCGTTTTCTATCTATGAGTTGAAAGGTATTTTATCGAACGTTCATGATACGGCCCCAGGCAAAGACGGCATTCCATACTCATTTTATTCACACTTAGGTGAAAATGCCCTACAATATTTACTTGATCTTATCAATTCTGTCATGTTGACAGGTCATATTCCTACAACATGGAAAACACAAATTGTGTTGCCATTTATAAAACCTTCTAAAAATCCAGATGATACTACGTCCTATCGACCCATAGCTCTATCCCCAGTCATAATTAAAATCGCCGAACAATTATTCAAAAATAGAATAGAGTGGTTTATTGAAAGTCAGAATATTTTATCTAATAGTCAATATGGGTTTAGGAAAGGTAGAAGTTCAATGGACAGCTTAAGTGTTTTTACTACAGACGTACGTATAGCTTTTTCAGAAAATAAATCTATCGTAGCGACATTCTTAGATATAAAATCTGCATACGATAATGTTTTAATCGAAATACTTATAAAGAAATTACGATTTTTAAAAATTCCTCCTTTCTTAACAAACTTTATTCAAAATATGTTAGTGGGCCGAATAATTTACCTGAACTCCACGGATCTCTCAAGAGTTGCGTGGAAGGGTTTGCCCCAGGGTTCTGTTTTGAGTCCTCTTCTTTATAACATCTATACGTATGATCTTAAAATAACATTTGCTCTGAGTTTTTTAAAATTGTGGTTGGATAAACATGGGTTGGAATTATCGCCATCAAAAAGTGTCGTGGTTCCATTTACCCGTAAAATAAACATACCTCCTAACAATATACTTTATGAAGGTATAATTATTCCTTTAAAAAGTCATGCCAAATTTCTTGGCGTCATATTAGATTGCAAACTTAATGGTCGTCACACTGCGATTATGTTGTAGAAAAGTGTGAGAAATATCTTAATTTATTAAGATGTCTAACAGGTGTCTGGTGGGGTGCTCAGCTCATCCCTTTTCCTTAAAACTAGTTTATAATGCATTAATCAGAAGTAATTTAGATTATGGTACCTTCTTGTTAGAACCTGGAAGAGTAGAGGATTTTAAAAAGTTAGACGCCATACAAACGCGCGCTTTGTGTATAATTATGGGAGCAATGAAGTCCAGTCCTATTAATGCTCTACAAGTAGAGTGTGGTGATTCCCCTTTGCATCTCAGGCGTCAATTTTTATCTAGTAGATTTTTCTTCCGTACATTACAGTTATCGAATCATCAGCTACATCCTAAAATTAAACATCTTTCAGCGCTAATTAATTCTTCTTCATATTGGAAACATAAATCAACCCCTCATTTAGTAAATAGTTTTCACAAGTCTAAAACATTTTCAGCTCCAATTTATCAGTCACCTCTTCTGTCCATTTTCCATTGCAATTATGAAGCTCTAACACTACCTCCTAATGTTTGTTTTGACTTGAATATTGATCGCAATGACGCTCATGCTAACATTTATTTTAATTTAATAATGTATGAGCGGTGGTATGGTAGGCATCAAATCTATACTGATGCCTCTAAACATTTGCAAACTGGTAATGTTGATGTGGGAATATTTCATAAGCAGTATGGCATAGTTCAAAAAGTTAAATTGCCTCCTGAGACTTCTGTCTTTACTGGTGAGTGTTTCGGAATCACTAGAGGAATCGAGTATATTTTGCTTATGAATCTTAAAAAAACTGTTATATTTAGTGACTCACTTAGTTCATTACAATCACTAACAAGGTATCCATTTTGTTCTAAAAATTACCCTCTTATATCGGAAGCTAGAGACAAACTTTTAAAGTGTAAAAACAGAGGCCTGTTAGTTCATTTTGCATGGATACCTAGCCATTGCGGTATTGTAGGCAACACCTATGCTGACAAATTGGCCAACGAGGCTGTGGAGTGTGGAGACATCTTTCCTTATCAAAATTATTCCCATGATATTCTTGCTCTTCCCAAGTTTTATCTCAAAAATTCTTGGGATAAAGCTTGGGACGATTCTGGTTGTTATAAAGGCAAATATTACAAATACATACAAAAATCTATTCCAACAAAGCCTTGGTTTTTTAAAATGAAACTTAGTAAACGTGCGACTACAGTTTTAATCCGAATGCGTTTGGGGCACTCATGTACCCCAGCTCATCTTGCTCGTATAAAAGTTATTTCTGATCCAAATTGTGCCTGCGGAGATGAATTGGGTGACCTTAATCACATAATCTTTGCCTGCAAATTGTATGATCATGCCTCTTTATTTCATGATCTCATTTCCTCTCATGTTCCTCTTCCTACTAATGTTAATATCCTTCTTTCTTCCTTAGATCCTGATATATATATTTCCTTAGCTTCTTTCATATGCATTAATAATATTAACCTGTAATATATTACATTTATAAACTCCGCTGATCCTTATCCTAATCCTTTTAATATCCGTATCGTTTAAATTTATAAATATTTGTAATGTTTCCCTAATTTTTATTTTAAAAAAAATGTTAAGTTAAGTTAAGTTACCTAAACCGCACCATCGCTAGAAAATGGCAAATGCCGAAAGTGGAACACCAAAAGTTGAAAAAAAAAAAAAAAAAAAAAACACAAAATCACTATTAGGTAGGTAGATAGGTACACTTAAACTGGCATAGTAAGAACTTTTGAGCGGAGAGTCCATTTAACGCGCTGGGTTCACAGGAAACGTTGATTTTGTTATTGTGCTAGGTACATGAGTAGAGCCAGGTCGTTCGAAAAAATGCGAGTGTCCCTTTTTTGATTCAGGGATTCGTTTGCGAAATATTCAACTTTAAAGTGCTAATTTTTGTAAGAGTTAAGTGTCTACCTAGTAAATATAAGTTTATGGGTATCTATGGAACCCTATACTGTGAGCGGTCCTATACACACTTGGCCGGTTTTTATTCATAATCACTCGCTAACTTTAGCAGCGTGCTAAACTTTGACTGCCTCTATCTTTTGTTAAGTGTTCGAAAAGGACTGGGTTAGAGTTAGCGACCTGTAAGTTAGCGATTGATTATAAATAAGAGAGTTAGTATGTATACAACTTTATGACTGACAGACAGACGGATGGCAGCGTTAGGCAATTAGAGCACCCTTGGGGTACGGAACCCTAAAAAAGCTGGTAAAATAAATGCAACGAGCAAAATATCATTAGAGGTAGGTAATCTTTTAACCTAATGTTTTGGCGTCGGATGTCCAACCTTTTCGCACGAGCAATTATCATGTTTTAGGCCTTGATTTACGGCATGCGCGACCTTTTACAGAAATATTTTATACAAAGTACCGCTGGCCGTGCTTTATGGAGGGTTAAGATGCGATCGTTAAAGTGATCACAGAAGAAATAGCACTGACGTATAAGTACTAAAGGTTTCACTTTGCCATCAGACCATGTGATGCTAGACATAAAAAGAAAACAAACACGCTCACGACTGTAATCGACATGCTTAGATCGATACTCAGTACGTTAATATTTTGTTAGCAATCTACGCGACAGGTTGCAAGCCTATTGCCGATTTTCAGTAATATTAACACACGATTGCACAAACCTTCAAGTTTTTGGTTCTAAGACATGGATTGATTGAATACCTACATTATTGGTAACGGCAACGACAGATACTTTATAAGTAAATGTAGCACGTAGGTATTTTCAAAACTATACGATCAGCGTCACGACAGCGTCAGACAGTTATCACAACTATGATAGGATTTCTCGTTTTGTTGAACCATGTTTTAACCTAAGCTGATTGTATTAAAGCTTATTTTACATTGTAATCGCAATCGAAGAGACCAGATTCCTCTCGGAGACTCATGTGGTATGGAACATAACAAATGTTATTGAATTTTTCATGTGACCGCTGGGCTTTAGATGTGTCGTAAACCTTACTTTGTAACTTGAAACGGACGTCTAAATATAGGTTCCTACTTAGGTATCTACCTACTTCTACGAATTTGGTATACCTAAATTTGTCGTTTCCGTTGTCACAGTCACATCCTGATTTCTCGCTCCGTTCAGCACAGTGATACCTATAATTTGGTATCAAGCAAGGCATGTTCTAACAAAAAGAACATATCAGCGAATAGAATAGCTTTGGTCTAGGAACTGCCGACGGTTGGTTCGACGGATTCCAGGAGATATGGGGCATGCCACTTTCTAGACACTTTATTGGTCGTGGATGAATCGTGTGTTTCGTTGGATATGTTACAAAAATAGGTATGTACAGTTAGGTAGTTCTACCAATTGGATAATTTATGCAGCACAGTGATGCCTTGAATTAGGCGAGTTCAAACTGGTTCAAAACGGGCGAACCTTGGAACGCA
Source organism: Perizoma flavofasciatum (assembly GCA_958496245.1). Lineage (NCBI taxonomy): Eukaryota > Metazoa > Arthropoda > Insecta > Lepidoptera > Geometridae > Perizoma > Perizoma flavofasciatum. The sequence continues at coordinate 9,991,812 of OY292425.1, read as the reverse complement.
TTCGTGGCGAAGACGCAAACTCATTACCTACCTCGTGTGTTCATAAGTCTTGAGACACAGTAAAACTAAAATATTTTTGGAGCTAAGTTGAGTATTCATTTATTGGATATTAAAATTAAAACTACTGACATCTAGATCTGTATTTAAAAATAAATCATTCAAAATGGCCGCCTTTGCATTCAATGCAGGCCTTCAAACGCGTGCGCCATTCATCTATGGCGGCACGAATCTTTTCAATGGGAATCCGTTTCGATTCTTTAATAAGGGCTCGCTTGAGAGAATCCAGGTTTGGGTGAGACTTTCTGCATGCCCTCAGCTCCAATTCCGTCCATAAAGAATAATCCAAAGGATTCAAGTCAGGGCTTGACGAGGGCCAATCTTCGCTCCGAATGAAGCCTGGCAAATTGGCCTCCAGCCAACGTTGGGTAGTCTTAGCTTTATGGGAGGGAGCAGAGTCCTGTTGGAAAACCCACTATTTTCCAGCGAATAGCGTATCATTTAATGGTTTAACCACCGCTTCCAATATGTCGGTTTGGTAATTTTGTGCCTTCACCTTGACGCCTTGCTGGCAAAAATGAAGCGAAGTGACCCCCTCGTAGGAAACACCCCACCAAACCATCACACTTGCTGGATGATGAGTGCGCTGGACATTGCGTACAGATGGCTGGACGTCCTTTGAACTTCTGGCGTAAACCTTATTGTTCTGCCGGTTAAACTTTTCTTCCACCGTGAAGATCTTTTCATCGGTAAACAGGATATTTTTTGGATCGTGTCTCTTCAATAGGTTCCGACATCGTTCCAGTCGCAATTTACGAAGACGCTCGTTTAAATAATGCACTTTCCTTCGACTGTAGGCCTTTAGTTTAAGATCATATTTAAGTATCCTGTTCACCGATATTCGCGAAATGTTGGTCTGCAGAGCTAATTTCTTTTGAGTCCGGCAAGGGTTGCGACGAATTCGCTCTCTGATTACTTTGATGTTGGCGGGCGTCCTTACAGATCGCGGGCGGCCACATCTTCCACGGTCTTCTAAAGAGCCGGCCTCCTTGTACCTCTTTATGGTATAATACACAAAGTTCCGACTACATCCCAAACTTTGGATTTCACTAAAAACTTGCATTGGTTTTTTTCCTGCTTGAAACAGTGAAATTACAGTCGCACGCAAATCTTTTGTTGGCGCCATTTTCACGGAGAATGAAACAAATATTCAAATGTATATTTTTTCTGATTCAAAACATTCGAAATTTAAAATTTTAAAAGTTTAAAAAAGGTTGCATGAATAACTTTATTTTTAAATTAATTAAATAAGTTCGTCTCAAAACTTATGAACACACGAGGTATAGTTACACAATTGTCCTATTCTGTGGGCTCGAAACGCATAACCTACTTCTCAGAGTTCTTATACATTCTCACAGATATTCAAAATCTTAACTTTTCAATAAGTGAAATGGAAATTGATCGCTATCTAAATGAAATTCCAAGTATAAACCGGAGAATAAGCTATCAAAGCTTCAACTACAAGGCGTTAAGTTTGATTGCGAGCGCCATATTGAGTTACATTCTGAAGCTAGAAACATTTTTATCAGGCGCGACTTTGGGAGTTACCTAAGAGCGTTTTTCATTGACCGATAACGATAAGATTGTCGCCACCGATACCGGGGAAGATTCACCGATATCGGGGCACTAAAATGTATGGAGCGAGCAATGAGTACTGTGTCGTATCGTACATAAGCATTTAACCTTACCTATGCTAGACTAGTTGTTGCCAGCGGCTATGCACGCGTGGAGTCGTGTCTAAAAAAATACAAAACATCTCAAACCCATTATACAAACTTTAACCACACATTTTAGGGAGGGGCCCTTATAAAGGTACACCACAGTTATAATTAGTTAAATAAGGATTATATTATTATTAACTTTGGTTCGCGTTCCCTCCTTTTTTCAAATATTAGACAGAAATTTCTAAAATATGCCAAGCTTTTACAAGAAATAAATTCATCAAAAATCCAACCTCGGCCGGACTGAAGTGTGGGTTAACACTTTAATAAAATGCGTAGGTAGTTTAAAAAAACTAAAAAAACACTAACCATTTTATCACGCATTATAAATTATAAATTATGAAAAGATATTTCCACAAAAATATATCCACCTTCTGGCTCCATCATCAGACCCTCGTTACCAAGCCCAATCTATTGGACTCGTCAAAACGAATCATATGAGCCCAAACTCGAGGGGTTACTAGTAATCACTAAAGAGTTCCACAATTCAACTCCTGGCTCCATCATCAAATCGGCTCCAAGATACAAAATTATAGTATTGTCATCCGAACTACATACGTAGGTATACATACTTACAAAGTTTAATTTCAATACGACTGACGACGCGACAGTTAGATGTTTAAAATTTACTACCAAGATTAGATTACACTGTTTGTTAGTTACGAGTGAAGCTAATAAGCGTGTTAAAAACCAAATAACCATAATATGCCTTGGCATTGACAAAATCTTGATTTTGTCTAAGAAAGTCGCGTTCCTAAGTCGCGACTGACGGAATAGTCTAAACTTGATAGGTAGGCACAAGTCGCAAGTCGACAACCGCTCCTGGATAAATTAAGCGAGAACAAAAGTGATTTACTGGAGATTGTGAAGTTAATACCTAATGCCGCGATGGATTAATCGTGTTTCATATTATGATACTAATGTATTTTCAGCATGCCCAAAGTTATAAAGTTAAATTGGTTAATAGGCAATTAGAAATTTAAAAGAAATTTCTAAGGTTAAAAGGTTAAAGTTTTAGTTTTCTTTTCAATCTATTATACAAAATCGTTGCGTAACCCAGACTGACAATCAACGCACAGCCCAAACCGTAAGTTCTACTGAAATTTCAAAGATTTGTTCTTACGTAGTAGGTACGGGCATTATTGCCTCGCATGTCAATAGAATAGATGGACATTTGAAATTCTACCTCTAGAGAGTGCAGCGGGAAGATGGAAGTTTGTATAGGAAAACACAACGCGGGCGAAGCCGCGGGGTGATCTACTAGTTTTTTTTTTATCAGGGTCGGTACTTAGTACATAAGTAATAGTTAGAACATCTAGTAAGGTGAGCCTTTGCTCACGGTTTCGCCCGCGTGGTATCCGGATAAAAACTCTCTATCACGAACTATACCTGTTCCAAACTACATCGAAACTGGTTCAGTCGTTACAGAGATTAGTAGCAATATACATCTTAACTTTGTTTTTTATTATTATTACTAGGATTTTATTACGAGTTAAAGAACAGAAATAATAAAATAAGGATTATGTTTATGCTTTTATTTGTGCAGACTAAATTATTGTGCAGACACATTTTGCTAAAAGTAATTAAAAATACTGGAAACAATCACTGAGTTAACATAATTATTATGCTGAATTATTTACTAAATTATTTGACAATTAGATCTAGCTATTGTTTTTAGCTTCGCTTGCGCCGTAACTGGATAAAGATATGTTATTCCAGGTCGAGATCTGTTTATTGCGAATTTCGTCCAAATCGGTTCAGCTGTTCGATATTTTTATAAATATCGATGATTAAACATCAATTTTGCGCGGAACGGAACGTGGCATCACAGAGATTCGTCTTACGTTAACCTGATTGTTACTTTGTTAGATTGATTCATTGAAAGATTATAGATTTTCTTGAAGGTAAGACACAAAAATATATTAAAATCATATCGATTAAGCTTTAGGTCTCTTTATTTGTCAAATCGAAGTGTCGCCAAATGGTTTCAATTTGAAAAAGACTATAGTCAGTTCAAATACCTAAAAATATCTCTAAAAAAACAAAGATATAGGGTAGAATTGGGTAATGCCGGTCACTTAAGGAAAAATTAATACAAAACGAGTATACATCTACATTTCTTAAATGAAATAATCACAACCTAGAATATGCAATAGCACAATAATTGAGATCACTAGTAATAATAATTTTGGTACAACAAACATTTAAAAAAAACGTGTTTAACCGGTATTACACACAATATCAGGTAAACCGGTTATATTAATGTTTTTCTTTATTTCTATTGTTTTTTTTCTACATTTCTCAACTTTTACCTCAGCTTTTGGTGTTTGCAATTTTTTTTGCTCCTCAAATAAAACTATTTTATTTGGAGTTTAATATGTTTTGGCGGCATTTCAGAACAACCCTGGAACAAATACCTAGTACAAAAGTTGTCATGCAGTGACATAAAAATGAAAACTATTAAAAATATTTAATGTCGGTAGTACCGGTCAGTCGTGACTGGTATTACCCCATTATTGATTTTGCTAAATATTTTACATTTATTAAAACATCAACAGGCTAATGAACAAAAATTATATCGACAGTTGCGCACAAGTAATTTTACAACATTTATGTGGATTAACAATGTTAAAATAACTAATAAAATTCCACTCACTTCTTATTTTCGGTCATCGAAAAGTTACTACAAAATGGCGCGAAAACTAACGACATGTGGTCCCCCCAAACGCGTGCTTGGAAATGAGCGGGGTTCAGTCAGTGCTCCGGCGCGGGGAATAGTCACGCTACCCGCTTTGTATGTGTTTATGCCCTTAAAAACTGTAATATGGATGAAAGTGTGCTGACCGGTATTATCACCTGGCCGGCATTACCGAGTTTTACCCTAGGTAGAATTCGTTATAAATTTGATGGTGTTCCATTATACCAAAAAAGGATGATAGAAAACTTGTTGTATTTTTCACATCGTGTTGTTATTCTGTAACTAGACAATGGCCTCGATTCTGTAGTATACTAACTAAACTAAATTTAACTAAATTTAAAAGAGAGCGACAGTTTTAATTTAGTTTAGTCAGTGTACTACAGAATCGAGGCCATTATCTTACGTATTGTTTGATTACGTATACATAGCATAATATATTGGCCTCGATTCTATAGTAGTGTACTACTTATATTGTAGCTCTTTCTTGCGTACACTATCAGTAAAAGAGAACGATAGTTTAAAATTTAGTTTAGTCATTGTACTACAAAATCGAGGCCATTGTTGTTTTTAATACGAAACAAATAAGAACAAATAAATCGCGCACATATCATGTATGACGTAAAAATATGCAAAATGCGATTCGTTTATATTTCATTTTGGGTAAGTATTTTGAAAAATAAAGGTATATTCGAATACAAATAATAGCATAATATGATAGTAGAAATAAGCTACAATTACAAATGATTTTGGTATTACGGGCCCCAGATATTTATAATATGGGCCCCAGAGAATAACTTCGCCAAAAGTTTAAAGAAATAAATATAATGACATTATTATGTCAATACATCTATGAAAATCTGATGTATGTATGTTCACAAAAATATTAATTTGTTTAAGAAAAAAAGCGATTATCACAATGTTAATACTATAAATAAAGATAAACTCGCTGTTGCCACTTATAGACTCCATAAAGATAGTAATTTGTATAAAGGGCACGGTGTACGCTTTTATAACAAACTCCCAAGAGATATACAAAAATAAAAAGATATATAAAACAAATTTAAAAACGTAATTAAACAAAAACTTTATAAAAAGGTATACTATAAAATATATGATTATTTAGATGACAAAAACTCTTGGGATTGAAACTGGTCCAACTCGAACCTATTGTTTTGTAAAAGGATCATTAAAAAGAATAACCAGCCTTGTTTTCTTGTCTTTCTTTCCTGGTTTGGTCGCCGAGGAACAGGCAGTAGATAAAAACCGACGTTTCAAAGTGATCCTTGTGATTTTATTGAATAAAGAATTTTGACTTTGACTTTGTCTTTAAAGATGCGTTTTTCGGGACTGCAACGGATTCGGAATATTTTAACTAATCGGCAATACTGGGCCCGAATTAGTGAGTTCACCGCCGATGTGGGCTATCTATTTTAGCTGCTTACAACTCCCTGTCAAGGCTACACATGTCGGAGTAGTTACAGTTGTGTATTGACCCGTGGAAATGCTTCGTCAGTACTTTGAGAGGGCATAGCTCTGATTCGCACATCGGCATCTTGACGGGGCGTTCCTGGTGTAGAGTTAAAACATGATCGCCGTCTTTGCATCTGTAACAAAAGTACGCACAATGGTAAATGTACACTTCTTTTCATAATAATATATGAAAAAACCCAACGCAGCGTGTTTTTTACATCAACGATTGCATATTGAAATTATAAAACATATTGAAGAACCTATCTTGAAGACATACAAAATATACAAATCAAACGAACACACCCCCTTATTTTGAGTGCTATGCCAGTTTCCCCACGACGTTTTCCTTCACCGTTTTCAGCACATGTTAATGATAATAATAATGCTGGACATTTTCACACAGCATCATCTAGCCCCAAATTAAGCAGAGCTTGTATTATGGGAACTACATGACTGATATACTACTATGCTTTTTTTTATTAATACACACATATTATACATAGAAAACACCCAGACCCGATACAAATATTTGCAGATCATACAAACATTTATCTCGCGGCGGGAATCAAATCCGGCGGGCCTTCGCCCACTGCGCCACAGAGGTCGTAAAAAAATGCTGACTGGGATTAAATCCATCAATTAAATTGGTCTTAAAGACTTTCGCATCGAAAGTCAAGGTACAGGTCACGAGGTCAAAACGACTCCAAAGTGAATGTAAAACCACTTACTGATACAATACAAAAGCGATGTTCGCGGCGAAGCAGTCGATATTCGTGGGTCGCCAACTCCTGTTCCTATGTTCCTCGAAATTGCCCGCCCTGAGGTGCGAATCCGGCTTGTACAGTCCCAAATGCGATATTATCTTCAGGAGAGTTCCCGAATGTGAAAAGAAGAAAGTGGACCGGGGAGCTTTTTCACTGCTGTAATACCATTTAGTCTCCGTAAAGTGACTTTTGTAAGACTATTGCATCTTGAAATATCGGAAGTTGCATTTTCATAATCCTACTACTATTATAAACGCTAAGGTTTGTGAGGATGGATATTTGTTACTCTTTCACGCAAAAACTACTGAACGGATTTTGATGAAACTTTACAGTAATATAGCTTATACATCAGAATAACACATAGGCTACTTTTTATCCGGGTACAACGCGGGCGAAACCGTGGGTAGAAGCTAGTTACTCATAATAAAAAAATAAAGTATCATTCATACGTAATATTTTAAAAACACAAATAGCATACAACAAAGATTAAAGAAGCATTGGAAGTATAATTTTAATACCAAAAATTCAAAGGCATGTGCCATCAGTTAGTGTCCCAATCAGCGGCTTGCAGCGGCTTCCCAATCAGTGTTTTCCTGTGACGTGGAAAGCTGCTTCCAAAACGCGGACGTTAAATGTAATTTTTTGGACGTGTCTCTGACTATCCCCTATTTCCTTTTTTTGTGGTTTTAATATCATTGTGGCCGTGACAGGCCTTTTTTTATTATTATTCAGTAAACAAAATAGGAAAAGAACAGTACAATTTACACAACAACAAGTTCAGATCTAGTTCAGATCCCAGAAACATGTTTTTATGGCATGATCAAGCTAGACATAATGTTAAGTACGTACACGTGTAAAAACAATATAGATCTGATTAAAAACTTGGGATAAGCAAACAATGGGTTCTTAATTACCTACTTCGTTAGTAGGCTATTTTGATCGAGACTATCCCCTAATCGGTTTCCTCAAAGTTCTACTCACCGAGTATGTATCTGAGGATATCCATCAACCAAGGCCAATACAGTCATCAGCGTGTTTGTTTTTATAAAATTTGGCTATCAATTGGTACCTACATACATATTGGCTAGGTTGTAGGTACTTAAACCGCTTACCTAAAGTTGTCGAACATATTTTTGATGGCCACACACGCTTGGCGATATGTCAAGTCATGTCCGTAGGCGTCCGCCCAGTATTGTTTCAGATCGAAATAGTACTCCAACACCTAAAATTATGCAAGCATTTTTGTATTAGCGCCATCTAGTCTAAACTTATCAGACGCACGACAGTGGCGTCGATTCTCTTGTATACCAACTAAACTTTATCTATCGCTCTCTTTTACTAACAGTAACAAAAGACAGAGATAACAGCAATTTTAGTGCAATCAAAGTATTTTATTTGAGTTTTCCATACAATTTTAGTCGTGATGTCAAAACATGCCGACTATAAACACGAAGACGAGCAACACGTAAACTAATTTGACAGGTGTAAAGATTCAAGCCATCTCTTTCTTGCGTGCACTCTCAGTAATAGAGAGCGACAGTTTAAATTAAGTTTAGTCAGTGTACGAAAGAATCGACGGCAGTATTTGTGTCATGAAAATGAAGGCCGTAATAAGTTTCCGTTGGCGATGATCACGTGCTTAGATGACGAGCACTATAAGACGGTCCAGAATTAAAAAAAACTATGACAGTCATTAAGCCATTAGCCATGTCAGAGGCATCTGGCAATCTAGGGCCCCAACACCAGCTTATACGAACTTACTAACTAGATCTATACAAAAAAGTAACACACCTGCGCACTTTTCTCATCAAAGGGAGCGCACCAAGGCGACTTGAAGTATTTGTTCCATGCCGTCTCGAATCCACATACTTTGTACATCAGCCTCACTTTATCTGCAACGATATCAAAAACAAAGTGAAGACATTTAGGTAATTAAGATTTAGTAATTGATTTTTATAATAAACAGTGACCACTCATAGCATCATTATTTATTTGTTGACAATTTTATAAGATATTAGATTCAGAGTTTTTTAGGAGAAGTAAATAATACATTTTGATGAAATTCATAAGATACGGGGTTTTGCTATCAAGCTACCGTTATGGGACTTTAAAAGAAAAAACACATAATTGTTAGCGTGCGGGACCAACACATAGAATGAGAGGTTTGTGGTGTGGCTAGCCAACTAATACTAGTACCCGAGCAGAAGCTCGGTAGTCTAACAAGCTATTATAGATTAGCACAACCAATTCAGAGTATAAATAAAACAGATTGAAATGAGTCTTGCCCGTATCCACTACACGTGACTACACTTAGGCAAAAACAGCGCGACTAAGTGGCAGTTTTTTTAAAAAGATGTAGATACGATTCTCTTGTACACCAACTAAACTTTGTTTTTTTCTATCACTCTCTTTACTAACAGTAACAAAAGAAAGAGAAAGGCAACAATTTGAATGCTGTCAAATTAGTCAGATTTAACATGCTGCAAGTATAAACACGAAGATCGACACGCTAACTAATTTGACAGGAGTAAAATTCTTGCCATCTCTAAAAGAGAGCGACAGTTTTAAATTCAGTTGTTGAACAAGAGAATAGACGCCATTGTAATATTAAGTGAAGGGGGGCCAATAGTGAAACTCTATGGGTAAGCTTTTCTCTAGAAATCAAAGATGGTTGGTGCTACTGGCTATTCTACAATTGAGGGGTAGGGATGAGTCATTTAAGCTACCAACCCACAGCGACTCACGAGCACACGATACTGAAGTTTGTAGTCTAATAACAAACGCATGGCCTGCTGCGATGGGACATCAAACCACCGCTACGCTCGTTTGCATTCCTTTGATAGAGAGTTAATGTATTTTTCTGAATACTCGAAGTTCAGTAGCAACAGTTTCGATCATAACTAACTTGTAGGGTATAGCCGCTGTTTGGCTACTGCAAACAAATCTATAAAAAGATTTTAAAAAACTAAAGGATGGGTCTACCCAAAATCTATGCTAGCGCAAATATTTATAAATTTATTTATTTTTAGGAAAACCAACAGCACATATAACAGAAAGAGAATAATATAACACAGAAGGCCGATAAAAGGTTTTCACGTGTAGATATAGGGTAAATATATTTTGTTAGACTTTGATGAACTGATGAGGCGACTGTGTATGACCGTGCGTTTCCTATCGTTTCGGTGTTCCAAATTGACACTTCTCATCAGAGATACTTCGACCAGTATCGTAAATACACAACTAATGTAAATAACACCCTCGGCCACTCTTAAAACCACATAGAATCCTCTCCATCCGAGGGATGTCATTGTAGCTTTAATTTTAATGTATTAAGTATTGTTTATTTTTTCATTCATAAGATGCAATCAAATATTTTCATTCTTTGAATAACTGGCCACATTGTCTCAGCAGACCTTAACGTAGACTGATTAGGTGGTGGTGAAGGATAGGCAAGCAAGCACGCGTGACATGGATTGCAAACTTTACGTGATAACAAGTGATACGCTATACTATTATAATATGTATGTCATCATTTTTAATGTTGTTCATGATGTTGCCTGAGACATCTTTTTTTATTATTATTGCCGCTGGTCACCAACAACGCGGGTCTTAAATCCGTGCAATGTGTACGTCGTGGGTTGGCAGCCTTATAAGTGTGACTGTACAGGTAGTGTAGCAACTAGCAAAGCAAGCTGGCACACAGCATAGCTATAGTTTACAAACCCAAACTCAAAGTTGTATTAAAACCCAATAAACTAGACACATGTTGCAGTGTCCTATTCATTTCTGGACTTGCACCAAATAGCTCTTTCTCAGCGTATGTTTCGGGATTTTTCTTAACTTGCTTTTGCCACCTGTCACAGTGTTTGTAAAACTGAAAAATTGCAACTCAGTGTAGATCAAGCTAAGAGATAGATTAACTAATAACAAAACTTGTGTAGAAGCAGTTCCCGGTCGCTAGTTTGGCACATAATATGTAACTATAGTTGGAAAACTTAAGTCATTTTAAAATTAATATACGGCTACTTGATAAGCATAGTACCTAAGCGTACATAGTACCGACCCACACTAGGGTTCCCTGTGTCGTAGATATCAGGACAAGTACTAGTAAAATGGTACCACAATAATTCACAACATCCAAACCCTAAACAAATATCTGCAGAACATTAAAACATTTGCAAACTTCGGCATGGACTCAGATTAGTTTACGCAAATATTTTGAAGTAAGGAAATATACTTATACAAACGAAATATTAGTAAACTATCTGATTAAAAATCTTAAATCTTAATTTGACTGAACACTCTTCTCCACGTCGTGCAACAGAAACGGACGGGAACTGCACCAATTTAAATAGTAAAGGATCAATTAATTAGATTGAAAGGGTCAGATACTAGAAAATAAGCATTCAAGTACAAAAAAAGGTAAATTACTCGTAAAACAAGATCCACTTTAGTAGCTGGTGCGAATATAACATCTTTAGCGTCTCTCTCGAAGAGGCCATTTGCAAAATATCTAGCGCTTTGTTGAGCTCTCTCGGTCGCTGTGTATCGAAACTGAAAATAAATCAAAATATTGTTAAATGGGGCACTTCTCTAGTTCATGCAATGGTTAAGGCGGCTAAAACAATTTGAAGACTTTCGGGCGGCCTAAAACCTTCGATACCAAAGAGATAAGGCCACTCTATATACTAATCCTATGGTATAAGAAATCGATTTCAGCAATAAGACCGCCCATTGTGCATTTCTTTTATGCAATACAATAAAGAGTTTATCAATCTATCCACTAACTTACTTTTATTTTATGGCAAATTGCCCACCTAATGTCGTCAAAATTGATGGTAACACTTACAAGGAATGTCTCATTATCATATTTGCTTTTGATAGCACCAGGAAATCTCTTTTGCATTCTTTCTGCTAGTAATACCATCTCGTCCTGACCTTCCAGAGCTAAACTCTTCTCTTGTTCTACATCTAGATTGCTGGACCATGCTTCAAGTTTTTCCAGCTGGTCTTTGTTTAGTTTACCTGGAAGCATATAAAGTTATTGATACAAGTATGTTGTAACTCCCAGAAAATGTTGTAAACGCGATTCAGACTATTCAGTCGATATTCAAGCACCAACTGTTTATTGTTTATGGTAGCATGAGGCTATGTCTCTTAGATCAGTAGTTTGTTGCTCTTTGGTCTGCATTGATGCTATAGACCATAGCTCAATCATGTGGTTGAGAGATGTTTTTTCTCCATAATATATGTGTTCACTGTGTTCACTGATGCAGAGGCCTACTAACTAATATGTTCGCATGGTGTCAGCGAGATATGGTTCAGATAAGTGAGTAGTTAAATTCAGTACTTCAACTTAACTTTACTATGCTGATGCTGATTGAGATAAGTTTGTAGTTTTATTCTTAAACTCAATCCATGCAATGCAATACTTTTGAATTGAATAAACCAACCTCTTCCGAGTTTGTGTTGCAGTAATATATCAAATTGTAGTTTAGGCAAAGTTAATTCCATACTAAGGATGTCCTTGGAACAAGGCAATCTTGTACCATGACGAATCATCATCCATATTTTTTTCTCTTTGCAGCCTGAAAACAAGATAGAGATATGTGGTAAAAAATTTGCAAAATGTACCTAGGTAGATTAGAAATGGATTAAACATTTGGTATGGCATTAGCACTTATATATTAGTGCAAGTGTTTAGAACTATACACAAAATATGGTTGAGATTTAAAAGCTGAAAGTGAAGTTTTCAATAGTTCTACTCCCAAAATTAGAATTGCAGTTACTGCAATACATAGAATTGTATAGGTAAAGTACTGAAAAACTAACAAGTTGGCCCACAAAGACTGCCTCTGAATTGTGTTTAGTTTATTCATGTGCTTTTCATTGCCACCTACCTACCAAGGTACCTACCAAGGTAGGTAGGTGGTACAATAGGTACCACCTACCTACCAAGCAAATATGGGCATGAGGTATACCAAATTACAGTCATAGTGTCACTAATGGTGTCATTCACCAACTCACCATGAATTCTGGATTATTGACTTTGACCCCAGGGTCATTGATCTTGACTGACTGAGAGGTTCAGAGTAAGGGTGCCAGAAGCTTGTAACGTTGGCCCTAAGTGTCGCCCAGCCACACTCAACCTTCGCTCCACTATGGAAGTCACTACCTCGCTTCTCTCACCATCTCCTTCTATCTCTCCAGTTGGGCTTGTATGGCTTACTTCACTCAGGACCTCCCGCGAGCTTCTGGCTCCCGCACTCTCTCACACTCTGTCACTCATTTTTAACCTATAGAGGATCTTAAAAAAAGTTTCATTCCTCAACATCTCCCTGATAGCACCAGTACCGTTGAAATCAGGGAGCCATCTCCTTAACACTCCACCCCTTAACTGAAATTTCCGCAACAGCTAATTCAATCCCAACCCAAAATATTTCTAGTACTAAAGAGACTCTTACCAGGAAATTTGATTCTAGAATCATTTTTATTCGCTATAAACCGGTAAGGTGTTCGAGATCCTAAATGGTTGAGAACACTATTAGATTGAATGGAAGCTTCATTGATGTGATATAAAAACGCAATTAAGAAACTTATCAATTGTATTTTCATCCTATTTTTCTTGCTAACAAGAGAAAAATAACTTAAAAATTTTGTTTATTTTCGTGGTTTCTTTTTTTCATTAGACCACAGACTAGAAATGCTGCTAACGCACTTTGTCTTGACTTTGATATGAATAAGGCTTGACTAAAGATATCTGAAAAAAAAACAACGAAAGCGGGGAATGTGGATGTACAACCGGCCCCAGGACAAAAAACGAGAGACTCGGGAGGGAACTAAAAGTTCAAGCTCGCTTCTTACCCACACCACAATTCCCGAACTGGTTGAAATGTAGAAGACCGATGAAATCACTCCTCAACTAATAAATAATAAGAATCTTTCTTGAAGCCTTACAAACGTAGTTTAAAAAAATACATTTTAAAAAATAAAAAAATACATACATTGGTTTTGCACAATCCTGGCGTAACAGAGTTTTTTTTTGCGCACAATTTTTTTTGTATTATAGTATTATCGTATCCCATAATAGCCAAATAATTTGGCGCTTGCTTTGGTTGGATAGATTATCAAGTCTGTGATACAACATCCAGCGAAACTGAAGTTATTGTTATCATCATAATACAATACACAAAATCATGTCATATACCTAGTGCCAAAAATGCAAGCGATTTTATTATATACTGCTTAGGTATACAGCAAATGCCCACTATTATACGGAGTATCCTTAAATTAGTCTGTGCAAACTATGTATTATATTAAGAGACCTCTGTGGCGCAGTGGGCGACCCGCCAGAGACGCAGAAGAGAAGGGTTCGATTCCCGCCGCGGGATAAACGTTTGTATGATTTACAAATATTTCTCCGGGGTTTGGATGTTTTTTTAGCTGTCCTGAAAAGTTATATATCCTGCCTGTAGGCAAAATGATACAATTCTGGTATCGACATATCATACCTGTGATAGAAACACTTAATATAGGTACTTTATAGAAATCTACCTATAATGTTTAATTATGTTCTAAGCCTATGTATCACCAAATAGTTAATTATTTAGAAATGGAGTATTAATAGAAAATAAAAATATTTTATAATAACATTTATTAATATCCTGCAGAGACAGTAATCTCATAATATATCACAATCATTCTACTTTCAACAAAACATTAGATTGTTGTAGTGTAGCTTTCAATGTGAATGGTTTGCTGAGGCTTTCCACATTAAATGTCTCGGTTGCAAACTCATCACCCTCACGAGCATCATGTAGGGTAAATCTTATCTCTGTTACATTTCCAGCATCTATTGTCTGAACACTCTGAGTGTATGGAGGTGATCCCTCTTTGAAGATTTGTACAGTCTGGTCCAAGTACTTCAGGTAGATATCTTTTTCTAAGAATTCTACCTCTGTGTTTATCTCTTTTAGGGCAAACTCAGGTATGTCAAGCAGTAGACCTGCTTCTCTGGTACAGCCAACAGCAATTACTTCATCAGGGTTTATTCCAGATAGCACTTCAGCTTCTGGCAGCAAATTGGCTATAGCAGATTGAAGTTTAGGAATCTTCATGCTTCCTCCACACAGCACAATTTTACTGATTTTACCATCAAAGCTATCTATCAATTTCTGGGCTGGTTCTACATACTCTGAAATCTTAGACTGAATTATATTCTCGAATCTGGCACGAGAAACATTTTGACTCCAATCAACACCATCCAATAAGGACTCAATAAAGACATGTGCCGAATTTAATGTGGATAGAATGTGTTTGCAGTTATCTGCATGGTTTTGCAGTTTGATCATGGCTCTCTTGCTTTCCTGAGGGTCTAATTTCCACTTTTGCTTGAATTCTTGAGCAATGTAGTCTGCTAAGTGTTTAGTAAGGCACTGTCCTCCTAAATCTGTGCGGTAAACACTTTTTTCAATAGAAATGAAGCCACCAGACACTTTTGCTATTGAAACGTCACATGAAGAGCCACCAAGTCTGTATACCAGGATGTTAGTATCTTCTGTTGTTTCCTCAATGTTATAAGCTAAAAGAGCAGCAGCTGGTTCGCTGATAACTTGTAGAACATCAAAGCCAGCTAACTCGGCACACTTTATCATTCGATCTGTGCTAGCACTTGACCAGTGCAGTGGAGCAGCTAGAACTAGTTTCAAGTCCCCTTCGTCCCTCATAGAATGGCTGGCGATGGTGAACAACTTGGCATACATTTTCGTGGCAATGTTATCAGGATTAGAATAGATGGTGGTCTCACTTGTTTCAAACACATATTCTAGTTTGTCGTCATTCTGGATGCGGCAGTTCGACGAAGACTCGACGTAAGTAAGGTCTGCACCGTCAAAGTCTGCGTTCATGAGACGTTTGTTGTTCTTGATTATGGATTTGGATGCCGCATTGCCGGACTTGGCTGGGAGACCTATCTCCCACTCAATGCCGTTGAGAGCTATTATGGCTGGTGTTACTCTGTCTCCGGCGTCGTTTGCTATCACCGCTGGGGCTCCATTGCTGTATGAGGCCAAACATGCTGAGCTGTTACCCAAATGTATTCCGTATGCTGCAGCCATAGTTTGAAGAGTCCGTGGTGAGAATTTGCAATGAAACACTAGACCTTTAGAACACCTTTCTATTTCAGGTTATCAATTTCATTCAGGATAGTCTTCTATTTTTCTATAAAGAACTAGAAATAAAAAATAACCAACGCTTCGGGCAAGTTCATGTGCCGTGCGGTGCGTTGATTTTTTTATAGGTTGGTTGGTGCCTGCGCCTGCCTTGGTGGGTGTGTCCAACGTAATAAGATATTTACCCGTTACAAAAAACAACAAAAAAAACTTATTATTTTTATGTACTAAAATTTATTACTTTCATCGTTACCTTTCACTTTGAAAGTAAAAGGTAACGTGGAAAGTGACAAAAAAAGTCTACCTCCGAGACGAAAGGTACCTAGAGAGTACAAGCGTCCAAAACTATCATAAATCTATCAACTTATCACTAATAAACTGTAACTGCATGAAATGAAAACTATGTGATATTATCACCAAAATATTTAATATTATACCTATTATTGTATGCTGCCGAAAGATACCTCATGAACTTCATTAACCCTGAATCTAAGTGAAAGACAACGCTGGCTACCCTAAATATTTTGACACTGACAAACGTTTGCAGTTTAGCATTAACATGAGTAACAGTGCTACCAGTTTTTTTGCTATACTAGGAGGTTTTACACAGCAAAACTGTACCACTCATATCGTGTGAATGAAACGTTACAGCGCGATTTTTTTTTTAAAAAAGAGCGGCCTCTAAAGATTTATATAATTTTCTCCTGCTGTTTCAAACTGCATTTATATATAATTAAAATGTGTGATACGGATGATAAACCAAGTCAAGAAACAGTTATTCAAAGCGGACGCTTGAATAGTTTATTGAAATCTCTATCAAAATGCAAAATAGTGGGTAAAATTATTTGTAAGAACTAGGTATAAGATTGTTGTGAACTTATTTTTTGTTGCAAATTTTGGATTTCAGGACTTTGTCAATGAAAAAGAAGAATGCAAAAAGATACGAGACATAAATTTAAAATTGGAAATGGAGTTAAAAGAAGCGCGAGAGCTTGAAAAGTCTCATCGCTACCATTTGCTGTCTTCTCGAGAGATGATTGGAAATCTACAGGAAACTGTTTCGCAATTAGTTCATCTCAAACGAGATTTGAAAAAGATGAGAGAAGAAATTATTTCTCGTGAAAGCACAATACAGATCATGGAAAAAGTAGGTACCTAAACGATATACATAGAGCACGGCCAAGTTTAAAATAAAATTGCCGTAGGTTGGTTTGACACAACGCAATTTAGATAAGTTGATAATTCTATGGATTTGTAGGATAAAGAAAATTCAAACCTGAGGTATAATGAAAGCATGGCAGAATTACGCAAGAACCACGAGAGACACCTCGAAGAACTTACGATCATCAACGAAAGGAAAAGTTAGTTTATACCTACCTAGCTGACATTGTATTAAGTCCTATTAGATCTACTTTATTCTTTTTTAACACCTTTTTTAAGTTCGACCTTTTTATTCCAAAACCGAACGTAGAGTCTGCTTCACGAAACAAATCCCGCAAACATAGCGCTAGTATTTATATCAAACATTTATTGAAACCTCATTCTCCACCATCTTATAATTTAAGTTCCTCAAATGACCACGGGACTTGTTTCGTGAAACGGACTTTAGCGAAGTTTGAAAGAGTTTCTGAAATGGAATCTTGTTTCAGTTTCGGTCATAGTACCTAACTTAACAGGTACTTATATAAGGTCTGTCGAGCGGGTTAATGAGTTTGTAAATGTAGTTCAACAGGTCCAGCATGAATCGGACACTCAAGTAGCTCAATTCGCCTGCATAATCGAAGAGCTTAGAAGCAAGTTGAAGGAGATGGAAGTGGAAAATAGGGATAAGGTCAGTAGATTATCATCATCAGCCAACTGCTGGGCGGAATGAATCAAAGTAGTATAGTATCATTTTTTTGTGTGTGTTTACATAGCTTTCAAGTTTTTTTGCCTATCTAATAAATATGATGTGCATAATTCGTCTTTTTGACAAGTTCAGCACTTTAGGACTTATTCAGCTATCCCTTACCGCAAATTCAAAAGAATTAGACAGCAAAACCAAGAAAGTGCGAAAGTTTTCTTACAATTCCTTTTCTGACAATATTTTCACCATTCGTATATATTGCAGATGAATGTTGTAGTATTGGAATATGAAGAGAAAATCCAACGAGGTGCATCTCAAGTAGCTCAGTTGCAAGAGCAGTTGGCACGCCAAGCTGCCCGCACTGATTCCAACATCGACGCTTATAAACGGGCAAGTTTCACATAAATGTATTGTTATAATCCACTTTCAGATCATAATAATCAGCCGAAGTGTGACCACTGATAAACCACTTTTACACAATTACAAGTTTAGCATTTACACGATTATTCACGGCCATTCTCACTTCTGACTAGTCCTGACGAACTGAAATATTTAGTCGCGTTTTTAATTATGACTATGCCATCGTTAATAGTTTTGCTCATAATGATCTTTTGTTTTACCTAATTTTACCTCATCTCATCCCACCTTACTTTACTTTAACTTGATTAAGTTAGTAGGTAGGTACCTACAACCCCGCTAGAGCAGAGCGGAACATCAATATTTAGCAAAATTTTATGGGAACGAATTATCATACACGCAGTTAAATAGATGATGCCAACTTTCAATTATAAAGGAGTAGGTATTCGAGAAATACGAGTAGAACTGGAACCAAACAAATAGCTTTCTCAGCTCTTAATAAATAATTGCACTGGCAAGTCTTCCAAGCTACCTATAGAACAGCCTTTTGTTTCTCCAAGTACTTAATCAATATCAAACTACACGACTAGAATATAAAACACCGGCAATAAGCTATGACAGCAGGCGACCTACCCTCGAGGTCATGGAGAAGAGGTTTCGTCATTTAGACAGTCATAATAAATTAATTATTGATTCACACTTGCATACCAAAAGTGGTTTGAAAATTGGGATAAATTTTTGCAACATTAAACTCAGCTGCATGTTTTAATTAAATCATCTGTCTTTGAAATTCTAGTTCAATTATCATAATATTTAGCATGTCTGCTTCCGCAGTAACATCAATCAGTACCAATATTCATAATTACGGAATTACCGAACTACTTTCACTTTGAAATTTGCATTTGCAGCGATTGGAAGAATTGGAGGATAAACTTAAACAGAGCCAATTTAAGCAATACTTAGCTCAACAGTGCTCCTATGGCTCCCAATATGAAAGTCAGGTAGAACGGCCCTATTCAGCACAAAGGGAATATCAAGACTCTGTGGATATGGTTCTTGACCCAGTTCTTGAAAGATCCACTAAAGTGACACGGAATAAAGCAACGAAACCAAGTACTCTACAAGTTATGTACTATGGAAAAACAGCTCCAGCGCCGAAAGCAGAAGAGAAGAAGGCACCATTCAATATAACGAAGAAACGTAAACTTTACAATGAAAAAGATTACCAAGACTTTTAACCCTCGAGTATTAATAATTCAATGCGGTTTCAAGTTTGTTATTGAAATAAATACACGCATATTGATTCCAAAATGTGCTTCACTTTCACAACTCGTATCGACTTAATTGCCAAAATCATTAAAATTATTACAATTCTAATTAGTATCATCTTCACTCTTTTTAAGAACTGGTTTGATCAGATTGTTACTACGAATATGAACGCGATTATGAAAATTATTACATGAACTTAGATTTGCTGTTACATCATGACCTACATACAGACTTTAATTCGTCTAGATAAGTATTCCCTTGAAGCGTGAACTTATTAGTCTACTTTTAAAATTACTTAACGCACTTCTCGTGTTGAAAACTCGGTTGATTGATCTGAAAACTTGTTCACTATACAATTATTTTAAGTAGGTAGTAGTAACAGAGGGAAGGTATCCTAGGTAATTTGATAAACTGTTTAAGATGAAAGTTACTTAAACCGTATAGTACCTACTATAGCATCAATAACTCTAATACGTAGCTACTAAATTTATGGCTATCTATTTCTGTGGTTAGATCAGTTCTTACTTATACATGGTATTCCGTGACGATGATAAATTCAAAGAACCTTAGATTTCTCCAGATTTATCGTTTTCATCGAATTAGCGTGCAATATTATTACTATTATTATAGAGCTCTTTAAGGAGAAGTTTCCCACATAACAGTGAAAGCAATGCATTTTAAATCTCTATTGAAAGTTAACCGCGCCAACAAGAGGCACTTACGATAATCACCGATCGTTGTTTAAATGGATCTCCTTATTGGCACATATCGGGTCTGCTTAGTATAGTCACAGATATTATAATACTATACTTGTAGTATAGTACTAGGTAGCTTACCTACTTACGTTATCTACTTACTTGCCTGAAGTGAATTTAACATTATGCAGCGACCTACTCAAAGGCAACCGAAATTATTTTCGCGCTGTTCCAGCCAAACCTAGTGATTTGGCTATCATTCAGTTTTATTTAATAAAGTGGACGCAATGACGCGTCAAGGGTCTGACTTTCGGTTTTAGATAAAAGTCAGTAAGCCCACATAAATTTATCGAATTGAAAAATCGATTGGTGCAGGGCTGGGTATGAAACTACGACCTTCGGATCGGAAGTCAGTACAGTCCACTACAGTCAGTACAGGCCAAATCGGCTCAATGTCGCCTACAATTTGCAACTGTAGGTACTGAATAAATAAAATACGGCAAACAGTGGTAGAGACCTATAATTAGTAGTATTTTTATAAAAGAAATTAAAAAAAATGAAAGTATTTTTTAACAGTAGCGGCTGATGCAGCCGAAGATCTCAAGAGGCGCAAGAGGTTTTGAGACTCTGGGACTCACCATTTTGGGGACGCTTCCGTATGGAAGTGATCTGGATGAGTTGAGCTATCTATAGATTGTTTATTATCTTTAGATAGCTAGCTGTATCATCTGTATGTTTTGAACCTATAGATCTAAGTACTTGTACATACCTAGTTGTATGAATGAATGGTTTTGTATAAACCAAAAAAATAGTACCAAATTGATAGTAAAAAAAATATTTATTGTATTTCAATCAAGACACAAAATTAAAGGCTATAAATATTACACCATTTTAAATTAAGTACTTACAAAATACTATTTATTTCTTTGGCTAATAATAAATTCAATAATTTTACAATGACTGATCTAATAGTTGACGCACTTATAATATTTTTTTAGTTTATTAATTTTGTTTTGGATTATATCAAAATTATTATTATGTACTTACTACTTACCCACTTTAAAACTAGGTACATAAAATGGTTAACTAACCTATCTTTATAAATACCTACTTATCCTCATAATATTTAAGAAAACAATATTATAAATCACACGTTCAAACGTTTGTGATTTCGATTATTGGTTTCGAATGAGTCGATCGAGCGAATGCCAACTAAATGAATAATCGATCTGCAGATGTCCATACCTGGACAGGTGGAAGTTATCAGGAGCAGTCTTCGGGAACGGTCTCGCCCAATCTTCGTATTCTGGAGACAGGCTCTCGTAAATGAATTGTTCGTAGGACTCTGGCAATCTGGAACAAGATCAGACTATAGGAACACTAATGATACCTAACCTATCTCATTCGCGTTCCGCTTGGTAGCGTGAATTACTTACTTAGGAACCTTACCTAGGAATAAGTCTGATTGAAGGTCTATGTATGATGGAAGGTTATTTCTCACGGAAACCTGTCTTATGGAATTGGTATCATTAAAAATTCAACCGTAGAAAACAAAATACTATTTAGCTAAACAACTGATTTAAAATTTATCAGAAATGTGCAAAATATTTATTAAAAGTATTTCAATGCAAAATAAAAATACTTAGTCATTTTTCTATTTGAAAAGCAAATTTAAAATAGTAAAAAAAAAATTAAGTATAAAATGCAGAATAAGTATTTTCAAAGCACCTTTATTCAAATAATATGTCTTTTAGTTAGTGAACTTTTTCAGTCATCTATTTCACTGATTTTATTGCTAGTACTTATTTGTTAAAATATCATTCATATTTCATCTGTGTAGCCTCATTATCCTTCCTCCAAAGTAAAAAAAAGTAGTTTAACTTTTACATCCAGCAAATTATTGTGATTTTTTCAGTTTTTGCACAAAATCACAATCACAACAAAATAATTGCAACATCAAGTCGTAAAACCTGTGATCGACAGTTCGATTTGCAAATATTTGTTTTTTGGTAGTTGGTATAAAAAATATATAAAATGATTTTTGATTGATGAAAAAGTATTTCAAATACAAAATAATAATAGGTGCATTTTCATGTGAGTTATTTGAAATACAAATACAAAATAACTATTTTTATTTTGGATTTGTATTTCAACTACATATATACATTTCAAATAATTCACATCTCTGATCTTTACTACCTACTACAAATAAAAACGCGAAAGTTTGTGCGGATGAATGTTTGTTACTCTTTCACGCAAAAACTACTGAACGGATTTTGATGAAACTTTACAGTAATATAACTTGTTCATCAGAATAACACATAGGTTGCTTTTTATCCGGGTACCACGCCGGCGAAGCCGTGGGCAGAAGCTAGTAAGTACCTAAGGCCATAAGACCTACGAAACTGTGAAGTATAAAGTAACAAGCTTAGTAACAATTAGCATAACAATCAACAGGCTACCCAAGAATGCACGATAAACGCTCTTATAGAATAAGCACCATGGTCTCTCGACCATGACATAAGATTGCCATTAGATAATCGAGTTTTCCCATCATCATCGCCGCCCCAGAAACACTTTACACTAATTCGCTAGTGTTATAACGATTATGAAGAATGTCCAGTAACTTGACTTTCTAGTATCAACTAAAACTGTACAATGCTATGCTCACGTAATGCGTGACTAGAAAGTTGTGTGTTACTGGATAATTGCTCTTATACCATTTGTAGACAAAAGATAAAAATGAGTTTCCGGCGTATGTATTACCTCAATTGGTCGGTTCTTTTCAGAGTCCAAAAGTAGTTCACCTACAAACAAAGTAAAATATTTACCTATGTAAGTAATAGAATGTATTGATTTTAGATACCAAACCTGGTTAAAAGTTTGTAAACCTAGATGCAAATTGCACTTGCCAAACTGTTTCGCATTACGAAATAGGTGTGGCTGTGTGCATTGTCTCAATGCATGTTTAATCAACAGTTGATGTAACTGAACTGAAGGGATGAGCGGTCACAGGGGTCAATGCTGAACAAGTTTCTCCACAATACAAAGATAAAGTTCTCACAAGTGCAACTTTCATTTATAGTAAACAAAAACTGGTGCACGTTCACACGATGGTTCGTACGGGGTGTTGTTATTATACAAAATAGCGTTGTTACATGCCATAGCAATAGCAACGTTTTTGCCGTAATTGCTTTCCTTGGAAGCTAAATTAATGTTCTGAGTCATGGGAACGAAAGGTTCGATCATAGATCTTTTTAACCGACGTCAAAAAAGGAGGAAGTTCTCAAATCGGCTGTATGTTTTTTTTTATCGTGTGCGTTGTTTAACTGATATTTTCACCAATTGTTAACCGATTATGATGATTATTTTCTTTTTGTATAGAGCATAATCCCGAGGTGGGACCATAAAAGTTTTATTCGTAATGAATGCTATTTTTCCCGTAAACTTAAAAAACATTTTATTTTTCAAACTTTCGTGATTAGATAGTTTATTTATAAGTTTTACGAGTCTTTATCACTTTTATCTTTTTTATTATTTTCCGACTTTTCGTCTGTCAACAGCCGTGGTCACGGGATGACTCAAAAAGATGTTGGGTCATCTTATGGAATCACAACTAGTCGAAACATTTTAGGGTTTCTTGTTTTTTATTTGGAAGAGTAAGCAAAATAACGTGGGCACGTGAGGATCTGATGATAGTGAGGATCTGAGTACCTGCATGATAGAAACCGTAAACATGGGACTGCAAGCGTATAGCGAATAGTTTCTCAATTATTGGTCTGTATGCTTTTTGTGTGTATATTACGCAATATCTTCACCAATGAACCGATTTTGATAATGAGTAGGGTATTTTGAACCACCCTTGGAGGTGGTTCAATATACATTTTATGAAAAAAACCCACCAAGGTGAACAAAATGGGTGAAGAAATTGCATAGCGGACTTTTTATAATTTTTTTGTTTTTAAACATTTAATGTCTTATAAACTATTGTAAGTAAAGTATATTTTGCTATCTTCTATGCAGGCTGAGTCAATCATAGTTTCACTATAACGAGAGTGCAAGCATTGCTATCATAATTATACCAAGCGCTGCCAACAATTACGATGCGACAGGTATAGAAATCTCGGTGATTTCCGTGCATGTCCTCTACTATTTTATTTTCATCTCATTATCGTGAAATCTTCGTGCTGTTGTATTCCCGTCTCGAGTGTCGTGGTCATGCCGCGTAACGCTGCTCTTTACGATATTTCATACATCGTTATCTTCGAACGCTCCAGTACTCAACTCGTTAGGCCACTCCGAAGTGTAATTTGTTAGAACTTGGTATTTTTCTAATTTCTATCTCTGTTTTGTTGCTTTTTGATAGTCTGTCTTTATACTAGAAGGATAAATTTTCGATTATTTGATAGATAGATAGATAACTACTCCTCACTATATCAATATCTTCATCTATCCAACTCTCGTTTAATGCGCTCCTCTGAGACCTTGCAACTTAAATCTCCTGTGCACACTTCTTCCCTCTATGATTATTCTTTTACTGTACAAGCTATCCGCCTATGAAATGCTCTCCCCCTTAGTATCAGAACTGCCAAATCCCTTCCTATCTTCAAAAAGCTATTGCACAGTTACTATTTGTCCTTATCTTAAAGCTGATGAGTTGCATCATATAGATTATTTATGTAGGTATATGTATTCATGTATGTATAAGTATATGTTTTTTCTAATTATTCATCATAATGTATGTTTGTATTGTCTATACACCACCGTCCTGTATCGTTCACGTAAATTCCTGTCCATCCAAAAGTTGCCTGGAAGAGATCGCTTTAAGTGATAAGACCACCCATTGTACTCCCGCGATTAGCTTGTAATTTGCCCCGTTTGAATTTGTAAGCAATATAATATTAAGTGGTGTACAATAAAGAGTTATCTATAAATCTATCTATTTAAACTCTTTATTGCACACCATAGCAATATACAAAAACACAGGAAGATTTGATAGTTTTGTTTCTAAAAAAGATTGAACTTTTTCTGCCTTGTAACACCATTTCACACACGATTTCCAGACACACCTCTAGTAACTTTACAGAGATAAAACAAAATGGTTTTTTATTTAAAAACCATGTATGATGGTGGTACTATTTTTAGAGTGTTTGAACAGCTTGTTCGTTTCGGAAATATAATAAAATTTTGATCTAGCTAAACTTAGATTGTAATCTTCTTAATGAATAAGGACATAATAGGTTTTAATAGAAATCTACAATGTACTTCACAATGTACAATGTATAAGCTAGGTATATAACTTTACTGTAATATACCTAGCTTATACATCAGAATAACATATAGGGTACTTTTTATCCAGGTACCACGTGGGCGAAGCTGTGCGTATATTTTTTTTTTGTAAATACATACATATTTTACATAGAAAACACCCAGACCCGAGACAAACATTTGCAATTTAAGTCTTACAATACAATTTTGTTAAAACCCATTTTTAAAACTCTTTTGCTTGTTGAGGTTGATATATAATCTATAGTAGGTTTTTAATATCTAAAATAAGTCTAACTCACCTAGAAGGACGTCTAGATTGTCCATGAGCAGCCATCATATATTCAGGGCCAAGATAATGGGGCAGAGACACTCGTGTCCTAGGTCTGGGAGGTAGATATCCTGGTGGAGGCGGCACCATCCCGTATAGCGGCTCATACATCATTGGAGCCATGGGATGTGGAATGTAGATGGGTTCTTCTATGTAGACTGAACGTCGACGATCCCCTGAGAACAAAGGAACAGGGCTTTAATAAGCCTTTATGGAATTCGTAAGTATGGGTACAATAGATATTGATGCATCCTGGCCCTTGGGATGGCCATGGATGAATCATGTGCCTATCCCACCCACGTATGTTTACCTTGCCTGCCTACACTGTTTTGTCAGTAGTAAAGTACTTTTCGGTGATGTAAATTGAATAGATAGGCACATATTCACCGTGAAAATATTGTTAATACCATATATCAATCCCTGTTGTTTGGGGAGGAAAATATAGTTACTTAATTTTACAGAGGCTTATATTTTGCATTTCTAGATTTTATGGCAATTGCCCTTGGAATATTATTTGTTGCATGCATACCTACCACATGCACACTGCCAGGATTCGAACCATGGTTTGGAAGGCTCGTTAAGTCAGATACTAAAGCATTTTGTCATAGACAATACTAAGAATTAAAATGAAGAAATGTTCCAGCAGGTAGATAATTACCTAGTTATGTACCTCCTGCCTGGCCTGCAGTATGATTCCTTGTGTCGTTTATAGAAAGAGTAAATAAATGGTAACGCATAAACAAATATACAGATCATGCAAACATATGTCCCGCTTCGGGAATCAAACCCGAGATCAAACGTAAGAATTGCGTTTCGGCTAGCTGCTCGCCCACTGCCCTAACGAGGTCATCAAAATACCTACCTAACGTGACTTTTAATCGTTTGTGCAGGAAATAGGCAATTTGGTAAGATCCTTGTACTTATTGTCTGCATTAACTCTAGGTGCTCAATTCTAGGCTTTCTGAGAGGCTAAATTAATCATAGGTGGTACTTATTTATTATTATTTTTATTTATACTTCCCAATCCGCATACTAATAAAAGTTAGTTGATAATTTGGTTGGTTGCTTATTATAGGTAGTTTAGTCTGTACCACCTAGTTAAGTTTATGAAGTTTAATGACTCTAGTAACTATGATAATTAGTAAAAATATTTTGATCAAATATAATTTTATACAGTGCACAATATGATATTGGGAGAAACTAGACAATATTATCGAGAGAAAAAAATGAATGATTTTAAAATACAATGATCTTAAATAACAGGCAGATTTAAAATTATAAAATATATAACCTAAGTGAATTTCTATAAAAATTTATAGCAAAAAAAATTAGGATAAAATTACCTACTTACTTGGTCTCTCACCGTAAATCGCCTGTTCAGCTATATCAGGCACAAGTGCCCTGGATACTTTCCTTCCATAAGCTGAGTATTCATCAGCGCAGCGCTCTTCACGAGCACTCATTTTCCTCCTCGGTGGAGGCAAAGGGGGATCTTCGCCAGAATCATAATTTTTTGTGGGTACATAGTAAAAACTAGCACTAACTGGCTCGCCGGCGAACGAGTTCAAGTTTTCTTCCTGACTGGACTCCGGTCTCTCCGTCTGAATAATGCCGTGAGCTTCATTATCCCATGGGTCGAGGTATACTCGGTGACTTGGAGGAGGTGTTGGTACGTCTTCTCCTTCACTTTCGAAGTCTACAACCGCCCAATAAGGGCTTCCTTCATGCCCAGGCATTATTTCTAAACTTCAACCACTGAACCACTGATTGTTACGACGACTTATTCGTACTGAACCAACAGTCACTGTTTTTTGGACACACAACCATCACCACTTCACCACACGTTCGCGCGCTTCGGACAGATAAGGAGTTGTGTGTAATTTATTCGGTGCGCTTGGAACCTGATTGTTATTCTCGACGCAGCTCGCGTGGTCATTCGACAACGAACGATGCAATCGGCGGGAATGAAGCAAATTAGTGCGTGCGAGCAGGGGTAGGTAGGTACTATCTCCTTTCAAGCGAATCACCCAAAGATAATAATTATATCTACAACAGTGCATTATTTTTAACGAATTGAAGAAGCCTTGCATAGGTAAATAGTATCTTTAATTTTCTGAAATTTTATCAACTCAACGACTCAACGAACGTAATACCTACCTACCTATATACCTACATTAAAACGATTTATTGCTTTGCCATTAAAACGAGTGTTTGTTAAACTAGAACTGGAATTTTGATCCAACTGTTTTGAAGTTCATGAAGTATTTTTACCTATATTATAAAATAAATAAATAATTATAGTACCTATCTGTAAACCACATATTTTTAGGATTTTATTACGACTTTATCGTAAGTACTTCACTATTTCTCCTGCTGACGTAGGTAGATAGAAATAACTTGAATGTGTAGGTAGGTATATGTCACATCCTAAGCTAGCTTAAGATTTGTAGCGCACGCTGAGTAGGTAGCCCTATAATATTGTCAAAGTTAGTAGGTATCACCCGAACGTAAAACGTGAACGTTTTACGTAAAAATCTCAAAATTTCAATGCCATAATTTTTGTACTTATTAACCAACTTCAAAAAAGGAGGAGGTTCTAAATTCGACTGATGAATTTTTTTATCATGTGTGTTTGATAAACTACAAACTGACATCATCATCTCATGGAATCACGACTAGCCGAAACATGTCTTGCATGTCAGCCAGCTATTTGCCCACCATGCGAACAAGGTCGTCCTAAAAAGTTCATAAAGTTGATTCCAAAACTGAAATTTCTAGTCCAACTTGCTTTTCGCAGTTCGAAGAGATATAAAGCCTGTCTCATTAGATAGTTACTAAGCTTATTAGTATATATATGTAAGAAGGTACCTAGCTATACACATATCAATACGGTCTTTATTCTGATACCTAACTAATTTCACTGAATATAGAAGAAGAGAAGATTCAGACTTACTAGGGATGTAAAACTCATAATGATATTATTGAGGGTTAACATTTTTAACGAGGCGTGAATCAGCCTCGTTATTCGCATCAGTTTGAAATTAAGGTGCATTTGCACTTGAGCCGTGTAACCACTGTCTAGTATTATAGTACTAGTATTATAATATCTGTGGTGCTGTCTATAAGCTAAAGTATAATAATTATTTTTTATACTGGCAAGAATTGGCTGTCATTGTTCGCGCCAGAAAAACGAAAAGGCAGGCAACGAACGAAATGTCAATCAAAATTCGAAGCTGTCTGGCCTGTCTGTCACTTAAAAATTATAATGTTGGTTGGTGTTTGTTGGAAAAGTGAAGTGTTATGCTTGAATTGTAATAAACTTACGTGACAAATTAGAAAAAATCAGTATGTATTGTGTGTGTGATATCAGTATCTGTTAGATGTATAGTCAATCATGTTAATAAAAGTTGTAAAAACTTCGCAATGTACACTCGCTCCACACGCAACGTTTACCAAAAAAACTGCTGATAACTTGCTATTTGCACTTCTTTTCGATGTTTAATTGCAGAATATAGTTAAAAACATAAAGGCATTGCGAGGCGTTGTACTTTATGTTTTATTTTCTAATCATTTTTGTTTACCTACAGCAATGCCAAAGGACGCTCAAGTAACCCTTCAAGGTTTGCTGGGTTTGCTCGAAGGGATGCAAGGTCCAAACGACGCGGTATATTCTACAATATACAGGAATCATATAAACTTGCTGAAATCTATAAACTCAGTGCTGAGTAGTGACGAGGTGACTGCAGCAGATGCTGACAGAGTACTAAGAATGTGCTTACTATACAAAACGGACGTGCGATGCGTACCGTACGTGTTTTCAATCATATCTACACTTATAAACATTGACAAGGTATGTACCTAAAAAGAATGAACATAGGTCACAAGCCTATCACACCACCATACTTTTTTCTTATTACCAGTAATTTCTATGTTTAGGCCTAACTTGCAAAGAGCCCCTGCTAAACTCCTCAGACCACTCTAACTATAAATTGAATATAATTCATTTTTTTGTAAAAAAAAGTAAGCTTTTATGACAAACAACACACAATTACTACATTTTTTATAAGTTTCAAGTACCTAATAGAAAACTTGAATTTATATAACATTATGAAAGTAGTTGTAAATCCACATTGTATTACTATAATTATTACATCCATTTTATAGATCACAAGCTGATCAACATCAGGGTTTTATAATATATATCTCCCTTTATCTTTCATTTATACTGACCATATTCTTATTTACACAATTATTATATAAATAATAATTTATAAAAATAATATCAATCAAATGGACACTGGCAGGATCGTAACAACTGGCCACAGAAGCAAGTATCAAACTGGCTAATAATTGAAAACATGACTAGTATGTTGTTGCTTTTTTGGCCTAATTAGTTTGTGGACTATTTGTAGATGAGTGAAAAGGATTCATGATGTTGGGAATCTAGACTCATTAGCAATTCTTCCCTTTGCTAATAAATAAAAACTGTGATTTAATTGGCTGCTGATCCTTATTGAAATGCACACCTAACATGTTTCAGGAAAAATCTACAGATTTCCTAGAACAACCGTTTGTGGATTTTTTACCATCCGCCCTTGCAATATTGGATTTTCTAAAGATAAAATGTATTGAAGAAAATACAAATAATCTCAGGATGTTGTCATTCCAAGTTTTGATGTCACATCCAAAAACCACACTGAAAAGGCTAGTCAGCAAGCATTCTCCTGCACTTATTGAAACATTTGGTCTGTTTCTCGTCTCAAACACGGGTGAATCTGTTGATGCTAAACAAGAGGTAATCATACTATCCTACTAATATAAAATGACAAAGTTTTTGTGTTTCATGTTTGGATTTTTGTTGCTAATAATCTCTGTTATGGCTAGACTGATTTGGGTGGAATTTGGAACACGTTTATTTTGTTATCTAATTTAACACATATACTTCTTCTTATTCTGGTGCCATACGGGTGAAGCTGTGGGCAGATGCTAGTCCTTATATAATGTCTTAGAATGGGTGTTTAGAGATTTCAATATTATTTGTAATCTTTGTAACAGCTAAACCTATTTTGATATGGTATGTATAAATCTCAACCTGGAATAACACAGGATAAAAAAGAATAACTTTTGTACACCAGGGGGTCTAGACAAATACCACTTTCTGTTTGTGTTAATGCCTGCGGAAAGATTGAATTGTATGGAAATGACATTACCTGTGGAAATGTCACATGACAGCTGCCAAGTTTTACCATGACAAATTTGCATGAAAAGTAAAGTAAGTGTGAGGTACTAATGCACCACATGGTGGTGACTAGACCACCAGGAATATTTCACCTAAAAAAAAGGTATAAATGGTACAATCCTAATTGCTGAATAAATTTTTAAAGCAATTTTTTTTATGGATACTAATAATAATATGACTTTAATAATTATTAGTATCCATAAGAAAAATTGGGCAACTCTTTATCAAGGTAGCAAAGCTGATGTAGACAGATTAATCATTATAAATGTAAAAGAATGGATGTTTGTTACTGATAATCTTAGAAATAGCTAAAATATTTACTCTGTACCTATTTCAGTCATTCATTTTCCTTCGGCTGTTGGAATGGTTGCCGGAAGAGGAAAAGTCTATATTTGTCAAAGAAGGTATACCACTATGGCTATCTCGTGTTATACCGACTTTAGTGGAGTTTCTAGTCACAGTTAAAGACAAAGAAAAGGTCGAAATTTACCTGAATGATGTGGAATTGTTGACGAAAGAACTTGTTCGGCATGATTACTTTGAATATCCAGAGTGGCAAAGCCTTCTGGAACATATTGTTGCTCCAAAAATGTTAGTATTCTTGTATATACTTTATATTATGTCTCTGTATTTTTTTACCAATGACAATGGGAGCCCATATATGCGTTTTCCCTGAGAAGTGGTTTGTTTGTTTGTGTGTTACCATTTATCTCCAAAAGGGGTTATTGAATTATGCAGTTTTCGCAAACAATTTGTCATAAAGATGGTTGTCTTTGTTACATTTTATTATCACAAGTTCTGCAATCAAATATGGAAAACACATCTGGGGGTTCAAATATAGCATACATTTTTCTTTAAACAATTACAAGAAGTTATGAACTTGCATAAAAAAATTGTATGTTACCCCATAGTTACTCAAATTGCTTGTATAGATTTACAGCATAATACATTATAGTACATATGTTATTAGGCAGTATCAAATTACATCAGAGATTCTTGAATAAAATATCATAATATATACACCTCTATCACAAGTTCAAGTGCATCTAGGATGTTCTGTTTCTATTTGTCTGTAATACAATAGTCAATATTTTGTACAACTAATTAACATAGGACTTGGCTTGCGTGAATAATTAATCTGTTTATTTTTAGGTTTCCAACATGCATTAAAAGTTTGCTGGAGTTAGGCAAGGATACCTGGCATAGAATCTGGATTATATTTATCAGGCTCCTCAAAAGTCATGTAACGCGAAATTTCAGTCCCTTTGGAAGCCCTATCAACTCAATGCTGCCAGTGGTCGAAACTGCTTTCAAAAAGGATGCCTCACAAAGAGTTCGCGCTTTCAAATGCTGGAATGAACTGATTGAAAACTTCTCGAATGAAACTAATCAGAATTGCATAGCTAAAAGAGTAAAACTCGTTATAATACCTCTGAAATTGAACAACGCCAAAACGGAGGAAACTGCAATTGCAAAGTTCGACACGTGGTGGCTTTTGATACGGAAATTCAAACCGAAAATAGAGAATTTTGCGAATGAGATACTGATACCCTTTCTCCATTTCGTCTTCGGGAAGAACCAAGTTCCGAAACCGTCATTTCGTGCGGTTCAGCTGTCTCAAAGTATGAGAAATAAGTGTTTGGAAGCATTTACTGAGATAATGGGACATATTGACTGCACAACCTGCACTTCAGACGTACCTCTCAAAGGGAAAATACTTTCTACAATCCTGTTAGCTGATCACTGGAAAGACTTTTTGTACGCTCTTAATGCTGCAATAAAAGTGGTTGCGTTGAATTTCACGGCTGCGAACCAAACGAAAATACAGTGCATATGGAGGTCTTTTGTGTTGCGATTGGCAAATCTTGCTGACAACTCTATAAGACAGGACTTGTTTGATGATCTTGTCAATTTGTTAACAGATTTGGTCCCTGTAAGTTGAGAAGTTGATTTTGATGTTAAATGAAAGGTGTGTAGGTTAATCTTCGAATGTTTGGTTCTAGGACCAAAAAAGGACCTTCGTGTCTTTAAATGTTTTCTTAGACCTTTCCTCCTAAGCGGTGAAGAAAAACAACGTAAAACATGCAAGTGTATTATGCACATACAATTGTCGCGTGGTAAAATCCATTGCTGCACGACGCGATTTGATCCCACGACCTTCGAAAGCCGAAAGTCGGGGACTTTAGTTACTACACTCTAGTCTGTTTTTTGTTCTTATTATGTTTTTGTAAGTTGTTCGGTAAAATTCATCTAGCCCCAGAGTTACCAGAGACCAGAGAAATCATCTCGATATTATAGTTCTTGATGATTTAGTACCCTGCTTTTATTGAAATCCTTATTTCAGGACTGCAAGGACTATCCCCATCTCACGGAGTTATTGGTCGAAGATATAACGCTGCCCTTATTCAGTGACATTCGAGTGAGAACACTGATTAAATCAAAGAGCCAAGAACACCGGCCGATGCACAGGCTCGTTACAATAATTATGGACAAAACTTTCGATAGTTATTATGCAAGGTAATATCTGATTTTTCCTAGACCTTGAACGAGAATTAACGACCTTGGTGGCGCGGCGGGTCAGGACATGCTTGTACGATTTTCGCAGCGGGGATAATGTTTGCATGTTCTGTAGATATTTGTTCCGGGTCTGGTTGTCGTAGTTTCTGATACCCAAAGGAAATCCCTCTGTGATGATGCCTGCTTAGCTTGAAGACCCTGGACAACGGTTTTGTCTGCCGCCGAGAAGACAAATAATATTTGGTTCCTCTCTTTTGTTTGATAGAATAGGCGACTGAAATAGTTTTTCTCTTCTCTTTCGAAGACAAAACTTTGTCTTAGGTGCTCATGCTAAGAACACAATTCGATAGCACATGTCAGAGGGCCTAACCAATGTCCATTCGCTTCGTAGGAGCCCGTTTGCGCCTGATGTAAGAGGTATTTGTATTTTTGTTTATTTGTCTGTTACCATTTATCTCCGCAACGGCTTATGCGAATGAAATACGGTTTTGTACAAACGATTTGTATAACTTTAAGTATGGTTCTTAGATAGGTTTTGTCGCCACTAGACACTGCAATAGACAATGGAAAACACGTTGGTGTTTCCAAAATTTTGCAAATATTAACGTGTTATTTATTTATTTTACAAATTCTTACAGATTCCACACACAAGAGTTATCGGAAATGCTGCAGCCACTCATCAGCGAGCTGATAAATGAATCCGTCGTGACGCCAGCGTACATGATCTGGCTGTTGGACGGGCTGCCCGCAACCGGCAGCGCTTTGAAGTTGTGGGCTGCTTTGGTGCAGAACTCAACAGAATCTGACTTGTGCCAGCAAGCGCTTAACAACATACTGAGATGGCCTTTAAAGACTGTGCACACTACTACTGATGTAAGTTATGAAGCTTTTTTAAGTGAGTCTCATCTTCTAGTTGCACTCTTTAAAGGTGGAATACTTTCTCAGTACACCCCTAACCCACCAAAAGGAACATGCTATCTATATTCCAGGTATCTAGGTTTAAGTTGGTGCGTTGATTGTCAGTCAGTGTCACAAATATTTTGTATTTAGGAAGAAACAATACTTGTTTTAGCCGATACGATACCGATAATCGTAGTTCAGCACTGGCAACATTTGAACTAGGGCTCCAATGCCATAGTGGCTTTGGAGCGGAACGCCACCGAATGTGACTTCAAGTTCTTAAAAACATTATTGAGATAGCCTTTAAAGCCTGTGCATTACCACTGATGTAAGCTTGGGCTTTTTTTCATTCAAATCTAGTTAGTAAGATTTACATGGAAAAAATGTTTAACAGACAAACACGCTGACGACTTTTATTCCCGTGATGAACTTCCTCAGATCAACTTTGCACGCAATGCCTACTTTTTGCATTGTAGTTAGCATTCTAAGTGACAGGTTGCAAGCCCCTCGCCGCTTCTTCGAACACTTACCAAGCACATTCGTTCGAACTTTTGGTTCTAGATCATGCCGCCTTCCGGCTTCAAATTTTCATTCACCGTTTTGACCACGTGTTACTGCGCACACATATTTTTTATAATGGAAAATCCATTGGCACGTCCGGGCTCCGAACCCTTCTCTCGGATGTTGGGATACAGTAAGCCTAATATACTAACCCCAGACTGGCTTGCTTGCTGCATTACTACTTATGTAATAGTGAGAATTATAGAGTTCCGTGACGGTGTCGTTATTTTTGTGTTCGGTCCTTCTACATAATAATTAAGTAACTAGTTGATAATGTTTGTCGTCTTGGTCGTCGACTCGTTTTGAAGTGCGGATTTTTCTAGCCTCAACTTCGGAAGTAACTGCTCCCGAGTCTTTGGATGATGCCGCTTTGGCATCCTGACTTGCAGTATTCCAGCAGCGGCGATACGTTGCCTAGTTATTTGGATAATATTAATATCAATGTCTACCTACATATATTTTGTTTCGGGTACAATAACACTTGGAGAACCTAGACTAACATAAGTTTAAAATGCTACCAACTAACTTTTGTACCTACTAACGTGAGAATAAGCTTGAAGTACTAATTTCTCTTTTTTCAGGTAAAGGAAGCAGCTTTTGCATGGTATACGTTGTACAACGTCGTTCACGTAAAATTGGATAAGATTGGGTTTGACAATGAAATTTCGAAAGAGCTCACCAAACCCGTGGAAGAAAGTAAAGCAGCGAATTACTTTATAATGTTCGCTTTGATTGGAGTATTGAAGCATAGACCGGATGAAGAGAGTAAGTTGGTTTAATGATCTTGGAAAGAAAATTAAAATGTAGATGAAATCGATTGCAATCGCGCTGTTTTTCCTGGGGGCATATGCCGGGCAGTGGATGTCTGTAGGCTAAATAAGATGATAATCGTGCGGTTTCCATCCTAAATTGCTTATGCTACTCTGATTTAAAAAAAACTAATGCATTCTCAAACAATACATAAAACAAATACTTTAGTATGAACACTCCTTAATATTTAGTTTCTATATATTATCTAAGCATTGTTTGTGAATACGAGGGAAGGTGCAGATAAGCTTTTTGGTGGTGTACGGCACGAAGATAAATAATATAGATTTTTTATTTTACTTTAAAAAAAATATTTTTAATATTTAAAAAGATTTCCAGCAACTATAGTTTAAATTCTGTTTTTTTACCAGCTACCAAAGCAACAAATGATTAGAAAGGCATGCATAAATAATTCCTTCAATAGTGAACTAAGCTTTGACTCAGCCCATGATCCCGCTCACAGTAATCTTGGTGGCAGTAGACTTCATCTAATGACCTCTGTAAATCCTGTGAGAAAGAATTGACTCAAAAAACTAAACTCCTACATTAACCTTATATCAAACTTTATAGTCATTTGCTTCATAGAGTACCTTTTACTAGTTTTTGACACTACTGATGTTACATTTTTCTTGGTTTAATGCAGTAGTTTCGTTTCGGTCAGCAATTTATAGTTCAACTGAATTCGCATTTTTAAGTCTGAATGTAATTCTAACAACATTGTACACTCCTTAATCAAACGGGCAATCTTGGGTTAAGCTAGTCACGTTGATGGTAATTTGATGACATCTTTAGTAATATGATGTTGCTCATTAGACACTATCTTCTTAAATATTTTAGCAAGATCTAGGTATTGATTTGTATCGTGGCTTTCAGAGATGGCGAAGCTGGAAGCCCTTACTTACGAAATGAATGATTACAAAGACTTTAAACAACTCATGCCACCATTGGTAGACACGCTTGCATTGATGATTGATAATGTATCAAACAAAGACGATGAAAATCTAGCTCAGATAATCTTAAACTGCGTGCAAAATGTACTGAAGGTGATTGACTCAGAAACGGAATCCGTTGAAAGTTCCTTGACAAATAGAGAGACCGCTTTCAGTGAAGTAAGAGCGAACATTCCCTCAGAAAACAAAAATGTGCTGTTTTACACTATTATGTCCACAATGAAAACATACTTGGCAAAGTGTCCAAATGAATCTATAAAAAAACAAATAAGAATTGTGATTTCTTCATATGACAAAACTGGTGACAAACAAGCCATTGAAAGTCCTAAGAAAACTGATATCACTCCGAAAGAATTATTTTCGCCAAAAGTAAATGAAGTTAAGAAAAATAAAAGAAAGGAAGCTAGCATTGTGAACACAGTTGTTGAAAACGGAGAAGAATACGTGGTCGTGAAATCAAATTGGAAATTCAACCCCAAAAACTTGACAGAGAATCAAAAAGAAAAGTTTCAGAGAAAAAGAGATATACCGGCGCTATACCAGGACCTATCCCAATCACAAGATGAATTCAAACTATCCACTTGGAAAACAGAGTCGCAAGATACATCACTGTCGTCTAGTAAATCTAGCAAATCTGCTATGAAAAATGACGCAGCAGAAATTCTCAAAAAGATGCCTAGTACCGACGTAGTCCCTAAAATAATGGAAAACATATTAGATAATGATAAAATTACACCAAAAACTAATAATAATGCATCACCTGTATCAAAAGATAATCTTTCAAAAGCAAATAAATTGCCTTCACCTAGTACCAAGTCGCCTCGTATGGCTTTGAAAGATAGAGTTTTTCGTAACGTGAGAAATTTGATTGAGAAGTCATCGCCAGCGCCTCAAAATGAAGTTGACAAAATAACGGGTGCAAATCAAATTGATGTCGTTTCCAAGAGTCCAGTAACTAAGCCGGAAGTTGAAAATCTAGTAAATCCTGCTATACAAGAGACAGGGCCCAAGCCGAAAAATCATGATGATCATGTAACCAAGCAAGATCTCCAAACTTCCGCTATTTATAAATCACCAGACATCAAAATGAAAACAGTTGTAGTCGTAACCGCCAAGCAAAACGATCAGAATATCACACTTGTTTGTACTCCAGCAGCAAAGACGGAAATTAACAGTAATGGCCCAAATTCAGCCCCGCCTCTATTATTTCCAGAGAGACCCGCTCGTTTGAAAAGAACACCGAAAAAATTCGACGACAGCATGTTGTTGGCTATCAAAAAGAGGCGATATTCAAACAAAGAATCTCGGTCCGATTCTCAGTACTCTCAGGATAGTCAAAACGAGATTACAGTAACTGCTCAAGTACATACTTTGAAAAGTAAAAATGATCATACACCAATAAAAGCTTATGTAGGTCTAAAACCCTTGGAGGTTCAGCCGGTAAAGAAAGATGAAGTGAAAGTATTAGATGCAGAAATTGCAATGAACTGTGATGTTTCAAAAGATGAATGCCACTTAGAGTCTCATAAAACTGCAGAAGTTCCACTCATATCACCTACAACTCCGATTACAGATAATCCAACTGCAAAATCACCCGAAAAACCTACAACTACAGGAGAACTCCCAAGTAATATGAGCAAAGCATCAGAAGGCATCATAAAGGATGTTGAACAAATCGAAAAGGAATCATATACAGTAAATAAATCATTGAATACACAAAATAATATCAATCAACAAAAATCTTCTATAATAAAAATGAGCACACAGAATGACACTCAAAAAACTGATGACAAGTTGATAACGCTTTCTAATTCAATGAGAAAATTAAGAAAAAACAAAATTCAAAATGAAAATAGTGCCAACGAAGAAAACAATGCAGCAATAAGTACCCCTGTAAAAAAAAATTTGGATCAACAAAAGTCAACAACAAAGAGAAAGGTTGAACGTAATGAAAAATTGGAAGTGATGATCATACCAATTATGACACATATAGTTGATGATGTAAGTGAACCGAAGTCTGTGATAAAAACTGTTGAACAAAGGCAAATTATTAAAAATAATACAAAATCTGAATCGGTATCAACACCGTTGAATAAAACAGAAGAAGTAAGCCAAGAGAAACCGGTGGAGAAAACTAAGGATGTTCAAACTGAAAATAATAAGAATGAAGAAACCCCTAAAAATAAAGTAAAAAATGTGACACATAAATCTTCTATAATAAAGACTAAAAAGTCACGTATTGAAAAAGAATTGATGATCGACATGGTAGAAGGACATCCATTCCTCAAAGCTCAATCTGAGAAAAGGCTAACTAGGAAAAAAAATATGGAAGTGGAAAATAAATGTAGACGAAAAAGCTTAGCAGAGAAACTGAACAAGTCAAAATTAGAGGCCACACCGAAAACGTCCAAAAAACCAAAAGAGAAGAAAACCTCTCCTATAGCAAATACGATAACAGTCGAAGAAACGCAGAACAGACTGAGAAATACACCGGAAGATGTTATGAACGAAACTCCTTGCTCCGAAGATATCATCGAAAGCTCCCAAGATTCCACTATCACAACTATCAGTGTTAAATCAACAAAGCGTACCTCAAAACTCGAACCGATCGTTTCTCTGACCAAAATAAATATACATAATATTTCAACGCAAGATCTAATATCAGATGAAGTTATAGACATACCTGGTAACGAAAACCACGAGCGTACAGACATTGAATTCCCGCAAAATAAGACTGCTGAAGCTGATAAAAATATAACAGACTTGACCGAGAATATGGACACCGAACCCATAGGCGATACTAAAAACACAATTAATTTAACCGAAAATATGGATACCGAACCCATAGGCGATACTACAAACACGATTGATTTAACCGAAAATATGGATACCGAACCTTTGAGCGCTTCAAATGGACTTATCATTCTTAGCGATACATTACAGACGCCGATCACCATAAATTCTGAGCCCGTAATAGGACCGGAAACACAAGAATTAGCTGAAGCCGACACCCCACCGAATGATCCCGAAACTTTCGTAACACTTTTTGAGGTCACTAGCACGTATCAACCGTCGGTGAATATATCTGTGAATCAAATTCCAGAAAAACCGTCTGTAGTAATTGAAGAAAACGATATATCACAAAGTTTGCCTGAAGCCGCCCTTATTCTAGCAAATATGGACAAAACAAATGAAGTCTCATCTCCGTTCAAAGACGACAGTCAAAGAAAACAAGATTTCTTGAACAACACTTTAGAAATCTCACCTATAAAGGTACAGAGTCCAGATAGAGCGAAAAAATCGCCTTCACCAGAGACTAGCAGTGATTTCGTTGTAATACAGCTCTCATCACCGGTGCATAGTAATGGCGAACCGTTTGAAAAGCCAGGATCACCAGAATTCTTCACTGAAGACAAAATCTCTCCCGATAAACGAGACGCTTCTCCGCCTAGAGCAGAAATCACCGTAACAAATACAAGTCCCAGCTCATCGTTATCTTTGAAGAAAAATCGACCTCAAGGGCGACCTAGTGGCCGCGCTGCGCAAATGTTAGATCTGCTTTGTGTGAACTCAGACTTAATAGTTACGAAGGTTTCTGAACGTCCTGAACCCGAAGAGACAAAGAAATCTAGTACCAGTACCCCGGCTCGACGAAACTTGCGGATTTTATACAGTTCTGTGGGCGATAACAGTGACAATTTGCCTGAACAGAACGTTGGTGAGGATCCCGCGAACTTCCTGAAGCTAAATAGGATGTTACCAACTGTTACTAGCAGTCCGTCTGGTCCTATTCTGAAGAGGAAACTTGCAGATATTACAGATGACGCCACTGCATCGCCAGCCAGCAAGGTATTCTATGTTTCTTATATAACAAAAAAACTTTATTTTTATTATAATAAAGACGCCCACGTGCCTAAACAATACCCCACCGGCGTGTGCCGGTGTTACGAAGGTTTCGGGTTTGTGTGTACAAACATCCCCCATACACCTTTATCCTCTTACCTACACGCATTATCTGTAGCCGCTTTTATGTTTCAGAGAAAACGCGTCAGCTTCCACGACCCACCTGTATCAACCACCATATCTGTTCACAAATACATAGAACCGTTATCCCTTCTTCGCTCTCCTCAAAGCTCGACAAAGAAACGACTAACCCGCTCGGGTATAAAGTCACCCAAAAAGCTAGAAAATGCATTTAACCTCGACTCAGTACTATCAAAGGCGGTAGAAAGCTTCACAGAAGCGACGCCAACCGATGATACTGAAAACATTTCGCTGGACGTAACTCCCGCTGTGGAAATAGTCAAAACAAGTGATCTGAACGACACAGATCCGATTTGTCCGGATCTGATTGATTGCAAAGACGCTATAGAGGTTATAGCGACAGAGCTATCATCGCCAGCTATGCGTGAGTTATTCGTAAAGGAGTTGGAAGGGAAAGTTGAAACGGTGGGCGATTTAGCGAAGTTGACCGAACTGGAAGTCAACAGACTATGCATC
This sequence comes from Perizoma flavofasciatum, assembly GCA_958496245.1. Taxonomy (NCBI): domain Eukaryota; kingdom Metazoa; phylum Arthropoda; class Insecta; order Lepidoptera; family Geometridae; genus Perizoma; species Perizoma flavofasciatum. Next base: position 9,950,695 of record OY292425.1, on the reverse strand, counting down.
AAAGCGCCTAAGACACAGGTCGCGAAGAAAGTTCTAACTGATTATGTTACAAACAGACCAGCTATCGGTGTGGAGACCGTCGTCGAAGAAGCATTCAATGAGCCAATGACGGAATCTTTTCTGAACGAGAGTAGAACAGCGACTGTTGAAATGCAAACAGACGGAGTTGAAGTCAGCAGTATTGAGATTCAAACGGTTCTTGAACCCGTGGTGTTAGCGTCCACTCAAACTGAGAGTGTGCCTACGGCGCATACAGCCATACAGACCGACGTATCTGGCAGTGAAACAACCTCGGATATAATATCTTGTCTAGCTAAAGTAAGTAACCTGTCATTGAAAATATTGTGTGACGACTTCGGTATGTGTCGTAGTTATTGTTTTGCGTCCACGTTAAAACGATAGTATTTATAAATTTGGTATGTCAATCACCAAACAGCGCATCAAAGGGCAGATCATCAAAGCCTATTAGGTACTAATTTTCAAGACTTAAAAAAGCCTGTCCTGAGAGTCCGATGCTGTGTGAAAATGTCCAGCATTTTTTATTTTATTTAATACTACGCTTTCACATTGTGCATTTCTTTTCATGTTGTACTATAAAATGATTTTATGCACATTAAAGAGTTATATTTTTAATGTCGTTATCAGTCGTTCAGAAATTTATGGAATTTACATAAGCTATCGAAATTAGACCACGTGACATTATGATATTATTTTTTTGTCGATAAAGTCAGTTGAAATATAATAACTACGAAGCGAATGGACGTTGGCTAGGCCCTCAGTTTACCCAGTCGCTGTAGCGACAAAAACAATCTCTTACGTCAAACTCATATACGAGCTTCTTACGTCGCGGGTTAAAAAGAGGAAAGTTATTAGTTTGTTAGGGTGTTTGTTTGTAGCCTCTTAGCTCCGGAACAGTCGTTCCGATTTTAATTTTTTTAGGTCAGTTTTCAGGATTATAAGCCCTCAATACTCACATTGATGGGAATTTCCAGGACCAATGACAAGTAAAAGAACAACAGGATTTAGGATGCTAAATTTACAGGATCTTGAACTTAAATTTTAGAGTCAAAATATCAAAAGAAGACCCTTTTTTGTTGTTTCTTCAATTTGAATAGGACACGAAGGGGTTTTTATTTTTTTTGCAAAATTATCTTATTATTGTAATTTACAGAGAGAAGATTTTCTGGAGAAACTCTGCGAAAAATTGGATGACGAACAGCTGAGGACGATTGCAGAAAAACTACCTTCCAAATCAATATTTGATTTGCTCATTCATAAATACGATGGTTCCGCAACTTCCCTCCAAAATAGAATATTAAAATACCTTAGCAAAGGTATCTCTAAAGATAACAAGAGCAATGCAGAACTAACATTTTTAAGTAACCACATAAGCGAAAGATATGAAGGTAATGATTTGATGCTATTCTGTAGTCAGTTGCTAAGAAAGGTTTATGATAAACATGCTTAGAAGAGACCTACGCATTTTTTGTGTAAAGACGTTTATTAACTTTAATTGAAGTTAACTTTTGAACTTCACTCAAAAGCATCGAAGAAATCGTGGTGTCCTTAACTCGAATATAAAAGCCAAACAATGTCTTAAATTGACCAAGTTTTGATGTAACTTTTTCACTTTTAGAATAATCACATATTTTAATGGTTACATTATTTTATAAGTTTGTTTTTAACAAGAGAAGTGTTTTTAACACTTGCTTAAATTGACTTTGAATCTGCCAGTGGCAATTTATTTTGTTACATAATTTCTCGTATTAACTGCTTTTAAAGTCGTTTGAGGTTTTGAGAACCTTTAATAAAGGTGTTGTGATGTGAACTTTTTTTTAAATGTTCTAGAGTTCTTGTGGTTTCAATTATGTTAAAGTTTTGTACGTTTCGCGTCTTTTCTTTTTTTTTGTATTCCTAATAAGCCCTGATTAGGCTTTCTTAGAATACCGGTATTAAGTCGTTAATTTGTATTTTATCATTTTAGATTTTGTAGTATTAATTACTTACTTATATACAAATAGGTTTAGTTACTTATTAATTATTATTTGTATTTTGATTAGTTTAGCTATTACTGAAAATTTACAAGGATGGCTTGCACGGCATTCTTAAAAATTAAAACAAAAATATATCATTCAAACTATTTTATTCAATACAAAATAAGTAATTTATTAACATTATTCAGTCAGAATAACAACAGGAGCCATATTCTCGTAATCAAAAATGATACATTAGACTGAAAGTAAATCAATTCGAGACTCAATTTTGTATACTAATTACGAGAATCGGGCATCTGATCATCATGAAAATCAAAATCAATAGTAAAAGTCATTCATACTGAACAAAATGTTGGGAATCGTGGAATCTTGTACAAATTGGATAAAAATAAAAGTTTAAAACTAAAAGAGAGTAAATGGAAAGTTAGCCTGATACCAGTAAGTTATTAAACTTTTACGGTTGTACCTTGTTATTTAAACAAATTGAACCTCATTTTTAATTTCTGTAGATAAATTTATTGTACACAAGCAACGCAAAAAACAAAAAATTAATTACAATATTAAACTAGTGGTACAAAGGGTTGCCTTATCGATATATTATATTGTTTTGTTTTCCTTTCGTAGCTTCAAACGCTACGGTTGTCCTCAAATAACGAGTATTGACTCAAAACTCGGAACCAATGGTTCAGAACACACTGGTATCGTGCTAACCCCCTTTAAGGGATGTTTCATGGCATCGAGAAAGTATCACACCTAATATTTACAGCACAGGTAACGTTAAAGCTATATTTCTAAAGTTTTATTGAGTATGATACACACGAACTACTGGCATTGCTAAAAAAAACCAACTCCAGTCAGTGAAAAAAGGACAAATGAGGTTGAATCTATTTCAATTGTCATTTGTGAAGTTGGATCTATTTCAGTGTAGGCAGGCATATGCCTGCCTGGGCATATGCCCAGTATTGCGGTGCACAAGCCCTTATAAATATTACACACAAGTTATGTACATAAAAATACATCTCCCATCCCTATTTATATCACTATATTATGGTACCTAACCCATAACATACCCTAATTCTTAGTATTTTATTTTAGACAGGTATACAATATCTTGCTTACGGCGAATTGTCTAGGCACCTATGATAAGTTCTAATGAAAGCGTTAGCTAAGATGCCGCTTCGATTGCAACTTGTCTAGATTTCTTGCCCTCCTTAAAGCAAGCGATGTAACGACTGATTGATATAGTTTACGTTTTTAGGAACTATAACGTAATAAATATTTTAGAAAAATCATCAAACATTTTCTTATTGGTCCCTTAATGGTAATTATTCTTAAAGCAGGCACTTGTTGATTATTGTTTGAAATTGCAGGTAAATTTATTTGACTTTATTGGTAGATATTATTTATTTATCTAATTTTACTCAAAGCAATAAGTTTCGCATCAAAATCTGCAAAGCATTATTGTATTTATACCTCTCACTTAATGCAGCCATGTACTAAACTATAATATCCTTTTAGTATCTTTTCACTTCTCACGCACCCAAATATTAGCTTCCGAAATATAGTTCCTTTATTATATATAGGGTGCACACAGTTTTCCATGTCACTCACTTATCTTATATATAGATTTTAGTAGCAGGGCGTAAGACTCTATAGCTTATACAACACCTATAATGTCCATTCCCTGATTTGAAACTAGACCACTTATTTTGATTACGAAGGTAGTATAAAACTTTGGTTCACAATTGAGCACTTCGATTACCGTATAAATAGAGGTTAGGGGGTCACCGTCAGGGAAATCGCATTTCCGCCACGTAATCTATGTGATCGAGATTATGGTGCGAGTTGGAGCGGCGAGGGGGTCTGGGCCTGTGTAGATTATGATGGGAATGCGCGCGCATCACTCGGTAGGTTCCCTCGCGATCGGGGCCCGCGTCGCTCGTCTTACGTGTTGAGATCCACTCTTCGTCCCTAGCTCGCGGGATCACCGGAGCTTTCCTATAATTATCAAAAATACGACGGTTATCATCGTAGCGTTGCCTCTGCCAATTTCTATCTAGGTCATGTCCGTACAAATCTAATTCCCCAGATGGTTGGAACTGGCTCCCACCTTGGGTATAACTCGACCGTTTCCATCCGTCCTCGTATTTCTTTCTTCCGCTCTCTTCTTCCCCAATTTGCCTGCGTTGTGACTGGTTCGAGCTGCTTTCACTGGTGTCTTCTCCAGAGGTTCCGATGCCCAAGTCTTTGTCGTCTCCGTAGATTTTGTAAATACCATTCGGACTAAGTTTCTTTCCGTTGTATATTTGATCATTCAACATTAGCTGTGGGTGTGGTATGCAGTATGCATTTGGAAATGGTTTTTCAATTTTAGCCATCTTGATATCGTCCTTCTGCTTCGTACAAGATCCAGGTCCAAAGAGTGATAGAAGCACAGGAAGGAGGAATAGACCGTGCATAGCTCCGAAGAATATAACCATGAATACCATTTTGAAGAACACCAAGAATATGTAACTATCAGCGAGAAGAAGCGCAACGACTCCGAGTATTGTGCTGAACGACCCCTGAACAATTGGCAATCCGAGAGAGTAAAGACATTCACTGACTCTTTCATCGGGTGTTTTCGCCTTAGATGCCATGTACGCGTAACAGATATGAGCAGTGAAGTCTACAGAGAATCCTATGCACATGATTAGGTTGATCATAGATATCGAGTCCAGATTGATGTCCCAAAGAGCCATGTAGCCGACGACACCGATTTCAATTGATATGATGCTGAATGCCACCCAGAGTGAGCACAGGATATTCGGAATGAAGATGAAAGATACAATCATCATCATCAGCGCTCCGTAGCACAAGTTTTGGAGAGATGTTGGCCGGACAAGTTCAAACTGAAAAGAAGAGTGGATATTTTAATACTCGTCAGTCTTTGAAGTGCCTGCCTTATCGCATGGCAATGTAAAATAAATATAGGTCAACGCAACAGTATATTTACCTGGTCAAAAAACACGAAGTATGGATGAAAGACAGAAGCGTTCAGTGGAGATTGAGCAACAACATCCCTCAGAACCTTCACCATTTCCTTTTCATGGTTGGTACCGCTAATGTTGACGGCCTGAATCAAGAATCTCGAAGCTACGATCTTGTCTCCAGCTTCATTGAACTTCACGTCCAGAGAGAACGGGTTTGCAGGGAACAGCCATAACTGAAATCATCGCAATCATTGATCGAGTGAGCGAAGCGAGTTAAGATCTCTTGAAAAATCCGACTTTTGTATGTATATAACCTTGTTTGCCTGTCGATAAACCGTTAACCTAACCGTTAATTTAATCTCGATGATACTTGGTAGGTATACTACTTAATAGGATTTTGGAGTTCGAGTACCTATAAGCTTAAGCAGTAGGGGAGTTTCGGCAGTCGGATAAAAACGGTACTTCACGAGATCTCAGTTTGCGGCGAACTATTAGTTATTATTAAGCCAAAGTGTCCTGTGGGAGTCAGATGAATCATGACCATTAGAATTGTGTGCACACAATTGGCAATTTTTATCATTGGTGCTTACTTGATCGAGTGGGTGCTCGGTGATTTGCTAATTGTAATAATTGCATCACTTACCTCTTTCAAATTGTGGATAAAATCGACTTCATTATCGATAGTCACATTTAAATAGTCGTTGTTTCTCGAAACGTAATCGACGAATGTTCGGAGCCACGATTCAGTGTACAACGAATTCGATATGTATGAAGTATTCTCCAGTCTTTTCGTCAATTTGTCGACCTCATCTTGCACCATAGGATCTGAGTAATTGTACTCGCCGGTTATCACGACCTGAGAAACGAAAACTATTACTAACAACATGGAAAATAGGAGCAGAAAACGTAAAACTTCAAGAAAAGATTCAAAAGTCACCTGAATTCGATACGGAAACTCTCTGTAGTACTGATCTTCACGGTCAAAGAACACAACAGAGTAAGAATCCACTTTTGAAAGCTTCCTTCTCTCCAAACCCTCTTGAAGATTTGTCACTCCGTACCCGGCTCCGGCCAAGTATATGATGAAGATGGCAATAACCAGAGCCTTGACAGCGCTGTTGTTGAGTAAATCCGCCATTGTGGTCCGGAAAAATGCCATGATGCAGTGTTCTTGATTGTCGATGGGGTTATCAGGGTCTGCTGGGTCTATACCACCGCTGCAGAACATTCTATAGAGCAATGATTTCTCTTCTGTAACAAAAAACATAAACTTCATCCTGAGCTTCATATAAGAAGAAGACATTTTTGATAAAAAATATACCTTTCCTCGCCCTAGATTCGGGCAAAACCTTCATCATAGTAATAGTATGGCGATTCGCTTTTTCACGGTAGCCAGACATGGCAACACACCCAGAAAAGAATGTCAGATGCCATACAAACGTAAAGCACACAGCGAGACCTGCAAAACGTTTAGGATATATTAAGGGTATTGCAACAAGCAAAACGTATAATTTTGTCATTATAGACAAATTGCACTTGCCTGAATACATGCAGAATATCTGAACTGACGGAAACGGAGAGAATATTCCAATGAAGAATGACAGCATATCTGTCACAGAGGTGATGGTGATGGAAACTGCTGCTTCTGATAACATGATAGCCATTCTTTCTGGCACTGGAAGCTTTGGGGATGCTCTTCTCCAAGCTGCCAGCATCACAAATGTGTCATCAATACCGATACCTATAAACAAGATACATATATGTTTGTGTTTAAAAACATACTTCTTGTATAAAACTGATTCAGAAAGATTGGCAAAGGGGTTGACAAGCCTTACCTATCATTAAGAAGGGAGCGGCCAAGTTGATGCCAATGAATGAAATTCCCAAGTAAATCGCACATCCAAACGCCGCAGCCGTTGCCATCACCGCGGAGATATTACCCAGCAAACCTAGCCAGGGTTTCGACCTGACCCAATCTGTCATCATACAAGTCACTATCGAGAAAATTCCCATGAGTATAAAAGTTGAACTGAAGAATGGTATGACAGTTCGAGTGTTTTTTTCGAGCTCATGATCCAGGGTTCTTGAAGCAAATCTGGCTATGGAAATGTGTTTGAAACGTCCAGTATCCTCAGCTATTCCCACTGCGTCCAAAAAAGCATCTTCCCATGCTGCGCCCCTGAAAATTTACCAAAATCAGTAGGGAAATGTAAATTGAAATAGGTAACTACTTGAAACCCCACGACAGGAAACTAATAAACATTACTAAACTGACCTACAATTAGTTAAAGTATCGACCTTTCTATTCGTATTCTCTGCGAATATTACGTAGCGCTTAGTATTCGAAACGATTTCTTTAACCGTGTCAAGATCGATGTATATTATCTAAGTTATAGCACCACATGTTTGTAAGTGCACCACAGCACTGCTATTGAAATTCACAACAAGTCGTAAAAGCTTCAAGAATGAATGCAATCACTCAATGAGAAATAGATTAGAAACGTTGTTTCCTCCGAAAACAACCTTAGTAGAGACCTACAATCTTATCTTACTTGCATTTTTGATTGCACTTGCATGATTCGATACGAGTACTTCGGCTGATGTTAATGTAAAGGATGCCCATCATTAAGTTGTATAAGATAAACAATATGTAATTATTGAACTCACGAACTACGCCGCTGTTGGAGTTCCTTACCTTTGTTGCTGTATCGCATTGTCCGTCCTTACAAACCAGACTAGTTGAACTGCTGGAACTGAGACTATAATATCGTCTATGACCTTGGACCCTCCGAAGAACACTGGGAATGCGTGAGCTTCCCAAGTCACGGGGTTGAACATGATTGGAAATGTTAGATTTAACTCGCCTCGCTCCACCTGTGGATGATCAAGAAATGTTGTAAATTCCGATTGCGCTTGTCGAAAAGTTGATGGTTTGATGGTAATGTGACGAGGGTGGGTATCTATCAAATATCATCCATCATGTCATTCAATAGGTTATTAGTAAGATACCTACTTTGCTAGTTTTAACATAGAATATGAAATCACTAGTACCGATGACAAATTATCTTGGTCTGATTATAATGATGTTGGATGATTATGCGATCCCAATAAGGCGAATCCTTGCGTGGTTTGCGAGTTCTCATCACAAATAAATGCATGCGTGTGTTCATCATACAATAATATTGACACGTGACAGAAAGATAAACAATTGATTGCAGATTGGCGAGATATACCTATTTAGATGAGATTGGTACATCGTGTTCTATTGTTATTTCTATTTCCTTAGCATTGTGGTTACTGCAATTTGTCTTATATGTAAACTATTACTTGGGTCTATCTTTTTAGATGCGTTGTTTCTATAAATCTTTGTTTTATTTAATTTCTAGAACATAATCACCGCCTGTGGTCAGGCGGAATATTGGATGTTGTGAGTAACTGTCTATTGTTTATTGCAGGATGGGGCTCATTGATTTTATTACTGTGAATCACTCCTATTCCTTGCTTTGACTCAGGCAGTCATTTGAAAATCAAACTATCTGAATGAGAATTAGTTATCGAAACCGTTTGGCAATGAACTGAACGATCTCCTACTTTGTTATTGACAGCGCATAATAATTTGCTAAAAGGTTGAACACATATTTTTCAAAATTTCAAAATATGAGTGTTTAATTACCATTGTTTTTCGTGGATTTTCGCGGCCGTGCGGGTGGTGCTTATGATGAAAAACTACAAAATTTGCTACAAAACGGCACCAAAATGTTAAGTAATTAGCGACAGTAAAGTATTTCCAGTTTTTAAAATATGATATCCACTACAACTATCACCAGCCACTACAACTATTCAGTAACGCCGACACTAATAGATCCCTTTCAAACCAGAACGGTTATTTACTGCTTTAGTTAATTTTTATTGCTCTTCTTCTTTCTCTCGGAAAACGAATCGTTCACTGCAACAGGGAATGGTAGGAAAATTCCATTCCTGCCAGCTCCCCATGCATCATTTCATTCAACATGCTTCTTTATGATATTTAGCTAGCAAGGCTAACTTCTGAGAGCACCAGAAATAACTCCTATAGATAATGCAGTTACGAAAAATCCGCCAGCTTTGAAGCAGGCGGATCAAAAATTCCTTTATAGTCAAAACTTCCACGGCTGGAGATAGTTCATCTCTATTCACTGACTTCCCGCAACTGATCAGGCCTTTCGAAACATTATTCCCAGCGGAAGTAATTTCTTCCCTTTCAGCTTACCTCGCCAATAATCTTATCCAGATTCAGGATATCGTTTGTGAAGCATTGTCCCTCCCACCTCGCGCACTCCTCTCGATACGTGAAGGTTTCCCCCGAAGGTAGCATCACCGTTATATTCTGAACCAGGTCATCCAGCTGCCTCAACTCCTTCCACACTTCCGTCCGAAGCATGTTCGTGTCGTTGTCCTTTGAGACTATTATGACACGGCCAAATTTACCTGTACGAAAGATACAGACAAAAGTCATAAACATTTTTGAACTACTGCTACAGTAAGCGACCTACCTACCTTGTGTACTTCGCGCCTGTAATAAGACGTCAGATGTCAATAAGACGCTAGCTGTCTTTAATATTTTCCTACGCATTTGATTTTTAATTTTTTGGGAAGGATTGGACTACCAGGCTTTGGACTACTAATAGAAAGCAGAAATAATCTTAGAGGTAAGAGCTTGCTGCAGTGCAGGGGTTAAGTCATTAATTTTAACCAGGTCCTTTATTACCGCGAGTGAAATTGCGTTTCGCCAAATTAGTTACTTCTAGTAACACGCCGAAACAGACCCTAAACTCAATAGTTCAATGACCTCATTTGGCGGAAACCAAAATGTAGCAGGTAAAGTTTAAGCATTGGATTTGATTCGATTAAGATCAAGGTCAACTGCTGCACCATTATGACTCAAGTTTTCTGTGATCACTTTTTGCATTACTTAACTAGACAGAATGACTATTAGCCAATGATTTAGCCTCGGTAGAGTAGAGGTAGAGTTGTTCTAATGTGTTTGCCACTAATAAGATATTTTAGGGTTATTCTTAAAAGAAGTTTATTGTATTCTCTAATAATATAGCGCATTGCGTTTTGTCATCGATAGTCCAAGTTGCGTGATCTTGTAAGTAGATAGATAGTATTAGTACTTGTATTATAATATCTGTGGTATTAGTTAAACCATACCTGCTCGTGTTATCCTCCCGACATTGAACCTATGCGAGTAGTTAACTTTGAAGTGTTCTTCCACTATCCTCCTCTCGAACTTGCCCTGTCCGCTGACCGGTGAGAACAGATACTCGGGATCCATCTCATAGTATATCCTCTGATACCCTGTGATCATGAGCAATGTGAGTAGAACTGGAATGATGATGAAGTAGCCGGGGTTTCGGCCGACGACCAGCCCCAGTTTGTAGAAGGATCTGTTGAGGATGTCGTCCACGATTGTGAGCCTACAAACCCCCATCTGTAACAATGTAAAGATTTGTTAGTAAGGTAGGCTGAGAGCAATGTCGATCAAGTATCTTGTTTAGGTGCATGCTCTCTAGGAAGATGGAGAGTCTTAACGGTTTGAGAAAGTTGGATTCAAGGCTTGATTGAAAATTAAAGAAAGGTTGGATTTAAAAAAAATCTGTTAAGGGTTTTACACAAATGCCAGCCTGCTCTATCACAGGTAGGTAATTCAAATCCTTAGTAAGTAACTAAGTACACCTTCCTAATATCACCTTTTTTTGTGAAAACGTTGATAATAGTTACGGGTTTATTTCTGTCTTGCTTCTGCCCACGGCTTCACCCGCTTGGTACCCGGATAAAAAGAAGCCTATGCGTTATAATGATATATAAGCTATAATACTGTAAAGTTTCATTAAAATCCGTTCAGTAGTTTTTGCGTGAAAGAGTATCAAACATCCACCCTCACAAACTTTCGCGTTTATAATATTAGTAGGATGTCCCACTATGTCATTATATGCCACCTATCCCATCATACTTATGCCACCTGATTTGAAACCAAAGATAGCAAACACACATTTTCTATGGTAGATAAACAAGTATCGAAGCATTGTAAATAAATAGGTCATGAAATGCATGACAATTAGGTCAATTACAACACAATTTATGACAGCCATCAAGTAAGTGGTAATAACGATGATTACTTGCGGTTCTGTAGATGCTTATTACCTCAGTTCAACAACTGATGGTTGAGTTACAGCATCGGTAGAACCTAAGTGGCTAGTTAGTAGGTATGTTCTAGATAATTCTGTTAGTTGTATTTTTGTATGTGGTTGTAATGTGTTTTGTGCGTGTAAAGAAATAAATAAATAAAAAGATAAATATAATTGCGACTCAAGATAATATGAGCGGATTGTTACACTGAAATATTTTATCAAAAAGCTGAAATGAAACTAGGCATTTGCCTGGTTTCGTAGCATTTGTTAAAGACAAGATTATCACAACTTTCCAGAAAGGCGACAGTTACATATGACGTAAGTAGGTAGGTACCTACATAGCTAATTGCTTGTAGTGTCTAGATAAAATTTCGATTCGGTCGTCGAAAGTCAAAGGCGTGTAAATTCAATGCTGAAAAGGTGACCTTGATTTCGCTAGTTTTCTTCATCTAAACTAAATACCCAAGTAGATATTGCGAAAAATAAGCCTTTATTTTTTTGTTGTAAAGTTTATTGAAAGACTACAAACTGTAACTAAGTGGGGTGATACGTACAATAGATCTTGAACACCCTAGAGCCTGGTTGGCCGCGCACCTTACGGTTTCAGAGGAACTTCCTCCCGCGAAAACTCAGGCAAGGGAAAGATTTTCCTGCTGAAGTTTTCCCAAGTGATAGTACAGTCGGTATGAGGTTTTCTAAAAATAGCATTTTGGGATTTTTAAAGGGTCGGCAACGCGTGTTCGATGTCTCTGGTGTTGAAAAACTATATAATTATGATAGGCTGCTGCGGTAACCGCTTACAAACCCGTGGGCTGTATGCATGTATACCAACTAGTTTTCCTTTATGAAAAAAAACTAAATCATAAACAGGTAATAGATTTTCTCTACAAAATATGACATTACCCAACTTCAACGTTTAACCCACTTACATAAATTGGCGAGTCGCCTTAGCCTTTTGAGCACAGAAACGACTTTGCTCTATGCTTCTACCAATTACAAGTCTTGGTAGATTTATACAAAACTTGATTAATTTGCCAGCTATAACTAGCTAAGTAGGTATTTAGCACATCGGAGCGTAGACCTCCTTGACCAGCTGATCGTAACACATACCTTTCACTTTACATAGGCACGGCTAGGTAAGGAAAACAGGTGAATCTACACTGGATTGTGATGTCAGTTTTACGGAGATTGTCTATTTCTCAACAGACTTCAAAAAAGGAGGATGTTTATTATAGTAGAAGTAAATATTTGTTTTCCTAAAAAAAAATTACTTTACTTTGGGCTATTTGCTTGGCTACCAGCTACTTGCCCTCCGAAGAATAATGTCATTTGAAACTGCTATTTCGGTAGAGACTCTTATCTGCATGTAAGCATGTTTTATATTGCAGGTATTGCGTACAAAATGCTCTTTAACACCGCACGGTGTAACAGTTTAAGTTTTATACCAAAACCTTTTTTTTTAAACCCACAAAGGATGATTCATCTTTCCTGTTGTAAAAGTCCTTTCAAAGCTTTTGTCTCCATTAGTTACTTAGGTACGTACCTACTAAATATGTATCTGCGTATACTTAGGCATACCTACTTGAAACGGTGTGAAAGTAAACAAGCGGTCAACGGCACTTTACGTCATGGCCAATGACGGTGCAATGATTCATAATTGTTTTAGGTATACTTGGGTAATTATCCCAGGGATAATCCCACTAGGGTTTGTTGGGATTTGTCTAGCTTTGAGGTGCGGACTTTTAGTTTCCCGTTCCCGGGTACCTACTAAATGATCTGATAACTCAAGTATTACATCGATATGTTTTGTTTTGTATAGCTTCGTACCGTTCTGTTGTAAGGTAAGTAAATACTGAAAAAATAAACTTACCTAATCTGCAATAAGCTTAGGCAAAAACTAAAAGCGGTCTGATTAAGAGATTTGTTTGAAAAAATGTTATAAAGCCTAAGTGCCTAAGTCTACCTGAGTTTTTTTTATAAAACTAAAGTGGCAAACTAGCATACGGCCCACCTGTTGGTAAGCGGTTACTTTACTTCTATGGACGCTTGCGACACAAAAGTTACCCTATAACGCGTTACCGACCTTGAGACAATTGGTGAAAAGTCTCAAGTGCCTGTAATTATAGGTTCCTTATATTGGAGCACAGGGAAATATATGTACCTCCTGGCCAAAATTGGAACCTCGGACGTTACGAGTACCTAACCTTTACATAACAAAACTGATTTGGGTACTTATATCTTTTCTGTTAAGGATGTGCGATATCAACTGCTGGGTTAGATTAGAAAAGCTAAACCAAGGATTATCCAGAAAACTATTATCTATGCCGCCGTAGTTCGATAAAAAGGGTTATAACCGTTAGGGACTGTGAAGAAAACTGCGGGGCTAAAAACTAACAATCCCTGCCAGTGGGGAAGACCATAATAGGGTTTTTTGGAATAGCTCAAAATTAAATAACAAACATAAGGCTACCTAAGTCTGGTCGGATGATCTACGGAATAAAATAACTTTCCTTTCCTAAGTAGATAAGTACTACCACTTCAATGTGCACGGTTCTGGTATTTAGATCAGACGGCATCCGTGCTTTAGAGGGATGTTAAGATGTCGGTCCTGACTATCACAGTTGTTACCATGTCGGAGGCCTTGAGCTGCCTAAAATCTCCGACACCAGAGGAATAACCAGCACTTTTATCACATTTGCCTTTTTTATTTTTGGATTAGTTATTACTGAATATCAATCTTTGTTATTATTATAAAATAACCTCGATAGGTACCTACTAGACTTCGAGTCATAATAGATGGTGAAAGGATTAATCACCAACTCGACAATTATAAGAAACTGCATTTGCTTAACTTCATTCTCACCTTTCGGAAATATAAATGGCAGAATCTGATAAGCAACCTTCAAGCTATACGAGGAAGACATATAACCAGGTATTTCCATCCCAAAAAATTAGCACACAGGTATGAACACAGGCTTTGCAGGTAGTAGGTACATATTGAGTGTCTTTTAAAACTTAATACAAAAGTAAAAATCTAGTTCACTTGTCATAACACCCATCAATGCAGTCCTTCTTGACTAGCATTACCTATATCGTGGGTATAAATTATTACGAGTGTCATGATACCACAATACCCAGACCAGGGGTACTAGAAAAATACCTCACGCTTACTTTTCCTTTCACGCTAACGCTAAATTTGTCAAGGTAAAATTTGGCAGCTGTCACGTGACATTTCCACAGCCAATGTCATTCAATTTAATCTTGCCGCAGGCGTTAACGCCAACAGAAAGTGGTATTTATCTAGACACCCATGACATAATTCAAACATTGTTTCCGCAGCGGGATTCAAACCTGCACTTACAACTTAGCCATCTATTCCCCTGCCCAGACCATAATTCATTATTATTGTTCTAAACAACTAAAAATAATTGGTCAAGTTCGAGTTGGTTTCGCGTACTGTACACCAGTACAGTGCGTACACAATAATCGTAATCGTACACAATTATATTCGTTTGTAACACTTAACTAAAACGTTTTAGTTCGCTGTTGGTACTTCGAAACTGTACTTAATACAAAAATCTTGGTTTTTGTATGAGAACTCCCTTAGGGTTTGATTTATAGTTTTTTTGTCATGGTAGGTCGTTGTTACACGTATTCTGTGAATGGCGCTAGCGGACGTACCTAGACTTACTAAATAGCGTCCAGTTAGTAAGTACCCTATTCGTACAGAACCCTAAAAGCCAAGAAGTACCTCGCAATAACGTGTCAAAATTAGTATCATTATGAAACCGCTACTTATCTCTTAGTAACCCTTCAGTGATTCTTGACCTGTGTCAAGGTTCTCGGATGACAATGACTTCTAACCTGGTAATTTGTGTCGTTTAGGGTTAAAAACAGCTAATGGTGTTAAAATTGTTGATCAGATGCTGCGTACTATTTATTAGTGTTTTGAGGGGTCAAGACGATACCTTGACACATTTTTTTCTCTTAATATAATTACTAAGTAGGTAGGTACTAGGTATGACCTGTTTATAACATTAAAACCTTTTTACAAAGTGAAATATATCCTGATTTACATCTAAAATGACTTAGATGTGTATAGAGCTTTCGAGAAAAAAGGACTAGGTACCTATCAACGCAGCGGCCGGCGGCGGCGGGTGGTCGCCCAATTGCAAAATGAAGCATCGTGCATGGACGATACTTCGAGTGCGTGAGGATTTAGCAGTCATGCCTAGCAATTTTAAATAATTAGGAGTAGATTTGCGTGAGAGGGTCGGCATACTTTGAATTTCTCACTTTTAAAGTAGGTAGGTAAGTGGCGCGTTGTTCGCGAAGGTACATTATTTGCGAACGTTTCTTTTAGATTTGTATTTTTGAACGCCGTAGTTTTACCTAATTATAAAAACTCGGTTAGTGAAACCAGCTTTTAACTTTTTTAACGCCATCTTAATCTTCGCTAGCGACTGGGCTGAAAAAATCTACGCAGTGTTTTATGGTTATATTTTTAGGTACTTATAGGTACTTATATTTTTCTTGTGCTATCTGCTATGTTGAAAACAATTAAAATTTTATAATCATAGTGCATGTACGTACTACTCCACTGCTAGACAGGCCTTCCCCAAAAGTCGTCATGACAAATTTTCTTGACCAAAAGTGTAAAAAATCTGTGAGCGGAGTTGTTCACTGATTTTTCGCAACCCAATGGGCCCGTTGCGTTGGTCGGCCGAGCTCGCTGTTCTTAGAAACTTTATTTCCTTGCCTGCCCTTTTTCACTTCAACTTATCTGAGGGCTGTGTCGGTTACTTGTTCTTACATCTTATACGGGTGCTTATAAATATTGGTAAAGCAGGTGTGAATCTTTGCCATTGGTTCTAAACAAGGATAGTTTCGTAAGGACGAACGCATTCGAACGATGATCATTTAGGTCATGCGGCACGCTTCACTAGAACTGCATAAACCAGTGAATCATATGGCCTTTAGCTTCCTCCCTATTTAGTATATAATGTGGGTTGCTACAGGAAAATCAGAAAAGCGTGTAACCGAGTGTATTGATATATAGTAAAAGGAAAAACAATACTGATTTTTACAAAGTTTAAACTCATTTCGGGTGGTCTTTCAATCATTGATCGCAGCGCCCCCAAGTAATTTGTAGATTTTACCTTAGGTAGGTATTACCTATTTAAGTATAGGTACATGAAGACTTGAAATATATGAAATATAATGCAAAAACCACAATCCTATGGCAAAATCCTACTATCCTATCCTACTACTATTATAAACGTGAAAGTTTGTGAGGATGGATGTATGTTTGTTACTCTTTCACGCTAAAACTACCGAACGGATTTTGATGAAACTACAGTAATCTAACTTATACATCAGAATTACACAAAGGCTATTTTTATCCGGTTACCACGCGGGCGAAGCCGTGGGCAGAGGCTAGTGTATTATAAACTTGTTCCTGTTGTCGCAGGCAAAACATACATGCTCACAACTGTTATGTAAACCCCATGATAAACAATCTTAGTACGTAACGTAGATCCGTGAGGATACCAAGGGGTAGGTGCAATTTAGGCACGTCCTAACATTATATTTGGTACATGCCCACATTTTGCAAGTTTTCCACGTGACCAGTTGCAAGCCCATCGCCGCATATATACCTACATTATCCAATGGCACATGCTTTTGAATCTTTGGTTAGGGCATGCCGATTTCCTTACGATAGTTTCCTTAAGCGTTTTGAGTAGGTACGTGTTATGCGCAAATATTTTTCAAATTAAAGATTAATCTAACTGGGCCCATATTCTTTCAGTCATGAAGACATTGGGGCATACCATCAGAAAAAAATGGCAAAGCTATCTCTAAAATACCACTTGCGAAAGTAAGGTATTTAATGAAAAATAATCGATCATTCTTCGAATGAAAGAATAATTAAGCATAGGAATTACTGAATAAAACAAATCAGTAAGTCTTGTTTTGCCTAAACTGGTTGCCTTCTAACTACTACTGGGCCCATAACCTTACAGCCATAAAAACCTCATACCATCATAAAAAAGGCAAAGTTACGTCTAAAATACTATTTGCGTAAGTAAGGTATAAATGAAATTTAAACATAGATTAGAACATTAGTGCGTAAGCCAGTAGCTGTTAATTATCTATGATATTTTCTTACTTAACTACATTACTCAGTTTGCTCATAATAATGTGCCCAACCATTAGTTCATTTAATCATCTATTACGTGATCTAAGAGCTAGTGTTTACATTTTAAATATAACGGGTATTTTGGTTAAACAAATGCAGCTAGGTATCTAGTGCTACGTTATAGAATAGAATAGAATAAACGTTTATTTGGCACAAACATAAAACATACAAAAAAAAACAAAAACATAAACCGACATGTAGAAGTATTAAAAACTAAAACAAACACAGTATATTTTTTTTGTTATTCGGCTCATGTGTCTAAAGTCTGTTTGTACCAAAAAGGTGTACAGCTCAGCATGACATGTGTTGCATGAGTTTACACCCAACGCTGATTTTCAGCTGTAACCAAAAAATGGAAAAAGGTAACGCAGCACCGACTAATAGTAGTGTAAATAAAGCAGTGCGTTAGTGCGGGTTCGATTCCCGCCGCGGGACAAATGTTTGTATGATCTACAAATATTTGTCTCGGGGTCTGAGTTTTCTATGTATAATATGTATGTATTTACAAAAAATATATATAATTTATATATCAGTCATGTAGTTCCCATAATACAAGCTTTGCTTAGTTTGGGGCTAGATGATGCTGTGTGGAAAAATATCTAGCATTATTATTATTATTTTAGTAGTTACTTAGTGCTACCACATATATTATAATACGTGCTACTTAGTTAAGTATTATAGGATGCGCTTCAAATCGATTTAAATGATAACATGGGTTATGACCGGGATCTGAAACTACCTCGTGTGTTCATAAGTCTTGAGACACAGTAAAACTAAAATATTTTTGGAGCTAAGTTGAGTATTCATTTATTGGATATTAAAATTAAAACTACTGACATCTAGATCTGTATTTAAAAATAAATCATTCAAAATGGCCGCCTTTGCATTCAATGCAGGCCTTCAAACGCGTGCGCCATTCATCTATGGCGGCACGAATCTTTTCAATGGGAATCCGTTTCGATTCTTTAATAAGGGCTCGCTTGAGAGAATCCAGGTTTGGGTGAGACTTTCTGCATGCCCTCAGCTCCAATTCCGTCCATAAAGAATAATCCAAAGGATTCAAGTCAGGGCTTGACGAGGGCCAATCTTCGCTCCGAATGAAGCCTGGCAAATTGGCCTCCAGCCAACGTTGGGTAGTCTTAGCTTTATGGGAGGGAGCAGAGTCCTGTTGGAAAACCCACTATTTTCCAGCGAATAGCGTATCATTTAATGGTTTAACCACCGCTTCCAATATGTCGGTTTGGTAATTTTGTGCCTTCACCTTGACGCCTTGCTGGCAAAAATGAAGCGAAGTGACCCCCTCGTAGGAAACACCCCACCAAACCATCACACTTGCTGGATGATGAGTGCGCTGGACATTGCGTACAGATGGCTGGACGTCCTTTGAACTTCTGGCGTAAACCTTATTGTTCTGCCGGTTAAACTTTTCTTCCACCGTGAAGATCTTTTCATCGGTAAACAGGATATTTTTTGGATCGTGTCTCTTCAATAGGTTCCGACATCGTTCCAGTCGCAATTTACGAAGACGCTCGTTTAAATAATGCACTTTCCTTCGACTGTAGGCCTTTAGTTTAAGATCATATTTAAGTATCCTGTTCACCGATATTCGCGAAATGTTGGTCTGCAGAGCTAATTTCTTTTGAGTCCGGCAAGGGTTGCGACGAATTCGCTCTCTGATTACTTTGATGTTGGCGGGCGTCCTTACAGACCGCGGGCGGCCACATCTTCCACGGTCTTCTAAAGAGCCGGTCTCCTTGTACCTCTTTATGGTATAATACACAAAGTTCCGACTACATCCCAAACTTTGGATTTCACTAAAAACTTGCATTGGTTTTTTTCCTGCTTGAAACAGTGAAATTACAGTCGCACGCAAATCTTTTGTTGGCGCCATTTTCACGGAGAATGAAACAAATATTCAAATGTATATTTTTTCTGATTCAAAACATTCGAAATTTAAAATTTTAAAAGTTTAAAAAAGGTTGCATGAATTACTTTCTTTTTAAATTAATTAAATAAGTTCGTCTCAAAACTTATGAACACACGAGGTATTTACCTACATCAGACTAGGTATATTAATTTCAATGTTTCTAAAAATATGAGTAGGTGAATCGTGTTGCCTTTAAACCTATCTTCTTGAGGATCTCGATGGTGAGAAGCTGGCTGCGACGCAAGAAGTGCAGATTCAATTTCTGTGTAAAACAAATGTTTGTATGCTCTACAAATATTTGTTTCAGGTCAGGGTGGTACTATGGTGATCGTAGTTCCTGAGACCCACGATACAGGGAATCCTAGTGTGGGTTCTGGTCCTAGTTAGTTCGCTGATAAATAAATTTAGTCATTTTAGTAAACCAATGTCCTCTATTTAAGTAAGTAGGTACAGTCAGCAACAAAAGTATTAAAGTATAACAATTTGAGTTTTTAGATGCTCTTTTCCTATGGGTCTAACAATGAATGGTAACATTCGAATACAAATAGTTAAAGATCTTCAAATTAAAATAAATTAAAATAAATAAAATAATGCTGGATAATCCACACTGCATCATCTAGCCCCAAGCTAAGCAGAGCTTGTGTTATGGGTACTAGATGACTGATATACTTAATACAATACATTACATAGATAGATATTTTTTTATTATAAATAGAAAATACCCAGAACACCCGGAACAAATATTTGCAGATCGTACAAACATTTGTCCCAGGGCGGGAATCGAACCCGCAACCTCCTGTGTCGCAGGCGGACCTTCGCCCACCGCGCCACATCGGTCGTCAGCAGCAAAATATATTTTAAAATAAAGTCAGCGGGTTCCAGAAATGTTTCAAAATGTTAATCTGATTTGCCTCTGACAGTATCTATGCATTATGAAATTTCCAGAGGCCGATGGAGCCATCAGATAATGCTTGCCTTGTTCTAAACATAAAATGTTAATACTGTTTCTTTTATGTTCTTAATATTTGTCTTTAATTACCGGCACGCTATGTTACAAACGCATTGTCAGAGCGCAGATAAAATAGCTGGAACACTGTGCTGTGACATCAATATAATGCAATATACGATTGGATAAAACCAGTTTGTTAATTTTGAAATGAGATAATCTTGCCCTACTAGGTTTAAATAACTTTATTCTCAAAAAGACAAATAGATGTCGCTTACATGAGAACGATATAATCTTAATTACTAATTTGAAAGTAAGTCATTCTTAAATAATTTTCAGTTTAGGTTTTGCCCATTTAGCGCATCTTTTGCAGTGATGCGTCATTGATAATATGATGGGCTAATTTGTGTTTAAACGCGTTAAATGAGCAAACACTTTTTATATTTGAGGGTAGTTTATTATACAGTAGTATTATACTAACAAAATTTATTTGAATTTAGAATACCAAGTCAATTTGTTTCAGTGCAAAGTGGCCAGTTCGAAAACAGACCGTAGGTACAGTAGGTACTACGATTTAAATTAGTTGCTTTGGCAAATTTCGTCTACCATCGGAAATACGAACGCCCAGTAATGATATTTATATAGAGTTGTTAAAACAATTTTATTTTTTTAACAATAAGTTATCGTGAAGTTAGTTTGGAAAATAAAATAAACGTGTTTCAAATTGTTCAAAAGTTAAGTAATTGAATGACATCTAAAACTAAAAATATAGAAAAAATATTATTTTACACTAATTTAAGTTGTATGTAGACATAAATTATGAAGACAGTTAATCCGTTTCTGTTTTTAAAGTAGATGTACCAATTATTCTGTTGTATGATTAAATATAATTTTATCATAAAATAAAATGTACTCTTAAGTTTATTAAATTGAACTACTTGATTAAATGCATAATTCAATGTAAAAAAGGCACAATTACTACGAAAAATGTAGCAGTTACTTGAGCTACGACAATTTAATTTGCGTAAAATTATTACATAAGTGCAATATGTACCGTATTGTCTAGAGTAGGTAAATATGCTATTCTGTTAGGACTGCAACATGAGTCAGTATGCAGCGTAGAGTCATTTCGTGTCCTAAGCGTAAGCGATTCGTAGCTACAACGTAGGTACTCAAAGGTTCTCATACTTGCTACGAAATTACGAATACTTGCAATTTTTTTGCAGTGGGTATCGATCGAAACCAAATGGTCATAATGAATTGTTTTCGATCGGTTTTTTTTTTCATTTTTAAATCTTCATTGAAATAATCGTCATAAGGTATGAAGGTCTAAAAAAAACTCTTATCTTCGGTTTATTGGATTGTAATGCGTTTATTTCCAATCGATTTATATGTCTTCAAGGGTGGTTCTTAAATAAGTTTTATCGCGACAAGTCAATAGGAGGCACTGCTATCGATGATAAAATAAACGTTTTACAAAATTTGTAATAAAATACTCGTTTAAAAGATATCAAAACCTTGGAGTTTAACGAGCAGTCACCAAACGTGTTTTTTTATGGGTTTTCCTCTTACGCAATATATTATTTGTTTAAATGATACTGAAAAAATAATCTCGAATTTTCCATTTTACATTTAAAAAATTCAGTATGTTAAAAATTGGTTACACTTTTTTTGTGCCTGAGTTTTTCAAGATTATTAATCTTTAGAACTCTAATCCGAGTATCTTTGGATTAACTTGTATTTTAGCGCTTCGGACTCTACAAAGATATTTACATACCTACTGATAGCAGCAAAAGTTTAGCGCAAGACAAAATTGTAAAGTTTACAATTCTTGATGGAATTTCGACTTAAAGTGAGCGAATAACATACTGCTTCTTCGACCTTTGGAACTCCGTGATTTTTAATTTGAGTCCAAAGCTTAATTACTATGAAAAACTTGTAACTGTAGACTTTAATATCTAGTTAAATTGGTAGGTTTCTGTGAATTCCAAGTTGTAAGCGGATATATATCCTTCATCCTTAACAAAAGCTTTATAAAAAGGCATACTATAAAATATCTGATTATTTAGATGACAAAAACTCTTGGGATTGAAAATGCTCCAACTCGAACCTATTGTTTTGTTTTGTAAAAGGATCATTAAAAAGAATAACCAGCCTTGTTTTCTTGCCTTTCTTTCCTGGCTTGGTCGCGGAGGAACAGGCACCTAGATAAAAACCGACGTTTCAAAGGGGTCCTTGTGATTTTATTGAATAAATGAATTTTGACTTTGACTTTCTTCTTAATTTTATTGATCACTGATTTAAGTATATAAAGTTACAGAAAATCATCAACAGTCGTAATAACTACTGCACAGGTTCTATCCACCTTCGTGCCATTGTTACAATGTCATCTGTCAACTCTTATAAAAATACTTCATACAATTAGCGACGAAAGTACATAAGCAGTAGCGATTTTTTTTAAATATACACTTTTATCGCTGTCTGTACACGCGGTTTCATTAGATGCAAAGTCAAGCGTCTTTATAGGTTATCTATGGCCTACAAAAGCAAAAGAAGGTTAAGGTACCTAATAGTTATGTTTATCCTGGGACGCCACAATAATTATTATAATTATGAAAATTATATTTCCTTTACCCTCAAATTATTGTTAACTCCTATTTAATTTCAAAACCAGCTATTAAAATAATTCAAAGTCCTTTTAGAAGTCCACGCGTTGTCTTCATAATAAAGAGTCACATTGCATCCACTATTTGTCAACAATTTGTTACCTAATTGCGTAAAAAAATGTACTTACACATAAAAAGTTTGTGCGAGTCTTGTGCCCGCCCAAAGCTAGAGAAATATTTTTTTGATCGAAATCAATATCAATATTTCCACATCTCCGCTTAGATTGAGTGAAAATTCTCGTAGTTTAAACGGAGGATGTCTACATTTTTTTACCTGTGTTCCGCTCGAGCCAGGATTATGTTTTTGTTACCTGTGATCCGCTCGAGCCAGGATTATGTTTTCGCACCGCTTTGGTGTAAACTCTACACGGATCTACTCATCTATTCCCTGGTGGTATCCACTTTGGTGGATCCCGGCTTTGATATTTGCCTAAGATTAGTCTCAAAGCTGCACTTCAAGATCTTCGGAGTAGAAGTTAACGAACTTCAAACGGACATACTCATGTCTGAATTTTCCATGATATAGACATCTTCAAATATGCACTCATTGCGCATCAGAATCAAATCTAAACTTTCTTTGGCACAAGTCCACATTTTACATGGAAGTTAGCATTTCAAGTAAGAGGCTACAAGACTATTGCCGCATATTGGAACACGAGCGTATGCCTTCGTATTTTGTCGAGTATACTTTGTATAGTCGATACCTGCGTGAATGCCTTTTGTTCGTTAAGTGATTTATCTGTGTGACAAATTGATGAGTACAATTCGTGAAACAAATTATTTCTGTCGGCATCATTGCTTTTGAGTATGTGTTACCTTGTGACCAAAGGGTTAGCAAAGGCTAACTACCTGCCTTTTTTTTTGAGGGTTGGAGCCCCTTTGCTAACTACCTACGCCTAACCATGAAGTCTTATAGCGATTCAATTCAGGCAAAGATGTCAATTCCCGCTTTGCGAATGACAAAGCTTTATCTACGCCATAGCGTCCTCAATCGCAAAGCGAAAAATGACATTTTTGCCTGAACTGAATCGCTATAAGACTTCATGGTTAGGCTCCAGGAATCTGAAAATTTCAAAAGTTAAAAAACAAAACAAATCACTACTTAAATCCTATACTATTTTGGAAATGGAATTGTAGGGAAATACTCGTATATGCCTCTTGTAATCTTAGATAGGTAATTCAATTGGGCCCAAATTTAAATCAAGGGTTCTCCTCACTTGACTTACTTATAATTCATTACACGATTGCTTTTAAGAATACTTAACTAAATTTTTATATTGTTGGTACATACCTATTTTTAATCCATTTGATATTCTAATGGCGTAAGCGCATTAAACCAAGTTGGTACAAGTAAACTTAAGGTCACGATCACCTGTTGCAATATAACTACGTAAATAACTTTACAAAGTGATAGTTCACATAGAAGGCCGTTTTCAGCCAATAAGCATGATATTATTCTTATAATTACTTTTAACTGGTTGAATTCATGCGAGCATAGGTGTTCGTGCAGTTACAGTTTACGGTTGTAACTGTGGCACAACGAGGAGAAGTAGATTCCTGTGTTGGCGTGACAAAAAAATGGGAATTTACGAATTGTAAACCCTCATTTTTTTGCCACGCCAACGTAGACCCCCGTCGAGTCTCCCGTGGACTTCTGGGGGTCCACCTGGACCACTTAGGGAACTAATGACTTAGATAGTGGCGTCGATTATCTTGTACAACAACTAAACTTAATTTTACCTATCGCTCTCTTTTACTAACAGTAACAAAAGAAAGAGAGTAACTATTTTAGTGCTGTCAAATTAGTCAGATTTAAGTTATCCATACATGTTTAGTAGTGATTTCAAGTAAAATTATTGCTATCCCTTTTTTGAGTATCAGTAAAAGAGAGCGACAGTTAAAATAAGTTTAGTTGGTGTTCAAGAGAATTGACACCGATACCTCTCTTAGCTTAGAGTGCCTGTAATGCAGTTCTCCTCTATCTTTCTCCAGTGAAGTCTGTCTGACAATGACTTACTTATTTAGTATCATATCTGCAGGATGTTAGAATGTAAGGATTTATTTCGACTAATTTGATATTGATGGCTCCAGTGTTTGCTAAGGCTCTTTAAACCCCCGAAATCAATAAATCTTTTCCACGATGCGCCACATAAGTCAAATACTTTGCTTACGAGTTACGATTTTGTTTGTATATGAAATGTTTGCCAATAGGTCAGAAGATCAAAAAGCTGAAGATTTATTAGATAGTATTTTTTTACGTCAAATTCATTAAACATAAGGATAACATAGAGCATAAAGTTTATATTTGGCCCAGACTTCTAAAAGCCTGAAAGAACACGATACTGGCATGTTATTTGGAATTGTTGAATATTATTATTATTAAGCCGTCGCTTTCCCACTGCAGGGCAAATCCTCCCTTCCTTTCTTCCACTCTTCGAGATCAGACCAGAGTCGCCTCTTCCTTGAGAGTTATTTTTTAACACCCTATATACAATTTAATGACAGATATTGCAATCTCAGAAACGCTTTTTACGAATCACGTTACCATGTTGGAAACAAAAATCTCCCAGTTGTTTCATTGTTATTGTCGTATAATGACGGAACCCTAAATCAGGTCGGTGATCATCAGTGTCTGTATGACTATAATTTAGTTCTTCAGGGAATTGGGATGTTTTCATGTTCAGCGTTACCAAAGCAATGGCGTTGGATATCAGCTTAAAGTATTTTCAATCACGCAAAATTAGATCTTGAAGGTGATAAGGTCGTTTCCAAGGGCAGACCGTGGTTGGTCCCTCGAGGTTGTTTCAAGGTGGTTGGCGCAATGGGCTTTCCTTATGCAGCGCTTCCGTAACACTAATTTTCGTTGTCTCATTGTTATGCCATGTTGATCCTGTTTCGTCGACCTTTTGTATACCTACTTAGTTGAACCATGGTTGAAACAATTAAGTTAACTGGTTAAAAAAATCTAAATCACATGCCGGACCAGTTTCAGATGTCAGCATGTCTACATTTTAAACATAAAGTCATATTAAATTTCTTAGCTGACCTGATATTTTCTCAGTTTTTATTTTATTAAACATAACGTGACCAATACTGCAGATATAATAGCAGATATATAGCACTAATAGTATGCTAGTAAACGGCTCTTAATTGATATAATATAAAGAAATAATAATATTATAAAGAGGAATGTTTTTTTGTTTGTTTGTTTGTAACGAATAGGCTCCGAAACTACTGGACCAATTTTAATCATTTTTTCACTAATAGAAAGCTACTATCAGGAAGTAACATAGGCTATAATTTATTTTTAAAAAGATTAGAGATCCTTAAGAAATTTGCAATAATGAAACCCAAAGTAGCAAAATTTAGCCTATAAAATTCATTATTTGGCGTGCGCTGAGAAAACTATTGATATAAACATTATATACTACATGATTAAAGTACTCATTATTACCTACAAAAAAGTCCTGAAGGGAATATATCTTACTAGCATAGTTAAGTCACAATAGCAGCTTTTGTGTTCTAAAATTTAATTAGATCGCCGGTAGAATCAAAAGTTGGTTACATTAGTATCGAAGTATTAATTCTTATTCAAATATATAGTTTTATCATTAAGGGTATTCAAGGGGTCAGACGACCTCTGTGGCGCAGTGGGCAAAGGCTCGCCTGAGACGCAGAAGGTTGCGGGTTCGATTCCCGCCGCGGGACAAATGTTTGTATCAGCAAATATTTGTCTCGGGTCTGGGTGTTTTCTATGTATAATATCTAGGTATTTACAAAAAAAAATATAAAAGTAGTATATCAATCATGTAGTCCCCATAACACAAGCTCTGCTTACTTTGGGGCTAGATGATGCTGTGTGAAAATGTCCAGCATTATTTATTTATTTATTTTATTTATTTATTTATGTAGCAGTTTTTAATTCATTCGAATCGGACATTTAATTTAGAAGTTATCACGAGTATTAAATTGCAACTTACGCGGATGAAACCGCGTGGCGCAGCTAGTAATTTATAAAGTTGGGCAGATAGTCATGGCAAAACTGTAAAGGGTTTCTGAAATCAAGTTACTAGGAACTAGGTCACTAAAACAATACAGCAAAATTAATTTTACTCCTCGATTTTTTTAAATCGGTTGAAATGGGCTAATACGCGTATACGGCTTTAAAATATTATCTGTTTTTCCATCCATGGAAAATCGAACTACGCTCAGCAAAGGATCGTAACAGGAGAACGTCTCGTTTTTGCTTAAAAATATGACACATTTTGACAGTTCATAGAGAAACGAGTATATCGATTCCATTCTTAAATCCATGCCCTGTGGCCTTACCATGAAGTCTTATAGCCATTAAGTTCAGGCAAAGATGTCACTTTCTGCTTTGCGATTCAGGACGCTATGGCGTAGCTAAAGCTTTGTCATTCGCAAAGCGGGATTTGACATCTTTGCCTGAATTGAATCGCTATAAGACTTCATGGTTAGGCCCCTGTACGTGAATCAGGAAATGCAGACAAGTTTTATGAGGCAAGGTAAGGAGTAAACAGGTTTTACTGGGCGTTTATTAAACACTTTCACTGATTTATTAATAGACATACAAGTTTCATTTTCGCCTGATCCTACAGTACCTAGACCTTTTCGTGTAGGAAGTTTAATATCGATTGAAACTTTCATAATACTTATTACGATTTCAAACAGTTGTTTAGCCTAACAGTTTTTAGTTTTTTTTTTCTGTTGAATTTGAAATGACATATAACAAAAAGAGAAAAAGCCGTGTTCATTTTATCAACTGCTAATAATCTTCATAAGTAAGACCCTTTTATTAAAAGATATTGTAATAAAAATGCCCTTGGTGCCTATCTCAACAGGTCGTACTTATTCGCATTACTATGTGAGGCTCTGTCCAAATCATACTAATATTATAAAAGCGAAAGTTTGTGAGTTACTCTTTCACGCAAAAGCTACTGAACGGATTTTGATGCAACTTTACAGTAATATAGCTTATACATCAGAATAACACATAGGCTACTTTTTATCTGGGTACCACGCGGGCGAAGCCGTGGCCAGAAGCCGTGCTATTAACAAAGGTGTGATCATAAATAGAGCTGTGAGGCGAAATAAATCGTTTCTCCATGCGGGTTACACTAGAACAAAATCACTATTGGTGATCGTACACACACCCGTAGTACGCTCACCTAGAAGCTAATTGGTAGGAAGGAACGCATTGGTACACGATAAATGTAATTGTATTTGATATTTAAGTAGAGAACAAGCAGTACCAAACTGAGCTAACGCGGTTCATTCATTCTAAAACATCCTAAAATGAGTTGATTGAGCTATGACGAACAACCTCTTGTCTTTCATCTTTCGGGTCGTAGATTGATAGGTACTCGTTAGTAATTTTGATGCAAAAGTCAATGGCAACTAGTTTTTTCAATATTTTTCTATATAATGCCTGCTAATTATATTGTAGGTAGTTATTATACAATAGTACAATGTTTTGTGAAGACAATTGTTTCGACTTTGTTGTTGTTAAGTCTGACAATCTTATTTTCCATAGTTCAAAAAAAACTGTCAAGTCGGCGTATCTAAGTAAGTATTGATTGGTTAAAATAGATTGTATATATAGTTTGATACAGCGGTCCCCGTTTGCTAGGAGGTTGAAACCGGTGCCAATCCACATATTTTTCAATGTTCCGTAATGTATCAGGATTTTAAATGTACCTCAACCATCAACCAACGCCAGAAAACTTTTTAGTGGCTTCCTTGGCACTGTTTCATCCTTCTAGCCATAGGACCAGCTGGATCGAACTGTACAAATAAGATTTGTGAATACCACACATTTTACAAAAATTTGGGATTTGCCTAAACATTTAATCTTTCTCTTTTAAAAATGTTTACCAAAAAACATCAACGCGTTTTACCGTAACATCTTAAAAACATAAATTCATGTTGATTATCAAGCGGTAGGTTGAATTCTATCTTGAATATTGGTTAGAACCAAACTCGGATGTGCTACATATCACAGGCCCTTTGTTAGATGGCACTAAGGCACCGGTTACACCCTTCGCATCCAATACAACAATGCATTCAGGATGTTGTTGGAGATCCCGCGGTTCCGTAGAGCTTCCGGTAAGTTCGCGGGAGCGCGCGCTTAAGGATTCGCCGCCTGCATGCGCAGTCACCTCAACGATGAGCAGAGTGCGCGAGACCAATCCACCAACCACAATCTGCAGACGGTAGCTTTTATATAGACTTTTATAAGTATTGTGTTCGAGTGATGATGAAATAATACTTTTTCCATCATCGCCTGAACGCTCGCTTATTCTGTGTGACTTGTATTTTCTCCTAACTATATGATGATGCCTAGTATAGCCTAAGTCTTTCTAACATAATATGCATCAAGTTATCTGAAATAAATCATTATTCACTCATTTTAATTACTCGGTATATCGCGACTATAGAGCGTCACTTGTACAAGTACGAGTATTTTCTGGACCGACGACTAAGGCTTTTAAGAAAATCAAGCACTTGTCGTTTATATTCATTGAAATGACAAGGATCATATAAAAACGTTAAGTTATAAACTACGTGAATTGAATATGTAACTTTTAAACTATGTTTGTTCACTTTTAATCGATCTTTTGACCTCACTCTCTATTATAATTTATCTTGAAGCCGCATTGGATGGTATACCTATTTATTTATTTGATACTTCCACACAAATAATGTAGTGCTAGGAGGACTTAATGCTAAAGCATTCTCTACCAGTCATACTGGGCGTGAAAAAAGATGGTGTGGCCTGTCCAGTAAACACTCAATTCAATAAATACATATACTATAAGATACCTACAACATAGAGAAGATTTAGAAAAGATTTCTAAGTATTTAAGCTTACTTAGGCAAATACACGAAACACTAAGGTGCAAAAGAATAAAAGGCTCTATAAACTCCTAATGGCTATCTTAAGGTCAATCAGCAAGCCCATGTCCAGACTCGGAGGCTTGCAATCTTACGTAGGTAGACTCTGTTATGTGTGCCAAAGTTGCGGCATTCACGTATTGCGATATACTTACCTATACTGATTACGGCACTTCTACCCGCTTATTTCCGCTTACAATGTGTTCTGCCCTTATTTATAAACATATAGAAGAAGAATCACATTACAAGCGTTCTAGTCCTGAATCTGCTAAGAAAATGCTAATTAGCATTAAATAAATATAAATAAAATCACGGAATAATTATAAGTTAATTTTGAATATAATATAATAGCTATGTATTTACTACGAAAAACGAGGGTATGTGCGAGGGCAATGTAATGTGTTCAATTCAATTCAATTCAATATATTTTATTCCATTTAGATACAATTATTGTACACTTGGAAAAGTCATCTTAACATTGTTTAAGGTGGTGAGGTTATTATTATTAATGAAATACATTATAGTTACATAATATATTCTAGAGAAGAAAAAAACAAACAAGTATGATTACATACAAAAGTCATTAGCTACCTACCTCCCATGGTAACCACACGTACCTACCTATCGACGTACTGAGTCAGTACTCTGTACTTCTGAGTATAGATTTGAGGATGTCCATCAAAGGGATTCATTTACATAATCATCAGGTTAATAAAATAAAATCAAGTCGTTAGTATAAATAAGTAGCTAATTTATATAGGCTGTTGGGTTGTTTAAAAAACAAGCTTTGTGAAAAACTTGCG
The DNA here is from genome assembly GCA_958496245.1 of Perizoma flavofasciatum. Classification (NCBI taxonomy): domain Eukaryota; kingdom Metazoa; phylum Arthropoda; class Insecta; order Lepidoptera; family Geometridae; genus Perizoma; species Perizoma flavofasciatum. The sequence continues at coordinate 9,920,100 of OY292425.1, read as the reverse complement.
AACATTATTTTATAAGCATTAAATTGTCGTTCTAAATGAGTATTGAGCCTCTTAATTGTTGCCAAGCTAAATAACTTGATTATAGGAAAAAAAACGTCGATAAACGAACCAAAATAAATATGACTGAACTTACCAACACTAATAAAATTATTCTAACCCCCTAATAATATTAACAATATGGAAACAGAGAAAGACTCATTTGTTAGGCTAAGGCAATGTCCAAAACTTATAAAACTTATAAAGGGGATACCTTCTAGAAGCTTTCCCATTTACCAGTTTTAGAATTGTTGGATAAAGTAAATGCAATTGTCTCGTTCCCATTCTGCTAAAGAGACAGTTAAAATGATATATTGAAACGGGCTATTCCCCCTATCTTTGATCCCGCCATCGGGGGACAAAGGGAAGTTTTTTTCGTTGCCCCCCGATCCACACTTTTGCCATCTAGTTTGTAATCAAAGATGACGAACACAAATTTTATGTTAAAAATATCGTTAATTGAGTTCAGTTTCAACTAACTTGTTGGGGTTGCTTATTATGGAAAGTGTTTGAATTTGAAATGGACCTTATTTCATATTCAACTAATTTTACGTCGAAAATATATAGTTTGGTCTCCTCTCAAACTGATGATTTCCTTTACCGTTTGAGAGCACAATAGTATTGACGTTAATTAGGTATTTGACTACTAGATACAGCCCACAGTTCACCCGCGTTGTACCAGGTTAAAAAAAATGCTCTTAATGAAACTTTGACCGTTTTATCGTTGCCTTACATTGTAGAATCGGTGTCCACGAAAACCCCTTTTATTTAAACGGGATAATACGAAAAAACTTTTATTTTAACGGGATAATATACAATCTATGTCCACCCTTAAGGTTTTCTAAATATTGCTGAAAGAGTTATTGAAATCGGATGAGTCGTTTCGGCGATTATCTCCAACATACAAATTCATACAAACTACCTCTTTATAATATTAGTGTAGATACCCAAGCTCAACCATCAGGTAGGTCAGGAAGTGCCAGCCCTCAGGAAGACGCACGAGGCTTATTAGAGGCTGTCGCAAACGTTCCACTACGCCGACCGTGGTGCAATAAGTATCTGATGTAACAAACGCGACCACTCGAACGCTAATCGCTGTTGGTAAGTTTCTTCGAAGCAGGCGTAGGTATCTACGTGCCAAGCGGTGCTTGCTCCTGAAGCAGCTGCCGTTATTTGACGGCCGTTGTCGGAGATACTAAACGATAACCAACGTCATTCTCGTGTAACGGGCACCGCCTCCTAGTAGAAAACTCAGAGTGCCCAGCAGCGCCTTCTTGGTTTTCTGAAGCGGCGGCCGTAATAGCGGAGACGCTAGAGATGTTATCTTGTAGTCGCAGTATATGTGTTTTTTTCTTTGACGGAGGTAGGTATTTGTTTATCGAACACCGCTATGTATATTTTTATACATAGTAGGCTAGTGCCTCTGCCCACGGCTTCGCCCGCGAGAACGGAGTTTCATCAAAATCCCTTCAGTAGTTTTGACGTGAAAGAATAACAAACATCCATCCTCACAAACTTTCACGTTTATAATAGTAGTAAAATTAGTAGGATGCTCATACGGTCTAGCTGGTTCCATGATTACGGCCGTCATAAGATGGTCACTTCTTTTCATGCTGAGGCTTTACCTGCGTTGTTATTAAAACTTTAACCAGAAAGAAGTTTTTTTTTAACATTTGAATGTTAAATCAAATTAATGAAAAACTTTCTTTCCACACAAACAAGCTTAACTAACAACTAGTGGGCACACAAACTTTTAAGCGATACAACCTTCGGCCGTCGTTGTAATTTTACAACGAAAAACATACATTTTTGATTATTTTATAAGCCATAAAGTATTTTAAGACCACACCGAAATCATCCCCTACTTGGCAAGTTTAAGATAGGTACTTCCGTTGAAAAAACTGTTAAAAATATCAGAAAACCCAGCCTAATAAATAGATAATAATAATTATAAATTCGCTGGTGGAAAATAGCGTGTAACCGTGCGGTATGTGAGAGCACGGTTTGGAAGGATTTGGGGAGACCTTTGCCCAGCAGTGGAAAAGAACAGTTAAAAAACACTCAACAGACTCATACATAGTCCTGACCCCACACTAGGGTTCCCTGTGTCGTGGGTATCAGGAACAACGTACCGTGGTACTACGTGGAGGAACAAATATCAGCAGAAAATTTGTCCCACAGCGGGAATCGAACCCAAACCTCTTGCGTCGCAGTTGGCTCGCCCGCCACGCCACCGAAGTCGTTTACCAGCTGAACTCTTGTAGATTGAGCAACAATGCCTGCAAACGTAATAAATTGAACTGCTGAGTAATAATTACGGAAAACGAAACACCATTCACCCTGGCTTGGCCTTTAGCCTGCGAGAAGGCTGCTTTCACATGGATTAGCATCGAGGCTGATATATTAAAAAATAAATACGCGGGCGAAGCCGTGGGCAGAAGCTAGTAATTATATAAGTAATTAGTTAAAATTACAATGTGGGCAGCAACACTCCAGCGAAGGCATCGTCGGTCTTTAGCCGATATTCACAACTTCAGTTGCTTTAGCACGAATGCTGTTATTTTGTGATCTGTTTATATGTTCTTTTGTATTACCTGTGTTAGGTACTTAGTGTTATAAACATTTAGTAAAACTTTCAGCGTCATGACAGACACACCCAACAGACACAATCATAGTCCTAACCGCACACTAGGATTGCCTGTCGTCGGTATCAGAAACAACGAGTACCTACCGTGGTATTACTAAACCCATATGTGAACAAATATCTGCAGATTATACAATAACGTGCCACTAGTCACTAGTCAATGATATTTCTGTTTCATATTGTTCAGTTCCAGAGGTATCTTAATGAGATCTGCTGGATGGCACAGCATCACGTGATGGCTATCACCGACAATCTCTCGATCGTAGCGAAGTAAGCGAGCGTGTAATTGCTATGGTGTAGGTCAATATTTATTAAAAAAGTACCAACATACATACTTACCTACACACAACAAAAAAAGTTGGAGATCATTTTGAAAAGTAGAAATATTTTCCTTTTCCTTATAATCTCTTTTCTCTACGAATTGATTTAAATTAATTTTTATAACATCAATAGAAATAAAATAGTTTGTTTTAGTCTAAATGTTGTATTTTTAACAAGGAAACAATTCGTTTAATAATTTGAATTTGAATAATATTTTAACATAATTATCAAGTTTGTTAAATCTTCAAACTAATCGCGAACTTTTTTGATATGTGTACATACTTCAATTTTTTGTTTTTGAACTTCCAAAAAAAATACGTTTTATTGAAAGGAATAATGACGTATATTTTCGAGCCATTCATTTTTACGTGATTCATACCTGCTAATAAATTGTGAAGGGCGGTACGTACAATTAAATTTATAAATACTAACTATCAAGAATGGAAAGCAGTCAACCTCCAAAAGTTTGCGAATTACATCGTCACCGTCGATAAGTTCGATGATGTATAAACTTATGTACATAAATGATGACAATTAAAATTACTTCCCGTGGCTGCTTACGTATTAAATATCAGAGTAAAGGATACACCACGAGGGCCACTGTCCACTGAGCATCCGCGTGGCTATGAAACAAATGTTAGACGGACGACACACGAAATTGACTTTCTACACAAATTTGTATGAAATCCATTTTATAAGAGTAGCATATCTCCTTTGTGAAAGAGCTCGTACTGGAAGTACTACCACCATACCTATTTCTGCGGCCAAGCAGTAATACTCTCATAGCTGTGTTCCGGTTTGAAGGATATGGGTGCTTTCAAAACGGAACACAGCAAAGAGATGTCTCCAGGTAGGCAACGCGCGAGTGATCCTACCTCTGGTGTTGCAAGTTTCCATAGGTTACGGTAACCGCTTATCAACAGGTGGGCCGTATGCTAGTTTGCCACTATACTTGGTAAGTAGTGTCACACACGACTGCACAACCACATGCAGCTGTCATGTGGTTGTGGATGTGATGTGGTCCATCTGAAGAAACCCTTAAGCTTGTTGGTATCATGAACAACGAGTACCTATTGTTCCTGATACCGACGACAGGCAATCCTAGTGTGCGGTTAGGACTATGATTGTGTCTGTTGGGTGTGTCTGTCATGACGCTGAAAGTTTTACTAAATGTTTATACACTAAGTACCTAACACAGGTAATACAAAAGAACATATAAACAGATCACAAAATAACAGCATTCATGCTAAAGCAACTGAAGTTGTGAATATCGGCTAAAGACCGACGATGCCTTCGCTGGAGTGTTGCTACCCACATTGTAATTTTAACTAATACTTATATAATTACTAGCTGGTTACTGGTGTTGCAAGTTTCCATAGGTTACGGTAACCGCTTATCAACAGGTGGGTCGTATGCTAGTTTGCCACTATACTTGGTAAAAAAAAACAGAAAAAACACGTGCGGTCGATTTAAGCGGCTGTCTCCAATGGGAAGGGGAGGCGACTCTCCTTCCCCACTCAGATTCTTCGTCAGTGGTTTCAGATTTTTGTCACTGGGGCAACGCAAATACATCGCGACAATGTAACTATATTCAGCTGCAGCAAGACCGATGAAACACATACACACACATACGACTACTCGCACGATTGTGACGTGTACTGACGCCACTGAAAGCGTCAGACATTTACATGAAAGCAGCAACTATGCAAACAACAAGCTTAAGTAGTGTCACACACGACTACACAACCACATGCAGCTGTCATGGTGTTGTGGATTTGATGTGGTCCATCTGAAGAAACCCTTAAGCTTGTTGTTTGCATAGTTGCTGCTTTCATGTAAATGTCTGACGCTTTCAGTGACTTGAGCGACAATGTTTGTTTTGCGATTTTGAAGGATTCTGTGCGAAATTCAAGAGACTTTACAGCGTCACTTTTGTGGATACTGAACTTAAGACGATAACATGCGTAGAATGTCGTAAAATATGCGACGTGACTTCTTGTTTGCCTTCAATTTACCATCTTGATCCGGTGGATTCAGATACCAATAAACGTGTTTTATAAAATTGTATATTCTGCGAATATAATTGTAGGAACGTTATAAATTAATTTTATTGACAACACTTATTAGAAGGCCTTAAACCGTTGGTAGATAAATAAAACGATGAATAATGATAATTAATATGAAGATTAACTGCACTGGTTATGATTTACTTTTGTGGTAGATAGATACCATATTTGTTGAATACCAAAGTTTGGACGCACATACATGCATACAATTGGATATACATACATCCAATTATATAACCTTAATTTATTAATTAAATAACAAAATATACTTATTAGTACATGGCACTAAAAAGTATATTTGTTAAAGACCATTTTTTTTATTTTTCATTAAATTTATAGATGTTTTAAATGTTTTGGTGTTGGTTTAAAAATTATAATAAGAAATAATATTTATTTGTTATTTTTAAGTGTAACCCTGGGCCAATGTATCCAGTTTCCGAACTTTGGATCATCGATTCAAGGCAAGAGTTCACTGTTCAAATTCCGCTGGTTTTTAATTTATGAATGAATGAATGAAAATACTTGACACCTTAAGATAATATAGATATAACTTAACAAAACTAAATAAAACTTAAATTACGATGGGCGGTCTTATCGCTTAGAAGCGATATATTCCAGACAAGTTTTATGAGTGAAATTATTAAGCAAACCTTTACAGTTTTCTACGACCCATCACAAGTGCGACGGCAAATTAATTTGTTAAAATAATTACAAATACAAATAAAGGTACTTATTGGTAGACCCAAGTTTACAAATCAAAACTTAACCATTTAACAAAATAAATTATTGTAAAATTGCAATTCACAAATATGGTAGGTACAAATGTAAGTGAACAAGTTACATGACAAAATATATTCTACAGTATTGGTAATTCATAGAACTTGTCCACGCTATTTTTGTCCACCAGCCACTTTTTCTTTCGAATATCGCATCTGTTATCTCCTCTGGCATTCTATTATAAATGTAATAACCGTAATAATTTTATAAGTAGGTTAAGTTGGTTCCCTTCTCTATCAAAACATTTGTCATTTTTACACATAAACGACGCATGCAAATCGGACGATCCTTACTCAATTTTTAACCTAAACAATGGACTTACATAATTTAACGAGCATTGAGAAAAAATAAATTTTGCCCAACAAACCATTACACATTCTTACAAATACAATGCAACTAATCATATCTACAGAGAGTAAATGCTTTTAGGCTACCTACTTTTATAAATAAGTACCTAAATGAAAACAAAATTGGCTTACGTTGAAAACAAAAAAATATTGTATCTGGCCTGAGACAGCCGTTCTGAATTCAGATCCGTAATTCATAAACGAATTCAGAATGTCCGAAACAGAATTAGTATTTGTATATTATTATTTTTTATATATTTATTTTTTATTTTTTTCAGGTTTCCTATAATCAGTCTACTCAACTGCTTGGTGGAAAAAAGTTACTGAAAATAATGGGAATAATCCTACCAGCTGAGGCTAAATTTAGGATTCAAACTCCTGCTCCGTCAAAGCCAAATCATAGCTGCTTTCGTCTGATCGAGGTTTTCATCTTGAACGCTTAAAAACTCTTCGTGTGTAATAAGTTTACTTACCTAAACGTTTAAGTTAGTGTTCCAATAAGCGGCGATGAACAGGTTACAAAACCTGTCATGTGAAATACTATCTACATGCAAAACGCGGGGATGTATCAAATATAATGTTTGCCTCTGATAGTTGGTAACCTCAAAGATCTACGCGATGGGTATGTATCTGAGGATGTCCATCATGGAAAATACAGTAGGTAGTAAGCGTGTTTGTTTTTTTCTATGATTTCGTTGTCTTAGTCCATTTCTACCGCAACGGTCTAATATTAGTGCTCTCGTTGACCCTGGTAAGTGAAGTCAGGGGGATTTTTCGTAATCCAGAAGGTGCTGGCTCAATTCTTCACAGACGTCACACAATTTATGCAAAAGAACGTGACATGCCTACCGATTGTGATCTATTGTTTTATTGATAAGGTTGGCACTTTTATGGATAGGTGGATAATCTGCTAGGATTGGTCTTAATCGCAGGTACCTACGTAACCCGAATATCCTGCTACTATTATAAACGCAAAAGTTTGTGAAGATGGATATTAAATAAAATTTGTTACTCTATTACGCAAAAACTACTGAACAGATTTTGATGAAACTTTACAGTAATATCTCCCAAAGAGTGCCATTACGAATGGTTCTGTCCACCTCCATCCAACAACTTCCGCAAACTTACTAATATTAAAAATATTAAGGTTTTGATGTTTGTTGCTAATTATCTTCAAACTGGCAGAACCGATTTTGGTTTGAGGTACCATGTGGGCGAAGCGAAGCAAATGCTAGTCTTTAATATTTAATCCACCCATCAGGTGGAAGACATTCCTACACTGCGTTTTCTGGTTCGTATTCATAATTCAAGATCATTTTATACTACAGGGGTGTCGGCTCTGTAAGATATTGCCTGCTCATTGCTAATTCAACTTGCTATTTCTGAAAACTATGTCGATGACTTTAGTTCTTTCAGATTTTATGAGGATAACTCTTTCATAGTCCTTTATAATGATGATATTATGTCGTTATAGGTAAAATACAATCTTGTCAATACATCAGATTTTCATAGATGTTAACAAATTAATATTTTTGATCACAACAATATTAATTTGTTTAAGAAAAAAAGCAATAATCACAATGTTAATACTAGAAATAAAGATAAACTCGCTTTTGCCACTTGTAGACTCCATAAAGTTAGTAAATCGTTTAAAGGGCACGGTGTACGCTTTTATATCAGACTCCCAAGAGATATACAAAAATTATCAATTAACTAATTTAAAAACTTAATTAAACAAAAACTTTATAAAAAGGCATACTATAAAATATTTAATTTTTTACATGACAAAAACTCTTGGGATTGAAAATGCTCCAACTCGAACCTATTGTTTTGTTTTGTAAAAGGATCATTAAAAATAATAACCAGCCTTGTTTTCTTGCCTTTCTTTCCTGGCTTGGTCGCGGAGGAACAGGCACCTAGATTAAAACCGACGTTTCAAAGTGGTCCTTGTGATTTTATTGAGTAAATGAATTTTGGCTTTGACTTTGACTTTGACATTTTATAGTAGCTAACAACAAAGAATTAAGAACGCCATGTCAATGTATGAAAGGACCCTCAGCAAGACTTTAATCTACTAAATCAGTTTCACCAATCTTCAATCTAGCCATTAATTTTAGAGCAGTACCGAACCCAGGGGTACGACACACGAACTAGGTAGCCAGGGGTACCTGGGTTAGCAATTTAGACAATAGCTATAAATCACAGGGGTTGTGATTTATTGCTATTGTCATGGAACGATTGTAATAAAACTCTTACAATATACCTATCGATATTGGAAATATAAGCACTTGGTGTATTTACTTGTACGAGTATCAAATTAAAATAAGTTGGTAATAAAAACATTATGCATGCTAGTCTAACATTAAGGCCCGAATTCATAGTTAAATAGGGGCTCCCCTAGGGGACAGGCGCTAAGTAAACATTCAAGTGCGAATTTAACCTTTATGCACCCAGTCATAAGGCAAATGCTGAATGATGTATTTTGGGGGACTGTTCAACCCCCGACTATGAATTCAGGCTTTAGTCCGAAAGGTCCGAAAACCTACTTTAATTCAAGAATCAAGTGAAATTCACTGCATAGTAATTATATTCTTGCAGTCTCAACGGTGGCTAGTTTTAAGCACAACTCTAGGAAATTGTAGAGCCCATCGTAAAGGCTCCATAGCTACGAACTCACAAACAATGTAAGGGCAACTATTACGAAAAAAAACCCCTACCTACGGCAGGTAATAATCACCACGTGCTGGGTTTTGTGTGGCAGGTACCAAACGATCCCAGTGGATAGGTTTTTGTACTTTGGGATTTCCCGACTAACGTTCCAAATTGATTTACAACTTTTTACATTAATTGAGTGGTAACTTTATCTAGCACTAGCTTTTGCCCACGGCTTCGCCCGCGTGGTACTCGGATAAAAAGTAGACTATGTGTTATTCTGATGTATAAGCTATATTTACTATAAGTTTCATTAAAATCCGTTCAATAGTTTTTGCGTGAAAGAGTAACAAACATCCATCCTTACAAACTTTCGCGTTTATAATATTAGTAGGATAGGATTATTGAATTTTTTGGTTACAAAGACCTGTTTCAGAATTGAGTGTAAAAGAAACTACTTGATAAATACATAATATATAGGCATCTTATATATAGGTATATAGGTATCTTATACCTGTCCAATGAATTAAGTAACATATATAATTAGAATTGTTTGATTATAACTCGACGGCCCCGATAGTGTCGTGGGTGAGTAGCCGGCTGCGACGCAAGAGGTATTGATCCCTAATATGGGGTCAGGACTATAATATGTGACTGTTGGTTTTTATTATGAGTTATATATTAATAACTGTTAAGTTTTTGATTTATATTTTACATTCTTATCGAAGCATGAATCTTTAAAATAGAAACATGCATCTGCACCGACCCAAGAAAATTAAAGTATGTTAAAAAATATGCACACTTTTACTTAAAATAAAGTATTTTTTTATGTAAAAAAATATGCTAACTGAAATAATGAGAAAATAATAAAAATTCTCATCATTATGATTTTACCAACACAGAATGCGAAAATAATGCTATACCCCCAAAAAAACTATGGTTCAGCAATAAGGTGTATGTTATCTACGTTGTAAATTAAGGTGAGTAAATAATGTTGAAAAAATGTGGTGCTTGCTACACAGAAAGATGCAAGTACGCAATCATTTCCTACTAATATAAAAAATGTCAAAGTTAGAATGCTTACAATGTTTGTTGCTATTAATCTTCGTAACGATTGGAGTGATTTGGATAAAATTTGGAACAGGTATAAATCGTGACCTAGTATAACACATTGGTTACTTTTATCCGGGTATGTGAATGGACTTCCTTTTCCGCAATCGGACTCAAAGTTAGTCCAATACGTAAGTGTGGTTTTTATCCGGTTACCAGGTGGGTAAAGCCATGGGCAGAGGCTAGTAAAAAATAAAGAGATAAAGTAGTTCAAATAACTTAAGTATTCTACGAACTTGTTACTATGTATGGAAGTAATTAGGATTAGAGTTTATTTACTGTTAAATATCGGTAGTTATATATCCTAAATGCAGTTGAGCCAATTAATATAGATTGTTGAACGTATATTTTTGTAGAATTGAAATCATCGTGGTTTGGTACCTATTATTTAGAATAGGTCCCGTCTCACGACAGACGAGTGTGGTCGCGCACGGTAGGTACTTATGAGGAACGATCAACGAAACGTAAGCAGAAGAATAGTAAGTTTCGAATCACGATAGTCTATATCTGACTTATCTTCCTGGCTAAGACTCTCGGAATGAATCAAAACTTAGTTTGTGCCATCACCGTTTAAAGTCATGTTTTGACATTAAGAAAGATCTGACTTGCGATAGAAATCCTGACTCTTTGTTAACCGACTTTAAAAAAGGAGGAGGCATTTAATTCGGCTCTATGTTTTTTGAAACATCTATTTCTTTGCTTTCATATTTTTTGATTCGAATCTTACACAGCTACTTTTATTTATTGCATTGTGTATTTATCAACTCGTTTTAAAACAACATTTCTAGGCAGAACGTAAACTTGTTCGAACGATTCATGAAAACAATGAAATGATTATTTTAATAATACGCCATATCTACTGCTATAGAATTGACATTCCATTATGCGTTTCCCATCGATATCTTCCGAGTGCATAACACAAAGTCGTATTCTCACAGTCAAGTCACCCACTTTCACGATGATCTAACTAATGGGAGCGATCGATGCGTCGATATTGTGGAATCGTCTTTTTGTCCTATCTCGAGTTATTTTCTGAGAAAAAAACAATTTAATTTACATATCGTGATCATAAATTTATAACTTTGCCTGTTACATTTTCGATCAAAGAAATTTCTTTAAAATTATTAACGCGCCGAGTTCAAGCGAACTCGGCGCGTCCAAATAATGTTTATAAATTAATGGTGTCTTACTTCAGTTAGTTTTACGGTAACATTTATTTTTGTCAGCCTGGCTAAGCATAGCGTAGTGACTTAGCTTATTTGAAAGATTACTTAATTGATTAATTGACGAAGTAGGAACGCTTGTTCACGTCTCATTTACACAGATTCTTCACGATAGTCAGAAGAGTTGACAACAAACTGGGCTTAATTATTGTGATCAATTCGTACTCACACAATTATAATGCATTTTTTACTGAGTTGGAGCTAGTTCCTTTCCAAGCTTTTTTGTTATCTAAATAACTATTGTGTATGTTTCTAAAAAAGATTACATTTATACTGCCAATTTTAGCACATCGCTCAATTTACTTACTTATTTTATTTATAACTTTATTCTCACAAACACAGTCACCTTTCACAATGATCTAACAAATGGAAGCAATGCATCGAATTCTTGGAATTATGAATGTTATAAGATTGATATAACATACAGTTGCGCACGCGCAGCTTCAGGTCAGCTGTGCAATAAGGTGTGGTGCTTTGGCTTGATGCAATACTTAATGCTTTACTAGCTTTCTGCCTCGGTTGGCTACTATTGGATATGAGGTGCATTTCATCCTGATTTCGATGAGTAAATCTCAACCAGTAAACTAATTTTCTTATTATTTGCAAAATTATTTCTTAGGGTATTTTCCTTATGACATCAAAATGAACATACCGTTCTCATTTCAGCTCTGAAGGACCAATAAATTTAAGAAGAATTTATATAAACAAACAAATTCTGATTTTGCATTGAGATGAAATATTGATAAAGTTTGGGTTTAAATTCCCATCGAGGTAGCATTGCGAATTTAAACTGAGACATAGTTCCTCAAGCGGATCGCAGTGACAGTTAATGACTCGGTATAAAAGAGGTTTAATGATCAAGGGCCAGTCGAAGATTTTGGGAGGAATGCGAACGGTTTTGAGGAAAAATGCAGAGAACAGAAAAGTTATTTATGAAAGTTAGGAGGCAGGTGTGTGTAGGTGTAACAAACGTGTTTATTTACTGTTTATCAAACACGAAACAAGTGAAGTGGAGAATCTAGTCGAGACTAAAATCTAGTCTGGAACACAAATACAAGTACCTACTGATATGTTTGTAGAGTCATCATCATCATCATCTAAGGCGCTACAGCCGTGAGTGGGTCTTGGTTTGATCGAGTAAATTTCTCCAGACGGGTCTGTCTTGGGTTTTTTCTCTCCAATTGCTATTATGTCCTGATCTACGCTGTCAAGCCACCTGAGTTTAGGTCTCTGGCCATGGGGTTTGCCTCTTAGGAGACGATACGGTGTTCTTACGTCCTACAATCGTTCAACCTGGCCAGCCCATCGAGTCATCCCAACTATATATACTCAATTACCCATACCTACATGTGATATAATGTTCTTGTACGAGACATGTATAATGTGAGACACAAAACATGAATGTCTGCATAAGGATGCAGCAACATCTTAAAATATGAATATTCTACGTGGGTTCGATAGAAAGTATCCAAATATTAAGTAAACCTACCTATTTTGCACAATAATCTTTGATTACTTAAATGTGATTGAATTTGATTATGTTTTGTGAGGGGCAAACTTTTATTATTACGTTACAAACTATTTTAAATAGACGTTCATAGTAAATTAATTACTACTTAGCTCGTAGGTAGTAGACAGGCATATCTACGTGATCTAACTCCCTTATCTACAGGCCCCAAGCACCTACTTAACATATAAACTATGTTTCTGCAAGACAGAAATAAATAAATAAATTATAATCCGATTGACATTTGGTAGTACCTGAAGTTGATAAGTAAATCTACGAAATATCAATAAATTAGTCTCTTTTTCTTTAAAAATTACTACTGCTAGATGCTACTAGATTTTATGCTAGCTAATCTTACATAGAAGAGCAAGATAAATCATTATTTTATTTTGTGCACGCTCTGGCGTTCTGTAATTATTTTAGGAAGACGTGATTTTAAGACCACATTTTTATATTGCCCCTTTTTGTAATATCTCTGTTGGAAGTCTTTAATAGAATGTATGTTAACACATATTACTAATTATAGGGACAGTAGGTAGGAAGACTCACTTAAGTTGATGTGTCGGTCAAACCGTCTTACTAATACCTATATTTATCGCGTGACGAAATTGTTTTTTAGTAGGTTAAATAAATCTTGCAATATTGCCTTTAAAAATAAAACTGTTTCGATGAACGTTTCACAAACTGAACGGTAGAGTCGGCTTTGTTAGACATTTTCAAGTTTTAATGTGTTTGGAAACATTAAGAAATTATGAACCATTTTATATTTCCACCATATTGACCGTTTTATTATTTCCACTATTCGAACGAACAATGATATATTGAAATATTTACATTTGAATGACACAGGTGTCATTTAGCCTAACAATAACAATTTATTTGATCATATCGTACGGAGCAGGAAAGAGAAATCGTATTTTATACTCAAAGCTTATATAGGTACAGTTACTGCAAACATAATTATGCGATTATAGCATAATGTAAGATTAATGCTTGCAAAAACAGCTGCGAGAAAGTCAGCCAGCCGGACGTACGGACAGACGTCAGTCGTATGTTATGTTGTAAATAGGTAAAGAAACTGCACTCCGCAATCGCCTCGACACCATTTCATTTTCCACTGTCGCAACCGACCACCTGAACGAAATATATAAAAAAAAACATACCTTGAAACTTTTGAGGGTTGCTCCAAATAAAATCCTCCAATTTAATGCGGTAAGTACTTTCTAAACACTGACACACAGTAAAAAATCACTGATGTTTTTATTTTATTTTTGTTTGGTAAGGTCACGTCACTGTGTTCGAAAACATTTTAAACTTTTTGAATTCGGCTTGTGAAAGTTTGCATGGGCGGGCGTCACGCGGCGGTCAGCGGTCGCAGTCGGGCGCGAAGTGTTGGGTCTACGCCACCCCACTACGGGTCTTAGTAGCTGTTAATATTCTGTGAGTTTCTGTATCTGGCTCCGCTGTTGAAACTGAGATAAGGACCCACTCGTTCCCCGCTGAGCCCTATATAAACCTTTAAAGTCTATGAACTTTGTGATAGTTTTTGTCGTCTCATTGTCGACGTATTTTTTTATTATCCTCGGAGATGTACCTGGACTATTATTCTAAGATGCTCGCGAACACTTTGTGACAAATGATTTATATGGAGAGTTACGTATGGGTTCTAATATTTAACACTTTGAGCAATTGAATAGGCAATTTGTATTATTTATTTCTAAATTTTCTTTTTGTTACGACGAAAGGGAACGATTCAATTGGATTTGATTAAATTTTTCTACAAAAAGGTAAAACCTTTAATTTTGAAGGTACGATTTTTTCTTGTAATATATGTGCATGTAAAAATCTCTACTCATAGATAATGGTATGCCTTTATAATATGTTAATATAATACCTTTATGTTAAATATAATGATGGAACACTTCTGGAATCATGACATTAAAATTGTCCTGGCTTAGTATAGGTAATTTTATGACAATTACGGCTATATCTACGAACCTACTATGCAATTCTTACGTTTTGTTGCATTAAAGGTTCTTTAATGAGCAATATTCGCAACCACGCTTTGTTGTGAGACAGGAACATGAAAATAATGAAAAGGAAGATACTTTCAAAGGACAACGATACAACAGTAAAAGAGTAGAAAAGAACGTGGTTTTATATCGTATAATTACATCGTAAAGCACTTGTGGGACCTTTAAAATCAGTATCACCCATCAAATTTACACGAGGCGTGCTCAAGGGCTTGTGCGTTAGAAAACTGACACCTCCTTTTGTTTTCTTAACCATTTCCTTTAGTGTTGCCATGTGGGTACTTGTTGAAATAAAAAAGACAAAAGAATGAGATGCCCCTACAAAACGGATGAGCTTGGTACTTCTACCAAGCTCATCCGTTTTGTTTTGTATAATATTATAGAATTTTTTATCCTTCAAAGATAATTTGTAGGGCGATTAGATTTTTTTTAAGTTTTTTTCTCCAAGAACCTATTTTTCAACCATCGCATTCTTCTTAATTCATACACACCAAAACGTTGCGTAACTCGATTGCGTACTATTTGCTTACCACTTGACCCATGACGGTCTCGATACCGCGATCTACATAAACGTAACTTAGTTACGAAGGTAAGCAACTGCAAATTACAGTTCGTACGAGTTTATTTAAAGTTTCAATTGTATGTTGAACTGACCTAATAATAGGTAATATTTTTTATTTTAGACCAACATCCATATCAATACTAACTCAAGTTAGTATTAACATAAATGAGGTATGTCAGTCACTATGTCAGTAAATTAAATAAATTTTACTGATAATTATTAGACCGCCCCCATTTTACTTTTCGTCTTGTAAAGTTTTTGTATTATGTAATTAAAGTATTTCCAATTCATCAAAGTATTTCTAATTCATTTAACATTTAACATTATTTTAAATGAATCCGATGGTGTTGATTATTTGCAAACAAGCGAGTAGCTAGCTGAGACGCAGTTCGGTTCCCGCTGCGGGACAAATGTTAGCATGTTCTGCATATATTTGTTCCGGGTCCGGGTGCTGTGGTATCAGGGTATTCATTGTTCCAGATACCCACGATACAGTGAATCCTAGTGTGGGGTCAGGGCTATGTATTTGACAGTTGGGTTCTATCCTTCCATAGGAAACATTCTGTATAAACAAAGTCATGGTGGTTTTAGGCCACCTTAATGATGCGATCGGTTTATTGGGTAAAGGACCTTCCTACACTAGGTATGTTTTCTGGTTCAGAACTTTATATTTCAGACATGTAATTGTAAATGCAAGAAAAACGAGTTATTGCGGTCTCTTTATCTTGGAAATATCACAAAATTTTTACAGTTTATGAATAAAATCAATGGAGTATGTAAAGTCTCAAATGCTATGAATAACAACGAGGTACCTATGGAGTGAAGACTCAGGCCCGTATTTCACAGTTTCAATAAGCTCAAACCCAATTATATTTGACTTTCGTTCTGGAATACGAACTATATTAATTAATCTTATTTTCCTTAATTTTTGTATCGGTATAGGTTTTAAAGCTTCCGTTTAGCTGTCTTTATTATTTACTGTTATATTACACTTTCTAAAAACTAATCAAAATTATTAAAAAGTATAAAATTAGGATGTAATTTGATGTTGGTTACTGATGATCAATAACAACTGATCCGATTTGGAGGTATGGAATTAGAGCTGTAAAAGTAACGAAAAAAGTTCCCTTTGTATGTATTCTTTAGTTAAACAATCAGCACTTGTTACTATCGTATCGGTACGTTACTCGTTAATTTTGATACAATCAAACAATACCATGAAGCATCACATCGAGTCGCGTCGCCCGTACAGTATGACTTTGTTAGTACTTTGTATGAAACTGACATCTATACGACAAACGCGAGTAACGAAAAGATTATTTGAGTAACGTTTCGGTATACTTCGAGTCAGGCGATGTACACGGTTACCGAGTGACGGTACTCGGTAACGAATACATGCGGTTTGCTACAGCTTTCTATGGAATAGAAATAGACATACCACATACGAAGAACCAAATACGATGCTTATATATACATACGACGAATTGTAATACGAAGGTGACATTATATTCAGATACCATGCAAGCAAAGCCGTTGGCGAAGCTAGTTGACTACTAAAGTAATGGATACTAAATCACGTACGGCGTATAGTGTTTTTTCATTTGAATGGACCTCAGAATACAGGTTTCTTACACAAAGACAAGTTGATCTTGGTAGTTGTTGTAGGCGGCATTGACAAGTTTGAATGAAGAAAAAGTGTTTCCATGAAATTAAAGTGATTTTTAGGGTCCTGTTACCAAGGGGTGGGTCTGTTACCAAGCCTGTATGCCGTCTGTCCATCTGTTGACATAGTACTGTATCATTTTAACCGTAACATGGATTCCATTTCAATTTTCATAGAATATACTTGCCTCTTTCATGAAAAATAATACAAAATTAATAAGTCAAAATCCAAGGAAAATAACTGTTTTATATATCAACGCTTATCGCGATGGAGAACATTCGAAATTAAATACATCTCTGTAACATACTTTCGAACTAACGTTCATTGTACTCGTGTTCTTTACCTACCCGTATTTCTGAGTCATTTTTCTTAGATGACGGAAACATCAGTACGCTAGCACTCACATCTTACATTCGTCATACATTTAAGTGCACTAACTATTATTGCAAATAATAATAAAACTTGACCTTACCAATTGCTGAAATTGGCTGGAGACTGGGATCTGGGCTTCGGTAAATAAGTATGTCCTAAGCAACGTAATCACTGAATTACATACAACATTTGGACCGCAGGGTCACCACTCCCACTTGTTTTAAAGCTGGGTGCACATTATTTATATACCTAGGTATCATTGTTTAATTGTAAAATACATACATTTTTAAAACAAACTCATTACCTATAGGCATAGAATATAAGAACTATGTACTATCGTCCCTGTTGGGATAAGTTGACGAATTGCAAAATTCATAATTATTTAGTTTATTAACTTGACTGAAAAACTCTTTTGATCTATTCCAGTAAAATCCTATCCTATCCTACTAATATTATAAACGCGATAGTTTGTTAGGATGGATGTTTGTTAATCTTTCACGCAAAAGCTACTGAACGGATTTTGATGAAACTTTACAGTAATATAGCTTATACATCAGAATAACATATGGGCTACTTTTTATGCGGGTACCACACGGGCCGTGGGCAGAAGCTATCAAGCTAGTCAGAGATAAAAGTGTTTGATAAAAGGAGGTGCGTTGCATATCGTTCTTCTGTATCTACCATCAGATTAGCTAATTTGTTATTTTAACTCAATCCAAAAAAAACTGCATTTAAATAATCAGAATATTGTTTTTTTCTGAAACTCGAGATATTTCGGTTGGAATTGGATTGATTTAGTCAATGTTACCTCATTAAAAGCTCGTATGTCAATCACTATCAGTGGGCTATGCATGCCTGATTCCAAACCAAATAAAAAAGCAAATAAAGATCCAGACAATCTAGTGAGGACACAGCTTTACACATCGGTTTGGCTTCTATTATGCCATTATCTTAATTCTGAGTGGCCATAAACTTGTGCCTCATAGAGATAACAAAGCCGTACAATAAACAATACCAGATAAGCTCGTACACCTGACAATGGATGAGATTTCTGATAAAGTGAATATGCGAGTTTTTTTAACATTTTAACACAGCATCATCTAGCCCAAAGTAAGCAGAGCTTGTGTTATGGGAACGACTGTAATACTACTTATATATATTTTTGGTAAATACATATTATGCATAGAAAACACCCAGACCCGAGCAAAATGTTTGCAGATCATACAAACATTTGTCCATCAGTGGGAACCGAACACGCCCACTGCGCCACAGAGACTGATGTAAGGCTGCGTCATGCTGTATCGTCGTTTAGATTAGTGCCGTAGCTGGTTATTTATAAACGCGCCGCGGTTGCACTGCAAGCTTCCTCGGAGCCTCTTGCGAGACCAACTTTTTTACGTCAAAAGATGGGACCTGCAGTGTAGCAGTTATGTAGGTAACTAAAATAATTCCGAGACGCGAGCTTAGAGCCTGCAGCACGACCACGGCCTTAAAGATATGCTAGGTTAGAAAGATAGAAAATACTTTAATACTTGCACACCAAATAACATTTCAGCTTAGATAAGTACTATATACTTTGAAAATGTTATTCGATAGGCGGTAGGCTTGTGTAGTACAGGAACGATGTACTAATAGGAATGAATTTCCTCAAGTGAACTAGAACGTACTATTCAGTTGTACTCGTTCCTAATAGTACACTAGTTCAGTAGTCTATTCAGGGTCCCAAAGTCTGCATGACGTAAAGTACTCGCTATTTTTTACGTCATAAGGTTTAAAATCGGACGGACGTACTAAAAGAATAGTACTAGAAAAGTACTGTTGGATGAATGCGTTTTGTATGTTTCGTTTAGTACTTTAGTACTTTTAAAATAGCGCGGTACAAGTACTATTGTACTAATGGTATTAAAAGTCCGAACTAGTTCATTAGTACGATTAGTACGGAGCGATCTCTTCACTGGCCGAGCAAGAACAAGCCTAATAAGCGGTCTTATCGCTAATTAGCAATTTGTACCAGAAAACATTTAAGAGACGAAGGTCAAACGACGTTCAAGTCATACATTTGGATAGGTGACTGGCAAAGTCATCTAGAACTAAGCGTAAGAAGGCAGGGAAGGTTATTCTTAGGAAGGCACGTAAAAGCATTATTCTCAGTAAATACTTATTAAAATTATGATGGTATAAAGTCATCACAATAAACCATCAAAGTGGGTTAGTCCGTTACAGCGATCTCGTTTATCTGCTCTGTTGATGTATACCTATAATAATTTGAAATATTCAACACTTGGATTTTTAAATACCGCAAAGAGTTATTGCATTTCGACGAATGAGGTTCGCACGTATTATTAGGTATTTCATGCTGAATCGAGACTGTATCTCTAATTTTCTTGCATTCAGCAAACAAATAAGCTAAGACCTAAACATAAAACATACTAAAAAAGATACGTTTTTGCATGATTACATAATTATTTCATTAGTGCCTGGTGTAGCAGAATATAACCAATTAGTAAACCTAATTTTCCACGACTAGTTTTACATGCCATTTATATATTTTTCTAGATACAAGGGTCAAAAAGTAAAAGAATTTAACTTACTGATTTTTTCATTACTTACGGTGTATAGAACGAAATAAATGCCCCTATTGTGTTCTGAGCCAAATGTTTAAGGGCAAATTGTCATTACGTTTATACAGTACCTAAGTGTCTCATTAAAAATTTTGGACTCAAATTTGAGGGCAATAATGTCACTTCGGTGCCGACATTTTTGGATAGTCATCGATACAATCTACTGAAAAACACGTTCTAAGTTTGAATTCTCAAATCAATAAGATCAATTCGTATAGAGTCCGTAGTCTGTGGTCCAAAGGAATCTCGGTAGCTTCATCGACCGGCGACGTCTCAATTATTCGGTTGGTGCTTAGGGCACATTATGGTTTGTTTCCGGGCAGATGCCTCTCACACGACAAAGGAGAAAAGATATGAGTATAAGTATATGTTATTCATGGTAACAATTTTTTAATTTAACGATGATCTTGAATGACATAAAGACACGAACTTCGAGTAGGTAATTGGGAAACGGCCATTGCATAACGCAATGAGTTTTTGCGTCCTAATTCTATCGCGTTAATAATATCACAGCAGTGTGTTAGATCGCTTCTAAATTCTGATATAAAATGTACTAAAAACAGATATCGCAATAACGCGTTGCGATAGTATCGACCGTTATAACACAGCTGTGTTGGGGAAGAGATGCATTTTTGAATATCACCAAGTGAATTTATTCACTACTAGTTGTTGCCCGCGGCTTCGCCCGAGTGGTATGTTAATAAAAGTAGCATTATGACCGTCTCTAGGCTTCAAACTATGTCACCAACTTTTGGATGAATCGAAGCAAGGATTACAATTTATACAAAGTTTAGAACTCAATTGCACACCCCCAAAGGGTAGTTTTGAAATAATAAAAAATACTTTTTTGAGCGAATCAAACATTTTTTTTTTCATAGAAACTACCGCCCTATTTAACCCCCTTAGGGGTCGATTTTCGAAAATTAGCCTATGTGTTATTCTAGATCCTAAACTATCTACATTCCAAATTTCATCAAAATCGGTTTAGTAGTTACAGAGATACGTGGTAACAAACATTCACACACACACACACACAGACTTTCGCATTTATTATATTAGTAGGATATGCATGCCCTGCGGTTTACATTTGGCGACCTTTTAAGTGCAATTAAGTGTGCTTTCAGAGTACGGCCTTAAATGTATGTTGCTTAATAGGCTATGGATTTACCTAGTTGTTATTTTTTTCTAAATAATCTACTTGTACAGGAAAACTTGAAGGCTCCTGCTATAACAGATAAATACTTAAATAGACAAAGAAAATTGAGGTAAAATACCATACGAAATTGCGAAAGAGGCTTTGTCTGTACATAAATATATAATTTATAAATACTTCTACTTCTTAAAAATTATAGTTTGACCCGGGCTCACAAAAACTATTCAAGAGTTTTATTTGTGAATAAAGTACCCCTTTTCTGAAAAAAATATAAAATGACGAAACTATTTTTTTGTAACGTTATTTTTTTCCTAACAAGTATATAAACTCTTTCTGTGGCTTCGCCCGCATGGTACCTAAATAAAAAGTAGCCCAAGTGTTATTCACTAAATATACTTGTTTCAAATTTCAACCAAATCGGTTCCTACGTTACGAAAATTATTAGTAAAAATCATCCCAACATATAAAAAACTAGTCATTAAGTTTGGATGTTTATAATAATAAGAGTTTTATTTAAAAAACTAAAAACATAGGTACACAGTCCTGAGTCATGATTCCCTGTGCCGTGGGTATCAGAAACTAGCACCGTGATACCAGACCCGAATAAATATCTGCAGAACATGCAAATATTTGTCCCGAAGCGGTACAACTTGCGTCCCAGCCGGCTAACCGCCTTTCCCCCGCCGCCGCCGCGCCGGCGCCGCGCCACGCCACCGTTAGTCGTCATACCTGTAATTATCATATAGTATCTACATAAAATATAATATAACTGACTCATAATGTCGTAATATACTTACCTGTTCCTAATTTTATCTAAATCCGTTAAGCCGTTACGCAGATTATTCGCAACAAAAATATAAACATCTAAGCTCTTACTTTTATCATGTATGTAAGTAGTTTATTACTTAAGTACCTATGATGATTTTGGAGTTTTAAATGATGATTTTTAGACTATTCGATTTCTTTTGTTTGATTCTCATGACTCTGAGTTCAGTGAACATGTTGGACCTAATTTTTGTAGGGCAGTATTATATAAATAGTACTTATTACAAGTATTATATAATAGGTACTTTATGCAAATATACATAATTTCGTAGTCGACCAATTGGTCGACTCCAAGATAGCGACTCCAAGATTGGTTGGCTCCAAGATAGCTTAATTACGCTATCTTGGAGCCAAGATTACAAATTGTTGCAACTTATTAAATCACGCACACTCGCTTGTAGAAAGTTCTAGAAGGAAAATCCCAGGTGTTGTATCACATCACGATCACCGTATAATAAATTATAGTGTTTATTTTTTAGAAGTTATGTACATTTAGTTTTTATTTAACTAAACAACTTTTATATATTATTTAGGTGATTAATTATTATTTATTAATTACCTAGGTATACAAAAATCATGCAACCTTAACACCACCAAATGTTGACCATATGCATTTAACAGCCTCTCTACGTTCTATATCAATGATATTTGACGAACGCTGGTTTAGTAAAACATCCCTAATGGCATGACGCACCCCTTGAAAGCTGATATGAGCATGTGAACCAATGTTTTATACTGTGGCTTACCAGCTCTACTCTGGCTTCAAGAAATACGCTCAGCTCAGTGCTTATTTAGCCGTCAATAACCCGGCTTTCTCGGAGATACATTGTACTTAAATGGGCGAGAAACTGAAGTGAAAACTTTAATGAACGAGCACGGCTCTTGAGGGAGTTAACTGGAAATGAGACTCAATGATAAGAACTAGGCACAAGTACAATTAAATCAAAATGTTCAGCTAAACAAACATAAGAAATAGAGTACATAAAGCATGAATGCGGTCGCATGCAACACTGCGCAGATAGGTGCAGTAAATTCACTTATGCACATTTTTGCCGAGAAAACGGAGAGTCTTAATAATCTTTTCCAAAGTCAAAGAAGAGTTTACTTTTGGTTTTAGAATCCGATAATAATGCTTAAGAAGTTTAATTGAGGAATAAATCGTGCCAAAATTTTGGAAAAAAAACCTTAGCTGTTAAAATGTTAGAAAAATAATTATACTTACACGAATATTTATTAATATGTATTTTTGCTTTATTTATAGAAAAATATAAATAATAATACAACAACTGAAAAATACAATTATTTAGTCTATGACTGAGGTAAGTACCCTTAAATACAAAATTTACAGATGAAATAGTGTAACCATCTAAATAAATAAATATATAAATAAATAAATAGATAAATAGATTAACTGATACAGATCACCAGACTGAAGTGTCAAAATGTTGTCTGCATTACCACGCTGAATGGCAATACTAATATGTTACCACGTACACAAATAAAGTGCCGGCTCTCGGGTCACACGACGCTTCGACCAGAGAAACTGAAAATTTTTGATTACATGAAGGGCCACGTTTCTATACAGATCCGGTTCCTCTGAGTCGGTGAATGGGGAAACCGGTTGTTTTAAATATATGCCTCTGTCGCTGCCAGGTGGGTTATCAACATTTAATCCTGATAAAATGTCTCATACATTTTATCAGGATTTAAACCAGTGTGATAATAGTCAAACCAGCGTTCAAGCCTCTATCTTCAAAAATACAATACGATAAACTATACGAGTAAAACGTGCCTAACTGGATTTGTGTACTTACTCCAAAGTGTGTCTATAAGTTTGTCGGTCACCAATGCGGCGCGGTGGCCCGGTTTTGGTCGGCGTGCTCGCAGTTACGTTGCGTCACTGGCCATCATTTTCGTCAAGACACCAATCAGATTATTTCATTCAAAATGCGTCTTTGGAATGGTTAATTTGCGTTATATATAAGTGAAAGGAATCACCAAAAAAGACTGCATCCGTGCCTGTTTACTCTTGTAAACTGAGAGTAGGTCTGAGACAAAAAAAAAAAGGTTATGATGAATAAATACCAGTTTATGGAGTAAAAGTGAATCCTCTTTTACACCTAAAGATAGGAAAATAGTTGACCATCATAGTGAAGTTTTCTTTCACTATGATGGTCACCAGTTTCCTGTGATATAGTCAGTGGTTTGTTGACTGTTCAAAAGTTTGAAGATAATGTGAGCATGATGAAAATAGTACACACTCCAGACTTCCATATTCCTTCCCTTCGAAGGTTATACTATTATTTTTACTAGTCTCAAATCCTGTCCATTTTCTCCAATCTTGCGCTGCATTCCAGGCGGAGAGAGACTATAGGACTCCCCTTGGCAGCCACATAAATATTACCATCCACTGAGCCATCAACAAGTGTAAACCCATCAACACAGCTAATCTTCACAACAGACAACGCAGCGCTCATCAACGCACTCGGCAGGTCTGCCACCAGATCATAATCTGTAGTAGGGTGCCACAGTGCGCTCCATAAATTTGCTGAAGAACACACGGTAATAATAAAATGGACAAAAGAACACGGCTGCTGTCCAGATAAAGACAGGGTCGACTCCTTGACAAGGGAAGGAGCCAAACTCACTCCAACTCCAGACGATATCAGCCTATCTAGCCCTTCAACGGCGGAAATAAAAACAGGCTGAAACTGAACTCCAAGAAGGGGAACCAGAAAATATGTGATCAAAGACTGGACTGCAAGCATACAAAAATTTGCTACCGGCAAAAACTCGCAAATAACAAACACTTTATTAAAAATGAAACGCGACGACCTGAGGATGATGGTGGGCATCATCACGGGACACTGTTATCTTAATCAGATGGTGATTCAAATCACAGTATCCCGTGAGACAGAAGCCACAGACAGTGAACTCTGTCGAGGTTGTCTCCAGGTTGAAGAGACTGGATCAAGTGGTAATACACTGCACAAATGAAGTCAGATCGAAGACTGGACTGCAAGAACTCATTAATACATGCTCTCCGTAATCATTAACTGACAGGAGGTCAGGGGTACTGGAACACAGCTATCATCAGTCCTGCTGAATAGTAAACCTTTACACCCTCACGATAAGCCTACAGTACCTCAGTACCTACTGTATCATAACGAACATATTTTGATTAAGTTAGGTAGATAAGGAAGGTAGGTATATTCCTGATAAAGGTACGCACATTACAAGCAGAGGGCGAGCTCAGTTCACGACGTAGTTAATGCCCAATTTGATTATTAGAGAGAGCGGACATTCCCAATTTGCCCCGGCCCCCCTAGCGCGGCCGCACACGTGGGTTCGCTATTAGATGTGGTTAGATCACAAATATAACTCAACGGCTTATAAGTTCCTACTTATATTCACTCAAATCACTTGCAAATCACACAATCTAAGATTTTTCTCAGTTTTTCTCAGTTTTTTCTGTTGAAAATTGGAAATGACACATAATTATCAGAAAGAGACAGACGAAGCAGTGTTTAGTTAATCATCTGTGATAATATTTATAAGACCCTAATTAAATGCAAAAAGTTATGCAAATAATATCAGTGACGGGCCTATTTTTATTTCGTTTTAGTCCTTCTTCATCGTTTACTGTAGCAAGTTGACTCAAGAAACTTCTTATTGTGGAGTCAATGATGTGTCTAAATAAATGGTCAAGCCTTCATCCCTAGCTATACATTTCAGTTACAACGGATGGAGCAAAATGGAAAGATCTAGAAATATTCTTAACGACAATTCAGAACACTTAATTACTAAGTACTAAAATATCCCAAATAGGTCAACAGCAATAGGCGAAAAATAGCCTTGAGCTTAAAACGAAATAACGTACTCAAGTAATATTTTATACACGAGCAATGGATATTTGTTTGTTTATCTGTACAACTACTTGCAACTACTTGTAACAGGTCTTAATAGTTGCGGAAATTCTTTAACGGTTTCAGGCCCACCCCAGCTTGGCTGTTTGTCTTTGCCAGGTAGATATGAAATCGAAGCTTTGTAGGGATTATTGTTGTTTCAGAGATTAAGTCCATATATGCTCGTATAGTATCGCAGTTCCCAAGCAAAGATCGATCTACCAGTTATATTTATGTTAACTCAAATGGTTGATGTTATATTATAATATTAACTTATAAAATCGTATCCCTGTAATAATTTATTACTAATACACAAGGCGTACACGAGCTTAAGGTAATCCATTCTAATAGGTTATTTATTTTAATAGCAGTACTTTACTAATTAGTATTTTATTCTCTCATCAAAACTAATAAAATAATAATTGTATTTTTAATATCCATCGATCAAAGATCGTATTCTCATAGAAGACTCACGTAGATTTGAATCTACGTATTTTCCTTGTAAAATTACGTAGCTTGAGTATTTATGTGACCCATACACGTACGTTATCATAATGTATGGGCTCATTAGCTTGTTAATAGTTAATTTGTATTGTGCTTGTTTCCTCAAAAATTGCTAGGCACATGACTGTGTTTTTAAATATGGGTGAGATTGACAATAATCCATGACCAAGCTAGATCCTACTACGATGACAAAATTAGGTATCACTGCAGTTAGCCTCCACTAAATTTTAAGATGGTTGTTATGAGATTGTATCTTTTTTTACCAACTGAAGTGGCAAACAAGGATACGGCCCACCTGTTGGTAAGCGGTTACCGTAACCAATGGATGCTTGCGATACCAGAGGTATCAATCGCGCGTTCCCTATCCTGATACATAATGGATAAAAGTCTCATGTGCCTGTAATTTTACCCTTCAATCGGAACACAGCAATGCGAGCAATCCGTTTGGTGGCAGAAATAGCCAGGGTAGTTGGTATTCCCCCGGACGAACTCTTCACAAGGAGGTCTAGGAGACCACAGTCGTGAACATCGAGTACTAGGACGATTCAAAAATGGGGTGAAACAGAACCAAAAATAACGTGAAAAGAACATCTCAGTCCCCTAGGTCCCCAAGGTCTCGTCCTTGTTGGTAGGCACTCAATCAAAAACTTACCTATTCAAATTTTAGCATTAAACTTTAGTTCCTAAATTTAAATTAATATGAATTTATTCTTAGTTTAAGGCAGACGTAACAGTTATTCCTTAGATAATCCTACTTTCGTAAACAATTAGTGTAGCTAAAGAGTGCAAAGTTGTACCGAGTAACAAAATGTTACGTAGTTACTAACGAAACGAAACAGCTATTAAATTGGTAGATTTTAGGACAAGTGACCTTGCAGTGTACCAGTGGTTACTCAACTCAGCTGGTTACTTAACTAATAAGGTAGATAAGAAAGTCATTAGCGCGTAGTTATTAGTTAGTGTAATGATAAAAGTGTGAACAAAAGTTACCCATGTTAAAATTGAGATTCTTGTTTTTTGAATCGGCATGTGCTCGAAAATCGATAAAAAATAAATGATTGCAATAAAACGATGCAATAAAATAGCAATAAAAAATACATAAGCAATTACCCTAATGTTTTCGGTGATTACTTACCAACTGTGCATTAATTTGAAAAAATAGAATTACCCACGTGAATATCATATTGATATAGAACAAAGTTTCTGTGTAATGAGATCATATTATTTGGTTTCAGAAGTGAAAACTGTTTGTTAAGGACTGTTATTTTATCTTCCGTATCATACCTACCTAGGGTCTATTAAAAATAGGATTTCGTACAAATAGTTAGAACCACAGAACATTCGCAATATCATTGCCTCCGATGGAACCAAATATAAGATAATAATAGAGTTTTTTCTTCGGTTAAAATATATTGCTTGAATTGAATACCTATCTAGAATCGAACTAGATAGATACCGTTATTTATTGAATAGATCGAGTGTAATGCAGCGAGCACGGTTCTGAGCTGTATTACTTTGTGGTATCGCATCGGTCAATGTACGAGCTTAAACGAGGACGAATTGATTCATCCAAATGGGGCGTTGTAGAAAAAAACTATTTATGCTGCTATACTATTTTTTGTCCTATACATACATGACTATAACAGTATAGAACCCGTACAGTATCCGCTCTATCCATAATCAGCTGTTAACTGCGGCTTTGCAAGCTTAAAGGCATGTTTTTTTTTCAATCCGATACTACCATACAAACTTTCACCTTCGAACCTTCTTTCGGGTTCGATTCCCGCCGCGTGACAAATGTTCGTATGTAAATATTTGTCTCGGGTCTGGGTGAGTCTGAATGAATGAATGAAAATATTGTACACCTTAAGATACAAACAAAATAAACAGTAACACATTATGATAAAGGTACAATGGACGGTCTTATCGCTTAAAAACGATCTCTTCCAGACTTTGGATTGAGATGATTAGATATGATTTTGATTATAGTAACAAGTACATTTTTTTAAAAGTACATAAGTAGTATATCAGTCATTTAGTTCCCATAATACAAGCTCTGCTTAGTTTGGGGCTAGATGATGCAGTGTGAAAAATGTCCAGCATTATTTATTTATATTTAAGGTCGCATTCCACGGGTTTTAGTATACCAAACATTGTAAAGGTCAACAATCAACATAATATTATTATCTAACAGTATTGTCCTCACCTGCAGTTGCGCACGCGACGGTACGAGACCGCGAGAAAGGACCCACTGACACAGTTTTTTGAGCGCAGGGCTACCACTTGGGTTGAAAAGCAAAATTAGCTTGAAATTAGGAAAAGTAAAAAAAACTGAACCAATGCCGTAGATTCTGTATACTTTCAACATTCGGAAATGTTTACAGTCCGAAAAGGAACAGTTATTTTTCATAATATTGTACAAGTAGGTACAGTGTAAGTTAACAACAAATATCTATCAATTTAAAATAAATAATAAAACAATGAAAAATATGTCAACAAAGAGAAAGTTAGTCAGTGGACGTGAAGTTTAAGGAGGTAAAGATAAGCCCTTATGAACGTATTTTTTTACGTACGTAAAAAAATACTTTTTTTAAACGGATGAGAAATTAAAGAAAAATTATGAATACTGCAATGTGGTCGTGGCTATAGGAAAATATCTTGTTTTAGAGTGAGTGTCTTTTAAGGTTGTGTGTGCAACCCTGGTCTATTCAAACACGATTTCAGTCAGCTAGCCGGCCCACTGACCGGCTCAGCCCTTGATTATATAACTGTTACACTAAAATATTTTTGTTGATAAATATGATATCATCTACTAAACCTGACCAGAGTTTCGAAGGTGTATGAACTTGAACTACTCATTAGATTAATCATATTGTAAAAACGGGAATTTTCACGTACTGCACTACCGGTGAAGGCACCGACTAAGTTTCGACTCATTCCGAGAGTCTTCATCAGGGTGAGTGGTTGCGACTTTCTCCTTCCGCGTCGCGCCGTGCATTATTTACCGTTTTACTACATAATTAAAATATATATTTTTGGTAGATCGTTTTTATGGGTTTCTGTGAGTTTCTTTGGATTATCTTGTTGGCAAAACTTTCTGCTTCTTGCTTTTTTATTCAATACATAAGGTACTATATGTTTATGGAATTGGCCACTTAGATACAATATTTAAAAAGTAATTACTTTATTATAACTCTTTGGCTGAAGAAAACAGTTTGTTTCATTTAGCTGTCACATGTTATTGTGGTGTCATACACAGACTACTATATGTACCAGGGGTGTCATATTGAAAATTGCGTGCCCACATCACCAAGGATATGACTTTCAAAATTTTAATTTTAACTGAAAATTTATAAAGTAAGAAAATTCATAGTATGATTTACTACGGTTTTTAATGTAATTTGACAGCCCAGCAGAGGCTTACAAAAGTTTAGCTCTTGTATTAAGTAGGAACTTGTAACACAAGAAGTGTTTTCAATCACGTAGCTTTCCAAGGTAAACATCGATGTAGGCTGTGATAAAGGAAGTGAAAGATCATAAAATTCATGACGGTTTAAGGAGGAAACACTGTAAAACTTGTATTATAAGCTTGTGTTTCGATTCAATTTACATTTAAGGTCTTTTTGTGTAGGTATTGACCAGGATCTGTGTCGCCAAGGAGTATGCTTAGATGTAGTTAGGATAGGGCAGTAGGGTGGACTTTTGGGGCCCATTTTACCCAGCTGGCCCCAAGAGTCCTGGGAGCTGCGGCCGCTTTAGGGAGGCTGCTGCCCAACGTCGGTAGCCCGAGCGCCACATGTCGCCGGCTGTACTCCGGAGTTATCCGGAGTATGGCCCTGTACGGGGCACCGGTCTGGGTGGACGCCCTCAGTCGCGGGAACATGACCCTGCTGCGACGTCCGCAGCGGGTCATCGCGACGAGGGCGATCCGCGGATACCGGACGGTGTCCTGGACGGCAGCGTGCGGGCGAGAGGGAGTGGCAGGCGATGGTCTCCTTCTGCGAGGAGGTCATGACGCAGAAGTTGGCCGCTGAGCGGGTCAGAGAGAATGACGCCCGATCTGACCCGCTCCGGCGCAGACGTCGAGGGGGACGAAGGGGGCGGTTCGCCCGCCTCCTTCATCCTCCGTAGTGGGGTCACTGGTGGAGAGTCGGGGGACTCTCTGCCGGCTGGCACGGCCCCACACGTCTGAGGGGTAACCTTGGGTGAGAAGGTTACCCCTCCTTGAGGCCGAGGCCCGGACCGGTTCCCGGGCCGCCCGCCGGGACGAGATGGTGAATGAGAAAGCGACCCCATCTCGTCCCATCATGGCGAAGGACTGCTCACCGGGGGATTTTTAGTGGGTTCGAGCCCCACATACCCCCTTCCGTCACCCCCGTGGCGGAAAGGAAATGCGTTGGGCATTTTCCCCCCCTCAAAAAAAGGGGGCAGTATTGCTAGTATAACATCTCGAAAGCAAAATAGGTTCCAATATATTTAGCTATTTGCATGCCCACAAATAATTATCCCCAAGACAGTTAGAGGACAAGAGTTTCCGAAAGATGTTAAAATGAACCGGAACGCAAGAGATTGTGTTATATCCGTCCGAGTTTGACAATAGAAGGGTTTTATCCTTCATTTAACTAAATTTGGTGTAACGAAGGCCCTTTTATTTACATTTCGTTCCATCGACATTCCAAGGTACCTATTTATATACTGATTAGCAAGACATACCTATCAGTTGATTTGTGGTCTGCCGTCGGCGTCGGCGTATTTACAAAAGGCAGTTCGATCAAAGAAATCAATAGAGAAATACTATTACACGAACACACGTATTATCATAATACCCCATTGATCCGTAGCTGGGTACCGACACATTATGCTTACGTGATAATGGCAGCATACCATGCCCTAAGGACGAGGTAATAGTCAGGCTTATATCTGCTTTTACTTGTACTTGCTTAATGGCTTTGTCTACTACAAGGTATATACTGTGATTAGAATTGGATTATATTTTCGTTATGATTAATAAAGACTCTATACTTATAGAAAAACAAAAACAACTAATTTATAAAGTCACCCATCATCTCCTCTCCATCTCCACTCCTACAGTGTCAGTGCTAAAATCTATTCAACATTTTGCTTATCTGCCTTTTATCTCTCTTATACAAATTGGGTCAGGTCCGAGTTAAATTTCCGTACTAATAAGATAATGTGCAAACGGAATTGAAAGCCACATTGTTACTAAATTGGACAATCAGACATTTCTAATTATCCAGTTAGAGATGAAAGGGTAAAGGAAGCTAAAAGTGTCGTGGGTAAAACTAGTGGTCATACACCTTAGGTATTTATTTTGCCGCAAAAAAAAATACAATGCGACACATTTTGTAATTGTAATTGAAACTTTGCTGTTTTTGAATAAAATAAAATTAGTTTTTATTTTAACTTAGCTGTAGTTTCCATTATGTGTGGCTATGTGTGTCTTACAGAGTATAACTTAGAAGCAAGTAGACGTTGAAATTGATGTCTACATCTATCTATACAAATATTATAAAGAGGATTGATTTTATTTGTTTGTTTATTTTTTTGTACCGAATAGGGTCTGAAACTACTGGAACGATTGTAACCATTTTTTCACCGATAGAAAGCTAAATTGTCAGGAAATAACATAGGCTATAATTTATTTTCAAAAATTAGAGATCCTTAAGACAATTTCAATAATGTAACCCAAAGTAGCAAAGTTTTGCCTATAAAATTTATTATTTGGCGTGCGCTGAGAACACTATTGATGATACATAAAAATTATGTACTACATGATTAAAGTACTTATTATTACCTACAAAAAAACCCTCGAGGGAATTTATCTAACTATCACAGATAAATCACAATAGTAGCTTTTGTGTTCTAAAATTTAATTAGATCGCCGGTAAAAACAAAAGTTGGTTACATTCGTATCGAAGTATTAATTCTTATTCAAATAAATAGTTTTATCATCAAGGGTATTTATGTAGCAGTAAAATACTTTACTGCTACTTTTTATCCCGATATTCCCACGTTATCGAAACTCACGCGGGGATAAACCGCGGGGCGCATCTAGTACCAAATAACAGAGGTTAAGATTACAAGATGTAAGTTTGGATATACGAGGTAATCTCCAACACTACTGATCCGAATAAAAAAAAATCCGTCAATATTTAGAATGGACCTACAGGGTGAACATAGGTTGTATTATATCCTGTCAAAATAAAAATGCTTCTCGTGGAGACTAATTTTGCAACAAAAGTCAACGAAAAGCGATCGAGCGAATTCGTTTCTCAGGAACGCTGCCTTAAGGGTAAAAGCTAATTATTTTATTTATTTACTAAATATAACATTACGGGTGAACCAAATCGTTACATCTAAAAACTATAATACATATTAACAAAAAACACATTATAAACTAAAATTTCAAAACAACAACAGTGTTTCATAATACTAATCCAAATAAAAAAAAATACACTAATTAGGTACCTACACAAATACTATTACAAAATAAATAATATACAGATCACAATAATATAACAGCATTCTTGCTAAAGTACATGCCTTTTAACTTGACCCAACATTCTCATCCGGGAACCACGCGGGCGAAGCCGTGGGCAGTAGTTAGTATTTAATACATTACTAATCTTGTCTCAAAGAAAGTGTTGCGTAATGGGTCGAACGAGGCTGAGGCAGCTTACCGACAGTTTGCGAAACGCTCGCTGGTTTGTTACGTCACCAGCGGACTCAGAACCTGTGGACATACGAGGAAAGTTATCTGGAATATTATAAAAAATAACAATACACTACTATGCCTGCAATAAGTACAAGTCGTGTTGGGTTAGTTGGCGGTACCCCGACTTCCGACCAATTTTGTTGGTAGTTCCTATCTAATGTTATTCTTTGAAGTCCCTCCTTCTCTGTATTTTTTTATTAAAAATAAGACTTTGAAATAAGTGTTTACAATTCGTATTATTTAATAATAATAATACATTTTCTTTATGTATTACCATGAAATGGGTATATGCCCTAGACCTTCTCTAAGGAAAAAATCCATAAACCGGTAGGTACCTACCGTCACAAAAGCTTTGATAAGGACTACAACATTTCATAAGTCCTTTAAAATGTTTTGCCGAAGATTATTGCTATGGTTTGTATAGCATTATTTTACCGACCTTCCTGCCAGCTCAAGTTTCTAAAATGGATGTCCGCACTCATGTTATTTGGCTGCTCTGTGCTGTAAAATTCATCAGCGAAGTGCAAAGTAAATCGATTTCATGGAATACATTGACACCTTCAATGTCGTTGCGTTGGTGTCTTAATCAATCAATCAGTCAGTTAATCAATACCAGCATAAGTTCCTACAAATACCCTTATCAAAAAAAAATTTTGAGCAAGAAAAGTAAAGTTAATATTTGCATCGGAAACCACCAGTTTGACATTTGTCACATCCTGCAATTTGTAGATTTCAAAAGCAAGTTCTTGACTAAGAAAAGTAAAGTTGGGAACATTTTTCATGGAAACCATTGACAGTTGGTCACATCCTGCTAGGTATTTGCTTCGCACCTCAAACAAAGTGATGAGTCGGTTTCCTGAGTACAGACTATTTCCAATTTGCAATCGTGCACACAACCTACTTACCTTTTTATGACACTGTTTGTACGCTTCGTAGGTACCCCCGTAACTAGTAACAAGGACTGTTTAAGTAAATGGTTTTAAGTAGGTAAGTAGGTATCATTGTACCTTTTTATATGTTATGATTAGAAAAATAGGCATACGGCTAATGGAAAGCAGTTACTTACCGTCGCGCTCAGTCAGGTTTTTGTTGATTAGATTTTTAGTTTCACAAATAAGTAAACACTGAATTAAACCAGTTTGAGAGTCCAAGCCGTGTCCAACCGTGTTCTAAGTTGAGGTCCGTAATCTCTGCCTATAAGTACCTCTGGTGACATCTGCAACACTACGTTGCCTGCTCTGAAGGGCTCTTTTACAATTTTTTTGAAACGGGTCAATGTTATATGTCATTCAAAGTTGAAGTAAAGTACTTACAGCACCCGTTTATGTTACCATGTAGGTACCTACCTGGTTCTTAGACCTTGTAAAATGATTATGTAATAAATTCTAAACAATAATAATATTACCTAAAAACCTATGGCAAATAACACTAACTCGCACCACCTAGCGGTGCCTAATATAATCTTTAGTAAGCTCTCCTTAGTAGAGTACCACCTCTACTACGTGCATAGCGTAGAGAGCTAACGAGCAATTGAGTTCTCAGCATAATCGATAGATGGCAGGTTATGCTACTTTGCAGATTATTTCTGTATTACAGTAAGAAAAGGAGACGCTAGATTCAATATCTGAAAATCTACATTTTAATTTGTGTGGACTGTAAACAATTTTATTGTTTTTAAATACCTATGTTTTTTCCTACGTATTCCAACCAAGGAGTTTTTTGTAAGTTTAGTTGGAATAATTCTTCCGTCGATAAAATACTAATTCAATAATATTTTTTTTCGATAATAAAGTAGGTGAACTAGATTTGTAGATATTTATGCTAGGTACCAAAACAAAAAATGTTTTGGATTCCTGTACACATATGTAGATATTAATTTATACAAATCTTCATCACATTATAATTCTATAGCTACGAGTATACCTAATCTTTTTACACTTGCGTCTACTTGAGTCTAGGTCATAATATTTTTGAAGTTCCCTTAAAATCGATTTCAAGTTACCTTCCAGAACATTGTAAACACAAAGAATCACACCTCATCAAAACTAGTTTTGATTTGATAAGCCCACCAAATCGCTGTTCAAGCCAAACTAAGGAAAAACAAATTGAGAAACTCCAAACAAGTTCCACTACCAACCAACATCCAATTAAAAGTGCTTACGACGGCTTTTATTTCAGCCTTTCAGTTACTACCTATAAAACGACGGTTTTTTCTGTAACCTCCCTTCTCCCTTCAGGGCGGGTTGTTATGGGTGCAATGGAGGCATATTTCTGGGGGATGAGGCCGGCGGTCGCCCTATTTCAATGTCACGCGTTCGTTGTCCGTTTCTAGAGGTCGCCGTTATCGACTCTGACAAACTTATCAATGGAGCTGGTGAAATTCAATTTGCTACAACGTAGTCCTTACTGCATTGAGGTAAAAGTTAGCTAGTTTTATTATGTGGAGGCATATTTTTGCTTTGCTGATAAATGCATCGAAGAGTTGAAGCGACAGCCTGAGATGATGTAGGCTCTGAAGCGTCTTCAAGTTTTCAGACTATGATTTTTATTATTCTGTCGAGCTGATCTTCTTCAGTATGGGACTAAGCGATACCATGATTTTGATTTTGACGACCTTTTCTGCAATCTGGACAGTTACGGCAGGTGACTCGAATATACTGATCAAGATCATCTTAGCACTCTTTGAGGAATGTCTATGAATAACAGTGGATTTCTACAGCGTGTCATGATGATGATAAAGTAACTGTGATATCTTATCTTCACGGATCGTATGCGTACTGAGTGTCTGCGTACTGCGTGCTTTCATTCCTATCAATAAAGCACAATAATATTAATTATTTAGCTATTAATCTAAAAGAGTTAAACTACCTCTATTTTTTCCTTTTTACCAACTTTCACATATATTAATATTAACGAAGCTCATCAGTCTCGCAGACTTGCAAATGCATCGCCTAATTAATCAAGAGCCACCCCTCCCCTTTTTTCTCCACAAAAGCATTCCATTAAGGAGGCATGGTATGCCAGGCGAGGGATCTAGTTGAAGTGGTGCGTCCAGGAATAGGTACACAATATCAAGACAGTGATGGGTCAGGAGCTGTGATAGTTTTTTTTACGTTATAGTGGTTGAAACATCAGTTTAGGTAAAACAGAAGTGCCGAAACATCATAAGTAAGACCAGCCCCCTAATTACACTAGGAAAGAGGATTTTTTTACTTAGTGAGAATGTTTTGACTGACACATAAATTTAATTAAGTACCTACCATTTTTTAACTTTTAATACATTTATATTAATTATAATATTACATACAACTATTTACAAGTCGGTATATACACAAAATACAGATAAAACAGCTAGCTATCTGAAGACCGTTGCACACGATCTATAAATAGCTCAACTGATCCAGATCATTACCAGATGGAAGCGTTCCCAAAATATTGGCCGCATTACCACGCTGAATGGCAATGCTAATGCGTTGGCCCAGATAAGAGCCAGCTCTATATTCCAATAAATTGATTACTTATTCTTATTTTACTGTTAAATAATTTTCTGTCTTCTACTTTTGGATTCGTAATGACACATAATTAATGTAATAATGACATTTGTCGAGCTCCTGGTCTATTGCCTGTTAATGGTAGTTGATTGATATTTATGAGTTTGGAAAG
This sequence comes from Perizoma flavofasciatum, assembly GCA_958496245.1. NCBI lineage: Eukaryota > Metazoa > Arthropoda > Insecta > Lepidoptera > Geometridae > Perizoma > Perizoma flavofasciatum. The sequence goes on along the minus strand of OY292425.1, from coordinate 9,883,380 downwards.
GCTTTGGATCGCATGACACGAAGATATTATGCCTTAATCAGCCAGCCAAGCTCATTAACTAGCCATCTTAGCTACATCGCAATTTAAACCGCCTACGTTTAGCTTGAGGATTTGTCCAGTGTCCAGTGCTATTATTTCTAAATGATATTTTATATGCAAATTTAAATGAACCATAAACACATAGAAACCGAATTACAATCCGATGATTCGTTTTATAAATCTGTCAAAATAAGTCGTTCTCCGTTGCTACTTTGTAAGTGTAATTAGGCGGTATGTTGGCTCTGGACTCTTGCAAACTCTTCCCGGACTCTTCCCGGGTTCGATTCCCACCTGGGTATTGCAATAAACCATATTAAAATCCGATAAGCCGTTTTGGGGATAAATGGAATAATACAAACAAACTAACACAAAACAAATTTCTTACGGGTAAGAAATCAAATTTTGTAGCCATTTAGCATCAGTTTAATAACAACAGACCCGGACCAAAACTGGTAAAATCTTGATCCATAAAAAAAAAAAAAAGTTGTCCATCGCATAACATCATCGGGCGATGCGCGAGCGCAGCTCCCGCGAATAATTATAACTGCTGCTAATTGCAATTGGACTCTGCAATTGATATTGCTCTATGCGTAGGCGAAGTTAATTCTAATTTTATTAGTAGGCCAGTTGCGTTCTATATAATGCAGCTGTTGAAATAATATAAGTAAGAGCCTAGCTACTGTCCATCGAGCACAAAAATAGTTAAATGCTCAGGCAAAGATTTAAGATATGTCTTAGCGATAGATTCAACTAGAAAAAAATACACGACTATGTCTAAAATGGTAGATACCTTTTTCCAATTCAAGCGAAACAGTCTTCTATTTTTTAAACTATACCTATAGTTTTTTTTTCCAGAACCCACTATGCATGATTAAAATGTTTATTAGCAATTTATTTGTAAACATTGTTTCCCAGTCAAGATCAACTATGGTAGACTGCAACAGAAAACATTAATTCGCTGAGGTTTGAATCCACCGAGGGTCCTTGAGTATCGCATAATTCCAGAATTGTTGATGTGATGACATAGCGAATCTGAGCCCGTGCACTGAATAGTTCCAAGCATGTACAATTGTACACTTATATTATAAAGAGGTAAAGTTTGTGAGTTTGTAAGTATGGATGTAAGGAGGTAATCACCAATATTGAGAATGGACCTTCAGGGTGGACGGACAAAGGCTGTATTAATATACAGCCTTTGTCGTTAAAATAAATGGGGATTTTCGTGTAGACCAATTCTGTAACGTAAGTCGATAAAGAAACGGTCGAGCGAATGCGTTACTTACGAACGCTACCTAAGCAGCGAGAGCTACTTTTCATCGACTACATTTTACCTCGCTGGCAAAGCCGAGGGCAGTAGCTAGTGTTTAATAAGCATAAATTCTACATGTTGAAGAAAATACATCATGAAAGTGTATTCATGAAAGATACAATGAGCAGAACAGTTGATTTCTCCACCAATTGAAAATATTTGAATTAACCCCCTTTAAAATTGGTAAGTTAATTCTGGGGTATACGTTTTCAAACTATCATGCAAAAGATGTTAACTTTAAATTCGATTTCTTCGACCCTACTAATTATGATAGATGGAGATTTAAAGAAGTCTAAGGGTAGTTGGTAGTTTCAAAATATGACCTAATTCGAAATTTCAACCCTCTCGTCACCAGCCCCTGTGGCCTAATGGATAAGGCATCGGCCTCCTAAGCCGGGGATTGTGGGTTCGAGTCCCACCAGGGGTACGGCAGCTTTTTGCATGTCTTTTTTGCAGCTTAAAGTTAAAGCTTACTGTAAGATGCTTTTTATAATTATGTGTAATATTGTTAGGCTTCATACCAAAAAAAACTAGTCTCATATTAATCCTCTCCTTTTTTATTTATAATGTAGATAGTTAGACAGATAGATAAATTATTTATTTGCAACTACTTATTAATTAAGTATATAACTAAGATAGTTGGACTGTTGATGAGGTAAGTAGCCACAAATCGGGATTTGACTCATCATAAAGCGCCGCAGACCTGGTGAAGGAACCTAAGTAGCGCGATGAAAGGCTTGTAGAGTCAGGATTTCGCTCGGCCCTTCATGAGACCTAATAACTTTTCAACAGTGAAAGCGTTATGAGTCTTAGCAATCTTTTTTACATTAAATGTTTTTGATGGAATTAATTATAGGTTATTAAATTTGATTATTAAATACTGGCTTCGATTTGATCAAAAGCATTTTACACAGCAAAAGATTAATATCAATATTAAATTTTGTGAGTACTTAGGTACCTACCTACTTATGTTTTTAAACCTATGAATCTAATGATAGAGTAGGTACAGTATACATTCTTCTAAGCCACGTATTATTTACTCCCCATTTAACCCTTACAGTTTAATGGCCCCGTAAACAAAATGCAGGTGTGTGCGAGCGTGCGTTCATCAGTGCGTACGCTGTTGCCACACTAGCTATATTATAGTCTGTGGTTTGTCTGCGACCTTGTCCAGGGACGTCTGAAACTCTGAATTACGTGCGGGAGGGACCCGGGATTGGGTGGGGGAGAGGAGGGGCTTTTCAGTACAGAGATCGATATTCACACTATGAACAATGCGTTTTATGCGTTAGAGTTATAAGCCAACGGTTTTTAAACCGGAGACAATAATAATTTGTGTAAACGGTAAACGGCTAGGCTTATGGTAGCCTAGCCGTTTACGCACGATTTCTTAAACGCAGAGATTTCTTAAATATGTAGGTATACCTAAGTAAATAATATATTACTATCCCAAACATTTTTACAGCTAAAAGACACATACATAAAAATAATAAAAAAAGTCACTTTGATTTTTGTAAATAATTAAATTCAACCCTGAACAAGAAATAAAATCAATATGGCACATTATCCTAGGCTCCAAGTATCCGAAAAACAAAACTACTTGCACAAATTAAGCAGCAAATCATACCATAATCATAACGACGGGTTTGACACCAGTTGTCAATACAACACTACTAAAAAATGCAAGAAAATTTTACAAAATCTCAAAAAATATTAAGCGGACACCAAGAAATGCACGCCCAATACCACCGCCACCCGTCTTGTCGAGTTCCTCGCAGCACCGCCACCAATCCGGGGTTGTGAGAAGCATGCAATCACATCAGCAGCCTGTCAAAGCAAGACCGGGCTGCCGTGACCACCTGCGCGACGTTGACGACCACCGTCGGCTGACCGTCGAACGCTTGCAAAATCGTCTAAACTGACGCATGTTATGGGTCCGTCTGTATATAACAACCTTCCTGACAATGTTGTACAGGCCACAAATATAAAGATTTTTAAAAAAAGACTTAAACACTGGCTTATCGAGCAAACTTTTTATAGCTACGACGAATTCGTTGGCTATAAAATCAGATAATCTGATTATATAATGGAATAATTAAAGCTAACTACTTTACAATTGTATTTTTTTAATTTGACCTATAATTATTATTATAAATAAATAACTATTATGACTATTATGACCGCAGGTGGTCGCGCCGCACGCCCGGCCTGTACCGCGCCGGTGCCCAAGACGGAATAGAATCAGAATAAGAATCAGAATTATTTATTGGCAAAGATGATACACATTACTAATAGTAAGATTTACATAATGGTACCTAAGCATTACAATCCTTGACTCGTCAAACATTTTGGATAGGTACTAAATTAAATGAATAGGTATAAAATAGTGCATCAACCATTTCCAACTTCATTCATACATCATCCCGCAGGGCGCACTTGTCGCTATAGTTTGGTGCGTGCCGACACCGCTGAGCCCCGTTACTCCCCGGGCTCGATAGAGACCCCTGACCCTCGGGTTGCCTTAGCCGGCCGATCGCGGGAGTAGGCGCAATACGCTGCCTATCGTTGGCGGCACTTACGGGGCCCGTTTAGTGGTGGGCAAGTCATCATCTGCCTATTTCATGATTTGAATTTTAGTCAGAATTGGCAGGTGCCATTTCATCCTTCATAGCCCAGCAACCATTCCATAATCATGTACTCCTACATTATAGCCTACTTCATTATTACCCATCTTTACAATAGTTTCTATCAGAGCCAAAATTACGTTTCTTTTTTTATTTCAAACAATGTATTTTACAAAAAGGCCTCTTAGCGTTAGTTTCGTCTCCACTAATGCTTGTAAAGGTTCCAGGCAAGCCTGAGATTTAAGTGAATCAAGAGAAATAATAATAAATAATGCTGGATATTTTTACACAGCTTCATCCCCCAAAGTATGCAGAGCTTGTGTTATTGGAAGTACACGACTGATATACTACTTATTTACACAGTCCTGAGCTCACATTAGTATTTCCTGTGTGTGGCTATGAACTACGAGTACCGTGGTACCACTACACCAAGACCCGGAATATCTGCAATATCTGTACCGTAGCGGGAATTGAACCCGCACCTCTTTCGCTGCCGTCGGCTACTGGCGACGCGGCCATTGAAGACGTCTTGTCGTAGTTTATGGACATTAGATGACTTAGACATTAGATGACTTATGGACATAGAAAAAACTGCTGTTTTTTATAAAATACCGGCGGTGTAGGGTTCCGTAGTTGCCCGCCACAATATGCGGAATTAAAAGAGGGCTTTACACAACTAACAACTTCATCTTTTTTCTTTAGTCATTTTTCTTATTACTTCTCCAAGCACATTTTATAAGTCGGTCGACTATTACTCGTTAACTTGTAAAGCATACTTGTAATAGTTTGCCTCTTAATTTCGTTATAAATACGAAACTAAATTACGACCTCTGTGGCACAGTGGGCGAAAGCCCGCCGAAATATTTGTCTCGGATTTGTGTTTTTTCTATGTACCTATAATATGTATCTATTTACAAATATATATATATATAAGTAGTATATTAGTCATGTAGTTCCCATAATACAAGCTCTGCTTAGTTTGGGGCTAGATGATGCTGTGTGAGAATGTCCTGCATTATTTATTATGTATAAAAAAATACTACTTCTGTGATTTATTTTCACATACCCAAAAAAATCGTATGGCTGGCAGGGGGAGATACTTGACTCTAACAAAAATTACCACTTTAAAGGCGAGCTAAATATTTCGCAAACGAACCCCTCGACCAAAATCGAGCTATCTAAGGACACCCTACACCATGGGATAGACGAGAAAAAAAATCATCCCCACCATTTATTTTATCACTTTGTCTTTGTGATTAATATAGCGCGAGTGACGCAAGCTCTCCTCTTCTCTTCGAGACTTTGCGCTGTACGGACGTATTTTACTACGTTCCTGTTGTTTTACCGCTAAATTATTGTTTTAGTTGTTTTTTTTAATTCTAATAATAAATCGCCTAGGGGATTTGTAATTTTCCTTTTTAAAATTTGGTTTTATTAAAAATTCCCAATAATATGTATTCATGCCAAATTACAGCTTTCTAGTACTAAGAGTCTCTGAGCTAAGCCACGGACAGACAGACAGACGGACGGAGATTCAGATGGACAGACATGGCGAAACTGTAAGAGTTCCTTACTTACTTTTTAATACTATTTACTAATGTGTACCAAAAGAATACTTCTTCTGGTACACATTCGTTTTAATAACATTAATATTCCTACATTGAAAATAATAAAAAAGGGGACCGCGATAAAGACCCGTAAAAACAACGTAGATCGCAGAGCTACGCAAAAAAAATAAACGAAAAGTAGAGTTGTTGGTATGCAATTTTTCAATTTGCCCCGAGAATTTACTCCACCTGATTTATTCTATTTAACTCCGACGAAAACGCTTGGTTTCGATAAATCCTTTCAAATGGTCTGAAGTTCCGCAATACCACTCGAAATTCAATCAGTCGTGTAAAGTTTTGTAAACAACTTCCCGACAAGCACGAAATTCAAATCAATTTCTTTTCAGTTCGTTGGAAATAGGGGTTGTAAAGTTGTTGGTCACACCACGAAGAAAATTAAGGCCGTTTACATGTAGCAAGTTTCTTTTCTGAAAGATGCGAGAATAGAAAGATTTAAAAAAAAATTGCCCTGTGTAAACTTATTATACTACTACTTTCTGGTCTTTCTAACAAGGGTATGGTTTAGACAAGTCGATAAATCGTAAGTGAGTATCGTATTCAGGCGAATTTTCGTTTTTACTTGGGTGTAAAGGTAAACATGACATGACTGCTAGAACCATCTACGAATTATTCCAAAAAGCGTGCGAAAAGCAAAAGGGCTATTGAGGAGATGTCATTGAATAAATGAATTAATTAAAATATTTTATCGTACACCATAAACAAATAACAAAATAAACAAAATTTTATTCTTACAATTGATTTTGTAAAATATAAAAACAGCAGCCTGGATTTCGTATCACGTATTATTACAGCGTCTCATAGTCAGGTAACCTTTCTTGTGGTCATATTTAGTGATTAAAAAAACTGCATTATAATCGATACTTTAAACAATTTGGAGAAAATGGTAATATAGGTACATATATATTAGGTATGAGGTATATTATTTATGCCTCCAAACTCGCACCGTCTATCGCTCCTATCTCTCGGGAGTGCCTAAAACTTAATATATATAATGCATAAAGCTTGTCATACATGCTATTATACCACAGAAAATAATTAATACACGATCATTACCTTTAAAAACTAACCTATTATAACAACTGACGTTGAGAAAGATGATTTTCCTCGGAATAGCTGCATATCTTCGCTAAAATAAATAAAACGCTGTGTTCACAGTGAATGTTACAGTGCAACACAATTCAAAAAACAATCAGAGACTTAAAGCTCTAAAAATAAAAGGTCACGAGCACCAATAAACAATATTCAAATACATTATTACAAGTTCCTAAGTCGCCATTGTAGGTACAATGACGCAGTTAATTGGAAAAAGGAGAATTAGATATTTATTTTTAAAAATCAAGGCATTGTCAACGTTTACAATATTGTTGTTCATGACTGCGATAATACTGACATTTGATTTAACATCGAATGTACTTTAACGTAGACTCAAGGGAAATTTAGCTTTTTTTCTATAATCTATCTACCTAAAGTGTAAACAATAGGATACCTAACCTAGTACATTATTAAACTTTTATCTAAATATTGGTGTTGATTTTTTACACTTATGTTTGAGTCCCTAACTAAGCTAAAGTATCACTTAGTACATAGATAAATTGCCAGTACTTATCACAGTGACTCTCATTGTTTAGTGTCGTGTTTCAAATGTTCGAAATTGGTTTATTGCATAAAATATCATTCATATAATGTGCAAAAATCTTCTGCCTTGTCCAGCACTGTTACTTAGATTATTGCTTCTCATCAACTTTATCAGCGGGTATCAATCGTCATTAGTCTTAAACTCAAAAAAGGATCACTAAATCCTAGAGAATCACAAGACTAACCCAGACTGACAAATTATTTTGCATTCCTGTGGGTGGATGCATGAAGGCTTAGGTATGTATGTGCTGATAAAATTAATGGTGCAAGCAACATGGTCAAAGCTAATAAAATGAAACAAGGTACCTACCTATGTTGTTACGTATAACCTACCTACCTAAGTAGTACTAAAATAAAGGATTACATGTACCTAACTTAAGTTTTGCGACAATGACAAACATCCATTACAATACTTGCAACACTTGCAATATAATTAGAATTATGTATCATCTCGTGAAAACAGATAATAGGTAACTTTATTCCCTAACTAACATCATAAATAGTTAAAAACTCATCCTATAAGAAAAGATTCTACTCACAAATACCTAATTTTTGTATGGATTCAGCTGAAAATAACAATATAACAGCGCACGATTCTCAGCAACATTCCCTTTTCGAATTCATTAACCAACATGGCCGTCGTCCTCGTCATATCAAGTTGGATGTTTACCGTAGTCGTTGCATTATTTCCTGTAAACTTATCAACTCAGTTTGACGCGCTTTCTTCGTTTAACAAGTTTGTAAACCGTTATATTTATTTATATTTATAGTTAGGTATATTATGTAATATTATATTCATTTATTAATCGTAATGTAAGCAGACATCCGTGATTTCACTTAGTGTTTGGGTCCAACGGAAGATCAGCGTTGTGTTGCCAGTTGACACAACGAATGCTGAGTTGGAGGCTATTTTACGTCGTTGCATATTGCTAGGTATCGGGAGGCATATACTTTTATTGTTAGTATTTAGATTTTGTTTGTGTAAATCCCGTGTGTGTTTTGTTTGTCTGTTTTATATTGTGCAACGTTAGCAAATAAATGTATTTTCTTTCTTTCTTTCTTTCATATCTGCCAACAGCCATAGTGATTATGGATAAAAGTTCGTAATTTAAAAATAAATACCGAGTTTCTGGAAATTTAGCTCTAGGAGCTTATTTAGCAATGTGAATAGTTAAACTCTTGATTTAAACTAGTCCGACGAAACATAAAACACAAAAACAAAAAGTGTAGGTACCGCGTCTGAAGAGTGTCAAAACCTAAGTGAATTCAATAATATTTGCGAGAATTTTATATGTATTTAAAATACTTTTATGTACTTTATTATCATGGGATTAACATGATTACTGTATAGGATTGTGAAGGAATTCTGTTGATCCTAGAATAAACAGTGCATAATAGTGAAAAGGAAAAATAGTTTCGTTGTTTTATTTTAATTACAACTCTTCGATTTCGCATACTTTTGGACCTTCCTTCGCAGCAGTCAGCAGGTACCCAAATTGCCTCATTATAACCCCACAGATTATAGGTGTATCATTAATCAACCTCCATGTTTTGAAGTTTTGCATTGGTGTTGAAGGCTTTTACCTCGAGATGTGCTAACCCTCGTCAAATTGATAAACCTTTTCGTTGGAGAGCCGGGTTTTCGATATTCTCTAGTAAATCTGACTATACCGATACATTTGCATAAGCGTTCAAACGAGTTCGCTAGCGTATCGAAAATCTTTGAAAATATTTGGGAAGAACGTGACGGTGGCGACGGAGATTTTCAGCTTTGGATACAAACATTAGTGAGGAACGAGTCAATCCAAGATGAAGTCCTCAGAGAACCAAAAAACGTCTGATTGCACAGATCTACTACATAGTTTGTACTAAACATACGGAAGTCGTAATGTGTTTTAATGTTATTTTTTATTCGTACGATAGAAAAAATAAATTTTGAGAACTTAAAACGGTCGGACTAACACCAAATGCTTACATAGCTACTTTTGATACTATCATAGTGACTTACCCGTTAAGAGGAAATTATTATAAATTTTTTTAAAAGTTAGTTTTCAAATTGAAATATGACTTTTTCTAAAACTGCAAGCTTTTTTTCATTGGTAGGAGGTACTAGTAGGTAAAAAATAACGTGGACATCGTTCTGCCTGGTCCAGAGTTGTTACATGTAAGGGGAGGGAAGGGGGAGGGGAGGGACGAGGAAGTGAGTGTGGGAATGCAACATCTCAAGGTCGCTGCGTCGAGACCCGTACCACTTCACCTTTCGTTGCATCGATCGAGCCAGTCACGTCGGGTTTGCCAAATAAGACTTTTTGATTTTTGTAGGTTTTCCAGTTAAAAGGGTAGGTATAGGTGCCGGGAAATTACAAGCACATGAGACTTTACGCCCGATATGTGCCAGGGTCGGCAACGCACGAGTGATACTTCTGTTGTTGCAAGCTTTCATAGGTTACGGTAATCGCTTACCAACAGGTGAGCCAGGCCGTATGTTTGTTTTTCACTAATGGAAAACATTAGTATTTTTTATAAAAAAAAATAATGTGTGGTAAACACATTAGAACTAAAATTAATGTGGTTTGTCAAAATCAATACCTACCTAGGTATAGTTCGTTTTTGACATTTTGTTCATTACCTAAAGGGGCTGATCACCTTCACCAAGTGAAATTCCACCTGCTTACCATGTCAATGGTTGTAGTAAAGTTGTATTGTAGATCTTCTATGCTTCGGAGGTCACGTTAAGATATCAATTCCGGTTCTAGCAGTTCCTAAGCGATGTCTGAGTCCCGAAAACCCTAAATACCCGACAACAGAGCTGAGCACTAGGTCATATAAACCTATTTACTTATAGCTTAGTGTCGGTAGAGCTGTTTTTTCTAGAAGCTCGCTCTAGCATTACTAGATTGTAGAGTTCTAAGGAGCGGTCACCGTCAGATATCAGCAAGCTTCAATTCTATCCTACTTCTGACTACAAATCTTCGTAAACTAGAATTTAATTAAAAAAAACTTTCAAAAATCAGTACTTTTTCGTTTAGCGTATCTTATGGCAGCAACTTACTATGTGTGTAAAAACTGTTTTTTTTTTTGTATTTGGAATATATCTATTTATAAAACGTATACAGGGTTGTTAGTGAAGACGGAATACGCCTTTATTGGATTGTATAGGGTTTTTGTAACTTACATTGTAATCTCAGACCGAATTTGTTTGCACGAGGTATTTATATCAATAGGTAATTAGGTAGGTATCCTAAGTTTCTTCTAGGTATATACGCCTCCATGGCAGAGAATCAGGCTTTTGTCTTGGCAATCTGTGCCTAAAATAACAAACTTCGAACAAAGTGGTATTTACAAAATACCTAATTAAATCAGTGAATTAATTAATTCCTATCACGTCCCCCGAGGCATTATATTTGTAACTACTCACGCAAATATTCAAAAGGAAATGGTGCTGGTTTCTTTACAGTACCAAAGCCAAGTCAATATCTTTTGATACACGGCAATAGAAATGCTGAAAATTAATGCACAGTTTCTTCTAAATCGCTTAAAGCTATAAAAACCCACCCTGTGTAGATATAGATATGATAATACTAGCTTCGTCCATGGCTTCGCTCGCGTCGTACCCGTATAAAAAGTAGCCTATATGTTATTCATATGTATAAGCTATTTTACTGTAAAGTTTCATCAAAATACGTTCAGTAGTTTTTGCGTGAAAGAGTAACAAACATCTATCCTCACAAACTTTCACTTTTATTAAAGTAGTAGGAAACGTAAATATATTTTTTGATATGATTTTGATTGGATTCTTGCGATACAGGCTAGCCCTAGTGCGGGATGAGTATTCATTGTAATACTGTTAACAGTTTTTTTTTATTTATTGAGAAATACATTATTTGTATTTTATAAGTAGATATAGTATGTGAAGATGGATGGTCACTATGCTGAGCACGGACTTTTTGGCAGTACCTACTTAGTATACATGGTATTAAATACTTAAACTACTACAAATTTTTTGCATGTAACATTTTTACCTATGATGCATGTGTTGTCAAAATAAATTTAGTTTCTTTACACACTTTTTGTGGATATTAAACAAGCTCAAACTTTTGTCTTTATCATACATACTAGCTTCTACCCACGGTTTCACCCGCGTGGTACCCGGTATAAAAAGTAATCTATGTGTTCTGATGTCTATGCTATATTACTGTAAAATTTCATCAAAATCCGTTCAGTATTTTTGGCGTGAAAGAGTAACAAACATCCATCCTCACAAACCTTTACGTTTATAATATTAGTAGGATAGTAGGATTTTGATTTTATATAAAACGATTCCAAAAACAATCGGTTACACCGTTTTACATTCCACCTTCTATTGAAGTGATCTTTAGCGATAATACCTTAAACCACCCTTGAAGTCATACAAAACACTTGCAAATAAACCGCATTACAAAAGGTCGAACCGGTTTAGGTGGAAAATGAAAAAAACGAACAGAAAACGTCCGTACCCCCTGCAAACGCGTTGATACTTTACGCAAACATACAAAACATACACGCTCACGACTGTTTACCTCATGATAGATACCCAACGAGTAGATCTTTGATTTCAGCTAGTAGTAGGGCTGAAAACACGTCCATACATTAAAACTGCCCACGTTTTGCAAGATTTAATCATATCCTTTCCGCAACTATCACTCTTGCTACTAAAAACTCTTCCCCATTTTGCAAAAATCTGTGATAGGTTCCTGGCGTCAAGGGTAAAAATATAGGGTATATTTCTGAGCTGTCACTCTTTTAAAGTACAATGGCGCGCGAGGAATCGGCGTAAATTCACTTTCAAATTTTAAATTCACGTAGTTTTTAAGTTGACGTTTCTATATGATCCTTGTGATCTCAATGAACAAAAATTGACTTTAACTTTTGAATGGGCGGTTTTATCGCTTAGAAGCGATCTCCTCTAGACAACCTTGAGATGGAGAGGATACATTTTAAAAGTATTTTCATTATTTTTTTCATCCATTCAATATTGATTGCATGCGTGTCACAGATAGGAGAGCTCTGTTTCAGTGTCTTCAGAGCTTCTGTGGATACTATAATTTCTTCTGTGACGCGCCCTTTGCGCTTTTATCAATACGCTTGCGAGTGAAGCGCCGCCTATCGGCCGCCTCCAGTACCGGCCGGGACACGACTGCGCACACTCCGTGCTCCACTCTCCGCATTTTAAAACCTCAAAACAATACAAAAATACCTTTTAAGCCACCTCAAAACTGTGCCCTTCCTTACTCTAACTTGAAAAAAAACAAACGCGCGCGACGAGAAGAACTTAACCTAAAACCGATTACGTCAATAGTCTTTTGTTTTGTTTTCGTAATTATTATTCCGGAGGTGCTAGTGAGAAGTCCTAGATCGGTGAGTTTCAATAACCTAATATTAGACAATGTTAGTTTGGACCAACTGAATAACATTTGGATAGTTATCTAGGCTGAGCGAGTTACTTTCGCTGGGCGTTCAGGAATGGGGACACTCTCTAAATAAACTCAGATTTTTAACGCGCCGTTTCAGTCGAACACGTATTTTAGATCGGGGACTACGACTAAACAATCTAAGCATTTACTCATTTGTGCCTATACACCTGCACTTTATGGTACATTTCTGGCAGAAATGTCCAAGTAGATACGAGTATTTTCCATAAAAACGGTCATTAATACCTACCGCCCCACTCTTAAACGCACTATAGCCCAACTCTTAATTACACAAAGATCAGCTGGAAGAAAATTCGCCATACACGTTGCCATAGAGTGAGTTGGCAAACATAGTTAAATGACTAAGGGGAAGGGGGGACTAAGGGACTAAAGTTTAGGTCAAACTGACGCGGTGGCGAACAAAGGGCAAAGGCTGTCAAAGTTCGCATGAATTTATTGATCGAAATCGCCACCGCGGAGTTTGACCGCAACTTTAGCCATAAAATCAGAAAAAAAAATTCTATGGATACGACGAAGAAAACACCTACCTACCTATGTTTTGTATAATAGTTTATGAGCTTAGCTTCTCTGGATCATATATCACACAGGTCCAATGGCAGGTGTAGCAGGTTCTAAGGTTTTGGTTAAGCGTAGACCTATGACGGCCATAATTTAGCGGAGACATCGCAAACGTCAATCATAGAAGAGAACGTTAAACTCTTACCCTTTTATTCATGATCGCTCGCTAATTTAACAGGACGCTAACTCTAACTCTGTCATTTTCTAATACTTAACAATTGATAGAGGCAGACAACTTTGAGCACGTTGCTAAAGTTAGTGAATTATTATGAATAAGAGGGTTATTGTCTCGCATAACTCCTATCATCATCATCATCAACAACAACAACAACAACATGTAGAAGTCTACTTCTGGACATAGGCCCCAAAGAACGTCATGACGAACGATCTTGTGTCATCTCTATTTATCGACTTTCCGCAACCTCTAAGAAATCAGTCAATCGGATGGAGGGTCTTCCTCCACTGCGTCGTTCGGTTCGTGGACGCCATTCGAGAACCGTATATAGGAACATTATTGGAAGTATATTTTACAGAAAGGATTCAATTCCAGGCGAAAAGTATCCAATTGAAATACGTCGAAGGTAGAAAAATAACCTAGGTAGGTTACTATATTTTTTTTTTCAAAATATAAATTATAGGAAAACCAGTGAAACGCACAGCGCAGGTCCAAGATTGACTGATAAACAGAGGGGAGTATGGGAAGTATCTACTCTTGTATTGGGGTGCATTAAATTAAAAGATTCATTTTTACCCACGACGACAAGAATGAATGAATGAATGAATATACTTTATTGTACACCACAAGATAACAAAATAAACAAAAACTTAATATAACTAAAAGTGCAATGGGCGATCTTATCGCTTAAAAGCGATCTCTTTTAATTAATGGATTCTATGGGCAAGAGTCCGTAGGTATTGCCATATTCACCATGGGCTATTTATTTGTCTGTTACCATTCATCTCCGAACAGCCAATGGAATATTAATACGGTTATTTGAACTATATTTGTATGTCATCAAGGAAGGTTCTTAGATAGATATATCACCTCATGTCAATAGAGGGCGCTGCAATCGATAATGGGAATACAAGTCAAGGGTTTTGTAAAAATTAATTATGTTAAATTGGATTGAAGTGTACTTAAACCATTGCCTCTATCTGCTAATACAGTTGTAGATATTTATAATAATGTCGATATCTTGTAGTGCCATTCTTAACAAGCGCTTAATCGTGTAGTATCTATATAGTTCTACACTTACTTACTTTTAGCTTTATGAATTAAAACCTCCTCTAGTTGGCTTTCCGTGAAGAAACTTTTTGGAGTTATACAAATACTCCAAAAAGTTTCTAAGGCCAAGTTAAGGCGCGGTCAAACTAATTAGGGGGCGGTAAAAATAAATAAATTAACGAATTTTGACAGCCATTTTCCTTTAATCACCACCCACTACTGCCACTGCCGATGCGTCAGTTTGACCGGACCTTTTCTTATCAAACTGTTCCCAAAATCAATAAGTTTGCTGTCAAGGCTAGTTTTGTTGGGAATTTTTGATTATAATTTCAAATAATCTAATTTTGAGAAAAATATTTGACATATTTATTGTAATATTTGGGTATATTTATTGATTAACCCAATTTTTTTTTGTATTTTTGCTTAAGAGAGACAAAGTGAAATGGTTGTACTCATTACGAGAAGGCCTGTTCTTCTTCTTACTCTTGTCCCACATTACGTGGGATTGGCAAAACATGTTTTCTTCCACAGTCTTCTATCAGCCGTCATTTCAGTTTTTTTACATATTTTTAACTCTGCTTTGAAACCTTTCTCTAGAACGTTTCCAATTTGGTGAGAGCACGTTCACCGGAGTTTTTCCCATCCAACTGTCCTGTCCATATTCACCTTTTATGTTTGATGTACTACCAAAGAATTAGGCGGCTTATATGTTTTTAGCAAAATCACTTTCTCTTCTCTTAAGTCTTGAGACCATGCAAAAGTAAAATGTTCACGTACTTGTTCCAATGCCGCAAGCACCATGCGGGTTTAAATAACCAAGAAATAATTTTAATCATTGATAATAATAATGATTATAAATTATTGTTTTTTTTATTAATTACAAATTATTTAGAACAATCCTGAATCACCATAAACATGCTTCTGGGAAAACCGTTTGCTCGATAATTGATTGTAAGAATTACTGTAGGTAATTACTTACACTTGCAATCTTTAAACTATAGCTGGGACACTAACGATATCCTTTTCCATAATGTGCAACACTTTTATGGGGAAAATGGGAATTTAAGGTATTTACTCGAGAAATGAAAAACTACGTGTTGTCTTAAATACATAAGTAATTAAAAAGATGAACTTGAAAAAACCACAAGGAAAAGCACCAGATGTTAAAACGGAAATAAAACGACAAATATAAATTGAATCGGATATAATAGATGAGAAAAGGAACCATTCTTATAGAACAAAATCTGTAATGCAGTAAATCTGGCAAAAAAGTCTATTCATGACCTAAGCTCGAAATTCAAAGTAATGTAGGCATAGCTTTTAGTCTATACAATGAAATCGAATGCACATTACTTCGGAGGAGCAGAGTACTTCATTCCTTAACGATCCCTTTAAAAAAACGTTATTCACGACCTTGCCTTGTAATGTTAAGGTACAAAATCCAATGCAAGCTTAAGCGAACAATGCAACTTAGTGCAATTCGATAACGAATGCACTTTATGCATCAATGCAAATGTTGTGGTTTTTGCATAACTCTTTCGTGGCATGCCATGCCCCATGCACTGGAGTAAAGGGGTGCCATACCTTCAACCTTGATCAGATTTGTCCGACTTTTTTCCGGCCTTTCCAATAGTGGCAGGTTTATTTATTAGTCTATCCGGCTAAAATTCTCGACATTATTAAATTTTTAGCTTCATTCGTAAATTATTCTACAGAATATTTTTCACTGTTGCATGTAAACTAAAATTTTATTCCGTAAAATTTAATGAAAAATCACGTTTGCCTAAAATTAGAAACTGGACGCTATCATTAGTTTTCCGGCTTCTACGAATGTGCAGTGCGGGTTGTCCGGCTATTTTGCTGCAAACACTTAGCACCGTGAGAATATAGGGCAAGTTCAGGGTCGCTGCAACCATTGTTGAGATCTCATTTCCGATCAGGGGTGCATTTTTAAGAATAACCGGTCCGTTGTGAAATGTACCATGTTTAGTGACTAATAAACCAGAATTATGTATTGAATAAAAATCTTTCTGAAGAAAAATATTTCCTTCGTAGACTATTTGTATTAAATTTATCTATTTTTAAAAGGGCAGTTGCTGATGTAATTCGATTTCGTGTGAGCATTGCGAACATTTTAGGATTAGTTTAACTGGAACTCGTTGATTCATAGAAGTCCGGATACGTAGTTTTTTTCATAGTTGACCGTTATTTTGTGTACTCTTTAAATGGCCTACAGCGCGTAGGTATGTAGAGTCTTTCTTCAATGTGGCCTCTCTTTATCCGGACAGCGCAGTAAAAACTGTGAGACAGCTATGTATGTGGCAACTCTTTACTGATCTTACTAACCTTTTCACCCAAACCTCATATGAGCCCATATTTATACTTGTACTTTATTACGTTCCCTGAAATAAATGTATATTATTATTATTATTATTTAAAATAAGGGCTAGCATACCAGCACCGAAAACCATAAATCGCGTGGTGATGCTGGCTTTAAAACAAACGGAAACGTACCGAGGATGTAAATAATTTAGTATCATTAAAATAGTGCTTCTGTGAAGTAAATAATAAATAAATAAATAATGCTGGATATTTTTCACACAGAATCATCTAGCCCCATAGTAGAAGGTATCTAGTAAGTGTTAGTATATATTATATAGGTACATTTCGCACCTTTAAGCACTTAAATACTTGAACACTTGAGGCGTGATTTATTGGATAAGACAAACAAAAAGTATTGCAGTTATTTTGACGTCAACGACGACTCGACTGACAGTCTCCGTAGCCCTATCAAATAACCTACTCATCGGTTATTTGTACCACTGTCATTTTAGGAGGATTCATGCAGGCATTTTCCTCACTTCTATACTTATAAGGAGACCAGACTAACATATCTGACGTTATTTTTAACGGCACTATAAAACTTGACCGCTATATTTTTTGATTTCCAGCTGTGATTTTTATACTGACCCTAAATGTAAAATATTTTAAGTAGGTAGATGCGTACTTGTTTATATTATACATTTATACCCCATTCAGCCAAACTTTGATCTAATATATTTAAGTGAAAACAGGTGATTTTTTTAATTATTGTATATTAATGACCTCCTAATTATTTAAACTAAATACTTACAGAACAATATTTATAGAAACTTTCACGTTACACGTGCCTACCACGGCAAATCTATTATCATAATAAATAGGTACCACATGGTATCAAATTGTGCCTTTTGTTACCATGAAATATCATCAAGGAAAAGGCGAAAGTGGAATAAAAAAGGCAAAAGTCCAAGTCAAAAATATTTGAAGATAGAAAAGCAATTAAGCGAAATGGGAAGGAAATTGAAGCGAGATTTTTGATACGGACGACCGCTAATAATGTTTAATAATAATGTTGTATCCTAATTCCTTGGTATTGACACAGACTGTATCAATTCGCCAATCCATTGATCGGTCTCTAGATATAGCTAGCTATTTCATCTGATTTTGTATATACCTACTTGTAAATAACTGTAGTCTTTTTGTGAAGAATCAATATTACTAATGTGTAACTCCTGGTACTCCTTTGTGCTTATACCAACAAATGTCACCAATTTCGTACATTTTCCGACTTCCGAACAATCGGAAGCTTATAAAGCATTACCAGCTTTCTTAGAAATGCCACACAATATGAAGCCTTTCATATTGGTTAACAAATGCCGATTACTTTTGATCAGAATTATTGTTACTTCTAAAGGAAAACGGTCGTTATGAGGCTTTCTATTGGTGTTAGGCCCTTGGCCCTTTACGCCTTGGTGCCTGTTTGACTTCGTCCAACAGTTTCATAGTTAGTATTGGAGTTACATAACGTGGAAACACAATGTATGGAGCCGGTATTGTTCTCAATATCCATGTCAAATTATTTAAAAGTGGTGATTGATTTGATTGTTTGTACCTATACACCACCGTCACTTATCGTTCACGTCAATGCCTGTTCATCCAAAGGTTATCTGGAAGAGATCGCTACAAGCGATAAGACAGCCCGTTGTACTGCCGCGATTAGCTTTTAATTTGCTCTGTTTGAATTTGTAACCAACATTATTATGTGGTGTACAATAAAGAGCTATCTATCTTTCTATTGGTTTTTCTAATATCATATTCAAGAAGCACGTAACAAAATTATGTGATCATAAAATAACTTAACAGTGTAGAACTTTTGAATTTCGAATTCACGTAGGTCTTTTAATTTCATTTTTATATTGTAAAAACGGGAATTTTCACGTACTGCACTATCGGTGAAGGCATCGACTAAGTTTCGACTCATTCCGAGAGTCTTCATCAGGGTGAGTGAACGCGACTTGCACTACGGAATGAGTCGAAACTTAGTCGGTGCCTTCACCGATAGTGCAGTACGTGAAAATTCCCGTTTTTACAATATGAATAGTCAAGTTCACGATAGTTTTTGGATTTTTTTTTTTTTTTTCACAAATTACGGTTTCATAATGATTTTCGCTTGGAACCAAGAGAAAGCTTACTTGGATATGTAGGAAGCGGTATCCTATTGGAGTCCTAGAGTTACCTATTAGCTAGAGGAATCCAAATCGCCACAAGTACACATTTTGTGATATCAATTGCAACATCCCAACATTCCCAGCCTATAAATCCTGTCAAGCGCGTGATTAATCTCAGAGACAAATTTTCCCCAATAAAGCCTATCGGGCTATTTGTCTCCTGTGAATAACTTAATTGGATTCCGCGGCCGATGCCTCCAATATTATCAAGGAGACTCTACAGAAATCAAGCTCAAGATCAGTATTTCAAAAAGCATTGTTGGGTCGAAACTATTCACAGAACTTGTTGTACTAATTTTGGTATTCTTTGATTTTCAGCATTTCATGCTTAGTAAAGTATAGGTATACTAGCCTCTGCCCACGGCTGCGCCCGCGTGGTACCCGGATAAAAAGTAGCCTATGTGTTATGCGGATGTATAAGCTATATTACTGTAAAGTTTCATCAACATACGTTCAGTACTTTTTGCGTGAAAAGGGTAAAACAAACATCCATCCTCTCAAATGTTCGCGTTTATAATAGTAGTAGGATGTCCGACATTCTATAAGGCTACCTTGTATCGATAGCCATATTCTTGATTCATTAAACACAGAAAATACAGACAAAAAATACATAAAGGATATGTACAAAGGCAAGCTTAACCCTAACAAGAGTGGTCTTCTTCGGCTTGTTGGAGCACTTGACTTGTTGAAAAGCTTTCTGGAGTTGAGCTAGAGTTGAAGATGGACATTCGTTTCCCGTTCCACGGCCGATGGTATTGCCACTATCAAGGTCATTGAATTCTTTATAGGAGGGTAAATATAAAGTCTTTGAAAAAAGCTTTTGGCAGCTTTGTTAAATTAAGGATAAAGTTATATGTTCAGAGATTTTCACCTTATACACAATGGGAGTATAAGGATCTATGTACACTGTCAACTAGCTATAATGTTGCGTGTCTTGTTATGGTTTTTCTTGACTTCCTAACTCGTGATTTTTTAGTCATTATAATCCCAAAGATTTTTATGAGCTAAATTATTCTTGTTTTTAGTTATTCGTACCATCATTACTTTTGTTTATTTTCAATAACCATAATAGTATAAGGAGTATAAGGATCTATGTACACTGTCAACTAGCTATAATGTTGCGTGTCTTGTTATGGTTTTTCTTGACTTCCTAACTCGTGATTTCTTAGTCTTTATAATCCCAAAGATTTCTATGAGCTTAATTATTCTTGTTTTTAGTTGTTCGTACCATCATTACTTTTTGTTTATTTTCAATAACCATAATTTTACTGCCCATGAACCTCCATAACTTACTAAACAAAACTTCTACAGCTTTTATTTTATTTATACTCAAGGGTATCACAAATAAAATACGTTTAGTTTCCTCGCGTCAAAAGCTCTGACGGCACCATTAAGGCTGATACATCATTGCATGGATTTATCTGATCATTCTTATGCCTTTGATACTCATGCCAGTGTGAATGCTCGTACCAAAAAAGAATACTACTGGCATTCTTTTCTTTTCCTAGTAAGTAAAAGTCTTTTCCTGTAGTATTCTTTTCTTTTCCTAGTAAGTAGACTAAGGTAGTAACATTCATTCTATCTACCACATCGTAGTGAAGTCGGAACAGCGAGTTTTATTGCTAGCTAACCTCACCCTAACTTTTGACTTCTTAAACATTTTACCATTGTTTCATAACCTAAAATATAATCAAATTCTTTTTTTATAGTAAGTAAAGTATCAAATTGGTTTTATTCGACTACATTGAATAATATCAATGAGTATTTTTTTTAAAGCCACTTTTTCTTGTGACCCTGCTCGCTGGACTCTTTAAACTAGTATCTACAAAGTTATGGTATAGAAGTCATTGAATGAAGGCGGCTCAACACCTTTCGTTGTGACATTTTTGAGAGGCCTTCGTTATACAGACATAATTTGACATAAGATTAGGTATTATGATGACAGCTTTAAGAAAGGTTATCTTTAAGTAGTTACCATTTTTTCAATGTTTTAGAGCCATTGCTTGGAAGCTTCTAGCTACCTATATCACTCCAAATGTACCTGTTACTGATTTCACCGTACATCAAATATCTACTAGTATGGCAAGTGCGAGTTACCAGCATAATAATGTATGCACACCTTTATACCTACTCTTGGAGGATAAGGCATCGACCTGTGCTAATGTATTCTTTTCAATTGTGAGACATTATGTATCGAGGCAAAAACTCATAAACCAAAAAAATAAAAACGTCCTCTGATGTTACCGTCAAGGTTAAGACTACAATGTTGGCTGCTGAAGTCAGTAGTGAGACCTTCGTTAGTATACTCGTAGCTTTGACTTATATGAATGCCCTGGACGAACAAATAATGACTGCCTAAAGCTAAAGTTGTAAATGACACTAGCTTCTGTCCACGGCTTCGCTCAAGTCGTACCCGAATAAAAAGTAGCCTATGTGTTATTCTGATGTATAAGCTATACTAAATAGTTTCATCAAAATCTGTTCAGTAGTTTTTGCGTGAAAGAGTAACAAACATCCATCCTCACACACTTTCGAATTTATAATATTAGTAGAAAGGATAGGATAGTAGGATTAGCACCGGTTTATGACGGTCACTAGCCTAATTCTGGGTGACCAAGAAATAATAGGTATCGGTATACTTACATTGCAAAAACGTGGCGTTATAGCGAGTTTCAAGCTAACCCTGTCCTAATCTAAGGTATGCTTGGGAAAGTTGGATGTTTGTTGCTAATAATCTCTGATAAAATATGGAACAGGTAATGTTCGTGGCACAGAATAACACAGGCTTTTTTTTATCTGGGTAAGACGCGGGCAAAGTCGTGGCCAGAGGCTAGCGTCAAATAAATAATTGAACGCTGTAATAATATGGCCACCAAAAGTTGGCTACACTATTCTGTATCCATATTTTTTTTTTTTTTTTTTTATAACATTACGGCCGTCAAATGCCTTCCGGTTTTTAGGAAGCCCTTGACTAGGTGGCTGTAAAATTGAGTATGAATGGATTTTATTACCGAATTAAACAGTCTACTTTTCCCTTCGATTTCGAAAATAAAATAACTAAAAATAAATAAATGGTACAAAATTTTGAAAAAGTTTTTCATTTCTTTGCCTTTCTACTCCATTTACATACTCCAACACTAGAGCATCAGTGTAGGTAGCCTTCAGTCTTCAGCAAAAAAAAACATATTCATTCATATGCTTTTTCTTCTAAGAAATAGTTTCAGAAATGTAACATTGAAAAGCCTAGCGTCTATAAAGCGTTTATATCACACATGAGCTGTTGACAATAACGACTAAAATAAAATAAAAAACCTTAGGTCTCTAGAAGCTAACTAATACACTTTAGTCCGCCTACGCTTAGCTAAAATGATACACTTCTAAAGTATAAGAAGTCAAAAGACTACACATTTATATCTATACTGAAAACTACTAAATTACGCGCTGTGTCAGAAATGCGAAAGCAGAGCACGAGAGCGAAACTCTAAAATAGTAGAATAATTATCAAATTAAATAAAAATTTGTCTTCCACAGATTCGAGGTTTTATTGTACCTTCCTTTTAAAGTAGTAGTAGTACCTTCCTTGGTAAAATTCAGCTACCGTGGAATAAAAAGTTTGTGCAAAAAACTTTTAGGAGTTTAGGTTTAAGATTCAATGCGAAATTCCATCCAGTGACTTTTCTGCATTCTCAGTGCCAGTCGGCCCTTCAGTTTTGCGTATTAATTAGCATTCATCAGTCATCGGCCTCGCTTCCGGCATATCATAGTTCAATGGCTCGCTGATCCACGTCCCAGTGCGACCTTGGAGCGTTCAGCGCATAGAACCGCCTTCTATCAACGAATCAATTTGATAAATCAACGACTATTACCGGTTTAGGTCTAGCATTCGATCTGAAGTGGACGAGGAAACGGTGATGGATAAGGCAACATGCACATCAAGTCGTTTTACGCCATCATCGAGTAGATAGCCCATGGGGGAAAGATTCATTGTTTTGATAAATGGGTTTACTGTCATGCCTTTCCGAATCGTGCGTGCCGATTGGCCTCGATTCTGTAGTACACTAAGCGGCACGTAAACTGATTTGACAGCAGCACACAGCAGTAAAATTTAGTCATGAGTAGCACACTGTTTGAAAACGAGGATAGTGCGAGGGGCTCAGTTTTACAACTGAGCCAGCACACTGTGGTTCCACAATTGAGGCGTTGCAGCGAGGCAGTTTCTGAACGTAGTTGAGTGAGGCAGTCTTGGAAACACAGTGTGCACTTTGTGTGTTGTGTGGTGTGGTAATGGAGTGGAGTGCTATGTGCGAGGCACATTGTGTGAGCCAATACGATCTTTCCTCGCGGCTCGGCTCGCGCCTCGCGCCTATTATGTAAGATTGTGCAACTGTGTTGGTGTGCAGGTGTGCTAGCTCGTCCAAACGAAATGAGTGAGGCCTCGTTTCGAGAAAGTGTGTAGCTACAAAAGTGGTGCCACACGTGCTGAGGACCCACCACTAGTAAAATTCTTGCCATCTCTTTTTTGCGTACACTATCAGCAAAAGAGAGCGTTAGTTTATTTATTTTTTTATTTTATTTTCAACATTTTTGAAAAACTTACAGCGTGGTACAAAGAATAGATACAAGTGTTTAATATGCTTGGATATACCAATGCATATTTGCTGACGGCTAATAAAAAGTTTCCGCAGATAAATGGGTATTTAGTATAATAGCAAGATAAATTTAGTTTAGTTAGTGTACTACAGAATCGAGGCCATTGTCTGACTAAATCTTTCCTCTCTGTCACTGTAGCCACAAAAAACTCAGTTACAACGACCTGGTTCTTATCTGTCAAATCTAATTGTTATTATCAAGTCAATACACGTGCCATTGATCTAGCGATATTTATCAAGACGATTAAAGTGTTTGGGGATATTTTATCCGCTGTATTTTAGGCACATTTGCACTAAACTTTGACCGCTCCTAAGTTGATGTCTGATGACAAGTTTTTATAGAAAAACTATCAATCAGACTTAGATAAGCATCGGTCATCGATAGGGGTTTCTACAGTTCGCAATAAGATCTTGTTTAATTGAACTACATAATACATTACCACACAAATAGTTCGACAGGAATTTCTCGGTCCCTTATCGTATGAAGAGTGAAGACAAGGGGAGATCATCCATCTTGCCAAACGTTCTAACTTCAAGTGATTGATGATGTGAATTCCTATCCACATAACTAATATGTACAGTGTGTTGTATATATATGTACCTACTTACTTTCTATGATCTAAAAGTTTAATTTTAACCGCTTAGCGCAAGCGAATGGTAATTCGTTCATCCCGTTCTAATTAAATGAGTATATTGAAAAAATATTACAACAAATAATTAGATCTTCGTTTAAGTGTTAACCTACACTTATAATATCTTATAATAATAACTTATAATACTTTTGTAAAATGTATTTTATTATTCATATCATTGTTATAATAGTTTTATTCTATGATTACGACAGGACAATGTCTGCAAACAATCAAATTATATCGTTACATAAATACATGCATACTGATAATAATAGATAATAATAATGGTTGATTTCATATTTTTACAGATCGTTAATAGTAACAGACAGGTAGAAAATGAAAATAATATTAGAAAATAATAGACTACATATTAACATCAAAAATAATGTATTGTTATGTATACGAATAAACATTACCAACTGGTCACAACGAAAGTAGAAGTTTAAATATAAAAATTATTTGTGACTGAGTACGCATACATGGTATTCCTTGAAACTGACGTAGACATAGGCTCTATGTGAAAAGAAAAACGGTTTCTACCGAAGGATGTTCTATCTTTGGCTGATTCTAGACGCACGATTCTTGAAATATCGTATTTGTAAAAACCCAAAGGGTCCCGTTAAGAAGGAGACAGGAGGTAAATGTTAAATTTTATTCAGAAGCGATTTTGAAAAATTATAAATCATTTTTTCAGTTCGAATCGATCGAGAATCGCGATCTTAAAGTTTTGTTAAAGTTTTTGGGAGTGGTCTTACTTTTAGAATTTTTTTCAGAAAATATTTGAAATAGCTTAGCCATCGGCCAACTTAATGAGAATTATAAATTATTCATAAAATAAAAGTATTTCAAATGTCCCACGGTTTTTGAATTGCAGTTTTATGTCTCTGAATTTATGTTTTAATTTTTAATGTTTATTAATGTAGGCTTTATGTAAATTAAGTGATTAGATTACCAAATAATATAGAACAAAATAAACCAAGTGTTTCGTTTGGCTTTGAAATTGCAAATTCAATTGTACAAATTATAAGCAATAAAGTTACTTGGCAACCGTGAAGTGACAGTTACCAAACCTTATTTTGGTAACTAATCTTGGTTACCAAAACGAGGTCCTGTACCCCACTTGATCTACTACATCTTATTTATAAACGTGGTTTAGTCTCATTACAAATAAAAAAACCATGCTGGTCTCAGCATGTTTTTTGTCATTGTTTCTCTTAACGACATTTCAGTCACGAAATATGTCACGCCACGGTACTCGCCGCGTTGGTCTTTGGCCGCGTAACAAATATCGTCCACACTTGTGACTTTGTCACGCGTATCTGCCACGGTCACAGAGCAATAAACGTTAAAATACTACAAATGTGTAACTACTTTAACCAGGTAATGTAGATCTCATGCACCACGGAGTTATTAACGTACCTAAATATGCACAAAAAAATAAAGCCGCAGAGAAAAACCTCTTCCTCATTTTAAAGTCTGTTAAAAAGCGTTATGCCTATCCTGTAAAGAAATACATTGAAGAATCTTCAAAAATAAAAACAAGCAGAGTTCATTGCCACGTAGTTGACGTATGATCCTCGTGATTTCAAAAATAAAAATTTATTGACTTGGCTTTGGCTTTTATTCATGAATTTCAACGTCACTTTAACTTCGTCTCGCAATCTTAAAGGACTCATCAAGTATTCTCTACGCAAGCCATAATCAAGATATCAAGTCAACTTTGACCGCTGGACCTACATCCTCTCCGAAATTTCAATTCACAGTACCACGCTGTTTACTCAGACGATAATAAATTATTTTTTATTACGCCGACTCTGCAGACTTGACGATCATTGGTTTGACATTCAGACAGTCTATCCAACATTGCACCTCTGGACGGCCGACAGTAGACGCCACGGCAACCTAAAACCGACTCAAATTACTTGCCAAACAGACTATTTTTGTACTGTCGTTTCGGGAGATTGCATTCGGTACCCGTAATGACCGTGCATCTCACACTCAAGGGCAAGGGTACGAATTATTCGTTTAGATTTGACCGATTCACCTCTGAAGACTTATCGCTTTTGTTAGACGTGGCAACTGGGAAAATATTTTGTATAACCCGCGCTGGAGTTCGGTCGCAAATGTGTTCATCTTAAGTATACCTATCAATTTAGTAGAACATTTTATTAATAAGACATTTTATTAATAATTAGTGGAGTTATTCGTGACTTCGTTCGCGTTGAGACTTTTTCATCCAACCGTATCCTCGCGCTTTATCCCTGCACGGTAAATGAAATTACTTACTAGGTATCTCCAAATTTCAGGTATCTATGAAGGCTAAGCTGAGATTGTTAGTTTCCCTAAGTTCCTCCAAATTTATGTATTCGAATGTTCAAAACATCGATCCATAATAATAACTTTTGCCCTAGGATAAGTTTAGATAATCAAATACGTTTTCCTCGTGCTCTAGATATGAGTATGATTCGTAAGTTTCGATTTGCAGTCGGACTATCATCACTTTCGTTAATGTGAAGAGCTTCGAATGAAATAGAGCGAATATGCAAGAACCACAGAAACCGCATGGCAATGGGATTTTGTATATTTATTATGCGGTCTATATGAAAATCATTAATTTTAAAGGTAAATTTTCCATTGAGAGTTACCTAGTACAAAATCGGTTTAAAATAAAAAAGAAAGTTGCTGCACAGTCGTAGTATCTTCAATAAACCTGTCGTTGGCCGAAGCGTACAGGCACTTTATTTATAAACGTAGTCTTTGTATAGTTTAGCTGTCATTCCTATTCAGTTATTTTAGAATGCGAAGGGAAAAAATTGCTGAAATACATTAAAAATGTTTTTTTTTGTATTGCATAATGGCGACCTAAGATTTAGTAGAGACCTAATAAAAGTGTGATATGCTGATTGATACAATTCTCATCATCGAAATGCGTTTTTTTACTGAAATTACTTTTCTTTGTTTCAGGTCTAACAACGCGAGAGAACCGAAATTTTAGATGGTATATTAGAATATGTAACTAACGTTAGTTAAGCAATAGTTAGTGTCAGTTTGACCCAGTTGTAAGTGCAGTGTTTAAAGTGGAGAATATAACGACCAAGAGAAATACCGGGCTAACCCCGGTAACTGATCGGTAAGTACCAACCAACTATTTCCTTGAAAATAAATAAGTAGATTTTTCTTTCAGTAAAAAAAAAACCGAGTTTAACAATTAACAATTTACTAATAACTGTTTTATTTACAAATAACGGGAAGTGGATAAGAATGGGGAATGAAAAGTTAATATAAAATTTCATCCCCCTTTTTTCAACTTTTGGGGTGGAATATATCATAAAATACATATGGGACCACCCCAGAGGTCTAGACAAATACCTCACACTTAGTTTTCCTTTTACGCTAACGCCAATTTGTCAAGAAACACTTCGAAGATGTCACGTGACATTTCCACAGCTGATGTCGTTTCCATACAATTCAAAATTTCCGCAGGCGTTAACGCCAACAGAAAGTGGTATTTGACTAGACACCCTGAAGTATACTCTACGCGAAGATATTGCATTACATACACAATAAAAAACAGACTAATTGAGAAACTTCTCCTTTTATGAAGTCGGTTGAACAGAAAACTACTTTTCTGTTTAGAACTTAGTTCACTTTCACATGGGAGTACCACCCCCATTTTAGGGTATCATAATTATGTACTGAGGATCTCTGTCGGCAGTTTTTTCTTGGTGCGTGACCTGTCCAGGTGTCTAGACAAATACATTACAATTACTTTTTCTTTAACGCTAACGCCAATTTGTCAAGAAAAACTTGGCAGAAGTCACGTGACCTTTCAACAACTGATGTAATTTCCATACAATTCAATCTTTCCGCAACGCTAACTGAAAGTGGTATTTGTGTAGACCCCAAGTTGAATACCCTGGTAACTTAATGAACAAACCTGAGTGGTGGAAGGATTAAGTGCGTCCTTCAAAGACTCTTTACATGTAAATATTGTATTTTTTTTAGTTCAGGGACAAGCCGGATTCCTTCACCGTTTGAGATGACTTATTAATGATAGAAACAATCTGCAAACAATCTACGTTATCTAAATTGATAATCCAGAGCAATAAAAATACAATCTAATATCGTAGTGAATAAATAAATGTGAATAATGCAATCTCTAATAATTGACACCTATATTTTGTCCTACTACTATTAAAAACGCAAAAGTTTGTGAGGATGGATGTTTGTTACTTTTTCACGCAAAAACAACTGAATGTATTATGATGAAACTTTACAATAATATAGATTATACATCAGAATAACACATAGGCTACTTTTTATCCGGATACAACGCGGGCGAAGCCATGGGCAGAGGCTAGTTTATAATAAATCTTTTAAAATTACACCAAAGTTCTAAAGCCACTAATACAGGCGCTAATGTATGTACATAGTTGTCGAACTTACAATACCCCCTTTTATGCCAGTTACTAGGGGGTGAAATAACGAAACATTAACAAACGTACCCAACTTCACCTACTTTAGTTCATGTGTTTATGGGATAGGTTGCCATGGAAATTATTGAAGCCACGTGTTCTAGCCTAGCTCTTGAATTTTCCATTTGCCTTTGTTTGTAGAATCGTAGACTTCACAGGTTTGAAGGTGAAGTTACATCTTGCTGATTTGTTTCTATTGGCAATAGAAGTATGAGAGCTCCTACTAAAAGAGACGAGACAAGGAGACAAATACTTTAATTTATATATTTTCTGTTTTCATGACTTGATATAAGATAAAAATAGAACAAAAACTGCATTTCTGCTCGGTTTAATGATCTAGCAAATAAGATTACATTTCTAACCGAAATGTCGTCCCAACAAATTAGCTCGCACTGTAAACATGCTCCAGTCTTTTAATTAAGGAAATAGCCGTTGGTCCAGGTGGTGATTAATTAGGTACTTGCTCACGTATCCACTATCTGTATTCATTATCTAAGCGGAGGCACGATTTTGCAAAGAAAAAAGTTATTTACATAGCTTATAGCTGAATGTTTGAGTGGTTTTATCGGAACAAAATTTGCCCAAGGCTCCATTCGTTGAACTATGTATGTTTGTATAGAATATGCATATATGCATATGCATATATAGAATAAATTTAAGTTACATTTTCTATGACTTAGAATGCCCAAATTCTTCTTCGATAAATACTCTATTCGATTGTGATGTGCCTTGAAAGACAGCTACATCCCTTCTTCTTAAAACTCTTTCTCATTCTTCCAGCTTTTATGGTGGTTATTCACTGTCCACGCTTTAAAACTATGGAATGCTCTTCCCCACTCGGTCCGCGCCAGTCCATCGCTAAAAACGTTCAAGCTTAGAGTAAAAAAGTACTACCTCTCCTTGTGAATATGTATATATTGTACGTATGTATGATTTGAGTTATGTATATATATTCCCTCTTCTGTACACGTACCCGCCGCTACTTATCATCTGTCCCAATCCTCAAAAGTTTACTGGAAGAAAACTCTTGTTAGGGTTAAGCGACTTGCCTTTGTACATGTCCAATATGTAAGTTTTTGTCTGTATTATCTGTGTACAATAAAGAATAAAGAAAACCACATTAAAAATAATGTAGTAAAACTAACGCAACCTTCCTATAGATATATAGGCGAGCCGCGTCGCTGGATTAATTTTAGAAGTTTGTAAAAAAAGACATCGTGATCTACATCTTCATCTGTCATCTTCATCCCAATTCAGTTGTCAAGATGTCATACAACAATGATTAAGTAAACACGATAACGAGACCTCAATGTCATGTCCTAAGCAAACAACACCAACGCTTATTCACCAGTTAGGTGTACAAAATGTTAGGTGTAGACATAAAAGTGCAGTAAAAACGTTGTTTTATATGGACGTGGGTGGCGATGTCAAGCTCTTAATGAAATGAGTGTAGCGACTTGTATTTAATCACTAGAATAAAGATACCTTCAACAATAAAGGTGCCTTTTTGTTGAGTATTGACTGGTTCGTTCGTTCGTTTATGCCAGGGTATACTTCACATATGTATATAAAATACTAGCTGCGCCCCGCGGTTTCACCCGCGTAAGTTTCGATTCCGTGGGAATATCGGCGATCTAATTAAATTTTAGAACTATAAAGCTGCTATTGTGACTTAACTATGATAGTAAGATATATTCCCTCATGGACTCTTTTGTAGGTAATAATTAGAGCATGCATTCCGAAATTCCGGAATTTCGTAATTCCGGAATCTTGAATAGATTTTTCCGATATTTCAATTCCGGGAATTGAGAGGACTAATATCGGTATTCCGATATTAATAAATTTTACTCAGTGAGTGGCATTTTGCACGACAAAACGCAACATTTCTACTTTCCGAAGTCGTATAAAAGAAAGAAGACTATTATAAGTAAGAGTGCTGCACTATTTGCACGACTGGGAAGACTTATTCGCACAAACCTACGACAATATTTGACCTAAACCAAATAACGAGAAAATTTCTGAGATTATCGTCAATTTACTACGCCAGTACAAAACTCACAGTGAGCCTAATCCTACACAGGCAGTACCCTCCAAGCCCAAAATGAACATGTCATCGTCTTCTGACGAAGACGTTTCAGTTGAAGAACCAACTCTACAAGAACCGCTAGACAAGGAACTGGATAGCAAGATAATCCGCAAGTATCCATCTGTATCTACAAATTTTGACGATGCAGAGTTTGTCAAAGTAGAAAAAACGATATGATACCGGAGGACAACGAGGTGTGCATCTGACAGAAGCATACAAATATATTTTGTGTGTTCTACCTGAGAGTATTGAGAGTAAATAAATAGTATATATAATGCTGGTCGTTTTTCACACAGCATCATCTAGCCCCAAACTAAGCAGAGCTTGTATTATGGGAACTACATGACTGATATACTACTTAGGTTTATACATTTTTTTGCTGAAAATACATAATTCTACATTGAAAAAAAAACACAGACCCGAGACAAATATTTGCAGATTCATAAAATGAATAACTAATATTGTTGTTTTAATTATTTTGATTATCAACTTTTTGTGAAAATAATTACTGCGTGCATGTGTAAGTGTGTAATATCGTACTTTTTTATTTATATTATATATTGCTTAACGTTGATTAAAATACTGATACTATAACACAAGGTATTTGATCGTTCCTTTCTTCGAAACAGACAAATAAAAAAAATTGACAATTCCGGAATCAGTTCCGGAATTCCGAAACTTAGTTCCCAGCATCGAAATTCAGTTCCGGAATTGAATACCTCCCGATATTGCATGCCCTAGTAATAATGAGTACTTTAATCATGTAGTACATCATGTTATGTATCATCAATAGTTTTCTCAGCGCACGCCAAATAATAAATTTTATAGGCAAAATTTTGCTACTTTGGGTTACATTATTGTAATTTTCTTAAGGATCTCTATTTTTTGAAAATAAATTATAGTCTATGTTACTTCCTGATAATTTAGCTTTTATTTGGTGAAAAAATGGTTAAAATCGGTCTAGTAGTTTCGGAGCCTATTCAATACAAACAAACAATAAAACTTTCCTCTTTATAATATTAGTATAGACCTATCTATATACCCTAGTATATATACATATATAGGGTATACATAAAATGTATATGGTATAGTTTATAAAAAAAACCACTCCTAAGGGTGAAAACATGGGAGAAAAAAATCTTATTTAACTTTTTTCAGCTTCCCCTATTTTTGTCAGTTCTTTTTTTTCCTGAAAATATTTTTGTTTATTTGGTCTAATAAGGAGTTCATAACTACTTTATCTATCATAACTTGCCCTTCGAAGCACAAAAGCTCTCAGTTATAAACGCCAGGATTTAAAAACAGTGACCTGAAGAATAATTGGCTACCAATACCAGACCTAGCTGATCTGTAAAGAACGACTAGGCAAGCCACGAGCGCTGTCTGAGTGATTCGAAGTTAGGAATAAAATGTTTTCTTAGTCATGTTTTTTATGGAAAAAGACATAGTCTTATCGACTCCGGACTCTAGACCAAAACGCAATAACTTTGAGTCAGCGTTGCAGTTCAATAGCCAATTAAACGTAACTCGACAGTGATTAATGTGTAAACAGGGTTAAATCGAATTGCATCTCAACTTATAGGATCGTCTCTACATTTAAGTCCTTCAGAATCTTAATTTTATTGCAATGTATTTGGTTCCACAATAAGACTTGTACTTTTGCGGGTACCGGCCTCCTCCTTTGCCAGAAAAATACTAAATAAATAACGCTGGACATTTTCAAACAGCATCATCTAGCCCCAAACTAAGCAGAGCTTATACTACGGGAACTACATGACTGATATACTACTTATATACTCTCTTTTTTTGTAAATACATACATAATATACATAGAAAACACCCAGACCTTCCCGTGGCGGGAATTTAACCCGCAACCTTCTGCTTCTCAGGCGGACCTTCGCCCACTGCGCCACAGAGGAGGCGTCGAGGAGGTACTGTTTATAAAAGGCTCTGAATTTACTGAGAACGTTAGTTTAGTAAATATATCAGAAAATTATACCACTTATTTCCCCGTTTCTAAGTTGACATGCAGTTTTAAAAACCAAAATCTCCTGCTGTTCAATCAGAACCAAAAAAGGTCCTATTCTGCTTTATTACATCTTTCGGTCCTAACTATGATTGTCACTGTCCTGAACACAGGATTACCTAGTTCAGGCAAAATTATTATTCTTAGCTATTTTTTATTTATTTAGTGCACTTATTTTTTGTATGATTACGAGTTTCTTTGAATAAACTTATTTATTATTATTATTATTATACTGTTGGGTGTGGTTTATTATTATTATTTTGTCGGTCGATCGTGAAACTTTGCAAACTATTATTGAGGAGGTAACTAAGTATCAACTCTCTGTTTAGCGTAGCTAAGTAT
Source organism: Perizoma flavofasciatum (assembly GCA_958496245.1). NCBI lineage: Eukaryota > Metazoa > Arthropoda > Insecta > Lepidoptera > Geometridae > Perizoma > Perizoma flavofasciatum. Next base: position 9,850,131 of record OY292425.1, on the reverse strand, counting down.
TAACTCAGACGACCTCTGCGGCGCAGTGGCCTGAGACACAGAAGGTTACGGGTTCGATTCCCGCTGCGGGACAAATGTTTGTATAATTGGCTAATGTTTGTCTCAGGTCAGGGTGTTTTATATGTATAATATGTATGTATTTACAAAAAAATATATATCAGTCATGTAGTTCCCATAACTCAAGCTCTGCTTAGTTTGGGGCTAGATGATGCTGTGTGAAAAATGTCCAGCATTATTTATTTATTTTATTTACTAGCTTCTGCCTACGGCTTCACCCGCATGGTACACGGATTAAAAAAGCCTATGTGAAATTCTGATGTATAAGCTATATTACTGTAAAGTTTCATCAAAATCCATTCAGTAGTTTTTGCGATGAAAGAGTAACAAACATCCATCCTCAAAAACTTTCGCGTTTATGTATATTAGTGGGATTATCTGCAAATATTTGTCTCGGGTCTAGAGGTTTTCTATGTATAATATGTAGGTATGTATTTATGTATTTACAATTTGAATGTATTTGCAAGAAAAAAGTATAAAAGTAGTAATATCAGTCATGTAGTTCCCATAACACAAGCTCTACTTACTTCGGGGCTAGATGATGCGGTGTGATGAAATGTCTAGCATTATTATTATTACTCATTAGTTCGTTCATTTATGAGCTTCGGTCAAGCCAGCAGCTTTGGTAGCACTATAATGCAGGAATAAGAGTTACCATAACCACATATTACCCCACTATACAGGCTTTCAGACCTAGTATGGGGAGCAGAGATAAACCGAGGTACAATTATTTTTAATTAGGAATCGTTCCTAATTCTGTAGTGCTTAATAATTTGTTTAATTTGTCTGTACCATGTAAACTTTTGTGTCTAATAAACATGTTATTATTATTATATATTAATAATACTATACTATTACAATAATAAACTTAGGATACTATGTTTTAAGTAGGTGAGCCAAATTTATTGAGAGCCCCCACGCTATTAACTACAAATAACGAAACGCTTTTAACAAAACATGAAGAATCAAGGCTGTAGCCTCTAACGGCTATCGCACATAGAAGTAAGAAAGGAATCATGTCAAGGTCGCCTAAATACAATGTAAGTACCTATTCATTTAAATGTTCCAGAAATTAAGTAGTGGGTCGTAAAAATGGTCTACACCTACTCACCTAAATAGTTCACTCTTAAAAAAAACCGGGTAAGCCGTTTTAGAATTTTATTACGTTTTAGTAAGAAAATAAACAGCATGGTTTAAATAAATAGGTTATTATATTTTGAAATCACAAGGATATTATTATATATAAGTCAAATTAGACAAATCCTAGATAAATCGGGCTACAAAGTCTGTATTTGTTTTTATTTATCACTAGCTTCTGCCTACGGCTTCGCCCGCGTCCGGATAAAAAGCCTATGTGTTATTCTGATGTATAAGCTATATTACTGTAAAGTTTCATCAAAATCCATTCTGTAGTTTTTGCGTAAAAGAGTAACAAACATCCATCCTCACAAAGTTTCACGTTTATAATAGTAGTAGGATTCTTCATTAAACTTTAGTGTGGCGCCAAGTGTCAATCGAACAAGGTGAACTCATTTATTTGGATAGAGCATTAGTCAAAGAATAAATTACAGTCTAAAAAATATCAACCAATTTTGCGTCACGGGTTACAATACAAAATTAGTGAATTTATTAAATCAATAGGCCTCTGCATACGGCTTCGCTCTTGCGGTACTATAAAAAGTAGCTTAAATGAAAACGCGCAGTACCTAGTAGATGAAAAAGCGTAGTGGAACCTATTCTTAGAGTCATTTTTTATTTCAAACGTTTTGGTATGTACTTATATGTAAGTATGTTGGTAGGTTAACTAAGTACCTAGTTACTTCTTTTCTTAGAAACCGAACAAAGTTTCGTATCATGAGTGTGGGATGCGGAAGCAAAATTAAATGCAGTTTATTTATTCACTTCTTGCGTTTTATTTCTTCTTAAATTAGGTCGTACATTTTTCACTTCGTCGTCCCGTCGTTACAACATCGTTCTTCCCACAGCCTCTCTTCACTCGTTCATTCAGACATCTTAAATTCACTCTTTTCATTCATTCAAACCGTTCCAATTCACATTCATCAATGTTTCTTACGTTCCGATACTATCACACAATCATCTGTCAAACATCTCACTTTCATAATACATTCGGATACATCCATACATTCTGATCCCACATTCTCGGCCCTCCTGCCATTCGTCTGTCCTCAGACGTCCCATACAACATCTTTCATACAATCTCTTACTCATACAATTCTTACATACAACTTACAACTAGTTCAACTTATTACAAAGTCTTACATCTAAATTAAACATTTGCTACATCATTATCATTAAGCATGAAAAGTAAATGAAAATATACAGAAGTAGATGCACATAACATCTTAGGTAGGTGTACACAACATAGCATGACAATTTTTTAGAAATGTTACACAACTTTACAGTTAATTTTACAGAAACAATACATTGTATTAGGGCATCTTATTACATCTTAATAGTATAAGTAGAGTGGGTAGAAAACATTCATTTATTCATCATCTTTTGCTCTATCTCTAAATGGAACAAAAACTAACCTTTTCCAGTTTATTCACTAACATAGTCTGGCCATGGTTTCATGTGATCAGAGGATGTAGTGGTCTTATTAGGTCCTTCTGCTTGAGTGTCAGCTTTTTCCACATCATACCTATTATTTCTTTTGACCTTGGCGACTTTATATGGTCCTAAGAACTTTGGCTTCAATTTCATGCCAGTTCCAAACTGGGTTCTCTGGATACAAACTAGGTCTCCCTCTTTGTAGGTTTTGCTCGACTTCCTCTTTCTGTTGTAGTTCCTCTTGTTTTCATCTTGAATGTCCAATATTTGTTTTTTGGCGTTCATCCTCAGTATGTCTCTATTTTCTGTGAAACAGCTTCTTTCCTCTTGCATAAGCAATTCCAAAAGTTCAATATCTTCTTTTCTTTTCATCCTGGTGCCAATGAGTAGTTCAAATGGTGTAGTGTTGATACTTCGTTGATATGTACTGTTCAGTGCCCTTTGAACTCTACTCACCAACCTGTACCATTGGGTGGGTTTTTCTATGGAAAGTTTAGTCAATACTGCTATCAAAGTTCTGTGGACTCTTTCCACCTGCCCATTTCCACGTGGAACTCCAGTTGTAATCTTGATATGTTCAATATTTTCATCTTTGCAAAAGTTGCTAAAGTCGTTGCTTGTAAAAGCTGTACCTCGGTCTGAAATAATTCGTTTTGGGTTCCCAAACGTCTGTTGATAAACCTGCATCTTATTCAATACTTCTTGGGTTGATGTAGTCTTTGTTGGAAATAACCACACAAACTTGGTGAAACCGTCGACCACAGTAAGTATATAGTTATACTGCTTATGTGTTTCCGTCATAGGCCCAATGTGATCAATATGGAGTGTGTCCAGTGGTTTATCACCTTTATCAATGGGATTTAAGAACCCTTCCTGTTTTCCGCTTTTTCTTGATGCTAATAAGCATGGTATGCATGTAGCAATAAATTCTTCCACTTTTTTCCCCAGTTGTGAGATATAATATTCTTTGCCAATCAATTCCATTGTTTTTTTCTTTGAAAAATGACCATTCTCATGGGCTCTTTTGATAATTTCTAATTCCATCTTCTGTGGAACCACTACACATTGTTCTTGTCCCTTGCACAGCACACCTCCGTGTATGTAAAAGTCATTGTATGGCTTTTCATCTTGAAGAATCTCCATAATCGCCTTCAATCCATCGTCACTTTCTTGGGCGCGTCGTAAATCGCTTTGCAAGTCAGAAAATATGGTTGCCACATATGGGTTTCTGCTAAGAGCATCAGCATGTCTCATTTTTGAACCATCTCGGTGTTTAATCTCATAGTCATAATCTTGTAGGAACAAAATCCATCTTACTACTCTAGTGGATGTTGCTAAATCTTTCTTGTTGAGTGTCATCTGAAATGCTTTGCAATCTGTAATAATCAGAAAATGTCTACCATACAGATAATGTCTGAACTTCTTGATTCCTTCAATTATGGCTAAAACTTCCAACTCATAGCTTGTATATCTGCTTTCAGCATCAGACGTCTTTCTGCTCATATAATGTACTGGATGTAGTTCACCATTACTGTCTTTCTGCATCAATATAGCAGCGTATGCCACACTAGAAGCATCAGTATGTAGCTCTGTTCCAGCCTTTTGGTCATATATTTTCAAGACAGGTTTAGTTGCCAACTTTTCTTTGAGAATCTTGAAAACCTCTCTTTGTTCTACGTTAAATTCAAACTTTCTGTCTTTTTTCAACATCTCTGTCAGAGGTCGTGCTATCATAGCATAGTTCTCAATGAACTTTCTGAAGTATGAGCAAAGTCCTAGAAAGCTGTGTAGCTGCTTCTCATTTTTGGGCTCAGGATATTTCATAACAGCATCTGTTTTTTCTGGGGATGGTCTGACTGTACCTTCCTCAATGATGTAGCCTAAATACTCCACTTTTCTTACTAGAAGCTGAGACTTTTTCCAGTTGATTTGTAATCCATACTCTGACGCAGTTCTTAGCACATTTTTCAGTCTCGCAACAGCCTGTTCTTCATTAATTGCTGGAATTAGTAAGTCGTCGATGAATATAATGACAATACCTTTAGTTATCAAATTTCTAAATATTATTGAAATAAATCTTGTGAATACTTTAGGACAAGTGGCTAAGCCAAATGGTGCCTTCAGAAACTCGAACTGTGACATCATGGTAACAAATGAAGTGTATTTTATTGATTCCTCATCAACCCGTAGGTGGAAAAATCCATTTTTCAAATCAAGTGCACTAAAAACCCTTGCATCTGCCAGTTTATCTATGTGATCATCAATGATAGGCAATGGATATTCATCCTTTATGATTTTCTTGTTTAATAACCTGTAATCAACACATATCCTCAAGCTACCATCTTTTTTCCTCACAAGAACCAGTGGACTAGCATATTCAGAAAAACTTACCCGAATGATGCCTTGTTCAAGCCAGTCACTTATTTGACTATCAATTTCGTCTTGTTCCTTGGGAGAAACTCGCCGTGGTCGTGATGCTACTGGGATGTCATCTTTTAGTGTGATTTTCAATTTGAGTGGAGCTTCCTTCACTTGGCATGGCTGATACTCATCTACCAACCTGGCCACCTCTTGTCTGACCTCTTTATCCATTATATGACCTATAAAGTCAACTGAACATGGAAAACACTCAATCTGACTGATCCAATCACTCGGTTTGAACCACACACAACCATCTTTCATAACAGTAATCACGTTACTCAAAAACTCGTGCCCTAATATTATTTTATAAGGCATAGTGTCTCTATGAATGATGAAAAACCGCACGCCATCGTATTTGCGATTGTCTATCTCGATACTCGTAGAAAAACTTCCTAGGGTTTGCACCGTTGCACACCCTAGACCCGTAAGCGCTATATTGTTCTCGTGCACGCACTCAGGAGCCCCTATTTCGTTATAAAAGTCACTGGAAACTAGATTAATTTCACTACCCGAATCTACGAGAGCATTGTTTCCGCAACCTATATCTACGACCGCACTATTATCGGCTCCGTAACTTATTTTATAACCGCACAACAACTTTACCCACTTGATGGGCTTATTTTTGCCGCAAAGTTCGTCATTGTTTTGTTTGTTTACATCGAAGACGTCAATATCGTCGCCATGACACCTTTCGACCGCCGCCATCTTGCCGTTGAATGAACAGCTGTCAATGTCACCGATCGCTGCGCCCCCTATCGCCGCCGCCGTTGAAGTGATAAACGATCGTTTTGAACTGTTTCCATTTCCGTTCCCGCCATTGCGTGAAGTTGAAGGCCACGTGTTCGACTCCACCTTGGAATTTGATGAGTTTTTTTCAGCTGTTTTTCGTGGGCATTCTGGAGATATGTGCCCATACTCATTGCAATGAAAGCATTTCTTGCCTTGCCTCTTCTGCGGGCAATCTTCGCTTTTGTGATTCCGCTCCCCGCAGTTGTAACACCTTAGCCCCGTGGAATTACTTGAGCTACCGGGTTGTTTTGCTTTCATGGATGGTTGAGGCTGCCTCTTACTCATCTTTTCCTTTAACAGTTCATATATCTTTAACTTTTCTTTGAGTTCAGTGTAAGTTGTGACTCCGTACAACATGACTTTATTTATCTCATAGTCAGGGATGCCGTCTATAATGTATTTTATGGGTACGTAGTCAGGCATTTTTCCTCTTTTCCCCAACTCCTTCATAGTGAGCATATAGTCAAGACAAGACTCACCTTGCTTCTTCTTTCGGTTGCTCATCAGTTCATGTACCGTTTTTATGTCAATTTTATCAGAAAATTCCTTCCCGATTCCAGATTTGAGATCATCCCATGTCTTATGTGTCTTCTCCGCGCGTATCCAAAGCGCTGCCGTACCCGTGAGAGATCGCCGCGCCACCAGGAGCCTTTGAGTCGCGGACCAGTTGAAAATATCACCATTATCGTCAATGTCTTGGATCCACTGCTGCACTGGATACGTCCGATCCTGGCCGTCATATTTAGGAATTAAATCCTCCATGAGGTGAAGCATGCCCTGCGTACCTAGGTTAGGTTGCTCTGCCGCACCGCCATTTTCGTCTTCCGAATTATTATCAAATGACTGGTATTTGCTGTTGCGTCGTTTAGATTTTGGCATCGTGTAATCCGTCGTCGTTGTCGTCGTAAGCAGAGAAAAGGTTGTAGTAGTTGATTCCGTAGTTCGTCGTTGTGCGTCGTCAAATGAAAATATATAACCTCTTGCCTCGTGGTACACCGGTTGCCGCCGTGCGTGTTCGTCGTGAAATTTTTTTTTTTTTTTTTGCCCTGATCCCGGGCGAGCCCCCAAAGTTGTGGGATGCGGAAGCAAAATTAAATGCAGTTTATTTATTCACTTCTTGCGTTTTATTTCTTCTTAAATTAGGTCGTACATTTTTCACTTCGTCGTCCCGTCGTTACAACATCGTTCTTCCCACAGCCTCTCTTCACTCGTTCATTCAGACATCTTAAATTCACTCTTTTCATTCATTCAAACCGTTCCAATTCACATTCATCAATGTTTCTTACGTTCCGATACTATCACACAATCATCTGTCAAACATCTCACTTTCATAATACATTCGGATACATCCATACATTCTGATCCCACATGAGATTGGATCTATAAATCACACTATTGCGGTCAATCGTAAAAGCCACTCAATGCGGTCGTAACTTCGTAGGCACTTTCTAACATTACAAATACCTACACCGATTTCTGTCAATAAGAACTTCTTTTGTTCTTCTTTTTTATCCATGCCAAGCATTTATACTACAGAATATCATTAAACTATCTACATAACATCAAAATAGGAAAAGAAGGTAGATAACAAACCTGTACTAATAGAACTAGGAAGTAGAAAACAAAGTTTAAATCACCAACCATAGGCAGGGTACCCAAAGGGCTGGTGACATTACCTCGTTGAATAGCTATACTATATAATCTAGTCAATCCAAAGGTTGCCTGGAAGAGATCGCTCTTAGCGATAAGGCCGCCCATTTCCCATTGTTTTTTAATTCTGGTATATGCAATAAAGAGTTATCTATCTATTAATTGTCTGACCGAAAAAAGCGCCAGCTTTTTGATCATTGTTTTCGTCCATCAGCCGCTTCGAGATTTCCTGAAAAGAAGCCACGTATCATTATTAGGTATACCTCTAATTTGATAGTTCTAAAGGACAATAGCATAGAATGAAAATAATAGTATTGTCCATGAAAATAACATGGTATTCAGACACTGACAGAATTGAGACAACTAGCTACTGAACCCATCATTAAGAAGGTGGAGTTGATCTCTAGACTAACAAAGTTATGGCATGAAGATCTTGAGCGAGTGGTTTCTAATAAAGCATCAGGAAATAGCCCGGCCTACCAAAGAAAAGTAAATTTTAGTAACATTTTAAATCCCACGACGTGTTTACCATCGCCTATTGCAGCGCCCCCTAGGAACTTGTGGCGATCTAAGAATCATGAAGTTGTACAAATAGATTGCAAAAACCCGCATTTCAGTCGGATAAGCCATCTCTTACAGTAGGTAACAAACTAACTATAGGTTAGTATTAGGTTAGATAACAACATCTAACAGCATACGCATATACGGACTCTTTACGTCACAGGCAGTACCTACAAAAGAAATCATCTTGTCATCCTCAAGAAGGAAGTCTCTTGGCGTAAAAAAAAACCATTAAAAATCATAGCTCCATATTCCTAATCAGTTTGATAACAGTTGTTCGCATGTCTCTATCCTTAGTTAAGTGTTAAGTGATTCTAAATGATTGGTATAGTTTCTAGCTAAGCAAGTTATGTGAATGAACTCAAGTCGAATCGACGGAACGTAAACAATTTGATGAATTCAACACGCTATTTAGTTTGGCCCAATCAGCTGGCCTACTTTTCTGCCTCAGCTGCAGATCGCGTGTGAGACGATTGTGGGCAATTAATGTTGCATAACAAATAACCTACCTAGTGACATAAAAGAAGCATAAGTACAATCTAGTGATTCGCATCGTCACAGGTACGTTCAGCCTTGCCAACAACGTTATCACCGCTTCCCGGCATACGACCTTTGTGTGAGCTGAAAGTAGGTCGTCGGCTTCTGGGCATTTTGTTGTTGGAACGGATTGAAAAAACCGATCGAGCCCGAACGCAGCCGACCGCACTTTACAGCACTTTTTTTGTCTCTGCGTTCGTTGATATACGTACGCTCAGAACCCGAGTATACCAAATACAATAAAAAGATTTATCTATTGAACTTCTTGGTTTTTTCAAATGTATGGACTAGGGCTTTTATAGAGAAATTTGCAGTACTGTTCTAGCCATATTAAAATTATCAACGTGAGGTACTATTTCTTCTGTGAAACTATGACATCTATTTCGGGGAGACTCTACCTCTATAGCACGTTTGTGTTTCTGCGTTCGCTTTGGTACCTCGACTTTGTCAATACAACATCCATAAAAAAAATCTCTCTATTGCCTGAGCTGAACTTCTTGGTTTTTGAAATGTCTGAACTAGGGCTTTTATTCAGCAATATGAAGTTCCGTCCTACCCATATTAAAATTGTTTAACTGAATTCCTATTTCTTTTGTGACACTTTAATCTCTATTTCGGGTGTAACTGGCATGTGTGGCAAATCACGATACGTGTATGATTTATCAATACGGCTTAATGTAGGTCGTCAATCAGCTATAAAAGCTATTTGCAGCAATAAAATAAGCTATTTACTCACACTATTTTGATATTGACATTTTCATCTATCACCTAAACATTCACTGTGGTTAGTTTGTAAATGCAGAGAAGCTAACGCTAGAACATTGACAAAGGCATTATGTACCTACTATTATGAAAATTGTAACTTCTCAATCTTAATCCTTTTTTTTCACTCTAACATGTTTCTCTCTTCCAACAACAGTAGCAAGGTCAGTTTCAGGTTTAATAATCCATAGCCTGTTAGTACTGTAATTGGCTTGTTGTAGAGTCCCCAAAAAAGATCCAGTACATAACAGAACGAACAAGTGGTCCAAGGAGTGATACATACTGCGTCCTTTACCATGAAAGGCAAGGTTTAGACTAAAGGGTTTTCGGTCCCCTGAATCTTGAACCGTCCTTATACGGTTGGTACGTAATAAGACTTAATTTATTAGAACCTGAAATTATCGTCTAGATTATGAGCTCTGAGGATAATGGAACAAAACAGTTTATACAAGAGTTTGTTGTATCTGTGAGGCACCGACTAAATTTCGACACATTCCGAAATTCTTAATTATGAGTGATACCGACGCTCCCACTATGTTGCGTCTCACTTAGGTGCCGCAACACAGTGGGAGCATAACCTAAAGCATGTTTAAATTCCCGTTTTTACAATATATATGACAATATAACTCACAATTATAAGTTTTATATGGGCCTTTATCGCGTTTACCTTTATTAGGTAAACACCTGTATAATAATGATGTTTACTGATCGCAAAAATTTAAAAATACTAATATCATTCACATAAAAACTGGTGAAGATGCACTCAAAAACGTTGTTTCTTTTGGGCATCGGTAACAGAGCATTAATTTAATGTTTCTCAGAGCGAATAGGAAAGTTGACCAAGCCGGCGCGTTTGGTTGATCGATTCTGATCGAAGACAACTCGGCCTTTCAATTACCGTGGCGGACGATAAATGGAATCTCACGGGATAAATGCCAGTTAAAGCTCTCCAATCCAACATTGTTTGATGTCGGTGTGAAGTTTCGTAACGATTTGGTTTCGGCACATCAAATCGGCGGTTTCAGTAAAATAAGCTTTGTCACACTGTTTTAAATGAAAAGTTGTGCTAGATACTCATTTAAATAAAAAGGTAATGGTGTTCGTTGATTGTCTAGTTTATTGTGGACGTCATAAGGTGTTATTTGACATACTGAATATGTAATGGTGTTACACTCGGCCAAAACAGCACCTGTTTATTGTGCTAAAAGCTTTAGCTGTTCCACAATAATGTATAATAATGCGTACCTACACTCCCAGACGCGATAGTACTGAACCGTAGGTTTATGTATGGTATGTACTATGTAATTCTCTTTTGTGGATATATTGAATCGGCTTTAGTGCTCATTTATGTGGACTCAAATGGCTAGTAATTTATCTAGATCTATTATAGCTATTCACATTATGATGATCTTGTAATCCAATCTATTCAATAAGTGCATAAAACGAATTGTCTTGTGTACTATAAGGTGAGGCATACTGATTACTTGCAATATGTTCATATCGCATGCCACAAATCTTTGGCTATGCCCACCCTTCAAGATGATCACTTACCTACTCTCGCGCTTAGTTTGCTTAGAAACCTTTCAAACTAAGGCAAATTTGTCTGAAAAATATGCCAAGGCAGTAATCACGTGACATTCCAAAAGATAGTGTAATTATCATACAATGTAGTCTTTCCGCAGACATCAACAGAAAGTGGTATTTGTCTAGACGCCCTGATGATCACTGACATTTGCCAGGCACGTCATCATCAATAGCCCGTAGAAGTCAACTGCTGGACGTTGGGCTCCCTCAAAGAGTTCCGAACGATTTTGGGCCACTTCCATTCACCGACTTCCCGCAACCTTTAAGATGCCATGGGTACGGTGTCATCTATGGAGTGGGGGACCTAAGTACATGTAATATTAATTCCTAGGAACTTGTCTTGGAGATTAGATCAAAATGTCATCACATTTAGATACATGGTGAACACAAGGAGCACATGCATGACATGACGATCCTGATAACGTAAATGTCACGAAGACACAATGGATGGAGGTGACTTAAAACGATTCTCATGTGATTTCATGATGAATATAAACATAATTATATCAATTCCACTTACATATTTTACTCTCGTAAAATATGTAAGTGGACTTACATATTTTACTCTCGTAAAATATGTAAGTCTAGGTTCTACTGAAAAATTATAGTTACAACGAAATTACCACAAGACTAAAGTCCAGTACTTATCTGCTACTTGAAAAAATGGCAATTTATCTGACGATAGAACACATTAAAGTTTAATAAAAAAAGATACTGGCACCGATATAGTTCCATCTTTTTTAATGTGTTAAAAATATACACACAACAGCAACAGTCACATACACAGACCTGAAACCACACTAGGACTTTATTCCAAAAACTATCGTGAACTTGACTATTCATATTGTAAAAACGGGAATTTTCACGTACTGCACTATCGGTGACTCATTCCGAGAGTCTTCATCAGGGTGAGTGGTTGCGACTTTCTCCTTCCGCATCGCGCCGTGCACTACTACACAACTACACTAGTACACTACTACACTAGTACACTACTACACTAGTACACTACTACACTAGTACACTACTACACTAGTACACTACTACACTAGTACACTACTACACTAGTACACTACTACACTAGTACACTACTACACTAGTACACTACTACACTAGTACACTACTACACTAGTACACTACTACACTAGTACACTACTACACTAGTACACTACTACACTAGTACACTACTACACTAGTACACTACTACACTAGTACACTAGTACACTACTACACTAGTACACTACTACACTAGTACACTACTACACTAGTACACTACTACACTAGTACACGACTACACTAGTACACTACTACACTAGTACACTACTACACTAGTACACTACTACACTAGTACACTACTACACTAGTACACTACTACACTAGTACACTACTACACTAGTACACTACTACACTAGTACACTACTACACTAGTACACTACTACACTAGTACACTACTACACTAGTACACTACTACACTAGTATACTACTACACTAGTACACTACTACACTAGTACACTACTACACTAGTACACTACTACACTAGTACACTACTACACTAGTACACTACTACACTAGTACACTACTACACTAGTATACTACTACACTAGTACACTACTACACTAGTACACTACTACACTAGTACACTACTACACTAGTACACTACTACACTAGTACACTACTACACTAGTATACTACTACACTAGTACACTACTACACTAGTACACTACTACACTAGTACACTACTACACTAGTACACTACTACACTAGTACACTACTACACTAGTATACTACTACACTAGTACACTACTACACTAGTACACTACTACACTAGTAGTGCACGGCGCGACGCGGAAGGAGAAAGTCGGAACCACTCACCCTGATGAAGACTCTTAGAATGAGTCGAAACTTAGTCGGTGCCTTCACCGATAGTGCAGTACGTGAAAATTCCCGTTTTTACAATATGAACACACTAGGATTCCTTGTATTGTGGGTACAACAACCAGACCCAGAACAAATATCAGTAGAAAATGCAAACATTGTTTCCGTAGCGAGAATCGAAACTGCACCTCTTGCGTAACAGCGGCTACTTGCCTGCCTCGTCACCGAGGTCGGTGTAAGCAGGTTTCATTCGTTTTCTTTGCCTAAGCATTATAATTATTTGGTTGTTCGTATTTAACTATTTATTATTTTAATGTATGTAGTTTACTTCTATTTTAAGTAGCTAGTTATTTTATTTAATAAAATATATCTTATTTTGGTAATCACCCTCAAATGCACTACTGCTCCACTCTTCATTACACAAAGGTCAATTGGAAGAAAATGCTAATTATCATTAAGTTCGCGTATGTACTTATTTTATCTTGTGCAAGAAAGGATTTTCTATCTTTCTATCTATGCGTGAAGTGCACGTCATTTCTTTATCCAACGTTAGATGGGTTCGGGACTACGGAACCGGGCCAGAACCTTGGCATGACCTACTTCCGTAACCAGGTCACACGCACTAACTACTTGCAAGTAGTTGCGACCACAGTGTTGTAAATTGAATATCGTCAGCTAGCTAACAACACCGCGTAAATCGATTTTCCTCCTAAAAGGAGAACCAAAAAACTGTTTTTACAGATACGTTTGCTGCTGTTTTGCCAAAAAGTATAGAGAAACTTGGGAAAGCATATGTGTTACTAATGTAGATTAATACTTCCTAGTACAAACATTTTATTTAGTATATTAAGATTATAATAAACACTCTAAAGAATAATTTAAATTCAGTGCACCTCTAACATGCTCCTTGCAAGAAGAAATACTAATCATTAATCATTGTTTTAATTGATGTTCAAAAATAACGAAATAACAACGTTGAAATTCTGTAGGTACACCAGATTATAATCATAAGGGGAGGAGTGAATCCTTTTTGAATCTTAATTTTAGTCCCTAACTTTGATGAAAGATTTAACACCTACACACGTTACCTTTAATCCCATTAAGTGAGTCATATAAACCCATTTGACATGACATGAAGACATCTCATCAAAATATTGGGAAACCATTCGAGTATCAAATTACTTCACGAATCACGATCCTATCTCAAACGTGACACGTTAATACCGCTGATAAACTTGGACTTAAGGTAGAGACCCCACGTTTCACTAACAAGTATGTAAAACATACTTGTTAATATCAGTAGAATTAATTAATCATGATTTCAAGACGACAAATGTAATTTTTTTTCATACCTTTTATTAAGTGATATTTATTTGTGTATTTTTACTAATTAGACTGTTTTTTAATAGCTGGACTCTATGATTTTATCAAAATAAGACTGATTGTACATTTTCAACACCTTATTTTGTGTTTTTTTTTAGAGTTTTAGTAAGATTTTTTTAAACAAATTATTTTCTCCTGTCATTTTGTCACTTATTTTACATAAGAATTTTGTTTATGACTGTACTGTAAGTGTAATATATTTACATTTGTAAAAAAACAAGAAGTGGGCGCCAACGGTCCCTTCTAGGATGAAAATAATTTAAATTTGATAGTGTGTCTAGGGCCTCGCAGTCCATTTTATTCACAGTCCCTAACGGTAATAACCCATGTAAAAAAGAGTCTTTCATGGCAGGCAACACATCAGCAATGTCCATAGAGTTACATATATCAATAGACGACGGTAACCGTTTTCCATAAGGTTGGCGGCATGCTTGTCTGTTTCCTTTCAAATAGCAAAAAATTCAGTATTCCTGCAGTAGGTAAAATAATTTGATTCTGCTTAGCAAGGTACATCATATTTCTTCATGTACTTTTCGTTACAACATTGTTACTAATTTTTTGCAAGCTAAGCTCCAGAGAACTCCACATGACTGGTTTAATAAACCTTCTAATTCTTGAATAATACGAGTATCATAACATAATTTTAACATAACATCTCTCAGGCAGTATATTAAGTTAAAAGCTCCAGAGATCGCTTAAATTATAATTTTCCGATGTGTGAGCATGAAAATTTCGCCTCATAGCTAGGTATTTGTTTAGCTTTGTAACATAATTTCGGTGTACCATTTTAATTATGTGGGACATAATTAAGACGTAAATAAACACTATATTACTTTGGAGTTGTTGGTTTTTTCTGCCTTCAGTTCGGTAGTGAAACTATCTACTTACATTAGTGACCTAAACTTGAACTCGAAAAAAAAAAGTTTTTTGCAGCTTCGACAGTTTATGTTGCATTCAAAAGACACTGTAGATTTGACTAACAAAACGCGGGTGTGTCTGAAAAATCAAGACCTATCCATCTTTGTGGAAATATTCACGGTCTCTGTCAACGACCATGATATTGGAAAACGAGAAATGTCTTCTCAAATCGACTCAGTGAGCTGAGAATGGAAATCTCAAAAATAAATAGTGCCCAAGAGGCGTCAAGCCACCAGAAAACTTTTGGAAGGAACAGACTACGAAATATTACAAGAGGTTTACGAGTAAGTGGCGTACCACATTCTATACTTTATTATATACAATATACCTACATACACCATAAACAATTATATAATACAAAACATATTAGTAAGAGGCAACAATTTGCGACTCGAGGACATAGTGTATGTGTATATTATAATATATTTATTCAAAATTTATTTTATATTTTTTGTTTAAACATTGCTTCATTCAACCTTCGTTATTTCTCTTCGTCTATTCGTTTCTGAAAATAGCTTGTCGCGATGCAAGCTCTAACACGCTGAGTCCTTGGTTAGTGACTCACTATTCTATTTCTTATTTCCTAAGAATAATCCAAAACTGCATTCATATGACTCATAAATGATACAGAGGGCGTTGACCGAATGATCTTCACAACTTGCTTACAATCGCGACTGTTCAGATTTCATTCAGTCTTTGTTAGGATTAATGATTTACAGACACTCTTATCCGAAATGTGATTTTGGCCTTTGGTTGTTTGGTTGTTAAATGTATTAAGTGGCTACCATCAATTTAATGTTTAGTCACGGTATCTAATAAGCTTATAGTTAAAAAGTAGACATGAAACTAGCAATTATCTTTCATATCCAAAGCAAAAACACAATTTGATATAACATTATCTATAGAAAAAAAGTTTAACTTGCTATAAACAAACTTTTGGTCATATCACCAATAACCTAACCTACAGAATTCAAATCTTATGAAGGTTTGTTAACAATATTATCTTGATTCTGTAATAAAATACGATAACTCCTAGTTACCTTCTCTATAGCACAGATAACATAATGCTATACTAGTATATATAGCAATTTATTTGCTACACATTTCCTGTCGCGTATTTTCGCATGGAGTGACATTAATGTAAAACCGTCAGGGGAGCACTAGGTGTATCATGAAAAAATATGTAAGGTAAGCCTCGAAATGATCGTAGCTCAATTTTTTTAACTGTCTGACTTGCAGAGACAAACATTAGATAATATTTGATGATACTCGTATATAGTTCAGATGTTAAATGCCGCTGTAATAACTGCTCTTTTGATTGGCATTAATACTCATATATGACCAATGCACATAATATTTCGGTATCGAAATTTACACTAAAATCATCGAAAGACGAGTGCCATTGGTTTGTGTTCTAATAAGCGGCGAAGAGTGCAAATGCCATCGCCACTTATTGGAACACTCACTTGTAACGTGGGATGCTAACTATATGCATAAATGAACCTGTGAAAAAGGAATTGGGGCGTGTCTCTGACTACTCCTAATAATTACAGTGCACAAATCTATAAAACTGAGTATAAATCTGAGGTTGTGTTAAGAATAACGTCGTGAGCATTAAGGTACCTAATGACTCATTTTTAAAATTAAAATAACCTAAAAGTTAGTTTATCTACCTAATATATACACGGAGACTAAACGGATAATTTCACTAATAAGTTGAAAACTTCATTACACCGAGACTTTCTTCGTTCATTTCATAATCTTGAAAACTTGTATTCGCGTGCACGTCCTTGAAAACTCTACTAATATAAAATGTTCTAGCGAGTTACAAGAAGTTACGTCACGAAAGGGAAAACTTTGAGATATCTTCATTAATAGAGAGTCATGTCGACGTCGTTGTCGGCAACGTTGGGATTTATACACAGGGGTGTGAACAACGGGACCGCAGAAACATGCAAGGGTAAATCATTGTGATCTTATTTTAGTATTGTCTTCCCCATTCACTTTCACTGCGCACATTGCAAGTAGGCCAGATAAATTATCGTGGTTTGGTATAATTTTAGGATATTATTACAGACTTATACCACGTACCGTACATGAGCTAGGTCGCGGACGATACTCATGAGGAAGTATCTCTAAACGTTAGCAGGAGAATAGTAAAGCAGGTATCTTCGTGCTGAACCTATTTGGAAGAAACTTATAATTAATATCTATTGTTCATGGCCTATAATAACACATTGGCTACTTTTTATCCAGCCGTGTGAAGCCGAGGGTAGAAACTAGTGTAAAATAAAGTGGGGCCATTGATATAAAAAGAACATGCCTAGATGTATAAACTCTTTATTATGTATAACACAATACATAACTTACTCGTCCAAAACTTGTAAAAGACCGCATTTGCAACTAGCTGCGCTCACGAACACAAATTGCTGATGTAGCGACGAAAGCCGCCAAGCTCAAATAGAACTGGGCTGGTCATGTCTGGCACATATCGGGCGACTAGTGGGCCAAGTTGACCACCGAATGGTACCCTGATACTGCGTAGAGACGTCGCTGCAGACCGAGAATGAGATGGAGAGATGAGCTCACGAAGTTTCAAGCAGATTGACCCATTTTGGCGCAGGAAAGGAACGAATGTAAGGAGTAGCGGAGAGGCCTTTGCTCAGCAGTAAGACATTGAGGGCTGAAAATACTAATACTAAACTTGTACATAATAATCTCTATTACTAGGTTTTATGTTTCGGTCTCCATTGATTCAAAAACTTCTTGCAGCCCCGTGCCGTGGTCGTCCCGTTTCGATAAAAATAGAGCAAACTACTGCGGTTGACTGCAGAGACATTTGCATTCCACCTTACTTTCCTAATTACAATCCCGACAACTTTCCCTGGAGCAAGCCAACTCGCTCTGGCTGAGATTTCCTCTCTACGAGGTTGTTCAACCGCTTATTGCTATTACACATCTTATAAGACTGAATGATAAGATGCAAAAGCATTACTTGCTTCTCTAACGAAGAAACTGTTTTTCGATGTGAGACGTAAGAAAATTAACATATGCATTGGAGTCAGGGTGTCTGACGCAATACAACACAACTCGTGCGGGCCGTATCAAATTTGGCGTCCTAAATAACATTGTACCTACTTGTGTACCTACCAGATAATCTTGTCTTTACGTTTAATTAAATTAGGTTCTAGTAAAATAACACAAGTAAGTGTAATATGGTTGAGTTTGAAGACTCTGAAATGTATAATAATCATCATCTTAATCACTAAATGTGATTATTTATAATAATAATAATAATGAAAGTTTGTGAGGATGGATGTTTGTTACTCTTTCACGCAAAAACTACTCAACGGAATTTGATGATACTTTACAGTAATATAGCGTATAAGGTAAAAGCTTATAAGCTATATTACTTAAACTTAAAAAGTAGCCTATGTACATAGGCTACTTTTTAACTGGGTACCACGCGGGCGAAGCCGTGGGCAGAAGCTAGTAATAAATAATAATATAAACACTGTCAATTATTATTTTTATGCTCCTGGTTGGCCCTTTACTGTTTCATGTTTACCGTGCATACATGCAAAATGCACCCGAAATTTACAATATAAATTCCACACCAATTACCCAAAGTACTATCTATGACTATGTACAAAGTACAAAGACTATGTATATACTACTAAGAATAATAAGTAACCAAGTAACATAAACCGCAATACGAGCATCCCTGATACTAGTCTTCCAGTAACTATTATTTTATTCAGTTCTAAAACTGAGAGAATCAAAGTGGTATTTCACTTCTTATAGAATTGATATTTTACTTCTCTACGATGACAAAATAAGCACCCCTGCACCTCGATGTTGAGGAGCCGACACACATATACCGATACAACTCAGCATCACATTTAAAAAAAACACTGCACTAGAAGTAACTCCTGAATGATTTGAGGCGTTTATCTCTTTGGTATTAATTCCCTGCGACGGTTAAAAAAGCATCGAGGGGTCTTCTCGATGCTCAGCAGTCGACACACATGATACAGATGCGAATTGTAAACGCAATTTGAAAAAAATCACCGGACTGGACGTAATTTCTGAATGATTTGCGGCACGCATCCTTGTTTGGTATTTATAAGCGTCCCCATGATATCCGTCAGATTACCCCTCTCTCTATACGTGCCTCACAGCCAACGAACCTAATTAGATCTATCCAGATTTAGATCTATTTATCTCTAATCCGTTCGTTTTCAAACGCAAGCGCGTCCTTTTCCAATACTTGGTTTGGATCGGTTCAATAATTCTTTAGTTATTCACAGTAAGATTGTATTTTTTTAAACATAAGTACCTACTGTTTGTTTTCAGGATAAAATATATAAATGAATTTTATGATCCCCGTGGTTAACTCTGACGGTCGTAGTGGGTCCTTGATACGCTAAGCAAAGCAATACCGGTGTAGAATCTACATTCAAAAAGTTGTGAAGTCTGGATGGGGAAGTTTCGCTTCTGGGATCTGCTCTGATGCTCTACGGTTTTACTCTTAGCGCAATGCACATCTCGGAATTATTTTAATGAATAGCTCGCTTTGTTCAAAGGGTTATTTGAATAAGAAAGTGGAACTTTCACCGCATCACCGGTATTTTCTTTGGTAATTGAATTGGATGGGTGCATGTATTGTCTGAGTAGAATCCCTGAGGTGCCTTGTATTTTTTACTTAAAAAATACGGTTTAGGTAAGGGTGAGCCCGCGGTTTCTTGTCTCTATTTACACAGCCTTGGTTCACTCATGCATCCTATCAACATATTTGGTACAGCGATGCATAAAAAGCTTATAATATCTCAAACTCAAATCTACAAACGAATTAATCTTAAATTCACTCACGCTCTTATATTTTTTCTTATACCAAAGTAAAATACCTACCTGAGTAATGAGTGCTATTGCAAATGACGATTATCTTTATTCCGTTAGTTGGTCGAATTAGTCGGTTATTCCACAAATCCCCCCTGAAAATCCCCCTTTTTATATGTTGTGGCGTTATCTTATCTTAGAAAACTTACAAAACTTTGCAATCCATAGCATTGACGCCCTTGAGAGGCCTTTCATACACCATTTGGCGTCGCTTGGGAAATCAGAATGTATTCGCTTATCTGGCCTCATTAGGCAGGCCGATGGCTGCGACAAGGGCAGCCCGGACCCCCGGGAGATGGCTAGTGTTGCTAGGTGTTGTGTCGATAAAATCATTTAGCAGATTAATGAGGATAGTTTTGTTTTTAAGGCTAGTTCTTTGGGAATATAATAGTTTTGTACTAACATTTTGTAACATGCAGTTGCGGTGTTCTAGTGATAGAAGACGAGTGCGGGCCAACTTATATTCGCTGTATGATCCTTTAATTTCACTTTAAAATGTAACTAAAGCGACATAACACAGTTACGTGTGGCATTTAGATAGCCACTTCACCACAAACAAAGAAGATAATACTATATCATCTAATGCCTTGTGATATATAGATATATAGTCTTGTGTACAAAGTTTACTTTCTATCCATTTTGTTGCTACAACTACGACCGTGATCTCTTGCTTAACTGCTCCATAATTGTCACCACATCATCAATCATATGTCATGATATATTATTCGACATAATTATAGTATCCCTTATAAACGATATAACCTATATAGCCGGAATATAAGTATTTTATAAAGCTATATTAAATTATATCTGAATGAGGCAGTCATTGTACTGGCAATAAAATTCTGGCACGCTGCAAAATGCTAAACCATCAATCATTTTTGAGAGCGCCAGAGAGATATGTATTGCCGCTTTAATGGCCAGTGACCCAACCACCAATTAGTCATGCACCAACAGATTTTTCCACTCGAGAAAAGTGTATCCCTCAAACAGTGAAGAAAAACATCGTGTATAAACAGATATGTCCTCAAACCAAAACAATAGACCGAGCAACTGCGTAAACAAGACTTGGTCATAGCTATCATATCAAAAATTCACCCAAAGTTCATCAAGAAAGAAATAGTCACGACGAAATAATTTTATAAAAATAAATAGAAGAAAGTATCGTTGGTACGGGGCTTTGTGAGACGTATAGCTTGAGGCAATGCGCGTCTTATCCTAAGCTTCGAAGTACTTGGTACTTCGTTCCTTTAGTCCCCCTTTGTGCAAGGATATAAAATGGGTATTCAGCACGATCGCCCAAGGGTATGGATTGAACAAAGGCAAGTAGGTAAATAACCCTGACCCTGTGTTTTAGTGGCTAGTTGTCAGGACTTAATTAGTTGTAACCGGTTCTTTCTTCTTAGTTGTTTCCACCTTGTTACTTTCTCACCTTCATTCTACCTACATGTATAGCTAATTAAGACCTACATGTATAAATTAAAACGTAGTGACTACTTGCTTAATGGGACAAATATGCATTCTAAGAAATGATAGGTAAAAGGCATCTTTGAAATTCAAACTTAATATTTCAAAATGGAATAATCTTGGTGAATGTCAGACGAAAATCAAACCGTAAGATCAAAGAGTCGTTTGTGTACACATATCTACGCGTCTTGGGGTTGCAGATTACATCTGCATCCGGTGCCTTTCCGTGCCCTAGCTGTGATGTTGCGTACATATTGTATGATTAATGTAATTCAGCACAAACCTGTCAGATCACCCAGTTTAGTAACTACCTACTCTTGACTTACTTACCTGCTCTTGAATAGTCTTTGAGGCATCCTTGTGAAAAAAGTGACAGAAATCTCATTTCGAAACAGGCTGTTAGGTAGTTACTGTTCTATCAAACCGCAATACAGTGACTGCCATCTGTTTTGGTTGTTTGGACGACCTCTGTGGCGCAATGGGCGAAGGCCCGTCTGAGACGCAGAAGGTTGCGGGTTCGATTCCCGCCGCGATACAATGTTTGTATCTGCAAATATTTGTCTCGGGTCTGCGTTTTTTCTATGTAATATGTATTTATTTACAAAACAAATGTATATAAGCAGTATATCAATCATGTAGTTTCCATAATACAAGCTCTGCTTAGTTTAGGGGCTAGATGATGATGTGTGAAAATGTCCAGCATTATTATTATTATTATACAGTTTTACGAACCGTAACTATATATTATATAGTTTCGGTTCGTAACTGCAATATTTTTAAATTATTGACTAAGTTTTCTATTCATGAAGCATAGCAGTCCAGCAGTCTCTGAATCATCGCTTATCAATATCTAAAACATGGAACAGTGTAGGCCGTAAAAATACTCGAGCCGACAGTTAAATGAATAAAAAAATACGCAAACTGGACTACTGCAAAAAAATGTTTCAACTAGCGAAACAGATCTGATAACAGACCGGTACAAACTAGTCTGGGCACTTTAGTCCTTGAGCATCTATGTAGCCAAGTGCAGAATATGCAACTTGCAGGGAATGAACGAAATCTTTAGAAACTGGTTGTGAAGAAAATAAAACGCGAAGACATGATTGCGGCTCGCTTATAGAGCCATGTTTGGAAGTTGTTGTTTATGGAGGCACAGAAGAAATAATAGTGGACGCACAGAAGTCGACTCTACAATTCGAAATACCTTATTCCACTATTCCTTAAACAAGCAAAGTATTTTGTTGGTACCAAATACACGAAAAAATTTACAATGATTTTAGTGGTGATTTCAGCAGTAGAATTAGAGCTCCTCCATAGAGAGTCTAGGCGGCTGGAATACATACCATAACTATGAATTCCAGCCGCCAAGCAGGATGGGTATAGGACCATCATCTTATCCTGGTTCTGAGAGCCAGTAAAGTTACTATATGTTAGTAAAATTACCGACTATGACTTTTTAACTTTATCTTTAGGGCAGGCAACGTGTCAGCAATGTTCTTGGTGCTGTAAATGTCATAGACGACATTTGCCTACAAAGGTATTTTTTATACGGAAATTCAGAGCAACTCGCTTTGCAAGAGGATTTTCCTACATCATGGCTTCAATCTAAATTCTTAAAATTTATATTGTTTACATCAATAGTCGTATTAAATCTTAATTCAGGATGATAAAGCTCATTTCACATAGCAAGGCGATTTAGAATGACATAGTTGGTGGTCGTGGGACTGTAGTGGTTTCAGAGACCTGTGAATGGTTTGGCTTATCCAATTAAATGGCGATGCGATCTATTCAGTGCGTACCAGTAATGCTTTGGGTTTAATTCAATTATTTTTATTTCTTTTTCAATACAAAGAATCACTTCTAAGCGATTTACCGCCGCGGGTCTTTCAAGCCTTATTTTCTCAAGTAAATTGTGACTAAAATAAATAAATAATGCTGGACATTTTTCACACAACATCATCTAGCTTTGTCTGCTTAGTTTGGGCTAAGCAGACAGAGCTTGTATTATGAGAACTACATGACTGATATACTATTTTTTTTTTTATAAATACATACATATTATACATAGAAAATTCCCAGACCCGAGACAAACATTTACAGATACAAACATTTGTCCCACGGCGGGAATCGAACCCGCAACCTTCTGCGTTTCAGGTGGGCTTTCACCCACTGCGCCACAGAGGTCGTAATGTTTACGTCCAAACATTACGACCTCTGTGGCGCAGTGGGCGAAATCCCACCTGAAACGCAGAAGGTTAGGGCAGAGAACAGAGGCACGTTCTGTTCTCTGCCCTACTAGGTAGAATCTAAAATCTACTCACTGGGTATGTGTAACTACTTTTAAAATTATTTTTGTATATCCTTACATTTATACCATGAAAAACACCCAGACCTGAGACAAATATTTGCAGATCATACAAACATTTGTCCCGTGGCATACTCGAACCACCTTCTGAGTCTCAGGCGAGCTTGCACCTACGTATTATATACGTAGGGCCTACGCCCTACGTACATAATACAGTGCTATTAGTATGTGGTCAGTGCTCAGATTTTACTTTCCTATTAAATGTTGGTATTGTTTTATTTTAACTCTTGAAAGAGATAGTGCTAATAAAGTTTTACAATCCACCAGAGTATTGAGCTGGGAATGTGTTAGAACCTGGGAATTTAGAATCTTAGTTTCTTTATGGGGGTTTTGTTGAAGTAATATCTGGTGGTACTAACAAGAGGCGAACAATACCGTATTGAAGTGGTTAATCTTTAGTTTTTTAAATATAGTTTTGTATTTTAAACATTCGAAAGAACACGAAAGATTTTCACAACCATGATGTAATTGACATTTTACGAACATGCTACTTATTCAGCTATCAGCCCGTCTTAATAACCAAAAGCATGATGCGTTGCTAATAGGAACGCATTGATATTGTCATACAAAGATATAATTTAAAACAAATGTATTCCAAGCATTTTTTTAAATCTCGGCTCCACAGAGCACCTATTTTGTGGTTTGGCTTCTCTACTATAGCATAACAAAACAACGTACGTAAGCGACAGAATGCGACAACATGATATGATACCCAGCTAGAGGTAGGGCGTTGGCTGCCAATATTATCTATATGTAATTTAATTAGTTATGGTATGCCCCAATGCCACTTGTTACAAATTATATCCGATTCTTTTAGTCATCTGACTAGATGGTAGGTACGTATGATATCTATGATATTTTTAGATAGCTAAATCATTCGTTGTAGGTAGATCAACAAACTAACTTTTGAAACTAATGGTTTTGAACATAATTTTTACAAAAAAATCCGGATTCCTGTGGTGAGTTTGTGCAAAAATCGAAAAAACATAATACCAGTTGTGCGTCAGGATACTGTTACTGTTGTGTTTCGGAACCGAGATGTACTCGAATGTCACAGTGGAACCGGTGGTAGTGGTATTTTTCGCAATAAAAGAGTGAGAAAGAGGGTAGATCAATTTGTCTGACACTAACATTCAAAACCCGCAAAGAA
This sequence comes from Perizoma flavofasciatum, assembly GCA_958496245.1. Taxonomy (NCBI): domain Eukaryota; kingdom Metazoa; phylum Arthropoda; class Insecta; order Lepidoptera; family Geometridae; genus Perizoma; species Perizoma flavofasciatum. Next base: position 9,825,145 of record OY292425.1, on the reverse strand, counting down.
CTCAGTTCCTCCCGTGATCATGGTACATGCAACTGTGCCGAAATATCGGGAAACATTCAAACTCACAAATCATGGTAAATATCCCGTTTTTTAGTAAAAAATACAATCAAACTAAGTAGGTACTTCGCAAATGCAAGTTATTGCAAAGCAGGGTAGACTATTCAAAAAAACTTTCCTCTTTGTCTATGTGTTTTTTTGTCAAAATCTTACTATTATCTATACGTCAAGTGTATTTTTAGACGACCGATGTGGCGCGGTGGGCGAAGGTCCGCCTGCGACACAGGAGATTGCGGGTTCGATTCCCGCCCTGGGACAAATGTTTGTACGATCTGCAAATATTTGTTCCGGGTGTTCTGGGTATTTTCTATGTATAATAAAAATGTATTGTAATGTATTGTATTAAGTATATCAGTCATCTAGTACCCATAACACAAGCTCTGCTTAGCTTGGGGCTAGATGATGCTGTGTGGATTGTCCAGCATTATTATTATAGACTATTTATTATAGACTTTATTTAGCTGTGTTTATGATTTAATTTGTGCAAATATCCAGGTAAATATTGTATTCTCTCTAGACCTTTACTAGACGCATTGTAGGTTTGTACTATTATCTTACCTTATGTAAATATGGCCTTATCTATTTACTTACCTTAGGTAAATATGGCTTGATGAACTGACGTCAATCGTCAAAAGCTATTAGCTTTTTTCATAAGAAGTACCTATGTTATTTTAGGAAATAGCATCTAGAAACAACATAAAGGTGACCTAGAAGTTAAACGATATTAGTTTTTTGTTCGTTTTGACTAGAGGTATTTGAAAAAAATAATTTAAAAATAGTGCTCGTAACAAAACTATTTGCGATGAGTTTTGACCTCTTTGTTCTCTAAGCTTACAGATTTGTACGTTTATAGGGACTTTGTAATTTATTTACGCTTTGAAGTATAGGGGTTGTTTAGGTAAAATGCAGAAAAATAATCGTGTTTGACGATAAACATAATAATAAATGTAGGTTTTCCTAATACAAGCATATAATTGCTTAAAAGGAGACTCCACACCCTGTAAGCACTAACCTATAAGTAACAGAAATAAATATTTGTATTTGTATTTGTAGGTAAGTAAGCAAACATGTTTCTCAAACAGCGCGGAAATATTGTCATTTCTTTCTAAAAAAGATCATGCGGAGTAGGTACATGGTATTTACGTTCACAGCATCAGTTTTGAATTTGGAATAATAAATAAACACGCCGGCGCAGTTTTGTATGAAAATTCTTTGCCGGAGCGTTTTTTTTATTTAGAACAGAAAACGTGCCTGCAGTGTTGCATAGAAAAAAAAATATAGGTACTGGGCGGTAAAACATAAATACATCAATAAAAATGAGCCCGAAGGTTCCGAAAGTTAAATGGATTTTGACTGCACTCCAACAGACCTAGAGGTCGGAAGCCAAATTGGTGATGGAATCCTGCTTCCAGAGAAGTCAAAAGAAAATACGTAAAGTAGGTATCTTACATAAAAAAAAAACATTTTTATTTCCATTAATTTTTTAATTAAAATCACTATAATGTATATAAATAATAAATAAATAATAAATAATGCTGGACATTTTTCACACAGCGTCATCTAGCCCCAAACTAAGCAGAGCTTGTATTATGGGAACTACATGACTGATATACTACTAATATACTTTTTTTTTTGTAAATACATACATTTTATACATAGAAAAACACCCAGACCCGGAACAAATATTTGCAGATCTTACAAACATTCGTCCCGTGACAGGAATCGAACCAGCAACCTTCTGCGTCTCAGGCGACCTTCGCCCACTGCGCCACAGAGGTCGTCATGGTATATACGAGGTATATGCGGCGGAAATGGCAATTGCCTGTCTCGTATCATTGTAGTCCTCGCCTGCGACGCGGCCTTCAAACTCTTATCAATGAACTTTCTTACAGGTATTACCGTCTACGGTCTAGTTGGTCCCCGCACTGCGGGCGGCCCTGTGGTAGATGGCCCATATTTTAATAAGGTTCTAACAATATTTAAAACATGAATTGCATAGGTATAGGCTAGCAGTTATTAGTAGTTCCAATAAAATTGGTAAAATTTAAAAATCCCTTCATATATTGTTGGTATGAACTATGAACCAACAATAGTTTAAGGGATTTTTCGCCTAAAGAAGGACATACTGGTCATATCTATACTTCGTATGTGTATTCATGTGTATGTGGTCTCAGCAGTATTTAGAAAGTACCTATGCAATGTATTCCTGTGTTTAGAATGTACAATATATTATCAATGCCATATATTTTTATTTTCAGGTATAGTGTCATCCTGACGATATCAACAAACTCTTCTGACGGATTCGGCTTGATAAACGGTAAGTCGTTTCTACTACTACGGGAACTTTCAGACACGAAATTTAAATTTCTGACTTACTCGGAAATACTAAGGTATACAGGGTGTAATAAGACTATTCCCGAAAACTTCGGGAGGTGAAAGTACTCATCAATACGAACAACTTTTACTATGGAACCGATTTTTTTTTCGCGTTCAGTGTTGGTTCCATAGTAAAAGTTGTTCATATTGATGGATACTTTCACTCCCCGAAGTTTTCCGGAGTAGTCTTATTACACCCGGTATATAGGCACACTAATTGCAACGTTTGTTCTTTTATAAGATGCAATTTTACAGAATAACCAAACTTCTAGGAAATTAATGAATTACAATTGGATAAAGAATTTGGAGAATGTCGGCGAAATGTTCCGATATAAGGAAAATTAGTTCTGATTCTGCAGTCGCCTTCTTGGAATGAGACGGAACACGTGGAATATTTTTGTAAAATGTTCACTTTGTTGTTTGGTATCGCACGGTACGATCAATCATTAAAAATATTGGGCATAGCTAATAGATAGGTACACCTACATTTACCTACTTTTTACTAGAAATGGCATCCATGTTTTGTAAGTTTTAACTGTTTCCCGACCATGATCACGGAAAAAGTAAAACCTTTTATATTATAAGGTGAGGTAAATTTAGTCTTTATAGAATAAGTTTATTTTACCCTTGTTAGGGATCTACTATATTGTATTCTGTTTTCTTGGATCGAGATGACGAGAAAGTGAGCTCAGTTTTTTGCGCTCCGTCGTAATATCTTTATTAAATTTATAAATAGATTTTAAAGAAATTTTTATAAAAATATTCTTACTTATTAAATTTAATTTATGCAATTACCGCCACCGTATATATACTACATACATAATACAAGGATTTTCGGAAACTTGCTTGAAATCTCAAAGTACCTACGTAGTGGTTCAAAGTTCATTGCAATCGTTTCGTCTGTAAGAAAAGTTTTATCTTCACTACTCGTATACGATAGAATACTATACTTGGTTCATAGGATTTGGGTTTTGATTAATGGATTCATTTTCATTCATTCACATTCGCTTTATGTGATTTTGGTTGGGTATCAATGCGGCCGTGACAGGCCTATTGCGATCGCCACCTGTGCTTTCTCAGCCCGATTTATAAAATTTAAATAAGTAAATCGTACAATAAGAAAAATATGTTCAAAATTCACCGTCCAGCCTGCACAACCTGAGTCGGGAGATTGTAAACTGTTTTAAAACATAAATTGTTCATTTACCTACCTGCTTAGTTAGTTTTGTTACATAGTATGTAAACATTTGTCACATACTTTAAGTATCATTAGTAAATAAATAAAAACTAAAAAAAAATTTGGATGAGTTCCATTTTGCAACCGCAAAGTAACACGACGAGACGCATCTAACTTTACAGAATGAAGTATTGTCTAAAATAATGAGTAGTGTAACAAGTCAGGCAGCGTGTAGCTGACCGACCAGTGAAGGACACAGAATGTCAGCCCACGGTCAGGACTAATTGCTTATTAATCTTGTGTGAAAATATGACGCGATTGGATTAATGGAGATAGTTTCTTTTTGAGACGAGCGTTACATTAGTACCAACGAGATATACGATAGTATACAGCACTTATGTAGAAGAACCCCGTCCGATCCGATAGAATAATTAAACGAATTAAAAAATATATTTATTCCCTCAAATTGTAGCGGCACACATTTAGCTTTTAATGTTTCTTATAAAGTACATTTGGTGATTTGATGATGCCGATTCTGTAGTACACCAATTAAACTTAATTTAAACTGTCGCTCTCTTTTACTGATAGTGCACACGGGAAAGAGATGGCAAGAATTTAACTCCTGTCAAATCAGTTTACGTGCTGCTTTGCTTCGTGTTTATAGTCAGCATGTTTTGGAGTCACGACTTTTGTATGGAAAACTTAAATCTGACTAATTTGACAGCACTAAAATTGTAGCTCTCTTTCTTGCTTGCACTATCAGTAAAAGAGAGCAATAGTTTAAATTAAGTTTAGTTGGTGTACTAGAGAGTCGAGGCCAATACCTGTAGCACAGATATATTATATATAATACAAGTACCTGTATTCTGTCACTATTAAGGAAATTTAAAGTATTCGTGCCTATATGAAAGGAGACAGCTAAATAAATATAAAATGAATTTGAGATCTAATCGAAGTGAAATGGCGACTGTCGCTCTATATTTACGAGTACCTATCGTAAATTTGAAATTGAATTATGATGGCACCTCTAGAGCTCTATTCCCCACACTAGGTCTCTGTTGAGCCTGTATTGTGGGGTCATAGTGACTCGCTTTGGACGATGACATTTATAAGAACTCCCTCACATAGGTACCTACCCTGCGTTTGCGTTTTTGCATCGGAGTCATAGCTACAACATCGCAAAAACCTAAACATTGAGTTGACGTAGGTGGCTATGTAGAAGAGCCTTTAATATCGAATTTAATCAAGAAAATTTGACTTATTACCAGTGCAAGAACTTAGGGCCCGGACAAACTGACAAGGTTGCGGATACGGTGGCGATTGATATCTACATTCACGCGAACTTCGACTAGGTACCTACCTACTCAGTAGTAGGTAGGTAGGTAACCCAATACCTACCACTACAATTTCTCTTTGATCGCGTCTACTTGGCAAATAATAATTGTTAAATTAGTGTCGTGTTTAATTGTATTTACCTATTTATTCCCACGTTATTGCACAATTTATAAAAACTCGCCATAGGATTTAATGATTAAGCATTTTCTACTAGCCAACCGAATTTGTTGATATAGGCGATTGGCGTTCTATTTACATTGTGTTGTAATTAATTATATTATACCTATAGGTAGGTAAGTTAACGATGTTGATTAGGTAGTACCTACCAATAAACAAATAATACATAATAATTACGATGGAAGATTGCCGAACCGCTGTGTGTTAGGTAGGTTTGTCTCCTCCCTGCCTCCTACAATGATGTCTCTAAACAAAGAGATACCCAGGTCCAGGTGGTTTAATGGTTGTTAACCTATCTAGGTTAACAACCATTAAATAATGGAAATAACAAAACAACAATATCTAACTATCTACATTAACCTAGGTACAGACAGTATTCTTCCTAACAAAAACACCTCATTTTACAATCAAATAAAATGGACAGCGCCTTTACACGCGCGGTAGGGTACGCGTCAAGGTCATCAATGACGTCACGGCCGCGTGCAATGACCCCCGAAATGCAACCACTACCACTTAATCTGTGGCGCCAATATGGCTACTCTAAGGTAATCTGTGGCGCGTAGTGATGTGCGCGTTACATCGACACTCGATGACACTTTGTAATTTTATTGACAGACAGCTGAGCAAATTGTTGGATGTAGGTTTAGGACTAAAATGTTGGTAGTCGTTGATTTGAAAACGTGTTGGGTTCAGTCAGTGTGCTCTACGAAGTAATAGTAGGATTGGATAAGGGATTAAACTGTATTTTTACTTAAATAATATAAAAACAATATTTACCCACTTACCTACATACCAGTTCTAGTTAAAAAACCGAAAGAGAGGGAGAAAGAAAGAAGAAGATATGAAACTATTATTATTCTTATTTAAAGCAAATACCTACAACAACCGTAATTTATCATTGAGTTCGTACCTACATACATAGTATCAAAAGTTTATTTCACTTAATCAGAAAATACACAAGTACTCAAAAGGAGGCTAATGAAATACAAAATCATTTAGTACCTATCAAGATTTTAGACAACTGGTTTTTGTTGTGTTTAAACTTAGCATTCAATACCAATCAAAGTTACATCATAAATGTATATAACTTATTCATTATACACTATCTAAACCATCGCAAAAATGCCCAAAAATCTAAAAACTGTCACATAATTTCAAATTATGTTAAAATTAACTTAGTAACTTGTAAAAACAAGTAAGTAATTAAAACATTAGTACTAGGAACCGCCAAGTTCATAAAGCGTGAAAAACGGGTCCATGTGTCATTTATCCCTGTCAGAATGTCATAAGTTTGAACAATGTGAACCTGTCAGATTATGCCGCGATAGGCTTTGACCATAAATGGATTCAGCTATAAAATATAGTAACAAAAACGTACGTAAGTAGGTACGTAAAAGTATATTATTTTGATAGGTTCAGAGGGTTCTTTTAAAGAATCCTTCAGAGCAGGCATCACATTAACAATGCTCTTAGTGTTGCAGATGTCAATAGCGACGGTAACCGGTTACCATCAGATGGGCCGTAATGCCAGCGTCATAAAAAAGTATTTATGTATACGGTAAGAGTCACAGTTTGAAGATTAAACTTAAATTAAAAAGATATTCATTTGAAGATTTTTACAACATTAGTTATCATCATCACAAAAAATACAGATGAAACAGCTAGTTATCTAAAGACCGTTGTAAACGATCTATAGATAGAACTAATCTATAAAATATATAAGTAGTATATCAGTCATGTAGTTCTCATAATACATCACCTAGATGAAATTCATTTTGCTGTGTGAAAATGTCCAGCATTATTTATTATTATTTATTTATAGTTAGCTCAACTGCTCCAGATCACTACCAGACGGAAGCGTTCCCAAAATGCTAGCCACATTGCCACGCTGAACGGTAATGCTAATGCGTTAGCCCAGATAAAAGCCAGCTCTCTAGTCACGCATCGTTTCGGCCAGTCGCCCTGAAAGAATTTAATTAGTTGTCTTAGCAAAATTTTTGCCTGAGATAACAAAAAAAACCTCTATAAGTAAATAAATAAACCTTTGAACTACAGACAGTAAAGAAAAATTTTTTTTTCATTGTCTTTTTTGAAGATATTTAGTTAGTAGAGATAGAAATCTCTTAGATATAAAATTATCGCCAGCAATATCTTTTACTTCCCCCTCTTGATTTACTCTATCAACAAAACCTTCTCCAATTTTCAATTTCGTGAAATATCTCTTAGTTACAGCAAACAAACATTCAATCCTTCCAATTGTATGTTTAGGACTCGGTAAAATTCCACTTGCTTTTGTGCAATGGAAATTACTTGTGGATTCAAATCACAACTTTATTTTATATTCACACCGATTCTCCGGCTTGGGATTTCCTTCCACTGGCCGCGTATATTTTGCTTGCATTTTATTTAACCTCTACCGCCTTTGTGGTTGCCTTGCAATCTGGCAATGCATTAAATTTTGCCCATAAATCGAAATAAATCAAACACTTCTACGACTTCCGTGATAGACAGCCTCGCATACTTTGTGTGTAGATCTTTGAGGTCACCAATTATAATATTAACTAGACATATGCCCGAGTTCTGATCCTTGTAATTTTATTGAATAAAAACCTTTTGACTTTGACTTTTGCAAGCAGGCATACCGTGACAGGTTGCCACTATGCCATCGCCGCGTAGTGGAACATTAGCCTTCCAATGGCACTAGCCTTCGAATTGTTGTTTTCCTTCAACGGTTTGACCACGTGTTATTGCGCACATATTTTTTTAAGATAAGAAAAATCCATTGGTCCATCCATCCAAACCGGGGAACCCACGATCTCCAATCGGAAGTCGGGGTATCGTCCATTAGGCTAACACGGCTCTTTTTACGCATGTTTTCCAAACAATCGTAATCTAGAACTTTTGTAAATCTTTTGAACAAACGTCTTGTGATGTGTTTAAAATAGAGAGATTTAAGCCTGAATTCATAGTCGGGGATTGAACAGTCCCCCAAAATTCATCATTCAGCATTCGCCTTAGGACTGGGTGTATAAAGGTTGAATTCGAGCTTGAATTTTCACATAGCGCCTGAATAGGCTCCTAGGGTAGCCCCTATTTGTCTATGAATTCGGGCCTAAAACTGTTTTTGATGATCAAAGGTTTTAATAATAATTAAGGTAACTACTGGTACAAAACGATTATGCAAGTTTTATGACGCAAACTGCTTGTAAAGGGTGTCACGTCGAGACGGCGGTTAATCTGACACCAGTCGTCACGAATATTGATGTGCCATTAATCATACAAGTAGTCTCATTGTTCATGGCAGCGGTGACATGGTGTTTGGGTTCCGTAGCTTACGCTTACAGATATTACACTATCCTATCGCCATGTTCAGCCTTAAATAACAATGTATCAGCCTTAAATAACAATGTATATTTTCTTTTCTAATGCATAAAATAGTAAAATACTTGCCTGTTTCTAGCACCCTTCCAAATACACAATGTAAGTTTTGTAATAATTTTATTGACGTAACCAAGTGCTCTCTATGTTCCTAAGGTTTAAATAAATAAGTATGAGTACAGATTTGCATTTTTTTGTGATTTGTTTGGCAATATGTGTATTAACCTCGATCTCAAGGTTGTCAAGAATTTGACGCGGAAGAACTGCCATAGCCCTTCCCCAATACCCTGCCACGACGAACGATCTTCTCTTCATGAGCTGACTTAATCCATCTTTTAATACTAAATGTAGCTACAGCTAAGTGTTGCAATATACGGGACCATCTGTAGTTGTCACGAGATTTCAACCATAATTTGGCGCATTCATTTTCGCCGTCATGATTCGTGTCATTGCCATATTGTGAGCGACGTTAAACTAGTATTACATACATTTGTTTGTAGAAACATCGTGTCTGACATATACATCCATTCAGTTTCAATTTAATGACGTGCTCAGACTACTGACAACCTCTGTGGCGCAGTGGAAGAAGGTCCGCCTGAGACGCAGTAGGTTGTGGGTTCGATTCCCGCCGCGGGACAAATGTTTGTATGATATGCATTCATTTGTCTCGGGTCTGGGTGTTTATGTATAATATGTATGTATTTCCAAAAAAAAAATTATATAAGTACTAGTATATCAGTCATGTAGTTCCCATAACACAAGCTCTGCTTACTTTGGGGCTAGATGATGCTGTGTGAAAAATGTCCAGCATTATTTATTTATTATTTACTAGGATGCTAACTATGACGTGTCATCATTCATACAAATATTTTGTGTCTATCCTGATAATTTTCGGGACTAGTTCCCGAAACCTGTAAAGGTTTTAATTATATTTTGAATTAACACTGAGCAGCAAGCAAATGGCTCTTTAATTAGGTACAATAATAACTAAGATAAATTTACTATAATTTAAGATAAATTTAACGATGCTCCAGTTTTTATACTTATTTTTCGTAACTGGATTAAAATATCTTAAAATTACTATAGCTCTAAAACCATTTAACTTAAAACCGTTGGAACATAAAATAATAATGTCTGTGAAATAAGGTTAGATTAAGCGGTCATCCCTTTTCCGTTGGACTATGAGTACTAAATCACCTAGTGTAAACCTTATGTTTTGCTCCACCTGTAACATAAAAGTGTACTTAATTCTTTGTATATTGTTCATGAAAGTCTTGGGAAAAATATGCTTATTACCTGGGAACTTATCCATAAGGGACATCGCTTTACTGCGCGCTTTTATGTCATAGACAGATAATGAGATTATTATAGTTTAAGTAAATTGTTTCTGGGAGTACATACATATTTTTCAAGATCTTAATGCTAAATAACATGCTCTAACAGCTAACCTTTGTGTAATGTGGAAAACAGTTCGTAGTTGTATAGAAGGACTTAAATAATAATCACCGTCACAATGATGATTTATTCCACCGCTTGGCATAATAGCAACAGATATTAATATAAACCTAAGTGTTTATGCATCATTTCAAATGTAAGCGTTTGCAAGGAACAATGGAAGATGAATGGTCGGAGTTGAGACACTTGTTGTCCTCAATGTGTCTTGATGCTGTCTCCATAAACCTTCATCACGACATTAATTGCCTACTAGGTCCATCCAAGGCTTTGTCTTCTAAAACATCTGAAAGCTCCAATATATTTTTTCATCTCAGATTTTTGCATCGTTGTTTTAATTTTTAAATAAATGCCTTATATACTGTCTTTTGCGACTCACTTTGGCGAGTGTATACGACGACGTGTATACGAGATCCGGTAGATCTTACATAACCAAAAGGCGAAAGGCCCTTTTTTTCTTTTTTTCTGAAGAACGTTGAATTTGTATATTTGATTGCGGCCATTCATAAAAAGTTGTTGATATTGATAATCATTTGAAGCAAAATCCTCGAGTCGTGCTCACTAGCCAGTTTTTCAAGACTTTCTCTTCATAAGTGTATTTTCCTACTTGACACTTCTAAAATACATAACTATTAAAATAAATTTATACAAACATTAATTTTGTGATTTAACTTTTCTAATGAGGTTGTAATAAAATCTAGTTTTTAACCGACTTAAAAAAAGAGAGGGTTCTCAATGTGGTTCTCAATTTTATTTTTGTTACTTGATATTTTGGGCAATTATTAACCGATGATTATTTTTTTGTTGCATAGAAAGAAATCCTGAAGAGGTGCTATAAAAGTTTTATTCCTGAAGAATTGCTACTTTTTCCGTAAAACTTGATTTTGTGGGCTAATTTAATAATTTTTTTCGAGTGAGAGTGCCATCCGGAGTGAGCAAAATAACGAAAGTACACGAGGAAGTCGGTTTTTTAATGTCTATTATGTTTTATTTAATATAGTCGTAGGCAAGGTTAGGTTTATATTTCAAAGCAATAAGTGGAAAAGAAAACGAATTCAGTAATAAGATTCTGTGTACATTTATTTGGATGAAACAATATTTTCTGTATTTATTGTACACAAAAATACATTCAAATAGGACAGAATTAGAGGGCATGTACAAAGGCACTCATTAGGTACATTTCTCAGGGTTATTTGGCAAATCCACGGGTCGATTATTATTATTATCGATAGTTTGAAACAAAAATCGAATAATAATTATAATAATAATGTTGGTCTTTTAGACACAACATCATCGAGCTCCAAACTAAGCAGAGCTTGTATTATGGGAACTACATGGTTGATAAACTACTTAGATATTTTTTTTAATGTAAATTCATACATATTACACATAGGAAACACCCAGATCCGATACAAATATTTGCAGACCATACCTCTACATACATTTGTTTCGCGGCGGGAATCGAACTCGTACCCTTCTGCGTGGGCCTTCGCCCACTGCGCCGCAGAGTTGTGTATGTAATATTTATACATTTATGATGTATTAATATATATTTGGCTATAGGTAGGTATCGTACAAAAATAATATTTAATTTATATATTATGTTTATTCTCCACACAGCACAAGTCTCGTTCATTACATTCAGGTTACTCACAGGTAGGTTGTTCGAATTTAAAAAATAGATAGGTAAATTAATCCTACTACCTACTATCAAAAACGCGAAAGTTTTTGAGGATGGATGTTTGTTACTCTTTCACGCAAAAACTACTGAACGTATTTTGATGAAACTTTACAGTAATATAGATACATCAGAATAACACATAGGCTACTTTTTATCCTGGTACCACGTGGGCGAAGCCATGGGCAGAGTACCTATCATATAACCAGCGGACTCAACTGTGCCCTAAAATTACTGGAGAAAAGTTTACCATTACCTACATAGAAGTTTTGTTAAAATTTACATTGGGACTTTACAATGTTCTCCACAAAATTTTACTTTACATTTGGTTTCCATTAAGTATTTGCTGGACTGAATTTGTGAACAGATTTTAATGATTTTTTGTTTAATGGGTAGGGCATACTTTAAGGATGGCCCCATAACATCTTTTTTGGAAAAAATCCCATCTTTAAGGTGAAAAATGGGGGATGAAGTTTCATACGAACTTTTTATCTGATTTCCGTTAATTGAAGTTTTTTCTGAAATATTTTATGATACCTATGCTAATTCGACACCTACTCGTAACTGTGCCTATACAATGATCATTTGCCTTTACCTATACTTGGACAATCTTAAGTTATGCTGGGCAATCTTACGATAAAACGTAGTTTAGGCTTTAACAGTGTCAGTATCATTAACATACCAGCGCAGTCACACCACAATAATACTAACACCCACGCATCCATACAGGTATTGTGATAAGACGGCCAATTCATATTGTCATACACATCAATGGATGTGTACGCACTAGTACAAGCTGTAGACTAGATAGGTAGGTAGGTATAGGCAAATAACTGTTCCAACCACCTTCCTCTATTATTCATGGTGTTCGGCTATTACAATGACAGGTAGTGGGGGAAAGGCAATAGCCACAGAATAAATACTAGTACTTCGTACAATAACTTAGGGTTCACTGACCGCCCTTTATAATTACTTTTAGTACTTAATTGCCGTCGAAATGGATAGGTTTTTGTCACGCTTCATTTTAGTAAATCACTTGATTTCATTAGATTTTTGTGTGAAGTAATAAAGCTAAATAAAAGCTTTATATATCAAAAATAAAAAAATAATTTTTGGGGCAAAATTAAATGATATTCATGGCTTTTCCCCAGTCATATTGCATTAACTTGTTGTAATTTGACACTGTTTATTGAATTAATATCAAAAAGATATAAATAACTCCATGCCGATAAATGTGTAGGTTTATTTTTTCAGTGAACTAGAATTAAAAATTATGAAATACCACCTTTAAAGTAAGTCCCCATTGAAAAAGCCGGACAAGTGCAAGTTGAACTCGTCCACCGAGGGTTCCGTACAAATTTGTAGGTACGTATTATAAATAGTTCAGAAATCGAGTCTCGTAGTTTTTTCCGAGCTTTTCCCGAAATTCAGTTTCCAAAACCACGAGCAATTACAAATGTATGGTTTTTAGATTTTTCCCTGTACTTGTAGTATAAGACGATATTACTTGCCAAATTTCATAGTTCTAGGTCAACGGAAAGTACCCTATAAATTTTGATCCCTTGAGAGTGTCGAAATATAAGTTTTTTGCGGCATAAACGGCCGTATCTTTTTTTACGTTAACTTAGAAGTTTGATTTTTCACAGCTTTAAGGGACTGTAGACCTAAGTATATGGTGTTAATTTCAACTTGATACCTCCACGCGTTCCCGAGATAAAGGGTCTTGACAGACAGGCAGACAGACGGACAACAAAGTGATCCTATAAGGGTTCTGTTTTTTCCTTTTGAGGTACGGAACCCTCAAAAGAATGATTTAAATCACAATGTGGGGTTTTCACGGCCACCTTTGATCAGGCTTTCAGTACCTTATTAAAACAGACGGCGCTGATCTAAGAAGTAGTAAATAAAATACCAACAATACCTATATCATATTCTAGGGCACAGAGATTACCTAAACAATTGTTTGCTCTTGTGAATGAACGTGTGTCAAAGTCAAACATTTATCTACAAAGAATTAAAAATGATTTAAAAATGTTTGCTAGGCAGACTAGCTAGGTATGTGCCGTACATTTTGAAACACTATAATACACGTCTATTCATTTTATTTAAACTTAATAAGTGTACCTATTATAGCACTGAAATTATAGTGGTTTGGTATCATTTTAGAATATTATTACGAAATGTTGTGTTACCGAAACGTCAACAGGAGAATAGTAAAGTACGTGGTGTAGTTGTTATAATATTTCATAATTTATTATAGTATTTGCTTTAAAATGAATACGTGTATATTCTTAATATTATATTTATAGATATATATTTATATTAGTACTTATTTTTTTCTATCTATTACCACAGAATAAATAATAGTACTGTGACGAGCGCGGCCTAGCTAACTACGGTACGCTAGTGCTATCTCTTATCAAGTGGACGCACTACTTGTTACCGCCATCCGCACTTACCGCGCTAGAAAAGGACAGAAGTTTCCAGAATGCTCGGGACGATACGAGATGGGGCGAAGCGAGGATACGGGACACGCCCCCTCCGAGATTGTTCTGGAAGGGACGTCTTACGAGATATATAAGCGCGGCAAGCGGCCGGCAGTGTCAGTTTCCTTTCAAGATTTGAGAGTGAATTATTTGAAGTGATTCGAGAGCGATACCCAGTGACTAGGAAGTGAGAGTTACGCTAGTGTTGTACCAAGTGATACAGTGTTTTTATTTGTGTTATTTGTTCGGTTGACATTTTTATTGAGTGATTTATTAATACAGTATTAAATTTGGTATTTGATTGGTCTTAATTATTTTATCCCGAACCCTAGCTGGTAACAGTACCTATTAGGGTCGCCATTACTAAGTTGTGGGGTATCTAGTAGCAACAAAACAGTGGGACGATACAAATGCTAATTAATCTAGTTTACCTTTTTGAATATGTAGCAAGCATTCCTACTAATTATCTATGCCACACTGCATCTAGTGCATATGCTATTATTAGCTTGCAACAATAGACCCTGAACGATTCCTTGAATTTCAAATAGAATAATCATAGCGATTGCATCTCAAGGTGAGCACAATGTCGATGACCGATCAAACGTGAAGTGTAACTATAGATATATAGAAAATTATTTATTGCACAAAATAGTAGTACATAGGCGAACTTGTACTACTATTTTAAGCGAGCTAAAAAGCATTCCCTTCCCGATAACTTTTGTGTATTGTGGTGGTTAGAATGGTTAAAGCAAAAAACATAATCATGTATTGTTTATGTAACGCAAATTTAAATACACCTACATAATTAATAGTAAAATTAAAATACTTAGAATATCATTAAATAAATAAAAGATAATAAAGTATAAAATAAACTAATAAATGGTACAGTACACATAATAATACATACATAATAATATGTTAACATATAAATTTCTCAAATCATTAAGGTACAAAAGGCAAATTGCTTAATCTTTATCTTCACCGAGGAAGTGATTGTAGACTCTAGCCCTGAACACTTCAACTGAAGAAGCTTCACGGAAAATGGTAGGGATGTGATTCTACAGATCAGAAGCAGTTATTTTAAAGGCGCCGGCGTAAGATGCCGTATTAAACTGTGGAGTCATTAATTGGAAACGTCGTCGGATAAATCGGCCTATTGTTGACACGAGATAGAAATGCTCATTAAGAAAAGGGGTTGCAAAGGACATTAAAAATGATTGATGAAATGTGTTCATCCCGACGTGAACGGATTTCGAGCTACTTCAGCTGCTGATGGAAGACAGAAAAATGATCATACTTCCGCAGACCATAACGAATACAGAGCTTCTGCAGGCGTTCTAATCTATTCAATTGTTCTTACGTAGCATCAGAGTAGCAAACATCTGCATAATCTGTGGTCCTTGTAGATTGTGTCAGGAAATTCTTCATTCATTTGAGAAAATGCATGGCACAGAACACTGTCCTACCGATCTGGGCAATATAGTAGTCCCACGACAAATCTTGGGTTGTGTGAAGGCCCAAGTTCTTAACTACCTTGCATTATCAATTGCAACTATCAGCATCATCATCTGATAAAATCTTAGTTGCAAGTACATTCTGCTGCCTTCGACAAGCGAGAAACAGTCACAATCAATTGTATTATTTGGCTTGGCACCTATCGGTTTGCACACGGTTTGAAGAATGATGCGACTTTTCATCAAAATGGACTGGCAACCGTAGGTGGTAGCCATGCGCAAAATGTGTCAGTGAAAAGAAAAGAATTAAGTATATCTTTTGGCTAAGTGAACTACTTCATTGATTTAGTTCAGAAGTTTATTTAGTTCAGTAGTTCATTTACTTCAGGTATACCGTTTAGTTCTTAGAGAATTATGAATGGCTGAACGAAATGAAGAAATGAGTTGCTTTCTTAGTGCTATGTACTATGAAATGTTTTTATTTTTATATCTCGATTTTACTTTACAGGCTTAGGACTGTCAACCAGCGGCAAACTTTTATACTATAAAATAGGTAGGTATATTCGTAGGTAAATTTAATGTTTTTTATAATTATAATAAATACGTATTTAAAAATTGAGAAATGTACAATTTACTTTTGTTAATTAAACTGATTAATATTTCAAAGTTATTAATAAAACGACTTAACTTATTTTTTATTTGCATATAAAACTGACCCGTAACATGTGCAACACGACGCACTAATAATCGCAAATAACGTACTAAATTCAAACAATGCAAAATAGGTACTTTCTTACTCAAACAAAATATTAATAATCAAAAACCGAAACAAACGTAAACAATCTACTTTAGCAAGGATCAAAGAACTTTATCTCAACGATGTAAGGGTTTGTTTTAATTGTGCAAAATAAAATAGTCTTAGTGTACACGCCATAACACCGTTTTTTCTATCTTCGTCGAGTGTGATGCTAACCGAAGCATTGAAGTAAAAAGACACGTGAACTAAATGAACTAGAGACACATTCGAATGAGTAGTGAACTAAATGACAAGACAATCTTACGTATGAAGTACTTCATGTACTTCATTCGTTCGCGAACTACCCATGGCTAGTAGGTGGCAACCATTTCTTTATCATTTTACTAGCCTGCTGACAACAAGGCATAAAACATTCAGGATGCGACCATAGTGACGCTTGGTTCATCAAGATTTTTAACAGAATTGGTTCCAACAGTTCTAACCAAGGTAGTATAACAGTACCTAGCTAAAATTAATAAATGGGTAATACGATTTCCTTCCACATTAAAATGACAACTAAGGTTATATTTTATTATCGGTGTGGGAGTAATTATTCGGAACAAACCACAGGAATAGCGCGAACTATGACAGTCGAGGTCATACTGGATGCCAATGTAGAATAGTTGTTTCGAATAATAAAGTTAATCGCTAAACAATTTCTTCTGCTCATAACAAGACATTATTGTTACACTATTTATAAGGGTTCTAAAACTGTATTTATTTATTTTTAACATAAATCTGAGTCAATATTTTTTATTGAATTCACAAGGATCATTTTGAATATGAATATGCTCCGATTCCTTAGTTCCTTCTCATTTAAGAACCTGCCTTCTTATTTTAGTAAGAGTAAGAAGAAGACTATTTCTCTCTTAATAATCCAGAAGGTCAATAGACTACGCGAGTTATCTTTAGACCTCTTCAGAGAAGAAACGACTCATTCTGACAGGCTTAGTAATGCCCAAAACTTCTAAATGTTGAAAAGGAGACACTTTGTAACCTAAACTTTTGAACATTACTAAGTATCTGACAAAATGAGTGCAAATGTATAGTTTCCATAGCCATTTTGAGTTGAATTAAGGGAGTAGGAAAATATTTGACTATCTCCAACATTTTTGGGCAAAAAGTCTTTATTATATTTTCGTACTCCTAACGAGAATATAATGAAGACTATTTGACCAATTGATAAATGAAACTATTTTTTTACACAATTCATCCTGTCCAGTAAATCACAGAAACATTAGTCGTGGGACAGCCGGGAGACGCGACAAATGGCAATTGCGACATCCGACGCGCCAGCCAGAGTCGCAGCCAGGGCAAGCCATTCCCGAGATTTGATCTATCTATAATCCAAGATTAGATTACCAATAGCGAAACATTCAAAATTGTAAAAACTGGACTTTTACGCGTCGTACGATCGTTGACAACGCCAACTGGGACTTTATCGCTAACGGGCTATGAAGGGAGCTTTACTCGAGTTTCATTTTTAAAATCAAAAACGAGGAAATCTGTAGAAAAAACCGGATATAGTCTTACTAGCAAATTTAAGAACATGTCACTGATTGGAACTTTCCAATATTCTTAGAACTTTTGTAGGCTGATAAAAGTGACTGTTGGTGAAGGCACTAACTTTTTCAATTCATTCCGAGTCTTCATCAGGGTACGTGATTAGATTTGGTGTTTGCTGAACATTACCTCTATAGATAACTTATGCACACATGAACATGCACAAGAGCAGAATTCTGAGCCGACTTTTTGTGGTTTGGGTTACGACGCAATGAAGACCTGAAGACAACGACATATCGAATGAGGATTGTAAGGATAGTGGGATGGCATGGGTTCATGGTCTTGCTTACATCCCTGTTGGACGCGCCGTCTGCCGTGCCAATTGCGCCTGCGCACCAAATTGCTGCACCCCGCCCGAGAAAACTGCATCTATGACCTCATGCTATTCGTATGCCGGGGTCAGGCTATCGTTCAATGGATTTGCCTTTACTCGTTAAACTGCTTAGCAATTTAAAAAAAATACTGCCGTCATAAGGAAAAAACCGGACAAGTGCGAGTCGGACTCACCCACCGAGGGTTCCGTATAAATTTGTAGGTACATATTACCTACAAATTCTCGCATTTTTTTCCGGGCTTTTCCCGAAATTTAGTTTCCAAAACCATGAGCAATTACAGATGTATAGTTTTTAGATTTTTTCCTGTAGGTACTTGTAGTATAAGACGATATTACTTGCCAAATTTCATAATTCTAGGTCAACGGAAAGTACCCTATAAATTAATTTCCCTTGAGAGTGTCGAAATATACGTTTTTTGCGGCATAAACGGAATCTTTTTTTACGTTAACTTTCTAAGTTAACGTAATAAAAACATAAGGCTTGATTTTTTTCATAGCTTCAAGGGATTTTAGACTTGTGCATATGGTTGTAATTTTAACTCGATACCTCCATACGTTCCCGAGATAAAGGGTCTTGACAGACGGAAAACAAAGTGATCCTATAAGGTTTCCGTTTTTCCTATTGAGGTACGGAACCCTAAAAAGGACGTAATTGACATATTTGGACTCAGCGTACAGAGGTGCATCAACCAATGTATTTTATAACTAACTACAGAGACTATTTTCAGAGATATGCTTAGCAAAAAGAATGCAAGTAATAACTTTTCCTATCGATATACCAAAAGAAGTCTAAACACCATTTCACAGACCTCAATACCCTCTTCCAACAGACGGATCTTAAATGCTCATGTCATACCCGTTCTGGTACACGTTGGGAATGATATTACAGATAAAATAATATCATTCCCAGCAGTATGTTATCATTTGATAACATGCATTGAAAAGGCGTTCTTAAAATATAGTGATGGGCCTTTTCCATGCATCCGAATTTTACAATATATGTGCTAATGTTAATATTGTAAAATACGAAGGATATATAAAAGGCTTATTTTTATATTATTATCAATAAAAGTTTTAAAACCATTGAACTCCTAGTTTAGTAATGTTAAGTTTTTGCTTTTATTTTTATGTTGTGGTGTAGAAAAAAGTATTTTCATTCATTCATTCGTATATTTTTAATTACCTTTTTGGTTTAGCACAGCTTTACCATACACCTTTTCCATATGTATTTTACTATTATGATGGCAGAATACGTGTCAACCAACTACAACGCATACGTCAAGCTTAGATAAGAAGACCTTGGGCTATTACCAATGGTGCATCATTTTTTTTAAATAGGTATATTTGATGTGGTTGTATCGTAGAATAAATCCAGGCACGATAGGAGTTGATAATAAAAACGTAAAGCTTTAAACAAGATTCATCGGCGGTTTGTTTCAAATATTGTTTTCGTTGAAACTGTAGATTCACGCAGTCGTTTTATCGGATAAATATTTTAGCATCAGATAGAATATTATTATTAATAAATATTTTAGCGTAAAAACTAAAACTGTAAGTATTATTTTTACAACAATTTATTGCAAATTAGCTGTCCACATCAAAACATTTCTTAAATTTGAAAGCTTCTGAAAAACATTGATATATTTTATCAGCTTTTAATTATTAATAGGAGAGCATATTAATAAAGCCCTAAATATTTTGTAACCAGTTTACCGCAATAAAAAAAACATGTATTAGCTTGAATTTCTTAGTTGAATTGGTACTTATGTAGTTATTTTAATTCAACTTAAATGACAAACAAGCATACGGCCCACCTGTTGCTGTTACCGTAACCTGTGGAGGTATAACTCGCGCGTTGTTGACCCTGAGACATAACGGGTTAAAATTCTCGTGTGCCTGTAATTTTTGTAAAATATTATTTGTTATTTTCGGTTATTTTGTATAAGTCAGCTTGATTTCAGTTCCAGATATTTCTAGAAGGTAAAGCTGCGTTAGGTAATTATAAGATAGTAGGTACACTATCTAAACACTGAACATCTAAACATTGAATCTACTTGTCTATCCAGATTTGTTGAAGAAAGACACCTAACAATGAAATGCCGGATTTGGACAGGTCCCTAGCAACTTGCAATCCAAGTTTTCATCTCGCGTAATATCCTGCAGCGCAGGTTTTACGTCCTTCTATAAATAGTTAACAGCATTCACTTGACAATCAGCCTCACTAATCACAAGCTATCAAAGTAAACTAAACTCTACAAATTCAGTTACAATGTGCGTTTTATGTCTGAAGCACAATGAAAGTTACGACCTTTTTGTGACTGAGGACTCGTTTACTGCGGCCCAGTAGCAAAGCAACTAGCAGGAATGAATTTCGCAGACTGCTTGCACTTTCAATATGACTTTGTTTATGAGTCGATTCATTATTAGCGCATGAAATAACTCCGAACAGTAGGTTCAGTAGAAACTAAAACCATAAAACATGTTTAGCTTTACGAATTTCAAAGAACAGTTCTTGGAAAAGCAAAGATGAAATGAATAATGATTCCGTTTTTGATTTTGCCATAAAAGCGAGACAAACAAAGAGCCATATTAAATTATGCCGATTGTAAAAAAACATCAAAGATGGTTTCACTTTTGAACAAAAACGGTGGCAAGAAAATAACAGGTAACTTGTTTCAGTGTTGTATTAGGAACACAGATTTAAAGATTTCGTTTATTTTCTGTGCTGTTCATAAATAACAAAAATATGCATTTTGCATTTTGATAGTTCTAGTCTTATTTATCAAAATAAATAATGTTAATTTAAATATTATGTAGGTACACTTACCTACCTTCTCAAGTTAGGAAAACAAGAATTTTCTCCTTGGTACTAGTTTCGTTGTTTTAATTTTAATTACGACTCTTCCATTCCGCGGGTTTTTATATCTTCCCTTGGATGTAAGTGATTGAAAAATTACAACTACTTAATTCAAATGGTTTTTTTTTTGGTCCGTTTTATACAATATGTTCTTTGATAATAACCGAGGTTAGATGACTGGTTATCTGAAACTTTTTGACACTGGAACTGGTTGTATTAAAGAAAGGCGACAAGGTGTGTGCGAACGCGAAGTTAGAAGAGGAAAATAAATCATCGAAAAATACTCAGACTATTCTATACCATACATCTAGTACAAATGAAATAAACTGAGTTGGATTTTTATGAACTAACATCTTATAACTAAAATAGTACGTCTCAATGTTTACTCAGATAGAGTGTAACAGTTTTATAAATTTAGCTGCCAAACATAGCGTTAGGTTCAATTATCCAGGTTCACGCATCTACTGAGGAAAGGAACGAGGAAGATATCCAAAAAATATATCACACATTTATTTTATCACATAACGCCTTAAACTCATTATGCACAAGGCACCTACTCGTGATGGGTGATTTTGATGCTCAAAACTGCCAGATGCGACAAGGTAAAACATAATATTCAGCAAACAATCTCATGGAAAAAGAAATAAACGTGGATGAAGACTAGTGGAGTTTGCATTAGAAAACAACCTTAAATTTACTAATGGTTTACGAGAATGAATGGAGCAAACCAAATTCACCAAAACAAAAAAAAATAATGAAATCAACTTTATACTAACAAACCGATCTACATGTATGCATGATGTTGATTAAAAACAATCTCAATTTTTATACGGACTACAGATACAATGATAAGATGCAAACTAGACGTGTAATCATAAAGAAGACGCCAACGATTTAAGCCAACTTCTCTCCTTATCTTATTTAATGGAGTACTTAAATAATGTACAAGCACAATATGTCACAATTTCGAAACAAGGATGATTCTTATAAAAGAGAGTTTTAAAACTAGGGCGGTACAATAAAAATATAAGTAAAATATAAATTGAATCCTGGCAAAACATAAGAAGATACATAGTATTTTTAAAATCAGTCATCCTGTGGCTGTTGCAATACAGTCAAAACGTCGGGAAAATAATAAAAAAGGTAAAAGCGATAAATACCCGTTAAACTTATAATTAGAAGATACATAGGCGTACATTATAAGAAACTTTCTAAAAATATAGAAAAAGCACAAGGACTCTCGAAAACTTCCAAGATATTCCAAGAAATTAGAAACAAAACAGAGTAGACAGCAAATTTTAAAGCGAAACTGAAAAACTGATAATTAAAAGACTACCTGACAAAATTTAAAGATAACTCTATGTATCAGGTACAACAATTTTTTTTATAATCCCTTAACCTTCAAACTAACACCTTTGAATTAGAGCATGCAATACAAATTAAGAAAAACGAAAAGACACCTAGAGACGACAGAATTACAAACGAAGTACTGATCTTATCAGAATCCCCTACACAGACCCCAACAAATATATATAAATATAAATCACATAATATAATATAATTTAGTTGAGCAAGGCGTAGACGAAGAATTTATTGGCTTGATACATAACGTGTACTCAAAGTTGCGCTTTAGTCTGGAAAGAGAAGGAGAAAAGTTGCCTATACTGAAAGAAGTACGACAAGTCGATCATCTAAAGTACTTTCCGCTGTTTCAGAAGCAGTCTTTAGAAACCTTAATTAGCAAGACAAAGGGCTGAATCAAGCTATCAAAACTACCAGAAAAAGTTAGAAAACAACAAAACTAAGTCATATCGTAAGCAGAATAAGAACACTCAAGTATTATTATTCCTGTCCAGACCTGTGGAGGTCATATTTGCAGGATGGAAAAAACAAAGTAGGCAAAATGAGTTATGGATATCACGTGACAACATAAGAAATAGGGAGCGACCGAAAAAACGTTGAGAAGGTAATTATTATATTCCGACAAAAAAGTGGACCAGAAAGGATGAGGTCATCAGTACAGAGATATAGGGAGAGTTATGGGGTAGGCCTACGCCAGAGAGGTGACTACTGCCTCATCTATATATATCATATGCATGATCTATATGTATTAATTATATTTATATTCATTAAAATTAAATAGGTTTTATTTTAAGGCTTTAAATGGAGTAGAGTAAAAGGATATTTTGTTTTTCGTTTATTTATATCCAAGACTAGTAAAGACACGAGACTCTTACCCTAGATACATATATTATATCCCTAGATACTATTGTCTAGATAGATGTATTATTCATTTACATCAATTTCTTGTTTGATTTGAACATAAGAACAATGCTCCGTAGTGTATTCATTAGAAATGGAGGTCTCATTTGCTACACTTGTTTCAATCACTCCATAATCAGAAAGCTATCATGGATGAGCTCTGGGCAGGCATGGCTGGATAATAAATTATTGTACTGATATTATTTTGATTTTCCAATAGAGAAGCTTCAGCGTCATTCACAAGGGTGAAAATTTGGCGTTTCAATTGAACTTGCATCTTCCGAGGCATTAATTTCACTGTTTCTGCAATGCTTTCAAAAAATGTGTTCATCTCATGCACTGATTTATTTGTGGCCTCTTTTTTTGAAACGTTATCAGACTCATTATTTTGTGGATATGTGTCTTCAATAGTTTGTACTTTTACTTTAGGTTGCTGCTGAAACTCTAGTGACCTAGATTCCATATTTTCAATAGCAGTTTTAAATTTATTTCTTGGAGTAGAAGATATTTTTTTATTGAGGAACGACAATTCCTTTTTATATTTTACTGCGCGATTCTTTGTTTGATCAGGAGATTTTTTTCGTAAAATCAGAGCTTTTCTGTAATTATCTGTGAGTCTTGTCCATTTTGCTTTGCAATCATAGGTTACAAAAAAAAAATTAGATTTATAATATAATTGTAATTAATTTAAATTTGGAGTTAAATTCAATTAGATAATCCAGCCCCATCTCATCTGTCGGGGATATCAGTTAGAGCCGGTGCAGCGGCTGATTCGGCCTAGGATCTCAAGAGGCGCAAATATAGAAGTCTCGGCAGAGCTTACTTATTTGAGCCTTTTTAGGTTGAGGACTCTGGGTCCGTGGGGAACCAGGGCCCTTCGCGTTTTCAAAATTATTTCAGGGCGATTGGTCGAAGCGACGCATAACCAGAGAGCTGGCTCTTAACTGGGTCAACGCATTAGCATTGCCATTCAGTGTGGCAGTGCGGCCAATATTTTGAGAACACTTCCTTCTGGTAGTGATCTGGATCAGTTGAGCTATAGATCATTTGCAACGGTCTTTAGATAGCTAGCTGTATTTTTTGTATATACCTACTTGTACATTTTGTATGAATAAATGTATTACCTAAGAATTAATTGAGGTTAGGATAACATTTCAGAAGCCAGACTACATTGACTGAAGTACCTACGATTCAGACCAGACGGAGCTGTCGGTCGGCGCGGATGAAACCTTGCGCAACCGCTCACAAGCTCGAGCATCTCTAAGAAAAAATGACGTCAGCCTTGCTCACTATAATATTTACAACAGTTTAAATGGTGACTGGAAGCGGCGACAGCAGCATCCGGCCGCACGCGACAGCACCCGAATACAATCAACGGCGGTCCGGCGCAGCCGACTGCAATCCAAAACGCGTAAGCTGTCCGCTCATAGATATAAAATTAATTTGCAAATTATGAATTACAAACCCGCTCAAACTATCTGTTTACCTCGCCGGAATGCGATACCCCTCCCGCTTCGTCTCTCGGCTCCCCGCGCTCACTAGTCGTGACAGTACGGTTAGCACCTTTGTTGCCTAAATGCCGATACCTACGCGTTTCGATTATTTGGTCATATTGATTATTCGTGTTGTTGTTTTGTTTTTAGGATTTTTTTGTTATGACTTTGGATATTTTTTCTTTATGGAAATTGAACGTTCTCTGTTTAGTTTGAACTGATTTGTTATTATTTTTTAAGTGAAATTCAAAGCCGTTTCCATGAAAAAAAAACATTTTTTTTCATGGAAACGGGCAGTTATTTCAAGAAATGGTATTCCATAAAAGTGGATTACAATTATCCAAAAGTCTTAAATTAAAAAAATCAGGGCAAAAACTGGACTTAACCTCTATGTCCCTCATTTCGTGATTCGAAACCAGTGTACGCCGCCGCATGTTTGGCAGGACACTAGAGCAAGTACTAGCAACGATCGAAGTACTAGTAATAATCCAAGTTTTCCATGAAAATTTTCAACACTGGGTAAAAAGCGTGAGCAATACAAAAATAAAGTTAAATTGAATAATTTTGGCATTTGCGAAATTGGAAACATTGTCAACAGTTTTTATACTGTGAAAAAAGAAGTGCCAACTTTGAAGAAAATCCTAGCAGTTGCTAAGAGAGTTTTAAATTTTCAAGGTGAACAAACCTATCAAAGAAACATAATTATTTATCAGTATACATAATGTTTATTGACTGAATTTCTTAATAGACATTTTACTTATATTTTTTTATTCCTTCATTGTACAAAAATAAATGAATATTTCTAACGATGCTTGTTTTTCAAACCGTACCAGAACGGTGGCGATATGTCGTCATCGACGCTAGGTGCGCAGATATTTTGACCGGGTTGTACAAACCTATTTGACACGTGGTATATGTATTCTATAGCGTGATCTTAAATTGTACTTTGAAGAAAAGAGTAGGTACAGAAGTACCTAGACGGATAGTGTCAGGTGTTGACACTATCCGTCAACACCTGACACTATCCGGGTGTCGGGTAAAATAAGAAAGCCGTTGTAAGCGCCTTCTGAATAATACAGATTGCACAGCAAACATAGAAAGGTTTTAACATAGGTATACTTTGAAATCGACGACACACTCATGTGCTAAAATCAATATATTGTAAATATAATAAAATGGGTTGTAATTAAGATTTAATCTCCCAAATTCTTGGTATTGTGATGAAATAACATTGAAAATAAATGTAAATTCACCTGAAACTGTCGTCAAAATGGATATTTCATTCCATGCTTCATCTTTCTTCAGTTGGTCACTATACAAAGAACAAGACAGGTCGTATAGCAGAGTATAATTCTGCACGAGGTTTATCAATGCTTTCTCATCAATGTTATTCATTTTCGAAAATTAAGACGTGCATACTCTTTAAACATTCACAGCGAACTGCTCAACCTCAGTCCCCAGAAAATTTAATTACGTCACCCCTCCCACCTCCTTTCCCGCTGCCGTTTGATGCCGACGTGAGGCGCAACTTTATGCTTACTTCAGTGTGCGTTAGTGGCAGTACGGCCACCGACGACCGACGCCGACGCCGAGCCTGGCGAACGCTGTGTGATGTGAACGAGGAATCTATCCACTTTTTGTTGTTATTGTAATAGCACTGTAATTCCAAATTCGCCTGAGTGTGCTACCGCGCACCTAATTTTATAGTTTATAGAACCACAAATTTACAACATGGCAAAAAAAAAGCAACACATAGCCTAAAGTATGTAATAATACGTTATGATGTACACATCTAACTAAACAATATCTAAATATTATTTTTCGAAATACACCCGTAGCAAGAAGGAGTTTGTATTGAATAACTACTTAGATAAGCTCGCCGGCGTTCATCTGGTTCTTTAAAAAATAAGTCCCCTTCATTGCAAATTACGATCTCGATACAAAACCCAGATCCTCTTTGAAACCCAGTTCCCCGTTATCCCAAGGCAAGTCCCAAACAGGCTGCATTCCTCGTTTTGTTTTATTTGTCTATCCTCACAGCAGGGTCATTAGCCCATGGTAACAGATAAATATATAGATTGTACATATCGAATCAGGTCAAAAATTTGGGTTGAACTCAACTGAACGTTTCTTCACCTTTGTAGGTCGCGGTCTTGCCAGTATAGGAAGGAGGTTAGTATATAATTTAGATTTACATAAAAAATATCGTATACATTATTACATGGTCACGCTGTTGGACTTAGGTTAATCTCTGCTGCCTTAAAACGTTATCTAGACCAATTTTCTTATCACACTTAATAAAGTTTTGTAAACATAATCTTGAGACTACAAGTAATGGGGATGTCTGTTTGTGGCAGTTCAGTTTTTGTTAGCTACCTATATCGTTTCAAAATCATACAAATTTAAATATCAATTAGGAGAAAAATGTTAACAGATAAACAAACAAAACACACATATGAATGATCGACTATACTTTATTATACGTGTACACCTTACGAAATAAACAAGCTATAACATATTTAAATTAAATATACAATGGGCTGTTTTATCGCTTAACACCGATCTCTTCCAGACAACTTTTGGATGGACAGGATTCTATGTATTGCGTGTAACAAGAATAAGCTAACAACGCCCGACTCCACCGAACACATTATACCGGCTTCTTGGGTCACGGGTGGAAACAAAGTTGCCGGAAACTATCACTGAATCGCTCGCCGCTCGCACACTGACCCAATAGACGCGTGGTCTAAATAGGAAATCCTACTTGCGAACGCAACCGATACACGAGTCTAGTGCATTAACGAGTAAGTAGTTACAACTATAAATAATGCTACATGAATGGCCAACTTTTATCTTGAGACTTGGACCTGCAACGTCTAGCTGAAACAATTCTGAATATGACCTAACCTTTGAATTATTAGGTATGACAAATATTAGGTCTGTATAATAAAAGGTGATATTCACTTTGAAATTAATTAGTTTTTATTTTGTCAAATTACACGTCGTTGTTACAGTAGCTCGATTAGAACGGAAGGGAAGGTTGATAATTTTTATCCTAGTTGACCCGGTAAAAACATTGCCTTACGGATGACACTATTATGTTAAGAAACTTTCTTTAACAAGGTCCTATCAGAATAGCATCATATTATTTCTATCAGTTAATTGAGCTTGCAGTGGGGATACCTACTGGCTGATGATGACAACTCAAGTAGTCAAATATGGAATACTAGCTTCTGCCCACGGCTTCGCCCACAAGGTACCCGGATAAAAAGTAGCCTATTTGTTAATCTGATGTATTAGCTATATTACTGTAGTTTCATCAAAATCCTTTCAGTAGTTTTTGCGTGAAAGAGTAACAAACATCCATCCTCACAAACTTTCGCGTTTGTAATATTAGTAAGATATTACTTGGGAGGTGTCAAGCTAAAGAAACCAAATTAAAATGATGCATAAAATGTTAGGTACCGACTGAAGAATTTTAAACACTTATTTCCACACTTGTTGGTAATATTTACCAATAATTTACGGCCTCAACAAAACTATAGATACTGTTTGCTGAAGGGGAAACAGATAACAGGTTTCATGTAGGTATACTATTCCGCTGTATATTATGTGGATGTTTTTTTTATTTTTATTTCACGTTTCACGTCATCTTATTTACCTTGACCATTTAGGTACCTGCTCATTATTATATTATTATTTAGAAAATACGTATTATTCTTAACATGATAACCAAGATGCCTCTGTTTTGTATGCAAAATATACACTCCCTATGCAGGTGGCTATTTGTTTAAAACACATTATTTATTCGCCCTGTTTTTTTTTTTGAGTAATTTGTTCATCTAAAATTCAAGCATGGTTAATTATATTGCATGTTTTTCCAATTTGTATTTATGATTAAAATTCTTACGACGTGTTAATTGTTGATTTACGATGTTTGTTTGCTAACCCTTTATCCAAACAGAGGTAGCCATCTTTAATTATCTTAATATCAGATATTTAAATATGTTTTGCTCAGTGAACAGAGATAAATCAATAAATTTAATTATTTTCCTTAAATTTATATAAAATTGTTAGTAACGTATATTCATTCACACGCTGACAATCAACGCAGTCTAAATTGTGAGTTATATATTTTAAACTGAGGAGTGTATTAACAACCTTTTTTTCCTTTTTAACCGACTTCAAAAACTCGGCTGTAAGTTTTTTTTAAAATATTTTTTATACTGTGTGTTTGTTAACAATTTATAGCCGATTTTGACGATTCTTTTGTTGTTGTTTATAGCATGATCCCGAGATGGTCACATAAAAGTTTTATTCCTGAGGGATTGCTATTTCTTCTTGAAAACTTATAAAACATCATTATCTTATGGAATCAGGACTAGCCGAAACATTGTTTAAGGGTGATTTATCTTTTGCTTTTTTTTATATAAAAGAGTAATCAAAATAACAAGGGCACGTAAGAATCTAATGATAGAGTACCTGCAGGATAGAAGCCGTAAACTTGGGACTGCAAGCGTATCGGAAGACCAGCGTTTTAGTGGCACAAAGTGCTTCTAGGTATAACATAGTGCTGAGTGGCGGCCATTTTTGTTGTCAATATCATGTTTATTTTAATGACTCACACATGTACTCCTGTATCCTTTAAGTGACGCAAAATTCCAACGCTAGAGAGTCCTACATACCTTCACCATAATTTTGGTCATACCTCTTATTTCAAGGGCCCTGCGTTATGTCTCTAGTCATGTCACGTTAAGTCAACGTACCTCAACCAGGTTGAGAAACGGCTTACAAAACAATATCATATTGCCTTCAAGCCAAGGAACCGTTCCTACCATTACTGTTGGTTCAGCATTTGACATTGGTTGTACTTAGTGTGGGTAGGCGTGGGTTGTAGGCGCCGCGAATAGTGTCACAGAATAAATACTACAAAAAAGGCTCATACAGCTTGTTAGCGGAAGGCTATGCAGGTGTTGACAAAACAGCCTCAAGAAAAACTACTATGGACATTTGAAGTTACGTTTGGTAATGAGAACAAACGTAACCTACAAAACGTAGGGTACCTACATAACGTAAGATATTCCAGATGTATAAGGAGGTTACCAAACTAAAACAGACCAAGAAAGAAACGATGCCTTAGAATATAGATTAACCAGAAGCCACATCCCATACAAACAGGGCACGAGGTGAAGTGAAGCTAAAACACCGCAATTCCCATCTGCAAAATTTTGGTAGCTCGCAAATCGCTACATACACAAAAAAAAAAGTATACCTACACGAAAAATGTAGAAACCATTCGCAAACTATTTGTAACAGTAAGTACTAAGAGTAATGTTAAAAGTGGTGGTAGATGGTGTGTTATGTATGATTCATACAGAGAATTACTACTATTAACTCGTTTAGGTGGCACGCACGACACCTTTTCTGGTGCAAATCTATATTCTAAGAATGTCATGCATGATATAAAACTTGTAACCTTGCAGTTTTTGCAACCTATTCAACTTTGCGGTGCTTTTTGACTTTATCTAAAATATCGCGTGGAAACTCCATATTACAAGCAACGCTTTCAAACAAATAGCTGTGTTACGACCGTTTTATCGCGTTTATGTTCCTACAAAACGCAAAATGCCCCTTTCATGTCCAGAGCAAAGCGTTATTTCACATTGTTTGTCTGAAAATCTGCGCGAGTCAATCAGTTGCAGATCTTGGGGTTTGCAGTCGGCATTGGTACAAAGGTTTTACGGCGTTTAGAGTGAAACAATATAAATATTTAGTATCAAAACTCTAACTTTGTTCTACAAAGGACAAAATAGTTTTTTCCTTATTACGGAACCTTAGGTACGGAAACCTCAAAAAAAGGTAATTTTGATTCACGGAAACGGCAACCTAAACGTTTTTAGCTGCTTATACAAAATTAGAAAGTTAACATAATTTACTTTTCTGGCAACCTGTCACAGTCACTAATTCGCAACATTCTGACGAATGAGAATTTCACGCATCGCGCTTAAAAAACGCCGATCATACTATTTTTACACACTTTATTCTATGCCACCTTCGCGGATAAGATTTTTTAAACCTTTGCGTCTGTTACTGCTCCCTAAAGGAAAGCTGAGCATCTATAATTGGACATATTGTATGTTGTTTATACAACACACTCTACAAAGGTACCTTCGCACACGTGAAAATTAATTCATCATCATCCGTCCACATCAGTCCACTACTGGACATGGCCTTTCCCAATACGCGCCATTGAGCCGGTGTTCGGCTCGTATGTAGGTAATTAACGTGAAATCCCTCTTTGCGTTCTGATGAACATGCTGTCAAGTGTCAATTGCATGTTGGTCCAAAATAATTACTTCCAAAATAAGCACATTCTGATGAACAGCTGATACTGCATACGTTCCCTTATATGTGTACCGACCGAGTTTTGAGTGAATAAAACCAAGGAATATTTTTTTCCATAGAAACTTTACCACCCTGTTTAACCCTGTGCTGATGAACGCTGTCAAGTGTCAATTGCATGTTGGTCCAAAATAAGCACATTCTGATGAACAGCTGATACTGCATACACTGTGTTTCTCTGAATGCTTGGAATGGCGCCGCGCCGGCGGAAGTGGCAATGGCACGGCCACATCGTCCGGGCAGAGTACAAAGCCTCGTTGTCTGGCCACCTTGTCCTGTTCATGCTCAATAACTTTATATCTATGTCCTGCAAATGCCCCATTTCCGAGGACGTTGAATATTATTGAGGATGTGTTTGTTTTCAACTGTAATCTTATGTAGATTTCATTTGTTCATACTACTGACCAATGTTGTGTAGTTGAATTGTAATTTGATCGAATATGGAAGATCTACAAAAGTTTGTTCAATGCCTTTCAAGTGTCTAAAAACCTACAACTGTAGTTTTTTTTAATTCTCAATTATCTTAATTGTCCTTCCAGCCACTGTGATTACTGCGATAGTAATAACATTTCCAAGATATATCTGATTTGTAAAATGCGAATCCATTTTCTTTTCTATCGTAAGAAAAGGCTTATGTGTAGAACATATATACATGGCTATGGTTAACAGGATGTGTTCTGATGGATGATCAAATGGTATACTTGCAACTGCTGTACATTGTTATTCGTTGCACGCCACTTTTGTAGGTAACTATGAATCCTTGCATCCTCTGCACATAATTCTGCTCAGTGAACACGATTTCTGAGTGTGAATGAAACCAATGTGATTTTACAATCAGGATTGAATTCCAGTGTCTGTTACGTTAGACGTACAAAAGTCAAAAACAAAGTATTATTATTGCATTTCAATCCGGATCTATATACTCCATGATAAAATACAAATTCCTAAAAATGATATCAGACTGATATCATTAGAAATACCTAATTATGATTTTTTTCACGAAAAAATAAAAACTGACTTCAAATACGGGAGGTTGTAAAAAGTATTCATAAAAAAGAAACTTAAAAAACGGTTCACACTTGGCGAAGATATCGCGTATGTACACACAAAAAACATACAGACGAATAGAGAACCTCCTCCATTTTGGAAGTCGATTGAAAAATAAACTGATGCTGTTAATCATCAGCCCATTTTAATTCTCTCTCAATATACGTCACCGCCGTGTATCTGCCCGCCGCCGGCTTTTCTCAATTTTTTATAATTATTTGAAACTTAATCTTCCTTCACGTATAAACAGACTTCTTATCGTTAATACATCGGTTTCGAATCTGGAGGAGCAAGAGAACTGTCTCAACTTTGACGGTGCATCCAATTTAATCCTGTTTAATTTTCAGAAGGTAGGTAGCTTTTTTACAAGTGCCGTCTTGAGCAGATTATTTTTTTTTATTTTTTTTCATTGAGCGGCGTTCGTTTAGCATCAATCATTAAAACTCAATGTTTAAGTTTTAGTAGAACTACGTACTTTTCATACATTATGTCTCAGGGTCGCCAACTATAGTGTTGTAGGCGTCTATAGGTTACGATAACCGCTTACCAACAGTTTCTTTGTAAGAAACGCTTGTAGTAGTTAAACTTGTAAGGGGCTTCAATCCCTTTCACACATCATCCTCTTCACGACGAGGGATTTTTCTTAGGTCGTGTTACGTCAGCGTTAGGATTCTGCAGCCTTGAGCCGCATCAGAATCGAATGAGCACTCATACACTCGTTCTCGACTCGGTAAGTATTTTGTGACGCCTTCGCTACGCCCGCTATTATTAACCGAGTTCATCGGAACATCTATTTGCGCAATTTGTAGCATCGTTGCTAAAGCATTCCAATGACCTTACTGTGTTTACTGCGGAGGCCGATTGCACGCAGTTTGGCTTCACTTGGCTTTAGGCAAATAAGAATAGTACCTATTATGATATTTATTCATGATAGTTTTGTGGAAGCTTACCTACATATTACTTAGATGGATAAACTCTTTTGCACCCCAAAAAATAATACCGGAAATTCATAAACATACAAGGTACAATGGACGGTCTTATTGCTAAAAGACAATTTTTGGATCTTACTTACAGGTACTATACTATACCTATATACCTTATATATTTATCATGTGCCTCATGAGGTACACTACTTTTTTTACGTCTGCGAGTATCATATTTTTTCACTTTGCTTCAATCACATGTAACTGTTCCAAATTAGGTTGTCTGGTAGAGATCGTTAATTAGCGATAAGACCGCTCATTGTACAACATTGTCAAGGTTGGTAGAACTCATTTAAGCTGAGAGTTTTCTGTCTATCTTCAATTAATTAACATTAATAGTCGTACTAGGTTAGTAGGTAGGTACCTATAGGTAGTTACTGTTATCATTTGAATCCAGTGAGAGTTTGCTCGTGCCTTGTAACATCGATGTTCCGAATTCAGTCAAGTATAGTTATGTCAGTTATGTATTATTAGTGACCCGCCCCGGGTTCGCACGGGTCGTTCAAATTTCTGACTTGTCTGATGGATTTTGCTCAGCATTGAAAATTACTTAGATGAAGTTGTTAGTTGTGTAGTACCTACCACATATTGCACCTAAAGAGCCCTACAGTCCGCGTGGCCCGACGCGCACATGGCCGGTTTTTTTATTATACTTATAAAGATTATCTCCTAGCATAATCGGGAAGTCGGTGGCCTACGTCTATTAGTGGACCTCTAAGCGGCTATTGATAATGAAGATCATCTCCTTAGATAAGCAATACCTTTGGGTTAAAAACTTCGGCGAATAGTCACAGCAACAAAAAAATATAACACTTGTAATAGGGAGGGACTTAGTTTTGAAGTGGCCAACATGCGTATTTCTACCAATACATTGCTTATAATAGGTACGAATTTTATTATAGGAGTACTGAGGCGCCTCGAGGGAGTGTGCGTGGAGCATGCGCTCTGTGCCTCTACTTGCTAGGTAGGTGCCTACTCAGACATCACACGCTCACTGCCCATGTCCATTCACTGCGCAACCAATGCGTCTGAACCTCGATATTGCTTATATTCAGGTAGGTACCTTTAAATACTTCTTAATCGGCCCGTTTGACGGGCTTGTGTCTTCGTCGAGCTAGCCGAGATTTTGAAGTCAAATTCGGTAAGATATGAAACTTTAATATCGACGGATCTTTCGGTAAGGCGAGGAGTGTGGTGTGGTGTTGGTGTACGTCGCGCGTCGGTGTGCCGCGGCGGGTGCGCGAGTGTGCGCGGTGCGCGTGTGTTGGTGCGAGGCCCGTCCGTCGCGGCGCGCCCGTCAGTCGGCGGCAGCGAGTCACGCGCGTCGTTTCGTACACCTCTCTCCGCAGTACCGAGTCCCGCTGCACTTCACGCAGCTTACCATAAAACGAGCCAAGCTTCAGCGGCTCTCACGCCTGTCGAGGTCGCCCCGACCTGGTTCAGTCTCACTCCTCGGTGGTTTCTCTTCGCGCCCTTGCGCTCGCGTGGTCTGATCTGCTGCAGCGATAGCTGCAGAACTCGACGTTTCTGTGCTGTGACTCCGGCGGGCTAACGTCGGCCGCCGTGTGCTGTGACAGTGAAATCGTGTCGTGCGGATGTGCAGTGATGGATTCGTAGACAGAGTTGTTTTTGTTGCTCGGAGAACTACGGAGTGGTCTGCTTGTTTAACCTGGTGCGAGAGGGGTCGTCAAGATTGAGCCCAAACTGTATATAGGTGGGTATCGCATCATGTTACGATGTGGCCGGTGAGAGCTACAGTCGCTGGCTGGCAGAGTTACTGTTGAATATTTATAGCCAGCAAGTTAGAAAGTTGCTGTAGCAAAGCGGCCTGACAAGGCTTGCCAGAAACGTACAGCTGATTCGTCGTATCGTGTCACAGAAGGATAAACTATGTCTAGTGTTCAATAAAATTAATCGTATCATCATATTTGTAGCTGAGAGCATCAGTTACAGGTTTAACTTTTTAGTGAGGTAATTAATAGGTTAATGTCTTCATTACCGATAATTTGGTTAATATAGTGTCATAAAAAATATTTGATTCAGTGTGACAATAAAGTTGAGTATGTAACGAAGGACCTACCTACTTCAGACTTATTATTATTAATATCAGAGTTATGCAGTTTTCAATGCAAACAAACAATAGTCTTATACCTAATATGTTAGGTCAAAAATACATTAAAACGCATAGTAGGATGGTAGGTACCTACTTAGGTAAATTGAATTAGATCAAGAGCCAAGTCCAATGCATTTAAAATAGACAGTTAATACAATTGGATGAACGGGCCAACAACAATGCTTATTAGAATATAATATACATACCTATATAGAAGCGATAGATTTGTAGATACAATTGATAACCTGAGAGGCAATATTATTATCCTATTAGAAAAATAATTTGAATTTAACGACCTAGATTGTTTATTTGAGAGCATTTTTAAAGAGAAATACCAGGGTTGCCATTAAAAAAAATACTGCCGTGTTTTGGATATCGAATTGCCGTGTTTTGAGGCAATTAAAAAAAAAAATTGAAATTGAAATTGAATTGTTATTGGTCCATAACGTCCATGCATATAACTTGATTTTTTATCGTAAAGATGTGTAACCAATAATCGACTTCACTTGAAATGTCACTTGTTAAGTGTAGTCGATTATGCGTTTACAGATTGTGTTCGATTTTAAAGTGGATTGCGCTGATTGCCGTGTTTTATGATACGGAATGTTCTGACGTGTACCGTGTTTTATTTTGCCAAGCAGCCCCAGCAATGGCATCACTGATAGACACATCGATATCTTTAAAAGAGGCATAGAAGAGGGGTAGGTCCAGTGCTTACATTTATCCCACTTACAAAGAAAGACACTTGAATTAATTCATCAAACAATAGCACCTACCTACATTGTAAGTTGCCTCAAATCTGTTTTACAATACCTATTGCCATCAATAACAGTGTAAATACAATCGAGCTGGCCAATTCTCACTTTATATGGACTGCGAGAGATTTCCAATAAAAGCACTGTTTGGTCAGCAATCCTGCGCGTACCATCAATCAAACTAGTCTGCTTTGGCCGTAGTTCAAAGAGCAAATAAAAATGTGCCAATATCAGATTCAGAAGCAGGGCAAGGCCATGTCCTCATTCTCGCGAGAAAACTCTGGATCGCGTAATAAACTGCTGTAGTGGATTCATAGTTCATGCAAGTAATTTGATAGTAGATACCTAATTTCTTTATTATTGGATCTAGTTATTCGTGAATTGGTTTTAGCACAACCACATCCTCTAACTTATTTTAAGAATTGAATTGATTTTATGTGACACCTAGTACAAACAATACGTACCTAATGAGTATGAAATCTAATCATGTCCGTCATTGAGGTTACAGTCGTGAGCGTATTTGTTTTTTTTAAGTAGAGTTTTAAGTAGACATAACTTATCATCTCTCCGTAAAATACCGTCTATTAGTTATCGTGTATTTCTAGAGAAAGGCCAGGGGTCTAGACAAATACCACTTTCTGTTGTCGTTAGCGCCTGCGGAAAGATTAATTTGTACGGGAATGACATAAGCTGTGGAAATGTATGTATGTATGTAGTTAAAATAAATAAATAAATAATGCTGGACATTTTCATACAGCATCATCTAGCCCCATTAAGCAGAGCTTTTATTATGGGAACAATATGACTGATATACTACTTATATACTTTTTTGTAAATACATACATATAAAACAGCCAGACCAGAGACAAATATTTTCAGATCATACAAACATTTGTCCCGCGGTGGGAATCGAACCCGCAACCTTCTGCGTCTCAGGCGGGCTTCCGCCCACTGCGCCACAGAGGTCGTCAGCCACAGAGGGAGGAGTTATCCGTGAATTAGTTGTAGGTTAACCACGTTCTAACTTATTTTAAGAATTAAATTGTTTTTATGTGAAACCTAGCCAAAGAATGGATAATCGGTAGATATTTAGTAGAGACAAATGGATTTAACGTTATATGTGATACATATCTACCTAGTTTATAATTTTATGTTTATCCTTATTGTTAAAATTTATGCATGCATTATGCAAATTTATTCACTACTAAGCACGTCACCTACGAGTATTTTACTTGAAGGAATATATATTTTTTAAAAGAAGATTAATATTTTCTAGTTCCAACCGAATTCAAATGTAAAAATCACATCAACTATTGAAAACAGGAGGTTTCATAAGTTCCTACCATAATTTGCTCCTACTATGTACTTAATATCACTCGGAAGTCGTCACAAGGCGTCAGTGATGGCTTATTTCTACAGAAGCGGGGCAATTGCAGGTGCCTGACGATGTCATTCACCCCGACCGCCACCAATATTTGGATACACAACACCCATAGCTCCCTTACCCCTACCTATTATATGTAGTGTAAGTTGACTATACCGATAACAGACCCACACTAGCGTCCGGCATGCTCGCACGTGGCACGCTTGAGAAGAGAATAGGGAACTTAATTGTAATGCCAATAAGATTTATTTTTTTCACTATACTATAATAACCTACTCATTATGTTCAATGGTTTTAAAGTAGATGGGGCAGATAATATCAATACCCAAAATCAACATAAAAATTAAGGTAATTACAAAAAAAACAGGTAAATTTATTATTACAGAACAAACAAAATGTAAAAAAATTATTGGTACAGTTCAGAATTCCCAAGATAAAATTGTAATCTAGATTTGAAAAGGATGTGAAAGGGGCAATGACAAGGAAATAAAGAATATTAATGACTTTTTAGTTGACGATTTGAAACTTTGACCATTTAATTTTATGAATAATAACACTTTATTGAACTCCATATGAATAATTTACTTCAAAATATAATTTTAAACCTACAACTGTAACCTATATTATGTTGAACCAAATAAATTAATCTTTATCTTTATCTTTAATAAAATGCTTCATACAAGACAAAACACCAAGCATTATGTTGATGTCCTAACCCGTTTTGGAAATGAGGTATAATGTTCATAATAATTGAAAAACCTATCGCTGCCGGGTAGTAGCAAAAATCTGGGACACCGTTTATTTCGGGCTTGAATTGGGGCAGCGGCGTTAAAACATCGGGGTTTCCGAGCCAGTCCTCACGATGAAAACAAATAGTTTGTTATATGCCACACATGACTGAGTGGACGTTTTTCTAAAACCATTCTATAAAATACATTACGACTTAGGTCTTTAAAGTAATGATAACAAAGTCGACGGCAGAAATGGATGACAACACCCTTAAAATGTGAAAGTTCAAAAACCCTGAAACACGTCATTATTTATTTATGCTCAGTACCTATCTGTAATTCATATTTTCATATTTCTAACTTCAAAGAACAAAGACTTTCATACAAAGTGGATATTTACAAAAATCCTTTTGTAGCACATGCTTACGTTATAAAATTAACCTATGTTCCAAATTTCAGCTTTCTAGACTTAGGAGTTTTAGCTGTGCGCTGATAGTTCAGTCAGTCAGTCAGGACAAACGATTTTATAAGTATAGATTTGAATGGTTAAGGAATGCGGTTCGAGTGGAGTAGATGGATCAGTATTTGCTGGTAATTTTGCTGAATTATTTTTATTCGTCGAACAAAAGATAGCTAATCGTTTATATTATTTATTCGCCCTCATTCTTCAGAATCTTACAAACAATCTTATTGATGTTTTTTGTAACAAATGTCATCTTTTGATAAAACACAGTTTTTCTCTGAACAACGATCAAAAGGATTTTTAATTACTATTTATGCAAGCCTTATTGATGACTTGTTATCATAAATTCAGCTTTCAAGTTACTGAAGCAGACACATAGAAACAAGTCCGAGCCAACATTTGCTGAAATAGTGGGCAATACATAAAATAAAGACGCCTATACATTTGCATGTTGCTGTGAATAAAACTTTATTGATACTGGATAAAGTTGAAATTCCTAGGGTCCTGATGTTATCGAACAATAAATTTGGCTAACATGAGTTATCACTAAGCATTTTAGATTTGATTCAAGTTGTGCTCGGGATATTATGATATTATGTAGTTGACAATATAGGATCATATCGTAGACTATGTTGCACGAACTGGTAGAATCCTTTAAATGTAGAAATATCAAATCTATACTAGTCGGTTTAAATGTGTACTTTCTAATAACATCAGTGCTGTTTCTGTGAAAATGCTATCAGGTGGGAAGAAAATATAACTTAATAACAGCAAAAAGGAACAGGAGCAATT
This sequence comes from Perizoma flavofasciatum, assembly GCA_958496245.1. NCBI lineage: Eukaryota > Metazoa > Arthropoda > Insecta > Lepidoptera > Geometridae > Perizoma > Perizoma flavofasciatum. The sequence goes on along the minus strand of OY292425.1, from coordinate 9,785,603 downwards.
TTCTACCATTAAAATGCCATTTAGATGCCTCGATATAAGGAAAATGATGTCATCATGTAGTTACTCTTTCATGAAAAGAAGCTATAACTTGTATCAAGGATGAAGAAATGTTTAATCATCAGTAAGATTCAAGTCTAAGAATACGTGTTATACTGTTATATACCGACGGGACTATAATACAAAGTTATATACAAGTCGCTGAGTTCAACGTGCTTGTAAGAATTATAAATAGGATGACTGGTATCTAGGTAACTATACATACAAACAATCAGCTAGGTACTCGCTTATCAAGCAGGTAAGTAAACGATGTTCATAATGTGCGGTGGCCGATTTAATGATCACTTGTTCGATTAAAAAAACCTGATCAAAATTTCGGAAAAGTGAAAGATGTAGGTATGTTTAAAACGCGATTAATTTTAAAATGTTGAAACTTTATACAAATATAGCTTTGGGCACCATAGTTTTTTTTCACTCCATTCCTCGTGCGACCAAAAAAAATATTAAATGGCAAAAATATGATAGTCTGATTACCCACAGCCAATAGAAAAAATCAACGACGGATTTGATTACAGGTAATTTCGAATTACAAAACAATTGTTCCGTCCGACATTAAATGGGAAAAAATCGAACCCACGCTCAAACAGCAATTTCGCTATTTAAAATGCCGGGTAATAAAATTGGACGATTCCGTTCCACAAAAACTTAATCGGACAAAAATATTCGAGTCGATAACCGACGTACGAACACATTTTCAAATCACGCCGTCTCCGTCCGTCCCTTGCATTCCACAACTCGCTCACCCACAGCAGGCAGACCGGTCCTCGAGCATTGTACCAAACGAGAAAACTCGCCCAGTTTACATAGTTTGCTGAACGTTCCACGTGTAACGTACGATTATGCTGCTTGGTCGTGGTGGGGTAATACAAGGCGAGGCGCGGTCTCAAGGTGAATCGTCCGGTCAACACACGCTCAGCTCAGCCGAAAGCCTAGCTAGACCAAACAGAGCCGTGACCTAACTATAAATAAAGAACTACAAATTTTGGTGATGACCTCTTCCATTGTTTCCAGGTGTATGAACAATAGATTGCGTCAACGGCCTGCTTGAGCCTTTGAGCTGGCAACTGAGAACTTTAAGCTATTCCATAATGTCCTATAAAATATGTATGTAGCTACCTAATTACTTTACTACACAACAAAACATAAGTACAATTTGTTATAATAACTGGGCTAGCACTGCAAATGAAGCCAATAACGTAATTTTTCGTCATTACGTCTAGTTCCTAGAATTAGCTATAATGGCACTATAATATAGCCTTGAGAATGAAAAAGACAACGCATAGTTATATTACGTTCAAACTAAAATTGCAACGCGTTGCTATTTTAAATCGGAATATAAATTGAACTAGATTCTTTAGTGAGCGCGGTAAAAGATGTTACTGATCAGTTACCAGGAATTATCTGATTACATGGACATAATATCAATAACTTGTTAAAACCTTGAAAATCTAGCATGTAAGCGTTTAGTCATTGGCGTTAAAATAATATATATTTATCAATCGTTAATAATTATTAGGTAGGCTAGGTACTTTGTTTAAAGAACTCAAGCTTCCTTTCATCCTCAATTTTTAGCTTCTTGACAGATTCAAAATAATAAATTACGTCGCTATTGACTATAAACACAGAATAAGTGTTAGTGCTACTCGTATAAGCCTTTTGATGTTGATTTGTATTAAAAGCTCCTGGTTTGGCACGTGTCTTTTATTATTATGTGACCGAATTTGAATGTGCTTAAGTCGAACGCCATTGCAATATTCCTTGTAACTAGTTATTTTGGCCAGCATAGTTCTAACCCTAAATCGATGTCAATAGAACGAGAACCGAGGGGCCGAGCACGGCTGTTGACCGAAATAAAAAATAAACATAAGAGCAGTCGGTTGCTAAGGTATTAGGTATAGGAACTAGATCGTGATACATAGATGTGTTAACACTATATTGTTGGCTATTATCGTGAAATGTGTTATCACTTAATTATTGACATAAATTAGAATTAAAACAAAGATGTTTCAATTCGAGGTGCATAAATTCTAATTACAGTCGATATACTTCACGATTTGTATTACTCTGAGGTGACTAGAGTCTAGAGTCTCCGTCATTCAAATAAAAGCCTTCAGAATACGAAGCAAAGCCTTATTAAAAACGTGTTTGAGATTACACAACTGGAACTAGCAGCTAAGAATAATAAAGCTACCGTAAAACTAACACTCATTACAAAGTTGACATTTAAACATTGCAGCGTACACGAAGCCGGTTTAAATAATAGTACACTATTGCAGAGCCCGCGAAATAGTCATATAATAGTGCTTTTCTCAATAAAAATGCAAGGAAATAAAAAAGGTTCCCTATGTAAGATACTTTTACGTATTGTTCCTTTGACTTCCCTGGAAACCGGTTTTTCATCGCTAATTTGACTTCCGATCTTAGATCTGGTGGAATGCATTTAATATCCATTTCACTTTCGGAACCTTCGAGACTAATTTTTAATTAGGTACCTATTTATTATCAAAATAACAGAATCAAGACGACCTTATTCTTTACCTTTTAGGTTTAGAGGGCATAATTGGCAAGTTAAGGGTGTTAAAAAAATACTTTATCTATGGTATTTTAGTTTCCTTGACATCTCCCAATCAATTCCGGCCCAAGAAGTGGCAAGTAGCCATCCTTTACCACAACGGCACTGCTTGATTTAGTGTGACTTTTAAGAATAATAAAAATAATGTATGATAAATCAGATCAAAAAGAAAAAATCTTAGTGTTGTTGTCCAGTGATACCATTGGACTCGGCCTATTTGCCCGCCGGACCGACACGCAGCAGATGTGAAAACCGACCAAGGTGACTTCTCATTGCGACCTGATTTCCTATGACATTCCAATTTATAATTCTGGCAATGCTATAAGGAAAGAAATAGCTTTTAACATGTTAATTAACTTCACTGTTGGATGGTTTGCTTTGATTGTTAAATCAAATGTTTTTGAAATGATTTGATATTTACAAATGTTTCGAAATAAAGATGTCAGTCAAAAATGCTGTAGGTATGCTAATATATGTATAGGTACTTCTCACGACGACTATAATAAGTACTTATACATTTTTTTGTAACAAATGTTACATTAAGAGCCAGCCCATTTAAAGTGTAATAATAATACCCATAATCCTTACTGTTTGATGATAATATTGCGATGGCGTGGAACAAGGTATTTAACATGACTGACCACAGAAACAACGGATATAATTACTCGAAGTATACCCGTGGTAGGTAGTCAGATTTGTTTCTACAAAGAAATGTTAGGTGTCAGATGTCTCTTGAAATTTATATTTTTCATATTGGAGTATTTTATACGGCTGAGCTTATAGTTTTCTGAATGATATAGATACAAAGGATGATAGACTTGGTAAACATAAAAACACCATGTAGCCAACTTTACTGAATCATAGACAAAATAATGTATATTGGTGCGGGCTATGGGGATCTATGATGAGATCTGAAACGAGAAAATTCGTACTAATGACGTAAAAGTAGACTCTTAGAACTAGCAAGTTGATATAGATATAGGCGAATTAGTTCAAAGACTGGATGTCTTTGGATGAACGTCGGTAAAATCGTTGTGCCCCCCTTAGGGCAGGTCTTTGTCCAGCAGTGGACTTCTAAGGGTAAATTGTAGAGGATGGGCAGTAAATGGTAGCATCAGTACGGAATTCTATATTGATCAGGCTGGGTGGGACGAGTCGGCTGGCTGTTTGGGCGGGCGGTGCGTGCCGCGTGCGTTTCACCCAGGTTCAAGGACAAGGTTCACTCATTCAGCTACGGGCACGTGCCGAAAGTAAATATAGTACTCCAAGAATTACGACGGCATCGCTGTAAACCCAATTCGTTGAAATCTTCACGGTTACGGCTTTTTATGTTATGCCCCTAGTGAAATATTATTCTTCGGTTTACTATTTCACCTGCCTGCATGAAGACCCAAGAGAACGGTTTTGTCTACCACCGAAAAGACAAAAAATTACGCAAACGCTTACACATCAAATATTGATGTACCCACCAACCACTTCGTATGTTTTGTTTATTTCTTGTAAGTAAGTGAATTCCAATAATAATTAAGTGAATTCACATTTTTACAATGCAAACAAATTTAAATTTGATAAAATAAGATAGTATCTAACTAACCTAAGAAACCTACTCGGTACAGAAATAAATTGAGAAGGTTCCTCTGTTTAAGGCTCTAAATCCTCGTCCATCAGGGGTTTGCCTAAAGACTCATCAACTACGATCTTGCTGTGTTGAGTTTATGACGCAATATAAGTATTTTCTTTATTTTTCCTTTTTTGTAGTGATTTCGAATATTACTTTTAATTAGGTGTGACGATGGAGCTTGTAAACTCACTGCACATAATTACAATACCTTACAATCCCATCCAATATACCTAGGTACTTTGTTATATCAATAGCATTCTAAAATCCTATTGCCTTAATTTGCATAAACTTCTCATCACAAATTCGCCACATAAAACCAGCAAGATGCTGTCAGAAAAATATGAAACGAGAAACCTGGATACCACCCATGGCCACGCTATGTCCAACCCATCCACAGTACATACTCGTAGCATACCCCTTATTTACATAAACTAAGCACGATCAGGCGGTGTGTATGGCGACTAGTTTTGTTTTTTATTGCAGTGAAAATTATGGTAATAATTAAGAAACGCTGTGGTCTTGCTCACAATATACAATATAGTCTGTGGTCTCCTTTCTTCGAAGTAATTACTAAACTTTATTCGTGTTTTTTTCGTTGTTTTTTTTGCATTCGATATTGAAATGCATATAATACGCATTTGTTAGATGTCTTTAATACGCATTGTCGACCGCTCTTTTCGCTTGATCGGTTAACAGCGACTAAATAGCCACTATGCTGACTGTCTGGTTGGTCTTTTAACGTGCTGTGTTGATTCATTGGTATTCGTAAATGCGTATTGGTTTCAGACAAACAAATAAACAGCTTCTTATGGCAAACGCATATACGGTCTCCTGTTGTCGCGGGTAAAAAAAGACTAATGAGATTGACGAAAGTCATCGAAATGTCACGTGATCCCATTTTGATTGTATTTTGTCATTCCCATAATAGATTTTATTAGGATAACGGGCATGTCAGCAAAAATGCTATAACGTAACGCTGCTCAATAGAAATACGCTGAGTGAGAAAAAAACAAGAAGATTGCAGAATTTATAGCACAGCGAGAAACCGGCCGTTCAATGCAGTACCCCCTTGTACGTGTTCCCCTATAAACATAAACATGGAAAACGCACAAAAGCCTCTCGGGCGTCGCGTCGCTGTCAGATAAAGTTGTAGCCTTTCTTTTGCGAGACGTGCCTCAACCTCCCCGGGTGTGAGTGAGATGGGGAAACTTACAGCGATCGTTAGCCCTGATCTTCAGCGCGCCACAAACACACAGCCCGACCGAGAGCGAAATTGCAGCGAGAATGCACCTAGCTGTGTTATTACCGAGGCTGCTCGAACGCGAATCGGTTGCTTTCCTCACTCAAACAGCGACAGAACCGACTCGAGTCCGACGCAATTGGGTCTTGAATCGTTTGCGGTCGTAGTGAAACCGGTTATTTTCTCCGAGCGAGCAATTGTGGACGTTATAGTTGCAACATAAGTTCCGTTCGGCGCGGCCGGCGCAACGCAGGAACGCACTAGGCCCTGTATATTTAGCCCGCATTGCATGCGGTCGGCATAGTGGGTGTATTAGGTCGCTTGCACGCACTGCTAAACTAGTCGGAGGGCTTCTCACTATCGATTTATGTTATAGTAGGACGTGGCGTCACATCTACCGCTCAACAACACGTTTTTATATGAAGTTTCCTACATTTTCCACTGTGCCGCACTTGTTTTCTCTTTCGAGGAAAGCTTTATACGAGAACTCGTTTGAAAATGAGTCATTTTTCATTCGCATATTGTTGTATTGGGGACAGAACGTACATTTTATTTAAGATCCTAGAGGGACTAGGTGGGAGCAGGGGGAAAAATGGTAATCATTCGTATCTCTCACCGACATAAGTTACTTATATTTAGCAATTCATTGTTTTATAGGTATAAATAGTATAAATCCGATCAGCGATAAACACCGTATTAATAATCTTTGTATCTGAGTTTAAATGCTCTGTATGATGTTTCCAGTTGAAATATGAGAAAGCCAAGGTCCATTTATTCATTAAAATCACTTTGAAATAAAGATCACTTTGGTTTTATCGACTGCCTGTTCCTTCGCGACTAAGGCAGGATGAGAAAGGCAAGAAGTCATCAATAACGATAAGTGAAATAGCAATCTATTATTGTGTCTGTTTAGAGTTAGCGATTAAATATAGTATATATGGTATTGAGTCGCTATACTATTAATTTTATCTTCATAACTTTTTTAAATAATGAAAGGCTTTTTCGCTGGGCATAACTAGTACCTACTCAAAATAACTATCATCATCAGAGCAGAGCTAGTCTCTTTATTTTTTAACTTTGCTAGCCTCTTGTGTAGTTATTATTCTTCTTCAATAATAATGCAGATGTTTAAAGTATTTATTCTCAATTCGATATTCACATGAAGATCAAAAATTTCAGTTAGGATATTTCGTCAATTGTTTTGTCTCTGTAATAACAATTATTATTTGTCTATTCTATTTCCCCGTGACGGTCTTTGAACATTATCCATTGAATTCTGCAAAGGAAATGGGCGGTCTGTTCTCAACTTCTCACAATCAATGTCGCAATAAATTGATAGTTGCAGGTATTTATTTACTTTGTAGTCTAAGTTTTACAAGCCATAGTATGTAGTTATTTCATTAGTCTGTAACTGTCGTTATAATCTGTGGTTTCAGCAAAATTGTCGTTTGAAGAACTCTTTGGAAGTCGTTGATTACAGAGCGGAGCCATGCCTTAAGTGGTAGGGTAGAATGCACGCTTTTATTGCCTCGCGTTTGTTTGAAAATAAACTGCACTTTTCAGTTAGTGTTGAAATCATGACTTATTTGACCCACATGACATATAAACTTATTTATTGAGTAGGTAACGTCTCAAACGTTTTCTTATAATTAGAGCTTATAACAAAATTTAGTATTTATATATATCTGTAATTTATATATGTTCCGACACAATAAATAGATTGTTTCTGAATATATAAACGAAATAAAATTATTGAGTACCACTTTTATTATTTAGTAACCAACAAATATTATTCAATTCTATAGTGCACAAAAAATAAGCATGTACAAAGGGAGGGCGTAGTGCTTACTAATTCATTTATATCAGTCAACACTGTAAAATATACGTACAAATACCGGACGTATAGCATAAATTATATTAGAGCTCTGAATTAAAATTATTGAACTCATCATTAGTGATTATGAGAGCATATTTTCAATGTTTTATTATTTGTAAGGTTTTCTATTGAAAGTTATCATCGTTAAAATAATCTTATACGACATACAAAGGAAGGCACGACGGTAAAAGTGTCAGTACTGAACTCAACAATGCGTGTCCTGCAATTTAAATCGATTTAATTTGATTGTAGTTGGAACATTCACTTAGTATAATGAGGTGGGGGACATTGATGCCTGTACAATTCAACATTTACTGGTTATTGTGGGGTAACTTAATAGTTTTGTAATTAGAGTCCTATTTTTCCGCCAACCAGTTTGTAACATAAGTGGTAAGCTCAGAAATTGTGAACCTATAACGATATATTTTTGAGCACTGAAATACAGTAACAATAAGTGACAATAACTTGGTCAGTAGGCACTCTTCTTCTCTTTTAAAGCTTTATAAAGGTATTTTAATTTTAGAAACATATCCATAGTATGGTGATATTACTATACATATTTACTCTTCTCTTCTTCTCTAGAAGTTAGTTTTTGCATTATGTAATTTTGCAGGATATCCAGGTCTCTAGGACTTACGGCTCAGACTGTTTGTTCATTGCCAGTCAGTCATGCAACGATTATCTATAACTTTGATTTAAAATATATAACAAATGTATTCTATATTACATTTTCTGATGATACATAAAATTTAAATGCACTTATGAAATATGTCTTTAATTTATGCTATTTGTAGTTAGACTATACCACCATTGCACGATATATTTTTCCAGTGAGCAACGTATACGATGTAGAAATGTTAACGCTAATTATAGTCGGAGTTGTGCGTGGTCAGGACTGCACTGCTTTCCCCCTTTCACCCCTCTTCCTGCACCTGCATTGATAGGGTCGTCAACTGCATTTTTTAACAGTATCTGAGTTTAAGACATGTTGTATAATTGTTACCGAAACAATTAAAAACCTAGACACTAATAAAAATAAAGTTAAATTACCCGTAAACTTTCCACAAGTAGCGTCTGTAACGCAGACCGGTGCCAAATTTGCGCTTAAAAGAGAAGCCGGAGATATTTTGAACGCAAGCTCATTGAATCCAAGTTGATAGCAGCATACTCAAACTGCGGTGCTTACGACATTGCGCTGACAAAAAATGTGTCAAAATCACACATTTTTAACATTTTGTATCAGGATAATTTTGTTAAAATGATATTTAGAAACAATTCGATTCTTGGGTATATTATGAATCATGTCATTCCTACTGCCTCAAACTGAATCGAATTTGTTAATAATAATTATTTCTAAGGAGTTTTTCGAGAGGTACCCCTCGGCCTCAGTACGCATTACTCGCGCACTTGCGTCACTTAGCAAAAAAATACTATCAGTTGTAAACGTATTAGTATCACTGACCCTTAATGCCTTTGCCCCAATCTGGACCAAAGGATCGAAATCCATCAATTAAATTCAGCACAAGCTCCATTTGGGAACCCTATCGGGAACCTAGCTCCCAAGGCCGCCTGTTTGAATTACATTAAGTACGCTTTGGAGCACGCAAGTCGAGCCGTAGAATACGTAACAGATAGGGTTTCAGGCATAGATAATGACATAGTTAGTACTATTGTAGACAGATTATGTTAGAGTTTGTTAGTTGAGGTAGGTTGGAGGAAACACAGTTGGAAGCGTTCCAGTACATGCGCGTTGGAATATACTATCGATTTGTTTTCAAAGACGAGTTTTTGTTTTGTGAAGCTAATATAAAATGATTCTTGATTTCGTTTGTTTTATTCACCTATATGATAAAATACGGCATCAAATGAATAGTAGTAAATTCACATACAAAGAAACACAAAGAAAATCTTTGTAATAACGTATTCCGTTTGTGATGTAGGTACAGTTAATATGAAAAAAAACATCCATTAAAAGCGAAAACAATGAAATAAAAGTTATCTACGCGTAACTTGATTGTTTCAACCAAATCGCCCAGAAGTTAAAACAGACTATAAAAAACCTCACATTTAATCAGCACTAAACTAACACAAAAATAACACCGATTCGTTCCACTCCCCTTGATTTGGCATTAAAAATTTAAACTAGGTTTTCGAGGCAGCCCTGAATATCCTACGTGCTACCTAAGGGAGACTTGATACATAAGGGCGCGTGGCGTGCGAGTGCGTTTGATGTATTACATACACGCACAGTGCACTTTCAACCGCAGAATCTATCTATAGACGTTCTATGTAAGCGCGGGTATTGTAATCTGAGAGTATGAAATATGAAGTACGGTCAGTCGGCCACAAATGAGTGGGTGAATGTTTGAGAGTGGCATAGGTCAGGAAAACTGATTAGGTAACTGAACTGGTATGGCTTTGTGGGCTTATATTGTCTGGTTTTGGGCTGATGAAAGACGAAAGCATTTTGATTGTGCGCTTCGTAGAAACTCACACATAGGTCAGAGTAGGTATAAAAGTCATAAAGTATTTTGAATTCACAATGTCATAATGACCCACTAAAAATAGTAGTTTACTGATTTTGGATACTTGGATTTTGTCTGCGGGACCTAGCTAAATCGTTTCCGCGTCTCATGCAACCCCTATCATTGAAAATCGTTCGTTCGTTTTGCGTGCTCTCGTGACATTGGCTACGACAATACGAGACGCATAGACGTCGATCGACATAACATATTCGACATAGTTTTCTTATGTCGATCAAGATCGATCCTTTTTAAAAAAGGTAGGTAAAGAAGGTACCTTTTTCATTTCATCGTAACTATTATTCCTACTTAGACACAACAATAGCCCTCGCATTGGGCGAGTACCTCCTGCTTTTTTAAATTCAGTTCAAACTAACATAAACATTGTTTACTGTGTCGCTTTGTCCAGGGAAGTCACCTTGATATTTGTATTTTTATTTGACCGAGTATCGACTTTAAGAATTTTTTGTGTGATAAAAATGTAAAATTGTATGCGACCCTAATAATTAATTCATTAACTCGGAACGATCGATATTGAAACTGCACTGGAAAACCTGTTCAATAGATGACGATTCAAAATTATGTTTGTGATTTCTAAACATAAAACCGTCGCATGACTGACTGTCGATCAACGCTCAGCTTGAGCAGATCAGAAATATGGAATATCTCAATCTCGCCACATAATTTATCGTTTGATAGACAACTCTACTTGTGTACTTATTGTATTTAAAAGTTTATACATAATCTCTACTATTTTTACCTATTGAATATTATCTACCAAAACCAATACGAATTCCAGCCATTTTAAGTTCAACTAAATATAACCAAAGAGGCCGTGATCCCACACCTACAAAGATTGCGTGTGTTAAAACCTGTATTGAAACGTAAACTTAGCTACTCTGTGTGTGTGTGTGTGAGGCATAATGTGTGAAACATACATACATTTGCATACTATTGTGTAACCGTCGACAGGGTCGACACTCGATCAGTATGTCATAGAATCTATACACTATTGAGTAGGTATGTGACCAAAAAACAATTCAGCCTATAATTTTCTCGAATTGTAGAGACTATTTCGCAAGGTGTTTTCAAATGGCTTGATGTTTGTGACACAAGTTCAGAATTTAAATGAGTTTTTTCATTGTTTGAATTCTGAAAAGCAACTCTTGCTTTTTTTGCGAGTTCCATATGTGTAGGTTTAGAACTGGATGGATATGTATCACAGATTAAAAATGTTTTGCTCCTTCATAGATAGATAGATAGAAGATAGAAATTACTTTATTGCACACCAAATATTTCAGCTATATAGAACACAATAAACATATGTTTAGAATGGATTTTTAGAACTGCTGATTTTTTTAAATCTATTTTTACGTTTTCTACCGACGAATACCGACCGAACCTTGCGGGAAGAGTTAACCTAAGAACGTTTGTCATGGCACTCTCTTGGGGGGTCTGTATCCAGTAGTGGCATTCTACAGGGTGTTGGTCAAATCTTCTAGGTTCAAAACCGTTTGCTGATTTCGGTAAAATCTTATGAAACTAAGCAGTAAACCAAGATTTCAGATCACAACGGCCGTCATGGCAACTTTGTCACACTGTGTGGGTATAAAATAAAAGTAAATAAAATAGCGAATAGAGCTCCGCTGCGTTTACGCTTTAATACAATTTCTCTTACGCATGTTTTGATTTCAACACACTATATTTAACTCGTACTTGCAATTGCAAGATGATTTTCAGTTCGTTTCTTCCAGTTTATCAAAACCTCAACAAGCATGCGTTTATAAGTAAGCAATTAGGGGTTAGAGAGGTCAACGGTAATTGGCGACAATTGCCACAACAGTTGTGTAATCGTCTACATGTCGTTTACCTCGTGGCCTTCGCGGCGACTTCCCACTTGCAGCAGAATGCATAGTAGTTTCTATGAATTTGACACAGATTATGTACCTGTTTGTACCAGTTAACAATTTATAGATGCATACCAGTTTGATTTGGCTACTAGTGTAGCTTAACGTAGAAAATGCGTTAGTAGGTTTTACAGATGTATTAAGCCTCCTACGAGAGTTATGAGTTAATTTAATAGTGTTATTATTCTTTCTGTAAATAAATGTATGTAATTTGTTCTAAACAATATTGTCATTAAATTGAAACTATCATGATTCATTTTAGAATATTATTATGAAGAGGATTATCTCATGGAAGGACAGGGACCCCTACGGTCAACGAAACTTCAGCTGAAGAATATTAAAGTACGTGGTATCGACGTGATACTATCCTACATGTTATCATTTCAGCAAAACTTTTGAGGTTGTAGCATTCAGCTCCACTTTCTTATATTTGCGTAAGTTCAAACCTGCGCTTGATTACCCACATCTGCAAGGGTCTTTTGCTTTTCTGAGGTACTACTAACTAAGGCCGAACGCCTAAATCCTACTAATATTTTCTACGCGAAGGTTTGTGAGGATGGATGTTTGTTACTCTTTCACGCAAAAACTACTGAACGGATTTTTAAGAAAATTTACAGTAATATAGCTTATGCATCAGAATAACACATAGGCTACTTTTTATCTGAGTACCACGATAGCGAAGCCGTGGGCAGAAACTAGTCTCGTATTCATGAAAAACAAAATTTTAAGTTTGATTAAATAAAATAATAAAATAATGCCGGTCATTTACACAGCATCATCTAGCCCCAAACTAAGCTGAGCTTGTATTATGGGAACTACATGACTGATATACTACTTATGTACTTTTTTTTATAAATACATACATATTATGCATAGAAAAACACCCAGACTCGAGACAAATATTTGCAAATCTTACAAACATTTATCCCGTGACAGGAATCGAACCCGCAACCTTCTGCGTCTCAGGCGGACCTTCGCCCACTGCGCCACAGAGGTCGTCTTCTTCCATAGTTTTACAGAGGCTCTAATGAGACTCGTAACATTAACTCTTATAAAGCCTTATTGTGACGTAATGTATACTATGCCAACGTAATGTATCCTATGCAAAGTAAGTGAAGCCACACAAGAGGTACTAGTCTAGGATCAATGCACACATTACCTTTGTACAATGACAACAACCTTCTCTATACCTCGAGCTCGGCACGTGTAACCTAAGCCTAACATACATACCTACATACATAAAGTCACGCCTTTTTCCCGGAGTCAGAGACCACGGATTTCCACTTGCCTTAATCCTGGCATACCTCATCCGCTTCATTCATCCTCATCACATTCTTCATAAAAGTTCGTCAAGGTACTCTTGACTTAGCCTTTCTTCAGGAAAAGAGAGATTTGGTCAGAGTAGGTACGTTCGTCGAAGCCTTCCCCTTCCCACTATTCCATTCACGCTCGCATTGTATACTTGTTTTATTAATCTTCTTTGATGCCCAAACCATCTCAACATACCTTTCTCAACTCTCGTTACTACATCTTCATTCACTCCACACTGCTCTCTTAACGCGCTGTTCCTTATTCTGGCTCTCAAAGTTAATACCGCACATATTTCTCAAAGGTCTCATCTTCACTGCATTTCATAAAGATTCAAAAATTTACCAGAGCCTATTGAACACTGTTTCAGGAATTTAATATGTATTATTATCCTTAAAAAATTGACTACTGCACCATTCAAAGGTATACTAGTCGGAACTTCACTTTTTTTAAGTGCCTTTGTATATAATGTAATGTTTGGGCGTGTTTCTGAGACTACCCCCTACTTGGTAACCTAACTGATCAGATTTTTTGTTTGTTTGTATGTAATTATGATCAGTAGCCGGGAAAGTCCACTTTTGGACGTAGGCCAAACAGTACAATGGCAAAATCGTGCGTGCCTCCATCTACCGATTCCCTTAAGATATAATCGGTTCATCTGGTAAGCCTTCGTTGCTAGCTTTATTACTATCGTAAATTTATATAATGATTTGATCTCATAAAATGTACTATTTGTTACAGATTACAACGCCGCCCCGCTGTTCGCCTCAGAAAACGCCTCCAGTGGTGAGTGAATTATTTGAATAATTCATAACACTCGTAAATTGATTATATCTATGACATCAGGCTAAGTTATGAGTGAATTGATATTCCATGATAATGAAGCAATAGATTACTGCAGTTTACGCTGTTGTCTGTACTTAAGGCCTGCCCCTCTAGCTAGATTAACGTGCCCATGCGCATGTTTGCGTAACACAAAGACAATTATTTCATGAAGATGTAGATACAGGCTGCCCTTTCCTAGAGCAGAGAATATCTATATGGTTTCTTGAAGCAAAAAATAAATAAATTGGGACCTCAGACCTTAGTTTGTTATGTCAAAAAAGGATGATGGCAGTTAGTACAATAAGTACCTCTGCTCTGCTAACAAACGCATCAACCGCATACAGACTGCAGAATCGGTGTATTCGTTTTTCGGCCCTGTGCCAATCAGGAACCTAACCATCAAGTCTTATTGCGATTCAATTCAGGCAAAGATGTCAAATCTTGCTTTATGAATGGCAAAGCTTTAGCAATGCCATAGCGTCCTCAATCGCAAAGCGGAAAGTGACATCTTTGCCTAAACTGAATCGCTATAAGACTCCATGGTTAGTTCCCTGAAGGACTAGGTTAGGTTTTGACCTATTTTGACCTCTTGCCACAACACTTTGGTCTACTGTATGCGGCTCTTAGTAACTTGATAAGTTATGTTATTTTTAACAATCAAAAAACAAAAAATGATGGAGATCCTCAGATCCTCTCAGTACGCAAATTTGTGAGTGTGTATATTTGGCGCATGTTCGCGTTTTGCTTAGTAATTAGCATACCGCGTGTGGTAATTTTGTATTTATATTTTATAGCAGCTTAAGTTTTTAATTATATTCGTTATAGATAATTACACAACATAAATTATAAAAAACAACATTGTAACCTACATCCACTAAAAGTGGCTACAATAACGTTATCAAGTAATGATTTTTTTATTAATAATTGCACAAAAAAATAAGAGCATAAAAAAGGTGGGTTTGGTGCTAAAAGTATTTTCTACCTGCCAACCTCAAAGGTACTTAAGGTGTTATGATAAATTAATAATATTATCTCGTTTATTCTAAAATCATTCATGTCGACGACAGAAAAAAGCGAAAAAGGTTAACCGATTCATTAATTCACATACTGACAATCTTTCACGATGACCTCTATGGCGCAGTGGGCATAGGCTCGGCCTCGATTTCGCCGCGAGACCAATGTATGTATAATCTGCAAATATTTGTCTCGGTTCTGGGTGTTTTCTATGTATAATATGTAGGTATGTATTTAAAAAAAATATATAAGTAGTATATCAGTCATGTAGTTCCCATAATACAGCTCTGCTTAGTTTAGGGCTAGATGATGCTATGTGAAAAATGCCCAGCAATATTTATTTAGATTCAGTTTTCATGGCCTTTGCAATAATTAGCGCGGTGTCCGACCAATATTATTATTTAAATTTATGTTCGGAGAGAAATCTCACAAGTCGTGAACCACTTCGAGTGATTTTTATTTGACGTAAGAAGCGATATCCGCTTCTTACGTCATTATTAGGTATATTTTAAATCGAATAGTATAAAATATCGTTAAACCTGTAGAAATATAATAAAATAGAAAAATTAAAACCCGTATAATGCGTTTGCTGTAAGAGGTTGTTCGTTTGTTAGTACGAAAAAAATAAACTGAATTCTTATTCCTATTAAGAACTTGCCATTGTACTTTAACAATGGTTATTTCTTATTCAGTATAAACATACTGAATAAGAAATTACGTCTGTTTATTTGTTAGTATGAATGAATGAATGAAAATAATTTATTGTACAATATAAGCAATATTCAAGTATGTTTGATTATTACCTCATCTCCCAAACGACGGTATTTTGCTATCGATTTCAATAGACGATGGAAAATACGTCGTAAGTTTTATTTTAGGTGTCTGTTGCATTTATTCTACACGATCCACCTTGCACTTCCGTGGTCACGGCTATTTGCCTGGCTGAAGGTTAATTAAAACTTACGTGAAATAAAATAAAAGTTTCATGCATATAATTTAAGAAGAGACCTCGTGAAAGAGCTCGTTCGGGGGAGTGCTACTATCATACCTTTTTCTGCCGCCAAGCACTAATGCTTGCATTGCTATATTCCGGTTTATATGTTATGGGTGCCGGTGAAATTACAAGCACATGAGACTTTTCATCATTATGTCTCAGGATCAGCAACGCCCGAGTGATACCTCTGGTAGCTTGTTTGCCACTGTAAAAAAAAATTGGACTGCTCTAGGTAAACTTGTTGTTTCCGAAAAAACAACCGTATAGCCATCACAATACGACGGTAACATGTTCATTGGTTTTTACTTAGCTTGGTCTTAGAAATTCGAACATAACTAAATTGTTCCTAGATGTGGACTATTGAAGACAAGATGCTAGTTGTAGTGATAAGGGCAGTGATTGCAACGATTCCAATAGGCAATAGGTTGTTAACCCAGAAAGATAGCGCTTATCACGCGCCGACATAACCAGCCTACATACTTCCGACTATACATACCAGAGATTTATATCTAATTTGAACTCTAACATGAGGGGATAAAGTCGAGGAGCTGTTATTGTAAACACATATTTCGAATGTATGCTACGGATAATGTGGTCTAAAAATATGAAATTTGTTTGATTTAAGTAGTTGTGTCAGGGTGCAGCGCAAACATCGTTTTAGAATATTATTACGACTATACCACGTACGCTGACGTTTCGGTGACCGTTTCCTCATGAACACCGTGCGCGACCACGCTCGACGGTCGTGAGACGGGAACTGAATAGTTAAGTACGTGGTAAAGTCGTAATAATACATAAAAATATACCAAATCACGATGATTTCAATTCCATAATTAAGATTTTTTATCGATTGCAGAACAAAGTCTGATCACTGGCGGTTTATTAAACTGACTATGTATACAAACTGTAACATGTTTATGGTCATGTTTATATCAATTCCCGTCTCACGACCGTTGAGGTTGGTCGATGACGGTGCTCATGAGGAAATACCTCTAAACGGTCAATGAAACGTCAGCAAGAGAATAGTAAAGTACAAGGTATAGTCTTAATACTATTCTAAAAAGATCTTAAGAGACAACCTCTGTGGCGCAGTGGGCGAAGGCCCGCCTGAGACGCAGAAGGTTGCGGGTTCGATTCCCGTCGCGGGACAAATGTTTGTTTCAGCAAATATTTGTCTCGGGTCTGGGTGTTTTCTATGTATAATATGTATGTATTTACAAAAAAAATATGTATATAAGTAGTATATCAATCATGTAGTTCCCATAACACAAGCTCTGCTTACTTTGGGGCTAGATGATGCTGTGTGAATATGTCCAGCATTATTTATTATTTATTATTTATTTATTTTATCTTAATATATACACATCTGTATTTTGCGTTCTCAGATTAAAGTATGTTTTTATACATTTATTCCTTAGACTAGGTAGTTTGATAGAAGCAACTTTATGCAACCGAATTTCGAAACACTCAGACAATCAACAATTCAACATAGAATCATGAGCTTTATGTAAGTTAAGATCGGTTGTGGTTCTCCTAAAATACATAAAATGCACGTTTTGAATAATGTAGTATAGAATCAATCGACTGACGCACTTTCTGTATGCAGTGAATCGATTGCATAAATAAACTTTCATTACAATTTATACTCTTATATTATGGAACTTTGAAAATATAACGATTAAACTGAAAAAAATATTTGTGAATTTGTGCTTGACTGCAGTGAAACTGGCTTATCATATATGAGAGATATTGAAGAAAAAAGGTTGATAGAACTGGATACAAAATGACTTAAGTTACTTTGCTATCAAAGTTAGGATGAGTAGATTTCTTTTTTAGTCTGCGATACAAAATGACTTCTCAGACTGTCTAACTAGGCTGCCACAGATAAAAAACTCCTTATTAAAATTGGGTTAATGATTCCGGAGTTTAACGTTAAATTGTAGTTTGAAGAGTATGAAAATGGTAATTGAACGGAAAGATAAAGGACGTCATACTGGCTTTCAAAATCTAATGTCCATCTGCGCCAAAGTTAAAAAAAAGCTTAAGCAAAGGCTTAGGCATGTCCGCTGAGCAGCTGTCAAAGTTTACTGCAAATGGGTTTTGAGCTTCCTTTGCCTAAGTGTCTCACATAATCCTGAAAGACCTTCAATTTATTACTGTTTTTGTATCGGTTTTGCTTTACGACTTTAATTCTAAAACAAAGTTCTTTAAATCTATTGAAGCCTGCTTAAACAACAAAAAAATATTTTCTTCCATTCAAAAATTACAAAATATAATTTATCAGATATCACGGTTTGAATGTAACCTTTCAGTTTTTGGGAGATTTTTATCTTGAATTCCTAAAAGCGTCATGAAAATTAAAGCAAGTTGAATAAGTACTGATCGTTAGATATTCTAAAGAACACCTGGGCCAGTTCTCAAAGTCAAATTTAAGAGGATTTAAAGGGTAACGGTTCAAGGGACGAAATCTTTACATGTTGTTTATGTAGCGAAGTAAGTTTAACATTTATTCAGTCGTGCCGACATCCGGCCAACACAATATTTCATTCATAAGTTGCGTCTGAGAATAACACGTAGAGTACATAGGCTTGTCCTCCATATTTGTGTGTTTTGTTCGTAGCCAACATGTACAATCGACTTTACAAGCTGTTTTTTAATTCTTAACCGACTTTTAATAATAATAATAATAATGCTGGACATTTTCACACAGCCACATGTAGCCCCAAAGTAAGCAGAGCTTGTGTTATGGGAACTACCAGACCGATATACTACTTATATTAATATTTTTTGTAAATACATACTTATTATACATAGAAAATACCCAAATCCCGAGACATATATTTACAGATGATTCAAACTTTTGTCCCACGGCGGGAATCGAACCAGCAACCTTCTGCGTCTCAGGCGGGCCTTCGCCCACTGTGCCACAGAGATTGTAGTACTTATAATAAGTACTACAACCTCTAGAGAAGATTCTCAAATCAATGGCTGATGTATTTTTTGAGTATACTTCATCGCAACCTTTCTTCTTAACCAAAACAAAAACCAATACGCTCACGACTGTATTACCCATGATGAACATATTCAGTGAGTAGATCTTTGAGAATACCAAGTCCAATACTCCCTGTATTCCTCTGACTACTCATACTCTGATGTACCTCTGCACGTGCAATCATTATATTCGGCACACGCTCGCGTTTTGCAAGTAGTTAGCATTCCAGGTGATAGGTTGCTAGCCCATCGCCGCTTATACATTGACTGATGGTATATGCCTTCACTGATTTGAGCAACATGTTAATGTGGAAAAATCCATTGTTTGACCAGGACCAGAACCCGCGACTTCCGAAGTCGGGGTACTGCCCACTATACTGTACACGGTTCTACAGCTGGATTCTACTGCTGCGAAAAGACTATTTTCCCTTCGTTTCTTAGTCCTGCTCTAAGGCATCGTTTGCGGTCCAGTTTTCTTTGTAAGTTACCTAATTTTCTACATTTTCCTGTCTCTCTTACTGTCTCTTTACTATGAATTATTCCGGAATTTACAGACCAAAGTATGATGCTGTGTGAAAACTGTCAAGTATTTATTAACTGAATTACGTACAAATTACTCGATATTATTTTCTAGATTAACAAAAGGATAACAAGTTTTGGGAAATCGTATTTTTGAAAGCATAGCATTAGATACATAAGAATGTGTTCGGTATCGACTTGTGACTTATGTCGTTTTTTTTTCTTTGGCTGCAAATTTCAAACACGGCTTGTGGTTGTAATTTCTTGAGCCATGATTGGCTCGTCTTTAAACAAGCACTTGTTCTATTCTCATGTAAACATTTTTATCGGATAATGTGGGTGATGAATTCAATGTTTACGCTTCCCGGCTAATAACGTAAATAAACGGCGCATATGCATATTTATATGTAGGGTTATCAACGCTTGGGTGACCCACTGAGATCTCTTCATGCTTTGTTTAAAGGTATATACGTATTTAATATAAACCTTACTCATTTACGAATAGGTAAGATGAAATACCAAGAAGTATTTGTTACCGATAGATAAAATACAGACATTCCTATGCATTAGAATGTTGTTCAGAAAACCATCGCTGTACTGAAGCTATGCATGAATAAGTATAAAAGCCTTTTTACTAATGATGAGAAGTTTTCTTTCGGAAACGACTGCTAGAGGCGTAGAAGGGTTAGTGGGGAATAATTATTGCTGTACCTAAAAAAAACAATATTTTTACATTCATAGAATGTTAAAATCGTTTTTTTTTGTCTCTCAGCAATAAATTAGTTCCCTTGGTAGAAAAATGTACTTATAGTAGAGTAGACGAGTAATCTGTTTATTTCCAAAAGTTCTCTATTTGATAATGTTTTAATATAAATAAGTATCTATAGAATCACCTGTTATAGTACCTACTCCATTTTCCTTGTCAATTCAAGGTAATTCCATTCAGAGTCTGTAAAAGAATAAATCGGTGAACACACGTCAAATGATACGATCTTATATCAAAGCCACAATAACACATTCAAGACAATACCTTCCAGGTCAATGACTTTGTAATGTGATAGGTGGATACCATATTTTGCCTTTTTGCAAACAAGAGGCTTGATTTCGGCGTAACGTGAAACTACATTGTTAACAACGTTGATGATAATCGTATTATCATGTTTTCAGAATGATAAGGTTGCCCGTCGAAATGGAAGAGAATGTCACCCACAGTGACATACACAGTTGCTACTCAGGCAAGAATAACGCGCTACTAAAATAAGAAAAACCTCTTTAAGAAGTCAAGAACAATTGAAATAAACTTTTAAGTGAAATAAACTAATTAATTTTTATCAACACTTTTTCAAGGAAGAGATTTAGCGTTAGCATTATATCCAAGTGCGTGCTTCGGTCGGTTGACAGCATAATTCTTCAAACATACATTATTAATTTAGCATAACATCTTATCCGAATCACCTAAATCTGAATGACACATGCTGCTAGGTCTGGCTTTCAATAAAATAATATTATTTTAGTCGTCAATTTGTATTCAAAAGGACCTTGTTTGTCAGAATATTTTTCTCGTATAGGCGCCTACTTAAAATATAGGTACGTGATTTCCACATAAAAGTCATGATTATAGAGCAATTGGCTCCGCGGGAAACTCTGTTTTGTATCAAATATGTAGCTAAGGAAGTTTTTTATCTTGTAGGTTTTAGTTATCTAATAATATATATCGCCTTATAGAGAAATTTTGAACTTATTTTGATTCAATGATGGTATTTTCGAATATAGCTTTATTAATTCGAATGGGTATAAAGCTGCCAATCCATTGCGATGTATGATAACGTGACGTATTTAAGGGTGATGATACACGTTGTCAATAGCGTTCACACGACAAATAGTGAGCCACAGTGAAACTAGATAATATGTTAGGTCATTTTTTCATGGAAATCCCTTACTGTGGCATGCCTAAGCATAGTGCACAAAAACCGATACTCCCATATAAACTTTTACACCCCCCATTTGTGCTAGCTTGTTTTAAACTGAAAGAACTGTCTAGTGGCGCTGTGTAGCAGGAGCCTTAAGTTGCAAAATAATTCTAAAATACAAAGTTTTATTTGTACATTTTTGCAATGCGGGCGGGATGCGACGCAAATACATAGATGCAGCCGCACACGACGACACGACGCTGCGAGTTGAAGTCATCACATTCAATTGTTATGACGATGGTTACGTAACGACGATGAAAGCACTGACCGATTGATTGAAATTAGCACGTGATGTTATTTTGTTATGCGTTTGCTTCATCTTGTTTGTTACATTTTACTCATAAGTACAAATTTTCAAAACCACTGACCACGATTACACTTGGGAAAAACTTGTTTACTTTTATAGGCATCAGAATCTTCTTTTTTCGAGTTAGTACAAACTGTTCTGAGTATACTGTATTTTTGCTGATCTGGCAGTCAAAAGTTCAATGAATGACATTGCAAACGCCTGAAATCGTTCTCGTGAACGAGCGCGAAGTTCGGAATCTACAACAAATACACTAACAAGGATAATATGAACCTGCTGGACCGCTTCTTGATATCAGTCGATGACTCACACAGAAAATTCTCGTGGTTTTTGAACCCAGAATTGATTGTTTGGTCTTTGAGGATTTTCGAATTGTCGTTGAAACTTTTGCACATTCTGTTAAATTATACTAATATTGATAACGCAAGATACTGTTTTCGGATAGGAAATGGTATAGATCAAGAACTTTTTAATTCATTATTACACAATCTGATACTACGCTGGTAATATAAGATAATCTACATGCAAAATGTGTCATTGAATATAGCTTTGATTGTGACTAAAAAAAATACCTCTGCATCATTGAACCAATGAAACTATTGGTCTAATGTTAATAACCTTTAGAGGTCCTAGGTTGTAAGTAGACATGCTCATTCTTGTAAAAACACTTGCGTAGGTGGCTTTTATTGGAGTAATATCAAATTACTGTATTGAATAATTAACTACATAGTTAACTGTAACTGTGTAAATTTTCGGTGAAAATGCCAGCAAGTTCAAATATTCGCTTGCAAAGAAACAGCTTGCTGCTGGCACACTTTAAAATAAATGTCACGAAAAATGTTGTGCCTCATAATGTTAATTTACTGGTTGTCTCTCGGAAAAGTTCATAAATACGGTGATATTTCGAGTTAAACATTGCCAAGCCCAATTTAGTGTAAGAAATAAAGTTATCAACTGAAAATGCGGTCACTACGGTTATCTTCAAAATATTACTTTCAAGTTTTGTATTTGAAGTCACGAACCAATTCTCTACCAACCGTAAAAAAACACACACTGCCGGTTTATCTCGAGCCAGTAACACGCAGCCCCATCAAAAGTTCTAATGTGCCGAATCCAGTTCAAAGAGATCGTGTTCTGCGGGTCTGAAACGTGCGTATCGATTGTCCCGATGTAGGTCGCAGGCTTGCGGGTCAAGGGTCACTGGTAGGTCGCCTCACCCAGCCTCGGTAACGTAAATAGTCTGAAGACGCACTCCCGACCTCCCCCGAGTCACCTACAGTTTTGCCCTTTGTAATACATAAAATAAATGTAAAATACAATGTTAGGCGGTTTAAAATGTCTAGTGAACACGTTGTGCTGGAATGTTGGTCAACCGATTACTTTGTATATAACGACATTCTACATTGAAATAGTCATGGCAGCGTAGAATAAAATAACATATTATTTATATTTAACTTTTCCTGAAAGAAATAGTGGAACAATAGTGGTTCTTAAGTTGCCACATTGATGACATTATGTGCGAAAATTTAGTTTCTGTTTAGGTCAAAAATAAGTAAACAAAACGGTCACAAAAGCTTATGTACTTAAAATAATACTTCATAATCGACGTGGCTCTAACAAAGCACCTACCTTATACTAATTACAAACTGATTGAAAATGGTCGTATCCCGATTTATTCATTGATTTAGTATTTAACAATAATACCATAGCATTTTGTCTACACCAATGAGCTATGGTGATAGCCATAGCTCATATTATAGTGTTAGTAACGAGATCTTGGAGTTGGAATAGCCATTAATCATTAATCGAGATCTTTGAATACACCGTTCAACTAAATAATCTCCAAAACATTCAGCCAGCCTCAAAGAAATAGAATAATTTTAAACAATTTATTTGCTGATCTTCGAGGGTGATCGTACTTTGATGATATTCAAGCAAATCCTTAGATATTCAAATGATATAATAATAAAGTGTTATTATTCAAAACATGCCGTGAATAATGAGAAGGAATAAGAATTATCCAGCTAATCCAGTCTTACTAAGAGAAGCTCCACGACCTGACAAATCCGTAGCAAAACAAGCGAATAAAAGACGCATGTGGGTAGTCAGAGATATAATGTAGGCGTGTTAGTAGTTATCCTCTGCCTTATTTTCTAAACCTTAGGCCCAACAAATATGTATTTTCTCAATACATTTCTATTTGTTTACCTTCTTAGTCAAAGTCAGTCTAATCTCTGATTATAGAGACAATTTGCACTTTTATTTTGCGAAAGAAAAGTGAAAAAACATCATAACTGTAGGGAGGTTATGCCACTTTTATTAATAACAACTGTACTGAGTAGAGAGAAATAAAACTATGTAGGAGTATCCTATATTTCTTGAGAGGTGTGGAAAGCTTTCGCTTCGAGTCAAACAATAGACAGCCAAAGTAAACTGCCAAACTATCAAACATAGGTACGTTTCTCCTCTGACTCAACTCTACCAGCTTTGTAGGTACTAGGCAGGTATAGTTGAACCACACAAGACATTACATGAAGTGCACTACGCGAAGGCTCTTTTCGTATTTTAGATTTTATTATAGAACGTTATTTGATCACTTCAAAGCAATAATATTGACAGACAATGAATGGAGCTATTGTTTTCGACATTATTTTCCAGTCTACCAACATAATACATGTCGGGACTGATTCTGTTGTCTTTAGACTTTATATTGCAACAATACATAAAGCTAAATGGTCTAGTCTATGCCAGATAGGATAAGGCCGGCAATTCAAATCCATTAAAATTAAGCATTAATTCATAAAATGCAAAGCACTAATTTTATTTATAAATGACATTATGAATTAAAATTATGAATCTACATCAATTTATGAAGTTTTTTTTTAATTTTAATTAAAATATTGTTTTAAGTTTAAATGTATTATTTGTCATTTATGATAAGGATTATCTCTTTTTAAATATCTATTGAATTAAACTTGACAGGGACCATGTACTTCCCTTCAGATACTTTGATGTAAGTGTAAGACCTAAGCTGATGTACATTTCAGCATGAATAAATGAATATGAATTAAAAAAAGTATTTTATCTACATTTAACTTATCCGGCTTATAACAAATTAGAAGCTTGAGTTTACACTCAAAATAATTAATTGTCTTTAAATATCAAGCTTATGAACTGACATTATTTTTACAAAGGTCCTAAAATACCTACTATAAACCCGCTAAAATAAACCAAGAGTCTTTTCCATCCACTTGCAAACTTGTAACTACTGAAATGTAAAAATTTACAACAACATCAATCAGCACTGACATCTGCATCCATTCCAGCGATCGCAGTAAATTCATTCTTCTAAACAACATGCACTTTCTCGCGATGCACAAGCCAATTTTCCACAAGAGTAAAAACAACACAAATTCAATTAGGGAAATGGTGTTGCAAAACAGAAGGGTATGATGAAATTTATACGAACATTTATAAATAGCGGTGGTGAGATCCAATCGCCAGATGGAGCCACGGAGAGTAAACAAAATGTTGCTAAGCGGAAGGAAGAGAGTATTAATCAAGTTAAGGGGTCTCTGCATATGATATGCCAACTAGTATAGTTGATGTCTTAGTATGAAAGTATGGAACTGTGTGATAAGTGGTTGATTGAAGTTCATTAGGTCAATCTCTAAAACTCTCACTGAATGACTCCGTGTCATTCAGTAGAGAGAGATTTAGAGATGCGCTCACAGCGTTTTCGTGTTGGTATATATAAGAGAGCATACAAGATCTTACTATACCAACACGAAAACGCTGCGGGGTGTTCTGCAGGTATTTGTTCCGGGTCTGAGTGTTATGGTACCATGGTATTCGTAGATCCTGATACCCACAATACAGGGAATACTAGTTTGGGGTCAGAACTATGTATGTGACATGTGAATCTTAAAAAAATATTCAAGAGTGCCATTCAGTAGATTTATACAATTCTGATTTTAACTAAGTTCAAAAACCAAGTGCCATATCTGATGGATATTTACGGTAGGTCATTCTCTACACTTTTTACAGCTTTTTACTGAATACTAAAGTTCCGTAAAAAGCAGTAAAGTGTATTAAAGTTGACTTTGTAACATCTCGTTGTTGACGATATAAATACGTCATTTCGTCAACGTAACATGGATTTAATCCCGTATTCTAGAACGATTCTCAAGCATAGATTTGATCTCCGGTCACCTGAAGGGTACTTGACTCTTCAATCTCTGCTCAAGCATTGGTCTTATTACTTTGGTCAATTAACAAAACACGACAGAATCTACAGACGTACAGATTTAAGCACATTTGTAGCCCTTTATTCTTGCACTTTGTTTTCAGTAGAAATCGGTAGTAACCTGTCAATATAATATTATTATATTATTATAATTAAATAAATGTTAGAAATGACATTACAATTTTTACCCACTAATTATTTTAAAAATGAGAGCTTATCTCATTTTCTAGATTCTTTCATTCATGGTCATTGTTGTCGTGATCAGATAAAAAATGAAGCCCAAAAAAGAGTTTAGTGTTCCATGACGAATAACCCAGTATGGTGTAGGTGCGAAGACTAAAATAACGGCCGCACTTCTCATAAAAACTTGTTAAAGCCCAAAGAAACGTTATTGAAATGTACTTACCTGATGTAGTGTAATGTAGTTTGAAATGTTTTATTTTTGTAGATCAAATAAATTATTATTATTAAAAACCTTATTGTACTGTAATAAAGTTCCTTGGGGCTTATTTCAATAAAAACTCCCCAGAGATATCCTTTATTTAGTTAACTTATTCAGGACTTATCAGAAATAGAGCAGACACTGACCACGGGCATTTTATGTGTCCGCCAGACTCCGCGTAACATAGAGGTATATAGCTTTATATTTGATTTTCATGGAATGACACCTTCCTATACCACAGGTTACTTTCAGTTACAAATACGAGTATATATGTCCTTCAAGAGTGTTCTTCTTTGAACAAAATTGTCTGGGAAGAAAGGTCTTCTCAAAATGTTGAACTCGTATCTTTTGTGTAACGTTGGTACCGAATGATGTTATTTCTAAACAATGTTTTCTAGTTAGCTCCGAGATAGAGCAGCATTCCAGTAAATGGCATAGGGGTAGACTGAAGAAATACTTAGCTATCTAGGACCAAGTAGTATTCTGAGTCAAGTTCCAGCTAGGATAGGTATTTAAGACAAAAATACATTTCATCTGTTCGTTCGAAACCGAGAAAGCGCAAACAAGTAGGTGAAGGAAATTGCTTACAGTTTACAGACATCGACGGAAATCGAAATCCTCAAGAGCGCTCTCAAAACGAAAACTCGAACCAATCGTTCTCTCGAAACAAAGAATTGAAATGGATTTTATGATCCACGGTAGTCCAATGCATTCCGGTTTCCTTGGGATGGTATTTTTACAATCCGATAGCTAAAGTGAGGAAGGATAAGGAATGGACAGAGTGCGAGGTTAATCGTATCTTACGTACTAACGCTATAAAATCCGAAACGAGGAAATCTCCATCCCATGGTTTCTGAAAGAGATAGCTTCTAAACGATAAGACCGCCTATTGTAGAACTTCAAGTTTTGTTAAGTTATATTTATTTTTCTTAAGGCGTATAATAAGGTATTTATTTACATTCATTCATTAATCCGTAAAGAACTTAATTCACCGACATACACACATCCAAAATTGTTTGAAAAGTTCAAATATTATACTTATAATCGCTTTTCTATAGGTATGCATTTAAATTTATTTAAAACGTAAAACAATAGAAATAAAATTGTTTGTTTTTATTCTAAATTTTGTATTTTTAACAAGGAAACAATTAGATATGCTATTTTTTCAAATTGATTTCAAACTTTTTTCGATGTGCTCTCAGAATTAGCATGTTAAGTGGCAATGGGCAAGCTCTAGCAGAACCGACAACCGCAGGGGAATGAAGGTTCTGAATTGGCGAACCGGACGACGCCGCAGGGTAGCCCCTCGATTTACTGACGCTGCTGTGGGAAGCCGGTTAGACCTAGCAATCCTTGGAGGCCTTTGTTCAGCTGTAGACTAGGTCGATGATAATGATTAATGGGTCAAGCCAAAGAATGGAAACAAGAGTTATAAATTTCCCGCAAAAATAGAGCCAATCATTTTAAAGGGACTACTTCAGAAAACATTTAAAATACGCATTAGCGAGAAATTTTCCGAATATTTCGAGGAAACATAAATCTCATCCATTATATAATAGCCAATAAATATTATTTGTTTTCATGCCACGTTTTGCTATCTATTTTGGTATCCGTAGTATACAGTATCAGAACATAAATCTGTAGCAAAGAACGCCTGAATATAATTATACAGGGTGTCACAGAAAATTACTCGTGCTTATCTCGAGGATATCAGTACTCGTCTCCACACACATGATGAAGAACAACTTATCGCAAAAATTATCAAGCAAATCATACACAAGTGGTTAGAACTCCTTGTGAAAGAGTTCGTCCGGGCAAGCACTACCACAACACATATATCTGCCGACAAGCAGCAATGCTCGTAATGCTCTGTTCCGGTTTGAAGGGTATGGGTGCCGATGAAATTATATCAATAAATAATGCTGGACATTTTTCACAGAGCATCATCTAACCCCAAACTAAGCAGAGCTTGTATTATGGGAACTACATGACTGATAGACTACTTATATACATTATTTTGTATGTAAATACATACATAGAAACACCCAGAACCGAGAAAAATATTTACAGATGATACAAACATTTGTCCCGCGGCGGGAATCGAACCCGCAACCTTCTGCGTCGCCCACTGAGCCACAGAGGTCGTCAATTTCAGATACATGAGAATGTCACCAATATGTCTCCGAGTCAACAACGGTATTGCAAACATCCATAGGTTATGATATTCGCTTAACAACAGGTGGGTCGTATGCTTGTTTGCCACTTCAGTTGTAAAAAAACACACTCACATACATATATTACATACATGCATATTTCTCATATATATATTTCTCATGTATTTTGTATTTTGCATTGGTGTGCAATAAAGAGTTTATCTATCTATCTCATGACTATTTCCCATGATGAGCATTTTAGATCCGTTTAGTATATCAAGTAGGGGATAGTCAAGGGCACGTTCAATAAAATATAATTGGCGCATGCCCGCGTTTTGTAATTAACATTCCACGTGACAGGCTGTAAGCCCATTGCCGCTTATTGGAAAACTAAGCGATGGCGCATATCTTCGAATTTCTGGTTCACGGCTTCGTCTACGAGTTGCGGACTAAAAGTAGCATATTGTGTTATTCATGGTTACGAACTATTTCTGTTCCCAGTTGCATCCAAATTCAAGCAGTAATTAGTTACATATCTATTTACCACGTTTTATTGTTTTTATTTTATCAGTTTTTCTTTTTTATTCTACTGTAATTTACTGTGTTTTTTGTCTTTCTTGTCATTTGTACTTGTCTGTGCTGTATCCGTAGGTGTTGAATAAAAAACTATATTTCTATCTATCAATCAAATTGGTTGAGCCGTGACGACGATTATAAGTAACAAACATCGAAACGTCTAGGAAAGTTTTTATAAATTTCACTCCCCTCCAGGTAAGGCACAAAAGCTTTTCGTAGGTACCTAATTGGTTTGTTTGTCTCCTTAATTTTGCAGTACCTAGGATAGCCGTCGGCTGAGGCGGAGCTTATTTTCACAGTATCTTCCAGAATTAGTGTTCCTGGAACTGCTTGGATTTACGGTCAAAATACTTAGTTTAAGTTGAAAGTTGTGTGTTCTCTCGTATATTCTAGCGCCATCATGTTTTAGTGTCAAAATCAATATCGTTGCCTCATCATTACTCGTCTGGTGTTTCAAGCGTCCACAGTTTACATTTACCGTTTACCAATAGGTGGTGAGGCGTATGTTAATTTGTCACTTAATTTGTACAAAAAAAGTAATATAAAAGTTTTGGATGAAACTCATTTCACAAGGATAGAGCTGATTTAGTGTTGCTAACTGCGGTACCTGCAAGGAAAAGAAAAAAAGCTAGTGGGAAAGCCATTCATCTCATACCACATTCAGTGAGCGCTACATCTGGACAATGGGCGCAGTCGGCTTCCTAGAATGAGGGCGCCGGATCGATACCAGACTGGCAGACACAACACGCGCACTATCACGACGCAGTTTCTGCTATAGCAATGCTGAGTAGCTGTAGGCCACTGATATTGGGTCTATGTCTGAAAGGAAGTCTTGATAAAGTCCTCAGTTTTATGATAAGTGGGAGGTTAGTTCGGGTTAGTGGGGAGTGCCTTGTCCGTTGATGGGAAGGGTGCATCACGGGCCGTTGGGATTGGCTTGGATCCCTAATGATTTTATTGGAACACCTGCGAACCCTAGAATTTATAAAGTAAAACATTTCAAGTTGCATCGAGGGTTTTTTTTCAGAGTAAGTGCGATTAAAGCATTACATACACTTTACCTATGAAGATCTGTATAACCTAATATTAAAACAACGGTAATTTCAATCTTTGAGCGGAATTGACATCGTTGTATATACTCGTTATCACACCGTAGGCACTTGACATGACACTTGGTTTTGTAAGATATATTTTAGTCAACTGACTAAAATATATCTTACAAAACCTACCTACCTAACCTTTGACTCTAATTACAGTCAGTCCTCCTGAGTTACAGTGGCTCTAGAAAGAACCGTTTGTGATGAATGTTAAACAGAACTAGTGTAGTAAAATGATTGCACCTTGTAGGAGTAACCTTCATCTCACCAAAACAGGTGTGATGTCAAAAGTCAAAAAACTAAGTTTTCATTCATTGAAATCACAAGGATATATAGAAATGTGAATTTAAAATTTTAAGGTGCATATACGCCGATTCCTTGTTGAGAACGAATAATGTCTTAGTCATCATTCGAGTAAATGCAGTTGAGTTAAGAGCTTTGAGAAGTATGTGTGGTGTAACTTTGAGCGATAGAGTGAGGAACAGCGTGTTAAGAGAGAGTGAATGAAGATGAAGTAAAGAGAGTTGAGAAAGGTATCTTGAGATGGTTTGGTCATATAGTAAGGATGGATGATAAAAGATAACAAAACAAGTATACAAGGCGAGCGTGAATGGGATAGTTGGGAGAGGAAGGCCTCGGCGAACGTACTCTGACCAAATTGGAGACATTCTAGAGAAAGGCCAGGTAAGATGTACACTAAACCGCCGAGCTTATAATATGTATATAGTTCGAACTTTATTCAGCATGGTTTAGAATGATGAGCCAATGACGAAGGTGATGGAATTAATAACGGTGGATAGGAATAATAAGTTTGTATTGATATTATATGTATTCTATTCCTATCTTTAGATTATTAAGACAGGAATGGAACACATTACCATCAATAATACAATCTGGGTCTCTTCAAGGTAAGAGTGTAGAGGTTTCACTTAGACCTTCATGCTCCATCGTCGGCCATATCACAACTGGCCATTATTTCAGATAATGGCCGAATAAAGGTTTAATAAATATTTTTACGGGTATAACGTACTCGTATGTATATGCCAAAAAGCAAATTTCTAATAAAAATAAATTAAATAACATACGGTTTATTCTTGATATAAAAAATTGGTTCTTTTAAACATGCTGAAATAAATAGCTTGAAACAAACACCTACCTAGCTAGTAAGTCAATTTAAAATAAAACTACATATATTAGGATTCCATAGGAACACTATACAAAATACCTTACAACAATGCCACAAAGCATTCGCGGCGGAAATTGTTGAAACACCTATACAAACATGTGATTAGTGAAAACGAAGCATGCAGTCTGTTGACCTGCGCCCCAAGGATGTTCGGTATTATTTACGATTAGTTGATAAAGTTTTACGTCATATTTTTATGACCTATGGAGCTACATTATGAAATTTCCTTAAATAAAATAATCAGGTTTTTACTTATTTCTGCATTTGTAAGATCTGCTTGATAGTCTTTCTTTGGGATCTTCTCCAATAAAAGCCTAAGGATATTGCATACAAATCTGTAGTTTGGCTCTTCTACGCAAACAAATGTTAGTAGAGCCTTTCATATTTTCGAGACTTTTTTACAATTCCGCTTGGTTTGGTTATTTGGTCGTTGTTACTTTTAGCTTATTTACAATGCTGTATTCAAATGATTTTAAGTGAAGTTTACAAACATGAAAGATACATGACTACGATCTAGCACAGTGTACCTACTAGGAATTCAGAGAGTATTATTATTTTACATGCGATCTATAACTTTCATGGCGTCATCTTGTCGACTCTTTTGTGAAAAATTTTCAGTGCACTTGGGTGTACTGAATACATTGCATAATTTATTTTTATTAGAAATTTGCTTTTGGCATCTACATACGTTATACCCGTAAAAATATTTATAGAGTATATAGAAGATTATCCTTATAGGTATATGGATAATCATCGTTGATCATCGTTGGATCAACGAAAAAAAGTATGTACTTACTAAAATGTTTTATTACGAGGCTATGCTTACCATTAATAACATGTATTAGGTATCTACGTCCTGAGTTCTGTAGAAGCTGGAAATATTCAGAAGCTATATTATAAAATAGCTTCTGAATTGTCATCTCAATTTTATTAAATAGATCCCACAAAAGCATACAGAGTTATTAGAATTCCTTAATTTCACTGGCCTAAATCTTTACAGAAAACAAAATCTAATTAATCACGACAGTAAAGGCATGGGCAGCCATCATAATATCACAAATAAAATTATTAATTAAATATCTGCCAGATAAATCCAAGCCAGGTGAAGTGGGCGATTACTTATGACCACCATAAAAAGATACAAAGGATCATCCGGATAAAGCCGCAGTAATTACACTGCCTCGGATCCAATCTCGGTGAATAATATCAGTTTTACACGAGCTCGGCACAGGATCGCTGACCTACTAAAAGAGCGACATCTCATGAGTGACATTCTTCTAGTCTCGGTTGGCGTGGTCTTAATTCTATGAGATTTCGATCATTGATATTTTTGACAACAATTCGAGATGTAAATCATTTTAAAATATTCGTTCGTCAGAAAGGTAGCTAAACCAATGGTGAAACAAACATTGTTTATTAATAAAGTAATTATATTACTCTGCCGTTTCAAGAATGAAATCGATTTACTGAACTAACACCAAAGCTGATGATGTTTGATGATATTTAATGCGTTGACATAGCATATATCCTTGAAATATATTATTGAATCATTTTACAATACAGTAATAAATACTTGGTTATAAATTATTGTATTTACATAATATGGTTTCAAAGTGCCGCTAGGTGCTCATAAATACCGTAAAACCTATAAACTATGGGTAGTTCGGAAACAGAATTTATACATCTTTCGCATACAAAATGGCATTGCAAAATTGCTTGCATCTCGGAAGACATTGCGTCGTAAAAATCTATTGGAGACAATTTAAGTGTTCAATATTATACATCCAAATGGTCTGGAACATGAAATATGAATAAAACTATCATGCAAACAGTCCGACTTGAGTACGAACAATGAACAATTTTGAAGTTCACTTTATTTGAGAAGTTTGCTGGTGCTGTAACATTCAGGGTCTTAACGATAAAAGCCATTTCATTTTCTCTTGTTCTTTTATTAGAATCGTATTTGTCGAAGCTTACAATTTCAGCTTGAGAACTTAATTGAAGTTAGGATTACTGATTAAATTGTGGTTATTATGTTGGTTAATTTAGCTCTAAAAGTTATTGAATATGCCTATTAGTATTTTCAAAAGATCCACGAAAATGAGCGACGACCCCTTGTAAATGCTTGTGTAAAGAATATTATAATCCTTTCATAGAAAGTCGACTAATACCTTCGCTCAAGATACCATTGTATCGTAAGCTTTTGAAGGCAAATCGTAATTTACAGCAGAACACGCGTAGGTGGAGGTGGCATAGGTGTTATATATTACTTTGAAAATAAAATACGGATGACAATGCGGCTACAGTTCTGCATCGCTTGAGATAATAACACTTACCTCAAAAATAATACCGGTCGTCTCTCGTCCTTGCGAGATTCGCCTGGGTACAATCAATGTATTTTAAATTATTTTGTTACAAAACCCTTTCTGTTGCAACTTCATTGTCTGGAATTCTGGATGTATTCATGTATCAATATCGGAAACGTTACATTCATTTTACTATATAGTTTACTGTTTGTATTGTATTTGTGGTTTTTAAATATTGGCTGTATGTGTACATACATACATACATTGTATAAAAACTAACATTGTGCGCTATTTTTACATATTTTAATATCAATGAAAATGTTTTTTGATTATTTTTCTTGACTTTCATTGCATCTGCCCCATTTTGGTTTTGGCCTCATCAATTTGTTCCCACTCTTTCCTTGCTCTTGCAGTTCTAGACCATGTCTGCTATTGCTTTAATTTTATATTCCAATCTTTTAAATTGTCACCCACTTTTCCTCTTTCGATTTCTTGAATACCAGTTTATAATGTTTTACTCTATTTCTCGGTCCGCGCACAGCGTATCCCTTTCATCTCCATTTGTGTTTTCTTATCGTGTATTGGAAACACGTGTATTGGAATTCTCTTTTTTGTTGTTTTAGATTTTGTATGCCCAATAACCAAGAGTTATTGAGTATTAGTACCTATACCTACCGACAATTCCCTAGCTTAGCTTTACATAAACAAAACTATGAACAAAAGTTAAAATCTTAATGTTATAACTTTTGAAACTATCATGGTTATGAGCATATTTTTTTCAAAAAAACGGGATATTTACTATAATTTGTGAGTTTGAATGTTTTCCGATATTTCATGGTACATGCAACTGTACCAAAAAATTAAATCCTAGTGTTTTTTTCTTGTTATCTGTTAGTAACATCGACTCTAAATTAGCATGAGAATCGTTTTCAGATACGAAGTGGACACTTTACAAATACCGAAGTTGCTGTGCAGAACTAAGTACCTACTTAGCTAAGATGGTGATTGTAGATTGGTTATATGTCTATCGTTTTATTAATAGTAGTCATTTATGGTTTAGAAAAAAAAACTGCAGTAAAAATAAACATTTGTGCAAAACCAATCTAGCTTATTTACTCGTATTTTCAATACCAAAAATTACCACTTAACCTTTTGAAACAGATAACTTTTCCAACTTCTCGTATCTTTCTTGAGTTTTAATAATGTCTTTAGTGGTGCTTTGTAACATTTGTTACAAATAAAGTTATTCATACTTTGGTAATATCTGAAGTTGATATTGACTAATATTATGTTGTAGCTACTATAACACACCAAGTTGGAGTATTCGAGTATCACAATCAAGTATTAGGCGTTGTTACATTTATGTTACTCCGACTAATGTAATGTATTTTTTGCTGAATTTTTCGATTTTCTGATGTGTTTGTCGTTGTCTAGCAGCACCTCTTGTAACTAATGCCAGTAAAAAACCACCCTTGTGGTTCTACAAATCGGTTGCAAGAAATCGCAATTCATTCGAATAACCTATTTTGGAAATAAACGACCCCCAGTCTCAAATAAGCAACCTCTTACGGTTAACGCATATACGGGTTCCTTACATTGCAAGTATAAATATATATTTCATTGAATTAGAAACAGAAATAATTTGTTTACATCCGGAATATGATAATCCAGATTGAAGAGGCATTCCGAATCAGACATACGCCGGTTTAAAATGTACCAAATATTGAGCGCCTCATCATGACTGGTTAACCGAGTGACACTAATCTTTTCACTATACAAATCATTACGACATCCATATCGCTGATTACTATCTTCATGTTATGTTGCAACAACGAACGCTGTCACACAATCAGTCGTATGGAATCAATCTCACCATATTTTACTCCCGACATCCTTTTGAGAAATCCGATTAGTAATCGGTTGTGATGCAACGTCTTTATACATGTAGGTAAGTTTGGAGATCTTAAGCATATGGTGCTCTTATTCTTTCAACTTGCATAGTGTTGCCAAACATCTGTTGGTGTTCATTAATTTTGTTTAATTGGCGTCATATATCATTTCATCTGTCATTGAATTAAAAAACAGCATTTTTTTTGTAAATCTTTATTTTGTAAAAGCAATTATTCTAATCTTTTTAAAAATAAATCTTCTTCATTGAGTTTTTTTAATATATTTTCCTGTTTGTGTTTGTGAATTCTGGTAACACACATAATCTAGTAGTTAGAGCTTAAGGCAGGACTGACTGACTCCGTGATCTCAATGTAATTTCATATTTTCGAACACTTTTATTAAAGAATCCTTTCTTCCAAGGTCTTCAAATACAGCAGCGTTATATCAAGACAAAACGATGCGATAAAATAGCTACGTGATATCCCCGCGCGAGTCGCCATCGGCTCCAATCTCCTATCTCCTTACGTTGAGATTTCATTTTTAAAGCGAGAACTGACTGCTAGCGAGCAGGTTCTCAACTCATCAAAATCGCATAAAATTATTTCATGAAAGAAAGAAACCATGCACACAGGATGCACAGATAAAACCGATAGCTGAATCACTAACATATCCTTTTTCAAAGACCTAGGTTCCTTAAGGAAGTTTAAAGTCAAAATCAAAATTACCACAATATATTTAAATGTTATCAAAAACTCTAAATAAGCGTCTTCGTCTTATTATATTGTTCTAGCAGGGTCTCCCCAACGATAAGTATTTTTGCGAATTGGGACCTATATTATCTCAATAGATTTCATATTTGTTTGCCTTCAGACAGACTTTTTCTTAAGGTGCCGTCAACTTCGACTGTCATCTGGCGAGAATATCCTAGGACTTTACATTCACAGTAAGTCTGGAAATCGTATTATTGAAGCACTCCCTAGAGTAGCAACTATTGGTATTCGAAAGCACGGATTTTGTTATCAGCTCTGATACGTGACTCTAGTCTTTTCAAATTACAAATCATGACATATTCTGGCTTCTCTTCTTTATATGGGTTTTTTACATAGAAATACAATTTTCTATGTTTTTTTTTCTTATCGTATTTTATCATAGTTTTTGTATGTCAAGTTTCGGTAAAAATAATGAAAAAATATTTTGTGCCATCCCTAATTTAGTGACGCAGCAGGGGAATAGCAGGCTGAGACGTAAGCGCGTTCGATTCCCGCTGCAGAACAAATGTTTGAATGTTCCGCAGATATTTGTTCGGGTAAAACTTTGTGGTACTCGTGCTTCCTGATAAATACTGTCTCCTCTATAAACTTTTAGGAGGAGGCGACGTCATACTTTTACATTTCAATTTTCAACTCCGGGCATCATCCTCACCTCGTCTCTGCCACTCGCCACTTTCATATACCTTAGGCTACTTTCCAAATAATGCATAGTACGCTGCCAATTAATTTAATATTAAATGAGTACCGTAAAGCGATACTGAAACGTGACGCCAGTCCCGTGGGAACCGTAACAATTTGCTGGCAATCATCCTCGCTTACCACCACTGCGCTAACTCAATAATGCATGAAGCTACTTCCCTTCCGCTGGCAGCACTTTAAAGAGTCGCCAAACTGAATGCGGAACTGAATCACCTACGGTTTGGCTGCGGGTCATCTATAGTCAAGCAGAGTTATCGAAGGGATTGCTGGTACGGTCTAGTTGCGAGTCACATGCGGTCTGGCGGAGCCATTACCGAATGCGCAATAAAGCCCGACTGCGGGTTACATGTCGATGGTCTAGACACTAAGCGAATTGATTTAGCCAATAGCTCATATTTTGATCTTACTTTTGATCTTACTTTTTATCTTTATCAACATCATAAAGTTGGTCATCTTCGATGGGCTGGCCTCGTAGAACGAATGGAGGACGAAGAACACTATATGTCCTTCTAAGAGGCAAACTCGATGGCCAGAGTACTCGTGACAGACCCTAACTAAATGGTGGATCTAAATGGTGACTTGACGGAGCTGACTTGCCTAGCCGTTCATAACAATGAACGGCTAGGCAAGCTATGCCATGAGCGCTTCAGAAAAGTTAAATGGTCTGATCTGGCTGCGGTTTGATATGCCGTTTGATCACATAGTGGAACCGCTTCCGGACCGCCTAGTGTGTCAAGCCCTAATGATGATAAACACAACCGTTGAAATCCCACCTCGTGGCACGGTTATCGAACTCCAAGGAATGAACAGAAGCATTATTAGCAAGGCCATTACTTGTGACGTAATTCCGCAGAGCCGCTGACCTCGTGTTAGCTCATGTAGGTATGCATAATAATAGTATCGTACGCTGTTTCAATATTTCCGCGGTCTAAAACTAATGATAATGAGTTAAGTCATGGCACCTCGCGTATACTCGTGCATATCACACTTATAGTCATTAAATTATACTGATTTATTGAGGACACAAGTAAGTATTATTTTATGTTCTAGAATAGGCGGGTCTTATTGCAGTCAGCAATTTCTTCCTGACATCGTTTCTGATCTGAAACTAAATAATAGTGTCAAAAACCTTGTCACAGATAACGGCGCTATACAGTTGGCTATCCACCATGCCCCGAACTAATGCAAAACTATCTAAGTAAGTGCTTGGGTGCTTTTTCCAGAACATCTCTAAAATAGTCAGTCAGATAATAAATACGCCCGGTTCGGTCTTCCTCTTTTTAATACAATTTTATGGATGTGCCGGGGTTCACCCAAATAATTTAGGATTCCGTTGATATCCAGCTTTTCAGTATAGATTACGTAATTTTAAAATGTTAAAAATATTTGCCCAATATTATTTTGCTTTCCGCAACACGATTTTCATCAGAGCAACAATATCGCCACGTACTTTCTGCAGGTCAAACAACGTCCCTACAAATTACGTATCAAACGTTGTGGCGTATTTGAGGTAACTACTTTATTCTACGACTTCTATTTCCGCATCAATGGAAAGTCCTTCAGCGGATGCATTCGAAACAAATTTATGAGTCCTTGAGGCAAACACTGGCGGCACGCTGACTGCACGTACTAAATCACCACGACACGTATTCCTGAACATTTTCGATCGCGCAGTGCGAACCAACACACCCATCGAGGTTGATTGGTAACTCGACCCGAGTATTTCTTGCGTAGATTGTTTTTTTAATCGACCTCATGAACGATAATAAATAATTAAAAGAAAAGCAAAATAGACAAGTACTAGTAATTAATGAAAAGCTAAGAGTGGAAGCTCACAATTACGCTACGCAGACAGAAAATGTAAAAACATAAAAATTGCCAACACTTATTTTTGATATTTACCTGTTTTAGAACGTATACAGCGTAAGTAAATGCTGTAAATCGCCATTCGTTGAAAATATATGCTGGTGGTTAAATTCGATTACAGCTTGCTATTATTCTAACATCGTAATGAGTCGTAAAATTTTAGTGGTGTCATAAATGTGAATTCTCAATCGGTCTGGCTGTGCTGTGGACAATGAACATCGCTTTGAATGGCGACGGCATGACCATGGAATCTTTACATAGCCTGAAGTCATTGAAAACTTTGTGTGCCGAATTGTAAAATATATGATTTGTTCTGTGAACACGAATAATAACATGGATTCAAGTAGGTTACCTGATGGATGTTTTGTAATGAAGGTCACTGAACAATTGTTGTTGGGGTATTGATTTTCTTCGGTTAGTTTAAAGGATTCATGCGGAAGCGGATATAAACCTTTTTTTACGAATGTAAAAAAGGGTTTATATCCGCTATATTAGTGAATACTAAATCTAAAAGTTCACGTTATTTATATGCCATTCAAAATGAAGTGGAATGGTGTTTATGCTTTAGGATTATTACTATTACAACACAGTAGAAAATGATTAATTCAGCCAGCCATACGTGTAGTCTGCTATAAACTAGACGGCTCGCTCGAGACCTACTTAAAACCGGCAACGCATTGATGAGGGGAAAGTGGTCTATCAAGACTGAGCGTACGATACAAAGCTTGTTATTTATGTAGTTATGTATCTTATCTACGATACGGAAGATTTCTGGTTTCCTTTCATAAAAACAGAACTCGTCCCTGAAGCACAAAAAACAACTACTTGAATCCAATGGCATTGAAACGCAGGATTGGCATACTTGTCGAGATCAAGTACAATACATGCGTTTTGAATCTGAAGGTCTATGCTGAGCTGACATGTCAATGTATTCACCGTATCGACGTATCGAAATCTGTAAGATTCGGTCTATTTCATATGTTTTTTACGTGTTAAGAAACACTCCGATGTCTGAGCTTTGTGGCTTTGCGTCATTTATGATATAGGTAATATCTGTGCTATAGGTAAATCGGCTTTTTGATGTTTATTGTTAGATAGATTGTTTGCTAGTGTGGCATCAATAACTACTTTCCATTAGCGGACGTTTCATCATAATCCTATAACAGTCAATGTGTGGAAATATATCACTTCCATGGCGCACAACTCAGCCTCCTTTATCCTCTATCCAGTTGCTGGCAGAAGACTGCCCAAATATTCGCTTCATCGAGCAGAAGGGAATAATCTACCTACTTTGCTTTGATATCCAATTAACAATCTGTTTACTCCAATGTCTTGCAAGTATTACCAATACAACCACAAGAACGAACCACATAATTATGAGTGACAATGCATTTTGCTTCTCTCTGATTGCAAATGATGTTACACGTCTATTACGTTAGATACCTGCGTGAGAGAGAGAAAGCCGGCGACATTGGCTCTGGAAGTGGGTTGCTGCAAGTGGGTGAGCGTGTCGAGGTCGTGACGTCACGCGCTTTCTCCGCGCCCGCGCAGCGCAGCCGAGCACGTTGTGCAACCGGCCTGATGCATAGGGATGAGAGACCAGTTCTCATGCGGTTGCTTGAAATATTACCGCGACATCAGTTCTTTCTTGGTCATCCTACGTGATAACAGTCAGCGTCTTCGATTTTGACACTGTAGACTGAAATAATTTGAAAGTTGATGTCAAATTCAGCTAGTGCCAATTATTGTTTTGTAATTACCTAGTAATTGTTTTGAAGTTACACAGTGTAACTAGTATAAATACTTACTGTATTTATACACGTGGTTTACAAATTAATGTGCGCATAAACACGTGCTCAAACGGCGTAGACAAGTAAAGAAACTGGCATGACCTGGAACCAAAAGCTCGAAGGTGTATGTCATAGGTTAATGTTCTTATAAAAGCGGCAATTAACTTGCTACCTGTCACACGGAATGCGCCAAAAAATTACCCCTAATTTATCCACACGGATCTGGGTACTGAATGTGGATTTGAAGATGCCCATCATGGAAACATATTTTATTTATTTATTTATTCATGCTTTATTTATAATGTCCTAGATAGATAGATAGATAGATAAAACATTTATTCGTTGCTACAGACACACACCAATATACATTTTATTGACAGTAAGTTTGTGTTTGTGTGTGTTGCAGTACAACAAAAAGGCCATGGCTCAGTGAAAATTTTTTGCTTAAAAGCAAAAACACTGATTTTCAGCCAAAAACCTGTTGAGACCAAGCAGAACGAGTTGCAAGTGTACCTAGCTACGAATGATTGTAGTTGTGTTGCGAGTAGCGTTCATACATTTAAAAGAGAAGAATCAAACTAAATAAATAAACAACTGACGACAGCTTTATTTTAGGCATACGAAGTGCTTGGGAATACCTGCTATTTGCTTTTGTAATAAAAACTGTTTTAACTTTATTTTAAAAGTATACTTATTTTTAACATTGCGTATAGGGGGTGGAATATTGTTCCAGCACTTCGTTGTCCTACATACAATGGTTAAGCTTAGGTCTAGTGTAGCTCCAAGTAGGTTTGTAGGTACATCGGTCCTGTCAGGGTGTTGCAGAGGTAGGTATTATTTTACAATTACACACATTATAATTTAAATAATAACACTGGTGAACAGGTATACAAAACAAAATTAAGTGTCAATAATTATATAAAATGTCAAAAAATAACAAAAAATTTGAGAAAAAAAAATAGTATGGGCATGTTTTGTTTTCGTTGCTGATTATAGTTTTATCTTTATCTTAGCACAGACAAGGAGTAAGAACGCTAAACCAAAGGCTAACTATATGTATATACAATAAAAAGCTGTTAGTTTTATAAAGAACGGAAAGTTGAGTCAGTTCCCGTCAAGGTTTTCCACGTTTTGTACCACCGACAAAATATCGATAACAGTTCGTTCAATACTCTCGACCTTTCTGATTTTCTCATGTTGTTTTATTCAAAACCAAATCGCTAATAAGAATCGATATTGGATGTACCTTACTGTCTGTGTGTAGAGTTTCACACTGCACTCTGCCCTCGCGCATACGTGACTTGAGTGATGAAAGAAGACATTGTTCATGCATTGTATACCTTACCCACTTGACACACTTTTGAACATGCATACTAGTACTCCTATAAAGATTCGAAGCTGTATTTTTAGGGCAGATTGAATTTCATCTTTGTAAAGCATACCAACTATGCATGGAGCTATGACGCAATGACTAGATAGAAGCCTGCATTCGAAAAAGTCAAAGTCAAAATCCATTTATTCATTAAAATAACAAGGATCACTTTGAAACGTTGGTTTTATCTAGTGCCTGTTCCGCCGCGACCAAGCCAGGAAAGAAAGGCAAGAAAACAAGGCTGGTTATTATTTTTAATTATCCTTTTACAAAACAATAGATACCTGCATTTTTAATCGAGTTGGAGTATTTTCAATTCCAACAGTTTTTATCATCTAAATAATCAGATATTTTATAGTATGCCTTTTTATAAAGTTTTTGTTTAATTACGTTTTTAAATTTGTTTATTGTCAATTTTTGTATATCTCTTGGGAGTTGGTTATAAAAGCGTACAGCGTGCCCTTTAAACGATTTAGTAACTTTATGGAGTCCACAAGTGAAGGTGGGCACCTTCATTGGATTTGAAGTTTCTACACCAGTATTTCCCCACTGCCCAGATGTCAGATCTAATTACAGACTTACTAGAGATGCTAACGCATGATCTATTTGATTTAACAATTGCTCAGAGGTTTTTTCTCGAAATAAAAGTACATAATTACTTTATCCACGAACCTCAGATATTTTAAAAACAGTTAATTTATGTACAGCAGTGGACTTGTTGATGATGTTATTATTATTGTATCTACGTCTATTAGATATTTATGTAACGAGTCTAACGACTGAGCTGGGACCTAACCTGGTTACTTGACGTTTTAGCTTGGAGGTTCATTTTTTCTAGCTACAATTTGCATTCGATATTGCTAGGGGTACGATACCGTACCCACACTACAGTGTATTGATTGAACTAAAGATTGAGATAAATTATTTCGTCCAAATGCACAATATTTTAATCAAGACCCCTAGTATATTTAAGCGCACGTAGTACCAGTTTCTTATTAAAGACAGGAACCCTCGGAGCAATATCGCATGTTTTGCGTATTCACGTTTTATGTGCCTCGTAAAATGTTTAAAGTAAAACTTTATTGTATAGTGCAGCGGACCATAAAATCTTTTCATACGTACATACTATACCGACTTATCTGTGTAGTGTATTGGCACATAGGACTTAGGTACTTTTGGTTAAACAACCCGGTCTGCTCTTCGCATAAGGGCATTGCAATCTGATTCGTGGGTGTTGTGGAATGTATTGCAATGTAGAAAATTAGGTAGTTGCTATCCTGTGTCACTTTTAATTTTTCTTCTCTTGACTGCTGTTCCATCTTACCCGTGGCATGCCCATTTTATAGAGCAAGCAAAAATGTTTAAAATTAGGTAGGTACCTATACCTAAACTTTATTCTCGCTTTTCAAACTTCGAGAGCGAAGGGTTAAGGGTTAATTTGAGGTTTTGTTATTTAGTAGAAGTTAGATAAAACTACCCTTATGTATCATTCAAGGCTGATCCACAGATTATGTCGGCTAAGTTTAGATAATTGGCGTCTGCTTCAGTTTATATAAGCCTTAGCAAGTTTATAATTTCAGCAGAACATTTATGTTAACGAAAACACAAAATACGCTAACAACTAGGAAAATCTTACTTAGAAAATGTTCTTTTGTTTCAGTGTAAATTGTGTTTACACTATGAAACGAAGAGTTTGGAGTTTGTGGTAAAATATTTAAAACTTCTAGTCCTTAGGGAATTGCCGATGTTATTCTATGCATTCGTCAAGTGTGGCTTCTTATATATGAACACGAATTACATAGGTTACATGCACAGAATGAGGCACAGTGGTTTGCATATTAAAACAACAGTGAGCTATAAAACGTTGTATATAATCCACTTTTACGATGCAAGAACAAAGCTCACCAATGGCTAAGATCCCTGACATGGGATAACTATCTAGGATCTGACCGGAGTAATCCAAGTTTATATAGAGGTTTATAACCGCGATCGTTTGTACGAGTAGGATAAGAACTTAATCCACCGTGCAAGGGCAAATTGATTATTGTAAGCCAGTACATATGCAGTAATTTACGAGTGTAACTAGAACCTGGGAAGGACATTGAAACCATTGAAACCATTTATTTATAGTCAAAAGTCAAAGTCAATAGGTTTTTATTCATTGAAATCACAAGGATCATATAGAAACGTCAACTTAAAAACTATACGTGAATCTAAAATGTTAAAGTGAATTTACGCCGGTTCCTTGCGCGCGACATAGCAAATGTGGTACGATACAGATTTTTTATAAAATTGTTTGCTTGTATCAAAAATGTTTCAGCACAATTTACTCTTTCAAGTGTACAATAATGTCGTTATTATCCTATCTATCTTGCCAATTTAAACATTAAAAAAAAAACAAAGATAATAAACTACCTACACACATACATAAAATTATCAATTAATTATTAATATAACAACATAATAATAAAAGTTACAAAATAAAAATTAGTTCACGGAAATAGATGTCAAAATTATTGTAAAATGTCAGGAATCAAGAAGCTCATTCAC
This sequence comes from Perizoma flavofasciatum, assembly GCA_958496245.1. Taxonomy (NCBI): domain Eukaryota; kingdom Metazoa; phylum Arthropoda; class Insecta; order Lepidoptera; family Geometridae; genus Perizoma; species Perizoma flavofasciatum. The sequence goes on along the minus strand of OY292425.1, from coordinate 9,740,937 downwards.
TTTATATAAACAATTATCCAAAAGCCACGAAAAAAGCCTCGTCTTAAATCTTTTAAAAGGTAGAATGGTAATTTCACTCGGAATTTTATTATAAATTTTTACTGACATTGCATAGATGCTCTTCATACTCGTGCAGAGTCTAAATTTGGGTAGGGCTAGCTTATTTTTAAAACGCTCTCTCGTTCTCTCGCTATAGGTTTCAGACTTATTAGAAAAATAGTTTCCATGTTTTTTTTATAAACAAGCAGACCTCATAAATATACAAAGAGCTTAATGGTAAAATTTTTAAAGATTTAAATAAAGGTTTACATGATACAGTATAGTCATTAATATTACATAGAGCTCTTATAATTTTTTTTTTGCGTTCGGAATACAGATTTTACTTCGCTAGAATTATCCCAGAGGATGAGCCCGTAGCGAAGATTAGAGCTTACGTAACCATGGTACGCCATCTTACCTGCCTCAAGTGAAGACATATGTACAATTCTCCTGAGTGCATATACATATTTATTAAGTTTTGTACATAATTGCTCACAATGGTTTTTTCAATTTAAATGTTGATCTACGGTGATTCCCAGGAAAGGAAACATGCTCACTTGTTGGACTTCATTGTCGTTATATTTGACCTCTAGAGGTCGGGCTAAATTTTGATGACAGTAAAATTGCATGCACTTAGTTTTCCCAACATTAAGAATTAAGTTATTCCTCTCCATCCACAAGCCGAGTTTACTTAAACTTAAATTAACATTTTTTTTGGTAATCATCCAGGTTTTTACCCTGTATCACAGCTACACTATCGTCAGCGAATAAAATCATTGGGTCACCAATGGAATCATTAAGGTCATTTATATATAAACTGAATAACAGCGGTCCCAAAATACTTCCTTGTGGAACACCGTAAAGATTATTCCTGAATCTCGATCTATATTCAGTAACCGTTTCAGTCTCCATATTCAAGGTGGAGATTGCTATGCACTGTGCTCTATCACTTAAATAACTTTGAAGCCATTTGTGACAGTTGCCTCGAATGCCGTATAATTCAAGCTTTTCTAGCAGTAGACTATGGGAGACAAAATCAAAAGCCCTGGACATATCCACAAATAAAGCACAAATTGGAATTTTAGCATCAATGGACTCAGTCACCATTTTCATTAAATGGTAGGCTGCTAGTGTGGTGGATCTATTTTGTCGAAAACCATTTTGTTCCTCCTTCAAGATATTATTTTTGACATGAAAGTTATTTCAATATTAGTCTCTAACTAATTCATAGAATTAATTAACAAAACAAATCCTTTTTTTTGTTTACCTCTGGATCGGATGATGGGCTACCGTTCACTAGATCAACACGACTCATCATTTATTGTCGATTATTTTTGATTTTAAAAGTTAGGGTAATAGTTGTCTTCTGTATTCACTTATTAAAAGAACATAATTGTTTCAGAAGTGTGGAGCGCGGGCGGCGGCGGCGGCGGCTCATCAGCATGCGATAGCAGTATGGACAACCTCAAACACGAGGTGGCCTACCGCGGCCTGCCCAACCCGGTGAAGGCAGAACCAGGGGTCAGCCACAACGGGCATCCCGGGAACGGACACGTCCGCGAGTGGATGGCTGGCGCTGGTGGCGCGGGGTCTCCTTCACCCGGCGCGCCAGCTCAGCCGCTGCCGAATGGATACTCGTCGCCACTATCGTCGGGTAGCTACGGACCCTACAGCCCTAATGGAAAAATAGGTCAGTGTCTTTACTTTACCCACATTCAGCTCGTTTCTTTTTATACTCTTGTGATTTTTAGGTCATATAACTGGTATACCACGTATTTTACTATTATTTCCTAACGTTTCGATGACCGCATTTGGTTGTCCTTCCTGATTAACACTGTCAGTGACCACGCTCGACGGTTGTCTATTACCTTTGTTGGTATATTACCAAACAAAAATGTTTTTAACAATTTAAAAATTCTTATGGACAGATAGGATTCCTGCCGAGTCAAGGTACACCAACAATTACAATAAATTTATTTGACAAACAATTTCACAGAAAGCATAAGTATAGGTACTTAAATACATATTTCAGCCCTACCGTGATAGGCTGTAGGAATAGGCATAAAATACCTATTCCTCTACGCGAGGGTGGACCAAACAGGTGTCTCAGCATATTATGCAGCTCCACACCACCAATTGTCTCGTTAACGTTATCATGATCGATAATAATATAATGCGATAAAAAAAACTATCTTCTTATCCGTATCTGATAGTGGGAGTATTATTTAATTTATCATCACCGACCTACTCCCGTTATAAAAACCTTTACATTGTAAACCGTTTTTTTTTACAGACCGACATTATAACCTTAAGAAATCGAAAGTGTATATGCGGCATATTATCTAAACAAACACATAAACCACATGACCCCATTTCGAAATGTATGACCGAATATAATTGCGTAGCAGTGAGGACAAAACAACCTACTATAGAAGCAATATCGTCCAGTCAAGAAATGACTCACATATACGGGAACTGCAATATTCCATTTGCTGACATACATTAGTAGCCACGGAACGTAACACTACTGTGCTTACACGTGTCAAAGTTAGGGTTTCCACTTACTAAAACTAATAAGTTGCCTACTTATATAATCACTGCCATAATCACTCACTAACTTTGGCAGTGTTAAGTTATCTGCCTTTATCTTTTGTTTAGTGTTAAAAGAAGAAGAGTAAAGTAGTAAAAAGAGTTTAAGGGTTTCTGTGAAAGGGCTTGTCTGGGGAATTGCTACCTCCATGCCTATTTCTGCCGCCAAACAGTAATGCTCTTATTGCTGTGTTCTGGTTTGAAGCGTATTGTTTCCGGTGAAATTAGGCTACGTTAACCACTTACCACCAGGTGGGCCGTAAGTTTGTTTGCCTCTTTAGTAATTAGTAATAAATAAATGATAGTGTTAGAGTTAGTAACGTTAATGAATGATTCTGAATGAGAGGGTAAGTCTCTATTTTCAATAAAATGAACACGATCGTCAAGATTAGTAAGCTTTAACCACATCATGCATTAATTACAGAATAAATTACGAAAAAACACAGTAGCAATTTCTGTTGTCAAGGAAAAACTATCATTATACTAAACATGTTCGACCACATGCAACCTCTGACATCAATAAAAAGACAGCACTCTGGAATATTTACACGGTCATCGCCAATTTAACTTGAACTTAGCCTATCGTGCCAATTCCCTGCGATGACCTGATTTTAATAAGGCCAGAGAGTCGCAAGGGGTCTTATGATACTGGCACCTTATATCAGTGTCGAGGATGATTTTTTTCCGTGTTACGTTATCGTGCAAAGCGATAAAAAGGGCAACGACCTGCTGTAACGTGATTTAGATAGCACACGATATTTTAGGAATTGCAGATAGAGCAAAAATGTGGCGTTAACAAATACCTTTTCATAATTGCGTAGTTTCAGTATGACGTAACGTTTGATGTTGCGTGGTACGTGTGCCCATTTTCCCGCTCAGTCCTTATTACCTTTTGAGTTATCACAGAACTTAGAATAGAGAATCGTAGAAGGTCCTTCGATAGTTATGTGAGGGTGACACTCAGTCAACCCAGCCTAACTACCAGCAGGTATAAAATTGGTCAAGTCTATCATCACCTACTCACACTGAATTTTACATACCAGCTACAAAACATGTTGTCTAAAATATTTTTAGATTTTGCCTACAGTTCTGCAACAGCCTGAAACTCGTCCGATTTGAGATCGTTAACCCGATTAATACCAGCAACAATTCAAAATAAAGCCTCTTTATATGGTTCTCGTAAACAGTAATCGTCAAACGTGTAGGTGTTTTTCCATTACAGTATTCTGGCTAGTGATGTACCTACCTTATATATTTTTGAAATCTAGATCTGAAACATATGGAAGTCTGATCCGCGGATATGGATTAGGTGTAAAGGTCCAGGTACGTCGCTACATCTTTTGCGGCTCTTCCATTGAAACTATTTATTTGCTGTAAATGTGGTAAAAACAGATCTCTAATGATATACAACCATACAGGTTGTACTTCAATCAAAGTATTTAAGCTCGTAACATATTTTGCTCTCATTATCACACACGTCATTCGCACATTCAAGCAAAGACTCAGCCGTCCGCAGATTCTTCATAGAAAACTTATACAAAGATATAGTGCTAGTGCTAGCTGCTTATTCGATTGAAATGTGGTTTTTGCAATCTCTTTGTATGACTTGAAGGTTTTTAGAGTCTCTACGCTACATGTCTCTACGGGGTCTCTGCAATAGACGAAGGAAGCTACGTCGAGATTTTCAAAATTTTACGATAATTCTCTGGTTGACTCTCTACGATCTTGTCTGAGCGCTGTCGTAAATATTGCAGCTACATTACGTTGTCAACATCCAAAACGTCAACTGTGTTTCACGGTATTCGTTACGGAAATTCGGTACATCACTAATTTCGAGTCAAATTAACCTCCGAGGTCGGAGCGAGTTCGCGGCCTAACGCTAACAAACATCGGAAAACACGTTATTTGCATGCCTGAATAGTTCTAGGACTGACATAGATTGATGTACAAGTAATTTTATAAATGGGCCTCTGAGTAATTTAAGCTCTAATGTTATAGATGTGACTTATAACAGGTCAGTGACAAAGTGTCAAATTATTGTGTTTTTATATTGTCCAACTAGATATTAGTAAAATCTGCATTAAGAATAATTTCATAAGTTACGTACCGTATCCGCTGAAAATAGGTATTGTAATTTTGTTATTTATTGGCATTAACTAAGGACGTAGCTGTGTCATGTTTCCATGATTGAAAACCATGGAGCGTTAGTGGTAGGTTTCTCATATATACATAAAAAACATATAGTCACGCCTGTAGGGGAAGACAGAGACCGCGAATTTCCACGATCCTGGCAAAACTCGTTCGCTTCATTCATCCTCATCAAATTCTTCATACAAGCTCGGTGGTTTAATGTACTCAATATGAATGGTACAATAATATAAATATTTGTGACATGTCAATTATATACGACACAAGAAAAAAAACATGAAAAAAAAATACACGAACTAATTAGGTTATTTACTCGGTGAGTAATATTTGCGTCGTTCTAAAAGAATCATGTTGCATACGATCCTCATTATTTTCTCGTCAGTATTTATTTTAGGCTTCAAAACATCTCACAACAGAGGTAATAATGATCTGAGTTTAATGATGCTTTTTGGGTCAAATCATTTTGTAGGAGTTTTGGTAAAAGGGTTTGCAAAATTCTAAATTATGTCAGAAGCTTTGTTTGTTTTTATCTTAGTAGTCACAGTATTTTGTAGTCTTGTCTTTCCAGGCGAGACAAGACAAAGAAATCATTCGCCGCATAGAAAACCCCTGGAAGAGCTATTGGCATGAAACACCTCATGAAAGGAACGAAACTCTACCGCTTTCCCTGAAATGAAAACTAATGGACAAACTTGGTCATTCACCAATATTCAAAAGTCCCACCTTGGTATTTGTCAACGAGATATGAGGCGCAGCATTCTTGGAGTCAAACTCTTAGATCGCGTCAGGAACTCAACACTGCGCTCCGAAATTCAGATAGTTGACGTGGCTCAAAAAACTGCCAAATAAAAGTGGGACTCGGCTGGACACGTTTGCCGCATGCCGGAGGAACTATGGGCGAAAGCAACTATTTGTTATTTAATTATTAGTTGATTAAATAACACAGAAATTGCTAACTAATGCTAATTTAATTATAAATAAATTAATTATTATTATAACTACATATATTTTTTGTGAATATCAATGCCATTTAATTTCATTTTAATTATTAGTTCTGAAAAGTAAGTTAATAATATATTATGTGATTTCATCTTTGTCAACAAATAGCCTGTCAAAAGCCTGCTGCTAGGCAATGATTGCCATGACGAACGGTCTTGGGCCAGCTTCATCCACTTCCCGCAACCTTTATAAATAGGGCACCTTGATTTCCAAATAATAATTAATGTGTATTTTTATTTATGTAAAATATGCTAATGAACTCAAAGTAATGCATGAATATACATTAAAATTTAGGATGCTGAGAAATTCCTACCAAATCTTTTCAATGTCACTACAACTTCAAATCGATAAAACAGAGCACGTGGTTACGAAATACTTTAGTTATCCAACAATAACTTGGCACTTGAGTAATCTCTATCAAGTACTTCGAAAGTTACGTTGAATTGGTTGTAAATTTTCCACAACTTAAAGTAACCGACAGGAAATTAGTTTCATTAAGTGTGGCTCATTAATTAAACATTAATTCATGCGTCGAGAGATCATAATCACGATTAAACCAAGGCTTCTCTTAACGACGTCCAAATATTAGCTATAAACGACAAATTGTGGGAACTATTTAAATCTAAGTTGGCACTCGAACATGAAAAATCATCCCCTGACTGGTAACCCAATTTTAAGATACAAAAATGCTCTTACTTTCCAAAACATGGGTTTCGTTTCGTATTCCGTTCTTCAGTCTAACAAAATAAACAGTGTTGCTTATATCCTGCTGAGATTACGCTACTTTTATGCTTTCCTCCGTCAGAAGCCAAACATAATTGGGAAAAAATAAAATAAGACAGCAAAATATCTCGCATGTCTTTTGAGAATGCAGAATTTCAAAGAATTCTAATTTTATAAAAGCAAAACAACATAAAATTGCATCTGATAGCGTGGGACGATCAAGGAAGATCTTGATTTATTTTCTGTTGAATGCAATTTAAGCTTTCAATTTCGAATGAACATCAATTCTTTCTATTTGTCTTTGTTTTTATTGGCTGCGATATAAAACGAGGTAAATTCGAACAGGTGTGTTTTACATAAAATACCTTTATAAATGTTCAGTTAATATACCTAAGTTAATAAATAAAATCTTATCCGACGCAGGGAATCCAAAAGCAATAATTTTCTGCATATAACTCGACCGTTTATAAAATATTTTTGTGGTCAGTTTAGAGAACGGATTCTGAATTTCCTACGACTATGATAAGACACAAACACGGCTACATGACCCAACTTTTATACAAACTTATAAAAATGAAATCGTGTCTCTTTGTAGTTGGTTGACGTAAGGAAACTTATGAAAGGAAACAATTATAATTACTTATTGAACCGTTTTAACTAATGTTAAACAAATGGATATACGACTTATGCTATTACATAGCACTAGCTTCTGCCCACGGCTTCGCCCGTATGGTACCCGAATTAAAAATAGCCTATGTGTTATTCTGATGAGCTATATAACTGTAAATATTAATCAAAATCAGTTCAGTTGTTCTTGCGTGACAGAGTAACAAACATCCAACTTTCGCATTTATAATTGAAGTAGCATTTAATTATTACAATATTATATTCTACGTATGATTTGAAATTCGCACCGCCAACGCACTTGTTAACAACGTACCAATTTATTACTATTTTAACGAAGTTTATATTACACAGATATTTACTTAGAGCTTAATAATTAATTTATTTAATGGTGTAAGTGAACGAACTTTCCAGCTATAGAAACTAGGATCCTCGTTTTGAAGTTGGACGTTGCTACTCGAACCATTTGCGCATAAATCGAAAATCTACGTATATGAATCGCCCCAAGCACTTCCCATTCACGTGCAGTTGAAATGGTAGCAAGATAAAATTCATAAAAATGACATTCTACGATTTCTGTGAAACATTCGAAATTGAAAATGTCAGAAGGAAGTTTTATTGGGAATGTATTCAGTAGATACTAGTTTGTATTTGTATTATATTGAAATGCAAAAATAGGTTTTGAAGTTGTGTGAACCGGCTAGGATTTTCTGTGTCATCTTGTGGCAGAGCTCTTAATATATTGGTAATTATTCATTGAAGCATAGTGGTGAAATCAGGGCTAATTAAAATACATTATAGGTTACAGACTTTTTCTGTTACCTTTGTTTAGTGTTGAATATAATATTTTTTTTTTTGCTGTCCAGTCAATATTTAAACCTTTATTTATAGTCCAATTTGAACAGCTATTAAACTTTATGAATAATTCATACCTCTGGGTTTGACTTTTGCTACATTTTGGTGAAATATAGTGTAGTAGTCTGGTGTCGACGCATGAGATTTACGAGTTATTCTGCTTTGAAAAACCTTTATTTAGTTAGCAGGTTTTTGTCGTGAGATCTTGATATTTTCTGGAAATGCTTGTTTTATAAAGCTTTTATTAAGAGAAACCATCAGAGATAGCCTAAGACAATAATGGCTAAAATTTCTGATTTCGACAGCCCTTCAATTGCATGGAAATGAACTGCTACAAAATTTTAGTTAATTGTGGTACAAATAAACTTAATTCGTCTGCAAATTCTGCAAGCTGACTCCTCTCATTGTGTAAGCTTGTATGAATATAAAAAACCCGGGTCTAATCGTCGTCTTTTATACTTCTATACTAATATAAAGAGGTGAAGTCTGTATATCCGAAACTTAGTAGTTTCGATTTCAATTTTCGATTTTTTTCACCAATATTTTGAATGGATCTTCAGAGTCGACATAGGCTACATATTATCCCGTTAAAATAAAAGGGCTTCTCATGGATACCAATTTTGCAACGTATATCGACGAAAAACGGTCGAGCAAATTCGTTTCTTACGAACCCTAAGAGCTACTTTTCATCAGCTACTTATCCGGGTAACCATGCGGGCGAAGCCGTGGGCAGTAGCTGGTTTATTGTAAAATGACATGTGACGAGAACAGTTTGCTTATTTCATTCAAACCTGCCGAGAAAAATCCTGAAATGAAAAACAACGTCAGTCTCATGAATCTCAATGTTCCCTGAAACTTTATTTGAATACTTCATTTCCAAAATGACCGCCATCCCGCCTGTTTCTCTTACATAACTAAGGTCAAAATAAATAACATGAACATTGTTTTATGTTGCAGGCAATAAGTTTCCAGACGCATGTTATGTTATTGTTCGAACGAAACAGCTTAGTAGAATAGCACGTTTTATGACTGTTTGTAGTCAAGATCTTAAATATAATAATTATGTTATGTTATAATACAATAAGGCCATACTTAGAAGAATGAAACGAGGATAAACCATCAATTATAGTTATGTGTGTGGCTTGAATGGACCCCGGCTTCTAATCCTAAGGTTGTGGGTTCGAGGCTGGCCGTGCACCCAACTTTTTTCGCGCGCATTAACACGTTCTCTAAACGGTGAAAGAAAACATCATCGTGAAGAAACAGGCACGTCGAATGCTAACTATGCAAAAACGTGGGCATTGGCTAAACATAAAGTTAGGATGTGCTTTTGACTACCCCGTATTTGATACTAGTTTCTGCCCACGGCTTCGCCCGCGTGGTACCCGGATAAAAAGTATTCTATGTGTTATTCTGATGTATAAGCTATATTACTGTAAAGTTTCATCAAAATCCGTTCTGTAGTTTTTGCGTGAAAGAGTAACAAACATCCATCCTGCGTAATGAGTACTATGGATCTGAGGATGCCCATTATAGGGATGACAGTCGTGAGCGTGCTTATCTTTTTTGTTTTGATTTTTATAAATGAAAATACTAAAATTGTTTGAAAGTCAAAGTCAATGGGTTTTTATACATTGAAATCACAAGGATCATACAGATTTTGTTTCCTAAATTACAGCTTTTCATACATTGATATACGTAGATATATGATTAATGTAAGCCAAGAAGTTACGAAAAGATAAACTTAGAATAGGTCAAAATACGATTCAATGAGCATGCACGCAATATCTGTTTGCCAATTTGGCAGCTAAACTATGTACTGCGTTGTACCGCCCCATTAAATTGCATAATAAATTATCGTTACCTATTCGTTATGTACGTACTACGAGTACCTACGGTGTTAAATAATGCCAACATTGCTATTCCACGTGCCCGAATCGAACTCAAATGAGCTCATACCCTAATACATTGGACGAAGAAAAACCGTGACAATAACGAACCCGGGTGCGAGAAAATCGAACTACCAAAATTTAAAAGGCATAAAACTTCTAAAACATCAAAAAGATACTTCTTAACCTAACATTTTCATTTTAACCTAAGTTTCAAAAGAAAATATCATAGTTTTAAACATACTTTTTATTTACGGGATATATAATAATAATGATTTATGATTTTGTGAAATGATGCCTCTGCCACAGTTCCTCCCGTGATCATGGTACATGAAACTGTGCTGAAATATGGGGAATATGAATTAAGTAAATATCCCGTTTATAAAAAAAACTAGCTAAGCCTGAAAATAAGTGCTATTATTTCGTTCTCATAGCCATTTTGCTAGTGTTATAAGGGCGCAGTTCGAGAAATGTTCGCCAGAAAAGGGCCTTGTGACCGAAAGTGAAACAACCGAGACCTGTCAGACTATAATTATTTTTAATTATTCCAAAAACTATAGTGAATTTGATTATTCATATTGTTGAAACGGGAATGGTGTCTTCACCACGGTACGTGAATTCCCGTTTTTTTTTGTTTTTGAAATAAACGATTTCGGATATTTCAAAAACATCTCACATAAAACGTCAGTGCAATGTTGCGTGTGTCCTTGATACAAGGTTGTATGCCCACTCTCGATGAGAGCTAGTATCATGCATTTGTCATTTGTATATGTATGTACCTTATTTATTCATTCATGATACCACAGAACAGTTAAAGTATGATACTATGCATTCACAGACTGATAGGTGTATAAACAACAGAGTGTAATTTTAACTAGATGAATGAATTAATGATAATAAATACTTTAGTGTACACCATAAACAAATAACAAAATAAACAAAATCTTATTATTATTAAGATACAATGATTAATGATACAATACAATTCAAATATCGTTTTGAAGCGATCTATTCTAGTAAACCTTTTGACGGAATTGATGTGATTTGATTTTGTAGATTTATTCTTTGAAGTATTGTCGTTATTCTTAGACAAATGTTTATTTACAAAAAGGATAATAACAACTTAGTACTGTAAAACAGTCAAATCAAGTTTAACTACCAACTTAATATTAAAACTGCTTATATTTGCATAAGCATTACTTGTATGAGCATTACTTGTCCTCGAGTCGCTTACTGTTGCATGATTCTGGCTTATCGATGATATGTCATAAATAATTGTTTATGGACTTTATGGTATGTACGTAGGTATTATGCTGTGTATAATATTGTATAATATGCTGTGTATAAAGTATTTTCTATCTAACTATCTATCTACTTATATTTTACGAGATAAATGTTCTATTGGTAGGCATACTTTAAAAATAATTGGACTCCTGAAAGTGACGATAGATCGAATAACAAAATGACTGATTTTCCCGCTAGAAATTCCAAAACTAGACATCACATCCTCTACCATATTCGGTTCACATAAAACTCTATTCCCTCGGAAACATTAACAAACAAAATTCAAGATCCTCGACTGAGCCCATAAGGGCGTAATCACACTAACGAGCCAGATTCAGTCGAACGATACGCGATGATTGCACCACACAGACACAGGACACAGTAAACTAAAGAAACAGTATCTCAACTGTTTCATTATCTTTAACTACTTAGGTAGTTCGAGAAACAGTAGCTTGTAGGTACTAACAGTAACTTTTTTATTAAATTTAAGAATTAAAACATTGTGTAAAATTATAATTATGTATTCTTCTCTGAAATAAAAGTTTTGTATGTTGGGATGGGACTCAAGAACATAATTTTAGCTTGACGTTGAAGTAACTTTAGTTCTTTTTCTTAGAAGTCTTAAAACTACTTGCATTCCTTGATTTTAAAATGCACTGCTCTAAATAAAAACTATATTTCATTTTATGACGATGCAGAAGGTTGCGGGTTCGATTCCCGCCGCAGGACTAACATTCGTCTCGGGTCTATGTGTTTTCTATGTATAATATAAATGTATTTACAGTCATTTATACTTATTGAATTAGGGTAAGAGTAACCCTAATTCAATAAGTATTATATTGAAAAAATAAGTATTGTACTAAAATAACTTTGAAAGTAACATAATTATGTATCTACATATATTAAACAATGTAAAACTTCAACTGGTAAAAAGTAGAGCTGAACTACTGATTCCTACACAACAGTGGCAAGAACGGTTCACATAGATCACGTGTATTATCTGCGCCCGTGTTGAATTTGTTGATCTTTGCACGAACCTTAACTACTGTTTCGCAGTTACCATGCCAAGTAACTACAGTTCACACAGGTTCATAGCGCGATAACTCTAGCCTTGGCCCCGCGATAAACAATACAATTACGAAATCATTGGGGAAAGAGGTTGTTTGCGATGACTCGGCATCGACGCGCCGCCGGTTGAAGTGGAAATTTGAGATTATCTGCTTATGGATAAAAAAAATACAATGCTTTTAATACATGCCTTTTACATAATACTTATTACGGGTAGGAAGAGCCTATGAATAGTAATAACTCGAGCCATGCACCAAGGCTCATTAAATATTGACAAAATATGTAACATATTAATTTAAATGATTTGAGATATTAAACCTATTTACCAACATATTAGAATAAAAATCAGCTTGAATAATTTGTAGGGATTCTCAGAAACAAGTTTGTGTAAAACAAGGATTAACAAGGATTGTACCTCTATATTGGATTTAATCAAAATGCCATCATACTTAATAATTTAATATGCTTATATTTAAAATTTCTTACCTAAAATTCGCACTCGGACACAATAAAATACAGCATCTGCATGCACCTATTAATAAAAGCTCATTTATAATCTATAAGCTAGAATAACGATAGCACTTTGAAGTTAATTTTATCGATAGAGAGGCATTTTTGGCACGATAAAAATTAGCTTGAAATACTTTGTAGGGATTCGCTGGAACAAAAGTTTGAGTAAAGAATGGATTTCCTGGTTTATTTTTCAAAAACTTTTATGATTAATTTGTGAAGTTTGTGCTTTGGAGAGTTTATAAACTTGAGTACAAGTTTCACGTCTCTTAATATCAAACTCTCTTAATATAAACTAAAGAGTTTATACAAGTAGACACCAGGATCCAGATGGCTAAAAATGACCAAATCAGCGATTAAGTAAAAGCCTATTAAGTAACAGCCATAAAATTTGGTTCGATACATATCTTCATCATTATAAGTTATAAGTTATCGATAATTTGAATCATCATCATCATCTACGGCCTGACTTTACCCACTGCTGGGTTGAGGCCTCTCTTTAGCTGCGCCACTCCTCAGGGTGTGTCAGCTTCAGCCTCGTCCGTAGCGCTTACGATATCATATGCCTACCTCGCAGCTGGACTTTCCGTAGCCGGTTCTTGGACACCATTCAGTTAGCGTTTTACTCCACTTGCACACTCGCATGAGCGGCAAAGACAACGTTTTGGACGACAATAATTATTTCTGTCCCTCTTTTTTGAGTGACGGAAAGAGGAACAGCAATATTGTTTCCAACCTATAGTCATCATCTCGCTGAGCAAGGCCCTTAGACAATAACCAGTTTCTGTTGGCGTTAACGCCTACGGAAAGATTGAATTGTGTGGAAATTACATTAGCTTTTGACATGTCACGTGACTGCTGCCCAGTTTTGTTTAGCAAATCTTCGTTAGCGTGAAAGGAAAACTAAGCGTGAGGTATTTGTTTAGATACCCAGGTGTCCTGGCAAGCTCAATTTTATTTCCGTTATACGGATCCCAACGTCTGTGACCTGAAGTTAAATGACTTTCCAAAATAGCTACTCTACTCAGTTAGTAAATTAAGTAGGTACGAATAATGTAGGCGGTGATACGCGATTCCCAGCGTACTTCCACCACAATTGAATGAATTTACAGAATTCCTACCAAGGCCGCCAACGTGAGAACATTTGTTGCGCGAGTTCTGAGCCATATAGAGCGTTATAATGATCGGAAAAATATTATTGCTACTTATTCAATTTTGTTTCACTTACTAAACCCTGTTTTATAGTAGCGACGGCGTATTCTAAGGAATCTGATGCAAGTGACACTGCTCCGAGACTGTGACATATACACGTAACAGAGTCACAAATTTGGACGGTATTTGTCACAAAGATTAACGCGTCGAGTATCAAGCCGTTTATGTACGTAGAAAGTTATGATATTTGTTGCTAATAATCTCCGTATGGCTGAACCGCTTTGGATTAATCTCGGGCGAAGCCGTGGGCAGTTATAACACGATATATTTACGATTAGTTTCCAGCGATTTCATATTGATGCCGATATTTCAACATCATTGCAACACACAAATTTTGCATTTTACGAGTGTAAATTGATAACTATAAAAAAAAATTGAGACTGTAACTTTTGTTTACGGATTATGACTTTGTACAATACAATACTACAATTAGAATACTGTACAATACTATACAATATAATAACATACAGGTCTTAATAAGACGATATCTGATTTATAAGACGATCTCTAATACTTCCGTAATCTAATGTTTTTAGATATAGTGGGCATGTTGGGTGAGTGCGTGATAGGGAGAGGTTCCTTGAATGTTCTGTGGGTATTGGGTAGGTGGGTATTCCGGTCACAGGCACGCAAGCGGACGCCGACAAAGTCCATTGTCGGGAGTCGTGCCTGGAATTGATAGGACGGGCAACCCAAGTTTTCAATAACGGGTTTTTAAGGAATATTACGTTTATGTAATACTTACTAGCCCATAGCTTGGCTCACTACTCGGATAAAAAAAAAACGTTCGTAGGAAACGCATTCGCTCGACCGTTAATTCGTCGACTTACGTTGCAAAATTGATCCCCACAAAACTTTTTTTAAAGGAATAATATGTAGCCTGTGCCCACTACAAGTGTGAAGGTTTCTGATATTGCTCAAAGAGTTAGAATAGGACGAGTAGTTTCGGAGGTTTCCCCCTGTAAACTTACAAACTTTACCTCTTTACAATAATAGTATAGAAGTAGAAACATAAAAGTTATATTTTGTTTAAATTTTTTTAAACAAAATATAAACTTACAATTGTAGCGTCCTACAGGGTGCATGTACTTGATGATAACATGTAGGTACAATTATGTTGTAAATAAATCAATATAAATTGCTAGAGTGGCATTCATCCGCATTAATTCACGTTGGGCCTGCAAGTGGTATTATAGTCACTCCGCTCTGAAAACGTCCACAAATACAATACCATTATTATTTTGTACAATATACAGACACAACTACTCTGAAATCAACGTATGAGAATATTCAAACACTATATCGAGAATACAACACAATGGCAAATCACTGCATTGTTTATTAAGTCGCAGCGATGCGTGAAATTAGTTACAGTTCTGTTCGTGTTGCATAAAAATGTTTGATTTGTTACATTCGCGGTATAATGAAATGAGAAAAAAGTGAGGATTAAATAAACAGGGGGTCAATTTCTCCTGTGTTTTCTGCTACCTACTATATTTTTGTCAATGGTCAAAACTGTAGCGTACTTTATTTTATTCAACAAACTCAGTGTGTTGGTATATCGCGTGCTGTATCTAAAAGGTCGAAGGTGTTATTACGGTTGTACCGGCATGTGACCCCTAGCCTCCGAGTCGTGGAATGGGTTGTTTCAAAATGAGGTGCAATTTTGATACCTCCTTGAGGGCATAATGAATTCTGGTATATGAATGTTTTACTAGTGAAATATGAACCGTCCGATTAGAAAAAAACCTAGTTAACATAAAACGTAAACTTATCGAAACAAAAAGAGAAGAAACTTACAGCTAACAATTAACTAAATAATCGATTTTGATCATTCCGCAAGGTGCCAAGAGCACTGGCGGTATTCCCTCGCTGAAGGGCCAAAGAAATACGAAGAAAGAGCCAGGGCTTCGTGTCACCAGCGGCGTCGACCAAAAGCATGATACCTTCTCACAATAAAATAACATTGATTATGAGAACTGCGACAGTGGCGCGATGCGGTTTAAAAAGTTTAAATATAAAGACAAAAAAGTTTAAAGGCTTATTCGAACCGATCCAGTAATACATTTTCACCATTTTAACTCGCTTATTGAGAAACTTCCCAACAAAATGTAAACTCATTTCAATTCCAAATCCCTGAGCGATAGAAATTAATTCTATCGCTCAGGAGAGGATCTTTTCATTTTATTTTAAGAAAAAGAAAATAGGTCACTGAGACAATAACTACGGGGATTTGGGAGATTACAATACAATTCACAGGCACTTCAGACGATTCAGAAGTAAAGCTAAAGTGATTCAAAAGTTTACTGATTCAATTATGGGTGTGTTATAATTGGAAATCAGTTTGTCAATTGAATTTTATTGGGATTGCATCTAAATTTAAAAGGAGGATAGAAAGCCATATCAGTTAAACCTTGATTGGAAAACGCATGAAAATAATCTTTTAACTTGCCGGTTATTTTATAATTGTATTCCTTAATTTACGGACTATCAATCTTCTGGACTCCACCACAGCGCTCACTCAACTCCATCAAAATCTATGTTTCGTTCTGTACTTCCAAACCAAACAAGTGTTGCGATTTTCAATGAAATTATAGGTACATAAGCCAGTTTCCCAATAACTCCGAGAAGGCTCCAGAACCGAAAAAACATTTTTTTAGTTAATGTATTCACAATAAAGTTTTCAGTAACATGATTATGCTAAGTACACCTATAATAAACCTAATATTATAACGCAATAAGTCGGGTTGCGTCATTAATCAGATTTTGGTAGCAAGAGTAAAATGTTCACGTATAGGCACTAATTGGTATTAAGTGTGGAACCCAAGAGTTGATTCGTCTGTGTGATTGCAACCAGTCACACTTAAAGTGCTCGAAAAGTACGAGTTAGTCACGATTACCTACCACCAGCGTCCTTACAGTGCTGGCACCAGCCAAATCGCATTCAAAACTCGCTAAATATATCGCTCAGACTATACTAGAATAATCATTTAGATACATATTTCAGTTACTTTCGATAACTTTTCAAAGGAAAAAATGAAAATACGTTTGAGCTGTAGATATGCGTCTAAGAACCAAGTGACCCAGAAAGAGAAACTTTATAGACAGACTAGCTTCTGCCCACGGTTTCGTCCACGTGGTACCTGGATATAAAAGTATCCTTTGTGTTATTCTGATATATAAGCTATATTACTGTAAAGTTTCATCAAAATCCGTTAAGTAGTTTTTGCGTGAAAGAGTAACAAACATCCATCCTCACAAACTTTGACGTTTATAATATTAGTAGGATAATAGTATATAGTAGGATATTTTTACATTTTTTCTCATTGTTTTAGACGGTTGGCCTCTAGCATGTTTATTTCTTTATGAATTAAAGGTGATTTTGTATAATAAATGTGTGTAATGTAACATACATAACGTCTGAACCTTGCACCCCTTTTTTTTTTTTTTTTTGAAGGGGGGAAATGCCACGCATCCCCCTTCCGCCACGGGGGTGGCGAAAGGGGGTATGTGGGACTCTAACCCACTAAAACCCCCCTGGTTAACGTCGCCCGCCGTAGTGGGGCAAGATGGGGTCGCGTTAGCATTCACCATCTTACCCCGACGGGTGGCCCAGGAACCACCCGGGCCTAGGCCATGTGTGGGGCCGTGCAAGCCGGCGGAATCCCCCGATCTCCGCCAGTGACCCCACACTCGCGCCCTGAAAAGGGCGCCCCCTCCAACTTACGCTGTCCCTCACTCCAACCCTGCTCGGTATGGGAAACCCTGCCGGTATAGCCTCGAAGATCATTGGGACGCGCAAGCCCTCATCCACGCCCTGAAAAGGGCGCCCCCTCCAACTTACGCTGTCCCTCACTCCGAGCCTGACCGGTATGGGAAGCCCTGCCGGTATAGCCTCGAAGATCATTGGGACGCGCAAGCCCTCATCCGCGCCCTGAAAAGGGCGCCCCCTCCAACTTACGCTGTCCCTCACTCCGAGCCTGACCGGTATGGGAAGCCCTGCCGGTATAGCCTCGAAGATCATTGAGACGCGCAAGCCCTCATCCGCGCCCTGAAAAGGGCGCCCCCTCCAACTTACGCTGTCCCTCACTCCAAGCCTGACCGGTATGGGAAGCCCTGCCGGTATAGCCTCGAAGATCATTGGGACGCGCAAGACCTCATCCGCGCCCTGAAAAGGGCGCCCCCTCCAACTTACGCTGTCCCTCACTCCAAGCCTGACCGGTATGGGAAGCCCTGCCGGTATAGCCTCGAAGATCATTGGAACGCGCAAGCCGACCAGAACAGCAAAAGCCGTCCCGGCCTTCCCTTCACAGTGCGCCCTGAAAAGGGCACACTCCGTCAAACGGGCCCATAAGGGCCACGCCGACCCCACGTCCGCGCCCTTAAAAGGGCGCCCCCTCCAACTTACGCTGTCCCTCACTCCAAGCCTGACCGGTATGGGAAGCCCTGCCGGTATAGCCTCGAAGATCATTGGGACGCGCAAGCCGACCAGAGCAGCAAAAGCCGCCCCGGCCCTCCCACGGTGCGCCCTGAAAAGGGCACACCCACCCCGCAAGACGGGACCACACCGGGCCCCGCCAAGCCCTCGTCCGCGCCCTAAAAAGGGCGCCCCCTCCCACCGGAGCAGCATACACCGCCCCGGCCCTCCCATGGTGCTCCTCCACGAGCCCACCATGCTGCCCCATCCGCTGTGCCCCATGCGGCTCATAGGGACACGCGAAGGGGCCCCCCCGGTCGGTCCATTAGTTGCTCGACAATAAGATCCCACGTATGAGAAGTTATTGTCGAGCTTAAACGAGGCGCACCGTCCCATAGGCTTCTGTTCACCCCGGATCCGTCTGATCCATAAGTGACCAGAGCCCACAGGCACACGAGAAGGTTGACCGACATGGCACCCCAACCTTGCACCCCTGAGTTAACACGCGAGTCGTGACCACTGTGTATCCATATCCATGTCGTCGCGTGCTGGTTTTATCGTTAGCTGCAACCGTGGCAAAATTATAAAATGATTTTCATTTTCAATCTTTGAGACTTTCATCATATTATACAGTTTATTATTTTAAATTTATAACAAGACCTGAAATATTCGACGAGCTAAACTCGAACGATAGCTTGGAACGGCGACACGTTTCTCATATTTGGGTCGTGTTTTAATTTCATATAAATAGATTTTTAAGTAGCTCCCTAAGTCAAAGTCAAAATTCATTTATTCATTAAAATCACAAGGATCACTTTGAAACCTCGGTATTGGAATCATCGAATTGACTCTAATTATAGTGCATCATCAGATCCAGCCTAGTTTTCAGGTTCAACAACGAAAAGCTCGTTCTCACAGCCCTTTAAATACAACGGTGATAATTATTTCGTGGCATAATCATAATCATACTATTGAGCTACAAACTATCCACATTGCTCATGGAGAATCAATTTGACGCCCAGAAAAATACAACCTGCTCAGACCTAGTAAATAGCGGAGTATGATGCATCGCTCGTTCTAAACGCATGGGCGTTTGTCGAACCTAAAATCTGCAGTGATCCTGCGCTGACATCCCGAACCGGCCATCCAGCCCTCAGTATCAGACAGAGTAAGTAGGTCGTGAGGCAGGTCGCGGTGACCCCGAAATTGGGGTACCCTGTCCTAGATAACCACCGTAACCCGGTCATAGGCATGCGTCGATGGCAGCTTATGGCAGATATTGAAAGTTCCGCTCCATATTTTTTGCTCGATTGGCTTTAATGGCTCGTTGAGAGACATTTATAGGATGATAATGATAGAATATAACGGTGATTATGGACAAGGAAGAATATTCTTCCAAAATAGCATGTTTTGAATTTTCCTAATATTTACCCGGACGGACCGAAAAGATAACCGTTCTCGGAACCCTTTACTCATAGTTTCTGATACCTATAACATAGGGAATACTAGCGTCGCGTAAAGACTATGTAGGTAGGTATGTGTGATTATAAGGTTTATCCTACTATAATGTAATAAAAGTGAAAGTTTGTGAGGAATGATGTTTGTTACTCTTTCACGCAAAAACTTCTGAACGGATTTTAATTAAACTTTACAGTGATATAGCTTATAATCATCAAAATAACATATAGGCTACTTTTTATTCGGGTACCACGCGGGCGAAGCTGTGGGCACTACCGGAACAACTAGTGCGCCCTAGTTATTCCGGTAGACATATTGGCCTCAAATTGTATAAAAAACAGGGAAGGCAAATCTTCAAAAACATGACCTACTTTGAACTAGAGCAACTTTTTTTTAATTTAGATATCTAATCATATTTTAAATTCATAATAGCTAGAACCTGGTCTTTCTCAGCAGTTCTAAGTACACGACACAAGCGTTGCAACAGCAATTGTTTTTAGGTCAGTGTGTCATTCCCGGGGCAACAGGTTGACCCGGTCACGATATCAGGTTACGGATTCTGCAAGTAAGGATTCGCGTTCAGAACTCATCTAAGAACGGTAGGCATTGTTGCGTGCATCCGCTTTTGCGGCTTTCTCACAGCTAAAACTAAAGTAAAAATAATAGGTGTAATTTGATATCGCCACGGACTATTTTCATCAAGGGATATATATATAGATTTATTTAACGATTCCTCGCGACCAAGTCTAAAACTCGTGTAACATACACGACTTATTTACTTTTTTTATGATCCTTCACTCAGCTATTTAGTAGAGCAATTTAGCAAGATGAGCTATCATTTTACGAGTAGGAATCTATAGGTACTTTACTGTTCTGTTCTCCTGCTGACGTTTCGTTCGTCGAATGTCCTTCCTAGTAAGTAAAATATCTGAAAAGATATGGAAACCATTAATATATTAAATCACGTATATCACGGTCATATTATTTGATAATATAATATTAGGTATATTATATTTTAATGATATGTGATATATAAATTCCGAATTATTCTTAACAAAAAGGTAATTTTATGACAATACTAGGCTTGCCGTATTGTCTTTAAAGTCAATACCTTTTTAGGTCAGTGTGTCACTCCCGGGCAACCGGTTAACGCAGTTAATTTGGGACTCGCAAGTACGGATACATTCACAACTGTACCCAGGGAATACAACCCAATGTTTAGTATTTATTTGGAAGTAGCCAACCCTAGCGTAGGAGTTTACCTACCCAAAGAAATCTGAATAGCTTTATATTTCGTGATTTCTGAAGGCCTGTGTCTGTCTCCGGCGACAAGCAGCAGCGACAGGCGACAGCGACAAGCGACCATAGTAACTGTTTATTAATCAGTGGCTGAGAGACAGCAACTTACAAAGAGAATGTGTCTCAAGCCTTAAAGCGAAATTCGGTTACAATTAATTACTTAAATTTAATTTATAGATAAATCTAGTCTATATACAATTCAAGGGTACATTTTATCCTAGGACGCACAATCCTAATATGTATGCTATGAACACTTCTCAAAACATAAAATAAGTTAAACCTACAATGAAAAAAAAATACTTCAGGTTTTACTTAATGCATATTAAATTTTTCTACATAGTAACCTTTTTTGAAGCACAAAGGCTGTTGTGAAATCAATTGTGACACAGTTTTTGAACGCCACTTTAAAATAATACTGTACTAGACAACGTGCTAAACGTTGCAAGCTTCACCCTAATCAAACTGTTGAACAAAACAAACAAGCCGAGGTCTTGGACTCGGAGCATACATACATACTCGTACATAAAGCATGAGCTTCTCATCCGTATTCAAGGGCGTGCAGCGCGCCTGAATCGCTTCCAGAACGTTCATATGATGTAATGCAGCTGGTCTTGTACAGATTCTAAAGAAATAAGTATACTTAGCTAGTTGTTGTCTAGCTAAAGAATATTGAGTAATTTCATATTTCAAATTTATAACTCACTAGGTAGGAGTATATGAGCCTCGTTAGGGCGTCGCAAAATTGGGTTCAAATAAAAAATAATATACAGCCATAAATCCGAGAAAGAGCATATTTCAAAATAGATTTTAATTAAGATTAAGTTGATATTTAAAAGTTATTTGTTTCATTAAAAAAAATATTTCATCTAAAATTTGGTTATATATTAGTAATAATATCAACATTTCAGATGAAATATAATATAACTAACTAGTTTTTAACATTTCGTGGTTCAGGTAGAGCACCTTAGGTATCCATGTTCTGTAAGCTTGATTGTAGAAATTTCTTTGAAACCTTATTGCTTATAAGCGATCTCTTTCAGACAATCTTTGGATGGAGAAACTTACTCTTCTAAATATAAATATCAATTTTGCAAATTATTTTTGACTCCGGTATTGTGCGTGACACACAGGCTGACTCACTTACTGGTAACCAACGCACAGCTTAAACTATAAGATACTTTAAAGTTGGAAGATATGTTCCTTCTAGTGTCTAACTGTGACATTTTCCGAAATTCTACCCCTAGAGTTTGCAGCGGGGATTTCAATTAGCTAATTACGCAAATTTGGTTTGTGATTGTCACATACCGATCGGTCATTTGCAAAAAATCCAAACCGTTCAATCAGTTTAATTTCAGTTTTGATCAATCCAATACCAAAATAAAATTTTCCCCGTTGGTAAACTTCGATGACAGAATAGAAAAAATCACTGAGACTCTTCCTAGGCAATCCAAAGGTTGTTTTAATTTCAAATCAAAATACGTCAATGTTGGGGCAGGAATAGATTGCAAAAGTTTTACCTGTATTTTTATTCCCTGTCATTTTACTAGGGAAAGGTAGGACAGAATTGGTTATTTTGTGTCGGAAATAGATGACCCATAAAGCAACAATCCGATGCCTGGCTGTTGGTTTTGTTTGTTATAGTTTGGCTACATAGATGAGTTTATCCATGGGCCTGGCTTGCAACATTGAAGAGCTAGGTACCTATCTGCTTCTTCGTCGTGTCATCGGTTATTTCTTAATCACCTGCGGTAGGTCAGTGATTTGACCAGGTTGAAGTATGGTGGCCCTAAAAATGACTTAGTGACCAATTGTGAAAGAGTTCAATGCGCCTCGTAAAGGTTCCTATTGTGCAATTGACTCTGTCTTAAAATTGTTGAGTTGAGATGAGTTTTGCTTCTGTGATTTTTAGCCATTACACCACTAATAGTGCTCCAAAATAGATAGAACTTACCTCTGAATAATATAAGACCTGCGTCAGGCGGGTTTTCGCCTAGACGATGGAGATGCTTTGTTTCTTGAAGTGACGCATCGATATGCGATAGATAGGCTTATTTACTTTTAGCATATATAATGGCTGGCTCATATTAATATTTTATGATAACCAACATATATAAAATGCTAGATTTACAAGCGAAGCAAGGGCGAATGTGATGTAATTTGTACAACCTTGATTAGGGATGTGAAACTTGGTTTAATGGGCAGTTAAATTAAATTGACATCTATTGTGAGATTGTCTTGGCTTCATAGGCTGTAATTTTTTACCACTTTGTTAAAAAAATTACAAAGTGTTATGTGTAAAAAAAGTGGTGAGTGCCCAATATCAAAATGTACCTAAGTGACATTAGGCACTTCCCATAGTACAAGCTCTGCTTAGTTTGTGGCTTATTGGTGCTGTGTGAAGAATATCAAGCATTATTTATTTATGATTCTAAGATGGTGCAAGTAACTTACCCCGACGTGAATTCGATTACCTAACCTTTCTGCCTCCAAGCAGTAATGATCGAATTGCTGTGTTCCGGTTTGAAGGTGCCGGTGAAATTACAGGTACATAAGGCTTTTCACTTGTAATGTCTTAGGGTCGGCAACGCGCAAATGATACCTCTGGTGTTCCAATCGTCCATAGGTTACGGTAACCGCTCACCAACAAGTGGTCCTTTGCTTGTTTGATACTTAAGTTGTAAAAAAACCTTTTACCCCAAAAATATATCGGCTCTTTAGTTATACTTGCTCTACCAACAAACACTATAGCAAAGTAGTAAATATACTCATCCACCAAGTATATAAAGCAAGCCCCTGAAATTTACGATACCTATTGTTCCCACACAATGGTCTCCCAGGAGTTATTTACTCCTAGGTACATCCACCTACTTAGATAGGTACGTACTCGTATATAATCAATTGCGGTGGATCTGACTGGAGCCAGTCCTCTGGGATGCGATGCACTAAACACTATTGTTGGGCAGGCTATAGAGACGAAGGTAGCGCTGGTGAATTAATTTGTGCTGTGGAATAATATAATAACTTTGTGACGATTCTGATCTGCATTTGAAATAGAATGGAGACACTTCGATACTCTAAGACACAGGTTCTGAAACTTATTTTTCCCACCGCCCACTTTGAGAATTAAAAAAAATCCCAGCGCCCCCCAAAGTTTTTAAAGAAAACAACCTATGCTTTCCCCTCTAGATCGCCTTATCGCCCCCGATGTCTTCTAGAGCCTTCTACCGTCCCCCTGAAGGTCTCCAGTGCCCTCAAGGGGAAGTGCTACCGCCACGCCTATTTCTTACGCCAATCAGTAATGTTATCGTTGCTGTGTTCTGGTTTGAAGGGTATTGTTGCCGGTGAAATTCTGTAATCTCATGTGCCTGTGCACATAAGATCTTTCATCTTGATATGTCAGGGAGGCAATGAGTGCGTGATACCTCTAGTATTGCGAGCTTCCTTAGGCTTCGGTAATCGCTTACCAGGTGAGCCGCTAGTTTGTTTGCCTCTTTAGTAGTATTATAAAAATGTGTATCACGCTATTAATATGGTAAAAACGGGAATTTTCACGTACCGCACTATCGGTGAAGCCACCGACTAAGTTTAGACTCCTGTTTTTACAATGTGTATCACGCTGATGAGCTTGTAACCTGTCACGATGAATGCTAATTATATGCGGTCATGTACCAAATGTTTGGACGTGCCTCTAACAACTCCCTACTTAGTATCATCAAAGATCTATGTACTGAGTATCTGAGAATGTCCATCATGGAGAATACAGTTGTGATTGTGATTGTTTTCTTTTATTTATAAACTTTCTAGAAAACTGGCCTTGCACAATTTATTTTCATCATCAATATTATCAGTAACTTATGTAGATCGTGGTTGATGTATCTCATGCAGTCATTTAACTATGTTTTTTTCTTGTTGCAGGTAAGAAATTTTTGATGCAACACTTCAAACAGTAAGTAACTCATTATTTGAATTTAGAATAGCAGCTGCTTACTATCATATATTCTATGTGAATACAACAACAATAATTGAAGTATGAAAATTGCTATCATTGCTAAAGGCGCGACCACAGCACAGTGAAATCGCTAGAAAGTGCAGCGGTTACCCGCGATACGCCTTCTCATTGAAACTAGGCATCTGTCTCCTTGTTAGATGCCTTTCAATGAAAGTTTTACTGGAATTTTGCGGTTACAGCAGCAATAAGAAGTAGAACAACCTAAACAATGCGTTTTATAGAGTAGAGCTTTTTACTTTGTGTTGCAGTGTTACTTTATGCTGTGCCGTTGTGTGAAAATAAACTAAAATGAATAGGTGGAGGTAAATCTAAAGTCCAAGAACAACAGTAGGTAGGTATGTATTTAAATCTGTAATGCTCGCATTACTCTGTCCCGGTTTGAAGGGTATGGTGCTGGTGAAATTACAAGTACAAGTTTCAAATACTTCAATGTACGTTCGATGGTGGTCTAGTCTCAGCAGCACTTGAGCCAGTCAAATCACTCTATTGAGTGACAAAGTTCTAAGTTTTTCTGGCTTTAGTGCAGACGTGCATTACTCACATATTGTGCCTGCATAATTGGCCTCTATCTACCTTCATTCATTGTCTCGTAACGCTCCGACGCGCTAGAGGGCGCGGCATTTGCAACAATAGCTTAGTCATTTTGAATCTGTGGCACACTGGCTCGCCCTTCATTGTGGAGCGACCTTTGCTGTCTTTTGCCGTAGTAATAATTGTTTAAACTGTGCCTACTCCATGATTGTGTTTTATTAATCTGTGTTAGGTTGCAATTTCGTTCAATACACTGTCGTCATGCCAAACTGCAATCAGCGGATTCAAGGTCGTTTTGGAGTCTCACTTAGGTATTTTTTCGAATAGGGCTTTTATTTCTACCTACCGTTTCCCTACGTAAAACTTAAAATTATGGAAATATTCTGTCCATGGTTTTTTAAAATAGAATACCGATTTTGACATATCAGACAGATTGAATGACTGGTCTTTGAAACGAGTAAAAATCTAAAGACCATACTAAACACTTACAAAATAAAGCATTTCAATGGGATAAGATGCTTCGGTGGTAAATGGTAACAGTCAAGCAAACCTACAAATAATGGCCTTTAGAATCAAACCGCATAAAATTATCACAGGGTCAGGTGACCTGTTTTCTATGTTTGATGGAAGTTTGACAAGTGTGAATGCGTATTTTTTGGCTACTACGACTAGTTACGAATATTTGCATTGAAATAATTATAAACTAGTGTATGTAGTACTTTTAGCTCAATGCTGAGTTGTTTAATTTTAGCTCTACCTGCTTACTAGTAAAACAATTTTACAATATACCATTCTTTCCTTCTGTGAATGCCGCCTTTTGTACATTTATTCTGACGGCCAATGAGTAATGGGCCGGGCACGATGAGATCACGCTGAAATGGCTGCTAATTTGTACCAACTCAGTGTCGTTACACTATGATATTTAACACCGTGTTTAGCACTAGGTTGACGTCTTGGGTCCTATATTAAGTTCCTACTTACCTATACCACAAATATGTAAGTGGACGACCTCGGTGGCGCCCCTTACATATTGGTGGGGATCGATTCCCGCTGCGGGACAATTGTTTGCAAGTTCTGCAGATATTTATTCCGACTCTGGATGCTGTGGTAGGTGTGTATAAAACCTACCCGTAGTTTGTGATACCCACGACAGGGAATCTTGGTGTGGGGTCAGACAGTGTATATGCCTGTTGGGAACAAAAAAATGTAAGTAAATAGGTAGGTAAGTGTAAAACATGATTTAAAAAGGAGGGCCCATTTTTATCTACTTCTTTCCTACGAAAGTTTTGTCTGTAGCTTCAATGTTTATTTTTATATACCTAGTTACTTGAACAAAGCTAATTTTATTTTAATTTTACTACATGTTTTTATGCTTTATGTTCATATGTCAAATAGTTACAAGAAGGTTACAAGTTTCAATACTTAAAAAATCTAGAAATCGCCTACACCGAGTACCTATCAAAGATAATCCAATAATAAAATGCGTAGAATACGTATCAGTTTTAGCAGTGGCATTGGTATGAACATAGTCGTCTGATAATAATAAACTTGATATAGGTACTTACAATATTTCACGAAATTTACAGCGATTAAAATGAAACACCTCGTAGCTTTATAATACTGCTAGCGCCATCTCTGACCGCGCGGCTGAACTAACTGCAGTACGTCATGCCGAACTTGACCGCTAGATGGGGGCACTGGTACACGCAATGACGTGCGCGGTTTAATGAACGTTCTTGACTGGTTCCACAAGTTCGTTGTGACATAAACATAGACTGCCGGCGTTTGCAGCTTGGCTAGCTAACGCGTTCGTTCGTTTCGCGTCGCATCATTATCAGTCTTCCCACCACCTTTTAGGATTAAGAAATATAACAAGTAGTTTCATATCAGATTCGGAGCCATTGATATTATCGGCGCTGAACACTTAAGTAGGTTAATAAATATGAAGAGCCAATCACAAATCAGATTGATACCTACCTAATTACCTACCTACCTTAATATTTTTACCGGATAACGAGGCCTACGATTAGGTATTTTAATTATTTTTTTTAAGTTTTGCTGTAATCTAAGCAGGTAGGTAGACTCTACTTACCTCTAGGTTGGTATTAATAATTACCTACTAAATTATCAATAATTTAATCACTTACATTTCTACCTACGTAAAAATGATTCGTTTCGTCTTGTTGATGACATCATAAATAACCTCTGACAAGAGATCATTAACCTTATGGTAGGAAAATTATCATTAAAATGTTTAGGTTAATACTAGTAGGTAGAATTAGGTATGTACTCGTAGGTGTAGAACGCCCAATAAAACATGTTTTTATAATGAGTTGCTACAGAATCAGACTTTGATTCCTTAATTAAAATGACCTTCGACTACTGGTCAGTAGATGGCGCTACACGTCACTCCAAAGTTTTACTATGTATTACTGGCAAGTTTTTTGGTTATAGGTGTTTATGTCTATTTTGTTTTAGTGTTTTAGTTTAACAAATTTATAAACTACTTAAGTATTTAAAACGATACTTATTATGGTCAGACGATCGTCTGCGTGGCCGGACAACAATGGTCGTCAATGGAGGCACATGATCCGAAAGAGTAGCGTATTTATAACGGAGGAGCTTTATCTATACTATAGCCAGCCGTGGGCAGTAACGGGCTAGATACATAGATTGATAACATATACCTACAGCAATAGAATTATGTGAGCAATATAGCTTTAGGTTTTCTAGCTAAATAAATAAGTAACGAGTGTTTACTTCCGCATGTTGAGCCGTCAACCAAAAAGTATTAAAATATAATGCTCTTTGAATTTTAACGGAGGATTCAATTTGCGGTAGTTATGTTACTTTAGTAACAAAAATCTAGCATTTGTAAAAGGCGTGACGCGTGCCTCAAGCAAATGCGTTACCTATTTATTTAGGCTTCTTCAACAATAAAATCTTTATCAGGAAACCTATTAAGTATTTCGATGATGATTACAGAGCTCTGTTTGCGATATATTTCAGCGTTATATCAGTAAAATGTACAAAGTTAAGGCAGAACACATTATTGGATAGGTACTGCAGAAACCAATATTATCATTACGCAACAATGCAAGACGAAAACACAGCTTTTGTAAACATAGCTAGGTATATTCTTAGTTCTTATACTAGAATAGCAGTAATTTGGTAAATCTTGTTTTAATTTTGTAGTTATTCTTTGATTATTTGAACCGATTTATTTGAGTACGATTATTTATTAAAGTTCCTACACAGTTTGGGAATTATCTACAGTAATTATACAGTAGGGACAATAATTTGTATGATCTGCAAATATTTGACTCGATCTGGGTATTTCTATATATAATATATATGTATTTACAAGAAAAACTTATAAGTAGTACTTATATCAGTCATGAAGTTACCATAATACAAACTCTGCTTAGTTTGGGGCTAGATGGTGCTATGTGAAAAACGTCCAGCTTTATTATTATTATTTAGTTAGGCCTACCTATTTAGATGTTTCTGACTGAATGTTCACTTAATGTGTACCTACACAGTTACTCTAGCAAAATGGCAATGAGAAACATTTGGACATGTTCAGCAATCTACATCTTCTAAAACTTGATAATAGGATTTTTAGGCCGTGAAGTGTCCCCTTTCAGGTTTTAAAAGTTTTGGACATAAAATAAAACTTTTAAGATAACGATAGTTTATGTATTCATGGGAATAAACCATTGGTAAGCCCATCAAGGCTAGTTGTTGCACATTGCCATTTCGTCAGTTGAATAAAATGCCAGCGGGGCGAAATTAGTGTGATCGCCCCGCAGTTCATTAACTGATTTACTGAATGTATCTAGATTATAAAATGATTATGAGTGGTATGTTATCTTGATGATCTCCATAAAATGTATGAACTATTTTCCTTCTAAGCTGTGCCAACGATCTTTTTGACCGCAATGACATTGGCTCATTAACATTACAATAAAAATAAAATGTACAAGGTTTATGTCCTAAAGCGTGCAGCTCAGTCGTAAACAGGTCGTAGGCATACCTGACTCGCACAAATATAAGAAAAATATCGTCATTACTTGGGATCTGATCGATTCCCGGCGCGGGACAAATGGTTGTATCGTTTGCAAAAATCGTCTCGGGTTTGGGTATTTTCTATATATAATATGTATGTTTTTACAAACAAATGTAAGTAGTATACCAGTCATGGAGCTCCTATTACACAAGCTATGCTTACCTTGGGACTAAATGACGCTGTGTGAAAAATGACCAGCATTTTTTATTTATTTTTATTTATCCTAAGACACAGTTTCAACTTTGTAAACCAAGGTCTAAGTTCCATAGAAAAATAACCATCAAAATAAATGGTTTAAAACCTCCGTGATCAAAATAATAATGTCGACCTTCCTTCCGCTTCTCATAATAGAGTTTAGTAACTTACCTACCTACCTTGTTGGTATCATTTAAAAGATAAAGAAAATCAAGGTCAATGAATATAACCTTAAAGGAAAATATATTGTACCTATTTATACATAATACCTATATCTCCGCTTCGCCCGCGTGGTACGCAGATAAAATGAGACTGCACACACCAAAAACGTTTGCGATCAGTCTGAAAACAACATATTTTTATTTGTTGAAATATTTATATTAAAAATTATCAAACGAATTGTTTCCTTGAATCTATATAAATAAAAATAAATTGCCGCATGGCAACGACTCGACCGATTTGGGTGTTTTTTTTTGTTTAGTTCGTAATTTGTAAAATTACAAAGATTGCAAAAAAATTAAAAATTCACCGGAAAAGTCGGAAATTTGGATGACCCGTGTGAAGCCGGGGCGGGTCGCTAGTTTAAAATAAAAGCAAACCATGTTATATCTATTGACATTTTTGTATTTAATTAATTTAAAACATTTCCTATGGGATGGGGAATCGATTAAAAGGAAAACGAAAATATTCAACTTTTCAAAATGATTGCAAACTTCATTGTGTGTGTTATGTGTTATTCTAGATCACGAACTTTATCTGTTCCAAATCAGCGGGGCGATCACACTAATTTCCCATGGCTGGTATCATCGGATGGGATGAATCGTATCACGCCAATTTGTAAACTGAATTAGCCATAGATGGACAATGCAAATGAACAAAATTGGTTTCATATTGGACGTTACGTTTTTTGGATGGATGGGCCATTAAAATAAGGAACTAGTGTTAAAATTGATTGCCATCTCGATAGCCATGAGTTAGTGTGACCGCTCCGCTGTTCAGCCGTTACGAAGATTAATATTCGTAGCAACGAACAACGAAACTTTAACATTTATAACATAAGTAGGATTATGTTTAAAGGCCACGACGTGTCGAGATTTTTCACCATACAAAGTTCATCTTCCCGCGCACCTCCTAAGGGCGGAACCTCCAATAACAGTAACCTACAGTAGGTATCTCACTGCTAGATTTATAAAGAGTCGTATTTGGTTCAATTATGTTTTTACTCTAGTCAAGCACCTGTCACATTACCTGTCTTTATTTTTCGCCATTATCTCTTCTTTTCTGTCTGTATTGCATCCGGGAACATCGGTAATTTATTCCTGCACCTGCTAGTTTAACACTACGATGTTTTCAATCTACACTATAATCATACTAATACTAGCTGTTGCCAGCGACTGCACGCGTGGAGTCGTGTTTTAAAAATAACTATACTCCATACAAACTATCACCCCCTTTTCCCCCCTTAAAATCGGAAATACAAAAACCCGGAAACATGTCATTAAGATGAGTAGCTATAATTTCAATTTTCAAGTTCTTACCTTTAAAAAAACCGATACTCCGATACGAACTTACACCCCCCCATTTCCCGCCCTGTCTAAAAACCCTGAAAAACGTCATTTATTTATTTATGCTCGGTAGCTGTAATTTAATTGTTTATGGTTTTACTTCAAAGAACAAAGACTTTCATACAAAGTTCATCACACACCCAATTTCCTACCATACTTTTTATATAACTATAGTGTTTGGGCTCCTAATAAAGTAGGATACTAATTTATACAATACGTGTTGGCAACTCTAGCAGGTACTGCTACCAGCTACATATTTGCGTATTTTTTACTTACTGTTGTTTCTGACGCTATGATGTGAATTCAAGGCGTAAAATCCCGAAATTGGAACACGTCTGGTCATTAAACTTTATGCACCGTGAGTTTAGAAGGTGGAGTTGTGTCTGTGGGAAATTATATTCGGCTACCATAATGTTTCCTGCTTGGTAGATAATTTGAATTGTGATTGTACGCTGTAAGACAGACTTTATCTCAATTTATTTGTTAGAAATGATGATCGCATTACACTTTAACTTGTGACAGACAGGATTATATTGTATGTACATACATAAAGTCATGCCTGTTTCCCGGAGAGGTTGGCAAAAATCACGGATTTCCACGATCCCGGAATACCTCTTTCGCTTCATTCATCCTCATCGCATTCTTCAAACAAGCTCGTCGGTTTTGGTACTCTTAATTTGGTCTTCCTTTAGAACATAAATAAATAGCTTGAAACCCTCTCTTCCAGACAACCCTGGGATGGAGCGGACTCTATGTAATTGTAAGAATGGTTGGCGGTGAACGTAATAACGATCTGCAATTATATTCTTATCCATTTATGATCGAAAGTTAATCTACGCTGTTATTTTATACTTTAAATACAAGCGTGTGAATTTGTATATAACCTCTAGGTACCTGCTAAATGTAAACGAATTATTATTCAGCTAATATGTTTCCAAATACAAAAGGTGAGATTAAGTTCAAAGTTAACAATGAGCAAAGTTTTCGGTACTTCATCCATTGCTATATTCAACAGAATTGTTAAGAGCCATTGCATCATTATGCGAGACGAATGTTTGCATGTTCTGCAATTATTAATTTCGGGTGTGGGTATTGCAGTATCGCGGTACTCGTAGTTACTTATACTGACGATACAGGGAATCCTAGTTTCGGAATACATGACTAATCCATCTAAGTATCTAACAACCTTGACTTAGGCAGCGCTCTCAATCGATCTAGTGCTAAATTAATCGTAATAAATTGAATAATTCAGCCATCGCTGAACATCATAATTAGAGTCTGAAGGTTGAATAATGATATCACCCTGGATGTGGTTATTAATGCGATAGTTTAATGGACCATCCTTTGCCTCAAGGCATAGCGACTACGACTTACTCCACGCATTTATGTGTAGTAACTTTTAACTATTCTTTGCCCCTAGTCCTAGAAACAATGACTTGATCTGTGGTCTTCATCTGTGGATCAATCATCTGGTAATGACCGTACTGTATCTTGAACCTGTGGTTATAAAGTGCAGCTCAGTAATTTTACGTTGGTTATAATAAAATTGTTATTTTTATGTTAACCTGAACATGCTTTATGGATGCTGGTCGATTTGAAAACAACTTCCTAATTACACGTTATAGCAAAATTAATGTTTAATTTGATTATGCTTATGATGGAGAAATTGGGAGTGCCTCCAGACGGACATGACGAAACCATAGGAGTTTCGTTTTCGCCGTTTGGCTTCGAAATTGCTTCGAAACTCTACCCAGACCTTTTTCGAGTACCTAATTCGTGCAGTGTCAAAATTGACAGGCGATCGGATCTTGGTCAAATAGTCGCCTTTCGGTCACCGAAAGACGCATTCACTATATATTTCTATAGGTTCGTTTCAGCCACGAGCAATATTTATTTTCAGTGGTACTACCAGACCAGACTAATACCAATGGCACCGACTACTATATATTTAACACGATTAGTGTGTGTCCTTTATTGCCTCGTTTTTCCTTCAAGCTAAATGATCTCACGGCTGAGGTTTTCCCAAGACTACAATATAAGGTTCTACAACAAAGGCATTTAGATTTTTTAAACTTTTTTTTATTTATTTTTCTACGGTAACAGCTTACCAGCAAGTGTATCGTATGTTTGTTTGCCACTTTGGCTGTATAAAAAAAAACTTCTCAAAATGGCCAGGCCAACTTAAATAATTATTATTCTCCTCTTTTTTTTTACTGTTTGAATTTGCATTATACTGTGGTTTAGAGATCTATATCTAGAGTACTAACCTATTTTAACACCTTTGTATCTAGTAATTATCTATAACCAACTGTACCATAAGCATTGATTCTGTGAACATATTGATTTTATGAACAAAATAATTTGAGACATGGAACCAATACCATATTTCTTATTTTGAACCCCCATCCATCCTCACAAGGCGATCATGGCTAAGCTTATGTCCAACGATTGACGTGACGTACACAAATCAAAAAAGTTTGCGATCATTATGAATAGTGATGATGATAATATTGTTCTGCAGTCTTCTGAGAGTGATCTCATTCATTCAAAGAGACATTCATTATGAACATTGTGATTAATGCCTTCGCTCGTCTCGTTCAAATTGCACACTATCCGTCGATCGCTAATTGAAGGAATTGCGGCAATTTGCCGCACACAAAGCCTTTGAATTGAGCAATTAGCAATATAGGTAATTTCTTGATTAAAAAATAATGGTGCGCAGAATACTTGGGTACTTTTGGTCTTGGGTTTCGTCGTTCGAGGAAATTGTACAAATTAGATTATGAGGATTTATGATAATAATAATTTCAAATTAAGGCTACGGTCGTTATCCTTCGGAGACACTTCCGAAATAGGTATTGTCTTGTTATTTTATTTTGTGGCAAATAGAACCATCTCCTTCTTTTTGGATTTAGATTAGGCCTCGTCATTTATATGTCGACCACTCACCCAACAGTGGGCGCTCTATAATATGAGCCACCCATTTAATATGGTTATAAGATTATGTTGCCAACTATTCACATGTAGTTTTATGAAATTGTATGTGCGAATAATTATAAATAGTAAATTTTAATGGGGTGGCAGAATGCTCCCCACATGCCCTAACGTTTTACGTAAAACACGACTAATCATAGGTTAAATATTAGTGAAAATCGCTTTCACGTAAAAAATATGTATTGAGAGAGATCGCTAGCAAGCGATGAAACCGCCCACTTTACAATATAGTCAAAGTTTATAGCACTTATTAAGTTGAAATATGATTTGGTGTGCAATAAAGTATTTTCTAAGTACCTTTCTAAACTTTATGGCACTCCAGGTTCTACCAGGGATAAGTCAAACAGCTGTCATTCTTCAGGTACGAATATATAGCAGTATGTACCTACTTAGGTACACTACCTATCCTAAGCAACGATGTATACTCACAAATAGCATCATCTCTACAAACCTTCATGGTATTTATGTGCTATCATAAAAAAAACCGTAAAAAAAAAAGATAGTGCTTGTAATATTGCAAGAACCACAATACAATCCGTTTGGGAAGATGTCAACAGACAAACACACAATCAATCAATCAACTTCTTATGGCAAACACAAATATGGGCATTATACATGGCGGGTAACAATGGTAACGGACAAAGAAACGCACAACCTCTTATCCAAAACCTAAATAAACGCTCTTTGCGTCGCGGTTAAAAAAATACAAGTAGATAGGTAGTACCTAGTAGGTACGGTTGATTAATGGTGACCATGTGGCGGCATGGTTTTGTTTCTGCAACAATGTATGGCAGTCGACCTCGACAGCATCCGGTAGTCTCTTTGAGCCACGACGAGGCTAGAGGTACACACATTGAAAAAGTATGAAATCAGTTTGAAAACTAAAGATCCTCGTCAAAATGACGCGGTGGATGCGTAAAATATTTATTATTATAGAATAATAATATACATACAATCTTAAGTCATATCATCACTTATGTTGGACATTTTGTGCACCATCTTGCATTAATTTTATTGACGTTGCGGCTTCCTAAGTTGGAACGCAAGCCAACAAATTGTAATAATATCACACTGTTCACTTTCAACACAACGCTACTTTTTATTTTGAATCACGTTTAAAATTCAGTACCTTCCTTCCAGGTAGGAAGTAGGACCTAACCTACTTCCTACTTAAAAACCTGTAAAGCTCACCAAAACTACAAATAAATCTTACAATATGATGTTGGTTTTTGACTTTATCATGATCATTCCTTAGTCCTTGTAAAAGCTCTGCAAGAATAGAAGCAAATAAAATTGCTAAATTCTGCAACAATTATTTATTTTTTCTCGCCCTTGAAACCGAATGGGTGGATTACTGTTCGTTTTTTATTTGGGATCGGAATAGTTTACCCACTCGCCAAATGCAAATAAAATAATTTAAGAGTAAAGTTTATTTATTTATTAGAATCCAACAGATAAATCACGGAAATAATGCAGTATTTTTTATGCTACTTAATTGGTAAACAAAGTAAACGGGCCGTCTGTTGGTAAGCGGTTACCGTAACCTTTGAACGCTTGCAGTACCAGAGGTATCACCACACCAAGTTACGGTCTTAATAAGTGTTCCTCCAATCACAGGATGCCACCGCAGCCAGGGTGTACAAACGAAATAGGTTCAACTAGGCTTACGCATGGTATTGGATTGAAAGTAGCCATCTACCACTCTTGGTTGAGATAGGTATTTGCTATTTATCTATCTTAAGATTATCGGAAGTTGAATAGTGAGATTTCAAATTGCTATACTAATTGCTTGGGTCTGCAAAAGTTCTGCAAAGAATAAACTTGAACAGTGAATCTAGTGGTCACCTTTAAAATTAAAAAGAGATGGTTTCCTACAAAAATAAAAAAACATGCTTACGACTATACTCTGAGTATGTCCATTCTGTGTATACCCAGATTCTGAGTATGTCCATCATGATCATTCTCAGATGCATACTTAGTGAGTAGGTTTAAATGTTTATTTAAATGTTTAAATGTTTATTGAAGCAAATCTCCTACAGAACACTGAATTCAACTTACATTATGCAACTACAATTTGCAGTTAGTTAGTAGGTTCGTCTATAAAACAGTAAATGTTATAGATAAACTTATAAAATATACAGATGTTTCTAATCTATTTGTAAGTGGGTTCGCTAGCTCCCAGGTTTTTGAAGATAACATGTAGGGGGTAGTCAGAGGCACACCATTACATTCGAAACATGCTCGCGTTTTGCATTGCAACTGACAGGTTGCAAGCCGATCGCCTCTTATTGGAACAACTAACTAACTGGTATAACTGGCTTTTACTATACCCTAATGAAACAGTTTACATGAACAAATCACTTATCAATGTATCAATGGGGAGGTAGTGATTGTGTATTTGATTTTCAAGTTGAGCTTTAAGATAAGTAAACTTTATTTTGTCGGGTCGAGATAAAAAGATACGAAGTGGAAACTTTCCTATTCTTATTTTTAATTAAATAATTGAAACACTCCTCAGAGATACGCGGATAATGAAGACAGTATCGACGAATACGTTATGAAATGCCAAGGCTTCGAAACCGGTTATGGTGCCATGGTAAATGCCAGAGGGGGCACACTATCCGCATCAATCAAACTATACTGCTACTAGCTTCTGCCCACGGCTTCGCCCGCGTGGCACCCGGATAAAAAGTAGCCTATGTGTTTTTTCTGATGTATAAGCTATATTACTGTTATTTTCATTAAAATCTGCTCAGTATTTTTTGCGTGAAAGAGTAACAAACATCCATCCTCACAAACTTTCACGTTTATAATATTAGTAGGACTAGCCTCTGCCCACGGCTTCGCACGCGTGGTACCCAGATGAAAAGTAGCCTATGTATTTTTCTGATATATAAGCTATATTACTGTAAATTTTCATTAAAATATGTTCAGTAGTTTTTGCGTGAAACAGTAACAAACATCCATCCTCACACTTCGCGGTTATAATAGTAGTAGAATGTTTCGATAATCCAAAAATGCTTTACAGCTCTAGCTTGGACGCGTCCACTCGTCAAGGAGACAGGGTAAAATGTGTGGGTAATTGGACTTTGGTGCAAAGTCGACGCATGGGCATGGTTATCGTGTAACTTTCATTATGTTATGTATGAACGGGCGAACTTTCGATGCAGCTTCTCGAACTTTCATATGAATCCTAAAGTGACGCGACAGTCGGGCCGCGCCTCGTCGTTTTAGCGAGTATTTATACAGGGTGTCCCAGATCATGTAAACTAATCCAAAAGAGGGTGATTCCGCCCATGAAAGTTAACAAGTTTTCCTGTAATTTATTATTAATAAATATTCTCATAAAAAATTATAGCATTTATGTTGCCAGGCTCTATTAGAGTCATTGTCAGACAGGCCTGGAGCTTTACAATATGGAAAGGTTTGTAATGCCAAATTCTTTAAATAATAAAAATATATTCGCGTACAACGAAGTTGTATATATTATTCGTTGACTTTCAACTTTTTCGTTGAAATAAGAGGATTATGTCCAGTTATAGTATTTTTTAAGAATTTACTATAATTAATCTGTAATGGAATGTGTGACATTAGCATACCGATCACGAACAAGTGCGCTTTCCGGTTTAAACGGAAGCCCTGTTACTTTAGAATCGAGGTACTCAGGTTTCTTATTTGAATATATGCCTACTTACATATAATAGTGCAATACCTTATGATGAATATCATAAATGATTATGTAATCAAAAAACCCAAGCAAGTAAGTAGGTTAGTCTTTTTAAAGATGAATCCGTTAAACTTTGTAAAAGTTTGATATTTTTAACTTGTTAAACAATAAATTATGTTCTTAGCTGTGTGTAAAAGCCATGTATTTGAATATTCTACAGTTATGTTATAGACGTTACAAAACGTTCTTGACTCCTATAAAAATATCCATAGTTTTAGCCGTGGTTTTTACCATATAAATTATCCTTGCATCAAATATGAGCAGGTGGAGCCGATAGAATTATTAGTCACGGTACCTGGTTTGACATACAACGTGCAGGTAATTATCAAGATAGAATGAAAAGGTGACTTTATTACCATAAATAATTTAATTCGTCGATTATTTTGAAAAAGTTAATAAGTCAGAGCATGTCCTAACAAAAAAAATTAGACATCCGTGTGAGGCCTCGTTTTGTTATTTTTTAGGGTCTTGAAGTACCTATACTTATTGGACGTTTGTCGGTACAGTTTTGTTGAGACTAGAGCCGTGTTAGCCTTGTGGGCGGTGCCCTCCGAATCGGAAGTCGGATCCGGAGGTTATGGGTTTGAACGTGCACCAATGGATTTTTCCACTCAAAAAATGTATGTGCCCTTAATGGGCGTGCTTAAAACGGTGAAGGGAAACATCGTAAGGAAACCGGCATGCCCTAAAAACATTCGAAGGCATTGCCATCAGTTAGTGTTCCATCCAATAAGCGGTGATGGGATTGCAACCTAACCGTGGAATGCTAAAAAAAACTACCTGAAAAACGTGGGAATGTTCCAAATGTAATGTTCGGGCGTTCCTCTGACTAGCCCTTACTTGGTATCCTCAAAGATCTACGCACTAAGGATGTCTATCATTGGAAATACGTCCTTAGCGTGTTGGTTTTTTAATAGTTCCTATCGAATACTTCTCCCAAAATTTTGTTCAGATACAAAAGTTATAGAGGTGTCTTTTTATCGGCACGCAATTTTAGTGAATTCCTCTAAAATTAGATTTTAATAATTCTTAGTAAAATGGACAAAATTTTACTAAGAATTATTAAACTCTCATTTTATTCTTCTTACATATATAAACTCATCAGAATTACACAATCAGAGTCACCACAGTTAAACCAACAGTTACTTACGAGTGACATAGCTATAACATAGTTACTATGTAAACAGAACGGAGAACGCGACCTGCAGTGGAGTCCGTTGAACCCGGCTAAATTCGGCCAAGGTCTGCGCCGCGACACCGGTTCCAATTGCACTCCAGAATAGTCATCTATTAATCGAAACTGTATGGCAGTAGAGAGGATAAGCCGAGAATGTTGACCGGTGTCAAAACAATGTCGATATCCATTCGACTGCAGTCTAGAGTAGATATAAACAAAAGATTGATAGAAATAAGAGACCATTCTAGATAGGTACTTCGAAAATAAATTTCTTTATACTGTCACAATACACTGCAATAATTGCCAGTAGAAAATATTGGGTAAACTAAACTGGCCAATTTAAGCTTCCCAAACGTGTGTGCTACTTCAGAACACCTACAGCAAACCGTAAATATTTTCATAAACGTTTTATGATCGTTCCCATCCATCTGGCAGATGTACAGTTATTTTGATCCGATCAGATCATCAGGAAATGAAGTTCAGACGTGAACTTTATCGCCGAGCGGGAAAGTTATAAAACGCCGACCCGAACGTCGAACTTGCGTTTTAAATCGGCCAAGGTCTTCCCGTACACTGACCCGAGTGTGGTAACGAAAAAATCGATACAGGAATCTCAGTTGAACCAACCCGAGCCAATGGAAAATTATTCGATTCTGAAAAAGAAATGAACGGATCCAATTAAGATTACGTGTCGCTGCATTCCGGAGCCAGCTGCAATAAAAGGTCCAAGTCCAACATCAGAACTAAAACGAGTGCCGTCATGGAGTCCATCGAACCGCAGCTAAATCCAGCCAAGGTCTCAGTCGGCTGAAGGGCGCCTCGCCCGACCGCCTTTAGCTGGTCGTCTACACCAAAATACGATAACAAAGGGTCGAGTTAAAATAATACCTACAACACACACTGACTCACACATTCAAGATTGACTATACACGTTGTGAACATGGGTAGTGCGATGAAAAAAATATTGCGAAACTTTCGAAATAATTCATTAGACCACCCGTTGGGTTGCAAGAATCGCAATCGACTAATCTGAAGCCAAAGTAAGTATTCCATTAAAATTACTCCTCAGCCATCATACAATGACCCCAAAGGTGCTAATTCAATTAAATTGCATAAATGGAACTATGGGAATTATACAGGCCTTGATATAATGGATGTATTAGGTACAAAATGGAGTCTAGACGTGGTTTTGCTTGACTGAGCCGAGATGGGTGCTTGCGGTGAGACCCTGCTGCGTTCTCACTGCGGTGAACGATGAAAAAACGCGTTTTTTTGCTTTTTCATCAAGATACGATGACAGAAAAAGAAATAAACGAAGTAAAGGTATTTTTAATTTAAAAGCAACGCAATTTAGGAGTAATGCCAAACAAAACGTTTAAAGTCAAATTTTATTTGTAGAGTTGGGAATAATAACTTTCAAGTAAGTTCTAAGAAATTACCCAAGTACATAGAATAAAGAGATTCTCAGATAAATGGGTAATGAAATGCATTGTTCTCAATAGCGGCATTATTTCCACAGCGAAATATCAACTTAAATGAACAAAATATTTTATTTGCATACAAAATACAATTTATATGCATATTTTACTTAACAATTCGAGCGCAATAACCTTCTGACCTGCCACAAGACTCACAAAGTTCGAATTGATAAGCATTTATGAGTTACCTCAATGTCGGACCAAATACACTAAATTTGTTTACGGTGTGTGAACACTCCCGGTTTGTAATGACCTACATGTTCCCCTAGCACTTAGGGCTTGCAGTGAGCCTGTACCCGACCTACCCCAAGTATGTCTGGGTTGTAGCATGTGCAAAAATAGCCGGGACTCGCCCTGTCACCGCACTTCCGTATCATGACTTCGGCTTTCGGTTACCGGTGTTTGGAAATTTACTTCAGCGATATTATGATGCGCTTTACAATTAAAAAATCAGCAGCTTTATATTTGATCGTTCGTAGTTCGTATTTATCTATACTAATATTACAAAGAGGTAAAGTTTGTATGTAGGGAATAAGGGATAATATCCAAAACTATTAATCTGATCAAAATTTTATTCCAAAAACTATCGTGACCTTGACTATTAAATTCATATTGTAAAAACGGGAATTTTCACGTACTGCACTACGCGTAGTGCACGGCGCGACGCGGAAGGAGAAAGTCGCAACCACTCACCCTGATGAAGACTCTCCGAATGAGTCGAAACTTAGTCGGTGCCTTCACCGATAGTGCAGTACGTGAAAATTCCCGTTTTTACAATATGAACTGATCAAAATTATTAGATCAGTATTTAGAATGGACTTTCAGGGTAGGCATAGGCTATATAATTATCCGAACACTACTTTTCATCAGCTACTTATTATCCGGGTACGACGCGGTCGAAGCCATACGCAGTAGCTAGAAACTAATAAATAACCTCAGAAACTCAGTAACTAAGCTGTAGCCATAAATTGAAAATGTGCTCTTTAATAATAAAATTTTGCCCAACATTGTAATGAACTTAATCCACGACTAGGTACCTAATTGCCACGTTACGCGTAGGTAACGTGTAATAAAAATATCAACGCGAGGAAAATGTTAGTTTTTTTGACCTTGCTAACAATAACCAAATAACCTGAACACAAGCTGATAAATCAACCGCAGTTTCATGATTTCGCGCCGTGCAGTACGACGCGGAAGGAGAAAGTCGCAACCACTCACCCTGATGAAGACTCTCGGAATGAGTCGAAACTTAGTCGGTGCCTTCACCGATAGTGCAGTACGTGAAAATTCCCGTTTTTACAATATGAATAGTCAAGTTCACGATAGTTTTTGGAATAAAAAACATAATCATATTCTTAGTAGGTACCTACTTGGTGACTTGACTAAAATGAGTTAATCGATATTATGAGACTTTGTTATTACTTACCTATTTATTTATGAGTTTGTTCATTATCATTTTTTAATGCTATGTCAGCTAGCCTTAGTATTGAGAAATCAATGGTTTGATAATATTATATATGTAAGTACCACATAACACACGAGTAATATGCCTAAAATTACTATTTAGATCAAAACTATAGACTAATTGACGACGAATTAACTACTTTTGTTTGAATGTAAGATAAACATCCTCCCTACTAATATTATAATCGCGAAAGTTTGTGAGAATGGATGTTTGTAACTCTCACGCAAAAACTACTGAACGGATTTTGATGAAATTTAACAGTAATATAGCTTATACATCAGAAGCCGTGGGCAAGGCTAGTAATATTATATATCTACATATTATCAGGCATATTAACTATTTAGATCAAAACTATAGTAGGTGTAATACGTTAGATTGCATAATTCCTATATGATTAGTTCAAAATCAATTTGTAGCATCATATGGTAGCAATAGGCCAATTGAAATCAACTAATATCATTTTCTAGTAAGCTTCTACCCAATCGTCGTCCACGGAACTATTTCGAGTCGCCTATTATTGATTGGCTTCGACTGCATCGTCACTTTGTGTGCGGGATCGATTCTTGCGCCGTCGCCCCCACTTCTATTTTTACCGCTTCATTGCCTACTCCCCTCGCCGCCTGTTTCCTGCCTTTTATTAAACTATCTGTATGTTAATTAACAACGGCCTCGCTTGGACCGGCTCTGTTTATTTTTCTATTAGCTTATTCCTACGAAACGCTCTCCGTTTAAGGCAATGCTATCGGGAATATGCTCGCTTGTACTCAGTTAAATACGTACTGCAGCTGCGTTGTCTTCAATATTTTTATTTTCTTTCACATACTTGTTGATACCGACTTGTTCGTTTCCATTTTTTCGACCTTCAGCTATATCGTAATTAGACGTCTCTGCACGTTGTCAAACCTCACTCCCTCGATTGTGTTTCTTGTCTAACGTCAAGGCTGCGATAGCTTTGTCTCTGTCTATGGGGGCATCTGGTATACATAAACCTGCGCATGTTTACGTGGTATTACGCGTCTGTTGCCCTGTGTGCGTGCCGCAGGGGTGCGGGCATGTGTTAGTGAGCGTGGCGTTTGTCTACAGCTGTTGTAGGTTTGTAGAGGCACGCCACTATCGACATCCCTAAATGTATGCTTCCTCATGACCCACGCTTACAAACTACGCTGTAAACCACTGAGACACATTTAGCTGTCTCGTATATTTAATATTCTATTAGAGATGGCGGTGTCTTATATTTTAAGTAATGTACAGTAGGTAATATCATCATTCAATTGTGTTCATTCTTTGTCATCTACCAACATACCAACTTGTCCGAACGTCATTATCAAACGCTTCGTTACCAGAGTTGGCTTCGACCGTGTATTTGTGTTTTCTCATGAAAGTGCTTTAATGACGTCATTATTCACGGCTCTTTTGTCACGGTTGGAATAAAAGCATGTACCGGTACGTACGATTCCTTAGTGATCCGTCTTTGCGTTCAGTTTGACAATAGCTAAACAGCTGGCAAGGGGTCAACGAACGGGTAGCTAGTGCAAATTGTATAGTTACACATCGTAGAAGCAAAAAATAACATCCATTTTGCCTTAGGATCCGCTGTGCATGCGAGCTGGTTCTTAGAACGCTCTGGAACGTCAAAACAGCGAATGTTTATACAATACTTTATCCTCACATCAATACGAGATACCACCTGATGTTGGACTGTACTTTTCAAAATGTATAATGAACGATTGATGAGATGATCAATTCAAAGTAGGTAGATACCTACCTATAAACACGATGTTATTAAACAAACTTTATACACAGATTTCAGGTATAATGAACTCATCGACCTTACCTTTCTAGCGGACATCACATTCATGTTTTTGAGCGCGCATGCGTAAGGGCAATGTTGTCGATGACGTCACCGGCCGAAAATCCCCGGGGTCGTTGCTCGGGCCCCTACCTGCATTTTTTATTGCATCCCCTATGACGTTAGCGGATTCCACAATAGAGACAGTACCCATTCCTGGCTAACATCGGTATCACGCGTATAAGCTGCATTTTGTTTGTAAACACTCTCCTTTATAGAAACGTTTTTTCACGTCTCAAAACGTATGTGGGTTAAGGAAAACATCGTTAGGAAACCCGCATGCCCTAGAACCAAAAACTCGAATGTGCCATCAGTTAGTGTTCCAATAAGCGGCGATAGGCTTGCCACCTCTCAAGAGTTTGACAACCTCTGTCTGGGCGAAGGTCTGCCTGAGACGCAGAAGGTTGCGGGTTCAATTCCCGCTGCGGGACAAATGTTTGTATGATCCGCATTCATTTGTCGAGTCTGGGTGTTTTTATGTATATGTATGTATTTACAAAAAAAAGTATATAAGTAGTATATCAGTCATGAAGTTCCCATGACACAAGCTCTGCTTACTTTGGGGTTAGATGATGCTGTGTGAAAAATGTCCAGCATTATTTAGAGGAATGCTAA
Source organism: Perizoma flavofasciatum (assembly GCA_958496245.1). Taxonomy (NCBI): domain Eukaryota; kingdom Metazoa; phylum Arthropoda; class Insecta; order Lepidoptera; family Geometridae; genus Perizoma; species Perizoma flavofasciatum. The sequence continues at coordinate 9,696,149 of OY292425.1, read as the reverse complement.
ATGCTTGCAAAACGTGAGCATATGCGATATGTAATGATTGGACGTGTCACTGACTACCCCCCTACTTGGTAACAAAAATATAGATATTTTTGTTACACATACAGATACATAATCAGTCAGTAGACTGACTGATTATGTATCTGAGGATGTACATAAAGGGGAATACAGTCGTGAGCGTGTTTTTTTGGTTGTTTTTTGGTCCTTTCCTTTCACATTATAAAAAGATCACCGATAACGTTCACTGATTTGGCCTTTTGTTTCGAAGGTTGCATGTTACAATGTTGTCAAAAATAGTAGAAAATAACTGATAAAATAAGTGTTGCCAGTAGGTAACGAAAACTTAATCTTTTAAAGAAACAAAAACAAACAAAGCGTGTGTAACACGCTTTGTTTGTTTTTGTTACACACGCTTGTAACAAAAATATTTTTGTTGATTTGATTTTTATGTTTTCATATAGTCTCGAGTTTGCTGAGAGTTGACGCTGATGGGATAGACGGCTAGTAGATAAATAATTTATTAATTTTCTAAGTAATTTCATGCGCGAGGCTAGACTTAATAAATATTTCGCAATAGTTGTCCACGAATAAAAACGGAGCAGGCATCTAAGAGCCAAAAGCACTGTGTATCCCCCTTTTTTTAAAAACGTCCATTTAAAACTCAACGGTCTCATTACGAAACGTGATTTAAGTCAAGTTTAAGAAAAAACTTAGACTCGGGCTTAGACTCTTGAAGGTTTTAGAAAATTGATATTACGAAACGAGGTTTAAGCCAAAAATCCCGGTCTATCTGTGGTTTATAATTAAACCAGACAACCCCCTTTTTTATCTCTGGTTTTACCTCAATCTGTCATGTCTTTTTACAGATTTGAATGTAATTGAATAGAGGTTATGTTTGTGCACCTTCGATGATTCGTACTTATCTGATTTTATTTTGTGATTCCTAAACGACTTGAAAATGGACTATGGATTTTGATTGTTGCGATTTGAAGGACATTCTGGCGCCTTGTCTAAGCGACAAGGCGCCAGAATGTCCTTCATTTCGTTTCAAGTAAATAATCGTAACCTGTAACTTCTCAGTAAAAATATATTTTATTTTATTTTAAGAGAATGTTTCTGTTTATTTTAATCATAAGCTAACTGGTTATAGAAGCAAATAATAATCATATGTTTTATTTACTGGTACCTATATTTACCTATATGTGACGAAAATAATAAAGCAAATAATTTATTCAAGATTCTTGAAGGAATGGAACGTTATCGATGTTCGGGGCATGCAAAGTCCAAGATAATTGGCTGTTGTCAGTGAATGATTGAATGATACACGTAGACCCGAGTTCTAGTTGGGTTTATTTAGACTTCGGAAAAATCTGCTTTTGTAATAAAGTCAATTCTAAACCAAAGGTTTATATTAAGGCCTGGACTTAGTAGTCCTGGCTTAAACTCGAGTTTAAACCACCTTTCGTAATGAGGCCGATAATGTTTTTGAAATACCTATTCAATGAGACCTAATTCTTGGGCGGTAAGAATTTTTTGGAATGTTTTTTTTTTCAACGAAGGAAAATCTAGTAAAAAAACAAGGGTTTAAAACATGAATTAAATACATACCTACCTACTGTGATCATAGCTGTATGGACTGTAGACAGACAAAAATATAGACAGCGAAACTGTTCTTGATTGACCACATTAGAAAAAGGTTAGGGGAATAGAATGCTATCTAGAATTATTTTCGCCTATGTACAAGTACTTTTTCGATGTAAATTAACTTATTTTTTCTAAATAACTAACTACCTAATTTCTATCTCTCTATCTATCTCGAAACCCCTAAAAAAGTAACTTTTGAAACAATTTTGGTTATGTACATAATTTTCACTAAAAACGGGATATTTACCAGGATTCGTGAGTATGAATGTTGTGCCGTAAAATCAAGGGAGGAACTGAAGTTTTGCGTGTGGATGTTCGTATAAACAGAAACAAGTCCAGATTGACGACATTTAGAAAATAATAAATCGAAACAAACACTAAATTGAGCACATTATTTTTGTAAGCACATACTCAATTCTCGTTAGTTTTTATAGACTTTTGCACGCTTCAGATAAATTAGCCCGTTTTTACAGTCAAGCTAAAAATGGAATCGCCCAAAATATGACAATGCCAGAAACAAAGGAATTCTCTGTATGTACTTATGTATTCATAACTGAAATATTGAAACTTCGTTGCCAAAATGATACAGTTGATAAATTTATTGTAAAGTTTTAATAACTTATAAAAAAATACAAACAAAAGATTCTGAGAAGGAACTTACTACCAGAGCTAATGGACTTGGTTTGAGTTATTCAAGTATTATTATGGTTAAGATAATAAAATAATGGGTATTTATTCTAAAACAATTATCAGTTTGTATGTTTTTTTTGTATATTTAATACTGTTACTAACCGAAATTATTGTTCCTTTTTCAGGTATGTTTCATCTACTAGTCAACACAATCATCGTACAATAGATTGAGTAAGTAATTAGCATTGTCATTCAATGTGGCAATGTTGCCAGCATTTTGGGAACGCTTCCGTCTGGTAGTGATCTTAGTTGACCTATCTATAGATCATTGGCAACGGTCTTTAGAGTTTAGTCTGTTACATCTGTATTTTTTGAACATACCTACAAGTGAGTATATATCACTTATAAATGTTTTTTTCTGACCATCATCATCAACATCTAGTAGAAGTCAAAGAGGGCAATGATGAACGGTCTTAAACTCCATTAATCGACCTTTCGCCTTTGGATATCTGGACAAATTTTCAATTTAAATTTCTAAATAGGTAGGTTATTAGGTGTTTTACATGTTTTGTAAGATTTTTTTCGAGATATTTTTTTAAGGATTATTATTAATAAATTATACTACTTACGTAGGTTAGTATAGGTATTACGACCGTAGTCAAACTGTACAGAAAAACACTCACTTGAACGACCACAGCCAGAAAAGTACGATCAATGTTGATTCGATAATTCTTATGAAGCGATTTAAGCGAATAGCGAGTGAAATTATTGAACAGCACACCTTTATCATAATATTTTATTTGAAATTGGAACTCTACACAGGATGCGTTGCCATTCAGCAAGGCCTTCCCGTTGCGCAAGTAGGCCGCGCAGGTCGCCGTTCTCGAGCCCGGCAATTGGGCCGAACCAAAAATGTGTCAAGTTGAACTAAGGTCGTTAACCCTGTGTTTACGTTTTACCTCTATCTCGGTCGCGGTAACAGAGGCTGTCCTTACTTTTGTTATGTAATGCATTGTTGCCAACAATTTATTCGGGCTGTTTGGCATTTATTATATTAGTTTTTTATTTATTGGAGTCTAATGATTGACTCCAATGAATTACTTAGCTTCCGATTATTATTTTTTGTTTTGGTTCAATGCCATTACAATTGTTTTTTTAATCTACCTTTAGGGTTTTCTTGTTATTTGTTTTCTGATATTGGCAGACGTTATAGTAGATTATATCATATTTTGAAAATTGTTTTTTATGACGACTATTTTGTTCACCATGTAGAATCTTTTGTGATGGTTATTGTTTTACAAAACCGTAGAAAGGTACCTACCAATCATAGGCCATCTCAAGAAAAATCAAAACAATTTTCTGAAAATTAAACTTTGGATATTTTTATGAAAGTTTATTTACTTTCATGGGCAGAATTACCCCCCTTTTGGGTTTGCACACATGTTCAGAGGCACCCTGTATAAGTACTATGAATTTCTTATCGTATCACGTCGTGAGTCGTATTTATCGTTTAAACTATTCTAGAAGTTATTAAAAAGTAATATAAGACGGTCCTTGATAAAAAATAGCATTCCCGTCTACAAAATAGCAATTCACCGGGCCAGACACAACCACTGGCAATGTGGGTTGAAAAAAGCAAAGAATATTAAATTAAAGTACCTATTTCATTTTCAACATTTTCAAATGCTACAATTTTATTATTCAAGTCGTTTCCTTCGAGTATAAAATAACATAATTGTAATGTTGTCTACTCCGGGTATAAATAATTCATGGAGATCTTTTAAAAAATATTACTGTCTCGGGCACAGGCGCATTATAATTGTTAATGTCCAACAAGCAACGGTGACCACTTCGGCTCTTGTCTGCTGCTAAGTGGGAATAAATTTCATCAGTGGTAGGTAGGTATAAAGAAAAGCTAGGAATCATTATGCAAGAAATCCTTTGATTCAAAGATTTTTAAAACCTTTAAGTATAAAAACCGTATACTTCATATATACTATACATTCACCTACTACGTAAGCACCAATGTTGTTCCCAACATCTCTTTCATTATCAAAGCCCAAACGTAGATATCTATCATTAGCCTTGCGATTTATTGTTTTATATTAACTTATAATTATAGTCAAAAACCGAATTCAATTTGGTGTTCTGTGAACAAGTTCGTTAGAGTTTCTTCTCATTTTTCACGTTTCAACTTTTTACCAAATAGACATTTAGGTAAGGCTTATGCATCTCGGGCAGTGCTATATTCATTGCCTAAGTCTCGCTCTCCGCTTAAATTAGCAAAGGAAAATGAAACTAGGTGTTTCCAAGCTCTTAGGAACATATTTCAGTTTATTGTTTCGGCACGCTTCTATATTTTACACCTGCCTTTTGCTAGAACCCGTTATAATGTAACCTTTGCAAAACGCCATTCCCTTCCAGGCTGTGCGTGCAAGGACAACAGATGTTTGCCAAAGAAAGCAATCGCAATACAATTAATTTAATAATTAGCGTCAAGCCTACAACTGGAAGCAAATCGGAAATTGAATCCTCTCTCTCTTAACGAATGTACCGAACACTTCCAACAACTCCGCTTTCATTGTTTAATGACGCCTTAAATAACACTAGACATAAAAATCCCGACATACCGTCTCATAAAACTAAACACTTGAATAAATAAAAGCCAGACCTCCATATCTCCATATCCTTCGTTTTACTGCTCCAACCAAATAATAATAATAAAGACTTTTTAGATGCGTATACAGCTGACTATTAATTCTACTCGAGCCCCAAATCATTCGAATTATGTCAACAGGCGTCACAATTAGATTGCATAGATTTGGTATTCTCCATTGTGCAGTACGCGTTCAATACGAACACAATGTGTTCTTTGATGCAAAGATAGTATACGTTGCCCATAGCAACGGGCGACCCCATCAAGGGGCAGGGGATGGGTACCCTTTGGACTCACCCACGAAATTCCACACCACGGAAATCCCCCGGTAGAGTATTTTTTGTACGATGTCGTCGAATTAAATTATAATCGTGTTTTTGTGGACGCGTGCATTTTTGTTTACTTTTAATACTTTGAATGTATTATAAATAATATGTTTATTATTGTGTGTGTTCTGGGTATTTTCTATGTATAATAAAAAAATATCTATCTATGTAATGTATTGTATTAAGTATATCAGTCATCTAGTACCCATAACACAAGCTCTGCTTATCTTGGGGCTAGATGATGCTGTGTGGATTGTCCAGCATTATTTATTTATTTATTACTGCATTCAAAGTATTATAATGTTCATGGAGTAAAAAAAAATGTATCTACATCTACCACAAATAACATAAAACAACTTTCTGTGGTTTCCCCACTTCGAAATGTTGATAACCACAATAAATGGTTTGGAGGTGAACTCAATATTCGAGAGTATATTTGTAGAGAAAGGTCTGCCTGCACAGTTTATTTGTCGCCCAAGCTTCGTCCAAGTCATTTAGTCTAAAAGTTTCCTTCCCTTAACACCCACTCACGGAGGACGCCTTTGAAAAATATGAATAGAGTTGTCACCGAACCGAAAAAGTTCGTGGAAAACGATGCATTTTACTGCTCCAGCTTAGAAATTTTTGCACTCCTGGCACAGAATTTATCGCTAAACTACTTCTAGACAGCGCATCTCACAAGAATAGACGACGTGGGAACGAGAATAGTTTGAGTATCTTAACAAACTTAAAGCTTCGCGAGTGACTACAAAGTGAATATTACAGTCATCTCCAAGAACTTTTTATAATCCACTTTTAATTTAGAGTGCTCCATACATGGATGCCTCGGCATCAGAACAAAAAACTAATCTTAAATGCGATGCGGACTCTGTACCAAGAATAACAAAACAAAGCTTATGCAACATCCTGCCCGACACGCACAGGCAGCGGAGGGTTAGATACATTAGGTCTAACCCGCGCTTTGTCCGCTTGGCCTTGGTTTTTTCTGAATTAGCAAGCATGAACTCGAGCGCGGCAGGTGATTAGGTTACATAAACTTGGTCCGTCCCTACTTCCTGCTGGCGCGCTCTACAGTAGAAGGCTTCTAAGAAAAAGCCAAACTCGCAGCCCACCTTTGTTTTGCTCGTTACCGAACCTACTCCACCGAGTAAGTTCAAAAACTAAACTTGAAAAATATTGACTCTTAACCTTTTTCGTTAAAACGAGCACACAATTCCGAGATTAAATATTTACTTTTACTTCGGTAAATGGGTATGTTCATTATGGATACCGGCGATTAATAAATTGCTGGCTTGAAGTCCCATAGCATGGTTTAATTACTTGAGATGCCATTAAAAGCGTGGTTATAAAAACTAAAAGTGTAATAGGCACAGTCTCACGGGTGGAATGGAGTCCAGCTCCAAACTGGTTTCGCCGCACGCGAGCCGGCTCCGGTGAAGGCACATGCAACGAATAAAAAGAAACCTATATGCAGCTCTAGGAAACACTGACCTTGGACGCAAGGCACGGCACCTGGCGTTTTTATCTGCCCTTCAAAATACATTGAAAACATTTTATAACTCTTCCAGATCCCTCCGCCGAATTCCGAGGCGACTTTTGTGTGATGTAATGCATGTTGAATTTGAAAAGAATTCGATATGGTAATATTCGTAGGCGCTGGAGTTTACGGACTGGTTTTGTATTGTCGGAGCATAGCATCGACGGCGGGGAGGTGACGGCGTCTTTGCTGTGATATATCAGTCGCTGTGGCGGTTGCGTAACCGGTGTCAGTCTTGAGGAAAGTGAACGCAGCAATTCGAGGTCGCGTAGAAAGTTGCCGTCGCGACCGCTCCACTCGCTGCCTTCAACTTACTCATTCCAATTCATTCACGTCACGACACCTTTTCAAACTGTCCTTTGGGTGAACGATACAACGCTACAACATCACACGATATTTTTGTTCCCTATCATTCAAACACAACTGATGAGCTACAATTTGCAAGGCAAAAGGACTATCAAAACGTTGCATAATAAGCTATTCAACCCAGTCCATTCCTAAATAGTATCGGAGAATGCCAAGGAGTTTTAAACAAAAAGTTACACGTGTCGACTCAATCGCTGTTGGCTATTGAAATTTTGTCTATGGCGAGGCCACCTTGCTTATTATAATAAGCCATAAATTCGGCCTGGTTCGGGTTTAAGGGAAACGTTTCAAAGGTTTCTTTTTCAGGCTAAGTCTTCTTGTATACCTAGGTATTATAATATCTGTGCCTATAGTTAGTCTATATTATGTTCGTATGAGAGAGACCGTGTAATAGAAAATTAATCCCAGTTTATTAACCATTCGATCTTCGTGGTTTTATTGCCGTATATAAATTTGATCGAGCGATCACGACATTTTGTTGCATATCAAATTATAAGCGTTTTTGGACCTACTAGACACCTGGTCTAATGTTACTACATTGTATCATGCAGACTGCAGTAAGAGACTTGAATACAGAACAGCAGCCTCACAAAACTAACAATAGTCGCTATACAACAGTCTGTTCTGACGTGACGCGTGCATTATCTATGGTCGATACATTTATGAGTAGCGTTAACAACAATCAAGAAGACCTTAGATGAGCAATTCCATGCAGTAAATGATCTAGATCGTTTCGCTTTTTAAATAAACATAATTTAGCCAGCCATTTAAATTTAATGACCAGCCATGTTGACTTAGTAGTCGATCGTGGGTTCGAACCCGGTTAAGAAGCAATGGATTTTTCCTTTTGAAAAATTTAAGTGCGCATTACATATTGTACCATCGATCGGTTCGTGTTCCAATAAACGGCGATGGGCTTGCTACCTGTCACGTGAAAAGCAAATTTCTTGCAAAACGCAGCCATGTGCCACATATATGTATGGACGTGACTCTGACTACTTAGTATCCTCAATTTTATACGTACTGAGTATGTATCTGAGGATGACCATCATAGGGAATCAGTTGTGACCGTGTTTGTTTTTGTTTAAGCATAATTTACAATCAAAGCATGCTTTTTGTCAACATTTAACTCGTGGTTTGCTAGAAAGAAAGAAGAAAAAATACCTTCTTAACGTTTTTTTTTTTTCGATATGAGGTATATAAGCTATATAAACAAAGCATGGGTCAAACTTTGCTCTCTGATATTGACATCCAAGACACGTTCCATCATTATCTTTAGAGGCAAGTCCTCTAGTGATTTCTTGGAAATGTGAAGCTTGCTCTTCACAGGACGTAGTCAGGTAAGGGAGGGGTCACTTACAAACCCCTGTTTCTAAATCACCAAATCTACATTTCCTATCAAGTTATTATAGACAGCTTTTAAAAGATCTCAATTTAAGCAGCTCAGTAACTCTCTTGTGGCCATTAGGCTCTATGCACACGCCGGCAATTTCCACTTACTTACTCACCATTTAGGGTGGTAAATTTCGGTTTCTTTAAAAAAAAGATAGAAATAATAACATTTATTTAGCACGACATAAAAAATGACAACAAATTTTGAAAGTTAAGATGGTCGGATAAGTTATGAGAAAAGAATGATAGTAGTATATGTATAAAATTAGAATATAATACTTCTTAGACAGAACTATCAATACCTTATTAATAATTGACTATTTTTCAGTTTAAAATCATCTTATCACAGATCCTAGGATACGTCCAGCATCCTCGTACGTATGTATATCGAGCACGCATCATGCATTTGCATATGAAACGCTTTCATTCAATGGTTTGATTTTTGTAGCAGCGTCTTTTTGTGATGCAAGGTCTTTGCAGCTCGTTTACTCAAATGTCAGACTTGTTGAGAAGTTATTATCTGTATGTTAATAGAGAGTTCCATGTTGAGCTGACAGCTTTGAGATTAAAATGAAACTTTTCCTTCGAACTGTAAAGGTTTGCAAATATTTATCTTCTTTGTGGACTCTACATTAACAATTACTTTTTGAAATTTTATATATTTTATCAACTTGATTCTACCTAACTTGGATTAGATAGAATCTTAACTTAAACGAAATATCTCAAAAATCTTATACACTCATAAAGAATTTATCGAGGAAGTTTCGTAAGTTGTGAAGCATTGATACTTATACTGGAATATAAAATTTGTAGGAACTGAACCAAAATCTTTGGTATTAGTACTTTAATATTACCCCCTTCAGATTGTGCTCCTCAGTGTTCTCAAGTGGTCTGAGACCGAGACCCAGGAAGACATCTTATCTGTCTAGTCTCACCATCAAGTGCCTTATCTCCCCACATGTTTGATCAGGTGCTCGTGATGATACACACAATATTTGCTAGGCCAATGATACTCAAGGCCTTAGCTTGACCGTGAAAACCCTATCCTGTTTCACGTATCGAGTGTTACAATATGGCTTCTGGTTTTGGGGATGGGAAGGGTATTGTATAATAATGTTCCGGTAACTTTGAATCTTGTCTTGTTTTTCATAGTATTGAATTACAAATCATCTTTATAATAAGGACTGGAACGACGTGATTTCATCTGCGTTGGGTTTTTTCATATGTTGTCTCCCTGCTGCACTCTAAAGGGTTGAATTTCGGAAATTCCTTTGTTTGTTCACCTTTTTGCCCTACACTAAATAGGGAAGACCCTCTTGTCCTAAGGACTTATGGTTTATGCTGTAGGTTGTGCGTTGACGTTAGTCACGCATCATCAGTACTTTTCCTATATTACACGCAAAATACAATATACATTATGTTTTTATGAGTTCATAGCCTCTGCCCACGGTTTCGCCCGTGTGGTACCTGAATAAAAAGTACCTTATGTATTATTTTAGAACACTACCTATACCTGTTCTAAGTTTCATCCAAATCGGTTCAGTCGTTACGGACATATTTAGCAACAAACATCGAAACATCCAAACTAACGGAAATGCAATAGAATTTTTAGTTTAGTTATTAGTTTTGTCAAACAAGTATTTACTTTATTTTTGAGGTATTTTAAAGATGAACTGTTTCTTTCGTGACTTTAGTTCTTTTTTAATAACTAATACTTAGGTACCTTCCTACCTAAGCATTACCTAAATAAAAAAAAATATTGCTGGACATTTTTCACACAGCATCATCTAGCCCCAAACTAAGCAGAACTTGTATTATGGGAACTACATGACTGATATACCTACTACTTAAATACTTTTTTTTGTAAATACGTACATATTATACATAGAAAACACCCACCTATAATCAACATAACTTTATTGTATTAAAAATAAAAGGTTTCGTAATCAGAGACTTATTTTTTTTTTTGTTTAACTTCTAATATCCGTGACGGGATGACATTTGATCTCTGTAGTTTCAAGAGCGTGGGAGGCAAACACATAACCTCCAGTATACATAGCTGCTATACATTAAAAATTACAATCACATTTAAAGCATATTACATTCGACTCAATCCGTCCTAAATTGAATACCCGAAACTTTAATCGGATTATGACTTTTCAGGGTGACCATATCCATTGCATATAAAATCCGGATAAATAATTATAGCAAATCATTATTATTATTATAGTGTTAGTGGCAGTTCGCCCTTCATTAGTTCTTTCATTGACCATAAGCGTTCCAGGCGTTCTCTGTGCGTCTTACAACCTCTTGAAACTTGTTTCGCTTGTTGAAAGAAATTATGTGGCCAAGATACTCATGGACGTACTCAGTCTCTAGATCCCTGACACATACTGTATGCTCCGTGCTGTTTGTCCAAACCCCAACCCAAATGATATTAAATCAGGTTTAAAAAAAATAACATGATGGACTTTTAGTCACGTTTTAGTCCTTTTAGACCCAGTGAGAACTGAACCTGCATTTATTCCTCTCATAAAAAACGTTGATATCTCTTTGGTTTTAAATATATTTTGCATGAAATCGATAATTTAATTATCTCGAACGAACGAAAGAAATTCTTCATGTTCTTTCCGTTCCCGACTCTTTTCGGTCTCCGACTCTTGCTCTTTTCTTGAATTAGATATTTCTTATCTATTACTGTATGACGCATAAAGCCGCATTTTTGACAGCCATATTATTAATATTACGTTACAGCGCCGTCTCTGTGACCTTGAAGAACCTAAAATATGAAGAAACTTCTTAATTTATTCTATCCGGACAGGATCAGTGTTCCAGAAAGCCATTAATGTCCGTTCTTGATTCTCTAGCATGGCAACCCTTGCACCATCGGACTGCAAGGGATTTGGAGTGGCCGTAACTTGTAACACGTGGAATTTAAGTCTGCATCGAAATGTCAAGTTGTAGAACTGGTTCTGATAATTTCGTATTCAGTTCTACGGGTTTATGCACCTTCGCCGCGATTGAAATTCAATGGCCTTCAGAGTATAAATATCAAATATTTTTTATTTTGACGACACTAGAATACAGGTATACTAATGCTATTGTGTATGGGTATAATGTATACTTATATTAACCTATGAAGCGACATTCAAAAGCTTTTCAATTTTAAGTTGTCAGTTTGTAAATACATAAATACAAACTGATCATTTGTTTATAAGCTTATCTCACATTATTATTATTGATTATTCTGACAATGTAAAAATCCTTTCACATTGTCAGAAGGATGCGATTTTTTCATGCAGTCTAGAGTTAGGGGAATTTGATTCATCGATGTTAACTTCACAGTCAGATAATTCAATGGTACACTTTCCTCATTGGAACCCGTTTTACAAGGAAACAAGCCCTTTAGAAACCAAACCCATGATGCAGACTCATGCATGTTTATTCTGGGTCTAGATGATTTTATTATTCGATTTTAAATGTATATCGATTTTAAGTACATAGTTCTATCTCGATTTTTGCCAGAATAATATAATTTATGGCCATGAGCTTCCCCTAGCTAAACATATATGCCACGACAAACAAAATTGAGCTGATTCCATTCATCACGTGTCTGTAAATGCCATTGTTCGACATTAACTATTTTTTAATAATATCCCAGTGGTATTCGGTTCTGAAACTATAAATTCATCTACCCATAATTAAAATAGCCAAGAATTCAGGTACCTAATTGATTTCGCAATAACATCGGCATCGGATATTATTACTATTAATATTATTTTTATCAACTGTCAACTTATAAAGTTTACTTGACCTTATCTCGCAATAAATAGAGTCGGCACAACAGGTTGTATTATTTTCTCTTTGTAACAATATCTTATACCACGCTAACGTTTTACTTCTCAACTTTTCGGTCGCAGGCGCTACTTTCAAACTTGCTCTGATGTAATCGTTCATATTTAAAATGCCAATCCTCCATAACATATTGATAAATCCATACTGTAGTTTAAACTCTTAAATGCCGTTTGGGCTCTCACTTGAATATATTATTATGTTATTTTTCACCGTATACCTATACGGTGAAAAATAACGGTTGTGTAATACGATGATTAAGATGCAAAAGGGATCAATAAAGCGGATGACCAGCATGCTGCCGAAATTAAATGCATTATTGCAATAATAATTTATTATTACAATGGTAAAAATACGATCCAGCTCAAATTGTGACGCTAAATTTACCACAGAATTTCCTTGATTCGCAAATTAAATAGGTTTATCACAATGAATATGTAAAGCTCTCAAAAGACTGTATTATTTCATTGTATTTTATGTTTTTGGTGTCAGTAGAGGAATATAATATTGAATCAAGACTAAAAGCTAGATATGAATCTAAGTAAAAGGATTTTAAACAGTGGTTTAGTGTTTTCTTTACTTTTCGGTTGAATTTGACATGAAATATCAGGAATATAAATCAATGTTAAGTTTATGAACCGTTAAGTAATCTTTATAAGTATCACACTATAAAATAGAGTCGCCCAAAGTAAAAAAAAGAATTTAAAAATTTCGATCAGTCTCTTTTGATATTTGCAAAATGCTCAGTAATTATGGGCTTCGAATGAGTCGGTACTTTCATTCCAGTTATTTGCTCGTTCAATTTTATCATTGATCAGTGCCGAAGGTAAATAATAAGGTATGCCACAAGATTTATGATAGGCATTTAATATAAAAAAATAAATTAAAAGCTTATTGCATATTGTGCGAAGACCAAAGACTGTGGCCAAGCCAATTTATGGGACGATGGAGGTTCGGCATAGATGCGTATATAAGTACTACTATCCCAAAAGGGGCTAATTTTGTTTATAAAAGAAACCAAGTTTTACTGAAAATAACTTTTATGTGGAATTCCTATCTTTAATCCAGCCTTTCTCAAGTCTGGTGTTAAACTAACAACATGTTTGACATCGGGTTATATATGTATCGGAAATTTATTGAGTTTTACCGGAAGTACCTTGTGTTGTCTAATATCATGAATTTATTGAATAATAATAACTAAGTTTGAGAATCTTAGTTCAAAAATAAACGCCTAGGTCATAAAGAAAACACGTTTTCATCAAAAGTCAAAGCAAAAAAATGTACGATTACATTCAATGAACTATTTCAGTCATGGGAAGCGAGCTTGTGTTTTATAAAGCTGTAATTGTGAGTTATGTACGAACGTGGATCCGATAATTAGCATTTTTTGTTTTTATTTCCCCACTGGAACCGAAACGGCTACATAACACAGTATACTAGTTTCAAGCTCTTCTTTTAACAAGTTAAGTTTGCAAAACATTTTAAAACCTCCGAGTATTAGAAATTTTATCTATTAGAACCTGTCCATATTTTGCTAATGATGACAGCAAAGGATGAACAGGATCTAATAGGTCATCAGACTCTGAACTCTAGGTGGATGACGTCAAAACTGAACATATTGAGCTTAAACCGAAGTTTCTAGCAGTAACAATAAACTATTTCAAAGCTATGATAACACAGACAATGAAACACACTATTGTCCCTAACATATAACACCCATTTATTTATTTTTTTTGAAGATCTTACTTGTATTTTATTTACCACTGGAACCCCGCGACTTCGTCCGCGTTGAGTTTTTGCCATGAGAACTAAATTTGCCCGCTCCAGAGGTGGAATTACTGGAAATTCTTTTTCCCTACTCGCCAAAAGGAGCATACACTCCAAATTTCAGGTCTATAGATATTTATTATAAAGGTACTTACTATATTATATTAAGACTTGTCACTTTGTTACCAAGAAACAACATAAAACATATTATATTTATACTGATGTATATTATGTATTAGTATCTACCTAGTTTAAATATTATTTTTAATGTGGTTAGAAATAATTCAACAACATTTAATTTAATGTACCTTTATTTTTGAGCAATGAACTATTATATTACTTTTTGGAAGGGTTTCCAAATTGTTAGAAGGTATGATAAATTTGACAACCTCTGTGGCGCAGTGGGCGAAGGTCCGCCTGAGACGCAGAAGGTTACGAGTTCGATTCTCGCTGCGGGACAAATGTTTGTATGTTCTGCATACATTTGTTTCGGGTCTGAGTGTTTTGTATGTATAATATGTATGTATTTACAAAAAAAAATGTATATAAGTAGTATAAAATAAATAAATAAAATAAATAATGCTGGACAATCCACACAGCATCATCTAGCCCCAAGCTAAGCAGAGCATATCAGTCATGTAGTTCCCATAACACAAGCTCTGCTTACTTTGGGGCTAGATGATGCTGTGTGAAAATGTCCAGCACTATTTATTTCTTTATTTCTATGCAATAAAAAAATAGCCTAATACTGACGTCAACTGGTGATGATGACGTACTGGTACATTTGAGTAAGTAGAGTACCTATCTAGAATCTAGACTTAAAGCAACTCATCAAATTAGTCGCCTTTTATTTACTCTGCAAACCAATTAGGAGATTCTCAAATATTTAATCAAAACTTCTGTTGGCCTTCTCGATGAGCTAATTAAAAAACGCTTTTGTTTGAAGCTTATTTTAGTAGGTATTTCATTATGATTATGAATGTGTCAATTAGTCTTTATACTTGAAACAAAATCCCATGCAGTTTTTTGGTACCTATTAACTTGTATAAAATTTGATATTTTATGCGTCCGTTTGTCCTTTTAAATTTCAAAATTACACAACGCTACGTGAGAAGAAAACAAAAGGTTGTATTATAAAAATTGCCAAATATACGTCCAAACGCTTTCTTTGTTTGGATTTATATATCACTATATAAATCCAAATATTCTATGTAGAATATTTCTAGAAATCAAACTCATTAAAAATGAAAAGTTTTGACAATTGCTTCACCTAATTTAGGCTAATGGGTGGTGAAGCTAATTGTTTAAGAAATAATATTGTTTTTTTTATTTTAGTTTAATACTTAATATTGTATTAGACATTCCGACCACAAATTCTTGACTCTGTCATCTAGTTAGCGTAGTGCTATTATGAATGGCTACCCACTTATTTATTTTAACCCGTAATGAACATGAGATAGGTATATGGTAATATGTTTTTTCTTTCTTAGAAATATTTAATTTGTACAACTATGAACAAGTAGGTAAATACAAAAAATATATATGATGCAACGGTCTTTAGATAGCTAGTAGAGCTGTTTGATATCTTTGTTAAATTTTAATGTCACTTAAAAATAAAATAGGTAAAAACATAAAGATAAATGACATTCAAATTATCACGTCTCAAGTTCAAATCGATTTCAAGAAACCATAACATTATGTAGGAAGGTAGGTACTAGGTACTATGTACACAGGTACGAAGTAGCGACGCGACGGGCCTTTCCGTGGCCTTGATCGAGCGCAAACCTTGAAAACACCCGGTGGAGCAACGTGCGCATGCGCAGGCGAATAGACTCTAAGCGTTCACTAAACTTTAATATTACGTCACATTGTATTTTAAAGTTTCTAACTTCCTACCTTTTTCGATGAATAGCCTGAGATCAAAGATCTATATACAAAACATTAGAAAGGTACGTTGTACGTTATTTTTTGCGCATTTGAAGCATAGTGTCTAGCTAGTGCGTCATGTATTTCTGCGTTTTCATTAGCGATTGACAGCTAATTACTGGCTGACAGGAATCTTCCGGGATATTTATGTCATTGCTGAGTTGCTGTGTCATCTTCTATTGTAAATGCATTGCTTTGTGTGAAGCTCTGTAGAACAAATTGCAAAATTTTTATGTTAATATTACTTTCCGAAGGTAGTCTTCTGTACGATCCTCTTCTACATTATTTACATACATGTACAGGCTCAGAATGTTTGACGTTATAAAACAAATAGATACCGAATAAATTACACCATAACTGTGTAAAATCGTCTGCCAAAACTCATTAATACCAATAAACGCGAAAGTTTGTGAGGATGGATGTTTGTTACTCTTCACACAAAAACTACTGAACGGATTTTAATGACACCTTACATTTATATAGCTTATACATCAGAATAACACATAGGCTACTTTTATCCGGAACAACGCGGGCGGAGCCATGGGCAGAAGCTAGTAACCAATATTTCACAACTGCCTATTTTGATTTTTGGAGGTACCATTAATTAACATAATAGCATCTTGTGAGATTCACACTGTATACATTATCTCGTTCTTGCCTGGAAGTTAATATTTCCTTCAAGCATTGGCCTTAGCATGAACATGACTGGCTAAATGATAAGAAATTAGCCTCGCTGAAAACCTTCTGTTCAAAATTATACTTAGGTTCAAGTAGATTCCTAGGCACTCTGATTAAAAGCTTTCATGATTAACTAGTAGCACTGATGACTATTTATACATGTAAATAACCTAAGTAAAACTTTAGTTGATTTAATTGGGTTTAAAAGAAAGCCATATGACAGGCTTATTCCACAAATCCCCTTCCGTTACTCAAAGGGGAAGCAAAGGTGATTTTTGGACAACAGTCCCAGAAATACTCTGATCCATTTATTTACACCGGAAGATTTACTGGCTATCGAAATGCGAAATACATATTCTTATTCTGATTCAACAAAATTGACTACCTGATTTATGATAAATGTAATCGAATCTCCAAATATGTACATGGAATCATTAAAGGCAGTTGCAAATACGTAACACGAAGACGAGCAGTTTTATTACCTATCCATTCTGTTTATCGGTTCCGAATTGTTATTGATCGTTACGATAAAAAATTGCTTCATCGATGAACGATGATGACTTACGATGTTTTATAGTCTTGGACAAGTAAACCAGATATCTATCTACATTATTTATGTGCGGTTATCACTTTATTTGCTCCACCAATGTCACCGAGTTGTCGAGAGGGCAACGGACGCTATATCTCTAGGCATACATACGCAGAAACCAGCACACTAATGTAATTTTAATATCAATACACCCAATCGTCACGTTTGATATTGTTTTTTATATCTGCTTACGGACACACTACTACAGATTGGATATTGTACAAAAATTTCAAAGTTACTAAGCATTAATTGCCCGTGGCCATCTCGTGGCATTATCTCTAAAATTACAACTTTGCTCGAAAATATTATTCAGTGTGGTAGGTACCAAGATAAATAAATTGAAATTAAAGCGACGACGAAGCTTACATTCGAATGAATTGTACAAAAAATATCAGTCAGTTCAGCGAATGCTTTTTGCAATTATTTTCTTAACCCTTGCGCCTGACACATAAATCCTATACTACTATAATATTATAAACGTGAAATTTTGTGAGGATGGATGTTTGTTACTCTTTCACGCAAAAACTACAGAACGAATTTTAATGAAACTTAACAGTAATATAGCTCATACATCAGGATAACACATCGGCTACTTTTTATCCGGGTATCACGCGGGTGAAGCCGTGTGCACAAGCTAGTCTTAACTAGCTTGTGCTAGTTAAGTCTTAGTTTAAATCTTAACGTCATTTAATCTTAAATGACGTTATTGACTAAAGAAAGGCTAAAGATTAAGATTAAGATTATCTAAAGATTAGGCTTATGGACTAAAGAAAGTCCCCTAAATAACAGTCAAGGGCTCCAAATCATGATAAGTACTTGTCCACGTGCCGCGCTGGAGCGAAACGTACAGAGCCTCCGATTGGGTCACTGGCGTACGCTTGCGCTTGCGCAACTCAGAATAATACTTTAAAAGGTAAGCATGCCTACCTTTTTAAGAATAAATTTTACATTGAGTTGGTTATAAAGGACTAACATACTTTAATGTGTATGCATGTAGAACCTTCCATGTTTTGTGCTTTACGTTTTTCTATGTTAAATTCAATCAATACAAGCTAACCAAACACTTGTGTATATAAAACGGAACGAACAATCAAATGCTCTTTTCAATTGAATAGAGCAGTAGTGCACTACTGAATAAAGACACAAGATAAAACTCCAAACACTAGATTATTTGCTTGTATCACTCAAACCCATCTGCACTAAGCTTAAGCAAAGTCTAATTCGTGTTTTAGCGCCAATTTATCATAGAAACCTGCCACTATGACGTGCCTAACTCAAAAAAACTGGAGCGTGGCATCGAAATTGCACTAAATATTGATTACACAACATTACGCAGTTCTAGAACCTTCCATGTCTTTTGCATAAGGTTTTTTATGATGACTGACTCATCGGCAGTGACGAATGCGGTCATGCTAATGAATGGAAAATGGTAAGACCTTAATTTTTTTCAGAGTATTATTTATCTTTAGCACTTGTCAAACTTCCTATTACAAGATTATATTGACCATGCAAGGCTCTACATAGATTCTTTTCATCTACAATATTTTTTTCATGTCATTCTAGAAAAAATATTGTACAGCGATAAGCAATAAATTTACTTGTGCGATAAAATTACTTTTCAAACAACAACAACCTTATTCCCAACTCATAACTTTGCGCGGATCTCATATAAATTTTGTTTGTTAGGTTATGCGCTAAAATCATATTCCATTCGAACACCACCTAAAACAAATGTAATAAAACTACAATGCGGAATCTACATCATACTTTAGGAAAAATAGTTTTATACTAAAGCTCAATATTGTGGTGGATCGGAATAAGCTTTAGTGCTTTCCCCATACCGTTACTCAGTGTTAACTTGGAACTCACTGGTCTAATTTTACCGTAAATCTGTTGAAATATAACATGGTAGAGTCGTAAAATTGTTTTTAGGTAATAACAAGCTTAAATTTTGTAATATTCGTTCGTGGCCAAAACAAGTTTATACAAAATATAAAACAAGTAAGTATAACTTAATCTGATTGAAAAAACGATAGCCGTCGAGCCCTTTATTTTGTATTATGTTTATTTTTGCATGAATGTTATTAAGTATGTATCTAAATGTAGTTTCCTCGTAATTTCTGACTTGTCTCTATATATTATTATAATATCAATGATGTAGGTAATAAAACTGTTATTGAGTTGAGTATAAATTGAACTTAGACCTGTGGGATAGTTCGTTGATATAATGACATATCTTTGCGTGTTATCATTTGAGTTCAGATCTTTTATGAAAATATAAAAAAAAAAAATCCTTAAATAACTTATTTTACCGATCTCAAATCTCTGAATTATTACTATAGTATCGAATGAATCATTATGACTGTTTTTATTTTATTAGGGTCCAATATCAGGTCTATCTATATTGGACAATATAATATTAACTCTATCTTATTACAGATCGGTTGTCAGTCTGGTAGGCGTATCTGAAACTATTTATAAATTCCGTACAGGTGTCAGCTACGCAGCTGGTATCGGTACTACCAACTGCATTGTATGAATTTTGCATAAAAACAAACTCAACGACACTGGGATCTATACAATGATACTATTTTATTTACGTCGTTGCGTTGTTGTTATTGGAAATGGCACATTGTATCAACGGCAAACAAGTCAGTAGGCAAATGTTTAATGGCAAAGAGGTCAATATAAGCAACCCGAATGCAATTCAATTTATTTTATGTTTTATAGAATGTATATTGAGCGGAACTGTGGGTGAAGAGCACGAGCATTTTAGTAAAATAGCCAATAAAACAATAGCCTTTACAAAATTAATTCATGACCTTCAAAGTTTTAGTATAGTAATGTAGCAAATAAACATGGCTTTTGTAACCAGGAATTGCGTTCAAGAATCCAAGACCATTTTTAGACACAAGTTAACCAAACAACCATCAAATGGTGCTATGTAAATTTACCTTAAAAATCTTCACACCCACACTTCGTTACAACCTCTACATTAATTGTACTTCAATTCATTGTCATATAAAGTTTTTACTGTTATTCTGAGCTTTGGATTTAGTGTTCCATCTCTGAATCATCGTACGAACGATCCAGAATTATCTCACAAAATACAGAAACAGAGGATATGTAGAGGATTGTTATGTGAACAAAACCGTCATTATAATCTAAAAGATCATCTAATAGTAACCAATTTGATCTGTGGTTTGATATTCATTGTTTTTTTTCTGCATTCAAATTTTAGATTTTGTATTTCAGATTGGTAGACTTAGCCAAAAAACGACATTAAGAAATCTAAATCGAATCACGTCCGGATTGTTTTTGCGATAAGCAACATTTTTGCGACTTCATCCTCGTGAATTTTTATCTTGTGGCGAGGACGATAAATTCCTCTGCATCGCGGCTTGAATTTATGCATCCAATTTAAATATAAATTAAATCTTAAAACAGATTTCAAAACATCGCTAAATCGAAACATAGAGGCCAATGTATGAATACCTCTACAGGTATAAAAACGTGATAAAGTAAATAACAAAAAAATAAAATAAATAAATAAATAATGCTGGACATTTTCACACAGCATCATCTAGCCCCAAACTAAGCAGAGCTTGTATTATGGGAACTACATGACTGATATACTACTTATATACATTTTTTTTGTAAATACATACATAATACATAGAAAACACTCAGACCTGAGACAAATATTTGCAGATACAACATTTGTCCCGTGGCGGGAATTGAACCCGCAACCTTCTGCGTCCCAGGCGGACCTTCGCCCACTGCGCCACAGAGGTCGACACAATCACAACTAAGTATTTTCACAGTTACAAAGGATACCTAATAGGCTACTACTGTTATATGTCTATGTAACTTGATGACAATTTCTAACTGTTAACCTTTTTGAAATGCCATTTGAATATTATTTCGATACTTGAGATCACAATCTGCCTTACGAGAACAGTTCTTCCTTACCAAACTACCAAAAAGAGGCTTTCAGGTTTCATTTGTTTTCTTTTTCTGGGAAAACTTATCCTAAACGGACATCTGCCAGTCTTCATTTTATTAACACAAAAAGAAGAAACATAAATATCATCTGACGAAATTTTGCTTTTCAACGTACAAACAGATATTTATCAGATGCCGTCGCCGTGCCCGAGATAGCATGAAAGTGGACCAAGGGCAGTGCCGAGATAACGCAAGGCGATGTCTGCAATTGCAAATACAGGTGGGCTTTATGATTTAAAGATGTTTAGTAGCGTGGTTCTGTTTGAAAATTCCAAAAATGCTCAACATCTCGGTAAATTTACTAATGTTAATTTATTTAGGTTTTTTATATTTTTGAGATTCTTCGTTTCTACCATTCTCTTTTTTAAAGCTTAGTGTATCAGCAAAGCTAGATGGGGAAAGATTTCTGCTTTGTAATCATTACTGGGTCCCCCCTAAGGCCTCGCTTGTTCATCTTCTTCTATATCCTGGACATTCTAGACAAGATATCTCTTAGCTTATACCTGCAGGTTTACTTGGAAGAGTAGATTTCAATTTTTCAAAATAATATATAATGTGTAGTTTATAATGTAATATATTTTAGGGTTTTCATTGCTTAGAATTTACAACGAAAACTATGTTATCGACATATAAACTTAAGATTTTTAAGGTAAGCAATAATGTTGTTGTTATGGTACTTATTAAAAGTAGGCTAATCAGATACAGTATTATCTCAACAATCTTATTTATATTGTGGTTACTAACCTTATAATAATAATGATTTTAATATGCGGCT
Source organism: Perizoma flavofasciatum (assembly GCA_958496245.1). NCBI lineage: Eukaryota > Metazoa > Arthropoda > Insecta > Lepidoptera > Geometridae > Perizoma > Perizoma flavofasciatum. The sequence continues at coordinate 9,674,009 of OY292425.1, read as the reverse complement.
GGATTATATGAATAGTAATTGTATTCAAAACATTGAAAGATCATGGGTCAATTTCAGAGTGGCTTCAATGAGAAGATTTACGTAAAAATGTCAACAAAACTATTAGAATAAGGACGTTTGATAACAACTGCAGATCATTATTGTTTTTACAGTGTATAAGGTCACTGATAAGTAGATAACTCATTATCTTGACCTCGGCTCAAATGCGGAAGAAATCAGTTCAATAATATTCGGCCAAATTACTTTGAAACTTCCCACAAACGCTATCGGCAGTGAAGCAGGACTTCGATTTTTTTGTCATAAAACGTTTTTGGTTATATCGCCGTCTACGGAACGTCAAAGTTGACCTCGTAGATAAGGCATGATAATTTTGGACATAACTTTGTCTGTGAGTGCATTTAAGGACTTTTTCGACACGACTGTTTTGACGACGCGACGCGTTCAGCCGCGCCAGCCGCCCCACTTAAAACTCATACTTTGCGTTTTTGTTGCGTAGGTATATAATATTTCCTACTTATATAGTCTGTTTTGACTTCAAAGCGGTCGCCGCTTTCATACTAGACATGTACATACTTAAAATAAAATGCTTGGTTATTTTTAACAGCGACCGACGTAAGGAGCCCTTTGCCGTATATTTCATTTGCTGTAAGAGGTCTTTTGTTTGAATGTTTGTCAGTTACTATTTATCTCCAAAAAGGTTTATCCCATTGAAATGCGGGTTTTTGTAATCGATTTGTATGACTTAAAGAATGGTTAATTTCAAAGTCACAAGTCACTAGGGGACGCTGCAGTAGAGGATTGACAACACGTAGTTGGATTAAAAAAATTGCAAAGGTAAACTTTTATTTTATTGATATCCATTGAAACATCGACACTGGAATGCAAAGGTTAAGTCGATCTGCTCCAAATACTGCGTTACTGCAGAGCAAAATTGCTATTTTACGAATGCTCGAAGAGTAAGTAGATAACAGATCTATAGAGATCTATCTATCTATAGTATCTACACTCTGCCTAGGCAACATCTCGGCGCAACACTATCCATTAGACAGGTAAAACAGACAGGCCCATAAATAAGGTGTCGAGGCCATGCAACCAGAAATAGCTAGATGGGAGTGCTCTTGATAGAATAATGCGTCCTCTGCAGCCTTGTCCCGGTTACGCGCCCCAGTTACCGACCCGCCAGGATGCGCTTTTTAAGACCGTTGACATCGTCCAACTTATTTGACAGGTGACGTTGACATACGGCGGGATGTTTAGATCCTTTGCCTTATTTTAGACTTTGTTGCTGATAAACTCTGTTAGAATTTTCCATACTGCATAAACTTTTATTTATTTACATTCCTAGAAGTGTACTTACTAAGGAAGTACATTTGTAAGTACTTAAGGAAAAATATTTCAATGCACTTATTACCTCACTTTAACGACGACGTAATATTTGTTATTTTTCTGCAGAATAACTTCACGTGATTGCTGACCTATTAGCCGCATTTTGATGATGTTCCCGCATCCCTGTTATTAGTTAGCACAGCTTATCACAGTGACGCACGGTCCACGAGCGATGCACGCGTGGTAGTGGAGAGTTGACTCAGATGCGGGTAAGAGAGCGGGTCAAGGCTACGGCCCAGCCGCTAGATGGCACTAGCCTGCAATGTAAAGTTCATTCTCCGCCTTCTTTGCACTAGATCCAGAGTTGTTTTGATTCAGTTTCAATAACATTTCACTAGAAATAGATAGATAAGAAATGCTGAATTGCACAATATAAAACAATAGGCAGCGTTGGGCTTGCAACCTGTCACGTTGCGGGTACTAAATTTAATGTTTGGGCGTGTCTCTGATTACCCCATACTTGGTACCCTCAAAGATCTACTCACTGAATATGTATTACATATCATCTATCAAGGGGAAAACAGTCGTGAGTGTTTTTTTTTGCTTTTTATAAAACATGTACATACGGGCGAACTTAAAACTAACTAGCATTTTCTTCCTAGCTGGAAAAATAAAACTATGCTGTGGATGTGACCCTGCTGTGAGACTTATCAGATCCTAGGTATACGTTTCACGGATAGTATGTTACTAAAATCTTAGACTTTGGTTTTTATTTATATGTATCGGACAAGCGCATTTGAATTTATGGTTAATTCAAATCGTTTTATTTTTGTATGTTCTTGTTTTATTAATTTGGATTTGGTTGTGTTTTGATTGTGTTTGCAGATAGGACCTACCTTCGGAGAAACATTATTGACCTCCACTTTTATAAGTAGGTAAATTTTTTAATGGTTATTTTTATTGATATATTTTTAATTTAGTTGATTATACTTTTAATGAATGAAAATACTTTATTCTTCACCACAAGAGAAAGAAGAACTAAACTTAGAATTGGTGGTCTTACCGCTCAGAAGCAATCTCTTCCAGGCAACCTTTGGGTGACAATGTGTTGCTGTTATCTGGTAAAGATAGTGGTCCTTATTCAGGCGCCCAGGTTCAACCCAGGCCATAATAGACCATTTATAGGTACATCTATTTCGATCGTCGAAACTCAGGACAGTTTTGGATATTTTAGACATTGGCAGTGTTTCAACGCACAGCTAAAAGTACAGCAGCATTTTAGTGCTCGATGCATAACAATGACTCATTCTCTGCTTGTTTTCAGCAAGTAATTTTCATTTCACACTACGATAGTGTTCCGCTCACTTGCAATATAATAAATTTGTAAACATATTTTTTTAATTTATTCTTCAAATAAGTATTTAATAGCTACGGATTATTATAAAGTACTCTACTATTCTAAGTAATTTTTCCAAATAAACTCTATACGTAAATTCCACAAACAGCATTGCGGAAAAGTTTTTTCAGTTATTGTAAGAGCTAGTAAACTGGTGAGCGGAATGTTTAATGACTCCATAAAAATGTTGTCCGTTTCCTACAAATATTGCTCGACTAAATCGTGCTAGGTATGGTACCACAGACACTGCTGATCGTTCTCCCAGTAAATGTTTTTCTATCTATAGCGATAAGTACCTAAAGGCTGGATTAAAATACCTGAGCGTGTAATGCGTAATAATATGTTGCAACGTTACATAAGCCTTAAGAAGGTAGAATGAACTAAGTTGTCGAACATAGAGTAACTGTTGTCGTCAGCTAGTTATCGTTTATTTTCAAGGGCACATCGGTAGGACTAAGTAGGTAACCGTTAATGAGTTACTCGCGAGATATGACAAGATTATCCAATAGTTGCATGGCCATCATGTGTGCATTCCATAGATAAGAATGTTTACATATTAGGTGAACATTATTTTATTCTAAAAACTATCGTGAACTTGACTATTCATATTGTACGATCGCGTCGCACGGCGCGACGCAGAAGGAGAAAGTCGCAACCACTCACCCTGATGAAGACTCTCGGAATGAGTCGAAACTTAGTCGATGCCTTCACCGATAGTGCAGATATAGACCCGTTTTTACAATATCAACGTACAGTTATTATTAGCTGCAAGCACCTACAGTTAGCTGAAAAGTGCAATTCGTTCGATACAGCAATATAATTTAAAAACTCATAATTAAGATTACCATGATAATGCTACAAAACTAAGTGGTTTGGGTGTGCGATTATCATCATTATTTATGTCAAGTTTTAATTTAGTAAATAAGTAAATGAAAAAAAGTGGAGGAGCCGTGAACTATCTTTATTTCATAATTCAAGAATAGTGTGATCGTTCATCGCCTCGAGTAACGTAACTAGGTACAGATAGAGCAGAAAATTAAGCATTATTCTAAACTGAGCAGTAGTTTCATTATTAGCTTTCATTATCCTCGATATATTGCAAAAATTATCTCTGAATACAATTTAAAAAAAACTGTATCGCAGTTCTCAATAATTTAAGCAACAACAACATAATAGGTATTTTAATAATAAAGTAGTTAGTATAATGAAGTAGGTTCAGTTTGTTAAATACAGTTTTATATTTCAAGAAATCGAAGGATATTTTTACTCCGCTGCCATTGACGTAAGTTATGACATTTTATGGGCAAGCTGATCCAGTGTCAGATAATCACAAAAAGCATTTCAAAAATCCGGCTTCAACCCGTCATACGATGCTCCGTTCCATATGATACATTAGTTTAGGGAGTCCTAGACTAATAGGTCCTACATCATTAGTAATCTGTTTTCTTTCGTTTGTAACTTAAAACTTAATGTAAGACTGTTTGTCGTTCCTAAAATATTAAAATAATAAAATTAGTATCAGCTGTCAGACAGACTTCTAAAAATGAGTATTTAATGGAGCTTTTTGCTTCCGTTGTACCACAACGTGAGACTAACCGGCCTTTAGTTACATTTGTGTAACAGCAAACACGTAAAATAAGTGATTTATTTTAAAATAAATTATGTTACTTTAGTGAAAATTGATGCTCAAGGCTATAAGTATCCAGCATATGGGGTACAAATCATTTCGAAGGCAAAGCAAAGCAATGGCTAAAACTTCTGAAACATGAAAAAAGAGATTTATTTCAATTTGTAATTTTAGTTTATTTTAAATTTTTGATATATGCAATAAAGAGTTATCTAGGTACCTAGGTACATCATTAGTAATGTGATAATAATAGATCTAAGTATCTAATTTAAAGTTTTCAAAGTTGACATTGCTAATCCAGGCAAAATGAATTCCAATGACGCATTTTCATTTCTCACACAGTCATTTTGCTAGTGTTCCTATAAAGGAATATAGAGATCAGGTTTATAGAGATGGACATAAATTGGTTACTGTATAGTTTACGCTTTTACAAATAAAGTAGGTGAACATATGCCTACAACTACTCTTATCATAGTAAAGTCAATGAGTGAGAATGTATGCCACTACTTTATTTTAGTCGGTAAAAACATGTTTGTAGGCGAGACAATATCTCCAAGCATTCATAAATTTTCCTGGAAATAAGAATACAACTATAAAACCCAGGTGCATTAAAAACACGATAACGAGCGAAGTTATAGTATGTACCTAAGTTAGTATTAAACCGCTTCAGTAAATGACTTTTCATCATGCAACTCGCCCGTCGCGTTGTGCTAGAAAAGGACGAACCAACATAGACAATATGTATTATATCGAGAGTACGAAAAGGACAGAAGATAAGCCTGTAATTACTGTAGCCGTTGAAAACTTGAAATGTCAAGCGCAATGTATAAAGATAGAGAACTACTCCTTTATGTAAAAACAGCGCATGTGTAGGCGTGAAGACTTGCAGCCACAGATCATCAAACTCCGAGATCCTTGTTGCGTACAAAAGAATGAATAATACTATATTTTAACTTCAAAAAACACATACGTAGTTTTATTACCTATCAACAATAACTGTTCCAAATAAAACAGTTCAAGCGAAATTGAAAATTAAAATCAGATCATTGACAGTTAAATTTACTTCGACAAACTAGAATTCGAAATCGAATTGCTTATCCTCCGAGCTGATCCGTAATTGGTGAGTGACACAGGCCGCAGGCTTAAAAAATAAATAATATGGCGCGCATTTTATTGATTTATGCTTGTCTTTGAACTATATTGCAGCTTGGTTAGTATATATTCATATACTAATCAAGCTGCAATATATTTTTCTAAGAGTATCAGTAGTGAAATAATTCTGTTCCCAACGAATCAACTTTTAGCTCTCATTGATATAGCTTACAGCGAAATGACATTTTATGATAAGTAATGAAACAAAGATGGTTTGGTATTGAGCACATTATCTCGATTAAACGAGTGTCTATATGTTTTACAAAACTTGATTAAAAGGCAGTACGTTGGCCAGCTCGCCCGATTTGGCATACCCTTAGCACGAGTTCAAATTGTAGGCTGTCGAATCGACTGCTTGAAATCAGTCACAAAAATAGTTAGCCAATGAGCTTTTTCTGACACGGGCCACATATCTCACAAACTTCCGAGATCTGTTGGATTGGCTTATCTTGCCATTTAACTGGCCGTAGTTTAGCCAGTGAGTTCTATCAGGCTGATGTGTAATCGATTTTATAAAAACTCATGCTGAATGCCAAGTTATTGTCCGTAACGTTCAATAATTAAAAGGCGAAAGGTTTCGCCATCGAGCCTTGTTTATTGCGGATCGTACTCGTAATTAAAACTCTTCGTTCACACCGCCAATCAATTTCGGTTCGACGACATCTGACATTTTGCGATAACCTTCACCTCGAACTATACCCATTCCAATAAGTTGAAGAATTTGAGCTTTGACAAACATTTCGCTTGCAAGGAAACGTAAAAATAGTTTTATGCAACGCAATGCGGCAGTAGTTATGACTTTATGAGCAATGCGATTGAAAAGAGAAGTTAAACAAGTTCACTTATTGGTTGCGGGTCGGGCGGCGGGCGACGGCGCGGGTGCAACTATTCCACCTTTATTCCTAGCTCGAACAATAGGGCTGGCAGCTTACGGCCGGTTTTGTTGCCTACCACCGATCATTGCTACGAGTTACGACGCTATAAATACAGCGGGACGTGCCCCTGACCCCGCGGACGACGTATGACTCGCATTCGCAGTGAAACGCGATGCAGCACTACTCGATTGTAATATCCAATAGCGCGTTGGCGACTAAACAAAGTCTGATTGCTCGCTGACATTTCTGTAAAACAGCCTCAATTGCTGTAAATATTATGGCGTTCAACTCGAATTTACAGACGATAAATCATCTGATTGCTACCTCAATTTAAATTCTCTCGATATGTTTTACAGGGTGTTCTGCGATTTTATATTAACTAGGAGTTATGGAAAAAATATGTAGTTCTTAATTTACAAGAGAAAGCTGTTCATGTATTCAATTATAATCATGTATTTAGAAAGTTTACTAAGACTAACTGTAGATATTAGAATTGGTCAAGTTTGCGCATAAAAAAACGCAACCTACCTACACTAAAACTATGGTGGCACGGGGATAGCAGTGTTTTAGCTTGATTGCACTTCGTACTGTTTTATGGAACGCGGCTTCTGGCTATCTATATTCTAAGTTCAGAACCCATTCAAATATAATTGTTAACATGTGAGACTATAATATTGCTAAAGAAAGTCATATAACGCTTTAGGACTCCAAATATACCCATTGTTCCTCTCAGGATCACGACGCATCGAAAGATACCTCACTCTTAAAACTGAATGCTTTGGGTTAAGTACGACTACTAAGGAATCCCGCAAAAACAACCCACCCCAGCCAGACAAAAAGAAGAACCTATTGTACAATGTGTCGAATAAAGAGATCAATTCGCACAACTAAAGATATCCGCAAATATCCTATGCTAGACGAGGCCTTGGCGGTAGTCCAGCGCAACTAGGCCACCGTAGGTGTCTGGACCGTTTTGTTGGCAATCGCCATAATAGGCTATGTAGAATTCTTATCAACTTCATACAGTGTTGCCATTATAGATCGGTATAGATTTGTCCAATACAGATAGCAAACTTACATGATAAACTTATTTTAATTTTTAAACTGTTGTTTAGATAAGATCCTTATAAGCAGGTAAGCTATTTATTATTAACACAGATAAAAAAAATCAGATTTTAATTATATAAGTGACATATCTTTGCATCTATTGCATCGTAACTTAGTATTTTTTACCAACCACAAAACAAGATTACGCCGCCATCTTTCAATGGGTAACCTAGCTTGTGTATTTTTTAAGTAATAGACAGATTTTAGTGAAATGGATACATTTCACAGTTCTCTTGTCTTCCTTTTAATTAGGTATCTAATCAGAAAGTCTGAACCTGTCACCATTTCTTTTGATTGTTGGTCGGGAGTAGTGACAACTTTGAATGCATAGTGACGCCATTCTCACATCGAACAATGTGACGGAGGTTTACAAACCTTCAGTCCTTCCCATGTGATTGCTTATTGGTGCTTATTGGCCATGACCGTGGCTCGCAATTAGATAAAATTACCTTCAATTTGTGCTACTGATGTTATTCTTGGTCTGGCCTGATGTCTTCGTGCTATGTAATTATTTTGCCTTGCAAAAATAAACTCTACATCGTTAAATTACATTTTAAATTACTGCGGAAGTTCATTACGTGTGATTATTTTTGCTATGCACCTATTTGCTGTTAATTATTGTAAACTATGTAACTATGTACCGCCTAAGTCCACGTAGACTTGACGATGTCCTCTAAAGAGTAGCTTTATAAATCAGATTGTATCTGCAGCAACTGTTGCCAATACCGATAACAGTTCCTCTAGCACCAGTTTATATTTCCTTATAGATCTGACTAAGCCACGACTCGCCTCGACAGAAGTCCAAGACCACAAAAACATTATGCTCTATGTTATTTCGAAAACGGTAGAAACTCGAGAGGTACGACGTGGCTGTGGGAAGCGATGTATCTAATCATGGACGTTTTTATCTTATGGATCATATGGGATCACACGAAAGGAATACAGGATACCACTTGTCCAGTTAGGCAGCATGTGGTACCCCAATTGTCTAAATTAAAACTATGATCTCAAACTAATTAAACAAACCGTCAAATTACCGCGTTTTGCACATGTAGAAACATTTTTTGTTATAAATATAAAAGCTTGTTATTTTTTGTAATTACAAAGTTGGCAAGAAATTGGTAGCAGCCTGTCAATCTGCTATTTTAAGATTGTTTTTTTTCTTTTTGGCAAATTCCACCTTCTCTAGCTGGAGTCAACGTTTTCTCTGACAGTCGACACGGCTCATGTCACAGAAATAAATAGGTGTTTTTGTTGCCATATGTCTAATAATAAGAAAACATTGTTCCGGTCCTGATCGTGAGAAACGTGTTTAGTTTACGGTTACTACGGAATTGCTACGAAAATTTATCGCAGTTTTACTCTTTTATTCAAGCTTAATGGCCATTTTTATTAACAAGTCACCAGACTTACGCTTTAGACCAGCCCCAAACAGCCGGAATGGCTTTTTGAATTCAAATCCAAATAGAGATTATAAATTCAGATTTTTCCAGATTATGGTTTTATCAAATCGATCTGACAGACGTAGTTTTGAGGAATTAGATCTGAAAAATCATTTCAAAAATTCAAAAACCATACTTTTTTTAGGATCGAGCACACCAGAATTCACTGAACGTTCTCAGTTTGCAATATGAGGGAACGAGACGGCATAAATGTTACTTGTCTTATTTATCTGAATTTTCAGAGGCAAGTTGCTGTTTCACAGATTAAGTAGGTATATTATTCTGGATCTGAATTAAGAAAGACATTTCGGACATTTTTGACCAGGTTGAGGCTGTGACAATAAACGTTAGCACACCTTTACGGGCAACACCTGATCCAATTGCTATTTCAACATTGTGATACATTGTCGCACTTTTGTTACCCGCGCGCGAGGACAATACCTACTAGGCATCTACATTATGTAAGAGCTGGTGCATCGGTAAGCGACGCACGCGCATCCAACGGTCGATGCATAGTCTGACCCAATTGCAATTTAATTCCAGCAAACTGCCTCTACACTTTTGAATTCTTATTAAACTGGCAATTCTGATTAATGGTATCTTGCTATGCTGCGAGAACGGTGGAGTCATATATTCGTAAAATCAAGCTGGTTTCACATACGTAGAACGTGAAAGACCGAAATACCGCGCTCTTAGAAAAGAAAGGAAAAAGGTTTGCAAAAGGAGAGACATGCAAAAAAGTAATTTATGACCTGAGAGGCTAGCCAAAATAACATTTTATTAAGTGATTAGCATTTCACAAAAAGAAAAGTCGAAAAATGACAGCTATCGAAATGTTACGTTACATTTTGATTGAGTGTGTCAATAACATACATTTAATAATTAATTGCAGAAAGTCAACTGAATACAGGTGTTGATGTCATTTTGACACTTTTTATTGGTGACATGAGTTCTTCGCTTCCTTTCGCGGACTTCCGACCTTTAACTGGTAGGAAATTACGGGTACTTAAATTATTTCAGTTGTATTTTCATCGGAGTTTTCTAACAATAAGGAACATTTTGTTAATTCAAGAACACAATAAAGTTCCTGAACGCGATATACAAACATATATTACTATATGTTTATATAAATATATGTTTATATATATATATTACGATATTACACATCAAGTTTGTTCTCGCAAAAAAATAGCCCGAAGGAAACTCGTAAATAAGCTCGTAAAGCGTGCTGTACCCAATTATTACGTTCCGTTGAACGTACTTTAATCATGATTAATATCCGCTAAGGCGAAGCGTTAAAACACAAAGTTTTCCAGAAACACTGCCATCTGTAGCGTCTACCAAATTGAATAAGATGTGACATGGTGAACCACAGTAATGGCTGTATGTACAGTCAAATATAGCATAGGGTGGTGGCCACAATAAATAAAAACGACTTTGCTTACAGAAGAGGTAAATGATGAATGGAGAAGAAATGTTAATATGCACACAAATTAACTATAAAATCCTACTAATATTATAAACGTGAAAGTTTGTGAGGATGCTTGTTAGTCTTTCACGCAAAAACTACTGAACGGATTTTGATGAAACTTTACAGTAACATAGCTTATACATCAGAATAACACATATGCTACTTTTTATCCGGGTACCACGCGGGCGAAACTGTGGGCAAAAGCTAGTTAATTATAACTGCATTAAGATTTTCATAATGTAGATGACGTGCGTGAGCTTATTGACATGATTCGATTGGGGTAATCATGTCGGTAGTATCGAATTTCGGCGGAATTTACGCAACAAGATAGGAAACAAGGAAGGTACTTACGCTACCTACAGCATTTGATAGGCACTGGGTCTTACGAAATTGCTCCAGGTCTTCGATCTATAAAGTCGTGATCTGTGAAGAATAAAGAAACTACAGTTATGTTATCTATGTCTTAGCATCATTCCCTTCAAAGGTAATTGTTGCAATACAAAGCATCAATACTCGGGTTCTCAGAGAGCACAATGCAACGCGTGCAGACCCCGATCAGCCGCGATCGAGCTCATTTCATATCACTGCTTGGACTCGGTAGTTGCATCACGTAAACGATAGTAATGAAGGCACGTCTCCATAACGACGTAAACCTAACCAGTTTATCTACAAAGTAAACTCTACTACTCACAGATAAGACCGTTATTCCAATCGACTAAGTGATTCTAAGCTTGTAGCGTGTGTGAAAAGCGCTCAAGCGAAATACGAGTCAAAGCTTCTATCTCAAAGGCTAAGTTCATTTGGCGTTGATGGCATTGTCTAGATTGCATTATGTAAGCGTTCTTGACTGCGGAACGGTAACATGGTTCCTTAGCAGGTCACGTTGGTGCGAATGACATCAGTTGCTGTCAAGTGCATTCTCAATAGTCAACGAATAGGATTAGGCAATACGTGATCTACCCCCAAATTTTACTAATAAAGTGGTAATGCACGACTAGCTTAGCAATGTCGAAAAATAATGAGACATGATAAGGTACCCATAGATATTTTTCGACCTAAGTTTTTCCTTGAACATTGGTAGGCTTGGAAAAATGAGTGCCATTATCTCGTCCCCTATAGCCATTTTGCTAGTGCAATTAAGGGGTATTCAGGCTTATGCCCATAAGGACATCATAGTCCTGGCTCCGCACTTGGATTTCGCTTCACACGCGAAAACATAGTTGTCGTGGCTTGCTTACCTCGATGATGCGTCTTACATTTGTTACTCTAAGCACAATTCTCAGAATTATTCTATATAAACTACTAAACTCACTCACTCAGGTACTCAGACTCATAAAATATACGGCCCGCTTTTCTTGCGGTAGCTTTGCTACCTCCTTGGCTCCTTCAATTTATGTAAGTATCTTCTATGCATTGCACATGCAAAAGATTCGTCCTGGACTCCCCAGTTTGGGTGAACAGCATGGCTCTCGGCCAGAACCTTTCACTGACCTACTCTTTCTTCGGGAATCCCAACTTTTATTGGCGATAATGATTACAGAACGTGGAAGTTTAGAACTTTTTTAGTTATTCTGTTTAATAATAATAGATTTAATTTTAGAATGTGTTGCAACGTGGCTTAGCATAAACCATGGGATACCTGCGCCACTTCGTAATACGTATCGTATTTGTTTTCTGTCATCCGCTAAGCGTTTAAAAATCGAATGAATAACAAAACAAGTCGTTAATAAGAAATTTACCTCTCTGATTAGCTTTTTTCATTAATCGTATAATGGTACGTTCTTTGTCTCAATGCCTCCTGATTATACTTGTAATAAAGTTTTGACAGGTTATACAATGTACAAAACTTATGAAATTTAAAAATGGGAAAGTTTTGGGTCGAGAAGTGTCGTTTTCAAGTTCTAGAAGTTTCGGACGTTGCTATTCCTGTCGAAAGAAGATTGCCATTTCTTTAGTGTAAACTAAAACTAAAAGAAAGCAAGAAAGAGTTGCTCAATTATATTATGGAGGTAAAAAAGGATGCGCACTAGGTATCACAGCGGCGAGTTACCCCTGATACTGGTAACTGACTAATAGGGAATTAGTCTTTCTCAGTTACCTTAGAAATACCTACTTAAATCAAAACCCATACTTACCAGAAGATTCTATATCAGTGCCCTGCTTAGGGTATTGTCTGTTTATGTAATTAGGTGATGGGTTGAGCTATGATGGTCCTGAAAATGGTCTTGTTGAGAAAACCAATTTGGCATTGCAAATGGATACGGTATAGACGAAATCGATTCTAACAAGCGTTTTTTGTTTGGAGTTTGCCAACCTACGGTTCGCTAGGCAGGGTAGCTTGTAATTCTATTTTTAGTTACTTAGTAAAGACTATAAAGGTTATGCAGGCGTGTTAAGCGTGTCATTATCTTTTTAATACCATCGACTTTATTCGCTAGGTTTTTTGCCATGGCCGCGAGTCGACACGGGTTTGATAACCCGGGGAGACCTTGGTCTTAATTGCGCTTGCTCTGACCATTCCGCCGAGACCACTTTTTTATGCGCCTGCACATCGCTACAAAACACAGAATATATAATAGTACGAGGAACTTACGTACAAAAGTCTCTCTTTGAGAACACGAACACTGAAAGAGTCTTTCAGCACAATTTTGTATGATAGTGAAAAGGATGCGCACTAGGTACCTATCACAGCGAGTGACCATGAATGGTTAGTGGCGATGGCAACCAAATGTCGTGCATTTCCCTGATTAATCTAAATAATAGTCACCCCCCTATTGGACTCAATGAACTTAGATAAAAACTACATAATCTTAATAAAACCGCAATATAACTTACCAGGAGGTTGTAGGTCTGTGACCTGCTCGTGGTATTGCCTGCTTATTAGTTGGTATGTATAGTATAATGGTTGTCCCAAAAAGCCGTAAAAGAGTATGGATCTGAGGTTGTCCATCATAGGGATACGGTCGCATGTTTGCTTGTTTTTTTTTAAACCCTGGCGACCTAAGGTCAAAGAACCGATGTGGTGAAAATGTTTAGTGCGCCTGCCTCATAGAAACTTACTTAATGCACTTTTAGGAGTCCATCCATTTAAATCGGTATAATGCTCACCAGTGAGACAGGCCAGTCGCTAGTAAAAATATGGTGACTACCCGGCCGACTCCAAATGGTGCGATATCCGGAGGAAAGCCAGGCAGATGTCAGCTACCAAAACTAGTTGGTTAACTTGAATGCGCTCTACCATGAAAACCACACTCACTGAGTACTTGTGATCTTGCGATAAATCAACTTTCATGTTTTTATGACTAACATAAGTGTTTAGTTTAACCATAAGTGTACTTATTTACGTGGAATCGTGCATTCACACTGAGACTGCTTGCAAAAATATAACATGTTTTAAGTAACTACCGGCTTAATCTGCTTTCAGCTTTTTAGTCTAGGGTTTAAAACAAATCAGACACGCTCACGACTGGACCAAAATTTACCTATTATCGATTTTTTACATTTTGTCGATACTTTCCCATCCACATTCTTTCCATTTGAATGCAGAAAAACCCACTCTGCCTGTGTGGTCACTTAATTAAAATATATTATCTAATAATTTTGACTAAATCAAAACCAAACAGTTTATTTTGTTTCGAATTCCCGTTCCTATTCCTATTAATAAAAATATTTTATTGTTTCAGGTAAGACCCTTACACACGAATGAAAAATTCGCGAAAATTTGGACCTAAACAGGATGGTACGAAAACGGATGGTTGTCTGCATTCGGTAATAAAAAGTTACAGGGAATGTTTCAGTGGGTACCATAAATTATCTTGATATTTTTTTAGCTGTTTTGCCACTTTTTAAATTATTAACGTAAACATGGCATTTTTTCATCTTTCTCCAGAAACCACAACAAAGGATTGACATGGCTTCTAGCCAACTTTGGGCTATATTAATCATTCCTCGGTACATAAATTCACCATTTATATCTGTACGAAAATACCTACCAAACTAATGGTGTCGAACATAAAAAACGATGTAGATAAAAATTTTAAAGCCCAACAAGGTTGAAACATAATAAAGATTAATACAAAACAAGTTAGCCATTAGCAAAGAGGTAGGTACTAAACATAAATAATACACGTAATAAAATCTTTGGCTTTTTTTAAACGAGTCGAGCACTCACTAGATTATTTCGAAGTTCGAACCATATTTATAGGTAGCTAGATAGGCCATACCTATTTGCCAAGTGGGAATAGAATGATGACGACGGAACCGATATTTCTTTGTTGCGTTGCATAACCTTGACTTGGAGAATGGATCGATCCAATTTCATCTTTAATTTACATCTGGTAAGAACCGGCAGCAAAAAGTTGCAAGAAAAACAGATAAATTGACACGCGGTAACAAGGCTGTAAAATAACGCTTTAGGAAATTGAAAACATTGCCAAATTAAAGTCAGTAAGGTTTTTACTCTTTATTAGAATCGTCGTCATAGAATCTAAGTGAATTGGTGTCGATTTTTTTACAATATTTGTACGATTTCGGCATACTTATCTACCTACTTAACCAAGTCTGAAAAAGAAAAACCAACATACCTATACACAGGAAAGTAGTTGTTGCTGGCTGCTAGTTCATTATTTTCACCGTCTGCAGAACGTTTTGGCATAGTTGTCAAAGTCACTAAATGATAGAAGGCTTTATTTCATTAAATATTAATCCTACTATAATATTATAAGGCGAAAGTTTGTGAGGATGTTGATTTTGATGAAACTTTACAGTAATATAGCTTATACGTCAGAATAACACATAGGCTACTTTTTATCCGGGTACCACGCGGGCGAAGCCGTGGGCAGAAGCTAGTGAAGAATATCCGAGAATATACATCTTACTTCCTTAAAAACTTTTTGTTATATTTGAAATTTTGTTTTGAACTTTTTGCTATGAATATGTAGGTAACCCGGTACTTTAAAAAATGAAAAATATCTTATTTTACTTAGTAGATACCTAGGTTGGTACTTTTTCCTTTATTTTATAAAAACGACATTGTACATCCAAAATTACCCGCGAACTTGGTGCTGTCATCGAATCACCACCGTATGATCGGGTGATCTAACACACAACAAATAGCAAATAGTTGATACAAATAGTACGTTGTAGATAACAAGTGGTATTCGTATATTTAAAATGGATAAAAAAATGATTAACTATTTCCATCTATCAACATAGAGTTCCAAGTGTAATTTTGATAGCAGCTTGTTAGGTACCTATAGGTAGGTAAGACACGGAAAGAAACCGTGTCTTTGTATTTCGACAAAGAGGACGATTAGGGGAATGAAGTCGGAATGAGCGGGGCGGGGGGGGAGAAACCAATCGAGCAATTTTGCAGCACGCACGACTGGTCAACTCACGAATACAAACACTGGCTGGCGGATTGAGCAAAAACGTGTTTGCGAGATGTTTCTTGCTGACTCACTTTCTGTTGCCGGGCTTCATGTTTATCATGGGTAAATATTCCCTAAATTGTCAACCTTTTAAGTTGGCAGTTTAAATTATATCCATTCGAAGGATAGACATTTCAATAAGTGATAAATCCGAAACGAGGAAGTCCGCAGAAGAACTAAAAGTCACCGACAGTAGTTGGATAGCAGTTAAAGAAGGAAAGGTTTCTTTTAAGAAAAAACTACACATTTCTATTAAAATGAATATGATTGATTCAACCCGCAGCAGAGTTTTGTCAAAATAATCAGCACACGAATTAGACAAATCTTTGTACTCCTACGTAATCACAGATAAATGGGTGCTAAACTCAAAGCAATAAATTTATTCATTTCAGACAAACACAAAAGCGTGTTATGTGCAGATTAATAGGATTTTTTTTAATTGCATGACGGATACGTTTGTGTTGCGAGATGGTTGAGCATTCCCAAAACTCAGCAGGTCAACGCACCGCGATTCCACGTGATGCTGTGACGTGATTAGGTTGGTGGTTAGATCGCTGACAGGCAGGCCGTTTGGACCGGTCCGGTCCGTTCCGGTAAGAACATGAATGGAAAACAGTCACATCGAGATAGACATGCCGTTCTCTTTCCGAAAGATCACGACGACGAAGGCGCAAACGACGAGACCGACGACGATTACGAGCGACGACGCCCTATGTGTGACGCGATAGATGTATTGAATTCTCGCCTGTCGTTTCCATTCTTATCCATTTCCGACCCGCGCGCGGCGGCGCATCCACTAAGAACAGGAGCTACTGGAAGATGCGCTGCCGGCAAATGGGTGGTCGAGTAGAGTAGAGTAGAGATCCTAGAACCGCGCTGCCCCGATGGGAAAAGATATCGGGAACAGGTTGAAAACGGCCCGTCTGTCGGCGCCCTTATGATGACCATTGGTCATTATCTCTACCTAGCCGTCGTCGTTACGAGTTGTAAGTTGTACATTGCTGCTTGCGTAAATCACGTAACGCTTTGCATGAATGTCGGAGCGCAATGTAATTCAAACAGTGTTATTTTCACGTTCTAAACTCAGTTTCATGCAAAATTAAAATGATCGCGCTACCTTCAAATCTCTACCTAGTTAGAGATAACCTGAATGCCATTTGGGCCATCGCTCCATTTCGTATGACGACTGTGATTGGTGCCAATGTGTCACACACTAGTACCTACAATCAAATATTACAACTGGGTTGCGTTTATCATATTGGGCATTTGCTAAATCAAATAGGTCTAGGTACAGATAAAGAAAAGTTTACGAAAAAAATCAGATAATAGCAACTTAGTTGCATTCTCTACGTACCTAATGGTTGGAAAAGTTGTTACTTTTTCCGAATGTTTAGCTTAAGGACTAGGTAGATAATTGTGTCAAATGAAAAAAACTTACTAAAGATGAGGCGGTATGGTTTATAGCCTCAGGGGTAAAAAAGCTAGGTAGGTTAGGTTCCTAAACCTTCCAACCGCTCTTTTGATGTTGTTTATTGCTCGTACACTAAGCACTCGCATAAATAAGTAGGTAGGCACTTACCTACTAAGTAGAGTATGTATATTACAACCCAAATCAACTTTAACTTGTTTTCTCAATGTATTAAAATCGTATAGGTACTTAACTAAGATATTTAACTATGTACTATTTATACTAAATCGTTCTTCGCATAAAACCAAATTTTATATTTTACCTGTGGATCTTTTATAATACCTATTTGTGGCTGTGCTATGAATATGAATGTATTTGAGGGCTTTTAAAAAAAAATATTAGAGAAAAAGAAATATAACTATAACCTAGATAGATATAAAGATAAGTACATTTATGTAGGTAAAGCGCTAGGTAGGTTCCTATTATGCATTACAGCATTTTACAGTAAAACTCATAAACATAACTTATACAACAAAAAACAAAAGAAATGCACAGTCGGTCTTATCGCTATTATGTAACTAGTTAAGTACCTAGTAGATAGGTAGATACTTAATTAATTAGGTAGGTACAAACATTTTTATAGATTTTGTTGATTTCGAGTAAGGTAGAGCTATCAATGAAATAGAGTAGATACCTTACCTACTTACCTGCTTATAGTACCAACTACGAATAATTAGATACTAGGTTAATAGGAGGTAGGTAGACTAGATACCTAAGTAGGTACCTTAATACCTCAATGAGATGAGAGCTACATTAGTCGGTCTACCTATATGTTAACATTGTAAGTAGATTACAACAGTAGTTCCTATCACGTAAATTTTACAAGTGTTTTCAAGTCCAAATGTTTCGTAATCGAATTTGTTTTGATAGAGCGAGTCAGTCATCATAAAAATTTGTCTTATCGGAGCGCAACATTCTCGCTGCGGCGGCCTGCGACTTGACTTTCTGTGTCTCGGCGCGGCTGCGCGCGGTGCCGAGGGGGGAGCCGGGAGGGTAGCGCGGAGCGGGGGTGACGTCACACACGACCGTGGCAGTGAGAACGGGCGCGCTCGTTCGCTTGCGCTCGCTCGCTCGCTCTAGCGAGCTAGTCGCTCTCGTCTCGTCGTACTCGGTTGAGGACGGTCGCGCGCGCGCAACGTGCTCTCGGAGCTCAACTCAAAGTTCGGCTCTACATCGCACCGGTCGACCTGTTGCATGAATTGTGTTGTTTGTGATTACAAAAATCTCCAACTATCTGTGAATTCGCTTCGGCAGACGAGTGCATGTCCGTTGCGCGCTTGGATTGTTTTGTGCGAGGAAAGAGTGAAGTGAAAGTCTTCGGAGGATGCCCCTCGGCGCTCGTGGAACCCGGCGTGTGTGAGTTCGCCGCGATGAGGCGCCGCTGGTCGAACAACGGGGGGTTCCACACGCTGCGAATGCTTGAGGAGAGCTCCTCGGAAGTCACGTCCTCGTCTGCGCTGGGGATTCCGGCAGCGATGGTGATGTCGCCGGAATCGCTCGCCTCGCCGGAATACCCCGGCCTGGAGTTATGGGGCTATGAAGAAAGCAGCATGGCGTATAACCCGACGCCGTCGCTTCTTGGCACGTGTTCGATGCAGCAGCAACAGCAGACGCAACCACAGCCGTTACCGTCCATGCTGCAGAACTGCCAGACGCCGACTGCTCCGAAACCTTCGGATTTCAAATCGGAAAATGAATCTATGTCTTCAGGTTAGCATTTATTTTCTTACACAGCACAGCGCTGTGATGATCCCGTCATTCTTATAAGAATAAAGTAGACAGTGTTCGTCGCTGTTCACTATTCAGCAAGCTGAGTGCGTTGGAGGGCACGTTAAGCTGTCAGGAGTAGGATACCGTCGGGCGGCCTATAAATCGCGACACTAGGGTAAAGCTGCTAATACATATCGATGGAGATTCTTAAGCGCATAATAATTATGTCTGAAGGTTCAATTGCGTGAAATTTGAATGAAAAGAGTTAAGTTTGAAGTTTTTACAATACATTCTACCTTTGTAGAGAGTAGGTTCATAAAATTTTATAGGTATACGAAAAGATAGGCTCTAGCTTTTCCACTAGGTCACTACTGCCAAGACGACCATTAGGTACCTACCTACTATTGAAGTAGATACTTAATACCTAGCTACCAATATTGATTATTGATTCCGCGATTTTATACCTAGGTACGGTATAAACTAATAATAAAAACAAGGCGCATAAAATGCTACATCAACTTGTACAGTAACCCAATTGAGGTAGGTAGGTCTAGTTTAGTTTTTCGTTTGTGATTTTTAGTTTTTGGCGGCCAGCGTTCTGCGCGACGCGCCGCGCTCTGTCATCGACCTTTGGCCCGGATACCTTGACCGGGCGCTACGCTCGATGTCTCCTTGCCCTATCGTTTTGTTTACCTACATACGCTGAGGTCAAACCTTGGTGCTATAATTTTGGAGAGGGTAATTTTATTCGAAGTTATAAGAAATAGAGTAGGACTATTTTATTCGTTTGGTGTTGTTTCTATTACTATCTAGGTCATAAAATCCGAATGACCGTCGATCGAAGCCGATGACAGAGACGATCTTTTTGATCGACCATATCTCATAAAGTTTAGCTTGAAAGAAATTGCTACGTAATTGATTAATTTTTTCAGGCTACGGACATGTCTATCATGTACATGCAAATATGTAGATTACGCATCTACACCTAAGAAATTAGAAAGAATAAATCTAGCATGTATACTGAAACGATTTATTTATTACATTGGTAATTTATATGGTATGTTTTCATCTATGTACCAAAATATAAATAGAAACTGAACAAAATAAAGAAAAAAATAAGAACCTACGTAAGTTAAGAAAGTATCATCGTAATCAAAAGTGTTAATTATTTTTTATCATAAAAATAACGCTACATTGATTTGCTTTCCCTACGGGCCCACTAACACCCTGCCAATTTCAATATCGTCGAATTGACTGATACCAATGTAGTCTCGTTCATCTGTTTTTGTTTTGGCTATACCTTACATACCTAGTAATTATTCGTCCATTCATTTATCAGATTGATATTGGATGAATGGGAAGTATACCTAATAATAAGAGAGTATACGCTAAGAATAACACCTGCTGTTTGTTAGAACCGTTTGTACTTCAGACAATTGAGACAGGCACATCATGTTCTATAAATAAGTTATAAAAAGGAAAGTTCTTGTTGAACGTGGGTATATGATAATCGGCTTAGAGAGAAATAGGTACGTCTTAAAATAATAACCCATAAATATCTATAAATCTGTACATGAATCTTTCATATTACAAAGATTTTATTCATTAATATTTTACTATTGCTTTAATTATCATGAAAACAAAGTGCCACTTATGAACATAGGGTCCTACCTAATCTAATGGTAATTATGTAGAAACCATACCTTTGATTAATAGGTACATAATGAATTGGCAACTAGCTATTCGTTTAACGTTGCTAAGGCGTCTAAATATTAATGAAGTTTTAGAATTCCATTGTTAAACACCAGCAAAATTAACAAGTCAAATACAAAGTTTGAACTAAAGGCGAAGACAAAATAAAATTGATTCATACTGTTTTACTAGCTCCGTTTTTATATTTACCTAGCCGCCTATAACTATGGGATTCAGAGGCAAAGTCGAGACTGGCAGGCTATACAAACACGAGTGAAAGGGCCACACACAATTCACTACAAACTTATGAAGTAAGAGGTACTTTGTGTTTTTTCACGTAATTACTTCAGACAAGCGTTTTATACTGAATTTCGTTTAGTATGTTCTCAAATGCGACTGAGGCATTCATGATTTTCCTAGAATTATATGTCAGTTTTGTCATTTTCACACACATCACTCTCCGCATATATTCTACTTTTGAGGGCCTTTCTAAATTCAAGCGAAATACATCTATAAAAATATATATAAAAATAAAACAAAGGTTTATCCTATTGTTCTATCCTAAGGAGGGTTATATTATTTTATCTTAGTAAACAATTGATTCAAGTCTTCTCTGTTTGATTTGCCATACATAACTTATGTATATGGAAGGAACGCAAACAAATGACTAATCTCTTATCATAGAGTACCTCAGATTGGAAAATTTACTCGGGACTTGCCGTAAATATGCCTCAGGAAATAAAAATATCTGATTATCACGGTATCTGTATCAAATTCAATGACATTCTAGCTAATAAAGAAAAATATATTTTAAAGGAAGTCATTAAACCTCCTAGAATGTGTGTGTGGAATGTACCTACTATAATTCACAGAAAAAATAAAATGATAAACATTTTTGTTTTAAAGTATATCTGAAGTTTTATACATTTACACCTTGAAATTATATAATTAAGATTTTAATTTGAACGACGAGATTTAAAAATTATAATCCAATTCGATTTGCAAATAACATATTTACTGATTAAAAATTGTCGTCAACATTTTAATTGCATACAATTACAAAGCAAAAGCATCAGTAGTGTCTAGAAATACGTTTGAGGAACTATGAATGAACTTCACCTATCTATGAATCATTTCATTGCAAGTGTTTAAGTAAATGATAGAGTCACAATACCTAGAACAACGGAATACAGTATTCACATCTCAATGGGATATACTCAATGGGACTATTGCAAATGATCTTAAGCTTTGCATTGCTTGTACAATCGTTTTGGTATTGCTCTTGTCGCAACGTCTGTCTGCTTTAGTGGGGAGGACGGGCTTACGTTTTTTTGCGTATTTCGATAATCTCACTAGTGGATAAATTAGGAATGATCAATAGGCATTTGCCGCTGTTTCCACTGTCACACTCACAGACTGCTGTTGCGAAGAACATCCAAACGATGTTTTTTATCCCCATCTCACTAGTTTTTGTTACGAAATTGTTTTATTTCATTCAATGAAATTATTACATCATGAGATTTTTTACATAAAATTAAATACAATACACATTGGTCGCTCGATTTTCGATGTCGAAAAAGAAATCTCACGTTATCTGACAAGGCCTGTGTACAGTGGATTTTATTAAAAAGCTATATTTGAGAGGAAAATCATTACTAAACTATGATAACATAAAAATATTAAATTGGCCAAGTGAAACATAATTTAAAAGTGAGCTTGACTCTACATTCGAAGAGCGATACAGTCACCCGGCCGGTTCGACCGGTTTACAGACTCTGATGTTAAATCGCATCTCCTGACAACGCAATGTACACAATATTATTCTGAACTATAAAATAACTGCCCAATACGTGTCGATACACTCTATTTTAGGGTCCCGATTCAAAGTTGCCTGATATCTCCCAAGTTATAATTAGGAATCCGTTAAGGCGCAGACAATTGCCGAATTAGCACATCTTAAAGAAGCCATTAAAGTAATAAACGCAAAATTATTGAATTGAAGCTTGTAAGCTTGTAAACGCAAAATTACTGAATTAAGCATACGCAAGGCCGTGGAACTTACGACGACACAAAAAAATGGGAGAAAAACACTATTTTTTTTTGCTTCAATTCTGATTCTGTGTTAAAGTATGTCTTCAATATTTTATCAATATCTGTTGAGTATATTTTGTTGATCAATATATTTTTTCGTAAGGGATATTATAGAGGTAATTCATGCAAAGCAATAAGAAAAAATGACATCCCCACTTAGTTTTAAAATAATAAGCTCTGTTATCGTTACTTGCCTGTAGAATCCTAAAAACGATAAAGTAAGATCCGTCCGTGATTCGGTCTATCTTTATTTTATTTTGTCAAATTCGGTCAAGGCTGCAACCGATAACAAGCGAAAAATATATTGGATCGATTGAAATCTGCAAGCAAAAGCTGGAACGGAAAATCTACATTATGATTTAACTACAAGCCTCAGCAACAAAAAGTAGTAAGCGGACGTCCAATTAAAATCACGTTTGTTTACACATATCTTAATAAATAAATATCAATCGCCGCATGTATGAATGAGGGGATGTTGAGGGTTCATGTGAGATACCTACCTATAAACACCATCTATGTACCTACCATGTGAAAGCAATAAATGTATTGAGTATTGAATGATAATCACTTGAGAACGGCTCGTCCGAATTGGCAGATTCTTTTTTGTTGTGTTCGTAATTCTCAGGACAAAGTTTGTATAATATATTTTTTTGAAAAATATGAAAGGATAACCCTTGCGAATCCGGGGTGGATTCCTAGTTTAGAATAATCACGTGACACATAGGTAGTTTGGTCGAGTTTTGACCCCTACCCCTGCTAGTGACATTTATTTATTTATTTCAACTTACAACAATTTTACAGATCAAGTCTAATACAATAGCGTACATAATTAAAGCGACATTATTGTGATACTCTCGTTCTGACCCTCTCTCCAAAGTTCACACAGTAGGTATAATTTGCGTCACATGACTTTTTTGCGTACAGATACAAAATATGTCAAAGCGATCTTAAAGGTGCACGAAATTTGAATTCGAATTCTCGTTACCAATAAAACATTAATAGGCTCTAATCTCTTTGGTTTTACCGGCGACGTCAGGAGCTCGTATATGCGTTACCTTTTATCTTTAAAGTATTTTTTTGCAAAATGTTAAAAGCCCTGACTCGTGTTCCGTCCTCTATTGCTACGCCCACTAGTGACTTATGACGATAAACATATCTAAGAAAATCCTTGAAGACAAACAAATTGAAACGCTAGCTACTAAAAATATTTTCACACAACCGCCTAAAGCCGTTTTCTTCCAAGCTCATCAGTAATCACCTCTAAGATTTCCACTTTCCTTCCATGCTCAGTCGCGCAGTTAACTCACGTTTCACATTAAATGAGCATCGATAATAACAACATGCACAGCTAGCATAAGTAGCTTGATAAGCTAAGTGAGCAAAACAGCTATAGAAGTATAGGGTAGAGGGAGGAATTTTGTAGAAAGTAATAAAAACTAACTGCACCGATCGTGTCAAAAATACCTTTACACTCAGAACATTGTAACAACTCTACAAAGTCTCATCAATTTTATTTCTATGCCCACTGTGAACGTAATAAAAACCTAGAATTTGAGTGTAAATCTGTATTTATTTGGTCTCTTGAAATTACTATTTAAAGCTACCACTTCGGCCTACGAGTCTGTACCTACTTTGAGTGAAGTATGAGCTTATTTTTAGCCTTGAGTTATTGAAAATGCAGCCATATAAATTATGCGATACTGAACTTTTTTTTCATGTTGAAGTTTATCGTAACATCTAAGACTTCTTTGTTCTTATGCTTCAGAAATTATAATTTATAATTTATTTAAGCTATGTAGATAACTGCTTACACAAGAATAACGCTGCTACAAGACTGCACCCTGCTCAGTCCAAAATCATTCAATTTGCATTTTCACTAAAATCAGTAATCTTATACTTAATGTTATAAAGAGTAAAGAGGTAGTTGTAAGTTTGTATGTAGGGGATAATCGCCGAGAATACTCATTAGATTTCATAAAATATTTCATCCATTGGGAAGTTCACGGGATAATTCCCGTCAAAATAAAAGGACTTTTCGTAGAGACCAATTGTGCAACATTGTCGACGAAAAACGATCGAGCAAATGCGTTTCTTACGAACACTACTTTTCGTCGGCTACTTTTTATCCGGGTACCACGCGGGCTAAGCCGTAGGCAGTAGCTAGTTATTAATAACAAGCGTTCATACAATGTTTACTCAATTTACTGTGACAGACCGAAGGCATAGTATGTAACCCTGATAGATACTTAGAGCCTCAGAAGTCACTTAAAATCATTTCAGGGTCTCTTCCGTTATCACATTGCACTTAGTTCCTCGTAAGAAAGAATAAGAACTTAGCTGTTTAATTCCTAGTACATAACATACGTAATGATATACTTGAAAATCGTATTTCAATTCCTGAAACACATTTTTTGCGTTGCATGGGTACTGCAGTATTGTGTTGGATCTCATATCAAAGTAAATGATAGCTCTCACAAATACTAAAAAGTCATCCATCAGCTATAATTCTGATAGCATCCTCAATTTGCCTGCTGTTTGTATGACTAATATATTTCGACGATCCCTACTGTGTTTACTGACGGCCGACCGGTCGCTCTGAATTTTTTAGTGGATACTGGCAGTTCACGAAGAAAAATTGATATATTTAGTTGCCAGCCCGCATTGGTCGCGTGTTAGCTAGCTGGAGCTACTTTTATTGACATGGCATTTAGTCGTAATT
Source organism: Perizoma flavofasciatum (assembly GCA_958496245.1). NCBI lineage: Eukaryota > Metazoa > Arthropoda > Insecta > Lepidoptera > Geometridae > Perizoma > Perizoma flavofasciatum. The sequence continues at coordinate 9,648,504 of OY292425.1, read as the reverse complement.
TCAATGGATGCGGGTTGTTAGCTCATGGAATATAATTTCAGGTGATTTCAACTTGAAAGTAAACTGACTATCAAAAGTAGCATCACAATCAGAACTATTGACCAAATTATACTCTAGCACTAAAATTGCTATAGATCTTGATTAGAGATTTAAGTGTGAATGTACTTTTGACGCGCTTGGTACCCGTACCTGCCCACATGAAACGTGAGGGTGACTAAACGGAAAAGTTTTTAGTTTAGATGTGATTGGATAAGAAACTAAATTCATCAAATTATTCATATTGTAAAAACGGGAATTTTCACGTACTGCACTATCGGTGAAGGCACTGACTAAGTGTAGTGCACGGCGCGACGCGGAAGGAGAAAGTCGCAACCACTCACCCTGATGAAGACTCTCGGAATGAGTCGAAACTTAGTCGGTGCCTTCACCGATAGTGCAGTACGTGAAAATTCCCGTTTTTACAATATGAATAGTCAAGTTCACGATAGTTTTTGGAATAAAAAAAAATCATCAAGTTAGTTTATTTCGTGTGCTAAATAACAAAACGTGATTCTAATTCTCAACAACTTTTCACTACGTAATATAGAACCTCTACATAATGAAGATTAATGACCCATGATCAAAGTTACTTTACTTACATCTAGAAAAATCTTTTCATCGCGTTAAATAATCTGACATTTCCTATCGAAAGATTAGCAATACAATAGCTAATGAAGATAAAATAGAATTTGCATTCATCGAACGTAATATACTTTTGTTATTCCTTTTAAAATTCTTTCAGGGTTACATTTACTTTTACATTTCTTAAGTAATCTTTAGGGCTGTTTTTCTTCTCATTTTGCAGGAATAATTAGATTCATTCATGCAGCATATTGGTGGCGTAAATTTGTTCATAATCATCTAGCCATGTCAGTTTAGTTTGCTATTATTTCCAGTCCTTAACAAGTCTAATATACTGATTCACGGCAATGTTGGCTAACGATGTCATTCGAATTTATTTAGCCATAAACCATCGCCCATCGTCCATGTCATACTTCTAGCTAGAAAGCTAGAAGGCAAGTGTTTTCCCATCTCCACTTCAGGTTGGCAATTCGCACACCAACCACGTCCACTCCACAACCTTCGTACGAATTTTGACGTTGGGTCTTATGTGTTTCAGAAATAACATTCCAAGCATTGCTCACACGATTGCCAGTTGTATTATTCTTATCTCATGCATATAATTCCTTTGTGAGCAGTCATCTATCTGTAACTACTAAGTATGGGCAGACAGGACACATTGGTTGAATACTTTGGTTCGTTCTTCAGGTATTGAGGGATTTCAGGACGTTATCCAGCTTGTGAATTTTAAACAGCTAGTTTTGTTGCCAAAGCTTTATAAAGAAACCCCATACTTTGTCGCCCTTCTCTCGTCATGTTCATCTGAATCTCATTAAGGCGTACTAGATGAGGTGTTGCATCACTGTGATACGTATGACTAGGTGTTATTTAGGGTGTTATTAAGTGCCCCACGGGCCCCACCTGAGGTGAATGTAACAGGCGTTCGCGTGGGGGCACCAAGGTCACAGTGGTTTTTGACACCCAGTATAAATAGTAACACTGAATGCCAGCACTTACTGCCTAGCTAATTATTTCGTGCCAACATCAGTTTGTTCAGTAAAGCCGGAAATAATTTGTTTCCATTTTGAATGATCGTTTTCTTTTCACTGTAGCGTAGCGTGCAGTTGTTCTTAACAAATGAACTATGTTGGAAACCTCACTGATGAAGAGTCTAGGAATGGGTCAAAACAGTGGGTGACTCCAGCGAATATTCTACGAAAAAATACTACGGTCTTGATTATTTCGATCCTAAACCTATTTGGGATTAAGTGAAAAAAAATCGTTACAAAACGATTGTGTTTAAAAGTAGAGAATCAATCGAGTGTTTGTAATATAATATAAGTAAGAGTTTGGTAATCAGTTAATTAAAATATATAAATAAAACTGCATATTTGAAGAGCAATTTATTCAAAACATCAAAGAGATATTGTGTTATCCAATCATGTCTCGCCCAAGTCTGTAAGAACATGATATACGAATCCTTTTTAATGGATGCGAGGAAACGTTTCCAATACGTGTGAAATATGATACTGCTGTACAGTCATGCATGATTGATGATTCCTTAATCAAATGGGTCGCTGACCCCTGAGCCGCTGAATCTATAGCAATCCGGATACCAGACTTTATGCATAATAATCAGGTTACATTATCAATGAACAGCGAGGTTAAGTATAATATAAAATACGGACAACATATCATAATTAAAATGAAAGTTGCTTTGAAATCTTTGGACTGCTGATCCAGTTCGATAGAATTGTTGAGTTATAAAAACGTAGAATTGTTTGCTCTATTTTTTTTTAGATTTGTACTAATCGTGGAACTATGATCAGAAATTACATTGAACTGAATTCGAAATGCATTCTAGTGTGCGTTTACTTGCTTACAGAAGTTGACATAACTGTTAAAGCTGTCAGTTTGAATCGCTTGTCTGTGGTGGATGAAATCGTTGTAAATTCTTAAGGTTCGTAGATCATTATTACCTACGTTTATGTAACTCGAACAAGACCTGTTGAGTTAGATTAAAATTAGCATACAAATGGGATCAGCGCAGTCACTCACTAGTCGCAACTGCTTTGGAGCTCGGTATTAGAATAATATTAATCTATGGGCCAGCTGCCGTACATTAGACGAGGGTCACTTATTTTGTATATTTTATAAAAGCGCTTAGATTTGGCAACCCTTTTCAACATTCTATTCGGATCCCCTATTTCTAAGCACGCGGTTTTTACACTGAGTTCATTATTATCCACGCCTGTTCGAACGTTTGGTACTATTGGGTGCTATTGGCACTGTTAACGACAGCAAGAATCAATTGATTAGTTTAAGCTTAGCTTACTCATGTTTTTAAAAAGTTCATTGACATAAGTTGACACAAACGACCACTCACGTCACACGTTGAGTTTTTCACGACAATTTGATAGTATAATTTCTGGGGTCGATACTTACTGGTTTTGAATATCATGTGCTAAATATTGTGATTTAGTCGTCGGTCGGGAAATATCTATATTAGATTTCAATTTAAAACGAAATATAAAGGTAATCGCGCAGTACGGCTCTAACTTTAAACATTAAGATGCCCCAATAAGGCTTGGTTTTAAAGTGAAATGGTGAACTAGAACTTTTCTCGCGATGACTGCGGGTCTTAGGAAGAGGTATAGTATACCGGCGGATATGCGGTCGAGCGCGCGTCGCGGTCGGGTGAGTGAGTACCCACTGCCAACGCGACGCTTGTTAGCTCTATTATCTTATAGAGTCGCCCTCTGTAACAATCTTCTGGATCGGATATCTTGAGTGGCACAACCAGGACTTCCCGCAGGCGATCGAGTTTATGTCGCTAATGGGAATTGTAACTAGCTTATTTGGAGCCCATGCGCTTCCCATATTAGATAGATAAGTAGAAAATGCTTTATTGCACAAGATTAAACAAGTACATAGGCGAACTTAATGCTAATCAGTATTTTCTTCCAGCTAACCTTTGTGTAATGAAGAGTGGGGCGGTAGTGCGTTTGACTGATTACCAAAATAAGAGGATTTTTTATTAAATTAAATAACTAGCCATCTAAAATAGAAGTTAACTAAGTACATACATAAATGAAAAATAATTTATACTTAAATACATACAAATAAATTATAAATGCTCAATTTTTCATTGATATATAAAGCGATTTTTTTCTTTCTACCGTATTTCGAACTGTGCTTGTGGTGACCCCAACCTCGTGTACTTTGTCATCTTGATCAAATGACGTTCCTTGAGCACGCTTTGAGTTCAAATATATCAGAACAATCATTTCTTTGATGCCGTCTCTTGAACTTGCAACATGAGACTTAAAATTAAATTGCAAGAACAGATACAATCACCTCATTACCTTCTAAAATGTCCTCTAATCTCTGCAAAGCATCTTATATTAACGGTTCAATGTTGAAACAATGTTTGCTCTGTTCACTGGTACATACACCAGAAAAAGTGGCTGTAGGTACTATTCAAGCGACTAACACTTCATAACTTGTTTGAAGGTAATTTAAAAGTGCTTTTGACGCGATCTCCAGAACAACTGAGCAATTCAGTCGTACAGATTCTTATTGTAATTTAAAGTGTTTAGCTAATTGCCATCATCTGATTCGTTGAGATACTTTTGACGGTGACTGTTCCTTTCTTTATTCTGTTACATATAACTCAGTTCTAGCAGTTTTGTTTGGGTCCCGGATCTCACGGAACATTGATCCAAATCGAGATTTTATAACGGACCTGCTAAATAAACTCGAGCTTTGTTGGTTCAATGTGGATGGTACATGTACATACCTACCTATCTTTAGATCATTGTCAATCAAAGGTAGGGCGATGATCTTTTGCCCACATAAGCCATTGCCATTGTCGCTTTTCGGAACAAGTCAAACCTGTTTTGTAAAATTATTCTTCCTTTAGTTATTCGTAAGTCAAGTCAAAAAGTACGGGCGTTAAATTGATTTCAAAGTCAGATAAAATCGTTTTTCCGTGTTTTTTTACCATCAATCCGTAAAAAATGTTAGATGTTTGATCTTGTCTCGTTTTTCCACGTTCCGCGCAGTCATCACGATGTTGTCCATTGTACTCCCACAGAAGAAAAAACTAAAACGTTTTTTGAAAGATATGTGACATGGGCCCAGAAGATCTTCTGCTAGATGCTCAGTGATTCCTTTCACCACCGACCACTAGGCCTTTTTCAGGGCCACCGTAATACTTCAACCTGCCCCCTGAAATGAGGAAATACTCATTTGACAGGCTTAGAAATAATAAAGAAAATTCGAAAGTTTAGGTCTAGATTTCTAAATTAATCTCTTCCACTATACCAATCGATAATCGATGTTGCTTGTAGATCAGCAATACTATTCTATATGATAACCATCAACTAAAACTAAGATGACTTTCTCCAATCGATGACGCTATTAGAAAACTAATAATGTAGAGTTCCAAACATTTATTTTTAAACAATTCCACAAGCGTTTACTCGCTATATGTGTAGAATTATATTTATAAATAGGTATATTATGTATTTAGGTATAATAGTATGTAATATTTAGTTATATTCTTAGAATGTATCCGTCTGTGTACACATACTCACCATTATCTTTCAGCTGTCCCTATCCTCAAAGGTTTGCTCGAAGACAACTCTTGTTAGGGTTATGCTCGCCTTTGTACATGTCGTATATGTAAGTTTTTTGTATACATTTTATGTAAGTACAATAAAGAACTGAATGTGACTTAGCCAAATCTAATATATTTGGAATGTAATTTACCCCTCTGCACGCACCTGTACTTGACTTCCTACAATCGTTGACGCTAATGGAATACTAATAATATATGGAATTGACATAAATCAATCGATATAATGATCACATTCAATTTCGATAGCTTAGGTAATTTCATATTTTTTGAGATTTTTCCTAGCGACATCGTTAAATAAAATGTAACTTTAGCTAACCCTATATCATATAACGTTAGGCTTAGGAAGTGTAAATTCTGACAGAATAGTTGTAAATAGTAAACAACCAAGTTATGCTTTAATCGAAGAGCATCCCAATAATATTTAACCTTCAACGCTTAGACGTGCATAAAATTCTGTTCATCCAATAAAACTTATTGAACAATCACAATGAGGTGCCAATCGTATCGCAGCACAATGGAAACGAAGCCTTTAATGCGGAACTTCGTTTACGAATAACAACGTGACTCCAGTATACGGCAGACAATGTGTCTGCAACCTTGCACTTTATATCATTACAATAATGACTATAATCCATTGTTGCGTACCTGTGTAATCTCGGTTTGAGTATCTTGATACAAGTGTGCATACGATGTAGCCGCCTTCACACTCCCCGGACACATTATTGTGTACAATGTACAACCTACATGCGAACAAGGTATAATAATGGCATCGGTAAAAATATTACCTATTGGTACCTATTGTAATCCTGTGCGAGACAAGAATAAGAGAACATTTTCGAGACGTGAGAATATTTCTGCGAAATGTAGTTCCATTTTGTTTTCTGCTATTTTAAATATGAGGTAGGTGCATACCTAACCTAGTCAACATAAAATTGATTTTAAACTATCTACAACCATTAAGAGGTTTTCTTTTTTTACTGCCGAGCTTTTTTTTAACTTATTAGATTGCACTGTGAAACCAAACCACATTTTTGCAGTCATTATTTCCTACACTTTTCGTATTTCGCTCGCACTTGAGTGCCATTGAAGATGAAAGACACTTGCCATAAATAAAAATAAAAACCTCTATATCGAATCGTCTGTAGTTATTTTTTTTGAAAAATACCGTCAACAATACCATAAAATTATACGTCGTTTGGTATTGTTTTTTTGACATGTGTGAAAGATTTGCTTTGGATTTGATAGCGCTAAGAACTCGTGCCTGAATCAGTGTTCCGTCGATGCTACACGAATTATTCTCGCATACCTACGAGTACCTACTTGTATAAAAAGTTGAAATGATATTTTTTCTGATGTATGATTTATTAATCAAGTGCTCTCAACTGAGTCTCATAAACTTTTTATTGCTCTGTCGTCAGATGCACAGGATTGATCCTTTGTTTATTTTCATCTTGCTCAATAAGGCACTGACATGACATCAGCACTGCTGTGAATCATCAAAGATCGATATAAGCAGAAAAAGTTCTCAAAACGCATGTCACGAGCACTTTACGTTGATGGCATGATATTGTTTTCGTTTATAACAAAAATATGACGCAATTTTTTATATAAGACTCCTGTTGTTCCTGTTTCTTGGATGACCAAGATCAATAATAAGTTAATAAATTCTCACAAAATGTAAGCCATTTGGAGAAAACATTGTTATAAACATGTGGTCGTATCGAATTAACGACGTTAATTGACTTTTGAAACGTCATGTTTCTCTGACAAGCGTCATTTCTGACCAATCGCTCTGTACTTAAAGGTTAAAAGCGTGACAAAGATAAGCTTGAGAGTGATTAAGGTCAGTACCTTTATTTAATTTGTTTGAATAGAAGTTATGCAAAAACGCATTTCTACTGCTGATTTTGTGCCACTATCCACGCGCAAAAGGCAGAAGTCAGTTCCCTTCTCACGACGGTCGAGCGTGGTCGCAGATGGTGCTCATGAGGAAGGATGAGCACCATCTGCGACCGGTCAAAACGGTCAACGAAACGTCTGCACGAAAGGAGCATCCGTGAGGGTCACTGAATCCTCTGACCACTCAAGTTATTACATATTCTGTCACAACGCTCATTCACTATACCACTACGGGCGACAAAGAAAGAATAATGCACCAATAGCATTATGAGCACCCAAGACAAGTTTGTCGGTTTGAGAATACTGACTTGTTTCTGGCTCTTTTTTGTCTGACGGATAAGAGACGTAATCTTATCCGTCAGACTCCTGTCGACAACCGTTGTCTTGGAATGCTTTAAGTGTTATTTTGTAAGTACAGCGTAGAAATGGACAGTTCTATCGAAAGTTATATAAGGTTGGTCAAATGAGATATAGAATGTGCTTGAAGCACAATTGACTGCGTGTGTACATAAAACATAATATAGTTATACGACAATGATTATTTGAGTTAACTTGGCCTTGGCTGAAATGTGTTTCCATATCAGCCGGCATTCGCCTTATCGTGTGTTGAACTACATGCAATATCAGTTCGTATGCACGGTCCTGCATCCTTTGCTCGACGCTACATGAAAATCAATCTTTGCTTTTTGTTAATTCACGCAATTAACAAAAAGCAAATCGACAGCCTTTAGAATTCCACTGCCTCTTTTAAAAAGAGTGCCATGATAAACGATCTTGGACTACCTCCTTCCCCCAACTCCGCAACTTTAAGATCGAAGGCACCAACGGCCTATCGGATGGGGAACCCACTGCGTTATCCGGTTCGTGCTCGCTATTCAAGAATATTTCTTCTCCAGCTGTTGTAGGTTCTGTAAGATAAATGACCTGTCCATTGCCACTAGGACTTGCTTATTCTAAGAGCTGTGTCGGTGACTTTAGTTCTTCACGCGATTAATATCACAGAAACTCAATCATGAATCTCGTTATACAGTGTAAAGTCGTGAGTGTGTGTGTTGTTATACGATGCAGTAGTCAAGGTCGGTAATGTCATTGTACGAACGAACCCAACGCAAATTCACACAAACAAACACGTCACAAACACAAGTGTGTTAGTGTGGGTTGGCTATTGAAATAATCTTATCATCTAGGTCACCTTACTTTGTAGATAGCACACCCAACTAAGCACTTGCACGAATTGCATTGTTTGTTTTAAAATAGTTCACTAATAGCTGTTTTATAAAAAGGTTTTCATGTCTACATTTTCTTGTTCGTAGCTTTAAATTGTCAACAAAAGATCAGACGAAATCTCGTATAAGAGTCGTTTTCCAGTAATCTTCACATATTTAATTATATCGCTCTGTTGACTTGTAGCAACTAAATTTATGAGCATTGTATAACACGAATAACGTCTACGCTTCAGACGTAATACTCATCGTTTACGTGTTAAAGGCGTGTGGCCTATCCCGGCCGTTTTAGTTCTTAACTATTTCTTTATTTCTCTTTGTGGGGAGTGCGGCACGCGAAACCGACATCTGTAATACAGAGAAAACGATCAAACGACACAAATGCTTGGCATTTGTGCAGCTGCGATAATAATTATAGTTCAGTAGTTCCATTATTGTCAGAAAATTTCCAGGGTTGTCGCCTCTAATACTGGTTGTAAAATATTGGCCAGACTTAGCTTTGTTCTGTTTGCCTTGAACATGTTTAAAAACGTATTCTAGGTGGTCCTCAAAACGTAATTTTAAGTGATGTAATAGATTCGTTTCCAGAAATAACTTTGCGTCTTCGTTTGAATTGTGATATTTCCATTCCACTAGTAAATGTTTGCTCCCGGGTCTAAAAATAGTGCGGCAGTAAGTCAAATGTACATCAATGGTAGCGCAGAGGAATAGCGCCGATTCTCCGGTCTGTGCAGTGATTGACGCAAGCGGCGATGTTTACAGTACAAGCGCCTCAGGTTATTTACATCGGGGTCACAGACATGCCGCAAGGAGACTGGGTTCAACTCCAACCGATATAATTATCTAACCTGCAAGCAACTAGCTCTATACCTGCCGACCGCGGTGATCGGCAATGACCTCCTTCCCACTCCACCACCGGGTCGTTTATGCAACGAATTGGCAACAAACGGGGTTAAGTGGGTGACTCCACGCAGAATGTAGAAGATGATTGAGTAAGGTCACAGCGTATTGCGACGCGAAATGTTGTATTTTGTGCTGCTGATTTAGTTTTATATGTATCGTATTGTTTATCGCGCTTCGAAATTCTGTTATCGGGACTCAGGTGCGTGAAAGGAGTTTTCATCGTCATACTTCTCGGGGTCAACGCTCTTTACTACACGTGCTCAGTTATGCAACACGGTGCCCTCAAAGAACTTATCGTACAATGTGTCTCCGATTAGGTCACAATGCGTAACAAATGTGGATCATTCGAGAGGAGGAATGTCAGAGTGAAAGTGAATAGCAGAGCTCGCGAGAGCGGCCACTCGGCACACACAGATTTTATCTGTTTGTTTGAAGCTGTTTCTAGCTCTTGTCAACAGTGAACAACTCGCACGCGATCCATAAAGTCAGTAGATATTGATCTGAGGCTATCCGTTGCGGCTTTCTTGCATAGCTCTGCTGTCCGCGGCAATCCGTCACTCCATATCTGACTGGATTGCTGCTGCATTTATTAGATTGCTTTATAGCACTGTCAACTTGTCAACTCTTAACAAGGCCTATTGTCTCATGCGGTTGGCTCTGGGCTTATAAATTGATATAATAGTACTTTACGTCACACGGGACGGTACCGCGTTCCGTTTGTGTGGGATCAAAACTGGCGGAGTATAAATCCAGAGTTTTAAAACTTTAAGTCGGTTCCTTCCACGAACAAACGATTGTTGCGAATCAGGATCTATAAAATATCCAACAATGACAGCAAAAAGTTGTACATAGCTGTTGCAAAAACCATTCACATCGAATATCTACTTAACAAAAAGAGCAGCGAAGATGGATGGTTCGCAGCGCATCTATTTATATCTGGTCTGGCCATAAACAGCCTCGACTTGGAACCGGTCGGCCAGGCGGGTGGAATACCTCTCGCTAACTACTCTGGCTATCACTACGGACGCAGTTCAACAATGTACTTTGTTTCAGTAGCCAGTGACCAATAAAACTGCTCTATCGTCTGCACCTTAGTGGAATTCCTATCGTGGCTCGTTAACGTCGCGGAAGCAGAAATAGGATTAATTGAACACACGGATTCAGAAACATTAATCTCAGCGATCAACATTACCATTTTCGGCTTAAAATATCGATGTGTGAATTCTTCCGCGCACATTCCGAAGATGTGTTGTCATAGCCGAATTGCGTCGAACACCTACCGATATCCCGTGACAATATTTGCAAGTAGGAATTTTGTAGTAGTATAAGACTGGTTAAATTTTTTAGGTCGTGTTTTTTCCTGCGATTTATGCAATGTCATCGACCTTCCTACCTGGCTAGTTGCCGAATGTTGCATAGAGACGAGACGTGCTAATGATTATTTTTTCCGGCAGAAGATAAAAAATAGATACATGTATAAAGACTTTATTTGCACACAAAAGAAAAAATCTAAAACACAGGAAGTCATAAACATACACGGTACAATGGGCGGTCTTATCGCTTACAATGGGCGGTCTTATCGATTAAAAAATCTTTTCTAGACAAACTTTTTGATGGACAGCAAAAATTTCAAATATTTTAATTTATCAGAGCAATGCTTACGTATGAAGAATTATTAATTTCCGGGTTTCCCACACAGCAAGCCTAGTGTAGGCGACGACACGACCGTCTTAGTTTATTTACAAAGTTAGCCTCTGGAAAATATTATTGTTTTATCTCTGTTGATGTTCGACTCGTCTGAATTTACTCATTCGAATCTCATAATCCTGTCTCCCCGAGAGATTCCCAACCGTGGCGGCTCACTCGATCATTTTAAATCTTATTAAATTATATAATATGTATATATTTGGAGGTATGTTTTATGTATTTAAATAAATTATTTTCATTTATGTATGTAGTTTACGTCTATTTTAAGTAGCTAGTTATTTAATTTCATAAAATTTTCTCATATTTTGGTAATCCTTCAAACGTACTACCGCCCCACTCTTCATTACACAAAGGTTAGCTGGAAGAAAATGGTAACTAGAATTAAGTTCCCCTGAGTACTTGTTTTATCATGAGCAATAAAGAATTTTCTATCCATCTATATAATTGTTCGAAACTCTTATCACGCAGTTACTACTGAACCTATTGTGATAAAAAATAGAGAGACATCATGTTTTATTGAAAAATCGGCTACATTTTATCCGGGTACCGTAAGCGAAGCCGGGGGCCGAAGCTATTATTTAATATTTGATCAACATACGATTTGGTTATCGTTTCAAAGCGCCCGTTGAAATGTGGGGTAAAAGGGGAAGTTTCCTATTATTTTCGCCTCATCACTCCTGTCTCATATATCAACCTGACAGCAACGATTATTAATACCCTACCGTTCCGTACTTGTGATACGCATAAATATGATTTTCACAGAAACGAAAAAACAACATATTGCTCAACTCAATCGGATTACAGCCTCGGCGTCAGATTCGTCTGAGGAGTTTTTAAATGCTTATTTACTTGGATTATCCACTTGTTTTATTTGTTAATTTGTTTGGTAATCATCAGCGTTAACTTATAATCTAGGAAAAAAACATGTATTTTAATTATAAGGTCAATAACAGATAGTGGGTTGTTGAGGTAGGTAAAATTAATTACCACTAGACTTAATAAATAGTGGTGTACCTCGGATTACCTCGAATGTATTCAAGCAACTTAGCTGCAGCGGAAAAAAATGCGAGCTCCAATAAGAACAAGTCTACAGCATGAACACCATAATGGATTTTTCGAAGTTGACATTGGCTTCATAATGCAGACGTAGTTATTGAGTAATGAGAGTGCGCTGGGCGGGTAACCTTCCATCGAGCGTGGGTCGAGCCCATGACACACTTCGGAGATGTACCAGCGATGATTATTTCTGTCGCATTTTACTATCATTTGAACCCAAACCAAGCAGATAAAATGGTAGCGTGACACACTGCGCTTAGCCTAAACCGTATCCGTTTTGGTGCCTAGGGATGCAATAAGAAATTATTTCCACGCCTAGAGGCTGCAGCTGGTTCTTAAATAAACCTAATGTTTTCTGTAATAATGCTTATTTGGTTGTTATTATTAATGAATACTCCATATTAACGTTTTTTTTCATAACCGCCTTAAAAACCAACCATGAAAAGCGTGGGAAATTATGCCAGTGACGTTGACATGCCTAGCATTGACATTTAAAAGTTATGACATTTTCTAACGGTAGGGCCTTATGTGAGAAATAAATTGAACACTATGGTCATTTAAGCGTAGCCTCGGAATAGCGTTATTTCTCCATGTCAGACATTTGTGAAACAAAAGGGAATGATAACCCTTTTTCAAGCGCTACGCCGCCGCCGAGTCAAAGCTTCATCGTCAGTGTTTCAACTTTCCTATGGGTTGTGGAAATAAATGATTTACAATTTAAAACCCAAGATCCTCATGCCAAGCCTTGTTTGCTTTTATTATTTCCAATATGTCCACGGTCCACTTTATTTTCGCATTCGTTAATTAGCCAAGTAAAATGTATGCGCACCTTCGCAAAGTCAACATGAAGCTAACGTTGTTTTTTTGATCTCGGCGTCGGATGTCGCAGAGTTTTTGCTCGTTACCAAGATCTGGTCACGCGCTGAGAGGCCCTAGTGGTATGACCGCTTCGCTCACTTCGGTATTTGTACTTACATCATTTGAATTAGTTTTTGTTAGATTTGTTGTGGTATCGAATTATCTGGTTTCGAAAAGACCTCTGTATTGCCTTCATCTGATTAGACACCGGCAACAAAACCACTTTAAAGTAAATTTGTTAAAACTGTCAGATCGTTTTATAAAAGTTAGGCTTAGCGGACAGTTGATATAACTCCATTACTTGTTGAATAGTAGAAATACACACCAATACGAAATTTATTTCAGAATGTTTTGTAATCTATCAACGTTATCTGAAAGACGTCATGAGAATACACTTACGAAAATTTACGATAACTGTCGTTATCTCGTTCATAATCGAAAGTATGCGTGAATCCCAGCTATGGGCATACGCATGTTATTAGCTAAACAAATAATTGACAAGGAAAGTCTTAGATGACCTTACCATTTTGGGGTTAAAATACAGACCTAGTTAGTAATTAGATTAATCAAAATGACCCTTGTATGTATAAAAATAAATGAGGACAGGTACCATTTTTATTTGCTTTCAGTACCAGTAAATGTAAATAAAATTAAATAACGATTCGCGAGAACAAGTAAATTTTGTAGGATTCTTTTGGTACTTATGTTTCATACAAATAAAGAATTACGTGATTTCCAATGTTATTTGTTGGCTCGTATTCCAATTCTTCACTATACATAATTTTTTATCAGTCTCCAATAATGTGTAAAAAACTTGAGCCTAGATTCAGTTTGAGTTTCGTTCAGGAATACACTGCTGCTAACTGATTGCAATGCAATAAGGAATTGTGTCTGAAACAAGAAAGGACCACCCAAATTTGACACCACGTGATTGATCTAATCACAGGCGTCGAATGCATGAAAACAAAGCGCTTCTTTGTCGGCCGATAACAGTTTTACCATCGTCGGCTTATCTCAACTGATACTCGGTCAAAGACCCGGACGGTTGAGATATTCGAATATAGATGTTTTTGTTATTATAGTTGTTTTCCTAGAGAACATATTAAGCGGTGACTCTATTCGAGTTTTCCTCGTCATCGATTATCGTTTCGGAACCTGACTGTGTTTGAGGAGAACCTAATGAGTAGATTTTGTGATTTCTTGAACTAGCTTAAATAATAGTAAACTCCTAGTTTTCTGGCTTCCTTGCTTCCTTCCAAACCTGAGGTTTGGAGGGTATATTTATTTTGGTGCATAGAGATGCAGTATGAAATATTTTCCGAATTTCAACCCCTATAAGGTGTAATAGGAAGGTGAAGGTACGGAAAAGTCAACGCAGACAAAGTTTCCACAAGTTCATCATAAATCCTCTGTATGTTAGCCAGACTTGCAGAACGAATCAAATCTTATGGAAATTATGTATACTTCAACATGTCTTGGCAAAAATATATTTTAAGCCGGACTTAATCAAGAAATAATTTGTTACACCGCGCTGATAGAGCACGATTCGTGGGAGTGCTTGCTTAAAAACCTAATGCATGACGAATGCACTTTTAATTTGGTTTCGGTTCATGCCAAATTTGGTTATGCGTGGATTACTCCATCGTTGCTTAGTTCACTGTCACAACTCTGTTATTTCAGCCTCGATCCACACTCGACCTACTTAGCCCGATTCATTTTCCTCGTGACTGTTTTCTCGGAAATCTAATGTTAATGACCCAAATACAAAACAGAAAGAGGTCAACTGATATAACTTATTGTTTGCATGAATACATATTTGTATTCGCTTTATCAGCATTTAGAACAAAGAGTCGTTGACCTAGATGATTCGATTGCGCTAATTGGCCCTAAGGCTGGACTCGATAAATTCGACTTCACCTAATAGTGCCTTGGCCCACTTTCATGTTTATTTATTTTCACAAATAGGTTATTAATTAAACTAGTAAGCCATACACCAGTAAACGCTTTAGTTACTTTAATACGAAACCTTATCGGTTACGAAGAACTGAAATCAGAACTAGTTTATTTCCATCAGCTAATGGCAGTGGACAGGTCCTTTCCATAAAAACTTCGTCCTAAGTTTTATGTAATTTTAAAAGGATTTTAATTCGTTCGTTTAAAGTTTCATCAAGTTTACTTCGGAATTTTAAGTAAAACTCGTTCCCATGAATTGCTTTCACTTTATTAGCAAAAGTTATAACCCGCTAAGCGACTGAAAGTCTTATTTAAATCTCAATTTACTGAAGAAATCCTGCAGCATTTATTCTAATTATATCCCCCTCCCTTTTCTATTTACTCATTTCGATGTTTACTCGAAAAGGCGCGCCAGAGCGTGGGTGCACGCACGTTAAATTGGGGAGCAGACAGAGACAAAAAACCTAGTTTTATCTATTGAGGAAGAGAGAGGGCTGGCCAACAGCATGAGCCAGCATTGTGTCAATAAACGGTGTAGTCTGCTGGGGAGCTATGGCATATCCATTACCATCGAGTTGCTCCGTACGCCGTACGTGATAACTGACGCCACTTTCTAATTGACGGTTCGGGTAACGATAGTTGAGGGGTTTCCATTAGAAATTACTTTTGTTTATGGGAAAGTGAACTGGAATACACACAAAAACTTATTCCAAACAGAAAATGTACTTAACTTTCTGTCCCCTACTTACATTTATTTATTTTATGGTTTATCTGTTGCAAATAAATGAATATTCTTTTAACAGACTTTAGAAATAAAGAAGTTTTTTTTTTATTTGGGGGCTATGTTTTAAAATTGTGTTGTTATATGCTTACGCTGAGTACTCTGCGGTGCTTGGTTGTACTATTTATTTACCGAGTATTAGATCCCATAAAAAAATTATATGAGTTTGACTACATAGTAGTTTTTCCAAAAATCTAAAAAACGAGTTGTTTATTTGGTAACATTTATGTAGATGATATTTTGTTTGCGTTTGGAACATCAAATAAAAGTTGGTTTTATAATTGTAAAAGTTCCATTTTTCTAGCTGGGCAGTAATCTAGTGCATCATCATTTTTGTCGCCAGCTTTTTCTGCAGCATCCACAATCATTCATGTCCACACTATCTCACAGCATTATTTAATAAAAATATTCGAAACACTATCAGGATGAGGATTCTCACCGGATGCTTTGCATTCCGCCCGAGCAGTTCCGGCGCGGATGTAAACACTTCCACGTGCGTCCGCCCAGCGCACAGGATCTCCTGAACCCATCTGGCTGACATCATCTGAAACTGTCGGTCTTTCAGTTGGTAAAAAGTGCATTTAATGGTCTGGTGCGTTTTCAATGTGACTTCTTTCAACTGGTTCGTACCAGAAACGAATTCGATTCTAAGTTGATTGTTTTGTAATATTTTATTATGACGTGACGGCTCCAAAATTGTGACATTTCAACGCACACTCAGTGACCGTATCAGATAATGTCCAAAATATGTTAACCACGTATGTACTGTCACCATAGGTTCGGGTTAGTTACATTTTGGAAGTTCATTGGATTTTAAACGCCCCCAATTTCTCGTTGCCCAAGATATATGATGATTTCCGAAGTGCATAATTTTTTTCGTAGTAAATGTGTAGTCGACACTGTGGACGATAATATAACATGTCATGCAGATAAATGACTCCACAACGTACACGCGGAGAGCACCGTAAACGTGCGTTGAAATGTCACAAACGAGACCACCCTTAGCTGTCGTGACGTTGAGTAGCTAGTTTTTATCAAGTTTCCATTAGCGTGTGTTATGACGCGAAAATGCGATTTCCACCGAGTTGCGATTTCTATTTCAATCCGATTTTCCCGGCGCAGAGAAACCGATCGCTCCAGTTGCTGCGGCTCGGCCCACATCTCTTACTAGAAAGTATCGTAGAAAGTAACATCGCAGCTCTGTCTCCGCTGAGACGATGCATCGATCACGCACACAACACTTTTTCTGATTATTTTTTTGTATCCTGTGCAGCGGAATGAAACGCGTGCCAACTATCTCTGCGGGATTTTTTTACGACGTTTCGACATTTTGTTTAATTCAAGAAATGCCAGCGAGATTAATAGCGAACGGCAAAATTACCTAACCGTGCAAATAGAAATTAAGCTTGTAAGCAATACCCATTAGGTTACACATGAGTGTAGAAACCGCTGATGAATGCCAAGCGGGCTCGGGTGATGTCACAACGCATAGAGCATACTTTCGCCGCACCCGAATTTCAATTGTGCGTACCGAAGCTTGTGCAATAGGTTGGTACCTACATACTTTTTGGGCAACTTTCACTAGTTGCTTACGCGGCCGGCCTGCAAAATGATTGCGTGTTGTCTGGTTTCTGGGGTCAGTGAAAGTTTGCGTATTGTTTAATCAGCGCCTGTCGCCATAATTTTTCCTTGCGAATCGCTATAAAAATGCCAGGAACTTGTACTCAGAAGCCTGAAACTGCACCCACAAAAGTGTAAACATCTGATTTCAGCTGCATTATCTGCATTGAGAGAATTGCTCACTTGAACGAAAATGGAATGACGTGAGATGAAGAATGAGTTATTATTAGTTGTGGTGCCTTGGTAGAGAATCGCGAGCTTGAGTTCTGATGCTATCATAAATAATGTGGCAGCGCGGCGAGCGTGGCGAGGTGGGGGGGAAGGGAGAGGGGGGAGTAGAC
Source organism: Perizoma flavofasciatum (assembly GCA_958496245.1). Classification (NCBI taxonomy): domain Eukaryota; kingdom Metazoa; phylum Arthropoda; class Insecta; order Lepidoptera; family Geometridae; genus Perizoma; species Perizoma flavofasciatum. The sequence goes on along the minus strand of OY292425.1, from coordinate 9,630,921 downwards.
GCAAGAGTCAAGGCCGCACGCTGCCCCCGGTCGACGTTCGCGCCCCACTTGTCGCTCTCGAGAGCCTCTCGCTCTCACGCGACCGAGGATAACCGAACGCCAGCGAACTAGACCTTCCAATGCGCGGGCGCAACACACTGAACAGCTGAGACGTAATAACATAACACACTGACTCGGTCATCCGTGCATTCAACTTTTGATTAGCTTTCTTTTCACGGGCAATTATTTGATAGTGCTACTAATTTTAGTAGCAAGTTGGTTAATGTAATTTTATAACAATTTGATATTCCAGTTGTGACAATTATGAACTTTCATTACCTACCTACGCGCTCCTAGAACGTGCTCCGAGAAATTTTAATGACCTTGCTAATCCAGTTTTTCCTTTCTACCCATACTAATAAACTGCCTGTTAATAAACGCTGCACTGTTTGCCCAGAAAGTTACTCGTATCATTTAATTAATTAGACATGTTAGTACTTGAAAAAAGAACATGATTTTGGATTTATCCTAATTGCGCTAAAGTTACGGAAACGTCACACTAGCACACTATTTTCAAGGGCATTCGCTTGTGCAAACGGCCATGATTCAATCCATCGAACTCACAAGAATTTCTCTCCAACGACCTCTCAACTGAAACGCGACTGAGAATAGAAGCCACGCCACTACCCACCTACTAGCAATAAAGAGCCTGATAAAAATAGTTCATCGTGCGCAGGTCAGTGCAATGATACTGCCGCTCTTATATTTAACAGTAGGTGGTCATTCCGATGTAAATAACCCAAAGGCTTGTGATAAAACTGCGCTCTTGACCCCTTTACTGAGCATTTTTATCGAGTAAAATATTGTGGTCGATAGCGCGTTACTTCAGCTATAAAGAATTGGCAAACATTTAGTTTTAGTCGATCAATTTCCGCAGCTCCTCTGATTTTGTTAAGAAATTTTAGTAGAAGTACAATCTCGAATCTGGCGCGGGTCCCACGTGGAAAGTAGTAGAACTAGTTTTTTGGCAGCTATTTTGGCCGATTGCGTAACGAAGGTAAAGCTGGCCACTCTATTGCGGACACCGACCAGCCTCTGCGGCTAATAGACATAATAAAAATGTAAATAAAATTGATGTGTTGAGAGGCTTAGATATGGGCTTAAAATATTACAGCCAGTGCTACAACAGGTTTAGCTTCATTTACTTTTCCTTTGAACGCTCATTAAATTCTTGTTATTGTACTGCTGACTTTTTGCCTCCTAAAGTGCTTTAAATAGTCGTCATTTCCACTTATGACTTATTCATTTTATAGCATCAATTATGGTTTACGACTTTAATTCCAGTGGCAGATGGTGCACTCAATGTAAATGTGACACATTCTGGAAATGTGGTGCGGGCTAGCTGAAATCAGATATGCGTGCGTAAGATAGGGGAGGCTCTAAAATTTGGAAACAACGAACCGGATGTAAGAGAGAAAAATGTTTATGGGCCATAGATCTCAGCCGTATTGGAGGGAGCGTAGTTATTTATAAATCCGCCTGTTACTTTTTAAGGAGTTCCGACTGCGTGATTGACAAATTCCATTACATTCCCATCGCATCGCACTCCCATACGCTCCGAATACCAAAACCGAACCGATCCTCATTTGTATGCGCACGGGGATCTAAGCATCTTTGTTTGAACAGGAAATGTCTACGATACTGCCGAAACTGGTCGCCGGTGTTTCAAAAACATCTCTGAAACTCTGAAGGTACATCACCCGAATTAATACGAAAAATAAAACAAGATCCACCGGGCCACGGACTCGACAAATGGTTCATGAAATGTATGCAAATTTTATAGCGTCCGATTTTAGATGTTCTCGGCAGTCGGGCGTCGAGCTACCGGTCTCGATACTTCAGCTGCGCAGTTGCATTTTAGCACGGACTTATTTTTGAATGTATGTTGTTGCAGGTCGCGAGGAGCTATCGCCAGCATCCAGCATCAACGGGTGTAGTACGGATGGCGACGCGAGGCGGCAAAAAAAGGGGCCAGCGCCACGCCAGCAGGAGGAACTGTGCCTCGTTTGCGGAGACAGAGCCTCCGGATACCATTACAACGCGCTTACATGTGAAGGCTGCAAAGGTACGTATGACATCATTGAAATGGAACGAAGCTTATCTCACAAACCACTTTACAAATGAGTGAAGCCATTTTGTCTCAAAATTATGGTCAAAATTATCAGTTAAACGATGATACTAATCAGTAAAGTTTTAATAACAGTAAACATTTAAAAACAAGGGAAAGTTTTGATCATTGTCTGAAGTAAAGTATATCTGAAATGTTATCGGAGATATCCTTGTTTCAATGTTTACTGATATTAATTTTGTTGAACATGGAACGCTGCCGAGATTATAAATTTAAGCAGGCATTTACTATTACCGAAGCATACTCCTTGTGTGTTGCCAAGCTAGTTATTCCACATGTGGCCCTAGCGAGTCGCCCACATCGTGCCAATTCAGCACTAAATTGGCGCATTGTGTCGAGGCTACAACCCGTGCATATAGCACTGTATACAACTCGATACGAGACAGGACGTCACAATAGCCGTCTGCTGGGCGTCTAATCTTGCCTGATTCACCACGCCTGCCTATCTGCCATCACACTATAAACAACATCATTTTATTTCGCTCCTAAAAATACCTGATCGTTGCGACACATAACTCCACACCTTGTCCACTCCAATTATGTCCAATTCAGAACCATTTCTCGTTTGTTTTGCAATAAAAATCGTAAAACATATATGCACATTAGTGCTGTCAATGACCCACGACTTTCAGGCAACCTTCTAGTCTTTCAGACTACATTATCTTATCTTGAAACGGTTTGAAAATTGTATTTAGTCATTCACTTTCCGAGATTGTGAAAAGATTAGTGTAAACCGCTAACGTTTATCGCTTTTCAGGTTTCTTCAGACGGAGCGTGACCAAGAACGCTGTGTATATATGCAAATTCGGGCATGCTTGCGAAATGGACATGTACATGCGGAGAAAATGCCAAGAATGTAGATTGAAAAAATGTTTAGCAGTGGGCATGAGGCCCGAATGTGTGGTACCGGAGAACCAGTGCATCATGAAGAGGAAAGAGAAGAAAGCACAGAGAGAAAAAGACAAGCTACCAGTTAGTACGACGACGGTGGAAGACCACATGCCGGCGATAATGCAGTGCGACCCTCCCCCGCCCGAAGCCGCTAGGATTGTAAGTCCCTCACGCTAGTTGCAGCTACTTGTACGAAAATACTTTTAATAATGTCACTTTACAGTAATGAAAGAAACAACCGGATTAGAATCCGCGATGATTGTATCTTCATTAAATCACTTTCACCTCCACGCAACACACACATCACTTTCAATATCAGCCGAAGAAAATTCACTGCTAGACATAGTCCTTCCCCAAAAAACACTACGAACGTTCAGCTACTTCCATTCACCGACTTTGCAATAAAGATTCCATCGAGTGAGAGGCCGTTTTTATTTTCGTTTAGTTACCCTTGAATCTGAGCGAGTCACTAATCGCACGGTTTCTCGGAAGCTGGATTGTTTACAGCACGAGGTGGTGCCGCGGTTCCTGAGCGAGAAGCTGATGGAACAGAACCGGCTGAAGAATATCCCACCTCTGACGTCAAACCAGAAATCTCTGATAGCGAGGCTCGTTTGGTACCAGGAGGGATACGAGCAACCGTCTGAGGAAGACCTGAAGAGGGTCACACAGGTAAATTTCGGTCCTATAGGAGAATATAGCGCGCATGATTACGCTTCAATATCAGTACATTTAAGTATATAAGTTTTTAGTGCCGGAACTGTCTGAGGTCACAACTAAATACATACCCTAAAATCGTTGCGACATACTGACTCTTACTGACTGACAATCAACGCACAGCCTAACAGATTATTTTCAGAATAATCTAAATTTTTTAGAAGTGCATTTAGAAAATAATATTCGAAACTCCACCCCTAATTGTTAAAAAGTTTGCATGGTCAGCAGATTTTCCAACACAGCATAAAGGGGTGCAGTTCTAGAAAACTGACATTTGGAGGGTAGGTTGCTTTTGGCGAGTAGGGGTGCACCAAGTAAGGATTATCAGTCGCGGTCCTCTAGTTTATATAAACCTTCGAAATGTTTATCCAATTGAACCTAAAAGCTTCTTGCCCATAATTAAGTGAACTTGTTTTAAGATTTGCATAGAATATAGCTAATACATAACACTGTATATTTGGACATTATGTTGCATGTATACCAAAACGTTTTGATGCAGAGCCGGGCCCGAAAGGTCCATGGGCTCTTAGCACAGGTATTCTCAGTATAGTCCTTCACTATTTCCAGACGTGGCAGTCGGAGGAGGAAACAGAAGACACGGATATGCCCTTCCGACAGATCACCGAGATGACGATCCTCACAGTGCAGCTAATAGTCGAGTTCGCTAAGGGACTGCCCGGCTTCGCGAAGATTTCGCAGTCAGATCAGATCACGTTACTAAAGGTAAGCGTCTAAGTATAATTGTTATTAAATTGTTTATTTATTGATTATTTACTATTTTTTTCTACTGGTCCTCGATCTGCGGTGCAGAAAGCAAAGGAAAAATACTGTACAAACAATATACTAACTAACTGATGAAAATGGAAGAGGCTTTTGTCAGTGCATCAGTTGCTCTGAAATCTAATGAATTCCCACCCACTTCGCTCTCACGCACAATTCATACAAACGATTTTATAAAATTTTAATTTCTTTTACTCATGCTTAATGTAACATACAATGGTTAAGCTTAGGTCTAGTCTAGCTCATAAGTAGGTTGGTAAAATGGCCCTGCTAGGGCGTTAATAGTTTTAAATGTTCCAATTAAAGACATTTACAATGTTTTTTTTTCTGTTTTACTGACTTCTTTTAATGTAAATTCCAGGCCTGCTCAAGCGAAGTGATGATGCTGCGAGTGGCGCGCCGGTACGACGCGGCGACAGACAGCGTGCTGTTCGCTAACAACCAGGCGTATACTCGCGACAACTACCGCAAGGCGGGCATGGCGTACGTCATAGAGGACCTGCTGCACTTCTGCCGCTGCATGTACGCTATGCAGATGGACAATGTGCACTATGCGTTGCTCACCGCTGTTGTTATATTCTCAGGTGAGAAATGAGCGCTGGTAGACTGACTTTTACAGCTTAAGTGGCAAACAAGCATACAGCCCCACCTGTAGGTTAGGTAACCTATGGACGTTTGCAACTCTAGAGGCGACTCTAAGATTTGACAGATGAATAGTCTCAGGTGCCTGTAATTATACCCTTACCGTACCGGCGGTAGTACTTCCCTGGACGAACTTTTTCACAAGAAGCTCTCATCGTCATCATCATCCACAGCCCGATTTCACTTATTGCTAGGTAAAGGCCCCTCAGTTTGTGGCATCCACCACGAACTTGCGCTAGTCTAAACCATCCACGTCCCGCGACATTGACTATGTCGTCTGCCCGTCTCGCTGCCAAGGAGCCCTACTACTAACTAAACTACTGGGGTCTTCTGATTCGTGGTCGATGTCAGGGATTCTAAAACAACGCCACTGCCGCAATTTGGCCAAGAATGAACCAGTTATTCTTGGTCACACATTAAACCATGATTTTTTATTGCAAAGCTTTTTTAGGGCTCTGTAGTGTGTCGATTTCGTGGTCGGGACCCTATAAATCAACGGTTAATGCCGCAGTGTGACCAAGAATAAACCAGTGACATGACTCAACCATAGTCTATTCCAAGATAATATTAATGCCGCAGTGGGTCGAGGGCCGAGGGCGACCGTCGCACAGCTATTAACTAATATGTTGAATGTTGATTTCCAGACCGGCCGGGATTGGAACAGCCTCTCCTAGTAGAAGAAATCCAGCGGTACTACCTAAACACGTTGCGGATGTACATCCTGAATCAGCATTCCGCGTCCGGCCGCTGCCCTGTCATCTTCGCCAAGATCCTGGCCGTGCTGACCGAGCTCAGAACCCTCGGGACACAGAACTCCAACATGTGCATCTCCCTGAAGCTGAAGAACAAGAAACTGCCTCCATTCCTCGAGGAGATCTGGGACGTTGCGGACGTGGCGAACACGCCCAGTGCCACCGCGGCTGTGGTCGTTGAGAACGCCGGGGCTCTCTAGCCCGGCCTTCGCCCCGCCCGCGCCACTGCGGCCTATAAGCCGGCAAACACCTACGAATCGCTCGTCTGCACGAGTCGCTCGTCCGCGTGAGCACTCTTTAGCCCTTTATCAGGCATTGATTTCATCGTCCACAATTTAGACGATCAAATTAAGTATATGATTAATTAATGATATCATAATTAATTTGAGTGTGTGTAATATTTTTGTCACGCAAAAACACACACGACAATCATTTTATAATTATTTATAGCAGACTTTTCTCAATTTCAAAGTCTGTATTGATGGGGTCTGATAAAGGGTTAAAGTCAGGGCAGCAAGTTGGAAGAGTTTAGGTCATTGACACGCATTATCTCTGTCGCTCGCGTATAAAACGTATTACGAACGCTGGCAAGGAGACTGTCAAAGATAAACAAGCGTGTCAAGGACCCAAATGCTTCCTACTTGATGTCCTGACTATAGTGTAAACGTTGAGCTGAAAGCACTCACGCACCAGACGCGTCTAACGCATGCTGTGCGGCGAGTGTCTCATGTGTGAGCGGCTCGTATGTATTTGCGGCTCAAGCCGCCCGCGACCCTCAGGAGAGAACGCTCATAGACTGGCTAGTTTTAGTGAAGTGCACGGACACACGGACGTGATTATTTATAACGGGCCCTGCCCTCCGTATTCGGTGACCGACGCGCGTGAGAGATTAGTGAATATATGTGTTGTTGAACGTTTGGATATATATTTAGTGTTGATAGTTGCGGGGAGGCGTCCGTCGCACCCGGCCGACCGACGCTTCCTCGCCGTTTATTTGCAACTGGGTACTGTTGGTCACTCGGATACGACTGTATGATAAGACTTTCTATAAAGTACATCTGAATTACGCGTACGTTTATGAGAGTTATAGAGAAAATAATATATGAAGAGTTTCTATTGGGTGAAAAGTTATAATGTTTGTTTACCAAATTAACAGCGTTTAATTGACCTGTTGACTTATGAGTCGTAGTCCCTAGCTGCCTGGGCCTCGGTTATAGGGCAATATCGGCCGTGTTTGTTTTTCAAAGTTTATTGTCAGACGTGTTATCGTGTCCAGGTGATTTTAGTTCCGTTTCATGTTCCATCGTTCTGTATTACAGTCAGTTTAGTGTAATTTGTTATTGCTGTGATTATTTCAGCTACTGCTTTTGTTCCCACGTCACTTTTCAATCGATGTTTTCATTAGACTTGGACACATTCTGTGAACCGCTTTGTAAGCAATTCACTGGTGCAATTTATTGTTAAAATATCCAATATTTTTAAATGTTTCATGTAGCCAACTTACTAACAAGCCATACTAGACCCCCATATATTATAAAAACGAATGTTGTGGAACTATTCATATTTTAAAAGATTTTGACATACGCGTGTATGTGTCACGTATTTTAGTAGGGGACAAGTTTGGTTCTAGACTAAAGTCGAAAATTGATTTTTAGAATCGAAAGTCATTTTATTGCGTGCATGCGCAAAGGCAGCTGTTATGTAGTTGTTGGATAAAAAAACTAGCTCCCCCTAAAGTAACTCTATTTAAGTACCTATTTATTTTATAATTTTTAGATGTTACATTCCTTTACGTGTAATATGAAAAGTACAAAATGGCAGCTTACTATATTCTATAACTTCATAAAGATTTGTTATTTCTCATTTTTATCAGAGCTTACTCTATGGGAACAATATTGTTTTAGTGTACGTAAAATAGACATGCACGCAATACCTTAATCCTACCAGACTTGTCTCCGTTTTAAACAAGCAATGCGTAATATTAACAACAGATACTGCCTGAAAACACTACGAAACGATACGATATGCCTTATTTCGTCGTGAACTTACATTATTGCGCGATAATAGTATTTAGAGACTAAATTAATCGATCTCAATTACCGGTAAGCGTTGTTGATTCATTCGCGTTCCTTCAAAGCCATTCTTCACTCATTTTGGAGTTCCAGCCCACTTAGAATGAGCACCCAAGACAACGTTTTGTCTACGAAGGAAAAAATATTTTGTCGTCTATTCCGTGAAACAAAAGAGAGGGACAAAATGCTTTTTGTCTTCTCGTCAGTCGACAAAATCGTTGTTTCGTATCATCATGCTAAGAGAGCAGTTGATGAATGTTCGTCTGTCTTGCGATACAGACTTTGTAAAAACTCATCGCCATCTTTCCATCGAAACATCATCTCTATTAGTCGTAACATCGGTGCGTGTTGAATGTCTTCTTTACATGCAGTAATGCAATGTATTTACGTACGTATGACTGGTGTTTTGGAAATGCATTTCTTAAATATACGTATTCAGCGTGAGACGATCGTGCTTGCACCGCGGACCGCGTTAGTCCGCTTAAGAATCTTTTCAACTTTAATTTTATATTATAGAATTAGGCGTCTAGTAGCAAACGAAGCACAAATCTTCACGGAGTGTCTTACGTCTCTGCCGAGGCGATAACCAACACACTGCCATTATTAATGTAATAAAATAATGCGGTCATAAGCGAGTTCCATTTTTCTATTGTAGTGTATCGTTTGTAGATGAAACTACGATGTCATGAAACTATGCTACAATAGGTTGCCTTACAAACGCGTTTGTATTTACGAGTGTTCACGTCTTACATGTGAGTATCAAAACTGCCATTCGATAAGTAATGTATGTCATTCGCGTAGATACTCTAGCTTCATAGGTTCCGGTATCCGCCGGTGCACAGCCGATCGTGTTTGATACAAATTATTCGATTTCGAAATTGTAATAGTTTTATTAAGTATTGAATAATCTCACGTGAGAAGTTAGAAAACAGTAATATAATTTGTGTCTTTAGATGTATGGAACATTAGTAAGATATAAGTTTATATCGCTTGGAGATGATAGACGGCACCCGAGAGGCTGCAATGCAAGATGACTCGATGCAGGGAGATAAGACTGGCTGAGGAAAGCGCGGTGGTACGGTACTCAACCCCCCTTCTATGCCTTTTCATTTTGATAATCAGTTTTATTTAAGCTCTGAGTAATGTAGTGACCAATCGTGGCACGTCCAGTCTTTATAAAAACAATGGACTTTTATGGAAGGTCCACTGTTGTGTCCATGAAACTGTACATAGGTACCTTTAGATTCTATTGTCATATGTTTGACATATGTACGTTTAATTTTATTCATCTAAGAAAGTACAGATGGCTGTTGTTATTTTTATATTATTTGGGTAGAATTATATTTTTTGTAAATGACCACTGTATTTATGTTTTGAGCTTGGTAAGCCATAGGGACTTAGACTAGAGTACGAGCTACGAACATTGTGATTGATAAGTTCTTTTATTTGTATTTACTGATTTATTAATATTTTGTTCGTCATTTATAATCTTCGTTTCGACAGATGTTTCTTAATAATTTGTTACTTCAGAGTGCAATATGTACAAAAATTTACATATTAATATAGATTGTACAGTCAATTTTTAGTTTTAATGTCAACGCAATATACTTCGCTATAGTTCGTTGAATGTACACGGAAAGCATAATACATTATATCACAAGTGAGTTGCGATGCAGCCTCCACTCTCAATATTGTGTTTTTCTAATACTTAAGTGATTAATTTTACAATAGAATGAGTAGATGATCTTTGTATTTAAATTTGCTAATTTTTGGTAGCAGATTCGATTTGTTTACATTGATGAGATGAATAATGTACATTTTGAATTGATTTTGAAAGTGATTTAGTTGTTATAATAGTAATGAATTTTCTTATTAGATGTAACTGGCAGGCTAAAGTGGACTGGCCGAGTCCATTGATACCAGTGCTATGTGCAATGTTGGTTAGACCACAAGTGGGCGCCCGGAGCGCTGTTACCCAGCCCTGTAGTTACTAACTTACTCTAGCGGAACTATAAAGCCAAGTTCTTCTACCCACCAACTATGGGAAGGCTGACCACGCGTAAGAGCCCATTCCATCGATACCTATTGTTTTTGTATAATATTGTTTCCATCAGTTAGTCTGCAGTTACTTAATCCTATACATACTTTGCCTTAGCAATTCCTGTTATAACTTGGTTTGAAAACAGCGGTAAATTAGATATAGGGAACAGACAATGATGATATGTTAAAATTTTAGAGAGTCAACTTTTATAAAGAGAATACAAAAACAAATATGAAAGGTGTGTACAAAATGGAAATTTGTATAAGAATTGTTACGCGAATAAACTTACACCTCAAGATAAAATATAAAAATACTTTTGCCTTTTATTTATGTATCCTACTTTAAAACTAAACATATCCTACCCAAGTTCCCACTTACTTAATCCTTATGAAAATAGTTTGTGTGCAGTTACAAACTTTTACCTAACTGACGCGTCCAATCTGCGTCCGCTGTTGCGTGTACTGTGTATTATGTCTATAAGTCGCTACAAAAATGATTTGTATCATTATTATCCATCCAATGGGTTATGTTGACCGACATTGCGCGAAGTCGTCGCGGCAGACCAAGAAAGAGATGGAGGGATACGCTCAACAAGTTCCAAGCAGATTGGCCCATTTTGGTAGGTACATATGGAATAGGGGGAGGCTTTTGGACAGCAGTGGGATATTGAGGGCTAAATACAATAAAATAATCATGTATAGCGCTTTATAGATTTCAGATCCAATATGCGTTAGTATCCTTGTAGTCAGTGGATCGAATAAAACTCAAATTTTGCCATGTAGTGATATCCCGCGAGTTTTCACCGCATGCCAACGTCAATAAGTCATACTCCAAGTAGGTTGGATACTAGAGATCTGAGACTGCCTCCGCCTTGATATACCAGCTACTCCAGAGGTTTCAAGCTGCACGCGCGTCACACATGATTTTTGCGCCATCTGCTAGTTCCAGCGAACCTCACCAGTCTATGTTTACTTATATACCTACGAGGGTTTCAAAAACATGGCGTAACAGCAAGGGTAAAACTCCTTTCAGACCGTATGTAGGTATACCTACGCTCGTCTATTCATGATCGAGGCCACGACTACTTAACTAATTATAAGCATTCGGTCTGAAAGGGTTTTATTATATTAAACCTAAACTAGCCCTTTCAGATCGACTCTATAACCTCGTGCATACGAGGACACGACTAACACGTAGTAGCACAAAACCGTCAAACAAACAAACATTGACTCGCTGAGTGTAGATATATGAGTATTTTCCTGTTATTGTTGCCTTATCAAAACCACGCATTCTGACCTTTTGGATCCACTTCATCAGTAGCACTAATTCGCGAAGGCGGTTTCATAATGCTCTTGCGTGTCTTGAAAATGAGTGCTTTTAAAGTCTTATTTATTTTTGTATTGGGTCACCTACTTTGTAACGTGTGTGAGTATCTATTTAATAATTATTTTCCCACTTGGGCTGACTATTTATTTTTTCTAATTACTGACAGAATAATACATTAACTTTAATAAACAATTAAAAAATAAGTGTATAACTGTTGTCATATCTACACAGAAAGAATGTCAGAGTTCAAGTCACCGACCAAAGACAAAGTGCCCAAAAGGATGGTGACAATAATTATTATTTAATTTTAATTTATATAAGTAAGTAGGTATCTTTTATTCAATAGTAATACTAATTTTCTTACCGAAATAAGCGCCAGAGATAAGATCATAGGTTTCGTCTATCAAACGCTTCTAGATTTGCCTGAAAAGGAGCCACGCATCAATGCCCTATGGATAATAAATACAAAGGCTAAAATAGAAAATTAACTGTATTTGAAATGTCCAATCAAAGTTTTTTAGGACACCCAACAAAAACATGGTTTGCATTCCTTTATCCACATATCTCAAAACTATCCCACTCATAATCCCCCACAATAATTGAATTATGTTGTTATCAAAACACATTTCATGAACTTTCACCTTTTATAACAACGCAAAAACTCAGTTCGTGGCGAACTAGGTACCTACGAATCATGGAACTAAGTAGTAGGGAATGCAATATCGGAAGGTATTCAATTCCGGAACTGAATTTCGATGCTGTGAACCTAGTTTAAGAATTCCGGAACTGGTTCCGGAATTGTCAATTTTTTTTATTTTTCGGTTTTGAGGAAAGGAATGATCATATAACTTGTGTATAAATAAAAAAAGTACGATATTACACACTTACACACGCACGCAGTAATTATTTTCACATAAAAAGTTGATGATCAAAATAATTAAAACAAAAATATTACTTATTCATTTTATGAATCTGCAAATATTTGTCTCGGGTCAATTTTTTCAATGTAGCATTATGTATTTACAGCAAAAAATTCCTAAGTAGTATATCAGTCATGTAGTTCCCATAATACAAGCTTTGCTTAGTTTGGGTGGTGAAAAATGTCCAGCATTATTTATACTATTTATTTACTCTAAATACTCTCAGGCAGGAGACACCAAATATATTTGTATGCTTCTGTCAGATGCACACGTCGTTGTCCTCCATTATCATATCTTTTTATTTTCTTTGACAAACCCTGCATCGTTAGAAGACGATGACATGTTCATTTTGGGCTTGGAGGGTACTGCATGTGTAGGATTAGGCTCACTGTGAGTTTTGTACTGGCGTAGTAAATTGACGATAATCTCAGAAAATTTCTCGTTATTTAGTTTAGGTAAAATATTGTCGTAGGTTTGTGCGAATAAGTCTTCCTAATCGTGCAAATAATGCAGCACTCCTACTAATAATGGTCTTCTTTCTTTTATACGACTTCGGAAAGTAGAGATGTTGCGTTTTGTCGTGTAAAATGCCACTCACTGAGTAAAATGTATTAATATCGGAATACCGGTATTAGGCCTCTCAATTCCGGAATTGAAATATCGGAAAAATTTATTCGAGATTCCGGAATTACGAAATTCCGGAATTTCGGAATGCATGCCCTACTAAGTTGTGTCTGATGAACTAAAACATTGAACTCTAGATTAAGTACCTACCATCTGTCACCTTATCTTCCGAGAAGGAATGCGCTAAGTGGGAAAAACCCTGGTTAACTAGGTACTACCCATCACTATGTTCCAACTCTCAGTTCTGCTTTAATTAGATGCCCATATCAATGTCTTAAGACATTAGGTTATGTAGGGTTACATTATTTGATATATAGGTAATCGTCCCTTCCGAAATCTATCATCCACATTACATCTTCAATTGTGTTCATCCTTAGACGGCCAGCGGGAAAATAAGTTTTTCCGAAAAGACTACAAATACATAGACAGCACAGAAAGCTTCTATAAAATACACACCATTCATAAAAACTGGAAGGATGCTAAAAAGGCATGTGCTTCGGAAGGTGCCTCCCTTTTCTATCCGGAAGACAAACTGGAGGCCGAGGAGGTTATGAAGATTATTAAGAAAAACACGCCTTTCCATTGGGTGTATATTGGTATTTCGGATGTCTTATCTAGAGGGGTTTTCGAGAGTATCCATGGTATGTATCAACATTTTTTTTAATCACTGACTAATGATATATCTAGAGGACTAAGCCTTAGCGTTACTTGGTCACAGATAATTAAAGAATGAGCCTGATGGGCATTCTTTAGAAGTACCCTAGTTTCCTAAGTTAGTTTTTCTGAGCCAACACTAACTAGATACCCAGGAGGAAAAAAAAAGAATTAGATCGATTTACATCCTACATTTGGAAACAAAAGACACATTACATATTGTATTTTTGTTTTACCCATTCTGTGCACTATCGACACATCTTTTTCTACAATACACCAAATCTGGAAGAGAATGTTTTTTTGCATTAAGTTCGCCTCTGTATTAAAATGTGCAATGAGGCATTTTCTATTTCTATTGATAATAATCCTTTCTTCCAGGTGTTCCAATCGACGACGTCTACAACAAGTGGGGTTCAGGCGAGCCTAACAGTCTGTACCCTCAGAACTGCGTGATCCTACGACGTGAGGGCTTGCTGGGAGATGAAGACTGCAATATTCAATACCCATTCGTATGCAAGAAGACTCTCGACTCACTCCAGTGGAATAACCACTGCAACATGCCGGTTATGGGTAGGTTTCATCGTATGTTATAAATCCTACATAAAGCTATCAGTTTACCACAAAGCGATGGCAGCTATCTACGCTTGTAGTTTTATTATTGTAGGTATTTGTAAGTAATTATATTTGTTATTGTATTATCAAACCAGCGGGGCGATCACACTAACTCATGGCTATCGACATGGCAATCAATATTGTCATTTATTCCTTATTTTAATGGCCCATCCATCCAAAAAACGGAACGTCCAATCGGAAACTAATTTTGTTCTTTCGCATTGTCCATCTATGGTTCATCTAGCTTACAAAATAGCGTGATACGATTCATCCCATCCGATGATACCAGCCATGGAAAATTAGTGTGATCGCCCAACAGGCCGGTTTGACCTAGTGCACTGTACTCCGACTTCCGATCCGAAGGTCGTGGGTTCGAACCCGGTCGTGAACCGATGATTTTTTAATTTCAATTTATGTTTGCTTAACATGTTCTCAAAACGGTGAAGGAAAACATCGTGAGGAACCGACATGCCCTGGAACCAACAATTCGAAAGCATTGATTAGTGTTCAATAAGCGACGATGGGCTTACAACCTGTCACGTGGAATGCTAACTACTTACAAAATGCGGGCATGGCAGATGTAATGTTTGGACGTGCCTCTGACTACCCCCTACTTGATCCTCAAAGATCTTCTGAGTATATATTTGAGGATGCCCATCATGAGGAATCAAGTCGTGAACGTATTTGTTTGTTTTGTATTCTGAAATCAACAATTATTGTAGCCTAGGATGAATCAACATTTCGCCCCAGGTTCATACTTTCATGATGAAAAAAAAGCCATGCTAGACATTAGGCAAAGCTTTGATCGTTTCAGAGATACACCAGATAAGGAGGAAGTACACTACGGAAGCGTCTTTCTTCCAGCCTGCATTGGCGCTATCGAGCACCCGGATAGTCATTTCAATCTTTCTTACAGATTATGAATACAACGAAGCTCTGGGTAAATGCTATAAGTTCCACCTGAACCCACTGAACTGGATGGATGCGTACGCAGCCTGCAGCGCCGAGCTATCGTACCTAGCGATCATAAACAGCCAGCAAGAAGCAATAGAACTGGCAAACATAACAGCCAGGGCACCAAAAGACAATGTGCAGGGCAACTATTTGAGGGGCGCCGTGCACTTGGGTTTCCATAATAGGGATGATGAGGGCTGGCAAACTATCAAAGGTAAATCCCACATCGATCCCTTTATTCATAAAGGCACAGTCCATCCAACCAATCCATCCCAGGGATAGAATCATAGAATGTTTAGTATCATTTTCGACCAATTTGGGGATGGTAAATATAAATATTTGGGCCATTTTAAAATAAGGAAAAAGTCGATATGGGTATGCTGATAACAAAAAAGTGGACCGCCATTTTGAAATCAAAGATGGCGGACTAACTCAGCGTCCAAATCCTAATCATGTTCTTTATATTTATGTTAAAAAACGTTAAAACAAATTTAGGAACAATGCTCGGTAGTCTATTACTTACCTACACCTTATTTATATTTACAGGCGTACCATTAGCAGACTGTGGCTACTCTGTCTGGAGTCCTAACCAGCCAGATGGAAAAGGCAATGAGAAATGCGGTTCAATGTTCTACAATGGACAGCTCAACGATATTGGATGCGAGCAACGCATGTTTTTTATATGCGAACACGATATCAACTTTAATGAAAATCGCGAAGAAAAGATCGATCCGCGATTTAATACTGAATAACTAAAGAACCCCACAGATTATTCCAACCTAAACGTGTAATAACATAAAGGACCGTAGGTACCTACCACGTAGATTATTTTTTCTCCTATAGCGTTGCGAGGTATTTCCTCATGATACCAAATCTCGATCATTTAAGTTCTACGAGTAAACATCTGGTCAAACAGACGCTGTGGCGGCGGCGACGATCAAAGGAAATGGTTGTCAAGTATTTGACACAGTTCACGTGATATTTGATCCCGCCACCGCCATCGCCACTGCTACCGCCACCGCGTAAGTTTGACTGGGCCTTAACATGTTCTAATTAGGACATAGAAAGGTACTTACTTAATAGAGATCTTTTGTTTTTTAAAAAGGTTGGAATATGGTAAAATGTTATATATATATGCATACAAAAAAACATGTCAAAAACTATCCTTAGTAATCAGTGAAAAATTTGGTACATTTAGTTGTACCAAATTTTTCATAAAACCCCTAGAGTGAAAGACAGTTTTAGTAAAAATATTGATTTATTAATGTTATACTCGTAACTTTATCTAAACATGTATATTATCGTTATCAGAGTGTTTTTATGATACCTACAGTAAAATAAACATTTACCTATATTATATTAGAACCTTATGAATGAATGAACCTTATATACAATAAGAACCTACTGCTAGAATGAGTATATTACAACTTTGATATGAATAGCCCCTACATAATAACCCGCATGGAATATTCAACATTTGAATTCGCAAAGAGAAAACAGATGAAAAATGGTGTAAGTGGCTCATCTAAGAGTAACAGTGCAATCATTGATTTTATTTCATTTATCAGCGATTCATTGGCATTCGAATTATGCGATTGTTTTCCATTCAGCGTTTGAGAACAACCTTCTTTCAAATTACCCGCTAAAATATATAAACCTAATTCATATAGTAAAACATAAATTTTCACATACCATTGCTAAAGCCAGCGACTAAGTTTCGGCTCATTCCGAGAGTCGTGAAAAACGACGTTAGTGATCGCGTCGCGTCTTGCTATTACCGTTTAACCATGCTAATAATCTTATTCACGATTGTTTTTGGAATACAATTTGTATACTTAATTATTGTGAAAATTAACTAATATCTGAACCAATCAAACAAAAGGCCTTCAATTCCCGTCAACACTTCGGTCAAAAAAGCTTAAGCAAATATTTAGGCATGTCGACGACCTTAGCTACGAGTAATTTGATTCTATTACACACGAGCATTAAATAGGTACATTCGATACAGTTAGTGGCCAACTCTCCCATATTCATTTACTCATTGAAAACCGCACTGCCTACTAAAGGGAGATACCTTACGACAGGTCCGAAGAATTTGAGCAATTCCTTTGCGGGCGGGAAGAATGCGACGAACCAACTAATCAGCAACAGGTAGAAGAATATTGTCACCAACTTATCCAGGACGTAAAGCCTGAAATTAAAAAAAAGATACCTATTACGAGACTTTGTTGCCTAATTGAAATAAATTTATTATTAGACCTTTTGCGTTGTGGTAAGCAAGATAAAGTTTATCTATCTATCTCTCAGAATAACACATAGGCTACTTTTTCCGGGTACCACGCAGGCGAAGCCGTGGGCAGAAGTTAGTTAATAATAAAGTTCAATGATGTTATAGATAGGTGAACTTTTTATTGCTATTTACAGTAACCATACGAAAACATATCCTAATAGAAGAAAAACAAGAAATTCACAATGGGAATATTATGAGAACTGGGGTCTGGACAAATACCTCACGCTTAGTTTTCACGCTAACGCAAATTTGTCAAGGAAAAACTTGGCATTAATCACGTGAATTATCCACAGTTAATGTCATTTCCATACAATTTAATCATTCAGCAGGCGTTAACGCCAACAGAAAGTGGTATTTGTCTAGACACCCTTTTTGCATGGTGAAAAGAGTTTTCACGCTAACGCAAATTTGTCAAGGAAAAACTTGGCATTAATCACGTGACTTTTCCACAGTTAATGTCATTTCCATACAATTTAATCATTCAGCAGGTGTTAACGCCAACAGAAAGTGGTATTTGTCAAGCACCCTTTTTGCATGGTGAAAAGAGTTTTCACGCGAACGCAAATTAGTCAATGAAAAACTTGGCATTAATCACGTGACTTTTCCACAGCGAAATGATGACTTTATTAGTTACAACTTGCAAAAAGCGAGATAGAATGACTTCGTAGGAATTGTTTTTATCTAACTAACTTTAACTTAAAGGTGCGGCAGCGAATTTATTCCACAGCACGCGGCGCGGTATATAACACGGACAACTCTATTATCCACGTGTTATTTTATGAATCAAATAAAGTAATATTTTATAGTAGGTTATTCTACTATTGCTTTAACAATGTAGAAATGTTCGGAGTTTTCTATCGCTCGTACGTAACAATATCACCAGTTCCCTACGAAGGTATTTACTCAATAATTATGATTTCGTGTTGATTTAATGATAACAAAATAGAGTATAATAGAATTATGTATTTATTGTTTAAACTGTGCATATAGAATGTCGAACAAACAGTTTACCTATGAGAGCATTATGAGGTTCTTAAGTAGGTACATAATAATAAATACTTTACAGATAGATAACTATGTCAACCATTTCTAACACACATAACATAATAAAAAACCCGATGATACATTAAATTTATTGACACCTTTATAGTACTCTTCGCAGAATTAAAACTATAGCGGATGTCATATAAAAAAAAATACCACTGTTTGTTTGATTTTTTGACGTTTCGTAGCTAATTTAGTAGCTCCTTATTATGAGCACCATTAGCAATCTTATTCAACGTGAAAACACTACTTAAAATCAACTGGAAATTCACATGCTCACACTCAGTTAAGGCTTCAAACAGTGTTTAATTTTCTTCTGTTGAATTTAAAATGTAACTTCAGAAAGAGACATTTTAGGTAATCAGCTGTTTAAGAAAATATTATTTTCACCGCCCTTCTCATTCTCATTAACACCTACATATATATTAGGCGATTTATGCCCTTTCCCCTTTCAAAGCTCGTAATGTATACAGTTATTTGGGTTTTTAAAGTATTAATTCACAGTTAGATAATCTCAAGATATCCCATAAACATCAACCTCGGCGGGGAATCCGCGACCTTATGCTAGGTACAGTCAGCGACAAAAAAACTCCTTAGACTCAAGTTTAAAATATTGGGCTACATTTGTAGATCTGCCCAGCTTCGCTACCAGTTATGGTGAAGTCATGGGAAAATCCAACATAGTTTTTTTTGTAAAATATACATTAGGGACATTGCAATACTCATTTTAGGAAATGTTTAATATTTATTTACAAAAAATCCAAAAAATAGCTAAACTGAAAATCCCGCTAAATTGCGGACTGAGGTTGAACATTTCAAAGAAGAACTGTAAGTCTGGTACTTGAAAAAATTCAAGCTTAAAGCTCTTCAGAGTGGACATAAACTGTGTGCATATTATCCCGTTAAAATAAAAGGGCTTTTTGTGGTAACCAATTTTATTTTGCAACGTGATTTGACGAAAAAACGGTAGAGGGAATGCGATTTTATCGAAGGCTGACATAACGGTAAGAGCTTTTTTCATCGGATACTCTTTATCCGGGTACCACGCGGGCGAAGCCATGGGCAGAAGCTAGTCTATCTATATATAGCTCGCAAAGCAACGTCTAAGAAAGGATAACACTTACATGTTATTTTGGAGTCTAGCTTTTGGAAGATTCTCGAGTTTCTCTTTTAAGCAGTACAGCTTGCCTCCTATCATGCAGCTCTCGATATACGGCTCGTCTTCGATGATGGTCAGGTCCATAGGATACGTCTCCCGATCCTCAGGGTTGAGGTTGGTCGCGAGGGATTTGAAGTTGTTCGTGTCGAACCACCATTCGCGGGTGGTGAAGTATTGTAGGACCTCTAGGCCCACGGATATCCTGTTCTGGATTCGTACCATGCTGGAAAGGACGAGAGGGAAATAATATTATTATCTAACTAGTAAATACTCGAGAAAAGTCGCGTCTAAGGATTATAAATAAATAAATAATGCTGGACGTTTTTCACACAGCATCATCTAGCCCCAAACTAAGCAGAGCTTGTATTATGGGAACTATATGACTGATATACTACATATATATATATATATATTGTAAATAAACCGACCCGAGACAAATATTTGGAGATTATACAAAAATTTATCCCGCGGTGAGAATTGAACCCGCAACCTTCAGTGTCTCTAGGTTCCGGGACCACTGTAGCGCAGTGTACCCACTGCGCTACAGTGGTCGTCAGATTATTAGGAAGTTTGTTTTATAAGGTTTTTAACGCGGACAAAGGAATAATATCCATTGTCCGCGTTGAAATCAACAAACTTCGTCACCTTTTTACCTGTTTTTTGCCTAATCCTGACCCCACACTAGGACCCGCTGTGTCGTGGGTGTTGTGGTACCACAGAATTCATAGTTCCTGTCCTGATACCCACGATACAGAAAATCCAGGGTCAGGCAGAACTATGTATGTGTCAGTTTGGTGTTTATTTTATTTATTTCACGGCGTTCGTGAAGTCACCCCCGCATAGGCTTTGTCGAAAATCAACGCTGCTTTACTTACACCCATGCATGGTGTGAAGTAGCATACATTCTGAGACACTGCCTGGTTGACAAGCGGTGCTTTAGGGATTTACTTTACACAGCATTATCTACCTACCCACGAGACCTACCACCGAGGTCGATAAGTGATCCTCATGAAAAAAAAGGATCTGGGCTACTATAATCGACGACCTCTGTGGCGCAGTGGGCAAAGGCCCACCTGAGACGCAGATGGTTGCGGGTTCGATTCCCGCCGCGGTTAAATGTTTGCAAGATCTACAAATATTTGTTTCGGGTCTGGGTGGGTCTATGTATAATATGTAAGTATTTACAAAAAAAAAGTATATATAACTAGTATATCAGTCATGTAGTTTCCATAATACAAGTTCTGCTTAGTTTGGAGCTAGATGATGCTATGTAAAAAAGAAAAGTATTTTAAATCCTACTACTATTATAAACGCTAAAGTTTGTGAGGATGGATGTTTGTTACTATTTCACGCAAAAACTACTGAACTGATTTTGATGAAACTTTACAGAAATATTGCTAATACATTAGAATAACACATAGGCAACTTTTTATCCAAGTATCACGCGGGCGAAGCCGTGGGCAGAAGCTAGGCATTCATACGGAACGATAAGGCTGGAAACCACTTACAATCGCTTCTGCCTAAATATAATCATCAGGAAATCGATCAGATAAGCCGGCACAATGTGGTAGAAGAACACACAAAGGTCGTGTATGAACTTGTTGTTTCGGATGTTCCCGTCGGGGTACCACAGGGGTCCTTCGAACGGGAACTTGCGCACGGTCGCTTTCCCAATGTCCAGGACTTGTTTCCAGGTTGTGTTGCGGTCGTCTCCCGTCGTCAGGTTGTATACGGGAATCTCTGGACCTCTGGAAACAAGCAAATTATACGTTTATACACTCCCATAATAGGCTGTATAGTCGCGTATAGATCTTTTGCGCACGCACACACGTGTAAAGAAAGTTGTGCATACTGACACCAAGGTCATTCCCACCAATGCCAAATCGTTTGTTCTCCAAATTATAAATTCCATACATGGGCTTAAGCAATCCCATGCCATTTTTAATATAAAAATAAAGTCGTTTTCTTTCCCAGTCAATGAGTTTTAGGTAAGTTGGTAGGTACAGTTAACAGAAAAAGCCTAAGACTATATTTTTTTCGTTTTCCTACAGACTGGTTTGGTTGCTGCATTACGTACTTATTACATTTTCCGTGCCCATGTCGTTATTTTTGTGTGCGGTCGCTTCATAATAATTATGTACCTACAGTAAAGTTAATAATGTTAATTTCAATGCCTACTACTCATGTTTTAGTTGTGCACATTTGTTTCAAATACAGCAACACTGAGAACCTAGTGTCTAGACAAACCTAACAAAAGTTTTAAGATGCTACTAACTATTAAACCTACTCAGTTTGTTAAATAAATAAAATAAAAGTGACACGCTTCAGAAATCTTCGTCATCTATATCATCTTGCGGTGCAATAGATACTACGATAAGGACCACGATTTAATTTAAATCGTAGTTGTACCAGAACTACGCACGTAAACTACACGTGCATAGTAAAAAAACGTGCATAGTTTCAAATTGTACTTGAACCGCACGTTCAAGTACAATTTGTACTTGAACCGCACGTTCAAGTACAATTTGAATGTGCATACCTAACTAGAGTGTAAAACGTCCCCCATTGCAATTTCTCATTTGAACCCGTTAGACGAAAATTTCCGAAGCAATAAATAAATAAATAAAATAAATAATAATGCTGGACATTTTCACACAGCATCATCTAGCCCCAAACTAAGCAGAGCTTGTATTATGGGAACTACATGACTGATATACTACTTATATATATTTTTTTGTAAATACATACATATTATACATAGAAAATACCCAGACCCGAGACAAATATTTGCAGATACAAACATTTGTCCCGTGGCGGGAATTGAACCCGCAACCTTCTGCGTCTCAGGCGGGCCTTCGCCCACTGCGCCACAGAGTCGTCGAATATTTTAGGCAATGGGCATGTCTTGTCATGTATGCGATGATACCAAACTTCTGGTAAAAAATAATGCTGTTGTATTCTTTATCTTTCTCTCAAGTTAGTTTTGTTATTCAATTCAATTCAAAATATTTTATTCCATTTAGATACATACAGTACACTTGGAAAAGTCAATTTGTATACATCATTTTAGCTATTTTGATACTTAAGTAGGTAATAACTTAACTTAGGTTAGTTAATAAAGCTAGATGTCGCTGCTTCTCTATGAAAAATAAATGGTCATTTAATAGTAATAAATGGTAGTGTTACCTCTCCTTAGCCTGTCCGGTCCTGTACCCGATCACAATGAGGCTGTTGATAGCTATGTCTACCGGGATGACCTCCGCGTGGTATCGGCCGATGCAGTACATAGACCGAATCACGCCCTTGCCCGCGCCGACCATCAGGCCTATAGGCCCGTTCAGATTGTCCACCCAGCCGGGTGTCGGGTCCTTGTAAGAGGGTGTCACTGAAAAAGCATGCTTAGGTCTCAGTATCTACACTTATATTATAACTAGCTTCTGCCCACGGCTTCGCCCGCGTGGTACCCGGATAAAAAGTAGCCTACGTGTTTTTCTGGTGTATAAGCTATATTACTGTAAAGTTTCATTAAAATCTGTTCAGTAGTTTTTGCGTGAAAGGGTAACAAACATTCATCCTCACAAACTTTAGCGTTTATAATATTAGTAGGATAAAAACACGCTTTTATGATGCACAAAAAAAAACTACTATCCATCATCAGACATATTCCTCCTGGCTCTATCATCAAACCCTCGTTACCAAGTCCAATCTATAGGACTCGTCAAAACCAATCAAATTAGTCCAGACTCAAGGGGATTACTAGTAATTCCTAGTAGTTCCATTATCCACCTACTGGCTCCATCATCAGATCAGCTCCAAGATACCAAATTATAGTATTGTCATCCGAACTACATACATATACAAGTTTTATTTCGATACAACAGTTAGATACTTTTAAACTACTGGTTAAAATTGATACTTTTAACCTACTGGTTAAAATTGACTTCCAAGATTTGATTACATTGTTTGTTATTTTGTTAGTTACCTACTTAATTAAAAGCTAATAGAAGCGTTAAAAAGGTAAGGTTTGTAAAGGTAAACTTTGGATGTAGGGAGTAATCACATAAACTACTCATCCGATTCCAAAAATTATTTCACCAATATGAATGGAACTGTAGGGTGGGCATAGGCTGTATATTATCCTGTTTAATAAAAAGGCTTTTCGTGGAAATCAATATTCCAACTACGTCGTTTTACCAAAAGTTGCTTTTCATAGGCTACTTTTTGACCGGGTAACACGCGGACGAAGCCGTGGGCAGTAGCTAGTACTTATGGTTACAGAATGACTGGTCAAACGTTCGTCACCGAGTGACTTCAGTTCTGTTGTGTTGTGATGTATTTTTTGTAATGTACGTGGGATACTCAGAAATTTTTCTATGGATAAAATATTTTAATTAAATCTTTTCAAAGAACCAGCCTCTATACAAAGTTTCATGCGTCTGAACCAATTTTTGAAACATTTTTTCCAGTCCGCCGCAGACACCTCTTCCACGGTCTTCTCGAACGCTGCTAGCGCATCTTCCGGCGATGAAAACTGTATCCCTTTCAGCTGATTTTTTATTTTAGAGAATAAAAAGAAGTCACATCGTGCCAGATCAGGACTGTAAGGAGGGGACCCAAGACTCTGGCCGGTGTGGTGTCCAGGAAATCCCTCGTTTTGAGCGCTGAGTGCGCGGGCGCTTTGTCATGGTGAAACAGTACCCCGCGGAGCCCGGTGTTCGGTCGCTTGTTGATCATTGCAGACAAAACTTCTGGCAGGCATTTTGTGGAATACCATTCGGCGTTAATGCTGCTTTGGTCTCGTAATGGAATTGAAACCAGATACCCCGTCAAAGTGAAGAAACTAGCGATCAAAATTTTCCCCGCGCTTCTCGATCGCTTCACTTTCGTAGGCGTTGGTTCGTTTTGAAACCGCCAAACTGTCAACTGACGCTTTGTTTCTGGATCGTATTGATAAATCCAGGATTCGTCACCTGTCACAATATTGTAAACGCGCTGAGACGAGCCTGCTTCAAATTTTTGAATCATATCACGGCACCACTCCACACGGGCCTGCTTCGGTTGTGCGGCACCCAGCGCGAAACTATCCTCCTCACGCGAAGGTGCTCGTGAATGCTTCCCGAACCAACCTACAGTGTATGTTGAATCTCTTCGTATGTAATTCGCCTGTTTTCTTGAATTACATTTTTTACTGCCAGCACACTTTCTTCCGTGACAGCCGTCGTAGGACGAACACTCCTTTGTTCATCCCCCAAAGTAATGCGACCGCGCTTGAACTCGCTATGCCAACGGTAGATGGTTGCTTTTGAAGGTCCTTCATCCATAAAAGCCATTTGAAGTCGATCAAATGGCTCATCAGGTTTTAGGCCACATTTAAAATCGTAGAAAATCATCGCACGAAAATGCTTTCGATTCAGACCCATTTTTAAATGAGAAACGATAATTTAATTTGATTCTCCAAAAAATTTAGAGGGAAATTCGAAATTCAAAACAATGGTATTTTTACTTTTAAATAACCATTTTTCAAAATAATTACAAGTGGCTAATACATAAAAAATTTTTTCGCAAAACTTTCTGGCCTGGTATAAAAAAAAGAATTTTTGAATCATTGGTGACAAAATCAAAAAAAAATAAACACAAACACATAATAACATACACGAAATGTTAAAACATCACAAAAAATAAAAATATGGTCAAGAGGTCCCTCAGCTCAGCTTGATGACATCGTGATCTTATGATGACATCGTGTTGACGTATTAGGGGGTAACACCAAACAGGGGGCCTTTCAGGCCCTTGGGTGGTCGGAGTGAGGGCTCTGACTATCTTCAAGCGGATCTCGGGAGGGCAGCGGTACATTATGGCATGTGCCGCCCTTAGCACCGTGAGGGTGCAGGGGGTGGTTTTTCAACTGCCCCGGGACGTGCGAAGGGCGTTTAGTGAGTGGAGTACCGGTGCGTTTCTTTGGAGATCTCGGAGCCCCTTGACATGCATCGAGGCCGGCCACCGGGGGGGTTTTAGTGAGTCCACGAGTCCGTGAACCTCACAAAACCTCAATGTGGTAGGGTATCTGTTAGCAGATTTCCCTCTCGTCACCAAAAAAAAGGGGGTAAGACTATGTATGTGAATATTGTTTTTACCAATACTAGGTCTCGCGATGGCCACGGGCAGTTCAGGGAAGCTCTCTCGTACTAACGCCTCAGCTAGCCGCTTGGAGTAAGTATAGCTGTTGGGGTGTTTCTGGTACAAGGAAGGCGCCAATAGCTCGAGCTGTTGCTCAGAGAGCCAGGAGGCAGCGCGGAGGACCTGATGGGGGTCCGCTGGAGGGTCGTGCACCTGTAAAGATAAGTACAGGATGCGTTCTCTTACAACGGAACAGAGGGTGTAACTGAACTGTATATGAACTTATATAAAACCAAACAAGTTCTAAGCAATTAATTTTATGGTTCTAAACTGACTTGTTCTATTTCGTATTTAGACATAAACCAATCAAACCAACTTCTGTCTGGCTAAATGGTCTATGGATAGTTAGTAGGTCGCCTTTCCCAAGGGTCGTTCGGAAATGTCATAAATTTCTTAGCGGAAAGTTACAGTTTTTTTTTCTGAAAAGTATCTTAGAACTTTAAAAAAATCATGTGAATGGTATAGTTTTCACTAGAAAGTGAATATTACTATGGTTTGTGATTTCTACTTTGAGAGTTTAATAAAAGTTATAATGCGCAGACATACAATTATATTCGTAAAGTATACTGAAATGCCACAAATACTGTCGCCATTTTTGCAGTCCTGCTTATTTCATTATATTTGTTTTAGAAACAAGCACTCATGTAAATATCTTTTAGTTTTTGTGTAAACAAATTAATCTTATTTAAAATCACACATGCCATAAAAAGTCCTTGATGGTTATCGCGTGCGGAAATGTTGCGAATACCTTTTCGGCCATCCTGTCAAAGTCCGGGTAACAGAAGGCGGTGGATAGATGAAGGAAAGCGACCATATTCTTCATCTTTCGCGCTATATCGAGGACTCGCAGGGTTCCCTTTGTGTTCATTTCAAGACCTTCCTTCAGGGGCGCCTCCAAGCGGAGGGTGGCGGCGAAGTGGAAGACAACGGATACCTGGAAAGTTTAAGGTTCAATGAGACTTTTCATCCGTTATGTCTCAGGGTCTTCCTGTTTCATTTGACGGAAAGGAGAGGCAAAAGTAAATTTAGTCTTTTTTCGTTCAGCCTGCTGGTCACCTTAAGTTAGGTTTGTGATCTGTACAGGTTAAGGTATAGTGGCCCTGGGGGTCTAGACAAATACCTCACGCTTAGTTTTCCTTTCACACTAACGCAAATTTGACAAGGAAAAACTTAGCTGTAGTCACGTGACATTTCCACAGCAATGCCATTCATTTCCATACAGTTCAATCTTTTCGCAGGCGTTAACGCCAATAGAAAGTGGTATTTGTCTAGACACCCTGAACAGAAGAGATCATGGAAGAATGCGCAAGTGTACCCGTAGTCTTGGCAGATAAGGCGTCAGGAAGAAACATAGTGTAGGTTTTAGCCGGTAGGAGTTCGGCATAACCCTACTGTCTCTCCCGCGAAGGAAGTATAACCATGATGGATTTCCCCACAAAAAAATGGTGGCCTTGAACAGAGCCTGGTACATAACGGTGTAGGGAAAGGATTCAGTGTACCTCGTGAAAGCTTCTTATAGACACGTGTCTTTGGTTGTAGGACATGCCAGTTTCCTCATATGTTTTCCTTCACCGTATGAGTACAGATCATTTTTTTCGAAAGTCGAGGACAACAGCACTGTACTGTTTGTTACACTGTACTTTTTGTTACTAAACATCTGCGTGAGCAGCACCGATGTGGATCAAATTTGAAATAGGGATAGTTCATCTAGTTAATTGCTATTCTTATATAAACTGAGGAAAGCCGTATTCAGAAGCTAGTAAGACATCGTAATGGTAATAGCGTTATACAACGTCCATTAGTAATGGGGTTAATGTCAATAAAATTGCAGCACTGAAGTGTTATGGCTACGATTTGTTTGAAGTTACCTACAGCATCATCATCATAATCAGTCTGAACAAGTCCATTGCTGGACGACCCACAAATGACATGGCAAACGGTTTTAAGCTACCAACCATTTGATGTCATCTGTACTTACATCGAGGGGCATTCCTATACTGAGTCGTTCTATTTAAGAACCTCCCCAGAGGTAGTCAGATCTGCTAGCTAGATGGCTAAAAACAAATGTTGCTTTTTTATGTTATTTCGAGGCAAACAAGCATATATGGCCAACAAGATGATAATCAGATGAACTTCGCTCACACCAAAGTTCGCCGCTGCAGAAGCAACCTAGCCAAATGGGGGATAATAGACCCATGCCATGGGAACCTATACTGAATATGTCGCACTTACTCTCCTGCCTACTATTATTACCTACATAATGTAGCTGTATGTTGTTCCAATAAGCAAAAAAACCGAGATACACCAAGACGAGCTTTACTGCTTTGCGGTAGACATAGGGACTGGGTTGTACTTTTCCTCTCTTTTACTACAGAACTCCGATACTACTAGGTTTGTAGAATACAGGATAAGTAAAGCATGTTTATATTCCACTATCGAGTAAATACCAAGTAAACACGCGGTGAAAGCAGTTTCAAAAGTACCAGCAAGGTACCACGCCACTTGCACTTGCCCGAGTGAAATTGTAAACTAACATTATAATGGTTATTTACTTTAGACTTACTTGGCTAGTGATGAAAATTGACGTAATACAAAATATACCTTAGCACAATAGCCTTCACTTAGCAGACAGATTTCTACGAAAAAGAAAAACAGTTAACCTAAAACGTTGCCTTAACTTAGTGCAGACGGGTTTATCCTACGTATGATAAAAATTAACAGCGCGATGAAATGGATGTTAGTTGTTAAAGAAGAAAGAAAGAAAGAAAATACATTTATTAACCACAAACACAACACAACAGGTGACAAAATACAAAACAAATAAATATAAACACATAAAGTTTCATTAATATACTACAAAATTAAAATAAAAATATATGTGTTGTGTGGGGTCAAAAGGTCCCTATCTCAGCATTATGCTGCACCAAACCTAAGAAAGGTGCAGCGCTGATTTTCAGACAGGGCCATCGATCGTGATGTCACGAACCACGGGGAGCAAACGTAAAAAGGAAGGAATAAGTAGATAGATAATAGATAAAATACGTATTATGTACAATAGATAAATATATTATGAATGTAATATTATAATTTAAATATAAATAAGAGGGAAGTTCCGAAAGATATTAGGAATTTGTTTGTCTGTGGTCTGTGCAATGCGAGTCCAGTAGCCATTAGATTTTAAATTAAATACAATCGCGAAAATCATACATCCCACTACTATGTAAACGTGCAAGTTTGTGAGGATGGATGTTTGTTACTCTTTCACGTAAAAAATTACTGAACGTATTTTGATGAAACTTTACAGTAATATCGCTTATACATCAGAATAACACATAGGCTACTTTTGATCCGGGTAATATGCGGGCGAAGCCGTGGGCAGAACGTGGTGAGCTATCTCTTTCTTGCGTACACTATTAGTAAAAGAGAGCGATAGTTTAAATTTAGTTTATTCAGTGTACTACAGAATCGAGGCCATTATTAGGTGTAGAACATGTAGAGGGACTTTTGTTGATTTTCAACGGTGTAGGTCAGAGCAATCTTAAGAAGTCGCGGGCTAGATTTTGAGACGTTCATCAAATCGCGGACCGTAGATAGATTAACATACCTACTAGTACGATAAATATAAATATACATTTTATTTTTCACTTTAATCTACAACTACAATTTACGTTATAAGATTGTGTATTTTTATACGTCAATCCACTTTTCTTGGCTTGGCGCTTTTTAACACCAGACATTCCACCTAAGAAAATCAAATAACAAAACAAAAACTGTCTAAACTTTTTATTAAAAACGAAACAAAATCGCGTTTGGGATGCGAACAAAGCGCTAATTTTAAGTTTTCGCCTAAAAAGCAAAACTGTCTAAAAGGTGAAAACTTAAACAGATAAATATAGTAATTCGGGAGGGATTTTAAAGTGTTCGCGGGCCGTACTCAACGTTGCGACGGCAGCGGTGAGCCGTGTCCGGCCAACATGCCGGAGTAGGTAGGATACCTAAGCGGTACTCCCTTTTTAAAACATAAAGTAGAAGTTTTTTATTCTTTTATCAGATTGTTTATCATAATTTATAGGCGTCTTCGGCACCTAGACTAATTAATTTATGTCTATAGCAATCCGAAAGTCGGTTTCTAATTTTAGAAAGGATCTTTTTGCATATTGTCGTAGCGATAAATACTCGACTAAGAATGACTTGTCATGTTGATCAGGTACCACGTCATCTGCCTAATTATCTACGTTTTCAAGTTGAAATCCTATTCTATCAGGTATATCATACTGATATTAGAATTATGAAAGTACAAATGGATTCGGAACTTTGTTGATTATAAAATTATCTTCGCAACATAGCAGAATTCGATTAAATTTGTAATTCTAGTTCGTGAAATAGTTTAAAATTTCCTAAATTAAAATTTCAGCACCACCCGAAGCCGTGGGGAAAAGTTAGTGAAAAGTAAAGTTGTTTGTTTAAACCAAGTATTTTTATAAACGCTCTACTGAATTTCATAACTAACACGAACAAAGGAAATTACATTTTTATTTACCGCAGGTACTAGGTATATTCATAGATATAATAAGAGGAACGCAACTCAAAGATAAATCAGTATTAAAACATTTTTTTTGTATTTATTGCGATTTTATTTTGTATTTTATTAATATTGTTGTTGCACTGAGCATATCTTTCTCTGGGTCGTCTGCAAACTTTAACCCTTCTCTTGTTTGGCTTTAGACAAAACCGGGATTCGTCAGTGAGCAGTACTTTCCCCGAGCATCATCATCCCAGTTTTGGTATGAACGAGCATAGTTGGCCCGAGCTACTCCATGACCTACGATAAGTAATTCTTTTTTCAAATAAACATTCAGGTCTATGTGGTGTATGTCTATGTGTAATAAGAACTTTTTATCCATTTTTCTACCTTTTTTTCGATCAATGAAGTGTTTCTCTAAATAAGTCCATGAGTGTATATAAAAAAATCAAGGTAGGCATTATGTTCTTACTGAAGTAAGTATATTATGTCTGTTTGAACGCATACAACTCCAATTCTTCTCGGCAAAATTTGAAACGATAGGACAGCAATCTGATCTGATGATAAAGAATTAAGTTTAGACACGGGATTTCATAATGAATAACAGTAACAGTTGGGCTTATTTATATCATATTGTGGTCCATTGGAGCCATTCATTGTAGAAATATATGAAATAAGTTATAGCCTCTTTTAGGGTTACCATATACTCAAAATGGTGTCAAACCTACTGCTAAGTCTACGTTGTATGTCTGTGTGTCACAGGCAGTATCTTTTTCACCGTAAAGCAGCCAGTTGTTTTTTTTACAGAATACTGGGTCATTTTCATATATTAATAAAATCAACAGGTTAATAAAACCTAAAGAAAATGAAAACCGATACAAATTTTCACATTTATAATATTAGTGGGACTTATATTAACTAGTAGTTTGGTGGTACAGAACCCTTAGTGATCAAGTCCAATTTGCACTTAGCCAGTTTTTGACTTACCTCATCATAAAGCTGTTCTAGTAGGCTATCCTCAATACCCAGGTTGTCGTAGAGTATGTCGCCTGACACCGGTATTAGTTTCTTCATCATTTGAGGTTTTTCCTCTCTTATTCTTGAGAAAAGCTGGAACAGTTTAAAATAATGAATTAATTAATTAGCATGTTTTTTTTCTTCTACATCTAGAAGAAAAAAAACATGCTTTCGACTCAAAGTCAAAATTCATTTATTAATTAGAATCACAAGGATCACTTTGACTTTTATCTACTGCCTGTTCCTCGCGACCAAGGCGGAAAGAAAGGCAAGAAAACAAGGATGGTTATTATATTAATGGACTTCTTACAAAACAATAGTTATCTATATCTTCGAGAGTGCTACAGGTGCTATAGGTAGGAGAGTGCTTACAGATAGGGAGTCTTACAGGTAACAGAATACTTACAGGTAGTTTCCACATATCCTCAATGCGAGTCTCGGGGGACTTTCCGCGTTTGCTTCTAACGAGTGCGTACACGCCGCCGATGTCTGGGACACTATAAAGGAGCTTCTCGATCAGCACCTTGCCCATGAGACCAGATGCCCCAGTGACGAGCACTTTCCGCCCTCGATACCACTCGTTTACTTCCGACGTCATTTTGGAGTGTTACTGAAACAAAAAAAAACAGTCAGTGTGACTGTTACTGAAGAAACGTTATCTTATCTAACATTTAAAAAAAATATCAAACTTTAGAACAATCATGGGTATGAATGAGTTTTTTTATCTACAGTTTTGGTTTATTAAAAAGTCATACTAATTGACTTTTTAATAAACTGGGCTGCCTGCCTCTGCACACATACTCGTATTAATAAGACACCTCATTTTCACAAAAGACGTGATTTTAGTTAATTATGAGTGAATGGATCCCGCATTCAGTGAATAAAATATGTGGAATAGTTTTGGTAACTGCTGAAGAACCAACAATCTTTGTCGCCTTCTATGTCGTTTGTTAGTTATTGAAAATGTGGTAGCTTTTGCTCGTGGCTTCGCTTTCGTGGTATCCAGGTAAATAATAGGTACCTGTCCTTTGTAATTGCAGGCAACAAAAAAGATGTTCAATCAATGTTTTTGTACGAATCTTGATTTATTTTATTTCTAGATATCTCGAAAATGCTACGAATTACAGATTCTTCTCTATAGCATTTGAGGTCATGGATGGATCCTCTCATGGATTTATTTGAGATCAACACATTTAGTATCTCAAATAAAGTCAAATATCTTAACTTTTATAAAAAAAAATAGATTTTGAAAAATGGTTTACTTAGTTAAAATGGTGAAATTTAGTTGTCTCCGTTGCGAATCCATCGAGAATCTTTTAAGTTTTCAGGAGCATTTTTATTTCAGGTATATCCCTTAGCTACCTATCGCCTTGTAATAATAAAGACGAGTGCAATATATACATAACTAGTATGCAAAATAACTACTGTGCTACCGGGTTCAAAAGTCGGAGACCTTTAGTGCAGAAGGCTGGAGAGGTCAACGTGTCCATGCAACGGTACGAAGCTTAAGTATGAAGACATGATACAAAATCCGTTTTGGCTAGTAAGCCAACTTGGGTGCACAGAACACATAATCATATATCACATCTTTTGAATGAAATTAGATAATATTTACACATGCGCGTTTGCATTCGTCGAAACGTTTATTATCTACAAGTGCCAACGCGGCGCGAACTACCGTTAACAAAATCGCGGTGTCTTCAGTCAGTCTCGCGAATAGTGAGGTAAGTGACAAGCGTGCCGATCAGACTCTGTGGCGTCTTTCGCCACAAATTACAATTAAGTAGTCGACATTCGCCATGTCATTCGCCTCGCCAGTCGCCACTCGCGTCGTATGTGCTAACGCGGTAAGATACAACGGTCCATACCTAATACAAACTAAAAAAATATTGTAAACAGCGTTGCAACGAATACGCAGTTGACTCAAGTAACAAGTAATGAGGTGTGCTGTTTTGCAATCGGCATCGATAATTGCAGGCAAGTTGCATGGTGCGGTTTGTGGGAACATTCATTAACAATACCTACTTGTATAGCTTCGTTTGCAAGAGAAACGAAAACCTTCTGTCACAGTCTCAAAATGCACAGTATTTTTTGTTTCTTGTACGTAAATAGATTATATGCCATTATGAAGGAAGGATTAATTCATTCAAAAGGACAGTTTTTTTCCAAGCTAACAAACGACTAAAACTAAGAATCAAAACAATTTTTTCCATGATATTGCTTTCGCTTAGTTGTCTGGCTGAATGTATGTACTTATTAGGAACAACATTTTATTAGATATTTTGTTAGTTTTAGGGTTTAGCCAAGACGAAAACGTAGCATCAAAATTGTCGCGGTGGCGGTTAGCAATCAACTTGCGGTTTTTAAAGTTTTCGTCAGTGAGGACTCATTCATACAATTGCTACTGCGGTGGTAAGTCACCGCCGCCACCACAGCACTGTGCTAATTTGGGTAGGTATGTTTAGTAGTACCTAGCTACAACACTAGAAGTTCCAGTAGCATAGAGCCACATTTCACGCACTAAAAACGTTTGTTTAGCGAGGAATCAGTTACGCGTTACTGATTTAACAGCGATACTATTAGTTATGTACGGTTTATAATAACCAACGAACAACTTAAAGTATAAACCAAGTTTATTTATTTATTTATTTTATTCGGAAAACCAATAGCTATAACACAATGTCCTTAACAATACATAAATAGATACAGGTAGCCAATAATAAGTTCATATTAGGTATACTAGTCAAATTGTTAGAAACTTAGAACAAAACTGAAGTACCTAAGAATTTTCAATTAAATAATACAGGAGAGTGTGAAGTTCTTTACACGAAAAACATAATAATGACATGAAAGTTATGAGATCAATTACTCAACTAAAAGAAAGTATTTTTTAAGTGCGGTCAGTAAACATAACAAGTTTTGAATGAATGAATGAATCAATGAAAATACTATATTGTACACCACAAGTAAACAAAATAAACAAAAAATTAATTATAACTAAAAGTACAAGGGCGGTCTATACGGTTTTATGCGGGTCTTTATAAAAAGATAGTCGCGAAAGAAGTATCTCATGAGCTAGATAGATAGATAAACTCTTTATTGTGCATAACAGCAATTTACAGTATAAACACAGAATCATAATAAAAGAACAACAAAAAAAGAAAGAAAAAGCGAATTGCATTTTTCGGCTTTATGACAACACCATAATGGAATAGATTTCTTTTCATAGGCCCAGTTGCCACACTAGTCCAAATCCGGTAAAGTTGATTGCGCAAGATCTTGCGTTGTGACACGTTAGAGGTTCGCAGTTATATGCTCAAATCACGCGAAACGAATAATTAAAGCAGAGGAAGTAAAATTACTAATTTTTTTTATTGTATCATTTTTTTTGGAAAACTTACAGCTAGGTTACATTGTAGACAAGGAACTAATTACATGCAGCTAATCAGAAAAAAGTCTACATATACACAGAAGGCCAATTAAAAGTTTCCACAGATATTAAAAGAATAATTAGAAATAAAACAGTAACAATAGACGACAGAATACGAAATTGTCGAATTGACTCGTTGTTGTGTTAAATAAATCTATCTAAATCTAGACTATGCTATAAGGCTATGATTTGCAAAATAGAAATGCATTCAGAAACATTTCTGTGCACTTGTATGCCTATGTATTATCATTGACATTAAGTATTAAAGTAATAACCAAGCAAAGTTGGCCTTGAATTCACCTAGGCCTTGGGCTTTAATAACTTTATGTAATTTAAAAGACGATTAAAGGGAAACACAGTATGCAATGTCAATCTGCATAACCAAAGAATACTAACTACTTATTACTATACAAGTAAACAACCTAAATGATGTTCTATTCTTGATATCTGTATCACAAGATAAATTAGAGTATACAATACAAGATATTTTATTTTAGAAATAAAAGTGAAATAGTATTGAAAGAAACTCTTCTTAAGTATACATAGAATACCTTCCTATTAGGAGATTACTGTCTTATATAACATAATAAGTGTAAGTTAGGCTTCAACTACTTACCATATTTCTGGAAAAACAACGTGATAATATGGAAATGATAAAAAAAAATATAAAGATAAAAATAGTTTATTTTGTGTCACTTAAAGGATACAGGAATACATGTACGACTCATTAAAATAAAAACGTGATTGACAACAAAAACGGCCTCCACTTAGCACTATGTTATAGAAGCACTTTGCACCACTAAAACGCTGGTTTTCCGTGACACCAGTGTGCGTGCGGGGCAGCAACTGCGATACGCGGCATCTGTTTATGTAGGTACTATACAGATTCAAAATTGTTCACAAACTGATGTATAATATAATAATAGAAGAGCTGGATTCTATACATATTATGTTCTATGCAGATTATGTGTGTGGTTATTTATACTTTTAAAACTATATAAAGTCGCAAAAATAATAAAAACTTAAAGAACTAAAATAAACCCTAGAGGCTCAGAACAACCACTTATGTGAGGGTTTTTTGTGAAGCTAACAAAAGTTTTTTTAAAGAAAGTTTAAAATACCAAATTAATTTCATATTTCTTAAAGGTGGAAGGTTATTCCAACATTTCGTGGCAGCATACCTAAAGCTGCCACGAAAAGAATTCGTTCTGTGCCGAGGACAAATTAAACGAATAGCGAATCTCATTAGACGATCCGAAAAATGAAGTTTTTCAAACAAATATCTTAGCTTCTGATATTTGACAACACTGAAAAGCAAGATAGTAAAATGAAGAAATCGGCGTGACGTCATGTTCATAAGACCATTGTTATTAATATATGGCGAAATGTGGGCCCGATATGGAATCGGAAAACAGAAACGAAATGGGAAGTAAACTAAAAGTGGAATATTTGTGTCAATGTCTGCTTACTTTAGATGCAGTTGAAGGCGTAAATATGTAGAAGGGTGGATTAGTATGTGGTATGGTTCGGGGGTGTACCTTAACGTGCTTAGGTGTAGGTATATATAAGTATACCTAGGTATCGACCTATGTGTGGGTGCGTGGAATTAAGTGGCTAAGGTAGCGAATTAATCTTAATTCTATAGGCTCTACCATAGCGGCATTCCTCATGATATTAACTTAAGTTCAAAGGTACGCACTTACTAGAATTAGCATAGGTAGGATTTGAAAGCTTTAAGTGGTGATTTTTCGGTAAAATATTGCGTATTTCAAGTGGAAAGTAAACGCTTTCAATAACTTCACGTTTCGTAAGATGCGTAAACAGTATGTAAGCAGATATGTAATACAAAGTTAGATATTTACACGCAAATAGGTAGGTTATCATGTTAGGTAGTTGCTTAAAATCGAATAAACGCGGGCCAGCTAATATTAATATAATATTTAACAAGTGAAAGTGGATTAAGATGCTTAGATAATTATGTAAACTAGAGAAATCTTTTAAGTTAAATAGCAGCGGTGGCAGCAACTTTTATATAAGTGGCACAGCTAGTGTGATTGCCAATTCTGATTTTTACAATCCTCCATCAGCTCATAATTGACGACCTCTGTGGCGCAGTGGGCGAAGGCCCGCAGAAGGTTGTGGGTCGTCCATTCCCGCTGCGAGATAAATGTTTGTATGATTTGCAAATGTTTGTCTCGGGGCTGGGTGTTTCTATGTAAAATATGTAGGTATGTATTTACAAAAAAATATATATAAGTAGTATATCAGTCATAAAGTTCCCATAATACAAGCTCTGCTTAGTTTGGGGCTAGATGATGTTGTATGCAAAATGCCCAGCAAAAAAAAACACATACCTATAAATTACAACACTACTATACTATGGGAATAAGCGCAACATAGATTAATATTGCATGCATTCATAAGTTACGGTAACCCTTACCAGCAGGTGGGCAGTATTCTTGTTTGTCACTTTAGTAGTATTAAAAAAAATAGTATTTCTTGATAACGGTGATGGAATCAATGAATGATTACTTATTGGAAATATAAACCAACTTATAGGAAGATCGAAGTTCACAATCTTGAACCCGCTAAGATTATACACAAATAATTAAATACTTGATTAACAATCTAAGGACAGAACACAATGCAATTATAATGACAATATGACACGACAGCTTAATTACCTATCAGCGTCATAGTTTTTGGAACCTTGATCCTAGATCGCATTACGGTTTTACTTCAATAATTTACGCAATGAGAGATTTTCGTTCTTATGAACAATAGTATCGGGTTAAGGTCGAGATTCGCCGGGGTTGAAATTTTTATAGATTTTTGGGATATTATTTTTGTGATTTCCCATAAGTGTTGGTCAAAAAATAAATAATCATTTATAAGTATGTTATCTAAAGAAGGAATAATGCTCAGTTGTTATGTAGGTATATTAATG
Organism: Perizoma flavofasciatum; assembly: GCA_958496245.1. Taxonomy (NCBI): domain Eukaryota; kingdom Metazoa; phylum Arthropoda; class Insecta; order Lepidoptera; family Geometridae; genus Perizoma; species Perizoma flavofasciatum. The sequence continues at coordinate 9,593,183 of OY292425.1, read as the reverse complement.
ATTGCTTAGGGCCGGCGCAACCACACATGCCATGGGTTAGGCTATAGAGATGGCAATCATGTTTGTTTCTCATTTGATGGCCCATCCATCCAAAAAACGGAACGTCCAATGGGGAACCAAATTCGTTCATTCGCATTGTCCATCTATGGCCCATCCAGCCTACAAATTAGCGTGATACGATTCATCCCATCCGATGATACTGGCCGTGGCTAATGCCATTCCGCCATCTCGATAGCCATGGAAATTAGTGTGATCGCGCCGCTGCACAATATAAAAAATGGCCTAAAAAACGGTCATCCTTTTTTTATTTGATAGAGTAAATGGTTTCAAATGCCACATGTAGAACTCCCGAAGGTCAAATGTACGTAGATACACAGATATAATTTATTTATTTTTAAACTATGGAAATCAGAATAACCAAAGAAATTTGAGCGGTAACGGTGGCGATGGCGATTAAAAGGGAAATGGTTGTCGAGTGGTTGTCAAAGTTCGCGCAACCACGTCAGCTTTATCTGGCCCATACTAAGGATTACTAATTTGTGTAATTATGAACAGTGCAGATAAATCCAGCTCCAGAGATTTGGTGATCAGATTTGGTAGTTAAAGGAATCTTTAGGCACATTAACAAAATACATTACATAATATTTTTATCATTTGGCACGTTGTTTTTTGTTTTCTGTCAATATTTATCGCCGAAATGGCGCATTTTTTTAAAATTGATTTGTATGTCTTCAAATATGGTTCTTTCGCCACAAGTCGCTAGTCTGCACTGCAACTGATAATGGAAAACACATATGGGGTTTAAAAATTTTGAAAAAAATTATTCTTACATAAATGTAAGTCATTTGTTTATTGTTTGTGATCTCTAAATCAACGCTCAAATCAAATAAAACAATTAAATAAATAAATAATGCTGGACATTTTCGCACAGCATCAGCTAGTTGAGCAGAGCATATTTTATGGGAACTATAGACTGATATTCTACTAAAAACCACCCAGACCCGAGACCAATATTTGCAGATCATACAAACCATTTGTCCCGCGGCGGAAATCGAACCCGCATCTTCATATTCTGTCTTAGGCGGGCCTTCGCCCACTACGCCACAGAGGTCATCATGAACATGCTTATGAACATTGAAGTAATCAACTTCTAGTATATTATTTACGGTTATTAGTCGATCATACATAGTATAGGTATATGTAAATAAATAAATAAACACCCAACATTATTTATTTAATAGTCTCATACACAGTCCTGACCCCATACTCGGATTCCCTGTATCGTGGTTATCGGGAATTATGGGTACCATTAAATGGTACCACAACACCCAGGTTCGAAACAAATATCTGCAAAACATGCAAACATTTGTCTCGCAGCGGAAATCGAACCCTCTTGTATCTTAGCCGGCGCGCCACTGCGGTTGCCAAAATAGTTTTACTGAGTCTACTATCATACAGCAAGGTGAATAAATATCTGAATACTTGCAACAAACCAAATGAACTGCATTCAAATTATTAAACTAACAGCGATCACTATAAACTACAACATGAAACAGCGATAGCTGGGACCGGAATCACGCAGTCTTAAATAAAAAAAAAACAATTGAACACGACTTACCGAATACCAACCGCTCCAAAATCCCAAACGCTCACACTGAACAAAACACGCCAAGACACTGAAAGGCTCTCGCAAAAACTGATAGAACTATACGCAAAAGAAAAGTGAAAATTCGGTTGTTGTTACGGCTACGAACCGCGACGCTTCATGCGCGCGCGCGTGCTCCGACTGAAGTTGTATAACCAACTTATCGAGTAAGTTAAGTAGGAGGTTTGTGGTATTTCGCTGTCGAGAATTTCACAACCATGTTTTGATCCTTAAATTAAGTAAGGACATTTCTACATTGGCTATGATTCTCATATTTCAATGCGCTAGACGATAGGTGCGGTAAACACTGAGGCAACTGTTAGGTTTTATTTAATAATTGTATATCAACCCATTCTCGTCGCCAGTTTTATAATTATAACGCCTATTTTGGTGTAATCAATTAATACTCCATTATTGATATCCAAAATCATTTTATTGAATAACCACACTACAATTTTACAAATCCTCTAACCTCGCAAAAGCAGTCATAAAAAACGTAGGAACCTATGACAGTGATGTTGACATTTGTAAGATATGACACTCTACTTGCCCGTACTCAATACTATACGGAATTTGCTTCTCCTCTCAGTGCCTACTCTTTCACAGAATCTATCCATATCATAAAGTCAATATTACTTAAACTAGTTTAGTGCTCGGTACTTTTTGGATACATTTTAAGTGTTATTCATAACATTTTCCTAGAGGGAAAGTTTACTCCACACGAGTGAGACGTTAACTAGTACCTACCTACAATATCATATCTTATGTCAAGCACGGCAATCAAAATAATATCATGGTCCCAACGAAGCACAACAATAAAATTGCTCACTTTGTCAAGCCAACTACAAAAATTGCAGCCGAAATTACTGGGAAATTACCAGTTTTGTCTTATGTACCTACCTAAATTAAACTTAATTTTGGTACAGAAAATATTGAAAATGAGAACATAACATTATAGCATTTTGAATTAAGCATATGCACATTTTATATTTTACGAAAAAAGATTAATACGGGGTTGACTTTAGAAGTTGTAATTTTGAAATATGTAAATTATAACGTGACTAGCATTTGCACTAATAAATAGATATATTACTATAAATAATATATATTTTTATTAATAATAGTAATATTTTACTATTTCGGTACTACAATGACTATAAATGCAAAAGTTAATATATATAGGATGTTTGTTTATTTGTAATTCAATCACGCAATAACATGTGAACTGATTCTGATGAAATTTGTAAAGCTAAACCTAAACAACATGGCTACCTTTTTCTCAGTACCGATATAAAAAGGCGGTGAGGATATTTGATGAACCTTCCAACTCGCTGAATTTTATCTACACCCATAAAATACTAAACTGATCTCACAATATTTATACCGTTAAGTTCAGGCCCGCACTGAGAAAAGGCTACGCAAAAGTAATAGAACCTTCCTGGAGCGTACTGCTAAGATGGCGTACATTGCAAATATAATGAGTAAAATAATGCTTATTTGCTAAGTTTTCTTAGAGTAAGTAACCAGTATTTGCCTTGTCATTTTAACAAGTACCTACTTCACGTTCATAATAGATCGAGGGCTAATGCAATTCATTGCTCAACTCCAATATTTTCACCGTTACGTGAATTAAGTGAATGAACAGTTTATATATCGCACCTCTCTGCTAATGGTGTCTGTTGAAAGGTCATGCAAAGCTTTTTCGACAGATTATTAAACTGAGCCATGTTGGCCTAGTGGTCGGTACTTCGACTTCCAGTCCCGAGGTCATGCGCTAATGGATTTTTCCACTCGAAAAAAATATGTGCGCGAAAACACATGGTGAGGAAACTGGCATGTCAAACATTTGAAGCACGCGCCATCGGTTAGTGTTTCAATAAATCGGCGATAGGTTTGCAACCTGTCACGTGGAATGCCGACTACTTACAAAACGCGCCAAATGTAATCGTTGGACGTGCCTCTGACTACCCTTTACTGGGTATTCTTAAAGATCTACTTACTGAGTATAAATCTGAGGATGTCTATCATAGGGATTATTCGTCGTGAGCGTGTTTGTTATTCTGTTAAGTATTAAACTTAAAGAAAACTACACAAATACCAACTCCAAGAGCGTACAGAAATTGTGCATCTTTCATAATATTTTCTGCATTGTAGAGGAAAGAGCCAGATTAATGAGTGTCTGTCTACGTTCCTAAATTATTATAAGTTTAACGGGTCTTTATCGCGTTTACCTCTTTTATTATTTTCCCGACGTTAATTATTTTCCCGATAAAGACCCGTTAAACTTATAATAATGATGTTATCTAATCGCGAAAGTTTGAAAAATACTACGTTCCTAAATATTTCTAAAAATAATTGCATAATTATTCGAAAATTATGATTCACTGTTGACAGCACTAGCAGCACGTTCGCGTATGTAACTTTCATTCTCAAATCGCATAATAGGAGTAGGCAATCATAACATCTTTTATTTTTTGTCCATGACGTAATGCCGTTACAGTTAAATCCGGTATGGTTAACCAGAACTAAACTCGGTTCAACTTTCTGATGCTATTACGGGGTCATTATTCTAATTCGTCTTAGTTTCACGTACAACTAACATTAAGATTAGCGTGGGCAGATTTTTGTTTGACTGGTCCAGTAAAAGTAATGGTTTCTTGCCAAACTGCCGAAGGAAGGTTATCTTTTGGAATTTTGAATACTCCATAGCACAACCAAACTTAATGATGAAAAACGTTAGACGCGTTATGATCTTGAGATTAACATAAGTTAGGTAGTTAGGTTAAATGTCAAAACAAGTATGGCTGCCGACAGCCGTAATTGGTCTTTATTTTTTCAAAAGTGATACACTGATTAGTATGAGATCAAGTAAATTTTAAAAGTCTTTAACTAATTAATCCTCATTTCTCTTTCCTATTCCATCGGCAGACCCTGATCACCATCTATCTATAACCTTTTCATTGAGCCCATTCCAATAAGCCCAAACACGATAACTCTGCCGTAAGTTGGTGAGGGGTTGGATATCCTGCAGATTCCAGGTCATCCTGGAATCTTCTGAGGTATCCCTCAGCATCAGGTCAAGGTTACCATGTTCTTGCAAAATCATTTAAGTAACAGGATATGAAATTTCGAATCGATCAGCCCTGTGAAACTTGCTCTCACCCCTCTCATTAACTAGAAAAGAGCTGATGATCTTTAAACAACTGAACAGATTCTCTTAAACCATAGCTATCGACAAATCACCTTTCAAACAAAAAAACTATATCAAAATCGGTTCATCCGTTTGGGATATCCGATGCAACAGATAGACACACAGATGGCACAGTAACACGCCAAACATGTTATATGTTTGGCGTGTTACTGTGCCCCTTATAAACCCCTTTTTGCACCGGGGGTTAATAAAGGTGTTGGACAGTTTCAAAAAGGTGAGGTATGATTCATTTTAAAGAAATAATTCGATGTCCATACGAAGCCAAACTTTTTTGATAACATAGTCTTGTATTAAAACATCTGTTACTTGGTGAAATTACTTAAGTACCTAATTGCTTGGAACAAAATTAACATTATGTTGTCCTTTTTTCTAAGCTTAGGATTAAATACCTAACAATACATAGGTACCTAGGCTTTCTGTGACCGAACTCAATACCTGTAGAAACTATTAAGTATTCGGCGTCAGTAGCTTACTTCATAGAAGAATACTCGTAAATATTTTTAAGTTTAATAGCGCCATCTGTTTAAATGCTTGTTTACTACGATGCAGTCGCAACTTGCAGTAAAAAAATATTGATTCTAGAGACACCTAGTGGTTGCGATTAATAACTATCGTAGGTCCACGAAAGGCAGTACCTACTGTTCGCTATTGGCTGTTCTATACAACTTACTGCTAGGTATGTACGTAGTTTCATCCTATCAGCACAGATGGCATTAAATAAGAATATTTTTGTGTTCTCTACAACATTTCAAAAGCTGTAAAACATTCTTAAAACTTTGAAAAACTTTAAAGAATCCTTTGAGTAAACGTTGAGAAATATCAGTTCAAAATAATAAAAGTTCTAGTATTTTTATTTGATTGTTTGCATGTTATTTATATAGTTCTCTATTCTATCTTGTATAAGATCGTTTATTATCTATCACTCTCTTTAGTGGAGGTCTTTGTCCAGCAGTGGAATTCAACGGGCTGTTGATAATTACCTACCTATTTTTTATTTTATAAATCACCAATATTGGTTTGTATCAATGTAACTTATAGCAGTATTTTGACCAATTATATAATTATATTATTGTGGAAATGTTTGTACATGCGCTTGCATTTAATGTTGTAATAATTATCAGTTTGTATCATAAGTAAGTGTAAGCGGTTGTATTACCGATCCAATTAAAGTAAAATAAAAAATCAATAATATATATTTTTTATACAACTAAAGTGGCAAACATGCATACGACCCACCTGTTGGGAAGCGGTTCCCGTAACCTATGGACACTTTAAACATCAGAGATATCACTCGCGCGATGCCGACCATGAAACATAATGGATAGAGTATCATGTGCATGTAATTTCACCGGCACCACATATTAGATAATAGCTGGCACCCCATATACCCTTCAAACCGGAACACAGCAATACGAGCCTTAGGTAATGTAATGTGTACAACACTTCGAAGGACGAGCTCTTTCATAGGGATCTCCACTACTACTACTACTACCTACTACTACTATTGTGAATATACGTTATAGTAGCAGCAACAACAGTTTTGGTCAATGTGTGGGAGTGTCTGTCGTAGTCTTATACTTGAACGTCTTTCGTATTTTATTAGTATGTAGTGCAACCTTAATGTAACACTAAGGTCGAATAGCTAATATAACACTAAGTCCTATATACATAAGTATGACAGCTATAACATTAATAAGTATCTATGCTTAGATACTAGATTCAGATTCAGCACAGGACATAGGTGAAAATTACATTGTCAGGTTAGTAAAAGTTTAGTTTAAATCTGGTAAAAAAGGTCTCCATATTTATTTGTTCAAAGTACTACTAAGTTGTTATACACATAGGTATTCACCACATTAACTAACAATTAAATCAAATTCTAGGTAAATAAACTTTAAGATAAATCATCATCATCCATTTATCGAGTAGTAAGCTTTAATAATCAACATTTAACTCATATTTTTTTCAATATATCTGTATTTTTTGTATATACCTACTTGTACATAGTTATGAATTAATGATTTACCAACTAAAAAGTCAATATCACTAAGAGGTTATTATAAATATGAAGCGCCATTTAAAACGACTATTGATTAATTCGTACAACATTTGAAAACCCCCACATGTATTTCTACTATCATCGATTGCAGCAATCCCTAGTGACTTGCGGTCATGAAACCTAAAAACCATCTGCTCTTTGCTGCTCCATCAGCAGACCCTGATCACCATCTATCTATTCTATAACCTATTCATTGAGCCCATTTCAATGAGCCCGAACACGATAACTCTGCTGTAAGTTGGTGAGAAGTTGGCTACCCTGCAGATTCCAGGTGATGCATGGTAACCTTGGTAACCTTGCAAAAAACCGCATTCTAATCCCATAAGATGTTTCAGAGATAAATGACAAACAACCTGCATAAGAGCCCGAGCGTTTGCCATAAGAGGTCATGCGGTTTTTTCCTGCGAAGACAGACATGACAATAAGTATAAGTTTTTATTCCGTAACAAGTACAATACAGTGGAATAACACATTTGTTATAGTAGGTAATCTTATATATTTTTTTATGAAGTTGTTTGTAAGTAGGTACAATGTTCAAAATACGTTTACAATTAAAAAAAACAATTTCAGATACAAAATACAATTTTCGTTTTGCAGCCGTGCTAGGTTACACCTGTGTTACAAAAGCCCAAGCATTAGTGCTTGGGCTACACTTGCCACAATGTAATCTAGGCATAAAACTAATCAACAAAATACTTAGGTAGGTAGGTAGTTAAGATACTCAAGACAAAAAGACAATTTACTGTGGGTACATGCATAAAACTATTTATCAGCCAGCAGTTCGCAGTCAGTTCGGTCACCGTAACAACAGTGGAAACTGAGTGCAAATGAAAAAAATCAAATAAAAGCAATTATAATATGATCGCAATCTTTTTTGATGTGTGTATGAAAAATTGGACATGATTTCGCCTCTTTGCTATTCCAGCTTTCAAAAAAGTTTCGATGTACCAACCGTATCCAATCACAATCATGATAATGTATCGTCCTATGCGCAGTGACGTTTTATTAAAGAGAAAGTTGCCCGCCCACAACGAACACAACCTTTTCGTATTTACGGCCAAAAGCTTCATCATTCAACTCGCGATCCTCCAACTCGAGTGTGTACTGTTATGTACCTAGCATGAGTATATGCGTTCAAAAGTTGTTTAGTGATAGTGTGTGAATTACAGTTTATAAGTGCTTGAGAAACTCGATGAGGAAACAATAAGTGGAGATAACATAGCATTGTCAACACATCAGGATTTTTTTAGAGTGGATACTGGTAATATAAAGATTGTATGAAATTGAATTAGCGTCAGAATGGCAAGCAATTGTGAAACGTGAGACGCAGATTATAATTATGAATCTTATCGAGGATCCGCGTGTAGGTGGAACACCTTCCATCTAATTAAATTCGATTGTCATATGTGGACCCGGGAGTCTGTGTAAGCCAGTCGTGTTCACCGTTGCTTATCATATGATATATCATCTGGCCCCCAGCTTTGTTACCCGATATCGACATTCGATCTGCTAGAACTGGACACGCATAGAGCACAGTGATATTACATACGGGAGTCAAACGTATCCCTCATTCAGTATGTTTTGAGATTTATGCAGTTTCACACGTTCGAGATATAAAGTGATTGTACGAGTATATTGGCGCTATGAGGCGTAAAGAGCCTTCGAGCCAAACCTCTGGCAGAGGAAGAAGTCTGATATCGACGAGGATGAATCAGCAGTTGCAAAGGAAGGCATCAGGCGGAAGCGCTAGAAGTCTTCTTCCCAGAAGTTACTCTTCACCATCATCCCAGAACGAATCAGAACTTCAATCGCCGCAAGCGGTCCACAAAGGATTCGTTATGCGTAGCTTCTCTTCTCCAGATTCAAAAAACATAGACTACAGAAGAAACTCTGACTCTTTCTTCCGACCTAAAGCTCACGGTTCTAGAAGCGAGCTGGATTCCGATCTTGAGAATTTCGAACAATTCGAGGAGTATCTTATCGACATCGATGCTGATCAGGATGAATGTTTACTGGGTCACTATCATAGTAGCCCCGAGAGGGAAGAAGCCAAGAAGGTGATCACAACAATGTTGCCAGGTAGCGGCCTGCAGAGAGTTTGCATCAGACCAGTATCATCTGCCACTTCGCAAACCCTCCACAGAGCTCGTGAAGTTATAAAGAAAATCCAAAAAGAAGATTCAAGAGGTAGAGATTTTTAAAGTACCTTCTTAACGGTCCTAACCATAATAGGTACATATTGATGTAAGTTGGTACACTAAGTGCCAATTAATAGTAGAACGTATGGCATTACCAACCTACCTACACTACAGTAGCTTGTTTACTAATTGAAACAGGTATATTATGTATGTCCTTATATCATAAGGGTTAAAGTTATGGGCAAGTTTTTTTAAAGATTTTTTCGGTAAATACTATAACTCACAGGCAGGATCGAGACAAGTGAGCATAAACATAGAGAGGCCTATGCTCAGCAGTGGATTATACACGGGCTGAAAATATAACTTGGTGAAGGCTTTGTGTATTTATTCAGCCGCATTAGACGAACAAACTCACGCTTGCACTATAATCGATTAAATATTTTTGTTTACCGCCGCCATAAACCTAATTGCGTATATAGAGCTAAGAGGATTATCGGATTATTTGTATTCAGCCTAAATGCCTTAACAGTATAAAAGCTCACACAGATCGTATTTTAAGCGAGAACCGAAGCAAGGTTACTACTGCTTACGCAACCTGTTTACCCACAGTATGTAAATACAAAGATTAGAATTAGTACCTACCTCATGCATGCGCCATTTGGTTCAGTGTCGTAATGTTTAAAATCGAATTAACTAATGTTACTAACATCTAATGGTAAAATAAGACAACTAATTGCCTAGGTTGGGCTTAATCTATCGTGGCCAGTTTAGAATACAAGAGAGCGTAATCTTTGATCCGTAGGTCAAGCGAAATTAACAACAGTCACATAATATGGCTTGAATGTAGAAGAAACCTGCCGAAAAAATTACGTTTTAGAACACTTATGCAGTTCTATCTATATAGCTTTTTATTATTTATAAAAGAAGCCTAAAGAAGCAAAACAACATAATTTAAGTTCAAGAAGCAAGTCCTTATGGTATCTAAGGATCACAAAATGTTATTTTTCAGATACCAGCCGCCCACACTTCAAGCCTTTAATGTTGAACATGGCAACGCGTCACATGCTTCAATCTGAGACAGAACATGAACAATTAACTCGAGGGATGGAGGAACTACAGACATCGCCAGAGCTGGAGATGGAATCGGCAGAGTTAGAACGAGAGCTGGATAACGCTGAACAGCATTTGGATAGGGGTGTTGCTATAGCAACTGAAGAAAGCGATGCTGATACGGTAAGTGCTGCCAAAGTGTTACTCGTATAATATCTGTGGTACCATTAACCTAGAAAAACGTTTTTGATCAAACACGATTTGGCTTCACAGCTGGTAGGATGAAGATGGTAATGAATGATGCATGAGCGCCGGGAGGAGGGTGCAAGGGGATGCTTTTGTGCCCCGCGCCATTAAATAAAATACAAAGAAAAAGATTAAGACATCAAATTTATATGATTAAAACCACTGGTTGAATAAAACTTAAAGCGACTGATTCAATACCAAATATTTCGAGCTTTCCCGAAATGATCGAATGTGTATCTACAAATCTGCATTTGCATCTGCAGATACACCTCCCTGAAAATAATCCCGTAGGCGCTCATGTAATAGTAGTAATGGCCTGCCAACGTATTTATTTATTTTTCATAAAAGAACTAGTAGAAATTTTATTGGATTTACCAAAGCTCAGTAAATCAAAATTTGATATATGGTAGCCCACTTGTGAAGTTAAAAGTTTAGTAACCAACTGTTGTAAGAGTAGGTATTTCCTTGTTTTTGGGTAAACTTTGTATTAGCTTGAAGTAAATTGGGATTCGAACCCCGTATAGGAAGCCATAAATAAGAGTGAAATGTATTTCGGTAGGCGGCGCCGACTCGGCCCGCATTTCGTTATGGCTTGATTTCGGAAACTTAAATACAGATGAACACCAATATGCAACAAATTATAGAAAGCAAAGAGCAGGTATGTGGGAAAGTTTTGTTATCCTTATAACAAAACTCTCTGCTCTTATCTATATCGAATATTATCTAGCATTAACTGACCATTACTTTGCACTGACCAAACTTAATACACAGCGAACTACATTCTATCGGAACCCTCCCGATTAAAACTGGCGAAAACGTAATTATTACATGACGGTGCCGTGCCACACGGCATAGCGAATCAAAAGCCCAGCCCAACAAAAGCTCGACTGGCCCGTTCTATTTTACAATCACGTCTTGTCGATCCGCGTTGCGAAACCACCCATGTCCCAGTTCAGATCGGTTGCATAATGTCTGTCAGCTGCTCATCCAATCTTTTCCCCCAACATTATTTATCCATCAATAGCACAAAAAAAAGGGTTAGCAAGTACATGTGCATTTGACACAGCAATGGTATAAACCATTGCATACACATGTACTGGTGATTTGAAAATAAACTGAGCAAAGAAGAATAAAATAGTTAAACATATTTTGTGATTATTTGTGAGCTGTTGTTTCTGTTATTGTATCGAAAATAGACGAGTATCAACGTCGTCATAGCGATTATTCTAGGAGATATTTCAGTTTGTGGGCAAAGGTTACCCATTATCATTAGCCATTAAGTACTTTCACTCGATATTTTGGCAAATGTAATCTTTAAGAAAGAAATAAAAATCGTATTTTTTTACCACCGAACCTGTAAATCTCGCTGTAAAATGGGGGGTTTCAATTATCTTCATACCTTACATGAAGAAAGTAAAAGTTTCATGTGCATCGACTATATCACTCCAAAACCGTATGGATAAATTAACCATATACGAATGTTAGGCAAAACGTCTACGTTAATAGAAGTAAGTTATTTTCCAGATAGTAGGTACATTTACTCGTAAGTTTGAAAGTATACATTCGCTATCCAAAAACTACTTTAGGACTGAAGTATGCTACAAAAAGGTGAATATACCCAATAAACATTTATTTATTTAAACGGTAAACTATACCTAAATCCTCGTATGTTTATCCCTATTCTAAAAATATTAGTATTTCACATAAGGAAATAAAGTTTTTAAAACAATTGGATTTCCTCTACATATCAGACAAGCATAGCATGTTAGACATTTTATTGTGTTGTCCATAATAGTCCGGTTATAGTAACAGTATAAACGATTGTTTATTTACCATGGCAATGTACGAATACGTATTACGACTACTACGACACCCGTGCCCTCTCGTGTTATGAACCTCTCGCGCAAGCGTGCGGTAACATGCTTGGTAAAGCATGGCGAGATTTCCCTTTGGTCATAAACTGTGACTATTTCAGAACATGTCATATTTCTACACGAGTTCCTCTGACCTAGCCACCGATAATTGCACTGTGTGAAAATATACATAAATGACCTATTCAGCATAATTAAATGCATATCAGCGTGGGGCGCGAATAGCGTGACGCCACTATTCACGGCATGAACAGGCATCAAAGCCACCGTTCCCGTGGTAGCCAAACATAAACATCGCGTGATCGACAGCAGTTGTGCCCACGTCGCGTGCCGAACTCTACGTATTCGATGGATTGGTGTGGTGTTGTGGTAACTATAGTCTAGTCGCCGAGCATCGGAGTGGAGCGTTGCTCGTCTAGCCGGTAAGCACCAGAGCAGCGGGAACAATGAGTGCGCCTTGACCTTGCGGCGCGGGGGACGGGGCGCGCGATGACGCCAGCGCGGCCGGCATGCGGTTCGGCTTTCGGGTGCGATCCTTCGCGGACGGCATCCGCGTAATTTGCGGTCAGCGCGCTTCCAAACTTTGTCGAAAATACCGGTGGGTGGGCGGCGCCGCGACGCCAGGGACTCTTGGGCCGTGCTCATTCTGCGAGTCGGCGCCGACGCCGACGCGCCTCGAACGACCGACCGATCGAGCCGACTCCCGCCGACCGAGTGAATCGCGATATGCGCGCGCACAGACATGGGTAACGTGCAGTGTTGCGCCAGCGGACGCTTCCCAGACGGCAAACCTCAAAACAAACCTAAAGCGAAGAAGAAAAAGAAAACTAAAGGCCTTAAGGGTGTCACGAAGAAAACGAACGGTGCTGGTGCCGGTAAAGGCAACGGAACTGTGCAGAAAGTGCTAGCCGTGGCTGAGGACGGCACCGAACGTACGGTGCCGACCGAGCGCCAGACTGAGGTGCTGGCGCAGGCGGTGCCGCCGACAGACAATGTTCCTGCATCCGAAGATACACAAGAACAGAACACTACACAAGGCAACCCTGGCACCGAAGAAACTGATGCAGAAGCGCGCAACGAGAGCATCGCAGTGGCAAGGGAACGCTTCTTCAATCAGGTAGGATACAATGTTGAGTCTAATTCCGTAGTGTTCAAACATCCCTCTCAGTAACTATAGCAACAAGACGCGCCACTACAAGTGGTACGCTGCGTGACGAACTAATCCCTTTATCGTAGCGGAACGAATGCTGGCGCGCGGAGGTCGCTCTGTTTTACATCAGCTAATGCTGTATTCAGTGCTCTTGATAACTCTTAAACCGTATCTTTATTCCCACCACACTGAAAGGGGTCGGGTATAATATAACAGATGTTTCTTTATTTATTATTCTGGTAATTTAAAAATTTAAGGAATACGTAGGTGGTTCATTCTATTACGTTGTCGCGTTGGTATTCCAATTTGATACTGTAAAACGAATGAATTTTTATTTCGTGGTCAGCTTGCGTTGTTGCCTGATAGCAACAACGCAACATCATCGATTTGGCTGGTTTCACCATCACAAATTTCAATTATTATAAATCAAACCACGTCTGTTCAACTTGTGCAAATGCATGCGCAGCCGAAATTTCAAATTGTCTTTGTGGTTTGTTTGGTGACAACAGGAAAATTATTATTTTTGCAATGAACAATGTTTATGAGAACATAACAATCTACAAATCACACAAATACGATTCTAGGCATTTATGGTTAGACACTTCACAAATTGAAATAAGATAGCTAAGCTGAGAAGCTACCTACCTACTCAAGTTTTATGTCGTGTAACGAGTACCTTTAAACTTAAATACACATGCAAACGTCCGCTTATCTCATTAGCACACGGTTTCTGAGTATTCAAAGGTTATTTGACAGGTTCTATGATGATCTAACATGCATACATTAACAATCAAGGATCTTCTTTCATATTTAAAAATCGGTGGTAGCAGATTATGCTTTATAATCTATGACGTTTGATTGCCCTACAAAATGATTTCTTAAATATTTTCAAAGACAAGAAGTGACTTCAAACACGTTTGACCGACAGAGAATAATTTTAGTACAAAAGTAGGACACGCTGGGGAAAATGTTTTATTCTGTGCTTGAATACTAGTAGTATTTTAAGATGATATTTGCTAGAAACGCTTTAGATTTAAATTACATGTGCATGTGCCGCTGATTTACTCCTGCTTGATAACCTCACAGATCTACATACTGAATATTAGATCTGAGGATGTTGTGAGCGTGTTTGTTTTTTGATGGGTTGTATTCCTAAATTGGCAAGCCAGTCAGTAAAAGTTATAATATTAGATACTAATGTCCTTAGTTTGTTTTCTATGTATCCATCCCTCTTAATTCTTGGAGCTTCAAAATTATACTTCGTAATATTGAATGGTAGCGCCATCACATTTTCAGCTTCAGTTACTCGAATTTCTAAAAAAGGAAGGAAAATAACTACCACTAAAAATAATCATTATTATCCTTTATTACTAAAGTAAGGAAATTCGCTCAAAGGAAGCGTGTGACATTAATTTAAGTCAATCAGCTCGTTATTTTTTTTAATTACAAGTTTTTATATAACTTGCAATGTTTATATGTTAGTTTGTTTGTTTAGGTTTTGGTTTTCCTATTACATTTTTATCTTGCAAGCTGAATTAGAACCACTTCCTCTTATCCTATGGAGTTTGAATTTTTACATGTTGGTTCAGTTCCGATGACAATGTACTTTTTATGGTAAGCATGACCTGAATCGACATCCAGGATTAAACTCCAGATAAAGGAGGTCTTCAACAGTCAAGCACCGTACAGCACTATTAATTTATTAACATTGATTGGAATTTGATCGTTGTTCCTTCTTTCAGCGGTTTTAGCTGCATCTTCCATTTCAGAAAAAATATTATACAGCCAAAATATGTTACTCACGTTATGCTTTCTTTTAGTTCTATTGTTTCAAATAAATTCCTTTTGTTCCATCAATTTATTTAGAAAATCACAAATTTCCTTGCTTTCCGCAGCTTTCTATCAACAATATGTGTCACCCATTTCACAAAAATCAGTGATGCCGCCAACGCGATTCCCGAATCACGCTTTTTCTTGTTTAATTACTTATAGTAGTAAAAATAGCTGATTCTCCGAATTGCCTCAGTTCCTCAATCTCTGGAAACTCAGGGTATGACGCGTTTTCACGCGTGCCATTGACTCACCGTGGAGAGTGACCGAGTGGTTCTGATTTCGTATTACACTCGTTTTGGAGCGAGTCCAGGCGATTCCCGAAATAACTTCGCTGTTCCGAGTTGCACGGTTTTATTAGTTGCAATAGTTTGTTCTGTTTATGATGTGTGACCTTTTTGGTATAAGAACATAGAAATTAGCATTCCACATGACAGGTTGCAAGCCCATCGCGCCGCTTATTGAAACACTTACATACGTCGATGGTACATACCTTAGAAATTCGATTCTAGTGCATGTCGGTTTCCTAATGATGTTATCCTTAATGTGCTCACTAACGCACATACTTTTATCGAGTAGCAAAATCAATGGTTCGCACTCACGACCTTCAAGTCTTCAAGCATTGCAATCGTCAAGTTATATTCTAAAATCAAAGTAAAGTATGCAAAATAATGTCCAAGTAGCTCATAACGCATACTCGAAGGTACGATACATTTCATGTTAATCATTAGCTATTTAGCACCTTACGTGCCTTCCCATAGCTAAATCATGGTCATATGTTATTGAAACCTTGTTTGTAAATGCAAGTGGCAATGTTTGTGGCCTTAGCCTATCATTTATCTTAGTTTGGGGCTAGATGATGCTGTGTGAAATATGTCCAGCATTATAATAATTATTATTATTATTTCTTTATCATTTTGTCACCACGCTATGTTTATCATTTTGACAGCTGTGTCCAAAGCTTCTATAACTTGACAAGCGAGACTTCTGAACTAATTACATTTCTCTTTTCAAGTTTTAGAATCTACAGCTATTGCTACAATTGTCTTAATAATAGCCATACCTAGCTGTGTTAGGGCCTGGTAGGGCCCACCAGGCACGCGTTCTCGTGACTTTATTCTAAACTAGTGCAACACGACGCGTTGAGTTTTTTATATACAAACTTCATCTTCCCGCTTCACCCTCAAGAGGAGGAATTTCAAAAAGTTATTTCTTAGTGTGCCACTACAATCCAAGACGAACATACTCTCCAAATTTCAGATAGAAGTTACTGCTTAGGCTGTGCGTTGATTTTCAGTCAACCAGTAAGTAAAGCAATGATTTCATAGATTTAAAAAAGAAGAAGATTGCGTTTTCACGTATAAAAATTGTGTCCTATTAAGCACTTTAGAGGATATATTTAACCGAACATTTTCGTAAAGAGAATCTTATACCTAGAGATATTAAACTGAGCACCTACATGATAGATAGAGAGATAAACTCTGTATTGTGCATAACACAAATTTACAGTACAAACACAGAAACATAATAAAAGAACAAAAAAAACCAAAATGAATTCAATTCATTAGGTACAAGTTGTAATGAAAAGTTTACGAACTTTACCACTTGTAGGTGCTATGTCAGACTACCTTATTCATAAGCGAGTTCAAAATAAATAATTGTATTGTTGAAACTGGAAACACTCGAAAAGAAGCATCAAATGATTTTAGAAATAGACTTGAGGTCTTGCCAACGTTATTCCTACAAAAAACATACCTGTGAAAATATATCATACCATTTCAGCCTGGTGTTTATGTTAACTAAACGTTGAATGTTAACTAGTATTTATATTTATATTTTTTAGTTTTTATATTTTTTTTATATTTTTGGGGTTCATCATGCATTTGACTCGTATACCTTTAATACATTACCTTGTAGTAGTTTTTTGGTCTTTTCACAGAATATGTAGGCAAGGGGACACCTACATAAGGTAAAAGCTTTTGTCCAATGATCTTTCGGAATTCGTCAATTTTCATTGAGTAACATTGTAGTAAAAAATTGTCTCTTGTGTCTGGCGACATCACATTATTTTAACGAATCCTGTTCTTATTAATGTGTGTAATGTTTTCCTCTGTCAGAAAGTTTCAGTCAAAGTTCATCTGATTGAGATTAAATCTTGTAGACATGGGCAAGGCAGGTCAATGGCGCGTGACGTCATTATAACAATAAATTGTTCTACCTTGTATTCATTATACATACAGTCATGTAGATGATATGTGATTGGTATGCAACACTTAATCCGTCTACCGCACCCACTATTCCACTTCTAAACATTAAACCAAGACGAGTTGTCAAAATGTTTTTCGCATTGGAATGTTTCGATTTTGAGATAGTGAGTCACCAAATTGATTTAGCTAGTGTAAACATTTAGGTTATAATACCTAATCACTGTTAGTATTTTCATACATGTTCACGTTCACACCTACTCACTTCACTTCACTTTTACCTACTACTTATATTTTGAAAGCTTCGTCAACTTCTTGACTGCAACATGTCTTTACTTCAATTGTGAACTCGTATCAGTCTACATTTAGGTACATTTATTTTATTTTGATTGTCGTTTCATTCTTTTTTTGTAAAATGCCTCTATCTCATGACTAGACCGTGATGAAACTAAAAAATAAAATCAAAAACCGGCGTCACTTCTTAAAACTATTGAAGCTCTCTTTACAACTTGCTATTACTTGTATCGGCTGAACCCATTTAGATGAAATGTGGAATCATGACTTAGAATAATTCATACCTAATACTATTTTTTATCTGGGTACTACGCGGGCTAGTGAATTATATATATTTTTTAATTGATTGGAATACAAGTAATAATACCTGAGCAGGTAGGGTATTATGTCATCAACATAATTTATATCTTTCAACAACTTAAAGTTTAGGTTATTAAAATATAATAGTAGTAGAAAAAGTATGAATCAGGAACAGATACAGTTTTTATACGATTTCCATACATGACTCATTGATGCTGTGTATTTATAGCGGCTTACTAGATAATGTTTAATATTCGCTCACGATTATGTGTATGTTTACAAGAATACCAGTGAATAAATTTGATTAGCATTGATCTTATTGTATTCTTGCATCAGCTCATTTAATTGCATATTATAATGCAGAAATCAAATCAAATCAAATTATTTATTTGCAAGAATACATATTTTATAATTAAGGTCTTAAATAATATTATGATTGCAAATGTACTCAGCCTGCATGCAGGCGTGCAAATATTAAAAATGTCATGCTAATTTATTTATATTATTATAAGTAACATATTCATCTAGGCTATAAAAACAATTACACATTAACCATTTACTTAAATTTCTCTTAAATATAATTCCATCTAATGATTTAAGTTCTTCAGGTAATTTATTATAAATTGTTAGACACATATTATAAACATTTTTTTTTATAGATATCTTTATAGCAAAGAGGTTGATACATTAGGTTAATAAACCTGGACCGTTTTTGTCAAGTTATCACTTCGCTGCGTTTTTTTAAATAATTTGGGTGAGTTTTTAGAAACACACATAATTCTCTAATATACATACATGGTAGAGGCAAAATATTGCATTTCATAAAAAGGGGTTTGCAACTATCAAGGAACCAAGCCTTATTAATTACTCGGATGCATCTCTTCTGCATCTTAAAAACTTTCTATATCTACCGAGTTACCCCATAGCAAGAAGAGAAAACAAATCATTGGAGGCAGGTGCCAGCAACTTCATTTTCAGTACCTGTATTTAGACACAACTGTAAAAAAAATATCCGACACGCAGTGTAGGGTTCCATAATTGCCTATAAACTTATATTTACTTACCTGTTTTACATAATTAACAACTTTATCTAAGTAATTTTCACTGGATTTTTTACGAAATTATCCTTTTTACTTCTCCAAGTATATTTTAAAAGTTGGTCGACTTTTATTCGTTAACTTGTAAAGCCACCTTAGCTGTAATAGTATTCCTTTTAACTTCGTTATATATAGGTACTAAATCTGTGATCTTTTTCACATATTCATATAAAAAAACCGTTTAGCTGGCAGGAGGGACACTCACTTGACTCTAATAAAAAATAACAGTTTAAAGCATAATATAAGCATAGTTTGTATATTTCGCAAACGGTTGAAAAATGGTTTTCACATACCAACAATATTTTTAAAAGACCTATCCAACGAAACTATAGTATAGACGAGAAAGAAAAAAACATCCCCAATTTACGTGTAGCGGAGGTACCCTATTTTTTTACCTGTTTTTCGGCTTGGTTTATATGTATACCATGCCAAATTACAGCTTTCTAGCACTAAGAGTCAGTCTAAGCCGCGGACAGATAGACAGACACACAGACGACGGATGGAATGATGAAACTATTTGAAGTTTTGGTTCTACGGCATGCCGGTTTCCTCACGATGTTTTCATTCAACGTTTTGAGCACGTATTAATACATACGTTTTTCGTATGTTTACCCAAATGTAAAAACTTTGAGACACAGTTATCCAAGAATAAGACAGAAATTTGCGTGGCACTACAGCATGTTGATCATTAATAATCTAAAACCAATATTTCCCACGGGCCACTTGGTTGATAAACTAATACGAAACGTGTAGATTAGGTAAACATACTAACATAAAATGCACCGAACCTGTAAATTTATTGCCGTCTTTGCAGGTAGAGAGAGACGTCTAAAACTAAATAATAAAAAAGTTGCAAATATTCGAATATCTGGGAGAGAACGTTCAACCTCCGGAAGGGCAAATCCATAACTTGATAGAGTATTTTGTTTCAACGGAAACATAAAACAGGGACGCCTTTGAGGACCATACAGACACGACATTGCTTGACATTGCAAAAGCATTTAAATTATTTTGAAAACATAGTAAACCAAGTATACCTAGAGGCAGGTTGGTAGGTATTATTTGAAGGTTAAGTGATAAGGTTGGATAAGTAGCCTGGTTTATTAAAAGCCGATGCAATTTACGACGACTTACGATACATTACTGTTAGCAGAAATACATTGTTCCGAAGGAAGGTCATCTTTCAAACGTTTACAACGCAGTGATGATTTAAGCGGTTTCAGTTCACAACTCGACTCCAGTTTGTATAACACAAATGTGTCTTCGTCCTAACATGGTGAATTGGGCATAATAGCGCATAACAATCAATTACCATGTTGACTTTTCACCGCCGTACCGCGTGTGGTCTCGATCATTAGTGTCCAGCACCAATTAAACGCCTCCGATCCATCCCGAGGTCACCACTAGTCAAGTGGCGCCTCAATAAACTGTGTCAATCTTATTTAAAGGTTCGCGTACATATAAATTATGTTGTTAGTGATTCTAGTAGCTTCATTTGTTATCCAATGTAGCTTAGCGCTGGCTAAATTAATTGATGCGGTTGGATAAACGAATGAATTATCCGTTGCGGTACATACGGTAGAGACAGTTAAGCATGATTCAGTGGCGCAATACTATAATTTCCCTGTACCAAAGAACTTTCCGCGTTGATACGGTTCAACGCGGAAAATTTAAACGCTGACTAGCCATAATTAAAAAAAATATGCAGAATCGAACTACCAGGATTTCCGAAAAGTTTACCTATTATATGTACATCACAGGAGATTTTTTACGAGCTTATTCACAAACTAATTGGATGAATGAAAACATCATCACAAACTTTTCGGGTCTGAGTAAATTGGCGAGATACCAATTCCGCCAGTTTATTTACGTAGAACTGGTATTGACCATATAATGGCCTAAACTAATTTCATTCACCCCCGTTTCTATTTAATTAGCAACTGGGGCGATGGCTATATAATGGCTGAAGGAACTACTAAGTTTTGTCTGGCGCCCACTTTGTTTAGTTTTCTATTACCTAATTCTGGAACAACGATCGTAAATTTAATTCTAGGCAAGACGGCACCATATCCGTCAGTGTCAAGTCAGTTCAAGTAAACTACGAGGACTATATTGTGGCCTCTAAGAGTACTAATGCATCGTCAAATCATTTCTTATATCCGTCGTAATTATACGTTAGCCACTAGCCAACCACTGCCAACATGATAGATATCGGGAATACTGCACAAAATCTATACCAATAATAAAGCTGAAGAATGTGTTTTTTGTTTGATCGATCTCTGGAACAACGAGTCCAATATGAAAAAAATATTTTTACATTTTATAGCCCAATTTACGAGGAAGGTCATAAGTTTAACATCACGCTGCGACCCTTAGGAGCCAAGAAAAATAAGTAATAACGCGAGAGGGCACTTCGACACAGTGGGCTGGGGGCCGAGGGCGGCCGTGGCACAGTTTGTCTTTGATACAGTGATAATAATATGATTATCAACCGTTGCTCCTTAGTTTACGACCAAATCAGCAACATCCCAGTAGTTAAATTAAATAAGATTGACCAATAAACTTTTTGTGGGTCGTAATTTGACCATCAAGTAATTTACCGATGCTTGCTTATATCAAAGGAAGTGGAGGTTAGCAGGCGTTTTCACCAAATGATAGATGTCCGTGGATGATGTTATGCCACGGATTCCAGTTCCTATTTTAAAGGCTATTTTAACAAGTTGATTCGACGACAGTTGATTGGCGTCTCTCTTTTTATCTGCTTATTTTTAAAGTTTATGGTTATCATGGTTCATAGTAAGTTCATGGTAAGGTTTTGTTAGCTCATAAAAAATTTGGATCATTTAAAATTGTTTTCTCCCATCGCAAAGAAGAACAAACGCGCTCTGCAACGAACAACATCGTTGAAATATTCTGAGCTTTTCTACCGGCGAAGATAAGACACGTAGAGTGGCAATGTACAGCTTCCAAGCCTAAGATCGTTGCCCGCTTGACGGAACTAGACTAAGCACTGTAAAGCTAGGTACACAAGATGCTGTCGCAAGCCGGTGTCATGTTTCCTCTTCAATTCTCCAGAGTGACATGTCCGCATTGCGCGACCGCGTGGGCATTAACCGAGTTAGGCACGTGCTAAATGCGGGTTAAAGTGACTAGTCTAAGCTGTTTCCTTTTACTAAGTTAAGCCAGTGTTTGATAAGGACCTCATCACATCAGGTTTTATCTGTGTGGTATCTGTCTGTGAATTTACGAGATCAGTCTTGTAAAGCTGATTAAGTTATCTGAAATTTGGCTTGGAGGTTGGCTTCAGCAGCCAGCGATTGCAATACAATTATAACGAGTACATTCCTAAATTTTCGACATCAGAAAAAGTATGTCAATCTTACGATGAACGTCTAGCTAAAAGTCTTAGTGATGTTTCACGAGTGGAAGAATCTGCAAAGCCTATGCGCATAGGCTTCTTGTAGGGTTTCATTTCGGAGAGTGTGCACAGGAACTTCACGAGTTGATCCCGGCATCCCCATTTCATAATCGGACTACCAGACAAAAAAAGAAAATAAAATCGATTAATTTGACGCGGATGTAAAAGTCTTATTGTCAAGCTATGTATTATCATAAGCGGAACATGTCACATTTAGTGCTACGCTAGTATGTCTCGACTTTTTGTTGATCTACGAACTTCAACGTGATGCAATTTCTGGATTTTGTTAAAGGAGTTTGAAGAATAGAATTTAGTCCTCGGCTCGTTAAAAAAATATCAGGCAATGCTAAATTATTAGTAATTCTAAAAGAATTAGTATCTTAACATGTATTCTACTGGAATATACGAGTACTTTACAGCATGCGAACTCATAAAAAATAATAATAATAATAATAATAATGCTGGACATTTTCACACAGCATCATCTAGCCCCAAACTAAGCAGAGCTTGTATTATGGGAACTACATTACTGATATACTACTTATATACATTTTTTTTTGTAAATACATACATAATATACATAGAAAACACCCAGAGCTGAGACAAATATTTGCAGATACAAACATTTGTCCCGTGGCGGGAATTGAACCCGCAACCTTCTGCGTCCCAGGCGGACCTTCGCCCACTGCGCCACAGAGGTCGTCAAATAAACGTTTCCTAGTATTGGTAATTTTACAGCATGAAACGAATATTGTGGTTTGACATGCAAATTATAAACGCTTGAAAGTCTGTTACTCGTGTGAATATGAAGTACCTTGTGTTGATTTCATTTCAAGACACAAGCTTGCTAGCATTCTCGTTTTGTCAGGCGCTTAGCTTTCAACGCGGTTTTTCGGATTTTTACTAGCAAATGCGTATGTACACGAAGTTGTGTGTTTGGTAGGCGCATTTTTTAAATAAAAAGAGATGCATTAAAATGATCTTAGATCGATCGTCCTTAGATTATTTGGATGTGAAAGAGGAAACAGGTATAAGTTTTTTCAGAAAAAAATAAAAACCTACTTCAAATAACGGAAACTTGATAAAGTCTAATATTAAATTTCATCCCCCATTTTTTTATAAAGTGGGATTATTTTATTAAATTTATATAGTGCCACTCTTATACCCTACCCATTAAAATAATATTCATTAAAATCGGTTCACAATTGGCGAAAATATCGCGTAACATACACACAAATAAACCCGTGTGGTTTGACGACCTCTGTGGCGTATTGGGCGAAGGCCCGCCTAAGACGCAGGAGGTTGCGGGTTCGATTTCCGCCACGTGACAAATGTTTGAGATCATACAAAAATTAGTCCCGCGGCAAAAAAAACTTGCAGATTAAAATATTTGTCTCGGGCCTGGGTATTTTCAGTATATAATATGTATGATCATATTATATATGTATGTACATTTGTATGTATTTACAAATATATCAGACATGTAGTTCTTATAATACAAGCTCTGCTTAGTTTGGGGCTAGATAACGAAAAATGTCCAGCATTAATTAAACATACAGACAAATTGAAAACCTTACTCCATTTTTGAAGTTAGTTGATAAGTTTCAAGTTCGTAAGTAAGCAGACCAGCTTAACGGAGGAACAATTAAAACAATTAATATGGAAGTTGGTACCTACTACTATAAGAATTTTTATCTCATGTCAAAACCAAACGATTCAAATGATTTAGAATCAATACTGAATAAACAAACAAGCAACAATGTTTCTTGAAAACTGGAACGATATTGAGACAAAGAGAAACAAGCCGTGTATTGTTTGAGAAGGCGCCAGTCACAGTTTATCACACAGTTACTAAGTTACTGTAGTGATGTGACACATAATAAGGCAACTATTCGGATTCATAATAATAATTCGTGTCAAAAGTTTTTTTATTTTGCATTGATAAAAAGTCGCAGTTTTTCATACATTGACAAATCAACTTGGCAAGTCTCTGTGAAAACGCTCGTAACAAAAGTACGACACGAAATTACATGACTCTGATTTGGTAGCATATTGCCGTGCTATTTAAGTTCACGTATTCTTATTTCTTCGCAACTATCACATAGGTTTTGTTTAGAAAATGATGTTGCTGTGTTACAAATGTGAATAATCACTGTCATATCCACTTCTAGTGGATCACAACATTCATATTGTCGATAAATTATATCCATAATTATAATTATCCTTCTAAAAACAATTCATTTTGTCTCTGTATCGATTTGTTTCTTGATGAACTAAGAACATCACTACAGGTTATAGCCGCGTTGGCGACTATCGCTGAATTAACAGTAAGTACTTAACGTAAAAGGCAAGAAATATTTATGGCGTATTATATCCAACAATATTATCGTTTGTGCTCGCATGAGACATACTGCGTCACCGATTATGTAGAACTGCAGTTACTGTTAAAATCGCTTTCGTCGGACAAATAAAGGCGTGAAGAAAGGATTTTTCCATATATTTTTTTGTTAGGCTTTGAGGGCAAATGGGGAGAGGAACTTTTAAAAGGGTTTTTAAATTTTGTAATTTTAAGAGGTTTGTATGAAATTAAAGGTAGGTACTTGAAAAATGGAATTGTAGCTACTCGTCATAAATAAATAAATAATAACGTGTTTCAAGGTTTTTGGATTTTGACATTTAAGGAATGGAAATGCGCGAAGAAAGTTTGTATAGGAGTATCGGTTTTTTTAAAGGAAGGAACTTGAAAATTGGAATTGTAAACAGTGACATGTTTCAGAATTTTTGCATTTTCACATTTTAAGGGGGGGATGGGCGTGAAAGTTTGTATGAGGAGTATGGGTTTATTTTTAAAACACGACTCTACGCGTATAAAGCCGCTGGCAATAGTTAGTTATTAGATAAAACTATAATTCTACGCTCCGCACCAGATGAAAGTGGCGTTCAGGTTAAGTAAACCCATATGTGCCGCATCGAATGTGTTGAGTTTAATTTTAAAGCTCTTCCAATCGATGAACGCAAAAATAACAAATCCACAGGATTCCTTCTTTAGATTAAAAATTTCAATAACTGATGTTTATATTCTTTCCTTTTCTAAAAACTTTCGACACTCAACAATACAGTTTTGAGTAAAATATATATAAACAGGTAGGCTGTTTATATATATTTTTTTATCGGTCATCGAATTGAATGAATTTAAAAAATACCCAAATCACCAACCAAAACATCAATTTAGGTTTGATTTCTCCAATCATAAATCTCTTTTCTTACGTGTTCATATAGATGTTAAGCTGTATATTAGTGAACTGTATCCACCTATCTATTTAATATAAACGAGGAGTATTTTTTCTGTAATAGTCGAAAAAAAAAGAAAGTAATTATACATTTCAAATATTCTCTTGATTGTACGTACTGCACGCATTTTACGTTGTTGTGACCAGCGATAAAATATAAACTTAGTTTTAGTATTCCACGCGCTCTTCCGATAACACCTGAATTACCTGTAATTGGCTTTATCGTTTAGCAAATACCATACAAAAAACAATCAAAGGAATTCAAGCCCGCATTACTAACAAAGTCAATATTCGCTGGTTCGTCTAAACCTTGACTAATACATGAATCAGCGATAGTGGACTGGTAACATAAGATATATTAGAGATTTCCGCATTTCCAGAAATACATAAAAAGACACAGTCTACTAAAGTTTAATTTAATAGATTCTTTGGAAAGTTTGAAGCCTAAACACACACATGCAGGATCTCTTACCACGGTCTCCAGGAGTTAAATAAATAAAAATAATGCTGGTCATTTTCATACAGCATCATCTAGCCCTAAAGTAAACAGAGCTTATATTATGGGAACTATATTACCGGTATACTACTCCTTTAAAATATTGTTTTGTAAATACATGTATAGATACATATTATATATAGAAAACACCTAAGTGTTTTCACCCGAGACAGATATTTGCAGATCATACAAACATTTGTTCCACAGCGGGAATCGAACCCGCAACCTTCGTCCACTGCGCCACAGAGGTCGTCGTTCGTAACACAATACTGTTTATATTGTACACGCAAAAACTACAAGGAAAGTAACATTGAAGCTTCTTAAATATCTAGAAAATAACTACCTATCAAGCACCCTAATTCTCATTTGCCCCTCTGCTCTGTACACTGCGCTTTAGTAGAAAGTTGGGTCTTTCTTAAAAATGCACCAATAAAATAAACTAACTGGATGGCGTGATCATAGCATTCATGACTCAATTGCTAGGAATAAAGGCAAAATATTTATGAGTTGTAGCAGGTAAAGATGCAAAACAGCTGTTACTGGTATATGAGTAACTTGATATTTCCATATCACGCCTGCCTACGCTATAGTTGCATAGAAATTAAATAATAAAAATAAATAAATAAGAGAGTTGCGTCTCAATTTGTTTTGCTATTCACCATCGACAACCAGATTTTAATAAAATAACCCTATCATTCATGGGGTTTCTTCGTATGAACTTGGCAACTCTTGTGCCAGGTATTAAGGCCGTCCTGATTTAACGTCTCTCAATACTTTATTCTATCGAGCCTATGCATGCTGGCATTTTACATACGTAGAATCTAAGCACAGATATGCAGCGGATTTATGGAATCTGAGGTTGAGAAGCGGAAACACTAAAAATTGGATGAATTTATATGAAACTAGTGGTAAAAAAGTGGCACTAGTTTCCTTGAACTAAATTTAATGGGCGGGAATGAACCACGTATGAACCAAGCGGGAGTGAAGATCATTCTTACTGCTGGATCGGACATGTAAAAAAACAGCATTGGAACATTGATCTTTGTATTATCCCTATTCTATTGCTGCCAACCTGTCCACGTCAATGTCCAACCGTTGCTTCAGTTACAAAGACCACCAGTTTTACTCGTTTTTATGTACATCAATTAGTTTTTCTCAAAGTCCCAAAAGTCATCAGTAGCTTCTGATTAATAAGCTCGTTAAAAAGATTAATTGTATTGTCATTTTTGACGACGAAAAGCTTGGGAACAGTCCCAGTTTAAAAAAAAGTCGATTTCTTATTTTCTTTTGTTGGAGTAGGTAAGCTATTGGAGAGATATGGATATGGAGGTTTTGATAATGCGAAATGGATGTTTGTTGGATGTTTAGATTTTTATTGCAGTCGTAGCCTAGGCGTCAATCCTACTACTACTATAAACGCGAAAGTTTGTGAGGATGGACGTTTGTTACTCTTTCACGCAAAAACGACTTAACGGATTTTGATGAAACTTACAGTAATATAGCTTATACATCAAAATAACACATAGGCTACTTTTTATCTGGGTACCACGCTGGCGAAGCCGTGGGCAGAGGCTAGTAACATATAAGACTACTTATTATCTGGGTACCACGCGGGCGTAGCCGTAGACATAAACCAGTGTAGAAATATACAGATAAGCACATAGCTTTTATCCCACGACAATATTTGACAATTTATATTCGGGGCCGACAGTCTAGAAATAGATCTTGATAGTGCGTCGACTTTATGAATGAATCTATCTATTTTGGGCTAGTTAAACGTATTTTATTATAATGTTCATGGCATGATTTTTATGATGCCCTCTTTTGTAACTAGCGTCCGATCTATAACCCAAATGGCAAACAGATATCCCCACATTCACTACAAGTATAAGGACATGAGTTCGGAAACAGATGGGCTCAATTGATAAAATTAAAACTAAATAATGCTGTGGAAAGTGGTAATAGCATAGTGACTTGGTATAAAATGCATTTTTTACGAAAAGCTAGAGAATGAATCATGGCTAAAATATTTTTTATAGCAGTTAGATCCATGATCTAGCATTTAACATCTAATCAAAATACAATAGATTTATAATCTACATAACAATGGTTTGTGGTGACATCATTGGAATTCTTGCCCAAAAACCTCCTTCTCATATTGAACTTTATCATCGATAAATTTAATTAAAATAAATTGCTCTATTAATTTGGTAGCCAGCTGCGACGCAACAGGTGTTGGTTCGTTTCCCGTTGCGGGACAAATGTTTGCAAGTTCTGCAGATGTATAAGCCGGATCTGGGTATTGTGTCACGACGATACTCGTAGCTCTTGATACATATCTACGACACAGGGAATCCTAGGGGCAACACCATGTATGACCTGTTAAAATTTCTATTCATTATTTAAATATATATTTATTCATGTATGTAGACATGAATAAATACATAAAAACGCTTTCATCCTAGAGTTGGTATCTCAGGTGGTAAATCCATTGAAGATCCTAGTCAAAACCTGACACCTGTTACCAAAACTGACTCGTCTATAATAATAATTATTGAAAGACTTCAACTTTATGAAAAAAAAACAAATTCGTGTATGCAGATATACTGCTGCATTACATTTTCGAGTACCTATCTTGTAGGAACCTTTTAGGAACCAGCCTATTTCTATTCATCCACCGCCATTATTATTTTATCACAACGACTGATAACAATACTGATACATTTTCCAGTTAAGATTATTCACTTTCCCACAAAGAGCGAATATAATACGAAGGAAAATCTCAATAGTGATTCTAAATAATGATAACATTTATTGAATATTTGACGATAATAATAACGGATTACTAGTATTACTGAAGCACTCATTCATTCATGGAGAAATTCTCGGAAAATAAGAAAAAAAAGGAAAATTTGCCCGGTCAAGAATGAATAGTAAAGAATGCTAGTTATGTCTTGAAGTTGCAAGTAATTACTTTATGTTAAAAACCTCTATCTATACTTCCTACTACTATTAGAAACGCGAAGTTTGTGGGGATGGATGTTTGTTACTCTTTCACGCAAAAACTACGGAACGGATTTTGATTAAACTTTACAGTAATATAGTTTATACATCAGAATAACACATAGGCTACTTTTTATTCGGGTACCACGCGGGCGAAGCCGTGGTCAGAGGCTAGTCCTACTATATTATAAACGTGAAAGTTTGTGAGGATGGATGTTTGTTACTCTTTCAGGCAAAAACTACTGAACGGGTTTTGATGAAACTTTGTAGTAATATAGCTTATACATTGCAAGCAAGAAAGGTTACGGTAACTGCCTATCAACAACCGTATGCTTGTTTGCCACTTAAATTGTAAAAAAACAGCATGACGCTTGCAGTCTGGCCGCAGCCTAAAACTCAAAACTAGGTTGTTAAAATAATGTAAAAAGTGTAATAAAATTCGAATGCATCTGCTTCCCGATCCTTGATAATCCTACGTCTTCAATTTTATATTTATTTTATGCTCTCATAAAATGCCCAAGACGTGTCCAAACACGCTATGTTAGCAAGTTCCCGAAGTTGCTTCATAACATAACTCTTAAAGTTATCATTGGAAATCCTGCGAACCAATTTTCTTTGGTCATACCTATCAACCGCTAATCACTAAAATTTAGTTTCATACTTAAAAAAGGTAAAAGGTAAACGGGGGACACACGTCAACCAGTGATTTTTGAGACCTATTCAACGATAACCCACAAGGGGGATTCAATGAAAAGAAAAAAACTTCCTTATTTAAATAATAATTATACTGGAGGGTAAGTTACTTTAATATATTATTTTTTAATTTTTTTCATTTGATTTGTGTGCATATCAATTTCTATCTCGATACACTTTAAACTGAGCTAGGAATCGAGGAGTGACACCCGGACGGACAGACAGACAGATAGGACATGACGAAACTAGAAACGTTTCGTTTTCGCCATTTGGTTAACCCTAAAACCCTAAAAACGTAGAGTGGAAACAATCAATGAAATAGCAACAATAAAACCACAACATTGTTTTGTAGCCCATGTCACGTGGGCTGGCAGTAAACTTAAATACATATAACCTCATACCGACTCTATTGCGATGTCCTGTCTTTACGGCCACAAGGCTCAAAATTACCGGTTACGAACAGCTCAATGCTTATTTAAATCTTCTGAAGGCTTTGACTGCATCGTCTCGTACAAAATAAAATTTAAAACTTGAAAATAATTTCAAGTTGGTTCAATCAACTACGTTAATCGTCAACAAAATTAGAAGTTTTTAAACAAATCAATGAATGGAGACGTGGTTTTCTGCCCCAAAACTGAAATCATCCAAGACTTGTCAAGCGACGCTTCGATAGGGCTCGAAGTTGCATGGCTTATACCAAAAGTTATTATAATTCTGTCAAACTTATTTTTATTGGGAGTTCTTATTAGAACTTTTTATGAGCAAACGTATTTGCTCATAAAAACCACCTCCTGCCTCTCAGAAACCCCGATAATCAACAGCAATTTATTAAAGCTTAAGCCTGGACGCCTACTTGCATCCAAAGGTCTCTATTACAATGTCGAAGTGATTCATATAAGATGGTCCGTCTTTTGCTCATTGTCTAACCAAACCCTTGTTTAACCTTGACAATAATTATATGAAGTAGCTTGGCCGCATGGGCAACTATTTTTTTAGGTATTAAGTTGTATAATTCTGTAGGCAAGTCATCGAAAATTTCAGAAATTTATACAATAGTTTCTTTTATTATTCTTATGTACCCCCCGCCACTATTACAATATCTTATTATCCTCTCCATCCACAGGTTGTCTGGAAAAGATCCACTGTCGCTTCTAAGCGATAGCGATAAGATCGCCAATTGTACTTTAATAAGAATAATATTTTCTTTGTTTTGTTATTTGTGTATTTGGTACAATCACAGATATTATAATATTAGATATTATAATATTAGGTCCTTACCTATGAAATTGGGGTTTTATATGTTTTTTTTTAATGAAATTATATATTTATTCAATAAAAGTATGTACCATTGTTATCTATGCACTTTTGCCATTTAATGGGTAGTTCATTGATTTCTTTGCTAAAAAAATTGTGGGAGCGAGAATCAATAAAATCTTTGAAGGCGGTTTTGACTGCCTCATCGGAATTGAATTTTTTTCCTTGCAAGAAATTAAAAAGTGGTAATCTGTTGGCGCAAGGTCCGGGGAGTATGGTGGGTGTCGGAAACATTCCAATCGCAGCTCCTTTAATTTAGTGACCGTCTGTTGTGCAGTATGTGGTCTAGCGTCGTCATGAAGCAGTAGCGGGCTAGAGCAATTGGCCAGTCTCGGTTGTTTAACAGCTAGCTTTTCCATCATGGTTTGCAATTGTTGACAATACAGATCTGCCGTAATCGTCTGGCCAGATCGTAAGAAGCTGGAGTGGATGACACCAGCACTGGTCCACCAGACACTTACCAGTACTTTCTTCTGAGTCAACTTTCGCTTGGGGCGAGGTTTGGCCGGTTCTCCTGGGTTCAACCAGTGTGATGAGGGTTTCCAATTATCGTACAGGATACATTTTTCATCACAAGTTACGATACAATTCAAAATCCCCTCGTTATTGTGACGGTTGAGTAATGTAACACAGCACTCGACGCGTGGTTGTTGGTGTGCTTCGCTCAATTCATGCGGTACCCATTTTTCCAACTTTTTCACTTTTCCAATTTGTTTCAAGTGAGCTAAAATGGTTTTATCACTTACACCAAAGCATGCCGCTAACTCTGATGTAGTTTGCGATGGATCCGCTTCCACCGTCACTTTTAATTCTTCATTGTCAACGAGGGTCTCCGGCCGTCCACGGGGTTTGTTCTGTAGGTCAAAATTTCAAGAACGAAAACGTTGAAACCAAAATCGTACCGTGTTTTCTTTTACTGTATCTTCCTCAAACACATCATTAATCCTTCGAGCTGTTTCTGCAGTGCTGGTTCCTTGGCGGAACTCGTATTCGAAAATAACGCGATATTTTAAGTTTTCCATAGTGTGAACAGAACGATGTCAAAGAAAAATCAAATGGCGCGAAGACAAATGTATCACTAAATTCCAAACACGAATACACAAGCCTAAATTTGAAATAAAAATAAATTTGGAATTCCTAACCAAACGCCAGATATTTGAGATCAAAGTGGCCAGTTCGACAAAACGCCAATTTCATAGGTAAGGACCTAAAACTAAACGTAAATTCCTTCATTCGAAGTTTCACATACGACTACTGAAGTCATAGGTACCTTTGGTATCTAACCGTATACAGAGTGATTCAAGCATCATGGTCCAAAAGGTGCAGTGCGATAGAAGACCCTGTGGCCGACCCTAATCACCCCGTGTATGTTCTACTGTTTTTAAAAGATCAGGAGCATGTGTCTTGATTTCTATAATTTCCAGAGGAAAAAGGTTTTCGTACAAATAAAATTATGTGGTTAAGCCGTTGGAATAACTTGGTTATTGAATTGTCTAAGTTTTTGAAAATATGAATAAAATATAAATTCTATAAAAAACATATATAACATAATATAAATAACAGAAGTTATAAATAACATAAGAAGTCTAAATCTGATAGTCAGATTTACAGCAGGCAAAAGTTTTTTTTTTTAATTTTTTGAGAAATATAGAAATCACTTCTCCGTACAAATAAATATTCTAGGTACTCGTATAATGTTTATTGAAATAAGTACAATAAACATTCAAGAAGATATCAGCCACATGTCCTAACACAGCACAGGTGTGTTCATATCAATGAGATTGTACCGTGGAAACGAACGTTTTGTTTTGGTTGAATCTCCCTATATTTACTAATAGAACTCGCCTATTATAATAGGCGTATTTTGATTAGGAGTTTCATTGGACGATAGTATAAAAAATATTTGTAATATACATGTATGTGAACCTTTAGTACCTACCAAGTCAGAGATTCAACAGTTGAGAATGTCATTTACCTAAATAAGAGGCTTGCGGATGCTGGGAACCAACGTCCGTTTGACGCATTCATTTTATCCAACTTTCTACATACACGGATACCTACTCGTATTCATTTTCTGGGGAAACATATAACCAAACACACGTAAATCTCGTGAGATTAGTATCATTTTTAAAAGATTCGTACACATTAATAATAATAGTATAACAATAATACATAGTCCTGAAACCACACTAGGATTCCCCGGGTCATGAGTATCAGGATTTACGAGTACCTACCGTGTACCACCCTAACCCTGATTAAATTATTTGAATAACTATACTCAATTACTCAATACTCATTGCAACAAACAATCTGCGTATTCACGACTGCGTATTGCGACTTTTCTGAATCTGAATATGAACCCTCATTTCATAGTTGCGGCTACAGCCGTTATTTCTCGACGATAGCTAGTTCGGCTGTTGCAAACGTCGGGAAAGTATAAAATGAACGCGGTAAAGACCCGTATAAAAGTTACCTATAATCATAAAAACCGTTGTTCGTATAAGCTACTGCGACTCTATAAGAAAGTGCAACTTCGGCGGAACTTACTATTATGTATTCAATGGGTTCGATGCTAGATAGATAGAAGATAGAAAATACTTTATTGCACACCAAATATTTCAACTTAAAAAAAACAAAAAAAATAGTAAAATCTTTAACATTGTTGTACAATGGGCGGTCTAATCGCTAATTAGCGATCTCTACCAGACAACCTTTGGATGGAACGGACTGTACGAAAGATTACAAGGGGTTGTATGTGGTGTACCACATACTATGAAAACACTATACTATTATTTACCTACATAATTACTTACTTACTACACAGAATAATACCTACATACTATCATTTACTATTCTATAATACATAACTAGGTAAGCCAGAAACCGGCAACAGCTATCGACTCGAGGATAAGTAGTGTTCCTTGACTAAGGATTTAAAAATAGGTAGTGATTTCGCACGTCTGATAACAGGCAGTTCATTCCATAAACGAACAGCCTGCACAGTAAAGGAATTATCATAATAGGAGGAGGTGTGTACAGGAGTCAAAAGTTGGAGAGTTTCGGAAGAGCGTAGGGATCGAGAATGGGAGAGATGAATATATTCGAAACGTTCTTTGAGATAGGAAGGTGTGGAGGGATTGAAAAGAATGTTATATAACAGATTTAAGACATGAGTATTCCGGCGAAGTCGTATGGGTAACCACTTGAGCTTACTGCGAAACTCAGAAACGTGATCATACTTGCGTAAGCCAAATATGAACCGTATCCCGAAGTTTTGCAGGCGCTCAAGTTTATCCAGCTGTTGTTCAGTGAGATCTAAATAGGAAGTATCAGCGTAGTCCAGTATTGGAAGAAGGAGAGACTGTGCGAGCGAAATTTTGGTAGCAGTCGGAAGGAAATTGCGAAGTCTTCTTAAAGAACCTGCAGAGGCAAACATTCTTCGGCTGACTTCAGTTAACTGAGGTCCCCATGACAGCTGCCTGTCGAGGAGAACACCTAAATTTTTCACCGTCTCACTCTGTTGAATGTGTATGCCATCAAATAGAACCTGCGGAAGGCAAGCCCAATCTATTTTGGATAACATCCGAGAGCCCCCAACCACAATGACTTGGGTTTTGAGCGGATTGACCTGAAGACCAAATGATTTGCTCCACTCCAGAATTCGACTTAGGTCACAATTTATATTATTTATAGCTTCAGGCAGCTCCTCTACTCTGGCTTGTTCGTAAATTTGAAGATCGTCTGCATAGAGGTGGTAGGATGAAGTTAGATTTTTGGAAACAGAATTTATGAAAATTGCGAAGAGAAAAGGTGATAAAACGCCGCCTTGAGGTACGCCAGCAGATATGTTGCACCATGACGAGTAAGTATCATCGATGCGTATACGCTGCCGACGCCCATGCAAGTAACTAGAAAACCAATCAATCACTGATTGGTTTTCTAGTTACTTGGATTTCGAAGGATTTCGAAGTCAACGTTGTTAAAAGCATTGCTAAAGTCCAAAAGTGATAGCACGGTAACTCGTCCGTTATCCATGCCATCACGAATGTCATCAGTTATCTTAACTAACGCTGACACGGTACTGTGGCCAGGACGGAAACCAGACTGGAAGGGATTCAGGAAAATGTTTCTGGTAAGGAAGATGCTGAGTTGGTGATGGACAAGGCGTTCAAGAACTTTGGATAGGAATGGGAGAATGGATATTGGACGGAATTCAGAGAAA
The DNA here is from genome assembly GCA_958496245.1 of Perizoma flavofasciatum. Lineage (NCBI taxonomy): Eukaryota > Metazoa > Arthropoda > Insecta > Lepidoptera > Geometridae > Perizoma > Perizoma flavofasciatum. The sequence goes on along the minus strand of OY292425.1, from coordinate 9,557,652 downwards.
GAAACCGGATTGGACTTTTTAGGGAGAGGAGTAATCTGTGCTTCTTTCCAGGCAGAAGGAAACACTCCAGAGGAGATAGAGGAATTAAGGATGTGGCAGATTATAGGAATTATTTGGTCAAGGATAGGTACAATCATATTTCGACTAATGCAATCGCTACCGATAGCATTGGACGAAATAGATGCAATGCTCTTCTTAACATCACAATCAGTGAATTGACTAAAATTAAAAGATGAATAGTCAGGAATTGGAGTAGAAAAGAGATTATGTAAAGTTTGTGATTTTGTGTGTCTATCAATGTTGGTAGAAGAGGTGAAGTGCTTATTTAAGGAGTCAAGATCAATGTTTTGAGGAATTTTATCTTGCTGACGTGATTTTCCAATTCCTAGCGACCGGAGAAATTTCCAAACCTTTGCAGGGTCGGAATCTTCAATAGAGTTATGGATGTAACGGCGTTGTGCGTCCCGACACGCTCTGTTGCAGCGATTTCTACGATCGATGTATTTTTCTTTGTTATAGTCAGAGTACCTATACTTAAGTTTCGCCTTTGCTACAACAACTATAATTTTTGACGAAAAGCTGACGATTGTAATTCGATATCTTAAACCACCTGCGATGATGTTGACGAAAGGTTAAATTTGGTTATTTTTACTTAGACTGCTTGTCTTTTAAATTGGTAGGTATTAATTTAAAGCAGTATCCACATTTCGAGAGTATAAGAATATGTTTTCAAGGTAATTTTTTGAGCAACTAACGGTGAGGTTTCTATGATAAAGTGATTCAGCACTACATCTAAACTTATAAAATCACTAGCTTCTGCCCACGGCTTATAACGAACGCATCCGTTAAGAATGGATTTTCGGGATTTTTTCCCCATTTTTTTGGGAATCTCAACTTTAGGGGGGAGGCTCCCCCAAAAAATTGGAAATTGGGGAGGAACTATAAATGTCTTTGTTTTTTAAAGTTAGAAAAAATCAAATTTGAATTACAGCTACTGAGCATAAAGGCTTAGAATTTTCACATTTGCAAATGGGGCGGGGAAATGGGGGTTAAAGTTTTAATTGGAGTATCGTTTTTTTAAACATATCTCCAGGCGTGCAATGTCGCAGGCCACAGCTAGTAGCTTAATATGCTACATGATTAAGAAGAGAAGATAGATATACCTACTACAACACAATCAGCACTTCCCGTGACACCGAACACCATGGAGCTATGATTGTTGATATAAAAGGCACGAGCTGTAGTGATAATTATATGTCACTGTAGAATTAAAATGATAACTTGCAATAAATATAGCGCTTGTACGAAAAATATATAAATACGACCAAACAACAAGCGCGCAAAAAAATCTGTTAATGATGTTGGTACTTTCTTGAATAAAAAATATACTCTTGAAGCTAAAAAACACAAACGGAAATTTCTTTTAAAAGTATTATCTTGCAAAAGCGAAGGAAAATTATTGGACATCGGTGGCGGATATCAAAAGATTTTTAAGCTAGTTGCACAACAAATTACAAAATTAACTCGGTAGATCGTCTCGGAAATCAATATTACTCCTCTTCTTATCGAACAAATCTACACTAATAATATAAAGAGGTAAAGTTTGTAAGTTGTGATGTACGGTTATCTACAAAACTACTCATCCAATTTCAAAAAAGCTTTCACCATTATTTTGAATGGACTTTCAGGGTGAACATAAGCTAGAATATTATCCCGTTAAAATACAAAAACTTTTCGTAGAGACCAATTTCTTAACGTTAGTCGACGAAATAACGATCGAACGAATGCTTATTTTTATCCGTATATACCAGCGAAGCAGTGGCCAGTAGTCAGTACCTAGTTATTAAATGAAGAACCACATCGACATTTGACTGCGTCTCTGCCTCTAGATGATTTTGTGAAGTTTCCCACGAGACCGCGTCTCAAATGTTGGTATCTGATTACCTCTATGCAAGTGTTATTGGTTCGGTTCTATTTACTTGTTTTCGGTAAATTATTGTTTGTGCGATATAGCATTGTATATACTTGTTTTTTTTTAATATAACTAATGTAGCTGTTCAGGCATAAGGCCCAACTGTTGGCAAGCGGTTACCGTAATCTATGAACGCTTGCGACACCAGAGGTACCTATTACTTGGGCGTTGCCAACTCTGAGACATAACGGGTGAAAAGTCTCATGTGCCTGTATATTCACCGGCACCCATTCCTTTCAAACCGATACACAGCAATGCGAGCATTACTGCTTAGCGGCAGAAATAAGTGGTAGAACTTCCCTGAACGAGCCCTACAAAAGTAGGGTTACCAGACGTCAGGATTTGTCCTGACATGTCGGAATTTTTAAACATTGGTCAGAATTCCGGGGTTTTTTTTAATGAAAAAATCCTACCCCTATGGGTGAAAAATAGGGGAAGAAATTTCATCTTTAACTTTTTATCAACTTATTTGAAGTCGGTTATTATTTTATCCTGAAAAAAAAAATGTATATTAAAATGATAGATGGTAATAGTTAGGTATATCGGCGTATACCAAGAAGTGCCTGTTGACAATATATTCAATTTTTGCTTTCTGAAATTATATAAATATAATATTACCAAAAAAAAACAAAGCATATTAAGATATGAGTATGTAGGTATATTTTCATATCGACGAACAATAAGCGCCTACAATTCTGCATCTCAACAGCAACGTGACTCCAAATGTAAACACAGCAAGTCGCGATTCGCGTGCAGAGTGCGAGTAACGTACCTAATTACCGTTATATATATTTAATTATTATACCTAATAAATTGAAAATTATAGGTTTGAGTCGTGCGACCGTCCCTTCAGGGCGGTTTCGACATTGTAGCAAAGAGCTCATTACCATAGCGGACGACGTGGTCAAGGGTCATTCTCAAACTCCTCTGTGAGATTAGCAAACACTGTGTGTAACCATCGACATTGTGATTGGACTTCACGGTGGCCTTTAAGACCATTACGGCAACTTACCAAAATTCCGAATACAACACAATAATGTAAAGGTATTGGATTAATCTAGAGTCAGGACCAAACACAGCTCGTCATGAATAGGACAAACTACTAGATCTCATTGTTGAAACAACAATACCTATAAGTTCTAAATCGACAACTTGTTCCTACTTAGAAAGTGTTTACTATTATTTCGCTGATTTGTCAGAAAGTTCAATGACGATAATTTATAACATAACATCTTACCAGAGTTTCGCACAACAGAGGATATCTACGTGCAATTTGAAATGCTAATAATGCATATATTTATTTGTGACAAAGGCGTGTTAAATCTTCGGAAATTTTGTGCTAAGGATACTGCCTTTGGTGCAATGACCCGGCATGAAGGCGTACCTCACCTACCTATAAAATAAATCTTTAGTAACGCGCATGATTTAAATCTAAACATTATTTTGATATGGGCTATGAATCAAATAAGAGTGCTGGTCTTCGCATATATGGAAGGTTCATCGGACTTAATAAATAACATTCATTTGATAGGACTCTATTTTTTATATACACATGTGCGTGCGTGTGTCAGCCATTGTCGCCAACTTTCTTCGGAACGGAATATAACAGGAAATGCCCTAAACAAAACTTACTCGGACATAATATAATATTTTTACTTTTGTAATTAACGCGGAAACTCTTATACCTAGAGTTCCTACCAAATACTTAGAACATGTCTATCAATTAACTAGAAAATATTTCAAGTCCAAAGTCTAGTAAAAATGTTGGACGTAACAAATATTTTTTCACGTGTTTGAGATGATCGAGTCTTCAAATAATATTTCATGCACTACTTTTATTGCAAAATAAATGCTGTATCGCATTAATATGTCGGTCGACTTAATCATTTCTGCTGATTTTTGATAAAAACATTGCACAGACATCTTGACACCCAGCGACAGAGTAAAGTGAACTTTGATTGAAGACGCTTGTGAAGTGAGTGCCGTGATTTTGGAAATTTGATTTTTCTTTAATGCAAATAATGAAATTTAAGAAGACAGTGACATGTTGCATCAAGGGAAACTCGTTTTGCATCAAATACAGCACGAAGATAATGCCGCAGGTAAATATTTATTTGCATGGAATCGGATAAAGTAGTATATTTTAAATAGTATAGGTTCCCAAAAAGGATAAAATAGAAGCTTTTGATAGCAAGTTTAATGCTTCGTTGAACTTAGCATCGGTTTCCTTAAAAAGATTATAGCTTGCAGAATAATTAAACGTCTAAATAATAATAATGCACTCTTAAATAAAAAGCTCATTATTTCTCAACAAATACCAATCTTTGTTGAGAAATAATGAGCACAAAATTGATCACAGCCCACAGGTCACGTTTGAACACGTTTGCGATTTGATAATGTTTATTTCCGTTATTATCCAAAAAGAGATTGGGGTTGGGTTCAAAATGCTTGAGTTTACAAAGTGACTCATTTTCAAGTTTCTTTTATTTAGTTTTTGTGTGTTCAGCTGTTACACTGTGACTTTATTTTGTGCTGTATTTTGCACGAACACAATTAAAATAAGTATTGAATATTTTAAAGGATATGGTTTTTTAAATATTTATTAGGATATAAAATGCTATAGCTTATATATAATACCAAAAAAAACCGAACAAGGGTCTAAGAGTCTGACTCGCGCACCGAGGCTGCCGTAGAAGCTATTATATTTACCAAGATAATTAACATTACTCAAGTTCATAAGCTATGAAAGCACCAATCATTTTGCTCTAACGAAAAGATAAGTCGGATTGAAAAACAAACTTAACAATGTAGTTGAAAAAAAATTCGCCGATTCATCAATATACGTCACGGTCATTTCTCCACCTGTAAATGTAAGTTTGTAATCGCAAACAATATTTTTTTATGTGATAAAACTACCCAATAGGTTTTGTTTCATTTGCGAGTATCAAAATATGTCGCATAAATAACCGTTTTTTTTTTTGCTTTGACGTATTTGTTTATTAGAAGCTTGATTTTTTTAAAGCTTCTAGGGACCTTTATACCTACGTATTTGATATTAATTTCAATTTGATACCTCCACGCGTTCCTGAGAAAAAGGGTCTTTACACAGACAGACAAACAGACAACGGACAACGAAGTGATCCTATAAGGGTTCCGTTTTTCGTTTTAAGGTACGGAACCCTAAAAATTTGAGACCAACGTTCTTATAAGCCTAATGTAGCACTAGCACTAGGTAGATTCATAGCTATATCTAAGTACCTACTGCTTGCCGCTGGCGTTGTTCAGCTATTCATTTGTCCGTATTATAATTTTCTATTTTCTACGGGTTCAAAGAACAACATATGTATGTGGCGTAACACCAGCTAATTAAACAAATTAAATATAAGTGTAACTATTCAAAGTTAAATTTGCGTCATATTTTGTGCTATGTCCAAATAAATTGTAGTAGACCAATCTTCGGTTTTAAATCATCACTTGCCTTACAAGTCATCTCGATAATAATGTTTAATTGACTACGTTCCATATAAATAGAATTAATCAACGAATGACGCGTTTTCATATTACCTTTGGAGGATCGACCCACAACATTTTTTTGGGTGCCTAGTGGTATGTACTTACTAAATAGCTTCAATCTCTTGTCTAACTAAAACCTTTGAAAACTTTTCATATATCTAGTATAGTTATTTTCTGAAAACGGCTTTCACTGAGCAGTGGGATATTATAGGCTGTGGATTATGAAGATGCTATCATCTTCATAATCCACAGCCTTTATTGAAAGCCGTTTTTCTCGATCCTGTCCATCCAGAAATTGCCAATAATAATTTTTCTTCAGAGACAATTTTATTTCTATATTATGCTACATTATTAATGCTACAGGGCTGAAATTTCGAGTCAATAGTTTCTATGCCGTTGAAGTCATTACTATAAGATATAAGTACCTAGATTTGCACTCTGGACGGTCACATTAAGGATAAGCTGTGCAACTTCTGGTTTATTTTTAAAACAAAAAGTAATCCTGTCCTCCTGATTTGTCGGTAGGCGCCGACCGACGGCGACAACGACAGGTCCCGTCTCGCCAGGCGACATCTTCCCGATGTGTCACTGCTTTCTATTTCCAACAGGCGCCAAAGAGTACCATCTATGATGACCATCCCTCTCTGATCACAAATTACACAGAAATATACCATGTTATTTTGTTTTTTTCTATGAATCATAGTGTTGTTTGTGTGAGTGAGTAGGTTTTGCTTTACCTTGGTTTTATCTATTTCCATTCCACCCTCGTGAATTGAGGCACAAAGTAATGCGGCCATTTATGAACCCCTTTATGTCAGGGAACTAAATTATATTTCAGTTTTTCTGCCCTTCTGCCAACAATTCGAGCCGTAAAAACGTATCTTTGACAATTAAGGATAATTTATCGATGTTTAGGATACTGAGGTTTACAAAATGTATAGTAGGTAAGGTAGGTACTTATATTGTCAATTTCCATTCAATTTCATTAAGAGAGTAATAAACCGAGATAGTGAAAGAATATGACACAGACTTATGCCCAGCAGTGGGAAGAAACAGGTTAAATAAAAATGTTTTTGTTTTTCTCAGATTCATTTTCCTTAACATTCTCTGTTCCATAAAGGCTCTACTGCCTAAGTACCGCCATTGCCATCTGTGTCTCTATGTACGTAACGTCTGCCATACATGTTATCTATACACTACACAATATTCACTATCGATATAGTTGTATAATGCATGTATGTGTGAGGCATGTAGGCATACTCTATCACTCTTTACAAATTTGCCAAATGTGTGGTGCGAGGGAGACAGAGGCTCCTGCGGGGGGAGGATGTCTGAATTGATAAAAGCAACCGTTGAACGCGTCGAAAATTCAGTTTGAAAAGAAACATCGCGAAGACATAGCATCGAGGAACGCGTAGTTTAGAACAAGCGCGGCAAAGTAAAGATGAGACTGCGAGTATTGAATGTGTCTTCCGAATCATAGTTTGTTGTTTTATTAGTGAGTGCAGTACAGTTGACAAGTAGAAGCGTGAGACACAGTGTCGCGACGACCGCGGTGACGTGGACGCGCGCGTCTAATGATTAAAACTTTATTGCGACGAAAACCAACTCGAACAAAAACTTTAGCGATCTAAATCTCGATACGGGCAAAGAGATTGTATTCATAAAGTGTTACTATCAATTCACTGTCTCAAACGAGCACGTGACTGTCGAAAATTCTAGAAAAACAGATAGATACGTTTCATTCACGTATTTCTGGTTTCGGCTAGTGTTTGCTCGTCTCGGATTAAGTTGTTTCAAACAAATTATGGTTGTGACGAAAGTCGATAACATGGCTTCGTATTCCACGTATACGGGAAAACCGAAGATATTTTTCCCGAAGAAGGTAAAATAATTTCCTTAACAAATTTTTTTTATCACTATTTAAGTAAAACCATTGTTTCTCAAACAATACCAATCTTCATATTCATATGTAAAGCATCAACAAATGTAATATTATTCTACGACAATAATTATAGGTATCTATACTTAAATAAATATACAACTGCAGAGTAGTCATAAGGTATAATAAACTATACTTATTTGCTTTGTGATTAAGAAGAATCACGAGATAATTAGAACACTTCAAGTTAATAACTGTTTGTTATTAGAAAATATAAAATGTAAGTTGATATAGCACCCGCCTTCCAAATGGGAGGTTGCCGGTTTGAGTCCCGCCGAGGTTGATATTTTTGGAATATTTGATAATCTTGCGATATCAATCGGTTTTTTTTTGTTTTGATTTTTAAAATGTTAACCCACACTAAACTATTTATAAACCATAACCAAAAAAATACCTACTTAATGTAAACAAGGTGATATAATAACAACATTATTTATTAACAACGGAGAGAAAATCCAACACTTTTTAAAAATGTTGGACTTGGTTAAGCAACAACAGACTATAAAAAGTAATGAGATTAAAAATCTCCGTAACAAAGATAAAATAAATAGCTGATAATCAACCAGTAATTAATAAGGATAAATTTGTTATTTGGTATACGGTAAAAAAACAGGAGTTATAATTCTGTTACATAAAAAAAATAAGAAGGCAGTCTTTGGCTCTATCAAAATACAAATGTTAGTAGAGCCAAATATGTAAGCAAATGCAAATGCAAATTGAAGAGTCTTTCTGAAGAGAAAAACTTCAATTTGCATTGATTCACACTTTATTTTTATTTCATCAAATTGAAGAATTTGAAGAAACAAAAATAAAGTGTGAATCGTAATTTAACTCTGATTATGCAGATATATGAACGATAATGAAACTCGTAACCTCTGATTCAGTTACACACTAGGTGTATGCCGTTCCACTTTGACGCCCTACTTCAGAAATATTTACTTTGGCCTTGGCGGGATTCTCAGAAATCACTAGACTATTATATGCTTCCATTAAACAGCATAACTGTCCTAATTTGCTAGGAGAATAGATTTTCGATAGTCTTCGTAGTAACAGAATCGTCTGTTAATTAGTAACTATTAAACTTGAATCTCGGTTCGTATTGTTGCTTTAGTTGAAAGTGCCTGCTTAATTTCACTTTATTCACAAAAGATCCGCGTCCGCACAACATACTAGTAATTACACAAGGTTCTCTGTGCAATATCTGTGATGTGACCTACAAATGCATTGATATTAAGATTGGACTCAACGTCTCTGTTGTTAAGAATCAAATTCTTCCACCGTGTGCTTAGGTCAAAGTGTACTGCAATTCCCGCATCTGAATATGCATGAGAACAAATGAATGTATGCCTTGTTGTTCGAATAACAAGAAATTAAATCGTTGTAATTGTTCTTGCCTTTGATAGAGCCGCATCTTCCGATAACACGTCACTGGACACTGTTCATGTCGTTGCTTCATAAATCGTAATGCAAACTTTATATGTACGAGTAGTTGCACATAACCTCATGCAGTTCTCCGTTTACGGCACAAATTATAATTGATTGCCTTTTATATAGGTCATGGTTGCAAGAAACATTAACTGACTGAAGATAGGGATCGAAGAATAAAGTAATGTTTTTATGACAAGACTGACAAGATTCATGATCACGACAATTCCCATTGCTGTCTCAAGCATGCTTTATCTTGTTGCATTACTAATATAACAATGTAATGGCGTATCAAGCTGTTCTACGATTTAGTATCGGCATCTTTAAAAATCTTTGTTGATATTTCATAGCTTGACTTAAAATGTTCATGGAATCACTTATATTTAATTATTTTACAACTTTTTGGTTGGGACTGCTAAACAACCGCTACTGTAAACAATATTGATGTCTCATTCGCCAAAAATGTCGTTGAGTTTAAAACTCATTACGTCCTATAATACGGGTGTTCCAGTGCATGGTGTGTCCCGGTGCATTCCTGGTGAGCCATTAGGGTGTGGACACAATGGAAGGAATGCTACCCGGGAACTCGCAAGCGGACAGGAATGCTGTCAGGAATGTAAACCATCTTCCTGACAGCACATTTTAGATCACTTCGTATCACCTCTGCATTCAATGCAAAACGAATCACGACAATTGTAGCCGTTGACAATATAATTGATGCACTTCCAAGTTTAATTTCCGATTCGCATTACGTTTATCATTCGATCAAATGGTGTGATGATTACTTAATAGTTGATAATGATGTCTAAGTGCATCCGTCAGGTCAATATAAGTCAGTGGAAAAATTGTATAATGCCTTTATATGAGCTTCCTATCCTCTCTACACTGTTCGATTGTGTTTGAGGTCAGTTACAAGATTTATGTTCATTTATGTCATCTGTCTGAGAAATCCAAGTTAATATGTATTTATGATATCGGTCTAAGCTATATTCGCTTACTAGAAACACAGAAATACTTATACCTACTAGTAAATCAAATAAGAAATCACATCAGCTTAATATACTTACCTCATTAGCATTGTGATTCGTGACAAGTTGTCTGTAGCCGCAGTCAGGGGCAGATAACTGTAGATGGTATCTGCCATGCCGAGTATAATGGTAATAGACCGTTCATAGTCGTCTACTTAGTACTAGAATTGGTCAAACATGGAGTGAAAGAGTTCAAAAAGGAACGTACGCTTCCTGAACGAAGAACGGCACAGCCTGCTAGATAAGGTACAGTTAAGAAACTGTGCGGCCTGGCAGCATACGTTCTTTTTTGTCCGGTTTTACCTCATGTATGACCAATCCTTGTACTCCATGATAAGGTTGATGACTATGAACTCCCGGTCTATAACTAATTTAGGAAGAGGGTTTTAGAACACAAAATAATTTATTGCACTGTCCACTTCACTTTCCTCGGAGGAAGTGGCGGTGGGCGCCAAAAATAGCGTTTCCGCTGAGCAAGGACCCCTCTAAGTAGGAAGTCACTCAGCAGTCCAGTTTTCCGGCCGCCTACAGCCGTCTCGACGCTTATTGAGTTTATAACGCGCTTATGAGCTGCAATGGGCCTACGCGTTGTCTTAAGCTGAATTAAATTGCTCATACATTGGTATCATTGACCATAACGGATTCATTCATGATTACAGAGAAAAGGTTAAATGATGAGGATTCGTACTCCCCGCTGAATTGAATAACTTATCATACGATACTTGAGTTAACATTTGATGTCATTGAAGACTCGTGCGCTAGAATTGCATTCAAGAGTACCAAAATTGCACAAATTCTATCCTGATCTCGAATTACGATTAGAATCGAGGGTAGCCCATCTGTTCCGAGTATTTATAAGACCGAACCCGTAGTTTCCAATAAAACGTTTTTTTTACGTTAAAACGCAAAACAATAAAACATTAATTGTGTACATATCTAAGAACACGTAGGTAAGATACGTACCACACAATATCTGTATATTAATCGTAAATGCATTCGCGTGGGTCGATGTAGGTGTAGTTCATTCATAATACCCAAATATGAAAGAGAAACTAAACATGGCTGCTTAACAAATGTTTTTTGCATTATCCTGTTTACGATTTACCTTTAACATTAAATTAATGTATAAATATTGACTACTTATAAATATTTAGTTTTATAAATATTCATGTACCTACTAAAAGTACTTTTTCTTTTAGATTTCTAATTAGATAAAAGTTCAGTGATTCTATTTACGTAATTTCCTATGAATTATAAAACTGTTTTAAGAAACATAATTTTTACTAAAAACGGGGATATTTACCATGATTTGTGAGTTTGAATGTTTCCCGATATTTCGGCACAGTTGCATGTACCATGATCACGGGAGGAACTGAAGTCTTTGCGGGTTTTGAATGTTAGAGGCAGACAAATCGATCTACCCTCTTTCTCACTCTTTTATTGCGAAAAATACCACTACCGGTTTTTAGTAAAAATTATGTTAAAAACCATGATAGTTTCAAAAGTTATATCGTTTTAAGAAAATTTCCTTTGTGTAGGTAATTTGTCTTTGTTTGTAATAATTGTGTCCTAACCCTTATCATATACATAAATAAAACTACCCAATATGTGTGCATATTGTTCTCAGGTTGTTTATATTGAAATTGACTGACAAAAAACAGGTTATATAAAACAAAATACCTATGTTTTTTTATCGGTGGATTATGCGCGTCTGCACCAAAGTAAAAAGCAGAGACTAAGGCATGTTTTAGTAACAGTTTCCTTATCGAAACTTATCGAAAGGCATCTAGCTCAGTATAATTAGCATACTTTGAAATTCGAAAGAGGATAATTTGTATGGTGTTTCTATATCTACTTGGGCGCTTTTCATTTTCAACTTGACTTTTTCGACTTTTAATACATCTTGTGTCTAGGGCATGCAACTCGTTTTTTATAAATCTTATTACTTTGTCGAATAAATGACACTCCGGATAGAATGTACATAATGTTTATTTGCAACTTCTTTAGAAAATATCTAAAGAAGTTGCAAATAAATAACCTATATAATAATAGGTCGGATCGACGTGTAGTTTTGAGGTACCTATGCCTTAATGTAGGTACACAATGTTAATTATACTCTTTTATAAATACGAGTTTATGCAAAATAGAATGTTACTTTCTGGACAACGGCTAATTGTGGACTGGTAATAACAATGAATTAATTACAAAGGTGACATTAGTAATTTGTGCTTCCGGAATATGTGGAAATAAAAATAAATTAATTTGTATGTACAAATTCATCATTCATTCGTGTCGTCCCACAAATGATAATAACATTTTATATTATCAATGCTTGAAAAATGGTATGCCCGCTGCATTTTAGTTATCATGTTTTGTATAAGTAGGTACGATTAGTATACAGTTTTGTATTATTTTTGTAAATAAATGTATATAATCATCTTTACTTATGTTACTATAATACTTAGTATTTTTTCCTTGTCGGACGTTTTGGTTTTGTTGGTAATTTTTTTCCGATATTAATAAAGCATATTTTTTGTTACTTACAGGTACGTTCGGAAGAGTCCCTACTTACTCCAGAAAAGTCATCGAAATCATCCAGATGGGTATGTTTGTTACTTATTTTGTCGGGTCACAGATAACATAACCATAACAACGTAACAATACTAACAACGCATACTAGTCCTACACTGCGCCACAATATCGATTGTTTGGCTGATTTATTATATTAGATATATAAACCTACTTCTTGCAAGGCTCATGACTTATTAATTAAAAATAAATAATGCTGAACATTTTCACACAGCTTAATCTAGATGTTTTTTTTAAAGTTTTAATACAACTCTTATGGAACTACCTCGGGATCATTCTCTATACAACAAAATAATCATCAAAATCGGTTAACAATTGTCGAAGATACGAGTATCAGGTAACAAACATAAACTATAAAAAAAATCGCCGAATTGAAAACCTCCTCCTTTTTTTAAAGTTGTTAATTACCTAATTATCATAATGTAAATCAAACGAATTTTACCGAGATGCTTTGGATTGACTGCAAGAGGTGCGGGTCGATTCCCGCAGCGGGACAAATGTTTGTAAGTTCTCCAGATATTTTTTCCGGGTCTGGGAATTATGGTACAATGTATTCATAGTTCCTTATACCTATGATACAGGTAATCCTTGTGACATGACTATTAATGTGACTGTTGGGTTTTAAAAAATAACAAATCTGTGGCGAAAACCGCATCTCAAATAAAAGAGAAGAGATAAATGGTAAAGACGAACACACAAACAAACAACCTCTTTTGGCAAACGGACGGACGTATACGGACTCCTTACGGCGCCGGTAACAACCATGTCAACATCGATCAACGAAACTGTTCAGTGATTGAAGAGTTGTCAATCAACTAAACAGTTTCGTTGATCGAAGCATAACATCAACGTTAATATTGCAAACACAACCTCATATTTTATTTATGCGACCTGTTTAGTCATTGCACATAACAAACATGTTCTAGTATTTATAGATCGTTTTAGAAGGGTGTTTTCTCACTATCTAAGTATCTACTGTTCATTGCTGCCAAGTTAAATAAGGTTATGTATTACGAGAAAAAATATAGTACGCTCACGATTCTTCTCCCAAAACCGGCCCTGCTTACAGGCCGGTTCAGTCCAGTGTGGGGAACAGAGGTACAATCTCAATAATTTAAGTCAACGAAATATTAAGAGTAACGTTTAGTGAAACTGCAGCACACCTCTCGACATATTATAGTTGTTCACACCAACGTTGCCCCTACGCTGCATATCATTGGCAGTACTCATAAGTGCCCGTTTAGTGGAAGTTATCTCCTGCATAAATCAAGCTGAATATTGGTCATGATGGTGTCGCATTTGATCTGCATTTAGCTTAACATTCATTCCACTTACGTTTACTCTAGCAATAGCCTATTTTTTTCAATCATATACTTAAATAATGATTCCAGTAATGCCTCACAAAGGGCCAAAAAAAATCTGAGATACTGAATAAATAATAATTAATAATGCTGGACACTTTTCACACAGCATCAGCTAGCCCAGAAATAAGCAGAACTTTTGTTATGGGAACTACATGAATGATATACTACTTATATCTTTTCTTTTGTAAATACATTCATATTATACATAGAAAACTCCCAGACCCGAGACAAATATTTGCAGATACATACATATTCAATACGTAGATCCGTGAGGATGTCAAGCATGGGGTACTCAGAGGCACGTACAAACATTATATTTATCATAATAATGTAATACTAGCTTCTGCCCACGGCTTCGCCCGCGTGGTACCCGGATAAAAAGTAGCCTATATGTTATTCTGATGTATAAGCTATATTACTGTGAAGTTTAATCAAAATCCGTTCAGTAGTAAAAGAGTAACAAACATCCTCACAAACTTTCGCGTTTATAATATTAGTAGGATAGGATAGGATAATAAAGTAGGATACGACAGTTCAATATATGTTTGTGATTGTGTAGGTATTGTTTTGTTTTACATGATCCTGTCACTTAGCAAAAATAGTGAAACCGTATGTACCTACGGAATGAAGTTGATTTAATACGATAACGTATAAAAGCAGCATGGCATTATAGGTTAATAAATAAATATATATAAATACTAAATACAACTTAAAGAACGCTTAGATTTTTTTTAATTATTGCGTTTTCACATTTATCTTATATTTTACCACCTACATCCATTGAGATCACATTTTTATAAGTAAAATCTAAATCAAATGCTGGTCATTATTTGACACTCTATAAAGTAACACAACACACGTGTTTTGTGTACGTAAAGTAGGTAAAGCAAACTTGTAAAAGCCTGGTCAAACTGACCAAAGCGGTGCGGTGGTGAGATAGACATAGGCGAGTTTGTAATATTAGATTCTTATGTTAATTATATTGAATAACCTAACACAGAGCAATAAGGTGGTGAGCTACTTTTTATTGGTGCACATACATATTTTACACGCTTCTGTACAAAATCACGTAGGTAGAGCTTTCATAGAAAAGCTCTTCTCTTTGATTGCTTTGATCCTAATTCAGTTTTCATTGCTGAAATTTTCTTACGACGAAGAATGTTAAATTTCCTTAGTGTATAATATGGTGGGTTTCAGTTGTACCGAATTTACTGGAACTGTTATCATCAGAGATGTCTGATTCAATCTTCGTAATCTTAACATGTTTGATAATACACAAAATACGACACGCCAACTCATCCGTTTGCACTCCGTTCTAATACCTGCCTTCCTCTAGGCTTAGATATCTAGCGTCAACATGAGCGATAATTATTGCTATGAGTAATATTATAGATGATGGCAATAACAATTGTATTTGGGTCGTGTTAAAACCGTCGCCGGTAACTTTAAATTATATTAATTGACAAATATTGATTTGACACAACATAAAACCACAAACTGGGTGAGTTTGTGGTGATGATCTAGAAATCCGGGTGTTGGAACAACCAAAAATTCAGCTGGTATAACTAATAAGTGCCCAGCTATTTGCGATTGAATTACATATGTACGAAGAAGTCGTTTAAGAATTTCATAACGGTAATTCAAAATTAGAGATGTCAAGATAGATTTTAGCCTGAACTAAACCGTAAGTAATATTAAAGATATATATATTTTAATACTAGTGAACACTATTGAAGTAGTTGAGGATACCAAATCAACTTTCTATTTTGAATCCAACAACTCTTTAAACCCAATTTTCCAACTGGGGGAACACATGGCGTACCCAGTGACTCATTTTCTGCGTTGAATATAGATCTTACAATCATTATCACCATCGGAATTTCTATTATATTGGAATGTAAAATTATATTTATATAAATAAACAATTCCGGATACATTTGCTTTCCACACATCACACCTATCTGCATCGCGATAAGATAATTATAATTATTATCCATATCTAAAAAGGTAGAATGCATTTGATAGAATGTCATAAATGATGGAGAAAAAATCTAGATCAGTTAAATATTTGGTAAAATGCTTTCGAATTGTGGTAGATATGATTCGTGAAAGTCCGAAGTCGAACAGGATGTCGTCTGAGTCATAGTTGCTGGTAATCGGCGCACGCGCAGGTAACGTCTACTTCTTATGTGCCGTAACAATATGTATATATAGTATAAGTATTGTTTTGTGTGATAAGCCGCCACGTGAGTGAGCAGAGTGAGTCAGCGAATGAGTTCTTTCTAACAGCCCACAGGTAAAGTATGAATGAAGTTATATATATGATATAACTGCTAATTAGATAAGTTATCAATATAATAGTTATCAAACTTGATTTAAAAAAAATAGAGATATTGAAGTTCTATAGCAACAAAAATTACAAATTCATCATCAATAACAGCCTGTAAAAATCCACTGCTGATAGTAATTGACATTTTGATGAATTTTTATTGATATCCAAAGATAGCAAATTTTTCAATTCATGCAGAAGTAAAAATCATCTTCACGAAATAGATGTTGAAAACCGAAGGGTCCAAGGATAACTCTGTCGACAATGAGAAAAAATTAACGACATAACCAGCTCATATAACACAAGATAACTTGGATTGCTGTAAATATTAGTAATGTGTCATCCATTGAGACATTTAGAAAAATTTATATTTTGTCATGAGCGTAAACAGGAAGCGTCATCCGAGTTATCAATGGTGACAAAACTTCCTTTGACAGTTTAGTGTTAAATCTGATAATTTTTGGCTTATTGATTGACAGGGAGACCAACCTGGCAGGCATTACCTAAACGTGAAATTTTTAAAGTATGTTCTTTTGATGTATATATAGGGGTGCACAAAGAAAGGATTTTCCAAAATACCACCTGTAGCGGAAAGATACGATTTGTATGGAGAAACTCATCGCAGACGAAGTCATAACACATAATAGGTACCTTAATCAGAAAATTGTATGTATTCATGAATGAATACGACCTACTCACTCATGTGGTTTAGTCATCTCTCCGTGAAATAGTTACAGTATACGTCGAATGCATTACTTGATATGAGACTGAGTCAATGCAATAAGCAAAGGAATCGTGTTGTTGTTCAGTGCGACTTGCGGTGGCCAGTTATGTTTTTATATTATGTCAGTCAACCACAAGCATACGTTTCATTCGTGCGTCATATTATTGTTGATTAGTTCCACAGAACTCCCAATTGAATAATTTTTACCTTATACTTTAATAACAGTTTATTAAATTATCAAAACCTAGAGCAAATTTTACTCTATTCTCTCCTGGTTTCATCTCTATGCATAAACTCACTACCGTCCAAGTTTTTAAATATTATTTAAGGTTTTCTAGAAGATAACGCTACTAGCGATAGGGCCAATAATACATGTATTTTATTTTCAAGCTAGCAGTTGTTGTAGTTGCTACTTATCGTACCAACCTGCCAAAAAGAGTTTCGGTTATTAGAATAGATTAGACGTACAATACATGTAAAGTTATGGACTTAATTTATACATATTATTAGTAGTTTTTATAAAACGTGAGTTGAATTTTTATTATGTAGGCTTCAATGTTTAACATTTTTAAATAATTATAAGATATTCATTATTGGGAAGGGTTGTGATGAATACGAAAAAGGAATACGATCATGGGCATGTTAGCTATGTTTTTTTGTTGTCTATAATTTTTTATTTTTCAGACTTAACTCCTCAATACTCCTTCCTCATGCCAAATAACTAACACAAAAATAACAAAACTTTGTCTTGAAATTGGTTCCACTAAAACCGTATACCTAATGTCCTCAAAAGAAGACAAGTCACACCCAAAACAAAAATACCTTTCCAAGAAAAGAAAATTCATGTGAGAGGCTGCAATGATATTGCAGCCTCCAATTCCATGTTCATTTAAGCAACATTATTAGACTAAGGCAAATATTCCAGCATCACACTATATTATCAACTGTTACTGATACGAGTATGGCTAGAAATTGTAAAAAATGCGTGCATTTCACCAAGGAACCAAGATCTACCCACATTAGCTACGCTTTACTTGATTCTAGAGCTCCAGCCTTTAACTGTTTTAAGAGGAAATGTGACGAAAAATTGAACAAATACGTTTTACAACGCGATACTAAACCGGTTAAAAGTTATGGAGAAAATTTTAAAATATTGTTTTTCTAAGGGTCTCTGAGCTAAGCCGCGGACAGACATGGGACATGGCATGGTTCCTTGTTGAATACGGAACCCTAGAAACAAAGCGTAGAGACATATCAGTGTCATAATCCAGGGAGCAAATAGGGGAATACGTTTGTATTGAAAAATGCCGGCCGACTTTCCTCTTTAAGTGATTCACACACTTACTAAGAGAAATATTTGAGTGAGTGGGATACACTTTGAACAGTAAGCCTTTGTTTCGAAAGGGCAGCTGTTTTAATAATCATACTTGTATCCAAATATTTGGACAAGCGATAGCAAAACCAAATGTAACCACAACAATGCACATAAGTACTAGACTACATATATAAGTAGCATGCGTAGTGTTTGATGATTGTCGGAGGGCGTTTATTTAGCAATTCAAAGTGCCATACAAACAATGTTTTAACAAAATGACGCGATTATAATAGCCGTGGGTGTGATATTGAAAATACCTCAACGGCCAGAATAAATGATATTTCAATGGACCAGCCGAGACACACTAATGAAACACATTAAATTCCTTATATGGGTCTAACGATTCTTCTGTAGAAATAAATTATATTCTGTCGTCAAAATCATTCAATCAATGTTTGATGAAATCAGATATATTTAATTAAGTTATTTAAATTGCCGAAGAATCTTTGAACGGTACGAGTATCTCGCTGACATTGAGAGTTCGATGACATATTACGACGATAGAAGCAGCCGGGCCTCCCTTCCCTTGCAGAGATATTTTACATTAAATTAATTTTCTTTAGACAATATTTCGTAACAAGAAACGTGAATCAATTTATCTACAACATAAACTAAAACCAAGATGTCAATATCAGCTTTAGTAAAACTGAAAACCAATGTAATTTACAATTAATGTCAAGATAACGATAACATAAGCAACGATCCGAGAGATATCAGGATTGTTGAGGAATCATCATCAAAAACAAGAAACAGAGAAGAGTCAACCCAAGGACAAGGCTTCTCTAAACATTCAATAGAACAGAATTCGTAAAAGACTTAATATTTTTGGCAACGCATTTTTTTACCAGAGTCTATATATATACCTAATCAATGTGCTGGAGATTAAATCTTTGTGTCTCATCGAAGTTGTCCGTGTGGCGGATGCAAAGGTCCGTGGGTGGAGTGGAGCCCCACCGCACCGCCCCGCGCCGTGTTCGACTCGCCATTCTAATTACTAGCCCATTGTGGTCGCGAGTTAAAGTTTGCGGCTCGCCGGCCGGCAGTCACGCCAAAGCCGCCGTCAGAGAGACCCGTGTTCTCGATACGATCTGATCTGTAATACACGCGACTGTGATGACGATAAGTGATCGACATTGTTCTCGGTTGATAACAACATTAACAACCAACTTTATCAGTGTTCGGTAATTCCAATATGTGATTTTTAACCGGCAGGATACTTTTTCAGTTATATTTGTGTTGACGCTGTACAAGGTAAAGCCATTGTGATCTACTCGTATTTTGCTAAAACTGGGACTATTGTACGACTATCAGCGGATACAAATCCATGCTGTGAGTCGGTATTCAGTATGCAGTTAATTTGTTGCGCAGAGCCCATTGTTTAACGTTTGTGCATGATATGAATTTATCAAAATCTAACTTAAAATTTAAATGTAGGGCATTTACGTGGTAGAAATGATTGCTAAATAATTTTTAATCAATGATATACTTAAAGGTATAACCCAACATTAAAACACAGATAAGAATAACATGATAGACCATACCTGCCTATCATCATCTATAGTCTAATTATTCTTCTAATATTTGTAAACGATGAATTAAAATAGACATAACATACATACGAGTAGTACCTATTTATAACATTATTCAAATTTTATGGAAGTAGTTCCAAATTGGATTCTAAGAAATAATTCAAACTACCTATTGACGCTCTACCATATCTTGGTTAATGATTTTTAATTTGACCTTGAATATAAATTAGATCTTTGCTTTACTTTTGTAAGCTCATACATGGTTGATATTTTATCACCTATTATAGTTCAATTTTGTAAAGATTTACAATACGAAGCAAGTTCACAAGATTAGATAGATCTATCAATAGAAGCATTGTTTATTTTCAATAATTTAGTAATTCAATATACAGTACAAAATAACAGTAATTAAAATAGTATAATTTTATCTTTATTAAAAAAAATAGAATATCTGTCATTTTTCCCATTATGTATACAAGCTCTGCTTAGTTTGGGGCTAGATGATGCTGTGTGAAAAATTACCAGCATTATTTATTATTAATATAATATCCTACTAATATTATAAACGCGAAAGGTTGTGAGGATGGCTGTTTGTTACTCTTTCACGCAAAAACTACTGAACAGATTTTGATTAAACTTTACAGTAATATAGCTTTTATACATCAGCATAACACATAGGCTACTTTTTATCCGGGTATCACGCGGGCGAAGCCGTGCGCAGAAGCTGGTTAGTAATAATATATTAGTAATATATAAGTACTTTAAATAAGTAATGTAATGTAAAGTTTAAATTTCAGGTAATCATCTAAATAATAAAATACCTAATCAAAAGATATTTAAAAGGCTTTAAAACTATCACGACTTTTTTATTATCATTATTAGATACTATCTATATGACGGCCGACCAACACGGACGGTAAGAAGACTTAATCTGGGGCGCACAAAAAATTACACATGTAATAGGTATGATTATCATTAACTAAAATACCTACCTTATACGATAGTTAGATTCTTCTAAAGTTCTAACTTTATCGATTACAGTGCTGGAATTTTCAAATATGTAGGTATTTGGTCCATTTAATGATATTATCATCACATCAAATTAGGCACATATTATATCAAAGGGTAAAGGACTTTAGGGGTCACATTCGACTGTTTAAGTAGGAGACAATATAATAAATTTCCTTTAAAATGCAAAATACCTACTTAACCGTGAAAGCTGTTCTTAGAACTACAATGTGTAGACGTGAGTGGAATCAGCAATACAGTTATTTTCCTCCTCATTAATTTCGATTTATGTCGTGTAGGTAGGTGCTTTAGTTTACTGACAACTGTTTATCTACTCTACATTAATGTTAATGATGCGTACAAGACTGGCCGGGACGCGCGCCCCGCTGTCCGAATCTCTGAGAAACTGCAAAGTTGTCCAGTATGACAATTTTGTCATACTGGACAACTACTGGACAATCATACCGATGATTGTCTTTGAAAAAATAGTATTGTTTGAGTTAAATTACACGAAATATCCTTGGGAGGAAAAACTCGCATTAAACTTATCGCTCTGCTGTAGGTTTCTAATTTTCCACGGCATAGTGCAAAGCCATCATCATAACAATAATTCATAATGTTATTCTCTTTAATAACACGACTTAACTCCTATACAATAGGTGCTTGGGCAATGTGAGCTAGGAATGATGGAAACTATAAAACTTTAATAGACAGGTATTTACTTCTACTTAAACTTATCGTTTAACATTCCTAGATAGCTTTATCCGCAAGTACAATACGTCTGGATGCAAATGTTATCGCACTAAGAATTGCAAAACCTATCGGTTTAGTAAGAAATCCTTTGCCGTATTGAATTGCACATAGCAATTAATGTTTACGTTGAATTAGATAGACACGTCGTTTAAACTGCAAACATTAGTAGGTAGTCTCACATTTGTTCGCGTAAGATCAAGAATTTAAAAAAAAATAAGGCCGACCTGCTTATTTTTTTTTAAATTCAATAACAACTAGCAAGACACTCAAAAGCAATCTTATCTAACACTATCAAAAAACAATCGCCGGCAGTTTTTATAGCTATATTTGTTCCGCCTATAAAGTAGGTACCAAGTAGGTAAGTAGGTATATTGACTTCAATGAATGACAAAACGCCAAGGGCTTAGAATTGGAACTTCAAATAGTAAATTGTTATCAATTAATCGTTATCTATCTGTACAAACGAAACCGCTTTCTGTTAGAGTTATACAAAACAAAACGCGATACGTCCTGTGACGCAATCATGACACTTGAATTCAGTGACGCCATTGTTCAGATACCTTATTAAAGCGATCTCTGGAACTGTGACGACATTTCTGCGAATGATGAGTCATGTGCCCCAGCCCCAGCTGACCCTGTTACCGGTATAGTCTTTTTTGCATCAGCA
This sequence comes from Perizoma flavofasciatum, assembly GCA_958496245.1. Lineage (NCBI taxonomy): Eukaryota > Metazoa > Arthropoda > Insecta > Lepidoptera > Geometridae > Perizoma > Perizoma flavofasciatum. The sequence goes on along the minus strand of OY292425.1, from coordinate 9,535,434 downwards.
TTAGTCATCACTTGATCTAAGGGATACTCGCTTATCAATAAAGTTAGAGTTCATACAAATAAACATACTGGTTGTTGTGACATTTTAAGGTGATTGAGCTCTGAAAAGTGTGGCCTAGCGCCAGTAAGTAATTCTTAGGACTTTACTGGTTGCAGCGGTTATAAGCCTACGGATAAATAAAAAAATATCCAGTTCCAAATTAGAAATTACTTAGGTATTTATTGATTATATGATATTATTATTATATTATTATGATACTATAATGATGATTATTTAATAAGGATTTTTAATAATTATACGAGAGCTCATTCATTTCTATCATTAGACATTTTTAAAGATCTAGGAATTCCAGCTACAACAGAAGTAATAATAAGTGGTTGTATGTAGAATGTTGGTTGTTTTGATGACGTTGCTGCCGGCCGGCGTGGCCATGACATAAGCTTAGCATCAGCGCGTCAACTAGCGTCATCAGAGGCGATCTCTCGCTTCGCTGTTTAATAGATTAATCATCGCACTGTCATGCCCCAATCAACGGACACGCTATCATCATTAAATCTTCAGATTGTACAATTGTTTAGTTACGGTTACGGTTACGACACAGATTTTAACAGTGATGATTTTATACGTTAACTGTTTGACTTATTTGCATTGAAGGTTACATAACCTATCAGTTTCGTTTCTTTGAGTATTTTTATAACCATAAACGATTTTTAAAGACGTTTTCAATTCAAAAGCTTTTCGTGATTAATCGAGAGCCACTCTTGAATCAAATATATATTGTTAACCACAGTTGACTGTCACATTTGGAACACGTTGGCGTATCCAAACAGAATTGTCTACGGATGTTCCGTAGGCGGGCCTATCAACATGCAAGCGACGTCTCTTCACGTACTACACTAGTCGTGAACAGAGTACTTGATTGATAGTGGTACACTGTTACCGGACTCTCCGGTGACTCATCCATCGATCATGCATTATTGTCGATAGTTCCTTTAACCTCATTCTACGGGTTCATTGCAAACTGTCCTTGCGCTTAATTCAAAGCAGATTCATGGTACAGCAATGAAGCAATGGGCGATGATAAATTAAACAAATCATGGTCTAGATCACTGTTTCTCAAAGTGGGCAATAACGCCCCCTTGTGGGCACTGGAGGGCTCCTTCAGGGGGGCGGTAGAAGGCTCTAGAAGATATTGGGGACGCTAAGGCGGTCTAGAGGGGAAAGCATAGGTTGTTATGTTTAAAAACTTTGTTTTTTATTCTCAAAGTGGGCGATGAGAAAAATAAGTTTGAGAACCTGTGGTCTAGATAGACATCATATTTATGGAAATGGAAATCCAATACCTGCATATAATAGTCCACAATAAAGCTAATTAGTTTGGCGATAGCGTCTAGCTAAGCTGGGTAGTAAAGTAATCAAGTCATCTCATGCTGATGAGATATAAAGATTAGCGTCCACTATAAAATTAAATTAATGGACGCTAGAGCTTACTGGATTAATTTCATAGATCGCAGCAGCAAGTTACAACCTTTACCACAAAATAAATACTTATACAATTATTAATGGGATCTTTCATTTGTTACAGATACCAGAATTTTCCCTCGATGGGAACAACAGTTTGAAGCATAACGGAAGCTCTAACAACCTAGCGTCCGTCATGGAGAATTTGAAGAAAGGCAGCCTGGTCTCCCGACAGAACCAGTCTTTGAATACGCAGGTTACGAGTTCATCGTCACAACAGGTAAGCTGGCTTTATAAGCAATTGTAAGGATGGGAACGCTGAATTCTATCTGCTGAGAGATTAAATGAAATCATGTCCTGAATATTTTCAGATTTCAGAAGACTAAAATGGCGATTGGATACTGTAATAGGCATAGCGCGTATCGTTTTCGAATGTTTGGTTCTAGAACCACTGCCGGCATTCTCACGATGTTTTCCTTCACCGTTAAATTAGTCATGACTACGAATTAAACTAAACACATGAAATGAGATGTAACCGTTTATATCTGACAGATGAATAGATCTTGAAACTGATAAAAATACAATGCAATCTAGTGCTATTTTCGATGTCTTTTGTTTACGAAAAATCTGCTACATTTAGATAAAAAATATTTCCTTAGTGTTGTACCTACTGTTGAAGTTTTACATCGGCTGCACATTTTCAAGGAAATCTCGATCCATTAGCCGAGGTTGAACTTTGGCGTTACTTAAATTAGCTGCGACGACGGCTATCGCTTTCATCCGTCTCATGTTCGACTTTAGCTCCATTATTCATTGAACAGACAGAAATAGCCTTGTCTCTGGCAGAGATCTCTTCATATATACATATCATACTACTTACTACCAATTTTATCAAATCTTAATAAGAATAATTTGCTCTACATTATTTGTTTCTATTAAAAGACAAAAAACTGTCGATAGGTATATGATAAATGTTTTTGAAAAACTTTACAAATAAGACGTACTTAATCTTAGTATATTTATTAGAAATCATCTTATGCAACCTCAGACAACAGGACTTGTTTATATTGCGTTAATTAGTCCAATATCCGGAATATTAAGCACCAGTGGGGTATAAAATATAGATAGTAGTTATTTCGGCTCGGATCATAAAATGGCCGTGTTTATTTTAAATTCACCTAACAAGAATTACAGAAAAAGTAAATAGATTTCCAACGTAAATTCTACACGAGGACGGACAGATAAATGTATGTCTATTGTTGAATATGTTGGAACGGAACGCTGACAACGAGGTCGTCTCGTCGAAATGCATTATTATTTAGATTTTAGATGCTGGACCGAAATACATATAATAATTGGCAACTCCTTGTGTATGAGCTTGCAAAACAAAAGATATCCTTAATAAGTCTACTATGTTAATGCCAGCCTCACATTTTAGTCTACAAAAAATAAAAAAACAGAGGATAAAGAGACGTTTCTAATCTAATGTCCAGTTGTTAACAAATGCAAACCAAACGAAGACAGCTGAAGTTGGCACAGAGCCAAAAAGCGATATGGCACACACCACACACCGTCGGACATGTTGTAAAAAGCCCTTGGAATCTAAACGCGATATTAATTAACACCATATGAATAATGTCATAAAAATTATGCGGTTCTGTGTCAGGTTGTCGATTAGATTGTGATAATTTTCCTCGTTAAGGAATATGTGCACCATTTCCACGAATAGAGATATAAATCGTGTAGTGAATAACTGAATTGTATACCAACTGGATCTCCCACGCGAAAGACACAGACAAATATCGCTAACGGGTATATTCATGAGACTCCATCGAGTATTCGTGAGGTTCAAGGCCATAATTTGTTGCATTTCACACCTACGCACGTTGACTCACTGTTTCGCTTCTCAATCACAGTCAAATGCCAAAATGTGACATACGTACGTTCGTATTGTACAGATAGTAATATTTTGATTCAATGTTTTTCAATGATACCTACCTACTCTGACTCATTGCAATATTTATACAGGGTATTTCTTTGAGTTGTGTTAGTGAGGACAAATTCTACCTGGTTAGATATAACAAAAAATGCTGAAAGGACTCACGTCCCGATTTTGATAAAATTAAAAATTGAATCTGTAGGTACTTCGATTATTTTTTTATTTTTTTGGAAACCTTAAAAAACTACCTGTAATTTTTTGAGGTTTTCATTAATTTTGCAAATAAGATTTGTACACTATCGATTCTCGAAAAAGAGTGAGTTCGATCCCTGATGCTCGCATAAGATTTTCCAAAATCTTTGAACGCAGTATTTATATCTCTTACCGATTTCCCCTAAATGAGCCATCTTAAATAAATAGCTTGTACGGTAAGTTTAAAAGAACGGATATGTTGCAGTTCGTGCGTCGCCATTTTGGAGTAACTTTCTTTTTATCCCGAAATATTGACTACCTTACTTGTTATCATAAGGAAAACAATGTAACATAAACAGATCTATTTAAAAAATATACATTTTATATACACAAATTCTAGTTTTTTATTGAATCCCTCAAATATAGAACAAATTATGATAGGTACCTCTAATAATAATAATGAGATTTCTAAAAGTTTTGCTGCTCTATGGTAAAACTTAGTTGTTGTACATCACATAATTATAAATTTACTTGACGCACGAAATGCAACGAAATGTTTAGGTTTTTTTTCACCCCTTAGCAGAACGCACGAACGACGCACGAACTGCGACATATCCAAAAGAACTAGCTCAATCATATTTTAAATAACATTAATAAGTAGGTACATTAGTTACCTACCAAGATTTAATTTAGTCCCTTTTGAGGTGTAATGATAGAAATGGCCAAGCGCGAGTTGAACTCGCGGACTAAGGGTTCTATGCCACTGCTCAAACACAACTTAACACACAAACACTAATTATGTGGTGTGGTGTAATCCTTAAATCATTCCAAACCATGATAATTTATTTTTTAAGATTGTTTAGATTGATATGTAAGCAAGTACCTATTCGTGTGGCAAAAAATATGAACTAACCATGAGTAGGTACATTTAGATTAAAAGATACAGCTCTGACAGTCCAACAGAACCCGACAACACGTAGGTTTAGTAATAAAGTCCCGTTGGCATTCTTTGGGTAACCCTACAAACCAATCAAGATGTCAATAAATCTTTAGACTTGTTCTAAATATACACGAGCCCTGATATTTTCGTATTTCTATTTTGTATAACCCTGGCTTTATTTACTTCAAACGTGAGGTGCGGCCAAGTCGTGACGCCTGTTACAAACTTCTGTAGCATTGGCACTGAACTCTTCCACAGTTCTAGTTTGGATAACGAATGTGGATGACTTGATCTGTATACTGAACGAAATATTAATACTGGGAAATATTGCCCGATAATATTCTGCGACACAGGTGCAACGCTGAAAGGTTAGTATTTATATTATTATTTTTTAGCTAGTAAAACTTAGTTATTGAACTGGATGTAATGGGTCGTAATTTGTTTTATTGCAGATGGTTTCCAGCACGACATCGAGCAGCGCTGCTTCGAGCCAGAGAATACATAACTCTTCGCAGCGTATGCAGCACATGGCCACCTCGGAGATGAAGGCCAGCTCCATGAAGTCTGATCTCACAGAACTCAAGAGCTCCATTTCCGAAATGAAGAACCTTAGCAACACGGCCGCTAAAAATTTTGGACAAAGGTTTGTGTGTACAATTTAATTTAACAAGACCACACAACAAACGGACCAGTTACGTAATGTCGCAAGATGTGCCAATGTTTGTGTCATGCTTGCTCAATGGGTGTTATGATAATAGGCGTTTTTTTAAACATCTCGAGACGCCTTTGCTCATTAGCCAAGAGTCGATAGGACCTAACTCACCTGAGCAACCTTGGCTCCCGGCCAATTCTCATCCACTGTTTCTCCGATCTTTTTGCAGTACCACGCCGACAAACAATAGCAACAGTACGGTTTCCCGTAACCCTTACGAACATTACACACTGAATTAGATTCGTACCTCACGTTTCAAATTTATCCCCTGTTTTTAATTTGTGATTTCCGATTATTTCTGAAGTTGTACTTTTTTTTTCAATTCCAGATTGCGAAGCTCGATGGAGAACATAGTGGATCAAGATGACATGGGAGACAGACATTTGCCCGATATTCGGGACCTCAGTGAAATGGGTGATATGGGAGACATGAGTGATATGAGTGAATTACAAGGAGACGGGCCCCTAGTGACATTCCCAGAGTCAGATACGCCTCCGCCTATAAGTGACAAACCCTCGTTGATAAGCGGCAGTTCTGCCGTAGTGGGATCTAATTCTGCAAACGAGTTAAAATACAGTGCCGCGCGTGTGACTTCGGCTAGTTCCACCCGAGTGGTTGCCGATGGGTATAGTGCGTCGAGATCTGCAGCGAATAGTGCGAGGATGCGACGACTGCAGCACGGAGACTTGCAATATGCCGAACGCAGCGCTGCAGGTGCATCCCATCGATTGCTGCAAGCGGAAGGTCTTACTGCGGAACAGAATGCCGCATATCTTCAGGTGAGACAAACTAAATTCTAAGCAATTTACCATAATTAGGCATATCGAATACAATGTCGAGTATTTGCATACTATATTACAAAAGAACTAACTAGACGTTAGTAGGTACTAACTATACTTCGTTTGACCCGTTTTTATTAGGTAATTACGGTCCAATTTTTTGTTCTCTTTCGGAACCGGCGACGCGGCGTGGCATAGCACTAGCCAGTAAGGCGCGCCGAAGGACGCGACCTCGCGTGAAAACTACCGATCAATATCTTCAGGCGCCCCGTATTCAACTACGGAACGCGCAGTGTAGTAGGATTTCTTGCCCTGATAACATACTGTACTGTCATGGTCGCAATGCTGCTTATCACGCTTATTGACTAAGTTCAGTGAGTATATAATGGCAGCACGCTTTTTTGCATGGACGGGCAGGATACTGCGACGTGGAGGATCGCCTGGAGCGGTGAGCTCATATATAATATCTTAGCGCTTATCGCACAGTAACTTCCACGCATCTCAGTCAGCGTCTGACCGCCGCGCGCGCGAGCACACACGGAAGTCAATTATTGCGCGTGCGCGTACACGAATAGTCTCGTTTTAAAATAGAACCGGAATGTCCACGGGAGGGGGATCGGCCCCGTGGCCGGTGCACCGTAGCGTCCTGTCGCGGTTTCCTCCGCAATCTCAGAATCCTTCGGTGAGAGTTCAATTCTTTGAGAATATCGTCAATGACCTTCAGGACGTGACGTCTGTACACAAACTTAAAATAAATCATTAGAAAATTTACCAGTTTCCCGCGATTGGCCAATATCCAATAGGAACGCTTAGCATGTATAATCCGGGCAGTGACGTTCGACTGTTGTCCAATATTAAAGTGACTTTTATTCCGGGACAATCGTGTCGCGACTTCTGAACGAACCATGTCTTCCAAGCGACGCTTGAGACCTAAATTACATTTAAACATTGCTGTAACTATCAAAATGTTTTTTTTTGTGATTAATATTAAAATGTAGTGCTCTAGATATGCTAAATAAAGAGTGATTTCAGTGATAACGAGGTCAAATCTTGCGTTTATATTATGTAGAAGAAAACTTGAAGAACAAACGTGTTGTGTGTACATTGCTAGTGATCGATTTTTGCTAAATTAAATGATAACTAAACGTGGAAAATTTGTGCTTTTTAGGAGCAACGATCTCTCAAGGCGGGAGAAGTGACAGCACAGGAAGCTAACAACATGACTTCGTCGAGTTCTCGCCTTCAAACTGAAGCATTCAGCGCTGAAAAAAAGGCGATGGCATCAGCTCAAGCTCGGCAAACAGTCACGTCGAGCGGAATGTTTAGTCACAAGGAACACTCCAGTGTTGCTCACTCAAATATGACCATCTCCAGCAAAAATCTTTCCACGAAATCTACACTACTCTCTTCACAGGTAAGTCACATTTTCCATAACGAACCATCAATGTATAATAATAATTTAACTCTAGATTTAAAAGGGTGATGTTATCATTTCAGATGAGTCAATTACTAAATGGGACCATCAAACCTGGTGACGAAGATCTTACTAATTTAACCTTTGAAGACTTGGACAAACTAAATGCAAACTCAAATCAAAAAGATGTTGAAACGGCGATTCAAAAATATTCCTCTCGAATGAACGCTTTTATAACTTCAATCAAAAACAACCAAATAGATATGAAAAACGCATCAATACACTTCAACAAATTAAATGAAATGCTAAGAAGAGCATGGGCGGTGCCCACGTATGGTCATGAACTCGGATATTCATTATGCAATACTCTACGAGTATCGGGTGGCCTAGATATTTTGATGGCAAACTGCTTAGAATCCAGTAACCCAGAACTGCAATTCTCGTCGGCTAAACTCTTAGAACAGTGTCTCACAACCGAAAACCGAGCTCATGTTGTTGAAAACGGTCTCGAAAAAGTTGTAAACGTAGCTTGTGTTTGTACTAGGCATGCGAACTCGGTAGACCATTCAAGAATTGGCACAGGAATTTTAGAACACCTATTCAAACACAGTGAAAGCACATGTGGTGATGTTATCAAATTGGGTGGGTTAGACGCGGTATTATTTGAATGCAGAAAGAACGACGTAGAAACCTTGAGGCATTGTGCGACAGCGCTCGCCAACTTGTCGCTTTATGGTGGAGCTGAAAATCAAGAGGCCATGATAAAGAGGAAAGTTCCCATGTGGTTATTCCCACTTGCTTTTCACAACGACGATAATATCAAATACTACGCATGTTTAGCCATTGCAGTTTTAGTAGCGAACAAAGAAATAGAAGCAGCGGTCCTGAAATCAGGAACATTAGATTTAGTTGAACCATTTGTCACTACACACAATCCATCTGAATTCGCTAAATCGAATCTCGCGCATGCACATGGTCAAAGTAAAAATTGGCTCAAACGACTTGTACCAGTACTCAGCTCAAAAAGGGAGGAAGCGCGAAACTTAGCTGCTTTCCACTTCTGCATGGAGGCTGGAATCAAGAAGCAGCAAGGTAACACTGAGATATTTAGAGAAATAGGAGCGATAGAGTCGTTGAAAAAAGTGGCTAGTTGTCCAAACGCCGTGGCATCAAAATATGCCGCTCAGGCATTGCGGCATATCGGCGAAGAAGTTCCTCACAAACTGTCACAACAGGTTCCTCTATGGTCCATCGAAGATGTGCGAGAATGGGTAAAACAAATAGGCTTTTCTGAATATGCAACTAACTTTTACGAGAGCAGAGTTGATGGAGATCTGCTATTACAAATAACGGAAGAAAACCTTAAAGAAGATATTGGTCTGCAAAATGGAATCAAACGTAAAAGGTAATAATAAATAAGATTTTACAATTAATTAAGTTAGTGCCTATTTTAACAATTTAGTTACAACCGGAAAGCTTAATGACTATTTGACTGTTACAGATTCACAAGAGAACTACACCTGTTGAAGAAAATGGCAGATTACACATCACGTGACACGGGGAGCTTAAATGATTTTCTTCAGACAATCGGTCCGGAGTACACAATCTACACATATTCCATGCTAAATGCTGGCGTCGACAAGGAGTCCATCAGGGGTCTCAGCGATGAACAGTTAGAAAATGAATGCCGGATAGGCAATAGCATCCATAGACTACGCATTTTAAATGCTATTAGAGGTGAGAAAAAATACTTTTGGCTTTAAAATCTACCCGTGCAATAAGCATTTAGCTATTATGAAAGATAAACGAGTTTCCTGACGCTGTTGTTTTATTTATGACGACTGATATTTCGTAACCCATTAATAGCCATAATAGCCAGCGTGTTTTCATATATTTTTATAGAGCGTAAACACGCAAGGCGATCAAAGACTTAAGTTTATAAATAAAACTACAACATGCTGGTATTTTTACAGCGTACGAAAGCTCTCTACCTAGTAAAGGCGAGGAAAATATGGAGAAGAATTTGGATGTATTCGTCAGTTACCGAAGATCCAACGGTTCACAACTGGCCAGTTTACTGAAGGTCCATCTACAACTACGAGGTTTCACAGTATTTATTGACGTGGAAAGGCTAGAGGCGGGCAAGTTCGACAATAACCTTCTACAGAGTATAAGACAGGCTAAACACTTCTTGCTAGTCCTTACACCCAACGCACTGGACAGATGTAAGATGGATACAGAGCGCAAAGACTGGGTTCATCGAGTAAGTATAGATTTAAATAGTTATTCCCAATCTCCCCTCTAACGATCTACGAGTTTAAGCCCCGATGAAAATACTTCATCTAATCATTTCATTTTGATTTCCAGGAGATAGTTGCAGCGTTACAGTCACAGTGCAATATCGTACCTATTATCGACAACTTTGAATGGCCTAAAGCGGAAGAGCTTCCAGAAGATATGCGGGCGGTGTGCCACTTTAATGGTGTCCGCTGGATCCACGACTACCAGGACGCATGCGTTGAAAAATTGGAAAGGTAAGTTTCACAACTATCAACGAGTCCAGAGAAGGGCATGCAATATCGGAAGGTATTCAATTCCGGAACTGAATTTCGCTGCTGGAGACTTAGTTTCGGAATTCCGGAACTGGTTCCGGAATTGTATTTTTTTTTTATTTTTCTGTTTTGAGGAAAGGAACGATCAAATAACTTGTGTTTTAGTATCAGTATTTTAATCAACATTAAGTAATATAGAATATAAATAAAAAAGTACGCGATATTGCACACTTACACACGCACGCAGTAATTATTTTCACATAAAAAGTTAGATGTACAAAATAATTAAAACAACAATATTACTTATTCATTTTATGAATCTGCAAATATTTGTCTCGGGTCTGTGTTTTTTTCAATGTAGCATTATGTATTTACAACAACAAAAAATGTATATACCTAAGTAGTATATCAGTCATGTAGTTCTCATAATACAAGCTCTGCTTAAGGACACACAAAATATATTTGTATGCTTTTGTCAGATGCAAATCTCGTTGTCCTCCGTTAACATATCGTTTTTCTACTTTGACAAACCCTGCATAGTCAAAATTGGTAGATACAGATGGACACTTGCGGATTATCTTGCATTTATCCAGTTCCTTGTCTAGCGGTTCTTCGACTGAAACGTCTTCGTCAGAAGACGATGACATGTTCATTTTGGGCTTGGAGGGTACTGCATGTGTAGGTTTAGGCTCACTGTGAGTTTTGTCCTGGCGTTGTAAATTTACGATAATCTCTGAAATTTTCTCGTTATTTGTTTAAGGGAAAATATTTTCGTCGGTTTGTGCGAATAAGTCTTCCCAATCGTGCAAATAGTGCAGCACTCCTACTAATAATAGTCTTCTTTCTTTTATACGACTTCGGAAAGTAGAAATGTTGCGTTTTGTTGTGCAAAATGCCACTCACTGAGTAAATGTTATTAATATTAGAATACCGATATCAGTCCTCCCAATTCTGGAATCGAAATATCGAAAAAATCTATTCGAGTTTCCGGAATTACGAAATTCCAGAATTTCGGAATGCATGCCCTAGTCCAGAGGGTATAAACAAATAAATGTTATAGCAAAGGAATATGCTTAAATTAAATTGTAGATTATTATTATTTAAAACCATGTCACGCAGGTTGTGAATTATTTTTTAGTTTCCTCCGCGGCAAGTCAAACTTGGCGAATCGGTTGGAAGGTCCTCTAAGAGGGCGTGATGTCCAGACTCCCGGCACAGCCACCATTGGGCGGGGGCCGCCGAACTACCAACGTATGGCCTCGTGTGAAAGCCGAGGGAGTGATAAGGCCGATTGACTAGAACCCTTACACACACTGCCGCCTGTTAGGTAAGCCTAGTTTAAGTATACCTAAAAATACAATAGGTACGTATAATACTGGTGATCATAGAACTGTAATACTGGTGATAATTGGGTTTACATAACGTAACAAGTATAGGGCAAGAAATGTCTGGGGCTTGCCCTGAAATGAACTAAAAATTGCAGTTTTAGAGTAGATAGATAGATAGATAGAAGATAGAAAATACTTTATTGTACACCAAATAACATATCAGCTTAGTTAAGTACTATTAACTTTAACAATGTTGTACAATGGGCGGTCTTATCGCTAAATAGCGATCTCTACCAGACAACCTTTGGATGGAACGGACTGTAAGAAAGTTTAAAAGGGGTTTAATTGGTGTACTTACCACATATGAATATATTATAATACACATAATTTATTATATACAATATACCTACATATTGACGACCGATGTGGCGCGGTGGGCGAAGGTCCGCCTGCGACACAGGAGGTTGCGGGTTCGATTCCCGCCCTGGGACAAATGTTTGTACGATCTGCAAATATTTGTTCCGGGTGTTCTGGGTATTTTCTATGTATAATAAAAAAATATATATCTATGTAATGTATTGTATTAAGTATATCAGTCATCTAGTACCCATAACACAAGCTCTGCTTAGCTTGGGGCTAGATGATGCTGTGTGGATTGTCCAGCATTATTTATTTATTTATTTATTTATTTATATTTACATATTATATACGTCATAACTTTTGTATGATCCAAAACATAGATAAACCAGAATCAGGCAACAGTTAGTGACTCGAGGACAAGTAGTGTTCCTTGGCCAAAGATTTAAAAATAGGTAATGATTTAGCACGTCTGATGGTAACAGGTAGTTCATTCCACAAACGGACAGCCTGTACTGTAAAGGAGTTATCATAGTAGGAGGAGGTGTGTACAGGTGTCAGAAGTTGAAGAGTTTCAGAAGAGCGCAGGGATCGAGCATGGGAGAGATGAATATATTGGAAACGTTCTTTGAGATAGGAAGGTGTGGAAGGATTGAAAAGAATGTTATATAACAGATTTAGGATATGAGTATTCCGGCGAAGGCGTATGGGTAACCACTTGAGCTTACTGCGAAACTCAGAAACGTGATCATACTTGCGTATGAGACTGATTGAAATTCCGTTGGGTACGTTAATGATTGAGTCTTATTATTTTTAATTCAGGGAAGTAAATGGCATGTAAATGAGATATGCAATTAGATCATACCTACCTAGGTGCAGGGCCTAGGTATATACAGGTAAATATTGAAGAGTTTCGAACCGATGATACTCCCCTGTGAAATCCTACCCATTGGCAGCAATTTATCAGTTTTGACATACTGCCGCCTTTTGGTTTGGTTACAGACCTAGCCTAGTGGAACGTTTCCTGTCCAAAGCACTCTAACAAACTATGTAGAAGAATAATCATTATTACCAATTTATTGGTAAATCCAATATTTACACGCCGCCAGTCAAATAACAATATTAATAAGGTACCGAGCCCTAAGATGGCCCACATTTTGGCATATAGCTATAAACTGGTGAAAATTGTTTATTTACTAATATAATCGTAAGTAGGACGTAGGTTTTTTATATGCCAAAGCTATATTCTGAAAATTCACCATTTTTTCCTACAATTACGCTGTAAAATTTTTGAAAATCATCGACTGTGGGCCACCTTATACACTTAGTGGTCTAAGATGGCCCGCAATATTAAATTCAAAAATAACGTTAATTTGAGGTATGCTCGTGTCTTACATTAAACAATCACTTTGTATAGAGGTTTATGGTGAGGTTTACGTATCTTGTTCTGAATCTACTTTTTTTTTGTCATGGGCCATCTTATCTATTAAAATTCTATTATCTATAATCTATATTCTATCTCATCTATTAAAATTAAAAATAGCTATAAAACCAAAATCTTTGATTTTATTTAAAAAACTATTACTTTTTTTAGTTATGCAACAAATTTTTAAAATAAAAATACATATATATAAAAAATTGGTAGCTTCCCTGAGTAGCCTATTTTAACTTTCATCCCGTATTTATATTATAATATATTTATATATTATATTAATTTCCATAATGTTCTGGTTGCAATCTTGTTTTAATATAGTGTTTCACATTAAAATTACTTGCTTTTCAAACCATTCTTTTTTTACTAATGGATAGTGCGAAATAATATAATTCATAATAATATAATTTACCCGGGCCATCTTAGGCTTATATGGAGTGGTCCATCATAGAATCATTTTTGGTAATGGTTAAAACAGCAAAACATTCACAATGAAGAGAATAAAAACTTGAAACGCCAAAAAAAAAATACCGAAGCGAGGTTATAACTCGCCAAACTGACACGACGTCACTAACAAACTGATGTCCGCTGTCAAAATGGCGGCTTGATTCCGTTCGTTTGGAATTGCCATTTTGTTTATGGATGCGTTCACACATTTCCGCGAAATTTTGATGGTTTTGAATCAGTGGAAATACATTTTATTTAAAGTGGGCTATCTTATGTACCGGGCCATCTTAGGGTAAAGTACCTTAATATTAACGCAAACAATGAGTAAAACAAACATTAAATTTTACACAGGTAATTAAATAAATAATTCAAATGTTTCATATAAATGTAAATATAATTGAAATAGTAAATATACCTATTATCAACATTTTTAAAAGTCATGCAATAGAAGATTCCTACAGTCTGATTTATTAGATTTATTAGATTTATTAGGTACGAGTAGGTACTTAGTAGAAAGAGAATAGTGTCGAGGAATCTAACGAAGGTAACCTACCCTTGCCTTTTATGTAGGTACCTTCGTCAAAACTTAGGTAATATAACCTTATAATTATACCTAGTATGAATTACAAAGCAGTCAAACTACATCTTACTTCTACTATCAGTCATGTAGTTCCCATAATACAAGCGCTGCTTAGTTTTTTCGATGATGCTGTGTGAAAAATGTACAGCATTATTATTATTACTATTGTACTACAACCAACACTACAAAAACTAACTACTCTGTTTCCACTTACAGACCACGACGTCACCGCCAATCATCCCTCAACCGAGCTTCACCAGCGACTTCACAAAGCTGCGAACAATTAACCAGTAGTAGCACTTCCAAAACTGCATCTCCCGAGAAATCACTATACAGTCTTCCAGAAAGACTGTCCGAAAGTAGTGATCATTTGGACTGCAGTGAATTAGAGACTAATTCACGAAGGTGCAGGAGCTGTGAAGGCCTGTTAGAAGCGGAAGAAATGCACTCCAAACTCTCCTTGCCCACGCCCTTAGATGCTGCCACACAAACCAAGAGGAAGAAAAACTTTATGGATAGATGTGTGAATAAAGTGAGAATGTGCTGATGGTCGATCATTTTCAAACATGTACTGCAGAGTGTGTAGGAATATCGACTGCCTTATTGGACTCCCAATCGCATTAGTATATGAATCTTATTTTAAAGTACAAAAGTGTGCACAATGTGTATATATTTTGTGTATGCCATAATTTGTTATGTTAGAAACTTAGAACAGAATTGGTTATCTAATATACTGTAATCTCAATGAGTGTCTGAGTAAGTTACTGTTTATAAGTGAAAATGTTTGCTACCCTGCCATGTTTGAAGAGCATCGCATGAGGTGGGAACAGAAGTAAAATTGGTTAGTTTACTACTGTTGTAGTTTGGCAAATTGCTTATTCATTTCCTTGTCTTTTGCAATATGTTTAATATAACTCTCTATCTCTTCACTCTCTATAGACTTTACAAAGAATTTATAGATGTACCAACTTTATTTTTCATTTTAGTATCTTGCCAATGAAGTATTTGTAAAAAGTAACCTTACAAAATTTTTATTTGCATATGTGATAGCTTAGATCTTCTCGAAATTATTAGAATATTTGATGAATTCATTTGAAAATAAATCGAAATGTTAGTCTCTATCTAATTTATTTGTTTATTATGCTATTTTATTTCCAATACCTAATGAATTTTATATCTTAAAACTGTACAAAATTTTACCATAGATTAGCATGTACCTGTAATTATATTTTTTTATGACTTAACCATATTATTATGTTAATACTTTCATCATGTCAACTATGTATTTATATGCTCTAAGCTCTAACCATAAAATAAATTGTATTATTAAAAAAATATTTTTTTGTTTCCTTCTATGAGAATATATCAGCATTTTAAGGATAGCTTAGCCTAAAACTATTTACTAGAAACAAAACAAAATAAACAAACACACTCACAACTATTCCCCATGATAAATAAATAATGCTGGACTTTTTCACAAAGAATCATCTAGCCCCAAAGAAAAAAGATCTTGTGTTATGGGAACTACATGCCCGATATACTACTTATATACATTTTTTTGTAAATACATAGAAACAGCCAGACCCGAGACAAATATTTGCAGATCATACAAATATTTGTCCCTGTGGGCCTTCACCCAGTGCACCACAGAGGCAATCATAGACATTCTCAAGTAGTGGTTCCATTGTGCAAGTAGCATGCATGCATGGGGCAAATTGCACAAATTGAGTAATGGTAACATAAACCTGCATGCAAGCTGCAGATTGCATACAAACACCTACATGCAAGACTAACACATTGGAAATGGGGCTTAACATGATCTGTGATCCGAGATCCGAGTAAGCTATTTCTTACTTTTTTATGTTGATTGGAGACAAACAGGCAAACACCCTACCAGCGGGCTTAGCATGAACAACAAGATAATAGTTTTATCTACAGCAGAGAATTAAAAATTACTTTTATTTCTCTTTTCTAACAAACAAAAAACAAGAAAGTAGAGATATCATTTTTTTCTTTATCGGCAACAAAATCATTGTTTTGGATAATCATGTATAGTGTGGAAGGCAAGCAGTGCCTCTATTGGCCATATCCACCTGATGTTGAAAAGAAAGGTAGGAAAGGAAACATTGCCCTCATAGGCAATGCTTCCTTTCCTAGAGGCAGAGTAGAAAACTTTCATTGTATCTGTAATTTCACCAGGACCTTAATGAGTCTGTTAGAGCAGGCAACACATAAGCAATACCCCAGGTGTTTAAGATGTCAATCGGCGACAGTAACCGCTTTCCATCAGGTGGGCCATATTTCTGTTTGCTGCAATATAAGACAAAAAACCTAACCTAGAACTGAAAGAGCCATATATGCAACACTGTTTGACATAGGAATTAGATCAATACTTAGACTTACAAAACATTTCATAACTTAGGTACTGTGATAAAGTATATTTACAAATATAAAAGATGATTGGGTAAAAGAGTTATCATCTTTTAACTAGTATTGAGAAAGAACATTCATCACAACCTATGTAAATATTATTCAGCATTGATTCATTATTTTCTATCACATAAGTTCCTCCGCACCTACAACTGAAGGTATAAACATTATCACTTGCCACAAATGTCATGTCCTCCAACAATACAGTATCATATAGTAAAACCTCACTGTGCTCCAGGCAGGTAAGTGTCGCGTCATATTGCTTGCGGTCTTCTGAATCCTTCAGAACAGACCATGCCTTCTGAATTAGAAGAAATCTCTCATCAGACCCTTCATCGCTTTTGTCAGGGTGCGAAGATAACAGGAGACGTTGATAGCTCCTTTTTAGTTCCTCAGTGGAGGCTGTTCTGTCACACTGCAGTACTGTATAGTAGTTAACAACAGTATCATCCATTTCAAGAGCAAAGAACAGTAATTATAGTAAGGAGAGGTTAGGTACCTGGTTAGCTTGAGTTTAGCGATCTTAGAGAATTTCCAATTCAGATTCAGAAGTCAATGTTTTGACTGACTTTACGCCGATGCATGTAGGCTAATTTTATTGATTGTCTGGCTTGCAATGCAATCGTTCTTTTGTAATAGAATAGGATGTAATTTCTAAATTCTACTAGCTTATTGGGGAGACCGTATTGTACGTCCATGGAAAGTACAGCCAGTATAACAAACCATTTGGTTTGAATTATCTGGGTGTGCTTTCCATGGTCGTACAATACGCTCTGTACAAAACACATGACGGTATTGCACACCCCTGGATTACGAACCAATATTCTCGATGCTCATTGGTCGCGAGTTCGTCATTTCCTTGACCTCTCATTGGTCGATGCAAAGTAGCTACTTCATAACTAATCTACTTACATTAATTTACTAATAGCGTTAAATACTTGGCAATACAGCACTTGCCCCTTGATAGCACTCGCACATGAAATTGGTTCGTATTCCATGGCTGTGCATTCCGCGGTTGTACAAAACTGGCCGTACAAAGTTAACACGTGCAGGGAATGCACGCCCAGGAATGTACGCCCAGTATTACAAACCAAGTATTTGAAACCAATGGTTTGTAATACTGGCTGTAATTTCCAGGGGTGTACTTTCCATGGTTGTGCATTCCATGGACGTACAATACAGGGACTCAAATAGACAAGTTGATTAAGCGGGTAATTGAAAAAAAGGCGGGAAACTTCGAACCGGGAAGGCGCGATTTTTTCCACATAACTAAAGAAAATTTAATTTTCACTAAAAAGCGATCAGTAGAGTTGTAATTTAGTATTTAGTTCTTTTTTCACTGTATTTATAGTAGTTTAGTGTATATACAAAAAAGTATCTGGTAAGTTTTTTCTGATTTTTTCCGATGGAGGAGCCGCCCGACCCCGGGGACCCTGTCCCTGCGGTCGGTTATTATGTTACATTGTCCAATAGTTTTGATAAACTAGTACCATCCAATGAGTCTGCTATAGATACGGACTCATCTGTGTCAAAAAAACGCAAAAGAAGTCGTTTACACAAAGTGTGTAAGCACTGTAATAAGAAAAAGAGGCATGGTTCTAATGAATCTAAAGGTTGTCACTGTGATGAAAGCCCAATTTCGGACGATAATATGACTGGTCCGCCACCCAGCGTTGAACCTCCAATTCCTGCCTTAGACTCGGTCGGTGCTTCGAGCCCCGTCACCGCTCCATCACACAATTTGTCTCCACAGGCCCAAGGGTCACCACCAGCACCAGTCACAAGAACTCTTTATGACTCCACTGATAATGGTCCTTTTATTGTACATGTTCAACGTATTACCGATACACCCAATGATGGCTCCACACTTCACCCTATAATTTTTGGCAAATTTTTGAAGCGTTATTCCATTTACAATGTTGTTAATGGAAGTGTTAAAAGGATAGGAAGAAACAGAGTTTCCATTGCTTTTATAAACCATGCAGATGCAAACTCTTTCCTTGACCATGATAGTCTCGGTAATAACAAACTTAAAGCTTTCATTCCAACCTACAATGTTTCACGCATGGGTGTTATTCGTGGAGTGCCTACAGACCTCTCTCCTGAGGAGATGCTGGAGTGTACCACGGTCCCCCCTGGTTGTGGTAAGATTTTGAAACTTAGACGTATCAATTACAAGGAAGTTGTTAATGGAGCTCCAGTATGGAAACCAACTCAGACTGTGGTTGTAACATTTGATGGTCAAGTGTTACCCAACCGTATTTATATGTGTTATACTGCTCTGCTAGTTCAACTGTATACTTATCCGACCATTCAATGTTACAACTGCTGTCGATTTGGACATACAAAGTTGCAGTGTAGGTCTAAGCCCCGCTGCTTTAAGTGTGGTGGAGAGCATTCAGGTGATACTTGTAATATTGAAGAAGAATACATTTCCTGCTGTTCATGTGGAGGAATACACTTTGCCACTAGTAAGTCATGTCCCGAGTATACAAGGCAACAAAAGATAAAACTTTCAATGGCAGAGAAGAGTATTTCTTATGCAGAAGCCTCGTAGACTTCATCCACCTCTATCCCGTTCATATGCAGAAGTTATGGCTACTTCTGGAGATCAAAATGTTCCACCTGAAAATAACAGTTACCAAAATATTAAGTATAACAATAACACACCTTCCTACCGCAAAACAGTCTTTTTAAAACCTCGTTCTGTAGCCCCCAAATTAGCCAAAGGTTATGATAAGAAAGCTCATCAAAATTTAATAAATGAACCATCATCAAGCCTATCCAATGGTTGCGCTCTGACAGAGAGTGCTAAGGATAGGGAACTTAGCATTACAGATGTCATTAACCTTTTACATACCCTATTACAGTCCAAAATCATAGAACCGTCCAACGCTGCTAAAATAATTGACACAATTAGTATACTACACAACCACAATGGATCACACCAGATCCGCAGTTCAGTGGAACTGCAGGAGTGTAGTCAGTAAAAAAAATTAAATTATATATTTAATCAATAAGTTTAGCCCCTTTATTATTTCTATCACAGAGTCCTGGCTCAAGCCAGGCTCTGTGTTTAGATTGAATGGATACTCCTGCCTCAGGGATGATAGACCTGATGGTTATGGAGGAGCCATTCTTCTTGTTAAAAATTCTTTTCCTTTTTCACTTTTTTCTTTATCTTCCCATGATAATAATAACTTTAATGCTGTTGCCTGCATTATTAATAATGTCTGCTTTGTATCTATTTATATACCTCACCCTTCTTCTCAAATCTTTGTTGAAATTGATAACTTGCTTTCACATATTCCTAAGCCCTGTGTGGTCATGGGAGATTTTAATGCTCATCATAGGACATGGGGTAGCTCTGTATCTAATAGCTATGGCAGAGATCTCTTGGAGATAATTGATAGGCGAAACCTATGTATACTTAATGATGGAACACAAACACGAAGAACAAGACCTTCAGAAAATGCTAGTGCTGTAGACTTGTCAATAGTTTCTCCTAGTTTAGCATCTTCAGTTTTATGGGAAACACAGCTGTCTACACATGGTAGTGATCATTTCCCTATAATTTTAAAGTTTGCTCATTTTACAGTTACTGAAATACCAAGAGCTCCACCTAGAATGAAATATAGAATAGTTAATGATAAATGGAGCGATTATAAAATCAAAGTTGAAAATAATATTAACATTTTGCCTAATATTTCTCAAGGTATTTCAATTTGTGCAGATAGTTTTACTGAAAGTTTAATAGATGCTGTTGATTTAACCTTCCCTATGAAAAATTGTGCATCTGGCAAATTACCATCACCACCATGGTGGGACTCAGAGTGTAGTGTTGCTGTTGCCCAAAGAAAAGAGGCAGAGTTGAATTATAATAATGATATGTCTGAAGGTAATTTTGATAAGTTGATTGACATAATAAATAAGACTTAAAAACTACTAAAAGAAAAGAAGTTCCAAGGTTGGAGGAACTTCTGCTCAACCATCTCTCCCAACACTAAACCATCTGAAGTGTGGAGAAATATTAGACGTTATAGAACTGGAGTTACTGCATCTACTTTTTCAACTATGCCACTTTCTTTGAGAAACAGTTTCTTAGATCGTCTGGCTCCACCAACTGCACCACCCAAGGAGTTTTTTACACCTATTCCTGTCCATATTTCTAGTTGTCCCTATGGGCTTGATGCTCCGTTTTCTATCTATGAGTTGAAAGGTATTTTATCGAACGTTCATGATACGGCCCCAGGCAAAGACGGCATTCCATACTCATTTTATTCACATTTAGGTGAAAATGCCCTACAATATTTACTTGATCTTATCAATTCTGTCATGTTGACAGGTCATATTCCTACAACATGGAAAACACAAATTGTGTTGCCATTTATAAAACCTTCTAAAAATCCAGATGATACAACGTCCTATCGACCCATAGCTCTATCTCCAGTCATAATTAAAATCGCCGAACATTTAGTCAAAAATAGAATAGAGTGGTTTATTGAAAGTCAGAATATTTTATCTAATAGTCAATATGGGTTTAGGAAAGGTAGAAGTTCAATGGAGCTGTCCATTAAGTGTTTTTACTACAGACGTACGTATAGCTTTTTCAGAAAATAAATCTATCGTAGCGACATTCTTAGATATAAAATCTGCATACGATAATGTTTTAATCGAAATACTTATAAAGAAATTACGATTTTTAAAAATTCCACCTTTCTTAACAAACTTTATTCAAAATATGTTAGTGGGCCGAATAATTTACCTGAACTCCACGGATCTCTCAAGAGTTGCGTGGAAGGGTTTGCCCCAGGGTTCTGTTTTGAGTCCTCTTCTTTATAACATCTATTCGTATGATCTTGAAGCATCTGTAAGTGATACTGTTAGTATTTTGCAGTATGCTGATGATTTGTTATTATATTCATGTAGCGTTTATATTGAAACAGCAGCCAATAAAATAACATTTGCTCTGAGTTTTTTAAAATTGTGGTTGGATAAACATGGGTTGGAATTATCGCCATCAAAAAGTGTCGTGGTTCCATTTACCCGTAAAATAAACATACCTCCTATCAATATACTTTATGAAGGTATAACTATTCCTTTAAAAAGTCATGCCAAATTTCTTGGCGTCATATTAGATTGCAAACTTAATGGTCGTCACACTGCGATTATGTTGTAGAAAAGTGTGAGAAATATCTTAATTTATTAAGATGTCTAACAGGTGTCTGGTGGGGTGCTCATCCCTTTTCCTTAAAACTTGTTTATAATGCATTAATCAGAAGTAATTTAGATTATGGTACCTTCTTGTTAGAACCTGGAAGAGTAGAGGATTTTAAAAAGTTAGACGCCATACAAACGCGCGCTTTGCGTATAATTATGGGAGCAATGAAGTCCAGTCCTATTAATGCTCTACAAGTAGAGTGTGGTGATCCCCCTTTGCATCTGAGGCGTCAATTTTTATCTAGTAGATTTTTCTTCCGTACATTACAGTTATCGAATCATCAGCTACATCCTAAAATTAAACATCTTTCAGAGCTAATTAATTCTTCTTCATATTGGAACCATAAATCAACCCCTCATTTAGTAAATAGTTTTCACAAGTCTAAAACATTTTCAGCTCCAATTTATCAGTCACCTCTTCTGTCCATTTTCCATTGCAATTATGAAGCTCTAACACTACCTCCTAATGTTTGTTTTGACTTGAATATTGATCGCAATGACGCTCATGCTAACATTTATTTTAATTTAATAATTTATGAGCGGTGGTATGATTGGCATCAAATCTATACTGATGCCTCTAAACATTTGCAAACTGGTAATGTTGGTGTGGGAATATTTCATAAGCAGTATGGCATAGTTCAAAAAGTTAAATTGCCTCCTGAGACTTCTGTCTTTACTGGTGAGTGTTTCGGAATCACTAGAGGAATCGAGTATATTTTGCTTGTGACTCATTACAATCACTAACAAGGTATCCATTTTGTTCTAAAAATTACCCTCTTATATCGGAAGCTAGAGACAAACTTTTAAAGTGTAAAAACAGAGGCATGTTAGTTCATTTTGTATGGATACCTAGCCATTGCGGTATTGTAGGCAACACCTATGCTGACAAATTGGCCAACGAGGCTGTGGAGTGTGGAGACATCTTTCCTTATCAAAATTATTCCCATGATATTCTTGCTCTTCCCAAGGTTTATCTCAAAAATTCTTGGGATAAAGCTTGGGACGATTCTGGTTGTTATAAAGGTAAATATTACAAATACATACAAAAATCTATTCCAACAAAGCCTTGGTTTTTTAAAATGAAACTTAGTAAACGTGCGACTACAGTTTTAATCCGAATGCGTTTGGGGCACTTATGCACCCCAGCTCATCTTGCTCGTATAAAAGTTATTTCTGATCCAAATTGTGCCTGCGGAGATGAATTGGGTGACCTTAATCACATAATCTT
Organism: Perizoma flavofasciatum; assembly: GCA_958496245.1. Lineage (NCBI taxonomy): Eukaryota > Metazoa > Arthropoda > Insecta > Lepidoptera > Geometridae > Perizoma > Perizoma flavofasciatum. The sequence goes on along the minus strand of OY292425.1, from coordinate 9,512,423 downwards.
TGCCTGCAAATTGTATGATCATGCCTCTTTATTTCATGATCTCATTTCCTCTCATGTTCCTCTTCCTACTAATGTTAATATCCTTCTTTCTTCCTTAGATCCTGATATATATTTTTCCTTAGCTTCTTTCATATGCATTAATAATATTAACCTGTAATATATTATATCCATAAACTCCGCTGATCCTTATCCTAATCCTTTTAATCTCCGTATCGTTTAAATTTATAAATATTTGTAATGTTTCCCTAATTTTTATAAAAAGAAAAATGTTAAGTTTTAATTAAGTTACATAAACCGCACCATCGCTAGAAAATGGCAAATGCCGAAAGTGGCAAAGCCAAGAGTTGAAGAAAAAAAAAAAAAAAAACCGGTAATTCACAGATTACAAATGGTTTGCTCTTATAGGCAGACGGGTAACGTCTCACGAGCTTTATCTAGAGGAAATCTTTGGTTTTTTCTATTAATTTTGTGTCGCGCAACAGATGTTACGATTTATCTATAATATAATAATAAAGAATGTAACAGGTCAATTTCAGTACATTGAAGATGTACAAGGTACAATGTGTTATTCAGGCTAAGCATGTGATGTCAAGGTTACCTAACTTCCTAGGTCATTATATCTGAATAATATCTACGTGAGACTATGTACGAACGTGATTTCTATCTTCCGCATTTAGTCTTCATGTATAATTAAATCAAATCAATAAATCTGATGTGAACTATTCGTTGGAAGAATCATTTAACCGGTATATCTAACAGAAGATATTTTTTTTCTTTTTGGAGGGCTCTAGGTATAATCGTTACTGAAGGCAAAAATGACATTTTTTTCTCTCTGTTTGTCTTTCAGTATTTGGAACATGCAGAACGCCAAAACTACTGAATGAATTCAAATGAAACTTGGCATGATTTGAGTTCATACTACGGGGAAGGGCATACAGGGCCGGCCCGTCTCTAGGGTGAACTGAGCGGCCGCTCCAGGCGCCAAGGGTCAGGGGGCGCCGTAGGAGCCCCCGGACTCTTAGCGAAGATGCTCGCGGCGCCTCGGCTTCGGGTTCACTTCAGCTTACCTACTTGAACGCCCCCCCCCCCCCCCCTGGATACCATCGCTTTCTTATTTAATAGAGAATAAATAACTATACCTAAAAGTCATTCCCCCTTTCGATATCTTTACCACTGAATTGCTGTACCTGAGTCATAAAGAATATCGGCGGCGCCGATCTGGGACGCCTAGGCGCCCTCTAAGACATGTTCATTAGGAATTTAACTGCTAAATACCTCTTTTGATATATTTTTATTTTCCCTTAAAAACAGAGGCACCGTTCGTTCTATTTCTTTAATAAAGGAATTTAACCACTAAATACATCTTTTGATATTTTATTTTCCTTTAAAAACAGAGGCGCCGGAAGCGGTAGACGCCTTCTTTTTTTTAAATGCTGTGTCTCAGTGGTAAATAAAACAAACAGAAAATATATCTGTACGTCAACGTCAACGTCAAAAAGGCCTTGGCTCAGCGTGATATTTTGCTTTAGAAGCAAAAATACTGATTTTCAGCCATCACCTATTGAGAGCAAGCAGAACGAGTTTTAACTCAATGTGTTATATGTTCCTAGCTACTAAATGTTTCTGTTTTTGTAGTAATAATGATTTCCATATAGTGTGGCGTTTCCTACCTCGGACACAGATATTATAATACAAACCTCGGACTTACGAAAAGTACGTGATGTAAACTATGAAAACAGAGTGCGAAGCGCCTCGGAATACCCTCAATTTGTTGCCTCAATTTGTATCTGAAATATACCTATGTCCTTTCGATAGCTTATTTTAAGTCTCATATCTTATTTTACCACTGAGGTACGGCGCCTCAATAATATAGAAAAATAACGGTAGAAACCAAATCGCTATTAGCGCTAGTAGCGCCCCCCGCTTTGAAATGTCCAGGGTAGTCGCCATTTTAGTTGATGAGTTGACTATAACCATTTACGAAATTTTCAATAAAATTTATAATGTAACTATTGACTGAACATTTTAAGTTCGCGATATTAGTTTGCGTTCCATTCTTGGGAAATATCTGTATATTACCTAACTAGCTTCTGCCCACGGCTTCGCCCGCGTGGCACCCGGATAAAAAGTAGCCTATGTGTTATTCTGAATTGATGTGTAACCTATATTACTGTAAAGTTTAATCAAAATCCGTTCAGTAGTTGTTGCGTGAAAGAGTAACAAACATCCTCACAAACTTTCGCGTTTATAATATTGTAGGATTAATCTGGTTAGCAAATCTATGTAATCAGAAAGCGTAGACCTGTCAGAAGCTACAAATTTGATGCACAAATGATTTTTTTTACAAAAGTATAGAGACAACGGCCTGCCATAGCCTTTATTACAGCTAAAGAGATAGCTGAAGAAGCTGATATTAATCCGGCATTTAAAATGCATAGGGAAAAGTTAATGTTTTCTTTAGAAAGTGAAGATGACGCGCCAGCAGATCCAAAAAGATATTTTTTAAAACCGGCAAATAATTATTGATCTCAACATGAATGACTTAGTTTTATGAACAGTCAGAGTAAAATGATTGATCTTCTTAATAAGTAATTCTTGTGATAAATAAAAGTCCCTAACTTGCAGAAAGTGGTTTTTTAATTTAGGTGACGGTGTAGGGTGCGCCAAAATTTGATTTGGTCCAACCTAAATCTGGCCTCGGGCCGGCACTGAGCGCATAGGATACTTTTTATCCCGAAATTCAGTTTGGTTCCCTTGGGAGAGGGGATGAAAAAAAATGTGTACTTAGTTATAATTCATTAACGCGTTGTCCGATTTCATTAATTATTTTTTTGTTAGAAAGGAAGTACTATAAAGATTGTTCCGTAAATATTCCAAGGTCATGGGTTTTGTAGTTCAGAAATTACAGACAATACAAGCCTCAGTATTAGGTCCAAATAACCCGGAATGTACGGGAACATTTGAACGTTCGGAGTCGGAGTCGGAGTCAAGTTAGTAACGACACCCCGAACGTTTTTTATACGTAAAAATTACAAAATTTCAATGTCATCATTTTTGTACATTATAAATAACTTCAAAAAAGGAGGAGATTCTAAATTCGAATGATTTTATTTTATCTTGTGTTTTTGTTATACCACACACTGATATCTTCGCCAATTGTTAACCGGTTTTCATGATTATTTTGTTGTTTTAGGGAGAATGATCACGAGGTGGTCCCTAAAGTTCTAAAGTTTTATTCCTGAGGGGTTGCTATTTTTCCGTCAAACTTAAAAAAACATCATCATCTCATGGAATCACGACTAGCCGAAACATTTTTCGAACTGAGGTCAGATGCGAATAATTAGTCTGCAGGGATGGCAATCGTGAACGAAGTCGCGGGTACAGCTAGTCTTCTATAAGAATGTAACAGGTCAAATTCTGTACATTGATATTTTGATTTTTTTTTGGATATCACTCTATAATCAATACTGAAGCCAAAAATTTAATATTTTTCATTTTTTTCTGTCTGTCTGTCAGAATCTGGGCCGCGCATACCGCCGAAACTACTGAACGAATTCAAATAAAACTTTGCATAATTTGAGTATATACTACGGGGTAGGACATAAGATACTTTTTATCCCGAAATTCAGCATGGTTCCCTTGACAGAGGGATTAAATTCAAAATTTGTACTTAGTTGTAATTCATTCACCCGTAGTCCGATTTCATTCATTCTTTTTTTTGTTAGAAAGGAGGTACTTTAAAGATTGATGGCAATCGCGAACGAAGTCGTGGGTACAGCTAGTATTAAATATTTTACAAATAATAAGCCATGACGTCAAATTAATCGTTGACATTTTGACGTAATTTCCGTTCGTGACGTTCCTACAACCAATCTATATTTATATCTGCCGACTATAATAATCTAATAGTAGTGATTACTGATTAGTTTCTCTTTGAACCTATTATAACAGTTAATTCCATAACACATACCTATTTAACCATGAAAATTCATTAAATACAAAATTGAAAATACTAAAAAAACTGTCAGCATGTCAGCATGAAAAACAGATCTAGCATGAAAGTATTGATGTAAATTCTTCAGTCAGCTCAGTGAGTCAGCCCAATAGATATATAGAGTTGAAAAGTAATGTTTCACAAATCTCTCGAATGTATCTAACCGACTTTTTGACGCCAGAATTATATTCCTTATGCGCCTTTGAACTTCGTTATGATGATTATGAATTTATTGGAAGTTTACTTCTCTTTCAACTTTAAAATGCTTTTAACTAAAAAGTATACAAACATGAGCGTAGGCATGTAGCTACCTACTTAACCACAAATAAATATTTATAATATTTTTATATTGTGTGTTTTCATCAATCATGTTAATGACTTAATTGCTTACTTATAAAAATTAGACTGTTATTCTGAAAATACCCATCCCTAATGGTGAAAAAATGGGGGATGACATATTGGATTTTTAATTTTTTCCTGAAACAAACTGTCATGTAAATTTTTGTTTTGTCTATGGGGAGAGATTTTTAAATCTGAAAGTGAAATAGCTTATTCCTAATCTTTACTGGTTGGTTCAGAGACTGTTCACAGATTACAAATTTTATGCTCTGTCTAATGCTAAAGGCTGGTTTACAAAACAAACATAAGTCCAAACCTAACCTAAAAATAACAAATAATATTTCGTTTCGTTGCGATTTTACTTCTAATTGTGGACGTAAAATATACCAGAATTGAATCTTTAATTATATTCTTATTTGTGTGACTGCAGAAAATCTATCGCAATGCCTACATGGAATCAAATTCAATCCCAACTGAGGAACCCTAACAACCCGGTCGTTTTCTTTGATGTTACAGTAGGAACTACGGTGAGTTCTCAATTTTCAGCAACTGAAAGAGGATTCCATTGACTACGTTGCACGTATTGGCAATATTATGGTCCTTCAAAGCTTCAAAGCATTAGTTTTTTCACAGGAAATTGGACGAATGATATTCGAACTCTTCGCGGATGTTGTGCCAAAAACAAGTGAAAACTTTAGAGAGTTCTGCACAGGGGAATACAGGAGAGATGGAGTTCCTCTGGGATATAAAGGAGCCACATTCCACAGAGTGATCAAAGACTTCATGATTCAAGGGGGAGACTTTGTCAATGTAAGTTTAGGGCCCGTCAGATACGCTGCGGGGTGGGCGGGTGATGGATAAGAATAGGACGGGCAGATCGTGATAGACATGCTGTTGGTTTTTATTCTCTTATCTGAGGATCAGTGCTGACAATGTTGAAATGTCCAATTCAACATGCTTTTAGGTCAGCATAGACTCTTTGCTTGAACAGATGTGATAGGGCAATAGTGAAAATGGTGTCCATCAGCAATTCATTGTGAAATGAACAGGCTTTTCTTATTGTTAGTTGACCCAGCCATGGTATTTAGCTAGCTTGTTGATAGTAAATGTTATCTTTAGAACTCTTCTGCTGAACATGCCCTCATACTCAAACTATCCATCAAAGAGTGCTTTGACAAACAGTCATCTCCATCTACTTCTGGCAACCTAAGATGTCATGGCCCATCAGTAAATAACAAATAGCATGAAAACATTTCATAAAAAAATATACTACTAATGTATTGATGAATAATCCTTTCAGGGTGATGGCACTGGAGTAATGAGCATATATGGAGGCAGCACATTTGCGGATGAAAACTTTGGACTAAAACATGACACACCAGGCCTCCTATCAATGGCCAATAGTGGCAAAGACACAAATGGATGCCAGTTCTTCATAACTTGTGCTAAGTGCAACTTTTTAGACAATAAGCATGTAGTTTTTGGAAGAGTGATAGATGGACTTCTAGTGATGAGAAAAATAGAAAATGTACCCACAGGACCAAACAACAAACCAAAAATACCAGTAACAATATCACAATGTGGGCAAATGTAAATAAAAGTTTTCTTTGAAATTATTAGCATTTATTTTTTTCACTAATAAAATCACAGAAGCTTTGCTTCTAGGTAAAACATTCGTAAATGTCAGTTACTGATTAATAAATTAAATATACAGAAGTAATCACAATAAATAATAATTCACACCAATGACTAAGATTTGGTAATTTTTGTCAACTTTTAATTGCCTGGTTGTTGAGGAGTAGATTTCTGGGCAACATAGAGGCAGCACCATGTCTTCTGCCTACTTCTTTTATGAATGCCCCTTCCATTTGACGTGCTACTTGATCAAAGAATAAATTTGATAGGTGTGAGTGAAACGCTGATCGAAATTCAAAAGTGACTTGGAAATCTACGACACATGACTGTTGTTCCCTTTTTAAACCAGGGCTGAATCTCCATAGGGTGAGTAAGTGATGGAAAAGTTTGCCATCTGTGCACTCTGCTTTAACTAAATGAGGTTTTACTAGTGTTACATGAGACGTGTAGCTCTCATTGATTGGTGGAAACCCAATGATGAGATCTGCTTTTAGGTTGCTAGGCGTTTGGGTTAATACTATGGATTTCTTGCACCAAGGAAGGAACTTGTGATAGCTGCCCACATCAGATACAACATCAAACATCTGATCCATTGAGTGTCTGCAAAAGAATGTAAAATGTATCAATAGTGAACTTTATAGAAACATGAATATTGAACATCTTAATCCAGTGAACTGTGTGAACAATTATGCAAATAAAATCAATGTGTTTATGAGGTTACCTATGTAAAATCAATTAAATTGTGTCACTTGATTGATATATTGAACATCTACTTGACAACAATATCTAGGGTTAGAACATTTAAATCAGATTTAATTTTAAAATCACTAGGGTCATGATTCAAAATGTAACTCACCCAACTAATTGTCTCCCACAGTACTCTCTTATACGATTTGGCTTTGGAAAGTCCAGAAAGGTTCGTCTTTGTTGCTTGAGCTCATGGCATTGACACAGCGAATTTTCGCAGCTATTTATGTAATGACCCTGAAAACTTCAGGAAGTACAACATTATTATTGTGAAACCAAAACACCGCCAAGAAGCTTCTTTTCTATGAATGTCTCATCAATAGTGATTTGAAGAGTTCACACTGGAATATTTACCTGGAACATGCACGGTTCAAGAAGAGAGCTCTTCGACTCATGAGAAAATATTTCGATAAAATCATTTTGTTTTACGTTTATTTTCTGGAAGTTTGAATGAGTGAGAGTACAGAAAACATTTTTAAAGCAGAATCAGGAGATCCATTTCGTTGTTTTTTCACTTTTTTAGCAAAATTCACAAAATTGCGAGTACACGAAGCAATCCAATTCGTGTGTTTGCAAAACTCTACGAATACGAGGAAATCACTACTACGTTTAGCAAAAATGACGTGCGTTGCGTGCGGTGTGTGCGAATGTCAGTCGAGTCAGTCAGTCTAGGTGTCGTATCATAATGTCATTAAGTTGTCAGAACCGTAGAGATATAACTACGTACTTCGGTGAAGTAGCCTATTAGTAGTTTTAAGATGCGTTTTCTCATCTTTTATCGTCTTTTACTATAATATTATCTCTCATCTTCCAGAGTTACAGGACGCTTTAAGCAGCAACATTTACTAATGATAACACAGTTTGTCAACTTCTGTGTCCATGATTAGCAGGATAGGTGATATAATACATTCAATCATTAAACATCCAGCTGGTCTATCTATCGATTTAGGCTGTGCATCAAACGTCTTGCAGGCTTTGCGCAACAGACGCATACGTGTCCCAGATATGGTTAGGTTACATCAAAGTCAATACTAGTTTACATTATACGTCAGTCACGCACGTATGGTGACTACCTTGTACTAATCTGTGGTGGAATATGTTGGCGACACTACGCCTAGTTGGTTGGTTCCTTAAACCTGAGCCCTAGTTAAAGGAAACTCAGCAGAGTATGCGGAACATTTTATATAATCATTTTAAGAATTATATACAAACGAATCAAATGAGAAAACACTTTATAAAACTATGATACTGGAAATTGGTTATTGCAAAATTTTCAGCTCTAGTGACACTGAAAAATTTCCGTCAATTGTTTTATATCTGACATGAGGTTACACTATGTCTGCGCTTTACCTCTTTGCTCCAACACTCCTCCTTAATCTCATGTCCTTTCGCACACCTTTCATACTCCTCAAACACAAACACCCATACCATTCACACACCACTCGAACTTCCCTCTCGGAAGTGGTTTTGTTAAACCATCCGCTACCATGCATGCCGTCTCTTTATACTTCAGTATCACTTGATTATTTACAACTGCCTCACGCACAAAATGATACCTAACATCTACATGCTTAGTACGTTGGTGGTGTACAGGGTTCTTAAACATAGCAATAGCAGACTGACTATCAGAGGCCTGTCCATCAGTTACTTCTGCTATTAACCTTTGCAGAAATATTGCTTCTCTTACAGCTTCTGATAATGCCACATATTCAGCCTCTGCTGTACTAAGAGCTATATTCTCTATTTCTTGCTCTCCCAGCTAATTGAGCCACCTTGAAATATGCAGACAGAACCAGAGTATGATCTCCTATCAAACTCTCCAGCATGATCTGCATCAGCATATCCTTCAACAGGTTTATTTTGTCCTTTAAAATATTTAAGACCATGACTCTTAGTCCCCTTTAAGTATCGCAGTACTCGTTTGGCTGCAATCCAATGTGACTGATCATAACAACTGTTGAACTGACTCAAACTGTTCACTGAATGTGCAATGTCTGGACGTGTGCACACAGCAATATACATAAGCGAACCTATCAATGCTCTGTAAGGTAGATCTTCTCTTGACTTATGCTCTGGTGGAGGCTTCTCTAGCCTTTGTCCAGTAACTGCTGGTGTTGAAACTGTCTTCGCATCTTCCATGCCAAATTCTTTGAGCAGTTTCTCTAAATATTTCTTGATTATGGCTGATGCTATCAGAATCATGTTTTATTTGAATACCTAACATCAACTCTGCATTGCCAAGATCTTTCATTTCAAACTTTGACATAAGCTCTTTCTTCACTAGCTTTATTTCTGTTATATCGTTCAAAAATAAATGTCATCTACATATACAGCAAGAATTATTTATTTTTTCTCTTTTTGTCTCGTGTATATACAGGGTTCATTTACTGATTTCCTGAAGTTGAGCTTCCTTAGTTCCTCATCTAATTTCTTATTCCAACTTCTAGGAGCCTGCTTCAATCCATATAATGATTTGTTTAGAAGACACACATAGTTTTCTTTCCTTTTCTGTTCAAACCCATCCGGTTGTTTCATATAAACTACCTCATCCAAGTTTCCATTTAGAAATGCAGTTTTTACATCCATAGCGGTACTTATTTTCATCGCTGGTCTTTAGCGGGTCGACAAGTGCCTCAAATTGCACGAACCACAGACGTGGGTACTCGCGCCAAAATGGCAGCAGCCTCGATTGAATTGATATGGCGGCAAGGTTAATAGGTGCGTCCCCATCCACTCCAGTTGATCCAGATATCTTCTCGCCCTCCATTGAATAAGTTCCTGGTTTCCTTTGAACGTCGGTGTCACCAAAATATGGAGGTGCGACGGTGGAGTGGTTATACGATGGTGGTTATACGATGGTGGTTATACGATGGTGGTCATACGATGTAGTGGTTATACGATAGTGGTAAGAATTCCTACTCTCCTGCCTAACACTCATTGACTGCCTAGCTAATTCCTAATAGGTTTTCCTAGTGGGTTTTTATAAAATGAAACGATCGATTACGACTGAACTGAACTGAACTGAACTGAACATCTTTTATTCAAAACTTCCCTACCTTTATACAAAATAAAGTCTCTACAAATATTATTTTGGAAAAGCATAAATTTCTAATCTAGCCAATCACTATGCTCCATTTGCACTCTAGTTTCCAAAGAGTCAAGACCGCGACGAACTTATATGTAAGAGCGAGATAGCGCTAACAGAACATTGACATCGCCTTCATCAGTGAAAGCTTACTGAAAGCCAAAGACAGGCCTAAGTTCCCGGGCTACCATTGCTACCGCCAAGACGACCAAAACGATGAAGGTAGGGCTATACGAGGACTCATCGTTTTGGTCAAAAGAAGAATTATACACCAGCCACTCCCGGGTCTAGAGTTGGAGTCTCTGAAGGCACTGGGAGTTGAGATATGCGCAGATGGCCACCCCTTGCAAGTTTACGCTGTATACAAGCCCCCGGGGTCTGCACTCAAGAGGTCAGACCTGCTGAAACTCCTCCCAACAGATCCAGTCCATCCCATCCTCGTGGCCGGGGACTGGAACTGCAAACACCCCACCTGGAACTCCTCAAAGACCAACAGTGACGGCAACTTCTTACTCAAATACACTGAGAGTCACGAGTACGAAGTCGCCGGCCCAGAGACTCCAACACACTACCCGGACTACGCAGCTCATGCTCCGGACATTATAGACCTGGCAGTCCATAAAGGCCTTGCTGCCCACCCCAAGCTGGAGGTACTCCTGGATGAAATGCAATCGGACCACCAGCCTGTATTGCTGCTCCTGGAGAACCAGCCCACCAAACTCCAGCGCCCAACCCCAAGACCCGGGACTGACTGGCCAAAGTTCGCCGCATCCCTGAACCACACGACTCCCACCAGGCCAGTAACAAACCCCGCAGACGTGGACTTACTGACCAAGGAACTGACGAGCACCATCCAGGCAGCGCTAGCAGAGGCATCCACCCCTCGCCAATGCAGACTACCAAAGACCCCCGTGCACCTTACCAGACTACTGGGGGAAAAGCGCCGCCTCAGGAAAGTGTGGCAAAGGACGAGAGATCCAGCGATTAAAACGAGACTGAACACCCTATGTGAGGTAGTGAAAGCGGAGATACGCGAGGACTGTTCTCGAACTTGGGAGAGAAGAATAGAAGATGCCTCGGACGACTGGGCCTCACTTCACAAGCTCTGTCGCCAGCTGAGGAACACCCCGACTCCCATCAGACCACTCAGGCACAGTGACGGCCACCCCCGATATCGAGCTCAAGACAGAGCCGAGATCTTCGCGGAGAGCCTTGAACAACAGTTCAAACCCAACCCCGTCAAAGACCCAGACCACAACGCGGAAATTGAAGCGTTTGTCAAGGCTTTCCTCGGGGAACCTGATGCCAGCAGTGAGACAGACCAGCTGATATTCTTCTCTCCGGGCCAAGTTCAACGGGCTATACGTCGAACAAAGCCAAGAAAGGCACCAGGCGAAGACGGAATCACCAACGCAACCCTCCGCCACCTCCCTCCCAAAGCGATCGCTTCCGTGACCCGACTCTTCAACGGGATCATACGAAGCGGTCACTTCCCCTCCCCCTGGAAATCCGGCCGGGTCATCATGATCCCGAAACCCGGCAAGAACATCCTCCTCCCCCAGAGCTACCGTCCCATAACCCTCCTATCCAGCCTATCCAAACTCTTTGAGAAGATGCTCCTCCAACACCTGATCCCTTTCATCCCTCCACGCCCCGAACAGTACGGATTCCGATCGGAACACAGCACCACTCTCCAGCTGTCGAGAGTACTGCACCACCTGACGGTCACCCACAACAAGAAGGAGCACGCGGTCGCAGTATTCCTCGACATGGAAAAAGCTTTCGATCGGGTCTGGCATACGGGGCTCGTCTACAAGCTCGCCACCTCCCCAACACCACGGAAGGTAGTGAAGGTGATAGCCTCTTTCCTAGAAGGTCGAAGCTTCAGAGTGAACGTGGAGCAAACGGCTTCTACTGTACGCCGCATAGATGCCGGAGTACCCCAAGGCAGCTGCCTGTCCCCAGCCTGCTACTCACTCTACACAGACGACATTCCCGAGAACAGAGGACGCACTCCTAGCCCTGTACGCCGACGATGCTGCGTACATATCGTCGTCCTACAAATTGCCTCATGCCGCCACGAAAATGCAGCGGATCCTCAACGAGCTCCCTCCCTGGCTGTCCAAATGGCGACTGTCTGTCAACGTGGGGAAGACACAAGCAGTCGCCTTTTCCAGGAAGCACAACCTGCCCACCAAGCTCACCCTGCAAGGCCAAACCATAAGTTGGTCCGGCACGGCCAAATACCTAGGAGTCACCATCGACCGCTACCTCACAATGGCTGAACACGCAAAGATTGCAAGGGGCTCAGCCCTCGCAGCCAGAGCCATTCTGAAGCCAGTGCTACAAGCGAGTCTCCCACTGCGTATGAAGATCGGACTATACAAGACGTACGTCCGACCGCGTCGCATACGCTGCCCCGGCAGGGTACGCTCTGCTGGCAGAGAGCCACAGAAAGAAACTGCGCAGCCAACAGAGCCAATGCCTCCGTACCATCGTGAACGCCCCACGGTACGTACGGAACGCCACAATCCAGCGCGACCTGAAACTAGAATCCCTGGACCAATTCATCGGCCGCCTTGCCAAAAGCATGTTCGCCAGGACGTCGGAGTCCAGCTACCCGCATCTGCGAATGCTTGCGCCGACGTACGAGCGGACCGCCAGTGGCAAGGCCTACCCTCGAGAACTGGTCGAGGACAGCGACCAGGAGGAGGGAGGAACACAGGACCATACGTGAGGCTCCCTCGAGCCGACCCGATGACCCCCCAGTAGAAACTGGGGGCGGTTAGAACACCGCAGTAAGGGGCCAAACGCCCGATACTGCGCCCCCACACACCGGCTTCGCCGGCGTGTGAGAAGAAAACCCTTTGCTAACATAAATATATCGCGCGCGCTGCGTAGAGCACTCAGTTACGGCGCGGCGGCGGCGCGCGCGCTCGCGGTGGTCGTCGGCCGCTGCGTGCGTATTTGTGTATGCTCCCACAGTCTATTTGGAGTCCCATGTTAGCTGCTATAGCTATTAAAGTTCTTAGAGAACTTTGTCTTACAACTGGTGCGAAAGTTTCAGTATAGTCAATGCCTCATAACTAAAATTAGTAAAAAAACCTTGTCAACTTAAAGATTTCATAGTACATATGAATATAGTGATTAATTTTAATTACGCCAACGTAATCATGGACGGTCTTAAGCAAAATACTCATGCGTATGAAGATAAGCAATTAATCACAATTACAACCGTTCCTGTTATTTGCCTGTTATTTTATAACAGGTATAATAACCTAATATCATTAAAGTGTATAGATATATATTTAATAGCATGATAACGAAGTTATGGCCCTAATAACAGCTCTACGCCTGACTGGATACCCCGCTATTGTGTAAATAGATAGTTCGCGTCAGCACTAAGTCGCGTTTATGTTAACATTAATTTATTCATGAAATTTTGAAGAGTGGCGCTGGCGAGGAGAACGTGGTCGCGATTTTGTAAAATCTGCATAAACTGTTCTATCCTTACTCAATTTTCTTACTTTTGTTAATTCTTAACTAACTTTAAACTTAATTCTTGACTTAGCGAAGTGGATGGAAGCCTCTGTTCGTGATGGGTGACTGTCTGTCACATTCATTACTGTCAGTCAAACGTCAATTACGAAGTAGGTACTTCGCCAACGGCGGCACGTGTATGTAATTTTCGATTTTTGGACTGTGCGAGCGTGGTTCGTGGTTGTAAAAAGCGGTGAAAAATAAACATAACCAAACTTAGAAGCATTCGGGGTGACATTTGTGAAACAAAATGGGTAGGAAAGCTAAATTTGACGAGACAAAGAAGGTGAAAAAGGGCCCCGGAAGAAAAGCACGCAAGCAACCAGACCCAATTTTCAGAAAGGAACTTTGTAAGTACATAATTTATTAAATTCTTTACAAACTAGCCTGAATAGTAAAGAGCCTATCCTATGTATATCAGTGTAATTCTTCATGGTAAGTATTAATTGGTGACTCTACAGAGAGCATGTTGTACATTTTGTGTTATTTTTATAACTTATTCATACATTTCCAGTGGCAGATGACAATGAGCCTAAAAAGCTATCACACAAGCAGAAGCAAAGAGCAGCAAAGCGAGCAAAGAAACGGGCAGAATTAGTAGAGAAAAAAAAAGCACTGAAGGCAGCAAAGAAGAATGTAGCAAAGCAATCTGAGGTGGAAGTACAAGCAGAGAATGAATCCGATGAACAAAATATTAAAGGTTTGTTAAGCTTTTGCTACATTCTTTAAACACTTTTTTTTTTACAAGATGGTGATTTTTGACCCATGATGTTATTAGTATCATCATAGTAAAAAAAATTACTTGAATGATTCTATTTTTTTAAACTGTATTGTAACTCTGAAGCCCTACCTAATCTAAAATGTTATCAAACCAAGTTATGGTCATTGGGTCATTTGTGTATCAAAACTTGCAATAAAGTCAAATAAGTGATCTGAGACTGCTGATGTAAAAATATGATGTTTATAGTCTAATAGATCATTGTCATTGTAATGAATAAATGAATGTTGACTTTAACTTTAACTGACAACCTCTGTGGCACAGTGGGCGAAGGCCCGCCTGAGACGCAGAAGGTTGCGGGTTCGATTCCCGCTGTGAGACAAATGTTTGTATGATTTGCAAATATTTGTCTCGGGTCTGGGTTTCTATGTAAAATATGTATGTATTTACAAAAAAAAAGTATATAAGTATTATATCAGTCATGTAGTTCCCATAATACAAGCTCTGCTTAGTTTGGGGCTAGATGATGATGTGTGAAAATGTCCACCATTATAAAAGAAAAAAAAAAATTGACTAAGGTTTTAAGTGGGCTGTGTAAGCGTTTCAAATTAGTTTGTTCAAGAAGAATATTAAAATCAAAGCTTACAAGCTTTGAAATGCACATTATTTTGAGCATGTTTTTATTGGACTGTGGTGCTGCAGCTGATATCGACCACCTGCTTGACAAGAGGGCAGAGTGGTTGATATTGACAGCTTGCCACCTGAGAGGTTAATTAGTAAGTTGATACACTCATAACCTGTGAAAGGTTCACAGGTTACTATTAACATGCGATTTAACGCCATAATAACAGTCCTGCAGTTTTATCGCATCTCACTGTTAGGGTGATATGATATTGCATTGCAAATGAGTGGCTGAATTGTGTGCAAAAGTACGGCGCTCATAAGGGGAGGCCTATGTCCAGCAGTGGACTAATATAGGCTGATGATGATGATGATGATGATGTGCAAAAGTACACAGGTTACAAATGTATCAGGTTTGCAAAATGTTCTACTTGTGGTGAATTTGATTATGAAATACTTCAACAACATCTTGCATTAAGCTCAATATCCATCTTTAAAAGGTTCATGATCCTTAAAGATATATCAATGGCTATATTAGGAAAGACCTCTCAAATTTCACTCAAAGTACATCTATAGTTGAAGTTAAAGTACACTGATCAAGTATGTAATAAATTTTTCTTTTTCTGTTACAGGATTCACAGATGACAATAAAGAATGGCTTAAGCCCAAGAAAGCAAAAAAAACTAAGGCAAAACCAGAAGAATCTGACAGTGACGCTGAGAATGAGGGATCAGATGACAACATGGCAGGATCTGATCATGAAAATGAGGATTCAGATGATGAGGGATCTGATCAGGAGGTGGATTCTGATGCTGATGTGGAACCAGCACCTAACAAGGGCAAGGAGAACTATAAGGTATGCTCTAATTGTAATTCTAGATTTATTTATTGGACATACTCAGCTGAAATGGTGTTAATATGGTCCTATATTATATTCTTGATTTCCTGCTCTGTCATTGGATATGTTCCAATTGATTAGATGTCTCAAATAAAAAAATGGAAGTGTTTTTTGAAACACTTTGTTTGGAAACTAAGAAATATGAACAATTGAACATCCTATAATCCAACAACCCCCTCAATGCTACATGTCCTCATCTACGCGAGTTAACATTTCAGGCATGCTGAGCATTCATGCCCCTGTCAGTTGAAATCCACCAATATGTTCTTCATTATGTTTTTGCAGCCTGGTCCGTCACTCGTCACAGATAGATGCAACATAAAACAAAAATTATGTTTTCAGGTTGGTACACTAGACGACCTTTTCGTAGATTCAGACGCCGAGGTAGAAAATAGCGACGCTTCAGATGAAGAAGGCGGTAGTAGTAAAATAGAATACGATTCCGACGCAAGTGAAGATAAAAGCGACGCTGATGATGATGACGACATGCTGCCCATCGAAAAAGCCAATTTAAAACTCAAAAAGCGGCAGAAACAAGACAAGAAACTCGCAGATGAGGAAATGCAAATAAACATCGCGAAACAAGATGTTTTTGCGTTCCCCAGTGAGGAAGAATTAGAAAACCCGACCAGTCTCCAAGATATCCATCAACGAATCAAAGATGTAGTCACAGTTCTAGGTGACTTGAACAGATTAAAAGCCGAAGGTAGATCAAGATGCGAATACACAGAATTGCTGCTGAAAGATCTGTGCATGTATTACAGTTACAACGAGTTTCTGATGGAGGTCCTGATGCAGATCTTCCCAGTTCAAGAGCTTGTCGAATTCCTTGAAGCGAGCGAAACAGCTCGACCAGTCACAATAAGAACTAACAGTCTCAAGACGAGAAGACGTGACTTAGCCCAAGCGCTCATAAATAGAGGCGTGAACTTGGACCCTGTCGGAAAATGGAGCAAAGTCGGTCTTGTAGTGTACAGTTCAACGGTTCCAATTGGTGCTACTCCTGAATACCTAGCAGGACACTATATCCTACAAGGCGCGTCCAGCTATCTACCAGTAATGGCGTTAGCGCCTCAAGAAAACGAAAGGATTTTAGACATGGCAGCCGCACCAGGTGGCAAAGCATCGCACATAGCTGCGATCATGAAAAACACAGGAGCTTTATTTGCGAATGACGCGAACAAAGATCGCACCAAAGCTATTGTCGGCAACTTTCATAGATTGGGAGTTGTCAATGCAGTAGTTTGCAACTACGATGGGCGTGAGTTCCCTCAAGTTATTAAGGGCTTCGACAGGGTGTTGCTAGACGCTCCGTGCACGGGCACGGGAGTTATTGCGAAAGATCCTAGCGTCAAAACTACTAAAGACCAGAAGGATATTCAAAGGTGCTTCAACTTGCAACGGCAGCTGTTGCTAGCAGCTATTGACTGTTGCAATGCAAAATCGAGTACTGGTGGATATATTGTTTATTCTACCTGCTCAATACTTCCTGAGGAAAATGAGTGGGTGGTTAACTATGCGCTGAAGCGTCGGAACGTAAAACTTGTTCCTACTGGTCTTGATTTCGGGACGGAAGGCTTTACTAAGTACCGGCATCACAGGTTCCATCCATCTTTGAAGCTGACGAGGAGATTTTATCCGCACACACACAATATGGATGGATTTTATGTTGCAAAGTTGAAGAAGTTCTCCAATGTAATTGTAAGTAACATTTTTATGTTTAAGGTCCTAAATTAAACTCCAGCCTATCTCAACACATGATAATGAATAAATAGCCAATACGCGCCAGAAACCATAGATATCATAAACTTTAGACTTCTTGGTTCTAGGAAATGTCGGTTTTCTTGCATCTCTCTAAGCTGTTTTGAGCATGAGGCAGTTGCAGCAAACAATGTTGTTTTTGCAAAATAATATATTTAGCAAAAAAAACCTACTGAAAGCATCACTCTTGACTGTATTTTATAAACTCTTGAAAATATAGTTTCGTGGTACCTGGTATCTGGATAAAAAGTAGCCTATGTGTTATTCTGATGTTTAAGCTATATTACTGTAAAGTTTCATCAATATCCGTTAAGTAGTTTTTGCGTGAAAGAATAACAAACATCCATCCTCACAAATATAATATTTATATTAGTAGGATCATATCGTTTATAATATTAGTAGGATTACCACTGTTTTTCGTCGGTTTTGCTGATGTTTTGCAGCTAATTTAGTAGCTCACCACACCATGGTAAGTTTTACATAATTAGACGACCTGTGTGACGCAGTGGGCGTAGGCCCGCCTGAGACGCAGAAGGTTGCGGGTTCGATTTCCGACGCGGAACAAATGTTTGTATGATCAGAAAATATTTGTCTCGGGTCTGGGTGTTTTCTATGTATGAAATGTATGCATTTACAAAAAAAGGATACAAGTAGTATATCAGTCATTTAGTTCCCATAACACAAGCTCTGCTTACTTTGGAGATGATTCTGTGTGAATTTGTCTAGCATTATTTATTTATTTATTTATTTTGCGGGTTATAAGTCAAAACGGTATTTTTCCACAGCCGGAACCAGTAGCCGATGAAGAAGACGAAGAAGGCGAAAAGAAGGAAACGGAAGAAGGTACCGGACCCCAGGAGAACGGCGACGCGCAATCCAACAGTAACTCTGACGGTTCAGACATGGAGAAGAAGGCGCCAACGAAACGGGTGGCACAAAGCAAGGAGACTGGACCGCAGACAAAGAAAAACAAACAGGAGCAGACAAGGTAAGTTTGTAAAATGAGCAAAAACGCAAAAGTTGTGATAATTGTTGTTTGGGTATCAAGGGAGAGGTCGCGGGTTCGATCCCCGCCGACATGTTGATAATTTTTAGGGTTCCGTACCTCAAAAGGAAAAAACGGAACCTTTATAGGATCACTTCGTTGTCCGTCTGTCAGTCTGTCAAGATCCTTTTTCTCAGGAACGCATGAAGGTATCAAGTTGAAATTAATATCAAATACGTAGGTCTACGGTCCCTTGGAGCTCTTTAAAAATCTAGATTTTAAGTCAACGCAATAAAAAAATGCGGTCATTTTTTATGAAATATGCGTTGTTAAGAACTTTGTCGATTTTCGATGATATCAGTTCTATCGTACCCTCGTAGACCACATTAAACATTTTCATGAACCAGCTCGTATATGGACCGTTAGAGCATGATAGCTGCGCTTGAGGTTTGCGCTGCTAGCATGCCCTGAAACAGGCCCAAGATTGGTTAACCGACTTATATTTTCGTTAGAGCAATGTTTGGTGCTTTACAAGCTTGTACGGAAGCCTTGGTGCGCGAGTCAGATTTTTAATTATAAGAATTATTGGCTGAGTACTACCTGGTATTTTATAAATTACTCTTTATACACAGTAATTTATAAAATACCTACCTGTCGGTCTTAACATAAATAATTAGGCTGAGGATTCGAGGCCGTCATTCTCAAGACCATAAGTTTGAAAATAATTTAGTAGTCAGTAAAATGAATTACACAAATAATGTTTAATGCAATGAAGGTAAATTTCAAGACGTCTTGACAAAAAGTTGTGTATCTTATTACGTATGTGCAAAATACCAGATAATTTTCCTCCAATCAAACAAAATTTTAACAATGTTCTGTAATTTCAGATCAAACCAACAAATAAAAGAGAGCCAAGCAGGAACAACTAATAATAAAAAGAAAAAACAAAGGAACAAGAAAAACAAAAATAACCAAAACGCAGACGGTAACACACAGACGCAAAACAACAATGGGATAGCACAAAACAGTGGCAGGTCGAAAGGCGAAAATATGAATAATTCTAAGCAAAATAAGAAACAACAGAGCCCTAGCGATAAAAATGAAAAGAAAGCGCAAGTAAGTGAAAAAAATACACAGAAACAGAATGTGCAAAGTCCAGTGAGTGACAAAAATTCACTGAAAAATAGTGTACTAAGTCCTAGCGACGGCACACAGAATACACAGAGCCCAGGTAAAAAAAATAGAAAGAAGAATAAAAAAGGAAACGCGCAACAACAAAATGATAAAACAAACGTGACTGAAAACAAATCTGAAGCTAGTCCAGTTAAGTCGGACAAAAATAAGAAGAATAAGGAGAAAGCCCTACCGAACCCAGCAAGCCAGCCTATCAAACCCACAGTCAAATTAACAGAGACTCTTGAAAAGGAAGTTTCACAAAAACTGAAAAATAAAAACAAAAAGAAGAATAAACAAATTGGACAGCTCAACGCAAATAAGGCGAAGCCTGGACAAGGAGTAGGTAAGAAGTTTAAGAAGAAATAAGTTTGTACAGTACCTACCTAGGTACCCAATCATAGCTAACATATTATGTAAAATTATTTTGATAATAAAGTTATCGTAATTTTTTTAATGTGTTTTCTTATTAAAGATAACCCTACGTTACTTTCTTACTAAGTCTTAAATACGATGTTAATAAATTCGCAGCGGTTGAACCGATTTGGATCAAATTTGGAACAAGTATACCTCTAGTTAATACATAGGCAACTTTTGTCCAGGTATTATAGCGGTTAAAGCTGTGAGCAAATGCTGCCATTATTATAAATGTGAATTTGTATATGAATAATCTTTGTAGCGGCTAAATAAAGATAACGGATTTGATAAAACTTGGAATGGGACTTGGGAACTTCGTGATTAAGAATAACACGATTTTATCCGGTTCTGTCTTTTTATCTACTTTTTATCCGGCAAAAGCTAGTGTAAAAAGCGTAATTATTGTTACAACCTTTAATAAATAAATTAATTCAACTACACAATACGATAAAAGTGAAATAAACGATAAAGAGGGTACATAAAGGAAATAGTAAAATAAACTAACTGTAACAAATTCAAATATAACTAAAAAATAAACTGAAGGTCTTAAAATAAATTTCAAAAATCCAAAACTGTTGCATATTCAGTAAAATTTAAATCTGTCTCTGATTCCTCCTGCTCTGGTTCATAATGAGTGAATGAAGATTTCAGCTGGTCTTCAGCGGTCCTATGATCACGTTCAGCCATCATTTCCTCATGGTCTCTCAATCGATTCTGTTTTGTATCGATATCCTCCCAATATTTCTCAAGTGTGTCCGCCAAGTACTTGATAGGATCAGACGGTAAGGCCATCACAACTTCTGCTATACATTTCTTCAAAGCAGCCCCAACCTTTTCCTTTAGATATTTGCTTTCATCTGTGACTATAGGTTCGCGAGGACAGATATTGTAGGTAGGTAGTTCATCACGAATTCTCACTAGGTTTCCGAGCCCGTCGTGTTGGTACTCATCCTCAGAGTCCTTGTCTTTATAGATTCGAACACCTTGATCGTTGATGTAGTACCGACCTAGGTTGTCGTATAGATATTCGAGCCCTTCTTCGAACTCGCTGACTTTGAGCATAAACCCTGCTCTGTGTAGGAGATATTCGCTAGCACTAGCGTGAGCCTTGTAAAGCCGCTCTCGGTTATCGCTGAGATAGTATCGTCCGCACTCGTCATAAAAATACACATGCTTTTCGTCGTTCACGGGGACAAGCTCGTTACGTTCGTTCAGTTGGTACAACCGCTCGTCGTTGTCTATCGTGTATATTTTCCTTCCGTACTTGTCTACCGAGAAGTGACCTAAATCGTCTGAGAAAACTTCTTTTATATCGGCAGCACTCAATATAGATATTATAGATTTGCGGCTGGAATCTCCGCCTATAGCGCTGTTCCAGAGTTTGACCAGTTGTTCCACAAGACGACAGCGCTCGGAATGCGGTAGTAAATGATTGAAAATATGCAATTCATCCTCGTCAACAGAACCATCTTCGCGAATGGAGCTTTTTTGGATCCTAAGACAGTTCAAAGATAACTTTAAATTTTGTAGTGATTGTAATCGTTCTTCTAAATAGAGCGTCTTATGCTCGAGAGCCATTACGGCCGAAGAATCTTCTATTTTCAATCGATTTATACGATCTTCGAGATTTTTTATTTTTTCGATGACTTTACTGACTTCCAGATCATGTAGTGAGTTGACTCGAGCCTCAGAACCCAGTCTCTTACCTTTAGAAGTCAATTCTTTCGCTACTTCTTGCGCTTCTGGACTGGAGCAGTTGGCTACTTCGTCTATAATTTGTTTTAGAGTTTTAACAAGATCGCCGGGAAGTAGTGGTATTTTGAGATCTAGTACTTTACTGAACCGGATAGCAAGTTGGTCACTAAGCCTGTCCAGCCAATTCATGAGCTCTTCGATTTCACTCATTATGATGACATAGAAGTCTCCTTTGTCGGCCTGAAAGCGAAGGCATCTTTGTTTTTCGACGAGAGCGTAGTTCACTATGTCTTGCATATCTCCTATTATCTCTATTTCGCCCTGCATCAAGTTTCTCTCTTGCGTCGTCATTGACGTTTTAAGCTGATCGATGTAACGTTGGAAGTATTTATGTCTTTTCTTTACGCATTCTATGGTGTAATCAATGGATCTGATGATTATTTCTCGCGGGGTGTCTTTGGCTCTTTTCTTGAAGTTTTCTATATCTTGGACGGCTTGTAACCACTCTAGATGGAAGGTATTGACTATTTCTGCGACTTGCTCTGGCGATGCATTCTGCATGAGAGCGGTTCGCATTTCCACTAAGGAATTGAAGATGCAATCCGCGTAATCCTTCATGGTCAAGAGTATGATTGGGCTCTCAAACGATCGCTTTATTTCCTTTGCTATTGCAAACAGGAACATCACGGCTTCTTCGTTATTCATTTTGGTATATAAACAGTTACAAAAATAAATAATACATAGAAAAACACTACGTTAAATATTACAAATTGATATGACAATTATTTAACTAATCATCATTGGCGTTGTCTTGTCAGTCGTCACGCCAAAAAATCTTTTGTAGAAGTTCAAAGTGTAATAGGTACGAACCTATACTTTTACAAAGGAGTATTTTAGGTGTTCAGAGAATAACAAGAAATAAGTTTCAATACCTAGTGCATTGCGTACACTGAACATATAAATTCAAAAGTAAGATAGGTAAGTAAAGTTAGGTACAATACGTTCATTAATTTACCAATTTACACGCACGTTGTGCTGGCCGCTGCAGCACAACCTTTACACTTCCTTCTCACACAGAACAGCACAGACAAGTACAAAAGAGAAGAAATACAAACAAAATACACAGTAAATTATAGTAAAATAAGAAAAACGAACAAAAAACAAAAGATAAAATACAAAACGATAAGAAAAAAACGATGAAACGTGGTAAATAGGTATGTAATTAATTACTGCTTGTAATTAATTACATACATATTCACTACCTTTAGTAGGTACTTATTATACGTGGGTGCTAACCAGATTATTGCTGCTTCGCCAAGACTTGGCACTCACATTGAGAGTGGACAAAGAGTGTGTGATGAGAAACGAATAGACATGGATAGTTTAAGATAGGTACATTAATCATCAGTATTTCTTGTCTTTTGTACTTGTCTGTGCTGTATCAGTATGTGTTGAATAAAAAACTATCTATCTAATTTCAATATCTAATTTACATTAATCAATTATTGAGTTTGAGAACTAAGCAGTTTTACTCTCTTCGGCCAGTCCGTAAGTAATCGTAGTTACGTAGTAAAGACAGAAAATCATGAAGTACAGGGTCCTGGGATAAATCCGGAGCTTTCCCTTGCCCCGGGGCGGCGACCGACGCTACGCCGTAGCAATGGCCGAGTAGCGCGCAGCGCCGCGCGACCCTGCAACTGGAAGCTGACATACAGTCGCTCGCGGGCCGCGTTGACGAAGACACTTCTGTCGCGTCACATATCTTCTTTATACGATACTGTTCTACTTTTCATCTGAAATCATAACTAAAAGTGTGCACTAAATCTAGTTCTGTAAGTAAAAGTGCTTGTTTCATTTCGTTTAGTGCAGTATTGACCGGAAGTAAGTAGGGTGGGTCGCTTTGCTACGCCCGGGAGGCTGTGGCGCGCATCCGCTCGCCATGTTGATCTCGTAGGCGATTCTATCTTTTGTTTAAAATTTGCCCTACTTTAGCTCTGTCGGTGAATAAATATGTTCTCTATTTCCTTAAGATAACATCATCTCGAAATGATAGATATAATTATAACTTATCTTACAGTGGCTATAGGTAGGTGTAGATAAGCTCTGAGAGCATTGACCCGTTGATTAATTTTTCTATGTAAGTATTTACCTACATAGGTATTGACACACTACCTTAGTTTTTGGCTTGCAGACAACATACATTACATTCGTAGAGAAGATAGGTACCTTTCTGCGCAGACACTGAAATTGAACAAACATTGCAATAGTTCAATTGATAACTCAACCAACACCTGACATAACAGTTTAATGAAAGGCCTAATTAAAGCAGGTTTATCTTGAATTATGAACAAATGAAGCAAATAAAAGGTTTCAAATCAGAAAGAATTCGCCTAAAGAAATGCTTGAGTTCTTTAGGCGAATTCTTGCTCTGGCTTATTTTGATCGGTACTACATGTCATCGGTACTATCATCATTTACTTTTAAATCATACCGTTCTAACGATAAGAAAACGTTTCTCTATAATATAATCTTACTAACTACTCAAATCTATAGATTATTTTCCCCTACTCATTTCAAAATCTTAAAAAGCCCTCTTTGCGTTCAATATCGGGCGGCCTCTGTTACCGCGAAAAGGATTTTGCTCCAGTTTTGACAAAATAAATGAGGGAGAACAGATACGTTTTCTGTTTCAGTTCACGCTGCGAATCCGGGTACTACATAAACGAATCGCATGCGAATGTAAAAAGAGTTCGCGCATACCGATCTGTTAAGTACACACCGTAATCAGGTTCTCTGAAACATCTCTACAGCTAGGTATATATCAGTCACTTTGCTGTAATTCACGCAAACCAAACAGCTAGAACCAAACATGTATCGTTACATCAATGGATTACGTGGGTAAAGCTGGGTGCAGACTGGCAGTTCGTATTGAGCAGTTGCTTTCGAAGAATCCACACGTTCGTATCGGCATGTTCCGGGGCGTCCCGGCCTGTGAGTTATTTCATACAAAATGTACCGACCGATATTTTCTTGTCCCTGACCGTCCACGACACTGATAAGTATGGGTAGGCTCCCTAAACCTTACCTGGAATGAATCCACTCAATTCATTCAAAAAAACGGCGCTATAATAGCTGAGGGATTTGGCTATTACTCGATTCGAGGCGATGAAGCAGACCGTCAAAGCAACAAACGAGCAGTCAACAGCACTATCAGTTTATACTTCGAGTTGTATAACAATTTCGCAATTCATTACAATATCGCTCAATCTCAACTGTTCCAACAGATGTCTGCTTGACGATGACATTGTACATGCAGTCAAATACTTTAAGATAATTTTATCAAAGGGTGTAAAGGTCTATTTAGGGGTGATGATGAATGAAGTTGCAATTCGCTTCGGCGCGTATCTGTTTAGATAGTGGCCGATCTACCTAATATGTACTTGTATCGGAAGTGGTATGAACTTTGTTTCCTTATTTTCCTTAAATAAATATCCTTCACGTCTCTTCGGTTCATCGCACTTAAGTAGCTTCTTACTCTACCTTACCTATCTTTAAGTTAGGAGCTGCTCTAGTTTTATAGCTCTGATTTACCGCCTCCTTCTCCTAAGCCTACTGTACTGACGTATCCATCTCTTTACCTCAGTTTCCAATTCAATAGATTCCAATTTAAGATTAGATTAAGAAATAAACATTAAGCTATCGTATATTTAATCAGCAAAAGCTTCGAAACGTATGAGTATAGTAAAGTGCGTGGTAGAGTCGTAATAATATTATAAAAAAGTGATGGCAATGGCACAACGACATCATCATCATCAGTTTATTGCTGGACATAGCCTCTCCCAATACGCGCCACTGAGCCTTGGGTTCGGCTCTATACACTTTCTTCCCGTTGCCTTTCTTAAGACAATGCTCCACCTAGCCGGGGGGCGCCACGCACTAAGTTTGCCAAGACACGGTCATGACTAAACCACAAACTATAAGCTTCATAGTCAAAGTTAAAGTCTAAATTCATTTGTTTATTAAAATCACAAGGATCACTTTGAAATTGACGCGAAGAAACGTCAATTTCAAATTGACGTTTCTTCGCGACCAAGCCAGGAAAGGAAGGCAAGATACAAGGATGGTTATTCTTAAGAATGGTTACTCTAAAGAATAACCAGCCTTGTTTCTTGCCTTCTGTTGGTTATAGAATTTAGGAAACTAGAAAATCCGTCGAAGAACTAACGTCAATGGACCCTATGCTCGCGGAACCGTCAACCGCGAGAAGAAAGGTTCTCGAATGGCGATCAAAAACTTGACGACGCTGTAGAAGATCTGTGTCCGCTGCGTCATTGATATTTTAGTATTCAGGTCTCTGTTGTATTTAAATCAAATCAAATATATGTTTGGGTCAAAAACAAAATACAAAACTTAGCGCCCTCCTCCGAAAAGAATCAAACAAAAAATATTTTAGCTACTTAAACAGGTATATAGTGGAAAGTAATATTAGATGCTGGTCAAGAAAGATGTTACGACCTTGAGACATCAACAAATTAATTTGATATGCATGCGAAATTTGTAAAATGATGCTAATTAATAATCCTATTACAAAAGCAGAAGACTTCTAGATCTTACACAACTTTCACTGACTAGAGTTCACGTCCGCTCGTAAAATATACTGAGGGCCACTGTCTATAAAAGCTCTGCAAGCGCATGCGAAAATCTGCACTTCTAGCAAGATACTAAAATAAAAAGTTAATTCATGAAAAATAGAGAGGATTGATTTAACAGTAATTGTCAAACCACATCAAATTTTAGTGACATGAAGCAGATCTGCTTATTTACGCAGATACCATACTATATGGGTAGTCAGAGACATAAAACATTATTATTCATGATCCTTTCATACAACGGATTGATTTAACAGTAATTGTCAAACCAAATAAATCTTTAGTGATATGAAACAGATCTGCTTATTTACTAAGTACAGGGTAGTCAGAGACACGTCCAAACATTATATTTGGCACAGGTCCACGTTTTGTATAGCAGTAAGCAAAACGTTTCCATTCTGTAAAAACAAGTATCTAGAGCAGGTTTTAGTTTGAATAGTGTTAGCGTACGGTTACAGTGGGCAGTGGGCCTAAATTGCATAAGCCGAGAAACTATAAGGAAATAGGTGGCGAATGTCGAAGAAAAACTACAGGTTTTGTGTTTTTTGTTTCTTGTTACAATAACATAGGTATAATTACGTATGCGTTGAATGCGTACTTCGATCTATTTATTTTGTGGTCTTCTAGACCGGATGACCACAATCTCCCACTTTACCTGGTTTGGGTCTGGGTGTTTTCTATAAATAATATGTATGTATTTACAAAAAAATATAGTAAGTATGCCAGCATTATTTATTAATAATAATAAATAATGCTATCGAGTATCAGGACGTCTTTTTTAATTTCACGACACTACAACATTTAGAGAAATAAGCATTTCACATCCAATGAGGCAATAAAATGTTGGCTACAGTCCAAGCCTTCTTCAATTGAGAGGTAAACGACAGTATATATCAGAAAGCACACGATAATATTCTCATTATGTCGTAATAATCCTCTTTACTGGTAGGTAATGTTTTAATGATCCATCTCTGTTCATGTGGATTTGTTTTCACGATAATTATTCTTGCCCTGGTTATTTTAGGGTTGTATTTAATTTAACAATTTGATTATTTTGCGGATTAAATATACGGTTGCTTGATGTTTACTTTTTAATCTTATCTTAGAAGATAATATTAAAAAGTAAAAATCAATAGACTGAGATGAAAATGCAGGTAAAGTGATGGATACGTCAGTACACTAGGCTTTTTCAGAATTCTTGTATTTACTGGCAACACAGAGCGGTTGTAGCCTTTCATCTTAAGGGTATACGGTATTGGATGGAAATGAAAATCTAAGAAAAATCAATGTACAAAATCGGTCTTGCACGAAAATCAGGCCAGTAAAAAAATGGGTACCAAGGCAAGTTACTTAAACAATAAAATACCCAGGGATATTAAGTTACCGAACTTTGTTACAGTAACGATAAAGTAGGTAAGAGAGTGTAAGAAGCTACCTAAGTGCAATGAACCGAAAGGACACGGTAGATTTTTATTCAAGGAAAGTAAGGAAAAAAGTTTATACCACTTCCGATAAAAAACTAAGTCAGACAGAAAGTTTATCTACTTACAAAACCCTATTTCGCATGCCCCCATACGTTAGGTATAGGCAGTACACTATGTAGGTAGATACGCGTCGAAGCGAGTTGTTACTTCAGTCAGTACAATAAAATCTTCATGCGCAGAATCTTTGTTCTGCGTAGTTCCAAAGTCAAAATATAGAACTATTAATCTTAGCTGGGGTAGAACTTTACAATGAAATCATCATACCGCGCAGTTCTTAATTTTAAACATACGTATTACAAAAAGAAGGTTACGAGCACCTCTAGGATTTTTAGTTTGAGCTTTAGAAGATACGACGTACATCAAATATCTTTGGATAGGTAGAACTATACAATAAAATCTTCAATGTCCAAAGTTCCGAATTCAAATCGGTCATTTTTTTCACAATTCTGCAATTTAAACTAGTGATGCATTGGTATCTCATAACTAGTCTGTGGTGGTGCCGCTTGCTTAGGATCTTAGGATGAAGAACGAATTACTGACCACTACAATAAAAATGAATCCTGCTACAAATAAAGATGCGGCATTTGTGATCATGAGCTAAGACTAGTATCGAGAAGTCAATAAATTCCACTCGCGTTTCACTTTCTCGTCGCACGCGCCTTCCAATCTGCACTTTGCAATCACAAGCAGGAGAATGTTTATTGATAAATACCTAAAGATATTTCCATCTATTTATATTCCAGACGAGTGCATAGACCACGTTTCCTTACTAGAAGAACATTCTTGGGTCTATTGAGACAGTCGCGCTCCAACTCTTTGAACTTATGTTGCGAAATGTATCTGCCTACCTATCAAAGAAAACCTAAGTTTGAAATAGGTAATGTTTTACTACCTAGATAATCTATACTAACATTAATTAAGTGGTAAAGTTTGTTATTTTGGATGTAGGAATTATTTAATAGTACTAGGTATCCTCAAGGTTTTGCGTAGGTACTGAGTATGGATCTGTGAATGTCCATCGTGGGGAATACAATCGGAAGTTTTTAAGTTTTTAAGAATAGAAAAATATAGATTTTCAATTCTAAATTCCATAGAATTCAGAATTTGAAATTAGTAATTCGTTGAACTCTACGCGATTTTGCTGCGTTTAGCGTAGACCTTGCTACGAGTTTCGTAGAATAGCTACATCAAGGTCGCAGGTTCCATTATTATAGGCTCTATTCATCCCTTACCTATTACAATCCTTTGTTGATTTTCATTTGTGCGAAAGTGGGGCAGCTCAAATTACTTTACCTGCTTCGTGTTAAATAGTTAATGAATTCGTTTCGTTGAATTACGGAGCAAGCACCTTTAGCTAGTTTGTTAATTCTTTATTCTTAACCTTGGGTAAAAGTAGATGAAATTAAAAACGTACCTTGATGTTCCTTCGGTTAACTTGATTAAGGCGCATCCTTTACTTGATAGGTTGATATTTGGATTAATTAATATTTATGGTACCACGGCACTTGTAGTTTCTGATAGCCACGACACAGGGAATCATATCGTGGTGTCAGGACTAAGTACTCGTATGTGTCTGTTATTATTTATACTGTTTATGTATTGTTTTATTAATTTTACTAGAAGCGCTGCCGCCTATGATATAATTATACATTTTCAATTTTCAAAATTAAAAAAAAAAACTTTTTACGTTCGGTGATAGGAGCCCGTAAATACGTTTGTATAAGAAGTAGTTTGTTTGTCTGTTACCATCCATTTATCTCCAAAACGGCTAATCAGATTGCAATGCGGTTTTTGTAATCGATGTGAGTATGTCATCAAGAATTATTCTTTTCACGACCGACGACCGCTTTTTTCGGTCGTTTTTTTGACGACCGACGTGGCGCGGTGGGCAAAGGTCCGCCTGCGACACAGAAGGTTGCGGGCTCGATTCCCGCCCTGGGACAAATGTTTGTACGATCTGCAAATATTTGTTCTGGGTGTTCTGGGTATTTTCTATGTATAATAAAAAAAAAAATATCTATGTAATGTATTGTATTAAGTACATATATCAGTCATCTAGTACCCATAACACAAGCTCTGCTTAGCTTGGGGCTAGATGATGCTGTGTGGATTGTCCAGCATTATTTATTTATTTATTATTTTATTTAGATAATAGTTCTATTACCGCAAAGTACTAGTGATCGCTGAATGGCAGAAAAGACGTCGGGGTTTTAAAATGTAAAAATTTACTTGTCTGTAAAGTCAATATAAAAGTTAAGAAAAAAATAGTTATTTAATTATTGTTATTTTATCTATAAGTTGTAATTTTTATTACATTCAACCTATATGTAACTTTCATGTAAAAAAAGCTAGTTAGTTAGGTTAGAAAACACCCATGTTATGAGAAAATTTATGATTGTTCCTTAAACGTTATATTAGTAGATAGATAGATAACTCTTTATTGTACACCACATATTGTGTTAGGTTCTTACAATTTCAGAGCAAATTACAAGCTAATCGCGGGAGTACAATGGGCGCAGTATCTTATAGTAGAACAGTATGTAGCAGTTAGTCCGGTTTATTTAGCTAACAAAATCATCGTGAGTTCTGTGCAAATTTAAACTGGTCTGTCCGCGCGGATTGGGTATGTTTTGACTTGCCTTTAACTATTCCCAACATGATATATCCCCTACACTGCGTTTAAATATGTCGATGTCCACAGGGACCATTTGTTTTTCGAAACTTTACTACAAGGACAAATCAGCGAAGTTCTTGCTCAAACCTAATAGGTAAACCTAAACGTTTAACTCGAGCTCAAAACTGCGATAGGACACAGAAAAATATGTTTTGTGCCTTTGTGCTTAGAGTTATTTTGGCATGTCGTAAGTATAGGTTCCCAGGGGTGGTGAGCATGGAATATAATCAAGAGGTACTTAAGAGTCCTTTCAGTGTGATGGTCATTTTCCTTAGCGACACAATTCACTTTCATTATTCCTTCACTTATGTTGCAAAAGAGCTCGAATTGAGTTAATCGTTTCCGATTTTGCTAAGTCGTCCCAATTATTTAAAAGTCGTTTAAAAAAAACAGTCAACGCCAAAAAAAAACAGCCAATTATGCGACATATTTTGATTCTCGCAAATAAATCAAAACCTATCGTAGACCTCGAATCATGAAATTTGCCAAGAAGCAAGGTCTCAGAGCACAAGCAAAGGAAAAAGTCCGAAAATCGTTAATTTGTAGTTTTATCAAATAAAAAAAAATGCGATTGCAAACTTACATTTGCAGTTGGAGAATTAAAACTGACCGTTAATGGGCGAATTTTTTTTCAACTAAAAACGTTTGTCTTTTAATTTGACTTATATTTTTGTTACAGCAATGGTTTCATAGTTTATGAACTTAAGTATTGTTCATTATTTTTGTGAATATACAAGCTTGTACGGAAGCCTCGGTACGTGAGTCAGACTCGCAATTGTCCTGGTTTTTTTATATAACTCAACTGACAAACAATCATACGACCCACCTTTTGTTACGCAGTTACTATAACTTGTGGAATTTGCCGACCTTGTGACATAACGGGTGAAAAGTCTCACGTGCTGTAATTTCATCGGCGGACTCTTCAAAACGGCTTGTCGGATTATAATGCGGTTTTGAAATCGTTTTGTATGTCTCCAAAGAGGGTTCTCAGATAGGTTTCATCGCCACAAGTTATTAAGGGGCGCTGCAATCGATGGAAATATACGTCAGGGGTTTAATTTTTTTTACATTTTTCCTTTTCATCTTCTAAATATCTATATAAATAAATAATATTTCTAAATTCTAAATAATATTTTATTAGTTAATAATTATTGCGTGTGAGCATCATATCAGTCTGTATTTTTTTTATGTACCTAACCTTCATAAGTGTCACAAAAAATGTGTCGTCTCATATTTTTTAATACCACAATTAGTCACGAATTAAATGAATCCCCTGATTAATTAGCGAAACGACCTGTCACACCGTCAGGTTCCAGTCCCCTAGCATGTCACGGCGAGCAGTGTCTCCCTCGTGTCATTTCCTCTAATGTCGTCATTTCCGGCGAGAATTTTATAGGAATGACTACGGTGTTCTGTTTTTGTAGTCTTTTAGTCACCCTCTTGTTGATTTTATCAGTGAGTGATTTTAGAATGTCGGTGTTCTATTTTTGACAGCGTTTGTGTACCTACTTTTTTATAAATACATACATATTATACATAGAAAATACCCAGACCCGAGATAAATATTTGCAGATTATACAAACATATGTCCCGCGACGAGAATCAAACCCGCACCTACGTCTCAGGCGGGCCTTTGCCCACTGCACCACATAACTCGTACTTATACTCCTCTGCACGCTTTTGCAAAGATTTAGGCCCGTATTAGTATTTTTTTCTATAAACAATTTTAGTACCTATAGGTACCCTGTAAAATCCTGTATAGTCAACTTTTGTAACTTTATGAAACAACCAAATTGTAACTACTCATGTATTCAGTCTTGTTGTCTTGTCAAACAAACTATAATATTTTTTTAAAACGACGGACGTGTTTTCCTTTATCTGCCCCTAGTGACCTGTGGCGATAAAACCTATATAAGAGCCATCCTTGAAGTCATACAAATCGATTGCACAACCGCGTTTAAATAGGAATAATAAATGGCAATAAACAAACAATAAACAACTCTTACGGCAAACGCATATATTCTTGTTGGCGCTGGTAATTGTCAAAGGATGCAAAAAATATATCATATTGTCTACTTCTAGGATGTTTACAGACAAATATTACAACTTCTTTTAAAACAGTGAAATCGATTATCTACTAAGCATTAAACCAGTAAAAGAACCCAGTTTTCTATCTGTAGTAATAAATCATAAATGATAAATATTCTAAATAAGAAGTGTTTTAGAATTAAGAACCTACATTTTTTTTAAAGTCAACTCATATCTTATTCTGGTTTACTCAAACTCAGGATGAATTTGACTCCCCCTAAGGGGTGAGTAGACGATAGATTTCCTTCCACAGCAACTTGGTAAAACTCGATCTTGGATAAGTCAGTTTGCTAATCGGATTGCCGATGTGCAGATTTATAGGAACAGTTCGAGAAGTGCTATTACCAATCTCAGATTGTAATATCCTGGATTCCATTTTTCTTATATAGGTAATAGGTATATGAGTTGATAGGTATATAGGAAAGGTACCTACTTCGATAGGTATTCGCTCATATTAATCTAGCAATGCCCAACTGCAAAGATGCCAGTCTTTTCTTTTTCCAGTTGTTTCGGGTCTTCAGATTTTTATGCAAACTCCTTTTGCATAAAAATCTGAAGATCCGTAACACAACGGCACAATGGGAACGGCAGGGAACCGAAAACCCTGCCGGGTTTTTATGCTCCCCTCATCCGAGGTGATGATTTTGCCCATGAAAGTGAACAAGTTTTCCTGAAAAATAAGTAGGATTTCTTATATGGAAAATAATTTGAAATTGTTTAACTGGTCACTGACTTTGAGGTTTTATATCCCTGGATTGATTGTAAAAAAAACTGTTTGGTGAACGGATCAAAACAAAAGCCCCACGATCAAATATATTTCATATTTTTCAAATATCAAATCAAATATATTTATTGAGGAACAGAAACGATGGCAATACGATTACTATTGAAAAACGATGATGTCTGCAGAAGTATAAAACTGTGTCGCAGACACCAATGCCCTCTTCCGTTACAAAGGATTGAGAGTTCCGATCAAAGTTATGGAACACGATAGACATCTTCAGATCAAGTATTTAGATCCAAGAGGATATTAAGTAGGGGGTAATTAGAGGCACGTCCATGACTGGTATACTACTTATATATATTTTTTAAATACATACATATTATACGTAGAAGTTCCGTATGTATAGTTTGCAATTTGGTTTTAAATGGACTAATTTGAGTTAAATCCGTTGAATTGCAAATAAAAGTAACGCGTTGCGGCACGGATCAGCCGCGTAGGAGAGCCTTCCCCAATAGCCATTTGAGGCCACAACAAATTGTCCTCTTCCTCACAACTAGATCACTCAACTGTCCCTCTTCAAACCTTTGGCATAAGACTCATTCTAAACTGCAAGCCAATGGGAACAGTTGCAGAGATCGCCAGGACGACGAAGTATTGCAATGTAAAATATCGCTTTGTCGGTATGATATTAATGCCAGGAGGTTAATTTATATTGGGAACAAGGTATACTGGCTTAGGTACTTACCTGCTATTGAATAGCAATCAATTTGCAAAGAAATCGTGAAATAAGTGCTGAGTAATAGGTACGCGTACCGATTCGAAGCGAAGTCTCTGAAAGAATTTTCAATTTAGTAGGTGAAAATGAATTTGGTGTTAATAAAAAAACATTATTTTATATTTTCTCTGATGATTTCTATAGTATACCGATTAACATACAACCAAAATAGGGCAGAAATCCTTGCTCTAACATGATTAATTTCAATCAGCTTCAATAAATGCCCACTTATTTTTGGGAGGGCTTTCTATTTGGTTCGTTATCGTACCAAAGTGAACCAATTCGACAAACTAAACATATAAATCGCAGCTTGCTTAACATGACAGAAAATGGATTCGCGAAACGAGTAAGTATATGAGACGCAAAAATTTTGTGCTACAACTTAAGTTTAACTTCAAAAAAGAAATGAATCGTGTATATAACATGTATGTTTTTGTTGACTATTTTTTTATTTATATTTTCATGTCATTGCCATTTTGTTAGTGTAATTAGGGAGCTGATACTTGTAACGTATAATTAAACTAAACATACAACTTAGTTTTGAAATTTGCTCAGTAGTGTCTAAAACTTCTAAAACTTGAAAAGGATCATACATGATTGATATTGCTAAAGCTTCGCAAAAGTGCTATTGTTTCGTTCCCATTGCCATTTTGCTCGTATAATTAAGGGGCAGGTTGGCATTTGATTCGGTTCCATTAAATCTTAATGAAAATCTTGGTTTACTAACTCGGATATTGCTTCCACATATTGACATTTGGGATCGGGGCTTTAATTAAAAAGTTATTGACAGGTTCCTGTTGGGGAAGGCCAAAAATCTAGAGTCAGGGAAAATATTTTATAAAAATGACAAAAAAATGTAAAACAAATGTTTTTTTTTGATACAAATGGATGCTAAAAAGAGGATATAATTTATGATATTATTATTCCTATCCCCACATTAGTTCATGGCAAAGAGTTTCACTTCCTACTACTATTATAAACGCGAAAGTTTGTGAG
The DNA here is from genome assembly GCA_958496245.1 of Perizoma flavofasciatum. Taxonomy (NCBI): domain Eukaryota; kingdom Metazoa; phylum Arthropoda; class Insecta; order Lepidoptera; family Geometridae; genus Perizoma; species Perizoma flavofasciatum. The sequence goes on along the minus strand of OY292425.1, from coordinate 9,477,425 downwards.
GATGGATGTTTGTTACTCTCTTCACGCAAAAACTACTAAACGGATTTAGATGAAAATTTACAGTACTTTTTGTCCGGGTACCACGCGGGCGAAGCGGTGAAGCGGCTAGTATTTAATAAGCGGTGGTCCCAAAACACCCAACTCGGAACAGAACTAACTAATTGGGTCTGCCCATAGTATAACATTGTAAAAGTTTGTAATACTTAACTATACGCTGATGTGTGGCGTGCAATAAAGTATTTTCTATATATCTATCTGCCTTACAAAACACCGCGAGTAGTCTTCTCCCAGTCATTTATTTTACTAGTCATCTTTGCCACGGAGGTCATTAAATATTCCCTTTGAACACACTGGGAACACAACATGAGTTCAGGAGGTACGAAGTGAGAGAGAACGGCCCCACATTTTCGCTGCTCTAATTAAATAATGAGTTTGGTTTCCTTTATGGGCCCGGTTGTAAATCCGAGCGTCTGTAACCGGAAGACCATGTATAATACTTTAGATAGAAACAAAATTACATCATCATCAACATCCTATAGTAGTCTACAGCTGGACATAGGTTTTCCCCAAAAAGTGCCTTGATGCTCCATCTTTGATTCTTGGGCCACCTCCATCAACCAACTTTCGGCAACCTTTAAGATGTCATCGGTACATTAGGTACTTTCTACTTCTGCCTTCGTGAGGTTCGCGGATCGCAATTCGAGAATCTTTCTTCACCAGCGGCCGTCGGTTCTGCAAGCTATACGTATGGCCTTCCCATTGCCACTTGAACTTGCTGTGTCGATGAATTTACTTTACAATTCCCTGGTTTCGGTTTTTATCACGTAAGCAGTGAAACTCTTAACGTAGCTCTCTGCATTGCCCGTTGTGCGACCTACAGCTTATATATGAGGCTCAATAGTTTACGATCAATGTCTCTAGTGACCAAAATTCAAGGACAATTAAAAATCTTACGATATTTGGTTGCGAGGAATCTATAAATTTACCTAGAAGATTAAAAATTCATGAACTAAATGTTAAAAGACTAAATTTTGAAATCTTATACCTAATATTATCTTTTAACCGACTTTTGATGATTATGTTGTTGTTGTATAGAGGATGAACAACTAGCCAACGACGAAACATTTTTTGTGCGTGATTTTTTTTTGTATTTATTTGAAAGAGCAAAATAACGTGGTCACTTGAGGTCTGATGATATAGTACCTGCAGGATAGAAACCGTTAACTTGAGACTGCAAGCGTATTGCGCATATCGCGATTTCATTATTAAAAACGACTTCAAAAAAGGAGTTTCTCAATTCGTCTGTATGATCTATATTTATTTGTGTGTGTATACGTGATATCTTCACTAAATGAAAAAAACAACACTCCAGGATGATAAAATGGGTGATGTAATTGCATATTGGACTTTTTATCAATTTCCCGTAATTTTAAGTCGGTTTTTTGTAATTTTATGTCTTATATATTATTTAAAAAGAGATTCAACGGCACATCACATGAATAGGATAGGTGCAGGAACTCGTAGGCGTTTGCAAATAAATCTAAATGGTGGTCAAGCACAAATGACCATTCATCTTAATGTTATGATTTCCGAAGAGCTTGATGTTACGAAATAAGGGGCTTATTATCATGTAAACGTAATTTCTTATATTACATATAAACCAGTGTTTTTCTACTCCGTTCATTGTACCCTTACAATTATCTCTCTTATCTAATGAGGTTTCAACCTGTCACGTGGAATACTAACTACTTGCAAAACGCGGGCATATTCCAAATATATTGTTTGGACGTGCCTCCGACTACTCCTTGGTATCCTCAGAGATCTTCGCACTGAGTATGTACCTATCTGAGAATGTTTATCATGGGGAATAAATTTGTGAGCGTGTTTTTTTTAACTGTTTGAGACGCTGTTTATCCTACTTTGAAACACATTCCACATAGAAGTATGAATATGAAAAAGCTCGCGAACTACGCGTGCGGAGTCTCCGAGATAATGGTCTGCTGAAGAGCTGACGAGTCGAGAGCCTCAAGTCGCGTAAATGAGGACACAGCTCTTGAGCCACCGCCGATGGCAGGACTCCACGATGGCTGTTGTGAAGCAACCTAGTCAGCTGAATATGAAATTGTGTTCTTTGGTTCAGTGGAAAAAATACGTGTTATTTTGCATCAAGTAAGGAGAAACAATGAAATAAATTTTCGGTTAAATTTCATAATAACCCCGAGGATAAGTTTTGTACAGGATGCCCACTCGGTTTTTCGATTGTACCTGAAATAAGTCTTTCTTTACCTTTCATCATAAAACTGTACTGCACGCTTGGCATACGATTTATGATAGCTAAATAAAATTGAAACCTTTCATCCAATCACAATTCAGACCTGAATTAAAATGAGGGTTTACGGGTCAGTAAGCAAAATGAGGGTTCGCAGGGACACTGTTCTTACTCTGGTGGTCTAGCCTACACGGGCTACAGGCATAGATCTCTGTGATAATATGAGAGTTTACTTGTAGCAAGTAAACTCTCTTGGCTTTCGTAAGCCGCAAGTAAACTCTCATAGCATACTCTCGTGAGTGAACTATTCTTTCAAATACTTTGCGTTTGCAACAGTAGTTTTATTTTCTTACCCGCTGAAGCAAAACCTTCACTTTCATCTCAATGCTTCCTTCAACAAAGGAAAATTACAGACGCGCTCAAATTGCAAATACTTGGAGAAAATTGCAATGACTCCTTTCTAAACAATCTATCTACTTTCGACTTTACAGTCAAGTTTTAAGGTTTAAAAGAACACATCGATGCTGAAGAGCAGAGTTTGAAGGTTTGTTGCTGAAGTCTGAGTTTTTCTATTTCAAAACGAAGTCACTTCATATTATTCACTATTATTCATTAATTGGTATTCATATGCAAAAAACTACTATTTAGCTGGCAGGGGGTGCACTTGACTCTAACAAAAATTAGCACTTTAAAGCTTGATATTTCGCAAACAGATCCCTGAAACGAAAAATATTTATCACACACACGCATATTTTTAAAAGACCTATCCAATATTGTCGAAGTGATGAATATGTATTTCTATCCAAATTACAGCTTTCTAGTACTTAGAGTTTCTGAGCTAAGCCGCTGACAGATATACAGACAGACTACATTATAAGGGTTGTTGACTACGTTGCCCTAAAATGAAAGCAAACATGAATATACGAACAATCTCTTACACCAAACGCATGTAGGTAGATATTTACGGGCTCCTTGCAACGCGGGTAAAAGGTCAGTTACATATCGTAACCAATCTACTTTTTAAAATATATTTACAAAGCGCGATTTCTCATTGCATGCCCGCCTATCATGCAACCACAGGCTAATTGCTAAGCAGTTATGCGATAGTCGCCATCGCCTAATAGGATCTGCATTGTGCAATTGTCTCTCTGATACATCGAAGAAACCCTGAGACTTTCCATTTCCATGGGAAATGATGGACTAGCTGGTTTAATTTATTTGCATGCACGAAATTGAAAGTCTTGATTACCGCCGCGAGACTTGTAAAGATGAAAACTTCACATAGTTCGCACCCATACCAAATAAGAAGCTTAGTAAAATATAAACTCATATATTTTACATTTGCAGATGGTACTCTTGCTACGTTATCTGTCCGCTATAAGAGTTACCATTCATTTTTAGGGTTCCGTCCGTACCATCAAAGTATGCCATAGTCTTATGGGTATAAAGGCTACGCTGTCCGTCCTTCTGTCTGTCAGAGGGTTGTAGATAGATTTTAACCGTTATAAGTAGCCAGTTGAAATGTTGACAGATAACTTGTTATTGTGGTATCTATCATGACAAATAATAAAAAAATCTGCGAGTCAAACTCAAGGAGGTCCTCCATAAAAATAACTATACTATTTAGACTTTATTTATTTCTTTGACTAATGCTCTTTTGCTATGAATGAGTTCACCTTGTTCGATTGGCACCACACTATAGATGAATGAAGAATCATGAAAAAAACAAGCGTCTTGTTGATTTTGTGTCTGATTCTCTAGGCTTGGTCACGCAGGAAATATCGGCGAAAATATACTTAAAGAAAAAAAATCATGTAGTTTATAAGTTGTCGTTTCTACGTTCTTGTGATGGGTCATTCCCACCACATCCAAAAAATATTTCAATGAATAAAACCTATTGACTTTAAACGTCGAGAAAACCTATTTACAAAAAAATATATTATATTTAGTGTGCGTGTCCGACTCGCGCTTGTTTTTATTAATACAGACCTGCACATATATTTCGTTTAAAATACTTCTAATCATGAAAATATCATATTCTATGTTTTTTATATCATCGTGTTACTTTCAGTTTCATGATCTGCTTTATGATACTAACAAGTTGGTCCGAGCTGCGCCCTCTTATCGTAGAAAGAACCAGTTGTAATAGGATTCGCAGTGCACCTCCCAGGGAGGGAATCCATTCTCTATTTGATATTGTATTGCACCACATTTTATGCAGTAGTTGACAGTGCACTGCACCCCGTAACAATTAAATAAAGTGCAGAGTTAAGTGATGACTATGGGTTGGCCGGGTACTCTACTAACATCAACTTACTAGATCTACTAGGTACGCTCATTAAATAGGTTATTATAAAAACAAACTCAAGGAGGTCCTCCATAAAAATAACTATACTATTTAGACTTTATTTATTTCTTTGACTAATGCTCTTTTGCTATGAATGAGTTAACCTTGTTCGATTGGCACCACACTATAGATGAATGAAGAATCATGAAAAAAACAAGCGTCTTGTTGATTTTGTGTCTGATTCTCTAGGCTTGGTCACGCAGGAAAAATCGGCGAAAATATACTTAAAGAAAAAAAATCATGTAGTTTATAAGTTGTCGTTTCTACGTCCTTGTGATGGGTCATTCCCACCACATCCAAAAAATATTTCAATGAATAAAACCTATTGACTTTAAACGTCGAGAAAACCTATTTACAAAAAAATATATTATATTTAGTGTGCGTGTCCGACTCGCGCTTGTTTTTATTAATACAGACCTGCACATGTATTTCGTTTAAAATACTTCTAATCATGAAAATATCATATTCTATGTTTTTTATATCATCGTGTTACTTTCAGTTTCATGATCTGCTTTATGATACTAACAAGTTGGTCCGAGCTGCGCCCTCTTATCGTAGAAAGAACCAGTTGTAATAGGATTCGCAGTGCACCTCCCAGGGAGGGAATCCATTCTCTATTTGATATTGTATTGCACCACATTTTATGCAGTAGTTGACAGTGCACTGCACCCCGTAACAATTAAATAAAGTGCAGAGTTAAGTGATGACTATGGGTTGGCCGGGTACTCTACTAACATCAACTTACTAGATCTACTAGGTACGCTCATTAAATAGGTTATTATATTAGCCAAGCATTTCCATCTGAAACATTTTGTTCTGTGATTTGAACGTTTGAACAATTCAAAGGATTGAGTCAAGTGTCCGTAATATCCATTAAAAACTAGTCTTCGGCAACTGAAACTTGTGACCGCGGGTAATCAATCTTTCTAATCAGTCGGTAACACTGCTGAGTAAAGGCCTTTTCTATTTCACGCCAATAAATGGAAATCCGTAGTCTCTGCCTACCCCTCCGGGAAACAGGCGTGAGTTTATGTTTGTATGTATGTAAATAAACAAATAATGCTGGTCATATTTCACACAGCAGAGCTTGTGTTATGGGGACTACATACATATCTGATAATACTTACTACTTATATATATATATATATATATATATATATATATATATATATATATATATATATATATATATATATATATATATTTGTAAATACATGCATGTTATACATTGAAATTATCTAGATCCGAGACAAATATTTGTATATAGTACAAACATTTGTCACGCGGCGGGAATCGAACTCGTAACCTTTTGCGGGTCTTCGCCCACTGCGCCACACACACAGGTCGTCAATCCTGGCGATATGGTGTCAGTCGGATCCACTAGTGAGCAGCTCACCTACTGCCTTCACATTGTCGTCTGACTGCTAACTATGTACTTTCAAAATGCAAGAAAGTGCCAAATGTAATTTTTGGAAGTGCCTCTGACTACCTTCTACATAGTGTCCTCAAAGATCTACGCACTGAGTATTTATCTGAGAAGGTCCATCATGAATGTCGTGAATGTGTTCATTTTGTTTTTGTTTGACGTCAATCCAAAGTCGGGATACTACCTCTAGAGTCTCAGATAGGTTCTCAGTCTCCCTATCTTGGACTCTATAAATAATCCTCAAGGTGCGCTACGTTGTCAGTGTGGGAGGTTTATCACGTTTAGTAAGAGGAGTCTATCTTTTACGACTCCTGTATAAGATCCAAGAGGCGATAAAATTATCTTTAAAATACTTGTAGGTAAACGCCATCTTAAAATGTGCTATTTACAATAAAGACATGGGAATATAATAAGTTGGTAAATCACTCATTACTAAGTATAACATAATCTTAGATTTTTAACTTAGCAAGATAATAGGCGCAGTGGTTCCATTATGTACGCTATCTTACTAATACCGTAATCATATTTTTATTTCTCTTTGGACATGTTATGTTACATGTACTTAGATTCGTGAAATAAATATTACTTAAGGTAGGTTACAAATAGGAGAAAAATAATCAGTTTACACATACATCTTGATAAAAAACAAACAGTGCTCTATCATTAATCATCATGTCACTGTTTTATTTTGTTTCACTTCCTTATGCAAAGTCTTAAAGCAAAATTCACAAACATGGACTACCTAACCTATTACTCAGTTATTAATAACATTAGCGGAAGATGAATAACTTAGCGTTTCCAGAAAGCTAACCAAACACGTGTCTTATGCGTTTATTTCAGTCTATTTCAAGCGCAACTTGTGGTCAGCGGTGTTTAAACTATAAACAGTAGCACATCATTCTGCCCTCCATGTCTGTCCCTTCCGTACTGCCATCATGTAACAGCACAAATACAACAGCCGTATCAATTTTCAACAACATTTCGTTCTCGGCTAAGCTTTGTGGCCAGCGGTGCTTGCTTGGGCTTTAAACAATGCGGACATCACTTGCAGAATCGGCAGTCCCCTGGATAATAGTCCAAGAGAACAACCATATAACTTTACTTTACGTTACTTCATCACGTTTGATTTCGTTTTTCCTATGATGTGTATAGCACAATACAGCTATTTAAGTCAACATCTTTATTAGCCTGTTGATGTCCACTGCTGGACATAGGTATCTCTTTGAATGCCCACAACGAACAGTCTTGAATCCTCTTTCTCCTTCGAATCCTGGTGACCGTAACAATATCGTTAATATTAACATGGAGAGATATTCGTGGAAGCGTTTATGTTTCCGGCTTTTATGGCAATACCAGCAGCTATTCTCTTATACTCATGTAAATTCCTAGGCTTTCAGAAAAGTTGTTTCCTCATTCATCAGATTAAACTTCTCAGTGATAAATGGCTAAATACTGTGAAGTGTGGGTTGGCTGTTTTAGCTAGGCGTTGAGCACACCAAGCGAATGTTAAACAATAATAGGTAGGGTGCAGGACAACGTCCTTGTAATTTCGTGACGATGGCACGCTCTTTATCGCCTGACCTAAACTAATAGCGTTTCGCTGTTAGAAACATAGCATTAAAATTTCAGGCCAATCATTTTGATTTATGTACCTTCCGGTCAATACCCTTAAACGAAACGAGGAAGAGCCACACTCACATAGTAATCAGGTTACCAGCGTTTGTCTGTAAGCGCGTGCCGGTGCGACCTTAGACACAAAAGCGCGGATTTGTTCGATGCAGTGATCTCTCGCTGGAGTCAGCTCTGCTTTAGACTTCCATATAATCTGGATTGAACGTGTGTAAAACATGCTTCAATCAAGTCCAGTGTAGGATGATTAGTACACGCATCCAGTGGCAATGTAGCTCGTAGCACAGAATTCGTAAAAATAAACTTTTACGACGTTGGTAAACTGATTTTTGTCGTAAAGACAGCCCGACGATCAAACGATTTATAATACTATATCCTTTCAGGTCCCGGTTAATCCTCAACTTTATTCACAACGAAGCAGTTGAAACCTCGTGAAACTGCGAAGTGACGCTTTCGAACCTTTCAATAGAGATTTTATCATCGTAAAGTGAAGTGACTCTTTGCCTGTGTATCCTCCGATTGTTGGAGGGTTGTGAGTTGTTTCGCAAACAGCCAAAGTGTCTCCGATAAAGTTGTCTGCTATGGACAGTAACTCTGTGTCTCCAATGCCGGAGCTGGCGCCCATCGCGGAGTTCGACAAGTCTCCACCGTCGCCGCCCAACGAGGAGGTGCCGATGGACGACTTACCACCGCCACCTGCCACCATCTCCCAACCCGAGGGCAAGAAGATCAAGAAAGACAAGTGAGTACTGTTTTTCATTGTTTATTATAAAAATAGATCGCACAAATTAAAGAGATAATTTAAGTACATAACTGACGAACGAAGAGTATTACCAACCTGTGTTGTGGAAAACAACTATGGTTTTTATTTCTAGAATTATTTAATGGATGTCACGTTTCAAAACAATTGATACTCATTTTTACATTTGACTCTGAAAAATATATTATCTAGTCATTGTTTAAACTTTTGGATGCAAGATTCTAACATTTTAATTTGCAAAATACAACCTCAAATAATTACCCAATAATTTTACTTTTTACGCATTTAACTAGTCCAGCCTTGTAGAGATACTATTATCTTCGAGATGAAATGAAATACAAGAGAGCATCGGGCGAAGTTTTCTCGGAACAATTGTGGAATGGAATCCCTCGCTTTGACCTTATAATTCTTTATTGTACACAGAAATAAAACAGAAATATTAAACAAGATATTAGATGAGGCATGTACAAAGGCGAGCTTAACCCTCAAAAGAGTTTTCTTCCAGCAAACCTTTGAGGAGAGATAGAGAAGTGATAAAGTTGGTAGGTGTACAAAGTCATGAAATATACTTAAAAACCACTATATATCGCTTTGTGGCTGCGAGCTGAAATTCTTTTATTCAGGGTATTATTTCTTACTTTTTTTTGTTGTTCGTTGCTCATGCTCATTCTTGCATTCTGAAGTTTTGATATAGTGATATTTAGTGGTATATCCGGCCGGCAAAGTTTAGGTGTAGGTAAAAATGATGTTATCTAAGCTGTTGTACAATGGAAACCAGGCGAAAAAAAATTCTAACAAGAACTGTTAGATTTTTTTTACAGAGTTCTGTTTGAGCTGGATGTAAAGATGCCTCTTTATATTTTGATATAACCAGTTCTTCGTATACTATATAACTAATCTCCTTTAGATATTATAATTCGTACTACTTCGGTAAAAAATCAAAAGTATAGGCCTAGTTCAAACTCGAATGTATCTGACAATATATTTCATTTTGTTGTACAACAATACAACGTAGCTTTACAAACAGTCTAAAAAACATAAGCGTTTTTTTTGTTCAAGTATATGCCCTGCCTACTAACTATACCTACGTTCTCGTAATTCGTTTTTAGTTATTTTATTTAGCTGGGATGCTCGTTGACCTCCTTCATTCATATTTTATTTAGCAAGTCTGCAAAAGACATTAAATCTAAATTGGGTTTATCTTATCCTGTAGTCTAGACAATGATTTTTTTGTCTGGCTATATTAAAACCATAAGCCAAGCATAACCATTCCTAAGTAACTAGGTGATTGAAAAGCACACAGACTTTTAGTTTTAAATCTCGTGTAAAGTAAGTAAAATAAGTAATCTGTGTAGAGTCAATAAGGGCAAACTCTACCTATTTATGCTAACACCATCATCTGCAAAACCAAAACGCTTAGTAATCTACTTGTAGAGCCATCTATAGGAACAGAATCTAACTATTAGGTACCAGCTTCAGAATTGTGTGCTTGTTGACGTGCTACTTAGTATCTACCAGTGGTGATAGAGGGCGTTATTTTATCTATAGATCATTTTCCGTTTGCTATTATACTATTTCCTAACAACCTAACTATTTCAATTAATTGTGAAAACGGTATACTTTCTTAGAAAAGTGACATTATCTTTATTTTGAAATTATATTTTAAATAAAAACCGCTTTATACCGTTGTATTGGTTGCCTCTTTCTATCGTTAGTAGTTATATTGTGCTGTCTCTATCGAATGCAATACTGGTTATACCAAAGTAGGGCGCTTGTGCGTCCGGATCGAGTCGAGATCTTGGTGAGAGGCCACACGGACGGAATGCACATATTGTGACTGATTGCCGCCAAATTTTAATTCGAATTCCGAACTTTTTCATTTTTAAAACGATTAGTGACTGTGCACAGTGATTTTTTTATTTCCTAGAAGTGGATTTTTTCTGTGACCTTAATTTGCTGGAAAAATGACGCGTGGAAAAGGACAAACGTATGTTTACTTTGTACACATTATTAATTTAGTTGTTTAATTACAAATTTATTATCTATTACATACCTACCTAGTTCGCCTGGTAAATAATTAATAAAATACCTAAAATATCATGTTTTGAGGTCCTTGTTTTTTTTATTAAAGCAGTGAGTTAGGTATATGTAACTTAAGGTACCCAATTAATGTCTCATTTCTTTTACCCTGTATTTGTACATTTATTTTAAAATGAATGTACCGGGTAGCCGAGTGCGATATAAGAGGTACGGGTTCAATTCCCGCTACGGGATAAATGTTTGTGTGTTCTGCAAATATTTGTTCCGGGTATGTGGTCAGAACTATGTACCTTTGTGTCTGTTAGGTTTTTTAAAGTTTGTAGTTTCACGCTTGACCAAAAAAAGAGGAAGCGCATTGTTTCATTTTGTTGATTGTACCTAGAATGTTAAAAATTATAATCGCTACAAATGTAACGATGACACACAAGTTATATTTAACTATAATAGTTACCCGTAGGTAGATAGTTTCTATCTGTGGCATGTCGAACAAGTAATTAAGGGAGTAGAGGCCGATAATAACACAGGAAACACGTTATTACGGCCCTCAGACTTGTTCATGAAGGTAATGTTAGTATGGACATACCTAGTTGAAAGCCCTGCCTTACTGGACTTTCATCATCATTATCAAGGATTTCTACGACAACAAAATATCGATACCGACAGCATGGGACATTTTAATTTTATATCTATTCATTTAAACCAAAGACACAATTTACATTTTAATAAAATCTAGGCACTTAACACTAACTTACTTTAGCAGCCGTGCTAGGTCGTACCTGCGTTTCGGACTGCTAAGTTTGGATTTTTTTATTTGACTACACATGAAATATACTAAAGTTCAATACCTACTTGGCTGAAATGTATGGAACAGCTGATTTTTTTTCGCGTTCACAGTGTTGATTCCATAGTAAAAGTTGTTCGTATTGATGGGTACTTTCACCTCCCGAAGTTTTCGGGAATAGTCTTATTACACCCTGTATACTGAAGTAGACTGTATTCAAGTCAAATGATTGGCAAGGACACGTGAATAACTTCTTTAACCTAATAAAGAAAAAAAACTTGTTCAACAAAAAAATATGCACCTACCTAATAGTTAAACAAGGTAAACTAATCTTCTTACTAATGTTATAAACGCGAAAGTTTGTGAGGATGGATGTTTGTTACTCTTTCACGCAAAAACTACCGAACGGATTTTGATGAAACTTTATAGTAATATAGCTTATACATCAGAATAACACATATGCTACTTTTTACCCGGGTACCACGCGGGTGAAGCCGTAGGCAGAGGCTAGTAATTGATAGTTGTAGAGACTTTCGATCGAATACACATCTAACTATCCCACAATTAGTGTAAGTTATGCCACTAACAGAGCATTATTCTCATGGCATTGCGTTGAATCAGATACGATACCATACGGGTACATTGGAGTCGTCTTATTAACCAATCCAGCCGCAGAGGGAGCGCTCAGGATATGGGATGAAATTGATGCTTAATGCCAACAGGGCATGAAATTAAACTGATACTTTGCCGTGTGTGGCTCGACTTTATAGGGTTCCATAGTCTGCAAGTAACCCTTATAGTCTCGCCATATCCATCCGTCTGTCTGTCTGTCTGACTGTCTGACCGCGGCTTAGCTCAGAGACACTTAGTACTAGAAAGCTGGATTTGGTATCGGTATATGTACATATTAATCACGTTTTGTTATTTTCCCTTATACGTAAAGTTGAGATAACTTTTTTTTCATCTATCCCATAGTGTGGGGTGTCATTGAATAGGTCGTTCAAAAATGTTGCGGGTGTGCAAACCATTTTTCGATTAAGAGGACCGTTTGCGAAATATTAAGTTTTAAAATGGGTTTAAAGAGCTAATTTTAGAGTCAAGTGTCTCCCCCCCTGCCAGCCAAAAACGGTTGTTTTTTGGATATGGGAAAAAATTCACGGCAGCTGTATTATAATGAAGTTAAAATGAAAATCACTACTTGGAGAATTAAAAAGGAAAATTTCGTACAAATTCCATTGAAAATACTTCGATGAGGTTGTTAGTTGTGTAAAACAGGTAGTAAATAGGTATACATTTATGGGCAACTACGGAACCCTAAACTCCGTGTGGCCTGACACGCACTTGACCGTTTTTGTTTCTCTGCATTGTTTATTCCCATGAGAGGTGGCCATCTATAAAAGCGTCATGAAAACGAAAATTATTATTTAATCACGCTTGTTTTTATTCGCTTTCGTGTCATTGGAAGTAAATAATGATACGAGTATATTCTGATAGGGCTTTTGTTACTTCTGTCTTCTGATGATGTTTATCAAAAATTTAATATTTACAATAAAAACGAGATGGCAATCTAGTAGGTTAGAAACACCTACTTGTAGTGAGAGACAAGACAGGACCCTCTTTCACGTCAAAATTATTGGTCATTGGTTTTTATTTTACGATCTTGGCTTGATTGATGTTATATTTCAAAAATTTTAGGAGCGCTATTTTAGTAAACGATCTTTTTTCTCTTTTGTCGTAAAATATAAAACTGTAATGAAACATCTGCTGTGAGGGTCTATGTTTACCATAATGTGGAATACCTGTCTTGTTTGATTGATTATTTAATTTATCTATCCCTTTTATATCCATCCTTATTTTTATAACTTGGTCAGTAGTCTTGGTAAATTTGTTTTAATGTGTGGGTACTCAGGCTTAATTTTTATATTCTTAGCGAGGAGTTTCCCACAGCAATGGAAAAAATATTTTTTAGAAGAAAACAAGCTCATCATTCATAGTCAATGATGAGTTTGTTTTCTTCATACACGTTATCTTTGTTTTTTTTTGATATTTAGTTTCTTACCTTATTTTCATCTCAAGCATAGTGATACCACGTTTATAAAAGTCAAACTCAAAGTCAAAGTAAAGGTTTTTTTTCATTGAAATCACAAGGATCATATTATGATCTTACTAGCCTGCCCATGGCTTCGCCCGCTTGGTACCCGAATAAAAAGTAGCCTATGTGTGTTATTCTGATGTGTAAGCTATATTAATAAATAATGCTGGTCATTTTTCACACAGCATCATCTAGCGCTAAACTAAGCAGAGCTTGTATTATGGGAACTATATGATTGTTATACTATTTATATACTTTTTTTTGTAAATACATACATACATATTATACATAGAAAAATATCCAGACCCGAGACAAATATTTGCAGATCTTACAAACATTTGTCCCGTGACAGGAATCGAACCCGCAAACTTCTGCGTCTCAGGTGGACCTTCGCCCGCTGCGCCATAGAGGTCGTCAAAAACTTTACAATTAATGTAATGTTTCATCAAAATCCGTTCAGTAGTTTTTGCGTGAAAGAGTATCAAACATCCATCCTCACAAGTTTTCGCGTTTATAATAGCACTCGTAGTAGAATGTAAAAAGTAGTTATATGAGATAAGATAACACTTGTCTCTTTGCTTCGGTGCGTGACGCTTCCAATCATGTTCACCTTCTTTGCCAAAGTGTGGTGTGGGTAATGTCCACAGGGAATGCTGTCACTAGCTGTTTGGTGGGCATGTTGGTGATAAATTATCACTTGATGATAAAATCGATATAGCTCATACGAGGGGGGTATTGTTAGTATTCTTTTAACCCTTAATTTAAATTTCTTTTTTTATAACTTCAACGACCTCTGTGGCGCAGTGGGCGAAGGCCCGCCTGAGACGCAAAAGGTTGCGGGTTCGATAACCAACGCGGGACAAATGCTTGTATTATTTGCAAATATTTGTCTCGGGTCTGGGTGTTTTCTATGTATAATATGTATGTTTTTAAAAATATATATAAGTAGTACTTATAATCAGTCATGTAGTTCCCATAACACAAGCTTTGCTTACTTTGGGGCTAGATGATTCTGTGTGAATAATGTCTAGCATTATTTATTTATTTTATTATATTACTCTAAAGATTTTTCAAAGCTGTAGATGATTTAATTCCTTATTAGAATCTCGTAGTTCATAGGATCCTTGATCCTCTTTGAATCGTTTTATGAAACTAACTGCTAATAATAAGTTCACAGAAAAACAAATAAGTTTTGTTATAAACAATAGAACAGAGAACGCAGCTCTTAAAACTGGAACTAGAAAAGATCACCGTCGTTACTTCTCGTTAGAAACAGAATATTTACGAGTAGAGTAAGAGTACTTGGGAGAAGGCTAACCAAGTTTATGTTCCGAGTAACCACTGTCTATTAAGTAATATGAAAAACATGTTCTGTTCTGTTTTTATTTTGACTGTTTGGAATATTTTAAAATTAGGTATTTCCTATTGTGTACCAACTGGAGCAAAATGGTAAGGATGAAAGTCCTTAAATGAGTTCAATTACATGAGAAAGTCGACTGTTCATTATGGCCCATTACTTTGGAGTAAATTATAGGAATCTTATGTACTTAGCTGTGCACAAATTGAGTTATATCCTACCAGTCCACTTAAAGTTATTTAAACAGTCGTCTATCATTGCTCCAGACCTTGATTCAGATTAACTGTATCCTTCTTAAGTGTTTATCACACCCACTTTAGATTTATTTGCTTGTCTCTTACGTAACCTGAAAGTATATAATTGCTGACTGACTGGGCTTTGTTATCCAGTCAGCATGTTGTCACTAGTAAATTAGTTAAATTAGATTTTGCAAAAATACAGTTCTGGTGTTTTCATTTTAAAAACAAAACATCACCTAAAATTATTCGAATCGGAACTGAGAACTGCTCAAACATTGCCAGAAGACTTTCGTTTCTAATAACTTTGATTTAGTGATTTTAACTAATATTTGCTTTGTTAAATGCTGTAGGTGCTCAAATATCAGCTATGAACTGAACAATACCAAGCGCCCCTATATACTTTAACTTCATCGTGGAATCGAATTCCAGAATGGAACGAATCCCGGAAGCAGAGCCCGAGACGCCGGAACCGGACCAGACAACCGGAAAAATCATGGAAACCTCGATGCATTTCCAACTCATAGCAATACAAGTTTTCATCTGTATGTGAAGGATTTTAGATTATAGTTTCGTTTTATATATGAAATTTTCTGTTTAAATAATAAAAATAATTCATTTATATCAGGCAACACAGTAAAGTATACGTACAGGGCCCATAACATAAATACCTTAAAACTAAAATACATAAGCTTCTGCCCACGGCTTCGCCCGCATGGTACCCGGATAAAAAGTAGCCTATGTGTTATTCTGACATAAAAACTATATTACTGTAAAGTTTCATCTAAATCCGTTCACTTGTTTTTGCGTGAAAGAGTAACAAACACCCATCCTCAAAAACTTTCGGTTGTAGTAGGATTAAACAAAAACTTATTTATTTCAAACTTATTTATTTTGTAAAGGATGTCGGTGGGTTTATTAAAATGAAGAGGAAATACTGTATATGTGTCACTTCCATTATGCAGTTTCTAAGAAACCATTTAGTCTTGTGTTTTTAATAGGCAGGCTCAGATATAAATCATGAGATACTCATACATGGATGACTAGTGCGACAGAGCAATCAGTAAATTCTAGTGTGGCAGAGCAATCAGTGAAATCAACAAAAGCGCATCTACTCCAGTGAGTAACAAATTTTAACAGCTCTTTTAACTTTTGCACTGACGCCTTTAATTGGAGAGGCGCGTGCTTTCATCAGTTGACTCAACTTGAGCTGTCTCCGGGTCTAGTTAGAGAACACACATGCTCTCTGTGCATCGCTTGGATGGGGTTAGCAACCTTTGCTGGAACTGGAAACAACAACATTTTCCCTATATTTTATTATATTCGAATAAATCATCAATTTTTCAGAACTACTCAGCGGATCTTTATTAATTTAACTGATTTGCTGAACATTCTAGCAAGGCAAAAAATTAAGTGCAGGATTTTTATTTGAAAAATCTCTTTTCTCGCCTTAATTTAGAGATAAGTTTTATACGTATGTATATAATCGAATGCTTCCGGTATTTAGGTTGGTAGCCGTACTTGTTTTTTGTATACGTACCTACTTATCGTCAGTTTCGAAAAGCCACACTCTGTATTGCACATCTGTCTTGGAACACCTTGTAAACACTTGAATTAATTGCTTGCGTATTCTTCACTTCACTATTGTTAAAATGACTTAAAATATTGGGTTGTACTCTGTGAGCGTAACCTTACCGGGTACATTATACATAATCAATTCAAACAAGCTCCAGCGATGCAGAACGGTTGCCGAATTGCGAGCATTATTGTGACAGGCAGGACTGATTGCGACTGGTTGGTAAACGTTCTCCCTTATATTTTGGTACCTACTTACCTACCTATTATTTGTATTAAAATTGTATATGCACTTTTGGTTATTTTTTCCGATACATAACCGCTCGGCAAGTATTTGACTGCATTTTTAATTGAGCCACAAAAATTACACCATCCATTTAAAAATTTAATGAATCGTATTTGTGTCTATGTTGACTCCGATTACGAAGTTATGTACTCTTCTAATCCACAGGCAGTCTTAGGGTTTATTTAACCGCAAAATAAATCGATACATTTCGCAGCTTTCTTTACCGTCTCTACCTTAATGTATCTTGGAATATAAAAGGGGCTACATCTTGTGTCCGTATTTTAATAGTCAATTGGAGGCGCGAGTGGACCATCCCGTCTACAATTTGCATAAATTGATTGCATGTCAGGAGCGGGTGTCGCTATGGCCGCGCACGGCTGCGCGCCCGCAGTCGCGCGCCCAACCGACAAACTGATACACGTTTAATTACATCCTCACTCGTACCTACCGAGGCTACCGAGCCGCCTAATTGTCGGTCAATTTAGCACTTTTACGCTAAATTGCTCAATTTCTAACAGTAGCGAATTCACAGTCGAACGCGACAGTTTCTAATGGCATCCGCGTCCCGTGCGGTTATGAAGTAACCCATGTTGTAGTGATCTCGCCTTGTCCTACTGTCAGACACAATGCGTCAGCGATACCAACTGGAACAGAAACTGTATGTATTCTAGTGCGTTTTCTGTCCGTATTCTAGTACGCATATCATGCAGCTGGCCCAATGGTCACTCGAGACGTGACATGACTTTAAGCTGTTATCTGATATTGTAGTTCGAATGCGTATACAAAATGCCTTTTGAATACAATGGGTAGAAAGTAACACGCGTGTTATCCTAAACAAAGGAATTCCTTAACGCATACTCTTTATGCTCGACAATAGGTAACACTGAGCGTACTATCACAAGCAAGATTTTCATTATACCCACTGGTAAATTGGTGTTGATTCGTCCATTTGGGTGCTGCATAACACCCAAATGGATCATTATTGTAGATCTAAAATTGCTCTGACTGGTTACCCCGGTGCCCAGCACCATTTATGCTGGGCCAGAATGATAATAATTGCTAGCCTAGGTACCTTAGGTCGTAGGTTGCAAATTGTGGTTTCGTCTCCGTTACATTGCTGGCAGTCGGTTTTGCAGGTATGTTTTGTAATACGAAACATTGTTTGAAGGAAATGTTGATGAGAGTATAAACAAGTAATCGTATTTCAAAGCATTGAACATACATACATTCATAAACACTTCTTAGAAAAAAATGGTTACAATATGTCTGAAGGTTTTTACTGTATATAGGACACTGTAGGTAAAAATAATCTTAGATGGTTTCTTGGCTTTGAGCGATGGATATAATTTGGAGAAACGGAACTAAGCTTTTGTTCATTTTTTAAAAAGATTATCTTACATACATGCATAAAGGCACGCCTGTTTCTCGAAGGGGTAGGTAGAGAACACGGATTTCCACTTGCTAAAGCATAGTAGATTTGCAATACAAAAACCTTTTTATACGTGGGTAATACGGTGGTGTGGTTTATTAGGCAAACACGAATTATTTGATTTTATTTGAGAAACCCAGAACGATACTAATGATTTCATTTTTCTTTTCAGGTAAGTTGATCCACTTCGGTCTTGTTTTACAACGGAGACTGAGTAAGCGCGAAATCTTTTTAGGTATAGTCACCTGTCAGATTCCTTATCTGTTGTTGACATTATAAGAACGTAGGTAATCTGTCTGGCATTTAGTTATTCGAGCGATATTTGTTTATTTACGTAAGAGGATTACTTTTGTAAAGTTTTACACTTCAGCCTCTTTTTTTATATCGTATTCATTTGAATGTTCATTCAAAAGGAACCAACCGAAAAGATAATAATACCTTCTGTCTCATTACAAATAATACGTAGGAACGTGCATACGCACATAATAATTTGAAAATATAATGTATAGGATAGATATACATTACATAATGTTTTATGTACCTAAGTAGGTACCAACATTTTTTTCAACACCCAATAGACATACTCCCCACTTTTACCTGTGTCGTAGATATCAGTAACTACGGTACCGTGGTACCATAACACTCAACTCAGGTTTAAATATCTGCAAAATATCCAAACATTAGTCCCGCAGCGGAAATCGAACCCGCACTTCTTGCGTCGCAGCCGGCTATTCATTCGGACCACCTATTGGTAAGCGGTTATCGTAAACTATTGCCGCTTGTAACACCGTAGTGACATCACTCACGCTTTGCCGGCTCTAAGACATAACGGATGAAAAGTCTCATGTGCGTGTAATTTCACCAGCACCTACAATTCAACACAGCAATTCGAATATTACTGCTTGGCGGCAGAAATAGGTATAGTGGTAGTACTTCCCCGGACGAGCACTTTCACAAGTTCTACTTCTTTTAACATAATAACATTCCATTTGGTGTGATTAGGACTATTCTAGATTTTATCATGGAAATGTCATGGTTCCCTAACCTGTCTAAGGCCCGAATTCATAGTCAAATAGGGGCTCCCATGGGGGACTGTTCAGGCGCTAAGTAAAAATTCAACCTTTATGCACCCAGCCATAAAGCGAATGCTGAATGATGGGTTTTGGGGGACTGTTCAACCCCCGACTATGAATTCAGGCTTAAGTCTACCATAGTCTGTCTGTACCAGATTAGTTCGATGCTCACATAAGTGACCTTAATTGTTACGTGCGTGACTTTGACGATATGGTCCATTAAGCAGTTACGGTTCAAGTGTAAACTACCCGACTGTAAACTTTATTGCTCTCTCACATGAGAGTCGCTGGCACTTTTGCTGTTTTCTACTGTTTTATTATTTTCAACTATTGTTGACTAGAAACATAGGAAATGATTTGCTTTTTCGAATTTATTTGACTTAATGCCCATCTTACTCTCCAAAAAAAGAAACAGTACGTAATTCTACAGTCTACTAATTCGTTTTTTAGTAGAAGTATTGTAAAACAATCGATTTTTTACGTAGCGTGCTATCGAAATAAATAGGCGTGATATAGTTGTTTTTATCCCCCACCTAATGGATGGATGATATTCTTAAGATTACAGGAAGTCTGTGGATGGAGAGGGCTCTTCACCGTTCGACATGGAACTCTTTGGGGGATGCTTGGACTAGATGATTGTAAATGAACAAAGTAAAAATTTAACCAAGTAGAATGAAAGTACACTGTCTGCTTAAAAATACATTTGAAATCCTGATGTGACCTCAACTATATTCGAAAACTATAGTTCATTCTTCCACCGGCCACAATTAATCTCTTATCAAGGCCAAGTGTACCAGGATAACTGGCCAAAGAGAACTAGTGATCAGCCAAAAGTAGTGCCCGAATATATCTTTTAATAAGCTTCTTAGAAATAGGCAAAAATAAATAAATAATGCAGGTCTTTTTCACACAGCATCATCTAGCCCCAAACTAAGCAGAGCTTGTATTATGGGAACTACATGACTGATATACTATATATATATATATATATATATATATATATATATCTATATATATATATATATATATATATATTGTAAATACATACATATTATACATAGAGAAAACCCAGGCCTGAGACAAATATTTGCAGATACAAACATTTGTCCCGCGGCGGAAATCGAACCCGCAACCTTCTGCGTCTCAGGCGAGTTTTCGCCCACTGCGCCACAGAGGTCGTCAAAACTGAAAAGTTGCAACACTGACTTCTGACAGCAAGAAAGGTTGCCCTGCGGCTGCTTGAACCAGTCCGAGAATGCGGAATGCGAAACTGCAATCCTATAACTATCAAGTAATTGAAAGTCACGTACTTTAAATAACGTGATAGACCCTACCTGCTCCATAGATTAATAGAAAAATATTGCCTTCTGTAAACATAATTATTAAGTTTTATAAGTGTTGCATACGTATACAACACATACATAGTGCAACATATGTTACACATACATATTTAGGTACTTAATTAAATCGTTTGTCCTGACTGACTATTTATTTTACTTACTGATTAGACTGACTTGTTTTATAACGTACCTAAGCATGTGTTAAGAAAGGATTTTTTAAATTTCCACTTTAAGAGGGAATGGGGAAGGAACTTTGTATGAAAGTCATTGTTTTTCAAAGGTAGAATCATGAACAATTGTATTACAGCTACTGAGCATAAATAAAAAAAAAAATATGTTTCAGGATTTTAAATTTTAAGGGGTCCGATGTTTTTTTTTGAGTGGGAATGGGAATGGTATAAAACTAGTACAATCGAAAACTGCTGGGAAAAAAGTTTCTCGAATAACGACCATAAATCGGACGATGCTAGGAATGGCCCTACTCGATGGACCAATGACATTTTGAAAGGGAAGTAGGTAAACCGTTCGCCATGTCACTCTTTGGGCGAGGCCTTCCTATGTCCAGCAGTGGACTTATACAGATTATAATGTTTTGGTTACCCTACTTGTAAAAGGTCTCGTTAGGCTTTTGCGAAGCCAGTTTCACGCTTTGATATGCAGTTTGTTAGTTTTATTGATGGTTACGTTGTGCGATTGGCATTTTCGACTGTTGCAATTTAAACGATGTCGAACAAATTATTCAATATTCGCACGCAAAGATCGAATTGACCAACGCATAAGTAAATTGATGTGATTGGCTTTCTACTACTATCGAAAACTAAATATGTTGGTATGGGATTGACATACCTACCTAAGAAAGGGACCAAAAGAGACGATGGGCGATGGACGAAGTCACCGAATGATGGCCAAGACATGCTCCGCGATAGAGAGGCAGACCACCCGCCCGACACGCAAATATCCACTATTAATTATTCTTAAATTAAATCAAATAATTTATTCTGGTCGAACGCCATCGTCAGCGAAGCCTTTAGCAAAATTGTCAGAGGACCGACAAAAAGCTTTCCCGTATTTTTTTTGTACGTTTACTTGCAATAGGATGTAAATTTGTCTAACCCCCATGATAGGTCGGGGTCCACTTGGCTGTTCGTGCCGGTATTATAGTACAAAAATCTTGATAATTTGAATCTTTACAGTTAAATAAACGTAAATTTAAAAAATACGTTTAGCGTAAAACTCTGCTAATTTTTATTTATTGACTAAAGACCGAAAAGTATCATGGTAAATATCTCGTTTTTTAGTAAAAAATATGTTCAAAACCATGATAGTTTCGAAAGTTATAACTCTTGCATCTTCAGAATTTCTATAGCCCAACAATACAAAAGTCTCAGACACACTAAACATTTTAGTCACACGAGCACAAAACTAGTGGTTAACTTGTTAAACGTCGACATGTGAAATTGAGCGTGAAAGTCGAGGGAATTTTGGCCAGATTTCGGCACACTGAGCCAACGTGGTCAATTACTAGCCAGAAATGGCCCAGATACACCAATTGGTTGTTGTTCTAATGGGTTATGTAGATTGAGTGTTGCCTGCACCAATTCCATTGGCAGGGTGATGTCAAGCCTATTTACGAATACCTTACTTTAGTATTCGCTGTGTCAGTAAAAGGCTTAATACAATATTTACTTACCTATATAATTTGAACTAAAGGTTCGATTGGAGCTTTACAACTGAACTCATAATGAGTAGATTGTATAATCTTTACTTTCCCACTGCGCTGCGGGGCAAAGGTCTCCTCTAAATCCTTTCACCACCGAGTAGTCACTTGTTACTTCCCACCAGCCTATAAAACACACAAAGTATAGGTGCATATAAAGTTAAATTTTAACGAAAAACTAGCAATCGTATAGGCTTAAAGTTTGGGGTAAAAAATAATTATGACCTTTAAATCCTCTTTTATACCATTAAATGTCACTTCACACTTCTATTCTATATACATCCGCGACGGTCATTGGTCATCTATTTTGGTTCTGTGATTTTTATGTAGGTACTACTTAAATATACAGCGCTTCATCCTATCAGTGTGCCATTGTTTAGACCAGTGAAGATCCTATTGTAAACATCTCACGACTGTACCTAACTATAATAGTATACATATGTGATAACTTGTGTATTATAATGGCTTATGTTCTTAGGTCTTTGTAGTGCCTGTTGTGGCTGGGCTGTTAAAACCGGGAACGACATCTTTATGTGTTCTTTAAAGCACGGAAGCACTCGGTTCTGAATGGCTTTTGAATGGTAAACCTAGCAAGGTTTTAAGCTACCTACTAATCTCACAGACCAACAGATTCATTTCAAGCGAGAGGTATCCACTGCCAAGTTTTCAGTAATAGGACAGTACTAAAATCTACCCGTGCCAGCCTACAAACATATACACCCTAAGTATCCGAGCGTGCTATATGCACTAACTGTGCATCTGAACTGAACACACAGCATCTAGTCTAGGGTAGAACCAAATTCGGGCCGATACTGAAAGAATCGAAGAAGACCGAACTAAAGTCGGATATATATGCTTTCGAAGTTAGGCCGAAACTCGGTATTAAAATTGCTGGACATAATATGCCTTCTATAAAGAGTGCTATGACGAAAGATCTTGGTCGATCTCCATCCACAAATATATCGGAAACCGTCTATATTGCTGTAGTTTTTCGACGGATTTCCTCGTTTAAGATTTTACGTAGATTAGACTAAATGTGGTGCACCATAAGAGCAGAGAGATACGTGTACTTACCTGCAATATAAAACGTTGCCGTAAAGCTACGGCTGAAAGGATCGTGGTTTGGTGAGCGTTTCAACATGAAATGTCTGGTATATTTGAATGCTAAAATGTATTAGGTAAAATGAGTAGATACTTATAAAATTAAAGGGGTTTTTATTACCAAACGGAAACGTAAAGAAAATGCGTTATTGTCAGAAAAAACCGTAAACCCTAATTATCGAGTATCAGGACGCGTCGCACAAGGCTAAAAGGGGGAAAAGAAAAATAACCACCTGAATGCTGCCTGGGCGCTACTGCTTAGCAGATCTTTTGCAAACACTTATTTTCTACGACAGTACAGTTCTATTATTCTCTTTTTTTTTAATTTAATATATCTTAACATCAGTGCAGTGCTAGGAGGACTGAACACTAGCATTCTCTGCCAGTCATTTTGAGCGTGCAAAAATAATGTGGTCTTTATTTGGTCAGTTCATATCACGAGTCATAAGTCTACTTATTATCAGACTTAAAAAAGAGGTTTTGAGCTATTTCTGATTTAATCCCTTTCAAAAAAAAAGAAAGGAAATGTCGTAAGTTTCATACAGGTCACAGAGTCCCAATTACATAAGATTTTGAGAGCCGTGCTATCTCTCTTGCGTATGTTTTAGCTTCAATTTCGCCTATGTCATTTTTTTAACACTCAACAGACATAGTCCGGACTCCGCACTACGATTATATACGTAGTGGGTATCAAGAACTACGAGTACCATGGTACTACAACACTAAAACCAGGAACAAATATCTACAGAACATGCAAACATTTGTCCTGCAGCAAGAACCGAATAATGCTCCTCTTGCATCGCCGCCGGCTACTCGACCGCCGCGCCACCGAGTTTGTTACCGAAAATATATCGGACATACAGTAGATTTGAACACATAGATTTTGTAATACCAATGTTTGATCAATATCATAAACATTAAGCTAATCACAGTTCTTACAAGAATGCACGTTGAGTACCTTTCAAGGCAGTCAGGTGAAGGCAGGAAGAATGCAGAACATTGTTGTTGCCTTTCCGACCTTGTAGGATTAAATTTGACCATAGATCAATGAATATTGATAGGTTTATTATGTACAGAATTATTTATTTTGTAAAGAATTACTTTATTTTACTTGACATGAAGCCTCTTTAAATAATATGGAAATCAAAAACATAAGAACATGCTATGATTTCTTACAATGCCAAAGAAAGAGAATCGCGTCCTTTATGCCCAGAGTTGACTTATCAACATAATGATTTTTATTTTGTGTTTTCTATGGATTTTGTGCTGCAATAAATAATGTTTATTATTATTATTATAAATGCATAAACTTTCTAATGCAGGTAGGAGATTAATTTAGCACCTGCCTATCAAGATTCTAGACATACCTAAGTAAGAAGTTCCAAGAACCAATTTGTAAAATTTACTGGTTAATAAGCTTACAAATTACAAATTACGCTCGCGGCGATAATCGACAGGCGTATAATTACTACACCCTAATTAGTAACATTTTAAAGATAACATTCAGGCAACTAAGTAGTTTTACAGATATTATAATATTGTACTAGTAGTAGTGTAAAAAAAATCCTCAAGTGATGAAAAATGGCAAACAGCTGCTGAACTAGCACATCAAAAAGAAGTAAAAATATCGAAATTTAGTTAGACCATGGCATTTATGACAGCGCGCGAAAATCAGACGTTTTTGGCATTTTCTCTCTCAAACGATTACTTTCCCTTTTTTTTTTCAAGTGTTATTTTAGAAGTAAATTTGTTTTTTTTTCTATAAAAACTTTGTTGAATCGTGTTTTGGATGAAACAAGACCTAAACAAATTTATGTAAAGCTTTTCTACAAAACATTCGAAAATAATTGTTATTTATTGTACCTAATTTGATGCGCCATTGTCGCGACAAAACGTTCTAACTTAGAGAACTTTCGTACAATGGTATCTATCACAATTTACGGAATTCCATAATAATTGTCTGCTGGTATCTTAGATTAAATCCACATCTTGAATCCATAAGGTGCGGAGGTCCTCCGGCCAAACACGCCTACTTACTCTTGGCTAATTTCTGGACAACGAAAGGTCAGGCGGTACTGAACAGTCTTCTTATTTGAATCTTATTACAATGGTTTAGAGAGTTTGTATTTTGCTTTTGTGATTTGAATGAAAATGATTTGCGTTGTGGTTAAGTTGGATGCTTATGGCTTGGACGTTGCACAATCGTTTCCATAGAAGTTCTGAGATACGAGTAATATATGATTAATTGTTAATTGTACGTAGGTATTGTATAATCTTCGCAGGTGCAACATCGGAGGAAGTAGATAGGTATTTTATTTATCTACTATTTACTTAAATAAATGTATTGTATCTACTCTTATGATATGAAATGTAAGTCAAGTCAATTGAAAATAGAAAATAACATACTTACATTTCATATGATTGTTATTTTAGTGCTTGATTATTTATTATTACCTACTTTGTGTAGTGGCAATGTTTCAGTTGACAAATCAGCAGCCAAAAATGTCAAAAGATAGATAATAATCGGAAAAGTTCCTTCCTTATCTTGTGGAAGGACAGATCTCTCTGACTACAGAAAAGGCTTTCTCTGAGGTTTATCTTGCCACCACATGAATGATATATAATGCTTGAACTTCAAGGATCTTTTTTGAAACTAATGTTTTTTGTATCCTACGTTTTTTGTATCGTAACTTAACTCTTAACTACTACTCCATAAAATAATGCTGCTAAAATTAAGTTATCCTCAGGTTTCACACTGATAATACGGCACATGAGTTCCAGAGAGGCTCGCCTCAGCAAACTCAATTATCGCTGACCTCTGGTCCTTCAGAGCCAGGAACCACAGACGCATACATAGTTACCCATCACAGATGTAGTTGCTATAGCAGGGGAGGGATAGTTAGTATTCACTGGAGCCCGATCCGGGAACCACAGTTGTAAAGCTACTTTGTAAGCCCGCCTCCCTTTTGAAAACCATCGATTCTGCTTCTGCGAACTGTGTCTATCACCGACATCTACTAGATTAGGTTTACGTAATGAAAGTTATTTCAACGTTGTTATAGTAAGTATTTCGTGCAGTTGGCTAGAACAAATATAAATAATTTATTTCCAAAAATAGTATTCACCTAAATTACAAGTTTGACACTGTTGCAATTAGCTTGTAAACTAACTTATACCTAAGTACGTATATTCCCTTATATCATCAAACTAACTAAAAAAACGCAAAATGACAACTCTTATTTGGTCTTGACGTTTTCTAAGTTGGATTGATAGAGTTCACTGTAGAATCAAAAAACTATCCCGCCTAAACAACGTCCTTAAGTAAAATTCAAGAGCTGTTAAAAGCTAGGTGATAAAAATAAAACCAGTTGGGTAAGTAGGTAGGTATAGTGAATAATTTTTAATAATTATTTATGAACCAGCTTACCACAAAACTAAGTTTTTCTAGTAAATAATTGCTGTTTCCTAGAGCATGAACGTAGTAAGATAAACGTATCCATCTTCATATCTAAGTACTAAACTAAATCTTTCCGAGTGTGCGTGAGTTTCCACAAGTGCTAAAACTACATTACAAGCGTCCTCTTTGATACAGAGAACCTCTAAGTAGTATTTTTTGTAGATTTTCTCTTGTTACTAGATAATAACATCGAATCACATCTGCCAAACTTTAGGCAGCACCAATTTACATCACGACTTATTTTAGGTTAACATTTATTTTGCGTAAAATAATGGACAGCAGAATGGCTAATTGTAAATTTTTAACCTAACTAGTTAAGAGCTGTAATTTTGTATTTTACGTTAGTTTTAAGCCAATCGAATACGAAATTAATTTTGATAGCTCTAAACTTAATTTTAACCTACTTATAGTATGGTTTGTACCAAGCGAATTGCCTCTAATGAGCTCAGATTGAGTAGGTGTGGTAAAAATAGATTAAATATAGATTAACAAATAAGAAATTAGAAGATTGCCGATTCCGGATTACTCTTGAAACTAAAACTAGTAATATAGGTACTTTTCAGTACGAAAACTTTCCCCTGTCAGTGAATACCTAACTCGATCTGAAAAACGTCTGCTACAAAGAGAATCTCATTCGACTTTGTAGTGCGTTTAAAAGTGCAAATTAAATTTCTCCAGGGCATCAAAGGCCGAGAGCGAAGCTTATTTAAATTGCATGACTGTACCTACCCACAGATTTTCATGAATAATAGGATCGTGGTCGCTGTGAAATATTGACTCTTTCGAAGTACAGACAGGGACAATAGCATGTTATGAAATTGTTTTTGAAGAGACAGTTATTTAAAAAAAAAACACTTTTTACCGACGCAAAATTCAGGGTAAGAAGGTGGTGTAGCGTTCTATAGCTCTCAATCGGATAGACCAATTTAAGTTAATTGAATCATGAAATGCTAAAAGTTTACACTTTTCAGGTCTTTGTAGATATAATGAGTCTGCGCATATACCCATTATATTCAATCACAACTAGTTTTTTCATCAGTCAGCAACTATCATAAACAGTGGCTATAAAGAGTGACACGACAAACGATATCTCTACATTTGAAATCCCCTTGATGGGGAGCATACTTGATGCGAATTATCACCTTTTACTTTAGTTTTCTTACAACGATAAACCTCTACCGAAAAAAAATACTTTAAACCACCTTGACTTTTGTTTTGAACTCGTATTTTCCAACATCTCTCCCCTACTCACTGCATAATTTAAGAGAAATGTAGGCTGTACATTCACGACAAACCCATTACTGGCATATACACTCTCCCACATGGTACATTGTTTCGTAAGATGTCCACTTTTCCCATTATACTTTCGCTTTGTGCATGTTCTGATAGCTCTCTTCAAAGGATTATGTTAGCGAATTCAACTGCCTCTAGGCATAATTGGCCTGCGAACATATGTGTTGAACAAGATCAGATAAAAATGTATTTAAACATTTATCTCCTTGGTTGCCTACGCCCAACAATACTACCTACTCGTTTTTTCCTATAGTTATTCCTATATTATCCTGCCTTCAATTCAGGACCACTAGATTCAACAATAATGACTTATTTATCTGCAACTACCCTTGTAGTTCTTTAAATTAGCAACGGGATACGTTTTGTTTGTTTATTGTATTGTTGACGAGCCTCTGCTCTGCCCACAGCTACGCTCGCGTGGTACCCGATTATAAAGTTGCCTATTTGTTATTCTAGATCGCGAACTATACCTGTTCTACTGTACCAAATCGATCCAGCCATTACAAAGATTAGAAGTAACAAAACAAAACATATTAACATAAAAGTTTGACATTAATAATATTACTAGAAATAACGATAGGGTATTGAAGTACCTATTGGTTTCACAATTCAGCTAATCAAAATTAATAAGCAGTTTAATACCGAAAAGCGGGCTAGCTTTTCGTTGTGGAAATTCTCTCTCTCTCTTTAAAAGTCACTGGCTATTTCTTGGTAACCCTGCTAGATCAACTAGAAGTATGGTTGCTCTCAAAAGGGCCCGGTGACTTATGATAAAAGAACAAAATTCGTGAAAGGATTCATTGCACCTTGTTGGTCGAGTTCTTTGGTGTACAAATAGTGCTGTTTCTGAAAATCAAAAACAGCTCTTTCTTGCTTTGCTACTGGGTTACGTATTTCAGACACGTTTATCAGTAATAGCATAACCAAGATTATAAGCTATAACAGGTCAGTCACCCCGATTTCACTTTCACAAACTACTTATCAGAGCTGCCATGGCCCGCCACGGTGGATGCCTTTTATAATGGTGTAACCAACACCATAATCTGAGTTTCCATTTTCAAGAAAAACTGTCTATCACAGAATACTTACTAGAAGTAAGTGATTTTACGATAATAATGTGCCTTTCCTTAATAATTGGGCTAAGCCCAAAGTTGAGAAAATAAATAGGTAAACAGATGAAGCCTCGTGACTCTTTGAAGGGAACGCATCAAAGAAATAAACATTATGACAGTAATTGCACAGTAGGTATATATTTATGTAAACTTAATGTACATGCATAAAAGTAGGGTTAGTGTTATAAAAAGTGATATGCATAAATAATATGAATACTAGAAACAAAAATAAATTACTCATTCCGAAATTTAGATTAGAAAAGTCACTAAAGCTGAATGAAGGATCATCAATAAAATAACCAAGCAGAGTTTGTTGCCTGATTCTTCTCTTGACTTGGAAATTTGCGCGGGAGGAATCGGCGTAAATTCACGTTGTTTTTAAGTTGACGTTTACGATCCTTGTGATATTAATGAATAAAAAAAAATATCCTTTGGGATGACTTAGTCAAAATCAAAAGATAGACAATCAAACTCCAAAATAATAATTTCCAATTTTAGCCTCCTACTCTAAGTTGTCGGAATTAACTGAACTAGAATATTTCTAGTTAAATCTGCGTACTTGCTTGTACTTAGTTAGTCTTTGTAGTAGGAACTGGTTGTCTTAAATTAGGTAAATACAGAAGGCGTTGACCGTCGACCATATTGTTTCCCTATCTCCAGTTATAATAATGAGAAACTGGTTATATTATATACGTATACCAACTTACCCATACTTGGTCTAGATACCAACCTTTTGTACTTCTACGCATTTCACTAATTCTCATCGATACTAAACACCAAGTTACCATAAAAATATAACTGAAAATTGCTCTAATTGCTTGATCGATTTTGAGACAGTGTATACGTACTAGCTTTTACAAACAAATATACTAAAGCACTCTTTCTTTTGTAAGATCATAATGCAACATACATGCACACTCACTCAATTAACAATTAACAAAATCATTCAATTAAAGGAATGAAGTATCTGTACAGTTGCAACTTGTATCTCTATACTTGTATTCCATTCCTGCAGTCCATTCCATTATTATTGCAGTTAGATATATAACGCGGATATTACAATGCCTTCAGAAGCTCTAATTGCAGGAGACTAAAAATACACTACAACAGTATGAAAAATAACAAAGTACAAAGCGAACTTATTTATTTCTTATAAGTCACCATTTAGTCTGGTTTCGGGTACATTAGAATGAATGTGTTTTGGACAACCTAAAAACTTTGACATCAGTATTGTCCACTATAGAAAGGAGCTTACTTTTACCAAATTTTTGATAATTTTGGAATTTAAAAACATAAGAAGTTACGAGTCAACATTAACATAATTAACTCATTAGCTCATCAACATTTTCTAAACAGATAACCATGTCATTCAGCAAAAAATGTTGTGAAATTTTCTGTATTGCTTGAACAGCGTTAGAATCACGTTGCAAATGTTACAATTCCATTAGAAAATTGCTATAATCTTACAAATAATCAATAGCTTTCTTTGATAGAAAGCTGGTTCCACCTGTCTTAAGCTTTAAGATTGTCTCAAATATCCCCCCTGGTGGGGGGGGGGGGGATATTTGAGACAGTCAGAACTTAGACATACTCTGAAATATAGAGAAGTGCTTGTGATGATGCAGTGTTTGCCTGGTCTTAACATAATATCAACGTTCTAGTTAGTCAAAGTTTGTTGGGTGATGATGACATCTATCTACAACTTAGCAGTTTCTTGTTTCGCTTGATAATGTTGCACGTCTTCTTCGAAAAGTTAGGAGCTCCTGAATATACGTAGATAAATGACACCCTACTAAGTATAGTAATCAACCACAAGGACCATGTGCATTGTAAGACAAAGTACCTAATATATTAAAGTACCTTATCGATAGTCTAATCTGTTCATGACTTGTAGACTCTAACAATAACAGGATCCCCTTGTACCCTACCCACAGATTTCCTACGAAGTCTGCTTGTTTCGTAATTCGGACATCTGTCGCGAATCGCTGATTTATGCGCATACGCAATCGTGTTTATGTACGAATACAATGATGAGATCTTATCAGTTTCAGGTGTCATTTGGAAGATTGAAATTTACTACGTACCTACCTATCCTACTACCTCAACCTAAGCATTATCAACCCTTTGGTGTGTCTGTTCGCTTTTCGGAGAACAGATAGCAGACCAAAGCAACTATCCAGTATCTGTTAGAAGAACACAGCTAGACACAAATAAAAAAATAATGCTGGACATTTTCACACAGCATCATCTAGCCCCAAAGTAAGCAGAGCTTGTGTTATGGGAACTACATGACTGATATACTAGTTACCTATTTTTTTTGTAAATCAATAAATATTATACATAGAAAACACCCGAGAAAAAGATTTGCAGATTATACAAACATTTGCCCCGCGATGGGAATTGAACCCGCAAACTTCTACGTCTCAGGCGGGCCTTCGACCACTGCGCCACAGAGGTCGTCGCATAGGTCTCCCACACAAAAATGCCATAAGGAACAGAGCTAAGATAACTTCATCAACTTTCCGCACCTTTTAAGATGTTATCGGACCATCAGATATCTTCCCTTCATATCATCATCTGGTTGTGAAACTATACAAAACTAACCGATGCCCGCGGTTTTACTCGCATAGGATAGATAATTGATTGGTGCAATAATTGCATGCCTTGCACCCCTTTAGGGCTTTTTTTGAATACCCTGATAGTTATTCAGTTCTTTTGTATTTTAAGTATCCAAACTAAGTTTACAGCAAATCGCACTAAGCGACTAACTATCTTTTGCCAACCGACACCCTTATTTATTTACACATTATGCAAACTTACTGCTACCTTTTGTTATCACCTCGGCAAGGCCGCGATACATTATCACTGTCATCTCAAACAACCTTATCTGCTCCTCTCAAATCTCAGATTGGAGATGGTCAAGGACTGCTTTTTGTTTTTAACTTTATTGCTATAAGCATAAGGTAGTTTGTTGGTATGTATTCACGAAAATGACTCGTGACCTTGACTTATCATTTACTACGAAAATTAAGGTGTTATGATGGATTATACAACATCTAGTTATCAGTCTGTTAAGGGTAAGCATACGATTTAATCTGTCTTAGCACTATTGCTAAGGCTCCTTCTACGAGTACAAGCGCTAGTTCCAGAGTGTTGTCCTAGCTTAAAACTGTGTGGTATAAGAGTACTTCTCAAATGTACTTAGGTATCAAGGTACTTACCTGCCAATCACTTATCAGTGAGTAGACAAAGCATTACAGTAGTGGAACTCATAAATCTTAGAAGATTTCAGTATTTAAACGATAGGCTCTACAAGATTTGTAAGGTAAGGTGTGTGAGGAAAATATGAAAAACTGGATTATTTTCGGAATGAACAAGCGTTCATTTTGAAAATAAGAGTAAGTCAAATTCAACACAAAAAATAGTAACCTCTTAATTTGTGTATGTTACACGAAACGGCGCATCCATATTGAGGAAATTGCAGTCATTGACTGATGATGCAAAATACAACAAAAATAAGGTTTAAATAATGAACAATTCAAAGATTGTTAACTAAAGGAGCATCACTAAATAAGATAACATTATTGACCCAAACAATATGAAGTTAGAAGTTCATAAGAACAGCCAAAACAAAAGGATCTACTTTAATAAATAAAGACACGTCCAATACCAAGTAAAACAAGGGCATCCGCTCTCAAAGTCAATATAATTTATATGTCAAGCACGTTATCCTTGTCGTAATATATTGGAAATTCCTTTTACCGTTCTTATCTTGAAAAATATAGGAAACTCCTTCGGTCACGATACACATCCACACGTACCTAGAAACTCAGCGCTAGATAGATTAGGTTAAAGCTTGGATCTGTTTGCTAGTTCTCGTTTAGATGCTAATGAATATCCGTATTGATGTTGTTATCAATTTGCATTCCCAATAAGAAGTCATAGTAGGTTAGGTATTGATATAAGTAGGTAGGAATCCTTTAGAGCTATCGTGTAGTATTTAAATTTTACATTCATACAAATTGATAATAAATCTGCGATGCCATCTCCTTCAAAACTTCCAGAACAAAATAAGTGAGCTTCCTAAGAAATGAACTTAACATTTATTCCCATTTTTACGACAAATAAGTATAGAGACTATGTTAGGTATGTATTCATTCACTACAAGAACTTGTCTATGCGCGAAAGTTCCATGCCATACAATCTTCCCATAATCAGGAGTTGCGTACATATTGAGTTTGGTTCTCATCACACCTTTTTACCTCCATAGCTGAACTTAATAGGTCTGAGATCCCATATCGGATGTTGGAGTTGAAATATTATATTTATATGAGATTTAAACTGATACAGGTATTTGAAAAAAATGCCCGACTATTATGTTTTGAAACCAAGGTCGCTCAGATTTAAGCAGTTTTGTAAATTTATCGCCTGTTTTACTGGAGGAAAAGCTACACAATAGTCTCAGCTGATGATAATTGGCTATAGCTATAAAGAATGTAGATCTTGCTCATGAGATGTAAATAACATAACATTCCACCCAATTCGATAAAATATGCAAGAGACGCAAGAGGTGCGGGGTGGAACAAATGTTCTTCCGGATCTAGATGTTGTGGTACTTAGGTATACTCGTTGTCCTAATACCCACGATACAGGGAATCCTAGTTTGGAGTCAGGACTATGTATGTACCTGTTGGGTGTTAAAAATAAACCGTTTAAAAACTGTTGAATTGGCTATAACTGTAAAGATTGTAGCTCTCTAGCTCAGGAAATTAAATAACATAAACCTCCATCCTAAATTCGATAAGAGATACCTAAGCCTGTATAAAGTGTAGAGTCAATTTCTCTGAGTTTTCTAAGCTTTCAAGCCAGGTAAGTATAGGTTCAATTTGTTTCGCTTGTATATTAGAACAGTATGTATTGACCTACTTCCTCTTCCCGCATCTATTGAAAGAGCTTGTTGTATAAGAGAGAGCACGTGCAAGCAAACAAGACTCGAACACGTGTCTTCTCTGCCATTAGAAACGTATGGGAATATGAACACAGTTTCTATTGGTCTGTTTCAATTTCATCGATTTGCATACTATGTCCTGTTTTATATTTGTTACATTTTACATTATAACTCGCTGCGTAATATTATCTTCTATTTCAAAAATCAAAACAAAATATCGTTTTTGAAACAATTATACTTAGATGATTGAAAACAAAATGATAAACAATGAAACTCGATGATGATAAACGTTAAAATACTTAGGCTCGAGTATATCAACGCAAAAACGCGTGGTTAAGTCCTAATTAAATCTTTTTGACACATGTTTTCATAGGAGTCTGTCATAATAATCAATGTTTACATTTGAGCGTCCGTATATTTCGTAGGTGAACTCAACTCTTAGAATTAAAATAAATGTAAAATACTTTATTTTCATTAAACTCACAACTGATATTATCAAACTTAGGCTAGCTTAGGACCCATCAATATCATCTTAATAATAAAGGCTTATTCTTAACTAAAAAAAATAAATCCAAATTCACCAAGCTCCAACCTCTTAAGGGCCAAATCAAACTCAACGCTACAGGTACCTTACTACAAGCTGATAGTGAAATCAACATCATGGCGCGTCTTACCGTTAGCGGTCAGTGGGCCACTTTTTACAATGATTGGCCGCTAAACTATCGGTCATACTTGGGCGTATTGGTTACTACGTGAAGTAGGACGATGTTGTTGCATAGAATAAAACTAAGCATACTAAGTAAATATACACTCGCACGAATAATCTACTTGATTAGTCGACAAAGCTTATAAGTTGTTCTAGCTTATAGCTTTGAGTTTCATCCTCACCAGTAGGTGAAAAATCAAAAATCAATCAGGAAAATCAATAATCCAGTAGGATTATTGATTTTCCTGGTAATGAACAGATCAGAGGGATCTAAAGTAAGCCTCTGTCATACAAAATCCTCAAACAGGATGCTTTCACCACTTTTGGTTAAATAGTATTATCGATAAAAATGGATTTTACCCGCGATGCAAGGAGTCCGTAGGTATATGCGTAGGGGTTTGGGGTAAGTAAGACGTTGATTGTTGAAAGTTGTTTGTAAAAAAAAATAGGTACTTATTGTTTTGTAAAAGGATCAGTAAAAGGAATAACCAGTCTTGTTTTCTTGCCTTTCTTTCATGGCTTGGTCGTAGAGGAACAGGCAGTAGATAAAACCGACGTTTCAAAGTGATCCTTGTGATGAATAAATGCATTTTGACTTTGACTTTGAAAAATTGTGTGTTATTGCTAAAAATTAATCTTTGATCAATAGATGAGATTGCGAAGAGGACCCCGCAGTATGACTAAATGATGACCACGTCAAAGATCTTTCTCCAGCGCCTATTCCACCCAATCAGCCAGTAATTCCGATTACAATAACAGTTATTTTAATAGCCGTGATCGTACTACGAAAACACCGTTCAACGTTACGGCCGTATGATTGCCCATAATCAAACCCGAAGATTGGAGACCTTGACATTACTATGCAACAGTAAATAGCACAGATTGGTTAGGCGTGAGTAAAATAACAACAAAATTGCGTACAGTGTATGTAACGTAGTAGAGTTGTCAGCTTAAATATAAGGAGCCGGATAGAGTTAGAAAGTTATTACAACAAAATGTTGTTTTTTCTTACCTTAACAGTCATATTCATAGTTCTGTGTTGGAGTGTTGGACTACGCTGAGATTCTGTGACGTGGGTATCAGGAATTACAAATATCGTGTGTACCCCAACACTGTGTGGGTGTTGGGGTACAACACCCAGACCCACAATGTATGAATTAACTTTGTTGTACACCTTATGAAATAAACAAAAAACTATAAACTTACAGTCTTATCGCTTAAAATCTGTTCCAGACAACCTTTGGATGTACATTATGTGATTTTGAGAGTAGCCGTGACACTTTATAATGTTCATATTGTAAAAACGGGAATTTTCACGTACTGCACTATCGGTGAAGGCACCGACTAAGTTTCGACTCATTCCGAGAGTCTTCATCAAGGTGAGTGATCGCGACTTGCTCCCTCCGTGTCGCATCGTGCACTACTATGTCTTAGTAGGACGATGAGTTTTAGGCGTGAACTATTTATTAACTACCTTGTAGTTGACTATTTACTTGTTTTATCTTGTAAAATAAAGCATTTTCGATCTATAGTTTCATGACTTGTGTTGCCTGCCGCTAATGTGTATGACCATTCAGGTTTGATCTTTCGCAATGGGACAAATACCAAAAACTCGTATTTTTTTATTTGTATTCGGAGAACGACGAATCTAAAAGATAAATAGATAGTTAGGTGTTGGCATTCTTATCACATACTCTACCGCTACGAAAATCCCACGCTATCATTATGTACGTTGCAATAATATAACTTTCGTATTGTCGACGTGTTTTATCAGCCTAGGCTTAAGGTAGCTGTAATGTCTTACTTTGTGGGAGAAAAGGTATGATTAGTCTTGTAAGTACCGTAGGTTAGGAACCCACCTTCTGCTTTCCGAAGGAAGTAATTTCGAGGTGAAAATAAAAGTAATAAGTATTTATATATTTTGTCAAGAGTAGATTTACAGGATGGTGTTAGGAAGGATTGGTAGCAGGTATCTTATTTCGGTAGGTAGTGAGGTACTGCATATGAAAGGTACACCAGCACAGCCACGTACATTAGTCCTGAACCAACACCGGGATTCCTTGTGTCGCGGTTATAAGAACAGCTAGAATAGTATTGCCAAGTTTTGAATAATAAAAATCGGTGTAGAACATAAATGTAGAGGTTCATATTGCTTCGTAAGCTGGTTGCTGAACCTGGTTATTTTCGCGCATTCATTTCAATTCAATTTTTATTCATCTTTTGACAAATTACATGTTCTTAGATATGTCATTTTAACAAAAGCTTTATAATAATCAATTTATAAAATACATAATTAATTATAAGTATGTCAAAGAATTAAATAAAACTAAAATCAACCATAAGAAATATGATTTGTATCAACAAAGTGAGTAATCAGGATAAATAGAAAATCAGCAAAAGTATTGTAAAGTGTATATAATACCTAAACTAGGCTAAATAAAATTTACGTTGCCACGGGTATATTGACTCGTAGAATTTTATATTCTATCTTAGCGATTGGACACGTATTATAGACGCGGTAACGTTGTTTCATGCAAACCATTGTCTACTAGCGCCCTAGCAACATCTAACCGGAAAGCCACCAAAGATACGTCTACCAAGACGTTAGATGAATTATTATGAAATTATAAGCACATTTTTCAGGCAAGCTTTCCGCCCTCGCCACTTCTCCATACTATCTCCATACTATGTCAGGGTGTCTAGACAAATGCCTCAAGCTTACTTTTCCTTTCAAGCTAACGCAAATTTCTCAAGGAAAAACTTGGCAGTAGTCACGTGACATTTTCGTAGCTTATGTCATTCCCATACAATTCAATCTTTCCGCAGACGTTAACGCCAACAGAAAAAGGTATTTATCTAGCCTGCTAGATATTCCCCGACCGTGGATTCAATTTTACGCCAGCCTCCGCTAGCAATTAATATTGTTTATTAACTCATTACAGCCTCATTGAAAGCACAAGGACAACTTATAATTTGAACTACAAAATAAACAACAGATAATAGCATACAGTACATACATAAAGTATAATTTATAAACGAAAATGAAATCAAAATAATGGGGTCTAATTTAAAAACTTTAGACTAGAAAAAACCTCTGTTTACGGGAACCAGACTAACTCACCAGGCTAACTCGAATAAATAATACAAAATATATGTAGTAGTTACCTGTACTAAAACATATAGGTCGATACCGAGCCTAATGAAGGCTCTATTTGTCGAGTATTCATCAAGTCGACATTGTTTAAACTCTGTCGTCGTTGTATGTCAGTGATTGCGATACGATTTGCCGTAATTAAGAGCGTGAGACACGTGATGAAATCTGATGTGCTTCATTAGATTTCATTTTACCCGTAATATTATGTATTTTTTGACGTTGACATGTATTCACACCTGCACTCTTTTAAGGAGAGGTTAGGTCATAGCTTCTGTTACTTGAGGAAGCATTTCCATTAGTCCCACCTATAAGTTGCCGTTTTGTTTGTACAACAAATCTACCCAGGCTTATCTGAAATCGCACAAATAGCAAGAAAAATAACTCGCACCTTGATTAAGAGTTCTAAAGGAATTACTGTTGTGAATTAAATAAAAATAATATAGCTATTACAACGCATTATGTCATCATCATAACATAATCATAATACACGGAACTGTTTTCAAATAAAAACAAAAGCATTTGATCGATGTTTTTTGCAATATAAGTGATATA
Organism: Perizoma flavofasciatum; assembly: GCA_958496245.1. Classification (NCBI taxonomy): domain Eukaryota; kingdom Metazoa; phylum Arthropoda; class Insecta; order Lepidoptera; family Geometridae; genus Perizoma; species Perizoma flavofasciatum. The sequence continues at coordinate 9,438,745 of OY292425.1, read as the reverse complement.
ACTATTGTGATATGTCTAAAATTCAACTTTTATCTACGTACATACGTAACGAAAATGCAATACAAATTACGCGTTCAGATATATTTCGTAATAAATACTGTGAGTGAAGTTAGAGTTGACAGAGATTCGATTCTAGTCGGATGATCTTAACTTTATGATTCGAAGGTGTTACGATTGAAATGAAATCACATGGATCATTTTAAACAGATTTAGTACAGGTGAACAAATTTTAAGATTTTTGATCTGAATCACTTCGATTCAAATTAAGGTGCTAAAGCCGAAACTGCGAATAAATACGCTTTACTACAAAAAACTTTCTGTAACAACGGTTTAGATGAGGTAAGAAAAACATATGTTATATAATATTTTGATCATATTGCTGCTATTCCACAGTTGATGATTTTGGGAATCTAAATCGTTTAGTTGACTTTCAATGTCCGACTCCCAGTTTTTTCCGGTTATTTTTACTGTGTTTCCGGCTTCTGATTTCTTCGGCAACCCTACGGCGTAGTTTTTCTAGAGCACTTCCTCATTAATGGAACTCGCCCGTTTGAGCCAGACAAAAGCTCCCACAGGAACAGAAACAAATAAACAATGGTACCTACAGTCGAGCATGGTCATTGTTGCATTGCATAATTACAACTTTTTTGTAGTTGCAGTTTGTTTACCATAATCTAATTACAATATCATTGTTCACGACAAATGGATATTGTCAGATCTATACTGAGTACGTAGATCTGTGGGAGTAGTCAGAGGCACATAATACTCGGCACATGCCCAAGTTTTGCATAATAGCTAGCATGCCACGGACAGGTCACTACACACACTTTTTTAGCAATAGTGTGCTCGTATGTGCTGGTGTCTTGGTGACCAACTCTGGCATTGTCGGGGTCTGGTATCTAAACATTCCCTCCGAAGTAGACACGGGAGTTCCCTACCACTAAGCCACTACCGGACACCCATCCAAATGGTGACCTGGCGCACGGAGCTTTACTTGGCAACCAGGTCGTCTCGAGTTAGTATTGTTTGCCTGAATAGTAGTAGGTAGTATAATCTTAGATAGACCAATTTCTTTACTGTAAATCATTAAAACACAAAATAAGAGTACACATTTAAATAAGAGGTATAATGAGCAGCTTTAAAAGCGATCTTTATTTCACTTAAAAACTTTAAGTAGCTATTATAATTTCCGATCTCTCCGATCACAAGAAAATGTTAACACGCTTCCTCGAAATATGACACCATGCATGTGCATCGGAAATCCGAATATATGATATTCGTATTTCCCATGCACATGCAAACCGCTGCTGCGCCCGCATCATTACTTTCTACTTCAAATGTAGAAATCTAAGGTTGATGTTTCCAGTAACAGCTTTCTTGAGCGATCACGGAGAAACATCTATACATTTTAGTATAGATGTTCACAGTTATCATGAGTCAGAACATGAAACACATGAAACTAGTCAGTACTCACTTCAATAAGTTTAATGCGTTTGCGAGGTGTTAAGCTGTGTAAGGAATCCTAATAAACTGTGTTTGTTGAGAAACTGACATCTACCTACAGCGTAATGACAACGTAATCCTATCCTACTTTATATTACTACTAGCTTCTGCCCACGGCTTCGCCCGCGTGGTACCCGGATAAAAAAGAGCCTATGTGTTATTCTGATGTATAAGCTATATTACTGTAAAGTTTCATTAAAATCCGTTCAGTAGTTTTTGCGTGAGGATGGATGTTTGTTACTCACAAACATCCATCCTCACAAACTTACTCTTTCACGCAAAAATCTACTGAACCGACTAGTCGTGATTCCATGAGATGATAATGTTTTTTTAAGTTGTACGGGAAAAACACAAATTCTAAGGAATACAACTTTTATGGGACTATCTCGGGATCATTCTCTATACAACGACAAACGAATCATCAGAATCGGTCAACAATTGGCGAAGATATCAGATGACAAACACACACAATAAAAAAACCATACAGCCGAATTGAGAACCTCCTTCGTCAAAAATACACTGAGCGAGACGTATCTTAAGCATTCTGAAACAGAAATATACCTTTGGTAATATTTTTTTGAAGTACATTTAGGATTTCAAATGTAAATCGCATTGTATTCTTGTACCCTTCTCGCTCTGAAATGAAAACATACAACTATTTGACTTTTATTAAGATAGATAACTCATTATTGCACTTACGAGAATAAAAAAAAAAACACTTTTTATGGTCTTGTAAATAGAAACATACAACTATTTGAGGTTCAGGTCATAAGGTCTTATAAACAAGGTTGTGCTGATAAAATGGACGACTCTATTGCTAGAAGCGATGTCTTCCAGACAACCTTTAGATGGAATTGATTGAAAAGAATGTGAAGAGACCAGCAGTTCATTGCTGACAGTAATGCCCAGAATTACATAAATAAATTACTAATTTAAGTACTCAATACTGCATATTTAAATATAGATTTTGGTCAATATTTTTTTTCTCAAACGAGTCTATGGTAGAGTGTTCTCTGAATAATTTCTGATTAATAATACTCGTAGGAGTAACTACTCAGTTGACATAACATACTAAACTACATAAAAAACATATACTTACCCTAAATGAGAAACGCCTTTTTTTAAGTCAGTGAACCAAGACAATCTACTACCAGCATTTTAGAGTTCACAGAACTCACTAAACAGACAACAGCAAACATTCTACAAACAAGTCTTGCGAATTTGTTCAATAACTGTCGATCTACATTTTACCTCAAAAAGAGGGCGTCATGTTATCTAAACTGTACTTGAGTAACTAAAAGTTGAAGCAACTAGGAGATAACAATCATTGACAAAACTGTGAAGTAACCATTATTTCGAGAAATTTTGTAAGATTTTTTAGCGGAAGGCCTATTTTTCATATCTATTTTGGTATTGGTTGCGTTGGCCTGATTGCGTTGGCCAGTTTATTATTATTCTTAACACTTCGTTAATATTAATTATTCACTAGGTAATTAGATAGCACTTACTTGATCATTCATCATCTTTTCAAAGCGAACTGACCCTTCATAGTTTAACACAGCGTTGAGAAGCACTTTCAATGGCCCTAAAGTCTTTACTCGTCTGGCAAATTAATTACCGGCTAAGGACACTCAAGTCGAGGCTAGGGGGTTCTGGGAAGTTTCAGAATGCGCGTTGTTAATTTAACGGTGATTCTACAGTTGCGCAACGCAATCTTAGAACAGTGGTTGGAGAGAGAGGATTACGAAAGTTGCAATGTCTGTAGAGCTCCGTGGGCGAAGGCCCGCCTGAGACGCAGAAAGTTGCTGGTTCGATTCCCGCCGCGAGAGAAATGTGTGATTTACAAATATTTATCTCGAGCCTGGGTGTTTTCTATGTATACTATGTATGTATTTGCAAAAAAATAATATAAGTTATATAAAATAATATAACTAACCTAACCTAACACAGTCATGAAGTTCCCATATCAAAAGCTCTGCTTACTTTGGGACTAGATGATGCTGTGTGAAATTGTCCAACATTATTATTACTATTATAGTTTGAGTTTTTGATGACCATTGAACCCTTTTCCTTTGCGAATAAATAAATGTTGCGTGCCAATCTGTAAACTATTTGTACAAATTGGCACGCAACCTTTATTTATTTATTTATAGGAACACTCGTGGAACTCCCGACACGGTGACTGAAATCGAATCAAACGAGCTTTATAAGATTTTTGTAATAAAATTTATTGTTTGTACGAGTAGGTAAGGTTTATTAGCTCCCCTTTCTTTGTTCGTCCGCGTTAGATCCCGATTTGTAATGACGACTCCTCATGTTCGATAATGTAAATACCAGTTCTAGTAGCAATGCGTTTCTTGGATACCATGTAGGCCAGGAGTACTACGGTCGGAAAGGTCGATGACCGACCCCCTCCCTTCATCTGGTCTCGGAGCTACTACATATTTTCTCCGATCGGGTCCAACGCTCGTGCTATACTATCCACTTACTTGATTGAAGCGACACTTTCTGCAACCATCTTAGCAGCTTTGAACAAAGTATCTCTACTAAACATTTTTACTGTACTGTAAATGAGACTAGTATGAATACTTTTTTTAATGGTTAGTGGATAGTTATGTTCATTGTTCGAGTTTTTTATTTATTAGAATACCGGCTCTCATTAGCAGTTACAGAACTTGTAATTTTCTGTGCTGCGAGTTACTTAGTACTAACTTCCGGGCAAAGACACTTTGGTAGGGGCCTCCAATCAAGTTGCATAGCTTGCAAATGCACAGTTCGGTGTACCAATTAGTCTACTGAGTGGTCAGTGGATCTTGGCTTCGTCATTCGTCAATGGATGGAGGTTAATCGAGTTAATCGCCAAGATTGCTCGGCTGCGTGGTCCACGGATGAAATTAATTATCCATTTTCGCCTTGATTTATCCGGGGTTGTCATCCGGAAAATTATTGTATTATAATTATATGCCTAGGTACTTCTTGTTTTAATGAATTTACCAGGGAACCAGAATGGTTTCCATCAATTAACTCAAGTCCAATTCAGGATATTGATTACGAAACGCGCGTCTCGTTATTCTTTCATTCTTGGCTCATTTACTCTTTGTATTGAGAATGTGACTTGCACTATTTTCACTCCCGCAAACAAAGTGGTTTCGTAAGAGCCAGCTTCTACTTTCAATACGAGCTAATAGCTTCTTTTGTAGTAAGCATTTTACTAAGTTCCTACATTTAGTCTGGCACAGCGTCCATTGCGTAAAAACTAGCGAGGTGATTTCTTTGAATTCGCCGAAAACCGTAATGATGATTCGGAATAATGCCTCTCTGAAGTTAGCTTGACGTTCGCAGGTGTAGTGTAATGACTAGCTCACTTTCACGTGACCCATCACGAGTGGTCACCTCGCTCCGTGGCCGTAGCAAATTGCTGTTGCATAGACTCAATGACTTACGCAAACTCTTTATGGACAAGCGAGACGAAATCTCAGAGCCATTCCTTAAAGCATTGTAGCGATAACGCGGTCCGTTTTTTGAGCCTCATGCAGTCAAATTGCTAGGGATCCATCGCGATCACAGATTTTTCATACACATGTTTGTGTAGGATTGATTGTATCTGACTCATGTCTATGCCTAATAATAATAAACAACCAGCAACCATTCCTTAAGCATTTACTCCTGCAATAGCCCAGATTATCACCTAATATATCCAATAGTTTCATCATTTACCATCCACGAAAAACCGTTTTTTATATATTGTATTGTACAAAAAGGCCTCCTAGTGTTAGCTTCGGCTCCACTAATGCCTATAAAGGCTCCAGGTATAAGCCTGAGATTAAAAATAAATAAAGAGGAATAATAATAATAAATAATTCCTATTATTTATTAGAAAAATCATTATTAATAAATAATAACGCAGGGGCTATAAGATCGTTATCAGCCGTCAAATTTCCTTGGATGTTTCGGCTCGAAGCGCCGAGGTTTATTTTACTTTGTGATAAATTATCTAGGTACCCTAAGTGAGTTTTGAGACTTACCTACCTACCTAGATACTTTAGTCGCTCTGATTTATAAAACATGTACCTACCAACTATGAAAAGTCGAGGAATTAATTTCTTTATGATATCAATTGACGTCTTGCATTTATGCAAGACGTCATTATGACGTAACATTTTGCTTGAATGGTCTATTCATTGTAGATACTTTTTCCTAGTAGTAGAGCTCCTTGTGAAGAGGTCGTTCGGGGAAGTACTACCACCACACCTATTTCTGCCGCCAAGCAGTAATGCTCGCACTGCTGTGTTCCGGTTTGTATGGGTGCCGGTGAAATTACAGGCACATGAGACTTTTCACCTGTTATATCTGAGGGCGAGTGATACCTCTGATGTTGCAAGCGTCTATAACTAGTTTACGGTAACTGCTTAGATTAGTTAGGCCGTATGTTTGTGACACTTTAGTTATATAAAAAACCTTTTATGGATTTTTTTTTTAAAACTGCTGTCATTACTCACGTATCACTACCTACTTTATCATCAACCAGAACAGATCTACTGCTGGACATAAGCCCCAAAGAGCGTCATAGCAATGGTCACCCACTACATACCTTCCTACTAAATAACGTCGAATTAATAGGTAATATTTCCTGAAAACCCTTTGAAATTGCAGCGGATGCCCTCGTGAATACAGAAACCGAATTTACTTACCGATATGGATAGGAGGAAACGTCAATCCTTGTGTTCATCGATCTGTAAAGCCTTGTTGATTGTGAAACACGGCTTTATTTTGTTACAAAAATAAAACTATTGCAGCTGAAGATCACAATGTAAAATACCTGACTTATTGTCACAGTTTTAGTCAATTTTGCTGACCGTCGAACGCGAAATGAAAGCAAATTAAATGTGTTCGGTACGTTATGTTTTTGCATACTAACAAAAAGCCGTATTGGCCTAGTAGGCTGTATACCGACTTCCGCTCCAAGGACGTAGATTCAAACCTGGTCAACACCAATGAATTATGTGAGCTTAACAAGTGCTCAAAACGGTGAAGAAAAACATCGTGACAAAAGGGATAGATATATATACCGCCTGAGGGTGTCCCGTTCCTCATGTAACCAACTTTTTGTACAAGACGTCCCATTGTGCCATAGAAAAAGCTCATGACCCATCGTTCCGTGACACGACTCCGCACATCCGGCGCGCGTTAATGATCTGCTATCTGACACCCCAGTGAGGTTCCCTTACAATTTAGAACGTAACTTTACATGTAACTAGCTATAGGATCCTTAAGGATGCACATTCAGCGGACGAACGGTAAACACTTCAGAGAGCGGCACGTATAGCTTTATCAGCACTCGTAAGTGTTCGGATCATTATACTATCATACTAATAAACAAATGCAAATATCGCCGTTTGGAAGTATTTTGCAATCTTCAAGATCAGTCCGATCTTTTTTTAAATTGTTTGTTTCTCCTCTGACATGAGTCGGAGACTTTCTTCAGCATCACATATCACTTAAGTGGTTTTTCTGTTGGGATACGACAAGAGTATATTTGAGATTTTTTTTGGATGGGGATGTCTATATTTTTAAGAGTTTCAAGAGTCTTGAGTCTGAGTGTTGTAGTATCAGGGTACTCGTAGTTCCTGATACCCACGACATAGAGAATCCAAGTGTGGGATCGGGACAGGACTATGTGACTGTTGGGTGTTTATTATCATTATTAATCTTTGTAACGGCTAAACCAAGATAAATTAATTTTAGATTAGGTATAGTTTGTGACCCAGAATAAACAAATCGGATTTATTTTATAACGGTACTACGCGGGCGAAGTCGTGGGCAGAAGCTAGATCATAAAAGATACGATGAGCTCAGAATGTCAATGTCACGACTGCTGCAGTTTGTGACGTATTCACTCATAGCGGATTAATTATTTTTTCCGTGCAGTTTTCACCCGCTGTTATGCATAAGCATAAAAACAGGTACGAGCTACATTACTTTTATCTTACAAGCTTCAGTATCAATGGAGCTGCGGTTTCCTGTCGCAAACCTGCCTTTAGATTCTATTGAATCAAACGGGTTTAGAAGCCAGCGACCTCTCGTGATTTCTGTCTGAAAGAGTCTAATAGACGAATTTGAATAAAAGCAGCTGTTGCAGAGTGCAGTTTGAGAAACGGCCCCATTATGTAAAGCTCTCGTCTAATGGGCTCTTCATGTTTTCAGATCGAAATTCATAAATCATATTTTGCACAGAATTTGTACGTACGTTGGAAAATTATATTGTACAAATATTTTATTCTCATTTAAGGTTAGTCAGGTCACAAATAGGAGCACCTTTTTGTTCATTGGTCCAAAGTCATTATTAGAGTGTTGTTGGATGATTCATCTAAGAGAAGGTAACGGTCTGTAGGTCTTATTGCTACTTCATCTTGCTAATTCTGGGAGCTATGTTGGTGACTTAGTTATCCCCTCGTTTCGGAATTTATCACATAGTAAAACTCCGAGGATATCTCTGTCCATAGCCCACCTACGCTTATGCGTCCCAAGCGACCAAGCCTCAGTGCCATAATATGTCATCATTGGCAACACACACTGATTGTAAGCTTAAATTTTTAGGCACATGCGATAATACTCACGGCTCTTTATCTATTTTCAGACAACGCAGACGTTCGTATGATGCGGACGAGCCGGAAAGGTCTGCGTGCCAATGGTGCGAGTATGCCCTGGTCATCACACTGGCCACCATTCTGCTGATTGGCGTGTCAGCCCTGACCATCTTCTGGGTATTCTACTACCGCGATGGATACGCCTGGGCTGACGATTCTCCGGATAAGCAGTTCAACCTCCACCCGACGCTGATGGTGGCTGGATTCATCACTTTCAGTGGTTTTTGTAAGTACCGCTTCAGTATTCTCTTCAAACACGCTACCATTCTGCTCATAGATGCGCGTCTGTTCTGATCTCTGTCTACCAGTGACGCAAGGAGTTGTTAGATTGTTTGTTGGGGTGTGTTTATTAAAAAAAACTCAAGACGTTTTAACCGTTTGATAATGCGATTTATTGCAATCGTTTTGTATGACTTCAAAAAAGTTCCTTATTCATTAGATTTTAACGCCATTTAAACATGTTAATTATCTATGAAATGGTTACAAAGCCCTTTCAGTAGGTACGTAAGACTCCGTTGAACGACTTTATCCTTGTTTAGTCTCATCAATGGTTACATCATAACTGGGGGATAACCATTTTGCACCACTTTAGGATATTAGTACAACTATAACACGTACTTTACTATTCTCCTTCTGACGTTTCGTTGACATTTGATAAGTCTTTTCTTATAAGCACCGTCCGCGACCACTCTCGAGTCATCAGACGGGAATTGGCCTCCCGCACTACTCTTTGCGCGCTGTACGATACCAAAAATAATGGGTTAATTGTTACCAAATAACGATCATTTTAATTGATATTGCAACACTTTCAAGCTAAGCTTTTCAATAAATATCTCACTCAATTCAATTGAATTTAGTGATTTGATTTTGAATCCGATTCAAAATCAAAATGTTTATGATTTCAGCGGTGCTCCTGTACCGTATCTGCCGCTGCATTCGACGCATCTATGTGAAGCTGCTTCACGCGATCTTCCACGCCTTGGCGTTCCCGTGCATCGTTATCGGATTCTTGGCCGTGCTGGACTATCACAACAAGAAGGGCATTAATAACTTCTACTCGCTGCACAGCTGGATTGGCTTTGTTGCCATGGGACTGTTTGGACTACAGGTAAAAATAAGCCCTGTTAGCATTAGCCCATTAGTTAGTACTAGCCCATCGCTGCTTATTGGAACACGAACTGATGCCTTCGAATGATTGATTCTAGGGAATGCCAGTTTTCTCACAATGTTTTGCATGCATGAAAATGCCCACATACATTTTTCGCGTGGAAAAATCCACTGGTGCTCGGACGAGGATCGAAACCGCGACCTTAGGATCAAAAGTCAGAGTACTGCCTACTAGACACGGCTCTAGAGAACAATAATAGGCAGACAATCGAGTTTTGCAAGATTAAAAATACCATATTGAGAAATTGATGACATCAGATTCCGCAAGTCAATTTAAGAGCAGTAATTTTCAGCAACAAGGCCATTTTTATTTAGGAACACATTCTGAGCGTTGGTAAATTCCCATCGAGAAATAAAAACTCCATACATATCTGTAACATAGGTACGAGAGATGAGCTGACAGGATGTTCAGTAATTTGAACAATTTAATAAATACCTAACGCATGCGGTATCAGACGCGTAACCAGGATTCAAGGGCCGAGCTGCGACCAGATCGATTCAAAATGGCTGTGAAACTCTAACCGAATCGAATCTTACGTAGGTTCATACCTACGATTTTTCGAGCTAATTAGGATTTGTTTTATTGTCCATATATTTACGTTTTCGGAACTTCGCTATTACTGCTCTGTCGTTTAAAAAATCTTATTTTATAATTAAGACAAGTTCATTTTATGAAGTCTCATCACGGTGGGTCTTAATTTAAGATAAAAATAATAAGGCCTCTCACCACAGAATATTTTGTAGCCAAGTGGTACAATCTACCTTTATCTTCACTCTAAGAAAAAAAATAAGAAATCCAACTTAAATATTTTTTTTAATTTATAAATAATTAGCTACTGTCCACGACTCCTCCCGCGTGGTAGCCGATTTAAAATAGCTCTTACCATTAACGCAACTTTCGTAGAAACGCGGTCGCTCGTTCGTCGACTTACGTTGCAAAATTGTTCTCCACGAAAAGCTTTTTTATTACAAAGGGATAATATACAGCCATATCCACTTTGAAGATCCATTCCATCGGATGAGTAATAACAGTGAAGATGATAGTAAAGAGAATCTTACCGTTCCAGTACGCAGTCGGTTTCTTCAGCTTCCTCCTGCTGTTGATCTGCAACAAAGGCACTGCCAGTTTCCGCGCCTGCCTGGTGCCGATCCACGCCGCCTTCGGGATCCTGACCTTTGTGCTTGGAGTAGCTGCCTGCTTGACTGGCCTCACTGAGAAAGCAATCTTTGGCCTTGGGTACGTAAATTTCACAAATCCATTTGTAACGGCTGTTACATGAGCATTAGAGCTTAATCAGTTGTCCACTTTGTCTAGAAGTGTTTGAAAGAAAAAAGTGTTTAAGACTCGAATATGCTTTTTAGTGCTTTGTAGCACGTGCACGCTGAGCATGATGTGTCCTGCAATTTTAGAAAATTTACATTTTTCTTTGTTTAGATTCACATCATTTTCCATTTAGACGGGTTTTTAACTTAATTTTAGATTTTATTGTGTCCTGTTATTTGGCACAGTCACACCCCGCCGTGATCACGTGAGAATCTGAATTATTTACGGGTGATTATTGGTAGACGAATTGAACTATCCTCAGTCACTCTTTTATATGAAAGGAAACCACTACTACCCGTTACACCACCTTTAGTCACCTTGCAACTCAATCCGTTTTTAGTAAAAATGATATTCATGATCATAACATAACCTTTATTCACTTGCTCACTGTTTTTCATTTGACAGTTACAAAGTTTGTTATAGGTTTTCATTAACCTATAAATAATTCTAAATTATCAGTAACAAGTGAAAGGGTGTGAGGTAAGCCAAAAGTCGCGGAATAGATGCACATATTAGGTATCTTGTTCTGAACCTAGGTACCTACATGTTACAAGTATGTAATTTTGAAATAAAGCATTCTTGAATTATTTGGTCCGCTATCTTTGGTCTGCCTGTAATATAAATCCAAAGCACAAAGAAAGACGCGCACAGGTCGTGTCCTGTCATGAATCGTGAGCGATTAGTGTGGACATGTAGCCAGGTTTTCTGTGTTTTGGCCTTGCCTTGTTGCAACTCTCATTGTTATTTCATAGCTTGTGTGCCAGTCGCTTGTATGTGTGCGTATCCACAGTGCGGAGAGGTACAGCAACATGGTCGACGAAGGCATCGTCATGAACGCGATTGGAGTGACCATGGTGGCGATACTGGCAGTCGTCATGTATATTCTGTCCAGAGATAAGTTCAAAGCGCCGGAATCAAGAGAAGCCAGGGCTTCCGTTGACCTTTAGATTGTATGTACCTTAAACTAACCGCACCAATTTATAAGTAGGTGGCCATTAAAAACAGATGGATTTCTTAATGAAAATACTTTAGCACAATTGGCCCCACCTATTCAGAATAAACTAAAACAATATAGCGCTTCAGCTGACCAATGAAAAATTAAATCTGGCGCTCGCTATAAATTGAAATAGTAGGTTTAATGGCGTGGGTAAATCCTGCATTTTAACGTAAATGTTGAAAATATAATTACTTATTAAAGCGAATAGAGATTGTTTGACTGCATTTAGATCTGAAAAAAATACTGTGTAACCTGAGAGATTTGCGAGAGAGAATTTAAACTTAATACATATTATATAGTAGGTTATTTTTATAAGTTTAAACAACATTATGTTAGGTATTTAAATTTAAAAATAGTTTATGTAGAAAATACAAAAATAACAAATCACTTACAGAAATGAGGCTTTAGAGTAGGTAGCTTACATCTTTGGTCTGTATCAGACCAATAGTGTCGATTTTACAAAAATATACAAATGATAATAGTAAATAGAGTAAAATATCAATCACTGTACTTTAATGCATAAAAATAAATTGTTTATACGTTATCTGACTTTGTTTTACCATTTAAATTTAGCATGAATAGGTGTTTAATGGCATATTGTTTTAACTTATTTGCTATTTCTACACGTAATTTTGTCTAGGTATAATCTTATCATGGCATGCTTTTTGTGAAGGCTCAGTAAATATAGTTTTTTTTGCTTAAAATATTTTTACTAGATTTTATTTAATTTCAATAAAATCATATATGATAGCAACATTGTATGACTTTGTATTGGCGATTATAATATTAAATCTTTTTTAATCGGTGAGTATTATAATTGTGGGCGAATGTCGCTTTGTATGTTTCAGCTACATTTTCATGTTGCATGTGTGTAAAGTTTAAGGTTAGTAGGGCACTTGTGGTCGCATGTACGTACATCATGCATTTATACTAATTTCAACGAATTATAAGGGATTTCACACAATGTACCTACTTCTATAAAAAAATACATTTAGCGTTCTTAGCCAACCTACTTACCTACATTAATTTTATGTGATTTTTTTACCCTTATTACTTCAAGTCGTTATGTGAAATTTTTCCCAAATCAATAGACACTATTAAAAAACACTAAATTTCAATCTTTTGATTTCGTATTACTATTTGAGACGCAGTCAACCCTCCTATCCTTTTTCCTATGAACTTTATGATTTTTGCAACTAACTAACCTGGGTGCATGCGGTGTGCAGGGGTGAAATCTACGCGACTCTGCCGACAGAGGGCATCATCATCAACGCCATCGGGATTTCCATCGTCGCCGTGGCCATCGTGGTGCTCTACACCGTACGTGGCACCGGGGGATACCGCATGCGCAAGGTCAAGTGCCAGCATCCCAGCTAAACGACCAATGGATCCACGTTTGGTGACAAATTGAAATAGTAAATGTTGTATAAAAAGCTCCAACTGACACTTATTCGTCCACCATCCAATATAGATACTTCCGTCATGTTGGATTTCGTTAAACCAGTCACGTCTCTGGGTTTAGGCGATTCTAACTAATGACAATAATTTATAAAACTCAAAACTCAGTATTATGGATTGATGTGCTAAGCAACGTCAACTAATGAACAAGTAATAAGCCAGTAAAGGCAAAGATGTGGTGAAAAAACTCAAAACAATTTGGGATAGGTTTTGTGGCAGTAAGCGATCTTTTCATAACAGCTCATTATGCATGAGCTCTTTTACCTAATCCTTTATGCAAGGATTTTGTGGTGACGATTTGTCACAGCAATTTAACCAAGCGTTAATTATTGTCGACCAGGTCCGTTCGATATGTACAGTACAATTAAAAATTTGTGAATATAAATTACTATTTGTCACCAGACGCAACTAAAAAACCGTAATGTATTCGTTTTTATGCTTTAAAACTGTAACACCACGTAGGAGTAATGTTAAGCATAAAATCGAATGTTCAATCTCTTCCATTAAAGGTAAATTAATTTTAATTCACGAAAACATTGATTCCTGTAACTGATCATAATTATCTTAAGTCAAATTATTTAAATGGTAAAGATTATTTACTTAGCTCAATTTGTTGACTCTAGGTTACAAATTCTATAGTGGAGTTATTGATTATGGGTTGTGCGTTGCTCCAGATTGAAAGTTGGGGAATAAGTTGACTAAGAATAAGTTGACTATTAGTCCATTTTTAAAAGTTTTGGTTACATGGAAAGGACTTCATTACCTATTTAAAAAAATGACACTAGTAGATCAATTTTGAGAAGTTGCGCAAAATGACTGCTGGTATGCAGCCAACTGCCTTGAATTTGGAGTTAAGGCTTGAGTTTACCAACAAAATAAACGGACGGTCAAGTCTAACCATTGATTATGATAACCGATTTCTATGAGATGTGTCAAAAAGCTTTGATTAGAACCTAACCACCCTTTATTGTGCTGGTGAATTCGGGCCTAAGTGTGCAATTTCCATTTGATTTGTGAATTGATTCCGTCTTAGTCAAAATTTGGCAGTAGGTATTGCTACTTCTTGATTCTTTTGTCGGTTCCGTTGTGTATTTTTTTTAAAAGCTGGCTAATGTAATGCCGCTTGAAACGAATATGATAGGATATAGTATTATTGCGATGGATACTCGCTATTTTTAAGATAACATACACAATCAGATAACTATGATTAGTCCGTAGGGTGTCGAGAAAGCAGAGAAGAAATGAAGTCAGATACGAATTGTTTGTTCAACATAATCACAATAATCATGTTTCAGAAATAAAATCAGAGGCCATACATAATATAAACTTTGATACAGTTTTAGTATTATCCCCGTAGTTTATAGCTTTAGGTATTAGAAATGTAACTTGTACATATTTTAATCTAATTTAATGTAGTGTGCGAGTGTTTGATAGTTGTTAGATGTGGTGGAGTCGTAGTTAAATTTACCATTTACATATTTAAAGATCAACGATTGATGTAGACGCGATATTGCAAAGTCTACGGTCAGATGAATGTACCATCCATCCGCTTTCTATTTTACGTGTGAAAGTAACGAATAAAATATGAAATATGATCATCTGCAGTATTGCAAGGGTATTTAAGACGAGTGTTCATCCATGTTGCCAAATTCGGTATAAAGTCAAGTGGTATGTCAGTTATTCAATTATTAATTACTGTGTATTATTATTATTATTATAATAGAAGCATGTTTATTGATAATATTAGGATAATGCTCAAGGTGTTTCATTTTGTACGAGAGGTACCTACGCATTTTTCATTCTTATGTATAAAATCTATATTTAATTATACAAATACGTATGTCTAAGTATTCATTTTTATAAAATTGCATTCCAAATAACATTCGATGGATTTTAAATTAATTTTTGAGAATATACAATCCGTAAGACTGCATGGTAGGTCTTTTTGTGACTACTGCTATTGCGATCATTTTTGGCAAATATATTTCTTCGTATTTACAAATTTTAATATTCCAGAATTAGTGGATCCCTTTTCGAACACTGGGGCCAACTTTATATATTATTATAGATTTTCCATTTGTACACAGGTTTATGTTTTTATTTGGAGTAAGATACTGTAAAATTATAGACTACATTAATGAATCCTGTTAGAATGTTTATTTCGACGATGCACAAACCTATTTGAATGGTACCTGCTTATTGATGTAACAGATAAATTATGGGCAGTACATAATCGTACGATTCCCATTGTGTGACAGTATAAATGCAATTTGATTAGTTACTTTGAATATTGAAATATAATTTCGCATACTTAGTTATGTTGATCGCTATTGGTTGAAATATGAATTTTATCACTGTTTTACATTTTGAAATATTTATACGGCATTACATTATGGTACATTAAATACTTGTATTAAACTATTGCTAGTTTTATTAAAAAAAACATTCCTTTCTCTTATCTTTACTCTTTTCTCTTATGTCACGTTTTAACACGCAAAAAAAATTGACAATATAATTTAAGTCTATAAATAAAACTGTAATGACGAGATAATAATCTTCTTTATTCGTATCATAAGTGAAGGAAGATTTTAGATCTTAGCGTCAATTTGAATTAAATATTTGCGCAAAGTTCACTTCATTAAATGCAGTAATCAATCACACAGACACACAAAGAAAATATTTTTTCCATACTTACTATAAGCATTATATACCTACATAATTCAGATTTTCTACAATACTGATTGAAAATCAGTCACAATTCAACAAACTCGTTCAATTTCACTCAATCCATACACGAATACATTTGGCTGCAATTTGAGCACCATTTATACAAACATAAGAACATACATTTAAAAAAGATTAGGCCAACATTATTTTAAATAGATATTTTTTTGATTTCATAACTTTCAAATAGTGAACATTACATTTTTCACAACAAGATTAAAAATATGTACTTAGGTAAGTACCTATTTATAGAGTTTTTACGAGATTCAATTTTCACATTTAATAATTTTAAGAACCGACATGAACCTTGGTATACAGTATGTAACAAAAACCCCGCCCGTCCATGAGGGTATTATAAGGTACCGATATGCGACGAAGTAATTAGGCGCCTTAGGTAATTTGGTATATCCTTTTACGGATATGAAATAAATATTGTATTAAAAAATCGGGAAAAATAGCCATAATGTAAAATACAAAAAAAAAATGTATAGTTATAATAGTTAGAATCACTAACCAACCTCGGCGATTATCACCTGAGATGTTAAGTATTGTCAAAGTGTGAGTGTTGTAGGTTGATAAAACACTATTAATCATATGGTTACTATGTATAGACTTTCGATTTCTTTGGTAAAAAATATGAGTCGGACAGGGTTTTTGTTACAAACTATATAATAACATTAAATGTTGATTTCATTTTAGAACCTTAGTACTATAATAATTAATATTGATTTATAACAATATCTAGTTGAGGATTATCTTAGTTTTCATTACCCTGAAATGTTGGTCGACTATAAAATAACATACTTATGACACAGATATTACAATACTGATAATATTGAAGTTATATTATTTCACATATAAATAAAAATAAATAAATCCTAACATGAATCATGTTTTAGAGTAAAATAGAGCTCCTATTCACTCTACGCAACATCTGAATAATTTTCATAGATAAGTATGCAATTGACGTATTTAGTTACTACTGAAATAAGTGTTGCGAGATAAAAATTACTTGCATACTTTACAAAATCCTTACAAGTTTTAATGAAGTTTAGACTTATTTATCGACTAGCAAATTACAATACATAAGTACATCTTGCGCAGAATAATAACAGCTACACAGTACACATGCAAAACTAATTTAAATGTCTGCGGTTGCATGTAGTTAAAAGTTTAGGCCGGTGATACACATGCCTTTATATGGCATGCCAGATACTGGCATACCGTTTCAAGCTGATGCGTATGCCAGTAGCTGACATAATTACCAATTTCTAGAAACGCTTCGTAACGTACCAGATAAACACGATAAAAATAATTTATAGAATTAAAATTATCGTGGTTTGGTATCATTTTAGAATATAATTACGACTATACCACGTACTTTACTATTCTTCTGCTGACGCTTCGTTGACCGTTTAGAGGTCCCTCCTCATGAGCACCGTCCGTGACCACGCTCGACGGTCGTGAGGCGGGAACCCGTCCCCGATGTTCGAGAGATGTTTGAGATGTCAGCAGGAGAATAGTAAAGTACGTGATAAAGTCGTAATAATATTCTAAAAAAAAATATTATCCCCATGAGATAGATTATTGATATAGATTGCAATGGATATTTATAAATAACAAGCCTCTGCCCACGGATTTGTCCGTGTGGTACCCAGGTAAAAAGGGGGTGTGGTTATTCTAGGTCACAAACTATACCCGTTCCAAGTTTAATCTATTTTTTTCAGACGTTAAGGAGTTTATAAGCAGCAAACATCCATTCGCATTTATAATATCAGTAGGATTTAATAGTATAACAATACAATTAGTGATAATATTAATATACAAACTTTTGCATACAGTAAAATAAACAAAAGATCGAGACAGCAGATCTGCGACCACATACATCGTACTAGCAAACATGTAACGCGTTTCGCGTGTCTGTATAGCTTGCATGCGAGATTCCCTGCAAGGGGAAACATTCAAACAGCTTGCGATCTCCTAGCATGGTAAGTACTAGCATACGAGGTACTACAGAACCTTTACAAAATCTGCTTGTAGCTCGCACTCTCGCTAGCATCTTTCATATTTTTATGCGAGTTACAGACATTTGTATCACCAGCTTATAAGTTAGTCTTGATTGAAGCTTAGGCCGACCAAATGCATTTTGTGGAATGTAAAATGTTCACGGAGCGGTCAGATTTAAAGCTGAATAATTGACTGTTATTTTTAGAAAGAGAATTACTATACTATAATCACTAGAACGGACAAGTGTGCTGCAAGAACTAACGAATAAGCTATAACTATCGACTAGGTTAGTTTGTACGTATTTCGTAGTCTGTGGTATAGTATAGATTATCATTATCAGACACCATTTCATACAAAACTCTTTTAAGATACGAAAAAACATTTATATATTTTGAATTTATCATCTTTTTATTTTTAATGGCATTTTAAACATTTATATGTAATAGAAAACCTTCTTTGGTAAGCTAGATGGCACACCTAATGCGTGTTACCTTTTTTCTTACAACTACATTCTATTAATCAAAAAGCTACACTAATATTGCATTTATAAATCCATAGAACGAAAAAATTGCATCAGCTTAGCCCTTTTAAACCAACCAGGCGAGAAAAAAGTACCTTATGATTTGAATATTAATGTTTCTCGAAAATAACCAAAACATTGCTTAATTAATCAATGCTAAAAACTTACATTGCTATATCTTAGAACAAATGCTTTAGAGATATGAAGCACAAACTAATCTTTTCAACGCACCTGAGTATTTCGATTTAGACACATCAAACCTACAAAACCCTTTTATAGATTCAGTAATCTTTGGAATTAGTATTTCTCACTCATTCACATCACGCTTTGGTGATTAATTGCGACACAGCTTAATTAATCAATAATCACAAAACCGAGCACATATAATTTTTGTCCACACCACGATAAATTGGCACATAAGCGATCGAATCCGCATATAGAAGGCTTCCAGCAACTTTCCAATCATACTGCCCAGCCTAGAGTAGGCATAATTTACAACATAGAACATAATTAACGGGTCTTCATTGAGTTTACCTTTTTTATTAAGAAAAGTCTACCTATCTGTTGCTTGTCTAAGGGTATCAGAATTCGTATGATATACCTACCAAGAAACATCATCTATGTACCTACCATGTGAAAGCAATAAATGTATTATTTTCTGAGTAACGTTTCGGTACTTCGGTTTGCTATAGCTCTATCAAGCATCAGTCGGCCCAGAGCTGGTATAGCTAGATATGTATAGCTATATATGTACACAAATCAATGCGACTGATTTGTGTACATATTCTGTATTCCCCATAGACAATCGTTTAGTGAGTTAAAATAAATGCCATAGCTGAGATTCCCATAGCGATTACGGGGCTGGTCTCACCAAACTCAGGATGATAAAGAAATAATCCATTTAGTATTAAAAACTGTTTTGACTAGCCTGCAAGTTAAGCCTTGAAGAAATGCGGGAACTCGTTGGAGATAGCACGCACTAGTGTCTGGTCGTCGCGGCTCGCTTCGCTTTCCTCGCAGAAGATGCGCGCGAAACAGCGCAGCAGATCGTCTCTGCGGTGTAAGTGTGCGCCGTAGTCGGTGTTACGAATTATCCCTTGCAGGATACGTAGGTACTCCTGGCGACGCTGAAAGTAGAATAAGATATATAGATAGTGCCGTGTCAGTCTAGTAGACATTACCCGGACTTCCGATCCGGAGATCGTGAGTTTGAAGCCGGTCGTTCAATGGAATTTCAACTCAAAACAAAAATTATGTGCGCATTAAGGCCCAAATTCATAGTCGATTAGGGGCTCTCCTAGGGGACTGTTCAGGCGCTAAGTAAAAATTCTAGTGCGAATTCAACCTTTATGAACCCAGCCATAAGGCGAATGCTGAATGGTGGATTTTGGGGGACTGTTCAACGGCCTGCCCTAGAAACAAAAAATGTTTATAGAATTTAAGGTAATTTTTCTATTAAGCAGGGGAGAGTGTCATCATTAATATATATAAAACTGTTCCGTTACTGATTGGCGGATCAACGCACAGCCTAAACAACAACATAAGTCCTACAAGCATGAAACTTAGAGGTAATATTCATCTCATGGTGTAGGGGTGCACTAAGAAAGGAATTCGGAAAAATTCTACCCCTCTAGGGTGAAAAGGGCTGAAAACCTTTGTATGAAAAATCGTATTCCTTGAACTTACAGTCTTGAAACTTCACATAAAAATTCTTCATTCTTATAAAATGTGTCTAAAGTTCCCACGTTTTTCAGTGGAGAGGTTATGTAAAAAACATTGTATTTTGTACGAGTAATAAAAGTGATTTGTTATAAAACGTTAAACTGAAGTATTAATTAATTACAACCAAATAGAAGATATAAAAATCCTACTAATATTATTAACGCGAAGTTTGTGAGGATGGATGTTTGTTACTCTTTCACGCAAAAACTACTGAACGGATTTTAATGAAACTTTGCAGCAATATAGCTTATACATCAGAATAACACATAGGCTACTTTTTATCCGGGTACCACGCGGGCGAAGCCGTGAGCAGAAGCTAGTATGACATAAGTTAGTATTCTAACAACCGATGATGGGCTTGTAAAAGCTTAGCCGGATAGAAGCTAGTTATTTGTATAAAATGTGGAAATACCGTGTCTCCAGGTGAAAGGTCAGCCAGCTGCCTCACAATTATGTCAATGGCCACTTTTACGTCGTTCGTGTAGAAATGATCGGCAGTTTTCTTGCGACTGAACAGATCTATGACGAGTTTCAAGACGGCATGCGCGGGCGCCGGTTCGTGGTCGAATATGTGCACTGGATCTTCTGAAAATATAAAGGTAAAAAAAATTAAGTTCATTGTTTCAGAGAGGTGTGGAAGGAAGGAAGGGAGGAGACTTTGCTCTGTAGATACAGGCTAATAATAATAATTTCGCTTTAGTGCATTACATTCAGTGACGACCTCTGTAGCGCAGTTGGCGAAGGCCCGCCTGAGATGCAGAAGGTTGCGGGTTCGATAGAAGGTCTCAAGGATACCCCTCCTTGAGGCCGAGGCCCGGACCGGTTCCCGGGCCGCCCGCCGGGACGAGATGGTGAATGCGTAAGCGACCCCATCTCGTCCCACCACGGTGGAGGACTGCTCACCGGGGGGGTTTTTAGTGGGTTCGAGCCCCACACACCCCGTCACCCCCGTGGCGGAAGGGAAAAGCGTTGGGCATTTTCACTCCTAAAAAAAAAATAGCGGGTTCGATTCCTGCCGCGGGACAAATGTTTGTATGATCTGCAAATATTTGTCTCGGGTCTGGGTATTTTATATGTATAATATGTAAATATTTACAACAAAAAGTATATAAGTAGTATATCAATCTAGTAGTTCTCATAATACAAGCTCTGCTTAGTTTGGGGCAAGATGATGCTGTGTGAAAAATGTCCGGCATTATTTATTGTAATATTGTTCTACTTGCCAAAAACTTACTTGAAAATTTGTGGCCTTTTTTATATGTTACTTATATAGAGTTATAGGTAGTTGTATAGAGAACGAATCGATGAGGTCTTGCAGTCCCGCCTTCGATCTGACTTCATGTGTCTCCATGTACCTTCGCGGTTGAGCAGCAGCAGTATCTTCTCGCAGAAGGTCTTGGCCGCGTGCTGTGCTTGCAGCGCGTCCAGCAGCAGGTTCTCGCCGGGCGGCTGGAACTGCAGGTTGTACGCGAGCAGCAGCGTCAGGAACAGGTCCGGGATCTGCTCGTCCACGTCCGTCTCGGGCGGGCTCTCTATCAGCTCCAGCAGGAACTGCGCGAAATCCACACCCAGTTGTTCTGTTCAAAAATCGCGAAATGTCAGGCAGTGTTATGAACTTACTAGTTTCTGCGTGCGGCTTCGCCCGCGTTGTACCCTATATAGCTATATTACTGTAAAGTTTCATCAAAATCCGTTCAGTAGTTTTTGCGTGAAAGAGGAACAAACATCCATCCTCACAAACTTTCGCGTTTATAGAATAGGACAATCATTATCATTGTTTATTTTTTATTATATTTTGTGCACTACCAACACATCTTTTTCCACGATACACAAAGGTTATTTGGAAGAGAATGCTTTTTAGCATTAAGTTCGCCTATGTACTACTATTTGTGCAGTAAATAAATTTCTATATATCTATTGTTTTGATTACTTTTATTTTTAAGCAAGTTTACTTGAGTAATCCGGCACCAATTATACCTGTTCCAAATATCATCCAAATCGGTTCAGCCGCTACGGAGATTACTAGCTACAAACATTCAAACAAATGTAATATAGGTATAAAAATAAAACATAGAAAGGTAGGTACATACCTATTAACCTATGTACTATATACATAAACTCCGTTAGGGCGCTGAAACTTTGTGTTCGAACCTACATGATTTTGCCAAGTACCTCTTTTCTATGCAGCGATTACGCTTAAAATATAATTGAAATCATTTGTGAAGGCCACTTATAATTAGAGTAGAATGCCGTGTCCTAACAGTAGTTAGAAGTAGCCATACCAAAGTGTGTGACAGGCAGCCGGTCGCCCATAGACAGCACCATGGAGAGCAGCAGCGCGGAGTGCGAGAGGCGGCTGACGGCGCGCGGGTTGTCGCGCATGTCGCGGGCTACCTCCGCCGGCAGCGCGGACAGCGCCAGCGTTCCGAGCGCCGTGCGCTCCAGTCCACACATCACGCCGAATGCCTGACAAAATATATAATCTAGCTATAAGTTCCTCAAGCAGGTTTCCGAACACCGTGTGCTCCAGTCCACACATCACGCTGAATGCCTGACAATATATATAATCTAGCTATAAGTTCCTCAAGCAGGTTTCCGAACACCGTGTGCTCCAGTCCACACATCACGCCGAATGCCTAACAAAATATATAATCTAGCTATAAGTTCCTCAAGCAGGTCTAAAGAACGTGAGTTTGAATCGTAAACAACGTAGATTACAGTGCATGTAGCGGGCTATTTTCGCCGGCAGTGCGGACGAGGCGATTCAGTGCCGTGCGCTCCAGTCCACACATCACGCCGAATGCCTGACAAAATATATAATCTAGCTATAAGTTCCTCAAGCAGGTTTCCGAACACCGTGTGCTCCAGTCCACACATCACGCCGAATGCCTGACAATATATATAATCTAGCTATAAGTTCCTCAAGCAGGTTTCCGAACGCCGTGTGCTCCAGTCCACACATCGTGCCGAATGCCTGACAAAATATATATCTAGCTATAAGTTCCTCAAGCAGGTTTCCGAACGCCGTGCGCTCCAGTCCACACATCACGCCGAATACCTGACAAAATATATAATCTAGCTATAAGTTTCTCAAGCAGGTTTCCGAGCGCCGTGCGCTCCAGTCCACACATCACGCCGAATGCCTGACAAAATATATAATCTAGCTATAAGCTCCTCAAGCAGGTCTAAAGAACGTGAGTTTAAATCGTAAACAACGTAGATTGCAGTGCATGTAGCGGGCTATATCGCCGGCAGCGCGGACGAGGCGATCCAGTGCTGTGCGCTCCAGTCCACACATCACGCCGAATGCCTGACTAAATATATGATCTAGCTATAAGTACCTCAAGCAGGTATAGAGGACGTGGGTATGAATCGTAAACAACGCAGATTGTAGTGCATGTAGCGGGCTATTTTCGCAGCGCGGACGAGGCGATCCAGGGCCGTGCGCTCCAGTTCACACACCACGCCGAATGCCTGACAAAATATATAATCTAGCTATAAGTTCCTCAAGCAGGTCTAAAGAACGTGAGTTTAAATCGTAAACAACGTAGATTGCAGTGCATGTAGCGGGCTATTTAGCCGGCAGCGCGGACGAGGCGATCCAGTGCTGTGCGCTCCAGTCCACACATCACGCCGAATGCCTGACTAAATATATGATCTAGCTATAAGTACCTCAAGCAGGTATAGAGGACGTGGGTATGAATCGTAAACAACGCAGATTGTAGTGCATGTAGCGGGCTATTTTCGCAGCGCGGACGAGGCGATCTAGGGCCGTGCGCTCCAGTTCACACATCACGCCGAATGCCTGACAAAATATATGATCTAGCTATAAGTACCTCAAGCAGGTATAGAGGACGTGGGTATGAATCGTAAACAACGTAGGTTGCATTGCATATAGCGGGCTATTTCCGTCGGCAGCGTGGACGAGGCGTTCCAGTGCCGTGGTGAGTATTGGTAGAGGTGATCTATTATCCATTCATGATGTAAATCGTCGGCCATATCATCACTTACCATCAGGTGAGATTAAGGCCAAATATCAGTACTTGATAAAAAAAATGTGGGCTAAAGATGATGATCAAGAAACCGGCGCACGCGCCGGGTACTTACGTATCCGTGATTTTTGCAAATGGACTCGCACGCGTGTAGACGCGACACGCGTGCGAGTCCCGCTTAATACAACGGACGGCCATAGACATGGCGGTTTCGTCACGTTGAGAGGTGCAGACAAATTGGTACTAGTTACCTGTAAAAGCAGCTGTCGCAGAGGCCACCGCGTCTCCATCTGGTAGTACTGGACCAAAGTGGTGACATACACGTATTTGTGACTGCTCAGCACGTGTTGCGAGATGTTCACGTCAGCGTTCGACTGTAATAATTGATAAAAACAAGTTGATTTTAACAAAAACCTGCTTGGAAAAGTTTGCAGGAAGAAAACTCTTGTAAAGGTTAAGCACGTCTTGTACATGTAAGTTTTTTCTGTATTCTCTGTGTGTGATATCCTAACTTACTAATATTATAAACGCGAAAGTTTGTGAGGATGTTTGTTACTCTATCACGCAAAAACTACTGAACGGATTTTAATGAAACTTGACAGTAATATAGCTTATACATCGAACACGCGGGCCAAGCCGTGGGCAAAGGCTTGTAAAAAAAAAGCAAATCAGTTACGCTATTTCACATCGCATAGACTATCGCAGCGTCCTCTAGTGACTTTAGCGTTAAAACCGATTAAAGAATCTTCCTTTCGTGGGTAATAAATAATACCGAACAGTCAAATCCTAGCACTTGGATTCTTTCGTAACGCTCGTTATGTAGCTTGCCTAGGCGTTCATCTGATCAGTTGGATTAAGCAAAATTCAGCCAGGTCACCATTTGGATGGGTTACCGGTAGTGACATTTAGAACTAAGCGCTACTAGGGAGGCACGTTAAGATGTCGTTTTCAACTAATAATCGCTAATCCATGCCGGAGTTTTTTGGGCGGCCTTAAAACTCAGACAACAAGTTGGCCGATAGTACATTGTGAACAAACTAGCATTCCCTGTGTCGTTGTTAGAACTATGACTACCATGGTACCACAATACCCAGAACCAGAACAAATGCTAGCAGAACATGCAACCATTAAACATGCAGTGTAAATAGGGGATTGCCCCTATCAATGTGCCCTTTCACACTTTACAATGCTATCTTCTTAATAGCTTTGTGTGATTCATAATAATTGGCCGTTCCATAACAAAACTGATAGCTAGGTTCTTTCCCAATCCAAGGCTAAAGAGGAAAAGGGGATATTACTGTGTCTATGATATAATAACAATAACATATGAGCCAATTCAAAACTGATAACAATGTTCAAGCAACCATGATAATTATATTCATTACTTATTGCATATTGATTGGTACCGATTCAAATGTAAACAAGAGAATATTAATGTAAGATAGATAATTACTCTCGGATTTGTTGCGCAGATGAGTCAATGTTATCCTGAGGATACTTCATGGAAAGCAAACAATGCATGGAACAGTTGTTCCCATGTCTGCAGATATATGTTTCAGGTGTGCACGTTTGGTACCATGGCACTACTAGTTTCTGACTATTTATGACCTTGTTAGGTTTTTGTGACCTAGCTGTGACATTGCTGATTTACCATCGAGATCACTTCAAAAAGCTGTTTAATAAATAATGCTGGAAATTTTTCACACAACGTCAAACTAAGCATAGCTTGTATTATTGGTACTACATGATTGATACTATACTTAGAAAATACCCAGACCCGAGGCAAATATTTGTAGATCTTACAAACATTTGTCCCGCAGCGGGAATCGAACCCGCAAACTTCTGCGTCTCAGGCGGGCCTTCGCCCACTGTGCCACAGAGGTCGTCATGTTTGGATATCATGAGCGGTCTCATGTAACCAGACACATTTGTTGGCTGTTTTAGCTAAGACGTCCATAGCCTTCATTGCCAGCACAGCGCATATAGCTGTCTTGTGACATGACTGTGACGTTTCTGACTTACCATAACAGAAATCAGCTCAAGCAGCTGTGTCTGTATATCATGGGCGTCATCGTGCAACGCCCAGCCGCGCTGTTGCGCATCGTTGGCTGCTTTGGACAGGGCGTTCAGAGCCGTCATCATCCGTAGGGCATCCGGTGCGGCGTCTATAGCGTTCTTAGGACATGTTATGTTGCTACTGGCTTCCCGGAGTAGGGCATCGATGATCGATCTAGCGGCGCCACCTGGGAGAAATTCCTGGAAATGCCATCAAAACAGAATATAATGAAGGCATTTCAGCAACTTATATTTTCATCACAAAGTATGTTTACGAAGGGTATACCGGTGAAGGGGTGCTGGTGAAAATACAGGCACATCAGACTTTTCACCTGTTATGTCTCAGGGTCAGCAAGCTTCCATATGTTACTGTAATCTCTTGCGAACAGGTGGGTATACTTAATTGCCACTTATGCCACTATAAAAAAGGGCTTTCTAGAGAGTTGAGCATAGAAGCTGTTTAAGTATAGTGTAGTAAGGGAAAGACTTTAAAACCATTAAACCAGTCATTAAAGGATCCCCGAATTTAACCTAGAACACTTAGCTTAACGCCTAGGTCCATTGACTGTCATAATAACACAAAAAAATAAAAGAAATATACCTTTAAAACAAGTAAGATTAGTCTGGAATACACAGCACCACAGTCATGGACATTAAAATCAACACTTTGGCCACTAATGATTATGTCACAAGAACAGACTTGAACTCTTAACTTACCCTCAAAGAGGTAAGAACAGTCTCCACAGCAACTTTAGACATCTCATGACTCAGCTGAGTCTCCTTTCTCACGGCTTGTACAATCTCATAAATAGCATTGGGTTTGATGCTCTCGCTGCTGTCTTGACTGTCATCCTGGTTTTCCGTGTCTGACAATGGGTTGGAGGAGGTCTTTGTGATCTTGGTTTTTTTCAACTCATCTTCTACATCTGTAACAATAACTTGCACATTTACATGAACCGTAGAAAATGTGTCCTGATGCTAAGCAAAAAAAAATGTACCCTAAAAAATGTTTTTTGTTCTTATTGGAATCCGCAATCACCTGGTGAAATATAAGCAGATGAGTTAGTGTTCATAATCCAGACTGATTTGTCATTATTACCTAAAATGAAGTGGGTTATCCAAGACACTCCAATTTCTTTTAGTTTAAAGTACTATTTACCTTTGTCAAGGCTGCTGTCTCCAGATATGCAAGGAGATTGAGTAGACTCCTTTTCCTCACTGATGTGCTGTTGCGACACAACAGGCCTTAAGTCAAACGAGGGTGATACTCCATTTGGTGGGGTGTCATCAAACCTTGGCGGAGGCTTGGGAGCCTGCTGTTTTCGATGAGGCTTTATGAGCAACTGAATTTGCTTCTTTTTATCACTCAACCTGGACAATAGCTCTTGCTTTTGAGAGATAGCATTATTCTCACTCAAACTCTTGATGCAATCGGTCAGGAAGCACAAATAGTACTCAGGCTCCACCTAGAAAGAACATTTTTCAATTATAGCTATATGTATAGGTTGGTTCAGAATATGACTGCAGACTGCAAACAGCAGCCACAATGTAGATACAAACCGTCCATAATGTTTAGACAAATACATCACACTAAGCTTTCCTTTTCTGCTAACTCAAAGGAATCAAGGATTAACTTAGTAGGAATCACATGATATCTTAGAAGCTAATTTCATTTCCATACAATTCAATTCAATATTTCTGCAGGTGTTAACTCCAACAGAAAGTGATTGATGTCTAAGGGGCCTGGTCATAAAAAAACATGCAAATGAGCCACTGACTAATACTTTAATTGGACCAGAACTGTGCTAATTACCCAAGTGTGGAGGGTTATGTCAGCCGTAAGCTTTTGGAACACTTACCTTGACTGCAGCAACGTAATTCGAAGGAACAAATCCAACTTGACCTTTTATATTTACGACATGCCACCAGTTCCGCTGCTTAGTGTTCGTCTGCTGCAAGTAGAAGAATTCACCTTCGGTGAAGCTGAGGGTCTTGGCCAGCGTTGCTTCGAAGTCAAACAACGCTTTGAGCATTTCAAGCTCATCTAGAAATAGATAATATTTGAGGAATTTCCATAACATGCGAGTTCAATCTATCCCACACCAAGAACATATTATTTATTTACGGTACCATTTTGAGTGTCACCCATGGTTGAGCAACGATAGCCACAAGAATTAAGAATCTCCTCTACTAATCAAAAATAATATTACATTTGTTTGGTACACGAAAAAAGCTTATTTTTTTAGCGAAATCAAAATCTGTGTTGAATTGAATGAATAGTGGGTGGGTGGTGGGTATCGGTCAGGGCTGCCAGGTCCGTAAGAGTATCGGGCTAGACAGATTGAAAAAGAACCGCTAGATTCCGCTAAATTCTGACAGACAATTAACTGTGATTTAGAAAAATGCCTTTATAAGTTTTTATTTTATTTTACAAAAAAAGATTAGGGCGTTGCACTTAAAGGCCACAATGTATGGAATCATCAAAAATATAATCATAAAATATCATGTATTGGACAATAATGGTTTAAAGTGTTATTATTTTTACTAGACAGTGTGTTTGCTTAAGGTGCCTTACTTGCCTACTGCATACCAACCAATACAAATACTTTCTAAATAATAAATTATATACGAAGAAGAAAGAGTTGTGATCGTGGTCTACATGCAGACACATTTTTACATTTTGAATAATAAAAGCACATTCTGAGATAATAATATTATTTTGAAAACTGTGATAAATTATTAATATACCTAAAATAGTTAAAAAAAACTAGCTTACTAAACTAATTAAATTGTTAATTGTTTTTTTTGGGTGTAGTGATATATGTCTAAAAAAACTATTATGTTACATTTTCTTTTATGAAATTACTTTAGATAACTATTTGTGCAAGGCACTTAATACTTAATTTGATTATAAAAAATAAAGTAATGGGAGTTGATTACTACCAATTAACGCTAGATCTAACGTGGAAAGCGCTAAAATGGCCTGGGTGTTGAATAATTTATTCAGTTTCTCCCAAAAGTCAACAACACAAAGATGTCATTATGTCAATAATTGTCAATATAGTCATATTAATGTAACTGACAGTCATTGTGGCGGAATTGTGACAATAGCCACGCAAGCCATAATCAAAAACAGTACACAGTGAAATAATGACCTGACTCTTGATTTTTTGGAAGCAACGGGTAGTATGTACCTACGTTGTATCCGTAATAGTCTGTGCAACGGATCCCTCCCTCTGTCTGCGCCACGCTTTCTCCACAGACTTACTTCCTCCATACTAGAATTCTATCTAGCTATCTTGAGGAAGTTTGAGACACTTCTTCACTTAGGAGTACCTACCTAATTATACTGATTAATGAGCTGACTAACATTCGTTCAATCCAAGCCGATAAGTATTTTCCGACTTAAAATTAGGCTAATTATTAAGGTTACCTATGTATGAACGTAACCCAAATAAGTAGCTAGGACCTACCTACTTTGCTTCATAGGTAAACTAAGTACTTAATCCCCTTGTAACCAATGCTCCATGGTGTTTCAACGAGCCATTAAAACAAAACATTCATATCATTATAGGTACCATTATTATCATTAATAAACTAGGAAGGTCAAAGCAAACATCACCCCCTCTAGGTTAATCCCTGTTTCCTGTGACGCATCGCCTTCCGGGTAAGTACCGCATTTTCCTTATAAGTCTAGAGTAGTATAAGAATCAGAAATAAGCTCATTATCAGTTAATTTCCAACAAGTCGAGATGTGTAGACCAACTCTGATTTTCTGCGCTTTTGCGTTGATTATCGTTGCAACCGCGTACAGTCAACGGGTCAGGATCATCCGTCCTACATATAGGCCACCTGCGCGACCTAGATATCCTATTATAAGAACAGTAAGAGAAGTGGATGGCGGTAATCGGTTAGAAGAGGTGAGACCGTTGCCCGCCTTTGAAACGATGCAACCAAAGAGAGAAACACGGAGTTTAAGCACACCTGGACGAGGCAGGGCATCTGGCAGCAGCAAAGGAAGCAGGGGCCATGATACAAGACCAACACATCCAGGGTACAACCGACGCAATGCCAGAGAAGCGGGCGACGAATTTGCGAAAAATAAAGGTGACCTTATCCGATGGCCGTCTACTAAAGACGACAGGTTCGACGTGGATCCTAGTTTAAGTCACACTGGTTACGACACAGAACTAAGCCCAAGGTACAATCGTCGCGATGCCAGGTCGTTACGCCTCCCTACTCTTCTGCCGCCTTTCAACCCTAGACCAAGGCCGTGGAATCCACCAAGCTTCCCAATTCCAATACCTCAAAGGCCCCGTTTACCAATTTACGTTTAGAATGTTGAAGTGAACGCGTAACGGACAGCGATTGGGATAGTTTTGATTGATTGGTAAGTTAGTCAGTAGGTACCTACCAAGATTTTATAATCATGTTCATTATAAATAATATTTATGTAAAAGACACAAGAAAAAGACAAATTAATGTATCCATATTAAATATTTGACTTAAAAATAGAAATGACTCTACCTAGTTTACTCTTTATTTTATTTATTAACACTCCATTGCACATTTTATGAAAAGGTAACCATAGACGGACTTAATGCTAAAGTAGAAAACCGATTTGTTGTGATTGGGGATAAGAGTGCTAAAAGGTAGGTAAGGTAAGTGTTGCCTACGTACCTTAGGAAGTTAGGTACCTGGATACCCTGTTAGGTGTACATACTTACCATAAATTGCTATGCAAAAAAGCAGTTCAATAAACTTTGATCAAAATAACCGTCGCATCATCTAAAAAGGCTATAGCTTGTTCTGATTTATATGCTAGTAGAAGTTTTACAGGTAACCTACCTAGGTACTTATTTCTTATCGGTAATCTTTGGCTTAGCTACCTAACTGAGCTCACCATAAATCTTCAGGAACGGCCGAGAAAAAAGTATATTGGAATACTTATCGCTCGAAACGGCCAGCCCCTCGATTCGACACTACTCGATTCACTGACCTACCAACCGACTGTAACAGTTTGCCAAAAGAGTCGATTCGTTTTACATCAGCGAGTCAAAACCTAAACAATTGTAATTTTTCCTCTACGCATTAGCTAAAACTCCTCTTCATCCTATGCCTACAAAAATGCTACAAACTACTACGTAGCGTAGAAATATGCCTATAATGACATTAAATTGTAACTATGTAGGTATATTTAAAAAAGGGTAAATAAATAAAACATTTTATTTATTAACTCTTTATTGCACATTTTATAAAAAGTGAACAATAGGTGGACTTAATGCTAAAGCATTTTCTACACATAGATAGATAAATAAACTATTTACCGTACATAACACTATATTACAGTACAAATGTGCACATTGTGAAATGCACAATAGATCTTATCGCTTACAGCGTTTTTTTTCAGGAAACCTTAAGATGGAGATAACTATGTAAAATAATGAAGGTGTTATTGCCTTACTGTAAGATATGAAGACATATTATTAAATAAAAAAAAACGGGTGATAGTTGGCAGTGGGTAGTTTTTAATAACATAAATATCTACATTATACGATGAGGTGCTGCAGAACCGCGGGAGCCCCAATAGCATCCTGAATGCATTCTTGTATTTGACGCGAAGGGTGTTGACGACTTTTTGAGTAAAAGTAGTCCACTGGCTATTCGTGTAAAAATACTGTTGTAGAAGGATTTACCTATTTCAGCCGCCAAGCAGTAATACTCGCATTGCTGTGTTCCCGTTTGAAGGTGAAGGGTGCCGGTGAAATTACTGGTACATGAGACTTTTCACCCGTTATGTCTCAGGGTCAACAACGCGAGAGTGATACCTTTGTAGTTGCAAGCATAATAGATTACGTTATAGGTTACAGTAACCGCTTACCAACAGGTGGGCCGTAGGCATGTTTGTTTGTCACTTAAGTTGTATAAAAACACTTAAGGTCAAAATGGTGGCTGTGACGATATGTCCCAGGTTTCTCATTTCAGCGCGGTTCCGTTTAACAGCAAGGGTGGAACATGATCGCTCGCTTTTCCTTTTGGTGTGAATAGAACTCTCTCTTCTTTACAAGACATTATGTAATTGATGCAATAATAACAAAACAAATGCTATGGTGGCCGGGCAGGACAAAACACGACGCTAGTTGTTATTTTAAACATGCCCTATTTTATGACAGCGGTCATTTTCCAGCGAGGATATCAAGAGACTTGCACACCTCCTGCATTATTCATGAGGGGGTAAACGGACAAGACTACACCCGAGAGCGAAATAAACTTGCACAATAATGTTGATAACAATGAATATAAAACAAATGCAGTTTAAATATGTATTAGGTTACGTAGGTAGGTACACTTTCCATCATTCTTTTGTTGAATTTTTTGGCCGTTTTATGTTTTTGCTAGGCAAAGGGTAGGTACTCAAAGGACTCACTCACATACGCTGTACTAAAATTACAGCAAAATTAAAACCATATTTTTTAGCAATATCGGTTTATTTTGTGACAGTAGGATTACCAATAATCTTCTCGTTTCAGAAACATGATTTAACTAAATTTTCTCGACAAAATAAAAATATTGTAAAGCTACCTTAAAATTAAAATTTGCAAGAAAATACTTTAATAGTAGCCAACGGGATTGATGAGATTTATACGACTAATATGCTAACTTATAAATATTTTAAACAGTTGTTTGACTATACAGTATTATATTTTCTATTGTTTATTTTGAAATTATGCATATCAGAAAGAGACAAAACAGTGCTTAGTTAATCAACTGTTAAAAATGAACCCCTCGCGTGCCTAATTCAAGGATTTTGCGTCCGAAATTTGTAGGTACGGCTACTTTTTGGTGTGCTAATTCGGCACCTTTCAGCCTTTTTACAAGCTTTTATATATAAATAATAAATAAATAAATACCATTTTTATACTATATTATATTATTATATTACTATATTTTACTTTTGTTAGTTTGTGTGTGTGGGTCAAATTTTGGAACTGAAATTTAAACCAGTTATCACAACCGATTAAGTTAGAATTTTGCATAATTTGGTTTTGGAATTTTGGTTTGGATGACAATGCATGGTCATTATGACGGTCTAATTATTTTTTATGAACCCCCATGATATGGGTAACAAATGCAAGGGTTTGCCGAGAGGAATACGAAAAATAAAATAACGTCACTCTTTCATTTTAGAACAACAGGAATATTTAATTAAAGTTTTTTTTAAAGAATTTTGAATTACTAATTTTATAATTCAATGATTTTAGCGTTCGAAACTTGTATGGCTACTTTTTGATATGCTAATTATTACAGATGTGTCGATTTCATCTCGTTATCCTCACTCTTTTGGCCATAATACCCTAGTACGTTATATATATTTATTTATATTTATTATATTTATTTATCTACCTAATACCTAAGTTAAAAACAAAATAATTAGGTACCATGATGTAAGAATTAATGAGTCGAAAGAATCCTTCCTCCTTCCTACTAATATTTTATATTTTATATTTTATACTAGGTAATATTTTATGTTAAAGTTTGGATGTTTCTTGCTAATAATCTCCATAACGGCTGGATTGGTTTGGATGAAATCGAAATGAAACAGGTATAGTTAGTAACTTTTTATCCGGGTAGGCGATGTGGTGGGCAGAGACTAGTAATTTCATAAAATAGGCCGTACAATCAAATTCCAACTTTCCGCCCGAACAACAAACCTTTCCTAAAACTAATTTGCATGTCGTGCGGAGGCAGTATTGTTGCCATCATTATTCGGCAAATTTTCGTAATTACACGACACTTTGAATACAATAATTATGGTTTTTATTGGCGCTACCTAGTTCGATTGTAGGTATACATATAAGGCGAAATAGATCATCAGGGTGTCTAGACAAATACCACTTTCTGTTGACGTTAACGTCTGCGGAAAGATTGAATTGTATGTAAATGACATTAGCTGTATGTCACGACAGCTGCCAAGTTCTACCATGACAAATTTGCGTTAACGTAAAAGGAAAAGTAAGCGTGAGATATTTGTCTAGACCCCAGTTGTGAAACGATAGAAATAAACCTTGTTCGGTCGATAGCTCCAGGGAATCTTCATTAACTCTAATAAGTTAGCCATCAAATAGTTCAAGATAATTACATAAAATATTACAAGGTTTAACATTTAAGAAAATTTACAACTATATATAATATTGATTTACTTAGCAAAGCTATCCACACCACAGCGAAGCGTACTTTGGTGAAAATGCACTGGAAACGGTAGTACAGGTGCACACTGCACATGGCGTTAACACCACTCGCTGGTTAATTTTCCATCTAGAGGCCAAATTATACTACGAAGCCTAGGTACCTACCGCAAATGGCGGTCGAACGTTCAAGGAGTGAAATTTCGCGTAGTTAGTGGTTTTCGCTGCGACAAAATACTTACTTAGCTTTAGTAATTCGCTCGCTCGGTTGTGGTAATTCGCTCACAGCTGTTTAGCCTTCGAGCGGATAATCTGACTTAACTCGGGTTTATCGAATTTTGATTTTCCGCTGCTGGAACGGTTTGAGCAAATTGTATTTTCTACTTTTCATAACTCTCCCTGGGTACCTAGGCTGCTAGGTTAGGTTACTTAGATTATTTGTATTTTGTGATCCAGGTGGTTTTATGCACAATAAAAAGGCTATATTTTAGGGAGTCTTGAGTTTTAGTTTTTTCTGAACTTTCAAATCAAAATTGGTAGCGCATGGTGCGGCGGGCAAGTAGCCGGCGGAGATGCAAGAGGTTCGATTACCGTTGCGGGATAAACATTCCTCTGCCTTTCAAGCGGGCTTTCGTCCACTGCGCTACAGAGGTACTTATGGAAAAGTCCCAGGGTTGAGTTATTATTCGCCCGTTGCCGACCCTGAGAGATAACGGGTGAAAAATCTCATGTGCCTGTTATTTCGACGGCACCCCTTTAAACTCGAACGCAGCACTGCGAGCATTACTGTGGGGTGTTTATTTAGTTATAAATTTGAACTAGATTAGTAATTATAATAGATAAGTACATACTTAGGTACATCATTTTTAAAGTTCGTTTTGTTCTACATAATATTTTTAATACAAAATTAAAAATGAGTTAGATAGGTAGTTATTACCTAGTTCCAGCTTTTTCCGAAGATTTGTTATTTCTGTTTTTTTTTCAAAGGTAGCGAAGAAAATTGTCTTCGCCCCTCAGAAATTGTTACTTTGGTAAGTACCTTGTTTACATAATTGGATGCGGAGTGAACTCGTTGTGCAGTTAATTAAAACCTGCAAGTTTCATGTTTTGCGTTTAATAAGGCCTATTTTATTTAAATTTTATGTTGTTTTGTGCCTATTGCTACACTGCCTACGTGCTATTTTCCGCCTACGTACATTATTTAACTACCCACTCTCTTCCAGGTAGAAGTTTTCATTTGAAATATCAAGTGACTCATATAAGTCTACTATTATGTGGGTGCAAAGCTCTACTACATACTTTGACGTACAAAAATAAAAGTCGTACAGATATGGTACAGGCAGATGCTCCTTTTTACAAAATAGGAGACCGATCTTTGCTCGGGAACTAGGATGGACATTACACACACGCACACCTACCTACAACATCTCGCACTAACAATCATTGGTACGAGTAATCCATTTCACTGACGGACTGGCAACTGGCCGACATATATATTTAGACTGTATAGATTTTCTTATCTGTGAGTCTAGTCTAACTACATCGATTTTTCATTCCCAAAATACCTTATCCTGTTCACGTTGCTCAACAGTGAGATATCACTGTTATATTAGAATTTTTTATACAAAACATAAAATGTTCAACGACATAATTGTTCCTAGCCGTTTGGGTACCCTGCCTGCGGTCGGTGACTTAAACTCTGTTTTCTACCTCTTCTTTGTAGAAAACAGTCTTCTTTTCTTAATTCATTTTTTTTTCTTCTGTTTTAAAGTAGTTTTATATTCTGTTGTATAAAAAAATTTTTAGTAACAAAACATACACAGTTCAACCCTGATAATCCTGGCTAAAGTAACTACCTACCCAACTTGTAAAAGTCCCCAGTTCTCTTTGTATATTCAGGCAGCGGATGTGTCCGAGGGTGTTGCCAATGCAATATTAACGTGGCTGCAGGAGTACGTGACCAGCACTATTGGCATAATCGTATAATAATTCACAATATAACTCATAGATGCAGAATATGTAGATACATTTTGTAGAACAAGTATTTGAATGTTCTCTCTTTTCTGAGCGAACAAGCGCATAGGAATCTTTAGATATAATATTTAGCTTTTCAATCAGCTAAGTGGAAAAATTTAAAACCGAAAATATTTTTTACAATGTCACATAATAATAATACATAATAGTTCTGAACTCACACTAGGATTCTCTGCGTTGTGGGCAGTGTCTCCTTATCAAATAAAAATAAATTTAAAAATAATTACCGTGTTTGAAGTTCAAATTACCTGCGCATATAAACAAAGAAAAATATTTCGTATTAATTATCATGTAGATATCTTACACTAAAACAAAGACCTTGCGCTAATTTAAATTGAAATAATTACTATCTGTACAATCTTAATATACTAATCTATACTTCTATAGATACTAATATTATAAAGAGGTAAAGTTTGTTAGTTTGTATGTAGGGAGTTATCTCCAAAACTACTCATCCGATAGAAAGCTACACTCCCTGAGTGCTATATTTTATTCTGATAAAGATGTATTTTCAGGAAGAAATAGCATTGGCCTCGATCCTCTTGTAAACCAACTAAATTTAATGTTACCTATCTATCTCTTTTACTAACAGTTACAAAACAAAGAAAGCAACAATTTTAGTTTTGTCAAATTAGACAGATTTAAGTTTTCCATACAAGTTTAGTCGTGATTTCAAAACATGCTGACTATAAATACGAAAAAGAACGACATGTAAACGAATTTGACAGGAGTAAAATCCTTGCTTTCCCTGACTTGCATACACTATCAGTAAAAAAGAAAGTTTAAATTAGGTTTAGTTGGTGTACAAGAAAAACACTGCCATCGGCAGTAACCTTCAGACTTGTTAAAAATTACACAAAAATCTTTTTAACTTTCTTGGTAATTTCCTGTACGAATTTTCATACTACGATAACATCTACGAGCACGGTTCATAATTTAGTTGCAAGCGGTGAAAATGCAACTTGCGATATAATATAAACTAGTGGCCCGTACATTCTCGCATAACGTAGACATGGGCGTTTTCGTTTTTTACCGCAAACGGTTATGTAGCCGATATACAGTTTGCATATCGATATAGAAAACGGTTTTTAGATATCGATATCAGGCACAGGGGTTTTTAGTTACGCAAACTAAAACCGTAACGATAAACGCAAAATTGTTCAGTTATTTATCAGTTTAGCAACTTGTAACTACGCCGATTTCCCTTCATGCTTTACTAGGCTTAGGACTAACAGAAAAGTTTTTAACAGTACTGTCAATCATCAGAGATAACTTTTCTGGCGCATTTAAAAATCGACATATTTATAATGATTGTTAATTGAAGTTTTTTTTTCCCCAAATGTTATATACAATTTCTTGATATCGCTTTTTATCATTATCGGCGTAGGTTTGCATTTAAAAATGCAAGCTGCTCTACTTTTTTTGCCTTGAGATGACATCTTCTGTCGTTTATAATAAGCCCTATCTTCGAAAATAATCGCTCACAGGGAACTGACGTCGCCACAATATTACATTTTGTTCTAAATAAATATGACAGCTGGGGGTAAATTACTTGGTGATCTCTCCACCATTGTGAGATGTTATTTCACTTTCCCTCGTTATCCTTGCGAGATAGCATCTTATCGTCCAGGTACATGTGGAGTTCTCTGATTGCTCTCGCTAGGGCATTGCCTTGGGGCTTATGTTTTCGTAGAAGTTCGTTGAATTTGTTCCAAGCGCTAACTTTTTCAGTAATTGTTATTCTCTCTTCAACTACTTCATTCGCATGTGTCAATTGGTTTTTATTAATGATACCAATTATTAACATGTGCACATGTTTTTTCAACTCTGCGACAGCGTGCTCATTTTTAAAACATAATAATTTAAACCTAGGGTCTAACAGCGTACAAAGACCAAAGGTTTTGCTGTGTTCGACGCCAGAAAATCTTTCATGAAAGATTTGATTACATCCACAACTACTGGTTACAAAAATTTGTACTCTTCTTTGTTTAAAAAGTCTTCACAAACTTATTTTAAGCAGTTTGTGACCACTATCACCATACTTCCTGTTAAATATTCATCGCCACTTATTGACGAAGTAATTTCTTCAAAAAGTTGCAAAACCGTGCAGATTTCGCTCATTATCTCCCAATCCATTGCCCTGATATCAGGCCAATCTCTTTCAATAAGCGCCATACAATGCTTGACAGCCTCTTTCAATAAGGTAAATCGGCGCAGCATGTAAAATGAGGAGTTCCAACGCGTAGGCACTTGTTGGACTAACCTTTTGGGCTCACCACACTCTGACATATTTTTAAGTTGATAGCTGAGGAGCATATCAGTGGCATTGTACTATTAAAATGCGTTACAATATTTTTTATTTTATCTATCAATTCTTCTATTGGTCTTAACGCAGCCGTCACAATTAAATTCAAAGAATGTGCGTAGCAGCCATAGTGCTTCCATGCTAAGTTAGTTTCTATCGCCTTTACAATATTGCGAGCAT
The DNA here is from genome assembly GCA_958496245.1 of Perizoma flavofasciatum. NCBI lineage: Eukaryota > Metazoa > Arthropoda > Insecta > Lepidoptera > Geometridae > Perizoma > Perizoma flavofasciatum. The sequence continues at coordinate 9,399,924 of OY292425.1, read as the reverse complement.
TATCAGATATAGTAATATTAACTTTTTGCGTTAAACTCCATTCATCTGTCACTCTCTTCAATTCTCTGGCTAGATTCGAACGAGTGTGGCTAACGTTGAGGCCTTTGCACTCTAACAATACTTGTTTTGGCTCAAAATTTGAATCAATATAATGAGCCGTTACTCCGATGTAACTTTCTGTTTGGTTTGATGTCCAACAATCAGTGGTTAAGCGTACGGAAATATCGTCTCGAGATACTACTTCTTTTGTTTTATTTAATGTGTCTGTATATAAAACTGGAATCATTGTAGTAGATATGGTTTTTCTACTAGGCAACGTATATCCCGGTATGCTTTTTTGCAAATTTTTAACCCTTTATCTTCAACTATTCGGAATGGTTGATAATCACTTAAAAACAATTCAAGCAGATCTCGATCTACGCGTTTCCGTTCATTGGTAGTCATTTTTTTAATGTCATAAGCCTGCATTGTCCTTTGTCGTTTGCATGGCGGCTCCGTTAATACTTGGTTTTGGTTCATGTAATGCGCGACGACCCCAGTGCTGGTAGAAGCAGCCGCTACATCCACTACATTTGCTTCTTTAGACGAACTTGGCACAGCATTTTCGATAGGATTCCGATTCGGCAGTAACTATATTTTTTTAGCCAAATAAATAGAAGCATGTAATCTTTTTAAATGAGCATTTAAATTCCCGGTGATTGATTTATATGAAAAACTTTGTGTTACACACAGCCAGACCAACAGCATTGTTTTTTTATCAAAATGAGTCCATATCTCACTCGGTTGACGCGACATTTTTTACGAAAATTCGAATTTATTACTACCTAACCTAGGTATAAATTTATTTGACTATATGCACTCAAATAACTTTTAAACTATACCTACCTATCCTAGAACTATAATTTTATCTACAAAGTCACTAATTATACACTAAAACTATAAAAAAACGCAGGGTACTCTTTCCGCGTATGGCACGTGTCGTCAAGGTCAAGTGCACTTCAAAACTACTATCACAAAAAATGCAAATCGAAACCAACAACAACAAATTATTATTACAACCCTTCTATACCAAATCCATATTATAACAATGCAAATTCAATCTTATAACTTTGTTATTTCGTTCTATTTTGTATACTAGTACCGATCCAGGAAGCGCGTGAAAACATGGACCAAAAAGAGTTTAAATAGAAAGTAAACCATATTGCCAGCTATCTATAATATATTTTTACGCACGCCATTATCATGCAATTATGGCTAATGTTACTCCATATATTCGCTTCATATGTCGTTTCGTTTGGTTTTTAGTTTGTGAAGTTTTCGTTTTGTTCGTGTCTGTAACAGTTGAGGTTTTGAGTTTTTATGATATCGGTTATGTGGATCGATATATCGATATGATATCGATATCTAACCCATATCCGTTACGTTTCGATATATCGAACTCATGTCTAGCATATCGAGATCGTCGGAAACGAACATGATCATATTTTAAATCCAGTTGACTATCTGACTGTTACAATAAAATTGACTTGAAGAAACATCGATCAAAATATATGGAATCTTCAGGAGAATAACATCTACTTATTAAAAGCTTAGGGTCCAGGAATGACTGCTCAGTACTCAGTAGAACTAACAGGAGAGGTATTAGAAAGATAACTTACTTGAGACTTATCAAAACACCAGCTTATATAGTATCTTTTATTAAATCTATGGTTAATACAGGTTCAAGGTGGTTAAAGCGAAAAGTTTGTGTATATTAACGGCGATTACTGCGCTTACAAGTGCACGGCGCACTGCGAACTTATTAAACTTAAATTTGCCTTTCTTCCCCAGCACTAAAATCGACCTTTATTGCGGCTGGAAATTGCCCCTAGGCTGTTAGGTACTACAGAAGAAATCATAGTACAAACTCACGCCAGTTTCACTTCAAATCCTTGACATGCATGCCAAGTAAATTTCAACCGTTATGTGGTCAGCCAACAGTTGGTCCACCGGTTGGTAAGTGGTACAGTAACCTATGGATGCTTCCAACACCAGAGGTATCACTAGCGTGTTGCCGGCCCTGGGGCATAACGGTTGTAAAATTTAATGTGTCTGTTATTTCACCGGCACCCCATACCCTTCAAACCAGGTATCTATCGAGTAGTTTTGTATCATTGATACAAAACTACTCGAAAAATAACATTGATCAATTTGGGACCTTACAAAGTAGATGAGTGACTAAATTGCGCATTCCATTGCACAAAACGGCACTGTTTGACAAAAGTGTGTTATGTTTGGCACCTAGGATATTTAACAAGCTGCCGAAAAATGTGCAAAAATTGGTCAATTTAAATATATTTCGGAGCAAATTACACAAGATATTGACAGCTAAAGCATTCAAGAATATTTGACGGACAAATTATGATGGGAATATTATCTAATTAATGTGTTAAAATTTATTTTAAAAATGTAATGATTAGAATGTATATTTAATAAAGTATTTGTACGCCAGTTAAACGGCGAAACATGGCCGATCTAAATCTAGATATTAAGACCTGTCTGTACCTTTATCTAAGTTTTGAACAAATTAAGTTATTGTATTGTATTGTATCTATTCTGAAAAACGGAGAGAAAGCTTTTCCAAGGATATGCTGAGTATAAGCTAAACCGTGCACTGTCGTAACAGCCTAAAGGTGGAACTAGAGTGACAGAGGCTTGCATGGCACATTTACTACGATATGAAATAACCCCAGATATTTACAACCAACTACCAATTTATTGGGTAAATCTTCGTTTATAAAATGTGATAGCAATTTCAGTGTTCTTTTTTATTGCTGGATTCGTCTTGATTGTTCTACCACATCTTCGGTATATTTTATTAGACTTAAAATTTTAAATAGGTAATATCTAACCAAGGGCTGTAATCAAATTATTATTAGATATTTTAAATACTTCGAGGTCGCTCAACATCCAATCGGGTAAAATAATGTTTTTAAACTAATACTCACTAACTATAAACTATCGGTACTCTACGCAAGTCATATTGAGCTCCTTGGTATGCAAATATCTTCCAACTTCAATTATGGTAACTCTATAGAAACTAAGTGTAAAACTGCAGCCAAAAAGCTTGCTGTCGAAGGTGAAATATTACTTATCTTCAGAACAGCTGTTCACTCTTTACCAGGCCCAAGTCCAGTCTTGCATGGAATACTACAGCCACCTGTGGGATCATCATCAGCCCACATCAGTCCCCTGCTGGACATAAGCCTCTCCCAATACGCGCTACTGAGCCCGGTTTACGGCTCTTATCATCTACTTACTGCCCGCTGCCTCTCTTAAGTCATCGCTCCACCTAGCCGGGGGGCGCCCCATGTGGGATGGTTCAGCCAAATACCAACTTGCTATCTTGGACTCTTTCGTCGTGCCAAAAAACTACGAGGCACTTGTTGGAAAGAGACTAGCCAAGCTATGCGTTTGGGGCACCGTCGTAAGGTTGCTTGCCACATATACATGTGTTCAATCAATCCACTCAGGAATTGTTAAATCTCATTCCCCTTTGTCCATTTCGCTACAGACATATACGTGGCGAGCCTCTCCGCCCTTATGTTGTGGGCATGCCGCCCATGCGTACCAATCGCTTTTCCTCTTCTTTTATTATGAGGACAGCAAAGGAGTGGAATTCCTTTCCTGAGTCTATATTTACTGCAAAATAAAACTCGGGTATCTTCAAAAAAAGAATCCAGAAGCATCTACTGGGTGAGCGTGTTTTGTATAGGATAGGTTAAAACTGCGTTTACCATCAGGCGATGTGTACCGCCTAAAGTAAACCCATTTTTAATAAAAAAAAACCTCACGCTCAATATAAAGTAGGCTTTAAATGGTGAATTTAAAAAGTTAAGCGCTAAAACATTTTGAAAGCAGCAAACGCTATTTCCACCTAATTGCTCCTTGCTCGGTAAACCGGAAGTAGGAAGGGTTTTTGTAATTTTTTCATAAAAAGCTTTTATATTTTACACGCAGGATTCATATTCGCCACTTAAAAGTGTTTTTGTTCCGTAAAATGTAATAAAACTCTGTATATAGGAGAAGCTATAAAGTCACCATAAAAACCGTAAAATCACAGTAAGCAATAACATTCACATTCGTACTACGACTATGACTGAACAAAAAAAAGTTTTTTTATGTCATCATCATGCTTAGCTAGATACTGTACCTACTATTGCAGGGAAAACAAGATAACAAAATTTCATGTAACTATTGCCCTTCTACCTTCTTTATTTGGTTCGTTCAGAAAAACATCGAGAGGAAACCCATGCACTGGAACCAAAACTGTTATTCCAATGCGGCGATAGGTTTGCAACTTGTCACATGTGACATAGAAGTAGCCATGGCGTAGCTAGCATGCCATGGCATGCTAGCCAAACTGGCATGTATTTGTCCATCATGAGAAATATTATAGTCGTAAGTAAGTTTGTATAAAATAAAAATGGTTTAGTTTGTTGCACAGGAAAAATAAATTGTTATAAGTAATACCTTATTCATCATATTACCAACAATATTGTTGTTTAAAAACACAATTTTACAGTTTTTTTTCGATAGAGAAATGGCAAAGTTGCCTCTATAACGCTTGCATAAAAAAAACTCTGTAATATCCAATATTAATAAAATTGTTGGCAGTAATTATTATCATTTGATGAGATAAATGATACTCGAATAAAGAATCTTGTTATTTTAATTATTCAAATGTAATCGTTTTAGGATTAAGAAGCCTAAAATATCCGGTTTTCGCTAATATTTTGCCGTACAGCAATATCGTGGTGTCACTGACAAGGCGCGGATAAGTTGTCCGGCTAAATCCTGACGTTAACAGAGCAACCCTACCCGTTTGAGTAGAGCAGGTACTATGGCCTTTCAGCATACAACAATCCACTTCGGGTTCCTGCTGTGGGACAATGGATACGAGTCGGTATTAGTATTTTAATTCCATAAAACTACCGGTTCGTTTCACCTGGTCAAAACGTACGAGGACTCTTCAGATTTTTTTTGTATTTTGAAGAACTTTTACGCTGTGTTTATAGTGGCATGGACATAATAATTGTGTATTCAAAGATATGTCCAAGAATATTGCAAAAAAATACCACTATTTTTCACACACCTTGAAAATATACTTGGAGAAGTAAAAGGGAAAATTTATTACAAATTCCTTTGAAAATTACTTAGATGAAGTTTTTAGTTGTGAAAACAGGTAGTAAATATAAGTTTATGGGCAACTACGGAACCCTACACTGCGCGTGGCCTTACACGCACTTGGCCGTTTTTTGTAATCGATTTGCAAATCTTTAACAGGTATAATTTTTAGATAGGTTTTACCACCTCAAGTCACTAGGGGGCGCTGTAATCAATAGTGTAAGTGGACGGGGATTTTTTTATAACAATTAACTTGTGGAGTTGCGTACGATTTTGACGTTTATTAGTTTTTTTTTATTTTAACTGCTTTTAAACAAATTCAGTTCGAAGTTTTTTTCCCCTGCATTCTGCATTTTATATCTCTTATTATAGAGGTATAAAGTTGTAGTTAACGAACAAGTTTCTTACATATAGGGTACTAGAGGACTCTACAATTATTGAAACTCCATCTAGAGTAGACGTGAGAAACTTTCACCATGGCCCGTTCCAACTTTGTTATTTACACTACATTTCTTGGTATTGTGTAGCACTCGTCTGTTGCTGTGACTGTGTGCATAAGAGAAAGTTACGAACTTAATTCACCAAACTCTCAGATTCCGGTACAGCTACTGATTCTGCCGAGGAGGCGCAAATATGGAAGTCGCGACAGAGTTTATATATTTGAGGCTTTTGGGGTTGAGACTCTGGGTCAGTGAGGAACCGGGGCCCTTCGCGTTTTTTTTAATTCTTTCTGGTCGCAATGTATTGCGACCAGAAAGAATTTTGCCAGAGTTTTGGGAATGTTTCAATCTCGTGGTGATCGGGATCAGTTGAGCTATCTATAGATCGTTTGCAATGGTCTTTAGATAGCTATCAGTTTCAACTATATATTTTGTAAATATCTACTTGTGCATAGTTATAGAAACAAACATAAATAATGATTTTATTCCAAAAACTATCGTGAAGTTGACTATTCATATTGTAAAAACGGAAATTTTCACGTACTGCACTATCAGTGAAGGCTCTGCGACGCAGAGGGAGAGCGTCGCGATCACTCACCCTGATGAAGACTCTCGGAATGAGTCGAAACTTCGTCGGTACCTTCACTGATAGTGCAGTACGTGAAAATTTCCGTTTTTACAATATGAATAAATAATGATCATAAAGTGCAATAAATAAAATGCCCTATACAACCGAATTAGCAGATTTTGGCGATGATTTCACGATGTGCCACATACACAGCCGATAACCGTACCCATATGAACCTTATTGCAGAACGGGAGATAGAACTTCCAATTCTAGCCCTGTTACTAACCGGAATTACTGACACGAGCTAGACATAATTTACTGCGTCAATTTATCGGGTGACGAGCGAAATAGGGTGAATAGGGGGGGGGGGGGGGAATGTGAAAATCTTGTAATACCGTTTTGTGGTATATTTAAATTGTTTCTAGTTTCACCTATGCTTTAATTTATTTCAATACTGGTTTGTTATACTATCGGGGTCGCGTGGGATCCAAGTTTGGTTAAAGTTTGCAGTTTGTTTTATTTAACTAAGTGTAGCTCAACTAATGAGTTGGGTGTGTAGATATAGTTTCAGATGGGGATAACAAACTTTACAAGGGGATTAAAAGGGTTTCCTTGAAAGCAGTAACGTATTTTTGGATAACTTTCTTCCAGTTCTTGATAATGAACTTTCTTAGTTCGCGCGGGATAATTTTGCGATGAGGTAACACTAGTAAGCATCTAGTATCGAGTTATCTAGCTGATATGCAAAAATTATGCAATGTAAATATTACATAGGTTCTTATAAATAATCAATAACCTTATTGGTTTCTATAAATAACCAATAAGATTATTTTAACCACGAAGAGCTAAGATAAATAACTCTCCGATTTTCTGGATATAATTACTGCCCGTACGTGACTAATTAAATGTCTTTATCTTTTAATTTTTGTTGAGAAATTACTTACCAACCAACCACCACGTGAAGTGAACAACTTTCTTAGCCAACGTCACACCGCAGACGTGACGGCAACTTTGTAGTCGCGGGAATAGATTGAGGTAGATCGGGTTTAGATCGGCAAATTTATAGAAGCGATTACTGTGACTTGCCTACTGGTAAATAAATACTTATGTTAAAACACAAACAAGTCTATACTGAAAAAACTAACAGCTTGAACATTCAGACTCAGTAATATTATGTCTGAACCGAAAATTGCAGTACTTCGGTAATATTACTTGCAGAAGTTCTGACAACTTGGAGCGATTAATGATGATGTATAGCAATAGTAGAAGGGAAAAGGCCACATTAATGAAGCCCAAAACTATGGATCTGTTGTCCAACCTAAAGAGTCAGTGCGGCTCACCATTAGGCAACTGTCTGAAACCGATGGAGACAAACAGTGAACAGACCACCAAAGGAATTACGATCTTCAGAAACTACGGGTGGAGGAGGAGGCGTGATATAAAAAGCCTCCGAATCGGCTCAGCGATAAAGCCAATATGTGCTTTACGAAATACGGAAATGCCCAGATGGTTTTAAAGCATATTTCGGTTTCAGAACATTCGAAGTCCATCGAGCTCAGAATAAATAATACATCATGTGTTTTAAATTATCAGTAGTACGGTCCACGATACAACTCAGATGGGCAGCGTTTGGTTGATAGAGGTAGCCCAAGACCGTTCGTCATGGCACTCTTTAGGGAGGCCTGAGTGTGAGTATATCAAGCAGTGGACTACTATAGGCTTTTGGTGATGATGATGAAGACGGCCCACAATTAATGACCGAGGCTGTATCTAAGTAAAGTAGGTAACCATCAAACTTTCTAATACTACAAACCTTCGAGATTCTATGAATCCCGTTAAATAATCATCTGATTTAACCAAAATAAATTATCAAACATCCTGAATTAGAAACATGAAGTTCAAAAAGAAATAATAATAAATAATTCAGTTGAGCCCGGTCGGAGATAAATCTTTGGAAAAACGTAATAAAACTTTATTCATTAAAATAAATTGTGAACTTGAAAGGGACAAATCGATCTAGACAGATAAGTTAGCTAAGTGAATATAATTGTAGACTTTTGGAGATTTACGTTGTAAAGTGAAAAGTTATCGTCAAATAAAATTCTAAACCCGCATTTTAGGTTTGTAAATTTTATAGGGCTACTTTGATCCTTAGTTTATGCGACTTTTTTATCACCATCATGCACATGAAAATGTTATTTTTTGGTTTGCCCAATTTCCGTTCCAAAATGGTTTATCTGATTGTTATGCAATTTTTGCCATCGATTTGTATGTCTTCTAGAAATATTTTTAGATCCATTTTTAGAGCCACTAGTCATCCATAACCACATTCCACTAGAGGGCGCTGCAATAAACAATGAAAATACACAGAAATACATCGCAGTTCATATTTAATTTATTTGATTAATAACAAATAAGTTACAAGTCCAATTATCTTAATAATTAACACTTTAAAAAAAACTTTGAGAGTAAGCATCTCATACGAAAATTCATATATAGAGTAAAATACATTAATTTAAATTTAAATAATAAATTACCAATGAAATCAATTCGAATTAAAAAAAGTAACAAAAGAACATTTGTTGGCAAAAATACCATCATAGTCATAAATGGACTATTCAATCAGCAAATTGCTGTTGGGGACTCGCTTCTCTTATTTTGTTATAAAAGTTACATTTTGAAGCTACGGTTATAACTTGTTTTACTAAAGTAAGTTGTAGGTGTAACGGTTGCTTCCTAACATTGGTGGTCCTAAAGTTGGAAGTTGCCACCTTTACTTAGGGGTGGTAAGGTCTATGGCACTCTATGGGGCACCAGTATGAGCAGAGACCCTGACGGAGGCAAATATTGCCCTTTTGCGAAGACCTCAAAGGGCGATGGCAGTCGGAGTCATACGTGGTTATCGCACCATCTCGTACGAACCGAGTTGCGTGATGGCAAGTTGCTCCCTTGGGATTTAGAGGCAGAAATCCATGTGTCACTATACGAATGGCGCGTGGAGCTTCGCCGTAGAGGCGAAAGTCCGTCGCAGAGAGAATTGGTACTGTGGAGGTTTCACGCTAGACAAGTGCTGCTTGGTAGATGGAAGGAACGTTTAGGAACACCTAGAGAGGCTATCCGTCCGATCCTAGAGGACTGGCTGGACAGGGAACATGGGTCGCTTACCTTCCGGCTGACGCAGGTGCTTTCAGGGCATAGATGCTTCGGAAAGTACTTGTGTCGTATAGCCGGAAGAGAACCGACAACTAAATGTCATCACTGTAGTTATGATGAGGACACGGCGCAACATACACTACAGGAGTGTTCGGCTTGGAACGACCAAGCCGTGACCTCGTCGCAATAGTAGGGGACGGCCTCTCGTTTTCGGAGCTCCTAAAAGCTATGCTGGAGTTAGAGAGGTTGTGGAATGTTGTTGTCGCCTTCCGTAACATATTTTAACCCAGAAGGAAGCTGTTGAGAGGGAGCGAGAAATAACAACTGACCTCCCTATTCACAGCAGGAGAGCCGGGCGGCGCAGAATAATGTTTAACGCTCTTCTTCGACCCCCATAACAGAACTCTAGGCATAGGGGTGGCCACCGTCATGACTTGACCTCGGGACGGCGCGCACGGTGTTTCCGCGCACCTCTTGTGATGAGCAGGCGTTTCATAGCGTGAGTTTGGGGCCCAACGGCGCTGAGACGGCGGAAGAATGCAGAAGCATACCCGTAGTCTTGGCAGACAAGGTGTCAGGAAGAAACACAGTGGTGGTTTTAGCCCGGCATAACTCTTCTGTTGCCCTCGCGACGGAAGAGTATCCATGGTGGATTTCACGACTTAAAAAAAAAGTGTGGTGGTGTGTGATGTGTGATGCCGCATCTAGTCTGACAGAGATGGTGTGTCAAAGCCTTAATATCAACGTCGAGAACCAACAACAAAATGAAGCGCTCATAAATCTTATAAAATTGTTTCATTACAAAGAACTAGTTAAAACTTTTAGAGGTCTTTTTAGCTATTTTGTCCTCTTTACAAACGTGTCGGAAGACTAATGAAATATTTCACTGTAATATACAAAGCGGTCTCCGTTTCTTTATTAAAGAAACGGAGACCGCACAGTTGTATATTACAGTGTAAGTTTACATCAGACGTAATACGTCTGATGTAAACTTACGTAAAATAGTAAGTAAAACCCAAATTATAGAAATATCCGCAATATTTTAGGTAGAAGCTAGTTTTTCATATACTGAGAGATGACTGTCTCTCAGTATATGAAAAACTAGCTTCTACCCCCGGCATCGCCTGCGATGTACAAGGATTAAAAGTAGCCTATGACATATAGTAAATAACTGTCAAAACTATTCCTGTTCCAAATTTTATAAATCAATGCGGCTTAATATCAAAGTAAAAAAAAAACTGAATATCTAGCGGTCTCTGTGGTGGCCATATAAGGATCTCCACATAGTCCACATTGGTGATAAAAAGTAAGAAACAGAAAGAACTGTGAAACAAAAATATAAAATATTGTATAAAGTAAGTACATTATGTCGTTTTTTAGTTAATAAAAGCAAATTGTCATGAATTTATTTCTCTGCAGTGGGTTTCTTTACGAGAAATTATTATTTTCATCTTTAGTTTGCAAACTGTGCCAAGTAGGTTAAATGTTTCTGCGTCCAGTGGGACTTGATGAAAATTAAATTGTAATCAAAACTCTAGAATTAGGCCACGAATGTTTGAAGTTTTGACTATTTGGTCCATTATTTTTCTGAGCCGTTATTTCACCGATAGTATAGGTACGCAACGTGAGAATTCCCTTTGAGAGGAGTGGCATAAATGATTTCAAAATTGGTTAATTCGTGTAATTAACGCTAACGTAGAATATTTTGAGAAAAAATTAGTTCATTTTTGACAATTCATAGTATTTGTTTTCTAATTTATTCCGGAATTGCGCCCGGAATAAATTAGGACTTATGTTTTAACCAACTAAACAACTAACAGACACATACATCACATTTGGATTCCATGTATCGTAGGAACCACGAGTACCGTGGTACCACATCACCCAGACCAGAGACCTACCTAACCATTAACTCCTATAGCGATTCAATTCAAGCAAAGATGTCAAAACTTGCTTTGCGGTTGACGATTATGACAATGCCATAGCGTCCTCAACTGCAAAGCAAAATTTGACATATTTGTCTGAATTGAATCGCTATAACACTTGATGGTTTGGACTCTGGAACAAATATCTGCAGAACAAACATTTGTCTTGCAGCGGGAATCGAACTTGCACCGCATACGTCGCATCCGGCTACTCGACCGTCGCGCCACTGAGGTCATTTATTCCGTACATATATAGGTATATATTCAGAATTGTATCCCAATTGCAACCTATACTTTCGCATTTATAGGTAATATTATTAAGAAGGAATGATAAAAGCAAACCACAAAAAGAAAATATTATTGTCGTCTGCATTTTCCACTGTGAGTTAACTTAACTTTTCCATCCTTTCACCCTTAAATGCGGCGTCATGGACGCCATTTTTTTTAAAGACTCAAACATGTGCTTCTGTATGTGACACAAAATAAACATTTTTCATCTTTATCTTTAAATAAACGTAGTGTATTCGTAAACAGCGTAGATGGTTTGAAATCGGTCTCGCAGTGGCTCTTGCGGTAACGAGCCACTCGGGGCCCGTTGCTATTATTCAACACAGATTTTCCTTATAGTGTTGTATATTCTTTAAGGGTGTTATTTTAATAAAAGCCTCCGAGTGAGACTTGGGGTCATGCTCTAAGGATAACGGGAGATAGAGTCGCAAGCGATGTCAATGTATGTAATTTTTTTAGATGATGTAAATTTTTATATTAAATACATATACAAATGATTTGATAAATAACAAGATAGTTTCATAATTTTATCATATGTTCAACGTTGTTGTATTAATAGACGAAAAGTGGTTTTACTCATTGTTTTGGAACAGGGTTATTTGTAACAACCCTCGGAACATAATTCCTACTACCAAAACTATAAACTTTATGTCCAAAGATTTTTTTAAATTTTGATTATAATTGTTATTATGTAAGTTTTTATGAAAAAATAGAAGAGAAGCACTTTACATGTTAGACTAAAGTTAATTGATTCTTGACTTAAAACTCTTATTAGGACTTTTTATTTCTAGAAACAGCTGCGTTTGGAGTTAACTATTATTTTTAACTCAAAATGTTCTGAAAAACAGCCACAAAATACCAATATTTGTAGAACGAAAGTTTTTAGGAGGAATTATAGTATGAAACCTGTTGGCTGATTTTTTTAAATAACAATGTAACAATTGTCTTACGAGTATGTAACCAACCACCTGATTTTATACCACTCAATTTGATGTATTACCCGATTATGAAAAATAATATGAAAATTATGGTAAACAACAATCCTGTTTGGTTCAGTCCAAGGAGAGGGCTGGTTCGTGATCATTCTGGTATTCATAAAATAACACAACTAAACTTCGCAACAAGAGCGGAAAATGATGTTAGTCTAGCGCAACTCCTAGTCTTATTTCCGACAATTAATGTATAAAGTTCCCTAGCTCCGGATGCGGGATTGTGATTTATGCTAAGAGTGCTGGCGCGGTACACTCGGCAAACACAATTTCTGAAAGTTGCTTTCAGTTTTAATGAAACGTACTCATTTATGTAAGTTCCGTAGGTCGGCTCAGTAGCACGCTTGACCAACGCCCGTGAATTGCAGAATTGCTCGTGGGTAGGCGGTCCTTTTTTAACCGCCTTTAAAAAACGGAGCAGGTTCTCAATTGGGGGGATTTTATATTAGCTATTATTTTGTTTGTGTATCGCCGCACGATAACTCCATTATGATTGTGTGGTCTCATCAATATACTATTTAAACTGAGTACATTTATAATATTTAAAAAATGTACTCGCGAATTCATCGATAAGTTCATACGTACTACACATTATTTACACATTTATATAGAAGTAGGTAGGTATTTACAAAAATACAGATGAAACAGCTAGCTATTTAAAGGCATAATAATAATAATAAAAATAATAATAATAATAATAATAATAATGATGATGATAATAATAATAATAATAATAATAATAATAATAATAAGCCCCTCAAAGCCCAACCCCACGTCCGTGCTGAACATCTATGCCACGTGAGGGGCGGACACTCGCAATGAAATGACTAAGCGGGTTACTAAAAAGGGCAATGGTAAACCCAGCATGATGGAGAAAAGTAAAAATGTACGTATATGGTCGCTTCCCGGGGGTGATCGCCGGGGCACGTCTGGAGCCGATGCTGGACGTCACAGCATGCAAGCCATCGGTGGCGAGGGTAATGGGCGGCCCTCTGCCGGGGAACCCGAACAAGGTGAGCCCAACAGGAGGTACAACCTACGACCACTGAGGAGAACAAGCCGGAGCACATCTCGAACTGGCACAGGTTTCAGTAGCACGAGTGCTGCTGACGTGGGGCGGCTGGCCTCTATTGAGGAAAGGAGTCCGAGCCGAACATATTGGGCTGAAAAGGATCATGAAGCCCGATCCTCTTATTCCTCACCTAAATCTCTTTTTTCTTCGATTCATTCTTCGCCCCCTTCTTGTCTTAATTCTAATTCCCAACATTCTTCGATTTCCTCTCCTTCGTCTTCATTGGCCGAGGATGTTGTGCAGGCGACATCTGTCGATAATCCTGCACCCACCAAAGCTAAACCACGTGCGCGCAAAAAATGGACTAAAGAAATGAATATTTTTATCCTGCGCACATACCTTATAATTACAAATTTAGAGACAAATACCAGAGCTTACCTTACAGAACTTCACAACAAATTTATTGATAAATTTCCAGAAATGAAAGTCAGCAGACAGAGGGTAGGTGACCAACGTAGGGCAATAGTTCGCAACAATTTATTGAGTGCATCTAGTTTAATAGAGATACGAGCAGAAGTGGAGTCTCATTTGCAAAAACACCAAGGTCAAACACAACAATCCATCTGTCAAACACATACTCAGCGATTGCAATGGACGTCAGAGCACAATGAAACCATAATTCGAGCATATTACATAATAACACAATTGGAAACTAACAAAACAGCATATAGGAAACCTTTGCACCAAAACTTCATAAGTGCTTTTCCTTATCTTTCTCATTTAAGCGAACAAAGAATTGCAGATCAAAGAAGAGTCATCATTGCAAATAAACTTATTGATGATGATAGGCTCACTGCCATTCGAGAGCAAGTTGATCGTGAATTAGGAACACAAACAAATATGAACACAAGTCAAAACGAGTCTATCCAGGGAAATATAAACAGAACAGTTTGGTATGACGCGCTAGATGACAATGCCCCAGGTATTTTATATGACGCTGAAGCAACAGAACAACCGACACAAGATTTTTTAGATATTGTAGCTGATCAAGACAGAAACCAGGAAGTTGACGCAACATTTACTGAAGCTCTACAATACTTCAAGAATACGAACCCTGGTGAGCGACCCTTTATCCCAAAACAGAAAGCTTCCGGAAAATTTGGAAAGATTGTCAATTACCTTAACGATGTCATACTACCTGAAAATGTTACCATTGACACTGATTTTCCAACCCTTCAAACTGCAGTTTACTGTGTGGCATGGACAGCAGCCAAAGTAAATGGTTCGAAACTCAGAATACCACCTGGAGAGTTAGGGAACCAAACTAAACAGAAAAGCGTACCGAACTGGCAAAAACGCCTTGAAAGGAAGAAAGACGACCTTCGAAAAAAGATAGGGAGATTAACGCAATTTATGAATGGAAACAGAAGGAGGGCCCTTACGCAACAAGTCGGAAAAATATTGGATCAGTTCAAAACACATACAACGCATGAAGAACCAAACACAGATCTCACCCATTACTTAGACACCCTGAAACAGAAACTGATTGTTGTTAGCAGCCGTCTCCGACGTTACACAGCGTGTACTTTCCGTAAAACACAAAACACCCAGTTTTGCAATAATGAAAGGAAATTTTACCAAACCCTATCCCAAAAAACTACTAACCGCGCTTCGTCAACCTTAGCGGCCACTAATAATAATGAGACGAACACTAGTGTGTTAGACCCTGCCGAACTGCGTCAGTTCTGGGCTCATATATGGGAAAATCCCGCTGAGCTTAAAGAAGGAGCTGCATGGATCCAGAATGAATGCGCAAGATACTCGGACTTAACACCTATGGAGTTTGAGCATATTCCTATAGATGTATTCCATTCAGTCCTAAGAACAACACACAACTGGAAAACGCCTGGGTCTGACCACATACATAGTTACTGGTACAAAAAACTAACATACATCCATCCTTTTCTATACAACCATATTAATGACTTTATTAAAAATCCTAACTCACTTCCTAGTTACATTACAGCCGGAACCACCTATATGATACCAAAAGACATCAACGACACTGCAAACCCAGCAAAGTATAGGCCAATAACTTGCTTACAAACGATCTATAAAATTCTTACAGCGTGCTTATCTCAACTTATTTACAGGTACGTAGATACTAATAAGATCTTGGCTGAACACCAAAAAGGCTGTAGGAAATTCAGTCAAGGTTGTAAGGAACAACTTATCATTGACTCGGTCGTCTTACAGCAAACGCAAAAAACAAAAGCGGATCTCTATAGCATCTACATCGATTATAAAAAAGCGTTTGATTCAGTTCCACATACATGGCTAGTTAAGATCTTGGAAATTTACAAAGTTCATCCGCAACTTGTCTCATTCTTAGGTAGCACTATGGCCAAGTGGACGACCCAACTTCATGCACAGACTATCAGTAAGACGATTGAAACAACACCAATTAGCATCAAACGCGGCATATTTCAGGGAGATGCACTCAGCCCATTATGGTTCTGTCTAGCCTTGAACCCACTTTCCAATAGCCTGAATTCGATCAACCTAGGCTACTATCTTGGAAATACAAATGACAGACAGACGGACCTTCGAGAATACACACTAAACCACCTATTGTATATGGACGATATAAAAATATATGCTTCTACTAAAGGTGATCTAGAACTGCTAATTCAAGCTACGGAACAGTTCTCAAAAGATATTGCGATGGATTTTGGGATAGATAAATGCAAAATTAATTCTATAAAATCAGGACAAAATTACCCACATACATTTCAAATGCAATCTGGCGAAACAATCAAATCAAATCAAATCAAATCAAAATATTTTATTGCGAATATGGGTATGTCAGATGTTAAATTTATAATAAAGTATCACCATAAACAACTTTCTAGCATGCAAATATAGTCTTAAATCTAGTCATTAATCAAGTAAACAAAAAATAAAAAAAAATAAACCTACATGATTAAATTAAAATATCTATGTCATACATCATTGATTGAGTCATCTAAATAATCATTAACACTATAATACAATTTTTCAAGCAGTAGTTTTATAACTTTTTTCTTGAAATTATTAAAAGAAGCTGTTTCCAGAACATCAATAGGTAGATGGTTATATATTTTTGGAGCCATACAAAATATGCTCTTACTTAGTTGTGATGTTTTACTATGACGGCAACATATTTTGTGCTTATGGCGTTTACTTTTAAAAGTAGAATACAGATTTAAGTTTTTTCTTACAAAAAGGACAACCTCAAGTATATACATACATGGCAATGTTAATATTTTTAGCTCACTGAAATGTGGTTTGCAGCTGTTTGACAATTGATCCCTTAAGTGAAAACGAAGCTTACAGGTATTTGGGGTATCATCAATCAAAACAGATTCATTATAAAGAAATTAAAACTAAGCTTATCAATAACTTCAAACACAGATTAAATTCCATATTAAAATCTCAACTTCATTCAAGAAACACAATTAAAGCTATAAATTCCTACGCCATCCCAGTTTTGACATATTCTTTTGGAATTATTAACTGGACTAAAACAGAATTAAAGAACCTGCAACGCATTATAAATGTCACAATGACGAAACACCGAAAACACCACCCGCGAGCTTGCATTCAAAGGCAAACTTTACCGCGAGTAGAGGGGGGTAGGGGTATAATAAACATACGTAATTTACACAATCGGCAAATAACGACACTACGGACATACTTTCACGACAAAACCGAAACATCTGCTCTCCACAAGGCAGTAGTTGAATTGGATCAAAAACTTACACCACTTAACCTACAGGACCGTAGCAAGCAGAAAAATGAAGAACTAACTGACAGACAGACTTTAATTTCCGAGTGGACCCTTAAGTCTCTTCACGGGAGACATCGCAACGATTTGAGCCAACCCACCGTCGACATGCAGGCGTCGAACGAATGGCTTCATCGAGGCGAACTCTTCCCTGAGACTGAAGGGTTTATGATCGCTATTCAGGACCAGGTGATTGAAACTAGGAACTACCAAAAGTATATCATGAAGATTGTAACTACTGATATGTGTAGGCGCTGCAATAGTTCATCAGAGACTATCCAGCACATCACGGGGGCTTGCAAATCGATCGCTCAAACCGACTATAAATTCAGGCATGACCAGGTGGCCAATATAATACATCAAAGACTAGCGACCAAATACAATTTAATAGAAACACTTACAAGACCAACTCCGTATTATAAATACTCCCCCGAAACTGTGTTGGAAAACTCTACTTATAAACTCTATTTTGACAGAGCCATCCTAACAGACAAGACCACACACTATAATAGACCGGACATAACACTCATTGACAAAACAAATAAAACAGCACTCCTTATAGATATAGCCATTCCCAACACACATAATTTGCAAAACACAATAACGGAAAAACTTTCCAAGTATGTTGACCTGAAAAACGAAATAATCAGAATGTGGAGGCTAGAGAAGGTATCCATCATCCCAATAGTGATTTCTTCAACAGGAGTTATTCCAAAACAACTTTTCCAGTCACTTTCCTTTCTTGATTTGCCCAAACACACATTTGCCATTTTACAAAAAGCAGTAGTATTGAACACTTGCAGGATCGTGCGAAAGTTCTTACAAACTGATCTTTCCATCAATATGCAGGCATCAAGTTCTGATGTCATGATCCCATCAACCAGGCCCACTGACGTGCACTTGGCTTAGGCCCGTGCACCTCAGTTATTTTCCGGCTTTACGTGAGCTGAGTTAATAAAAATCTACACAATAATAATAATAATAATAATAATATAGCAATGCTAATGTGTTGAACCAGATAGGAGCCAGCTCTTTAGTCACGCGTCGCTTCATCCAGTCGAGTCGTCCTGAAATTATTTTGAAGGGTTCCCCACGGACTCGGGTGATTGAATGTAATTAAACTGAATTGTTTTTATTCGTATGGTATCAATCGATTCCATGCATTGTAGCTAGGCACCTAGTGTGATGAAAATGAAAATATCACTATGCCAGATTAAAGCCAGTTTTTGGACTAGAACAAATAATAGCAGTAAGTACCTTAGTATTTTTTTAATGGTTGAACTATACGTTTTATTTTGTGTCTTATACCAAATTTAAGATGTTATAACAACATGGTATTGACATGGTCGAAAAGCTATTTACATATCAGATATGCATATTCCAGGTCGAGCAAAGAACTTCGCTTGGGTTGGACGTTGTAACAGAAACAAAACTCGAATAAAGTCTTGAATTTTTATTATAAATTGCAATCTTCAAGCTTATTGAAAAGAATAAGTCCTATTTCAAACTCACCCACTATATGCCAAGTTCTATAAAATTCAGGTGAAACAGAAATTGAGTTATTCCATTCCTTGTTCTAGTTTGGAAAATTCAAAGTTTGAGCGCCTGTGGACCGTTGGCTCATGGAAGATTCTAGATTCCCTAGCTTTTTTTGTTAGCTGACTCGTATCGTTATCACGATTTGTGCTTTTTTTCAAGGAGTAGAACACTATTGTTTATAGCACTATTGTATTTTTAAGTTTGACTGAAAGTTCCAAAAATTAAATGACACCATTGTCAGAAAGTTTTCTTTTATTTATGAAAAGCACTGTGCCATCTTTTTCGTGCCGCTTACCTTGTTTTTCATTGTGGTTGTACGTAGCTTTATTTGTTGTTGTAATAAACATTTTGCTAGAACGTGATAGTAAAATTTTCAGAAGATTCAAAACATCCACTCCTCTTTACAAACGAGTCAATCTTTAGAGATACGAGTAGCATCTCTTTCAACTTTATTCCGAGCATGCTTGAAACGGACGATCTAGTTTAATCTATCTAATGTCGTAGCTTACTTAAATTGACTGTGAAATCTGTAATAATAGGTTCTTGCTTAGCGAGTAGAACGAGACTCCACATAGTAACAAAATGTGGAGATGTCTGTTTTGTTAATCAAGAAAAGAAATCTAGAGACTTCTGTACGTCTAATTCTGATGTCTTGTTAAATTAGATTTTACCTATTTATCCTCTGATTAATAAGATAGATAATATTCTGAAATCTTCAGTCCAAAATTCAAGATTCTGTTTTATTCCTGCAAACCCTTATTTCAATCATTATTTTAACAATTTCTGATGCTGCCAGTCGGCATTATCAATCGAGTTGGTAAGTTTCTTGTACTTTTTTATTTTATTTTATAAAATAAATTTAAAGAGTTGCAAAAATATAATTTAAAATAACTCGATAAAAAAAAATACATACAGATTAACCTGTTAAAATTTATTCATTTGAGTTTTTTTCATCGAAACAGATTTGAGAACACTGAGTCTCAACAGAATGGGACAAACGACGTCTGTATAAAGTAATTGCTTAAAATATCCAATAATAGAGGTTTCACCGTACATTTCATCTGACTGCAAAATTTTAGGGTCGATTCTCTTGAGAGTCGTAATAGGTACGAATTTGCTTTATGTGCTCCAATAGCATGTAATGTGCTTATCAACAGTGTTATACATAGACCGCAGTTACTCGTATCTCTAGGTACGTGACATTCACAGTAAAGTTGTTTTACTAAAACAATTTTGGAAAGTTGTTTTAGTTTTATCTTAATATTTTAAATTGAAAAACTTGTCTTCGTTAGAAATAATGCAATTCGCAAATCTTTAATACAAATTGTACAAAAGACACAGTAGATGAAGTCATAATTACATAATATAAACACTCTCTCTTATCATGTTAGTATAAAATGAGTTTTTTTTATTGACAGATTAAATAACTAATTTAAGTAATAGGACTACTGGTAAAAAATGGAGACACAATTACATTTTTCAATTTACGTAAAATAAGTAAATCTATAGATCGTTTGTAACGGTCTTTAGGTGTTTCATCTGTATTTTTTGTATATACCTACTCGTAAAATCAGTATATAATATATGAAGGTATGTTTTATATCATGAAATAATGAAAATTATTAAGGTACAGTCTTTAGAAAGTCATAAAAATAAATAAATATATAAATTTTGCTGGTCATTTTTCACACAGCATCATCTAGTCCCAAAGTAAGCAGAGCTTGTCATACGGGAACTACATGACTGTTATACTTCATATATCTTCAGCGCCACAGAGGTTGTCATTAAAAATGTCTGTCTCTTCTGTTTGCTATATATATCTTATGCATTATTCAGATAAGAATTTATTTTTACTGAACCGGAAATCGCAGAATAAGTTTTCTTGCCTGAGCTATATATAAGACGAATTTCCCGAAGTAGTTGTAGATATTTCCTACAGGAAATATCTACAAAAGGCCTAGGCCTAGCGATTGATTTTGAAAGAACTAGGTGGTGAAAGAATAAAACACTCAATAGCAGTCATCAAAATTATGATGGCTGCTACTTCGTATAGAAGAGCTTGCGATTGAATACCTTGGGAAAGCATGCCTGGGAGTACTTGGGACATTTGGGCCGCCCGACCCGATTTTCATAATAAAACCATCTCGCTAAATGGACCCGGGCGATGTCTCGCTCGATGTCCCGACGCCCTTGCCAATTTGTTTTACACATTTCAGTAAGCTCATTGATTTCGAGGTGATAGATTTCTGTGCGAAATGTGTCTGCGAGGTTTTTTCACTTTTCACCAGACTTGGTATTGTAATTTTGGTACCACTATAAAGTTGAATAAAAAATCAAGCAAAATATATTCCAGCCGTGCTTGCTGCCTAATTTTACTTAGTTTTTAAGATGACAACTCATGTACTTTGTGATATTGATAATCAGCGATGACTTCGATCGAAATCCTATTAATATTATAAACGCGAAAGTTTGTGAGGATCCATCCTGTTGTTTCTCTTTCACGCAAAAACTACTGAACGGATGTTGATGAAACTTAACAGTAATATATCTCATACATCAGAATAACACATCTAGGGTATTTTTTATACGGGTATCACGCGGTCGAAGCTGCGGGCAGAAGCTAGTTATTATATTTAAATAAGTGCTACATGACCTCATAGGCTTACTCACCTTTTAATCTAATATTATGTCATCACGCCTAGGATATCGATTGACTGATTCTCGAAGTGCTCATGTAATAACAAAAAAAATTGCTGCGTAACCTAACCTAATGACATATCTACCTACTCTAGAATAGGGTAGGTACTACCTCAATGCCAGACTAGTTATTATCACTGACTAAGCAAATCCGCGTGGCCAGAGACTACGTGACAGGCCCAAACTCAGGGCCTGGATGGCGTAGAGCGGGACATGAAATTAATTGGAGTTGAAGGCTGCAGAGAAAAAGTCCAAGACAGACCCGGCTGGAGAATTTTACTCGACCAGGTCAAGGCCCACCCGCGGCTGTAGCGGCTTAGACGATGAAGCAAATCCGCGTGCCAATACTCGATACGCAAGTTAGGAGACAGTTTTTAGGCTTCCGAAAACAAATGATGAATACAGAACCATCATTAGTTACCTCATGTCAGTTTGCCTATTTGTAGTCTGATTTTTCCCGGTATACCAACGTGTTTTTATAAACCAAAATAAATACTGAAAAAATTAAAAAATAACTTCTTTGCGCACCCTCCTGTACCTACATGTAAAGTGAGAGATTATTGTGTTGGTTATTATTGAACAGGTCTTTAAAAAAACCGACCAAGTGCGTGTCAGGCCACGTGCAGTGTTGGGTTCCGTAGTTACATATAAACTTATATTTACTATCTGATGGAATTTGTACACCAGACTCTAACAAAAATTTGCATTTTAAAACTTAATATTACGTAAACGGGCCCCAGAATCGAAAAATGGTTTACACACCCGCAATACGACACTCCACACCATGGGATAGACGAGGAAAATATCATCCCTACCTTACGTGTAGACGAGGTACACTATTTTTTATCCAAGTGTTTTATTTTATCACTTTGTTGGCGTGAATTTTAAGTATAACCATGCCAAATTACAGCTTTCTAGTAGTAGCTTTCTAGTCTCTGAGCTAAGCCGCGGACAGACAGACGAACCCTGAAAACCATGGTATTTTGACAAATGTGGCATAATATCGACTGTCAATCGCCAAATTTTTATCGAAACGAAAAGTGTCTTGCACTTCGAGCGATCTTCAAAATTAGGATATCCTTCTTGTTATTTGTTCGAGGAGGAAAGTCTCTATCGGGGTCGCAGTGGAGTACCCTCAAGTCTGAGAGGCACGATACAAAAGACCACGCTTGTGTGTGTAAGTAGTAGTTAGGTACATACACCCTACATAGGCCCACGATTATTATTTTTGTGTGATAGCTCTAAAGTCAAAGCCTCCTGCTGATCCGAAACGTTCGTCTTAACGTTAATTTATACCTAGGTATTACCACTTTTGAAACAAGAATGTATGGTCCTATGTCTTGATGTGAAGATAGAAAATAATTTCTGGACTCGATATAATATTGCGTCAGTCTACTTTCCAACAAAATTTGTCTAAGGAAAGATTGTAAATTGTTTTTGAGTAGGATACCGGTTTTATTTATCAGTGCGAGACTTTACTTTGACTGTTTTTATAGGTTGTTGTGATAGGATGCACTTCGAAGAGCCACGTTTCTTAAACCAAAGTTAAAGTTGTAGGAAAATATTGACAAAGTACACCGAAAACTTAAAAGGCGCAAATAAAATCAGGATATGGCAGAATTGACTACGGAGTTCCAACCGCAATCGAGCATTAAACGACTTACAATTCGATTTCAAGCAGCATTGGGAATGTTTGGTTTTATAGTAACTGGAAGTAAAAGACGAGATTGTAAATCCAGGGATTTTTTTAACGCAACACTTGGAAGAAAAGTCTATTACCGACGTTCGATACACCATATGAGTCAATAACATTTGAAAAACTATTCTGAATGTGATTGTTTGTAATGTTTGAGCCCATGACCTTTCATAACAAGAATGTCAATAGGTATGGTAGCTACAGAAATAGAATTTCAATTCAATGTTGAAATATGTACATTAGAGTATGAATGTTTCACAAAATACACTATGATCCAGTGGGCTCATAGTTGTGAGCCCTCCATAGGTGCGTGCCAACATGTCATTGATATTGTCAGAGAAATAGCCTTGCTCTACAATTGTCAAAGGAGCATAATTTTGGGAGCGTTACTTCTGGTATTTTAGTCTTTATTTTTCACTATGAACCCTCCAGGTATTAGCAACATGTCATTGATGTAGCCTTGCTCTACTATCGGAAGAGCGTAATTCTTAGTCTATTTCATGGATTATACGTGTGTTGTTCAACAGTCTGAGCCCACTATGAGCTCATTACGTAGGTCTGAGCCCATCTGTCGACAGATTGTCATTTTAAGTGCGGATCAAGAATATGAATTATTCACCGTCGGGTGTATCCGACGGGGATGTTAAATCTTGCTGAAATAGTTTTTTAACCGCGGCGCAAGGAGCCGGCTTAGTGTGAATAGGGTAAAGATTATTTCTTCGTCTGTTTATTATGTCATTGAAATCCAGATTTTTATTTGTTTTGTCGTATTTCAAGGAATGTTCTTAGATAATACTTAATCGCCATACATCATAGATTATGGAACACACGAATTTTAATAATTGTGAAAAGGTAAAATGTAACCAGCATTTTTAATGATTATTCCATATACTTTAACACATTTGCAGCCACAATCAAATTGTCAGGGTTTTATTACCCTTAAATCCGTTATACATAGCATTTCTTACTACTGCAGATTCCAAAGAACTTTGTCCGCTTATAAGCAACATTTAATTTTGAAGTTCTATGAAACGTATTAAACAGGGCGAATTATTAATGCTCTGATACTGTTTCAAGGATATGCTGAAATAGACCAATCGATGGCTGACATTGCATTCACGGAACTTATGCATCCGTGATAAGGTTGTAAAGGTTACATAGAACAATGTTTCTGGAGCCCGCGGAATTGGATCTCGCAATTGACTTTCCATATTTTAGAGGTTCGGTTTCGATATTCGAGAGGACCTTGGTCTCAATAGATTTGTTATAGATTTATTAAGTGGAGTAAAGGGAGAAAAATAGCAAGGCTGAGTCTGTGGAACTTTTCGTAGCCATCTATGTCAAATGGAAATGAAAATATGTTTTTGTTTTTATTTTGCATGAAATTAAATTTATACTCCTGTTTACATTACTGACCTCGAATTGGCTCTCGAAACGCCTGGGTGTAAGACGTTTTTACGGCAAAAAATATTATACAGACTGGCGCATAAGTACCGACACTTTATAAATTGTCTTGTTATGGAAAATAGCTGGATAATGTAAATAAAATTAATGATATAAAACTTAATGGTCATAATAAATGTAAAGGAAATAATGAATCATCTTTTTTTCAACGTAGGAAAAATCATAACTAAATAAAAACGTAATGTGACCCATCCATTCGCTCTCGCGCTGCAGTGCGGACCGGTTTGCTCTGGCTGTTTCGCGCATACACCTCGTTTAGTTAACCTCAAACAAAAAATTGCCAGGATTGGAATGCAGAAGCTGTGGCGAGGTTGTTCACGCAAGCCAAGCCAAGCCTAAACTCACTGCGAAGCAAAATCATAATCAAATATACAAAAAGAACCTACTTCTATGAAAGCTTAAAAATAAAAAGAGTTTTAAAAAAATTTGAAACTTTCGGCTTTTATTTCGATCATCTTTAGTAGCACCACCTCGTGACACATGAAATTAAAACCTATATATGTTAAACAATTTTTATGCATAAAAACCCTACTGCCATTGCCACAGAAAAAAAACTCGTATATGCGTTAGGTACGGCTAACGCATATACGAGTTACTAGCAAAATAGTCTCCTAATAGCCAGGAACTACAATAAACATAATATGTATTATTATGCATGGGCAAGTAGGTGCCTACCAATACACAAACAGACACACTACACAATTACCGGTTCTCCTATCAACATCACCTAAGTTTCTCGCGCAACTGCCTACCTTGCTTGGTAAATAAATAAATAAATAATGCTGGACATTTTTTACATAGCATTATCTAGCCCCAAACTAAGCAGAGCTTGTGTTATGGGAACTACAAGACTGATATACTACATAATAATCATTTTTTTTATGTACATACATACATACATATGATACTTAGAAAACACCCAGACTCGAGACAAATATTTGCAGATCATACAAACATTTGTCCCGCTGCGGGAATCGAACCCTTCCTTCTGCGTCTCAGGTGGTTGGTGTTGAAATTAATACTTTTTATTCTTAAAAATTGATACCCAAAAGTAAACTTGCCAAATAGAATAGAAAATACTTTATTGCACACCAAATAACACATCAGCAAATTTTGACAATGGGCGTTCATATACCTACAAAAGAAAGGATAAAAGTAAATACCTACCCACTGCTAAGTAGGTAGTTATTCTAGTAATTAAGGAACATCGAAGTTAGAATATATTCATCTATCTAATCCATTTTAATATAATAAATACCTACCAGTCACGTACATAGTCCCGACGCCAAACTAGAATTGTCTGAGTGGTGGGTATCAGAAACTATGATGGTACAACAACCTTGTTGTCGCTAAAAATCAGTAATTTAGTTCTGCTTTAGTTTTCACTGTCTACAGAGTAAAAACTGATCTACTTTCGATACTGCTGCATATACAAATGTTATTTTTGCATTTAAATTCAATACGAATGATTCCCACAGCTTTAGGTTGTGTCACATGATTGATTGCTCGAAACTCAGACAATGTTTGTCCTACATATGAAAGAGATTTAATTCCCACCTTGAAAAGTACGCCAAACAGGATCACATGTTCAACTGCTGTGACAGAAGCGTGCCTAGCAGCAATGTTGATACGACCTTGACTGCTCGCATGCAGCCCGTCACGACAACATGTTAAACTAAAAATAAGCTTGAGATAGAAGTGAATTTATAAAAAAAAACCATTCTTAAACCCAGGATATTCAAGAGAATATTCTATAGCCCATAGTCCCGGGGAACAGAAAGGTACATGACTTGCGTATAGCCAGTGGTGACGAAACGTGTAGGACAAAAAAAACTTAAATTATGATGTGACATACAGCGTAAAATTCGTTTTGACATCGTCAAACAAATAAACTATACATTTTCTATTCGTCATGTTCTCGTCACAAGCCATGTGCGGGCACTGAATTAATTCTAAGTTATAATTTGGGACCCCCGAATTTTAAAAAGGGGAATTTACAACGGAAATTCGTTTCTATACGCAATTACATATTCCATGTCATAGCTGAAGTATGGGCTATGGCAGATGTCACGGCACGCATTGCTATTTTTGAAGGGGCTCAGTAGGCTTTTAGGGTAGTGTGATAACACGAATAATAAACAGAGGTTCATGAATTATGTAATGATACCTATTATGGTACTCGTAGTTCCTGATACCCACAGAGGGAATCCTCATCATCATCATCATCATCATCAGCCTATATTAGTGGGCCTATGGCTGGACATAGGCCTCCCCTAATGAGCGCCATAGCGCCCTGTCTTCAGCTTGCCGCATCCAGCATCCAGCAGCAGGGAATCCTAGTGAGTGACTAATATGTATATGACTGTTGGTTGTTTTTTATTTATTTACTACATAAAGTTGTAGGCCACTTGCGTAAGACAAAGTTGTAGAATTAACTTTGGCTAATACTACGCGGGAAATTTTGTACAGCGCAACCGACGAGTTAGGTTGGAAGTCAGGTTAAAATGCTAACCCTGTGTCACGCAATTGAGCCTTGGAAGCAAATTAGTTTAAAAAGCAATTCGAATCACTAACCAGCTATGGGTTGACACTGACTTAAATGTAACTATTTATGTTGGCTACTATTTTCCTAGTATTATTTTGAACCAAAAGTAACCTTGTAGTACATACCTACAATGTAAATCGGTTTTAATATTTAGGGTTTATTTCTTCCGTTTGCTAACAACTTAGACAGTGAACATTTCTTCTGCAGCAGAAATTGGAAATGTAATTGGGATATCCAATTCCGCTTATCGTTTCACTCAAAGTTTATTATACCACTTGGAACATAATTGAAGATTTTCCGGAAAAAATTGCATAAAGCGATCAGACGTTGCTAATTCGAAAACCTAAACGTAGATGTAAATATAACGTAGCCCTGACTCTGTCCTGTGATTCCCTGTGTCGTTGGTATCAGGAACTACGACTACCGTGGTACCACACACCAAGACTCGGAACAAATATATACAGACCATATCTCCCAAAGAGGGATTCGAACCCGCACCTCTTGCATAGCAGCCGTCTACTCGCCCGCCGCACCAAGGTCGTCGTATGCAATAATGCTTGGGTATTCTCAATAAGGAACTTTTCAAAAGAGCCCCACGGACTAAAGCGTATAATTATCTAGAAACTGGATCGTCAAACAAATGCCGTACCTTAGTAGGCGCTAGTCGGATAATAACGTGAGTTTACATTCACAGCGGCTTTTTGTAACGCAAACAAAGCAGCTACGCGCGCAGAGCACCTTTGAAAACATAATTATGTTAGCACATGAACGTATCTGATACTCTGAACTGAAGACAGCTCATTTAAACTTATAAAGCACACTTTTTATGAAAGTCGTGGATTTAGGACGAAAGATTTCAATTAGATTAGAGGCAGTTCTCAGATGGCTAAGTTATTCGCCATATATACTTACCAGACTGTTTTTGTGGAACCTAGCTCAACAATGCCAATGTCCAATTGAATTTCCCTGAAAGTTCCTAAAGATTTTATAACATAGCAGTAAACAATTTTTGAAAAATTATAACATGTACTTCTCTGTTTAGTTTGTCTATTTGTTATATTTAATGGTTCAATTCAGCTATCA
This sequence comes from Perizoma flavofasciatum, assembly GCA_958496245.1. Taxonomy (NCBI): domain Eukaryota; kingdom Metazoa; phylum Arthropoda; class Insecta; order Lepidoptera; family Geometridae; genus Perizoma; species Perizoma flavofasciatum. The sequence goes on along the minus strand of OY292425.1, from coordinate 9,371,533 downwards.
CCTTCTAGCCATCTCGCTAGCTTGAAGACCAACTAGCATTTCACCTTGCTTAGTCTTTTAAATTCGATTTTTAGTTTTCTCTCTAATAATGACTATGTTCCAAATTATCCCTAATTTCCCTCAAACTTTCGGCAATTTGACAAACGGCCATCGCTTAACGACTTAGTAAGTTTTCCAACATTAAAATCTAGTTAACCGCTTTAACAAAACCAATTCTAAACCGATGGTATAATTGAGATTTCGATCATGATTTTATACTGAGTATATTTTTCATCACTTTTTACGGTCGTCGTTCACTAATCGAAAATATAAATGAACCCAGCTCTAGAAACGAGCTTATGTTATGTTTATGTTATGACTAGTGGAACGCCAGGCGACTTCGTCAACATTGAGTTTTTCCCATACAACCTCCATTTCTGCACCATCCAAAGGTAGAATATCGGAAAAAAATCTTAACTATTTTTTATATATAGAATATGAATAGGATTGACTCAGATTGTTAATAAAAGGCATTCACGACAGTGATGCTGTGTTATCAAACGATTCATTATACAACAATACTGTTTTAATTTCGACAAACCCATTGGTCCCAACAAACCAGAAAAAACTTATAAAAATTATTTTAAATATTTTTTCTAGAAATCTAATCTTAACCTAACTGCTCAAAGGCTGGGAAAAGAAGGGTACCCATAAATAATTGTATAGACAGCAAATACTAGATCAAGGTGTACTATTTTAAAACTAGGTAGCTAAAAATGAAAATAAAGTGTTTTTCGTGTTGTGCTTTCTGTTAACCCATTTATGAAATGGATCTTCAGCTTTACGCTCACCCATCAAAAGAGCATACTGAAAGGAAACGATAACACACCCAAATGGTCTTGTTTGGATTATTCGCTTTGATCTATATTCGTACTACCTTTTGTTTGCCTCCAAATAAGATCCGTTGAAATGGATACACAGAGTCTTCGCTACTGTTATGCAGTAAGAGTAACAATTTAAAAAGCTCTCTTAATTAAGTAATTTGATAATTTTCAGAGATTTGAGAATAATACTAACCTTACCACTAACTACTACTGACTTAAATTACCTTTTAATAAGTGACAATAATTTTGAAATAGCTACCGAGGTTTTTGGAGATCTAACTTACAACGCTTGGGAAACTATTCGCACAATTCCACTGCCTCACCCAAAGAGTGCCATGACGAACGATGTTGGGCTACTTCTATTCACCGACAACGTAACTTTACGATGTCATCAGATCATTAAGGAAGGTTCCTTTATACACTACTTCAGATATGTTTATAACGAGTAAACAAAAGTGTTAGTTATATAATTGAAAAGGTTGAGAGGATTAACAACATTTGAAGTGATCATATTTGAAGACCTCTATGTGGCGCAGTGGGCGGTCGCCTGCGACACAGAAGGTTGCGAGTTTGATTCCTGCCGCGGGACAAACGTTTATATGATCTGTAAATATTTGTCTCGGGTCTGGATGTTTTCTATGTATGTATTTACAAAAAACATATATGTAGTATAGTCCATATATGTTTCCATATAGTTCCCATAACACAAATTCTGCTTACTTTGGGGCTAGATGATTCTGTGTGATTTTTTATTCGTTATTACATACAAATAAACACATTATCATAAGACTGAATGAGATGACATGCACAAAGGCAAGGCTTTGAGGCTAGTAAGATAAAGAGGTAGGGTCGTATAATACGTGCTAAAATAGATATCATAGAATTGAAATTGTCGGGGTTTGGTATCATTTGAGGATATTGTTACGACTATACCACGTACGATCAACGAAACGTCAGCAGGAGAATAGTAAAGTACTATACTATACCACGATAGTAATAATATCCTAAAATAGTTGTTTTTACTTTTATTGATATCAGATATCAACAAATATGACTCTTTATACTTAACTTTATATAACTGCACTAAAAAACTACACTAGCCTCTGCCCACGCCCGCGTGCTTCGCCCGCGTGGTACCCGCGCAAAAAGTAGCCTATGTTTTATTCTGATGTATAAGTTTTGTTACCTACTGTAAAGTTTTATCAAAATCCGTTCAGTAGTTTTTGCGTGAAAGAGTAACAAACATCCATCCTCACAAACTTTCGCGTTTATGATAGTAGTAGGATTTTATAAATACTTAAAGTATATTAATACACAAATTCATATAAAATTTGACAAGACCCAAATTTGACTACCTTATATCGGCTTAGACGCAAGAGGTTCGATGGCTTCTACAAGACAAATATTTGCATGTTCTGATAAGACTTAGAGAAAGATGATTATGTCAGTTCCATATATGTAATTAAGTTTTCTATTAGCGTCTACATTGATATTAAAAACTTAAATTGGCTGCAGGTACTGGTTATAACAATGAAAACTTGACAGAGATACTGAACAGAGCTCATTTGTTATACTCCGTTTGTCAATTATGCACAATTGAAATAAAAGCCAAACACGGTAGAATATTGTCGCAGCATATACCTAATTGAATTAATTAAATGTAGACAGGTATCTAAGTATTTATAGATACGTGCTGTGCCGGTCCCGACACTGTTTGCTTATCAAACTTAATCTGAATACATGAATATGTACCGAACACACACAATTCTCATACTGAAATAATGAACATAACATTATTCATCTTGGGGTTATTCACAATTTATTGTTATTCAATCCATTCAAATAAGTTACCAACGCGAATGTGAGTTTCCCAAATAGTAATGTAGCATTTATTTTGGAACAAAATGCCAATCACTCCTAGCACACATCCCACTTTTATTATAAACGCGAAAGTTTGTGAGGATGGATATTTGTTACTCTTTCACGCAAAACTACTTAACGGATTTTGATGAAACTTTACAGTTATATAGCTTATACATCAGAATAACACATAGGCTACTTTTTAACCTGGTACCACGCGGGCAAAGCTGTGGGCAGAAGCTAGTATCTCATAAAGATAACTAGAGACTGAGATAGCCATATGACAATTCAGGACGATCCTCCCCGACTATAGATTGTTCTATTATTCAAATTTATTCAAACGTGCAGATAAGTGAAGACTGCATGTAAACTATGGGAGGTTACTATTAAACTCACAAATGTTTTGTTCGATTTCAGATGAACTATGTGATGTAGCCATAATGAGGTCAATAAATTACAAACGGACCTATGATACAACGTTCCTATGGGAATTAGATGGACATCGCAGTAAGGGCAGAACGATAAAACTACGAATCTGATTTACCCAATGGACGGCGCAGAATAAGTCTAGACCAATTGCAATGGCACAAAATGAAGGAAACCTATGTCTAAGAATAACTTGACTGAAGGGTTACCGGTGTCAAAATATTCGTAGTTATTTGTTACAACATATTTTAGTATAGTTCGATAACATACTTTTAATTTGAAACTTATAATACTGTAACTGTCTGCGAATGAAGGTTATATTTTTTATTTACCTATGTGATTTAGCTATGGGTATGGAATGCAGAGGAGGTGATACCGCCGCGGTAAACATGGGAGATAGCAACATGCCCGCTGGAGAGGTTATGAAGCTGGCAACACTGGTGTTACTCCGTCCCGTAGTCCGTACGGTGTGTTTGTTCTGCCACGCATATCGACCGGCGCGGCAGTCGCAAGCCGCGCGCGGTCCTCGCCGCACGTCCTGTCTCCTACACCACTGACATCTGCCGATAACAAATCGCATCTCAGTAAACTATCACTAGCGATTGCATATGAACAACACATAACGTTCGCTGTGACATTGTGATAAAGTGCTGCTGTCGGAACGGGTGGCTGTTCTGTTCGGTAAGACTGTGCCATAGGTGTTATAATTGCAGCGTGAATCTTAACGTTTAGTGTGAGTTATGTTTTCTTCTAAATAAAGCAAAAATATAGCTTGAATTTTCGCCAGGACACTAGAAGAATTCTCCTATATTTTTCCAATGCCCGGGAGATAACCCCTAAAACCGTTTTCATCGCGAAAAGCTCTACTTTCGAGTTAAAAACTCTGTTTCTTCTCGTTATCCTACTTACTAATACGTGCTTATTAAAGTAAGTAGTGCAATTCGAAATGGCATTAGGTTAATTTTTCTGCGGCATGCATTTACAACGACCGCCTACGGAGGTCTACGGCTCTACGGCGTAGCAATTAGCGTCACACTCTACGCTTTATTTACGTCTAGAAAAATGGTTGTTGGCAACTCCTAATAAATATCGTTTATTTTAATGGTTATGACTATTTTATTAGTAACGTAACTTTATTTTTGTATAAAGTAATGACTTTAGAGGAATAATATTAGATTTTTTTGTTAGGTATTGTTGAAATTGTCATTAGGTTTATAGTAGTGTTCCGTACCTATAACTAAGCCTATGCTGTCCGTCTCTAAATATCTAGCACAAAGCTAAATATTTTTCACCGGTCTATGAAGCTAGTTGTCATTATCACAGATCACGTACTCCTCACGTGACCTCTATAATGCTGGCAAATGATAAAAAAAACAAGTCAAAATTCAAAGATAATATCTACACAAAAAACTTTAAAAATGCAACTTTCTTGTTATGAACCAAAGAGATGGAGTTTTTATTTTGTTTGGATACGGAACCCTTAAAGCGCGAGCTTGATTTGCACATGGCCAATTTGTTATAACTTTTTACTCGCGAAGCTTTTATAACAGCGCGTAGATATTTCACTGGAAAATTTATTCGAATTTGATGGATGGATACCAAATGTAAAAACTTTTTTGAGATTCAGCTCATCGAACTCGCTAGGGGATAGATCCATCGTCTTGCTCTGTACTATGCTCAGTACCGTGTACAAGTTGTGGAGGCTCATATTATATGTAGCCCTTACATGGTTTAAATATATAATATATTATTTATCAGTACAATAAGGCTTTTTACGAGTATATTGACTCTAATAAACTACCATCGTCTGTCTTTCCTGAAAAATACAATCTAGATCTCTTAAGGGTAAAAATGAACAGGTACCGTTTAGACCTTAATGCTTCATCTTCAGCTATATTAACACTACAATCAGGAAATAATAATCCATAATACATGATTTAAACAAGGAGAAAGCAAATACCGCTGTTTGTGGGACTTATTTTCGATCCAAAGGTCATAGTTTTGAATCCGATTTTTGAACTCTAATAATCTGAATAATTGATACTGCGTACTGATGTACGTTCTTAAAACGTTGAATAAAGATATTGTAAGGGAACTGGAATGCTCTAAAATAGACAATCCAAGTGTCATCGGTCAGTGTTCCAATAAGCGGCGACAGGCTTGCAATCTGTCACTTTTAGTTCTTGCTACTATGTAAAACGTCTGCTTCTGACTACCCCTACTTGGTAACCTCACAGAACTATATACTGATTATAGATCTTAGGAAGTCTTATCACGGGCATTGCAGACGTGATCGCGTTAGTTTGTTTTTTGCTATCAAAAACCGATACCTACTAGATGGAAGCGGTTTTCAAAATATGAACCAGTATTTTGAAAACTTTCCGTTTTAGTAAATACCGCGGTAATGTGACTCAAGTACGAGGCATGAGTCGTTATCAATGAATTGTTAAAATATTTTATCTCAGCTGCAAACAGTTACATATTTGTATTTAGATTAAAACGGATATAACTGCATTTCACGGTTCTAATACTCAAATCTTAAAAAAATCTTTCCATTTCAGTAAATACCGCGTTAATGTGACAAAAAATACGAGGCATCAGTCGTTATCAATGGTTTGTTAAAATATTTTATCTCAGCTGCAAACAGTTACATATTTGTATTTAGATTAAAACGGATATAACTGCATTTCACGGTTCTGATATTCAAATACATTTCACATAGAGTATGTGAAATGACATACTCTATATTGACATCATCATTATATTGACGATCTCGACAACGTGACGGGCGAGCCGCCTCATTCGCCGAACATTTGTCTCGCAGCGAGAATCAAACCCCAAGAGGTGTGGGTTTGATTCTCGCTGCGAGACAAATGTTTGTATGTTCTGCAGATATTTTTTTCTGGGTTTAGGTGTTGTGTTACCATGGTATTCTTATTTCCTGATGTCCACAACACAGGGAATCCTAGTGTGAGGTCAGGACTATGTACATATATATATATATATATATATATACATACCCAACAGGCACACACATCTGCACCTGTAGTCAAGTTGACTTTCTACAATCGCACAGAAAATTAAAATGGATGTGATTATCCATTTGTTTGCGGAATTTAGTCCCGCCACGGGAATCGTACCCTTGCGCGTCAGCCGTAAGCCACCGAGGTTGCCATATTATATGAATTTAATGATATTATATAAAACATTGACTACTCCCTCAAACAGATATCGTAGGTAAATAATAATGTTATCACTATGTAGGTAAGTAATAAAAAATAATTACAATAAAACTGTACCATAGGTTATGCTCTGTTTCTTCTGTATACCGGATCAAATGTACTCGCTACGGACTCTACCACAAAATTAAACGATATAAAACATAACTAAGTATGTATGTTTGTATATGAATAAAAAATGCTGTGTGATTTTTCACACAGCATTTTTTATTCAATCATATTCAAATCACAAAATCCCAAACTAAGATCTTGTATTATAGATGACTAATATACTACTTTAACTGTCTTGCGAACAGTTACCCATTCAGGGGTGTGTCATCATTATTCTCTCATATTTTGACATAATTATTCTGCTCTATCATCATTTTTTATAAGACAGTATAGGTTCTATGTTAATTAAAATGATGCTTTGAAAATCATCGCTTTCACGAATTTATATGCAAAAGGTTTATGATATAATTCAACCACATGTCACTCGAAACAATACCGCAAATTACGATCTGTGGCCGATTACATGGGCGTTGGTCATAATAAAGCTAAGCGCCGCTCTAACGTGTGGTCACTGCACTGCAGGACAATATAACCTTGGACAAAACACCACCCGGTCGTTACATGTCAATAAAGATTGGTTATTTATTGTTTTATTAACAGAACGTAAGAGCTCTACTTACGGTGCGCGCATAAATATTCATGACCATATAGTTTACTGGGTTAAGACGATATTTTATAATTTAGGGATCGATACTTTGCATCGTATCTTAGTTACTCTTTTACTAACATCCCCTCGATAGACAGTGATTTTTTGACGATTTAATCTAAACAAAACACGTTGATGAAACTTTTCTCGATAGATTCATATTTTGAAATCGGTACTTCAAAAACCTTTTACGTTCATCCCTAAAATAAATAAAGAATTATCGAGTAATTTTATGTACTTCAGTAAATCATCAACATTATAAATATAAAAAAATCTAGTTATTTTTCTAGGTAATTTGTATTTTTGGCTCTCGTGTTTTAAATCTATCCTCGCACTACGCGTATTTTCGCATGAAGTGAAAGTGACGTATTTTCAATTCATATATTCCTTAATAAAGGGCGTTAAGGGTAGGTACATGTTTGAATTGGATCTCAATAATATTACAAAAAAATATTTATTAAATACTAACGAGCATTTTAAGTATAGATTTCCTACGGACATCCTTGGAAGAGCAGAAAATGTGATTGCCATGTCAGTATAATCATGTGAAATTGAGAATTTAGAGTCTAGCCTATAGTTTCCAGAAATGTTAAAATTGCTACGTTTACAGGATAGTCCATTCGTTTTTTCCATTATATAATCAAAATTGTTGGAAAAGGGTTCGTTTCGTTTTATTATATAAATTAAAAATATTATAAATCCGAAAGCATAGATTAATGTTTAGATGAAATCTTGGTAACGGCTGATCCAATTTGCATTTTTGTATAGGTATTAGTATTAGTAAAACACCAACCTAGTCACAGTGATATAATTTATTCACCTTCGGAACACAGGGAACACATGGTTTTGTGACTTGGTACATAAATTCTTTAGCGGCTGTACATAGGCCTTATCAGATTGTAAGTAATTGTAAAATAAAAAATAACACATTATAAAATTATTTGAAATAGTAAAACATAGGGTACTTTTTATTTCGGCACCTTAATATTGTTTTTGGATGAAGCGTAACTGCACAAATGCCGTGAACTTTGTCTTTAAAAAAAAGACAAAATAACTATATCCAGAGGTTTGGCTGCACCGGCACACGGGCGCGCTAGGGGGTGACCTTGAGCACGCAGGCAGATAAGTGCATAAACATTTTACCATTATTTAATTAGCAAACGACTTCAACTTACTTTCGTTTATTTTTGTTTTAAACTGAATGAGTCCTTAATTGGATGCATATTAAAACTCTGAGCGTTTAAGTATCGTTAGAACACTTTAGTTACGTTAATTGTACCCTAATTCATATATATTTCAGACTATATATCAAATCTTCAAAGTAGACTTAAATCGTTAAATTAACTAAGCTTATTGAAAGAATAAGCTGTTTAATATTTTTAGGAGTACCTATTTTTCACTCAGTATTGAACCCATAACTTACACCACGTTTAAGCTGACAATTGAGTATACATACATGTTTAGGTGCGCCAAATTGAGCACAAGGTCAAATAGGCCGGTAAATCAACGAGCTGAGTTTTCTTGACCCAAAATACACAAATTATTATTCAACATATTGCCACCCTTTCCCAGCTTGTTTGGACAGTAAATTTAGATGAACTTTGTCACGAGAACGTGTTAAATGTAACCACTCTAGATTGTATATTGTAACTAATCTAGATTTCTAACTTATCCACGATAAACTTCTACACCAGACTAACCTCCATCCTCCTTTTGCTAATGTAAATTAGCAAAATGGCTAAACGTGATCATGGCACTTATTTTGCCATGGAAAACTTTCCAAATCTGAAAAAATGTCCCCTTCTTAAAATGTTAATATTTTGGATTTCGCTATAAGCCTGTCAAAATAGTAATAAAATAGTAACCATTTTGTTTGTTTAGAAAGCAGATTTGTCATGCAGTTCAGGCTCTTGCTTGTTATCGTACGTTATACGTCACTGGAATCAATTATTCCAGTAAATTAGACAGTTTTGTATGGCCGTCAATTGTGTCATTTTATGTGCTAATTCTTTTATTGACTTCGTAATTAGGTCTCATTTTTTATAGCAAAATGCTTAAAAAACAAGGATTTTCATGTTCTAATGAAAATATTATCAATATAAGTCTTGCTAGATTAGTAACTTGGGTAGTTAAGCGTTTAATTTCGCTTTAGTTTCGTTTGCTACAAACTATCTGCAAGCAAGAACGAATCTGAGCGAGTCGTCTGTAGCGTGTATGTGTTACTATCACGAAAGCGCAAATTGATTGGGAAAGCGATTGTGTGCTATATTTTACGTCTGCTTTTATGTAAATATCTATCCATGTCTAATGTAAAAATGTTGATCTAATCCCTCAGCCCCTAAGATGCTGATGCATAGCAATAGATTCCAGAACAGTTCTTGACCAATAACGCACTTCTACTGTACGACTAAAAAACTCAAATCAATACGTAAATAAATCACGAAACAAGCAAGGAATAATAATTTTCAAAATATTTGAAACGCGGCAGTTATGTTTCATTCCCTAGAGTATTCCTTCTGCGACTTATTCAATTGTCGTTCCCAAGTATCGAATAAAATCACACTTTCATAGCGTTTTTATAAATCTTACCTTTATCGCCTTCAGTAAATCATTTTTCTATTTATCGAACTCCGCAGGGTTCTGCAGCGGATCCCTCTCCAAATAAAAAAGTTTGTATTAAACTACTTGCACGAAAGTTTTTCCATGAAAATAATTTCTCGATCCCGAGAGCGGATTAAGTTCTCAAAGAGAATGTGTTATCTCAGTCGTTCAAGCTAATGCTTTTTGAATCGTTGGCGTCGCTTCATAGGATACCAAACTTTATAATCTCGATCGGAACTTTCCGAAGTCAAGCTAAACTACGATTTCTTACTCAAGTTTTTTTTTTACTTTCGAATGGATCGGGTCGTGCATTTTATAATTTATAATTTGAATACCGCTCTTCCAAATCATGTTTACTAAAAGGAAAATCTAGGACTTGACTGGTTAGGTCCTATGATGAAAAAAAATGTTAAATTTTATATATTAGAGACTTCATCACAAGCAAAGTGTTAAATATTTCTTTCGGAAATTTCTAAGGGCTACTGAACAAATACTACCTAGCAAAAACGTAAAAGAATAATAATATTCTTCTCACCTTGTTGAAATTCAACAAGGTATTTGTGCGTAGGAGAAGAGTTGCCGTTAAAGTTATATAAAGAGAAAGGATATTTACACAAGTATCCTTACTTAGCTTCATTTGTTAAGTAGCCCCTTACAAATTGTGGTTAGTTGCAAAAAAGGCTAATAAAAAGCTAGAAAAGTTTATATTTCAATGTAACGAACCAATGCGACATTAAAACAAGTGTATTTTACAAAAAAAACCCGTCGTGTATTCCACATTATTGCAGCGCCATCTAGTGACGTGCGGTGTTAAAAAACAAACACGCTCACGACTTTATACTGACATCCTCAGATACTGAGTGAGGAGATCTTTGAGAATACCGAGTAGTAAAAGCACGCCCCAACGTTACATTTGGCACATGCCCGCGTTTTGCAAGTAGTTAGCAATCCATGTGTCAGGTTTCAGGCCTTAGCCGCCACTAACTGATGGCACATGCCAAAACAAATATTTACTTATAAGCCATGCCGGATTCCTCACCATGTTTTCCTTCACCGTCAAGCGCACATAAATTGTAAAATGATGCATAACAAATACACGACGTTCGGCTTGCAAGTCGGGGTACAGCCCACGAGGCCAACACGGCGTTAAAACCTAGTGCAAAACGATTACAAAAAACTGCAAGACAAACGCATGACGCCGTTTCATATTCCAACACTATTGAAATACATTGGTAGGTAATAAGGGTAGCATCCTCATTATTCATGAATTCCGTAAAAAGGAAAAGTAATAATAAATAAATAAACGCTGGACATTTTTCACACAACATCATCTAGCCCCAAACTAAGCAGAGCTTGTATTATGGGAACTACATGACTAATACACTACTTAAATACTTTTTTTTTTTTGTAAATACATACATATTATACATAGGAAAATACCCAGACCCGAGACAATTATTTGCAGATCTTACAAACATTTGTCCCGTGACAGGAATCGAACCCGCAACCTTCTGCGTCTCAGGCGGACCTTCGCCCACTGCGCCACAGAGGTCGTCAATAATAACTAACCTGTGTTAATTTTAACCTAAAGTGTTAGATCCCATTGAAAAAACTATCTGAGTTTCAGTTACAGATTCATTCTGGATTACGATGCCTTGATTATATAAGTACCACCTGTTCTTCACGTATGAGAGTAAATTATTAGTGAACACCTTATTGGATTATAATTAATTATCTTTTACAAGTTTATTTAAAAGTGTTAATGTTCTGTTGTTTTCCAAATAAATATCAATAAATAAATAAGTAGTAGGAATCGGAATAGAGAAAGGCCAGGTCAGAAGTACACTAAACCGCCGAGCTTGTATGAAGAATTTGATGAGGATGAATGAAGCGAAAGAGATATGCCAGGATCGTAGCAAGTGGAAATCCTTGGTCTCTGCCTACCCCTCCGGGAAGCAGGCGTGACTATGTATGTATGTATGTCATAAGTAGTTAGGTACCACATATAATAAATAGCATTCGAATAAAATAATTTACTAGTGTCAAATTACCAGGTAAGTTCATCGTAAAAATACTGTCTATTTCGACAGTATTTTTACGATGAACTTACCTTTTAACAAGATTAGTTGTAAAATTTGAGTGGACACTGTTGTAGCTATGTTTTCCTATGTTTGAGAGCAACGCAAAACTCCTGTTCCAGTTGAAATCCTAGGTCACTTGATGTCCGAGTACCGCAGCATAAATTAGTAATAAGCTACGAAACCTAACAGGTATTTGAAAATGCCGGTACCTATTGTTATATATGGTCGCTACAGCTCGAGCTAGGTCAATCAAGGTCTTTTAAATTGGACTTGAAATATTTAACTGGTGACATTGTACGTTTTTACGTGCTCGATTAAAAACTATTAAGATAAGGAATCGAAATAAAAGCAATCGGCAACTTCTAGAACGAGTTATTGCCATAACAATTTTTTATGTTTATGGTTGCGATTGAGCTTGTAAATTTTTATGTTAAGTAATTTTTGAATTCTGGTTTATGCAATAATCTATTGATCTTGAAAATGATTGCTTTATGATCAAAATGGATGAAAAACTTTTTACCTTAAAACTTTATTATCTTTGGAGCAACACGTGTATAATCGTGTAGCGTTATTTTTTTTTATTAAAAATGTTTGAAGAAAAAGAAGCTTGAGAATTTCGTTAAGTTTATAATCGTGTATTTATGGATTGAAAAATAAAAATAATTATAAATATTAACATAAAAATAAGCTTGCAAATTTCATATTAGTTAAAACCAACCAGCTAAAGTTTAAAGAAATACATTTAATTTTAGGCACTAAACTTTTTCAATTTGCCGGCATTTGCGTAACGGGACGAGGTGATGCTCGAGACATAATATTCAAAGAAAATAGAAAATTCAATTTGTCCAATTTCCTTGACTCTAAACACAAAAACATCCCTTGGGCAAAACATTCGTTCCCGAAAAACATTAGAAAGACGCGATACAAAAAACACATTTCCTTCATACGACCCAAAGCCGATTATCTTTGTGTCTCTGGCGCATCCTATTTCCATGGTAAATCGCTTAAACATTTACAAATAGTAGGTACAATAATGGTAAATAGTATTATAGTTGGGTGCTCACCTGTAGGTATTTTGAGACGGTAACTATATGATCCGGCTTGCTGGCGTGTTATGGGGTTGCTTGGTCGGCCAATGATATCACTCAAGGCTGGCTGATATCATTGGATATCATTGGTCCCAATTCTAGATTGATAGATTGTTTGTTTGCGGGTCTGCTACCGTACGGTTTCTTGCAATACTTTTGTGTGACTTGAAGGATGGTTCGTAAATAGCTTATATCACCACACATTACTAGGAGACTCTACCGTAGATAGTGATAAATTAAACGGTGGAAACCCTTGTCATGCTATTTATTTGAAGGTTCTTAGATAGGTTTTAACGAAATACTTCGCTATAGGAGACAAGGCAATACGTGATGGAAAACACGTTGCGGGATTTAATTTAATGTTTAAATAAACTTGTATTCACCACCATTCACCAAACGCAAACTTACTAACGTTATTAACGTCACTACTTTGTTAACGTGATACAATTTTTTCAAACAGTCGACATTTTAAGTGAATTATTCAGAAAAGTTTTATGAAGATTGGGTAGTAAGTAATTTATTAATTTATTCAAATTTTGGCCGCCATAGTCAAGGCATTTTGCTCGTTTCCGTAGCTTGAATACACGAGTAAATAACGAACAGAAGCAAAGCTCATGAGAAATGTACATTCCTTTCGGTGTCAAAGGGTTACTGTCTATAATTAAATGCAACTTTACCTGGGTATCTGATTTGATAACAATATACAGCTAAACTGTTATTATTTATGTTTTCTCCAAAGCGTATTTTTATGAGCGAATGCCCTTAGCCAGCTATGACGATTACGTCAGGAGCCTTACCATCAAGTCATATTGCGATTAAATTCAGGCGAAGATGTCAAATCCCGTTTTGTGATTGACGAATATATGACAACCCTATAGCGTCCTCAACTTGATGGTTAGTCCATTGCACGAATAATGAACCTTCAGTTGGTCAAGTGACTATCGCATCGTCTACTAAATGAATGAATGAACACTTTATTGTACGCCAGGATATAATGAGGTTACACAACAAAGGCATAATATTAAATAGTAATTTGGGCGGCATTATCACTGAAAGCTACTGATTAATTTAATATCAAAATAATATCATAATTTAATTATTCCATACAATTTCCACAACCAGCAGGTCAGCAGGACGGAAAATCTATACCCCTGAGTCTAAAACACAGTAATAATCATTTAGATCTAGGTGCTCTGTAGTAAAAATGTGCAGAACGGATTAACCAAATATGTTTAATCAATTAATTTAAAGTTTACTCAAAAGATGGAACGTCCTCATGGTCTGGCTGCAGTAGCAGCTTTAATATATTGAATGTTTTTACAAAGCTTTTTCTCTGTTTGCAACTTACTTCCAGTAGTATTGACGTTGAACTAAATTTGGTAGCGTTTTATAGCTTCCGCATTTTATGGTAATAAAGGCAAGCCTCTGGACTCCAGTTACTTCTCGGGTGACTGTTACTATTAACTTGATAGATGACTGCCTGCTAGTAAGATGAGCAAGCGAGACATTTTCTCAGTTGAAAATATTATATCGGCATGAAGGCGTTATTACAGCTTCTAAATATGTATAATTGGCGGAGAACTACGAGTTTTTGATTAAATTATAGTTTTGAGACATGGAAGACATGAAACATGACATGAAACGCTCATTCACGCCCGAGCCGTTGGACCGTGCGAAAGCCTTTGAATAAGACGACTGGCAACTAGCATTTTAACTGGGTCCTCACCAAGGAGCAGGGCCAGCAAGCTTGGCAACATGGAGAACTTTTCAAAATCCACCTTGGCTCCGTCATATACTATCGTCATCAAGACTTAATTTCCAATAAGAAGCGACGGTGGCATGATAGTATTTTGTGAACTGTTTTATCCCTGAAAAAAGATAAATCACAACAAAATGTGCAAAACACTCTTCACTCCAATAATACAAGACCTATCTCCAGGAACTTGTCATAAATTGGCTGAGTACGGAAATAAAACACTAACTCTAGAACACTTAAGAGGTATTGTTAAGAGGCAGTCCATACAAAAGGTAGTCCTATTCAACTTAAAAGGGGACTTCAATGTAAAATGAGCTTTAGCGGTTTAACATTACTTTTAGGGTCTCAGATGAGATCAATATGAATCATATTAAAACCGAAAAATCTATCTTGAAGTCGTTTAAGACGATTGTAAATGTATAACAATTGGTTAAGACGTTCCACAGATATATAAATAGAGTCATCATCGACAAAATTTGTGGCACTTCTGGGCATTAGACTGTTCTGTGTGTATTGTACAAAGGTGGGTTCTCAATCGAGATACAACGGCCGACCTTTCGGGCCCTTCCATTCAGTGAGCACTTGGCCTTTCGTCCACAAAGCCGGATCTCAAGTCTGGAGCTGTCACAAGGTTGCTTTGTAGTGTCTTTTGTCGGTACTTTAATAATAGTTTACTCGTACTATTATCTAGCTAGAGGTATTCAATAGTTGGAATAGTAAGGAAAAAATCTATATATCAAGACTAAATATGTCAAAAGAAAATGATAAGTCATATAGTTTTTGCAGTCATCGAATCGTAAAGATTTATTTTATCAACCTCGGCGACTCGATGTTTATTATTGACATCATCTCGTCTTGTACAATCAAGTGATAAATTGACAGCCATATTGTAACGTGTATGTAACGTAACACCATAATATGTGTGGAAGACGAGTTAGCTGAAACGAAGCCCGGAAACCATTCTTTCTTATGACTCTTCGACACATTTTAGCAGTATAAATCAACGGGTTAGGCGAATGTGGCATTAATAAATAAAAAAGTTATTCTTTTTTTTTTATTAATGCTTATGCGTTATGCCTATGCGTTAGCCTATGCGTTATTCATGGTCAAGATTTATATTTGTTTCAAATATAATACAAATCGGTTCAGCCGTCACACAGATTATTGGCAACCAACATCCATCCTTGCGCATATTTAATATCAGTAGGATTATGTCATTGCTTTAGGACACTACAACTACATACAACAGCAATACGACAGTTACATACGTACATAGTTCTGATCCCGCATTAGGATTCCCTGCGTCATGGGTATCAGGAACCACGAGTGTCATGGTCCCACAATATCTAGACCCGTAACCAAATATCTGCAGAACATGCAAGCATTTGACATGCAGCGGGAATCGAACCCGCACCTCTTGCGTCTCAGCCAGTTACTCGCCCGCCACGCCATCGAGGTCGTCAACATCATTATCATAAAGCAATTTAAAAAAAAATCGAATTGATTCAGTTTCAGGGTCGACGTGAATTCACTCTCAGATATCGATTTTGAAATCAATAAGTTCATTAGCAAAAAAGTTGAAACTGGCGTCCAACTTTTGTCAATGTTAATAATGGATTTGTAGTTAGAATTTACGTAGACTCTCAGATATCGTTTTTAAGAGTCATCGGACCATAAAAAAAACAAAATGGAATGAAACACTTTCATTAAAATTCTTGATTTATCTTGTAATTTTGACCCAAAAAACCTGCAAATTCATCGGAAATCGATCTATCATGATGGATATTTTTTACCCAATTACAAAATTGTAAAAGATAAAAACAAACAAACAACCTATAGCGAATAACGCATATACGGGTCCTATCGTCGCGGATAAAAGGTGAAACTCAAATTCGCTATCGAGGCCGTCATCTAACATTTGCGGTTTTAATGCTCAAAATGTTTAAATTTAAGGGAAATTGGTTGAGCGTTAGTAAGCCTTAAATAAGCCTCCTGCGTAATGTGATTATTCTCGGCCTGTTTTCTTAATATTCAGTAAGATGCCTTCTTTCACGTAGAAAGCTCCTGTCTAAAGCTAAATAAATAAATACCCAACAACCAAAAGTTTGTGAGGATGGAAGTTTTTTACTCTTTCACGCAAAAACTACTGAACGTATTTTGATGAAACTTTACAGTAATATAACTTATACATCAGAATAAAACATATGCTACTTTTTATCCGGGTACCACGCGGGCGAAGCCGTGGGCAGAGGCTAGTAATATATAAAACCTTGCCAGTGACTACATTTTTGAGTCGCTTGGCGTAAAGACTCTAGGACCGTGGGGACCAAGTACCAAAAGTTTCAAAAAGTTAACACCCCTTTTGGTCGATGCTGCTGGTGACAAAAGGACTGGTTCTTTACTCGCTCAAATAATTTCTTCGGCCATTGAGTGAGGGAATCCGCCAGTGCTTTTTTATCTCAAAGTTTCTCCTCTTTTTATTAAAAATTATCTTTTTTACGAAAAAGTGATAAAAAACTAAACTAAGAATAGAATAAGAGTTTATTTTGCAACATTACAGGTACAATATATTCGACGCACAGAGGTCGAGTAGCGGACTACTATTGTTATTTTCATATGTTTAAACCCACTATCGATATTTCGAGTAGCCCGTATAGGCGTTTGCCATAAGAGTTTGTTTTTTACATTGATAACATTTATCTACTTAACGGGTTCTCGGATAGTAAGAATCGGATATCGGTTATGTCTTCAAGAATAGTTCTTAAACAGAAATCTGTTTTTTCGTTATTATGTGTTGCTGCAGTCGATGATGGAAATATCTACGGGACCCAAGCATAGCCTGTCTCGGCTTGACGTCTTGGGCAGTTTATTTATGAACGACGCTCACCCGCGCCCTCTGTTCACTTTGCGCATTATTTTTCACATTATTTTTTTTTTAAATTGTGCAATCTCTAGTATAAAGCTTTTCGCTTGACAAGGTAGATGAACAAAATAATTTGACCCAACAACTCTTACATGACACTAGATACGTAGGGAACTATCATTATTCACTAATAATAATATTGCCATGGATTTATACCGGTATCCACACTAAAACGCCGGCCGATAGACAGGCGATGGATGAAAAAAATATGTATACGTAACTAAATTAAATGTGTCAATGAAATTTTTTGATATTTATATATCAAAGGGCTTCCATTTATGATATTCGGGAAATCTCTTCTTATTACCGCGAAATGGGTTTAGAATGAGCGCTTGGGAATTTTAAGAAATCGGAGAAAGTAAAAACTCTGAGGACGGGAAACGTTTATGGACGGTTTATAGCAAAGTCTCGTAAGCCACGACTAAAGATAATGTCTAGAGGGAGAATCTGATATATTAAGAAAAGTCAACTTCTAAACAAAGTGAATTTAGAATTTTATTTCTGAGTAAATTCACTTATACCGGTCCCGCGCAACAAAGCCTAAAAGAATCAGGTAACATACTCGATTTGAATGGTTTTTTTTATGATACTTCATGGGTTCCCCTCATTTTCCGAGGTACGGTCAACCACTTACGAACAGCTTACTATTCTGTGTGTGCGTCGTTGACTTACAAGTACATATTTACCTACCTCACTGGCATAATATCAACTCTAATAATAGTTTCAATCATCGTCTCACGCTAATTGTTTGAACGTAATAATCAAAGTTCAGGTAGACTTAATAACTAACGAGAGAATGTATATAACAATATATAAAGTTACGGGTACACATAAAAAAAATGTGCGATCATTTTGAAATCTTCATATTGTAAAAATGGGATTTTTACGTACCGTACTATCTGTGAAGGCACCGGTTTCGCCTCATCCCGCGAGTTTTTATCAGGGTCAGATCACTCAATCGCGACGTTCTCCCTCTGCATCGCGTCCTGCACTATATGCTGCCGCTCGTTGTTCGCGGTTCACAGAGCGCGCGGTGAAGGGGGCGCATGTGTTCTCCGCGTCGTAGTAACAGCTGATGGTGCTACATCGTCTTCGCTGCTGCTCACGTCGTCGCCATAACTTATTGAGGAGCCAGACAGGCCAAACTCACTGTGACAATATCAGACTCGACTCCTGCGCTATCATGCAGTCCATACAAACATGACTTAAAGGTAAAGGATGGGAAAAAGCCCATCCACAGTCTCTGTTAAAGTTCGGGTATCTCGATAGCTTCACAAATCTTGCGAGGAACGAAAGACTTATCTCTTGCAGACACGGGCTTTGTCAAAACAGATGTAGTCCATCGCAACGAGTAAGTCGCTGCCTTCACCGATAGTAAATTAAGTAATGTAAATTCCCGTTTTTACAATATGAATAATCAAATTCACGATAGTTTTTGAAATCTAAATATTGTTTTTTTTATATAATAAAATATCATAAAATTTATACAATGAATCGTATCAAAGATATATTTTTTTAATTCTAATTCTAACACAAATTATGAATTCCTTAAAAGGGTGTTTATAATATTCTAAGGAATACTTTCAAAACTGACCGCAAACTTTTTTATGATTTGTGTAGGTATAAAAAACTAATTTCTAGAATACTTCAATGGCGTATTTTGGCTGCAAGTCCGGTCAACAATGACTCTAACTATCAACAGTATAATATTATATAAATAATAATCCATCACATATGTTAATAAATTTTTTGAAATAAATTTCTATCGCTGAGTGTAATAATGTTAGAAGTTAAAATTTGAAGTATTCAGGTCGTTTCACACAGAGTAATTTCTACGGAATTCAGCCAGTCATGGTGCTCCACGAGGTGTAGCGCATGAAATCATACACTATAAGAAACCAAACACCAATTTAACGAAGGCTTGGACCTACATATTACCTACTAGTTAGGCATAATACATACCAAGGGTTTAATTTTCAGAAAGGTTACTTAAATAAGCCTCTACTATTAAATTTAAACATCGCAGATTGTAAATAAGGACTTGTCTTATTTTATTTTTTATGTAGATGGAACTTTTATTTTATACGATCATATTTCTTACTGAATTGAAAGAATAATTATTGGAGATTCGCTATAAAACGTCAGCAAATCGACGAAAAACAGTCTATATTAGCGGTAGTGGTTGTGACGATCTCAGTGGCGCGGTGGGCAAGCAGACTGCTGAGACGTAAGAGGTGATTCGAGGGACAAATATTTGCATGTTCTGCAGATATTTGTTCCAGTTCCGATTGTTGTTCCTAATACTCACAACCTGGGAAACCCTAGTATGAGGTCTGGACTTCGATGTAACTGTTGGGTGTTAAAAAAATAAAAACTAGTCGTATTTTCAATTTTAAAACCAAAGTCATCCGCGACCACGCTCGACGGTGCACATGAGGAATGACCTCTAAACGATCAACGAAACATCAGCAGGAGAATAGATATAGTCGTAATAATATAATTTTAAAAAATTTAAATAAAATTTTAAATCTATATTAATCTACATCAGATAAGCCTATAGTGCGAGCATTTGAATGTTAGTGTTTTTTTTTATTTAGACATTGTACTCTTATAAACTTTGCGTCTATTGTGGCTCATAGCTACTCAAAAATATTAGAATGCTCAGACATCAACTCGGATGACAATTCAAATGAGTATTTTTGTAGCTGACTTTAAGAGCATCATATTACACTTTTACGACTCACTTCTTTTATTAGTCTGATCCAGCCAGAAATAGATGTTTAGGAGAAGAAACAAAGTTATAAATCTTTTTTAAGTCAGTTATCAACATAAAAGTGTTTTTTACCTGATTTAGAAATATGCCAAGTGGTCCATGGTATCTTCTAGACTTTCATGCTCCATCGTCGGCCATAATCATCACTTACTATCAGATGAGATTAAAACAAAAAAGGCCAAAAAAGGTCTATACTTTATTTAAAAAAAAACGAGGACTTGTAAATGGTAAGTACTCAGGCAGAAATTCGGTAAGTACTCAGGTAAGTACAGACGCACATAATAACAAACTCTAGGAATTTCTATATTTCATTTTAAGGTTGTACAATACATTGCACGATCTTGCTTTGCCAGTTCGGTGTGCTGGAGACCTGTATGCCTCTAGCACACCTCCACCATAAAACCGTAGTTGCCAACGGACTAATCATGGCGGAACTATAGCGATTTTTCCGGCTTGGTTTGGTGGCGGAAGGTGTGCTAGTAGCCGTGGAAAAAATTAACTTTGTTTAACAGTCAATCATATTCACTACTCGACGAGATTCTTGAAAACTGACATTCGTAACCACGAATAAAATCCGGTAGCTGCGAACGAATTTAATTTGTGAATAAAACGCCTGCCTCCAGTAAAAAATTCTGGGTTACTTTATGCTACGCTCTAAAAGCTTGTTTTATGATTGCTCATAAAAAGAGCCTCCGGGAGCCAATTTTCTTCTTTAATTAGGGTAACGCTCTCGTTTTACTTTACAGGAATTGTATAGATATCCTTGCAAAAGTTTTTTTTATTTAGATACGTGCAAACAGAAAGCACGCGTGATCCAAACTTTTTAGCTTACTTGTTAAAAGATTTACTTGCTTAATTACGTTTAATTGCTTGGGCATAAGCAAAGCTAACATAAATGTTAGACTTGTTTCTGCTCAAGGCTTTACTCGCGTGTCACCTGTCAAAAGTAGCCTTTTAGATGTTCTGGATTAGAATCTATGTATACCAGTAATTTCATACAGATCAGTTCGGCTGATTCGAAGATAATCGGTAACAAACAACCCTACATTTGTGATCTTGATCGATATAGAGGCTACTGTTTTCCAGTCACAATACCCAGACCGGAACAAATGTCTACAGAACATGCAAACATTTGTTACATTACGGGAATCGAACCAGCACCTCTCGCGTCGCAGCTGGAAACTCGCCTACCGCGCCACCGAAGTCTTCCTGGTACAGTTTTAATGAAAACTCATTAAGACTGTACCAGGAAGACTTCGGTGCCTTAAGCAAGGCAAGCTTTACACTGCCAAACAATCGATACAGAAATATGTTACGAGGGGACCAGCCGCTAGTTTACTCCCAGTTGCACCCGTCCCGGTAAGGTTGGGAAAAAGTTTTGTCTATCCCGGCCACCCCCAAGCTGGCGTTTAGCCGGGAGGAGACACATAAAGTATAATTTGCCCTCGTATCAGAGGCACAACAACGGTTTCGAGTTTTCTTACTTTCCCTGACAATTTTGACATTGGTCGGATTTGTTTTTTTTTTTTACTCTGTCACTTTTAACATATACCAGACTTGACCAAGCATTTAGGTAACTAAGTACACCCGGAGTCATAACAAGCGATAACTCTGATAGCAGTGCAGATGATGCTTGATCTATGTCATCCTCCCCGATAAACGCCAACACCGAGGAGATTGTCACATTTCACATTCGCCGGGCGCTGGGGGAGGTTGGGAGTAAGCCTCGCCACGTAAATCCTCCAAATTGATTTTGATCGACGTAATATTAGCTAGCTCAGACATTAATTGCTAGAGTGTGAGAACCAAAATACTAGACGGGTTTCCAGTTCTTATTAGGTAACCAAGCATTTAAGAGGTGAACTAGGTTCTATTTATTTGCCACTAATACTGGCGTAAGTGAGTTCTTACAAACAGACTTTCATTACAGAGAAATGAGATTACAACAATCTCATTTTTCGCACTGTTTATAAGTACTTCTCACATATACGTCTGTAATAAACAAATGATAAACTAAAAAAAAAGAGATCACAAATGTGATCAAGTCACGAAAATAAGTTTTTTTTTTAAATATACCCTTGATGTGTTTCTATCATTTATTGCAGAGCCCCCAAGTGATTTGTGTCAATAAAACCTATAGATCCATCCTTGAAAACAAAAAGTGGATTGCAAAAACTGCATAACAATACGATGAGCCGTTTTCAAGCTAAATGGTAACAGACAAACAAATATACAAACCAAGAAACAAACAACCTCATATCGTAAACGCATTCGAGCTCATTACATCAAGGGTAATTTTTAACGAAAAATCAAATTATTGTCTTATTTGTATATTGTGCCGTGTGGTGCCGGCTGCGCCGTGTGGTGCTGGCTTAGAATTTGCACCACCCCAACTCTTCCCGTGGGTGTCGTAAGAGGCGACTAAGGGACATACACCGGGGGGTGGGCATCAGCGCCCCCTGCAGAACAATCCTTCATTTGAACTGGTGGACCAGCCCTATCGTGAGTGTCCACGTCTCAGCTCCGTAGGTCATGACGGGTAGGACGCATTGATTCGTTTTCAAGCATTGCGGTAGTTTTCCAAACGCTGCCCAGCCTAGCTGGATCCTCCTCTTGGCCTCCTTCTCGAAATTGTTTGGGCAGATTCTGCAGTTGGGTAAAAACGAGCGAGCAATGGAAAGAGCTATGCTCGGAGTCTCTCTGAAGGATAAGATTCGTAACGAATACATCCGTCAGAGAACCAAAGTTATCGATATAGCTCAACGAATTAGCAAGCTGAAGTGGCAGTGGGCCGGTCATATCTCGCGAAGAACCGATAACCGCTGGGGTAAACGTGTTCTTGAGTGGAAACCGCGACTCGGCAAACGTAGTGTAGGACGCCCTCCGGCCAGGTGGGATGACGATCTGCGAAAGACTGCAGGCAGATGCTGGATGCGGCAAGCTGAAGACAGGGCGCTATGGCGCTCATTAGGGGAGGCCTATGTCCAGCAGTGGACTAATATAGGCTGATGATGATGATGATGATGTATATTAATACTACCTATTTTATTTATTTTAGAGGCTTGAGCGCTTTTTTCCCAATTGCACAAATCAAATGATTACTTAAATAGGTAAAGTACTATTATCCTGCTGAGGGAAACGGTCAACGAAACGTCAGCAGGAGAATAGTAAAGTACGTGGTATAGTCGTAATAATATTCTAAAATGATACCAAACCACTATAATTTTAATTCCATAAATGATTATCTATTTATTATCTAATTATCATTTTACGTATCCTATCCTTTCCTGCTAATACTAAAAAATCTGGAATTAATAAGAAAAAATACTATGTATCGTAAATTGAAAGACGAGTTTTAAATAAATAAATAAAATAATGTGGGAAATTTTCAATTTTACCCACACACATAAATTAACAACTACATGTAACTACACACACTATGAATGGTAAAAAAATATTTATTGCTTCTCAAAATATTCTGTGTTAGCGTTAATGCGCGTTTTCAAATGAACAAACCAATTTCGAAAACATTTGTACCACTTTTCTGTGGTGACCTCGGAAACATGTTTTTCATACTCTCCGACAGCCACTTCTGGTGATGTAAATCGACTATGAATTTTTTCGAGTCAAATCTATGGTGTTGTAGACACGCGATGTTTAAAATGACTCCACAGTAGGTATAAAACCAAGTAACAGCTGAATGAAAAAAACTGTTTTCTACAGCCAAAGTTAATTTTTGAATATTGTTTATGTAAGTAGCCAATTTCGGAAACATATAGTGCGCCCTATGTATTATAACAAATACAAAAGTTTGTTGATGTGAATGTTTGTTACCACGTTCCTCCGTAACTACTAAAAACTTGGAAAGTAGATAGTTTAGGTTCTGGAATAACACATAAGTTGTAATTTATCGTGGCTAGTGACCATGTTGAATACGTCGGACATTTGTTCACATTTCTGCCCTCAAATACTTTTAATCCGAGTCCAGTATTATCTTGTTTGCTTCCAGAATTCCAAACGAAGTTCCTTATTACGTTACGGCGCTCACGCTCATTCAATTTGAACATTATTGAAGCCCGTACGGTCGAGTATTAATACACGGTGGATTGGGCCAGGGTCGTAACTAGGCAACTCAGGGCCCCCAGTCAAGGGCATATAGTCAGTGGTACTATTACAAGCTTCATAGTTCAATTATTCTCAGTATGTAGAGTAATAAAATATTAAGTTTAAAAAAACTAAGAATCACGCCTTTATCACGCTCTAAAAATTATAAAAAAAATTCCACTATCCACCACCTGGCTCCATCATCATACCTTCATTACCTAGACCAATCTATTGGACTCGTCAAAACGATTCAAGTTCGAGGGTTTTACTAGTAGCCACTGAAGAGTTGCAATATTCACCTCCTGGCTCCATCATCAGATCAGCTCGAAGATACCAAATTATAGTATTGTTATCCGAACTACATATACATACAAAGTTTCATTTCGATACGCCAGTCAAAAGTAGGCTAAAATTTACTTTTCTTAGAAGATCTTAGAAGATATGATTATATTTTTTGTTGGTTATTTACAAGTCAAGCTAAAGCTCTAGGCGTATTAATAAAAAAACATGAATAAATTATAAAGCTACTTTTCTATTTAGTTTAGATTGATATCATATATCACATCAATAGTCTTCACATTCAGGCAGACGACTTTTTCTTTTTGGGTTAATTTTGCAACTTTTTACTACAACCAGTAGGTAATTGTAATATTGTAATGGCAATTTTGTAATTAAATGAGTGCATGAAGTGGGCATCGGTTCTTGTATGAAATAACAAAGCAAATAAATTCCTAAATTTAAACCCCCAGAGATTTATAGTGGCTATCCAAAACCCTTTCATGAAGTCACACAAAACCACCCAAAAAAAACTGGATGAGAATCGGTAACGCAGTTTTAAATTTCCTTCACTGTTACGCGCTGGATTTTATCGCCACAAATCAAAGATCTGTCCTTGAAATACAAACGATTACAAAAAACGAAATTACAATCGGTTATAAAGCTCTTTTATAGAGAAATGGTCACAGACAAACAAACAAACGATCTCTAACCCTAAACGCAGACGGCATCCTCGGTAAAAATAAAAGGTGACAAAGTCTTGCCCTGGGCGACAGTCTAGCTCCAACACAGCACAGAGCCTTGACCCGACCTTCACCCGCCCTCCAGTCGACGGAGCAGATATCTGCCTAGCCTTTTACACACGCCGCTGCACTGGCTTCCGGTCTGGAGTGACACTTGACACGAGCTTATGTCAACCGATTAAATGAAATGCTGGGGTGCTCTCGTGCAACAGATTCATGCTTAAAAACGCAAAAACATTTTAATTTGTTGTGAGTGTTGAAAGTAAGTAAAAATTACTCTAAAATTTTACAGTGGCAAGAAAATCTTTTTCGCTAGAAACACAGTAAAAAAAGAACAAACAATGTCCCATACCTGAATAATATTTGTTTAAAAGCACAAGCGAACCCCTGTGCCATAGGTAGGTCAGCCAAATTACTAATAAATATGTTTATCGTTTTTTTATTATTATTATTAGTTCGTATCACTTATAAAACTTACATAAATAAGATATAGAAATTATGGATTTCTAGCTGGGTAAATTCCTCGTCACCTCTGTGGTCCGTCCACATTTGTAACACTTTACAACCAGCGTCAATCATACTACTATTATAAACGTGAAAGTTTGTGAGGATGGATGTTTGTTCCTCTTTCACGCAAAAACTACTGAAGGGATTTTAATGAAACTTTACAGTAATATAGCATCGAATAACACATAGGCTACTATTTATCCGGGTACCATGCGGGCGAAGCTGTGGGCAAAAGCTAGTAGTGCTATAGGGGCAAAATAATTACCATTCAGAGAAATACCTTTTAAGCCAAAGTAATCAAATATTCCAAGCCACGATCACGACTCTTTAATTCATTGTTGATTCGTAAGGATACTTCGTGATAAGTAGGGTACTCAGAGGCACACATCCACATTTTGCTGTGTATTTTGCATTCCGCGAGATAGGTTGCAATTCCATCACAACAGGCGGTCGAAGTTGTTGTGATGAACCACGTACACAGAAAGGAAGCAGCTCGTTCGAAAATACCTCCCAAATAGAGCACCTACTTGATTAAAGTCAGCACTACACCCCGTATTGCATTAAGTTCCTTCGAAATGGGCGGCCCGTGTGAAAGCCCACTAAAAATGCATTAAATACGAGTTTTAACTCAGCCCTGGATAATAACGTTTTATTGACACAGCTGAAGTGAAGGCCAGCATTATTCGAATGTTGTGTACTCGACCGAGTGCCGGCTTCCTTCTATTTTATTAAAGCTTTCCCGCTATCTTTTGTAGCGAGTCTTATTTGTTGGTGTTTATAAAAAAAAAAACGTTTGACAAACACCAACAAATAAGACATTATATTACATTTTGGTTCTTTGGTTAAAATGTTAACCCACACTTAAGGGAACGATCTCATGGCTTAGTTGGTATACCTGCCGCGTACCAAGCGCGGATCGCTGTTTCGAGTCCCGCCGAGGTTTAATTTTTGGGATATTGTAAATTTTCGATTACATTTTAGTTCTAAGTTTTTACCGTGACGCCAGGAACCCGTCTACGTCCGGCGTTTGGTGTAAGAGGTTTGTTCATTTGTTTGTCTGTTACCATTCCCTGAAACGGCTGATCCGGTCCGGAATGCGATTTTATCACCACAAGTCACTAGGGCGCGCTGAAATCTCTTCAATGCCGTTGAAATTTTGTTTTTTTTTTTCAAAAGAATTGATGGTAATAAAATGTTGATAAGTATTGAACTACCCTAAGATCTAAAACATTCTAATTCATTTTACCAATCCGCGTTTTTATCTGCAGTGTGAGTTTTCTGTAAGAGGTACTTAGTTTGTTTATTTGTATACATGTATTGTATGGCATAAGTGATTGAAATGTGTTTGATTGTAGTGAGACAAATACTGACTTGTGACTGTGAAATACGTCGGGGGTTTAAAATCAATAGAAATTTGTCCAACAGTGTGACACAATAGGTAAAACAAAACGAATAATATCAATATCTATACTAATAATAAAGCTAAAGATTTTTTTTTGTTTTTTTTTTTTTGAACACGTTAATCTCTGAAACTTCCAGTCGGATTAAAAAAAATATCTGCATTAGATAGCCCAATTCATGAGGAAGTTTATAAGCTACTAGCCTCTGCCCACGGCTTCGCGCGCGTTTTATCCGGAAAAAAGTAGCCTAAGTGTTATTCTGATGTATAAGCTATATTACTATAAAGTTTCAAAAAAATACGTTCAGTAGTTTTTGCGTAAAAAAGTAACAAACATCCATCCTCACAAACTTTCGCGTTTATAGTAGTAGTAGGATAGGATTCATTATTACCCCTTGCGACCTTTAGGAGCTAAGCAAAAGAAGTAATAGTATGGACGGGCGATGCGAAGCGGTGGGTCGGTCGGGGGCAGAGGGCGGCCGTGGCATAGCTACGAGTAGTTTATTATAAATTAACTTATGAGCAGTGCGGTTGATTCGATTTGCATATATTTTTCTTTGAAAATACCTATAAATTCAATAATTGTCGCGAGACTCACTTTCTATTTGCTCAATTCGGCTGTATTTGAGACCATCAATAGGTAAGTTTAAGTACATAAACTTTCCATTATAGGCTCTATAAAGGATCGTGACCTTCCATAGAGCTATTGCTACAAAATTGTAAAACACAGCTAAAAGTAGACAGTGATCGATAGTTAGAACTTGATTAATTTATTGGCTTCATAAAGTTCATTTCGTATCGGCATTGACATTACCTTGGATTTACCGGCGCTTGATACGTTAGGTACAACAGCGCTTATAAATAAAGGTGGATTGATGGTTTAGTGTTTTTTTTATCGTGTCAGCAGTTGTTCTATCTGGTGGTAATAGTAGGTACATTATTGTAGGGGTCGCGAAATGACAATAGCAGGTCGAGTATCAGGTTGAAGGCCAAGCCGGAGGCGGGACTTCAATGATACGAGACAGGCAATTGCCATTTCCGCCGAGGCATATATAGTAATTTTCTCATAAAAATGCAGGTAAATAAAAAAGGTTTCGTAAGTACGATACTTTTACGTATTGTTATTTTGAGGTAGGTTGTAGCGTAAAAAGTAGTAGGTACCTGTGAAAGAGCTCGTCCGGGGAAGTACTATGACCATATCTTTATCTGCCGCCAAGCAGTAGGTAATGCTCGCGGGTATGGGTGCCGGTGAAATTACAGGCACATGAGACTTTTTGCTACCTCCGGAGTCCTCTAAGCGTCCATAGGTAACGCTAACCGCTGAATGCTTGTTTGCCACATTAGTTGTATAAAAAACACATAAAATATTCATAAAAATAAGTACCTACTTTAGACGCAGGCTGATGAATTGACACGTTAAAAAGTAGACATACAACTTTCAAGCGCAAGATTATGGAGTTAAAGCTTCTATCAGCACACGCAAAAACACCGCGCTGGCTGCCAAAATATTCGGAAATAAAAATTTGACCTTTCCTCTCCCAGATGATTACAATTCTCAACACAATTTTAAACAAAAAAAATACTAAAAATTTCAAAAAGTTCTTTGTTAAATAGTAGGTCTAACTTACTCAAGTTAACAAATTTTTATTACAATCTGTTTGTTATTCTAATTATATCAAAATCTTTTAAATCTTTTAAACTGGTAAGAATTTTTTTTCCTACTGCTAGAAACGAAACCAAGATCGGTTTCGTTTTATAAAAAACTTTTTTTTAAGTAAATCGTATTTTCAACTTCACCTGACGTAGGTAGTTATTGTATTATTTTAATTTTAGCGCCTTCCAAACCATAGGCTAGTTATTCCTTCACTTTACTTCTTGATTATGGACTAGCTAGACCTACTTAGATAAGGTAGGTTATCAGATGTCAACCGAAATGTCATTTTGACAGTTCCTTTGTTTAATCTGTGGTTTTCCGTTCATGGCGAACTACTAGGATAGTGCATGGCAGAGATATTTTTTTTTGCAAAACAAGTACATATGACTTTCACTATTATGTATTCTGTGTAAGTTTAGAAAGCTTAGATATACCACGATTGATGTATTCTGAGAGCTTATATTACTCATTCAAATCTGTTAAATACGTTTGTGCTTCATACACTAGTTTACATCGTACTACCAGTACCATAAGCTTTGCCTCCCTGATACATTGCTGAGGGATTCAGGTCGATTTTAGGAAGAAAACCGGCTGTAGCTGGTTTTACCGGCACGACACTGCACGTTACTTTTAGATAGTGTTCTTGTTTATAGCTGCAAGCTTCCGCAGGTCGTCGTTAGAAATCTGTTTTGTACTTGAATGTGCCCTCAGACACATTCTCACCGTGGGTATTGTGTGCACAGCAACTGGTCTACAGAGTGTTTCGCTACTGACTCGTAAACCGCCGCAAATTACGGTATACAATGTAGGTACGGACATTCAGGTAGGCCACTGTTTTCCTCTGAGATTTTCTACTTTATTGCCAGAGTAGGTAGGTACTTGCAGAATGTTTTTGGACTGTTAAAATGTATTCATTTAAAAAACTGAACTTGTAAATACTAACTGGGTGATAAAAGGGCTGGCTTTTTACTCACTAAAAGGATTTCTTTGGTCGCCAGTGCTCATGGCACCTTACCACATAAACGAAATTTATTATTAAGTTGATTTTTAGCTCCAAGTTTCTCCTCTTTTTGTAGTTAGTTGTAAATAAATTTCCTTCATCTTATAAGTTAAATAACATAAATTCATCGAATTGGAATTATGATCATCACATTACGTTAGGCGTGGCCGCCGGCGGTGCTAATGAGGAAGGACCTTTGAACGGTCAACCCAACGTCAGCAGGAGAATACTTACGTGGTATAGTCGTAACATTATTATCCTTAAACAAAAGTCAATTTATTATCAATTTATATAGGTCCTTATATATTCTATCATCTAAATGGTGTGCAAATGTCCATAGGTAGATTGAGAATCAATCTGTACAAGAACAATTATAAAATGTCAATTATATTATTTATGCCCTAACGTTTAAATTAAAAATATCAATAACTATTACCTGCCTACCATAAACAACTATGGTATCAACCCCAATTTTCAAAACAGTAAATCCAATTAGGACCAGCAATAACTGAGTATCTGTACGCAAACATCAAACAATCCACGGTAGAAAAGAGATGCGAAATGTAATGAGACACCGACCTCCCTGTAAATGACGAAGGTTAAAACAAATCGTATTGCATTCTATATGCCATCCTGAGACGTTTACCTACCCACAGTAAATTTTATGGGCCTATAATTTACCGACAATCCAAGAGCGTCGGCCGTTGTTTATAGGATAACCCCTTCATACATTATAATGGGGCTAATCATGTGCTCGGTTTATTTTCACAAATATTTAACCCGCGTCTGTTTCAATTGTTGCAGGTGTAGGAGATAAAGTGAGAGACGATGAGACTTGGTATGTATTTTAATTTGAAGCATAAAATCAGATTTTCTTAGTGCTACGAAGCCGTAGAGACTCTACGCTGTATGGTACAATAGTGATAATGAATTTGTTTACTGGTTGGAATATTTTATTTCTTATGCTTATCTAAAATGATATTTATCATACAGTAAATATATTTCATGAAATATCCGTTAATTGTCTACCAACTTTTATTATTATCAAGTAAAAAATGTTGAGTGTTTTAGGGTGGAGCAAACATGTCACCCTAGAGCAAAATTATAAAATAGAATGAATAATGAGCTGAGCGTCAGTTGAGTGTCACCATAGAGTGTTCCAAACAACACATGTAACCTTGTGGTGACGCAATATTTGTTTCGGAACCATAGTTTATTAATTATACTATAAAGAGTAATGTTATTAATATTATAAATAATATTGAATATCAGCATCTTAAACGCTATAAAAGTAGGCTACGAACCATTTTGCTTGATCATGGGTTCAACACAACACACCTGTATGCACCAAAACTATTTCAATTATTTAAATTATTTCGAGCAAACAAAGAAATTATATTCTATAATTATATTTTATAATCCAATAGTGTTAATATACTAATTGAAAGCAAAACATTAATTCTTGCGTAATTAATGAGTTACCAGCTCTTGATACAATAATATATTTTCGAGCGAAAGATTGTTATTTCCAAACCACTTTCATGAATATTACATAATTTATCTAGAAACTCATTTGCTTAAAGAAAACAAATTCATTTGCCCACCAACCTACTTTATTTCGATACCAATATCTATGACTATTTATTTTTCCAGGTTCGAAAGATAATGAGATGTAGTCCAGATCGAATACATAATACAAAAAGATTGTCTGTGATGTTATTACGTGAATGTAGGATGTAGATGTGTTAGCCAGTTCAATGGAAGCCGGATGGAGTCACGTGCACAAATGAGTCAGTCACATACGAAGCATCAGCGACCGGAGGTGAACTATCGAAGTTGCTCGCAGTCGTTACCTCTAGACATTCTGTAAGTAATATAACTTAGTATATAATAATGTATGAATATATTTATTCCAGAAACTCTTAAATTTGATCATTCATATTGTAAAACGAAAATTTTCGGGGTAAAAAGTGCATGACTCGACGCGGAGGGAGAGCGCCGTGATCACTAACCCTTAATGTAGAAAGACCCTGAAGATTCTCAAAATCAGTTGAAACTTATTCGGTGCATTCACCGATAGTACGGTACGTGACAGTTCTCGTATTACAATATTTATGAATAGTTCGCGCATAGCTGTAAATGTATATTTTTGCAACTTTTTGTATACAGGTCAGAGCATTAGTGATGTTGCTTGCCCGACATTCGTTACGAAAGTCGTGGGATCGATTCCCGTCTTGCTCTAATGATTTTTTCACGTGCAAAATTTATGTACGTAATGCTAATTCTAATGATAAAGGAAAACGTCGTGACGAAACTGGCATGTCCTTAAACCAAAAGCTCGAAGACATGAGACATGAGAAGTCTCGTGGCGCGCATGTTTTTTTGGCGTGGCGGTTACGTTGAGCGAAGAATAATTTTGCATCAAAGTTTCTTAATACTAGGTTTTTTTTACAAATAATTTGACTTTTTGAATTAAAAACCTTTTATTCTGCAAACTCTCATCGTAGCAAACAACACCTAAGCTTACATTAACATTATAAATGAACTCGTATTAATGAATTTATTAAAGGATCGTAAATGGCAAATTAAGTAAGGGCATTACTAAATTGGATCCATGATTGGTTTCATTTTAGATAGCATCAGAGTATATTGGGTATCGTATCGACTCTGATTTGCGCGAGTGTTTCGGAATTTTGATTGGTGCTGTCCATTTGTAATGAACAAATGTTAGAAATGGCATTGGCAATTTATGCTTTGTTGTACAAAATTATCTATGTTTATTGATTACATGGAGTAGTAGGCATAAATGGCACTCTGTTGATGCGTATTATCCACATTCCATACACAGCCACACTTACTAAACATATATTTTGTTTGTTTAGTCACACTGTATTACGAAAACGGCTTTCGTTTGATGGAACTAGGATAGAATAGAGTCTTAGGAACGAATCTAGCAAGGCAAAATCCAGAGCCAGGAAAATCCCCATATCGGGGAAAAATCTTGACGGAGTTGAAGAAGAAAGACGAAGTACAGAGTTCAGTGTTTTAGGAGTGTGGAGATCTCAGTTCTCGAGCAAGGCTCTGTCTTCTATTAGTGATAAAACTTATAGCATAATCACAATTGACTTGCTAACTAGCTTTGGTTCAGCTAGCCGTAACTAGCAGTTCAAGTTTCAACCTATTGTTAACCTCAGGTTCAACGGCTAGGAACTTCGTTGCTCTGTCAGTTTAACTAATTTACCTCTAGTTACACCGACAACAAGACTAAATATAAACGAGTCAATTTTGTCGTCAGTACCGTGGCGTAGCTGATGTTACATGTAATAAGGTGTAGTTAAAAAAAACCTAAAAAACACGCTATCGTCAGACCCTCGTTACCAAGCCCAAACTATAAACGAATCCTATTATGAGACCAAACTCGAGGGGTTTACTATTGTTTGTTAGTTAGTTGCAAGTGAAGCTAATATAAGCGTGTTTAAAAGACAGTGATGTCTCCACGGTCATTTGGATGAAACTGTTGGAAAAGCCTATGTACTCGTCTGATATTAGCAAAAAATTGCAAAAACTAACTTGTTATGTAACTAACTTTATTGAATGCCTTATCAAATAATTCAGCAGGTGATCAAAACAACAGAGCCACTGAACATTAATGAAATAGCCAAAGTATTTTGTGTTTCTGGGAGTTGGGGTGTATGGTATGGTATGGTAATGTATCTTATGTATTATTCAATAATTTGAAGACCAATTCTAGTTAGTGTTTTACAACCAAGTCTCCATAGAATATAGTGATAGTCTACTTTCGATCCACTTTCAACCTCAATTTTGCCGTTTTCTTAGGAAGAATTGAGTGGTTTTTGAGTAGAATACCAATATAGACTTTATTACGAATGTTTAAATAGGAGATTTACTAAATATTTGCTACAGTAGATTTCATTATACATCAGAAATTCACACTCCTTGATAAAATAATAATAATAATAATAGATAAGTTAAACATGAACACAATTAATGAAAAGCGTGTAAGCGCCCAAGCACCTACTACACAAATTTAGCAACTGTGAGTCCCGGATCATTGAACTGTTTCAACTTAGCGTTGGCTATAAATGGTATCTTTATACATTCATATTGTAAAACGGGAATTTTCACGTACCGTAATATGTTTCGACTCATTCCGAGAGTCATCATCAAGGCGAGTATTCGCAACGCTCTCGATGAACTTCGCGTCATGAAAACTCCTGTTTTACATATGAATGAGCAACTTTATATTAGTTTTTGGAATAAAAAAGGTAACTTGTTGTGTAGATGGTTGCCACGCTCGCAGTTCCGGCCGGCAGAGGGCGAGCTGGCGGACTGCGTGCTCGTGGTGGGAGTGTCGCGGCCGAAGCTTGCCGCGGCCCTCCTTTCCGTCACGCTGCTCTCGCTATTCCTCACTTTCCATGTGCTGTACGACAGCGCCCTATACAGCATACAGGTAAATACGTATTCTGTTAAATACATTAATAAATTTATGGAAAAATTCAATGGTGTTTTTCTATATAAATAGTTTATTAACATGAAGCATAAAAATAAAATATTATTTTATTATATACAACAAACATTATGCATAACTTTGAGCATTTATGTTGTGTTATACAACACAAAGATTTTATTGAATAAACCTATGTTACAATTTAATTTGAAGCCCTGTCTCCTCAGGCTACCTGTATGTTAGGAGTCAGTTTCTTTACTATAGGTGTACTAAAACATGTTTATCATAGAGTTAGACAATGAAAGGAAATTATTAATTTAAACTAAGTCTACTTGCATAAAATATCAATATTGACTGTGTCGAGTGTAGTATAGTTGGTTCAGTGTATATTTATATTATAAGGGTTGTGAATGATTAGGGCTTTAATCAATCAATTAGAGCAAATAATCTGCTCTTATAATTTTCAATAATGTTAGTTTATTTTTATTGCTACGTATCTTTTTTTGTCTTTCTATTCAAACGCACCACCGCCTCACGCTTCATTGCATAAAGGTTAGCTGAAAATAAAAACAATTACTATTAAATTCGCCTATGTACTTGTTTTATCTTATGCAACAAAGCATTTCTATCTATAAAGTAACCGGAATCACAAACTTATACAAAAAATCGAACATCGATCGACTATAATCCATCCGCATGCATCCCGTTGTCCAGTTTGCGTCTCCATTGATCAGCTCGCTGTTCATCCATACCAAAATAATGCATTGACATAATCAGCTTGACAGAAACTGTAACAAATCGTAAAAACGTAGCCAAATTATACTTGGATAGAGCTACAAAATAACCAATTGCAAAAAACGGATGTTGGTGATAGCTTAGCAAACAAACGCTTATCATAGTTTACCGTCAGTAAAGCCAAGCCATGGTTAATCTCTCATCTTAGTTGGATTAAATCAGTTTGCAAAACTAGAGCCGTAAGTGATTTGTTTCCCGGGCTAACAACTTTTAACGCATATTTACCCATAAAATTAGTTCACAGCCACTAAATTCTATGTTCACACAGGTAAAACCAACACAATCTCAACCGATACAGTATCGTGCCCTTAACAATTACTCTGTAATCTCCCTTCCGACGTAAGTTCCTGTACAAGGCTTCACTACTTTACGTTTCCACTTATTCTGTGGCACGTCCGGGTGGTTGAACCGACAGTGCGTGATACAGTACCTGCTTAGGTATAGGCAGGTTTAAGTACTGAATTATTATTTGCTGGTTGCTTTAAGCAACCTTAAACGGTGCTACACTATCAATATATTATTATGATATCGATCTATCTTTCAAATCGGCGCCTTATGATATGATATTTTCTTTTTCGTTCATTTTTGTACATACTCGGTTGTAACTTCTAAACTTTTAATTTTTGTACTTGGATTATACCTACTTTAAATCGAAAGCATGTAATTAGTGTACAATTAGGAGATATCTTTGGAATATTGATACTTTATAAGATGACTGGCGTAATTTAAGAAATTAAAGGTATAGCGGTAGGTGTTATCCCTCTGAAGCCAGTATAACATTGAACCAATAACGTTAGTAAGACGCGAAACAGTTTCAGCATCGAACTAGGCCACGTCTTGCTATGGATGTAATTATCTAAGGTGGTGCATTGAGGTTTAAAATTGTTTTTTTTTTACAAATTTCATAAAGCCCATCAGAAGACTTCGTACTTCAACTGCGCGCGCATCATTTGATATAAGATACTTATTATGTATAAATACTTATTATGTGTAATGATTTAGTGTAATTATTATAGCTCCTCTTTTACTCATCACATCTCGAAAGAATGAAGAAGTCACATCGCTTATCAAGCTACACTCGTAATCACAATTAAGCAAGGTGTACAACAGATAAAATGACGCGCCTCCCCTCTTTATGGCAGTACCTACACTTGTACCGTTCGCTGAATTATAGCCGTTTTACGACCAAGCTACGGCGGGTAATGAGTGCGTGCACACCTTTAGATAACGTTTTTATGGTAGAACGATATAATTAGGTAAATTACATTTCAATACAATGTAAACATAACAATAGTGTCATTTTCAGTTTAAA
Source organism: Perizoma flavofasciatum (assembly GCA_958496245.1). Classification (NCBI taxonomy): domain Eukaryota; kingdom Metazoa; phylum Arthropoda; class Insecta; order Lepidoptera; family Geometridae; genus Perizoma; species Perizoma flavofasciatum. The sequence goes on along the minus strand of OY292425.1, from coordinate 9,334,968 downwards.
AAAACCTTCAGTTTCAGTTCAGTTTTGCCCTTGATCGGACAACCGTTAATGAACACCGAAACACAGAGACCTCAATAGATACAATACGATAATATCCTGTCTCAGCAACGAAAACGCAGCTCTGTTTGCACACTGTACTTTGAAAACCCTTTTCACAACTCGTGCGATCGTTTTGGTGGCCAAACGCCTTTGCCTCACGTTCCCGATAAATCTTCACCTGTTTAGTTTCCTAATAACATATTTACTACAAAGCCTTGCATTAATTAAATCCAATTATTTTAAACATGATTAAGGGCTACATAGTTTAATTTACACAAAATCGGTTAACAAAATCATCATAAATTTATCAAAAAATAAGCATTGTTGAACAAAATGTTTCGATTGTTTGATGAAACATGGACATCACTAGAAACACAAATTGAATCCTGGCAGATTTCAGCGTGAATCAAGCTAATAGCTTGCCTGCCTGCTGGTCTTAATTTTAAATTAGACCAGCATAGTATAAAATACTGCTGGTACAGTAACAAATAGCTAGAAAAGAGTTTCCGCACATTTTCCCTATTGAAACTCTTGGTTATACAAAGCATTCTTTACATAGAGTACGAGAAGTTAGCACCGCACTCTTAGAATTCTTGATCTTTGACAGTTGTACTGATTTGTTCCATATTGTAACAAATAATTTCATCTATATAGTCAAAACTGCAGCAGAAAATTTTAAAAACCGTTCTTGAACTTTATCTTAATATTTTTTTTAATTTCCTGGAATGACACAATTTGTTAGTAATGCATTTGGTAGAAGCGGTTAATTTTAAATACATACATCTGTGGCTATCTTCTCAAGATAGCCGCAGATGTATTTAAAATGAACCAACTAATTTCCCTTTAGCTGTTGATAATTGCAAATTCAAATTTATGCGACCGCTGACAGACATTATTCGATACCACTCTGATGGAATGACATGATGGAAACATACATTTTCGAATGTGCTCTCGTATGGATGTATCCGTCACCACCAATTACACTTAGCTAGTGATTTAAGCATAACATTTCATGTGAATGGAGTATTTGAACAGATCTATTTGTATTTTTACAATTCTACAAAGTACTTAGGTTTTCCTTTCGGAAGGTAGGATTTCGGCCTACCAAAGTAAAGCCTAAGGAAACCCTACTCAAAGTTTAATCACGACTTAGAAAGATTACAGCTTCATCGACGATGCAGTTTATATGAAAAATCTCAGCGCAGACGAAGTCGCGGGGCGTTCCACTAGTATTGCATATAGTGCTATCTCTTTCCAACAAATCTAAGAAAGCTAAATAGTGCATTGTCAATCAAAATAGAGATAGTGCTTCAAGCGTAGGTAGGCTTCGATATATACTCGTGCGTCTATGTCTAGTCAAAGTAATGAGCAAAGATTTTAAATCAGTTTTATGTGATTTCAAAGAAAATAATATTCCATAAGTGAGCTGAAGGTCTGTTTGTAGGACGTGACTTTTATAGGATAGGATTTTAATAAAGGTAGTATTTTTCTCCAGATAACTTAGTTCCGATTTTTCATTAGTAATATAACTTAATGGGTAGAAAATCAAGAAAGTAAGAAAATCAAGCGTCTCTCAAAAAAAAACAAAGTAAGTGTAATCTCACTTAGGGAGTTTATTTATGAATAAATGGTTGAAATTCAATATTTCTACCATTTATTAATACATAAACTCCCGTCATCTTTAAGTAGGGTTTTGACTCACACTGGATTCCATGTGTTGTAGGGAATCCAGTATTATCAGTTTCTCATAGTTATCAGGAACTATGAGAAACTGATATCGCAGGCCCTAAAAAAATGTAGCTTATGTAATAATTTGTCCCGCAGCAGAAATCGAATCCACCACCTCTCGGGTTTTCAGCAGGCTATAAAATTAATATTTTGTATGGGAAGATATAATCCAATTTAGCTTCTTCATTTTGCCAATTTGTCATCAAAATCCGATGCAAGCTCAGCCGAGACGAATCCGCTTTCAATACGCGTTCTCCCAGCGTCCACAAGGTTTCGGAATGAAAGCGGTTGAATCTATAACGCTCTGTTAGTTAGTATTAACAGGTTGTCGCAGGTAATAAGGCCATACGTTGTTAATATTGCGTGCCGTTTGAGACGCATTGTTTTCACGTCGAAACCCATATTCGAAAATAGCGCGAGTTTTTTTACCTCTAGATTCCATGGCATGGAATCCATAGCTTCGATTTCAATATATTAGAAATTGAAGTATATCAATCCCAAAACAAAATTAAGAATATGTTTGTTTTTGATGTTTGAATTAATTTTGAAGATAGATTAAATGCCTTATAAACAAAATTTGATTGAATTTAGAACTCTAGGTAAAACCGCAGATATTTCAGTTCTAAGTGGCCAGTTCGACGAAACGACAATTTCATAGGTGAAAACCTAATGTAAAAGAATTTATTATGATCGTTGGCGTACATAGTCACGCGCACCGACGCCCCTTGGTGCAAATCTTTGATCGTTACATATTTAGAACTTTACATTATTTGTAAAAAAAACGATATCAGGTTTAACTTTGATAAACGTTAATAGGCTAGCAGCAAAAAAAATAAAACCTAAAGCAATAACTCAAAACAGGCTGCAAGCATGGCGTCAGCTGCCAGTGAAAGTCGAAAGCTCCTCGCAAACCAGGAGACAAACAGCAGGTCTATCAGCCACCCCATGGCGCTGAGGAAGAGACTTCACCCGCCTCGCCAGCCAAGACCTGCACGAAGACTCCCACAGGTACTTATCTAGATAGATTCTCGCCAAAATGATACTTATTATATGATTCTATGTAGGTGGACTCCCTTTTCTGCATTTGGACTTAAAGTTGGTCCATTATTCGTGGATATATGATTCTATTAACCACAATAGAATGTTTTGTGTTCAGAAAAGTCATGGACATAGCACGTAAAGTAGCAAGTTGAAGTGCCAATAGGCAGACCCATATAGTTATTATAGTCCATGAACATAGACTTATGGTTCTCCATCCATTGGGAAAGTATTATTCTCGAATGGTGACAACGATCCCGATGACGCAGTGTAGAATGGCTACCCGCCTCGTGGACCAATGATATCTTAGAGGTGGGATAGAGATGAAGGTAGATCAAGATCGTTCGTCATGGCACTCCATGGAGAGACCTATGCCCATCAGTAGACTTGTACAAGCTGTATATAATGATGATGAATGTAATGTATTTTGTCTGTATTATTTTTACTTCGAACTCATCTCTATCTGCGTGACATTTTAATAATTCTGTGTCTCCAAATATAAATAAAAATATACAGCCACATGATAATACATTGAGGGTGGCAGCTAAATTATCCCAAAGCTTTCATGTTGCTTTTATTCGACAGGCTTTGATCATCGGTGTCCGTAAATGTGGCACCAGGGCCCTATTAGAAATGCTGTACCTCCATCCGATGGTACAAAAAGCTTCGGGAGAGGTCCATTTCTTTGACCGCGATGAGAATTATGCGCTCGGCCTCGAGTGGTATAGAAGCAAAATGCCGTTGTCCTTCAAAGGACAGATCACTATAGAGAAGAGTCCTAGCTACTTTGTTACTCCTGAGGTAAGATCAGCAACAAAAAATGTTTAAATTGTGGACCTCAACAACGATTTTACTAACTATTTATAATCCCCGTTTAACCTAAGCGAAATGCCTGTGTCCTTCTTAGAGCTGATCATTATATAGAAAAGTCCTATCTACTTTGTTACCCAAAAAATGATTAAATTATGGATCTCAATTACGATTTCGCGTAACTATAATCCCCATCTACACTAAGCAAAATGCCTTCGTCGGAACAAATATTTATAGAACATGGAAACATTTGTCCCGCAGCGGGAATCGAACCCGCACTTCTTGCATCACAGCCTACTTGTTACTACTACGCTGCACAACCAAGGTGGTCAAAATAGTCAAGACGAATACTGGTTTGCTGGAGGCAACAATATGAGAATAGCATATACGAGTACATTTGAGTTCGAATTAATATAGCTCTTGAAAATTCATGTCATAAGCTAAGATTGAGAGCTTATTGTATTTTCTACTTTCGAATTTTCTTCAAATAGTTTTCTATCGTATCTTCGTTCTATTCGTACCCGAAGGCAGTCTGATTACGTTTCGACATGCATCTGTTGCGTGATTACATTGAAACAATTGGAATTTATATGGGTGACATTGACATGAATTGGATCGAAAATAGATGCAAAGTATTTAATTTTAGTCGGGTTCACAAACTTTTGATATTGCTACGGAGATAGTGAAATCACGCAAAAGGAATGTTTGCATTGTAAAATTCACCTTGTGAAAAGAAAGATTGTTAACATAGCTTCGTGCTTCAGTTGTTTTTAACGTGCATAATTATTTAACTCCTCTGTTAGATCTGAAAACTTCAAGTCTCGACTTACTCGTATGCTATTTGTCTAAAAAATAAATGAACTTTGAGCAGGAATGTTTTTGAATGAGACACTTAGAAAGCATCCATCAGCGCTTAGCTAAAAAGAAAGTAACCATTCAATTCCGACTCAGCGTCACTCGATCCATGGCGGTATTGGTCAACGCATTGTCGATTAGAGGCAAATATGCTTATTCAAGTCATACTAAATTGTAATTTTTGCGACGTTTAAATTTAATTTGAGAATCAATATGATGATTACTATTCCCTCAGACTTATTACTCTAGAAGATAATAAAACGACCCGAGTAGTATAAAATAAATACTTATGTCTTTTTATCAGTCTTTCATGGTTACACTACGCTAAGTCAGTGATCTGAACAGGATAAGGTGCAGGGCCAGTGACCAATCATGAAAAAGTCCGTTTTGGGAAATTCGAATTTTTCGTTCCACGCCATATCGGTTTTCTCATAATTTCTTTTTTCGTTATGTTCTGAACATTGAGCACATTTTTACGCGCAGAAAACTCCTTGGTTATAAATCTATAGGATTTTTTTTAGGTTCCCGAACGAGTACGTGCAATGAACTCCTCAGTGCGCCTACTTCTCATAGTTCGAGAGCCGGTAACACGCGCGATATCAGACTACACGCAGCTGCGCAGTCGTTCCACGCCGTCTGCACCCGCGCTGCCGATGACTCCCGGCCACCCAGCACAGGACGCGGCCAAGCCCTTCGAACATCTAGCAATATCGCCCGATGGATCCATCAATATTGCTTACAGGTAATATAAACTGGACATCCATGTTTTTTTGAGTTTTTAACCTCAAAAGGAAAAAACGGAACCTTATAGAACTTCGTTCTCCGTCCGTCCATCTGTATGTCAAGCGACCCTTTTTCTCAGAAACGCGCGGAGGTATCGAGGTGAAATCAAACACGTAGATCTACGGTCCCTTGGAGCTTTAAAAAATCGAGCTTCTACAAAATATCCAGCATTATTATTTGAAAAGAAAACAAGTAAAAAAATATTTTCTTAGAAAACCAACAAAGTATTATCTCGAACTATTCACTAATATAATACATCTGTGCAATATATTGCAATGTATTATACAAACTAAATAAAATTAATGTGTGCAAGCTCTTAGATCAGAAGGTCAGGTGCAGACTAGATACAACCCATTTATTTATCCCCAGGCCAATAGCCATATCTCTGTACCATGCGTACCTCCACCGTTGGCTGGAGGTGTTTCCCCGGGAACAGATCCTGGTAGTGAATGGAGATTTACTTATCGAGGACCCTGTGCCACAGCTGCGACGCATCGAGAAGTTCCTGGGACTGGAACATAAAATCGGTAAGTAATTTTTAAAATCATTTTACATACAAGGTGCAGTCTTAAGCGTACCATACAAAATATCTAAGGTGAAATGAAGCTAAAAACACACTGCTATTTCCGCGCTGCCATATTTCTTACCCGCAATGGCTTGTTAGCTTTCAGATGTTTTATTAGTGTTATTTGTATTATAGGTTGACCGAAACCGCTGTACTGCGCCTGTATATGCGCGGCAAGACGAGGTGACAGAACAGACCTGCTGGCTCTGTCAGTCCGTCGTTAACGCTCTCTTTCCTATTTCTTCCCTCGCCCCTATTCGCCGTGCATTCCTGAGGTGCGGTACAGCCATTTCGGTCAAAATATAGTAGAAAGATAGACTAATGACAGAAGTGGTGATAGGTGAAGTATATCGATTCATACACAGGCTGACTAACATCAAAGATCGGCCTCCATTTGATGGCACGATTGACTGACTTAGTAAGAAAGATAGATAAATTGATGATAATATCTCAAAGTAATTTATAGCAACGCTTAGCCTAACTTCAGCTACTTTTTTATTTCCACAAATTTATCGCCCACAAATGAAAATAAAAAACTTAAAACAGAGCCGCCAATTACACGTACCCTTAGCACATACATAAGTGTCTTGTTAGGTACAAATTTCTTGGTTCTAAGTACATTTTCAGGAAACAACCATTACCTTGCTTCTTCACGACAGAATTAAACAAGTAACTTTAGCGCTCCTCAAGAATTGCTTACATACTTTAATTTCACTAATTAGTTACAGAAGAACGTCTGCTATGGTTAAATAACGTTAGAATTATATTAGAATTAGAATCCTTTGTAAAGAGACACATTTTACAACAAAGTTTTGATGTTGGGTAAACGTTTAAGAAAATATATCGGAACTTCACTTTCAAGTAATATATCTTGAAAGATAGATAACACTTTATTGTTCATCATGTTCCTCATAAATTTAAACAGAGCAAATTACAAACTAAACGCGGGAGTACAATGGGTGGTCTTATCGCTAATAGCGACCTCTTTCAGACAACATTTGGATAGGCAAGAATTGATGTGACCGATAAAGGACGGTGATGTATAAAATAAAAATAAAAATGCAACCTCTGTGACGCAGTGGGCGAAGGTCCGACTGAGACGCAGAAGGTTGCGGGTTCGATTCCCGCTATGGGACAGATGTTTGTATAATCTGCATTCATTTGTTTCGTGTCTGGGTGTTTTCTATGTATAATATGTATGTATTTACAAAAAAAGTATATAAGTAGTATATCATATAGTCATGTAGTTCCCATAACACAAGCTCTGCTTACTTTGGGGCTAGATGATGCTGTGTGAAAATGTCCAGCATTATTTATTTATTTATTTATTTTATACATAGTGACGATTGTGTCTTGTCCTAACAGGTAGAAGAAATTTTTACTTCAACGAAACCAAAGGCTTCTACTGCCTGCGTAATGACACCACGGACAAGTGTCTACGCGAGACAAAAGGTCGCAAGCATCCGAGAGTAGACCCGGCTGTCGTCACCAAGCTGAGGAAGTTCTTTATCCAACACAACCAGAGGTTCTACGACCTGGTCGGAGAAGACCTCGGATGGCCAGAAGATTAACTGCGAACCCAATGACTATTTACAATCGTCGGCTTAGTAACGTTATGTGATCAAAAACATATCAATCTTAAACTTAAACATATCACTAGCATGTAATTTTTTTAATCGTTTATGTATACATCTTAGCTATAATGTAAGACATATAAAAATAATTTTACTCAACAACTTTTTAGTACAATTTTCTGTGAAGGCGCTTCGGTTAATTAGTTGATTTATTTACGAGTTGTATATGGGGGAGTTGGTGAGAATTTCGAGAGGGAACAAGAAATTATAAAGTTGGATGTTTAAATTTATTTCCTGTTATAGGTATCATTTAATAATAAATATGATTTTTTATTTATTCATTGGCAATCATTACGCACTGATTTGATAGACCGACCCACTGAAATCCTGAGCAATATATTTTTATATTATAATTAAGTATTGTAATTATACAGTGTTTTATTATACAGATACGACTTTTTTAACCGTTTGTGATAATTTTGTTTGTTAGTTCTAGCGAATTTTATAGAAATAAGTGAAATAGGTATGAATATTGTAATATTATCGCTTTGTATTTTAGATGATGAAATTTTTGCCCGTGTTTTGTCTTTTCTGAAAATTATGTTTTAGTGAATGTGGTTTTTCTGATTCGAGATTTTATCCTATCCTTTAAAAAATACTTATAGTAAAATACTTGATCGATGAAATGGCAACTTATACATATCAAAATGTCTTCTAGTTCTAGTTAAATATAATTATTATGTTAAAATTTTAAAGTGTGTCTTTAAATAGTGTGTGTGTCATCTTGAAGCGTTGGAGATGTATGATTTATTTTATTGTAATTTGTGAAAACTTTAGAGCAAAAAACGGAGAGAATACGGTATAAATTCGACGCGGGTTTTAGAAGTATTCTTAAATAAGTGTAACGTCCAAGACTGAAGAGTTAGTTGATTAAGTAATACCTATTTAGCATTATGTCCATTGGTAATGCATGTGACGGTAATCCTTACATCTTTACCGGCTTATAAATTGAAAATCGACATATGAATCGGTATATGGGAGTATTTAATTTAAATTAGGTAGATTATTTGCTTCCGAAATCCAATTTTCAAAGTCAACGAAAGTTTATACGTTTTTATAAATCTTGTAGTACCTAAGCACACTCACTCAGTATTTATGTTTCGTTCGAAAAATAATCATTTTTTTAATGAGTTCGAATTGATCGAGAGCCTTAGAGGCATCTTTTTGTCGCAATTTGTTACGTAAAGTAAAAAGTTAAGAATTTTATTAAGTACTCAGGTATATTAATTTGTTAGAAAGCCTAGCAACGTACAATATTTTATACATTTTACATGAAAAGAAAATTATCTTTTTACAGATGTAAGTGTGTTTGAAAGATCACCCGAAAAAGGTTGTTACTTTAACAAATTTCGATAAATACAAAATATCAAGCATATCAAAATTCTAGAATAATTAAATTTAAGGTTTCCCATTCCTTATGTTGAAACCTATCAAATTATTGATTTCTAAGCGATTCTCTAGTTATTTAGATAATAATTTTTGGTCACTGTTAAATGTTGTGCACGTTCGTATAAAGTAGTTAAGTTTTAATTAGGAGCAATAATTTTATAGTATACAATATAATTTCATAGAAATTGTAACTTCACTAATATTAGGTATCTTTTGTTTGAATATTCAAATATTTTTGACTACTTTAAAAACTCTATTCTATACACGTTAAATATTTATTTACCAAATTAATTTATGTAAAAAGTTAATAATCATTAAAAATCTACAAAGTATTATCTTTAAATCTTAAATGTTACCTTACATTACATGTAAATATCTTCTTAAATCCTTTTAATAAGTTACCATTGTATCTACATCTTCAATTAAATACTAAACAAGAAATTAAAGTCGTCTCATTCCGTTACTTACCAACTTTTATAAAAGTTTTTTTTCAAATATCTTTCATTGTTTTCGTTTTTGTAAAGTATAAAACCTTTCTTTTATCTTTCAGTAAGTAATTGCCCGAAATTATATTAAAGTCGGTCAAGTACAGAAGGCATTCATTTCGCTCGGCTAGGCATATTTTCAGTCATGGCTGCCTCATTTTTAGTCCAAGAACCGTATTTTTTCCACGTGGCGCACGTAGAATCATACGTATCTTCATTTTGTATAAAAAACACTCTTAAAATTACCCGAAATGAAAGACCTACCACAGCACATGCTTGGTTGGCCATGGTTGGTTTGCAAAACAACCAACGTAATACAGTCAGCGACAAAAGTAAATTAACAATGAGAGTTTTCATTGCTCCTTTTCTATTAACAAGAGAATAATAATTTAAGATTGCGAATAGTTAAGAGCATTAGTGTATCAAATGTAGCCTATTGTTTTGAACTATAGTCTATGGGTCCCAGGTGTTTTAGTTTTAAAAATCAAAACTTTTAAATGCTTTTATCGCCGACTATACCGAAGCTTAAAACTTTTGATCTATATGTATACTTAGAAATACTTGGCTATTGGTGTGACTTCAATGTTTTGCTCGCAGCATGACTACATTTGTGAAGACTACGTAAATCGTTCTTAGACATGCGAAAATTAAAACATTACTCTTCTTGACATCGAAATCTCGTAACCTTGCAGCATCAATCACGTCCGTCATTCTTCGACTCGAACCGATTGGTATAAGACCAAATAAAACATTTCCGGTGGGTAATAGGGTACAAACGAACTACACCTGTGTCTAAATAAATAGCATCCACGTAACAGGAAAAAACAACAAGCTTTTTGGTTTCATTCCCCCGAGGATTATACCTACACAGCGCAATTTAGACGACATGTCCAGTTGTAATTATTTGAACAACTCCGAAAAACGGTTGTGTCATCACTTGGTGTTTATTCCACGCTAAGCCCCATTCGTAGAAAGATTAATAATCTAGAATGTGTAAAGATTATCAGCCAACATGTACTGACTATTACTTACTTTCACTCGCCATTTTAATTTGTGTTTTAAGTGACCTCGAAATCTCTTTGCTCTATGCATCTGCGCATGCCATACACGTAAAAGCCAAAGGTCGTTCCTTGACCGCGCGATTGTGTCACGGTCTTCACAAACTTGTGAATAACAATGTTCAACAACGGCTAAAGCTTTGTCCTTGTAGAGGTGAAACTAAGCGGTTAATCAATTCATAAATATATAAGTGAGCCAGTAGGAGGGTGCAAATAGATAGATAGATAGAAGATAGAAAATACTTTATTGTACACCAAATAACATATCAGCTTAGTTACGTACTATCAACTTTAACAATGTTGTACAATGGGCGGTCTTATCGCTAAATAGCGATCTCTACCAGACAACCTTTGGATGGAACGGACTGTAATAAAGTTTAAAAGGGGTTTAATTGGTGTACTTACCACATATTTTGTACTATAATACACATAAAAAAATAGCGTCTTCTATAACGAGATTCAGTTACCAAATACAAACCTGCTGATTCTCATAATGACAATTCATGTAATTTCAAATCAACTTGTTCCCCGGATCATAAATACACAAAAAGACTAGGCTGAAATTCAGAATCATTTTCTGAGTTAGCTTCTTGACAAATTTAACTTGTATTATTGGAGTTGAAAATAAGAGTTGAAAATCAGCCTGGGAATGATCGCTCAGTTTATTGCTCCACTTTTTTCCTTTCACATCCTGTAGATTCTTCAGTAACTAGCTAAACAAACTGACTGCGATACAAAAAAGAACAATGCAGACTGGTCGACGCCCTCTCCCTGTTTGTTGAGGTAATGAAGCGGTAAATTAAGGTAAAATTAAAGCACCCTTGTTAGATGTAATCAAATGTACATATGTGGTATATTTGTAGCTCGACTTTTATCTAAATCTTTTACTTTTATTTATTTAGATAAAAGTCTAAATAAATAACACTAATAAAAGTCGAGGGTTAATTAAATTACAAAATAATTTATTTATCAAAATACTAAAAACTTTACAATGGATCCTGCACTAGGGTTAGCCTGTATCTCGGGAATCTGTTCAAAATTTACTAAGTAGTATTTATATAATGGATAAAACAAGCAGTATAGACATTTAGGTAGTATATCAAAAAAGGGTACTTAATAAAAATAAAGCTAGGTAAAAAAAACATTGATCAAGTGCTTGATATGAATGTGCCTAGGATTTTTACAACTGAATAGGTTAAGGTTATTTGCCCAAACATGATGATGTACGTAGGGGTGAGTGTGTATGTGTGTGATGTGTTTAATACTGTCAATTAATTAGGGATTAGTTTACCAGGAATAGGAATTTAATATTTATAACTTTACCCACATTTTATGATAAAGGGACCAATCGTTTCTTGGATCAATGGAGAAAGTCCGGCTTTTACTGTTACCAATTTTCAGTGATCCGCGGGGGAATATCGCTCACACAATATTTGAAACTCGTCTAGTACGAGTATCAAAAGGAAAAAACGGAACCTTATAGAACTTCGTTCTCCGTCCGTCCATCTGTATGTCAAGCGACCCTTTTTCTCAGAAACGCGCGGAGGTATCGAGGTGAAATCAAACACGTAGATCTACGGTCCCTTGGAGCTTTAAAAAATCGAGCTTCTACAAAATATCCAGCATTATTATTTGAAAAGAAAACAAGTAAAAAAATATTTTCTTAGAAAACCAACAAAGTATTATCTCGAACTATTCACTAATATAATACATCTGTGCAATATATTGCAATGTATTATACAAACTAAATAAAATTAATGTGTGCAAGCTCTTAGATCAGAAGGTCAGGTGCAGACTAGATACAACCCATTTATTTATCCCCAGGCCAATAGCCATATCTCTGTACCATGCGTACCTCCACCGTTGGCTGGAGGTGTTTCCCCGGGAACAGATCCTGGTAGTGAATGGAGATTTACTTATCGAGGACCCTGTGCCACAGCTGCGACGCATCGAGAAGTTCCTGGGACTGGAACATAAAATCGGTAAGTAATTTTTAAAATCATTTTACATACAAGGTGCAGTCTTAAGCGTACCATACAAAATATCTAAGGTGAAATGAAGCTAAAAACACACTGCTATTTCCGCGCTGCCATATTTCTTACCCGCAATGGCTTGTTAGCTTTCAGATGTTTTATTAGTGTTATTTGTATTATAGGTTGACCGAAACCGCTGTACTGCGCCTGTATATGCGCGGCAAGACGAGGTGACAGAACAGACCTGCTGGCTCTGTCAGTCCGTCGTTAACGCTCTCTTTCCTATTTCTTCCCTCGCCCCTATTCGCCGTGCATTCCTGAGGTGCGGTACAGCCATTTCGGTCAAAATATAGTAGAAAGATAGACTAATGACAGAAGTGGTGATAGGTGAAGTATATCGATTCATACACAGGCTGACTAACATCAAAGATCGGCCTCCATTTGATGGCACGATTGACTGACTTAGTAAGAAAGATAGATAAATTGATGATAATATCTCAAAGTAATTTATAGCAACGCTTAGCCTAACTTCAGCTACTTTTTTATTTCCACAAATTTATCGCCCACAAATGAAAATAAAAAACTTAAAACAGAGCCGCCAATTACACGTACCCTTAGCACATACATAAGTGTCTTGTTAGGTACAAATTTCTTGGTTCTAAGTACATTTTCAGGAAACAACCATTACCTTGCTTCTTCACGACAGAATTAAACAAGTAACTTTAGCGCTCCTCAAGAATTGCTTACATACTTTAATTTCACTAATTAGTTACAGAAGAACGTCTGCTATGGTTAAATAACGTTAGAATTATATTAGAATTAGAATCCTTTGTAAAGAGACACATTTTACAACAAAGTTTTGATGTTGGGTAAACGTTTAAGAAAATATATCGGAACTTCACTTTCAAGTAATATATCTTGAAAGATAGATAACACTTTATTGTTCATCATGTTCCTCATAAATTTAAACAGAGCAAATTACAAACTAAACGCGGGAGTACAATGGGTGGTCTTATCGCTAATAGCGACCTCTTTCAGACAACATTTGGATAGGCAAGAATTGATGTGACCGATAAAGGACGGTGATGTATAAAATAAAAATAAAAATGCAACCTCTGTGACGCAGTGGGCGAAGGTCCGACTGAGACGCAGAAGGTTGCGGGTTCGATTCCCGCTATGGGACAGATGTTTGTATAATCTGCATTCATTTGTTTCGTGTCTGGGTGTTTTCTATGTATAATATGTATGTATTTACAAAAAAAGTATATAAGTAGTATATCATATAGTCATGTAGTTCCCATAACACAAGCTCTGCTTACTTTGGGGCTAGATGATGCTGTGTGAAAATGTCCAGCATTATTTATTTATTTATTTATTTTATACATAGTGACGATTGTGTCTTGTCCTAACAGGTAGAAGAAATTTTTACTTCAACGAAACCAAAGGCTTCTACTGCCTGCGTAATGACACCACGGACAAGTGTCTACGCGAGACAAAAGGTCGCAAGCATCCGAGAGTAGACCCGGCTGTCGTCACCAAGCTGAGGAAGTTCTTTATCCAACACAACCAGAGGTTCTACGACCTGGTCGGAGAAGACCTCGGATGGCCAGAAGATTAACTGCGAACCCAATGACTATTTACAATCGTCGGCTTAGTAACGTTATGTGATCAAAAACATATCAATCTTAAACTTAAACATATCACTAGCATGTAATTTTTTTAATCGTTTATGTATACATCTTAGCTATAATGTAAGACATATAAAAATAATTTTACTCAACAACTTTTTAGTACAATTTTCTGTGAAGGCGCTTCGGTTAATTAGTTGATTTATTTACGAGTTGTATATGGGGGAGTTGGTGAGAATTTCGAGAGGGAACAAGAAATTATAAAGTTGGATGTTTAAATTTATTTCCTGTTATAGGTATCATTTAATAATAAATATGATTTTTTATTTATTCATTGGCAATCATTACGCACTGATTTGATAGACCGACCCACTGAAATCCTGAGCAATATATTTTTATATTATAATTAAGTATTGTAATTATACAGTGTTTTATTATACAGATACGACTTTTTTAACCGTTTGTGATAATTTTGTTTGTTAGTTCTAGCGAATTTTATAGAAATAAGTGAAATAGGTATGAATATTGTAATATTATCGCTTTGTATTTTAGATGATGAAATTTTTGCCCGTGTTTTGTCTTTTCTGAAAATTATGTTTTAGTGAATGTGGTTTTTCTGATTCGAGATTTTATCCTATCCTTTAAAAAATACTTATAGTAAAATACTTGATCGATGAAATGGCAACTTATACATATCAAAATGTCTTCTAGTTCTAGTTAAATATAATTATTATGTTAAAATTTTAAAGTGTGTCTTTAAATAGTGTGTGTGTCATCTTGAAGCGTTGGAGATGTATGATTTATTTTATTGTAATTTGTGAAAACTTTAGAGCAAAAAACGGAGAGAATACGGTATAAATTCGACGCGGGTTTTAGAAGTATTCTTAAATAAGTGTAACGTCCAAGACTGAAGAGTTAGTTGATTAAGTAATACCTATTTAGCATTATGTCCATTGGTAATGCATGTGACGGTAATCCTTACATCTTTACCGGCTTATAAATTGAAAATCGACATATGAATCGGTATATGGGAGTATTTAATTTAAATTAGGTAGATTATTTGCTTCCGAAATCCAATTTTCAAAGTCAACGAAAGTTTATACGTTTTTATAAATCTTGTAGTACCTAAGCACACTCACTCAGTATTTATGTTTCGTTCGAAAAATAATCATTTTTTTAATGAGTTCGAATTGATCGAGAGCCTTAGAGGCATCTTTTTGTCGCAATTTGTTACGTAAAGTAAAAAGTTAAGAATTTTATTAAGTACTCAGGTATATTAATTTGTTAGAAAGCCTAGCAACGTACAATATTTTATACATTTTACATGAAAAGAAAATTATCTTTTTACAGATGTAAGTGTGTTTGAAAGATCACCCGAAAAAGGTTGTTACTTTAACAAATTTCGATAAATACAAAATATCAAGCATATCAAAATTCTAGAATAATTAAATTTAAGGTTTCCCATTCCTTATGTTGAAACCTATCAAATTATTGATTTCTAAGCGATTCTCTAGTTATTTAGATAATAATTTTTGGTCACTGTTAAATGTTGTGCACGTTCGTATAAAGTAGTTAAGTTTTAATTAGGAGCAATAATTTTATAGTATACAATATAATTTCATAGAAATTGTAACTTCACTAATATTAGGTATCTTTTGTTTGAATATTCAAATATTTTTGACTACTTTAAAAACTCTATTCTATACACGTTAAATATTTATTTACCAAATTAATTTATGTAAAAAGTTAATAATCATTAAAAATCTACAAAGTATTATCTTTAAATCTTAAATGTTACCTTACATTACATGTAAATATCTTCTTAAATCCTTTTAATAAGTTACCATTGTATCTACATCTTCAATTAAATACTAAACAAGAAATTAAAGTCGTCTCATTCCGTTACTTACCAACTTTTATAAAAGTTTTTTTTCAAATATCTTTCATTGTTTTCGTTTTTGTAAAGTATAAAACCTTTCTTTTATCTTTCAGTAAGTAATTGCCCGAAATTATATTAAAGTCGGTCAAGTACAGAAGGCATTCATTTCGCTCGGCTAGGCATATTTTCAGTCATGGCTGCCTCATTTTTAGTCCAAGAACCGTATTTTTTCCACGTGGCGCACGTAGAATCATACGTATCTTCATTTTGTATAAAAAACACTCTTAAAATTACCCGAAATGAAAGACCTACCACAGCACATGCTTGGTTGGCCATGGTTGGTTTGCAAAACAACCAACGTAATACAGTCAGCGACAAAAGTAAATTAACAATGAGAGTTTTCATTGCTCCTTTTCTATTAACAAGAGAATAATAATTTAAGATTGCGAATAGTTAAGAGCATTAGTGTATCAAATGTAGCCTATTGTTTTGAACTATAGTCTATGGGTCCCAGGTGTTTTAGTTTTAAAAATCAAAACTTTTAAATGCTTTTATCGCCGACTATACCGAAGCTTAAAACTTTTGATCTATATGTATACTTAGAAATACTTGGCTATTGGTGTGACTTCAATGTTTTGCTCGCAGCATGACTACATTTGTGAAGACTACGTAAATCGTTCTTAGACATGCGAAAATTAAAACATTACTCTTCTTGACATCGAAATCTCGTAACCTTGCAGCATCAATCACGTCCGTCATTCTTCGACTCGAACCGATTGGTATAAGACCAAATAAAACATTTCCGGTGGGTAATAGGGTACAAACGAACTACACCTGTGTCTAAATAAATAGCATCCACGTAACAGGAAAAAACAACAAGCTTTTTGGTTTCATTCCCCCGAGGATTATACCTACACAGCGCAATTTAGACGACATGTCCAGTTGTAATTATTTGAACAACTCCGAAAAACGGTTGTGTCATCACTTGGTGTTTATTCCACGCTAAGCCCCATTCGTAGAAAGATTAATAATCTAGAATGTGTAAAGATTATCAGCCAACATGTACTGACTATTACTTACTTTCACTCGCCATTTTAATTTGTGTTTTAAGTGACCTCGAAATCTCTTTGCTCTATGCATCTGCGCATGCCATACACGTAAAAGCCAAAGGTCGTTCCTTGACCGCGCGATTGTGTCACGGTCTTCACAAACTTGTGAATAACAATGTTCAACAACGGCTAAAGCTTTGTCCTTGTAGAGGTGAAACTAAGCGGTTAATCAATTCATAAATATATAAGTGAGCCAGTAGGAGGGTGCAAATAGATAGATAGATAGAAGATAGAAAATACTTTATTGTACACCAAATAACATATCAGCTTAGTTACGTACTATCAACTTTAACAATGTTGTACAATGGGCGGTCTTATCGCTAAATAGCGATCTCTACCAGACAACCTTTGGATGGAACGGACTGTAATAAAGTTTAAAAGGGGTTTAATTGGTGTACTTACCACATATTTTGTACTATAATACACATAAAAAAATAGCGTCTTCTATAACGAGATTCAGTTACCAAATACAAACCTGCTGATTCTCATAATGACAATTCATGTAATTTCAAATCAACTTGTTCCCCGGATCATAAATACACAAAAAGACTAGGCTGAAATTCAGAATCATTTTCTGAGTTAGCTTCTTGACAAATTTAACTTGTATTATTGGAGTTGAAAATAAGAGTTGAAAATCAGCCTGGGAATGATCGCTCAGTTTATTGCTCCACTTTTTTCCTTTCACATCCTGTAGATTCTTCAGTAACTAGCTAAACAAACTGACTGCGATACAAAAAAGAACAATGCAGACTGGTCGACGCCCTCTCCCTGTTTGTTGAGGTAATGAAGCGGTAAATTAAGGTAAAATTAAAGCACCCTTGTTAGATGTAATCAAATGTACATATGTGGTATATTTGTAGCTCGACTTTTATCTAAATCTTTTACTTTTATTTATTTAGATAAAAGTCTAAATAAATAACACTAATAAAAGTCGAGGGTTAATTAAATTACAAAATAATTTATTTATCAAAATACTAAAAACTTTACAATGGATCCTGCACTAGGGTTAGCCTGTATCTCGGGAATCTGTTCAAAATTTACTAAGTAGTATTTATATAATGGATAAAACAAGCAGTATAGACATTTAGGTAGTATATCAAAAAAGGGTACTTAATAAAAATAAAGCTAGGTAAAAAAAACATTGATCAAGTGCTTGATATGAATGTGCCTAGGATTTTTACAACTGAATAGGTTAAGGTTATTTGCCCAAACATGATGATGTACGTAGGGGTGAGTGTGTATGTGTGTGATGTGTTTAATACTGTCAATTAATTAGGGATTAGTTTACCAGGAATAGGAATTTAATATTTATAACTTTACCCACATTTTATGATAAAGGGACCAATCGTTTCTTGGATCAATGGAGAAAGTCCGGCTTTTACTGTTACCAATTTTCAGTGATCCGCGGGGGAATATCGCTCACACAATATTTGAAACTCGTCTAGTACGAGTATCAAAAGGAAAAAACGGAACCTTATAGAACTTCGTTCTCCGTCCGTCCATCTGTATGTCAAGCGACCCTTTTTCTCAGAAACGCGCGGAGGTATCGAGGTGAAATCAAACACGTAGATCTACGGTCCCTTGGAGCTTTAAAAAATCGAGCTTCTACAAAATATCCAGCATTATTATTTGAAAAGAAAACAAGTAAAAAAATATTTTCTTAGAAAACCAACAAAGTATTATCTCGAACTATTCACTAATATAATACATCTGTGCAATATATTGCAATGTATTATACAAACTAAATAAAATTAATGTGTGCAAGCTCTTAGATCAGAAGGTCAGGTGCAGACTAGATACAACCCATTTATTTATCCCCAGGCCAATAGCCATATCTCTGTACCATGCGTACCTCCACCGTTGGCTGGAGGTGTTTCCCCGGGAACAGATCCTGGTAGTGAATGGAGATTTACTTATCGAGGACCCTGTGCCACAGCTGCGACGCATCGAGAAGTTCCTGGGACTGGAACATAAAATCGGTAAGTAATTTTTAAAATCATTTTACATACAAGGTGCAGTCTTAAGCGTACCATACAAAATATCTAAGGTGAAATGAAGCTAAAAACACACTGCTATTTCCGCGCTGCCATATTTCTTACCCGCAATGGCTTGTTAGCTTTCAGATGTTTTATTAGTGTTATTTGTATTATAGGTTGACCGAAACCGCTGTACTGCGCCTGTATATGCGCGGCAAGACGAGGTGACAGAACAGACCTGCTGGCTCTGTCAGTCCGTCGTTAACGCTCTCTTTCCTATTTCTTCCCTCGCCCCTATTCGCCGTGCATTCCTGAGGTGCGGTACAGCCATTTCGGTCAAAATATAGTAGAAAGATAGACTAATGACAGAAGTGGTGATAGGTGAAGTATATCGATTCATACACAGGCTGACTAACATCAAAGATCGGCCTCCATTTGATGGCACGATTGACTGACTTAGTAAGAAAGATAGATAAATTGATGATAATATCTCAAAGTAATTTATAGCAACGCTTAGCCTAACTTCAGCTACTTTTTTATTTCCACAAATTTATCGCCCACAAATGAAAATAAAAAACTTAAAACAGAGCCGCCAATTACACGTACCCTTAGCACATACATAAGTGTCTTGTTAGGTACAAATTTCTTGGTTCTAAGTACATTTTCAGGAAACAACCATTACCTTGCTTCTTCACGACAGAATTAAACAAGTAACTTTAGCGCTCCTCAAGAATTGCTTACATACTTTAATTTCACTAATTAGTTACAGAAGAACGTCTGCTATGGTTAAATAACGTTAGAATTATATTAGAATTAGAATCCTTTGTAAAGAGACACATTTTACAACAAAGTTTTGATGTTGGGTAAACGTTTAAGAAAATATATCGGAACTTCACTTTCAAGTAATATATCTTGAAAGATAGATAACACTTTATTGTTCATCATGTTCCTCATAAATTTAAACAGAGCAAATTACAAACTAAACGCGGGAGTACAATGGGTGGTCTTATCGCTAATAGCGACCTCTTTCAGACAACATTTGGATAGGCAAGAATTGATGTGACCGATAAAGGACGGTGATGTATAAAATAAAAATAAAAATGCAACCTCTGTGACGCAGTGGGCGAAGGTCCGACTGAGACGCAGAAGGTTGCGGGTTCGATTCCCGCTATGGGACAGATGTTTGTATAATCTGCATTCATTTGTTTCGTGTCTGGGTGTTTTCTATGTATAATATGTATGTATTTACAAAAAAAGTATATAAGTAGTATATCATATAGTCATGTAGTTCCCATAACACAAGCTCTGCTTACTTTGGGGCTAGATGATGCTGTGTGAAAATGTCCAGCATTATTTATTTATTTATTTATTTTATACATAGTGACGATTGTGTCTTGTCCTAACAGGTAGAAGAAATTTTTACTTCAACGAAACCAAAGGCTTCTACTGCCTGCGTAATGACACCACGGACAAGTGTCTACGCGAGACAAAAGGTCGCAAGCATCCGAGAGTAGACCCGGCTGTCGTCACCAAGCTGAGGAAGTTCTTTATCCAACACAACCAGAGGTTCTACGACCTGGTCGGAGAAGACCTCGGATGGCCAGAAGATTAACTGCGAACCCAATGACTATTTACAATCGTCGGCTTAGTAACGTTATGTGATCAAAAACATATCAATCTTAAACTTAAACATATCACTAGCATGTAATTTTTTTAATCGTTTATGTATACATCTTAGCTATAATGTAAGACATATAAAAATAATTTTACTCAACAACTTTTTAGTACAATTTTCTGTGAAGGCGCTTCGGTTAATTAGTTGATTTATTTACGAGTTGTATATGGGGGAGTTGGTGAGAATTTCGAGAGGGAACAAGAAATTATAAAGTTGGATGTTTAAATTTATTTCCTGTTATAGGTATCATTTAATAATAAATATGATTTTTTATTTATTCATTGGCAATCATTACGCACTGATTTGATAGACCGACCCACTGAAATCCTGAGCAATATATTTTTATATTATAATTAAGTATTGTAATTATACAGTGTTTTATTATACAGATACGACTTTTTTAACCGTTTGTGATAATTTTGTTTGTTAGTTCTAGCGAATTTTATAGAAATAAGTGAAATAGGTATGAATATTGTAATATTATCGCTTTGTATTTTAGATGATGAAATTTTTGCCCGTGTTTTGTCTTTTCTGAAAATTATGTTTTAGTGAATGTGGTTTTTCTGATTCGAGATTTTATCCTATCCTTTAAAAAATACTTATAGTAAAATACTTGATCGATGAAATGGCAACTTATACATATCAAAATGTCTTCTAGTTCTAGTTAAATATAATTATTATGTTAAAATTTTAAAGTGTGTCTTTAAATAGTGTGTGTGTCATCTTGAAGCGTTGGAGATGTATGATTTATTTTATTGTAATTTGTGAAAACTTTAGAGCAAAAAACGGAGAGAATACGGTATAAATTCGACGCGGGTTTTAGAAGTATTCTTAAATAAGTGTAACGTCCAAGACTGAAGAGTTAGTTGATTAAGTAATACCTATTTAGCATTATGTCCATTGGTAATGCATGTGACGGTAATCCTTACATCTTTACCGGCTTATAAATTGAAAATCGACATATGAATCGGTATATGGGAGTATTTAATTTAAATTAGGTAGATTATTTGCTTCCGAAATCCAATTTTCAAAGTCAACGAAAGTTTATACGTTTTTATAAATCTTGTAGTACCTAAGCACACTCACTCAGTATTTATGTTTCGTTCGAAAAATAATCATTTTTTTAATGAGTTCGAATTGATCGAGAGCCTTAGAGGCATCTTTTTGTCGCAATTTGTTACGTAAAGTAAAAAGTTAAGAATTTTATTAAGTACTCAGGTATATTAATTTGTTAGAAAGCCTAGCAACGTACAATATTTTATACATTTTACATGAAAAGAAAATTATCTTTTTACAGATGTAAGTGTGTTTGAAAGATCACCCGAAAAAGGTTGTTACTTTAACAAATTTCGATAAATACAAAATATCAAGCATATCAAAATTCTAGAATAATTAAATTTAAGGTTTCCCATTCCTTATGTTGAAACCTATCAAATTATTGATTTCTAAGCGATTCTCTAGTTATTTAGATAATAATTTTTGGTCACTGTTAAATGTTGTGCACGTTCGTATAAAGTAGTTAAGTTTTAATTAGGAGCAATAATTTTATAGTATACAATATAATTTCATAGAAATTGTAACTTCACTAATATTAGGTATCTTTTGTTTGAATATTCAAATATTTTTGACTACTTTAAAAACTCTATTCTATACACGTTAAATATTTATTTACCAAATTAATTTATGTAAAAAGTTAATAATCATTAAAAATCTACAAAGTATTATCTTTAAATCTTAAATGTTACCTTACATTACATGTAAATATCTTCTTAAATCCTTTTAATAAGTTACCATTGTATCTACATCTTCAATTAAATACTAAACAAGAAATTAAAGTCGTCTCATTCCGTTACTTACCAACTTTTATAAAAGTTTTTTTTCAAATATCTTTCATTGTTTTCGTTTTTGTAAAGTATAAAACCTTTCTTTTATCTTTCAGTAAGTAATTGCCCGAAATTATATTAAAGTCGGTCAAGTACAGAAGGCATTCATTTCGCTCGGCTAGGCATATTTTCAGTCATGGCTGCCTCATTTTTAGTCCAAGAACCGTATTTTTTCCACGTGGCGCACGTAGAATCATACGTATCTTCATTTTGTATAAAAAACACTCTTAAAATTACCCGAAATGAAAGACCTACCACAGCACATGCTTGGTTGGCCATGGTTGGTTTGCAAAACAACCAACGTAATACAGTCAGCGACAAAAGTAAATTAACAATGAGAGTTTTCATTGCTCCTTTTCTATTAACAAGAGAATAATAATTTAAGATTGCGAATAGTTAAGAGCATTAGTGTATCAAATGTAGCCTATTGTTTTGAACTATAGTCTATGGGTCCCAGGTGTTTTAGTTTTAAAAATCAAAACTTTTAAATGCTTTTATCGCCGACTATACCGAAGCTTAAAACTTTTGATCTATATGTATACTTAGAAATACTTGGCTATTGGTGTGACTTCAATGTTTTGCTCGCAGCATGACTACATTTGTGAAGACTACGTAAATCGTTCTTAGACATGCGAAAATTAAAACATTACTCTTCTTGACATCGAAATCTCGTAACCTTGCAGCATCAATCACGTCCGTCATTCTTCGACTCGAACCGATTGGTATAAGACCAAATAAAACATTTCCGGTGGGTAATAGGGTACAAACGAACTACACCTGTGTCTAAATAAATAGCATCCACGTAACAGGAAAAAACAACAAGCTTTTTGGTTTCATTCCCCCGAGGATTATACCTACACAGCGCAATTTAGACGACATGTCCAGTTGTAATTATTTGAACAACTCCGAAAAACGGTTGTGTCATCACTTGGTGTTTATTCCACGCTAAGCCCCATTCGTAGAAAGATTAATAATCTAGAATGTGTAAAGATTATCAGCCAACATGTACTGACTATTACTTACTTTCACTCGCCATTTTAATTTGTGTTTTAAGTGACCTCGAAATCTCTTTGCTCTATGCATCTGCGCATGCCATACACGTAAAAGCCAAAGGTCGTTCCTTGACCGCGCGATTGTGTCACGGTCTTCACAAACTTGTGAATAACAATGTTCAACAACGGCTAAAGCTTTGTCCTTGTAGAGGTGAAACTAAGCGGTTAATCAATTCATAAATATATAAGTGAGCCAGTAGGAGGGTGCAAATAGATAGATAGATAGAAGATAGAAAATACTTTATTGTACACCAAATAACATATCAGCTTAGTTACGTACTATCAACTTTAACAATGTTGTACAATGGGCGGTCTTATCGCTAAATAGCGATCTCTACCAGACAACCTTTGGATGGAACGGACTGTAATAAAGTTTAAAAGGGGTTTAATTGGTGTACTTACCACATATTTTGTACTATAATACACATAAAAAAATAGCGTCTTCTATAACGAGATTCAGTTACCAAATACAAACCTGCTGATTCTCATAATGACAATTCATGTAATTTCAAATCAACTTGTTCCCCGGATCATAAATACACAAAAAGACTAGGCTGAAATTCAGAATCATTTTCTGAGTTAGCTTCTTGACAAATTTAACTTGTATTATTGGAGTTGAAAATAAGAGTTGAAAATCAGCCTGGGAATGATCGCTCAGTTTATTGCTCCACTTTTTTCCTTTCACATCCTGTAGATTCTTCAGTAACTAGCTAAACAAACTGACTGCGATACAAAAAAGAACAATGCAGACTGGTCGACGCCCTCTCCCTGTTTGTTGAGGTAATGAAGCGGTAAATTAAGGTAAAATTAAAGCACCCTTGTTAGATGTAATCAAATGTACATATGTGGTATATTTGTAGCTCGACTTTTATCTAAATCTTTTACTTTTATTTATTTAGATAAAAGTCTAAATAAATAACACTAATAAAAGTCGAGGGTTAATTAAATTACAAAATAATTTATTTATCAAAATACTAAAAACTTTACAATGGATCCTGCACTAGGGTTAGCCTGTATCTCGGGAATCTGTTCAAAATTTACTAAGTAGTATTTATATAATGGATAAAACAAGCAGTATAGACATTTAGGTAGTATATCAAAAAAGGGTACTTAATAAAAATAAAGCTAGGTAAAAAAAACATTGATCAAGTGCTTGATATGAATGTGCCTAGGATTTTTACAACTGAATAGGTTAAGGTTATTTGCCCAAACATGATGATGTACGTAGGGGTGAGTGTGTATGTGTGTGATGTGTTTAATACTGTCAATTAATTAGGGATTAGTTTACCAGGAATAGGAATTTAATATTTATAACTTTACCCACATTTTATGATAAAGGGACCAATCGTTTCTTGGATCAATGGAGAAAGTCCGGCTTTTACTGTTACCAATTTTCAGTGATCCGCGGGGGAATATCGCTCACACAATATTTGAAACTCGTCTAGTACGAGTATCTTTGTTTCGTTCGAAAAAACAATCAATTGTTAATGAGATCGAATTGATCGAGAGCACTAGAAGCATCTGTTTATCGCAATTTGTTACGTAAAGTAAAAAGTTAAGAATTTTATTGAGTACTTAAGTGTATTCATTTGTTGGAAAGCCTAGCAACGTACACTATTTTAGACATATCACATTAATAGAAAATTATCGTTTTTACAGATGTAAGTGTGTTTCAAAGATCGCCCGAACAGATACCACGACACCCAGATCCATAACAAAAATCATGCGTACATGCAAATATTTGTCCCACAGCGGAAATCAAACCCACTCCTCTTGCGTCTCAGCCGGGTACTCGCCCGCCACGCTATCGAGGTTGTCATATATCTACATTTTGTAATCGCTGATTGCATTCAATTGAAAAATCATGTTCTTACAAGCCTCCAAGCTCCAAATACTATCCGCATGCCCACAGACTGATGCAAAACCAAATAAAACACAGTTCAAACAAAACGACCGATAACTATTTATTTTGCGATGGAAATGTTTCATGTCGAATATTCGGAATTGAAATACGGTTTGGAACCCGTCCTGTGTCCGCTATTCCATATGTACAGGTTATAAGAACCAGCTGGTTTACAATTTCAGGTTTTCAGCATAAGCCTTGAGTGTGAGAGAGGCACAGATATGAGCTAACATGCGACGAAACGGAATGGATGTTTACGAGTTTCGATTTCAAATTGCAAGCAAAAAAATGTCACAAGATAAAAGAAAAACCCTCAAACAATGGTAGTGTGAAGGAATGTTATAAATTACCAACGTTTGTCTTTCCTGAAAAATACGATCTGGGTCTCTTAAAGGTGAAGTAAGGACCTCTTCTTAATGAGTAAGTAGTAAGGAATTTTCTAGACCATCGTAGACCATATCATCACTTCACTTACCAGGTGAAATTAAGGCCAAAACAGGTCTATTTTTGATTTAAAAAAACAAGCATAGTGTGAATAGTGTTCGGACTGAATGCTACTACTCTGTAATGTCGTGCCGTTCTCATAATTAGAAAGTTTTCAAGAGCCACGTCCATCTGAATTCAGAGCCACATCCAATTAAAAAATACTTGCATGTCGAACTTTAGACCTTATTTCAACATTTTGGGGACGTTGACTCAATACATGAAGCAATGTTGCAATTTGCAAATTGAAAATGAAATGCAATTTGATCTGGAGAAGCCAAGCTGTAACATTCCTAAGCTATGCCGAACTGCATGCTTTACTCATTAACCAGGACGTCCTAACGAGTCGGTATTGGTCTACGTTTTGCTGGAATACTTGTTACTTGCTATGCTTCGGAAGCTTGGGGCTATGCAATAATAAAATTTACACTAACATAAGAACTGGTTATTGCATTGCAGTTATGTAACTGCTACGTTCGTAGATAAGGTTCTTTAGTATCCCGGCGTTCGATCAAAGATCATTTCATAGTAAAGTGACCCCTTTAAGGGTCTTGTGACGAAAATGTTGAGAAGATGCAGTGTGCATTTTAAGTGAGAGAATTATGCATGCAACCACTAGATAATGAAAAACTTTAGATAAACTAATCGCAAAAGATTCACCTTTCCATATTAAGCCAAAGGCGTTTTTTTGGCCTATTTAAATGCAGTAAAAAAACCTTAGGCATTATTCAAAAAACACTAGCATCTGTCCACCGCTCTGCTCGTATGGTAGCCGGGTAAAAAGTAGCTTACGTGTTGTAAGATTCGTAACGAAGTTTATTAGCAGCAAACATCCATAGTTTTGCATTTATAATATTAGTAGGAAGTACTTGTAGGGTGATATAAATATACAGCTTTGATAAAAATTCTAATCACAAACAACCAACCACAAAAGCAATCAACTCGATTGTCTATCAGTGGAACCAACGGTCACCGAAATAAGCCTCGATGGTCATAATCGTGATATCGCGAACGCGTGACACGAATATTTTTCACGCCATCTATTTCCAAAATGAGAAAAAGTTGATGAACCAATCTAACTATTTATCGGCAAACCCGTAGGTTTTAAAACTAGGCTAATGGTCACGGAAACATGAAATTACGTCTTCGAGGTAATTATACTTATTATTTCAACTCGGTGACAGCGTCGCGGATGATTTGCGGTCTCGATTCCTGCTGCGAGACAAATATTTAAAAATTACACAAAAGTAGTACATTTTTTATCCCTAGATACAAATTATTATGCTAAAATTAAATAATCTTATATATCTATATCTCGTTTAGTGCCTGTCTTTAATTACTAGTTAAGTACAAAAAAAATAAATCAAATCAATCAGTAAATGGTATTTCTGGAGTGGTTAAAAAATTACCCGATATAAACTTGTCATATAAGTTTCACTTGAGTAATAATTTTAAAATATGCCCTACATAATTACATGATCAACGGGGTTCCATCTCTTTTACCCACAATATTAGGCCGATCGAGTGTGCGGGGAACGAGAACTTTCTCCAGAGGCACTAATATAATGTTTTCAAAAAAGTGTATTAAATTACATTTTGTTTGTTATGTTACCCATTTGCAGGCAAACAAACATAACTTTTTGGACATCTGCAAAACCAGAGGCAATGCTGATGCGTTGATGGATGTAAAGACAAAATTTTGCCTCATGTACCTGTAATTTCACCGACACCCATACCCATCACCGAAAGCAATGCGAGCTTCACTGGTTGACGGAAAGAAATGGTGAAAGTAGGTACTTCCACGTAGTTCTTTAACAATGAAGCTACACTTCTACTAGAAGATTTTGAAGAGAATATCTTTTGTTCAGGAAACTGTTCCACTGACATTTAAAACTAGAAAATAGTTCAATTCGAAATGTACCTCTCGAGACCAGAGATGGCTGAGATAAAGTCAGAGTATAACACTAAAACGACATTTATTATTATCACTCTTTTACTTAGCGCTTTCTTGGACAGTAAAGCTCGTAGAATGCTTTGTTCGGACTTCTATACTTTATGTACCTACTGTTAGTGGGTAAATATTATAGTAGTTTCTATCCATTTCGAATAACCAACCCAAATCATTTATTTATACCAAGATCTGAACATTATAGACACGGTCACTTAAAATCAACTATCTCCGACAATATCTACGTTGACCTATCTTCTTAAGTACTTACGTAGACTACCTACATCGACCTTCTAAGTATAAAAAAAAAAACCTGTTTTACTTATTTATTCACAGTGTTTTATAAGATTCCAATTGCCCTTTGAACCTATTGTCCAATAGACGAGTGACTCAAAAATCAAATCTGGAACTTCGCTCTAAAAAAACAAAGTTATGTAAAACGTAAATAGTGACTAACAGTTAATAGTGTAGGACATAGCCTACACTACCCGATGGACCGATAACATCTGAATGGCACTCTTTCGGAGAGCCCTACGTTCATTGGACTTCTACAGGTTGCTGTTGATGATGATGATCAAAAAGTTAATAACATAAATAGCTTAGCTAACTGACAAATTATACTAGTTTTAAGATTATGTGTTTTTTGAATGTATAATGGCATTGCAACACAAATAACCAAACTTAAAATCAATGAATGTAATTATATCACACATCCACCGATTGGTTCCAAGCTTACAGACTCCACGCTACATCGATTTCTCGCACCGTAGTACCCGCATGAATGGCGCCCACGCGCTACGCCAGCGCCCGCCACATGCTACGAGCTACGAGCCATCTACGAATCCCGTAGTAATGTCGTTGCGTAGGCGATCGCCTACGCTCTACGTCTACCGCATCCGATATCATGACTCATTTGATTTCGAGCCTCAAGCGTACTGCATACTAACCTGTTTTATGAGTTGAATTGTAAACACTGAAAGGTTGTTACAGGGCAAATGATAATTAAAACAGAAATATATCAATAAGCCTCACTGAAAAGATCTATTGAAATCATTTTGACGAACTCTGTAGTCGAAGGCCCGCCTGAGACGCAGAAAGTTGCGGGTTCGATTCCCACCGCGGGACAAATATTTATATGATTTGCAAATTTTTGTCTCGGGTTTGGATGTTTTCTATATATAAATATGTATGTATTTACAAAATATATATGTAAGTAGTATATCAGTCATTTAGTGCCCATAACACAAGCTCCGAAGTTGTAGTGATGCTGTGTGAAAATTGACCAGCATTATTTATTGATTTTCGATTCATTATTTATACAAAAAAGATTACCAGTAAATGTAGCCAATTACAACTTGATTAAAGTAACACAACTCGTCGTCAAAGTTGCCGTGGTTAAAAGGACCTACACTTCTAACAATAGGGAAACAGTTCCAATCACTTATCAACTTGTTGAGGAAATAGAAACACAACGCAAACATTGCTCGACATTTGCCTCACACACGATACAAGAGGACTTCCGAGAGATAATCAGTTGCCAAACTTTTGAAAACATGTTGTTTTGCTCGTAATCTCTTTTTCCTGTCTCTTCTTGGTGAGAAGTTTCTTATAATTTTCCAAAACTGGGACAGCGGTGTTAGCAGTCGAGATCAAAAAAAGCCCAAATAAGCTAAGGAAACCATCGTAGGGAAACCGGCATGCTCTAGAACTAAAAATTCAAAGGCATGTCCTTGCTTTGTTTGCTTGTTTGATTTATGTTCCAATAAGCGGCTAAAAGCTGGCAATTTGCCAGTGCTAACTACTATGCAAAACGGGGGTACATTAAATGTGGATTTGTACGTACCTCTGACTATTCCCAACTGGGTAACCTCACAGACCTAAGGACTGACTATAGATTTGAGGGTGTTTATTATAGAAACTGGAGGTACAGTAGGAGTGTGTTTTTTTTACCGTCAAAAGCAAAGTATCTGATGCGCTAATGGTCACTTTCGGATCAACAAAATAATAGTGATTTTGAATAGGATCTTGTTAGATTTCGTATGTTCCTACGACCAGCATTATCGATAGCAATTCAGAAGTTCAAATCTGAATTTGGTTGACCAAGCTATAAGTAGTCGATTCACGAGCGAGGTCCATCCGGCACGGAAGGCTAGTAAATGGCTATTGACGGCCATTAGTAACGTGACCACCGGGCTGAGACCAACTGCGGCTGCGGGGAAAAATTGTCGGTTTAACATCGTTTCTGTAGACTAAGGCCCGAGTTCACCAATACAATAACGGGTGGTTAAGTCCTAATCAAAGTTTTCATAGGAAGCTATCAGAATAATCAATGGTTAGACTTGACCATCCGTTTATTTTTTTAGTGAACTCAAGCCTAAACCGATTTTAGTACGCTAACCTGCCTGCCCGCCTGGTGGTGCTTCGAATATTTTTCCATTTGTGTGTTCCAGATATACAAAAAAACAAACAAAAAAACACACTTATGACTGTAATCCACATGATGGAGATCATAAGATCCATACTCAGGACGCAGATCTGTGGGGATACTAAGAAGGGGGTAGTCAGAGACACATCCAAACATCATTTTGGCCTAAAATGTGTTGTTTCGTCGTTCTCGCGGACACAGCGCACCTACTGGATTTGTTGAACCTTTTACGCAATTGCGTAAAAGGTCGCAGACCTAGTCTGTTGTATGCTAGTCTCTAAGAAATTTATATAATTTTATGTATTTTAGTTTATCTATCATATGGGCCATGTATTTGTACGTGTACTTTACTATGTTGCCTGAAATAAATGAATTATTATTATTATTATATTTGGTACATGTCAGCGTTTTGCATAGTAGTTAGTAGGTATTCCACGTGACAGTTTGCAAGCCCATCATACATCCCTGTTTATATCGCCACATATTATATATAGGGCTATTTGTAAATCACGCAAAATCTCTCGGACCTGAACTTCTACCAACCAACCCAACATATTTTGTTCTACAATGTTTGAGATTTTGCCTTTTTTATTCAGTAAACTGAACTTCTCAAACTGAACTAGCTTCAGTAAGCTAAACTTCACTTCTACTGCTACTTCTACCACTTTCTTACTTTGGGTCTGCAACCAGCAGCCCACCACAGTACGCGAGCACACCCCGCCTTAACTGGACCAGCAGACCTCCTGCCGGGAGGAACTCCGCTGCACCCCCTGACCTACGTGTCCTCACGCCGCATACACAGGGGAGTGCCGTTTCACCCCAGGGTGCAAGTAAGGCGGGCCATATAACCTACGACCCCATACCATATTATTTTTTGCATTAGTAAAAAAATGTATTGTGTGATCTTAGTTTTCATTCTAATAACGTCGCCAGTGCGACGTTTAGGAAAAAAAAACTCCAAAAACTGAAATTATAATTTAAAAAAAACTAAAATCGTCTCTTTCTTGAAATGAAAATTTAATTACGGCCTGAGAGCTTTAGTGATTACAAATAACTCTATATAGATTTTTTGATTGAAACGTTGCCGAAACAAACATAAAGGTCTCGACAGAGCTTATTTTTTTAAGCCTTTTGGGTTTGAGACTCCGGGTCCGTAGGCCATTAGGGCCACTAGACACACTGGTCGTTCAATTTTCATTGACACACAAAACAACACAGAATTCGATAGAGCTGAATCTTATTACATTGCCATTCAGCGTGGCAATGTAGGCAGTATGCTGGGGACAATTTCATCGGCAGTGGATGTGGATCAGTTGAGCTGTAAATAGTTTTATTTTAATGTAGTTGTATTATTTCTGTGAATAAATAATGAGAATTCTCGTAGTTCCTTAAACCCGCGTTACAGGGAATCCTAGTATAGTGTCCTGGGCTATGTCACTTTTGCCTGTTTTTGTAGTTGTTTGTTAGTCTGATACTCAAATAATAGCCCCAAACTAAGCAGAGCTTGTATTATGGGAACTACATGACTGATATACTACTAATATACATTTTTTTTGTAAATACATTTATTTTATACATAAAACACCCAGACCCGAGACAAATATTTGCAGATACTTAAAAAATGTGTGTCGGGATCAAAATATTTGGCAACTGGCACGCCTGTAATTAATTGTGTGAGGCGTTTGTAAGAGGCACGGTATAAAGTAGTAACTTGAATATCAAACGGACATAGAGTTCACAGGCAAGCTCCTGGATTTCACCAAAACGTAACATAAATTATTATTCCACATAGATAAACGTCTTTAGCATAAACTTAGCGTATTCTACATAAATATGAGTATGTAGACCGTAATCCGGCATGCACGGGTCGCGAGATAAACTAGCCGAGCTTTCCTATAGCCCCGGAGACAGCAAAGATTTCTGTATCGAAAACCAAGGTCACCAACGAATGTCTCTCTTCCAAGCTATTCATCCCACATGATGGTGGGGTCAGCTTTCCTAATGCTTTTCTTCCACTTCGCTCTATCTTTGACATCTTGATCAGAAACGTTGCATGCTATCATACCTTTGCGCAACATATCTGTGTTGGATCCTCTTCTAGGATCTTCGGGGACGGACAGTTCTAGTACCTGGTTGCTAACGTAGCCAGGTGGTCTCCTCCTAAAATGTCCTCATTACATTTTGTCAGCGTACTTTCATCGATTTTATCAAACCTCGTAACCCCGCACATCAGTCTTAGCATTTTCATTTCAGCAACATAAAGATATGGATATGGCCCTGTATGACAGCCCATGATTTACATAGAAACCTTTTTCAAGTTGCAGTCGCAATTTCAAGTTCCAATTCTGAATCTGAATTTTGTAGCAATTAAGCGGTCCACCTATTGGTGACCTAAGGCTAATCCATGGCCGCTTGAAGCACCAGAGGTATCACTCGCGACCCTGAGACATAATGGTGAAGAGTCTCATTTTCTCACACTTTCTACTCCCTACCGTTTGAAAGTTGTGACAAGTAAGTAATCATCACTGGCTCCCGTACTACCCTTGCCGTAGATCTGACAAGATTGATGACGGCTCTGACCTTTCTACCTGGCCTGCAATGTCTCGGCATTACTCCCCTATTAGTGAACGTTATTTTTAGCGTATGCCCTGATTGTGTATGAAGACGGAGATTGGACGCCTTGACTCCACCTCTGCAATTTGTCGAATCAATATCCGGGATATAAAGCTTACGTTCCTATATTATATAGGACTTGCTATAATCATGTAGGTAAGCTAAAGAGCTTCTTTTTGAATGATTTCGTCTGAGCTCGTACTGCACCTTTTTATTTTTTACTGTCAAGCAGTGCAGCATTGCTTGCATTGATGTAGTTTAATGGGTATGGATGGGTATCGGTGATTTTTTTATTGTATTACTTTTAAGGCACAAAACATTTCTTATATTCATTAAGCGCTGAAAACCAGCGCTGCCTACCAAAACCTTTTAGGTTTTGGTAGCATAATGCTGAGGCGGGGGCCAATTTGACCCCACGGAACACAAAATTAGGTACTTAGTTTGTCTGTTCGTCTCATTTCGCTTTGTTTTTATGTTAAGTATCTGTTTTGTGTGTTTATTATTATTTTGTGTTTAACTTTTGTTGTTGTTCAAGGGGACAAATAAATATGTTATACTTTTCTTTCTCTAAGCTGCCGCTATATAGTGACACTACATAAATAATATTAAAATGAGACGGTACTTCTTATACTATAAAATTATAATAAAGTGAATAATAAAGGAAATATAATGTTTAAATGTGCCTCTGACTACTACTTGGTATCCTCAAAGATCTACGCACTGAGTATGTATCTGTGGATTTCCATCATCGGGAATAAAGTCGTGAGTATATATGTTTTGTTTTATTTAGCAATAGACGACGGTAGCTGCCTATCAACTGGTGGTATGTGTGCCTCTTAGTAGGTAGCAGAAGCGATATAGATTCATCTAGTGTTCAATAATTTAACACCAACACCAACATTTAGTGCCAACTTCTGTTAAATTATTTAACACCAGTTTTCGAAAGGTTGATTATCGCCATAATTAATAATCAGTGGTTAACAATTGGATAATTGTGTATAATTGTCATGTTAATTCACAAGGTTGGTTTTAATAATAATAATAAGCATTTATTTCATTAGTTTTATTAGTTAGGGATACTATGTATGTATAATAAGGTCAAAGTTATGTTTGTATGTGGCAGAAGTGATTTTAATATTAACACAGAATTTATTATTTTAATTCGTCCTGGATCTAAATTTAGTTTGGAAGCTTAATTTGAGTAACTATTTTATATGATGGGTAGAGCTCCCCCTGATAAGGCGAATTGCGAAAACTTATAGCTTTCGAGGAAACATTTTTTTCTTTAGTTTAAGTATGTTTTTTTATGAAACGATATTACCACAGTGCAATACTGTAAGGGGGTTACTCTGTATCTGTCACTCATTTTGAACCTAACTTACACTCTTATAACAATTACTTTGAGGATATCGACGTCTTTGCGCTTCCTGCAGCAAATAAAAAAAACTCTTTAAAATAGTATTTGTGAGTAAGTTTGGCTACCTACTTATAAGAATATGATATGGCTCCTTTTATTTTAACTTTCACGTTCATATTTGCAACAATTATTTTTTGTGTTTCTTTTTAATGTACGTAAGGTTTAGTACTTACCGTATAACGTAGCAAGATCTCAATGCTCAATACATTTATTGCTTTCACATACATTATTCTAGTTACATAGATGGTGTTATAGGTAGGTATCTCACATGAACCCTGTCATAATAGTCGTTATAGTAATAGTCATGATAGCAACAAATAAACAAACTAGTTATTAATATCCACAGTAAATAAAGTTAAGTCTCTGAAATGAACTTTTTATTAGGGTATGGCAGCAGACCGAGGTTTTATTTTCATTGCAGGTAGTCAAAGTAGGTACTTAGAGAGATAGGTATAAGTGCATTGTTTTGTTATTAATGTTATTGTAATCGTCATAGATTTAATGTCAATTTTCAATTTCATTTTATTATTTACAATTTTAAATTAATTTACTGATGAGCTTATTCTAGGTAATCGTCAATATTATAATAGCATCTGTCAGTTATAAAAGATTTAAGTTTTTTTTATAAATAGTGTATGTTTTTGTATTTCTTTTAGTTGTGTCGTTAGTTTATTATAAATTTTAATTGACATAATGTATAGGCCGTCGTATGCATCTTTAGTTGTGATCGCGGTCGTATGATTTTATTCCTACCTGGTCTTAACGCGTATCTTCGAGGAATCTATCTTTATTCTCTATTTTATGACTATTACTGCAAACTGTTGCAATATCTAAATGTTATTTATTTATGTTACAGCTACTTATTACATTCTAATGTATTACTGTTTATTGTCACTAAGAAAATATTTTTGGAAAAATGTGGAAAAATAACGATCTATACTTTAAAATTCAAACGGACCCTTTAATTTTATGTGGATTTCCGTGACGTAACGGTGTAGCTATACGTAAAAAATATTTAAGGGTTCCCCGGCCTATATAACACTAAATTTTAGTCGATTTTAACTGTCTTGAAAGACGAAGGATCTGGGTACAAGGGAATTGGCCTTTCATGAATTTTAACATGATTAAAAAAAGTTGTCTTTATCGTGCGCGAACCGTTTTCGTTTGATTTTGCTCGCAGCTATTTCTTTTTATTGAAGGACTCTGTCGCTGGTGACTACATTGTCCTGTTAAGTCAACCAAAAACAAATCAACACCAAACATAAATAAAAACAAATATTAACGCTTATCTATGTCTATCTATGTAATGCTATGTCTGCCAACTAAGACAACCAAGCTTCTTCTGATGCCGGACAGGCTGAAGTACTGTTAACGAGGCCAATGTATGTAGTCCGGTTCCTTTTTGTTGTACTGCAACACACACAAACACAAACTTACTGTCAATAAAATGTATATTGGTGTGTGTCTGTAGCAACGAATAAATGTTTTATCTATCTATCTATCTATCTATCAATGTATGAAATCATAAACGTCTCATTCCGAATACACTCCATCAAAATGTGATGTACATCTTCAATTACACCGCATTCATTACAGGTTGGCGACGGAACCTTTTTCATCAAGAATGCAATCTTGTATTAAGGAATGTGTCCCAAGACCTGTTTTTTATAAAAAAAAACTATATATAAGAGCGGTCCTAAATTGTCGTGTTGATCTAAAATCTTATGTGGGCATCACCTCAACTTTTAACGCTATTTTCTTGAATTAAGAACATAAAGACTCTTTATGTTTCTTAAGGTAAGATCTCTCAAACAAAATTGGTTTTATTACTGTAAGATCAATACACAACTTAAGGACCTAAAGGCTGATATGTAAACGATCCTAAGCCTAGACTTATTCGGAGGCATAGCTCAGCAAAGGGCAGCATAGATTGAACTGTATGACACATCAAATGTTTGAACTGCGCTTACAACATACGCAGTCTAGCATAACCTGCACACGTGTTTCATATTAATTCCAGCGCATATTCTTGTAATCTTTTAAAATAATATTTGTTTAAAGATTTCTTCATATAGTCCAGATAGCTTGAAACATCTAGTATTACTAGTTTTTCCCGTAACCAAGTTAGTTTAACAACTAAAATCACCTCAAACCACAAACGCTCATATTGAAATAACTTCTCGTTGTTTCCCGATTTTCGGC
This sequence comes from Perizoma flavofasciatum, assembly GCA_958496245.1. NCBI lineage: Eukaryota > Metazoa > Arthropoda > Insecta > Lepidoptera > Geometridae > Perizoma > Perizoma flavofasciatum. Next base: position 9,298,418 of record OY292425.1, on the reverse strand, counting down.
CCAATCAGTGAACAACGGGAAGGTTCTCGTCATTCCGATTCACACTTTTGCACATCAAGTTTAAAATTAAAGATGGCGAACATGAATTATGTTCGCCTAGGCTAACAACCTGGTTGTTTTTAGATCTCATCTCTACTCCACTTATAGCTTAATACATTCTGTAGTTTCATTATTCACCCGAGGCACTTTCTGACAATTCTTATGTCTGTTCATTTCCAATAAATTGAATAACAATTAATTATTAAATTACTCAGTGAATTAAATATTCAGGAAACAGCACTATTGCGATATCATTTTGTTAATAATAAATTAAATGATCAGCTACTATGATTACCGCAATCATTTTAATAATTCAATAATGAGTAGATATATATTACAGTATAAAAACCAACAAAAGGTGCTAACAAAGTCTATATTATCTATATACCTAGAGATAAAAACCGTACACATGTGAGTAGGTACCTACTTAGTTTTTATTTTATTTTTTTATTTATTGGACATATTCAAAACTTTTTGTACAGCTAATAACGGATTTAAATTTTTGGTACTTAACAAGTTTTTACCGACAGTAAGACACTAACTGCATTAACACTATCACCAATCCACACCGTTCCATAAAATATCCTAGAAGTCCCTAATAATGTCAAGACCAATGGATTCAAACATTTTACCCAGACGGTTCACCACTACCCAAGCAAAATAGTTTCCACAAATGAACAGGTAACGTGAGATCAAGACGAGGTATTAATAAAGGGGTTTCTAGACCCATTTGTCACGTTACGGCCGAGCCCCTAGAGCCTCATAGCTTTGCTTCAGCCGTGACGAGATTGAAGCCTGAGTATTCGTATTTAGTGCATGGGAAGGAAGGTTTAGACGTGGTCTTTAATTTTTGAACCACTTTTAGATATATTTTTTACTAAAAATAAGATATTTACCATGGTTTATGAGTTTGAATGTTTCCCGATATTTCTGCACATTTAATGTACCTGTGTAAAAATTATGTTCATAACTATGATAGTTTCAAAAGTTATATCACTTTATGATATATTGTTTGAAAATTTAGAGCTTAAATAAATTTCCAGTTCATGGCCTTCATCCACAAATCAAAAAAAATTTGGAATCTGTTTGAAAACCTAACCTATTTTTTGATGAATGAATGAAAATACTTTATTGTACCCCATAAGAAAAATAGATATAACTTAACAAAACTATAAAAAAAATCCTAAAGGAGAATGTGCGGTCTTATCGCTTAGAAGGTATATCTTCCAGGCAACCGTAGGATGGAGAATATTGTTTATATGTTTCAATATTGTTTGAAATTATACCACGAATTGTTTCCTTGTTAAAAATAAAATGTCGAATAAAACACAATTTTATATCTATTTTTTTATGTATAAAATTATTTTAAATAACTTCCTGTTGAAAAAGCGACTAAAAGGAAAAGGTAAAACAAATATATCAACTTTTCAACAAAAAAAAGTGTTTACCTCTTAGGAGACATTCATAATAGGTAAACACATTTTATTTTATTACATTACATATTTACAACCTTTACGTTTCAAATTGTTAATTGGATTTTAGTGATTTGTGCTCATGGTGCACAAATCGTAGACCGACGCGTTATTTCTATTTAACGACTTTGCTACCTTAAGTCACAAAATAGGCGACTATTAATCTTGGGTTTTATCACTACCGTGTAGGTAACGTGCCCGTATTGCCTATATTTTGGGCAAATGTTGAGATAACTTAGACAGGATACGTAATAGGTATCAGCTATGTTTATTGTACCTTGCGAGGACTCTTATCTATATTCCTTTTAATATATGAAAATTATTCTGACTGACTGGCAACCAACGTATCTAATAAATGTTTGTTACCACGTATCTCCGTAACTACTAAACCTGTTTTGATGAAATTTGGAATGTAGATAGCTTAGGTTCGGTTCTGGAATACATAGGCTAATCTAATTTTCTAAAATCAACCCCCTAGGGGTTAAACAGGGTGGTAAAGTGTCTATGGAAAATGTTATTCCTTGGTTAGATTCGCTCAAAACTCGGTACAAATAATCTTTAAAATAAATAATAAAATACGTATTTTTTTATTTTTCGAAACTACTTGTGGGTGTGATTTTGAAGAAATTTTAAAATTTTGAAATTTGAAAATTATTATTAGAAAACCACAGCCTACAATTTATAATGATATTGTGTGATTTACCCATAAGTATCAATTAAGTCTGTAAAATTATATTGGAATTATATACCTATATGTTTCCGGGCCGAACCGCTGAGTTTGTCATGAAATTTGATATGGGCATAGTTTAAAGCCTGGAGACGGGCATACGCTACTTTTATTAACATACGACGCGGGCAAAGCCGAGGGCAGAATCTAGTATCTTGATAAACCTGCATCCCCTGAAAATTACCTAAGAAATAGCGGTTCAAAGAATCAGTGTGGATCTTGCCGATACTTCTTTTATATGTGTCGATTTTCAACTATGGACATGCTGGGTTTCCTTACTATGTATTCCTTCGTCGTTTAAAAGCACAAAATAAATTCGCGCAAAACCTACGGCCTTCGTATCTTAAATCGAGGTCACTAGTTAATTGACTTAACAGGCTGTGTTATTCCCATCTTTCAAAATCCATTTGTGAATCTTTTCTATACATTTCTTTGCAACAATAGCCACAATATATTACGGGTATTATAAATTCAGGGATACAGTTGCCATGCCTTAAGCCGGAGGTTTCAACTTCTACTTCTGTCCGGCCAAAAAACAATATTAAACATATATCCGTGTTAATAGTTTTTCTTAGTCATCATACGTAAAGTCAGAGATCTGACCAACTTAAGGCATGGTGGTTCTGAATAGAGCCTAATGATCTATGGTGAAAGGACCAGTGTCTTAAAAGGATTCAGTGCACCTCTCAAAACCTATTGTATTAACAAAATCATTTCCGTAATACAAGCTCTGGTTAGCTTGGGGCTAGATGATGCTGTGTGAAAATGTCCAATATTATTTATTTATTACTTTTGCAATTTCAACCAAATTGGTGTATTGTAAAAATAATCTAGGAACTGACAATTTTAGAGGTAAGGGCGGTGGAAATTAACAGCCTACACTTGGAAATGTGTAAATTCGCCACTGCCCGCAGCGGGAATCTAACTCGCACCTCTTGCGTCGAAGCCGGCTACCTGCCCGCGACATCATCTAGGTCGACTTAGTCAAATCTCTATTTTTTTTGTTCATGAGCAACCTCCTTTACGAAGGAGCTCTAGGTACTAAGATTTTCCGTCTTGTTTTTATCATCGCAGCCCTAACCAAAGAATCCATTACTCGCTATGATTAATTACTGCAATAAATGCAGGTACCTACGGTTCGCGAGGAATCTTACCTTTGTTATTGCCTTGGCGCACTTCCAACGCAAACAAACTAATGAAGCGGTGCCAACTTGAGTTTAGCATAAAATATTACTTACTTTGCTAATTACGCGCACAGCTCCGTCATTGTGCTGAATGTTTTTGGCTACTCTTTGTATTCTTCGGTAAAATAAATTTTAGCTACTACTAAGCTCTATTGAAGGAAAGAACTTACGCGGTTTCACCCGCGTAAGTTTCGATTTTATACTCGTGATGACTTCGAAATTAAATGTCTGATTCGAATGAATTAAAAAGTATTTGACTGCTTCACATTGATGATAAAACTATATATTTGAATAAGAGTTGAGACCTCTGTGGCGCAGTGGGCGAAGGCCCGCCTGAGACGCAGAAGGTTGCGGGTTCGATTCCCGCTGCGGGACAAATGTTTGTATCTGCAAATATTTTGTCTCAGGATCTGGGTGTTTTCAATGAATAATATGTATGTATTTAAAAAAAAAAGTATCTAAGTAGTATATCAATCATGTAGTTCCCATAATACAAGCTCTGCTTAGTTTGGGGCTAGATGATGCTGTGTGAAATCCAGCTTTATTTAGTTAATAATACGATACGAATGTAATCAACTTTTGTTTCCACCGGCGAATTATTAAATTTTAGAACACAAAAGCTGCTATTGTGATTTAGCAACTATGATAGTTAAATATATTCCCTCCAGGCCTTTTTTGTAGGTAATGAGTACTTTAATCATGTAGTACATTATTTTTATGTATCTTTAATAGTTTTCTCAGCGCACGCCAAATAATGAATTTTATGGGCAAAATTTTGCTACTTTGGGTTACACTTTTACAATTTTCTTTGAGATCTCTATTTGTTGAAAATTATAGACTTTGTTACTTCCTGATAATTTAGCTTTCTATTAGTGAAGAAATGGTTAAAATCGGTCCAGTAGTTTCGGAGCCTATTTACAAACAAATCTTTTCTCTTTATAATATTAGTATAGATTTAGTTTTTTTTTTAAATAAATATTGATAAATAATACTGGACATTTTTCACACAGCATCATCTAGCCCCAAACTAAGCACTAAGCTTGTATTATGGGAACTACATGACTGATACTACTTATATGCATTTTTAATAGATATAAATTAATAGATAGGTATTTACACAAAAATCACTTTCATATCGTTGTCCTAAAAATTTTCTGCTCATTGAAATTGTATTTATATCCCTTTATCCTACTACTATTATAAACGTGAAAGATTGTGAGGATATATGTTTGTTACTCTTTCACGCAAAAACTGCTGAACGGATTTTGATGAAACTTCACAGGTATATAGCTTTTTATCCGTGTACCATGGCTAGTATTTTTATAACAAAATAAAGCTTAAAAATAGAGTCAGCGGACGCCAGACTGTAAATTGATCAAACAGTTGCGCTTAGATCGTGTTTCAAAGCTTTTTAAATTGGTATAAAAATGAACAAGGTAACAATATTTATTTTGCTTACAAAAAAATAACCAAACGTTTATATGAATGTCTGCCCCTAATCTTAGTTTTCATTTATATATTACTAGCCTCTGCCAATGGTTTCGCCCGCTTGGTACCCGAATAAAAAGTAGCCTATGTGTTATTTTGATTTATAAGCTATATTACTGTAAATTTTCATTAAAATCCGTTCAGTAGTTTTTGCGTGAAAGAGTAACAAACATCCATCCTCACAAACTTTCGCGTTTATTAGTAGGACTAGCCTCTGCCAACGGCCTCGCCCGCGTGGTATCCGGATAATAAGTAGCCCATGGGATATTTCAAGTCACAAACTATACCTATTCCAAATTTCATCAATTCGACGACCTTGGTGGCCTGGCGCAAGCGGTGCAGTTTTGTACATTCTGTAGATATTTGCTCTAGGTGTTGTGGTACCACGGTACTCGTAGTTCCTGATACCCACGATACATGGAATCCTTATGTGGGGACAGGACTATGTATAACTAGCTTCTGCCCACGGCTTCGCCCGCGTGGTATCCGGATAAAAAGTACCCTATGTGTTATTCTAATGTATAAGCTATATTACTGTAAAGTTTGATCAAAATCTGTTCAGTAATTTTTGACAAACATCCTCACAAACTTTCACGTTTATAATATTAGTAGGATTATGTCTGATGGGTATTTATTTATTTATTAAATTAAATCGGTCCAGATACGTTGATTTATATATAGATATATAATATTAGTAGAATAGCCGTTGCCAAGATCCATGGGTGGAGATGGACTAACATGTGTCGAGCGACTGTACCCAAAAAGTGAAAACGTAACCGACCATTATATATTCGATTTATAGTCGAGCAAAGCACAACCATACCATACTTTTCTCGAAGCTACTCACGGTAATTTCGATCCCCCCTGTAACTTCACTTTAGATAAAGTTGAAGCCTGAAATTTCATCTCCTTAATAAATAAGCTTGGACCATATAATTTGCTAAATCAACGAAGTACTCTTAGCAAAGTAATCAAGGTGCCTTCTACCTGTATATAGTATTTTTAACAGTATAACCTTTCTTAAACAACGGCGATATCACTGCTATGTACGGTCTACGGACCTTGACTCTGGCCTCTAATTAAACAAATAAATGCACAAAACTAATTATAATACTAAAAATTCAGACGAATTACAGCAACAATAAAATATTCCGGGAATTATGACAATTCCAAGGCAAGAATCAAGGTCTAGTTCAAGGTTCAGTAACGCAATCAGAACACGCTAGCACGTACGCTTTTCATTAAAAAGTATTTTTTTGTATTAAGTTGGTAATTACTAGAAATCTGAAATAGAATAATTTTTCAAACTTTTGCGATCAGTACACATAATGATAAGTTATAATTATAAAAAAGGTAAACTCAATAAAAACCCGGAAAAAAACCTATAATTATCTGAAATATACATTTGAAAGTTCCTCTATTTTTTCTATTTTCATACCAATAGCTCTTTCCGTTTGGTATACCATTGAGTCGATATAAAAGATGGTATCAAGTTGTTAAAATTAGACAAGGCATTTAAAAGAAAACATTTGTTTCGGATTTTAGTTATATATATTTATATATGTATATACTTATTCTATATACCTATTTATGTATTATATTATATTAAAATTTGCTATTATTGTATTTTTTCCCCGTTTGTGTATACGTACCCACCGCTATTTATCAGCTATCCCTATCCTCAAAGGTTTCCTGGAAGAAAACTCTTTTTATGGTTAAGCTCGCCTTTGTACATGTCCTATATGTAAGTTTTTTGTCTGTTTTATCCATGTGTACAATAACTAATAAAGAATAAAGTTTTTTTTATTTTGTACCAAGGCCTTCTAATTTCTAAACAGTAGGAGGTTATCGCTTTCAAAGCCATTTATTTGTTTTGGTACCTAACTCCACGATTATTGGTTAGGATTAAAGTAGGCTTGAACGTTTATTTATCTGTTTATTGTCTGTAAATAGGCCTATATGAACATTTAAAGATAATCTGTTTTATTTTATAGATACTTTTAAAGGGATAATATTTTGTGTTAGTGCTCGGAACATCAAATTGAAGTCGGTATATTACTTAAAAAAATCAATAGTATCAAACTTTAAAAATAATATTATTACTTCCTTAGTTAGTTATGTTCTTCTGGAAAAATGTAACAGCATTTTACGGCTTAATATTTACAAATGAAATGATCTTCTACAGGTAGGTCAGTACGAGTAATAAAATCTTCATGGTTTAGGAATTAAGGAGAGATATGACGTCACATCTAGTGCGGGTAACATCTGCGCCTGGCGAAATTACGCGAAAATGTTTTCAGCTGATAGGTGCGGCAAGAGTTAGGCTTTTGGACGTGAAAATGTAATTATCTTAGAAATATATGCTATAAAATTTTTGAAACATAGATAAATAAATAAATAATGATGGGCATTTTTCACACAGCATCATCTAGCCCCAAAGTCGCTTGTGTTATGGGAACTACATGACTGATATACTACATTATATATTTTTCTTTATAAATACATACATATAATACATAGAAAACACCCAGACCTTAGACTAATATTTGTAGATTATACAAACATTTGTCCCGCAGGGGGAATTGAACTCGCAACCTTCTGCGTCTCAGACGGGCTTTAGCCCACTACGCCCACTGCGTCACATATACAACTAGGAACTTTAAAAACAGAAAACAAAAATTAAACTATCTTCATTATATTAAACTAGGAAAAGAAGACTGTTTTCTACCTATAGTAATAGGGCTACAGGCAGAAAACAGAGTTTAAGTCACTGACCGCTGCGCTGGCACTTACTTAAAAGGCTACATTACCTCGTAGCAATGCTAATTTAGAACTATTTTTTTTTTTAATCCACACAAATAATTTCCGCGGCACTTCAGAAAACTCTTCTCAGTGCGCGTTTATACACATCTATAGAGACTTTCGGTATTTTAATGTGCTTTGATTGTCAGTCAGACTCTATATTAATTAGCATCCAATTTTTGATAAGTTTTTCATAACTAATATAATAATAATGCCAATCAAGTTAACCATTCTAAATTTGACTTGGTTGATCAGCTATCTACAGATTTTTCCTGTGCCAGACCTGTATGGTCTTAGTTTTGGGTGTTAGGGTGAAAACAAAAACGGTTTGGGTAAATAACACCATGGAGCAGGAAAGAGGAAATATATCATGTGTATCGTAGGTACATCCTATTTTTATGTTGAATTTAGAATAGGGTTTTTTGTTCAGGGGACCCGATTGGGCACCTGTATGCGATCCTCACTTAATATGCGAGTATATAATATGGTAGCGATAGGCTTGCAACCTGTCAAGTGGAATGATAACATGCAAAACGCGGGTATGTGCCAAATGTAATGTTTATACGCGCCTCTGGCTACCCCCTACCAACAGGATACCCAGTATCCTCAAAGATCTATTCATCTGTGGATGTTCATCATTGGGAATACAGTCATGACGTTGTTTGTTTTGAATATACATAATACTAGCTTCTGCTCACGGCTTCGCCCGCGTTGTACCCGGATAAAAAGAAGCTTTTGTGTTATTCTGATGTATAAACTATATTACTGTAAAGGTTCATCAAAATCCGTTCAATAGTTTTTGCGTGAAAGAGTAACAATCATCCATCCTCACAAACTTTCAAGTTTATAATATTAGTAGGATGATCATTCTAGAAGCCACAACATACCTCATCATTAGATAATGACTATATGATTTCATGTTATGTTGTGATACCTATCTCGTGACACTACCGGTAAATAGTGCTATACCAGTGATATATGTAGGTACTTGTAGTATTATAGAAAAAAAATCTCCCGTGGACTTACTAGAAAATATTTTGCGCCACCCTTTTTGCAATTCAAAATTCGTTGGTCAATTTGTAATGGAGCATTCCGGAAAACACTCGGAAAAGGTATCATTAGTTACACACTACCTACAATCTGTTGGACTGGCCGGACGTTGCCTCATTACGGGAACATATCGATTCCTAGGCCCCAAAACCTACATATGGTATGGTGGATAAAGTATTTTTTAGTGGATCTTTATTTAAAATATACTTTACTAGCTTCTGCCCACGGCTTCGCTCGCTTGGTACCCGGATATAAAGTAGCCTTTGTGTTATTCTGATGTATAAGCTATATTACTGTAAAGTTTCATCAAAATCCGTTCAGTAGTTTTTGCGTAAAAGAGTAACAAACATCCATCCTCACAAACTTACGCGTTTATTATATTAGTAGGATAGGATGGTGAATTTAAACTAAATTTAAATTTAAACTAATAATTTAAAATTGTATTCACTGTTAGATATTAATATTGCATATTTAAAAATTTAATTTGAACTTATAAGTACTTTTAGTTTCATAGATTTGCTAGATATTATTATTGCAGTTTTACAAGCTGTCAGAGGCTAAACATTACATTTGGTACAACATAATGTTAGAAGGAATGGTTATCATGAATGCTCAGTATAGCATCTATGGCAACCTGGGAGAGAGCATCCTAGGCCGAATTACGATGTTGCATGCCCCCAAATAAACTCGGAAAGGGGTAGTACAAAGAAGAAGAGGCACATCTTTTGAATTAATGTATATAGGGTTTGTACCTTTAATTATTAAGGTACCTAAAAATATAACATCAATGTTAAGTGTAATTTGAAAATTGTAACTTCAATACCTAACTAATTCCTCCAATACATAACCAAGTATCTCGGGTACATATCTCAGTTACATTGAGTTTACATTTTTTCGTCGCTATTTTGGTGTATTTCGTCTTATGATTATACAACCTCATCTTATATCATACCGGTAACAATGTCTCGGTAATTGACTGAGACCAAACAAGTTAAAAAACTGATAAATAGGCGCTGAGGCCAGCAAACGTAGAGAACGACGTCGCGGCGGTGCTAAAATGAAAATTTTCATGAACCATAAACTATTATTTCGGCAAGAATCTAATCATTTTTATTTTTATTGATGTACCTATTCCTTTCCGCTACTCTCCATCAAAGATAGAAGGTTCCCACCCCTTGGCACCACTTCGAAATACCTATGCATTGATTGTATTTATTCTAAAAAACATCCGAAGAAGTCATATGTCAGTAATCTGTTAATCCTTAATGAACGTTATGTCATAAAGTCATAAGAACATAACATCGATTCCTAGGCCAGAGAGCCAATAAATTTCGCCTATCTTGAACTCATTAAAATTCTCATCGCGCAGTCTTTTACTGTTAAATTATTACCATCCTGTTGATTTGAATGCGTAAACAAGCACTGCCATTGTAGAAAAAACAATGAAAACCAAATTTTCTGTATGAAAGCGAATTAACATTTATATCACTACCTCTTGTTATAAGGTTGTCTGGTCGAAATGATCCTACCACATTTATGTTAAGCGCAATTAAATAATAATAATAAATAACTAAAATATTTCTCTTTCATCGCTAAAATTCCGCATTTTACGTAAAATGGTTGTTATTTTGGTCAATGGTAAACTGGACTTCTAGGTACTAAAATACAGTCAAACTAAACTTCTGTTAATAGCACACGTATCTCCAACACCACAACAAGTTATATTAAGAGGCCCACCTTTAACAAAGAGGACTTAGAACAATGAAAACAATAAATTCTCAATAGATTACCGTTAATTAAAGTTTTCCAATAAGCATTTCATAAAATGGAACCTTGGTTCTGATGGCTATATGTACCTATACAGATGAGACATGCATACAGCACATTCCTCGGTTAAGTAAACTAAGACTAAAGTTACAGACCAAAACCAGGTAGGTATGCATCGCTGTCAGAGAAATGGAATGAAATGAAACGTAAAATGTTTTAACCTTCTTGTTACAAATTTATTCTTGCAAAATTTTCAAACCACGGACGTGTTTTCGATAGTTTATTGCAGCGCCCCCTAGCGACAGGTAGCGATAAAACCCGGAAAGAATCACGTTTAAATCGGATAAACTGTTTCGGAGACAAATGGGACCTAACATACAAACATACAAACATCCCTCAAGATTTTATAATATTCCAAATATTCAACCTCGGCAGGCGAAGGGTATTAGGTATACTTTTTGGGATATTATAAAATTTTAATTATGATTTACTTTAAAAAGTTTGGTTTAACATTATAAAATCCAATTAACCATACAAACAATCTCTTACGGCAACCTCATTTACGGGCTCCTAACGTTTGGATTAAAATCGATTTGGCCGTCAGCACCACTGAACTCCATAATAGACAGTTCAATTTGGTCACCGAGAAGTGGCTGATGATGCCACTAGCTGCGACAGGTGAGTGATAGCATCAGGTAATTTAATACGCGGTCCCTACTTTGTTACGCGGATAGAGTAATTCAGATGACAAAGCGGTATCAACCCTAGGTTAAGGTGGGTTTTCGATATTACGTCGCTTCTCAACAAGATCGGAAACCGAATGCTCTTTTAAAATTGGGCTATAACCTACAAGTTGAAGTAATTGTTTTGCAAAACAGTAACTTGCATGGAGCAACTATTCATGTATGACGTAAAAGAGGACGCAGTGTAGGTTGGCCACCCATGCTCTATAGACCGATTGAAAGTCAATAGAAGAAGAAGAACAAAAGTCGCGGTCGCGTGTCGCGATCTTCAAAACCTGAATGCTTATCTTACCTGAGCGTGTGGGCGTCCTCAGCCCGCCTACAGGGAATTTGCTGTTAAATTTTAAAGCGTCACCCAGAAACAAGGCGTATTTTATCAAACACTTGAAAGGATGATGTGTTGTGTGATTATGGACGCGAATTGTGTACATTAAAATGTATGAGAGCGATACTGTAAGTATCGCGAGTTACCGCAGGAGAAACATGAGATGTGTTGATTATTATGTACCTAAATTATCTAACCTAGAATGGCATTATTCTAGAATTCACTGTTTTTCGTAATTATTATGGCAGTTCTGTGCTGTACCAGCGAAAACTGTCATCAATGTTTTGAAAATTAAGAAAAAAAACCGTACCTAATTCACATTTGTTTAATATATTTAAATACCTCAAAAAAAAAAGTCAGTTAGAAAACAAATAGAACAAATAACACTTATAAATTGACTTAGATACCAAAAATAGTACATATTCCAATATAATTTCCATTTATTAGTAACAGTAACCAATAAACCACTATTTCTGTACTAATTCCTTGGTACCAATTTTATATTGGTAAGTAGGTACCAAGCCACATGATTGTACACCTTCATGAGTGACACATGAAATAAAATAGAAGAAGTTAGTGCCGAAATAGTGGCTTATAGATTACTGATACATTTAAATAATTTTAAATAAATACTAATTAATACCGGTCGGACGATATCGATCGGGTCCCGGAAAACAAAAATAACTAAAACGGGCAAACTAGCAGTCGGCGAGTTTAGATTTGGAATAAAAAAAATCTGTCAATTTGTTGTTCCGAGCGAATATATTCAAATAATGAACAAATAAATATATAATGCTGGTCATTTTTCACACAGCGTCATCCATATTACCCACATAACGTGGTTTTATCTACTTTACAAGAAGTTTGTATAAAATTGTGTAATCATCTGTGAACCGATTATTTTCATGGGACTCCGGGATCATCCCCTGCCCAACAAAAACAAGTGAATTTTTGATACATTTGAAAACCCTTGACGTGTTTTTCGTCGTTTATTGCAGCACTCCCTTGTGTCTTGTGACAATAAAACCTATTTAAGAGCAGTAAGATCAATAGTAATTTAATGCATATAGGTACGGCCTGTCGTCACGGGTAAATAGGATTTGATGTTTGTTTGTTGTAGGAGGCGTTTTCCATAGGATTTTTTCTCTTTGCTCTCGAGAGTATCCGATATTACGAATAACGATAAAAATCCAATACCATATCTAGGTCAAACTTCAGGACACTAGTTTTTAATAGTAACGAGGAGGTACAAGTTGGCCGGCATCCGAGGCACGTAGCACCTTCCGAACTGACAGAGGGCACTACAGTTATAGTGTATTCTTAGCACGAGTTTCTAGAGTTATTAAATCTATAAATCGCCTGTTTCCCGGAAGAGACCAAGGATTTCCATTAACTCAACTCATTACATTCTTCATTCTAGACTTTTTTTTAGATTCCACTTTTCCCCCCTAAGAGTTTTCAGGGTGATTTGTGGTATGACCCTATGTGGGTTATACCACAAATCCCCCTTTCTCAACTCTCGTTACTACATCTTTATTCAATTGGAATGGCTTGAAATCTTGTGCCGCAGGCGACTCGATAACGTAGAAACTGGTAGTAGGGGCTGGTCGCGATAACTTGTGACTAACTGCTCTCCCGTCGAGTAGTCGCCGTCTTGCCAGGATGCCCCTCCAGATTTGGCTTTTGTTGCGTCCATACATTGTTACTTGTGAAGATGTTGTGCCTAAGTTAAAGTGGCAATAGGTTAAGTATAGCTCACAGAACCTACAACCGCTGAGGGGTAAACGAGGTACATAACAAGCAGTCCTAGTTTTGGTAGTTTACTAAAATAAAGAAACCTATGTGAGAGAAATAAATGATTTTATTTATTATTATATCAAGTATAGTTCCGCCATAAATATCTTTACGTAAGCAGGAGAACCGTAGAATTCGTGGTATAATCGTAATAATATCCTTAAATCATTAAGGTTGTTGAAAGTCAGTTTGATTGAGACCAAAGTAAAATTACAAATTTTATTGTAAAAAAACCGTTACAAAAATATACCTATTCTGTATCGATGAAATCACAACAAGGACGCGACATCACTACTTGAAGTTAAACTTATAATGAGTTTGGCGAGTTAATTAAATAAACATAATGCATGACATAACCGACCACAATTTTATCAAAACAAAAGTACCTACTATTTTGGAAAGTTGTAATTAGATGAATTATGCCGCGAGCATCCAAAGTACTAATAAGTAGGAGGTTAAGCAGAGATGTGAACTTGATGTAAGTACCTCTTTTGTTTGTGTAATTAGTTAGGTAATTATCGTCGCTTGAGACTGAGAAATGATAAAATAAAAAAGATGGGTAACAGAATAAAACATCGTTCAGAATGGCGTAGTATATATTTTTTTGGAATATTTTGGTATCAGTTTTACCTTATATTTTTTAGTAATTTAAAGGCAATATAACAATTTTGGTTTATATTATACTAGCTTCTGCCCACGGCTTCGCCCGCGTAGTATCCGAATAAACCGATCCTTCGAAATCCGGTAGCCTATGTGTTATTCTGATGTATAAGTTATATTACTGTAAGTTTCATCAAAATCCGTCCAGTAGTTTTTGCGTGAAAGAGTAACAAACATCCATCCTCAGAAACTTTCACGTTTATAATATTAGTATAGAAAGATTTTATCTTCAGAATAAAAGTGTGCAGTGAAAATCAATGCATTTCATTTGGTTTCATTTATTTATTTATGCACAAACAATTTAATCATTGATTTTCGTATACATGTGATACAAAGTAATGTGAATCGAAGGTAATTCGATTCGTAAGAAAAAAGTACCAGAACAATGTTCGTCTAAAAAGTTTGGCTCCGAATCGGGTTCGCTAGTCTTTTTACAGCTCACCGTCCAATTTAAAAGATAATTGCGTGGAACAAATATCTTATTTTGCAACTATGGCAATCTGTTTCGGTTATTACCCAATTTAAAAGTTATTCTGTTTTAATATAAGCTCATCTAGATCTTCAACATTTTTAATTGGATATAACACTGCCACCGATAAATCTTTGTGAAAACTTCTTTATATCTCACACAAGTATCGTGAATGAAATGAAAGAGCCTTTGCGCTCTAAATCCTTTCAGCACACTGGTTATTTCACCATCGACCCAGAAGGGTCATCCTGAGTGCTTGAAATGAACTCAAGGGTGATCCAAAAAGAACCGAGACGGTAGCACGATGAACGAATTATAGCATTTAATCTATTACAACAAAAAACAAAGCCGAACACACACACACACACATACACACATACACACACACACACACACACACACACACACACACACATACACACATACACACACACACACACACACACACACACACACACACACACACACACACAAACATGAAAAAAATCCTTTCTCTAATAGCTATATATTCCGTGTGAGGATATCGAGTAGAGAGTAGTCAGAGGCACGTCTAAACATATTGTTTTTATATTTTGCACATGCCCACGTTTTGCATAGAGTAAGAATTCCGCGTAACAGATAGCTAGCTCATTGCCGTTTATTACAATCAAATTGATAGTACATTTTTGGTTTTAGGGCATGTCGATTTCCTCTATCGTAACTTAGTTATTAGTAGTTTTAGTAATTATTATGTATGCTATGTAGACGATGATTTATCTAGAGATTTATAAAAACAAGAAACAATTACTTCGCTAAGGGTCTATTGGCTAATCAAAGCCGTCCCAAGCAGACCTCGTTGATATAGGTATTACCGCCGCTAACTATTTACTTACTGTCCGCCGGGAGTCGGGGCTTGTCGTTTATTACATAGCGAGGACGCTTGGATTGCCACGAATGTAGGTACTGTTTGGTTGTGTTAATTATTATTGTTTAGATATACTTAGCTACTAGAAGCATGATGAAACATTTTAGGTAATGTTTTCCAAAGAGCATATTATAAGGAACTGAGTGTGGCTAAGAAGCAGACAGCTACCATTAGCACATCAAAGAGTACTTTCAAACACAAGACCATTGAATTAAAGCTTATAACAACATTAGGAAGACCGTGGCGCGCTGTCAAATAATAACGAAAATCACACGTCTTTTTACAGAAAAAACGTGTGATTTTCGTTTTTTTATTTCGGAGATAGTGTTTTCTTGTTTGGGACAGCCCAAACGGTTATTTTCAAAATTGTAAAACAATAAGATTCTTTATTTGAGTATAAATCGTATCAATATGTTTTAGCAATCCGGAGTTTTTTTCTTGCAAGTGTTATTTTTAAACGACTTCAAAAAAAGGAGGTTTTCAATTATTTAAATTATTATTTTCTTTGAAATGTTATTTTTTCAGATTGGTCTCGTTTTTATCAAAATCCTGTTCTGATGATGGGATTAATATTTTCTTTCTTTCTAACTCCTCAAATTTGGGTAAAAATGGGTGACGACATTTCATATTCACTTGCTAGCAATTTTTCGTTATTTGAAGTCGGTATTTTGACATAATTATAATTGGATTTATGTTTAATGGCCTTTTTTATGCCATTGTTTTTCCACGCAATTTTATTGTTATAAAGTCTCGTCTGGCATTTAAGAAGCAAAAAGTAGCGAAAGAACGCCAATTTGAATCCTTAATATGCCATGCCATATGCCACATTTACAACTAACCGAACTTTTGTAAGTGTGGTAAATGTCAATAAGTTGTGAGAGTCCGATGCGAGTCGTTGTGACCCCGCAACACAGGCTCAATAGAGAGCTAGTGCGGAGAACAGAGCTTATCAAGCTCATTTACTGTATCGTAAATTTTATAACACCACGGTACCTACCAGACCATTGTTTGAGACTCAATAACCATGTATCTTATCTTTCTCTTATTTTAGAGATTTGAGAGACCCATTTAATTTAATACCCGAAACCCACTATCACCCACCGATCGTTGACACCAGAGGTATACCCCGCGTAAAACCGGTCCCAGAGGAGTCGTTTAGAAACCGTTATCAATTTACCGTTGAGTTGCATCGTTGGTGACTGTCTGACTGAGAGCAGGGTCAAAGTCGCACACATTTATGTTTCAAAGCCCTAAAGCCACATTAAAATGCCCGCAACATCACAAGTCATTATCGCCAGTCCCAGCGGAGACATAAGCCATTATCAATTACCGTCGAGCTGCATCGTCGGTTTCGTTCAGGAACAATGAGTGAACTTTTCTGGTTAAAGGCTCTGGCACACCGACCGTGGGCGACTGGAAGCAGAGTGCAGCTCCGGTTGCAATGCAATACATAGAATAAAGGGCTTACACCCCTACGTCGTTATTTCGCCCCGCGCTCGTGTCAATCCCCAGCAGTGGTCTTGGTGGTCTAATTATTAAATGTGCCATTTTTAATAATACCACCAAACCTACCCATGGAGGAGTTGACACTCCACATGATTGGCTGAAAGGGAAAACAAAATAACATAAAGAAGCATTACCAGAGCCTGTACGGTTTTTATTAATACTGTTTTGACCAATTAAAAATTATCTGACTGTCTATGCCCAGGCAGGCTAAGACCTTTCGGTCATTTTGTGCTCTCCTTTGTACCTGAATTTAAAGGTTCGAAAAAATAACTTCAAAGGGAGTTCAGTTATCAATAAAGAATGAGAAAAACAACTCGTTTATTCTCACTTCAATCTCGTTCCGTTTAATCTAGGTTACGTACAGTCAACGTGCATCACATGAGGCAACGCTGTACCCTCGCCTCGTGATAGATGCCCTCTGCGTCCTCACAGCTGTCCATTGCTCTCTGTTATTGCGTTATTTGTACTGCTGCGCTATTTTCTAAAGTAATGGCCGCGGTCGATGTTCGCAATTTAATCTAAGTAACAGATGGACTTTTGCAGAGAGAGCAGAATTTCAACAAGGGCTTTGAAAGCTTGGCTATTAGTTTCAGAATGATAGGTGACTATTTTAAGTTGCCCGACTTTTGTTTGGCGCTAGTTTTAGCGAGTGTCACACAGAGTAAAAAAAAAATTGACGAACTCGGTGGCTAGGCGAGCGAGTAGCCGGCTGAGACGCAGGAGGTGCTGGTTCAATTCCCGCTGCGGGACAAATGCTTGCATGTTCTGCATTATACATGGAAAACACCCAGATCCTGAAACAAATATTTGCAGATGCAAACATTTGTCCCGCGGCGGGACTCAAACCCGAGTATACTTGTATTTATACATATATATATCACTGTATACCCACGATACAGAGAATCCTTGTGTGGGGGCCGGCTATGACCTGGTCTGGTTCCTGACTTACTTGCTGTTCTCGCAACTCATCTGTCAATATCTATTGTTACTGTATACGTATGTAATGGTTAGAATTTATTTGTTATGTATTTCAAATGGCACATCACGAAGCATTCCGTGAATTTAATTACCAGAAAGTGCCACGCATGTGTATCAGTTTGACTAATACACAATGTTAGTTTCTGGCATGCCGGCTTGCCAGTGTCGGGTATGCCAGCTTGCATACTCTTGGCTGCAGGATTGTGTATCACGGGCTTATTAAAAACGTTTAATTTAAACGAATTTTCCCAGAAAATTCTTAAGTCAAAGGACCAAGGGCTTTTGGTTGGCATGCTGGCTTGCCAGTGTCGGGTATGCCATCTGCAGGCCTGTATATACCTAACGATTAAGCTCGTACATTTACTTGAACGAATTCTCGCAGAAAATTCTTAAGTCAAAGAAGCTTTGTAGCTTTTGTTTACCTTGGCTTTAGAGCCAAATCCTTTTATCCTACAATGCCACAGTCTTGGGAAATTAGAGGTATCATGTGAGCACATAATACCGTCAGCTTGATTTAGGCCGAGCGCGAGTTGAATTCGAATCGACACGACTCGATACAATGTTATAATATCTTTATATTTATTTGCTTGCATAACTATTTCAAGATTTTACGAGGTTCGCAGGGGGGAAAGATAAGATTTTCGAATAGTGAATGTTTCTATATGTTCTTGCATATTTCAAGATTTTATGGCAATTGAAGGGGGAAACAAGATGGGATTTTCAATAAGTGAAAAAATGGACTCTTTCTGCTTGCTACAATGAATACAAGAATATTTGAGTTCGTTTGAGCAACATACCAAACCTGTTAGCAAGTTTGAAAGCAACGTCCTAATTAGCGGGGGTAGAAGTAGTAAAGCTCCTTGTGAAAGAGCTTCTATTATGTTATGTAATCGCTAACAAGCGCTGGGCAAGATAGGTTCTCAAATAGCGATTGCGAACCGGGCAACGCAGTGTACTCCCCGCAGTGTATCCGAAGAACCGATGACATCTTAAAGGACGTGGGATGTCGAGATCATTAGGCTCTTTGGTGAAGGACTGTGTCTGGAATTCTATAGGCTGTGGATGATGATTATGTCAAGTCATAGTCATCGGAAGCTCTCGGATGCTCGCCAGGATTGACTTGGCTTGCTTACCTCAGGTCCATTTTGACGGCACGCTTATTTTTTTTCACTAAATCCGTAAAGAACCTGGGTGTCTTTATCGATAGTGAGCTGTCATGGAGTCCACAGCTTGCTGAAATCAGAAGGAAAATGTTTGCGTCGGCTGCCTCCATGAGGAGACTACGCAACTTTCTTCCAACTGTCACTAAAGTTACGCTCGCACAATCTCTTTTACTTCCTATCTTAGACTATGCCGACGCCAGCTTCCCCGATCTTACAGAAGAGCAACTAAATAAGCTTGAGCGGCTTCAAAATTTCTGCATTCGATTCATATTTGGCTTGCGCAAATATGATCATATATCCGAGTATCGCGTTAAGCTCAAGTGGTTGCCAATCCGCCTTCGCCGGGATGCTCATATTCTCACCCTTTTGTACAATATATTATTCATTCCTTCTTCTCCACCTTACCTTAAGCAACTCTTCGAATTCTTACATTTCTCTAATCCTCGCAACCTGCGCTCCTCAGATTCTCTTCAGTTGAAGACTCCACTCCACAACTCCACTTTCTTTAGTAACTCTTTCACTGTGCGTGCGGTCCGACTATGGAACGACTTACCTGTATCCATTAGACATGCAAAATTGTTTACTATTTTTTAAAATGAGGTTTTTAAACTGTACTTTGCAGCTCCGGTAAACTAAGTATTATCATTTTCTTAGCTCCAGTCATTGCATTTGTAGTTATATATTATATTACTGTATTATTTATAGGTATACATTATACCACATTATATTATTTATTAAATATCTATTTTATTACCTACTGCAGTATTATTTATTACTTATTTTTTATTTCAGGTACAACCACCTCGCTTCACATTCTTTTAATTCAAGTCCATCCAAAGGTTGCCTGGAAGAGATCACTGTCAGTGATAAGGCCGCCTATTGCATCACCACAACCTAGTTTTAAGATAAGAGATTTTTTATCCTGGTGTATGCAATAAAGAGTTATCTATCTATCTATCTATTATGATGATCACTTAATATGATATTCCTTAAATGTCAAGTATTAGAAGTTTGTTGCTTTAATCAAAGATATTATAATACTTGTACTATAATCAACGGTTGGATTGATTGAAACATAATACTGTCCAATCCACAATCAGTTGAAATACATAAATAAAATCACCTCAAATCGCTCTAACTAAGTAGGTAGGATATGTGATTATGGACATATATCGGAGATTTAACTTTTTTCTTTATTTAATAAGATCAATAGTAAGGAATGTGCATCTGTTGATCTACCGGAGCGACATAATCGCATCGTGATTAAGCTCTTTAATAAAGAATAAAAATAAAACTGTTTGACCGATTTGAATGAAATTTGCAACAGTTATAGTTTATGACCTAGAACAGTACATAGACTACTTTTTATCCAGCGGGCAAAGCCGTGGGCAGAGGCTAGTTTATAAAATGAGTAGGATAGTAGGATACTGCAAGGTCATTGTCCTTATAAAACGACATCCGCAAGCGCGATAAAAATGCAGTGTCCGCCAATCACGTATGGAATATGAGAATAAAACGAGTGTCCTTTGTCACAGGGAGGAAGGAGAGGGTTCAGCTCAGAGCTTTGTAGCAAGCTATAGCTTGACCCGGATGGGTCATATAAGGTAGGGTAGGTCATTAAAGCCCACTGTGTGTACCTAATTGGCGTTATTCAGCTTATACTCTACATACACAATGCATCAATCTGAACTGAGTGTCATACTACGCTTTCAGATTCCCATAGCAATAGCTAGTAGTCCTTATCCTTATATGCTTTTATTTAACCTGGATGTCTGTTTTATTGCAAAGAAAGTGTCTTCTTTCCGTTTCTCCAAATAAAAAATATTTTCTTTCTTTCTTTCTTTAGTGCGAAAGAGTCGGTCGTTCGCCCTGCCATATTTTATCGTGGCACGCTGTTAATCGAAAAATGGTTTTCATACAATTTTTGAACGACCTAGCCAACGACACTCCATACCATGGGATAGACGAGGAAAAAATAACATCCCCACTTTACGTGGGGAGAGGTACATTTAAAAGTTTTTTCTTCAAGATTTTTATTTTAATCATTATGTCGGCGTGATTAATATGTATACCCTATACGGGTACTATGCCAAATGGGCGATGCATTGCCCATGCCAAATTACAATTTTTTAGTACTAAGATTATCTGAGCTAAGCCGCAGACAGACACACGGACAAATAGACGGACGGACATAGCGAAACTATAAGGGTTCCTTGTTGACTACGGAACCCTCATAAAGATATTTATTTTGAGAATAAATATCTTTAAACCTAAACCTAAACCTCATAGGGTGAGCATGGATCCGGGGCTGAATAGAGATAAACAGAATTTGAAACTCCTTTAATCTGTATAAAACAACCACAAACCACATTATACTGCTATGTTAAAAAAACTGAATATAATATAAATGATATAATATTGAAAATTCTGATAATTACCATTATTTTGTACGTTTCTATTACATTACATTTATTGGTGGTTTGTAGGAGGAGTTATTCAAAAAAAAAAACTTTTAGCTATGTTTCTATTCACTTTTTGATTCTGATTCATCCCATTCTACCCAGTAGCTGACTAAAACTAAACTTATAACCTATTATATCCTCTGTTATATGCCATAGATAGCTTGTTCATTATTACTCTGAGGAAGGAAAATACGATAACGTAACTGGAATTGTGTCTAGCCGTTCAGTTTCATGTTGCGGGAATTTTGCACGAATTTAAACCACCCACATGGAGTTTTGCGAGCGACAGGCGCGCGTTATTTATTTTTGGTAACTTCATAAACTGCGGTACCGAAAGCTTCATACCGTTTTTATACCGAAAGTTGAAGTGAGTTCGTAGAGCAGATTATGCTTTCCTCTTAGAAAAATTACATGTTTTCAAGAAGAAACGACGCGTCATCGGTTTATGACTGCAGGTTACTGGAACCTGGTTTAATATGAACAATAACATTTCATATGAATTAAAAAAACAGATAGAATTTTTGATACTGAAATGAAATGAAATGGTTTATTTGCGAGAAAAATGGTTACAAAGATCTTACAGTAAGTAGTTATAGTTTCACATATTTCACCAAACACATTGGCATGCAAATGTATATCTTAGTTAAACCTAACATCAATTTAGTTTCATTATAATTTTAATTTACAGTAGATCAATTTAATAACATTAATTAATAACATGTCATATTATTTTAAATAACATTTAGATTTTACTTTATTAATTATTTTATATCATATAAACATTTTTCACGTAACCAACGTTTAAGTTTACTGGTGAATTGATTGAGTGGTGAAGTGATACTATTCTGATACATTGATGTCCTAGGTACTTTACTTTTTTTCTTTATGTATTTTGATGATTGACTTTGTTTTAAACTATTTTATGAGATCCTGTAGTAAATCTATGTCACTTTATGGCATAAAATTTAGCATTATTTGCTTTGGCCACCCTAATAAATATGTTGAATGAACAACTATGATTAATAATTAATATATCAGCTCTACTTATAATCCTGCCTCATATACACTGTATAGACTGCCATAATTTGGTATTTAAACCGTATAACTATTACAATAAAGCTGCAATCCATGTGCAGCGTACCGTCGGCACATAGGTAAATAATATATTACGTATGATAATACATATTATGTACAGGCATGCCTTTGACGAGATTGTCTGAGCTCAGGCAAAATCCACTGACCCTAGCCAAAGCCTGAATAAGAATATAAAATATTCCTAACTTGAGCTAGGTTACGCGATATTGTTAGGTAAACTCCATTGTGTTTCCGTGGAATATTCTTGTAGATCGTTTTGTACAGCCAGTAAGAATCCCGCCTGAGGCAAATATTTGTTTCGAGTCTAGGTGTTTTCCATATATAATCATTAAGTAGGTATTTACAAATAAAAAATGTACATAAGTAGTACTTACATCAGTCATGTAGTTTCCATAATACAAGCTCTGCTTAGAAAGAAAATATGCCTAAATTTTGTTTGGGGCTGGATGATGCAGTGTGAAAATGTCGGACATTATTTATTATTTATTTATCAATAATGTATAGCACGTACATGAAACATGAACACCAATCCATGTATTATGTCTTGTTGTGTACGCAAAAGGCAACATCTACTAGGTATAGTGAAAATTATTGCAAAATTTTAAAACCACTTACCTATCCATCGTCTACTGCAGCGACCCAACGATACATTTACGAGTATACTTACATGTACCTATACCATAGGAGCGGTCACCAGTAATATACTTATAGGTAAAACGTTGCTACTGTTTATTTCTATATGTTCTTGTACACACAATAAACAGTTACAAAAAGGCATAATTAAATGACTGTACAAAGAGTTTTCCTAAAGTTACTCGTGAAAAGTTGCTCGTATTTATTTATTGATTTTCAACAGGCTTTTTGTGTGTAAATGATACGCAATATCTAATAAAATTTTGTGAACCGATTTTATTGATTATTTTTGAAGAGGTTGGTATCAAGATTGGTCAATATAAATTTTATGAAAAAATCCCACCACTAAGGGTCAAGACTTTATATCAACCTTGTCGGATTTTTTTTTACGAAAAAATGTATCCTTATCAATTTATTATTTTTTTGTTTTTTGTTATGGAAATACGTCTGTTCATCTCATCTATCTCAATATGATATAAACTAAGCTAGAAAGTCGGGGTGTGCTATACGGAAGGACAGACAATCAAACGGATAAGATGAAACTATGATTTCCAAATCAAATCAAATCGTATTTATTTTGTAAATATAAGTGTG
The DNA here is from genome assembly GCA_958496245.1 of Perizoma flavofasciatum. Taxonomy (NCBI): domain Eukaryota; kingdom Metazoa; phylum Arthropoda; class Insecta; order Lepidoptera; family Geometridae; genus Perizoma; species Perizoma flavofasciatum. The sequence goes on along the minus strand of OY292425.1, from coordinate 9,274,563 downwards.
CATAGGTTGATGGGTTTTTAGTAGATGCTTCAGAGAATTATTGAATGAAAATACTTTATTGTACACTGCAAGAAAACAAAATAAACAAAACCTTATCTAAAAGTACAATGTGCGGTCTCGCTTAATAGGATATTTTCCAGACAATCTTGGAATGAAGCAGAATGTAAATTACAAATATCATGTTACAGCGTAATAAACTACACACATACAATGGTTCCGTTTTCACCATTTCGATTCAGTATCCTAAAAACTATACTCAAGGAAAACCATTTGAAGCCTTATCTAATGATTGAAAAGGTGCGTAGCCTGTGGGCGACACTGTTGGTTGACAGCAAAAAATATTTTTCCTAGTTAATATTCCTGCGGTCACCGGTAAATAATTGAAATCGGAACCTTGCAGCGATGTTCCAGTTTCAATTTTAAAACATTCTATGCACCCTGCATACAGAAGCCGCTATTCGTCCAACTTAAATAGACCTTTAGCAATCCGGAGTCTCGGAAGCGTAAAGTTTAAGGGAAGGGTCTATTTCTATTGGTAGTGTCTGGTAGAAGTGTGAGTTTATTGCAATAGTAGAGTTTGAAGTTTCAGTCGACTGATACAGAGCAAACTTTGTCGTCGTAACTCGCTCGGTAAGGTGATCTAAATTGGGCATGAATAAATTCACATTTCAGTTTATTTTTGATCATCCTACTAATATTATAAACGCGAAAGTTTGTGAGGATGGATGTTTGTTACTCTTTCACGCAAAAACTACTGAACGGATTTGGATGTAACTTTCCAGTAATATAGCTTAAAAATCAGAATAACACATAGGCTACGTGGTAACTGGATAAAAAGTATAGGCTACTATAGGCTACTATACTTTTTATCCAGTTACCACGCGGGCGAAGCCGTGGGCAAAAGCTTGTTTATAATATTACTAAGATATGATATAAGAGTGCATTTTGGCACTAGGTATGTAATGGATTTCTTGTAGTTATAATTTTTCTTACACACTTGGCTGTTTTGGCAATTTTTTTTATTTTTAATATTGTAATGTATTTATGAACATTAATATAGGACTCGGGTCCAATCTGAGATCTGCAATGCAATCTGTGGTCAATTCCTAGTCATTAATACAAAATTAGCACTTAGTATATATAAAACTATATACACTAAGTGCTAATTTATCGCATACTAGGTATCATATAAATTGATACTTTTTTCCTCCATTTATATGTCCGTAAAATCAGCAATTCTGAAGCAACCCGTCTTTACCTTTCAAAAGAAAAATAGTTGCAACACATAAATCAGGGTGTTTCAAGGGCTAGCCATACCTGTACGTACCGTAACCGGGCCGGGTTTTACAAAAATAACGGTAAATACAAACTATTGAGCACGATTTTATACAAAATGTACCGACTATTTTTTTTGCACCCAGGAAAGATACCCTGATGTACGTTAGACAGGTGAACATTTTATTGGAATTAAGTATAATTTCCTTTTTTTCCAGCTACATTATTTGAACATGCTTTAATCAGAGTGTCGTTTTTTAAGTGACAGTTTTTAGTGGTTCGAATACAAATGGAGTAATCATATAGTCACAGTCAATAGTTCCCTTCTCTTATAGTTTCGCCTGTCTGTCTGCCAATCCGTGTGTCTCCGATATCTAGCTCAGTTTAAAGCGTATTCATATAAAATGTATTGTGTAAACCAAAAAACCAATCCAAAAATGTAAACTTATAAAATCATTTGTCTTGACAGACTGACTGATCTATCAATGCATAACCAAAACTACCTACAGGTAAGTCTACAAAGCTGAAATTTGTAACATAGATTTATATTAGAATGTAAGAATCCGCTAAGAAAGAAAATTGCTGCATAAAATAAAACAAGTACAAATGCGAACTTAATCCTAATTTGCATTTTCTTCCAGCTAACCTTTGTGTAATGTGTGTTTGAGGTATACGGAACGGATACGGCACGGAAAGATGTAAATGTCCTTCAGAGACTGTTTACCGCAAGTATTACCCGAGGGCGCCGGTTGGCAGCTTCCTCTAAACAAATTCCCGCGCTCAGAAGTTCCGACAATTTAACTTTTTACAGCGACGCTGTGTCAACTTTTTGTTCTAGATCATTCGATTAAACAGCACTGAAGGCAATTTTTACGCACGACGACAGGCGCCCTACATGCATTTTCCGTAAGTGGTTGTTTCTTGGTATAATACATTTATTCATACAACTATGTACAAGTAGGTATATACAAAAATACAGATAAAACAGCTAGCTATCTAAAGACCGTTGCAAATGACCTATAAATAGCTCAACTGATCCAGATCACTACTAGAGGAAACGTTCCCAAAATACTGGCCGCATTGCCACGCTGAATGGCAATGCTAATGCGTTGACCCAGATAAGAGCCAGCTCGCTTCGACCAGTCGCTGCCATATATGACGGAATACACTGAATTTATTTTGTTGCTGTTAATTTTGGACTTAGTAAATTTTCTCTATATTTATATTTTTGTGGTGATCTTTTTTGAGACTTATAATGTTTGAGACCAAGACATGTCGATACTTGCTATGCTTAGGGTCCCGAAGAAGCCTTAGGGGTTATGACTTTAGGATTTATAATTGTACATTCGTTAATCTAATTTTCGTTGGCAGTTCATATCTAATGCTGGTCGCTAAATTTTGTTTTATATTTCTAGGACTCAAGGCTAAAAAGTTAGAGAGGTGGAGGACACAACTTCAGCTACTTTGAAGCCTAACACTCCTAAAGTTAACGAGCCATTATGAATATGGGGGTGATACGTTTATATATATATATCGCCTCACTTTTAACAGAATCAGCATTGGCGGGGTAAGGTGCGACGCGTAGCCACCTCACAATTATATATATCGTCTCACTTTTGACAGTAACAGCATTCGCGGGGTAAGATGCGACGCGTCGCGATCTCACGGTATTATTTATTTTATTTATTTAAGTAAATACATAGCTCTCAAAGAAAATATTAAAATATTAGTTCAGGCAATTTTCACATTATTAAATGTTTAACGTTTACATTACCAAGAATAAATTATTGACAATGGAATTGAAATTATCGTGTTTTTTGTAATCTCACCACTAAACCACGTACTTCACTATTATCCTGCTGACGTTTTGATGACCGAATTGAGATCCATCTTAGTATCCCAAAAATTTGTCACAAATATTATGACGTTTATAGCAATGACATAGACGGATCATTTAAAATCGCGGTGACGTTATTCATAATGAATGACGTCACATGATTGTTAAGCATATTATTTTCATCATAACAACGGTACGGCTATCTTACTAAACTATGACTACGATCAAAGTACAAACAAATTAAATTTAAGTTTGATTTACATCTCTCAATTCCCAAGAAACTTCGTAAGTTCCTAAAATGAGCGAAGCTTCAACTTCGTCGGAAATCTTCAATCTGCTTAATTTCGTACCCTCCATTTTATGAAATGTAATTTGCATAGCCATGAGCACCTATTCATAAGATAACATACTCGCCAATCTCTGTGAATATAAATCGTGTGTAATAAGAACAAAAGGGGCAGAGGGTAAACACATTTCTGTCAATATTTGCTGGCAGAATGCTGTAGGTTATGGCTTTACATAAATTGACAAGATGAAAAAACACTGTAACTTTCCATAATTTCCCAAGGAGAAAGGTAAAAGTTAATATAAATCTAATTAATTTTATCTATATTCAAAGATCTCAAATATTACGATGTTTTTCGCCAAATTTAAAAATAAGACAGCAGCCTATGCTGTCTAAAAATTTGTTCACTTCTAATTATTTGTGCAACTTAACATTTTTTTTATAAGTTAAGTAATGAAATAACTTGAAATATTTTAATTGCACATAAATTAACATGATTATAAGTGATAGCTTAGTATATTTTTGGATTCAAATAACTGGTTTATATGACGTTAATCAAGCGTTCAATATAGCTCTCTAGCGTCAAACATCATTTCGAGTTAAATTATGCTCGTGCACTTAATTTAAGGAAATAAACAATAAAATGACAAACCTGTAATAGTATCAATAGACTGGGCCCCACGTCCTTACGTAATTTGGCTCACTCGGGATGACACTCTTTCGAATAAAAACAAAGTAAAATAGCCCACAAAAAATGTTTCGGCAAGATTCGATAAGATGATGATGTTTTTTGAGTTATACGGAAAAAAATTGCAATTCTTCAGGAATAAAACTTTGAATTTTGAAGAATAGAACATTTTAGTAGTTTTATTTCCTACTTTCTTGTTAAACTTTGTTAAATTTTCCCTTTCCGACCTATCCAATTGATTACGCCCCGTTTGGCCGGCACCCCTAATTACGATTCTTTGGCAATAACGAATAATTAATATTAAATATTGAGTTTCATGCTTAACATTCATTTACGGTCAATTCGTTAGAGAAATTTAAATTAAAGGGATTTTCCACTCGTTTAGTTTTACAAGAGATGTCACGTTACAGCCCTACCCTAGGTTTTCAAGAGAAGGGCTGTAAGCGGCAAGTTAAATCTTAAGAAAAGAAAGGGTATTAAAGATTTTTAACAATATTTAATCAAAAATTATAACCTACCTTCCTAGTGATGATTAATGATTTAATGGACACTACACGACGTAATACCGAAGTATAGCGGAGAGAAGACCGACGGGTGCAGTGCGAAGCGTTGACTGGAGGTGAAGTGTAGTTGACCTGAAGAAATGATGTTGTTAAATTTGTGGAGAATATCTTTAGGGCGAGGAGGAAGTGGACCCGCTCTGATGTCAGACTGATTACAGCTCAGTCTTCAGAGCCCAGCAGGTGAGGTCCAAGTGGAAGTATGAGGCTAGCCAGAGTCCTCGGCTTTCAGGTCTTCAGCCTCTGGGTTCTGCTTCAGGGTCCAGCGTCAGTGTCCAGCGTCAGTGTCCATCGTCGGGATTCAACGTCAGGATTCAACGTCAGGATTCAGCGTCAGGATTCAGCGTCAGGATTCTGCGTCAGGATTCTGACCAGGGTTGAGGCTCTTCTAGATTCTAGGTATTCTGATGGTTCTAGAGTCAGAGCTCCACTGCAGCTTCAAGGTATAGGCTTTTCTAGGTCTTTATGGTTCTAGAGTCAGAACTGAACTGCCGGCTGAGTCTGCTCAATGCCGTATTTATAGGAAGTTTTATGTTTGAATTTGGAGTGTGAGTGGCTAGTGTTATTCTAGACTGAATATAGAGGTTCTATTAAGTTTCCATATATAACCTTCTGCAAACATTCGTTTTTATATGCAAACTTTCACAAAACAACCAAATAAAAAATAAAGTTGTGATGAACACTGACAGAAAGTGTCAATCTGTCAATTAGAAAACAAACATTTTTAGCTAAAAATAGTGCTTGAAAATGAAAAATGGTTTTATAGTTTAGATCAGAAAAATCTGCTCTTTCGTCTCATGTAATAATGTTTTTTGAGGTGAAATACGCCGAAACATGGATTTTCCGTCGATTATAGCTCAAAGGAGGGCTGGAAATTATGAATGAGTAATACTTTGGAGCAGTATCTTCCATCCTACTTGGGTATTTACAAGAAATCATTCCTATAAAGAAAGTTAGATATAGAAATATACTACAGAGATTAGAAATCAAGGTAGTTCAATAGGGAAAATAGGTCACACACAAGACGGCATACCTCGCAACGCAACACGTGCAACACGCAATACATTATGTGACGTCTTCAGACTAATATGTATTTAGGAAAAAAATATATAAGTAGTATATCAGTCATGTAGTACCCATAGCACAAGATCTGCTTATTTTGATGCTAGATGATGCCGTGTGAAAATATCCAGCATCATTTTATTTATTTATTTAAATTGATTTTGACTTTGTCTTTGCGTGGCATGTTGAGGAACTAAAATCATGTTTTACACGGGGATTACGGGGGATATTGGTGGTTACATCTTTCGCAGCGTTGCATTTATAAGTTACTCCACATTTTGACGCCAAAGAGGGCTGAGTAAGACTGCAAAAATTACAAACTATTCATAAAATATCTATATGCGTTTAATGTAGATTCTAACTGCATAGAATGAAATAGGAGTATCTTCCTCTACATCACTACCAATTTTAGTTTGACTGGTCAAACTGTCTCCACTTTTTCAAACGAGTTCAAAAAAGAGAAGGTACCTACTCAATTCAGTTTTATTTTTCTTTTTAATGTTTTTTAGGTACTTTATGTCTTCGCCAATTAGAATTAGTGTTAGTTTCGTAAAAGTGGCTGAAAGACTAAATTCCTCGTGAGCAACTTTAACGAAGTTAAAGTTACCCCAAAGATGCAAAGTATTTTATTTTTCTTAGTAAAACTAACAAAGCCTGGTAGCTCAAACTATTAAATCAGTAAATAGGTAGAGCCATCTTTATAAATTGATGGCATAACAGCTAGTTTGTAATTGTTTTTCGTATACCGAATAATACCTATCAATAATAATAAAATGTGTAATTTAGAAAAAACTAAAAAACACGCTTTTATCACGCACTAAAACTTATAAAAAGAATTCCACAATCCACTTCCTGGTTCCATTATCAGACCCTCGTTTCCAAACCTAATCAATTGGATTCATTGAAACGAATCATATGAACTTAAACTTCAGGGGTTAACTAGTAGCCACTGAAGAGTTCCACTATCCACCTCCTAGCTCCATCATCATATCAGCTCCAAGATGCCAAATTGTAGTATTGCCATCCGAACTACATATACATACAAAGTTTCATTTCGATACGACAATTAAAAGTATGTTAAAATAGACTTCCTAGATTTGATTAAATAGTTTGTTTGATGTTTAGTTAGAAGTGAAGTCATATAATTTCATCTTCGGAACACTTGGTTTTGTTACTTGTTACATAAATTCTTTAGCGGCTGAACATAGGCATTGTCAGATTGTAAATAATTGTAAAATGAAAAATAACACATAATAAAATTATTTAACACAAAACAAAATAATAAACAAATTATTCAAATTACGTTCAAACAATAAGTGTTGCCATGTCATGAAGCTAATTATAAGCGTGTTTAAAAAAGCATCTGCTTGTTGATTAGTAGAAGTCTGTCTGTTTAATGGTTTATATTGTTTAAACTTGACGGACGCCGCAAATAATAGCCGTCCCCAAAGAGCTGGACGACCTAGCTTCATCAGACCCGAACTCTTTCGGTGTGCATGGGCCCTCTTACCTCTTCCCACTGTTGGTTACCTATTCGTCTTTTGTTTTTTTGAATAAAGATTGAACCATTAAATCTGAGATCAAATTATTGATTCAGATTGAACCAATAATGGTTCATTATATATTCAAGAATAAAAATAGTGAGGAGACGAATAGCCTCGAATGACGGTCGCTAAGTAGTTGCGCCGCACGAAACACTTAAAAACCTTATATAATTTATTGAAGCAGCAGTAGCAATAAGCAGCTCTTAGGGGTCTTAGGTAAAATCACGAGCCACACAAAGTAAAGTATTTTTTCCGCCAGACGGTGAAATTTGTTACACAGAACTTCTGTTTACAGTTTTGTACTAAATGGGAAAGTATGAAAAGTTATTTTGGTAAACGAAGCACTATTTCTATAATAACTTGGGGGCAATTTGACTTTTCACTTGCTTCCAATTAATTTATCGTAAAGGTCATCTTGAAAAATTGCGAAATGGTTAAGCAATTGAAGTGTTACAAGACTAGCTTCTGCGCGCCGTTTCGATCTCGTAGTACCGTCAAAAAAGCTTGTATCTAACGGCATCACGTCATCTGCTTTTGATTTTATTTGAATACATTTAATTGTTTGAACACATTTCATAGCGAGCCTAAATTATTAAAAAATATCATATACAAACATCGAAACAAACATTTTGCACGAATCATTAGTAGAAAGTGATAGGTAAGTTTTTAAACGTGAAATTTAGAACGAATTAAAAACGTTTAGGGGTTCATATTTTCAATACTGGATAATAAATTAGTTTTCGTGCTGAATTGCTGATGACGAAAAATGAGAAACATAATTATTTTTAGTTTTAGTACAGCCGTAACTTCGACAAAAGCCTTCGAAAGGTCTACAAATTCCAACACTAGGATTGGCTGATACACAAGCAGTTATCTCTACATTCCTACTTCCTATATAGTCCAGACACACGGATTTCCTGTATCATGGCTATCAGGCACTACTTATACGAATACCTATCACATCTAACGAAGGGACTTTTCACTTGTTGTTCTTATTAAAGGCAAGTAGGTAAGCATATTTTCCACGAAAAGTACTTGCTCTCGGCTAATCCCAGAAGATTGATGATCCAGTTAGTGTCCGGTAAAGTTTATAAGAGCAAGGGTTGATGTTTTACGTCTATTTCATTTTATTTATCGAAGTACCTAGATTATAATAAATTTGTAAGACCGTATGATTTTTTTAGTTTTCACTCGTTCTTAAACTAGCATCTAGTTATAACACAAGTATTTTGATCACATTGATAGGTATTTCATTATTATTTTAACATCCAAACCAAGAACCGAATCCTCTAATTGGGGAGTAGGGAATAATTTCGCAGATATGAGTTGCTATGTTTATCAAAGTAACGAGTAGCGGAAAAATACTACGTCTGGATGGCATGAACATAGGCATTGTCAGATTGTAAATAATTGTAAAATGAAAAATAACACATAATAAAATTATTTAACACAAAACAAAATAATAAACAAATTATTCAAATTACGTTCAAACAATAAGTGTTGCCATGTCATGAAGCTAATTATAAGCGTGTTTAAAAAAGCATCTGCTTGTTGATTAGTAGAAGTCTGTCTGTTTAATGGTTTATATTGTTTAAACTTGACGGACGCCGCAAATAATAGCCGTCCCCAAAGAGCTGGACGACCTAGCTTCATCAGACCCGAACTCTTTCGGTGTGCATGGGCCCTCTTACCTCTTCCCACTGTTGGTTACCTATTCGTCTTTTGTTTTTTTGAATAAAGATTGAACCATTAAATCTGAGATCAAATTATTGATTCAGATTGAACCAATAATGGTTCATTATATATTCAAGAATAAAAATAGTGAGGAGACGAATAGCCTCGAATGACGGTCGCTAAGTAGTTGCGCCGCACGAAACACTTAAAAACCTTATATAATTTATTGAAGCAGCAGTAGCAATAAGCAGCTCTTAGGGGTCTTAGGTAAAATCACGAGCCACACAAAGTAAAGTATTTTTTCCGCCAGACGGTGAAATTTGTTACACAGAACTTCTGTTTACAGTTTTGTACTAAATGGGAAAGTATGAAAAGTTATTTTGGTAAACGAAGCACTATTTCTATAATAACTTGGGGGCAATTTGACTTTTCACTTGCTTCCAATTAATTTATCGTAAAGGTCATCTTGAAAAATTGCGAAATGGTTAAGCAATTGAAGTGTTACAAGACTAGCTTCTGCGCGCCGTTTCGATCTCGTAGTACCGTCAAAAAAGCTTGTATCTAACGGCATCACGTCATCTGCTTTTGATTTTATTTGAATACATTTAATTGTTTGAACACATTTCATAGCGAGCCTAAATTATTAAAAAATATCATATACAAACATCGAAACAAACATTTTGCACGAATCATTAGTAGAAAGTGATAGGTAAGTTTTTAAACGTGAAATTTAGAACGAATTAAAAACGTTTAGGGGTTCATATTTTCAATACTGGATAATAAATTAGTTTTCGTGCTGAATTGCTGATGACGAAAAATGAGAAACATAATTATTTTTAGTTTTAGTACAGCCGTAACTTCGACAAAAGCCTTCGAAAGGTCTACAAATTCCAACACTAGGATTGGCTGATACACAAGCAGTTATCTCTACATTCCTACTTCCTATATAGTCCAGACACACGGATTTCCTGTATCATGGCTATCAGGCACTACTTATACGAATACCTATCACATCTAACGAAGGGACTTTTCACTTGTTGTTCTTATTAAAGGCAAGTAGGTAAGCATATTTTCCACGAAAAGTACTTGCTCTCGGCTAATCCCAGAAGATTGATGATCCAGTTAGTGTCCGGTAAAGTTTATAAGAGCAAGGGTTGATGTTTTACGTCTATTTCATTTTATTTATCGAAGTACCTAGATTATAATAAATTTGTAAGACCGTATGATTTTTTTAGTTTTCACTCGTTCTTAAACTAGCATCTAGTTATAACACAAGTATTTTGATCACATTGATAGGTATTTCATTATTATTTTAACATCCAAACCAAGAACCGAATCCTCTAATTGGGGAGTAGGGAATAATTTCGCAGATATGAGTTGCTATGTTTATCAAAGTAACGAGTAGCGGAAAAATACTACGTCTGGATGGCTGTGAACTAGACCTAATTCTGAAAATTACTTATCCTGCGAAATTCTCCCGTGATAGGGATCATCAGATCCATACTCACCTGCCCACATTTTGCATATTGGAATATACGCACTATACGTAGAGTATCTTAAATTACTCCAGAATTAGGTCAATAAATCTCATGAGGAAATATGCATATCCTAGGAACAAAAATCTCAAAAGCATTTGCCGTCAGTTCATGTTCCAATACGCAAAATGTGCTAAATAATACTGCTTAGAAAAAGCTTCTTTCTTTTGTTTTCTTTGGTTTTTTGGAATTGTCGCGTCACGTCATCGCTCGTCTAGCATTCGTCTGGACAGAATCTTATATCTGACAAAAAATTACTTTAGATGATAGCAAAAACAATGCGACAATAATTTTCTTCAGTAAATATAGTTTTTATTTGAAAGTGCCAACTATATCCTTTCAGCTTGTTAGGGAGAGAATTCACACTGTCTGGAAAGCCTTGTTTTGTTCAATTGTAAAAAGTGTGGAGGCTTTAATGAGAAACTATCGCAATTTACAATGCTTCTAGCCGGCTGATTAATAGGCGTTTTGAGTAAAAAGTTTTTTAGCCAGACATATTTTTTGTATTCTCACCTTTTTTAGCTCTTAGGAGATTTTGGCTGATCCTTTTATTTTCTTTTTTAAGACTTTCTTTTTTTAAGGGAAAAATCACTCTGCATTTCAATAAGCCGTTTTGGATATAAAAAGAACCTCATATGGCAAACGCATTAACGGGCTCCTTTCATAGCGGGTAAAAACCGGCAAAATTTCGATTGAAAGCAGATCGGAAGTGGACCGGCACAACATAACAAAACTTGGTAGTAATTACGAACGATAATCAGGTAACTGATTCTACAAGGCTTGATTGCGTAGTTCGTTCCATTAACTTACAGAAACAAACCTATTAACTGGATTTTTGCCTGTTTTTTCTGTTTGATTAGGTACGTTACCATCCCAATATAGACCCACATTCAATTTGACGAATATACATTAATAAAGGTACCAAAAGCTAAAAAAAGTTAAAACTACATCTATTGGTTAGTTTTATTGATTAGTTCGTTTGGCATAACCTACGTAAATGCTGATAAAATTATACACACATATGTATGTATAGGACGATCCGTGAAACCCAGGCTTTTAAGTGGTTATGTACATTGAGCACAGGCGAGTGGCATCACCATACACATACACCGTATCCAATGGATTACATTCGATTATTGGCACAGTTAATTAGGACTATAAAACAATGACGCAGCTCGGGATTTGTGATCATAATTGCATTCAAATACAATATACTATTCATCCATAGAGACATAAAGCAAAGGATAGACGAATGCGTGATGCGCTATTGAAAATAAAAAAGATTAGGAGAGCAGACCTACTTTAAATATTAGAAAATATGAACAATGACTTTTAATATTTTCATCGCCTCAAAGTTTTTTTGACAAAATAGTTTACTAGTACCTATAAAACGGTAGTAACTATGCACAGCGTGTTAGTAGGATAGGAATCGCACGATAGCAAATTACTCTTCGTATAGTATATTAGTTTTATGTTTTTCTATGAGCAACAAAGCCAAATCTATATTTTAATTGAGTTAGAAAAAAAGTTCTATGAATACCGTGTTCTATGAGTAGGTTACCGGTAGCAACACTTTTAATTTATGAACTCGTATAAGTTTGATGACTGAATATTGCGTAAAGTTACTTTTATAACTAGCTACGTAACTTGAAATACGAAGAAAATGTAGACGTAACGCCGTAGGTACTCGTTACCATTTCCTTCGTATTTCGTATTACGACTCATATAAGTGAAGCTATTTCTGTGCAATAATAACAGACGCTACCGGAAGGAATCTGAAGGGAGCTTCAGCACTATTATTGTACAAAATATAACCTAAGGAACAGCTTTGTTATCGCTCCGTGGTTATGATAACAATTCTATACCTTCTATATCTTCATCTCACGAAGCAATGATGGTGTGAAATACGAGATGTTTTTGTTTTAAAAATAAATTTGATTAAATCGGCTCTCCGGGCTGTTTGTTGTTTTGCTAAAATTCAGGACGATATCGGCGTTTTAAAGGTTAAAAAAGTATTTGGTTATGGTTGATAGCGGTTCTTATTACAGAAGGATATTTAAGGCAAAATAATAATGGATTTGCAATAGAGGCTCGACCCACTATTTTAAAAATGTTCAATATCTTGATCAAACTTAACCTTTTTAAAATAATTGTCAAAGAAAATACTCGCTCTCTTGGCTCATAATGAGGATTAAGACTTACCTAACTACTTTGAGAAGTGACCATCACACAAATTACCTATATTCGAGTACCAACAAAATGGTGCCCAAGAATAGTGATAATCGTTTAATATACGTATATAAGTAAGTATACACTGGCGAAAAGTAGCCCACATAATGGCGGCTCCTGACTATTAAGCACATACAACATTACTGTAACAGCCACATCGCTGTTAAGCCATCTCTCGTCACTAATATTATGATACTTTGTCATCCGTGAGTGCCCTACGAAGCCGTTGCGTAATATTTTATGATTCATGTTATGCTTTAATATGCGCATGACTGGTACCTTTTGAGGAGAAAGTTATGGTTTCCTTGATTTTTGTGGAAATTACATTTCCTTAACTACTTTTTTTTTTTTTTAATGGTTACTTTGTTTATAGGTACCAATTTGGTTTTTACACAAACTATTTCCGATTCAGTGTACCTACAGGCATGTATCAATGCATACAGGTCGACCTAGATCCTTCCTACTTCCTACTAATATTGTAAACGCGAAATTTGTGAGGATGGATGTTTGTTTCTCTTTCACGTAAAAACTACTGAACGGATTTTGATGAAACTTTACAGTAAATATAGCTTACCTATATATCAGAATAACACATAGGCTACTTTTTATCCGGGTACCACGCGAGCGAAGCCGTGGTCAGAAGCTAGTAGGTACTAAATATGTAGGTAGGTAATTTTAATTCTAATTCTAACTGGGGGAACTAAAGTCTGCACTGACGTCCTGTATTGGGGTGTATTATCCCTCTTCTAACCTGACCTCAACCAGCCCAACTTCTTGAAATAGCGGAGAAGGACTCTGGGTTGATGACAGCAGTATTCCAGTATCCCTGACCGCCTGTCAGTTAATGATGAAGGAGAGCATGTATTGATAAGTTCTTGCAGTCCCGTCTTCGACCTGACTTCAATGTTGCGGTGCAATGTATACCACATGCTCCAGTCTTGTCCAGGTTGAAGAACCTGGAGACAACCTAGACATAATCCACTGTCTGTAGTCCCTGTCTTAAGGAGATGGTGATTCAGATCACATTGTCCCGTGATGATGCCAATCATCATCCTCAAGTCGTCGCGTTTCATTTTTAATAAAGTGTTATTTTCCGATTTTTTTCCGGTACCTAGCAAAGTTTTTGTATGCTTGCAGTCCGGTCTTTGTTCCCATATTTTCTGGTGCTCATTTTTGGAGTTCTCTTTCAGCCTGGTTTTCCGCCGTAGGAGGGCTAGTTAGACTGATATCGTCTGGAGTTGGAATGAGTTTTGGTCCTTCCGTGTCCGTGTCCTTTTGTCCATTTTATTATTACCGTGTGTTTTTCGGCTAATTTTTGGAGCACACTGTGCCACTCTACTACGGATTTTGATCTGGTGTCAGGTCAGCTAAGTGCGTTAATGAGTGCTGCGCTATCTGTTGTGAAGATACACTTGTTGTGGGCTCAGAGGATGGTAATATTTATGTGGCTGCCAAGTGGAGTCCTATAGTCTCCGCCTGGAATGCCGTAGTTAGTCATTTTGTTCTTGTTTAGAGCTTGTGAGCTTTGTTTTTGACACCATCTGTGTAGATGTGATAGGCAGAGGGTGTGAGAGGATCCCTACCCTTCGTTACCACTTGTGTAGCAATGTGGTATCTTTGTTAGTTAGATATTATGTTGTAGCTATTCTATCTGTACCTCTGGTAGTTTCTGGGGTGATGGTTATGGCCTAATCCAGTATTTTGCAATGATTTGTTATTTTGGCATTGCCTTTCCATTGATTTGTGGATTTTATTCTCATTGCTGGTGCCATAACTTCCTGTTGTACCTATGTGTACATAAAGTGGTATCAGCCCTAATATTATGTCTAACGCTGCTGATGGAGTAGATTCTGTGCATCCACTGATGAGCGAACATGCCATTATTTGAATCGCCTGCAGTTTGTTTACTTCCGTAATTAAGTTGGTTCTTGGCTACCATACCACGGCGCCAAATGTTAAAACTGGTCGAACTATGACAGTGTATATCCAGTTCAACAAAAAATACCGTGCCCAAATATTATTATGCTATAATTAAGTCCTTTTCCAAAACACGCCGTACGATGCCACGGGATTTAGATATTTCGACAAGAAAATATCTAGTGCAGCTCAAAAAGAAGGTAAATTCGTGCTGTGAACTTTGTTTTACTTACTCCTTTTTTGGATCAAAAACTTTGCTAACAAAGCACTTTATTTTTTGCGCTACAGTTTCTTTAGAGAAAATCTCCATCTTTGAAATTATTTTTACAAAACATTTCCTACATTTTTCAGGAGATTTTCAATGAAGCTTTTTCGAATAAACCGTACAAGTTACCTCAAGACAAGTGCCTTTATATACGCGTGTGATATTTAAATCTTACCGTGTACAGGGTGTAGGTAATCTAATTGTAAATATACAGCCGTCTTCCGGCGGGAAGCGTGGGTTGAATCCCAAATTATGTAGGTTTAATACTTGTAGACTCACGTATTTCAAAAACTCGATACTTTTTATTTTAGATTCTGTTAATAAATTGTACTTTATGTGTCCCCAAATATATTTTCGTTATGCAAATTGAAATTTAGACCCGAGGTGTCGAAATTGAACAAAAATGTAATCAACAAAAAATATCTACGTAAAATACGGAAATATGCAAAAGCCTCCCAGAACATCAACGATAATAATTATGGTGATGAGGCAAACGTTTGTTGCTTTATTGCTTTCGTATTTTTGCATTGTTAAGGTACCTACTGCTAAATAAATAACGTTGACTCGCTATATATTTCATTTACAATGGAAACATGGATTGTGAACTACATTCATCTATATCTGAAAACGAGCCGTACGTCACATGAAAGGTAGGAATATTTTATTCCAAAAACTATCGTGAACTTGACTACTTGACTTGACGTCGAAAGTACAGCATAAAAACGATATTCCGACCCCTGACACAATTGAGACAATTGCTACGTTCTCCCAAGGATAGAGACCCATTAGGTGTCCCCGGTGTCTACAAGATTCCTTGTGACTGCGGTAAATGCTACATCGGCGAGACAAAACGCAACATTTCTACAAGGCTCACCGAACACATACGCGCTGTGAAGAACTTAGATATCAACAGTTCCGCCACAGCAGAGCATTCGCTGGTCACTGGTACGACGCACTATATCCGTTTTGATAAAGCCCGGGTCTTGGCAAGAGAAAAGTTTTTCGTTCCTCGCAAGATCCGCGAAGCTATCGAGATAGGTCGTCTACCAAACTTTAACAGAGACCGTGGATGGGCTTTACCCCCCGCCTGGAAGTCATGTCTGTATGGACTGCATGATAACGGGGGAGTCGAATCTGACATTGCCACAGTGAGCGTAGCCTGTCTGGCTCCTCCAGAAATAGGTTATTGCATCGACGTGAGCAGTAGCGTAGACGATGTAGCACCCCTACCACCAGTAGTTACTACAACGCTACGAACACAATCGCCCCCTCCACTCGCGCGCCTTTATAACCGCGCACAACGTGCGGCAGCGCGTTATTATGACATATGCCGCAGTGGCCTTCGGCCACTCCATTCATGTCAAAAAACTCCAAGCTGTCCAAAATCGTTTCTTGCGCAAGGCCACCGGTGCGCCGTGGTATTCGCGCAACATAGATCTCCACCGAGACACCAAGCTCGAGTCCATAGCCAAATTCATAAAAACCGCTTCTCAGCGGTATTATGAACTGGCCTCATCCCACCCGAACCCCTTAATCTCCACTATCCCCGACTACTCGATCGAGTCACCCGAGTTGAAAACCCTCCGTAGACCAAGACACGTTCTTGGTGACCCCGATGACCCCATCAGCACCGCTAACGCGGTGGTGACGTCATCAAGTCCCGACAGAGCAAACACTCCACAGATACACCGAGCCCGCCGGCGGGCTCGACGAGTCCCCACTTCCGCCTACTCACGGTACAGATATGTACCGGGGCGTTTCTCTCCTATTCCACCCCCTCTGGCAACGGCCCAAGCCGAGGTCCGTACCTAAGTGGTGCCCTTGTGCTAGTTGCCCCATCCTAACTTTTTACAGGCTGAGCGCCTTCTGCGCTCGCCGTAGTCCGGTGACGCTGACCAAGGCCATCTGCGGCCCTGCAGCATTAAAGTCCATTCAGAAAATAAATGGCAGCGCGTAGTGCACGGCGCGACGCGGAAGGAGAAAGTCGCAACCACTCACCCTGATGAAGACTCTCGGAATGAGTCGAAACTTAGTCGGTGCCTTCACCGATAGTGCAGTACGTGAAAATTCCCGTTTTTACAATATGAATAGGTAGGAATATAACCATAATTTTCAGTAAAATTCATTTGAGAGATGTGGTTATTCATGAGTCGGGTTCAGCCAAAGATTTTGGGCTCCATTGCGCTGCCATAAAGTTAGGGACGCAATAATTAACAAAATTTAATTGATCTAACAATTAAATTTTGCAAGAAAAACTAAGGTATTTTTCTACCCATAATTAAATTTTAGGTAGGTACCTATTTATACTGTCTATTTTATTTATTTATTGTGAACCTGTCCTTTCTGTGCTTTGTTGTTGTCAAATAAATGACTTTCTATTCTATTCTATAATTACCGTCGTAATGACGTCAGCCGTAATATGTCGAAAACGCGGCCTAGAACATCAAGATATGCCTCTCCTCTACCGATGTTTTTTAACTTTAAGCCTTCATAGATAGCTATGTAGGTAGATGTACGTAGGTACGTACTATTCCAAGGTTTCACAAACTCATCGAAATGTTGCAGAGAGGAAATGGATTCAAGAGTGTTTGCTCAAATGTCAAAGCACGGGTGTCGTACCTACTATGTAATTACGACACGTAGAAACGGAATGATTCAATTTACGTATCTAAGTACCTATGTAGATGATGCTGTGTGAAAAATGTCCAGCATTATTATTTATTTATAGAAAACACACAGACCCGAGATAAATATTTGCAGATCATATACAATCTGATGACACAATTCCTTTGAAGTTTTGGTTCTAGAGTATGTGATTAATGGAAAACCCCATTTTTGCACGGCTGGATTAGAACCCGCGAACTTCGGATCGGCAGTTGGAGTACCACCGCCCACTAGGCCAACACAGCTAACCTCTGTAGCTGTGTTGACCTAGTGGGTGATGGTAGCCTGTTTTTACTCGATGCTACTCGTTTGTAAATACGTGTTACTATGGCAAAAAAACTCTTTGAAACCTTAAATTAATTATGCAGAAGCTTCTGAGGTAACTTCCAAGATAAGGTAAGTCACTATAAGAGAGTATATACTCTCCCAGTAATTAGCAAAGTAACACTAAGCAGTACAAAAGAAGGAGCTCTTATTTCTGAAGAAAAACACCTCTTAGCAATTGTAGTTAGCGAACTTAATGTAATGAAAACTCAATAAGATAGGTATGGCTTAAATGGTTGGTGACAAAATTCTACAAGCAAATTTTCACTTCACGAAGTCTTACAAAACGATTACAGAACACTGCATTATAATAAGTTACGCCGTTTCTACGTTCTGAGCAATGAACCCTGTCGAAGCCACCAATCACCAGTCATAAAAACTGGTTAATAAATTGATCAAAACCGTGAAATCGCATCGTGTTGTGCAGAACACCATTTTACAGTACGTAAAATGGTGTTCTGCACAATAGTAGGTACTTATATCTATCTAGGGTATACCTCATACCTAGGTTATTATAATATCGGTCCCCATACCTTCCTATATTAAGTAGGTACAATAGGTTATAAAATACAGATGAAACAGCTAGCTATATAAAGACCGTTGCAACGATGTATAGACAGGTACCTAAGTATATAATTTATCGTTCAATGCCATCCGATTATGCCGGTTCGCTGGGCGTTATGCTGAAGGTGTTAAAAAGGTCTGCCCATAGTCTGAATGTGAATGGTTAATTTATTGGAAGAATTAAAGCACGTTGTTAATTAATTAGGACTTAGCTTACAACATACAAGTTTGTTTTTTAGGAATAAAAAACCGACCAAAAATAACGCGAAGTTCAATATGTAATTTCATCTCTTATTTTTTCACCTTTGGTATTTTTTCATAAAATTTATATGAGACCACCCTTGAAGTACCTATAAGTACTCACCCTACCCATTAAAAAAATAATTAAAATCGGTTAACGATTAATTGGCGGAGTTAGCGACCTCCTCCTTTTATAAAGTCAGCTAAAAATAGGTACCTAGTTTTCGATACAAATTTAGGATTTGAAACTTTTTCCACCAACGCAACGGCTTCACACACGGGTAGATAGAACAGTTAGGTAGTTGTTTAAAACAGTAGGTAAGTCTATGCGTTACCTATTCCAGAACTAGTAAATAACCGGATTTTTAACACTGTTAAAAATATCAAAAGATACCTACAAATAAAGATACCTACGTATGTATGATAATTGTTTGATTTCACGTCGTAAATAAAATACGAGCTAGTCCTACAGTAGGTAATTTTAAGGAAATAAGCTATAAAATAGCTTATTTCCTTAAAAGTACAAACTTTAATGTTATTCTGACAGTGAATCTATGATACTTGCCTGGCTACTGCTCTGATTGGCAGGTAGAGAAAAATGCAAATTTAGGCGTATGAAGCTATCTCAAAATCTGCATAAAAATTGTTGGAAGTGCCACAAGCGATGCATCACACCTGGTACAATTCTGATACTGTATAGATTACCAAAATCGATGTTCCACCTACTAGCATGTTGTATTGCGAATGTGTAACAAGTTTTTGTAGTTTATGCTCACGCTCACATGCCTAAATAAGTATAATACCTACATTTTTATGTACTTAAGCACATAAAATTATTATTATACCTACTATAAGTAGGTATAAAAATTATTTGTGGTTCTCAAACAAAAATAAGCAATCATTCTAGCTTACTAGTTTAATCTCAGCGCACGAACAACTTTTTGTCCAACCTTACTACGCCTTTGTCGGAACAATGTCACTTCTAGTGGTGGGTCCTCAGCACGTGTGGCACCACTTTCGTAGCTACACACTTTCTCGAAACGAGGTCTCACTCTTTTCGTTTGGGCGAGCTAGCACACCTGCACACCAACACAGTTGCACAATCGTGCTAGGCGCGAAGCGTGAGGAGCGAGCCGTGCCGCGAGGAAAGATCGTGTTGGCTGGCACATAGCACTCCACTCCATTACCACACCACACAACACGCACAGTGCACACTGTGTTCCCAAGACTGCCTCACTCAACTACGTTCAGAAACTGCCTCGCTGCCTCGCCTCAATTGTGGTACCACAGTTTTACAGAGTTTTTTGTGGGCTCAGTTGTAAAACTGAGCCCCTCGCACGATCCTCGTTTTCAAACAGTGTGATATCCATGACATGACTGAAGTGACTCACATCAGTGACTTTACCGGAAGTGGGTAGGTAAGTAAATAATTACCTTCTTATAAACTAAAATTAAAGTGCAGTCTCTGACAATCAATCATGTGAACGATTTCCAACAAACACTGTATTTATATGAATCCGGCCTTTAAAACATTAGCTAGTTATTTAGTATCCAAACAAGTTTTGCAACAAACCAATATTAAAATGATAACCAGTTCCTCCATTTATATCCGGAAACGTCCATCGTTGGTAGATGCGCTAGCATTTACTAGTGGTCTGTGGCAGGTAGCGAGTAATGTCTATGTCATAAATGTCAAGAAGCTTTTACTGGGAATAGCATTATTAGTCTGCTTTGAAAAATAAAGTTAGATACTGTCAGTTCTGTGTAAGCATACGAATAACGGTATTGTTCGTAGCTGTGTTTACGTCACAGACTTACTAGGGATGCTATGTCCTTATGTGCTCGTGGCTGTGTAAACGCGAGCCGCTAGATCATTGGCTCTAACGTAACGTACGCTAGACCGGCGGCGTTCGAAACCTATCGTATTTTCTTTGCCAAAGTAGGCCTCTCAGCTTGATTTATTTGACAACAGTGTGCGTTAATTAAATTGATTGCACAGGCGGGGCGCCTACGCAGGGCTCCAGGATATGACGAACTCTCGACCAATGAGTGTCGAGAATATTGGTTCGTAATCCGGGGCGTACATTCAGGGGTGTGCAATACCGTAATGGGTTTAGTTTGTACGGAGCGTATTGTACGACCATGGAAAGCACACCCAGATAATTAAAACCAAATGGTTTGTAATACTGGCTGTATTTTCCAGGGGTGTACTTTCCATGGTTGTGCTTTACTTGGACGTACAATACGGTCTCCCAAAATTCCGAACATCTGTCAAATTCAAATAATTTTCGTAGCATTCACGATTAGACTACCTACTTCAGTATAAATAATCTAAATATCAACCAAAATTACCACAAACTAAAACATGACTACTACATAAATAATACTACCTATATAACAAGGGGAATTATTATTAGAACGAAGGAAACAAGAGGTCAATATAAAAGCCTAGGCTAGGAAGGGTTAAAGTTGGAGGGGGCGCCCTTTTCAGGGCGCGAGTGTGGGGTCACTGGCGGAGATCGGGGGATTCCGCCGGCTTGCACGGCCCCACACATGGCCGGGGCCCGGGTGATTCCTGGGCCACCCGTCGGGGTAAGATGGTGAATGCTAACGTGACCCCATCTTGCCCCACTACGGCGGGCGACGTTAACCAGGGGGGTTTTAGTTGGTTAGGAAGGGGGATGCGTGACATTTCACCCTTAAAAAAAACAAAAAAAAGGAGGCATTTCCCCCCTTTAAAAAAAAAAGAAGGGCTTTCAATGGGGTGCCATGTCGGTCAACCTCCTGAATGATCCCAATGATTTTCGAGACTATACCGGCAGGGCTTCCCATACCGGTCAGGCTTGGAGTGAGGAACAGCGTGAGTTGGAGGGGACGCCCTTTTCAGGGCGCGGATGAGGGCCTGCGCGTCCCAATGATCTTCGAGACTATACCGGCAGGGCTACCCATACCGGTCAGGCTTGGAGTGAGGGACAGCGTAAGTTGGAGGGGGCGGCCTTTTTTGGGCGTGGGTGTGGGGTCACTGGCGGAGATCGGGGGACTCTGCCGGCTTGCACGGCCCCACACATGGCCGGGGCCCGGGTGGTTCCTGGGCCACCCGTCGGGGTAAGTAAGATGGTGAATGCTAACGCGACCCCATCTTGCCCCACTACGGCGGGCGACTGTTAACCGGGGGGGTTTTAATGGGTTAGAGTTCCACATATCCCCTTTCGCCACCCCCGTGGCGGAAGGGGAATGCGTGGCATTTCCCCCCTAAAAAAAGGAGGGCTTTCAATTCTGGAATTCAAATAGACTCGGCCAAAAAAAACTGACATTGACGAAAATATAAGTTTTGTTTATATTTTGTTCTGTGAGTAAAAGTGAAACGATTCGTATATAAATAATTATTAATATAATAACATATCTTCGTGTATTTTTGGCTTGTCTAGAAGACGATTGACCATCACAAAAGAGTATTTTTATCAAAATGGTGCGCAGGTTGCGTGAACCCAGTACCACAGATGACGAAGAAGTTGATCATGGTAAGTCACAACAAACAAAATCCTTGCTACGCTAGTCTCGGATCGATATTTACATACTTGTCCTTCTAGATGCCCCTCGCAAAAAGCACAAGAAGCACAAGCACAAGAAGAGAAGGCACGAACATGAGTTCGAAAGTGATACCTCGATAGACGTGTCTTACGAGGACGCGGTGGAGAAGGGTCACAGAATGAAGACCAAAGGCAGAGAATTATCCGGCGCATCTGCCGCAGAACTTCTCAAGGCTCAGACTATGAAGTCATCTTCAGACTCACGGAGGTCTGTTCCCTGCTCAACATCTGGTACTCCGCCTAAACCTGGTAAGAAGAAGAAAAGAGGCCGGGATAGCGGCACCTCTAGTGAAGAGGAAAGATGGCTTGATGCCATAAAATCGGGAAAACTAGAAGAGGTAAGTACCTACCCATATTCAACATTCAAGTGCTTCTTTGTAAGAGTTTATTCAGGGCAAGACTACCACCATAATATATATTTCCGCAACCAAGTAGTAATGCTCTCATTGATTCTTGGTTAGTTGACCACAATATTTAATTTGGTAACTATCTTTCATAACTGCAACAAAAAAAATATGTTTTGATTCCCTTTTTCATAGTTATTAAATCATTTAAAAAAACCCTTTTTGTCTTTTCCAGCTACATGAGTCATTCAATTTCTTAGTCAGGACATTAATCAGCAATGTGTGTGGTGTTCACTTACAATCTTACTGTTCACTGTGTCATGTCATTGAGATAAACAGGCCACATGCCTGTTTATATTGTAATAGCATTTCAGTCACAAAAAATAAACAGCCAGAATAAATGCTTAAGACAATTTCTGAACATAATTAATAAATATAATTGTATTTTGTTGTTACAATGGTCACAGGTAGATGATGAGTTGAAGAAAATAAAGCCAAAGGATCCTAAAATGATGACAGCAAGACAGAGAGCCATGTATGAACGAGGTACTGACAAGGAACCTACTCCAGGCAGTGAGGTTCTCATGGCACTTCCCTCTGGTTATAAGGAAAAAGTTATGACCGCAGAAGCTATACAAAAAGCAGCCATAAAGTCCCAAAAACGTAAGCAAATGGCAGATGAAAAACGAGAAAAGGACAAAAAGAAAACAATGGAACGACTCTTAAAGAAACAAGAGTCTAAAAACTTGAAAAACACTCAGAAAACCAAACCGCATAGAGGAAACGAACCAAGCATAATTTACAGAATGAATATTGATGAAACATCACTATTGTTTCCACCTGGAGTAGAGTTCCCACTGAAACCACAGCCTCCCAGAGCATACCCAGTACCAATCCTATGTGGGGTAAATGGATGTCAGAAGAAGAAAATATACAACTGTTCTAAAACTGGTTTACCATTGTGTAGTTTAAGATGTTATGATCTAAATCTTAGAACTACAGCCTCATAATAATGCATGAAAATAGCACCTATTTCTTGCTACTAGTCACCATTATCCTAAGTTGATTAGTTACAAACATTATATGCATTATGATAATTTGTCAATTATCTTACAATAAAATTGTCTCATTGCTAAAACAAAAGTAGTCTTTATTTACTTATAGGAAAGGGTAGGCCAACCTGAATTATTATTATTCTATAGACTGATGGGAATATTAAATAAAATTCAATGTGTGACAGCTACAGAAACAGTGACAATATATTAATAGATAAGGTAGGTACTTAAATAGTTTCATTTTAACATCAATTACAAAAATACATTCCATTCATTTATAAACCTAGGTACAATAGAATAGATGTTCCCAATAATTTGAGGACTTTCCTCCTGATGTTTTATAGCAGAGAATCAACTTCATATTTAATGGTAGTCCTTTTAATTTGATCTTATTAGTATTGTGCCATTACAAAGTTATCCAAATTTGGTCACACCTCTACTATAACAGTCCTTATGCAAAATACAAAGGTTAAGAACATTCCGATATTCAGTTAACCCACTACAAGGAGAATCTCAAATAGCCTCTGATTTGATTTGAATTTGAACACATTGAGCTTTCAAAAATTTAATATTTATTGCAAACTTACTTCATACTTTACTATGTCATCTCCAATAGTTTATCTAGACTGCTGCACTAATTTATTTCTGTGAAATTAGGCATGGGTAACTAACTATAACATGAACAAATATTAATTGAAAAAATCAGTCAGAAGTAATGCAACATACTTTGATGTAATGCTAAGTCAAGCTTAAAATAGCTTAATAAGGGGGCAGGCATCATTTAGAACTGTGCGAACAAGAGACAGTAATGACAGTGTAGTCTCTTAAGAATCCTAAAAATTATCTATACTTTCACTCTAATTTACACAGAAACTTTTAATAGACTAGATACTGCTCAGCATAAGAACCATGATAAGATTACAAACATCAATGAAATGGCTATTTCTAGAGCTTGAATTTAAACTACAATTTTATGTTACAATGTGTAATACTTAGTAGTCAATATATTTAAATTGTAGCTAATAATTGGGTGGCAGTAATTTACACAATTAAAAAATATCCTTTACAAATGCCAGTTGAATCAGGTACGACTTGATATACCTTTTTTAAGAAACATCCTTAACCACTGCTCAGTTTTACAAATATTTAAAAGTATTGCTACTGGCTTAGGCAGAAGAAGCCTCCAAGTTTCAGAAACACAAGGAACAACATCAATTTGGCAAACCACATGAGCATTGATAATAATGCAAACATGCACCTATATCTGCATATACATCAGAGTATACAGTATGTATCAGCTATAACAATTCATAAAGATACCTATTATTGATAAATTTTACTATTTGCTAAGATAAATATCCTCCTATAATATTCCTCCTACAGATGAACAAATTATGATTACAATTGGAATAGGAAATAGCACAATACAAATACTCAATCATAAGATAGATTTCATACAAATACTTTTGGTTTTGCAACTATACAACTATGTTTCGTATACTGAAATTACATGTAGGTATACAACAGTTAGTTTATTTTCTTAGGTTTCCACCTTTCATAGAATTGCACTGATGATCAAAAAGCTACGAATGAAACTTTAATAACACTAGACACAAGGATATGTAGACACATAGTTTTAAGAATTTGTCCATTGACCATTTGGTATCGGCCACATTGTCATACACATTCAAAGAGAGCTCACAGAAGTCAGAAAGTCACAGATAAACGCAGCTCATCACATTACATGGAGCTAGGCAGATCGAAGGTTGGAGCGAGATTTCAGACGTTTGTCCGTTTAGAGCTCCGCAGGCGCGCAAGGCCTGACTGTAGCCGCTAAGATTGATTATTCTGCTTGTTGGAGCGGAGTCGGGAGAGTCCAGCGCGTTCCTCCTCCTCATCAGAAGTGCATGAGAGTCCACCTACAGCCCCACGGGATGATGTCGCCTGAATCAGGTCCTGATCAGGGCCATTTCTGCTTTCATACAGCAAAATCCCAAGAGTCTCTTCATATATCCTTGCTTCAGGGAACTCTACCTTTGTGTGTTTTTTGTCCGTGGCATAGACAATAGATGTGCAGCAAACCTCAGCACACTTCTTGCCATGACCAAAAAAGGACCAGCAACATATTTCATTGGAGCCAATGACATCTTTTATGAAGAGCACTCTACCACTAAATCGCAGGGAGAGCTTGTCAAATAGCTCTATATTTTTGAGAAGATTATCATCTGAAGTGATTGTGTATGAGTATTTGTTGTTGTGCCTGTTGATCAGAAGTTTTACCACAGGCTGAAAATAAACAAGAAATTGTTAAACTTCTGTAGTATTATTATTATTCTAGCTATGATATTCTCTCATATTATTCTTTGTTCTCTAGAGAGCCTAGTGGGCAGTACCCTGACTTGAGATCTAGAGGTTTTGAACCCAAAGTCGAGCATGAATGGATGGATGTGTGCATTAACACAAGCTCAAAACATTTGAAGGCATGTGCCATCAGTGTTTGAATAAGTGAAGATGGGCTAGCAACATGTCATGTGGAATGCTTACACAGGAGCATGTGCCAAATGTAATGTTTCAATGTCGAAAGGTATGTGCCTTGCAGACTCAATTCAGTGTGTCTCTAGGCAAAGAGGCACACTGAAACTTGTGTTATGTGCATGCCAATAAAGTTTTTTATAATCAGCTTCTATTAATTACACAACTTTTCCCGAATACTTTTCTTAAGGCATTTGTTTCTTTTGTTTCATGTTCAGTAACTAATTAATTTAATATATTTTTTTTAATTTAAGATGTATATTTTTTTTAAGAACTTTCATTGTTTTTTGAAAAAATTTTAACAACATAAAATCATTATTTAGCTTATATATTGATCTGTCTGAATTTTGTGCAGCTAATATGCACTGTATCAGTGCATATTAGCTGCACATATAAACTGAGATTAGATTTTACCTTAGAAGTAGACATGATAAGCAGCTGTTCTTCTTTCTGGGATGTGATCAATGGAACTCGGCAGATGGGCTCCGCCTCACGTTCCTTCTTAGCTAAAGCCTGCTGGCACGAATCAGTCAGCTCTTCAATCAAAAAGTACTTTGCTTCTGCAAGTAGCTCCATTGTCTCACGGTAGCTGTCCGGAAGGGCAACTGTACCATCACGAAGATAGTTTAGAATCGTGCCAAAATGTTTTCCACATCTATCAATCAGTATCCAGCCTGGAATTGACATCAAAACAATTATCTAAATACACCAACGATGCAACGGGTTACCTCACCTTGAACCCCCACCTCATGGGTTGCAGCTGGCTGTAGCTGGTGTGGGTTTAATTTCCGTTGCGAGACAAATGTTTGTTCTGGGTTTGGGTGTTGTGCCTCATGTATTCATAGTTCCTGATATCAATGTCACAGAAAATTCTAATGTGGGGTCAGGACTATGTATGTGTTTATTGGATGGGTATATATTCAGGATCAGCATTAGAATCAGGCCGCACGAATTTAGGGTCTTAGCTGATTTGATGGAAGGGGTGGAAGGTGTTTGACCTTCCTAGTGAAGGTGAGAAGTTCCTTCCTTTCGAAGATATAATGAAGATATGATGTAGGGTTCGATAGTTTCACACCACCGTGGACTGAACTGGTTTTACAAAACATACCTTCGGCATCGGTTAGCACTTCCATTCTTCCGCTAAACATTGTACGCAGCATGTTGTCGCTCTTTGTAAGCGTCCCAATAGTTGTGTAGAACAGAGTGCCACCTACGTTCAGTTTCACATACTGCGACGGACTCCCCTTCAGCAATGTTTTGTGGTCGCCCGACATTTTAGCAAGCAAGTATACAGGAGGCAAACTCTCTTCACTCATATTTATCGATGCATTTTTGAGCCTCTACTTCCTGGCTAGTACTTTATCTCAAGTTTTTATTCCTAGCCACAATTCAGGTACTTTTCCAATAAAATCTTTACTTTTTATAAAAGAGAAGTTGAAATCAATTCTTTTATCTGTGGTTGATTGAAATCACTTAAATGAAAGTTCACAACCCTAGTAAGTCTGTGGTAAACCCCGTAGCCCAGCGAGTGTATACCCCCGCTATAGTCCAAAACCCAGGGCAAAACACCTGTCAAAATATATAATAACTAAAAACACATGAGTGAGTAAAGTGAAGTTAAGGTAGGATTTATGTTGTTGATTTTTTAATAAAATTCCAGATGAGATTGGGATGAAAAAAAGTCTGAAGTTAAATAAACATTTTTTTTTGTGTGTGCGTGCTGTGCGTATTTCCCTAACTTAACTAGACTTCCACAGACTAGTCTGTGGAAGTCTGGGTCAGAATCTAGTTCGTGAACTTTAACGTGTGGTTTAGTTACAAAAGCCATAATCAAGAAGTGAAGTGAACTTTGTGGTCAGATTATTCAGAAGGAAGGCTTTTAAATAATCATCTGACTAGAGTACTTGTTATTATATCTGACCACAGACTAGTAAGAGACTACCTATTGACAGAATCACAGTTATTATAGTATCCTAGTAGCAGCAGGCATCTCAGAAGTCAGAAGTTTAACCCTCCGAGTATTCGAAACCCTTTGTTTGTTTTACTGTCCTTAACGCATAATAAAGCGTGTGCTTTCTAACAGTTGTTATTGTTTTGTGAAGGACTTACTGTCTATGTCGTTACGAGCCCTATATTATTCTAGGTACTTCATGAGGTCGCAACGATAACAATATACCAATCTATATTAATTATAAGCATTGAAATAATAAGAAAAGTGCACGGCGCGACGCGAAAGGAGAATGTCGCAACCACTCACCCTAATGAAGACTCTCAGAATGAGTCGAAACTTAGTCGGTGCCTTCACTGATAGTGCAATACGTGAAAATTCCCGTTTTTACAATATGAATAATAAGAAAAGTTTCGTACCTGATGTCTTCTAGCATGAGTACTCCGTTTTTTAGTTTACTATTCAACTTAATTCAAGTTATGGTTTGTTACTATAATCTTTGATTCAACTGCTTCATCAGAAATCCACCTCCTGTAAAATTTAAAGCCCATGATCTTGCCAGTAGCAAAATCATGGGATGAAGGATCTTACGTCTTATTTTGTTCTCTTAAATTCAGCCTACTAATGCTTTAACCTTGCAGGACCACATGCCGACTCAAAGCTCACGGGCTCTGATCAATCAGCCAGGATCCTCAGCCTTTTATGGCCTTCCTGCCGACTCAAAGCTCACAGGCTCTGATCAATCAGCCAGGACACTCGAAACCTTTATGTCTTTCCATGCTGACTCAAAGCTCACAGGCTCTGATCAATCAGCCAGAATCCTCAGCCTTTTATGGCCTTCCTGCCGACTCAAAGCTCACAGGCTCTGATCAATCAGCCAGGATACTCGAAACCTTTTATGCCTTTCTATGCCGACTCAAAGCTCACGGGCTCTGATCAATCAGCCAGGATCTTCAGCCTTTTATGGCCTTCCATGCCGACTCAAAGCTCACGGGCTCTGATCAATCAGCCAGGACTCTCGAAACCTTTTATACCTTCTATGCCGACTCAAAGCTCACGGGCTCTGATCAATCAGCTGGGATCCTCAGCCTTTTATGGCCGTCCATGCCGACTCAAAGCTCACGGGCTCTGATCAATCAGCCAGGATACAATGACCTATCAACTTGTCAACCTAGATTCCGCTTAATTGACCAGGTATCTTAGATTATCTTTCTTTCTCTACTCGGGATCTAGATTCTTAGCTGGGCAATGGCCTTAGGACTACACCTAACCAATTAACTCTTATAATCACTGGGTCATTAGATCTGGTAATTACTCCAGACCTAACGACACATGTTGGTCATTATTATCATTCTTGAAGGTCGTATGTAATTATCACTATTATGCATTTGTTCTAGGAATTCCTCCAAAACCAAATCTATTATCATTTAACACTGTAACCACTTTAACAGAAACGTATTATTCTTTAGAGCTTTAGAAACTTGGATTTAAACTTAGCTTTTGTGTGCACGAGAGAATACGAAATACAAAGCCCGCCATCATTACATAGAGGAAGTCAATAGAAATATCCAAGTATCTTACCATAGATAATGAAATCTTTTCAGTGTTGCTATCTACAATATTTACATTTCGCGGAAGTCGCGACACTCCCGCCGACAGGAGGCTAAAGAAGTGGCATTATCAAGTTGTGCGTCCGCTCTCTGATTTTCTCCAAGACTCGGACCGACGCGTTTCTTCTTTGTCTAACTTCTTGAGATTGTCCATGGTAATATCAGTTCTTCTCGAGTATTCTAATTTATTTTTTCCGTATATATCTGTATACCTGTGCTCTCATTTTCCAACTGTACTTCATCCATGTCTTCTGTGATTACATTCAATAAATCTAAATTCTTACCAGCGATTCTTTCTGCAAGTATTGTTTGTAAACATATTTAGTTTCCTTCGCATAATTTGGCTACTCTACACAAGCCATCTGTCTTTCGTATAAGGAGACAATTATCTCGACCTTACAACCTTTACAATTTTTAGTGTCCCTTGAATTTTGACTATTTGGCCTTCTTTTGGAACAGTACCTTTTTTGCTCCTTAAATTCTGCAATTATATTTCGAGTTCTTTCCCAGCTGTTCATTAAATCCACTTTTGTTGTGCTGCCATCAGCGTATTGTTTCCATTGTGATGCATTGACCTATGTTCAGAAATCTGAAGGTTTGAGTACTTGTTCTACTTCGGAATCTGAGCAGATAAGTGGTCGCGTATCCAGAACTGCCTCAACTTCTTTTATGATGGTTGTGAGCTTACTATCTCTTAGGAGGTGTTTCTGAAGCGTCCTTTTCACGCTTTACCAACCCCACCAATCGCTCTTATATCCACCAAACCATGGTGCCAATTAATGGTATGAATCTCCTTATAATTTTATTCTCTACACAGTAAATATTTGATAATATATACCTACGCCATTTGTTTGATGAGAACAAAACTACAGTTTTAAATATAAATATAGATATAGAGTTTGAAATATAAAGCATTATCAGAAGTGATAAGTGTTGGTTGGTACACCTTATTAGTTATAATTCTTCTAAAGAAAGTTAACCCATCTTCGGCGTTAAATCTTGTACTTCTTACTTGTATTGCTCTAACAGCTAAACAAGTAAATAGACAAATCCATTTATTGCTTGTTCCATTTATAGAACTAACCAAAACTGGTCCTAGATAGTCGACATCGGTGAATGTAAATGGCATACTGAAATTTACCCTTTCATGAGGTAATACAGGCATAGGTTAGTATTTTAAATGGTTCCATGTTTCACTCATCTTAGACATTTCTTAAGAATCTTCTGGACTTGCCTTTTACCCTGTGATATCTCTTTTCTAATTCATCTGTTGGAAATGTTGGAATCAAAGTTATCGTTCATATGTTCAATGTATTGAAAGTGATTTTTGTTGTCATTCGGAAGATCCTCCCCAACCAACAGAGAAAGTTCTCTTGATGAACTGCTGGGCCATGTTTTCGGTTCTTTCAATAAAGTTTGACCCAGACAACAACCTACCTCTTTCTTCTTTTGAATTTTCTGTCCTGGTAGCTACTTCAGCTGGGTTTAAAACCAGAAGGAACATATCTTACAGTCAAACTCTTATTTCTTTAATCCTTTTGATTTTTTATTATCTATACTTATTTTATAAGTTTGTGAGTTCATATGTTCATATGCAAATTATTATTTTATTGCAGTTACACCACCTCTCTTCACATTCTTTTAAATCAAGTCCATCCAAAGGTTGTCTGGAAGAGATCGCTCTCAGTGATAAGGCCATCCATCTTATCACCACAACCTAGATTTAAGATCCTTTGTAAAGTGTATTTTTATCCTGGTGTATGCAATAAAGAGTTATCTATCTATCTATCTATGTTGGAGGTATTTACCAAAATTTCTTGTAGTATAAATCAAAAATTATTTCACTAATATTTACAATATTATAAGGTCCATGCTTGGACGCCTACTAAGTATTTAGGCTGAAGTATCTGTTTTGGTCTTATTGTTAAACTTCTCTGGGCACATTGCTCTATTATGAGTCCCCTTCTCGCCGCAGTGATAGCAGGTCCTTTTCCACTGACATTTACTAGAAAGGTGTCCTTGACGAAAACACATATAGCATCGGTTTCGAAGTTTAGCTTTTCTTTCTTCAAGTGTTACAACTTTATTGCATTCATCGTTATAATGATTCTCTTGACAGAATATGCAGGCTATCTTATGCCTTTTATTGTAAGAATTTATATTGTTTACCTCTCTCTTCTGCTCATATTTTCTTTTGTGTTGAACATGGTCTTTGTTTAATGTATTTATTCTATGTAATTTACTGTATGCATTGCCATTTTCATTTGGCCCCATTAACTTTCTTGTTTCATCAGTCACATGTAAAGTCTCCACTGTATAGCTGGTTAGTGCTGCTGGATTTCTTTTCATTCTATTTGCATCTTCTCTTGCAGATATAATAATTTCTAAATGTTTTCTTATATCTTCAATCGATTCTGTTCTAGATTTCAATTTCATCTCATAAATAATTTCTTCAGGAAACTTTTCCATAACTAAGAAGCGAAGATGGTTGTGATTAGTATTTTCTCCCAAAGAATTTAGAACCCTGAGATGTCTTTCAATTTCGTCTAATGTTTTCCTGCAATCAGATGGGTTATCTGCAGTCTTAACTTTATACAGTGCTGAATAATGAGCATCAATTATTTGAGATTCTTTTCCATATCTTTCTTTAAGAGTCGTTACCGCAATCTGATAATTTTTATTTGTAGTGTCTAGTCCTTCCACAGACTCTTTAGCTTCTCCTCTCAGGGATGCCTTTAAATACAGCAGTTTGTCAACATCATGTAATTCTCTTGAGTCAATGTTTGAATTAAAACGGTCCCAAAATTGATGCCAATCCAACACGTCTCCTGTGAATTCGGGTAAATCTAATTTGGGTAGCCTGCTTGACATGCCCAACCTTCGATTTTCTGTGTTTGTTTGAGTTGGTGTATTTAAATCGGTAGTTATTTTTATTTTCTCATTTAATTCTGCTAATATCTCCTCCCCTTTCAGCTGAACTGAAGTGAGCTCTGATATTTCATCTGCATTGGGGTTCTTGGATATAGTGAAATAGTTATATAGCTCTGCACTAAATCGATTTAAAATGGACTGTAATTTCGATGTTAATATCCTTGCTACTTCTAAATTTTTGTTGTTTAAGTTTTTGCACAAATTGAGAGACTGGTCAGATAATAATTTTAGTTCATCGGCAAACATGGACAACCTCCTTATTAATATGTCTTCCATTTTGATATGATAGTTGCTTTTGTTCTGTAAAATACCAGAAATAAATAGTGCCTTAATAAACTGTTTTTCTACTTTACCCCAATTTGTGGTAAATTTATTAGGTATAAGAAAATATAATATGAATATTAAATATTATTCATTAATTTACATCTTCAATTTGTAAACAACTACCAATGGCCTAAATATAATATTATAAGACTTACTAGCGCAATATTACACATTATTAAATATGTTGGCTCACTATACCCCACTGTAGGACACTACAAGTGACACACACACACACACACACACACACACATACACCCACTACACTCAAGAGTAACACTAGCATTTAGTCAAGGTTTTGAAACTTCCAACCCATTTTAGAGATGCTTTCAAATAGCTTTGGATTTTATAATTCTTTGAGAGATACCTGGATATTACTGCTTACGGTTCTTGTATGACAGGATATTTACTCTGACTGCTGTATACCAAAGCCACTGTGTTTTCAAATCTTTCAGGAGGTAGGTATTGTTGTTCCTGTGATAAAACTTATGTTATGTAGGTATAGGTATGTATAGTAGGTAAAAAACTACGTAAATTCAAACACTGGGATTCTATGTTTCTCGAAATAAGTTTAGAAAGCTAGACAAATCTAGTCTAGTCCTATCAAGATTACTATGTGATTGTGGCTGACCTAGTCTGTTTTCCCTAAGGGTCAAAATGATGTTTGGCAATGTTCAGGATGGTTAACAATTGAATGGTTGTCTATTAGTTAAGTACTTATAGGTACTTATTTCCCATACCTATTCCCGGTAAATTCACTCTTATTATGTAGTTGCCTTGGTATATACCTATAAATTCAATGTCTACCTAATCTTCAATACTGAACTTAAGTCCTTCGATTTGATGCTGGTGCGTTGAGTGAAGATGTCTACCTAGGTAGGTACCAGATAAGATGTCTACCTAGGTAGGTATATACAGATTAGCTTGCACGGCTCGCATACAAACCTGCGCTGCGCTAGACCAGTTCACCTATATATCTATCGTTTAGCCATATACCTACTTGTGACGACTTGAAGATAAAACCAAGTTAGTGCATAATTATTACACCCAATGTAGCAATGAGTATTTATTAGTACCAACGAAGCAGCGTAGGTGGGTACGAAATCTTATTTTTTTTGGCAAGAAACTCTTGGCCATTTTTTGAAATACACAAGTAATTCTATAAATATTTATAAATTGGTGCTCACCTGGTAACTTTGAATGCTTTCATGAACTTTTAATGCCTTAGGCCACTACGGCCATAGAACACTTGGCCCTCACTCACAGTACTTTTTATTATAAGAAACCCTCACACGTTAGAAATATAAACTTATTTTGTAAAAATGGCTTTTGAGATTCTCACTCAATGTGCCTCACCGTGCCAATTTCTGAGGTCAAATATATTTTTATAACTACTATTTAAATAGGTTGCACTTAAAATAATGAGGTAAATTTATATCTACTTTTTTAATGAAAATAATAGGAGTAATCCTATTATCCTATTACAATAATTTACAATGAAAACCCACTAAACTGACCTAGATAATATACTTCCTTTCGCTGATAGAAATTTGGTTTTCCGTTTCCGGAAATATTTCAGTGTTATAAAAATATCTTGACTGTAATCGTAAAAATACTTGAAATATAGTCTTAACCATTCATATTATAATAAATTAATCCTAATAAAAACTTAGTTTCTTAGATTCAACAATTCGCCTTTGTATTTTCATAGATACAATTGACTCAAATCAAGGTCGCTTTATATGAAACTATTTAGGTAGCATGTTCACTTAGTCAAAATCGTACTATTTACTCATGCCTATCTTAGGTTTTACTATGACTTGGTTTGCTTTGCTAGTTTAAATCACAACTATAAAGCTAATTTATAGTTAACGTTAAACTTTCAGGACAGATATGATATTATTCTAGCCCACGTTTGGTACGAACATGTATTTTAGTTCCACTGCACAACAGATGTCACTCTTTAGTTCACTACTTGATAAATATCAGTTTAGCATCGCTATCCATCAATAGATGTCACTACTTGTATAAAAAAAAACTTTCCAATGCTTTTTGTATTGATTTCATCCAGGATTTCTAAGAATCTCTGTTGATCTCCACCATGTCGTTACGAGCCCTATATTATTCTAGGTACTTCATGAGGTCGCAACGATAACAATATACCAATCTATATTAATTATAAGCATTGAAATAATAAGAAAAGTGCACGGCGCGACGCGAAAGGAGAATGTCGCAACCACTCACCCTAATGAAGACTCTCAGAATGAGTCGAAACTTAGTCGGTGCCTTCACTGATAGTGCAATACGTGAAAATTCCCGTTTTTACAATATGAATAATAAGAAAAGTTTCGTACCTGATGTCTTCTAGCATGAGTACTCCGTTTTTTAGTTTACTATTCAACTTAATTCAAGTTATGGTTTGTTACTATAATCTTTGATTCAACTGCTTCATCAGAAATCCACCTCCTGTAAAATTTAAAGCCCATGATCTTGCCAGTAGCAAAATCATGGGATGAAGGATCTTACGTCTTATTTTGTTCTCTTAAATTCAGCCTACTAATGCTTTAACCTTGCAGGACCACATGCCGACTCAAAGCTCACGGGCTCTGATCAATCAGCCAGGATCCTCAGCCTTTTATGGCCTTCCTGCCGACTCAAAGCTCACAGGCTCTGATCAATCAGCCAGGACACTCGAAACCTTTATGTCTTTCCATGCTGACTCAAAGCTCACAGGCTCTGATCAATCAGCCAGAATCCTCAGCCTTTTATGGCCTTCCTGCCGACTCAAAGCTCACAGGCTCTGATCAATCAGCCAGGATACTCGAAACCTTTTATGCCTTTCTATGCCGACTCAAAGCTCACGGGCTCTGATCAATCAGCCAGGATCTTCAGCCTTTTATGGCCTTCCATGCCGACTCAAAGCTCACGGGCTCTGATCAATCAGCCAGGACTCTCGAAACCTTTTATACCTTCTATGCCGACTCAAAGCTCACGGGCTCTGATCAATCAGCTGGGATCCTCAGCCTTTTATGGCCGTCCATGCCGACTCAAAGCTCACGGGCTCTGATCAATCAGCCAGGATACAATGACCTATCAACTTGTCAACCTAGATTCCGCTTAATTGACCAGGTATCTTAGATTATCTTTCTTTCTCTACTCGGGATCTAGATTCTTAGCTGGGCAATGGCCTTAGGACTACACCTAACCAATTAACTCTTATAATCACTGGGTCATTAGATCTGGTAATTACTCCAGACCTAACGACACATGTTGGTCATTATTATCATTCTTGAAGGTCGTATGTAATTATCACTATTATGCATTTGTTCTAGGAATTCCTCCAAAACCAAATCTATTATCATTTAACACTGTAACCACTTTAACAGAAACGTATTATTCTTTAGAGCTTTAGAAACTTGGATTTAAACTTAGCTTTTGTGTGCACGAGAGAATACGAAATACAAAGCCCGCCATCATTACATAGAGGAAGTCAATAGAAATATCCAAGTATCTTACCATAGATAATGAAATCTTTTCAGTGTTGCTATCTACAATATTTACATTTCGCGGAAGTCGCGACAGTCTATCAGCACAGATTAATAAACATTGCTCTTTTACTTTAGCATAGTTTAACTGCAGTGTGATGGCAGCATGGTTTTTCATTCGGGTAATTTAGAATTGGTAATTGCGGTATTTGGGATTTAGGTAATGGCAATCATATTGGTGCGTTCTCCGGTTTCCCGACGAAAAACGGCGCGCGCGGGGCGGGTTACCGGGCGGTTGATTGACTGACAGATTTTTCTCTTGCCGCCTGCCTGCGTTTTTCCGAATCGATTTCGCGCCTCAAATCCATCTTTTATGTGATTATCGTTTTAATGAACGTAACATTCCAATATGGGGGCTTATTTATCTGAACCCGTTACCGAGAAAGTGTCTAGCGATGAAGCTAACGACAAGTTCGAGTGCGGCGCGAGCTCCATGCAAGGATGGCGTGCAAATCAGGAGGTAAGTTCCGTCTGAGCTCTTTTCCTAACTTAATGTTTTACTGATCTACGTGTAGTTTTTGCGAGAATCTTTGTTTAGTCGAGTACCAAAACTAGCCTCAAACTCCAAAGACCTGCTTGCCGCTATCTCCCTTACGGAGTGCAGTGAGGCTAACACTAGAAAGAAAGATATAATATTTTCTTAGGTGTACCTACATAGGTCACAGCACTAATTCTAAAATGTATAGCTTGCAGGCTTTTTGTAAAAAGAACTATGCAAAGATATACCTACCATTCATTTTTCATAATAGCTTCATATTAGTCTTCTAATTTACGATATATTCAATAAAAACATACAAACAAAATCTGTATTTGCTCTCATATAAATGTGAACTCTACTTAGATTGATTAGAGGTCAGAAAAAGGTATTTCAACTCCAAGGAAACAAGTTATATCAAAATTACAAAACAAGTCTCTGTGTTGGAACTCTTTTCACAGCACAAGAACATAAAAATGAAATGTTTTCTCAAAGGAATATGAAGTTTGTGTCATTACATGTGGATAATCTAACCTATTATTGTAGGATGCCCACAACACCATTCTAGATTTCGATGTCAACACAGCTCTCTTTGCTGTTTACGATGGCCATGGAGGTGCTGAGGTAGCCACATACACATCACAGAAATTGCCTGACTATATAAAAAATACAGAGGCTTACAAAATCGGAGATCTTTCTAAGGCACTCGAAGATGCTTTCCTGGGGTTTGATGCTACCATTCCTAGTCCAGAGGTTATGGATATTCTCAAAGAATTGGCAGGTATAAATATATTCCCAATTTATTTTGTGCTACAATTTTTATGTTTTTAGGCATAGGCCTTTAAGACTTTTGACATTGACATAAATTGCTGATGCATTGCTTGCCTGAAAATAAAGTTGAAAAGTCTCTTTTCCCTGTCACGAGCACTCAACAGTTATTCACGGGGGTGATTCAGCTGTGCCATCAGGACCTTGAATCACCCTGTACAGTCACACCTGTTTCCTGGTGGGATAGGTAGAGACCACAGACTTCCACATGCTATGAAAATTAATTGTGCGTATTATGATTCCTAAAATAAAATTACAGGGGAAACAAATCCTTCAGGGCATATGGAGGAGGAAGATTGCTCGGATGATGACAATGTAAACACATTGTATAGTGACGCTTGCTTACCACTACAGGTTAGTCTTAACAGAGGCAACTCACTACCATCGCTTAGCGCAGCTGTTGCCGGCTTTAATCATAAATAATAGTCTCATAGTGCTCATATCTTTGATGATACCAAGTTTGATGTAGTCAGAGACAAGTCCAATCATTACATTTGGCACATGCCCATGTTATGCAAGCAGTTAGCATTTAACATGACAATCCCATTGCCACTTTATTGGCTACTTTCAGTTTGATACATTTATTGGCTCATTGACAAAGATGTGTTGTTTAAACATGGGTAAAACAGATTGGCATGTGCACCGAAGAAAAAGTTTTTCTATGAAAGTGAAGACAAAAACTATTTCTGTTGTCTATTCTGTCAAACAAAAGAGAGTGAGTACACAAAGCCATTGTCTTGGGTCTTCATGCTAAGCAAGCTGATGACATCTCGCAATGTCGTTTATTTGATAACTTATTTTTTTTTTACAGGATGTTTTAGCTCAGTATGAGAATAAGTTGGTTGGAATCCATAAAGCCAGACTTGAGGGCACCACGCCGCTCTCCCCCTGTCTGCGGGCCAAGAAGAATGAAGAGGAAGCAGGTGGCTCTGGTAACTACATATTAAAGATAAAAATGTTTGATCCTCTTAAAAACATTAATTTTTTTTTCTCAAAATTAGAACTACAGTTTTAAAATATATAAAATACAACTTGGGTGTATAGAAAATATACAGATACAGAACAGTCTAGACATCTAAATACTGTTGCAAACAATCTATAGATAGCTCAACTGATCCAGATCACTATTGGACATATGACTTTTAAAATGTGTACAGTTTTGAATTTTGCTATTTAATTAAGTTTGAGCAAACATGACAGAGTTAATTAAACCCAAATTGCAAAGGTGATGTGTGAAGATTTTTTAGAACATCACTGAGACATATTCTCCATTTGTGGAGACACTTTTCCGTTTTGGCTAGCTGGTCCTGTAGGATCTTGGACACTTGGTTCGGAGACTTCACGCAACATAGGATCGCAGTGTTATCGGAGAAA
This sequence comes from Perizoma flavofasciatum, assembly GCA_958496245.1. Lineage (NCBI taxonomy): Eukaryota > Metazoa > Arthropoda > Insecta > Lepidoptera > Geometridae > Perizoma > Perizoma flavofasciatum. The sequence goes on along the minus strand of OY292425.1, from coordinate 9,235,346 downwards.
GTAGCGTATTACGGCGCCTGAAGATTGACGAAGGTCAACCATACAGATGTTGTAGAGCACCAGACATAGGACTGAGCCTTGCTGTACACCAGCTTTGTTGTCATAGCTGATGACAAGCGTTTGACTAAGAAGATTCTATGCGATGCGATAAATAGGATTTGATCATTGGATTTAAAGTGTGAGGCAGCAGAGTTTTTATTTCGCGTCACTACCCCTTCCTTGTGCCACACTATCAAATGCTTGTTAGATGTCAAGGAACATCATGCAGAACAGTATTTTTTGTTCCATATCTTGTATCTTGCATCCGATGTTGACGCTAACACGCTATGAAACTGGCCCAAATCGAGCTATCATACTTACGAACTATTCATATTTCAGTTTAATTATATTGCCACATGCATTATGTTTTTTTCAAGGTGTCAGAGCTTCAAGCTTAAGCACTGCTGAGGCTGGCTCAAGCTCGGAACCAGCCCCAGTTGAGGCATCATCCAGCAAGAACGGATTGTCGGAGGAAGCAGTGGTTAGCAAGGTTGAGGATGATACTGGTGGAGTTTCCTCTACCAATAATGACAAGGATGCTAATGCAGAGGTAAGATTTGGTATTTGACTTTTCTATCGGCAATGAATTGTAATTTGTTATTCAGTTATTCATATTACCTATTGTTATACAAGGTAAGTCAATTGTACAGTTTTAAGCAATTATAACATTAATTTATATCTAAGCACAGTCAACACTGAGTCTCCAATTATCAGTAAATCATCCTTCAGCATTGGGTGTAAACACATCCACAACAATATGCTGAGCTGAACACCTTTTTGGTACAGACTACATAACATCCATTAGCCTTATCAGACACTCAAGCCAATGAACAATTTTATTGTATACATTTTAGATTTAAGTAGATATCTACCTCTACTTGTCGGCCTATGTACTTTTACCTTTATTATTGTTTGTGCCAAATAAACGTTCATTCTATTCAGTAATACTCATTGGTGTTAAGAATTTATTTTAATTAAGAGTTCAATATAATAGTGGATACTGGGTAGTAGTAGTCGAAACAATTGACTGAGTTTCGTGATCTAGAAAACATGATAGATCCTCATGTATTTATGTAGATTATTAAGAAAAATATGTGTACAAAATGGTGAACGAAAACATTTTAAAAATTCAGGGGCATGTGCCATAGTTTGGTGTTCCATGCGAAACGCTGGCATGCTTTATATAATGTTCAAACTTGCCCTCCGTACTCCCTAATTGGTATAGATCTGAGGATATTTCATCATGGGAGTGAGCATGTTTTTTTGTTTACAGAAAACTATTAGTTTTATTGAAATTCCACTTAGCTTAAACAAGACTTTTAATACAAAATTCCAGGTATCAACCAGCGAGACAAAAGAGAAAGCTGAGGATCCATCCTGCATGGAAGTCGAAAAAGCAATCTCTTCTGCTCCTGATAGCTCGGGTGACAATCTCAACGTACCTGAGCAGAGCGCCGACGCCAAAGCAGCTCCAACAGGTATATATTACAGTTAAAGATGTAATACGTGATATTAGCTAAACAATGTTGACCTCTGTGGTTGTGGGTTCGATTCCCGCCGCCGGATAAATGTTTGTATCTGCAAATATTTGTCTCAGGTCTGGGTTTTTTCTATGTATAATATGTATGTATTTTCAAATAAAAGTATATAAGTAGTATATCAGTCATGTAGTTCCCATAATACAAGCTCTGCTCAGTTTGGGGCTTGATGATTCTGTGTGAAAATGTTGTGCATTATTTATTTATTTATTTAATGCTGTGACATAGAGGAAGTAACCGCTATGTTAGAAAACCAAGAACAGTTTGTATGGCAGAAAGAAACAATTTTTTTTGCATATTCTGGGCAATTTTTCTTTCAATAAAAACCCAATTCGGACTATTACGAACATTTTAAAACAAAAAATAGCCAAATCACTCCAGCCGTTCTTAAGTTGAGTGCTTACCAATGAACAGCATTTCATTTTTATATAGACCATAAGAGTTGATTTTCTACAATTTCATACCATACCATTTCAGAATTTTCTTGCTATGCTCATGTTAAGTACTTTTTTTTTTACAAATGTTGTGGTCATTTCAGTAGACAAAGCTTCCAGTGACGTGTACAATGGAGAGGTCACAGAATCCAAGCCAGCTGGAGAGGACGAAGATATAACATCTTCAAATGGTTCCGCCACACCTGATAAGGGCAAGGGAAAAGGTAAATTCTGTCTGGGTCCTGTATCATAGTATGTTATGTACTCAATATTCATAGTTATAATCTTAAAATAAGTTTTCTTGTGAATTACATTTTTAAAAGAAATTTTAAGTACATACATAGACAATTTCCATTATACATAATGTCTTATCGCTTAAAAGCGGTCTCATCCAGCAACCTTTGGATGGAGAGGATTATATATAATTTAATAGGTACTGACTGTTTCTGCTTGTTTTTTAGCCTCGCCAGTGTCAAGCTCAGACAAGCCAGCCCCCGACCGTCCCAAGAAGTCACAGCTCCGTCGCACCGCCGCTGCCGTATACGAGTCCCTGCTGCGTCAAACCGTTGACGATGATGAAGAGGAGAGTGACTCCAATGATGAGAACTTCGAAGGCGAGGAGGATTCCTCTGATGAGAATGTCAACGGTGATGATGATGAAGGTATGTTAACATTATTACAATTGTTTGTTGGTAGATGCCGTTTATAAGGTTATACTAGAGAAATGAGTAAACTATGGGTTTTGATAAAAAGATCTGTGGATCATTATATGTCCTACCAGGCCACCGTCATTCGACTTTACCTACCGCGATAAGTACCTACCACTTCGTTGCCGACGCTCGCGCGTGCGCTACTATTTTATTTCTTACATCTATTCACCTCTTACATACTTTTAAGGGTTAAAATGTGAATACAAACACGCTCATGACTGTAGTGTCTATATAACTAGTTAAAAAAAAACCCCTAACGTTTTCATCTATCGCAGTGGCCCCTGACTTGTGGTAATAAACCCTTCCTAAGAATCATCCTTGAAGATGAAGATAAAAAAATCGCATTTCAATATTATAAGCCTTTTCAGAAATGAATCTTATAGGCCCTATGTAGTACCCTTCATTTCAATAAATAGCTGTAGTGTTTCCCACTTGGCTAAGCTATTGTGCAAAAGTTTGGCAAAGTATGCTTTTTATAACAAGCTGCGGAAGAGGAAAATGAAGAAGTCGAAGATGAGGGACCTGATGACGAAAACGGCGTCAATGACAATAATGACAACGCTAATGAAGAAAACGTCGAGAACGAAAATGAAGAAGAAGGTACACTACATTCTGCACAATCAAGCACTGTCTATGCTTTTTTTCAGCTTTTTATGTTTGTGTATGGGAGATTTTTGTTATGCCATTTTAATTTCACCTATTTCTAGATGTTTTATAATTTTCCTTAGCGTGTGCCATCGGTAAGTGGCCCTTCCTTAACAGTAAGCGTCTATGGGCTTGTAACTTTGAATGCTAGCTACTATACAAATATTGATTGAAAAATGTAATTACCAAAAACTCGAAATATCACTTACAATTATAATTTAACAGTATTATGTGTTATGTAGTGTGTTTTTTTCAAGCAAATTATTTTGGTATGAAATATCCATATGCAATGTGTGCATGCGTAAAATAGTTTCTGCCCACAGCTTACCCGCGTGGTACCTATATGTTATTTTAGGTGCAAACTATACCTTTTTAAAATTTCATCCAAGTCTGTTTAGCCAATCCAAAACTTCGGATTCATAATATTAGTAGGATATGTTACTATCCTTCGTACATATAAATTTTAACATTTTCTTCAGTAATTCTGTAGTGTTCAATTTTAATACACAACAAAACTTTTTGTCACCAGAAAAAGAGGCAGTAGAAGAAGAGGAAGAGGAGGATGAAGATGAAGATGAAGAAGAGGAAAGCTCCACCGACGAGGACGAGGAAGAAGATCTGAGCATGCAGGAGGAACCGGGAAAGGACAGCGGCTGCACAGCTGTGGTTGCGCTGCTGCGAGGTAATTGATCATCTTGGTTCGTATGAGCTGATCACCAACCTGTGTCACACAGTACATAATAGTACAGGGGGTCCAGACAAATACCTCACGCTTACTTTTCCTTTCACACTAACGCAAATATGTCAAGGTAAAACTTGGCAGCTGTTACGTGACATTTCCACAGCTAATGTCATTTCCATATAATTCAATCTTTCTGCTTTGAAAAAAAAAACTTTCCGCAGGCGTTAACGCCAACAGAAACTGGTAATTGTTTAGACCCCCTGTATACAGAATGACCACTCCCCCTCTCGCCGATCTGACTTACCTCATTCTGCACGGATTTCAATAGACTTAATTTTCCCTAAGCAGAGAGACATACGTCAGAGTTGTATTGTAAAATTGTTTACAAATTGAATTGACACATCATGGATGGCCGGCCGCGCGGTCGCCAACCTCTACTCAAAGCGCCAGCAGATAGAGTGCATCAAGCTGAACTAAGTTAAATTAAATATTTACAACCTTGGAACATTTCTCATTCATTCAACGTCACCGTTCATGTGCACAAACCTTGCATGTGGTGATTGCGGAACGATTGTTTCATATAGTTTATCGAAGACCGGGGTGTGCATCTCAGCTGGGAAAATCTCAGCAGAGAGAATTTCATAACCTGAGTGCTCAGGGGAGGAAGTTCCTCTGAAAGCGATCGTTTTTTTCCCGTAATTTTAGGTACAAGAATAAAAAAACTAGTACGACAAGTATTATTTTAGTTATTTCTTTTTATTTGTTGTTGTAAAAGCCAATTTAGTGTGAATATTGTTTTGGTAATGATTTTTACGAAATGACTATGAATGTATATTTGTTTTAGGTTCATAATTTTTGTTTCTTTATAATAGTAGTGGGCGTATAATAGTATGGATAGTTAATAAGCAATTTAATGATTTTGTTTTATAAAATTTGGAGTTTAGCTTATTTAGTTTTTAACTGTTAGCGGTATTAGATCAGGCTCGGCTCCAGAGCCTCTATGCTGAGTTTTGCAACATGACGATACAGTGACCGTTTTTTTTGTATAAAAATCTTGTTGATACGTTCGATATGTTGTGACACTGTCCTACGACAGTGGGCGGGTTTATTTTCATTTCTTTTTTTCTACATTTTTGCCGCACGGAAAGATTTATCAAACCTATCTAAACCTTATCTGAAAGCAGATTGAACGCGTAATTTTAGCTGCAATTTCTATTTGAATATTTCAGGAAACGAGCTTTTCGTGGGCAACGCTGGTGATTCCCGCTGCATCGTCTGCCGAGAGGGCAAGGCTGTAGACATGTCGGTAGACCATAAGCCGGAGGACGCGCCGGAACTGGAGCGCATCACGAAGGCCGGTGGGAAGGTGTCGAACGACGGACGCGTGAACGGCGGACTCAATCTGTCGCGAGCTATCGGCGATCATTCCTACAAACTCAATAAGGTACTAGCAATAGGTTGATAACCTCGGTGGCGCGGCGGCTGAGACGCAAGAAGTGCTCGTTGTGGGACAATAGTTTGCATGTTTTACAGGTTTTTTTTGGGTGTTGCGGGTGCCATATTACACGTAGTACTTGATACCCACAACACAGGAAACCCTAGTGTGCGGTCAGGATTATATGACAGTTGTTTGTTTATATATAATTAAAATAAGTTTTATACCTTTCTTAAATTCCCTTTTAAATACTTTTTTTAAGATCAACAATAAGGGTTTACCTTTTTCATATGACACACATATTTACTTTTCCTGAATCTGTTAAAGTCTAATGAACTGAATATTAATATACTATAACAACATTAATATACTGAATCAGTATTTTAAATAATTGTTCCTTGCTTCCTTTATAGAGTTTTATTAAGTCTATGTTTGAATCATTCAGTAGAATCAGTATAAGATTCAGTCTAAGAATATTAAAAACTGCTTCTTATGATCACAAAGAGCTTATCTGCAGCTAATGTTTAATTGCTAGATTGTTTTTTTTAATTTTGTATAAAAGGGGCCAATAAATTAACTTTTGTTTCTTCCACATGGTGATAAAGATGGTAAAGAGGAATACACATAACTCCTTAATGGATTGAAGTAGACTGGCTGTGTTTGGTTAGATTAGTTCGATATTTCAAAAACACCTTTTTATTTCTAGGAGCTTGGAGCCAGAGAGCAGATGATCACAGCACTGCCCGACGTCAAAACACTGACGATAGATGCAGCCAAGGATCAGTTCATGGTGCTAGCCTGCGACGGAATATGGAATTTCATGTCTAGTCAAGATGTTTGCGATTTCATCATGCCCAAACTTGCAGAGGGACGGGAGAAGCTTTCTCAGATTTGCGAAGAGGTATGTACATATTTATTTATTTTTTAGCGACACGCCCCGGCTTCGCACGGGCCATCCAAATTTCCGACTTTTAGGTAAGTTTTCCAAAAAAAATCTTTTGGACAAACCTAGTCCTAACAATAATTACTAAAATAACAAATAACAAATTGAAAAAACTTAACTTTAAAGAAAGCTCGAAGAAAGAAATTGCATTTTAAGCAGACTCTTTAGAAAGAGTGGCTAAAACTATTCATTAAATTAACATCGTCATCATCGGCCGACGATAGCTGGCAATCTTTTCTTTTGCGCATTGATTTGACTCTTTTTGAACTCTGAAACGTCTAGCTCGACCATTGACCTATTGAAATCACGGAATATTTCACATTATTTAAATGAACAAACAATCACTTTAAAAACAAAGAAACATGGTTCTATAATCTTTATATTCCTATAATTTATTTTACTTAAGCATATCATATGTACTAAAGTATTTCTTGTTATTTTGTGTATTCTATATCTCTCGTGATCAAAGTCCATCAAGCCGTTTAGGCTACAAGATGAGCTAAAGAATCTTTGGTTCATCGGATATAGAATATGGCGGTTTGTAGCCGCCATATTATATTTCTTGACACTTCATATTATATTATACTATGTTAGTCCCGTGATCAAGACTAATCCAATGACACCTCATTTATCAAAATCCAAGCCGTTTAGGCTACAGCGAGAGCCAAAGGAACAGACAAACATACATACACCCGAAAACCATTACCCTCCTTTTTGGGTAGTCGGGTAAAAACAAGGTGTCGTCACCATTATACATCTACAAAATTATTTTGGTAAACCGTTTGTACGAGAACGCGATCTAATGACTAAATATTTTTATTTGACTAAAACTAGAGGTATGTTTATAGATGTTCGATCACTGCTTGGCGCCCAGTACAATGGGCGATGGAACGGGCTGCGACAATATGACAGCCATCATAGTGAAGTTCAAGAATGGTGCGATCGCTGAAGTCGGCTCCGCCACCACAGAGGGACCCAAAAAGAGGGCCGCTGAGGACGAACCCAGCCAAGACGAACTACAGGAATCAAAAAGGCAGAAGGTGGACGACCCCCTCTCAAGTTCGCTAGTGACGTCCAGTGTTTAACTTGATGCTTTCAGGTGTTCAAGTCGCACGAGAATTGTGAACTTTCACTGAAGACTTTGTAATTTATACGAGGAATGATGTTAGTTAAGATTTTCATACAGCTACGATTCCTTATGGGAAGATAATAATTTATCAATTTTAGGTGATTATGAAGGTGGATAAATGTCCCTCTAATCGGGTTTTAGCGGCAAATCCGCCTTGGTTTAGGATACGGAAGACGTTTTGTATTCTCCGGTATTTTACTAAGCTAGGTTGTATTCCAACGTTTTTGAGCTCTATTTAAAGGCAGTACTTTTAAGTAATACTATTGTGGATTCACATCGTCATTATAATTTAATTTAATATAATGTCAGTGGTCATTAGTTTAAGGAAATTATGTTTCTAAGTAAAAAATATGTTCATAGAATTGTTGACACATCCATTTGGAAATTAGATGCATGCATTTGTAAGTAGTGATAATTGCTTCTGTATTGTGATTACATAATTATACTTACTATGATGAGTGATAGTCTGATTGCAAATTATTGTGATAAGGTGCATAGAATAATGTACATATAAGTAGGAAAATGGATGCCAACAAGATTGAAATTTAAGATGCAGCTCGTAGTAAGTATACTTAGAGGAGGATAACTAAAATTCCAATGCTGATAATTCACAACTAATTGTCTATGGCCTTATTTATAAACGATATTTAAATCGAAACATTTTTTTAAATATCCTTTGCGTAGGTCACTAGCAAGTCAACTGAATAGCGTTTCTAAGTAAAACGGCTAGTATGTAAGCTATAGGTGTAAGTAACAGTCTTTTCTAGTAATTCCGAATCCCATTATTGTAAAGGGCGATTTTATTTTCGTGTGCTCAAGCACATTTTATCGACGATCATACAATGCGTGCCTAAGTTAGATCATACCTAATCTGAGTGGTATTAAATATTAATAGTTTTATTTAAAGAATATTTAAATCAGTTCTTTATATTAGTAATGTTTTTAACTGATTGAATTTTTTGCATTGATATAAATGGTAACTTTATGGATTTTCTTGGAATCCAAGTGACTGTAATTTGTAGTTTTTGGTAGTAAGAATAGTTTTGGTTTTTTTTTTCTTCTATTGTGCTTGTTTAATTTGAAAAATCTATTGATTTAACTTATTGTGGGTATGTTGTTTTTCCTTCTTTAGTCATTTGGGACATGCAGCATAAGTTATTTGGTCTGGTATATAACTAATATAAGCAGAAGCTTGTTCCATAAAGAAACTAAGACTTCTCTGTTATCTGCTTAAAATGTGAAGAGCGATTCGATACAGCCACGTTCTTCGCAGCAAAATAATTATAACCATTTTGCGATTGTATTTGGGACTATTGTATTTTTTATTAATTTATCTGTGTTACTCCGTAGTATAAGTAGGTATATTTTTGTAATCATATTTGATAATTACGATAACCTGATCGAATTGACATACAGTTAAAATCAGTGTTTTGACAAGTAAACATAAATTGAACTTATTAATACGAATTACAATATGACTAAAAAATATTTGTAACAATAAAATACGAATGTTTTCTTATTCCATGTGTGGTTCTGAATGAAAATAAAATTTGAACAGACTGTTTATTCGTTTTATTGTATAAAAACATAATGTCGTGAACTCTGTGTGCCAAAGAGTTAGTAGGTACGTAGTATACTGCACTGGATGTGTTATTAACGTAACTGTGTTAGGTACTCTATTGTTTCCATTTGTGTCGCTTCTAATATTTGGAGAGCATCATATTCACTGTCCAACTGCTCCAGAATAAGAGTTTTGTCATTCATTTCTGCCTGAAATTTTAAGAAATAATAAATTTAAACGATTAAAATCGAGCGGTTTACGGGTGAACGATATGCAAGCGCCTGCGTGCTGTTTATTTGCTTGAAAAATACAAAAGTAAGCTGAAAATGCTAGATTACATTTTTTCACCCTAAATTCGTCCTAATCCATTCCCTATATATTTTAAAATGTGTTAAGCTAATAATCAATTATTTTTCAATTTATATATATTTTTTTAAACTCGAGGAATGTGGAATATTCCCGTTGTCCTTTGGCCCCATCGGGGAACAATGGGAAGTTTTTGTACTTGTCCGTTAGGGTACAGCGCGAATTGAGGATGGCGCGTGGCGGTGTGTTGTATACATATCTATCAAAGCAATGCGAATAGTCCGTAAGGAACGGTGCTTTAATCGACAGTTACGCTTTGATTCTGTTTTGTGGCTATTCGTGTACGCTATATTTGATTTAAAACTAAAGTGTGACTGGGGATGGGGCGACAGTAAAAATTAATTCCCGAGAACAAGAAAAAAAATGCCGTTGTCTCTCGATTTGGCTCAATAACCTGACAGCATACTTGATTTAGCTTTTTGTCTGTCCCTAGAGATTAAACAATCACCTGCAGCTTGGCTTGCGCTGATTCCCTGTCTTTAGCAATCGATTTTAGAAGATTCATAGAACCTATGGCAGCCATTTTTTGCTTTTCAACGTTGTCGCCAAGCTCTTTTAAGACTTCCAAAAGCGAGTTAATATTTTTTTCGAAATCTTGAACCTCTGCAACAATAACAATATGCGAGACAAAAAATGTAGGTACCTAGTAATGGAGAAATTAAATAAATAACTTTTTAACATTCTCATAGGTGAGCCTCCCCGATAGTAAAGCATCAGTAACATTTTTTTTTTGTGCAACCATTTTCATTCAGGTATCTCAACGGTGCGCGAGCTAGTAGCCAGCTGAGACGCAAGAGGTATGGGTTCGATTCCTGCTGCGAGACAAATGTTTGCATGGCCTGCAGATTTTTGTTCCAGGTCTGGTTGTTGAGGTGAGTACATGGGTAGGTAGGTAGGTACGGTAGGTACGTGTATTTCCTGATACCCACGACATATGGAATCCCAGTGTTCCGTGTAGTCAATGCATGACACATAGAATACAAAACATATTCGTTAGGATATTATGTATTATAGGCCCAGCTCTATCCAGATCCTAAGCATACAGGATTATTATAATCAACGAACACGTATTTCATAAGTCACGTCCGGTAATTCCTCCGCCGCGCAATATCTACATAGCAAGTAGGTAGGTTACAGAGTAAAGATAGGCTTCTTACTTGTATCGTAATCTTTGCAAGTGTTTTTTAGATCCTCAGTTTCTCTGATGACGTTTGTTTCTAGGATTCTCACTTTGTTTATGTCGTCATAATACAAGTGCACTTTCTGCAGTTCTTCTGCCATTATATTTCTTCGTAAGGTACAAGCGTGTATGGCACAAACAAGTTTCTTTTTAGACAGATACGAACAACAAACAGCAAGTACCTATTCTAAGTAGAACATAGAGGAAATAACCACTACGTATTAAAGTTTACAATAAATAGCAAAGTTGCATGGCAACGAACGATGATCACACAAGTCACAACACACACACCTGACGCACAAGATCCATCAAAATTCAAAAACCCCGGCATCCGGCTATAAGTTTCCGTCACGTTTATATCGGAAATTGAAACAATGTTTAAAAGTTTTCGCGTCCGTTATTTAATTTATACTTCCGTAAAACCAATGTAGTGATAGGAAGACTTAATGCTAAAGAATTCTCTACCAGTCAGCCTGGCCTTGCAAAAAGATGGTGTGGGGTGTCAAGTGAAAACAATAATTACATTGGACAAATACTAGCTTCTGCTCACGGCTTCGCCCGCGTGGTACCCGGAGAAACCGGCCTATGTGTTATTCTGATGTATAAGCTATATGTATTACTGTAAAGTTCCATCATAATCCGTTGAGTAGTTTTTGCGTGAAAAAGTAACAAACATCCATCCTCACAAACTTTCGCATTTATAATATTAGTAGGAATCTAAGATAGGATTTACTTAAAAATGGGTTCGTCGTCGGTCGTCTACGCTTCGATTCGTTTTGAAGTGCGGGTAAGAATCGAACATAAGGTTCATTTTTATATCCTCAACTCAAGGGAGTCTTTGGGCGATGCCGCTTTGGATGTCATCGACTTGCAGGGTATCTTCAACTTCTTGATTATGGGTATTCAGCAGCGGCGATACGTTGAAAGAAACACATTGACACTATAAGTCACTTTGTTTGTACGTCAAATGTCATGTCATCAGCTGGGAGAGAGAGGGTAAAAAAGTTTTATGTAGTTATTTAATTTAATCAAAAATTGAACTCTGTATTGCACGTAAATTGAGTCGATTACGTAGTTGTTAGTACCTTTGTGGATTGTAGAAAAGCAAAACGAACGAAATTTGTTTTTGTTTGGTGTGTCAAGTCAACCGTTGACTATTTATTTTACAGATTTTTCTTGTGTTGTGAATTGAAATTTTTTCGCTATAATACAGGAATCAATAGTTTGTGAGAAGTGGAACGCGGGAGGAAGTACACATAATCAGTTTATTTGACCGATGTATCGCCAAAAATGGAAAGCTTAACGCAAAATGAGAAAATTATTTGGTCCTGCTGGGAGGACAAATCTCCACGGGATGTGGTTAGAGAGGCGGCTGCGAAAGGCTCTCACATAAACCTGGCTATCAAATTCCTGATGGCGAGAAATAGCTGGACCGAATCTACGGCTTCTGATTGGTTCATGGCTGAGGTAAGCAACCTTTACTTTATTTGTTTTGTAACAAAACAGAACATCATAGTTAATCTAACATGAAGGGTTTTGTAACCACTATTCAGAAAAACAACCTAATTTATAGATACTTAAGTTGGTTATGTTTTTCTGCATAAAAATATGTGGCTACAGTTATAATTAAATTTTAAATAACTTGTTACCTACATTTGTAATATGTTACCTACATTATAGTTATCTAACTGAAGTACCTAGTACATAAATATTGTAAGTCGGGAATGGGCCAGCTGTTGTTACATTTATCACACATTTGTATCCACCATCTTGTTTACACAGTTCCACAGTAAAGATATTTTGTTTTTATCTAAAGGTTCAGAACCTTTAGATAAAAACAAATTTAGGGATTTCAACAATGTATTTTGGGGAGTTTCAAACATTCACATTGGCAACGCTGCTTTTGTTACATAAAGGAACTTTACATAATTGGTTAAGGTTGCAAGTTTATAATGTAACTTTGGCAGCCTAGTAATAAAAAATTGTCATTATCTTTAAATACAAATAATATTTTTCTTTCATTCCACAATACTCTCTAATCATACTGTTCTATCATCATCATCAACCTATATTAGTCCACTGCTGGATATAGGCCTCCCCTAATGAGCGCCATAGCACCCTGTCTTCAGCTTGCCGCATCCAGCATCTGCCTACAGTCTTTCGCAGTTTGTCCTGGCCGGAGGACGTCCTACACTATGTTTGCCGAGTCGCGGTCTCCACTCAAGAACATGTTTACCCCAAGGGTTATTGGTTTTTTGCGAGATATGACCCGCCCACTGCAACTTCAGCTTGTTCTAAAAACCTTCAAATCTCAAAGCAGACCAACATCTCATAAACATTTATCTCTCTTTTCATTTATTAATTCATTGGCAGCTTGCAACTACTAACAATAACTCATTGCTGGGCATAAGCCCACAAATTCCCACTCAATGCCTCAAATGTCTATTCTGTATATTTATCTTGTCTAAAATATGTAGATGTCAATTAGATAAATCATAGTAATGTTACTCATACTAAGCTTGAATACTTACTACATCCAGTTACTTAAAAACCTCCAAGACAAACATTCACTAAATTTCTTTAAATAATAACTTCAAATATTCTTTTATAGCCTTCTTCAGATTGGTTTATGCATTATTTTATGGATCTGTGTGCTCACTGAAAAAGCTTGCTATTTGTACAAGTAGCTAAAAGCTACTTGTCTTGGTCTTGTGCGAATCTCATCCATGTTCTTCCTGCTGTCTGGACTATCTCATCATCCCATCTCTGGAATGGCCTTTCTTGAACTACAAATATGCAAAAGCATAATAATATAAAATTATAAAAAATTGCTCTAGGTAAAAGCATGGACGGTCCAGTTGCTGCTTCGAAAGCAAATATTCAAAGTACTACATGTTCTGAACAAGGTAAAGATAAATCCAGAAGAACACCTTATGGAGCTAGCGCAGGATTCTGCTCAAATCGAATACAGGGATTTTATAGTTGATCATTTGGAGAAAATGGTGAAAGAAATGAGTGGAAATAATCTGAAGAAATATGAAAACTTCAAGCGGCATTGGAATCTACTTAGGTATTTAGAGAAATCCTTTGAGGCTGATGGCACATTCAAGCAGAATAAAGCATTTGGGTCAGGCAAAGACAGGTTAATAGTCAATGAGAGTGAAATAAAAGCATTGACCATTGAGAAGATCGAGAAGTACCCACAAGAATGGAAGAGCAAAATAGCCACATCTCTGTTTTTTAGTTCTTTTGGTAAGTTTAACATTTTGTACATTACTGGAATATATACAAGCTGGGTAATGAAAATTTATAATGTTGCTCATGAGGGTAAAATGAAATAAAAATACCTACATGACAGTTAAATTCTTACCCACACAAAGCCCGGCCAATGCTTCACTTTGTAATCAGAGCATATTGTGTTGAGTCTTTTTTTTCTCATCCATGATCTTAACATTCAAGCAAGAAATTCAAAATGAGAATCGAGGTAGATTTTAATCCCATTAAAATGTATTTAAGTATGATTACCACCAGAGAGAGTGGGATAAGTAGGACATTGTCAGATAATATGAAATATCAGACAAATATTTATAGCAAACATTGTGCATCTTATGCTTATAAAAGGGAAATACCAAATAAACCAAATAGACTTGGTTATCTTTGTGTCCATAGCACATAGCAATTTGTACAACTCTATGAATATTGTATGTATATCAGAGCTATTATTATAATGAGGAGATTTATTATTTTAGGAAATGAGGTGACATGTATCTTATCTACAAGCTCTTCTGCCAGGCCTTTGATTCATATTGAAACTTTGTCTTTACATTGTTAGTCTCACTGGTTCTTTTCTTGGAAAGGACCAACCTATAGCCCTGCGCCGCCCGCATGGTATGGGCTAAAAAGAATCCGATGAACAATAGCGTTTGCAAGAAACGCATTCGTTCGTTTTTATTTTGCAAAAAATATTTTCTGGTTGCAGAATTCACACTCCTGGACTTCACAGCTCCAGTTCAAATGTGGAACTACCTCGTGGCGCAGAACAAAGCGATGATCCTCATCCGATGGATCAATGTCCAGACATCAGAGGTGGTGCGAGACCTGAACGCACGCTACAACTTCTTTAACAACGAAAACTTCGCCAAGAAAATATTAAACGTTGATACCAAAGGTTTCGGCATCGCTGTTCTAGAAAAGATAGATGTAATTTTTCGTAAATGGCCGATTACAGACAAAATGATTGATAGCGTCGCAGAGAGCAACTGTTTTGCGTATACGAAAATGTGTATTTACGACACTCTCTGCTCATACGGAATCATAAACGACGATGAACGGAATAATCTGTATCAGATAATATCCAGGCTGGCTAGAACCCAAAACCTGAAACTGATTGATGATATATTCACCGAGTCATGCGCCACTGTAACCAAAGAACGTTTTTACGTGGAACTGGCGAAATACTGCGTAAAACACAGGCTGTATAAAGTCTTAACCATCTGCGTGGAGAACAGTATTGTAGATGCGGATCTGTGTGATGTAGAAAAGGAAGCGAAAGATTGCATTGAGCTCTGGTTATTGTTCAAGAGTATAGAACAAACTTCGGATAGGCAGAGCCATGTACTCCCGGTTTATAAGACCTGTGAGCAGATAGCCAAAGATGATATTGACGATTACATCTCCACCAATCCCCACTTGGTTCTCGGCATGATTTTACTCGAAGACGCCACTAAGCTATTCGACATCTTTTCGCACGAAGACTACCTACAGTTCAAAGACTTCAAACTACACAATAAAATATTATACAAAGACAAGCTTCCTCATCTGTTTAATGTCTACAAAAAGAATTCAGATGTAAATCAAATGTATGAAAATAAGGACGTTAGCGTTTACCAATTACTTTCTGGATACCGGGGATTGGATGTTTCCAAAATCTTCGAGTTTCAATTGGTAAATCAAAGCAATAACAGCCTTTTGAATGAAAAGCCTGATAGGCGCAGTTTGGGAAGTCTTCTGGCCAATGACGTGGATGTGAAGACTACGAGTATGAAAGCACTATCGCAAAGAGCTATGGAAATGCCCGATTTCGCCAATGTGAAGCTCATGAAACGATACGGCTATATGGCGAAGCTAAATCATGTTTACTATCTAAAACAGTATCGACCGTGCAACGCTAGTCAGGCGTTTGTCTCACAGCAGTATCAGACGTACAATCGCCTACAAGATAAGAGTATAAAGAGCGCGTGTTGCGAGGCCCATGCCTTAGCCCTCCAGAACTGGTCAGATCCGGCCTTGACAGCGTGCGCGGTATCCTTT
The DNA here is from genome assembly GCA_958496245.1 of Perizoma flavofasciatum. Taxonomy (NCBI): domain Eukaryota; kingdom Metazoa; phylum Arthropoda; class Insecta; order Lepidoptera; family Geometridae; genus Perizoma; species Perizoma flavofasciatum. Next base: position 9,219,374 of record OY292425.1, on the reverse strand, counting down.
GTCGCCATGATAGGATGTAACCCGACTAGATGTCGGGTCCATATGTCAGCCGCTAAAATGATCAAAGACCATCTGATGCGTAAAGGAACGACCGAAGACAAAGCCATCAAAATTGTCAATGAATATGTCTGCAAACTGATTCAGAGTAACGAATCTGCCGCTAAGGAGATATTGACATTCCTGGAAGAAATCACCCTTAGCATATTGAAAGAGCAACAAGAGTCTGATGGAAAAATAGACATGTCAGTCGTTCTATACGAATCGCAAACGATGGTTAAGTTTGCAGTGCTCCACAATCTGCCCATGCCTGAGTTGCAGCTAAAGGAATTTGTGGAGGCAAACTCTTGGTTCAACTTCTTGCTGTTCGGTGATGTATTTCGGTACCCTTTGATTCAAATGCTGCATCTTTCTCAAGAGTTTAAGAAGAAGTCTTACGCGGAACACTTGAAGCATATAATGCTGCATAGGAACTCTGAGGAAGTTTCTGAGAAGGAGTTTGCTAGATCGAACTCCATCAATGGTCAAAGACGAGCTTCACGACTCAATTCAGTCGATGTGGTGAGTAAGTTCTTAACGGCTGAACCGATTAGAATGAAATTTATAGAGTCTGTAATCTGGATTAACGATTTTACCAGTATTTAAGCTTTTTTGTGAAAGAGTTCGTCCGGAGAAGTACCTATCTATTTATATCGCCGAGCAGTAATGCTTGCATTACAGTGTTCCGGTTTGAAAGGTGCCGGTGAAATTACAGGGATGTAAAGGCCCGGTCATACTGACGCGATGGCGGCGCCGATCAATACATTCACGCAAACTTTGACAACCGCTTCATAATCATTTTCCCTTTGATCGCTGGGCCTTTGAGTCAAGCAACGAATCAGCAACGGCCCTGGTGATAAATGTCGTTAGTCAATGCCACTTATGTCGTAGGCCTGTGTGCCTTCTTATAAAATAAAATAAAAATAACACAATTATACCTTCTATCCAGTTCCAAGCTAGTCGTGGCCAAAAGCTAAGGGTTAAGAATCAAACAGCTTGGGATATTCTAGCTACTAAGTACTGAAATACGAGATACTAGCGGAACCTAGTTACTTGCACTTGTCGGCATCTGGCATGCTTTTGTGCGATCTACAGGCATGTGTATCACTGGTTTTATAAACAATTATTTTCTAGAGTCCTAAACAGAGCTCAGGTATCGACGGCTTTATTATGTAATCTGTTGTGTTACAGAGTCCAACACAGAGCGTGGAGTTTGAGTACGGCTCGAGTGCGAGTGCGAGTGCGAGTGCGTACATGGGCCGCGAGCTGTGGGAAGCGGCGGCAGCATGCCACGGGCCGGAGGACCCGCCGGCTGCCTTGATGCGCGCCGCCGACCTCTGCCGCGAGCCGCTGCTAGTGCTCATAGCTAGCTGCTACGAGGTAATCTCATGCGACGGGAAACCGCCGAAAAAAACGGAAAATAGGAATACAAAAAGCATAGATTTATCAAATGATTACTGCTTACATCGATCGTGTATTTGTATGGTACCCTTAGTGCGCGAGATAAGACTGGTAATTTGCCGATTTGTTTAAAAACATTAATCTAGCTAAACACTCATAAAATATATATTTTCAGCCGAACGCAGTAGATACGCTTTGGGCGCAGTGGATACTTTGCTCGATAAACTCCACTGCGCGGACGCAAAGCGCGGTACAATCGGTGATCGCTCAACAAGTTGACCAGTTCCAGACCGTCGCTGAAATCTGCCTACAGGAGGGATATATTTCAACGTTGCATGAAGCCATGCTGGTTTTTATGCCGGTAAGATAACTTAGAAGATAGATTAAATAGAAGCCGAAAGCATAAGCGCTGCGGAGCTAGATCTATCTTGCTTTACCACCTTCGCTATCGATCGAGCTGACGCTGGGTCAAATATGATATTAAACACTAGAACTCACATTTCCACGGTTTGTAAGCCCAATGAAGCGCGCCGCTTATTGGAATACTACGATTTTTTAATTTTTGGGTATGCCGATTTCTTTACGATGTTGCCTCATAAGCACTAAAAACAACTGTTTCAGGAAAGTCCGCTCACACATCTCACGTCATTCCTTTACCGCTGCATCCGCAAATGTATGTTCGACGCGGAAACCATAAAACTGCTCGCATGCTTCCTACAAATTTGCCAACGGAAATACAGCGTGGATTCCAGCGCATCACCCTGGCAACTGTCTAGGGAGGCCATGCAGAAAGTAGCCGTGGCTTTGGTCAAGATCGCGCTGGGGCAGAACTTTGACAGCGCGTTCCATCAGAAGGAGTTCTTGAAGTGTCTGGCCGAGGTCCAGTTCGAAAAGAATTTGATGGGTGAGTTGCTACTTTGATACTTTAACACAGAAAAGAGTCACTAGTTGATTATAACTATAAAAATATAGAGTATTTTAATTTTTCAGGGCCTACTGACAAGTAGGGCTCTTGTGGGCCCTGGTAATAGTAAAAGGCCCTTTAAGAACTAAGAGGATCAAGCAAACAATATTTGTTTTGCTTTTTGCCATTTTTTATATTTCTAGTACAGTGCCATCTATGAAACTTTGAAGAACTATAAAAAAAAACTGGCCACAAATCAAAAGAAGACCTCTCATGGCCACTCACTTCTTGTTTCGAAGGGCACGTTAAGATGTCAGTTCCAGCTATCACAGTAGCCAAAATCAGACTTGGCCTCTAGCTCACGAATAAACTTTATACACTTATAGCAGTCATTTGACCCCACGCAACACAAAATGACGTACCTACTTTCTCTGTTTTTCGTTTCGTATTATATGTTAAGTATCTGTTTTGTGTTTATCTATTACTATTTTTTGTTTAACTTTTGTGTTGTTTGGGGAAAATAAATGCATTTTCTTTCTTTCATTTTCTTTCTTCTTTCATTTGGAAAGTGCTGTCATCTAGTTCCGTTGGTGAAGATGCATTTTCAATTATAAATTAATCATCATCATAATCATCCACAGCCTGACTCCATACACTGCTGGGTATAGGCCTCCCTCAGTTTGTGGCATCCACCACGATACTGCGCAATTCCAAACCATCCACGGCCCCCGTTGTTGTCTATGTCGTCTGCCAATCTCGCTGCCACTGAGATATAACTTCACTGAGATTTAACTTTACTGAGATTTAACTTTATTCATTTGCAGTACCGTCGCCAAACTTCACTATAATGTACCGAATCCTCCAAATATCAATGGAGACGTCCCTTGTCATCAACGTAGCCAAAATGCTTCAAGAAGACGCTCAGCAATATATCACGCAATGCGTTGATATGTACACAGCAAATCGAAACTACGATATCGCACTCAAAATCGCAAAACTAGCTGGCGTGCCTGTGAATGATATTCTTATAGCTGAGTGGACGCACAAGTACTACAAGCTACTTATAAAAGAAGATGAAATAGATGACAAAGAACTGACGTTCTTCATAGCGCAATGCAGTCTTGCGTTCAAACAAGCCGCAGTGACCTTCAAAGATGCGACGGAGTTTCTCATCGGTCACGTGACTAACATCAAGGATACTGTTCAGAAATTCTACGCGTACAGAGTTATAATGAGCTGGTTCGAAGAGAATTTGCAGTATGGAGCTAGGAGGGAAGAGATTGAGCATTCGATGTGGGAAGCTTACTTCCAAACTGAGGAACAAAACAGCATTCTACTCAACAGCTACGAAAGCACCTTACATTTCATTCTAAACGGTCAAAAAGACCTAACCGTGTCGAGAAAGATAGGTGTTGCCAACGCAGAAAAGCCTTTCACCGCATCGTTGTGCGAGATCGAAGTGGAATCTGATATAGGGAGTATCGAAAACGTGGTATTACTTGAGGAGCCGGAGGAAATCGACTGTTGGCGACGTGTTATGTTCAATCTGCTTGAGTTGAAGCTCCTGGTGGAAGCGTTTCGTCTGTCAGGGCTGTTCAAAACTCCTCAAGAGTATAGGTACAGGCCGCCGGCATGCCCTGTGCAGATATTAAGGACTTGCCTGAAGTTGGCTGAAGGTGAATGCTCGCCTTACGAGTTACCGCAGGAACTGAGGCTAGTTATCTCGTCGCCTATACTGCAACATAAACTTTCCGGTAAGTTTTTTTAAATCAGTAATTTGAAAATAAATTATCTTCCAACCTTTAGCGTACCGTCTCATAAAATGTGTGTACCACCCCACTATTTTGCTTTATTTAAATGGGATAATTCTTCTAAATGGTACATTCTAAATGGTATTTCAGGGTCTATAGGCTAATATTATCCCGTTAAAATAAAAGGGCTTGTCGTGGAGACCAATTTTGTAACGTAAGCCGGCGAAAAAGTTATCAATAGTCAAAATATATTTTGAAATCGGATAAGTTGTTTTGGAGTTAACTCCCTACATACAAACTAACAAACATTCAAATTCAACCTCTTCGTAGTATTAGTATAAAAGTATAGATAAATGTACCTGGAAACTTTTTATTGAATTGTGACCTCTTAAAATTTTAGTGTCAGGAATATCGGACGCCAGTTTTGAAGAGTTAGTGATGATAGAAGAAAAACAAGAGAATGTTCCGGAAAGTTCGCATTTAGCCGCGCGCGAGGAAGCCGACCGTCTATCGGCACTTGACGCTTTGGCTGTTCGCAGCGGACTCACCATCGCTAAACAGGCAAGCCTCTCCTAACGAAAACTACTGAACCTTCCTTCGAAAAGTTTGATTCCCCTTCAAAAAGTTACATTAAATTCGAGTGCTTGAGTTTTTTATACATACAGACAAATGGATTACATTGCTTACTTAAAGAGTGGAGGGATTAAGAGTTGTTATGCCACAAACAGAGCAGTTAATGCTAACTACTTGCACAACGCGTTAAGTGCCTAATGTAATGTCTGGGCATGCCTCTGACTAACCCCTATTTGGCATCCTCAAAGATCTACACATTGAGTATGTATTTGAGGATGTCCATCTTGGGGAATTGGTCGTGAGCGTGTTTTTATGTTATTGTTTTAGTCACGCTATTGCGCTATTGCACATGCCAAGTACAGATAGAGTGAAGAAAGTATTGTTTTTATTCAGGTCGCCAGTTATTTCCGCATTGCACTGCAAATCGGCTGGGACTATTACAGCGTGCGAACCTACCAGAATAGACCCTTGGACTTCATAAATTTGGTCAGTGGAAGAGGTCGAATGTCGCTGGCTAACTTGGTCTTCAAGACTTTCAACATTTCAACTAAAGAGGTGAGTTGATAATTTCCGTGCCGCATATTTCCGTTCCATAATACACACCGTATTGCGAATTTTCCCCCTTCTAACCCGACCCCAATTTGGATAGTTAATCTTCAGTCCCGGATATTGTGTTCAGGATATTGTGTCCCATAATCACCTTCAAAAGGTATATTGATTTTTTTAATTATAAAAAAATATTTTTTATTTAGTTTTATGTTTATTTATTTTATTTTTATTAAGGCACAAACGGTTTACAATATCAAGATAAATGGTAAAAACTAATGATTCTTACACCAATTAAGCTGCCGCTAATAGTAACCCTGTATAAATATGTTTGAAACAAGGCGATACTTCTTACACTAGGCTACAAATAGATGAATAGAAATAGGTACATATTAAGTTACCTGCATAGCTATTCAACAACTTAAATGTAACTATGTTTAAAAAACAAGTGTCCCTCACACTTGTTTTTTAAACATAGTAGCTGATAACGAAAAAATGTCACATTCAGAAAACTGTTCAATGTGTAACTCACAGGCTCGTGGGATAAATGAATTGCATGCATAGTTCGTTCTTAAATATTCTAGATAAAAAAGTTCTTATATTATTTCGACTCACTATCCCTTTTGAAGCTGAAAACTCGGTATAATGGTTTTTTAAACAAAAGATTTTTTGAGTACGCAGAAGGTTGCGGGTTCGATACCCGCTGCGGGATAAATGTCTGCAATTATTTGTCTCGAGATCTGGGAGTTTTCTATGTATAATAGGTATTTATTTACAAAATAAAATGTAGTATATCAGTCATGTAGTTTCCATAACACAAGCTCTGGGGCTATATGATGCTATGTGAAAATGTCCAGCATTAATATTATTAAAGACCTGTATAACACTTATAATTAAGTACGTATTTTCAGATAGCAGAGTACCTGTGCCGAGAAATGGTGGCCGCCATCATATCCCCGCACCTGCTGGCGACGTCTACATTCCGTCAGAAGGAGCACTTCCAATACACTCTGTGGGGCTACGCTCTCAACTCTGACCTCGAAATGTTCATGAACATGCGCCCGGATGCCTGCAGTCCCATCGGCAGGCTGGTTCTTGACCATCTCATGGCATTTCAGAAGATTTATAAGGTCCGTAAAAACCCGGTTGTTTCACTGTTTCTAAGAAATAAATCTATATTCTTTACTAGCTTGTACCCACGGCTTCGCCCGCGTTGTACCCGGATAAAAAGGAGCCTATGTGTTATTCTGATCTATAAGCTATATTACTGTAAAGTTTCATCAAAATCCGTTAAGTAGTTTTTGCGTGAAAGAGTAACAAACATCCATCCATGTACAAAGGCGAGCTTAACCCTAACAAGAGTTTTCTTCCATTAAACCTTTGAGGATAGGGACAGCTGAAAAATAATTCTTTAATATTTATTGTACAAAACAAATTAACACTTATAAAAATGGTGTTTCAGTAGATTTATAAGGTTTGTTGTAGCATTAATTGTTTCACTGTTTTTAAGAAATAATTCTTTATTCTCTATTGTACATACAAATTATGTAACACTTAAAAAAGGTAAAATGATATGACATGTACATGGGCTTAAGCCTAAAAAGAGTTTTCTTCCAGCCACAAAATAAGTATAACAAACAGAATCAGTATGTTAGGTATAATTGTATACAGGTATAATTCTGAAGGTACTGTTTGTACCTGTTTATTATTCTGCGGCAAAGATACAAAAACTGTCTAAGAATTGAGAGTTGGTTACTACACTGTCGCTGTTGTCTGCGGTCGTGTGCGATTGTGCAACCGACTGCAACCGCAGACGGTAACGACTAAACCGATTTGCATGAAATTTGGAATATATATAATTCGTGACCTAACATAACACATAAGCTATTTTCTATCCGGGCATTCAACAAATATATAATGATAATTCTAAACAGGTCACGGGTACGACCAGTGTGGCCAAGCTGCCCGAAGATTCATTAGACGACAGCTGTTTGGACGTCCAAACGTTGATAGATGAGGAATACCAAAACGTTGAAAGCGCCGAAGTAGAATCGATACTAACAGAAGGTACGATTCTATCTGCGGAAACGGAATCGGTTTACTCTGTGTCGACGGTGTACGCGGCGGGCAGGAAGTTGTCGAAGGATTGCAGAAGAAATCTATTTGATGTTGTGACAAGTAGTAGCGTTCATGTTCGCAATGAGATCAAGTCGAATATCAGGAAGATTACTAAAGGCTCGCAGCTGTCTACTAAACAGGTATGTCAATAGTTTTTTTATATCATCCAACCCCAAAGTAAGCAGAGCTTGTGTTATGGAACTACATGACACATACATATACATATTATTATATAAAAAACAGTCAGACCCGAGACAATATTTGCAGATCATACAAACATCCGGCGAGAATCCTACCCGCAATCTTATAGTAATCTCTGTCTCTATTACCCCAGGTGAACATAATATCGATCGAGCTGCTAGTGGTGGCGCACGAGTGGTTCTCGTGCGCGTGCGACACGGAGGGCGTGGCGACGGCGCTGCGGTCTGCGCAGGCGCTGTCGGCGCGGCTGCTGGCGGCTCGCTCGTGGCGGCTCATGGTGCGGCTGCTGACCGGTCTGGCGCGCTACACTGAATGCGCATACATCTTCCAGGTACCTACACACATCAAAAAAAGTATGCGAACAATTTAAAAACTAAACTTTTTTTTATACATAGAAATATTGTTTACAGATATATAATGAATTGTTTCCTTGTTAATAAACATTCAGATTAAAAACAAAACCATTTTATTATAATTATGTTTAAAATGTATTCCTATGGAACAGCGATTAAAAGGAAGAGAAAAACATTCCATCTTAACAAAATGATCGCAAATTTTTTTGATATGCGGTAAATAAAAATCACACATCTTTATTTCACTAGGAAATTAACGATTTCGCTAGTTCACAAGTAGGTACTTTGGTTAGTAATCTATGAAAGCTAAGGGCAATTGTAGGTACAGACACAAATTGTAAGGAACACAGTCACGCTCTCACACTAGAATTCCATGTGTTGTTACTTATAACAGGAGGAGCTAGCCGTCTCCTCCAATCTGGAGGAATGGTGAATTGTATCTATTCATATACGTAATAGCCCACCTTGAAAAATTCATGTGCCTATTTATTTATATCCCACTGTACCGCTGCGGCATAAATGTTTGCATATTCTGCAGATATATATTCCCAGAGCAGTCTGGGGGTTGTGGTACCTCGGTTCTTGTAGTTCCTGATACCTACGATACAGGGTATCCTAGTGTGGCGTCTATGTATGTTTCTGTTGGGTGCTATTATATATTTATTACTAGCTGACCCGTCAGCTCGTTCCGTCAATTCAACAACCAAGAATAGTCATACAAAAAAAAAAAAAAATCTTTCCATAAAAATCAAATTTGGACTATCACGTACATTCTAAAACAAAACATAGCCAAATCGGCGCAGACGTTCTCAAGTGATGCTCTTATCAACTAACAGCATTTTATTTTTATTTACATAGATGACTATTCTAATGGCCTTGGTTCCATACTGTTGATTAAATCAGTATGGAACCAAGTACATTCAATTATATCACGTACATTCTAAAACAAAACATAGCCAAATCGGCGCAGACGTTCTCAAGTGATGAATAATGTACTTCTACGTAAATTATCAGCTATGGGATTCGCGCCTAATTTTTTGAAATTATTTTCTAGCTACTTTTCTGACCGTGTACAGTATGTCCAAGTCTCTGGGTACCAATCTAGCCCATATGCGACTTGTTCTGGTGTGAGCCAGGGTAGCACACTGGGGCCCACTCAGTTTCTGATCATGATAAATGACCTGCCTAGGGTCGTCAGAACTGCTAAATGCCTCATGTTTGCCGATGATCTGAAGCTATTCTTGGGTATAGGCAGCACCAGTGACTGAAGCGCTACAGATGGATATTGATAATGTGATGCATTGGGGAATACGTAACCAATTAGAATTCAATAGCTCAAAGTGCAAAACCATCTCTTTTACAAGATCGCGCGAGCCTTATTAATACAACTACCATATATCGGGTGCACCGCTCGAACGCGTCACGTAAATTCGAGACCTAGGACTGACCTTGGATGCAGAGCTGACCTTTAATTCGCATATTCTGGATATATGTAACAGAGCTTTTAAATCACTGGGTTTTGTTATGCGTCAAACATCTAGGTTCCAAGATAGGAATGCCATAATAACTCTTTACTACGCGTTCGTGAGGAGTAAATTAGAGTATAACTCTCTAGTGTGGGATCCGCACGAACAAAAATATATTATTATGCTAGAACGAGTTCAACGAAAATTTGCACGTTATCTTTATATGAAAATACATGGGTACTACCCATATTTATATCCGCCTTTGTTCGTTAACGGAATGGTAGGTATCAACACTCTTGAGCTACGACGCAAGTGTGCATTGTTAATGCACTATTACCTGCTGCTCAATGATAAGATTGATTCCCGACCGCGCTGGCTCGCTGCGCCTTATATGTGCCAGAGAGGAGACGGCGTCTGCGCGCGCCACCTCTATTCGCGGCCCCGTCGGTGCGAACGCAAACTGCCCGGTATGCTCCTACGACTCAGGCCCTTAATCTGCTCAACGCCTTGCTTGCTCAGGAACCAGAAATCGACGTACACTTTTCAAATTTTAATGAAATTTTAAACAGCTGTATTAGTTTTTTTAGTTAATTGTTACATACATACTACATAAGTGACAATATTGTAAATGGCTCACTGCACGTATTGGTTTATACTGTAAGTGCAGTAAGCAGCTGAATCTAAATAAATAAATAAATAAAATCAACTAACAGCATTTTATTTTTATTTACATAGATGACTATTCTAATGGTCTTGGTTACATGCTGTTGATAAAATCATGAACAATTCTCCCCATTTTGTCCTGATTTCGTGTTTCCTCCAGTCGTTACGGGACAACCATCAATTCGAGTTCCTGCTGGGTCAGTTCGACTACATGCTTGGCCAGCAAGCAGACAAGATAGCTGAGTTCAAGCAAGGTCTCTTGGACTTCCTCAAGACGCACTGTCCGGGAGACACGGATACGTATATAATGGTAGCGCTGCACTTCAATATGTACGCGGAGGCAGCGAACGTGAAGAAAAAACAAGCAGTTAACCTGATTGAGGATTTGGAGAAGATGGCTTTGGATGCTGCTAAGGTGAGATGCGTTATCTGTAAGACGCCTAAAGAATGCATCGACGAATGGTGGGTGACTACCATCATTCTCAGACGTGTCATCGGTCAATAGGGTGTGGGGTCACCAATCGAGAAGGTTTTTTTAGACCACTTTAGGCAAGCAATTATTCGGCCCACCTGTTTGTATGTCCGCAGATGGACGCTTGCAATACCAGAGGTATCGCCTGCGCGTTACCAACCCTGAGGCATACTGGCCTGTAATTTCACCGGCACCCGTACCTTTCAAACTGGAACAGAGAAATGCGAGTGTCAGAAAAGGGTATGGTGGTTTTAGCTGGCCTCGGGCGGGAGTAAGGTTTTTGGCTTCTCGCCGTTTGATATTGTGGAGAAACGAAGTGGTTGAGATTATAATAAAGCTCATACAACTGCGTTTAAAGCGAATGAAATTAATAACAAATAAGTTGATATGCAAAAGCTAATACTTACTTTCCCGGACGAGCTCTTTCATTAAGAGCTCTTCAGCTTCTCATACGTCATGTCCAGCGGGGCGGTCACACTAACTCATGGCTATCGAGATGGCAATCAATTTTGACACTAGTTCCTTTTTTTAATGGCCAATCCATCCAAAAAACGGAACGTCCAATATGAAACCAATTTTGTTCATTCGCATTGTCCATCTATGGCTCATCCAGCTTACAAATTAGCGTAATACGATTCATCCCATCCGATGATACCAGCCATGGGAAATTAGTGTGATCGTCCCGCAGATCATGACTTGCAGGAAAGCATTTTTTTAAACAAGGTCAAAACTACTGTTGCTTTGTACAATAAAGAGTTTATCTACTCATCACGCTACGCCACGCTTTGAGATGGGCTAGTTTTTTTAAGCGTGGCGTGGTTTGATATATGATACTTACGTGTTACACCAGTTTAATTTTTTATTCCAGGCATCATCGAAAAAACCGTTTCAGCCGCCAGAATGGCTTCAAATCCACGACACAACATCCACGAGGTCGCTGCTCGATACAGCGTTGAATCACTGCACGGACGCGTGCTCGCTCTACCTGCAGGGTGGGTGCACTGGCTTCGCGGGGGAAATGGCGACACTGGCACAGCAAGTCGCACTGCAGATGTCGCTACTGAACGCATCGCCGACGAGACTGATATTGAACAGGAGCACGGAACAGATGTATCGGCTTGTTAGCGAGTATTTGAGGTGAGAAGTTTTAACAGGACTTTACAGGACTTGTTACAACATCCATCTTTTCAGGAGTTATAACATATCTTTACAGGATGTTTCACGTTGATTAAGTTATAACAATCATACTGTAGCGTACACACTCATGTCTTTAGAATTTTGCATATAAGAACGTTTATCTGTTAAAATGGATTTATTTTATATATTGTTTGCGTACAATATATAAAATAAATTTAGTTGACTGACATGTATTATTCTGATTATTGTCGCGGGGATCTTTGAAGAAATGAGATGGTTTATGAGATGAAATAAAAATGAGGGTGAAATAAAATAGTAGGTTATCTCGATCATAATTATGGGGTAACATAATTATGATCGAAATTTGAATACCAACACACATAAAAAAAGGTTGTTAAATTTTCATGATGATTGGATTTACCATTCATACCTATTTTGGCAGTACTATGCATAGTACATAGAAAAGTAGTACTTTATTACCTATTGCGATGATGATAGGTAAAGGTCATAAAAAAATTTTTTTTTTCTTTCATTCGATCGTGCCGAACTGCTAGGTAATGTTATACCATTTTCCAGTTTCATGGAGGGACTGGTCCTGCTCACGGGTCGATGGGGTGAAGCGTGGCGGGAGTTGGCGTACCGACGCGCGCTCATCAACGATCAGGCGTATCTGCGCGACATGGCGGCGTACCGACCCGATGTCGCTCACGACTTCCTCAACAGGTATTAAGACGAGGTGGAGCCTGGATTTTACATAAATAGATAGATAAAACTCCACCATAAAAACAACAAAGAAAAATACAAAATCACAGGAATTCGTAAACAAACAAGGTACAATGGGCAGTCTTAATGGTTGTTATGGGAATATAAATGAATGTTATGACGCAGACAAATATAGTCAAAGTCGAATGTTCTCTGTGAGTTTTCATTATATAACTTGTCTCTTCCCGTGATACATGTATTATGTGCCACCACAAATGGTACAGCATTCATCTTATACATGCGCAACGCAAGTGAAATATTCATTGTGCGCTTTCATCTTCAACTTTCCTCTTCCTGTAATAAAATAAACGACTCGGCATTCAATCTTTGCATGCGTTAATTGCATGTAAATTCGTTAACTGTGCGCTTTCATCTTTAACTAGCCTCCTGTGGCGCATGCATGTGACAATTCAAACGGCACGGTAATCAACTTTTGCAGACAGGTGCTGTCTTTAAAAAACAACAAACAAACACGCGCACGAATGCAATCCCCATATGAACATCCTCAGATCTATTCCTCAGTATGTAGATCTGTGATCCAAGTAGGGTGTAGTCAGAGGCACGTGCAAACATTGACAACCTCTGTGGCGCAGTGGGCGAAGGCCCGCCTGAGACGCAGAAGGTTGCGGGTTGATTCCCGCTGCGGGACAAATGTTTGTATGATCTGCATTAATTTGTCTCGGGTCTGGGTGTTTTCTATGTATAATATGTAAGTATTTACAAAAATATATATATAAGTAGTATGTCAGTCATGTAGTTCCCATAATACAAGCTCTGCTTAGTTTGGAGCTAGATGATGCTGTGTGAAAAATGTCCAGTATTATTTATTTATTTATTTGGCATGTGAACACTTTTTGCATAGTAGTTAGTTTTCTGCGAGACAGGTTGCAAGTCCACTGCCGCAAAACGCTAACCGATGATACATGCCTTAACATTTTTGTTCTGGGACATGGGACATGTACGGGCATGCCGTGTTCATGCACATCATTTACGAGTAAAAATACCAGAATTTATATTTTCAGATACAAAACGGAAAGGAACAAAACATCAGTCTCTCACACAGCGATGCTTGAGCTCAGCAACCTTTGTAGATGACATAGAAACAAAATCAGCAGGTGTTTTTGCTACTACGATCTCAGTGAGTTGCTCTTAACTTACTTTCATACTAAAAAAAGCAACGATGCTAGTACTGTTATTGTTGTGCTTTGGTAACATTTTGGGATATTATTACGACTATACTATTGAGACGGTAACATTCAGTCCATTCTCATCGCACGATCGTCGAGCGTGGTCGCAGACGGTGAAAGAACCTGTAAACTTTCATCGAAACGTCAGCAGGAGAATTGTAAAGTACGTGGTATAGTCGAAATAATATCTTAACAAGCAGCGATGCCTATGAAATAAACAAACAATTGTATTGGTTATGTCGGTTTCGTATGTATTTAATTTAGCTGCACATCTGAATGAAATAGTGCTTCCAACTCGTTATATTCGAAGCTTCAGGTCATGAGCAATATGAAAATGTTCGCCAAAACGTTTATATCTTGTTAAAACGCCATTAATAATAACGATTGATATTTAATTAGTTATACTTTCGAAGTTACGTTATTTTTGCATACAGGGTGCCCTATAAATGGTTTGCTAGATCCAAAATGGTTATACTGTTAAGGAATGTTGTTCTTTATTGTATAGAATCACCGGCTTTCGCTATAGCATCCGGACATTTGTTTCGATTCTCTTGTACACCAATTAAACTTAATTTTATTCATCGCTCTCTTTTACTAACAGTTACCAAAGAAAAAGATGCAGCGATTTGGGTGGTGGTCAAATTAGTCAGATTTAAGTATTCCATACAAGTTTAGTCGTGGTTTCATAATACGCTGACTATAAACCCGAAGAAGAGCGACACGTAAACTAATTTTACACGAGTAAAATTCTTGCGTGCACTATCAGTAAAAGAGAGCGACGGTTTAAATTAAGTTTATGTTGTGTACAAGAGAATCGACGCCACTGTAGAATTATTATTGCGTAAGATTATCATTTGAATCTATGTATTATTTTTATCAAATATCTTTATCTTAGTTTTAAATAAATTTTGTACTATAGAAATCTTTACCTATATGTTATTGAATTTATAATATTTTTCTTTTATGTTAGTGATTTTCAAAAGTCTTTATGTTGTTTATGAAATGCGTATTTTAATGAATTGCTGTGATATTTTCTTGATGACTGATGAATTAATGTATATTTTTATAATCAAAGTTAAAGGCAATAAACGGTTTAGATCTGTGGTTATTTTTGACTTTTATGTTTCTATAACGTTGAAGTAAACTCAACGTTACGTAACGGGACGTAAGTTTAGGATTGTATGCAGTGAAATAAAAAAAAAGTTTTCTTAAAATAATTTTTATTATAAATTAACACAAACCCAACACAATACATTGGCTATAACCCTAAAACGTAGTGAGAGAGATAATAAAGCCCTAATTTAGGGTACAATGAAAAGAACTTTAGTCCTTCTAATACTTTGAACATTCATTCAATATCCTCTCCATGTATAAATATATAAAAATAAAACACTTAAGTAGCCAAGCATCATATACTGGGGTCCCAAAACTTGTGTACCGTTTCCTCTTTTACGGAACGGATCTGACCCAATTTTGGTACACCTCGTATAAAATTGTTCTTACCTATTTTATCGAAAATATCATAAAATATATGAGATTCTTTAACGAAAGTATTGTTTATCTGGGAATAAATACTATTCAGAGGTTTTGTTTTTGAACCTTATCATTAAACTAAAAATGCTCACTTAGCGTCAAATACTATTTTTACATTGTCATATAAAAAATCGTCGCGTAGGAATAAGGCAGAGTGGAGGATTCAACGATCATTAATATTATATAATAGGTAAATTACCTATAAAGTAGGCCGTTAAATGAAATATAAACTCCGGTTGATAATTTGATTATATTATTAGGTATTAAAAAAAACGTTAATGATCCTAGGTTCTGGTCATTGGAAAAACGTTTTAGTGAAGAGTTTTCTTTATGATTTATTTTGAGAAATGCAACAAGTAATATTATTATTTTACTATTTTTCCACGAGAAGATAAATTATTGTAGTGATAAGCCTGAAGAGGAGTATTGAATAAAATTTTAATCAATCAATGGTTACTTCAAGCTACTGCAAGTGATCATAAGAGAGACATAGTAACGGTATTTTTTCCTTAAGACCATATGCCTTTTTGCTTGAAAAAACGGGATGTGAAATTATTAAATTCGAATACCGGAGAGAAACATTACGAAACAAGGTGTGACGCCAGCGCCACACGGCAAAAGGATTCAACTGGGCCTATTTCTTAAATATTACAATTTATAGGACTGAAAACATAAATTTTCCTCGCAAAAGAAAACGAATAACTTGTATTGTTTATTTCCGGCTAATATATTAAGCGACACAAGAGAGGCAAGTACTTTCGTGTACTACGAATTTGTGATTGCACGTTTTGTTTTGCAGCGTTATTCGTGTTTCGCTTTATTATTGAATTCATTTATATTTTTGGCAATGAAATATGTCTTTATTTTTATGACGTCGATTGTATGTCATTATGTCTCAGTTCGGCAACGCGTTCTATACCTCTGGTGTGGAAGCGCCGTCCATAGTTTACGGTAATTCACCAACAGGTGGGCCGTATAATAATTGATTGGCCGCTAATATTATACGGCCACTTAAGATGTTGATATACGGCCACTTATAAAAAAAGTTGCAAAAGCATAGTAATTACACACACACACACACATTTACGACTTCATTCATCGGTAAGGGACAAGAGATACATTTGGGTATAAATTGGAATGTCAATCATAGAAGTTCATACATAAATGCTTTTTCAAAAAACATCATCGAAATCGCTACAACTTTATCATAACAAGTCACACCAACATTGTTCCCGAAGTACATATTTACACGATATAATACGAAGGTGATACAAGCCCTAAAATACAACCTTCAGTTATTCGGACTAATACAAGGGCAAGTGTACTTATTTTATAAGGTACGAGTAACTATGGTAAGCCATAGAATATTACTATATGAAAGTATTATTACATAATAGTGTGTCCATTTTTATACTGAGTTAAACGAAGTTAAAGTAAGATTAGGAATTACTCGTACGTAATACATAATAATTTGTTTATTTTAGCAGTGATGATGGTGTCATCTGCTTTCTAAAATAGTTACTTATTGAAATATTTTTTAAATATTGGTCAGAGTGAAATTCAAACGTATGGGTTTGACATATTCCTTCATAGCAATTCATATCAGTTTACTAATCAGCCCGATATTCTCTAAAGAGACCAACAATAGTGAACATTTTTCAACAACTTTTAGATACCTTTTATATAATTATTAGGTAAGTATCTTATAATTTTGCTGTTGTTAAAATGAGTATTTAATATACGTATTTTAGTTTCAGTTGTCGTGGCAAGGTCGCCACAACAGAAATCATTATTATTATAGAAATATTATGCTTAATTGACTTCGGTAACCAGCTACTCTAAACTAATTATTGTACTAGCTTTGCGAGTCTTAATTTTATTGGTTTTTATCAACAAACAGTTATTTTACACTTTGGCTGTAGCTAAGTTACAACACTATCCATTGAATTTTAAATTAACAATTTGCTTATCGAATTGAGCAAAGCAATATTAATAAAGTTAAACGCCATCTATGAAGCAAAATATGAATTTATGCATGTGGAAACGTTTTCAACGCTGATATTACTGGGGCGAAGGCTAGTTCCCAAAGTTTCTCTAAAACATAAAAATATCTTTAATTTAAATCTATAAACAAGTTACCGTAGTCACGATAAAGATTATATTCCAAAACAAAACAACAGACATTTACACTTACAACCATTATAATATTATTCTCATACTAAAACATCATCACAGTCTTCGCACATTTCTTATTCTAAATTATTTTGCTATTTTGACACATTTTTGTCATACTCAGGGTTAAAAGACTATGTACAGAACCTTGTTTGGAGATTCACGGCATAGGTACATTAGGTCACAACAAAGATAAATTCCTATAAACTATATGAAATGGTAACGGTCTGCTTAATATTCAGACAAGTATATAAACATCGTTTATATGAAGGCTTATGCCTGAATTCACGTACAGATTCCATGTCTAGGTTTAAACGTACGCATCTATTCTATTTTTGTATATGAATGATTAAAAATGCATTAAATTTAGTGAAATTTAGTGCCAATATTACCAACTATCAAGTGAAGTGACATTTTTATAAGTGTCAAAATTTATAGAAACTCTCAGATATATCGGATTGAGTCATATTTGGCAAAGCGTATGCTCTGTTGTGAACAGAACAGAAATGTATTTTTATTGTATAAAAATAAATGTTTAAGCAGTTGATTCCGTAGTTTGCTTAAAACTAATAAAACGCCGTTATACATTGCACAACTATGAAGAACGTTGACGTCATGACGTCAAAAATATTTCCACCAATAAAATGAGATTACCGTCAAGTCTTTTTGTTTCTAACATAAATCTTGGCAAAAGAAAACTCAGGGTTCCTCAAACCCCTAACACAAACAGCTTCGACGCACAGAGAAGTAGCTTGTTATTGACATGAAATAACAAAGACTGCCATTTCCATACTTTTGCTGACCGCCGAATATAGAAACGATACTTAGAATATGGCAACTTTGTATATTGCTCTTTCTTTATTTAAATCTCGAGTAGCGTTTCAGTAATTAGCTGTAAGAGTTTTTGTAAACCGCTAATGCTTCAATTACAGCTAATTTAAATACGTAATTTCATGCAACAATAGTCAAATGCCACCGGTTTGCACGTTTACGTGTCTCAACGTGTTACGGGTGTGAATCGAGAGGAATTCATCTTGCCCAATGGCAGGTTAAAAATAAATGCTCTGTATCGCTAGCGCCACATTTTCAAACTACTTGCGTTGTTCGGTAGGTGTGTCGTTCCATGAGAACTGTCTCCAGTGTGTGGTGAACATTTTCTGGCAAGTGATCTAGCAGCATTCGGGGCATCACTTGGAGTTCCATGAAGTCTTCTGGGCATGCCCATCGCATCTCAAATGTTGGCTCGTGAATGCGCACTTTCCTGTAACGTAAAAGTAGGCAGTGCTTAAAAGAGTAAAATTAAGCACTAGATAGAGTTTAAAAGCAAAAGAAGAACTGTAAGTCTGGTATTTGAATTTTTAGGAATGTGAAACTTTTAGGGGTTAGTCCCGGTCTTATGTGAAACTCTCATATATTTTGTGGGCGGGCAGAATAAAGATGTATCACTCTAAAGATTTCGTCAAATGGCGATATTTTTGTATGTTGGAACTAAGGTTCCAAGGAACCATAAAAGCCACAGACCACCACCACAGACTAGTTAGGTATTTATAACCACTACGTAAAATGAGAATTCCGAACCTATATAAAAGAGGTTAGATTAAAAGTTTTTTCTGTATACGGTTTTGAACCAAAAAGGTTGAAAGTATATATTTGACCTCCTCGAGTGACAAAGATTTTTGAGCATCTCGTTTGCCTTGACCGCTTTCATATCCATAAATTTGAGGTTTCAATCCATTTCAATTTATTCCGACTATTTTGTTTAAAGAATTTTGCTGTCATAACTTAAATATATTAAAATTTTAATTTATTATTTTTCGACATTTTCTAGTAAAACAAAAACTTTTTTTCGAGTTTTTCGAGTAATTTTTCATGGTTCCTACAAATTTAAAATCCAAAGAAACATTTTTTACACTGTCCTTTATCATCTTCAGATAAATGGGGGTCGGTGATCGATTTTTAATGAGAAAGTTACCTTACGATTCTCCTTGCTTCAACATCTTCAACACTGTATGATCAGACATAAGAAAAGAGGCATTAATTAAAACGTTTTTTAACATAACTAGATACCTCCACTGGAAAATTTAGAAGAATTGCGATTTGGGATCGTTACTAATACTCGGTTGACTAATTCAATTGCTAAAATTTTTACTCGTTATAAAAGGAGCCGGTATAATGTAAGAGTGTTAGTTTTTCTGTTACCCACAATTTTTCTCAAAAACTTCTTACGTTGGATACGTAAGAAGTTTTTGGAAAAACACACGGTTTTTTAGTCGTTTCATATGACTTCAGGGAAAAGATGATGAAAATACAAGAATGAAGAGTTTTAAAATTTTATGAAAATTAATCGTGCTTGAATCGCATGGGTCGTATTCTGTAGAAGTAGATTGGTATACAAGTGGAGCCGTGATAAAAAGAAAACTCACTTTTCGATTCCCATGCGCTTGCGCCTCGCAATGTGTAATATTCGTCCGGGTGTGAAGAGTCGTGCCGAGGAAAACCTTCGCGCGAACACATCGCGCGACACTAGCGCCGCTTCCTGAAAAGTGTTCAAATGATTCTAGTTAGTGAAATTAACACAATGAAATCATATATCGGACTGAATTTGTTTTGCTGTCAAGAATTCCTCTTCAACTTTAGAAACTATAGTAGTTTGAAATCTTACTTCCCGCTAATATTATAAACGAAAAATTGTGAGGATGGATGTTTGTTACTCTTTCACGCAAAAACTTCTGAACGGATTTTGATGAAACTTTACAGTAATATAGCTTAGGTATTCATCAGAATAACACATAGGCTAATTTTTATCCGGGTAAAACGCGGATAAAATAAATTAAAACGGCTAAATTGCCGCTGTTGTTTGTTGGTTTGCTGAAGTTTTGAAGCTAATTCAGACGATCATAAGCATCATTACTTAATTCGACAGTTATTTTGTGTTTTTGATCCACGTGACAGGTCGCAAGCCCATCGCCGCTTATTGGAATACTAACTGATGGCACTTGCCTTCGCTTATTCTTTATTATTGGCGAAATATTTTTTAGGTTAGTAAACATATAGTTAGAATTTAATAAGACTAGACTATATTAAGAATAATAAAATTAGTTTAACAAAAAAGTTAGTAACACGCTGATGAACACGAAACAGTAAGTCATATTAGCGAAACTCGTAAAATACCGCAACCAAAATCAATGACATTGTCAGTAGGTAATTCAAAAAATAGAGTTTACCAAACTAAAATTCAATAATGCTAAAAATGAATAGGTTCAGCTTCTACAAAACATTTTAAGGTCAGCTAGAAGCGAGCCCCATGATCGAACATCCTAAGTATAAGTATATCATACTAACTATAAATAAACGCGAACGTATGTATGTTTAGATGTTCGGCTGAACCGATTACTTAATAATAATATATAGCACACAGGCTACCAGGTAAAAAAGTACCTACTTTTTTACCTATAGCGCATAAGCTACCATTAGGCAGGTACTTTTTAAATTACTTTTTGATTTTGCATTCTCTTTCTCAAACTCATGAGTTCACCCCGTCGATTGGCCAAAGGCACAGATATTATAATACTTGAAGGTCCATAAAAAAAAACTAGGTTTGTTTGCAAAGAATCGGGAGAGTTATTATTTCACTTGAAATATATATAAGTTCAGTCCCTAAGTCGAAGATTCTGAATGATCCTTGTCAATGAATAAATAAATACTCATTGACTTTGACTTTATCCGGTCATCTATAAACATACTGTATGGGCGAAAATATCTTCACATTTCTTGACAGGTGCCGCCTACGCCAATCGATAGACATCATTAGGGCAAGTAATATAAGACAACTCATACTGAGGTCTAATTGCCCTATTAGTATTGATGGCGGTCATGTTCAAGAGCAAGGTTGTCAGGACAGGAGCCCACACGCAGGGCAGCGATTTTTTTTTTACATCTTTGATTTAAGGTACTTATTGATAAAGAAATCTACAAACGTATGTATATTTCGGTATGATACACATCAGTTTATCCCAATACATCTCGATTGAAGGTAAATCTAGACTTTATGCGTGCTAGACGTTAATTATTGCAGGAATGATGACGTAAACAGTGTGCTATACCATAAGAGAAAGAAGTAAAGAGCCTGGGTTGGAATACATTATAGCCGCCGTGTGTTGATCCCGGGACTTACCTACGTCACAGCGTGTTTTTTCCGCTTTATTTAACTTCTTTTACAATTCTTTTTACTGAATCGCTTCACTAGAAACATAAGATTCAAACAGTTGGGAAAGGTTTTCAAAACATGCAGACAAGTTTTTTTTTTCTTTGAAAAAGGAATCATCAGAATAATTGTGTGTTTGGATACTACAGAATCTTTCAGTATGAAATACACCGTATAATAATTTGCATCAGAATATTCACATTACTCCTTCGACGTGATTATAAAAAATATGACGTCGGGGTCACAACATCAAAGGTTTATTAGATGTAACCCCTAATATTTATGTTACTAATCTTAATAAAAGCGACATGGTTAAGTCCATTTTCTAATTACTGAATTTTTATTTATTTAGTGAGCGGGAAGAGACGTCTGGTTGGCCACAATACAATAGGGAGCTGACAACTCGCATGAGCCAGCTATCTGTATGTACCGTTCAACCGTGTGTTCCTACGGTTTGCAATTTGGTCTGAGCTATTTAGTTTTAATAGCTAAATTAATGATAATGCATCCTGAGATCTTCGTACACTATAGCAGCGGTGTGTACCTTTAGAATCTACTACAGAATCTTACAGAATTGTAACATTTGCGTTTCGAGAATCAGAATATTTGGATTGACTAATGTGTCCAACCGCACCTCGAGCGTCATTTATTTCAATCGTTTGCAATTTATTCTGAGCTATTTTGTGATGCGATCTACCTCTATTATTCTTTTTTTGAGGTCGTGCAACTCTCAATGAACATTCCGGCGCGTTTAGCGTCTTTAGCATTAATTGAAAATGTAGAGTGGAATTGCCAAAGTGACTTCTATTAGCTTTAAAGCGTTTTGCGCTATATTAAACTCTTGCACAATAGAAAATCCTAGTCTGAACTTTATTTTAAGACAGCCCTATTATAGATAAATGCGGAAGTACGGATGTTTGGATGTTAATAATATCTGTAATATCTGCTTTGGACGAAATTTAGACTATATTTTAATATAGTCTACGACATAGAATTACACAAAGGCTACACCCAGGTACCACGTGGGCAGAGGCTAGTATAGGTACCTAAAGTATGTTTAAAAGAACACACTCATTTTTTGCCAACGTGGTGTCGGAAGCGCCACAGTCTTGTCATTCAGTCAGTATAAACTTTAATCTTATTGGATCGCATACCTTCGAAATTTGTACGGCTTCTTTTTGATGTGCTAATTCGGAAGTTGGCTAAGAGTAAATAATTTTATTGATTAAGTGAGCGAAGCGACTGAGGTTTCTGAGTCAAGTTAAATGGCGTTTTAATGTCTCGTAGGTATTAAAACGGCGTTTTAATACCTACGAGTGTATCTACGTATGATCAGATATTCATAAAATTTAAAATGTAGAGGTAACAAATATAATTCGACAGTCGCGCGTTTTTTTAAATAAACTAGGTGGCAAACGAGGCGAGAAAAAATATTCGATTATGTCTGCCCGTTTAAATAAAAATATATGCACAAAACATCGCGGAAAACAGAAGCACTAAATAAAACAGTGTTAATAATGAGATGAGTAAGCGTTGCTGTAACAAGATAGCGTACACACGAACAGCTGGTAGAAAGGGCTCAACTGACAGCACTCACGGTGGAGACGCTCTGCACGAGGAGCGCATCCTGGGAGTCATCCGAGTGGTTAGCCTCCAGTTCCTCCGGTCGCCTCCACGTGGACTCCAAATCACGGGCCGGCACGCCAAAGAGCGCGTACCCGAAACCGTTCAGCATTATTCGATACTGCAATAAAATAATGATAAAAGTGAACTCCAACTAAGTACAATAGATTCAATTTTCTAATTGATTAAAATATTAGTTGAAAAAACTCTACCTTTGGCAATTTTGTGGCATGTATTGTCTGTATAATCTTGGTCCTGAGATTCTCGATGCTGTGCACACTAAGCCTCATCACCAGGTCATCACCAACTCCAACCGTCATCACGAAACTCTCCGTGAATCTTGCCGCTTCACGGCTTATTAGACCGGCTGCAAAGACAAATTATTAAGTTAAACAATGCTACAAACATCTGGCTCTAAGGATTAACAGCTATGCTACAAAAATCCGGCTCAAAGGACCAAAATGTTTATTCTGCAAAATACTTTTAACCCCCAATAATTATTTGATTGCGAAATTGTAAAATTAATCCAACATAGTTGAAACCTGGGATGGAGGTAGCCCAAGATCGTTCGTCATGGCACTCTTTGCGGGAGGACTATGCCCAGCAGTAGACTTCTGCCGTTGATGATGATGTCGACGATAAACTAAAGTTACAACATAAGTACACTTCCTTTAAATTATCAAGGACGGAGGGTAGGTAAATCGGTAGGAAAAGGAAGTTTTCAATTAATCAATCATACCGAAGTACTGAACAACGAATTGAACACAAACAAGCAACTGATCAATTATTATTGGTCTCTGAGCACACTTGGAAAATTTGACGTTTGTGTGTTTGTTTGTCCGACGATAACTACGGAACCTTTTATTCAATCTTGAAGATCTCAACTTGATAGGTAGGTAGCTTATACTAAAAGAACTCTGGAGTTCAAATATGGGCTTAATCGGTAGGGGGGTTCAAAAACGACGGGGTAGAGGTTTTGGTAGTTAGGTAAAAACGGTACTTCGCGAGATATTAGTTGGTCAACTAGTTTCCCTGGTAAAATTCCCTTTTTACAATATGCATGATCAAATTCACAAGCGTTTGGAATCAAATAGTTTACCTGGTGTTGAAAACGCGAATACTTTGAGATGAGGGTACCGCGGCCTCAATTTTAATCCTACTAATACTGCTACTCCTGCTCCGAGACTGTGACCTGAAAACAAATTGAAATTGAATATTTGATGTTGCGCTTTGTAGAAAACTTTAACAATAAGCTTATTCGAAAATACACTCCAACGAGCTGCCATCTCATTATCTCTTGGTAATTATTAAGGTATGTATTTTAAGTCCCGTATTAGTTTAGTAGGCTATACTCCAACTTCCGATACGAGGGTCGTAGATTCGTACCCGGTTATACACAAATGGATTTTTCCACTTGTACAAATGTATGTACACATTATTGATCCGTAACACAACACGGTGAAGGAAAACATCATAGGCAAACCGGCATGTCCTAGAACCAAAAAGTTAGTGTTCCAATAGGTAAGCGGCGATAGGCTGCTACATATCTGTCAAGCGGAATGCGAACTATTATGCAAAACATGAGCATGTGCCAACATAATGTTTAGGCGTGCCTCTGCTTACCCCTTAAATGGTATAATCACGGATCTGCATACCGAGTATGGGTCTGAGAATGTCTACCATAGGTACATATCTACAGTCGTAGCATGTGTGTTGGTATATACCTGTAAGAATGAGATCATAATGCGGGAACTGCTGAAAAGTACGGTCTAGCACCGGAAGTAGCCTCTTCAGCATCTTTGCTGCCCCCATAGACATGCCCTTGTGGGCCGCTGTATCTTCCGGCAAACCTAGAAATAATGTTGATCTTAAAAAAACTATATAACTACATAAAAATACCAGTTACCATAATGTACAACACTAATATGACAAAAAGGTAAAATTTGCTCGTTTGTAGTAGGGGGTAATCTACTGAACCGATTCAAAAAATTCTCCCTTATTCAGATGGGATATATTTTAATTTTCTTTAAGTTTTCGAATTCTCAATATTTGGGAATCAAACGTGAAGGAAAATCGCTGTTATGGCTGATTTATCCGTGTGCTGACCAAATCGATAGATACCTATGTGAAAGTAATTTACAACGGAAGTATTATTCATCAGTAAATCTAAAACGCGAAATATGTAACTTATATTAAAGCTACAATAACGTTTTTTATATTAAAAATTAAAAAACGCGGACGAAATCGTAGGCCTTTCACAAAAACAAAAAATGCATAAACTACACGACTTATCGCTTTAAGATTCCTTCCACACAATCTTGCAAATCAAAATGTCCAGCAAGTTTTTTTTTGCGAGTCAAAATGTTTTTTTAAAAGATTTTTAGACGTTATTTTGCAAAACAGTGTTTTGTTTTCTTCTCCTGGATTTGAAATGACATATTAGAAAGAGGCAAAGCAGTGTTAAGTTAATCAACAGTTTAAAAACCTGTAAGTACCTGACACTAGAGTCTTGTTTTTGGAGTATGTGTTACATCAATGGTCATCGTTTTACAAAATGTAGTAACGTTTTAGGTTTTCGCGATCGTAAGCCTAATGAAATTAATCGGATGTTATTCCTAACATTTTGAACTGCAACGCCTTAAACAACAATCAAATAAAACAACGCAATCAATCCGTTTTAATCGCAATCAATTCATAATGTCTAAAAGTTTCATAAAACATGAAACTTTTTAAATTAGATTTGTATGTATATCAACAAATATAATGCTGATAACATAACTTATGCTTACGCACTGTAAGCGAGATCGCAGTCCACTTTCTACCATATTCGCTACACTGATTTTCCATTTCGAGGGCGTTACACTTAACGATAATGGACTTCCCACATACACCAGACATGTAGATTTTATATCACGGAGCAACAAATATAATGATCGCCTTGTAGCAAGCACTACACAAGCTAGCTAAATTTGAAAGGTCCGTTTATAATGTATAATAAGACTTTCCGTTTACAATTAGACTACCAGACAGTAATCATACGAAATGCACCTTCCGTCAGCGCCTTCAAAATCTGTTTAAAATAGTGAGTAGGTATTTGAATAATATGTTTTTTATAAGGTCAATTAACTTTTTAATTTACCTGAATTACCTAAATAATTTAGAATTTTAATAAGAATACCTATTTTGACTTGTACTACCTAACTATTGTGTTAGAAATAAATATTTTGTATGTACTAATTTTTATTATAAGAGTAAATACCAAAACAAGAACAATCACAAACGCTGACCAATTCGTAGGTAAGTACATAACATACCTATCAAGCAATCTATTATTGCTGCGTGAAAATGCGTGTCTATTAATAGACTAGCGTAGCGACCTCGTAAAGAGGCATCGGCAGATCTACTCGTAGGTAGGTACATATTGATAGTATCAACTGTTAGACAGATAGATACCTACATAAACTCTATGCTCTCCTTCTGGGAGTAGGAATGCAGTTATTCTCATCCGAACCCCAAGACACCTCATAAAATGTATACCACCAAATTATTCATACCTTATTATTTAATTATACTATTGATTGATGGTGTTACTAGATATTGGTCTTACCTACACAATTTTTTTTTTGTAATAATTCAACAACAATTCA
Source organism: Perizoma flavofasciatum (assembly GCA_958496245.1). Lineage (NCBI taxonomy): Eukaryota > Metazoa > Arthropoda > Insecta > Lepidoptera > Geometridae > Perizoma > Perizoma flavofasciatum. Next base: position 9,192,625 of record OY292425.1, on the reverse strand, counting down.
TTTAATTTAGGTACCTACTCGTATATGTTTGAGCTATATAAACTATTCTATTCTATGCATGAAAACATTAAAACAACAGGCAAATACATAACTAAAAAAGACAAGAAAAGCACAATGGGCGGTATTATTGCTATAGAATGATCTATGTGAGTGAAAATCATTTTTGTATGAGTCTTTGCTTCTTGATGAAGTAAGTAGTAGGTTACTTGCTCAAACAACCGAAACATCGTAACTTTTATTCAGAAATCGAGTCTTTATAAATGACAGTATTTAAATTCTTAAAATACCTATGTACTTATGTTTTAGTTTTTTATAGTGCGTATTGATTGCTTAAACGTTGCAAGTATATTGAGGTCATCCAAGATCGTTCATCAAGAAACTCATAAAGAATCACGGTATTAATACCCGTTTAATTTTTCAGTAGTCTTGTTACACTATGGATAATCATCATCATCATCATCAGCCTATATTAGTCCACTGCTGGACAGGCCTCCCCTAATGAGCGCCATAGCGCCCTGTCTTCAGCTTGCCGCATCCAGCATCTGCCTGCAGTCTTTTGCAGATCGTCATCCCAACTGGCCGGAGGGCGTCCTACACTACGTTTGCCGAGTTGCGGTCTCCACTCAAGAACACGTTTTCACGTTTAAGTGCTATGGATCATATATGTAGAATAATAATATGTTGGTGGGTATATTAAAATAGTGCTTTGATGAAATTATAAATAGTTGATAGTAATTACATAATCGTTGCTGGTATTGATCAAATTTAGCGAACAAGCTTCTATCACATTCTTCTGAAATCAGAAGAATGTGATAGAAGAACACAAACACACCAAATAAAACAATTTGTCATTGTGGAGTGTTTTGTTAGACACGTCAATACCTATGTGCAACAATAAACATACGAACAAATAGGTATTCACTACTTGAACGTACTTGAACTTTGTGAAAGTGACCATGAGTAAATGTCACATGCTAGGTATTATTTTACATATCCGTACGGGTATGGGTAGGTATAATCACGGGTGTGGTTGGTTCTTGCATTCATTATTTTTGGACCAAGCACACACTGCCAATGTCAATGGGTGCTACTGAACAGCAAACTAAAGAATATTGCGCGTAAAATGTTGGCTCAAGAGTTTGACCATGGCTGCGAACAAGTTCGATCGATTCTGCAGAGTTGCGGCTTTGAGCTAATGAGCTTACCCTCAACTTCAAACTTCTAGACGTGATGTCTGTTGATGACAAACAGTTTTTATTTAATGATCACCTGTAGGAGTTCACTATGAATTCACTGGATTTGAGGATGTCAATGCGGGATTACAATCTTGAGCGTTTTTTATACTTTATTATTTATTTATTTAATACTTCCGCACAAACAATATAGTTCTAGGAGGACTTAATGCTAAAGCATTCTCTACCAGTCATCCTGGCGTGTCCAGTAAACACTATCAATACCATTTCATAATTAGTATCTACTGTTTGGATTTGGCCTCCCTCAAAAAGTGCTTTGAACAGCTTTGCGAACGGCCTTGGGCTACTACCAATGAACTTGTCGAATAAACAATACAAAATTTTATAATTTACCAAAAATATCAACCTCGGCAGGAATCGAAGCCGCGACCTCCCGCTTGGTACACGGGTGCTAATTTCGATCTAGCTGGTAGTCTGGCCACGTACCAAGCAGGTTCGAGTCCCGCCGAGGGAGGTTGATATTTTCGGCATATTATATAAAATTTTGTGATTTCCTTTTACGTATGTGTAAACACTTGGAAAACCAAAAACCATTGAATAAAAGGTAAGGTAAGGGTTTTTTTAAATTAATAAATTGAAATATTTAAGACTTCAAAAGAATGTTTCAAAAAATACCACACTGGTCAATATACCATTTTACAACCCACCTGTTTACCGTTGGTTACCGTCGATTATTGACATCTACAACACCTGGGGCATTACCGATGTGTTGCTTGCTGTGATAGTCTCTTTCTTAAAAATATGTAAATCTTATTGAGGACTATGACGCGAGGAGAAGGATCGTATAGACTTACCCTCAGCTTCAAACTTCTCCGAGCCGGCCGTAAAGTCCGTGAAGATGTCTCGCAGCGAGATGGACCCTCGCACAGCGACCACTATGCTCTCCCTGTCGTGGTCGGCTATCACGCAGAACGGCAACTGGGTTAAATAAAATTGTGGCCATGAGATGTAAATTCACAAGCAAAAATAACTGATTGGTAACATAAGAACTCTTAAACTAAGATAATAATAAATAATAATGCTAGACGTTTTCACACAGCATCATCTAGCCCCAAAGTAAGCAGAGCTTGTGTTATGGGAACTACATGACTGATATACACTTTTTTTGTAAATCCTACTTAGGTATTATAAACGTTTTTAGACTTTTTGCAAGCACTGAGACTATTATTAAACAAACAAGATGTTTGTCAGTGGGTAATCGAAGAATCGTAGAAACCAGCTGTTTTTTTTCTATTCGTTTATGCAATGATAATAACTGAATTTTAAAAAGTCGATGAACAAAAGTTGTTCTATTATGTGTAGGGGGTTACATATTCTGGGACACCCTGTATTCTTCTGTAACTTCTTATACAGAGTATCCTAGAATATGTCACTATGACAATTCTAATAGGATTTAGATAAATTTGATTAACAGCGAAGGATCATGTAGAAACGTCAGCTTGAAAACTACGTGAATTTACGCCGATTACTCGCGCGCGACCAACCCTAGAAGTATCAGGCAACGAACTTTGCTTGTATTTTTTGATGCTCCTTCATTCATCTATGGCGTGGTGCCGATCGAACGTGTAAAGGAAACGTACCTCAAAGACCCGGTTGTTGAATGATGCGAAAATGATGTCGTCAGCGGTTACGTTGGACATGTACTTGATTCCGGCGAAGTTGCACATGCAGCAGTTGTCGTCCGTTACTATGGAGTTCTTTGGACTATGGACAATAGAATACAAATTCAAATGTAGAAAATTATCTATGGTTGTCCATAGATGCAAATTACAAATTCAAAATACAAATTCAAAAGTGGAAAATTTCAACAGATATCCAAATAGTAAAAAACTCATCATTGCGTAGCTATTTTTAAAATGAATGATGAATCACAAGGTTAAATGGCAATATAGTTAATGATCATGATGAATTGTGTGCCTAATTAGCTTAGCTAATTTTGAGATTTTTTTGCGTATAAGCTTCGTAGGTTGGCACAAAGTCTTAGTTTTTATAGTGCTTTTGTGTTAAGACTTATCAAGTTTTTAGATTTCCTATTTAAATCGCTCGGCAAAAATACATTAGTATTTTCACCTTATAAATATCAATAATACGTAAAAAAAAATTGCCAGTTTTAATCATGACGTCAGCCATCATATTGTTTTGCTGAATTCCATGAAGTATTCATTCTAAAACAACATATTTCTATTTGCATTGGCGAGCTGTTCCAATAAGAAAACAAACAGAATTTTAATTAATTTCTATTTGCGAATGAGTTAGGCACTTTTGATGGATTACTACCACATGCGATGAGGCGGATATCGGAGTTTCATCAACCAATCAATTAACTTTTGGACAAGGCCATTACGAAATTGATGGCACTTAATTACTTACAAAAGTCTAGAAATATGATGGTTCTATATAGAAACTGAATAGTAACGTGAGAAGAAGTAAGAAGTACCGTGTGGTAGAAGTATGATAAATAAAGTTTTTAACAGACACATACATGTACTGACTGACCTCACACTAGGATTCCCTGTGTCGTGGGTATCGGAAACTAGGAGTACCTTGTTACCACAATACCCAGATATAGAACACATAAAAATACATACCAGCCCGCTTAGCATGAGCATCCAAGACAACGTTTTGTCTACGAAAGATAAGACAAAAACTATTTATGTCTCTTATTCTGTAAAACAAAAGAGAGGGACAAAATATTTTTTGTCTTCTCAGCAGTAGACAAAACCGTTGTCATGGGTCTTCATGCTAAGCAGGCTGAGTTGCAAGATATCAAATTAAAGAAGATATAAAACTTACCGACAACAACAGCAGGTCAAATGCCGGGCCAGTTTGCAGAACCCAGTGAAGCAATGCCGGTATAGCACATACGGCCATCCGTAAGCAGCTATCGACAGCTTCAGGTAATGCAGGGCGTCATCTAAATTCATCCACGGAGGGGTTTCGGAGAACACTTTGTTGACGTCCGTGGTGTATATCGGCTCTTCGTCGTTTAGCATTTGTATCCGCCGCATCTCTCTGGTTTCTCTCTTCTGTCGCACCCTCAGGAGTACGCAGCCAGCGACCACGTCTGATGGAACGAGATCGGTGGATCTGAAGAGTGCGCTGAGTAACGCTAGAACAAAATGATTGTGTTATCCTTTGTCTGCGGGATCTCTGCACGATCAGTGAGAAAGCATTATCAAGAATTTTGGACCCAAGTACTGTTTTATCTTTGGTATGGCGTGGTATGGCCAACACATATCGAGTCACATTCGTAGAATGTAACTAAACATTTTTGAATGTTACTTTTTCATCTCCGTTAATCGAAACAAGATCTAATGCCGGTAAGGATCTATGTAATTCTATTGCTGGGTTTTAGTAGGTACCTATACATCTCTATGTATAATGTATAAACCCTAACAAGAGTTATATATCTCTACATATAACTCTTGTTAGGGTTTATACAAGGCGAGCTCAAGCTCGCCTTTGCATATGTCCTATGTGTAAGTTTTTTGTCTGTATTTTCTGTGTACAATAAAGAATAGGATAGAAAAGGTTATAATTGAAGAAACTTATTAAAAAACAGGCGCTTTCTCTCTTCAAACACTGATGAAAAATATATGAAATACTAAATCACGAACCTTAATGAGAAACCCGGAACCGAAATGAATGATTCAACTTCTCTTTAGTACTTTGAATGTCATGAAATTTTGTCAAAGCAGTAGTTTCGCATGCAGATTACTTAGATGCAGATGCAGCAAGATTCAATTCATAACTATTTACCTACACGAATAACGTGAAGAAACTATTTGGCGTCAAATATTTGTCAGCTTAACCAAGAGGTGTTCCGAGAATAAGTCAACACTGTTGGGAGGTTGTGTAAAGGCTTTAACAATGCCAAGGCTCATGGTCTAAGTAAGTTCGAACAAAAATTTCCTTGAACTAGTGAAATATTCCGAAAAGGTATTGCTTAAAATGGATTTTACCCGTATGTGCGTAAAATGTTTTAAGAGATAAGAGTAGGCACATTAAATAAGCTTAGGTAGGCCTTTTTCATTGTTATTTAAGTCTGTTTCTTCATACTACTTTTCTTTGACGTGACTAATAAACTAAGGGTCCGGTCAAAATGAAATATAAATTCAAATAGAATTTGAATTTGAAAAATTGGGCAAAAATTGAGAAAATCACCCCTTTATTTTTTTCATAAAAAAACTTTTTTCTTTTTATTTATTATTTTATAAACTATTCGTAGTAAAAACTGCTTAAAATCATAACTATAGGTATGTGATTTTAAGTCGAGCATATTATGTGAAATGGGATCAAGGATACCGTAACCACACAGCTTTTACTTTGAATCAACTTCCTTACGATATTTTCCGTCACCTTCGAGTAAGTGCCTAGTGTTCTGACACCTATGTCCTATTTACGAATAAGTGGTTTAAATTATACGTCTCATAATATTCATAAAGAATACTAAAACTTGGTTCAGTAACTTCTTGTAAGTTATTGTTTTTAAAACAACTTGGTATTATCTCTTCGCCTACATACTGGTACATACCTTGTACCAGTTACCTTGTCCTGTTATCTTTGTTATAATTTTAATTACCCAGTGACTTTATTCATATTCTTCCCACGACCTGACCTATTCTTGGTACTCGTTTTATCGTTTAATAGCAAACAAATTCATTTAAATTACAAATTTATGCCAGAACGCTCATACAGATTGCATATTCATACAGAAATTAGGATGAAAACTAGCTACGAATAACTTTGGCATCTGCGCGATCTTTGGCTCCATGTTACTGAGAAACAGGCCCGTTTCGATTTATGTTTTCTGGACAGAAAAATAACAATTTAGTATAAAATATCTTCTTACAGAATGATTACTTTATTAGTTAGTTCACATATAAGTTATATGTCGTTCATATAGTTTGTATGTTCTAGTTCCATACAATAAGGGGGAAATGTTATAACAAAATGTTAAAAATAAGGAATTACCAATTGATGGTTACTACATTTATTTTGATTATATATTTATATTGATAATGATGATGAAATATTCGTTGTTTGGGACTAAAAATACACTTTATGATTCCACCATCGTTTTCCGCTAAAAAATCCAATCAGTAAGTTCTTGTAAATGTTTTATGAGTAGGTAGTATAAAACATTAACAGTGAAATACGAGTATCCATGTTTGCTTAGGTTTTTCTACTGTTATGCTTTTCCATTAAGATAAGTATGACTTTATGGAAATGATGTGTGATGTACTGATGTACTCGCAATGATGTGAAATGATGTTGATGTTTGTATACCTGCAACCTGTTGAAACGCCTCCTTCCCATGCTCGTCCCTCTTCAGCCAGCAGAATGCCCATCTGAACCGTCTCGACCACAGCCCGGTCACCTTTCTGTGGTGCCGGACTTGGTTCGGGGTGTCCTGCATATCTCCATAGTTCACGGAGCCCAGGGGGTCGAATACCATAAAAAGGCCGAAGACAGTGAGGCCTAGTTGCACCCAGTTGAATAGGACTATACCTGTGAAAGAAGAATTGGGAATACTTGTTTGTCTCAAGCAAATAGCTCGAATAACTCCGCTGAGGTATGTATATATACAAGTTCTAGAAGATAAATGGATAGATAGATAACTCTTTATTGCATACCCCAGGATTAAAAAACACTTTACCTACAAATTATCTTAAAACTAGGTTGTCACGATACAATGGGCGGCCTCATCTCTGAAAAAATCTTTACAGAATGTCCCAGAATATACTAACCAAAAGTAACATAACTTGTGTTTAGCCCTGAAATGTTGAGTACATTTCAGAGAAAAACAGAAGTTTCAATATTGTTACTTCCTTTGCCAACGTTCATTGAGGAAGGAAGTTTTAAATTAAAACCTTTTACAGATAATGTAAAACCTACATGGTGTATCTATAGGTATTCCATACAAAGTGGAAAGGAAAACTCAAATAAAAAACAGAAAAACAGTGTCTGTTGATGCATTTCAAGCCAGCGTTGAATAATAAATTCAATTGCTTTTGTGGTTATACTCAAAAGCGAAGAAGCAAAAAAAGATATATCTAACTGTGAACCTGCCCAATAAAACACGTAGCGAAAATATCTTTGAAGTATTTACAACTTCGAATAAACATGCTCATAAATAACGCTTCATCAAAAAACTTTTTCTCAAAGAGAATATTCCCGACCACGGTCATTCATCAAAACTTTGAAAGAATTTATGAACGCGGAACCCAATTTTCCTAAAGACAAAACTCTTACCAGTGCAGTACGAGTTTGACTTATGGAGCTAAGAGCTGAGAAAAACGTGTAAACTCACGACATCGGCAGGACGTTGTCACAAACTGAAAGTAGTTCATAGAGCTCTGGAAAGGGCTAATGCTGGTGTTTCTATTAGATTGTATCCGAGACGAGGTTATTCGGTAAAGAATCAAAGTCATCTACATACATTTATAAGAGAAATGCATAGGTATGTTAATGTATAATAAATTGGCAAATTCATTCAAAGATATATAATTTGTTTAAAACTAAGCTGACGAAATGTGTTTCTATGACATTAATGTATTTATGAACCACAAAGTAGGCAATACTGATATTATGACTAATAACTAGGATTTCATTTTATTAGATTAAGTTATTTATGGTAGGTAGGTACCATAAATAGTTATAGACATTTTTTATTCAAGCGTTAGGTTAGGTTAGTTCTGACATATTATAATTATTCTTGTATTTTAATTTATTCTTAATCTACCTAAGGGGCTATAACAATTTTAACATAAATTAGCTGACCTATATTCATACAAATAAATGATCCGATCTCTGATATCTGATTAGACCTGAGGAGCAAGCTTGCTGGAAGTGGCAGTGGGCCTTTCATAAATGCCAATGAAGCATTTTGAGTAAACCGGTTCTGGCAATTTGCGTTTCTAACATATGTTATTCTGGCATTTAGCGTGAAAAAATCTGGCATTTATGTGAATATGGTATTTTGCTAGCAAAATCTGGCTAGATGGAGCGTCGTAGGGTGGCTGGCCACTGGATGGGGTGAGCAGAACACCGGGCTCAGACCAGCAGTGGATTGCATTAGGCTGATGATGACGGCCACCACGGCATGCCCTAGTTCATAGTAAGTATGGTGCCGATCTGTTTGAATGAGTTGTAGCGAATCTACCCATGCGTATCTTAAGCCGATTCGTTCTGCTTATAAATAGATGGAGGGTTAACCTGTTCTATGAGATAGGTAAATATGTAAAGATTTTTGCTGATATTCATCTATGGACTGACGCTGACAACATTAATGGTCGCAGGAAGTTAATATATGGAAGTGGTTCAAGACCGCTGTGCAGAATCCTATGTTATTGTTACTTATCACTCACACACTACCTTTTTAGCAGTGTTCGTAATAAAGATGCTTTCAGTAGGTATGCCTCCTATGAATGCCAAGAATTACTTCAGCCGCCTCCATCAAACGCCTTTCTGCGACTGTAAACTGCGTCTTTCTCTTCGTGATTGCCACATAAGAGCTTTTATACCTCAGTAGATTTTCAGTAATGCAAGCTACTTTTTTACTAAACTGACAACCAAAATATTGTTTTTTTCTATACTAATTGGTAAATAAATGTATACCTACTAATGTATTGTAATGTAACCGTTTAGATGTTGCGTACGTATGTGCAGATAATGTGTTGTAGGTACTTACTTTGTATAACTATACTAGAAAACTTGTCATCTACGGAACACTGTATCATGTCGCAGAACATCCACAGAGTCCCCATCACGTTCAACGCTGTTTCCGGCATCACCAGTACCACTCTATAACAAAGAAGCAATGTTAGGATTTTGCGCAGTTCAAATATTGAAAACTAGCTGTGCAACGGCCGCCTTCGGCCCCCATCCCATTTCGTTCTCGGCTCTTAAAGGTCGTTGCATGGTCGTGATGTTAAATAACCTATAAACATCTATATAAATTGGGCTATCAAATTCAACAAGTTTTTTTTATATCCGACTGGTAGTACCAGAAATTAGCGCGTTCAAACAAAAAAAAACTCTTCAGCTGTATTTTACAAGGCAAAATCGTCACATCATTTATAAAAAAAAACAAGTAAATGCGTGAATTTAAAAATTTGACTGATTCATTATTGTTGCTCGTGTATCTTACTTTAAATTTCAAACAAAAAGTTATTGAAGTCGTCAAGGTTGCGACTATAAGATGCTTGTACTAAAATTGGTGTCGTTTATTATGAATCAGTTTCCATTACTCATAACAGTGATCATATCATCAGTCGGCCCAGTTCTTGCTGCATTTATTATTCAATATTCTGCCATTGTTTGAGTGAGGTATATGCCTGTTTATTATTCTTAAAATAAACATTATTTCAGAGTCTAGAATAACCTTTAGAATTTAATAAGCGAGGGAAATCGAATTGTCAAAGGATGTCTTCATCAATTATTGTTTGTGTTTCAGTATACTTCAGCGTTACTTCGTCAGAGGTATTTCAGTAGCTATCTAAAGGTATTCTAACTTACTGGTATAACTGTGCTCGCTCACTACTCGTACGAGAGCTTTTGTATTTAATTCTCTTGTGAGAGTAAAGTCACTGAAATTCTCCTTTGAACATTTTCAATTATAAGTGAAGCCTGAGCTTGGAAGTTAAATGTTCATTTGTTTCATTGTTTCAAACCTTAGGTTAGCCCCAGCTAGATGATGCTGTGTGAAAATATCCAGCATTATTATTATATTAAAAGCCTTAAATCTGTGGATCAAATTGCTCACAAAATACAGGACCTCTTTAACAATTACCCGTAACTCATCTTACTGATATTTTTATTAGGATCAGGTAATTTTATACTTTCGTAATTTGATGCGCTGGAATAATTTTGGTTATTCTTAACAGAACAAATCTAAAAACGGGTTCTATAAATTGTGTTTTTCGCCCTTGACTGAGCAAAATCTTTTTAGAAGCTCCTAAAAACATCAAAGCTTATCTGCAGAAATTCACGCTCGCTCCCGTTTTGTGTATTTGCAAACCTTTATATATTTTTGAGAGGTATTTTTCCATAATAAAAGTAACTGAAGAAGCTTTATCTATCGCAAAAATAGAACTTCATAACTGTGTACAACCGAGACGAGGGTAAACTCGATTAAATAGTTCAAATAACGTTTATAAATCCGATCTCAAATAGAAGTGTAACTTTAATCACAGCTCGTAGATTTCGTAATGTTTTCTGTTTGATAACACACATTAAATGTTAGTCCGTTTATATGGACTGAGAGAACGTACTCAATTCGTTTTGTTGAAATTATAAGGCTTCAATTTTCGAATATTGGAACAAGAAAAGCCTCATAGGCGAAATTCACAGAACACTTTTTAACGAAATTATTTAATGTTATCCCGGATTGCGATTCTACGATTTCCATTACAATTGTTTTACTTCACGCAGTCGAAACTGAGTATACCAGATACTTGGTAATTGGAAATCATTTCAAAATGAAAATGCACCAAAAAACCACTGTTTTCAGTCGATGTTTATTTTTTATCTCTAGTATCACTGGGCCCAACTAGCAGGGAACAGAGAGGATTGGAAGAAGGGGAGAGAGATCTTAGCCCTGCAGTTGGAAAAAGAAAGGTTAAATAATAATAATAATTCACTAGCTTAAAGCGCCCGTGACTACGTTAGAATTGCGACTTATGCGTATTGAATAGATGTACCTATGCGATTCTTACATTAATTACAATAAGACAACCGGTTTGTCCACGGAAAAGATAACAAATATTTATTTTGTTTAGTACTAGGTACAGATCGAGATAGTTTTTTTGTCTCTTCCGTAGACTAAACGGCTGTCTTGGGTGTTTCTGCTCATGCTTAATAGCTACAGGAAAACTCACTTGATAATCAGCAGAGGTGACACTAGTTTCCTAGCGTCGACGTCCGTGATGGTGCCCCTGGCTGACTGCTGCGCCAAAGCAGCCAGAAGCAGCAGCAGAAGTGCTTGCAGCGTGAGGGTCCCGCACAGGTAGAGCCGGACGAACGAGCCTCCGTGCCAGCCTTCATTCTGACACTGCCATGTCACGGGGTATAGCACTTCTACCACAAGGGCAATTAGTACTAGCCTGTAGACAAAATATTTTCATATGAGTTTTTTAGAATATCTATACTAACCCGAAAGGGGTTTACTTGATATTTTATGTTTATGTGTAGAATAACCGTCTTTCGGTAGAGTAGACAATACATATTTTGGGGCACACTGTAAAAGTATTTACAGCGCCCACTAATGATGTGCGGCATTAAAACCTATTTAAGAAGCTTTCTTGAATTCTATAAATCCATTAAAGTTAAGACACTATAGACAAATAGGTACAAACATACACACAAAGGCTTCGAAGTTTTAACACCCCTATTTTTGCGTAGGTGTTAAAATAACAAACTACTCCGGTTACTCGTTGACATTTCGACTGCGGAACAAGGCGTCACCGTCGGTTGTCGCGATCGGACGGCACCGCCGAATTTTTTTTTATCGGGTACTCAACAAAAAATGGTTACAGACAAATTACTAAGTTTTTATTATTACAATACATGAAGCTTTAAAAAACTTCTAATGATTATCTGCTGATTGTTTTCTTTTTTGTGGTCTAAATCGTCTGGCGTGATTCGAACCACATGTATCTAAACCTACATCATAATAATATCGAACTTTAGCTATGAGTAGGTAGGTATACTTTGCAATATTGACTTTCATAGCATGATTCTCTCTAGGGAAATAAACATCTAGTAAAACTACGTATTTTACGATACAGGATTAAATAGGAAACTAAGGGTTGGTATGTATTGCATGTAGGTACTTTAGTTATCTATGTACCCAACACGTAACAGTGTATCTCATTTCCCAGCCCAGACTTACGACCAAGATTAGTATTAGTGAAAACTATCTTGTACCTAGATTTGAAAACTCAAGTCTCAGAAAAATATTGTAAGTTTTTTTACATTTCTTCTATATTTTAAACAGCTTGTTAAGTACAATAATATAATGGCAATTAATCAATACTAAGTTACTAGTTACTGTTGTTATAATCAACACGCTCATGATTCATGTCTGGAAGAGATCGCTTTTAGCGATTAGTCCGCATTTTACCTTTTATGTTTATGAATCCCTGTGTTTTGTATTTTACTTTGGTGTGCAATAAAGAGTCTAATATCTATCTACCTATTTATATTATTCCCCAAAATGATGATCCAGACCTTATACTCGTATTTGGTACGTATGTACCAAACGTGGAAATCCACGTTTTAATAATAAAATAAATAATAATAAACAATGCTGGACATTTTTCACACAGCATAATCTAGCCTCAAACTAAGCAGAGCTTTTGTTATGGGAACTACATGACTGATATACAACTTTTGTAAATACATACATATTATACATGGAAAACGCCCATACCAGAGATAAATATTTGCAGATCATACAAACATCTGTCCCGCAGCGAGAATAGAACCCGCAACCTTCTGCGTTTCAGGCAGGCTTCCGCCCACTGCGCCACAGAGGTTTTGCAAATAGTTAACATTCCTCATGACAGGTTGCAAGCCCACCGCCACTTATTGGAGCACATGCCTTCGAGTGTTCTTTGGCTTTGGGCATGCCGCCGGTTTCTTCACTATGTTTTCCTTCACTGTTTTGAAGTGAACGAAGTTCGTGTTATTGCGCAGATGCATTTTTTAAGTGGAAAAATCCATTGGTGCCTATCGAATTCGAAGTCGGGGTACCAATAGGCCAACACGGCTTTACTGATAAATATTGTTGATATCATTCAATTAGGAATTAAGTTGAATCGAAATAATCCAAGTAAAAGGAACTTGAAGCTAATGATACTACTTAGACAGTAGGCCTTTCAAAGTAAGTATATTAACCGAACCTTATTTATGAACGTGGTTCGCTTTGGTTTAGATTTATTTCTCATTTTTCTTGCTTAAGAAAAATAACTCTACTAGCAAGAGTGCTTCTTGGGAAGTTCTAGACTCGTATCTATTTCAGCTGACAAGCAATACATAACGTTTTGTCTCTTGGTCGGCAACGCGCGAGTGATACCTCTAGTGTTGCGTCCATAGGTTACGGTAACTGATTTGGATCGTATGCTTGTTTGCCACTTTAGTTGTATAAAAAAACCTCTGCAAATGTCGATAACCGTTTAACGTTCCGTTTTGGCTCTATGACGTAGCCATAAGTATCCATTTATGTCACTTTTATTAAATTGTGCCCTATGAGAATGTTTACGAATATGCCGGTAAAGTTTAAACAGAGTTTCAATTTAAAAGCCATTACTGAGCAATCAGCGGGAGAGAGTTCGAAGGTCGCTTGAGAGCATTTGACATTATTGGGAGGAGAGAACAGGACGGGAGAGCCATGTTAATAATGGAGGCAACAAGTGACGGGGTGAAATGATGTAGCAGAGTCAGGTTTGTGCGGTCCACAAATATCACAACCTTTACAAATAGAAGAGGAAGTGTTATTTCTAAAAAAAATGGTTTATTATTATTATTAAATGCACGGCTATGGTTCTGGGTGAAATGGTTCTGCAACAGCTCAAGGTATATATTTTTTATTGATTATTTAGAATGGGACAGACGCAATTACACTAATTAATTTAAAACATCACAACAGATAAAATCCTACTACTATAAACGCCAAAGTTTGTAAGGATGGGTGTTTGTTACTCTTTCACGCAAAAACTTCTGAACGGATTTTGATGAAACTTTACAGTAATATAGCTTATACATCAGAATAACACATATAGGTGCATATATGAGCGGTGAGGGTGTGTGGTAGCGGGGAATTAGCGCGGGCTGCGGTGCGTCACATTGGTACAGCAAAAAGCTTATGCCTTCCTCTACGAACGTAGTTGTTTGGGAGGTGGAAGCGAAGTAACTCGTTACTCAGATCAGGAGCGTCAATATCATTGCTGAACAAATTATTCGTTCAATTTCATTCGTCGTCTATTGTAGTGCCCTCTAGAGCCTTGTGTTAATAAAACCTTACTTAATAAAACCTAGGATCCTTGAAGTTAAACAAATCAATTCCGAAAAATCGCATTACGATTGTATAAGCCGTTTCGAAGAAAATGTTAACAGACAAAATATACATGGTTGTATATATTTTGTCCGTTAACAACCTCTTACTGCAAACATATATACGGGTTCCTTACATCGCTGGTAAAAAAAAGCGTTCAGTAAATCTCAATGATTTTTAAAGATCTGTGATAGGTAATAAAATTATAAACTTAAATTAAACATAGGTGAGAGACAAACAAAATATCATCCCCCGCTGTTCTGATAAGTACTGGGAGTGCGCAAAAATGTTAATGTTTTTTATATAGATTGTATTAATCTTATTATGGACGCCGGATATCCGAGCCGGGTGCCACTGAAGGCAACCGGATAATGTTCTAAGGTTGAACTTAGTTATAGGTAATAAATATCGATACGGTTAATTATTGTTTACTATTCGAGCAAAATAATTGGCAAATATGACAGTAGGGTAGTCAGTGGCACGTCAATCAGTTTATTTGATGCGTGCACGCGTTTTCAAGTTAGTATTTCATGTGACAGAGGACTGATGCTGAGTTACAAATACGTTCAAAACTTGTCTTGTCGAAACGATGGCCGTTACGACAATTTTTGTACAGAAATCTTATCGATACGGTCGACGTTTTGGCATGTTATAAACTGAGACCCTCAGGTTGTAAGCCTATCACCGATTATTGAAACAGTAACCGATGGCACATGCCTTCGATTTTTTTTGTTATAGGACATGCTAATTTCGTCATGATGTTTTCCTTCACCGTTTTGAGCACGCGTTGATGCGCAAATATAATATAAATGCGATTTTTTTATTTAAGCTTCAGTTAAGACTGTTGGTATATATAGCCTAGCCTTTGTTTATATTAAGTATTCTTTGCTTTGGTGAGATCGATACCGTAATCTCGCACAAAAATCACCATTATTATTATCTACCAGATAAAAGCAATTACACGCAGAAAACAAATGAAGTAGGTACTTAGGTCATGGAAAAGTTTATTATGATCAAAAGTTTTACACATGCACTTTGAAATATAGTTATATAGGTACTTTTCACTATTTACAGTGCTATAGAGTGCTGACATATAAGTTAGTTATGTTGCATATAACTGTAGCACTGATATTTAGCACGGTTTTCGACTGACACACGGACATAGCACGAACAACAAAATAGTAATTAGGTAATTGATTATAATTAAAATTGCAGGCAATTTACCTGCGGTCGGTGACTTGAACTCTACCTGTAGTCCTATTACTAGGTATAGGTATTTTTACCTTTCAGAAACACAGTCTTCTTTTCATAGGTTAATATTATGTAGATTATTTTTCTGTATTAAGTTGTATTATTCTGTTGTTTAAATAAATATTTCTATTCGGTAACTCATAACTAACAGAATGAAATCCTACTATTATTTTCTACGTCTATGCTATCTTATTTCCTACCATTAGCTGGAGAAAGTGAAGCACCGATGTAAATTTCTCGTTTCGCTAGCCGGTCTGATGACGATCGTAAATTATGAAAATCTTCATAAATACCAATCATAGCCAATAATATGATCTTCCTCTTTTTAATTGGGTAAAAATACAAAAATAAGAGGCAGAAGTAGGAGCAAAAAATGTTTAATCTGTGAGTCAGAAATCTAAAATATAAAAACAAAAGCACTCTACTTTCTATAAAGGCATTCTGTTTTTGAATTGTGTGCCACGCAGGCAGAAGCGGTAATCTATTTTTAAATTTAAGAAAATTTTAAGGAGTTTGATTTTTTATTGAAGAACGTGAAATGTTCCCATTGTTGATGATTGATCAATATGATTCAGTACCACGAGTCCAAGGAGGTCCGTTCAATCGAGGCGTTATTTTTGATTTCTATAGAATAGAGGATCCTCTGACTCAGTACCTTGTATAAGTGAGTCCAAGGAGGTCCATTCAATGCCGGCTTTATCCTTGTTTTTGACAATAACACAACGAAACGAAAGTAAAAATTATGGTTTTAAAAATCAAATTTCACGAGCTTTCCTACACACCTCTAGTCTAGAGTCATAAAATAAAATCTAAAATACGGGTCATAGGTCCTTCGGTACTAATATGGTTTAGGTGCATGCCTGCCTGCTTTCAGACTTTCAGATAATAGAGTGTTGTTACAATTATTCTGGAAACCGTTAAAAATCTTTGCCCCGTATTGTAAATTACCTACTCTCTCACAAAAAAGTAGATTTTACAAAATTGGTGGGAGACTCTCTAAGGCTCTACATTAGTGTAAGTACATTAAGTGTGTATTTATTGAGAGGAGCAATGCCAGATGAAACTTTATTGAAGCTCTACTGCAGAGATATCTATTATTATTATTTTCTAGCCGTCAAAACCACTACATATGCATTTGTCTTGTTTCCGTAACGTTGATCTAGCGATTCGATAAAGTCATTGGTGATATAGGGTGGTAAGGGCGGTGAGAGAATGGTATTGACATGTTTATTGTATCCATGTATCTTCAGACATTCCAATAAATTATCGAATTTAATGTCGATATTAGTTTGTTGCGAAGACAGAAAGTGAAAGACAAGTTTGTTGTGTCAATATTTTTGTCTATTGTTTGGGGTAGACAGTTCAAACAAAATTAAGTAGGTTGGTAGGTTCTTATAAGTATTAGTAGGTAGGTAAGTATTGGTAGGTATTAGTAGTAATCTGAGTAGATTGCAATATCTTTATGACACTTGTCTGGATTTAAAATATTTATGATAATATATATCTAGGTTATAATGAATATGTTTTGTAAACAAATCCGTATAAGCATTGTGATTTTTGCCTACCCAACGGGCGATTCTAAAATCTACGGATATTATTCTTGGTTCATTCATAGGCAGTGTTATTCATGAATTAATGAGGGGTGCACATATAACTGTTGTCACAGATTACCCTTTCTACCATGTAGGATTCTTTTGAATGTATGTTATGTAAAAGCCAACTTACCAAACAAATCGAAACAGTAACTCGAAAATACTTGGGAATACGAGATCATCTGAGGCTGCCAGCCATTTGCGCCCGAGCAGCCGGAGCGCCGGCATCCTGTAACAAGTGAAACCCTATTATCTATCTATACTACGTCTGTATTTACAAAACAATATATTATATATAGTAGTATATCAGTCATATAGTTCCCATAATACAAGCTCTGCTTAGTTTGGGGCTAGATGATGCTGTGTGAAAAATGTCCAGCATTATTATTATCATTATTTTATAACTTTGGAACACTGACAGAAAATGCATGATTCACTAATATCATATTGAGAACGGCGTAAATCTGTTTATGGAAGTATGTTGGGTCATACCAACCTTGTTGTGTAATTGAGCAATTTTCGCATTTTATCGACCTTACGCTACAGTATATTGACTTCAACGCTGTGTTTTCTTGCATAAAATACCTTCATATTTGGAACATAATTTGCACCTTTTAGGGTTTCGAAGGCAAATGGCGAAAACGGAACTCATGTCTGTCTTTATAGTTCGTGTGTGACACGCGAGTCGTTTTTCCGAATCATTCATATTTTAATTTTATAGGATACAATATGATAGACAAACTTGTTATTACAATCCAAAACTAGATAAACTAAGATCCCAAGATAGTCTAGAAATATCGGGTTTTTAGGTACCTACCCTCAATAATTGAACAGATCTCTAAAAATTAAAAAGCTCCGGGAAAATTCTATAAAATAGCTAAATAGGAACCAAAAAATAGCGTGTCTGGACACATATTTGCCAGTTTTATTACTTTCTATTAACCAGATAACCTCCGTAAGTTTAATCCTATTAACGGGGCATTGAACCCATCATTAATTTTGTAGGAGTTAAATTGCCACACGCAACATTTTTACACTTTGTTTACACGAATTCCCGCATTTAGAACACGGTCAGTGGGTAAGGTATTTTTAGCATACTTTCGATTACCTGTACACTTTACCATAGTATTTTAATTGTTCCTCCTACCACCTTGTCTAGTTACCTACTTAAATATTTTTAGTACTTACCTATTAGGCATAAATACACAAATCAATGTATATATTAGCCAGATAAAAATCTAGAGGATTTCTCATGGTCCTGTTCAGTGGCCTATATCAATCTGCCAAAAATAAAATTTTGGCAAAATGGTATGAAAATTTCTAAAATAATTCAATTACAAGTTAAAGTTTATTTAAAATAGAAAGTAACATAACAGTTATTCATTATTTCCATCACCTAATAAACTTTATCAAAATGTAGGTACCTGTACAGGTCAAAACCAAAATATTTATTGCAGAAACTGACCAACCACAGCTTTATAGAATCGTTTGACGTCACAGAGCTTTCATTCGAGATGTTGTCTCACATAAACCTTGAACTAAATGCCCCATGCGAACTACGTGATTCTACCGAAAGTCATAATTTACACAAGATTCTGTGGCTTTATTAATGTTTGTGCGCATTAACACGCGCTCAAAGCGGTGAAGAAAAACATCGTTATGAAACCGACATGCCCTAGAAATAGAAAAACAAAAAATAGAAGGCATGTGCTATCAGTTAGTGCTCCAATCAGCGGCGACACGCTTGCGGGCATGTGCCATACGTAATTTTTGGACGTGCTTCTGACTACTCCTTTTGGATCCTCAAAGAGCTGCGCACGAGTATGTATATGAGGATGTACATCATGGGGACAAATCATCAGTCATGACCAAATTTGTTTTGTTATTTGCTTTTCTGTGGCTTTTTTCAAAATGGATTTTGAACATATACCTACCTCATTGAGGATTAAGCTAGTATAGCTTCATCCTTAATTTAGCTACCGCAGCGCAGGCAACGCTACCCAGAGAACGAATAGTTTCGCTTTTTTTTAAACTAGCTTCTGCTCACGGCTTCGCCTGCGTGGTACCCGGATAAAAAGTAGCCTATGTGTTATTCTGATGTATAAGCTATATTACTGTAAAGTTTCATCAAAATCCGTTTAGTAGTCTTTGCGTGAAAGAGTAACAAACATCCATCCTCACAAACTTTCGCGTTTATAATATTAAGTAAGGCACGTCCACAGAACATTTATGATGCCGAAGAATGGCACAATGACTTATCCTAAAATACTCAGTTTTGATAACGCTCTTAATATGTAATATGATATATTTAAAAAAAAAAATACTGTTTGTACAAAACAGCTTCAGAATTTTGATGGTGTCCGAAACGTCGGTAAATAATTAATTAAAATTAAAAGTGTCAGTTCGGACAAAGTGTCCGAAAATATTGTGTCCGAAACGTCAGCAAGCCAAGATAACGTGCTTGAGAGTTCAGTCAATCAGACGACGATATAGAGTAGGACACCCGGTTCATTCAAAGCTGCATACGCGAAGGCTATGAGGGATGGGTAGCCCGCCAGTGACAATAAAAAACTACATAATTTGGTATAGGTACCTACACACATTGGTTTACTTATTTGTTTAGCAACTTTAGCATGAGACGACTACAATATACTAGATGATACTCTTCTGTCGAGAAAACACAGTGAAGAAGGCCCCCCAACCGACTTACTGATGACATGGGAAGTCAGTGGATGGAGATTGCCCAAGACCGTTTGTCATGGCGCCCTTGGGGGAGGCCTAAGTCTAGCAGTCGACTTCTACAGACTGTTGTTGACGATAATGATGGAGGGAATGAACTTCATTGTGCAATTTATAAAAAAAATGAAATTGGTGTGAACCGCGTAATTATGCATGACGTAAACGTAGGTGACATAAATGTAGGGTTCTACCTGCGTGGGCCCGAGTGGTCCGAGATGGGTCTGGAGATCTTCGTAAACTAACCATGATTTTAAGGCACCTATTACCTTACCACTTACCTGCTTAATCAAAATAGTTAGATAGTGGCTTAAACCCTGCCCAAGTCTCCATATACAAAAATGTATGGTCCATCTAAAATATATATTTTGCGAAATAGGTATAAAGAGGTTGAGGTCGTTACACAACATCGACCTAGGCAATACGTGCTCACATTGCTTTATGATTTACAATTAGGTATTTCCAGGTTTATTATTCTTAAAAATATAAAATTCTTGTCCCTAGAACTCTATTAAACTGATTAGCAGCAATGCAACGTTACACAATTTAATAAACAATTCCGCGCAAGTACCTACCTAGATTCCTAGATTAAGTACAGCCAACAACAAGACAAGACCACCATTTAGTCAAAATGTTTTTTGTTCACTGGTACAACAACACAGAATACTGTGTTGTAAGAATTCTTATTCTTTATTTTTACCTTATTCTTTATTTGAACCTTATTCTTTATTTTTGTTAAGCTAAACTAATCTTGACAGTTGCCAACGAACATAATTATTATGAGTTTTGAAATTAGAAAGTCTTTCCGAAGGGGACACGTTTTTCGGGCCGAGTCGAACGAACGACTTGAAAATTGGGTTCAACGGCAAATTACCTACAAAACGCTAAAATGTATTTTTAAAAGTATACCTAATCAGTTGAATAGAGTAATGTGAAAGAGCGTTTATCTTATTATAAGTGCCACGTTCTTACGAATAAACTTTAACTCAATGAAGTTGCGTTTTCAATTATTTTTGCTACTTTTTCATGCTCTAATCTAGCCCAGGGATATGGTAGCAAATAGGCTTACGGTGCACCATATATCTAACAGCTAGCCGCATATTTATTATGTGCAACACGCATAATTGACCTTTAAAAATCTAGTTGTGTGTTGTACATTGAGGCATTTAAGATAAACTTTAGACATTGAGGTAAAAAGTACCTCTATATTTCGATATATTTACCTTAAAGTTTTAGCGTAAATCGGTTTAATTACGCATGTACACTCATGGACATAATTAGATTTATGAAACGTTCCTCTAAATAAGTCCATGAGTGTATATTACTTTAAGGAATTATTCGTTAAATAAACAGTTGTCTACGCAAATTCAATGCTGAAAATTATTTGTTTACCCTCGGTTTCCATCGAACGTTAAAAAATATCACCTAACAAATTTATTGGCACCTTGTTTTTGTGATCGGGGCCGCAGATTACTTATGACCCTAATACTTCCAACAAAGCCCTTCTCAAAAAGTTATCTCAAACGTCTGAGATTGATCCACTGGGTTTTTCAATTAGGTATAATTGGAAAACTCATCCCTGAAAAGAAACAGCTGTCTTGTCCTTTGTCTTCCAATGTATTGAATCTATTGAATACTATTTATAAAAGTCTAGTCTTTGTCTGGTTTTATTGTGTAAATCATGATAATTTAATCTTAAAAACTCGCTAAATATTTTCTGTACATAACAACCTGTCAACGCTATCCTAGGTGATTACTTGAGCTAATACTGCCTTTCATAAAAGCTTTTAATATGAGCTGATAAATACATAAAGTTTAATTGGCTGATGTAGTATCCTCAATTTTGCAGAAATTCCATATCAGTTCATTTCACACTGCCCACGCGAAATTATACTTATTACTCCCTACTAGAGTGGGAGTATTATATGTGGGAGTTGAAATGCAGCTGAATTATTTACTATTATTAGGTATTTATTTATTCTCAGTAGCTAGCAGTAGATTTCCACGAATTATCTCCGCTAACTTTTTTATCATTATAAATTTCTACTATTCATCATCATCTGTACATCGCACCAAACGAGCAGGAACAGTGCTAAATGCACTGTTTCATACGAGTAGATGAAACTGCGTGTTCGTCGATGAAACAGCGATACATTTTCATCTCTCTGCAAAATAGTCAACAAAGTTGAACATTTATAATATGTTTCTAAGTATTTGAGAACCAATGAATAATTTTCATTTACATAAATATGTATGTAGGTAATTAATACGTATGTAGTTAGATTTCATATTTTTTTCTCCTTCAAACGCACTACGCCCCACTATTCATTCCACAAAGATTAACTGAAAATAAATGCTAATTAGTGTTATGTTCGCTTATGTACTTGTTTTATTTTATGCAATAATCCTATCTATCTACAAATGCGTTCCTAAATTCATAGAACGTGTGCAAAGGTAACCAGGTAGCAAGTGTATCGCGTTTGCAGCGCGTTCATCTTAAGTCGAAATACTCGTACCTACTACACTTGCCGTGTACTGTTGTGCATTAGCTCTTAGCTTTGGTTTATCTGTCACTAGCTTCTGCCCACAACTTCGTCCGCGTGGTACCCGGATAAAAAGTAGCCTATATGTTATTCTGATGAATAAGCTTTTTGCGTGAAACAGGAACAAACATCCATCTTCACAAACTTTCAAAACAAAGTTTGTGAGTATTGAAAGTTTGTCCTATTATTAATATAATAGGATTATATGAAATAAATAATTGGCCAAGTACGAGCTAGACTCGCGCACTGAGTCTGCAATAAATAACCTAATTTTGCAGCGGTACTATTTTGGCACCAGAACAGAGGGAATCTTAGTTAATATCTGTGGTTCGGGGTACGTGAATGTTGGATGTGTATTTTTTTTTAATTCTGAATTATATCAATGACGTTTTGACTGATTGAAATAAAATACATTTGATAACGAACCCTATCCGAATGGAGATCTGCCGGTACGTAGCCACAAAGCGTAACGATGCTATTTTATTTTTTAAGGTACGCACTCAGGGTATTAGTTAGTAAGTTGCATCATCATCATCAGCCTGTGGAAGTCAACTGCTGGTTATAGGATCCCTCCAAAGAGTTTCTTTCTATACTATATATATTCCTGTATTTGTTTTAAGAATCATCTTATATTTTCTGAAATATTAAATAAGATGCCTGCTCAGCGGTGTTCAGATCATAAAAAGTTACTCAACTTTTTAAATATTTTAATACAATCACTTGAATTTATCTTTGCGAAAGTACCTATAAGTACGATGTTAATTCTACGTTAATAATGTGGTTTCACTCCACACTCACGTACCACAGTTCAGAATTGTGACGCACTTTACGAACTAATCGAGTTTGTGGGCAAATTGATGCGATTATTCTTATTCGCGGAGGAGTTCCTTTCAACAACCCAAGTGGCCTCTTTCTCTTTGTAAATGGCTTTGTAGCCTCCGAACTATTATTTAAAGTGCCTGTTACTAGCTGTGCTGTAGATATACATGTACCTAGTTACGAGCAGAAATCAATGAGAATAGCAGTTGATCGTCTTTTTTATACCTAGGTAATTCATTATCTATTGGCCTGCATAGGTAAAACAAAATTCTTACATTACGGAGAGCTTAAATTCTCCTTTAGCTTGGATGTTAATACCTTATTATACTTATTTTTATTTAGTTAACAGGGGGTTAAGACAAATACCTCATGCTAACGCAAATTTGTCAAGGTAAAACTTGGCAGCAGCCATGTGACATTTCCACAGCTAATGTCATTTCCATACAATTCAATCTTTCCGCAGGCGTTAACGCCAACAGAAAGTGGTATTTGTCTAACCCAGTCACATACAAAAATAAAAAAAATGCCTACTCATATCTATCTATTAGGTACGCATTAATTGCAAACAAATTAAAGTCAAGTCAACAGCCAGTTTACTCATTGAAAAGTCTATTTTGAATAATTAATCGTAGCGTATTAGAACCGAACACAGTAGGTATCATACGGTTCTGACGCAGAAGGTGACATTTGATACAGCTTGAGATTTGACGTACTTTGTCGCAGAGATAAACTTTACACTGTCGTAAAAAGTGAAAAAACACGCACGTCATCCACCGCAACAAGAGTATCCTGGCTAATGTGCTAAGGATATCAAGGTAGATACCTATCTAATTGACCACATCTGTGGCGCAGTGGGCGAAGGCCCGCCTAAGACGCAAAAGGTGGCGGGTTTGATTGATTCCCGTTGCGGGACAAATGTTTATATCTGCGAATATTTGTCTCGGGTCTGGGTGTTTTCTATGTATAAATATGTGTGTATTTACAAAAAAAAATGCATATAAGTAGTATATCAGTAATTTAGTTCCCATACCACAAACTCAGCTTACTTTGGGGCTAGATGATGCTGTGTGAAAATGTCCAGGAATATTTAAAAGTACGAGAGAAACTTAACCACTGAATGTTGGCAGTAAAATGTTTTCTTCGAGCCTATTCTTCAGTACAATTCAATATTCAGTCTTAATTTATCTTCCTTTGCGTGTTTAGATTCATTGTGTAAACTTCACTATATAAATTCAATGTACCTAATAGTCTTTATTAGAATCGGAGTGAAAGAACTTGCTCAATGTCAAAAGGTTCGTTTGCATTCTTTATTGTACCTGTACAAGTCACATTTTATAAATAGATAGTAAATGGCTATTTATAAAATGTTTGTTTGTATCATTAATTAATATTAGATGGACTTTTAAAACCTTGCGTCATGTAGCCACAAAGAATCTACTTAATCAAATCTATATATCTCTAGCACAATCAGTAATAGGTTACTGCCTACCAGTCTGGGGTGAAGCAATCAAAATGAAATAGAAGAACTAGACAGGGCCCAGCGTTCTTTAATAAAGGTCATGTTCTTTAAGCCATATAGATTTCCTACAGAAAACCTCTATCTAGTATCTGGTGTGCTAACTGTAAGAAAGCTATATGTGCTTCAAATCTTTCTAAAAAAGCATAAATCTCTCCTTTTTGTAAAAGATCAGACCAAAAATAGAAGAAAGAAAAATGCTGCCCCTAAGGCCATGGTTAAACATCCTTTGCAAAAAGATAGTAGATATGTCAATCGTCTCAATATTATAATAATTATTATAAATAATTGTTTAGACCTTTATCCACAAACAATTTCTAACTGCAAAAAGACCCTTACCAACTGGTTGAAGACAGTAACATTATAGTAAACAGACACTCTCAACCAACAGTGGAATGATTCCCTTCATCACCCACACTCTTATGAGACTGGAGATTTTGAAGGAAGCCGATCACACACACACACCCCACACACACTCCACCCACACCCCACCCACACACACACCACACACACCCCTCAACCACACCCTTCACACACACCCCTCTCTCACACAAACACACACACGCACACACACACACACACACACACACACACACACATAATGCGCATTTAAGTTTTAGTTTAGTTAGTTAGTTTATTTTCCCCTTTTTACTGTTCCTATTAGGTACAACTTATAAGATGATTTATAAAAATGTTAAAGAAGAGCGGGTTTTCCTAATACAAGCATATAATTGCTTAAAAGGAGACTCCAAACCACTCCAAACACTAATCTATAAGTAACAGAAATAAATATTTTGTATTTTTTTTTGTATCATGACCAGCCTCTAAAAGTTACCCAAATGCAAAGTTCATTTGAGAGACTTTATTTGCTGTTGATATTTATAACTAGTTTGTTTACACAATACCTCGGCATACCTACCTATCTGTTGCTATACCATTAGACAGGGTTCATGTGAGATACCTATCTATGAACACCATCTATGTACCTACCATGTGAAAGCAATAAATGTATTGAGTATTGAAAAAAAGTTGAACCCACCACATGAGTGCCATGTTAAACATGAAAGTGACTCAGTAACATGTGTACTGAGTCACTTTCATTCACTGACTTCAACCTTTAAATGGCACGTGTAATCTTTGCTATATCGAAAACTTAAAAGTTAACACTTTTTTAACATTTTTTTACAGTTATTTATTCATAATTTTAGCTATAGATAAACCTGATTCACCTTCTAAATTACCTTAACTATGTAGCTGTACTTGACGTCAATAAATTGCCTGACTGACCACAGATTTAAAGATTAACCGTTGATTCGTATCGAGTCCATGCGTCATTGTCATATAACATGACATGTGTCAGTTTTTTTTTAACAACTCTTCTCGGCTACCTACCTTCATTAGAACGATCGCCAAGATGGAGGTATTTTAATTGACGACTTACCCAGCCCACATAGGTTCATGGCCGATACTCTTACGAATTTCAAGAGCAGACTTGACTCATATTATTTCATTAAAAAAAACAGAGTACATAAGCAGGGGATTATCACAGGGGATTTATTGAATAAGCCTATCATACCTATTTCTACCGCTTAGCAGTACTGCTCGTATTCTGTGTTCCGGTTTGAAGGGTATGGGTGCCGGGGAAATTACTGGCACATGAGACTTTCACCCGTTATGTCTCGGGATCGGCAACGCGCGAGCGATACCTTTGGTATTGCAAGCGTCCATAGGTTACGGTAACCGCATTAATTGTATAAAAAAATCTTCTTTCAATGTTTGACGTGTAAACAAAATGCGATATTATGTATATTTTTAGACTATTTACTGTAGATATTTAGAGTAAGAAACTATATTTTTTTTTGCAGTAGTTGACAATGTTCGACAACATTAATATGAGTCTAGCAATTGTAGATTAATATCTGTACCGACACTTCGCAAAAAATACAGGTAGGTACGTACGTACGCACATACTTAAGAGCAGATTAGAAATAAAACCGCGGAGAACCAGTTTGTATACAGATGACGTGCGTTAAAACTCCATCCACGTCAGTATATATAACTATAAATTATGATTGCAGTAAAATTGGGTGTAATTATTTAATTAAGTAGGTACGAAAACGATGCATGTTACGCATAAAATATACAGAAATTATTGTAAGACGTATAAGTAGTACCTTACGTCATATACACTACATAATATCATATAAACTTCGAATTTACCAAAGTCGTGGTGCAAACGTTGTTCACCATGACGGCAGGAACTCCCTCCTTTCGGCTTTAGAGGGGCATTCTATTACACCCTGTATAATGGAGTCTGATGGAGGAAGATTACAAAAATGCATTCGTTGAAGCGACCTGCTCGCTATATAAACTAGCAAACCGGCTATGAGAATGAGAAAATAACACTCATTTTACCATGCATAGCAACGTCTAAGACTTCTGAAAACGAGAAAGTTTAGTTTGTAATGTTGTCACCTTTCCATCATTTAGAAGTTTGAGACATGGCTAAGCCTTTCATAGTGAGTCGTATCTCATTGCCATTTTGTTTAGGGAACAGAAACTAGTATTACCTAAAAAGTAAACCAGTCGATCTTCTTGCTTAAATGCCCCATAGTTTGATGCCCAAACACAATTTTGGCACGTTTAGAAGTGCAACCGTCATTATTAAATTAAATAGACTAGCGGCAGCGATTCTTTAATTTCGTAACACTAATTATTGTACTAACAATTGCCGTGATTTACATATAAACTGAAACTTTCCATCTTTTGTTGGGTTGGCGACATTTTTAGTACAGAGTCGTCCCAAAAACAGCGGCCGAGTCAACTCGACCCGAAATACTCGTCTCCTCCGGGTAGACTTGCCAAATCAACATAATTTAAAAAAAAAATGTATTCGTAGTTCAAATGAAAGCTGATGGAAAAGTGAGTTTTCAATATTATTGTCAAGTGTTAGATAAATAGGTACTATTCATCAGAGCTCGCATAAAAACTAGGTTAAACCAAAACTATCAGTAACGTTATTGTCATCATTGACTCTACTTTTACGAAAGGTTTTAAAATTCCGAAGAAAAGCTGTCAAAAAGTTTTTCTTCACTTTTTTTTCATTATTATGTAAATGCTAAAATTATATAAAACTAGGCTCTGCCCACGGCTTTGTCCGCTACATAAAAAGTAGCATATGTGTTCTGATGTATAAGCTATATTACTGTATAGTTTCATCAAAAATTCGTTCAGTAGTTTTTGCATGAGATAGTAACTAACATCTATCCATCCTCACAAACTTTCGCGATAATAGGATAGCATAATTAGTAGGATTAACAATTAATTGTCAGATCCCTGGGTAGATAGGTGTGAGTAAGTACTTCATTGATTCTCGCATTTGAGAAATAATGTATGGCTAGTTATTATATTCACTTTGATTGGTAGTGTCACGTTCATGCCTTCGAAATGATTGTGCAAAGGTCAATCTCTCCGTAACGCGTGGCGTAGGTAAGTGTAGTGCCTACCTAGGTACATAAATCAGCAAGAGCATTCTTTAACAGTATTTATTGGTCACGTCGCGAGTCGTCAGCGACAAGAAAGATTTTGAATTTGGAAGCTTCAAATCTTTTAAACTATAATTACTGTATTTTTGTATATATGTACCTATTTGTACATAGTTGTACAAATAGGTACATATATGAATAAATTTAAACTAGGTACCTAATTCCTTTCTGAATACGAATTATACAAAATCATTCAAAACCACATACTACCGCTATACTGGCCACTTTGATCTTAGTCAGCCAAGTTATTTCAGTCTGTGGATTCTGTAGGTAGGTATCTACCTACCTGGGACGGATGTCTTAGGTGCAACATCTCGATTGACGTCATCACCGGGTCACTGACCGAGTTTGCCGCATTTGACTACACTCGGGTACCTCTTGAAGAGAAGTTGTTTTCTAATTCCTTTGTATCGATGCAGAATGGGTAAGAGTTACCATGATGTTGATCCCGTTGTGTTGTGATTGATTTCTCAGCAAATATAATTATGTGGTTTAGTTATAGAAAATGTTTGAAAATATCTGTAATTTTATAATCAGATGGTGAGAGTAGAACTAATGCAGCGCTTTAGCACTAGGAAAAAATATACCTCCACGTGTTTTCCATCGTCTTGTCGAGCTAAATTTTTCCTTCGAAGTCATAAATTTTACCATTCATGAATCTATTGCCAAAAAGTCAATCAGATAAGCCGTTTAGGAGATAAATGGCTACGGACACACTAACAAACAAACAACCTTATACGACAGACAAGCACCCTTCAGGGCGGGTAAAAAAATCACATCGTATCTAACAGTAGATACGTACGTGTTAATCAGAGCTTTTTAGGTTTACAAAGCTCGGCCATCAAGCAAACCTTAGTTTCGTGCTATGTCCGTCCTTTGTCAGAACCTTATTGTCAGTGCACACTATTCTATTTTTATATAGAATAGAATATGGAATATATTTATTTGCCAAAAAGGTGTTACAGATTTACAGGTTGTTGAGTAATGCCTAAGGTTTTAAATGTGGTTAGCTGCGACATCCAAACTAGGCTTCAAGCCTTCATTATCAAGTGCTATGGATGCTGAAATATGCACGGTGGTAACCATGCGTGTATATTAAGGGCCGCGCGAACACGGCGAGACGGTTAGGGTTACCAGATGTCTCACTGGAAAATCCTGACACGCTAACTAATGATAAGTTCACGCTAACTAATGATAAGTTCACAGTTGCACAGCGCGATTTAAGTATATTTTCATGTGGATTATTAAAATTTACAAATATTTTTATGTTTATTATCTTGATTTATTTTAGTTTTGCCGTTCTTACTAATAAAACAATAACTGAGTTATTTAGTAGATATTTCATGTAGATATTTTTTTTTGGTTAATGTTCCAAAAATCCTGTCATTTAAAAAAAACCCCGGAATCCTGACTAATACTTAAAAATCCTGACATTTCAAGACGAATTCTGACGTCTGGTAACCCTAGACACGGTGACGGGTGGCGACTTTCCCTTTGATCGCCAGTTCCACCGCCATTGCGTCAGTTTGACCGGGCATTTAGTGACGTCTTCAAAGTTATTCCTGCTTAGTTTAGTTTGAATATTCTACCTTGAAAGTAAACGTAGAAATAAAATCTGCAAATGAAATGAAACAGTTGAGCAAACAATCTATTGATAGGTCTATCAATCCACAAGCAGCTGATGACAAATTTGATTTTCTTCATTTACCCGCACAAACGCCTACTCTTGAAAATGCAAAGCGCTGCATATTCTGAACCAAAGGACAAAGTTTAATCTAAATTAATAAAATCGTTGCATGTTGTTGCCTCAATACTCAATACTCAATACATTCATTGCTTTCACATGGTAGGTACATAGATGGTGTTTATAGGTAGGTATCTCATATGAAGGGTTCTAAGAGTATAGCAGTAGATAGGTAGGCAGGCCGAAGTTATATGTAAACAAAAAACTAGTAGGTACGATAAAATAAAGTCAAGGTAGGCAAATTATGAAGGTATCTAGCATTTGGAATAACATAATTAAGTAGGTTTAGTCATTTTTTCTTTTGTTATAATTTTCATTAGACAAAATAGGTTCTTACGTCACTTTTTATTTATTTTTAAGAAGGTTTGTTAGCTTTCTAGTTTAAATAATCTTTAATGTCATAGTAGCATTTGTCAATTAAGAATGATATTAGCCTTTTGGTGAAAAGCGAATTTTGTAATTCTGTGATTTGTTTTGGGAGTTTGTTGTAGATTTTAACAAACAAAGCAACCTAAAGCCTAAATCATAGGTTCTGGATACCTAACGAAGGTAGCTTCCTTATGGTGTGTAGGGATGCACTAATAAAGATCTATTTTATTATATCCTAGCTATAACCTCTCTTATTTAGAAATAACATTCCCTACAGCGGGAAGAAGAAGTTTGTACGGAACCCCGACGCAGGCGAAATAAACGTTTGAAATAGAATCTGCCTACGTGCCTTCAACTTTATTGCGGAAAATGGTAAAAATAGGATAAGTGGGTATAAAATAGTGCAGATAGCTCGGCTCTCGTGACTGAGTATCAAGGTTAATCATTGTTCTGACTAATGCAATAAATGACTTTATATTTCACAAACGTCGATTCCTTGTCGTCATGGCTAATCGTGCAGTTTTTTCAATACAGATGTCTGTGTTAATAACTTTAGCAAGAAGCAAAGATAAGTAAAATTACTTTATTTGCATGTTTATTTTAATATTGTAGTTTGTCTTTAGGACAGGTAAAGTTTCAGCAGTGCCCCTGGAACTGATGTAAATATATAGCGGTTACGGTAACCGCTTACCATCTTGAGGGGCCTTGTTTTTCGCCGAACAAAACAAGCATGGCATGTACCTGCAAACTAATATTTTTATTTCGTTTGCAGGACAGTGCAAAAATCGTAGTATACCTATATAAAGTTACACAAGAAATATAATTATAGAAATAACTTGTGTGAAGCTGTGTTAACGTAATAATACAACGCTTCTGTGATTGTGTGAAGTCATATAGGCAATCTATAACAGTGATGTAGGCATTCCTATAAGAACCGCATCGAGATAAATAATAAATAAATAACGCTGGACACTTTTTCACACAGCATCATCTGGTCCCAAACTAAGCAGAGCTTGTGTTATGGGAACGACATGACTGATATATACTACTTAAATACTTTATTTTTTGTAAATACATACATATTATACATAGAAAACACCCATACCCGAGACAAATATTTGCAGTTCATACAAACATTTGTCCCGCGCGGGAATCGAACCCTTAACCTTCTGTGGCTCAGGCGGGCTTTCGCTAAAGAGGTCGTCAGTCGAGATCTGTGTGGACAACCGACAAGATGAAAAAACAGTTCGTAAAAGCTCCAAGTATTAAGAACCTATCTATCTATTGGGCTCTGCGATTAGATGTGACTCAACTGTTTACAAAATGCAACTAATAAATTGGTTTTTGCTATGAATATCCGAATTACGATTCGCATAAAAAAGTTGTCTACATCACGAAAGTCACATAATTTTTTTTTAACTTGTATTATAATTTGGGGAGTTCACAAAACTCGCATTCCTATGAAAATAGTCATGCAGTTTTTCTTAAAAGACTTTTCAGTCGTTGTTTGTGTGAAACGTTGTGAATCTTTGATAGAGTTACAGTAAAATAGCTAAACAAACCTAATGCATAACTTAGAGCTCGTGCTCTGAATCCCAGTAGCAAAATAATTCAATGCAAAACATTGAACATTGAGCAGGTATTCCCAATTTGCTCTCGCTGGCATAACGGCCACAGTTTCGTTTCATAATTGAAGAGCAAACGCTTGGTACCAAGCCTACCCGCAGCTTAGACAAGTATCAATCCAAGCGTTGGGATAACGATTAAGCAACATTATCTACCTATATAAAATGTCATCAGTACTGAGGTGAGTGCCATTGCATCTAATTAACGCTAGGCAGCGTCAGTTCCGTAGACTATGATGAGACGTTAGTCAACAAAAAACTAAAGTGTGGATTGCTACTTGTCTAAGCACATGGACCTTAAATGCGGATTTTCCACAATTTCAACTGAATGCAGTTTTTTTGCGACTGCTTTGATGGACATTGTGATCTCCTAAAAAAGAAAAATGTCTTTTCTCAGTCGGTTTATTTTCATTTGATAGCATATATTCTGAAAAGTAGGCCAATATTCAAAAAATTTCGTTCCAAATAGAAATACAGAAATATTCGTGAGGTTCAAGCGTGCTATGACATTTGAATTAATTTTGATATAGGTTATTCTAATCCCGGCTTCGTTGAATGTAGCACGTTCCAGTTTTTAAGGGTATTTAGGCTTTCAAATCAAATCGACTATGCTCCGAACTAAACGAGTCGAAAGCATTATTAAATGTTCACTAGCTTCTGCCCACGGCTTCGCCCGCGTGGTACCCGGATAAAAACTAGCCTATGTGTTATTCTGATGTATAAGCTATATTACTGTAAAGTTTCATCAAAATCCGTTCAGTAGTTTTTGCGTGAAAGAGTAACAAACATCCATCCTCACAAACTTTCGCGTTTATAATATTAGTAAGATAGGATAGTCCGACTGAACTATATGAAACATAAGTAAGGTCGAATGAACTTATTGGCGAATTCGGAGGGTCCTCTCTGAAAAACAGAAGCGCACAGGAGAAATTCCACACATCACCCGAAGTAGATCATGCTGAATGTAACTTAGCCTTTAGCTAATTGATGGGACCGATTATGGTATTAAAATAATACTTAGCCAAATTAAAGTTTCGATCTATGCATTTAAGTCTCTATCTTAAAAACGTTATCCGACACAGATAATTAAAATATTTTTTTAAAAAAATAGTGATAATTAATAATAAATTATTAAAA
The DNA here is from genome assembly GCA_958496245.1 of Perizoma flavofasciatum. NCBI lineage: Eukaryota > Metazoa > Arthropoda > Insecta > Lepidoptera > Geometridae > Perizoma > Perizoma flavofasciatum. The sequence continues at coordinate 9,159,438 of OY292425.1, read as the reverse complement.
AATTTAATAAACAAAATAAAGTTGATTATGTGACAATTCTACGTCGGTAAGTTACATGATAATAAAGACCATTGAATAAAGAAATAATGGTAATAAATAAATTAGCAAGGAAATCTACGAAATACAGTAGTAATCAGCCACATTTTGATTTTTTCAATAACAACTATGTTTACAAGCAAACAGGCACTCGTCAAATGGGGTATTATTAACTCTGTCGGAGTACATAGTTTGTTGTTTTCCAAGACACGCTTGGAACAACACAATAACTTCGTCATAGGACTTTCAAACTATGAACCATTAGTTTCACTGAATAACGATTGTACACGTAAATATCTGTATTGTTTCATTTACATATTGACATGCAACGGAAGGTATTACATTATAATCAGTGTGTTAAAGCACCCGCTGCGAGATAAGTTGTAGTTTTTGTTTTCTGAAATTAATAAAGTGACAAGTAAATTTTTAAATAATAATTTATAAGGCATCAAAAAATCGACTTCAAATAACGGGGAAATTAATAAAAAGTCTACTATGCAACTTCATTACCCATTTTTTTGTATTAATATTTTTTTTTCATAATATATGGTACCACCCTTGAACCATATTTATTAAAAAAGAATCATTAAAATTGGTCCACAATTGGCGAAGATATCGCGTAACATATTCTTATAAAAAAGATACAGATGTATTGAGAAACTCCTTTTTATGAAGTCGGTTGATAATAGTTAAATCGCGATATTCCCGACATGCTTGCAGTCCCAAGATTATCATCAAATCCTCACGTGCTCAAGTCATTTTGCTTAGTAAAATGACTTGAGCACGTTTTCACGACTTTCGATTAAACACAAATGAAAAATCGCCCTAAAAAAAAATGTCGGATAGTCGTGATTCCATGAAATGATGATGTTTTTGAAGTTTTACTGTAAAAATATGTAACCCTCAGGAATAATACATGGGTCCACCTCGAGATTATTCTCTATACAATAACAAAATAATCATCATTCGGTTAACAACTGGCGAAGATATCAGGTAACAAAAACACACGATAAAAAACATCGTTTAAGAATTTAAAACTCTGTTGTATTTTCCATCGTGTGGCTTGTGGTGGTAAAATCTATTTAAGAACCATCCTTGAAGACATATTATCGATTGCAAAAAATAGCATAACAATCCGATAACAAACAAATACAAAAACATTACCCTTCTTTTGAGCAGTCGGGTAAAAACAAATTAAAAATGTCGTATGGCATACGGGCATAAACGGGGTCCTGTCGTCGCAGGTAAAACATATAAAATAAATAACAGTAATAGGGATAAAAAATAATAATACAAGATATGGTTTTTCACTTTGGTTTTTTGCTTTCATAACCCACCTACACGTTTTTATTTTCTTCCTGAAAGCATTCAAGAAAGCTATGACGTATGAATGGAACATTAGTTGAAGGTCACCAGGAGAGAATTGAGAAAACGTGCCTATTGAAAACACTATAAGTTAGAGAAGTTTTAAAGACCTTTGTACGAAGGTCCGTAGGAACTTGGAAGGTATCGTAGAGTAGGAAACCTGGTAAAGCCTCTTTTCCTGAAGCATCGTCATATTATGTCGTATCAATATAGAATGTTCCAGAATATGTATACTAACCCGAAAGCTGAACATAATAGATGATAACATTTTGTTCTATGACCCTCCAAAATTTGATTTTTTAATTGAAGAAAATTGTGATAATTGACTTGTTCCTTTCGTAGGCAGGGTCAATGCCTTTTGGGGAAGTAAAATTTTCTGGGTCACCCTATATAGCGGTGAAATTGATTCTAATCCTTGCGTCAGCTAGATTATTGACATTTGCCGAATCCGTTCCTGCGCGTTCTCCGACCGTATAAAATGGTCATGTATCGAAGTGCTAAGCTTCTCCCCAAAGAGCCATATAGGTTCATACTCATGTTATAGATAATAATGGGTGTAGTAATTTTAATTAAGGTAGGCGAAATAACCTATCGGGATGGACCACCAAAAATAACGTTACCAAAATAAATATTAATGAGGTGTGCCGCTAAATAAAACGGCAATGCGTGCCAAAGGTATCATAATAAAGAACTATATGTGTGTATCATACGTTTGTGTATATATTATACACTAGCTGCATCATCGCCCGCGTGTTACTTGGAGAAAAAGATGCCGATGAAAAGTAGCTTGTAGACTTACGTTGCATAATTGGTCCCTACGAAAAATTCTTGCATCTATACTTATGAAATCGTTTGTCCTGACTGACTGGCACTAGAGAGTTCAAATTTATAACATAGGTTTATTTTAAAACGTAAACATGAAAGGAAGATTTTTTTGGAAATTTTCACTTTAAGGGGGGAAAGGGTGGGTAAACTTTGTATGAAAGTTTTTGTAGTTAGAAACATGAAAAATTGTATGTTTGCACGAAATTCCATACATATAACTTTTGTGTAATTGCGTGAAATTGTAACTACTCATCATAAATAAATAGTTACATGTTTCTGGGTTTTTCGGATTTTTACTTTTTAAGGGAACATTATTTTATACCATAGCATTTATTAATTACCGACACAAAGTAAAAGTGCGTAATGCCAAGTGACATTGGCATTAAGACGGGCACTAACTATTTGTATCATACATAAGCATTGAAATTATCGTGGTTTGATACCCACCATCCACAAACTTCCCGCAACTTTCAAGATATGTCATCGGTAAATCGGGTAGGGAGCTTTTCTATTTACTACACTGATAAATCATCCAGCTAAAACTTCGAATTACTTTGACTTTGATGCAGACGGGCATCATGCTATACTTTGTATCTGACGTATGTCTCCATATGCCATAAGGACGGGTCCTAGAAACTGCCACACAGTTTATACATCAGCAATTTTCAGCGTTCCTTCTAGTTATGTTTTTTTGATATAACTTGTTCCGAATAAATGAATTGAAATGAAATAAATCACTACACTAATCAAAAGAAATGGTAGTAGCAATTACAACTTCCTTCGTAGTATAGTGCGTATCGGTAACTCGTAGTCAATGACTCGGGCAGCTCGCCAATAAACACGGGACAACTCGCTAACAGGAAATACATTTTCAATTTATGAGATATGAGCTGTATTTATGTATAGCTTAGTTTAGAGAAGAGCTCGACTCGAATTCATTCAAAAAAAACAATAAGGATATTGTTTAAACGGAATCCGAATAGAATTATATTCTTTTTGTGGCTATAGAGTCTATTACTATTAATGGGATACTACTCCCACTAATGCAAGTATAAATGTTTGGAAGTTTGTTGCTCGTGATATCTGAACGGTTTGGATGAAATTTGAAGTAGGTTATAGTTCGTGATCTAGAATAGGCTACTATTTACTCGGTAACCACACGGTTTTCTTTTAGGACTTTCAGCAAAAGACATGAGCAAGTCTAGTTATTTAATGAAAATTCAGATTTGTCAAAACGGTTGAGTTCAGAGTAATGTTAGTTTTAAATACTCTAAGTTTTTCTCTATGTTAGCAATTTCAATCAATAACATTATCCTTACTACCATATCCCGTAAATTTTAATTAGAACGAGATTATGAAGATACCTTATCCTGAATTGGTAGAACTATATAGTTGATATTGATACCTAACTGCCTACCTTCCTTACATATTTTCCAAAAGCAATCTTCCACTTTTATGTATGATAAGTACATTACGAGCACTACCTTAAAACAAACACGTTTAGATTAATTAAAATCACTTTACAAGACTAATTTGATTTTACTAGGGGTTAGTCATAAGGTTTTATGACTAGAGATACGAGATAGGACTATGAACGTTAGAAATTGTTGATTTAGTGTTAATGTATCATTAGAATATCAATTTATAACGCCAACAGCATGAGCTGTTGACAACGATTACTAGTACCAGTTACTGGTCTGTGGTAACACCTATCTATACAAATATTTATTTGTTTCGCCATGTCATAGTCGAAGACAGCAACATCATGTTTCATGAAAGGAATGAAGAAAACCAAATTCAAACGTGCGGGATTTTATCAAATGTAAAAAATTATAATTTATGACGTAAAAAAATAAATTAAAATCTTATATCCGTCATCGCGTAACCTCGTAACTAGAATGGAATAAACATGGCACTGTTAGCCCAAATCTATATTATACTAATATTATAAAGAGGAAAGATTTTTTTGTTTGTATCGAATAGGCTCCGAAACTACTGGATCTATTTTAACCATTTTTTTTACCAAATGAAAGCTAAATTATCAGGAAGTAACATATAATTTATTTTCAAAAAAATAGAGATCCTTAAGAAAATTGCATATAATGTAAACCAAAGTAGCAAAATTTTGCCTATAAAATATATTATTTGGCGTGCGCTGAGAAAACTATTGATGATACATAAAAATGATTTACTACATTATTAAAGTACTCATTATTACCTACAAAAAAGTCCGCGAGGAAATATATCTTACTACCATAGTAAAGTCACAATAGCAGCTTGTGTGTTCTAAAATTTAATTAGATCGCCGATATTTCCACGGAATCGAAACTTACGCGGGTGAAACCGCGGGGCGCAGCTAGTAACTTATAAAACTATACCTCTATAAAACAAAATATCAACTAATATTTACAAAATGTATTATCTTCTGTCTTACTGTCTATCTGTAAAACTGTGTAGATTATTGATCAACGAAGGTGTTAGTGTTGAAAAATATCTTGGTAGCTGGTAAATTTTATACGGAAAGGCGGATAACTATTTTTTATGTCAACCAATGAATAAGCTAAATAAACCTATTTTGCAACCCGATACTCAATTAGTGGCTTCACAAAGGATGCTCAAGTAATATATTATTGTATAATCGACTGTCGGAGTGGCCAGCCGCTCGGCGGTCGAGACGGTTGGCCTCAATATGCAAAAATACCAATTTTTTTTTATTTCAATGACGTCCGAAAGCAACTAATGAAAAATCAATAGAGTCTAAGCTCTGTTTGAGATTCATTCTCTAGATTAGATGCCTAACTTCATCAAATACTAGTTTTTGGTCACGGCTTCGATATTTATTCCCATCTAAATCGGTTTAGCCGTAACGAAGATTAATTAGCAATAAACTTACAAACAACCATATATTCACATAATTTATAATATAAGTATGAACTTACACTACATGTGTAGTTTCCACGCTTATGAGAAATCTCAACATTTATATAATATCTCAAAAGTATAAACCTTTGCGAAAATAGGACGGAAATACCGGTTTGTTTTGTAAATGCGAAATTGGAAACAGTAAAGTGTATGGAGACAATCAATGACACGGCACAACCTAAAATGTAATTTTCTTTGTAATTTGAAACTGCAAAATGTAATTATTTCAAACGTTGAAGAGGATAAGAGATCCCTTAAAAGTTTCAATAACTTTTAGAAAGTAAGTTAATATACGAGTCAAGATTGATAAGTATTGCCCCGTTATGTCTCAAGGTCGACACCGCGAGAGTGATACCTCTGGTATCGCAGGCGTCCATAGGTTACGGTAACCACTTACTAACAGGTAGGCCCTATTGTTGTTTGCCATTAGTTGTATAAAAAAAATCACCGGTTCTTTTTTGTTAATCCTGAGTTAGGCTAGATGACCAACAGTTACTCAGTGAGTGGCAGGATTGAGTGCGACTCGGAAACGCTCATTTCATGTGTTTCCTACTTGTCACAAAAATTATCATCGCGATTTTTTGGTTCTAGAACATGGTGTGTTTCTGGTTTTTTTCTACACCGATTGAGAATCAGTATTTTTAGTTTACCGAAGGGTTGTATTTTCCTTGTATTGTAGTAATAGGGGAACGATTCTAGACATCAAAGAAAAAGTATACCGATAGAGGTTCTTATTTACCTATCGGAATTGCTCTACGATACCTGCTAGTAAACAAGATTAATTGAGTAGGCCCAGCGTAGGTGTTTGTTTTATGCTCTCGATATAAGGTTATAAAGATGAATAGGATACTTCGTAGAGGTATACGATTTCATCTGTCGGTAATTGGTAAGCGAATACGTAATCTATCAATTTGAGAGCTTTTTGTTTTGCTTAGTTTCTTTTTCGAATACGATTCTCTGCTCTCAAAGTGCAATAGCAGGTATCATGTTGAATTTTGATCATGTGCTATTGAATTTATTGGATCTCAACTAAGAAGGCTTCATAATGAAGTTTGTTCCTGTTCTGTAATATTATACCAATGTTTGCATGCATAAAATGTTCGAAACATTTTTGAAATTAGATCTTCAAAATACTATGTTATATGATAGGTACTTACAATTTTCTTCACTTAAATTTTGGATTGTGTTTGTTGAAAAATAGGTAAACATCGATCACTCAGCTTTATCATAAAATTCTACTTTTAATGCTTTGTTTTTAAAGTAATTGTTACTTCGTTTGTATGGTTTGGTGTTCTATACAAAAAACATAAATGGGTGACCGTTAGAAGTAATTACAATAGAGTGCTTTAGTCATTGCTTTGGAAGCACACTGAAGTGTTAGTTGCTGAGTCTTGCTTATTCAAAATAGCTTACAAATTATTTATTCTGCCTAATAAGAGCTCTTACAACTACAAACTCGTACATAAGTTATATATTATACTAATATATTATTTAGTTTAGTTTTGTAGAAGAGTCTACAGGCTTTAAAGTCCTAACAGAATATGGAACTTCGTTATCTGCTTGAGAAAGCAATAAATATTTCATTCCAACGCTTTCGTCTGGTATTGATCTGGATCAGTTGATCTGTCTATAGATAGTTTGTAACGGTCTTTAGATAGTTAGCTGTTTCATCTTTATTTTTTGTATAAACCTACTTGTTCAAATTTGTATAAATACATGTATTTTATTTCAAACTTTATATCCTATTCAAAAGTTCATAAATTACCATGCGCTATAAATTTTCAGCTGTGTATGAAAAGCGTAACAATCCTAATTATGTAAAACCACTTATTTTCAGTCGAATTAAAATTACATGCAGTGGCGTATTCCGATGCAATACTGCTTCCATTTAATGATGAGTGGATATTACGTGTGCGTGAGGCATCCGTGACCCCGATACCTAATTACCAGTTGATAAGTATCTAATAAAGGAGTTAGTTAATTTGACTGAAGAAAACCCTAGCAGGTACCAAGTTCAGCGATACGGCTGGAAGCCTATACCTAGTTCGTAAAAATCTGTTCAAGACTGCTTTATGTGAGTGATACACAATAAATTGTAGGTAATTGTTGTAACTCGAGAAATGTTGACTAGAAAATGAAATAAATGTATAAAGCAGTATAGAATTCCAAAATAGATACCGGTAGTAGGTAATAGCGAAGCAAGACCTATTCGTAAGTAGTATGTTGTAATTGAACGGTTACGGATCAATAACTTGAAGGATATCATGACCTTTATCAACTTCCAGTGGTGGGTGTTTGCTTATGTTTTAAAAAAACTGACTTTGCATGCATCATTACTGGCATGCATTAGTATCGCGCAAATTCTACTAGATCAAATGGTCCAAAACGGGCACACAGTGTCCTGCAACACAGTTTCAAACAAGCACAGAAGACAGTGTCACACCATACTCTCTCAGGTATTCTTTTGGAATAAATGATTTTGTGTTTTTCTAACTGTAAAGGTAGGATGCCGTTTACACGGCAGATATAGTTTTTTGTTTAAGACGTTTCACAAGATGTAGGTATTATTTAATGGTATTTAATCACTTTATAAACTCAATTAATTTCAGCCTGAAATCATCCGTAGCTAGGGGAAAGGGGAAGTTAGTCCCATCCCTTTTTTTAGCCTCCTTAGTCTTGCGCGTTTTATTTATCGTTAGCCAAGCTCTGTCTTTAGTCTTTTCAAGACTTCGTTATCACAATAAACGGTACTATAGTAAAAAAGCTATTTAAATATAAAGTAATTCGATCAATACTTGACATACGATAATCAGCTATCAAATTCAGAAGATAAACAGGCATTTACAAATAATACTTTGCGGAAACGGTAACTCATCCTACTACTATTATAAACGCGAAAGTTTGTGAGGATGGATGGATTGTAACTCTTTTACGCAAAAACTACTGAACGGATTTTGATGAAACTACAGTAATATAGCTTATACATCAGAATAATACAAAGGCTACTTTTTATCCTGGTACCACGCGGGCGAAGCCGTGGGCAGAAGCTAATTGTTTCAAATCGATGGACTCATACTCAAAGGTAATCCTAGTGTGGACATGATTATGTATGTGTAAGTTGGATGTTTATTTATTATCATTTATTGGTTGTTACACTAACATCAAAGTTATTGATCTAAAAAACCGTATTTCCCAGCTAGCGATCAAGCTATCCGATAGTTTTTACAAATAAACAAACCAACTCACGATGTTTTTGATGGTAGACTTGGAGAATAAAAACCAATAAGAAAATAAATAATACTCAATGAGGCAAATTCGGCATCAAATGCATTTTTTCTGACAAAGGCAACAACACGATAATTATGTAGGTACATATTATGTTTCCTGATTGTTTTTGTAGATATATTTTTATTATTGTATGCCCAGGAAGGGCAAGTGTTGTTACTAAATGTTATGTATTCCATCTATGAACACACAGTAACACAATAAACGATTATTCTATTCTATTAAACTTGTCTAAAACATCATTTCTTGCAGATTTGCTCTGCGCTGTGAGAATCTTGAGGTACAAAAAATAGGACTCTAATTTACGCTTCATTTTATTTTTTTGTTGAGCGTAATTTTTAAACAAACCCTTATCCAGAACGGTGCGAGCTTCAAATTGCACTTACAAGTACCTATTACTAAGTTTTATAATTTGTACATTCTGTTGCCTGCACTTAGTCTATAATAATATTATAAAGAGGAAACATTTTTTGTTTATTTGTTTGTTTGTACCGAATAGGCTCCGAAACTACTTGACCGATTTTAACCATTTTTTCACTAATAGAAAGTTAAATTATCAGGAAGTAATATAGGCTATAATTTATTTTCAAAAAATAGAGATTCTTAAGAAAATTGCAACAATGTAACGCAAAGTAGAAAAATTTTGCTTATAAAATTCATTATTTGGCTTGCGCGGAGAAAACTATTGATGATACATAAAAATTATGTACTACATGAGTAAAGGACTCATTCTTGGCTACATAAAAGTCCTGGAGGGAATATATCTAACTATCATAGTTAAGTCACAATAGCAGCTTTTGTGTTCTAAAATTTAATTAGATCGCTGGTAGAAACAAAAGTTGATTACATTCGTATCGTAGAATTAATTATTATTCAAATAAATAGTTTCATCATCAAGAGTATTATGTAGCAGTAAAATACTTTTTAATTCATTCGAATCGGACATTTAATTTTAAAGTTATCACGAGTATAAAATCGAAACTTACGCGGGTGAAACCGCGGGGCACAGCTAGTCTTAGATAATGTGTTTAAGAAGAGCGAGGCCTCTTAATACATTTTCACATTTAAAAGGTGACTCAACTAACATGTATTACTGATGAAGCAAAATAAATAAATATTTTTTGTGTATTGTATTTCTATAGTCAGAATAGACATGGAATTAGCTAGTAAGCCTATTAAGGCTAAAAGAAGCTTATTATGTATTGCTGCTACAAATAGGCTTGCAGCTTAGTAAATAAATAAAAAAAGACAAATAAATATTCCATATCCCACACTAGGACTTGGAACAAAATATCTGTAGAACATACGTACATTTGTCCCAAAGCGGGTACGCACCTCTTACGCCGCAGCTCAAAACATGGATATATGATGTTATGACAAGGTGAATCGTGCCTACAAATTAGTTACCTTCTTCCTGTTCGAAGTTATAAATAAATAAATAATGCTCGATATTTTTTTACAACAGAACTAGTGTTATGTGAACTACATGATTGATAATATTTTATTAATAATAGTTAGTTAATCGTATTTTATAACCGTTTTTAGGTTAGGTTTATTACATTTAGATATAATAAAATCGATTTTCATTATAAAATAATCTGAGTATTTAAAAAATAAAATAAAAATAATGCGAACATTTTCATACAGCATCATCTAGCCCCACACAAAACAGAACTTGTGTTATGAGAACTACATGACTGATAATATCTTAAATACATTTTTATTTGCAATAGTTAGTTAATCGTATTTTATAACCGTTGTTAGGTTAGGTTTATTACATTTAGATAGGTTAACCTTTGTTAGATTTATTACATTTATATGTAATAAAATCAATGTTATTTTTAAAATAATCTGAGTATTTAAAAAAATAAAATAAAAATAATGCGAACATTTTCACAAGCATCATCTAGCCCCAAACAAAACAGAACTTGTGTTATGAAAACTACATGACTGATAATATCAGTAGCTTCTAAAAGTGCTATTTATATTACTGTTTTCGAAACAAATATTTCACCAGCACCCATACCCGGAACATAGAAATACGAGCATTACTTCTTGGTGGTAGAAATAGGTATGGTTGTAGTACTTCACGGGCAAGCTCATGTAATAAATAAAGTTTAATTTAATCTTTAATTTATTTTATAATCTTTATAATGTAGTCAATACGGTTCGACCAATCACATTTTATACAAAATAGTAAAATGTCGGTTTATACGCCGGATTAGAAAAAAACGTTATTTGTAAAGTGATTAGCTTTAATGTTAAAGGGATTATACGTGCAACATATACATTCACATTGTAAAAACGGGAATTTTCACGTATCGTACTATCGGTGAAGGCACCGACTAAGTTTCGACTCATTCCGAGAGTCTTCATCCGGGTGATTGATCGTGACGTTCTCCCTCCGCGTCGCGTCGTTTTTAAAATATGAAAGTCAAGTTCATGACAGTTTTTGGAATAAAATATATACATTCACATTGCAATCTAGGTTCCACTTTGGATGTTAAATAGTTATCATATCTCACATGCTTCGCGACGTTAAACTAGTTATTGTCATACAGCGATAAGAGATAAGAAATACCTCGTTGTTCAGACTTCATCTCCGAAGAAAATCTGCTGATCCCTCCTAATCGGTTGTCCTCGTGATCGAATATCAGAGACTGAATAGTAATATCTGGATACTTTGGGAATATCTGTTGTTCGATTGAAAAGAAAGTTCAGGGAGCGCGCACCAAAGGATTTTTTTTAATCAGTTTTTACTCTTCGTTTGCTTAATGTAACTGAAAGGTCTAGGCTTCATTTGTTTCTTATACAACTTTTTGGTGTTTCTTTTAATCATAAATCCTGTGCCTTGTTGATTGAATCCTGTGATTTTTTTGCAAGGGCAGAAACTTTTTATTTGTCTGCGTTTTTGTATTGAACTAATAGAGGCTTTTTTTTTATAAAACCTCCCGAAAATTTAACTGTAAAATCATAAAAAACACACTTGATAAAAAAAATTATAACGAAGCCTATAAAATATTTACCACAATAATTTAAACAAATGTAAGTATCGCATTTCTATATGACTAAGCAAAAGTTGATAGACGATAATTATGACAGTTTCATCAATATCATGATAAAATTCCGTGAGTACATTGAAACTGCACTGATTGACCTTTAAACAGTGTGTGTACCAACAACGGCTCATAAAGAATTTGTTAGGTTGTGTTTATATACATACAGCAATACTGCTGGTAGTACATTTACTATCTCTCTTTCATATGCAACACAGTATCATCTCCAGGACTACAAATATATACCTTCATAAGTAAAGTTATGCCTCTTTTCCATAGGGGTAGGCAAAGACCACAGATACTGTCATATTTATTTAGCTTCATTCATCATCACATTCTTCATTCATACAATAGGGTAGGTACTCTTAACTTGGCCTTTCTTCAGAATGTCTCCAATTTGATCAGAGTACGTTCGCCTTCTCCTTCCAATAATCTCATCCTTTGTATACTATGATATGCAATTAAATAAGATAGTTGATTATCCATGTAATCAGTTATATTTATTTATACTAAGAACTATACTCAATTTTTTGAAAATATTTTTCACATCACAGTATTTCACAGATGTTGCATGTTATGCTTAGCGCTATGCAAATTCTAACTCGATTCTACAAAGATACGACTACGATCCTCAAGTAATACGGATTTTGTGTTATCAGTACGAATATGATAAGAGCACAAGCAACAGCTGACTTCTTCATGATTTGAAGTAGATTCTTATCTCGATTTTGGCATTTTGCCTATTTGTAGATGGAGTAAACAAAAACTTGGAAACTCTGGAAGAAAACTGTGTTGGAGATTGAAAAGGCAAATTATTTTAAGGCAATAATTAAGTACTTACTTACTTACCAGCTCAATAGTTTTATTTATTGATAATTATAGGTGCGATATAAGTGCTTCGTGTACTAGAGGATGTTACGTTTTACTTCTAGACAACGTTTTTTTAGACTTTTTCGTTCTCTTGTTAAAATACGTTCGCATGGAGTGATAGTGACCATCAAATATATAACTGTGATTCAAAAGATCACCAACCGTGATCAATGAAGCGTGATCGCATAATAAAATAAAAATTGTATGTTCTTCGCAACGTCAGAACTAGTTACTAGTGTAAAAGTTGTTAGTATTATAAGGCTACCCTCGGTTGTCTCTGCCTCTTGACAATGTTTTTTTTAAAACGGATATCAACTTACTCAGACTAATTTTTTGAGTTCATACACGAAAAATGCCTCAAAAGGAAGCGCTTCGACTCGCTGGTCCAGCCGCTAACTCCCAATCAGAATAATTTCTGAGGAGCGCCGGCAATCATAAATCAAGCACATCATGCACTGCAATGTCGACACAACAGTCCACTTGTTAAGTTACAGCGGTCACTAGCACAGTTACACATAGAATCACCACATCTAATGAGCCTTTCACTCAAAACGACAGTACACCTAACCTGTCTTTAGTGCGGTGAGAATTATTGCGGCCAGCCAACTAGATTTAACGATTGCGCATCCGAAACTGGGGTATACTGTCACGTTTTCCGCCGTCTTTTAGACGGTTTTCATTGAAGGCTGATGATTATTTTATGAGAGGGGTTTGTTTACTCCGAATGCGAATAAATCGGTGTCGTGCGCACGCAGAGCTTCTACACAGACGGGTGCTCTGTGGGGCTACCGGCGCCGACTACCGCGGGGCTCCGAGACCGCACTGAACCTAACCGAGTAAACCTATTGCCGCCAAATCGGATTCTCCTATTCGCTCGATCATGGCTTTAGCTAACGCGGTAGAGCAAGATGAGAGCATTGATGTTGGGAAAATAGCTTTGAGTGCTGCGCCAAGAACTTTAGCAAATCGAGTGCACAAACCGACTTACGAAAACTATAGTTACAAATTAGAATTAAGGATTAAAATATACTTATTATGGTAACTATATATGTATAGTGTGTACCTACCGATATAATGACAAATAATGTCGGTACAAAGTTCATAAAACATAGCAATAATAATTTTATACGATAAGAACGTTAAAGAAGCATAAATTAAAAGTATCCTACCTCAAACTGTTTTAGCGATAAGATAAGAATCGATAAGGTGGATCAATTTAAAAAAATTGATAACAAAAATTAACTTACTCTAATTTAACAAAAATAATAATTTTATGTTTTTAGCATTAAAATTCCGGGAAATATATTAACTGTGCCTACGCATTTTTTAAGTTATTTTCTTTGAGAGGCTAACGCAACAAGGGCGTTTTCTCACCTTCAAAATTCGATACTCCTTTACAAACCCTCAACCCTATTTGACAAAGTCCTGACCCCACACTAGGATTCCCTGTATCGTGGGTATCAGAAACTACGAGTGCCGGTACCACATTTCTTAGACCCCGAACAAATATCTGCAGAACATGCAAAAGTTTGTTCTAACATTTGTTAAATTTTAATTAATTCTGATTCTCAGATAATTTTCAAAAAAATTGAGTTTATTATGAGTGGCAGTAATAAATAAATACCTTAATTTTTATTTACAAAGTTTAATTGAATATATAAATGACAAAAAACTATTTCAAATAACGGGAAAGTGATACAAATCTATATGAAATTACATCACAATTTGAAGTCGGTTAAAAAGAGGTTTGACCACAGATAACTTTTAAATGATAAACCAGACGAACAGACGGTCACCTAGTTTATTTCTATCATAACTCAACCTCTTTTTGAGAACCTACTTTCTTTTAGAAGCCAATCTAAATTATGTGTATATTTTTTGGTTTTAAAGTGTTTTTAATTTTTAAATAATTCCAAGGTTTTATTACTAGCTGCGCCCCGCAGTTTCTCCCGCGTAAGTTTCGATTCCGTGGGAATATCGGCGAACTTATTAAATTTTAGAACACAAAAGCTGCTATTGTGACTTAACTATGATAGTTAGATATATTCCCACGCGGACTTTTTTGTAGGTAGGATAATTTTTGTAGGCGGAATAATAAGTACTTTAATCATATAGTACATCATTTTTATGTATCATCAATATTATTCTCAGCGCACGCCAAATAATAAATTTTATATGCAAAATTTTGCTACTTTGGGTTACATTATTGCAATTTTCTTAAGGATCTCTTTTTTTTAAATAAATCATGGCTTATGTTACTTCCTGATAATTTAGCTTTCATTTGGTGAAAAATGGTTAAAATCGGTCCAGTAGTTTCGGAGCCTATTCGATACAAACAAATAAATCTTTCCTTTTTATAATATTAGTATATATTTAAATTGTAGACCTAAGTCGCCTTTTCATCGTATTCTATTTTCGATATGTTATATTCAAACCTTGCGCTAGTGGCTCTGACAGATACTCGTAGACCACTTTTCGTAATGATACCGTATAAGTTTAGATAAATTCTTGCATTCTTGTATTGCTATTTTCCGACGTGATAATTGGGGCGTGGATGTACCTTGACATCAAGTGTTATACCTTTTTCTCTAGTCTCACTATGATGCAGTCTTCAGTCTCAATCTTCATCTATCTACAGTTTGTAAATTAGATTTGCGAGTTCAGGTAAGGGTAAGGTCCCATAAGGCTATCGTATCAAAGTGGTTTGTATAATGGTACAAATTATGACCTTTAGTTTATATACGTACTAAGGGGTTTACTTTACGCGAGTGACATTGAAATTGTGATTAAACCACAATAAATTGTCAAGCTGGCGTGACCTGGTTTTACATTCTTTGGAATTGTTAGATTGCAACGTTACATGCTCGTATATATTTTAATTTGTAATATATGTATTTTTAACTCGCTCAAGGAAAGATATCGAGTTTTTAGTAGAAGTTTAAATCTTAAAAAGATACCTACGTTTTAAACTGTTTTCCATGCATAACTTACAAACACATAATAAATAAACAGCTAGCAGACATAGTCCTGATCCCACACTAGGATTGCATGTGTCGTGGGTATATAGAATGACGAGTACCGTGGCACCACAAAACCCAGACCCGTAAAAAATATCTGCAGAACATACAAACATTTGTACCGCAGCGGGAATCGAACCCGCACTTGTGTCGCAGCCGATTACTAGCTCGCCGCGTCATCGTGTTCGTGATGTATACAGGTATAAGACAATAACATTATCTTTTTTTTCAACAGGCGCGTGCCAAAAAAAATATACAAACGAAAAAAATAAACAGCTGTACTTTATATTTATAAAAACATGAAACTCTAGTAGAGTATTGTTTTTATTCGCACAAATTATAAGCTGTGTTTTTTGTTGAGTTGTTAAATGGGAACTTACCATCTACTGACACGTTAAGTAGTTATTATATGACTATTAGATCAGATACATTTTACAGTGTATGTTATATGTATATATTTATGGTATATTAATATATATTTGGGTATACGTATCGTACAAAAATAATGTTGAATTTGTATTTTATGTTCATTCTCTACACTTTCAGTAAGGCATTAACACCGTCATTCTTTTAAATAGTTCTCTCCATCCTAAGGTTGTCTGGAAGAAATAGAAACAGCTTTCAGCGATAAGGTCGCTCATTGTACATTTTATTAGTTTTTTGTTCTTTTATTATGTTTATGTGTTTTGTACTGTAAAATGGTTTTATACACAATAAAGAGTTTATCTGTAACAACTTCTCGTAGACATAACGTTAAATTTTTTAGCAGGTATTTATTTTTATGCTGGACATTTTTTACACAGCATCATCTAGCAAAGTAAGTAGAGCTTGTATTATGGGAACTACATGGCTGATTTACTATATATATGTATATATATATATACATTTTTTTGGGAAATACATAAATATTATACATAGAAAACACCCAGATCCTGAGACAAATATTTGCAGACAAACATTTGTCCCGCAGCGGGAATCGAACCCGCAACCTTCTGCGTCTCAGGCGGGCCTTCGCCCACTGCGCCACAGAGGTCGTCAAATTGTATTGTATATACCGTCATTTAAGGCTTTTAGTAATTAAATATACGCCCTTCAATGTTCCTTGCCTGACCTTCTACATCAACTGATATACGTAACGTAAAATATCTAAACTATGGTATTCTTAGGCCTTCATTCTACGCCAGACGGGTTCTCGTGAAGATTATGATTGATTCTGATTAGGCCATTGTGCTGGCATTACGATGTACCGACCTATCTAACAACTAGGTTACATACATATTATACTAGAACCGACTACTGTCGAGCGAGGCATTTTAAAGCTGGTATCACGCCGACATGATATCAAATCAATATAAAACTTTTGCTACTCATATAGTTTTTAACTTAGATGGAAAGATAGATAAGTCTTTATTGCATGGATCAGAATTAAACAAACACTTTACATAATAATAAGCATACTAATATTATAAACGTGAAAGTTTGTGAGGATGGGTGTTTGTTCCTCTTTCACGCAAAAATTACTGAACGTATTTTGATGAAACTTTACAGTAATACATCAGAATAAAACATAGGCTACTTTTTACTACTTAAACTACTTTTTACTTTTCCGGGTACCTACTACACGGGCGAAGCCGTGGGCAGAAGCTAGTAATAAATAATAATAAAAGTTTAATTCATGTAAAAGATTTAGATCTAGGTGTGTTGCGTTTAAAAGACCTGTGACCAGGCAATGCTTTGACCTCCTCGCTCCAACTAAGTAGATAATTGTATCGTAGATGCGAGGGATCGCTGCTTCGGCCAGTGTAAGAAATTTACACACTTATCATTTATACACACATCTAAATTAGTTGAAATAACTACATAAACTAGGTAGCAAAAGTATTGCACTTAAATAAACATAAATATAGACTAGGTTGTGGTGATAAAATGAGTGGCCTAAGCTCATATTCCGTTCAGCAGTGGACTGCTATAAGATTTTGATGATGATGATAAAACTAAAGTAGATAATATTTGACTAGAGCAAGGTTACTTTATTTAATAACAAACATAAGCAAAATAACATTTTTCTGGAATCACTGCGTTACTCAGTGACAGTAAAAGTCACTTGTTTATTCATAAATTGAGGATGTAATCTTATCTAATGATAGGCAGAAACACAATTGGTGAAACTGTTTTCTTTGTTTTTCAACCGACTTAAAAAAAGGAGTACCACCATTCGTTTTTACGCGATAACTTCGCCAGCTTTAATGATTATTTTTTTATGTGGTGAATTTATATGTGACTCTTGAAGGATGGTCCCATATAACTTTTTTTTAAATCTACTCCATAGGATGAAAAAATAAGTGATTAAATTTCATATTGGACTTTTTATTAGTTTGAAGGATGAGGTATCCTTTCTTCTTTATCTTTTTTCATAACCTTAAATCCGCGGTCGGGTGAAAGGTCATCAAGACTAGATTAATTTAGGTAGTTAATAGCTAAAGCATAAGTTTTGTAAGGTTAGTAAAGTAAGCTCGTGGACCATCCAAGCGTATATGATAAGATGTAGGTAAAATAAGTTCCTACCTTACTTTCCAACTTCAATTGGAAATGCATTGAAGATTAGCCCTTAATCTGTTTTTTTTAAGTAAAGGAAGTATAATATAATTATTTGACATAATAAAATGTTACCGATTCTTTTACACTCCCAAACTAGTAAAAACTGCATTTCAAGGGTCAGTGGCTTCTCCCAACAAAAGTAATATCTTTTTATGTATCATCTTATTTTATCCTCTCTCACAAAATGAGGCAAACTCAAAACGTCTATCATTACTAGACACTTACTTAGATGATATCATAATAATATAGAATATTAAATAATAGCAAAGAATAATCATTTTTATTGTACTTGATATTACTTGCAGATGGGTCAGTGATGAGAACATCACTGATCAGAAAAACAGAAAGAAATAAAAATAAATCTAAACATGCTTACGTGATTGCTCACGTCAGTAGCAAAAGCTGCATTCTAAGATATTGGAAAAATCTTATATAAACGTAAGCGTTTAACGAACGTTAAATGAAGCGTGGAATCGAACTCATTCGTTTTCGAAAAAAACTGGTTTTTTTTATACCCATGAAACAAGGAATTCCAGCCAAGGGGTTAGGGCTTTTTTGAGTTAGGTACCAACTGTTGGGTGAAATTATATATATAAGGTGTATAAAAATTCTTAATATCTAATAAGTACCAAAAACAGACGTAGAATGAATTCACTTTGAATTTCATCTGATTAAGAAATCGTCAATGATTCAACGTAATCAACAAAGTAAGGCAGAGGTTAAGGCTACTGTGGTTCCGGTGTGATAGATAACATTATCATAATTGCTCCACAAGTCCACAAGTTCATACAATCGTCTACGATAGTAAGACAAATTAAAAGAGCGAAAAAGCCGGATATAAATTGATTAAAGTTTCACAATCCAACACTTTGAAAATAGTTTTCATTTGTGACGGGCGCACCTTTGGCTACTTTTAAGCTTTATAATTTTTGGGGCTTAAAATAAAAAAAGTTCGAAAATTATTTAACCCATTTTATAATACATGCGAGGAGAAGAAATGAAACAACCCTCACTTTACATTTTCCGGGCTTAGAAGCCACGTCTGTACGCAAAGTTTATTTCGATTCGCTTTCTACTGGTTGTGACAAACAGATAGATAAAACAAAATTATACAGAGGGTTTTATTATTGCTAAAAAAATACCTAAAATTTTAATATGTGTTGCATCGTGATCGCAAAGTACTAATATTTTTTCTGTGGTATGCCACACCTACACAATTTTGGGTGCGAAAGAAGCGGGGAAATGAAAAAGTTTTTGCTAGGTGTCAAAAAGACGGACGGACGTCATCCCTAGGGGATACCCATCTACGATGAGCCGTTTGAATCCGGGTCCTCATTCGTATCTTATCTGTTTACTGTTGACGTAACGAATTTGTTCACTATTTGGTTAGTGATGAGTAAATTTACTCATCTAGTATTTTTTATGTATCATAGAGATATTAACGGCCTCTGGCCCACCTGAGACGCAGAAGGTTGCGGGTTCGATTCCCGCCGTGGTACAAATGTTTGTTCGATCTGCGAATATTTGTCTCGGTTCTATGTATAATATGTTTGTATTTTAAAAATAATATAAGTGGTATATCAGTCATGTAGTTCCCAGGACACAAGTTCTGCTTACTTTAGGGCTAGATGATGCTGTGTGAAAATGTCCAGCATTATTCATTTTATTTATTTGTTTATTACTATGTATTTCGAGGGCTAGCCTTAGTACTAGTACCAGCTAATAACAGTAGTGAACACTAGTATCTACAAATGATTACCTAAAGAAACGAATATTTTATTTTTTAGGTAAAAATTAGTTTACACTGGCCTCGATTCTGTAGTACACTGACTAAACTAAATTTAAACTATCGCTCTCTTTTACTGATAGTGTACGCAAGAAAGAGTAAAGTGAAAGAGCATTATCTCTCTCTGTAATATGCTTAGGTTAGGTACTTTATGTATTATATATATTATTTGTATTTATGTATTAATATGATGGTATTGTATTTATTTT
Source organism: Perizoma flavofasciatum (assembly GCA_958496245.1). NCBI lineage: Eukaryota > Metazoa > Arthropoda > Insecta > Lepidoptera > Geometridae > Perizoma > Perizoma flavofasciatum. The sequence goes on along the minus strand of OY292425.1, from coordinate 9,139,469 downwards.
CGGTGTATGTGTATTCATAGGTAGTTCAAGTAGGTATGTATAATATGTAGTTTATTAAAATATAGTGGTATTTTAAGTATATTTCATGACTTTGTACACCTACCAACTTTATCACTTCTCTATCTCTCCTCAAAGGTTTGCTGGAAGAAAACTCTTTTTAGGGTTAAGCTCGCCTTTGTACATGCCTCGCCTAATATCTTGTTTAATATTTCTGTTTTATTTCTGTGTACAATAAAGAATTATAAGAATTATAAGAAAGATATAGCTACAATTTTAGTGCAGTGTGCTGCTGTCAAATCAGTGTTTACGTGCCGCTTTTCAGCATGTTTTGATATCACGACTAAATTTGTATGGAAAACTTAAATCTGACTAATATGACAGCACTAAAATTGTAGCTATCTCTTTCTTGCTTTCACTATCAGTAAAAGAGAGCGACAGTTTAAATTTAGTTTAGTCAGTGTACTACAGAATCGAGGCCACTAGCATTCATAAATAAGATAGCTAAGATATACTGGTGATTCAGAATGGAGTGCACACTTATTATTGATTGTAAATTAAAGATTCAAAAGGTTAATATGACTACAAACTTAATAACATACTCATCTACCTAATCGGATATACTAAACGCAACTGAAGTATTTATGGTTATAAAACCATGCCATTCTTAAGATTTTCTGTAGAAATGTTATAAGAACACCTGGTGTTTTTATGATACTATCGCCTTTCAAGTTTTGTTTTAAACATTCTCAAAGATAAAGGAGTGAACGTCCTAGGTCCATCTGATCTCATTATTTTGTAAACATGAATGCAAACACTTGTAGGTACTCTGTCCTACTTGTACGTCATCTTGGCATAAAGCCAGAGAAGTGTAAGGAAACTGAGTAAAAATATACTTTCGATATCTTCTTAGATTTACCTACCTAGTTGATTGTTATTTACGGATATCCGAAGATCTTACTTTGATTTGATCTAAGACTGATTTTTTTTCCGTTGGGATTTACGAGTTTATTTTCGCCGATGAAGTAAAGATAGAGTGTTAACTTCCGTCCAACAAAACTAAAAGATTGTGTGACCTTTATTGTTGTATGCGGCACTTTTAAGGGAAACAATATAACCATTTGCATTTTTTGGGCAATATACTACATCAATCTCGCGGGAGGCCGTATTGTACGTCCATGCAAAGCACAACCATGGAATGCACACCCCTGGAAAGTACAGCCAGTATTACAAACCATTTGGTTTGAATTATCTGGGTGTGCTTTCCATGGTCGTACCATACGCTCCGTACAAACTAAACACATGACGGTATTGCACACCCCTGGAATGTACACCCCGGATTACAAACCAATATTCTCGACGCTCATTGGTCGAGAGTTTGTCATATCCGTGAGCTCTCATTGGTCGATGCGAATAAGTCGCATGACGAGAACGAGCCTCATTTGCACTGAGCAAGTTCTAATATGTTCAACCAAGAGTTGCCATTGATAAATAATGTAAACAATAAGTTAATGTTGGCCTGAGAAATCTTTCCTAAGCAAATCCGTCTTGGATTGGTTAGGTTATTAGGTTTTTTTTTATTACCACTCAGAAAAGGAGGATTGCTATCCGAACTTTATCCAACAAACTTGGGTTCAAATAAATAAAACCAACCGGTTAGTTCATCTGCAAAAAATCGACATAAATAACTAATCTACTTACTACATCTACATTAATTTACCAATAGCGTAAAATACTATGGCAACACAGCACTTGCCCCTTGATAGCACTCGCACATGAAAACAGAGCATGAAATTGGTTCGTATTCCATGGCTGTACATTCCAGGGTTGTACAAAACTGGCCGTACAAGGTCAACACGTGTAGGGAATGCACGCCCAGGAATGTACGCCCAGTATTACAAACCAAGTATTTGAAACCAATGGTTTGTAATACTGGCTGTACTTTCCAGGGGTGTACTTTACATGGTTGTGCATTCCATGGACGTACAATACAGGGACTCAATCTCGCAATGTGAAGTTCAAATTGTAAAATCTCGTAAGTACCTCTAAATATCTTGTTCGCATCGTAGAACACAGGTTTCACAAGATTTCATAGTGATTCAGAATGGGTCAATAGGCTCTAAGAGGTGAACCGGTGTTGATGAAATATTTAGAGGAAGTGGAAACCTGCATGGCGATTATAGTGAAAATTTATTGTTTTACTGATTATAAAATCGTAAAAGCTGTAGGTACATAGAACAACTATTAGCAGTGCTCCAGCTATGATGCCAACATGCGTTCAAAGAATATTGTTTGTAGAATCCTAATACTGTTTGAGTATAAAAATTGTATTGACGTAGGTTTACAGTTGACTATTAGCACAGTTGTTAGATAAAGTTGACCTTCATAAATATTAACAAATCTAGGCGTTAAACTATACTTTATAGCATCAGCATTACTCACTTGTAATTTGCGTTGATTCTTGTTTACATAAGCATGTGTGCCCGTTTTTCACAGCCGCATGAGCACGTTCACTGAGCTCCTCACAAACCAGATTTCAACACTTCAACCACTTATTTACATTGCGACACACCAAGGGAAAACACCAACACAGCAAAATTCCTTCGTTAGCACACGGTTGACCGCTTTCGCTGATTTTGTGCAAACACAGCTTCAAACTTAGACACTCGCAGTTTACCTTACACTTTAGAAAGCACTAGATGAAACATAACGATCTGCGGTTGGAAGACTAAAAAAAGTTGCTCGAGTGCACGTGAAATCGCGGTCGCGGGTGGGGCGAGTGAACGCACCGCGATGCAGCGCAGAGGTTGAGAGACTGGAGCCTGTCACTTGCCAGCGCACGCAGGGGGAGAACTGCATTGCAAGTGGAAGTGGTAGCCGGTCACGCGTCACCATGATGTCGCGCGATCAGCGCCCTAGAAATCGCTAAGGACCGGCCGGTGTGGTCGCCTGCGCATAACTTCACTTTCGCTGTCGGTAGCCCCATTTTCATAACAGGATTTTCCCTCTAAAGTGAGTTTAAATTACGCGAATGCGCCAACTCTGATGTAATCTATTGGTACATATAGGTAATGCAGCCATATCTACAAATGCGTGGTAGATATTACTCTTTTGCGTGTCTTCGGCAGGCAACACATCACCTACGCTTCCAGTGTTTGCCTTGAAATAACAAAAAATAATAGAATTTTTAAATTGTTTTATTATTTTACCAACGAATACCTGAATTTTTCAGCCCTGAGTATCTGAGAAACGCTAAGATAGATTCCACCATCTAGCGGAACATAATCATGTCCCGCATTATTATGACATAATAATTTTATAGATAGGTATTTATCAAAAATATTTTTTAAAAATATTACTAATAATAAAAAACCTCCCTATAAAATGGTTAGGTACGTAACTTCTTTTACCAATTGTTGGCTAATTCCCGCTTAATTTTCGCTTCTTATCAATATTACATAAATTACCCCAATCGATACCATCGATATGCAAGCCGCCCCATGACTCGTGTTCACTGCGTGAATAGAACATACTATTTTTTTTGCAAGAGTTTTTATAAACTACTCACAATTAAATTTATAAACCACTTTGGAATGTTCGATTACTTACCTATTTAATTACTCATTTGATTTTTCTGATGTTTTAAATTTAAATACCTTATTAATTTTTAAGGTTTCTCAGTAAGTGATTTACTTTGTAAATTGTATGAGTAATAAATATCTTAAGCCTTACTATATTCTACTACGTCTTCTTCTATAGCTGCTAAGCCTGAGACATTAAATAAATGTCTGAAATAATGATAATTATTATTTACTAGCTGTACCCGCGACTTCGTTCGCGATTGTGGTCCCTGCAGACGAATTATTCCCATCTGACCTCAGTTTGTCTCATATAAAGCAACGCTGTAGTCTGTTTACTTTGGATTTGAAAACTCCCAGGTTGCATTTCTCAGAAGACTCGAGATTAAAAAAAATATCGGAATAAAATCGGTTAACATTGGCGAAGATATCACGTAACATACCTACACACAAAAAACATACAGACAAATAGTGAAACTCCTTTTTTGAAGTCGGTTGATAATAATTAAATTGTGATATTAGCGATAGTTACCTATGCTAGTCGCGGTAGTCGCGGTAGTCCCGGTCCCAGCTACCTATTCAGCGTACGCTTCAAAGTGCGCTATAAATCTTACGCCAGCTTAAGCTGAGACGTGAACTCGAAGGTTCCTATATATTCTAAGCTGTATATACATGTACTGTGTATAATGAATGATCGTTTAGCAATATCTGATTCCTTTGGAGTGGTCTGACTTGACATAGCCTTATCCATTATGCCTATACGATAAAATGCGTACACCAGCTTAAGATGAGCCGTACATTCAAAGGTTCCTATACATTCCGGGGTTCAAGTTATTTGGACCTATTACTGAGGCTTGTGATGTCTGTAAATTCTGAACTACAAACCCGATGACCTTGAAATATTTACGGGACAATCTTGAAAGTACTTCCTTTCTAACAAAAAAAGAATAAATGAAATCGGACTATGCATTAATGAATTACAACTAAGTACACATTTTAACTTTCATCTCTTCTCCCAAGGGAACTAAGGGATACTGAATTTCGGGATATAAAGTATCCTAAGTCCTACCCCGTAGTATGAACTCAAATCATGCCAAGTTTCATTTGAATTTATTCAGTACTTTCGGCGTTATTCGCGTTCCAGATTCACAACGACAGACAGACAGACAGACAAAAATTAAAAAAAATACTATTTTGGTTTCAGTATCGATTATAGAGTGCCCTCCAAAAAAAATGTCTAAATATCTTCAATGCACAGAATTTGACCTGTTACATTCTTATTATAGTATAGAATGCAGACACAAGATCCATAGTTACACAAATATAAAAAAGCTAAAAATTGTAAAATACGCTCACGACTGTATTCCCCATTATAAATAAACAACAGATATATACTCATTACAAGAAATAAATAAAATAAAATATTCTCTGGTGGACTACATTAAAACAACTTCTCATTAAACGTAGGTAGTTAGTTTTTGTAGTCTTACGCATACCTCGGCCGTGAAACCATAGCAGTGAAGCCCTTATGATTTCGACCAAAACGCATCTGGTCGAAGCGGACCGAACACGGAGATGTGACCAGAGGACAGAGTGGAAATGTGATCACCAAAATCAAGTGGGAATGTGATCATAGTTAAATATCGGCGTTGGAATAGGTAATTTCGCTTCTGTTTCGCATGTCGTACAACGGACAATTCGTAGCAGAACTACAGCGGTTTCGCTGCTACGGAGTTTCAGTGGTATGCTAGAGGCCTCAATGCATAATGCCGTCGTGCTATGCGCATCTGTTTATAGCCCTATATGTGCCTTTGTTTTTCCTTTCCATTTTGACAAAAAGCGAAGCTACGTAATCTCTGCTTGCTAGTAGGTAAACTCTGCGTGCGTCGCAGTCAGTGGGCACCTTGAGTTTCTGAGGTACCATGAAGACAGATGTCCTTTATAGTTAGTGCTAGGTTAGATGACTGAACCTTTGTCCTTAATTTGTTAATTAACCTGCTCTAGTTTCTACGAACATAGTAGGAAGTAGGCGTAGAACTTGTAAGACACATTAATGCTTAATTGAGATAATATTATTATAAATCGATGCAGTCGTGAATAAATCACAGTCTACTGACTGTGGATGCGGGGAGCGCACTGCAGCGTTTGATTTTTGCATAAAATTAAAAAATAAAGAGTGCGAGATGTCTCGGCCTGGTTTGATAAGTCTATCGTGCAACTCTCGTGCAGTAGGTGTGCCGAACCAGAAGCTTCTACATAAAGACAGGATGCGAAACATTATGACTGGTTTAATTGGATAGGTAGTTTACCTACGACGCAAACGCGACTAAGACCCGCCTTAAGGGTGACCCAGAACATGTATTACCAAAAAGGGTTAATTCTGCCCATGAAAGTGAACAAGTTTTCACTTTCATGAAAACGCTTTCAGGAAAATAATTATAAGAAATTGTTTGAAACATCTTATCCAGCTTTATTTTGGACTGCGTGACTCTACTACTTTCAAACGAACAAAATGTTTGTCATCGGAAACCATACATACCTAAAACAGGAGCTTTATTAGTATGTACCGAAAAGAGCAGATTTTTACTGCAATTTTCTTCATTGAAAATCGCCGAATTTCGATATAGTAGATTGAAACTCGCAACCTATTGTGTATAAAATTACCGTTTTACGGTTTTATATAGGTACATATACAGGGCCTTCGTATTCAAAATCAGTTCCAAAAATATATTTTATATACATACTAGGTATACTCGTATAAGTACCTAATTGGAAGCAAGATCCTAATGTGGCATTAGATCAATGATGTCTCCGAGTATCAGCATCCCCAAGCTGTAAGCCAGTAATCCTTTAATCTAGATTTATAGCTAAATCTAGATTAAAGGATTACTGGCTTGAAGATTTGTCAGGGCGTAAGGTAAGGTCACGCTGACTGTTACGTAAGAATTTAATTTGTAGGTTGTGACCCCAGACCCTTGAGATTTGCTCCTCCACAGGTGAGATTGGCATTCCTGTGCACCCATTTGTTTCCAGCCGTACGGCGTACCTACGAAATTCCAGGCGAAATACTTTAGCCAGTTGAAAGCTACGATTCTGAAGAGTTGTGTACTTAGATTATGTGTGGGTAGGTAGGCACTACACTCGCTATGTTATTTATTTGCTTGAAAAGTTTTGCAATGTTTTATACCTAAGCTAACTTAATAAAGAAACTTAAGTACTTAAATTAAATTAAATTCTTAAGTAAATTCTTTATCATTTTCACCTTAGATCTGTGGATGTTCCTGATGGGGGTTTTATTTGTGAACATGTTAGTTTTTTCTTGTTAAACCAATTACCTACCTTATGTAAAAAGTTTTAAACAGGTAAATGGTATCTTTCCAAAGGACTCGGGAAGTTACAAGAATTTTAATTTTATTAACATTTGCGGTTTTATTTGCAGAAGGTCAATGTAAGTAAACACGGACAACAGTATCTGCAATGAGTAGACCGTACCAATCTACCTTAAAAGAGTAGATTTAATACAATAGAATATCATTAAAATATTTTTTATACCTGTGACATAATGTGGAGGCCTATACCTAGTGATAGAATGAGATCGGATTAGATAGATCATCACGTCGAAGCGTTCGGACCATATTGTTTTTTCTATAAAACCCAAAAAATATATATTCCTCAACTTCCGCTTACTTTAGAGTTGTTTATTAGACTAAAAAAATCTGAAAAACATTATAAACCTATTCCCAAAAGTTGTAGAAAAAAAGTTGTCGAGTTTAATAGTATGAATGAATGAAAATACTTTATTGTACACCACAATATAACAAAATAAACAAAAACATAATTTAACTAAAAGAAGGCATAATAGGCGCAGTCCTATCGCTTAAAAGCGACAGCTTTTGCGTGATTAAAAATAAACCATAATAAGTTTGAACATACATTAAAATTCAGAATCATTTAATTATTACAGGGCGATTTGACTGTATTCAAATCAATCACACGTTAATTTGTAATTAAATAATTTTGACACTACTGAAGAGGTGCACGAAAAGGTTACACCCACACTTACGCATTTTCATTGACGACAACCTTCACACGATGACGTCATGGGGTTTCACGAACCCCATGTTTGAGTGAACCGCAACATCCGGAATGAATTCTAGTCACTGCTCATTAATATGGATAAATGTTCCAAGATGTCTTTTTCCAGCGTAGGTAGAAATCTAAGTTTGTTAGCTCAGTCATACAGTCGGCGACAAAAGTAGATTAACAGTGCCCATTTTAATAGCTCAAATATATATAGAACTCTGTGGCATTAATTCAGTTTTAGATTCGCCTAGGCCCTTACCAATTACAATTCCATGATAAAAATAGGACCCAACTAAAATTGTTTATTTATTTTTGCTGACTGTTGTTTAATAAAATGGTACCTATAGTAATTCTGTTCCTTTCTTTCTAAGTTTGTTAAGTTATTCCTCGTTGGGCATATTAATAGTTAAATTCAGTTTCTGAACCTAATAATAAAATGACAAGAATTAAAAAATATATTAAGTAACAAATGTAATAAAATACTAACACTTTATACAATTAGCAATACAACTTTGAATTGCTTTAAGTACGAATTATTTAATTAGCAACTCCCTGGCAAAAGGATAATAAGCCAAGCAAAGTCGTAAATCTTTGTAAGGTAATGTTTGAAGTTTTATGATTGTATAGATCGTTTCCCTGTAGTCGTTCAGTCCAAGATAAAGTTGATAGATTTTCCCTGTAATAGGTACTCTGCCATTCACAACATAATGACATAGGTAAAAGTGAATAAATGTAAAAGTTCAAATAAAAAATAATAAATGGTAATATGTATATTGTATTAAGTGTCCTAACCATGTATTTACTAAAACTGATTGCTAAAACTAAAATTATGTACCTACTACAGTTACCTTTGTATTAACTACCTACCTGGGTATAAGCTGGCTCAACACATTATTGCTATTCAGCGTGGCAATGCAGCCAGCATTTTGGGAATGCCTGAAGCATTCCCAAATCCTGATAGTGATCTGAATCAGTTGAGCTATCTATAGATCATTTGCAATGGTATTTAGATAGCTAGCTATTTCATCTGTATTTTTTCTTATATAAATGTGTTCAAAACTATTAACAATAATATAACCTAATAGAATTACCTACCAACACAGAGGTGTACCTGTCGTAAAAACCTGCCCCGGTAGATAACAGTTAAGTGCCCGTCAGTAAAACGAACGACACCATTTTGTAATTGACTTTATTAAAGACCGCTTAGATACCATTTTTGTTAGGTACTATGGACGTTTTATTAGATTCTGAAATGTCCAATTTAATATCGCAACTCGCAAGGGTGGTAGGTCGCTACCAGAGCCGCACTTTGGTCCATGAGCTATTTGAAACTGGGGTGTGCTTGAGAAAATATACTATGATTATATATATGTCTAAGTACATGTAACTAAGTATAGCTTTACTATAAGTATTATACATAAGTATTACTTGGTCAACTCTGTTCAATGAGTGTCTACAGATAACTCTACCAGTCCGCTCAGCGAGTGAGATATTTGTATAATTGGTCTTGCCAGATATCTAGATACTCGTACCTCCTACTAGTACCTAAACGCCTGAACTTTGCTCGGAAACTTAAGCCTCGTCCGCACTAGAGCACAAGTCGCAATACATGTCTAGCGACGATACGACTCTCTTGTATAGGGCACATAATAATAATGTATCTTAAATTTCACTTGAATGCTGTCTATTAATCTGGTTCAAATTTGCAACCTGTGCCGAAACCATGTTGCGATACAAATGGGTCATAGTGCGTACGAGACTTCAGATAGAACTGGCGCATGGCGGGCGGATTGGCGATCACATATAACTGAAACGGTTTAAGGCTTTTTTCTTGGCTATGATATCATGCATCTATGAAACCTAGCTTGATCGTTTTTTGCATCTACGAAATCCTATATACAGTAAAATCAAAATCGTCCGAACTGTTCACGAGGTTTCCTGTACCTACAGACGAACAAGTATACTTATTTCCTTTTAAAACCAAATAACCAATACAAATAATCTTTGCTCGTTGATAGATAGATAAAAGTTATATAGTCTAGATGTTGAATTCACAAACAAGCGCGTTCAAAGTTATCATTTAGCCCTGACTCCAACACTGGCGACGCTAAAGGGCGCGCGGACAATTTGCCCGGTAAAGTGGTACGACCACGCGAGCCGCGACCTTGTCCTTACGTACCTTAAGAAACTGACGACCTTGATAGAGCGGCGGGCTAGTAGCTTACTGAGATACAAGAGTAGCGGGATTGATTCCCGCTACGGGACAGATGTTTGCATATTTTTCAGATATTTGTTTCGGATGTTGCGTGTTGTGATACTATGGTACTCGTAGTTCCTGATAACCAATACACAAGGAATCTATGATTGCTACTGTGGGTTACTCCTATTGTGCCCCGATCTTTGGCTCCATCGGGGGACAACGGGTATTTTATTCTCGCTGTCCCCTGGTGGGGGAAACGGAAATTGAATTTTGTAATTAGTGCCAAATATAATGTTTGGGTTTCGACTACTTCATATTTGGTTTCCTCGCGGATCTTATTAGTTGGTATAGATCTAAGTGTGCCCATAAAATAGTTATATTTTTTTCTGTAGAGTTACACTTCAAAGAAAAAATAAAAACCAATGATATCTCGCATTTATTTATGGACAGAAAATGGCCAAGGGTACAATTTACATGATCATAAAAAGACTTGCTAAAAGTATAACAACCATACATAAGTACAATTTATAGGCACTTTAGTGCAAACTTCTTTGCATTTGCGACTTGTATTATTATTTCTATCAAAACAATAGCTTTTCACTAATTTTTGAAGTGAATATTCTACGTTTTATGTACAAGATTCTATACAAAATGATATTTGATTATTAATTTACTTATACCGTTTTAAATCATTCTTAAATACCTAGCTGTTCTTAATATTCTGACACTACACACGTTCAATTATCACAAAAAAATAATGTATTTTAATGACTCTCATTAAATCAATTGACAATACATATTTTGCATTAATCTACATTAATTGGGTTATTCCCGTTGCCCCTGATTTTCGGCCCCATCGGGAGACGACGGGTATTATTTTTTCCCATGATCCCCCGATTCACACTAAAGCCATGTTTAAAATCAAAGATGGCGAACATAACTATATAAATTTTAATTTTCTCACAATTCAGTGATTGTTTACAACTTACTTAACTAAGTAAAAATTTACACATTCCTAATTACCTATTCAGTCAAACAATAATTATTTGATCATTTCCAGATTTATTCTCAATTAATACTAGTTACTTCTACTCTATATTTAAAGCTTCTTTGATTTATAAAATACTCAGATAGAGGAATGTATTATGTTACATGATTAGTATTTTTTGTAAATATCGAATGTTACCATTATTGGCTAATATATAAAAAATAATAGATAAGTATGTACCTTTTACCAGCTAACGATATGCGTTTGCCGTAAAAGGTTGTTTGATTGTAAATAATGTGGTTTTTGGATTCGATTTTTATGTCTTCAAGGATGGTTCTTAGGTTTTATTGAAAAACGTCAATAGGGGCGCTGCAATCGAAGTTATTTATTTATTTATTTATAATTATCTCTATCGATCAGAATAGATACATATGCGCGCGAACATTTTGCCTGCATGTTGATATCCACCATCGCGCCTCTTGTGTTCTTTGGTTTTTTGCATTTATTTCCAAAAAACGTTATTTCCATTTGTCAACTAATTACACTGTAAGGACCGGTCAAACTGACGGGATCCGACGCGATCAGGGGGTCTAGACGAATATCACTTTCTGTTGGCGTAAACGGCTGCGGAAAAAATGCATTGTATGGAAATGACATTAGCTGTGGAAATGTCACGTGAAGTTTCACCTTGACAAATTGCGTTAGCGTGAAAGGAAAAGCGTGAGGTATTTGTCGAGACCCAGTACATTGTCGCTAACATTGACCTTTTATATTTAACGTCAGTTTGACCGGGCCTTTAATTTAAATCGCGCATCACTGTGTTTATTTTTGTTTTTTTTAATGCCACCACTACGTGCTACGCCGTAGCAGTCATAATCCAATTCTAGTTTAGAAAGGTTACGATTTTTTTTTTCTAAAATGTTGTGTACGATTTGAAAGCATGTAACTTATGAAATGTATAAAACCATATATCAATCCCTATTCTTTTAAATAAAATAATAACGAGATTAATAGTAAGGAATTCGGCAAATATTTTTGCGTACATATTACATATTTTTTCCTAGACACTCAAGATAAAAAGTAGTCTAACTAAAGATAAAAGTTTTGATTCAATGGAGAAAACACGATTTTATTTTAATAAAACCTTTTTTTCTCCAAGCTTTAGCATGAAAATAATGAGACCAAAGTTATAGACACCGATGAAATTAAAAATAAAATAAGAACTAAAAATATTTATAATAATGAGACAAATTAATGATGGAATGATAGCTCAGTCATGGTTAAATAAAAAATATAGATTCTCAGTATGAGTTGTGAGTAAACTTACTGGATTGAACTGATGCAATCCTAATTTATAATAATTTACAAAACCACATTTCTTACATTGAAGAGTGGAAAGTCTTACTTTTCGAAAAAAAGATTTTGTATACCGGTTGAAGCAAGATTTTGGAACTCAAGGAAAGTACTTTTTTTATGTACTTAAAAAGTTTTGTTCTAAGAAATGGTACTAAATTGCGGAGAAAATAAAACCTAAATTTCTATTTTTTTTAAGCTTCGAGTTTTCTCAAAATCTTACGATTTGATTAGTACATTTATTAACGCAAAACATAATACAATTACCTACTCAGATAAATATAGTAAGAGTCTAGCCATCTAAAAACCTTTGCAAAATTTGATGAATTAGTTTGGGAGAAATATTTCGTCGATTGAGCCCTATTTTTTGTGATAAATTTCAAAACTAAACTAGTTTACAGCTTTTTTGTTTAATTACACCAAGGGCCAAACATTCTAAAATAATGAAAAAATATTTTTCTTGAATGTTCCATTATCTTGTTCCTTGTACCATTTCATTTCATTCAACTAAATACATAATTAGTTACGAGCAGACCCGTAAAGATAGCGAATAGCACACGAGCCTAAAAGAGCTAAAGTTTTCATATAATCATTTTACGGCATTTCTTTTAAGAGCTTTCCCAGACTTCGGCTGTGGAACACGTAAACAAGATGCATTTATCTTTGCGAAACGACTTCGTTTCATTTATCTTAGTCACGTTCCCCCTTACCCCGAACAACTTTGTCGATGCAAAAAGTGAGTTTTTTTACTGATATTCTGTTTTTTGTGAAGCGCTCAAGACGTAGGTACTAGGGTAAGGCAAGGTCCCCATTTGGGTGGGTGATCGGTAGTAGCATTTAGCCACTTAGGAGTGCACTATACATCGAGCAGTTAACCCCAAGAGGCGTCATATTGAACCACACTGTTCTGTCAACACATCAGTCTTTTAGGACTGATGTTGGAAAACGCGGACATTGTGATTGTTATTGCGTCATGTTTGATTGGTTTTTGATGTTTGAAACTGTACTTTCAACCAATCAGAGCACAGCAGGCGTGGTGGGACTCGCACGACAGTTGACAGAATTGTTTCCTAGCAAATTATCAATCATTGCGTCTCTTGAGGCTGTCTACTCTATGGCACTTTAAAATGTCGGTGTTGGCATGTCGAAGTCCAAACTTGTCTTAGTACCAGCCCAACTCTCGTAATAAAATACAGATTTTGACATTGTGATCTTAACTTGTTCTATTCGCGATAAGTCTATAACGGTTCTCTGAAGATCCCGTTATTGACTTATTGCGAAAGTCTGAAAGATACTGAGGACTACTCTGAGTTTATAATGTCAAAACGTTGATCGTATCGTCAAGATTCCCATACAAAAATTGTCGAAACGGACATCGTTACCGTATCGTCAAGATTCGCATACAAAAATTGTCGAAACGGACATCGTTACGACAAGTTTTGAACGTATTTGTAACTCAGCATAGGCCCTCTGTTGTTACAAATACACAAATCGGGTTTCTGGTCGGGACATGATTGATTTTCTGACGAGTCTGGAATCCCAGCAGTTTTTCGAAGAAAGAATTATATGTTTTTTTTCAAATTAGAGTCCCGAATTTTGATGTTTGTGGTCGACACTTTATTTTGACTGTTGTTATGTACGCGTAAAGGTTTTTGGACGAAACACAAAAGATTTCCTTAGGAGTCTGGAGTCCCAGCAGTTGAACTTAAAGCTCAGTGGTAGTGAGATAGTTTTCCCGGCCTCCTGGGCGGTGCAGTTTCGTATTCGTAGTAATTGGACTGTGGACGTATGTAGCCGGCGCCGGCGTCCTTACAAGACCGCTGTGAGTGGTAGCCAGTTGCGCCTACGCGACGGCTGTGGAAAAATAAGATGAAATATATAAAAAAAATATTCCAGTTTACATAAGACTTGTGATTAGTTCCTGAAAAGTCTATAAAAATACCCAAAATGACTTTTGTAACTGACGCTAAAAGACCTATTTTCAGAAATGAATCTATTTTCAAAGAAATGGCGTGAGATAAGGATACACAGCAAGCACGTTTTTAGACACTCTACGTAGTTTAGATATGAAAATACAGTCCTAAAGAGTACCCAAAGCTGAGCTGAAAGACTGAATTTGCACCAATATTCAAAACAATGATAGTTTATAGCCTCTAAAGAAAAACGTTTATGTTAACCTTCGTTAAAGCAATTTTAGCTAACATTTCTAAAAATTCTGTTTTAGTCTAGGTTTGCAAATATTTATTCAAATACAATCTTCCAGCTGAGCTACGGACTGAGGTATTTTTGATACACGTTTGGTTTGATGCTTAGTTCATTGATTTGGCCTTTGATGGACTGGGCATCTGCGCTCGTTTGGAGGCAAATGCCTACATCTTTATTAGAGATAAAGTTAGTGAGGACTAGCAATTATAGATAAACACGATTTACTCAGAGATATGACAAGCACACACAAAATACTTTTAAGTTAGATACAGCGAAGATAAATGCATGTTTGATAAATACGACCGTACTAGGACTAGTAATTTCTTATTAACATAGGGATAGTTTTTAGAGAGTTTAATTCAATTAAAACTAGCGTTTTGAAGTATGTTTGTACGAAAAGTGAGTCATAGATAGCACTGTTCTAGATGTTAGTCAATGTTGAAAGTCCTTGCGTGGTCTCTACGCAAAATGGCTTTCTAGTACATTCACAAATATTTCATAAGTGGTTCTGTATTTGTTGCGACAGAGATATCTTAGAATGATGCTTTGATTCTTCGTGGAATAACAAAGCACAAACAGCTTACCAATGCCAAGGTGGTTGCGAAGCGGGAAAAAACGTTTATTTAACTTAATTAACAACGTCATTCAACATGCGACAGTCGATGCCACAATGCTTAGATAACGAATATCTATAAAGAACGATACTAAGTACCCACAAATAGGTAATACCTACACTACAGTTATAAAATATCTGTTCAAACTTATGACTGCCGGGTTCAAATTCCTTAAAAAAACCTTAAAGAATGAAATCGGTTAACGATTTCATTCTTTAGGAAAGGATTTCCAAAAATTCCCTCTGAAAGGGAAACGGAAAGATGAAGTTTGTGTGAAAAAAACTCAACGCGGACTAAGTCGCGAGGCATTCCACTAGTGAATAAAATAACTTCATTGTACACCACGCTTAGGCGAGATAAGAATCTCTTCAAGATAACCTAGGAACTGGAAGAGAGACGGTCTGATATGTACAGAATGACTGAAATACGTATGACGGAACATATTTTAAGACGTGGTGACGACAAGCCAACAATGTTGTTGATTCTCTTGTACACAGACTAAACATATTTTTTTTATCGCTCTAAGAGATAGCAACAATTTTAGTTCTGTCAAATTAGTCAGATTTAAGTTTTCCATACAAGTTAAGTCGTGATTCAAACATGCTGGCTATAAACACGAAGAAGAGCGACACGTAAACTAATTGGACAGGAGTCAAATTCTTGCCATCTCTTTCTTGCGAGCACTATCAGTAGGAAAGAGCTACAGTTTAAATTAAGTTTCGTGTATTTACTAGAGAATCAGCGCCAATGGCTGAGTGGTGGTCGAGGAGTGGTTACAGAAACGTTCAACGAGGTATAAATGGTTTGTGATCTTGAGATTGCAGAACTCAAGTTACAATAGAACAAACTCGTATTGTATCTTTAGAATATTTCAACTCTAGACTAACCCTTGAGATGTCATCCATAATAAATAATGAATGACGACTTAAAGGTTGTGGGAAGGATGGAGGTAGCCCAAGGTCGTTCGTCTTTGAGAAGGACTTCAGGCCATTGATGTTGATGATAACTTCATACTAGCAACTCATCAGCTTTGATTAATTACCGTAACTAAAGTGACCTCAGGGAAGTAATTAGACTGTTGTTACGTTAATAGCAGAGTAGTTTCTAAGAAAAGTTGAAGGCTCATAAAGAAAACCGCAGATTTACAACACCAATTAAAAAAACATAACAGCAATTTCGAGATGGGGATTCCCTCGTTATAATTAGATCTATAATTTATAATAACGAGCTCGAGTCAAGAAATAATCGGTAGTTCTAAGGCTCGGCTTAAACAGGGTGAGACAAGGTGATGGGTACTTTATACGAAAACAACATGTTGGTTCTGTACGGGTTTATTGAGTTACTTTGAAAATGAATTTTTATTTTTAATATGGCAAACACGGTCCCAAATGTGTCTTTAATTGGGAAGGTTATCCGCCTTGCAAATGGAGGACATTACCGTGTCCTCCCTATTTCCACATCTACTAATGATGTTACAGCTAAAATACAGGATAATGTAGTAGCCGGCTGGCACGCTCCAGGGTCACCAGTATGACATACATGGTTGAAAGTTTACTCTATCGTTCATCACGAAATGTTTCCTAAGAAAACTTTCCAACTATAAATGTAAAATTAATTGAGAATCCCATTATTTTGCCACACCTGTACATGTCAAAAGCCTTATTCGTCTAATTAATTTACAACATTGTCTCGCTATTATTATTTATAAGTACCTACTAGTTTTTTGTTTACACAAAACTTCGGCCTGCCTACCTATCTATTGCTATACCCTTGGACAGGGTTCATGTGAGATACCTACCTATAAACACCATCTGTAAATACCATGTGAAAGCAATAAATGTATTGAGTATTTACTATAGATCTATTTTCGGTCAGTTTTTAATCTCTATTTTGCCTTTTTGTGCGTTCACAAAAAGACTATTTTATTATTTTTTGTGCAGATTGCCAATTTTGACATTTATGAGATCGAGACTTTATCTAAACTTTGATTTGACTATTTTTTATTACTAGAACTGGGCCTCAGTTCGTATAAGCAATTTTTTTTCGCGTTCGAGAATACACATATTTTTTTTGTTACCTTTCCTCCTCGGCCTTGGCTCGCTGCGCGTGGACCTGTCTCCGCATCTGTCCGATCTGCACCTCGCTTAGCTTCTCACGCCGCGTACTGCTTGAAATATCAATACACTATTATTGATCGAGCAAAGCGATTCGCTACTTACCCGTGGTACTACCCGTTTTACAACTAACTAGTAGTTACACAAGCAAAGTTTAAATAAAATGTATTTTTGTTATCAAGCCGTGCTGGTTTTTCTTTGGAAGTCAATATGGTGTGTGGTCTGACACGCACTAGGCCATGTAGCCCGCAAGAGATACGTGCGCGTTCTAGATTCCTTAAACTAATCCTAACATATAAGACTTTCGGTTTTGATTGTGCTCCGGTTATTGCATGCAACGATTTTATTTTCAAATCGAATTGGTATTTCCCACGCAAATAAAGCTTCTTGTTTACGACTTCATAGAATTCGCGATTTGGGAAGCAGTGTAATTCTAAAACTCATTTTGCAGATTGACCACAAGTTAGCAAAATACTACTCGCAACTAGACAAGTGCCGTTCGAAAACGAACTGCTAAAAATAAACGGGAATGACGTTGACACTTTGACAAACGTGTTGCAACAATCACAGATAATTCTGTAATCAACAGGTACAAAGATAATTGAAATTAAGTCAAAAATTCATTCAAATTCCTTCGAATGGCTACATACTGTGTGGATAGCAAATTCTGTGAGCATTTGATAATATTTTCTTGATTGATGATATTATTATTATCATACCCATACTACTTGTATTATAATATCTGTGCCCATACTACTCTGTTGCCGATAATCTTCGTAACGGCTGAAAAACATTAGATGAGATCATTCATGATATCATTCGTGACGAAGAATAACACTTTTAGCCTATTGCGACTGCAATTTGTTTGTTTTACAAAATCCCAGTTTTTTGTGTTTTTCTTGTGCAATAAAAAGTTTATTCATCCATCTATCTTCTGACACACAGCCTATTTTTTATTCCGGTACACCTTTGACACCTCAACACCTTGGGAAGAAGCTAGGTACATTAATGTAGCGATTAGTTTACGATAATTTATTTGCGACGATTTGTCTAGCGATAATTTATTTGCGACGATTTGTCTAGACTTTGAGAGGATGATTAGCATTAACGTAGGAAGATTTGGTTGGTGGTTTCCTACGCTTTCTGTGGTCAGTTGTTTATGAGCAATCTTTGTGTAACTTCACTCTTACAAGGAATTATTAGGAAATGACCGCTTAGCGTATGTACTTTTCATTTGACTCACTTCAAGTTTTGTTGGATCTCGTCATAATTGACATAATGACCGGTCGGCCCCCACGCGCTATCCATTGCCTGTGAACAAAATATAAAAAATAAATTATATACCCAGATAAAACTGTTTCCCTGTGCCACATCTAGTAAATTTAGTCAGCAACATAAGTAGATTAACAATTTTATGCTCTTTTTCTTCGGGTTTAATGAGGAAAATGTAATTTAAGGGTACAATAAGGTCATAATGATAATGATCAAGATAATGATCAAGGCGGTACTTTAAATGAAGCCCAATATTTTGAACTAGTCTACATTTGGTTCAAGAAATATTGACAGAGTTAAAAAAATCTAAATTGTCCAACTACTTATATCGCTGACTGTACAACGTGAACGAAATGACGACGCAAAACCCTGAAATTGATAGTGGAATCGATTTGTATCATTCCAGAAACACCATCAGTCTCCCCAGTATTACGGATTGTCAGATTTTCTCCGGAGATCTCTGCTGCTACACTATAGCTTGGTTAGTGAGGATTTCAGGAAAAAAATACGAGTGTGGATTTTCGGAATAATAACTTCAATATTTTCTTGACTGGAAAAATATATACACTAATCTCTTCCAAATCATTTTTTAAATTGAAATGTTAAATGAAACAAACTAGAAAAAAAAACCCCAAAGTTATTTTTCTATACAGCTCGCCTAATGACTTTAGCGATAAAACCTATGTAAGAATCATCCTTGAAGACATACAAGTCACTAGCAAAAAAACCGCATACTAACTAGACAGCCGTTTTGGAGATAGTAACACAAATAAACGTACATACAATCTCTTATCCGTACTACTCTTGTTGTCGCGAGTACAAATATTCAAAGATACCGAAATATACGAAACAAAAACATTTTTAGAATTATTGTCTTTCTGTCTTTTTTTCTTGGAGCTGCGTGTAAGGGCACTATTTACCCTAGCTTCTTCTCTGGAGGCTGAAACTTCCAGCTCACGAGGAATTGCTCAGATACCTTCCTGGTTTCAGGTGGTCTATCTCTGAGTGGCTGTAGAATTGCTCAGATACCTTCCTGGCTTCAGGTGGTCTATCTCTGAGTGGCTGTAGAATTGCTCAGATACCTTCCTGGGTTCAGGTGGTCTATCTCTGAGTGGCTGTAGAATTGCTCAGATGCCTTCCTGGCTTCAGGTGGTCTATCTCTATGTGGCTGTAGCTATTGTATTGGACTATTATGATGGTGCAAATTTCCTACGGGTCTGTATGTCTGCATCATAATAATTTCAATAATTTGTAGGAATCATAATCATTTCTTCTTCTTGACTTCATAGATAAATCCATACCTGCTGTGAAGGCGCGGTCCTAGCAGGAGGTGATCGGTAGGAGGGCGGCGCGTGAGGTCGCCGGTCTGACTTATGCAGTCTGTCTCCGCTACTGTTGCTGCTCTGCCGCGAGTGCTGCGGCTCGGGTCTGAGGGGCAGGTTTAAAATAAAATAAAACATTACAAACACATAAATATAATAAAAAAATATATAATATGTAATTAATGCCGGTCATTTTTCACACAGCATCATCTAGCCCCAATCTAAGCAGAACTTGTGTTATGGGAACTACATGACTGTAAATACATACATATTATACCTCGTGTGTTCATAAGTTTTGAGACGAACTTATTTAATTAATTTAAAAAGAAAGTAATTCATGCAACCTTTTTTAAACTTTTAAAATTTTAAATTTAGAATGTTTTGAATCAGAAAAAATATACATTTGAATATTTGTTTCATTCTCCGTGAAAATGGCGCCAACAAAAGATTTGCGTGCGACTGTAATTTCATTGTTTCAAGCAGGAAAAAAACCAATGCAAGTTTTTAGTGAAATCCAAAGTTTGGGATGTAGTCGGAACTTTGTGTATTATACCATAAAGAGGTACAAGGAGACCGGCTCTTTAGAAGACCGTGGAAGATGTGGCCGCCCGCGGTCTGTAAGGACGCCCGCCAACATCAAAGTAATCAGAGAGCGAATTCGTCGCAACCCTTGCCGGACTCAAAAGAAATTAGCTCTGCAGACCAACATTTCGCGAATATCGGTGAACAGGATACTTAAATATGATCTTAAACTAAAGGCCTACAGTCGAAGGAAAGTGCATTATTTAAACGAGCGTCTTCGTAAATTGCGACTGGAACGATGTCGGAACCTATTGAAGAGACACGATCCAAAAAATATCCTGTTTACCGATGAAAAGATCTTCACGGTGGAAGAAAAGTTTAACCGGCAGAACAATAAGGTTTACGCCAGAAGTTCAAAGGACGTCCAGCCATCTGTACGCAATGTCCAGCGCACTCATCATCCAGCAAGTGTGATGGTTTGGTGGGGTGTTTCCTACGAGGGGGTCACTTCGCTTCATTTTTGCCAGCAAGGCGTCAAGGTGAAGGCACAAAATTACCAAACCGACATATTGGAAGCGGTGGTTAAACCATTAAATGATACGCTATTCGCTGGAAAATACTGGGTTTTCCAACAGGACTCTGCTCCCTCCCATAAAGCTAAGACTACCCAACGTTGGCTGGAGGCCAATTTGCCAGGCTTCATTCGGAGCGAAGATTGGCCCTCGTCAAGCCCTGACTTGAATCCTTTGGATTATTCTTTATGGACGGAATTGGAGCTGAGGGCATGCAGAAAGTCTCACCCAAACCTGGATTCTCTCAAGCGAGCCCTTATTAAAGAATCGAAACGGATTCCCATTGAAAAGATTCGTGCCGCCATAGATGAATGGCGCACGCGTTTGAAGGCCTGCATTGAATGCAAAGGCGGCCATTTTGAATGATTTATTTTTAAATACAGATCTAGATGTCAGTAGTTTTAATTTTAATATCCAATAAATGAATACTCAACTTAGCTCCAAAAATATTTTAGTTTTACTGTGTCTCAAGACTTATGAACACACGAGGTACATAGAAAACACCCAGACCCGCCCAGATGAGTTTAACTTACCTCTGTTGGTTCGGTGGGTTCGCCTCTTCAAGCCTTTCTTCTATCCTGAGCCTTTCTAGCGCTTCTCTCGATATTGACTTCTCAGACGCGCGTCCTGGATGCGATCGTCCGTAGATTTCTCCTTCAGGTTTCTTGTGGGGCTTACCCATCCTGTTAAAAACTATTGTTAAGAACTGGCAACTATTTGTATCTTTAGAAAAAACCTATCATGTTATGTAAAAACAGTGTGCAATAAAGACTGTTCTAATTTTGAAGGAAATTCATCAATATAATATTCTGTATGAATAATTTGAATGATAAAATTAAAGGCGGTTATTGAAATTAATAACCGATTGTTCCATTAAGATCAGTATGTTAATAAAGATAAGATACCTAAACATAGTCGTTAAAGACTTGAGCAGTGAAGGCTTCTTGTGTGATAATGAAGATTGTTGCGGAGATCCTCTGATGATTTCAGGGCCGCCGTTGTCATCCGTCAGCCAATGTTTTAAAGCTAAAAGAAAAAAATCGGATAAGGTTTAAAGAAGCAAGTTCGCAGAGGATAGTGTAATTCTATGGTTAAAATTAAAAGATAAAATAATTCTTAAAAGATAACTGACTAGTTCTAGAAGAAAAGGATACAATTATAGATGAAAAGAATAGTCGACGTACTCGATATTAAGATCCTAAAGACACGAAATGTTATTCTTTTAGGTATGTCAACGAAGCCCTGAGAAATGATTTTCCGAAATTCTACCTCTAGAATGAAACAACTGTTAAAAATCTTAATAAGGAAGCATGTTGTGGTCAAACTTTATCTGCCCTTTACACCCTTTAAACCACT
Source organism: Perizoma flavofasciatum (assembly GCA_958496245.1). Lineage (NCBI taxonomy): Eukaryota > Metazoa > Arthropoda > Insecta > Lepidoptera > Geometridae > Perizoma > Perizoma flavofasciatum. The sequence continues at coordinate 9,117,293 of OY292425.1, read as the reverse complement.
GATGAAGTTAGCATTGAAAAAGTCGACGTAGGCAAACTCTCCGGCGATCCATTAGTTTACTTTGAAAGAAGTAAGTAAATTAGAGTAGGTACTTACGTGGATGCGCTCGTGCGTAAATGGGTTCGTTGTAGGGATTCTTTTGCATCTCTTGAAAAGCCGTTTGTAGAGATTCTAGGCTGGATGACTTGCGCATTCCTAATGACGGACCCACTTGAATTGCTAAAACAGAAAGTAACATTGTTCAATGGTTTTGAAAGCAAACTGATCAGTGATTATAATGAGTCGAAACCTGATCAAAACTATTTATATCTCACTAGATTTACCGAGTTTTTCAGAATCCTTATCACTTAAAGTATCCAAAATGCCTTGATATTACAAAAACGTTTCTTAAACAAAAAACTTGTACTGGTTTAAGGACGATACTGATTTTATTTTGAAAAGTAAAGGAAACATGAACTCAAATAATAATATACATTGTGAAACTGTACCAGATGATCTTTTAAGAAAATTTTAGTAGTCTTATATAGTTTTATATGACATACAGCTCCTACTCGGTCTATTACTCCGAGATCATGTCAGCTAGTCAGCTCCATTATCAGAACAGCTTAAAGACAAGATACTAACAGTTGATTGCCTTGATTTCCTTGATCTTTTTGTATGTGCCAGTTTGCTTGGCGTCCATCGCTGCGTGCCTCTTCTCAGACATCGACCGTCTCCCCACAGCGTCGCGACTGAACCCAGCGCCACTTTCACTGCCCGACTCGCCAGCGCTACCCCTGGGAACAAACACGGATCGATACAGAGAGTGAAATTTTAAGGTTTCAATCCATTTCAAATAATTTCAATGAATTCCGGCTATTCTGGAATTTACATAATTTTTGCTGCCATATTTTTTTTATTATTTTTCGACATGTATTGTCGAAAAATAATAAAACAAATATGGCAGCTTGTGTGACAAAAATCAAAACCAAAGTTATTTAAATCAACAATTTTCATTATTTTACGAGTAATTTATCAGGGTTCCTATAAATTCAAGAACCAAACAATCATTCTTTAACAGTGGTCCTTTAACTTTCTCATTTAGATTTACGAATGTAAGTTTGTAAAGGTCTTCATCGTTACTATAAAAATTAAACGTTTATATGTCTGGTTGTAGGCTTATAACAAGAGTAGCTGTTCTGGACGGAATATTGATGGTGTTTTTAGACATAAAATACTACAGAGTATTTTATCGAGTGAGATGAAATATAAACATGGTAAAGTTACAGAAATGTATAGTAGAAGTGGTTTATTTTAAGCTAAATCAATTTATTTCGTTCTTCACAATTCCACTAGAAGAGTTTGTTCTCGATAAATTTTACTCACTTTGTAGTCGTCGTCCCATAATCCTCTTCGATGATAACATTATGGTGCGCAGGCGGCGACCTCGACATATGCACATGCCCTAGATTCTGTCTAAAATGGTGACCGTTCGTAACGGGTGCATCAGTCTGCGTCGCCATGTAATAACTCTCGTTTCTCAACCCAGTCAGTCTGTCTATAACAGGATTCCATCCATCTAGTCTGCTCCATTCGAAGCTATCTCGCTTCGTATCGTGGGGGACTTCGTCTCTTTCTAAATACCCTTTGCTATCGTCAGATTGGTTGGACCAGCTGTTGTTGTTTATTGTGACTATTGAAGCATGTTTCTTAGATCCTCTCACGTCGTGGTTACTGTTGAAGCCATCATTGTGATTGGTGGTTTCAGTGTGGTTATCACTTTCGTTCGCATTAGCATCGTATTTGAAGTTTTGAGGTTTATTCTCTTTGTCGGTTGCTGAGGTGTAGATGACAGTATTGAATTGTGAGTTTTGAGAGTTTTCATTGGAGGTGGTTGTGTCGTTTCCGTTCGGTGGAGTGTCATCTTTCCATCGCGCCGAGTTGTCGTTATTGTCTGTGGAATGGTGAAAAATGTATTCAGCACACTTTTACAATACCAAAATATAAATAAAATTATATATTAAAAAAAACGCATTCTTCTTAGAAAACCCTTTCTTTTGATACCCATAACATGCGGGGGCATAAAAAAAATGGTCCGCCATCTTTTGGAGTTCGCCATATTGGATTTAGAATTATGTCACTTAGCTAACGATGCATTGTCATCCAAATCAAACGTGTATGCAAAATTTCAGCTCAATCGGTTAAGGATAGCTGGTTTAAAATTCATTTGCAAGATTTGACCCCTACATAATATCTTACAAGACAAGTTAAATAATAGCTCGTTAAAAAGACTTGGTAAGGCACATATTATATTAACTGATAAGCAGATAGTGGGATCTAGGGGTGCAAAATATAACAATGGATTGATCCATCCAGTATGTTGTAGCGAAGAGCACCCCAACTGTATTCAAGGGCTTCTGGAATGGGCTATTTATTTGGTAATAGTTTTACAGTGATCAGAAGATCCTGACCACCTCACTATACTAAGAATGTACTTACCAGTTCTTCTTGCTATAGTGAGTGATATGCTGCCTTGTTGTTGTGGACGAGAGTGTACCAGTGCCCTTCGTAAAGTCTCCATCGCTTCTGCATTTGATTGTCCTACTAGTGGTACGCCATTAACACTTAGCAGTTGGTCGTTTGTATGTAACCTAAAAAGAGACACAATTAATCCTGAGAGATAGGAATAGTAAAATCATATTTATACATTAGCGCATGTCAAGTTGATAGTTTCCCAGAAAAACCTGTCAAATAGTCAAACGATTTCCGTATTTGTTGGGTGGTTACCCGACAAATACGAAACTCGTTTTAAGAGCATTATTTATTCTTTGGTAAGAGTAGTAGAGCTTATGTGATAGGGCTCGTCCGGGGAAATGGTACCACCATGCCTATTTCTGTCGCCAAGCAGTAATGTTCTCATTGTTGTGTTCCGGTTTGAAGGGTATGGTTGCCAGTGAAAATACAGGCACATGAGATCTTTCATCTTGATGAGGGAAGCAACGCGGGAGTGACTTCTGGTATTGCAAGCGTCCATAGGCTATGTAACCATAGGTAACCACTTACCACCAAGTGGACCGTAAGTTTGTTTGTCTCTTTAGTAGAATAAAAAAAATAAGTCAATTACTTTTCAAGCTTAAGAGATATGAACATGCAAGCATACCTTCCGTCCCTCGAGGCAGCTCCGCCATGTAGCACCGACTTGATGAAGATGCCTAGATCCTGAGGATCTAGTCCGACGGTAACCTTGCCTTTCACGCTTATACCTAAACCAGCCTTCTCAGAGTCATAGACCGGGACGTCTAACCGGAGGATCAGACGATTTCGAAGACTTAAAACCTGGAAGGAAAATGTTGATTAGATCCATTGAACATTTCAGCATAGTAATTCAAGAATATGCACGAAAAGACCTCTGCGGGGCGTGTTGAATTCATCACACTTGTTTTATCACCATCCATTATTTAATAGGCTTTTTTCATCTTTTTCTGCTTTTACCCGAATGTAACATAGGAAAAAATGACCAGTGACAAGAAATAAAATGAAGAACAAGAAATGAGTGAACCAAGCCGCTAAATATGTCCAAAAGCAAGTTGGTCCATATCAATTAAAAATCAAATCAAATCAGAGAGCAAATGCAAGTGAGCGAAGCAAGCCTCATCATTTATGAGCAAGAAGAATACTCACAGAACTAGAAGAAGTATTGAGAGCCTCTTGCAAAGCGCTCTCTGCACTCTGGTCTTTACTCAGCAGATCATCTTTAGAAGAACTCTTCGGTATCCGCCCGCGCATGGAACCGTTGCTACTGTTGATAGCGCTCACTATACTGGAAACCCGGCCGTTTTCCGACGACTTGTCTTTGACGGTGGGAGGTGAACCGATTGCTTTTTCCACGTATTTCGTAGGACTCTGTTGGGGCTCTACCCTCTGAAACAAAGCTATTGGTAAGATTTATAGGTTCCAGTAAATGATAAACCTAATTTGTGGTTGTAGGAAAAGTTGACAACTTTTCCTACAATGACTATGAATGTAATGAAGGCAGATCCTTAGGTTGTTTTGAAAATACCACAAATTATGTTCTAGGAAGAACAATATAAAACATTCTTATAAAGTAAAGTTGTGGTGGTATTAGCTAAATCTCCTGCCGGGATTTACCGAAATTATTTCGCATGTTGAAGCAACAGTTAACTCCAAAATCAAGAACGAAATCCCGAAGGAAGTTATAGGAAAATAATGTCATTAAAACCGCCCGTAAAACCTTACCTGTGTCCGATGAGGCGCAGGTCGTTCAATAACAATATCGACAGTCGAATCAGTTGGCGTATTTCTCAGTAATGTGACCACTTGTTGTTGCGTTAGCCCCGAAACCGACACGTTGTTGACGGAAACCAGCCGATCGCCGGCCCTGAGTCGACCATCCGATACCGCTGCACCCTGAAAACATTTATTAGGTTTATTAGGTTAAAAGCTCCACAGGTCCCCCTTCGTCTCTGATATTCGGAAACCCAAAACTGACCTTTGGTAGAATATTCTTGATATAAATAGGACAGTGCCCACCCGTGGGATTGTCTCTTGTAGTTATTGTGAAGCCTAGCCCCTTCTCGCCCTTGACTAAAGTTACGGAAACATTCTGCGTTGAACCGGAAGTAGGCTTTGATTTGGCACTGGGACTCACTGGGACCTCCAAACCGGATATGGCGCGTTCGCTGTTGCCCACTAAAAAAACGTTACATTAGTTTTCTGAATCATCATCATCAGCCTGAAGAAAACCACTTCAGTATAAAGACCTCTGCACAAAGAATCAAACAGTCTAGAGGTGGAAGAAACGGAAGTTAATGAATTCTAGGCCACCAGAATTCAATAACTTCCCGCCACCTTTAAGATTCCTAGTATTCGTTTTCTACACTGTGTTTTAAATTTTCTGGATGATTATCACACAAAAATGTTGGGATGGGCTCAATCGACAGGCTTGCTTGCTTATTCAATGACGAATAAATAAATTTTTAACGATACCATCAATCTCACAGACCGTTTTCGCAAGATCGCGATCAGAAGTTTAATAAAGCTTAAAGAGTTAGGAATTGCATAAAATGGAGTTGAGCATGAGGTTTTCGGGCCTCTGAGATATGATGCCAGGAGTAAGGCGCTAACTGAAGAGGAGTAAGGAAGTATGAAACTGCCTTCTTGTTAGAATGTAAAACTTGGCCAATTGCCTCAAGTTAAGATATAGGACGTGAAAGAAAGAAAATTTATTTATTTGAGCCAATAAACACAAACAAATGGTAAAATACTAAAAGCACACTCACCTTCGGATAAGAGATCAAGTGGACGCTCCTGGACAGGATGCACGTTAGCTACGTTGTTGACTCCTGACACCCACCTCAGCATGTCTTCAACTCTGAAAAAATATCAAAAACATACTTACTCAAGGAACCTTATCGATATCGCCTTTTCGCGATATCGATAAGGTTCCTTTCGCCTATATTTTTTTATAAAGCAATGAATTTCTACTGTGCGTTGAGACGCCATACGTAAACGACTGCATTTGGAATGTATCAATAGTTATCAGAACTTATAATAATCATCATAATTTCAAATAATGGAATAATACAATCCCACGGTTCAATATTACAGTCATAATAACGTTTATTGAACCAAAAATATTTTTTTTACAAGACTTTAACGAATGAAGTCTCGTTGTCTGTAGCGTTGAAATGTAGCTTGAAAACGAGACGTCAACGGTTAATGACTGTGATTGGTACCCGGGGTAAAACATCTAACAACAAATATTTGAAAGAATGCGCCTAAATTCCAATCTCGGAAGAAATGGTTATGTTCGTTTTGATTTTCTTCCGAAAATGGCAATACTTTGCATGTTTCTTATGTCAACGGTTGAGTAATGTAGGTGCAATTGTGTACCTGTGATTGGTGGCAGGAGTGTCTTGGCCTAAAGGTTCCCTGCGCGCGTCTCTTGGAAGACTTTTACTGCCGTAAGTCTGCACTTTCTCAGCTGCGTCTAACCAAATGCCGCTCCTGTAAATATGGTTATGTAATGGAATCTAAATTTGTATGAGATAGGATTGATTGAATGGAAGGTAAGATCAGGCTGAGATGTGCCTAGCATTGGTTTAAGTTTCTATTTACGCCAACACGAATTTTGTGATACAAATAGTCGAGGTGGCAGCACATCTAGCACTAACTGTGCGGATACCTGCGCCTAGCCAGGTAGGTAGGTAGGTGCGTGCCAGCGGTAATCAAAGTCCCCATCAAACCTTCAGGCCTTTAATCACATTAGGAAAAAGACTAGAGCCACGTTGGCAATCAAAGTCTGCTTGGTCAATGTAGACTTTGTAGTTTCGATCAAAGTAGTAAACCGTCGTCCAAGTGCGCTTCCCCGATAAATTTGGTTTCAAGTAGTCATCAAATCTACTGACTTCGTGACGACGGGACTTCATGGAACGAAGCCGGTTCCCTCCTCCTCCCAATTTGATGTATTTTTTGCCTTTGCAACACAAAGTTCCACTTTGTTCCGGATCTTGATATTCCAATAGGAACTAACTCATTGTTTATAAGATATCATGCAAATTTGGTACGATAACTGTGAATATAATTTAGAAACGATTTGCTGGATAATTGGCAGCGGCTAGAAATTCGCGGAATTGGTTCCGTTACCTATGTCCCGTTGTGGCTAAGTAATGTGTTAATAAGTGCTGTTCTAATGACAGAACTGTAGGTAGGTACTGTTTACTGAAGAGTTTGAAATTCCTCGATGCAGTATATGCATTCATTTATAAAATCTATTAATATGAAGCCTTTTATCGCATACCTAGTTCAAATTTATAAGGAAGATAGGTATATTATCAAACCTTAAAGGTTATAAAAGGAGTTTATAAACTTAGAAGATATTTCATCTTTATTAGGTACCAACAATCTTTTTTGATTTTTCTTATTGAGTCAATAAGAACTTTATTTTATCGTAATAGCGCTCTTTGGAAAAGAGTAAAAGAGAGCGATGGACTCACCCAGGTCCTGAGAACTGCATGGATAGCCTATTAGTCTGCCTCTGGAACTGGCCGTGCCCATGTCTGTCTGGTGAGTCCGGCGGCCTGCCGTCTGACATGGGGTGCTTCTGTGACGTTCTACTGCTGTCATCGCGGCAGACCACGGCGGCTGACCAGCGCTTTGTTTGTTCTGTGGCCTGAAATTGAAGATTATCTTATAAACAGCATGTTGGTAGCAACTGGCATGTAACTAGGTACATCGAAACGAGATAATGAAGCATTTTAAATTTCTTAGATTATGCCAATTATGGGCATTTACTCGGCAGTGGAACTGTCCCCAGCTAGATCTGGCTAGATCGTTGTTTAGTGCCCAAAACCCTCCATCCAATGTTGAGATAGAGGGTTTCGATTTTTGGTTAATTAAAATAGTTCGAGTTGTTCACGAGATGTGTCAGACACAAACAAACAAATGTTGCTCAGATAAAGGTGCTGGGCGGCTAAGTACGATTTATACAATTGGTGTCGTGAGAAAACGGAGAAGTGGATAAAGCTACAATAACAATCAGTAAGCCTGATGGCTGGCCTTAATAGCATTCAATTTGAAGATGTCTATCGTTGCAACAACTGCTGCATTGCATTATGCTTTTATCAATGAGGAGTTATTACCTAATCGTAGCTGGACCACAATTTCAACATTTTATTAAAAACACAAATGTAACAAAAGAACGTAATTCGCTCCGTAGCTACGAGTACGTTATATTTCTTTTTACATTGTATTAGACAAAGACCGCAATAATGTTAGCGCCTTTACACTTTTTTTACGCGGCCGTGTATCTGGTCATAAGTTACCACTTTAAAAAAATAAGAACTAAAGGAGATAGTAATTTTAGGCACCTTCGATTTTCAAATTAACTCACATCAACTAAAATTGTATAGGTACGACAGATTACATCACCGATAGTGATACCCAAGGATAATGGTACGGAATAGTTACATAGTAATAAATCTATGGAGATTCCAGATTTTAAAAATTGATTTTGACCCGAAAAGTACTAACAATCCTAAAAGACTAACAAATAAGCTCTTATGGCAAAATGCATACACAGGCTCCTGAGTCGCTGGAAAAAGATCTTGGAGAAAATAAAGCGGATGTTGTTGTCTTTATAAAAATCAATCCGATCACTTTATTACCGTTCTCTGAGGTGGTAACGTGTCTTGGTGCAGCGAAGGCTCGCTGCCCCTTCGGACTTGGAGTCCGCTCGATCCATCCTCCATGTCCCCTGCGCCAACTTCCACGCAAGAGTCCGTGTTGGGCACCCGCATACTCCCGCCGACACCACCGCCACCCTGAAAAAAAAACATTAACCTGTAAATTAACAAGTTCGCCATCATCAACAGGCTGTATTCCACAAACGACCTTTGAGAAGTCACCGTTCCATCGAGTGGGGTGGCATTCCTCAATCGTTTGTAAAATTTAAAAAACCGTTGATGTGTTTTCCATCGTCTCTAGTGACTGGTGGCGTTAAAACTTATCTAGGCACCATCCTTGAAGTCATACAAATCAATTGCAAAAAACCTAATTCAAAAACAATCTGATAAGTTTCGGAGATAAATGGTAACAGGCAGATAAACAAGCTCTCACGTCAAACGCATAAAACGTTGCGGGTAAAATACTCTCACACACATGCTCGTGGCTGTATTCTTCATGATGGATACGAGTATATACGCAGTGCTTAGATCTTTGAGGATACTAAATTGGAGGCAGTCAATGGCACGTGTAAATATTCTTTTTGGCACATGCCCGCATTTTGAAAGTAGTAGCATACATGAAACAGGTTGCAATCTCATTGGACGACTAACCGATTTCACATGCCTTTTGGTTCTAGGGCATGCTGCCGGTCTCCTCACAATGTTTTATACACTGACTAGAAGGAATCGGATGGGCACTTAAGTATTACTTACAGGATTAGGGCACTTAAGTATTACTTACAGGATTAGGGCACTTAAGTATTACTTACAATGTACTAATAGGTATATTGATGTAGAAATACGTTGAATTAATAAAGAGGTACTGTTATAGTACCTCTTAGTATGAGAAAGTGATAGAAGTGTTGCTCGATACGCATCACGGCATTGTAAGCGGTTTTTGCTGTTGGTTTTCAACCTCAATTTTAAATTATGCTCATCAATCGGTGGAGATTATTCATTTTATTTTAAATTATTCTTTCTATTCTGTCGATGTCCGACGAGGGCCTTTTTTCAAGAGACGCTTTAGTAAGACGTCATTGCAGATTGCTATGTACCTACTGCTACAAGCGTTTGTTTGTGCATGTGTTTGTTTGACTGACGATACGACGACGCAGTGGTAAATGCACTCAGCTGATAGAACCCTACTAAATACTAAATAAAAAGAGACGTACCTATTTTTGACTAATGAAAATTATAACAAAAGAAAAAATGACTAAACCTACTTACCTAATTGTGTTATTCCAAATGCTTGATACTTTGCCTACCTTGACTTTATTTTATTGTACCTACTAGTTTTTTTTTTGTTTACACAAAACTTCGGCCTCCCTACCTATCTGTTGCTATACCCTTAGACAGGGTTCATGTGAGATACCTACCTATAAACACCATCTATGTACCTACCATGTGAAAGCAATAAATGTATTGAGTATTGAAATATTTTTTGGAATATAGATAATACGAATTCGCTATCTTTGATTTAACAGGTATCTAGGCTAGGTGCTGGCAAAAGTGTGAATCGGAGGATGGCTGATTTTTTTTCGATTGGGCCGGACTACAGGATTAACCCTTTTACAAACACTCCGTATTAATCTTTGAAGTATTTTGTTTAGCCTACATACCGTATCTTACATACCGGAAGGCGTCGACGACTAACTGTATGAAAGCATAAAAACTCGTTCTTCAGTTTTATGGGGTTCTAGTATAATGACAAAGTTTAGCAAGATTACAGGATCTGACATGTAAAAACAAGCTACCTATGTGCTTGTTAACAATATGTAAAACATAACTTAATTTAACTAGAATAGGTTACATCAAGGGTACCTATCGAGCTTTATAGGTATACTATTCCGTACGTTAGGGCGTTTGTGTAGGCAGGTAATGGTAATCCTGTTAGCCTAGTTTCAGCTTGCTATCTAGATATATGCCTAGTGTAGGCACAATACAGATAGATGCGTTGAAGGGAGGCGTGAACCGATATGACGTGGGCATTGATAATATGTTGGTTAACTTAGTTAGGTACCTACAGAATTAGGTGTAATGTCTACTCGTAAATAGGTTTAAACGTGAATAGATCAAAATATTCTGCTTGTTTTTTGAAAAATCTAGCCTCCAACCTTATTCAGTCCAAGGGTATATTACCTAAGTAGGTACTTTCGTACCTACTCTACCGAGTTTGATCAGTACCTAGGTACCGAGCTGATAAGAAAATCATAAGGACTGAAGAATTATAGGTAGGATTTTAGACCTAATATGTACCTACTTATAATATTATTATGTGTTGATAAACTTACCTTTTTCGATTTACGAGAATATGAACACCTTGAATAACATAGACCCATATTGAAATTACAACGCAAACACAAACTCGATCGCTTTCTACTAGACGACATTCCTAGAATGATAATAAATAATAATCGCGTTTGATCAAAAAATAATTTTCTTAACATGTCACGACAAGATTTTTCTGAAATGCCGCGCAAAACATGTTTTTTATGCGGGTTCTGGCATTTTTTGTGGCATGTGCATGTTGTGCATTCTACTCTACTAATGACTTTTATCGAACACGGCTTTTTTTATATTAAAAAAATATAAACGACATATTTTTTTTTCTAGACACTAGCAGGCTGATGTTAGCTTAGGTATGTATTCTACATATGTTATATTTTTCATTCTGCTAAGAATTAATAAAATACCAGGTAAACTATAGGTACCTAAGCGAGTGATATAAAACCGAGCATAGAGGCTATAATCGGCCTGCTAAATATAAGGAAGGTTTCAATGAATAATGTATAGATAAAGTACCTAACTGCCTGATAGCACGTCACAATTACAAGCTACAATATTATGGTAATAACGCGCCCCGAATGCAAATATTCACCAAGGTATGTGGTGAAGGTACCTACTTATTTTGTAAATAAGTAGAAAAAGATAAGTATAGATAGCTCAATTAATTATATTTCATCTGCGGAACGTTTGCTCCAAAAGAACCTAACTCACTCACTTATGAAGAAGTAAAGAAAAAAGAGACTCCAAAAGAGTCTGTCATTTACCTAGGTGATTTGAAAAATAACTAATGAAAACCATCAAAAGAGAAGATAAAGTAGATTCTTTGAGTGCTCCATTATCTTGACACACCCCGTATTCCACGGGGTACAATACAGCGGGAAAATACAGTGACTGACGACAGCGTCGTTGGCACGCCAGCGCTTTCATGGTTTCGTGTAAATACTTTTTCATATCAGTCCAGCGCTGGCAAAATAAATATGTTTTTTCTTTCTTTCTGAACAAAGCCTAAACTGTATATTGAGGTCTCTTGTTGTGACGCTGCTGGCAGCTCAGAACATTATCATCAACAGCCTGTAGAAATTCCCCAAAGTGTGCCATGACGAACAATCTTGTCATAGTTCCATCGGGTGAGGGCTCCTACACTGCATCGTCCGCTTCAGGATCGCCATTCGAAAACCTTTCTTCCCCATCGATGGTCAGTTCTACGAGCTGGCTCATTGCAATTGCTAATTAATTATTACGGGGGCTCGTTTTAACTGAAAATAAATACGCTATTCCGTACAAAACAAAATTCAATTGCTCCGAGAGGTTTTGCACTAGAAATTTATTCATATTTTCATCGATTCAGGTTCCAGAACGCTTTATTAATTTTTCTATAGCTAACTTTGACCGAAGCTAGTGTATGAGCCACGAGTACATTGATGACGTTAGGACTTTTTTCTTCTTCTACGGATTTTATCAGAACTTACTCGAAACATGTCGGGCGAAGCGGTGCCCGCAGAAGAGCCACTTGCGCCATCCGCCTGCGCGGCTCTGGGCTGCGGTGCCTGTGTGCATTCTGCCGTCAAGGTTTCTCTGTCATCCGCCACGTCTCGCACGCGGTCGTCCGGGTCGAGGATCCCGCCCGAGCTGGCTCGGAGCGCTCGTACTCCTACCCATGTGTCTGGACCCTGAAGGACAAAGAGATGTATAAATGACTGCAAGTAAAAGGTTTTTGTCTTCAGAAGGGAAGACAAAAATTACTTCTGAAGTAGTTTTTGTCAAACCCATACCACAGCTTTGTTGATGAAAAAGAAGACTATTCTACTATTATTAGACTATTTCTGGACCTATCTCTTTTGTATGATGGAAAGGGAAAAAGAAGTAAATTTCGTCTTCTCTTCCATCGTCAAACCCTCAGGATTTTTTGGTGCTCATGAACCCTAGAAGACAAAGAAGGGTTGAAGTGACTACAGGCTTATCATACAGTTTCGTCTTTGTAAGAGAGGACAAAATTGCCTAAATTAATCTTTTTCTCTTTTCCGTTTGACAAAAAAGAGAGGCATTAGGATTTTTGTCTTCTCTTCCGTCGAGAAAACCGTTGTCTTTGGTGCCCATGCTACTAGTGCAGCAGGACATATAGCACCAAGATAACTTTTTTGTCTACGGAAGAGAAAACAAAAATTAGTTCTGTAATGTGATGAATGGAAAGTAGGCAAATTAGGATTAGGATTTTACGCAGTCTTGCCTCAAAGATGTTGTTTATAAAACTTCTATAAAAAGTTTCCTAAAAACTTTTTACTTTGGTAAAATACATCTGCTTAGTATTTTTCTATTCCAACCTCATAAATAACTGTAATCATACGCGACAGCTTGCATTGTTTTAGTGAATTTCAACGTTTTTCTCATAGTGAAGCGATATTAAAAAAGAGCGTGCACATTTCCCACGCGGCATTCACGTATTCATTCGCAGTGAATGCCGGCTTTAAATACCTACTAAGGTATACGTATACTACTTGTATCTCGACTGTTTTGTTCGTGTGTTCGTTGGTCTTTGTGCGCCTGTCGCCGAGATCTTGCTGAATGATGTCAAATGTTTTATAAGCGTAGGCAGGTACATCAATCTTCTCGCAAAATAGATGTAAAGAAGCTGCCTCATTATCTTCAATCGCGCTTAAGAGACCTCTTTTATTTTTTTAGGTTATAAAAGTGCAAATAAATACCCATGACACGGTCTTCCGTTCCTGTTCCTTTCTGGCAGACAAGCGGGCTATCTTCTTAAGCCTCGGCGGCGGTACCGGCTCTTGCACTGTCAACTTTGACTGCATTGTACCATAAAACTACCATACATCACTCTCCACTTTACACGATATTCTTAGAATCATTTTGAACCGATTTCACTGACTTTAATCTAAAGTCGGGAAACGATATCCGGTGTGTCCCATCTGACCATGCGAAACAGATTTATCTCATCTGATCTCTCGAAATTATCTCGTCTGATGACGTGGTCAGGTGGAACTGCATAAAAATAATGTTCCTATCCCTGATCACAACTTTGATTTCAGATCATTCTTTATATTTACGTGTATCAGCACGTCAACCATCTTATTTAGATTGTGCGTTTTCACGGAACAATCTAAATAAGATGGTTGTTGTTTTGCATATAATTTTCTTTTTTCTGTACTTAGATTTGATCCAGTTATCAACCTTCTGTTTGCTATATGCATTGGCATATAGTAAATTATTCTTATTCAGATTACATTTGATTGATATCCGTGCGAGTGAGCGCTTTATTTAAATGTTGTAATTTGATATTAAAATATATATATTATTTTAAATTATTTATTGAATACAACAAACTTAAGTATATAATGCATGTAAATGCAATGCATGACATGAAATCAGTGTCATGATCAGATGGGATAGGAGTAGGTACCATTTGTTACATCGCGTGATAAGGCAGGCCGGTTTCTTGTGATCAGATGGGAAACTCTTTTTTAGCTATTCACAACTGGATGCAATGATCCGATCGAAGCATTTGGAGGTAACGCAGTCTGGTGGACCTTGACCTTCGCGCGCCACTGACCAAACACAGTGAAGCTCACGTGCCTTGCACCAGATGCTGTGCCCCATAAGAGATGTCGTGAATCATGGTACCGTTAAAGTAATTTCAGTCCTATCTGGGACGTTTTCGCTTCATTTAACTCAGTGAATATTTTTGTTCGGGTTAGTACATATGTGGTTTTACAAGTAGTTAGGTACGCTGCGCAGAAATAGTATTATCATTACTGCAAAAGTGTGTCACTGATAATAAATTTGTAGGTAAATATAGCCTGTCTACGGGCAGGACAGGCATTGATTGTTCATAATGATACCTACGTACATAGGTACTCGTAGTAATTACATCTAAAAAATAGTATGACCTGTAATCTTGGCATTGAAGAGTGTTTTATTCTATAGAGCTGAATGATTTCGTTATAGAAACTCCATACAATCTATCCTATTTATTGCATGTGCAAATGCCTAGAATGCTTCCAACCAGAGCAACACACGCAATCTTAGAAGAAACTTGTATAGAAGAAAATCATAATACGTTCAATCAGTTTATGAAATGGCTACGTCAAAAAATACTATTTAGCTTCGTCCTGGGACCTAAGATCAATATTTGAAACTGTCTTCGCCAATCATGCACGATGCCAGTAGCCATTTTCTAGCTTACAAATGAAGTAATTACGTGGATTTTCTTGTATTTGTTTAAAAAATAATTTAAATTTGTGCTTGACATAATCATCATGAATGCTTATATTCATGATGATTATATTCATCTAACTGATACAACCACATCCTAATACGCTATGTCAACGGAAATGCAGCCTTTATGGTCGAAAGCGTGCGTTGAATATAAAATAGCCCACACTGCGTCAATATAAGCAATCGTTGTAAAATATATGAAAATTCTATACCTAACTGATCTGGTAACTGAAAAAGGTATGAGCCATTTTCAAGTAAAACAATACGGAGTTGTTTGATAAAATATTCTGTTTTGTAATGAAAGCCGAACGGGCCGCCTTTGAAATCGTAATTAAGCAATAACCGTAACTTCTCGGTAACTGTTCTTTTCATATTTTATATTTGTAGATTTTTCCGCTCATAATAGTACCTACCCGCAACTGATGGAGTACAACAAGTAGGCATTTCTGTTGTACGTAATGTTGTTCAAAACTAGATCATATAATTAATAATACTATCGGCTAGCTAGATCAACAATCGCACCTTGGATTTATTGACCTGGGACGACAAATAAATAATCATTCTCAAAGGTTGGATGCTTTTTGTGAAATTAATTTCTTATACAAGTTGGTATCTATGTAAATTTGCATTGCACTTATTATGGCACTCTAGCAATATCTAATGACTGAAATTAATTTGGCGCGCAATTTTTTCAAAAAGCGATTTTGTGCGGCCATTATCCGTTTTCCAAAATAATTGCATGACTTTACCATCACTATTCGGGCTTTGGTACGTGGTCCACGTACCTATAAATTTACCTAAACCCTTCAAACGAATCATTGAGAGCCTGCAGTTGTGTGTATCACTTTTGTTTATTTGAAAAACACTATATTATCCTGAATTTGAAAACTTCAACTGTTCGTAAGTCCACTTTTAGATTTATTTTCTACCGAATGCGCGTGCCATTCACTGCAAATACGCACCACACGGCTCCCCCGGACGAAGCTAAGAACGCAACTAAGTGAGTGAGCGAGCTGTAATAGAAATATCTCCAACAATGAATACAAACAAAAAACTTAATCATTCTACTGAACTGCTTCATAATTTTTCAAGGTTCGTAGTTCTAATTAGGAGCAAAAACATGGTTCTTTCATTACCGGGGCTGTAAGTGCGAGTTGCGCATTATGCACTTCAAGGGATGCATTACTACCTAGTTTGTAAGATTTGAATAGTTTCAGCGATAAAACAAAGACCGCTCGATTTTTTGGGTTGCAAAACCGCGGGCATTTGCAAAATTTAATGCTTGTACGTACCTTTGACTACCCCTACTTATGTAGTCTTACCCCCCTACGTATGCTTGTACGTGGTATCCAAATATCTACAGAATTTACGCAAAGGTTGCGGGTTCGATTCCCGCCGCAGAAATGTTTGTAAGATCTAGAAATATTTGTTTCGGGTCTGGATGTTTTCTATGTATAGTATGTATGTATTATGTATTATTATTATTTTGACTGTTTTTTTTATTTTTTTCTTTTATGTTTAAATTATGTTTGTAATGAATGAATGTATTAATAATTTTGCTTATCTATCTAATTTTTCATGCTGTAAAGCTGATCATGGCTGTACTTCTATTAGTTCTTATGACATCTCATGAACATGTTTCGCAGAATAAATGATGATTATGATTATGATGATTATGTATTAACAAAAATAATAGTTCTCACTACACAAGTTCTGCTTACTTTGGGAGTATTATAATATCTGTGCTTTGGAGCTTGATGATGTTGTGTGAAAATGTCCAGCATTTTTTTTACAGCTCGGCTCACATCGGAGCCGAAAAATAACGGATGTATACGAGCCCAAGCCAAGTGCACATCAGAAAGACCAGTTGATGACATCAGGAATCAAGATATTCAAGTTTGACGTATGTATATCAAAGTTTTTTTTTTAAATTTTCAGACGATTCTTCAAGTGTTCAAAACGTCTGCTTTTTGTAGAAGGTAAATGTGTGTTTGGGTAAATCAAGAAGAGCTAGTGACTGGGGTTGTTTCGGAACAACACCCGTTGAAGAAAGCCTTATTGGAAGGCCTTATAACCTTATCTAGTCTCCACTTTCTCGTTATTTCATTTTTTAGATCAATATAGTTAGACAGTTTTTCCACTATAGTGTTTCGCAAGTTATAATTATCTACTCACCGAGTATGTATCCGAGGATTTCCATCATGGGGAACAGATGTACGTTCATCAGTTGTTTGTGAATCGCAACTAATCCATTAAAACTTCTTTACATACGTATTAATAAAGAACTTTTATAAGCATAACACCTACAGCTTGAGGTAAATGTTAAATTGAGAAGTTTAATAAGAATTATTAATTAATTGAGAAGTATAATTAACTATATTCAAAATTTGTTAGATGAGACATTTACATGTGGTGGTGGGAAGGAAACGTAGGTACCAATAATTACAGTTAACTCTGATAAAAGTGGAGAGATAAGAAGTTACTCATATTTATTTTGGTATTTACCTACATACCTACCTATATTCTAGGTATTATAGGTTCCTAAACAGTGTTTTTACCATAAGAGTACGTTCCTTATAATCTTTGTAGCTATCTACACGTCTGTTACTAACTTAATTTTAACTTACACTCAGATTAATATTTCATGTCCAAATTCCATTCTTCAAGATTTTTAGACTATAAATACTATAACTGAAATTGTAGGAATGTACTTATCTGATCATTTCAACTACTAAACCTACCATGCATATGTTCTTAGTGTTGGTAAAATCGATAGATTTAACGCAAATACGACCCGCAAAAAACAAAATGATAGTCTAAACTATCAAACAAACATTCAAACCAAGCTTAAATTCATTTCAACTCGCACCCATGTTTGCAGACTTGCCCACTTTCCCCAATATTTATTTAAAATAAATATCGAGCTCAGAACTCAATCGCAAAAAATGGTCACTGTTCAATACAGCCCAACCCAGCATCAAATATAAATTTTAATAAATGTGCTGATATAAATTTTAATAAAGTTTTAAACTGGGCATGTGTAGCAAAGAGTGTTTATAAGGTATACGTACTCGTATATGTACTATAAACCATACAATAGAGATTAAGCCAAATGTTTCGATACAGAGACTTTACTGAGTACTTAGGTATAAATGGAAAAGAGATTATTAAGAGAGTACCTACCAAGAAGAAGATTATAAATAAAACTAATAATAGCACTAGAAAATATCTAGATAATATTCTTCATAAAACTTAATGAATTTCGAGTAAAGTGGTCATAAAATAGGTTATTACTATTATAAAATTGTTAAAGTTTCCTTTACGTGCTCAAAACGGTGCAGGAAAATCATGAGGAAACCAACATGCCCTAGAACCAAAAATTCGAAGGTTGCCATTGGTTAGTGTTCCAATAAGCGGCGATGGGCTTGCAAACTGTCACGTGGAATAAACTTGCAAATCGCGGGCATTGCCAAATGTAATGTTTGGTCGTGCCTCTGACTAGACTAAACTCTGCCCTAGTTGGTATCCTCAGAGATCTTCTTAAAGTATGTAAGTCCATCACGGGGAGTGAACGTGTGTTAAGTTCCCTTAGGGTGAAACAAATTATTGCAAGATATTTCCTTCCTAAGAACACATTATAGACCAGATATAAAAAAATAAAAAAATGACGTTGCCTAAATTCTTAACCCAAGGAAGTTATCACAAGATAAACACGCACTCTAGGCAATGTGCGACTGATTAACACAAGGTTAACGCAATATTTTAAATGCGTAATTATTTATTGGCACCCTTTGGCCTACAAAAATAACTTAGATCTGTGTGATCAGATACATATGTTATAATAAGTAAGTAAGTACCTATACACCTATTAGGTATCTATTGACTTATGCTCTTAAATAACTCTTACTCGAAAACTACTCCGTAATTTCCTATTTAAGTACTGCCCTAGGGCAGTATTGGTCTGGAAAATTGGTTAATAACAGTGGTCTGGTGATAAATTTAATAAGTACCTACCTAATTACTAAGCGTAGTGTTAATTTGTTGGGTAATGACGTAATAGAAATTTATAAATACGTGACTGGACTGGCATATGTGACAAAACCATAAGTGAATAGAAAGTGAAAAAGCATTTCAGAGAAGTCATATAATTACAGGATTAAACGAACTCACCTGGAGTGATGTTCTATCCTGATTATTTAATTACTTATTCTGGGAACACTCTGTAGTACTCGATTCTTCATGCTAAAATTCGCGTGTTAAAAGCATATGCAACTGCAACATAAAATTTTTTTGATACCTGGAACATTCACATGACATCATTACGTTTAGAGATAAATAAAGGGGAAAAAGCTATGTGCTCGAACAGCTTTGGGAGGGTGGGAAATTATATTCCCAGAATAAGTAATTAAATAATCAGGATAGAACATCACTCCAGGTGAGTTCGTTTAATCCTGTAATTATTTTTCTTACTTATTCTGGGAACACTCTGTAGATGTTTAGAGGATTTTAAGACCTTATGCCCCTTATGTAACTTTACATTATTTATTTATTTATTGAGATAAGACACAAAACTAGGAACAAAAGAGGATACATTAGGTACCTATCCCCTATCTATAAGTATAATCACAATCAACTCATTTTCAATGAGAATTTCTTACATTGATAAAATTTAAATTTTACTTAATTTATTTCTATTTAGAAGTGCTATCAACAGCTCTCGCAAATTATAGTTGAGCATCATCATTACCCTGTAAAGGCCTATTGTAATGCTAAGCAAATGTCATAGGTCATTTGGATGACCAACCCACAGCTTATAGAATACTATCCACTGTAAAACCCTGCCTGAAAGCTTCAGATGATGCTGCATGCAGAGTGAAGTGTGATGAGTAAATAGATACATCTATTCCACTATCACTCATCACTTGTTTTAGCCACCTGCTTATTGATTGAGTTGTGGCCCTTATATAAGGTCTCTTATATGTAAGGAACAAGTAATTGTATGCATCATCATCATCATCTTGTCTTCTCTTGTCACTTTTAAATAATGCAAGAGGGCTTTCACAGGGCTAATATCTGGTTTGTCAAGATAAGGCAGAGACATTTTTGACAAACACCTACCTAGAGCAGATGTTTTTAAAATATCAAACAGTAAAATATCCACTCACTCTATTATTTTTATATCTAATAGAACCTAATGTTTGAACTCTTTGCCCTGTTGTAAGAGCTAATAGCATAGCAGTCTTTTTAGTTAATTTCTCTAAATCTAAATATTCAAGAGGATGCCATTGTGTTATGTATGTAAGAACAGTATTTGGATCCCAAGTGGCTGAATACTTAGCAGCAAACAGTCTTATTTTAAAAACTCCTTTGACAAACCAACGTTTGACCTGGTCATCATTACCAACATGATTGTCTATTATAAGAGATAGTGCTGAACGGTGGCAGTTTAAAATTTGATAGGAGGCACCCTTATTAAAAACTGACATTAAATATGATAATATTTTAGGAACTGAAGTACATAAATAATTTTCATTACAAGTCTTGCAATAAATCATTGACGAAAACAACTGTCATACTATTTTTCCACAAAGAACTTATCATTACTGAAATTGCACTGATACATCTCCTACCAGTCGCTTCTTAATTGATTGCCTGATAATACACAAGCCCACAGGATAAGATGTGGATGCAATGGGTGTTGAATCCTGGAATAAGTTAAAAGATTTTCAGATGGCCCAAAAGTTAATACTTCAGAAACTGACAAAGATTGAATTAGTGGATACCATGCCTGAGAAGGCCAAATAGGAAATACTATTATCCCTACCGCCTTATCCACTCTAATTTTTTGCAAAACTTTGAATGTCAATGCGAATGGAGGAAATGCATAAAAATAATAACTATCACATTTAATTGTAAATGCATCAACATTTCAAGCAAAAGGGACAGACAGATACTTAAGGCGTGAGGCAAACAAATCAATATCAGTTGAACCAAATGACCCTACAATCTTTTCAAATATGACATGGCATTATTCCCATTCTGTATCCAGATTTGAACTCCAAGACTGAAAATCAGCTTCTATGTTATCTTTGGATTTAATATAGGATGCAAAAATCCAGAAATCCCTACCTTCACATCATTTCCAAATTTGTTTTGCCAGATTGTTAAGCAGAGGAAACTGAATAAAGCCCATTCTATTAATATAAGATATAGCTGTTGTATTGTCAATTCTCATAAGAATTTCACACCCTTTAAAATTACTGGTAAAACATTTCAATGCAAAAAACGCAGCTAACAGTTCCAAGTAATTTATATGATGTTCTGTTTCATTTAGGTCCCAACTTCCCCTTGCTGTCTCACCATTGCAGAAAGCTCCCCAGCCTGACCTGAGAAAAACTCTGTGGATAATTTATTTTGTTTAATACTCTGACTGGCTCTGTTTAAAATATTTTAATGCCACCATAATAAATTTGATTTTCTTAATTTTCATCAAACAGTATAATTTTCCCCCACAACGTTCCAAAGCTAAAAACTTTTCTTTCTCCAATATTTTTGTATAAACACAGCCATATGAAATGGCCATACAAACTAAAACTAGGTTTCCTAATAATGTAGCAAAATCTCTGATTGTACAACTGTTTAATTTTAAGAACTTATTGATAAGATTTCAAATCTTTTCTCGTTTTCTAAATGTAGGGTTCACAGTCATGTTTATTGAATTTAATTTAAACCCCAAAAAATCCCTAACATTTGCCAGTATTATTTCACTATTTTCATTGTTAATTATAAAACCTAAACATTGCAATACATCATATACATTTTTTACATGATCAGCACATTTATTGTATGATGATCCAAGAAAGATTAAATCATTTATATAAATAACTAATCAAATTCCTTGTTTTCTCAGACATTCCATGACAGGCTTTAACAGCTTTGTAAAAACAAAAGGAGCTGTACTCAATCCCATTGTCAAACAATTATGTTCAAACATCTTATTGTTAATTTTTTTTTTTTTTTTTTTTAATCAGCTGAATTGATTAGGACTAAATAATAAGTATTTTAAAATCTATGGTGCACATAAAATCACTTTTTGAAAGTAACTTACAAACAGTTCTAATATCCTCCAGTTTAAAATGGGAAGATTCAACAAACTTATTTAAGTTTTTTAAATTCAGAATAAATCTGTGTGAACGGTTCTTTTTTAGGTATAGTGTAAATACTGGACACAAATTGGCCAGTCACAGCTGTACATTGGGAAATAGCACCCATCCTACTAAGTTTTTTACCTCAGAATCAATAATAACATTTTCTGATTTATTAAAATTCTTACAGGGCTTGTAATCCTGTACAGGTACTAAGAAAGGGATCTTATAGCCTTGTAACCACTCTGAAACGGTGGGACCCTGGGTAATTATTTTCCAACACACATAAAAATAATACAGCCTAGCTGCAAAAACATACTTCTACGGATATTAGGCACGGCCTTCGTGTGATTGTCCGGCTGGATGGCGGTTGTCTAAGTACTTCAGACCTGGACGCTGTTGAGTGTTGGTGATATGCCCTTGTTTGATGTGGTTGATTTGGTACTGACAACAGGGCAGCTGGAAGTTTTTTGTGTGTCTTGTTTGATTCATATTACTATTGATACCATTTCCAGGCTTATTCCCTGATATCTTTGGTTTAGTTACATTCAAGGCCCTCGTTATAACTGAGAAAGATTTCACAGAATCATCCAAGTTAGAATACAGGAGCTCACCCCGTTTATTTTCCATCAGGTTTTCTGACAAGTTTTTGTCCAAAAAGGGGGAACTAGCCTTCTCTGACCTCTATATATATATTGGAAGTACAGGTTACAAACAATTCTAGATGCTTCTCTCAGCTTCTTTATCACTTCCAATTTGGAATAATCCTAGACAGGATATGGATGGCTTGAGCTATAGTGGCTCCTGACTGGCCCAACTCTTGCTGATGCTTCTGCATAAGCTTGTCTCGGATCTTGGCCATCGGAGTGAGGATACCTGATAGTTCTATGTTGAGCTTTAGGACATCCAACAACCTATTTTCTGGAATCTTTATTGATTTCAGAACCTCTTTTTCTCCCTTAGAAAGGCCTTTTTTCAAAATGTTGATCATCAGCGAAGCTAGATGGGGGTGGATTACAGCCCCATATCCATCCTCATTACAGGGCTCCCTCTGCTATTTGGTCTTCTTCTATTTCCTCTAGGCATTCAGGAGGCTATGCTGGGTTTTCTGGGTCTAGTACAGATTCATTATCTGCAACTTTCATCACAGGGTAAGCTGTATTGTAAAAACTCTCGACTAGAGTCTCTCTCCACCGGAGAGGGTGCAAAATTGCACAACAAAAATACATTGAACTCAGACATGTTCATACGAGTTTTGAGACCCAATAGTTATAAAAAATATAACCTCTTTCCACAGGAAAGGTTTTGTATTGTAACACAATACTTGATGCTTTTTCCAACGGAAAAAGTGCATGATTGTACCACAAAAATGCATGATTGACCCAAGTTCTAGAACAAAGTTCTCATGGAACCTCTTTCAGACTCAAAAACTAACTGTTCTGAGGCAGAAAGGTACTTATATTTGTATGAAAATAGCCCTATGGCCTCGCTAAACGCGGTGCATACCTCCTGCTTCCACATCTTCTTCCATTTGTATTGTTTTTTATAATTCTCCAATTTCTTTTCAAATTTGGATCTTCTCTTCTTTAGTACGATTACGTTTGGGCATCTCCCATTCACTAAATCACGTAACTGGGCACTCAAACACACACTCTTACTGTAAAAAACTAGTGAAAAGCTTGTTAAAAGTAAATTTTCATATAAAATCGTTTCTAAAACGTAACAACGCGAAAGCGCGCGAAAGAACGAATGATGTCATGTGAATGTTCCAGGTATCAAAAAAATTTTATGTTGCAGTTGCATATGCTTTTAACACGCGAATTTTAGCATGAAGAATCGAGTACTACAGAGTGTTCCCAGAATAAGTAAGAAAAATAATTGGATATTTGCATTCCAAAACATTCTTGTAGCTATACAATATGCCTAATGTAGAATACCTATGATTGAATTTGACAATATCTACACGACTTTCACCGAATTATTTTTTGAACTCTTCTACAGAATAGATGGCCTACTTTACAACTGTCTCAAAGTCTTTAATATCGTGAGGGTTTTTGATAATCACGAAGCCAGAGTTTTTTTTACGATAGTCATAACATGACGTCATATCATTACGTAATAATGCAGTAGATGACGTATACCGTATACGTCATCTACTGCGAAAACGCAGCGAAATTGTTGAAAACCAACAATTTCGAGAGATATTTGTCGCTATATTGACAATCGACAACTCTCGAAATTGTTGATTTTCATAAGTTTTGTATTATTATAGAAAATGTACAGAATAGAAAATATAACAATTTAAACCAATAGGAAAAGCGCAATGTCTTTTAGCTAGTAGAATGCGTAGCATTCTGCATCAGTAGGCTACGTGCCTACATGCAAAACACGAGAGTTCCTCCATTGAAATTACTGGTTACACATTACTAACAGCTAACTTAATTCGTTTTACCGGTAAAGTTCAATGGCCGATCGCGTGGACACTATTACTATAGAACCGACAAAGTAAGTAATTGCATAGGTGCGTTGATTTAATGAAGTGCTTTCCAACACTTTCAGAACACAAAAGGCGCCCGTGAAAGTGGTGATAATAGCTAAGACTACGATGGGCTTGAGACGGTTAAGGTGGAATAATAATCATAAAGATCATTTTATGTAGGTAACACAGACATTATACAACTACAACTAGACATATTATACAAGACAAAATATAATAGACATAATATTAGACAGTTGTCTATTATAATGGAACATAATCATGTTCAAGGGTACGTCTGTGAAGGTGGTTTTAGAAGTGTCAACAATGATACTGAGAAAATTCCGTGTTGAGAGCAATGACTAGGATTTTTTTTAAGTTTGGGTCCTCTTTGATTTCTTACCGTATTTTCATGAGTCTTGGGAAGGATGCTCCTCTGTAGTTTTTGAACAGGATACGTCTGTCTCCATCCAAACAGCCTCACTAGCTTGTCTGCCATATCTTCGCACCTTGGAGTTGAATCTTTCATTCTTTATCACAGCCCTGAGTCCCCAGCACCTTCACTTCCACAATACACGTTTGATTTCAATTTGTTTTGCAATGAATAACACGTAGACACGGAAGTTGAGTTTACACAATTCCAATTTTTAGATACCTACTAAGCCACTTTTGTAAGAACGTGCACGAAAAGAAATGTATTTTTCACTGTGGATTTGATTAAAACTTGATCCAGTCAAACCACTATGTAGCTAGTGTAAAAAAACAATAAGACGTAAAAAGAGGTGTTGAGCGCCCGGCGGCGCGGCGACGCGTCTCCGCGGCCTCCACTCCGTTATCGCCGTCATCGTTATCTGACTATCACCGCCCCTCCACTGCACATTCACTTCTACAATAGACTGACGTACAGTATAGCAAGCCACGAGCTTCCGAATCGCAGACTAAGATTAATTCCGAATCTGCAATGACGAATACCGATAAAATTCATCAGCGACAGTGGAGTCGGAAATTACAATGATTACGTTCAAACTTCACTGATGACTTCGAAGAATGAAAGAAAATATCCGACGGAGCTTATACATCCATTATGACTAATTAAGATGGACTTGACACTTTCTGGTCAACGAACAAGTAGAACAAAGAAAGCGGGGTGTCGAGTTGCACCATGTGACATGAAAAACATAAAATGTTGTAGCTACCAGCTCTTGTTGGCAACTCAACTCATCAGCAACTTATTTAAGTTACTTGTGCCATAAATATTGTACCTAGTAGCTCTACAATGAGCATAAAATACCTTATTCAATGGAATAACAATGAATGGATTTGATTGTTTGCTTAAATAGCAATGTCTGGCTGTAACAGGAATGAATAATAAACTCGTATGTTATAGGAAAAGCAAATGGATTTACAAATAAACCTACACAGAAGAAAACTAAACTGTATCTATTTCCTGTGATAAATGCAACATTAACACTCCGTTTCTGAAAGGTTGATAACCTTAATAATTATAAATGGTCAAATCTCATGTCAAATGATGTGATTGGTTGTTTATGTTTTCATCCACCAATTACGTTAGTGGACTTATGATTTATTAGCAGGTAAGTTTGATCAGCCTTTATCCCGCGACTTTTTTCGCGATTTAAGTGTCCCAATTGCCGCCACTGCTGGTTATCGCGACTGTGGGAATTTTCTGAACCAGGGTTGACGAAGATGCTTAAATACATGATTAATACTGGTTTATTATCCCGTTGTCTCATCAAATCATATGTTTTATTAGACAAGGGAAGCGGAAGTTTTTACTCATATAAAAATCCGCACATATATTAATATATGATCTTTAATTAACAGTATTCAAGTAGGCAGCCAAATTACCATTATAAGATTGTTGCACCTGTAGCACATACAATTTGAAACATTTCAAAGTTGGTGAAGGACAGTTTACAAAGAGCAAGAGCTAAAATGATTAGCATAAGTAAATATTACGTATAGGTAGGTGCCTAGATAATTTTTGGTACGGAGGATATGATGCAAAGGCCTGCAATGGTCGTATGATATTATTTGAACAAGATACATCATGCAAAAATACAGCATGGTAGTTAGTTAAAGTTACCTAAAAAACATAAAAAGAGTAGTAGTAAGAATTTGAATAGACACGAGACGATTTATCCATTGTCAGAAACACAATTTAAAATCACGTGGGATCCTTTTCATACTGCACTGTTTCTTGTTAAATACATTCAAAAGCAAACAAAGATAAAAATTTCATGCGCTAAAAATAAGCCTACTTGCAATTAGAATGAAATTAACGATGATTTCACGCAAAGTTGTCAGATTTATCTCTATTGAACCTTGAATTGATAATTATCAAACCAAGATTGAAAAGAATTATTATTCTCTTCTCACGAAGATTTCTACTGTAGTAATATCTAGATCGGTGCCAATGCTGCAATTTTGCTTCCACTCTCTGTAAACAATAGCATGACAAACCCATGGCATTGATAATGATTAGCAATACTCTGGAGTGACTGCAGTCATTTCTATGACAGAATTCGTAAAATCCGTATTTTGATTCACAAAACCGTTTCTGCTTCATCAGTGAGGAAAGGATACAAATGAGATACAATCAGTCCAAACAAAGTTGCGTTGCGAGATAGTAGACTCAAACTTTTTCCATAAATTTGCAAAATAGGTATATCGCATCGAGGAAATTGCAAATTGTACGTCCATTACGGATACATTTTTTAGGCTATTATTACGTTCATCAATCCATCAAATTTACATGGCCGTTGCTTCCTTGCCCATGTCGTTTTTTTTTCCGTAACAACATTATGGAAATATGGAATAATGTATGGTATAAGTAGGAAGAAAAAATGTTTTATCGTAAGATAAAACTGGTCGTTAACCAGAAGATGGTTTAGACATGAAGCCAAATCGGAATCCATAATAGTTATTTAATTGTTTCTGACGTCCGCCGACTCGACAACCAAGAAAGTAGGCAATTGAACAAAGGAAAGTGAATTGAAGGAATCAACGACACCGTAAAACAAGTGTACCAATCAGGGCTAGCCATCAAACGCCATAAATTCTTAAGAATGAAATGAAAGAGCCAGCCATACTACCTTTAAAGTTAGAGGAACTACAGGTTGCAAATGTACTAAGTGCATGCAGCACAATGCCCTCGACTCCAAATTGAAATTAGTCACTCGCTCCGTTATGAGTTATAACATAATTTCAGGCCAACTGTTTTAATTTTGGCAGACGTTCTCACATAATCACAACCACTGGTTCACACTCCAAATAAAAGTTAGAACAGACACTGAATTGTATGTAAACAAACTGGAGGCTGCGCGGCAGGCAACTGGCTTCGGTCTGCGCGTGCGCCGATTGCGGCTCGCGAGGGGGGCATGTGACGTCCCCCCACTTGCCTCCGAGACAGGCTAGCTATTGAAGTGGTTGCTTGCCACGTAAATAATTACTTCAGCTGTGTAACTAGACGCACACTCAATAATGTTCAACTTCATGACTTCTTCAGGGCATTAATAAAGAAATCGTTCCCAATGTTCTGTTTAGGGTTTTCAGCAATTTTGTAATTTCACGCTATAAACTATGTTTTAGGCAATCTCAGACGAAAATTAACTAGAATCCTAAAAAGTTATGTACCTGCCTATCGTCTATTTTATGAAGGTACCATTCCTCAGATACTTAAACCTGTTCCAAAATGGACGCTTCCGTTTGACAATCAACGATGCGAAAATCCTTTTCGCTTTGTAGTCTGGAACTTCTGGATGCTTCCACAATTCCAAGGGAACGTGGGGTGGCTAGTAGCTAGGCTCAGTGGCGCGGAAAGCCTAGCGAACCGAAACATGCGCGCGCGGCGGAACGCATAGGGTGGCGTTAGGCGTGCCGTCGAACAACCACTTTGCCAGTCAAGGCCAGTTGGACAAACCTATCTATAAAATCGTTTAAAAGTTCAATTAACAGAATCTCGTAGCCCAGCGAAATCAAAACATGGCTTATTCCTTTTGATTTCCCTAAACGCAAGGCTGGCTGTTTTAAAGAAATGAGCCAGTTGCACACAACTTGCAGAAGTACTTTTTTCAGCTTTTTTTTTTTATATTTGCAGCAGGAGCTGCAAATATTCCCACCCATTTAACTAGAAATACAATATTTAAGACATCGCCATCTATCAACTGCTTAAGTAACTAAACAGCCATCGAACAGCTAACAGACTTCAGAACTTGGTTACACTCAAGTTGCCGTCAGCGTTCCATAGATGTCTCTTTGTTCTTTGTTTACGTAACCGCATGTCAACGGCTAAACTGAAAATGAATAAAGAAGGATAAAACTCAATTTCTAGTAAGGTAGAATCTACCTGTTTCACCATACAATAACACAGGAATTATGGGTATTCTATACTATAAAAATCTGGAGACACCTAATAGATGTCCGTTAAGTGTTTCTTATTTTTCGGTTTTACTGAGGCTCGCTGATTATTGCCTACTTTTATATTTTGCTCCATTTAATTTAGACAAGTAGGTAACATAAGGTTATACGCACCAAAACAGAAAGTGGTTAATTTTTCATGTTGTTTAGAGGCAAGGATGTAAGCGGCCAACGAGATGGTAAGCTGCCCGTAGATGAGACAAGCCTCATGTGCTTGCAATTTCACCAGCATCGTTCACACAGAAAACACCGCAATGCGAACATTACTGATTTGTGTCAGAAATAAACCGTATGCTTCCCCGGACGAGTTTCTTCACAAAGAAGCTTTACCTATTGCGTAAAAAAAGCTCACAACTTGTAGAAACCTTCTAAATACGAGTCCCGGGTGAAACCTTACCTTTATTTGTATTTACTTAAGAACTATAATCTACCTTTATGTAAACAATCCTACTAATATTATAAACGCGAAAGTTTGTGATGATGTATGTTTGTTCCTCTTTCACGCAAAAACTACTGAACGGATTTTAATGAAACTTTACAGCAATATAGCTTATACATCAAAATAACACATAGGCTATTTTATATCCGGGTACCACGCGGGCGAAGCCGTGGGCAGAAGTTAGTTATTTATAAACTCATCTACCTAGCTGGTCGCTAAATATTGACATGCTAGCAGACATTTTATTGGTTGTCTCCTTGTTTATACTTATTTATATCATACGTACCTTTGTACATACATAAATAATGCTGTGTGTACATGATTTTTTAACTGGATCTAGAAGCGTAGCAAAGTTTATTGGCCCAGATAAGAAACTGTATTTAATTAATAGGTAATAAAAATACACTACTTAGCAACACATATATGTTGTACAAGAGACAGTGACTTTTCTCGACATCATTAAGTTTCCACGGGCTTATTTCCACAGACTAGAAAAGGTAATTTCTACTAACAATAGAGACATTATCACTAAATCTGTCAAGCATGAGTAGAACCGCTCATGCACCGCGGGGTTTAATAATAACACATGATAGTAAATATTAGTTTAGATAACACACAACACAGAAGTGTAATAAAGTTGCAAATTAAAATAAATCTTGTAAAAAGAATCCTTACAAGATTTCCCCTCAACAATTTTACTCTACCTAGTTTTGAGTTTTGTGAGGCTTCATCATTGACCCTACAAACACTCGCATCTCGTTATCAATTGAATAATCAATGCGCTTTACCATGTTACTACATTCAAATGTATTTATCAGTTATTACGTGGCAAGGTCAACGACCGCCTCCATGCCAAACTTGCGAAGGTTTTATAGCATGAGATAGCAATTAGCAAACCAGTACTTACTATTTAATCATCAATATAAAAATTGAGCTCTGAGAACATTGTAAATGTTTCCTCTGTATGTTCGCTTCTAGCTTTGAATCTATTAATTAACCGAGGTGTTATAAGTTCATTAGGTAATATGGTCTCAAACTTAACCTAAGACCTCGAAAAGACAAACTGAAAAATATGGGTAATATTTTTAGTTTGTAACTTTGGCCTGGTAGCTTTGAAACAGTCGATATTCAACAGTGTTGGCAATCGGGAAAAAATCCGTAATAGTCTATTTCTTAGAATTATGCGTACCTACATGCTTGTAAACTATAGCAAATCCTTTAACATTTTAAAGCAGTGCCTACCACATTTTTATACAGTTGTTACAATGAATTTACTTTGCTTTACTTTACTTAAATCTTGGCATCACAATAAAATGTTTTTTGATTGGTTGGCATACTCTATCGAAAAGAAACATAGACGAAATAAATCCATATATAACTTCTTGAATTAACACAAACTTGTTCAAAAAACATGATGCAAGTGAAATCATACGCGTAACTCTACATTACACATACGAGGCTTCATTGAAACCGATCGTAAACTGCTCAATTCACATAAAACTTGTAACACTTAATAAAACTGGTCATAAGACCATCACAAAATAAGATAAAAATTACCTAGCGCTTGAATATTTTAAAACCATTATGAAAAGTTTTTATAAATGCTCTGAAATTATGCGTGCATTGATTTGCTATCTATAGCCCCTCTCACACTAACAGCCAATCAACAAGTTAAGCATTTTTGAAAACTTTGGGTAGCTATTTCTTGAAAACTTGTTTGTTTTTAATAAATCATGCTGAATTGTTAAAACAAGAATATACTTAATAACACTTTCCCATAATTTGCGGACTGCATAACATTATAGAATCCACTTTCATTAAAAGTAAAGTAGAAACCTGCGGTTTATATTGTAGTCCACATTACTTGCTTACTTCCCTTGGCTCGCTACAGCAGGGTGTGCAACGGAGTATGAAACCAGCGTGGGAGAAAACGAGAGTGATCATTGCTTTGCTCAGTAAATAAAATTGATCAACAACCATCTGAAAATTGCAAACTATACCAAATTTTGTTGCAGATATGGAGCTGTCTCCCATGAAACATATTGTTTTTTTACGTTTACAGGAATAGTTGGTGGGTGAAGGTGCTATCTAGTTACGTAATATATTAATTGCGAAAACTAGGTCGCCAGAACATCCTTATCGAACACTCAAACTGGGCCATAATTATACCAGCGATAACAAATCAATTGGACTGAAATAACTTCCACTAAGTGAATAACCAAATAATGTATCTGTGTCTTCCTAAATATCTAATTTTAAGTAGCCAGTAATCAAAATAGGGAATAATGAGGAACTATTTAGAAGGGCCAGTCTCGACATTTCATGGAAACTCATGAGGTGACACCGACCGGTGCGTAGGTCGTAACTCGTGGAGCCAGGACCTGACACAGTGCACTTATGAACAGTATGTCATGTCCCTTTATAGCTTACTTTTTACTTATAACTATTTTAAGATATTATTAAGACTATATCACGTCCTTTACTATTCTCCTGCTGACGTTTCGTTGACCAATCCCGTCTCATGACCGTCGAGCATGGTCGCGGACGGTACTCTTGAGGAAGGACCTCTAAATATCAAGCAGCATAGTAAAATACGTAGTATAGTCGTAATAATATCCATAAATGAGGTATCATTTTAGGATGATATTATTATTTTGGTAAAACCAAAATAATTTCAATTTTAATCACTATTAATCTGCGATGATCACTATAAACTTTCGCAGACACTTGGAGTACCAAGTGTCTGCGAAAGTTACTGACATAGTAATGTCAGCCGTTTGTCCCATATCGTCAGTGTAAATCAGGAAGGGGAACACAAAGTAGTTGGCTTACTAGATAGTACAGTTCTAATGTCTCAAACAATAGTTGATACCTACCCGTATTTCACATTGTTACCTTGGTACCTGCGCCCTTTGTTCATGATGTTATTGTTACATGGTTAAATAATGTAGGAACAGTTAGAGTTATGGTAGTTGGGTAGTGTGATGAATAATGAAATAGATAGTGGCAAGTGTGAATGAATAAAATATTGTGGAATACTTTTTGCCAAAAAGAAGCGTGAGGCAAGTAAAGTGGAACCATGGGATAAGGTATCAGAGTGGCAAATAATGTTGGTAACAAATAAGATATACTTTTGTGTAATTCTTATCAGCATCAATATTTAAATAATCATTTCTACCTCAGGCTTATGAACTTATGGAAATTACAAGTATTTGTGAAGTGTAGACTTATGATGGACTCTGCGTTTCAGATGATATCATTAATTACCAATGAGTTCCTACATTATATTAACTCAAAGCGTACCAGTTCAATGGTACAATAGTCTAAAATAAATATTGCAGGCAGCTTCTTCCAAAGCGAACTTCGAAAAAAAATGCAAACGTCTAACACGGTTGTTGTTTTCTTATATATTTGATGTAAGTGATTGTGTTTACCTAGTTTGTTTTCTAAAATTTTATCTCAATTTTAATGGTACTAGCCCAGGCGTTTTCCGCGTTTGTGAAGTCATTCTTCCTAGGCCCTCTCTGAAAATCAGCACTGCTTCTCACTACAGTGCGGAGCAGCACTAAGCTGAGACAGGATCTATTTGGCCCACAGGGTACAGATGGGACTAATAAGCACAAAAATGTCTCCTCTATGTCTCCGCGTTTTTTTATCAGTGTTAAAATCTTACCTATACATAGGTTAATATTATAAATTTCTTTTTTATTTAATTATTTTTGTTACTGTCCTTTTCGTCCTTTGTTTTTGTCAAATAAACTATTTTCTATTTTATTCTATTCCACACAAAAGGGACCAAGAGGACATTATGGGATGATATTATCCCGTCAAATAATACAATTAATTTTTAGAAGCGCACTTGAGCGTAGCGTTTTCGAATGACACTCATCTACTTGAATCACCTACAGGAAGGAAAATAAATATCAATATAAAATACCAGCAGAACAAAGTAGTATTCTTAAGCATGTTTAAAAGCTGTTTATGGTGATCTGATTTTGCATGTACTCGAAATATTTTGATTCGGTTAGGTCATCAATCAGATATTTTATAATTTGATATAGGTCTTGAATGACACTTTTATAGCCTAGTACGGGTTGCTGGCGATTTATAGATACCATCTGCCTCCTTTCGGATGAAACCTGTACTTAGACTCTAAGGTGGTACCACCACCTTAAAGCCTAATTACAGGCCATGCACTTTATGAAAAACATGCACCATCAGATAACCTGGTAGAGAACATTTAATGGCAACAATCTGAAGTATCATATACGTGACCTACCATATTGTTACTTTGGTATACTAAATTAATTTACTATTTTTGAGCTGACATGAAACAAAACATTTCTGATAAACTTGATTTGTTCAAAAGTAATGAAACAGCAAAGTAGAGCGTTCGTATAAAAATTGTTTATTACAATCTTATACGAACAGAATAGAAGCTACATTAGGTATATCGTAGCAGGTAGCATTCCAATGTGGCCCGTCTCGCCCCACTGCCCCCACCCTTGTGTAATTACATAGATAAAAACAGTTCCGTAGACGAGATACACTCTCCATCTCATCTCTTTAATAGAAGAGGTTTGTCCATTGTGTTCAGGTATAATCGGACAGAGCTAGTTCAGAGTGTTTTAATCCGGTAATCAATATTTTCAGAGAAAGAATATTTTCCTGTAATCTGTGTAGTCTTGAGTAGCCCTAAACAGTGATGGTTGTGATATAGCCACTTGTTTTAATAAAGTGAACGAAGATTGAGCAGAAAATTAAATAACTGTGCAAGATTTCAAGAACGTTTTAACGTATACGAGAAATCGTGACGTCGTTATTCCGTGGATACGTGCACTAATGACTTGTAATTTAATAGAATTATACAGCACTCTACACTAGCACGGCATCCATTCTAATCCTTAGATCGAATAGCATCAGAAGCCAAATAAAAATCGTAATTATGTTTTTTATCCTCAGTGTCCATGGTTTTTAAGGCACAGCTTTCTTGATATCTGTAAGATTTTTTGGCATTAGCTGTAAGTTTACAGAGAAAGATAATTATGTTTCATTGCTGACTTACATTTAAATTGACCAACACGGTTTAAAATGAATATGGTCAGGTCAGAATACATTAGCGGTATTTCTTTGTTTTGTGGGTCAGATGTTTTCAGGAAAGTTGCTCCAAATAAATGTAGATTCAAATTCCAACAAATGGAGGTAAAATATTCTTTCTGATTCGTAATTATCTAGAGATTCAGCTTTCAGGTCATATTATGGAAATGTTTTATTCGTGTAGCAAAAACCATTGACCTTGGAAACTCGGTCATTATTATTTCTGAGATGAATCGCTAGTACAGTGTTCAACTTTTGAAGAATTTGTTAATTCTATTGCCCATTGTCTTAGAATGAGTATTTGTAAGAGATTATATCGTTTTACCACGGTTTCGTAATGGTTGATGAATTTCGGTTTTGTTTCCTGGTAAACTAAATCCTACTAAATGCCTAAACCTTATTATTATTGACAAAATGGTGGTGGTATGACCTTAGCCTGGTTATACCACCACAAAAACATTATTTGGTGAGAAAGTATTTCAAATCTGAGCGTGTAATATGGTTATGACAGTATTTACTGGTACAATGATACGCATCGCATAGCTGAACCGCCCACGTCCAATCTACTGATTTGCGTGGGCTACTAATTGAATAGTGCCAGCATAACAATGAAACCCTTTGAAGAACGCGGATATGGATTCCTCCACTTTTTTTGCTTGTGGCATCCCTATGAGTAACAGCTGTTGATATTGTCCCGATTTTATTTACTCGATTTTAAATATATTTAGGTGTTTTTACGTAGCCCTTTCCGAATTTATCGCTTTGAAACAATCGTAATTACGTGTACAAATGTTATTAGTAGTGTACATTGTGAAAATTAAGTGAAATTGGCCAAACACTAACGGTTAGGAAGTTTGAATATTTTCATTGTTTTTTACCAGTTTGGAAGTGTTTGTTGCTCGTTTTGTGTAGATTACAAACGTTGGAATACAATTTCCCATCAAATAAGTATACACAAAGCACGTAAGTACACAAAATTTCAAATTTTATAACCTCAACTTGTGTTTACATTTCTTTGGTATTTTTCGCGTTGATTGATTCTTCGTTTTGAAGAACCAAGTTAATTTATTAAAAATGAACACCCGTAAGGCCCTCTCACGCCAGGAGGAGTCCAAACTTCACCAGGTTTTGCTGGAATTGAAGGCTGCCAAAGAATTGTGTTCTCAGTTGTCGTTGGAGAGAGAAGACAATGAAAAACTTGTTTTAGACGCGTTAGATAACAATAAAAAGTTAAAAAATGAGCTGTCCGTACTGCATTCACAGTACACCTTAGTTAATGAAGAACGGGACAAGTTAGAAAATATAATTTTAGGGTTCGACCAGTGTGGTGTAGAGTACGACCAGGCCCTAAAGCGAACATCTGTCTTGGAGAAGGAGTTATGTGATGCTCACAAACAAATCACACTCCTGGAAGAAGCCTCTCAATGCTCCGCCACACTGAAAACCCAGAGTTTATTCAACGAATTAGTAACAGCTGATAGGGTACCTGGCCAAATTCTTGATGCAAGCTGTCATATTCCTACTGTAACAATTGACTTGACAAATGATGACTCAGTGGGTATTTCAGCATGCAACAGGAGTAACACAAGTAAAAACAAACTTAAAAAATATGTTAAAATCAATAAATATATTAACAAAACTAAAAAAATGTTGAAAAATCAAAAATGTTTAGTAAGTAAGATTAAAAATAAGAGACAAAAATTAGAAATACTCGATGAGTTGCAAATGTACACAATTAAATTAGAAAATAATAAAATAAAGTATGAATCTGACATACAGCAACTACAGTCAGAACTTGCCAGCGTTGAGGAGTCCTTGGGCTCCATTACTAGTCGCTATGAGAAGTCTCAGGAAGCAATAAGGGAGTACTCACTGGCGATGGATGAATTACTCAAATTATCATATAGCAACAAGGAGCTTTATGATTCATTAGTGGCCAATCACACATGTGATTGCCAGCGCTCTGACATTCCAGAACCAGTGTATCCTGCCTCATCCGCTTCCCAGCTGTATGTCAGTGCCAAAACTTCTGAAACTTTGAATAGAATTGCTAATAAAACTATTATGTTCAGCGATGAAATTGGAAAAAACATGGGCCAGTTATTGACTATGAAATTGGGACATTCAGTCATAAATCATTGTGTACCTAATTCTAGCCTTCATGAAATTATGCCAATAATTTCAAAATATGAATTTGACAGTGAATCAAATCTGATTATTTGGCTTGGAAATAGGGGTAATGTGAACAAATCAAAACTTATAAAATACTTTGATACTCTGTGTTCACTACAAATTAATAAAATTGTAATGTTCACATTCCCTTATAGCAACAGCTTGCCACAAGCAGAAAATGATCTTAGATATAAGTTAAATATGACTCTGCATACAATATCATGCAATAATAAATTAATTCATTTAATTGATTCTAACAGTGTTGTTAGTAAAACATATTATTTGACCAAAGGTAGATACTACCTTTCTAACTTTTACAAACGACAGATAGCTGTTTCGCTATCTTATTATTTTAGTATAACAGCCAAAAACTTGGCTAACCAAAATGCTTTTTTTGAGCATTGTCCTAAAATTGAAAACCAGACATTGGAAATTATTCCATGTCATTTAAATTACCAGACACGACAATAGAGGAAATCTCTAGCACTAAAAAGTCAAATAATATTTTTTTTTAAAATAAACAAAACAAACCGTTGTTAAATAATAAAAATGTGAAATATACCAACTTGATGCACCAAAATATTGAAGGAATTCGCTGTAAAGAATTAGAACTAGAACTGTACATGAACTCAAATGACATTGACATTATTTGCATTACAGAACATTGGCTGCGAAGCCATGAGGTCATGTTCAGTTTCAGTAATCACCAAGTTGGTAGTTCTTTCTGCAGATTACATGCTATACGTGGTGGCTCATTAATCCTACTTAATAAACAGATAAAATTTAGAGAACGTTTAGATATAGTCCACCTCTCTGTAGAAAGACACATTGAACTTGCTTGCATAGAGTTGGAGCAATTCATAGTTATAAGCGTTTACAGCCCACCATCTGCCTCATTTGACATTTTTGAAAAAGTTATGGAAGAAATGTTGTTTAAATTATCTAAATCAAATAAATATATTATTACGTGCGGAGATTTTAATGTTAATTTACTAGAAATTAACTCCTTAAATACTAGAATAATTAGTTTATTTCAATCATTTGATTTAAAACCTCAATTTATGGAGCCTACTCGAATAACCGATACTTCGGCCACATGTATAGACAATATCTTTGCCAACATTAAAATTTTAAATAAGAGTTTAATTAGTAATATTAAGTCGGATCATCTTGGACAAATAATTAAAATAGAGGTTCAAACAAAAAAACTTGAAAAAAGAAATATTACTTTTATACCTATGACCAAAGATCGATTGGACAAACTAAAATTGAATTTAACTTCTGTATTTCCATGTTTATATGGTAATTTTAATCCAAATAATTTATACAACACATTTTTTAAGAAATTTAGTGATGTGTTCAATTCAATTTTTACATCGAAATCGATCATGGTCTCTGACGGTAAAAAGTTCAGTGACTGGGCAACAGCGGGAATACATAAAAGCAGGAAGAAATTGTATGATCTTTATGCTGAAAAACAATATAATTTTAACGAGGAGTTTAAAGAACAAGTCAAAAGGTATTCTAAAATTTTTAAAAATGTTTGTCGTGAAGCAAAAGCTCGTCATTTGAGTTCAAAAATTAAAAATAGCCAAGATAAAGTAAAAGCCACTTGGAAAGTAATCAACAGTGAGACGGGAAGAGTCACAACTAAGAACAATAAGTTTAATTTGAAAATTGACAATGCCACCGTCAATCAGGATAGTGATGTAGCTAATGCGTTCGAAAACTTTTTTACCGACATTCCAGTCTCTACCACAAAATCCTTAAACTCCTCTCCCATAGAAGCAGAGTCATTGTTAAAAGAAAACTTAACAGAATGTAAAATACAATTCAAATTTGATCATGTAAATAGTGATGACATCATAAAAGCTTTCAAACTCATAAATGTTAAAAAAACCACGGACCTCTGGGGCATCTCTGTTTGCGTTGTGAAATCATTGATTGGCATTATTGCGCCCGAACTAGCTTTAATATTCAACGAGTGTATTGACTGTGGTGTGTTCCCTGATTTAATGAAACACAGTAAAATAACTCCACTTTTCAAATCGGGTACATGTTCTGACCCTAGTAATTTTAGACCTATATCAGTACTTCCTACATTTAGTAAAATTTTTGAAAAACTAATTTTAAATCAATTGCAAAGACATTTTAAATTAAATAATTTACTGCATAATAAGCAATTCGGATTTAGTAAGGGTCGCTCAACCACTGATGCTGGTATTGAGTTAATATCGCACATATTTGATGCCTGGGAGGAATCTCATGACGCTTTAGGCGTTTTTTGTGATTTGTCAAAGGCATTTGATTGCGTAGACCATGACACATTGATCAGGAAACTACACCATTATGGTATTAGGGGCGTTGCTCTAGACTTTCTCACTTCCTATTTAAGTGACAGAGTACAAAGAGTTGACGTGAATGGAAAACGGTCTCCGGGGTCTCTGGTTACTATCGGTGTACCGCAGGGATCAATTCTTGGTCCATTTTTGTTCTTAGTATACATTAATGATCTACCCCACCTTGTAAGGGACGATCATGAGGTTGTATTGTTTGCAGATGACACGTCACTTTTATTTAAATTAAAGCGACGACAAACCAATTTTGACAATGTAAACAATGCAATCTCTAAGGTTGTAAAATGGTTCAACGTTAACAATCTCCTACTTAATGAAAAGAAAACAAAATGTATTAGATTTATACTACCCAATGTTACACAAGTTAAAGCAAATATCAAAATCAAAGATGAACAGTTGGCTCTTGTGGACACCACCGTATTCTTAGGTATCACCCTAGATAATAAGCTTCAATGGGGTCCTCATATTGATGGGTTATCGAAGAGACTTAGTTCTGCGGCATATGCAGTCAAAAAGATCCGTCTTTATACAGACGTTGACACAGCTAGACTAGTTTACTTCAGCTACTTCCACAGCATTATGTCGTACGGTATACTGCTGTGGGGGAGTGCTGCTGATATCAATACCATTTTTGTGCTGCAGAAGAGGGCTGTTCGAGCAATTTATAATATGGGCCCCAGAGAATCACTTCGCGAAAAGTTTAAAGAAATAAATATAATGACATTCCATTGTCAATACATTTATGAAAATCTGATGTATGTTCACAAAAATATTAATTTGTTTAAGAAAAAAAGCGATAATCACAATGTTAATACTAGAAATAAAGATAAACTCGCTGTTGCCACTTGTAGACTCCATAAAGTTGGTAAATCGTTTAAAGGGCACGGTGTACGCTTTTATAACAAACTCCCAAGAGATATACAAAAATTATCAATTAACAAATTTAAAAACGTAATTAAACAAAAGCTTTTTAAAAAGGCATACTATAAAATATCTGATTATTTAGATGACAAAAACTCTTGGGATTGAAAATGCTCCAACTCGAACCTATTGTTTTGTAAAAGGATCATTAAAAAGAATAACCAGCCTTGTTTTCTTGCCTTTCTTTCCTGGCTTGGTCGCGGAGGAACAGGCACCTAGATAAAAACCGACGTTTCAAAGTGGTCCTTGTGATTTTATTGAATAAATGAATTTTGACTTTGACTTTGACTTTGACTTTGATGCTTAATTTACTCTTGTAAAGAGTGATTTTGAAAGCAGTTGAACTGAACATGCTCTGAATACAATCCTGCAGACCTTTCCAATATCGGCTTTATTTCTTGAGCCTTTTTGGCCAAGGATGTTGTCCTAAGACTGCTTGAGCTCTACAATATTTTCACGTACCCTACTATACTTCGGCTTGAGCTTCATGCTCTGAATACCTTCAGACCTTTCCTATATCAGCTTAATTTCATGAGCCTTTTTGGTCAATGATGTTGTCCAAAGACTGCTTGAGCTCTTCAATATTTTCACGTACCCTACTATACTTCGGCTTGAGTTTCGGTCGTGAGGAATTTTAATTGTAATTTTATGGCCTCTCAGGTCTTACTGTATCGCGTTTCGCTGCGCCAGGTATTCTGGGCGGTAGCAAAAAGGTACATGCCAGCTTAGCTAGGTATAAATAGGTATAGTATAGTTGGTCACATAATTGGTATGGATGGCGCATATGCACGTGCGCATGACTCAGGGCGTCTCCGATAAACCAACGCACAGGCGCAGAACAATGTTGGTTATAGATGAACTGTCTACGTCCAGTAAATGTGAATTGTAGCATATTCAATGGAACTTTAAGAAAATGCAACAGGTTTTATTTAACACATACAAAGCCCTGACTTCACTCACACTAGGATTCCCTGTGTCGTGGGTATCAGGAACTACTAGTACTGTGGTACCACAAAACCAAGGCCCGGAACAAATATCTGCATAACATGTAAACATATGCCCGACAGCATATGGAATCGAACCCGCACCTCTTGCGTTGCAGCTGGCTACTCGCCCATAGTGCCATCGGAGTCGTTAAAAAAAATCTAGTTATTTTATCAAGATGTACCTACTTGGTATACGTGTTAAATTAGAAACTTGTAGCTATTTGCCTCATGGTACTCTGTTAAAAAGTAGCCAATGTGTTTTTTCATCTAAATCGGTCCAACCGTTACAAAAATTTACAACAAACATCGAAACATAACATTTATAATATTAGTAGGACTGCGTCTACTTCTACCATGTACATTACAATTCTCCTGCTGATGTTTTGGAAACTATTAACTTATGAACAACGTCCACGTCCACGAATTTTAATCTATCATTTGCAGGTTAATGAAACGCTTGTCACCAAAGCAAGATTATTTCTAAGTAAGTCAATTCTGAAGTACCTGAGTAGTTTAGGTACCTGAGTCTTGACTTCTAGTTCCATCTAGTTTTCCTTGTAAATGTAACGCTTTAATAAATGCTAGACTGCCCTTTATAACAACCTGCTTTAAAAAGTAGATTATCGTAGCATACCTATATCTATAGTATTACCAGCTTCTGCCTACGGCTTCGCCCGCGTATATAAAGTAGCCTATGTATTATTCTGATGTATAAGTTATATTACTCTAAAGTTTCATCAAAAACCGTATAGTAGTTTTTGCGTGAAAGAGTCATCCTCACAAAATTTCACGTTTATAATATTAGTAGGATACTATTATGTGCTCTTATGTGTTTTATGAGATGAGACTTCATGCGATAAATGAAGCCTACATACCTACGGTGCGAAATGACCAGGCATTAAGGTCGACACTCAGTGCGTATTGTATTGATATGTACTGTACTGGCACACTAATAACAGACAGGAAAATATCCTATACAATGCATACACTAGTCATATTATACACTTCATTACTATACTAGTCTTTTATGTATATACTTCGTGGAGTCCTGGATTCAACTGGATCAAAATTCAAATACAAGATTTGCTGAAGTTTTTACGAGCTTTGAATCGACAAGTAGCTTAGTGGTACTAAAATTCAATGGAACTAGTTTCATTTTTTTTTAGTTATCACTAGATTAAAGCCGAATAGGTTGTAAAACTTAAAAAAAAACTTGGTTATAAAAAAAGTCAAAACGTCGTGCAAAAGTACGTATGTAATAATGTACCTACTTCATCGTATTTTATTTACTTTATAATTGTCGTTTTGTCCCACATACCTAATTACTAAAATTCTGATAAGATTAAAATAAAAATACTCAAATGAAAACATTGACCCACAACTCCATTATCTCAAGCGTTTCTTATCTTTGAACTCATTTTTTTTATGTTTCTTCCTACATGTGGCAATACTTGAAGGAATATTGAGAGAACATGTGAAATGCTTGGCCATTCAGAAAACCGTCATCAAGAGCCCAGTAGATTCACTGATACTCTAGACACGGAACGCAACATATGGCGTGCTATGGGAAGCTATCTTTGTTGTTTTTTCCACGATCCTCTAAGTATCTACGCAGGTAGCTCTATTATAAATGCATAGTGTAAAATTAGCTCTTCACACAGTCAGAGCTAATTTTACACCACAGTCAGCTCTTCACCATGATTATGTTACCATGTTTTCCCAGAAAATGTGTTAATTTTTTGTGGCAAACTTTAGAGTATTTTTTCGGGAATCAAACAATGGACTTCATTGTAATTCTAAACCAGACGAAGAATGCTCGGACCACCAACCGCCTATAAACTACCTACGTACTTACTTTATAGTACTGTGTGGTCTAAGTATAATTACTAGCTATAATGTACCCCACAGTACCTACGCAATAGAAGTATCAATCATATTATTATTCGTAGTATCTGCAGTACGTACTCAAAAGAATGTCTTGTCACTTTCCGAGAACCGGTCGGTGAACGAGATCTGTGGCGCGCGGTCCGTAGAACGAAGAACGGTTTAGTGTCAAGCACCTTTGAACTTTATGACTTGGTAATAAGGCAATGTTCAGAGCTTTCATTCTGATGCTGATTGCTTTAAACACACTGAGGCCATACAGCAAGTTACAATAGGTGTTTCTCCGTGGCCAAAACTCCCGCTTACCTGACGAGGCGACGGACGGTCGTCAGCGTCAACGTGCCTATTGTTCCACTCAAAGAGTTATTTCAACATTTACACTTGTTTTGGATATTATACGTGACCCGACAATTGGTTTGCAGAAATAATATTTTGGAAGTTTTTGTAAATGTAGTTTGTAAATGCTCCTTTCCTGCGAATGAAATCCCGGCTTTTCTCTTCCTGTTGCTGGTTCGCCGCTCGCGAACGTTACTATATAAGTATTTACCAACATATCTGATACTTATCGACATTTTTTTCATAAGTAGCGGACGTTTTTCAACGCTTCGCTTTCTCGTCGACACGCTTCTTTCAAACAATTTCTTAGCCGTGGTACGCGGGTTCAGACATTTAGCAAAGATTAGAAACTTATATAGAAGTTGATATCATATCGACGGCAAAAGTAAGTTCGCGGCTCGTTAACTTCGGCTCGCGACCTATCGTTGCGCAACTACCCGACGGCCAATCATGCAGAAAAGTTTGCTAAAACCTCCTTCCACAAAATATAATAGTCTGCAACATACCAACAGGACGTTTCAGACAATAATACATTATTGGCACAGAATTAATGATTAATGGAGCAATCGGCTTCAATACATATCATGATGCGTAAATACATGAATTGATTTGCAGCTTTTTATTTCGTAAAAGCGCTTCTAGGTTGCTCTTTTATAAACCACTGAGCTCCCCTTTTTTTTTAAATATTTGCCAAATGGATGCTTGGTATTGATAACAAATTATTAGCACATTTGTGACGTGTCGATGTGTTTGTAAGTACGGGCAAGGTCAGCCGCTTCCTACAACTCATTGGAAGCAGGTAGGCAGTACCTATGCAGGTGTGCAGCATGTGAACGTCTCACTAGGTAATGCAATGAGCTTTTACTGAATTTTTCTTCATTGAGTAGGTACCTATTGTACTTAGAGATAGTGCTTAAAAGGATATTAAGCATTTCAAATAAATCAAATACAACTAAGAGGCACAAAAAACCCGAAGACTCCCCGTAACGTAGAATTCAATTTCTCGTAGGTAGGTAGGTACCTAGGAGACAAAACTTCAACGCGCGTCAAAATCAATTAATGGTTACCAAGGTATGTTACTCTTGGACGGATGGAGTCATGAATTCGCCCCTACTTTAGGATAGTTGTATACCATCCAGAACTAAAATCTTCGATAATAACGAGTAGGTTTATATTTACAATAACCATGTAGGTAATAGATATATTGGCTGAAGGCTAGTTGATAAAATCAATCAAGCAGTGGCATAATTTATCCCACGGTTTGAAACCTGAAGTCATCATGAGTCTAGTTTGACAGCATCTAGCACCGTAAGCTCCTCTCAGAA
Source organism: Perizoma flavofasciatum (assembly GCA_958496245.1). NCBI lineage: Eukaryota > Metazoa > Arthropoda > Insecta > Lepidoptera > Geometridae > Perizoma > Perizoma flavofasciatum. The sequence continues at coordinate 9,072,977 of OY292425.1, read as the reverse complement.
TGGCGACATTGTCGCGAAAGTGGTTCTTGCTTCGCGCATTCTATAACCAAATGATCATTAGGGAAAAAACAAGGCTTCATTGCATAACCTATCTAGGCAAAGTAGGTAGTTTGAGAGCCATTCGATCGTGAAAATAGCAGTACGTTTTGTAAGGAAATCGACGCGTTAATATGATGGTTGTCCGCGTTTTGTGCGTAGCTGCTTGTTTTTTATATGGCAAATTGGAATAACTTATCTATGGTGGACACAATCAGACGAAGATTTTTGGTACTGTGAAGTTAAGCAAGTATCAAGTACCTCACTTCATACTTGAAAACAAAAACACAAAAGGCCCTTTCTGAAAGCCACCGCAGCAACGTACTCGTACCTACCTACCTGCTAACACGATTGCTGAGACATAAACATATATGTACTAATCTTTGTTGTGTATTTGAACCCAAAAACAGACGGTAAAATACTAGGTAAAGAATTAGCCTAAAGAAAAAAGATGTGTTACTTGGGGTCAATAAATAGTTATTTATTGACCCCAAGTAACACAACAAAGATTAGTACATATATGTTTATGTAGGTACTTCACGTATCTATCTCACGTTTAATCTAAATTCTAAACCTTTGTGTTTGGATGTGGGTAGATATTTGGTATTTGGTTGAGCAAAAAGTCTACAAACATGGACTGTATGAACTTAAGTAATCATAAATATTTACACAGGAACATTAGTCACCAACTCTGCATTAGTAACCCAGTTGGGGCAACCAATGAAAAGCTGTGGAAAACGCGCGAAATCTACCATCTAATTGGGGTAATAAATAACTGACCTGTCCTGTAGCTTTCTTGTAGCGGTGTGCGGCTTCCCTCACAAGGTCCCTGACCAGGAGATCACCTGCTCCACACGGTACTAGCACCCGCACGGAACCAAAACACACTGTCACCTTCATATCGGCTCTAAACACTGATGAATCAGTAAAACACGCCCGAGTATCCACAGGCTAGCATATTAGTTTGTCCACAAACTAATAGGAGCACAGCACTATCTGATGCACATGGCTAAGGTAACCCTGCCTCGAAGCCGTTCACAAACCTCCGGTGATACAAAAAGATCAAAAACACTGGGTTGTCCGTGCGTTTTCATAGCGTAGGACCTCCGATACCACCATGAATAAAAACTGGCCACATGCACTTTATCCCACAATTCACTATTAATTACTGAAGGAAAACACGATTCGTTTTCATTATTGAGCACATTTCGATAAGATTACGCAAAATACGGGCGTGTAGTGCGCGCGGTCTTTAACGGCAGCAACGGTCGTGGCGAAGAACATGAATAAGAATTTGAAGTTGTTTGTGGTACGGCGCGGGGGTAGGGCTGCGGTCGCGGGTCGGGGGACGCGACCGGTTCCTGTTCCAGCCAATGGGCGGCAGCGTCGTGCCAGGCAGCTGTACGAGTGTGGCGGTGACTCCGGACTGCCGCGTCATACCTGCCTCGACTGCCCGTTTGTATTTCACTCGCATACCAGCTATTGCACATTATTTTGAATGAAACTGCCTTTGATTACTCTCTAACTGACTCATCAAGTTGCGGATACCCACTATAAGACCAAACCTGGCGATGTTCAAATGATGTTATGTCGGCTTATCCTTTCAAGTTTCTACTACAACTTACAACCACTTCCTTGTGTGTGTTGGTATGTGCGCTTGTAAAACACGCAGTCACACAAGCAATCAGAATCATTAGTGGTATTAACTGCTAGCGTACATATATGAGTTGATAACATCCCATGAGAAATGTTTGAGGAACAAACTGCAGCCCATTAAGTTCGACTGCAGAAATTCTCCAGCGGGGATGGGGCGTTACATTCAGTATCGCTGCACTGTAAGCACTTTTTCAGTAAAGTAAAGAGTTAGTCTAATCAATGTTGCCATGCCAACATAAATACAAATTTTATGTATGCTTAGCTTCCCTTTGCCATTATTACGTGTTACAGCCTTAAGGTAAAAAAGGGAACACTAACTTACTTTTATGCTGGCCAACTTAGAAAAGTCTAATGGCGTAAGGATAATAATTTAAAGTTACGAAGTAGATCAGTATCATCGTTATAGAAATGCACTGCATAGACTTCCCACAGCTTCAATAATGCTACACTTACTCACCCCGATGAAGACTCTTGAAATGAGTCGGTAAAAATTTCCGTTTTACAGTATGAGAGATTATAGATACAAAACCGAGATCAACGGAAAAATGGCCAGGCTATGCGCTTCAAAGGTATATCTATCTACCTACGAGATGTTTATAATATAGTACATGTGTTCTCTATGTAAGCCACTGAATAATAGTACTTCACATAGCCATCTCTTTCACTTTGCATAATCATCAGTTAAGCCGATTGGCCTACAAGCACGTTGATAACCACGTGTATCTGAGTAGTCAAGTACTCATCGGTATGTCTCTGAAGCCAGTGCTTGCGTTCTCAAGGTAATGAGCATTAGTATGCGGAAGGCATCCATAACCAACTCTGACTACCTGACCTGCAAACCTATGTGACATAACGACCGGCATATCATCAGCATCCATGCGATGTCTACAGCACAAGTCTCGTACTTAGTGAAGACACCCCGTTATTATGGAAGTATGTTTTATTTAATCTTTAGTTTTTTTATATTTAGATTTATTTATTTTACATCTGAGTAGGTACATCAGTTAGTTAGTAGTATATTTAACGTATGTTAGGTTTGTCTAGCTAGGTAACAGTTTTTGTAAATGCTTGATTTTTGAATAGAACATTATAATTATTATTTTCAGCATCCATGCTTAAGATGAGAACTAAAATGATGTGTAATCGGTTAGCGTTCCTATAAAAATAACGGCGATGGACATATTGTGTCAAATATAATGATCGGACGTGCCTCTGATGATTTCATGGTGAACTCTGTGGCGCAGGTGGGCGAAGGCCACGGGTTGCGGGTTCAATTCCCGTTGCGGGACAAATTTTTGTTTGATCTGCAAATATTTGTATCGGGTGTGGATGTTTTCAATGTATAATATGTATGTATTTACAAAAAAAAAAATAGGTTATATAAATAGTATATCAGTCATGTAGTTGCCATAGTACAAGCTCTGTTGTCTTAGTTTGGGGCTAGATGATGCTGAGTGAAAAATTACCAGCATTTTATTTAGCCTCAACACTGAGGATTTCCATCATGAGGGATAAATAAATAATGTTCGACATTTTACAGGCATCATCTAGCCCCCAAACTATGCAGAGACTTATAGGAACTGCATGACTGAAATACTAATTATATACATTTTTTATTTTTACATACATAGAAAACACCCAAACCCAAGACAGATATTTGCAGATCATACAAACATTTGTACCGCGGCGGGAATCGAACCCGCAACCTTTTGCGTCTCAGGTGAAGCTTAGCCCACTGCGCAACAGAGGTCTGAAGAACACAGTCATGGGCATGTTTGTCATGTTATTCATAACGTTTCGAAGGCTTTTGTAGTAAACTGCAAAGCCTTCGAAAGGTCAGGCTACTTAGTTTTTTGACTCGTAGTTCAGGTAAACTACATAGGTATGTAGTATCGCTTTTCTATAGGTTAGTGCACGCATAATCCCCACATTTTATGAAATATTAAAAACACAAACACTGGTGATGTAGACCACATTTAATATTTATAAATTATTACAATATTGCTTTAAATTTAATTGAAATAAATAAAGTTACATTAAATTTTCTCTATTTTGACCATCTGGAATCATAAGTACATAAATTAAAAAAGGCCTTCTCAGGGGCGCCATGCCTAAAGTCACAGACCTAACGCAGGGTAACCAAGAAAGAACTAGTGACAGGTCGAACAAACGAATTGTCTCTGCTGATAATGATAGGGAAATTCAAGGCGCAACTCCATATAATACCATAAATAATTGTTGATCTATTCAAAGTATGAAGGGCTTAGATGGAGGAGAAATTAGTGAGATTCTGCAATTTCTTAAACACTGATTTGAAAATATAATATTTATAGTTTCTTCGTGATTAATTAAGTGTTATCAAATCCATTTTAATTTTATTCCAAGTCGGAATATGAACAGCTAACCACAAAAAAAAATCCTGTAGATATGTACAATGACATATTTGTCCCAATATGTTTCATAAATACTATAATATCATAAGAACTTCAACTTCCTGAAGAAGATATTTTCAAAAATGTTGATTACTCTACAAAGACGCTATTATTCAGATCTATTTTGTTAATTTGAGAAGTAGGTACACATCTTTTAGATTTAATATTGATAATGTCAATTACACAACACAGTTATATCAAAAAGCTATAAATAATAAGTCGATTACAAGCATATACAAAAACGTAGTTTGGCACTATAATATTATGTAAACATTAACAAGAAAAGATAAAAATCGAAATACTGAGAGCAAAAATAGCAAACAAGATGATTCTTTCAAAAAATAATTATCTCTTCACAGCTTGGTATACTTATGTATAGATTTAAGTACTAAATACTAATTAAGTGGAATAGCACTTTAAGACCATTAACGATAGGTATTTACAATAACCACACTGTCCTAGAAATCACTGAGCATAACAATGAATTACGTGATTTGTTATTTTTATTACACATTTTGACAACATTAAAAAAGGAAAGGGTAAAGAGTAATATACTCTATTCCTTTTTACCGAAATAAAACTAACTAAATGATTAGAAAATGAGTGTATACGAATATACACTGTGATATCATGTGATGAGTAACTCCGAAAATATAGTAGGTAGTAATTAGCCTATTTTATATTCCCTTATCATTTGAAATAATATTTAAAAGAAAGATCAAACAGAATGCTATTTAGTGATACGAATAAAAAACTACAGTGACTAAAATATGAAAAATAATAGACTTTCAGATTATTCTACAACAAATAATCACTAAAAACATGGTTGGACTTTCAAGTCTCATAGCTGTTTCTTATTCTACAATTACAAGATCTAAGAGTAAGCTCTCACTTCTGAAATAGTAGCCCAGTAAGTATACTGTACAATAAAGAAAATTAACTAGTTATTTTTAACTGCTGCGTGAAAAACATTACATGAAAAAAATTTACTGTAGTTAATGACTAGAATGAAAGGATATATATGGGTATAAGTTGTGGGTACATTAAAAACTTTAATCAACAACTCGCTGAACCTTTTAAATAATGCTGCTATAGAATGCTAGGGACATATTACCTACATTATCTATGCAATAAATAATTCTAAAGGTGAAATGCATAGAAGAAAAAAAAAACTAACAAGCTAAATCTTTCAGCCTATGGTAACAATTATTTAGGTATTTATCTAAAGATAAAATTGAAATGCATCATACCTTATTATTTAGCTCACTTCTTACAAAGTCCTTCTCAGTCGATAAGTACGTTAACGTGAGACAAGATTTTACAGCGCAGGGACCAGCCCTTAACTTAACAAAGATTGGTCGCTCAAATTTTAATTCCTACACCATTATCACAAGACAAACCACAAATTCTAAGTCAGAGCACCTTATAATTGTAGAGATCATCGCATACTCCTAGATGATGAATTGCGCCATCACATGGCACTATCTCGGCTGTACATGAATATACACCACTGCATTATCATTACAATACATATTGACACAATTTACAAACGAACGAATCATTAAAACATCGGCACAAATCAGCAATATTGATCTAGTATGCAATAATTTCCCAAAACAATATAAATTTAGTAAAGAAACAAATGAGAAGCATAACGTTTTGAGTATTCTTCATTTGATAAGAGAGCTAAACAAAACAATTCATTACAAACCCTGACCCCTACGGGCGCTCTGTCATGATCGATTCGAGATTTTTATCACAATTGACCGAAAGGCAATAAAAAAGTTTACAATAAGAGTTCAAATTTCTAATTGCACTTCCCAGGATTGTACAGGATCCCTCAGACATCGCTCTCAGCATCGGTGACGTGCGCGGGCTGGCCGAAATTCCTAGTGATGGACTCGCTGACCGTGCGAATATTGGCGAGGTATCGGTGCGCCGGCTCGTCCGAGTCATAGATCGCGCTGAGTGACTCCAGCGACACGAGCGCTTCGGAGTCTAACAGGCGGGAGGACGCACGAGACGATACGTCATCATCTCTGTCGAAGTAACAGGAGTTCACGTCGCTGAGCGCCGCTTCTGCATCCGTCAACCCAGCCTCGTTCAGCATGGATACATTTTCTAAGGCGGGGTCATCAGTGGTGTACCCGGTGCTTTCCGGGTGACACCCCTCTCCGTCGCCCTCGCCTTCCGAACAAGACGAACTCCATTCAGATTGACTCTCCCCGTAGAGGGCCATTTCTCTGTGACTCGAAGTGCCTACCTACGTAAAAATAAATAATAATTGAATTAAAATGAAATGAAATGGTTTATTTGCGAGAAATATGGTTACAAAGACTTTAAAGAAAGTAGTTATAGTTTCACATATTTCGACAAACACATTGACATGCAAATATTTAGATAAGTAATTGATATTCGATAAAAGGCTGATTGAGTACTTCAAGAGTATTCTTACCCGGTTATGAAGTCTTTCCTGGATTTCTTTTTCTTGTTTATCGGAACTCATTGCGGCCTCCGCTTTTCTTTCACAAGGTGGACTGAAAAAATAGTCTGAGGTTATCTGAGGGTTGGTTGTAAATGTTCAATAAACATTTATTGATGCCTTGCTAAAAAGCGCTGTCTTTGATGTATGTTTTTATTAATATCGTGAAATAACCAATTCCAATTTTATCATCTACAATTATACATTCGTATCTGTCTAATGTAATGTTCTAGTCTTTCCAACACTTACCTAGAGTTGTGTTCCCTTGAGTGCGTGGGTGATGGTAGTTCGACAACAACATCGGTCGGCAAAACCCCCGGGAACTCAGCAGTCGATGGCCTGAGAGGTGAGACCGCTTGCTGAGACGCCCGGCCTGGACTGGGCTCTTGCCTCGCAAGCTGCGTGATGGCAGCCAAGCCTACCGCATGGAGTGGACTACTGTTGTTGTTATTGCAGTTTCTAACCGGCTCTAGTGCTGCATTTTGCCCTCTGATAAAACAAAATACAATTAAAATATCTCGTTATATCCAGTTAAATTGTCGATTCAAGAGTAAAGGCATGGCACCAAAAATCTATAATAAACTGCCCAGAAACATAAAGTTGCTACCATTGACATTATTTAAAAATAAACTACTGACATCAAAATGCTATTATAATATAAATGACTTTTTATTAGATAATAATATAAATATTGATGAATCTGTGAAATGAATGTATTAATTAATTATTATATAACCAGTTTAATCTTTAATGTGTTTTGTAATCGAATATTCTTCTTTTTTTTTATCTGTAATGTAACTAGTTTCTCCTACTGACTGATATGTATATGTGCATGCCCTCGATCTAGGCAAAACATGTACGGTGCTTACCTTTTACCATTCTTCCATCTTTGTGACCCATGTTTGCAAATAAAGAATTTGATTTGATTTGAAAGTATAGTACATACCTTAGTTCTAGTTTCAGCTCCTTCCTCTCAGCTTTAGGAGGATTCTTCAAAAGATTCTTATCATCGAGCAGCCTTTGAATTTCTCTCTCGAAAGGAGGCACGCAAGCAACGTCAATAACTGGACTCCGTTTCGTGTAGGTTTCCCTTCCACCCTCCTGGTTCAAATGCTTCAAGTTGTTTGGCCGACTGCCCGAACTTGAGAAGGAGTTGGTTCGCTGTGCGTGACGATTCGAAACGTCCTTTTTATCAGTCTGACTGGCCCCGTCTCGTTTCACAGAAGCCTGAAGCATATTTATGATACTTCTCTGCAGTTTATCCTCTTCCTTTTGAAAGTTAATACTGGCATCGAAAAACTTATCTTCTATCGATGGTTTCTTAGGAATTTTATGCTTAGCGTAAATTTCGTTTATATGGTTCAGCATGGGCTTGTTACCTCGGATGGGTGGGTAGTCGTACGAGGGGTTAGGGTTTGTACGCTGTGGTTTGGATTGAGGCAGCCATTGTGATACTCGGGGCGGAGAAGGGGAGGCGTCAGTGGTTCGGGAGTAGCTTTCATCAGACGAACTTAGACTTGGGGATCTCGTAAGTGAGCTTAGTTCATCCGCAGATGAATGAACGCGAGGACTCCTTGCTAAAGGTAAGCTCTCACTAGACCTCGGTCTCGGTAGCCTCGGAGGTCTTCTTTTATGTGCTGCGGGAGGGCGAGGCTCCTGTGGCCGCGGCCAGGGTGGGACGAGTGCTCGAGGTGGGGGCCATCTCGGATTACCGATCAAACCATGTGGAGGCGGGGGAGGCGCTTCTTCTAAATCTTCTAATACCCTCCGGCCTTTGCTGCCTTTATGATTATTTCCATTGATCTGATGACCGTTAGAAGGTAGAAGTGGTTCGTTTTCACAGGCTATTGACGCTTCTCTAACAGGTGGTAACCTTGATAGTGGCTGGGCTGCCGCTCTCCGAGCAGAATTTTGTAGCATTGCTAATGGAGTAGCCACACCACCGTACGCAGTCGGAGGGTTCTGAGGCTGACTATTGGCAGATGTTTGGCCATTACTACTAATTGGAGCTCTGTCTGTTAAAAAGTACGTTGTCATTTCTCCCTTTCCTTTCACTTTCACCTTGCCTCGACAAACAAACTGATAAGGTAAATCCTTTAGAAACTGGAACACTTCCTCTGTAACTTGCGTGTGATTTGGCAGTCCAGTGGAGTCCATCCTACTGGCAACATTGACCGTGTTTCCCCAAATGTCGTACTGTGGTTTTCTAGCGCCGATAACCCCAGCAACTACCGGACCAACGTTTATACCTAAAATAAGGTTAATTTAGAAAAGAGCTTTAAAAGAGCGCCCAAACCTCATTAATAATCAGTTCACCCACTTACCAACTCGAAGCATGAAATTGTTATAAGAATTATCATTGATATCTTTGAGTTTATCCCTCATAGCGAACACAAATTCAACCAACGTGGCCATATGTTTTCGCGTACTTGGTTCATCACACATTTTCTTGTCCGGAATCAATCCAACAGCAGCCATGTAAGTGGATCCAACAGTTTTGATTTTATCAATGCCGCTGAATCTATCCTCACCTAGAAGCTGGAATATATACAAAAAGCCATTAGAAACCAACTTAAAATTATAATAAATAAATAATCAGAAGTACTGTTAAGTGTTGTAAATATGTACGAATAAAGAATACCCACGCAAGAACTTTTTATATTATATCGGTTATACAAACTTGAATTGTATAATTTTTTGTTCGGAGTTTGCACTAAACTTTAGCAGCTCCCAAGTTGATGCAGTAGTTTGCAAAAGTTTACAATAGAAAAACTGTAATTTTTAAAAGTCCTTGCTTTTATAATATTTTTCATAAGTCCTTTCCTAAGTTTTCTTGGCTTTAATGTTTTCCCGTGACTTAAGAACTCTGACACCAGCTACTAGCTTTTGCGAACTTACTAACCAAATACATTCTTTAAATTACATGTAATACAATAAATCCTCACCTCATCGAAATCCGCGATGATCTCATTGAGCAGCCTCAGGCATTCCATGCCTTGGTTATTGCCGTCCAGCTCCATGTAGAACTCGTGGTAGTTGGTGATGGAGGCGAACACCACGCCCACGCGCTGGTACGACTGGTGGTACAGGTCCTGCCAACCGCGTCTCTGACGTCAGCGTTGTGGTAAGCGGCCGTGCAAGGGGACAGTGACAGTCAATGACAAAGCTACGAGGTTAGTTCTAACTTCTAATACAATAAACTCTTTCATCTAACTACTCAAAATAATACCATCTGTTACCAAGGACCTGCGTTTCATAACGTCATGTCTCGAGGTGAGCAGTTATTTATTAGTAACGCTTACTCGTGCTTTTAAATTCAGTAAGTAGTTTAGGTAGGTATTGAATATAACTCCGTGCATTAATTAATATGCATTATACTAATGATTAAGATTCTGACTGTGTGGGATGCAACGATAATGGCATAGGTAAAGCAGCGTAGCTATTTTTGTACCATTTTCGTTGCCTTTAACATGGAACCTTTCTGCGGGCTTGTTTATCCTATCAGAATCTGTCACTAGACCCCGTTTCTGCGTGCGATGCAGTGATGGCGATATTCGACAAAAGCGATGGCGACATTCAAATAGGCGTTCATGAGATTTTGCTGATCATTTTCGTATGTAATAATGGTTGTGCAAATGTTATGTAGAATGGACAAGTGCTGAGTTGCGTTAGAATCTATGAAACGCGTGCAATTGCATTCCACAGATTTCAGCAGCGATGGAACATATCAGAAACTTAAAGCAACACCAATGAAATAGCAACTTTGAATTTTTTTGTAAATGTATTAACCATTAAAGCTTTGCATGAATAAATTACCATGTTGGTTCTAAACTGATTATCCAAGAAGTGTGTTGCGACGTGTGCCGGCAGCAGATTGAAGAGTATCCTTTTGTTAGATGCCTGAAAAAAAATGAAGGACTTGAAAGAGAGAAGAAAGTTAAGCCTTGGGTCTTTATTTAGATATACATATAACGAAAATACCACCCAATAAATAATTGGGTCGTAACTTTAGCTCACCTTTTCGAATGTACAATAATACAAGACTTTAGTGTTCTCTATTAAAATAAAAGAAGATGTGTTGCGTTGGCCTTTAGTTGTTACGGCTTTACACGGAGAGTTTCTCGTCTTGAAGATGCGATTATCAAAAGAGCATAAAAAACTTGTCTCATGTAAAATGAATTTACCTACGATAATCCGCATGTCGAAGAGCGATTATAGCCTTGCTTTTGTATGTTGGAAGTCTCCATGCATACAAAATTTGTAGGTCAGAATCATATTCGAGTGAATAGATGGTTACAAACTAGAATGGCGGGTCTCGTCTTCAACTCGGTTCAAATCGATTTGTACGATACTCGTATAAACTTGAAAAAAAGTCATACGACATTATAAATAAATAAATAATGCTGGACATTTTTTACACAGCATCATCTAGCCCCAAACTAAGCAGAGCTCGTATTATGGGAACTTCATGACTGATATATTACTTATATACTTTTTTTGTAAATATGTACATATAATACATTTCAAATTAATACATAGCGATTGTGTGTAGACAAGTCGAGAAATCGTATTGAAGTATCGCCTTGACGTATACCTTGTGGTGTTTACAACCACACATGAAATGTATTACCTGACATAAACGTAAAATAGATTTTTGTTGCTTGAATTTAAACACACGATAATCGACTGACTGATTATCGATAATCGCATGCATATTCACGAAAATAGTGGAGAAACTCTCTTCATGTAAATAGGCCTTTATTGGACTGGACCAAACTACTTAAGTAGTAGGTATTGGATGCCTAGATAAATACCACATGCTTAGTTTTTCTTTCACGCTAATGCAAATTTGTAAAAAAAACATGGCAGCAGTTACGTGAAGATATCACGTGACTGCTTCTATATTTTTTTTAAAAAGCTAATGTCATTTCTATACCATTGCCACCTTTCCGCAGACGTTAACGCCAACAGAAAGTGGTTGTTGTCTAAGGGGCTAGGATTCCTGAGTAATGTAATCTCACCTGCAACGCATCCATGTCTCTCTTTTCATCACGTGCCTGTATCTGCCACAGAAAGTCCAAGCGCGCCGTCCACTCTGTCTGCCGCGCGTGTAGTAACACAGCCAAAGCTAATGCGAGTGTCCATGCGCACTCTACGTACGCCGAACTGACTGGGCCAGGCCTAAAATTAGAGAACATCAAATTAGCGATGCTGTCGAACTCATTTTGTTTTTTTTTATTCACTCAAAATGATAATGCTATATGTCAGGTTCTGATGTCTTAGTAATAAATATTTCAAGAGATTATATGTGCTTTATACGAAGTACCCTGTGTGGATCAGCATCGAGCATGTTTTTTAAAATCTACAATAGAGCTTTATCTTCCTAACCAAGGCAAAACAGACCTATAAACGCTTTTAGATTGAAACCTATTCGCCTTTTACAGGTATCACTTATTTTGCAAAGTCCCAAAGGAATCAAATCGAGTGGAACTTACTCAGTCATACGATCATAGCAATCAAACAAGTCCTTGTGATACGCCAGTATAACCGCCATGTACCCTGCAGTCATGACCGACAGAAGTATTCCTTTGATCAATATCGGTAGTCTTAGGAACACAGCCACCGCTAGCATGCTGATGCAGCATCCCAGCGTGATGTAGAGAGGCACGGGGCAAGCTCTGTGGTCGTTATCGCTCCACAGGGACGCGGCAATGGTGATGTTTGCTGTGAGATTCCTGCAGACGTCGATTTTTCTACATGTTACCTGAAATAAGTGGACCGTTATCAAAGTCAAAGCCAATAGGTTTTTATTCATTGATATCACTAGGATCTATGATCCTAGAAACGTAAGCTTAAAATTTTAAAGTTAATTTATGCTGATTCCTTGCGCGCAACCATGCCTAGAAGAATCAAAGGGGCTATGCTGTGTTACAAATACGTTCAAAACTGAAAATCTTTATATGGAAATCTTGCCGATAAGGATGACATTTTGACATGTTATAAATAAACTCAGCATAGACCCTCATGCAACAAATTCGCTTGTTTTTTTTGATGATCTTAAAGTATGAACTCATTATTAATAAAGAAGATTGGAATAATATAAGCAATTTTCTGATGGTCAAACTTTATAACGTGGGTCCAGAGACAACTTACCACATTAACTTGTCCAACAGCATATCCCAGCACGATAGTAAATGTGGTGATAGCGTTTCTCAACGCAAATGGTCGAGACACGTCACACGGTATGAGCCTCAATCTGGCAGCTAGCGTCAACGCGAGCACTGCTGCTGACCACGCGAAAGCTGTCACGAAGAGAAGTAGGAGGATGGTCGTTCGTGGAAGGATGGCCGCTTGGAGCACTCCAGTTGCAGCTAAGGCACCGAGAGCGACGCCCAGGGAACCAGCCCAGCCACCATCGGTCGATGTTCGGTACTGAAACATTAATGAAGAAATACTGAAATAATATTCCTATGAACGAAATTTTGCTTGCTTTAATACACTATTTTGATTTATGTTACGCTAAATGTGTAAAGGTTCATGTTAAAAGTAGGTGCATATGTTAGCACTGACCTGAGCCTCCTTGTCAGCATCCTTGAAGCACAGCGTCAGAAGGTGGACGTGCGTTGCCTTCTCCCGGTGCACGGACCGCGCGTCGATGGCTTGCGCTAGGTACTTGTTCACGCGGTTCGTTGGCTGGTGATATATAGACGAGTGACGTTTTTTCAGAGGCCGCTTAAATTTCTCCGTCACTTTATTCTGTGAAAACGGAGTAACGTTGACGCAACGGACGACAACTGTTACTTCTATACTACTACTACCCACCGATACACCGAACAGCGATAGAGAAAGTAGGTAAACATCGATGGGAGAGACACAGAGGATAAAGTTAACGGAGAAAATTTTATCAGAAATGCTAGATGGGTCAAGGTAAGTTCAGGTCAGACACGACATGGGGTCCACCATTACATGCAGCCACCATGCTCACAACTTGGTTGCTGACTGACCTTAACACATATAAAAGATCCGGGCTCCGAAGCAGCATCACATTATTAAAATAGTAAAAACAAATGAAATCAGTGAAAATAATGTCATATTTTACAGCAATTATATTGATTCAATTAGATTCCAAGAATGTCAATATTTATTTAATAGGGGTTACTTTGAAACGTTCATTTTGGGCTCATGATATTCGTATAAGAAAAATTAAGATTATGACAAATCATTCTTGATTAGTTCTCTTATGATTAGACTGACAAGATTTATTTTTGAATAACCACTAAACGCACAGCTGGTAAGAACGAATCAAGCATCAAATAAAATAAATAGGTATCTTAAATTAGATAAAGTCACGGCATGCAAGTTAGTCGGTATGCTGGGGTCCATGCCATGCTCCAGTGCTCAAGGCCAGTCGGGATTGCGAGTGAAACACAGTTCAGTGCGTTCGACTTTATTATCAAACTCAATAAAATAAACAATATCATATAAAACAAATTAGCATTTTTGATAGACAATGTATTGTCCGATAAGAAAATAGTGCCGGTAAGTGGTTTGAGTGCTCACGTTGATTTGTTTCCCCATTTGCACCACTACACAAGGTGGCATAGCGATGTGTGAACTGAATCGCGGAAAGGTGATCCACAATCAAGGTTTGAGGGAATCGTACACCTATACAATATTGGAATTGAAAAATGTGTCACCACGTGATTGGTGGAAAACAATAATACACATGAACAACATTCTGTCTGCGCTTACTGTTTCAGCGGGAAGTAATTGCTGTGGAACTAATGTCCAAGGTCGGAATATCTGAAAAATAACGAGCAGACGCCTCATGTTAGTTGCTGGTGTATTCAAGTCTTCCACGCAGTGTTCAACGAATACAAAACTAAATGCTATGATTGGAATATGTACTGGTAAAGAACATTTACAACTTTGCTAAGGTCAATTCTTGGAGTGCCAACAGGCTTTTTCAAACCAGCAACTAAATGAATGTCCGGGGAAACATATAACATATGTCAATTATATTGAAACTCAAGGACTTTGGAGCACGATAAGTTTGGGAACAATTCGTGTCGGGTTATTGCTGTGCCTACTCTATATTTGTTACTCTAGTCTCTCGGTCTATCCCGCAATTTTTGGTTTGAACTCGGAGTGAGTAATGGCAAATGCTTTTGTTTCAAACAACTCGCAAGAAAAATGGTTAAGTATCTGCAAAATCAGCTTTAGGGCGTACCTTTGAAATTCAAGAAAAGCATATAGATTTAGTTTGAAAACCACCACTCATAGTCAAACTAACTACTAAAACCATAAGCGAGATTATCATTCGACACACTATGAAGCGGATCGGAATTGGTCGTCCCGATGCGTTTCATGTACAGAGTTTGTGAAGCGTTAAATCATAAAATGTGAGTCTAGAGTACCCTAAATGCGTGTTGGGAATTTGCGCACATTTACTCTAAAAAGCTAAAGCAGTAGGTACCCGCCCATGAATGTTTAATGATTGAGTATCAAATGTGTGCATATTCCGCTCACTATGTATAAGCACTACAAAGTATATTGTTGTTAACTTATCTGTGCAAAAAAGAAAACTCAACATTCTATAGAAAGTCTGAAGTGCTGAAACAAAACGGTTAAAGTCAAAATTGGTACTCAAACCGTTCATATATATAAAAGGCCAAAAACCGTGCAGAATCTATTCAAAGATAAAAACTCGCACAAATGAGTTGACCGAGTGCAAATACATGTTGGTATGTGTGCATGAGGCCGGATTCTGTGGAGTGTGTGCGAAGGGCGTGGTGCTGCATGACTGCGTCGAAGGTGTGGTGTTGCGGGGCGGTGGCGGGAGCGGGCGTGGTAGGGGGGGCCCGCATCGCAGCGCTCACGTCTTCGGCCCGCAGTGACGCCAACCGCAGCGCCTCCGCTGAGCCCGGCTCCGCGTGCAATGCCCGCCGCAGGTCCAGCACCTGCCACACCACACTAGCTACAGCCTAACACCTCACCGCTCTGCTCTTTCCTGCTTACACACCTAACAATACATTTCGCACCACACTAGCTACAGTCTACACCTCACTGCTCTGCTCTCTCTTTCTGACATACTAAGAATATATTTCGAACCACACTAGCAATAACCTACATCTCACCGCTCTGTTCTCTCCTGCTTAAACACTTAACAATACATTTCACACCATACTAGCTACACCTCACCGCTCCACTCTTTTCTACTGACATACTTTCTTCACTCAGAATTGTACATATTTTGGCACATCAAGTTAATACATACTAAGATGGTTCACAACAGCATCCATGCTATTTCTCATTTTTCTGCAGTAGCATTCCCAATTCACGTATATACAATGTGTAGCTCTTTGGCTCCTCTGAGGCTCCTAGCTTTTGGTGTGAATGTGAAGAATCAAAAATCCTCACTGCAGTAAGCATTCGTTTATTATGCTCCTGTACACCTCAACTGAAAGCTCTTTCATTGATCACTCTACCTATCTCCTGTGCAAAGAAAACAAACAAAGTCACTTTACTTTTCCTCTCTGCATCTACTGTGCTTAGCTGTTTACTTCTACGATTGCTGGTGCTTTGTTAATTTCAGTGATGAATAGGTATATCTTTGCTAACCTTCCAACCTTTAAATTCTAACGTAATCATTAGGAAACTATTCACAGCTAGAAATTCTGCGGTTAAATTGAGATTCAGAAATAATAGGTATGTAGTTGAATTGAAAGTAATAAAAATAAAGCAGTGCTTACCTTTGCAACTCGCGATCCGTGATGGTCGAATTTTATCACACGTGCCAAAATATTCTAAAGGCATGTTCGCGGACAGTGACGTTGTTTTATTTAGCCATGTCCAAGAGTGCAGAACGAAATTTCAAATCTTGTGCAAATAGTAATAAACTTGAATTTAGGGACTGATAAAGAAATCTGTCTTGGTGCAGAAATTTCGCACATGCAAAAAGTATGAAAGACGAGATCGTCGCGAGTTTCGGAATCAAAGGTTGCTTTTTGTGGGTCTTTTTCTATACCTTCCTAGCAGCATTGGCCTTGAGCTCCTGGGGAGAGGCTGCCATGTTGGAGAAAGGCACGTCGACGTTGAATTTGATGGAGTGAAGTAGCTGCACAACAACATTTGAGACGTTCTTAAAAGAGAGCTTCCGACGGGATCCCGTTCCGCCAAGACCCACGCCTGTTGATAGGCACATCTGGAATTCAAAGGGAAAGCTTCAAATTGGCGATTATTTTTTATAGTTTACCGTACTACCACAAGTTGTGGAATGATCGTATACATGACATTCGTCATGTATAACTGGACCTGTAACATCATATTCGTCTCAAAAGGTACCGCTCGGCCCCTTGTTAGGTACATGACATGTCGATTACCTGACAATAATTTCTCTCTTCGTTTTAATAATCAGCACCAACTCAAGCGAGTTAACTGGTTTTCAAACCACGCCCTTTTAATGTCCACATTTAACCAGAATTTCAGAGCTTTGTTTAACGCATATCAATCAAACATGTTGAAAGAAGAAAGGCAATCGTGTTAATATTATAGACGCGTAGGAAGACTCCTGGCCTTGTATCTTCTTATTGGTATTTTAAGGTTGCGCAAAAACAATTAGGTAGAAGCGACCCTATGCCGTTCTTTTGGCATTTTGTACCTGTCAAAGGTATAGTTGCTGGCATAAAGATGACTTACTTTTCTCCGGCGAGGTGGAGGAATAATGAAGTAGGTTTGCACAGAGTGGTCTCGAAGATATGCATTGCGCCCAGCGCCGTGTCCCGGCTCCACCTCGTATGCACCACCAAGGCACTCTAGCGTTGCTTGTGTGACATGAACCCGACTGTGGGAGTCAATTTATTATTACTACACCTTAAACATATCTTCGACAAAAAGCGCACAGCCTAAACCTAGATACTGAAATTTGGAGGGTATAGGCAGATATACGCACGGACATAGTTGCAGGCTTCAACACTAGTTTACAGAAAAAGTTATATTTCATGATGTTTCTTCTATAATGAAAGTATCATCCTACTAATATTATAAACGCTATGAGGATGGACGTTTGTTTCTCTTTCACGCAAAAACTACTGAACGGATTTTGATGAATCTTTACAGTAATATAGCTTATACATCAAAATAACACATAGGCTACTTTTTATCCGGGTACAACGCGGGCGAAGCCGTGGGCAGAGGCGAATAAGTTCATAATAACACAAAGTCCAGGTTTTATTACTCGTGCATTGACTGATTAGTCAATAATGAAGACTAATGTTGATGTAAGACCCTGCCATATTTTAGTACCTATCGGAAAATCCCCAACGCGCTAACACTAAACAATAACTCGTAAACATTAACCTTTTCAGAGAGTAGGTAACTCAGAGGACGCTGCTGGTATTAGGTATTATGGCACGACTTCTATGAGTCGCGTAGGTATAAACAAGTTTTGCGACTCACACTGGCGTTGGCGTATCTAGGAACCCTCTTAGGTGTTGTCTTAAGGAATGTACGATAACAAAGAAAATAAAAGTTCCTCTCTGGAAAGTTTCCCACCCGACGACAGTATGGTAATTGACGTCATAAAACATGTGCGGTGAGCCTCCCCTGGGTTCTCAAGAGTCTAGCCACGAGCTACGACGCAGTTTCAGGGTTATGGAATATCACATAACATTACTATCATACTTCCCTGTTAAACAGGTTCAGGCAATTTTAGCTAAAACTACGTCTGTGTACATTGATGTAACATAAAGGTTTGTTGTCAATTATTCTAATACTAATATAGGGTTCGAAAAAGGAACTAAAGTTTGTAGAAGTAATTTATCACTGGTGTGCGATCACTAAGCTTACATATCGTTATCAGCATGACCTACGTCAGATTTTTATGACAAATTACAGTATTTAATCTTTTATGCAGGTGTTCCTCACGGATCAATCAGTATGCACAACTAGTTGTGCTATCCTAAATATTAGTTCCGTTAGACATAACTTGGCAGAACCAGTTTTACTATAAGTGTTCCTTACATAGAGAAATGTTCCATATGCGATGTCATTCAGGTCAGCACCCTTTCTGGGTGCTCATATGAAACCTAACAATCTAATTTACCCGAGCCGAATCTGCGAAGGAAGGATTTTTCAGTTGTGCCAAGTTGTGTTTAACGGAACTTATATTTGGGCAGGTGTTCCGATGACACAACTAGTTTTTTAATTATGTTTGCGATGTTTCTCAGGATATTTTGTACTCACAAGAAGTAATTTAAATGTTTGCCTTGCACTTGTTTATCTCTTATTACATATATTTCTTTGTCAAACGCTATCTGAGCTTCCGCGATACAGGCTAGACCTAGTGCGGAGCTCATTGTTAATCTTGTAACCTAGACACACTATTTTTTAAATAAAGTATTTGTGTTTGTGTTTGTGTTTGTGTTTGTGTTTGTGTTTGTGTTTGTGTTTGTGTTTGTGTTTGTGTTTGTGTTTGTGTTTGTGTTTGTGTTTGTGTTTGTGTTTGTGTTTGTGTTTGTGTTTGTGTTTGTGTTTGTGTTTGTGTTTGTGTTTGTGTTTGTGGTTGTGTTTGTGTTTGTGTTTGTGTTTGTGTTTGTGTTTGTGTTTGTGTTTGTGTTTGTGTTTGTGTTTGTGTTTGTGTTTGTGTTTGTGTTTGTGTTTGTGTTTGTGTTTGTGTTTGTGTTTGTGTTTGTGTTTGTGTTTGTGTTTGTGTTTGTGTTGTATTTGTATATGTATTTGTATTTGTATTTGTATTTGTATTTGTATTTGTATTTGTATTTGTATTTGTATTTGTATTTGTATTTGTATTTGTATTTGTATTTGTATTTGTATTTGTATTTGTATTTGTATTTGTATTTGTATTTGTATTTGTATTTGTATTTGTATTTGTATTTGTATTTGTATTTGTATTTGTATTTGTATTTGTATTTGTATTTGTATTTGTATTTGTATTTGTATTTGTATTTGTATTTGTATTTGTATTTGTATTTGTATTTGTATTTGTATTTGAATTTGTATTTGTATTTGTATTTGTATTTGTATTTGTATTTGTATTTGTATTTGTATTTGTATTTGTATTTGTATTTGTATTTGTATTTGTATTTGTATTTGTATTTGTATTTGTATTTGTAGTTGTGCATACCGATTAGTTCGCGAGGAACTCGCTCTTCTATGCATTATTCATTTATTGCAAGGATGTAAAATACTTGCATAACAGCAGCTGATTTGAAGATAATCATTTGGCAGGCACTTGGCACAAAATCTTAATCAAAATCTACGCTACCGATTCTGCGAAAATCGTCTTTACAACCTCCTACGCTTTTTCACCCCAGACAAGATTGCTCTATCTATTGCTAATACTAGGATTACTCACCCCGGTTCTCCCCCAGCCTCCATGTTGTTGGCGAGCGTGACGTCATTGGACCAGACGTCATACTGCCATTTCCGGAGACCAAGCACGCCGCACAGAACCCTCCCCGTGTGAATTCCCACTCGCATGTTCAACTGCACATCCGTTGCTTCTACTACAGACCTGAGATAAAAAAGCTTAGTTAGTATTTTTACCAAACATTTTATGGTAAAAATACCGGGTATAAAGTCTCTCTGATTTTTTTTATAATATAAGACAAATTCAGATCTGAGATACAAAAACGTAATTAAGCTACACTATTGGTTTTGAATGACCCTAACTATAAGTAAGTAGACAAAAACGGTTTCCATGTTTCGAAAGGCACGATAAAAAGTCAATTGAAATAAGGCTAGAGGCGATCGGGTGGCCCGAAAACTCCAGCCAATCACTTGGACACTGTGTCATTGAACTTACTTAATGGATGAAATGAACAAAAACATTTTGTTGTACACCACAAAATAACAAAATAAAAAAAAACTTGATATAACTTTAATTACAATGGGCGGTCTTATCACTTAAAAGCTATCTCTTCCAGACCAGGAATGGAGCGGAATCTATGAAATTGTAAGAATGGTTGGCGGTGCTCGTAATAAATACAAGAGGATAATGCAATGCGATATACAAACTATTAGATAAATATATATATATATATATATATATATATATATTTATTTATTTTAGGTACCAACCAAATATAAGTTTTATATAAGGAGTTATGACGTGAAACTTCACATACTTTTTAATAAAAGGGTGTAACAGAGACGAAATAAGCCGAGACCGTTCGTCTTTAGAAACGAGACAATTTGAGGGTGGATTCCTTATAGTTTACCTGTATTAAAGCATTTTTTTTATTCCACACCTAGAAGGGATAATATGAAAATAAAGTGTGGTTAGGAGAAACTCGAAGCGCACATAGTTATATTAAGTCGGTAACCTCCATGTCCTGAATTACAGAAAATCGACGGAAAATGTTTTATCTTGTATTCTGGAAGAAATCTATTCTATTATTTCTAAAAGGAGATTCATGTAAATAGTCACGTAAAATGGCTTCAATTCGTTATTTCTGGCGGTGCGTAGGTTATGATAAAATAGACGATTCCAACGTAAAAACGATGGAAATAAATCAAGTAAACGTGAAGAATAAGCAGAAAGGAACGTCTGTATCTCCGTCGAATTTATTTACTTGTAGTAATAAATCTTGTTGAAAACACTTCGCTTGTAACTCTTTTCATGTTGAATAGATAACGTGGCTCGAAGACGAATGGCGATAAATTTGGCAAAAGCATACTCACGGTCAGAATGCCACACACCGCTATACACTACACAACTTGTGTTAAAAATAAAAGTACCTACGCCGAGTTAACACTGTTATAATGAACATAACGTTAATAAACAATTCAGTACGGAACAATTGTCCTTTCTGGAAAATGAAACAGACATTACATTTTTCAGGAAATCTGATTATTACCATATTGTAGAAGCGGAGATAAATAGACTGGTTTGTTCAAAAATCACAGTGAACTCTTATGACAGTCACGCGTAGGTACATAGTGCGTACCGTGCGTGTCACTGAATGCTTTAACTAAGCAGAACGTGGGCATGTGCATAATATAATGTTTTGACTTGCCTCTAACTACCTCCTACTTGGTATCCTCCCGGATCTGCAGGTGATATCGAATCTGCGGATTCACATTATGGGAAAAATGTAAGAATGCAAGGACGAGAAAGAAGGAAAAATAAAAATCATGATGTTTTTGATTCGTGATTTCGGTTTGATACCAAAAAGAAATTGTATTGAAACAAGGTAAAATCTCTCTAAAACTTTTTCGATATCTACTGAAATGTTTTTGCCACCGAAACCGTTAACCAAAGGTTGGTATTATACTTTATTCTTATATATACCTACCTTTCTAAAGACGCAAATCGTTTTTAATTTGTAAAAGTTTGTATAGTGGACTTTTACCTATAAAATAACAGCTTTATTTTTTGTCATCATTCACTCCATGACTCGTCCTGGTACTAGATTGATAGGTTTGACGACTCCAGATTCATAAAGAATTAGTAGTTATGTGAAAATTTAGTTGAACAATCGCGTAATATTATTTAAGTACCTATGTATTAAATTTATTTTTCGTTAGTCCTTTTTTTATTATACTGTGTCGACCGACCTTAAATCAACAGCATCATATTTGTCATTAGTTTATTGTAGGTACCGTTGGGACACAAAATAAAACTTTAAAATAAGTTCCGGTCGCTGCTCGCGTTAGCGAACGAAAATTCGTTTAATAACGCTATTACTTTGCACTCTCAAAGTTAATGGTGATGGTGTAGCTATTTTAAAAAGAGGGAAGTATTACTTTATTTTATTCGCTGTAACTTGGTGAGTAGCTGAACTTTGTATGTATAGACGATAATCAGTGGTGTCGTCACTATGCAAACGGTTATTCAAAAAAAAAACATAAGGACTTGCCGTCTGATATGGAACGTGGGTCTGGCTAGAACTCGTATTTTCCTATTTGATTCATATTTTCAGGTTATGTACCAGTGGACTTTTAGTTAACACTAGCTGAACCATGGCCGCCTTCGGCCCTGAACCCCGACCCACCGCTACGCATCGTCCGTCCGCGCTATTACTTCTTTTACTCGAGTCCTAAGACAGAGGAAAGTGAAAGGGATTGGAGGAGGCCTCTGCCATAAGGCCCACAGACGGGAAAAAGTTGGTGCGAAATAGCATAGTTTAGGTAATTTTGTTGGTCAGGACGATTAGAAAAAATATTTTTTATTTGTTTCTTTAAATTCGAATGCTAATAACAGTGTCGTCAAATCAACAAACTTTGGAAAAAACAGTAGTGGCATCTCTCGTATTGTGTTCGATCTAATTTTCGACTTAAGGCAGGAATGTTCCCGAATGGGACACCTGTGTGGATAGCATCCATCAGCGCTTAGCTGAATAGGAAGTACCCAATAAATTCGGACTCAGCGTCACTTGATTCATGGCGGAGTTGGTCAAAGCATTACCGATTAGAGGCGATGATACGGGTTCGAGCCCCGATGAAACGGAACATTTAAAAAATAACATTAGATGACAAGAGGTTTGCAAATTGCAACTGGGTCAACAATATCCAACAAGAAAGACTGGATTTCAGTCGGCCTGTCAATACCAGCGCTGGTTTGCGTGAAAATAAACAGTTGCCTGGAAACATTCTCTGTTTGATAGTTTCAGATATGTTTTCCATCCACTTTTCCATCGAATTTTCTACTTAGTGCTCTAGTTTTCTATTTACAGAATGATATTTTGCTGATGGTGGGTTCGGGCCTTCGCAATAAGTTAGTTCAGCACTGATCTTAAGCTAGTTATTGTTCCATATGCATCCTAAAAGTTTAATTCCTCACCTAGAAAGCTGATTTGTGACTTTCATTTGTACGACTTTGTAAAGTAGTTATGTCTGATGAAAAAGTTATAAGCCCCGTTGCCATGTTTCAAGCCATATAGATTTTTCTCCGCGCGCTTGGCGTTCGCAGATGAGAAAGAAGGTAATCCAGATATGCCAATTATGTCAATTTAACTTTGTTATATATTTGTTGTATAGTGTAACTTTTGTCAATAACATCACAAAAGTGACGCGAATTTTGACGTATAGATCTTTAATTACGTGTTGCCAAAATCAAGCTTAGTTAGGTAGCACACTAAACTTGTTACAAAATCTTAGTTTTGATATAAAATCATGAATTTTTCACTGTAGGTAACCAAAATCAAATACTTATGTCACGAAGTATAAAATCACGACTATATTTTGACTTTATTTTATTTTCTATGATATTTTGAATGCGAGACTATATTATTACTTCCACATCAAAAGATGGATTTACCAAAATGGTTCTAACAGAATATTGTTCAAAAGAAAACTTTCGCTATCACCGTTTGTGTGGTAGAATTTGATTTTCTTTCAGACAAGTATCTAAAAAGTTGATGCGAATTTTAAATTTTACCAAGCAACCTACGAAATGAACAACATTATCATTTCAGAAATGAGCATGTTGCGGAAACTACTTCCTACAAAGTAAAGACGCATTGTATACTTCTCTATTTAGAAATCATATTTTATCATTGGTGAACTAGTTTACCCCACATTAAGCAATCAGTCCAGAAGGGTAGTACTCCCCCCTCAGTCCCCACACATAGTATGATGACACTATCGGTCGGTCAGCGGTGGCGTGCAGCAGCCCTTGAATTCTAAATTATCTAGTTCGATGGCAGGCTGTGCTATCGCTAAGAACATCTATTCACTTCAATGTCCCTTGACGGTTGATATATTCCTATATATGTACTCGTATTTTATGTCCATTTTTATTTAAGACACAAAACGTTTCACGCTAATTTGATCCAATTTTAGGGAAATTAACATGATTTATTTTTTATATTTGTTTTTGGATTTATTTAGTACTAGCTTCTGCCCACGGCTTCGCCAGCGTGGTACCCAGTTAAAAAGTAGCCTATGTGTTATTCTGATGTATAAGCTATATTACTATAAAGTTTCATAAAATTCCGTTCAGTAGTTTTTTGCGTGAAAGAGTAAAAAACATCTATCCTCACAAACTTTCGCGTTTATAATAGTAGTAGGATATCCGCTTGTCATTTGACGAAGACTGATCATATTTAAATGTAATCAGGTTAAATTACAGTTTCTATCAAGTTGATCTCCTTAATATCGATTAAGGGCCCGGTCATACTACGGTCATAAACTTCTTTAGAAATATTACTTACTAAATTTAAAGCTGACTGAAACTAGACTAAGAATATGTCGAGACTAGATTTAGAGAGATGAAGAAACAATAAAAATTAAATTAAAGCTTATAACTATACCCATTTACAGGGAATGTTTAGACATGAAAATTTTGAACCAAAAAATCTTGGACTTACTAAAAATAAGAGTAGTCCTACTGTTTTAGTGCTATTGAATGTTTTCAATGAATTCTGGAGCTCTCATACGTGGTAAAATTAATCGCACCAGGTGTACATGTTTGGACGGAGGTAGAATCGGGAATGTTTACTGCCAAAACATATAAATTATGCGGAAAATTACATCTCAATCTCATGTTGATAAAGATGTTCTCGTTATTTCCGCTAAAGGTATGATTCTGATCATGACCACAGACTGAGAACCGCAGCTACAAACTGTCAATTCTAGAATGTTGCTGTCGCTTAGCTATCGATTGTCAGCAGTTGGCAGTCGGTCGCTGCCGCAACCTTCGGAATCATACCTTAAATTCACCATCTTCAAAAGTAGTTACACGGGTAAACTGGTTTGGTTTGTTTATAGATACCTACCTACCTTAAGATATTTACTGGACTATAGTAAATTGCGCAGAAATAACAAGAAAGCGAAAATAACTTTACGAGAGAGTCGTCTCGCATCTCGTGAATACCTAATTACGATTTAAAATACCTACAATTGAGAGTTAATAATATCTGATTAATCATTTCAGAACTATTGCTAGGTTTAAGTTTTTGAGACGTTTATTACCATACGTCGGAACATAAATATCATAAACAATTTAAAAAGTAGATCATTCAAGCAGGTACAAGTTAATAGGTAATATTGTTTGTCTTTACCCTTCCAACGCATATATTTGTAAAGTAATTGCTAAATGATAAGCTTTGTCAAAAAATGACACACCTATAATAATTACTGACTTACAAAACAGCAAGTACTTTCAAGGACAAAATTATTCAAACAGCGATTATGTTTGAGGTAATATATTTAATTACTAGTTGTTGCCCGCGGCTTCGCCCGCGTGGAATGTTAATAAAAGTACCATGATCGTCTCTAGGCTTCAAACTACATATGTCCACCAACTTTTGAATGAATCGAATCAATAATTACAATTTATACAAAGTTTAGAACTCAATTGCACACCCCCAAAGTTTCGAAAAAATTAAAAATATGTGTTTCATTATTTACTTTAAAGTTTATTTGTACAGAGTTTGTGTGTGTGTGTGTGTGTGTGTGTGTGTGTGTGTGTGTGTGTGTGTGTGTGTGTGTGTGTGTGTGTGTGTGTGTGTGTGTAGGAGTAGGGTTGAATGGGAGTGCGTGAGTGTTGTGAGTCTGAGAGAGGGAGACCGCGCGCACGATTGAGTGAACGTTAGTTAGCGAGTTTAGTTAGGGGATGGGCGGGGAGGATTCTGTTAAAGTGTACCTTCTAGATATTATTCCGAAATTTTAAGGAGATAAAAAGTAGCCTTTGTGTTATTCTGATGTATAAGCCATATTACTGTAAAGTTTCATTCAAATCCGTCCAGTAGTTTTTGCGTGAAAGAGTAATAATAATAATAACAAACATCCATCCTTAAAAACTTTTGCGTTTATAATATTATTAGGATGACCATATGATATGAATTGGGCATCTATTGGAACTCAAATGGAGCTTGTCAACAACATGGACAGTGTATATATATTTATTGCTTAAAGCGGGCACAAACGTACTATTTTGCGATAAAATGCAGCTGCCTATTTTATTTTGCCACATAAGCAAGCTACATATTTCGAGGTCTTCGTCAAACAAACATTTCTTCTTTTAAAACAAACAAACATTTTCATCTTTTAAAGGATGCGATAGACGTTATTATATTTGATGAAAAGTTTAAAAATGCGCAACTCGATACTTTTTTGTATGGCCCTGGTCAACAGACCTGTCTCTCTTCAACTGATTTAATTTTCATACCAACAATGCACTGTAGTTTTATATCTGCTCTAAACATTTTGGATCTTTGACCAAAATAATATATAAGGCCTTCAGATTGTGTAGAGTTCCAGTTCGAATATTACGAGAATTTAAGGTCCGCTTTCTTATAAATCGTAACAACATTCTTGCAGCTTGCTAATTTTGTATACCTACTGCGTTAATTTAGCTAAAAGTCCAGAAGTAATATTGTCATCTTATTTTAAGTTGGCTTGAAGCTAGCAGACTCTGCTCCGTCACTTATTTCTTGGTCACCCTGTATGGTTCTGAAATGGGCCTTGTGTTCATGTGTGGTGAACGTTGAGAGAACTATGTAACTGTTGGGTGTAAAAGAAGCTAAATGCGATAAAAAAAAACAGTGCGCTTTGCAGAGCCTCCTTTCATTTTAGGATAACTCTATGACTTTTGTGTGCTTGAATGCCTTTGTATCAGATGTTTCAGTTTATTAACGATTACGCAATCACTATACTAAACATATGAGACCGAATGCATCAATTTAAATAACATCCGCGCTCCTATTTTTAGAGTTTGAGGACAGTTGTGACGGAACCGAGTTGTTCTAATTAATGCCAGTTTTAACAAACTAGCCAAATGCATGTCAAGCCAAGAAAAATGTAGGGTTCCGTTAGCGTTTGTGTCTGCTGGGTGTTTATTTATTGTCTTATTATTATTCATATGACCCAGTTACGTAATTACATATTTTTTTAGATTATAGAATATAAAGTTTCTGATGTACTTGTTGATGAACATAATTTTATATATCTTGCAAATATTATGGTAATTGAAGTATATTGTACTGAAACTGAAACAAACAAGTTTTCACTCAGATTCGTGTGTGGCAGACTGAGACAGGACGGACTTGAAAGGTTTCCATATCGGACCACAGAACCCTAAATACGATACGGTTAAGCTGTTTCCTCAACAGAAATTTGAGTGACACCCTCTGTGTAGTCTATTTACGCAGCCTGTGATTTCGTGGAATAAAATTCGGGTCAAGTTTGTGCCAAATATTTGATGACGTATGAAGTTTATTAGTGATTTGGTGTTTTGACAAGAGATCTATAAATAACTGACGGATATTTAAACAACGCTTCACAACGTACTTGTATACCTATATACGTACATATATCGAAATTATTTAATCGAAATTATTATTTAATGTGTAGGTCATATTAATAAGCAAGTTAAGGTACATTTTTTAAATCTAGAGACAGATAATTGCAACTTGTGAATATGAAAACAAAAATCGTTTATTTCCATAGGATTACGACACAACAGGTTGTGTCGTATTTCTCTCACAAGTTCACGAAATTTACAGCAATTTCTCTACTATTTTTAGTACTTTTAGGGATCCGTACCTAAAAAGGAAAAAAAACGGAACCCTTATAGGATCACTTCGTTGTCCGTCAGTCTGTCAAAGCCCTTTTTTCAGGAACGCGTGGAGGTACCAAGTTAAAATTAATATCAAATACGAAAGTCTATTGTTACTTGGAGCTCTAAAAAAATCGAAGTCAACGCAATAAAAAATACGTTTATGCGACGCGACATATTTTGATACTCGCAAATAAATCAAAAAGGGTACTTCCCGTTGACTTAAAGAAGCATGGAATTTGGCAAGAAGCAAGGTCTCGCAGAACAAGTAAATATATTTTTTTTTGTCATTACAAACTCACACTTGCAGTAAGATAATTGACAGTGACGTATATCGATGTATGGGCGATCATTTTTCCAAATATATTTTCCTTTTTTTTTAGTTTGTCTTTCAATACGACTTATAATTTCGTTAGAGCAATGTTTGGTGCTTTACAAGCTTGTATGAAAGCCTCGGTGCGCGAGTCAGACTCGCACTTGTACGATCTTAAACAATCTAAATATCAGCCCAAAGTCTGAAACAGACTGGCCAAAAATATTCCATTTCACTCTTAGATACTAAAAATGAGGCACACTTCACAGTAGATACCTACTAAGGAATTATTGTTATGGAGTCGTATATTATGGCAACACCGTCAGCTGGCGGGACACGCGTCTGAAACACTATCTGGAATACTGATAGCTGTTGTACACAAATGCCGAGCTCTGCGGCTTGCGGTCGTGGCGTTGCTATTGTTTCATAAGATCTCATTAACGAATTGCAGACGTTGAAATTAAATCAATGCCTGCAATATCAAAGCATGAGAATTCTTGTACCCGAAACTCTCTCGTACAAATGACAAAATTCAATATTTCGGTTTGCTCGCAGAAATTCAAATATTGGCCTGAGAATCTAAATTGGAACTAGAACAAATAAATAATAAATAAACACCCAACAGTACATATTCCTATATACTATGACTATGTATGCAAATATGTACTGGTGGGCCGGGCCGTACGTTTGTTAGTCACTTTAAATGTATATATTTTTTTTAAAGTTGTGTTTGAGCTTTTGCTCAAATACAACTTCGCAGTAGTTCCGAATTGGAACTGTTAATAGGAAGGAACTCAGTACTCGCAGTACTTAATGATCGAATTGAACCGATAATTGAACGAATTATCATTAATTCATCAGACACAAAGTTCTAGGACGTTGTTTTAAAACAGTAGCGTGTTTATAAATATGATTCTGTCGCACGTGCGGGCGCAGTAGTCGGGGGCGTACGCACTGGAGCATGCTGCGATACGAGCTTATCTGAGCATTTGCTCATCAAAGGAGCGCTAAATATACACGATATACTCGTACCCTGTGGTATCCTGGGTGGCCCTGCTCCACAATGACATGATAATGAAGGTCACGAGGCCTGTATTTGTGGAATTAAACTAATAGATGAACGAGCTTTCACACTGTCTTGTCTGAGTTGACCGTGATAAAATTGTATGGAGTAAAGTAAAGTAAAATACATATATCCATTTGAGATAATCTGAAGTTATGTCTCGACAGTTTTTAGGATTCTGGAGCCAAATAGTAACAACGGAACCCTTATTTTTATCTAATATCTATTAGTCCGTGTGCCACACTCCCATTTCATCATCATTAGTTTAAGGCATGTTGAAGTAAAATGTTGTACGCAGTGTAAAATGTGTAAAAAAAAGTAAAAAATAAAATTAATAACGGGTTTTTGAAAGATTTTTTGTCATTACAGTCCCAGTGATATTGAACATGTATCTTATTTTCATATCGGAAATATAGGACTTCAAAGAAGCTCATTTATCGAGAAAATAAAAAAATACCCAAATTTTGTGTTGGTTAATGTGACCGTGCCCAGTAATTTGTAGCTAGGCGTCAGCTCGATGGTTTCAATTTTGTTATTCATTAATTCATTTTATTTTGACTTGGAATTTTAATTCCAAGTCAAAATAAAATGTAAACTACCCATACGAATTTAAAATCCAAATGTTAAATTACGTCGATTTGTCGTGACTAAACCTAGAATAAACAGGCAACAAAATTGGTTGGTTTGGTTTTTTTAGGATCTTTTATTCCGCTTAAGTGTGGTGTCCATCGATTCAATTTAGAACATAGCTCATTATTTATGTCTTTATTGTGGAACAAGATGTTGTTTGTTTAAATGGTCTATTTTTTTAGAGAAAGGAAAGTGTTGCACTCACGCGATAGCATCGATCATATCGAGTCCCATCTCGACGCAGCAGCGCGCGTGGTCTGAGCGCGGCTCTGGAAGCCCGGACACGCAGTAGTAACAGTCACCCAGGATCTTGATGCGAAGGCAGTGGTTATCCTGTGCGAACATAAACTTTATAAGTAGTGATCGAAACAATCACTCATGATTCCACTTCATCGTCATCATTGGATCAGCAGTAGGCAGTGGTTATCTTGTGCGAACAGAAACACGTACTTTACTATTATCCAGTTCCAGTCTTACGATCGTCGAGGGTGGTCGCGGACAGTGCTCATTTAAGATGGACCTCTAAACGGTCCACAGCAGGAGAATAGTAAAGTACGTGGTATAGTCGTAATATAAATATCCTTAAATGATACCAATCCACGATAATTTTATAACAAAGCAATCATTACTGATTCCACTTCATACTGTTTAGGAGCGGCATTATAGATAAGGTGCGAGGTCAGCTTACTTTCGTATGTTTTTTTTTAACTATATAATTGGTTTTACCTATATTGTTGTTACTATTTTCATGAACTGTAGAAGTCCACTACTGGACATAATAAGCCTATCCCAAAAGTACTGATCCAGAGTTGGGCACTGTTTCATATTTACTATCTACTTTACTTATGAACCGTTTTTGTTTTGAAAAAAAACTCTACATTCTAGCTAATTCTAGTTCTGGAAACAATGTCAGTTAAATTGCTCTTCTACGAATCTTTTAGGCACAACTGATCTAATTGATTGTGTTTTCATTCAGTGTCTTTGTCCTATCGAAATAAAAGTTTATTGCATTTTCCTGAACTGGAGGTTGTACAGTCTCAAAGGTCTTGGAATTAGATCGTTAGATATTGTCATAATTTATCACGATTTTGTAAATGCTACGAACAGGCACTCAATAAAGGTACGTAAAAACATAATTTTAACAAAGTTTTTTTTTCGTTATCTCATTCAACCTTGTTCTTTAAATTTAAAGCATAGCTCTTGAAAATCATAGTTGCCGCTGTTGATTGACCGTGTCAGCCTGCACGCACATTCCATACAAAGTGAGCATCCATAGAAATTCAAAAGGCATTGTCTGGACAGTTGTTAATGATGACACGTCAGCCTGTACTATGCTGGCGACTACAGACATAGACGAATAGTACAAAGCCTACAGGCAACATTGACTAATAGCTATGGAGATTGTCTTATATTAACAACTACAGCTTTCAAAGATTTCAGAATGTTATGCTTTAACGCACAAAGTGGCGAAAAGTACTTTTTTTCGCCAATATTTTATGTTCCTTCAGGGTGGGCATAGGCTGTAAATCATCCCGTTAAAATAAAGTTAAAATAAATAAGGGCTATTCGTGGAGGCCAGTTTTGCAACGTAATTCGACTTCGCATTTCTTACGAACATTGCCACGGTGAATCGGCAATTTTTATCCGGGTTCTTCCGCGGGCAAAGCCGTGGACAGTAGCTACTCAGGTATAACTTACGTTGGCAAGCTGGTCGAACCTTCCGAAGAGTTCATTGAGCAGTCGCACCAGCTCCTGAGCGCTGCACTGCGATGCGAGTACCGTAAACCCCACGATGTCCGCGAACAGTATACTGCAACAAGGACACATATTAACAACTTATTCCTGTAGCATATTTTTTTTATACCACTAAAGTGGCAAACAAGCATACGGTCCACCTGTTGTTAAGCGGTTACCGTAATCTATGGACTCTTGCAACACAAGAGCTATAACTCGCATGTTGCCGACCCTGAAACATAACGAGGAAAAGTCTCATGGGCCTGTTATTTTACCTTTTTAGGGATATGTTTTTACTAGCTTCTGCCTTCGGCTTCGCCCGCGTAGTACTCGGATAAAAAGTAGCCTATGTGTTATTCTGATGTATAAGCTATATTACTGTAAAGTTTCATCAAAATCCGTTTAGTAGTTTTGGCGTAAAAGAGTAACAAACATTCATCCTCGCAAACTTTCGCGTTTATCATATTAGTAGGATTTGTCACAGAATTAATTCAATCGGGAAATTAATTGAATTAATTGCGTTTGTCACTTATATCAAGTGGTTCAAAACTAAATTCCGTTTTGCATTCACATAAAAAATAAATAATAGAACATTTCGCCATCGACAGATACATCGTGGAGGGCATAATCATCATCAAAGTGGTAACAAGTGTCGTCAAACATGTATTTTTTTAAAGAAAATATATGGGTTCCAAAATTTGATAGTACTAAATGAGTAACGATTTCCGAAAAATAAAGTAGCAGTACTTTAGTATTTGATCGCAGCGAGTTTTTGTTACATATTTTTCAAATTGACTACACACGGTATGTCAATAACGTAACCAGTTTCATTCCAATATTTGGAAACGTTAAGTATTTCAGACACGGCACATCGTAAGGCAATTTAGAGGCTTCGAAAACGTTGTCATTTACCGAAGGAAGTTGAAACATAACTCTGCTAATGAACGCGTTTAAAACATTTCTTATTACCTCGTTTAGGGTTAAGTATATTCAGTAAGAATATACTTTACCCTAAACGAGGTAATAAGAAAACCTTGGAAACCTCCTCAAGTGGATACGGGATCACGTCCGAAGGCCAGGTCTGGAGATGATGGCTTCTGTTTTTCTAAGGGTAAAGTATCCTTTTCCTTTAAACAGGGGACAGAGCATGCCACTTATTTACCTGAATGTTTGGTGAAACTGGCTAGAACTTAACAACTGGCAGAACACAGGTACAGGACGGATGGTAAGATACCAATTTATTATACATCACATTATGTTGCTAACAAATTCAAACAGAGCAAATAAAAGCTAATTGCAAAAATAAAATGGGCGGTCTTATCTCTAATAACGATCCCTCCATATAACCTTTTGATGGACAGGAATTGATGTGAACGATAAAAGACGGTGGT
This sequence comes from Perizoma flavofasciatum, assembly GCA_958496245.1. Classification (NCBI taxonomy): domain Eukaryota; kingdom Metazoa; phylum Arthropoda; class Insecta; order Lepidoptera; family Geometridae; genus Perizoma; species Perizoma flavofasciatum. The sequence continues at coordinate 9,039,720 of OY292425.1, read as the reverse complement.
GTATCGTTAATAAATGTATATGCATATAGGAACTATGTATATGATAAATGTCGTGGCTTCACTACATACCCTCATTAAGTAGGTATAAGTAAATGTGTCTTGTACTAAAATAATATTCAGTCTATATTTTCAATAGTTATAATTTTTTTTCTACCCGTACAGTATCAGGTTATAAGATGGATAGCTCGTATAACTTTTTGCGATAAAGTAATTGAAGAGCCGCAGACGCGAGAGAAGAATATTTTATCAGAAATGTTTCATCAGAAATGATACCTTATTATGTACCATTTTCGTATATAATTTTAAACAATATGAGGGAAATACTTTCAAGTAATTCACTGTAAAAGTTAAATTGTATAAAACTTAAATTTCTGAAGTATACCTGATGTTCATAACGCAGCTAAACAGACCAGGGACATTTTCCTAATCAACTATTTATTTGTGCTAAATGCCAGTTAAAGTGAAGCCACTTTAATAGGTCACATTTGTCATCTATCATAGTGAGGTGACCTGATTAAAATTATTGATTAAATTGAATGAATCGATATGGTTTTCAAACATTTGTGAATCGAATGCAGTTATTAGATAAGTTCGATTAGTCCAATGAGAAAAGCCGGGTCGAAGAATAATAGAGAGCACACTACAAAATTATAACTGCGAATAAAAAACAATTTATTTTAGTGATCACAAGGAGTTGCGTTTAAGAAGGTACCTACAACAGCAAAATGTTTGAATTAAAAAAAACATACAAACAATCTTCTAAATACAAGCTGTGTCCCCACTTGTATTTAGAAGTTTTTGGCCTAAAAATGTAACATTCATGATTTTGTAATTCATTAAGGACTTTTGTTTGTGCCCAAATAAGCTTGATAACATTCTCATTGTATTCAACTTGTCGACTAGAACAAAAAATCTAACGAAAACGTTCGATTTTCGGGTAACACCTTAGTGAATCGGGTATACTGACGTAACCTTGTAACGGCGTTCAGTACTTAAAATAAAAGTTGTTTATTATGTTTCAAAAGGTTTATTAGTTTTTTTAAAGTAAATTGTGAAATTGACTTCTTTTTCATTATTAAAATATATATAAATTATTAACCGAAAATTATTTTCCAATTGTGCCGTTTTAATTTTGAGTAAATAAATGATATTGTGTGGCCGCCTTTACAAGTTTATTTTGATGAAGTGTCAAAGATGAGCTATGGTCATGGTCCTAAAAAAAATCCGGTTTTTTGATTTTTTTTCTTTACAATTTTTGTCTGGACCAGAAGGTCACCTTTTGCAAAGTTTTCGTCAATCCATCAGCAAACAACTTGATACGGAAGCCAAACTAGTATTGCTGGCAAATTAAGTGTATGAGGAGGTTACGAAGGTCAATTGTATCACTAGCTAAGTATACGTGTTACATAGAGTAGTTAAACGAATTTGCTGTGTGCCAAAAATAGCCAACAGTTGTCCCGTCACGGAAAGATCGAAATTAATTTCCGATCGAGCAAAGCAGCATATTATTATGCAACGAACGTTTTCCAATATAACTGAACTTGCCAAAAGTGACGTTAAACTATATGTTATGGGACATTATATGAGACAAAACTCACAAATATAAAATCAGTCTTTAAATACATCAGGCACTTTGCCACTTCTTTAGTGGAGTTAAAGAGTGTGGAAACAAAAACAGAAAGAATTGAATAGAAAGTGGTGTATTTGACAACAACAAGGCATAGAAAGGACAGGTACAAAATAAAATAGACACTTTATAATTAGTTAAGATTTTAACAGTAAGATTTTTATAAATCGTTATAAACCCGTCTGAAAACCAGCGCTGCATCTGGCCTATTAGGATTTGGTGCAGCATAATGCTGAGACGGGGACCTATTTGACCCCACGCAACACAAAATTAGGTACTTAGTTTGTCTGTTCGTCTCGTTTCGCTTGTTTTATGTTAAGTATCGGTTGTGTATGTTTATGATTATTTTGTGTTTAGCTTTTGTGTTCAAGGGGAAAAATAAATATATTTTCTTTCTTTCTATATAAAACACAGAGACAAAAAATGGATCCTTACCTAGAATATACTCAAACTTTTATGTGATTAGCAAAGGTGAGGGACGAAGTGTGGTCGTTCTTTGCTAAGTGGTTTAACGTAATCCGGGCCGAATGCCCCTGGAATGCCCAAGTAGTATTGACATGTTTCAATGAGATGAACATAACCTGCCTTCCTTAAAACGATCTAACCCTAATCATAATACAACGCTTTTTCGTGTAAATAAAGTAAAAGGTTTTCCACATTTTGGTAAAATATTAAAGAGGTTTGAGTATCGCGAGGAGTCTCTAAATGAAGGCCTTTCATGCGAATCTCATTCATGTTATGTGAACTGTAAATAGTTATCAGATGACCAGGAATATGGATTTGCTTCAGTATTTGTTTAGACTTGGATAGTACTTTGGGGCGATGATGGTAATTTAAAAGCACTTCTTGAAGTTGGCAGTCTTACTCTACAATAAAAAGTTAGAAAATGGAGCCTCTGAACCGTGGCCCTATATCCGTTTAGACTAAAAGGATCAAGCACGGTATGAGACTTCCTGACGTGACTTCAGCCATTGGACGGTTTATCTAGGTACCAACATAGATACGTGAGCAGAAACACAATACGACCAAACGATTAAACAGACAGGAACAATACCCTGAGGTTCCTTTGGATCAAAGCGTTTTCTTTACGGTTTTTTCTTTATTGTCCTCATCAGTAGACGCATACAAAATGCTTTGCTGTTTATGCTACTAGTACCTACCTACGTTTATGATACATAAAAACTTATAACAAAAATTTGGACGAGCTTAACTTCATGACACACAGCTAGGTTTTTATTTAGTTAAAGTGATAAGTTTCCAAAATATTGTAACATTTTGTAAAGGTAGAGAAATGGAACTTAGACAACGTTTTTTGTGTAAAATAGCCTATAAAAATATCCTTATACAAACCAGATAAAAAAAAAGATCCCTAGCCAATATATTAAAGCGCGCCTCAATAAATTCCTACAACATCGCGCAAATTCTACCGAAGAATGCGGCGATGCGATTCAATAGAGCCTTTGAGGGAATCGTAAAATCTTTACCGTACCATTATCAAACATATAACATTAAATAAGTACCTATTATGTATTTACATCACATTTTTTTTATATTTCACACAGATAATTCCTTCTCTTCAATACATTTATGATATATTGGGGCGCAACGGTTTTTTATTCTAGAACATTTTTTTTTGTCTAATCAAAATGTTTTACAGAATTGAAACGAATGGATGGTGGTGATTATTACCACCTCCCACTATTATTTGCCGATCCACCATCAAATGCGGTCGCTTGGTGGTGCTCAAGATGAAGAGCTAGATTAGATACGAAACGTCAAAAGTAATTAGATAAAAAATCAGTGCTAAATTAGCCTTATTTCGTACTAAATTTTAATATATATTGTCAAAAAACTGGACAATATAGTGAATCTTTTCTATTTAGTCTTCTGTGATAGGTAATATAAGCTCAAGCATTTGTGAGAATTTTTAAATTAATCATAAAAACGCTAATAGCTCCTCCCTTTATAATTCGACTTTAAAAATATGAAGCCATGGCAAATGTCAACAATACTTTACCTACACAACTTTTATTCCATGTTAATCTTAAAATACTTTTCCGCTGATCATACCAGTGTAAAGCAAAATATTAAATACCGCAAATATTATTTGCTCCACAACACGGCTCCTTCACTAACTGTAAGCCACTGGAGTGAGCAAATAAAGTACCTTTGCGGTTTCTGTTTGTTTCAGACTAATTACTTACAATTCGCAATGTTCGTCAAACATGACCAATGGTCGGTTCATTATGATACTTCCAGACCTAACATTTTTAAAATATAACAAACTAGCTTCTGCCCACGGCTTTTCCCGCGTACTCGGATAAAAAGTAGCCTAAGCTATATTATAGTATAAGCTTACTTTGAAGTTTCATCAAAATCCATTCAGTAGTTTTTGTGTGAAAGAATAACAAACATCCATCCTCACAAACTTTCGCGTTTATAATAGTTGTAGAATAATATAGAATAAGGAGCCTACCAACTTTTTAAACAAAACGAATACCTCTATATTTTCTCATCCCGTTTTCAGAGTATTATGTCAACCCACATCTGCGAGAAATCTTGTGTTCCGCAAATTTATTTTTCTATTATCTTTACATTAGTACCGAATACCTGTCAATCTTGTCATTACCGATCATGCGACTCGCTCATAAGATACCCAACATTACCAGTAGTATTAGATGATGGATGGACTACTCGCTATAATTTGATAAACAAAGCGTCAGCCCAGGCACGGCACACTATTGATTCGTAGACACACCTAATGGACAAAGAAGGGCTTCTACTTAACAAGTAATACGATACTGTTTATAAAGACTGTATGTACTTAGGTTCTTATTTGAAAGGAAACTAATTATCTGACCACGGTATGTATCTGATTAAAAGGCATGAAATAAAAAGTTAAAACCTTTTGTTTGAATTATAGCCCTAAAATTTCGAAACACACTCCACAAAAAACCTTTAATTTTTAACTGATCCTAATGACAAAAACGTAATATATTTATTCGTGTATGATACTCGGATAGTGTTCCAATAATATATATTTTTTAACACATTAATATCTGCTAGATATAATGTGCCAGATATAATGTTTGAACGTATCTCTATCTACCCCTTAATATCCTCACAGATCTGCGTTTTGTCGCAGATCTGATGATACCCAACATACAGGGACAGGACTACGTATGTATCATACGTAGTCCCTCTCACGAGGATTCCCTGTGTCGTGTGAGTATCAGGTACAACGAGTATCGTGGTACCACAACACCCAGATCCAGAACAAATATCTGCAATACATGCAAACATTTGCCCCGCAGCGGGAAACGAACCTACACCTCTTACTAATAATACTAGCAATAGATATACTCTATTTTAGTACCTGAATCTAGGCAGATGCTATAGGTATCTCTATAGTTCCGCTAGACCACGTAAATTTCTACAAAACTTAAGGATCAAACTTGTAAACACTTCTGAAAGAGCATACTTGTACTTAATTTCCATCAAAATGCGACTAGGAAATATCTGATTTTGATGCCTTAATATTCTTCAGGTACGTAACAATTCTTTACCTAATACCGGCATTTACCAACTTTATTACGATGTAGTATGGTACCTACTACCTAGTTATGACTTAGCAGTTATCTATGTGGTATCATTCACTATGGATTATTTCCGTTGTGACCATGTCCACGTGCCTTCACATCGGGAAATCCAAAACATAGATCTCGTTTCTAAACAGTAAACATACTCTATTCAAATATTTGGGTTATATTTTGTGAGTAATGAATAATTACTGTTTGGAAATATGCCAAAACATCAAATGTTGGGTACTTACCTCTGTAATAGGTATCTACTTACACACACATGTGGGTGTCGGCATTTTTATATATTAATGCCCTTATAATCCTATAAGAACTGTGTTGGCCTTGTGGACGGTACCCCGATATCCGATCCGGAGATCTAGAGTTGGAACTCGTTAGTGCACCAATGAATTTTTCCACTCCAAAATTGTGCGCTAATGTGCTATTAATTGCGCATCGCGCAGATCCTAGAACCAAAAATTCGAAAGTATGCGCCATCGGTTACTATTCCAATAAGCAGCTATGGGCTTGCAACTTGTCACTTGGAATACTAACTTTATGCGAACGCGGGCGTGTGACAAATATAATATTTAAACTCGCCTCCGATTACCCCCTAAACTTTGACTAGTCGATTTAAGCTTTACATTACACATACAGAAGTAATAATTCCTGGTAACGTTACAATTCTAAGGAGGCAACAAAGATTTACTACGTTTCAAAGCAGGAAGATGCTCTAAGCTAATTTAGTCTTCCACAAGAGACGTAATAAAATTATTTTCAAAGCTTTGGAAACCATACTTTAAAGTTTTAATGGGTATTAAGATTATTATCCTATGATTGATCTTGCTTTAATCATTCACTGACTCATATAAATAGAAATAAAAAAATCCTTAGTTAAAAACAATAAATAGTTTATTAGGCTAAGAGATCCCACAAACTTATATTAGGATACATGAGATAAGTTTTCGCTGAGAACAGAGACGAACTTCCTTATGTAAGTCACGGGATAGTGATTGGTTTTCACTTCAAGATTTGTTCGATAGTAGTTCGGACGAAACACATGTCTTGGGACTAAAATGTTTCTTATTCCGTAAATGAAGCTTAATTCTGACAAAGACTTATTGCCGCCCCCTGATTTACAACTTAACTTTAATGGAGCATTAAATGAGCATATTCAATTAACGTGTCATTTATTTATTTATTTTAGGAAAACCAACAGCACATATTACAGACGGACATAATAATATAACACAATATTGTACGCCCATGATTAATGGATAAACTGTTGTTCCGCCTATCTTTTAAGATCTTTTTTGTACACAGTTTCCACATTAAATACATTTCATTTCATTTTATTTCAATAAATACAGAAGGCCAATAAAAGGTTTTCACGCGTAGATATAGGGTAAAGATACATAGAGAGTGTGAGCTGGGCAGGAAACAATACAACAGAATAAATAGTAGACATACAAACAAATAAAAATACGAGCAAAAATAAATATGAATTTACGATTGAACCTAAATTTCGCCACGCAGAAAAAATCTCCGCTAAGCCGTCGCCTCACGGATTCGTCATATTTAATCACGATTATTTCATATCCCATCCATTAAAGGAAAAAGATGGTGTTATCTAAGTTCTTGTCGTGTGTCTCACTCTTGGCTCTGTCATTTTACATCATTCATATTCATATTGTATAATGGGAAGTACCGGTGATGACATCGGCTACTTATTAGATTAAATTATAACGTGTGATTGGCTATACTTAGATAATACGCACTAAGTAAAGCGACCCTGTGTGCGACCGTTCGTGGTACGCTAAATTTGACAAAACAAAGGATATCGCTGCACTCTAAACGCTGGCGAAGCATCAAATGAACGAAGCAGACACCACTGACAGATATCGTTGGAAAGTGAAACTGCAGTCTTGGCTTTTATCCAGTGTTAGCGGGAAATTTATGGATAAAATATGACTATGGCTACTTTTATACTAGATGAACTGAAAATATAAAAGATGCGTAGTTAAAATAATTACGTTTTGAAATATGGACGAACTTTCAATAAGCTACGTCAGTGTTTGGGCCAGGTAAGTGCGGCACACAATATAATCACGAACTCGCATACTTAAGTGCATATACCGAGCACATACCGCTGCTAAACGAGAGCACGTATAACATTGCGCTTCAATAACAAGAATAAAATTACGGAGCGGCTTCACGAAAACGACAGTAATGGTCACATTGCGAGAAAACAAAAGCTTGTTTGACCGGGAGATAAATTAAACATACCGGTTCTGTATATTTACACTAGCATTGCAAACATGATGATTCGTCTTTATGGACAAAGGTTTAGTAGAGCCAACACATTGTAACGAGCATGAGCAAATAAAAAACCTGTAGGTAATTCATCCGACATCAGCGGTCCAACTAGCAAAACATTATGTTGATGCAAATGATACCATCTTCAAAATGCTTGAAAGACTAATTCCATATAAGATAATATTTAAAAATGACAGAAGAAAACAGTTGCAATAAAATACAAATCCTACTAATATTATAAATGCGAAAGTTTGTTTGTGAATGTTTGTTACCACGTATCTTCATAAGTACTAAACCGATTTTGATGACATTTGGAATGTAGTTTTTTAGATTCTGGAATAATACATATTCTAATATTCGTAAATCAACCCCTAAGGGGGCTAAACAGGGTGGTAAAGTTTATATGGAAAATTTCATTCCTTGGTTCGATTCGCTCAAAACTCGATACAAATAAACTTAAAAATAAAATAACACGTAATCTTTATTACTTCGAAACTACCTCTAGGGGTAAAACTAGTGTGCAAGGAAGTTCTAGTTTGTTTGGTTTTTTTTTGTTCGATTCACTCTAAACTCGGTATAAATAAACTTAAAAGTAAATAATGAAACACATTTTTTTTAAACTACCCCGAGGTGTGCAATAAAGTTCTGAAATTTCTATGGAAAAAAATATTCACTCAAAATTTGATGAAAATAAACTTTAACGTAACTAATTATTTATTTATTTTTTAAAATGACTATTCCTATGTATATGTTTCACGGCTAAATCGCTGAGCCGTTTGTGACGACTTTTATCAACATACCACACGGGCGAAGCCGCGGGCAGAAGCTAGTCATAAATAAAACGAAAAAAGTATTTTGTTCTGGTCATTTCAAGACATTTTTGATTTCATATAGTATTTTACAAAGTCATATTTTGATCTAGGCTATTAACACAAGTTTCCGGTTTAAGTTAACAGACTGAAATCGTAGCAGCTAAAAAACAAAGCGAAACCAAAAAAAAGTACCAAGTTTAACAAAGACGTAGTATACTTACGTAATGTAGGTAGATAGGTTCTAATAAAGTGCTGTGGCCAAGTGGGATCTCAGTGATTCGTTTGATAAATGGATATCTTGTATCCATTATTAAGATTTGATTACTCAATAGATTGCTTGTAATGAGACAGTGTAAACTCTAGGCATTCATGTTAGAATGTATACGCTCAATCTATTTGATTGAAGTAGATCTTAATTGAGCAATAATACGTTTACAATGTGTCGTAAAAATGATTGATCTGATAAATACACTATAAATAACATCCTACTACTATTATAAACGCGAAAATTTGTGAGGATGGATGTTTGTTAACGCAAAAACTACTGAACGGATATTGATGAAACTTTACAGTAAAATAGCTTAAGCATCAGAATAACATACAGGCTACTTTTTATCCAGCAAAGGCTAATATCTTATAATTCTAGAAAAGTTATTACCAGGCTCGACCCAAGGACTAGGAACATCTATAGACTTTATAATATTAGGAGATACATTCACAACTACGAGTATGTATAAGTTTGACCATAATTCGACTGATAATAGATCATAAAACATGTTCAAAGTGCGGTCCACTGTGGTAACGTTATCTACGGAAACAAGCAATCGCACAATTATAGGAGACAGTAACTGTGTTCCTAATGGAGTGCAAGATGGATGCACTCATCTGTATCTATTTATAAGCGATAATAGAGTATCGGACACTCGCCAGCCCACAAAGTCGACCGACTAGTAGTGTCAATGAACGTGTGAATATTTCATATGGGAATATCACTACACGACAGCAGCCACGGATAATACGAGTTGTTACAAGAAGTGTACGATCTAGAAGTTTATTTAGATTAGGACATAAAACTAAAGGTAGAGTGTTTATTTTGGTCGGGTAATAGTTGGACTAAGGTACTTCGTTGGATTACTTTAAAACCTATTTGAAATCACGTTCACTCACGAAAAAACCACAAGACCGGCAATTAAAAACATGGATAAAATTAGTGACGAAAGGCTGATGAAAGTCGTGATCAGATGATGAAGGGATTTCTAAGCAAAAATTAAGTAGATGTTTACTAATATTTATGACTACCAAAACCAAGACTAAGGAAACTTCTGTTTTTTTCAGTATTTCCATAATCCTAGTACCATGTGACCTGTTTTTGTAGGTTAAGCATAAAAAAAGAGAAGCCTTTTATGAGCTTCGAATAGCCAATTGCGTAGAAGACATTTTATTTCTTTCAATAAAGGAACCTTGATTCTGTGTAATAAAATGTAGAGCACACAATAAAACAAATGATTTAATTAACTTTCGTGAGCTGGTTATTTATTTTGATGTTTATTATTACAAATAACAAAATATTACAAATGTAAAAAAAAATGCTGACAGGGATGAACGCGTCAAGTTTGACAGACCTCCTTCAAGTGGTTATATCGTATCAACTACTTCACTATTCACTTAATTCACTAACACTAACTATTCACTTTGCCTAATGTAATTCAGTATGATACCAACATTAAATTAAATGGAGAAACACTAGATCTTGTAGATTCTACTATGTTTTTAGGACTTCATATTGATTCAAAATTGCAATGGAGTACGCAAATAGAAGCACTTGCAGGTAGAAGTCTACCTGCAAGTGCCTTCTGCTGCATATGCAGTTAGAACAATTAGACATCTTACTGATGAAGCCACATCTAGGTTAGTATAGTTCAGCTACTTTCATAGTGTCATGTCATATGGTATCTTACTGTGGGGGAAGGCAGCAGATATCCAAACAATTTTCGTTTTACAAAAAAGGCCGATACGTGCCATTTATAATATGAAGTCTCGTGACTCTTTGAGGGAACGATTCAAAGAAATAAACATTATGACAGTAACTTCACAGTATATTTATGAAAACTTAATGTGCACGCATAAAAATAGCGCTAGTTTTATTAAAAAAAGTGAGGTGCATAATATTAATAGTAGAAACAAAAATAAATTACTCATTCCGAAATTTAGATTAGAAAAGTCAAATGGGTCTTTTATGGGAAACTCTGTACGCTTCTATAATAAGCTTCCGGTAAATGTAACCAAGCTGCCCATTCGAAGATTTAAATCTTATATAAAGAACAATCTAATAAAGAAGGCGTATTACACCATAAATGCCTATATTGAGGATAAAACTGCATGGCCCGATGTCGTCGCTCCGCTCCCTCGTTAGCTTAATTGTCAAATTGCGTATCTGTAGTCACATATTTTTTATAAATAGATTAAGCATTATATTATAAAGCGATACGTGTGTTGTCTTAAGAACTTTGGTTGATGCTTTTTAGACTTCATTCAATTCTTTGAGTAGCACTCTTTTTCTATAAATTAATTCACCTCGTTCGATTGGCACCACACTAAAGCTAAATGAAGGATCATCAAAAAAATAACCAAGCAGAGTTTATTGCCTGATTCTTCTATGCTTAGTCGCGCGCGAGGAACCGGCGTAAATTCACTTTCAAATTTTAAATTCATGTAGTTTTTAAGTTGACGTTTCTATATGATCCTTGTGATTTCAATGAATAAACCTATTGACTTTGAATTTAATACAACAAAAATGAAAGCGTACTTATTATTAAGCTTACGATCAGAGTTACATCCGTTTACAGCATAATATAATTAATCTTAATGTATTATGTAGTGGCCAAGCTGGACAAACGGACATCATTTACAACAACTAACGAAGCAAAGCTGAGTATCGGCGGAAAGGTGATGTACCAAATCAACCAATAGAATTGCGCGTAAATGACGTGGCACCATTTACATGATATAAAAAATGTGCAAATGGTGCCACTTCATTGGTTGATTTTACACATCCCTCTACTCCATTTATGTGGATTATGGGTCAGCTGCAAATGCGGCAACTCAAGATCTTTGTATGGGTCTGAAACTCGTGTCGAATTAACAAATGTAATTATGGAAAACTGACAATGTCACATGAGAAAAATCTCTTGAGAATCGATTGTAAACAAGCCAAGCTATTCTGTTTTGTACACCTGGAAAAGAACACCTCATCGACCTTTATTCGTTTAACACTGTTAATTTTAAATTCGTAAAACATTAATTTTGCCTAACTTTAATTATTATTACATAACAAGTATGGTACATTTCATCAAAATAATATTTTCATTTTGTTTATAAGCTCCAGTAAATACATATTTCGCTCAAACTGAAAATGAATGGAGGATAAATAATGTGGCTTAGCTGGGTGGGAGCCGACAGGTTGACTCAATGAAAAAACTTATTTCCCACTGAAGACGAATATAAAGAAGGAAAATTTAATTTGTCTTTTTCATAACAGTATTAAATATTCTCGCATTACCCGCTCTGAATATGGAGTCGAGAAAAAGAACACAAGCTTTTCGTATTAATTGATCGAAGCCAAACAGTTGCTATATAAGGTCAGTCTGCGAGTGATAATGGTGACTTTTCGTCTCAAGGTAAGGACGTCTCTAGTATTTTTATAGCACCTACTTACAGTATGATGTCACAACATTTTACTTCGATTTGTTGTGTGAACAAAAAACACAAAAAACTCATATAACACTGTAACGTCAAGAAGTAATAAGCAAAGTAAGTAAAAGATAATATATTTATTTACAGTTGTCCACTGTACAACAATTTTGCTGTTCATTTTCCTAATGTAGGCGAGTCGATTCTTAAACTCGGTAATTAGAAGCTGGATTGTAAGTAATTAGTGGTGACAGTTAATCTTAATGAGTAGGACGCTTAACGTTCCGTCGTCCTCCGATGGTGATATAATATTACTATGAGCGTATTCAAGGACTTATTTTATATCCTTGACATACAAATAGATACGGCCCACCTGATGGTAAGCCTATTGACATCTGTATTGGAGCATTGGCTTGATCATCACACGGTATATTTGGTTGTATGTTTTTAGGGTTCCGTACCCAAAAGGTGCCAACGGGACCCTATTACTAGATTTACGTATAATCCGTTTGTCCATCTGGCACAGGGGTTTAGATATGTATATAATCATAACACGTAGATAACTAGTTGAAACTTTCTCAGAAATGGTGTGGCTCTTTATCACGGTAAGTTAAACAAATGCAAGTCCAAGGGGTTCCTCATAATATAATATTCTATTGATGGTCATTTCTTTTGTATGCCTCTATGTTCACTTGGATATGAACAACGTACATGACGTTATTTCAATGGGCATACCTACCCAATTTGTCATAATTTACCGTTATCTAAACTACTTATAGCACTTACACTAAATATAAAGCACCAAGTCATTACCACCTTTTAATCTGTAGCTAAACCCTTCTGTTTTTCACCTCTGGCTAGGGAACCCTAATAAATCAAAGGGGACTTAGCAATGAAAAATCAAACGATCATATATTTTCTACAACTTAAGTGCCACAAGCATACGGCCCACCGGTTTGTGAGCGGTTACCGTAACCTATGGACGCTTCAACACCAGAGGTATCACTCGCGCGTTACCGACTCTGAGATATAACGGGTGAAGAGTCTTATTATGTAATGTATATAGCGTTGTATTGGAGTATGGTTTCTTGCTCCGAACCTTTATTTGAACCTTTTCCTTTACCTAAAGAAAATTGCCCCCCCCCCCCCCCCCCGTCACGGAGTACTTCCGCGGTCCCTGTAGTTACCCACACCACAGATATTATAGCCTAAAAAAGATTCAGTTAGCTTTTTCATTATACATATCAGACGTGTGCTGTCGTAACCCAGTACCCAGGTATATCAGAAGATATTGCAGAATTGCTGATGTTTACTTTTTTTAATAAGAGGTATCAATCGCACATGGCGAACCCTGAGACATAGCGGGTGAAGTCTCATGTGACAGTAATTTCACCGGCATCCATACCCCTTAAACCAATGAACATTACTGCATCTCTGCAACTCTTCACGGCATGTACATGTGCCCCCTATCTGGTAAAGATTTTCAATAATGTCTTGTCGACGAAGCATTCTTCCGAAACATAGTCAAGCATGTTCGATATTTAATTGTAAGTTACGTCATGGCTACAGATAAAAAAATAGGGTTTTCTATCGATTTCTTAAAACATGCTAAACATGAGCATTTCAAAAAAATGAGCATTTTTTACTTTTTTAAGGATTCAGTTCAGGCCACTAGTAAAACTTCTATTGACAAGCACCTTATTTATCCATCCATATTAGAAATAATTTGTGAAATATATTATTTTTATCGTCAAACGAGGCCATTAAAGATTTAACTTCCCGGCAAGCCCAGCCTAAAGTAGATAGGTATAATATTTGCGATCTCTTTACGTAAGCTAAACCTACATACAGTGACAATTTATGTCTTAAAAGCTGCTTCCTTTTGGGATTAAAAACTTTTTTCGAAACCACGTCCAAATCAGGCACTTTATAAAAAATCAATAAAATCATGCTTTTTGGTTTCATATTATGATAATAGCTTTATATAATATAACCAGTGGCAATTTACCTCGTTCTCGTTTTCATAAATATATTTGTTGATTTCGCAATATTGATCATATCGAATGTCCAAGTCCTTCAGATACAGTCGTGTTTAGTATGACCAATCGTACTAGGCCGCTCGGCCGTGTCTACAACTGTCGGTATACGAGTAACTACCGGTAGTGCATACAGGTATCCTAGAATATTATAATAAATAAATAAATCATACTGGACATTTTTCGCCACAGCAACATCTAGCCTCGAACTAAGCAGACCTTGTATTATGGGAACTGCATGATTGATATACTACTTATATACTTTTTAATATTGTGTTACCCAAAGGCGTGAATCTACCACACTAAAGCTGAATGGGGATCATCAAAAAAAAACAAGCAGATTTTGTTGACTGATTCATCTAGGCCTGGTCGTCGCGAGTGACATATCGACGTAAATTCACTTTCACAAAAAAAAAATCACTTCGTTTATTAGTTGACGTTCCTATATTATGATCCTTGTGATTTCAAGTTTAAGAGGTAGTAGAGCTCCTTCTGAAGGTCGTCCGGGTAAATATTACCGCTCCACCTATTTCTGCCGCCAAGCTGTTCTGTGTTTCAGTTTGAAAGATAATTTCACCGGGACATATAGTGCCGGTGAAATTACATACAGACACATAAGACTTTTCACCCGTTATGCCTCAGGGTCGGACACGCGCGAGTGATACCTCTGGAGATACAAGCGTCCATAGGTTACAGTAACCGCTTGCAACTTTTTTATAATAAATGAACAAAAACCCTTTGAAAGTAAATTATCAAATTTTAGGTTTATCATAAAATGTTGCTCAGCAACCCAACAGGCATGACAAAGAACGAGAGAGTTCCTAGTTAGATTTGGAGTACAGCCAAAATCCAGTCACTCAGTATAAGCCACCACCAAATTGGCAGGCACAAATAGCCAAGCGAGTACTTTTTAAATCGTTACCTATAAGTATACAATTTTTAATGGCTTCTAGAGAATTCGGTCGAAAGTCCTCCTGCTAACGTTTGGAAATATTTTTGTATTGCAACATTAATGTTATCGCCGAACTACCTTCGAAAACAGTCGGTGTTCATGATAAAGAGCTTCTATAAAGTCTCGAAACGTGTCGGGGGACCAATGACAGCAGCGAAGCCGTTTTAATTTTAAACGTCTAGTTTACTATTGTACATACCTGACTTGCTCGTGCTTCTGAATGTAGATCTTGTGGAACTGGCCTTCTACTGGAGAGATGATGTCGTTCTTCATCTCCATGGCAACGTGTTGCGGCAGCACCGATAGCAGCAATCGTTCCTGGACGATATTAGATCAATAAACTATTGCAATGTGCGAGTTGTCTCATTAGTTTATAACTAATTATTATACATACATAAGAAGGTAGGTACTATGGTGGAGTTTTGAAGAAGACAGGCGCAGTCAAGATGTGGAAATAATTATAATTATCTAGTAACTAGTAAACAATCTAGAGTGTTTTCTCGTCCCAAAAAACCCTATCATGTATATTTAACCAATATTCTCAGATCTGTTTCGGGTGGCTCTGAGATAGACTGTTGGGCAAATATCGTGGCCGTTTAAAAATAGTAGGATGTAAGTTACATGTACTTTTTCGATGACAGTAAGCGGTAGATGCCTAACTTAGTACAGAATAATCCGAATACAGCATAAAAATACTGAACAGAAAAAGAACAAGTCCTGACCGATTGATACATAATTTTTTATGCGTATATTTTCCTACAGCTAAAATGCATACCGACAGCGATGTATCATTATAAAATCCGTATGAAAAATTAGACAGGTACATACATTTGCAAAAATACAAAAACTATGTGCTGTAATGTTTGAATACGTTAACGCCGATTTTCAATTCGCGAATGACGCGAATTCTCAAGTTCCTTTGTATTATAATTTAATTTGTTTTATTCATTATCTACGCTCGTTGTGTGTAATTTAGGTTTTTAAATATTATACACGTACTGATGGATGAAAATGTGAAATCATTAATAAAAAACCAGTACCAACCTGATCTAACCTCTCCTAATCTCTCCGTCCAACGGTTGTCTAGAAAAGATCGCTTGTAAGCGATAAGACCGTCCATTGTACTTTCATAAGAATAATATTTAGTTTTATGTAATTTGTTTGATGTAATTTTTTCAAATAAGCAAAATTTTGCTGCTTTGGGTTACATTATTGCAACTTTCTTAAGGATTTCTAATTTTTTGAAAATAAATTATAGCTTATGTTACTTCCTGATAATTTAGCTTTCTATTGGTGAAAAAATGGTTAAAATCGGTTCAGTAGTTTCGGAGCCTATTCGGTACAAACAAACAAACAAAAAAATATTTCCTCATTATAATATTAGTATAGAATAATATTATATACGATATTCAATTTATAAAAAAATATGCTACTGGTCGCCCCGCCACTGAATCAATTTGACTGTGCCTTTAGAAATATATCTGTTTTTGTGTGTACGGAGTGTTAACCTGTGTTATGTGTCCTAATAAATAAATACAATAAATCAGCAGCGCAGCGCAGCGAATTCAACATTATTTGATTCTATTTACGAGTATCTGCTGTCAATCGCCAATCATAACGCTCTGCTGTTCTGTATGTTGGTAGATATTTGGAGATAGAATATTGGGAATGAAAGATCGACGATTTCTTCACAAGGTGCCGAAGCACTACGGAGTTCATTCATATCTCACTTTATTATGTGGTTACCTCGATTTATGAGACGTTACCTCGTTATAGGTGTACTGACGTAGATTTAATATTGTTTTTTTTGCACTTTTATGAGTTTATTTCAGACTAGCTGTGCCCCGGCCGCCCCGGCCCCTCACCCACCGTGTCGCATCACCGCCCGTTTTCGGCGGCGTTTTAGCGTTTTTTCTAATTGTATTTTTCTCGGCTCCTAGAGACCGGTTATGACCGATGAGAGGTGATGTTAAATAACCTATAAACTTCTTCAACAATTGGGCTATCTAATTCAAAAAGAGTTTTTCAAATCCGACTGGTAATTCCAGGGATTAGCGCTTTCAAACAAAAAAGCAAACAATCTCTTCAGCTTTATTATTACCTAGTATGATTAAGATCAGAAGGTGCAAAAATATTTTTTTTCTAGACTAAGAATTATTAAAAATGTTCCATTCGCATTTATAGGTTTTAATCATTTCTTCAAAGAAAGAAAATAAGCTGAAATAATCCAATTTGAAGATCATCCTTTTCCGTTGGTAGAAAAATCGAGTGTTACATCCACAGAGACTTGCGAGGCGGCTTTGGAAGATGTCAGCTTTTGCTAAGAGGGTGTACGAGAAGTGAGAACCTAAGAAGAAATTATTATGTTCCGTGTAAAAGTCAGTTACCGATCTTGACACATTTACGGCCTATTTCAAAATTTGAAAAGATCTTGATCTACTACGAACTGTGGAAGTACTGAGGAACTCCGGAACCCTAACTATGCCTAGTCAATTAAGAGATAATTATTTTCAACCGGCTTCAAAAACAGAGGAGCTACTCAATTCGTCTGTATTTTTTCATTTGTTACGCGATATCTACTTATTTATTATTAAAGTAATATTCCTTTAATCAGGACCTAAAAGATACAAATCTGATCGTCGCGCATCACGTCAATCGCATATACATCGCATATGCGACGCGGCCCGCAGTAAATTCAAACAGCTGTATCACAGCGTTTATGTCAAGCAAACGCGCGTAAAGTTGCTTCTTCATTCTCATACATCGACATAAGTTTAAATTACGTGTCCCCGTAAGTGACCCCTAAGAGAAATGGTAAGTCAGACGCACCAAAGGATACATACTAGTTTCTCATTCTCGTCCTCCATATCGAGTCTGGCAGCGATGCAGTTGCGAGTGTCGAGAAAGGCGCGGCGCTGTGCGTTCTCCATCAACGAATGCATCAGTGCCCCGACTACGTTCACACACAGGAACACCACCACGTTACCCACCATCTGTCAACAAAGTTATATAAAATAAAACGAAGATACTCGTATTCAACGCTTTCGTTTTATCTGGATTCGATTGGATTAAAGGAAGGCACGTAACGGAGCTTTTATTCGAATAAAGATCAAACAACAACATTAGTACGTCGCTGATTCGTCCCCTGTATTGCATCAATGAAAAGTTTCCTACCTAATCTGTTTTACTTATTTCATGTTTCTAGACAAATTATTCAGAGACATTCGTGGAATATCATTAGTGTCGTTCAAACTGCTGCCTTTTATGGAATGCATATTTACTATAACATACAGTATCGCCACATTTACTATTAACTACAGCTTCAGTAGTAGTAGGGCAGTAGCTAGTGTTTTATAACTAACTAGCTGTACCCGCGACTTTGTTCGCGATTGCAATCGCTTGATGAGATGATGATGTTTTTAAAAGTTTTACGGGAAAAATAGCAATGCCTCAGAAATAAAACTGTTATGGGACCACCTCGTGATCATTCTCTATACAACAACAAAATAATGCCAACACCGACGCCGATCCCGATCCCGATACAAACACCCCGGACAACGCGTTACGCGACGCGACTTTCATCCCCTCTCCCAAGCGAACCATGCTGAATTTCGGGATAAAAAGTATCCTAAGTCCTACCCCGTAGTATGAACTCAAATCATGCCAAGTTTCATTTGAATTCATTCAGCAGTTTCGGCGCTATGTGCGGTCCAGATTCACACAGACAGACAGGCAGACAGACATACAGACAAAAATCAAAAAAATTACATTTCTTGCTTCAGTATCGATTATAGAGAGCCATCCAAAAAAAAATTTTAAAATAACTTCAATGTACAGAATTTGACCTTTTACATTCATTATAGTACATATAGATATTATAAAGAGGAGACTTTTTGTTTGTTTGTATCGAATAGGCTCCGAAACTACTTTTTAACCATTCTCGATTTTAACCATTTTTTCACCAAATTAAAGCTAAATTATCAGGAAGTAACATAATTTATTTTCAAAAAAAATAGAGATTCTTTAAAAAATTGCAATAATGTTGCCTATAAAATTAATTATTTGGCGTGCGCTGTGAAAACTATTGATGATACCTAAAAATTATGTACTACATGAGTAAAGTACTCATTATTACATACAAAAAAGTCCGCGAGGGCATATATCTAACTATCACAGTTAAGTCACAATAGCAGCTTTTGTGTTCTAAAATTTTTTAGAGATCGCCGGTAGAAACAAAAGTTGGTTACATTCGTATCGTAGTATTCATTCTTATTAAAATAAATAGTTTTATCATCAAGGGTATTTATGTAGCAGTAAAAAACGTTTTAATTCATTCGAATCGGACATTTAATTTCAAAGTTATCACGAGTATAAAAATGCAACACGCGAAACGCCGCGACGATCCCGAGGAGCGGGAGCTAGGGATTAAGTCTATGAGTAAGGCGCGCCGCGCCGCGCGGCTCAGACGCATCAGTAAGTATGTATGAACAATACATGAACAGTTTGTTCGTTCTTCACGCAAAAACGAATGAACCGATTGCGATGAAACTTGATAGGTACATAGCTGTTACTTTTTATCCCGATATTCCCACGGAATCGAAACTTATGCGGGTGAAACCGCGGGGCGCAGCTAGTGTTTTATAAAATCCAGGTGAAACCCAGTCCGTTGTGATTGCTGAGAAGTAGGAGTACCTACAAGTATTTCCTGTTATATTATTTTATCGTCTATACTGTATCACTAGCATACAACGCTTGAACGAGTATAATAACTTTATATTAAGTTGCTATTTGAAGCTTATTGTAGCTAAAACTAAAATATTAAAAGCAAAAAAAACAGATGATTACTTTTGAAACGCTATCAATAAATGTCGCGAAACATGACCTGCCTGCCACATCAAATGATAGAGCAGACATGTATTGTTCG
Source organism: Perizoma flavofasciatum (assembly GCA_958496245.1). Lineage (NCBI taxonomy): Eukaryota > Metazoa > Arthropoda > Insecta > Lepidoptera > Geometridae > Perizoma > Perizoma flavofasciatum. The sequence continues at coordinate 9,019,785 of OY292425.1, read as the reverse complement.
CTGACATCTGGAAAATAGCTTCAATATCATAAATAAAACCAGACAATTTCACACTCGAATACATTTAAAATTCGATTCCCGATCAATATTCGATATGCCCTAATTACTCGGTGAACGCATTCATCCGATTTCAACGGCTGCAAAATAAATATCAAACACGGAACCCAACTTTGTTGTGAAACTGGAAATAATTAGGAATTCGAGACAGATGCCTATTCGTATGGGCGTACTTGAAGTAAGATATACTTATAAACCTTTAAAAAGTGAGGGGTAAGTAAATAGAGCCGGGATCAGGTGTACGTAACGAGCACGCGCAGATTTTTAACAAAACCTCGTTAAATGAGCACGAGCCATTTTGAAAGCTCATTATTGTTTTAATTGCTGAGCTTTTAAGTCTAATACAAGCATACCTACTACCAAGCGATGAAATAGGTATTTTGTTGACTTTTTCGAAAAAACAATACAAACAAACATGCTCATGACTTCCCCACATACATAATCAGTGAGATCATTTCTGAGGGAGCCCCTTACTTGGTAAGTAAAAATCAAAGGCACGTCTAAATTGGTACCGTTTTACAAGTAGTTAGCAATGCATTTCACGAGACAGATTGCAAGCAGCTTATTGGAACACTAACCGATGGCACATGCCTTCGAACTTTTGGTTCTATGGCAAGCTGGTTTCCTCAAGATGTTTTCCTTTACAGTGTTGAGCAAGTGTTCATGCGTACATTTCATACGTCCAATTTATTTATATACCTACCTAGATCATTTTATATTGCAGACATAGGACGCCAAGCCCAAGTCAGGTACGCAGTATACATAATTTAACTATCTGAATTAATCTGTCACTCGTCTCTTCTGCCCCCACAGGCTGACTCATCTATGGCAAACGGTACTCTGCTAATAAAACAGCGTTTAATAACATAAAGCGCCAACAGAATGACTCCAGTTTTGAATACTACGTAAAAAGCATGTTAGCATTTTATCCTTTTAGTTGTTAAAGCATTTTAGTCCCTGTAGGTAGAACTAGCACAATGCGATTTATCCTAACAATGGCCAACTGATTGCGAAATAACACGGCGGAAAGGAAAGATCGCTTTAATGAATGTAGGTAATTTTGTAGAAGGTACTGGTAGTATAATTATCAACTTTATCATATTGAGAAAACGAAGACTTGCAAAATACGTCATTTAACATAATTAATAAACTGATACGACTTCAAAATGTTACCATTTTTTAATATTAGCTAAAAATTGTTACTGATTTCTCGTTTGTTAACAGAACAATTGCCTTTTAATTCAAGTTTGAAGAAGCAGGCTACCCTCGAAGACGCACTCGTTTCAAAAACGCAATTTAGGATTAGGATCAAATCGTGCAATTTCCAGTTCCACTGGATGAAGTCAAGGATCAAATTAACGGTGAAGGACTAGCTCAAGTTATTTTAGCATCCGCAGTTACAAGAAAGCACTCGTCAAACTACATAACGTGAAATTGTAAACGACCGCTATCAAGAGAGACAAGATGTTTTACTACTTTGTAAGACGCACTTTACACTTTACTAAATGACTGACTGATAATGAACGCCCAGTCTAAGCCGTAGGTAAGTCACATACCTTTAAGAAGTTAGTGGCTGACAGATACTAATTAGCACATCAAAAAGTAGCCTTGCAAATTTCGTGCGAATTTTCATTTAAAGAAACCCCTCAAATATAATTGTCATAAAATGCATAACAAAATTCTGCGCCTCAATTCAAATCCAGGTCCTACCTTTCTACCCCGTCTTTACTATTTTTTTTACAAGTATTATTTTAGAGACCTCGGCATCTTTTTTATCGAGAACATTTTGTTAAACTAAAAATTAAAAAATTCAAATTTTTGGTATAGGGTATTTTCGAAGCATTTAAGAAAGGGTTTCGGTAGATTCCACCCCAAGAGAAAGTAGCGAGAAGATGAAGTTGGTACAGAAAAATTTAAATGCGGGCAGTGCTGGGGGGCGTTGCAAGTTACGCATTAAATATCTCATAACTCAACTGTCTAATGATATAATCGTTAATTTGTACAGGTTTTGGTTGTTCAATAGATAATGAGTAATTGAAGGTGATAAGGAACTTAGACAAGCTCATTTTGTTGTGTACTTTGGTTGTATAGTGTTTAATAAGTCACACACTGATCTACGTTTCTTACATTTCAGAAAAATTTTGACTGATTATCTAACTTCATCTTCGCCCGCATAGTACCCGGATAAAAAGTAACCTATATGTTACTCTGATGTATAAGCTATACAGTTTCATCAAAATACGTTCAGTAGTTTTTTCGTGAAAGAGTAACAAACATCCATCCTCACAAACTTTCGCGTTTATAATAGTAGTAGGATAACTACTCCGTGAATGTGACAAAGACCCATGACAAAATCCAGACAAAAGACCAACTCGGCGAGTAACAAAACATACCCCGTGACATATCACGGTGTAATGTACGTTGACATGTCACATAATATGTGGACCAGTCTTTACGCACCTCTAAATAAAGATTTAGTAGGTGTTAAGGGAGGTAGTCTTAAGACCTACTACATCTAAATTACCATAATCCTACTGTTTGTAGCATTAATTGGAATTAATTGGATCTACTTATTTGTTAATACTATAATATTAACTTACGGTGCCGAGAGTCGGTGGCTCACGAAAGAGGCTGAGCATATCATTTGTGCAGCGCAGAGTCATGGAACGCGCCATGCTCGGCGTCAGATTGAGTCCTAATACCGAAATTCGCAAGCGGACTTATGTTGAAGGATACCAGTACATAATAGTACGTACTACGTCTTAAAACTAAGTTGTCAGCAAGCTAATATTGGGGCTCAAATGGAGTTTGGCAGTACACTTGGCCAGACGTAGTAGTGACGACAGGTGGACCAAAGTAAATGGAAACGCAGAACTGGGAATGGGAGCGGATCGACCCTGGGTATACATAAGTATACTGGGTATTATACGTGGATTATTAGGTCGAATGGTACAAACATGAACAGGCCTGTCTATACGCCCAGCCCAGTTGACAAGGGTTAAAATTTAAAAGGGTGATGATTATTGTGTTTGAAAACTGTAGTTGTGTTATCTAGTAGGACATGCTATGTGTTGTATGAAACCATTATCCTGGTGAGCTGATGTGTGATTGAAAATGCTCCAACTTGAACCTATTGTTTTATAAAAGGATCATTAAAAAGAATAACCAGCCTTGTTTTCTTGCCTATCTTTCCTGGCTTGGTCGCAGAGGAACACCGATAAAAACCGACGTTTCAAAGTGATCCTTGTGATTTTATTGAATAAATGAATTTTGACTTTGACTTTGACTTTGACTTTAACTTTTATGCAACTGAAACTCGATTGAAAACATTTTACAAGTACATAGGTACCTACAAACTACAAAGCAAAGGCACGCTTTAAATGTGCATGAACGCATTGAGTATTTTAGACTCGAATTTCTGCATATTAAATGAATTAGTAACGATCTACGTATGCTGGGCTGTTAATTTTAAAATTGCTCGGCAGCATTATTTTTAATAGATGAGATATCTGAAGCAAGATTATGAAAAAAATAGGTAGGTTTTCTTGCAATAAGCTTATCGTATGAAATGTTAATATTCATTAGGTACACGTACTTACTAGCCGATATGTTCAAACCCAACACGCCCTTTTAAATTAACGAGAATGAATAAATTTCACACATTGTTGCATTTTTTATTATTATGATAATCGAGGCGAACCCATAAGTTAAAGTAAATGTGTTTTGGCATCCCCTCGAGGTCATCAGGAAAGTTGACAAGCCAGATATTATAATGTTTGTTGCCGACTATCTATGACGAATTTAACCTCGGTAGACGCTTGCCGTTCATGAAAAAGTAGTCTTATGCTAAGTTTAATAATTTTCATTGTTTGTTATTTTAGGGGTAGATACATCGTTTTTTTTACCGAGAATCTTTGGAAACAATCAGGTGCCATATTGGTATTATTATGATGCATTTTAATATACTATTATACTTAAACCAATGTCGCTTAAAAATGTAGTATAGCGAATTTTCACCTTCACCCTCCATAACTATGATAACTGCGAGGAAATTAAGTACTAAATGGCACAGAACGATTAAAATAACTACCTACCATTTATTTACATACAGTATTGTTTAAAATGATTAATTATCTGTGGTATTAAATCAAACTTAGTAGGTAGGTACTTATACTACTAAATAGTAGTACTTGCCTACTTATAGTAAACACGCTTAAATGCCTCATTTACACGACGACAGACAGCTTATCGACTTCTGACTGTTTAATACACGGTAAAATCAAGTACAGAAAGGTAGCTGATAAGTTGCACGCTCAACTTACAAATTTGTTTGTCTATGTGTAAACCAAATTTGCAACTGTGCAAATTTAAACAAATATATAACATTTTTTTTATTAAAATTGCAGTTAATACAATTTTAGGATCTAGTACAGTTTCGTTGGTATACTTCCAACCAGTTTCACTTCACTTTGTTTACATCGAGAGTTACATATTATTTGAGTTTTTACGTTGCTTATAATCGCAATCTGTCTCTCCCGGAAAATTCCTTAATGTTTTTGGAGCATCTGCGTCACAATTACGTAGATCTTACTAGGTTTCCATAGTATTACTTACAAATGAAGGTAAGGTGTAAATATATAGCAACGTAAGATCGGTTCATGCAAAGCAGATGTTTCTGTAACTAATGCTTTGTTGATGTTTATCAATGTGCATATTATGGGGAAGGTATGTGTTTCTGTGAATCACCGTTTATTAATGTCTATCTTCATACATATTGAGTCTGTTACTTAAGTATCTGCTAAAATTGTCCATAAGCAAACTGTAATAATATAGGTAGGTAAGCCAAGATAAGTATATACAAAATTATTAATTCCGTACATGCAAATATGCCTCTATTCTTACTGTCTGAAATTGTTTGAAGCAATTTATCTTTGGCAATTAGGTACTTTATACACAAATCAACGAGAATAGCTCTCAATTTGATCAAACATACCTCTCCAAATATTCATTAGAAATAAGAAAATGTACTAGAATGAAGGTATTCGCGCTAGTTTTTGTGTAACTTTGTTTAGCTAACGGTAGTCCTAATTTTTATGAGGATCTTTAAGCATTGAAATTCTTTTTTAATGGACATCTACACATTTAAAATCTAGTCAAAATATACATTTGTGTCGTTATTCTCGTTATCTACTGTTAAAATAGACAAATAAACTGTGTTTTTCGTATTATGAAGTATATTAACAGCTTTTTATTGCCTTGAAAAACTAGTTACAGAATGAAAATAGCTATAGACTTCACTTTACTTGATACAATAGCTAGGTAGGTAGTTATACCTACTTTCTCATAAACTGAATCTGCACTGATGAGATAAATGCTTATGACTACGAACAGAACGAGACAGTTCCCAATATTTGGAACAGTTCAATAAGTCGTGAAGTTATATATGTAAGATGGTACGAGGGATTACGGGGTTCATGCCAAGTTTATGTGCTCATGAAGCGATGACGTAAGAGCCGCACGCGATTGGAGCCCCCTTGTTAGTGGAGTGGTATGGTAGATACTATAGGAAACTAGTGAGCGGAGTACCACGTTGAGCGCCAAGAGGGCAAGGCTGTGACCTCCGTTCCGCGTCAAGCTACTCGGTCAAGTGGCACATTATCACAAACACGTTACATTTTGCCAATGAATTCATTCAACATTATTGTTGTAACGTAGGTATTTATATCTACATGGTACCACCATCTACCATGTTGGGCGCCAAAATACACCAATTAAGTGTCACACAGGCTCTGCCCCAATTCAATAGTACATAGTTAACAATTTTTATCTTTTTAAAGTAAAGAATTAACTTTTATGCCATAATTTATGTGTGTTGTGATCAATACTTTTTAATAAAAAATGTCGATTACTACTAATTCACAAACAAAGTGTGGCTTCTTCGAGTTAACGACTTCTTTATTGAACTTTTTAGAAGCCAAAAACTTCCATCTGAGCAATGACGATTGTCAAGAAGTCGTATGTAATTTGTTTGGTTAGCTACTGCGTATATTCAGTAGATAACCAAACAACTTAAAATTAAATAATAACTGCGATATCTGACCGAATAAGCACCGGTTTGACGATAATCGGTAATTAAACTTAACACTTTACGTTGAAAACCAGTTTCATTTTAGACCAAATCTGATATAGTATAATGGTGACAGATGGAAATTATGAACTCCAAATTTCAGAGGCATTCTTTTGTCATTCATGATGACACTCATACGGGGAAATGTATTTCCGAAAATCTATTTTCACGACAAAAACACACTTTAGAATCTTGCCAGCAAACCAGAAAATATAATGAAAAAAGATGCTGACAATAGATTTTGTACCTAAGAAATTGCAAAAAAATCTTTAAGGTAACTGACCTGTTGCCAGACGTGATAAGGAAACCGATGAGCGACGAGAGCTGCAGCGATGGTATGTACAGTTGGTAATATGATGCCAAATGCAGCTGCCACAGGAGCGCCTACTGGAAGAAGGGCGTACGCAGCGAAGACCGCCCAAACCACGTGAACGGCGCCTTCAGCTGCTGCACCCGGGCTCCACGCTGGCAACGTCGTGGCCAGAGCTGCTCCCCCGCCCGCTAGAGCCAGCCAGCAAGCTCGGGGAAGCCGCCGCTCGGGGGCCACGCCACTGGCCCGTCCGCACCACCACGCCAATCCACCACACAACACCGCATGGGCGCTGAGAACTCCCACCTATTGGAAATAACAGTTTATTAATAGCTGCAGTTAACAAACTAATTAGGTACCGCTTTTTGTTGCAAAGGTTTATGTATTTAATAATGTATGTTCGCTTTTGACATTCAGTGACAGAACGACATACATAAACCATATTGGTACTCAAGTGAAGAAGAAACTCCTTAACTAGCTTGATTCATAAGATGAAAATTAACGTCCAACTATGTAATTGCAACAAGCGCCTTCAATTTCAAATCAGCGACATGGTGGAAACCTTACCTCATCAATATTCCTGAACTTAACGAATAATCGAACCTGCGTTATTACTACTGTTGGATGATATAGACACCTTTAGGAAATGGGAAGTCAGCTTGTCACTACTTCCTATAAGTAGCTCATGCCTAGGTAGGCAGCTGCTCTGCTATTGCAGACGAGTATTATATATGATGATCCGATTATTGTCATAGGTATAGTATATTTTTGTCTAACTTCACCTTTAGAACCTGAAACATGCAGAAGTGGTGAGTGGCAGAGACGTGTCCTAAAGAATATGTGGCGCGTACATTATGGTACCTGCCGCATTGTGTTTGCGCCAAACAAAGTTTTGTTTGGCATAATAATACACAAGCAAAGTGGCGCGGGCTATTTTTTTTTTAATTTTATTGTCACGCCCTCGTTGTCACGTTCTCGTTTCATTTGCGTTGTCTCTGTCGTTTCTATTTAGAATGCATTATGCCCCGTGTTAGAGAGAAATCTGCAATTCAAGTAACAATATGCAGTAGCGGTCACTTTTTTATGATTTTTGGTTTCCCAGTTTAACAACCATCCATAGCTATTTGTTTAAAGCCGCTCACACAAAAACCCATTGCAAGGCTGCAAGAATTGAAATAGGTGGATGTTCTCACCTGCGGCGCTCGTCTCCAGCCCCTGGTGGCGTCGACGGCAGCCAGCGCAGCGGCGAGAGCTGCCCAGAGCGCGAGTGCGGAGCCCACCGAGCTGCGCTGCAGCTTGCACGCGTAACGCGCATACAGCTCCTCGAGCTCGGCGGACTCGAATCGTCGCCGCGTCACCAGCCGCGCCAGCGGCCCGCGCGCCGACATCGCCTTCACCGCGTGGTCCATGCCGCCGCCCGCCACCGTGTCGCCTTGCTGTGCCTCACCTCACCAGCCGCACCGACCGGCTCACCGATCGCCGCTTCATCTACAAAATAATATAAACTTTTATAATGGTTGACGTTCAACTTAAAATTTAATATTAACCCAAAAACATCAAGACATCAACTTTGACGGGACTTGTGACCTCAAGTTTGGTGAGCGGGGGCTATACCAACTTAGCCAACTTGATTATAAAAAAACCCAACAGTTCCATAATTAAAGTCCTGACCCCACACTATCAGGAGTCCCTGTGCCATGGGTATCAGAAACTACTGTTCTTAAATCGGGAATCGAACCCGCACCTTTTGCGTCTCAGACAGTAAACTACCCGCCGCACCACCGTGGAAGTAGCAAACATAGGTATATTCACCAAATTGAAAACGTTTTCTAAAGAAAGGCCAGAAATACTCTTTTATACCGAGCAGGAAGGCCAAAAGTGACACCCAACTATAGTTTTGTAAAAAGAGTGATCCTTCTTCGTAGCAAAGGCATCAAAATTATTATCTTAGTAACTGTGGTAGGTAAAATAAACTTTATAGGTAAGTAACATCATTAACATTAAGAAAATTTCACAAACAAACAATTCTCGGAGTCATAAATTATGCAAACACACACCCACAGGTTTTACATCTTCATAAATTGAAGATTAACATAGCGTGTAGGCGTGACAAGGTCAGTCCTATAAAGAAGCAGAAGTAACGGTAACTAATAAAAATATATAATGAAAATAAAATGAATAGTCGTCTATAGTCAAACCATCCGCGAGCCATATTTGAGACACTGATACTCAGTCGACTACACTCACATTTTTGTAAAATGTTTATTGTAGCGTGCACAAGTCGAACTAGACTAGAATTTCAAATCAGAAAGTACGGATGTTAACTGAAGCGAAAACGCAATGCCCCGAGGAAGTCTTGGCAACACCCAGTCGCCTAGCTGGGTGGTGGGCGGATCGAAATAGACCTCAGGCTTTTACCATGTTAGGAAAATTGACTTCAAAAATGTTATATTTTAAATTATTGTATTTGTCAGCCGTTATCTGAAGCTTTTATATTCTAAAAACTCAAAGAAAAACTTTATATGAATATAAACGGTACATATCAATTGTGTGATTGATGCCAGCTTCCAAAATGTCCTCGTGTTTTGTTATATTTTAACATTCTTTACCGATAGATAATCGAAAAGGTAAACGACTATTTTGGCTCTTGGGCATGCCTGTTGGACAATTGAAAGTCGTTGTGATGGCATTCGTAATTGAATCTAGCTAAACCATGATATTTTATCAGCACTCAAAAGTTTTAATAGTTATTTATCTGGTCTAATCTTTCAAGATATTCAGTAGAGATTTCGAGTTCAAAGGAAACCATCAAACTAAGTATCGGGATCAAAAATACTAACTTTTTTGACTAACGCAAGAATAAAGGACAACAATACTTATTTCGTACCTAGGAGATGAACTGCACAAGACGATTTGCTATGTTCAAGGTAACCAGTGAAACGTGAGTTCTAATATTCTTCTTGAAACTGACGGTTCAGTTTCAAGCCTTTTCCGCCAGGCTCAAGAACAATATCTGAAATCCCGATCGAATAGTTAATTTATTTAATGCCTAGGTATAGATTACTTTGTTAGTTTACCGCATAACAGAGTCAAAGTCAATACTATACTAGACTATAATAATACTATACAACACCGCGTTTGCAAGTCTTACACAGCACTGTTTGAAGGAATGCCCAATTCTGCAAATAACGATTCAATGGTGAGTAATGTCATTCATCAGTCATCAGTAGGTATCTATAATGTTACCCAAGAATGACTTTTAAATAAGGTGTTTTCCTGCTTACAAAGTTTCAAAAGACATCGTCAAATTAACTTCCTTTAACTAAAGTTTAAGGCAAAGTGATCCGTCGTATTCAAATGTCTCACTAATCTTAGGCGAAATATACTCATTTGAAGTTTCGTATATAAACGCAACATATTTTATTAAATTATAATAAAATATGCCCCCTTCGCCTGGATAAGACCTTAGTTTATGTGTTATTCTGATGTATAAGCTATATTACTGTAAAGTTTCTTCAAAATCCGTTCAGTAGTTTTTACGTGAAAGAGTAACAAACATCCATCCTCACCAACTTTCGCGTTTATAATAGTAGTAGGATTGTCGGTAGCTGAGCTGACGCCCTGTTAGCAGCTGTTTAGGTGATAAGAGAAATTGACGTTGATCTAGGTAGGTAATAACTAAGACTGGAGTAAGAAGGGTACCATTTGATCATCCACGGGAGGTAAAGGATGAGAAATCAATTAACGTACCTACTATAATAATGTATATTTTATAATAGGTAAGTAGGTATAGGTCAATGTGCTCCGTGTAGCACCTCCACTGATCTCGTGTTCAAAACTTTATTACCACTATAAAGTGCGGGTGCATGGTACTAATGGGTAATTATGCTAATAAAAATATCGTATTGCAATACAATGTTCATTGTTTCATGGATGATTTCTTCACCCTTACGAGCCTTCTGCAACTACCGACCCACATATTTCCGGTAATAAGTACGTTGATAGGTAGGTAAGGATATAGACCAACATAGTTATATTCTAACTAAATCAAGATAATAAAAGAATATAGCTCTGTGTAGCTACACAGTTACATAGCAAATTCTGTATGTGATTTCAACAAACAAAAACATGTTGGCTTTGACTAAAAGCTTTGGTTAAAATAAACTTTTACTTTATTTTACTTAACTTAACTTTATATGGATACACGCTCACGATCTGCAATCCCCAAGATAGAGATCCTCAGATTCATATTCAGTACGCAAATATGAGAGGATACCAAGTAGGGTGTAGTTAGAGACACGTCCAACATTATATTTGACAGATGTCCGCATTTTGCATAATACTTGGTTGGCATTCCACGTGACAGGTTGCAAGTCTTGTTTTATGCTATCGGCAGTAACTGAAAGCGTTGATGGTATTTGATTAGCTTTCCGCTAAATTAATAGGCTCTTGGCTTTTTTTTCTAAGCACCAATAACATACCTACTCATAACAAAACCCTCACCAATAACCCATCCCCCTTCAAGCAAGAATGAACAGACTAATTTTCATGCTCGTTCCAATTAGATTTGTGACGTAACATTGAGAGCGAGTAAATCCGATTGCGCAATTGATAGGAGGCAGATGATCCGCAGGTACAAATAAGATAAAGTTGCAAATATTAGACATGGAAAAAGAGAATTGTATGGTGGGGTTATAGGGGGGGGTCACGGTCGACGGGTCAATAAACTCGGCAGGCCTACCATGCAACGCGGCGCGGCGCCCGCAGACGTCGCGCCCACCTCCACTCGACGCCTATGAAATGAAAACTCAGGTTCAGCAAACTAACCGTTATTACTATTTCGAGAACTGCGCCATTCGTTCGTTTGCGAGTGGAGTATTCGTAAAAATGTTCTCTGCTTATCCTTTTATGAAGAATGAATTTGTTTAACTACTCACTAACTATCTACCTACTACCAAAACATTTTGGCAACTACATATTACCATCGTATAATATGAGGTTTTTACCGCACGTGGCTTAATACTTACTTATAGTAGAAGTTCAACAACTAATTCTGAAATTATAACTAGTAATTCCAAAATTTCAAAATTTTGCATTGAATTGATACGAATAACTCGAATGCTTCAATAAAAACTAGTTGATTTATTTGCCTCTACAGCTAGCACTCAAGCATTCCATTGCCTTTGCTGGTGAGAGAAACAAAAAACTATAAATTGTAGCTTTAAATTAAATTAGTCGGTAGGCATAATGAACTTGGCGCAATTATGTTCCACTTTGCCCTAAGGAGATGCCAATTTGTAGGGTTAAGATAAATCTTGCTTTTGAATTATGTATGAAGTTGTTACTAGTATGTAAATAATGAAGGCGGTTCTAAAGCAGCATACTTCGATATATTTGTACATAAAGCCAATAAAATTTATACAGAAGCTTCTGTCCCAAAAACAAAGATGTCTATCCACAGCCTCCTAATATGTGCTTAGCTTGAAAATTGTTTCCTTGTCTAACCATTTGAAGTGGACAAGTAGTCAAACAAACTCCCTGCTACAATAGTTTTGTAATGATTTGTAATGGCCAATGAAATGCCAAATTTATTTTTTACCCTTACTATTTTTTTCTAGTTGATCAAACAATTAAATAGTATCCATAAACACTGGAGACTAATTGCGAATAACTATAGCCTGTTCACCAGTTGTAAGATTCAATATTTCAATTTGTTTGCATGCATAGTAAGTATACGGTGACTCCCTGAAAATGTTAATGTATTTTACATTAAAACAAAACCCATTTGGAAATTCTCCCATTCACGTTGGCATCTCTAAGGCAAGGAAACGTGCATAATCCTCGCTGAATCTAGAAACGAGACTAATTGCGTAACCCCGTGCAAGCAGTGCAGCAGACAATAGATCAGGGTCTAGACAAATACCTCACGCTTAGTTTTCCTTTCACGCTAATGCAAATTTGTCAAGGAAAAATTTGGCAGCAGTCACATGACATTTCCACAGCGAATGTCATCTCCATACAATTCAATCTTTCAGCAAGCGTTAACGCCAACAAAAAGTGATATTTTTCTTGATCCGAAGTTGCCAGATTAAAATAAATAGGAATGGAATAGTAGGTCCGAGCATAAACTTCTGAAGTGGAAGCATTCCTATTTCAGTTTTCGGGTGTATCTTCTAAGGCATCTACTGAAGATGTTTTACAACCTCAGCATTATGTTAAATCTACTATAAGTTAGTACAAGCTGTATCGCTGTTGTGTCAAGAAAACATTAATAAACATGAGCTCAATCCGTAATTCCGTAACGAATCGCGTTCTCGATAAACAATTTATAAAATGCAAGCTAACGTTGGATATAAAACATGCCTGTTTTGAATTGACAAAGAAAAGGTACACAAATACATGATGTTATTTAAGGCTTACATTATATGCTTGTTCTACGCTATGTATCTTTATCCTGATCGACATTATGGAAGATAAAGAGCTCTTTGTGTTTCAATCCTTCACTATTCAATTGTTTATGTAATGGACGCTCCGATACTAAGCTGATCTATGTGTTTAATGGAGTTACGCTTCAACCAGATGAATTGTTTGATAAGGATTGAAGGGACAGAGAGTGTGTTTATTATTGAAGTCTAAACATTACGACACACCTACCTACAGCGTTTTTTACGAAGTACTAACGAAGTATTGAGTTAGTAAATAGTAGGTAAATTATTTTTACCACTAAGCTCTTTAGTATCGCATACGAAAGCGTATATTCCAGATTCCAGTAATGAGACTCGAGTACGTTGTTAGCAAGTCATTCATTACTATGCACTGTGGTAAGGGTATTGTAATGACGAATGCCGACAACAAACTTTCAGGCAACGTATTCTACGGTAATTGGCAAAAATTCACCATTATTTAAATACCTTATGTACAAGTAGGTACAATTTTTAGCTATACAGGTTACTACTAAAATTTTGGTTATACGATTTGGTTTTTACTAATAGCGACGCCCGCCCGCCCCGGCACCGCAAGATTTATCTAAATTTCAGACTATTCCGATGGATTTTCAAAATTAGATATTTCATACAAACCTTGTCCTGACAATTACGAAAACAACAAAAAAACAGCCAAATCGGTCGAGCCGTTCCCCAAGTAATAATCTTTTTTGCTCGTTTTTTTGCTCGCTTTGTTGCTCGCTATTTTGCTCTTTTTTTTATCGTTCTGATTTTTATTTATTGATAAAAATATATAGATTGTAATTTACTGTATGTGTGATATAAGTAGGTAACTATAACTATCCGCTTCAATGATTTTTTTTTTTTTCAGATTTCATTGGCATGCCATCTCACCAACTCTGCGAGTGAAGGCACATAAAAATAACTGTCTGCCCTGTCACCTCGAAATATGAATAGTGTGAGCGATCTCACATAAAAATAGTGTGCCTATAGCAATTCGAACTTCCGTCATCAAAATAAAATCATTTACGAATTCAAATACCTAATCAATTTGAAAAACTGAGTTTGAAAGAAAAATCCAGACAGAAACGACCTGTTTTTCTTTTACAAGGTTTTATTAAGGTTTTGCTTAAATAATTACTTGCAAATGCAGATGAATGAATTTGCATTCAATGCAAATGAGTTCACCTTGTTTGAATCCCTCCACTTCACCAAAATCATCATAAAAAACCAAGGCGTCTTTGTTGCCTGAATCATCTAGGGTTGGTCGTAAGTCGTGAGAAATCACCATAAATTCAGACATAAGAATCTGTGGCACAAGACAACCATTTATTATTATTTTATTTTTCACTAGCTTCTGCGCACGGCTTCGCCTGTGTGGTACCCGGATAAAAAGTAGCCTATGTGTTATTCTGATGTATAAGCTATATTACTGTAAAGTATCATCAAAATTCGTTGAGTAGTTTTTGCGTGAAAGAGTAACAAACATCCATCCTCACAAACTTTCACGTTTATAAATAATATTAGTAGGATATTAAGTAGGATCCATTCATCTTATTAACTCATGTGTATTGTTAATATGATTTCAATGAATAAATACCTACTTTAATGCACTCCTATGACACCAGACTTATTTATTTCGTTATTTAATCATCTATTTTATATTCAATTAAGCTAGCTTAATCCACAAATTACCTACTGGAGTAGTAGTCAAACAACTCTTACAGATTAACTCGGTAACCATACTTCTTGTCAATGAAAAGAACTTACTTTATCAAAAGCTAAGTACTCTATAATGAGAATAATAACCGAAAAAATTATTTATATTACGTACATACCTAAATACACTCCTTTTTTTTATTCCAAAAACTATCGTGAACTTGACTGTTCATATTGGGGTACGTTATAAAAACGGGAATTTTCACATACTGCACTATCGGTGAAAGCACGGACTAAGTTTCGACTCATTCTGAGAGTCTTCATCAGGGTGAGTGATCGCAATGATCTCCCTCTGCGTCGTGCACGACGCGACGAATAAAAAAAGGATACTCGGAATGAATCGAAACTTAGTCGGGGCCTTCACCGATAGTACACTCCTTTTGCCTGTCATTCGTAGAGAAGTAAAAAATATTTCTTAAAAATTCCATACGTGTTTTCTTAAACAAATATTTATGCGTTAAACTACTCACTTAATTGTTTAATTACTTATCACATACAAATTTATCACAAAATTACTCACTTGGGAACACCTGCGTTAGTCACACATGCCTAGGTTTTAATCACACTTTACGTGTCCGTTAACATCTAAGTAGATACCTGTAGGTACGATTTTTTTATTTAAATCATCGATTTTGAATCAAGTAAATTACCCATAAACGGCATACACATATGTACCGAATGATATAATTATAAAATGGTCCAAGACCGTTTGACTTAAACCAGGAAGCAATATGCTTAGTAAGTAAGTATAGGGCATATGGGGCATATATAAAGATGGACGAAAGTAGATTAACAAAACAAGTATACAAGGCAAGCGTGAATGGGATAGTTGGTAGAGGAAGGCCTCGGCGAACGTACTCTGATCAAATTGGAGACATTTTAGAAAAAGGCCAGGTCAGAAGTACACTAATCCGCCAGCCTGTATGAAGAATGTGATGAGGATGAATGAAGCGAAAGAGGTATGCCAGGATTGTAGCAAGTGGAAATCCTTGGTCTCTGCCTACCCCTCGGGGAAACAGGCGTGACTATATGTATGTATGTATGTATGATTTGTTATTTTCCGATTCATCTCAGAAAACCACTAAAACCTATTTTTAGTCTGGTTTTTTCGTACAACTAAAGTGGCAAACAAGCATACGGCCCACGGACACTAGCACACTTACTGGTTGGTAAGCGGTTACCGTAATCTACAGACGCTTATCTATCACTTGCGCGTTGCCGACCCTTAGACATAACGGGTGAAAAGTCTGTGCCTGTGATTCCCCCGGCACCCATAGCCTTCAGACCGGAACACAGCAATGCAAGCATTACCGGACGAGATCTTCACAAGGAGCTCTACTACTGTCAAAAACTTAATCTGAATATACATACTAATTAACGTATAAATTAGGTACGTGAATAAAAACGAATAGGTAAAGTTTTATATTTTCCTGACATCTTAACTTCGAGATTGAGTTCACAAACTTTACGCTCACTGTTCAAAAATGGCCAAAATGTATCTTTTTCTGAATCTATCTATGTATTTAGGGTTCTATAGTCAACAAAGAACCCTTATAGTTTCGCCATTCTGTCCGTCTATCTGTCTGTCAGTCCGAGGCTTAGCTCAGAGCACAGATATTATAATACAAGTAGCTCAGAAACTCTTAAGGATCCGGCGTACAGCGCTCATAACTTATATAAGAAGCGCGTACAAAAATATAGATATCTCTTTTTGACTGATGCAGGCCACTTAAAGCTGTAGTTTGGCATGGGTTTACAAAAAATATTAACACGCCTTATCGGCGTTATAGGGGTCAAATAGATATCATGAAATAAAATGGTTCAGGATACACGTAAAGTGGGAATTACTTTTTTTCTCGTCCACCTCAAAATGTGGTTTCGTTGGATAGGTCTTTTAAAAATATTGCGGGTGTATGAAAAGCATTTTTCGATTCGGCGATCCGTTTGCGAAATATTTAGCTTTTTTTATATATATTCATAGCAGTGGTATATATAAATATAAATAAATTTAAAGGAAAACTATCACAGCTAAGTAGGCTTTACAAGTTACCGAGTAATAGTCGACCAACTTATAAAATGTACTTGGAGAAGTAAAAAGGATAATTTTGTACAAATTTTATTGAAAATTAATTAGATGCAGTTGTTAGTAATCTAAAACAGATAGTAAATATAAGTTTATGGGCAACTACGGAACCATACACTGCGCGTGGCCCGACACGCACTTGGCCGGGTTTTTCATTAGCTGTAGGTAATTTGAATAAACGATCTCTTCGTAACTCGGCAAGTACCAGAGTTAATAAAGATAAATTAGGTAACGAGCGACTTCGTAGACTTGCTGTAAAGGACTTGTTTTTGCTTAAAAATTGTCGCTCCAAATTTTATAGTTGCTATTTAATTATGTGGGTACTTAAAGTACCAACGAGTAACGTCAATCGTCGACGCCACAGTCGATAAGTATGAAATAAATTTCAAAGTATTTATTTAAAATCTTTCGTTACTGTTGGTAAGCGTGCTCGCATCTTATCATAGTACAGAAAAATTTAAAAAAAATCTTAGGACAACTTGGACATTATATACAACGATTTCTTGCGACAGAAAAATAACAAACTAGAATTGGTCATTTAAAAGTGTCCCTAGGGCCCCGCAGTCCATTTTATTCACAGTTCCTAACGGTAATGACCCATTTTTTGGTAATTCTGGTAGCTATCACAAACCGGGCTCAAAAATAACTAAAGCCCCTGGTACAAAACATAGACAATCTCACTATAGACCTAGTGTTGAACACTAGGTCTATAGTGAGATGAGTGTGCGCACCGCTGCTACGACGAGATGCTTCGCTGTCGCACAGTATCACTAAATACACTTATATAATTTAACTCTCACACATTCGACACTGGTGTCGACATTTCATATTTATCCTTTTAGATATTATAAACGTGAAAGTTTGTGAGGATCGATGTTTATTACTTGCAAATAAATGATTTATCTATCTATCTATCTTACTCTTTCACGCAAAAACTACTAAACAGATTTTGATGAAACTTTACAGTAATACAGCTTATACATCAGAATAACACATAGGCTACTATTTATCCGGGTGCCACGCGAGCGAAGCCTAGGGCAGAGGCTAGTAATTCCTAATATATTTATTGCGAAACACAGGTAATGGGATGATAGGTAAGTATATGTTATAAAAATGTCCACTGTATCTTACCATAGTATGGTGTACAAAGAAATAAAATTAGCACATTAGTAATAAAGTTATACAAGTAAGAACTAGTCCTATACACTACAAAACAAAAGCTGGAGTGACATTATTACATAAGTAGGTATGTTTATGGCTAGGGTTCAGAAAACAAAGTTGTGCATCCAGTACTAATTTAGTTTGACATCATAGGTATTATTTTACGGCATAATAAGACTTGCCAACAAGAAAATCAAATAATCTACGTTTGAAACAGAACAGACCATCAGTGCTCAGTACATCGGGTTGTAACTTATTATAATTTCTGGGCGCCATCCCATAAACACTCTTTAAGAGTATATGTATATTAACAGCTAGTTCACAAATTTTATTTCAGTTTCTTTGTGATCTCGGAACATAATTTGTATCAAGTGTCAATGTATCCTTTGCATTAAATACTTTATTTTATTTTATTACAGAGATCAAAAACTACAGCCATTATTAGTTTTTATTTCTTAAATACATAGGGAAAACATTTTTTAACTGCCGACCAAAATTTAAGAAATATTTTAGAACTCCAAATGCTTTATTCAAACAGAAGTTTGAAACAACTCACATCCACCATCCGGGATATTTCTCGAAAATCATTATAACAACATCAGCAACTTTGGTGAGATTTGCTACAAAGCTTTTGAGCCGTACAAAATAAATATTCAAAATTTACACGAACAAAAGTGTATGATATGTATCTTATCCAAATAGAATTAGATACTTTACTGCAACAGCTTTACCATTTAAATCTGATCATTCGTCCTACAAATTCCTTATTCATTCGCAGAACACGTGGCTTGGTTTAGCTGTCGTTCTCTACATATCACTTTTTGATACTGTAGCGGCATTTAGAACTGAGCGCTTATGTGCTTTTGAAGGCACGTTAAGATCTCAGTCCCGGCGATAACAGATATTTTAGAAGCCTTCAGGCGGCCTAAACACTCCGTTCCCAAACGAATGGCAACTAGCTCATACAAACTTGCTTGCTTATTAACTCAGGTTTAATTACTCAAGCAGAGTCAAGCAGCGTTTTATTTACGGACTTTGACTTCGCTCTGGAAAAGATTTTAATTCCTGATTACGGATCGACGGAGCAGAACTCGACAAACAAGCGAAGTTGATTTGGCAACCATTGTTTCCCTACGAAATCCCGACGGCAAATAATTGGTGGCCGGTTAATAAGTAGATATTTGCAAGTTTGGCAACGTGTCTTATATTGTGAGAAAAGTTTTGTAACACGTGTTAGTGAACATGTTCAGTTAGAGACAATGAATGAAGCCTCTGGGAAGCCACATAAAAGGATTTCGAAAAAGATGTGATAATTGGTGATTGGATGAGGTGACCCAGAAAGCAACTAGTCAGGAAATTGATCCAGGATATTGAAGGTAGACAGGTCGATGCTATAGGCAAAAAATCTTTTGTAAGATTTTTTCGCACAGTATAAGTTGGAAAGACTTGGCACCCAGCAGTGCGACGAGACAGGCTAGGTAAAACGGGGATGTGATGAGGATTTGGTTATTTTTTTCATCTGAGCATCTGAGTCTGATAGTGAAAAATCAAAAACAAAAATGCGGATGTAAAAATCACAGCTTTATACAACATACCTACGATGCTTGTTGATATTCACATGGTGTCTCAAGGCAACGCTGTATTTGAGGTCACCTCCTGACAATACTGATGTAATTTCCTTTGGATTTGTGTATCCAGCATAATATTTGAGAGATAAATACCTATGTATTTGAGAGTTCCTTTGTATTGTTCCTTAGTATTACACAAGCATTGCTTATTGTAAAATATTGAATGTTTAAATACAGACTACGCTTAATATACATATTTTAAAGGAATGTAATCCGCCTGCGGTCGGTGACTTGAACTCTGTTTTTTACCCGTAGACATATTACTCCAGGTAGAAAACAAATTTCTTTTCCTAGATTAATATTATTCAGATTTTTAATAGGTTTTTTAAAGTAGTTGCATCAAGAATAATTTTCTTTTATTTTAGTCACATTTTCCTGTTGACACTAATGTATGACCAGAAAAAGGTTATATATTTGCCGACAAACAAACCAAAGCAAAACACTTAAAATTTTACGAGCAGGATGCGAGAAGGGGAAGAGCCGTTAATGTGATCTGAAACAGAATGTATTCACGTGAATTTCTCTTTTTATTTTTAAGCTTTAGAGCGCTGTAATATCTTCAATTATAAACTTACTGAATCCCTAACAACCCTCGAATGAAAAAAAAATAAGCTTGTGATTCACTTTTATCACTTTAACATAACAACATAACAATCTTCTTTTGGGTATTCTGTTCATAGCACAGTGGCATGAACAACCACTATGTGTTTTATATTTACTTTCATTCTAACTGTTAAGTATTAAAATTAATTGCCTGTGTAGGTATTACGTAATTAGGTAAGCATTAATAGTTTCCTCGAAGTTAACTACTCGCTTTTAATTTGTTTATTATTACCTCTTAAAATGTTTCTTGTCTTCTATGGTTCATAAACTCGTAGTTTACAAATTATAAGAATATAATTTAGAAGCATTTGACTTTATGTGATCACTGTATCAGCATGCTTTTCAGATAAACAATTTGAATGCGCCGTATTGTTTATATTTTTTGTGATGTGTTTTATTTGTGTGCTGTGATATCACTTTATAATTTGTTTTATTAATCTCAACATTATCTAATCTCATCGGTATTAGTAACAATAAGCGCAAATTCGCTTGCTTTACCTTATTCTTTGTGTGGTCAATGACTTCATGTCGCGCAGACTACTATGCTTATCTAGACCGTCTGCGTTCATTATAAAGAATGAATCTAACCTTTGATTGATTTTTTTCAAAGAATACCTGTGCATGCTTATTATTCGATAGAGGGTAAGTATATTTTACTTATCACCTGAAAATAATGAATCTGAATGCTATATAATTAGTTGAACTAATTAATTCTGAGTGACAATTCTCTAGAATTTAAATTATAGGTAGTGTTTGAGAATTATATCGTGGAATCAATGAATGCTATTTTATTGCATTGTTGTTTCGAGACAAAATAAGAACGCCATAGCGTTCTTATTCTATCCTATGGGGACGATACGTAATACTTACGCTATTTCCTATGGGGCATAACAATTTATTCATTCTAAGATATAATAACGAAGTTAATTAGTAAATGACTTAAAGCAATAGAATATAAATAATGAATAAAAACCTCCATGATCAGGTTCGATGGTCGATTTTATGTCAAGGCCAAGCCATCCCCTATTTAAGGCGGTAATACATCTTGAATGATCACAAGTGAGATAGGTAGCCTAGCGAGTGAGCATTTCGCCGGGTTGATCCAGTGAGCCGACATCGGCACCGTGACCCGAGAAACTGGGTTATACAGAACTTACTTATTATTAATCTGTGGCTGTTATGTGGGGCCTGCCGCCCGCCTGGGTATCAGACAACAAATTCCTATAGGAAAATATCAAGCACTCGGGCATTATCTAAACCCGAAGGACCATTATAACGTTCGTAAGTAATGAATAAATTAAAATAGTTATGAGATTTTGCATAGTTCCTCCGATCAAAAAAAACGAATAAAGAATTAGGTAGTAGTAGATAGGCCTACCTAATACGGCATCTACATTACAAAATATAATTATATAGATATATATTTAAATATAGATGTCCCGTTTAAGGGTGGGTTGGGTTAGCTATAGGTAAATACAGTTAATGAAAAGGAACTAGAGTTCGCTTTGATCCAGGAAATATAAGATTAAAATGTTATATTAAATATTATTATTTTTGTGAAAATAGTGGAAGCCTACCTATCTAACAAAAAGAAGGTATCTACCTACCTACTCAGCTTCCTAGTATTTATAAATAATAATAAATAAATTGCATAATTTACTAAATCATGTACCTAGTACACATCGTAATCAATGTCTTACAACAAATTCAACGCGTTCTCATAAAGAAACCGGCTTAGTAGCAATAAACCACTTCATCTCGCATCACCGCCGTGCACGCATATCATTTGGAAGGTTCTATAGATACATCTTAAAATAAAAAAGATTAAAAATCTTGACGGCTCACCTCTATTAGGAATCCTCGAGAGCGAAGACGGCCCTCCAGAACACCGGGCGGAACGAGTGCCGCGCACCCAACATAAACACTGCACCAATCGGTTGAAAACGTTGAAACAACTATAAACGGCCAATCTCGAACACGAAACAATGTTAACACTATACACAC
This sequence comes from Perizoma flavofasciatum, assembly GCA_958496245.1. Lineage (NCBI taxonomy): Eukaryota > Metazoa > Arthropoda > Insecta > Lepidoptera > Geometridae > Perizoma > Perizoma flavofasciatum. The sequence continues at coordinate 8,997,650 of OY292425.1, read as the reverse complement.
ACAGGTTCGATCACTGAAATCCAATAAGTTCGTTTGTTTTTATACACAATTCAGGAAAAATGCGCGCATGTCACTTGAACAATGTAAGTGGTGTTACAATGTTTTTCGATAACGTCTTCCAAGCCTGCCGCTCGCTCGATGACTGACTGTGACTAGCTTGGCTTGGCCGCCGGCCGCGGTCGGGTAACCTTTCGGTAGGGAAGCGGTGCGGGGCTGCAGTGAGGTTCGAAGGCGGCAGGGTCATGTCTTCTTTACACGGCAGTATTACATCGAAATGAATGAATGAAAAATTAATACCCATGTTTATTACATGGGAAACAGAATGATGAGCTAGTGGGTCAATAACTAGAGCTTTTACTTTACCTCTATTTCATTAATTTTCATCTATTCCTTCCTTATTTTTTTCTAGTGGGTCAATAACTAGAGCTTTTACTCTCACGATTATTTTATTTTAAACTAGACTCTGCCCACGGCTTCGCCCTCGTGTTACCCGGATAAAAAGTATCCTATATGTTATTCTGATGTATAAGCTATATTACTTGTAAGTTTCATCAAAATCCGTTCAGTAGCTTTTGCGTGTAAGAGTAACAAACATTCATCCTCACAAACTTTCCGTTTATAATAGTAATATGATATTTCTAGTGGTAGTGGGTCAGTAACTAGAGCTTTTACCCTTTTACTTCTACTTTTACCCGGGATATAAGGTTTGTCGTAAGAGGTTCTTTCTTTGATGTTATGTTGGTATGTTATCAACATAACATCAAATGTCAAATATTAATATTTATCTCCTAAACGGCATATCCGATTGAAATGCGGTTTTATACAATCGATTTGTTTGCATATCTTCAAGGACGGTTCTTACTTATATAGGTTTTATCACTAGAAGTCAGGGGGTGCTGCAACAGACGATGGAAAAACACGGGGTTTTAAAATTTTGCAAAAATTATGCCGTACCGTGTTTAATATGTTTTTCGGCTGAGATGCCCTTGGCCACGTAATACTAAATTGTTAACCTAAGCGTGCAGGTAATCCTTTACATATTTAGCTTAACCGAACCCAAGAAGATTTATCTGTATTCAGCCAAAAGGCTAAATAGAGATACGTTGGTTTTAAGTTGGGTGATTGATAACAGACCACGCATTCTAAAACTTTCGCGATCAGCATAGACTAAATCTCGGCTCTAAACACATATACATTTTTTTTTTTTTAATTAAAGATTTTCTCTACGCTTGAATTTTAAATAATTGAATTCATGTCCGTTGAGACACAAAATAATTATTTCAGTATGAATAAAGGCTCGCGCATATCAAAGTGCTTATTGCAGTGTGCAATCCATCATGCGTGCTGCACCTATTGCATTTGACGGTAACCAGGTGCACGGAAATAACCAGAAGCTACGTCAATGCGGACGATGCCCTCGACTCGAGTCAACAGTGTTTTGGGTTAGTAATGGGAGTTTCCTGTTGAACGGCAAAAGAAACGATTGGAAGTACTTAGGCTATTATATTGGTACGCTGATTCCTAGAAGTTGTGCTGGAAGGTAAAGTTGAAAACTTAAAAATTAAGTTGGTTACGGCTTCATGGCCGGAAACGCAAGGACTGGGAATTCGACCAAACTCTGGAAGATAAAAAAAATATAAGTAAAGTAAAATGAGCCCGATTAATATATTTAGACATAAATGAAACGCCCGATTTTCCGTACCAACTCTGCTAGCTGCAACAAAAAAAAGAAACACAAAGGGTTGAATTTAGCGTTTAGTTTAGTAGGTGCTTGTTAGCTTTATGGGTACCCTCCAAATTGTAGGCCTCTAGTGTGTACGGTAGAAAAAGACAAAGATATCTATTTCATGGTAGAGTTCTGTCGGTCGCAACGAATCAGCAGAAATCTATCCATTCCTTTGGTTTATTTGCATAAAAGAGCTTTGTTGAGGAGACAAGTTGGACAAAGTGAGAGAACCGCGACAGTGACATTCACCGTGACTGTACGTAAGTTACGTGTTTACTACACAAAGAACTGTTTCCTCAATACTGTTTATAATGAGCAATGTTTCAGAGCAGAATCCACAAAGGAATCCTTGTTCTCATAAAGCATGTGACATGCAGACGAGACGAATTAAACAACAACCCACAATTCACAGTAGAGCTCTGAGTAAAACTAGCACTAAACAAAATACAAATAGCTAATTACTCAACTGAGTCAACTAAGTGAAATTAAACTTTGAATGGATTGAGTGAACTTGTTCGTCCAAACAAATAAACGAAGAAATAGGAATTCCAAATAAAAAAAACGAAGTTTAGACTATATTGGACGGTCGCCATATCTAAACCAATTTTGAATCTTTCAAGTTGTTTTCGGCAAGTCATCCGAATATTTCTGAACCGTGTTTCTAAATACAGAACTTTTGTGTGGTATCTTTAAAAGGACGGTGAGATAAGAGACGCCAAAGTAACACAATTAAGACGCACAAATGCCGATCAATTCAAGTCAAAAGGCCAATGAAATCCAATGTGGAGATCTTACTTTGCTCGTTCACTTTTTAGCTAAGCTAACGCGCTTCATCATAAGGCAGTAGTCGTCAACTCCATTTATTCCAAATGTTCAACAAAGTAAAGCGTATTTAGTTAATCTCAAAGATTTAATTTATTTTTAATTGAGCAAAATATTTAGTTTTTTGATGTACAAACGTGTTGCCAATCGTAGATAGCAAGTTTTACTTGAGCTTTTCTACGTAGTCGTTACTAAGTGATCCAGTGTTTACAAAGTTATACCGTGTAGGTAGATCATAATGAGGTTTCCATCTTTTTCAGCTGAAATTATACAACAGTCAGACCGCTGCAAATATAGTTGTTACTCTTTACGGCAAATCGACTTTATTAGGGTTTCAGATTGTCAACAGTATTTTTTACCTTGAGCATGAAAGGTCATCTTAGACTACGCAATGACAAAATTATCTCACGATAGTGGATGCGACTGGAATTTTTGGATGGTGTCCAGTCCTCTGACTTTTAGGAGCTGCGCAAACGAACACTTCTTGTTACCGACACGGCACACCGTCACAGAAAACCGTGGTTGCTGTGTTCGGTGTCAGCAACCGGACACAGTTGCCGATACCGGACACAGTACCCAGTTGCTATTTCCACTGATACAGTTCGGTGCTTGTTGGAATATAAATTGTATAGAAATCTATTACTATCTTCTTCTTGACTGTCTAGTTACTCACACCGAACACTTTTTGATTGGCAATCCTTGAGTGTCAAGTGAAAGCAACTGGACACAAACAGTGTCTACGTTGGTGCAGTTGTTGATTGTTTTCATATTGATTGTATGAAAATAAAATATTCAATGGTGGCTTGCATGCGACACAAACACAAAAGTTTGCGCAACGCCTTAATTAAAATGTAATACGCACACAACACGGAATCACAAAAATATTATGCTGCCCTTCTCACACTGCGAAACTCAGCGATTACTCACGACGAGGATTAAATTTTATTGGATTTTAATTCTAATAATTGCGCTCATTGCGCTAACTGTATCTAAACTATATGGTACATACTTATAGAAGGTATACAATCTACTTACATACATGAACATGCTAGCCTAATGCAGCTTAGTGTATGGATGTTATGGCTGGTTAGTTCAAACGTATGGTTCTGGATGTTTAGTAGGTGCGTGATAATGCGCACAAATTCGTGTGAAAAAATTCACTGGCGCAAGACCGAGATTCGAACCCTCGACGTTTGAATGCAGAAGTTTATCGCCCAAAATGCACAATGAATTCCAAAAAAGGTATCAATATGCATTATAGTATAGCAAAAATATTTAGTCAACGAAAGTTTTATTCCAAAATTCTCCATCTGAATGTTAGTTTATACGAAAACAATACCGTTTTCATATAAACAAACTATGTGAGTAGTTGGATATGAACAAGTTCTATAAATATAAATATCTGCTACCTGTACATACGTACAGGTAGCAGATATTTATCAATAACAACTGGAAAACGGGATAACAAAAACCTGGCTTTATATTTGTAGAATGATGCGCAAATTTTAACTAAAAATCTGAAGATTTCAACAAAAACTTATACGAAAATGTATCTTGGGGTATGCCCCAAACTACTTAGCTGGGCTTACTTTTCTAAATCGAAAGCGTAAGCTTTCGATTTAGAAACTACTAACCTACTAATACCTAACGTACCCATACCGTACCGTATAGTATGGATCCCAAAGGACGCGCGACGCGACGTGGGGTGGTAACGCCAAGTCAGCAGGAATCAAATTTGTCAGCAGCCGGCTTCGATAATTCCCATCCCCCCGGTTCAAGCGCCGAATAACGAACACTTCCACCAGACGCGCGTAACCTCGTTTATTAAAGTAATAGCCAACATTTCTTTCATTTTCTATTACCGTTCGTTTTTGGCAGCCTCCGTATTGAGTTTAGGGAGTATTATAATTTATTGTCTCTAGACAAAGACACCTTTGACGTCCGTAAACTTTTCCATTAGTTTGTAATGCAAATATTGCCAATAGCGAACTGGCCCATAAATATCAATGAGTTATATCTAATATGTCTGTGTCCGAGACCAACTTCGACAGATACGAAGCCCAAACCTCTTTATTCTCTATCTTGATTTTACACACAGAGACTACAGACAAAAAACTAACATATAGAACGTGTACAAAGACGAGCTTAAACCGAACAAGACTTTATTCTCGTATAAATATAGAGGCAAATTAAAGTTCTGATCAAGCCCGATCTTATAAACGTTCAAATTGAGATTAAGGCCTGACTGAAAGTAGATTAAAGTTAAATAATAAGAAGAATAATGCTTCAGGTGATACCATCGCGCGGTCGCTATATCCGGCCGCTGCAATGTCCGCTACAGGCCCTGCATACTGATTACCATAATTAAATTTAAACAATCGGACGTTTTATACGTTCACATATCTAATTATCGAATTGCGTCAGCAAAATTAGGTTCATCATGCCATGTCGGTCAACCTTCTCGTGTGCCTGTAGGCTTATCTTGTCGCTTATGGATCAGACGGATCCGGGGTGAACGGAAGCCTATGGGACGGTGCGCCTCGTTAAAGCCCCACGAACTTCTCATACGTGGGATCTTATTGTCGAGCAACTAATGGACTGACCGGAGGGGCCCCTCCGCGTGTCCCTATGACCCGCATGGGGCACAGTGGATGAGGCAGCATGGTGGGATCGTAGAGGAGCACCATGGGAGGGCCGGGGCGGTGTTTGCTGCTCCGGTGGGCTTACACGTCCCAATTATCTTCCTGGCTATACCGGCAGGACCTGGGGACTCTGCTGGCTTGCACGGCCCCATACATGGCCGGGGCCCGGGTGGTTCCTGGGTCATCCGTCGGGGTAAGATGGTGAATGCTAACGCGAACCCATCTTGACCCACTTTGGCGGGGGACTGTTAACCAGGGGAGTTTTAGTGGGTTCGAGTCCCACATACCCCCTTTGGCCATCCCCTGGCGCAAGGGAAATGCGTGGGCATTTACCCTCAACAAAAAAAGGTACAACATCATGTCAATAGAATTACCGACTGCATTGGAGTTCGAGTGTCAAATGATGACCTCTCAGCAGTAGTTGGTATTCAGAGCAGACATTTTCACTGATGTATGAAGCATTGACAGCCCTGTGACATTGAGGCGCTACCTGATCGAATGTTAATGCCATAAATCTACCTAATACATTATTCCTCCGACAATATCTCAAAATTGATCTGGAAACATTCGTTGTTGTGTCACTATTTCCTGAATTATTTATGTCCGGTAAAACTCCGATATTTTCCAAGTCAATAAGTTCAGGAATAAAATTTAAAATGTTTTGATTACAGAATAAAGAAGCTGTAGAACCAAGTTTAACTCCGCCTCAAGGATTAGTAAAGTATTTTGCTATGAACAGAAACTCGAGCATGAAACTTTTAGCTCAATGTTTTAAATGCAGAAAATGTTCGGAACTAACGAAATAGTGCACTCAGACGTAGCAAGGGTAGGTTGGGTATTTATATTAAGAGTCAATTCACTTATTATACAACTATATACAAATAGATATGTACAAAAATGCAAATGAAACAGCTAGCTATTCCACAGCTACCATGGCAAACGATTTGTAGACAGGCCAACTGATCCAGATCACTCCAGCCAGAAGCGTTCCCAAAATGCTGGCTGCATTGTATTTTTATTTAGATAGATAGAAAATACTTTATTGCAAATGATATAAAAAGTACATAGGCAAACTTATTGCTAATTAGCGCTCTCTTCCAGCTAACTTTTGTTTAATGCAAAGTGCTCGAGTTTCTTTTGTTTAGGGCGCAGTAGTGCGTTTGTAGAAGATACGAGAAAATAAAAATAAATAACAAGCAACTAAAAATAAAGTAAACTACAAACATACGAATTACATATATTATAAAGGTTACAAGAAAATAATAAGTATATACATAAATATTATTTTTAGGGATGCTAATTAATAATATTAGCCAGTTGACTACTATTGACAAACTCGATGGCGTAGCGGGCGAGTAGCTTACTGTTTATTGTTGGTTTGTTTTATTTAACGTAGAACCGCTGGGTAAGAAAGGTTTTTGAAAGTTGGCCATGACCCGGACGACGCAGTGTAGGAAGACCCCTCCACCCAATGACATAGATGGAGGTAGTTCGAAATTGACCATCATGGCTCGCTTTGTTATAATATCTGTGCCTCTGTCCAACAGACTTCCACAGGCTAACTGACGTGAATCCAGCGAAAATTCCGCCCCGAAAGAGAATCCTAGTTGCATCCATGTTTGCCGGAGGCTGAGTTGTCTAGGGAGGAAGTTGCGATATCGACCTCCGCGGAAGCGCCCCGTTTCTGCTATCCTTTGCCGAGTCCCGACGCACCTGCAGGCGGAAATACGACGTTTTCCAATACATGCAGCGATATATCGCGCTAACCTAGTTTTGAACGAAGAGCGTTGCAAATAGGAAGCGTTTCGAAGCACACCGAGTGCCTACGGTGGAGCTTGTTAGTGAATGAAGTGTAATTTAATGACGGATCACCTATAGATAATAAGGGGTAATGACCATCCAGCTTCTACTGAGTTATGTATGGTCATTATTCGAATGAATGTGAATGAATGGATGATCCTAAAGGTACACTAGTGTGTAAATCGTTCGTTAGTTCGACGTTTCTCTGTGATTTGTTGGTTACTATTGGTCAGTAACCAGGTTGAGATATATTGGCACTGAAAAAGAGCTTGTGTTCTTGTTCTATGAAAAGACGGATGTCACAATAATATTCCTTAATAGCTTCTGCCCATGGCTTCGCCCGCGTAGTACCCGTATAAAAGTAGCCTATGTGTTATTCTGATTATAAAAGTATAATATAGCTATATTACTCAAAGTAAAGTTTCATCAAAATCCGTTCAGAAGTTTTTGCGTGAAAGAGTAACAAACATCCATCCTCACAAAGTTTCGCATTTATATTAGTAGTAAGAAGTAGGATTAAAATTAATTATTATTGATTGTGTGTAGATACTTACTTCTATTTAATCGAAAACGATAAGGAAGATACCACTTTTGTAACATGGTTATGAACATAATTTCCCGCTCTTAGTAAAGATAAACAAGGCGGTTGCTGGTGAATAATAGATTTTAATTTTAAATATAGTTCAGAAAACAAGCGATGTAATACATTTCCATTTAAATTCGTTTGGCATAATGTCAAAACATTGGTAGGTACTTGGATATTAACATTTAGCCGACCTTTCGGTACCATTGTGATACTTGAATCTAAAATAATACTTTACCAAGACTCAGTTTTCATATCAGGTAAAAGCAAAATACGGATCAATGAATAGCCCCCGGACATAAAATTAGTATCGTGACGATACCCTACTAAGGATTCGTTACTAAGGAGTACCTTATTCCTGATTCCAGCAATACAATTTTTTGCTGAAACTCCAAAAAGGCAAAATAAATAACTTATATTATAACACAGTAATAGCGATTTAAACCTATAAATAAGTAAAATTGTTATCTAGTCTTCTAAAGTAGACCTGATAATAGTACTTTAATTTGAAAGATTTTGCCGCCTTTAAATTTGTTTGTGACTTGATATATAAACCAGTCTGTCTGCATCTTATGCTTGTGTTTGAGCACGAGCATAAGATGCAGATTGATGTGGCACCCAATAACGAGCAACATCCTAGTATAAGGATACCTGTATCTAAACCACGTTCTTTTCTATTTTCCTGCTGACGTTTCTTAGCCGTTTAAAAGTCCTTCCTAAACGTCCGCGACCATACTCGACTGTCGTGAGAAGGGCCAATGAAACGTCAGTAGATGAATAGTAAGAAAGTCGTTTAGTCATAATAAAACCCTGAATTGATGTATAATGATGATAATATCCACTATAAAGGGTCCCCCACATAGCCGGTATTTTTGTGATATTGCATCTCTAAAATAGCAAAAACGCAGCTATGTAGGGGAATCTTAATTTCCTAGTTTTGAATGTTTTATTCCTAGATACCTGGTATATGTGTTACCTGATGTACCTACCTGCATTATGTGTCCGAGGCCAGCTCACGTTCAATCAATTCTTTATTCTTTATTGTACACACAAATAATACAGACAAAAAACTTACATATAGGACATGTACAAAGGCGAGCTTAACCCTAACAAGAGTTTTCTTCCAGAAAACCTGAGAATAGGGACAACTGATAAATAGCGGTGTAATTAATGTTCTGTACGTATTTGCATAATCATCCTGAGTATTTACCTAACTTACTTACCAGCCTATTTTTGCCTTTTTTATCGACCTACTTACTCCCAATGTAGTAATTATCTTCATACACACTAATTTCCTAAACACGGAAGAGAATTTAAAACTTTTCCTAACATGCACTTGTTTTGTTGTGGTTGCCAGCTAACGCTTAAAAGAAATAACTGGAAACTGATAAGTGCTTCTATAGTGGACTCTTTCAAAAACAAACTTGAGAAATGCATCAGCTCAATAGCTGCTAGTGTATCAAGAATTATAATGATTATAATAATTGCGAGTACGTTATGTAGGTGACTAATAAGTAATTGAAACTCTAGGCAATACTATCTAAAGTTGTTTCTAAGACAATGGCTATCCCTTGTTACCAATAAGTTAATTGAAAATTTCACAGACTTCCCGTTCTCAATGAAACCAATCTCCGTGATATCGGAATTGTAAAGTAGTGATGCAACGAATTCCACTTTTACGAACACGAAAACTGAGATCACTATTTGGCGAATACGAATAAATAAATAAATAAGATAGATAAAAAAACTCTTTATTGTGCACAACATAACATTTTTCATAGTCAGTTTGTAGATTTTTATTTTTTGTGCTCCAGAGAAGCACAGTATTTGTACATTTTTCAGGGACACAATTTCTTTTATCGGTTTGAATATTGCAAACTAAAAATTATCTGTTTGAGTATCAACGTAAAAAACATTGCGGCGCCAGAAGTAGACCTGCAGATAGCAATAGACCTGGGAGTCTGAGATAGATATCATTTTCAAAATTATTTTGTTATAAATTTAGTCATAATAATCGGTGATTACGATTAGTCGGTAATTACGCTACTATTCGCCGAATACGAATAACGTATTCGTATTTGTTGCATCACTACTGGAAGGAGTTCAAAGATTTTCTCCAAAAGTAAGGCAACAAAAGGCTTAGAAAATCCGTTTTTCACTATAAATTAAACTAGATATATAGCTAGATATATATTTTTCTGTTTTTATTTTTTCCTCCACCTTACATAACACCGTGTCCTTACAAGATAAGCTATGGAAAGGTCGGTGTGTGACTTTACATCAGCCATTAATCAGCCAGGACATGGGACACTTTTCCCTCTGGACGTGTAAATCCACTCCCAACTCTGGGCATGAAGGAATCAATATTTGGAACTGTGTTTTGCTTTCACTTAGGTACACAACATTCAGAGCTGACCGTTTAATTTATACTGACAAAATTTAGTATCGACAAAGTCGCAAAACGTACTTAGTGCCACAGAATAGGTACTCAGCATAACGAATTTTCCAAAAGTATTGGCCAACATTCATGCTAGAAAATTATATTAAAAAATCAGATTTTACTTTAAAAAATCTAATCATATATAGATAAAAAAAAACAGATCACTTGGGTTAAGACTAATTCGTTATATACACAGCAAAAAAGCATTCGAGTAGGACGTAGGTAATCGGTGTAATTAGTAACTACACAAAAAAGGCCCCGAAATTGAGAGCTTCCTATTTTGTTTTTTAAATGTTTGTAGTTATGGTTTTTAAAATTCACTCACAATTTATATAATATCCCAAAAAGATCAACCTCGGCAGAACTCGAACCCGAGATCCACCGCTTGGCACGCAAGACAATACCAACTAGCTAAGCTAAGAGATGTTATCAGCCTGGTCGAATCCCACCAAGGTTCAATTACTAAAATATTATTAAAATTAAGAGGCAGTCTATCGGACAGGCAGTGTTCGATAAACTTTGCAAATCTTCTTTTTGCAGATACCGCAGAGCCTCATAGCAGCTGTTCTGTGCTCAAGACGAAAGTCTACAATCAGTGCGTGTTGCCAGTGATGACTAAATCGCTAAGTATTGGCCTCATACCTTGTCAAGGTCAGGATCGTACAGCGGGCTAAGGAAGAGCTATGTGATAAAGTAAAACTAAAAGAACTAAAGACACCGAACATAGTGGCAATAATGGGCAGGCCAAATAACTCGCAGATCGGCAACTGCTGGGGAAAAAAGGTTCTCGATTCGTGATCACTATCCGGACGACGGCAATGTAGGAAGGCCCGATGGATCGATGTCATCTCAAAGGTGGCGGGAGCTCGGTGGATATAGGTTGCCCAAGACCGTTCGTCACGACACTCTTTGGGGGAGACATGTCCAGCTGGTGGACTTCTACAGGCTGTTTATGATGATGATGTGAACTATGCTAATTGGCATTCCCTCACCACTGATCTTGGCAAATCTCGCGGAAATTCATGATTTTATATTTTTTTTCTTTTATCATTGCAAGGTAAACATATATATGCGTAAAGGCTCGGTCAAAATAGAAACAATTGAAAACAGTTGAAAATTTATTGTTGTAGGAGGTAGCTACTCATAACTACATATTAGAGGTATCGCTCATCTAATGGGTGAGCGTGCTTACTTAATCGACGCTACAACTGCGCTTACCATCAGGTACGTTTAGTGTATACAAACGCGTACCCCACATATTTACCTATTATAAAAAAAAACGAAAGCTTAAAGCTATTCCTTATGGCATTCCACATAATAGAAAATTAAGATGTTTTGGGACGACAAGTTCAGTGCTCAAACATACCATGGGTAAGTTGGAAAGGCGTGAAGTTGCGGAAATACCTTTCCTTTAATATAAACAATAAAATAAACATTCCCTGCGTGTCTGTTTGGTTATCAGTTGCATATACGATTCCAAACATAATTTTTATGTTATACGCCGGTTTCGTATCCAGTAAGTTTTTATAGAGTTTGTAGAGCGACAAGATGGCGACAAGGTTTTCACTAGAATTGTAGAGGTAGGTAGGTATGTATTCTAGTAAAAACCTATTTTTCATCCTAGGTACAGCAGGTATTTAAATTTGATTTAGTGACCAGCTTCGAGCATCCAACAATCTAGATACGCATATAGCTCATATAATTGTTCATAACTGAAACGGCCTAACATGAAAAATCACTTATTGTTTAAAATGTACGAGCGGAACCCGTTTTAATTAAACATTCTGAACAACTGATCCGAGTATTCCGTACTGTGGTAACTATTTATTAGTCTGTTCCCAAACTCATTCGCCTGGATTAACGATTCAGAGATGGCGTATGTGGACCGTTCTACGTATTCATTTATATTGGGCCTTATAGGACATGGGTATCATACATCGAAATTCGAAATACATTTAACAATATTATTACGACTATACCACGTACTTGACTATTCTCCTGCTGACGTATCACTGCTGATGTTCTTGTCTGACGACCGTCGAGCGTGGTCGCAGACTTTGCTCATGATTAAGTCTAAACGGCCAACGAAACATCAGCAGGGGAATAGAAAAGTACGTGGTATAGTCGTAATAATATTCTAAAAAGATACCAAGCCATGATAATTTCAATTCTATGATCGAAATAGACACATTCCAAAATTATATCATAACTGGTTCGTATTATGTATTTTTTACAAGGTAACAGTACCTATTCTTAAATCTTGATAGGTTATTTGATCTTAGTTTCAAAAGTTACTTGACATACAGGATATTCCTTTGAGATTGGTGAGGATTGAGTGCGAGGAAATCCTTAATAGTAAGAGATTTCAAAAATGATAAAAGTCCATGCCTATATGTATGAGTATATAATTTTATCACGAGAATCGAACACCCACTTTTTCGAAAACTATAATTTTGCTCGTTTTATAACAGCAATAAAAGGTAGTTAGTGTAGGCTATAAAATTTTTGTTATGAAACTTTATTTCTTAATTCCTAAGAAACTAAAAAAAACTAATTTATCACAATTTTAAAAACCATAATTTAAACATTGGTAGAGAACGCTATTTAGCGACAAGACCGCTCATTGTGTTAAAGTTTGTAGTACTTAACTATGGTAATGTGTTATTTGGTGTGCAATAAAGTATTTTTTATCTTCTATCTATCTATATATATATTTTTGCTCATGACCTCTATTTTCTTATTTTTATTCGCCAGGGTACACCGGGATAAAATTTGGAGGCCGTTTTTTGTTTATTTGTATTCGTCTGTTACTATTTATCTCCGAAACAGCGAAATTATCGGATTATGCGGTTTTTTGCAATCGATTTGTATGTCTTCAATAGAGGATAGCCGTATGCGAAAGAAGTTCTAAGGAATTCTAGTACCTAGAATTCAAAGAAGTTTATTTTCTATGTATAGTTTGTAGTACTTATCTATATATATTATTTGGTGTACAATAAAGTATTTTCTATCTATCTATAGATATGCTTGTAGGTAAGTTTTCCATCCCAAGGCGAGTATAAGAAGGCCACCCTATGTGGATGGATGCTCGCATTTCTACAATAAACAGCTGGTAGTTTCATAGCCTTCGCGCTGATTTAGGCTTTGAAGGACAAGGACACGTCTGTGGTTGTTATCTCTTGGCTAGGTGTTAGGTAGTTAGTAAATGAAGAGACATAGTATATTGGTAAGTACTACTGTATTTTTGCCAAAAGTGTACATACATACATATAGTCACGCCTGTTTCCCGGAGGGGTAGGCAGAGACCAAGGATTTCCACTTGCTACAATCCTGGCATACCTCTTTCGCTTCATTCATCCTCGCCAATAGTGTATTAGAACATAATTACACTACGATAATCTATACTTACTTATAATAAAGCTGAAGAGCTTGTTCGTTATTTTGTTTAAACGCGCTCGGGAACTACCTGTCGGATTTGCAAAATATTTTTGCATTTGATAACCCAATTTTTGAGTAAGCTTATAAGCTTAATTAAATGGCTGTTTAACATCACGCTACAATCCTTAGAAACCGAGCAAAAGAAGCAATAGCGCGGTGGACGATGTTATTAAGGGGCCCTGCAATTATTGACGGAATGCACGACGAGCGGGTGCGGCCCGGCCGGCGCGGTTTACGCAATTAAAAAAAATATATACCTACTTATCTGTATGTTTTTATCGTAAGTAGACCATTATTTGACTTTATGATAAGCTAATATTTGGCCGACAATGAAGCACTTTCGTCGCAACTTAGATAGAAGGTATTAGGGTAACCTCTACTTCTGTAACAGAAATAGCTATCAGCGACATTTTCACAACCGCCGCCTATAGCTTGTTATGTTGTAAACACTATCGTTGATCTGATAGCATTGACATTGGCAATAAGGTCGGGGGTTAGACCCCAGAGCCAAGGATTATGTGGTAGTGACTTCCGCTGCACGCAAACCCTCAATTCTAGAGGGCACCATCGCGAAATTATTAACACTTCCAAGGCTGCATAGAAAGTTCATTAACTATGCATTACCTACTAGTATATCTATAGAAGAAACAATAGGACTCTTTGATATGAAAATAGTAGGCCTCAATAAACTGAATTTGTATAAGCACCTTTAAGGCTGTAATAGTAGTTTAAGGCAAACAAAAAATAAAAATTAAATGTTAGGTACATAAGATGCTGCAATGCAACCTAAAAAGGATTTTCTTTACGCACCGGATCCCAATTTTTAAGCTACGTAAGTATAAACTGTTGTTAATAAACACTTTTTGAACACCTAGAAAAAAACTCGTAGAGTACGTTTTTCTCCACAGTTTATTTGTTTTTGTCAAAAAGAGGCGTCAACATAAACCAATGCTTTGTGTGGCTGGATTATGTTAGAATGTTATTATTGCTAACCAGATGACAACCAATAACCTTGAACGAACGCGTTGTTCCCAGCGGACTCGTGCTATTAATTCCAATGTGTCTCCAGTTCTCTCCATGGAGCACGCGAGGCGTAAAAAGGTCAAGTTCTTGGCTGGCGAGGCCGGTGCGCTCCGCCGCCGCCCAGGGTCGCTGAACATCAAAGCTGTCTGATTATATACCCTTCGCCGAACAGCGCTCTAAATCTGGGACGTTTTAGACAACTTTATTACAATAACTTGTGATGATGGCTACGATTCGTAACCAAGCCTACGGCGTAGACCACGTAGCGTTGAAAGTAGATTTTCTAATTGATGTATACCTACTCAGATATTTCTACTTATAAGTTACTGTCTCTTGAAATACAGCTTTTACTAGTTCGGAATCGGGAGTCTATGGATTCATCTATAATCTGTAACATTTTATTATCCTATCCTACTAATATTATAAACGTCAAAGTTTGTGAAGATGGATACTTGTTACTCTTTCACGCAAAAACTTCTGAACGGATTTTGATGAATCTTTACAATAATATAGCTTAGACATCAGAATAACACATAGGCTACTTTTTATCTGGGTACTACACGGGCGAAGACGTGGGCAGAAGCTAGTCCTACTCTAATATTATAAACGCGAAAGTTTGTGACGATGGATGTTTGTTACTCTTACACGCAAAAACTACTGAACGGATTTTGATGAAACTTTATAGTATTATAGCTTAAACATCAGAATAACACATAGTCTACTTTTTATATGGGTACCATACGAGCCAAGTCGTGGGTAGAAGCTAGTGTCCAATAAATGTATTTTACTTTACTTTATAAGTAAGTACCTAATTGGATAGATTCTCCACCTTCCGAATTATTTTAATAAACCACCTCTATAGTAATTGAGTCGATCCAACTCGTCCTACGAAAACTGATCCCACGTGGGCCGAGTTCAAAATAATAAATAATGCTGGACATTTTTTACACAGCATCATCTAGCCCCAAACTAAGCTTGTATTATGGGAACTACATGACTTATTCGTCATGTACATGCCTTCTACTTATATACTTTTGTTTTGTAAAATAAACTAGTAGTTCACTTCGAACTGAAATCTCGCTATGTAGTACCGTTTTTGTTAAACTACGTTAAATGCACGACCGACATCTATTTTTGTTTTTTTACTAGGTATACAGCAAAATTTAAAAATGTAGGTAGGTATATAAATTTATAATTGTAGGTGTAAAATCAGAAATATTTAAAGTAGTGACGAATCGTATCCAAGAAATACCAACAAAATGAATTAACACACGATTGTTTAGCTTACTCCGCAATATGACTAGGCAATGACTGTATACAAATGGGTCAAGTACCTAAACGCCACTGCACAAATAAATGTATGCTGAACAATGCCATTAGCAGATTCGTTTATTTGTCCGTCCAGTTCGGAATGGATGAATCTAGAACGTATTAATCAATGGATCCCAAACGCCTGTCTGCAATCCCCTTATTACTTATGCTTAGGTACCAGTGCAGGAAATTGTAGGATTTTACAATAGGTAAAGTGACTTGTACAAGGAACAATTGTGGCAAACTCGCGATAGTGACATCTCGCACGACAGTAAATACATCAATGTTAGGTACCTACGAAGTGTATGCTATCAAATAGCGCTTTATCTTTACATAGGTATAGCGAAAGGTCTGAATAACGCATACGAAATTATCTAGGACTTGACTATTATGATAAAATACCTAACAAGTGGAAATCCATACCCCGTCGGGAAACAGGCGTGAGTGTAAATATTAAAAAAAACATTACCTACCAACAACACTTGTTGTTCCCAGAAGTGGATCAGATATATCAGCCTGGTAGAGATCTGTTAATTGCAAATCGAGGACACTACCTACCGTGGTCTAAGTAAGTATGGTAGAGTAGAGATTATAGATACTAAGTAGAGTTATGCAAATTTACCTAGATTACCTACAGAGAAAATGGTAGAGTTGAGTACGAGTTTCTGAAAATGAAAATCTTGCTATGGCGTGCTTTCGTGATATAATTATTATATAAGATAACTGAGGCGGCGGTGTCTCATCGAATAACTTCTTTCTATTTTTTATAGCGTAGAAAGAACGCTGTAAAATGGGTTAAGTACCTACGTAAATATTGTGAACCAACCACAGAAATTACCCCGTGAAATGTTGGTTGGCGTTGATGTCGACTATAAAAGTTCCAAAGTCCATTATCCAGTTCTAAAACCCTCTAGCTAGGGTGGCACACACGTTTGCACGCAACTTTCATTACGATATGACAATAACTTGTCATAACACAATGCGAGCGGAAGGCTTTCAGCTAAATTACGTGTCCCGCTGTGTCCATTCTGTGCCATTGATTAATGCAAGTAGCTTCCAGATATTATTGACTTTGTTCAGTCGCGTCGCATTTTTATTATCATAAAGTACCTTGCAATGTAACAAAAAAGACGCAACTTAAAATCTCATTGCCACTGAGTTGCTACCGATTTCCTAAAGTAAATCTGTTTGCTTCCAACAATTTCCCATTAATTTACCCCAGCTTCGACAATTCCGGTTGCCAAATGAATCAAATATGGTTAGTCGATATTTTCCTTATGTGCTTCGGTTCGTTGCGGCAAGGCAATAGCTTATTACCAAAGATTTTGAACAACGCATTACCAACTAGTGGTAAGTATATAGGTAGGTAGGTTATTGTGGGTAAATACTTGACAAAATACTTCCTCAGACATTTATTTGCGATTTCTCAATATCTTTTAATGAATAAAGCTAACAGGCTGGTCACCTAAAGCTGTGTTTGCTGGCAAATAGTGAAGCGGAGATGTGTACTGACTTGAACGGAGAGAAGATGTGTGCTGACTGACTCCCCTGGCTCCGATCGCAGAAGAGAAAAGGAGAAAAGATAAATCTTTTCTCTGCTCCACTCCGCACCAAAAAACAAAAGAGAAATCACTTTTCCTCTGTGTCCACTAATGCTAACGGAGTAGAGGTGTGGAAATAACGCGGTATCTTATTATTTATTAACGACACAGCTCCCCTCTCCACTTTAGTGGATACCAGCCCTAATTGAACCATTTCAACGCATCCTTTGGTTACGTCACGGACTGGATGTTAAATAAGGTCGATAGACGATTAGAACTATAATTTCGATCACCATCTTATCACCTTCGATAGCTCAGTTGGTAGAGCGGTGGACTGTAGAGTTTAAACAAAGTAATCCATAGGTCGCTGGTTCAAATCCGGCTCGAAGGAGTATTTAACTTTTTTTTACTAGAAACAAAAAATAATAAAATAATGCTTGACATTTTTCACACAGCATCATTTAGACCCAAACTAAGCAGATCTTGTATTATGGGAATTACATGACGGATATACTACTTATATACTTATTTTTTGTAAATATATACATACATAATATTATTATACATAGAAAAACACCCAGACCTAAGACAAATATTTTCAGATCATACAAACATTTGTCCCGCGGCGGGAATCGATCCCGCACCTTCTGCGTGTCAGGCGGGCTTTCACCCACTGCGCTACAGAGATCGCCACTACGTAGAGGTAGAAATAACTACTTATGAAATTGTTACTAAAATCATGTTGACTGTAGGACGACCCTGATAACACCCAGACCCGAAACAAATATCTGCAGAGCATGAAAACATTTAATTTTGTTCCGCAGCAGGAATCGAACCCGCCACCTCTTTTATGTCCCAGCCAGGTAGGTACTCGCCAGCCGCGCCATCGCATCGATGTCGTCATAATAACAAGTAGGTACCTAGGTAGTAAATTCTCAAATAGGACTCGCAATTAGAATATTTAGAATAGGTAACAAACATTTTCAAAGGGAAAGCCTCCCGTTTAAGTAATTCACAATTTCACACCTTGAAACATTGCGCTTCAGAGACACAATAAAGTCACACTTGCCCGTTGCACAAATGCAACTCGCATTTTATTCGAGCGAGGATTAATTATTCTATGGCGAGGGACGAGCCTTCCCACGAGAACCATTCACGCGGACAAATACAAAGCTACCCTCTCGCCGTCCCTCGCTAAACTAAATGCGACCGCAATTTTATACCAGCGCGAGTGTGTGCATGGGAATGTGCTTTCAGCCTTTCAGCTTTTACCGTGTCAACAGCGACTTTCAGCTACCTACTTTTAGTATGCAAGTAGTAATACAAAGTTACAATTTTTATTCCTATTGTATAATAAACAAGAAGATTCAGGCTCCATGACCCTAAAGAAGACAGTGGCCTACCCGAATATTTCCCATGTAGGTACCTATTTTAAATAGTTCAGAGGCTAGGACTATTATTGTGTTCTGAACTACAAAAAATCGTAGAACGGGTGATACAGGTCGGCCATGGAGTCTCCCATCGCCCTACTCCTTTTGGACCATGGTGCCTGAATCACCCGGTTTAGGTATATTATTATTCATTTATTTCAAATATAAATTTCCATAAATAACATCATAAACACAAAATAAGACAGACACAAAAGAAGTTATAAAATCAAACTCAAAATTAAATTAGATGGAGCCCATCCTGATCCGCATTCACCTGTTTTGGATAGAACAGTCTGCTCGCTCAACAATCATCTGTAGGATGCCGTTGCTACTGCCTCATATACATATGTCTTTACATTAGGCAAAGATGGTTATTTTTTTTTTTTAATGTTAACCACAGAACAACAATATGTGTTTACCCACGCTAAGGGAAGTCAGAAGATTTGATACTATCCCAAAAATTAGTTGGTAACTTGGTATAGCCCCCGAGTACTAAGCGAGAGGTTGCGGGTTCGAGTCCTGCCGAAGTTGATTTTTAGCGTAATTGTAAAATAAAAATATGACGATATTTATTTGTTTTTTTCTGTTAATCTAATTTTTGTAACTAAGAAACTTCTCATCTCTCAGTTATTTTTGTAGTATAGGTTAAGAACTAACCTTATCCAATCCTAACGTGATGGATGGCGGCATTTCACTTGACATGAAATTTGACCACAGATTAACCAATTATTACGTTTATCAACCTCTCAGAAGTTGCGCGTTAAAATTTACGTAGAAAAAAATTAAAAACGTGTAAATGAAATAAAAGTGTGCAATGCACTCTTCCGTTCGCTAGCTAAGTACTAGGTAACCTGAAATGAGCGTTGGATTGAATGAAACGATTCAACAGCGCTGGAGGTGCGGAAATCTATTGAAGAGAAATAACAAAAAGCCAGCCGGAGGCAGCTCTATGCAGGTCGAGAGGTCGAATGGCTGGTGATTTATCGTAGAAAACATTTACAGCAGAAATTATACGGCTCAAAAAATGTACAGGTACAAGCGTTTCTCGCTTGGGTAATTGTTTCGATTTTGTTTTTCGAATTCCACGATATTCTTAGGAAAGCTGTTCTACCAAAACGATTGAAACGCTTGTGGAGTAAGACTTTATAAAATTGTGAAAATAGTTACAAGTTTATAAAGCTTTATAAACTTTATAGTTCCATTTCGGAATGCATCAATCACTCATAACTACTCACAAGAGCTCGAACATGCGTTTGTCGTAAGATTTGTTTGTCTGTTATCATTTACAGCGAAACGACGTATCGTACCTTAATGCGGTTTATTTGCAATCGATTTGTATGTCTTCAAGGATGATTCTTAGATAGATACACGTTGGGGGATTTACAATTTTGTAAAAAATAATTATTTTACGACTATGAAGGTAGATTAGAAAAATAAATAAAGACAATTCACATAATACTGAGAACAAAATTGGATGCATTGTAATTACTTGAAAATTTCATATCTGAAATTAACCGATTTAATTCAATTCAATTCAATTTACTTCTTAGAAGACACATAAAATCATTGCATTGATAGGTAATTTCTTCAATTATTTTTTCATGGAGCATATTCTCAAAGTCGTCAGACTACTTAACAAGTATTGCACTACTTACAAGTACTGATCGATCAATATGTAAAGACTATTGGCAGTAATTGTTTTTCCAACTTTATGAACTCGCCAGCTGTTTTGTAGATAGAATTATAGTAAAGCTCAGTTCAGACTCGGTTGAGGCAGTGCAATGATCGTCATGGCCTGGTTCGGCCCTAGTTTGCACCGATCTTATTCCCATTGGCCCAACTTCAGTTTTGCTATCTAGATCGTTAGAAATCAAGAACTTCTTCAATTCTTGATTTTTAACTACCTGTTTATTTTGGCAGCTACGCAGACACAATTTTTTTTAAAAATATATATTATTTTTTAATGTGGGGGGTATGAAAAAGAGATCCATTTAGAAATCAAAGATGGCGGATTCAACAAGAACAATGTTCTAGAACACCTTGTGTGACCTTGTATTGGAAAATCAAACTCATTTGGGGTGCTGATTATGAAAATATGTTGCATTTCGAAATCATAGACAGCAGTGCAGATTTTATAAAAGTCGTATCGTTCACAGAAATCAAGAAACTGGCAAATAAAAGTTACACAAAAAATATTTTTTTAAATTGTTGTGGCCGACGACATTGTTCCCAAGTTTTTTTTTTCAAATCACTGTTTTCATAGGTATGTTCTAAGTAGACGAACTTCTCATGTAAAATAATGAATGAAAAGATCCAAAGTAATATTTAACTTTTTTAATAGGGATAACTTATATAATATGCAAGGGATAGTCCCAAGGATTTTTCTTCTAGTGATAAAAGGATACGGCCGCGAACGACGCGATCGCATTATCTGCTCAATAAATACAGTCAACAGTAAGCATAATCTTAAACAATTTAAATCTGTAAATGATATTTAGTCATTTTACAACTCTGCATATTAACTGACGAAGTTTCGAAAACTAAAAAATGAGTCCGTACGTCACCGGGCTAGACTAGTAGGCTAGGCTAGGCTAGGCTAGGCTAGTGCGCGGTGGGCGCCGCCGACACCGGCTAGTTATGTACAAGGTGCGGTCACTGGTGCGCCGGGGGAGGGGCGGGCGAGTGACGCGCGCGGTGCGGGCGGCGACGGCGCGGCTAGGAGGAGGACCCCGCGCCGAACATGTTCGCGCTGAAGCCGGGCGCGGAGGCGCCGCCGGCCGCGCCCGGTGCGCCGCCGCCCGCCGCCCCCGACGCCGCGCCTCCGCCCGCGCCGCGCGACTTCGGCATGGGCGGCTGTAGGTACTCGTGCCGCGCCAGACCGAACACGTCGATGCGCTCCTCCTTGCGGTACGCCAGGCACGCGCGGATGAAACTCTGAAACGAACCAAGCAAGCATTTTTTAAACCATATTTTTTTTTTATAAAGATCGTTTTTGCACCACAACAAAATGCACTATAGAACAAAGTACAGTGACGAGAGCGTCATACATTTCTGTGAATCGTGTTCTCACTCACGCATTATTATTTTTTTTGTAAAAACTGGCTAACCGTTTTTTAAAGTCCAACCAAATGCATGTTAGAACAAAATGCAATGACCACTGAGCGTCATTTATTTCTATGAACCGTGTTCTTACTCACGGGTTTTGCCGCGGTATCTGCGTAATAAGTAGCCGTTGTATCATTCTAGGATGGATTTTAGGAAATTCAGTAACAACAGTAGTGAAAATAGTAACCAAGAAGTTTCCCCTTTTCAAGTTTTATAAGTTTTGGGACATGGCTTAACTTGCCAACAGCCGTGTCGAGGGCGCGTCTTCGTGGCATGCACGAACTGCGCTGCAGCCGGTACATTTGCGAACAAGCGCAGAGAGCCGATCGGAAAGGGTTAGAGTTATCATGTGCAGGGCCGTATGCATACCTTAGCCTCGTTGCTGACTGTGGGTTTGTTGGCGAACTGAACCTCGGTGGCCTTGAGGATGGTGTTTTCCTCGAGTATGGTGGCCTGGCTCTGGTTGTGCCCGAAAGGTTTCTTGCCGTACAGGCACTGGTAGAAGATCACGCCGACGCTCCAAACGTCCACCTTGCTGCTTATCTTTGGTGGGTTTTTGCCGACGACGAAACACTCCGGCGGCAGATACCTGTGGGCACAAATAATCTATATAAATAAAAATCAATTGCTGCACGTATGAAAGATCAGCACTTGAGAACGGGTAAACCGATGTTTTTATTGTTATGTTCGAAATTGTCATGACAAGATTTGTACATATTTTTTTTTTAATCTATTGGAAAAGTCGGAAATTTGGATAATTCGTGCGAAGCCGTAGCGGGTCTTTAGTAAATAAATAAACGCTATATGTAAAAGGGCTATGGCTCTGAGCCGGCTGAGACGCAAGAGGGCGGGTTCGATTCCCGCTGCGGGACAAATGTTGGCATATTCTGCAGATATTTGTACCGGTTTCGGGTGTTTTAGTACCACGTTCCTAATACTCACGACACAGGGAATCCTAGTATGGTCAGGACTATGTATGTGGTTGATGGGTGTTTATTTATTTATTTAATCAGTGTGTAAAAATCAGAGTCGGTGTAAGAAAAAAAACATACTGGACATTTTCACACAGCATAATTTAGCCTCTAAGTAAGCTAAGCTTGCGTTATGGGAACTACATGACTGATATACTACTTGTATACTTATTTTTTGTAAATAAATACATACATCATATTATTATACATAGAAAGAAACCCAGACCCGAGACAAATATTTGCAGATCATACAAACATTTGTCCCGCAGCCAGATTAACCCGCAACTTTCTGCGTTCCAGGCGAGCCTTCACCCACTGCGCCACAGAGGTCGTCAAAGACTTTTGTAAAGAGACTTTATAAAGAGTGATCAAGAAAACTAACCAATAGGTACCGGCCCCTTGGCTGGTCAAGTCCATGCCATGATCCGGGTTATAGTTTTCCTCGTCCATGACCTTCGAGAGGCCGAAGTCAGTGATCTTGATCTCGCCGCAGACGTTGCCCTCCGTCAGCAGGATGTTGCCCGGCTTCAGGTCATAGTGGATCACGGGCGGCTTGATCTCGTTCAGGTATTTCAGCGCAGATACGACTTGCATCACGATCGAACGTGCCTCGCGTTCCGGTATTGTCTTATGCTGCAAATGGTGAATGAGCTCAATATAAAAACGCAGGATTTATTAATTTACCCCCTCCCTTACTTGTAAAGATTTTTCTTGTTGTTCTATCTATATATAATATGTATGTATTTACAATAAAAACATGTATATACGTAGTACATCAGTCATACAGTGACCATAACACAAGCTCTGCTTTCTTTGGGACTAGATGATACTGTGTGAAAATGTCCAGCATTATTATTACTATTATATTTTAAAGTTTTTTCGAGATCTAATCCTGACCCGACACAAGGATTCCCTGCCGTGGGTATTAGGGACTACGAGTACCGTGGTACCACAATACTTAGTCCGAAACAAATATCTGCAGAAAATCTAAACATTGTTCCGCAGCCTAGGATCGAACCTACACCTTTTGCGTGGCAGCCGGCCACGCAAAAGGCTAGACTTTTATATAATTATGGTTTTTACTCGCGACTTATGGAGCCCGTATAATAATATACTTTTGCCATACGAGGTTATGGCAAAACTATTTTTTTTATGTTCGGCTGCGCTTTTTGCAATTTGCAATCGATTTGTTAGACTAAGGATGGTGCTACGGTTGGTTTGATAGTGATCAAACGGCCTTTAGTGACTTGTAGTGAGAAGTCGCTAAAGGCCGTAAGATCAATAGTAGTTTAAACCACAAGAGCAAGTTTAATCTTCTATCTTCGATTATTTCATAAGTTCAATGGTAGTTTAACCACGAATTGTTTCTTATATTACAGTAGATCAAACCATCGATTAACTTTAATCGTAGATTTGCAAAATCAAAAGTAAAACTATTGCTCTTGCGGCAGCTCATATCTTAATCAGTTACGGGTCCGCCAAAATAAATCAACTCGCTAAAAAGTTCTATTTAAAACTCGTTAAAAAAAAACCCCCCGACTCCTTAATCGGGGTTAAATTTTTTTTAAATAAGTTATTATTTTATCAGTTTAGTCTAATATTCTAGGCGCTATTCAGGCCGGACTTTTTAGCGAGTTGATTTATTTTGGCGGACCCGTAACCGATTAAGATATGAGCTGCTGGTTATCCGCGCCGGAACAAATGCTTGCATGTTCAGCAAGTATTTGTTCCAGATGCATAATACCATGCATTGTACTCGTAGTTCCTGATACCCACGATACAGATAATCCTAGTGTGGGGTCAGGACTATGTATGTGGATGTTGGGTGGTATTTTGCACTGCATAAGTACGACTTAATAATTAGTTTATTTGCAAGCTATAATCAATGGAAGGCTAAAACCTACAATGTAACAAGCCCATTCAGAAGACAAATTTATAGTTTTTTTACATTCCAATTTTTAGTTTGTTATGTTCTAATTTATAAATAAATAAATATCGCTGGACAGTTTCACACAGCATCATCTAGCCCCAAACTAAGCAGAGCTTGTATAATGGGAACTACATGACTGATAAACTACTTAATACTTTTTTTGTAAATATATACATATTATACAAAGAAAATACCCAGATCCGAGACAAATATTTGCATCATACAAACATTTGTCTCGCAGCGGGAATCAAACCCGCAACCTACTGCATCTCAGGCGAGCCTGCGCCCACTGCACCACAGAGGTTTGTTACATTCGAATTTATAGTTTGTTATATTCAAATTTAGATTATGTAAGGGCCCGGTCAAACTGACGTTGTGGTGGTGGTTATAAAGTGGTTGTCAAGTTCGCGTGAATGTACTAATCGCCACCGCGTCAGGTTTTCCGGACTTAAAGGCAAAATAATCAGTCAATATCTTCATAGTATTTGCTGTGACAGAATGCCGAGACACCCTTTTAAAGCGACATCTTAGAAATTATGGTACTCAGTCGTAATTTACTATCATCACACCATACATTATAAATAAAGTGAATTGACCAGTTGTGTATCATACGTACCTGCTTGAGATAAAAATCGAGATCATGTCCATTACAATATTCAAGAACTGTACAAAAGGAATTTCCGTCAATTTCAAAAACATCATAAAGTTTAACAATACGGGGGTGGTCTAACGCCTTGTGTATGTTATATTCTCGTAACGCGTGTCTGAAACAAATAAACCAGTCATATAATATACACAGCACACGAATTTGGATGGAAAAGCTCCTTTGATTTCCTTCTTTTCATTTAAGTATTTCTTCTAGTTTTACCACGAACCATAAGACGTTTAGGACTGGGCCCTCACCTGCCACCTAATTGGCCCCTAACACTAGAATAATGGCTGAAGGTGGCATTTATTTTGACAAGTTTAGCAATGTCCAAAACTTTACAAAGCCCCCTTTGTCTCTCAACTTAACTTTCCGATTTTAAAGTTATCTTGATATCAGGTTAGGCATTACTAAATTATTAATATGCTATGCTTTCATTCTCCGTAGCCATTTCGCTGGTGAAATTAGTAGACCGATGGACCAATGACATTGTCACGATCGCAAAAAGTCTGCATTGTTTGTCTGTATAGCAAATCTATGATTAAGCTTTAACATCTTCGATAAAATGAACTTGTTTTAAGGACAAGTAAAAGATCTAGGAAGGTCAACTACTAGTTTTTTTTGTTTCTTTATTAAAGAGCTTAATCATGATGCGATTATGTCGCTCTGGTAAATCAACAGTTGCACATTCCTTGGTTTGTATTGTTTATTCTAAGAATTTAGAGAACTTATCACTGAATTTAATCTCCAAGTTAACAGACAAATCTTGTAACATAAGATCACAGTCAAATATTAACATTAGTTTCACTTTAGAGCGCGCAATCTTATCGAAATGCACACCAAACTGGTGTTTTATCGTCCACGTACAAATACATATCGACCCCATCCGAGGACGCGCGTGATTACCGCGTCGCATGCTCATTCTTAATCGGAACAATTGTTTTTGCAAGGAAAACAGGACGTGAATACTCACTAAGATAAGCAATGTTGTTTTGGACTTTACGCACTACATTTTAATTTTCCTAGCGATATGTATTCTGTACAATATAACACTATAACCTGCTTACAACATCCGAGCTTAATTCAAAGTCTGATTTTTCATTGTCTAAATCGCGCATATTTTGAGAAATGACGTCCCTTGATTTTCTTATTAAACTTTCTCCGTGAACAGATATATACAAAATAGTATAGTTTGGTGGCGCGGTCTTCAGCTAGACCATCTCCATCGTAAATAGTATGAGCCGTTACTTATTTCTGCTGCCAAGCAGTAATGCTCATATTGCTGTGTTCCGGTTTAAAGGGTGCCGGTAAAGTTACGAGCAAATGAGATTTTTGTATAAAAAAACTATATTTGTATAAAAAAAAATCTTATTACACAAATAAATAATAAATAATAAATAATAATAATAAATAATGCTGGACAATCCACACAGCATCATCTAGCCCCAAGCTAAGCAGAGCTTGTGTTATGGGTACTAGATGACTGATATACTTAATACAATACATTACATAGATAGATATTTTTTTATTATACATAGAAAATACCCAGAACACCCGGAACAAATATTTGCAGATCGTACAAACATTTGTCCCAGGGCGGGAATCGAACCCGCAACCTCCTGTGTCGCAGGCGGACCTTCGCCCACCGCACCACATCGGTCGTCAATCGGTTCTAAATAGTAGAATAAGAACAAATATTTAACAAAGATCTCCCGTAAACAGACATGCATAGTTATTGGTAAGCTATCAGCATTATTAAGATGATGTAATGTCATCATACACAGACTCACTTGATATAGTTGGCCTTTTTGTCTTCTTTCCAGTCTTTGTTTAGTTGGTGCACTTTACAGGCGGTGTATCTCTGCTCCCTCAGGTCGAACGCTTTGTGTACTTCACTGAAACCACCCTTGCCAAGTAGCATTAACAACAGGTACCTGAGGATAAAAGTACGGATTAAACAACCATTCCTCGAATTCAAACCTCTTCAGATGCGTGCACGTCCGTGCGCGACGGCGCGGGCCGCAAGCCGTGTCGGACAGCGGTTTCTAAGTAAATAAATATAGTTATTTATTCCAGAGAAATGCAATGTAGAACACCAAAGCCCGGGTTACACGAGGCTAGTAAAATGTGAGGTAGTAGATTTATACAAACTACTAAATAAAGTGGATGAAAAAGCAAACGATATTATATCAGCCAATGACAAAGCTAACTGTCTCGTATCTGTTAATATTCATGTTTTTTTTAATCTATTGCTGCCCTTTCACCCACTTTATTGGCATGTGGGTAAGACAATCCCAACGTATAATTTCAATCATACAAACAAGTCACTTTAATAGTTACAAAACACAGACTACAGTTTTCCCTTGAGCTTATTTTAAGAATTTAGTCGTTACAAACACAATAACTATCACTCAATAGATATAGATAGTCCTGACTCCACACTGAGTGTACCACAACACCCAGACCCGGAACAAATATCTGCAGAACATGCAAACGTTTGTCCCCGCAGCGGGAATCGAACCCGCGCCTCTCGCAATTCTTTAGTTATTTATCATCATTACAATATTTCTAGCAAGTATTAACCGGAGATTATTTGTTAAAACGAAGAATAGTTTATGTCAAATTTAACAAAGACTAGTCGACCGTAGGCCGTAGAGTACTAGAGTACGTATAACATAACGGTAAATATATGTTTTCTAACAGGGATTTATACCTGAGAGATTATACATTGGATCTGGTTTTATATCCTTCGGTAAACATCTGTTAATGCACCTTGCGAATAACAATGAATTTCACGGAACTATAGAATAGATTCTGTGATGAATTGTTCAAAACATATTGTATTATTTGTTCGCTTTAGAGACGCTTTATACGGTTTACAGATTAAAAAGATTCAAAATCGTCTCATCCAAAATATGGGTAATTATAAAAGCTTACTTGATAGAAAACCGCAATACATTTTCTGGAGCAATAAAACAGTTTAATTCCTCATGTTTGTAATAGGTGCATACTTATAAGCAATTGAAAAAAAAACCAAGCATCCAATGTCAATATAAATGATAATGCCTACAAAATCTACATATTTACGACACCAAGAGCACTGCTGAACCTTAACAATTTTCTTTGCAATATCCATATTCATTTTCTAGTACTAACAACTCCTTTATTTTAAAGACACCTCCGAAGCATATATCGCTTTAGCAAAATATAAAAGGTCCAATTTTGTGTAACAAAACAAAATTCATACATTGTGCTAATTGCTTCGTGCATAAAATAAAATAAAATTCAGGGAAATATCAGATAATTAATAAATAAAACTAAATTGTAGAAAATAAATAAATAGCAATTATAATTGAAAACCACACGCAATGAAAAAGGTATAGCACCGGACCTATTATATTTTTTAACTATGCTTTTTAGATGTTATTGAATGTTGATGATGACAATGAATGGTGATGAATAAATGCAAGATGTATTTAAAGTAAAGGAGTTGACACATAAGATAAGAATAGCTTGCGATTCAGTTCAAAAACTACTTAGCACAAAATGGTGGGTAAACGTTGATATTCGTCGTTATTATAAAATGCATATAATTCGGAATATCAACTAGGACCGCGGTTTTGTACTGAGACGCTTTGGAAGTAAATCTCAACAAGCATGTTGCGAGAACTTTATGAAAACATCAGTGTATCTAGAAGTGCAATGAACAGGATATCGCGGCTCTGCGTAATCGTAGAGAACTTACCTCTCTGAAAACGCGTGTTGGGTACGACTTTGCTCGTCATGATGCTGGTTCAATCTCTTAAAGTTACGGAGTTGATGTAGAAAACTGGGCCCAGTCCTTCAAAAAGAAATGATATTATTTTGAAGGACTGGATTTATAGCTACACTCCGGCATTCATCAGAAAAGCTTTGACTGTTGCGGTTTAAATGATCAATTTCACGAAAAGCTTGAATGATAATATTCATAGCAAGTATTACTTCCTCAAAGGTCACAGCTGTTCCTAGAACAACCAAAGCATATTGCGTGATAATTAGGGCGTGGAAACTTACCTTTCAGAGAGCACAGGATGTTGTGAGAATCTACTCTGGTCCTCATTGTGTATCCGTTTCAACTCTCGTATGTGTAGATTTCTTTCTCGCTCTAACTTCTCCATCTCTAGCTGCAAATCTGCGTCCTCTTTTTTGAGCGCGCTTTGTCTCAACTGGAAAAAAAATCATACAACACGTTTAAAATTCCATTTGTTAAGGATTTCTAGGCTATTATCGTACGTCTTTCACATTATGCTCTATGACGAGCAGTTCCTTAGTAATCAGGCAAAATTACCAGATGCCAGATAATAGCTTGCAAAGCTATCTTTACCCATGTGGTCCATATAATACATAGAGAGAAAAACGCAGCATTAGACCTCTGCTTTGATACAAGCAACTCCTCGGTCTGATGGACAGACCTGGCATTCTCGGCAGGAAACGTTTACCTTGAGAATCTCATCAGCTTCGTAATAATCTTGCGAGGTCATGCTAGCTAGGTCCCATGTGCGCTTCGGTCCGTCATAACGGAGGCTAGCTTTAGGACGGAATGTTATTAGCCTCATAATACTTCTGCGAGGCATGATGGGCAACAGGTTCAGCTTGAGGGAGGTGGGCACGTCGGTCCCTTAGGACGGAAGCTAGCCTGAGGACGGCAGATGTTTACCTTGAAAATTTCATCAGCCTAGTAATACTCTTGAGAGATCATGCAAGCTGGGTCCAGCATGAAGGTGTCGCGTCCATCCTTGAGGACGGCAAGAGAAGTTTACCTGGAGAATCTTATCAGTCTCATAATACTCCTATGAGGTCATGCTAGCTAGGTCCAGCATGAAGGTGAGGGCGCCGGTCCCATAGGACGGCAGGAGACGTTTACCTTGAGAATCTCATCAGCCTCATAATACTCCTGCGAGGTCATGCTGGGCAGCGGGTCCGGCTTGAGGAAGGTGGGCGCGTCGGTCCCGTTGTGCAGCGGCTGCGGCTGGGGCGTGGTCGGGGCGGCATTAGAAACGCGCTTGCCACGGCCGCCGCCGCCCTCACTGTTCACCGGTCGCTTCTTGAACAGCATCTTCTTCTGCCGGTCGATTTCCTCTTTCTCGGCGGTGATTTCCTCTTGCCGCCTGCTCGAACAGACAAATTCACTTGATAATAAAGGTAGATAGATGAACTTCATAGTACGTAACACAATTATACAAAACTTAACTATAACAAAAGAAACGCACAATGCTTTTGTCGTTTCAAAGCATTTCTTCCAGGCGACCTTACGATGGATGGGTTAATCTTAAGTTATCCTTTATAGTTTTTTATACTACCTACGGCACCTGACATAGTTTTTGCGGTATGTTTTTGTCTGTGTATGTAAATTACTTACACTGTGAAAATTTGTGTACCTTCATAATTTATCTTTATTATTTACCCTGCTGACGTGTATTGTTTCTATATGAATAAATCTCACTACCATCTGGGGAAATTGTATTTTTCCATTTTAAGAGAGCGGAAGCGTTCGCTTGTGCTATATAACCACCGTTTTGTGATATAATAGTTAACACCTATAGCTGTGTTTCATTTGAAGGGTGTGGATGTGTGTGTTATTGTGTATATCTGCTGAATAATTTACGCGCACTGAAATGTTTAATTTTTATGCGTAAGCGACGCAGTGATAGTTCACACAGAATGCTTTTTGTTGCAGTTAATTTGTATAGTTTTATTTGTTAAGTTTTAGGCCATACTGATAAAATCAGTAAAACTAGTTTATGTGGCAACACAGGGAGAAAAAGAACCACAAAAGAGCGTGACGAATCTAACTTATTTCCATCTCGCATGTGTCGCATTTAATTATTTTACCGGCGAACTTACTCACTCTCGTATTTTCGAATATCATAAATCTAGAATCAGGATAATTTTACTGTTGGAAAGTATACTAGACGAGGAAAAGCTATACTCCCACTTATTGCAAATTATCACCTTCTTTATTCAAAAAGTTCGTGTCAACAATAGTTATGCTTCATTAAAAATTGTTTTATTAGCCAAAACACTTGTTTAAAATTGGAGCTCAATATCATAGAGCATACAATTAAAATAATGTTTACCCAGCTAAGCTAATAAAGGCTCAAAGGTGTTTCAGCTTCAGAAACACAAAAATGTGGATCCGTCGTACAGCGCTAATAACTTTAATTCGAAGAGCGTACAAAAATCTCTTTTTGACTGATGCAGGCCCGCCCCTGCTTGCGCGATAGCAATATTAGCCGTTCAGAATTTGTTATAAATTTGGTGGTGTTCCGTAATACCAAAAAGGATGAATGAAAACTTGTTGTATTTTTCACATTGTGTTGTTATTCTGTAACTAGACAATATAATCTATGTACCTAACCAAACGATACGTAAGGTATTGTTGTTTTTAATACGAAACAAATAAGAAGAAAACATGTCATGTATGACGTAAAAATATCTAAAATGTGATTCGTTTACATTTCATTTTAGGTAAGTATTTTGATTTTTTTTAGCAAGGTACGTATATAAATACTATTCGAATGCAAATCATAACATAATATGGTGGAAATAAGCTCTAATTATAAATGACTATGGTATTACGTTTGTATGGGCAATTCATCCAACGCAAGCCTCTTAAATAGGTTTTTTTTATTACGGTTACGTGAGGATTCCAGGCTACCATAAAACGGACGATGCACTGAAGGATACTATGACCTGGTGGACCGTTGACGTAAACGTTACGGGAGATCGGTGTATGAAGGTGGCTCTAGTCTATCCTATTTAAAAGATTTTTTTTGTATTCTCTCCTGTTGGGTGCTCAATTGCTCATGCAACAGGGTACTGATCTGGTTAGATTTTGACCAGATCTTCCCCATCAATTTCGAAAATAATTCAATTGATTTATTCAATACTTCCGCAGAAACAATGTAGTGCTAGAAGAACTTAATGAGAAATAATGTTTTTTATGCAGCTGAAGTGGCAAACGGCCCTGTTGGTAAGCGGTTACCGTAACCTGTGCACACCGCTTGCAACACCAGAGGTATCACACGCGCATTGCCGACCCTGAGACATAACAGGTGAAAAGTCACATGCGCCTGTTCATTCACCAAATCTAACAACTGAATCTAAAGCTTGTAAAAATTGATTGATGGATTAACCTCGCTGTAGTGCAATGTTCTTCTTAAAATAACATATCAGCAAAAGACATACCTTGTGAGTTCTTGAAATGCATATCCATCAGTCCAGTTCTCTTGAAAGGTGGCGCCGACCCTTTGCGTAACAAACTGGCCGAGCCTTAGCCGATTCTGCATACACCTCTGTCTGGCTTCTTTCTTTTCAATAGTACTTTTCTCATTTAACAATTTCTTAACAACTTCTATACACTTATTTATGTGTGACTTATGTTGATCTATAACCTGGAATTACAGAAAAATAAAAATGTAATTGCCTGTAATTTTTCTAACATGGTCGTTTAGGAATCAATAATGGGTGTTACACATAAACATTGTTTTAAAATTTAAACAGGACTTCTGCTTAAATTTTAAAACAATGTTTATAATATTCCCAGTCCCCTTTTGCCATTAAGTGGTTGATGGTAAGGGATGACAATAACTTCTAATTTTTTTTTCTCTTTTGACATGTTTATACATATTATTATTATTGTTTTAACCATTCTGTGCACTACCAACACATATTTTTCCACAATACACAAAGTTTATCTGGAAGGGAATGTTTTGTAGCATTAAGTTCGCCTATGTACTACTATTTTGTACAATAATGAATTTTCTATCCATCTATCTATTTATAAGAGCATATCCTTATGTATGGAAGAATAATGTTTTTATGTCTTTCACAGATTTGAATAAACTTCGTCAGTTCGATTCCAAAATAAACCTGGAACCTTATATAATGTTAGTCTGATGTTTTGATGTTGGTGCCGATAAACTTAGCAATGGCTGTACCGATTGAAATAAACAATGCATGTTAAAAAAATCTTTCCTTCCCTGTCCCTTGGACACCACAAATTATTGATTTTTTTAACTCTAATTATCGAGATATTTAGGTGTCTACTTGAATTGCAAAATATGGAAAAATGGGGATAGATAATGCGTTTGAGCAAAAATTGATATTCAATCATGTCCATCACAATGCTTTAGGCTTTTAACTGGCACCACTTGATGCATATTTTATTGAACATATTATATCCTACTAATATTATAAACGCGAAAGTTTGTGAGGATGGATGTTTGTTACTCTTTCGCGCAAAAACTACTGAACGGATTTTGATGAAAATTTACAGTAATATAGCGTATACATCAGAATAACACAAAGGCTACTTTTTATCCGGGTATCACGCGGGCGAAGCCGTGGGCAAAAGCTAGTAGCTAATAACCCAGCAATTTGAGAATAGCCAGGGGGCTAAAGCTATTAAAATATTAGAAAAGAATCCCACGAAATCATTCGTTTGTATTCTTCGATTTATAGACGAACTCAGTGGCGCAGCAGGCGAGCATCCAGCTGCAAAGCAAGAGGTACGGGTTTGATTCTCGCTGCGGGACAAATATTTGCACGTTTTGCAGATATTTGTTCCAGGCCTGGGTGTTGTGGTACCAAGGTACTTGTATTTCTTGATACCAACGATACAAGGAGCCTAGAGTGGGGTCAGAGCTATGTGTGTCTCTGTTGCGTGTTATTATTATTCTTATTATTACCTTGCTCTGCGCTTGCACCTGATGTTTCAGTTCTTCATTAGATCTCGTTAATTCATCTATTTTATTATTCCTTAGCTCTAAGTCGGAAGATGCCTGAGTTTCCAACTCCTGTATCCTCTGACACGTCAGTTCCGTTTGAACCTGCAACATTTTCAAAAATTATCGAAATCGTATTTAAAAAAAATTTTGTTTTAGCTTGGATTACACAGAAAATTATTTAAGAAATACAATTTCATTCAACTGCGAAAACATGTACAACATTTTATTACATTTGAGACATACAAGATGACGTAATGTTTTATTATGACTACATTATGAGGAATAAGAAAAACCTACAAGAGGAAAAATCTGTTTATGTAATAACCATTTTGGAAAATATAGAAGTTTGATCATAAGATCAAGCGAAAAGTGTTATGCGATTTTAAATATTTTCTTTGATTCTCCAGTAATTATTATAGGCGAAAAAGTACTTTTGCGGGAATCGTGAATCAATAAACTTCAATTAATATGGTTTCATTTCAATTTCGCGCCACAACCAGACCCGCCCACCTTAAAAGGGCTAGTAAAGAATACTAGCCAGACACAGATTCGTTTCCAAGAGACATGTTTTAAGATACGAAGAAAGGATAAAGAAGTTGCAAAGTACTGGAAATATAGTGGCTGAAAATACTTAGGGGACAGTTTGTAAACCAGCATAATACCTGCTTAACAGTAGTGTGTGGTCGATGCTGTGGCGTAGAACGTAAAAAGTCTGTCCCTGAAGGCAGCAATGAGGAGGGTGACGGTGGGTACTGCAAAAAAAACATATTTTCTAAGCTACTGAATATTGAAAGCTGGTGAGGAAAGGTTCCCGAATGGCAAGCACGAACCGAATGGCGCAGTATAGGAAGACCCGAGGAAAGACCCATGACATCTCAAAGGTTGCGGGAGGTCGGTAAATGGAGGTAGCCCAAGATTGTTCGTCATGTCTATCTTTGGGAAAACCCTATGTCCAGCAGTGGACTTCTACAGGCTTTTACTGATGGCTGAATATTTGAAGGTAAGCTAAAACTAGTGACCAACCCTAGCGTCCAGATTATAGAGTCATATCTCCGAAACACGGAAACTCTACTTTGTATAATCCACTAGCGTTGACCCATTTAAATTTCGTGTTGAACTGAACATCGCTTTTATCTGAAAAAACGTCAGCCCTGAACATCTGCTGTGCGACTTAAGTCTGGATTCTGTTTTAGGTACAAATCTAAAACAGAATCCAGACTCAAGATACAAGTATAATATTCTTTAACAGAAAGACATTTTCAATGGAAATAAGTCAACAAATCTATCTTGAGTAGACTCGGTTTAAGGTTTGTTGTAGATTGCCTTTATTTTAATAATCCACAATAAGAATGATCCACACCAGACTTTTTGGTGGGATATCCAATACAGCAACGTTTTCTTTGGCGTAAAAGCTGGCATTTAACAGTTACTACGATACGAAGGCCCTATTGCCACAGAGTTGAGGGAAGTCGATTCAGCTGTGAAGCTTCACGACTGGATCGCGACTTCTCTTTCGGAAGCCGGATTCTTGTTTTTATCAACATCATGATCGTTGTCTTCAATAGCCGGTTTATCCAATGCTAGACATCAACGCCTCCCTTAACCCCAACGGTTGTCGGTTCTTCAGCATAGAACGCAAAGAACTCGTTTACCTCAACGGTTGTCGGTTCTTCAGCATATAACGACCAGAACTCGTTTACCCCAACGGTTGTCGGTTCTTCAGCATATAACGACCAGAACTCGTTTACCCCAACGGTTGTCGGTTCTTCAGCATAGAACGACCAGAACTCGTTTACCCCGACGGTTGTCGGTTCTTCGTTATAAAACGACCAGAACTCGTTTACTTCAAAGGTTGTCGGTTCTTCAGCATATAACGATCAGAACTCGTTTACCCCAACGGTTGTTGCTTCTTCGGCATATTATATGACCACTGCAAAGCTTGGCAAAGCTTATATGTCTTTAACTATCATCTCCGAAATGGCTTATCCGATTGAAATAAAGTTTTTAGCAATCGATTTGTATGATTTCAAGGATGGTTCTTAGATAGGTTTTATCGTCACAAGTCACGATGGGAAAAATATATGGAATTGACAAGCATATCGCAATTAGACCACGTGACAATGCGATCGCTTAATGCCAATTCCACATGTTTTTGAACAATATAGTAAAAATAGGAGTGCTTCGGAGCGAATGGACGTTTGGCTAGGTCCTCAGGGCTAAGTATGTGATGGGTGTTTAACCCTCGGAAAACTATTTAATTTTAAGAGACTACCTAGATAATGTTTTGATATTGTTTTATTAGTGTTCTCACCATAGGATAGTTGGCGCCTTGCGGCGAGGGGGACTTGGCACCCGCGTGCCGCACGGGACTGCTAGAGGGATGCTTAGAGAAGTACTCTCTAATATTCGCCTTGTCAGAGGAGTTATGCCGCTGCTTGCCGCCGCCGCCTCCCCCGCCACCACCAACCCCTTCATCTCCTGAAAACATCACAATTTCAATTTCAATCCTACTACCAAATGAATGAATGAAAATACTTTATTGTACTGTACACCTTATGATATAAACAAAATAAACAATAACACATTATGATAAAGGTGCAGTGGGCGGTCTTATCGCTTAAAAGCGATCTCTAATATTATAAAATATTATAAATGCAAAAGTATAGAGGCCTTACTTAGATTTTAAACGGCTGTTTAGCTAAACAGTGTTTTGTTTTCTACTATTGAATTTAAAATTACACAAATAAGAAAGAGACAAAGCAGATTTAATACCAGATTCATCTTTTCGCTGCCCTCAGCAAGTAGACAGTATCATGGCCAAATATATTTGGCACATGCCCACGTCTTGCATAAAAGTTACAAGCTCTTCGCCTTTTATTGGAACACTAACTAAGAGGATCAATAATAGGCACTGGAAGAGCCTATGATTTTTTGATTTCAGAGCATGCCAGTATCTTCAAGATGTTTTTGTAGTGGTCAATATCAACGAATCTTATATCTTATCTAATGTGCACACACCTGCAAAAAGAACATAATTTCTAAATTTCAGAGCTCCACAACTTGAAGTTTAGGCTGTGTCTTGCCAGTTACAACAAGTAACAATTATAATTTTCTCCTTTTTTTAAGTTGGTTGAAGGAGGTTCTCAATTCTTCTATTTTTTTGTGTATATTACGCAATATCTTCGCCAATTTTATTGTGGACTGGTATTTTAATGGTTCTTTTTTTCAATGGGTAGGGTATACTTCAAGGGTGGTCTAATATATATTTTATGAAATAAACCCCCCCCTAAGGGTGAATAAAGTTAACGGATGAAATTTCATATTGGTCTATGTCATCGGTCCGCAGGGTGATGAGCCTACCTTCACTGGCTATTCAGGTAGAGGTCGCCATTCGAGCTATTACAGTCCCCAACTGACCAGAATTTTTTAACACTTATTTGATCTGGAAATGTTACCTTTTCGTTTCCTTTTTCTTTCTGGCATTGCTATCGTGGGAGCGGCGCCACTAGGGGGCACTAGTGTAGTGCTAGGGGCAACTGCGGAACCTCGCATAACGACCGATTTCTCTGGAGTTAACGCATCCACTTCTTTAATTTCCTTATCGCTATGAGATGACCCTAAAACAACATTTAAAACATCATTAAATTAATGTCATTGTACAATAAGTAATTTTTAAGTAAGTAATTTAGATTACATATACTTTTTTCTATGTTATTTGGAAGCATACAGGCAGTACCAGGCAGGCCACCAGAATATGGTAATCAGTGGCCCTCAAATATTGACATCTGGAACAGGCATTGTTCATAATTAACTGACAGAAGGTCAGGGATACTAGAACGCTGCTGTTATATACCCAGTCCTCCACTACTTCAAGGAGCTGGACTGGTTGGGGTCAGGTTAGAAGGGGGAGAATACACAATACACCCCAATGTCAGATGTCAGTGCAGACCTCAGTTCCCCCATTTAGAATGAGAAGCATTGCTGAATTTGCTGATGCGTTGCCAGCCTTAAAGACAAAGTTGAAATGACTAGCATTACAATGTGACAACAGAAATAGCTCCAGTGGTATTACTTTGGCAGTGTGATCACTGAATACTAATAATATAATCATCAGTTATCATCATTACTGATCAAACACAACCAGTTTACTATTCTTAATCATCATCAATGTGGGCAAGTCTTGATAAAGGCATGCCATGACTACTTCTACCCACAGTAATTCAGTTCTCCACCCTCAGTCTCCATCAACAGATCAGCTCGCTATCACCAGATCTATGCTTATTGTATTGTTTACAAACTACAACACAAGTAAGTCATAACAGCTTGCAAAAAGTGAAAGGTCTATCTGAGTTGGTTACAGTCTGTTGGCAACAAAAATGCTAGAACTTTACTTAATAATATTATGGGATTTCGGTAGGTAGGTAACAACAGCTTTTTTGAAGTTAGCCATTTAACAACTGTTTTCTGTTAGATTGATCAGCACAATAACTATGGTTAATAAATGGTAAAAATTGTATTTTTTTTTACAAACAATCACTATTCTTGAATCTTGATTTGACAACAGTTACATGAAAAGTGGTCTTGCAAAATTTGTAAAGCACAACATTTTGAAGTTTAATACCTACAAGCTTCTAAAAAGCCAAATAAATGGCGTAACTAAGTTATGCACAATATTTAATTATCCGCCTGAGCCGCAGAAGGCGCGTTCGATTCCCGCCTCCAGACAAATGTTTGTATAATCTGCAAATACTTTTCACAGGTCTGAGTGTTTTCTATGTATAATATGTATGTATTTACAAAAAGAAAGTAAGTATATAAGTAGTATGTCAGTCATGTATTTCCCATAATACAAGATCTGCTTAATTTGGGGCTAGATGATGCTGTGTGAAAAATGTCCAACATTTTTATTTATTTCATTAATTGAACAGAACTGGCTCTTAATGTAACACACATTAAGAGCCAATTCTGTAATATCAAACAATAATATTTTTTTCT
Source organism: Perizoma flavofasciatum (assembly GCA_958496245.1). Lineage (NCBI taxonomy): Eukaryota > Metazoa > Arthropoda > Insecta > Lepidoptera > Geometridae > Perizoma > Perizoma flavofasciatum. The sequence goes on along the minus strand of OY292425.1, from coordinate 8,958,479 downwards.
ATATAAGTTTGACACTAGAATATTTTTATTCATTAAACTATTATTTTTTTTTAAATCGAAGTTTAGGTGTTTTTTTACCTATAATGATAATGATGTTTCTTTTATGTAGGAGTAAGTACGTACTTAATTCGACGTTTACCTACTACTAATTGAATTGTTTACGTGTTATAATGTGAAGGTAAGCTTAAAGCAGTAAACTCACTTTTAGCCAAAGAGCTCAGTAGGCCGATGTGGTTTAAGTTAGCTCCGTTTTTATAGTCATGCATTGTGGCACGCAACTATGTTGTGTGACGGGAAGAAATACGGCACTTTCTCGGTTCCTATCCGGCATCATACACAACACGTGACGTCACAATCCTTGGTTTGATGACAGTTTTCACATATTTAGTGCCATTCTCAGGTTCGTGAAAGAGGTTAGCATCCCAGCAAGAGACCGGCACGTAATAAACACTTAATGCACTGTTCACACAACACCATTTTGTAGCACTTTTATCACAAAATCACCATTTACCTGTGCTCATATTGGAGTCCTGACTGTGTAGTGGTTGCCCCGTGTTGACAGTGGTTTGTGGTGCCATCTGAATTTGTGACCCAGCTGACATCTGTAAAGAAAGATGGCGTCTTTACATATGACTCGCCCAGTTTCCTACGATTTCACTAGTGCTTATCGGCTAATTCAAATAAAGCTCCACTTTTACTCACTGATTACACATAGTTCATTGCGTTCTATCAATTATTTTTCAATTTTCACTTATCCAAATAACCTAACTAGTTTGACAACTTGTAAACGATCGGTAGTCTCGCTCGAGCCGAGTCGCGACACTCGGACGGATACGCATCCGCGGGGTGCGGGCGGCGCGAGGGGGTGCGAGCGGAGATCGTCACGAAGTTCGCTCCGAATGAAATAATAATAATACCGACCGACAGGCGAAGCGCCATTTTACAAGGATACAAGGCCGCAAGCATTGTTCAACTCAAAAACCTCGAAAAAAATACTTTGCCTACAACATTTACAGAGTTATCGCAACATGAACGAAGAATATAGCTATAGGTACCTGCTTTTACAGAATACTTTGCTGCACAACTGATGCGAAAGAACGTGTCGGTTCATTCGCATTCGCGTAGTTAGCTACACAGGTCAACAGCCTGTGATAGCTATCGTGTTTGTTGGCCAATGGAATAAGTTATGAACAAATTGAATTGATTCACTCACAGCAACGAATGATACCAGAGATCATAATTTTAAAAGGACCAAAACAAGAATGACTTAAGGTAGGTAAGTTACCTATGTATTCACTTTATTTTTATCGATTAAATAAGCGTGATCCAACATCAAAACTAGAATACGTGGTAGCTAGGCAGTAGATAGATACTACACGAAATCGACTTGACCAATTCCCGCAATGAGGTGGCACGGCGGGTGGCGGCGGGCGGGCGGGTGGCCGTCCGGCTCGACGGCGGCGGCATGCCACCGACCGCGGCGAATGAGTTGGTAGTTATATATACTTAGTTAGGTACCTATAGTACCTAATACCTACCATCGGCATAGGCCGCGAGGCGCGGCGTTCGTGCCCCACAACAAACTGCTTACTGGACGCGTTACGCTGGCGCCTACTTTGATGTGGCCTGTGGCCGTGCCGCGCTCGATGTATCCACTTAATCAGATAATACAGATCTATGCTATACAATACCTTAGTCCTACTATGAGTGAGTTCATAAACATCATCGACCTAAAGATGTATTTACAAAACCACATTTTGGTTCCTATGCTTGTGTATGATCCAGTTTAATAGAGAGAAAACAATGGTAGGTACCTATATCGACAGAATGTTATAAAATTACCTACCGAGATCTAAATTTCAAATGTTTCAATGTCACTCAAACATGGCCATATTGTAAAATTTTGTTTTGTAAAGAGATAAAGATAATTTATTTTTAAATTTAAATGGTACAAATTCTTTGTAACTTAAATACCTACACAGTTTTACTTATAAACTAGTCATAACCTTTTTAGATATTACTAGATTGTTATTCTTATAGGAAGTTACAAAACCGTACCCTACGTGCTAAATTTAACCGTGTTACCTATCCTTGTGATTTGATGGTAACTTGCCGAAACATTTCGATTGTATCTTGCCATGCATGACCATGAGTACTAACTTCATGACTTGAGAGCTTGAAAATCAATTTTCAAGCTCTCAAGTCATGAAGAATCAATAGGTTCTCTTTGGTATATAAAGTCTTTTATTTATACTTTTACTAGGTATTTTGAGTTTGTTTGGGCAACTCAAACTGTAGTTCACCACGCATGTCGTAAGGAGATATGGAAGGAATCCACTGTCAGAATGTCATGTATTTTATAATAAGTAACAATCGAAACCACAGCAGAACAAACCTGAACTGTAATAAATCCATAGATGGTGGAAAGAAAATGAATCACAACCATAAACATGAATCGAGTAAAGCAGTAGAGAGAGACACATTGAGTGTTATTAGCATTATTATTATCATTGCCGGCATTGTATGTGCCTTATGCATACTCCTCCCCTGTTTGAGATGGCTGCCTCTTATACATACTATTCAACATCAAAGTCGTCTAGAGACGTTCATAAAACAGAAACTTATATCGATTGGATAACAAATATGAATAACAAGGGACGAGCGAATGATTGGGTAGAAACTACGAAGGATGGAGGTATGCACAATGTATCTAACATTTCAAACGGAAAACCCACGAAATATTATAAGAATACAAGCAAAAATCCACAGAAACGTAAGTTAAACAGCCTAGTAAGTTCAAAATTTCATAGCTAGCAGTAAATATTGCGAATGACGTATTTGAATTGCATTGACATAAGTTGACAAATAGAAAGTTGGCAAGAGCGCATTAATTTATCACAATCTTCGCCTAAAACATAAATACACATAAACAAGCAATTACCTAGATGATTATAATTTTAAATGTAGAACCAGCAAATACATGATACGTGACCTTGCGAATACGTCAATGCAATATCTAATCTAATTGTAAGTACCTAGTCTGCCAAATTAATTCTAACTGAATATATCGTTACTTCGTTAAACTAATAGAAACACCTAAGTGGGAGCAAAAACTTTAACTTGCATCAGTAGTGAAACTGTATGTTAAAGTTATTTAATTACCTCTGTGCCGCAGTGGCCGAAGGCCCGCCGGAGACGCAGAAGGGTGCGGGTTCGATTCCCGCCGCGAGATAAATGTTTGTAAATGCAAATATTTGTTTCGGGCCTGGATGTCTGTGCATAATATGTTTGTATTTACAAAAATATATATAAGTAGTATATGAGTCATGTAGTTCCCATAACACAAGCTCTGCTTAGTTTGGGGCTAGATGATGCAGTGTGAAAACGTCCAGCAAACGAACCCACAACCTTCTGCGTCTCAGGCGGGCCTTTACCCACTGCGCTACAGAGCTCGTCAATGTTGCAAGCAAATTACAAGTTTCGCTTGCTTAAAGTGTTGGAAATCTATCGACGTCACATGGCTTAATTTTTTTATTCTAGAGCATGCAAGTTTCCTCACGATGTTTCATCCCTCATCGTTTGAAGCAAGTGTTACTATAGTAGTGATAATGTAGGTAATAAATTAACTTAAGTATGCATTAGCTCTGATTTTTTTTTATTAAAGTCCCGCCCGCCTTACCCAACCCTCTCAAAGGCAATCAATACTCGGTCACATCTCTGTCGCGCATTTATTGTCGAAGCGCAGTTCTACCTACGGGCCCCAAGTCCCCCTCTTCCGGTGGCTGGCATACAGCCCCCGCGTTTAACCCAATTTTCTAGTTCTTGATAAAGGAGAGAAGGGAAATGTTAATTATTCTTCTGCTACTTCAGCAAGTTATTTTTCAAGTAATGTTAAAAAATCAAATGTTTACTTAGCTTAAAAACTGAACACACCATACGTAATAGTATTCAAACATGAAGAGGCACAATGTTTGCTTTAAAGTTAAAAGAAAACACTCGTTCTGGAGGAAATTGGAGCACTCGTTCCGGAGCTAGATTGAGTCGAGAAAAAAAACGGGACATACACCCATTCACAGTATACACATACGTCAAACGCATAACATAAAGGGATATGGGGGCCGAGAGGGTTAAAAGCCACAAGAGTCGAACGGGGTCTGTGCATTAATGATTTATTATTGCGATCTTATGAATCGTGTTCTCATGTTTTAGGATCGAAGCTCACATTTATACTATTTTACGATCAGTTGACATAATTATAAGTTTTAACGGGTACACGTAAAACTTATAATTATTTGAAGATTATTGATAAATTGATAAATAAATGAATATAAGGTGTACATGTGAATATCATAAATGCAGATTTGATGTCGAGTATCAACGAAGAACATACGATGAATGCAAGATATAAACGCAATTGAATACTGTATAATAATAATAATGCTGGACGTTTTCGCACAGCATCATTTAGCCCCAAAAGTAAGCAGCTTGTGTTATGGGAACTTCATACATGATAAATCCATACATATTATACACAGAAAACACTCACGACTCGAAACAAATATATGCAGATCATACAAACATTTGCTCCGCGGTAGGAATCGAACTCGTAACCTTCTGCATTTCAAGCGGGGCTTCGCCAACTGCGCCACAAAGGTCGTATTCTAATAACATGCTAAAAAAATAAATTATTTCATACCCAGTAGAAAGCGATCAAACCGCTTCAGAAGTATCTATCGAACCAGGCTTTTACCACAAATTTTAGCAAAGCCTAAAAAAACATGCTACGAAGCATGTTTTGCGTCATGTGAGAAAACATACTCAACAGAATGGCTTATTATTATTAACCAATACTTAGCATCCATCGTACAGAGCGCGATAAGAACGCACAACAAACAAATCCGCTAAAGGAAAAAACTAAACCCAAAAGAGTATTATGATGTTCTCGAGCTTAACGCGAAAGTGTAAAATTGTAAGTACCTACAAAATTTAACAAAAAGATAAAACTCACTGAACGAGCAAGAGTGGTCAACAAGCATGCGCAAGTAAGCTTCATTCACGAATGGCTTGTAAAAACATCCCCACTTTCCTTGATTGGAACCAAGGCAATATTGGTGTAAAGAAATCAGATATTATATTAAAAACGATTGATTTGAAACTGCGACATCAGTTTTAAAAAGGTGCTAAGAGAAAAAGGTGATGGCGAATCAGAGTAGGAGACCGAGGTGGAGCGGGCCACGTCTCGGTCGGGGCGAACAGCGCAGTGGGTCAGGCAGGCGAAGCAGTACAGGCGGACCTTGCAATGTCGCGGCGTGACGCTCAGCTGACGAGCCGCCCGCCACCGCGCCGCGCACCGCGAGCCGCCCCGCGTTCATTGCCTCCGCGGCGTCAGACCCGAGCAGACGCCCCGTATGCCATATCAACGTAACTTGCATATTTACGATTTCTCATACAAACAACAGATCCAACAACAACGTAGAAAACAGAAATATCATGTGATTCGAAAGTGAATATTTTACAGGGGATTGTTTAGTGAGTGCGGAGATGTGTGCATTTAGTAAAATTTACTGGAGTGCGGTGCGGTGACTACCGGTGCGAAAGGTCGGGCTGTGTAAAAATAACTGCGGAACCGGGCAGCTAAGCGGTGGAATGAGGTTTGACGGCACATTGTAGCCGAGGCGGGGCGAGGCCGTGTGCGCCATGTTATAATTTCCCTTCGCGTCGAATGTGCAAACTGAAACGACTGACTGAACACTGCGTTGTGCCTACTTCTCTTTCTCTCAGTGCGGAATAATAATGCCTGTTGTGCGAGGCGTTCTGTATGACCGTACCTTATGCCTGCCTGCCACCATAACTAGGTACAATCAAACCGACTACGTAGAATGCAAGAGTGTGTATGCAAAAAGTAGGTATAACATACATTTGTTTTACAATGCAAGTTGGAAGCAACTTATTAAGTTGATTGACTGACACCGTGTTGAAGGTACCTAATAAGTATTATAATCTATTACCTATGCACATATTTTAAGAATTAATTTCTTTAGTTGAAAAAACGTGACTGTTCTTAATTGATTACACACAACCAATACCGGTATATACCTTATACAAATATAAATCATAAATTATCCATCATAAATTAAATGATTTCATATCAAAATTTTGGTGCCAGCAAAACCCTAATTAAGTGCATATACTTAATAAAGACTATGATCGGCGAATGAAAATAAAAGGCTCATGCTGGCAAAAAATAAATTAAAACCGAATTCTATAAAATTTACACAAATAGCAATCATTACGTGATTCACATACACACATGAATACTCGTAATGATACAGGGTGTATTGGTTGTAGTGTAGATGAATGATAGATTATGTTGAGACCACAACAACAGAAGACACCATCGATTTATATCACAATGTGCATAGGAGCGAGAATAGAAACGAGAAGGTCGGCTTTATTTCAAGTATTTTAGCGATAGAGGGGGTGGTGCGCGGTGAGCGGAGTGCGCGATGGTTGCTGCCGCCCGTGTCGGTGACCCCGCGGCCCCAGATTGCCTTGTCTTTGCCTACCTACCCTACCCTACGCTGAACACTACGAACCAAGAGTACTAAAGTAGTCGAGGTCGTACATTTCCTAACTTGTTAACGTATCTATCTTCATAACGCACAACAGAATAAAATCACTTTACAATTTATCAACTAAATAAACAAATACACGCCCACATTTTTCTAGCCGTAGCCGGTTCTTTTTTTGATTCTATCAAAGCACACAAAAACAATATATTCTAATCGAGGCTTTTTGCATGTCTAGACTAGAAAGTAAAGAAAATTCACCACCGCTAAAACAATAATTATGATAACAAATTACTACCTAATAGAAAAGTTAAGTTAAAATTCAATGTATAGTGCCTACATGATAAAACTAACTTTTGATTGCTATCTTGTGAGCGTATATAGTATGTAGGCACGAACGACTTGTTATTTTGTGAGACTGTTATTTATAGAAATGTTTACTCTACATTCTACAATCTGTTGTATAGAGTAAAGAGAAACCTCGCAGTTAATTTTCTTAGATTCCATTCCAATCGTGATGCAAGACGATGCTAATTATAAAGTTAACTGCCATCTGATTCAACTAATTTCATGAGATCGTTTTCAGGAAAGTCAATTCGTTTTGTTGTTATAAATTCTGTCCAGTGATCTAAACTTACATCGTATATTAGGATCTTTGGCTAGAACTTATTGTTCGCTGGTTCTGACTAGATAGTTCCCAGGCTCAACTCATTTTTAAGGCCTTTACATCTATTAAAGGTGACAGGTATTTGTTATTACAGCTTATCTAATATTTTTATACTATTACTAAGACTAGCTATTATGAATCTATGTACTTACACCATAACAAGATATATCTTAAGTAAAGAATAATACATAAATTAAATGAACATCATATTAAGTAATTAATTAGGAACAGTAAAACAAGAAGCAACTAAATGTACGGACAGCGCGATGTGATCGATATCAAGGTGAACATAGCCGTCGTAAACGTGGTATAATAGTACCTACCTACTCAACTCACCATAATAAATGTTCTATTAATAATGTATGCCATCATGCAACGGTCTGTTGTGAACTAGCGCTACGGCAATCGTTGAACCAAATTGCCCGTTGGTAAGTAACCAGCAAGCAAGTGTGTATAAGTACTAGGCAGGCGGACAACGAATTGAATGAAGCAACGTATAATCTACACTTTTGAATTCATACTGAGAGGGATTCAGCTATAGACTAATAAAAAGTAGACTATGGAAATTGCAAACTCACCATTTTAAAATCTGGTGTCCGCCGAGTTTCTACAAGTATATCCCTTGCGCTGACCTGCAAACACGCGATCAATGCGCTCAATGTAAACCAGCCTATTAGAAACGTCTCCCCACTATACCAACGTTTCGCCGTTTATATCACAGTGATACCAAGACCAACAACAGCATTAAGATTCAGTATAAAAGTGATGTTGAACGACATGAGTACCGCTGTTAGAATACGCAGCACGTCGTTATTGCAAAAAATATTTATATGAATGAAATTGAAATTGTATATGCTAGCCTAGGGATCGTCTAAAAGATAGTTATTATTATTAATTCAACGTTATCTTGCAGCCTGACAGTAGCTAAACGTGTATATTGGTCAAGTCTTGCTAACAATGGGGCACCGCCAGGTATAACACTAATCTGTAAGTAGGACGATAAGTCACGAAAGTAGGCAGTGCCGGCAGACTATTTATGTCAACCCGCCATTTTGTAGTCGAATGACGAAATTATAGTCGCACTCTAAAAATCTTTGAACTGACAATCGTATTATCTACACAACACCGACCAACCGCACCGCAACTACAATGATACCTCTTAACTAAAATAAATGCCTTTCTTCACTGCACATCATGTATTATGATGATATACCTACACTCCATTAAAGATTATGTAGCTAAGCTAAACGAAGCGGGATAACTATGAACTATGCAAAAAGGGTATAAGAAATCAAACCTCAAATAAAATATTTCCTGAACGATATAACAAAGATAACGTGATCAATAGCGCAGATCTTTTCAATCTGAATACCAAATACAAAAAACAAAGAATAAAATCAATGCCCTGGCGCGGCCAAGTGACGCGTCAATAGGACTACACAGGGGAATGATAAGAACGAGCGGGGTGGGGAAAGAGACGAAGTATATAATGGAATTACATACATTCATACATAATACATCTACCACATTACTTGCCCGAGAGCACGATGTGTGCACATCGTACGTGGTCGCAACACGGCGCGCGAGGAACGGGGGGAGGCGCGCAGCGACAACGGGCGGGGGCAGGTGTGACTGGCTCAACTACTGAAGCGGTTTGGTTGCGCTATCTGAGATCACGTGATCGACTCATTCGTCGCATATTACAAAAACCCTAAACGAGTATGACAATTACCTTCGAACACACCACCCAAACTCTATAAACTTCAGTCATTTAATGAACCCGCCTTCATGGCTTATTATTATTTTTTACTGAGGATTATTTTATAGGAATTATTACTACTGAACATTAAAGACATTTTAATGGATTGTATTTACCACTTGCTTATAGGTATAAGACTGATCTTAATGTTAGCGAGTAACTAACTTATCTACCTACTTCTACCATATTTAGTTGCCTGGAAGAGAACGCTCTTATCGCCCTTGTATGAAAACAACCTAGTTTTAAGATACTTTGTAAAGTGTTTTTTAATCTTGATGTATGCAATAAAGAGTTTCTATTTGCTGAGCAATACCTTACGTTAAAGGAGAGGGACACACAAGGACAACACAACATCTACCTGATAGAAAGCAAGATATGAACAAAGGAATCTTTTCAAAACAAATAGTTTATCATTTTAACAAAGACATTCTTATGGTCCGTAGTTCATCAGGGTAATATCAATAATCATATAGATAGGTAATCTTATAATGAGAGTGCTGATGGATATTAGAGAAAAGGAAGCGGATAAATTCATTGGTCTTAAGTTCGAATTCAGGAATTGCGAAAGTAGCGTAGCGAGCGACAGTCGCATCAAGCAGGAATGTTTGTAAAACCGGCTCTACCAAGAGGATTACAGAGGGGAGCACTCGAGCTCACGATCGATTAATCAGAGAACCTTACACATTTCTAGACCTCATTGCGCAGCTTCGCGAATTTTGGTTTGTATTGTTCGTATTTTTATATTTGTTATTCCCTAACCTTGACCAAAACATAAACGAGTGAAGTTACCTAAAGTATATATGAAGGTATGAATGAGGGTTTGCTATAGTTGGAAGGAAAAAATTATATTGTTTAGATTACAGGAAAATACACAAAGCAATCAAGTATGCGAATTTAAAAATAGTCTTCATGGTTTGAAGAGTTTTATTGGGAATTATTGCATTGCACAAAATTATCTCTAAACTCTCTCGTAATTGCTAGGGGTAAGAGTAGTGCAATTGCAGGACTGACCTTGGCGCCTAGGAAACGTGCTTCCAGCAGCTCTTGCTTGCGCGGATCCAACGCAGCTTGGAAGTGCTCCATTTTGACGCCAGCACCTGCCCAAAATAATAAATTTTAAACCGCTAATTTCTAAAGCGGTGTTCGAGGACGCGGACAATATCTACCTATTTATTTACTGATATTTTTTTAACCACGTGTAATTTGTTTTCATCTAGCTACTTAGGATTATGTGCGTTTCAAACAATAAATGATTTCATTTGATTCAATCGCTATAATCTCAGAGATTTCGTTCATTTTATTTTCGACGGTTTTGTTTATGATTATTTAAAGGGAAATATTTTGCACAGTTATTTTCTTTCCTATCAAACGTTGAAACGTAAAAATAAAGGTTGAAGCTAGTTTAAAGATATCGTTATTGTGAACATTCATAACTTAACAATGAGAAGGTATACTCGTATGTGGGTAGGTAGGGTTCGCTACATTGTGATCGTAATAAGAAACGGTAAGCATTGTTTAATGATATTGATATTGGGGAACCCATAATTTTGCGACGGATGGTTGAAATTAGATAAGAGAGCTTGACATACAAAAAGTAAAATAATATCAGACTAAAATGTCGCAAGTGTAATGGAACAAAAATATATTTTCTACATACCCACGCATGTTTTAGGAGAGAGAACCAGGTCAACATTTGGATGACCGGTGGTGGAATTTAATCTGAGCGCTTCCGTGATTCGGAGAGCACATAATGATTATCGGAGCTATCACAGTCGTCAGAGGCCTTCGGGCGTTCCAAAAACTCCGAAACATGAGTTGGCCAGTGACCACTAGCTCAAAGAGGACCAGGTAAATTGAAAGATTGCTTTTTTATTGCCAAAATAATAACTAATAGAACTTGATTTTCGAAAAAAGTAAGTATGCACTTATGTTTTTAACATCATTAGAGTACCAATACGAAACACCTTTCAAGAAAGCAGGATCTAAAATGTAGTTATAATATTGCTAGTAGATGTTGCTTAGCACTAATAAATGAGAAGCGTGGGTTGTTTTAAAAATTGATCTTTCAGTTAAGAGAGAATAGGTAAAAGGGGTCGAGGGAGGAGGGGAGCGGGGTTTTGGCGCAATATCTGGAGCAGACAGTCGAGTTGCGAGAAGTTAGGTACAGTTATTTATATAGATACGTATGTACGTTCAATGTACATATCGATCGCCTCCCCGGGCCACTCGCCACTATGATCTCACCTCCATCCTTTACGACTCCCACTCCCTCCCCTTGTGCCTTGTCCCCCGCCGCAACACCCATGAGATGACGAGGCATCTAACGAATGCCGTGACTTACAAACGACGTATTTAAAAATAGACCATTGAAAATCTAGATAGGTAGAATGTTGTGCTACTGTAATTTTAGTCTAATTGGTTTGGCTAATGAGAGTGCATATTGCAAAATCGAGATCCTCTAAAAAAGGTAGATGCCACCTACCTAGAAAGATAATCTACGATGGGTACAGCCACAGCGTTAGCGTGCATATCATGAAGTTTATTCTGAATGTAAAATAAGCAAAACTTTGACGACTAAGTTACAGTAAATACATACATCAGTTTGGCTTTGGACCGGAATCCTGACTAAATTAATGTTGAAAGCAGTTCATATAAACAGTTCAGAAACTGAAGCGAATGACTTAGCGACTTAAATCCAATCATATAAGATTTAGTTAGATTCAAAATTTTTGTAGAATTATTTATGCCAACCGGGGCCAACCTACGCATTTAACTAAATGTTTGAGCGATATGGCATATTATAATAATATTCATAATTATATATGTATTTCGTCTGTGGTACACTTGATAACAATCGTATACACGACGGATATCGTATCGATTAACAATCTTAACGATGTCATCAGTTGACTCTATAAGGGTTTGCCTTCACTGTATCCTCCAGTTCGTGGTCGGTTGAATCAGTTAAGTAAGTAGGAACCAACATCAATCAATTTAAAAAAAACACATAAGTAGGCAAGATCGTCAAATACAATTCACTATGGTCCGAGATCTTTCATGAACATTGAAATTTTATAATTAAAAAAAAACATGCATGATTTATGGCACATCAACAGCTATATACTGCTAAACAGACTCAACAGAGATCTAGTGCTGGGAACAGAGCTAATCAAGATACAATATTATATATTTATCTTCTATAATTTAAAATAACATTGTAAAACTTCACCATTCATTGCACTAGACAATTGCGAGAAACAGACTCGACCTAGTGCAGGGACCAAAAAACAGCAACCACAGTTTTAACTGCTCATGTAATGTTTATTTTTGGTATTTGTATTGTTCTTTGACTTAACTAATTACTAACTCTATAATGATGTTAGTAAGCAGACGTAGAGTAAGCAGCTTGTAAAATATAGCCCGCGCAGTGGTTGAAGCGTCGGAGGCAAGCAATACGCCCCGCGCCGCGGCACCGAACGACCAGTAGTATTTATTATGATGGTGTTGTGAGTTTGTGAGCAACCGCGAGCAACGAGCGCAGACGGCTCGCGACCGTCAAAGAAGACACCCACCCTTGCAGCGAGAGTTGCGGCGGCCGCGCTCGGATGGACGATCGCTCATCGCGAACGCCTCCTTGAAATGCATCTTCCAACAACACTCCGTAATCCATTCACATCAACGTGTATCATCAGCACGCCAGTACACAATTAATTCACTGTCACTAACGCGTCACTGTTCCGATAAATTTGAAGCCGTACTTCAGCGATCATCATCCATTGCGATATCCGATAGAAACGTGCCACATTACAATTTCTACAAATCGAGACAGACGTTCGTAGGCACGACCGGCGGACCAAAGTGACAGTCGGCCTAGGGCGCGGACGAGCGCGCGATACGAGCGGCCGTCGCCACCGCCTCCACCGCGAGACCGGACGGACCTCGCGTCTCGGGGGCGAGGATGCGGGAATCGGCTTCGGCGCAATACCCGTCACGAAAATAATAGGAACAGCGAGTGCACCTCAGAGGCGCGACGCGACGCGGTCGTCGGTGCGAGCGAGACGCGGATAAACACCAGACTGTTTACTTACGGTGTTCGTGCGCGGGCTGGTGGAGTAGCGGGGTGAGGGGTAATCGTGCAATCCGCACGCTGCAATTACTGCTTTGTATTCCACATTTTCATCCGCAGACGAAGAAAAATTCAAATTAGCACCATACCGACTTAAATAAATAACTGTACCTAGAACCATATTAAAGTCATGTAATAATGTAAATATAATATGTTGTAGTCATAACTACAACTTATTTACATAAGACTTTACCACCAGCTGGAACTTAAGACTTTTATTTTGTTACATTGCTTGCTTTATCGTTACCTTCTTTTAAGTTTAATTCGAGTACATCTTGACAATGTCTCATTTTTTCCTCAGAAGCCGACGCCCATACCGATCTCATAACTTTCGGATGAGAGTTCTGTAATTGTCGGCCTTGCTGGAAAGCTTTGCAGAACATGATAGGTACGACATAGTAGAGAAAATACCTATAAGACTAACAACAACACTGAATCTTCTGCGTTGATTACGTCAAAGTACGATGTTTTTTGTTTACAAATCAGATCAAAACATCGGAAATACTCTTCTTAGGCAGAGGATTTTCGAGCCGTGAAGAGCACTTATATGGTGGTTGACGATCAATCGGCAAGCTATGCTGTGCATCGAGCGCTGGTGGGAGACTGCATTCCGACGACGCCCCTGCCCGCAGCCCGCAAGCTCTCCCCCCGTCCTTCAGGCGCTCGTCACGTGACGCGACGATTAGCCACTGAGTGCGCCACCGAGACAGAAATAGAGCTCTCTTATTATACGTCTTGTTCAGATTGAATAAAAACTTACACACAATGAAAATAACTTTATCTTGATTGGACAAAGTCATTGTAGGACCAATAAAAGCAACTCAGGTAAATGTTAGGAATGATAAGAGTGGTCATCATTACATTTTTAGAAAGCAACGGCTAGGTTGATCTTGGAATTATTTTAGATCCATGCTAATTAAAATCTTAACAACTCCAGACCTTGTATATAAAAGTTAGGTTTTATTTTAACTGAAAATGTTATATTTTGCTGATACAGCAAAATGTGATCACTTTAAACAGAAGGATGTACGATCAATACAGCTGCAAAATATACACGTGATCGCGTCACTTTGCTATAGGTAGGTACATAGCTCTGTATATAAATCCCTCCTACCACAATCTCCCCCTAAACACCCAAAGCTCTCCCCACAGCCAGCTTATGTTGAAACGAAATATTTTTTCCTTTCCGCCTATTTATATCACTGAAATGTCAACTTTATAATCTAGAATCTGATGCAGAGATAATAACACATCATACACATTTTTTATAACACATTTAAGATAAGAGACTCTTTGAATGTTTTCCTTGTGGTTATGATCGTTTGAATTGGTAGAAAGGCAGATACTTCGAAGTCGATGGTCCATGTGTGCCATGTGGTATACATACATACATGTATATCGACGTTAAAATAAAGATATTTGTAAAAAAAAGAAATTATATGTGTTTATGTTATGTAATGATAAAATGATTTTATTACATTGCATAAGCAATGTCACTTTCGACATCTGTGGCATTGCATACCATCAAACAAAGTGTATGGACACTTGCCACAGAGGATATAACCGAACCTTAACCTGGTCATATCACTGTACTAACATAGGGTGACTAAGAAAGAGCCGGTGGCACGATAGCGAAGAAGACCCAATCAGTCTACAGTCAGTAGACTCAGTGTAAGTCTTCAGTAGCTTCCCTTTTGGTAACCAAGGGAAACAACAAGAATAGCAGACATCACGAGCAATAGCGTACGATACGAACGACGAACACAACTTTCTCTTAACAGTAGCACTAATAATTTCATTTCTATAAGTATCAGATGACTTTTACACGGTTAAATAAAAAAAGTGGTATTCAGTCAACAGAATTGGTGGCGGCATCAATGCGTCGCATCGCACAGTATTTGCAACGGATGCAGCGAAATGAACAGTTCGTTGACCTTAAGCGGACCTGGTTTCACTCGTATAGCAGAACCCAGTTCAGTGGCCTTATTATGAGTTACTAATAGTAGATCTAGGTACTTGCAGCTAAACGTCACGGAAACGCCTGCATAGAAATCTTCAAAACAGCGTTCAATAGTATAATAATCGGATCATTTAGTGCTCAAGTGTTTATCAGGGTTATTTAAAGATTTGGCAGTCCAACGTTACGAACGACATGATTATGTCTACTCGATGTGATAATTTATCAATGATAACAGGTTTTTAACTTTAACATGCAGAAAATATTCTTTCCTGGAGGAGACGCAAATGTAGCGAGAGAAAGTATCAAATACACTTTATAAATAGAAACTTCGACTGCAGTTAACCTGCAGTGAAATTTTCCGATTTTATATGATTTTCTCCATTGCCGATTTATGATTTACTTGCATGAACACTTGTTTCCTAAAGAAAAAAAGAACGAAGAGAAGATTTGCTTACTGCGGTAGGTTGATCGTGTTTAAGGTTTACTCCTCTCAAAAATCCTGAAGAGCCACGCTAGATTAGAGGATCAAGTTTGGATGCATGTGTAGTACATAGACTACTACATTTAGTTTCTATTCTAGTATTTTGCCATTACCGAACAGGTTAGGAATAAACTATACACTGTCTTATGGAATCTATGAGTAAAACATATTCTGTAGACTTGTGCAGGCAGGACGCTTCCGGTACATATTGAGGTGCAGCAGATTGTAGAAGTCTAATTATTATATTCCTATTGCCCATTTATGAATATGTTACGCATATCTGATTATTATTATTTTTTTTCGATCGATTTGAGTGGAATTTTCATAGCACCTCGGGATCATTTCGTCAGTCAAGTCATTAGTGCATTATTTTAATTCTGTTCTGAAATTATAGGACCATTCATACGTTAAACACAACCAATGCCATTATTGCGTTCACGGTATCATTTGCGATGAATTTATAAGAGGTAGGTACGTCGCATTTCGTCAAGGTCAACACAATGCGCATGTGCGGTGACTTGGATGTTAAAGATTTTTCATGTAACGAGAAACCTACTACTCTGAAGCAATCTCCAGAAAGTTATCAATCCCTTTCAAATAATTTTTGCACGAACAACTTAACTTAGGTTTCATGAATTCGATTAAAGAAAGAAGATTTTGTTCATTTTAGATTTTGCCGAAATGGTTTCAGTTGTCAGATATTTCAATGACAATACCGACCGATAGTAATTATGTATAGAAAGGTATGTGTGTATAGTTTAAACGCGATCTACAATCGAGGCTGGCAGAAGGCGGGAGTCGACGCCGACATCGATCCACGTCTTATGTACCGCTCTTTACATACTTCCTCGCATTCTATGTGGGGATTCAACCGCGATGCGTCAACTGATGCAAGCCATTATGCACCTCACTCCGCACCTCACCTCTCTCCCCTCATGGCACCAGCTTCTCGGACAGATCTCATCGGAGACGGAGACATCGTTTTAATACTTATTGAACCAATCGCTTTATAGCCTCAACCTTGAAACGATGACCTTTTGTATAGCTGAGAAGAGAAACGCTACATAGTGAAATGGCGCATGCGTTGATATTACGATGCGTTTAACTGTTTTGCAAAATACGAACAAATAATAATATGTAGTAAGTAATGGCATTCACATAAAAAAAAATATAATAAATTGAAATACAAAATTTCTGTAACTAAACGTGTTTCGTTGCATTATAATTATAAAAGTTATCAAAGAAAGTACTATGAAATAAAAATACCAGGTTAGGTATTTACAGCAGATTATTTTGTTGTCATGTGCATTTATAAATAGGTAACTTTTTCATCATAATACATTAAATTTAAGCAAATTAGATATGTGAAAGATAAAAAATAAAGTACGGTTAGTTGCTAAATGCAAGTGAAGTGAAACTATCGACTAGACTCGAGGTGAATGACATTGCAGCTTTCTCAAGACTGTTTTATTATAGTAAAGGGATATTAACTTTTAATTTAGATCACAGATCTCAAAAAATTTCAACATCTTTAATACAGGACTAATGTTTGCATAGTCTGCAAGATGTCTTCTTTAGCTGTTTCTTTTTGCAAAATGTTTCGATGGGTAGGAGTAGCAAAATACATTCCCACACAATGTAAATATTTTACCTTCTCAATCCCACGAAATAGTTTAATAATAATTTAAGTACTTATTTTGTTTCAACCAATCCTACGCCACAGAATACAATATTAGAACTGACCAAAAGTAAGCCAACAACAACATCGTAGTAAAGAGATGGGCAAGATGTTTTTTTGTTGCAAGTTGCAATGTTAGAGTGAGATAGAAATAAAAATGCGAGAGCAAGGTAGAATATTGTTAAAACATCACAAAGACGAAATTGGTCAAGAACCTTATCAGTCGAGATGGTTGCTATCTTATTTTTTATTGCGCTGAGGTTACAAAACAAGGAAGATTTATTAGGTTTCTTAATTCTGAACGAATGCCTTAATTTATAAATTATTATTGCCTACCTTGTTAACAAAATATTAGTGAATTGAATATAAACTTTATTAAAAGATATCATGAAAGTAAAGAACTAAAAACATACAGTTAACCTTGATCCCTTGATCGTGCGGTGTGCTAAAATGTCTGTCGGAGTTCTGTGAGTGCAAAGGTACAAGCTTGTGCGAAATCAGTGAGATAGAAGAAGTTAACACTGGGCCTTCTGTGCCTACATTCAGATTTATAGATTGTCCGAATAAGTACCTACCTAATAAAATACTCAAGTCCTGCATTTTATTTGATATTTTTTATTTTATTTTTGTTTTAAAATATCTTCAACTTATTTAGGTGTACTGTTTTTTAAATTATCTCTACATTTTCGACTTGGTTTTTTTAAAGAGGGTAAAGTTTTTGGGATATTATGTATATGTATTGATCTGCTTTGCACCTACCTAGTGTTTCTCTGAAATATATTATTTATTTATTTATTTATCTATGTATGCGAGTTATATCTAGGCTGTCACTGTGGCCTAAACGGCTGGACGGATTGTAACAAATAAAGTGCCGTTGGATTCGTCTGGATCATGAAAGTGACATAGTTGGGCTATATAAAATGACAAAAATCCAATATGGTGGCTGTAAGGCGAAGTCGGGATCATAAAGCTACATTTTATTTTTTTCTTCAGATAACCGAATAATACTTATAAAAGACGATCGCCGCTTCATTTTAAATTAAAAGATGGGTTTCAAATGTGGAGGTGTACGTTCAGCAAGACATGTAAAGCAAAACTGAAAATATTAAGCTAACGAATTCTACACGAAGATTGTCGTTTGTGTAACCAAGATCAGCTCAAGGCAGTATCAGAAGCATTCAAAAATGAATGTATTGAGAACGTCAAAAATGTTCATACTCCAATAACAGAGATTTACAAAAACACCGTGAAAGAATATGTAGATATAGTTTTCCTATCATTGTAGGTACTCCAATGGTAGGAAAACGAAATAAATCTAGTCTTAGGCTTTTTCTGTTAACTGTACCTACCAACCTACCTAAAATTCTTGGCATTGGCTGGGAAAGAAATCTACTTTATTTTTATATTAAAAATGGCATGGATTGCTTGGGAACCCATGTATGGAATTCTAAATTTGGAGAACAATAGATTTGGCATTGGTGTGGGAATGACCCAAAATATGCACCTACAAACCAAATACTACTACAGTAAGTAATGTCTTTTTTTACTTTCAAAATTTTTTTTTTGCTTTTTTTAGAAGCTACTTCAAGATTAAAACTACTTGCAAAACCCTGGCATGTACCAAATACAATGTTTGGACGTGTTTCTGACTACCCTCTACTTGGTATCCTTTATGATCTACTCACCGAATAAATTATTTTTGAAAATAAGTACTTTTTGTCTTAGTATAACAGACACCCTGTTTTAATCGATAAGTAACTGTACTAAAACCATAGATATTATTTTTTTATTCTTTTTAGAATTTGGATTACCCTTCTACTACAGGGTCACGCCGCCGGGCCGCCCTCAGTGTGTTATCTAACTAATGGTAGTCGGTGCCCCATGGTAAAAAAAGTTTGAAAAAATTACAAATTGCCTATAGTAAAAAAATACAAATCTGTACGCTTACAGAGCTAGGCGGTAAGTACATAAAAGCGCGACGTAGTTTGTCAGGAGTTAGGGACAAGATGGAATGAACTCGAGTCCCTCCCTATTGATCCGGTGAGGGGTTGTCGGTGACGTCACGAACACGTGACTCTTTCCGTACTAGCTTTGCAAATAAAGGTGGATTAATAATACAATTGATAAACGTATATATGTATATTTTATACGTAAAGAATGCCTAAAGGACTGGCAAAAGCAGTTGCAGAAAATGTAAAGTACACAGTGCAACTCGAGTTTAAGAGTTTCTTCAATTTATTTAAGAATCATGCGGTTATCGTTGGATTACGTCTGCTGATCAGATATAAACATTTTTTTGTAATAGTTTTGTTCACAAAAGTATAATCAAACAACTTACCTGGGTGCAAAACTTGCTCCGTCATGCCTACGGCTCTATAAACCTTTTCTTCGAATCCTGAAACAATAAATTAAATGCTATAAACACTTTAGGTAGGTTAGGTTATGTAATATAAATATATTTAATCCAAAGCAGAATAAAATCCGAGAGTGCTAGCTAAAACACACCAGAAGGAACTCGTGTTTTATAATAAAAAGAAGTCGAAAACGTACATGGTTATCGATAACACTTCAATAATATTGCCTAGGACATGGAAAATTTTAATTACCATCCTTTATTTGTTAACACGTTGTAAGTAATGCACTGGCGATTGTTGTGATAATATCTTGCGTCACAAGGACAGCATATAAATACTACCTGGGTACTTACATCGCTTATTTTGTTTCAATTAGAGATTCTAATTTGTAAGAAAAGAGATTTTAAGTAAGATTTCTATGCGTTCGCCGTTACTGGTTAAGCTCGTCAGTCATGCGATCGATACGAGGATTATGTGGCACATCCGAAGGGCCACCACACCCACAATATATAAAATCAAATCAAATGTTGTAGGTAAAATGAACAATATCGTGGTTTGTTATCATTTAGCGGATGGTGCTAAAGAGGAAGGACCTCTAAAAGTCAACAAAACGTCAGCAGAAGCGTAGTTAAACTCACGAAATAGAAGAAAACTATTGGAGATTTATCCGGAAGTTAAATTAAATGTTGGCTTTATACCTAGATGGTGAGTGGAAAACTTACGTTCCCGATACTTCAATACGCTTTCGACTACAATGTTAGTTTGCCAATGTGGATACGTCTCTGCCACTAAGGCATACCTAACCTTGGTAGGTTCACCCGATCGATAACAGAACTAGCAAACTCAATCTGCCAATACGACACAAGGTACCTACTACCAGTATTAAGTACCTCAATAACTACTTCATAAACCTGTGAAACTGTGTTTTAATTTCTAAGCTACAAGAGTTCAATTTTCACAAACCTCATCTACGTATCATATTATTTCCTCTCTATCGCAACAATAGAACATCAAGTATGAAAGAGAAGGAAGCTCTCTATGTACGAATGGATTGTATGTTACTACTCTGCAGACCTACCGTATTATGTAGAGCTATACAGTTTGGCACTGTGCAGCTGTACAAGTACCTACCTACCAGTGTAGGTATGAACCACGATGGACGCTTAGGGCATGGCAAATAATGATGTTTTCAAATGTAGGTATACCTAGGTTGTTGCGAAGGGTTACATTTTTATTTCAGAAACAAGAAGATGGATGTATTATGTCGAATAGTAAATATTCATATATGCCGCCACCAATAAACCTGTCCGACGGATGCTACTACCACACTTAAGCCAGTCAATCCTAAAACTTTTTATTAAAATGAATGAACTTTTTATTTGTATAAAAATGTTCATTCAAAACTCAAAGGAAATAACTGGCCGACTGGTATTAAGTTTGATTTGTGATAAATATTTTTTTTTCAAAGTTCGCTCCGTTTATCTGTATCCTTCTTATTTTGAGGATACTTGTAGGAGCCAGCACCATGCACGTAGTTTTTAAGACCCACTGTACCTATGTTTATAGTAATGATCTTCTGCACAAATGTCAACTCGGCTAGCCAGGAAATGAACCAGCGAGTCCTTCCATGACAATGTTGATTAGCACAAAAAGTATATATTTAAAGTTTTTTGACGACCTCTGTGGCGCAGTGGGCAAAGACGCAGAAGGTTGCGGGTTCGATAAAAAAAAAATAATAATAATAATATTGCTGGACATTTATCACACAGCATCATCTAGCCCCAAAGTAAGCAGAGCTTGTATTATGGGAACTGACTGATATACTACTTATATAATTTTTTTTTGTAAATACATACATATTATACATAGAAAACACCCAGACCCGAGACAAATATTTGTAGATCTTACAAACATTTCTCCCGCGGCGGGAATCGAACCCGCAACCATTTTAGTAGTATATTTACAAAAAAAAAATATCTTAGTAGTATATCAGTCATGTAGTTCCCATAATACAAGCTCTGCTTAGTTTGGGGCTAGATGATGCTGTCAATTCAATGTCCAGCATTATTTATTTATTTATTTATCTTACAACTTTCTACACAACATGTGGTGTTACATGCAAACTGTTATTACTTTGTTTTTCATTAAGTTGTTTCAAGAGTTCCATTCCCAAAGGGTGCGAACGGGACCCAATTACTAAGCCTACGCCGTTACTATGGGACCAAAGAGTTTGATAAGTACATAGGCGAACTTAATGCTAATTAGCATTTTCTTCCAGCTTACCTTTGTGTAATGAAGAGTGGGGCGATAGTGCGTTAGAAGGATTACCAAAATAAGATAAACATTTATTAAATCAAATAACTAAATAAATAAATACATACATCCAAATATATACTTAGATATACACATATATATTACTAGCCTCTGCCCACGGCTACGCCCGCGTGATACCCGGATAAAAAGTAGCCTATGTGTTATTCTGATGCATAAGCTATATTACTGTAAAGTTTCATCAACATCCAATCAGTTGTTTTTTGTTGTCGTGAAAGAGTAACAAACATCCAGCCTCACAAATTTTCACGTTTATAATAAGTAGTAGGAGAATTTACTCAATTTTGTTGACTATTTTGTAGAGATGAAATGTTTGGATTTGAAGAGTTCGTATCGTGCCGATTATCTGTGTGGTAAAAGGTAGATTTTAATGTTTGGTCCAATAGAATGTCTGAAACGTCTATTAGTTTGTATATCATAGAATAACAATAATAATCTTACCCATATTTTCACCTTTTTTATTTATAGAGGTACTCAAAATTGTGAGATGCGTCAAAAATATCAACACGAAAATAATAAAACAAAGTTATGTTTTACGTGTTTTTAGGACGGTACATAATGAACCAAAACAATTTTTTTTTCTTGGTTTAATTAGGATACAAGTATATTTTTTTTTTAACGCGGTTGGATATTGTAATTTTGACCTAGATTGATAATATTTTTTTTTATCAATCTAGTTTATTAATAAATTTATAAAAAAATTCTTGTGGTTTAATGATACAGTTTGTGGTAAGATAACATTGGAAATCAAAAAATCGATCAATTTCCGTGTGCAAAATATGTCTGAAATTATAAGACATTGAAATGATTGCCTGCCCATCACATTACAAGATGTTTCCTACTTCTATAATATTAATAACTCTTAAAACTTTTTTCGGAGGTTCCTTGTTGGCACAAGGAACCCGCCATAGTTTCGCCATGTCCGTCTCTGTCCGCGGCTTAGCTCAGAGACTCAGGTTATATATTAATCAAGCCGACAAAGTGGTAAAATATTCCCACTATAAAGTGGGAAGTATTTCCCGTAGTGTGGGGTGTCATTGGATAGGTAGTTTAAAATATTTTGGGCGTGTGTGAAAACCATTTTTCGATTTAGGTATCCGTTTGCGAAATATTAAGCTTTAAATTTTTAGAGTCAAGTGCCCTTCCCCCTCTCTGCCAACTAAACAGTTGCTTTTGGACATGTGAAAAAAAATCACGGCAGTAGTATACCTCGTGTGTTCATAAGTTTTGAGACGAACTTATTTAATTAATTTAAAAAGAAAGTAATTCATGCTTTTTTAAACTTTTAAAATTTTAAATTTCGAATGTTTTGAATCAGAAAAAATATACATTTGAATATTTGTTTCATTCTCCGTGAAAATGGCGCCAACAAAAGATTTGCGTGCGACTGTAATTTCACTGTTTCAAGCAGGAAAAAAAACCAATGCAAGTTTTTAGTGAAATCCAAAATTTGGGATGTAGTCGGAACTTTGTGTATTATACCATAAAGAGGTACAAGGAGACCGGCTCTTTAGAAGACCGTGGAAGATGTGGCCGCCCGCGGTCTGTAAGGACGCCCGCCAACATCAAAGTAATCAGAGAGCGAATTCGTCGCAACCCTTGCCGGACTCAAAAGAAATTAGCTCTGCAGACCAACATTTCGCGAATATCGGTGAACAGGATACTTAAATATGATCTTAAACTAAAGGCCTACAGTCGAAGGAAAGTGCATTATTTAAACGAGCGTCTTCGTAAATTGCGACTGGAACGATGTCGGAACCTATTGAAGAGACACGATCCAAAAAATATCCTGTTTACCGATGAAAAGATCTTCACGGTGGAAGAAAAGTTTAACCGGCAGAACAATAAGGTTTACGCCAGAAGTTCAAAGGACGTCCAGCCATCTGTACGCAATGTCCAGCGCACTCATCATCCAGCAAGTGTGATGGTTTGGTGGGGTGTTTCCTACGAGGGGGTCACTTCGCTTCATTTTTGCCAGCAAGGCGTCAAGGTGAAGGCACAAAATTACCAAACCGACATATTGGAAGCGGTGGTTAAACCATTAAATGATACGCTATTCGCTGGAAAATACTGGGTTTTCCAACAGGACTCTGCTCCCTCCCATAAAGCTAAGACTACCCAACGTTGGCTGGAGGCCAATTTGCCAGGCTTCATTCGGAGCGAAGATTGGCCCTCGTCAAGCCCTGACTTGAATCCTTTGGATTATTCTTTATGGACGGAATTGGAGCTGAGGGCATGCAGAAAGTCTCACCCAAACCTGGATTCTCTCAAGCGAGCCCTTATTAAAGAATCGAAACGGATTCCCATTGAAAAGATTCGTGCCGCCATAGATGAATGGCGCACGCGTTTGAAGGCCTGCATTGAATGCAAAAGGCGGCCATTTTGAATGATTTATTTTTAAATACAGATCTAGATGTCAGTAGTTTTAATTTTAATATCCAATAAATGACTACTCAACTTAGCTCCAAAAATATTTTAGTTTTACTGTGTCTCAAGACTTATGAACACACGAGGTATAATAACTAAGCCAAAGGGAAAACTACCAAAGCTAGGTAGGCTTTACAAGTTATAGAGTATAATTTCGTACAAGTTCAATCGAAAATTACTTAGATGAAGTTGTTAGTTGTGTAAAACAGGTAGTAAAAAAATTATAAATTTATAGGCAACTACGAAACCCGACACTGCGCCGACACGCACTTAATTCATCAAGATTGACTTTCTTGTGAAAAAAATTACGTTTAGAACGTGATTTGTGCAAATTCATCATGAGTAGTGGCACAAATCCTGATGATATTAAAAGCACCTAGAAAACAACTATACACAACATCCAACCAAATCTGCTTTCCAGCTTTAACACTCATGTAATCATAAGCCATCATAAGCCATTAGGACCAAAGATTGGTTCCTCAGCAAAAAATCATCATGGTTATATGGTGAATTGAAAGTGGAAGACCTTTATATTTAACCCACAACACCCAGAGAATGAGGTAGACCTTAATAACTGTAGAACTACAAAACTAAAGAATATGGACTTGAGCACATACAGGAACCCAGAAGAAGTTTCTGTTGTAGAATTGATTCAAGATTTAAGTCGAGATGGGCAATCAAATTCTATTTGTAACATCTGTACGCAATTAAAATGACATAAAGATTGGTTTTACAATTTGAGATTTGTCACTGGACAAACATACATACATAAAGTACTACTTGACTCTGAGATCTCGCTTCACTAGCTCAATTATTAAAAGTCAGTAGGTATATGCAGAAAAAATGATGAGCTTATGTATGTACTTGATTTCAACATGAAATAAGCATAAAAGGTCATACATTAGTCATATTATTCATTATCTAAGATTCTCTTTATTCTTTGTTGTTCACACAAATAAACACTTACAAAAAGGCAGAATTAAATGACATGTGCAAGGCCAGCTTAACCCTAAAATGAGTTAATCTTACAGAAAATCTTGTGCTAGGGAGAGGTAATTATAGAGTTTTCATTATTTTCTTCTGTACAAGGTTCTACACCTTGTCCAGAAGAAAATAATGAAACAGAACAATACTTTATTTACTTAAAACTACATAAAATATATAATCATACTTATATAAATATACTATGCTAATATAGATACTATAAAACATATACCATACATAATTTAGAGAGACAGATAGTGCTCTTTAACTTTTCTCCTGGAGACATCGATTGAAGGACAATCACATATTCTCTTTCAGTTTTTTAAACCAAATTCCTACATATTTATTATCTAACAGTAAAGAAGCTGAACACAAATGATTTATGTACACTTTACCCTATTAGTAATGATGAACTCTAATGGTATGGCAGGTGGGTAGCCAGATAAGAAGCAAGAAGTGCTGGTTTACTTCCTGCTGCGGAACAAATTCACATATTCCGCAGCTATTTGTATTGGGTCTGGGTGATATATACCCATAGAACTCATTGTTCCTGATACCCATGACACATCCTAGTGGGGGGTCAGGATTATGTATGTATGTTGGGTGTTTTTTTATTATAGTTCATATACATATAAGTTAACACAGGTACCTAGGTTAGCAGAGCCGAAATCAATGCTAGAGAGACCTTTTAAACATTTTGCTTCAAAAAATATATCATAACAGATGGAAAACTAGCTATTGAAAATATGGTTGAAAGATTATTGCACAAACAATATTGGATGATATAGGATGAAGGATGACACTTGCCCTTCATACTCATAGTAGATTGATTTTGGACTGCTAAAGAGTGTCAAGAGCTATGCTGCAGTGATAAGTTATTAATAATAGCAAATATCACTAGTTATCAGAATTATTCTGCAGCATTATTTTTACCCGCAATAACATTAACAGCATTTTACGGTAAACTCCTACTATTAGAGCTCCAAGCTTTGTTCAAAAAGATTTTAAGCCACACCTGACAGTAGGATCAGCACTAACATAAAGTTAACAAGAATCATTTGTACTTGGGTCTCAGGCATTAATAGTACAGCAAACTATCAACTTCTAGTTTGTAGCCTATAATGGAGGAGAAAAGAAATTAGGACTAGTGACTCTGATTATGCTATCAGTAAAATGTGTATTTTTTTTCTATTTTTAATGTTTGCAAGCACTGCTAAATCAACAGGCTACGTTAGTATGCAAAATACTAGTTATTACGAGCAAGCATGAAAATCAAAGTTAAGCACAGA
The DNA here is from genome assembly GCA_958496245.1 of Perizoma flavofasciatum. Taxonomy (NCBI): domain Eukaryota; kingdom Metazoa; phylum Arthropoda; class Insecta; order Lepidoptera; family Geometridae; genus Perizoma; species Perizoma flavofasciatum. The sequence continues at coordinate 8,931,854 of OY292425.1, read as the reverse complement.
GCAGCCAAGAAAGCCATATTATTGGTATAGTTTTGGTTTGCAAGTTTACTCACCTTATTTAGGAAGTGGTTTGCAGTCATTGTTTACTCAGAACAACGGTAAACTATTCAAGTCACACTAAATATCACTTTCAAGAATCGTTTTAATTGTCACCAGTTGATTAGAATCACGAAATATCAGTTACACGACGGAAAATACAGAAAAAATGGCGACTTATTTTTTTTAATCACTTTGTTTGTTTACTTCCAAGTGTTTTAGCGTAAACTATGTACCTTCTTATAGGTAACAATACGTTGATTTTGTCGAATTACGCCAGAAGTATTTGTATTTTAGAAAAAACACAACCGAATGAAAAATAAACCCGAACAATTTCCAATGTTGATGATCGGCGAGCGATCAAATGATCAGCAAACAATTAGCAATCAATCAAGAAAATCCGCAACTTGCAAACAGGAAAGAAGTCACGTCACAGATTAATAAAATAAAATAATTCAAGTGAACTGGACGCAACGCAAAAACATTCTCATTTATCTAGGCTGTAATTGACTGTATCAATGATGCCAATAATTCTTCTTCCATTCATCTCGACCACAATCAAAGTAATCTTATTTTAAACACATAATGGAAATTAAAAACAATATTCAAAGCCAAGATTATTATCTCTCATTTAAATTAGTCTCAAGTTTTGATCCTATCCAAAAGTTATATAATGAAACTGAAAAATTGGAACGGTAAGACCTTAGATCTTGAACTCTTTGCACTTTAATAGGAGTTATCGTATAATAATCGTATCAATCAACTGCAGCCTTTATTTTACTCATATTTGAATTACTCATTTTCAAATATGAGTAAAGTAAAGGCTGCAGTTGATTGATACGATTATTATACGATTGTTTTTCATAATAAAAAAAAGATTTTTCCATAAAATTTTAGACTTCATAGCTATGTACTTTAAGTAGGCATTAATTTATCTTTAGTTACAGAACTGGGAAATACTGGCAATTATTAGAAAGGGACACAGTCCAAAGTGACAATAATACTGCAAATTTTTAAAACTTCATTTTGTCGAAATAATAATTCAAAAAAGAGAATACTGAAAGTAAGGAAAAAATGTATTCTTGAGCAAATTTATTCACTTGACATTTTTTGTCGTAAAAAAAAACGTCATATACTAGCTATGGCGAAGTCTTTGACTGCCACAGATCTAAAAACTCCCGTGTCATTCAAATTAAATTCACGACTGTCACTGTCAGTCAGTTGAAAATAGTGCTTCCCATACAATTTGGAGAATTTGCCCTGTTTTTGGTAAAAATACCGTTGTTATTCTCCTGATGAAAATTGTTGAGTTCAAAATTTCCGTACAAAAATTATCGATATGGACTTATGTTGTAAACCCAGCATTTTCAGTCTTACTATAAATATGAAAGTTTTTATTATTTTGACACATTTTAAACGTATTTGTAACTGAGCCTAACCATCTCATATTATGTGGAAAGCAGCATTGAGCGAGTTTGCAAACTTCTTCAAGCCCCTCCCTTTGATTCGTGATCGATTTACCGCTGGAGACGCAATGACAATTTGCTTTCAGATATTTGCGAACCATCCATCCACACATCAAAAGTTGAAGAGTTGGATGTTAATCTGAGCTTCTTTGTTAAGTGACAAACAATGACCATTTCGTCAATATTGTATGGAAATCTTGTCGATAAGTTCACCGTTTTGATGTGTTATAAACTCTCGTAAACCATAAAAGAACAGTTGGGTAAATTTTCTATAGGGAAAAAAATCAATGTGGAAACATTGCTGTCATGTCGGTTCTCGAACGAAATTGTAGAACTAGAATGTCGAAATGTCGAATTTGTGTGGGTTTTGAATTTGCAATGTAATTATTTTATTTAAACCTTGCCTTTCACGTTTTGTCTTTATCTGTAAATTGAACATGAAAAACTTATGATGCAAAGCATTTCTGTTTAATTTATATTAATGTGATAACAATGGCTCTCATAAATGAACCTGTGCTGAACATTATTGTGGTAGGATTCCACCATAAAAAAGGATGCCAGGTAACTTTACTATTTAAGTAGAAAATTCTTGGTCTTTACATTATAATTTAGTCTTTTATTAAATGGCCATAACATGCATCCTGAGTTGACATGGTATTGATCTGGTTATTATCAGACTGCATAATTTCTGTAGATCCTCAATTTATATTAGAATTCATAGTGCCAAATTTATATAACTATTAAATAAGCTTCTAAAGCAAGTGACAAATATTTTTGTAGTGCATACAAAAACACCATGTAAACTGTTATTTTTGTTTATGACAGTGAAACTAGTGGTAGTGGTTCACAATCTAGAGTGAGAACGAGGCAGATTTGATTTGATCAAGTTTCTCCCATGATCATGGTACATGCAACTGTGCTATCGTAAAACATTTAAATTTAAATAATATGATATATATCCACATTTGTAATAAAAATATTTATTTTTAGGTGGAACATTGCTACCCTGAGCTGGTCCCGGGCCGCCCGTCTGAGCTGCCGGTGGCTTGGAGACACCTCCCCGCCCTAGCCTTACCTGATGGATCTCATAATTATCTATCCGATACCATATTTTTCAATCTCCCAGGTTTGGCAGAACCTGCGCATACGGTATATGGTATATCATGTTTCAGGCAGATCCCTATTGAGGTAAATATCATTAAAACAATCATAAGCAGCTTTTTTCTATGTCAGTTTGTTTGAAATTTTAAAATCTATGTAGCTTAGAATTTATTAATTACAGCAAATTAATATAATTTATTACAGCCATGTGTGAACTGATTTCTAATTTATGGTTTGACAACCTCTGTGGTGTGGCAGGTTAATAGCCAGCAGACACGCAAGAGTTGCGAGTTTTATTCCTGTTACAAGACAAATGTTTGTATGTTCTGCAGATATTCATTCTGGGTCAGTTATAAGAGTACCCTGAGAATATCAGACCATGAGACAATCTGACAGAACAATAGAAATAGAGATATATTATGACCCAATGTACTATAGTTATGATTTAAAGTAAGAGGTAAAAAGTAACTTTTTATTTTACAGCAAGTTGTGCAAAAGACAGAAGACATGACTCGCAGTTCAGTTCAGAAAAGTGTATGCATTGTATGTCGAGCACCCTTGTTTGGACGGCTTGCAGTTAAGATGGAGCTGGTAGTGAGAGCCTGGTTCCTACAAGGAGACTTCTCACAGACCAAGCTATTAGAAGATGCTTTTATGCATTTGAATAGTTGTCCTGTGCAGATTGATCAGGCACTTGAAGGTACGATGGATACAAGCACAGACCAGCCCATTACTACACTAGAAGAAGGCAATGGGAATGAGCCCATGCCATCCATTTTGCCAGGATTAGTAATGTCCAAAACTACTAGAAAATGGCAAATTTTAAGTTCAAGTGTCTTCTTTCAAGTTTAAGAAGTTATGGACATTGTTGAGCCTGTTAAAATGGTCAGTCTCCATTGACATTTTGCTAGTATTAGGGAGTAGATAGGGATCTGATATTAATATAATCATCAGTTGGTTGATGTCCACTGTAATTCAGTTTTTAATTTTTCTTCACTATGTATTTCCAAAGATTGTTTGAAAGAGTTCGTTTTAAGATTGCCTCCTGTATTTTTTACTATCCTCTGCCCACGGCTTCGCCCTCCTGGTACCCAGATAAAAAGTAGCCAATGTTAGGTCTCAAACTATACCTGTTCCAAATTTAGAATACCTGATGCCTAGACTTTGACGCTCACTCTGAAGACTGTGCATAGCATGAGGGAAGCGCAAAGGGCCATGGAGCATGCCATGCTCATCTCTTTGAGAAATCGAGATTTTTAGAAATTCGACGTAAAACAAAGGAGGTAGGTGTTGATGACCATATTACTTAAGTGTACACTTGGCAAGTGATGGCAAGTGGAGTAAGGCCCTGACTGGAGTGGTTGCCGAGGTGCTACACTAAGGGCCTTGAAAGACCACCAGCCAGGTGGATGGCCCAGACCAGAAACAAACAATAACAATATACATCCTACAACAATATATATGCTGTTTTAAGGATTATCAGTACTTCGGCTAGTGGAGAATTGGCGACACAAAGCCGTGTTGCTCTTCAAGCTTCTGCTGCTACGTCGCAAGGTGCTGATCTACGGCTCGCCAGCGGGCCCGCTCTCAACCGCTCTGCTGACCCTCGCGTCTCTGCTGCCGCAGTGCTTGGAGAGCGGACTCACACATTCCGCTAATGTTGTGTGAGTTACTAAAGCATACTAGGTTCCTATAGTTCTCTACAAGATGCTGCTTCGTCGCAAGGTGCTGATCTAAGGCTGAAAAGAAGAAACGTTTCCGCCTTTTAAGTTTTGGAAGCTATGGGTATTGCTACAACTGTACAACTGATTGCGATTACTATGGAGAGTCGCGTCTTCGAGGTATGCATACCAATACTATGAATTATTGGAGGTTCTGTCTACGTGGACTTATCACGCTTATGGCATTCACATTTTACAAGGTGTCCCGGAATATTTATACTATTCTGAAAAGGAGTGTCATTGTACACATAAATAGGTAACAACTTTTCGGATTTTTCAAAATTCTGCGGTTTCCATGAAAAAAAATTGTGAATTAGATGTTTTCAATAATAAAACAAAAAATCTGCTTTTATGAAATACATAACATAACTCCATGTCTAACATTCTTGTTGATTTAATACCTACTTTGGGCAGGCACATAGTCCAAAAAGAAGTTGATTTGGGAGTGTTCTTACAATTTATAGTTATTTTTTTGAAACTTTTTAACATTCGTGGGTATAAACACCACTTCTCGGGATAGCGTGTTCTGGGACACTCTGTATGACACCCCTTGTGTGTATTCAGTTCATGTTAGCAAACTCAACTAATGTCATGATCATAATAATATGATTTATCATCATAACAATCTATTAGTCATTTGAACGAACACACTGAAAAACACATATTACTCATTTGTTATTTTTATAGAATGATGAGATTATTCATAGTATGATGATTACAGATTAAATTTTGTACTAATTTTATGGTATGGCATGGAGATGTATCATCATTGCATCGCGGGTAGTTAATATAAAATAACGTGACAAAACTTTGTATTACAGTTTAACCAGACCATTATCTCCTATCCTTGCTGCTGATTATAAGAATCTCGATGAGAAAGACACAGTAGACACAAACATTGAAATCGCAACTGAGAAATTAGTGAACGGCACATGTCTAGTTGAAGAGCTCTCGCCAAAAGAAACCGGTAACTTACTAGATGAGAAAGACAGAGTCAGCCGACAGAGTTTCGACGAGACCACTCTCACTGATGTAGTAGACAGACTGGAGATAACAGCTGGTAGAGAAAAGTGCCACAGTATTGGTGAAAAATACAAACCACAAAAGCTTTCGGAAGCCCAGCAGAGTCCGACCATGGCTAGAGACATGAGCGTAGACGGGCTTTACACCATGACTGGGCAAATCGACCAAACAGAATGCGGACTGCCGCTACCGTTGTTCGAAGACGGATATCTCTGTTTACCCTACCTATCTTTGAATTACCTAGATCTGTTATCTGACCCGGCCGTTCAAGGCTTCGTTGTAGGCGCTTCGAATGTTTTGTTCAAGCAGAAACGCCAGCTTTTCGAGGTTCTAGTTGAATTGAATGAGATGAGGATAGAAACTGCTGATCTGACGTTACGGAGGCTACTAGCGTTGAGTACTGAAGACCTGAGATTCGCAGATCATGTTGTGAGGCACGGCTCCACGCAGGGTGATTTGTGGATACGCGATCAGTTCGCTACTTATTTAATCTATTTATTGAGGACTTCACTGTTGCCTGGTAAGTTTTTATGAAATCGTAATCAGCCTTTAATACCCAGATTTCATTTCATTTTTACCATAATGTTACATACAGGAAAGTAATTAAAAAAATACATAAAAGAAATACATAAAATACATATATTTCAATAACATGCTTAAATAAAACTATATGAAAATAAACTTCGCCTTAGTCGTTAATTCTAAGTGGACCTTATGTTTTCAATGACCTATTGACTTTTTTTTAGGGGAATAATCTAGAACGAATTTCAAACTGAATTCAGATAGGCCTGAGGCGTAGATTTTAACAGTTTAGAATGGAAATGTTCGAAAAAATTACACATGAATTTCGTTCAGAAATACGAGCCTTATTATAAAATCCCTTTGTTGCAAGTACTCACTTGCAAGAAATACATTTTTGCTTCTTTTACAGATGGCAGCAGAGAGCTGGACTCGTTTAATGCTCCGTTCATGGCTGCGTTCAAAGCCACGCCCGCTTACGAGCAGTGGTTGAAAAACACAAACAACGGCGAAATAGAAACGTTTATGAACCTAGCGCCCATGCACCCGTTTAGTGGGCAGCTTTCGGTAGCCGATATGAAGCTCAAATTCGCGCAGTAAGTGCTGTTTTTATAATTTTTCATATTGAATTAAATTTAGGGGTCCGTATCTCAAAATACAAGTTACGAGGATGTAACCGAAATATTGCATGTCTTCCCGTTTTATCCGTGGCCGAAGGAGCCTGTGTGTGGTTACATTTGGGGCAAGAGGTTGTTTATTAATGTGTTAGTTATCGGTTAGTATAAAGTGGATTTTGCAATCGTTTTGTAAGAACTAAAGGAATATTTTTATAGATATATAAAAGGGAAATATTTGTTTGTTTGATTGTAGAGGGGTAATCTTTGGAACTAGTGAACTCATAGAAAGCCCTCCTGATTAATATAGGCAATATTGTATCCTGTTAAAAAGAAATAATTGTTCAAAATTTGTAAATCACTTCGGAAGAAAAAGCGTTGCTGCTGGTTTAACCGCGTGCGTTGACCAAATCGTTGGTGAAATACATACGTGCCAATAATGTACGAGTGCTAACGATATATTAGTAACTAGCTACTGCCCACCGCTTAACTCGCGTGGCATCTGGTTTAAAAAGTAGTTCTTACTGTTAAGGCAGCTTTCACAAGAAACGTATTCGCTCGACCGCTTTTCGTCGACGTTGCAAAATTAATCTACACGAATAGCCCTTTTATTTTAAAGGGATAATTACAGCCTATGTCCACCCTGAAGAACTATTCTAATTAGTGATGAAATATTTTTTGAAAACCGATGATTAGTTTCGGAGATTACCTCCTACAAGTTTTACCTCTTTATAATATTAGCATAAATCGGTAGATCTAAAAAAGTTATCATTCAGGCCATAAAAATAAGTTAACATAGACGAAGTCATGACGCATTTTACTTGTTAAATGTTAAGTTGTATTATGATTAAACCTTGCAGTACAATGTCGACGACGGAAGGCGGTCGGAAGGTGACGGCGGCGGTGGCGAGCACGGGCCGCGCTGTGGCGACCACCTCGCGCGCTGTCGGCGGCGCACTCTCGCAGGCGCGCGGAGCACTCTCCGGCTGGTGGAGCGCTCTCACCGCACCCCCTAGCGGCGCTTCTGACACTTCTTCTATAGGTCAGCTCATTTTGTGAACGATATAGATAGCTATACCCCTTATATATACAGGATGTAACAGAATGTCTTTATAAGCCTAAAAGAGGGTTGTTGTATAACGACTTTAGAATTTTCGAAGTTATTCGTTCATGAAATGCCTCTTAAACTTTTATCCGAAATGACAACCTCGATGATATGGCGGGCGAGTAGCCGGCTGCAACGCAGGAGGAGCGGGTTCGATTTCAGCTGCGGGATAAATGTTTGCAGACATTTGTTCCGGGTCCGGGGTTTGCGGTACCACGGTACTCGTATTCTTGATACTCACGATACAGTGAATCCTAGTGTGGGGTCAGGTCTATGTATGTGTCTGCTGGCTGTTTATTTATATATTTTATTTAATAGGTGAAGACAAGCTCCCTCCGTCGGACGCGGAAGACGCCGTCGACCAAATAGACGATGACAACAAAATGAAGCGTCCCACTACTCCGGACCCCCCCGATAAAACCATAGAAGACGGAACCACTAATATAAGCAACATTAGAATCGTGTAAATCTTAAGCAACGAAATGAGCACAACTTTACGATTAAAGCCCCAATAACTTTCGCGATCAGTTAACATGATTATTACGTTACGTATGAAAATAGTTGCCATCATTTCGTCGATGATTCGTCGGTAGTTCCATGAGACGCTTTACAATTTTACATTATGCAATATACTCGCGTGCCATTTATCGCATATATAAATGGGCATATATGAATAGGCGCGAGGGTACAATTTCTATAGAATTCATGTGCGGTCTTAAATCAGAAATCAGAACATTTATTTGCATTAATATAGGTCTGCTAATACATGATGTTACAATTGTTATAGGCCCTTATATATTCTACCATACAAATAGTGTGCAAATGTCAATAGGTAGATTGAGAATAAATGTAAATACAAGAATAATTGTAAAATGTCATAACTTATGCCCTAACATTTGAACTAAAAATGTCAATAACTATTACCTACCTGCCAATTTATTCTATAAACAATTTATTCTAATAAAATTAAATCCTGTCTTTACACTATGCAACTTGATGCATGCCTTTTCAGATTGCACATATATTGCATAATGTAAAGGGTGTATAAGACGCCAGTCAACATGTAATTCCGGCTGTTGCCACACAGAAATAATGATGTTTGGCAACATCATTATTTCTGTGTGGCGTATAATCCCCGTATAAAAAATATAATTATAGTTTTATATCGTAATAACAAGAGAACGAATTGTACACAAATGCATATCTGTTGCTGTTTTGATGACTTTCACAGTTGATATTCGACGTTTTTCAAAGTTGCTGTAACAGTTTCTTAAAAGAGGACATCATGAAAATCATTTTGGCTAAAGCAATTATCAGTTCATAGTGATCAGGTGATTTGAGCCTGACCCCGCTTGAATGTAGGATTTGTTATTTTTTAATATTATGTCAAAAATAAAATATTCTGTCGCCTAGAAGGCGTATTTTTTTCTCTATTAATCATTAAGTATAACATGTTGACATCGCAAAAGTAGCCTCAATTAGTGTGTATGAACAGGTGCAATTCTAGACGATCTGTGGTGTCTGTTGCTAGTGAACACTTGTACAGGGATTAATAAGGTCCAGGTAAAAGCTTAGTCGCGTTGTTGTTCCACGATGTTCATAAAGTATTTTATACATTGTTGTATAAAATAACGAATTCCATTGTAAATAAGTACTTATTAGAAAACGTTTGTATTTGTGAGATTATTCGTTAGTGCTAGTATTATTTGTCGATGTCTATTCTGCAGCATTCTCGAAAGCTAAACCCTGCTTAAATTATGGCAGTCCCTTTATTTCAGTTAATTTAAAAGTTAAATAAAAAGGAATCGCGGTTTAGCTTTAAGAAATTCTGCACAGAATCGACACGTAGGTTTCCTTTTTTTATTGCACAAAATTGCTTAAAATAATGTAAGGTTATCCAAAAACACCTCGTGCTCTTGTCATGCTATTTTGTGCAAAAAATAATAATAGCTTTGTTATATTTAATTTATTCAATTTATCTTACGGTTTGCAATGTTATTTTACTAGAAAACTCATTAGAAATGTATATTATGTTTGAATAAATTCTAGATTTGTGGTATAATATAGGAATTTGATAGACAGTGATCTCTAAAACTACGATATTTCGTTGATAATTTTATGGCGATTATAATCAAATAGCTTTTTGGAACAACAAGTTACAAACTATTTATAGTTTTTTTATAATCTTTTTATATTCATTATAAGCTCTCTATTATCAGATACTTTAAAATCTATTATTAGATACTTTAAAAAATCAATGAAAAGCACAACTGATAAGACAAGTGAACGTGAAAGTGGCGGCGCCCCCTTCTGTGTTTCTAGTGAAAATAATGTTTCCAATTTGGAACATTCTTTTCACTAGTGTTTACTACTCATTTGATACCTTAAGTAAACTATTTGGTATCTCAATATAATAGAAAATATTCAACAAATGAATATAGTGGCGCCACCAGTGTCCAACATCAAGATGGCGAGTCCGCGCGGATGATACTTGGTAATGACAAAATACAGCATTACAAATTAATAAGAATATAATAGAAAACTAGAATATAATTATTTATTTGACAACAACAAAACACAGAAAGGACAGGTATAAATAAATAAAATAGACACTATAAATATAGGTACTTAAGATTTTTAACAAAAACACAGTGAAAAAGAGAAGACTTTTGTGCTTATTAGTCCCAACTGTGTCGTGTGGGCCAAATAGGTCCTGTCTGTAATAAGATATCGATTGTTAGCAAATTGGTAGTAAACACTGGTGAAAAGATCTAATACAGGAGTTAGCGCCATCATTTTGACGTTCAGACAGACAAACAGCAAACAAAAACTAAGGTCCATACTTAAAAACATTTTTAAACGTTGTTTAGCTAAATAGTGTTTTATTTTCTACTGTTGAAACAATTTAGTGTTTAGAATTTAATTAACTATTTAATAAAATAGTAAAGAAATATTGAGTGGCGACTTCCTCACACACACTTAGATACCTATGTAGCATTTTTGATTGCCACATAACGAATAGGTTTGTAGTAAATTCAATTAAAGATTGTTTTAACCAAAATTTTCTTACATTCCACATTGGCTTCAAATCATGCATTCTTATTGAGAATTTAGATCGGCCCCCAATTAATGTTTTTTTTTGGGGGTACTAAGTATATTCCGATTTAATCAAATTCTTATTCTAATTTTGTTAGTATCATTTAATCCTAAAAATGTCTGCATATTCACTCAATCAAATGGTAGCTGTGAATGTTAAATAAAAGTTACATAAAACTTGCAGCAAGTGTATTATTGTGTAGAAGGTAATTTATTTAACCAGACAAGGGTTGTCTGAGCGTGTATTGCTTCCATAAAATACTTTCATTTGGTATATGGAAAAAGGTTACTACCCTGATGTCCAAAAATAGGATGTTGGGTAAGTACGAATAAGTACGAAGCCTACTTATAAGTACGCCCCAACCTCCTTCCTGATTCACAAAGTTCATTGTGGATGTATTATGGACGTTGATAATTGCGGGGAAAGTAAATAAAACAAACCAATATCGATTGAGAACAAATATAATATTTTTGTATACTTAAGTACTTATATAATATCACAATCGGGGCGAGAAATTACATTTAAATGCAATTATGATAATTGTGTCTATCTAAGTACTCTTCATAATAATGAATACCGCGGGTATGTTTGCCTACCTTAAATCTACTACTGGGTAATTGTGACCATCACAAAATTTAGGCCATCACACGCTTCAATATCATATTCTCTCCGTGGGTTTGAAGACTTCTTGGAAAAATACACAACGCGAAACACGAATGAAATCGCGGAGTGATCAAACTGGTGAGTCGGGCTCGTCCCAGGGCCAGGGTGGGCCGGAGTCCATCGCGTTTTGTCTCCAGAGCGCGCGCGCACCCTCAGACGTCCCGTGCGCTAACAGACGCATGTTATAAGGCTCTACCATGTTGCAAAGCGAGGCGTCGCTTTCCTGCCGCGGCACCCTCCCGCTCCCGCCCCGTTCGGCGTCGTCCCCCTTCCTCTCGGGTAGAAGGTCGAGCTCGTGCGGCGACTCCAGCTCCGTCAAGTCCGAGCGCGGAGACAGCTCCGTGGATCCGGACGCGTCCACCTCGCCGCACTCGACGCCGAGCGCCGTCGGCGCCGAGGCCGGCTCGCCCGGCGTCCTCGGCGACACCAGCGGCTGCGACTCGTCATCGCTGAAGGGCTCGGGGCTCCGCTCGCGGGAGCCGCCACCGCGTATTATCTTGTCCTTGAGCCGTGTGAGGCGTTCCGCGGAACTCACTTTGCGTAGGATCGCGGCGGTTTTCCGGAGGCCGCGCAGCTTAAGGTCAACGATGGGTGAGCCGGCGCCGGCGCGGGACGAGTCCTCGACAGAGCGGGAGTGCGCGGCGAGGCGGGTCGCATCGAGCGCGTCCTCCTCCGCCACTAGGAGGGAGGAGGGTCGCGAGGGAGGCGGCGAAGACGCCGGGGAGATGCGGTAGTGCGCGGGAGCGCGAGGTCGGACGCTGAACGTGATCTGTCCCTCGTCGTCTGAGTCGCGCTCGTTTTCGACGTTGAACGTGACGGCGGGAGGTTCGGGTCGGCGCCGGAAGCTGCCGCTGCTCTTCAGGATTGAAGGGTCTCGGCGAGCCGCGCGCGGGGAGCCCCCGGGCGTAGACACCCTGCTATCCGAAACCGCCTCGCCCGAGCGCAGCTGTAGTGTGCTCTCCTCGTCTGAAACAAACGCTAAGCTGTGAATTGCTGCTTGGAAATAAGTAAATAAAAAATAAAAATTGGGAGGGTCGGGGAGGGAAGGAAGGAGTCACCTGCGAGTGATGCTGGCCGGCTGAAGAGAGCTGCACGATGAGAGACGACTGCCTAGATATTATAAATTGAAAAAAAAGGCGCAAATCAAACAACAGCATTACAATTTTAGCGTTTATTGTTATACAATACTGTAAAATATTCGAAGAAAATTGTCTAACTACATAAATACTTACAAACAAGAGTACTGATATGTTCATTGAGATAATAAAGCTATATTTTATTTATTAAAGTATCTACTTAACTGGAATTCGACACATACCCATTAGGAATGCGGTAAAAGTATCTACTTTAAGATAAGTACTTAATAGACTAGCAAAATAATAATTAATTATAAATAGCGCCAAGCTTATAATTTTAACAAAACAGCAATATTAATATATTGCTCCATAATTGTCGACCTTTCTTGAATCAGCTCATGGACACATTTTAACTACTTTATAGGTACTTTATAGTCTACTTAGCTTATATTTATGGAATACAAGTAGTCTTGATAGTTTATAATAACAATACTCGAGTGTTCATGGCACATTTTCAAAAATGTATAAGTACTACAAATTAAGAAAAATAATCCAAAACTTTAATAATCTAAACATTTTATAGTGAAAAGGAATGTATGTATAACATGATCACTTTTATATTTACATAACAAGTCTAAGGAATATTCGTACAGAGTAAATGTATGAATTAAATTTGAATTTCTACTATGATATTGTCAATCACTTTTCACATCAAACTAAGACAAAATAATACCTAGCCTAGCTACCGTCTAGCCTCTGAATTGGCTGACTGTTTACAGAATTTACGTTAATATTCAATATACAGACGTAACTGAATACAGCTTTACGTCATATTACATTGATTCGATACCAGCTAATTTAGAATACCAGTGGAAGCTTTAAAGACATGATGTACACAACCTTACATTATATAATACTTATATTGTTAGATGCTAAGGAATTTCTACACGCATTTTTTACCATGAGACGCGAATAAAATATATTTTTCCATTTAAAAAAACTATTTTGCTCTAATTATAGGTCCCATTTCTCAATAGTTATATTGTTCTGGCAAGCGTGGGTTCCTAATATTGTGTTAGGAACGCTGGTGAGGACAATACCACGCTATGGTGTAAGCCTAGCCAGTACCCGTCAACTATTGTACGTGAAGATTTAAAAGTAACGTATCATATTAAAAGATTTAAAAGTAACGTCGATGGCTAAATATTATAAATTTGCTAATATTGGTTCGGTAATGTTTATGCAAATCATACGTACTTGGACCTGTAACATGGGTAGATACTGGGAGTAACTTCGTGCACAAGGCGACATCAAATCGCAAGATCCGCAACTATGCGCTTTCAACTCCTACTTGCGTCTTCCTGTGGAATATGCGTGTAGCACTACAGCGCATATGCAATCGCGCATGCCTTAAAAATTAGTTGAACGTATAGCGCACATCAATCCGTATTAGGCATCCAAAAATGCAAGGTCCAGAGGTAAGATTAATTGAAAGTTGACGATGAAAGCGCACAGATGTGGACGTAACTTATGGGCGTCAGGCGTCATTTTAATGTAACGCCATTAACGGTAACATTTTTGAAAAGCGTACCTGTTTGTGGAGTTCATAGTTGAAATCTCATTATTTTGTCTAGACGTAAAATGTAATTTAGAGTTATAACGCCATCTAGAGGCTGACATGTTCAATGATGGCTTCCGGCTGGTTCAGTTCATAAATTACATTAAATATGGAATGAAACCCATTATTGTGTGGGCGTTAGAAGTCATTTAGAGTAATAACGCCATCTTGCGGACGACATTTACGAGATTACGTCCCTGATTTATCCGTTACATAGATGGCATCAAATTTGGAATCAAAACCCATTATTTATAGAGAGATGTAACACCATCTTGATGACAACATTTCCGAGAAACGTCCCTGTTTGGTGCAGTTCAAAGGAAGACATCATCCCCCAGGTTCAGGATGACATGATCGCTCGGCGGCTCGGGCTCGTCGTCTCCTTCGGAGGGGGGTAGGGACGGGACTGGGTGCGGGGAGGGGGGAGGGTGCTCGCGGATGGTGCGGAGGGGCTCACCTGGGTGGGAGGGGGGCTCCGACTGGAGGACGTCCTCCATTGCCTCCTCGTTCAGGGTTTGGAGCGCGCCGCATATCATTTGTTCCTCGAGGGTTACCTGCCAAGACAGTTAATACATTAGAGCGCTTGCAAATGGGCGCATATCGCGTAAATGCTCGTTTTTGGTAGATATGTAAACTCTGCTTAACTTTTGAATTCACTCATTACCGGTTTTTTTTTAAATAAGTGCCTTTGTCCTTTTAAATGTGAAAGTAATTCGTGCAAGGGCAATAGTGACTATGGCATTTTATTTTTTGGAAAAAGCAAAGGATTCAAGTTATCCTTTGCTTTTTGGAAAAAGCAAAGGATTCAAGGATGAAAGTTTGTCAATGTTTACTTGGTAGGACGTTCAAGCATGTATAGTATTCATTCGAGCGCACATAGAATGACCTTATTATGAATGTAGTGCCTCACACGTCCCGCCTTTATCTTTAACAATAGATGGACATTTGAATGGGTAAATGCGCCCGCTCCTACCACACTTTAAATAGTTTGAATTTTTTTGAAAACTATTTTCAAATATACTATTTTTAATTCAAAGATTTTACTATCAGACTGGCAGCAGTCATTGTGAGAAAGCACTTCTTCGAAGAGAGTGTACTTCTTCGTTCAAATGAATGACTTTCGAATCAACTTGATTCAAAAGTATGAAAAATTTTACTCTTCTCACTCAATTGAATGGCTGACTGAACCTGGCTGTCTGACTAAAGTGTAGTTGCAGCTTAGGAGCCGTAGGTAACGGAAGCGGAACAGAAATAATTTGTTAAATGCACCAACAGGATTTTATGCGATCACACTTTGGAAACTACTAGTATCATGCTTCTGAACATAATGCCGTTTTTAATAAAAATATATGCGATCCCTTTAAAACGAATTTTAACGGCATCGGAACTTATTTGGCAATTTTTTTGTCAATTATCAATCGAAATGTGTAGAACATCTGTACTACTTGAGTGTATCTTGGATCTAGATCCAAGGATAGATGTGTTCACGATGAATAGAAATGTTTACGTAGTTAATCCTTATCGTAATTACGTTCATTCCACTACTTAACAGAATAGAGATTAAATATCTCTATTCTGCTCTTTTTGATTAGCTATTAGGTCTATTATTCTATATTCAGTAAATGCTAAGATAAAGTTGTTTAAGTTGAGAACTTGCGACTAGCTGCAATCCATGGGTGCAAATGAGAATGAAATATGGTCTGTGGAGAAATACTAATATAGGGAGCTTTTTGGCGCAATTCTATTTATTACTTTCGGTGAAGGCATCGACAATTAAATATTAACAATTGGTGCCTTCTCCGGTACGAGAAAATGTATGAAAGTAAAAGGGGCATCCTACCCACCATGTATTTGACACGCCACTCCCATGTATTTATTCACCTGCAGGCTTAGCATAATCATCTAAGACAACGGTTACTCTTGTCAACAGAAGATAAGGAAAACAATCTGGCCCTCTCTTTTGTTTTACGGAAATAGAAAGAAGTTATTTTAGATTCGAAGCCTGCAGTGACAGTGATTGGTCCCCTGATTTCCCTATAAGACCCGAGTTCACCAACACGATAACGGGTCGTTAAGGGTTATTCAAAGCTTTTTGACACACATATTCATAGAATATGTCATCATAATCGATGATTAGATTTGACTGTCTGTTTATTTTGTTGGTGAACTTAAGGCTTTTATTAGACTTTATAAGCGTATAAACCGTCTCTAGTGAAAATGAAAAAATGAAAATACATGACAGCTAAATGGCAAAAACAGTCACCATTTTGTATACACAGAAACATTTAATGGTAATTGTGCAAAATTCTAAAATCAACAGTGATGATGAATTTTATACTGAAATATGTCCAACTATTATAATTTAATCACCTGGTATTCCGTATAGAGCTGCAAAATATAACAATTTGTATAAATTTATGCGAGTCTAAATTAGCTTTTCTAAGAGTAGCCGTAGAGTTTCTAAATTAGCTACGAAGCGTCCGCAAATGGACGTAAAACAATGAGAAATTAGCCGTATTTTTAATTGTGAATGATTTTAAAACTATGTAAATAATACGTACCTGTTTTTCAACATTGCTGGGTCTGCTGCGTTGGTGCTCTAAAGCCGCTCTTGGTTTTGTCGATGTATCGGGCTCTGTTTCAGTGGTTTTTTCAGTGACCACTGTAGAAGAACACGACAAATATTAACCTTTGCAAAATCACATTATAAAAGCAACTAAATTAGCTTAACGATAGCCAATCAAATTAGAAAGATTTTAAGCAACAAGGATGTCATTGAGTAATTTTGATTCGATTGTATCGCTAACGTGAAATTTACGAGAATTATGCCTCAGGACTTGCTGCGTTAACAGCAAAAGAATAACTAGAACAGGTTTTTTTTTTATAAAACGAGATTTGAAATGTTGTATTGAGAGTTCGTCGTGTTATTAGGTCGAGATCTACGAGTATTTTTTTTGTCTAAACTTCATTTACACTAGAACTTTGCCACGAACCGAGATCTTACAATCCCGTCGTTCAAAAAACCCCCCTGCTCGGGCTTTAAAACTCTATTAGTATAACCTACCTACCTACCAAGTTTCATCAAGATTGAATAAACAGTTCAATAATTTTATTCCAAAAACTATCGTATATCATATTGTATCATATTGTAAAAACGGGAATTTTCACGTACTGCACTATCGGTGAAGGCACCGACTAAGTTTCGACTCATTCCGAGAGTCTTCATCAGGGTGAGTGGTTGCGACTTTCTCCTTCCGCGTAGCACGGCGCGAAGGAGAAAGTCGGTGCCTTCACCGATAGTGCAGTACGTGAAAATTCCCGTTTTTACAATATGAATAGTTCAATAATTATTGTCGGACAAACAAACACACATAGATACATACATACAAACGCTGGATTGTCCAAGTAGACAGAGATCTTGGCAGAGTGACAAATAGTCACACAAGCCATAATCAAGACAGAGATCTGGGCTTGCTTCGCTCGCCAACAAATATCGTCTTTCGCATTATAATATCAGTAAAAATTGTATGGGAAGTAAAGTAGAACAGAAGGTTATTTACCTGTGACAGCGGGCGCACTAGAAGGCATGTTGGCTTCCAGTTCACGAAGATTTATAATGAGCAGTTTGAATAGCTCCCAGTCACCAAAAGGAAGTTTTAAAATCTGCGCAAAACAAAGCGGAAATTTTAATTTCTATACATCTTGCCGCAGCCGCAAGATCGGAATCAGTATCTTCTAAAAATTTGAAAAACAAGAGGGAAACACTGTAGAATCAATTAGTACATTTACGTAGAGGATATTTTGCTCTAGTGCTCGAAACACGAGATTGAATGAATGAACGAAAATACTATGTTGTAAACATTACGAAAAATAAATACAATTTAACAAAGCTAACGGTCTTATTGCTCAGAAGCGATGTCTACCTTTGAATTATTTTTGAAATCGGTTTTTGACTTGGCAAAATTATTGTAAATTAAATAAATTAACGATAATACTTCATTCATATTGTAAAAACGGGAATTTTCACGTACTGCACTATCGGTGAAGGCACCGACTAAGTTTCGACTCATTCCGAGAGTCTTCATCAGATTAGTCGGTGCCTTCACCGATAGTGCAGTACGTGAAAATTCCCGTTTTTACAATATGAATAGTCAAGTTCACGATAGTTTTTGCAATAAAAAAAAAGATAATACTTCATTGTTCACATAAATAAAGTCTATAAGTGTGTGCAACAAATAATAAAGATTGCTTATGTATTTGTTTTATCTTGTGCAATGAAGCATTGTCTATGTATGTATTTACCGGCTCCAGGTCGCTGAGTTTGCAGACGGCCAGCGCTAGGCCGCACACGTTGTGAGTGCGCAGCGCCGTGCACGCCGCGCCCGCAGCGCCCGCTAGCGCCTCGCCCACGACGCCGCACACCCGCTCCACGTTCAGCGTTGACAGTCGGATGTTTGACAAGTCCACCTGCAAACAGGCACGTGACTTTTCATCCGTTATATCTCAGGTCGGCAACGCGCGAGTGATATCTCTGGTGTTGCTAGTGTCCATATGTGTATTACATCACGTGACTGGTGTCCATCACAAAGTAAGGAGCTTGTATATGCATTTGATGTAAGAGCATGTTTGTTTGTCTGTCACTATTTCTCCGAAACGGATTATCCGGCGGTACATTTTTTGCATTCAATAATTGTATGACTTCAAGAATGTGTCTTAGATATGGTTTAACGCGACACGTCGCTAGGGGCGCTGTTATACGTCATGGAAAACAAGAATTTTCAAACATTGCAAAAATTATGTTATCAACTTACCAGTCCAGGGAAGGCGTTCCTCAGCATGAGATAAGGATTCTGCGCCGGCTGCTGCTGCGGCTGCGGTTGCGGTTGCGGGTACGCGAGGGGTTGCGGCATGAAACCTTGGCCCGTATTGGTCCACCCCACCCACATGGGCTGCGGGCCAACTGTGCCGGGTCCGGCCAATTGGGTAGGCGGCGACGCCCGCTGCCACATAACGTCAACATTAATAAAGTACGTAGAGTGACGTATTTTGATACTCTCCTAAATCTCCTAAATGGTATCCTGCGGTCAAGATAATGCTACTCGGAAAGCACCTTCTATGTATGTATATATAGGTTTGCAGGTATATTAAAATGGATTATATATAAAACTTATGTGTAAATATATTTATCTTAGCTATCAAATAAATCGTTACAATGCATATACTTTTATTGTTTGGATTTGTAAGCAACATAATTATATGGTGTATGATAAATTGTTTTGCTAGTTGCGGATTGTGATTACAATCCGCAAACATAATTAGCAAGCGAAGTGAGCCACATCTAAAGGCCAGCTGGTAAACTCTATTCCTCTTAATAACTCGCTAACTTAGCAGGTCTCTAACTCTTACCCTGTCCATTTCTATCAGTTAACAAGGATAGAGGCAGACCACTTTTAGCACGCTACTAAAGTTAGTGAGTGATTATTAATAAAGAAGAAAAACATTTATATAGCACGACACAAAAAAATTTACAAATTTTGCTACAATGTTAGCATGGTTGGATAAGTTATGAAAAAATATATAAGTTAGAATGAATAGCCTTCTGAGAAGTATAACTAAAACAGAAATGCCCCACGCACCTTACTAATCCATCTACCTAGACAGTTCAATGACACACCAAAATGGTATCAACTCAGCATAATGCTAGGTAGGTGGTTACCTACTCAGCGCTGGTATTCTGCTGACCCTGCGTAGTGACGTCACAGATGCCAGAAGCAAACTCTACTCTCAAGAAATTACTTGTATAATAAGTATTATAAATGGATATTTTTTTTTTAACTGTAATTATTTAGATTATCTACTACATTGTCTGAATAAGAGGGTTAGGTTATGTGATGGTGTCTTACATGTTTCCTATGGAATAGTTTGGAATGTGGATGTCGCATGTTCTGTGGGGTCCCCCACGGCAAGACTCCGGCAGCGCCCGCGCCGCCCAGTTCTTCTTCGGCCCCTGACTGTAACTGCTCCTCTGAAATTATAGCAACGTTTTATACATCGTCAACCCAGACTTCGCGTCTCACGTTTTCTTCTAGTGGCAAGTTAATTTTTGCAAAATTTTAAAACCCTCTTTTCCATTGTTTGTTGCTGTGCCCCCTAGAGCCCCCTATCGCCTTGTGGCAGTAAACTGATCTAAGAACCGTACTTGAAGTCGTACAAATCTATTGCAAAAAAACGTCGCTTCGGAGATATATAGTAATAAACAAACAAATAACATTTTGGCGAACACACATACGGGTTCCTTACGTCGCGGGTAAAAACAAACGTATAAATGTACGTATGCATTAAGTTCGCATATGCACAGTAGTTTTTAGTTGTGCAATAAAGAATTTACTATCTATTTAAATGGACACTTGGAGCCTCGCAACTCGTCCGGCGTGTAGTAAATCGGCCGAATATGTCTGTTTTTTTATCTCAAAAGGTGCCAATCCAGGTGCCTAACGTCGCCTAGCGTCTCATCTAGCGACTCGTGCAGACGGCCACCAAGTATCAGTAAGCCACCTAGATAGATAGATAGATCTTTATTGTGCATAACACAATTTTACAGTACAAAACACAGAAACATAATAAAAGAAACGCACAATTGCACAATGGGCTAGTGGCCTTGACTCTTTTTTTCTGGGGAATCTGTTACCATAAACTACATGACAGGATGTTGTAGGATTATGTAGGGTTCTTGGACTCGAGGACTCACTAAAGCATTTATCATAAATTTCCATCTACAATATTTTGAAAATTACCTTTGATAACCTTCTTGATGTAAGGGTCCAGGTTGATGGTGAAAGGCAGGAATATCTTGAGGTCTGCAGCGGTGAGCGTAGCGCGGTGGAAGCTCAGGAACACCTCTAGCTTGCGCTCGTCTCGGTCCAACTCCATCAGCGCATTGGCTTCGCGAAGACCGTTCATTAGAGGCTTCACTCTGTGTCGCAAGGCACGTACACGTTAGGCAATTTGTTATTTTTTAATAGTTTTGTGTAGTATCCCATACAACAAGCAATCAGCATTCATTGTTAATTAAATTGTTCTTTTCCATGAAAAAACATACTTTTTAAGTTGAAAAATGTATATATTTTGTAATACTATTGACTATATATTCCTGATTGTACTACACCTTACGCCAAGAAATAAACTAAAAAAATATTCGAGCTATAAGTCCGAAAGACGGTCTTATCGCTTAAATTCGCGTAAGCGTTTATAGTAAGCTTACTTGTCATAGATGTGTTTGAGCGAAGTGGAGTCATCGATGTGCTCCTCGTACGTCTCGTGGTGGTAAATAAGCCACGAGGTGCGGAACGGCCACTGTTCCGTGAGGTTCACCCACGACGCCAGCTGATACCAGTTGAACTCGATCTGGAATGCTTTCAGAAGGCGACCTGTGGGAGAAAACCATTATTAGTAATGCTTTGTGAAATATTCATATTGAAAAACGGGAATTTTCACGTAGCGTACTTTACAGTGAAGGCATTGACTAAGTATCGGCTACATCCCCAGCAAACTATGCGCAAATAGCGGCAGCACGCAGTGCAAGACGCGACGCGTAGAGAGAGCGTCGCGATCGCATAAAAAAAACATGGCGCTTATAATCCGCAACGGAATTGAGTATATGAGATTGTTTGTCAGTGTGTTTCTTTATCTCCAAAATGAGTTAACCGATTGTTGAATGCGGTTTAATGAATTCATTAGATTGACTTTTGGGCTTTTACAGTTGATGCTTGTACATTTTTAAAATTATGAAGTACTTAATTTTGTAAGAAGAAAAACTATCACACACAGGCTAGATGTACTTAATAACGTAAAGCACGTTTAGTAGCCACCTCACGCTCCCAGGGTTAACGTCGCTGAAGAAGTCATAAGTCAACAGCACGCGGTTCAGGTCAGAAGGCATCTATTACCAATTGTAGTGGGGTAAACAAGATTCCCGCTTCGGGGCGTATTGTCCATCTTCTAACCTGACCCAAACCAACCCAACTTTTTGAAAAAACGGAGAAAGACTAGGTTGATGACAGCAATGTTCCAGTATCCCCGACCCCGAGGGTATGTTGATGAAGGAGAACCGAAAGCAGAGATGTCGTTGGGCATTCAAACATAGCGTCTTACAAATAATCTCAATCAAGATACCGGTGAAATTACAGGCGCATGATAATTTTCACCGGTTGTCTTAAGGTCGGCAAAGCGCGAGTGATACCCCTGGTGTTGCAAATGTCCATTGGTTACGGTAACCGCTTACCAACATGTGGGCTGTATACTTGTTTGCCACTTTAAAGTTTTATAACAAAAAAAACTCCTTACCAGTCACGTAAAGTACGTTCATCAGCCGCCTCATGCTCCTAGGGTTGACGTCGCTGAAGTAATCATCAGTCAACAGCACGCGGTTCAAGTCAGCAGCCCCCGCGGCCGGCACAGCCCTATGCAGCCCCGAGGCCACGGAACTGGCGACAGACTCCGAGGGGCGGAGTCTACGCGTCCTAGCGGCGAGGACGCTACCACTCGGCTCTTTGTTCGGCTGGTTCTTGATACGCTCCTGACTCGACATCAGTTCCGATGTTGAGGATAGGCGACGTGCCGATACCTGTTATGAGAGCAAAATATTTTTTTAAGTCAGCCCCCTAATTGAGAAGCTTAAGATGTATTCATATTGTAAAAACGGGAATTTTCACGTACTGCACTATCGGTGAAGGCACCGACTAAGTTTCGACTCATTCCGAGAGTCTTCATCAGGGTGAGTGGTTGCGACTTTCTCCTTCCGCGTCGCGCCGTGCACTACGATGCTAGCTTAAGATGTTTCAACTTTAAAACAATATCGTGTCCTCGAGAACTACATGTACTACATGTAACAAGTTCAAGTACATATGTAACTACATGTACTTGAAAATGGGAATGTTAAAGAGGTATTAGAAGTTTGAGACATAGCTTATCAATTCAATTCCTTACTGCAATTCCCAGTTGCCCAAGTGCTCGAGTGCTGTCAGTGATGACAGAATACTATGGCAACGCGCTATGGAGAAAGGATGTTCAAAATTTCACTAACAAGGAAATCCGTAGAAAATTAATGCCAATAGGCAGGCTATTTAGTTAGCAGAATCCACAATCGCTGGGAAAGGTTCTCGAATGCCGACCATGATCCGAACGACGCTGTCTCCCAACCCGATGGACCGATGACATCTTAATTGTGCGGGTAGATGGAGGTGGCCCAAAATGGTTGGCCATGGCAATCCTTCAGAGAGGCCTACATACAGCAGTGGACATCAACTGGATGTTTATATAACTTTACCTCTTAATAATATAATTGTAGATAAGCGAAGTTACTCACAGATCTCTGCAGTGAAGTAGAGAAGTCGTCAGTACCAATGGCCTGTATTCTTTTAGCTGCGGTCTGCTGTGCGGTCTTCACTCTGCGCAGCGCCGAGTTTTGCAGGTAGAATGGCAGTTGGACCATATTGCGCAGGTAATCCCAACCGCCAATGTTGCTTTCGGAGAACGCGCGACGACTATTCACTTCTACTGCCTGTTGGTGATCACAGTTTTGATTACACAGATATATTGTTTATATTTTTTTTTTAATATTGCCTCCCACTATACCAAAAATATAATTGACCTAAATGGGCTGCTTTATAATTTTTTTACACAAAACAGTTGATTTTTACCAACATTTACTTCAATAGAAATAACCAAATGTAAGGAATCTTAGAACAAAAGTTGTTACCTATTGATAAGTGGTAACCTCATGTGTTGAGGTTACCACTTTCGGGATAGAATACATAATTACTCTGGTACAGTCCTATAAAACTAGGTTTTTTAATCGAAGTGTGTCTGCGCAAAAAGTCTGTGAACTGCTGTCTGTCTGATCAATAAGAAAAACCAAAAGTAAATGACATTTTCGGATACAAAGCACGAGCCTCATGCACATCAAGTTATGAATATAAACCAAAAACATAGACAATAATTTACACATCACAAAATTCTCAATATTAATACAATGAAAACTATTATTTATATTTAATAGTTTAAAATCGGTAAATAGTAAAAAATCACGGTAGGATAGAATAATACATTTAAATAAACAAAGACATATAAATGGAAATATATAGTCATGCAAATCCACATAGAACTAAATGCAAAGGTTTCGGGATAACACCAAACTATAGGTATACGATTTCCAAAACTGACCTCCGTCCAAGCAACCTGCATGAAACATCATAATCTACTTAATTTCCGTTTCTAACTACATACATTTATAAGGAGAAGAGATTGTACAATTTTTAAAGTCAGGGTATAAGTAAAATAAATGACTCAGAAAATAACAAAGCTCGGATTGTAAAGAAAAATTAAAATAATTATCTCTTACGTAATCATTCCATAACTTTACTATTCGATAAATCTATCTCTGCACTTGTATAAAAACGACAAGAACACGCATACTTTTATCCAATAGATGAATATATGGAGTGATTATGAATATGAGCGTAGGCCTTCGCGCATTTTCACTTTTAATAGACACAATTCAATTTTAAACTACATGATTTCAAAATGCCTTGAAAAAAGTGAAAACAAATACAGCAAAACAACAGATAAAGCTCTCACCTTACTGATAATATGGGGGTCGATGGCCAGCAGCAGTATGAATGGGCTTTTCGGATCAGAACAGAGCGCGTGCACTGCGTTCAACAACGCAAGCACTTTCTCCTGCTCGCAGCTGTCTAACGCGTCCACGACCACCACTAGACGCGTCTGTTGGCCCGTGAACGCGTCTAGACATGAAACCTGGGTAACAGAAAACATTACTACCGTCTTTTTACTAAAAACAGGATATTTACCATGATTCGTGTTCCTGCCTTGATCATACAACTGTGTCGAAATATCAGGAAACATTAAAACTTACAAATCGTAGTGACGTCCTCTGTGGCAGAGTGGGCCTTCATCGTAGAAGGTTGCGGGTTCCATTCCCGCCGAGGGACGTCCCGGAAGACGTATATAGGAAGGACCCCGATGGACCCGACGGACGACCGATAATATCTTAACGTTTTTTTATGCTTATTATGTCTAGAAACTTACAATATGAGTCAACGAGTGGAATTCGGGACGTAACGGCGTCTTATGCGAGTCCCTCTTCAGCGGCGGCAGCAACAACGCAGCCAACATGCGTCCCCACGTATACTGGTTAGCCAGGCTTGTGTCTAGATACTTACAATATGAGTCAACGAGTGGACTTCGGGACGTAGCGCCGTCGTATGGGAGTCCCTCTTCAGCGCCCGGGCAAGGCGGGCGCGCGGCGGCAGCACCAACGCTGCCAACACGCGTCCCCACGTGTACAGGTTAGCGAGCAGGAGCACGCCGCTGACCGCGCACGCGCCGTACAGCAGCCCCTGTTGGATTTCACGCCGCCTGATGGACGACAACCCTCACTCATTGAGCCGTCGTGTTTTAACACTGTCATATATCCTAACCGCAGCTTCTGCACGCAAGCGTTCAATATTGAAACGACCGCTACTTTTATGTAATATCCCGACTAACTATTTAAGTTCTCATTAAGTCCTCTCCATCCAAAGGTTGTCTGGAAGAGATCGCTTCTAAGCGATAAGACCGCTCATTGTACTTTGATTTTCGTTTGTTTAAAGTTTTGGTATTTTTATTTTCTTATGGTGTACAATAAAGTGTTTTCATTCATTCATTCATTCAACTATTTATTGTTTGGAGAACATTTACAAATATTTTTTTCTTCCTTTCTCTTGTCCACTTAGTTATTTTCATTTATCTGGAGGTTAAATTGCATTTGTTTTATGCAAAAAAAATGCACAACCTATGCTCACAATTTAAACAAATAGTTTCGATAGCAAGTGTCCATAATAAAATTTAAATACTTGTGTATTTGTTGTGTCTTATCGCTAATTTACGATAAGACACACAATTGTACAACATTGTCAAAGTTTGTAGTATTTATTTGAGCTGAAATGTTTGTAGTGCAATAATAAGTATTTTCTATCTATCTATTCCGTTATCTATTGCGCCCCGTGTCACTATAAAACCTATCAAGAACCATCTCGGAAATCATACAAAACGATTACAAAATATCGCATCACAATCGCTTAAGCCGTTCCGATTAGAAAAATGATAATCGACAAACCACATATGTGGGACCGATAAAATCTTCACAAACAATGAATTGCAAAAGAAATGAAAAAGTGAAAAAGCGGTTCATATTGTAAAATGGGAATTTTCACGTAAGTACCATACTAATAGGCGAGGACACAAACCAAGTTTCGACTCATTTTGAAAGTCTTCATCAGGATGAGTAACGCGACTTTGCGGACGCTCCCCTACGCATCGCGTCTTGCATTGACTATTCTTTTTATAATAAGAATGATCTAATTCACGGTAACCAGTAGAAAAAGCTATCTTACTGCGGGTCCATCTCAGCATCCGTGAAGAACATGATGAGCACGCAGACACCGACCACGATGGATGTGAAACACACCTCAAATGTCATTATGTTTGGAATGCAACAGAGCCGACGCCATCTGCAAAACAATAGATAGTATTTAAAAAATAAATAATATTTATTACTTTAAAAAAAACACAACAACTGTAATTCCCATTATGGGGAATCAGTTATGGGATAGTCAGAGGTACATCCTAACATTATGTTTGGTACATGCCCGCGTTATGCAAGTGCATAATAACTTATTATGTCCAATACTTATTATTTATAAGTATTGGAAGTCCACTAATTGATAGATTAATACAAATAAAAAAAAATGATTACTCTATTTCCCATTATGGTCATCTTCAGTTATGGGGTAGTCAGAGGTACATCCTAACATTATGTTTGGCACACGCCCGCTTTATGCAATTACTTAATTAGTATGGCGAGTCCATAGTTTACGGTAACCGCTTACCAACAGGTGGGCCGTACGCTTATTTGACACTTAAGTGTAAAGGGAAGTTACCAGGAGAAACACTGTTTAGCTCGAAAACGTTAAAAGTAAGTCCCTTACTTCCATCCCGAAGTGGTGGAGACGGGCTTGGGGCGGAAGGCGCGTGCGAGCCGCGTGCATACTCGTCCGTACTGGCACTCCAGCGCCTCCGCCAAGCTGGCGATCATTTGGACCACCATCGCATCGCCTTCCTGCCCTCCCCCGCTCTTCATGCCTTCCGTGAAGTGGAATCTGCAATTTAAAAACATATTATTATTACTATACCACGTACTTTACTATTCTCCTGCTGATGTTTCGTTGACCGTTTAGAGGTCCTTCTTCATGAGCACCGTCCGCGACCACGCGAGCACGGTAAACATACAATTTGTTTAAAAATAAGCTGACGAAATGGTTAGGGGACCAATGCTTCTATGACATTAATGAATGTATGAACCACAAAGTAGGCAACAATGATATTAAGACCAAATAACTAGGAGTGATTTTTTATAAGATCAAGTTGTTTATGGTAGGTAGGTAATAGTTTATTGACATTTTTAATCCAAACGTTAAGGTATAAGTTCAGACATTTTATAATTATTCTTATATAAATTGATTCTCAATCTACCTATTGACATTTGCACACCATTTGGATGGTAGAATATATAAGGACCTATATAAATTGTAACATCATGTATTAGCTGACCTATATTCATGCAAATATTTTTTTTTTTTTACAAAAACTATCGTGAACTTGACTATTCATATTGTAAAAACGGGAATTTTCACGTACTGCACGGCGTCGCGCCGTGCACTACGCGACACGGAAGGAGAAAGTCGCAACCACGCTCCCTGATGAAGACTCTCGGAATGAGTCGAAACTTAGTCGGTGCCTTTACCGATAGTGTAGTACGTGAAAATAACCGTTTTTACAATATACATTTTTTGGTTTCTGATTTTTCTGATGTCTGGTAACTGACAGTCTCGACATTATAAAGTCTCACCTAATAGGCGTGGCCGGCAACGCCCGAGGATCGTTCGGTCCGGGCGGGTGGCAGAACACCACTTGTAGTACTAGCAGCAGCGAACTGAACCTACGGCCGAGCGCCGAGAGGACACCGCCCGCCCACCACCATTCATATCTGAGGGCAGGAAGAACAAAATATATATAAAACATATTATTACTTCTATACCACGTACTTTACTATTCTCCTCTGGGTCAACGCATTAGCATTGCCAATCAGCGTGCCAATGCGGCCAGTATTTTGGGAACGCTTCCGTCTGGTAGTGATCTGGATCAGTTGAGCTATCTATAGATCGTTTGCAACGGTCTTTAGGTGGCTAGCTGTTTCATCTGTATTTTTTGAATATACCTACTTGTAAATAGTTATATAATTATATATAAATCAAAATGAAATTCTGTTCAGCGGTAAGCGCATCACTTGAGAACGGGTGGATTGCTATTATTTGTTTTAAAATGTTCAATAATCCGAATAAGGTTTTTTTTTATAAATGAAATTCTGTTCAGTGGTAAGCACATCACTTGAGAACGGTTGGACTGATTTAGCTATTTTATGTTTCATAATGTACAATAATCCGAATGAGGGTTTTCTTTAAAGAAGAATTGAAAATATTGCCCTGAATAAAAAAAACCTTTGTTTCTTTCTCCTATACAAACTGATCTTGATTGTTGTTTTTGTTATGTTTTTTAACTTGTGTGGTTCAAATCTTGCAACAGTTAAGTCATTTAAAAGCTGCCAAAATAAATAAAAAAGAAAACAATACATAGAATACCAGCAGACCCAAGACAAATATTTGCAGATTATATAAACATGTGTATCGCGGCGGGAATCTAACCCGCAACCTACTGCGTCACAGCGGGCCTGCGCCCACTGCACCACAGAGGTCGTCTTATATAATGTTATAAGCATTTAAACCAAGATAGCTTTGTGTTAGTTACACACATTCGCTAGCTAGGTGATGACGTGACACTTACTTATTACCAGTGTACCACAAAATGTACAATGCGAGGTAAAACGTAGCGAAGAGCGCGAAGCACAGTCCGACGGCGACGTAGATGGGAGCTCCGGCGATGGCCGCCACCGCGCCCAGCGACAGAGCCACGTGCCATGCGCCCCACGACACCGCCCACGACCACGCCCAGCCGGTCTCGCTCCACTGCTTTGCGAAGTTCTTCATCTCCTCTGTAATCAGGTGAGAATATGGAATGCTGTTTTCTACCACAAAAAAAATACTTACTTAATTATTTAAAAAAACACAAATACCGAAATGAGCCGATTGCTGATCGGATCCTTTCGGTACGCAACGAAATAATACGACAGCAATTTCCAACACGACAGTAATAGAAATTGCTGGACAGATTTTTTTATTATTCCAGGAGTGCGAGAGATGTTTTACAATAAGCCCTACCCTAAGGACGGTACGGAGTACCATAAAACGTTCAACGAAACGTCGGCAGATTTAAGTACGTAATTAGTCTTTTTTAGTATAAGTGATCCACACGTCCCGCCTTTAGTTTAAACAAACCAAAACCAGGGCACTCATTGTAAGATCAGATGCAGAAACAGTTTTTGTTGGAAAAATATATTTTCACCCATTGGCTTGAAAATTGCTTCATTATTTAAAAAAATCATTACGTCAATCGGCTATTTTCGGTAAATAAGACGACAGCAATTTCCAGCACATAAAAAAATGCTGGACAGTTTTTTTATTATTCTTGGAGTGCTGGCGAGGTTTGTTTGCACACTAACATAAATAAGGTAAGTAGTTAGGTACACAATATTTAATGTTTTACTACGTGTTTTCAAGTAGGTACACGATATCTAATATTTTACTGTTTCCTAACAAATTAAAAAAAAAGGTATTTTCCTTGCTACTTGTACAAAGACCTGTAAAATTCAATCTGTTACCAATAAATTACTAGGACTATAAACTTGTAAGGGGGCAATCGTTAGGGCGTCCAACCGATCGTTCCAATATGACTCCTTATACGATATAAGACCTCACTTGTTGCACACGTCATTACAAGAGAGAAGTATACTTTGCGAATATATTTACTCACCCTTCAGTTTATTGAGCAAAAATGACTTCCCGGACCCCCACCGGGCGTACAATCCCACTGTGATGGGCACAGACAGACTCGGTTCCGAGAGCATGTCAGCTAGAGCCGCGCTATACAACTCATATCCGAGCATATTCTCATTGTCTTCATTCGTATTCAGTTTACGAGCTCCGAATATCTGGCCGAGTATAGTTTTGTTGTAACTCATGTCTATGTTGTAAGGTGTTTCGTTCAGTTTGTTCGGCTTGTAAAGTAATTGACTATTCTTTGGATTTCTCAGGAGTATTTCTACTATTTGCTGAAATGTAAGCAACATACCTAACATTAGAATTATTGAATGGATGTCGGGGGGACAACGGGAATAACCCGAAAAACTTAATAATAATAATAATGCTGGACCTTTTTCACACAGCATCATCTAGCCCCAAACTAAGCAGAGCTTGTATAATGGGAACTACATGACTGATATATCACTTATATACTTTTTTAGTAAATACATACGTATTATACATAGAAAACACCCAGACCCAAGATAAACATTTGCTAATTATACAAACATTTGTCCTGCACCGGGAATTGAACCCGCAACATTCTGCGTCTCAGGCAGGTTTTCGCTCACTGCGCCACAGAGGTCGTTTTAATTGTAAACCTTATGAGATACACAAAACAAAAACAGTAATATGTTAAAATTAAGGGTACAATGGGCGGTCTTATCGCTTTAGCGATCTCTTCCAAGACAACCTTTGGATGCAGAATATTATTGTTTCATTGAATTATGGTTTTTAATGAAACGAAGTAAAAAATGTACTACAAACTTTTCTGACGGCTTAAGGAGCATTTTTATATCAGTACCAAAATTTTATAGTTTTTTTTACTAGTAAGGAGGCAAACGAACTAACGGCCCACTTGGTGGTAAGCGGTTACCGTAGCCTATGGAAGCTCGCAATGCCAGAGGTATCACTCACGCGTTGCCTCCCTCATCAAGATGAAAGATCTCAAGTGCTTGTAATTTCACCGGCAACCATACCCTTCAAATCGGAACGCAGAATGAGAACATTACTGCTTGGCGGCAGAAATAGGTATGGTGGAAGCAATTCCCCGGACGAGCCCTTTCACAGAATCTATACTATTAAAAGTCTTCATTAAAACTATGATTTTGTTGATTCATTAGGAAGGTGGACAGGTTAGAATCCACACCATTATATGGCGGTGATAGTTCCACTTTCGACCACTGACGCGGATAAAAGACCGGTCAAACTGACGCGCATAAAGCACCTATCAAACTGACGCGGATTAAGGCCCGGTCAAATACGCGGATAATCAGAATAACACATAGGCTACTTTTTATTGGATACCACGCCGGCGAAGCCGTAGGCAGAAGCTAGTAATATATGTATAATACCTCCGACAAACAACTGTCGGTCCTAGAACCCCGAGCAAGTGGATCAGATGGATCAGCTCGATGCAAGAACCTCCCCTTTACAAAATGGAGGACACACTACCAACCGTATTCTCCATAGCACCACCCTTGCCTTGGTTGTTGCTTTCACCGATAGTACGATACGCGAAGATTCCCGTTTTCGCAATATTCAAATTCACTATAGATTTTGCTCATTAGGAAAATCACCTTAGACCTAGCTCTCATAGCGATATGCAAGGCGGTGTCTCCGCGATTGTCCGCTACGTTGACGCGCGCTTTCCGCTCCAGCAGCAATTGCACCATCTCTGCGTGCCGCGATCTGACAGCGCGCATCAATGGCGTATCACCACTCTGTTAAACAAGTAAACTTAAATTTATCTGTTTCATAAAACATTAGTCGATACAAAAGTTGGTTCAGTCATAGATATTATAATACTATAATAGATTGAGTTATGAATTCTGACAGCGCGCATTAATGTGTTCCCACTCTGTAAAACAAGTTTATTTGTGTCATAAAACATTAGTCAGTACAAAAGAGCTAGAGTTTGGCATACAATAATTAAGTACAATTGTTTACTGTAATAACAATATTACACTATAAAATTTATAATAAAACAAACAGCAAAATGAAACTACACAATGAAAACAAAAACACTTTTTAGGTACAACAATAACACAACTGTCACTTCACTAGTCACTGGTCGCTTCTTTATCACTTCACACTATTCACATTCAAATCTTGAACTGAACAGAATCTATGTTTTTTTTCTGAATGGACTTTAATGCTGCAGAGCCGCAGATGGTCTTGGTCAGCGTCACCGGACTACGGCAAACGCAGAAGGCGCTCAGCTTTTAAAAAGTTAGGATGGATCAACTAGCACAAGGGCACCACTTAGGTACGGACCTCGGCTTGGGACTTTGCCAGGAGGGAAGGAAGAGGTGAGAAACGCCCCGGTACATATCTGTATCGTGTGTAGGCGGAAGTGGCGACTCGTCGACCTCGCCGGTGGGCTCGGTGTATCTGCGAAGTGATTACTCCGTCGAGACTTGATGACGTCATCACCGCGCTAGCAGTGCTGATGGGGTCATCAGGGTCACCAAGAACGTGTCTTGGTCTACGGAGGGTTTTCAACTTGGGTGACTCGACGTTTCTTCTAGTAGTTCCAGAGATTAGCGCGTTCAAACAAAAAAAAACAAACACAGACAAAGTCTTCAGCTTTACCATTAGTATAGATTGTGTGTACAACTAGGTTTATCCTTACCACAGTGCTATGTTCCAGGTCCGGATTGGAAGCCAGCAGCAGTTTCAGTATAGAGACATGCCCTTTCTCCACCGCCGTGTACACCGGAGTCTTCTTCTCTTTGCCCGGCAGATCCACGTCCACGTGCTTCTTGAGTAACGCTTCGACAATATTCTTGTGACCCCCCTTCACTGCGTGGATAAGCGGAGTGTCTTTTGAGTGGTCCTGTAAAATAAGCAATTGTTTTAGAACGCACACTAGTGCGTAGTGTACACTACACACTACGCACGCGTAGTAGTAGTGTGCGTAGTAGTAGCACTAGTGTTTAGTCTTTACTAAAAGATGACCCATCTCTATCTGTCACGTGAAATGGCATTATGCAAAATTATACTTGTTTAAGCGAGACATCGTTACAGTGTCAAAAAATTCCAAATTTTTTGGTATTTTTGTAAAAAAAAATAACAAAACCTGGGTTGCTAGACAAATACCTCACGCTTACTTTTCCTTTCACGCTAACGCAAATTTGTCAAGGTAAAACTTGCAGGCGTTAACGACAACAGAAAGTGGTATTTGTCTAGACTCTAGACCCCTGGGGACCACTTTCTTCTAGCGTTAACGCCTACGGAAAGATTGATTGTATGGAGATGACATTAGCTGTGGAATGGTCACGTGACTGTTGCCAAGTTTGCGTTAGCGTGAAGGGAAAACTAAGCATAAAGTATTTGTTTAGACCCCCTGAGGAGTGAGCATTATTACCTGAACGTTGATATAAGCACCAGAATTGATAAGAGCCAGAGCGATGTCATAGTAGCCCTCCTTAGACGCGATAGCGAGAGCAGTATAGCCGTCCTTGTCTAACGCGTTCACGTTTGGCTTGTGTTCTATGAGCATCTGAGCAATCTCAGAGTGGTTGCCTGAAAAATGTATAAACGAATCCTTGAAATGTTATGAACATTTTATAAAACACTAGCTGCGCCCCGCGGTTTCACCCGCGTAAGTTTCGATTCCGTGGGAATATCGGCGATCTAATTAAATTTTAGAACACAAAAGCTGCTATTGTGACTTAACTATGATAGTAAGATATATTCCCTCGCGGACTTTTTTGTAGGTAATAATGAGAACTTTAATCATGTTGTACATCATTTTTATGTATCATCATTAGTTTACTCAGCGCACGCCAAATTAAAAATTTTATAGGCAAAATTCTTAAGGAACCCAATTTTTTCCTACTAATATAATAAATGCGAAAGTCTGGAAAAACACATAGGCTAATCTAATTTTCGAAAATCGACCCCTAAGGGGGTTAAATTGGGCGGTAAAGTTTCCATGAAAAAAAAATGTTTGATTCGCTCAAAACTCTGTACAAATAAACTTCAAAGTAAATAATGAAACACGTATTTTATTTTTTCAAAATTACCTTTTGGGGGTGTGCAATTGAGTTCAAAACTTTGTATAAATTGTAATTCTTGGTTCGATTCATTCAAAAGTTGGTGGACATAGTTTGAAGCCTGGAGACGGTCATATGCTACTTTTATTAACATACCACGCGGGCGAAGCCGAGCGCAACAACTAGTTTGAAAATCAATTATAGCCTATGTTATTTCTAGATAATTTAGCTTTCATTTGGTGAAAAAATGGTTAAAATTGGTCCAGTATCGTATAGTTATAGTTTCGATCCAGTATCGTATAGTTTCGGAGCCTATTCGATACAAACAAACAAACAAAAAATCTTTCCTCTTTATAATATTAGTATAGAAGTATAGATTTGGTCAACAAAAATGCGTGAGTTGTAATTTTTTTTATCAAAAAAACTCAATGAAGTCCATAGATCGTTAGTTTAGCACCTCCTTTCGCCGAGGACTGACTTTGAGTCATTAAAGTAGTTGAGTTAATATTGAAAATGGAACGACCCCAACGTTTATGACGGCTACACGGTTCGGAATTAGTAGAAGAACGCAGTTCCATGATGATTTCTTCAAAAATACTGTAGTAGACAAATTTCGTAATTTTTTCGGTATTTGTTAAGTGTGAATTTTAAAGTTAATATTTTTTTCTATACAGAAAATTTTAAGAAGTCATATTTTCGGTTCACATAATTGACGACCTCTGTGGCGCAGTGAGCGAAGGCCCGCCTGAGTAATTAGATTTTTTTTGGTACGGCAACTGTTTTGAAATATAGGGAAACATTCAAACTCGCAAATCATGGCATATATCCCGTTTTTAGTCAAATATACGCTATTTCCATCATATTCGTACGTCCATCATATTACGAAACCTGGTTACGTAATAGCTTTTATAAAAGTTTACATATTTTACGATTGTAAGTTTGGCAACTGACGCAACATGACGTCAGCGTTTACAGTGACGTCATGCCGCGTCAGTTGCCAAACTTACAATCGTAAAATTGAATTTTACCTTGGACGAGCCAAGGTAAAATACAAATTAAGTCCTAGCAGCAGGTTACATCATGAATTCATAACGTATAGAGTCATATCATCCCAATTCCCTTTACACGTGCTGCGTTTATTATTTGTTTGTCAGACAAAAATCTCGAGAACGGCTCGATGAAAATAGCATAGAGGGTTTTGGGGACGAAAAGCTGATCTGTTATGAAATATTATGCGAGCTATGTACGTACTCTTCTAGCGATGAGAGTTGGTTTAACCTTTCGACTGCCGGGATAGAAAGATGATTTCTTTATTGTACACCGTTAAAGAAACACATTTTAAAACCGAGATACAATCGATGCCCTTATCTCGAAAAGCGATATCTTCCAGACAACTGTGGATGGAACTGACTGTACGTCACATATAGCCCCTGTCAGCAGTAATGTGGAGTACCTTGCGTAGCCTGGAGCAGTGGGGTCCAGCAGTACATGCCGGCGGTGTTGGGATCCGCGCCGGCTTGCAGCAGGGCGGCGGCTGCGGTGACGTCACCCGCGCGCGACGCCCAGCACAGCGCCGACGTACCGTACTTGTCGCACGAGTTCGCCCGCGCGCCGGCAGCGAGCAGGCGTAGCACGACGCCGCTGTGACGACGCCCTGCAGCCCATACTAGCGAACTGGAAGTATAACGTCAATTTAATAAATTGATGGCATAATTTTTACAACATTTAAAAAACCACGACGTGCTGTCCATAGTCTTTTGCAGCGCCTCCTAGTGACTTGTGGCGATAAAATCTTTCTAGTACTAACCTTGATGATATTTAATATCTTTTGCAAGAAACCAATGCGGTTACAATCCGATAAGTCGTTTCGGAGATAAACGGTAATAGACAGACAAACAAAAAACCTCTTATGGCAAACGGACCAACGCATACATGGATCTTGTGGGTAAATATTTTACTATTGTACACCATAAGAAAAATAATCTAATCTAATCTAATTAGCCTGTCTGATCCCACTGCAGGGCAAAGGCCTCCCCTTCTCTTTTTCTTTTTAAATTTGCAGCAGGAAAAAAAAGAAAAATAAACACAAATTGAATGATGTAATGTCCTACGATACTTTAATTATGTACTTATCATAATCAAAGTATCGTAAGCGATCTCTTCCAGACAGCCTGTGGATGGCGAGGATTCTATGAGGTTAAGTTATGTAATCGCAAGATTGAATTATGGATTATTTTTACCCGCGACGCAAGATTCTGGTATATGTATAATTGTCACCATTTCTCTCTAAAGCGGCTTGAGTGATTGTCATGCGGTTTTAGGTATTCATCTTAAATTCAGCCTTAAATTAAAGTTCTCAAATATGTTTTATTGCCGCAAATCACAAGAGGGCGCTGTCGTATAGGCGTTATTAAATATTAATTTAGTTTTTTAAAAGCGAAGGGCTGAATCTAGGGCTGAATGCCTGACAAAGGAAGGCTTTGTTCAAGAATGTACGATATTTTTCGCATATTCCAATCTGCATTTTCAGTTTGCAGGTTGCTGTTCTCTTCGTAGGCTATATATATGAAAGTATTTCATAGAAACGAATTGGTTTTATGTGTCTAGTAATGAGTTGTTGAAAATGATCATAAAAAACAGGTATTAAGGCTTACGCCCAGTAATTAAAAGCTACCAATGATTAAGTATGAACGAATTGAAAGAATTCGCACTATCACCGCGAAGCAGTGTGCATGCATCGATTTGAGAACACATAGGTGCCGGTAAATACCGGCACATAGGCAGGCGACGACACCATCAGCATTCATCTTGTGGGCTTTATGGTTTGCCTCCAAAAAATATTTAAAAATGTTTGATCACGCTGTCAATTTTAAGTAGGAAACAAAGTCGCGCAGAAGACTAATTTGACATTGAATATCTAGTCTAGATATTAAACGTTGTGTTATTTTGTATGCAAAATTAGGTATTAGGATTACATTATCATGTGTCGCACCCAGAACGTGTTTCGAGTCAACTCATATCCAAAAATGTCTATACAGCATCTCATGGCCGATAAAGAATACGTTTTACGTTCCAAGACTACAATGTGCAATAATTCTCATACTTTATGGTTCAGCAAACCACGTCGTATAACGTCGTATACTAACTTACCCAAGTAAGTTAGTGCCCGTAAACGTAATCGAGCCTCTTTGTAAAATGAGAATCTAAGTAGTTTGAACTTAATCAACGACGTGCTATTAGAATACTGCAATCGTCGTCACTCGTAGGTATCCCATGGAACAACTCTAAAACTTTAATTTAAAAATCCAAATCTCCACACTATTTTAATCCATAGGTTTTTATTCATTAAAATCACAAGGATCATATAGAAACGTCAACTTATAAACTACGTGAATTAAGGATTGTAAAGTGAATTCACACCGTTACTTGCATAGATTTTTATCAACTTTTCAGTAATATTAGGATTTTAAATTAAAATAGGCCGAGGTTGGGTGTAGTCGTTAGTCTTCGAGTAACGTGCAACGTAATCCAACGCTTTCTATTGACGGTTGCAACGGGGGAATTACCACTTTGCTAACAACAGGTTTAATAGGTAGGTTACTTCCTTAACGTCAAGGTATTGTAGACGCTTAATTTCATGTTTATTTATAATCCTTGAATTCGTAAGCCCGACGACACGTATTGTTGTGAACACGTGACTTTTAGCGTTCCTCAAAAGCAGAATTCTACCCATGAGGACAAAGGTCATAAAACAAACGAGAAGCAAAATACACTGAATTTTATATGTAAAAGCTTTTAGAAAGTTGAAACAGTTAACAGCTTTAGGCATTGATTCTCAGAATAATCTCTTGCTTGAGATGATTTCGGTAACCATATTGATAAGTGCCCGTCATACGATATCACGAATAGCAAATATCTCCTACAGTACTCTCCATGCTTTATTCTTATGTGCACGAAAGGTAAAGTCATCTCGTAGGCAAAATATATCAGAAAATACGGAAAATTGTTACTAGCTACGAGTTTGTCACTAAAAGCACATTTTCATCATAACAAAATTACAACGTTGCTATTTCTGGTAATTAAGGTAACTGGTAAATTGTAACTTGTGTTTCTTAAAAAATGGGCCCCTGTTTTAGTAGGTTACTACTCTCATTCGGGTGTGATTGACGTTGAAAGTCGGAATACGGACCACTTTCATCATGTACTACTTCGAACTTGCCAATTTTTTTGTTCAATACAACGCTGCAATTAAAATCTAAACCAGTTCTTACGTCTGAGCCTGAATGGGAGCTTGATCTGACTGACCGACACGCAAAAACCAATCCCGGTTGCTTAGAGAATTTAAAGACGTCTTGTATTATAAAAGTCTGTTTGTTGTGATCGACATGTTTAAGTCAATCCGATATGAAGATTGTAGAGTAAGACAGAATTAAGAACGCACTGATTAACATTTGTTGTAGTACAAAAGTGTTTGTAGTTCGTTATATTTGTCGTTGTGGGTACGCTAAATTAAATTTGAATAGAGGAAGTTTGGAGTTAAGATGCATATTATTGCAAAAAATAATGAAGCCGTTTATTTGCATCTTGGTCGAGTGGGATCGGCGATAATTTGCGTATTAAATATTTTTGTGATTTGAATGAATTAAACCCCAATTTTTATGTAGGTATGTTGGGGTATTATAACTCAAAATATATAGCAACAAATAGTGCACTGATTGTTATTAAAAATGCCTTTCTTTTGGTACATTACTAGTTGTTTGTAACTTGTAAATTTTGAGAAATAGGGCCTAGTTCAGAGCCCTATCACTGAATACATTGTTGACCGATGAAGAGGCTGTAAACATCTTGATTGTTATAGCCAAACAAAAAAGGCAATCAATGATTCTATACTTAGTACATTTTGTTCGGTTTTTATTGTTTTGTTTGAGAAACTGTCTGTCACATTCGTCTGAGAACTGAACCCTTGTCATGTCCGTTTAAACATGCTCAATGGCTTCAAGTGAAGCCTTAATATTTCGGCCGTGATAGGTATTTTGATAGAATGTGTGATATGTACTCGTGTTGTATGAACCGCTTACGAAGTCGGCAAGCATATCGGTATACTTTTTGCGGACTTTGTTAGCGGTCAAGTTTATAGCTTCGTTAACCCCGGCACCAAATTTTATGTCTGTGGTTCGCAAATTGGGGAATGATGTCACTTTAATTAAGTGATTTAGTCGCAAAAAAAATCCGCTTAAAATAAGTTAGGTACGTTTCGTGGGCCCCGCTAATAAATGATTTTCCTCTTCAAATAAGTTTGGTACGTCTCGTGGCGCCTCACGAGTCGAGTTTTAATAACCTTTCCCTGTCAGATTACCGTTAGTTCGATCGTCGCGTCACAGGTTGTTTTTTTGGTCTGCGCTAGATTAGGATTTGACCAGTTGGAGGGTTAGTGGCCCTGAAAGGACCTTGCTACTTTTTATATCTACATCTTTTACGACTTTTCCTCTTTTACTTTTTTTTTAGTACCCGATCCAAAAAGATGAGGGTATCTTAGCTCCCTTTTTTTGTTTGAAGGCTGTTTTAATAGGGTTTTCAAATAGGGTTTATCGCCACATGAATATCTGCAGAACATAATTTTGTCTCGCAGCGGGCATCGAACCAGCACCTCTTGCGTCTCAGCCGGCTACTCGCCCGCTGTACCACCGAAGTCGTCGAGTTGATGGAATACATAATAATGAGTACCTTTTTTACTCCCTTTGATTACAATATCAAAGACCCTGTGGCCGATGGTGAAAGGGCTGTTGAAAGGTCTCTCAAAAGCCCTTCCATGCACGTATCACAC
Source organism: Perizoma flavofasciatum (assembly GCA_958496245.1). Lineage (NCBI taxonomy): Eukaryota > Metazoa > Arthropoda > Insecta > Lepidoptera > Geometridae > Perizoma > Perizoma flavofasciatum. The sequence goes on along the minus strand of OY292425.1, from coordinate 8,891,899 downwards.
GTCTTCGAACTTTTGTTTCTGTTTCCTCACGATTTTTCCTTCGCCGTTTGCCAGCACAGTTGCATTTGGCACACAGCATAAAAAAAATCAAGGGGTATTCGGTAAGATTTCCTTAAATATTTTGGGCGTTTGGCATTCCCAAGACTGCATCAGCTGGCATAATAAAGAGATCATCCATTTATCCTCAAAGATTCGTAGGTAAGATCTTCGTAGGGAAAAACTAATTTTTATTTTGGCCACCAAAGCTATATTTCGTTTTAAAGCAACGAAACTCTAGAATGGAAATATCTATTCTATGGATCGAGCGAGCGAAGCGAGCAAACATCTGAGTATACTTGAACAATCCTGCGATTGTATATTTCTATGTATGTTTGTTTGTCCGACAATAACTGCCGAACTGTTTATTCAATCCAGATTAAACTTGGTTATTAAATTTTGGAGTTCATATAAGCTTAATCGGCAGGTAGGGCTATTGTCTCTATGTATAAGGAATAATGCTTATTGTCATACGTACTTGATGTTATAATTTCCGTGGGCGTGCACGTCTGCTCCTTTCTCCAAGAGTAACGCTACCACGTCCTCATGACCCTTGTACGACGCCCACATAAGAGGCGACCATCCACCCTGTTGAGAAAAAATAAATACCTATAACTACTTTTATTATGTGATAACATACAAATATTTAAAGAAAAATATAAAAAAACACAACATCAGAAGTGGGATATGATTCCCCTGCAGGTAATAACTAAATTGTAGATTAAAATGGTCTTACGACGAATTACTTTTACCAGATATTTTTTTGTATGAAGAATCTATAGTTCCTTCGTTGTTATTTGACAGATGTTTAATTTTATTCTTAGATTCGATTTTATGCCCTTACAATGTTAACTTAGAAAAGCTTATGGCACTGTACCGACGCAAAACATTTTACAGCAAAATCGATCGAAGCACACCGGCTTTATACAAATTATTTTAATACACATAAACAGTTGAATCTTTACGGTGTTTTTAATATGAGTGCATATTTCATGACCGCTTTACGGCAAAGTAATTAGAAAACATGTTCAAAGCGCAGGACGTTCCCACTCAAACCAGAAGTAACGGATAAACCACAACTTTTTCTTTTTTTATCCCCTGTCGCATAATTTTGTATTTACGATCAGTGTATTAAAGTTTTGAGCACAAGCTGGCGACCGTTCGTTTATTCAGCTTATGATTACGAATGGGATATGGCATATAAAACATGTCGGCGGAGTACCGATGGGCAACATATCTATAAAACGGGTCCCAAAGCGGCCCCGGCTATTACCGTTTACAAACATACACCTGTATGTATTAGCATAAATACTTAGATAAGCGCACCGGATCCCGCACTAACCCGCGCATTACCGTACTAACACGCATTACATATAACGTTATCAGCAAAATTACTAAGATTCGCTGGCGGATTAGTGCAAAGAAAATAGATTTTCTCGAGCGCCGGAATATCCAATGTACAGTTTTCATAACCGGTCTCACTGTAATTACGTAATGCATGACCCCATTTTCATTTCAAGTCTTCCATCTAAAATAAATTGTCGTAAATCGCATCTAGGTTACTTTGTCTGTGCAAAAAAACCCTTTATGTACGTTGTATATGTCAGCCTTCAGTTCTCAATCATTGGGACTCCCACGCAGGAAATATCAAAATCAATATTTACGTTCGACTATTTTTACCCGTGCGTCTCTATTTATAAACATTCTCCTTTGATCGTCATTTACTGGTAAGTAGAAAGTAAACAAATCATTAGCGAAAAGATGATTAAGATTCTATTAAGATTAGATACATGGCCAACTTCATTGACAAAATTACCGGATACGTATATCTGTTAAAAATAACTCATTAAGATTACATTATACTCATTGATACAATTGCTATGGATGAGTATGTGTGCGTATTTTAGCGGGATTTCAAAACGCATATGCGAGTATTATACTAGTAGAATGTCAGTGACATCTCGTTTGGCAATCATCCACTACAAGTTTAAATATACTAATTTCAGCGCACAGTCCAGAATACGTTTTAGTCATTGTTAAATTTTTTCATAACTATTAATTAGGGCATTACAGTTTAAAGTGCAATCAGGTGCAACTTAAGTAGATTGAAGTGATATTGGCATATGCTCGAAGCAAACCAATCAAACAAAAAACAAACACGGCTATTTCATATCCATGGACACCCACAGATGTGTACTCATTACGAAAATCCATAAGGATACCTAGTTACTCTACTAGGTATCCTTATGGATTTTCGTAATGAGTACCTAGTGGGTAGTCAGGCTCATCCAAACATTATATTAGTCACATGTACGCGTTTTGCGTAGTAATTAGCTTTTCGCGTGATATAATGCAAGATTTTTGGAACACTAACTGATGGCACACTCTCAGTTGAGGGCATGCCAGTTTCCTCACGATGTTTTCTTTCATCGTTTCAAGCACGTGATAATGCGCACATTAATTTTTCGAATCTTCAATCTTTAGATTGTTAGTCGGAGTATCGCCCACTAGGCCAACACGGTACGGCCAACATGCTCGAAGCATTGCAAATAATTTGAAGATGCAACGGTCAACAAATATAAGTCAACAACAGAAAGTCATTGAAGGTTTCTGCTCCAACGAACCTCTGAACAAAATATATTTTAATATGTGTTGATTAACAAAACAAAGATTATTTCTATGATTTATCATTTAAGAACACATGAGTTCAGCTTAGTTTGTTTTAAACATGAATCATTTAAAACTGCTGTCACGTTGCAGAAAAACATGTCACAATGCCACGACCCAGATGCTCCTAACATCTGCTAAAAGCTTTAAAAATCTAATCATCCTATTTTTTATAGAAAACTATTTTGTTGCCTGATATTTTAAGCTCTGCATAATGTACGTTAATTTCATTAAAAGTTTAAAATAAAATGATAACTTCCTTGTTAAGCTACCTAGGAAGATGGTTTATCAAAAATCGATCAAATCCATGCCAGCATTCTCTTCATCTTAGCGAGTTAAGAACTTAGGAATAGAATTGCAGCAGTTTCAATGTAAAGATAGATGCATAAATTAACCTGTTATTGTACATATTACCTTGAAAATAATTAATACTTTTTGTACTTTTTTTCCACGGTCTGTGATTTTACGGATTACTTCGCACCGGCGCAAGAGGTTCGTCTATGGTAACGCAGACGCATCCGTAGCAGTGCCTCGATGCGTGGTCATACGCGTGGTAAAACCTCGTAACGTGAGAAGCCACCTTCCCAAAGTCATTGCGTCAGCAACCAGCATGTGATATTACCGCAATTATACTAATTTTAGTTACAAAACAATCCGATGCAATACTTAAAATACTCACGCAGTCCCTGGAGTCTACTTTAACGCCAGCGTCTAGCAGTTCCTTAACGATAGCGAGGTGGCCGCAGCGAGCCGCGAATGCCAGAGGCGTCCATCCGTCAGCATCTGCCGCTGTCGCGTCAGCACCCGATGCGAGCAGTAAGCGTAACGATCCAAGACGACCATTTTCGCAGGCGCACATAAGCGCAGTCGTGCCGTTCTGAGGGATACAAATATAACTTAAGTTTTTATCACGACGGGTGAGGAATAACAAAAAAAAAACCTATAGCACGATTTAGGTATGTTAACTTTTATACTTCAGAATAGCAATTTAAACTGTTGTACAAAGAAAACCAGGGGTATATGTACCTCTATATAGTATACGTATTTTAATGTATATCAATTTAGGGGACCATTAACATGGTTTTGTTTTGTTTTCGTACTTCGAGCTATTTTATCAAATACGAAGGTTGTTTTTAAATCTTGAACCTTATGACTGACATGTTTGGTTCATATATCAAAGCAGATTAGACCTACAATACACATATTTCTACATTTACATTACTATTATTCCTATACTTTCAGATGAAATACCCAAATAAACCAACTTTATTCTAAATCAAGAATAAACCTTTATGCGGCCTTAATTTCACCTGATTGCAAGGTATAGAAGATACCTATGGTTGTATTTACTTTACTTTTTGATTATTATAGTATGAATTAAATAATATTTCTATCTTTGAATCAAGATCTACTCAAAACATTATAACGTATGTTGCTAATTTACTGGAAAAACATTTAGGCAATAGATTTATACTTGTATGAATCAAAAGTTATTGAAATGACTTTAAAAACCAAACCACAATGTAACGCAATATTTATTTTGGGTATTTTTCGACAACCTTTTGTCTGACTACCCCATTATAGGATGTCTTTCATGAAGAATACAGTCGTGACGTGAGACTTAAGTATTTTGTACAGCTTAATTTACTTGAAGGATTGAATATTAACGGTCTAGTAGGTGAATTAAAATATCATCAACATCCAATAACAAGATAATTACTGTCAGTAAATATGGGAAAATGCAAAAGATTCAATATTTTCCGTAATAATTACGTAAATGGTTTGATAGAAATACTTTCGCATTAATTAATTATTGCTGTCTCAATTATTATTTACAAACGCAATTTTCTAAGAATCGACTTTTTGAGGTTTATGCCTGTTATTATAAAAAAATAGTCATTTTTGTTTTTCCGTGGTTTTACTGTAGGTATATCAGAGCGTGAGATACGTATGTATTCATATATTTTGTCTATGGTATTATTTTATTTGTAGTAGGTATCTGAAAAAATATCATATGGAATGTTTCTACATTTCAGTTAGGTATAGGTACTTCCCTTCATAAAATTGTTATTAATAATGCCAGGAGCGTGAAAATAATATAATAAAAACTCAAAGAATAATATTATTTTCTAAGAAGCGTACGTAGGTAGGTAACCTTTTGGAATTCTCAAGGACGATCCTATTACTGCAAGATAATAAGAACATTCCAACTAAAGCATTCTAAGTAGAAATGCAATTAAAAATTGAAAGCTAAAATAAGTACCAAAGGCATTGTTTCATAAAGGCGCTTTTGCAGTTTACTGAGAACATAAAAGGCTCTCAGTAAACTGCAATTATTTATTTAACCTAACTGAAATTAACCTAAACCTTTGTTTTTTTTTTCGGTGAGAGAGGACGTGTTAAACGAACCATCTCGCGTAAAAGACGTGTTACCATTTTTTACCGATTTCATTGGTTAATTTTTTGGTGGACTAGGATTACCGGCCTCATAATATTAAAAATCGAAATGTTGCAAAGAATAGTATGCAACTTTGTAAGGTTGTCACGAGTTTTCTAACGAACCCCAGCGAAATTTGATTTTTTGCTTGCTTGAGGAAATGTGAATGCTGAGACGTTCGTGGATATCATGAACAAGTTCTAGCTGGACTTACCTCGTCCCGATCATCGATGATGACATTCTTGTTAGAGGCGAGGTACTGCTGAAGTTCACTGGTATCGTCGCTGTTTGCCAGCTGAGAGAGCGTGCGGAAACACGCGAGCGACACCATGGACTCGCTGCGGTGGAGGCTCTGCGAAACAACAATTACCATTACCCAAAAACTATCGTGAATTTGATAATTCATATTATAAAACGGGAACTTTCACATACCGTACTACCGGTGAAGGCACCGACTAAGTTTCAACTCATTCCGAGTCTTCATCAGAGTGAGTGATCGCGACGCTCTCACTCCGTGTCGCGTCGTGCACTGACGAATCTCGGAATGGGTCGAAAATTCCCGTTTTACAATATGAATTATCATTATCCTTACAAATTAAACAACTTATAAAACAAAGACAAAAATGTGGGGCACGAATGTATTTACACACAAAGAAAATAGTCACACAAAATTTAAAATAAGCAACACAGGTTTGAGGGGCACAAACTTTGATAAACGAAACTGTTTAGTTGATCGAAGGACACATGAGGACAAAATAAGGTTATTTTTTTTCGTGTTAAATCTAACAGAACGAGCAACGCAGGCAGAAATGTTTTTAAGTTAAAATAAGTAGGCATCACCACGGATTGTTGCACACTCCAGCGTAGCATTGTGAGACAACCTTAAATTATGGAAACACGATTTTTTTCCAAAACGCAATCTTTTTCACAAACAAGGAGCAAGTAAACGTTTACTCGACACAGTTCAGACTTATAATGAACATTATTTATAGATATAATGATAAGGGGCGATGTCACAAGGTAACCCAATAAAGTACGCAATTTTGTTCGAGAGGATTATTATTCAAATCTTTACTAAAACAATAGGCCGAAGCTGGTAAATGTTACATTATGAACAATGCATTTTTGAACTAAAATATAAATTACTTCAGGATATTTTTTCAATGCTAATTACAGTTTAAAGTAATGATCAAGAATCGGCGGCTTTCCTTAAAACATCTCAGAACTAAATTTGAAAAAAAAAAAACGTTATTATTATGAGCTTATTCACCATTGAATTTTAAACAAAACTAAAATCTTAATTCTATAATACTCTTGGTATACCTAAGTACAGGTATACCAAGAGTTTCAACGTAACTAGGGTTTAAAATATTATTAACGTTAATAAGCAACAATCACTCCGACTCACCTTTTACATATTATATTAATATTTATTTAAAATATTCATGCAAACAAAAAAATCACTCATGCACTTGGTAAAACAAATTTAAATTCTGCAAACAGGCCATTATCAGAACACAACATTTCCACACTAGCAACTTTTATCAGCATCACGCAGACCGTGTTAGAGTGTCGTCTCAGTGCGAAACCATGGAAACCGGCGAAACCGTGGCTGAAGCGACGGTGCTGGTGCTCCCCCGGAGGCGCCGTCACCGTAAACTTCGGCACGCTGAGGTGCGGGCCTGCAGACATGGGTCCAGCGTGCTCCGAGACACCTCCAATTTCTAGGGGCAGAAACGACCTGCGACGACGTTTCGGGGGCTGCGCGGGCACAGGAGCCATCAGAATCGAACCCGCAAAGCTATTGCTTTTTGCACGCTTCGCCGGGATCACCTCTTCCGTCGTATTGCCATCGGACCTTTCGGAACCACTCCGCTCCGTATCCGACGACGTCGGCGATTCCCGCACAATTTCCAGCGGCAGCGGCGTGCTCTCTGGAAGTCCGGGTCTCGATACATTCTTCGGACGATGAATATTCCCAATGAGGCATCGTATGCTGACATATTCGTTATCTCCGGTCCTTGGTGGTAGATGCGGCGGTAGAGACATCGCGTGTCGACTTCCCGCATAATAGAACGGGCGCACGGGACGGCTCCTGTGACAAATTTGTGAATGTGGAGACTGGTGGCTAGCGCTCGCGACCACTACGCGCCTGGCGATGGGCGGATACTATTTAGAGCGCGATGCCGCGTGGCGCAAGGCGGGCGGAGGGCGGTCGCTATGAATGAACGCGTGGATACGTACAAGCGAGTAAGTGCTGCAGGTGCGCAAAGAGATACGCTTGAGGATCGCGGAGGCGGTGCGGTGTGCGGCTCGCTCTGGGGGCAGCATAGCGTACGGTGTCTGATCTGACTGTGCCGGCGACGCACCCGAGAGCATCGGTAAGTCGGAGCCCTCCCCGCCGAACGGACGCCGGGTTCCCATTGGCCAGTAAGTGTTTTTATTCTTAACGAGTTTGAACATCAATCATAAGGAAACCTCGTGTGACTTAATAGACAAACGAAGATTATTTTTGCTGAATTAATTACCTCAGTCCAGCATATTAATACATATAAGAAAATTAAACACGTATTTAAATTTAGTTTACTGAAATTTAGTTTGCTAAACTACCGTTCTTTGACCGGATTGTATTGTTTTGTTGAACCGTGTTGTAATTTTCAAAAGATTAATGTTTGTTGCGACATATGCACTACGCGCCTATTTTTATTACAACCGGTTAGTACGGGCTACCTGTTTACGCACCAAGTGCAATAAGAGAATTGAGTACCGAGGTGAAGATCCGCAACACGAGCAGAGTAAAAAGATTAACGGGGTTACAGGATTCCATTCGCTAAGCCCGACCGTGTGCCAGAGATGATTAAATAATAAACCTTAGAAATGTTATTTTAAGCTTTACAATAAATCACAGGCAGACAGTATGCAAGTTTCATACAGTATGAAAATATTAAATCATTTTAGAGTTAAGGTTTGAAAAACAACATTTAACAATTGTGAAAATGAAAAGAAGATATAAAATGGAAAAGATGCAAAATAAGGCGACCAATTATTCTTGGACCCGACAACTTACCTGACCATAATTTCTTATAAAAGATGCTGCTCGAAGCATTTTGGTGCGACATTAAATTCGATAAATATAAAAATAACTTAATTGAGTATGAATTTAAAAGTTACAGACTAATAAATTGTAACTACTCGCACTTTTTTTTTATTTGAATTTAATCTTATTTTATTAAAATAATTAAAATAACGCGCGTAGTGTGTTGGAATAGTGGTTGTCGGGAGAATCACACTGAATTATTTTTAGAAGCTGGTCACTTTCTTATATGTAGTTCACGATGTTTTTCGAAGGATTAGGTCTTTGTTAATATTGGGTTAGAGGCTGAATTATCCAAACAAGAATAAGATAAGGGGTAAAATTACGACTATTTCATGTCTGTAATGGTTATAAATAAAGAAGGATAATACTGTTTACAAAATCCTGTGTTGAGATTGCATAACGTAAGCTGAGATAACATTGGTGACATTGAAAAAGAACGACCAAGGACCCACATGGCGTAAGAGTTCGATTCGAAGGTTTGTTTTTATTTAATTCACTGGCATACAAAGTAACTCAGTGACATATCGGATGTATCAGTATTTGAGACCAGGATTTCAACAGTTCATCAGTTATAACCCTGCCAAATATTTAGCGCAACAATGCATTATCGACACGAGCCAACTTCTCGGAGATGGCTATAGATTTCATCAGGAACCGGAAATCATACGCTTTTAACTCCCAAGCCGAAAATATGTTTATTAATATATATAATATATAATATATCAATATCCAATACAGCACCATTTGACTTGTCAAACGTTCGTCACTGAGTGACTTTCAGATACATTATGGGGGGGCTGTTTTCTAAACCTTAAACCAAAACGACTATAGCAATAACATATGCTTGTTTATAAAGCCACAGCTCACACTAGAAGTTATAAACCATTATTTTTATAAGTAACGAAGTTTTTAATTGAAATATTTCGAGTAAACATATGTACCTAAGCACATGTTGTATGCAGTGATTGCATGAAATATAATTCCGCAGTTGAATAAAGCCTTTGCATATGCGTTCAAAGGCGATAGATAAAATAAATATGTACAAGTATCAGCATCCCAATGCAATATCGTAGGTATGAAAATCTATGTGTTACACATGCTGACTCTTAAAATAAACACAAATTACCTCTGAAATCATAGGGTCGTTTACTGTATCCCTGACAAACTTGTAGTAAGGGAATAGGCTTCCATAGCTCCTAGGAACTCTAAGGGATAGAATGAGAGGTCGTCGCTCGGTTCCCGATGTAGAAGGCACGTCCTTCGACGACATAATTTCACAGAACTGTCTACACTGGTTATCCGAACAACTTTAAAATTGTACATCGTTCGCCATATCAATATAAGACCTGGCTACACGAAACTTATTGCCAAAATATCGTTTTTCAACACTGTTTTGGGGGTAGGAACAAAATATAATATTACAGAGTGAAAGGAATGACAATAAACGTGGGTGTCCTGTCATACTGCGAGTAGTATTGATAAGATTTGTTTAAGTTACAGAATTAAATTACCTAGATAGGTACCTACATATCCGAGGAGGCGCTTATCAAACTTATCGCTTGTTTGTTAAGTCCTGACTACTTTGTGTGCGCTCGAACACCTGTACCTAGTGTGTAATGATGTTTTTGTCAAAATCAAAACGGTATTTTATGGTATTTTACAAAATACCATCTTTTACCATTTTACGCATGCCTGTTTCCTCTGAGGCTCCGAGGGGATACCCAGAGTTTATTTACTAAATGACTGAAAGATGATATTACTAGAAATTAGTGGTCACATTCAAAGAAACAATTTCCCAAAGCAAAATGTTTATTCATAAAATCAGGCAGCTTTTGTGGAAATCTATGGTAGCGCCATCTGCCACTAATGTATGGTACTGATTGCTCAGGCGGTTGATGACGTGTGTGGGTGGAACTATTTTACGAGTTGGTTAGCAGATTGCAGTTGCGCAAGCGCAACAGGCACACAAAGTTCGATTTGAAAGATATAGATGGCGTAGGGAACGATTTAGATGTACGTTATACGGTAATGGTTTAAAAAACTATTTTTAAGAACCTATTTATTAAGAAATCAATCTTTTATGATAAAAATTATAATCTAAGAAGGTAAGCAGAAAGTGAAGTGAAGTATTTTTTAGATTCTGTTTACATTCTTGTAGATATAACATTACGAAGGTAAACGATCAAGCGACAGCAACAGGACGATATTGCTATTGATGGAATACAATGAAGCAACAATGCCCTCTAATTGCGGGAATACTATTTTTATTAATCTTTGTACCTGTTCTTTGTATCTTTGTGTGTGCGGGGTGTAAACTTGGGTTGGGTTTCTAAATAAATACTTGTTTTACAAACAATCGGGCATATTATCAATGTCAGTGTCTTGATAAATCAAGAATGGACAGCATAGTTATTATTTATCCGTAACTTTGAGTACCTATAGATAGTTATCTAAGAACGGAGTTTTTTATCTTTGATAAGATTACGGCATGTAAGTACCTATCTACTTACTGAGAAATTTCTTAATATCTATTGATTCTGGCTTTTTCTGGCACAAATCCAAGCATGATCCTCGACACAATTGTTATGTATGTCGCGTTACCTACCAAAATAGTAATTTTCATATTTTACTATTACCTATATATCTAATGTTCCCATATATTTGTAAAACAGGTAATATGCCTGTTACCCTGGCATATCTCTTTGCTTCTTTCATTCTCATCAAATTCTTCATACAAGCTCTGCAATTTAGTGTACTTCCGCCGTGGCTTTTCTTTAGAATGTCCCTAATTTGGACAGAGTACGTTCGCCGAGGCCTTCCCCTTCCAACTATTCCATTCATGCTCGCCTTGTATACTTATATTATAATCTTCTTTCATTCATCCTTTCTACATGCCCAAACCATCTCAACTCAACATACCTTTCTCTACTCTCGTCCACACTGCTCTTTTATCATGCTGTTCCTCACTCCATCTCTCAAAGTTACCACATATACTTTTCAAAGCCCTCATCTCCACTGCATTTATTCGAATTTTATGTTTCTTCTGACATATCGAACTTTCACTACCAAACTTTAATATAAAGATAAATGAACCTATAATAATTATTATAGGTTCATTTATCTTTATAGATTATTATTATTAGGGTTAGGATTATTAGGTTCCTTCTTATTTATTGTTAGTATTGATGCTTCGCTTATACCAATATCGGCATCAACACTTCATGCACGGCTTAGACATTGTCCGACTGCTCATAAAGAAGTGAAGTGCCCCATTCACTTGGTTTCCAGCATTCACTCTCCTCTCAATAGCTTCCACATGCTTCCCATAACTAGTAAAAAAGTCCACAGATATACAAACTCTTTCATTTCTTCCACTCTGTCTCCACCGATCACCGATCGGATTTTTATCAAAAACCATTACTTTCGTCTTACTTACATTAACTTTCATACCTTTTCTCTCGAACGCTTCATTCATAACGTTACCATCTCCTGTAACTCATGCACCGCATCATCATGACGCAAGTATAACCTTATCATCGGCGTAGAGAAGACAATTTAATCCACATTCACTATTCATTCTTAATCCACATTCACTATCTTTTAAACAACTTTCCATGAATAAATTAAATAGCCATTGCGGTAAGTATATTATGTTGATTTATGTTATGACAGGGTTATAAATTATGCCAAAATATGTATGTCTGATTGTTAATACTAGTCGATGTGGCCAGCATACCTTGTACTTATTTACGGCGGTAACAAATTTGAAAATCATAATAAACGATTCTAAACAATAGAAATTAGGAACACAAAAAATAATACGATTGATGCTGTTCATTTCACGTTACATAAAATCGATGTTCTTCTAAATAAGTAATTGAAATATGTATGAAGTAATAATTCGTAAGATACAATGCACAATGTGCTGAACCGCCTTCTTGATTTGTAAATAACCGTCCTCGGAACATTTGTTACAAAGAACAATGGAACACAGGTACTTTTTCATTTAAAAAACGATTTACAGCACGACTACGCTATGGAAGTTCCATAACGTGCTGTAAATTATGGAACCAGGAAGACCGATCAAATCAATGGTAAAATACAGAACTATTATTTTAGGTAGGTATGCCATAATTACAATCTCATTAAGTCCTCTCCATCTAAAGGTTGTCTGGAAGAGATCGCTTCTAAGCGATAAGACCGCCCATTGTACTTTGAGTTTTGTTTTTTAGTTTTGTTATTTTTATTTTCTTATGGTGTACAATAAAGTGTTTTCATTCATTCATTCATTCATTCCATAATCTATATAACTGAATCCTCATCAGTTGCAGTGAGCCTTCTCTTTTACTTCACGGTCAAGGCTTACTTACTCATAGATCCTTGGAACGTCAATAAATTTATTTGTATTCAAGGTCTGAAAAAAAATGGAGCTGTTGTCTTCATAAATGGTGCTATTTTTGCAACCTTGCTTACGTGCATTTCTATCATTACAGCGGCCCCTGTTGAATTGTGGCGATAAAGCCTATCTAAAAACCATCCTTAAAGACAAATCGATTGCAAAAAATCGACCGCATTACAAGCTGATAAGCTGTTTTGAATATAATTTGTAACACTAAAGGTATGAAAAATTTGTAAAAAATAATGTTAAATATTTAATTAAACTCATAAGAACAATTAGGTCGACTTCATACTCGTATTTTCTTTAAAATATATTGCTTGTCTGTGGGAGTATAAAAGTTGTGCTAAGATACTAGATAAGTAAAAAGACGAAATAAAGCGATTCCTAAAATCAGAAGACTAAAGTGGCAGATAGAGAACACGGAAAGAACTGGAGGAGACCTTTAAACGAGAGGCCCTGACTACATTATAATTATGTATCGATAAAATTATACCTACAAACAATATTTTTTTCTAAAAAATATTTAAATTAAATAATGAAAATACAAATTTTAATTAAAAAAACAATTATAATTACTGTATTTTTTTTAGTTATGGAATAAACAGGTTTTTTAATTTGTATTTTATTATACTAGATAAGTACAATACATCGATATAAAGACCACACAATACTTTGACAACATGACAAGAGTATAAATTCTTGAACGTAATACCTATTGGTATTGCTTTGAGACGCTACCCATTGTATAAGTAGGTGTAGAAAGTAATGATCGTGAAGACAAATAACAATTGTTATGTTTACTGTCAGATATTTAAAATAGCGTTTTATGAGATAGAGAAATAGTAAAGTCCAGAAGTTTCCTTTAATAATTACGCTACAAGCTGCGAGATATCACCCAATAATCATTATAAAACGAGCTGGATAGTTTATCTCATGTCCGGAAAGCACTTCCTTACTGTCAAGCAAACGGCATGGGCGGCGGCGCGACGAATGTCTTCGATGCAAGAATGCTGAAGTGCCTACCTGGACAAATACCACTCTAGACAAATACCACCTTCTATTGGCGTTAACGCCTACGAAAAAATTTAATTATATGGAAATGGCATTAGCTGTCACGTGACAGCTGCCAAATTTTACCTTGACAAATTTGCGTTAGCGTGAAAGGAAAAGTAAGCGTGAGGTATTTGTCTAGACCCCAGGTGTTCACATACATTTTAATGAACACGCAAGGATGGATGTGTTGCGAAATGTGTATTTAAATCCTATGATTCATAAAGCAAGCGCTTAATGATTGGAATGATACCTATAAAATTAAATTCTACAAACAATACACGAACAATGGTAAATTTTGAGGAAACTGTAAACGCTAGAAACAACAAGAAGTTGATGACTTTCAAGGGCGGGAATACGCAAGTAGTACGCATAATGAGGCATGAGCAGATAAAGAGACAGCCTTGAACGGCTCAATACCTATTCGAACAACCCACCCAAGCCTGTACTAGACAAAGCAAAATTCTACTTGTTGTACTCCACGCGTAATCCTCTTTATGATGAATTTATTCAAGTATCGATCGATACGTAATATTCGTAGATCATGTATTCAAATCTAAAGATACCTATATATCTTGTATATGATGATTGATGATCTTTGACGTTGATATTATGCTGTTTATTGCTGATATTAGATGGAAATCAGTTAACAAAAAGATAGATAAATCGAGTGATTTTAATAAAGATAGATCAAACACTCTGCCCTTGTTCCTGAACAATAATGTGTGTTTGTTTCAGTCTAATACCTATTCTCGTTAAAAGTCCACCGTTCGTCGTCATTTTGGTTACGTAAGAATGTGCAGACAACATACCAAGACCAACATGCATATTTTTTATTATTATGTTGCGAGTCCGTGTTCGGATTCCTATTAGGAACTTATGACGATAAACTTACCCGGAATTGCTACCTTTTTATACATACTGTAGGTAAAGATACTACTTATTATAAAATGTTAGTATATGCAAATTGGTTAAACGAACAAAATCACCAATGACCTTTTATCGGCAGATTTGCCTTTGCTATAAATAATATCGACTCATGCTCTTGATAAGGAATCAAATGCAGAGAGAAATATTGACATACAAATTAAACAATATAATAATTAGCTTATATTATGGGAACTACATGACTGACTGATATACACTAAAATACATTTTTCTTAATACAAAAACATACAATAATAACTTTTGTAAGGGTTTTTATCGTGTTTACTTTTTTAGGATTCCATACCTCATAAGAAAAAGGGGACTTTATAAGATCACTTCGTTGTCCTCTTGTGGAGGTAACAAGTTGGAATTAATATCAAATACTTATATCCGCGGTCTCTTGGAGCTGTAAAACTCAAGCTTCTAAGTTAACGAAATCAAAAAATACGGCCATTTTTGCCTTATATTTTGACGGTCTCAAGGTAAATAACAACCTATAGGATACTTCCCATTGACATAGAATCATGAAATTTGGCAAGAAACAAGGTCTTACAGACCAAGTCTTAACTTGGTCTGTAAGACCTTGCTTCTCCCCCTTAGGGGAGGAGAAAATGGAGGTGGAACTTTGTATAAAAATCTTTGTTCTTTGAAGTTATAACATGAACATTTTAATTACAGCTACTGCACATAAATAATACGTTTTTTTTAAACACGACTTCACGCGTGCCAAGCCGCTGGCAACAGCTAGTATATAATATATATCCTACTAATATTATAAACGCAAAGGTTTGTGAGGATGGATGTTTGTTACTCTTTAACGCAAAAACTGCTGAACGGATTTTGATGAAACTTTACAGTAATATAGCTTATACATCTGAATAACACATAGGCTTTTTATCCGTGTACCACGCCGGCGAAGCCATGGGCAAAAGCTAGTATATAATACCGGCGCAGCATATTATTACCTGTTTTCGTAGAAGATTCATATCATGCCGAATCATAATACTAAATAACTACGTAAGGTCATTAGATAAGCAAATCAAGCTAAGTTTCAAAGAATTGATGTTCATGAAAAATCTATGATCAGTCACACTCATTTCTTAGATATCGCACCCTGTGACAATGAGACAGATCGGAATCTTACAGACACAATGCACAATGAGGAATATAAGACCAAGCATTAATGACATGAGTGAGATCGATACTATCAAGAAAAGAATGCCTAACGGAAATTATGTTTTGCAGGGCATTATAAATTTACTCGACGCACGAAATGCAACTAAAGGTTTAGGCATTTTTTCGCCGCGTAGCAGAACGCACGTACTGCAACTTACTTGTTGTTTACTCCAAAATGACGACGCACGAACTACAACATATCCATTAGACGACCTCTGTGGCGCAGAGGGCGAGGCCTGCGACACAGAAGGTTGGGGTTCAATTCCCGCCGCGGGACAAATGTTTGTAAATTTTCAAATAATTGTTTCAGGTCTGGGTGTTTTCTATGTATAATATGAATGTTTTTACAAAAAAAGTAATTATAAGTGGTATATCAGTCATGTAGTTCCCATAATACAAACTCTACTTAGAAAAAAATCCAGCATTATTTATTTATTTATTAGACACGTATAGCAAATAATCTTCTTAAAAAGATTGAGCTATCTTATTTCAAGGTCAAAGACATTGTCTAATGAAAGAAGCGGGCGCTTATAAGCTTTATAAACAAGTCTATGTGTGTCTATGTTAAATTTTTCGTCCTCGCTAGGCTGATTATAATGATGCACCTTGTTTTTGGGTGATATGATAACAAAATACATACATAAATGTACAAAGGAGTCATAATAATTATCTCTCATGATAAGATCTATAAGAATACAAACAATTTATCATCATTGTAGCTATGAGGATATCACACAACCAATTCTGAGATGTCATGTAGTAATTTGAAACAGTTGAATGAGCATGTGCATAAAAACTGTGATACAGTGTGATACGAGTGTACTTGTCCAGGCTGGTGCCATAGCACATAGTAAGAGAGTCAGAGATCAACAAGCCAGAGTATGTTCTAGTTTCCACTAGTCTTAATATGAGGTGTAGGTATAAAGGGATCACCGTCAGCTGATCATGGCAAATACCAAACTTTTGTGCCACAGTAACAGCCGGGAACTGTGCCATGTCGCAAGATAATGCAAAATGGACGAGTGACAATTGAAACAGTGCAATTTATCAAGCGTTAGAGTCGTGCCAAAAACATCCTACTACTATTATAAACGCGAAAGTTTGTGAGGATGGATGTTTGTTACTCTTTCACGCATAAACTATTGAATGCATTTTGATGAAACTTTACAGTAATATAGCTTATACATCAGAATAACACATAGGCTAATTTTTATCCGGGTACCACGCGGGCGAAGCCGTGGGCAGAGGCTAGTATAACTATATAAAATAGACGCTACACTTAAAGTAGGTACATTTAAATCAAACCATCACAAGAGCACTTAATGGCTCTCTAAAACACATAGATAGACAAATTAAAACGGACGGCCAAGTTTCCGGCTCGATAAAGTTTCACCGAATTCTACCCAAACATCAACATTCTTCAGTTAGAGACATATTATGTCCCTAACTGAAGAATTTTGATATTAAACAAAGGAATATACGAGTACAAAGTAGTTAACTTTTAACGAATTATGTAAGCTGGTACTTCAATGGTAAATAATTATGAGCTTTGACTAAACTAATTATTCCGTTGGATAAATCATTCGTTATTCAAGCATTTATTACTTCATCATCGTTAGTAGTTTTGTAAGCTACGCGTATACTACATAATTACATGACCTTACTTTACGTTTGTACCATTATTACCTAGGGACCCATTATATGATTATAACCATAAATATTTTGCTAGTACATATCTAGGATAGATTCATAAACGAATATATTGACCATGCCCCACTTTCGCGAGGAAAATCTAGTCGTTTCCAACGCCTTGGAGCAAGAGGACAATGAATAATAACTTAAGCACTATATTTTTAATTATTTTCTGACTTTGACCTTACATGGCTGAAAGCATAACTAATTTGATTGGTCATTGTAGCTAATCAAACAATACCTACATACAACTGAATATTCTTCGTATGTAAATAATGGGTTGCCAATATTGCCAGGCTTACCTGCAGCTGTTATGAAACAGAAGCTGGTTCTTCCCCTAACAAATATGTCAGTTCTGTCATGCCAATTTGGATTTCATTTATAGTTTTTAGTTTGTTGTGACTATTTGATCAGTTTTCCTAAATTACATGGAAAATCAGTCTGCTAATTGAAAAAGTATCACGTTTGCCTAATTTAAGACTTCCGCGATAAATATGAGTACAACCTTCCTAAGTAAACGTGGTAATGATTTGGTCAAACGTGCAGCAAACGTGTCATCCGCTTTAATGAAGAAGCAGGTGACAAAATGTATTGTACCTACACGTTTTTATCACTTGAGCAGCAGTTGCGTGATCTATTGTGGCCACTTCGGTTAAATTGACAGAATTGAATTTAATACACGCGGCTCACTCTTGATAATTTATCTGCTTCGCGTGTTCATACACATACATCTGGCTTTTGTTTAGTGCTGGCCGCAGTTGGACGATGTAAAGTTTTTTAAGTAGTTTGTATTTATTTAGCAATGATACTTAAAGTATGTGACAAATTTTTACATATTATATAACGAAACTAACTAAGCAGGTAGGTACACCCAACTTTGCACAGTTTTATTATCTAACTATGCACATGGTAGTTCCCGTTATTGCTAGGAGTTGGGCTGGTTCGGTCAGTTTAGACGAGGAACAGACAAAGCACAATACACCAAATGCGGGAGGTCAATGCAGATCTTATTTCCCCCACTTGAAATGTAGAATGTAGATGCTAGATACCAAACTTAACATAGGACTGATTACAGCAATTTTAAGTTGAAATCTCGTAACTAGCACATATACATTATAGAGTTTCGTTTCGTTTCGACCATACAAAATCGAAAACAATTGTGTATTAACTGAAAGTAGGTACCATCGATAATCTGACGTTTTCGAAGTAAGATTACAAACAAGTCCGCTAATAATAGCAGGTAAGTATAATGTTTTGTTGTTTCGGAACAAAAGATGGACTTCCTACAAGATCACTATATAAAATAAAAGTATCACTTAAAATACAAGAGAAAAAGCCGAGGTTACTTCACCGTCCAGCGCTCATCAGTTTCTTGTTATGAAAGCAAGTATCGGAATTCAAAATAATTAAACGCACGTGAGTTCGTGTTAATTATGTCAATAAGACGGCAGGTCTAATTGAGGAATTACAGGCGAACAATAACTTAATACAAGGCTATTTATAAATTTGTAGGTTTTACGATGCAAAATGAAGCATTTAACCATGATGGCAACAAATTAGTGCCATAGTTAAATTAACCACTTAAGTTTGAAAAGGAATCCAAAAATAAAAAAACCAACTCTTAAATAGGCTTTCGTGCAGGTATTTATGGTGTCTGAGACTAGACTGTAAATTGATCCCCTTCAGTCTGAAGGGATGGACTCTGACTCATTGTGATAGCGTCACTCTTAACCTATATACCATGTTCGTATCATCAGTGTCCAAAAATAAAAAAACCAACACTTAAATAGGCTTTCGTGCAGGTATTTATGGTGTCTGAGACTAGACTGTAAATTGATCCCCTTCAGTCTGAAGGGATGGACTCTGACTCATTGTGATAGCGTCACTCTTAACCTATATACCATGTTCGTATCATCAGTGACCGAACTAGGTGTGTATAATCTGAGAATCCATTGTAACTAGCTGCCTAAAGGCCAAATCCAATGGTTTTATAACTTACGAGCCAAGGTTACATTACTTAAGAAAATTTGGACAAAAAACTATTGTAAGTTGCAGACCATTAATGAGTTATCTTACTTATCAACAATCCAATGGACGTTAAATATGCGGATAAGTCAAGGTAGCAAACTCAAAACAAATTACAGAACCAAATAAAAACTTTCCAGTAGATCCAATAAATAGTTAACGACGACTCACAAAGACACGTACGAGGCATGCTGTTTTGGTGAGGACCTGTTAGGTTTGTTAAAGGACGTTGACTTGAGTTTATACCTCATTGCCTTTATGTGGTTCCCCGCTCCAGATATCACGCCAGTGGATAAGGTGATGCAAATGGTTCATATAATTGTGCTGACGATTGTGGTGGTCCCGCTTGCTTTTCCGGGAGTCGGTCGGCGACGGCGGAGCAGTCAAGGACTCGCGACGCGGACGTCGCCGGTTCGCGGCGGGAATCAGCATCGGCAGCTGGGAGTGCAACAAGCTTTCCGTTTCCGGACCTTCGTCTGATGACACACTATCCATGAGCAACCGCGGCGACCTCGACCCGGGCGCCCCTTTCCCCGAACTACATTGAGAGTCCTGCTTCCTCATTGTGAAGCTGTTTGTACACTATAACGCCGGTGTTAACAGAGAACAGAAGTTGAGTGAAAGCTCGAGGGACATTTCGTGAATTATTACGCGAGGGCGGGTGAAAAATACGTGATGCGTATGTCGCGACTAGCGCGGACGACGGCAGCGGCATACTGGCTGTGGCTGCCCTGCCTTGCGTTTGCGGCGCGGCGCAGTCGCGCAGAGCTGAGCGCACGTGGGCGCTGACAGGCGAGACGTCAAAACAACACGGGCCACTTCATTCAACTGAGTCGAATTCCGACGCAAAACAATACAATGGAAGTTGAAATACTGATTCATTTAAAATTACACTATTTTTGGAATTGGTAATTATAGATACTAAGGTGATGATTAACAAGAACGAAAAATAAAAATATTAATTGTAGGAAAAATAAAACGATAAGGCTATACCGATTTGAAGAACCTATTGAGTGAGTATTCTTTGCTATAGGTTCTTTTTTGCCAAAATGACTTTGCTATAATCATTAAAAGTTATTTTTTTTGTTGTAAAAAATAGTTTTGATTTGAATAAATAGGTATTTAAATGAAAAAAACAAAATCATTTACAAAAAAAGTTAAAATGTTAAGTAGAAGATTACCTAGGTTTCATAATAGGATATTCACAAAATAATAAATGAGTCATTTATTTATGTTGTAAAAACGGAAAATTTGTACTGCACTATCGGTGAAGGCACCGACTAAGTTTTGACTCATTCCGAGAGTCTTCATCAGGGTGAGTGGTTGCGACTTTCTCCTTCCGCGACTCGCCGTGCAAAAAGACCCTTATTTATCATTTTGTGAACATCATATATGGACATTATTATAGGTATTATTTTATTAATCTCTGCTCTTTGTCATGCTTAATCAAAATATGTTTTGTATTATGTTTACTTATCAGGGCAATTAAATGTATTTTCTTTTTTCTGATTTCTAAAACTCACATGGAAGAAACATTCATTGTAGTTAGGTTTTCATAAATATTTAGATCAGTTAATAGCACAGAATATAGTTAGATCATATACTATCTTCACTTTTGCTTGTGCAAGTGAAATCTTAAACGGCAGAAAACAATAAGACAGTTTTTGATTTTTTTCATCTTTAATTGTATAAATTAGAAGAAAACACACATCACTTTTTTGCGCAATTATATACTAATGCACTTATAGATCATATTTTTATCAGAACAAATAATGGGTTCCCAGCCATTTATGCAGAATTCTGAAAGATCTATGCTCCATTTTTTAGCCCTTAGAGAATCAGTTAGGTAACTTAGTTGAGTAGGTAGGTACATAAAGCTAACCTATAGTCTAGGCCATTGTTCTTCTATGAGCCTAGAATTTCACACTGCATAATGAAATGAATCAACCATCATCAGTTCTCAATCCTCATCATGGGCATTATCTATGTAATATGTCTACGTAATATGTTTATAACGAGCTAGAGCTTGTGAAGTAAACAAATAGGTAAACATCCATGTGTGATTTTTACGGTATCTAGTAGAATTCATAAAAAGTGATTAGGAACAAAGAATATAAAAACATTTTAAATGAATTTAGAAAACTCACCTGACGTGATAGCGAGTTCTGGCTTTCTGAGATTTGTTCTGATTTAGATTAGAATCACTACATTATTTCCTCAAAACACATCCTTGGGTTTATTTAGCTGAAAGCCGGATAAATTACATACATTTCGATCGAGCGGAGGAGCGAGAGCGAACCAGCCAGCCACACAGCTGATTCGAATTTAGACACTGACAGCTGACAGTCATACTTCAGCGTTGATTTGTCATACTTATCTGATAATTTGGTTCGCTCTCCCAGACATGTCCAAGACACGGCAAGGCCTCGTCCAAATTACCTTCGTGTGGAAGGTAATAACCTATTAACATGTTATATTAATAGGTAATTTATTTTTATTTCAAGTATACAATTCATTTAAGTTATAACTTACATTAAACCACAGATATTATAATACTATGGGTATCTACCTACACATTCTTCTCTTACCCTCATGGATGGTCAGCGTATATCGTGTATACGCTGGTGGTGCCCTAATTTACTACCTTTTAAAAGTCTGCTTGGATGTGAATCCTTTCGCCATGTCCTATTTTTGACAAGAGCTGTCACTTTTACAGATTTGTCGTGCAGTGCTGCCAACAAAGTAACTTTATGGATAGAACTAGCCACTATTTCTAAGAATGTAGCGCTTAAATGAAATTATTAGAATAATCTTGATCATACACATAACCAAGCAGAGCATACTAGGCGTGGTGTGACTCGCACTAGAGATGTTATATTATCGTCATAACTTCTTAATCATAATTATCATAAAATATAATACTGATGATATTATGTTATCATACCTGTTATGAAATAACAGTCAAATAATAGGGTAAGGTCGCAATAGTGAATCATTTCAGAACTTCATATCTACGTAAGTATAAGTAAGACGAGCTCTGTGGTGCAGAGGGCAAAAGCCCGGCTAAGACGCAGAAGGTTGCGGGTTCGATTCCCGCCGCGGGACAAATTTTGTATGATCTGCAAATATTTGTCTCGGGTCTGGGTGTTTTCTATATTATATGTATGTATTTATAAAAAAAAAAATATAAGTAGTATATCAGTCATGTAGTTCCCATAATACAAACTCTGCTTAGTTTGGGGCTAGCTGATGCTGTGTGAAAAATGTCCAGCATAATTTATTTATATAATTTTAATTTAATTTATTAGGCTTTTGACTGTCAACGATTACGTTAGCTTATTTAAAAAATAATTACTTAAGGTACAATGAAATCTTTTAGTTAACATGTCAATGGCCTCGATTCTGTAGTACACCAACTAAACTAAATTTAAACTATCGCTCTCTTTTACTGATAGTGGAAGCAAGAAAGAGATAGCTACAATTTTAGTGCTGTCAAATTAGTCAGATTTAAGTTTTCCATAAAAATTTAGTGGTGATTTCGGAGAAAAGAGGCACGTAAACTGATTTGACAGCACCACACAGCACTAAAATTCTTGCCAACTCTTTCTTGCGTATACTATCAGTAAAAGAGAGCGACATGCGTTCAATGCATTCGAAAACTTTTTTACCGACATTCCAGTCTCTACCACAAAATCCTTAAACTCCTCTCCCATAGAAGCAGAGTCATTGTTAAAAGAAAACTTAACAGAATGTAAAATACAATTCAAATTTGATCATGTAAATAGTGATGACATCATAAAAGCTTTCAAACTCATAAATGTTAAAAAAACCACAGACCTCTGGGGCATCTCTGTTTGCGTTGTGAAATCATTGATTGGCATTATTGCGCCCGAACTAGCTTTAATATTCAACGAGTGTATTGACTGTGGTGTGTTCCCTGATTTAATGAAACACAGTAAAATAACTCCACTTTTCAAATCGGGTACATGTTCTGACCCTAGTAATTTTAGACCTATATCAGTACTTCCTACATTTAGTAAAATTTTTGAAAAACTAATTTTAAATCAATTGCAAAGACATTTTAAATTAAATAATTTACTGCATAATAAGCAATTCGGTCGGGTAAGTAAGGGTCGCTCATTAGTAAGGGTCGCTCAACCACTGATGCTGGTATTGAGTTAATATCGCACATATTTGATGCCTGGGAGGAATCTCATGACGCTTTAGGCGTTTTTTGTGATTTGTCAAAGGCATTTGATTGCGTAGACCATGACACATTGATCAGGAAACTACACCATTATGGTATTAGGGGCGTTGCTCTAGACTTTCTCACTTCCTATTTAAGTGACAGAGTACAAAGAGTTGACGTGAATGGAAAACAGTCTCCGGGGTCTCTGGTTACTATCGGTGTACCGCAGGGATCAATTCTTGGACCATTTTTGTTCTTAGTATACATTAATGATCTACCCCACCTTGTAAGGGACGATCATGAGGTTGTATTGTTTGCAGATGACACGTCACTTTTATTTAAATTAAAGCGACGACAAACCAATTTTGACAATGTAAACATTGCAATCTCTAAGGTTGTAAAATGGTTCAACGTTAACAATCTCCTACTTAATGAAAATAAAACAAAGTGTATTAGATTTATACTACCCAATGTTACACAAGTTAAAGCAAATATCAAAATCAAAGATGAACAGTTGGCTCTTGTGGACACCACCGTATTCTTAGGTATCACCCTAGATAATAAGCTTCAATGGGGTCCTCATATTGATGGGTTATCGAAGAGACTTAGTTCTGCGGCATATGCAGTCAAAAAGATCCGTCTTTATACAGACGTTGACACAGCTAGACTAGTTTACTTCAGCTACTTCCACAGCATTATGTCGTACGGTATACTGCTGTGGGGGAGTGCTGCTGATATCAATACCATTTTTGTGCTGCAGAAGAGGGCTGTTCGAGCAATTTATAATATGGGCCCCAGAGAATCACTTCGCGAAAAGTTTAAAGAAATAAATATAATGACATTCCCTTGTCAATACATTTATGGAAATCTGATGTATGTTCACAAAAATATTAATTTGTTTAAGAAAAAAAGCGATAATCACAATGTTAATACTAGAAATAAAGATAAACTCGCTGTTGCCACTTGTAGACTCCATAAAGTTGGTAAATCGTTTAAAGGGCACGGTGTACGCTTTTATAACAAACTCCCAAGAGATATACAAAAATTATCAATTAACAAATTTAAAAACGTAATTAAACAAAAGCTTTATAAAAAGGCATACTATAGATTATCTGATTATTTAGAAGACAAAAACTCTTGGGATTGAAAATGCTCCAACTCGAACCTATTGTTTTGTAAAAGGATCATTAAAAAGAATAACCAGCCTTGTTTTCTTGCCTTTCTTTCCTGGCTTGGTCGCGGAGGAACAGGCACCTAGATAAAAACCGACGTTTCAAAGTGGTCCTTGTGATTTTATTGAATAAATGAATTTTGACTTTGACTTTGACTTTGACAGTTTAAATTTAGTTTAGTCAGTGTACTACAGAATCGAGGCCAATATATCAGATCTTTTTACACATTAATTTATTCATATTGTTAAAACGGGAATTTTCACGCACTATCGGTGAAGACACCGACTAAGTTTCGACTCATTCCGAGAGTCTTTATCAAGGTGAGAGATCGCGACGCTCACCCTCCGCGTCGCGTCGTGCACTACGCGCTGCCGCTCGTTATGCGCGGTTCACAGGGCGCACGAGTGGAGGGGGCGCTTATGTTCTCCGTGTTGTAGTAACTGCTGGTAGTGGTGATGCTACATCGTCTTCGCTGCTGCTAACGTCGTCGCCATAACCTATTCCTGGAGGAGCCAGACAGGCCACGCTCACTGTGGCAATGTCAGACTCGACTCCCACGCTATCAAGTCCTTACAGACATGACTTCCAGGCGGGGGTAAAGCCCATCCACGGTCTCTGTTCAAGTTTGGTAGACGACGTATCTCGATAGCTTCGCGAATCTTGCGAGGAACGAAAAACTAGTTCATCGATAGTGCGGTACGTGAAAATTCCCATTTTTACAATATGATTTATTATTCATATTGTAAAAATGGAAACGTGAATTTTCACGTTTTTGGAATAAAATATTCATTTATTTTTATTATTTTTATTTTTATTTACATTGAAACATCAATTGGTTTTTCATTTCATTTGTATTGTGCATCAACAATGAAACTGTTTTCATTGCTTAAGTTTATCCTACGTGTATAAGCAGCTTTCATATAAAATATGACATTTATCTACACGCATTCATGTAGTGTTCGTTGTGCAGTGTCCACGCCACCCGTACCTATTAAGCATAACGATGGGCGTTGCGAAACGAATATTTTGACTGTTATTCCCTGTACCTATTATGATTATATTAGATACACCTTTAACTCGCACAACAGTTGACGGAATCGTTTCCTAGCTAAATAACAAACTTTGCGTCTCTAGGGGTGTTAGGGATACGCGACATTCGAATTTTCTATGTGGTCACAGATTAAATAATAGTAACAAAACCAACCAACAAAGTTGGCGACACCAACTGTGTTTCTGTTTTCGTACTTTTCGTGAAGAAGAGAGAGAATGACTGGTTCTTTCTTTCTTTCTTGAACCTATCGTATTTTCTGTGAATTTGTTTGCATATTTTAAAACTGGCTTCTTTTCATGTTTATTGATTAAAGTATTTCAGACCATCGCACTTTGGCTTGTCGTTTAAGTAATAAGTATGGCGTTGCCTCAGAAAAGATACTATAGACAGCGTGCACATTCTAACCCAATAGCTGATCACTGTTTTGAATAGTAAGTGCATGTTTTGTTGTTCCATAAGTTCTACACAGTACACAGCATGCATTTACCACCAGTCTTCTCCACTCATACACTCTTTTCTGTTTCATTTGGCAATATACACTACTTTCACATATTATAATAGGGTAATCCCTTGGTACAGAACCGTAATATTCCTTTCATATTTATACCAATACCTATTGCTTTTGTTTTTAAAGCCACAAAATCATTTTTATGATAATGTTAATGCAGACGTCATGGCATTCCACTAGTAGTTATTATATAAACTTAACTATATGTTTCATTTCAGCCCTGTGCACCCAGACGAGTATGACTGGTCAGTACTGTATCCTGAAAACAAGGATTACAAGAAGGTAGAATTCTTGGATGTAGGGTGTGGCTATGGTGGACTATTGGGTAAATTTTAATAAATAATATAAATAGGTAATACTAATAACATGTTATATTCATGACAAAAAATACAAAGGGGTGAATTTTTCAGTTATTGCCAAACCACATAGATATTAAAGTTCCGGTTCATTGTATGCTGTTATAATTTTTTTTTATTATAAATAATTCTGTCATAATTTGCGTTATTTTCAGTGACTCTAGCAACAATGTTCCCTGAGAACTTGATGTTGGGACTTGAGATCCGTGTGAAGGTGTCGGACTATGTAAATGACAGAATCAAAGCATTGCGCATACAACATCCAGGCCAGTATCAAAATACAGCTGTGTTGAGAACAAATGCTATGAAGTATTTACCAAACTTTTTTCACAAGGGACAGGTAACATTCAACAATTTATTTATTGTACCATTTACTTATATGAAATTAGAATATTATAAATGCAAAACAATTAAATAAAAGCATGCATTTTGTTACTAATAAACTTCTTAATTTCCACAAACAGCTGGTTTCATAATAATATTCTGTTTCAGCTCAGTAAAATGTTTTTCCTGTACCCTGATCCTCACTTCAAAAAAGCCAAGCACAAGTGGAGGATCATCAACAAATGGCTTTTGTCGGAATATGCCTATGTGCTTGCAGAGCAGGTACAATATAACTATATATATGTACTTGTAGAATACATACTTAATTTCCTTGTTCTTAACATCACTTTCAAATTTATTTCAGGCCATTGTCTACACAATAACTGATGTGAAAGACTTGAATGAATGGATGGTATCTCATTTTGAAGAACACCCTTTGTTTGAGAAAGTTCCTGAAGTCGAATTGGTAAGATTATATTATATAAGACTACCTGAAACTCTTCACATAGCTATAGATTAACTATCATAAGGTTTTCTTTTTTTTCAGAAAACTGATCGTATTGTTGAAAAACTTTATGAAAGTACTGAAGAAGGCCAAAAGGTTACAAGAAATAATGGAGAAAAGTATCTTGCAGTGTATAGAAGAGTTGCTGCTAGTGAGAGCAATAATAAAACGTGAAAAATTATGTTAATATTGTATATTAAAAACTTATTTTAAATAAATATAATTTTACGCAAGATTGTTGTTTCAAATTAATTACCAATAACTTAAAGCCTTATAGATGAATAAATAAGTACCTTTCAATCTGTCATGAGAAATCATATTCTTAAATGCTGGTAGCATTACACTACTGTAGATGTTGCAAAGTTATGTACAAAGTAGTACTTTTTATGCACTTATCAACTTTTTTTCAACAAGACTGACCCACCTACTAAGAGGGCGCGAAATCGAGAGATGTCTTCGCATATGACCTGCAGCTGCCAGAAGCCAGGTCTTTTCCATATAATTTTTACTTGACAACAGTGAGAATAGAAGGGCTGCCCATATTTCAGCCTGGTTTGGATACAAGTGAAGTCCAATTTTAGCCAATCGCAATGCCTCTGCGGCATTTCCTGCTAGGTACTCGGCTATACTTGTTGTTGCATATACATTTACCAAGTTACTATTGCTGAAGTGACCAGAACACAAAGCTTTCCGTGCACATGAACTGGCTGCTTTGGCATTCGTGTTATTTCCTTTTAGACAGTATTGGGCCAAGCAGAACCACAAAAATCCATTCTCAGGATAATCAAGCACAGTTTGACTCAGCAAGGTTATACCTTGTTCCACATCATTCTCACTAACAAAATTATAGGATCTCAAGAAGCCTATATCAGAAACAAATTGCTTCTCTCTTTCATATTTACGCAATTCACTCAGAGCAAGTTTAGATATACTCTGCTCACAATGTGTGATTCCCAATGAACAGATTGCAAGCAAAGAATATGGTGAAGGCTTGCTCTGTGATGATTGTATACTTTGAAACAGCATGGTTTTTGCATCATTATGCCCCTTAAACATATATATTATTGCTGCCATAGCCACAAATAGTTCTGACTTTTCATGTTCATTAGTACATAACCAATGGAGTGCAGTGTCATATGCGGCATAAGACTCTTCATACAACCCCTTCTTGAACAGTGCAAGTGCTAAGCCAACTGTTGAATTGAAACTGGCTTCAGGTATGACTTTAAATATTTTAATAGCTTCATCATATTTCTCCAGTCTCAATAATATCCTTCCAATGTTTAAAAGAATTATGCTTTTTTGTTTGTCTTCTGAATATTTTAATGCTTTTTCATAGGACCTTATGGCTGGTTTTAAAAGTCCAACTTTTTCTTGTAGCAATCCAAGAATATTGTTAGCACAAGCATTATTAGGTTCAAAGCTACCAAACCATTCCATCAAATCCATGGCATATGGAATGGCATAGAGGCCTTCTATAGCATATTTGGATTCTAAATTATTTGTGTGTGAACTTTTAATCAAGGTGCGGCATACCCAGTCTGCATAACCAAGAGCGCTTTCTGGGTGAAAGCCCAGCCGAGAGGCATGCCTGAATAAGTCCATTGCTTCTTCTTCACGGATGGCTTCTGCTATTATTGATTGACCAATCCAACTCTGAGGGTATGATGGGAGTGTCGATTGCCCACGCCAAAAGCAGTAATTTGCTAATTTATAAAGTTTTAGTTTGATGTACAATGATCCCAAATTGCACCAGATTTTAGCAGAAGACAATTTTTTTGTCACTGTTAAAGCTTTAATGAAGCAATGTTGTGCTTGCTCATATTTGTTAAGAACAAGGCAGATTTTACCAAGCAAATTCCAATTTCTCCAAGAGTTTGGTTTTTCCTTAACACAAGCTGTGGCCAAATTGAAAGATATTTGGCCATTTATTACATCCTTTGTTTCTTGGTAACACAAAAAGTATGTATAGGCCAATTCATAAGATACTTCTAGTTGTTTTTGTTTGGCGATGTACGAATAACATGCAATAGCTTGTGAAATGATCTCACTTTTTACTTTCCTCATTGGTTCAGAATCAGATTCATTTGAAAGTTGAGGCATAAGTACATGTGCATACTGATCAGGCAGCTTTGTGATGAAAACTAAAGTGTCTGCCAGAAGTTTCCAAAAACAAAGGAATTTATTCTGGTTTTTTATAGCCTTCAAGATATAATCAACTGCATGTTGTGCACAATTTCTGGCAGAACCAAACAACTTTGCTTCTAGCTTCTTCTTAGCAACTCTAATCCACGTCTCAGTTATTCCTTTCAGAGCCAAATGAGACAAGGGATTAATTTTGATAACATTTTCAAAGGTAGAAATAGCTTCTTGGTAGTTTGTAAGCAATGAATTAATATATCCAATTTTTGTCAGACAGTATGTGGCTTTACTTGGATCTAACAACATGACTTTCTTGTACGCTCTAAGCGCCGATGTGTATGATCCACGCGCGTAGTATGCATCAGCAAGACATTCAAATGCTACAACATCATTTTTGTTGTCCTTGATAACATTCCTAAAATTCACAATAGCACTTTCCCAATCTCGCTTATTTAGATTATATAAGCCCAACCTAAAGTAAACCCAGGGTTCTACCATCGTTACATTCTTCATGAATGTTGATAACAGTTCAAAGTTCAAGTCTGATTGTTGTAGTTCTATGTATATCCCACTTAAACTTTTAACTATATTTACATCAGTGTTATTGAGACTGTAAGCTTTCTCATAACATTTCTTTGCTTTTGTGACATCATTTTTCTGGCTGTAATAAAAATTACCTAAATAAAAAAATATTTCAGAATGATCTGGATTCATTTTAGCTGCTTTCAGAAGATGTATTAGGCAGTTATTATACTGCTTCAGTTCCCAAAATGCTTTGCCCAAATAAAAATTATGCAGGGCATTGTCAGAAGGCTGTTGTAGCAGACTAATAACTTCGTCATATTTAGCTTGTTTTAGGTATGAAAAAGCTATAAGTTGCTTATAATATTCAGTAGCCTTTAAATTTTCTATAATGTGATTAGCAGACTCATCATTTTCAATGTAACACTCTGCAAGACATGCTTGCTCTTCTTCATTCAGGGCATCAAGAGGTATTAACTGAGCATTTGCTATTGCCTGTTTCCACTTATATTGTTTCGCCAATGAATAAAATAGAAATATTCTAAGTTTCAATGCAAATTTCTCTTCTTTAACTTTGGTTATGAAGTTGGTTGCCAGTTTCTGCATAACTGGCCATTTCTGCAGCAGCATGGTACATTTTATGATGAATGTAGCTTCAATTACATTTGCTTCATTGTAGTTTATAAGTGGTACACATTGCTTGTAAGCATCTAAATACAACCCTTTATCATACAACACCATGCTGTTTAGAAGTCCAGCATATTTAGAACTTTCTATTCCTTCAGTGATCACTTCCAATTTTTCCACATCAAAGCCATGGAAAGTCATATTTTCAACATATTTTGTACACAACCACTGGCATACAAATTCTTTCAATGCTGCTTTCTTTGTAATAATCTCCAAGTTCAAAAGGTCTTGAAAAGCAGAGTTCATGTCGCTCTTCTGTAAAACTACTTTACACTGAAGCAATTCCAAAGAGTCATTTGATTCATTCCCATGATATTTTTTTAGATTATCCAAAACAGTAGGTATATCTTCTTCATTGCATGGAGTATCGACTTTAAGGAGTTCAATAATCTTTGTTTCAGCTTGTTTTATAACTTTTTCATTTTGTCCTTTAGTGATGTAAACAGCTAAAAAATGGATAGCCTCACTGCTTTTTAGTGCAACACCTAACTGCCCTAATTTTGTGATTATTTCTTGAGTTTTTTCCTCTTCCATTTGGAGGTAAAGCATTTCATTGTAGATGGCAAACAATTTCTGCTTACTAACAGAATCAGTTTTTCTTTCGTAATATTGAGCTAGTCCCTGCCACGCTAATGGCTGGTCTCTCTTGCTGGTAATAGCTTTTTGATAAGCCAGAGGTGCTTGATCTGAATCTTGAAGGGATTTTCCAAACAGCACTAGTCCCAAATAATTATCTTTATCTGCACGCAGAATATTCTTGCAACATTCTTGTGCCTCATTGAAGTTTCCTTCATTAATTAATTTTCTTACTTCTTTCAACAGGGCTTTTGTATCAGCCATCTGAAAATGACAAGAATATAAGTAATAAATAGGATAATAAAAATTAATGGCAAGAAAGGAATAGATTTGGCAAACCAGCTAGGCAGTTACAACTCACAGGAGAGGAAAACCTTAGTTTGGTTTTGCTGCGGACCAGCTAGCAAATTATTGTAATCAATGTGAATTTAATGAGCTACATGGCTACACCAAGGAGCAATAATGAAGATTGCTAGATGGTCATCACAAGAGGTTAAAAAGGGTAGGGGCCCTCTCACACCCTCTACCTATCACATCTACACAGATGGTGCCAAAAACAAAACAGGGGCTGGTTGCAGCTACTACTGCTCTGAAACTGGACTATCAAGAGC
Organism: Perizoma flavofasciatum; assembly: GCA_958496245.1. Taxonomy (NCBI): domain Eukaryota; kingdom Metazoa; phylum Arthropoda; class Insecta; order Lepidoptera; family Geometridae; genus Perizoma; species Perizoma flavofasciatum. Next base: position 8,859,750 of record OY292425.1, on the reverse strand, counting down.
ACAAGCCCTGAACAAAACGACTGTGGCATTCCAAACGGAGACTATGGGACTCCTCTAGGCAGCCAATCCACTGCGCCCACAACAAGTGTAAACCCACCAACACAGCTAATCTTCACAACAGACAGCGCAGCACTCATCAATGCACTCAGCAGACCTGACACCAGATCAAAATCAGTAGTAGAGTGCCACAGTGCGCTCCAAAAATTAGCTGAAAAACATATGGTAATAATAAAATGGACAAAAGGACATGGTGGCTGTCCAGACAACGACAGGGCCGACTTCTTGACAAAGGAAGGAGCAAAACTCACTCCAACTCCAGACAATATTACCCTTTCTAGCCCTCCAACAGCGGAAATAAAAAACAGGCTGAAACTGAACTCCGAAAAGGAGCACCAGAAAATATGGGAACAAAGACCAGACTGCATGCATACAAAAACTTTGCTACCGGCAAAAGACTGCAAAATAACAAATACTTTACTAAAAATTAAATACAACAACCTCAGGATGATGGTGGGCATCATCACGGGACACTGTGATCTGAATCACCATCTCCTTAAGACAGGGGCCATCGATAGTGGACTCTGTCGAGTTTGTCTCCAGGGTGAAGAAACTGTGGAGCATGTTGTAATACACTGCACTTCCACAAATGAAGTCAGGTTGAAAACAGGACTGCAAAAACTCATCAACACATGCTCTCCGTCATCGTTAACTGACAAGAGGTCAGGTACTACTGGAACACTGCTTTCAGCAACCCAGAGTCCTTCTCCACTACTTCAAGGAGTTGGGCTGGTTGGGGTCAGGTTAGAAGGGGGATAATACACAATACACCTCATTGCGGGACGTCAGTGCAGACCTCAGTTCCCCACTTAGAATGGTCATCAACAAATTATAAGGTATACTCAAAAAAATCGTTTGTCCTGACAGACTATCTATCAATGCATAGCCAAAACTAGAAAGCCAAGTCTAGAAAGTTGAACTTTGGAACATAGGTGTATTTTATAACGTAAGCATGTGCTTAGAAAGGATTTTTGGACAAAAGTTGTAAATAATTATAAAAAGAAATGAACTAATTTTGTGTTGCGTGGGGTTGGGGTCTATAAGGTCCTCTTCTCAGCATTCTGCTGCACCAAAACCTAGGTAGGTCAGGTGCGCAGGTTTTACTCTTTTAAAACCAGCGCCGTGATAACACAAATGATGATGAACTGAACAACCGGGTGCCGAAATAATACTAGTCACAGATATTATAATAAATAAATAAATCATGCTGGACATTTTTCACACAGCATCATCTAGCCCTAAACTAAGCAGAGCTACTACTTTATTATAGTGGATTATGCGGTAATTGCGGGCGTATTATACTTACTTTTATTGTCTATTTTTGCACAGTAAATAGAATGTAACCAATAAATCTATACCGATGGAAAACTAGTATTTTCCTTTCTCCATCTACGCCCAAAGGAATTAAAATTAACCACGAAAATCTAAAAAACGAAAATAAAACAAACTAAATTTGCATGCTAATTTTATTTGCTTATGCATGAATTTTTGGCCGAGGATATATTCATTCACACCAGTGTGCTGTAAGAGCATTTTTTTTAATCTTTACACCAGTGAGTGATAATGGGTGATGGTATGTAGCGGTGGTGACTAGACAAATTATACCACTCACTTTCTGTTGGCCCTAACGCCTGCGGAAAGATTGAATTGGATGAAAATTACATTAGCTGTAGAAATGTCACGCACGTGACTTCTGCCAAGTTTTGCATTGTCAATTTGCGTTACTGTGAAAGGAAAAGTATGCTTGAGGTATTTGTCTAACCCCAGGACAGGAATTAAAAGTCCCTCCAGTGCGTGTAGGATGCGAGCTTAAGCTCTTTCTTATGGCTTCGACTTCGGGAGCCACTTCTCCCGAGTCCCTTATGGTTTTGCCTTGGGGCTATCCGATTAAAATTATTAGCGGTTTTCGTTGGTTAATTAAAATAATATTTTTATTGAAGTATATACTCTGTCACATAGATAATGCATAATACACAAATACGGTGAGTTTCTCTGTATGCTTACTCTACAACACACTACAAAGCAAGTGCTATGACAAATTCACATAAAAAATATTATTATTTTGTGCTTTGAGGTAGTCGTCCATCATCGAGCATAGGGCCTATGCTGAGTTACAAATACGTTCAAAACTTGTCAATTTTTGTATGGAAATCTTGTCGATACGATTTATAACATGTCAAAACATGTTATAAACTCAGCATAGACCCTCAGGGCTGTCTACTCTTTCTCGACCATATTGCCATCCATCTAACGGAGAGTTAGGTGAGCCCAGGATCTTACGAGGTCTACCTCTAGGTCTTCTAGGTCACCAGAGAGTTTGGCCGTCGAGCGGCCGCGAATGTAGAGGAGCAACCTCGTTGAAATGCGTGTGGTGGCTGTTGTCGGCGTGATCGAACATCCTTCGCGCTGTGCATTACCGCAGATTTCTCAACGCTGCACGCTGGTCAGCTGTATATCGCGGACGATCGTGTCGTTCTTCACGTATTGACCTGCTCCTGTGCACACTCGTAGGGCGATGTTCTGCTGGGCCTGCATTATTTTTGTTTGCGGAAAACATAGCGCGTACCACGCTCCGGGGCGCTGCGTAAGTTAGACGTAATCGGATATATGTTTGATAGACCCCCATCTTTGTTCTCAGAGGTGTTCTCCATCGTGATTTATTTTCTACACCGAGGTAGTGGACGGAGGTTTGCCAGCTGATATCCTGGCCTCTCAACTTGAGTTATGAGAAAAATTATGTTATGATTTCTACTTTAAGTACTTAGCTAAGGACACTGGTTGAACGAGTTAAGCGTAAATGTTAGGAAATGAAATTGAAAGGGCTTTGTAGAAATTGAAATATTCTCAGCCCAAGGAGAAAAAAATGAAATCTGTGCCTCAGCCATTTTATTTTCAGGCAGAAATAAAAGAGCAAAATATTTTTAATCTGTGATGATCAGTTAACCGGCGAAATTATATTTGTTTCAATTTTATATTTGAAAACAATGGCCACAGCAGAGATTCTTGCTTCCTATATATCTAAACTAAGTACGAAATTGAATGTAGTATTCCTGAAAACGTACTAAAATTATTCAGATTTATGTTGTTTTTCCAGGTCATCCTTTGAAAGAAATTCGTGAGAGAGCTCTTCAGCTATTGATAGCTAAGCTACAGCTAGGCTGGGAGCTGGACGATGAACTTGCCGGAACCCGGCGCTTGCTGGAAGCTCTCATAACTTGGTTTCAAGGTAGTCTGCCGACATTGCAACAGGAGGTTTTGGATCTGCTTCTCACTACAATAAAGGTACCTACTTACAAATTGATAAGACATACCTACATAGTCCTGGTAGTATATAGAGGTGTACTTACCAACAAAGGATCCAACAGGCTGATGAAGTATGATGAAGTAGTTGTAGAATGTAGCAATATTATTCATAAAAGGCCTGTTTATAATAATAAAAACAAGGAAAGCTTGATGATTTATGAAACTGATTATTTTCTTTTAGACAAAGTCAGGTGCTTATATTGCAAGAGAGTTTGGAATAAAGAAGATACTATCTAATCTAAATGCAGCAAAGGATAAGATAGCACCGGATGCTATGGATGCTTATGATGATGTGATGGAGACACTGAGATTCATTAACACTGTTGACTCGGATGAGAATGTTATGATACCAAGACTTTCAATACCGGACATTGCAAGGTTTGTGTGATATAATGGGCTGGCTGTTGATGTAAGTTTCCCGTTTATTCCAACTGACACCTGAACTAAGTTTACTCGACACCAATATTTAATTTATAAACTACCCACATGATGCATCCATACACTACACTTAATGAAGACATAGCTTTTAGGTACCTATACCTACCTATAGTACCATAGTAGGTGCTTAGAAGTAGGCACACTGAATTAAAACACACATAAATAATGTCTTCATTAAATTCGATGATGAATGACAGAAACATCTGGCAACAGAACTTAAACATCAATAATTATAACAATGTAACACAAAAACTAACCCTACTAATCCTACTAATATTATAAACATAAAAGTTTGTGAGGATGTTTGTTCCTCTTTCACATAAAAAACTACAGAATGGATTTTGATGAAACTTTACAGTAATATTGCTTAAGCATCAGAACAACGCATAGGGCTATTTTTTATCTAGCTACCATGCAGGTTTAGCCGTGGGCAAAAGCTAGTATTGTTATATGTTTAAGTTCTGCTGTCTAAATATATAATTAATAATAGGTGTATAAAAAGTTCCTGATATGGGACCTCAACTAATCTAGGCCCTTGAATATATACTTGAATTAGTACTTCAAGATCAGGCTTGACACCAATTATCAGTCTCAAGTCTCCAGCATCCTGCTACCCTACTAATATTATAAATGCACAAGTAAGACATAAGTTAAGGAATGAAATTATTGTGGTTTGGTATCATTTTAGAATATCATTTCGACTATACCACAAACTTCACTATTTTCCTGCTGACATTTCGTTGACCATTTAGAGGTCCTCAGACGACCGTGATGTCTGGAGGAAAGCCATTTCTGATGGGATTGTTGTTCACGACAACAACGCTTGGTTGGCTCTGCTGTCCCATAAGTGTGAAATTCTTAACCAATGCGCTGTTCTAACTCCTACTTCACCAGGAACTCAATTTGTCTATGAGATAGCTGTAGCTGTCACTCCCGTATCAGTCTTACTAGTCATTTGCGTGAATGCTGATTTATAAATGTAAAAGGAAGAAGTAGAAGTATTCATAACAGCTATACTGATTTGGATGATATGAACAAGTATTTTTATTCCAAAAACTATCGTGAACTTGACTATTCATATTGTAAAAACGGGAATTTTCACGTACTGCACTATCGGTGAAGGCACTATCGGCGACTAAGTTTCGACTCATTCCGAGAGTCTTCATCAGGGTTGCATCGACGTGAGCAGTAGCGTAGACGATGTAGCACCCCTACCACCAGTAGTTACAACAACGCTACGAACACAATCGCCCCCTCCACTCGCGCGCCTTTATAACCGCGCACAACGTGCGGCAGCGCGTAGTTACTTCCGATCACCGCCCTGTAATATTACAGCTAGGCCCCCCCACCGATCTTCCCCCTCCAACTAAGACTGTGGTAGAATGGCATAAACTTGGGAAAGCTCTCAAGTCTATACATTCACCCGACTTAGATAAAATTCCCGACGATATTAGGACCCCTAGTGATATCTCGATCGCGGTTGACTCTCTGACCAGTCACATCACAAACGCTATTATCGAATCATCGAAACAGGTCCCGGTGGTGGCTCACCCCCGCCTGGTCCTGCCAGATGATGTGAGGCGCCTGATTACGGAGTCAAACGCAGCGACCCGCTATTACAGCCGCTGGCCCACCGAATTCAATAGAGTCAAAATGCGCTCTCTACACCGCGAGGTGCGGAGGCGCATTAAAGATCTCCGCCAACTTCAATGGGACAGTCTACTTTCAGGGATCGAACCCAGTCACCTGGCTTACTGGAAACTGGCTCGGTCTATGAAATCAGACATGATCTCGACGATGCCGCCCCTCAACCGACCCAATCAGCCTCCCGCATCGATGACAAGGATAAAGCCAACTGCTTGGTTGAAAGCCTAGAAGCCCAATGCACTCCTCCCCGTTGACCCTGCTCACCTCGATACAGTGAAGTCACGCGCCTTATATCCCTACCCCCCTCTGCTCCAGTTCTGCCCCCTGTCAAAGCTTCAGAGGTAATGACGATCATCAAGGATCTCCGCCCTAATAAATCCCCTGGTGCAGATGGCATCAGCAACAGAGTACTCAAGCAGTTCTCAGTTTCCCTCATCTATCTCTTAGTCAGCATCTTCAATGCAGCCATGTCCTCGTGTTCATTTCCTAATGCCTGGAAGGAAGCCATAGTCATCGGCATCCGTAAGCCCGGCAAAAGTGCAAATGAACCCTCCAGCTACCGCCCTATCAGTCTCCTCAGTTCCCTGGGGAAGATTAACGAACGACTCCTTCTGAATCGTCTTTGGTCCCACGTAAACGAGTTCAGGCTCCTCCCGGACGAGCAGTTCGGTTTTCGAGCCCGACACTCGTGCCTCCAGCAAGTGCTCCGCATCACGGAGCACATCCTATCCAAGAGGCACGCTATCTGGCCTGCAGATACAGGTGCAATCTTCCTCGATGTAGCGAAAGCTTTCGATAAAGTCTGGCACAATGGCTTGATCTACAAGCTATTCCAACTCGGAGTGCCAGACAGACTCGTGCTCATCTTACGAGACTATCTCCACAATCGAAGCTTCCGCTATCGCGTAGAAGGTACTCTTTCTGACCCCAGACCCATAAGAGCCGGTGTCCCTCAGGGCTCCGTCCTTGCTCCCCTCCTGTTCACGCTGTATACCAGCGATATCCCTCGGACTCATCAAGTCGAACTTGCCCTTTTCGCGGACGACACAGCTTTATACGCATCCAATAAGAACTCTGATCGAGTGCGCATAAAGCTGCAAGCCTCTCGACACCTTAAGTGCATGGTTCCGTAAATGGCGCATAGAGGTCAATCCAACGAAAAGTGCAGCAGTGCTCTTTTCTCGGAGAAACAGCTTGCTCACAAGAACGGTCTCACTTTTTGGCGAACCCATCCCATGGGTTAAGTCAGCCCGTTACTTAGGAGTGATCCTTGATAGACGTCTATCCTTCTTTACTCACATTACGAAAGTAAGCAACCGCGCCAAGTTCATCCTTGGCCGCCTTTCCCCTCTCATCTGTGCGAAGAGTAAAATGTCCCTTAGAAATAAGGTGACACTTTACAAAACGTGCATCCGCCCTATTATGACATATGCCGCAGTGGCCTTCGGCCACTCCATTCATGTCAAAAAACTCCAAGCTGTCTAAAATAGTTTCTTGCGCAAGGCCACCGGTGCGCCGTGGCATTCGCGCAACATAGATCTCCACCGAGACACCAAGCTCGAGTCCATAGCCAAATTCATAAAAACCGCTTCAAAGCGGTATTATGAATTGGCCTCATCCCACCCAAACCCCTTAATCTCCACTATCCCCGACTACTCGATCGAGTCACCCGAGTTGAAAACCCTCCGTAGACCAAGACACGTTCTTGGTGACCCCGATGACCCCATCAGCACCGCTAACGCGGTGGTGACGTCATCAAGTCCCGACAGAGCAAACACTCCACAGATACACCGAGCCCGCCGGCGGGCTCGACGAGTCCCCACTTCCGCCTACTCACGGTACAGATATGTACCGGGGCGTTTCTCTCTTATTCCACCCCCACTGGCAACGGCTCAAGCCGAGGTCCGTACCTAAGTGGTGCCCTTGTGCTAGTTGCCCCATCCTAACTTTTTACAGGCTGAGCGCCTTCTGCGCCGTAGTCCGGTGACGCTGACCAAGGCCATCTGCGGCCCTGCAGCATTAAAGTCCATTCAGAAAAAAAAGGCAGCGCGTAGTGCACGGCGCGACGCGGAAGGAGAAAGTCGCAACCACTCACCCTGATGAAGACTCTCGGAATGAGTCGAAACTTAGTCGGTGCCTTCACCGATAGTGCAGTACGTCAAAATTCCCTTTTTAACAATATGAATGAACAAGTATTGTTTGTGATCTACAATAACATAATAGTTTATCATTTGGACAAAGACATAAGAAGAAGTTGATAAACAAGTTAATTTTTTATAAATATAATAATATTCCTTACAAGTTTTCCATTATGTATAGTGACCTCTTATGTATGTGGTGTGATGTCCATGAACCTCCCATGAAGTCATTAGAAATGTTACAAAAAATAACTTACAACAAAAATCACATTTCAATCAGATAAGCCATTTCCAAGATTAATGGTAACAGACAAATAACCAATCTTTTACCACAAACAATTGGTAGGTACTTACAATTCTCTCTTACTGTTACAAACTCTTTACAGTTCTGACAGTGAGGCTACTTCAGGCAGTGGTTATTATAATCTTGATCATAATATTCAAACATCTAAGGAAACTTCAGTTACCAATGAAGATTTTGAAATAACCAAACAAACAAGGTAAGTAAAAACATTTCCAAGATTCTTGAATCGTTTTTTAGACGCTTTCAGAAGTCTTTTCAAAAGCTTTTCAAAACGGAAAGCTTTTATATCTCATTGAAAGACAAAACTCTATTTCCTTTGACTTTGCAGTAAATAATTTATCCCTTGACGACCTCTATGGCGCAGTGGGCGAAGGCCAAACATTAGTCCTGCTACGGCAAGGTTCGATTGCCGTAGCAGGACTAATGTTTGTCTAGCAAATATTTGTGTCGGGTCTGGGTGTTCTTCTATGTATAATGTGTATGCATTAATTAATAAAAATACTTTATTGTACACCAAAACAAATGACAAAATAAACATAATCTTATTCTTAATAAATGTATGTATTTACAACAAAACAAATGTATGTATATAAGTAGTATATCAGTCATGTAGATCCCATAACTCAAGCTCTGCTTACTTTGGGGCTAGATGATGCTGTGTGAAAGAAAAATGGCCAGCATTATTATTAATAATAATAATAATAATAATAATAATAACATTTATTAGACACAAAAGTTTACATGGTACAGACAAATTAGACAAATTATTAAGCACTACAGAATTAGGAACGATTCCTAATTAAAAATAATTGTACCTCGGTTTATCTCTGTTCCCCACACTAGGTCTGAAAGCCTGTATAGTGGGGTCACAAGGGATCGCCACAGACTCTCTTCGATATGAGATGTTTCCTGTGTCAACTAGCTAACTTAATTGTCTTAATTCGATTCAACTAACTCTATAAAATAAATAATAAACAAAAAAAAGTATGTACATTTAAAGAAAATAAAAAAAGGATACATTTAATACTAATATTGTGGTCCTATATAATATTGTAGTATAGTGTGTTGTCTTATTATTATTGGTTTTTCATAATGATGTTCCATTGATGCTCACTTTGCACACTTATAACTGTTTTTTTTTGTTTTCAGTTGCAAAATACCTGATGGCATAAGGGTTCTTCTGTTCCCCTGGGTGAACCTTTGCCCATCTGATTCCAAAACAATGCTACTCATTGAAGATGCTCTCAGACTGCTGAAATCCACTCGAAGATGTTGCAGGTTCATTTGTGATGTCTTCCTTAGAGATTTTCCTGCAGAGATATTTTTGAATCGGCCTGGAATTATCAAGGTACAATTAAATCATTGTTTCTAAGCCCCTCTGAAGATTGTCACTCGCTGCTGCATATAAGTGTCTAGATATTATTTATATTTATAGCTTCTAATTAGTTCCGAGTATGTTCTGTGTAGGTATTATGTATGTAGTACACCATACTACATATGGTGTCTTAAGTTTGTAGTACATATATCTAAGCTGAAATGTTATCTGGTGTGCAATAAAGTATATTTATCTAGCTATCTATCTATGTAATTTGAAGATATTAATTCATAATAATTAAGAGGCATAAATGATTTGTCTTCAGAACGAATTACTAGCTAAAATAAAGTACCAAGAACGAAATCGTATATGTATTGCACTAACTAAATTTGTTTTTTTAGTTGCGTTAAAATTCACCTGTGTTAAACGCCCGCTGGTGTGTAAAGGCCTCTTCTATATTATGTTACTCCTGGCGGTTCTGTTTCAGCTAGATCCACTGTTAACATACTGCCCCGTATCGAGGCCGCCGCATATCCCTTGGCCCACCATTCCGTGACTGCTTTGGTCCAACAATGATTGGTTTTTTGTGTAAATTTATAATCCTTTAATAATTATTTTCAGAATTTGGTGACAATAGCTGAAGGCAGTAATGGTAGTCGACCGAATGAAGCTTTGCGTGTATTGTTGTGCATAACAAATACTTTACGCAAAAGGCTGTTGCAGCTTTCGAGTTTGGATGTTATACATGAAGCAGACAAGGTTTGGCTTACGAAATCAAATAAGAACTTTAATTTTTAAATAAACAAATAAATTTAGTTTGATCTCCTTGTGGAATAGTTTGCCTAGTCATTCCTAAGATTTTGTCGAGAAAGGGCAAAGTCACTCTTACCTTGACGAGGTTTTAAGTGGACAATGCATTGTATCCACAGTTACCGCGTTTATATCGCGTGCAATATAGACTCTTAGGCCCGAATTCATAGTCAAATAGGGGCTCCTCTAGGGGACTGTTCAGGCGCTAAGTAAATAATTCAAGTGCGAATTCAACCTTCATGCACGAGCCATAAGGCGAATGCTGAATGATGGATTTTGGGGGACTGTTCAACCCCCAACTATGAATTCAGGCTTTAATCTATCGCGATCCTACGCGCGATTTTGTACTGAATCCGTCTCGAAATTACATATTCTCACATGTTTTGCCCGCGTTTCACGCGTGTGACGTTTCGTGCAGAATTCGACCATTCAGGGGTCTAGACAAATACCCTCACGCTTACTTTTCCTTTCACGCCAACGCAAATTTGTCAAAGTAAAACTTGGCAGCTGTTACGTGACGTTACCACCGCTAATGTCATTTCCATACAAAACGCTAACAGAAAGTGGTATTTGTCAAGGACCCCCTGTGCAAGCTCTTTTAGGCCAGTATGGTTGGCCAGTAATGGTAGTGGCATTCAGTATCTGGTGTGCACGTTAAGATGTATACTAACATGATTTGTTTTAAACAATCCTCTGACAATTCTGACATCTTCCAGTGCATGAACGTAGCCAGGGTAGGGGGGGGGGGGGGATTGGTTATAATCATCTTGACTCATGTAGTCGAACTAATAGTACTCATACCAACTCTTTGCTCGATTTCCATGTGAGAACCAATAATGCTGTACACACAGTATCATCTAGCCCCAAATCAATATCTGTCCCCAAACAAAGCAGAGCTTGTGTTATGGGAACTACATGCCGGATATACTACTAAATATATTTTTTTGTAAATACATACATATTATTACAAGAAAACACCCAGACTCGAGACAGATATTTGCGTATACAAACATTTGTGCCGAGGCGGGAATCGAACCCGCAACTTTCTGCGTCTCAGGCGGGCCTTCGACCACTGCGTCACAGGAGTCGTCTACAGATCAGAATTGTCGTGTCTCGCTTCACTCGCTGAGGTCTTTCGTTTAGATAAACGAAAGACCTCAGCGAGTGAGTGTTTTCAATTTCCGACGAATCAGAATTTAAACAATTCGTTTCTTTTGGTGTTCTTTTGCCCACCCTGGGCATAAATCATGATGACAGAAGAGTTTTTTTTTAAATATCCTTTTGTGTATGATGTCAGAGGTGTTTGGATCTATTTTCTAAATTTCAATTTAAAAAAAATTGACTCTATTTTGTTTAAACCAACATATTGTTGTTATCCTTTTGACAGCTCTCAGATGACCACAAGGACATAGAGCATGAAGTGAATATGGAACTAGAGCAGATTACCGATGGGGCTAAGGATACCCCCAAAGAAGATGGCTTGGCTGCCTTGAGACAATTGCCAGCTCCAATATATGCGCTGGATACAATGAATGCTGTACTTTCGATAATGGCGCGAAGTGTTGTGGATGTAGAAACATTGAGTTTGGTAAGTTTATTCTACAAAGCTTTGCTCGGTAATTGTGATGGGCACACTAAAACATCTCGCTTTAACAATGCTACGTGCCCTAAACAGGCGAGCATGCATGAAGAATGTGATGAGATTGAATGAAACAAAAGAGGTATGTCAGAATCATAGCAAGTAGAAATCCGTGGTCTCTGTCTACCCCTCCGGGAAACAGGCGTGAGTGTATGTTTGTACCTACGTGTTTCGTCGTAGTACCTATAAACGTTAAATATTTTTACTTGTTACCTTGTTTTTACTTGTTATGGGGTAACTTGCCTATAATTTTCATCTAAATTGTTTAACCCGTTTTCGAGACATTCTCTACAGACATTTTAACAAAATATACAAAATATATGTTGCTTGTTGATATAAACTTACTTGGCTATTCAAGACTGAATATTGGGGCTAGATAAATACAGAATCTTTTGTTCGACTGCCACTGGAGGTTGAATCTTTTGCCACTGGAGGTTGCGGGAATCGAACCCGCAACCTCCAGTGGCGGACCTTCGCCCACCACGCCACATCGGTCGTCAAATTGATTATTTGCCAACAAAGTGAGTCATAAGATTATTTCGAGCTACTTAATATCGGTTCCACCCTCACATTTGTGAGATCATTGGCAATCAAATGTCACTATTTATACCTACTAACTAATTATAGATATGCAATACATCACACTTGTTTAAATCATAGTTGTAATTAGCTGTATCTATATTAAAATTATTCCCAACTATAAAGTTTCAACTCTATTTCTTAGCTAAATGAAGTGTCTTCATTTCAGAATGAACAGAACTTATGCGTATGTTTGGTGGAATCTCTAGTGCAGCTTCTGTTGGACTGTGTTACGGACAAGTTTTGGACTGCAGACCACAACTTTAAAACTCACAGAGACATTTCACATAAGAGCTGTATGGTGATGCGCTTATTGGGAGACCTTCTGATTAAGTACAGGTACTGTATAAATCCTGTCCTATTTTTTATATTATAAAAGCGAAAGTTTGTGAGGACAGATGTTTGTTACTCTTTCACGCAAAAACTACTGAACGGATTTTGATGAAATTTTACAGTAATATAGCTTATACATCAGAATAACACATAGGCTTTTTATCCGGGTAAAACGCGGGCGAAGCCATGGGCAGAAGCTAGTAAATAAATAATGATGAGATCATAGAAATAATTTTCCCGCGGCGGGAATCGCACCCGCATTATTTTGCATCTCAGGCGGGCCTTCGACCACTGCGCCACAGATATCGTAAAAAAAATGTTGGTCATTTTCACACAGCATTATCTAGCCCCAAAGCACAGATATTATAGATAGGGAACTAACACATGCTCTGCTTACTTTGGGTACTAGTATTATATATTATGTATTTTTTGTAAATATGTACATTATTGTGGTTGGGTATAATTTTTAGGTTGTGGTCGATACATGCTGTGGATGACCTTGCCCGACATACGACCACTTAATTTTAGCAGACTTTTGAGCAACCTCTGCTATCGTTTTCGGGAGCTTATACCTAAAGTTTAGATTATTATTCGTATGATGATTTTAGCAAGTGTTTCTACGAAGACACAGACAGAAGCAGTCACCGGGTAGCGTGGCTCCGACTAGCGTCCTGCAGCGAGCGACTGTTGCACTGGGCTCGGGAGTCTGCGCTGCCGCCGGCGGGAATAGTGGCCGCGCTGCAGGCCGCGCAAATAGACCCTGCTGTTGAGCTTTTCTATCCAGACTTGAGTAAGCGGATAGCTGCTGTTTTACAGGTATGTTATTTTTACCCGCGACGTAAGAATTCAGGTTGTGTTTGACGTAATAGGTTGTTTGTTACCATTTATCATCCAAACGGTTTATCCGATTGTAATATCGTATTTGCATGAGTATGAGTTCAAGGATAATTCTTAGATAATTTTATCGCCACAAGACATTAGAGGACACTGCAATACGTGGTGGGATGGAATATACGTCGGTGGTTTTTAAATTTGTTTAAGCTAAAGTATACTTACAGCCATTTCTTTTCAATGTCTCTGAGATTCTAGTCTCATAATTCATAAGCGATTAGCTAAGTTATGGATTAGTTACCTACATACTATGTATCTCAGTTATTCATATTGGTACCTATAATGTTTTTATGATTTGCCTTTCAGAGTGCTAGAATATCATCAGATCAAGAATACAAAACAAAATATAGGCAGTTGCGAAAAATATGCGCCAGCATGGAGGAGGCAGTCAAATTCATGAAGAACAAAGACTCATGTCGACATACGAAGAATGCTTTGACCTGCATCAAGAAATCGCTTCCCGTGCTCGAAATATTTCAGAGCGAAGCCTACTTAATCGATATAGCAGATTTCTTACTTCTTCAAACAAGGAATTTTGACTTAAATGACAGTGACTGGGCAATAGCTCGCAGTATAGCTTTGAATCTCATGGCGAATAATGTTGAATGGGTGTCGGCGAAGTTCTACGGGTTTTTAGCTGAAATGGTAAAGTCAGTGTTGATTGGTGATGAAGCCAATCAGGTGGAGAATGAAAAGTGTCTAACGTTGCTGTGTGACGTCAGTATACTGACGGAGATATGTTGCCATGGTCTGTCTTCAAAATCAAGTGAGGTAGGTGTTGCCATGGTTATACATTTTAAAATATTTTTATATCTCTTATACACAAAATCTTAAGTTCTCGCATTCATTCGACGCACTCGATGGCACAGCGGGCTAGTGGCCGGATGGCGCAAGATGTGTTGGTTCGACTTCCGCTGCAGGACAAATGTTTGTATGCTCTGCAGATATATATTCCGGATCTGTTGTGGTATCACTTTACTCGTAGTTCCTGATACCCACGACCCTATGCATGTCTATTGGGTGTTTATTTAGTTATATTTATATTAATTTCTATTCACACTTGTGAAGTAGAAATATAAATAGTATTATTTGCGAAAACGGGTGCAATACATGATGTTATAAAATAATGTTGTGTCCTCCATAATCTTATTTTAAAGCATGCAAAATTCTAACCTAAAACCATTAAAAATTTAAACATTTATTTGAACGAGCCTTTTAAACATATATTTTTCTAATTTAATTTATAAATAAGAATATATATAACTATAATTATTTTTTAAACTAATGCTACTTAATAAATGACTGAACGAATTGAATTGAAATAAATTAAAAATTAATAAAATAATAATTATTCTTATATTGTTAAAATTTATTGTTAAGAAACTCGTCAACAGAAGTGACAGAAGACAAGTTTGTTTGTGGCTGGTAGCTAACACAGATTTTGGATGCTACTTGTTAATTTTCAGGTGGAGGACAGTGCATCTGGAATAATGATCTACCTGCTTCGTGGGCGTATGGCTCTGAGCGATAGTTGCTGGTGGCGGCTACTAGCGAGTTTATTGCCTGTCTTACCATTACTACACGTATACGCCGCGCATGAAACTGTTCTTGGTAAATAGACGGTTTTTTTTAACTAATTAGATTGGGAGTGATGTACCATTTCGTACTTCACGTCTAATTAGTAATCAAGTATGTATTGACTTGAATTAATTGCTGGGCTTCTTTGTACTATCTTCAACAGTCTGACCGGAGTATCGGTTTTGTAGGAACTTGTAAATATGTAACTACATATTTACAAGTTCTGCACTGTGTGTGCCTGTGTGCCTGTGTGCCTGTGTGCCTGTGTGTCTGTGTGTCTGTGTGTCTGTGTGTCTGTGTGTCTGTGTGTCTGTGTGTGTCTGTGTGTCTGTGTGTCTGTGTGTCTGTGTGTCTGTGTGTCGGTGTGTCGGTGTGTCTGTGTGTCTGTGTGTGTGCGTGTGCGTGTGCGTGTGCGTGTGTGTGTGTGTGGGTGTGGGTGTGGGTGTGTGTGTGTGGGTGTGGGTGTGGGTGTGTGTGCGTGCGCGTGCGTGCGTGCGTGCGTTTTGAGAGTTTGTATGGGAGTAATCCCATTACCCATCCCAACCGATCCCGGTTTTTTTAAAGCCACTGGCAATAGCGCGTCTGACTTTATGTATCAAATCTATCAATAAAATTTTAGAGTATTTGTTTATGAAGGTAGATTAATATTCTATTTAAGAAAATAGGAGTCTGCGGCGATCTGCATGCGAATGCGCCACTGTATTTTGGAAAATAAATAATTTTCACATGTGCGTTATTGTGTTTGAAACATCGCGCCGATCCTTAACAACCACATAGGACAGTTTTATGGCTTTAAAGCTGAACTTAATTTGTTGCAGGGCAAGCTATCTGCAAATCCCTGGACAAGGATATAGCAGAGTGCATGGGTTTGAGCAAGTCTGAAATAATCAATGGCCTCGTACGGCTTCTCTTTGTCAGATGTGTCGCGGTCCAACTGGACGCCGCACATACACTGTGTCGACTTTTACGTAAGTTTGTGGTAGGTCGTCCAGGGGATCTAAGCAAATACCACACGCTTAGTTTTCCTTTCACGCTAACGCAAATTTGTCAAGGCAAAAATCGGCAGCAGTCACGTGACATTTCCACAGCTAATGTCATCCCATACAAATTAATTTTTCCGCAGGCGTTAACGAAACAGAATGTGGTATTTGTCTAGACCCCTGGGGGCTTAAGCAAATACCTCATGCTTAGTTTTCCTTTCACGGTAACGCAAGGTAAAAATCGGTAGCAGTCACGTGACATTTCCACAGCTAATGTGAATCCCATATGTATTGTATGAGATTGACATTAGCTGTGTTAGTGAATTTACTGAAATTACCGCAGGCGTTAACGCTAACAGAAAGTGGTATTTGTCTAGACACCCAGGGAAGTACTACCAGCATACCTATTTCTGCCGCCAAGCAGTAATGCTGTGCATTGCTGTGTTCTGATTTGAAGGATATGGTTGCCGGTTAATAAAATTACAGACACATGAGACTCTTTACCCGTTATAAGGATGGACACTGCGCGAGTGATACCTAGATGAATGAGTGGTGTTGCATACGTCTTTAGGTTACGGTAACCGCTTACCACCAGGTGGGCCGTATGTTTGTTTGCCACTTAAGTTAAAAAAACATTACGGTACCGCAACGCTCAATATTCTTATGCATTTATTTATGTCGATTTAAGTAGGTTTTTTTATACCTTCTACATAAATTTTCAGAGGACGACCGATATTTGCCGCCCACGGAATTGCTACGGGCAGACGTTTTGTTGAACGCAATGAGAAGGATTGAGCCTCAGGACTTCAATATTGACCTTTCCAGCTCTCCCACAAAAACCGCTCAGGTAGCCCACTTAAAATCAAAGTCTATTTCTCGAAAAGTAGAAGTTAAGCAGCCGAGTTTTAGCAATGAATGAATAAATGTTTTCCCTATTTTAATGTTTTCCTGTACCTGTAAGAATAAGACAATATCAATAAGTTGTCTGTATCGTTTGAGGAATAATTAGGCTTCAGGTCCATTGTTAAAGGTTAAGTAGAGTTACGACTGCTAGCAAAAGGTTCAATGAAACAGTAAACAAATTTGGAATAACGCTGGACATTTTAACACAGTATCATCTAGCCCCAGAGTAAGCAAAGCTTGTGTTTTGGGAACTACATGACTGATATACTACTTTTTTTTAAGATCATACATTTATTCATAGAATACACTCAAACCAGAGACAAATATGTGCAGATCGTACAAACATTCCCGCCGCGGGAATCGAACCCGCAACCTTCTGCGTCTCAGACGGGCTTTCGCCCACTGCACCACAGAGGTCGTACACTCTTTAAAAGCCACTCTATGAATAAGTCTTGCTTTTACAGTGAATATCGAATTTTACATACAAAATAATTAAATTTCCAGGCAACAGGACTAGCCCAGATCCTAGATGTACTAAAACAGGACATTATACTAGATGAGCATGGTATAGAGTACGTGACCCGTTCGACATTGCAACCGACCCTAGAACCATCGTTACGAAGGAACACACTTCAACAACTAGCCGTCATGATGCGCCAACAAGATTTACACGAGTCTTTCTTACAATATAATGGCTTGAAAGTAATTGTTGCTATACTTAGGTCAGTAGCTCCTCAATAGGCATCCATTTTTGAACCAATTAAAAAAAGTAGGCTAGTATTTTATTTCATCTAGCAAAATTTTTGACTTAGCGTCAATTTTAATAATAAAGCCAAAGTGATTAGAATTAATGTTATTTATTCAGGAAAACATGGAGCAAAACAGATTTGCACTTCACCTAAGTTGCTACATCTGTTATGTAGGAACCCACATTGCACACAAGAACATAAAAATACATACTTATTGCATATTATGTTTTACAGAATGTCACTGATGCTGGAGGATTATCTTGCGTTCCCCGAATGCGCTATTAGTTGCGTTTCCGTCCTTAATAGTGTCTGTTTTACAAGTCGACACAATTTGGCCAAAATATCGGATCTACCCTCACTTTTGATCCGAGGTATGTTGCAGTGTTTATTATCGTCCCGAATACAAACGATATTTGATACACCCTATTCCTATCTCTGTCGAATAACCAATTAGCTCTCATCTAATCATGCGCTTAATATTGACACAATATACTCCCACCCATATAATCCTGCATATTCTCTCACCCGCTTATTCATATACCATTTACCCACTCATTATAATACTCTTCATTATCCACTCATGAACCACACACTGAAACATCTTCTCATTAACTCATGCGCCCATTCATTTAATCTTTTCATCTACTCATATTGTAAAAATAGGAATTTTCACGTACTGCACTATCGGTGAAGGCACCGATTAAGTTTCGACTCATTCCGAGAGTCTTCATCAGGGTGAGTGATCGCGACTTGCTCCCTCCGCGACGCGCTGTGCACTAGGCAAATGAGTAAATGAGACTCATTCGCCTATCACTGAAACATCCTCCCGTTCATATAATCCTCCACTCTCTTTCTCGTCCGCTCATTCACCATTCACCCACTGACTCGTGCACCACTCATACGATATTTAAACGTTCATGTTTCAGTGATTCTAATCTTCCCCGCCAACGATTCAGCAGTATTACTCACCGCACAAGTGCTATCCCTCGTGGCTTGGGCAGGGTTCGCCTTGCAAGAGTTGGACGAGTCCCGTCATCGCGTGCCGGCCCTACCGCTAAGCGTGACGGAGCGGACTACCCTACCGTTTAATGTGAACAGCTATTGGAACAGCAGTCCGAATGCTGAGCATTCTTATGTTGGTAAGTAGGACATGAAATAAAAAATCTTGACGACCGCGGTGGCCAGCTGAGACAATGGAGGTGCGGTTTCAATTAACGCTGCGAGACAAACGTTCGCATGTTCCGTGAACTGTAGAGGAACAGTAGCTGTTTTTTCGAGCGATAAAGCTTTTTGGACGCCCAAAATGACTGCTAGAGAATTTTATTATAATAAAATTCTCGTTTTAGCATTACAATATATTTTTGCGGAAGTATTCCATAAAAAAAACTTAAGAACAGACTTCCACCTTCTGTCCAAAAGTTTGCTCAGTGAGTTATTTGCTCATTATTAACCTCAATTAGGTTGATACTTATGGGACATTAGAATATTCTTTGTTTTGTTTGCTACAGAGTGGTTGCTAGCCGAGGAAGACTGGCGTACATCAATCCGCGTGCACTGGTGGTGCGCCAACGTCGGCCGTTCCAAGATCTTGCTCGAAGCGCCGCCGCCGCCCGCGCCCTTAGCCCTTCGCCCCTGCGCCAGAGACTTGAACCTACTCCGAGCCGCCAGTCCGGTCTACTCAAGCAGCAAAGCGTTATTGTCATTGGAAAATGCTACAAGCCATAGGCAGGTCACTGAAGCGCTTAATATCTTGGAGAGGTAAATCACACGATTGAATACTAACACCTAATAGTCACATGGGAAATAAGTAAATTTTTGTTAAATTTCAAAACTGTCGACGTGTTTTATATAGTCTATTTATTCATACTTAAAGCTAAGTCATACAATACGTTTTATCGCCATAATGTCCGAGATACACGAGGCTAGTTTTTTTAAGCTAGGATAGCAAGTTAGAACCCCGGTATACTATCCTGACTTGCTGTCCTGGCATGGCACATGCTAGTGCTGCTGGTACACAAGCCAGGAAAGCAAAATCAGTAGTGGTGGGTGTGCAACGAGCTCAAAAAATAGAAACCCATCCTATTCAACTATCCTAGCTTGAGACGCTTACTAGTTTTCTCACTAGTTTACTAGCCTAGAAATTCTGTATACACGAAACCAGAGTTAAGCTTGGTAGCTTACTATCCTGCCTCATGTATCTCAAGCGTAAGTCTGAAATAGAATGTGAAACGGCGTAACCGATTGTTATCCAGGTTTGTAATCGTTATGTATGACTTCAAAAAAGCATTTTAGGTAGGTTTTAATGGCATACCTTACTAGAAGGCGCTGGAATGAGTGATGAGAGACCCATTTTGATAAAATTAACTGTCTCGTCCGTTTTTCATAGCTACACGTATGTTTGTTATAGCTACACGTACTTGATACCATTGGCGTCGGTGAGTGCGGAGCAATTGTCGTCGTTAGCATGGCAACACACGCAACGGTTCTTCAGCGCTCCCCCCGCCTCGTCCCGCGACGCCGCGCTGCTAACATCGCTGCTGCATTTTGTACTCGCGTTCATGGACAATGTTCCATCTGAGGGTAAGACCTTATCAAAAAATCTTGGCATTTTGCTAGGCGTTAATGCAACGCATCTATGTATGTGTTTACGGGAAAAAAATAAGTAGTATATCAGTCATGTAGTACATTTGGGGCTAGATGATGCTGAAGAAAATGTATAACATTATTAATTTATTTATGTATCTACAGTCATTGGACCGTAACTCGTAAATGGCGCGTAAATCTCGCGCTAGTCGAGATACGGGTTACTCTTCGGTTTCGTCCAGTATGTAAAAGTTATACCTATTTTGTTTTATGTCGTGCCGAATTTTTATTTACATTCAAATAACTTTATCCTAGGATGTTGTTACATAATTGGAATAAAAGTCATGAACAATATTTTTACTAACCTCGATTTGGTCCGCTTTTTAAGTGATCTATTTAAGTGACTCTTCAGCTCAGTTTGACGCGCTTTCTTCGTTTAACAAGTTTGTACACCGTTATATTTATTTATATTTATAGTTAGGTATATTATGTAATATTATATTCATTTATTAATCGTAATGTAAGCAGACATCCGTGATTTCACTTAGTGTTTGGGTCCAACGGAAGTTCAGCGTTGTGTTGCCAGTTGACACAACAAATGCTGAGTTGGACGCCATTTTGCGTCGTTGCATATTGCTAGGTATCGGGAGGCATATACTTTTAATGTTAGTATTTAGATTTTGTTTGTGTAAATCCCGTGTCTGTCTGTTTTATATTGTGCAACGTTAGCAAATAAATGTATTTTCTTTTCTTTCTTTCTTTCTTTCTTTGATCTAGTGTGGGGTCAGGACTATGTATATGACGGTTGGGTGTTTATAATTTTTTTTTCCAAACAGGTACCAGCATGACCTGGATAAAATCAGCATTCATCGGCAACGACGCTACCATTATATCACTGTTAAGCCGCACTCAGCTCTACCCGCAACAAACTCCTCAAGACAACATAGAAGTAACTCAAGTACACATCCTCATAGTGAAGGTCTTGATTCGA
Organism: Perizoma flavofasciatum; assembly: GCA_958496245.1. Lineage (NCBI taxonomy): Eukaryota > Metazoa > Arthropoda > Insecta > Lepidoptera > Geometridae > Perizoma > Perizoma flavofasciatum. Next base: position 8,838,512 of record OY292425.1, on the reverse strand, counting down.
TGTATTGTCTTGTTAGAAAGCCATGATGATTATGACAGCAGTAAAATGGAAAGCCTGCTGAAGATATTGTTAGCCTGCTTGGAAAGGATTGATCTCAAGAACTTTCATATGCTGGGTAAGTTAGTTTGCATTGTTGAGCCAACTAGGATCAATTTTAGAACAGCTGACTATCATCTTTTTAACCGCGATGTAAATAGCTCGTATATGTATTTGGCACAAGAGGTCGTTTGATGTCTGTTAACATTTGTCCGGAGCGGCTTATCTTACTGTAATGCGGTTTTTTGCCATTCAAAAGATGGTTCAGAAAAAGGTTTTATGGCCATAAGTCATTAGGTGGTAGTGCAATAAATTATCCACTATAAAGTGTCTTTATATTTCTGTCCTCCAATTCTGTTAAATTGTTACGAAGTTTATTCGTAACGAAAATGTAAACATACTTTCTCATTTCCCCGGCTAGCTAACAACACCGCTCAAGTCGAAATTTTGCGGTTTTGACATTTTAATGCTATCGTATAGATCTTTTAATTACTCTTCTGTCCACCGATACAAACAGTGCATTTCAACCAATCACAGGCAGTTATAAAAACAAGCATGCCCGCGTAAATCCTTGCGCAGAGTTGATAAAAAAGTATTTTGGATCTCCTGTAAAGTTACGAAAATCGATTTACGCGATGTTGTCAGCTAGCCGACGATTTGTAATACTAGCTTCTTCCTCCTGATTCGCTCATGTTTATTCGTAACAAGCATACGATACTTTCGCATTTCTGTTATTAGTAGGGCAGGATTCATAAATAGTGTTTGTTTTCAGGTTACCTCAACGAACTTATGCGTTGCATCCGCCACGCTCTTAACTCTCGATACTGCTTCCTATCCGAAGAAACTTTGATCCACTGTTTGAAGATAACTTCGCTCACGTTGAGCGGCTGCGCGTCTGGCGGCGGACGGAAGGGACAGGCGTGTAGATTGGACGCAATGCTGTCATTACTGGCTTTATTAAAGCAAATACACGAGGAGGGTATACCTGTGCAGGTATGTATTCCATTAAGTTTTTTCCACACATAAGGATGACGAAATGTTACCCAAGATTTTTAAACCATCGGGAACTTGAAACAGCGGCATTTTCACTTTAGTTAGTTTAATGCTGGACATTTTTCACACAGAATCATCCCAAACTAAGCAGAGGTAATACTACTTATTACTTTATATTTGTATTTTATACATAGAAAACACCCAGAGCCAAGACAAATATTTGTAGATCATACAAACATATGTCCCGCGGCGGAAATCGAACCCGCAACCTTCTGCGTCTCAGGCGGGCATTCGCCCATTGCGCCACAGAGGTCGTCAAACGTGGACGTGTGGTTGGGTATACGTCATCATCTAAACGGATACTTAGTATTGTTAGCGCGAGATGTTGACGCTGGGGGAAAAAAGTTTGCATGTTCTGTAGATATTTGCTCCGGACCTGGTTATTGTGGTACCATGGTATTCGTAGTTTCTAATACCTAAGATACATGGAATCCTAGTCAGAACTATGTATGTGTCTGTTGGGTCTTTATTTATTTATTTTAGGAGTGTCTAGTCTTATTACTATTATAAACGTGAAAGTTTATGAGGATGGATGTTTGTTACTCTTTCACGCAAATACTACTGAACGGATTTTGATGAAACTTTACAGTGATATAGTTTATACATCAGAATAACACATAGGCTACTTTTTATCCGGGTACCATGCGGGTGAAGCCGCGGGCAGAGGCTTGTTTGAAATAAAAGAAAGTTAGCATAAATCGTAATGTATCAAGTTATCATATTGATCATGTTATTATGAAAAGCCGGGGAGATCCGGCGATCGATGGATAATACTATACATTCTTCAAAGATAAAATTGATTGACTATGCAATTGCAATTTTGAGCCCGACTTCACGATAAAGGGTAATCGTGATAAGAAATTCGGAGTACCAACCTCGCCTACCGATTTTTTGTATCGAATCCTGTATGTCTTCAGAAGGCTTAATCTTAGTAATGCGCTCGGATAAACACTCTTTATCATGAAAATTCTGCGAAGCGCGTAACTTCTTTTACGATTATCATCGATCTCGAGGCACAAAAACTCATCCTCTTTGTCTCTGTGTTTTTGTCAAAAATCTTACATATTTATAGCGTCTATTTCATTTATTTATTTTTACCTGTCTTTTCTGTGTTATCAAATAAACCACTTTCTATTCTATTGTATTATTTTCGAGCTCATTGATTGTGTGGTTGTTTATCCAGCGATGGAGTGAGGTATGGAGTAACGAGGTGGTGTACTCCGTGGTGAAATGCACGAGGGGCGCGCGGGCTGAGCTTCGCGCGGCTTCGTTGCACGTGTACGCAGCTCTTGCGCACTACGCGCAACTACTGCCACATCTCATGCAAGGTGACACTGCATAGAATTTAAACTGTTATGGCTATTATGTTTAAATATTTTAGGGCACTAATCCCAGCTTTGATGAATCAACAAGTTGACTTTGGCTTTGCTGTTTTTCACTACTGCGCGGCATATGAGAATATCTTATTAATATCTTTAATCTTATTTTGATTTAAATGAAATTTCTTGTAACTTAACTAATGCAGTAAGTAACTTATAAACTAGAAACCTTTACTAATATACTAAGTCACTCTGGTCCTATTTTTTGTTAACTACATGTTATTATTATAATAGATATGTAGAAACAAAACCGTACCCCCGTGCTTTAACTGTGTTACGGCACTAATTAGTACAAAAATCTTCTTACTTGTCTTTGTGTTTTATTTTTGTTAAAAATCTTACCTTTTTGTAGTGTCTATTTTATTTATTTATTTTGTACTTTACCTTATTCGCTGCATTGTTGTTGTCAAATAAAACACTCTATATTCTATTCTATTCTTTTGTAAAATGTTAAAGCCCCCGATGTGTTTTCCGTCCTTTATTGCAGTAGTGACTTATAGCGTTAAAACCATCTCAAAACCATCCCAGAAATCATATAAATTGATTGTAAAATACCGTCTTTCAATCGGATAAACCATTTAGGAGATAAATGGTAACAGATAAACAAATAACATATTACTTTAAGCAAAAAAATGCATATTTTAATTTTTTTATACTAAATTTGAAAACTCCTTTTTTATATTTCCATAATCAATCGCACTAGTAAATAGTGACTTTTGGCGATAAAACCTATCAAAGAACCATCTTTGTAGACACAGATCGATTGCGAAAAACGTCCGATTAGCCGTCGGCGATAAATGGTAGCAGACAAACAAACAAAACAAACTCTGCAAACGCACAAATGGACATGGGGTGCATAACGCCCCACTCTTACATTACACAAAGGTTAGCTGGAAGAAAATGCTAATTAGCATTTGTTTTATCTTGTGCAATAAAGCGTTTTCTATCTATTTATATATTATACAGGCACCTTATTTAACGGGTAAAAAAGAAAATCTAATTGGTTGAACAAAGTTCTAATAGCCTCTTTTGTTTCTAGCAATAGACGAGCAGTCGATAAGTCAATTCGCTGCTCGAATATTCGCGCAGCGCGGCGAGGCGAATGCCGTGCGCGGTGCGGCCGCTTCGCTTCTCACTGCAGTCACCTCGCGCGCGCCTACGAGATCTGATGTAAGTCTTTCTAGAAACTGTCGTGAATTCATCATCAACTGCATGTAGAAGCCCACTGCTGGATCTGCCTCCCCAAAGATTCAAAGTAAAAGTCATTTATTTTTTATGTAACTAGAGCGGCAAAAAAGCATACAGAAGCCCACCTATAAGCGGTTACCGTAATCTATGGACTAGCAACATCAGAGGTATCTCGTTGCCGCCCTTAGACATAACGGGTCAAATCATGTGCCTTTAATTTTACCGACAATTTAGATGTCGTCGGTAGTAACGTTCTGGAAAGGATACCTAATATTATGTTCATAACACCCTTTCGGTAGTCGAGTAAAATGGCACATCACAAGAACCATTAGTGTTATTCAAATTATCGATATGGGAGCGTTTCGTTTGGAGCAGTTGCCAAGATGGCAGACATTAATTTAATATAATTAATTTAATAATAATTAATTTAATGCGACTGGTCGAAGCGACGCGTAACCAGAGAGCTGGCTCTTATCTGGGTCAACGCATTAGCATTGCCATTCAGCGGGGCAATGCGGCCAGTATTTTGGGAACGCTTCTGTCTGGTAGTGATCTGGATCAGTTGAGCTATCTATAGATCGTTTGCAACGGTCTTTAGATGGCTAGCTGTTTCATCTGTATTTTTTGTATATACCTACTTGTAAATAGTTGTATGAATAAATGTAATTATTTAATGCATAATCACAAATAGCAGCGCTATCTATTCTGTGAAGTCATACTAAATGATCGCAATAATTACATAATAATCGGTTAAGCCCTGCTTAACATAAGCATAAGTCCGTGAAAACAGAAAAAAAATCGGTTAAGCCGTTCTAGAGGGTAAATAAAATAAAAAGAAACCTCGTACGACCTCGTACACCAAAAACAAATAATGGTTCCGTGGGCCGCGGCTTATGTTATATGGCATGTTTAAGTAAATACGAGTACTTAGGTCATAATCATTATCAATATTTCCTACACCTTATCCCACATTACGTGCGGTATAACAGGTTTTTCTTAATCTTTTAAGGTTGGTTTAGATCAAGCGAACAAAGAGCTAGGGCTGGCACAAGAGCGTTCTTTTTTAATCTTTTACATGACTAATCTTAGGTCCGAATTCATAGTCAAATAGGGGCTCCCTTAGGGGACTGTTCAAGCGCTATGTAAAAATTCAAGTGCGAATTTCTAAAATTTTAACCTTGAGTTTCTAGAAGTATAAAACAACGTTTAGCGATTAGCGTTTGATAGGAAGTATAGTAGTTCCTCTACACGGAAATTAGTTCGCAGAATTTCCTATTAATATAACTTTATTAATAGATATAGTTTTAAAGATTTTTGGAACAACTATTTATCTGATTTACAATATTTTGATGGGACCACACTGATATCATCCGTGCACTACAAACAAGAACCAAATATCCATCCAGGTTTCTATCTGAAAGATCACGGGATAATAGATGTACATACAATAAAAACATAGCCCCTAAACAGAGAGCCTCCTTTGTTAAAATAGCTTACAAACGATAATTTATTGTATACTTATTGATTGGTACAAGTAAATGATAAGATGGTTAATAAACACAACCAATTACTGGCGATTAGAATGATTTTCGCGATTATCGACAGCATAACACGGATTTAGGCATTAAGAATTCCTTTGCATATTAAATAAGCTCACGATATCGTAAAATACTATCTAATATTTTAGTACTTAAGTCTAGTATTGCGATTGTCCGTCGGCGGCCGCTTGTGTAAACTAGTAAAATGCATAAAAAAACGAATCCCCTAAGTAGCAGGTCTCCAGGATTTCCGTTGGCTGTGCGTTGATTATTTTGGTGTGAAACATGCTAACCAATACTGTCAAACGCACCCATCATTAGGTACACCACTGAGGATTTCCAGTTCTGAAAATTCGCAATTAACGTTGTTATGTGAAATATATTACACATGAAGTTTTATCATGCCACTTAAATTATTCACTATCTTAATAAGTTACTGTTGATTTTTGTTCGTCGTCTTTAATGCCCTTTTAAATCACTCCACGACTCATCAATACACAATGAAACAGTGACTTTTATTAAACGAAACTCTCGGTAACTCATAATTTCAAACTTATCTGTGATCGGGTTCTTCCCGCATGATTTGTTGTGAGTATTCAAACCTAAACCACATGTTGTATTCGATTTCAAATATTAGAGCATGCTTTTAATATTTAGACAGCAAATATTAAAAGCATGCTGGGATTTCGTATTCAAGTGTTTATGAATATTAAGGATGTTTAATCTGCTTGCAAAAATAGTTCAAATACCAAACTGATAGGCATACTCATAGTATGCCGTTAGAACATAAGTATTTTATATTTAATTCTTGTATTTAAATTGATATTCAAACTACGTATAATATTGATTCACATTATTTAGACGGTACTATGTATAATGTATAATCTTACCTATATTCAAGCAAATAAATGTTTTCATTTTTGATTTGTAAGTGGCAAAACGATATGAAAGCGTTTCCCAAATATTTTATTTGATTACTAGCTGTACTACGGCCGCCCTCGGTCCCGATTGGTCATACCATGTGACATTTGCTATCCTATCGCTATGGTAATGTATAATTTATTCGTGATTAGCCATCTGTTCCTTTCTTTGATTTCCAATTCATAGCTTTCAAAGTAAATTTCATACAATGTAGATTTCCATGAAGCCAGCGTATTTCCCCCGATGATGCAATGATAACCACTGACAGTTAGTTGAGTTATGCCTCAACTAACTACACATAACACATGAATTGTGACTAATATTGATAGGTACAGTTTGGTTTAGTATCAAGTGGTAATCAAAACCGCAAAAAACCTATTTAGATGTTTTAAAGATCTTGAGTCCATGTGTCCATGTGTGCGTTTCATGTGTTCAAATATACTGAGAACCAGATCGCTAAACATCAAACGGTGGCCTCATCTATATATACTAATAATAAAGCTGAAGAGTTTGTATGTTTATTTGTTTGAACGCGCAAATCTCTGGAACAACCAGTCGGATTAAAAAAAAATATTTTTCATTTGATAGCGTAATTCTTGATTAAAGGCAATTTAACATCACGCTACGACCCTTAGGAGCCAAGCAATAAAAGTAATAGCGGAGGCGGGCGATGCGACGCGGTGGATCATGTTAGGAATTTAGTACATGTGATTTATGGACAATTTAAATTATTCTACCTAATTTAACTTAAATGTAAAAAAAACATCAAAAGATTAGTTTTTTTGACAAAAAATGGATTCTACTTCTAAACGACAACAGCGCTTTGAATGCTCTGTTCAAATTACCCAAGATTGCTTTGAAAGGACATTAAATGCCTAATACATTTCTGCATTTTTTTAGATGAGTAATATGTTTATTTCTGGCATTTAGAACTTAGCGCTTCTGTACCTTGGAAATCACGTGTAGACGTCGATCCCGGCTCTAAAAGACGTTAAGCCGTGTCGAGACCGTTGGGCGACCTAAAAACTGATATCAGATTTCTGCCCTCCCGAGTCTAAAGTGCAGTAATAGCAAAATCACGGTTTCGAGAAAAACGCCGTTAAAGATTAGAACTTAAAATTAACTACCTAAAAGAGAGTTAATTATAAAACTTTGAATGCAAAGTTAAAGTATATCCGTACTGAATTATTATTCCGAAATTACTTATTTTTTTTAGATATTTAAATAATTATAGCCATTTAAAATAGCTGGCCCCTGTTACTGCAAAAGATTTAAAAAAAAAATCGTATTAAATCCTAATTAAAACGCAGTAAATTTTTTAACGTGTTTTATGTAATGAATACTGACTAAAATGCAGTAAGATACTGCATTTTATTAGGTTTTCTATAGATACTAAAATAATAGATTTAGAGTTACATAAAAGAAAAACCTTGGAAATTTTATTAAAAATGATCATTTTTATTGTTTGACAAAACAATTAAAATCTAAGTATTTAAAAATAATATCACTAAAGTATCAGGCTTATGACATGAAACATTATAAGTTATATTAAGAAACATTATTTATTGGATAGGCATGCTTAATTACTTTCAGTCTCTAATATTATTATTGTTTGTAACTATCTAACTAATCAACTGAGCTGAGATCAAAAATCTTAGGCTACCGCTTACTTATTCAGTGTCGAATTCGATTATTTCAGTATTTTTCAGCTGGGAAAACCTGCGAAATCCAGTGTAATAATATTTTTACTGCGTTTTATATGGGTTTCAAGTACTTTTTTAAAGTAAATGTCAGAAATTTCAACACTTTACTGCTTTTCAAAATTTTTAATAAAATACTTATAGACAAATTTTAGAACAAAGAATTAATTCGTTGGGTAGGCCTTGAAATAACGATCCCGAATATGTTCAAAAGTCACGATTGACAAAATGCCTATTACTGCACTTTAGGCTCGGGAGGGCAGATTTTGGTCGACTCACCCCATCGAGCACATGACCCTTACTCCTACGAACTTACTTTCATGGTTTAGTAACAAGAAACACAGAGTTTCCACAATCACACGCTACACAATAATAATGTAAATGACCGCGGCGTGCAGCGGAATGACCAACAACAAACCGCCGGCATCGTTTCTTATTACAATACTCGTTTTGGAATACAATAGACGACGTAGGATTCGTTATTTGGATTTATTCAAGTCACGGGGCGCAATAACTCTGTACTACGGCCTTGAGGGGGGCGGAGCGTAGGGCTTATCTACCCGCTAGCCGGTACACGCTTCACTTGAGCAGCGACCGCCAGTGACCGTACAGTCGCGTCCAACACGCCACATTCCACGCTCCCACGCGCGTGTTTGTTTACACACACTCGAAATGCCGGTGCGATAAATACGCAGTTCGAACCATTTTATACAATCAGTGCTCAGCTTATCAGTGAAAGATGTGGATCAGTGCGATTTTATTCGGGACGTTATTCTCCCTCATTCTTATGCTAACAGTTTTTCACTACACAACCAAAGGAAGAAAATATTGGAGACTAAAAAATGTGCCCTACAGAGAACCTTGCCCTATTTTCGGCAACTTCGGACCCACTTTCATTATGCGACGGAGCTACACGAACATGCTCCAGTTTTTCTATGACGGCTTTCGCGGAGAAAAGTTTGTAGGGTTATTTCAAGCGCGAAGGCCGACGCTGATGGTTATCGATCTGGAGATGGTAAAAAACATATGTTCGAAGGAGTTTCCTAGTTTCAGTGATCGCGTGTCTGTGGCGACGGATACGCAACGGGAGCCGCTATTGCGAAACTTGGCAAATATGAGTGGTTCCGAATGGAAAGCGATGCGACAAATTGTAACGCCGACATTCTCCTCCGCTAAGATGAAGGCCATGTTTCCTCTCATAGTGGAGTGCGCCCAAACTCTAAAGAAAACTCTCCTAGACGAGCCCCTCGGGGAGGTCAACGTACCCAGCTTAATGACGCGTTACACGACCGACGTAATTGGGAGCTGTGCTTTTGGAGTGGACCCGGGTTCACTGAAAAACCCCGACTCGCCTTTTCTGAAAATGTCCCAGAAAATGTTTAAAATAGACCGCGCCACTCTCCTGAAACGTTATTGCCGAACTTTCTTTCCTAGACTCTTCAAATTCTTGAATCTCAAATCCTACTCACCAGACGTGGAAGCCTTCTTCACTAATATAATAAGTCAAGTACTCAAGGAGAGAAGATCGACCGGAGTTCAAAGAAATGACTTCCTCCAGCTGATGTTAAACGTTCAAAAAACCGAGTCTAGTTTCTCTATGACGGATGCGTTAATAACGTCCAATTCGTTCATATTTATGCTCGCCGGCTTAGAATCGTCAGCAACAACGCTGTCTTTTTGTTTATATGAACTGGCGAAAGATACCGAACTGCAAGATAACATTCGAGCGGAAATAACGGATTGTATCACGCGATATGATGGATTGAACTATGAGGCTGTTGGTGCGATGCGTTTCGTCAATCAAGTGGTGTTAGAAACGCTGCGACTGCATCCTCCGACGCCACTGACTACAAGACTATGCACCGCGCCTTGCAACCTCCCTGGGACAGAATTGGCTGTAAAGGTCAGGGACCCCGTTCTCATTCCACTTTACTGTATACAAAGAGATCCAGACAATTTTCCAGAACCAGATAAATTTAAACCTGAGCGATTTAAAGATGACCAGAATCCTCCAGGTTTTATTGCTTTCGGAGATGGACCAAGGAGTTGTCCAGGTAAGCTCTATTAATTTTCCCTCTAAACATCATTTACATCTGACCTAGATTCAATTTGTATAATGAGAATCGATTGCATATCGTAAGTGTACAGTTACTACAAAACACAGACAGTCGCAGGAAAAGTTTGCATAAACAGTCTTTGTCCATTGATGAGATACATACGAGTATCATAAAATATTTTAAGATCGACCTATTGTTTTACATTTATATATTTTCGTTCTTTACTGAAACAGATGACTCTTGTGGAAATATTTGAATCTCAGCTGATTGAGTCTTTGGGAGAGAAACCACTTGGCGCCCAATTTACTTTTGATATTACGAGTAGGGTAGTCTTGTCAGTAGAAATTGGTACAAGAACACCAATAGTGACGCAAAAGAGGATGGAATAATATACTAAGCATTAAAAGTATTATTGGTGAACAGTGAACACAAATCCTCTTTACTTGAAAATGGTTTGAAATAAATTGAATGTAATTATTGTCTTAATTAAGGAGTTATCATTTACTGTTTCTGTACTGTTAACTGTTTTCCAGGGTCTCGCTTCGCTCAGCTGACGATAATCGCAGGCCTAGCAGCCACCCTCAGCACATTGGCCGTGGAGCCGTGCACTCGCACAACTCCTCGAATCCAGTACGACCCTCGAAGCGTGATGCTAAAGAATATAGGAGGCATCTGGCTTAGATTTTCGCCACTGAAATCTTAGCTTTAGAATCAGCGAACATAGGCAATCGTACATAGGAATAGTTAGCGCATTTCTAAAGCGTTAGCTGAATTATGGAGACGATAAGTGACAAACACCATCAGTTTCCCTTACACTTTCTAAGCGGTTCCGCTAGTAAGCGTATCGATTGCTGTCTATTGATGTTGGTAGCCCTGTGAGCTAATGACATGTCCTTAGATATTTCAAGAGTGTTCTATAATTCTCTAAGATTATGTCAGAATTATGATTTCGTTGGTTTCAAATCTATGGTTTCAATTATTTTGTAATGCAAAAGCATTGACAGTGAAACTATCAAGGTTTGTTAGTAATAGGATAAGCGTGGATCTTACTAATGACTGATGACTTGTGTACGATAAATATACTTCTTCCAAACGATGGAATTTCAGCTGAAACTGTTATATCCCACAGCAGCATTGATTTTCATACTCGATGTATGGTATGTTTGAACTTGAGTCCGAACGTGCATTTAAGCTTTACAACTGTAAAAGTTGAAGTACTTAAGATCGGGTACATATGCGTAATTTATATAAAACAGTAATCTTCCGCTTTTTATAATAGTTAATATTAAATTCAATACAAATGTGTACATTTTGTACAATGTGTACACACATTGTTGGTACAATGTGTGTGAAAAAAGCTGAAATAAAATGTACATCTAATTGTTATGTTATAGCTGCAATACCAATTGCAGCTATAACATAACAATTAGATGTACTTACTTAATAGACATAACTTGAAATTATGAACTCCTCAGGAAGCAACTACACAGCTTATGCACCGGACTAAGGTGCATAAGCTGTGTAGTTTGCACCTTAGTCCAGTGCCTCACTTTGTTTTATTATGTTTCTTTTGGTTCGTACTGAATACTGACGCTGTCAAGGAATGTAATTGGCATGCGAAACATTGGACTTGATAAAAAGCTTGTCGGCTATAATTTTGTAATAAAGTTTTTTTTGCATTGTTGCGTCGTTATTGTTGTTTATTTTGATGAACATTATCTGTAAGCGTTTGTATAAATAGTATGCGGTTCTGGTATTGGTGAGAGTAATCCACATAAATAAATCGCAATAAAATGAATTAAAGGACATTAATTCGCTACCATACAACTTTAGAGTAACGATTAAAAAAAATATTATTATTCGACCAGTGAAAACGTAGTCAACATTCCGCTAATTATAAATGTTGTTTTTTTTGGTTTAGCTACAGTACAGTCACACGGACAATAGGTGGATATTTATTATCAATTCTGGTCTGCTTGATATACAGCAACATGTTTATCACTCATTGTTTAGCGTACTGTCTGTTTTTAGGCCACAATTTCACAATTTTACTGCGTACTGCTTCGCATAAAAAGTAATTAGTAAAACCGTTGACTTTCCTTATTTTACTTTGTTTGAGTCACTTGTATGAGTTTACGGAGCACACAATGTACATTTATATCTTTGTGCTTATACCTAAGTGTATTTGTTTAGGACTTTGTTATATTTGTTATTCTAATGTATATTCTATGTATAATGTGAAGCTTTTAAAATATTTAGATAGCTACAATATGCGGTAGTATATAAGTGTCAAATAAGAATGTACGAATAGCTGTACCAAAAATTTAGTATTATTAAATTTATCTGTGCAACTGAAGTTTATTTTATTTAAATCTCCTGTAGATTAGACTAAACAGAAACTTACATGCAATTGGTTTAATTTAAAATATGCATGCACTTTTGGATAACTGCTTATCGCTTGTCAGAATATTATCTGGCTGAAAATAAAATGATCGCTATCATAGCCCTAGTAGGTAGGAAATTACATTTATGTGAGAGAATGTACTTGTTTATCTCGGCAGTATGTTCTAGATTTTTATGATTCTATTTTCTTCAAGAAAAATGTTTTTGTTCTCATTCCAATCGTATTTTAAAATCCAAGGATTGAGACAGAATAATAACCAGCCTTCCATACACATGATTTCCGTCACTATCCTTGAATATCGTATTAAGAGCTTACTGGTAATGAATTTTTGTAAGCACCAGCTACATGAAACCATATTTTTCAGGTTCTAGAATGTGACGTATTGGAACAGCTAGAAGAAAATAATTTCATAGAAAACTGCTTAGATGTTCTGGTCAGTTTCAACAATTCTACAGAATACGTGCAATCTTTCGGTGAGTTCCAAGATAAATTACGTTTCAGCAAGAATGGAATGTTATTTTTTGTCTTACCTAATAATCAACACGGACACTACCACTTCTGAATGAAGATGATTATTGGTATATTCATACAAGATGATGCATGGCTAACAATCGTGATCTTTACGATATACAAGTACATTATAAGTACGTTATAGAATTTTAATCGAATTGTTCTACGTAGGCGGCATGCTATAAAAATAATTGAGTGAGTTCAGTCCCATAGTGCCCAACGCTAATCGCTGACCATGTTTGAGTATCGTAATTGTACCTGTCAAGTTTATAGAGAAACCTATTCGTCCTCTGGCTATAATCATAAGAATGAATGTGTTATTCAACTATCAGCGAACAGTATAGTTTTCCCACGAAGACAAGATTATAGCGTTTTGCAATAAAAACATGAGAGTTTCGATTCACTTTTGTAACATCACGGCATTTTCGAAAACTAGTAATTTCAACGGCCGCTGTCTCTGAGCTCGCGTGGTTACAGGGTCCTAACTCTCCAACTTCAATGTGGAAACATTAAGCCTTAGAATGACGACTAGTCTGCTAAGAACGCTTGCTAAGAATTCTGAACTGGGTATAGGTCTGAACATTACCTACCACAATAAGTAATAGTAGCATTGCTCGACTTGCGTTTTTTTCCATTTGTATCTTAAATCTATTTTATATCTTACACTTTTTTATAAACAATCTTGCTAAATGGTGGTTGGTTTAGTGTTAGTGCTTATAATCATTATGATAAGACCTTCCCATTCGCAATAAACCTGAAACGTTACTAGACATTAGGGGTTTCCCCTACTTTGTCAAATTAGATCGTTTTCTCGTCTCAAATATTTTAGGAATTTTATGTTATATTATTTTATATTATTTTCGTTTAAAAAAAAAATGTTATATTATTTTCGTTTGTGCACTGGTGGACAAAACAATCAACATGTTTCTTATTAATAATAATTATCTTATTATTTATATAGGGTTACTATTAGTGGCAGCTTAATTGGTGTAAGAATCATAAGTTTTTACCATTTATCTTGATATAATAAAAATAAATTAAAATTAAAAATTAGAAAACTTTTGATTAAGAACAGATACTTTTCTTTATTTCAGAGCCAAACATATCACTATCGGTACTCGAACGCCGCTCAGAGCTTGAAGTACGCGCGCAGAAATACGGGGATGTCCGCTTATCGCCCATTATCAGTTTCCAAGGAAGCGTACCCCCGACTGCATCACTCGTGGCTTCAGTTGCTGACTTCCTGGCCAACTTCAGCGCTTTCAATCGCTGCCCGATCCAACAGTGGAATGAGCGGGGCTTGTACCGGCTTTTGTTCAGGTAAGATTGTCCGTGGGCAGATGTGCGCGAATAAAACTAAGTTCGTATGAGTAGGTTATCCCTGATGTCTAGTGAAGTTTGCAGGCCAAATGATAAAGAATTCACAATTCAGGCCGCAGGGTCTCGGGTTATAAATGCCGCTAGTGCTTTTTCTGCTCTTTTTTTTATGAGGACAGCTAAGGAGTAGAATTCCCTTCCTTTGCCTATGTTTCCTACAAAATATAACTTGGCTATCTTCAAAAGAAGAGTTCATAAGCATCTACTGGGTTAGCGTGTTTGAAATAGGTTACAGCTGCGTTTATCACCAGATGAGGTGTAATTTTCTGAAGTAGATTTTTATTGTCTTCAAGAATAGATAGGATTTATCGCTTTACAATTCATTAAGAGGCGTTGCTGACGAAAGGCTGCAATTCTCTACGGCATTATGCTGAGCACGGACCTTTTTGCACAGTACAATACCTATACCATACTAAACCATAAATAGCTATGTAATAAGATGTATGTTTTCTTACTTTCTATTATATTGTAAAGAAAACGCGTCGGACGTTTTAAAATTTTGCAAAAAATATTTTGTTTCAGATGCGCGTCTTGGCACAATGGTCCGGTGAAGGAGGCTCACCGAGTCCGCGCCTGCGCATGTCGTGCGCTCGTTGCTGTGACCTCACATAAATGTGTGCGAATCTCGCTGTCCAATACCAAGGATTGCCTGCACAATCTGTTGTCGACTCTAACTCCGTTTGAAGAAGGTTCGTTTAACGCGTACTGCTTAATTTCTTTGAAATTTCTATATTTTAAAAACATTTCAGTCTGTTTAATTACACTATGGGGGCTAGACAAATACCACTCTTTATTGACGTTAACGCCTGCGGAAAATTAAAATTTTATGGAAATGACATTTGCTGCGGAAATGTCACGTGACATTTCCATACAATTTTATCTTTCCGCAGGCGTTAACGTCAACAGAAAGTGGTATTTGTCTAGCCCCCTAGGTCGGAATTAGTGTGGCGCGGCGGGCGAGTAGCCGGCTGAGACACATGAAGTGTGGGATCGATTCCCTCTGCGGGACAAATGTTTGCATGTTCTGCAGATATTTGTTCCGGGTTGGGGTGCTATGTTACCATAGTACTTGTAGTTCCTGATAGCCACGACACAGGGAATTCTAGTGTGGGAACTATGTATGTAACTGTTGTGTTTTTATTTATTTAATTGCCAATAATTTTACATTGTTGTAGTATTGCGTCGCATTTTTATGGACACTTACTGCTGTTGTAAAAATGAATTACACCATAAACTCTCGCTTCAAATTGTCCTATAAATGACATCACAACTTCCATTTAACTCTCAGCTTTATCTAGCTATGTACTTAAATTTATTTTATCTATAAGATAGAGAATTACGTGCTGGATGATACATACATTGTTTTGCATAAAAAATGATATGGTTGTCTTATGCTTGGATTTACACCGTATCACTTATTTATGGGCCATATTTTCCTGCAAAAAAAAAAAACAAATAAGAAGGTAGCGCCCTACACTTAATTCACATTAATAAAATGTAACAAATTGAATAAAATGCTTATATCACTCCCAATATGGCTGGTCCCCACGGGAGATTATGACCAAAACCCTCCAACCAAAAATAGCATCCTAAAACATGGTTGGGGGAGGCCATGTCCAGTAATGGATGACCCTATATTATGTAGATAGGTTTGTAGGTAGGTAGATAGGTGTAGAATTTATTAAAGTATGAAATTATTATAATTATAATAATTTCATACTTTATTATTATTAGGTATTTAATGATATTTGCATGTTAAGTTGTTTTTTGATGCATGTTGGTTGAATAGGTATAGTAAAAAAAATGTACCTAAGTACAAATACAAAGCAGTTAAACAGGTTCCTACTGAGCAAATTACTACTACCTACCCATGTTTAGAAAACTTAATGACTTATAATAAAATATTTTTATATCATGCAGGGTTAGATAAGGTACTATGTGGTAAGGTACATTCTATGTAAATGTTTTTTTTTAATAATTAAAGATAGGTATATTTTTCTATGTTTGATTGTAATGAAATATGGGAATAAATGGCTTTTATTATTATTATTATTCCTCTTTATTTATTTTTAATCTCAGGCTTATACCTGGAGCCTTTATAGGCATTAGTGGAGCCGAAGCTAACACTAAGAGGCCTTTTTGTACAATACAATATATAAAAAACGGTTTTTCGTGGATGGTGGTTGATGAAACTATTGGATATATTGGGTGATAATCTGGACTATTGCAGGAGTAAATGCTTAAGGAATGGTTGCTGGGCTATGTAGGATGAAACGGAACCTGCCAATTCTGACTCAAATTCAAATCAAATCATAGGCAGGTGATGACTTGCCGTCCACTAAACGGGCCCCATAAGTGCCGCCAACGATAGGCAGCGTAGAGACAACGTTGGTGTGGACGGCTAAAGGGTGTCGAGAGGTGTGCTGCAGTTTCACTAAACGCTACTCCCGGCTTTATGCCTTTAACGCTTCCACCCTTGGAGCATAGGTTCCGCTCTTGCGCCTCCACCTTCGACCGGCCAGCTAAGGCAAGCCGAGGGTCAGGGGTCTCCGTCGACCCCAGGGAGTAATGGGGCTCCGCGGTGTCGCCACGCACCGTACGCTCGCCACAAGCGCGCCCTGCGGGATTATTATTATTATTATTATTATTACTTCCCTGCAAGGCATCTTTGTGAGAGGGCTCGTACTACAACCGTATATATTTCTGCCGCCAAGCAGGAATACTCGCGTTGCTGTGTACCAAAAGCCATAACTTTCAGAGATAATAGTCAGTAATTAGATAGTTCGATTCCCGCTGCGGTATGAATGTTTGCACGATCTACATAGTTGTGGTACCATCGTACTTGTTGTTCCTGATACCTACAATACAAGGCATCCTAGTGTAGTACTATGTCTCTGACTGTTGGTTGTTTATCCTTCTAATCTAGATAAAATAAATCTCTGTAACGGCTACACCGATTTATATGAAAATAATATGGTACTGGTATATTATTGATGTGTAACTGGGGATCTAGACAAATACCACTTTCTGTGGACGTTAACGCCTGCGGAAAGATTGAATTCTATAGGAATGACATTAGTTACCGATTTATATGAAAATAATATGGTACTGGTATATTATTGATGTGTAACTGGGGATCTAGACAAATACCATTTTCTGTCGTCGTTAACGCCTGCGGAAAGATTGAATTGTATGGAAATGACATTAGCTGTGGAAATGTCACGTGACAGCTACCAAGTTCCACCTTGACAAATTCGCGTTAGCGTGAAAGGAAAAGTAAGCGTGAGGTATTTGTCTAGACACCCAGGACTATGTACGTGTCTGTTGGATGAATAGTTGATTTGAATCTTCTGAAAAAAATATCAAGATTCAGTTCCTCCACAGAACGCTACAGTGCAAATGATTTAGACCTCACACGGCTTGTTTGAGTTTTGCAATCTGCCAAACACGAAATTAGGAATACCAGAGGGTGTTATGGATAAAAAGTAGCCAATGTGTTTATTATAGATCGCAAACCTATAATGTAACACATTGTATACTTTTTTCCCGGCTACCTTCTGACGTCAGTAGACGCTGTTATTCATATAAGTATTATTTTCAGATGAAGTGTACCCCGACTGCTTCACTGCCAAAGGTCAAGCGTTGCTGTTGCTAGCGTCCCTGCTCACAGAACGCTCGGCAGTGGACAGCGTGTGGCGGTACCTGAAGGAGGAACCATCCAACTTCCTACTATTCTTACTGCTGCAATGTTTGGAGAGTGAAGAAGCAGGTGAATTATTACGAATATATCAAACAACGCCCAACAGACTTGTAGATAGTTGAGACCCCATACTAGGATTTCCTGTATTGTGGTTATTAGGAACAATGAGTACCGTAGTACAACCCAGACCCGGAACAAATCTGCAGAACATGTAAACATTTGTCCCGTAGTGGGAATCGAATCCGCACACCTTGCGTCGCTGCCGGCTATTCGCCCGCCACATCATGGAGGTCGTCCAATCATTGTTTTCTCATCTACATTCTCTGGCGGTATGGACTTTAGTGACTGACCTTCTTGGATCAGCAGATCCACTTCAGCACATCGGGTTGTTAGCTAGCATCAATAATATTTTCAAACAAAAAAATTACTAAGCAAACCTCGAAGTGAAACCCTACACTACGGGTACGATAAGGCCAGCATCTTATTCACATGTCTAGGATGTGAGTGAACCACTTTAAATGTAGGTACTGGGGTGCGAAAAGTAGCTCGTATTTATTTTATTTTCTCATTTTTCGGTTAAGTACACCTGTTTTATCTTAATAAGCTTTAAACTCGGGAAGGAATCGAAGTGTGACACATAACACACGAAGGGACAGACAGAAGAAGAAGGGTCATAGCGAGATTTTAAGCTTTTGTTTTCGCTATTAAGCTTTGGTACCATCAAACCCACTAGGTGCCTTTGAAGAATCTAGTTTTACATAACTTTTAACCGTTCCAGAGTTACAAGACTCTGGTCTGTACTGCCTCGCGCAGCTGATGCAATCTGCAATGAACAAAAAGCATCCAGACAAAACCAAAGACGAATCGTGCATAGAGTTCTACGATCATCTGAAGTCGCCCTTCGACAGACCTGCTGACAAGTATTGCTCCGGAGATAGTGCTAGGAATGACGACTGCCAACCTGAGTATATGGCGGAAGAGTTTTGCAAAGCTCTCATGAATCTTTACAACAGAATATCACTCGATAATAAAAAGTACCAGACTAGTCAAGGTAAGATATTATATAAATACACCCAACAGTCACATGTATAGGCCTGTCCCTACACTATGACTCCCTGTATCGTGGGTATCAGCAATGGTCCCACGCCATGCCTGGCCTGGATGGTGTGGTACTACGGCACTCGTATGCCGTGGTACCAAAGCATCCAGACCAGGAACAATAACGTGTAGTTCAGCTGCGGTACAAATGTTTGCTTTGGCAAACATTTGTACCGCAGCGGGAATCTGGAAGTATTGTTTTAACACTGCAAATCTCTCTTTTGCAGTGGAAATACTATTTGACAAGACCTTGAGATAAAATATACTACCTGTGTGAAAATGTAGTTAGTATTTTTTGTCTTCTATTCCGTTGACAAAACCGCAGTCAGAATACTAAGTCTGCATACTAAATACGAATACTAATGTAGTAGTTTGAGCACTGATATTTGATATGTTTGAGTATATAATAAATTCATGATTCTCGTGTTGATATCAACACGTTATGTTGTTTTTTTTCATAACTTATCCCACCATCACCATCCTAACGTTGTTGCAAAATTTGATGTTTTTTTATATCGTGTTAAATAAATGTTTTTCTTTCTATATCCGCCGGTGTTAGGTCGACTAGAAATTGACTATTAAATTACGACCCAGTGTCAATTAAGTATGTAAGTAGTATGTCAGTCATTTAGTTCCCAAAATACAAGCTCTGCTTACTTTATGGCTAGATGATGCTGTGTGAAAAATGTCCAGTATTATTTATTTATTCATTTATTTCGTTGACTGTTTGGAGGTACCGTACTGGTCCGTACTGGTAAAAACCAGTGCTAATGAAACCTTTCTTTTGTCGTGGCCCCCGACTACGCGAATACGGTCGTGAGACGGAGACATGTAAATAGTAAAATTAGAATTAGAAATAATTATTTAAAAAAATAGTTAACCAAAATGCTAACTATCATAGATTAAAACTAAATTACGTGTATAGTAGTAATATATCCTAACCCTTCAACTTTATTGAGTGAAGGTAGTTTTCAACAGATGAGCGGTGGACACGAGTTTGCTCCTGCATCGCCTCAGTAGCGGCGACCAGTCCACGCAGTCGACAGTACTTCACGCATCGACGGTTTCCAAGAACCTTACTATGCGCTTTACATGCCGTACGAGATCAGCTATCTGTGAGAGGCAAGCCGGTCGATGCATTGCGACAAGCTGATACTGTGAGTTATACTAGTAGTTCTTTCTCAGAATAGTTCACCTTGTTCGATTGGCACCACACGTGACATTTCCGCAGCTACTGTCATTCCCATACAATTCAATCTTTCCGCAGGCGTTAACGTCAACAGAAAGTGGTATTTGTCTATACCTCCTGTTGTTATAAATTGAATATCACCAATTTTCATTTTTACAAGACTAGCCTCGGCGTCGTCTGCTTTTCCTGAAAATACCATTTGGTTCTCTTCAAGGCAATAGTGAACAGGTATTTTCTAGACCTTCGTGTCCATTCGTCGGTCATATCATCATTATCATCAAGTGAGATTATGGTTAAATGATGAATCCATGATTTAAAAAAGGCGCGGGTTGGGTTCCCGCAGTGGAACTTCTTTTAAATGGTGCTAGTAGCGGCCTTGTTTACGTGTATTATAGTATTAGTGCTAACTAATCATTTCCATCTAAAGTGAAATTGTGTGTGACCGGACCGGACCACCTATTGTACAAAGAGAGGTTTTATTTTTGTTTATGACGAGTTTTTTATTATTATTTATATGGTATAAAATAAAGATTTTCAAAAATTTATACATTATCCCATCTTTATTATCTTTCTCGGGTTTTTCTTACATTTCACCACTATTTTGCCTCCTTAGAGGCATAAAAAGAAGCTAAAGCGGTCGTGTTTTATCCAGAACCCGGTCCTACGAACTCTGTACTGGCTGCTAACCGTGATCGACAGTTGCATGTTGGAATGCCCGCCCGCTAAGGACAGTTTCGCGGATGAGAACATGGTGGCTTCGCTGAACAGACTGTGGGTGTGGTGCATGATGACGGACCAACTACGCAATGCTGTTACGCATCTGCTGTTTACGTTCACTAATGATTGCCCGAAAGGTAAGTGAAATGTAAGATGTATTTTTAATTTGCACTCCGCTTATGGACCGTTTAAAGGTTAAGATTTTTCCCACATAACTATCATAATTGTGTACCCAAAATTCCTCTATAATGTTAACAGCTTCGTGTTCTTCTCGAAACTATTTTTTGGTTGTATACAACAAAACTTATATGTGTTTAAACACATAAGAGATAATCAAAGAACACGTATAAAGGTGAGCTCAACTCTAAAAAAAGGTTTCTTCCATTAAACCTTTGGCTAGAAATAGATGATTGAGATAGACCTGTCAAAAATGTGATAGAAAATGTGGCTTCATAATGTTTTTTTCCCAGGCATACATGTGGCATAGGTACAGGTGTATAATATAAAAGATTTAGGGAACAAGTCTGCCACAGATAAAAAGAAACGTTCCTACATGAAAACTCTTTAACTTCCAGCTTGGGGAGCAATGTGCGTTTGCGTCGGGGGGCACAGCCTGATCGGCGAAGTGTGCGCAATGTGCGTGCGTGAAGCCGCGCTGCAATCGCGGCCGCGCAGCGATGCTTTGCTGCTCCTGTCGCTGCACACCATACGCCACTGTGTACCGCATCATCACTGCCGATCACTCATCCTAAAGGTAATATTATTCAGTCTGTTTTTCGGTTCTGTAGCCGGCGAGCCTAGTACGCGCCCCCCTACCGGCGGATGTGGTTAGGTATAATATAGAAATGGAACACATTCAAAACCGTCGTAGAAAGAGTCAAACACTACATCGCACCTGAGAGAAGCCGCTCGTCAATTTAATTAAGATGAATTGTGGTTAATAGAGCGAGGTGATGTCGAGCATGTACAAGCTGTGCGTGCGCGAGCGAACACGCGGGTGCAGCGGCGCGGGCGCGGCGTGGGCGGCGCTGAGCGGCGTGCTGGCGGCGCACGTGGACGGCGCGGCGGCGCTGCTGGCCGCGGCGGGCCCGCTGGCCGCGCTGGCGCCGCCGCTGCGCGCGCGTCTGCTGCCTGCCGTCGCGCACGCAGCCTCGCACCATCGCCTCACCTTCCTGCAGTCGCGTAAGTCTCCCATACCGTACTCTGTTGGTTTTCCAAGAAAATAAATGAGTCAGTAAATACTGCGGCACTGCTGGTCGTGGTGAGAGCGTCCACCGTACTTTCCCAGACTAGGTACTGGATACAAAATGATACAAAGGATTCAACTTCTTATCAAATGGGTACTTGGGTATGTTGTGTGTGGTAGCTGCTAAGTGTCCGAGAATCGTAGTTGTGATGTCAGCAGCTACATTAGTTAGAAAACAGCGAGGCCGATTCCTCAACCTTTTTACTTATCTACAGACATGCCATCTAATTATAACATCATTCAAAATTATTGTACCTAGGCTAGGTATGTTTAAGTGTAAGTAAATAGATGCCCTTTTATTTTATTTATTTAATATTTTAGTTTAATTCGTCGCTGTGTTTAGTCCATTTTGTGTCTTTGTCCTTTTTATGTATGTGCGTCAAATAAATTACTTATCTTGTTCTTCTGACATACTGCAGCCATAAAAGTCCTTAAACCCCTTTATTAACATTTATGACTCAACGCTAAAAATCATCTGTCAATATGGGGATAAAACAAAAAAACCATATCAGAAATGAAGTGCCAAGATCTTATAAAACTTTATTACTATAGAGAGCCGGTCTACATAATAACAAAATGATAAATTATTTGCGGTTTAAAGCAAACACAAAGCGATTGTTCAAATGAGTAAGCCAAATAAAGCTTATGCGGTTAATCATATGAACCCACTTGAAAATATTTTCATATTATTTGACCGAATGACGTTGTATGCAAACTCACGTCTAATACTCCTCAACAATAATTGTATTGTTTCGTTCCTTAACGTTTTTATTTTAATACGTTATGTCGATGCAAACAGGCATACGACCCACTTTATGTAAAGCAGTTAATGATAATAATACATTTTGTTTCTTTGATCTAAAATACTATTACACAGGTGTTTATTTACCAACTAAGTTACGAAAAAAACATTAAAAGTAGGTATTGGCCTCGATTCTGTAGTACACCAACTAAACTAAATTTAAACTATCGCTCTCTTTTACTGATAGTGGAAGCAAGAAAGAGATAGCTATAATTTTAGTGCTGTCAAATTAGTCAGATTTAAGTTTTCCATACAAATTTAGTCGTGATTTCAAAACATGTTGACTATAAACACGAAGAAAAGCGGCACGTAAACTGATTTGACAGCAGCACACAGCACTAAAATTCTTGCCATCTTTTTCTTGCGTATACTATCAGTAAAAGAGAGCGACAGTTTAAATTTAGTTTAGTCAGTGTACTACAGAATCGAGGGCAGTGCCTATGTTAGTAGGTACAAAACAGCTTTCATTACCCAACCGGTAAACAAGTTAGGTTTACTAGCCCCCACACTAGGATTCCCTGTGTTGTGGGTGGCTAGTCCCTTCCAAGGGTTTAAGGCATTTTAAGGCAGTTACCGTCGCCTAAAAACATCTGCACCACCTGGGGCATTGCTGATGATTTGAGAGCAATCAAACTAAAAAACAAACATGCTCACGATACAATCACTTATGAAAGCAAAGTAATGAATGGCACTTGACAAATGTATTCGTCATGCCTAATAGCTCTACTCCAATGGTCTCACGATAAATCGTTCGAAATTCTAAGCTTCAGTTTGTTTCATACCAGGGATGTCATTAGACGATTAGATTAGGTTGTGTATGCTTTTGTTTGTTTTGCTGTCATCATTTATCTCCGAAATGGCTTACAGGATTGTAATGCGGTTCTTTGCTAACGATTTGTATGCCTTAAAGGATGGTTCTTACATAGGTGTTATTGGCACAAATCACTAGGGAGACCTGCCGTCGATAATGGAAATACTTCTCACATTAATGCCAATATGTTATTTATATCTGAATAAGGAAAAACGAGGTTCTAACTCAAGTAGTTGTATACTTAAAACTAGCCTCAGCCCACGGCTTCGCCCGCGTGGTACCCGGATAAAAAGTAGCCTATGTGTTATTCTGATGTATAAGCTATAATACTGTAAAGTTTCATACGTTCAGTCCTTTTTGGGTGAAAGAGTAAAAACATCCATCCTCACAAACTTTTGCGTTTATAAATAATATACTAATAATAAGAAAACACGCTATCATCCGACCCTTGTTACCAAGCCCAATCTATTGGACTCGTCAAAACGTCTCTTTAGTAGCCACTAAAGAGTTCCACTATCCACGTCCTGGCTCCATCATCAGATCAGTTCCAAGATACCAAATTATAATATTGGCATCCGAACTACATATACATACGAAGTTTCATTTCGATACGACAATTAGAAGTAGGTTAAAATTGACTTCCAAGATTTGATTACATTGTTTATTTGGGAGTTAGTTTCAAGTGAAGCTAATATAAGCTTGTTAAAAAGCCCTCAACCTTGTAACAGAAATTGTATACTTTGGCGACAGAAATAAGTCATTTTTCATGTTCACGTCAAGGGTTCTTAAATTTTAAGTAACTCTCGTTTCGTGCACCGGTGTTCATCGAAGTTATGTTATAGTTCTGATTTCAATAAATACTGTTTAATTATTTACATTTATGTAATTCAGATACTATAACTTGTCTACACTACAATAATAAGTATGTAAAACACTGTGTCTAATTTAAATAAACTTATTCTTATATATATAATATTATAAACAGATAAAAGTTGTATGTTGGAGGTAATATATGAAACTAAACATCCTATTAAAAAAATATTTTTGACCTTCAGGATGGATATATGCTGTTTATTATTCGACTTTTTGTGGAGACCAATTTTGTTACGTAAATTGACAACAATGCGCTCAAGTGAATGCGTTTCTTGTGAACGCTGAATCAACGGTAACGGTTACTTTAATCGGCTACTTCTTACCCGGGTACCACGCGGGTGAAGCCATGGGCAGTAGCTAGTTTGTTATACAATTAAAATGTGGTAAGGCTAAAAATAACTTGTTCAACAGCTGATCTTCTGGAGTTGCTATCGGGGACGTTGTTGAGCGGCGACACCTCGGAGATCATCTCAGCAGCCCGCGCCGTGTGGGCCCTAGCTGCTAACAATCATAAGGTAATCGAATATAAAAAAAAAAACCCTTTATATATCTTAACAAGTTTGAAAAAATATTGCAAAAGAGGTACATATGGTCTACTTATTTATAGCATTTAAAAACTAGTAATACGAGTACGCTACCTACGTATAGGGTTATCATATCTGTACCTATGTATAGCTTGATTTAATTTTATTAATAAGCAGATGTGTACCTCTACATTCGACCGCACGACCTCGGCGACGCGGGACTGACGAGTAGCTGGCTGAGACGCAAGAGGTGCGGGTTCGATTCCCGCTGCGGGACTATTATTTGTATGCCCTGCAGATATTCCTTTCGGGTATTCGTTGTGCCATGATACTCGTATAATTGATATTCACGACACAGGTAAACATAGTGCGGACCAGTTATTGTACCGATGTGACTTGTGAGGTTTTTTCTAACAATAATCGCATCTCTGAGATAGTCCGGAAAACTCAGCATGAGACTCCATGAACCGATTGCATCGTAAAGGTGGCAGGAAGTGGATGGGGGTTGGTGAAGACCGTTCATCATAGCATTCTTTGGAGGAAGCCGCTATCTAGCAGTGGATTTCTACCAGCTGATGGTTATAAAAACTCGCTTATTTTACGATGAAATCGAAACTGGCACACCTTGAAAAATGCGACCGCTGAGTTTACAATGCAATATCATAAATATTCTAAAGAACCTGTTTGCCCTCAGGCCAAGTTGCTGTTAAGGAGCGCCGGGGTCGCAGCCGCGGTCCAGTCGACCCTGCAACGCGTGCAGCGCGGTCCCAGAGACCCAGCCAGCGAACGGATGCTCCAGCTACTAACGTACACAAACACGGTCTTGCAGACCACGTGAAAATAATTGTATTGCATACAGTGATCAAAATTTATGATGAGACTATACCAAAATAATGCATTTATTTGTCCTTTTCTGATATAATGTCATTTTAAATTCAATAGTAGAAAAAAAACACTGTTTAGCTGCACAACTGTTTACTGTTTTTATAGTACCAAAAGTAGGTCGGCAAATGTTATACCTCGTTGTTTTAAGATTGTTGGTATAAATGTGCTGGAAACAGCGAAAGTATTTTAACAATTTTTGTTATTTAGTTTTTTTTACCCGCGGCGCAAGAATCACGTTTATGCATTTGGGGTTATTTGTTTGTCTGCTACCATTTATCTCGAAAAAGACTGAATCGATCAGCGGTTTTTGGCAATCTTTTTGTATGACTTCAAGGGTGGTTGGATAGTTATAAATAACTATCTAGTTATAAACGCCAGTCACTAGGGGACGCTGCAATACGTAATGAAATATTTGTCGACGATTTTTTATTATATAATACATTTATAATTAGGACCCCACCAATTATTTTTACCCAACCCAATGAATTTTTGTTTACTCAAAAACGCCTGGTTTGGGTTGAACATCATTTTATCGAGTGACCAAGCATTTTATGGGCATAAATGATTTTATTTATTTAGGTTCGGTATTTCGATTTATTTTACTTCGGTATGATCGTTATAAAATTGGAATGCAAATGATTCTATATACACCTACGTCAATTACAACATTCAGGTTTCCTCAAAATCACGGAGAATCATCTTGTATGTTTTACGTGCTGAAAAACAAATTCAAAAAACTTGCAAAAATCTGTATAAGTACACAGATTTGTGGTTGCAATTGCAAGTCATAGTCTTTCTTCGTTTACTCGACCTTTTTGTGTTAATTTATTTAAACTCTTGATGAGCCTCTTGCTCTTAATAAAAAGCTGTTGTCTGACGTTATTAAAAAACTGCTGTGATGTGAATCTTCTTGTTACGTCAAATAATACCCACTATCAAATCACCGTAAGTCCAAATATTTCGATTATTGTTTTGCCTAAGATTTTTGGGATCGATGCTAAAATTAATTAAAATGTTAAATAATATAGTTTTACGATGATAGACTGATTTATGTTGGTAATAAAATAAACCTCTTATTTATTTTTAATACAACTGTAGTTTCATTATGGTCATGATGTTTTTATGTTCCTTATAAAATACACATAAGCTCTGGCGCTCTAAGCTTTGTCATTTGAAATTCAAAATGTGATGTAAAAAATAGGTTCAATATTTAAACATGAATTCGTACATTAGAGACAGATTTTTCTATTGTTATTGTTTCAAACAATGTTATGATGCGAATTTAGTGTAGGCACATTTATGTTTTATTTAGTGAAAAGCTCGCGACTTCGTTCGTTTTCCATGCATTGTCCAAGCCCGCTGCTAGCATTCGAGTGGTTGAACTGATTCTGATTTACAAAAAATATTCAATAGCGTCCAATACGTGTACACAAAATTTATAGAGTTTCGACCATTTGGTCCCATTTTAAAAAATATTTTTAGTACACCTCTACACAGTAAAAGGAAAATGTGGCAATGTGGCCAAATGTGTGTATAGGTATCTTTAGTCACGAACGGAAGTGTTCAACTCCTTCTAGTTGTACTTTAACCTGACTGACGCCATCTAAATCATCTGTAATAAATGTTTAAAGACCAATGAAGACAGTAAAAAGAACGCACCCTCTAAATTTCTAATTGTTAAGAAAAGCGGTTAAAGTTTCTATATTGACTGTCAATCAGTCATCTCTACTTTTACAACGCAAAGAAACCTACATACTATAGTAATTTTTATATTGTAGCAGGTACTTAGTTTGTGGTGTACATCAAGCATCCATTGTTTACTTATTGAACATTGTGCCGGTACTAATATAAATAAATGGAAGTAGGAAGGCGTACCCGCAGCCCCAGTGTTAAAGCTAACCGCAATACTCAGTGCGTTGAGTCAGTCGCGAAGCGGCCGGTTCCGCGATAAGGCTCAACGTCGTCGATAGCGCACAATTGCGCTCGCACACCATTACCGATTGTACGAAGTATACCTTGTCCATTATCGCCGTAAAGGGTGATAATCCGCGTCTGCGCAAGCGTCAGTGCCGCTAACTGCCCTGTGCTATCGTCGCTTTGTCTATGCCAGTTATGAATTCGCGTGTCAGTGAATCTCATATTTCGGGTTGCAAGCTCGTTCGTTAAGTGCAGTGCGTTCGGAAGGAGATGTCGTCGGTGCAGTTCAGTTTCCCTCCGGAGAGCTACTCGGCCGTTTACAAGAGCGAGGGACCAGAAGTGAGTAGGTGCGGTACCGGTGCGGCGCGAGAGGCGTCGTTATCGGAGCGCGCCGGTATGCGTGTGCACATCGACAAGGTCGAGACGCCGCACAACGGTGCATTCAACTCGTTTTGGCGAACATTATAAATATTTGCGAAACTGCGGCCATCCCGTTTAGATAGTTTCTGAGGTTGACCCTCGAGTAATCGCTCCATCATCGACGCGCCAGCAGATTGAATTTTAATTCTGGTGTGCATTACACGCGTTATTTTCTAATTAAGGTACTCTTCAATGCTGCAATTGAAATCACTTACGTACTCGTATAGTTACCAACCAGGTATTCGGTACGGAGTACCTATGTACCTACGTAGTTAGTAACTACTTAATATCCTTGTGTTTTTACATGTATGTGTATAAATAGTTCAATTGTTATGTTGCGTCCATAAATAATTCGTAAACCGAAACGAGTTCGGTTACCCGAACTCGTTTGTACCTACGAATAGATATCTATAATACGAGCTTGGGACTCGTTACCCGCTATAGTACACTGTACCCACATCTGCTAGTCCTTTTGTTCCTTCAAGGGTATCAACATATTCATATTCACAAACATTGTACCAAATCACTTATGTTTTGGAACTAATACAATAAATTATGCTAATTCACACTAACTTGCTAAAAGAATGAGAGAATAATACTTGCCTGTTTATTTACAATGACAAGCAAGCACTTACCCATATGTTATGTTTATTGTGAACCTAGTTTTAAGATCTAGTTTTTTTTATCTCCACAGCCACAGCCTTGTAAAAACTCTAGTTCTAGTTTGTTTATCAGTCGTATCTGTGTGAATGAGATATCGTTAGTCATGTCAAAAAAAACTTATTGATATCCATTATGATATGGGTGTCATATACAAGATCTTGATGAAACGATATCAAAAGTTTCAATTGCCATTCTTTCAGTTCATATTTCTTTAGACACTTTATACATAAATAATGTAATATTGTTAAAATTATACCTACTAACCTACCGGAATTATATATAAAATTACATAGACGTCTGTATAGTTTCATTAAAGATAATAACGCAGTCTGGTTTTTTTTTGTTTTTCAAATTAAGTTTGCTTGTACATGTATGTAGTGTCTACCTTACTAGATATACATTAAAACAATAAAATATCTCAAGTTCATCGATATTGATTCAATTTCTACTAATCCTAGTGCCACTTCTACCTTCAGTATAAGTAACCCAGAGAGCTATAGGCGAAGATATAAACTAACATAGGTCAAACTAACACATTTGGACTAACTAGGTATTTCCTTATCTAACCCGGTATTTCCTCATGCCTTCGTTTGCAAATTACCCAAAAAGGTTTGATGGTTTTCTATGATAACAGGTGGTGAATAGAATCCCATGTGAATCAGGGGAGACAGCCGCCAATGGCGATGCACCTTCGACGCTGTTTAGCTGCTTTCACTGTGCGGTAAGAGCTTTATTCCATTATCTTTAAAAAATGGGTATTTTTATAGATACTTTATTACTTGCGGCGCAAGAAGTAGGTATAATAGGTGGTAGGTACCTACGTGTTTGTTGTAATAAGTTGTTTATTTGTTTGTTTTCTTAAACAGCTTAAGCGATTTTAACACGTTTTTTTTGCAATCGTTTGATGCGACTTCAAGGTAGGTTCATAGAGGTTTAAGATACGCTAACCTTAGCGCAAGCAATTACTTATTTTCATAATGCCTAATAAGATATTATGTTTTTTTCTCATTGCTTAAAATAATATCTTATCTTTTCTCCTCTTCCAGTTCAGAAATAGCATCAAAGCTATTCGGAAAGAAAAACACAGGAAAGACAAACATGCCCCCAATATTAGGGTAAGTTTCCTTTCCCAATAAAATATTATAAAAGACATAAGCCGTAGTAGAAAATGTAAGCTACTTAACCTAGGTTTTCTGCGATTTGGATGTAAGGCAGATTTAAAAAAAACTATAAACATAGTTTATCTTATTCGCCTGACTTGTAATGAAATGACCGAATATTACAAAATGATCCGGTATTTATACGAACTATTTTTTCTTAAATCTATTTTTGTATATTTGGTTAGATTGTTTAAATAAGTATGTGCCAATATTAAATTGGGTAATTCCCAAATGAACAAATGTTTATAAAGACTTGAAATATGTTTGGTGAATGTCACTTAGGTATGTACAAACCTAACTTTTATAGGTAAAATTAAGAGCTGACAGAGTTACAGTTAGCTATTCTGTTGTAAACGTCAACCTAAAATAAGTCGCGATGTAAATTGGTGCTGACTAAAGTTTTGCAGCTGTGATTCAATCTTAGTTTTTTAGCAAAGACCTATAAAAATATTACTTAGAGGTTGTCTGCATCAAAAATAAAAACATATACAATAATATTAGGAATGTAATGTGTTTGTTTCACTTGTGGAAACTAACTCTGATAGATTTAATTTAATACTTAGATGTGTAGATGGGTACTTTTATCTTGCTACGCTTATGAATTTAAAATCTAGGAAACAACAATAATTGACTTATCCAGCTGCTTTTTGTTTTATCTCCTAGGTTTTAGCAGCAGTTTTTTAGTTTTAAGTATTTGAAGCAAAACATATCTTGCCCAAAGAGCGGCCTCTTTGGGCAGGATATGTTTTTGGCTCTACAATGAACTCTATCAACCCAACTTAGAAAATGTCAGGACCAAAATAATACTTGTCATTTTACGTTTTTTAGTTAGTTCGATGTGACAAGGAGGATTTTCAAAAGGACCTTTTGAAAATCCTAAAACTATAATTAGACATATAAGATACCTATTTTTATAAGTTAGTCAGTTTGCAAGCGAATCGCTACCACTGTCTCAAAATAAGGGTATATAGGTACCTGCTTATATTTAATAGATAGGTATAATTTTTATTAGGGATTTTTTTATTATTTCCACACAAATTTCGAATACAAGATCATTGAATTATGCCTAAATTAAAGGGCGTGCGTAGACCGTGGCGCTGACGACGACGAAAGCGATTTGAAATTTTCAAGATAAAACAACCAGATTTTCTATTTTATCACTCGGTAATTAAAGTTATCTCTAACTGATCTGTCGGTTGTATCTGAGATTTTAGAGATAAATTTGATTATTTTTTTATAATATGATTTATAAACAAAATAATCAAAGTTATTTGATATTTGATAATATGATGAATTACAATATATGTTTTCCTACTTCTACAAACTTAACAGATTTTACTATAAATTTTTTATAGTAAAGCTATTTTTTTAGCCCCTTAAGGAGGTAAATAACCTTTGTAGTCCATAAGTGTTAAGCAACTTTTTCAAATGGTAAATGGACATAATATTTACTTATGTTTTGAATATTATGCTTCATTCGTATATTATGGAATCTAATATTGTTTTGCTCACCGTACAAACGTGGGAATTCCCTTACAAACACTACCGTTTACGCACATCGTTGATGTTTATGTTTGTAGTAGCTACCTAATGATGATCAAAAAATTACATAATCTAATTGATAAATTAATAATACATGTATTATTGTATGTATCATGCTACGTAAATGTAACTACTTTTCATGCAAATATGCATGAAAAGTAGTTACATTTACGTAGCAATGTCCTGCCGTCCATGACATAATTACATACATTTTATGCAAACCGTTGCAGAATTTGATGTTTTTCATGATACGGATGCTGCTGCTGTATGTATAGAGAAAGGATGTATACTTTGTGTCTTATATATTTATATACCTATATACAAATAAACACACTTTGTGTGTTTTAAAACGCAATTTTCAGTGAAGTAGTTCTTATTTTATTTTTTTATCAACAAAAATAAATAAATAAAACTCTTAATTTACATTCCCTGTATTAATGGATGTTAGTAACTTCTCTGAAGTTGTACACTTGTTTTAAAAGACGTCCTCTCGTCGTTGGTAGATAATTATCGGACGAAGATAGTCAGTGACCGGAGACGATAAATGATACATTCAGTAGCCAATCACGTGTATACATTAATGCACTATACATTTTCGTACTGGCATTCTTTTAGCTTATACTTTGATACCAAAAAGTTGGTATTTTTAGGAGACCAGAGTCTGATCTAGAGTATATTAGATATTTTGTGTTTCAAACTATAGCTTAATAATAGGGTCGATTGCTGGTATTTCATTTCTCACCGCACAGTAGGTATTTAAAATTCGGTCGGTGTTAATTACCAGCAAATAAGTCAATCACAGAATGATTTAAGACAAGTAGATAGATAGATAAACTACAAAATACAGTCATTCATAAACATACACGGTACAGTGTGCGGTTTTATCGCTAAAAGCGATCTCGTCCATACAATCTTTAATCAAGTAATTTTATTTTGTTAGTATTCAAACTTAGATGATGAGTGTAGGTATATGCTCATAGTATTTAGAACCAACTTTAGACAAATACGAAGACGAATTAATGAATCAACAAAAATAGTTTACTTGCCTTCATGGAATTGTAAGCAGGACAACAACCCTTTTTACCTTCTCTTGCAAAGCTAAAGTAGGTATTACAATTTCACGTTCTCTTATTTAAATTTTTCGTTTTTAGCCGTTGATTATTTATTATAGGGAGTTCATTGTCGTCAACTCTATCAATGGTTGACGACTATGAACTCTCGGTCTATGGTTTCAAAAGCTTGGCCGTAAGTTTTGATCCTCAAGAACACGTGTATCTTTTTAAGTGTTGCTTAGATTATCCAGGCAAACACCTAGGCATGATTTGAATTGCTAAGGTTAAGGATTGCGCTCGTGATTTCAAAATCCCGCATACCTGCGTGTTGTGATACGTACGACCTTATCACAGACCGATAGCCTTTTTTACCATCTTAAACTAGAGATTCAAATCAAATCAAATATCAAATATATTTTATTGAGGAACAGAAACGATGGCATACGAATACTATTGAAAAACGATGATGTCTGCAGAAGTATAAAAACTGTGTCGCAGACACCAACGCCCTCCTCCGTTACAAAGGATTGAGAGTTCCAATCAAAGTTTGCTCCTCGTATTTTGCTGTGATAGTGAAAATATTGACCAGTACCTACTTACTATTACTTAGTCACTAAGTAAGGTACTAGGTTACACCAAGTCTTAGTGTAACCTATCTGGTTCTTACCACAACAGTTTTTAGTTAGAAAATGGAATGGACTTCATGGTTCACTACAGATACAGATGAGTAGTGCACGGCGCGACGCGGAAGGAGAAAGTCGCAACCACTCACCCTGATGAAGACTCTCGGAATGAGTCGAAACTTAGTCGGTGCCTTCACCGATAGTGCAGTACGTGAAAATTCCCGTTTTTACAATATGAAGATACAGATGAGATATACAGATGAGATTCCTTCTTCCTGTTTTACTTTTTAATATTTCTTTATGTGGAAGTATAGTGTTCAAAACTCGTATCTACCTTCTAATCATGAAAATGTTATTGTTTTATAATTTGATAGAAGATAGATGAATTTAATAATAGTTTAATATTGAAGAATTTGAGTAGGTAGGTAGGTACTAGGATGATGGTTTGTGAATAGAAAACCATTTTACAAGTGCAAAATAAACAACCTTGTATAATTCATTCATGACATTTCGAAATAAAGATAAGGGTTTATAGCTCATCCATGTTGAAGACCTACATCGTTTTATCAGTTCCAAAATAATGCCTCTGAGTAGATAGTTAGCCAGTGAAAAAGGTGAAACTAACTTTCCTAAAAGTTTTTAAGAACATACTTTTTATTCATGTTTAAGAAAAAAGTAGGTGTTCTATTTTCCAAGATTCTCTTATCATGGCACGAGCAGTGGCCAATAACTTGATCAAAAGACAAATATATTGCTTGTGCTCGGAATGTAGGATGTTAGATATATTTTATTTGGTATACACCTGTTTACTTTGTGTTTTTGTTCAGATTTCTGTTCTCTTGAGTCTCCTAATCCATAAAAGTTACTAGGGAGAAGACCTTTTAACATTATTCAGTCACATGACTTTTACTCACAAAGAAATGTCGCGTGATCTGTGACCGGTCATAGCCCGATTTTATGCATAATAGAATCTTTATCATCGCACTGCGAATACAAATGATACAACAGGGATTTTAGATCACTGCTGGATTGTATTCAGTATAGTGGTCATCTTATATCTGTAAAAGTGAGTTTGCGTTGAGGTTTAGTTGCCAACCCCACGTCGAGTTTAGGCAGCCATAGGCAGCCTGAAAGCCTCCGACATCCTTAAAACCCATAAATGAAAGCATCTACATGGCTTTGTAACTAACAAATTTATAGAACACCTGCAATGGAGTTCGAGATCTTTGGCTGCGACCGTGCAATTCGGAATTAAATAATTCATGTTGTTACAACATGAATTATTAACATATTCGCACGAAAATTTTCATGTATCTTTAAATCTGAGAGTCCCGAAAATGAGTAATTCTCGGAATGAGTTAAAACAAGTCGGTGCCTTCATCGCTCAACTTGAGCTAAATTGAATGCAGCCAGCACCAAATTCAAAGTTCATCAAGATTGAGTTCAAAAAGATCTAAAATATCTAAAAGTTTATTGTCGTAAAATTCACGATTTTACGACAATAAACTTTTATATATTTGTAAATAGTGAATCAATGTCGCACCGGTCTTTTTCGCAGTGAGGTTAGCCTCTTTCCAAAGATGTAACCACACTTTGCACCTATGTCCGGTCAAGGCGTGTGCGTCCGGTCTGCCTCGGTTTATTAGACTCTGAGCCGTGTCCTTAATTTGTTATATTTATCGTTGTCCATGCATTCAATTACCATTTAATGATCACGCAGGTATCTAGTTGACCCTTGATTTGTGATCACACTTAATTCGTTTACCTACCAGCGCCTGATTATTATTATGTATAAAAAAATATATGATATCTGCTAGGTTCGTTTTGATTTCTATTTTGTTGGTCTTTTAGCCATTTGCAACCACGGGTTACGAAAAATTTTACGTGCATGTTTTTTTATTATTTTAAATAAGTAAAAAACTTTGATGTTTAACATGGATGCGTACAAAATAATTAAAATAAAAAAATCTAATTATTCACAAAAGCTCTCACGTTTGTTAGAAAATGCTAGTTTTGTATTCAGTCGTTGTAGTGTCAGTCGGACAGTAAAATTAATAAATTGATTGATAAGAATGAATAAATATTTATAGTTGGTATGGTGCTATACAATTTTACTAT
Source organism: Perizoma flavofasciatum (assembly GCA_958496245.1). Lineage (NCBI taxonomy): Eukaryota > Metazoa > Arthropoda > Insecta > Lepidoptera > Geometridae > Perizoma > Perizoma flavofasciatum. The sequence continues at coordinate 8,803,009 of OY292425.1, read as the reverse complement.
ACAATTTTCCATATAAAAAAATAATTTTCATAGGTATTCTCTCACTGGGTACCTAACTCTATTGCTCGCGGGTTTTCACCAAAGTTTAATTTAATAAATTGCATCACGTGATTGTACGGCTATACTTATGAATTTTGTATGGTTTGCATACTTGCACCTAAGTATATAATGGGGAAATAAATTAGTTTTCCTATATTTTGTTTTCTTTAAAAAATACTAAGCGAGGATGCATCGTAAATAATAACACTTGACACCTAACTAAAAGTATTAAAATACTCTGTAAGTACCTACCTATTTAAGCTGCATGGTTTGTGTAGAAGAAATCAATTTGAACTCACTAAGATTGATATTCAGCGGATATTGTCGAACCACATAATATCGAGAATATGATGTCGAGATAAATATCACTTCGCTCTCTAAATCTGAGTTTCGCTTGCCGATATTCGTATTATTGCCGGTTCTCTTTTCCGACAACCCTGTCCGTCCATCCTTATCAACCCTGGCAATCTATTAAAAAATAGAATATGATCCAGTTTAACCCTTGAATAGATAGATTCATTGATAGATTGATAGTTTGCATTTAGCTAGTTTTTTTTAGTTGTATCGAGGCAAACAGTGACGCGCGAGTGACACCTGTACTTATTGTTGCAAGTTACAGTAACCGCTTACCAATAAGTACGCTTGTTTGCCTCTTAAGTTGTATAAAAAAACAGGCATACGGGCCCAACTGATGAAAAGTGGTTACCGTCGCCTATTGGCATATGCAGCACTTGGGGCATTGCTGATGAGTTGCCTGCTCTGCAGGACTCTTACATTTTTTTTAATCGGGTCATGATTGTTATGGTTGAGCGGAAACACCTAGATTATTATTGTTTCTTTCGTTTTGCCTAAATACACATTCTACACATTCTAATCCATTGCTTTGTTGGTATCACGGTAAGATATTACTAGACTGAAACCTACGAGACTGAGAGTGTTTAAAAACCAAAATGGCCTACCTTTTTCTAAGGATTTCAATTATTTTTTTGTTTGAGATGCAGTGCTAAAAGAAATTGTTTTTATCGATAAGACCGCCTATTGTGCACTTCTTTTGCTCTGTGATCTTTTTATTATTTTAACAGCTTATTTACGCACTAATGCTATTAAAGTAAAAATTCGATTTGTTATTAAGTACCTATGTAAGTCGGGTTGTTTGTTCAAAGTCAAATGTTTAAGGTTTATGTTACCTAAATGAATTATATAAAGTGCTTTATTTAAACTGAATTTCCTGCGTAATTTTCCATCAACTACATTAGCATAATGTTCAAGCATGCTAGTTATATGCGTAGTACTGTGAGTATTTAGGTATATGTGTAGGGTATTTCGAGTCCGATAAGCAGGAGGCAGGCGCGAGGCGACCGTTGAGGTCACTATTGACGTCAATGGAGTCACGTGACCGCTTTGTACCAGTACTGTAATATGCCTACCAGTGCGACCAGATGGCCACAGATGAGACTGATGCCAGTAAGCACTGTTTTAACAAAGAAGAGCTGGCTACACTGCTAGATATGACAGTTTCAGAATTACAATATTAGAGGCGTAGTATGGTCGTCTTTTATTGCGATCATTGAAAGGCCTTTTTGTCGCCAAAATATAGGTAAATATAGGCCAAAGACGTCGTAGTTTCAAAGTACGATGCTATGTTTAAGGTTTGCTTTTTATTCCAAGGACTCCTTTTTGAACTGCCATTGTGGGACAAATCGGTATCTGCCGAGCAACAATATAAAATCTGTTGTGTTGTAATCTCAAGTAAAAGATTTCAACGCGCTACCTTTACTCTATATCTAGGTAATAGTTTTTTGTTGCTAGGTCCTAAAAACTGTTAGAATATAATAGAATAGAAAATAGATTATTTGACACAACAACAAAGCACAGAGAGGACAGGTACAAGATAAATAAAATATACACTTTATAAAAAATAGGTTATAGATGTTAGGTATTTAATTGTTTGTCTATTCTTTGAACATTTTTATAAATTTAAACAACATGGTGTAAATGTCTTACTGTGTGACGGTACACACTGCAAAGTTTATTGCTGTTGTATGGCATTCTGTAAATAATGCGTGTCGAAAACCATCTAGGTATTCTGCATTGAGAATTTATTTTGAAAATGTATTTCTCTTCTTTCATAATTATTATTCATTTATAGATTTAATATTTTTGTAGGTACGTAAATAGTTTCACTAAAAATAATTGGACTCGACCATGTATGTGTTACATGACGTACAGTAAATTAGGTGAGAATTCAGTTTAAAAAAACTAATTTCAAACAGTTCAGTTTAAATAGGTGATATATTAATTGGAAATCCCAAACATTGTTTGGGTATTCCCAACCACTGTTGAATAAGTACCTAGCTATCTTTTCAAATAAGAAAAAGTTTTTACTTAACAAAGCATTTTAAGCGTTTATAAGTAATTAGGGTTTTTTTAACTTTAGAGACTTATATTTATTTTATTATAATCTTATCAACTTGGCCCACAAATAAGAATCTCATAAAATAATCTTGTCCCCTTGCCTTTTGCAAGAGCAACAAAACGCGTCATGTTCAATGGATGCTCTAACTATTAATTCAGGAGACAACTTTAAAATATTATTATCTCCAACCAGAGAGCTATATTCGATACTAGCGGAACGTCCACGACTTTGCATTAATTAAGCTCAAGCTCTTGCTGCATTAACTAACCCGGTAGCTTCCAACGGCTCACAAAAGCTGTACAAAAGAGTCAAAACATGACTGGTCTTCTGTAACCCTTAATGGTTATCTGCTGAAGCTTTATTTTTAAAACGAAAAGCTTTTAATTATGTTGGTAGATAGTTTAAGGACCTAATTGCGTTAAGTTTAACCTAATTGCGTTTGTCAAATAAATAGATAAATAGAGAAATACTAGCCGAACAATCGACTATCTTATACACCAACTAAACTTATTTTTATCTATCAATCTCTTTTACTAACAGTAAATAAAGGAAGAGATAGCAACAATTATGTGCTGTCAAAAAAGTCAGATTTAAGTTTTCCATAGAAGTTTCGTCGTGATTTCAAAACATGCTGATAGTCAGCATGTTAAGCACGTAAACTAATTTGACAGGAGTAAAATTCTTGCGATTTCTTTCTTGCGGTTGGTGTACAAGAGAATTGACGCCATTTACATATTAAATCTTCAACATATCCTAGTATATGTTGTATCCTCTTAGGATGTCTTGATTAATTGCAAAATCATAATATTTATGTTCGTCAACTCGGCCCATAAACTTTGCTGATCTATTACAGCCAGATATATAAAGCTGTAAGATAAAAAATAAATAAAAGCTATTTATGATTTATTCACAAAAAAGTCTCCTTTATAAGAAAATAGATAAATAATTTACCGTGGGTAATATTTTGTCTGGTTACAAACCGGGTATCAGTGAAAATGGTTTCACTGCGTCACCACATAAAGGAAGGAAGATTAGTGAGAGTCAACGTAGTAATATTTTTAGTGTCATTTACGCGTATGGCTTTTAGTTTAATACCAAAATAATTACCAATCGCAATTAAAAATCCGGTCATCAAATGCATGAGAATGTGAGTCGATTAAGGCTAGGTAGATAGATACGTGCCCTGCCAGAAGTCACGTAGGCATAGGGCCCTGTGCGTGGCGCGTGCGCATTCAGTTTTATGCAACATTGCACACATTTGTTTTTTTGGGAATTGTAGTAAAAAATTTCCATAAGTCGTCAGCCATATAACTTTACTCCTACTTGGAGATTATTAAGCATAGATATTGCCTTAATTCATTAATAAGGTATATTTTGATGCGGTTTAAGTAAAAGCTACTTTTTAGGCGATGCCATTTGTCATGTTATGAAACGGCGCCGGCGGCGGCGACGGGACAATTCAGCCAGCTGTACCAGTTCGTCTACGGTACCAGTTTTTCTCAGTGCATGCGATATCTTGCGAAGGAGGTACAAGCTTACAACAGCTGAAGATAAGGTTATAATATTTTGTAGTATCAATACGCGAATTTATCAAATTGAATCTTTTGCATAAGGTGCTTCTCCAAAATTGCGTCAAACAACTACCTACAGACGTTTTAATAATTCATTGTTTTGCGGTTGGTTTATTGCTAAACGACATTAGGGCCAGTGTGATTGTTATGATCATTGCTCTCATTAGTTGGTACCTCAGTGATAGTAGGTACTTAATCTATTTATATATTTCTGGTACATCAGGTACCTGTTAATTCGCCGCGTACGTGACAAGCTGACTGGGTCAGCGCATTAAAATCAGAAGAATCAACAAATCAGTTTTTAATTGGTTCTTAATGTAGGTACCTATTGGGTATTCCGTTTCAGATTTTCCTTATCCAGCAACGTAAGTATGAATAATGTTTTAGAATCGTTGCATTTCAGATTATAGTCGATCGATATCATTTTCCCCGACTATATTCTTCGTTACTCACCTACCTGCAAGCCGTTATAAAAATTTCATAGAGAAACTTATTAAATAATAACTTAATAAAAATAATTATTAAAAAAGTTCTATTTGCGTTAGTTTTAAAAAGAATACCTTCTTTTACAAAGAGTACTATAAATGTAATAAAATACTAACACTATGACATTATGAAGCTTTTTTGAAACTTTGCAAACTAACAAATTATGGATCAATTTATCTGAATAAATAAATAAATAATAATTATTATTATTAAAGCGTGTTTTTAGTTATTTAAACTACACATTTTATTTTCGTTTAGATTAGTGTGAAAAAGTGTATAGTCCGGTCCAAACTATATTGTATTCATGTTTCGGGAATATAAAAATTCTGTTTCTTGGATTATAATAGCAGCTATGTCTCAGGGCATTGTTTTCGAGTTCAGTGCAGAGTAAAGGGCATCACACCGTACCTAACGCGCCAGGATCATCTTCAAATAAATACAGAGAAGGTTCTAGTAAACAAACACACTATTATGGGGTACTAGTTGTTGGGGTACCGCGACTTCGCCCGCGTGGTATGTTAATAAAAGTAGCATATGACCGTCTCCAGGCTTCAAACTATGTCCACCAACTTTTGAATGAATCGAACCAAGGATTACAATTTATACAAAGTTTAGAACTCAATTGCAAACCCCCAAAGGGTAGTTTAAAAAAAAAAACAATAAATACGTGTTTCATTATTTACTTTAAAGTTTATTTGTACAGAGTTTTGATCGAATCAAACATTTTTTTTTTATAGAAACTTTACCACCCTGTTTAACCCCATTAGGGGTTGATTTTCGAAAATTAGATTAGCCTATGTTTTATTCCAGATCCTATCTACATTCCAAATTTCATCAAAATCGGTTAAGTAGTTACGGAGATACGTGGTAACAAACATTCACACACACACACACACACACACACACACACACGCACACATAGACTTATTGTATATTAGTAGGATATTGGACTGTTATAAGACTGAGTTATTTTATTCTTTACTTAGTATTGGCTAAATAAGATAAAAATGCAAATACCTTTATTAAAATGTTATGTACAGTGAACATACATAACTACGTTCCTATGGTAACAGGAGATAACGATTTATAAAACAGATAAATTCGGGCAAAATGCTCCAAAAGCAACAAAGGGCTTCATGCTCCACCTAAATTGGACTTTGGCTAGTTCATTGCCAATGTTTTTAACCATTTTCTAAGAAAAGAGATTCACTCTGATGTATTATCCGTTATTTTTGTACCGAGTACCTATCTACCTATATAACTCCAAAAACTGCTCCATTTCAAAAACTCTTTTCTAAAAATTTCATTCGGCTTATTATCGGCTTGACAAAAAACGTAAATTAAGAAACTATTTCGTAAAGGGACCATAAAGCGTGAATCACCCTGCAATAAGAAATATTTTTTTTGCCATCCCAACCCATCTGCATGATTATTTATAACATTTACAAATTTAAAAAAAACTCAAAATAAAAATTAAAAATGAGCAGGGACAAAAATTAAACATTTATAAATTTTGGACTGAGCAAAACTTTCCAAGAAACTATTTTCCTGCTCCGATTACTTATTCCAGCTTATTTAAAAACTCAGCCTCCAAGAAATTTTAAAATCGGTTTTAGGGCAGAGGGCATTGCACGCCAGAATACTCAAAACAAAGTCTAATGTTGGTCTCCAGGAAATTCCATCATGTTTATTCCTTTCGAAAAGCATCGCTCCTTCCCGAGGCATTGTTCCCAGTTTGTTGTAGGGCAGGGGGCATCGCACGCAAGGGTGTTCAAAACACAGACGTGTTGAGGTAAACGCACTCATTTTTTTCAGCTGGATGCATCACTGACCCTCGCTATGCATTTGTTACCAAGTTGTTTACATATCGGTATTCAGAAAGAAAGCTTCGGGTGACGTGGATATGTAGATCGGGGGTTATTCCGACGTCAGAATAGGTTAAAATAAAGTCAGCCACGTAGAGCAAAAGGAAAGGTTTCGACTGGCTCCCAAAAGTCCCACCATTAATAATCATTTATATCAGTTAGTCCCACTTAAAAGTTTGAGCTTGATTTTGGAAAGCAAATCAAGTTAATGATATTTTTAACAGACTTCAAAAAAGGAGGAGGTTCTCAATTCGGCTGTTTTTTTTATCGCGTTTGTTTGTTACTTGATATCTTTGCCAATTAATTGTAAACCGATTCTGATGATTATCTGTTGTTGTATAGATAATGATCCCGAGGTGGTCCCTTAAAAGTTTTATTCCTGAGTAATTTCTATTTTACCCGTAAAACTTAAAAAACATCATCATTTTATGGACTAGCGGATTTTTTTTGTAGGCGACTTTTCTTTTGTTTTTTATGCGAAAGAGTATCATCCCGCATGAGAAAAATAACGTAAGCATGTGAGGATCTGATGATAGAGTACCCGCAGGATATAAACCGTAAACTTGGAACTACAAACGTATGGTTAATATTGCGATTTAATTATTGTCAACCGATTTTTTAAAAAAGGAGGAAGTTTTCAATTCCTATTCCTATGTTTGTTTTATCTGTATGTATGTTACACGTTAATTCTGCTAATTGTGAACCGATTTGAATGATTATTTTTTATTGGGTAGTTTATACTACCAAGGGTGGTCCCATAAATATTTTATGAAAAAATCTCACTCCTAAGAGTGAAAAAATTGGTGACGAAATTTTACACTGGATAAAAATCAACTTCCCGTTATTTGAAGTCGGATTTTTGACATTTAATCCTACATATTAACGTAGGTTTGTGTTTGTTACTCTTTCACGCAAAAACTACTGGACGAATTTTAATGAAACTTTACAGTAATACAGCTTATACATGTAACAGGTATGTTTTATAGACAGGTATGTTTAGCTCACAAAGATCAAGGTTACAATATTTTCATTAATGAAATCCCATCAGGTAGGTCACCTTAATACCTTACCTACTTACATAATATGTTCACTGTAAGTCCTAGCTAACGCTCAAATTGTACTTACAATATTGAATTATTCCTTTTGGGCACTCCTTGTCTTTTTTAAATGTTACCATTAGTTAAAAAGCAATGTATATTTCTATGTGACTGTTTTTGCCAAAATACAAATAAATAAAAATAAAAATAAAACATATAAATAACAAAATAAGGCTACTTTTTATCCAGTTACTACGCGGGCGAAGCCGTGGGCAGAAGCTAGTGTCTTATAAATTATTGCAAATCGGCTTGCATGTAAATAAATCTGGATGACCTCGATGGCGCTGCGGTCAAGCAGCCGGCTGCGACGCAACGGTTCGATTCCCGCTGCGGAACAAATGTTTGCCATGTTCTGCAGATATTTGTTTCGGGTCTGGGTGTTGTGGTACCATGGTACTCGTAGTTCCTGGCACCCACGACACGGAATCCTAGTGTGGGGTAAGGACTCTGTATTTGTCAGTTGGGTGTTGGTTTATTTATTGGTTATTTATTTATTTCCACGTCACGGCGTCCGGCGTGTGAAGACGAACGATGTTTAGCCAATAATTGAGGTTAAACATGGGTTAAATCATTATTTGGCATGACAAGTTTTAATATAAAATGATATGCGTCTGCTGCAACCACGACTCAGGCACGTGCCTTTTTATAGTTCTATACTTAAAACATACCTAATAGACAGTTTTATATGTTAGTATTGCAATAAACGTAAACGTAGTGTAGGTCGCCCTCCGGCCAGGTGGGATGACGATCTGCGAAAGACTGCAGGCAGATGCTGGATGCGGCAAGCTGAAGACAGGGCGCTATGGCGCTCATTAGGGAAGGCCTACGCCCGGCAGTGGACTAATATAAGCTGATGAAGATGATGATTACAATGAAGATTTATGACAGAAATAAAAACAATTGCGGTGCGTTGATGATAGGGATTTATTTTTACTGGCGGCGGTCAGTAATCAAGTTGGCGTAGTTTTGTACTCTATTAAAAATAATCTACTTACGGTAGAATAGTGTTGATTAATAACATTAAATGATTGTAACAGTAACTGTTATTTCTACTTGTACATGAATTTATAACTTGTTGAGATTATAATATGACAACCTCTGTGGCGCAGTGGCCGAAAGCCCGCCTAGGACGCAGAAGGTTGCGGGTTCGATTCCCGCCGCGGGGCGAATATTTGTACGATCTGCAATATTTGTGTCAGGTCTGGGTATTTTCTATGTATAATATCAATGTAAGTTTAACGCAAGTTCTGCTTACTTTGATCTATATGATGCTGTGTGAAAATGGCAAGTATTTATTATTAATTATTTTATGTCTAGTATAGTTATTATAAAGTACTTACCTATTGTGATTTTTCCGGACATTAATCGTAACATCAATTTAAGTACTTTCGGTAGATGAACCTAATCTACCGATAAATTAACCTAGCCTTATTATAGCCTATAGGGCATGGGCCTATCTATACATATATTATTTTATAGGTTACAAAACAATTGTGCTATATCCAGGGGAAAAGCTTTTGGCAACCTTTTCTATCAGGTTACAACGGTGAATTTTCTTATGAAGCTTGAATGAAATACATGCTGGATCCGTGCTTTCTTAGTTTTCGGCTTCGAGATATTTCGTCCGTGCTTTTTACCTCAGGTGCGTTTATTCCGTTGGCTGAACGTCGAACTTGGGAAAATGTCTATAGCATTTTTTCAGTGAGCATTTTTTCATACAAATCTGACTCTATAAGCCAATCTGCACGAATACCCATCTGACAGCTCCTAAGTTCATGCCTTGTGACATTTTTTATAGAAAAACTCACTAAAAATACCCAAACCTCTGCTCAAGCTTTTTTGAGTAGACTTTAGTGCACATGGGCACTTGTAAAACGTAATATCCATATTATATAACGTTTTCATCTAGCAGAGCGTTCAATGAAATCCTGACGAAAAATTTGTTTCAGAGGATGCTTGAATCAATCACTGTACGACATTGAGTGTACATGTACTTTTAACAAAAGCACGTGTACACTCAATTTGACTGATTGACTGTTTGCTAGGCATCTCATCGCGCAGCGCCATTTATGTGCTGCCATTAATTAATTCATAGAATTAAAAGCACCTAAATGTTTAATTCTATTTTGAATAAGTACAAGTACTTAAATTTTTGTTTTCTTATTTAAGTGAACTATGTATTATGTTCTTTGAGAAAATAAAGCATCTTTAAACCGAATAAAAACATCATACAGCTTACGTTTGTATAATATTTACATACATAGGTATGACTATAAAACAATTGTAAACAGAAAACGCAATTAAAGCTAGAAGCTGGAGATAAAAAGCCCAGAACAGACTCGAAGGAAAAGTTTACAGGCCATGACCCATCCGCTGTAGCGCCCTAGATGATGAATACAAGTGCCAAAGATTTTTATCATTAGGTATACGGATACTTACCTTATGAAAAATAACAAACGTTTGATGCGGGATAAATGTGTGCATGTTCTGCAGCTATTTGATTCGGGTCTGGGTGTTGCGGTACCTCGGTTCTAGTAGTTTCTGATACCCACGACACAGCGAATCCTAGAGTGGCGTTAGGACTGCATGTGTCTTTTGGCTGTTTATTTATTTAATTAATTAAAACTCTTATTCAGGTTATGTTTTATATATTGGTTAGAGCTTTTTTCAAATGATATGTACTTATATTATATTACTGGTGTGAGGTAACATAGCAACCATTTGATTGACCTATCTATGAGTGACGTCAAAGAAAAGTTAATTTAATATGCGAGCTCTATCGTCATAATTCATCTTTAGACGAGATGGTGGAGAGAAAGGCAATAAACGATAAAAAATGGTGGCCCAAGTTAAGTTTATCTACGTTCAACTGTGTTCAGCCCAAAGAACGTACGCAATACGTACTTACGTACTTTCTGTAGGCTGGGCTACTAAATACCTTCTGATATACATGTTTTTGAATCGAAAACCTCTACCAGTACCTACATGAAAAGAGACTGTGCGAGACACAGTCTATCTTTCATCCACACTAATTATTTCACTATCGATGACAATGCCCTTTTCAGGAGCACTAAACTTCCATCTGGTCACTGACCTGACGCATGAAAGAGCCAGTGACAGGACGAACGTATATACAAGTCACTTAACCTCTTCACGCTTCTTGCTGCTACGTACGGGGCACTAGACGAAAAGCTGTCTTTCTATTTCTAGTGTCTAAACTGTGAGTTTCCGAGGTAGATAAAATACTATGCTCGGACTTCTTTCATTGTGGCTTCCATGTGCTACTTGCACACAAGCATGAATAGTAAATAGCTGCGTGGTAGCGCCTGTAAGCGGGGCCTTACGCCATCGATAGCTCACAAATCTCAAAAGAAAGGAAATGACTTGGAATCGTGCGCACTGACCTTAGATCCTAGGGATCAGCTTCTAAGACTGCTCTATGGGACCCACTGCCCGCTTATTCACTTCTTAATCACCAGAGCTGCGATAGTTAAGCGCACACAGATGCAAACTCCCTCATCACAGTGCGGGCGCACGATATTTTTGTTACTCTCGATTTTTTTTTTTTTTTTTTTTACCTAATTTAATGAATTTGACAATGTTTTTGACTTTTTACCTACTAATTTAATATTATTCATATTTTGCATGTTTCTTTTCAAATGTATTATTTATTGACATTGCGAGTATATTGAACTCAAATTGCAGCGCCCTAACGGGCTTCATGTACCTACCTATTTCTATGTAACTTTAAGACCTCTGAATATGTACATGAAGGCAATAAATGAATATGAATATGTATATTAAATTAGGAATAGTATTTTTTGGCGTTACTACTGCGTGTATTACAATTGGTATCGCAGGTTTAATTCGTGGTTATCGAGAGCCTCGTTCCCGGGTCAACCACCCCGTGCGCATTACCATACCATATCTACATTTCATTATCGTTCTTATCGTCCCCTGGGGACCTGGGGAGGCTTCCTATTTAATATTAAAGCGTACTGCATAATTCAGTGCGACCTCGGCCATGGACCGGTCATTCAGCCTATGGTACGCTCGGCCTGAAAAATATCATGGGACTTTACGTAAGGACCTATGTACTTATTATACTTATAGATATATATAATTCAACAATTGATTTATTTTATCAATTAGATTTAGTTTTTTGGGGGTAAAGATTTTTCATAGTGATGTAAAAGCAACAATATCGTTTTAATTACGGCTGTCTGTTTTTGATCGATTTGCTCACGCTCCACAAAAATCTGAGGTTAAAGTTCTTTTCGTAGGTACGTGCTTTTATTGATCCATGAAAACTTTTTCGGACGTAAAAACTAAGTTGTTGACGGAAGTGGAAAACTGTTTGGAAATTTAAATGCTGGAAGATTCATTTGCATTTTACTATACACCTTGGATGTAGTCGGGAGTTGTAAAGACGTTAAAAATACACGTGTACGAATGTATTTACTCTTTAAATATTAATAATATCTACGTACCATTGCAATACTCTATTTATAGTGAGCTTTTCGCCAAATCGTATCTTTGCCTTTTATTTTAGCAAGAAACCTAAAGCTGTTTTGTCGTAAAGATTTATGAAGAAATTAGATGTCCTCACTGTACCAAGAGTAGATGTTTCAAATGTTCTATGCTTCAAGGTGTTTACAGTTTATGCAATGACGTCTTTAGTAATATTCTTTTTTGTAAGTTTCTACTTGCTATAAGTTACGTGTTTGCCCTGAACTAGCGCGGTTCAATGAAACTAGAGGTACCTAGGTTGTTTTTTTGAGTACGATGACGTAGGTAATAAATAATCATAGATGGTTTCAGTCCCTGTATGGAGCTATTTTTGCAATGCATTGCATTTGTAATTGTAAATGAATAAAGTAATAAGCAGGCCTATAAAATTCTAGAACATTCTCCGAAAATGGAGAAGGCATACCCATCTTGTTTCCGAACACGCTCTAGTAAATCCACATTGCCATAACTCAACTATCTTAAGTTATATACCTACTCAACTACTTAATTTATAAAATTATGGTTATAATTACGGATTAGTGACGTCATTGCCTATATTATAAACAATATCACGGCAGCTCATAATTTTTTATGAGATAGTAATTCTAATATCTGGATTGTGACTGTTTTCGAGAAACTATGAAGTAGTCCGTAATTTCATCGAATCACATTGTTTCCTGTTTTGAGTAGTTAAGTAGGTACCGACTAAAACCAAGCATCGCATCCTGTCACGCCCTCTGTGTGGCATAGCTATTAGTTATTTTGATTTTTAGCTAAGGCATGTATTGCAATTCAAACATTTTATCAGACACAAAAAAGCGTTTAGTATTGGCAGTGTACAATGTACTTACGAAATCACTGTATTTTGTATTCCAGCGACTTGTGATGGAGTTGACATGTGTCCCGACTACTATAAATAAAGATGACACATCTCCCTGGAATTGTTGACGGTATCTAATCGACTTAATCTCGGCTAAATCAGTAAGGTCGGGAGCACGGCAAATGGAGCATTACCTTATAAAAAATACTCCTCGCAATCTTTAACCTTATGATTAGTACCACACGGTTTAAATTTTATTGGTGGTAACATAACAAGCCGTCTTCTAACCATTTACAGCTCTTATAATAATAACTCGCTGGCTCATTGTTTTATGAAGTTTTTATGACCCATAAAACTTTCATAGAATAGGTATGATTGTTTGATTCATATAATTCGGTTTAATCTTCCTTGTCTTAGTTAGGACATACGTGTGTGGTTCACTATGTATTGGGTATAGGTAAAGACCTATGGAATTCGCGTATTTGATGGAAAATATAATGTGATTTAGCTTCTATGTGTTAGTTAATATTTCAAAGTTTTTTTTTTTAATAATTTCTTAATATATACCTAATATTTTGCCGCACACATGAGGAGAATCGGAAAATCTTTCTACTACATGTGACTCTACAAAAAAAAAACTTGCTAGAGTGGAGCATTCGACGAGCATTTTTATTTTAAGACAAGTTTTTACCACACCACTGACGCGAAGCCAGGATCCGTAGGAAATTTGTTTGAGGGAAGAAGTTGTTTGTTTACATTGTTTAAAATATTTCTCAAAACTGCATAAACATTCATATTTATTTAATCTTTGAATAATTCCTGATTTTTTTCTTGATAACCTCAATTCTTAGATTATCCTAATTCCTGTTAGATATTTTGCCCATGCAATCACAAAAAAAAAATAGTTCTATTGTTCTTCAAGGAATGTTCTTAGATTGGGTTTTATCATACGTCACTAGGGGCCCGGCCGCTCCAATAGATGATTTTTATCGACTTGTGCATCTTATAAATATACCTGCTGTATTAGTTATTACTCACATATCACTGTTTAAATGAACATCGACACCCCATACTGATTGCTTTATTACAACACTAAATAGTGTTGTAATAAAGCAATCAGTATGGGGCGATATCAAGAGGCGATATCTAATTAAATAATTAGATATCGCCTCTTGACTGATAGCCCACCCAAGGCGGGTATTTCGTTTTGTCATATTTCCTGGTAGTAAACACAAAGGACAAAGGACAAAGGATCAAACTCAAAAGAATCGTTAGTAAAATTCTGTGTAAAATCGCATGTGTCCTAATACAACATGTACTGGAACAGAACCGATTGCAAAAACCTGCGTTATTATTGACCATTATGAGATCTCAACATACCTATATTTTATCCTGAATTAAACACTTTTTAACGGATTATTCGCGAAAACCATAATTATATATTTTTATACTGCCTATTAAATATAATGATTATCCTTATAAATATACATAACTAACTACCTTGGACCATCTACGTCCACCGACTTGCCGCAACCTGAACGATATCACAGATCAAGTCAAATAATTTACTTAAAAGAATATATATTTTATAATTATGATTGCGAATGTACTCAGCCTGCACGCAGGTGTGTACATATTAAAAATGTCATGCTATTTATTTCAATTATTACTATAATTATATGTTACATACTCATCTAGGCTATAAAAACACATTAACCATTTGCTTAACTTTCTCCTAAATGTAATTCCATCTAACACTTTAAGTTCCTAAGATAATTTATAATAAATTGTTAGAGAGAGGTTGATACATTAGATTATTAAACCTGACCAGTTTTATACACGATAGAATCGGTCCATCGGATGGGAGTCCTTCGCACACTGCGTCGTCTGGTTCGTATGTCACCATTCGATAAACTTGGGTAAAAACTTGACAGTAGTCACGTGGAATTTCACAGCTAATGTCATTCCCATACAATTCAATCTTTCGGCAGGCGTTAGCACCAGCAGAAAGTGGTATTTGTCTAGACTTCCTGTACATGACAACGTCTGTCGGTTCAGATCCCCAGCGGTTATTGAATCTGCGAGCTACCAACATTTATACGTCTAAAAATGTATCCTTTTATGTACTGCCCTATGTATTTTTATTAATACACACTATCGTTTAACCACATACCTGATGATTAATGGCTATAAAACCTAAAAAAACGAAGCTAAGCTATAAATAACTTTATGAATATAAAACCAAATCGCGTCACTGATTGAGATAGGCAAATATACAAATTATTAAATTTGACATGAGGGTTTACATATACATGTCGTGGGCCTTTGCCCACGGCTTCGTCCGCGTGGTACACGGATAAAAATTAGCTTGTGTCATATTCTAAGTAACGAATTATATCTGTTCCAAATTACGTCTAAATCGGTCCAGTGGTTACATAGATTATTAACAACCAACATCCAACATGGGAATGACATTAGCTGTGAAATTCCACGTGACTACTGTCAAGTTTTTACCCAAGTTTATCGAATGGTGACATACGAACCAGACGACGCAGTGTGCGAAGGACTCCCATCCGATGGACCGATTCTATCGTGTATAAAACTGGTCAGGTTTAATAATCTAATGTATCAACCTCTCTCTAACAATTTATTATAAATTATCTTAGGAACTTAAAGTGTTAGATGGAATTACATTTAGGAGAAAGTTAAGCAAATGGTTAATGTGTTTTTATAGCCTAGATGAGTATGTAACATATAATTATAGAGGTAGTAATAATTGAAATAAATAGCATGACATTTTTAATATGTACACACCTGCGTGCAGGCTGAGTACATTCGCAATCATAATTATAAAATATATATTCTTTTAAGTAAATTATTTGACTTGATCTGTGATATCGTTCAGGTTGCGGCAAGTCGGTGGACGTAGATGGTCCAAGGTAGTTAGTTATGTATATTTATAAGGATAATCATTATATTTAATAGGCAGTATAAAAATATATAATTATGGTTTTCGCGAATAATCCGTTAAAAAGTGTTTAATTCAGGATAAAATATAGGTATGTTGAGATCTCATAATGGTCAATAATAACGCAGGTTTTTGCAATCGGTTCTGTTCCAGTACATGTTGTATTAGGACACATGCGATTTTACACAGAATTTTACTAACGATTCTTTTGAGTTTGATCCTTTGTCAACAACATGATTGTGTACTTAGGCTGGTAGGTAGGTAGATATAACTTAAGATTTTAAAATAGTAGCAGCATTTTCATATTAAATCATATCTGGCTAACCAACCAGGATTTAAACATAGAGTGGGCTTAATGATAAAAGCATTCCCTACCTACTAATGTAGTGAGAAAAATGCATTCTCTTTGCTAAAGCAGCAGAACCCAATTATGACCCATGTTGCACTTATGTTAAACAATATCAAGAAACAACTGAATTTTTGTTGTACAATGAATTTGTATAAGTTGGTGGGTATCTTTGGTAATACTTCTGGGTGCTTCTGGATAGTGTATAACAAAGCGCAAATGAGACTCCGCAACATAATAAAAGAGATCCACTCTATTCAGTGTCGGCCAAATATAATACAAACATCATTTAAAAACCGGCTACCTGTGCATTGACGTCAGCATCTGGTTACGACTATGTGAAACTTCCATATATTAGTGTGTTTGCAATTACAAAATAGGTATTCGCATGCTCGTAAAATAATTCACCGTTCACTGTCATTATTTTAAATAACACTGTTATTAGTTTTATAGCTCAAAATGTTATCTTCAATTCAGAAAGAATGAAATCCATCCAAAGGCAAAGACGCGATTCACTGTGTGGGTGAAATTGTCTTGATAGACAACCGTGGCACGCACATTTCGCTTGAAGGTATTTCATGGAGGGATATTCATCTTTACCGGTATCCGCATGGGCACTATTATGTAGAAAGCATGTTACCCAGCGACTGTCATGAACCTACTTGGTATGAATTTGGACGCGGTTTTAATACATACAGCTTCATCTCCATCTGGCATTGTAGACATGCTAAAAAACTTTTATCAATAACGTGGTGAACAAGTATTTTTGGGTGTATTTTTAAACCCAAGGGTTGCGCGGGTCCGTATCGGCAACCTGATTTTGACGCTAATGTTGTCAGTAAGTAGGTATGTACGGCAAGTATACAGCAGTTTTCCCACGTATACGCGTACCTACATTGTAAGTGACTCGCATCGCATTTGTGGAGAAAGTGCGGTCACCATTGACGTCAATGGTAAGTGCTGCGTTTGAGAATTCACACTACATAGGTCAAATGCACGAGCGAACTGTGGCTTATTCAGGTAAATGTGAAGAGTTAGGAACGCATACCTACGCGTGGTAGGTTTATTTACAATAAAGTCTGTCTTTTTTACTTTCAACTGACCAAATCGACTGACCAGCATTTTGTTTCTAAACGCAACGGCGTCGTAGGCTTAGTAATAGTGGCCAGTTGGAACTCTTTGGGTACGGAATCCAATAAACTAATTAAACCTTCTAATTCCTCTATTCTGTGCTTGGCATGTGGTATGAGCCTTCAAATTGCCGTCAGGCATTACTACAATATATCTATGAACGCAATAACTATGTAATTTTATGTTATAGACATTTATATTAACATTGGAAGATATGAACAGTACCTACTTATTTGCATATTTACAGTATCAGGAACCCAATCCCAAAGAAATAAGCCAAGCTTTTTTTTTAAATACTTGTTTTAGTGTCTGCGAATTCCATTGAGCTGTCAAATTCTTTATACAAGATAAGGATTTCAGGATGAAGATGTCAGCGTCCAAACCAATAATTAACTAGTCAGAGGATTGTGGGAAGGTGTTGAATCTTTTGATAGACTAGTTATTAGAATCTGGTTATTGATAAAGAGTGCACTTTGATGTGCCTTTCCCGACCGTTCTTTTCCCTTGACCAAATAACAGATAGTACTAAAGTGATAATCCAGCCAATTTTGTTGTCCAATCAAGGGAAAAGAAAAGTTAACGATGCGCACCAAAGGAATAGTTTAAGCTCCGAGTTCGGATGATTGGCCGATGTGTCCAGTGCAGTGAACTCTAACCATCTAGATTCAAATATGCAGGGTTTGGAATAAGGTAAACAAGCCTGCCTCACGTTATTCTGAGGATGAGGTAGGTATACAAAATATTCAGTCGGAACTCAGGTACATTTAGTATAACTACCTACATACATATAGGCATCATAGACATCTGACGAGATGGTACCTACTACATGGATTTGGTTTAGTAGACTAGTGGTTATGTATATGTAAGCCGTCACTGAACCATCGCTTATGGTAGCTTTAAGTAGACTTACTATATTATTTATCGTAGTATTTACTGTAATCCTATCCTGTTTTACTAATGCGAAAGTGTGGATTATTCTTCTTAACGACTGAATCGATTTGTTCAAAATTCTACTAATATTATAAATGCCAAGTTTGGATGTTTGGAAGTATAGAAGTTATGGAAATTCCTAAGACTGCCTTCATGGAATGCATGAATTAAGTAGATACCACCATTATTTATCATAGGATTTACAAGTTTAAGCAAAGATAAAAGTTTTTATATCGGTTACACTATAATGTTTATAATCTGTTTTACAGAAGAAAACAGGAAATATTTTGAGGAAGGCGTCTCTTCTCTTTACTACCGATGCTTACAATTCATGAATGCAGCCAGCAATTCCTGGTTTGTAACAATTGAATCCAATAAAGCTTTATTACAGAATGTAGAGGTAATATAAGCAGTTTAAGTTCCTACTTGGCAGTGCAAGCGTCAACACCACATGCATGGGTTGCGTAATGTAAAGACTACGCAAAATGTCCCTTAAGCAGTCTCCGCACGTATGCTTCCTAGCCTAGCTCCGCAGCTCCGTTGCGAAGATTCATACAAATCCAGTCGTAATATATGCTCGTGACGCGCGAGACAATCGGCGACCACTTTTTACGAATATAAGTACGTCTATAAGGGAAATGTAATAGAAAGTGTTCTTCAGGCTCAATGGGATATAATAATAGGTGTGCCAGTGTGACCAATGTTGGGATCCATTCTGCTCTTAGTCTACCTGAAAGATGGCATATTTGATTCTTTCTGACTTATGTATATAACAAGAGTCTAGGTAGATAAGTACCATAATAAGCAAGACAAAACATTCTCTCTGAAAATTAGAAAGGTGTATTTGTAGTATTATTATTATTATTTCTAGTATTCTTGTTACATAACTTTTAGCTTGTAGGTATTAAGTAATTTGTATATGTTTAATGTAAACACAATTTGTGAATAAATAAATGAATTTATACTCGTAAATTGGCCCATATAGAAACGATTAATTTGTATACTATTTTCATATGTTGCCTTGTATTTTTTATACCCCAACTAGTTTCGGATTTAGCACTTAGTTATTTTGCTTATTTATCATTTATCAGCGTCACTGCATAATTTTCACACGCCCTGGCTCAATTGGCTCTAACGTTTATTTTTCATTTGATTGCCAACATCCATAAAGCAAACAAGGCATTGTTTTCCCGCGTGTATACATATCTCTTATTGTTTCGCTCCGTGACTACTTGGTGAGAATCAGCTACAGATATGCTCTCAAAACAATGGCATCCTGCGATTAAACACAGAGCATCATCTAGGGCATATTTACCAACAGTTATTATGTCGTAAATAACTGTTGGTATTCGGTGTTTATTTTATTTTATTTTAGTTTTTATTTTTTACCGCAGTAAAGCTGAATGGATGATCATAAAAAAACTAAGAACCAAGCAAAAAGATTTTTGCTTGGTTCTATTAGAATTCGTTGCGAGGGATCTGCGTAATTGTAGGTATATCAAATCTCACTTGTTCATTTATTTAATCCATCACCAACATAATGTTTATCAAAACTAATGAAAACTATAAAAAACCCAAGCGCTATTATAATAATTATAGGTGAAGACAACTAGCAAATATTGAGCGAGTAACATAAAATTAAAAAATAAATTAGAATAGTTGTTACTTGCATAACTTATAAAATAGTTTTTTTTACAAATTATAATAAAGTCTAGAATTTAAATTAAACGGTTCGAAATTCTCGGTCTTTGAGATTTTAACTTCGACTTTGACGGCCCACCCCCGTCGCCAACCTACACTGAGTATACTTATATCTTCAAACATTTGTTTCTAGAAACTCAAGCACTTGCTTTTAAATGCTTTTGCAATTTAGTGCCCGAAATTGGCTGTGGATAAACTATATAAATAATTATAAATAAATAATAATAATGAACGTGCGAGCCAAGGCAAAACTCGATTTACGTTTCGCTTACGTGAGCGCATCGATGTGCACGATGCGTGAGTGTTACGTAGGCTGGCCATAATGCGTATTATTACGCATTCCTAGAATCAATCTAGTGGTAGTTCATAAATTCACGAGTAATTAGGATCTTTCCTTCCTTTGCAAGCGAAACGTAAATCGAGTTTTGCCTTGGCTCCCATGTTATACTATTATAATTTGGATACACGAGAAATTGACATAAAGACCTATCTTCATCTAAATCTACAGATCAGTCAGAGTGATCAGCCTGTCATAGTTTATCCACAGCTAATTTCGGGCATCTTATTATGGGCAACACAAATTTATCTATCTAGAAAGATCGACACATTCCTTATATTTTTACACTATTTGTTGTTCTTCAGAGAAACAATATGACTCACCGATTTTCGATAGGCTAAAATATTCTGAAAACTTTCTGTTGGTACCTACTTGTATTAAAACTACAAAACGAACTTTGAACCAGAATTGTTTTGTTATGTTGGATTTTCCACTTGATATTTACGCCATCGCTGTATTGTCTTTACATGATATTGAATCAACATTCAGTAGTTCGAAGATCACTTACGGAAATGAGGGGATTTTTAGTAACGTCAAGTAGCCTGAAATTTTAAGATATTGTGTTTACTATAAAAAATATTAAAATATGCATGTTCTAGTCTAGGGTCTATCGCATATACTTACCTATTGTGTATCTTATAATATTAAGTACATAGGCATCATAGATTGTTCAAAGGAACAAAGGTTTGAAAAATTTATAAATGTGAGACTATTGCAGCTCCACCACATATGAATTAACCATTACTTAGTAAAAATGCGAAGACAGGAACATTCTGGAAGTGTGACCGGCACTCGTCTGCTCATGGCAGAGGTAAATGTCCTTTTGGAGCAGCCAGCATGCGGCATGCCACGGAGGGTCCCCACACTCTTCCCATAATACCTAGTGCACTGGAGGCCGTTGACGTCAATACACACTTACATATTAAATCT
Source organism: Perizoma flavofasciatum (assembly GCA_958496245.1). Classification (NCBI taxonomy): domain Eukaryota; kingdom Metazoa; phylum Arthropoda; class Insecta; order Lepidoptera; family Geometridae; genus Perizoma; species Perizoma flavofasciatum. Next base: position 8,781,863 of record OY292425.1, on the reverse strand, counting down.
TCCCAGTCCGCAAATATAATTATGAATATTGTATGGTAAATATACCTATTAGTTTAGCCAGTGACAGGTACATACATAATGCGTTGATTTTACTTCCATTTTCCGGAATATTTCAACGTTGAGACGCAGAAGATTCTTTTAAAATTCAAAATTGCCTGGTGTTTTCTAAATCACTACGGCGTTTCTGGAGAGCAGTTGAATTTTTTGCTTTTACACGATGTAATTCTTTCTCACATAGAGTAAACGGTACAGATTACCACCAAGTATTTTAATAGGAAGGAAAATAGTCAACATAGTTGTGATATTTATGACGTAGTATTTAAATTACGAGACTTTAAACTTGTTCTGCTGGGTAAAGTAGGGAAACAAACTGTTCAATATTTACCGGAAGAAAATGCTTTTTACCATATAAGCAGAAGTTGGACAATTGTTACGTCGTATTTCGTAAGTCATTATTACCCAACTTTAAAGTTCACACCTAAAGGTATTTTAAAAGTAATATAACTAGGTACCTAGTTTTACTTTCTTCTACTTCCGGCTTCGCAAATTGGGACAGTGCAGTGTATAAAAGTAGTTCAGTTCACTTGTTAGATTCTATATTTCGAATAACATTATGTTTTACCTAAAAATATTTTTCTTAACCGATATATACTCGTATAAGTTACTTTGACTCAATCGTTGTTTGTCTTAAAGCACACCAAAAAGTATAATTGACTAAATTTTTTCGCACAATTTCTAGATACCTAATGACACTTAACTGTTTCATTATACGTTTATAATGTAGTGCAAAGCGTTGATAATTACCGTATTTAATTCTTCTTTTAGCCCTTTAATCTACGGATGACGTCAATGGTTATTTATAAATGTGAAGCGCAGAAAATAACATAAAATAAACAATAGAATGCATAAAGGGTATAACGTTAATAAAAATGTCATACGTTAGGACTAGATAAAATATATAGAAGAGGATACCCTGTACAAATTCTAATTTCTTTTACCTAGATTGTTCATATTTATTGAAATCTATGTAGTTTGTCTAGTGAAAATTAATCAATAGAAAAGTACATCACGATATAAGAAAAAACAACACATAACAAAACGAAAATGCGTAAACCTAGCGTTTATTACAGTAAAATAAGATGAGCAAATTTGAATGTATTGCACAAAAATATATGAGAAATTAACAACGCACAGCCAAAACTAAGTCTAGGAAGCTAAACTTTGGAACATAGGTTTATTTATTAAATTATTTTATTATTATTTGTTCCTAAAACCAGTCAGCTCATGATTAAAATAAATAGTAACATTCTCTGAAAATAAAATAAAATATTTTTTTACTGAGAAGTTACAGATTACGTTTATTTACTTGAAACGAAACGTAAGCGACAAGGCACCAGTATGTCCTTCAAATCGCAAGAATCAAAATCCATAGGTATCCTCAATCAAATTCAAGTCCATTTTCAAGCTTAGTCGTTTAGGAATCACAAAATAAAATCAGATAAGTACGAATCATCGAAGGTGCACAAACATAACCTCTATTCTACAACAAGCAATTACATTCAAATCTGTAAAAAGAGCTAAAAACAGAGATAAACTAGGGGGCTGCCTGGTTTAATTAAAAACCACAGATAGACCGGGGTTTTTGGCTTAAACCTCATTTCGTAATATAAATTTTCTAAAACCAGAGTCTAAACCCGAGTTTTTGCTTAAACTTGATAAACCACGTTTCGTAATGAGACCGAAAGGGGTGAAATGAGGGGCGGGTGAACTTTGTATGAAAGTCTTTGTTCTTTGAAGTAAGAGACATGAAAACTGGAATTGTAGCTTTTTATCATAAATAATAATTGGGATATGACACACTGACGGACAGACAGATAACTAAACTTACGAAACGTGGTCTAAACTCGAGTTGAACTCAAGTTCTGTCAGATCCACTAAACCATGGTTTAAATATACCTTATCGAAAAAAAAGTATTATTGCAAAGCCACTACGGTCGACAATTTAAAAATAAAATAAAACCGCGGGATGACCGTTTAATTTAAAAAACACTTCTGAACCATAATAAAAAAGAAAAACATAATTTTGATTGGCTACCAAAAAAAGTAGGTCCCCAAAAAGAGGTTGAGTTATGATAGAAATAAACTAGGTGACCGCCTGGTTTATCTTTTAGCAGTTATTTTTAGTCAAACCTCTTTTTGAAATGTCACATAGACTGTCGGCTATTATACTATAGCATTCAATTTTAAGCCTTGTTTCCTTTGCACAACAATTTGTCTTGAAAATCAGGAATCAAAGGTCTAAAAGATAAACTACCGATTTAAGCCACCTTTCGTAATGAGACATTTGGCTTTGGAGGCCTAAAAATACTTATTCGATGTAGATAATAATACTAGATCTTTATTATAGACACGAGATCCAAAGTTACACACAAAAATAAAACAAACACGCTCACGACTATATTCCCTATGATGGACATCCATATACTCGTTGAGTAGATCTTTAAAGATACCAAGTAGAGGGGTATTCAGAAACATGTCCAAACATTACATTTTGTTGCACAAAAACATACAAATACGCTGAATTGAGAACCTTCTACATTTTTAACACGCTTAAATTGGCTTCAATTGTAACTAACTAACAAACAATATAATCAGATCTTGGAAGTCAATTTTAAAAGTGCGTGAAGTTAGCCCCGCACTTTTGCGTTTTCTGAATTCTGATACTTGTGCTGAATTGTTCTAGGTTTGTTCTACATTGTTCCAAAATATTTTTTCTCTAGAGTGAAAATTACAGCTGGAAAACGAAAATAACGGTTTTGGAACCTGGCCCCCGCACTTTTGAATTTTCCATGTTTTCAGAGTTGTGCTGGATTGTTCTAGGTTTGTTCTGCATTGTTCCAAAATATTATACTTCTAAGATGAAAATTAACGTCATAAATCGAAAAAAACTTTTTGGAACCTAGCCCGGCACTTTTGGATTTTCAAAGTTTTGACCTTTGTGCTGCATTTTTCTAGGTTTGTTCTATATTGTTCCAAAATATTATACGTCTAGAATGAGAATTGACGTCGAAAATCTAAAAAAACTGTTTGGAATCTAGTTGAAAATTGTAAACCCGCTATTTTAGTCGTTATTTTCAGATTTTCGTGCTAAATTGGTATTTTATCCATTGTTCTGGTGTTGTGCTGTATTGTTCTAGCTTAGTACTAGACTGTTCTACAGTAATACATAACATTAAGTGCTAATTTAGCACGGAAATAGAAAAAAACGAAAAATCCAAAAGTGCGGAGCCAAGTTGTAAATCTGCTATTTTAGTCGTTATTTTCCGGTTTTCGTGCTAAATTGGTATTTTATTCATTGTTCTGGTGTTGTGCTGTATTGTGTTAGCTTAAATCTAGACTGTTCTACAGTAAAACTTAATATTAAGAACCAAAGCAGCACGAAACACTGAAAAAACGATCAAAATAGCAGCTTTACAACTTGGCCCCGCACTTTTGGATTTTCCACGTTTTGACAGTTGTGCTGCATTTTTCTAGGTCTGTTCCGCATTGTTCCAAGGTAAAACCATTCTAAGATGAAAATTGTCGAAGAAAATCGAAAATAACTGGTTTCCATCCGATACCTACTAAATTTTAACTTATGATTATTGGTGTTTTTCATTGTTGTGGGTTGTTCTGAAGTTGTGCTGTATTGTTCTAGCTTAAATCTAGACTGTTCTACAGTAAAACTTAACATGCTAAATTTCGTGCTAAATTAGCACTTAATGTTATGTATTACTGTAGAACAGTCTAGTACTAAGTTAGAACAATACAGCACAACACCAGAACAATGGATAAAATACCAATTTAGCACGAAAAACTGAAAATAACGACTAAAATAGCGGGTTTACAATTTTCAACTAGATTCCAAACAGTTTTTTTAGATTTTCGACGTCAATTCTCATTCTAGACGTATAATATTTTGGAACAATATAGAACAAACCTAGAACAATGCAGCACAAGGTCAAAACTTTGAAAATCCAAAAGTGCCGGGCTAGGTTCCAAAAAGTTTTTTTCGATTTATGACGTTAATTTTCATCTTAGAAGTATAATATTTTGGAACAATGCAGAACAAACCTAGAACAATCCAGCATAACTTTAAAAACTTGGAAAATTCAAAAGTGCGGGGCCAGGTTCCAAAACCGTTATTTTGGTTTTCCAGTTGTAATTTTCACTCTAGAGAAAAAATATTTTGGAACAATGTAGAACAAACCTAGAACAATTCAGCACAAGTAACAGAATTCAGAAAACGCAAAAGTGCGGGACTAACTTCACGCACTCCAATTTTAAACTACTTCTAAATATATTGTCGTATCGAAATGAAACTTTGTATGTATATGTAGTTCGGATGACAATACTATAATTTGGTATCTTGGAGCAGATCTGATGATGGAGCCAGGAGGTGGATATTGGAACTCTTCAGTAGCTACTAGTAAACCCCTCGAGTAAACGCTCATATGATTCGTATCGAACGAGTCCCTTAGATTGTATTTGGTGTCGAGGGTATGATGATTATAAAACCAGGAGGTGGATAATGGAACTCTTCAGGCGCTACCAGTAAGCCCCTCGAGTTTGGGTTCATCCTCGTTCGTTTCGACAAGTCCAATAGATTTCACTTCGTGTCGAGTGTCTGGTGATGGAGCCAGGAGGTGGATAGTGTTTTTTTTTTAATAATTTTTAGTGCGTGATAAAAGTGTTTTTTATTTTTTTTAAACTACACATTTTATTTAAGCCGGTTTGAATACTGCCACCAATCAGTCTATAAATCAGAAGTAATGACTTTTATCAGTAAAAGTACAGAGCGAATTAATCTATTTTTACCAACAGGAACAATAGAAGCTAATAGCTATTGTAACAAATGGGATGGCATTGGTTCATTGAATCAGTCCTTGCAGATGTGTGGGCCATCCTTAAACGGAGCTGCCTTAAGTAGATTATAGTGTGTGTCCTTTTGTAGTGGGAGATACAATGCCCACCCGACGTCACTGATATTAACCGGTATTTTTATAAGTAAAGTATTTAACATAGCCTTACGCATCCGCAAGTACCAAAACAATGTGCCATAAACAAGGTGTTGCCGTCAGCAAAGCTTAAATTTTGGACTGTTTTTTTTATGAAATATTTTTAAAATGTAATATTAATTTAACTACAAAAAAACTCACGGTTGAATGAAACATGTCAGGGCCAGGAGACGAGCTGCGCAGACACAGATTAAAGGGTCGCGGCCTGTCTACAAACCCGTCTGGCACAGCGGCATCACGCGTCTGATAAACTACATGTTACACAATGCCCAATCTATCGCCCTTTCAACTTTACGTAACGGGAACACATTTTTGTTGCAATTTGTTTTCATCTACATACCTACTTACCTACCGGCTGATATTTTTATTGGTGTTATTGATCATGAGTGCATCGTGTGATATTTAACGTGCAATGATTGCAGCAAGTCGTGTTGATAATTACCGCAGTTTATACGATCTACGTCATAAGATGTATTGAAAGGGACTGAAAAAAAACAAGGCTATTAGGTATCAGCACCGTAAATGTATTACCCGCGACGCAAGGAAGTTTGTCTGTAACCATTTTTACAAGCTCTTATTTAACTTGTGTTGTTATAAAGTATGTATGGGTCAAATCTTGCAACTAAATTTTAAACCAGTAATCTCCAAACAATTGAGTTGAAATTTTGCATATACGTTTTTGTTCGGATGACAGTGCATGGTTAGCTTAGTGAGATCATTCTAAATCCAAATAGGCGGACTCCCAAAGATGGCGGACCAATTATTTATTACGCACCCCCATAATAGGTACGCGTATCAAATGAAAGGGTTTACTGAGAAAAACACGAAAAAACTTGTTATTTAAAAGTTGTTTTTATTAATAATTATTCTCCGATGATTTCAGACGCAATAGAAAATCTGTTGCATCGCGGATGTGTTCTAAAGCAGAGCATCGGTAAAACGATTGGAATGCAGTTATCTTCAAACGGTTTTGTAAGAATCTAGGAAACGTTTTAAGATCCTCTTTAATTACAAATCCCGAGGAGATTCTGGAATATATGCTTTTAAAATTGGATAAAAAATTTCTTCCACTCCTTAGTTTTCATGAATATATTGCTCTTCTAAGGTTTTTGTATTATTCCGGTATTATTTGTAATACTATAATACAGTATTGCTAAAATATTAATAAATATTGAAAAATATACAACTGAATAATATTATATATTAAAACAAATCTATTTTTAGTACGTTATTATAATGAAAAACGTGCGGTTTCACGAACACGAATGGTCGCACGTGACTCAAACTCCAATTTAGAAAATTATGGTCTCAAAATAACTGTTGTGCACTGATTATTTATCGAGATATCAGGGGTATCTATCGTTATTTAGCACAGTGTAGTTATGAAGTATGTCTTACGCCTTAGATAATTGCGAAAAACACGACATCTGTCGTGTGTGAATAGGAAAGAAAACATAGTATTATGATTATTAGGTGACACATCAGAAGATTAGTGATAAGGGTGAAATTCGAATATTTACTTGTAAAAGTGGGTCCACATTTGTAACTTTCAATTTGAATTAGGTACTTTGTGGTAGGTCACGGTACTTGTATCGTGACTATAATGCAACTCAACAAATATTTTAAACATTTTCCGCGCACTCATGATTGCTTTGACAAAGTTCAATACGTTTCCTGTATCTAAATTAATTAAATAGGTTACCTTTCTGTAGACTGAGGTACCGTAGACTGGAATGTTTTTTTTGCTGTTCCACTTCGATCAGCTCAATATTAAGATATTACATGATTTTATAGGTGAACATTAATAAGCGGCCAATTCAATGGGATACGGGTTTTGAATGACAGAATTCAAAAGTTTAAAATCTCGTAGACGGTCTACAGAATGCTACGAAGGTTAATTATGTAATAGCACGTACAATTATTTCAGTTTAATTATATGTATTGTTTACATTAAATATAAGGTAATATCTATGCAAGTAGTACGTGTCTATTGCATTCAGCCTAGTGCGATAAGATGAACACGCCGCGCTGGTGGAAACAGCCAGAAATGATAACCCGCGACATGCAATCATAATTACTTTATTAAGAAAAATTGGTCAGATTCGAGCGTATATTTAGTTTGAACAGTCGATTATGTAAATTTTTATTTATTTATTATTTATTTATTTATTTATTAACATATTAAGTAGGTACAATAGTTAGTTAGTAGCATCTTTAAACCTATGTTAGGTTTGTCTAGACACTAGGTTCTCGATGTGTTACTGTATTTGAGATAAAAATGCACAACAAAAACATCAGTGAAATTATTAGTAGGAGTAATAAGTAGGTAGGCATTAAAACTAACATTATAAACTTTACTGTAGGTAGGTACATAATTATAATGAAGCGACCGCACACAAAAATAACGACACCGTCATGTAATGTCGATAGTATTACTGATGGAATTAAATTAAGACTTATCATCAAGTCTCTTTTACAATAATGGTTTCTAATTCAAAGATAAGATATTTTGCTTGTACTAAAGGTCATCGTTGCTTTTTTATTACTTCTACCATTTTCAGGAACCTATAATTTCTAAAAATATAACATTTCGTGAATCAGAATTCATACACAGTCATGGAACCATCATCCCTCGAAATAAAAGAGATTTTGCTTTCACATAAGGCCTGTGTTCCTATGCCTTTAGTTTTTGGGAGTAGTTTTATTACACCCTGTATACCTGTTTTAATTACATCTCTGACCTTAGGTATCTATGTAATTAACAATAAGAAGGGAGAACTCCAAACACTTCCGTTATAAATTTACGTAGTAGATTTGTATAACGAGCCAAAGTCCCACTATCAAAGTAAATAAACATACAATTCACCTATGGTCTTACTTATCAATGTAATTAAAAATATAATACATTTTTAAATTAAATAACCTCTGTTAATTGTAGGGTCGTGACTAAAGATCATCGAAGCATTTACGTGTCTGTCAGCAACATACTACAGCAACCTACTGGGTAACTTACACCGAGTGATTATCACGGGACTATTACATGCTACACTTGAGAGCAACTACATAGACTTATCCCTCAAGTCGACCTCTGTGACGCAGTGGGCGAAGGCTCGCCTGAGGCGCAGAAGGTTGCGGGTTCGATTGCCGAACAACATGTCCGTATATATGCAAATATTTGTCTCGGGTCTAGGTGTTTTCTGTTTTTAATATGTATGTATTTACAAAAAAGTATATATTTAGTATATCAGTCATGTATTACATGTCTAGCATTTTTATTTATTATTACTACGCGCATACAATTTTAATGGCTTCGCCGATGAATACAAACATATACATATTTAAAAGTTTTTCCTCTAAGCCATATAAATAACATCTTCATCATGAAAATCAATTAAATACTAATCTGGAAGTATTCGAAATTACGCTCCTCTATGACGCTTGTTAGAAGTTGACACTATTTTTTATATAACTCTTTATAAAAAAGTTTTCATAGATTTCATTAGCAAATGTAAGAATTTTCATGATAATTACATCATTATAAAGATTAGATTAGGCTTTTCAAAATATGAACATTGATGTAGGCATAAAAACTTGCAGGTTGAGTTAATTAAGTTGCTCTCGAGTGTATTTTTATTTTACAGTAGGCACCTACCACTTTTAGATTAATATTATCATACTTAATAATTACTGGATAGAAAGTCAATATTGGATGATCGATTAGTAATGCTTTACAATGGGTTGTAAACTATTATTACCTAATCCCCTAATTCTAGCTGCCACCAACAGCTATGCCACTGGTGAGGTGAATATCAAGAAACATCTCATTCACCACTCAGTACCAAACCCTCGCTCTTTCCACGCGGACAATGTTGAGGGCTTAGTCTCCTATATTATTTGCTCTCTTGTTAATAACGTGAATAAATACTGTTAATTACGTAAAAATAATCCCTCCTAGACACAAGAAAATTTTAGATAGATCTTAGCTTATAAGTGGTGGTAGCTTATATTGGTGCCATGGGCGAAGGCCCGCCTGAGATGCAGAAGGTTGCGGGTTCGATTACCGCCGCGGGACAAATGTTTTTATAATCTACAAAAAAAATCTTAGGTATGGGTGTTCGGGTTTATTTATAATATGTATGTATTTACAAAAAAATAAAAAGTATATAAGTAGTATATGAGTCACGTAGTTCCCATAACACAAGCTCTGCTATGGGGCTAGATGATGCTGTGTGAAAAACTGTCCAGCATTATTTATTATTATTAAAGACTCAGGTGTAACTTGCAGTCATTTTTACATATAAATCTATTTGTATTTTTCTAAGCTTAGTAGGTACAGATAGGCATAACTCGTTAACAAAAATTACCTAAGTGCATATGATCGTCTTCGTAGTAAGTTAACAATAGTTTCACTTGTAATTTTTCATTGAATACATATTTAGAAATACGTAGGTACATTTTATTGTAGTGGTACCTGAGTAGATTAGTATGCCATTGCATAGTAAGGAAGTAATAACAGGTGATGTCTATGCCATGCGGTATGTAATTGTGCGCTAATTGGATAAATCAAATATTAATTTCTTCCACTTCTTAATGCATTACCAAGCATCTCTATTTATAAATTTATATTGTCGACTTCTCGAGATCATGTTAATACTTTTTGTAATTGACACTGACACGGTATTAAATAAATAAATAATGCAGGACATTTTCACACAGTGCCAAAGTCAGCAGACCTTGTGTTATGGGAACTAAATGACTGATATACTACATATTATATTTTTTTTGGTAAATACATACATGTTATACATAGAAAACACCCAGACCCGAGACCAATATATGCAAAAAAATATATGACAAATATATTAGAATGGAAATTTATCTAATGATCAGGGAGCTTCTCGACGAACGGTCTTGTGACACCACACAAGACCGACTCCGCTCACAGACTACCCTCACCTTTAACGATGTTATCCGTCATAAAAGAAGTAAGCTGTAGAGGGCATAATTAAAAAGAAATCGTAAGGTTTGAAATAACAATTGCAGTAGATAATAAAATTACTACATTATATTGCAACGGAGCCGAAATCATGCACACGTATTTAAATGCTTCTCGATCCTACAGATTAAGGCTATCCACAGAAGCGCGCGTAGTTAGTGTTCTATTTGTCAACGTGCTAAGAATACCATTATCTAGCGATATGCAATTTCCTCTGCCCATGCTCAGACATGTATCGTTATGAGTATTAATTAAGTACCTACATTAAAATGGTAATAACTAACGCGTGTTGCGCATCTAATGCCTGCAATAGTACGTTCGGGGAGCGCTTGCTGGTCTACGCTATCTGATACGACGCTGGAACCCATGGGGAACCCTGTATTTCGTGCCGTTTTTTTATCTACTTTTGGCTAATTTAGAGCTGGTAGACTAATTGATCAAGCTTGGTATCAGTTTTCTGATCGTCATTCGACGTTGTATCATATGACCTAGACCAGCAAGCGCTCCCAACCTGTAAATCTATGACTCTGGGCAATATCTTTCATACTCAGCTGTGTCCAAAAGAATAGAGTCTTGCATCTCGAACAGATGAATAAATAGAGTGAAGCGTGGCGCCTACATGCTGATAATGATTGCAGAACCGGTCGCAACTGCCCCGCATAAATAAACATATGCAAATTATATCTCGTACGTAATATGTGTGTATTTATAATTACTTCCACATTTTAATGGATGTTACACGCAGCTCCTGGCTTAGTTGACCTTCTTTTCTGACAGATATTTTCAAGAAACAATCGAGTTATCAATTAATTTCTATTTGTAGGCGGTATGTAAGAGATATAATATTAAGCATGTATATGTATATAATAATATTTTTAACACTAACATTAGTTTTCAGCCTGCTTGAGGTTGTTTGTTCGGTAGTTTGTTTATTGTCTGTAACTATTTTTCGTCAAAGCGTCTCAACATACATTACTCGTACTACTCCGTGACCGTGGCAGATACGCGTGACAATGTCACAAGTTTGGATAGTGTCACGCGGACCGAGGAACAAAGCGGCGCGTATCTACCGTGACCTATTCTTTGAAATATAATGTTGAAATGTCACAAATGTGGCCTCGTCTTTCGGGGATATTAAAATATAAGAGAATGGGAATGACCCACTTATTATAACTCTTCAGTCGTTACAATCCATGTTATGTAGATGTGCTCTTAATTTTCGCTTGCGGTTCGAGCGGAGTCGGCCGAGGGAAGTTGTGGTCACTGCGCTCTAATTATTATCGTTGTTGGTGCCTACGTTGAGTACGTTGTACCTACCTAAATTACGTCACTCAACTGATCTGTCGTCTTCTATAAATGCTTCTAGCATTTATTAAACAACAATTATAAGGCTTGGCTTTAATTGATGATGATAGAGACTATACCGGGATTTAGTCCCTACCAAAGGATACCAAAGGATAAAGGCTAGGTACGTACAATATATTTAAGTGATGGAAGGGTATGAAATATCGCGGCTTAAGTAGTGTTGTTGCGTTGGGTTTTTGGAAGAATTGAGGTCAAGGCTATAGCTAAAGACTAAGAGATTTCATTCTTATTTCATAGATACGCAACAACCGCGCGTAAAACGTTTTTGCATATAACGTAAACGATGTGCATAGCTGAGCAAACGAGTACATGGAATCTCGTACAGCATCCTGAACACGTTATCAGACAGGTAGGATTGTTCAATAAGGTGCCGTTGCATGCACCTGCATTCGCGTTAAATAAACGTTAAGTGTGGGTTATTAATTGTTTTTTATGCGTGTCATTAGTGGTATGTAAGCATTTATTAGTTTTTAACTGTACCAATAAAAATTATGGACGAATTTGTCTGAATGATATATATTTAATTATATTGAATTGTAAAACTAACAATATTCAGGGTCTAGGCAGGCATTATGCATATGCATTAGGTATGTATAATATGTATGTATTTACAAAAAATTAAAATAAGTAGTATATCAGTCACGTAGTTCCCATAATACAAGCTCTGCTTAGTTTTGGACTAGATGATGCTGTGTGAAAATGTCCAGCATTATTTATTATTATTATTTCTCTTTATTCATTCCAAATCTCATGCTTATGCCTGGAGCCTTTACAGGCATTAGTGGAGCCAAAGCTAACACTAAGAGGCCCTTTGTACATTATCATATAAATAACGGAATTTTATGGAAAGCGACTGATGTAAATTATTGGAAATGTGAGTACTAGGCTATTGCAGTAGTAAATGCTTATATAATGATTGCAGGGTTATCTAGGATGAAATGACACCTGCCAATTCTTACTGAAATTCAGATTAAATCATAGGTAGGTGATGACTATTATTATTATTAATATTAGGTATATAGACTAGATCGTGTTGCGTCGTTTTTACACGACTGTGGGATATGTTTTTAAGCAATTTTATGTTATTATAAGGACAAACATAATCACCCAAAAAAACAGCAAAAGAATAAAAAAATACTAACAATCTTTTGTAAATCCTGATTTCACCTTAAGTTCCAAAAAGACTCGTGGGCCGCCCGTTTCAATTTATTCACGGCGGTCGGCGTGCTAACCTCTATGCCTTTAAGGTGTCTCGCAAACAATCATAAACTGTTGACGTCACCTCCTAAGTGCCTCCTACAGGGTCGACCAACAATTACCTACTTAGTCGTTATTAAGCCAAAAATAAGTAGGCACCTCCAATATTTTAATAACTACCTGATAGGTACCTACCTCTTACAATAATAAGACTGTTTTGAATAATATTGAAAGGTACTTCCGATATAACCTTTCCAAAAGCGTTTTTTTCAGGTAGGTAATTGAAATTATAAGTCTTTTTCGACAATTCTTCAACCATGTTGTCACTTGTAAAAATGAATTTGCAATCGCTTGAATATGTAGGCCCACATGTTTTAACAACATCGACATGATTTTGAAGTCTATTGATGATGTGTTACAAAATTCATCGTTCTCATTGGCGATATAAAAGTAGGAAATATCCACCCAAGATCAAGATTACCTGACTATCTTTGCTCTCCTCGGTCTGCTACCACGTCATTATTTTTCAACTCGTTTAGGGTATTATTTAGCCGTTAAAGGCAAATCGCGTGTCAAAACAGTTGTATGCAGATTCACAATCACTGACCATTCAACAGTCGTTTTATCATTAAGTATAAGATCAACACGTCACAAGTACGAAACGAAATTGCGTATCAAATTGATGCAGTTATCGATGATCTAGCAGAGATGGTCACTATTGCTAAAAAACAGTGATTCGAATAATGCTACAAAAATATTCCTCATAATGAAATACACGACTAAAGTAAAAAATCCCCCGTAAAAATAGATCTCTAAAACCCTGGGTAACACCTGGTTTGATACGCTGCATCTAAAATAGGGATAGATTACATAAAAATCTTTAAAAAGATGCGTAGAACATAATAAGAATAACATACTCTAGATACCGTAATATGTGTGACAAAATTCTTAAATATTTGGGCTGACCTTATTCTTAATATATGTAGATTAACGAATAATGCAATCTTGAGCTAAGAAACGGCCATATAATTACTTTTGCGGCTGACACTGTCATCACTGACAGGCTGAATAGTAACTTATGTTACTAAATTTACTAAATTTGTTACCTTTAGGTGCCTTTAGTATGAGAAAAAAAGTCAACCTCCTCCCTTTTCTTTGAAAATTATAGCACATCAATGTACACAATCCGAAAGCTGTAATCGCCCAAAGCTGTCTTCAGTTAATAGCATAAAATACCTTGGAGTCCATAATCAACATTGATCAAAACGTAAACTGGGTAACCAATATTATGAAGATTTCTGGACGTACTTAAAGAAAAAAACCTCTGCTTATCTTCAAAAGCCGTAGCTTACTTTAAGATTTAATCAGCTTAATGGCTTACATTATTAGGTAGGCACCTTTTATATTATCTAAATGGTTTTCACTTTTACTGCATATCTTTAATCACCATTAACTTGGAATAGACGTCAGAGACAGTCTAAAAGAGCCCTGACCTTCCTTACTACAATTTTTAATGTTGAAGAAAGTAAAAAAAGCTTTATTTTATGTAGTAATTCAAAAGTTGTTTTAAAAACATATTGAAACAAAGGTATTTTTGACAACCTATTAATAAATAGGTTATCAAAAATACCTTTGTTAAAATAAGCCACACGTTTGTATAGGACCTTAACTTAATTAACGCATACCTAGTATACCCATAAAATAACTATTAGATTTTTGCCTACATGAAGCATTTACTTATAATTGAAGGTTATTATACCTAGATTGTCAATTGCAATAAATGGGAAGCTAACAAAAAACATGCAAAAACGTTATAATTGCTTTAGCACTAATGTGCCGAGCAAAATCTGTGTTTCTGTATATGTAGATGAACTTCTACGTACCTATAGGTAGGTATAGGTACGTAGAAGTTTGATATTTAAAATTATATTAAACTTTTACGTACCTATACCTACCTACTTATTTATGAAACATGTGTAGTTAGATTAGTTTCCAGCAAGTATACACGATTCAAATTAATACTAAATGCCAAATGATTTTAAATTGTATGCCTGTTCGCCAACGACTAATTTAGTTTGTAATGAATGCCATCGTCACAGCGTGGAGCCGCAATGGAGCAAACCCGTCTATAAAAAGAATATCTAACGGTTATATCGAGTTGACGGGAGAAGGGACGCTTCTGCCCGAGAACTGGGTGTAGTTCAAGAAAGGACGAACAGATTTTTATGTGTATTTTGCTAAACAATTTTGAAAATGCTATAGTGTAGTGATTTTTCTACATAATATTATAAGTGATGTAACAAAACGTTGATTGGAGTAACGTCAGTGATCGTTTTACTGTAATCGGCTGCAAGCGCATGCAGCTTTGAGGTTATGTTGACAAAACAACTTTGGACTCAAGTAAGTGCCTACCTATATTTAACATAGCGTTGCTTCTATAAGTACTTACTTATCTACTGTTTTAACATCATTTTATTCCCGAGGCACCTCTAGAATGATTAAGTTTGTGAATTTTTGACATTGTGGGTATGTATTAGTGGAGCTTACAAATTCATATCCTCCTTTAGTGCTGATGTTTTATGCTTGATATTTTTTCTTCATCATCTTAAGTCTATAATATTTTATACCTACCTATGTGGTATGTTGCGTCGCTTCGGGTGTTAGATATCTCGCATTTCGTGGTTATGTTACCCCAGACCTACCTATGGTTTTTAGTAGCTTTTTACCTATCCTATCTCTGTTTGAAACAAAAGGTACCAAGGTACCAAATCGTGTCATTTGTTATAGATTGTAATATATTTATAAATTTCGATACTACTAAAGAGGAATGTAGCTTAACAACTTTGATGGATATCCGGCATTACTATGAAAAATGTTGTTTATGTTTCGAAAAACAAATATTTGTCTTGGGCAGAAGGTTTTGGTAAATTAATATAACTCGTTTTAATGTTAACAGTCTCATGTTATGTCACGTAGGCCAAATCAGTGTTATATAAAACCTACTAATACCTAGAAAAACGACACAGGGGCCAGAAATTAATTACTAGCTGATAGCTCACATGTAAATCTACTTATTAAAATTTCCCAAAAAACAGCATAGGCCATCATTATCAACATCAACAACCTGTAAAACTTCATTTTTGTGCATGGGTAGGCCCCCCATAGAGTATCACGAAAAACGGTCATCGGTCCATATCGGTTGTGGTACTTTCTCACACAAGGTCGTATGCACCAATGTTATATTTATTTTAATAAATATTAGCAATAGAAGTACCTCAAGTCACATCATCACCACAACATATCTGGAAGATTCGCACTATCTAGGTACACGATTTAGGCTTTGGCTGCACAAACATGAGTAATGTATAGGTACATAAATATTAATATTCTGCGAGAAGAAGCGAAGACTATGCATTTCAATAATTCATAAAATCACCAAATTCTCTGATATATTCCGCAGGATGGTACAGGTCTTCAGTTTTCGCAGGTGGCTTATCCTCTTGCATGTATAAACACAATTTATAATAACATTGAACATTGACCGTGATTGACCTCGGTTCAATTTGTCATCTAGATAGATGGACCAAATATCAAATTTATTACATACCTACCCATCTATGAATAGGTATCTAAGAAAAGCTGTGATACCTGCTGCCTTCTCTGTTTCTTACTATAAAATGGTTAGCAGGATCGTCTTGCAGTTTCACCCGTGCTATTTCACTCTTCTTATTTTAGGGGTAAAAAATAATTGTTATGGCAATTTAATTGGTTAGAACGTGATTTTTTAACAAAATCGAAAGCAACAAGTACATTGATTATAGATCAAAACTAATTTAAAAAGAACTCGATGGTTATTCAATCCCAGACGTTATGGCGTAAAAGCATGTGGAAACAAATATTCAAGATACATAATGCAACACGTAATTTGATGTGGGTTTAGTTATAATACGAGTTTGTGAAGATCATGCAAATAATTGTCTGGGAAATATTTGTCGAACCTGCATCTGTCGCGTCTCAGCCGAGTACTCGCCCGCCGAACCGCACCGATATCCACAAGTCGTAAAATCTATTACATACCCTCCAATAGGTATATAATGGAGCCCCTATATTTTTGTGTTCACCACAATTTATCCGCTATTATCATTTATAGCGCAGATAGGAAAAGGCCAAGCATCTAAATTAAACCAATAATAAAATGAAAAGGATGCTCTTGGAAAATGTTATCTGAATTAGAGAGTCAACTATAAAGATGCTGGTTATAGTATACATACCACCGAAAAAGATATTTAAACCGGTTAGGTCGGAACGTGGTACCTAGATATAAAATTAGATAAATAAAACTAGAATTTGAAGGCATGTGCAATCAATTATCCTACTAATATTATAAACGCGAAAGTTTGTGAGGATGGATATTTGTTCCTCTTTCACGCAAAAACTACTGATCAGATTTGATGAAACTTTACAGTATATAGCTCATACATCAGAATAACACATAGGCTACTCTTTATCCGGATACCACACTGGCGAAGCCGTGGGCAGAAGCTAGTTGTACCAATAAGTGGCGATGGGATCTCACGTAGAAGGTTAACAACTTGCAAAACGACGCGGTTTACAAAACAAGCTAATTTCACCCAGAATTCGTTATTTTTATGTAATTTTTGATACATATATGCCCATAAATAATCAACAGAATTATGTATATAACTCGTTATTTTAATGGTCTTTAATTAATTTACCAAAGAGTCAGTGCTTAAAGATACCTAATTGAATCTAGCACGTTCCGGCCAATTATAATAGCTAGGTAGATACATCATCTCATCGATTTAATTATCTGATGCTGTGGCGTGACTGACACTGATATCCTCACTAACTACTCAGGCTCTCTCGCTTATGTTAAGTTACAATATTAATTATGAGGCGCAAATACGTTATTATATATTCATAATAATGAATGCTTTCATCTGCGAAAACTTTCAAATCAATAGCTCCTAGAGGGTCCTTAAAGAGGGATAACGTTGACTGACTTAGATTCCAATACCGATACGTGTGCTGATAATTTTATAACCATTAGTATATAAATTCTAACCCGTTTGTCCAGATAAGACGTAGGTTGCAAAGTCGTATATAAATAATTGTTATCGATCTTTTTTATCCACCTTTTAGATAGTAGAACTCGTATGAGGAATTGACGCATGGATCGGTGTTAGTTCAATGCTATCAAGTTTTATCGAATGTTTCATTTAAACGTAAACAAATTGATGACCCCTTACAAATTGGTTTTAATTATTTATGTCATTAACGGCGCCGTGCCGCCTTAACGAGTCTACTCTCGTGAGTACTATGAATGAACTTTCGGAAAGCTCAAGGCAGGTAGATTAGAGGGGGGAAGATTATATGGTATGCTTGATCCGGTACAGTTTATAGTAAGTAGTAAGATCTTAGTTTAGATGTAGTAAAAGCAGGTCATGTCGCTATCCCGCGGTCGTCATAGAGCAGGGAAAGTCACTCAAGCGTGGCCGGTTTCTTTTTGCAACAGCGGCAAGTCATACAAGTCGAGTCCGCATGCGCGGGCCGATGGATACGTCAGTGTTGCGTCCAACCAACGTTCACTTCGGACGCGCGAATCGCGCTCGTGTCCTTGTCGGCCTTTGGTGTATATGAATAAACAATAACAAGTTATTGTGTCCTGGATTGCGAATTTGCTATGAGTGGAGCTGGTGTGGCGTCCCGGACCGCGGACCCCTTGCCCAGCGAACTACCGCTCCGGCTGTACGTCCGAGCGCTTCGGCAATATCAAAAGCTGCTTGATCTGAAACGAATAACGACTAAAGACAAAGTAAGCATCTTAGCACATCCTCTATAAGTTCGATACATCTTTCATAAATGTGGATACTGGTTCACTGAATTCAGTGACTTTTATTTATCTCTTCGCAGTAGTTTACCGGCCTCATGTACTTAATTCTTGACGTCCTTTGTTTATTCTGTGTAGTTTGAACTTTAAAATATGGGTGTAGACATCTATGCATTCATTCTGACGTAAATTGTCGGCAATTTTCTCTCTATGACTTAATACTTATCCAATATTAATATTTAATTCGTCGAAGGCACATCGGACTTAAGGTTATAAAGGCTCATTGAACGCAGCAGTCGATAGCACTTCTAAATAATCTAAAGCAGTTTTGTTCTTGAATCTTTGTAACAGATTACAAAGGTAGAGGTTATAAAGTATTACATCCAACTCTAACAAATCCAACAAGGTTCTAGATCATCTTTGATGCTCAAATTTAGTAGATAATATTGCATTTTTTTTTATTTAGGTAAATAAAGTTAAGTTATAAATACATAACTCATAATAAAAGCCTTTTTCGTTTTTCCTTGGAGTCAAAAACACGCATTATTCATGATGTTATATTTTATTTATTTATCTTGCATTGCATAAATTATTATAAGCTCTTTATAATCTCGCTCTTTTACTGAAACTATTATCTTCAATATAAATAAAAATAAATGCTGCATGTATGAAGAATCGTTAATTGGGAACGGCTCGACGACTTTGGCAGATTTTTCTTGTTGTGTTGTGAGGGCAAGGTTTGTATGAGTTTTTTTTAAACCATCGGTTACGACTGAAATTTGGGTGACCCTTGCGAAGCCGGAGCGGGTCGCTAGTATTATACCAAAAGAATATTTTTATTATTCACTGTGCTCGGGTCATGTTTATCCTGGAGATAGCTTTAGAACTGGACGTCATTCATCATCGAATGATGTCGAATGTTTCGTATCGAGTTTGATATCAGCGGGTTCATTTGGATCTCAAGGTCCCGTTCTTCTTGAATCGGTCCAAGTCACTTCATTATGAAAGAAATCATTGTATTCATTTGGATTATCATTTTTTATCTATGCTGTCTAAAGTAACTTTACGCAAACTTACGTCAGACTAGGAAGGGGCTATGAAGGAGCATATGTATCGGGCAAATCATTACGTAAAATAATAAAAAGAAAATACAGCAAAATTTAAAAAGCCTTTACGTGTTTTCCATAGTCTATTGCAGCGCCCATAGTAAAACCTATCTAAGAACCAACCTACAAATCGATTTCAAGAAGTCGAATTTCTATCGAATTAGTCGTTTTGGTAATGAATGGTATTACCATTTCACAACAACTAAACAGCCTGTTACCACAAATGCATATACTCCCCGTGAGTGGTAGAGAATGTTTTTGCATTAGGTATCGTCCCTTTAGAACTGAGTTTACTTTTGGTTTGACTTTTATTTATCTCTTCGCAGTAGTTTATCTCATGCACTTAATTCTTCTCCCCTTAGAACTGGGTCGTTACATTATTTGTGCGGGGAAGTATTACCTATATAAATGATTAAAAATACTGAACATCCTCAGATCCATGCACAGTACGTAAACCTATGAGAATACCGAGCAGGGGATAGTCAAAGGCAAGTCCAATCATAACATTTGGCACATGCCCTCGTTTCACACATAGGCATTCAACGTGACAGTTTGCACGCCCATCGCCGCATTATTATAACTTGGAGTACTTACCGAAACGTGTAATGAAATGTAAAAAATATATTTTCAGTAGTTTGATAGTGAAAAGTAAAAAGAGCTAATAAATCATGAAGAATTCAAAAAATACTTAAAACGCAACTCATATCTACATGGTTTTTATCACGGTTGGCCCGTTGGTACTCGTAATCTACCTACTTTACGACTTATCGGAATAATAGAAGGAACATTCTTATCTCCAATTAGTCACGTCCAAAGTACGAACTAAAGCATTTGCCATAAAAATCAGTGGGATTTTACTTCTACTCTACACACATCAAAAAAAGTTTGCGATCGGTTTTTATAATTTTTGTTACACACAAGACGATTCCGTCTGGAATGTAGACACGTGTAACTCAGGAGTGATTGAGTGATTAATAAGATTATATATATGTTTTTATTTATTTAAGCTTTTCTATTTCCACAATAATTATCATAATTATTATATTGTATTTATTAATATTTTTATTTACATGCATTATTTTAAAAGTACAAAGTGGACGATTATTATTATTATTATTATTTTGAATATTTATTTTTATTGTTTTATGTGGGACCACCCATCTCATGGACAAAGGCCTCCTCCAGCCGATTCCAATATTCTATTTGCTGAGCTAGGCGAGTCCACGTAGCTCCCGCTAGTCTCATAATGACAACGCGTCATCGTCTTCGTCTCGGCCGTCCTCGTGGATGAGTTACATTACGGGGGTACCAATATAGGAATTTCTCGCTCCATCTTTCATCTGTCGCTTTTACCATATGACCAGCCCATCTCCATTTTAGTTTGCAAGCCAATGCATCAATGAGTTTAATTCTCGTTGTGTTGTCCTGTCCTGCCCTGCTCTGATATCTATATAATAATGTGGGAAGTACTATAGTGTCCATCGCCTTCTTCTTGTGTCTTGAATATGACTTGACTTGAATATTTCCATCTGTTCCAGGCCTTCTTTATGTCATATTTCGTGATGTCTGTTCAACAAATGAAATATTCCGCCCCAAATATAAATATTCGTCTACATATTCTACTACCTTCGACTCGATCGATCGTTTTCGCTATTGGTCATAACACATGTTTTGTTGGCATTCATTTGTAATCCACATCTTTGTCTCTCTTTATCTAAGGTGTTCAGCATGTATTCTAGATCTTGGTAGTACTCTGAAATAAGCACGCAAAACGCGTAGGTGGTTAAGATATTTTGATATTACGCATAATACGATATTATATTAAAATTAGTGCTATTATTAGAATTTATCCGTTTGTGCACACGTCTCCACCACTATTTATCAGCAGTCTCTATCCTCAAAGGTATGCTGGAACAAAACTATTTAAGCTCGCCTTTGTACATGTCCATCTGTCAGTTTTTTGTCTGCATTCTTTGCATGCACAATAATGAATAAAGTAATAAAGAAAGTCTTTGCAAACTTAAAATATTTTTTTAATAAGTTAAATGTTCTGACCCTAGTAATTTTAGACCTATATCAGTACTTCCTACATTTAGTAAAATTTTTGAAAAACTAATTTTAAATCAATTGCAAAGACATTTTAAATTAAATAATTTACTGCATAATAAGCAATTCGGATTTAGTAAGGGTCGCTCAACCACTGATGCTGGTATTGAGTTAATATCGCACATATTTGATGCCTGGGAGGAATCTCATGACGCTTTAGGCGGTTTTTGTGATTTGTCAAAGGCATTTGATTGCGTAGACCATGACACATTGATCAGGAAACTACACCATTATGGTATTAGGGGCGTTGCTCTAGACTTTCTCACTTCCTATTTAAGTGACAGAGTACAAAGAGTTGACGTGAATGGAAAACGGTCTCCGGGGTCTCTGGTTACTATCGGTGTACCGCAGGGATCAATTCTTGGTCCATTTTTGTTCTTAGTATACATTAATGATCTACCCCACCTTGTAAGGGACGATCATGAGGTTGTATTGTTTGCAGATGACACGTCACTTTTATTTAAATTAAAGCGACGACAAACCAATTTTGACAATGTAAACAATGCAATCTCTAAGGTTGTAAAATGGTTCAACGTTAACAATCTCCTACTTAATGAAAATAAAACAAAGTGTATTAGATTTATACTACCCAATGTTACACAAGTTAAAGCAAATATCAAAATCAAAGATGAACAGTTGGCTCTTGTGGACACCACCGTATTCTTAGGTATCACCCTAGATAATAAGCTTCAATGGGGTCCTCATATTGATGGGTTATCGAAGAGACTTAGTTCTGCGGCATATGCAGTCAAAAAGATCCGTCTTTATACAGACGTTGACACAGCTAGACTAGTTTACTTCAGCTACTTCCACAGCATTATGTCGTACGGTATACTGCTGTGGGGGAGTGCTGCTGATATCAATACCATTTTTGTGCTGCAGAAGAGGGCTGTTCGAGCAATTTATAATATGGGCCCCAGAGAATCACTTCGCGAAAAGTTTAAAGAAATAAATATAATGACATTCCATTGTCAATACATTTATGAAAATCTGATGTATGTTCACAAAAATATTTATTTGTTTAAGAAAAAAAGCGATAATCACAATGTTAATACTAGAAATAAAGATAAACTCGCTGTTGCCACTTGTAGACTCCATAAAGTTGGTAAATCGTTTAAAGGGCACGGTGTACGCTTTTATAACAAACTCCCAAGAGATATACAAAAATTATCAATTAACAAATTTAAAAACGTAATTAAACAAAAGCTTTATAAAAAGGCATACTATAAAATATCTGATTATTTAGATGACAAAAACTCTTGGGATTGAAAATGCTCCAACTCGAACCTATTGTTTTGTAAAAGGATCATTAAAAAGAATAACCAGCCTTGTTTTCTTGCCTTTCTTTCCTGGCTTGGTCGCGGAGGAACAGGCACCTAGATAAAAACCGACGTTTCAAAGTGGTCCTTGTGATTTTATTGAATAAATGAATTTTGACTTTGACTTTGACTTTGAAAATGTAAAAAAAAACGAATAGTGTCCTTGTTAAAAATACAACATTTAGAATAAAATCAAATCATTTTATTCGCATTGTTTTTATATTTAAAATGATTTTTTATCAGCTTTTATGGAAAAGTAATAAAAGGAAAAGAAAAATATTTCAACTCTTCAAAATGATCGCAAACTTTTTTTTATGTATGTAGGTATGTAGCTATTATCCTCAGAGGCATGGCACGTCATGGTGCTAAGCTTGATTTTCCTTTTGAGGAGTCATCAGTTATTACACTGTTCTCAAGGTGAGTTTTGTAACAAGATTAAATATGGGTCTCACTAATAAAGAGGTTGGTACTTAGAATGCAGTATAAAAATAAAAAAGGATAAGAGATTTTTAAAAAGATAAAAGCTGCCTATTCTTGGAAGTGATT
Source organism: Perizoma flavofasciatum (assembly GCA_958496245.1). Lineage (NCBI taxonomy): Eukaryota > Metazoa > Arthropoda > Insecta > Lepidoptera > Geometridae > Perizoma > Perizoma flavofasciatum. The sequence goes on along the minus strand of OY292425.1, from coordinate 8,758,320 downwards.
GAATGATGGTATTTGGCCAAGGAAGCGAAGCAAGTAAGATCTCAGTATTTATTATGTTTGTCCCACGATAACTTCGAGTGGTTGATCCGACCTTCATATTTAAAATATATGGAGATGACATAAATGTTAGACAAAAGGGATGAAATAATTTAAAAGGTAAAGTCATTTCATGCGTATTTCAGACAACCTGTCTTATAATAGGGCGTCTTATGCAATCACACAGGTAAATAGTTTTGAAGTTATTATTGAATAAAATGTAGATAATCATAGTCATAATTTTATAAATGCGAAAGTTTAGTTTTTTTGCTAATAATCTTCGTATCAGCTAAACTACAGAACATATTTTTGACGGGTCAGTTCCGTTCGGTCCGTGGCCTTGTCAAAATCGAATCGAAAGTCATCGATGACCGATCGATGTCGATTCTAGGCGAAGGTTGCAATATTAGGAAGCACGTTGCGATAGTCGTTAACAAAGTTTTAGAACCACACTGGTCGTTACCTTCTTTGAATTCAACGTTCGTTGGCAAGGCAACGTTAATTGCCTGTAGGTCCTTTTTTTACATCTTTACAAATGAATCAAGTACAAGGCACGATGCCACCGAAATTGTGTGCAGCACATTTGTTTACAAACGTTTGGCGCAGATGTACAACAGTGTGCGTACTGTTCTGTAGATCCGTTTGTCTCTGTTTCCATCGACAAAGCTGTGCATAACTTTTGTAAAAAATACAGAGCAGCACACTTGTGCACGAACATGTTCATCTCGAGTGCGCTTTACCTGCATCGGACAGGAAAATAATAAATTATGAAAATGACTATAATAATAAATTTGTTTAAAATAAGGTTCTATAAAAATATGTCTCGAACAAAATGAAAACGTCGAAATTTATTTGAATAAAATTAGCCATATTTTTTTTAGAGAAGTAGGTGAAAAGAGGCTCGGCATACAGGTACTTAAAGATTTGTTCCACGTTTTTGTCAGAATATTATGTCTCTTCTTCGAGTTTGTTCGGATTTTTAGACCGTCCAATATAACTTTTATTAAAACCATGTTATAAGCGGATACGGATACGTGATGGATGTCTTTACGCAAACGAAATTCTGTCATGTCGGCATTTCCGTCAGCGCACAAACTCCACACACCCAGCGACCCGCGCGCGTTTGATATAATGCTGGTACTGTTAGCAATATGCATCGGAATACTAGCAAATATAACCGTTATGCTACGCCTGTAATTATAATTAGTTTAAACAAGTTCCAGAACCGTATTCCAACGAAGAAGAATCGGGACTATATTTTAAAATAAAGACTTGAGGAAATAATCTAACCATAATCAAATATTTCAAAACTATATACGTAAGTCGGTACACATATTATCAGCAAAGTAACTTACTCAACGTAGATATAAACATCGATCTGTGCTACTTATTTCTTAAGAAATAGTATTGTATTACCTATCTTATGTTTAGTAATAATATAATAAATACATTGGAAAGCAAAGGTAATAGTATTATTTCATTGATTTGGGTATCCAGCACAGTTTATCATTCCGACTGCACGTGATTCTCGTACTTATAACTTTCGAAGAGGGACTTTGAGGCAAATTAATTCATTAAAATAATCACTTATTTTCATATTCGGTTTTGGAAAAGTGCGTAGGTAGGTACTTACGTGAACTTTAGCAACTACGACCGATGCTTCTGTAAGTGAAATGGTAGGTTTCGATGTTTATTCCTTGCATCAGTGACTTATTGTATAAAATATATATATATTATATAAATTTGTAAAATGTATATTCGTTTTTGTATGTACCTACTCGATTTACAAGGTTTCAAGATTCTGTTTTTAAACAGGTTGTGTTGACTCGTATCATTGTCAAGGTAATGAGTGAAATGTGTATTTAACTACTAAAATAAACAACTGTTGCCGGCGGCTTGAAAATAGCTCAACGTAGTTTTATACAAGTTAACTTTTGTAAATTTTTAAAAAACTGGCTTTTTTTAAATCTTCTATTGCAGCGTCCCCTTGTGACTTGAAGCCTGTCTATGAACCACCCTTGAAGTCATACTAATATATTGCAAAAAACAGCCTTTCAATCGGAAAAGTCGCTTTCGGGCTAAATGGTAACAGACAAATAAACAAATAATCTCGTATGGCAAACGCATATAGGCTCCTAGCATCGCGGGAAAAAATTTACAACAATATTTCATTATAGTAGAAGAGCGTTTAAAGAAGTGCTGGGGGGTGCTTCAACAAAACGATGATTATTAATAAGTATTCTTCATCAATAAAATGATGCCCCTATGATGGTATTCGCAGAAAATCTAAAATAATCCTACTAATATTATAAACGTGAAATTTTGTGAGGATGGATATTTGTTACTCTTTCACGCAAAAACTATTGAATGGATTTTGATGAAACTTTACAGTAATGGTAATATATAGCTTAATAACACTAAGGCTACTTTTTATCTCGGTACCACGCGGGCAGAAGCTAGTAATCTATATTGGTTTATATTGTGCATGCAATGCCTTGTTGTTTCATGTTGAATATGACATTGACAAAATAGTTGACATTTAACTGGCTCTTGATTTGAATTCGTCCTCTATCTAAACGGTGAATGACTTCCTGTTAATTCGTAAAAAGCACGTAGCGCAAATATTATTACGGCGGTTTCAAAAGAAAAAAAAAAATAAATAAAATATTTGGACTAAACTTGCTTCTATTTCGTAAGGTAATTACTTACGTATCTTTATAAATCGAGTCCTTTTAAGTATGAAACTTGTAGCATGTAAATTCAAATCATAATATTACACTTACCTCAGAATAGTCCTTATACTATCCACACCTATCCGGTGCCGTAGAAGGACCACGAATGCAAAAATATTGGCTTTGTATGATAACGTTCATACATGGTCGTGTCAGTGATGTGTCAGTGGTCAGCCTTGTAAACGATTTTATACAAGAAGTACCTACTGTATTTTTTTGCGCAGGGGGTCTCTATCCATGTGTATAGTTGTAGTCCTGCAAGTAGGCATAAACGAGATTAGCATTCGTTCTACTTTTGTCCAAGCCCATAAATAAGAATGGTTCTTTGTTTAACTCAGAATGCTAAGCGACATCTGGTAGTGTCGTTGGTTTCACTTTCCATCAACTGATACTGGTATTTACTTTTTGTTTGGTTACTGAATTGGTGAGATACCTACTTGAAACAGATCGTGCATGCTGCGTTTTTATAGTAAAAAAGACGGCGAGGATAATCCAAAATTTATTAATTATTTTATTATTTTAAAACTACGCCGCCCGCCGTTAAGAAAGAAGTCCTGAAAATAAAATTCCCAGTAAATATACTCATAGACAGTCATATTTCTAGCGGACTGTTAGCGTTAGCGAAAAGACAATTGCAAAAGGTAAGTAGATATCTATACTTCCAGTTGAAAATAAAACTTTTGTATGTACAGTCACATATACTATAATACTATTACAGTGTTATAGGTAGATTGAATCGATGCACAGTCTCCTGTTTGTATTATATGATCATGCATCTCTGCCTTATTTGTTACGGTCTTTAGGTTATGTACCTCAAAAGGAAAAAACGGAACCCTTATAGGATCACTTTGTTGTCCGTCTGTCTGTCTGTCTGTCTGACAAGACCCTTTATCTCGAGAACGCGTGGAGGTATCGAGTTGAAATTAAAACCATATACAGTCCCTTGAAGCTCTGAAAAAATCAAACTTCTAAGTTTACGTAAAAAAATATACGACCGTTTATGCCACAAAAAACGTATATTTCACACTCTCAAGGGAATCAAAATTTATAGGGTACCTACTTTTCGTTTACCTAGAACTATGAAATTTGGCAAGTAATATCGTCTTATACTACAAGTACAGGGAAAAAATCGGAAAACTATACACTTGTTATTGCTCGTGGTTTTGGAAACTGGATTTCGGGATAAGCTCGGAAAAAACTGCGAGACTCTATTCCTATTTATAATATGTACCTACAAATTTGTACGGAACCCTCGGTGGGCGAGTCCGACTCGCATTAGTCCGTTTTTTTACAGATATTCCACTATAACCATGTTTACGGATTATTAAAAATTAGGCATATTTATTTTGTCAATGTTTGTTCATTGTGTTAGAATCGAGTGACTTGTATTTTGATCGGGGAATAATGAGATACCATTTATTCCAAACTTGTACAAGATTTTTTTAAGTACCTACCTCTACAAGAAAATGCTACAGAGTCTGTTGCTCCAGTGCTGGATCATCAGGCTCTACTAAGGGCACCTAAGTTAAATTTCGGGTATTTCATTTGCTTTAGAGATAATAACTTACGACGGGTTACATCATATTGTTTAAGTAGATATAAAATAAAACACTGTCATGCGACGGGGCGTGTCTCAGTGATAAATTTGAAATAAATATCTTATCAAAACTAAAATAAAACGCGTGTTTATTTTCATCAACTGGCACGTTTAATAATATTTGATAAAGAAAAAGTTTTTCTTTATCAAATATTATTCGAGACAGCTCGATTAACGTCGCCACTTAAAATTGGATTTTTAGCACTTATTTGGAATTATATATCTTATTTGGGGCAAAACAAACTGCGCTCTCTAAACCCTTAAGGTGCCACCGAATTCAAACTGAAAAGGGTGCGGCCACCGCGCTCAATTTGAGATTTACTGCTGTATTTTCCATGTATGTAATGACAATGGTATATTTTAAAAATATTACAGAATTATATTGAATTGTAAAGTGTTTGTTCAGTCTTGTTGTTTAAAGCGATCTCTATCAGACAACTTTTGGATGGAAAGGATTTGGATCGTAGTTTTATAGTTGATATCAAAATTGGGCATTAAAGGACCCAGTTAAACTAACTCTGTGGCGACTTAATGCTAAAGCATTCTTTACCAGTCATCCTGGGCGTTTATTATTTGTACTAAATAATATTTATGCCGAGTTTTAAGCAAATTGGACCACTCGTTAAAAAGTTCCCATACAAACTTGGACACCCTCTACAACTCCTTCGAGGGGTGGTTTGTGGAGATTAGTATTAGTATTTTATCATTTGGATTGGAGTCTATTTATGTAGTTTGTAAGTTCAAGGAATACCATTCTTTAATACAAAGGTTTTTAGCTCTCTTCACCCCCTTAGGGGTAGAATTTTCCAAATTCCTTTCCTAGTGCACCCCTACACCGTAAGAGGAATATATTCTCCAAATTTCATGCTTCTAGGACTAATGGTTTAGGCTGTGCGTTGATTCACCTCTTGGACTTTGACACCCCCTACATCCCCTTTGAGGGATATTTTGGAGAAATAATTATATTAAACTTTTATCATTTGGATTCAAGACTGTAAGTTCAAGGAATACGATTTTTCATACAAAGGTTTTCAGCCCTTTTCACCCCCTTAGGGGTAGAATTTGACAAATTCCTTTCTTATTGCACTCCTACACCATAAGAGGAACATACTCTCCAAGTTTCATGCATTTAGGACTTATGGTTTACGCTGTGCGTTGATCCGCCAATCAGTAACGAAACAGTTTTATATATTATATTGATGGTAGTAGGACAGTAGTAGAATATCAAAATTGTCAAACATTAATAGAGGTACCCCCTTTTCGTTATGTCGTGCTGATCATAATAATTACAAACACCAAGACCTCGTATTCGTTATAATAAATGCACCTTTTACATCACATCGATAATAGCGGAAGTAGTGGTACTTCCTTCTTGGCACTTAACCCAGGCTGTTCTATCTAAGACATGTAGTAATGTTAATCAACTTTTTATAGGTAGGTTCTGATGTGAACCCAAAGGTTCAAAGATATGTATGATTAAAAGAGTTAAGTAAATATTCAAGGCAAGAGTAAATATTACTTTTCCAGACTGTCTTTCAGGTCTTTGTGCTCTCGTTTATGTATTTAAACGGGAATTTTATTTAACAAGGAAAAGCTAAAACAGCCTGCCAAAGAGTTTGCTCACAAAAAATGTTTAAATTTAGTATGATACAAAAAAAATAATACCTAACTAGGTATCATACGTATGATAAAAAAAATTACACGAGTAAAGCATTAACAGACCAGCTTTTTTAACTTATAATCTTTTATTTTTCAAGCCAAAATAACGATAATCTTCACCCAAAAAAATAGGCGAGTTCCATAAAATAACCAAAATTCCGGCTTGATTACGTTTGTTGGTAGTTGGGAATTGTTGAAGATTCATGATTTGTAGTAATTTTTAAATAAGTTTTTTATTGCGCGTGGGCAAGATTGCCCCTGTGACACCAGACTGTCTCGAGGTCACTCAAGTATCGTTCACATTAAATTAAACCCAGGTAGTATTAAAACTGCCTGATACACTATCTTTTATCTTTTACTCCTAGCAGTCTAAGACCTCATCATTTGGTACGTAGGTAAAAGTTGGTAAAAATATGTTGTTATGCTGTTGTCTTTCTGATATTCCAACTATAGGTACAATTACATTATGCAAAAGGACAGTGTTTGAAAGTTAGTTCATTGACTCAGGCGTAACTTTGCGGTAATCCATTCTAAGATATTCATTGGACAGATATACTTGTATATTAGTAACTAATTCTGCTTAATCTTTCTCTCTCTAATTTGAAAATATGACTTATTATTATTATACATTAAATTTATTAGACCGTGTGCTTAAAAATTATAATTAAATTGATATTGGGTGTATCTTAGTAAAAATCATTTAAACATTTGCATACCAATGTGTGTTTGGGAAAATGTAAAACTATAACTAAATACTATTAGATCTTTGTAACCATATTTCTCTCTTTCATTGCGGAAGGCGTCTACGCGAGTAAATGTAGTCCTGAGGATGCTTGTGTCAGATTTTTTTGTTGAGTTTTTTATAATGTTGATGGTGTGGACGCGTTCTGCATTGTGTTAGACTCATCGGAGTGAGAGAGATTGAGCAGAATTAGATACTAAATATTTATCTCTCTTGAATATTTTGGATGTTTGTTGCGGTATCTTAATTAATCTTATTAATATATCGGTATCTTATCTTATTTTTAATCTTCGTAACGGTAGCACCGATTTGGAATCAATAATATTCATAACATAGAACGACATTGTAGGTAGGTATAGATAACTTTATAAACAGGAATTATGCAGGTGAAACTGTGGGTAGAAGCTAGGAAAATAATAATTGATGCTGAATCTGGCACAAGACGCTTTAACGAATTAAATATTTTATTTCACCGTGGGCAACATTATTTATACCTATATTGCACGTGGGCATCTCGCAATATTATTCACGCTACCAACCACGCAAAAGAGGAATAGAAAGTAGGACATTAATGTGTCCAAAACCCTATATCATGGACCTTATTGGAGGCTACTGAGCGTCCGAGGCTTCTACTGATAGGAATTATTTAGTGAAAAGAGCTGCTGTTTAAACATGACTTCGTTTAGGTTTTTGAACTATACGAAGGTAACTTTTGGTCCAATAAAACCACGTGTTTACGAATAAAACATGATTATAAAAAAACTTCAAAAGGATTCATAGAAACGCATGAACACCATGTGAACGGAGATGGAAGTGCAGATGTTCTCGTAAAACTTTTAAATACCTACCTACGTATTCCTTTATCTTGTTCAAACCGTAAAATAAACAAGTTATTTCGACATGTAGCCTGAAAAAAAAATAGAAGGAGGAGAGATTGTAATTAAATAATAATTTAATTTATGAAAATTTTATTATTAAATTTAAATAAAACCGGCCAAGTACGTGAATAGAAAAATGGCTATCATACAGCCTCAATATTTTTAATGAACATCTAATGACACCTCACATAATGGTATGGCGAGAAAAAAATCATCCCCACTTTATGTATATAGGTGTAAAAAATATAAAGAGGTAAAAAAATATAATTTTTCTACCAAAATCCATCAAGCCGTTTAGGCTACAGCGAGGAACGGACACATAAACATACACCCGAAAAACATTACCCACCTTTTGGGCAGTCGGGTAATAAAAATATAAGTACTGTCCAATAGTTCAATATCTAACTTGTTCAGTTCAATTGTTCAATTTGACGACCTCTGTTGCGGGTTCGATTCCCGCCACGGGATAAATGTTTGTATCTGCAAATATTAGTCTCAGGTCTGGGTGTTTTCTATGTATATCATGTATGTATTTACAAAAAATGTATATAAGTAGTATATCAGTCATGCAGTTTCCATAATACAAGCTCTGCTTAGTTTGGGGCTAGATGGTGCTGTGTGAAAATGTCCAGCATTATTTATTTTTTATTTTAACTAATCGTAAATGATTTTTGTCCTAGTGCTCAGGACACAATACGACTTTCAAAATTATCCTGCCCTATATGACGTGATAACTATACTTACTGTAAGTAGTCGTGTACATGCAGCTTGTTTTGTCGCTAGCTTCAGCCAACGTCCGCACCGCGGGAAGCTACGCGACGACGACATGCGTCCGAGTCGTATGCGCGCTCCATCCACACCGCATCTTAAATACCAACGGAGCGTCTCGCCTGCCACCATAACTCCTCTTCTGTGAACATTGAGCCAGTTAGGTAGTGCTCCTCTAGACCTACAGTTGATACTTACTCGTAAGCACGTTATCTACAAGTGGAGACTATTCTAGAAACTATTTTTTTCGTACACGTATGACTGACATGTTAGATTTCATAATAACGAAGTGAGACAAAACTTAATAATGTAGAAAAACTTCTGAAATCATGATAATTGGCTACTTACTGAGCACAAATGTTTAACGATATATAGATGCGAAAATGACCTCGATTCTGTAGTAAACTGACTAAACTCAATTTAAACCATCGCTCTCTTTTACTAATAGTGTACGCAAGAAAGAGATAGCTACGAGTACAATTTAAGTGCTGTGTACTGCTGTCAAATCAGTTTACGTGCCGCTTTTCTTCGTGTTTATAGTCAGCATGTTTTGATATCTCGACTAAATTTGTATGGAAAACTTAAATCTGACTAATTTGACAGCACTAAAATTGTAGCTATCTCTTTCTTGTTTGGACTATCAGTAAAAGAGAGCGACAGTTTAAATTGAGTTTAGTCAGTTTACTACAGAATCGAGGCCAATGTAGTCGCAATCAAAAGGCTAAATGGCAACGGCACGGGGCGCGGCCGGCGCTGCGTGCTGATAACCAAGTTGCACCTTAGCCAAAGACTAAAGGCGTCTATTACTGATATTTTTTCATACAAATCTGTCACTAAGACATACCTACTTAAGCTAGTTTTTGAACAGAAAGGTTATTGTTATGCAGATTAACATATTATTTGTCACTAGGAAGGAAAGTATATAGTCAAAATTCATGGAATCAATACCCCCTGAAATTATCGATATATCTTAAGAGAAAATTTAAAAAAAAAATTGTTACGATATGTTACATGAGAAAAGTAAATTATCATAATCGCGCGATAAAAAATTATAATCTCAACGTGACATGTCGTACCTACGACACGACGGTAGAGTTACAAAATACTTGTTGAATTGCATAATACATGAGTACACTCTGCTGTTTAGGTTTTCAATTGTTTAAATAAAAAAATATAGATAGCATTATAACGTACACTAAATTCGTTCATTTCAGTCCAATAAGCTGTCCTAAGATTCTGATCATAAATGCACCAATGCACCGAGTTTACTCAATCAAGATATTATTTGAGAATTGAATGATAGATAAGTAACTACATGAATTTGAAATAGCCTGAATAGTCCTGTAAATCATATCGTCGACCTCTGTGGCGTAGTGGGCAAAGGCTAGCCTGAGATGCAGAAGTTTCGATTCCCGCCGCGGGACAAGAGTTTGTGGAATCTGCAAATATTTGTCTCGGAGTGTTTTCTACGTATGTATAATAGTATGTTTTTAATACAAGCTTTGCTTAGTCATGTAAAATGTCCAGTATTACTATTTTTATTATTATTTCTCTTTATTTATTCAAAATCTCAGGCCTGGGGCTTTTACAGGCTTTAGTAGAGCCGAAGCTAACACTAAAAGGTCTTTTGTAAAATACATTAATATATAAAAAACTATACTAGTGGATTGCGACTAAAGTAAACTATTATTATTATCATTACTTTTTTATTGGGGATTCAAACATTTTACAGACCTTGACGAAAACTTGAGTTCACGACAGGTTAACTTTGAAAAATTTGAATTTGTAAAGTTATTCCCACCTATTACATATTTGGAGGATTCCTGAATATTTCAAAGAGTGTATTGATCCTGGTACTGAACAAAACAATGTAAAAACCACGCAAAAAAAATCTGTTTTAATATTAATGGGGCAGGAGCCAGAGATAAATACGCTCGGTTTGGAAACGAGTTTTGAATAATGTGAAATGTGACGTAGGTTTTAGCCTCGAGGAGATGCGCCTTATTTCGTAACAACAACATGTAATAGTATACTTGCTTATGCCTGAGCCACACTGTACCTAACACCAATACTTAGGCTGCTAAAATTATTTTGGTTCTTTTCTTATATGTAAGGATGTACACGAAAAAAATGTCGGCTATAATTCTAGTAGTTAGGAAATCAATGGCATTATAATTAGATGCGCTCTGAGTATCACACAGCATTAACCTCTTCAAAGTAGATATTAGATACTAATACACTAGCGACATAGTTATAAGTAGTTATACTTTCGTAATTTTTGTGTGTTCCGTAAGAAAGAAGGTAAGTTGGTTAACACATCACGAAATAGCTCTACCGCACTCTATAGGAAAAAGAGTGGTTTTTATGAAGGTTAAATGAATTACAAACGTCTATAGCTAACTCTTCATTAGGTTAATAGTAGTCACGGTATTAACAGTCAAAAACGACATAGCGAGACAGAAGTGTTAAGATATACATAGAAATTTGGAACTGGTGTACCTACCTAGTTCGTGGCCTAGATAACACATATTAGGCTACTTTTATCCGGATTCCACACGGGCAAAGTTGGTATAAGTTGCTTAAAATAATTAGTAGATAAGATATAAATACGAGTAAAATCCAAAGTTATGTAGTTATTTTGTGGAAGTTAATTTCGAGCTCAATCCAACGATACCCATTCAATTATTATTTATTACAAGCGATCAAGGTACGTTTTTTTTGTCAATGTAATTTTGATAGGTTATCTCGAGACGTCGCCAATTAACGGCTATTGGTATTCGGAGTTACCTAATTTCATGAATTGTATAACTTACGTTACCTTAAATTTCCAATATCTGCGACACATTGTGATGTTTTTAAATACCTATATTTTTTTAATCTACCTATAGGTACCGATATAAATATCCTCAAATTGCTCACCAAGCTTTACGAAGTACGTAAATACCTACCTTACTTCTTTCTTATACTAAGCACAAGTGAAATTTTCAAGAACATTTCTGATTTCCAGGTAAAGGTACGCATAAGATCTTTGTTATTCATGGTAAAATATAGGTACCTTACCTTACCTTTGTCAAATATTATGTGAATTATGCGGCTTAGGTTTTGTGGATAGAGCCTGCTATCTTCCAGTCAAATATTGACTCGGATATAATTTATGGTGGAAGGTGGCACTTTGTACCTTTTTCAGAAAACGCCTCATCGTTAATGCGTTGACCATTTTTTCGCGAGTGACCAAATTTACAGGGAACTTTTTCAGCCAAACTTTAGTCAAAAGCTGATTAGAGGCTGATTAGAATTCCGCTGGGACGAAATTTTCAGAACAAATATAATGTTCTCTAAAGTCACAGATTTATAAAAACAACAAACATTGATCGTGCCTAATGCTAGGAAATTGCAAAAAGACAAAATTACACGTTTTTAAGCTAGCGTAATTACGGTACGCAAAATGGCTATATTGCGTACCGTAAGCATAAGCTGTATGAAAACCGACAGATACCTATTATACATAAGTTTTTCAGGCGAAATAAGTTTGATAATAGGAACTGGTGAATGTTTTCGTTAGTACTAAAACCTCAAGTCAAATAAATAGGATATTTATATCGATTGTCAAGAGGATACATGCAAGGATGATTGGCACTTCCCCTTCCGCTATGTATCCTGAATTTTGATTGTATTTTACAATCTGTCAATTGTTTGACAGTTTTTTTTACGATCGGTAAATTTTGCTACGCATGGATTTTTATGGTTGTCGAAAAAACGACCTTGTTGTTATCTTCAATTGATACATTTGGTAAACCTTAAATTACCTGGTATTTTCGCTTACTTTAGTTACACTGTGGTTTGTTGAGTAGAAATCTTTAATTGCATAATCTATAGTAAAACCTGAACTTCCAAATTAATACCTATAGCTATAACTACACTACACACCTCTAAATCATATACAAGATACCATAAACCGGGCAAATACTGTAGGCAAACATAACTCATCTCACACTATCATGATGAGGCATGGCACTTAAATAGGGTGCATGAATATGAAATAACTTACAAATAAGTTGCCTGCAGTGCCGATTATAGAAGTTCAAGATAACAATAAGTACCTATGTACCTCTATCTATTATTCTCTATCTACCTTTTTCTATTAGATCAGAAAAATCACTCGCAATTTTTTTAAGCTATGGTATACAACCATTTCTTTTCCATGTCACAGAGCTGCTTGTTAATCGTTTTATTATTACATACTTAGTATCTCACATAATTATTATGTGTATGTATATTTTATAAGATATGTATTGGTATATGTTATTTATGTAGGTATTTATTATTAATATTATATTTTTTATTATAGGTTACCGCCGTCTTTTGATTCCATTTTATCCTGGACTTTGAAAGGTTGTCTAGAAAAGATCGCTTTTAGCGATAAGACCGCCCATTGTACCTTTTCTGTTTATGAATTCCTGTGTATTTTGTATTTTGCTTTGGTATGCAATATAGATTTATCTATCTATCTATCTATAAATCGTAGGTATGTCTATCAGTGCTAGATAACCTAGACGATGTCAAACACCTTAGCTCACACCTTGGCCCTGTTGTGCCTTTATCCTTAAGCGACCGCGTATCTTCCGCTTAGCCCATTCTGGTAGGTAGGTACTACCAATGTTATTTTGTATTCGCAAGCACAGGTTTCCGCTTGCCGATATTATTAACATCTGACCCGGAAATATGGGTACCTACATAACCTTAGTACTCATAGTAAGTCATAAAAACATAAGAGTAAATTAAAAATTAAAATCACTCTTAAGTTCAAATACGTAGGTATGTAATATATCTTTCAGTAAGTAAATAACACCGTCATTTTTTAAGGTTCTTTCCATCCTAAATTCCAGTCTAAGATTGTCTCGAAACAAACTTTTTTTTAATGTTTTTTATGTTGTACTGTAAAATTAAAACAAATTTTAGGGTGTTATGCACAATAAAGAATTTATGTCTTGACTTAATTGCTTATTTCAAATAAAATTACATATCCTAATTTCATATTTTGATTTTTTGCCACAGATTTTGCTCTTAATTTCAAAGTAGGTACATTTATTACTCTAGATCTCGACATGATTGTAAATTGTCGTACAATAGTTTATAAAGCACTTCTTTTATCAAGAAATTCCAAATTGAAATCGATTGAATAGTTAAAAAGTCACTCAGCGTTCCATTTTTAATTCATTTCAACTAGCACACCATTTAGAAAATGTAAATATAAATGAATACCCTAGTCTTGACATTATTGTTTATTTCATGATTCACTTATTCCATTATGCAGATTACCTACAAACTTAACAAAAGATTAGTCATGCTGCCCCATTGTATAATCATAATTAAATAGTTTATAAGATTTTATGCCGAGCTTTTTTAATTCCGGTGTATGCAATAATACAAGAATAATATATCTATCTAGATGCATCACCCGTTGGTGGGCAAAGGTGACAAAAATAAAAATATAGTACTCAAACAAATATACTTAGATTTCATTGTAGTGAATCTAGTTTAAGAGCCTAACGGCGTAGCCCAATAAAAAATAATAGTTTTCTGAGAATAGTGAAGCATGTTATATCTTTAGATTAGGCTATAGGAACGTTTGTAGGGAAAAAACAACCGTATAAGTGCGAGTCTATTCGCTTGTATGTTCACGAAAATAATTAACATTACTCAAGTCCGTAAACTATGCGAAAGCACCAAACATTGATCATAAAATGGGCGCCCTTAGTCAAAAAAAAATGCCCATGCAGCGAAATACGTCACGGTCAATTCTGCAACTACAACTGTAAATTTGTAAACGCAAAAAAAAATATAAAAGTTTTTAGAGCTCTAAATCTACGTATTTGATATTATTTCAGTTCAACTGGATCCCTCCACGCATTCCTGAGAAAAAGGTTCTTAATAGACAGACAGACTTACGGACGGACAAACAACGACGTTCCGTTTTTTCTTTTTGTGGTACGGAACCCCAAAAACAACAAGATTCTTATCTAAAAGATAAGAACCACATTGTTAGCATTCAGTGAACAGCTGCGATGTACACACATAAAAATTGCAATCAAATTAAAATTATTTTGAAAAGTTAAAATATTTTGCTTTTAATCGCTTTTCCATAAGAATTGATTGAAATTCATTTTATACATAAAAACAACAGAAATAAAATGGTTTATTTTAATTCTGCATTCTTAACAACGAAACAATTCGTTTTGTAAAGTCAAAAGAAATACATCTAGAAATATGTTCAGTTTTTAAACTGATCGCAACCCTTTAAAATAATGCAGACCCTAGCATTAGCCGTATACGTTTGTTGGTGGTTTTGTTGGTAGCAGCTATAGTTTGTTTGCGTTCGTTGCACGTTGCCCGGTGAGTCATTGCTGGAGGTTAAATTCTCGAGCACACATTGCTGTCGAACCGAACTGGCAAACCGGCTGAACCAACATCCAGCACCTGTGCAGCAAACACACTCCTGCGTCATCGAACTATTTTTGACATCATATTGAATAACATTACATTCATTAATACAAATAAAAAAGTATTAGTTTTGCCCCCTGTTTTGTTTTCATACTATCCATTAAAGTTTTTCAAAGATAACTCTAGTACTCTTGGCAGTGCAGTTTGTGTGTTATTTCTTCATTCAGGTTGAATGCTCAGACGTTATAAAAACATTCGGTCAAGGTCTCTACTAAAGATGCTATGTAGATTTGATGATCATCTCCCATTCCCTCTTCGAACATGTTTTATGCAAAAATCCTTATCTACTCATTTTACTACATGAATTGCATCTTCAACTTGTTTACAAACAAGTATGCTGGAAAAGTACATATTCTCATGAATATATCAGATTTCTATATGACGGGTGTATCAAGGTTTAATAATTCATTAAACGAATCCTTAGTCATATCATAGTGAGTGCATGGGATCCTTTTCAGCCAATTTTGAGGTGTTGGATAGCGTCATGAATTGATCATCTACTTATCCACTTTCGCACTAATCGCAACAGCTTTACATTATAAGCACTAATAGCATTACACGTTATGCACAAATCCTCTCAAAAATCATCTGAACTCGTAGGTACTAATCAAAGTGCAAACCGGCCTTTACTGTATGAATTGCAGATAGATATCTATATATATATCTATATATCTATCTACAGTAAAGGTATATCTATCTATATAGATAAACTCTTTCTCTCTTCTAGCACAACAAGGAAAAATCCTACACACATTAAATAGTTTACGTATCAATATACACACAAATAATAATAATAATAATTATGTGAGATACTAAGTATGTAATAATAAAATGATTAACTATGTAGTAGCGCTGTGACATGGAAAGGAAATGGTTGTATAACATAACTTTAAAAATAGCGAGCTATTTTGATGATCTTATGGAAAAAGGTAAGGCGTTCTATAGTCAGCTTGAACACTAAAGGAATTACTATAGAATTGTGAACTATGGACAGGAGTATGAAGCTGTAGAGTTTCGAAAGAGCGAAGGTTTCGATCATGTGCGTGGTGTAAAAACTGAAAGGTAGAATTGTATATTCAACTTTATTACAAACAAGTTTTATTTTTTGTGTATAGGCAAACATTCTTATTTCAAACAAAGACCTATGACGTTATTTTTCCATTGATGAATGTGATTAGTCGACATTCACGTAGAGATATTAATATTGAGCGATATTATTTATGCTGGTTTCACATTCGAAAGTGCTAATGTATCATTGTCTTTTGTGCACGATTTTGGAACACCTTGAATATGAATGCACTGACGACGCTCACACTACGCAAGTTGGACACGTGTACCTACTTACTTATCGGAAATCAAAATATCTAGATCATACTAGGAGCTATTTAATAGTGCATTATTACAGAGGCCGCGAGGACTTAAATGATACGACACAGGCAAGGCAATTGCCATTTATGCTGAGGCATATAGAGTGCTTTTCTAAAAAAAATGCAAGGTAATGAAAATGGTTTCTGATACTCTGAAAATGGTTTACGTATTTTCTTTTGACTTTACTAGAAGCAGGTTTTCCATCACTAATTTGACAGATTTCAGAACCTTCGAAACTCATATTTTATTTATGTACCTAGTAAGTATTTATTATCAAAATAACAGAATGCCTTAGCTTCTTTACGGCCTATTTCTTTTTAATTTACTGCATGAGCCGAAACGTAGACATCTGTGGTAAAGGCGTCTGCATACAGCTACTTGAAGGCAACCAAGCTCGACAAAAGAGATCCAAATTCAAATGAGGCAAATAAAGATAAACTTTTGTCGTCATTATTAACAACCCAGCACGGCAATAGATTTCCATACAATGTTGCCGGCGCGTTTTTTGTTTCAAATTCAAAAAACACTCGGACAATTAATTTTCATTCATAATTTCCGGCGCATTTTTTGTTCTGAATTCAAAACTGACGCTGTGTATACATGTACGATACTTCGCGTGTTCGGTTTTCGAAAGTAAAGATAATATTTCCGCGCATTGGTGAGAACATTATTTTACAAAATTAAATAGTCTCGAGGACATTCTGTAAATAATTCTGAAAGCGCGTTGATGTCTTTTATATGGAGAGTTGGAAAATCTCTCAAACTTTTTCTTGATTATTCTCATTTTAAATAACTAAACAAGTATATATATATCATATCATCTCTGAAGTAATTCTTATCTAATTCAATTCAAATGATACTCTCTAGTTTGCACAGATATTATAATACACGTTTGTAATGTTTTTTAAGAATTAATAATTTTCACATTTTAGTCCATCGCGTAGCTGCTGCGTAGCACATTCTTAGGACCGTTAGAATAATCTACCTACCTGTTCCTTCATCATTTTTGTATTTTTTATTAATGATAATCACACAAGCAGTTAAAATGGAAATATTCAGTATATTTGCGCGTGTCAGTGCTAGCGCAAACTGATGGCATTATTAGCTCCTGTTAAACATATTTGATTTGGAAATTACACACGGGCATGCTAACGCCACGGTCTGCAAACATCGGAAAAGTACGGGAAGCTGTCAATATACGATATGCCTGCCTACATTGCATAATATACATTAACGATTTGACATGCAATGCAGCGTAGCGAATAGCTATTATGTACCCTGATTTCTTTGTTTTGCGATCTTACACGCTGTTCGCTGTTTTCGTTAACTACAATTTGTTTTTTTTACATTTAAAATACATTGTAGTTATTGTAAGCGTTAGGTTTGCCTACTGTTTTGCTCACTATCTTAATCTAGAATAACTGATTCATTTTGTCTTATAGCGTGTATTAGGTACACTGCATCGTAGTTTTTAAAATGAATTACGCAAGTCTTGTGTTTGTCATCAGAAAATAAACAATTGCAAACAGTGATACTGTAAGCTTATTCCATTTGACTAAGTAGGTAGGTAGTAGACAATCGTAAACATTACAGGACATTACTAGGAAATTATATTATCAAGGTTTCAGAATTATCTGTAAGAATGTTTTTATTTTTATTTTATATTACAAGAACGTGTTAGACAAGTTTTATAGCACCAGAAAAAATGGTAGCAAACTGGGCGCTTGGTTAATATTTTAATGATTCTGATTTACACAGAAAAAATCTTATTAGTTAATATTATCCTAGTATCAAATTATTTTTTTTTTTACTGAGTTTGAGCAACTTATACCTAAAACTATACTCCTTTAGTGTGTTTTTCCTGTGTCTTACAATAAAGACAGTCCATGGCCTAAAAGTCAAATTTTCGTATTTAAAAAACAGCCAAAGTCTTGGTCTCATAAACATCAAAATCAGAATTCTATTTAAAACTAATTGACCTTTCTTCCTAAGAAACACGTCAAAATATACGGAGATATCATGCGTTTCTGTATATTTATTGAAACATAAAGGGAGCTTTCATACAATTAAGGTAGGTAATAACATTATTAAGTTCATAAGCGAATCGACAACAGATAAATATTAGGTGATTTCGTTGTAAAATATTTACAGGAACTGGGCCTCAGAGTTTTTCTTGCTATTTGTGTATACTTTTATGAACTGCAGACGTCATCGTTGCAATTTTTATGCACCTAGATTATTCGCAATTCCGGCCTTGAGACATGGCCACCGCATTAAAGCCACGAGCAGTCTGCGCATTAGCACTTGCGCCGCTGCAATAATACACTGCACCCGCGGGACTAGGGATGGCATTCATGGAATAGACGTTTACCGAACTCGGAAGTGATGTATTTTTACAAATGATTTACGAACAGTCACTAGTAGCAGTGGAGCTTCTTGTGAAGGGCTCGTCCAGGGAAGTACTACCACCATACCTATTTCTGCCGCTAAGCAGTATTGCTCGCATTTCTGTGTTCCGGTTTGAAGGGTATGGATGCCGGTGAAATTACAGGTACATGAGACTTTACACCCGTTATGTCTTAGGACGGATTGTTTGGAAACTTGGGGGTCTGATAAGAAAAGAAAATCTTTCTGAAGTCACAATCTATCGGAAATCTGTTACATCCCTATGCAGAGTACCATGACCGACCTATGTAGATAAATAGAGGAGATATCACGCATTTTTCAAGCAAATGTGACATGATCTAGCATTATGTTTAGGAGTGAGCATAGTTAAAAGATTTGTAATTCTGACGTTCAAAAGCTGTAGAGTTGTTTTTATACAGAGATTATTTAGTTTTTTTTTCTGTTTACCTGCAAGGTTTCACTTAGTTGCTTAGTGAGGAATGATGACCGTCCATCCATAATTTAAGTTCATTAAATTCATTTTTATTACATACTCTTTATGTACTTACCTACTGAGATCTTTCATCTTTATATTCATGTAGGTCAAATGCTTTCAAAGTCATTCAAAAGTATTGTTGTCGCTTTCTTTTCTTACATCTATTAGTAGTAGGTTACTCGTGTATCTAAGTACACGAATGTATTCTTACGTAAATCTTCTTCTAAACAAATTACTTTAAACTGTTACCTAATGTAGGCAGGTCATAAAGAATCTGGATATTTCCATGGTTTCATATTGCAACGCAGGGTGGTTTTACATTTTGTTTTTCAGCATTTTGTAGGGAATTACAATAGACATTAAAGATGTTTAAAACATAACGTTACAACTTAGTAACAAAATCGAATAAAGAGGTAGGTAGGTATCTCTACCTAGGTCAAAAGGAGAAGAGAGGTACTCGCCTACTTAAATAAATACGTGATGTAGGTATGTACTTGTTCAGATAGGAGACTATATTAAGTCTTGGGTATTTTAAATCTGTATACAAATTATACGAAACTAGTTAATCTCTTTGGTAGAATACTAAGTAGGTATTTTTACATTAACACAGAATTTACAAGGTAATTTTGAATACTTTTAAAATTATTCAGACTAGGTACTTACCAACTAAGGAATTACAGATCTATATAATAATCATTTATTTCGGATTTAACACCATTATTGTTAGTAGCGACTTAGACACTCATTCATAATAGATAATTCATGTCACAATAAATTCTAATAATAAACTTACAAATTATTATTTGGCACAACGCATTGAGTGATAGGGCAGCACATGAGGCTTGATCCAGTGTCTGAGTATAAGACCGTCAAGCCAGTACCTCCTGAGCACGGTGGCTGAGCAGCCACCGTGCTCAGGAGGCTGTTGGTACTGGCGCGCACCTGTTGCATCAGGGAGGCTGTGCGCTTGCGCATGATGGCGTGGAAGCCGTCCGTGTGTGTCTCCGCGAACATACCCGATGCGCTGCAGAAGCGCGGCAACCCCAACAGCATCCTGAATGCATTGTTATATTGGACACGAAGGGCGCTGTACGCAGTGTGAGTATAGTTGATCCATAGGCTGCAGGTATAAAAAGATTGGCAGTATGCCTTGAACAAGGTAATTTTTACACTTTAAGTGCACTTTGCGAACATACGAAACAACATATTACTCCTTACTTACCCTTCGCTCCCTCTCAATGTGCTGGTCGTGTTTGAAGATCTCAGTGACCCATTGCACCAGGTATTTGAATTGCGAGACCATTTTAAGCACAGTGCCACTAGGGCATGCAATATCGGAAGGTATTCAATTCCGGAACAGAATTTCTTTTATTATGTTTTGAGGAAAGGAACGGTCAAATAACTTGTGTTATAGTATCAGTATTTAAATCAACATTAAGTAATATAGAATATAAATAAAAAAGTACGATAATACACACTTACACACGCACGCAGTAATTATTTTCACAAAAAAAGTTAGATGAACAAAATAATTAAAACAACAATATTACTTATTCATTGTATGAATCTGCAAATATTTGTCTCGGGTCTGTATTTTTTTTCAATGTATCATTATGTATTTACAACAAAAAAAATGTATATACCTAAGTAGTATATCAGTCATGTAGTTCCCATAATACAAGCTCTGCTTAGTTTGGGGCTAGATGATGCTATGTGAAAAATGTCCAGCATTATTAATACTATTTATTTACTCTTAATACTCTCAGGCAGGACCCACAAAATATATTTGTATGCTTCTGTGAGATGCACACATCGTTGTCTTCCGTTATCATATCGTTTTTTCTACTTTGACAAACCCTGCATACTCAAAATTGGTAGATACAGATGAATAATCTTGCATAGAGGTATATCCAGTTTGGATTGGATTGGATTTGGAGTTGGTTCTTCGACTGAAACGTCTTTGTCAGAAGACGATGATACGTTCATTTTGGGATTGGAGGGCACTGCATGTGCAGGATTAGGCTAACTGGGTTTTGTACTGGCGTAGTAAATTGACGATAATCTCAGAAATTTTCTCGTTATTTGGTTTAGGGAAAATATTGTCGTCGGTTTGTGCGAATAAGTCTTCCCAATGGTGCAAATAGTGCAGCACTCCTACTAATAATGGTATTCTTTCTTTTACACGACCTCGGAAAGTAGAAATGTTGCGTTTTGTCGTGCAAAATGCCACTCACTGAGTAAAAGTTATTAAAATATTAGTCCTCTCAATTCCGGAATTTAAATATCGGAAAAATCTATTCGAGATTCCGGAATTACGTAATTCCGGAATTACGGAATGCATGCCCTAAGTGCCACCTAATGACACTGTGGATACGTGAGGGTAGTATTTCGCACCCGCCTTAAAAACTAACAGCTCGCTCTTAGTGGAGTTGTACTCAGGTACAACTCCACTAAGAGCGAGCGGTGGCCCTTGGCCTCAGGGCCAAGGGCCACCGCGTACCACTCACATATACCTACTAATTTCCTGAGGGCACTGATTTATGGGCTCAGTAGAACCATATCATCAGCATAACTGATATTGTTCACCATTTTGCCATCAACAGAACAACCTACCATGGCGTCACTTAGCTCACCAATCACTAATTAGCCGATTCACATACAGGCTGAAAAGTCGGGGCGAGCTCAGCCCCCCCCCTGCCGCACCCCACATTCAAGCATGTACGGTTCGGATAGCGAGTCTGCCCACCGAACCACATTGCTTTGGTGACCATACCAGTACTTAAACAAATCAATCAGCTCACCAGGCAATGTTGTATCTTCAGACAGCTTCTTCCACAGGATGTTATAGGACACAAAATCGAAGGCCTTCGGTAAGTCTAGAAAACACGCATAAACTGGTGTTTTCCTATCTGTGTAGTACCGAACGGTATGCTTGAGGCACAGCACCGCTTTTTCAGTAGAAAGCCCAGATCTAAAACCAAACTGGGCATCGTTAAGCTCTAGATGTTTTTGAAGCTGTTTGTCAAGCATAAAGTCCAGCACCTTAGCTATAGTAGTAGCCAGGTATGCTTAGTGTAGACGGGCATCAGAGTGAGTCATTTGTGTTTTGAAAGTACTCCAAATTGTGCAGAAAACAATAGTAGGTACCTACGTAGGTAAGTGCCTACTTAATTACCTATTTGTCGACCTGAGTCGTACGCATTTTTCGATTTATTACGCGCATTGTTTTAGTAATTCTAATTACTGAAATAATGCGCGTATCTAATTAATCCAGAATGTGACGTGACGCGTTAGTCAGGTAAACACGTCATAAATATAAGCATTATGTAAGTACCTGCTCTTGGTACTTACTGGACGTGGATTATGAGAACGTGTCTATGGGACGCCAACCGAATGTAGGACGGTAGAGGTAGAGCAGACGATGTCACACAATTATGAATGGATTTAAGGACATCCTCTTATTACGTCGGAGCCGTTTTCAGGCTTACATGTGTCGTAATCTAATCTGCCTTCCTTATTGTTTTACGCATCTTCAAATATAAAATTGGTCCAGTTAACGTAGGTACCACGTAATATTTGGCTATGGTTTAATATTGACGGTAAACAATTGAAATTTGCTGGTACCGATTTAGAAAAATAATGTTAATTGACACAAATTACCTAAACAAGACATTTATACTTATTTTTAAGTAGGTAGGTACTTACCTACCTAACCTAGGTAACGTTTAAATATTTTCTTAAAATTAGGTAGGTACAACTGATGACTAAAATAAAAAGTACCTACCTACTACTTAATTGGGTATTTATTTGCATCTACAATAAATACCTAATAATCTGTCAAAATAATACCTACCTACTTATTATTATTTTGACATAACTTTTAGCTTGTAAATATTAGGTACCTAGATACTTTGTAAATGTAGTGTTTCGACACAATAATTAGGTAGGCATGTAGGTACCTATATTGTTTGAATAAATGAAATGAAATAATTAGGATTTAGAACTAGGTTTTAACCTAGTTTGTGCGTTTCAGTCATATTGACCAAATTCTGAATCTATGGCCAACTTTTCCCAAACGTTAGCGGTGTGGTGGTAAGGGACAAGCAATGGGAATCCTTCTTAGTAGATAGGTAGGTAGGTAGGGCTTTTTAAATGCAAAAATAGGCTGACTCTACATTTTGATTGAGATATTAGAATAATGTAATTTCTTTAAATATAAAGAAATCTTGGCATGAATTATCAAATGATGCCCATATTTCACACTGTGCAGTTGGTAGCCTTTCAGAAAAAAAATTACTCGTATGTAACAATTGAGGCAGACGAGTGCGTTCGGTCACGTCCAAGCAATTAATGCAATGGAGTTTGTTCGAGGTTTGTGAAAAATGGAGGCGCTACGAAAACCCGTCAGCATAAGCGCGGACTTGGCGAGCCAAGGGCCGCAGAGCGGACACCGGCCGCCGGCCGACGCGACGTCACGAGAAAGCCGAGGCCTCTATATAACCACTGGCGTCCCGCCCGCGCCGCCACACTCGCAGGTTGCCAGTCCTCGTCGTCTCACGCACGTTCACTCGCCACTCGCGCTCAACATACCCGTTATCGCTCACTTGTGTCCGCGCTTCCATCGCACGCACTCGTACGCCACCATGACTGTCTCCAGCAAGATGAACAGTGTTTCCCGCCAGTCGATGCTGACTCGATTCGGTCCTGGCGGATTACTCTACGCCGCAAATAAAATTCTAGCGGTACGTCATCGAAAAGTGCTTAGATAATTAAAATTTGTGAATGTGTTATTTTTGTGGATATCGTGTGATGAAATGTAGTGTTTGACCGTGTGCTTTTGGTTGTTTACAGGTCGCTGTGCCTGGTAAGGAGGAAGATCGCTGGCGCGGCAAGGATGAGGTCGCGCTATTCAAACGCTGGAGGCGCAACATCTCCCCCGTGCCCGCGGAGCCCGCCCCAGCGAGCCTTGCGCCCGCTCCTCAGGCTCAGCCATCGGAGCTGCTCAAGTTCCTAGCTATTGTAAGTATTATCCCGTTAAAAAAGTACTAAAAAGGCTTATGAAAAATCACATCTTTTATAGTTTATTAGATAAGTAGGTACAAAAAATTCAATTTGGTCTTGCACATTTTTCAACATTCTTACTTTAGTTGTTATAATTACCAAATTTTTTGGATAATGAAATGTTATATTTATTTTTTAAGATATTTTTACTTCAATTCAATTATCATCGCAAATGGAACTAAATATTTTATTAAATAACTTAAAAAAAAATAAAGTGTGTACCTACCTAACCCACACCATCTGTCATGTTATGTACAAGTAAATAAATAGGTAAATTTTGTTTTGTCTAACAGAATGCATTGGAGCTATCGGCCCCAGCGTCGGACGCTCTACTGAAGTCCCGCTCGTCGGAGTGGTTCCAGCTGGCGGGACACCCCGGCTCACTGGCGCCCGCCGGCCCCGGCACCGTGTGGAAACGCCGTGCGGCCGGCGATCACCCCGCGCACCATCCCGAGCGCGACGCCTACGAGGCGCTCGCCTCCTGCCCGCACATGCGCGCCGCCATTCCCCAGTACTACCGCGAGCTCAGCTATGCCGGCGAGAGCTTCATCGAGCTGCAGGACCTGTTGCACGGCTTCCGCGACCCCTTCGTCATGGATGTCAAGATGGGTACAAGAACCTTCCTCGAGGACGAGGTCAGCAACGCGCGCGCCCGCGCGGACCTCTACGAGAAGATGGTACGCCTCGACCCGAAAGCGCCGACCGAGGCAGAGCACGCGGCCAGGGCGGTCACCAAGCTGCGCTATATGCAGTTCCGCGAGCAGCGCTCCTCGTCAGCGGAGCAAGGGTTCCGCATCGAGGCGGTGAAGGTGCCGGGACAGCCACCGCGCACGGACCTGCAGAAAGTGCGCGAGCCGCAGCAACTTGCGGGCGCGGTGGCACGCTTCCTGGGCCGTGACGAGCGCGCGCGCCGTGCCATCGCCGCGCGCCTGCGGCAGATCCGCGACCTTTTCGAGCGCTCCGAATTCTTCAAAACCCACGAGATCGTAGGCAGCAGTATCTTCATTATTTACGATGACGAGCGCGTCGGCGCTTGGCTGATCGACTTTGCTAAGACGCGGCGCATCCCCGAGGGCGCCCGTGTGAACCACAGAGCGCCTTGGGAGCAGGGGAACCACGAGGAAGGTTTCCTGTACGGGTTGGATAGACTGATAGACACGATAGAGAGTGCGAAGCTACCCTCAGCACCCTCGGAGCCCGATGTCTCGCGCTGAGCGCCCGGCGAGAGGACCTTGGAATCGCCACCGTCGCCACTCGGCAGGCCTAACGCCGCAGTGCCGCTCTTTTTGCGTCGATCCGATGCGCAACACGCGCGTGGAAGATGAACACAAAAACTCATGATTGTGCATTTGAGAAAGAAATCGCGAATTTGTCGCCTATTTATTTTGTTCTAGTCTTAATGTAATTAATACCTACTACTTAACTATTATTGTCAATAAAATATTTTTATATTGTAAAGATTCTTGCTAGATTTTGTTTTTACCTCTTGAAATTCATTTAGCAATTGCAAACAATCTGAACAACATTAATGCCTCAAATTAAAAAATAACAGAAAATGATGGATAATTATGAATTATTAGAGTAGCCAGCTGCAACGCAGGAGATGCGGGTTCGATTCCCGCTACTGGACAAATGTTTGCATGTTCTGTAGATGTTTGTTCCGGGTCCGAGTGTACCACCACATCCTGTGTCGTGGGTACGAGTATCTACGACAAAATCTTAGTGTCTGTTGTTATTATTAATAATGTTCCATACATTGGCTCAGCAGGCATTAACTTCATGGTTTTTCTCTACAATTCAAAGATAGAGAGAGACCTATACATAACTTAAACTGCATGAAGAAATAGACATAGAGTAGAAAATTATTAAAACTAAATTATATTTCGAGAAGTTTTATAAGTACTGGCTACTGGTTGATACACACAACAATAATAATTAATGATATCATAATTAAAAATATAGTAATTAACATAATTGTGTATTAATAAAGACTAAACTAACTAAAAATTAGAGGGATTACAATTAAAAAACCGATTCTGTCATATAACTAAGATAAAAAATAAGATAAGTCTTTAACAGAAATAAAATCCAGAGAGAAATTTAATATAAGGTAAGAAAAGTTTTCTATAGATGCATCAAAATTTTACCAAGGTAGAAAGGCACTTGTAAACAGGCTAGTTTTGTAGAAATTTCTTGCTGCAATTCTATAGGTGCATCTCTTTACGCTTTTTTTTTGCGACGGCTATACAATGACAACAAGAAACTGGCACTAGCCCGTTTACATGCGCCTTAAGATTATAGAAAAATATAGGCACATGACATATAAGAGTTAGTGACCTATCTCATTCAATCAGTACAATACTGTTTGTGTTGCCGTGCCGCATAAACGCATTATGAGCGACTTTCCAAAAGATCGCTATAACCCTTGTTTCCCTCGTTCTATAAAAAATATATGTTAATATTATTTAAAGCTGGTCTCAGACATAATGTACAAATGTTTGAGCAACACGCCAATCCGCTTGCGTGGGTAGGCATTTGCGACGGCATGCATTTAGTTAAGCGCCTTTATGAATGCCTTAGCAAACCCAAGTACACATCTCTGCGACCAGATTAATACAAAACTTGATTATAAAGAACTAAGTAAATACACACAAAGTTACAATGAATCAACCATAGACAGATTTTTCTTAGCTTTGATAGTCCTGCAACTGTTTACTTTGGTTGCAAATCGCAATGAGTTCAGAGTTTCACCAAAGCATTCATCAAATTGGTTGATATTTACCAACATGAGTGTTTTGGAGTTCCCTCCAAGGCTGGGCATCAACAGGTGCGTAAGCTTAGAGTTCCTGTATGGGATATGAGACTGGTTTGTCTGCAAAGACAGAATTACTTTGGACAGCTCAGATAACGATCTGTTGATATGCTTTGTTTCATCCATTCTCTGTGTGGTCTTCCCACTCTCGGAACCAGCCAAGTCTACTAAATTCAGGTTGCTAGTGTACTTCTCTTTACGCTTTTCGTTGATCGCCGATATCTTGATTTGTGCAACGGAGTGTGATCGAGAGCTACGTTCGTTGTTCAGAGTGGCAGCAGTTTGTCTGTTACGTTGTGCAAATATCATCAACCTGATAAAATCATGTGAGCTCTTAACTTCCTCTTCTTTCAAGTTGGACACATAAACATCTGCTCCTTTGGAGTTGACCATTTTTATGTCATGGCTTGTTTGGTCTTTACTAGAGTTCAGTAAGTCATAAATTATTTCATTGTAGATTTCTAAAAATGAGGCTCTTATAGTGAGCTCCCAGCCCATTCTTTTCAAATCTTCCATACATTCGAATATCATGTTGAAGGCGCGAGGTATGATGCCATATTGCTCTTTCCCACAGCCCCCTTCCATAGTATATGTTTTCCCAGATCCTGTCTGTCCGTAGGCAAATATACAAACATTATACCCATCTAATGCAGATTGTACCATTGCGGAAACTTCAGCAAAAACATTTTCTTGAGATGAATGTGGAGTAAATATACCATCAAAAGAGAAGGAGTGTTTTCCTTTACGAGCAGAGTTCAATAATTCAATTTTTTCAACTTCTATAGAACAGGCATCTAACACATTCAAGTTGAACAGCGGTTTATTTATCTCTGATTCCAGAGGAGGCCGCACTCTGCAGTACACTCGGATGTTGCCCTTCAGATCCTGAATGGTGTTCCTCAGGTCTCTCTGCTCTTTGTACATGGATGCCAAAATATTTTGCAGTGCTTCTGCATCGCCTTTGTACTTCTTGATAGATTCCAAGGCTTCTTTATAGTCAAGCTGTAACTTGTCATAATCCACAGATACTTTTTTGAGATGATCTGTTAGCACTCTCAATGCTTCAGTCTCTTCTCTGAGACTGCTATGACGTCTGGTCAGATCATTGAAGTCCGACTGAATCCTATCCAGTTCTGAAGTCTTCTGCTTCAGGCTGTTCGTTACTTCTTCTAGAAGTTTAGTTTTACGGTGTAAGTCTTCATTTTCATGTTTTTGTAGGTCAAAGTCAAGTTTCAATTTGTCATGCTCGGAACACTTTTCTCTTAAATCATCAAGGGTCTTTAATAACTTCTCCTTAAGCATATCCCGTTCTGTTGTACTGCTCTGGACTGAGTCCTTAATTTTTTCATAATCTTCAGATACTTCATCATGTTTATCTCTTAAATCATTGAAATCACTTTTGATAACTTTGTGTTTTTCAAGCAAGTCGTTGAATCTGGCTTTGTAGTCATAGGGGGGAATTCTTGGTCCTGCTGCGGTCTTTTTTTCGACTTTATTTTGTTTTGCTGGAACTGAAGGAACAGGAACTGTTGCAGCCCTTTTGAGTCGAGGAGCCGGTGCAGAAGTTGTTGGTGGTGCATTTCTCAGAGGTCTTGTATGGTTCAGTAACAAATTCTTCTTGTCCAAATCACTAAGTCCATTACCAATCGTCCTTGTGGTCACGCGATTCAGTGGACGATTTTCTTTAGATGCAGCTGTAGGCAATTTAGGTATTCGGGACATCCTGAAATATTACATAGAAAATTAGAAGTGTTTGGGTTCTGGCTCTAAGGCAGGCAAGTAATTGCTCATTATACTAGTAATTAACATGTAAGAATAGTAAAATACATTATGATAAAAAAAGAACCTAAGAGTAGGCCCATTACAAGTAGGTACAACTAGAGCAACAATCAAATTAAATTTACCTGAAAGTTCAATCGTGTGACTTTTGAATAATCCAACAATAATGAGAAGTCTGAAACAAGACAATTATATTAAACTAGATACATGTAAAAAGATCATATAGTTCGTATTAGCTGGTAGCCGGGCTCAGAGGCTTCAGACATGTCAGAGTGCTTTCCAAACCACAGTTTCAAATGGATGTGCAACGTTTCCCGAAACATAGTGGCACGATAAGATCTCATAGATCGCACAACAACTACGAATCAGAAAAATAATTCACGCTTACCGATGTTGGTTGTTTTCACCTATGCCAAAATCACTAACTTCACCAAAACAACAACTGACCAACAATGTAGAAGATATTATTTAAGATACTTCAAGACAAATGCTTGGGAAATTAAAACAGAAATAAATGTATTATTTTGTTCGTTTTCGGTCACCATCCGTTAAATCTCAATCAATTTCGTTGTTGTCAATTAACCAACTCAACTCAAGCTAACAAAACGGCTCGAATTCAAAATTCAAAAATATCACCCGAGCGAGTCCGTCCGAACAAAACCGAGCCCGTCCCGAACGATTAAAATAAAGCTAAACATTCAAATGTTTGTATTTCGAAAATGAACTAAAATACAGTCTACTATTTAGTAAAATTCACAATCAAATAGAACACAACAAAAGATAATTTAGAAATCTAAAAATGTACTTTTATTTCCATATTGTACATGCAAATTATTATTTATATTCTATCGAAATTTGTAATAACTAATTAGTACCTAAGTACTGACTGCAAGTTGGTGAATATGTGAATAGGCACCTTTTTTGTTTTCTTTACTGGTAACATTGTAAAAAATCTAGTTGTCATTTAATTTGAGTTTAAAACAGCCAATCATAACTCGGAAATTGGGCTCAAAACAACAATTCTCAAGAGGTTATTGGCGAACAGTAATGCAGAATATTGTTAAAACCAATCAAAATAAGGTCTAGGCATGTCACAATGTTACATTTAATAATGAGTAAATCGATTTTATTTGTAGTTTTTTTGATTACTTTTCCGGTGGCGAGCCGCAGCGAAATAAATCGGCCAATAGCGCACAAATACATTATATCGGGTTTACACGAAAGACGATTCCCCTTGAAATTTTATTGTGACAGCATGCGTGCTGCGTTCAGTAATATTTGAAGATGTTAATCTCAAATGAGTATGTAATGCAAGACAAATTCTCTAAGGAAATAATTCATAGATTTATGAATTATTTCGCGTTTTATTATGCTTTGTTTAATTATTGTAGGTATGAATACAAAAAAAAAGCTAACAGGGCTTATTTAGGGTTCTCTTATAGGATCACTTCGTTGTTCGTCTGTCTGCTGTCAAGACTCTTTTTCTCGTCATATAGACATATTTTGACACTCGCAACTTATACTACCCATTGGCCTAGATTCATAAAATTTTGCAAAAAGCAAGGTCATAGCACAAGTAAAGGAACATGCCCGAAAATTGTTAATTTGTAGTTATATCATATGATATTTTTGTGATTACAAATTTACACTTGTTTTAGTTTAGACGTAAATTGCTGTATGGGCGAACCTTTTACAACTACAAAGTTAAGTTTTTCTTTTAATCTGACTTTTATTTTCGTTCCAGCAATATTTGGTGCTTTACAAGCTCGCACGGAAGCATCGGTGCGTGAGTCAGGCTAGCACTTGTCCGGTTTTTAAAAGTTAGGTTACTTTTTGTTGATCTAAATATTTTTAGGTACAGTTTGTACCTACCTCTACTGTCATGTAATTGATGTTATATCTGGAATGAATAAATTTTATTCTGTTTATCTAGGTACCTACTTTACTATATATATATATATATATATATATATATATATATATATATATATATATATATATATATATATATATATATATATATATATTTATTATTTTAAAAAATGAACAAGTATTGTGGAAATAGTGATGGTATCTCAATATCACCGTGTATACGGATGTTCTTGAAATCTGCGACATTTGGCATGAGTTTGAAAACATTGACAGTGCAAACACGTTGTATAGTGAGACCATAGATAATCGAAATATCACAGATCACCGGTGGCAATTTCTACTGACTATAAAAAGAGTTAAGTACCTACTTTGACTTTATTTTATTGTACCTACTAGGTTTTTGTTTACACAAAACTTCGGCCTGCCCCTTAGACAAGGTTCATGTGAGATATATACCTATAAATACCATCTATGTACCTACCATGTGAAAGCAATAAATGTATTGAGTATTAAGTTACGCTCGGAATTTTACTACGTGTTAGTCCAAAACGAGAAAATCTGTAAAACTAAATCAGCGACATGACTTCTAGGAGTTATCAAAGAATTTAAGTAAGTTTATGAATTATATTTTGTGTTCCCAAGGAAGTTAAGTAAATACATTTATGAATCTAATTTGAATTTCAATTCCTGGATGTACCACGATTAAAAAAAAAATATTGGCCATGGTACTATTGACGTAATGGTACGACGGACGGCCAGAAAAACAACGTAGTACCATCAATGGTACATTCTAATGGTACCATGGTAAACAAACGGAATTATCATGTTGGAGTGGCAATGAGTAGGCTATATTGCTCACTTCTTGCTGGGAAGGAAAGGTTCTCAAATGGCGACCACGAACTGAACAACGCGTTGCCATAACGCGACATCTCAAATTGGACCAATAACATCTCAAAGATCCTACGCTCAGCAGTGGATTTCTGCAGACTATTGATGATGATAATTGTTCATTTTGAACGAAAATGTGATAAATTATGGCCTAAGCCGATATATGTACATAATCCTTTTTGATATTCTATCGATCCTCCATAAACTTCACACACTACTGAAGTGATAATTTTGATTTAGGGACAACCTGTCATTCTGATATTGTGATAATAATATCACGTCAGTATCACGATACGGTATTGATAGTGTATCACCCATCGATTAATCGGAAAACCGAGCCTTGGAAGATGGAACGAGGTGGGCATCACTATCAACTCAAAAAAAAAGAAAAAAATTGCCATCTTCCGTGTTGAACCCGAAAAACGTGAAGTGCTGAAAAATCGTGTATTTTGACTTGTTTTCATTATAGATGTGTTGCGATACTGCGTGGAATTCATTTTGGTATGAATTTATACATACAGAATATTTATTGGACTGTATAATTACTGACATAGTGCATTGTTAACCTGTTTATTAGCACCATTGACGGATGTCCTTGTGCATTTTGCAAGAACCGGAGTGGCGGCAAATTTGATTTTGTGAAAGAATATCCGCTGTGTATTTACGATGTAAGTTTAACAATTTTTATCTAAGCGTAATGGGTAGCCCCAAAGTGAATGTTAGTGCTTGTGAGAGCAGTGAACTTGAAATTGATGTAAATGAACCAGCTGATGAAGTAGCAGAAAGCGAAGTTTGCGATACCGCTGAAAATGTTGCGGAACCTAGTGGCACCTCCACTTGCGACCTAAATGTCTCGAAAGACAGCGATGGAACAGTCCCGGGAAGTTCGAAGAAAACAAAAAAGAAATATCGCCACGGCAAGAAAAGCCATACGCCTGCCAAAGAGCTTACAGACAGAAATGTAGTGCGAAGAGTTCACCATATTGGGGCCAAATTCAGCAAGCAGGCCAGAAAAAGAGCACCAAATTTTTCTTCGATTTCCAAATTTTTTTTACCTCATAAGAGGCCTCGTAAGGATGTCTTTATTCCACCAACAAAGTTCCTGCTAGGAGGGAATATATCTGATCCATTGAATCTGAATAGCCTACAAGATGAGGATATCAACAGGGCGATGAATGCAGTTACTCCTGAATCATCTCCGCTGCCCACACCACCTAGGCACAAAGCTAAGATAGATGTTATTATCCCTCCCAACATCAGAGATCCACTCAACCTGATGGAGCCTCTGGATAATGATGAATATGAAAAGAGGCTTGAAATGCAGCAACGTAAACCACGGAAGAAGGCGAGGCTACGGCGCCGTACCACAGATAACACAAGTCCGTCAAAAGAGGAGGCTGTTGAGAAATCTGAAGGTATTAAGGAGCCATTACCACCGGAACCGTCCACATCTGCAACTAAGTCTCGGAAAAGATCTTGCAGCGATAGTGAAAACGCCTCGCAGAAAGGCAAAGATTGCAATAAGAAGTTGCGACGTATGGATTCTTTAGATAAGATAGTGAGTCCTGTGGTGCCACAGCCGGGGGCGTGGATGCGCGCGCGACAACCTCGCACCGGTCCTTCAGAGAGGCCAGCATCTCCACACCGCACCAAGAGTTTATCAGAAGGGGACACAAAGCTACCAACATTTCATGATAAAAACTACAAGTATCAATATGGCAACTATGACAGGTAAGAATACATAACATTTAAATTGCATGTGGCATAATTTATGCCTTATGTTATATAGACCTAATACCTAATCAATAAACTCAAAGAAGCACGGTCATTTCTATAATTAAATGTATTATGAAACTGTTATCAATAATTTTTAATGCATTTCAGGTATTATGGTTATCGTAACTTGAATGCCATGATGGACATTCGCCTGCAAGTGTTTGAAATGCATCGACACCTTTTCCACAATAAGGATGTGTTGGATATAGGCTGCAATGTGGGCCACATCTCCATAGCAGTGGCTCGGACACTTGGAGCCCGTTCTGTAGTGGGCATGGATATTGATCCTGTTCTAATAAGTAAGTACTAGTAGATATCAATGCCTTGCTCAAGAACTGGGAATTTTAGTGGAACTTGTATGTCAATATTATCATAATTGAGAGTTTCTCAATTTGGGCAATCTTGGTGAAAAATATAGTGACAGATTTGTACCTGTCTATATTTCAATGTCTTGTGCAAGCTATGAGCTAGGTATATTTAGTTCATCATTTCTTTGAATGTCAAGTAGGTACAGTACACGTTACTATGCACATTCTAAGTACATGCATGGGTTATAATTTTCTTGAATCACAAAATCTTGCCTTATTTAAAATTCATGTTTAATATCTATAACTAATTAGTATGAACCTCGATTCAAACAAAACAGGCGCGTATTCTAGAGCTAAATTCAAACTGTATTGAGGGAAGAGCAGCGTTGGCCAGATACTCTGACTTCAATCTGAAAGTCGAGGGTTCGAACCTTGTCGAGCACCAATTAATTTTTCAATTTATGTGCCCTTGACCCGTGGTCGAAACGGTGAAAGAAAACATCATAAGGAAACCGGAATGCCCTAGAACTAAACATTCGAAGGCATGTGCCATCGGTTAGTTTTCCAGAAAGCGGCGTTAGTTTGGTTTATTCGTCCATGAACACGTCACGTCACCTGGAATGCTAACTACTATGCAAAACCCGGACTTGTTATCCATACTGAGTATGGACCATGGGAATTAAAGTCGTGAGTGGGTGGAACATAGCCTATTTGGTGGAGCCAAATAGGCTATGTTCCACCTTTTTAACATCCGCCAGAGGCATTGTTGTAAGCACCTTCCATTAAACTAATTTGAAAAGTTTAATGTGCCTGTAATTAATCCAGCACCCATCAGTCTTCAAACCAGAGCACAGTAATGCGAGTAACTGCTTGGTGGCAGAAATAGAAACAAACTCTTTCTCAAAAGAGCTCTATCTACTGCTACACAAAAAATAAAACTCAAGTGCAAAAAGAAACTCAAAAAAAAAATCTCATTTCAGCTAGGGCGCAAAAAAATCTACGTTCATTCATACCCGTGCCGGCCGAACCTAAAATGGATGAAGACAAAAAAGATCCTGATCTAGTCGACAAGAAGCCTGACTGTGGGGAGTGTAAGGAAGAGAAATGCGAGGATTGCACCGACAAACCGGATGATGTCAAGAAACGGAAGATTAAAAGGCCAAGGAAGAATAGGAAAGCATTTAATAAGGAGCAGGGGCAGTGCTTCTTTCCAATGTCTATGTCGATGTTGTTTGGACCACTTGGGGCAATGGGCAACAACATTTCACTTCCAACATTCCCATACAATGTTAATTTTAAACAGGTGAGCTTATTTAAAAGATATTTATTATTACTGATTTTTTTTTAAATAATCTTAACTTAAAAGGAGGTTATAACTAAAAAAAAACAAGTATCCTATTTTAGTCTAGTGGGATTGGACAAGTCATGTGACTCGAATGCATCTAGATCGTTGGGCAAACCTAGTTACTAAGTGGGTGCCGGATAACGGAAGACGTCGCCGCGGAAGACCAAAAAAAGATGGCGTGACGACCTGGATGCATTCGAATATAACTGGCCAGAGGTGGCAATAGACCTGAAAGAAAAAAAGGGAGACATTATTTAGGAAAAAACCTTGTGAATGTGTATTTACGACCCATATTATTTTGGGAACAAAAATCTGAGCCCTGTTATAATATCTGTGGCCGTACATAATTTAGTAGATTATTATTATTTTCAGTATTTCAGAACTGGACTTTTTAAGGTGATGATGATTTTTTTCCTATTATAGGAATACTGAAAAAAATAATCATCATCAGTCTAAAAAGTTCAGTCCAGTTTGATGACGAACGGACTTCACCAGTTCTCATGTAGAACTCTACATGAAAATAAGCTCTTAGTAAATAAAGGTATATGCTAATATTTACAGATAACACTAAATTTTTGCAGGGCAACTACGTCCCCCGCGAGGATGTTGCGGTCGGCTCCGGCGAAAGTCCTCAGTTTGACTTGATTCTCTGCCTCTCCACCACAAAGTGGATGCATCTGAACTGGGGTGACGCCGGCATGAAGCGCGCCTTTCGACGCATGTTCGCGGACCTGCGTCCCGGCGGCAAGCTGGTACTCGAAGCGCAAAACTGGGCGAGCTATAAGAAGAAAAAGCGGTTGACGGTAAGATAAACTCGATTTTTATGTCCTGTGTCTCACCACTACTAAATGGATCCATCTGGGGTCTAGACAAATACCTCACGCTTTTCCTTTCACGCTAACGCACATTTGTGAAGATGGAACTTGGCAGCTGTCACGTGACATTTACACAGCTAATGTCATTCCAAATTCAATCTTTCCGCAGGCGATAACGCCAACAGAAAGTCGTATTTGTCTAGACCCCCCCCCGGGGGATCTACGCCCAAGAGCAAACTGTTTAAAAACTGAACGAGTTTTAGAAAAAACGTTTGACGGTCAGATAAACTCTATTTTTATGTTCTGTGTCTCACCACCACTCAATAGATGCATCTTAACTGGATGATGGAATGATGCTGGCATGAAATGAGCCACGAAATAATTAGTATCTATTTAGTGGTCAGGGGGCAAATTGGGGTTTGAATATCAAAACTGGGCGAGCTATTAAAAAAGTAAGCATTTGACGGTAAGATTATTTGAACTCTTTTGTTTCTCTCCAACGAAATGAATGCATTTATATTAGAATGATGCCGGCCCGAAGTGACCCTTCTGAACCATACTTGTGGAATCCATGGAGCTAGCTGGTGAAAGCTATACGAGTTTTTCATCATTTTAAAGATTTTCACAGCGGCCCATTTATGGTGTTGCAAGCGTCCATAGGTTACGGTAACCGCTTACCAACTGGTAGGCCGTATGATTGTTTGCCACTTTAGTTGCATAAAAAAAAAGATGGACAGTATTTAGCTCCCACACATTAAAATTATACATAAGTACTGGATTCCCTTATCATTTGATGGATCTCGGTTTTAAATTACAACAAAGATTGCAATACTTACTTACGGCAAACGTTTTAACACGTAATAACGTGGAACCAAGTGTTCAGCAATAGTAATGTTGGACTGAATCAGGATATTGTAATAACGGACAATTATTTATAATTAGATCGACCAAATGTTGCGCAGAAGTAACAAGCCGCGGGTGGTTATTGGCGATCTAAATACAGATTAATATCCACGGAACATCTGTTTATTGATTGAAATGTGTGCAAGGGGTTCACTTTTTATTTTAGTAGCAACTGGCCGCAGCTTTGCTTATATCATATTAAAAAGTAGTTTTACGTGTTCCAAGATCATCAACTATAGCAAATGTCATCGGTATCGATGCCTGAGTTACAAAAATCCAAAAATTCTGATTATCGTTGTGCAGTACGAAGGAAAGTAAAGGATTTTTTTTATTATTGGAAGCATACCTGTTTTACCTACAGTCTTACTGCCCACCAGAATTACATGATAGGCGGTTATCGTCGCCTATTGACATCTGCAACACTAGGACCATTGTTAAAAAATCTTACTAGGTACTCAAACTAAAACGTTTTAATGTATCAAATGCAACACAGCGGGAATCGAACCCGCTTCTTCAAATCGGCATTCATGTATCGTGATGTTGTGTCCGAATTTATTCGGTTCTTTCTATTCAGCTACGCGCTATGCCATTTACACTGTCTCATCCGAAAACATCTGTCATTCTTCTGCTCAAAGTCTGAAATTCGTTCCAATTCCGAGAGATTTAAGAGTCCATCCGCTTACCATCTCGTGGGCAGTGTGCTTGTTTGCCTCCAAATAACATCAATTAACAAAATAAATCCTTGTTCCAGCCAACTATCTACGAGAACTTCAACTCCATAGAAATGTTTCCGAGCAAGTTCCGCGAGTTTCTCCTATCCCCCGAAGTGGGTTTCAGCAAGTGCGCCATCCTTGGCGTGCCGCAACACGCCAGCAAGGGCTTCCGCCGCCCGATACAGCTGTACGTGAAAGGGGATTTCACGCCGAGCAAGGCCTGCTGGTCGGACGCGCACGTCCCTTCCTCGCACCACAAGCCGACTGAGACGGAGCCGCCGCGACGGCCGGTGTACGCACCGGCGGCGCCCGCGTACCGCCCGAGCGACGACGCGCCTTCCTGCGGCGCCGCCACGCCCTACTCGCCGAACCTGGACTGCAGCGCTGACGACTCTCCGTTCTACAACCCGCGTAGCGACTCGTACGCGCCGTCTTACCAGCCGCCGCGGCCGACTGTGTATGCGACGCTGCCGTCGCCGCAGGGCAGTGCCTCACCCGCCGCGTCACCGGCCGCGTCGCCCGCGCCGCACGCCTCGCCCGCGCCCGACCCCGCCTCGGCGCGGGGCTTCGCCGAGCCGCGCCCTCACGACGACTAGAACCCCTCGAAACACGGTCTGAATACTTCAATGAACATCCTTCGGATAACAGAACACTCGCGAATCGACGCGAGGCTTCAACTGTGCCGTGCGTTACTGTACTAGCTCGTTTGTCTAAAAATCTTGAACGGTCTCAGACGAGGCTTAGTCATGTAGCCGCCGGCTCAGCATTATCATAGTCGCCGCCCTGCCAAATAACACGTAACAATAACACGTAATCGTTATCATAGTTACCGAGAAAAGCTCTGTCTTCTAGTATAGATTAACCAGAAAGCGTGTATGTGCGTATCACCAAAAGTTTTAGTGAGTCTGTGTTTGTGTAGTAAATATAAATCAATACATCATCTATGAAGACTTATATCTTATACTTATAGAATCTGCTACAAATTACTCCAATAATTAGGCAAACATCGCATTATTTCGTGCTTTGCCATACCTCCCGTATGGCAAAGCAGGAGTTTGCAATGTGATTTTGGCTTTCATTAGATTTTTGTATTGTTAACGTTTTCTGGTTAATTTATATTCTAGTTAGGTTAACATCAAACGAATTGCCAAATTCAAGTACCTACTTCTTGCATAAATGAATGCTACAGGCTCGGAGAAATATGGCGTGTAAATAACATTTACGAAACTTATTTGCTATACAGGATGAAAGGTAATGGGGTTCTTAAGGAAAGTAACTCTTCTGAAGTTTTTATGGTAGGAAATTTTAAGTGAAATATTGAAACGTCATATCTAATTTTATTTCTTTTAAATTTTGATTTCAAAAACATTTTTCATCACATATGTTTAAAAAAAATACCTACATTATGCAGTTTTTTTTTCTCCTATTATCTGCACAAAACAAAACATTCCTAAAATTCCTTAAGAGACCCGTAATCTTGCCACATCTGTATATCAATGATAGTTCCAAAAAAAAACTCGTGGATCAAATCTTAAGAACTATTTATAAGTGATTGTCCATTGGACTTCGCCGATCTAAGCATGAAAGTGATATAATGCTTCATTATTTGAATGTAATCAAACGCACAGATAAGATAAGTCGAAGTAAAGTTGGAGGTAGGTATCGGATCATTGGATTCCTTGAAGTATTTTCACCGTTGCCCTGTTAATTTAAGCGTAACGCCGCAGAGCGGCACTTTGTCAATGAATCTAGAAATGAGGATGTGCTTTCAAATCATGTTATTGATAGTTATAGCTGGTCTCGTAGGAGCGCGCCTGCACTCGTGCCTGTGTGCTGTGTGCTCGGGACGTAGAGACCGCGCGCCAGCAAGGGACCTGGTACGCGCGGGGTAGCACACGACACCTTTCTATTCACTTATCTCGAATTTGGACTGATAATATAACTGTAGTAGGCATAAGCATAATATTTAAAGCAGGACAAATTCGCAGGATCCTCAGGCGGGGCACATGGTTTTCTCATTTCTGGGTTTATGTCTCCCGCCTTTCGTATTTTTATGTAAATATCGTTTTAGAACCCATAGGATTATGTTCGATAGGCTGAAAGTATTTTATAATATTATACTCGTGCATTAATCTATTATTTATGGTATTTTATTTTCACTCCTAAATTCCATCCTTATAGTTACAAAATTTTCGCTATACACAAACTTTAGTTACTATGATAATTGATGAGTTGATGACTGATAAATATAGGTATACAATCCTCTTTTATTAGTACCTAACTACATAAAACCTTAAAAATACCTTCCAAAAATGTGTGATGGTATCTACAGAAATTCAAGTAATTAGTTAATGTAGAATTGATGAGCAAAATTCTTCCCTTTAACTACAAACTGTTTTTAGAAACATGATATACATACATACATACATGACCTATATCAGATAAAAACCTATCTAAGAACATCCTCGATGTCATACAAATCGATTACAATCGAATTAGCTGTTTCGGTGATAAATGGTAAACAGACAAAAAAACTTAGCTACGTCAAACGCATATACATAAGGGCTCCTGGCCTCGTCGTCGCTGGAAATAAGACGCTGCGCTTATTCCATGTATTTATAAAAAAATACTCATAAAATACATTATTTAGCCCAAAAAACAAGCAAATGGTAAATGCAGCAGATCTAGCATAAAGATAAAAGACTTGTTGCTTGGGGTCAAAATAGGTCCCTGTCTCGGCTTTATGCAGCATCGAACGTGAAGTAGCTTGCTATGCTGCGTTGGTTTTCAGACAGGGCCTTTAATGAGATCACGAACATTGACAGGGAACACAAATTTGAAGACCTTCGCGCAGTGGGAGAAAGCCAGCCTGAGCCAGGTTGCGGGTTCGAATCCCGCCGCAGGACAAATGTTTGTATAATCTGCAAATATTTGTCTCGGGTCTGGATGTTTTCTATGTTATGTATGTATTTACAAAAAAAAAAATCAGTCATGTAGTTCCCATATTAAAAGCTCTGCTTAGCCACATATAGCTTACACATATAGGTATTAGGTATAATATTATAGCATATACCTACCTACTTACTTACTTCGTAGATGGGCTAACGAAACTTCGTCGATGGTTTAGTTAGACTGTTTAGCTAAACACTGCTTTGTTTTGTTGAGTTGATAGTACACTAGTTATCAGAAAGAGATAAAGCCGTGTTTAGTTAATAATCTTTATAAGTAGTTCGGACCTTCAATAGGTTTTTGCTTCCTACTTGCCTAAATTATGGCAAAGTAACCCGTAGGCAATACCAATAATTTAGTGCATATAAATGAATAGAGCATTAATTTATAATTATACCTTAATCAGCCTTACAGATCACCCTACAATTTCATTACGCTGCCTAACTCTACTATATATAGTTAGGTATCTGGTTCATCTAATATCCCGTCTAATAAAGGGCCACAGTAAACAATTTATGGGACTTTTATACAGTAACCGTCTTTTTGTAATGGCACGACTTAGGAATTGAGACAAGATCGCTACTTTGATCATAGGATAACTTCTTTTGTCTGCCTACGTAACAGGTAAAGGTTAACCTACCTACCTCATTTGAAAAGTAAACAAAAAACATCTAGTCATTCAAACTTTGACATTTATAATATGAGTAAGTGAACATTCATTAATTCACTTCATTACCTATAATACACCTAATACGATTTCAAACCATTTTTGGCTCCGATTTTTATTGCGATTTATTTTTAAATTTAAAAAAAAAAACGTTCTGAAAAACTGAATTGAATTGAAAATCTCTTTTTTAATGTACCATTACAACACACGGAAACTACAAGCATTTTTAATTTGACGCCTTATTCTGATCCCCAGGCTTCGGTCAGGAACAGTTGGCAAATACTTATTCCTTGAATGTTTGCTATGAAAAGTGTTTGTTGAAAGTTATATAATCTCAGTAGAACTTTAATATGAGAAACTATTCTAATGCATTAAGCTTTGAAGTCAAAGTAAATTAGGTGTCTCGGTTTTATGTAAAGCACAGGGCTATGTATAACTTGGCCTTTTCAACCCTTTCCTTTCTCTGATGCCACAACCAAATAGTATTCAGCAATCTTATATGTAAGTAGGTATATATTCCTCTTTATTCACTTAGAATGTCAGGCTTATCTGGTACCTTACACTAGCCGAAGCTAACAATACTAGGCCTTTTTGTATCATACATTTGCCATATTATTATAGTATTAATTTTTATATACATATTTTGAGCACTAAGTATTTTTTTGTAGTATACATAATTACCTAATTAATTGTTTTCCCTTGACATGCCACATCATCTTTTTGCACGCCCAGGATGTTTGGTAGAGATTATGTTCTCTACGTGTTTGTGCGGAAGTATTAGGTATACCTATAAATCAATATTTAATCGAGGATGTTTTAGAATCGTTTTCCACCAAGTTTCTGCTGATTCGTCGCGACAATCAGGCAGTAATGACGGCATTGTAATTTTTTGACAAGTTGTAGGTAATGTGGCCAACATAAACAAGCATTCAGCGCAACAGATGGAAAACGTTTACCATCGTGCGTGTTATAATAACCGGAACCATTATTATAGTAGGTAGGTATAATATCTGTGCCGGAACACAGCAATGCGAAATGCGAGCTGCTATCTAGGTAGGTATGAATAATGAATATGCTGCTTTAGGTACTTACCTATATAAGCATATAGCAGTTATGCTGAATGCATAACTGCTTGGCGACATACATACATTTTGTGCTAGTAGGTACCTACCTACCTACTTCTCCAACTCTTTCACAAGGGAACTAGGCACTAAGGTACCTATGGGTACTTACTTATCTATTGAACCGTAATTAGTAATGTAACCTATTGAGATATCTTTTTGGTTATCAAGAGGTGATATGCCCTAAGCTAGCCGTGGGATGTAGAAAGTGGGCTCAGAAGAGGGCGCCACGAGTTTTGGTTTAGTTGGAGGACTGAAACTCGAAAAGTCCTGTAGCACAAATGAAAAGTGTGTTTATGGTTAACATCAACAATTTATTTAAATTTTATGTTTACATCTAGTTAAAATTACCGACGAAAATAAATTATATCTGAAGGTGTGAGGTGGTCTTGAAGAGACTTGACAAAATCTTAGTAAATGGAAAGCTCAGTAAATGTAGCTCACAAAAAGAATTTGCCCTAACTTAACTGCTATGTTAGTAAACTAAACTTATCATGCAAACTTAAAACTATATTAGTATTTGTGTGGCGGAGCTAACCCTAGACAATTTATCCACCGAAAAATAAAGTAGCCTTGAAGAGACTTAACAAAAATGCTTAGTAATTAGTCACCCTAATAAATTCTGCTCAAAAAGAGAGTTGCCCTAACATAAATGGTGCTAGTCTGACTGAGTGAAGCTGGGTGACCACAATGCAACTTTTATCTTACACCGTTTGAAGTGATTCAGATAGATTATACAGAACACACACTAACAACAGAGTTCCATCTACAATTAATACCTTTTAACTAATATTATATGCTTATTATGTACGTTGGGTACCTGTGAAAACCTACTAAATCAAATAAAGAATAAACCTTGCCTCTGAACTATTCTCTCTCCA
This sequence comes from Perizoma flavofasciatum, assembly GCA_958496245.1. Lineage (NCBI taxonomy): Eukaryota > Metazoa > Arthropoda > Insecta > Lepidoptera > Geometridae > Perizoma > Perizoma flavofasciatum. The sequence goes on along the minus strand of OY292425.1, from coordinate 8,715,268 downwards.
AAATTCTACTAATAGCTCACAATATTGAACCTATATACCTATATTATAAAGGGTACTCCTTTTTCCATACAGCCTGTCCAACTGAATATTCAACATTACTTCTATTTCTATTATAATAAAATCTAGATCTATGATAAGCATTTTTTTTTTGATTAGGCATGGGATAAGGGTTTGTGGAAAGTTTTGACAAGATCGGACTCTTTGGGAGGTTCTTGAGTCTTGTTTTAATAACCAGATTGCATTCAAATTTTTAATATAGATAGTTTCGGTCATCCAGGATATTGTGGTTTTTGCTTTCAGTGTTAGAAAAACAGTTTTGCTTATGAACAGTTTGGTGTGACTGTAAATATTATGTCACCGAGCTTCACTCAGTCAGACTAGCACCATTTAAGTTAGGGCAACTCTCTTTTTGAGCAGAATTTATTGGGGTGACTAATTACTAAGCATTTTTGTTAAGTCTCTTCAAGGCTACTTCATTTTTCGGTGGATAAATTGTCTAGGGTTAGCTCCGCCACACAAATACTAATATAGTTTTAAGTTTGCATGATAAGTTTAGTTTACTAACATAGCAGTTAAGTTAGGGCAAATTCTTTTTGTGAGCTACATTTACTGAGCTTTCCATTTACTAAGATTTTGTCAAGTCTCTTCAAGACCACCTCACACCTTCAGATATAATTTATTTTCCTCGGTAATTTTAACTAGATGTAAACATAAAATTTAAATAAATTGTTGATGTTAACCATAAACACACTTTTCATTTGTGCTACAGGACTTTTCGAGTTTCAGTCCTCCAACTAAACCAAAACTCGTGGCGCCCTCTTCTGAGCCCACTTTCTACATCCCACGGCTAGCTTAGGGCATATCACCTCTTGATAACCAAAAAGATATCTCAATAGGTTACAATTGGCGCCCAACGTGGGGTTACCTTGATGTTTCGTTACCTTGATGGTTCGTTTGAAAGAGTAGGTAGTAGGTAGTGTAGATATAGGAACTTATTACGTATGTAGGTAGGCAGGTAATCTCTTAAGATTCACGTGAGTAAAGATTAGAATGTCTCGAGTCTTACAAAACTCAATTTCGTTAAGATATCTTTTGAAAGCGATCTCGTAACTCTTAAGCGTTATGATATTTTAATCTTTTATGTTCCATAATGATAAAATAACATCGTGCAATGTAAACATTAAGGTAAAGGGTATTATAATATCTGTGGTAGGTAAAGGTAACACAGGTAGGTAGAGATATATTTTCATGGGCCTAGTTTAATTCCAGCAAAATTATGTGTCTGTGCTATTTTGCCATGCGATCATTATTTAACGAGCTAGGTACCTACCTATTTACTCTCTTATTGACGATCTCTGTGTCGCAGTGGGCGAACTCCCGCCCTGAGACGCAGAAGGTTGCGCATTCGATTCCCGCAAGACAAATGTTTGTATGATCTGCATCCTTAGGTACAAATATACGAATATATTTGGGTCAGGTCTTCTCCGTTTGTCGGGTTTGCCATTGTGTGTCGCAGCGCCCTTTTGTGAATTGTGGAACCATCTAAGAACCATCCTTAAAGACATACAAATCGATTGCAAAAAACCCGCATTACAATCCGATAAGCCGTTTAACCGCCGTAGTAACAGAAAAACAGACAAACATCTTAATTATGGCAAACGCAAATACCTACGGGCTCCGATCGTCGCCGACAAAGAATATGGATCATTTGGCATTAGGTAGGTATGTAGGTACTGCGAGTTTTCATTTCAGTTCACACGGACAAGTAGCTACCTAGGTACCGATTTTGATTCATACGCCTATGAAGCTGGCGCTACTGCGAATGAACTACCACCACCACTTGGAATAGAATAGAAAATACTTTATTGCACACCAAATAACACATCAACTTAGTTAAGTACTACAAACTTTGACAATGTTCTACAATGGGCGGTCTTATCGCTAAGTAGCGATCTCTACCAGACAACCTTTGGATGGAACGGACTGTAAGAAAGTTTACAAGGGGTTTAATTGGTGTAGTACCATACTATGAATATAGTGCGAATAGCAATCTATTCGCACTAGTATGTGATGGTAGTAGTTGGTAGGTACCTACCTACCAACGGTGATTGGCCAAAGTACTTGTATTATCATATCTGTGGCCAAAGCAATGTTTAGCGATCTAAAGTTTAGATCGTTTAACATTGCTTAACGTCTAAACAAACAAATCAACAAATATGATACTCTCAGGACTGTATGATGATGACCCCATGATGGACACCCTCAGATACAAAGGTACCTACTTAGTCCGTAATTCTTTAAGGATAGTTACCATATAGGGTTAGTCAGAGGCACGTCGAAATATTAGGTAAATTTGACACATGCCTGCGTTTTCCAAGAAGTTAGGATTCCAAGTGACGGGTTGTAAGGGTTGTAAGTTGCTCGTTTTATTGATAACTAGCTTCTGTCCACGGCTTCGCCCGCGGTGCCCGGATAAAAAGTAGCTTAGGTGTTATTCTGATGTATAACTAAGCTATATTACTGTAAAGTTTCATCAAAATCCTTTCAGTAGTTTTTGCGTGAAAGAGTAACAAACATCCATCCTCACAAACTTTCGCGTTTATAATATTATTAGCCTCTGTCCACGGCTTCGCCCGAGTAGAACCCAGATATAAAGTAGCATGTGTTATTCTATAATAATGTATAAGCTATAATAATGTAAAGTTTCATCAAAATCCGTTCAGTAGTTTTTGCGTGAAAGAGTAACAAACATCCATCATCACTAACTTTCGCGTTATACTATTAGTAGGATTAAGTAGGATTCCCACAGTGATACGGTCACTCAACGGGATTGCTGGGAAACAATCAGTGTGACGAACTCGAACGATTTAAACTGATATGGGTATCATGTCACGCAACATTTATATCAAATTGCGTCAAAAAACCTCTAAAAATAACGTTTAAATTGGGTATGAGTTTTAGCAGGCTAATCCTTACACGTTTAATCAAAATTTAGACGTTGTTTGTCCGAAATTTGCTCGACGAGGAAAAAAGGAGTAACTCCTGTAAATGGCGTTCCACCGTGTGGTACCTAAATCCTACCTAATCTTGATCTTACTTCACCTGTGCTTCAGGCTTCCCATCGTGGCTATCGTATCAGAGGTAAGGTACGTAATTACTTATTCGACCTGGAATAAAATGTTTGCAAATCTCGAAACAAATCGAATTTATTAATTGAAATAAAAACGAAGTCTACCTGCTAAATATGTTTACAGTTTGAACTAAGCTATTTTCATTTTAACGACATACATAGGTAAATGAGTCGATGTAATTAAAATAAATATCGCTAAATATAATATTTTACTCGATAGGAAATTTAAAATTATTGATTAAAGCCTAATAATAATATCAGACAATGATATAGACACAAGTAGAAATAAGATCCATTTTACCGGACAAACCTCGCAATCTCATTTCTGATATCAGTTCTAAGAATAGACATACTTGTACTTAACAACCGAGGGAATCCTTGGATCCCATTGTGATGCTCGATTGAGAGCAAGGAGATCAAGGTTTCAAGCTAGCTTAGGTACCTACCTACTTATATTGAACGTTATGCTCTATGTAATGACAATACAAATGTATCCGATCTTACTTTTATTATTCTAAGTAGGTAGGTACTCTAATATTATACCTCTAAATGTCAAAGTTTTAACGTTAAGATGTTTGGATGTTTGTTTCTAATAATTTTCGTAACGGTTCGACAGATTTAGATGAAATTTGGAACAGGTATAGCTGATGTGACTCAGAATAAAGAGTGTCATCATTAATGATTATGTACTTATGTATAAAAAATAAAGACTTATTACATTTTTAGTAAGATATCAGTATTTGATTTAAAAAATACGGTGTAAATAAATAAAAAAAACATATTTATTTTAGACCCAAAATTGATCCATAGAATATATAATACACATTTAAATAACATATAACACGTAATCAAATTAAAATAAAATTAAGTTACCTAACCTAACTTAGAGTACAGACAGGCCATAAGCTCGCCTAAACAGATCATTGAGCCACCAGCGATGATACTGGTTTCAGCATCATCATCCAGTGGCCCACGATGCTGGAGCGGAGGTCCTGTGCCACGGCGGCCAGGAGGCTGTTGGAGCTGCGGCACATGCGCAAACAAATAATTGGATCAGGAGACTTATGGAACTCTTGTCTCGAAATCCCCTTTGCTTCTCCTTTGAGAACTGGAAAGGGATTTGTGGAATAAGTCCTTTCTATTGGGGTACCACGCGGGCGTAGCAGATGCTATATATACCATAAACATGACTTGAGAGAAGAATTAGTGCGAACTAAATTGGTACATGCAATTGTGCCGAAATATCGAAAAATCTTCAATGTCACAAATCATATAGTGATTCTAAAGGTTCACCAGACCCCAGAGGCAGTAGCAAATATCTCTATTTCTGTTACCGCTACCCTTTTTTGTAGTTTAACGTAGCCAAACTGCAGATGTTTAACCCAGTTAGGTACTTGTACTTGCAACCTACTTTGATTAAATCCATGGAGCGTTATAACATTTGTGGTGCTTTTGCGTCGTTGAGTATACGCTTTCTGTAGGTTGCTAGTTCAAATAGCGAGTGCACGTTGGCAAATTGACAAGATTATTAGAAATTCCGTAGTGCAACTACATGTTTGCATGTTCTGCAGATATTTGTTTGGCCTGGGTGTTGTACTCGTAGTTCCTGATACCCACGATACAGGGAATTCTAATGTTAGGTCAGGCCTGTGTATGTGACTGAAGGGTGATTGATTGTTGTAGTAAAAAAAAATGATCGAAAATATGGAGCACATTTTCCATACTTAATTTTGTTTTTCACATGCCAAGGTTGTCTGGAAGAGATTGTTCAGGCCAACTTTTCCGTGTATGTGAGTGTGTGTGTTTTTTTACGGGGGTTTTTATTGGCAATTGCTACCAGAGTGAAGAATAGTTAAAGATAAACTTTTAAAAGTGTTTAATTATGTATTGTTTACATCGGTTAAGCCATTTAAAAAAAAAACTACTTTGTTAGCGCGCACTTGCGAGGCGAGTCGATTGCACTTGCGAGGCACTCGAGTGTAAATGTTCGGGGTAGGTAATCTTCTGGAAATCGTTTGGCGGAAGCCCATAAAAATAGGTTCATGTCTTAGATAGATAGAAAATGCTTTATTGCACAAGATAAAACAAGTACATAGGCGAACTTAATGCTAATTATCATTTTCTCCCAACTAAACTTTTTGTTATGAAGAGTGGAGTGGTTGTGCGTTTGGCTGATTACCAAAATAAAAGAACAATTTATTAAATTAAATAACTAGCTACTTAAAATATAAGTAAACTACTTACATAAAACGAAAAATTATTCATACTTAAATACATACATCCAAATATATATTTAGATACATACAAATATAATATAAATGCTCAATTTTGTTGACTATTTTGTAGAGAGATGAAATGTTTGTAAAGTTCGGATGGATACAGTAGTCCAAGTCAAGCAGTGTCTTTTTATTTATTTCTTAAATAATATAACTGTGAGCCTTCCAGGGTTGAGTCTTTGGGTCCGTGGCGAATCGTGCCCCTTCGCGTATCAAATTATTTTAGGTCAACTGGTTGGAGCAACAATACCAGAGATCTGGCTGTTATCTGGGTCAACGCATTACCATTCAGCGTGGCCTGGCTGCATGGCCACACTGATTGGCAATGCGTATTTTGGTAACGCTTACGGTCTGGTAGAGAACTGGATCAGCTGTTACATCGTTTGCACCGGTCTTTAGATAGCTGTTTCAGCTGTATATTTTGACAAGATTTTATAATATTCTTATAACAAAATTTTGCTTTATTACTGACTCTATCGATTACAAATTCTACTCTTTCCTCAGGCTAACAGAGTTAAATTGGGTTGTCTCTAGTCAACAATCTCAACTTCTCAAGTTATTCAAGTCAAATGGATACAAAGGGAAAAATGGATGTACCTTGTATCAAAATTACGCATCAACTGTTTTGCATTTAGGTATTATTATTTTTCTTCAAATTATGATTGAAATAAGTACTTACAATGTTTATGATCCTAAAAAAGAATTGAAATGTGAAAGCCTACGCGTGTTGGGTTTCTTGCAAAAATCTGTGCTTTGTATGGAGGCGGCATCATAACCGCCATCAGACGAATGAATGAATGAAAATACTTTATTGTACACCACAAGATAACAAAATAAACAAAAACTTAATATAACTAAAAATACAATGGGCGATCTTATCGCTTAAAAACGATCTCTTCCAGACAACCTTGGACTTTGACGAAAATCAGATCTTATGAAAACTTAGCCGATGGAATGTACTTAACTTACCCATTTCACGTTCCAAAGTAGCCTGAAATTTTGTGGAGAAAATATTACTTTCTTCAGGTTGGTTGAAGGAATACCAACTAAAATTCCGGCCTCCACATTCTATGCTCGGAGGTTGTAGACATGGTAGATATTGTAAAGCTAAAACACATATTGCACCAGATTTACTAATACATTGTGTAATCAAAGTTTTAAGATTTTAGATATACGTGTAGTTTAGTGTCACAAATTCCAAATCAAACCTAATCGTCTACTTAGTAGAAGTAGAACTCATTGTGTAGAGCTCGTTCAAAGAAGTATCTAATAAGTACCACCATACCTATTTCTGCCTCCAAGCAGTAATGCTCATTCATATTGTAAACACGGGAATTTTCACGTACTGCACTATCGGTGAAGGCACCGACTAAGTTTCGACTCATTTTGGAGTGCACGGCGCGACGCTGAAGGACAAAGTCGCGATCACTCACCCTGATGAAGACTCTCGGAATGAGTCGAAACTTAGTCGGTGCCTTCACCGATAGTGCAGTACGTGAAAATTCCCGTTTTTACAATATGAATAGTCAATTTCACGATAGTTTTTGAAGTAATGCTCATTGTTGTGTTCCAGTTTGAAGGGCGAAATTACAGGCGCATGAGACTTTTAACTTGTTATGTCTCGTTGGCACTCGTGAATGATCAATCTAGTGTTGCAAGCGTCTATCCGGATGTATAAGCTATATTATTGTAAAGTTTCATCAAAATCCGTTCAGTAGTTTTTGCGTGAAAGAGTAACAAACATCCACCCTCACAAACGTTCGCGTTTATAATAGTACTAGCTTCTGCCAACGCCTTTGCCCGGGTGGTACCCGGATAAAAAGTAGCCTATGTGTTATTCTGATGTATAAGCTATATTACTGTAAAGTTTCATCAAAATCAGTTTATTAGTTTTTGTGTGAAAGAGTAACAAACATCCATCCTCACAAACCTTCGCGTTTATAATATTAGTAGGATAGGATATACATAATTACGAGTACATAGATATAGAATAATTATCCGCAGCCTATGTTAATGATGTTATTTTAGCAATCAGCAACTGACGTGAATTTCGTGATAGTTGCGCAATTGTTGCTGTTAAAACGCCACTTTTATAATACGAACCGTAGCTGCCTGTCACACAATCTAAATTGAATTAGTACATGCTTTAGCCTTCTAGTAAAGCTGAGCTAGGTATTTCTTTTGTTCATTGTTTTGTTGCGAATCTTGTCCGGTTTGTTGTGTGCACAGATAAATTAAATAATGATTGCCAGCATTTTGCTCGACTGGGTGGACAAAAGAAAAAGTGAGCTTCCATTTCCGCTCTTTTTACTTTAATTTAAATTTTAATTACTTTATATATCTTCTCTGGTGAGTGGATAGGTACTATCGCTGGCGCTGCGATCATGAGGTCGATCGTAAGTCGTCTCTGAAAATCAGCGCTACTACGCCTTGGCGGAGCAGCTATAAGCTGAGATATATAATTTTTTTGACCCATCAGCAGCATATAATTTTTTTTTTTTTATAATATAAAATAAAATAAATAGATTGTCGTCGTTAGCACCGGTAAGTACACATGTATAATACTGCCGTTGCTGTGCTGTATCTTATGTGTCAAATAAATAATTTGGTTTAGTAGCAATTCGGTTGGTACCAAATTAAAACTAACTAACTAAATCCAAGCTTTAGAAAATTTAGAAAAAAAAAAAATTAAGTCAGCAATCGTATTCTGTAGCGCTATACTAAACGTATTTTTAAAGGTGGCAGCTGTTAATTTTGGTTGGTTATTCAACTTATTAAAAACCATGTAAAAGTACCATATTGCTATTCAGCTGTACAACAAATATGTGTTAACAACGGTTTATGTGTTAATTTAGAAACGTCAAGCTGAATTTAATTAACACGTAAATAGTTGTTGACTTCAAACAATTGAAACATGTGTTAAACTTCAAATCAATAATCAACGTTTATCAATGCCTTGCCAAATCCATTCTAACCTACTGTAATCTGGCTTGGAGAACCGCAGCTAGAACCCACTTAATTAAATTTAAAAGAACCCAAAGAGCGATTTGGAAAGTAATGACTTTCAAACCTAGGCGATATCCGACTAACCTGCTGTACAAAGAATGCTCGGTGCTTAACGTAAGACAGCTCTATATAATGGCTTTGATATTAAAACAACATCCCTTAGTAAATGAAAACATTCTCGAAAAGCTAAAAAGCCAACGTAGACAAGACAGAATATTTAAAGTTTCTAACACCCGTACACACTTTGCAAGGAAATCTCTAAGAATAATGGAACCACGTATTTGTATTATATATACAACCGAATCAGCAAAGACATAACGACAGCTACTATGAAATTAATCAGCTATCTAACTAATCTAAAATATAACGAAACTGAGAACCTTTTAGAAGTTTTTAAATAACATGTCCACAATATTCGCAATATATATTTTTAGACGCACAATTATATATTTATATATATTTCTGCACACACACTCATCCGAATCTGCAGCCATTTCCACACCTTTCACATGTACACTTACAGCCACACACACAACCTCATCCTCACTCACATACTCACGCGTGGGTTACACCTATGACACCTAGACTCCTATGAGACTGGAGTTTTGCAGGTAACTCACACTCGCACACAAACATACACTCACATCTACGAAACTTATCTTATTGTCGGTATTTATTTACTTTATTTACTTTTACCTAGTGTTACCTAATTTTATCTTTAGTATACTTACAATTTTATTTGTTTACTTAAAACCTAACTTCGTAAGCTACTAATATTTTGTTTAATTTGTCTCAACAGTCCAACCATTATCTGTACTATGTACATGCATACTTTGATTAAGTATTATCTAGTTTGGTTTTGTGGGTGAGTCCGTAGCGAATCCAGGGAAGGCAGGCAGGGATACAGCTGCCATTATAAAGACCTAGTATGTGGAACAGAGCATAACCTATGGTACTGTTTTATTAGAATTATGCTATATATTACTTACCTACGTATCGATAACAAAATATGTACCTACATATTTTGTTATCGATATCTGTTTGAGATAGCAATAAACATTTCATTTCATTTCGACTAAGGTTAGAGTGTGTAGGTATATGAGTGTTCTGTGATAGAATAACATAAAATAGAATAGAAAAATATTTATTGCCTCAAATTATGACCATAACAGTATCAGGTTACATAGTAAGTAGGTACTTATACATGTAAAAAACTAACTATATCTACTTAAGCAATTGCCATGATTAAATTCAGGCAAAAGAAGCACACTCAGCAAAATGCTGGCAGACTAAGGCGCAGCGCTGATTTTCAGTGTACCCCTGTGTAGTGATAAAGCTATTGTGAAAATCTGAAACCACGGAGCCTCTAGTTGCTGTACTTGTAGATTAATAATAATAACAGCTAGTTAGGCAGGTGCTTTTTTTAAATGCGAAATAAAATTAAAAATTTTACGTAAAAAGTTACGTAATAGTAAAGTTACGTAGACGTAATTGATTGCTTCAGCGTTCAATTGCACGGCAATTGGTGCGGCATAAAGATACGTTTGTGACTAATTTCTTCAAAGTAAAGCTTCATTAGCTACGCTTTGTGCTAAGTTTTGAACAACTTTCGTATTCGTGATTTACTTCTTGAACTTGATTATGATTTCGTTGTAATTAATGATGTAGTTAATACATCGTGATCATCATCGGCTAGAAGAAGTCTAATAATGGACATTTCTCCCCAATAGAAGGCCACAACGACTGCGACATGTAAGTCATATGGTGTGAGATATAAAGCGTATTAACTTATCACTTTATTTTGGTAGTACTCGACTTAGTTTTTTATTTGTGGTGTTTGGTGACTACAACTGTTCATTTATTACGAATGTTGAAAATAGGAAAAACTGTACTTAAGCATAGTATTTATGGTGTAAAATACCATAAGAACTAAGCATTTTTAAGATTTTCATTTAAGTGGACTATGAACGAAAACGATCGCTCTCTTCATGAACTCAGAAGATCGCAGTGCCGTTGCAGCACAAGCTTGGTCCGTTAACAGAACTCTTTTTGAGCGGGAAATTATTTCATGAAATTGGACGTCCAAAGTTGCATTACCAATTCTATTTGAATATCTTTGTTTGCATCGGTTGCCGCGGGGGTGCCAGAGCTAAGGATTAAATGTTCTGTATCAAAGAAAGGAAACTAGAATCTGTCTAAATATTTATGAAATAACTTTCTTTAATAATAATAATTATCCTTATAAAGAGACGACCTATGTGGCGTAGTGGACAAAGGTCCGCCTGAGATGCAGAAGGTTGCGGGTTCGATTCCCGCCGCGGGACAAATATTAGTATGATCTACAATTATTTGTCTCGGGTCTGGCTGTTTTCTATGTATAATATGTAAGTAATTACAAAAAAAAAAATAAGTTGTATGTCAGCCATGTAGTTCCCATAACACAAGCTTTGCTTACTTTGGGGCTTGGTTATGTTGTGTGGTAAATGTCTAGCATTATTATTATTATTATTATTTCTCTTTATTCATTTTAAATCTCAGTCTTATGCCTGGGGCCTTTACAGGCGTCAGTGGAGCCAAAGCTTACACTAAGGGGCCCTTTGTACATTATCATAATAAAGAACATAATCTTGTGTATCGCGACTGATGTAAACTAGGGGAAATATGAGTGATAAAATAAGCTATTGCAGAAGTATATGCTTATGGAATGGTTACTGGGCTATATAGGATGAAACGGCATCTGCCATTTCTTACTGAAATTCAGATTAAATCATAGGCAGGTGATGATTTGTCGTCCCACTAAACGGGTCCCATAAGTGCCACCAACGATAGGCAGCGTAGAGGCAACGTTGTTGGTATGAAAAGCTGAAACAAAACAAATACTGATGGACAAACTAATATCCGTTTCACAAACATAGGTATATTACATATGAACAGCTGACCTTTCCGCCCTTTCACTCAACACTATCTGCTAGGAATCCAATTTGTCTGTTTATTTTACCTTGAATTGCAAATTACAGAGTCCACGATCCCTCCGTTACATATCTATGCAGACTAAAATGTATAAGTACTTAGCATAAATCAATAGTTAGTAGGTGAAACAACGTTGCATTGGCAACCTACCCAGTTATAGAAAAGGCTCAAGATGATAAAAGTTAACATCGTTCAGCTAAGCCAACTCGTTGCCAGTTGGCAGCTTGCCCACATATTAACTGGCCACTGACCTATGTTTATATAACTAAAATAAAAACCGGACAAGTGCGAGTCGGACTCGTCCACCGAGGGTTCCGTACAAATTTGTACGGAACCCTCGGTAATTTTACATATAAATAGTTCAGGAATCGAGTCTCGCAGTTTTTTCCGAGCTTTTCCCGAAATTCAGTTTCCAAAACCACGAGCAATTACTTCATAGTTTTAGATAAACGGAAAGTACCCTATAAATTTTGATTCCCTTGAGAGTGTTGAAATATACGTTTTTTGCGGCATAAACGGTCGTATCTTTTTTTTACGTTAACTTCGAAGTTGATTTTTTCATAGCTTCAAGGGACTGTAAACCTGAGTATATGATTTTAATTTCAACTTGATACTTCCACGCGTTCCCGATATAAAGGGTCTTGACAGACAGACAGGCGGACAACAAAGTGATCTTAGAAGGATTCCGTTTTTTCCTTTTCAGATACGGAACCCTAAAAATAAGCACCCAACGTACATAGTTGACCCCACAATAGATTTCTCTGTGTCGTGGGTATCAGGAACTACATGTACCGTGCTAGCACAACCCAGACCCTCATTTTCAGATAGTTTGTTCAAGAAGTTTGCAATATGCATTCTTTAGAATTAAGTATGTACCTATACCTAAATATGCGGCAACACTATTTAAATCAAGCTTAATCGAAACAGTCTTCACACGTCACATGTGATTTAGGTCACCGAGCTGAAACTACTGTAGCATGGCAAAAGTGTAAAAATATGGACGTATAAAGCAGGTTTTGTAAAGCCAAAAACATATGTGGTGCAGTTGGACTGTAACATTTTTCTCGGCTCGGATTTTTGAATGAAGTTTTTGTACGTTGATGCAAAAAGCAACAATTTTATTTTGCCCTGAGTGAGTGGTGTAATAACTTACTTTTTAATTTGATAAACCACCCAACAATGTAAGCTACCCAATTAGTTTTAGTTATTTGAATGAAATGTTGATTATAGCGCAGATGGAAACAAGAAATTTATTGTATTTTTGTGCTTAGCTAGGTTTTACGTGTTACCTACCAGATAATTCATCATAAGTCTGAAATATTCCAACAGCTGATACTTCGGCCTATAAATTACTCTTGCTGGATCAGAAGTAATCCACATCGCGGGTCGTGCAGTTTTGTGAAAGTACCTACGAGTGTAGAGCCGTCAAACATAAACGATTCGTCTATTGAAAGCAGTACGGTTCCAGTACTGTAAATTTTTGCATCAAAAGAAAGAAAAAAAAATATTTGTCACACAATTTTACAGAAAGGGCCGAAATAGTTATAATATACATATTTCGGCCCTATAGTAATAGGTACCGTGATAGGCCCTAGGCACAAAATACCTAGTGCTCACCGCAATACGTGTACCAAACAGGCCCTGTCCCTCCACAATGTGAGCTGTAACCAGCGCAGCTTCACATTTCGGTGATGTGGAGTCCACATGTGAAACTGCGCTGATTATCAAAGAATCTATTTATGGGTGACCCGTGCATGACCCTACAACCGACAGCGTTATTTATACCTAGGTGTATAAAAATAAAAACAGGAAATAACCATTAAGATGGTAGGTACGTCGTATACAATAAAAATAAAACAACAATCAAACGATATAATAACAATTATAGATATTACACTAGCTAGGTACATAAAATATGCTATTTATTTACTCATTTATTTATTAGGAACATCAACAGAATTTACATGAATAATTGCTTATAGTTTCTATTTTAGGATCTAGTTTACATGTAATTCCTATTACAGATGAACACAACATGCATATTTAAACAGTTTGGCATAAACATATTTTATAAAGAAAATTTTACATGAAATATGATAATAATAATAGTATAATGATGATTTTATATAGTTAGCCTTTTTATATATTTAGGTACGATGAAGTCCATGGCGGACGCTGCGACTGTATTGAGTGTGCTTAATATCTACGGAAGGCATGTCTGATATCTTCCGTGTATTGAGAAGGATGGAGAGGGGCGCGCGGCTATTGGCGAAATAAAATGTTTATCGAAAAGCCGAACAAATCTGCATTTCCGTGTACAAGCGTTGTGGCTCATCAACATCTTCCCATTGCTAAATCAATTGTGTGTGTAAATAATATTTTCTTTGATATACCTTCAGAAGCCGGGGGTCTGCTACTTGTTTATGGCCATCAAAAACGAGGAGAAATATGTGCAAGTAATAGAATCGAGTGACGATGCTAGTTTTCTCATATTTTCTTCGCCTCCGACAGTTGGTGGATAGGTACTCACACCACATTAACTACATATTTTAGTTAAAGAGGTAAGGCCGTATATTTAATATGATGTATGGAGTAGATATCCTTGCCACACTAGCGCTGCGTCACTGATTTATGAGCTTTGTTCACTAATTTATTATTGAGAAGAACCCATTAGACCAGACCCTAATACAGAAACGTGCTGGATCTAAAATTAAATAAAAGATACGTTGACTGGGTTAAGTCCATAAATAAGTTCGACCTAAACTTACCTCTGTGACTATTTATAGTTTTATTGCTTACTTGTGTAAGCAAAAAACTCTGTGCGTTTCAATGCCGTCGTATTTCTATATACATAGGGCGCACTATATGTATCTGGAACTGGCCATTTACATAAACAATAATTAAAAAGTAATTACAATATTTGAAAGTATGTAATTATTTAACTGGAGAAAACAGTTTGTTTCATATAGCTGTCGCATGTTTTCATATTGCGGCGTCATTTTAAAAATACGTGCCTACATCACCATGGATTTGAGGTAAATTTTTAATTCTATAAAAATACCTGAAAGTTATCGATGACAAGTTTCTGCCCACGGCTTCGCCCGTCTGGAAGCGGAATAAAAAGCAGCCTATGTGTTATTTTGATCATAACAATATTGTTATGAACAAAATAATATTTTTAGGGTGTTTTCTTTGTATAATATGTTTGTAATTACAAAATAAGTATATAAGTAGTATATCAGTCATGTAGTTCCAATATAGGTTCTGCTTAATTTGAAGCTAGATGACGCTGTATGAAAATTTTCCAGCATTATTTATTGATTGATTCCAAATTTCGTCAAAATCGGTTCAACCGTTACGGAGATTATGCTATTGCTAATAATGACAATACTATGTACTTAGTTATTTCATGCCACAGATTAGATAATAGTTATTTGATCTCCACCCCGTAATTTATTTCACGGTGAGCAATTTTTTCGCGCCTTATTATTTTGATATTCATAAAATTTGTGATAACACTAAATACGTTAGCGACATGCGGAGGTCCGAAAAAAAACCGAAATTGAATTTAAAATATTTAATTTAAAAGATAAAAATTACAATAAAAACTTATGATTTAATTACTCTAGGTACGACCAATTCGATGTGAGAATTAGAAGTGTCAAATATTAATTATCATTTCCAATCATCAACTCCTATGGACGTCAATGCTGCATCGGCACTTCCGTTGTCCGATGCGGCTGCAGCGTTTGCGGTCTTCTAGTAGGTACTATACGTAATTCCTCCATCCTCAGAACGGAGACTATTTTAGAACGTTGAGAGAAAATGTCGCCGGAATGTTCCCTGGGTCTGCAGAAATTGGTATAGCTGGAGTTCCCTGGTTACTTTTTGCGGCTGGTTTGCAGATATTCAAATATCGCCGAATGATGAGTATGAAGACAAGTACACCTGCGCTCGATAGTACTGCATAAAATGGGATTGTAGTGTGGTAAAGTGAATTCGTCTTAAATTCCTCCAATTGCAGGGGCGGTTGTAACATAATCTTATCCTGGGTGTTGTGTAGTCCTTGCAGATCGACTGAGTTAGGTGGATGTGGGTAGGTGTCTTTGTGTCCTGTTTTTCGAAGTCGTAAGGTATCTTCGTTAGTTTGAGTGGTGAGCCCTTGATCTCGTCGTTATCATTGATGATTGTAAAAGCTTCGGATTTCAGGCTGCATCCAACTGGAATGGTGGTGAGGAAGCTTCCTTGAAGTGTGGTGTAGTCATTTCGATTACAGATAAGCTGTACCTTCGTTTGGTGAGGGAAGGACAGAACATAGTGCTGGTCATCAAGCTTTTCCATGGCTTCTCTCATCAGGGTGACTTTAGTGAATTCGCAGGATTCTTGTAGGGCTTGATTGGTGATTAGCTCCTTGATGCAATCTGTCTTGGTCCGAACCTGGTTCATTATTTCTTTCTCACAAAGATACCGGTTTTTTAACTTCGGGCATTCTGCCTCTATGTACACGAATGACATCTCGTTAGTTGCTAGGAAGGGAAAGGATGGGATAAGAGCCTGATTATGACGATTGGGTACTACCGTTAATCTAAATAATTCGAAACTATCTTTAGAAACTATCGGGAATTTGAAAACGAAAACTATCTGATTTTTAGAATAGTAGTATCCCGGTTTAATTATATCATAATATTCTCTTAATTCTAGACCTAAAATATGTTCTTTGCCATATATGATTTTTAGTTTATCAACCATGGCTCCTAAAGTACCTATATCTATCATGGAGTGGTGCGTACTCGCAGCATGAATAAAAGCTATATTATTTTCTAAGTTAATTAATACTTGCATTAAATCTTCAATATTTTCGCTCGTTACCTCTAAGAGTTGAGCCATTTTTGCGTATTTAATTAAATCCTGATCCCTATTCGCGTCACTTTCTAATATTAGTTCCATAGTTTTGTTAATGCGACTTTGGTTTTCTACTAACTGTATTAATACGTTATTTTGTTTCGACATCCACTCCTTACTCATACTAATGGTTGTTAAATTCGGTTGTTATTTCGTCTTGATTTTTGGTAAGGATCCGAATTGCCTCATCATATTTCAATGCATCAGAATGATCTAAATTACCACTTGTACTTTTGATGATCGAGCCTAAGCCATCTACAAGTCCTCTTTTGGTCCTCTTAGGTTCTAATGATTTTAATTGGTTAAGGATTTTGTCAATTTTTCCTGTAAGATAATGAAATTGAATTTCGTAAAGTGAATAAGTGTCATTAGTCATTCGGTCCTTGTAACTAACAAGTTGAGTGTATAGTATGTTAACGTTTTTCTCTATGTCGTCCAGTTGTACATTTTGTAGGAATGCATGATGGTGAGTAGTAAGTCGCATCAGTCCAAGTTTGTAAGGTAATAGTCCTGGTCCATCGTCTAGGCTCTCAAGTCTTATCTCTTGAGGTCGAGTTCTTGGAAGAATTATTACCATCAGGATTCTGTAACAATTTAGCTGCTTTAGGGAGACGTTTTAGTCTGGATTTAGCTACAGGACCACGTTTTCTGGAGGTGTAAATGTGAACTGGAAGGTCAGCCAGAACTGTGTCCTTTGTGTAACGTGCTGCTGTCTTCTGTCGTGAGGCCTTGGGATTCTTAACAAAGACCTGCTGTTGAGGCGCGTACTCTATTTCCGGTTCTCGTTTTTTATTCCTATTCTCGATTAACTTGGTACGATTAGTGAGAGATGAGCTGTTAACTATGTCATAAACTTTTTCATTTGATCCCTATGTGTCTGAACGTATTGCTGTAGTAGTTTTTGCGTTATGTCGATGTCAAGGCAGTCACGATGGTCAAAATGTCCTGTTAGTAAGTCGAAAGGTCTGCATCTAGTAAAACTGTGAATTGAACTGTTATAAGCTATTAGAGCATATGGTACTAGGTTAATAATGGGTTCGTCCTTACGTTGTAATTTTAAGAGTCTAAGGTGTTCAAGGAGAGTCGAATAAAAACGTTCGATATTGCCATTGTCATTAGGGGAATGAGCTAATATTCTATGGTGATTAATTTTATGAAGTCGAGTGAATTCCATGAACAGTTGATTGGTGAATTCTGTGCCATTGTCAGTTATAATAGTGGTAGGAACACCGTGGTGGGTGCAGTATCGTAAAAGGGCCTGTAATATACTAACGGCCGTCCCGTCACGAAGGTAATAAGCCTGACCATACTTAGTGAACACATCAATGAATGTCACATATTTTTCACTCTGTACTGTGAACAATTCCATATGTACTATTTCGAAAGGTTTGGTGGCCGGAGGTACTACATTGAATTGAGGTCTAACTGGGTTCCTATCGTATTTACCCTGTCCGCAGATGGTACATTCGCTTATGAATTTAGTAATCTGCTCCTTCATCTTAGGCCAGTAATATCTGCTTGATAAACTTAAATAGCTCTCTTGAATTCCGCGATGATTCGTTTTCCCTTCATGATAGTGGCGAATAATATCCTGTTGTCTAAGGTATTCTTTGACGTTTTCTAATTCAGATTTACATAAAACAAGATTCATAGCTGAGCTTCTAAATTTATCCTGTAAAATAGGGATAACGGAATACATAGCCAGACATGGGTTAATCATAATACCTGTTTTAACCTTTGGATTTACATACTCCTTAACAGCTTTAATAATATCTTCCTCCAGGTTAGATTCAGATAATTGGATACTGACACGAGTGTGAGTCTCAAAAGGTTTAATTACTGTCGGTCGTTTTTTAACGTCGTCAACAAGTGTAAAGTAGATTTGTCGATGAAATTTGTTAAGTTAAGTTCGTCTGTTATGGGAATTTCTAAAATAGGGTTTTCATTACTAGTATGAACTGTTTCAGTTGAGGTGTTAGCTTGGGCAGGTATGGATTCAGATGGATTACCCATTAAAGAATTTAATTCGTCAATTTCCTCTATTAAAGACATAACGTCACTCGCGTGTATCTCTACGCGGGAAAGAGCGTCAGAATTTGTGTTAGTTTTTCCTGCTTTGTAGATAGTCTCAAAGTCGTATTCACTCATTTTAAGTCGCCATCTAGTCAGACGTGAATTCGGCTCTTTCAGATTCATCATCCATTGTAATGGTTTATGGTCTGTTATTATCTTAAATTTACGTCCATATAGATAAGGTCTAAAATACTTCGCAGCCCACACTATGGCAAGAAGTTCTTTCTTGATGGTACTGTAGTTCATCTCACTTTCATTTAAGGTTCGAGATGCGTAACAGACCGGCTTATCTGACCCTATAGGACCTTGAGAAAGTATGGCTCCTATGGCTACATTAGAAGCGTCTGTTGTAAGATTAAAGTCTTTTTCAAAATCTGGATATTGTAAAATGGGATCATTGGTTAATAGAGCTTTACATTTTTCAAAACAGTTTACATACTCATTGTCTAAGGTGATTTTTCTACCCTTTTTTAGACATTGAGTAAGGGGCTTAGTGATACGAGCAAAATCCGGTATAAATTTACGGTAATAGCCCAGGAGACCTAGGAATTGCTTTATTTCTTTTGAAGTTTTAGGGATAGGATACTTCTGTATGGCAATTATTTTATCGGGGTTTGGTTTTATGCCGTCTCTAGTAATAATATGTCCGAGGTATGCTGTTTCCAGCTTCAGAAACTCTGACTTATCCATTTGGATTTTAAAGTTAGAGTCACGGAGTCTCTGGAAAACCTTTTCAAGATTGTTCATGTGTTCTTGGAGAGAAGTACTGAACACAATAATGTCATCTAGGTACACCAAACAGATTTCATTTTGGAGCCCTCGTAAGACATTATCCATCACGCGTTGGAAGGTGGATGGAGAGTTCTTAAGCCCATTGGCATTCGGAGAAACTCAAAATGACCGTGTTCAACGTTAAAAGCGGTCTTCTCTATGTCACGTGCACCCACTCTACTTGATAAAAACCACTTGCCAAATCTAAGGTCGTGAAATATTGGGATTTCCCTAATTTGTCAAGTACGTCGTTAATATTCGGGATAGGATATTTGTCGTCTAGTGTCTTTTCGTTCAGCTTACGAAAGTCAACCACTAGCCGCCATTTTTTCTTTCCTGATGCATCTATTTTTTTAGGAACAACCCAAATCGGTGAGCTCCATGCGGATTCAGATGGTCTTATGATTCCTTGCTCTAACATCTTGCTAATTTGATCACTAACTTCCTGACGAAGGACGAAAGGATATCGATAATTTTTAGCATGGACTGGCACCTCATCCGTAGTTCTGATTTTGTGCTTTATTGTGTTGGTAAAGGTAAGCGGTTCTCCTTCAATATAAAAGACATCTGAATAACGAGAACAAAGAGTTGTGAGGTTAGCTTTTTCCTCTTTGTTCAAATGATCTGTCCGTAATCGCGAAACTACATCTCGTGCGCGTGTCGACGTGTATTCGGTGCGCGTGCACTCAGTATTATAGAGTTCGGCGTGCGCTGGCTGATCTAGTGAGAATATTATGTCATTTGGTGTTGGGTTCTCAACTTCTAAATAGCCGCGATTATTAACAACAGTGGTCAAACATTCATGAATTATACAGTTACATAAAATTTGTTCCTTAATAAGAACATCGCCGTCACAGGTATCGACGGGTAAACGAATAAGCTTGGAAGAATTCGCCGGAATGATATCTTCATAAAGATTAACGTTCCGAGAGTTATACATCCTAATCGGGTTCGACGCGTTTTTAGTTATAAGCTGTCCTTCTCTTAAATCAATTCGCGCTTCCCAATTACTTAGTAAATCTAAACCTATAAGCCCATCGAAATATTTATGAAACCGATATATAAATAACTTCATACTATCAGGGTCATTAAACTCTGCGAAACACGGTAATGTAATATAATAATCATTCCTAGTCGTCGCATGTATGTTCGTCACCTCAAACGGATCTAAGTTAAGAGGAAAATCGGGAAAATATATTGTACCGCTTCGGGGCTTATAAAAGATTGATTAGCGCCCGTGTCTATAAGTAATTTAAGTGGTGGATTCGCAATCTGTATATAAGGAAGTTGTCGTTGTGTCTGTAGGTTTAACTCTATTTTGGTTTTGGTGATGTTAAAACCTCCTGAAAATCCTGCTCTTCATGACTTGGCCCTGCTTGTGGTTGAGAATCGTCAAGCAGTTGGTTGTCCATAGTCGTGTCGTAGTAAGGTAACTCATAAGCGAAACCGGGTGAAATTCCACTACTATAATCATTATAGTCGGTGTAGTAATTGTACTCCGGTTCCTGATAGTAGCTGTAATATGAGTCATCGTATGTCATACAGTCATTCATGTTCATTTCACGCGTTTTAAAATAATTACTAGGTGGAGGGTTCCCGGATTTACTCCAGTCATGTCCCGTTAACATCCTAGTAGGGGGTAGAACCTTGGGGGTGAAATGTTGAACACCACTCATAGGCGTAGGGGGTTGATATGACTGTGGATTATTATGTCGTGGTGGTAATCTAAAAATGTTACTACGGGGGTTGTAATTAGGTGGTGGTGCACCGAACATGCGTTGTGTATTTGTTGGCCTGCGCTGGATAGGTTCCGCGAATTTAAAAGGTTGAGGCAGAGGCCTCATAGGTCGCTGGCCCATAGGTACATGCCAATTAGATACCGGTGCCGAAAAAGGTAGGCGCGGGTGAGCGAACCCTGCTGTCGGCATATGTGGTGGCAACATAGTGGATACCTTAGGGGTGATAATGGTCCTAGGAGGTTCACTACGTTGTAAGTAAAGTATATTTAATTCCTCCTGTACATATTCTAACGCCTTCTCTATGGTAGCGGGGCGCATACAACGTATGCGGGACCCTAAGGGTTCCTTCAGTCCGCGTATGTAACCCTGCATTGTTACTTTCTTATAAAGTTCGCGTTTTGCCTCGATAGTCGTAGGTACAGTCTCGTGTAAAGTCACGTATGTGACTCAACCTTCGTACTGAACAAAGTTTGACAGTAATCGTAAAATTCCTGGGGAGTCCTGTTACCCTGTGAGGCCAATGAAAGGTCGTTGTACAAGGCTGTCTCGTCACGTTGGTCAGAGAAATTATTAATTAAGGCATTTCGAATACCTAGCTAATTTTCAGGTATCCCGTTTGAGTTGATAGTACAAGCAGCGGTCCCCGTAATTTTATTTAATATACCGTTCAACAAGCACAGGTTCGATAACTCATTACCTGGACTGGGGTTCAAATATTGCGCAGCTAACTGATCGCATATTTTAATGAACCTGGTCAACACATTCGGGTTCCCGTCAAATTCCGGGACAAGGCGGAGAGCCTTAAAAATAATATCCGGGTTTACTGCCATGTCTAAACTAAATAATTGATTTAAATCTAAGTCTAAATTTAAATTATCAGTATTCCTATTTTTATCTACTACACGATGGCGGTGGCCCTGACGAGATGCAGGGGCCCGTGAATTAGAGGCTCTAGGGTGGTAAATCTTGAAGGATAAGAAATACAAGGACCTAGGAAAGCAACACAGGATAATAATTCAAGTGTACTTACATATATAACATATTCCGGTTTCTCTCCGTGAATCGATTGCTAGATTCTCCTCCGAGTCTGCCGCCGGACCGTAAGTTCGGAAATTCGATGCGGAGCTTGACAACCCCTGGATTTTCGCGATCTGGAGTCCTGGGAGTCCCGAATTTCGCGAAATATTCCCTGAATTTCCTACCGACTGCGCCAAATACGTTAGCGACAATCGGAGGTCCGAAAAAAAACCGAAATTGAATTTAAAATATTTAATTTAAAAGATAAAAATTACAATAAAAACTTATGATTTAATTACTCTAGGTACGACCAATTCGATGTGAGAATTAGAAGTGTCAAATATTAATTATCATTTCCAATCATCAACTCCTATTGACGTCAATGCTGCATCGGCACTTCCGTTGTCCGATGCGGCTGCAGCGTTTGCGGTCTTCTAGTAGGTACTATACGTAATTCACTCGGCACCTCATATGTATGGACTGTAACAATAACTGCACAGATTAGTTAGGTACTAATCTGCACAGGTTAGGCTACGAATATTAGCCGCTATTACATGTTCCGCGCATGTTTGGAGAAAATGTATTTCATGTCCTAAAAAGTACAAATCGAGTACCTACGTAATTTAATACTTAAAAATACCTTTCGGATCGGACAGGTTTTTTATAGGTATGTAAAAACGCGTCCATATAATTTAATACAGTTTTATTTACTTACCGGTACTTATTAGAGCAATTAATTCACATAATATTATAATATTCCTCATTTGAAATAATAATTTGTCTGATCAACACAGCTTTCAACTTTTTAAAGTTCGCGGTTTGTAGGAGTTGGCAATTATTTTCGCATTGAAGGTTGTACACAAGAGACTTGTAGCATGAGGGTCCGAGTCAAAAGTAGAAAGATTCGTGAAAATGCGTGTTCAAGACATCAACCAAAGCTTTCGACCTTTTCGAGAGCTTCTCTAGAGGTTGGTTTTAAATTTACATTTTTAATGCGGTGAACAAGGCTCCTGTTTTATTGATTTTCTTTAGTTTGATATTAAATTGAACTTTAACTTGGATGAACTTACAACTTGGTTTAAGAATCATTTAAAATTAATAAAAACGGTAATGATACTTGATACATGTCGAATTTCCATATTGCATTCCACAACTTTGCAAATCTTAACAGAAGTCTACACAACAGAGACAGATGTACAATCATCAATTTTACTAACGTATGGTGCGTTCGTCGAATTCATACGAAATAAGTATGTACCTACTTATATCTTCATGAGCTGGATTAAGGGCGGGACGATACTACTCTTGCAAGGTCCTCTACACTCTAGTGGTCTCATGAAGAAAGGTAGTCTAAACTCGAGTTTTACTTGATTTCAGCCAGGGTTTCAAAACCAGGGTTTAAAAATAGACCTCATTGAAAAACAATGTTATCTTCTTCTCGAAATGTCCATTTGACGTATGCATACATCAAACGTAGAAAACAAATTTGTTGATTTTAAAGTGAAAACGACATTTATAATAAATTTAAATGTGCCTCAAAAATTCGATATAGCATCTATCCCTATTAAGTTTGTGTTCGCGTCTGATCGGCAATTAAAATTAAAGTTGAATAAATATATATTATATTGCTATTATTAGCTAACCAAAATAAATAAGGTTGCCAAAAAAAGTTTAAGTTGTGATAAAAACCAGTTTTATGTCATCAAACTATTTTTTGTCGGCTATTTCATTTTAACATTCAATTTTAAACATTTCTTGCTTTGTTGTAAAAAAAGTCTTGAAAAATCAGGAATTAAAACACAGTCCCTTTGATATTTTGTATATGAAATTGTGTATTGTATTTGTATATATCACTCGATGACGAAAGTTAAATGATCATCACGAGCCCGTATTTTGTGGCTATATTTATAGTTAGTTACACATAGGTGCATGTGAAAATCGTCACCTGGTGTGGCCCTGTTGGAGATCTAAATTGAGATAAATCACCGATAACAAACCTGCTTTCGTAATGATATCCAAAGTGACTCTAGATGCTTAGCTTAGCGCGTTTCTAGAGAAGAACGAGAAAATAGACAGCATGTTCGGTCACTTCGCTACACACTAGATAAGTCGCAAGACTTCTAGCGTCAATTGATTTACAAGCGTTAGTTTTCTCAAGGCAAGTTTGCAAGATACGAAACTAACAGCTTGCAGTCCGGCCTAGTATGCAACGAGATATAAACACGTTATTATATATAAATAGGTCGTTAGTATGCTCTCAAAACATATAAAGAGAATACGTGAGCAAAATTCAAAATCATGGGTCACCCATATTATTAGTATGTAAATTTCCGGCATTTTAACAAGATTTAAACTTGAGTGTGATTTTGTGTCACATTTATTTTAAATAACGTTACTTTTCAGGACTAGGCCAGTACAATCTGGTGTCCTGTGTATGGAACACAAAAAATAATATTCCGATGATTAGCTTCCTATACTGTTATCATTACTTGTAAAATAAACAAATAACACCCAACAGTATTCCCAGTCTTACCCAGTCTTGGATAGACAAAGTATAAAGAAATACGAACAAATATTTGCAGATTATGCAAATATTGTTCAGAGGCCTAACCATCAAGTGTTATAGCGATTCAATTCAGGCAATGATTTCAAATCCCGCTTTGCGATTGACGACTATATGACAACGCCATAGCGTTCTCAAATGCAAAGCAGGATTTAACATCTTTGCCTGAGTTAAATCGCAATAACACTTGATGGTAGGCCTCCAGTCCGCGAGAATTAGGCTCTCACGAGCCTTAACGGTCATCGAATACAAGTGACTCGTATGACTCCGTCGTAAATGTCACTTCCTGCGACTGCTGTGCGATGATTTATATTCTCGTAGCACCATCCTTTATGGCGTCAGCTTACTTTAATCCATACCCTTATACATTTATTTTCGTATAACATTCGCAACTCGACACAAAAATACAGGAGCTTGTTAAAAGAGGCTTGTTTTGCGTTCATGGCGCGTATCAGAAAATAAATCCACTGCTTTCTGAATGCGATGCGAAGTAGTTATATTTATTTGATTCTCGTAGCACCGTAGCACATTGTTCCGATCCGTTCGTAGCGTATAGCAAGGTTACGTAAATAATATATTGTTCGTTTGTCGTGTTTGTCCCGTTGTCCGTCGTCCGACCAATCTGAAGCTGAGTTACTGGAAAGAGCCATGTGACTATGGAGGAAAGAATTCAAATACATGGTGTCAATGGTCCATAAAGTCTATTTAGTCTAGTGCAACTCGGCATATTTTTTGTATGTGCTTAAAATTTGGTAATAACAAATTATAAATAATAGCTAATAATAGGTAGATACTCAGAATGTTTCGCGGAAAACAAGTTACCTACCTTTTGTTTGGTTTTGTGTTATTAGTAGTTAGCTTTTATGAGTAATCAGGTCTACCTAGACCTGAGAGTGACCATTTGATTTATTTCTGTTTATGTACGTACCTACCTGTCAAATGCGATAAGGACGCTTATTTTTGTGTGTTTGTGAGTACACAAACACACAAAAATAAGCGTCCTAATAAAAATAAGTTAACTCAACAAAAATTAAGTATAATTTTTGTTGAGTTAACTTATTTTGTGATGGCAAATTATTATACCAAC
The DNA here is from genome assembly GCA_958496245.1 of Perizoma flavofasciatum. Taxonomy (NCBI): domain Eukaryota; kingdom Metazoa; phylum Arthropoda; class Insecta; order Lepidoptera; family Geometridae; genus Perizoma; species Perizoma flavofasciatum. The sequence goes on along the minus strand of OY292425.1, from coordinate 8,689,734 downwards.
ACTGCGACCGAAAACGCTGACATGATCTTAATTTATGGGGGAGTTAATCAAAATGCCGCCCTTACGTTATAGCAATATATATATACATACTTATGGATGTATCGTAAAAGATATGAAGAGACGAAACAACGCCCCACAAATCCTCGCTGTAGCTCTGCTGCGCATCCGCGAAAACCTATCAGAATCATTTTACATCTTTGTGTCCGACGTGGCAACGACATTGAAAACTTGAAAATTTTATAGGTGCCTTGGTGCCTTTTAGGTATCTGATTAGAAGAAAAGTGTAGTAGGTACCTTCCTAATAAAATGTTAGTGAAGTGATTTGATTTTAGTACTAAAAATAATTATAATAGGATCGAATGGAAGTAAAATTATTGGTTTGTCGCGATGGGCTTGCCCTGTCACGTGGAACGTTTCGGTACTTCGAGTCAGGCGATGTACCCGTTACTCGGTGACGAATATATACGGTTTGTATAGCTCTAGCCACATTAATATTTGATCATTTAATGTTTCTGACTACCCCTTACCCCCTACTTGGTATAATATTGATAATGTAGTTTAGGATATCCATCATTAGTTATGCAGTCGTGAGTATGTTTTTTTTAATACCATACGTATCAATAGTCATGTTTTTTGGGTGGCAGACGATCGAAGCCAGTACAAAGACTAGTTTAAAATCAGTGTAGAAACCTCTTAGTAAAGTGAAACTTATTTCTCAGAAAAATCTATTTTATACCTTTTACCCATCCCATTCACAGTCTCTCCAAGAATAGCATGCAGTGTTCTTAATCTAAAAGCAGTCAGTCAAGCTGTAGGTCCAATGTGCTACCTTGGAGACAGGTTGAGTAAGTGCCATTTAATAAGCCACGAGAGCCTCTGATACGTGCCTGCTAGGGTAAATATATTTTTAATACTAGTTCAGTGACCTGCAAATGAAAAAGTTTACCTAGGCTCGGTAAGTACTTACTTACCTAGCCTAGTTAGTTATACGTTTGAAATGTTCATGCGTTAGAAGTAATATAGCATAATGTACTGCCAAATAATTCCAGGGAAAAAATAACTTTAGGATTTCTGCTGCAGTACTGCTCAGATTGCAGTGATTCCGTTTAAATATGTAGTCAGTGAAAGGCACATAAACTCTTCAACTTTGTTTCTTATACCGCATTTACAGACGCGTCATTCGCGCAAGAATGTTTACTACTCAGTACTAATCTGTGGTGGAATACTCATACATTTTCCGCCACAGAATAGTACTAAGTAGTCAATATTCGTGCACCAACGATGAATGTGTAAATGCAGTATTATACATATAACGTTATCTATCGGGAAAGCCCCCAGATGTTTCAAATGTAAATAGGCAATACGGTAACCGCTATATAAGCATCTGATGGACCTTGAGCCTGTTTGCGTCTAAATAGATTAACACAAATAAAAAAAAAACGTTTCTACAGTGGTACTTACTCGAAGCCAGACCTTTGTAGTGTGTTGGTAAGTTAGTTATAGTGTTAATGCACCTCCGGGCACTCCCCGTAAGTCCAATTTAATTTTAAACTCAAAAACTACTAAGCTTTTAGCAGAGCTGACGGAAACTCGATTTCACGATGAAAAGCAATTTATTTTTGACATAATAAAGCGTGAAATTACACTTTTTAAAAGTACTAAAGAGTACTACACTCTTTGAACCTCCTATTATTTTAAGAACTACTGCCCTAGATACAATTTTAAGCGTATTGTAACTCAAGTAGGGTACTTAAATAGTATGATCATTTTTAAAAGTTGTTATGGAATTTAAGGTAAGTAAAAAGAGAGTGAAATAGTTTCGTAAATATATTCATAGTTATTTATTATTAGTACATTAGTAGCTTCTACGGATTTACTTTTCTGTGGTAGCTAATTACTTCTTCGGTTCAATATATATCTATCTACACTAATAATTCAGCTGAAAAGTGTTTTTTTGTTATTTGTGTTTTTTTGTTTGAACGCTTTAATCTCTGGAACTTCCAGTCGGATTTGAAAATATATTTTTGCATTTAATAGCCTAGTTCACGAGGAAGGTTATAAACTATCAAACATTACGCTACGACCCTTAGGAGCCGAGCAAAAGAAGTAATAGCACGGACGAGCGAAGCGACGCGGTGGGTCGGTCGGGGGCCGAAGGCGACGTGGCACAGCTAGTGTTTAATATAAAGTAGTGTTTATAGGCCTCCCAAAGCTAACTTTTCGCGCACTTCTCAGAAGGTGAATTGGGAAAATAACAGATCTATCATCATTTTGATGATTCGTTCTCTATTTTTTACTTGATTTCCTAATCAGTTAATATAAGGTTTAAAAGTAGCCAAAGTTGTTTTTCCCCCTAATAGCTTTTAATTTTGGGTAATAGAAGTGTGGAAAGTTTAACGAGTAGCGTTCAGTAAGAATTGCTAACGAACATTGTTTTGAAGGATTTCCAATGAGACAACTTCGAGACCCTAATGAAGCGTTTTTAGCACGTTCTGGGCACTTTATTATTTTTCTTTGTTCTTTCTGCCCGAGGGCAAGGGATTCTAATATTACTGCGTACCAAGGGTCTTATTATATGTACATTGATGAGAAATCGAATAATGAATGATAAATAGTAATACAATAGGAAACAGTAATACAGAGTATAATGTACCTAGGGATTTTTTAGAGGATTGTAAAATTTATACAATTTCCAGCAAAAAAATATCTACATAATACAGTGTCTATAAACTGTATTAAAAAAAACAACAATCTACAATTTTATGAATTTAAAATTGTAGATTGTTGAATTTAATTTTTTTTATGAAGTTATTCATATTTATTAATATGCTGAAAACATGCTACAAAAGTTAAGACGAGTTTTACCTGTGTTATAAGAAGTTTACAGCTGAAACAATGTTTTAAGGCCTCGAGCGTTGCAGGAATTTTATAATCAAAACGTGACCTAATAAAAAAATAATAAAAAGATTGGAGTTTCTTTTTCACGAGACAAAAAAGTTTGATAAAATTATTTTTTAACGTATCTAGGTAAAAGTAGAAAAGGGAATGGGGTGTTCCAGTTCTTATACAAATCCCATAAGGGGAGCATTCTCAACATAGTGTAGCGGCACAGAATATAGGAATTAGGAAATTCTAAGTAGGTATTCAAAAATGAAAAATTAAACATTTTATTATTTGTTTTATATTAAACTTTAATTTAAACTTTAACTCGATCTTTCTAATAAAATAAAAAGATCTAACCATGGCTTTATTAAAATCCAAGAGAATTTATAGTTTCTAAGTTGGTGATATGGAAGTAATAAAGTCTCAGATACTTACAAATTTAGGGCCTTACAAGTAAAATACAAATAGGTGAGAACACGAACTTGGTAAAATGAATTCCCTGTCTCTGAAGAACTTTTATTACATGCAACATGGTTTAAGATCATTTATTTCTCAAAAAGGTTTATAATACATTATAATACAAATCGCTTACTGAGAAATCACAATATTCTTATACTACTTAACAAGTAGGTGCATTTTAGGTAAACTTACACAAACAGAAAAAAAAACAGAACCAAATCTATATTTCAATTTACATAAAAGTTAAGAAAAAAGCGCTAAGCACTCACTTATTAATCTTCACTATGTACACAGACTTACATACAAAATTATATACGGAAACTTTCAACATTGTTATCATTAACAGCCGGTTAAAGTCCACAGCTGGCCTTTCCCAAAGAGTTACATGGCGGTCAATCTTTGCCCACCCTCCACCGACTTTTCGCAACATAAAAAATGTCCTTGGTGGATAATTGATATGTATTTTAGGTTTAGCGAATACAATCTAAAAAAAAAATGATGTTTATTAGGTTTTTCCTTGCCGTATCCAATGTATACCTCTTTAAATATTACTAAGACATAGAATTATTTAAAGATAGTGAAATACTTGACTTTCATTACAAATAGCTGGAACAACAATGAAAATGCTTTGGGGAATGGGAAATATAAAAACATTCCAGAAACTTTTATAAATAAATTGTGCTTGTGCTTTATGAATATAGCCATTGTAAATTTAGCTGATAAACTCTATAGTACCGATAAAATTCAAGATACGAGCTTGTTAAATAGGTTAACTATGTAATTTCCGAGATCTTTGTTATTTTGAAGACGAATTCATATTTTACTACGTAATTTACTCTTTTACATTGTTACTATTATGCGGACATAAAAACAAATCTTAATATTATTTTTCTGTTGATACATTTATACAGACACCAACTAAGAAATATAGACCAGGTGGCCACAATAACATGTCAAACATGTGGTGATAAAAAACACAAAATATCGCAAAAAGAACGTATGCTGCCTAGGCACTGCTTTTCAGAATCAAGACTGTTTTTTTACATTTTCTTTATTCTATATACCTGTGCCCTCAATGAGATGGGGTAGTTCTGAGTATTCGTATCGGGAACAGATTTTAGGCATGAAGGGTAAATGGGACACAAAAAAAAACATAAAATAACATAATTTTGCCTGAGCGGATATAGTATTAATATATTACTTGGCTGTACCAAGGTTTAGTGTTTAGAAAAATCCTAGCAGCATACGTTCTTTTTGCGTTATTTTGTGTCTGCTTTTACCCCCTGTATGACTCGTTCTGGTACTCGATAGGAAGAGTTGACGGCTGAATTCCGGCTGAATGCCATTTCTATCTTGAAGGTGTTCATAATATCAACGCACGTTTCGGCGCGTTTCATCACACGCTATACCTATTGGTGTTGCAGCCTGCAACGCGGGGAACGATAATATTTTTAATTAATTCAATATAAAATGTTAAGTCGAAAACCTCATAAGTAAAATAAAATATGTAACAAATTTTAATACTTCTGTGTACAAAACTAGAAAGTTTCTAGTTTATAATGAGAAGTAATAATTTTGAATTTTGAAATGAAAACTATGGTGTAGTGGTCTCGGGGTATATGCCTTACAAAATACGAGATACGAGGTTTCGGGTAGATAAATGTATGCCTCAAGGTCGTAAATTCAACCTTCCCATACGAACTTTTATACAACAAGGGTCACGGAATCAATTTTTGGATATCATGGGTTGACCCGTTTTATATCATAATGAAAAATATATGACATAATAACTTTTTGAATTGAAGTTATCCTGATATGATATAAACCACGTACTCCTGTTCTCCTGCTGACGTTTCGTTGACCGTTTAGAAGTCCTTTCTCATAAGAACCATCCGTGACCCCGCTCGACGGTCGTGAGACGGGAACCGACTGTAGGAAAATAATAAAGTACATGACATAGTCGTAATAATATTTCAAAGTTATTTATTTATTCAGCCTTTGTCCTTTATGTACTTTTCTATATGAAAGGTGTATATATTAGTTATATATATCGCATTGCACTCTCCTCTTGTATTTATTATTACGTTCACCGCCAATCATTCTTACAATTACATACACTTCGCTCCATCCCAAGGTTTTCTGGAAGAGATCGCTTTTAAACGATTAGACCGCCCTTTGTACTTTTAGTTATATTACGTTTTTTTATCTTGTGATGTACAATAAAGTATTTTCATTCATCACCCAAACTGTTTTTCTCCTTGAAATACCTGTGGGCAGCAACGTGAGCAACAGAGCGCACTAAAAATATAAGTTATTTCGTGTCATTTAAATTACAACCTTATATATTCTCTAGTTTATCCTACTATATATCCTACTTCCACTAATATAATAAATGCGAAAGTCTGTGTGTGTGTGTGTGAATGTGTGTTACCACGTATCTCCGTAACTACTAAACCGATTTTGTAGAAATTGTCACCGATTTTGTAGAATAAATCTTGGAATGTAGATAGTTTAAGATCTAGAATAACACATAGGCTAATCTAATTTTCAAAAATCGACCCCTAACGGGGTTAAATAGGGCGGTAAAGTTTTTTAGAAAAAAAAAATTTTTTGATTCGCTCAAAACTCTGTACAAATAAACTTTAAAGTAAATAATTAAACACATATTTTTATTTTTCAAAACTACCCTTTGGGGGTGTGCAATTGAGTTCTAAACTTTGTATAAATTGTAATCCTTGGTTCGATTCATTCAAAAGTTGGTGAACATAGTTTGATGGTCATGTGCTACTTTTATTAACATACCACGCGGGCGAAGCCCTGGGCAACAACTAGAGCAATAATTTTTTTGCAAGTGTTTAGTATAAGTAGGTACATAATGCAAATATACGAAAAAACTATTTTTTACCCCTAAGCCATGTATAAAAGCTTATATTGGGTTGCATACAAGTGCGATGAAAATATTTGTGTGACACTTGCAAACTACTTGGCTTGCAAAGCTGACACTTGAGTTATGCAAAGGACGGCCACTTTGCATGCACGGAGGTCTCATATTTAGTTACTACACATACGTGTTATATACTAAATAACTACTAGTTATAGGTACTAAACCTGGTAACATAATGGGGATTTCAGTATTGTTATTAGAAATTATTCGTTTGTGTACACGTACCCACCACTATCAACTTTCCTTATCCTCAAAAGTTTGCTGAAAGAAAACTGTTGCGAGTTAAACTCGCCTTGGTACATGTTATTTAGGTAAGTTTTTTTGTATTCTGTGTGTATACTTTTCTCTTGCAGTAAGAGAGTTTTTTCCAAGAAAGCATTTAATTCAATCTTAATATAAATACATAACTTTTTTGTAAAACCATGGGCAAATTTGATGTTTGATGATTGGATGTTTGCGTTCACTGTTTAAGAGCATTAGCATTGCACACATACATATGTGTGACTATATAAACTGATTCCGAATTCACAACCTTTCGTGAATTCGGGAAATCCCGACTTATTTCCCGACCGTGCGCTATATTAATCTAATATTATAAACGTTTAAGTTTATGAGGACGGATGGATGTTTGTTACTCTTTCACGCAAAAACTACTGAACGGATTTTGATGAAACTTTACAGTACTATAGCTTATAAATACATTAGAATAACACTTACTTAGGCTACAAATATTGTGTCATTTGGTCAGAATAATTATAATGATAAGTATCAAATAAGTCGGACAAAATCTCACTTACCTATTTGATACTTATCGAGGATACCCTCTGAAAGGTATAAAGTTTAGTTGTAGGTATATGTCGTATTAGTAAGTGGAAAGTAGATAGATTAGTTTTTTTACATAGTTTGAAGCCTGAAGAAGGTCATGCGCTACTTTTGTCAACATACCACGCGGGCGAAGCCGCCGGCGGAAGCTAGTATATTTAAATTGCCCGTATCTAGGTTGCGAGCGTTTGAGTATCTTTTGATTTTGAAATGGAGCCCGTATATGCGTTTGCCATAAGAGATTGTTTGTTATCATTTATGTAGTTTTCTGCAATCGATGATAAATAAAACGTACGGGGTACTAAATGTTTCTAAATAATAAATTGTGTATCGCTGTAGTCGTCTAGCTAAATAATCACCTCACAAAATTCTACGTTTGCCTCATTTTAATTTGGATCTCATTCATCGAGTTTGGTACAAATAGGTTGCGTTCAAGTGGCTGTAAGCTGACGCTTTTATCTTTATGCACATGCAGTAAATTATAAAAAATGACGATAAAGAAAAGGTCGTCTCGATTCTGTTATTTTCATAAAATAACGGAAGATAAATACATAAATAAAAATGAGTTTTTGAAGGTTCCGAAAACGAAATGGATATTGACTGCACTTCACCAAATCTAAGGTCGGAAGCCAAATTAGCGATGAAAAACCCAGCTTCCAGCGAAGTCAAAAGAAAGATATATAAAGTACCTTACATTAGAAACCTTTTTTTAAATTTCCTTGCATTTTTGAGAACAAAAAACTAGGCACTATAGAGGTACATGCGGTTCGATCTGTTCGCGGCCTCTGCAATAATGTACTATTCCATCAATTCAATCTTTTTGCGGGCATTAACACCAACAGAAAGTGGCTTAGTTATGATATTTTTAAGCAAGCTGTCACGACCGTTTACTTCAAAACTTTTGTAAATATAAACTTTTGCCTAAGGCAGGTATTTTTGTACCGCCCTTGGCTTGTAGCGATGTTGATTTAGTTTCATGCTGGTTTTTGGGATTGGATGTTCACAAAAGAATTATGAAACTGCCAAAAACAAACGTAATTTAGTCTTTGTACAACAAAACATACCTACATGTTACTTAGGTTCTGATGGGTTTCTGAAATAGAGCTTTAAAAAAAGACAATCGGCTAGTTTTGCCATTGTAGTGTCGTCTCTGTCACTCACACCTATGAGCGTCGTAAGATGGAAATGACGACGGCGTGCTCTACATATCCGAAGGTAGCCGATTATAGCCGACTGTATTTTTGTGATTATAGCAGACTAGCCTCTGCCCACGGCTTCGCCTGCGTGGTTCCCGGATAAAAAGTAGCTTATGTGTTATTCTGATGTATAAGCTATATTACTGTAAAGTTTATTTATTGTAATGTAGTGCTAGGAGGACTTAATGCTAAAGCATTCTCTACTAGTCATCCTGGGCGTGCAAAAAGATGGTGTGAAATAAAATTGTGAAAGAAAGTTTCATCAAAATCCGTTCTGTAGTTTTTGCGTGAAAGAGTAACAAATATTGTAGTTTCATAGTGTAAATCAATGGTATTTATTTGACGGGGAAGCAAAGTAACTGTAATATTTTTGAAGTACATAACTTAAAAAAGGTATAAGCAAAAAAAATTACACTACATTTTTTCAATTTTAGCCACTTTCTATATTTTGATTTTTTAGAAACAATACAAATCATATTTAAATAATAGATTTTGAAAAAATAAGAAAACAATCCGGTTTCGCCTTGTCCGTATCGGTTTTGACACTCAATTCCAACCTAACCAACTTAAGTGGCGCTTCCTCCGTATCGGACTCTCGGGGCACAAAGTAATTATTAATACTAACGTAACGGCCGCCCCTGACTGTCACTATGCCGATTCGACCTTCGTTCTGCTACCTAGGTCACCGGTTCTCTTTGCTCACCAAGGGAGAGGCCCTTCAATAGCTTCGTGTGGCTTGCTTCACTCAAGACTTCCCGCGAGTTTCTAGCTCCTACATTTTCTTTATACTCTCTACCTACCTACCAGGTATAGAATATAAATTGATTGAAAGTGGTTACTGTCTGTAATGATCGTGTAATGGAACGTAATAAAGACAGTCGTCTTGAAATGAACCATGTTACTAATAAATGCTTGACAGTTGTAGAGTGTCTTGGCTACAGACGTTTTTAGAAATGTAATAATGGCCTGAGACACAACAGGTGCATGCCGGGTTATTGTTAAAGATGGTCGTCGTTGTAACACCTAAAACCTGTAACAAGTAACATAATGAACAAATGCTGTGAGTTCTTCCAGTGGTAGTTTAATTTATACCAACATTACACTGTCACCAACTGAAATTTGTTGCCTGCGTAAATAGGGTACGCACTTACATGCGTTTCTTCATTGTAATAAATCGCTTTATTAAGTTTAATGAAGGTACTTTAGTTTTAATGTCAAGTGCTAGTATTGTCTTGCACAAAAGATCCCATGCTTGTATAGCTTATCAACTCAAGACACAACACATCTTCAATCAAACTATGTTTGGGCGGCTCAGTCATGTTACCTCAATCGCAATTGCTGAAACTGCAGTATTCTCTTTGTCCGATAACTTCTGAGCTTTGGATAAGGTAAACATTTATTCTATCGAAGCATTGAGTGTCTTTTGTGTATATAGAGCTGCTGTTGTGATGTTTGCGGCTTCAACGGATTCGAATCAGCTTACACATTACAGATACTATAGGTAGCTTTTACCTTACTTCTCAGTTTCTACGAAACATTTTTGTATGTAGATTTTTTTTAAATAGATAAAACCTATTAAACTCTCTACATAACATAAAACTAGGAAAATAATTAGACTTATAAAATTGTGATGCAAGTGCTCTATCCGAGCGGCCGGCGTTATGGGCGCAGGCACGGATATTATAATACAAGAAATAGGTTCATAAACATATATAGATCGATAGACGATGGACACGACGCACTTAAGAGGTTCATTAAGCCACTTGCCATCGGAACTCCTAAGTGTCCTACCCTACTTTTTTAGGGTTCTGTAGTCAACAAGGTCACGTCCGCAACACCAGTTGGCAACTCGCGCGTTGTCGACCCTGATACAAAACGGATGAAAATCCTCATGTGCTTGTAATTTTATTTAAAACTTATATAAGGCTTAACATATATAAACTTAACCACCTAGTTACAAAAACATAGAATTGAAAACCTCCTTTTTTTAAAGTCAGTTATAAATCTTAGTTCAAAGAAACTACTCATCGCACACTATGATCTGGGTGTTCTGGGTATTTTTTATGTATAATAAAAAATTATCTATCTATGTAATGTATTGTATTAAGTATTTCAGTCATCTAGTACCCATAACACAAGCTCTGCTTAGCTTGGGGCTAGATGATGCTGTGTGGATTGTCCAGCATTATTTATTTATTATTTATTTACTAGGGAGAACATTCAAAATTGTCCCTAAAACTATATTATCTTATCAGCAAAATCGTGAAACATTCAAATGAAATGCTGTTGGTCTGAGGGCACGCTGAAGCAGTTTTTCGGGTTTCATAAAAATTAATCACTTTGTTTAGTAGTAGATCCAGTTTCAAGACTTTCAATCATCATTACAAAAGTAATTGTGCGGGTTTATAGATAAATGTAGCGAGCTGCTCAGACCCTCAGGCCTCAGTTTACACTTGGCTACACCTCTTATCTGACGTTCGAAGTAAGCTCAATGCTTTGAGAGAGCCACTGAATCGAAATAAGTAATGAGGGGCAGTTTTTATTGCATTGTTGTATGTGTTACTGCAAAAAAGTGATTTCATTGCTTTGTTGTAAATGTTAAGGGCAGTTGAATAAGATTCAAAGGAAATGTACCATTACTTTCAATCCTATTTGCTTCCAAACGTTCACTCCTCTCAAAGACAGGCTCCTATTTCGATTGTATCATTACCAGGAACAATCAATCATGTGAATCACCTTACATCAAAGGAATTTGATGGGATTGATCTGTGATTGATTTTGCTCTCATAGAGAATAATATCAAATTAGTAAACCTATGAAACTTTAAACTTGAGTGCTTTTCATAAGAGATCACTTTATTAAATTTTGTGGCGTTTGTAGACGTTGGCGTCATAGCATCAAAGTAACTAAGTATTCCTACCGAGATCTCAGAAAACAAGAAAGACATTATTACTTGGGCCATTTTCATAAAAGTTGTACAGGTGTTAATATACTGCATATATTTTTTTTGTTAGAATGTGTCAGATTTTGAGATCAGAATCTATAGAAAATTAATTGAACTTATAGAAAACGCGAATTTCACATAGCTAAATAAGTTAATTTTAGTAAAAAATAATATTTTGTCATTAGTTTGGGTAGTTTGACGCTCCATTCCGTTACCTACTACGTGTGATGATAATAAACAAAAAACAGGGTAATATTTTAATTTTTCTATTTAAAACGTTGAATGCACACAAATTATGAAATTAAGTAGAATAAAATTAAGAAATTATCTAATTTTATATATTTTAGTCAGGCTTGTTATTCAGTTCCGTTACCCTTTGGCTAGTTTACAACTTACATTTCTTTATCTATTCAAAATTAAGGTACATATTTGAGCTCCTTTAATACTAGAGTATAAAATATATATTTAATCATTGACACAACCTTTAAACATTTTGAAAATCTAAAGTATTCTCAATAAAAACATTAAAATTACGCAAGATCGTCATGGGACAGTCACGGAATGGACTGGCCTGAATTATAAAGGATACCTTACACTATCCATACTTATATTATCAATATTCGAAAGTAACTCTGTCTGTCTGTTAACTTTCGGATACGGATTTTAATTACCTTATAATTTTATTAGTCACTGAGCTTTACATTTCGTAATCAGCTATTTTATAGATTCAAAAATTAATCAGTAGGTACTTAGGCGCCTAATCTTCCCCAAAACAACGACGGCAAATGTAATCAAAGTCGTTCTGACCGCCAGTGCATGCTATGCAATACATATTTTTACAAGCCATGCATTTTATCAAGTCTCTTGATGTAAATGGCAATTTAATTTTGCATTTGAAACACTGCAGCACACGAGAAATTGCGGTTCTTATTGATGGGTTTTGCTTACAAACAATATTTTCTTTTGTATCTTCTCCTTTTTTTAATATGCGTTTATTTGCATATGCTGTAGGTGGAACACGACGCTTCAACGAATCGTTTTCTTTTTTAACCAGTGTTTTAAAACATTCATTCTGATCCTTTTCCTTTACAATTTTACAATCGCTACATTCCTTCGTCAAATCCATGATTTCGTCCTGAGCTGTTCCCTGTGCAATTGTAATATCTCTACATTCCTTCGTCAAATCAAAGTTTTCAACGTGATATTCTTCCAAAATAACCGAAGTATCGGTATTCATATCTTTATTTTCTAGAACTATATTATTATTCCATTCGTTCATCCACTTATATATATCAGCCTTTTCGTTTTCCGTAATAACCGAAGTATAACTCCATCCATCTTTCATAATATCATTTTCATTAACTTCCTTTTCCTTGATAACCAAAGTCCTCCATCTATTCTTCATTATATTATCATTATTCAGCGGATTTATTTTAACTTTATTCTCATTGCATTGTTTTTCCGAATTGTTTTCTTTCAGATTTTGGTTTTCAGTAGAGGTAGTGGCTTCTTGATAGTCGTGCAGTTTCGGCGAAAAGCATTCACATATTTTATTATCTTTGTTACCTAGGCCGCAAAAGCAACTCAATTGTCTATGATGAATTTGTGGTCGACCACTGTGACTTATCACTTGGTGAATTTTCATGGTACCTGGCACTGATCGCAAATTAAGAGGCAGCAAGATTTGTCCTATATGATCAATGTTAGAATCTTCAATAAAAAAGCATTTCACGGATTTTGACACTAACTTCAAAATTTTAAAGGCCTCTAGTCCATCAGTAATGTCATGACCGTATGCAACTTGCTTATCAAGTGTTCTTTTTACGGCTTCTCCTATGCCGTCGGCTACACCTTTTCCGTGTCCGCTCTCAGAAAAGTTCCATGTACAGTATTTCATATTATTCATCTGGGTGGTGAAATGGTTCAGTAGGTAGAAATTCTTTTTCTGTCTGTATTGTGAGCTAGGCCCATCTGAAAAAAAGTGTATGGTGTTCACTTCAGGAGTTTCACGTTCTACTAACTCTAGAATAGGCTTCAAATGAGCCCAAATGGCTGCAGGTTCATGACATTTGCTATTTGAAACTGTGCAAAAAGATTGCGATCTTTCTGCCCAGTAGATCATCCCACAGTGTAGGGTGATTTGATTCTTTGAAGCGCCGAAATGGCTTGATTGTACTTCTTCTCTTAGCTTGCATTCATAATTTTCACTGAAATCGCATACAATTAATATTTCGGATCTTTCTAAATTTAGAATTTTTTCTCGGTATTTAATTTGTTGGTGTTTCCAATTAAATAAATGGACTTTGAAAGCAGCAACTTTTGTTTCAAACATCTTTATCAGGTCTCCTACTCCATTCTCATTGCATTTTTTTACCGTCTTCTTCGTAGTAAGTTGTTTCACCTCTGCCTTTTCAACCTTTTCATATTTGTGATCAACTCTTTTCCACTGCAGCCATTTTACTTTCTTATTTATAATTTTACAATCCAAGTTGTGCTTCAGCTTCAGGCATTTGCATGATGAGCATTTTTCATACATACATTGATATGACTTCAAATTACATACCAATTTCGAAATCGCATCGGTTAGAGATTTTACTTCATTGGGTAACACTCCACTCTTTTTCAGTGCTGTGAAAAGCATTTCCATATTACTATGCTTTATGCACATGCATGTCTCACGGTTTTGTACATTTGGTGACAAGACGAAAAATGGTTTGTGTCTATAAAATGTTATGAAACTGCACTTTCCACCTTCTTCTTTGTAAATTTGGTACAAATTAAACAATGTGTCAGTTTGGTAGCGAATTTGCTTCTTTTCTTTTTTGAAGGTTCGGCTTTCCTTTTTTCCTGCAGTACTACGACTTATGTCATCACGTATGAAGAAATCTTCAATCTTTTGCTTAATCTCAAGGTTCTTTTGATATCTCTGTGCTGGTTTCCTCATTCTTACTCGTCCTTTTAAGCCTAATAGTTTTCCCACATAACCCTTTGAAGTATTTTCGCGTTGTGCCAGACCCTTAAGTAATTGCTTTTCTGTTCGTTTTTTGGTTTTATTATATATTGAACGTAGAGCAACTTCTAGGAACTCCTCCCGCGCTTTCATTTTTAAAATTGTGAGTTCTAAGCGTTAAATTTTTTTGTCACTTTCTTTTTTGATGCGGAAGTGCCTTTTTCTCAGCATAGCAATCACTTTCTGCTGGTGTGCGTTTTTAAGTTCTGTTGCTTCCTTTTTGCGAACTAATGCCTTGTAGGCACACAATCGTTTGTTGTTAATGCGCTTATTCGCTTGTGAAGATTTTAACTCTTTGGCTTCTTTCCTGGTATTTTTGGCTTTTTGCTTTCTTTTCTGTTCCCTCCATTTCTGTCTTCTTTGCTCTCTTTCTTTTTCTGAAAGCTCCGATATTTTCTTAGTTTTTGCTTTGATTCTTCGTAAATCTTTTTTTTTGTTTTGTTCATACTTCTCTGGATCTTTTTTCAATTTTTCCCTATACCTTTTCATTTTCTCAGCTGGTGTAAGAGGCATCTAAAAATAAAATATTTAATAATATCGTATCGTAAAAAGTAGGTATTGTCTTAGTTCGCTTATTACTCGATCAAAACTATTGATCGCGTGACTACTAGTTCAATCATAATATAGACTACTTATTCAATAGTTATGGTCGATCTTTGAGTTATCTGCCAATTATGTCAACAAATCCGACAAAGAAAACTAAAATTAACATTCTTGGAGTCGAGATAACAACAAAGCCGAAACCGAAAGTGACGCAGTCACCCGTCGCAAGTACTGACCGTGCCCGACGTTGCTTAACTTCGGTGATCGGTACTCAATTTGGTATGGATGTTGGACCCCTTATTTATGAAATTTATTTTATTTTTATTATTTGTCGTTATAGCGGCAATAGTATGCACACCCTATAAAAATTTCAATTATCTATCTATTACGGTTCAAGAGATACAGCCTTGACAAAATGCTGACGATGGGTGACGATATATATATTTTTTTATACACTACCAAAAAGTTTGCAGGAATTCATGAACGTCGCGCTTGATGATGATAATAGTGTTTTTGGCAGTGTATAGTCTACTTTAGTTTCCATTCCGAAACCATTTTGATTCCACTTCTACGTTACCGTGAATTTCGTTTCGGAAAGGAAGTTTCGGAATGCTATTCATGCCTAAATATTACCTAATCTTTGTGAATTCACAAGCAAAATCCCTTTAAAAAGAAAATTCGAATCGGGGATAGTTTCCTTCGGTTTTAAATTGCTGCTATTGAACAAATAATGAAAACTTACCTTGTTTTTTGGTTGCGGAAGGTGGAAGGATTAAAATCGTACGCGGCTCGAGGTGTGACATAAATTGCGCCAGGCGTTGAAATGACAGCAGAATCAAAATGGCGCTATATTCCGATGGCCTAAAATGTTGCCATAGTTCTTAAATTATCCCAAAGTAGTAGTTTTTACTCGTGTTGGTCAAAATATTGTGGTTTCGGAATGGAGTTTTCCACCTTGCGTGATATTGTAGGACATAACATTTGATTATTTTTTTGTTATTTTAAAGTAATTTAAGTATTAAATAAACCTTGGAACATGTTAAGGGAAATGCATACTTATAAACAATAAAATAATATATAATGCATATCTTAGTAAAATTTGTCTCAAATTCATTGGAATTTATCAAAGTAGGCATGGGACATGGAAAAACTAGGTATCGTCCTGTGTTAAATTATATATCACTCTAAAGTTCATAAACCGAGAGAAATAAGAACTAGTACTTTTACTAAGTAATAGTCATAGAAACCAGAATAAAATTCAAAATCCGTATTAAAAGTGGCATTTTCCTAAAAATCGTTCTTTAAAGTCATGAGACACCCTAAAAACGTCATGTACAACTTTTATGAAAACAGCCCACTTACTAAAACGTAGTCATACTAAAAAAGTTTTTATTCAGAGAATACTCAAATAGATAACCTTACCTATTCTATCTTATCCTACAAATAATCATAAAATGTTAGAATGTTTAGATGTGTTGATGTTTGTTGCTAATAACTTACGGAATGGCTAAACCCAATCGGATAAAACTTGGAACAGCTGTTGGATTTTGTGACCTAGAAATAACACATAGGCTACTTTTATCCTGATACGACACTGGCGAAGCCGTGAGAAAAGGGTAGTCTTTTATTCGTTCATTATTTAAAACCAAAAAGTACTAGATACTCGTACCAACATGCTCCATAATTATTTGGTCTATTCAACAATTATTTATCCGCACTTACAAAGTGCTTGAAGTTGAAATTTCCAATTTCAAGCAAATTTTTGCAAACTACGCGTTATGTATTTAAGAACCATGCTTGAAGTCATACAAAACTGCATTGCCATCCGATAAGGCGTTATGGAGATAAATGGTAACAAACAAACAAACAAACAATCTGTTCTAGTACATTCATATACGACCCTCTTTACATTCATCAACCCTACATTCATATACGTCGCGGTAAAAAGTTAAAAAGTGTCTTATCTTTAGACTATAATGAGAATGTAACAGGTCAAATTCTGTACATTAAAATTATTTTGAAAAAAAAAATGATGGCACTCTATAATCGAGTGAGTAAGAGGGTAGATCGATTTGTCTGCCACTAACATTAAAAAACCCGCAAAGACTTCAGTTCCTCCCGTGATCATGGTACGTACGTAAACTGTGTTTTTTGTAAAAATTATAGTATATGATCTGTATTCAATACATATTCAGTTGTTTATTGCTTTCCATAGTCATGTCACACTTACTAACTAATTTATAGATTGTTATCCAAGCATTATAATGGAGCCCCGCAATAAAAATGCAAAAGAAGATTTTTTCATAACCTACAGACAGAAATATTGTACGAGTAATAGCAATTACGATATTTCTGTCTGTAGGTTATGCAATGAGTTGAATGTTGTATCAGATTGCATGCGAAAAATTGTATAATTAAATAATTTCTAATCTCCAAAAAACAAACATAAGAAAACAATCGAATTGGTAGAATAGTTATTTATAAGTTCATCACTATTATTTCCATCCTAATCAGTGTGAGTAGGATGAAAAATCCTTGTATCTTATGACCTCACACTTCTATGAATATGATCGACGCTCTATGCATTCACAATGACGGAAAAATTTCATATAAAACACCGTTTTACCAAGATTCAAACTCAACTGCCATTTTAGTATCTAACAATAATCCCGTGATCCGAGTAAAAATATCCCAAACAGATGTGTCAGTCACGTCTAGCCTAGTGTTACCCATTTGTCAGCATTCATTTATTTCACTGTCGGGTTGCATCATACGCATGGCCACGCAATGTAATAGCGTTGTTTGGTGCCCTACTGCCACAGAGTGGGAAAAGCAATGAGAAGAATAATGATCTTAGGGCTCGGACAGAGTAAAAATGAAACTTGCGAATTCATTTTAAAGGACAATAGCTGTCTCCAATAAAATCTAGTGCCACGCAACTAGATTCACAAAGATAAAATTAATTAGGTACTTATGTACAGTAGGTTTATGGCTTATTCCACAAATCCCCTGCGAAGGGGATTTCTGGACTTTTTATCCAGAAATTCCCTTCTAGTACTCAAATGGCCAGCAAAGGGGATTTGTAGACAAGAGTTCCAGAAATCCCCTGATCCAATTATTTACACTGTAATTAAAAAAACACAAACACAGATAACTAAATAGGTGATCACAGTCTTTATTTTTTATACATAGGTACGTAATCATTAACGATGACACTCTTTAACTCACATACATTCAGTTATTTTTATCAATTGTACCCAGTGTGGAAATAAAATCTCTCATATTATATTTAAAATAATAAACGAGATCTTGTACTCACCAAAAATATCTCAGAAAATCAGTTCACAGTAATCCTCCCATAAATAAGTTCTGTAATCACAGATGATTTGTACATAAAAAAATGAATATATAAATGTATTAACGCAACAAAAATATGAAAAACTATTGTTTTAGCCATAACTTATTATACCAATCTTTCTTGCTATGTGTTAACTTTTATGTACGGAAATATCAAATATAAATATCTTTACGCTTAGCAATAAGATTGATAATCCTGTATTGCTTAAAATTGTGTCGGCTTTTACTTGGTATTAAAAAATGTAGTCTATTGTTCTATGAGTTCTTGGAATTGGCTCTAGAAGCATTTGCATTTCTTTTCAGTTTGCAGTTACGTGTTTGCAAGTAGGTAAAGTACTCTAACTCTAAAAATAATATGGCTGGTAGTTCAAGTGAGATTAAATAACTGAATTTATGTGAGTTAATGAGTGTCATCGTTAATGATTACGTACCTATGTATACAAAATAAAGACTGTGGTTACCTATTTAGGTATCTGTATTTGTGTTTTTTATTACAGTGTAAATAAATGGATCAGGGGATTTCTGGAACTCTTGTCCACAAATCCCCTTTGCTGGCCCTTTGAGTACCGGAAGAGGATTTATGGACAACAAGTCCAGAAATCTCCTTCGCAGGGGATTTGTGGAATAAGCCGAATCTAATTAATATTATCTACATTTAATTTCATCTATGGTACGAAGCTATACATTTATTTTTTGTTCCATTTCGTGCTAGTAGTGTAAAGAAAGAGTTACAGTAACCCTATTTGTAAAATTATAATTAAAATAGTAATGTAAGTTACAAATATTTTTATAATCTACATAATGGTAACACTAATATAAAAAATAAACATCCAACTGACATACGCACCTAGTTCTGAACCCACACTAGAATTCCCTGTGTCTTGGGTATCAGGAACTACGAGTACCACAACACCCAGACATATATCTGCAGAACAGGCAAACATTTCACTCGCACCTCTTGAGCCTCAACTGGCTACTCCTCCACCACGCGCCACATTGAGTTGGCCTCACAGTCTATAGCGCTAACATCAACATCGTCTCTATGAAAAAGGGAGCAACGTTCTGCCTGTACTCTATGATAAACTCCGACGTTCGCACATGAAAAGCCTATCGGAAAAGCGCAATATATGACCCGAGACGACAAGGCCCGTTTATGCGTTTGCATAGGAATATTTTTATAAGATAAGATAAGATAAAGTTAAATTGTTCAAAAATACAGATTGGTATAATTCCAGTAAAATCCAGTAAATTATAATCCAGTAAATTATGATATGACTAATCATAAGTTAATAATGTCATCTGTTCCCTACACTAGGTCTCAAAGAGTCTGTATTGCAGAGTCACAAAGACTCACTCCGGACTCTACATGATAAGTAGTTTAATATTGATATAAGTGTTGTACTTAGTTTTATTGTACTTAGCCATATAAATAAAAAAGTGAGTGAGGTAGGTATAGCGATAACGTTTTACCTAATATATTTCTTAACAAATATTAATTACAGAGAATTAAACTAATATACCTATTTATTTGAAAAATTGGGTGCAATAAAAGATTTTAAGAATTTAGTTTCTAGATTGTCTGTTACTATGTATTAGTCACCGAAACGGCTTACTCGATGGTTAGTTTCACTTTCATCATCACAATTATACGTGTACATAGAACTTGTGTTGTTCAATTCAGTGCTTTCTGATACCAAAAACTCCTATAATTGAGTTCAGTGTGTGACTTTCTACATGAAACTCTCTATGTGCTAAATCCTAACGATTTGTTTGTTTAACGAAACATTTGACTCGGGTCGGGAAGTCGGTCCTGTTTGCTTTGCAAAATAAAATAATGGATGTTGGAGTGTTTTTTTGATCGAAACAAATGCACAAAACCTAATATCGTAAACTATGAAGCCTCTTTACATTGTGTGTATCGCATGCAATCTATATAAGCATGCGATAGTGGAAAGACAGATCGTACAATAATTACATACAGTGCTAGCCATCCGTCAAAAATTGCCCTATTTATTAAATAATAGTTACTTACCTATCACTATATTCATTACACCCGGTCCACCGATGGATTATTCCACTAGAAAAAAATGTGCGCGCTAACACGTTCTCAAAACGTTAAAAGATTTGTACGATAAAATGCGATATATCGTACAAATCTTTTAACGTTTTTAGGTGATAATCGCCCTTCTACATGCGTGTAGAAGGGCGATTATCACCTCACCTTTAAATATTGAAAGTCTCTTTTGTTTTTATATAAATTCATGAGTATGTGAGATAATATGAAACTATTATGAAACGCTTTCCTTGTATTTAAAATTTGAAAAAACTGTCATATATTTTGTATTGAAATATGCTCTGTGGTTTACGAGCATATTTCTGAACAAAATTAAAGTTTATGTATACAGGAAACACTTTTCTAAACCAAACTCAAAGTACCGTACGAAACATACTATGTTTGTTTACTCTTAGAAAATGGATGAGATTTCTTTAATATTTAACTACAGTTAATCATTGTAAAATAATTCATGATTTTTGAAACAGGTACTGTAAACATACATGTTTACAGTATTTCAAAAATCAATAAAGTATTTGCTTTCCTGATGTTTTTAGTTTCTCAAGCCTTAAATAAATTAATAAATAAATAATGCTGGTAATTTTTCACACAGCATCATAATAATAATAATAATAATCCCGCAGGGCGCGCTTGTGGCGAGCGTACGGTGCGTGGCGACACCGCGGAGCCCCATTACTCCCTGGGGTCGACGGAGACCCCTGACCCTCGGCTTGTCTTAGCCGGCCGGTCGGAGATGGAGGCGCAAGAGCGGAACCTATGCTCCAAGGGTGGAAGTGTTAAAGGCATACAGCCGGGAGAAGCGTTTAGTGAAACTGCAGCACACCTCTCGACACCCTTTAGCCGTCCACAGCAACGTTGCCTCTACGCTGCCTATCGTTGGTGGCACTTATGGGGCCCGTTTAGTGGACGACAAGTCATCACCTGCCTATGATTTGATTTGAATTTGAGTCAGAATTGGCAGGTGCCGTTTCATCCTACATAGGCCAGCAACCATTCCTTAAGCATTTACTCCTGCAATAGTCCAGATTATCACCCAATATATCCAATAGTTTCATCATCCACGAAAAACCGTTTTTTATATATTGTATTGTACAAAAAGGCCTCTTAGTGTTAGCTTCGGCTCCACTAATGCTTATGAAGGCTCCAGGTATAAGCCTGAGATTAAAAATAAATAATAATAAATAATGCTGGACATATTTCACACAGCATCATTTAGCCCCAAACTAAGCAGAGCTTGTATTATGGGAACTACATGACTGATATACTACTTATATACATTTTTTTGTAAATACATACATATTATACATAGAAAACACTCAGACCCAAGACAAACATTTGCTAATCATACAAACATTTGTCCCGCAGCGGGAATCGAACCCGCAACCTTCTGCGTCTCAGGCAGGCGTTCGCCCACTGCGCCACAAAGGTTGTCAAAGCCTATCATCATCTAGCCCCAAAGTACGCAGAGCTTGTGTTATGGGAACTACATGATTGATATACTACTTAAATACATCGATTTTTTGTAAATATATACATATTATACATAGAAAACACTGAGACCCGAGACAAATATCTGCTGATACAAACATTTATCCCGCGGCGGGAATCGAAACCGCAACCTTCTGCGACTCAGGCGTGTCTTCGCCCACTGCGCCACAGAGGTCGTCAGATAGTTCGTGTTATGTTGTTGATGGATTTTTTTTACCAAATATTGTAGTTCTAAGATTTGTGCAATTTTTATAATGATTATAAAAATTGCACAAATCTTAGAATAAGTTTTAAAAGTGTTTCACCGTATTATATTTAACTATAGTTACCAATATTATTATTGATACAATATGTTATCGTCTGTGATTTGTTTGAAATGGCGTTTTGCTAATTTATTATATTGGTAAAATCTCTATATTCTCATTACTCTATCCAATTATCTCACAAGTACGAGATATTATCACCATTGATAGTCGCATGAATATCCTAGCAGCGTGTGAGTAACTCTCTCCATGTAAATGGACCTTTTCGACGATGGATGATTTTCGTTTACTGGAAGTCCGCTTAAAAATTCAATATTTTGTGCAAACTCTTTATTGATACGCATGTCAGAAAATGTCATCCGGGATGTTTATTTCAATTCTTTGTTGTCGTGTCGATTCAAACGTTTTGACGTTTGAGTTTTCCAGAGCCATTGTTTGCCTGGAGCCACGTTTGTGATTTTTGAACTAACGATTACCAACCTTTATCTGTTTCCTAAATATTATAAATAAGCAATTACCATAAAAATGTATATGCAATTAGTATATACATTTTTTTCGGTAACATAAATAATGAACAATCATCCTTTGTTGAATTTAAACATTAATGAAAACACTATGCAACGATTTAATTGAAATAATCTACCAAATATTTTTTCGTGATTGAACAACTACATACACCGTAATAACGTGTAATGCCGACCCCACGTAATGTGGGAAAAGAACAAGAAGAAGAAAATTGATTATTATGTAAACCAACCTACTTACTGGGCACATACTTACGTTTATAAGTTGATAATAAAGCTTATTTCTATGTATAATATGTATTTATTTACAAAAAAAATATGTATAGAAGTAGCATATCAGTCATGTAGTTCCCATAATACAAGCTCTGTGTGAAAATGTCCAGCATTATTTATTTATTTCATTCCCTCGCTTATTTGTGTAGTGAATTACCTTATCGTCAAAATAAGCATTATTTTAATTTTACCAAGTTGAACCTCCCCTGGAGGAAAGTGTTATAGTAGGCATATCCAGTTATTAATAAACAAAACAAAAGAACGCTAATTTACTCACGAATTGTTTATAAATATTTTATAAGAGTACCTTGCCCGAAGGAAGTACTTATACTAAGAACCAATCTGAGAGTGACGAAGGACCGCTTGAATTATTTAAAGATATTTTTTCTGGGAAAGCGCTCTTCGAAATTGTAAATATCTTCAGGTATTTCTTAAAAATGCCAGGAATAGATTTTTTTTTTCATAATTTGCTACCGTATTATATTTACAGCGATGAAAAAATACTAAACAACATAATTAAAACAGTATTATATACAAGCACGTTTGTTGACTTCCATAGTTATTATGACGCTATATTGCCGTTGTTCATACGTTTATTATTTACAAAAAGCTCGGGCCATCGACCATCACTTACAAAAATTTCAAACAATTATTGCAACTGATTTACGAGAGACATGGAATTTGAAATGAATTAGTTGTGGCCCGAAAACTATCAAAATCACACGTTGTTCACAGCTAGTCACGGAACAACTCATTACCTAGAAAGACAAGTATTTTTTATATGTACCCCCGACGTGTATTTTCATCAGAGCACAGCACCCCTAGTGACTTGTGGCTATCTTTGATCCTTCCCTGAAGATAAACAAAACTTTTCAAAAGGCAAACTTTACTAATGTACGGACTCATTACGTCACGAGTAATAAGAAATGTTCGCCACTAAGAACACAAATACAATGAACACTTACTTAGAAGGCACTAACTTAGTGAACTTTGTATGAAAGTCTTTGTATATATAAATACTGACGTGTTTCAGAGTTTTTGAATTTCCAAATTTTTAGAGGGTTTAATGGGGGTGAAAGTGTGATTGGGAGTATGTTTTTTTTAAACACGACTCCACGCCTGCAAAGCCACTGATGTGAATATGAGTTATATGAATCGACTAGCCGATTCATATAACTTAAGGTAGGTACAGGTTTTACGGTCAAAAGTCACTAGGAAGCGCTGCAATTGATGAACACGTCGACGGACTTAAAATCTTGTAAAACAAAATAACTTTTTACATTATGGATGATCTAATTCACAAACTTTTTGAAATAAAAATTACTCTATTTCATAAATGATGAAAGTCCTACTTTATTTAGAGATTTTAAAAGGTCTGGAAAACAAAACTAGCAAGTTCGTTGGTATTATACCTAGATAGGATCAGTAAGAAAGCTTCTAATTTTGTGAGCTGCAGCACCATAATGTAAATTAACAAGGGACCAGGGGCGTGGTGGTAGGATCACACAAATTAGCCCTTTATAGACTTCATATTATCACAAGTGTCAACGGTATCGCATGTTTATACTAGTAAAAGGTATTATGGTTTTGGCTATTAAGTGCTTGTCAAATTGAGTTGAACGTCTAATGTCTACCCTACGAACCACGTACGCAATTAACAGTTAAAGAAGAAAGAAATAAAGAAAGTACCGAGGTACTTACATAACTTGTTGTATAGTAGCTTTTGTTACTGGAAAACTGACCGTAATTAAGTTCCATAGATACTCGTACAAAGATCTATATGGATAAACGATCTTAATGGTTGATACACATCACATTGTATGTTTTTTCTTCAGATATAAAACGTTTTTTTTTCGTTTTTTCACATCTGTCTGGTCTCCGGTATCCTACCGGTCCTAAAAATGTTTATCATTGATTTGGATAATAACTCCTGCCTGTTTATGGAATAAAATATAAAAAATGAATTAATTTTGAGCACTTTGGTAAATGTTGATACCAAATATGGTAATTAATAAAATATTTTATTATATCAAAGGATCGAAGTAACAAGAAAATAAGATGAATAAAAAACAAAAGGACTCATTCTCATTCTATAATTTCTGTAAACATTAATACAGTTTGGTTTATAAAAATGCAGGGTATCTCAAAATATGTATACTATCCCGAATGAGGATTAATATTAGACTTAAGGTTGGCACTAAATCCACACAGTTGATGGACAAAAGTCAATAATTTTCCTGAAAATAACATTTTGTTAATTTGACTTATATTTTCAGAAAAAAAAATCCACTTTCATGTGCAGAATCACCCTTCTCGGGTTAGTAATACATGTTCTGGGACAGAACGTGTCATTAATGTCACTTGAAAAAATGCATGATTGTTCAAAATACATCCATCGCGACATGCAAAAGAAATATAATTTTATTACAAAATTTAATTTAAAAATAATTGAGGTATCTAAGAATAAAAAATGTGGTATCAATTTACAAAGTTAAACACACATACGTAAACTCACGCCTGTTGCCCAGAGGGGTAGGCAGAGACTACGGATTTCCACTTACCATGATCCCGACATCCATACGATCTTTTACTTCATTCACTTTTATTTCATTCTTCAAACATGCTCACCGGTTTAGGGTACTCTTGACCTGACCTTTCTCCAGAACGTCTCCAATTTGGTCAGAGAACGTTCTACCCTTTTCAATTATCACATTCACGCTTTCCTTATATACATGTTTCGTCAACCTACATTTTTTTTCACTCTACAACGCTCTCTTATCATACTGTACCTCACTCTATCTCTCAAAGTCAAACCAACCAAACTTCTCAAAGCACTCATTTCAACCGTATTTATTCTACTTTCGTGTTTAATGAACACCTTTTTTCCATTCCAATCAAAAGTTTACTATTCTCGTTCACTCGTTCGTCACCGTACGTTTCCAGAACTCTTTCAAATCCATCAAGCTTCACACCCACCCAACTTTTAAAATCACCTAGCATTATTATCTTTTCATTATGCTTTCAGATAGTCAAAACATCCCTCAAATCCACCCATTACTCCTCTCTTTCTTCCTGCGCTCTCTTTGATGTACTCGTACCCACTTCAACAGGAGTATATACCACTACAACAAAAATACGAGTTAATCTAACTTTTATTCTAATTGATAGTAATTGCGCACTCACGCATTCAAACTCGTTCACATACCAGCCATTCGCGGAGAAAGTATAAAAACTACTCCCTGTCAGGCTCTGTCATTATCAGGTACTCCAGACCAGTACGCCGTGTAGGGCCCGTGCTTGGTGATATCACAACCTTTCCACTTTGTTTCATTGACACAAAGGGCATCAATCCGTCTATTATCTATCATCTGGCACACTTCATCTATTTTCCCTTCTATTCCTCCTCCAACATTCAGCGTAGAAAACGGCTCTCCGACTGCTGCTTTTCGCCCCCGCGGGAAACGAAACATGACGGGTGGCGGACCGCTTCGGCGCCATATGGATAAATTCAATCATTCACTTGTTTAAAATATTTGAAAACTTTTATGAAGATAATATTATTATTAAAATTGACTTTCAAAACGATTTAGATAGCTTATGATGGCAAAAATCCTTGATTGCTATAAAGTATAACAATATTATTTTAAATGCATTAGTACCATTAAAATACATACTTTACTAATTCTAAATACCTATTGTACAAATAAAAATACCTATATGAAATACAATTTGGACCCTATATAAAAGAATACACCATTTATTCTTACTTAAAATTACGTAAGTAGACAATTTGGGCTCGAACAATATTATATAATAAACAGGTAATATTAGTTAAGTAGATAAGTATTTACAACATAGTTTCAATACAAATTAGTTTTTGCGTCATGGCTCATTAGACGCAACAACTAAATTTTGTTTGAAGACAGAGTTTTTATTAAATACTATTTCATACTTTCATATTCAAAACGAATTATTATTATTAACATTTATTTTATTAATTTATATAATCTTATATTTAAATAAAGTCGTTACACATAAGTTAAGGTTCTCTCTTAAAGTTTAAACACAAAGGACTACCTTACGTAAAATCTAATCATAATTAATGCAGCGCAGATTGACCTGTAAAAAAAAGTTTATGTAAGGTCTTGTGTAAATCGTAAATCGGTTACGTTCGCGTAGTACCCGGATATCACAAAGCACCTTCCCCAAATTTATTCAAATGGGTTCAGCTTTTATGACGTTTATAATCTTGGTTACGATAATCGAAATATCCAAACACAATTTTACATACTACCGCACACTGAATATCATATAACTAAATCTATTAACTGGGTACCTACCGGGTTGCTTTTATTTTTAAATTCGAATGAAATTATTCAAATGATTTTTATTCATTTTTTTTAACTGCGTTGTCGGGTTACATTTACGTTTTCAAGATAAACCACACTGTTAATAATATAATAAAACGATAATAGAAAACGTTATTAGAAACGGTAT
This sequence comes from Perizoma flavofasciatum, assembly GCA_958496245.1. NCBI lineage: Eukaryota > Metazoa > Arthropoda > Insecta > Lepidoptera > Geometridae > Perizoma > Perizoma flavofasciatum. The sequence goes on along the minus strand of OY292425.1, from coordinate 8,662,457 downwards.
TCAATATATTATTATTTTTGGCGTAACTATTTCTGTGGCTTGTAAATTTTAAAAATGTCGCTGTCACTCCATGTTAAAATGTGAACGCACAGTGCGTGCGTATTCGGGCATAAGAGAGATAAAATGGTCAAATAAAATGGTCTAGACTAGTAGAATAATTTTCAAAGAATTACACTCAATCCAGTTACAGTCGTTGGTATTTTTCTTCCCTCCTGTCATCCTGTAATAACTGTAACCTTTTCTTATTTAACTTAGTACCATGATTAAATAATGAGTCAGTTACATAAAAATTGAATACCTCTAAGATTTTATAGATTTGAAGGATCGACGGACCTATAGCAGGTTTTAGAAACGTGATTTTAAAAAAACTATTTCCTGTCTATCATTGATTTATATTAGTTAATGATTAAGTAATCACTGTATAATATAAATTTTATTACTCAAATCGTTACTGAAAAATTCTGTAACACGGTGACTACAAACTCTTTTTTGCCATTTAACGTCATTAGCTCAAGATCTTTGAAGTTTATCTAGGTCCTTTTTTGAACCAGACCGACCTTTTTATGACTGAATTGCAAGCGTTATCTAAATATATATGTGGATGATTAAGAATGATCACCACTTTTTGCTTTTTGAAGATTAGACCTATTTAGATTACTCATACAACTATATATTCTTTTTTCTGAAAAACAATTATGAGTCTGACCTTAATAAAGGTCTGATGAAAAAAAATCAAGTCATTTTGATAAAGTTAAAATCAAACCTTGTTTTTTGGGACGAGAAAACGATCTAGCTCGTGTAAATTATTTGATGGTTTGGTTTGGAAAATACTAGTCCCATATGTAAAGCTCTGTTAACTTACTAGTAAAGATGTACCTACAGTACCTACTTACCCATCGGTTCAGACATTGATCTCAGATTACTCACATGACTTGAATGTAAGTCCTCGTAAAGACATTATGGTATAAGTGATACTTTATCTAATGGAAAACGTGTCATCTAAGGCCTGACGATTATAATGGCTATAGAACAAGTACCTTTATAAAGTTTCATATCTTCCAATAATATTAATCTTATCTATCATCTAAACGTGATCAAATATTTTCGATATATGTATGTGACACAAGCAGCAGGTTGCTTCTTGATTAAATTCATTTGATTATCGAGAAAGTTATATGTAATACTAACGAAACAGTGTTTACTATTTTTGTGCTCACTAAGGGCCTATTTTGGCATAAAGGAAAAATATAAAACACAGTCCAATTATTGGAACTGCCTATTGGTACTACGGTAAAAAACGGACTTCGTGTTATTTTGAGCGGCCAGACCACTATGAATGCTGTGGTACGGCCTTGTAAATGTAGATATCGTGAACATCATTCTATTAAATAAAGGTACTCTTTTCAAGTTAATAGCTAAAAAAACGATACTCCCATTCAAACTTTCACTCCTCGTTTCACACCCGCTACCTCCCCCCACCCCCGTAAATATGTGAAATCTTAAAGCCCAGAAACACATCGTTATTTATTTATACTCAGTAGGTAATTCAAATGAACATGTTTTAAATTCAAGGAACTTTGTATTAAACAAACACTGTCATACAAAGTCCCACCTCTAATCTCTACGACAATAAACAAAGATATTAATATTTCTTGCTTTAATAATGTTCGGGTTTTGTTTTCCTAAAATGCATGTTGAATATTTTATAGACACCTCGTACTCGTATTGTTTACGAAAACACATTTTGGTAAATTCAATGAACGGTTTTTAAACTGTATTCAATAAAAATACCATTTTCCCACAAATCCCTTTGTGAATATTAATAGCTTGTAAAAGCCTACTTCAAAATAAAATAAGGAATATTACTCACCTTAATATTTATATGATGCTTTCCTCTTCCACCCTGATGAGGGCGGGAATGTGTCGCTATAGCGGCCCGGTCACCTGGGGACAGAAAAATCATTGTAATCTTTATTGAAAACAAACAAGGGTATGTAGGTATGTTATGTTTCAAACGATAAAGTGTGTAGGAAGTTCCGACCTTTTATTGTAATATGTATAAATCTATGGATTTGAATTTGTCTCTTTGTGTTCTCATTAAACATGAAAGTTGTCTTAGTAGAAATATCGGTGTCCAATTGGTTCAATAAAAAAAGTATATAATAATGGTGTGTTATATACATAGTCAGCTTTCTATGTATTTTGTTTAGATTGTAAGAAAGTTAATTAGCTGTTTTTCTTATGATTTTGAACTCCTAAAAACTTTAAGCACAGATGCAGCTTACCCTAACATACTCGTAGACCCCATGTGAACTTTGGCTAGTGCAAATAAATCGTAGCATGGCCGAGGGGCCATGATTATGATGGGGACATATTGTATGTTCAAAACTAAAAGCACAAGTAAAGCTACTTACACCTATATTGACCCAAGGTAGAATTTTTCTATGTATAATATGTATGTTTTTACAAAACAAAACTATATAAATAGTATAGCAGTTATGTAGTTCCCATAATACAAGCTCTGCTTAGTTTGGGGCTAGATAATGTTGTGTGAAAATATCTAGTTTTATTTATTTTTATTTATTTAATCAGAATCGGATTATTTCAAAGGATGCCCATTATCAGTTTTTGTATTAGACCTACTATCGTATTGTAGAAGCCATAAGGGTTTGGAAATGATAAAAATTAGACCGAGCATCGCAGTCTGAGCGTATCATATAAGTTTGATGATAATCCTGTATAGTTATAAACTCATCGACGTAAGTAATATGTACGTGGGTGTTTTACGTGAAACAGAAAACTTCCTAAAATAGGTCGTGGTTGTTCGTCGCACCCCGTTTTGTAGAAGGCCACGCTACGCTACACATCAGCCACAATTTGTACCAGTCAAGTTACAGAACTGTGTACTTATCTAGGTAATAGTTTTATTATTCTAGATTTTAAAACAAGGTGATGCGCCATGCAAATTCAATGAAGAACGTGCTATCATGGTGGAAACATGAAATGTATCTGAGTAGTATATTTTTTCCTTAGAAATAGTCAAAGTCAAAGTCAGAATCAATAGGTTTTTATTCATTGAAATCAGAAGGATCATATAGAAACATGCCATTATGATACCATTACAATACAAATTATGTGACGCCTGTGCATGATGATTTGTAAATTAGAAGCTGTGGGGTCCTACTAGGTATCTTAGAACCATTTAGGTACATTATGCTTTTAAGAACACTCGTCAATAAATAATAGTTATTATAACATTTGCTTTGTCCTAGATAAGATAATAATGTAATACCTGCTTTCAGATACAATTTCTTTTTCAAACCTATTCGTTCCCACTGAGTAATATTATAGTGTAATCTAATAAGTAAAGCGTCCTTTATACCATGATGACGTGTCTGTCCACATAACAGCTTCACATATTTTGGAGGGTCTAACTTTACTAGTGCTTCCTTCTATAGAAACATCGCAGTACGTTGGCAGTGACAAATTAAGTGATGGATTTTCAGAAAAAGGTTTTCATTTTACTGAAGACTGACACTTCACCTGATGGATAGTGAGGGTGAGAGGAAAAATAAAGTTGTTGTATCAAAATCAATGATAAGAAGTCAATTATACGCAGCGTAACCTTTTCTTACCTAAATTGCATTTCTGTAACTATTTATAATGATGGTTCAGGCAAAGATTTTACGAGTGTTATATACTTTTTAGAGAGCATAGTAAAACATATTAAAGGTAAAACAATAACGGTGATTTTATGTTTCTAGATACGATTCCCATTTCCTACTTGACTAGTTTCTGTTATTTAATAGTGTCCTTATTTTTTCAAGTAAGTGCAAGAGTTTAGTGGCCTTATTTATGAAGATTATTAAACAGTTGGTATACTAAAAAATGCTTTGTCTATTTCTGATATGTGTTATTTCAAATTCAACAGAACAAAACAAAACACGGCTTAGCTAAACAGCAGCTTCAAATCGTTAAAAGTAAGTATGTAAATCTTTTAAACGCACTTTCAACCATAAATACTTATTGTCAATAAGGCTTCTTTGTTCCTTTACGGTAGGTAGTTATGTGTTTGTTGGATTTGTTTATATTTTGACCTCTGAACTTAAATCAAAATAAAAAAACAACGCTAAAGTCAAAATAAACAGTAGAGTAGAGTATAAAAAAATAAAATCACATTTCGGACATTGCGAATCGAAAAACATCAAATGGCCTTCGGTCAGTTCTTTTATGAAGGTCACCGGGATTGATTTAGGTATCTAGGTCCTATTTTATTTCAGCTTAATACCTAGTAAAAAGAGTCTGGTAATAGTTTTTTGCCCCGTTCATCATACTCGTAGGATATTTTCGCCTATTTTATGGGCATGACTGTTTTTTTTACTGCTCTACTGATTCTCGTGTTAATGTTTAATCAGAGAAAGTGTTTGCCACACAGGCTGCTATACGCATGAATGGACGACACACATGTCAGGCTTTCAAAATCATTCTTGTTTTTAACGAGGTTCTCTTCACGATTACTAAAGAAGAGTTTTGTTGTGCCAATGTAGATTTATGCTTTTGTCTATTTTTAGAGCGTGTTGTGTAGTGGTGTGTACCGGTTCTCAAAAATACGGATAATCACCGGTTAGGGCGAGTGCCAGAGCTTAACGAGTACCCCGTTTTTGATGAGGCTATAATGCGGCTAAATTAAAGCTTACAGACATATTTAGTCCGTTTCATTAGTCTTGTTGAAAAAAAATTATCCCAATAACGAGTAAAATATGTGCCTTTCGTTTTCTTTAAGTATCTTATTACACCCGTTAGGTATATTGATTTTGAGTATTTTGACTATCCGGAGATTATCTCTGGTGATTCATTAAAATGTCCGCAAACTCTCCGGAGGCTAAAATTTGCCTCCAATACCTCTATATCAGGGTCTGTTCTGTACACTTTAGGTAGGTACTACTCCTACCCGTCGTATTCTTCTATCTCAAGTGGAGGCTTATAATTTTTTTAAATACAATTTTTTTCTTCTTAAAGTTCTACCTCTTCACAATTTTTTTACAATCTTTTCCCTCAATGAATCTCTTTGTGTGAATTTAATGGGTGAGTTTCATTATCGAATTTCTGTTTTTAATTATTGAAAACGAAGAGGCAAAATCGTGAACATAAAAGAGTAGAATCTAGGTTTTTTTTGTAAAAGTCCGTTATAAGGATAATAACATCAAGACTACAATAAGGTTTTAATCAGATACTTTTCTTTGAAGACTTTATTAATTACTAACTACTATTTACGGCCGCCCGCGTGGGACCCGGATAAAAGTAGCTGATGAAAGTAGGGCTCGCAAGAAACGCATTCCCTCGACCGTTTTTATGTCGACTTATATTGCAATCCCTTTTATTTTTACGAGACATAGCCTACCTATGCCCACCCAAAACGTCCATTCTAAATATAGGTAAATATTTTTTGAAATCGCATGAGATTACACAACAACTTATAATGCTTCTTTATGACAAATTGGTAATTTATATTGTTAAAACACGGAAATTCCCCGGAATCACGTACTGCCCCATATCGTATTCTACCGATCACCAAGTCAAAACAAGACTGTCATAATCTCGTCTTGTTCCTTTTGACTTGGTGATTGGTGTAGAATCAAGTGGAACAACCGGGTTTGCAAATTGTCATATTTATATGAAATTAATTATTTATGGTTGTCTAGATGAATAGATCAACCATAAAAGTTAGCACTAACTATAACTACATCAGCTGCGTTCACCAATAAATAAGCGCATCCATGCGGATATTCATTCAAATTATAGTTTCAACGAACAGTTAATTAGCGGGGTATCTATTTCATTGCAAATTTTGGTATCAGTAGCTTTAAGTTTAAATTTCCATCGATGGAATCTCATTTTCATTGAACTAGAAAACTACCTACTTCACATAAATGCTGCTTCATTAATTAACACCAGATATTTATTTGCCTTGCTTACATAATTTTTCCTTCACAAAGTTGATCGTTTGGAGTTATTAATTAACCTACACGTGTAACTCAAACGTACAATTTTCGTGAATCAATATTTTAGGAGTTCGTATTATTAGAAAAGAGTGGGATTGAAGGGAACGTTCATGAATTTAAATTCAACCCCTTTGCGAAGGCAAGAGGTTATTTTATAATTGCTGTTTCATAATTATGCTATGCTAGCCACATCAAAGCTGCAGCGATGAAATATTTCGAGAATTGGCTAGCTCTTTGGATTTTGAAATAACGGTCAATCCGTGCCATAACCGCAGGTTGTGGTTGAAACGAAGTGTAAATATTTACATGTACTTTTTATAAGTAGGTACCAACTCGTTCAGAAACGTTCGTGTCAACCCTGCAGTCTATGACGTATGAGAACAGCTTTTTTACCCCCAAAATACGAAAGATACCTGCGTAGTGGGTTCTAGTTTGGTGGCAAATTTGGCAGGCTCCTCCGGAGCCGATAGCATCCTGCGCGCCAGCCGGGCGAACGTGCACCGGAACTGACGACTCATGCTGCAGTACAACACGAAGTTGACGGACGAAGTGAAAAGTGCTAGCACGTCCATAAGGTCACCTGGTGGAACATATCAAAGTCAAAGTTTAAATTCATCAAGGTTAGAAGGATCATTAGAATCGTCGTCTTACGATCTAAATCTAGATTAAAGCTTCTAAAGAATAGTTCTATGTAATTTTTATGTATCATGCCTTCGATAGAGCCTGTAGTTCTATGTTTCAGGCTCTGCTACAGGAACAAACTCATTAAAAAAATATATTTAAAAACTGTAAAAAGCTTCCTAGAAACGAACAATATGTCGTTATTTACATTATTACCCGCGACGCCAGGAGTCAGCATTGCGTTTGCCATAATAGGTTGTTTGTTTCTTTGTCTGTTACAAAGAATACGAATACATTTATCTACGAAACGGCTTATGAAATGGTAAGGCGGTTATATGCAATAGACTGTTATGTCTCCAGGAATGGTTGTCAAATAGGTTTTATCGCCACAGATATCGTTGCAAACGCTGCAATTGATCATGGAATTACGAGTATACACGCCCACGACTTTGACCGTGTGTAACTCGGATAAAAGTAGCCTGAGTGCTGTTATTTCAGGTCGTGAACTATTATAACTTTTCCCCATCCAAATCGGTCCGGCGGTTACGAACATTATTATCAACATACATGTTATTCTCTCTTGAATCTTTGCCTCTTCAACCCTTCCCTCTCTCTGATGCCACAGCCAATTAATATTCAAGTAATCTCTCTCATTCAGTTAAGTATTCTAGGTACTTGTGATATATTTTTATGTAAGTATATATTAGTATATTATACATTATTATTATTATTATTATACTATTAATTTATATCTTTTTAGCAGTAGATATATTTCTGTAACTACAGAAATATCAGCGTCTCAAGTGAAACCATTAATAATTACATTAGGTACATATACACCAATTTTTTTTCACGCTCTGTATGACTGGAAGATAATGCTTTAGTATAGGTCCTCCTTAATTGATTATGCGAAATAAACTTCCATTCCTATTTTTCCATTAATAAATAATTAATAATAATAATAAATAATTCTGGACATTTTTCACACAGCATCATCTAGTCCCAAACTAAGCAGAGCTTGTATTATGGGAACTACATGACTGATATACTACTTATATACATTTTTTTTGTAAATATATACATATTATACATAAAAAACACCCAGACCCGAGACAAATATTAGCAGATACAAACATTTGTCCCGAGGCGGGAATTGAACCCGCAACCTTCTGCGTCTCAGGCGGGCCTTCGCCCACTGCGCCACAGAGGTCGTCAAACATTACCTATTAATACGTTCATAACGTTTGCCTTTGTGACGCAATAGGTTGCGGGTTCGATTCCCGCCACGTGACAATTTTTTCTATGATCTGTAAATATTTGCTTATATATTATAAATAGTATATCAGTTATGTAGTTCCCATAACACAACTTCTGCTTACTTGGGCTAGGTGTTGTGTGAAAATGTCCAGTTATTGCCGATTTATTAGCTGTTATATCATTTACTCTTAACTTATATATAACATATAATTATATCTGATAGAGGCAATGATTGATTACCCAAAGTACTAACGTAGGTATTTAGGTATCGAGCATTAACGCTGTTTACGAAAGAGTTAATCACGGATGTTGCGTAGGCGAAACTTTCAGCCGAAAACCGTTAATCGTAGTCAAAGTTTGATTTTAATAGATGTTTTCATCGTTCACGTTCAAATACGAGAATTTCGTGCAAAATTGTGCTGCATTAGAATTGTATTGGGTGATCTTTTCTTGCAGACTAGCGAAATATCAATTTACGAGATCTTACGGCGATAACACCCCCCATTTTACAACATTGTCAAAGTTTGTAGTATTTATTTAAGCTGAAGTATTTGGTGTGCAATAAAGTATTTTATATCAGTCTATCTATCTAACAGGTAGATGTATGAAGATGATAAAATAAGGTCAGGTGTCTTTCTTTTACCCATTGTTCTACCTTTCCTTCACAAAGTCGTACATAATCATTGTAGAAACCTAGTTATTTCGCTGGCATTGCTCATACACATCACGCACCATCGTCTGGGGGCTTAATGACGTCAAAACCTTAACATGAATTTGTATGTTAATGAGTTTAACATTGTAAAAGTCAATAGCACAAGGTGACGACTAAATTACCATTTTGGTAAGAGCTAAAGTGACAGATGGCTCCAATATTATTCCGAAAGGGTCTCGAAGGGTTTTTCTCGAGTACTCAAAATTTGTTTCCTTTTGTTGGATTTGAAAGCTACATTAGTCCTTACTGGTACTGACAATAGATAGATAGATAGATAAACTCTTTATTGTGCATAACACTATTTTACAGTACGGGGGCCTAACCATGATATCTTGCAGCGATTCAGCAAATATGTCACTTTTCGCTTTGCGATTGAGGACGCTATGGCGTAGTTAAAGCTTTGTCATTTGCAAAGAGGGATTTGACATTTTTGCCTAAACTGAATCGCTATAAGACTTCATGGTTAGGCCCCTGATCACAGAAACATACGATGACAATGAAAGGTTCGTAACTTTATACTATTATAATATGTAGCGTCTGTAGTTCATTTTGATAAGAGATAGCGATGCGAACTTTTTACGAAATGGCCTTCAAGAGATTTATTGCTTCTGAACTGGATTAGAGGGAGCCGTTTTAAACCGAACTTTTTTCCAATTTAAATTGGAAACATACCACCAGATGGGATTCCCAGCAGGATGGAACAGGACAGAGCTGAAATATACCTGAACAATATTATATTTTCGAATAACTTTATCTATATTTATTGTTTCAAGAGTTGTGTCGACCGACACAAATTAATTAATAGTTTATTCGATCACTAACGATATTGATGAGTCGGTGCTTCAAACATTTAATTATAAAATAATTCTCAGAATATTGCAAGTACTAATAGTAACTAATAGTAGTAGATGCTAAATAATTTTAAGAACCCTATTTGAAATAATTAATGAAAATACTTTACTGTATACCATATACCTACATATAACAAAATAAACAAAACTTATTCTTAAAGTACAATCGCTTAGAAACGATCTCTTCCAGATAACTTCTGGATAGAGAGGATAATTATGTGCATTTTATCATAGATAAAAAGATAGAAAAACATTAAAGGTATAATTTATCTACATCTTTATTATAAGTACCTAAGAAGTAACATCTATTATACGGTAGTAAGTACAATTAAAATAAGCCAATAAAGATGATCAGATCATAACATGGGATAATTACCACCAACCGATTTCGTCCCTCAGGTAAAGAACTTTTTAGCTAAGATACTTATTCCTGACAGAATCACAGATTTAAATCTAGATTGTTTGTAAAGTTACTGGAGCGCCCTAGGCAAAAATAAATCTCATTTTATTCAGAAAAATCTTCGAACGAACGTTATTAAAGGATTGCTTACTTGTGCGAATTTTCCTTATAATCTTGGATTACTAAACCCAAAATCACTGGAGCATTAATATAACACAATTAAAAAAAATACATTAGGAAGCCAGATTTAAGAAAACTTTCTCATCTTGTAAAAAACAATTTTCATCTTTCATTATTCGTCAATTTTTATCAAGGTGACCTTTGAATATGGTCCCGCAAAAAACGTCTAAGTAGGCTACTCGTACAAAAACAAAAGTCTAATCTTAAGTGCGTAGGTACATACATGTCCAAATGTACTAACCCAATAGATACCTAGTAACTAGGTAGATATATAGATAGTTTTATTAAACTCTTTATTATGCATAACACCATTAACAGTAGAGATATTTTAAATGTTTGAATGCATGCAAATACTTTATGTGCACCATAAGAAACATAAACACAAATTAACAAAAACTAATCACATCTAAAGTACAATGGATGGTCCTATCACTTTGAAGTGATCTGTTCAAAGGTAAATTTTGTATGAATACCCCAATATACAGGCTTTTGACCCCACTATACAGGCTTTCAGACCTAGTGTGGGGAACAGAGATAAACCCATTATAATACTATACCTACTCATTTTTGTTAATAAGTCATTGTCCTTAAGTTTGTAGTGCTTAATATTTTTTCTGTACCATGTTAAATAAATATCTGTTAATAAAATAATATTATTAATAGGATTCTACGTAATAAGAGTAGTTATAAAATGTTAAGAACTAACAATAGGGATTTATGATTGAGTATGAATAAAATACTTAACAATTATTATTAAAACGTAGATAATCAAAAACAAAAAAGGGTCACTACTGTATCATGATGGACATCCTCAGATACCTTAGTGCGTAGATGTTTGAGGGTAGTCAGAGGCATTTTCAAACATTATGTTTGGTACATTTCTACGTTTTGCAAGTAGTTAGTATTCCGCCCGACAGGTTGCAAGTATATACAGTATAAAACAACACATAATAATACGTCCGGCGCGAGCGAGCGAACAAAACAAAAACTAGGTTGATGCGTTTTCTTTCAATCTAAAAACTTATCCAAACCTGGATTTTAAATATTATAAAGCTTACTATTTAGGTTTCTTGGGTTCAATCTTTTCATTCCTGAAGTCCGATGATCCTAGCCGGGTCTAGTCGACACATCATTAGATTGTCTCCAACAATCTGTGCTCGTATGAAACAGCTGACAAAGCAATTTGCTGACTTTTATTGACCATTTCCTTTTTATTGGGGCACGTTCGGTATCATAAACGGTTGGTATTAAGTATTTTATTTGATGGTTCGTTCAAGAACACAGTGAAGGATTTCTTCAATTTAAATGCTTAGTTTTTAGATTTTAACTTCAAAACCATTTCCGTCTGCAAATATACCAGAGCAGTAAATTCAAAACGAGAAAAATAGAAGATTTTCAAAAAGAATTTCTTGAAAAATTGTCCTTGCCCTAGAATAAAAAGATCAACCCGCACGAAAAAAATATCAACACTCACAATTTATCCCAATGTGTAGGATATTCGCAGATTTAGATTCAAACTGTTTTTTTGGGACTTTCATTTGACATTAATCTCACTTGAAGTTTTAGAAAATACCTGTTCACTCTTGCCATTATTGTGTTTTTAAGAAAAGACAGGCGATGGTATAGTTTATTGAATTCCTTCGCTGTTCTCCATATAAAGGTGAAACCAAAACGTTTACTACGAATAGCTGGTATGGTAGGGTATGGTGGTATTGAGCTGTATACTTGTTCTTTTGAAAAGGAGAGGGTGAGATCTGATCAAATAGTTACTGGAAAAACTCCGCGAAACACAGTTCATATATCGATAGGCATACAACTTCAAACATTAACAATAAATTAAGCTACTTAATTACTGACCGAACATGCTGTAACAGCTCTTGAAAAAGTCCGGTGCTAACGCGCTGGCGAGACCAAGTAGACCTTGAGGCACCTCCGTGGAGAGGAACAGTCCCAGGACTGCTAACAGCATCCTTGTGGTGCGGTCGGTGCGACTCGACCGGCGCGCACACGACTCATCCGCTAGACACTGCTTCTCCGGCTGAAAGAACAAAAACTCTTTATTTTATACCTCTTTTCTATACTATTCATACTATTCATCCCACATGTCATGTCCTTGCGTTACATGTGATGATAAGCGTCCATGTGGTTTTGGGTCTCCCTCTAGATCACTGTTTCTCAAAGTGGGCGATAACGCCCCCTTGTGGGCGCTGGAGTCCTTCAGGGAGGCGGTAGAAGGGTCTAGTAGATATTGGAGGCGCTAAGGCAGTCTAGAGAGGAAAGCATAGGTTATGTTTAAAAACTTTGGGGAATGCTAGGATTTTTTTATTCTCGAAGTAGGCGGTGGGAAAAATAAGTTTGAGAACCTGTGCTCTAGATCTTCTACCACTGCATATGTTGCCGACGCAGTTAGAGGCGTCTGCTTGGCATGCCCGCCCTACCATTCATCACATCACAGCCTAACATTTAACAGCTTTATTTTACACCACAAGGTAAATTAATACAAATTGCCCCTTCTACGGTGTTTAATATGGCTATGATCTATTCTGACTACTATAAGATGGAAGGGATCTGACCAGCAGTAACAATGTTGTTGTAAAGACAATACTTAAAAAAAATTATATAACCACAAATTAACGACTGTTGTTTTTTTCCTTTAATTGTGCTTTGCGACATTGCTTTTAGTCAAATTTCATAATGATCGTATTTTTTTTTACTTAGACTTAGAAAATTTATTTTTTATGCCTTTAGGGACCACAGACATAAAAATTTGATATACATTTCAACTTGATACCTCTCCATGCGTTCCTGAGAAAAAGCTTCTTGACGTATCTGTATAGATAGATTGACAGACGGACAACAAAGTGATAGTATAAGGATCCCTTTTTTCCTTTCGAGGTACGAAAGGTTTTAGCTCTACAAAACATCGACAAAATAATTTCAAACAAAATCAAACGTACCTAGTAAGCATGCGTAGGATGTTCTCCAAAATTTCGTTACGTTGTTGATCGCTCTGGTGCTTTTTATTTATAGAGCTTGAACGAGATCCATGTATTTCGATTTAAAAAGAGGTGAAATATTACTTAATAAAATTATAAGTATACTGCAGGCCTTCCTTCCACCCATAACTAAGGTCTGTTCACAGCATTCTTATGGTACTGCTTCTTTGGACTATTGTTTGACACAAGGTGTTCTTGATAGTGCTTCCGCGTTTCCGTGAAGTATTCCACTGCGATATTCAATTTTAAAATCAAATTATATAAAGCTTTGACTTATAAATGAAAATTATTTAAACTATAAAGGTATGAGTACTAAAATTTCACAAAATTAGAATTAGTCTAGTTTAGCGACTTGTTAGTTTAGCTTTCTTTTTCCCAGAAATAAATAATTTTAAAAATCCTTAGTCTCATATTTAACTATAATAGATATATATAGGTAGTACACGCCTATCCCTCTCAGCAAACAGAGCAGAACTCGGGGCCACAGCACGGGGAGAGGAGAGTGAGCGGCTAGAACGTATTTCTTGGGATGGAAGTGTGTTTTTATGATGTTCCAGAGCAATCAGTGGAAGGCACGAATACTTTTTTATTTTTGAAAGTGTAAAAAGAAGTGTAGTACTTATGAATGTAAGTTATAAGTTAAAATTGAATTAAATTAAAGAATATAAACTATTTGACAAGCTTATAATGCACTTCGGATGTATTAATGTTACAAAAAAAATGATATAAATATGTTTTTACCCAAAACTAGAGTCCGGAAAACATGAGCGACCAAATGTATAAATTTGAGATTTTTTAACCCTTCTAAAATAAAGTTACTTAGATAACACTGTCCTAGATAGTTCAGTGCCCAAGCTTTCCCAGATAAAATGGTAAAAGATTCATTTAAAGGGGGGTTCTCCAGGCGGACACTGTTTTATTTTATTTTAAAGAAAGCTCACGTTGCATTTAAAATAATAATAATAAAAATAATGCTGGACATTTCTCACACACCATCATTTAGCCCCAAACTAAACAGAGCTTGTATTATGGGAACTACCTACTTGACTGATATACTACTTGTATTATACATAGAAAACACCCAGACTAGAGATAAATAATTGCAGATCATACAAACATTTGTCCTGCGGTGAGAATCGAATGCGCAACCTTCTGCGTCTCAGGCAAGCCTTCGTCCACTGCGCCACAGAGCTTGTCTTTGCGTGCGCTGCACTCGAAAACAATAAACGGTAACGGTGGTATCCGCATGTCTTCGTAGTATCGTACGAGTATATCAAAAATAATAGGTGAAAGACACAATTTTTGAATCGAACTCTTTATTTAAACGGAAATTGAAGTAGTCAGTCAATACGCCAAAAACATAAAAAAGAAAAACAGTATTTTAGTCTAAAACATTTTTCATTACTATTGAATCTATTCATGCGTACACAAAAATAAGCCCTTTCTATGGGTACTGTCAATAACCAAATGGGTTTATTCTAACAAAGACTTGCACTAGATACCTTGTCAAATGACCGATAAATTGGACGGCCATTTCTCAATTTGTCAGACCTTGTACCTCACACCTCGGTCCATGTCCTCGGTCCTCTAGAGGTCACCTCGGTCCTTTAGAGAGGAAATCAAACGCACGCAGTCATGCCACAAAATTTGGAGAGTTTTTTAAAGAGAACCAATAAGATTTGTAAAGAAAACAAGACCAGATTTTTTCCTTTGAGAATTTTATCGATGGCATCAGATTTTGGTAAATAAATGTCGAACTCGTTTTAGCATATTATTTATCAAGACGTATTTTTGGGGCTCTGGAACCAAATGGCATAAAAGGAATCCTTATGGTTTCGTCATATATGTCTGTCTGGTCTGACCGTCCCCGTGTCATATACCCCGATTTCTGGCTCAGTATAGTAAATTTGGTATGCAGATACGTTTTCTTTGCCGAATCAGAAAATAAAATGTAAGAGTAACTTTTAGTGCACCTCCTTTTGCATTTAATAATTATTATTAACTAGCTTCTGCCTAGGATAAAAAGTAGCCTATATGTTATTCTGATGTATAAGCTATATTAATATACAGTTTCATCAAAATCCGTTGAGTAGTTTTTGCGTGAAATAGTAACAAACATCTATCCTCACAAACTTTCGCGTACATAATACTTGAAGTAATAGGATAATGCTGGACATATTCACACAGCATCATCTAGCCCCAAAGTAAGCAGAGCTTGTGTTACGGTACCTACATTACTAATATAGAGGTACTATCTTACATATATACATATTTTTTTGTAAATACATACATATTATAAATTATAGAAAACACCCAGATCCCAGATAAATATTTGCAGATCACAGGTATGCCCGTCGCGGGACAAATGTTTGTATGATCTGTGGGGCGCGATAGGCCTTCGCCCACTGAGTCACAGTAGTCGTCAGTTCATTTAATACATGTAAATGTGGGGGATGATTTTTTCTTCACTGCACCACCTACCGTGTGGGTTATCATGGAATAGGACTTTATAAATCGCAATCCCACCCACCTTTAACTTTTGGACCTTGAGACTTAGAAAAACAATTTTTACCAAGTTAGAAACTACCAACGAAATTAGTTTAACCGATTTCCAACATGAAGGAGTTATGAGCCTTAACACGTCTTGGGCACTTTATTGTTCATTAAATTGAACTAGTCAGTCCTTTAATTTTTGAGTTCCATTGTTACATACCAATATAAAATTATAAAATATCTTTTCATGAAAAAGATTACATTTTATCAAGAGCAAAATTTATAATTTACTTTTGATTTACAATTTCTTATTCATCGATGCATATAAATCTTCACTAGCTAGACTTTTCTAAGAGGAATCGTCTTAAATTTTACTGTGCTAAATGAAAGTTTGCCAATCGTTTTTTTTCGTAATTAAAACTAAAACTCACTTCAGAACTACTAAGATAACTTAAGATCTCTTAAATTATTTGAGACGTTGCTAAGTGGATATAAGTATTTCAGCTCCGATGAAGTGCCGTGGATCGTGTTGATTTCTGCTTAAAACTTTTTCTCTCTGCGGACTTTTTATTAGAGAACTCTGAAGCGAATTTAGTTGAAATGATAAGAAAATATTAAGAACTAGATACCATCTGATTAATCGATATCATTAAACCCCCTCGAGTAATTAGCAGGCTGCCGCCGGATGTACGGGACCAATAACTATACTCATAGTTATTGGTCCTGTACATCCGGTATATATAGGCGCAAGTAATTAACAGCTGGTGTTTGTCACGGACCAATCAGTATGCACAACTAGTTGTGTCATCCCAAATATTAGTTCCGTTAGACACAACTTGGCAGAACTAGTTTTGCTATAAGTGTTCCTTACATAGAAATGTTCCTTTCTGGGTGGCCATAAAAATAAACCTAACCTGGCCGAGTCGGATCTACCCGGAAGGATTTTTCACTTATGCCAAGTTGTGTTTAATGGAACTAATATTTAGGCAGGTGTCGCGATGACAAAACTGATTGGTCCGTGAGGAACTTGCCATTAATTTTTCACTTATGCCAAGTTGTGTCTAATGGAACTAATGTTTGGGCAGGTGTTCCGATAACAAAACTGATTGTTCTGTGAGGAACTTGCCATTAATGTGTCATGGACTGGGTTTCGTAGCAATGTCTCGATACTCCAAGAACTCGACATTAAACAGCGTCTACTGTTTTGTCAGAATCTCATTTTCTAAAGTTTTCAGACATGTGTCAAGGCGGCACTCTGGCACTATGGAGCATCTTATTGTGCAGGGACGAGTGGAAGGCACTAGACCCCGTGGAAAGTCACAACGGCAAACTGTATTAATGTTTTATCTTTGGCATTCTACTATTTTCCGTCGAGTCAATGTCAATGTCAGTGTTGCATACCTAACAAAGCCTCTGTTTGTCACTTAATTTCAACGAAACGGTAGAGGAATCCAACAAGAATTAAATGTCTTGCCAAACTGCATCTTGGTCATATTACGGGTAGGTAGGTATGAATAATATGTAGTGTATTAGACATACAAAGTGGTATTTAAATATAATAAATAAATAATGTTGGACATTTTCACACAGCATCATTTAGCCTCAAACTAAGCATAGCTTTTATTATGGGAACTACATGACTGATATACTACTTATATATATGTAAATATTTTTTGGAAATTCATACATATACATTGACGATCTCTGTGGCGCAGTGGGCGAAGGCCTGCATTAAAACCCAGAAGGTTGCGGGTTCGATTACCGCTGCGCCACAAATGCTTGCGTGATCTGCAAATATTTGTCTCCTTTCTATGTATCATATGTAAGTATTTACGAAAAAAAAGTGTATACAAGTATAAGTAGTTTATCAGTCACTAGCTCCGCCTCGTGGTTTCACCCGCCTAAGTTTCGATTCCGGGGAATATCGGGATAAAAAGTAACAGCTATAGGTAACAGCTAGGCACCTATAAGTTTCATCGCAACTTTTGTTTCTACCGCCGATCTAATTAAATTTTAGAACACAAAAGCTACTATTGTGACTTAACTTATGATAGTTAGATTATATTCCCTTTACGACTTTTTTGTAGGTAATAATGAGTACTTTAATCATGTAGTACATCATTTTTATATATCATCAATAGTTTTCTCAGCGCAAGCCAAATAATGAATTTTATGGACAACATTTTGCTACATTGGGTTACATTATTTAATTTATTTAAAGGACCAACATTTTTTTTAAAAATAAATTATAGCCTATGTTACTTTCTGATTTAGCTTTCTATTGGTGAAAAAATTGTCGGTCTAGTAATTTCAAAAACTATTCGGTACAAACCAACAAAAAAATCTTTTCTCATTATAATATTATAAGTATTAGTATAGATTAGTACAGATGTAGATCTAGATGAGGCTGTCTGAAAAATAACCAGCATTATTAGTTCCGCGGCGCAATTCGATTCTTTCCTGCCTTTCTTACACCTACCAACTTCATCAACTCTCTCCTCTATGTTTTGCTGGAAGAACCCTCTTTTTAGGACTTACCCTAAAAGCACGCCTTTGTTAATATTTTTTATATTTCTGTGTAAAATAATCAATTATAAGAAACTAGATTTGAAACACCCCGAGCTGTAGAAGTGTGTTCTGAATTTATAAGGTTTCTAATGGCCCCATAATGTATTTCTTATTTTTCGTAAATCGAACAAAAACATTTTTGTTGTTTACCACCCTTATAAAAATCTAAAGCAAAACTCCAGCACGAGCTACGCATAACAATCGATTTTGATTATTCTTTTTCGAAGAAGTAACTTCTCATTCGAATTATTTTTTGAAGTCAAAAACAGACTACTATTTGGTATTCTGAGCACTAAATGTCATCTACATAATGTATTAAATCGCAAGTCTTATTTTAAAATGAACAAACTGCTTACCCAATTAATTATATTTTCATGGGATCATACCGGAATCATAATTATAATGTAGCAACAACACACAGATAAAAATGAAACACACAGACAACTCCATTTTTGACTGTCCCTCGGGATCATCTCATACTCAGTAAACAAAACCCAACCAAGAACTGAGTCGGGTTTCTTATGACGGCAAAGCCTCATCATAAGTCATAATAGCACTCATCATAAGTCATAACTTCTTGTTTTAAATTTGGCATTTTAGTGATTTTCTATTAGAAAATTGAAAAATTTTTAATTTTTTTACGTTTTTCTTTATACTGTGTTTGTTACATAATAAATCTACCTTCGTACAAATTTTTGAGGTTTACAATAACGAAAACATTAGAAATACGTAAGTTCACGACGTGCTTTGAGCAGAGAACTTTATATTTCGTATTAATTTCAACCTGATATTATCAAGAAAAAGATAAGCTTGACTAACAGAAAGACGGACAGATTAAGACAGACGGACAATAAAGTGAAGAATAAAGTGAAAAAGCCTCATCATAAGTCATCATAAGTCATAATAGCCTCATCATAAGTCATAACTTCTTGTTTTAAATTTGGCATTTTAGTGATTTTCTATTAGAAAATTGAAAAATTTTTAATTTTTTTACGTTTTTCTTTATACTGTGTTTGTTACATAATAAATCTACCTTCGTACAAATTTTTGAGGTTTACAATAACGAAAACATTAGAAATACGTAAGTTCACGACGTGCTTTGAGCAGAGAACTTTATATTTCGTATTAATTTCAACCTGATATTATCAAGAAAAAGATAAGCTTGACTAACAGAAAGACGGACAGATTAAGACAGACGGACAATAAAGTGATCCTATGTTATATGGCTCCGACTTTTGAAGAAGTTACGGAAGAAGTTTGAAAACTATTTGGTATTTTAATAAATTTTGTAACGTCAGGAAAAATATGTCGAGGAAACCCACACACCTTAGAAACTTATTACGATTTTAGAACAGTTGTTTCGCATAGTAGTTATCACTCCGCGTGTCAATGATAAACAGAAAAATAAAAAATATTAACTTCTAAAAGAGGGGGGTGCTTGCGATGAATAAAGGTATCCGTTTTAATAACGTTGAGAACTCGCAAAGTTTTCTCAAGAGGATCTTTCTAACTAAGCAAATACTTTACCCGTATCTCAAGGGTGCTCGAAATAAGAAAGGAAATTTTCGTGCGAAGGTACTATTGAACCAATGTATCTAATTTCTGCGACACGGGATGGATGTAGGGTTACTATTGAAGAGAACAAAAAAGTAGGATATGAAAAAAAACAATCTGGTCGTGGGTTCGAGCCCGATCGGGCACCAATAGATTTTTCCCCTCGAAAAAAATATGTGTTTTAAACACGCGCTCAAAGCGGTGAAGAGAAACATCGTGAGGAAACGGATATACCCTAGAACAAAAAAACGAAGGCTTTATGCCATCAGTTAGTGTTCCAATAAGCGGCGATAGCCTTGCAACTTGCCACGTGGAATGCTAATCAGAATGCTATTTTTTTGATCAGAAAATCGTATGCAGTGGCAGCTTTATGACCGATCCTATGATTCCTTTATGTCTACACAGAATATCTTGATTATCTATTCAAAAAATCATATAATGTACAAATAAACCAGTAGTACCTATAGCATTATTTGAATAATAGAGCTCTGTAGTTTCAAAGTTCATGAGGGAGGGAAGGCTGAACAACTGAAGAACTAAACATAGCCGTAGGAGGATATCAATCTAATCACAAAAGTTCAGCCAGCCGCAATGCGATACCCAGTACCGCATGAAAAGACTGTCATTTATTCCTGTAATCTCTCATAGATTCCCGTTTGTCTCACTCTGAATTTGTTAAACATTTTAAAGTTGTCGGAGATCGGAAGATATTTATATTTTTTTATTTTATTTTCTACGGTACATAAGGTATCTTTGAAATTGAAAACATTTACCTATTTTCAATAAACATTTTCATGGCATATACTCGTATTACAATAATATTTTCATTGTTCAAATTGAGTTCCGTCTGACCAACAAAAGGAAGCTGGTATTAATTGGATACAAAATTAGTTTCTATATATAGTAGAAATATCCTGACCTAGAATCGTCAAGCACAAATTATGTTCCATTTATTATATAAAACGACTAAATGCTAATTGAATGGTATTGAGAGTTCAATTAAACATTAATTGATTTTAGGTGACAAATACGAGAAAAGGTTTTTGATGGGTAATAGCTTTTTTCAAAGCCTTAGTTTAATGAAGACTTTATATTTTTTAAATTGAGTTACCTCATTCGGCCCAACTGTTGAACGTTTCAGCAGCTTCTGTCTTTTCCTCTCTGTTGTGGTAAGTTTGGATATTAAGCACGTACTTAATATTGATAAAGCTATGCTCGGAACCAACTTCAATATAACGCTATATATCCACATTATTGCCGTCACTAACTCCACGTTTCTAGACATCTCTAGCACGTATACAGTTCTGTTTTGTGGCAGGGATAAATCCTGCGCGAACTCAGAATTATTTTGAGGCGTCACTTCACTCGGCACTATATTCATGGCGAAGTAAATAGGTAGACACAAAAACGGGCAAATAATATAGGCGCTCACAATGGCTATACTAGTGTTTTTTTTACTGCACCAAGTCCTGTTCTTCGAGGGTAGAGCTATCGCAACGTACCGCCACACGGCTAGAGTGACCGCGAGCCAGATTGAAATAGTGTGGAAGGTTTGGCTGAATATGGAGTGGAAGTAGACGAAGACGGCCCATGCGTAAGTGTTCTTATTGAGTTGCGGTCCGATTTTGATGTTCATGTGGAGTGCGTAGGGGATGTACTCAAGCATGACGAGAAGGTCGGCCACGGCAAGCCCGGTGAGGATAGAATTAGTGGAGCTGCTCATCTCGCGGCGGCTGAGCACAGCAATGTTGATGGAGTTGGTAGCTGAGCCGACGATGCAGATGACTAGTGCTATGTACCCGTGCAGACGGCTATATGCTTTGTTAAAGTCGGTGGCGCCTGGCACACAGTATGCATCAGTCGTGTTAGCCATCCTTGTGCTATCACCCCACTAGAGTTTGTCATCGGCGCTGATATGGGAACATATCATGTTGTGGTTACGAATTTCTTTCGCTTGAGTGACATGATCTGTAACAAAGAAACATTTTTATATACAAACTTATTAAGAAACTTCACCATTTTGAAAACGTTACATAAATAAGAACCAAACTGTTACGTTCATTTATCAAGAAAAATGCATCATATGTATGTACTCGTATGTTTGTCTCACCAGACTCAATGCGTTATTTGTGTCGGAGATTGTTGCTCTGTGATTTTTTGTAGAGAATCGTTTCTAACGTATTTGTAAATATCTTACAATAGCGTCAAGGCCGACAGACGGTGGGTTCAAAATTTGTATACTAATAGTGTGGTAATCATATGCGGTACAATCGGTATTCAGTATTTTATGAAAACATAAAGTGATAAGAGTTTTCTGACAGGCAAATTTTTCGTATTCACCTCAGGGACACTAGTGTCACAGAGTTCAATAGACGATGCTTAATCCATAATTTTCGGCTGAATTTAATTTATATATTTCAATATGAACAGTGAACAGAATTTAGCTATCATGTTGCCAATCGTTGTTTGTTTTGTCCTTAAAATCAGAACCGAAAATTCAGTTTACTTGGCTATTAGTACAGTTGTTTTAAATCAACGGAATGGGCGCCTATATATTCCAACAAGTGGGTATTCATTATAGAACCTTTACCAAGTGCCCCCTTTGACTGTATAATGGGCCAATGATGGTGCCTAAGGGTACAGTAATTGAGTTACTTACTTGATCTAATGGCCTAGATCCTAAAGGATATTCGATTTTGCGAAGCCGGAGCAAACAATCTCGGTAAATTTTAGAGCACGGGCTGCTTATAATAGATGTCATGGAATAATTAGGGATTCGTTTTAAAGCGTCCTTTGCTTCGTCCGATGGTGCTCTGGACAATTTTAACCTCATTTGTTAAAGTGCGCACAAACTTTTTTACTAGGCAGGCCATTGCTAAATCAATCAAATAAGAATCGTTAAAAAGCAGGTTTTGAAGAGAGTAATGTGGCGAAATCTAGACAAATCTATCTACCATATTACCAACATTTAATTTTAGTTCTTCCATTCATTGCTTGGTCCATCTTCACAGCAGAGGGAAATTAGTTTAGACCATTGCCCTATATGAAATGATAGATCACACGCTTGAACATTTTTGTGTCCCACTGTAATTGCGCCCCTTTTTGCATTATCTTTATCGACGTTGTAGGTAACTTAGTTTAGACTTAATTACACTATCCTATATGCATGTAATCTATGCAAGTTTTGTCCTGCACAAATAGTGGCATCCCATCGACTTTAGACCAGTTTGACTTTTAGAAACTTGCATAATCAAACAAAACTTTACTCAATATGCAGGCAAACAAGAGGTGTGCCAGGGGCGTGAGATGTCGCCTGAAAGCCTTATTAGCAATTTAATCACAAACGACCTGAAGGCAATAGACATAATAATAACGGCAATGGAAATTGCCTCAATACTGAGAAGGCTTAGCTCAAGTTTCTAAGGTAAAGCCCACCGATAAAAAGGATTTTCGAAGGATTGTTTTTCAAAAAATAAACAAGTTATTTGTAGGCTAAAATTCTGGACTTTACAAGTGTTATGTTCCAGATTCTCCGAAAGGTTTGAGAATTATGCATGAAGCTGTCAAGAAGCTGACAAAGACTGTCTGGCAAACTTTTCATTGATTGTAGTAATTTCAATTTAGTTATTCAAAGCCAGTATTCGTAGAATCTAGTAACTATCTGCTTCTGGGTGCCCAAGGGCATAAGGCTAAGATGCAATATAATGTGAAATAATGCCTATAATATAGAGAAATCGAGCAACAATATATGGCAACAAACTGATTGGAACACTTTTAATACTAGGTACCTACAAATATTATTCATTTAATATTAATGTTCGGATGATAGTTGCACCTTCGTTACGGCTGAAACAATTTGGATGAAATTCGGAATTGGTCAGTTTAGTAAACCCATGCCATAAAGCCATCGGCAACTATGGGCATCATGGTCAACAAACTAGTCTATAGATGAAGACACAAATCTTATTTTTACATATATAATTTCACACCCATTACAGTTCTAAAGAAAAATAAAGGAAAAACGAATGACAAATAAAATCAGTTAATCGAGACGGTAAAATGATCGAGCTAAGACTTACAGACTTTGTCCCATGTTAGGACTCAGTGAATGACCAACCTCGAATTATGAACAATACAAATAAGTACCTCACCGAGACATTACTCGTAATGTTAAGAATCTACGAATATACTAAACATTAGGAATTTTCATCGGTACTATACACATGCCACGAGTATTTTACTTGGTTGACTCAGACACAGTTAACATTTACTCGAGCCTTCGATGTTTGGTTGTGTAACGAAGCTAAAATAACTTGAGCGTATATTAACTCTAACCAACGCGAATCAGAGATATATAAAATGAGGATCATTTTATGCAGAGAACCAAATTTACCAACATGGGCTGTTCAACCTTACAAAAGCCTCATGACTGTTTCCATACATTAGCTATCATCATAACCGATTTGGTTACCAGCTCGTTTTTGTGTTGGAGGTTTTCCCATAACGATAGAGATTTGTCAGGCTTAGCGATGAAACCAAACTTTACTTATTATGAAAATAGCATTTAGTAACGCTTATCTGGAATTACGTCAAATGGCTATGAATAATAAATTTGTCATCATCATCAACAACAACCCGTAGAAGTTCACTGCTAACAGTGGCCTATGACTAATCATAGGCCTCCCTCAAAGAGTGTCATGATGAACCTTGTTTCACCTCCATCGACTTGACAACATGCAATACCTACAATGCCGATTCGTACAACATAACTCAGAAATAACTTGCTTTGCTCGCTCGATAAATTCACCAGCAATGCTGGCAGTTGTCGATAACAACGGCTGTAACGTTAGTAATAGGGCAATCTCACCACGTATGTGGTGAGATTGCCCTATTACTAAGAGCCCTGTGTGGCCAACTACCCAGTAATAATACGTCAGGGAGCATTATACCGACTGTTCCGACCAGCATTTACATGAATAAATTAGTGAAAGTTTTACAAAGGTACCATCACGTCATGCTCAACTAAATAAAAACATTATAGAAATTAACAAAATATAACTTGACTAACAAAATATTTAACAAATTTTACTTACCCGCGCTGGTAAAAAATAGACTTAAAATTGGAAAATGAAACCACAGATCTTGTTCATTACTAACTGAGCAATTTGTTGAGTAAAGAAACTTCAAAATTATTAATTACCGAGAAATCCGAGAACAGTCTATAATCTTCCTCAAGTTTCTTTGAAAAAAAAACAATAAAATAATGATTTTCTTTGGTCTAATGTGCCCACCGACTGTGGCCTGGACTGTGACCACTCACTCTTCTGTGTGGTCGCCGAGTCCACTATGTAAAATATTGCTATGAGCCTCTGCTCTTAGCATATGTTTTATAGCTCTAGGAAAATAGATGAGTAAAGAATTCATTTATGTTTCGAATTTAACTTCATCTACATGGTACCCGAATAAAAACAGCTTAAATGTTAGGTATAGGTGACGAGCCTGTTCTAAAATCAGTGCAGCCTTTACATCCAAACATTAAAATTTTAAGATTTATAATATTAATTATGATATAATGTTGGATATTTACGTTGTCGAACCATTCCTGTTTATTTATTCGGTTATTTCATAAGCATATTATTTAGTTACCTACCTACTTATTGCTACGCAACTTACGCTTTCTGCTTAGATTATACAAGATATAATCTAAGCAGATTATATCTATACATAGTAACTTGACTTAGATATTTATTATACAACGTAACCATATCAATCGTTATTTTATTGATGCAAAATTTAAAACCATTGTTCTGTGACGTCTTCTGAATGTATTTTAATTTATGCAATTATATAGGTTTTATAATTAAGCACTTTATCACAGATTAAAAAGTAGTACTAAGCTGTGAACTAATACTCTCCTAGAAAAACATTATCATACTAATGAGATTTCTGTTTGATGAGATAACACGAAGGTTTACTCAACTTTTTACCATGCTTATAGCAAAAAATACTGACCTCAATTTTAAAACTTAAGGTACCTAACGCATAATGATTTCAAAAGACAGTAGGTACTTTACTCATCTTCTTGCCGTTGTCCCACATTACGTGGGGTCAGCACCACATGTTTTCTTCTTCCACTCTCCCTTATCAGTCGTCATCTCAGTACTCACTCCTCATCTTATTACCTATGTCTTCTTTCACACAATCCATTTTTTCTTTGGCTTACCTCTACTCCATCCACATCAGGTACTTTACTGACCTTAGCCTTTACCGTCTACTGTATATTTTTGTTGCGATTACTCACCCCGATGGAGACCCTCGGAATGAGTCAAAACTTAATCGTTGTAGTGATTACGTTACGTGAAAATTCCCGTTTTACAATATGAAAGACGACCTAACTACTTTTATAAAAAAAAGTAAACTTCACGCAAAACCGCCCTTAATCTTCTTAATGATTGTGCCTTAATAAAGCAGCTCTATTGAATACCTGGATCTACCCATTTTAAGCAATTTGGAGCACATTGTTGTGTTAATTGCTTTGTAACTTAGATAATAAGAAGTTTCGTCTTGTAGGTTTGAAAACATACCTACTTACTTACACATTATGTATTTTTTTTATTAGGATAATCATCCCAATTCTAGCATGTTGTTACGTAAACTTTTACATAGGTATACCTTTTTTATCCTCTGTTTTTACTTAATTTGGAGACTTAAAGATATGAGACCTTAATAATTGAGAGTGAAATTGAGTAATGATTGAGGTATACAAAATCTGAATAGATCGTAGAAAAACAATTTCCTGAGTGCAAACTATTGTGGCCCAATTACTTAGCCATTTAGATAATACGAAAATATGCTCTTACCAATACATTAGCATTGATTAAAACTAGACGATATTCAGTATGTAGGGTACATCACTTGAACGTCAGATTACTCGTAGATAGTAGATCTGTTTGTCGGATTCTCAATAGTAGAATCCAAAACGTTCATCTGATTTATAAAGAATCTTTCACAATTAATTTTTATTCCAATACCTACCTACTTGTTTTTAAGTAACCTAATATTTAAACACATTCACTAACTTGTTTAATCTCAATCATTATTTATCTATACAAAAGTTTTATCAGTGACTTTGAATTTATACAACATTCAAAACTTAAATCACTTTTGAAAACTTCAAAATGTATCTACTGTTATTTAAACTTCTCTCTTTATAACATGTTTTACACATGTGTATTTTAAATCTTCGAAATGAGACACCTGAAAATTTGCAAGTGACTTCCAAAATAAAATGTGTTTATGCATTTCATGAAAATTTCATGTGACTTTATTAACAGAAAAACGAATACAGTCATGTCCATTTAATGAATGAATTTTAAAGAGCCCAAGCTCTTTAAACATTTTTTATACGTAACGATGCAGTATAATATTTTACCTTGATAATAACTGTCAGGGTCTGATGATACAGTGAGAAAATGGCCAAAGGTAGAAGGATCGTTTCAATGGATTGAGTACAGTAAAATTGACGAATTTGGAGCTCTTTGACAATACCTACCAGGGTCCGTTCAACCCTTGACGGGTGCAGCGGGTTCTTAAATTATGTATCCAAAACCCTCCACACGCACGAACCAGACGTGGACGTTTCGCTAGTCTACTTAAATAAATTAAATAACAATGCTATAAATGATCACACATTTTTACATAACACAAGAAAACCAGCTAATTAGACAAAGTCAACAGCATAGCAAATATCATTATCAATTAGGTAGTTAGTGTTCCGGCGTAGCACAGCTATTGATCGAGCGAATGTCACACACCCGCTTTAATTTCGGAGATTATGTTACGACAAATGTAATTTTTCAAATTGATAATTTGGAGGGCTTACGATACAATTAATATTTCTTTATTAATTCATCTAATTGTTGAAACAACGGAATCGTGGTTCTTTCATAAAGGTATTAATGCCCTTCAATTTTGATCTGCAAACAAGTAGTCTGTTGGAGGAAATTGAAACAAGCGGCCATATATTTCTATAATATGTGAAGTTACTAGCATTTGCTCGCGGCTTTTATTGCGTTGAATGTGAATAACGGGTCGAGGTCTATATAATCTATTCCTCACTCATATGGGCTGAGCTGCATAATAATAAACATAATTTCTAGATAGCTCAATCGATCCAAATCACTACCAGATAGAAGCATTCCCAAAATGCTGGCTGCATTGCCACTCTGAATGGTAATGCTAATGCTAATGCGTTAACCCAGATAAGAGCCAGCACACGGGTCACGCTTTACTTCTCAGATTTTAAACGTCATCGTACATCTCTCTCTGTGGACACCTTACGGGGTTGGTTGACTGACAGAAGGGTAATATCAATAATACTAATTTTGCATGGCAACCCTTCGTTGAAAAGTCCACATTGTACGATGTAATAATTTACATGATTCTATAATGTATTGCTTGCAACCTGCCACGTGGAATGCAACATGCAAAATGTGTAACCTCTGACTATCTTGGTACTGTGTACTGTGTATAGATATTCTAGATGACCATGTTGGGTATTAGGTAGTTATGAGATTGCATCGTTTAGATTTTTTAAACTATAGATAGTAGCATTTGAACTCTTATATTAATACAATATATCATATACATTTATTCATACAAATATTTACAATTAGGCATATACAAAAAATACAGATGAAACAGCTAGCCATCTAAAGACCGTTGCAAACGATCAATAGATAGCTCAACTGATCCAGATCACTACCAGACGGAATCGTTCCCAAAATACAGGTCGATAATAAAATATATATCATATTAATAACATGATTACTCTCCAAAAAACACATGTGTGTGTGGGGGATGTGTGTGTACTCCTAATCATATTAAAATATAACAAAATAAATAAGGAAATTTCAAAGAGAGCGAGTGGAAGAGCGTTTGCTGACCAATCATTTCGCTAGTATTTTGTGATAGTAGATGTTCTGAGATACTCTGTATATACACGTTTGGCTCTCCCGTCAAGATTACTGTTTTATAATGAGCTAAGTGATTAGCTTAATATTGGTTAAAATTCTAGCAGGTCCATCATAAAATTGTTCATTTTGACATTTTGTATGATTGAAATTTTTGTATCTCCCTTTTTGTATATCTATACAGCATTGTTATCATTTAAATTTTATATTGTTTGTAATTGTAATCAAATAATACCTACAAATAACCTATTTATGAGCTACACTAGACCTAAGCTTAACCATTGTATGTAGCGTGAATAAATGAAATTGAAATTTAATAAAATGAGTGTGTGGAAGCGAACCATCAATCACTTTTTTCCCGGACTTTCAAAGATTTACGACTATTTAGATGTAAACACATATATTAATCACTCCGAAACAGTGGTAAAATTAAAATCTTGAATAAAAATTTTGAGGCTACGCGTAAAGTTAGATATTTATATATCCCATAGTGTGTCATTAGAACGGGGGTTCAGAAATATTTCGAGTAAGTGAAAACCGTTTTTCGATGTAGAGATCCGTTTGCGAAATATTAATTTGTAAGAGCGTCCCTCAAGAATACAACTTTTATGTTATTATTTTTTTAGGTTCAAACTGGGAACTGTTTTCAAAGCAAGCAAGGCATTAAAACCGATGATAAGTGTCATCGGTGTTCGAGTTCAAGTTTGTTGGGGGCTGGAACGAATTCTATTCCGGTAAATCAAGAAGATTTTGGCTCAGAACTCTTACAAGAATTTGCTTTATATGTCAAAGTCATCCAACATTTTGGGAATATAATATCTACGAGTGCTGTTAATATGTAAAAGTGTCCATCAACCCGTCTCTGGGCATGTTCAAAGAGCGAAGAAGTGACGGCAGACAATAACAAAGAAGCCTCACGTCACGATAGAATTTCCGCCTCGCAACGGAACCAGGGCACTCCGCTCACATTACACGTTCATTGTGGTCTAATTATACTTTTATTAACGTTTTTCTATCGAGGATATAGTGTATAGCTAAAACCCCGTCCGATCCAAAAGGTTCCACGATCCCAAGACAATTACAACGCACTATACAGGGTGAGTTTTCTCGACCGCCCTATTAATTTACAATGCTACTACATCTTTTATAATTCGAATTTTGAAATTTTAATATTTTTTTCAAACCAATTTTTTTTTTTTTTTTTTTTTTTTTAATATTTTAAGAGAATGCTCTTTAAGGTTCAAATATCGAACAAAATAGTTTGTTTGCATTTGATTGCCATATCTGTTGTTAGGTTATTACACTTTGTATACATTTTGTATGAAAACCAAAAAAAAGGTTTTTTAAGTGTTCCAACAACATTGGACCCATAGTTCTTTTCAAGTATTTGTTAGTAATCAGGTAGAGAATATGCAAAAAAAAAACAATTTTTTCGGAAAATAAACGATTTTTTGGATTTTTTTAAATGCAGTTCTTATTTTTATCAAAATCCAGCCCGTGACTCCTAACAACATTTTTCTATAACTATAGCCGTTTAGATTTTCGCCTCAGAGGGCGGTCGAGAAAACTCACCCTGTATAGGTACAATGAGTGCGTGTTGCCGGTGGTGGCCAATGCCACTGAGACGTGGTCGCTATTAGTCTCATACATAAGCTCAAAGTATGTTCTAAATTTCATTATCTACGTGATACAATTCAAAACTTAGAATTAACAATTTGCCGTGGCAATGGGCAAATCGAATAGCTCATAGAACCGACAGCCGCTGGGGTAGAAAGGTTCTCGAATGGCGACCACGTATAGCCCGGTTAAAGTGACGTGGTGATGGTTGCGATGGCGAAGACGATCAAAGAGAAAAAGTGGCCAAATGGTAAAAAAAGGTCACGTTAATGTACTGTTCGCAATTACTACCGTGTCGCCAGCTGACACCCGGTCAGCTGGCGACACGGTAGTAATTGCGTAAATCCTTAGTCCGAAAATTAAATAATTTTCGGTTACTTCAAAACATGTTTCTGATATTGGTAGGTTTTGGATCGACCAGGGTTTGTATTCGCTTAACAGAGTAATGACTCTGAGTTCTTATCATTCTTCTGCCTAATTTTCCCGGTTCAATCTCCAAAACAAAAAAAAACTATGTCTCAGTGAAGAAGTCCACCTTAAAGTAATAATTTTGAATAGGAGTTTTTTTTGTTGGATAGTTTGGCTTGTTAGCTACCGAATCAGAATTATTTATCTAACGTTATTGTAAATATATTAAAAAAAATCCGAAACCTTGAAAACTTGATTGCTCTGGGCTGTCCCAACTCCAGTTTGATTCAGAAAACCGTTCGTAACTTTTTTATGTTGAAACATTACGACATTTTATTTATTTATCTAACATTACAAAAGGTCTATTTGTATGGAATTAAATTAGATTATAACAATAAATGAATAGTTTCGCTTCAATTCGAAAAATAAGTTGTGTCCCCGCGTTTTTGTTCATCGCTCTGGACCAACATGAATCCGTGTTTACATTCCTAGCTGAACGCTTTATCCAATCAGTTTTCGCAATGCGCGCTGTCATCAGCTGTGCTCTGTCTACCGATGGGGACGGGCATGTTCTGCTTTGCCGTGGTGCCGAGATAAAGAGGTAAATAATTGATTGCTCTGGCTTTGGATTTGTAAATGTTTGATTGCTATGATACATTTTTCTGATTTGTTATTCACTTTGTTTATGTTTCAATTCAATAATAAGAACTGTTAGGGATATATTTGTTGTGTATAAATTATAGCTTTCTATTGTTTTGCATCTCTGCAGAATCATTAAATTAGTTACTTTTTTTGATTGCTATGGCATTGATCGCTCTGGTCAAAAAGACCAGATCGATCACAAAAATTAATTTTATGATAAAAAGGAAGCATTTTTTATACCTTAAAGTTATAAAATATTACAATGTGCAGATGCCCACCTTATGTAGTGTTTCTGACTATGCTCTTAGACCATCATTGAAGATCTTGAAGATTTGAGATGATGTCTACCCTGCATGTCTTACGTGTCGAGCTATTTAAGACCATTAAGGCGTTTAAAAAAACCGCGCGACTTTTTCTGTTTCAAAAGTTTAATAAAAGAACTAAACAATTATTATAAAGTTGTAGAAATAATGCTTCCAAAAAAAAAGACAAGAAAGCAAGAGCGAAAGAAGTTGGCTGAGCAACGCAGAATGGCTAAAATAAGCTTCTGGCAGCTTCTCTATGCTCAGGCTGATAAAATCGAGGGAAACCTAAAGAATAAGAATGAGAATAATTAAAGAATAAGAAAAAAAAGTTTTGATAGTGTTTTTTAGTAATTTTTATACTTAACCTAAGTAAAATAACGGTATCCAAATAATAAATTAGGATGACAGTATATAATGTAGCGTGTGATTTAGATAAAAGTGTTTAGATGGCTTAATTGCCCTAAACTGATGTGGTTTGACAAAAATAACTGATTTATAGTGTTTTTCTAATAAAAATCATGCTTTTGTTGATGGTTCTGTCATCAATATTGATCGCTCTGATCTCGAAATTTTCAAACCAAAATATTTCGAAAACTGGTTAAGAAAATTAGGGGCCATTATAAAAATAAGTTTATTTAGACACTTCCTTTTCGAAATAAAAATACAGAACAGCAATAATAACAATATTTAAAATGCACCAGAGCGATCAACCAAATACGCTGATTTTGAAGATTGACCCTCCCCCCTATTAGTTTTCTTGTCTTAAGGGAAGGTGGCACGGCACATTCCCTTAACACAAGGGTTCTATAGGGAAGAGCATTCATTTGTCTTCCTGCAATCTAATGTGAGCCTCGAAATTGCGGCCCATTTTGGAAGTTAGAACCATCGTTTCTTTGTTTTTATTTAATACTAGCGATCCGTCCAGGCTTTACTTCGGGTCATCCAAATTTCTAACTTTTCCGGTGGATTTTCCAAAAAAAATATTTCATACAAACTTTGTCCTGACAATAAAGAAGACAACAAAAAGACCAGACAAGTGCGAGTCTGACTCGCGCACCGAGGAGGCTTCCGTACAAGCTTGTACCAAAACGTGTGTACCAAACATTGCTCTAACGAAAATATAAGTCGGTTTGAAAGACATAAAAAAAATATTTGCCAATATACGTCACGGTCAATTATC
The DNA here is from genome assembly GCA_958496245.1 of Perizoma flavofasciatum. NCBI lineage: Eukaryota > Metazoa > Arthropoda > Insecta > Lepidoptera > Geometridae > Perizoma > Perizoma flavofasciatum. The sequence continues at coordinate 8,629,699 of OY292425.1, read as the reverse complement.
CAACTGTGTAAGTTTGTAATTACAAAAACATATTTTTTCATCCTACTACTATTATAAACGCAAAAGTTTGTGAGGATGGATGTTTGTTAATCTTTCACGCAAAAACTACTAAATGGATTTTGATGAAACTTTAAAAAAAATAGCTTATACATCAGAATAACACATAGGCTACTTTTTATCCGGGTACCATGCGGGCGAAGCCATAGAAGCTAGTATGATATACCAACAAATTAACTATTTTCAGGCTTTTTCCTTTACGTGCTCTGTGAGACCTTGCTTCGTGGCAAATTTCATGGATTCTAGGTAAACGGGAACTAACCTATAGGTTTTGATTTATTTTACCAAGATCATAATTTTATCAAAATATATCGCATAATTGGCGATAATTTTTATTGCGTTGTCTTAGAAACATGTTTTTTTAGAGCACTAAGGGACCTAGATCTACGTATTTGATACTAACGATACTACGATATAACTTGATTCATAGTTTGAGAAGATGAGAAGTTTTTGACTGAATCGCAATAAGCACGTCGTCAGTCGTGGTGGCCGGCTGAAAGGGTTTTTACAAAATAGTTGAAAGAGGTAAACTTTGCCGCTTCGCGTTGCGTGTCGTCCCTAATGTCGAGGTAATGACCAAAGTTTCGCAAACTTATTTTATTACGGGAATTATTGCCTTGTGAATCATCATCATCATTAGCAGCTTGTACTAGTCGGTTTTGGAACTTTCGCATCCAGGTCCTTACCCTGTACGGCAACAATTGTTATATACCCACATAGCTGTTGCTCTGTCAAGGCTCCAATGTTTTTTGTTCGGCCTACCTACTCATTCAACCAGGTCAAGCATGCAGAGCAGGGAAATTACACATTTTATTTTCTATTTTTATTTTATTTTATCTGCTCGACATGCTTTTTAATTAATTTTGTTGGTGTTGTTGACACAAACTTCAAAGGAGTGCCGAACTGGTAATTTAATGAATGGAGAATCGTGGTATCGCTCATTTGCGATAATAACGTTTGTTTGCGATATCTACAAAATACCTGTTTTTTTCAGAAGATGATCTTTTGGAACTCTCATATTATTTAAGCACTGTTAGAAAACTGTACTGTTTCTTGCATTGTCATTAAAATATTCTGATAAAAAAAAGAGTGCGCTTTCGTTTTCTCTGCAAAAATGAAAAATTGTACAACATTTCGAGTAATTACGATAAAAAAACTGACCAAAAGAGTGTCGGGTCACGCGCAGTGTAGGGTTCTGTAGTTGCCCATAAACTTAATAATGCATCTGTTTTGCACAACTAACAACTTCATCTAAGTAATTTTCAATAGAATTTGTACAAAATTATTTAATAAAGAAAATTTTGTAATAACAAATTTTGTTTTGAGAAGTATTCTCCAAGTACATTCTAATAGTTGGTCGACTATTATTTGTTAACTTGTAAAGCCTACTTTACTGTAACAACTATTAGCTTTTTAAAGCTTAATATTTCGCAAACTGATCCCTGAATTGAAAAATGGTTTGTACATACCCGCAATATTTTTGAACGACCTATCCAACGATATCCGATACACCTATATATATACACCGATTGGCGTGATTAATATGCCACATTTTCTAGTACTAAGAGTCTCTGGGCTAAGCCAAGGACAGATAGACGATGCCATTCAGTTTTTATAATCATTTTGTATGACTCCAAGAAAAGGTTTCAGATAGGCCAGATAGATTTAACGCCTAGGGGCGCTACAATACGTGATATAATACATGTAGGGGTATTATTTTTTAAATAACTAGTCACCAACCATTTTAGCATCGGTATTATGAGTAACCCGTCTATCTATTTCCTTAGATCACATGATAATAATTCTGATGACATATTGCCACTTTGCAAATTAGAAGCGTCCTCGAGGAATTAACGCTACGCAGTTCGGTACATAGCATGTTTTTTAATTTGGTAATTTTGTAAATAACGTGGGACGTATTTGAAACTTGACGACCTCGATGGCACTGCGGGTGAGTAGCCAGCTGCGACGCAACACCTCTTGGGGTTCGATTTCCGTTCTGCAGATATTTATTCCGGTTTCGGTTGTACCACGGTACTCGTAATTTCTGATGCCCACGATAAAGAGAATTCTAGTGTGGGGTCAGGACTATATATGAATGCTGGGTGTTCATTTAATATAATTTAATTTAGTACGAGTAGTCTAATTAATTATTTGTAGGTAATTGTAATTAAATATAATTAAGTACATATTTAATTACAATTACCTACAAATAATCTCAGGAATTTTACCTAGGTTTAAAGTGCTGTGATAGCCTAATAGGCGGTTCCTCGACCTCCGATTCGAAGGTCGTGGGTTCAAACCTGGTCGTAAACCAATTGACTTTTACATTCGAATAAAATGACGTGCGCTTAAAATGGTTATAGAAAACATGGAGCCGGCATGTCCTACGACCAAAGTTCCAAGTCGCATAATCATGCCATCGGTTTATGTTACGATACGCGATGGGCTTGCAACCCATCACTAAAACGCTAACTAGAAAAAACGTGGGCATGTTTGATATGTAATGTTTGGCCATGCCTCTGACTATCCCATCTACTATCTTCGCGGATCTACATACTGAATATAAATCAGATTGAAACATAAATAACCACCCAGTAACCTAACGGATCTACGTACCCACTGAAAATATATAATAATAATAATAATAATAATGCTGGACAATCCACACAGCATCATCTAGCCCCAAGCTAAGCAGAGCTTGTGTTATGGGTACTAGATGACTGATATACTTAATACAATACATTACATAGATAGATATATTTTTATTATACATAGAAAATACCCAGAACACCCGGAACAAATATTTGCAGATCGTACAAACATTTGTCCCAGGGCGGGAATCGAACCCGCAACCTCCTGTGTCGCAGGCGGACCTTCGCCCATATCTGAGGGTAATCCGTCATGGGAATTACAAGTCGTGAGCATGTTGGTTTTTTATATAAAATTACCATTGGACTACTCAGAGATTAACGCATAACACAGCAAAGAAAGACTCAATTACGTTTCAATGTAATTATTTTTGTATGCTATCGTCCTACATACACAGAGAAATAAAAAGATCTCCCTGAATTGAGAACATCCTATTTTGATTTGAAGTCTTTTGATGTTATTATGTGACATCTACTTCATCACGAGGGCCTCTATACCAATTATGGAACAACGTGATTCTATTACAAGTCGGCTCGATTTCTCAAAGGAGGATCGATAGGGAAATGTATCCCCTTGTTTACAATTTCAATATAATCTACTGCTACAATTACTATTATAGGCCGTACTAATCAATCACTTGCTAACTATAGGTATAGTATTTCACATGATTAAAAAAAAAAGTGTCAATGTGTGGTTCTTTGATTTTTTCCAGGATACGCCGCTCTTTGAGCACAAACACAAAATTAAAATTTACAGCTCATCCTCGTACCTATAACCAAGCCTTTATTTAAATAGGCAGGTATTTACCTATTGAACAGATTTTATTTAACATCTTCCTCCTCATATCAAGTTCAACATTTGGCAATTCTAATTTAGAAAGTTACTAAATTAACAAAACTCATTTTATCCTTACCAAATACAGTTTGGGCTCCTCATTGTTGCCTTTCCAGTCACTTGTGATGTTCGGCGCAGGTTAGCTTCCGATCTCGGGATATTGTAGGCGGGAAAACGCGCAGATCGAGCGCACGTGCTTTCAGAGCCGAGGCGTTTATCAGACTGCCGCGGCTCCGCGAGTGCCGTGCGTGCGCTTCATGCATTCACTACTGCCTATGCTATCGCCAATCTGCACTAAGCTAAAGCAAAGACCTAAACAAGTTTAGTGGCAGAAGGTTATATAAATATTTCGGTAAGTCACGCCCTAATGGCGGCCTTTCACTGCGAGCGGAACGGGTTCTGTACAGACTCCGATTGACTTTATGGCAAATTTAAAAGAAGGGCTTCCACAATGGAGTGGACTGAACTAATTACAAAAGCACCTCTTTTCTATGAAACTCTTTTTTAGTAAAATACCTCTATTTTACTCTGTCTCGAACAGCTGTTTTCTGCTCATTACCCCTTCGCAATGAAAAGCAGATTGCACTTTGGAATGCTGTAACGGTTTTCGGTAAAGTTGCTAGTGGGAAAAGTTAGTATCTATGAGTTGATGGTCAATTCTTTGTGTCGGAGTTTTTAGTCCAATATGGCTTGGCAGTCTAGGAACCACGGAAGCGCTCATTTCCAAATGGCACTAGCAGTCACCCATCCAAATAGTAAGCTGGCAGAAAGGCCACGATGTGAAAACTAAAAAGCCACAAACCGTAAACTTTTGAGAACGTAAAGGGTTATCTTGTGTGTGTTAGAGTTCCGCCAGTAGTTACAAATTACATCTTCCCAGTCACCAACTGACAATAAGAAGGGTGCAGTCTGATTTTTGAAAATTTATATAGGTGCACTTGGCACCTCTCCATGTTCTCAAAATTAACCTCCTTTTCTTTCTGATACTTTTATATAGCAACATTTTATTATATTTCGATGATGGCAAGACAAAGGTGCGTATATATACGAGTGGAGCCTACGCCGTACCGTGAAGACCGTAGAATACTCTTAGATAATGTGGCAGCAGCCTCCTATTACTAAGATCATTTCTCATTTGCTATATTTTTTATCGGCAAGCGTTTAATTACAATCTCACCTGATAGAAAGTGTTCATTATGTGATCGCCGATGTGGCACGCTTGTCAAGAATTACCTATTTACCATCGACTTGAAGACTTCAAGATTATTATTTATAAGGGAAGACAGCTGCCGGCAACGAGTTGCAATCTTCTTCTGTACTGATGATGAAAGTAGACTTAAACCGCTTACAAAGCGGTTTAAGTCTACGATACAATATCATCAGGCAGATGATGATGATGATGACCACTGATTTCCACTTACGATCCTGTCACTATTTTACTTCATTCGCCGTCATCTTGTTCTTTATATAGGCTTGTCGATTTAGGATAATCCTGACCTGCCTGCTAATTACACTAAATTCATATCAATAGGTATTCATCATTTTGATAGGTTAAACTCGGCACAAAACTTTTAAAAATAAAAAAGGGGGCACTTTTCGATATTAACATTCACATTGTAAATTACAAGAGAAAAATTGCTTCAGAGCGTGACTAATGCGAAATATTCCGTTATAAATAATAATTTGTAAAAGGGCGAAAATATTCTTACAATTAAATTTGCATATTGTAAATACGTTTATTTTATTTTACCTAATTTTTTTCTGAAACGATTAAGGTTTGTACTTTTTACAACACTGGTTTCAAACACTCACAAAAATTAAACACAAAAATAGCTTCTAATTCAAAAATAGCACAAAAGTGTTCTCATTAAATATAAAACAAATAACTTCTATTTCCAAAATGAAAGCACTTTTTAACGCAATAGTAAATTAATTCAGTTATTTTTTTACAAACTTTTTTTTATTAACGTATATCGGTACTTCGTACATCATAAAACTGTGTTTATTTTCATCAAATAAATCTACAGAAGCAGAATGATACGTGCCAAAATGTCTACCTTGCGTTGTATTCTTTTATTTCGTGCCATAAACAACCTATACCTACTCTACTCTACCTACCTATAGTTCGACTGCGTTCCACCAGGAACGCCTTGCGAAAACTTAATTTGCTACCTGCACCCAGCGATGTGAGATTTAAAAACCCCTCATTGCACCCAAGGAAAATACCCTCCTGATTTTAGGTCTCTAGGACTTATGGTTTGGGATCTGAGTTGACTGTCAGTCAGTCAGTTAGTGTGTAACACAATGATTTTAAATATATTATTGATGAATAGATAAATAATTCAACATTACTCAAAAAATAAGTAATGAGGACAGTTGATTCAATTTATTTTGAATACCTCATTACGTAAATAAATCCAACCAACTTACTAATAATCATATTGGAATTTTCGTTAAGATATAATTTGCCCTTTACAGCATATTATTTGAACGCATACCTAGTGTAGGAGATAATGTAAGATGAAATTAATTCGTGCAGATCCATCACTCATTATTAATACTTACTTGGGCATTGCGTCCAAGTAACTATTGTAATCTAATCTACACCGCCACTCCGTATATACACTTGAACACCCCATCGCATTCCCTTTTAGGGGTAGTTTGAAAAAAAAACAGAGTAGTCTGTTATCATTTGTACTGAAGAATATTTATGTTAAGTGTCAAGCAAATCGCACCACGCGTTAAAAAGTTTCCATATAAACATTAACATTCCATTGCGCCCTGTAACAATGCCATTGTTTGAGATATACTTCAGAATATTATGCTTTTATCAGTCACTTTTAAGAATATTTGAGCCAAGTTTCAAGTTTGTAAGTTCTTGGTATAGTATTTGTCATACAAAAGCCCCCTAATGGTTGAATTTAGAAAAAGTCACTTATACGCATCAAGACAGATACCCTCCAAATTTTTAGTCTCAATGACCAGTGGTTTAGACTATGCGTTGCCTAAATTCTTAATGTCATTTAATGAGTCAGTCACGACTTTGATTCTTATAATAGTAGATTCGTGTTCCCGTACTATTATTCAACATAAATTTGCCGTATTCTAAATCATAAATCTTTTCGGAATCTATTAAAATCAGTTTGAACTATTTTTGTCGTGCTTTTGCAGACGACTCTCTTGGATTCCGAATAGCTCGCTGTATATAATGTCGAATACGTTTTTTCATTTATTTATAAGTAGTCTCACGCTTATCTCTATTGAATAGTAATTTATCGTAAATCTTTCTTTGTCGTCGTAAATTTTTCTATCGTTAATATAATACTCTTTCATGAAAAAACTACTGAACGGATTTTATTGAAATTTTACAGTAATTGGTATAGCTAATACATCAGAATAACACATAGGCTACTTATTATTCGGGTACCACGCGGGCGAAGCCGTGTGCAGAAGCTAGTAAGTATATGTAGAAACGTCAACATATAAACTTTATTCAATTTATAAAAGGGCAAGTTTCCCAAAAGCTGCATTACATATGATTGAATATTAAAAGCTTTCTTTTCAACTCGTATTTTGCATTGGACTGATGTGAGTTATACCTATATTTTTTCTACCCTCTATTTTATTATTCTGTGAGCATCTCTGTAATTCCATTATGGGATGAATAACAATAAGTAGGTACGGCTACTTACTAAATCAATGAATTTTAGATTTCTGTAACCTCAACAAAATCATATAAATTTAACAGTACCTACGTGGTTGTACTTTTTGGAATTTACCTTACTAAGTACATAGCTTATGAACTTTAATGTTGGAATTTAAAATTAAAAATACATATTCCGGGCAATTTTGATTTTTTTTCGTTCCATATAACCCTGATTTGGACCTCTTTGGCGCAGTGGGCGATAAGACTGAGACGCCTGAGACGCAAAAGGTTGCGGGTTCGATTCCCACCGCGGGACGTATTTGCAAATATTTGTCTCGAGTCTGGGTATTTTCTATGTATAATATGTATGCATTTACAAAAAAAATATATATATAAGTAGTATATCAGTCATGTAGTTCCCATAATACAAGCTCTGCTAGATGGGGCTAGTTTGGGGCTAGATGATGCTGTGTGAAAAATATCCAGCATTATTATTATAATTAAAACAAAACATACCGAAATCGCTCCAGCCGTTCTCAAGTGATGCGTTTACCAACGAACATTATTTAATTTTTATTTATATAGATAAGACAAAATATCAACTATAACTCTCCACATTACTTTGAAACAGCCACATCTGAGAACAATCGGTTATACATGCAACTATCTCCATTTTCAGCCAAACATTGACATCAATGGACAAAACCAACGTAATCGTATATCGATAGCTAATAATATATTTTCTTATCGGTCATAATTTTCGTGACATACTCGTACTGTATAGCTTAATGTAAGCCAGCATTATATTTTCACATTGTGAAACATCACGTACATGCCGTCATAAACGGCATGTGATGCTGGTACATCAAATCATTTGGCTGGTTTTACAGCCCAACAAAATTGGTCTATAAAAATAAAAATAAATAAATAAATAATGCTGGACATTTTTCACAAAGCGTCATCTAGCCCCAAACTAAGCAGAGCTTATATTATGGGAACTACATGACTGATATACTACTTATATACATTTTGTAAATACATACATAATATACATAGATAACACCTGGGTGTTTTCTATGTATATAACAAATTTTTGGTCTGGACCTGAGACAAAAATTTGCAGATGGCGGGAATTGAACCCGCAACCTTCTGCGTCTCAGGCGGGCCTTCGCCCACTGCGCCACAGAGGTCGTCTATAAAAATTGCTGAAACATTTTTGCACGTTTGTCAGCAACGGCAATCCGATTGTGCAATATGGTGATATAGCTAGTGTATATGAACATAACATTTTCTAAATCTGAAGATAAAATAAAGAAAGTTGCAGCCTTTATTTCTCGACGATAGCTCCATATACTTCAGTCAACCCTTGACCACGGCTGTTGCACGCAATCGGAACGTCGCGTCGGAATAACAATACAAAAGGTAAACGCGATAAAGATTATATAAAATATCGCGATATTAAACGTATAATTATAGGTGTCTGGATGTTTATCTGCACGAATAAACTTAGAAACGACTGAATCAATTTGAGTTGACAAGGACAACCTGTGAAAACACACAGACAAGACGTCACGACCGTAGTCTGTATACATTGTGTCTGTCCTGTACTGATAACAAACTTACAACTTAGTATACCTAGGTACTACACCCTCAGAGTAAGACAGAATGATTTGTCCCGAGGTTAATGATCTTTATATCTATGCAAATGTTTGATTGCATACACACCGATAACGAGGATTGTGGCTTTACGAATTACGACCAAATTGACTACACAACCACAACAGCACGCTCGGCCCGCACCTTAGACCTGCTGAAGACTCTGTGTACCAGTTTCTTAATAAAAATAAGCATACATAGCATAAGTTTGTGTGCAATATGTTGTTACATAACTCCTAATTTTAGTCGGACATTACTGAATGCTCACCGCATAACATTTAGTAAAAATTGAAGTCTATTTAAAAAAATATGATTTCCTAAGACAAAGCAACAAGCAATTAATGGACTTAAATTATAAAAATCTTTATAATAACAGACAAAGAATAAACTATCGATCAACCGCAAGATACGCAGAGGATGCGCACGGTAACGACAAATATATATTTTGTTTCATTCAAGTTCATTTGTTTCATTTGTTCATTTGTTTTTATTTACCCATGGCGCGAGAAGCTTTATTCATGGAAAACACCCTGACAAATCCCGAGACAAATATTTGCAGATCATACGAACATTTGTCCCGTGGCGATAGTCAAACCCGCAATCTTCTGCGTCTCAGGGCACGTGTGTACATGGCACTAGCGAGCGTGGGAGCTCTGAAATCTTTAGCAGGACGTCAACATTTGTGACGTCTCTGCGTGCGTTGCGGTTAGTTGACAGCTTAAAGCCCGAGTTCATCAACACAACAACGAGTGGTTAGGTCCTAATCAAAGCTTTTGACACATGTTTTCGTAGGAATCTGTCATCATAATCAATGCACACACATCAACATTGTCTAGGGATATTTCATTTCGAAATGATTTGCATAAAAACTATTTGCTATTTAGATACCCCAGCGAGACTGACATCCTAATTTTAGGTATTAATAATCGGTGCAAATGTGTGTATGTATTACCGTCAGGGGGGGCAACATCGATTATAAAACCGTATAAAAGTAGTTTTATAAAGTCATGGTAACTTGAAAAATCGTTTTAACGATCGTAGTAACCCTTTTATTAATACTGATAGGTAAATTTTGATATATTTCGGGTTTTCGATAGAATTTGGCATGTATTTAAATGATCATTTTAATTTTGTAAAACAACAAGCAATAAAATATAAACGGTCATCTTTTTTAATGATTGATCCTCTTTTAGTGAGACATCAAATAAATCAAATCAATCGATATTTTAAATTATTTTGAGTTAAGCAAACAATATTAAAAGTGTATCTGAGTGCAAAAAAAAAACTATAACCTACTTCGTCATTACATTCGTATTATTGGCTGCGCATTATCGACACGTGTCAATAATGTACGCATTGTACACCCAATTTGTATCTTAAAGGGATAAAATATTATTTTTGAATACCAATATAAAGATAAAACATTGAAATAAAGAAAGAAGAAATCGTTTATTTAAGTCACTGTTTTAAATAAAATAGATCAATTAGATTCTTAAGGATCAAATAATATTGTCACATATAATTATTTTTTTAAATAATTTTGAACAATTGTATGTTATTGCTATTATGAAAACTGCATAAATTAAAAATTCTTACCATACCTAGTTTTCTGAAGAAAATGATTATAGTTTTTCTAAAAATCAACAGTAATTATGTTAAATAACCCTAAACAATGTTGATGTGTGTACTTAATTGTCTGTTTATTTTGTTGGTGAACTCAGCCTTATTCTATCAAAGTAACATGTTATTCTGAATACAAAGAACCAAAGAGCTGTCAGGAAGGCACAAATGCTCAACCCTTGATTCTCTGAACCCTTGATGTAATCCATTATTAAATACCAATACAATACATCACAAATTGATGTAGGCACAGAAAGTGTTATGAGGTAACCAACTATATAAGTAATTATGTTTCAAGTATAATAATTTTATTGTTTTACCCGAGTGCTTATGCCACATAATAGAATATAGTAATAGAATAATAGAATTTCTGTTAACAGCAGCAATAGCTGCTATTAACAGAACGCATTTAAAGAACTCAATTTACTGTCTTAAACACTTTGAGCAACAAACAAAAATTGACTTAATCGCTAATGTAACGTAGCTGCCGTGAACCTATGATGTCGCAACTTACCGTATTAATACCTACACAATGAATTTCTCTTACTGTTAAGTAATTATTTTATGTTACATTTAATTTATTCCTTAATCAATCATTTATTCGTTCTTGCTTAGGTGCCTACTAAGTATTATGATTATTAGTTATTATGATACTGAATTTTCGAACCAAAACATAGAAAAAATATACAAAAAACTAACAAAGGTGGCTGTAGTGATCCATCTTATTTGTTAAAAGCCTCTCCAGTTTCATACGTTTATTTGTGTCTACTCGTGCAAAGCGACTTCGGTATATCGTGGTTGCAAATAAGTATCAATCATCCATCATGTATTTGTAAGAAAGTCGAAAAGACCATTGACTACTGAGTAAACTTAATTTAAATTTCAGTGTACCTACTAAGTAAGTGAACATTACCAACTTCTACGTTTACCTCAAAATAAATTATTTTATAGAAACCCCACTCGCCATAAAAGCTCATGAATTTTCAACTTATCTGTAACTGTCAATAACTTCGTGAATATTTTTGCTGACTAGCCTACATTTATTTGTATTGCGGTCTACGTATGATAACGTAAAACATTGACTACGTATGTGTTAGTCCTACATAATATTCACATTCATGTTCATAATATTCGGGCAATTTATGCTCGCAAATTAATTTGCCTAGAGGTTATTTCCATTTTTGTTCAGGGTACAGAAAGAAATAAAACATATTTATTTGAACCCCAAAAATACCAATAGATCGTTTACTACCGACTTAGCCTATAAAAAAGATGTGATGCTTGGGGTCAAAATAGGTCCCTATCTCAGCTGTGTCAGTGCCGTACATAAACTGTATGCCCCTTGATGGATATCCTCAGATACAACTTAGTGCGTAGATCTTTGATACCAAGTAGGAGTTAGTCAGAGTCACATTCAAACATGACATTCATCAAATGACAAAATCAATCAAAAAAAAAATGAACTAAAAAACATTTAGCACGTGCCCGCGTTTTGCAAGTAGTTAGAATTCCACGTGACAGGTTGCAAGCACATCGAAATTTTGTTATAGGTTTTTTTTCACTCGACACAGGCTACGATCCCTCTTCTTTCCATTCCAAGTTAAATCCCCGTGGCAACACCTGTGACGTTGATCAGGCCCTGGTATGGTGTCAGGTATCGTCCTACAGCTCACTAAACCATCACCAACACGACTTTTCTATTGAAATTTAATCAAATAATTCGTAAGCATCTTTGTTTTCCATCGTCAGATCCATAAATTCAAAAAGTGCTGTAAAAAATAACGTTGATATTTATACGTAATCATAGTTACATTCATACTTTCATAGTTGCATCACTCTGATGTTGAACAGGTCTTATAGTTATTTAATTCTTATCAAATCGCATACAATAACAACTAAAAAGTACGTCTGTTTTATATTTTTTACATTAAAAAAATTGTCGGTCCTAATGCTGAAACTTGTTTGTGTTTATTGTGTCTCGGTGGTTTACATGCAAATTTCAAATGCCTAGAAGCTATGGATACATATTAATTTTTAAAGTATCAACACGATTTTGTCCGTTTATAAGCTGATCATTTTGTTTATTTCTATTTGAATGTTCAGAAACGTGTGATTTTTGGTAGATTGTTTATCTTCCCATGCGGATGCAGATTATAGATTGCTGAATCTATAATCTGTTATTGTTACCAAGTGCCACCTAAGAGCTAAGCCACACACGGTGCGTTGTATTTGCACTAATATTTTCATCCAAATAATTTAATTTTACAGTTCTACTAAAAGCAAATTTATACAATTGTACCATTATTTTTTTTATTTATTCTTATAAAGTCATACTGTAGGTACGCGACGCGACTCGATGTGATGCTTCATGCTAGTGCTGAATTGTATCAAAATTAACGAGTAACGTATGGATACGACAGTAACGAGTGCTGATTGTTTTAGTAACGAATACATACGGGTACACGATTTCTCGTTACTTTTACAGCTCTACTAATTTTGATATTCTGACCAAATTTATCAGATTCACGATAAAATCGTTTTCAGGAATATTTTGAAAGCTGATTTGAATAGGATGAAAGACAACTGAATGATCTAGTTATATTTTTCATGTATTTATATCAGTGTAAAAACTTATTTCGAACCTATTTAGCAAAATAGCAAAAAGATTAATTATTTTAGAGAGAGCCCGATAGGGACCACCAGACAACGACCTTTTATAAATGCTTTCTAGAAAAACCTACTTAAGTCGTTTTTCCTGCTTTTTAGATTGGTAGTCTATTTGTTTTATAATGGAAAGAGGTATTTGAGGCAAAGCGACTTGATAAAAACTACTTAAGTGAAGTGAAGTGTGGTGCCTAGGTACTTTGCACAAATCAGAGTTGTTATAACTTTGATGTAGAAAAGAATATCAAATGGAATGTTCGTGAGTAGGATTAAAAGTATTTTTCTTTAGATAGGTAAGGTTAACCGACTTCGAAAAAGGAGTTTCTCAATTTGTCTGCAATGTGTGTAGGTAGTTACGCCATATCTTCGCCAATTGTAAACCGATTTTAAATGTTTCTTTTTTTAAATGGGTAAAGGTATACTTCAAGGGGGTCAAATAATTTATGAAAAAAAAACACTTAAGGATGAAAAAATGGGTGATGAAATTGCATATTGGACTTTTATCAATTTTTAGACATGAAGTCGGTTTTTTGACATTTAATGTCTTACTAAAAACATTAAATGTCAAATACTAGCTTCTGCCCACGGCTTCACCCGCGTGGTACCCAGATAAAAAGTAGCCTATGTGTTATTCTGATGTATAGGCTATATTACTGTAAAGTTTTATCAAAATCTGATCAGTAGTTATTGCGTGAAGGAGTAACAAACATCCATCCTCACAAACTTTCACGTTTATAATATTAGTAGGACTAGCTTCTGCCCACGGCTTCGCCCACGTGGTACCCGGATAAAAAATAGTCTATGTGTTATTCTGATATATAAGCTATATTACTGTAAAGTTTCATCAAAATCCGTTCAGTAGTTTTTGCATGAAAGAGTTACAAACATCCATCCTCACAAACTCTTGTGTTTATAATAATAGTAAGATAGTAGGATATCGCCAAAAGTTACATCTCCAAAAGTTTATGACACTAGCATTAAACGGACATTGGCAGAATTGTGAATTGAATTGAATTGTGACAGTTACCTTTTGTAACTGTCACAATCCATAATCAAGAAGTGAAATGAAGTCACTGGGGGCCAACCGATGATGTAAACACACGTCACTCGGGACTTTTAAACATTTTACACGCGACGTAAAGGAACCCGCTGCAATAAACCATGGAATGTTTAAAGGCGTGACCGATTGACATGCATTTTGTTGTAATTATTTTGTATGACTATAGGTTACTAGATAAGTTTAAACGGTGCATTCACTTTATGCCCCATTACTGATTTTTTTTAATTCTAGAGTTTGTGCATGACTCCACCAGCCAGTACCTAAATGTTTACAGACAAGCAAACATCCTCTAATGCCAAATGTGTATATATTATGCTCATGACGTCGCCCGTATAAATTAGATTTTAGTAGAACGATAAAACGAAATGACGCAACGATTTTATACCTACCGATGCTCTTTTTAAAATTTTATTTAGACTTAGTTCCGTTAAAACACGTACAAGCAATGTACTAATTGCTGAGAGACATTATACCTAGGTACCTGTGTACTTACATTCTTTATTCTCTGAAGATCGCCTGCTTTCTGTTAATTATAAGCCAGACTAAGCTTTTATGATAGATGCTATCAAAGTATCAGATATTGCCTGAGCACGCAAATATGTAATCAGTATTAACCAAAGTTATGATTAATATACCATATTTTTTTTATATAAGAGCATGTCCTATAATGGCTAGCAACAACGGGCAGGCAACGAGCTATATGAGCTCGCAGAACCAACAACCGCTGGCGGAGAATGGTTCTCGAATGGAAGAAGGTGACCCAAGATCGTTTGCCTTTTTGAGGAGGATATTATGTCCAGCAGTGTATTTCAAAGATTGTTATTGATGATGACGATGTAAAAAAAAATAATGCTGGACATTTTTCACACGGCATCATCTAGCCCCAAACTAAGCAGGGCTTGTATTATAGGAACTGCATGACTGATATACTACTTATATACTTTTTTTGTAAATACATACATATTATGCATAGAAAACACCCAGACCGGAGACAAATATTTGCCGATCATACAAACAATTTTGTCCCGCGGCGGGAATCGGACCCGCAACCTTCTGCGTCAGACGATTATTTTGAACTCCATACAGTTCAAAATAATCGTCTGACTCTTCACGAGACGACATCTGTGGCGTAGTGGGCGAAGGCCCGACTGAGACGCAGAAGGTTGCGGGTTCGATTCCTGCCGCGGGACAAAATTGTTTGTATGATCGGCAAATATTTGTCAGTTTTCTCGCAGTTTACCTCACTATTTTTTTACGGATTTTATCTTGTTTCTTACATTAGTAAACTTTTATTAATTTATACAAATGGAACTCTAGTATTGGCAATAAGGACTTACATATGAACAAAGAACTTTAAAATTCGCCTAGTCCGTCCGTTCCTCCAACATCATTATTTTGAACTGAAATACATGACATTTTCTGTAGTTAGATACATACATAACTCACGCCTGTTTCCTGGAGGGGTAGGCAGAGACTACGGATTTCAACTTGCTTAGATCCTGACATACCTCTTTTGCTTCATTCACTCTCATTACATTCTTCATACATGCTCGCCAGTTTTGGATACTCTTGACCTGACCTTTCTCCAGAACGTCCCCTATCTGGTATTTTTAATATTTTTTTAATATGATACACAATCAATAGTTGGCACTTCTATTGTAAAATCAGTCTTGAGTTATTTCTTATGTAATAAATACATTAAAAAAAATACTTTTATGCGTCACAAGTCTTGCAGTAGGCACTAATAGGCTTGTTAACGATGATAAGAGAGTTTAATAACATGATAAAAATATAACTTCTTTATGTTTAATATCACAATAAGTTTCATTAATCACATGTATTGCAAAATCAGCCTTAATAACACTATAATTTAGAAATATATAATTTTTAGGTTTATTTACGATTATTTTTTTATATTTTTATTATCATGTTATTAAACCCTATACTGATTTTAATAGATTTTTTTATTTCGACGTCATAAAAAATTAAATGTCCCAACACTAGTACCTACTGATCCGTAGGTGTTCAATGTGGAATAAAATTTTAAATAATAAATGATTCCACTTATGGCACCTGTAAGAAATATCAGTGGGTGCCATATGTGGAATACCTCAGGTGCCATTAACTCAGGTGCCGTATAAGCGGGTGCCCAATGTGGAATACGTCAAAAAGAGATGGTGTTTCTTTTACGAACTCATCCCGAAGTGTGCGTTGTTAACAATAAATAAATAAAGCCATGTTTCTTTCTTACTTTATCTTCAAAAATATAAAATATTTTTTCGCAATTCTTATAAAACTTAACTTAAAATGTGATTCCATAACAGTTGAAATGTCTTGCACATTCTCCAGGAAAGGAATGCGTGTGTTGTTTCGTTGATTGTCACAAAAGCGCAGGCCACTTACTCGTACTTTGAAGCAACTTAAGAGTCCTTAGTATACGTACATTTGGGAAGTAGACTGTGCTCGTTAATTCCTTATGCCACAACCACTTGACATAAGTAGTTCCCGTGACACTACCGCCAGGGCCATGGGTAAAAAGCTTATTCCATGACTCTACTTGTAGGTACTAATCGAGATCCCAGAGAAATATAGGATACATACGTATAAAATGGTTCAAAAAAAAACACAATATCCTAACAAATCTAAAACTGAAGTTTAATGTCATCACGCATATGCCATTTTGCAGAGTTCTATAATTAAATCCATTTTGAACAAACGTCAGTTTTGAGGCTGTACGTGTTGGCAAATATTATTACAGAGAAAGTTAAAATATCTATCAGACCATTACAGTTGGTGTTTTCATTTAATTTACGCAATCCTAAAGTAACGTTTCTATGCAATTAAAAAAATAGTCTTGAGAACTTAGATCATTTGTTTTTTAAATTTTATTCATTTTATATGGTTTCAGAGCTTTTAAATACCTTCAATAATCATAAAAATATTAATATTCAGAGCGCTATAATTAAGCCAGAATAGCTAAGTGTATCTAGTATTGGCACATACTTTGGCTTCATTTGGAACCCTCTTTATATATTTTATTCCTAATCTTACTTATTTGAAAGCCCTGGATCACATACTGAAAAATAATGACGACCTCTGTGGCGCAGTGAATAAAGCTCCGCCTGAGACGCAGAAGGTTACGAGTTCAATTCCCGCCGCGGGACAAATGTTTGTATGATCTGCTAATATTTATCTCGGTTGTGGGTGTTTTACATGTTTTTTTATTATATTTAAAAAAAGGCGTATACGTCGAATATCAGTCATGTAGTACCCATAATAAAAGCTCTGTTTTGTTTTAGACTAGATGACGTAGAGCTGTGTAAAAATGTCCAGCATTTTCTTTTATCAAGCCAGTTTCCAATACTTTATGAACTAGATACCTACATTAACAAGATTGTAAAAATGTTATCCTACGAAGCTGAACTAAAATTATTCCAAAGTCTTATAAAACAGCTACATTTAGTAATGCATCAATCTACGTCTGAACCGTTTGTTTCGGTCGAAAGCGTTTAAACACTGAGTAGGTACTCACGGGGGAAAGCATTTTATTTCAGTTGCGACGAGCCACCATTTCCTTCGGTACTTATTTCAAAGTTCCAACAGTTTTCAATCTCGGTAAGAATTTCCCTAAATCACTGTGTAATTACGTCATTGTTTCACTGATCTCTTGTGACTTGATGGACTAGAAATGGTGGGTTTTCAGGGTTCTTCACAATATGTAAATGAACTGATACACATGACACACAGGGAATACTAGTGTGAGGTCAGGACTATGTATGAAACTGTTATTTACAAGCTTTTATTTAACTTGCCGTGTTAGTTAGAATTTTAAACCAGCTATCCCCAACCAATTGAGCTGACAATGTACACGTTTGGTTTGGATGACAATGCATGGTTAGTTAAATGGCATCATTTTAAATCCAATATGGTGGACCAATTATCTCTATACACCCCTATGATATGGGTATCAAATGAAAGGTTTTGCTGACATCAATAAAAAAAGCTTATATTTAAAAAGATTTTTTAAATTTATAATTTTATTTACTTAATTCGCAAATTCGTCTTGATACTGTTTGTTAGAATGTTTTTTAGACTATCACTATTTCAGCTCCTTTATGATAACGCATGGCAAGCTTCCACAGCATATTTTTAAATGTTAGATACAGTCAAAAACTTAGTTATTAAAGATATAGATAGATAGATGAAAAAATCTTTATTGCACATATTAACAGTAGTACAGGCGAGTGCTAAAAAGCATTCTCTTCCAGATAACCTTGTTGGGAAAGAGTAACGCGTTAACCAATATGATTCTTGTAAATTGTTACAGGAAATTAATTATTTCTTTTATTATGATGAGATTTCGTATCAAACTTTTTGGACTTGCTCATGAATGAGACGATATTTTGGGAACTGTTTATTTGCCATGAACATATTTTATATAAGATTGAATATACGAATAATTATTGTAACTTTGCCTGTCTTCTTTGCTGTCTAGTTCTGATTCTTTTTTTCTGGACTGAAAATGACTGTTGGTACTTGTAGGTTTAGCCTTGTGGCCAAGCTTAGTAAGCTAGCGATATAACGACCTCTCACCACAAAGGACAAAAGCTCAATTTGCTAGAAACACTAACCCCTAACTTATTCATTAACAAGCAACAATCGTTTCACTTGTGATAAATGAACAATAGCTTCCAAGTATTTACAAACAATTAACAGAATTCGGTGTTAACAAGATACGTACATAGGTAAAATCTAGATGAAAGAATTTACATCTTGATAGATAAGCTTTCCCAAAAGCTCTTTAAATTGCATTAATGTACTTCGGATGAAAACTAATTAGATTTATACAAAGTCAAAGTCAAGTCAAAGTCAATAGGTTTTTATTAATTGATCATATAGAAACTTTAACTTAAAAACTACGTGAATTTAAAATTTTAAAGTGAATTTACGCCGACTCCTGGCGCGCGACCTTTGGAAATAATGTAAAATGGCGCACAATATAACACTTCTGTTTATCAAAATTTTCCACCATACATTCAGAAACGAACTACAGTACCTAAGGTCCGAAGCCGATTATAGTAGGTGAAAGATAGTATCAGTGAATATTTGAAAATAATGCATGTTTTTTTTTTTCTTAAATGTAATTAACATTGTTTTCATTCACAGTTTATGACAAGCATTGCGCACATAGATAAAGATTTCAAGAATATTTTATAGCTGCTGCGTATTAGTGGTTACTTGGCAAATTATATTTATACAGAAAACGCAAGAATTGATCCAAGGGGATAGAAAATAGTTCTGGTGCTCAATGGTATAAAAAATCGTTAATTATGTCAGACCACTGCCACTGACGGTGCCAGCACACTAGATTCTTGTTTTTATTCCCCTAGCCTTTATAAAGTCACGGTCAGGCGCGAAGGAGTACAGCTGAAGGTCAACATTTTGCAAGATATTTAAGTTCATCTTTCATTATAAATATAGGCACTTACTTATTTTATGATAGCGAACGATACGTCGCACTTATCTATACAAAAAAGTAGAGTCGTATCAAAGAGATATTAGAAATCTTGCGTCTACAAGAATTATTATACTGTAAGTAGGTGCTATTGATTAACTATTAAAGCTAAGATTTCGAAAGGCCTAATTGACTTTTCCAATTTATGAAAAACTAGCTTCTGCCCACGGCTTTGCCCGCGTGGTACCCGGATAAAAAGTAGCCTATATGTTATTCTGATGTATAATCTATATTACTGTAAAGTTTCATCAAAATCCGTTCAGTAGTTTTTGCGTGGATAAGTAACAAACATCCATCCTCACAAACTTTCGCATTTATAATATTACTAGCTTCTGCCCACGGCTTCGCCCGTGTAGTACCCGGAAAAGTAAAAAAGTAGTTTAAGTAGTTGTAAAGTAAGCGTGTACAAAAGTTTTATTCGAACTGCAGAGCGAGAGGGAAAAATCAATTTATCGTAGAACCTCACCTATTACTACCTATACATAAAGGCCCAAACCGCAAATTTATTCCATTATAGTGACTCCCAGCATTGTGGTGTTATTACTGAAAACTAATTAACTTTATCACTATTAATCTTCCTTCCCAGGGTCTGGACGTGTCGCTCCACATCTGCTTGAAACATTCAAGAAGCTGGTTAAACAAATGTTTGATTTACGCAATATTGTAATAACATTGCCGAACTATTAAAGACCTTGAAACTAAACTTTGTACTATGATCACAACACAGCTGCTCATCGTTTTATTATTATCTCTTGGTCTACGTTATTCGCACTTTTCTAACATCATGAAACACGAGTAAACTTAGAAATAGAGATGGACCTGTTTCATTTAAGACATAAAAGGCTGTCGCTACTCATACACCTATAAACAAGTAGGTATATACAACAGACAAATACAGATGAAACATCTTCCTATCTAAAGACCCTTGCAATCTATAGATAATTGAAAATTATTTATGCACCTTAAAGAAAAACAACAATTTACAATAAGAGGACACTGTTAAAAGTAGGCTTAAGGTAGTTTTAGTAACAAGTTTAAGTGATACAACTTATAGCCTAAGCTAGGATAGAGTATCCTGTGTGATAGGTATTAGCACCCACCCTCAAGCGATATAACGAAACGTATAAGCCAAAGTTAAATACAGAGAGCTTATATAATTTGAAGTTTTTTGAAGTTTTCAATGCATTGTCAGTCCGGCCTAATATGCTGGCCCGCAGATTCGCACGGTGTACAGACGCAGTGAAAGTGATCTTGTTCAGAGCGACTGTACATCTCTGTATTCTGCGAGTCTATGGTTCAGCTATACCAAAAAGTCTTACAATGCTCTGCGGGTCCCTTATAACAGCGCATTTAGGGCGCTGCCTGTTGCGTCTTCCGCGTTTCTGCATTGTGTCCGGAATGTTCGCCGAGTCACGCACCGATACCTTCGACGCCATTTGGCGCAAAAAAACAGCCTCATTGCTGAGCAGACTCCGCGGGAGCAGCAAGCAACAGCATCCTAAATGCGATTGCAGAAAAATTTGGTTGTCCTCTGGAATGGAAACTCATCCAGAGGACCAAATCTCTATTAGTTATTAAGTACTAACCTAGTTTTAAGTTATACTAACAAAATGGACTGATTAGTCTGAATAAATAAATTTATTATTATTCCTCTTTATTTATTTTTAATCTCAGGCTTATACCTAGAGCCTTTATAGGCATAACTGGAGCGGAAGCTAACACTAAGAGGCCTTTTTGTACAATACAATATATAAAAAACTATTTTTCGTGGATGGTGAATGATGAAACTATTGGATATATTGGGTGATAATCTGGACTATTGCAGGAGTAAATGCTTAAGGAATGGTTACTGGGCTATATAGGATGAAACGGCACCTGCCAATTCTGGTTCAAATTCAAATCAAATCATGACTTGCCGTCCACTAAACGGGCCCCATAAGTGCCGCCAACGATATGCAGCGTAGAGGCAACGTTGGTGTGGACGGCTAAAGGGTGTCGAGAGGTGTGCTGCAGTTTCATTAAACGCTACTCCCGGCTTTATGCCTTTAACTTTGCGCCTCTTATTATCATTATTATTATAATGCATTATTATATGCCTTCTTAAAATTATTATATCTATTTAAGAAAGTAGCAATTTTTTTTATTTTGTAGAATAAAATAGTGATTGTGAAACGTCATTGTTGATTGTGTGTGTTCTTCCAATAGATAAGTTAACTAATTTAGATCACTACCAGAGGAAAGCGTTCCCGAAATGCTGGCTGCATTTCCACACTGAATGACAATGCGTTAATAATATCTAACAACAGGCGCAAAAGTTGCGATGAGCTACGGCTGTAGATACCTACAGATACTTTAGTGACGAACAAAACAAGAGGTGAATGTGCTTAATGATAATGTTTTTAAATCGAAAACAACTCTTTTTATATTTAAGGATTATTGAAATAAAAGCTAAAGCTTTTGAAGGAGTTTTGTGCACCCGCCGCGTTGAGATGTTGATCTGACCTGGCGTTCGTTTGAAACACAACAGCAAAGTTGAATGCTCTGCATAAAAGAAGTTTTTGATGTATAAAAATAGTTTTTCTTTTGTTGAAAATGATAATGGATATACTTATGGTAGTTAATAATGTACTTTCTCTCAGAATGGTTGGACTTCATGAATATAAAATTAGTTATGTCGAAATAAACGAAAGAGATCATTTCCTTAGTCCTATTATATTTATTTGACGACCTCTGTGGCGCAGTGGGCAAGGCCCGCCTGAGACGCCGAAAGTTGCGAGTTCGATTCCCGCCGCAGGACAGATGTTTGTATGATGTGCATATATTTGTCTCGGGTCTGGGTATGTATTCACAAAAAACTATATAAGTAGTATATCAGTCATGTAGTTCCCATAATACACTAGATGATGCTATTTGAAAACGTCTAGCATTATTTATTTATTTATTATTTATTTCCTAGGCCTTACGCTCTATTCTACTCTACAGTTAGAAAAGTATAATGTTACAGAAAACTACTATTTTCTTCGTAATACATTATGTATGTATTTATGTGTAACCATGACATCATACTAAATAAACACCCAAAAGAAACATACAAAGTCCTGACCCCACCACACAGGATTCCTTGTGTCTTAGATATCAGGAACTAAGAGTACCGTGGTACCACAATACCCAGTCCCGGAACGGGCATCGAAGTAAGCGAACCCTTTATCGCAGCCGGCTAGTCATCCGCCGCGCCATCGAGGTCGTCAATAATATAACGATATAAATATTTGAATGACTTCATGATCTCCTTCAACTGTTTATAACCACATATTTCTGTAGGCGTTAGAATTTAAACCTGCGTCAGATTTCTTAAAGTAACCTTTTATCGAATATTTTTTTAGGGTTCCAAAGCCTCTGTCCTTCAGTCTTTTCGTCTGTATCCCAATCGTACCCGAGCAGTAATACTGGCATAGCTGTGTTCCGGTCAAGAAATAGCTAAGTACATAAGTAGTAAGGTATAAGTGCCCCCATAAAATCCTCTCCATCCAAAGGTTTCCTGCAAGAAATCGCGTCTAAGCAATCAGACAACCCATTGTACTTTAAGTTCTGTAGTTTTGTAAAGTATATATATATATACATATACATATTTATACATAAGTATATATATACATGTATAAATATTGTGTACAATAAAGTATTTTCATTCATTCATTCATTCGTAAAAGAATAAAACGAATTATAAAGGCATGCAGTAAAAAGAAACTGATTTCAATTGTAATTTAGGCATGAAACTAAGGAACCCTAACACAGCGTGGCTTGACACATCTTGAGCAGTTCGTCTTCGAGAGTTTGTTTTGAAAGCGATTCAAACATTTCAAATACTTTGATGATTGACTGTTTGTTTGCTAATACAAAATACTCTAGTGATTTTGATTGAGGGTTTCCAAATAAATCATAAAATTAGACATTGCACTATCATGGTATTCATTGTATTTCTCTTTTTAAGTCATTTCATTGTATTTCTATTTTAAGTCGCTTGTAGGTACTTGATAATTTGACCATTCCAGTTATCCCGTTAACCTATCTCTATAGTGAATTTAATAAAATAAAATTATTATTAAAAATCAAGTCGGTAACTTAAAACACAAAGACTACAAAGACTATCATGAATACGGCAACGATTTGTTTCAACTCATTTTGAGAGTTCATCGGGGTGCAACGTGGAAGCCCTGTGTCGGGATCACTCACCCTGATGAATGCACCAGCTTCTGCCCACGGCTTCGCCCGCGTGGTTCCCAGATAAAAAGTAGCCTATATATTATTCTAATATATAAGCTATATTACTGTGAAGTTTCATCAAAATCACTACCACCATACCTATTTCTGCCACCAAGTAATATGCTCGCATTTCTATTCCAGCTTGGAGGGTATAGATGCTGGTGAAATAACAGGCTAATGAAACTTTCCACCCATTATGTCTCAGGGTCAGCAACGCACGAGTGATACCTCAGGTGGGCCCCGTACACTTGTTTGCCATTTTCTTTGTATAAAAAAATGATTTTTCTTAAATAAACTTACCTACAAGTTGTGTTTGTAGAACTTTCTTCTGATTCTAAAATGATTGATCTTTTTGTATTTTCAAAGTTCATCAACAATATTAAGTTACATTTTCATCGCGTCAAGGCACAACTTATTCAAAAGCTTCAATAAACTCAGTCCATTACGGGAAAGGTTTCTGAACCCATCAAATGCCTCCTACCATAGGTAGAACTGAAGAAAAAAATGCATTTTTTCTTCTTTTGTTTCGTTTATTAAGTAGAAACCTTCAATAAACATACAATTCAAACGCTCACGTCTATATAAACCATGATATACATGCTCATGGATATGTTTAAGTATACCAAGTAGAGGGTATGCAGAGGCAAGTCCAAACATTATATTTGGTACATTCCTGCGTTTCGTAAGTAGTCAGTATTTCAAGCCTATCGCTATTTATTTGCACATACCTGCGAATTTTTCGGTTTCCTCGCAATATTTTCCTTGTGCACGATCGGATTCGAATCCCTGTTCCGCAGATAATACGGCGCCGCTCACTAAAACACACGGCTTTTTACAGATGAAGATGAAAGATGATTTTACAGAAAAGTTACCAACAAACGACTGACGAGCTTTATTTGATCATGTTGATGATCTTGGTTTACCTCTTAGTGGCATTCAGTAGGTAAAAATCATTTGAAGGTACCGATAAAATACTCAGACACAGAAATAGATATAATCCTATTGAAATAGGCACTTCACAAACATTTCAATACCAAAGTGAAGTTAAACCTCGAAGTTCAAATAAAAAGGTAATAACTAAGGAATTAAATTAGGTACAAAAGCGATGCACAGTTTCATTGGATTGTAGCAATATTTATTAAAAAGGAAAGTTAAGCTATTTTTATGAGAAATAAGAAAGGCTTAGAATCCGAGTGCTTCTTTTATTGGAAATAAAACAATTGTTGTTACAATTTCTTTCACGAAGGAAAAATTTTGCTCGCGACCGGCGATAAAATGACTTTAAGCTTCTTAAGTTATCTGTAAGAAATATAATGAACTAGCTTTCCGCCCACAACTTCGTCCACGCTGACGTACTCGTAGGTGGATAATATGAGTGTCTTTTGCCCCTCGCCCCTGTCTCTCGCCCTATCTCTACCTACCCCTACGTGCTACTTTTTTTCATTTCACATTATCTCTTAAACTATTCCATCAAATAACATGATGTAAAAGGCAAACTTTATTGACATAAAATTTTCAAAATTGACTAAACTGTTAGTTTTTACATGAATTCATATCACATATACTTGCAAACCATATCCAAACTTCATCTTGTAATATTTCTTTCAATTTTAATATAAAAACCATTGCCGTAAAACTATTAAAAGCCAACATTTTTCCTTACATTTTATTAACTTATTTCAAACCGTTTTGACAGTGCACGTCGATATACACCCAGATTATCTTGAATTACAGACATTGTGATTTCTTCCCATATAATATCCCCCTCAACCCTCTGTCGTACGTAAGAGAAGTTATTGTCGGGCTTAAGCGAGGCGCACTGTCCCATAACCTTCCGTTCACCCCGGAACGTGAGGATCCATAAGCGACCAGAGCCTACAGGCACTCGAGAAGGTTGACCGACATCGCATTCTAACTTTGTCACCCTAACTTAACGTGGTTTGACACTTTATTAATCAAAGCTACATTTTTAATCGTTTTCCTGTGCGAGCAACGCAGAGCAAAAGTTCTTAGCATCATCCAGTACTAAGCGACATCTCTATGAGGGTTCACAAAACTCTACACAATTGTTGGTAGGGTTCAACCCTAACGTAAAACAGCGCCATCTTCTGGTTACATTCAGGACAAGATTAATCCTCAGTTTCTGAAGATAGGTTATTTACGAAGTGGAACTAACACTATCATGAAATATATAAGGTACTCAAATTCTCCATAAGTGGCACCACCAGTAGTTATTAAAATTATATTTATTTATAAACTAGCCTCTGCCCACGGCTTCGCCCGCGTGTTCCTGGATAAAAGTAGCCTATGTGCTATTCTGATGTATACCTAAGCTATACCTACCTATTACTGTAAAGTTTCATTAAAATCCCTTCAGTATTTTTTCCGTGAAAGAGTAACAAACATCCATCCTCACAAACTTTGGCGTTTATAATATTAGTAGGTTAGTAAGATAGTAATTTAAAAATAGTAAGCCTACAGTATAACACCAAAATGCTAACTATCTTAGATTAAAATATAAATATAATCTTATCGAATTAAATATTGATGTTATGCAGCATATGATAAAAATAAGATACATTTTTTCAAAATATTTAAGAACCGCTGACGTGTACCCCAAGTATTGCAGCGTTTCCTAGCTATAAAACCTTAGACTTTTCTTTTAGTCATACAAAACTACCTACTTATTATTAAAAATGCATGACCATCGGAAGAGCCGTTTTGGAGAAAAATGAAGCCGTCAAACAAACAACATCACACATCATCACATTGCACATCGTTCCATGGAAACTCTTTCTCTGTCGAATCAGTCCGGCTCTGGAATAAACTACCATTTGAAATAAAAAGGTAGACTCTAAAAAATGCTTCAAAAGATAAACTCGCAAACACTTCCTGGATGAGTTGTATTCATAGTTTATTTACCCTACCTTCTAACTATCATTTTTATGTATAAGTGCCTATAAATATATAATTATATATATTAAGTAAGTATATTATGTAATTAGATATAAGTATAATATAATATTGTAGTTAAAATTTTGTAGCACGCTTACCGCCAATCAATACAAATTGGGTTGGCTGGTAGAAAATGCTTTAGCATTAAGTCCGCCTATTGTTCACTTTTTTAAAATGTGCAATAATTCCATTGTCGAGTTTAATATTAAGATAAAACGTAAAAAACACTGCTAATAAAGCCGTAAACATGAGTTAATATTACGGAGTCCGTTTTGAAATCTTGTTTTGAAAACTTTACCAAGAAACTTTTTATAGTCTCACTTCCCACCCGAGTACACCTACATACTTTGTTATCGATCCTATCCCTATCCGGTTTCAATTCCGACTTGGCAAAGACGAAACTTTTCGCATTTTTGTTCAAATGTATAGGTACGACAGTTTGGGTTCCGTGCTCGTTTACATTACAATAATATTATCTATAGTTGCCTAAGCGAAATTTCATCAAGTTATACTTTGAAACTAAAGTCGTCAGGTACCCACACAGATTTCACCGTACTTACGTAAACCTCAAAATATAATGTATAAACACAGTTTCGTTGGTAGGTACCTAGGTATAATGTTAAACACAGTTTCGTTTGGGTGAACAAAACCCGCATGTTTTGAAAAATAACATTAATACCTACTCACATACTATTATCATGAAAATATAATCTATTCAACGTATTCATAAATCATTGATGAATTTTTGGTTTCTAACGTGCAAAACTTGAACAAAAAAGAGAAGTGTGGCAGTATGTGGCACACACATACACACACGTCCAAACACTCTTTAGGTACACACATAAATTAACTTTATTATTTTATTTTATTTACTTCATTATCTTATTTCTATATTTCACTAATTTATAGTTAGGTAGGCACCTCAAGTTACAATACTTGGATACCTATACAATATTAATCTAATTTAGGAAGGACAGGCGCTGAGGATCGGGAAACAGAATTTCTTGTCCGATACTCAGAGTTCCAAGCACTAACATTATGTCTACAAATGGCAACTGAACCAGACAACCTAATCTATTTTGTAAGATTTAGATAAGATATAAATGTAACCTATGTACTTTGAACAATAAATAAACATTATTATTATTATAACACTTCATTTATTTTATAATCTCGCTTGAATAAAATTTTCACTACAAATTCAATATAAAATACATCAATAAATTGTATTAAAAAACATATAAAAACGGAGAACCACAAACCGCGGGGCAAAACCCAAGCGGTCGGTGGCTAGGGATGCAGAGAGAGGAACCTCCTGACGATGCGCGCCGAGTCCAGGAGCACCGCCTTCTGAATCTGACCCTTGATCCAGCAACCTAGCGAAAGTCTCTTAAGGTGTTGGTCGAGGCTCTTCGCTATCAGTCCGTTCACTGACACGACTATCGGAACGATAATCGTCGAATCCACATCCCACATGGCAGTAATCTCGTGGGCCAAGTCTAGGTACTTACTAAGCTTGTCCATCTCGGCCTTCACAAGATTAGCATCATGTGGGATAGTGACGTCAACGAGTATCGCTTGGCGCTCCGACCGGTCTACCAGTACGATATCAGGCTTATTGGCTGCAATAGTCCTGTCCGTGATGATAGACCGGTCCCAGTAGAGCGTGGCACGACCATTCTCGAGAACCGTCTGCGGTACGTACTTATAGTACGGCACCTCAGAGCTGACAAGGTCGTATCGGAGGGCAAGTTGTTGGTGAATGATCTTGGCTACTTGGTTGTATCTATGCAAGTACTCCGAGTTAGCAAGATGCGAACAACCCGAAAGCACATGTCTTAGTGATTCTCCGGGATGGTGACATGCTCTACAAATATCGACGGTCCCGTCCTTAATGATGTACTTTCGGTAGTTGTTCGTCTTAATCACCTCATCCATTATCGCACAGACAAAACCCTCGGTTTCTCCAAAAAGGTCCCCGAAACGCAGCCAGTTAACCGAAGCGAGTAGATCTACAGCAGGTTCTTTGAGTGCCTTGTAGAACCGCCCATGTAGTCCCTTGCTTTCCCATACAACCACACGGTCCCTAGTGCTCAGTACGGTTGGTTTGCGCCAGTTTTCGTTAGCCAGATAGAGCGGGGGTTAGGTTTTTGTCAACTGCAACGACATCACGATGCATTCCGTACTCGGCATGGAGAAAGTACTCCCTGAGATTACACACCTCACTGTTGTGGAGGTTTTTGGAATTTAAAAAGCCCCGACCACCACACTTCCGTGGTATGTACATTCTCATAACAGATGAACGCGGATGACGTATGCGGTGTGTCGTTAGCAGTCGACGAACCCTACAGTCCATTGCTTCTAACTCCGTCTGAGTCCATCTTAGTATGCCAAATATGTAAATAAGTAGGGGCATAACCCAGCCGTTGAAGGCACGAACCTTGTTACCTCCTGACAAAAGACTGTTCAGTACTTTTGTCAGGCGACAAAAGAAACGTTCATTCACCGATTGCTTTACATCCCTATCAATTATTCCTAACGATTCCGACATCCCAAGATATTTGTATGTTTCGTCTTCGGAGAGAGATCTGAGATACATTATCTGGGAAATTTGAAGATTCGTAGAATTTAAAACTGCCCCTCGCTGCACTTGTATGACCGCACACTTTTCTACACCAAATTCCATGCTGATAGCGCTGCTGAATATCTGTGTTATATTCAGCAGCGTCACCAATTCTGTTTTTTTGGTGCAAAAAGCTTGAGATCACCCATGTACAGTAAGTGAGAAATTATCTCACCCCCTCTCCGAAGTCGATAGCCAAGACCTGAATCCTTCAGCAGAGTGCTGAGAGGATTCAAGGCTAGGCAAAATCACAAAGGACTCAGACTATCACCCTGAAATATACCCCGTTCTATCTTAATTTGATCTTGTGCAGCAGGAGAATCTCATCGACTACCTGGATGACGAAGAACCGTGGTCCACTGCCTCATACATGATCCAAGGAAGAACCTTAAAGTTGGATGAATTTTATACAAGTCTAAGACTCTCTCTAGCCAAGTATGAGATACCGAATCGTAGGCCTTCTTATAGTCAATCCAGGCAGCCAAGAGGTTGCCTCTGCTACGCCTGACCTGCTGGCTAATGGCCATGTCAATGAGGAGGAGTTCCTTAGTACCGCGGGACCCAGCCCTACATCCATTTTGAGCGTTTGCCAAAATATTGTTCGCAACAATGTGTGAATGAATTTTTACAGTTACTATGGATGTAAGGAGCTTGTAGATGGTAGGTAAGCATGTAATTGGTCTGTAGTTCTTAGCTTCCGCGATACTACTTGACCTGTCGAGCAGGAAGGTGACTCCTATAGTAAGGTAACTTGGAAGAGATCCGAGTTGGAGAGCTTCTTGGAACTGTGCAGCGAGTACAGAGTGTGAACAACGGAACCACTTTAGCCAGAAGTTGTGCATCTGGTCTGGTCCATCTGGTCCTGGACTTTTCCAGTTCTGGGTCAAACGGATCGCACCACTTACGTCCAATGGGCATATGGTAATAGCCTCCATCATTTTGATCGGCTCACATTCGGTCTCCACAACGTTAATCCAATCGCCCTCCGTGTGCTCGACGGGCGCAGACCAGATAGCTCGCCAGAAGTTATTCTCGGTTTCAACATTTGGTACGCACCCGTCGGATACACCTTGGTCGGGTTTCTCCGATTCCCGGTACACCTTCCTTTGGTCACTTTGGAAGTTGCGATTCTGCCAGTATCTATCCACACGTTTATTATAACGACGAATACGGCTGGCCCACGCAGATACTTTCTGCTTCAGGAAGTCTATGCGCTCTGTGACGCAGGCCATGTAGTCTTGGGGTCTGGTTTCAGTCCCGGCAAAAGCAAAAGTCACAAAGCGAGATTTCCGGGGGCGATGATTTCCCCCTCTGAAGCAGATTAATTTTGCAATGAGGGTCCTGAACGTACTGATACGTCCCTCGATCCGTACTTGCCAGGCGGGAGCAATTCCACCAGGCCGCGCTGCTCGGTCAGTGTCAGGGAACTTAACACGGGTAACGCAGCATGCCGCAATGGCCCCGCAGTATAAAATCGAGTGAGTATCAGCTAGGTTTTCGCTAGTCAATAAATACGGGACTAGCAAAGGGTTCAGAGCCCCTATTAATGCCAAATTTCGTCTGTGTGTTGGTAAGCGAGGTAAACGCGGCCTACTTTCTAGAGGTGCGGATCGATACGACAAGATCGCATCATGCAAAGCCCTCCTCAATTGCTCATTGTCATGTGTACTAACGTTGTTGTTTTTGTAATTAACATCATCAACTGCGAAATCCAAATGTGTTGTTACCGGTGTTGGATTTGCCGCAACCGGTTGTATTGCTGTTGGCACCCGTTGCGAGTTGTTAACCACTAAAACACACAACGCTTCAGAGCGATGCCGATCAAGTACATAGTCATCCAGCATTTTCAACCGTTGGATAGCTCGCACCTGATACGATAACCGCTGCGCAGTGACAGGCAAATTTGGTTCAAGGGCCTGAAACAGAGGTAACATCCGGGCTCGGTACGCGGTCAGGTAGGTTCCTCCTTTTGTAGCCCTATAAAAGGCGCGCATGGCATTTTGATTATTGTCGTTATCCCATCGCATGCGTCGCACAATGCCATCGGTGGCGGGAACTGGGCGCGGGGCAGAGTACCCTGCAAGTCCCAAGCCGGCCGACAGCGGTGGCCGCCTTCGCCGCACAGGTGGTGGCAGCGGCGGAGGCGACGGTGCTCCGCTCTCGTCGCTCGATGCGGTGGTGTCCGGGGGGTTTCCATATCCCTCATCACCGGACGACGATGATGAGCTCAGCGAGGCGGGTGGCGAAGACGGTGGTTTTGTGCTGGTGGTATCCGCTTGTTTCAATTTTACTTACTTGAGATCTTGTTAGCATCTGATTTCTGTATGTGTGACAGCTGTTATTCACATTGTAATTGATTGTAATTTCAGTACAAATGTTTTGGTAAAAATGTTGCAAAAATTATGATTTTCAATAGTTTGTAAGTTCTTCTCCAAAATTGTTTTATTTGAGATAAAATTTGCTACAAAAATTCAATAAAAATTTGCTGATCTCGGAAGAAAATTATGTGTTGTCAAAGCGGTGTCAATTTTTTTTTTTTTTTTTTATTATTATTATCTAGAACACTGTTTCTCAAAGTGGACCATAACGCCCCATTGTGGGCCATAACGCCCCATTGTGGGCGCTGAAGGCCTTCAGTTGAGCGGTAGAAGGCTCTATAAGATTTTGCTGCGCTAAGGCGGTCTAATGGGGAAAGCATAGGTAAAATACATTTTTGTGTCATAGCTATAGGTAGGCTTCTTTGACCAAAAACTCATTGCTTTCGGTATGATGTCAGGTTTTTCGTGATAAAAATCCACTCACCTGATAGGTAGATTGGACTCGGGGCGGGGTACCATTAATCTACCTGTCCGCAACTTTTAATTTCCTTCCTCAAAACAAAAATAGCTTCGAATACAACCTAAAAGGTATCACAAAGCACTGTTTGCAATCATTGCTTAATTTCCCTGAGTGTTGCGTCAGGTCAACGTTGTTATGAGTATGTGTATAACGCCTATCTATTTTATTAAAAACTAGCTACTGCCCACGGTTTCGCCCGCGTGGTACCACGATAAAAATTAGCAGATGAAAAGTAGCGTTAGTAAGAAACGCTCGACCGTTTTTTCGTTGACTTACGTTGCAAAATTGGTCTCCACGAAAAGCCCTATTATTTTAACGGGACTATGTCTAACCTGAAAATCCATTCTAAGTATTGGTGAAATAATTTTTGAAATCGGATGAGAAGTTTTTGATTTTACCCACTACATACAAACTTACAAACTTTAGTCATTTTTATATAAGTATGGATTCACACCTAATTTTATACAATGGAAAATTGATTTGAGGTATCTAAAGCACCTTCCTTTTCGAGCCAAATGTGTCTGTCAAAAATGCTTTTTCAGAAAGTAATATATACGAATATGTCAATAACAATAATGTTGGACATATTTCACACAGCATCATCTAGCCCCAAAGTAAGCAGAGCTTGTGTCGTTCTCATAAGAACTACATGACTGGATATACTACTTATATACCTATTTTTTTGTAAATGTATACATAATTGTACATAGAAAACACCCAGACCCGAGACAAATATAGAGACGACCTCTGTGGCCCAGTGGGTGGTGGCCTGAGACGCAGAAGGTTGCGGGTTCGATTCCCGCCTCGAAACAATTTTTTGTATGATCTGCAAATTTTTGTCTCGGGTCTGGGTGCTTTCTATGTATAATTTGTAAGTATTTACAAAAAAAAGGTATATAAGTAGTATATCAGTGACCTAGTTCTCATAATACAAGGTCTGCTTAATTTGGGGCTAGATGATACTGTGTTGTTATGTGTAGCATTGTTAATTTATTTATTTTATTTCAATATTTACAGATGCATATTTTGTTTCAATAACACAATCTGTGAAAACTGCAGTTTGGTTTTTATTTTGTTCTAGCCTCTGCCCACGGCTTCGCTCGCGTGGTACCTGGGTAAAAAGTAGCCTATGCGTTATTCTGATGTCACATCACATCACATCACATCATCAGCCTATATTAGTCCACTGCTGGACATAGGCCTCCCCTAATGAGCGCCATAGCGCCCTGTCTTCAGCTAGTAATAATATAGCTATATATATATATATATATATATATATATATATACAGTAATATAGCTTACACATCAGAATAACACATAGGCTATTTTAACCGGGTACTAGCGAAGCCGTGGGCAGAAGCTAGTACTCGTAGGTAAGCTATATTACTGTAAAGTTTCATCAAAATACGTTCAATAGTTTTTGCGTGAAGGAGTAACAAACATCCATCCTCACAAACTTTCGCGGTTATAATAGTAGTACGATAATAACAAGCTTAGACATAATTTTATCGACCATATTGTGTTGTTATTTTGAACCAGTTCATACAATTTTTTACCTTTATATCCAATAAGAAAACCCATCCAATTGGAACCAGTGATGATCGTTTTTCCTAATTAATGACACAATAAAGTGGCGTGGGACAGATGATTTATAGTAACAAATCTTGTGTTTCCAGAGTTGGGGTGGGCGGGGCAAGCGGATGCGGTCATAGCTTCCAATCGACTGGGTGTGCGCACAGTGAACCTGATTTGAGTAAGGATTGGCAACACAGAGACTATTAAAGCGGTTAATTAACCGCAGCACATGCAGAGGCTACAATCTAATCGACCTTTCACAAGAAATGGTCACGTGACTTTGTGGATATTATAGGAGGAGCAGCGTAATACATTTAATAGATCAACGTGTACCGCTATAAGTAAGTGATCCTTCCTGCATTTTGCTAGAAAGCAAGGAATCAGTAATTTGTAATAGATATTAAATTATTATGAAACACCTCCGATTGTTTACCTACAATTTATCCACAGTACCGGACGAAACTTATAGTCTGTCGTTATTGCAAGTTAAGACCAATTTTCATTCCATTAAAATTTTATAAAAAATCAATAATTATTTTAAAATCGGCATTAACAGCAAGTGTTTCGTAATCATTTACTTAATAACTATCACTTACATATAGTAGTCCTTTTTCTTAGGAAGAACAGTGATATGTAGAAACCTCTACGTGTGCCGCTGTAGATTATCCCTCTTTCATTTTGATACAAAAGCAAGCCTAGTTAACGTGCTTTGTCTGCGTGGGCGATGCTTGACCACTCTTATCCAACTGAGATCCTTAATGGGGATAAGAGTGCTCCATCGACATACTGCTGCTTGAACCTGAATCAATGCTTACAGCGATACAAATCGAGTTCAAAATACTGAAACGTCGAGCCCAACAATAGAATCGTTTATTGCAAATGTACAAAGGGTAGGTGGTTTGCTTAGATTGTCGTCGCTTTTGAAAATTCGTATTAAGTCTATACGTTACCTAATGAATAAATAAATATGAATATTTTTATGATATTTAAAACATTTATTCATACAACTATGTACAAGCATGCAATACAAAAAATATAGATGAAACAGCTAGCTATCTAAAGACCGATGCAAACGATCTATGGATAGCTCAACTGATCCAAATCCACCAGGCGGAAGCATTACCAATACTGGCCGCATTACCACGCTAAATGGCAATGCATTAATGCATTGACCCAGATAGGAGCCAGCTCTCTGGTCACGCGTCGGTTCGATCAGTCACCCAGACAGAATTTTGAAAACGCGAAAGACCCCGGTTCCTCTCGGACCCAGAGTCTCAACCCCAAAAAGTAAGCTCTGTCGAAGCCTCTTGAGATACTTGGCCAAATCAGCCACTGCACCGGCTCTAACTGATGTCCCCGACAGATGAGATAGGTATCTACGCATGTGGCGTCCCATACCAAAGGCCTTCCCTTCTCCCAAGGGACAAGGATCTTGCCATCTGGACGTTTGCCATTGTCACGTAGTAGACCATTCGGTTCGAGAACAGCTGGAACGTTGATTTTGGTAAAAGCCCGGCGTATGATATCATTAAGGCTAACGTGGTAAGAGATCCTACTGGCGCGGCGCTGGTACACGATATTCCTTGGTGACCAAGCTGTTCTACCGCCGTATCGTACTGGCACTGATGAGAGACACATCACTGCGCACCCAACGTGACGGAAGTGCTTGCAACCTCCCAGTTAGCCGTTGAGACGAATGAGAGTTGGGGGGAGCAGTATTGGGACAAGCACTTTGCCAAGCATTTCTAACTTTGTCAAGATATGAAATTTTGAGATTGTTACCAGGAAACGACGAAAGAGAAGGAGTTAGAATGTTTTTACCCAAAGAACCAGAGCTGTAGACGGAAGACAAGAAAGCTGGTAGAGCTTCACTTATTGACCTAAGGCATTGACCTAAGTCAATTCACTTCAATTGACAGGCAGAGAGGCCTGCGACCATGCCCTATCATCGAAATCCGTACCAACGAGAGGGTGTTCTCTATTATTTAGTTCAAGCCTTCCACTAGCTCGCTGTGTTTTCACAATTGACAACATCAAAAAGCGAATTTAAATTTTGGGACAAAAGGCAAACTTGATGATTGTTAAAGCATACATTTTGAGCAATCTGGCTGAACTTCGCACATTTTGAGTTTTTTCTTCAACAAAGGCCGGAAGGACTCGTATAGTATTGGTCAATCCAGGAGACGATGTGAACATTAATCTACCACACTAATGTTAGAGGCTAAAGTGATAAATTTAATAATAGCGGAATTTCTATTTAAACAAGTGTCGTTAAAGACAACAAGTTCGCACTTTGAAAAATTTATTTCTATTTCAACGTACCTAAATTCATCAATGATGAGTTTTATTTCGCCAAAAACCGTGTCCACGTCACCACCTAAGATTCCATCATTCAAATACTAAACATTGAGTTTGGATTGGAGACGTTGAATAATAGGATGGATGGCAAGGCTAAAAATAGCCGAACCTTGAGGGTCGGCCTGCTGACAACCTGCTGACAAAATAACATTTTGCCGATAAATTTTTTTAGAGGGTGCCAAAGAAACGGATAAATTTCTGTAATTTTGTTTTTAAGTTCTTTTAGCAGAGCGCCTCTCTCTATCAACAGAATTCAATATTACCCACCTTTAAAATAACCTCCCCACAATTTTGCTTAAAAATGTATGTAAAAAGTGTATTGCGGCTTCCCAACCACCACGCGAACCAAATACTAGCTGAACTGGTCAGAAATAGTCGCCTAGAGAGGCGGCTTTTTTCCGACAGCAGACTAGCCGCTAGGCGGCAGTAAGTGGTGCCCACGGCTATGGGTCTTATCCCGCCGTCTTTTTTTTGACAGCTCCTAGTTTCGCACTTTACAGAAGCTCTGTGATCGGCTGTTAAGTCAACCTATATTGGTAAACTGAAACACGATGAGATTTATTAAGCCAGGGTAAATTAACAATAAAAATGAGGTAAGGCAAGTCCTGCCTGCGACGGAAGCAGTGGTAAGACGTTTGGCATAAGAGAGTGATTATCTGTTACCTTTTTTTTACAAAACGTCTTAATATTGTAATGATATTTTTGCAATTTTTGTATAACTTCAAGAAAGGTTCTCGGATAGATTTAATTTTACCAGCTCACGTTACGGAGCGGTGCAATAAGTTATACAATACACGTCGGGGGTTATCAAAATTTGTCTAAATACTTACTCGGATGAAAGATAACTCAGAACTCTGACATTTGTCGCTGGCTTGGCTCCCTCGATTAAAAATCCCCCTTCACCGGTGGATATGCCCAATCGACCCAATAATATCTACAGGGAGCTACGACCTAATTTTCGCACAAAGTTGAAGTTTACTGTAGGGACTAATAAACACGATCGTTCCACTGACTCAACTTCACAAACCCTTGAACAAGTGGTTAAACTAACCAACTTAGTCCATGTACCGACCGGTCCTTGGTAATGGGTGCGCAGATGATCGTCTCATATTTGGTTTGTGCATAATGCCTACTACGCTTTTATCTACCGATTTCATAGAAATCGCGATCTCCCCGCGTTTCAGTAGGCTTAATTAGGTAATTTATGTTAACCAGAATGTATTGCTGCAATATTAATTAATATTTTTTTTTTGTCAGGTACCATTAACAGCTAACTTCTATCAAAACCAAATAGGTTGGATATTTTAATTAAACCCATGTAAGAAAACTAGAGTAGGTAGGGAGGGTAGGTACCTACTAAATTTCGGTAGAAATGTTGTTTCAAATAGGTGGATCAGTTTGGGAACCTTAAATTGTGTAGGTTTAAATAAAGTGGCTCCAAGAGCTGGTATGATGGATAGAGTTAATATTTCAATGGCTGACGACAGCGAAGACCGATACCCACGCTGTATCTCTGTCGCTTTCTTACCATCGCCATGCTTTAAATAAATAAATCAATGAAACTGCACTATAGGAACAGTGGTATCATAATACCTCTATAGTTTTAGTTTTTACTAAAAACGCGATATTTACTAGATATTATTTGTGAGTTTGAATGTTTTGTCGATAGTTTTTTATTCATATATCCTACTTCCTATTAATATTATAAACGCGAAAGTTTGTGAGGATGGATGTTTGTTACTCTTTCGCGCAAAAACTACTGAACGGATTTTATTGAAATTTACAGTAATATAGCTTATACATCAGAAAAACACATAGGCTACTTTTTATCCGCGTACCATGCAGGCGAAGCCGTGGGCAGATGCTAGTTTGCAATAAAATATTATTATTTATGTTTTCCCCATACCTACAAAATTGGAAAGGGAGAAAGATCTCACTTCGTTCATTAATTCATTTATCTTTTCACTTTGTTGCGTTAGGTCCAGTGGCTTAGACAATATGAGATATAGTGGTTTTTAATAAATAAATAAATAATGTTGGACATTTTCACACAGCATGATATAGCCCCCAAACTAAGCAGAGTTTGTATTATGGGAACTCATGAGTGATATACTACTTATATACATTTTTTATTTGTAAATACATACATATTATACATTGAAAACACCCAGATTCTATACAAATATAATATTAATATAATATTTTAAAAGGGCATCGTGACGAATAGTGAAATTACTCAGTGGCGAGGCTTCTTTAACTGCGTTATTGATTTTGCCTTTAATGCTGTAAATTTTAAAGGGGATTGTAGATTTTTTTTATTGAAAGCATTGACATCGACATTTGGAATGGCAGCAGCACATTTGGAATGCGGATATACTCCGTTAGCCATGATGCAGGAGGCTCTTCTTATGAATAGGCTTGATCGGAGCGTGCTTGTAAAATAGCGATGTGTTGTTCAATATGGAGATTTTATTATAAATATCGCTACTCGAAAAGAGCTTAGACCATCAAGATCCATGGCGACAAAGTTTCGCTGCATCATGATTTCAGGCTTAAAATTTTGGGCGTATTTTGAAAGATGCATAATATGAGGTCACGGTGTGGAAAACCCGGTGCTGGGAACTGACGGTGGGTCGATACGCGTTTACGTTCTAGAGTTATTAAAGCCTATCGTTAACATGATGTGCAGGCTCAAGGTCTAAAATGTCTATGTCGAAAGAAGACGTGATTTTGACTATTTTTTTACTCTTAAGGTTGTTTAGGAAGTAAGATTAAGGTCTTCCATAATAGTGAATTGATCGTTTTGAGGTAAGTTTCAAGTACATGGTCAATAGTATTACAATATTTAATAGTAGGCGGTGCATAGACTACTCCCAGTAGAACAGTACCAGTGCTTATTTGAACCTCTAGAAAAAGATGTTCTATAGAAGCACAATAAGCAGAAGGAGAGCTTGAGATGACTTTATTTATAGTCAGCGTGAAGGTAGAAAGCAACGCCACGACATCACGCATCGGTGCGAATTAGATTTAGTTTACGAATTAGAACAAAACCGGAAAGACAGAAAAATGCTCAGTTTCAGGAAACTCTCTGAAATAAAACAGGCGTGAATATTGCCAGCAGTAAAAGTGGATAGCTAGATATATCATAAATCTTATTTATTTTTCTAATCTTAAATTAAAACTTTGTTATCTGCTATTTGTTATGGAAAATATATCACAAAATTATCCAGAGCTGATTTATTGCATGATAGCCAAACCTTACGATAAATCAATCCCAGGCTAGATGCGGGTACGCAAAACTGGCAAATGCGACGAGTTATCGGATCCTCTTTATTATCAGAAGCCTATATTTATGCCAGACCTGTAATATATTATAGGAATAAGGTTACTTTACTAATATATTCAACGAAGACAAATAACTGGTGTTTTATCCTGTTCCCAGCATTACGTGTGACGCAGACAATGTTAACTCAACGGTGACGGTCAAATTCAGTTTGAAAGGGTATGTAAACAGATTGTATTGCATGATAAAGTTTAAA
Source organism: Perizoma flavofasciatum (assembly GCA_958496245.1). Classification (NCBI taxonomy): domain Eukaryota; kingdom Metazoa; phylum Arthropoda; class Insecta; order Lepidoptera; family Geometridae; genus Perizoma; species Perizoma flavofasciatum. The sequence continues at coordinate 8,589,847 of OY292425.1, read as the reverse complement.
ACCAAGTATGCGAAACATCAATCAGCTTATTTATCTTCAAAGCAAGAAAAGCAGCTAAGTCTTTTAATGTTGAAAAAATTGCCTACGTTCCAGTAACAGCAGCATCGCGGACGTAACTGGATATATTTACTGGTGATCATCATCATCGCCAACTTACCCCTATATTCCTGAGTTTGTTTCCTTTACGACGGATTAATGTTATTAATTTACAACCTCTGTGGCGCAGTTGGCAAAGGCTCACCTGAGACGTAGAAGGTTGCGGGTTCGATTCCAACTGCGATACAAATGCTAGTATCATCTGTAAATATTTGTCTTGGGTCTGGGTATTTTCTATGTATAATATGTATGTATTTACAAAAAAATGTAAATAAGTAGTAAATCAGTTATGTAGTTCTCATAATAGAAACTTTGCTTAGTTTGGGGCTAGAGAGTGAAAATGTCCAGCATTACTTATTTATTTATTTATTTAATGATCTATTTCAAATTTCCAATAACATTTTGTGCCAAGTAATAAAAGAGAAAAATATGTTTTGAGCAGACGTTGTTCAACCCTACAAATTATGATTAAGTCGTTATTAACGGTGCCACTGTACGAAGCCGAATTAAAATAAAACCCTGTGAAATTGGTCAATGTATACAGCCGGATTTCATGTAAATTTAAACGCTTTTCTATGTTAATGTCGACATCTAATAACCTAGCTGAATGGAACAATTAAATCGCAAAAATATTCATATGGCGTTATATAAAGTCGTTAGACTTAACTTTATTAAATTTTTCATGAAAAAGATGACAAAATCGTTTTAGAATTCTGTCACGTTACGTTCATTCGGTGAAAGGGGTTCATCCTAGACACAACTGAATAGCTGATTATACATTCTACATAAGTGTAAAAAACAAATGATAACACAAAATAAGAAATAAGTTAAATCAGAATAAGTTTAATTATTTAAAATAGAGACCGCATATTTTATAAAAAATAATCTATGCCCACAATTTATTTTGTGTCACAGATGGGTAATAAACTTGTCTTTGAGTCAATATAAAAGAAAGATAGCAAAAGCGTTCCTCTCAGCTTTATGCGCTGGTGTTCCGTGACGCCTCCAGTGTGCTTGCGGGGCAGCAACTGCGGTATGTGATTTTCATTCATCTATACTTAGTACGTTGGACATGCCAATGTTCTTTACCCTCTACGAGTACTTGGTAACCTCACAGATGTACGTGTATACCCGATGTTCTTTACCTCTCTACGAGTACTTGGTAACGTCACAGATTTACGGGTATACCCGATGTTCTTTACCTATCTGTCCCGATGTCCTCGTTTTGTGTAGTTAGCATTTCGTCTGACAGGTTGTGAACCCATCGCGCTTGTTAAAACACTAACTAGCACATCGAATAAAAACTTCTTCGAATAAGTAGTTAATGGATAAGCTCACAAGTTGACTATTTGTGATATTGAATACATGTGACAATGGAGTTACTCAACTTAGGATCCCCAGTGTCTAGACTGTATCAGACTCATGCCCGCTGCAAATCTTATAACTGGGGCTAAGTATTTACACGGGCTGAACCCGAAACTAAGTTACACTTGTCAGGGATACCCACAAGGTGTATTGTATAAGACATACGAGTAAGCTTGACTAATTGAATTATTACTGGAATTTGGGATTGAACCAGCAGTTTGGATCTCAACCTTGTTGTCAAAACATGTTAGCACAGTTTAAGGATTTAGGAGTTACTTATAGTTACGGATTGCTTCATCCCTGGGAAATAATACCAATCTGGATTACAAAATCCAGATTGACTTTAAGCCCAGATTGAATAATAATTACTACGACACCCGCGGGAGTTAAATTGAACGGATAAAAGTCTGCAAGTTTCATTTCTAAGCATTCGTTTTTAGATTACTAACTTATTGCAATTTTTCAAAAGAAATATTTTAAGTCCTCGGAAGCATGATAAGATATCGTTGTTACGTATTTAATATCATAATCTTGATAGAGGAACCAAGTTACTTCTGTTCCGTATAGTACAGTCAGTGACAAATCGATTAACAATTTTTATTCCCATAACCCAAAAAATTCTGGAACACTATTCATTTTAATTGCATTTATCCATTCATTACGATAAAGTGCATCACATAAACCATCATCATTCAGAAATCATCCCGCTGTCTATCGTTGGCGATACTTATGGGGCCAGCTTAGATTTTTTAATGGAGATTTTTCCCTTTCATAAGTTGTATTTTATTTATGCGTCTTAAACTTACATATCAAGGCAGACACTTACCTTTTATCCATGGGTAAACGTGAATAACTCAATTCTAAAACTTCTAATAAGTAGATAATCACGCAAGCAATATCATTCATAAGCTAGGTAACTGGTAAAACTTCCAGACATAATTATGAACAATGAAAAATGGTTATGATACAATGTCGAATATACATTTCCCTCAGAAACCCTCTGGGGATAATCTATGAGTCTGATATAGATTTAAGTTAAGAAATAAAAAACATGCCTTGCAACTCTACGTTTTCGTAAAGTCATTCTCATTTTCCTCAATATTTGAGGAAAATGAGTACTTACTTATTAAAGCAGAGATAAAAATGAGTACTGAAATTTGTTCTATGATCAGATGATCACACCTGATTATGATCCAGTTTCATCGTGTCCAATGACAATGCAATAATTAAAAGATTTGTTTTTAATTTCAGACAATGAAAAAATTAAAACTTTGTTATGTATATATACGGAAGAAATCCCTGAATTCATAGTTTGTTTTAAGAGAAACATAGGTTTTGGTTAAAGTTATAGCTATTGTGGGTTATTCAAGCAGAACTTCTATTTCTTTTGGAAATGATAAATGATTTTATCTTTATCGAATATAACCTCTAACCCAGTAATAGCTTCCCGCTTTATAATAGCCTATTGGTAAAATATAAAGCTGTCAAACAACTTTATTGGTACCGGAATGCCGAAATCGAAATGATGGAAACCCATGTCAAAAATAATATTGCTTAGATCCAATCAAAGAAGAAAGTGGGGTTCCCGGTATGTATTTACAATAGCAACGGATCTCGATTGACAGAATACTTAAAACATGCCAATTGTTTTTATTCAAAAATAAATAATGTATTGTTAAAATTTATTTGACAGCAGAAAAAATAATAAAATCGGGCTGCTGCTACCAGCTCATACAAATTTCCCAGGTTAATTATTTGCAGTATCCTACTAATATTATAAACGCGAAAGTTTGTGAGGATGGATGTTTGTTCCTCTTTCAGGCAAAAACTACTGAACGGATTTTGATGAATAGGCTACTTTTTATCCAGGTACCACGCGGGTGAAGCCGTGGGCAGAAGCTAGTACTATATAAATGAAGAGCTCGAATGAAACCGGGTCTGAGAAATTTATTTCCTAATAAATTTTGCTTAGACCTTTCAAGCTTCCCCGAAATATTTGATCTGGAAAGCTTTGACCAATGAGAAACGTGGAGTATTAATTCATCATTCACAAAATTCAAATCAAGGATCCTACGATACTTGAACAGCAACCAATTTGCGTTTGACAAAATAATAATTTTCATTTCAATCATACCTGTTCAATTTTCTGCGAGCCATATAAAATTATACAGACTATTTATTATTACATTCAAAGTTGAGTTTTTTACGGTACAGGGTATTTTCTTTAAATTTTGTGTAAGATAAATAATTTTCCGAAATTCAACCTCAAGAGCGTGCAGCGTGAAGATAAAAAAATGGCCGGTTTACTATTTTTATATGATACCAGTCTCTGCCCATGGCTTTGCTCGCGTGGTACCTGATGGTTAAAAAGTCGCATAATAAAATGTGTGTGCTAGGACAATAACTGTATCAAATTTCATCAAAATCGCTAATACCGTTACACGAAAATTATAAGCAATAAACAAGGTTTTTAAGATCCGTCAACGCATACTTCTTATTTTAATGTCAAAAGGACATAAAAAGTCTTGCGATCCAAGATTTCATACTTGATGCTCAGGCGAGATGATGGGAACATTTTTTTTCACTTGAAATCACATCATTAATGTTTCTGTTTTGAGGAAAGGAACGATCGAATAACTTGTTTTTAGTATTAGTATTTTAATCAACATTAAGTAATATAGAATATAAATAAAAAAAGTACTATATTACACACTTACACACGCACGCAGTAATTATTTTCACATAAACAGTTAGATGAACAAAATAATTAAAACAACAATATTACTTATTCATTTTATGGATCTGCAAATATTTGTCTCGGGTCTGTGTTTTTTCAATGTATCATTATGTATTTACACTAAAAAAAATGTATATACCTAAGTAGTATATCAGTCATGTAGTTTCCATAATAATAATCTCCGCATAGTTTGGGGCTAGATGATGCTGTGTGAAAAATGTCCAGCATTATTTATACTATTTATTTACTCTCAATACTCTCGGGCAGGACACACAAAATATATTTGTATGCTTCTGTCAGATGCACACCTCGTTGTTCTCCGTTATCATATCGTTTTTTCTACTTTGAAAAACCCTGCATAGTCAAAATTGGTAGATACAGATGGATACTTGCGGATTATCTTGCATTTATCCAGTTCCTTGTCTAGCGGTTCTTGTAGAGTTGGTTCTTTGACTGAAACGTCTTCGTCAGAATGACACGATGACACGTTCATTTTGGTTTGGAGGGCACTGCATGTGTAGGGTTAGGCTCACTGTGAGTTTTGTACTGGCGTAGTAAATTGACGATAATCTCAGAAATTTGCTCGTTGTTTGTTTAAGGGAAAATATTGTCGTCGGTTTGTGCGAATAAGTCTTCCCAATCGTGCAAATAGTGCAGCAATCCTACTTATAGTGGTCTTCTTTCTTATAAACGACTTCGGAATGTAGAAGTGTTGCGTTTTGTTGTGAAAAATGCCACTCACTGAGTAAAAGTTATTAATATTGGAATACCGATATTAGTCCTCTCAATTCCTCGGAATTGAAATATCGAAAAATCTATTCGAAAATCCGGAATTACGAAATTCCGGAATTTCGGAATGCATGCCCTAATCATGACCTGCCGGCAAGATTTGGCAATATCCGTGAAAATAAATTCGCTTCCTTTCTGGCAGCTAGAGTGCACAAACTTACCATACGCCAGCACTCTCTATTTATGTAGGACTTTTTATGTAGGTGACGTTATGAGGTCCTTTTCAATCAAATACTCACTCTTCGACCTGTGCCAGCTGTGGATCTGCCTTCTACGTCTGACTCCTGTTGGCGATGAGGTCCCCATTCAAGGACCACTATTTACATTCAACAGACTTCCGTTCAATAATTGTTGTGACACGGATTCATTTTTGATTACTTTGCATTAATTCAGGTATGGTAGCCTTGATAACGTTCTTTTAGAAATGGTGAAAGAAATATTTAGGGTTTAGTGCACTAAGCCCTTAGTCCTATTTCTTTTTATAAATATAACAATTAAAATAAAATAAATGATTTATGTTTATATACTTATTTTTCTATATTAATGTATCTATTTATAAGTATTCCGTAAAAATATTAGTCCCAACACATGTGGTTCGAGAAAATCAACATAGAATATAGAATATAAGACACCTCTTATTAAAATACGTTAAAACTTGTTAGTAGATTCCGTTATTAGGTTTAGATGTCTATCATTAGAGATTACCACAATTTTGAACTATCTAGGAAGCCACAGACTTAACTTTGAACATAATCCTACAAAGAGGTCACTCAGAACAGAAGCCAAACTATAATTCTACAAACTATTATTTCAGTCTGTTGACTCGATAAAAACTCATGTCAAAATCAATGTAATTTCAAGATAAATAATCCTACTACTATGCGAAAGTTTGTGAGGATGGATGTTTGTTACTCTTTCACGCAAACACTACTGAACGGATTTTAATAAAACTTTACAGTAATATATAGTATATATATATTCTGTGTTTTACATCAGAATAACACATAGGCTACTTTTTATCCTAGTACCACGCGGGCGAAGCCGTGGGCAGAAGCTAGTAATTTGTAAAATACATTAATAGTCACCAAACTGACTTCAAATAACGGGAAATTGATAAAATGTAAAACATGCAATTTTATCACTCATATAGGAGTGGGTTCTTTTTATAAAATTTACATATATGGGCCACCTTTGAAATTATACCCTAACCCATTAAAAAAGAGCGTCATTATAAATCGCTTCACAATTGGCGAAGATATCGCATAACATAAACAAAAAAACATACAGACGAATTGAGAAACTCCTTCTTTGAAACGGTTGATAATAATTAAATCGCGATATTCTCGATACGCTTGCAGTCCCAAGTTTACGGTTAATCTTGCAGGTACTGTATCATCAGATTCTCAAGTGCCCAAGTTATTTTGCTTACTCTTTCGAATAAAAAACAAAAGTAAAATCGCTAAAAATGCTTCGGCTAGTCGTGATTCCATATCACGATGATGGTGTTTATTATTATTTATTTATTTATCTTATGAGACCACCTCGGGATCATTCTCTATACAACAATAAAATAGTCATCAAAATCGGTTATCAACTGGCGAAGTTATCAGTTAACAAACACATATTAATAAAAAAAACATACCAAATTGGGAACGTCCTTCTTTTTTTGAAGTCGGTTGTAAAAACAAAGGGTAATTTCTCAACATGGGAAGGTATATTGTACAATATACAATATTGTTTGGTGAAATCATATATCATAAATATGTGTCTGAAAATAGAATTGTTAATCATATTAGTTTTACTATCTGTTTTCTAAAATCCTAATAAGTCTCTGCAATTTAGTAGCGAAACGTTTAAGTTGTAAACAATGTACAACTTTCACTTTAACGTTAGCTGAAAGTTTGTTAGGGATAATTGCTTAAGTTAGTATTGTTCCGGAAAACAATAGTAATAATCATTTATCTTTGACAACTTGAAAAGTTAAGATTTTGGCATGTCTCCCTCATTCTGAGGCACTTGGCCTTGGCCTAAGGCCTTGTTTTATGCTAAAATAAGCGGAGCTGAGCTTGCCTGAAGTGCTTGTTATGCAACACGTGAACATGTACCAAATAAAATGTTTGATCACCATTATAGAGAGAAATGGCGAGATATAATGAAGCGAGCCACATCAGCCCTCAATAATACATCATGACGACTAAGATCGCTCTGTCAAGAGTGCAACGAATGAGAAGAAGAATGTTTGTTCTGTATTTAATATTATAAAACTATCTATCTAATTTGTAGGTATATACCTAGGTACTTAATACCTTGTGGTGGTGAAATTTTCGCTTCGATTGTCTCTTTTGTTGCCTAAGTTGTTTTATCCTATTATTATTTTTTGTAGCATGCAGTGTCCACCTATAACTGGATGTGCAATCACTTACCATAATATGTATGCTTGTTATTTCATTGTAACACGCACTAAATAAATAAAATAAAATAAAGTTTAATTCGCATGGTGGGCAGATTTTATCTGCGTGCTAGATCAGTTACTACATAGAAAAAAATAACAAAACCGCTATGTGCATCATGTATAACTTGTATCACTTATCATAGAACTTTCAACTTCTGCAACTACAGACACAAGCAAATAACAGTTTTATCACATGTAATTGGATCTAATTGCAAGCTTTCAATTTTCTCGACTGTTTAATAAAACTGTTACACATAATATAATTGATGACGGGTATAAACTAGTATGTACTAGTAAAGGTATGTAACTACTATACTATTTCACCCAGTTTCCAATTTGAGATAAGAAGTTGCATCGTTGCTGGACAGGCCTGCTATTTCCAACACTGCAAATATCTTGCAGTATTGTAAGATGTGAACGGATGATTGGCGAAGCTATCTAGACAATATTCGCATAATTACGTTACACAACTTTTAAGACAATAATTTAAATTAAATTAAATAAATTTACCACACATAATGTGGTAAATCAGTTCATTAATTTAAGTGAGGTAATTAATGAATTTGAGATTTAATAATACTAACGTAGCAGGTACCTACCTGTACTTACCCCTAAAACAATCATTAGAAAGCTCTAAACGTTTAACATTTAGTTCTATTCAACGGTGTTTTATGTAGGAAATCGTGTTTGAAACCCAGCAATGTTTCGTGCAACTATTGCAATAGAAAGAGCAATATTCTAACGGAAACAGATAAAACCTTTCAGAGAGCGACCATTAGGTCTCGTAACCATGCTCGGAACCGACCTTTCCCGCAATATACTGAAACAAAACGGTACATGATCACGTTAGCAAACAAATATAGGTGTAATTTGAGGCTTGCTCGTATACTACTTGTAAGTAATACTGTCACAGACTACTAGATTGCTAATGCATTATACTTTTCTTTGAAAAATCTATACAGTGACAATCACAGAACAGAAAACGTAGTGATTCAAGCTACAATCAAGAAGTCAAATCAAACGCAGTGGTTATCTCTATGGAGAGAAGCAAAAAGGAACTAACCACAACGTCAGAGAAGAACCACTCCACAGACTAGTTAGGGATACTAAGCATTACCACTCTATACTCACACCTACATGACCAGTCAAAGTTAGATCGTTCACTTATTTCATTCGATTATGCGTTAGCATTTTATAAATCTGTGATACGATTGAATGATACAGCTGCCCGACTAACCTCGGTACATTAAACTTTGTTTCTGAAAACTTTTGTATTTGTCCAAATCGGAACTAAATTAATGACTACAATTTAGTAACGATTTGAACAAATACCTTTGTTACAGTCAATTCCTCGGGCAAGAAGTAAAAGGGCGGATATAGGATCCGGGTCACCGGAAAATAGGTTGTGGTCTATTTGCTACCCGCGTTTTCTACCCACAGGCTAAAATTAGTAATAATTATTCAATTTCTACCCGCAAAGTTTTTGAATTCCATTTCTGCCCAATTGAAAGTAAAATAGCTTAAGTAAGTACCTACCTATATCAAAGTAGAGAGGATGGATGGAGAGGAGGAGGTAATGACAGAAAATATTAATTCAAAAAACATCATATAGTTGCGAAAAATAATAAAAAAACATTAATGTTGGAAGCACTAGTGCTTAAAGCACTAGATCCTAGATAGGTTATAGCAGAGTTGGTACATTACGCAAGTAGGTACTTCTAACTTTTTAATATTAAAAATATTGCTAACCTTCCGTTTTGTAACGATATCAAAATACATAGAATAGTTATATAGCTTCTGCCCACGGCTTCACCCGCGTAGTACCCGGATAAAAAGTTGTGTTATTCTGATGTATAAGCTATATTACTGTAAAGTTTCATCAAAATCCGTTCAGTAGTTTTTGCGTGAAAGAATAACAACAAACATTCATCCTCACAAACTTTCATGTTTATAATATTAGTAGGAATAGGAATAGTAGGATTAATGTACCTAGAAAAGTTATGATTATAGGAGGTAGATTTCTAAATTTATGTTACAGTACTCTAAGATTATAAAACCTAAGTAACCAAATTCCATTTCATCGAGAGGTGTTGTTTGTTGGAACTCTTTTGTTTCCTTTGGCTGACGGCAAATTTCCTCAGAACTGCTGTGGAGCAATATCCGCCGGCGGATCCGCCTATCGACTTGAGAGTAACTAAATCAAACTGTTTGTTACCATAAACAAACGAAAGCTGGAGCCAATGCTAGTTTAGTGCTGTTAACTTTGAGTTTCAGAGTTCACAGATTGTGTGTGCCAAAATATACGAATAGAGGAGCTTTTTTGAGAGGCATACTGAATCCTTTAAAGAGATGCACTGCTTCTTTCTACGGTTAATTTTACGGCCACCATTCTTAGAAACCACGAACTGGACGATGCAGCGTAAAGGGCCTATTTGATGCAAGATTGCGGATAATCAGTGGAAGAAAGGTGGGTCGTTCTTCATGGCACTCTTAAAGGCCTCCCTTTACAAGTGCCATGTACTTGCAGTTTAAGTGATGATGATGATGATGACAGAAATAGTGTCTAAAAATCAGTCATACCTACGATAACAAATTTACAAACGACTTTAGATAAAAAAATACTTTGTTGATCAGTGAATTTTTTTCAGTATGATTTAACAAACCTTTATCCACAAAGAGTATTGGAAAGGTTCAACTTCAATTTCAATTGGTTAAAAAGTTATATTTCGATAAATAAATTATTATTGGCGTGATTATTCTGACTCTGACAGAATATTTTAAATGAATAGTCCACAGACTAGTGAGATAAATAGTCTGTATGATACACAGACTAGTTAGAGATACTACGGTATTACTTAAAATTGATCATAGCTTAAATTCCTCAATATCACTCAATATTTATAATCACAGATAACAATTGTTTTGCTCTTTTTATAGAAGTATTTTCATAGGTTTTAAATTAATCATGTCTAATATTTTATGGGGTATAGGACAACTTGTAAACGATCCATCGGGGACTCTTATAAGCACGATTCAAAAACACATATTTAGAAAACAATCCAATGGTGAAGATGTTATTATTTCAGCTGAAACTACAACCAGACAAATGCAAGATGATAAAAAAACAAACAATGCTTTTACGAAACATAACAATATTGTTGTAAGCTCTCCTAATCCATCGTGTTTGAATTCGAAATGGCAAAACGAGCTAAAATCCAAACAAACACAAGTTGGAACTGGATTGAAACGGCGGCACCAATTATCAACACAGTGCTCAGAATCTCTAAATCTTCACTACAGAACTAGTAAGGCAACAAGTGTTCCCATAGTAAATCTTATGGATCAGAACATCGGAACCTCAAATGCTTGTTTAAACAAAGACACTTATATCGAAACTGAGAGATTAAATATTTGTGAAGATCATCAACAAGTATTATCTTATCTAAGAAAATGGCCCGCAGAAAGGAAAATAAAAGCACAAAAAGAACCTACTAAAGATAAATTTACGCTCCTACGAACTAAGTTACTTCAAGTAGTGAAGTTACTGAAGCTAGAGAAAATTCAAGGTATACCACAATATCGAAGCACAGATATAAAAGTTATGAAATTGTATAAAAGTGCCAGCGTCGAAGCAAAATTATCTCAACAAGACAAAACTCGCTGAATAAATAGGGAAGTTCCAAGCTATCTTTCATTTTAGAACACAATAAGTATAGTAAAGTATAACATAACTCGCAAATTATTACAATTAAATATAATCGTACCTACCTAAAGGCTAACCGAAATCAAAATCGACTAAATTTTATATTAACAAGACGCTCAAACGTAATGTTAAGGAGTAATATCTCTCAAAATGGATGCACCATTATTTAACTGGTGAAGCAATAAGAATTTTAAATTAAAATGTTATAAGTTGAATCATGAAAGTTCGTTATGGTATAAGAAAAAGTATTTTGGAGTAACAAATGAGCATAGGACGCCAATTTCTTTCGAAAACAACCCAACACTTTGTTTCGGCTTTTTCCAGGCTGAATCGCATCGATCTTCATGAAGGATTATTGCGCCCTGTCGCTTTCGAAAGCCGTCTTCCTACACTGCCTTTTTATGCTCCTAGAAATAGATAGTGCAGAGGTAGGTAGAGATGTCTATATCTCACAAAGTGCAGAATATGTATTGTACAAAAAACCACGCACACAAAGTTTATCTGGAAGAAATGCTATTTAGCATTAAGGTTGTGAAAAAAAATCTCTAATTTTCTGTCTATTTACCTTGCAAGTTGAACCATGATCTTTGCGTGGGATAATAATTGCGTGTCTATCCCTGTCACTTCCCGAAACAAGTGGCGTTTCTATAATAAACTCGGGGTAACCCCATTTGTTGTCGCGTTTAAATATATTCGGTAAACCCCAATATAATTGTTTATTCTCATAAAAAGGTTAAAGAAGAGGCTCGTGTAACATTGTTAGGGGAATCACGTCTCAACGCGCTTCAAGCTCTCTGCCCTCGAATGCCGCGGTCGCGTAGGTAACCAGAGGCCCGCGTCAAACGAGTGTGCTACATTATTCGCCACATAAATTCATTGTTTTACTCAGCTGTCTAGTTTAAAAATGAATTTCTAATTTCCGAGGAAGAAAACATTTTCATGGGATTAGAATCCCATGCCACCAAACTAATTGGATAATAGTTTTTTTTTCATGGCAGTATACAAAAAAAGATATAAATAATAATCAAGATCAAGAATCTCATGTATCAAGAGATAAATGAGAAAAGAGCATTCAAAAGATTCATCAGTGTTTTTTACATCGACCGAGGGACGGTGCCGGTACAAAAGTAAATAGGATATTCTATTTAAATAAAAGTCCAACCCTGTACTTACCCTTGAGAGAATCTGATTACCCCCTATGGATGGAAATCTCTATTATTATATGAAACTACCGTGACGTAACATTAGATATACCTAGGATGTTTATTGTCTAAGGGATTATGTAAGAAAAATTGGATAGTGTATGGATGAATAAATAAAAAATACTGGTAATTTTTACAAAGCATCATCTAGCCCCAAACTAAGCAGAGCTTGTGTTATGGGAACTACATGACTGATTTTAATACTTATATGCATTTTTTTTGTAAATTCATAAATATTATACATTGAAAACACCCAGATCTGAGACAAATATGTGAAGATCACACAAACATATTCCCCATGACGGGAATCGAACCCACAACTTTCTGCGTCTCAAACGGGCCTTCACCCACTGCGCCACAGAGGTCGAATAAAACGTCCGTGCGTTACTTAAAACTTGGGTTCGCTATACTATGTTTTTATCTATGCGTACTGCGTAAGGATAAAAGGCGGTATCGTGTTTAAACAGGTCAAAGACCACCGAAGGTCCAGAGAAACCTTGCAAAAAGGACTTCCTGTTACGAAGTTGGCCTTAAAATGCCTCCCCGTTATTATCTTTACTTTCACATTAAAATCGTATGTGGAATCCACCTATATATCTAGTTGTCTGGTATGAAATCGCTAATTAGTGATAAGACCGCCCATTGTACAACTTTGTCAAAGTTTGTAGTACTTATCTAAGCTGATGTATTATTTGGTGTGTAATAAAGTATTTTCTATCTATTTACAATTCCTTGCAGGTTATCTGGAAGAAAATGGTTTAAAGCATTAAGTTCGCCTATGTACTACTATTTTGTGAAATAAAGAATTTTCTATCCATCCATCTATCCTTTATTTTTGTCGTATTCGATTACTATGTTCATTTTTGAAGTTTCTTCTTCATTCCCCTTCTTGATTCAGATCCTTATAAGCAAAATAAATCTTCCAATCGCATCGATGGTTAGAGGAATCATTGAGGAAGGATGCTGCTAAACACAAGGTTATGTATATGTACTATATATTTGTGCAATTAACCAATACACCTATTTATTTGTGCAATTTAATAAGACGATACCGTCTTTTAGGCAATATTAGAGGTAGATAATGCCAGTCGCGACAACTAGTCCCACGTATATTACTCGTAGAGTATATTACTCGGCTAATGTCTAGATAGTAACAAACAACAGATACATCAAATAATCCACGTAATTGTATTAAAGCATCATATAAATAATTAGTCACCGACTGAGGCTGTCGCCACCGGACGTGACTCGACTTAGACCCTAAAGGCTCACAATTTGATTATAAGCCTATCCCAATACAACTGCCGCTCTACTAAACTCACAAAAGGAAAATGTGTCAGTTTCCTATTGTAAGGTGAATAAAGCCTTACTGGGCCCTTGCTTACCCACCGCCTCGGCGCCGCCGCCGCCGTCATGTAAACGACCGAGCGAATGTTCCAATTACTTATTGCATTAATATTAAAAGTATTTTAAGAGCTCAATATAATGAAACAAAATGGACTAGGAACCTACTTACTTGAATCATTAGTTTCAAGTTTGACAATCTGAAATTTGAAAATGTTTCTGAACTAGTTTTCTATAAAAAAACACCGATTTCTTCCTGCTATTATTATTAATTAGTTTTTGCCCGCGGCTTCGCCCGCGTGGTGTTAATAAAAGTAGCATATGACCGTCTCCAGGCTTCAAACTATGTCCACCAACTTTTGAATGAATCGAACCAAGGATTACAATTTATACAAAGTTTTGAACTCAATTGCACACCACCAAAGGGTAGTTTTGAAAAAATAAAAAATACGTGTTTCATTATTTACTTTAAAGTTTATTTGTACAGAGTTTTGAGCGAATCAAACATTTTTATTTTTTTCATAGAAACTTTACCGCCCTATTTAACCCCATTAGTGGTCGATTTTCGAAAATTAATTCCTAAACTATCTACATTCCAAATTTCATCAAAACCGGTTTAGTAGTTACGGAGATACGTGGTAACAAACATTCACACACACACACACACACACACACACAGACTTTCGCATTTATTATATTAGTTATTATAGTTATTAATATCAAGTTTGGATGTTTAGATGTTTGGAAGTTTGTTCCAATAATCCGTATTCCGTAAATGCAGCCGTTTACCGAACACCTAACTAAATCCATTAGTCAGCTCACTTATTCAATGGTGATATTACCTTGACACGGTGCAAATAAAATCCTACTAAAATATATAAATGCGAACAAAGAATCTTCGTAACGGCTGAAACGATCGTGTTTATGATCTGGAGTAACACATAGGCTACTTTTTAACCGGGTACCACAAAGGCGAAGCTGTGGGCGGAAGCTAGTGTTATAAATAAAATCCTACTATCCTACTAATATTATAAACGCGAAAGTTTGTGAGGATGGATTGCTCTTTCACGCAAAAACTACAAAACGGATTTTGATGAAACTTTCCGTAATATAGCTTATACATAGGCTACTTTTTATCCGGGTGCAACGCGGGCGAAGCCATGGGCAGAAGCTAGTAAACAAGAAAGCTATGGTGACCTCCGCGGCGGACAAAAAATCTACTCATTTAAAGTTTAGCCACTTCAAAAGCTCTTCGCAAAAGATATCGCATGGATTAATCGCTTATTTATAAACTGTACTAAAAATAAATTCTGAGAGATTATTCTGTTTCAAATTATTCAGGGTTATAAAAATATTTTATTTATTTTACAAACTTACGTACCTATAGATAAATTAACAGTTGCAAACGATCTATTGATAGCTCAAATGATCCTAATCACTACCAGACGGAAGCGTTTCCATAATACTGGCCGCATCGCTACGCTGAATGGCAATGCTAAAGCGATGATTCATTTGCAACGGTCTTTAGATAGATAGCTGTTTCATCTGTATTTTTTGTATATACCTACTTGGACATAGTTGTATGAATAAATGTATATTATTCTTAAAATTTTTGGAATAAACTTACAGTTTATTCCACATTTTCTAAATTACTAGCATCTATCCACAGCTTTGCTCGCGTTTTACCCGAATAGAAATGTAGCCTAAGTGTTATTCTGATGTATCCTATTAATATAATAAATGCGAAAGTCTGTGTGAATGTTTGTTACCACGTATCTCCGTAACTACTAACCGATTTTGATGAAATTTGGAATGTAGATAGTTTAGGATCTAGAATAACACATAGGCTAATCTAATTTTCGAAAATCGACTCCTAATGGGGTTAAAAAAATAAAAATGTTTGATTCGCTCAAAACTCTGTACAAATAAACTTTAAAATAAATAATGAAATACGTATTTTTTTATTTTTTCAAAACTACCCTTTGGGGGTGTGCAATTGAGTTCTAAACTTTGTATAACTTGTAATCCTTAGTTCGATACATTCAAAAGTTGGTGGACATATTTTGAAGCCTGGAGACGGTCATATGCTACTTTTATTAACATACCACGCGGACGAAGCCGCGGGCAACAACTAGTAAGCTATATTACTGTAAAGTTTCATCAAATATCGTTCAGTAGTTTTTGCGTGAAAGAGTAACAAATATCCATCCTCACAATCTTTCGCGTTTATATAATAGTAAGAATTTTTTTTTGTAATATAAGTAATACCTTCTCTATTAAAGAATAAAATATAACATATTTAAAATTATTACAAAGGTAAGTTTCAAAAAAAACAATGTAGCGACAAAATTAAAATATATATATGGACATTCTAACTGTCGTGTAATTTTACTCAACAGGTAAGCATTGGTTACAATATAAGGACATAATGAATACATACATTTTTTTTTAATATAACTAAAGAATCAAGCGCACAGTTGGTAAGCGGTTCATTAATTTAAATTGTTAAAATTTCAACCAAATATATGAGAGTCCTGAAAAAAACAAAGAAAAGGAGATTACCTACCTAATACAGTTTTCTAGATTTCATCCTTCTATGATGAAGCCTTTGTGGTCCTGGTTAATACCCCTTCTGGGCGTTATTCCTGTAATTTACAAGGAATGACCGATGTATCAGCCTTTGCTTCTTGCAATGACACTCAGATTAATGTTGCGCCCCCGAACCTTCATCCATAAACGGAACGTTACCTATGCTGGTAGGCGCGGCAGGGCCGGATCCAATATAAATATCGTAACTGGGATACCTAACTTTCGGTCCAACCTTTTAGTCACACAGACCGGATTAGACCGGACGCAGGTACGTCCGGTCTAATCTCAGTAATGGCTGGCCCTCTTTGGTAACTCCGGTTATATTCAAAGTACCTTGGGGAAAAGATGAATGAAGAAATGTAGGTACTTATGCTAACCGTGGACTCATGTCCAAAGTCTAAAGATATTTTGGTCATCTTTGGTACAGTTAAACCTTTTTAGTCAACCGGCGATTGAATAGGTTCGGAGAACAGTATGTGGACTAACAAGAAGTTAACAGCACTGGAAGTGACAATTCATAGTTATTTTGAACTTTGCTTAAAGAAGGTACCTACATTTCTATATAGGAGTAGATGTCGATATAATCAGTCCATATCAATAACATATACTCTACAACTTAGGAAACTGAATAAATGTGTTCGTTGTTCTAAAAATAAATTAATTTATTAACTCAGACATTTTTGGTCCATTTTTTTTGTAAGTATGTCTGAGTATCTATTTTAGAATAAATAAAGCACAATGTATTAAAAAAGGAAGGTTTAAGAACCTTTACTCGTGTCCTGAGTAAGCTGTCTCAGGTGAGACTTTCTACTTTATCAGGACCCGACTAATGCCTTCATTACTGACAAGTCATTCCGATCTAGAATGACCTGCAGGATGCTGTTGGAACTGCCCCGCACTCTGCTGATACAAATATAATATAGTTCAAAGAGCTATCGATATACAGGACACCCGAGAAAAAAGAAGAAATGAATATTGAATATGAAGTAAGAAATCTGGTCCAAATCGGTCCAATAAGCGGCAATGAGCTCGTAAACGGTCACGTGGAATACTATGCAAAATCGTGGGCATGTGTCAAATATAATGTTTGAAGGAGCCTCTGACTACCCCCTGGTTCCTGAAAAATCTTTTTACTGAGTATGTGTCTGAGGTTGTCCATCATATGAGAAGAAGAACAGTCGTGAGTGTATTTGTTTTTTTTTTTAATTTTTAATTGCAATTTGTGTAGATGATTATCTGAATTTACCCAATAACAAACACATATATAACAGAATTATACATAAAAGCAGTGCACGAGCACAATTCCAACTAGTCTTGGTTGCCTTGATACATAATACTTACACCTTGAAAATGGCATCTGGCTCTGCACGCGGCCAATATTTACAGCCTTTTTGGAGTTTTTATGGATGGCTTTGCGGCACATGAGACCTCCATTATTCTCTTTCTTCCTGAATTAGGTACGATTCGCCGTAACTCTCGCCATTATCGCTTTACATTACGTACCGTAAGTGAGGTGTCATTGCTTCTTCTCATCATTTGAAATATATATTATCTACAAAAGCTTCCCACTCTGAATATATATTTTTCGGTTCCGCATATTATAATGCGTATCTGTTCCTAAAATAACAAGTAAGTTCCCGTTTACGTGGAAAAAGGAAAATATCTTAAAGCTTTAACTCGAACTTCTTACATTTTGATAAAGCTTATCAAAATATAATTAGTATAACTACTACTATAGTACCTATTATAATATCTGTGCTACGAATAAGTCTACGCCCGACACGTCTGTCTGTTTGTCACAAGGTTGTATATTTTAACAGTAATTAGTCAAATACAAAAACTTTGAAAAAGTTCGTCTATCTTGTTCATTTACAAAATATATTGTATTATGTACACATATACACACCACTTTGGTTCCATCTGTTGCTCAGACTCTCATGAGACTAGTGTTCCCAGTGGAACTCACTAAACATACACTCATCGCTAACCTTCACACACACAGTTTACACTCGCACTACACTTCACACACACACACTATAATTCGCATCAGACCAAATGTTAAAAACTTTCATAGCCTTACAAAATAATTGTTAAATTAGACCTAAGCAAGAGCGAAATTTACTATGACAAGTATTTTTTACTTAAAAGGAAATTTCATCATTGTTAATATTAAGTATCTTTGGAAACTCAATAAAACATTTGTATTTGTATTAATGTATTATTGTATTTGTATGTAGTTGTACAGACACCTTTGTGAGTGAGCCAGCCTCGCTGGCTGGTACATCAGTCATCAGTACATCAGTCATGTAGGTTCCATAACACAAGCTCTTCTTAGTTTGGGGCTAGATGATGCTGTGTGAAAATGTCCAACATTTTTTATACTACTTGTAAGGTTGATAAATAAGGACCCGGTCAAACTGACGTGGTTGCGGTGGCGATCAATATATTCACGCGAACTTTGGCAACCACTTGACAACCATTACCCTTGGCAACCATCAAGGACACTTGACAACCATGGCCTTTTTTATGTATTATTTCTTTATGGCGTTGTTTAATTAAATTTATTACTGTACTTTGTTACCTGAAATAAAGATGATTAAATCTTTCATAGCCTGAGTTTACTTTAAAATATAAATTAACTCTTATTATTTATTTTATTTAAGACGGTCTGCGAAGTAAACAAGTAATTCAAATAACACATTAACTTATCACACGTATGTTACACCGACACGAGATGTCGAATCAGATATTTCTTGAGCTTACTGAAATAGAAAAAGTCAATTCGAATGGTGTTTCTGAATTTTATTCTCATACACTTTACTCGCCTTTTGAGTTCACTGTGTAGGTACTCGAATATCTGGACGATGGTTTTAAATCACCCGGCTTTTGGAAAGATGGATTGCATGAAGTTTATAATACCTATTCTAAGTATGTACAGATTTTTGATCAAGTGAACGAAGCAAACGAAGATATCCGAGTCCACTTGGGCAATCCAGCGTTTGTATGCATGTTTGTCTGACGATAACTACCAAAACGTTTATTAAATTAGTACGTAGGTTTTTTTTATAAATAATGCTGCTCATTTTTCACACCAGCATCATCTAGCCCCAAACTAAGCAGAGCTTGTATTATGGGAACTACATGACTGATATACTATTTATATACTTTATTATTTATAAAAACATACATATTATTATATGACAAAACATATATAAGTACTGACGTTGATTTATTTACTACGTCGACAAGCAAGCTTAGACGCTTACTTGTAAACAAATTATTTTTAGACAGTTAAGTTATTACTATTTTTGTCATTGTAAACCATGTAACTTCTTATCTTTTTTTAATCTCTGATCCGTTGTCCTCATATCTGTAGTTTTAGCATATATATTTTTTTCTATTCATGGAAACTTTTAATTGGCCCTCAGCCTACCTACATGCACTTTGCATGTAAGTAATTTCATGTGTACCTACCTAGCTGTAAGTTTTCTTAAAATTCAAAAATAAATAAATAAATTATACATAGAAAACACCTAGACCAGAGACAAATATTTGCAGATCATACAAACATTTGTCCCGCCGGTTGAACCAGTCCAGTTAGTTATACTTAATTATAGAATTTCGGAGTTCAAAGATTAACTTAATCAGTAAGGGATATTTTTAAACTATGGGATAGAGTGGTTTCGGTATAGTCCGGCAAAAACAGTACTTCGAGAGATATCAGTTTTTCTTTAGAGAACGCGAGATATCAGATAACTAATAGTTATAAAGTTTTTGGAATAATTTTAAATTTGTAGCTTTCTCCAAATAACCTTTAAAAATATGTTTATAGCTTACACTTCTATTAGGGCTCCGCACCCAAAGCGTACCAAATGGACCCTTTTAATAAGCCTCGCCACCACCACCCAGGGCCGTATATATTTAACTGGTATAAGTAGCAGCCAGTACACCTAGCAGACAGGTCATTTTACCTGTTTTAATTAAAAATGCATCAGTCCGAGCAACTTCAAAGAAAATAATAACTAAATTATGTACAAAACCCTTAACAATTTCAACACCTCTGAGTACCAAGTAGAATCAAACAACAAACATGTACTAATTAATAAATGTAACTATGAAATCTGAATAAACAAGATAGTTTACAAACCATTTTGTTTGATAGTTGTATTCCAAAACATGTTAACTCTGTCAACAGATAATTACTCTATAAAAGCATTCACCAGCATTACCTAGAGCTGTAAAATATTCAACAGCTCGTTTGTTTACCTACACTACATAAGAGAGAGAGAGAGAGAGAGAGAGAGAGAGAGAGAGAGGGAGGATGGGAAAAGGAATGGCTGCTAAACCGCTGAGCCGTTTGTGATGAGATATGAGGTACAAACAGACAGAGGTCAGATGCGAATAATTAGTCTGCAGGGATGGCAATCGCGAACGAAGTCGCGGGTACAGCTAGTAATAAATAATGCTGGACATTTTCACACAGCATCATCTAACCCCAAACAAAGCAGAGCATTATGATGATATGATATGGGAACTACACTTTTTTTTGTAAATTCATACATATTATACATAGAAAACACCCAGAGCCGAGACATGCACACATCTGTCCTGTGGCGGGAATCGAACCCACAATCTTCTGCGTCTCAGGCACACACAATGCGCCACAGAGGTCGTCTAGGGAATTTATATTTTTGATCACTACGGGAATTTATATTTTTGTGGCTAAAGCCTATCTCTCTATCTAGAATTTGGTCCTGTATAGGTACACGTATTGATAGATCCCTCTATAGGAATTGGAGAGCATTATGGATAGAGCACTATTACAGTGCTACGATACAGTATCCCAACAGTAGGGGTCTTCGGTAGAGATATTTATAGACAGAAGTTTGTAGTCTGGAGGTCAAATCAAGATTTGTTTATTTGGGTCAAAAACAAAAACACTAAAATACTAAAAGAATGGTAATATCTGCAGAAGTTTGAAAAATTGTGTCCCGAATATGAGCGCCTTTCTTCGAAAAGAACCAAAAAAAAAATTATTCGATGACCACGAGTTTTCGTACATAATAGAAAGTAAAATTATAAAGAAAACACCTAATGTAATTGAGGCATACCTAAATGAATGGAGTATAATGTGTGTAATTGTGTTTGTGTACAGAGGTGTATGTGTGTATAAGAGAGAGACAGAGAGAGAGAGAGAGAGCGATGGGGTGAGTACGTGGGCGAGGAAAGTCATTGACGGAACGAGATACTGTTTTTGTGACTAGTATGCCGTTTCTAGTACTTTTCAATGGGGGTATGTCAAAAAACAATGCAGTTTGAGATTAATTATCGTATACAGGGCTGAAAACTCTGCGTTAATTACACATTCAAGGGGTCTTGATAAATACCACTCCTGAGGCAAGATTGAATTGTATGGAAATGACATTAGCTGTGGGAATGTCACTTGACAGCTGCCAAGTTTTACCTTGATAAATTTGTGCATGAAAGAAAAAGGAAGCGTAAAGTATTTGTCTAGACCCCCTGTAACAGTTTGACTACAGTAGGGGTAAATAATAAGGATCTTTTCGAATGTTTTCATATTATTTTCAACTAGACTAAATATAATAAGCTTGGATTGTAAAATAATAAATTATAGATCCATTTGGAATACAGCGTTTCGCACAACTTAATTCAAGATCATCGATAGATAGAATATGCCGTCCAGTGGTAACGAGCTTTGAGCTTAAACGGTTTTAATACCGCGATGATGGATGACAAGAGCTCCCTCATGTGGTTGGCGAGGCGTGTGTCATTTTCAGAGGTACCTACTCTGAATTGAACTTTTATCAATCCATAAGCATTTGATTAATAACGATTCATCATCGCCTTTCACTTTGGATTTAGAAATAGACTGCTCTTCACTATATACCTACCTTTATCTTTTTCTGTAATTGTACATCTGTCAAACCATCTTACACTATCCTATCCTACTTATATTATAAATGACAAAATTTTGATGTTTATAGCTAATAATCTACGTAACGGCTGGACCGACTTAGATGGAATTTCGAAAAGGTTGCTTCGTGAGCTAGATTAACATATAGGCTACTTTTATCCGGGTACCAATCGAGCCAAGCCGTGGGCAGATGCTAGTAATTCAAATAATATTAATTGATATAATCATAATGTTTATCATTCATATAAATTGTCTACTGACCATTGATATAGTCATGCTTAGTTTGGGGCTAGATATTGCTGTGTGTAAAAATTACCAGCATTATTTATTTATTGATATGAGTGATATGTTTTACTAAAAATGTTAAAATTTAATCATCAATGTCCATGTTTACTGTTAGATTCAAAATCTAAATCTATAAACATTTCATTTTAATAATTTTGTCCTATTATAACATTTTATAGTATCCGTTTCCCCTTTCTTTACAAAATGTTCTAAAAGGTTTTCATTGGCTCAACCCGACTGTCTGGCTAATTACAAAAACAATATTAAAAAGTAATTACAATATTTGAAAATAAAATTATTTGGTTGTAGAAAACCGTTTGTTTCATCTAGTTGTCACTTGGTTTTAATTTGTGGCGTCACTTTAAAAATTGCGTGTCCACATCGTCATGGATTCGACTCGTGAATATTTTCGTAGTATGATTTACTACGAATATGAATGTAATTTGACAGCGCAGCAGAGCCTTTCTCGGCTTCAAAACTCGACTTCACTGCTTTTGGTAATGAAGCACCATGCAAGATGACTTTTTATAGCTGATTTGCGGATTTCAAGCGCGATCGCCCGTCCACCGCAATGAACAACAAAAACGTCGATGCTGTACGCCGTATGATCGAAACGCACAGGCATGTGACCTACCGTGCGATTCGGGCATACTTAGGTATAGTCATGAGTCAGATATAATTAACCCTACACAAACATTTGGGTGCGAAAAGGCTGTGCTCGTAATGGATCCCTTTGATTTTCAACGCTTTGACTGAGGCTCAACAAATGGACCGTGTCACTTGGTGCAATGCCATGCTTACCTGGTTCAACATAGGAGCATCAGATTTGGTGTGGGATATAGTAATAGGCGACAAAACTTGGATTTATGGCTACGACTCCATAACAAAACAGCAATCGACCGGGTCAATTTACATCACAAAGTGGTTGACAAAAAGTATGAAAAACAAATTTCCGAGATCACCACGGAGGAATGCCAAAATGTTTTCAAAATTGGTTTATTCGTAAGAAAAAATGCATTAAAGTTAACGGAGAATATTTTGAGAAGCAATAAATTATTTTTTGACCGTTCATAGTTTTTTTTTCTTATTCTTTCCGGAAATTTTTAGTGCACCCCACGCATTATACATGCATGCATTTATATATTTTACGTTCATGTAGCACTGGATGTGCAACGTGCATCCAATATTAGATAAGTACCTTAATTTCAACATTTCCATCAGCAAGAGGTTGCATATAGACGGATTAGTTGCAGAGTCCCAACAAATCTGTGAAGCAAACCAAGCAGTAATGGACGGAATTAATTATAAGGGTCCACGGGTTCATCTCGAAGTTCTACTATGAGACCATGATTACCCTTCTATAGTCACTAGCATTTCGTAGTAAGTACCTGTAAGGTACTTGATAAATGTTTGTTAAATGGAATAATCTGCGAATTAGATATACTTTTTATAAACTTTGGCAAAAAAGGTGCATTTTTGCCAAAATTGCGTTACATAATACTACGATGATCAGTAAAACAAGCGAATGTGGTCGTAAATTTAATTTCTACCTTTGTCATGCCTCTAAAAAGTTACCGATAATAAAAAAGGGGCATAAACGACCATTTGTTTAACGGTTTTTCATATTTTTTTCAATGAAATATATTTATTTTACTTTTGAATTAAATTGAATCATTTTAGGATTGCTCCTGATCACAGGTGTTGCCGAAATATTGGTAGGTTCTACGTTCTACAAGGAACTCGTATATTTAACTCACTTACCGTGACTTAAATATTGATAAACACATTGTGATGTATCGTGCAAAATGGAAAGCTGTCAAGAACCTTTTCTTTATATTGGAAGGGTTTTCATCAAATCAACTTATTTCTACTTACTTGCTCCTGTAGACCATCTTTATAATAAAACAAATGTTCAGCACTGAACATTTTTTTACACAGCATCATCTAGCCCCAAAGTAAGCAGAGCTTGTGTTATGGAAACTATACATCTGAATGAAAACGAATAGCCCCCGCTTTCGTTTTGTTTTTTTTATTTAAATCGGCAACTTGAGTACTTATACCTAAATTTAATTATCAGTTTCTGATGGCCTAGATTAACGTTGAGATGGCTTAGATTATCAGAATAGTTAAGCTATTTCCTTTTAATCTTTTTAATACAATACTGACTGAAACAGCTAACAAAAACTAAACAAAAGAGTCCAAACACGACTGTGGCTGTTGTTTGTGTATATATATTTGTGTTGATGTTTTGAGTAAACAAAGTAACAATAAATCTTCTTAAATATCAGCAAAAAATACTATGCCCCGCTGTATAAAACTCGACGGATGTTCTTCCCCTTACAATGCGTAAATGTTTCTCCAAGAAGTAGTGTAGAAATTAATGGATCCTGATTGTGATTGTGCCTTTATTATTCAGATGCTTTCAACTAGACCGCTACACAAATACCTCACTATGAATATGTAAACCGGATCGGGAATTATGGGTCAAATGGAATAGTAATAGCATTCAATAATGGATTATTGACTAATATGCTAAACGAAACGACCAGATAGTTATGACAAATATGTATTGTATCTCTATTTCCAAGACCAACAAATTGGTTTTTAATATTACTAAGTAGGTAGATACTTATCTAAAGGTACATTGTCTAGAGACTTATGTAGATACACATAGAAATGTTCCCAATACCTACACCTATAGTTCAAATTCAATTATTTAACTAAGAATTTAGCCCGCTGAATATATAATATTATATTTTGACTTGCCTTTGACTACCCTTAACCTCACGAATCTGCGACATCGCCAACTATCTGAGAATGTCCCTCGTGAGTTCATGTTGGTTTATTCTACGTCAGAACACACGTTCCTAGAACTTAATTTAGTGATAATCTAACATCGATAACTAGCACAATTTCACTAATATGTCTCTTGCCTTTGGTTTATATATTACATTGGGTACATACTTACTTAGATAATTTTAGAGATATTTTGCATTGCATTTCCATATTTTTAAATCTTATCTTTCCATATTTTAGCAATTCTTATACCATTAAAGTTTGTTCATTATACGACACATTATAAATACATTATATATATTTGCTCGACACATCAACGAATACAATTTTATGAAATTGTTTTTTTTTCCACCGCCACAAATATATTCGACCTTATATTTTACTACTTATACTACTTCTCTATGATCTGGGTTACAACACCTATCGTAAAATGCTACTGCGTTAGGTATTCCAAATTATACCTATACGCTTGAATATAATATAATCTGTTAGCCTTTAGATCTTTCAAACTTACTTAACATTCCTAATTACTACTTATTTACGACTATTCTGAAACATGGTATGACCGAGAATACACCGTTAAAAATTAAAACTTCGATAAAACCTAACATGGAGAAAGGAAAACTGTTATGCTAAAAACATAGATTTTCGTTTTAAGAAATCGTATGAACAAAATGTAATCGACATTGCTCAGTAAATACATAAAATAGGACGAGACTAATCTTTCGCCCGCAGTATTTTATTTTATATCATTGCTCCCGTTGAATTATGAGCAAGCAATATCAACCTGAACTCCAATATATATTATGTTTGCGCCTTGAATTTTGTATCTACTCCATTTCATCTCAGACAGGTTATTAGAGCAAACTGAAAGTATAGTGAATATAAAGAACACAGGAAACGGATTTAATGAAATTATACTTTATTCAAAATAGAAAGTACCATAACAGTTAACACTATTAACTGTTATGGTACTTTCTATTTTGTTCTCCGTGACCTACATAGATAACACACAACGGAAACAAGGATGCGTACGTTAAAGTGAATGGTTATTTGTTTTTATAAAAAGCTGTTAAAGAAATATATGTGTAAATTCACTATAGTTAATTGGAAGCTCTCGTCGTATCTATTAATCCAGCAATCCTACTCGTAGCAGTCAGAATAATAGAGCTAGGTCCTGAAACTAAACAGAAACTAGGTATCTACTAAGACTCCGGATGCAAATCTGAATTTAATATACCCACGTCCTTGTCTCGAACAGTAAAATACAGTCTAACTTAAATTGCTTCTCCTCTCCTTCCTGATTCGTGACCACGTGACTGAATTGTTATAAGTTCATTGAAAATTCTATTCGCATTCATGATTTTAATGCAAGAAATTCGTTGCCACGAAAATTGTATGTCCGCAATAAAATTGGGACTTTAATTTAACATGCAAATTATATTCTGTTTTACTATGAATATTATTATATAGCATGTTACCTGTTCACGGGGCCGAATAATAAGCCTCGGGGGTCAGTCATCAGTGGCGCAGTAGGTACATATGTGTGTACCTGTCCTTTCTGTGCTTTGTTGTTGTCAAATAAATAACTTTCTTTCTTCTTTCTACATATGATTTTAATTCATCCCAGTCCGTGTATTTGTCGCAGCCAACTAGCTTAATAAGCCTTTCAGTTAACAGCCTTGCCGCTTTACCAAACAGTGCTGTTTTCTAATCCGGCGTATTGTAGTCCAGCCTTAACAAAAGGGCGGCCAATGTTTAGCCATATTTACAATGTGATATGGTTATTATGTCAATATTTAGCCTTATTTACAATATGGCTAAACATTGACACAGATGAGAATGAATAGCTAAGATTGTTAGGCTGTTTAAAAATTACCGTTGTGTAATTTTAAAATAAAAATTACCGTTGTATTAATTGAACTCTAAATTAGGCGTTTAGAGTTCAAAAAAGCTTTTGGTTTCATCGCATGAGGTACATATACCTAATACATATAAAATGTAAAGCTCAACATGTGTAAAACAGATATATCTCGTAAATAACTGAAATAAAATATTTACACAAACCGAACCGTTGGATAATAGAATACCGGTTATTTGTGACGTTTTTTCATTACATTTTAAATGTTGACTTCAAACCGAGTTACAACTTTAATGGAGGTAGATCATATATTAAAGAACCTTGTGGAATTATAGGAAAACTTCTATAAAGTACCTATTGCGATATTAATCGCACAAAGTTTCGGGATTGTATTACTGCCACGAAGGTAGCGCGTGACCTGAAAGACGTAAATAATTAGACGCACAATACTCTAACTTTCTAGAGATCTATCTAATAAGATAAAGGTACGAGTACCTACAACTCGATACATTTTCTACGTGACTGAAGTATCCGAGCAATATTAATTAATTAATGTGCGATTTCTTCCAATAGTCCCTATATTGGACTCCCTTGTGTGCCAATACTACCAAAAGACTACATGGTTTTAATAAGTAATTGGATACTTATAATATTTAGGTTATTTTATTTACCTTTCTTATCAGACATTCAAAACTGTATTTATTTTTCATGTAAACTTATACTACTAACGACCTTGACGACCTCTATGGCGCAGTGGGCAAAAGCCCGCCTGAGACGCAGAAGGTTGCCGATTTGATTCCAGCCGCGGGACAGATGTTTGTATGTTTGTATGGTGTGCAAATATTTGTCTCGGGTCTGGATGTTTTTTATATATAATATGTATGTATTTACGAAATCATCATAAGTTCCCAAAATACAAGATCTGCTTAGTTTGGGGCTAGATGATGGTGTGTGAAAATGTCCAGCATTATTTATTTATTCATTTATTTAAATTTTTTAACACTTTGGTGAGTTTGAAAGTGTAAAGCGACGCTTTGACATTAACTTCTACAATTAGTAATCATCTATGAAAATTAATGATAATATTCTGTTTATCTACTACTTGTATGTTCCTAGGTAGACTTCAATATCAGGAGATATTTGTATTGAGGAAATATCAAAATGATATTGCGCATTTTGATTTAATCTGTTTGAAGAATTACACAGCACAGTAATTAAATCATCATCTAAGGAAGGTATCGGTACCGTATTTCACACTGGCTTCATAATGAAAAGCTTTTCTCAAAACGCCGATTTTATACAGCGAGTGGGAAATTGATTAATGTTTATTAAAAACACCTTTTCATCGTTAATTGATTTTCCAATAATAGGGGTTCTGCTAGGCTTTGGTGATGGGTTTCCAATTTCACAGTTGACGAGATTCATTGTGCTATTTAGCAAATCGTTTTTGACGTGGGTTGAAATTGCACATGCGAATACCTACCTAAATGTACCTTACTATGTGGGTATGTGCCCCTATTCCAGGGCAAAAAGGTACCCCTACTGGACAGAGCAACCTACTGTGCAAAACGTGGGCATATGCCAAATATAGGAAATGTTTGGACCTGCCTCCTATTACGCCTTACTGGATATGTGCAAGGTTCTACGTACTGAATATGGATCTGAAGATCATGGAGATTAGGTACGTGTTTTTTGACAGTGCTTAACAATAGAAAAATAATTAAAGTTATATAATACTACATATATTACACACACATAACGTGTTATTTACAGAGGTACATACTTACCTATGTTAATTTAAAATGATCTTTAATTTCAACATGAAGGTACATTCAGTTTTTCGAGTTGTATAAGTTTTTCTCGATATAAGGACCGATTATTCTTATATATTAATTAGTATTCGATACCTAATTAATATTAAAAGTTTTAATAATTTGTTTTTAATTATTATATAATAGCTACTACCCACGGCTTCGTCCGCGTGTTACCCGAGTCTCCACGAAAAGCCGTTTTATTTTAACAGGATAATTATATAGCCTATATCCACCTACCCTGAAGGTAAAATATTGGTCAAATAATCTTTGAAATCGCATGTAGTTTCGGATATTACCGCCTATATCCAAACTTTACCTCTTTATAATATGAATGTAGATTTGCAATACAATTTTAAGCTGCATCTGCCTACCCAATTTGCGTTGGCGCGGCAGAAACACAATCAATTTTGAATACGGCATGTATTTCATCCAACCCCATGAAGTTCAATTAATTTATATACACAAACAAACTGTGTACAATATTCACAAATATAATGCTGACCTCTAGAAATGCCTGATACAAATCTTATTTCTGTGCAGCATATGTCGAGTATTCAAGAACGTAATACAGATAAGTCAAAGCTTTAGAGATGCCTATTGAGTACAAGAAAATGATCTTATAATTTTCACAAAATCTTTACATTTTCGTAATTTTACATTTGCAATTATAGTTGTTAAACGTGTGCATGTGGCAAATGTAATTTTTCTCTGACTACTTGGTATCTTCAAAGATCTACGCAGTATGTATGTATCGGAGGAGGTCCATAATGGAGAATACAGTTGTGAGCGTGTTTGTATGTTTTGTTTTTTTTTTTGCTGTTTAAATTTGCAATCGCTGTTTTAGAGTTCCGTTAAGAAACACAGTTTTCTCTCTGGATTCAATCGTCCATCACATTTATCCACTTCTGTTTACCTACATCACTGCACTATGCATAAAGCCTTTGTCTTACAAAGTGTTTTCACTTTAAAGGTGTGCGACCGAAGCTGAAGAGGTGGTCGCCTGTAAGCGCTACGTCAATCTGCTCTTGGTTCCATTGAGTGGCTCACCCTCGGGCCGCGGGAGTGGTAGGAGCTTGCGAGCGAGTCGCGTGAACGTGCTCCGGAACTGGCGGCTCATGCTGCAGTACAATACGAAGTTCACAGCCGACCCGACGAGCGCCATCAGATCCATCACCTCACCTGGGAGAAAATAAACCGGTGAGAACTTTAAAAATTTTGTTGTTAATTCAGACTTACACGGATCTAGTGTTGCCTAACACTCATGTACCTGCCAAATGCTGAGGTGGATGAGTCTAGTCGGCACATCATTATGTTTTTGTTACTGTGAGTACACATTACTACAGACCTTACCTACGTAATATTAATGCTGAACATTTTCACACAGAATCAAGCCCCAAAGCAAGCCGAGTGAGTAAGTAAGTAAAATGGTAGAAACATAATTATTTTCGACGTAAATTCTAAAAAAAATAAATTAAAATACCGTCTTTCTTTCATTTTTCCGGGCACTTAGACAATATATGATCCACATTAAAGTATCCCTACCGACAAAAAAATAGACCGCTCCAAAATTGAGAACCATTTATTTTTACTTTAAAAAAAACGGTAAACAAAAATTACGAAAATAAATCTAAATTATGAACAATAAGAGATGTCATACCGTAAAATAACGACTCGAAAGTTTGAAAACTATAGATTATACACTAAAACAAGATAAAAAAATAATCGAGCTCAGGTTTAGCGACTAGACTAAGTAGGTGCGATTTGACAAATAAACCACCTACGTTTAAATAATATAATATCGCACCGGGCCGGGCCCGAGTATTTTCATTTAGTATAAGAGTTAAAAATGGTTTATTATTTAACGTCTGGGAAAACAAATGTATGCAATTATTTTTTATTTTTAGATTTTTGTTCGTTTTTCGTTAACGGATCGTGATTATATTGTTATAAAACTTAATTTTGTTTGCTAGCCGTGGCTGAGTGAGGAAGACAAACATTCCCAAATAACATTATTCGACCGGATTAAAAAGCCACGCTAACAACTCGGAGGGCAGTTTTTACAGCTCTCAGATTATTTTTATGATAATGAATTCGTTCATGTTGTAAGAAGGAAGGAATAACAAAAGCAAATGTAGGTTATATCGCAATATAATAAAAGTTTTCCAACACTTTGTTATATTCAAACCATAGATATTGGGATTGAGAGTGCGAGCCTAAATTTTTCGCATAACTCCTGATTATAACTCATAGATACCTACGAGAACAGTTTTTTTTTACAAATTGAAGTGGTATTGTTAGTGGTATTAATAGGTATTAATGGTTTTCCTCATCTAAAAACAACGTATTCTAAATAAACGTAGCGTATAAGCAATTCAATTCAATATAAAATAATATTTTGCAGATATATTTCATGTTCTCATTTTGCACCGGTCGTCCGTCCGTGGCACCATGACGGCCCCGTCTGAAAACCAACGCTGCACCTGACCTACTAGGATTTGGTGCAGCATAACGCTGAGACGGGGACCTATTTGACCCCACGCAACACAAAATTAGGTACTTAGTTTGTCTGTTCGTCTCGTTTCGCTTTGTTAGTAAGTGTCTGTTTTGTGTGTTTATTATTATTTTGTGTATAACTTTTGTGTTCAAGGAGAAAAATAAATAGATTTTCTTTCGATACAATAATACTACTGCCTACACTCAAACAAGATTGTAAAATAGACGAGTAGCGTATGCAACGTCGCTTACGTTTTGAGCGACAAAAACTTTTCCGAATGGTTTCTTGATCTCAATCAAACGATGAAAATCTATGACGCCATAGGTAAGTCTACTTATTTGTACCAATTGCCTAGCACAGTTGTTCTTTTCATTGAATTGTAGGAATCATCATACACTTTTTCATAATATGAATACGAACGTGTGGTTACAACAGTAGCCCACAATACAGAAGGTATTGTGGGCTATATACGTAGCATATATATACATTTGTATTACCTTTACTGTACCTTATATACGGTTATAGAAGAAAACTTAAAGGTAGCCTATAACATTCTCCTACTCCGCTTGCTTATTCATAGAAAATTAAATTAGCTTAGTCCACTTCGCAATTCACCATACTTGGGGGCGCTTTCTTACTCATAGGTATACCTACTTTAAGAAGCATAGCAATGCTGCTGATTTTTCCTAAATGGCCAACTGCATCGAATGGTTTAAGTCGTACCTACGTAAAATAGAATACGTAGAATAGAATACTATGTCTGCAACGCAAGTACCATTAGAAACATAAGGTATGATGCCCATCAGCAATTGAGCTGGTCACGTACTCAATTCCTCAAGGCAGTGTGCTCGAATACATACTATTCTTGATCTACATAATTGATGATCTTCCTCAAAGATACGCACTTAGGCCAGGTAGAAACAAAAAAACAACCAAGATCACACCTAAAATTGCACAGCGACGGCCAGTCAATTAAAATCTATAATAAGCTTCCAAAACAAATCACGGAATTAGAAAAATATTAGTTTTTCACTAAACAACTAAAATCATTCCTAGTTGACAAGTGCTACTATGGCATTAACGGTTATTTAGACTAGGAAGCTAACACTTTCTTAAAAATTATAAAATAAATAAAAAATACCCTAAGTATATTTTGATTAATGATATATTATAACAAATGAAAAATTACATACGAGTAAAAAGCAAATGAATAAACCTTTTTTTATTGTAGAAAACCTCTGTGGGGTGGCGCAATGGGCGAAGGCTCGCCTGTGACGCAGATGTTGCGGGTTCGATTCCCGCCGCGGGACAAATAGTTGTATCTGCAAATATTGATCTCGGGTCTGGGTTTTTTCTATGTATAATATGTATGTATTTACAAAAAAAAATGTATATAAATAGTATATCAGTCACGTAGTTCCCATAATACAAGCTAAGCAGAGCTTATGACTGATATACTACTTATATACATTTAGTTTGGGGCTAGATGATGCTGTGTGAAATGTCCTGCATTATATTTTATTATTTAATTCCAACCAAACCGCTAAAACTGGATGTACCTTACTGACTCTCATACACAAAATAAAACAACCTACCTACTGATGCGACATTGAATACCTACTACCTAACACCTACCTGCTGATGAACAAAAAATACCTACTCCACAGGTTAGATACCTTGCCTACCTACTTAACTTTATCTTATCGTACCTACTAGTTTTGTTTACGCAAAAACTTGGCCTGCAAACCTATCTGTTGCTATACCCTTAGACAGGGTTAATATGAGATACATACATATAAACAACATTTATGTGTACCTACCATGTGAAAGCATTAAATGTATTGATTATTGAATATTCACTCTAACTAACAGACAATGACACTAATATCTGAAAAAAACCTTTATTTTCTTGAAGGGTGTCTCAAGGTACAGTTGACTGCAACATCATAAAACTGTTTATCAGCTGTTACAGATAATGTTTTATGCCTAACTACATACTTCGCATATTAATCCGAAACCAAAACAAAGTGTAAAACCAAATTTAATCTACAAAAAGAGCGGGGTTTAACATAGCAAAATAAATTCAAATAGCAATCGCGATGACAAACGAGCAGTATGAAAGTACTGAACTCGTTCCCTGTTTCAAATTAAAAATGTGTAGGTATAACAGCTCTGTTGTTTTTATAAAAATAACGCTCTTTATTGTAACCAAATCCTCCCTCTGGTGCGTCATTCTCCAACTATCCCAGCCATTCTGTCGGAATTGAATTTAGAAACATTCAGAATCGATTGCATCATTATCCGTAAGATCTTTTATTTTTAAACAAACATTCTTAATGCCACTGGAATATATGTTCCAGTGATCGTGAAACTGAAGACCTAAAAACCTGAATAGTAAAGTCTTCAATCAGCGTGGCCTACCCGTGATAACCTCACAGTAGAGCTTATCCAGTTCAAGGTTGCACAGCGAGCTATGGAACGGGCTATATGCTCGGGGTTTCTCTGAAGGATGAAATCCGTAACGAGATTATCCGACAGAGAACGACATTATCCGACAGAGAAGTCATCGGCATAGCTCAGCGGATTAGCAAGCTGAAGTGGCAATCGGCTGGTCATATAACATGCCGAAGAACCAACAACCGTTGTGGTAAACGAGTTCTTGAAACCGCGTCTGGACAAACGTAGTGTGGGGCGCCCTATGTGGAGCTATGTGGAGCGATGACTTAAGAAAGGCGGGCGGGGAGAAAGAAAAGAGCCGAACACCGGGCTCAGTGGTGCGTATTGGGAGAGGCCAGCAGTGGACTGTGGGCTGATGGAAATCGCAAAACGCTGAATCTTGAACTTAGCTCGGAAGTTAGAAAATTGATTGTTTAACGACTCCCTCTCTCACACCGTGAAATAGCTCACTTCGCAGATCGATCTAAATGTGGCGTTATATAGTTTCTTAGAGGACTTCAGTTCAAAATTGCCTAGGTTTAGAAATGTTCCTCGTGGATAGGTAAATTACGCTGAATTATTTACTTTCTCTGCTAAGTTAATCACAGGCAGCATTATAAATCAGCTCAAATTACAAAGAACTTTATGGAATGGAGAATAAAATGGTTTACCTACAATTTTTTGTGATTATAACTTACGATACCTAGGTACTTCATTTTATCACAAATAATTAAAGATATCGAGTGCTCGTCCTGAAGAAAGTCCCCGATAGTTCATGGGCCATATTATGTTTGAGATAAACGTAAAGTGGTATAATATATTAAAAACATAAAATAAACAATAAAATAAAAAAACTATTTTCTTCGTGCGTAGTTTGAAAGTAGTGGATGAGCTTGTTTTCGTCTAAACTCTTGTGTCAACACAACAGTTGGTATGTGAACATGACTTCAAATTTTAGCTATAGCACAGATATTATAATACAAGGCTATAGTATCGCTTTCAAATTATTTGTAGTGTTTATAACCTTGTCTCGAGTTTATACAGCCACGTTATTCATGAGAAATCATTGCAATGGGGGAAATAGAACATGATCGTAAAGAAGTAGGTATGTACCTATTATATTAATTTTAACTTTAGTATTATATTTTTATTTTGTTTTTAGCTTACACTTTAAAGTATGTTTTTAGTATTATACAAAATGTTAATGTGTGTTCTGTAGTTGTTGTCTAATAAACAATAGACAAAGTAAATACATGACTATTTTTTCTGAAACACAACAAGTAAACAAGTAACTCGTTGTACCCAGATTATTATGATGTCTTTCAATAATAAGACGAGCTGAACCCCTTTCTTATAGTATCTTTTATCGTTAAGATTTACATAATGAATACTTGAATACTTTTTTATGCTTCAGTGATGTCGTTATTCGGATGATGTTATTCGGAAAAGTGGATAAAGCCTTGAATTAGGTATCTTATTAAGACAAATGAATAGGTTGTTCTTATCAACAATATCGTGATTGTCCTTCGTCTCAAAACCACTTCAAATATCTTCGTCGTTATTGTTCTTCGTCCACTATTGTGTTTTAATTGTGAAAGTTGTGGTGTAAAAGCAGCCTCTCTTTTTCGCTCATGACTGTTACCGTGGTATTTTTATGGCCTGTTAGTTTGTACCTAGTTCTAAGACTCATCTAGGGCATGCATTCCGAAATTCCGGAATTTCGTAATTCCGGAATTTCGAATAGATTTTTTGATATTTCAATTCCGGAATTGAGAGGCCTAATATCGGTATTCCGATATTTATAAATTTTACTCAGTGAATGGCATTTTGCACAACAAAACGCAACATTTCTACTTTCCGAAGTCGTATAAAAGAAAGAAGACCATAATTAGTAGAAGTGCTGCACTATTTGCACGATTAGGAAGACTTATTCGTACAAACCTACGACAATATTTTACGAAAACCAAATAACGAGAAAATATCTGAGATTATCGTCAATTTACTACGCCAGTACAAAACTCACAGTGAGCCTAATCCTACAAATGCAGTACCCTCCAAGCCCAAAATGAACATGTCATCGTCTTCTAACGAAGACGTTTCAGTCAAAGAACCAACTCTACACGAACCGCTAGACAAGGAACTGGATAAATGCAAGAAAATCCGCAAGTATCCATCTGTATCTATCAATTTTGATAATGCAGGGTTTGTCAAAGTAGAAAAAACGATATGATAACGGAGGACAAAGAGGTGTGCATCTGACAGAAGCATACAAATATATTTTGTGTGTCTTGCCTGAGCGTATTGAGAGCAAATAAATATTATAAATAATGCTGGACATTTTTCATACAGCATCATCTAGCCCCAAATTAAGCAAAGCTTATATTATGGGAACTACATAACTGATATACTACTTAGGTATATACATATTTTTTGCTGTAAATACATAATGCTACATTGAAAAAAACAGACCTGAGACACATATTTGCAGATTCATAAAATGAATAAGTAATATTGTTGTTTTAATTATTTTGATCAAAATAATTACTGCGTGCGTGTGGAAGTGTGTAATATCGTACTTTTTTATTTATATTCTATATTGCTTAGTGTTGATTAAAATACTGATACACAAGGTATTTGTTCGCTCTTTTCCTGAAAACAGAAAAATAAAATAAAAAAATCCATTCCGGAATTCCAAAACTAGGTTCCCAGCATCAAAATTCAGTTCCGGAATTGAATACCTTCCGATATTGCATGCCCTAGACTCATCGCTGAGTATCTATATATCCCGCGTATAAGTTTGAGAGTGACAGTACATGCATATTTATCATTATGACTTTAAAATGTCCTCGTAGTTAGAAACTTTATGCAACTTTAAGTCTCAAAGTAAGTAACAGACATGATTATTGAAGTTTTATCTTAGGCACCCCGAGAAAGTTAATTAATCTTGGGTTCATTAGAATTTAATCAACACCCCTTATGAATACTTACACAAGCAGTTTAAACTGAGAACAAAACAAATAATGACCACTTTGTAAAAGTTTTTGAAACTAAAAATTACTAAACAGTAATCCGAATATCATAACCATAACGTATAAATTCTTTTTATTCTAGTATTCTCTTTTGGTTTGCAAAACATCAATTTAAATATTTAAGAAAGGAAAACATTTTATCCCGCTGCAAGAATCAATCTTCTCGGTCTACACCGAGGTCTCAAGAGTACTTTCAGATAAAAACCGGGTCTATTTTGGCGATCATTAGTTCCGCAACAAAAACGCAATTAAAAACTCTGAGCCTGTGTGTAAACGTCGATGTCCAACACATGAAGAGGATTAGTTAGGTGCCGAATTCGAATAGTAGAATCCTAATTGTGCAAGCACGTTCAGATATTGACAACCCTTTGAGCTTGGGCTACGAAAAGCTCAGTTATCAGCTGATGGGATGAAATTGATCATTCTGAATGGAAAAACATTGTATTTATTCAGATTAAGACAAGTAACGTTCGAAGAATGCTTACAAAATAACAAACTATCTATTGCTTTCAGATATACATTATAACAATGACTGTATTGTCAACACATTGAACACGAAATGCAAAACCACGCAGTAACTTATAAATCTAGGGTCACCAAGATACATTATATGCCCTGTTTGGGACTCACCGCTAAAAATTTAACAAACATATTTTATAAGCACCGTCATTCTTACAATTTCTTTATCCTATCGCTAATAAGTATAATAAATACTGTGTAAAAAATAAAAAAGTAAAATACATTTATGTACATAAGAATAAATTTATTCTTATGTACATACCTTATGTGGTAGTATAGTTACATCAGATTTTTCAGATGCCTTAATATGCCTTAACTTTTTTTCGGAGCCAATAAATAAACCACTAAAAGGAGGTGAGATTTAATTAAGATTCGCTCTCGATAACATTAACTAAGCTAACGCGTCGACCGCACTTACATCTGAACTAATTACGATACCATCATATGTGCTACAGAAACGTTCACGTGGACTGACAGCCTCCGCAATCTGCCACTTTGGGGTGCGGCGGGCGCTTATTCAACGGATAACCTTTTGACTCTGACCGTCAAATTTATCTTTGCTGGTGCCGTAATTGTACAGCAATCCTTTTCAGTCAGCCTTCGGGGTCTCAACACAATAGCATGCATTCGCCCCATCAACACGTGAAACTTTGTCGCCCAGATTAAGTGAGGCTAAAAATGTTTTGTTTATTCTTTACTTTGAATGCAAGTTAATCCTTCGATCCCGCGCTAGGCCATGGGCAGAGCCTTAAGGCACTCCTGCCTAATCTCAAAAATAAAAGGGATTGAGGTTGACATTTTAGGACAAATGATTGTTGTTTTTTTTCACTAAGTACTAAAGCATTTTGTGTTCTTCTCCTGAGCATTTAATATGCGATTAGACTTTTTCTTTTTTTTTTCTGAATGGACTTTAATGCTGCAGGGCCGCAGATGGCCTTGGTCAGCGTCACCGGACTACGGCGAGCGCAGAAGGCGCTCAGCCTGTAAAAAGTTAGGATGGGGCAACTAGCACAAGGGCACCACTTAGGTACGGACCTCGGCTTGGGCCGTTGCCAGAGGGGGTGGAATAGGAGAGAAACGCCCCGGTACATATCTGTACCGTGAGTAGGCGGAAGTGGGGACTCGTCGAGCCCGCCGGCGGGCTCGGTGTATCTGTGGAGTGTTTGCTCTGTCGGGACTTGATGACGTCACCACCGCGTTAGCGGTGCTGATGGGGTCATCGGGGTCACCAAGAACGTGTCTTGGTCTACGGAGGGTTTTCAACTCGGGTGACTCGATCGAGTAGTCGGGGATAGTGGAGATTAAGGGGTTCGGGTGGGATGAGGCCAGTTCATAATACCGCTGAGAAGCGGTTTTTATGAATTTGGCTATGGACTCGAGCTTGGTGTCTCGGTGGAGATCTATGTTGCGCGAATACCACGGCGCACCGGTGGCCTTGCGCAAGAAACGATTTTGGACAGCTTGGAGTTTTTTGACATGAATGGAGTGGCCGAAGGCCACTGCGGCATATGTCATAATAGGGCGGATGCACGTTTTGTAAAGTGTCACCTTATTTCTAAGGGACATTTTGCTCTTCGCACAGATGAGAGGGGAAAGGCGGCCAAGGATGAACTTGGCGCGGTTGCTCACTTTCGTAATGTGAGTGAAGAAGGATAGACGTCTATCAAGGATCACTCCTAAGTAACGGGCTGACTTAACCCATGGGATGGGTTCGCCAAAGAGTGAGACCGTTCTTGTGGGCAAGCGGTTTCTCCGAGAAAAGAGCACTGCTGCACTTTTCGTTGGATTGACCTCTATGCGCCATTTACGGAACCATGCACTTAAGGTGTCGAGAGCGGCTTGCAGCTTTATGCGCACTCGATCAGAGTTCTTATCGGATGCGTATAAAGCTGTGTCGTCCGCGAAAAGGGCAAGTTCGACTTGATGAGTCCGAGGAATATCGCTGGTATACAGCGTGAACAGGAGAGGAGCAAGGACGGAGCCCTGAGGGACACCGGCTCTTATGGGTCTGGGGTCAGAAAGAGTACCTTCCACGCGATAGCGGAAGCTTCGATTGTGGAGATAGTCTCGTAAGATGAGCACGAGTCTGTCTGGCACTCCGAGTTGGAATAGCTTGTAGATCAAGCCATTGTGCCAGACTTTATCGAAAGCTTTCGCTACATCGAGGAAGATTGCACCTGTATCTGCAGGCCAGATAGCGTGCCTCTTGGATAGGATGTGCTCCGTGATGCGGAGCACTTGCTGGGGGCACGAGTGTCGGGCTCGAAAACCGAACTGCTCGTCCGGGAGGAGCCTGAACTCGTTTACGTGGGACCAAAGACGATTCAGAAGGAGTCGTTCGTAAATCTTCCCCAGGGAACTGAGGAGACTGATAGGGCGGTAGCTGGAGGGTTCATTTGCACTTTTGCCGGGCTTACGGATGCCGATGACGATGGCTTCCTTCCAGGCATTAGGAAATGAACACGAGGACATGGCTGCATTGAAGATGCTGACTAAGAGATAGATGAGGGGAACTGAGAACTGCTTGAGTACTCTGTTGCTGATGCCATCTGCACCAGGGGATTTCTTAGGGCGGAGATCCTTGATGATCGTCATTACCTCTGAAGCTTTGACAGGGGGCAGAGCTGGGGCAGAGGGGGGTAGGAAGATAAGGCGCGTGACTTCACTGTTCACCGTATCGAGGTGAGCAGGGTCAACGGGGTAGTGGCTAGGAGTGCATTGGGCTTCTAGGCTTTCAGCCAAGCAGTTGGCTTTATCCTTGTCATCGAATGCGGGAGGCTGATTGGGTCGGCTGAGGGGCGGCATCGTCGAGATCATGTCTGATTTCATAGACCGAGCCAGTTTCCAGTAAGCCAGGTGACTGGGTTCGATCCCTGAAAGTAGACTGTCCCATTGAAGTTGGCGGAGATCTTTAATGCGCCTCCGCACCTCGCGGTGTAGAGAGCGCATTTTGACTCTATTAAATTCGGTGGGCCAGCGGCTGTAATAGCGGGTAGCTGCGTTTGACTCCGTGATCAGGCGCCTCACATCATCTGGCAGGACCAGGCGGGGGTGAGCCACCACCGGGACCTGTTTCGATGATTCGCTAATAGCGTTTGTGATGTGACTGGTCAGAGAGTCAACCGCGATCGAGATATCACTAGGGGTCCTAATATCGTCGGGGATTTTATCTAAGTCGGGTGAATGTATAGACTTGAGAGCTTTCCCAAGTTTATGCCATTCTACCACAGTCTTAGTTGGAGGGGGAAGATCGGTGGGGGGGCCTAGCTGTAATATTACAGGGCGGTGATCGGAAATAAGCTCGTGGTGAACTTCTATTGAAGATAACCGTAGGGCTACATTCTTTAGAAGTGCTATGTCGAGGACTTGGGGTGACTGCCCCGCGATTGCGGGGTAGCGGGTCGGGCACATTGGAGCGATAAGGTCGAAGTTGAGAGATTCGACAAGGTTATCGAGAATGACACCGTTTCGATTGTTTTGCGTACAATTCCAAAGGGTGTTTTTGCTGTTAAAATCGCCAGCCAGGATGACGGCGCTTCCTAGGTTGAGGAGGGCTTCGAGGTCGCTTTTGAGCAAGACTCTCGGTTGGGTAGGAGAAAGATAGCAGGATGCTATAATGATCGGTTGATGACCGGTCATCCCGAGTTGACAGATAGAGGCTTCTAAGTGAGTAAGCGGAGGGGGGTCAAGAGGGATGCAGTGCAGGGATCTCTTGAAATAAATGACAGTACCGCCTAAGGCGCTTGGTCTATCATTCCGGACCATTTGGTAGTTCGCAATCCTAGGATTGCGGGTTCCGGGTTTCAAGAAGGTCTCCTGCACTAGCATGATATCGACTTGGTGTTTGACTAGAAAGTCTTGGACAAGAGGACGTTGATGGGCAAGTCCGTTAGCGTTAAAAAACGCTAACTTGACGGAGCGGGGTTTTAACCTTTCCTTTTGTATAGACATACTAAAAGTCAAAGTTTTCAACGTAATTGACGATGTCCATGTGATCTGCAAGGATCATCATTCTTTCAAGGCCTGATTTGGCTTGTTTGAGTTTACACAGAACCATCTTGGCCTTGGTAAAGTCAATAAACTTGGACTCGGGGGAAGCTAATTCGGGGACTAGGTCCGAATGGCTAACCATTTTGGAGCGAGAAGCGACTGCTGGAGCCGGGGCAGGGGCAGAGGGGGGGAGAGGTGCCTTTGCCTGAGGGGCACGGCTAGTGTAGGGTAGGGGCTTAGCCCATGCCGAGGTGGAAGGCATCGGTTTGCCCTGGGGGACTAATGCCACTTTGGATGTGACATTGGAGTATTGACGGGGAGGAGGGACACGATCGGGGGCCCGGCGGATCACCTTTTTGTTGGCTTTGGGTGCCATGGGACAGCCGCGATAGTTCGCGGTGTGACCCTGAGCACGACAAAGCACACAACTCGGTGGCTCGGGGGTGTCGCGTGTGCGGGTGCAGTCAGCGGTGCCGTGGTCACCCAGGCACTTGACGCATCGCGGGCGGGCGTAACAATTTTTAGCTGAGTGCCCATAGAGTTGACATCTATGGCACTGGCTAGGGGAACCGTTACGATGTGGGGCCTCAATACGTAGTCCGGAGAGGCGGTTGACCGTCTTCAGGTTGAAGATGGCCTTACCTTCCGGCGAAAGGTCTAGTACGACAAGTACTAATTCATAAGGGACTTTGGTCTTGCCGCTGTACATGCGGTGGACTTCCCTGACGGGGAAATTCTGAGCCACAAGGTCGGCTTTAATTGAGTCCGTACTGTGTTCGGCGGGGAGTCCGCGGATCACAACACGGAGGAGGCGTTCATCCTCAAGAGCATAGGTGTGAAAGCCTATGGACTCTTGTCTGAGGATGGAGGTGAGGCGGCGGTGGTCGTTCGAGGTTTGCACCTGAACTTTGATACCGTCCTTGGTATTCTGGGCTTTGGTAAATTCGATCTTCTTGAGGACAAGAAGCTTCGAAACATTGTCCCATTTAGCCTTCTCGCGAAGGTAAATGGGAGGAGGGAGTTTCTCCTTTTTAGCCGCGTCTGAAGGAGCGGAAGGAGGAGAGAGGGGCGAGACCGGACGATCTGTTGCCGGAGGGACAGTCGTCTTAGCGGGCGGGGCTGAGTCGGACTTGGGAGACCGCTTCTTCTTCCTCTTACGGTCGACAACCGAGAACGGAGTGTCGTCCGTAGAGTCCGAGTCGGAGGTTATCGGGCGAAGGTCGGGGTCGGTCTCCATCGCCGCGTCCGGAGAGAACGGGTGAGCGGGAGATGCGTCGGGAGACTCCGGAGAGTCGGGTAGTGGTGCGGCCTGAGGGGCCTGAGGGGCGGAGGCTGCCTGAAGGGCATTGCGAAGGGCTTCGGGATCGAACGTAAAAACAGAGGGATAAGCCTCGTTTAGCGCACGAAGAAGATCGCAGATGGACTCGAGGGACAAATTGGAGATATCCATCTTCTCCCGGGGGGTGGCACCCGGGAGTGTGTAGGTGAGTGACCCTCCCGTCGGGTTAGACGGGAGGGGGTGAGGCCTCAGTGTCCTACCTAAATGGTGTGTCCCAACTGCTGCTCTTACGGAGCAGAAGGGGTGTGTCCTAACCGATATCTGGTGTCGGCGAGGGTAGACCCCAAGGCCGGTGGTACCAGA
Organism: Perizoma flavofasciatum; assembly: GCA_958496245.1. Taxonomy (NCBI): domain Eukaryota; kingdom Metazoa; phylum Arthropoda; class Insecta; order Lepidoptera; family Geometridae; genus Perizoma; species Perizoma flavofasciatum. The sequence goes on along the minus strand of OY292425.1, from coordinate 8,546,769 downwards.
CCCAGCCGGATTCTGCGTTCCTCAGAAGGAGGAAAGCAGGCACTCCGGGTCAGCGCCCAACCCAGTTCGTTGGCACTGTTAAGTATCCCTGGGTTGACCACTAAGCGTGGATTTGGACGTTTTTGTCAAATGAAACAAACAGAGAGGGTCGCCTTGAGAAAGGCAACGATCTCTGTGCTTGTAGAAGCACGACGTCACACAGCTTGAGCTGCGTCGGCGGCGGGCGTCGATGCGGCGAACAGGTAGTCGGATTGACTACCTGCGTGGCGGTTGGAGCGGGCTATCGGCGTGGGAGCCGGCGGCGGGCTTTGACGAGGCGAGCAGGTAGTCGGGATGACTACCTGCGTGGTGGTTGGAGCAGGCGACCGGCGCGGGGGCCGGCGGCGAGTTCCGGGCGGCTAGCAGGTAGCCGGGTCGGCGTACCTGGCAGGAGCGCAGAAGGGACGTGTTGCCGGCTCGGGATCCGGCAGTCGAGTCATGCGATTAGAGTTTTATGTCTGCAATGATATAAAATTTGCTAGTTCAATAGTCAAAACAAGTACTTTTTTATTTAATTTTCAAATACCGAATTGCTCGAGCTAAGCGAACTTATAACTATTATGACCTAAGAATTATTTGTACATTATGTTGTTGAACTGAAAATGATCATGTAGATTTGTTAACTAAACAAGCGGTCGAAAACGGAGTAATCTTTTATAGTTAAGCCGCTATTCTCAAATAAATAACAATGCAGAGTGGTATGGCAAGAGTATTTTGACGAGAGATCACGTGAGAAAGGTATTTGGTATCGGACAATCCAACCACAAATATCCCAGTATCAGTGGATAGATAAAATTTTATTTAATTGAAATAGTTTATAACTGTTCTCAGATTACGCTCGCTTGAAACACATTCCTTCAAATTTGCATTTTTGATGAAAAAGTCCCGTTGCCAAACTGCAATGAATGCGGTGTAACTGAAGATATATAACACATTTTGATGGAGTGTGTTCTAAATGAGACATTATCATGCTTTGGTAGGACTACAGGACTACACACATTGGTCAAGTTAACAGTATTTTAGCCTGTTCGGTATCAGAAGAAGCGAATCGGTCGTCTAAGTTGGCAGACATAGAATTAGATAAGCATAAATTTTGGTTTTTATTTATGTTTTGTGTAGATATGTTTTTGGTTGACTTGACGGGACGATGTGTTCGCGACAAAGTCCTTTACTAAAAAGAAAAAAACTTATTAATAGGTACCGGTTGCGTAAGCCAGAGTTGTCGAATTAACTCTGAGTTAATTGTTTACGCCATTCATTTTGTACTGCGCAATGGACGAGTTAGATCGTAACCCAGGTTAAAATGATAACTCTGCGACATGCAAGCGGGCTTTATCTACCTTAATACAAAAAAAAAACGAAATGTTAGTGACATGGACAACGCAGGTACTTGATACGCAGATTTAAACCCTTTCATTGATACTCAAATGGTGATCTATAGATAGATTTACAAGATAAAACAAATACATAGGCAAACTTAATGCTAATTAACATTTTTATCAGCTACCCTTTGTGTAATGAAGATGAAGAATGCCCCACAACTTATGAATTTTAATAAGTACCTATATTATATGAATATGAACGCTCCTCCACAAAGACATACCACTGCAAGTAGCGAGTTCTTACCAAATGCATAGTAGCAGATCTGGAAAAGGTGTGGTGCTATAGCGGTGAGCAGCCCAAAAAGAGCTTGTGGCAGTTCCGTAGCCAGGAACAAGCCCAGTAGTGCCACCAGCATCCTCGTGGTGCGGTCAGTTCGACCGCCGCTACTGCGCTTGCCGCTGGAATCTTCGTTCAAACGCGCCTTCTCACCCTGTTAAAAAAACAACTAGTTAATTTATTTACGATAGTGTATGCTGCCTTTAAACTTATACGGAAGACAAATTCTATGAAGAGTTACATTAACACACTAACAAATGTTTAGGATTGTGTGAATTTAGTGCAGATGGTCTATTGTACTTATTAAATTCCATCATCTATGAATGTCTGATTCATCTTAGATAACTCTTATTTTTTTTTACTTTTATGTTATACACATCATTTTCAAAAGCTGCTTACATTACCTATCCCACCTGCTCATATTCACCATGATTTCTGTTTTTGAATATGGCCCGATATTACGGCGCTGTTGATTGAAATGTTGTTTTGTATAATCCGTTTCTGGTGGAAATTAAATAAGTACAAGCCCTTTGATTTTGCTTTAATATGATAATTTACCTTGCTCTAATAGGACCTACCTTAACTTAATTGTAACCATTATTTTCTCCTACTCTTATTAATAAAAAAAATATACATCGTTAAGCAGAGTAGATTCTTACTAACTCTACGTGCTCCGTGACTTCATCCACAAAACCACCGTGATTGATAGTGAAAAATATGTGTGCTTATTTATGTGAACATAATTAAATCATCTACAAAGCAATAAAAAAAGAAATCTTAGGCATTTTCTAGAATAAGCAATAGTTACTTACCTCTATGAAATTAATACTAACGAATAGGTACTAATTGAAACAACAAAGTTTTGTCTCTTGGTGAGAATTCAAATCCGTCCACTTATGTCGGACATCCTTAGTCTTGCCACAATAAATGTAATAGGAACAGATGAAAACATACATACTTTTCTACAAGTACAGGGATCAGTATTTTTTTCAATGGAAAGGAACAAATTATTTTACATACTCGTAATACACGTACCTCATTCGATGTGATTGCAGACTTCTTCAACAATTTCTGTCTTCGCCTATCGCTCGATTTCATTTTCAAAATCAATAATACACTCAATATTGATAACACAACACATGGAATAAGTTTTATAAAGACACTGTAAATCCAAAATATAGCAGTCAATAAATCACTGTTGTCTGTCATTTGCAGCGCGTATATCGGCTCATCGCTCAAAGACAAGTTGACTGTATCAGTCTCGTTCAAAGTGCCGTTTGCGTTGACACTCTTCGGAGGCAGCACTTGTATATTCATGGCAAAATAAATAGGAAGGCACAATATCGGACAAACGAAATAAGCCATACCTATTGCCATGTTCGTATTTCGTTGGTTGCACAACGTCCGGTTTTTCTGAGGGTACTTTATCGCGATGAACCTCCATACAGCAAGGGTGATCGTAAGCCAAATAGAAATCGTGTGGAAGGTCTGACTGAATATCGAATGGAAGTAGACAAATACGGCCCACGCGTAGGAGTCTCTGTTGAGTTCGGATGCGATTCTCGTGTAGATGTGGAGTGCAAATGGTATGTAGTCAATCATGACGAGCAGGTCGGCGACAGCTAGCCCGGTTAAGATGGAGTTGGTGGAAGAGCTCATCTCCTTTCGCGAGAGCACGGCGATGTTCACGGAATTGGCGGCACAGCCGAGCAGGCAGATCACGAGGGCGATGTAGCCGTGCACGCGCACGTACACGTGCTGGAAGGCCTGCCCGCCTGGCACGCAGTACGCCACGCCTCCGTCCTCACCACCACCTCCAGACATCTTTACCTATTTTACCTCAACTGAATCTTTTCAGATATTGGCCACATTATCTGAAAAATAAAAAGAAGTAGGTTGACAATCACTGGTGAAGAAAGGTTCTAGGACGGTGAAGATGAAGCGTAGGAACGCCTCCACCCGATGGAGCGATGACATCAAAAGGTTGCGGGAAGTCGGTGGACGTAGGTGGCTCAAGATCTTTCGTCGTAGGACTTTTTGGTGGAGGTCTACGTCCTCTTAGCAGAAATAGCTGACGCCAAAAGACATGTCGCTCGGCCGATGTTGCGTTTAAATATAGTGTGAAAAGCGACTGGCAATTTTTTAAATTGATTTAGAAAAAATATTTTCTTGAAATACGCTTGTAGATATCGTATTTATGTGTCGCATTTTTCAGATATCAGCCAACTAACAAACCATTGAAGGTGTATAAAAAATGACAGTGATGGATGATCTTATTTTTACGTATCCATATCAGCCTTTTGAAGGAAAAGTATAGTAAACCTACCTAATCATGAGTCAATATAATATTTTCCGAGACATTTCACCTCTTTGCAACTTTTCCAATATCCACAATTACAAACTATATTACAAAGTTGGTAATCTTAAAACAATATAAAGTAGTTAGAACAGAGAGGAAACAAAACTGTGGCTAAGTTTGTCTTCTAGGTAATTTTGAGTGAATAGCTGAAATGAAAACTTTCTCGGAGTGCTTTTACTATATCTATGTATTTTGTATTAAGAAAACTCCTAACTATGCTTTAAAAAACGCCCTTTTTATGGTTACTGCATTTCTTGCTCTTAGTTGAGCTCTTCAACTTACTCGTAAGATTGTATGTGTTGCATACTTCAACTTTTCATTTGAACATCAAATAAAATTATCCACTGTCATCAATTGTGTTTGTTACAATGCGTAAATGGAGTGTTTTTAGCGGCCATGAAACGTTAAACAAAGGTCGGGGCATGGTAACCCGGCTTGTTTGTCGACCAACCCCGTAGCGCACAACCTAACACCAAACAACACATATATGTACGATCCTCAAATATCGTTAGTGAATGCCGTCAATCATTTTTGGGAGGAATTATAGCTTAGAGCTAAATCATTTACGCAATTCGATTGGGTGGTTACGAACCAGGTAGTTAAAATACCGAGTACCGACCTGGATATCGGACTTTTTATCAATTTGAAGTCGGTTTTTGACATTTAGTGTCTCATAAATTATTTCAATATTATTACACATGTATTTATTAATTCGCCCACGTGGAACCAAAAATAAAAGTTTTTGTTGCTTATTGAACAGCTTGTTTATTGCGCAAGCCGTGCAGGTGACTTTTTTTATTAGGTAGATCTACTGATGACTAATATTTTTCTGTAGCACAAAAATTTCACATATATTGACGAAAACTGGTGCTAATTCGCTGTATCTTTAAATTTAAAAAGATCTTTATCAAATTAAAAGTTTTGTGTTATATCGAAATAAAATCCAGCCCTGGGTGGGTGCTAATAAAACATTCACGTTATTGCGTTTACTTATGGCTTAATTCTTGTGGAGGTATCCGTTCTCACGTGTCGTGCCCTATCGAATCGAATGATTAATAGAAATGACTAATGATTCACGTTCGCTCGAGCATTGTATTATGAGCAGGCGTCGATGAAACTATTGATTTTCAATTAATCAGTCTTGCTTAGCTAAAACTATCTTATTTAGCTAGTCGACGACCCGTTTTTGTTTTCTATTCTATAAACCTATTATCCCGTTTCGGTTTGCTTTCAACTTTCCGGGCAGACAATTAATTCAGTTTGATAGATTCATGGTCGAAATAATTGATGGGTCTGTAAATTCAGCCCTCTATTATATGCATGCAATTATTCATTGTACTTGCTGGATAATCAGGCGCTTATGTTATCTAGAAAGAGTACGTAGGTTATACATGTGGATTTTTTGATTCACTTCCTTTTTTATTTTTTTTATTTGACAAAACTCCGGTCTCCTTGTGATGTATTCGGTAGAGCTGGTTATAAATATACGAACAATTAAACAGCTTATAATACTATACAACAATAACAACTAGTATAGTATAATATAATACTATACTAGTTGTTATTGTTTCATACATAATCAGAAATGAGCTTTTACACCCTAACAGGCTACTTTGCTTTTTTATCAAGATATATTTGAAATAAATGGCATTTGCTACCTACCTAATGTGGGTAAAGTACCTTCCTAATAACTTCAAGGGTAGACAATATACCCGCAGGACGATATAAATCTTGCCCGTTCAAGTTAGTAGATTTTACCGTGGTGATTCCCACGTAACTGAACGAAAAGCGGAAACTTAGCGTTTCAATATATAAGTAGGTAATTTAATATGGGGTGGAAGCCGGATTTAAAAGGCATTTTTTACCCCGCGCCAGTAGAGAGGTTCTTTCATTGCAAATAAAATTCCAATCAGCTTGTTCATAAAATTGCAGTTACGTCATGATAATGACTAAAAATTTATCTTCTTTGAGGATGATCTATATTTCATTCGAAAATCTATATTTCAAAAAGGGTCAAATACGTGTCGGGACACGCGCAATCTAGGGTTCTGTAGTTGCCCATAAACTTATATATAAAACAGGTAGTTATACCTGTTATATATATACTAACAATTTTCAATTGATTTTTTACGAAATTATTATTTTCTTCTCCAAGTCCATATTATAAGTTGGTCGACTATTAATCGTCAACTTGTAAAGCCTATTTAGCTCTGATAGTTTTAATTTTAACTTAGCTGGCAGGGGGGACACTTGACTCTAACAAAAAATTGCATTGCAACGGATCCCTGAGTCGAAAAATGGTTCACGCATATCTACAATTGTTAACCTATCCTACTACACCCCACACTATGAGATAGACGAGAAAAAAAAACATCCCCACTTTAGGTGTAGGAAAGGCTCAACATTTTTTTTTCAAGATATTTGTCGGCGTGACTAATATTATAGCTTTTTAGGACTAAAAGTCCTCTGAGCTGAGCCAGACAGACGGACGAAACCTACGAAACCTTAAAAACGTAAAGATTAACAAATCAATATTATAGTATAGCCACAAATCAAATACACACGGACGGACAGAGAAATAAACAGACATGACGAAACTACAAGGGTTCTGTTTTGACCATTTAACACCTTGAAAACCCCCATGTTATATAAAAGCTTATTTGAGGTTCGGTGTGCTACAATACTTTGCTTGCTTATTTATTTACTGGAAAATAATCTAGAAGCCTGAACTTGTAAGTATATCTACTTAGGCGCAGATGACTCTTTGAAGATAATTACATGTTTGTATAAGCCGTGTTCATTTGTTGAGTTAATAACAATCAAGAAAATTTAAGATCTCTTGTCTTATGTTGAAACTTTACGATTGTTACCACTCGCTAAGATATAATATGATATTTACATACTTAATTATTTCCTTCTTAAGTTGAATCGTGTGAAAACAATGGAGGGCCGACAGGTTTTCAGAAGTATAAAGTTCTGCTAACTTGGTACGCTTGATTTCTCCTTGAGTACATTCCAATTTCATATTCTTATACATCAATGATTATCTACTGAAGTTCAGTCATGTTGAAATTACAGAGAGTTAGTGGCGGTTAGTAACCCTATGCCTACTCGTTTTTCTAACGATGTTCACTGTTTAAGCTCTGTTATTTAATCCATCACTTGAAATGTAAAAGTTAAAACATCGTTACCTAATGGAGAGATCAGTTTTCACAGAACACTTAAAAAATAACAGAAAGTAATTAAATATATCTTGCGTTAAACCTAGATATAATTTATATAGATGTAGGTACTAGGCACTTTACCAAAATAGTGGTATCGTAAAAACTTAAAGGTATGTTACATACTTCCTACACTTTAATACTTATTTTTTATTTGTATTTTGGTACAAATTGTCACTTATAAACTAATGGTAGCATTCACAATTAGACAAGGAGTGTAAGTAGCGTTAGCAAAGACAATGAAGAAATGTTTAAGTAAATACCTAATGCTAACTTACGCAACGCTCACTCCAAATCCTGTCAGATATATATTTTTTCCGCCAGTCTCAAGAAACTGAAATCCAGCTTCTCATTTAACAAACTTTATTCCAAACCTCCTGTAATAAATTATTAATTGTATTTTTTGTAAATATATAAGGCTTTATTTAAATGTTATTATGAATGAATTGTATTTTTAATGACACATAATTATAATACCTTTAGTTACGCTTAATATTGTATATATATTTTTTTAGTTTTATGTTACTCGCTCAATAATATTTGCATGCTGTCTTCACCTATAATTATAATGGCCTTGGTTTTTGTTTTGCAACGTAATTTAAATAAGTTTTGGTGTAAACTTGTTGGTGATCGTTGAAATAAATAAATAATTAACTTTTTAATAGAATTACATTAAATACATACTTAAGGACAACATTGTTTTTTACTTAGTTAACAACGAACTTAATCCATGTGAGCTTTACATGCCTATTAAATTTGTGCTACATGGCGTAAATTAAAATTAAAATTAGAACGAGTGGTACTTACAATAAAAAAAAGGAAGCCTATCTACCTAACTGATTAGTAATTATCCGAATATTGACATGGAAAAAAAGGTACAAATGCGCACTTTAATTGTGTACCTACCTACGTAATATTAAGAATATCCATACAAGGTGGAAAGAAAACATAGGTAGGTACAGTCACAGATATTATAAAAGGTACTATACTAGACAGTAATAAACGTTTTAGATGGTTATACATATACATACATCATATTATCTTATCATAGACGATAGGTAGGTACTTAATTACCTATATCTTTTTTTAACATACTTTAATTATTATGAAACGGATCCAGGTCATGAAAATTTTATAGGTTTTTATAGGCATCGATTAAATGATAGAAAAAATATATTACATGTGTATTTTTTTAAGTCTTGGTAGTAAAAATATATTTAATTTTCTTTAACAAAATGGAAAGCGGGCTTTTGAAATAAAATTGAGTTTGGATAAAAGTGTGGAAGAGTCTTGATAATTGAGAATTTTGTGAAGGGGCTGTATCAAATTGTTTACGACGATTTTCAAGTGATAGTAGAATGTAATGAGTTATACAATCTGTATGGGATGTGAACTAATAGAACCTCTATGTGAACGATGGAAACGGGATAATTAAGATTTAAAATAATATCTACAAAAAAATGATTGTGGTACATCCAACAATGAACAGTCATTTAGAGAATTTCTTTTGTGAAGCCATTTAGATAGGCTACTAAAATGCCCGTAAACCAGCTAATGTATTTTCAGCTCATCAACCTTTCTTTTTTCGTGTTAAGAAACACATAACAAAAGGAAATTGTACACAGTAACTAATGGAGCCATAAAGGGAATCAATTTATAGCCTGCTTCTCAAAAAAACATTAAATTAGATTTGTTTTTAGAATTTGAACGACCTCTGTGGCGCAGTGGACGAAGGCCAGCCTGAGACGCAAAAGGTTTCTGGTTCGATTCCCGCCGCGAAACATTTGTTTCGCGTTTGTATGATCGCTTGTATGATCTGCAAATATATGTCTCGGATCTGGGTGTTTCCTGCGTATAATATCCATGTATTTAAAAAAAAAGGTATTAATATAATATATCAGACATGTAGTTCCCATAATACAAGCTCTGCTTAGTTTAGGCTAGATGTTGCTGTTTGAAAATGTCCAGCATTATTAATTAACTAGCTGTACCCGCGACTTCGTTCGCGATTGTGATCCCTGCTAATTATTCGACTAATTATTCGCATCTGACCTTAGTTTGTCTCATATAAAGCAACGCTGTAGTCTGTTTACCTTGGATTTGAAAACTCCCAGGTTGTATTTCTCAGAAGACTCGGGATTAAAAAATAATAATATCGGAATAAAATCGGTTAACATTGGCGAAGATATCACGTAATATACCTAGGTACACACAAAAAACTTACAGACTAATTGAGAAACTCCTTTTTTGAAGTCGATTGATAATAATTAAATTGTGATATTAGCGATAGTTACCTACGCTTGCAGTCTCTAGTTTACGGTTTCCATCCTGCAGGTACTCTAATAGCATCTCTAATAGATCCTCATGCGCCCAAGTTATTTTGCCTATTCTTTCGAAGAAAAAACAAAATAAAAGTCGCCCACAAAAAAATGATTTTTGCCCCAGCCCCAGCAGTTATTAAGCAGTTTAAATAAATACAGTCCATTTCGAACGAGAACCAGGAGTTTCCTTTGAACTACCACAGTAGGAACCCCACATGCGCTATAAATCTTACGCCAGCTTAAGCTGAGACGTGAACTTACAGGCACCTATATATGCTAGGCTGTGAATACATGTACTGTGTATAATGAATGATTGTTTAGCAATATCTGATTCCTTTGGAGTGGTCTGACTTGACATAGCCTTATCCATTATGCCTGTACGATAAAATGCGTACACCAGCTTAAGATGAGCCGTACGTTCAAAGGTGCATGTACATTTCGGGTTTCAAGTTATTTGGACCTATTACTGTGGCCTGTGATGTTTGTAACTTCTGAACTACAAACCCGATGACCTTGAAATATTTACGGGACAATCTTGAAAGTACTTCCTTTCTAACAAAAAAAGAATGAATGAAATCGGACTACGCGTTAATGAATTACAACTAAATACACATTTTGACTTTAATCCCCTCTCCCAAGGGAACCCTGCTGAATTTCGTGATAAAAAGTATCCTAAGTCCTAACCCCGTAGTATGAACTCAAATCATGCCAAGTTTCATTTGAATTCATTCCGTAGTTTCGGCGCCATGCGTGATTAGGTTCAGACAGAAAGACAGACAGACAGACAGACAAACAAAAATGAAAATTTTCAAAATAACTTCAATGTACAATTATTTTTTTTCAAAATAACTTCAATGTACAGTATTTGACCTGTTACATTCTTATTATAGTATAGATTTATTTTATTTTAGATTAACTGGATAAGTAACTTTTGTAAGTACTTATTATTAGGTAACGGCATAGTGGTAAATACAAAAAAATACTTTACCGGCCTCCCGCAATACAGGATAGTACTCCCTCGTACTATCCTGTATTGGACAACCAGAATGTCAAGGTTGTAACCTACTTTTGGAAGAGAAATATATTTTCTATAGTATTACTTTTGCGTTGAAGTGAAAAATCCATCCAACACATAGAAGATAAATAATAACCTAGTTATTTAGTATGGTCGGCTATCACCAGGTTTGGTTCGAGCACAATTTGGAAGTTTTATGCACTTCCAAATTGTGCTTGTAACGCTCGCTTTTATAATTTGCCATATCCGTAGTTAGACGAAGATTGCTGAAGCGCATAACTTTTGCAGCATTGTAGGTTTCTAGACTAAATTATAGAACCTAATGTCATGGACAAAATAACTCATTGCAATCTTTGATCCTTCATAATCGCAGCAGCATACCTATTTATTGCTACAGTATGCTCACATTTTGTAGCGGAATTTTCATGCGTTTACATCAAGAGAGAGAAAAATATTACGGCACGTAGGTAGATACTTTCAAACACATGTGACACACTCTATAAAGTATTGGAAGACTGATTCATAAACCCCAAGGAATTGGAATTGGTACTCGTATATCCTACCTCAGAGTACTATGCATCGTTTCTCAAGATGGACGCTACCTCTTTTTTGACTAGTGGATAATCTTGGTGATATCTTGTGATTTCATTTTTCTTATTAGATAATCCGTGAAAAGCGAAATTGAAGTAAGTTTTGTAAGTTAGTAATCTTCGATCGAATGAGCGAGTGGCCAACTCTACTTAGTGAATATTTGATATGGAACAATAAATAAAAGCTCTTAGAACAAAGTTTTGTTTCAAGAGCTTTTATAATGCACCTTGTTTATCTTCCTACATTATTTGCGCGTAGGTACATGTCTTACCTAGCATAACATGTACTGGAAAGTTATCTAGTTACTATGTTCAATCGAGTAACATCCAAAGACATGAATAGTTTGCGTATTATCTGCGCATTGTAAAAAAAATATACATATTATATCTTTCATAGTACTATGCATCTTTTCCTAGCGCATTATAGATACATACCATACTTATTCATTAAATATAGATACCTAGACGAGAGGAACGCCTACGACTTCGTTCGTGTGGTGGGTTCTCCATGCAAAGTTCAAACTCCAGCTGTTTCCGTCAAGGATTGAACAGACCCTGGTAGCTGTTATCATGCTACCATGTAATTCATTGAAGACGACTATTTTCCTCTTTTAAACATCTTCCCACTCCATCATCAGAGCCTGAAGTAAGGGGTGCTAAAATAGTACATTGCTAACCGAGAGGGGAGAAGTGACCGATTACCAATGAGCCCGTGGCAGCCGATTGCCGAATACACACGAGTTGGGAATCGCAGTTTTTCCAAAATGATGCATAGTGCTTTACACTAAACATACCTAGCAACTGAGGGCCGACACATGAGTTGGGAATCGCAGTTTCTTCAAAATGATGCAAAGTGCTTTACACTAAATATACCTACGATGAAATCGTCATGTTCCATTATATTTACTTCTGGATATCTCAAAAACAAAATGTTCAGCAGTTGCTGAACAGTTTTTGAGCGATTGGCGTTCAAAATAATAAAACACAGATAGCCATCCGCGCACGCGCGATTATAAATTGTTATTTTATTATTAATGTTCAGTTTATATCATTTTACGGACTTGATGATAAAAACTTTTTATGTTTTGACATACTTAAATAACGTTAACTACTGCCCATGAAATAGCCTTGGAAGTAGTCTTGCGTATATAATACTTTGCGGCTAAGTTCACGACTGGGAACGTTAAGTTCCGTTCGCAGCTCCTTAGCGAACTAAGTCGCTCTTTTAGTTCGTTTGCTCCCATCTTCGTTCCAAAAGACAGATCGTTCGCTCGCTTTGCTACCGCTACTGCTCGCGTTCTTTTGTTTTTTATGCTAGTTTTTATAATATCTTTACCTGTCTAATTACCCGTATTTTGGGTAAGTACTTAGACATCAAATAGTCAATTAAACCAGTAATTTACAGAAATGGGGTATTCAACTGTTTTGTTTTATTTTTTACTTTTCAGACTTTGTACTGGAGATCATATGCTAAGGCATATATTTTGTACTTTATCTATAATTCGTGAAAAAAAATCAGCTCAATCGTTCACGCTTTTATATATTCTACAAGTCGGTCTCCGGAAAAGGATCAAACGAATTAACGAGCTTAGGAGTGAGTATTCTGGGAACTAGTTCGTCTGGGGGAGCGCTCTTCCGAACTTATTCGTTCGCGAACTACACAAGACTACTTGGAAGGCGGGAATCTTTGCAAGATTGCACAAGAAGGATTAACAATGGAAAATTATGTAAATTTTGAGTTTTATTCAATCTGAATTCTAGAAAGCGTTAGATCGTATTAATTACGCAGTTGGCGAAAGCCCGCCTGAGACGCAGAAGGTACGGGTTTTTTCCCGCCGCGGCCGAGACCGCGTCTAGGTGTTTTCTATGTAAATATATATATAAATGTATTAACAAAAAAAACTATAAGTAGTATATCAGTCATGTAGTCCCATAATACAAGATCTGCTTAGTTTGGGGATAGATGATGATGAGTCCAGCATTATTAAAAAAAATTGGTTAGTTTCTAATAAGTGACGATGGGCTTGCAACCTGTCACGTGGAATAGTACCTAACTAATATGCAAAACGCGGATATATGCGCCAAATATATCCTCAGAGACCTGCTTACTATATATAATCCATGATCTTCATCATGGGAATAACAGTCGTGAGCGTGTCTGTGTTTGTTTGGTTTTGTAATTATTCTATTTTTGCAGTGAAAGTAAAACAGTACTACGGAATTACTTTCACTGCAAAAATAGCAAAATTTGTTTTTTAATGTGCTAACCATACTCAAGGGAAACCACAAGATTTTATAATATCCCAAAAAGTTAACCTCGGCGGGATGAGGAAATTTTAAAATATAGAGGTAGTATGTCAGTATGTCTAGGGGCCTACGTATACCTACGTCATTTTTGCTAGCACTGATCTCAGAAACCACCATAGCCATACGTTCTGTAGAATTTTACGTGTGGCAAAGGTTTCTACTGCTTATTATTAGCTTTATTAACTTACCTTGCAATAAACCTGCCATTTTTATAGCCTCTAAATACCCATTATTGTAAGACATTAATTTCCTACTACCAATATTTAATTTCCTGCTAGTTGAACACCCGCTGCTTTGCCCACATTCTTTATAATATATCTTTCATACAAACTTCATCACCTATATAGAGATTGTTTTTACAGAATTGCCTGAGCCTTAGTGCACTCACCCTACAAATTTCAGGTTTGAAGGACGTCGGTGAACGAAGGCCTGAAGGCTGTACGTTGGTTGTCAGTAAGTGAGTGGTTGAGCGAGTGAACACTAGGAGGTGGGCGTTGGTGACTGCGCCACAGTTTGTATAACTATCATCAGTTACCATCTTAAACAAAAAAAAAAGTTAGTGAGTCAGCCGTTACACAACTATTGTGTATATGTATTTAGAAAAGACGATTGAGCTGCACGTAATTGCAATGTTTTGCACCACTTAGAAATGTCAAGCATGTCTGTTGAACAATAGAATACCAATTAAGAATTTACTACCTATACCTACTAATTAGGTAGATATAGGTAGTATCTCTCATAGAATTGATGACGAGCTTCTACACGGTTACGTGATGCTCGATTTACATTTTTATCTTCGGTATTGTATAAGATCGAAAACTACCTCGCTTTTTTTGGTTGTTTTTTTCTTATATCGCTTCCTTCAATCCTATGTTTATTCAACCTAGATATAAGATTCCTACCTACTTCGTTGTGTCCTTACAAAGGTACAAATTTCCTAGTCTAATCCGTACAAAATCAAAACTAATATCAATATGGCATAACAGTTTTTTTTAATTATTTATGCTCTTAACTTATTTTAATAAACAGTTGATTAACTAAACAATGCCACATATCATTCTGGTATGTCCCATATTCAACAGTTAAAACATAACACGGTTTAGCTAAACAACTGTTTAAAAATTGTTATAAGTTGTTCAAGATGGCAAATAACACCTCGTAGATTTAATAATCAGCGTGTATTTTACATTTAAATACAATGATCCTCTTTTACCGTTCTATATTTTAGCCATCCCGCCATATATTTTTTTAACTACAGACAATTTTTTTTACGTAAACAACCAAATCAGTGTTGTCATCATAAATATGTATATGAATCTAACCAAACAAAAACATTCTATCATACAGATTAATAATAAAAATTGATTATAGAAAAATACAATAGGTTACCATTAAATATATGAATCCTACTAATATTATAAACGTTAAAGTTTTGAGGACTGATGTTTGTTACTCTTTCACGCAAAAACTTGTAGTATGTACTTTAATCGACGGCCATCATCCCCATTGCATATTAAAGGTGAAAATATAAAATATTAATCTTGTAAGAATACAAATCAATTTATAACTAAATTTTGTAAGATTTAAACCTCACGACGTGTTTTCCATCGTCTATAACATCGCCCCCTAGTGACTGGGGATAATAAAATCCATCTAAGAAACATCGATGGAGTCGATGTTTCTTAAATCGCATTTCAATTGAATAAGCCATTTCGCAGATAAAATAGACAAAAAAATAACCTCTTACATCAAACGCATATACGAGCTTCATATATCACGGGTAAAATATAAGATAGATGATTACCATGTATCTACGAGTAACTATTGTAGGGATGATGGCAAAAAAGTTTATCTTCCAAATTGCTTAGTAGGCAGGTGTACTTACTTACTTAGTTGAAACTTTTCAGCCCCCCTTCGAAAAGGGACAATCCAATCCAGTAAGTACTTATGTAAATATGTGCCGACACAATGAACCCTACTTAAGTGCTTAGCTTAAAAGCCTAGCGAATTTGGTATTATTTAGAAATCGGGATCTATTTGAGCTGAGCTGGATATATCGACACATGAAACTTGATCTGAAGATCCGTCCAAAGCAAAAGCACGATTTTTATAGAATTAAAATCCGAGAAATAACTTCCTTTTAAACAAACTTTTAGTTTAAGTTAGATCTCCAAAACCTTATGGACGGTATTTCAAGCTGATTTTACTGTAGGTAGTAATTACCTCTAGTTTAGGTAGTTAATAAAATAACATGGAATGAAAAAAAAATATTTGTACGAGAGACTGGCATTTCTATAACAATGTATTTGGGGTATCGCTCTCGAAACGCTTCTTATCCCACTGTGTGTATTTTTGCACGGAATGACTAAAAGTAATGATTTTTTTTTAATTTTTGAACGACCTATCCAACAAAACCATGGGATAGACGAGACAAAAAAATTGGCACTACTGTAGGTGTAGAGAAAATACCCAAAAACTTTCAGAGTCTCTGAGCTAATCCGCGGACAGACAGACAGACAGAAGGACGGACATGGCGAAACGATAATGGTTCCTTGTTGACTACGGAACCCTAAAATCACTACGTCTTTACTATGTAGCGCTACTACTACCCCTACTAGCGGATGCTAAAATAAACGATGGGAAGATGATGCGGCGAGATAGCTTTTATCGCCACAAGTCTTAGACTCTATATAAGAGCCTTTCTTAAAATTATACAAAACGTTTATATATACGCTTATATATGTTAGCATGACGATCGGTTACGCCGTTTTTCCTAGATAGGTTATATCACTCGTGGTGATAAAACCTTCTGAACCAACCTTGAAGACATGCTTACAAATCTATTTCAAAAACCGTATTACAAACCGAGCCATTTCGGAGAGAAATGATAACAGACATACAAATAAGCACACGAAAAACCTCTTAGGGCAAATGCATAAATTTACGCGACGCGACGCTTGAAATAAATAATCTGCCTACCTTTTTCTTGCAAAGGCACTTTTTACCCGAATGCCGAAAAGGAGGGTAATTTTTTTGAGTGTGTGTATGTATGAAGGTATGAATGTCTGTTCCTTTGGCTTTCGCTGTAGCCTAAACGGCTTGATGGATTTTTATATGTGAGGTGCCATTGGATTCGTCTTGATCACGGGACTAACATAGGTTATATAAAGTGTCAAGAAATCTAATATGGCGGCTACAAACCGCCGTATTCGATTTCAAATGAACCAAAAATCCTTTATCTCATCCTGTAGCCTAAAGTGCTTGATGGATTTGGATAAATGAGTTGTCATTAGAATTGTCTTGATCACGAAAGTGACATAGAATACACAAAATTCCAAAAAAATAATACGGTGGCTATAGGCCGCCATAAACGATTTCCAATAAAAAAAAACAATCAAAACCTGGATAAATATAAATGCGGTTTCATTGGATTAGTAGCCTAGAAAGTGACATAGAATATAATAACACGAAATGTTATTTGTTATTATATTCGTTATAAAGGAATATAAGATTCAAGAATTACTAGGTAATTGATAGGTGCATTAAAAATCATTACTGACTGTAAGTACAAGGAATACGATTTTATATACTAAGATTATCAGCCCTTTTCACCCCTTTAGGGGTAAAATTTTCAAAATTCCTTTCTTTATGCACCCCTTCTATACCAAAAGAGGAATTTAGCTTCCAAGTTTCATGTTTCTAGGACTTTTGGCTTAGGCTGTGCGTTGATCCGCCAATCTGTAACAGAACAGTTATATATATATTGATGCTTATGGAACTGCAGTCGAGTTTGTTTGTTTTGAAACTGATTATTAAGTTCGCCTATGTACAGTACTTTATAGTTGTGGAATAAAGAACTTTCTATCTATCTATTATTTGTTATCAATTTCTTCGTCTTGTAGGATGAAGAAACTGACCTGGTAGCATATTGAGGACCCGTCCCTTTTCACTAGAGTTTGAATAAGTGGCTCAAATCTCTAATACTATCATGCTGCATCGTTGAGCCCTTGATTCGGATGTAGTCAGTGTAGTGTAGTAGTAACTATATATACACTTCTGTCTAATCATGAAGGCGCACTAATGGTGTGGTATATACTCGTAATATACTATACCATTGTGTGCCTTCGTACCGCATATATCGTATATATAACGTATTGCTTTCAACATTGTGGAATGCGATTCTGAATAATCCGACTAAAATGCTCTAGGGCAGAACAATTCTACTGCCCCGTTAAATAATTTTCATTCTAATGAATAATATAAAAGCTTGGTGTTTTGCAAAAGCATCCTCGTCTAAAAAGTTGAAAATTCTTCTTGTTCATTGTATAAATAAATTAACCTTAAGATAACCCATCAAAACATTCTTGTTTCCATTTTGCTGTGAAGTTTTGCTTTGAGTGCTCAAAGTCGAGAAATATCTGAACATGAAAGCTCTGCCGTACTTTTGAGAAAAATAACTAAAAGTGGCACTCGTTAACTAGTTTAAAATGTTCGCACGTTTGATGAAGGCGGGAATATAAATATACGATCAATGTAAAATTTCTAAACTATGTAAATAGAACCTGCCCGTGTCTAAGCCCGCATGGTTTATATACTAACACAAATGTATGTAATACATTTCGGTAAATAGTGATATTTTTTCAGCACTAGTCCAGACTAGATAATGATCATGGTGCGTTCGCCAAGCCGGTTCATTCTTGGTCACCCAGTGTAACGTCATTGACCTAACCAAGTTGACGAATACCTACCACGTATACATATCCATCCTCTTACCACTATGTCTGAGTCTACCACTTTTATATCATATCCTCTTCTTTAGCTGCACGTGCGTATTTACTGTTAGTGATCTTGAAACATATTCTAGTGAATGGAGTTGGCTCAAGACATTTGGGGCGAGGTCTGTTTCCAACGTTGGATTTATTCTGATGATGATGATATTTTGCTGTCTTAAAGAGTTGTAATAAATACTTATACTTCAAAAAGGGCGGGAAAAATATGTACTTAATTACTAAGACAAACGAAAATACGCTTTATTTATGTAATTTAATTTAAAGTTAGCTTAAAGCTTTTGAAGTAGGAGAACCAGCCGCCGCCGCCACTGAGGAGAAAATAATTTATTTAATTTTCCAAAACAGAGCAGACGGCTTGACATCGTATTAAACTAAGGTTTTAATGGATGTATACATAGGACTTAAAATACTTTTAGTTAAAGTGAAAGACAAAATTATAAAGTGGATAACGACGATTTTACAAGTATTAAACCTCACTATTCCAAAATATCAATCTACTCGAAGGGATGGTATTTTGATATAGGAATAATAAAATGATGGGGTTTCCCATTAATGTCGACCAGTGTTGACAGCTTAAAAAACAAATAACAACCAATAAGATTACAAGAGTTCTCAATTTCGGGGCTATGGGTTTTTTTTTTGTTTGTATTTAGTAAGGCGTGATCCTAGGTACTTGAATAGTTTTTAGATATCTGAAGCCAAATGCCAAAAAACATAACCCCTATGGTTTGGTCTGCCTGTTTATACTAACATGTCTTCGGTGTTGTTGCGCAAGGTACAGTAATTATTGGATAGCTATTCTATGCTGTCTTAACCCGACGCCATGGGGGTGTAAAATGACTACACGGACATGGGGGTGGGTCATTATTAGCCGATGTTTTGACCTAAGATATTTCAACATATTTTGAAGAAATTAGTAATATATTATTAGTCAATAGCTAAAAAGTTCTATGGTTTCTTAAATATTTTTTTTTTTTAAAAACACGTAATAAATCTACAAAAAAAAGTTCCTTAGCCTAATCACACTTTTTAAAGTATTTTTGAACTATCCTAAAAGTGTTAATGATTTTTATAGAAGTAACTTTAGTAAAATGAAATCTCACTGCTAAATACATGTCGATATATTAATTGGAACAAATAGTGTCAATACTATAACAATCAACTACTTCAGTATTTAGCATTTCGAATTAATGAAAAAAATAATTCATTAGGTAATTTACAATTTTTAGTAACCACTGAATACCTACTTGATTGCCTGAAATAAATGAGACCGTAGCACAGGGGAGACAGTAAGCATTTTTTCGTCAAGGAAGAAATATTGGTTGGCATAAACGCAAATGACATTCATTTGCGTTTTCATTTCTAAACCTAGGTACCGCCAGTTTACTTCTAAGTGGAAATATATCTAATCAGGTTTTTGAACAAGGAACCAGATTGGCTCTTCAGAAAATTATTTAAAATCAAATCAATTTAAATGACTTATCATGGATAAATAGTTTGCGTCTATTACAAAACGTCTGATTATCTAGTAATATTTTACTTCTTATTCCTTGTTCTTACCGTGGCGCTTAAGACAAAGCGTGACGTGACGTTTACGTGATGGCTAAAAATAAAAAACGCACGTTTTTCGCATTTCAGTACTATCAATTAGGCAGGTACCTTAATCAAAGGGCAATCGAAAAAAATATTATTTGGAATGAAATCGTGAATATGGTATGAATCGCCGCGATATATTTTATTTTGTAGGCAAATTTGTAAGAAACATCGTTTTTTTGTTTTCTTTGAATTGAAGCCAACATTCTGTAGAAAACAGCTTTATCTATATCCATTGCAAAATGTTGCCTATAAAATTCATTATTTGGCGTGCGCTGATAAAGCTATTGATGATACGTAAAAATTATGTACTACATGATTAAAGTACTTATTATTACCTACAAAAAAGCCCTCGAGGATATATATTTAATTATCATATAGCTGTTTCCTATAGCTGTTACTTCTTATCCCGATATTCCCACGGAATCGAAACTTATGCGTGTGAAACCGCGGGGCGCAGCTAGTTACTTAATACAACAATAATTATTGACTCTATTACAGTAATCTACATAGTATTGAAGATCTCCACAATCCCCTGACTCCTTCCTATCTGAAGCAAAAAAAATAGTTTCTTCACAGTTCCCATCCTTACCGTTTCCTTAGCTCATCAGAATGTCTTTTATTAAAAACCCCTACACACACCACTGGCTTTTACGATAACTCGTTTACGGTCTAAGCAGTGCGACATTGGAACTCATTACCTTCCTCAATAAAAAAATCCCTATCCCTAGCCATATTTAAAGCTTGTATAAAAAACTATTATATTTCAGGTATGTCACAGTAGGCACTAACTAGGTATAAAAATCACTATTTTATTCCCAGTTCCTTTACATTTTAAACTATTCGCTTTATTTCATGTATATAATATATTGATAGCTACCTCCAGCAATGCCGGCCGCTGCTCGCGAGTGACGCAAGTTCTCTTCTTCTTTTCGAGACTTTGCGCTGAACGGACGTATTTTATTGCGTTCCTGTTGTTTTACCGCTAACTTATTGTTTTAGTTATTTTCTTTGTAAATTATAATAATAAATCGCCAAGGGGCTTTGTAATTTTCCTTTTTAAAATTTGGTTTTATTAAAAATCCCCAATAATATGGATTTAATTCTATAAAGAATTTATTTATGTTGTATTTATATAATGTAATTATATATTTTTATTTATTTATACTAGGTACTTTATATATTTTATTTATTACCTATTTGTTAGTATCTATTTATAACTACTTGCACACTTTCCAAATTAATAGTACGGTTTAATAAGGTAACGTGCAATATAATCTGCTTCAAATCCTATCAAATACCGAATCAAATAGATAGAGTTATTCGTATGAGCGGTCTCTGTGAAGACAACTCGAACGTGGCATCTCAATTGCTTATTACCTTTTCCATCTACTGGTACAAAGCAATCTTAACGATCCAGTAAATTGTTTATTCCCCATGGAATAAGTACTACTTCACATATTTTTTTAGTAATATCAGCTTTATAGCCGAATAATTTTCAATGCCATAAACATTTTACTTTTGATCGAGGAAAATGCTATTATCAGCACTTTGATATACAAACATAAATAATGTTACAACTGTTATTTTATCAAAAAACATGGTTTAGTGGAAGCATCATCCAATGTGTCTTTGGAACCAGAGCAACAAGGATTGCTGACTAAATTAATGCCGATGGTACTCGTTTTTAATTCTTCGTATCTTAGTTTCAAATGATAAAAGTTACTACTGAGATACCTATTGGTTCATTTAAATAACCAGAGTTTTTAAACAAAACATTCTAGATTATATCGGCGTGGATAAGAGCTGACGGAAATAAAAGAGTCCTTTGAAAATGTGATATTAATAAAGTTTTATCAGCTTCATCGGAGAGAATACACAATTTAAGTTACCTTTACAATAAGCCTTCCAAAGCGACACTTGTTGTTTGCTCATTTAACAGCTTTTTTAAAGTGAAAAAAACATTTATGAAAAAAAAAACCGATTCGATGGGGCTTGAACCAACATCGCCTGAGTTTATGTGGCACTTCCAATTCAGCTAAGCCCTGATCCGCTGAATCGAAATGAAACACTTATACATAGAGTGCACTATATGTTTCCGGAATTGGCCACTTACACAAACAATATTTAAAAGTAGTTAAAATATTTTAAAATATAACTCTGTATGTAAAAAACAGTTTCATCTAGCTTTCACTTGTTTTGATATTGTGGCGTCATTTTAAAAATTGCGTGTCTACTACATCATGGATTTGACTCATGAAATTTTTTGTAGTATGATTAACTACGATTTTAAATGTAATTTGACAGCTCAGCAGAGAATCTCTCGGCTTCAAACTGCTTTTGGCGATAAAGCATCATGCAAGACGACTATTTACAGCTGGTTTGCAGAATTTGAGCGCGGTCGTGTCTATCTCAGTGACGAATTTTGTGATGGTCGCCCGTCCACCGCAGTGAATAACAAAAAGTTTCTGTGCGCCGTATGATCAAAACAGACAGACATGTGAGTTTCCTATCATGAGTTTCGGGCATCCTTAGGCATAGTCATGAGTCACATACAATTAATTCTACACAAAAATTTGGGCTTGAAAAAGCTGTGCTCGCGATGAATCCCTCACAATTTGACTGAGGTTCAAAAAGAGTTTCACCAAGAGACGAGGACCGCGTCTCTTGGTGAAACGCCATGCTTACCAGATTCAACGAAGGGGCATCAAATTTGTTGTTGGACATAGTAACAGAAGACGTAACTTGGAATTATTTCTACGACCCCAAAACAAAGCAGCAATCGACTGTTTAGGTCGATTTTCATCACCAGAAGTGGCTTTCGAAGATATTTTTAAAAAAACATGTTTCGAGGTTACCACGGAGAAATGGCATACATGTTTTCAAAAAGCGCATTGCGAAGAATATTTTGAGAAACAATAAAATCATTTTTGACCATTCATTACACTTTGTACTTAATCATTCTAGAAATTTGTAGTGCACCCCACGTATTCAACTTTATTTTTGAACTACCTTCTGCCCCTGGGTTCGCCCGCGTGTTACCTAGATAAAAAGCAGCATCTGTCTAAAATAACACACGAGAAAGGACACTTAATTTTGTATACTGTCCCTATTAACAATGAAATATACAACGAAAACAATCGGTTGATACAGATACCTCTTACCTATACCTTTACCTACCTACATTCCTACATCCTTTTGATTCTATTTTATCCTGCCCATCCAAAGGTTGTCTGGAAGAGATCGCTTTTAGCGATAAGAGCGCCCATTGTACCTTATATTATTGTGAATTCCTGTCTTTTTGTATTTTGCTTTGGTGTGCAAGAGTTTATCTATCTATCTATCTATTTCCGCTTACTCGGTTGTTTCCGCAAAATGTGAAAGTACCTAAAAGATACCTAGCAAAGTTTTATTCCAGTATTGAGTGAAAGTTTTATTCCAAATAGTTACTTATTTATTGCTTTATTCTCAACAAATTATTAAGGATAGTACCTACCTACCTCACCATGTGACTATGCGCCTGTTTGTAAGTAGGTAGAGTTGATTTTACTCGTACATTTTGATAATATGTTCTTTGATCGTTAATTTAATATCTCAAAGCTTAAAACGAGGCTAGGTACTCACCTATTTCAATGTATGTATTTCTTATTAAACAGTCTTCATCACATATATTTGCACAACAAACACCCAATTCAGAGCCTAAGATCGGAAAAACTTTTTACCTTTTCTCAGTTTGCCCGACGAACTCGATTTAAATTTTACATATATAAAGTTACATGTATTAGGAAAATAACTAATCGTCATTTTCATAAACACAGACAGAAAGCTGTTTTTGAAATTCACGCGTGTTTTAAATTCATGCAAAACAGGAGAGCGTGTTTCTCGCTCGACGGTCTCAATGCGACTGGTGTGGTGATGAAGTGAGTGAAACGCACTGATAGTGTAACAAATATGTTGTCACTGTTATGGAGAGGTTGACCACTTCTATGTTGGTCCGAAGACTGTTAACTTCAGCTTAACAGTTTGAAGAAAACTTTACGAGTTAAACTGTCGCTATTGCTGATAGCGACTGATTGACGAGTTAGATGCTTTAAAGTGAGAAAGAACGTACCTACATTTAACTTCGTTTGCAAAAAGCTCTAACACTTTTATTATACTCTGATAACATGTTTACCGTGTTTGTTGGTAGAAAACTTTGTATTATAATTTCGGTTATACCACTGCGTGATGCTAAAATAATTGATCGAGCGAGAGAAGCGAGTCTATTTGTACAATCTGACAATATGTTTGTTTGTCCGAAGATAAATGCCGAACCAGATTTTCAATCTTGATGAAACTTAGTAGGTAAATAGGGTTTTTTTTATAATTAGATACAATTATAGTTACAAAGGTTGTATTTTAGACCCTGTCAGAAACGTGTTTTCGTGTTTGTTATAAGGGCAAAGACGATCGTAGACAGTTCCTTCAGTATTTTTAAAACATTAGCATTCTGTAGTACCTAGATAGGTTTTTTTAAATACCCAAGTCACTCAACAGATGCAAACATAGTCATACTCATACTTTTTCTTGCCTTTCTTTCCTGGCTTGGTCGCAGAGGAACAGGCACTTAGATAAAAACCGACGTTTCAAAGTGGTCCTTGTGATTTTATTGAATAAATGAATTCTGACTTTGACGAGGATTATGTGTCGTGGATATCAGGAACTAAGAGTACCGTAGTAGTACCACAATACCCAGACCCAGAACAAATATCTTCAGAAGATGCAGACATTTATTGTTCTGCAGCGGGAATCGAACCCTCTTGCGTCACAGCCGGCTACTCCATAGAGGTCGAGGCTATTATGTTAGATTTCTTACGGGTCTTGATCGCGTTTATTTTTACTCACGACGACAAGGATTCGTATTATAATAGGTATCCGTTTGTCATAACTTCATAAGGGGCTGTTTGTTTACCCCTGGCGAACATTTACCTTTGGCGACCAAAGGTACTCATTAACCTATATCCGAAACGGTTTATCGGATTTTTTTCAATAGATTTGTAATATCTTAAGAGGTGGTTCTTCGATAGGTCTTATCGCAACAAGTCACAAGGGGGCGCTGATATCGAATAATAAATGAAAACGAATAAATTAGACTAACTGTGCCACGGCCGCCTCTGGCTCTCGACCCACCGCTTCGGATTGCCCCTCCGCGCTATTACTTCTTTTGCTCGGCTCCTAAGGGTCGTAGTGTCTTTGACCTTCCTCTAGAATTGGGTTATCAAAGGCATAAAGAATTTTCCAATCCGACTGTTAGTTCCAGAGATTAGCGCGTTCACTAAACTAAACTGTCAATTCGTAGAGATTAGAGATTAATACCTACCAACTTAGTTAAAAGTAAAAAAAACGTGATAAAGCTTAAAACCTTTTCATCCGCCTAGCCAAGAATCGAATTTTTAATTTAATTTAATTACAAACACAATGAAAAACCTTCTTTGTTTACGGCACAAACCTGCCCCTTGGGTAATAGTCGTACTTAATTAAATTAAATTAATATTTATTTTCTGTTTGAGTTGGAGGCGGTACGTTGTTTGGTGGGCAAACATGAGAACTTACCTACCACTTCAACACTAGTTTCCGAAATTAACCGGAAGGTTAACATTAGGTGTGTCATAGACAAACTAACCGATTCATTATGCCTTTGATAACCCAATCCTAGAGGAAGGTCAAAGACACTACGACCCTTAGGAGCCGAGCAAAAGAAGTAATAGCGCGGAGGGGCAATCCGAAGCGGTGGGTCGAGAGCCAGAGGCGGCCGTGGCACAGTTAGTCTAATTTATTCGTTTTCATTTATTATTCGATATCAGCGCCCCCTTGTGACTTGTTGCGATAAGACCTATCGAAGAACCACCTCTTAAGATATTACAAATCTATTGAAAAAAATCCGATAAACCGTTTCGGATATAGGTTAATGAGTACCTTTGGTCGCCAAAGGTAAATGTTCGCCAGGGGTAAACAAACAGCCCCTTATGAAGTTATGACAAACGGATACCTATTATAATACGAATCCTTGTCGTCGTGAGTAAAAATAAACGCGATCAAGACCCGTAAGAAATCTAACATAATAACCTCGACCTCTATGGAGTAGCCAGCTGTGACGCAAGAACAAATGTCTGCATCTTCTGGAGATATTGGTTCTGGGTCTGGGTATTGTGGTACTACGGTACTCTTAGTTCCTGATATCCACGACACATAATCCGAGTCAAAGTCAAAATTCATTTATTCAATAAAATCACAAAGACCACTTTGAAACGTCGGTTTTTATCTAGGTACCTGTTCCTCTGCGACCAAGCCAGGAAAGAAAGGCAAGAAAAAGTATGAGTATGACTATGTTTGCATCTGTTGAGTGACTTGGGTATTTAAAAAAACCTATCTAGGTACTACAGAATGATAATGTTTTAAAAATACTGAAGGAACTGTCTACAATCGTCTTTGCCCTTATAACAAACACGAAAACACGTTCTCCTCCAACCTTTACATTTCTACACAAATATTGTTACCAAGTTTTTTGCGAGGATCTTTGAGCGCTCTTTATAACATACTTAGCGATATTTTAGGTAATTCTAATCAGGTAAGAGGTAGGTACGTACCAATTTATCGAGCGAACGACGAACAAAGATCTCTGAGTCGACTTGGATAACCCGGTGTTTGTATTTTGTATGAATGTTTCTATATCATGTACGACCTTTGTGGCGCAGTGGGCGAAGGCCCGCCTGAGACGCAGAAGGTTGCGAGTTCGATTTCCGCCACGGGACAAATTTTTATATGATCTGAAATATTTGTCTCGCGTCTGGGTGTTTTCTTTGTGTAATCCCTTTGGGATAGTTTGGGGAAATAATTATATTAATCTTTTATAATTTACATTGAAGAATATTTGTGTTAATCAATTTTGTAAGTTCAAGGTATACGATTTTGCATACAAAAGTTTTCAGCAGTTTTCATCTCCTTAGGGGTAGAATTTTCCAAATTCCTAGTGCAAGATAAATTTATGCTACAAGTTCCATGCTTCTAGCATGTATGATTTAGGCTGTGCGTTGATCGGCCTGTCAGAAACGCAAGAGTTTTACAAACAAACTTGGACACCCTTTTACACCCCTTTTGAGGGGTAGTTTGGAGAAATAGTTGTATTAGTCTATTATCATTTTGTATATTTATTCGAAGTTTCATGTTTGTAAGTTCATGGAAGACGATTTTTCAAAAAAATGTTTTTAGCCATTCTCACCCCCATAGGGTAGAATTTTCCATGTTTTTGTCTTAGTGCTCCCCTACACCGTAAGAGGAATATCCCATCCAAGTTTCTTGCTTCTATGACTCATGGTTTAGGTTGTGCGTTAATCGATCAGACAGTAGGTAACGGAACAGTTTTAAATATTTTGAGAAGAAGATAGATATCAGTCACCACCGCGTACTAAAGTGGATGTATAACGGGGTGCTACGAAACGTGTAAGGGTTGAACCTTTTTACCACAGAATACCTACTTGGTGAACCTTATTTTTTACCTATGAACTATATTATTACTATATTATGGTATTATTTTTTACCTAGTTCAGTAATTCATTATATAATTACGTAGTAAAAAGCTATGTACATACTTCAACGTTGTTCATATTAACGCCATCTATTGCCGAGTAGATGTGATAGTTACCTCCCTAGCTACGCGAAGCGGGATCTTTGATACCTACCTACTGACATCTCACGTAGATAGCACATACGCGCGCTAAGTTGCGTGCGCAAACTTGCTAGCAGTCTGTCTGTCTGGCAACGTGTAAATCAGGCATATTTTTTATCCTGCGCATAGCGAGCTGTGCAGTGCTACCATATTGGAGGGATTTCCTCCAAAACGAGGATAGCGTAGTGGTTATTTCCTCTATGATGTAGATGTTCTCTAATTCTATATAGATTTTATGTCCATTGACGTTTGGTTTGATGACGGTTGGATTGAACTTGTGAGGAAGGAAGAAAAACATTCATGAAGGTATTGGTGGAGCAAATAAATAAAATACCGGAATTTTGCGATTCGTTAATTTACTCTCCGCTCATGAACTCACGATTTACCTACTCCAAGTTTTTCTTTGCATTAATTCTATTGAAAAATAGCCATCGAACACACAACATAACTATGTTAAGGGGTGCTTGATGAAAATGGACATGTAACAAGGACTTGAGTCCAAACCAAAAAAAAATAGCGATGTGACTAATACAATCGTAATAATAAATATGTTCTCATTACTGTCTTCCGTTTTGAAGGGTATGGTTGCCGGTGAAATTACAGGCACATGAGATCTTTCATCTTGATATCCCAGGAGGCAACGCGTGAGTGATACCTCTGGTATTGCAAGCGTCCAAGCTACGGTAACCGCTCGAATATAATCGAAATCTATAGCAACTTTTTTAATGATGACCTAAAAATTGCTCATATAAATCCCTTATACAAAAAAGGTTCTAAGTATGACATTAGGCCCATTGCATTGTTAATTTTTTTTTTCAAATATCTTTGAAAAGGTCATTTATCAACAACACTCTAAGCTACAATCAATTTGGTTTTCTAAAAGTTAATAAAAAACTTCTCCTTGTCAATATTCAAAATGCTTAAACAAGCTTGTGATGGAATAAATAACAAAATTATTTTAGACCATTCTAAAAATAATACAACGTATCAATACCCCAAGTCAAAACCAATTGGCGTTTGAAAGTAAATAAAAAAAAATTCTAAAAAAGAACTAGTACAAAAACTTGTTAACTAAAATATTTCACTGTTTAAGTACAGTGATTAATTTTGCAATACGCCAACGTAATCGTTGACAGTCCTAAGACTAATACTTATAAGCACGAAGGAATGAAATTAATTACTATAACAACCGTTCCTGCTATTTGACTGTTATTTTATAACAGGTATAATGACGATAGTTTTTGGAATAAAAAAGGTGTAATAATAATGACATAAAATCATCTTAGTGTTATATTCAATAACATTATTGCGAAGTAATGATACTAATATGACACTTCTATTTAAAAACCCATGAGTATTTTTCGTCGCAAGGATCCAAGCTAACCAAACAAAAAAATCAACCGAGCCAAAATAAATTTAAAAAAATAATGTGACGCTGTGACGACTGGGACGAGGGCAAAACATTTTTAATCTGTGGTGAACTGGTGACGTGACGTGTATCTTGTGCGGTGGATGCATGCGTTTTTGCTGTTGATTATAATTTATTCAATTTTTATTCGTTTCGTTGCCGCCATGTATTAGAAATGGAGCCGACAATTAATTTCTTCCTGATATGAGTTATCATATCTAAATAATTCAGAAACACTAGTCAAAAGTATTTACGTTAAATTCAAAAGACTGAAAATCGTAGTGTAAAGAGTTTGAGGACAATGTTCCGGTCAATATGTTTTACTATAATTTCCTTAATCAGCGTTATAAAAACTGCTACTGGATTAGGTGAAATAATTTATGCAATCAACGCCGGAGGGCCTGCACATACGGACATTTATGGAATTCACTATGAAAAAGACTCATTGCAGGGAAGAGTCGGCACCGCTTCGGACTTCGGTAAACAGCTGGTTATGATAGGCCGAGTTAATCCAAAGGATGAATTGCTATATCAGACTGAAAGATATCACCACAGCACTTTCGGCTACGACATTCCAGCAAAAAGTGACGGAGACTACGTGTTAGTGCTTAAATTCAGTGAAGTTTACTTTAACGCCCCAAACATGAAAGTATTTGATGTAGTTCTGAATGGAGACCATACAATCGTAGCTGACTTGGACATTTTTGATAAAGTAGGTCGCGGTATAGCTCATGATGAGTATATTCCATACTCTATTAAAAATGGTAAACTTTATTATAATGAAGAAGAATCTGATATCAGAGGAGGGAAAATCAAAGTCGAGTTCATTAAAGGTTATAGGGATAATCCTAAAATCAATGCTCTTTATGTCATGCGGGGCACCATTGATGAAGTCCCAAAACTTCCGCCTCTTGTGTGGCCAGAGAGTGAGACTGAAGAACTGAGAGATGAGGTTGAAGAGAAGAATACAAACTCAAAGCGCGCCAGCGGGCCTAAGACACCAGACCCCTACTCGATGGATGAGAGCACTCTGCTCATTCCTGTGTTTGTAACAATTGGAGCCTTTATTCCTCTCTTGTTCTGCCTCTGTAAGCTTTGATCATCATCATCCGGAAGAAATCCGCTGCTGGACATAGACCTCCCCCATAGCATACCACAATTTATAGTTGTGAGTTGAATCCTTTTATTGATCCATAGCCGAGACACAAACTAACTCATGTTAATGTTCACAGTAGCAAGAATACCTATCTTTCAAGCAATCCTATGTCATAGCCTGATATTTGCTTTAAGATCAATGCCATTGACATGAATCATTTGTGCCTGGGCTGCTGGGAGGAGCGCCTTCAATGTATCTACCGGATAAGGTCAAGCGTGATCTTACAATATAAATCCTATTCCTGTATGACAATGTGAATATAGGTAGTTTATTCATTGACTTCTGATTGACATACCTATTTTATGCAAAGCAATTTAGCAATATATAATTAAATTAATCATTTAATAGCTTATGATTTCCAAGCTCAATGGTTATAGTACAAATAAAAAAACTGCATTTAGAGAGCCCGTCCTATGTTAATAACTCTAGACTATCACATAACTTTTAATGTATGTCTATAAAGACATGTATTAAATTAAGGTATGTTTATACCAATACACTATTATTATGTTGATGTAATGCACTTTGGTTATAAAATAAAAAAAACTATTGAGTTTAACACCAAATTTTTATTTCTGACACTACACATCTTTATTAAACTTTGGTAAAAGAAATTAAAAATGTATCCTTAACCTGCTGGGTAAACCATTATTTGAGTAGCAATCTTTTTCATTTCAATGCACTGGCATAGCTATCACCATAGGATTGTCAAAAGTGCATCCCATGCAAATGTGTTGTACCAGAACACAAATTAATTTACCCATAAAACATGGGTACTGATGTCATTTTATAGTACCTACCTACTTAGACAATTTGGACCACTGAATACTTACCTATTACCTTTATACCTATTTTAGCCTGCTAGGTGATTCATGACTTTCTAACTCCAATTCTTCCACTGGATTTAGACTTTTGTTGTAACATTTTCAGCAATCTGAAAAATAAGCTATTTGAAAATAATGTAAAAATAATAACTTGGGTATCTCTACAGGAAAAGGAAAAAGAATGTTGAGGAAATCAAAAAACGTTAGAGTTATGTAATAACTAGCTTTAAGTACAGTAGGAAATTAATCATGCCACGCCAAGTTGCGCGGTTCACCTGTATAGGTGACCCGCGCAACTTGGCAGGCGAGCGGGGATGCGGCGGAAAAAGGTTGTAACGTGGACCCCTCCATACAAATGCTAATGATCGCCATCGCGCCAATTTGCGCAGGCCTAGATGCCTACTTACATATTAGAAGGGTTCTGCAACTTAAGTTGGCAATTCCCTATGCTATCTCTGAAAAATCCCTTTTTGCAGTCGGAATGCACGGTTGCGTTGTTATTTTCAGCAATGGTAGTATTGAGCATGTCATGTCTTAGATTTGTTGTGGCGACGGTGACTGGGGTAGTTGAAGCAACGGCTATTGCCTCTATAGGTTCTGTAGAAGCCACGTCTGTTGTAATTAACGCATTTTCTGTAATTAGTGTGGTCGATTCATGTACCGGTGTTACTGTCGTATTATCTTTGTTAATTTGTACAGCTGTTTCAGTAATATTTAACGGTTTTATCGTTGTACTGGTTGTTCCGTTTTGTGGTTTTATTGTCATCTCTGAATAGTCGTAGGCGTAATCGTAATCCTGGAACGTGAAAAAAATTGTGCTTTCGGTACCTAAACACAATAGCTAGAAGGTAAACACATAACGCGCACGCAACGAAAATAAATTCACTTGATTTTATATACCTACCTAGGGTGTGCATGACATAACGCACTTGTCAATACGTTATACGTAGGTACTGCATTTTTGTCAAGATTCACAACTAGGCAAGTAGGTACTGAACCTACTAATAAAAAATATCTATCCCATGATTTTTTCGAGAAAAAGCCTTCGATGAGAATGCAATTTTTTTTATTATCCGTTGTCATTTTCAACTACCAAATGAAAATCAAGTCCTTGCGGTTCGAGTGCTTTAAAAGTTACTCTATTTACTGTTCACAGGTTCTAAGTCGTAGAACATTATTATAATATCTGTGACATTACTAAGGACTAAGGGGGCCGTCTGTTACTTTTGGACCATCTGACCACCTTTTCTGTACCTATACATATAGAACCACTGCGCTGATCCGATAATTTTAAAAATAAAGCTGATAATGGTTTTTGACCAGGGGCAGGCAGGTTGAGTTTTTATTTTGGTCGGACGTCCATATTAGTTAAGTACCTACTTACATACCTTTTTCCATGTCTCTGTGTAGCTAGGTAGGTCTGGTATTGTGTTAACGATAGGTACTAATCTTATCTATTTATGGAGGTATATAATACTATACGATACATACGTAAGATCATATATTTTTGTACATATTTTGGTGACCTACCATTTTGACCAAAGTTCACAGAAGGTTCGGTCTCAGGGTCCTCGAAAAAAAACTATATTAAGAAGTTCTTAACTTACCACATACTCCTCCTTCCCTTTAGTCAAAGTAATTAATTTAAAATTCTTCAAATCAATCTGCACGTTCAAATCTCCCGTTTGTCTTTGATCAACACTCAAGGCCAAAACTCTTTCGCACAGAAGAACTGAAAACGCTAACAGTGTAAATGTACACATTTTTATGTTATACTGGGGATTGTAATCCCTCGCGATGATGTGCGACTGGTCTTGTCTTGTCCTGTGTACCTACTGTGTGCGCTTGACAAAGTTATTTCCATCCAAGTTAACAGTTATCCCAAGTAACGTAACCGTAGGAAGGTCGATAGCCCCTGCTGGGTGCACGGCGATCATGTAGAATTGCGTAATGTGAAGACCGCAGATTAACTCGCATAAATTGACAAGAGTTAAGAGGGTACGTAGCTCTATAACTTGAAAGCTTGCAATAATTAGAAGGTACCTACATAAGATACACTCTTTGCGCTGTAGCATAGTGCGGGCTAACATCTTATTTAGTACCTACCTACAGTTATTATGAATCAAAAAACAGAACATTGATTCCATGAATACAGGTCAGCTAATACATGATGTTACAATTTTGATAGGCCCTTATAAAATATTCTACCATCTAAATGGTGTGCAAATGTCAATAGGTAGATTGAGATCTTATTGTTATCATTTGTGTTTTGTTTTTGAGCCTAATTATTTATTATAACGTATTTTGTTTTATGAAAACGAATATCTCTTAAATTATCTGTTTCTCGATTGGGTTTTAGATTTAAACTTTTAAAATATTTTTTTTTGTTTCTTTCAATGTTTTAATCTATATAATGGTGTAAGTTTTTTACCTTCCTACACGTACGTACCTAGTTCGTATTTCGGTACAAACCTAGTTGTTCCAGCCTACCTGAGTTTACTTTCTCGAAGTTGTCTATCTTGTTTGTAGACGGCAGGTGTGTAGACAAATACCTCACGCTTAGTTTTCCTTTCACGCTAACGCAAATTTATCAAATTAAAACTTGGCAGCAGTCACGTGACATTTCTACAGCTAATGTCATTTCCATACAATTCATCTTTCCGCATTACAGAAAGTGGTATGTGTCTAGACACCCAGGGTCACATACGCACATAATAATAGTCCAGAATACATTATATCCTAGCGAAATCAAGAACTAAACATCACTGATATGGACCATAACACCTTAGCAGCTCACGTGTAGGTGATCGATCAGTGATCATCTACACTAAGTTTGTAGATGGTGATCACTGATCACCATCTACAAACTTAATTTTGTCTCGCAGCTGAAATCAAACTCGCAAAGCTCGCGCGCCGCGGCCCGCCGGCCATTCCGGCTACTCGTTCACCGCTCCACTGAGATCGAACACACATAATAAAATATTGGTTAGGTAGGTTAACTAATCAAGCTTATTATCATACCAACCAATATTTACCGAGCTTTTATTCTTAACTTGGCTTGCCCTAAAAAGTAGGCTATACTAACTAGGTAATTGTCAAGGATATAATAGGTAATTAAATAACAAAAACATTATCTAATGTGTCAGTTTGACTGTCCCTACCAGAGACATCCTATTTCCAAAATATTTAACATACCCTACTGTAATACCAACTCGGGCTTGCAGTCACCTGTTGTGCAATTGATTAATAATACAGTACAATACGTACGCTGGGTCATGTTTCGCGGGGTCTTGGACGAAAGTACTTGAACGTACGAGTCGTTAAGATATATTGTTTGAATATTATATTTTATATAATAGATATATGCTATGTATTTAGTTTATTCTTAAGATCTCATTATTTGTCAATGCTGTTTCTCCTATAATTGGCCTAGGTTATCAGAACTTATCCCTATCGTTAAGACAAAAAATGTGTAGATACCTAAGCCACAGATATTATAATACAAGCCTAAGCTGTTGGTGTTCGTGATTTTCTATACTTTATACTAATATTAAAAAGAGGAAATATTTTTAGTTTGTTTGTACCGAATAGGCTCCGAAACTACTGGAACGATTTTAAGCATTTTTCCATCAATAGAAAGCTAAATTATCAGGAAGTAACATACCTATAATTTATTTTCAAAAAAATAGAGATCCTTTTTTTTTTAAAAAATAAAAAGGAAAATTTCAATAATGTAACCCAAAGTAGCAAAATTTTGCCTATAAAATTCATTATTTGGCGTGCGCTTTGAAAACTATTGATCATACATAAAAATTATGTACTACATGATTAAAGTACTCATTATTACCTACAAAAAAATCCTGGAGGGAATAATCTAACTATCATAGGTAAGTCACAATAATAGCTAAAATTTAATTAGATCGCCACGGTAGAAACTAAAGTTGGTTACATTCGTATCGTAGTATTAAATAAATAGTTTTATCATCTAGGGTATTTATGTAGCAGTAAAATACCTACTTTACTGTTACTTTTTATCTCGATATTCCCACGGAATCAAAACTCACGCGGGTGAAACCGCGGGGCGCAGCTAGTAAATAAAATAAATGCTTCGTGTAGCTTATTTTGCTGACCATCGATGCCGGTCTGCTAGACTTTACTGATTTTGGCCCGAACTGGTCGCAGGCCGCGGTGTGAAAGCACCGTGACTATCATAATATCAGTCCTGGACTCACGATCCAACCTACCGCTAACTGGTAGTGGCAGAAACGTAGACAGAGAATACCATAATCTCAATCTAAGAGCAGGTAGACCGAAATGGATGGACTCTTGTGTACCTATTGTTGTTCTGGGGAAGCGGCAGTCCAAGATCTTTTGGCACGATAATGTAATGACATCTAACATTGGCATTTGGCATTGAGTGACAACACGAAGATGTCTATAATTTTTAATCTGTGCATGCGAATTCGCAAAAAGGGAGACGGTATTGTACGTCCATGGAAAATACTACCCTGGAAAGCATAGCCAGTATTCCGCGTACATATGGGTTTGAATAATCTGGATGTTCTTTCCATTCTAGTCATGTATCTAGCATTTACGGTACGCCCTGTATTCCGTATACGCTATTCTCAACACCTATTGGTCGAGAGTTCGTCATATCCCTGCATGCCTAGCACGGGCGGTGGATAAGTTTTCTACGGGGAGAGGATAAAAATCCTTTCTCCGTTGTCATTTTTCTCCACCCTCCGAGCACGGCCACGCCGGTGGATAGGTGGCGGGAGTAGCGATAACACGGTTCCCCACTTCATTGTTGCCATATAAAGCAATTTAATTAAAACTGACGTAACAATCTTCAGTATTTTGTTCAAGTCATCAAACTTTCACGAAATATAAATTCTTTTTACTTGTTTATAATCTGTGTGGCGGATTATAGGATAAATAAACGTAGTGATTTTTTCCTGTATGGGACAAAATGACAATAATTATTTTGTAAACCTTTTTCAAAGAGGATTAAAAATACTTTATTTAAATAGTTGTAAAAAAAATGATATGCCTAGCTAAATTGTTAACAAAATTGAGTGGAAGAACTAAGTCCTATGTATTTTTGCCGAAACATTTCCCTGAACAGAAATAAAACAAAATTGTAAAATATTTGCCTTACAATGAACTGTAAGGCAAATATTTTACAATGAAATGAATGAAATGTACTGATTTATTAGAGTTTCTAAGACAGTGATCATACCCTCCACAAACCAGTATAAACGCTTATATCTACTGAATTATTATTTTTTTTGCATTATACAAATTACGAAGCAACAAAACTCAAATCAGCAGGATGTTGGTCAGTTTTATGGTATTCATGTAGCCATTGGCTCTCTCCATGCAGTTGCAGACTTGGCAATGTCATCGGACGTATTTAGTGGCTGCGCTGTTGGTTGCAGCGTCTTGGTCAGGTGTTATCAGCCATAGCTCTAAGGTGTATCCTAAGTCCTCTGAAAATTGATTTGAAAACATTATAAGTACCTATTTTATCTCTTCTGTTATTTCTGGAGATTTTCAAATTAGTGTGAATAAGTATATATAAAAATTGTTGAATAAATGAACTGTTGTTTTTAATAAAATATCTGACTGCTCATACTTTTGTTGAAAACCATTAGATACCCTTCGCCTTGCATCCTCTGTCCCGGGGAAGATAATACATTTTGGCATGAGTTTAATAAAATACACAGGTAGTTCATTTACTGGCGAGTGTAGGTGTATCTTTAGATAGGTTACTAATAAGATACCTAATTACTAATGAGAAAATATTATGTACTGAAATTGTCACTTACATTCTGATGATAGCTTCAGTAATTTGGGTCAGATATTTACTGACTCTAGTCTGGGCAATGGCCAAACCATGTTCTTGCCCTGTACTTCTTTAGTAACTACCATCTCCCATTAGGCGTAAGTAATACCTAAATAATAACCTTTGTACCTACGTACCGGCAATCCATCCCGAGGATTTCGAGGCTGCAAGGTATCATTCAGCTCCGCACACAATTATAACGCCATGACTTTATTGAGGCGAAATAGGCGGTGAAATTCATCATAATCACTCATCATCGAGTGTACAAATGCCGTACAATGTCAATACGTATGTAATTTCAAAAACTGACCATAGTGGCCTATGCCACTACGGCAAGTATTTGAAAGCCATGGTTTGTAATACTGGCTGTGCTTTCCAGAGTCGTGTATTATCCGGCCATTTAATCCATGAACGTACAATACATAGAGAGACTCTGCGAAAAGAAAACAATAGATTGTTTGTGTTTATTTTCGTTGAGAAAATGTTTACAATTTACTTGGTTTTTCATACCAACGATGAATTTGTAAAAATTTAGCTCAATAGGAATTACTTGTACGCTGCCTAAGCGCACACAGCAAGCTAGTTGCTGCTAGAAAATGATAAAGTTTTGGAAAAGTGCAGGTAAGTAGTGTCTTCGTTCACGGGATGCGCTACTACGTAATCATTCCATCCATTATTTGTTTCTTCGAACAGTTTATAATGTGTTTCTATCATCGTTACAGCTAAAGGTAAAACTGGATGTCCTGTAAGGCCGCCAGAACCAAGTGTTCCTGACGTCAGATCTTTGTTACACACACAATCAGTTGATGAAAATGAAGGTAAATATTTTACGTGAACTTCCTCAAAGTGTAGTTAAATTGATTTATGTTCTCATCAAGTTATGAAAACCTTTTTCGCACTCGTAGAACTTGGTGATCTCATACATTTGTAAATCATAATAGTGTGTTTTATTTGTTTATTACAGATGTACTACACCTATTTGAAAAAAGGTCAAAGTTATCTCTATCATTACATGACACTCTTATTGAAAAGAAAGCTCTCAAATACTTTACACAATTTATTGAGACAACTGATAAAACCCACCTCATGAAATGTTGGGCAGATATTGAATTATTTAAAACAAAACTATTAAACTCAAGGCAAAATGTAGATAATGAGAAGCATAAACAGATAAACCGAACTAAGAGTTTGGATCTGCATTGTAAATGTAATCAAAATGAGGAATTCAAATCTCAAAGGTTTAGTGAGAAAGATAAAAGTGATGCATGTTCTGGTCTTTGTTATCCTCCTAATGAAAATAAAAGTTCATGTGGGAATTTAGTTGAACATACAAACCCAGATAATCACAAAACCTATGAAAACAATCACGTTGCTACTGATCTTACTGAAGAAGCTATAAATATATTCAAAACATATGTTGCATTAGAAGCTCCACATCGGCTGGAT
The DNA here is from genome assembly GCA_958496245.1 of Perizoma flavofasciatum. Lineage (NCBI taxonomy): Eukaryota > Metazoa > Arthropoda > Insecta > Lepidoptera > Geometridae > Perizoma > Perizoma flavofasciatum. The sequence goes on along the minus strand of OY292425.1, from coordinate 8,508,491 downwards.
GTACCCGACAGCTTCCGGAAATCTGTAATCACAAACATCTGCGAACCTGAAGGAAACATTAAAGAAGACTGCTTCACAACACTCCAAAACATAGTATTTAGCCAATTAGAAAATCACTGTTTCAATGAATACATTCGCAGTCCTTTTTATATTAAAGCACAAATTGACATTCTAACTAATGGCTCTCTAAACCTTAATGATATTTTGTTCAATGAAACAATATTGTTCTATTTCACAGAACATTTAGAACAAGAATCATGTAGGGTTCTCTTGGAATTTTTGATGGCTGTCATCCATTTTAGAGATAACATTACCAGTGAATGCCAACCAAATAGTGAGCAGATGCAAACTGATGCTATTGTCATTTATGATAAATACTTTTCTCTTCAAGCTACAAACCCTGTGGGCTTTCCAACAGATATCAGATTGAAAGTTGAAAGTGAGATATGCAGAGAAGATGGCCCTATTTTATCATGTTTTGATTTGCCTTACAGGATAGTTTTTAAGACATTAACCCAGTATGTTAAAACATTTTTAGAATCTGAATTGTATTATAGATATCTCTCAGAAATGATCCATTCAGTGAATCAGATATGGAATAGCAATAGTAAAGCACATTCTGACTGCAGCAGTGAATTCAGTATAAGCACTCAGAACACTTTGCTGGCAATGGGTGATCCAGTCTTCCGCAAAAAGAAACGTAACCTCTCTGTACCTGATATGACAATTGATTCTAATCAGCTTTATAATGCTGACTCATTGTGGCAAAGGAATAGACAAGATGGACTGAGTCTCGGTAGAGTGAACAGCCTGGGCAGATTTGAGTCAAAATTTGAACCAGACCCAGATAAAAAAGGCACATCAGTACTAAAGAAAATGGTGAGCCGATTTGTTCCATCAAATACTTCAAAAGTTGAGGAAGAAATGGCATGGCAAATAGCACACATGATAGTGAAGGATGTTACAGATTTGACAATGGCCCCACCAGATAGCTAAAGTCACGATATCTGAATATGTGATAGTTATGTGTAAGAAACAATATATTTTATTAATTAGCTAATAATGATACTATATAGGTATAATTTCAGTTATTAAATACTTCTACTCAACTAACCATGATTTGACTGTAGGTAAATGGACTCCCTGCATTCAGAAAATATTTGATTTCTTACTAAGTAGGATAAGAATTCACATTAATTATCTACATGAGTAAATTAAACTCAATGTCATACAACACAGTAATATATTTGGTTACTGAAAATGTACAAATACTAGAAGTATGTGTATAAATGGGAATCAACTAAATGGCAATAATATCACAGGGTTGAGTAGGTATTAATACTAGGAGGGATATGTGTCAGCTGCAACCGAGGTGGCTCTGAACCCAATAATGGAGAATGTTCATCATTGTGGCTCAGTTCTTTGGTAGAAAACTTTGGAAACGATGGAGAAAGTCGAGATTTATTTACATTCCATTTCCTGTAAACTAAAGCATTTAGCAATGCTTGCATCGGGTTCAATAATGCCTGCAAAAAATAACATACTTTAATAATTTGGTAATAATTGAAATAATTTTATATTGATGTTATGGAACTCACCATTATATACCAAATACTTATTATGAGCTTGACTGGCATGTTGAACCACATTGTCCATACTAAAATACCATTTATTAGATTTGGTAGCCAGCAGATATAAAATACTCCATTGATGAAAAAAAACTTTAATCTCAATGCATCAACAAGTCTCCTCTCTTTACTGGTAAACTAGAAAAAATATTATGTACTTGTTAAGTCCAGGTTATCAACAGAAACATATTATTTAGATGAGAGAATTGTATGGTTATGTAGTGCACCAAATTTTTTAAGACGGGAACCTCATTACTATCCGATACGCCATTTCGGAGCCAAAATGCATATAATATAGGGTCCATCATCGTGGGTTAAAAATATGAATGAAAATGTTACCTGAGCAAGTGGCAATGCAACAGCAATTTCCACATTTTTACTTGACAATGTATAAATTATGGGATTAGCAACCATCACTAAAGCTATAGGAACATATGTTGCAAAATAATTTGGCAGAATTCTTATAAGGGCACTTGTAGCTGATGGCAAATTATGGCATCTGGAACAAAGCAAATTTATCATACCAAGATAAGTAAAGCTGTTTAGGCATGTTAAATAAATAATTAATATTAATAAATAATTTTATTTTGGAGTTAACCTTATCATTTTTTTATAGAGGTTATTTTTGAATGTGAAACAAATTATTCTTGATGATATGGTTATTAAAGCTTAAATTAACTGCCACAAAGTAAACCAATTTGAAGATAAGTGTATTTTCAGCTTTGACCCCTTAATTAAACTTACAATTAGGTACTTGGTTCTAATATTTACTATAAAGCTCTAAGACTTACGTAGCATTAGGAATATAGAGAATAGACAATCCAATGGCAGTTGTTGCTGCAGGCAGGCCCCAGGCAAATGAATGATAAAGGAGTAAATGTGAATCTCGACCTTTTATAGTATTCCAAGTATCAATAGCATAGAATAGTGTCCAAAACCAAGTTGCTGTATAAAAATATTGAGTCCATGCCTGCAGATATAATTTGAATTTCAGAAACTTAGAGAAGCTTACCCTGGGATCCAAATACAGTGATAAATTGAAAATGCTTCCTATTTCCTTATTTTTTTTTACAGTTATTCACAGATAACACAGAATTGAGAAATCATCTTTATAGGACTGTAATTGGAAACCTGGGTTAGTAGGATTTATAATACAATTAAGTTTGTAAGACTGTTAAACTCACAGAAATAATGCTACAAAACAGTACACTAACATCATCATCTGGCATAGGCATTATATTCTTATATTTTAGCCAAAGAGAAGAGCGAACCATTACACCTGTAAAATAAAACTTCTAAGAAAATGTACAGATTCTTAAGGAATTAAAAGAATAAAAATTTAAGTGATTGGTTTCAGAGAGAAGTGTAGTTTGAGTAAGTACCAGAGAACAAAATGTGAGATTACCCAATGATGCAAACAAATCTGCTAAGGCAAGCCATTTAATAATGCGACGCCCTCGTGTTATACTGAAACTGAATTGTGATTTTGTAATGTCTGGAAATATCTGAAACACAAAGAACATTATACAACTTTGAACAGTCGGTACTATCAGTGATATGAACAATCAGAAGTGCCATAACTGCATTAAGTAAACAAAAACATTGAGTTACCTGATACAAAGCCCCTAGTATTCCTATGGTCGAAGAAACTAAACAGACAGTATTGTAGGTATCTGTATTGAATTCTCCCATAATTTTTACAGCCAAATCCTCATTTTTACCGGTATGGTGACAGCAAAACGTTTGGATGGTAGGATCTGACATTTTTTCTATACACGGATGCTGAGAAGATAATACGGCTGGTTTACACTGAGCTAGTTTGTTAGACACACACACCCAGGCAGACGGTCACAGAATTAAGTAAAGTAAAACACACTATTGAAACAGAATAGAATACGGAAAAGGGATTCGTTCGTATGACCGGAGTCCGGTTATTGTACAACCATGGAAAGCGCAGCCAGGAATTTGCGACCAAAATGGTTGAAAATTCCTGGTTGCGCTTTCCCGGCATGTGTTGATTTTGAGTCCCTGTATTGTACGTCCATGGAATGCCCAACCATGGAAAGTACAGCCAGTATTACAAACCATTGATTTCAAATACGTGGTTTGTAATACTGGGCGTACATTCCTGGGCGTGCATTCCCTACACGTGTTGACCTTGTACGGCCAATTTTGTACAACCCTGGAATGTACAGCCATGGAATACGAACCAATTTCATGCTCTGTTTTCATGTGCGAGTGCTATCAAGGGGCAAGTGCTGTGTTGCCATAGTATTTTACGCTATTAGTAAATTCATGTAGATGTAGTAAGTAGATTAGTTATTTATGTCGGTTTTTGCAGATGAACTAACCGGTTGATTTTATTTATTTGAACCCAAGTTTGTTGGATAAAGTTCGGATAGCAATCCTCCTTTTCTGAGTGGTAATAAAAAAAACTAATAACCTAACCAATCCAAGACGGATTTGCTTAGGAAGTTATTTCTCAGGTAACTTATTGTTTACATTATTTACCAATGGCAACTCTTGGTTGAACATATTAGAACTTGCTCAGTGCAAACGAGCCTCGTTCTCGTCATGCGACTCACGGATATGACGAACTATCGACCAATGAGCGTCGAGAATATTGGTTTGTAATCCGGGGTGTACATTCCAAGGGTGTGCAATACCGTCATGTGTTTAGTTTGTACGGAGCGTATTGTACGACCATGGAAAGCACACCCAGATAATTCAAACTAAATGGTTTCTAATACTGGCTGTACTTTCCAGGGGTGTGCATTCCATGGTTGTGCTTTGCATGGACGTACAATACGGTCTCCCTTGATTTTAAATAAATAATGCTGGACATTTTTCACACATTTTTGATTCCTCCTTTTCTGAGTGGTAATAAAAAAAACCTAATAACCTAACATATCCAAGACGGATTTGCCTAGGAAGGATTTTTCAGGCCAATATTAACTTATTGATTGCATTACTAATCAATGGCAACTCTTAGTTGAACATATTAGAACTTGCTCAGTGCAAACGAGGCTCGTTCTCGTCATGTGACCACTTTGCATCGACCAATGAGAGCTCAACAATATGACGAACTCTCGAACAATGAGCATCGAGAATATTGGGAGCGAGTGTAAACGAAGGCTATGACGTCATTTGGCTTCAAATTCCATAGTTGTGTTTTCCAGGGTTGTACATTCCCAACACGTGTCGGGAATGTCCAACCATGGAAAATACAACCAAGGAAAACACGACCTGGGAATTGGAAGCTTGTTTTCCCAGGTGTGCATTATTTTGTACGGCCTGGAAAGCACAACCTTGGAATTTGCGATCAAAATATACACCAATTCCATGGTTGTGTTTTCCATGGTTGTGCTTTCCATGGTGTGTAATCACGGCACCCGTATGACCGTCCCTATAAACTCGTCTACCACAGACAAGGAGATACTACCTCGTCTACTATACTCGTCTATAACTTATGGTCTATTACTATAATCTTTGATAAAAAGGTACTAGGTATTATCAGTGCTGCCAGCCGGGTTTTGTCAAAAGTTACCTAAAATAGATAAAAAAGTAACCGTCAATTTTTTCCCCATTTTATGGCCTAGCAAAAACTTGTGTGAACACTTGAATTCGTTCGTATGACCGTCCTTCTATTAAAATATTTTTCATAAATGCTACCTTATTCGAGGCAAAATTTAAAGCAATTATGAAAGTAACATTATTTCTGTTAAGTTTTTATTAATAATCAATTTTAAAAAAAAAACGTTTAGAGAACGCTTTTTTTATCCCGATGCCGAATAGTTTCGCGCTCAGTTCATCCAAACACGTCAAGAGTTGTAGAGTCGTTTTAATTCGCCGAAAATCTAATTGTTGTGTTGTAAATTCCGGTGTCTCGACAGAATTCAAGTACAACGCCAAAACCCAGGAAATAATAATGCCACGTCTTCAATAATAGAATTGTAACATTCTAGTTGTACTTCTTGTGTGAAATCTTTGCATACCTATGTAATTGATCTACGCTTACCCAAAAATAAAATAAAACAACCTACTTAAAATTCTTTACCATGAATTACCGTAGGTAACCAAATATGGTGCCGGTAATGAACGACTTGTGCTACGTATCTCTATGCCTCTTTCCACAAACAGTTACACTACTACCTACGTACCTATCCAACTGTCAAAACTTGTAAAATACAAAGTTCAGGGCTAAGTTCAAAAACCGTTATTTGCGTTTTTCAAAAGTAATTTTCACTTATGAGAAAAAGTATTTGGAACAATATAGAACAACTCAGCAGAATGGGTTTAAGAATTCAGAAAATGCTAAAGTGCGGGGCTAACTTCTCGTACTCTGATAGTTGCCTGTGGTTGTATTTCACTTGATAATATAGTAGCCATAACATTGTTTTTCTCTGGGAAAAACAAAAGACGTGAAAAGTAAGTGCACATTGCACTAATATCTTATCTAGTCATACCTACTGACAAACTAGCTGGCATCTTTTGCATGGTGTCATTTGTTCGTTCGGCAAACCTCATCACATGTCATGTTCCTTAACATCATGTTTAACCCCCGGAATGATAACCCTGAAAAGAGCCTTATCATAACAACCAATGGTTAATAAACCTATGTGGTGAAAATTGTGCCACAAAGATGGAAACGAGTAGAGAAGGTACTCCTTTCATAAACCATATTATAACAATGTTAACGAACAATTTCTAATCTAATTACCACTCAATAAAAAGCTTTAATTCTGCATTAGTAGGTACCAATATTTACCAAGAATAGATAAACGTATACATACCTAGATCAACCACCGCGCTGCCGATGCCGCCCGCGCGGCCGCGCGCCGCAGCCATGGCAATAAATAAATAATGCTGGACATTTTCACATAGCATCATCTAACCCCAAACTTAGCAGAGCTTGTATTATGGGAACTACATGACTGATATAAGTACTACTTATATACATTTTTTTGTATATACATACATATTATACATAGAAAACACCCAGACCCGACACAAATATTTGCAGATCATACAAACATCTGTCCCACGGCAACCAAGCAACCAAGTTAGGTATAACAGCCTGTAATAATCTTTAAATCAAAAGTCAACAAATATTTGCAGATTGTAGGTACATTTGTCGCGCGGCGGGAATCGAATCCACAACCTTCTGCGTCTTAGGCCTGCAACCACTGCGCCACAGAAATTGAACCAAGTTCGCTCCACAATATCATAACTCCACAACCATCTTAACCTACAAACGGGCGCACGGAAAAATGGAAATCGTTTTAAAAATGGTAGCTGTCGCGCGGAACCTTAAAAATCTAATAAGGGAGATATACCTAAGGGATTTAAAAGACTAATTAATCAAATATTTTTTTTATTTTTTATAGTTTTTTATCTTTTGGTTAGGACACTATTTGGTGATAAAAGAAATTATTAAAACTAAATTACAATCAAAACTTTATAATTAAAACTGACCAAGCCCGTGTCGAGCCACGCGCAGTGAAGGGTTCCGTAGTTGCCCATAAACGTATATTTATTACCTGTTTTACACATGTAACATCTTGAAAAAGAAATACAAAATACGAACTTTTAGACGCCTAAGGTCATTGCGCTAGTTGCGCGACCAGCATTGGTACGCGACCATTTTAGGTACCGGCTGCAGAAATATTTAGAAAATAAGAATTCCATCTCGTTTTACAAACATTATTCAGCTTTATACAGAACAAGATAGATTTATAGTTCTAACCTACTAAAATTGGCAGCTTATTGTTAGCTGAATTTTGAACAAATCCTTGCTTATTCTGGCACACGCGCTGGTCAAACGCAACCGTTCGCAAAATAAAATAAAAATAGTGAGCACGTTCTGGGCTTGAAGTGAGTATTTTTTTTTTATTTATTTGTGACCGATTGTTAAGTGTCTCTTTTGCTATAAAAGTAGATCGTTAACGCAATTGCGCAACTTTTATTAAGAAAATATACAAAAAACATGTAAAATATTGAGTGGTCGCATACTCAAATATAAATAATTAAGTTATTTGACTTTCGGCCATGTGGTCGCGAACTCACAGCTAGATTGCAAATTTTATTTTTTATTTTTTACTTGTTTAATGATAAAGGTTACAGTTTTGTGACTTTTTTTTACATTTGCTTAGTAGCTGCTATGTTTCTGTTAGTTTACGACCGCCAAAATCCTGTTAAGTGATGTAAAATCATACTCAAACTTCAGTCTCAAAATGTATGGAAATTTAACGTTCGCTTATTGAATGTAGTAATTTGATATTTGTTTTTACGACCACTTGATGTCAAAAAGTATTTATTGATCGAGTGAGCGAAGTGAACGAGATTTCCGAGTCTACTTGGGCAAATTGGCATTGTAGTATGAAACAATAACTAAAACTCTTGACCCTACTCAAAAATCAAATTTTTCACGCTGTATACGCAATACCTGAAAATGGCTTTGCCACTTTTGACGTCGCGAAAATGCATCTTGAATCAAGGTTGCCTGTAGTGCTAAATATTACTGTGGCAGCTAAACCTTCAAAAAAAGCAAGACATGCTTAGCCTTAATGCCTTTAGCAAACATTTATTTTTACTGAATCCTTTGGAATCTAACAGTGTTGTCCAAGTTACGAGTTCCTGCTGCAATACGTATCATCCTGGGCATACCAAAAATACTACGAAAAATAGGATCAACCTAATCAAGAGAAAAAAGAGTCCATGAAGCGTAGGAACAAAGATATATTTGAAAATCAACAAGTTAAGAAAAGAAAGACTGTAAAACAAAGGATTTTTAAGAAAAAATACTTAGAAATAAGTACAATTTATTGAAAATGATAAGAATCAGCATCAAACAAAATTGTGTCCATTGCAAAGTCATACTTATTATAATGAGCGATACTGAAGAAGAAGAAGACAAAAACGGAATGAATGAATGAATGAAAACACTTTATTGCACACCATAAGAAAATAAAAATAACAAAACTAAAAAAGACAAAACTCAAAGTACAATGGGCGGTCTTATCGCTTAGAAGCGATCTCTTCCAGACAACCTTTGGACCACGGAGTCTGTGACTTACGTGCCAAATGGTTTCAATTGAAGTGCACCGATTTTATAGGACTAAAATAAGATGCGATCAAAGATAGAACGTTCAGCTGCAATTGGATCATTTTAGACGAACAATATACAATTGAAATAATACGTTAATAAGTATTACTTACTACTTAAAATATGTGTAGATTTGTTTTTTTTGTCAGGCATGGGTTCCAATTAGAAATAATAATTAATTAGCTAAGACAGTCAAGGCTGATTAGATCCTTATTTTCCTAATTACAATATTGATTCAATCCAAAGTAAAATATAGGTTTTTTTTAAATTTTACAGGGAGTCAACAAATAATTTAATGAGTATTATCATTATTATTGATAATACTCATTAAACAACATGATCATTATTAATAATGATCATGTTGTGTTTATTAATTGTAATGTAGATACTTATGTCACTTAAATACTTTTCTCAATCCTATATTTATGTAGTTGATAATATGACTACTAGCCGGAGATGAGTGATCTTACAAAAATAAAGTTGTTATTAAAGTTTAAGTTCTTAATATTAACAATATCATTATGTAATTTATTTTTATTAAATAAGAGTAATTGCCAATTATATAGCCTTGTGGTCGTAAACTAGATAGGGTTGGTCGTATACTAATGAAAGCGGCCGCAAACTAGGACATCACCTTGTTTCTCAATATAATTAAAATTAAAATTAAGTCTCAATATAAAATCAAATTTTTGAAGTTTTAAATATAACTTGATCATGTGTGTTACCTTGACAAACACTTTCAATAAATGTCAAGTAAATATTTCATACAAATCTGATGACGTAAGTTGGTTACCCCGCTAATCGGTCGCTATCTGACGTATTGACCCTATATGCCTTGCGATTTAAACAAATGCTGTTTGCGTAACACGAGATGCGCGGGTAGGGGGGATTTAGTTGTTTCTGCTCGCAGTGAACCTGACAGGTTACTAGAAATGGCAAATACTTTTGATGAAAAAATCGATTATATAAAAGAACATGTAAAAAGTGCGGTCGATTCGACACCGAGCGACTGCTTGAAGGTTAAACAACCGAGTTCAAATATAGATGAAACTTTGAAAATTAATGAAATAATATGCATTAAAAACTACAATCAAAAAGTTATCTATATATAACTTTGTCTTATATATTTGTTCATTATATCGCCCACCCGCTAATAACTATCACACAGGATACTTACTATCCTAGCTTAGGCTTTTAGTTGTAGCATTTAGTTAATTTTTAGTACCTTAAGCCTTCTTTTAACAATATCATTTTATCGTAAATTCCAAATAGGTAAATAAATTTTCTATTTTATGTCTAGGTAGGTAGGTCGCCGAATCTTTTTGCGTGCTTACAACTTAATCGATTTTGCTGTACAAAATATGGTTTTGGGGACAATAAACAAAAGATCCCGTATAATGGAGATAGACTCAGGCAAAGTACAACGACGTGTAGTCGAACTTCCGCCAGCTCGGCCACGGTGTTGTCGCTACTGCATGCACTGGCACGCCTCACAGTTCTATCGCCTACTTATATCGGTGATTAATTGATTACAATAAAACATCAATTATAGGTACAATTTCATTTTTAAACCTTATCTAAATAAGTATGAATGTAAAATCTAAATAATACATGAAATATGAAGTTAAAATAATACAAACTAGAACTAAATCTATCTTTGTATAGCTTTACAGGTGAATTGTGTTCTGGGGATCCTGAGACCAAAATGAAACCTAATTTAGGATTTGGTGGCAGCGTCCAACCAATATTAATTTATACTTTTTCTGGTCATTTGCTGGTCATTACTTACACTACAACTACCTACCTAACTTTTGAAAAACTCAGAATCAAGCGGTATTAGGTATTTTGTTATTAGATTAGACCCATGTTCCCTCGAACCATATTATTTGCTTTAAAATAGTAATTGATAGGTGTCAGTGATCATTTTTACCGTTGTCTGAAATGTTGTCTGTGATTTGTAATGGAATTACAGTTAAGTTATGTGTTACAGAGAAACAAGGGTTTATTGGGTCGCGAATTTCACCGGACTGGAGTGTGCAATTTACATTCACAGTCGTTGTGTTTTGATCTACTACACTGCTGGAAAGACTGAGAGCCGGTGGCTGGTTTGGATCAATTATTGGGTTTTGTGTTGAGTTGTTTATCATTGTACCGTTTATATCATCATACATGTTTATAGGTGGTTCTGTAACGTTATTTTCTGCAGCAGTGTTCAAAAGAATTGAACAAGGGATTGTTGTCATAAACTCTTTACCAGATTTATTAACAACACTCACTATACATTTAGTATTGTCAGATGCATTTTTGTTATCATCGGATGTTTTAATATCAGCATCAGGCGTAAATGAGGTAGCGATTGCGCATGGAATTGCTAGAACTTCCGTTTTGTCATCATTACTAATAGTCAAACTGCAATTTACTAAATCGGCTAACATAGAGTTGGCTTCGGATGCATTGCTATCTGGTGCAACAGCTACAGGCTGGCCTCTATTATCATAAACCACAGTATGATGGCGATTTCCTGTAGATCGTGCTAAATTCCATAATGCTAAACCTGTCAAAAGTGTACCAACTCCTGCTCCAGCAATGCCGACTCCGGTGAGAGCACTTCCTGAACGACTCATGCTACCTCTGTTGCCGTAACTGGCGTAGTTTCCAAAGTATCCTGGCGTTTGTGAACCATATCCAGGCATCTGTGGGCCATTGCTGGGATGATAAGAAGGATGAGCACCGTAGTTGGAACCATAGTTTGAGTATGGAGGAGGTGGCTGTGGATGTTGGTAGTTGTTTCCATACCCATTGTTGCTTGGATACGTTGCTCCTCCTGGCTTGTAACCTGTATAAGGTGGTGGAGCTCCAGATCCAGATAGCCCAATTCCTGGTTGTTGAGGATAGCCGCCGCCTTGTTGATGTGAGATTCCAGTACCTATTTGCTGGGGGTAGCTACTGCCCTGTTGATGCGAGATTCCACTTCCTGATTGTTGAGGATAGCCGCTTCCAGAGCTCCCGGACAAACCGTTTGACGCTGGGTAAGAATGGCCTGGTTGGCTGTTGCTTTGCACGCCGGTTCCAGCTTGATGTCCATTTGAGTTCTGAGATGCACTGCTTCTCTGGATACTTTCCTGATTTGTTGTTGGTGATTTTGCTTGTTTACTACCTGATAGTCCGGTTTGACTGGAAGGATACGAGTGACTACCGGTCTGGGTATTTTGAGGCTTTGATTGCTTAGATCCTGTTTTTTCTTGCCATCCGAACAGAGAAGGTTTTGGTGCTGAAGGTTGCGGGTAACTAAGCGAAGTGGGTGCAGGATGTGGATTGTAGCTAGTTTTCCTGCTAGACCCACGTGCAGAACTCGAACCACCTCGTCCACTTAAAGACTTTTTACCATCCACGCAGACTATTATAATTAATATCAATAGAGTCACTGCAAGTTTGGTATTCATTTTGGGTTTTCACATAAAAATCTTGCATATATTTCACAGGTTAACCTTTTGACTCTCAAGGGACACGTTAACAAAGCAGACGTCCGACAGTAAGTGCCTGGCACATTTAGTTTCTCGAACATTGGAGTTAAGTGGCAAAGTGCTGGTAGGTATGAGTTCGATTGTTGGTCGCCCACTCTACTGCGCATAATATCGGGCTGAGCTAAGGTTGATAATAGACACTTACGACCTTTTAGGTTCAAATTATAGGTAACCCCTGTAACAACGCAAACACGCAAAGTAAACTCTTTCTGGAAATCAATATTTCTAAGGGCAACAAAACCAAAGCATAGCCCACAGATCACTTAGGTAGGTACGTCATGCCTGCCTGTCCGACCTATGATTAAGTTTTTAATGTTAAATTCAATAACTGAATGTAAAAGGTAGGTGCCTGCTTCCCTACTTACATACCTACATAGCGTACTTTATATAAATGTGTATTCCACCTTATTGTATCAAGGAATTTCAAGCGTCAAGATAAATCAAAATTTCTGATTACATTGAAGAAACAATAGTGGCATAGCTGCTGTAGAGTAGGATGCGTAACATAACATTGTTACATACCTACTTAGCTGCTTTATCTTTTAGATCAATAGGTAGATGATTCTTGCGTTGCGTGCGACTTGCCACTTACCTATGAATAGTTCATAGGTACCTACTTTGTTAATTGTTAGTATTTAGGTAGGTAGTAGGTACCACCTAGATATATTTTGAAATATAGGTTGAAATTTTAGCTTCGGTATCTAACTATCTATCTACTTTAGTAATCAGTAGAATAGAGGGTCTCTATTCTACTGATTACTAAACCACGTTTTAAATTGATTTGTTTCGTTATAAGCATCCAACGAAACAAGTTTCAAGCTAAAATTTCAACCTGTAGCAACATCGAGTCAAATTACGAGTCAGATAGGTAGGTAATGCAACAAAGGCCCATTTTGTTAACTTCAGCAGGTCCTATCGCAGTAGTTACAGGAAGGTAGGTATAATACATATGTATAATAGATACATATGTATTATACCTACATATATAGGTAGGTATAATACATATGTATAATAGATACATATGTATTATACCTACCTTCCTGTACCTTCGTACTTTCAAGGTTAAATTTAACCTAGGTACCTATTTAATAGGTGCATACCTATTTATCTATTATATCTGTACATAAAGCAACATTCGTTACTTTTATTCCAGGTAGGTAGGTAGATATCTAGCTACTCTATCCCTAAGTAGGGCCGGTGTGTCTGTGTGTATTCATACCTAGGTAGGTATGTGCGTTATCTATGAATTAATGATTATCTACCATTTAATTTGCTCAATATAGGTACCTATACCTAAGTACTTTCCTACTAATTACAATTTATATTTTAGGTATGTATTTTTATAGTACCAGTAGGTAGGTAACTATGCTCATTGCTAAATATTGCACAAAAGTTTATAAGTAGGTAGGTAGTACCTACCCAACCTCCTCAAACTTCGTTTTCATTTTTCTTTTGATTAAATTCCTTGTCGCGATAAGCGATCAAAAACTTTTTTAAAGAAACGCTTAAAAAGTACGTACCTATCTAGGTACCTGCTTAATGATTAATTTAAATCTCATTTCTTAGATATGATTTAATTCCCCTTTGTGCTTGTTGGCTGAAAATTTAAAAACACTATTGGTAGGTACCTACCAAAAATATTTATGCGTACTGGCAATACCAAAATGATGTTATGATATCCTATTTGCTAAAAAATACAATTACCTAGGTACCAACTAGGAACCTACTTACCTTTTGATACCTAGGTACTGTCTAAACTTATAACATCGTTTTTCCTGACTGACTGACTGATCTACCTATCACCGCACAGCCAAAACTAGTAGGTAGTGTAGCGGGGTATCTATTTAGGTAATCTACGAAACTACTCATCCGATTTTAAAAAATATTTCACCAATTGTTAGAATAGACCTTCAGGGTGGACATCAAATATTATCCCGTTGAAATAAAGGGTCTTTTTGTGGAGACCAATTTTGCAACGTAAGTCGACGAAAAAACGGTCAAGCGAATGCGTTTCTTACGAACGCTGCCCTATCGGTAAAAGCGAAGCACCTACTTTTTATCCGGGCGAAACCGTAAGCAGTAGCTAGTTTGCAATAAAGTAGGTACCTATTATTAAGTACTAGCATCTACGCACGGCTTCGCCCGCGCAGTACCCATATAAAAAGTAGCCTATGTGTTATTCTGATGTATAAGATTTAGTACTGTAAAGTTTCATCCGTTCAGTACCTATCAGTAGTTTTTGCGTGACAGAGTAACAAACATCCATCCTCCCAACTTTCGCGTTGATAATAGTAGTAGGATTGCATTAAATATCGCTTAGGGTGTCTGAGATTTTGTTTCATTATACACGTTGGTCGTGACCTAGCTTTTCATTCGTAACCGTGAGAGGGAAATAGTTCAGAATTTATCTTTTAATTATGAGAGTGCAAACATAGTTTCTACCTCCTAGGTACTTTTGATATAAATATGTAAAAAAAACATACCTACATCTAGGTAGGTCCTACTTATTAAAATTTTCCCTTTATCTTTTCGTAGTTGACTGTACTTGATATGTTATTAGCGCGTCAAATCCTTATCACCTGCCTGTAAACAGATAAGTAGATAGCGTATAAACAAATCAATAATCATTAATCAATTAAGTGAACCTCTTCTTCAAACAGCCATTTAAAACCTATAAAGATTGTAATATTAATTATATCGCACTCCGACGCCAATAATGATTGGTGTATTAGTGCTTTCTGCGTTTGTAGCATACGTGAGTGGGCGGCCAAGTGAGAGCATTAGCCCACAAAACGTAGTCACCGTTCCTCCTAACTGTCCTCCTGGCCAGCAATGGGTAAATGGACAGTGCCGCGATGTTTGGAACAAAGCTCATAATCAGTAAGTGCGCATTTTTATGCAGGCCTTTATTTAGACTTAGACACCAAAATATTTCTGATTTACAATAACGGCCCAATATTTATTACGGCCAATTATTAAATTAGAAACAAAAAAAATACCATTTTTTTTTAAAAAGAATAACCAACCTTGTTTTCTTGACTTTCTTTCCTGGCTTGGTCGCGGAGGAACAGGCAGTACATAAAAACCGACGTTCCCAAGTGATCCTTGTGATTTTATTGAATAAATGAATTTTGACTTTGACTTTGACTTTGGCCATAAGTTACAATGTACGAGTAGGTACCTACCAATTCGGTCCATCGAGTGGGGCGATAAACTGATGACATTGTAACGGTCGCTGAAAGTCGGTGGATTGACGCGAACGCAAGACCGTTTGTTTTGTTAGTTATTGATGCGACTGACGCTATAAAAATGATGACGAAACTTGAAACTGTCATCTGGATCACGTTAGGTAGGTACTTGAATCTATTGATTCACACACAAAATATGCCTTGCCGGCAATTTGAAGGTACTGAAGTCAGGATAGCCGGCGCGTGGTTTCAACTGTAACTGACAGTATCATTACGATGTTACTGTCATTTCTGTAGGAATATGGTAGATATAGGATCGGAGGAGTTGTAAAAGGGGCGAAAAACAAGGTTGTATCAAGCTTCGGCTGGACTCAAAATATTTGTTTTTATCCCTTCGGGGGAAAAACGGTAATATTTGGAGGTCCGAGCCTTCGCTTGACCCACCTTGAGACGTGTTTGGATTCTGCCGGCATTATGTACGAGGTTTGTACTGTGATTTAATTAAAATCAATAACAAAAATAAATAAAATTGTCTGATTGCAAATCATTAAGCTGGCTTTTCATCAACACATAAATTATGTACAGTGAAAATAGTCTCAGGGTCGCAATAAATTATTCTTGGGTAAAGCAATTTCCTTGAAGTAGTGATTAAAGACGGTCTGCTTGGAGCGCCAGTTTCCGTTTTGAAGAATTTCATCCAAGTCTCGGCCTTGAATTAAACATTTATCTGTCGCCACTGCCGTCCGAACCCTACCTGGTGAAGCCTTGATCCCTGCTGCCTCTTTGAAACAGGATTTGATCCAACCACCTATTATTGTCCGACTCGCCTCACGAACAACGCCTCGCGTAGTGATAAATAGATTAACTAAGTCTTGTCTTGCTGATCTTCTAGATTGTGAAGTTTCTAGGAGTTTCTTAACCCAGAACACGGCATTGAGATTTTTTATTTCATTGCTTTTAATGAGCCATCCAGATTGATGGTGATTAGCTGAATCTGTTTTGGAACCGAAAGAGGGCCAGAAAGTCATCGAGTTTTCTGTAATCTGAAATTGTTCAGGTGATATTTTTAGCAACGTTAAATTATGGATTCTTCTACCACAATGTAATAAGATTAGCAGTACGGTGTGTCTTGTTACTTGATATAAGTTATCTTCTGATACCTTTACCAGTATAAATTATATCTAGACTCCAGATGGTTTTCCTAAGTTTAGGCTTTTCCACTGAAATAGCTTTGATAATGCGCTTGACTAGTGGATGCTGAGAAATAACTTCTGATCTTAGTGGGTTGACAAAGGTACCTATCAATGAGTTGTGGACTAAAATAGTTGCTGGAGCTAAGCGTCCAGTGTGATGTAGGAAACATAAATATTGTGCTACTTCTTCCGCTTTAGGTTCGTTGACTGAACTATGATTTTCTTCAGCCCAGGTTTTCCATCAGCGCCAGGCTGCGTGGTATGTTTTTGATGTTGATTTAGAAGATTTCTATATGACTGAGGCCAGGTATCTATATCCTTGGACCACCCCGTACCCTCCAAACTTCCAATTGTAGTTGTTTCACCAATGGTGGAGGTAAGCCCGTTCGACGGTCTATTAAATTCAACTCTAGGTTTCGAATTGTGAATGGGGCTGCGGTCGATCTGGACTTGAGGTCGGGTCGCCAGTACAATTTGTTCCATCTTGGGCATACTATCAGATATGTGCATACTCGGTATGAGACAGGGTGGAGGGAATATCCAAGCTAGATCCCATGTCCACTCCTTTGTGAATGCATCTACATATAGAGCTTTCTGATTTCGAGGATCTTCGGTGATATATATTGGTACTACTGCAGAATTTTTGGACGCAAACAGGTCCACTTGGGAGTGCCCCATTTGCTGAAGATAGTTTCCATTGTTCGGCTCGATAGTGACCATTCCGAGAGGCCCTGGTATCGGGATAGCTTGTCCGCTGTTGAATTGAATCGACCTGGAATATATCTGGCCATAATTGTCAGTTGATTATGATTTGCTAGAGCGAATATTATCCTGACTAATCGCAACAGGATTGTCCCTTCTTGCTTCTGAAGTTTTGTTGTCTGACTGAACTAAGCATGTTCCTTGATGAAGCAGGTCTTTCTTCCTCTTTATAGCAGTAAGTACCGTCCACAGTTCCTTTTCGTTGCTGTGTCATTTCTGTTGTTTGGCCGTCCAGGAGCCGCTGAGGTTGTGGCCGTTTATGGATGCGCCCCATCCGATATCCGATGCATCTGTCGTGATATATACGGTTACTGGTTCCAAGTGAATCGGAGAGACATCTGATAGGTGTTGGAGCCACCATTTGCAGTCTTTCAGGGTCTCTTTCGATAGTTCGTACATTGCTGATTTGGGGTGCCTTTTCATGCAATTGTTGTCTCTTTGAAAAAAGCGACAGTGGAGTCTGCCCTGCGGCACCACAAAGTTTTCGAAGGTTAGACGTCCTAGCAGGCGCTTTGCCTGTAGCCAGGTGCATTGATCCCTTTTTACAGTTTCTAATAACTGCTTCTTTGTCTGTTCCTTCTTCTTGTCTTTTATGCTTTTTGTGTTTCTCATAGTATTCCAAACTATTCCTAGGTATTCTTGTTCTTGAGACGGGATGTTTGAAGTTTTTTCCTAGTTTATATGCCAGCCTAGGAGCGAAAAAATTTCTCGCGCTTGAGAGTTCTGCTGTTGGAGTATAATCGGATCTTGGCTTGCCAGGAGAAAGTCGTCTAAATATACTACAACTCGCATTCCCTGATCTCTTAGAACATTTGCTACCCAGTTTGTAATTATTGCGAATGCCTGAGGGGCCGTGGCCAGGCCGAACGGTAGACAGGTCATTTGGTATAGTTGACCATTGAATTTCAGCATGAGAAATCGGCGATGTTTCTCGTCGATGGGTACATGAAAGTATGCTTTAGATATATCTATTTTCATTGTGAAATCTTTGGGTTAAAGAAAATTTGATTTCTTTTTTTTTCGCAGTTTATTAGTCTGAATTTCTTGGGCTTGAGATAATTGTTGAGAGCTTCCAGGTTGAATATCTGACTGTTGGTGCCATTTGGTTTTTTCTTGAGGAACATTGGTGAAAGGAACCCCGTTGGAGCCGTAAGCTCTAAAGCCCCTATTATTTGCAGTTCCTGTATCTCCAATTGCATTGCGGTACTGTAGTTCGTTTCCCATAGATGTGTCGGTGAATCGGAGATGTGTTTTATAGGAGGTTTTTTGACAAAGGATATCCTGTAGCCTCCTATAATGTTCAACAGGGATCTGTCCGCCCCTAAACTTTTCCAAGTTTTGATTTTGAAGCGCAACCCTCCAGCAACGAATCCTCGATAGTCAATATTTTTTGCATATTTAAGCATGCATTAAAATGGCATTTGATGCGCAATTACCGTTAAGATCAAAAATAAGTTGAACGTTTTGATCTAGTGTCCAAGTAAATGCAAATTATGGGATAAAAATGACTAATGCCTTTGCTTCTCCACCCATTACATTACATTTACTTAGATTCCCTTGATTCAAATCTTTGGGAGATTTGTTTCATCTCTGGGTGAGGCAAAGACCCGTCGACCCGAGTTGGGACTATGAAGTAGAAAAGTATAAAAATAAAGATTGACTTACCTTTAATAATCGGATGAGAAACGTAATTATTGTAATTACACTTTATCACGAACGATCACACGACGTTGTTGGGGGAAAAACAAAAGTGTACTGAAGTCAGGCTAGCCGGCGCGCGGTTTCAACTGTAACTGACAGTATCATTACGATGTTACTGTCATTTCTGTAGGAATATGGTAGATATAGGATCGGAAGAGGTTGTAAAAGGGGCGTTGTATTCTCAAGGTGGGTCAAGCGAAGGATCGGACCTCCAAATAGGTATTTGTTTGGTGGTGAACACCACAGACTTACTAGAGATGCTAACGCATGTATGAAGTTTGCCCCCATGCATTTTTTATTTTTATTATATTATAAATTTTACCCACTTTGTCGTCTAATTGTCTCATAACCGCGTTAGATGTTTTTCTACAATATTAGTAGTGGGAAGTCGGAAGAGATCAAGATCGTTCTTCGGCACTTTACAGCGGGCAAACCTATGTTCAGCAGTGGACTTCTACAGGCTGATGATGATTTAAAACACACAACATAAAACCATAGGTAGTGGTTTATCCGCAAAAGGTAACTTCCGCGGCCTTCGTAAAATTATGGTAATCAGGCCCACCTACTTGAGATTTTCAGTTCCCTAAGAAGTCTTTTTTAATTTTACAGAGAACTGGGAAACTTTATCATAGTGCCGCCTAATTGCTCGGCAGGTGAAGAGTACATAGGCGGGGCATGTCGTGAGGTTTGGAAAAGCGGTTTTGACAATCAAAACGTTATTACTGTGCCGCCTAACTGCCCTGAAGGTCAAGAATACGTGAACGGAGCGTGTCGTGAGGTTTGGAAAAGCGGTTTTGACAATCAAAACGTTATTACTGTGCCGCCTAACTGCCCTGAAGGTCAAGAATACGTGAACGGAGCGTGTCGTGAGATTTGGAAAAGCGGTTTTGACAATCAAAACGTTATTACTGTGCCGCCTAACTGCCCTGAAGGTCAAGAATACGTGAACGGAGCGTGTCGTGAGGTTTGGAAAAGCGGTTTTGACAATCAAAACGTTATTACTGTGCCGCCTAACTGCCCTGAAGGTCAAGAATACGTGAACGGAGCGTGTCGTGAGGTTTGGAAAAGCGGTTTTGACAATCTAAACGTTATTACTGTACCGCCTAACTGCCCTGAAGGTCAAGAATACGTGAACGGAGCGTGCCGAGAGGTTTGGAAAAGCGGTTTTGACAATTTAAACGTTATTACTGTGCCGCCTAACTGCCCTGCAGGTCAAGAATACGTGAACGGAGCGTGCCGTGATGTTTGGAAAAGGTAACTTAAGAAAAAACAAACATTTAACTTTTAGAAACAAGTTGTCGCTATAATATCTAGTCAAATACTTAATTACGTTCAGTTTTGAACTACTCCAGGTTAGGTTTACAATAATACTATAAAAAAACATTGCTTGCAGGAGTTTTAACGACATTGAGCCTCATAACACAGTCACTGTACCAGCCAATTGCAAGCCGGGTCAGCAATGGATAAACGGATCTTGTCGAGATGTATGGAGAATCGGTTTTGACAATCTGAACGTTATTACTGTGCCGCCTAACTGCCCTGAAGGTCAAGAATACGTGAACGGAGAGTGCCGTGATGTTTGGAACTACAGGTAGTTACATACCTACCTAAGTCACTACAGATTGCAATAATTATGTGTAAACTGTGATACTAATATCGTTCCGTTTGTACCTAACTAGTTTTTGAATTACATGACAGTTAGACCTTTGTATAAAGATAAATATATATTTACCAACATTGCCTAAACCGAGCTAAACTATCATTTAGCAAGAAATAGTTTGGTTCAGCGGATTCCTAATTTGTTTATCAAATGCTTTATCGAACTGTAGTTCGGTACCTAGGTATCTACCTAGAGTCTTTATAAGTCTCATTTTCAAAAAACCTAGTTAGGTACATACCTACCTACTTGAAAGACACTGCACGTTGCACATACGAGAAGTTGAGTAATGGAACAATCACGTAGGTAGGTACCCAACTAGGAAAATAGATACCCAGGTAGGTAGGTATTATCTTCTTACAATGATCAATATTTCTATGTGTGCCAGTATGAAACCCTTCATACTGGCACCAATTAAATTAATTCAAGCCATGATTGTGCTTTTTGCCTTTGATGATATACCTACCTACTATCATCAAAGCTGTTTGCATATAATATGTACGCAGCCGCTGGTAAAATGTGGCTTAAGTTTTATTTTTCTTAAAACATAGACTTTTATAACCTATTGAACGAGCAAAATTAGTTCTCTCGTTTTCTTTTTCTGCTTTCACACACAGCAAAATGGGCACGAGAAAAATACGTCTAGGTGTGTTATATTTACCTTTTGCTAAATGCTCGTCTTGATATCAATTTTATGAGGGTAATTAGGTATCTACCTAGTTGAAACAAGGTTCACATTTTTTAGGATATTATTACGACTATACCATGGTCAACGGTCCTATAAACGGTCAACGAAACATAAGGAGAATAGTATAGTACGTGGTATAATCGTAATAATAATTTCCCAAAATGATACAAAACCACTATAATTTAATTCTATGGTTCATTATTTGATTCAGAGTCATAATTTAATTGCATTTCAGGAGATCTGAAGCCAAGATAAAGTCAGTACAGTCAGACAGGCTTTCCAATAAAAATGTGATAAGCGTGCCCAGTCAGTGTCCAGCAGGATATAAACCAGATGCCCTTGGAGTATGCCGGGAGATATTCCCTTAAATTTAATCTTTGGATACTTATTTCTACCTAGAGGGAAAACGCCACCGCTCACCATTAAGCATGCATTAAAAATTAACTTCTTGTTTTATTTTCTAGAAATAAACAGCAATGAGCTAACAGTCAGAGTAAACACTGACGATTCACGATACACCCACTGGTTAATACCTAGGTACTGTATTTATGTTAAGACTTCAAAATATACCAGACAGAAGTGTATACTAGATAGAAGTTAGCTAGGTAGGTACAACGATACTTGTGCCAGCCAATAGTAATAATGAGTTTGTTTGACCTCCATAAGTCATAAGGTCATAACTAAGTCATAACAGTCTTAGTGCACGGGAACAATACCGAAAGCGGAACTATACAATTGTAGGCACTTAGCATTTCGTCAACTAGCTAACAACACCGCGTAAATCGATTTTCCTAACTTTTCAGGAGAACCAAAAAACTGTTTTATCAACTCCGCACAAGTCCACAGAATTGAAATCGCTAACGCTGAAATTAAAACTGTGATTGGTTGAAATGCAATGTTTGTATTTGTGAACAGAAGCGCAGTGAAAAGATCTATCCAATGGCATAAAAAAGTCAAAACAGCAAAATTTCGACTTGAGCGGTGTTGTTAGCTAGCCGACGATTTGCATTGAGTTTGATGACATTTTTTCTACTACTACCGCACAGGATCTTTAGAACTATTACAGCATCTTTAGAGTTATACTGGAGTTTTCTCTAAGAGACTTTCCTTTCTCACTCTTTTATTAGCATGATGTTGATAAAAGAGTGAGAAAAAGGGTGGAAGACCAAAAATAACATCATCTGCTATTTTTGGTCTGCCTCTAACATCCACCCGCCAATATCGGCAAACAATCAAACTCACTAATCTATACTAATATAAATAAATAATGCTGGACATTTTTCAAACGGCATCATCTAGCCCCAAACTAAGCAGAGCTTGTATTATGGGAACTAAATTTATTTATTTATTTTATTCGGAAAACCAACAGCTATAACACAATGTCCTTAACAATACTTAAATAGATACAGGTAGCCAATAATAGGTATTCACTGATAGCACCAGATTAGGATCATTAAATGTGAACATGAGGCTTTTTCCTACACGTAACTACCTACGACATAGACAGCTCAACCAATAATTAAGATAACCTTAAGGTACATACTGAAGTATTAAATTAAAACAAAAAAAAAAGTTTTACCTACGCACGAAAAAAGTTGAGTGATAGGCACCGCCTCGCCTTGGTGATACTCGTATGAAACAGGTCAATATCCAACAACTTACTGAAATCATTAAAAGTCCTACTCGCCCGTAACATATACGATTTTTTCCTATAGTTTGTTGAGGCTCCAGGCACACTTAGAGGAGCGTTAAACCTGAGTGTTCTCTGAGGAACATTAAATTGTACTTTGCCAAGAAGGTCTGGACAATCGATATCATTATAAATAATTTTTAACATATATATATAATCAGTGATCTCACGTCGATTCCTAAGCGGTAAAAAATGGAATTGTTTACAGAGATTAAGGTAATTATTGGAATCATAGGGAATCTTAATTCTAATGCATAGGTACCTCAAGAACCCCGCCTTTGGTTACTCTCAATCCGATCGATATATGTAACATAGTTTGGACTCCATACCTGAGACGCATATTCGAGGTGACTCCTTGCAAACGTACAATACAGAAGTTTTATTGTTATCACATTAGTAAAAGTTTTTGAAAGTCGCATTACAAAACCCAGTGACCTCAAGGCATTACTAATAATTTTATCCACATGAACATCAAAAAGTAACTTTGAGTCATGATGAACACCGAGATCACGCATCACATTGCTCTTGCAAAGAACTTGACCCTGTAATGTGTAATTTGTATGATGAACATTAAATTTACGAGTAAAGGTAGTTACAGAACATTTGGAGGGATTAAGCTCAAGTTTATTGATAAGGCAATAATCTTCTAAGCGACTTAGATCAGCCTGAAGGGTAATCATATCAAGGATGGATGATATAGCGGTCAGTCATTTATGATAATAGATGTAATACGTTGGGCTACGTGTACAATCTAGTGTTTACTTGCATAATATGTATAATAAAGTATGCTAGTTTGTCTGATTTATTTATTAATAATCCTATACTAGTATTATAAACGCAAAAGTTTGTGAGGATGGATGTTTGTTACTCTTTCACGCAAAAACCACTGAACTGATTTTGATGAAACTTTACAGTAATATAGCTTATGTATACATTAGAATAACACATAGGGCACACAGGTACCACGCGGGCGAAGCCGTGGGCAGAAGCTAGTAATAAATAACGCTGGACATTTTCACTCAGCATCATCTAGCCCCAAACCATAGATATTATAATACCCAAACTAAGCAGAGCTTGTGTTAAGGGAACTACATGACTGATATATACTACTTTTTTGTAAATACCTACTATACATATAAAAACACAAAGACGCTAGACAAATATTTGCAGATCATACAGTATTTGTCCCGCGGCGGGAATCGAACCCACAACGACCTTCTGCGGCGGGCTTTCGCGTGCTGCACCACAGATGTCGATAGAGTAATATTGATAAAACTTGCTTAATATTGATAAACGTAATTACCATTAAGTAGGTAATTACGTTTATCAATATTAAGCAAGTAACTTAATTTAATAGCCATGTTTGCCTAGTGGGCGATACCCCGACTTCTGATCTGGAGGTCTTGGGTTCGAACCCGGTCATGCACCTATGGATTTTTCCACTCGAAAAATGTATCTGAGGATGTCCATCGTAATGGAATACAGTCGTAAGCATTTTTGTTTGATTGTAAGATTTTTTTTATAAAACTTGGCAGGTAGGACTAGATTATGGGTATGTAGGTACCTACTAATGGAATTTTCAACTTCAGATAATTTTTGCTTAATCGGAAGGATATTTTTGAACTATATAGTCCTGTATAGTACTTTGAGATAATCTGGTCTTGTGTAAAATGCCTAGATTGAAAGGAAATAATAAATACAAAGCAACATATATTTTACCCTCGTTAATGTGTTAGTCCCCTACTGGTAAATGTGACGTTTTAAGTAATAGGAATCGATACCTACCTATAATATGAACTTAATTTTGTCGACCACAGACAGTGGAAATACCAAAGCTTTGCTCAAAAATATGTAAATTACAACATATCGTGGAAGGCCTGTACCTACAAATAAATATATTTTTATATTTCCCTATAAATAAAAGGGTGGGATTTAGAAAGACATCGCACGAATTTCAATAAAATAAGCGGGTGGAAGGGGTGGACTCCCCCATTCCAACGGTACCACTCCCAAAGTTAGGTATTGAATAGTTTGCGATAAATTAATATTTAAAACATTTTTAGGTTAAGTATTGAAAAATAAAATTTAATGTAGTGGAGTTGGAGGCTTGTTTTGTAACGTAAATGCTTGGAAATCATAAAAAGATGGTCATTAATAAAGCGCGGCAATACTGTGTGTGTTTTGAATCATATTTTTTTAAACTATTTTTGATTTGGAAATTTGTTTTCTGGATTCCTGTATGATATAGGTACATAATTACAATGGACCAACCTTTGAATGGTCCGAAAAGGATTCTATTCAAATTTTGAATTTAGTCCGACACTGTTCCGTCCACTAGGGAATACAAGCACGAGCCGAGCGCAGCGTGCCGCGGATTCGGCTGGCGAGTGCCAGAACCGAAATGGACCCTATTTAATCTTAATTTTGGTCCGACACATTTTAGTCTTCTAAGGAACACAAAAACACAAGCACAAGCCGAACGCAGCGTAGACTGGTAGACTTGTTGGACCCCCTACAAATGACATAGTAGAAAAAAGCAATGCGAAACCAAAGCCGTGAAGTTTGACATTGACAATTAACTCATCTAATTTGATTTTGATTGATTGAGCAATTCCAAATCGCCAAGTCGCCAAATAACCACAAAATCAAGTGATTGAAGTGAAGTGAACCACAATTTTGCGTAAAAAAAATTTGATTGTGATGAAAATATTTGAATTTCCAAAACAAATCACTTAATGAAATTATCTTTATGTCTTTACTAAATACTTAATTCCCTGCTTTAATAGACGGCTTCAATCATGACGACGACGTGAGTTTTTGGTCCAGATTTTACCAAACGCTACAATGTCTGAAAGAAAAGGCACAAAAGCCCTAGAGCTATGGTGCAAGCGTTTAATCAGGGATTGTCCTGACGTACTGATAGAAAATATGACAACATCATGGAGAGATGGAATGGCATTTTGCGCTTTGGTTCACCACTTTAGACCAGATCTGATGTAAGTAGTTTCACTATATTTATGAATATCCATTTTTTCCCATAATATCGTAGCCTGGATGTGTTTAGTTTCATAACTCATTATCAACAAGGAGGCCCATGTCCACCAGTGCACTTTTACAGGTGTAGAAGCCACCTCCATTCACCTATTTCCTGCAAACTTTTGATGACATTGGTCCATCCGGTAGGGGCCTTCCTACATACAGTTCTTAATTTTCATTTAAAAACCTTTCTTCCCTAGTGGTTGTCGGTTTGCAAGCTATATGGCCTGTCCATTGCTACTTCCACTTGCTAATTCTAAGAGCTATGTTGGTAACTTATTGCTCTGCATAGGCTTTTGATCGGTCACTACAATAAATCATGCAGTTGTTCCTGTTGAAGTTTAACAATGTTGAAGAGTGAAATGTTTTAAAACATATCACTCTTCAACATTGTTCCTTTCAGTAATATCCTGTCCCTTGGCTTCTGCTATAATATCATAAACTTAAGATAGACTAGTCCTCCCTTCTGTGAAGGCACAAAAAGAATATATACAACCCTACATTATATATATTTTTCATCTCATTGCCTTTCACATCAACCTTCCCACTAATTGAAAAACACTGCACTTGTATTATGTAGATATTGTGAGATCTCAGTCTGTGGCATCTCAAAATATGATTATATTTTGCATGTACATACTTATTTTAACAGACAAGACTTACTTATTTTAACATTCATTATTTTTATGCATTTTAATGATTACTTCTTAATATCTACCTATCTGCATTATAATATTTCAGTGACATGTCAAAATTGAAACATGAAAACATCTATGAAAATAATCAGTTAGCATTTAATGTTGCTGAGAAATATTTAGGTATTCCTGCCCTTCTGGACCCTGAGGATATGGTGGAAAATGATGTGCCTGACCGCCTGTCAATTTTAACATACTTGTCACAGTTTTATCAAAGACTTGGTCATACTGGTAAGTTTTTATTCTAGATTCTAGAATATAGACGATGGATAAATAAATCTTTGTTATAGATACCTACCAATCACCTCAAAATTTATAAAAGAAAATTAACAATTGCTAAAAGCCATCCAGGCAATCTTAGGATGAAGAGTAAAACCCACCTGTTGGTAAGCAGTTACCATAACCTATTGATGCTTGCAACACCAGAGTTATCACTTGCTCAGTCATATGTTGCCAACCCCGAGACAAAACAGGTATAAATTCTCATGTGCCTGTAATTTCACCGGCACTAATATGCTTCGGAACACAGCTATAAGAGCATTACTGCTTGGTGGCAGAAATAGGTATAGTGGTAGTACTTCCCGAGACTAGCTCTTCACAAGAAGCTCTACCGTGTCTAAAATTCTGATGTAAGATTATTCTCTATTATTTCTGGTGCAGCCAAATGTTATTGTGTATGTTATGGCCCTACTTTACCTACATAAGTACAATATCACCTAGTACCTCACAATTACCTGATTATTCTATACATTATTGGTTTTTCAGTCACCACAAAAGTATCTGAAACTGAATCCAAAACAACTAAATCAGCATCAGAGACAGCAGAACCCTCAGTATGTATATAAAATTATTAAATATTGTGTGCTTTCCTTTCAAACTTATGTGTGTTATGTGTGCAAAAGCTTTATGTTGATGATTCTGTAATTCTTTGGCATGTATTTTAAATCTTTCTTATCACTTCATAGGCACCAATAAAATTTGGCAAGACTGGCTTAGACAAATGCACGGCATGTGGTCTGCCCGTCTACCTGGCACAACGTCTTATGGTATCTCACAAACTTTATCACAGGAGATGTTTCCGATGCTCAAAGTGTTCTGGGCATTTGAACCCCAAAAACTACCATGTTATTGAAGGATCTGAGTTTTTATGTGATAGTTGCAAAAACGATAAGACTTTAATGAAATATCTCAATAATAATGATCATGATCAAATGGGAATGTTAGCATTTGGTGATAATTTACCAGATACAAAAGCACATATTGTATCAACTGGAGATGATGTTAGTCCTAAACAGACACCGAGACCTACATCGATTCTAGGTGAGTGTGGTTACTATAAATGCTTCAAAGAAAATTTTAATTAATTCATTCAATTTGGGTCCATGTTTTGACTTGCAATCTTGAAGTTGCACCCACAAACAGCACTTAAATCTGGAAAATTATGGATTTTAGAGGTGCATGTACCTATCTGCTTATATAAAATTTTAAAATAATAATTATGGAATGTTCTAGAGAATGTTCTCTATTAAAATGCTTATCTGTGTTGTCTATCTAATTTTCAAAGATCTTATCTAATGTCAATGTCCTCATCTTTCTGAATAGATTATCTAAGAGTTTTCGAAATATGTTATGTTCAATTGAAAAGTTGTGTTATGTTAATATGCATTTATTTATCTAGTTATAAGACATCAAGACCAGAATAGATAATAAATAGGTAACAGAGTTTTGATTATGTTTACAATTAATCAACCTAAAGATTGTTTGTATTTATACTCATGTTTACATTTCAGATAAAATAAACATGTTTGAAAAAAATACAAATACCGATCAAGATATTAATAGTAAAGTAGCTAATATTTCCTTAAAAGACACTTTAAATACTAGATGTAAGGACCTAAGTAGTACTAGTGGAATGCGAAGTGAAACAGACTCTAAACAAGTGCCAGATATTAAGAATGATAGCATTAACAATGAAAGTTCATTGCACAAAAATACTGACTCAATAAACATGGAAAATAAAATGAATGAAAGTTCTCTGCACAAAGACATTTCAGAAAAAGTTTATAAAAGCAATATAGAAAAGTTCAATTTTCTACAAACACAGCTATCAGGTAACGCGATAGATTTGAATGAGACTGAAAATATTGAACCCCTTGAAGAAATTAAACACAAAGAAAAAGACTGCAAAATGGATATTGAAAATGATGTTATAAAACAGGAAGTAATCAAAGCCTGTTCTGTTGATGTAATCAAAGAGGACCGTAACATTACAGAT
This sequence comes from Perizoma flavofasciatum, assembly GCA_958496245.1. Taxonomy (NCBI): domain Eukaryota; kingdom Metazoa; phylum Arthropoda; class Insecta; order Lepidoptera; family Geometridae; genus Perizoma; species Perizoma flavofasciatum. The sequence continues at coordinate 8,479,349 of OY292425.1, read as the reverse complement.
GATATCAGAATTGCTAAAATACCTCCAACCTTTCCTATAAAAGTTGCTAAAGAACCTGAAGAACAGAGTAAAATAGAACAAGAAATAAAGATAAGTGTTCCTCCTAGAAAGAAAAAGCAAATTGCTTCAGAGAAAAAAACAGCTGGTAATACAGTTGTTAAATCACCTAAACAGTACCCAGATCATTTGAATCCATTTTCTGATGGTGAGGAAGAGGTATGTATGATTATAAACTTATAAATTTTTAGGGTAGGTTATCGTGTGTTTTCTGCATTTAAAAATAAACTGTACTTTCCAATAGGAGCCAAACGAATCAGCCAAGAAAGCCAGTACAAACCCTTTTGGCAGCAGCGATGAGGAAAATGACGACTTGCCGCTTAAAGAGCTTCCTCTGAAAGTACCAGGCATTAATACATCCACGCCTGTGTAAGTGTCCACAGACGTACAATTTTAAGTGTGATTTGCTCAGTTCGTTGTATATCTTAATGTGAGCAAATTGCTGGAAATAATCGTATATCGTTTCAGAAAGAGACTGATTGCCGTCAATCCTTTTTGGTCTGACGGTGAAGAACCCTCCTCAGATGAAGAAGATGTTACTAGCAAAAGGTATATTATAAATTAAACAGTATATTAAAATACTAGTTGTTGCCCGCGTGGTATGTTAATAAAAGTCTATAAACTATGTCCACCAACTTTTGAATGAATCGAACCAATTATTACAATTTATACAAAGTTTAGAACTCAATCGCACATCCCCAAAGGTTAGTTTTGAAAAAATAATACATACGTGTTTCATTATTTACTTTAAAGTTTACAAAGCCTTGAGCGAATCAAACATTTTTTTTTTCATGGACCGCCATATTTAACCCCGTTAGGGGTCGATTTTCGAAAATTAGATTAGCCTATGTGTTATTCCAGATCCTAAACTATCTACATTCCGAATTTCAACAAAATCGGTTTAGTGGTTACGGAGAAACGTGGTAACAAACATTCACACAGACACACACACACACAGACTTTCGCATTTATTATATTAGTAGGATCTTAGTTGATGAAAACTGCTGGTAAATAATTAACAGCGAATTTGTGGCAATCACAGGTGCGAGTACCTCTTTACCTTATACCTCTTTTGTACCCCTATCAACATTGTTGCACTATCCTGCAGCAAAATTAACATAGCTGTTTTAAATAGTGTTTAATTTTGTCGTAAGTAGGTTGGGTTCCTGCTTATAAATGTTATGGTTTTTTCCTATTTATTTTTTCTTATGTTTGCAACATTTACTAGTTTTTTAATGTAAGTTAGTTCTGGTACCGATTATATGAAGCAAGATCTCATCTATTTCATAACTATTACTGCAAGATGCGGTTGATGGTTTTGATTACTTAGTGTTTGTCGTCCCTAATAAATAATATAAAAATCTCTGATTTGCCACATATTCGTCATCTTTATGACGATACACGAGTGCCTTCCACTGGGTGGACAGAGTGGTCAGGGTGACATTTTAACGTTGACAAAAAGTCGGTAGATAGATGTGAAGACCATTCCTCTTGGCATTTTAGTGGAGAGGGCCTCAGCAGTGTACATCAACTGGCTGATGATAGTTGTCCTTATTCACACTGCGCTTTGTCATTCAACATTCAGTCTACCTTGCGCCTAGGGCATGCATTAGAATGCCTAGCTAGACGGATCGGCATATGATAAAGGCATACTCTCAGGACGACGCAAGTTGATGATGAAAAGTGCATAGAATGACAATAATTTCCAGAACCTTTTCATTGTCCCACAGCTCAAAAAGTACGTACTCTTCGATGGCTACAAACATGCAAAACTTGCCGTCGGGAACGCCGCGCCGCATGAAGGCTAAAGCGCCGCCCCCGCCCGTTCTCACCGTCACGGAGGTATCGCGCTCGCACACCACGTCTATGGATGACGTCAGCATCTCATCTCTTAGCTCTTACAACTCCACTTTCAACTCTGAACAGGTAATAATAACAATAATAATGTTTACTCGGGGTGGCGGTCTTAAACAAAAATACCCTCGATAGCTTGCCAATCATACTACTATCATAGAGAGGCGGATCCAGGATTTGGGTTTGGGGGGGCTTCATCCCAAACAGGCAAACAGTTTTGTTTGCCAGGGGTGGTCCCAAATGATTTTGGGGGGGCTTGAGCCCCTTAACCCTCCTGGATCCTCCTAGGGCTAGATGATGCTTTGTGAGAAAATGACTAGCGTTATTCTAATAAAATCGATGAAGTTTACTTTTTATAAACGCTTCATAACTTTACCGGCTCGATAACTCTATCCTTTGTTTTCTTAGTAAACAGGGATAGAGTTATAGAGCCGATATCGATAGGTCGTGATTATGAATAAGAATGTTAGCATGTGATATTGTGATCGGCGGAGGGAGAGTGGAACAAGTAAAAGAATTTGTATATCTGGGGATTTTGTTTACTAGGGATGGCAAGCATGAGAAAGATATTGAAAGGAGATTGAATGCTGGAAATCAAGTGAATGGGGCACTTCACTCCTTCATGAGCAGCCGGCAATTGTCTGAGACGGCACGACTAGCCGTGCATAAAGGAGTGTTAGTGCCAACACTAATGTATGGAAGTGAAAGTTGGGTATGGCAGAAGAAACATCAAAGTCGAGTGAATGTGGAAATGAGAGCTTTGAGAAGTATGTGTGGTGTAACTTTGAGTGATAGAGTGAGGAACAGCGTGCTAAGAGAGCAGTGTGGAGTGAATGAAGATGTAGTAACGAGAGTTGAGAAAGGGATGTTGAGATGGTTTGGCAAATAGAAAGGATGGACGAAAGTACATTAACAAAACAAGTATACAAGGCGAGTGTGAATGGGATAGTTGGTAGAGGAAGGCCTCGGCGAACGTACTCTGACCAAATTGGAGACATTTTAGAGAAAGGCCAGGTCAGAAGTACACTAAACCGCCGAGCCTGTATGTAGAATGTGATGAGGATGAATGAAGCGAAAGAGGTATGCCAGGATCGTAGCAAGTGGAAATCCTTGGTCTCTGCCTACCCCTCCGGGAAACAGGCGTGAATATATGTATGTATGTTAGTAGACACAACTTTTCATACATATCTATGTATGAAAAGTTGTGTCTACTACACACACACAAATAAGATTGTCAAGTTGTGTCACAAAAAAGATGGATGTTACTCTAACTATCTAGTTAGAGTAACATCCATCTTATTTGTGGTAGTTACTTATCTCTCCTATTATAGTGTATTGTTGCTTGTTTCAGAGAACACCGACCATGAGAAAGAAAACACTGGCACCGACGCCGCCGGACAGTCTCTCCACGGTCTCCGAAGGCGGGTCCTTGGACAAGGGAGCAGACACTTCAGACGTTAGAAACGCATCGGGCTCTGAATGTAATATACACCTTTTTTATACAGTTTAAAGAAGCCTTTAAAAGAACCTTTTGTGATTAATCAGAACTACAAGCTATTGCTATTGTAAGTGAGCTCAAATGCTGTGGCTTTAATATTTGAGGAGTTCCATCATCTACTTTTCATGTCCTTCTTAGCTCGGCCCACGGTCGCCATGATATTGTATTGAATTATCATGAACAGAAGCATGGCGTAGCTATTGCCTGCTCGTTCTAACACGGATCAGCTATTTACAGCAACTTTCCGCCTGGACATCATATGTGTGGGAGACCGGTATTACAATTGAGCATTAAGAACTTAAGCTTTTCCGTGCTTTGGAGAGCCCGTTGTAGTATGAGACGCTAAGTGCAAAGCATGGCGTCTCGTTAAAAAAAACAGCACTTTTGCCAAATGGCGAAAACTGAACCACATTAAAATATACGAGTATCTTTTTCGCGCAATTTTGTAAAATATATCTATTTTTATTATTTACATGTAATTATAATGTCATTGTAAAAGGTGGCAAGAAATCGAAGGGCCCAGCGCCCGGGCTGCCGCTTCCCGAGCGCCGCGAAGTGAAACTCCAGATGTCCCCGGAAGAGCTGCAAGTGCAGCTCGACCTGCTGGAGACGCAGCAGCTGGGCCTGGAGCGGCAGGGCGTGCTCATCGAGCGGATGATACGCGACAAGTGTGAGGGTAAACATCTTCAACGCACATACCTGTCTGTACCGCACAAACTGCACCTTTCTCTCCACTAGCTTACTGTCGTCTTAAGGAAGTAACGTAAAACCTAACCTAACTGATTTTCATTATTTTTATTTAACCAAAAGACAATGTTCATTTCAATTAAATTTAGGCACTAAACACAAGTTATAAAATATAACAAATTGATCTAAGTATCAAGTTATATGTTGTCCTCAAAAGTACCTGATCGCTTTAGAAATCTACGAAACTTTTCAGTTAAGCGCACGCCTCCCGTTCTTCACGGACGGAACTGACAAGGAGCAATGGTGGTTTATATTTTTAGAAATTATAGAACAAAAAAAACTGCTTTTGAAATGATATATACCTTCCTACTTGAAAAGTAGCTTCATCGATTCTGCTCTCGATTCTGATCAAACTGTAAATGTGATACTTTGTCAAGTATCTATTTCACATTCCATCCAAATCGGTTCAGCTGTTACGAAGGTATAATATATTTTATGTAGATCCAATCACAATCGTTTCCTCAAGGAAACAATGCACAGAAAGTGGATATGATGCTGGAATTTCCATGGCGTGTTTTTATACGGATGTACAATAATTAACCTTGTGTAGATACGCAATTATAGTTTTATTGACCGCCCTGGATGAAGCTACAGGTGTGGCTCTAGACTAGAATATTTATTCCTATTAAATTGCGCAGCCAACTGGTTTAATATTTTGCCATGACTTTACATGGCCAATAACAACATAGACCGCGCCATTGCCCGCGCGGGACAAAATGTTTGCATGTTAAAATATTTGTCTCGGGTCTGGGTGTTTTCATGTATAATATGTATGTATTTACAAAAGGTATATAAGTAGTATATCAGTCATGTAGTTCCCATAACACAATCTCTGCTTACTTTGGAGCTAGATGATACTGTTCAAAATGTCCAGCATTATTATTATTATAGACTTGTTGGTCATGAATTGCAGATTCGTTATCTTTATTGAGTAAAGATAGATATAATGGTATACAGATAAGCATCTGTCAACTCGAGTAGCATCTTTAGATTTCAAATGGCAACTAGCCAGGACCCTTCATAAAATATATAGGGCGCCCGGGAGTTTGATCGTAAGAACAGCCTGCTTAGCATGAAGACCCAAGACAACGGTTTTGTCTACCGCCGTTAGAAGACAAAAATTATGTTGTCCCTCTCTTTTGTTTGACAGAATAGGCGACAGAAATAGTTTTTGACTTATCTTTCGTAGACAAAACTTTGTCTTGGGTGCTCATACTAAGCGGGCTAGAATAGTTTAATAAATTGTACTGTATTCGTGTATGATTGGTCAAACTCGCTGCTACTGCTTATAAGAAAAATAATGAAATGTCAAGCCTGACCACAGTTTCCATTAAATTGTAGTTTTAATATATGCAATAGGTACATAAAATGTGACCTTAGCAGCATTGTATAGCCTACTGGTAGGAATAGGTGCAAATGTGATTAGTATTCACTTATTCGGTTCTGTTAGCTGACAATTTCCTCTGTTTCAAGGCTCATGTGTTTCTATAAATATTTTTTTATAAAATCTTGATACTCTGAGATAAATAAAAGATATTAGCTTTACTGTTCACAAATCATTGCAATACCGTACCTACATAGTCCAATATCTTCTTCACCTTGTTATCTCAAAAGGTTTCAATTGGATAGTTGTTTTGAGTACAAAGACCTTCTACAATATACATGGGGCCCTAAGAGGAAACATATACAGTAAAGTAAAGATGGCGATTCATTTTGGCTCAATTCTATTTTTATGATTATTTATTCTCTGCAGATGTTCATACGTATAGATAATTTTCCACGTTACTTGAAAATACATCTCTATAAATGTTATATCCTACTACTATTATAAACGCGAAGATTGTGGATGGATGTTTGTTACTCTTTCACACAAAAACTACTGAACGGATTACTGAACAGTAATATAGCTTATAAATCAGAATAACACATAGTAGGCTACTTTTTATCCGGGTACCACGCGGGCGAAGCCGTGGACAGAGGCTGGTATATAATCGCATAACAAACATTTCTATAATTTATATCTTGCAAGTAAGTGTTTTGACAGTAACTTAAAAGAAAATAAATATATAGATACCGATATAATAATAAGATTGTACAACAAAATCAATATAAAAACTAAGACATTTAAATTGAGTCATCAAACATAAGAATTAAATACCAAGCTAATATGCCCTTTTGTCATCGGAATCACTGATTATTGACGCACGGTATAGTATTTTTCCTCCGAGTTTCGTCATAGATTGTTGTCTGTGTAGGTGATGAAGCTTGCACCGCGCCCCAAGAGGAAGTGGAAGATTTAGTAATACAACTCTGCGAGCTAGTCAATGAGAAAAACGATCTGTTCAGGAAACAGACTGAATTGATGTACATGTAAGTGCTATATTGAATATTGTATGCTTTGATTTATGAGCTCTCATATGATTGAGCGCAGTGTAACACAATCAACATGCTGAATATTTTCCCCTGTCAATACTTTGAAAGCGATTTATCGTGAACACTGCCCGCGATCGAGTTCCACTTTGAAGAACTTCTAAACTAAAATGTCTCAAAACGTCAAAAGAAGAAAATAAAATGTGGTCATTTGCCATATAACGCCTGCGGAAAGATAAAATTGTATGGAAATGTCACGTAACATTTCCGCAGCAAATGTCATTTCCATACAATTTTATCTTTCCGCAGGCGTTAACGTCAACAGAAAGTGGTATTTGTCTAGCCCCCCTGGACTGTCGATTGATTCACACAGGAGGACTTAATTTTGAAATTTTTCGAATTTTAATATATCTATCTATATATTTTTTATCCAGCACTGGACTTTAACAGCCTAGTGACGAACTCGGTGGCGCGGCGGGCGTCTTGCCGGCTTTGACGCACGAGGTGCGGGTTCGATTGCCGCTGCTGGACAAATTATTGCATGCTCTGTAATCTTTTGTTCCTACAGATCAGCTCATGATACCTACGATACAGGAAATCTCAAGACTATGTACTCGTATATCGCAGTTGGTTATTTATAATGATTAATGTTGTGCATTCGATGTTTCAGACGGAGACAGCAAAGGTTGGAACAGGAGCAAGCTGATATTGAACACGAGATAAGGATCATACAATCGAGGCCAGCCGTGAACAGAATTGATGCTGATAAGGTAACTAGTTATTTTTTACATATTTAAAACCTTAACCCGTTATTACATAATATATTACAGTGATCTAGGAACCTTCCTTCAAGTCATCTAAGATGTTAGTCACATAAATAGTCCTGATCCCACACTAGGATTCCCTGTATCGTGGGTATCAGGAACCATGGTACTACTACACCCAGATCCGGAACAAATATTTGTTCCGGATCTGGGTGCCGCTGGGTACCGCTGCGGGACAAATGTATGCATGATACATTGGTCCCGCAGCGGTAATCGAACCCGCATCTCTTTGCACCACCTACCTGTTGCTAAGGCTGCTACTTGCTGTGCCATCGAGGTTCGAAACTCGCAGTTCGCAGTTTCGGAAAAAATGGTAACAGAAGAAAACACTATGAACTAACAAAAAACATTTTACCACATAAACACATACCGGCTTCTTGACGATCTCTGTAGCGCGGTGGGCGAAGGCTCTCCTGAGAATTCATATTATACATAGAAAACACCCAGACCCGAGGGAAGTATTTGCAAATGATACAAACATTTGTTCCGCGGCGGGAATCGAACCCGCAACCTACTGCGTCTCAAGCGGGCCTACGCCCGCTGCACCACAGAGGTCGTCAACATTAATAGTCATTTATTTCTTTCGCAAGTTCATACAACATGTATGAACTTGCGAAATTCATTATCACTTGATAATTAACATATACATCATATCTGTTGATATCATATAACTGATACAATTATTTATATTTAATCTTATTAACTTAATTATTCTGTCTTGGAAATAGATAGCAATTTAGCGATATCTTCACATGTGACCAGCGAGCGGTGCCTGTATGCATGTAGTAACAGTCGCAGTGTTTTATTTGAGGACCTAGTGATGATATTCGATTAAATCTCAGTGCAGACTCTAGGTTAGAACCTAGCTTCTCCACCTGCTTGGGGATCCTAGGTGGCTTGAAAGTATTACAAGTTTTCCTAAAAAAAGAAAAAAGTTTTTTTCTATTAGAAAACCCGTTAATCAGCCGTTTTTTTACAGATATCAAACCTAACTTACCTTTACCCTATATCAAACTGTTTAAACAAATAGTTTAATATAGGGTACCTAAAACAGCTGATTTATTCGATTTCTAGCGAAAGGGCTGATTTTCACCACTATTTTCTTCGATTAAAATAGCTGGATTTCGAGAAGTTGTAAACAACAGGTTTTTTTAAAGGTTAAACACTTAACCATGTAGAATAATAAATTTGAAAAAAAAATGTTTATTTTCTCACAATAACTCCCTTTCGGGAAGGAAATAGAATATATATATCGAGACAACTTGCATAACCAGATTATGCTTATAGGTATATATGACAGAATGAGTGTTATGTTGTATGTCTGTATTGTTTTGGTAAGCCCGGCTTGCCATTCTTAATTCCGAACGATATTTTTACAGGCCCGTGAAGAACAGTTGGTGTCTCGCTTGGTGGAAATAGTGCGCATGCGCGACGAATTGGTGCAACAACTCGACGCAGAAAGACGCCGCGAACGGCAGGAAGACCTTGCCATCGCTGCTTCTATAGCTAGCAAGAGAGGTTAGTACCTACTATTAGAGTGTCTACTGACGCCACAGCCACGCCACGGTCGCGATTTTGTATGATAACGCGTGGGGCCACATGTGCAGTCGATTTTAGTGACTGTCTAAGCTCCGTGCGCGCGTACTCCTCCCACACTTCATCGACAGTCGGTTCAAGTGTCTGTCGCTGAAAATATTGCAACTACATTCCTACTCGAAACTGTAGGCAGCTGCAGCGAGACTATTCACACACGATCACTGCATTACGTCATTTTTACATTACATGGTCAAACACACGACCACTGCATTAAGTCATTTTTACATTACATGGTCAAACACACGGCCGTTGCATTACGTCATTTTTACATTACATGATCAAACACACGACCGTTGCATTACGTCATTTTTACATTACATGGTCAAACACACGACCGTTGCATTACGTCATTTTTACATTACATGGTCAAACACACAACCGCTGCATTACGTCATTTTTACATTAACTTTGATCGCGCTAGCAGACGCTGCCTGATAGCTGCTCCTGTCAAAATAGAAAGTAGCTTTTTTAGTAATTAGAAAAAAACATTATAGTTCATGATGGAGTACTTACCTTATCGACATAAATAAAAGTTTAGCCGAATAGATTTGAAAGTGATTACCATAATCTGCTCAATCCATACGCATCAGATATATCAGAGTACCGCTGATAATTGCTTGTAAAAATTTAATTTCATATAATCCCTTTGAAGTAACGCTATAGGCCCGCGGGTCTTCGTCATACCTCTTTTGTTTGCCTGGCTCTTCGAGAGGTGGCCAAGGTCACAGCTAGAATCACAGGCACACAGATAGTTACTTTTTTATTTTTTTACAGCCCTAAGAAAATGTGATTCTTCATTGAAATCAGCTGATGCTGCGACGACGCACAAGAAGAACAAAGTGAAAGACAAAGTCAAAAAGCAATTGAAGAAAGCCAAGCACACGCTCTATTCGAAGAAGAAAGACGACTCTGCTGAACGCAAAGAAGGCAAGGAAGCCAAATCGGAAAAAGATAGATCAAACTAATCACTGCACGAATTTTCTTTCTGATAATATAATTTTAATACCACTTTGATATTATCCTGTTTAAGTGCTAAAAGTACTTAAGACTAAACATTCCATTGGAAGTTCACATTAAATTTACTATTTGATAGGTATGTTGACATTGAAAAGATTTTTATGTTTGAAAGATTTTATCTTTATTACGCTTTCGAATTTTTATCCGTAAATAAAAGACTGCATGTATTAAAATCTTGATTTAAGAATAATTCAAAAAAGTTTAGCAATTAAAGTTATTGCTAGGGTATTATTACCTTTAACGATTATCACCGTTCAGGCGTTATTACACTTTTTTTTAATCACTCTAAATAACTTTTATTATTTACCTAGGTATTTTGTTAAAGATTTATTTACAAGGAGAAACAGCATGAGAAAAGAAGTTTCTTACTTATGTGCCAGATTTAATAATGTAACTTTAAGATCTGTTACTATATGATACTGCAAGCAATGAGGTATGCTAGTTATAGAAACTTATTTATATTATACTATATATTTTTTTATAAACTTGGGGTCAATTATTTTTTAGTTTTACATGTTTTCAGACAAATATCTTGCAAGGTATCCGTCAAGCTAGCTAGTTCAACGACACTACGAGTTTCCCACAAATATTGCCTTTGAGTAATTAATTATTATTTTTCAATCTGTAGGTACTAGAACAAGTTGAAGTTTGGCACAACCAGTTGTGCTATAAGATTGTTTCTCTCGTGACAAAAACTTTGGTGTCATGAGAAAAAAGCTTATCAACTGCTCCTTATTTTTTAATATATTTGGAATAAAACAGAGGGCGATATTTTTAGATGATGTACAGAATTGATACCATTTATCTAGTGTATAAATTATTTAGTAATGTTACCGGTGATGAGCTAGTTTACGGGTAATTTTAATGAAAGTGCCAATTGAAAAAAACAGTCATACTCATTTATTAACCGAAGATACTACATAGTACTCTTGGTTTTGTTAAATTGCTTAATATAAGTCTATGGGTATAATAAATCTGGTAAGTTACAAGCCATTAAAACAGACAAGCACAGTGATTTAAGATGTGTTAGGGTCAAATTAAATTCATTTAATTTATAAAAGTATCATACATTCTATGTACCGAATTCATAAAAATATCATTTCAAATGATTATGCTATTGTAAAGAGGTATCGTCAAATTACAATTACGAACTAAATCTAAAATAACGTAAAATGAATTATGTTCATGTCTTGAACATAATTTAATGTCACAAGATAGATATCAGCCGGTATAACGCAGTCGTGTAGGGAAGTCTTAAAGGCTGACTGTGCTATTGTTTATCATCTCATTTATTTTGACAATACAAAATGGCAAAAATGCGAAGTTCAACGCAACTATGTAAGCTTTTTCACACGGACGTTTGAAGAGCAACGACGCGACGCTACCACATAAGTAAAGCGCCGCGAGTACGAATTCTTATGGAAAGGCAACTGCGCTGACGAAACGCTGACGTCTGTCTAAAGACATCTGGTACCAATGGGTACCAATGGGTGGTCTGGTACCAATGGTAGTTGCTTCATTAAGCAACTCGCTTAATGAAGCAACTCGCGATATTTCCTTAGATATGAGTGGGGGTCGCTATCTTTGAGGCATTATAATTTAATAATACGATTTTTTTTATATTGTTTGTAAAAAAGACATACTCATAGAGGGTTGCGGTCGTTAGCTTGACGGACAAACTAATAAAGGCTTTTTTTATTATTTATAAAAGCACGTACTTAACTAATCTTATATAACATTGTACTATCCGATGTAAACGAATAGATACCTAACAGTATTATTATGTAACATTTCTCATGAACAGACAGATGGTCAGAATAATGTAGTTCTCTCAGCTATTAGATAAAATACTCATGTGTTTCGTTTATTTTACAGCATAATAATAATTTATTTTGTGTCATCGTAATAAATCATTTTATTTATATTAATGTTCTCTGTCAAAATCGCTTTACTAACACTGTTATTAACATCTATATTAAAAGTTATGTACTAATAATTTTTCACTAGAAAATCTACATACTTGTTTAGTGTATTCGAAGTCATTACAGAATACACATTATTAAAATGGGTTTGCAATATTAAAAAAAGCAAGACAATAATACATTATTTTGTAGATTTTTCAATTTTCATTTATGTTAATAGTTTATAAACATTTATCCATAGTAAATCTGTCACTAGCACTTAAAAGCACAAAGATTTTATAATCACAGAATGTTGTTTTATTTTATTCTATTTATTCCATGCAAAGATGCAACTTTGATCATACTTATACATTAACCTCTCAACAAACTATACAGGTTGTTTGTTTTTTCGAGGATCTCGTGATGCTAAAATTAAACTCAAATTGAAAGAGTAGAGCTTCTGTGAATGGTCTTGTCCAGGGAAGTTACAACCATGCGTATTTCTGCCGCCAAGCAGTTATAAATGTTCTCATTGCTGTTTTGCGATTAAAAGGGTAAGGATGCCGGTGAAATTACAGGCACAGTAGTTTCAGGTTGATATGCCAGGGAAGCAACGCGTCAGTGATTCCTCTGGTATTGCAAGCGTCCATAGGCTACGCAAACCACTTACCACCAGGTGGGCCGTTAATTTGTTTGCCTCTTTAGTAGGCAACAAACAAAAAACCTATAATAGTTATGGGATTTTGAAATAAATGTGTATATAAAAAATACATGAGAAACTTTGTAGAATTTATTTGATTTATTAGAGCTGATTGTCTAAAACAAGTTTTATTTTAAATGCTCTTCATATTAATTATATTCAAAACCAAGCCTAATGTTACTTAAATACTATTTTCCCATAACTATAATAGTTAAGATTTTAGCCTCAGAGGTCCTTGAAAAAACTCCTGTATTATGTTTTAAAACTATAATTATTTGGTTTATAAAACAAGTCACTACAGAGTGGGTAATGCAGACGACTACAGAACAGACCACAGATGGCATCAATTGACTCAAATCGAAACTTTAACACACAAACATACACTTATGATTGTGAACAACACAACTCATAAGCTTGAGAAAAATCTCACAATAAGTAAACAATTCCTTAAAAAAATAAAAAAGGACCAATGAATTCATTTCTTCAAAATATACGAAATTCATCAAAATGATGCATCAAAGACATTATTAGACATACTTAAAATAATATTGATATATCCTCAATCATCATCACTATAATGGTTATTATCTATTTCTATACGTAAATTGGCAGGTTTAGATTTACCTAATCTGCCCCTTAAATCATTACTTAGTGGTTTATTTTGATTAGTTCTAGATTTCAAGATTTGTCGCAAGTCACTTTGGGCACTTGATTGTCTCTGTTGAGTTTCTAACCTTGACCACACACTACCAGATTTACTATTGACTTTCTGAACTTGACTCATCAGATTGTGATCAGAATCTTCTTTTGATGACTCATCACTTGATGCCTCACTTTGACTGAAGTTTTTATCAGAAGGTCCAACTTTTTTTCCCAATCGTGATTGAACACTGCTTTTTTTATTGCCTCCATGAAATTTAAATTTATCAGATAATTTGGTGTGTTCTTTTTTGACATAAGGGTTTTGTGAATTCACCACTTCTATAGATAAAGGCGCATACTTTTCATGTTGGTCCTGTTCTGTCTTGATTGGTTTAGAAATAAGTTTCTTCTTCAGTTTTGATTCTTCATCATCAGCATGCATCCTCATTCTAGGAGTTTTCGATTTTGATTTCCATTCAGAGTCAGAGCCACTCTCTTCTGATTGCTCCGAATAGTTCTGATGCCTTTTTCCAAGCCTCATCGCCAGCTTCCTGTTTCTTATTTGTATGGGTTTCTTGGGTTCTTCAACTCCATCAATTTCATCCTCAAAATCATTTTTGGGAAGTTTACGCTGAAACACTTCCTGATGATCATAAACACCCCAGGACTTACATAAATCTCCCCATGGATTTTTGCTTGCAGAGTCCATAGTCTGATCATAATATTGATCTAAATTTTTAGATTCAGGCTTCTTCTTTAGTTTTTTCTTCTCTCCATTTGTAGCAAACCGAATGAGTATTAAATCTTGTTTTGGATGTGGCATCCCTTCTCTCCAATGATGGTTGGATTTATCACCAAGCATTTCCTTCAACTGCTCATTTTTTATTTCTCGTGAATGAACCAGCAATGCTAGTGCTGCAGAGATGTGGTCCTGACAGAATACATTGCCTGAAAAAAATTTTTTTTTAATTAAAAAAAAAAAAATTCTGGACATTTTTCACACAGCATCAGCCCTAAAGTAAGCAGAGCTTATGTTATGGGAACAATATGACTGATATACTAATTATATACATTTATTTGTAAATACATACATTATTATACATAGAAAACACCCAGACCCAAGACAAATGAATGCAGATCATACAAACATTTGTCCCGCAGCAGGAATCAAACCCGCAAAACCTTCTGCGTCTCAGGCGGACCTTCGCCCACTGCGCAACTTTATTTGTACAACCACAGAGGTTGTCAAAAATAAATATCATTTTTAATTTTAAAAATAACATAATTGGTTACATTACTTACAAGATACATCATCTATCCATTCCAAAGACAAAGGCTTATAATCCTCTAAGTATTCAAATATTTCTTTTGTTGTGAGACCATCAACACCATTCAAGTAAAGAGCATCAAAACGAAAATGTCTTTCATTTCCACTTTCGATTCCGAAATTAGCATAGAGTTCATCAATTTGCCTCTGTGTGATCACCTGATTTCCAGTTAGGTTCAATCCAAACCTCTTAGCTCTTTGCTCTAGCTTTGCAGCATCTACTTTCTCCAGTTGTTTCACAACAAGTCCATTCTTTTCAGCTTTAAATAGCTGCAAAATAAAACAAAACAGTTAAAATGTAGATTGTCCCAAAATATTCAAACCCATAAGCATTATTATAAATAGGTAAATCAATTGGTTTATTGAATGCTGGTTTTCATCGGATGAGCTCTAAATGAATTTATATTATTTTAGTTTGAACACATGCTTCCTCATAGATAGTTTGTCAGAAGAGATCACCAACATTCTTGTATTGAAATTATGTATCTAGGTAGGTACCTGAATGTATTGAACAAGCCATAATCTGTACTGTTTTAAAGTACTCACCACTGTACAATCTTCTGCTGTGGTAATATTGGATTTGGGAACTGTGGCAACAGAGTCATCATTATCGACAAGCATTGTGTTGTCGTCACTCATTTCACCGTCTTCCTTTTCCATGATTATGATGTTTTGTAGAGTAATAAGCGTAGTTTTTCAAAATACTTTCTACTTTTCACCTTATATTTGTAATGTATAATTAGAGTCAAAAAACAAAAACAAACTACCACCACCCAGAAAAAGACACGAACGCCATTTTGTATGCTCGCCCTTTAGTTTGGTTTGAATGACATTTTGACAATTGACATTATTTGACACTGTCAGCACGGAATTAAATTGACAATCATGAATCGTTCCTGCAGCAGTGTCCACAATCTTTTATTCACTGTATCTTTCTAGGCGAAATGCTAGTTAACACTTTGCGTACCTAGCTAAGTACGATTACAAATTTTAAAGTCACAAGCACAGAAAGATAGCAAGTCAAATTATGTCACGCACGCGGCTGGCTTGGTACAGTACGATAACACCATCTAGTCATGAGTAGTGCCACTAATGCGCAAGTAAGAGATAGCAATGTGTTGGAAAGAGAGACCACCATTTTTGACACTATTATTATAATACTATTTAGTATAGTCACGGAATAGTTATAATATATCCATACGCTAGTTTGAAATCGAGACGTCCTCGATTTTGGCGGCATTTTAAGCGCATTACACGACTCTAGTCCTGACGAAGGCCATCTGCAGCGGACTTTATTACATACAGAAAAGCATGGTTTACATTTGTTTGTAGGACACTCGACAGACAGTCTGCCAGTATGTGCGCGCAACTTATGAGTGGTCTCTGTCCTGTCTTCAGCGAACATGAATGAAATGAATGAAAATACTTTATTGTACACCTTAAGCAAAAAACATAATAACAAAATCTTATTCTAGAGAAAGTACAATGGGCGGTTATATCGCTTAGAAGCGATCTCTTCCAGACAACCTCTTGGTGGAGCGGATAGTAAAAGATTGTGAGAGTGGCGGGGGTGTACATAAAATAACAACAAAAGAATATTAACTACACAATACAATACATATTATATATATATAATAAATATGTTAAGATACCTACAGATTTACTACACATTTACATATATATATATAAATACACATACACATTATAATACGTCGGTAAAAGAGCAAGACAAGACTGCGATACTATGCTACGTTCGTTATATTTTTACCCGTGATACAAGGAGCTCATGTATGCGTTTGGGGTAAGAAGTAAGAGAATCACATACCCCAAACAAACCAACATCCACAGGCTTACTAGATGCTAACACCTCTTACTCGAAGAAAGTAGGTAAAAGGATGTAAGCGTTTTCAGACAAAATTGTTGGTACATATCTATTTGTTAGGAGCAGATAGTGGTAGAAGCACGGTTCATTATCTTATCTAGCTAGCTTAAACTCTAAATTGGCAAGATTCAGTTAATCTCAATCTCACAGATACCAAATTGAAAAAAATAATAAAAATAAAAAAAGTTATTTATCATTAAAGATTTATTTCACAGGACTCAAAAACATGGTTTTATAAGGTATGCAAGTAGTAAGTAACCAAATTACATCGTGCAATGTTTCTATTATCTAGTAGCGCGATAAACAGCGGAATCTATGCAGACATAAGTGTGGTGTAAGTAATTTCTTCTCTAGACCTACCGTTAAATATTGAGAACCCAATACAATACCTTAAACTAGATTTACATACAAGCTTAAAATCTTATCGAGTTTTCATCAAAAGGTTACTCACACATAGGTACTACGTCATACTACCTACTGATTATTGAACATTACTTTAAGGAAAGTTGTAGCATCTGGTTCCACATTGGAGTTGGTGCTGTATAAAGCTGGTTTATTAGCGTTTCTGTAAAAGAAAGATTCTAATTGAAGTAAAAATATTAGTACATTTAACATTTATTATGGTATTATTGGCTTTGTTGTTACTAAGATTCTTAGCAACAAACAACCAAAACTTTCGCATTAATAATATTTGTAGGATAATTGCTAGAGTTTGTTTAATTATAATAATAGGTATAAAATAATAGGCTAGAAAATTTTATGAGTACCTACGCCATTTTTTTTTTTGATGTGTCTTGGCATACAGACATCTGCCAGTCTGGCCCAAATGGTATTTCCCATTTTTCCTAGTTCCTGAACAAAGCTAGGCTACTAGTTCTAATAGAACATACCTTTGCATAGCTGACGGCGATCGTGGGGTGACAAGAAGACAATTCATTGGCTGGCCATCGAGCTGTCGGTTGTGGTACAAATCCACCGCCTTCTGAGCATTTTCCTGTGTGTTGTAAATCACTTCAGCAGTGCCAGGCCGGACTAAGCGAGATTCTACCATGCCCCCAATATCTCCAAACAGCTCCTGAAATATCATACAAAAAGTATAAAGTTGTATTCCTATCATTAGGCAATAAAGCTAAATGAAAAATCGTCTAAAAAGCAAGTTGTGTTTCTAGCCTGATTCTTCTAAGCTTGGTCAAGAGGAAACGGCGTTAATTCCCAATCAAAAATATCCCCTTACCTGACTTAACTTATAAGTTGACGATACTAGATGGTTTTTAGAAATACATGAATCAATCCTTCACAGACAATCTAACCGAACCACTACACCAGGTGCATACCTCAATACTGACTTAACATTAGCTTCAATAACATGTCCAAAGTAAGTTATAAGTGTCTTCTACTGTGTGACAATGAGAGAAATTGTCTAATTTTATTCAGTATTTTTAGGCCCGTTTTCATATTCGTTGCATACAGACATTGATTGTTAGCTTTGAACTTACATTTTCTTGTGAGAAAGTACCCTGTCAGGGCGCTGCAATCGAGCTTGAAGCTATGATTATGATATTTTAAATTACAAACCAAATATTTAACTACAATTATGATGACCAACTATAGACCAAATATTAATAATTTCATTGGATTATTATTCCAAAAGAACACTCAACTAATGTTCCAGAACTCAAATTTAATCTAGACTTAAGTTTCTATTTCTATTAAAAAGTGCGTCTAGATTCAGTTTGAGATTCGAGCTGGCGTACGAGCCTATAAATACGAAAAAATACGGCAAAGGATATCAATGTTTATATATTTTTTCCTAACCCATATTGTTTTACTGCTGAGCTCCCCCTAATCTTTCCAATCACCTCTTGTCACTTGAAATTCTCACCACTCTCTGTCAAAGGTTTCCCGGCCGACCACGACGGATGTCGCCATCGCCCTTCTTTCAATGATCGGCAATTCCTGTGCCGATGTAGGACGAAAAACAGCCATGCTCAAGTGGGATTGGGCGGGCCACGTTAGTCGGAAAAATATGCGATCATCATGGATCTCATTACGAAAGGTGGCTAAAACGGTGGTTTATCTCTCGGAAATAGACCAAACTCTTGAATCCTGATATTTTTATCACGACAAAGAGAACTTACTTTCGTTTGGTAGCCAATTAGTACTAGAATAGTATTATAATATCTGTGCCTCAGTAAATTGAGCATTTTTTTTAAATTATTATAAGACGTGTGTTTACGTCAAATGGACATTCTGTGGTTTTATTTGACATTAGAATTTTAGGCATTAGCAGCTTTGAAATTACATTGTTTTTCGATGGGGTCTATATTAACACCTTGCATAAGTGGACTGAACTTGAATTTCGTAATTTTTCATGACAAAAAAAAATGTTTCATCAATACTCACTTCAATGTCACCTCCTGTTACAGTGTTTCTTAAATTGCTTACAATGATTCTGTATTCCAGTGTAGGTTTTTCGATTTTCGGAACAATTTGTTCACTTCTCATGGCTGCCATCGGACGTTTCTTAAGGATTGATGGCGGACGCGGAGGGCTTTGCTCTCTAACAGGCATAGCACTCCTGAAAATCAAATTTAAATAAAAATTATTTTGGTTAGATGAAGAATATATCTCGGGATATAATAGATCAAATTTACTGTTTGCTTTACTTGAAGACTATTAATAGGTAACACGTAAATTATAGTTAATTTTGTGTTGATGGCTCTGGGTCTAGCGGATTTATCTAGAGAGCAGCATGCTCATGACGAGGCTCGCGCCTCGCCTGACGTGTAGCAAAGCGACCGAATATTATAATGAATAAATAAACAACAGACACATTAACATAATTATAACACAATGATTAGTCTGATTTCAAATATTTATATTTAAAGATGCCAAGCAAGGTGCCTAGCATCTCGCCGATGCGGCCACCATGTACTGTAGTAAGCTATCTAGATGCCTTACTGCCAAGCTGCCTGCAGAGCAGCCACATGTACGTAACAGGCCGCCTAGCTGCATGCTAGCTGCCTTTCACCTCGCAGCCTAGACCGGGCGGCCTTACAAATGCCAAATACAAGTTAACCAGTGTGTTTAAAGGACTCATTGCAGCTCCCGCTTCCAGATACTAACCTGCGACTACTGCCATATCTGTTTTGGACTGCATCATTATGGGCAATGATTCTGAGCTCCAGACTGGCTTTTCTGTTATGCAATGTTGGTTTAGGTGGAGAGTATTCTTCCCCCATTGGATCATCAATCACTTCAATATCATTCTCCACAGTTCTCACAATCGGTCTTTGTCTTCTATCTATCTTATCTAAAACCAGTAATGGATTTCGAATAAGTTGATCACCTCAGCAGATGGTGTGGCAGATTATTGGCTGGCTGAGTTGCTGGAGGTGCGGATTCGATTTCAGCTGCGGGACAAATGCTAGCATGTTCTGCAGATATTTGTTTCGAGTCTGGATGTTGTGGCACCATGGTACTCCTAGTTCTTGATACCCACAATACAGGGAACCTTAAACCTGGGGTCAGGTAAATTTTAACAATGATGAAAAGGATAACCTTATTTCAAAAATTATGGTTTTTGAAAATGTAACAAGAATTTTTTTCAGGAAAATATAAAAGCCAACTTCAAATAACAGAAAGTTGAGAAAAAGTTGCCAATAAGAAATTTCAAAAAAGTAAAAAAATAAGAAATTTCATCACCCCTTTTTTCACACTTTTCAGGGGTGAGATTATTTCCATAAAATCTATATGGGACCAGCTGAAGTAAACCCTAACCATTAAAAAAAATAATCATGAAAATCAGTTCACAATTGGCAAAGATATCACGTAAAATACACACAAAAAATAGACAAATTGAGATCCTTCTCCTTTTTTGAAGTCCGTTGAAAATGCTACAAAATGTATGTGAGTAGGCACATCCATTGCTGTTGGTTTACTCCATGATCAAAGCTGCAGTTTTAAAGTCAACTAAAAATGAAGTTGGTTCAAACAAAACATTGTACCTTGGCAAACAACTTACCAGAAAGTTTACTCCCAATAGTTCTAGTTTCCAGGAATTTCTTAGGATTGATTGGGTGCTTGTTTGGAATCCTTGCAGGGCCAGGCATTTGATATGCAACTTGTCTTGTGGGATCAACAAATGCTGTAAAACCATACAGTTTAGCTTTTGTTTTTAAATTATTTATGCTTTTGTGTTTGAAAATTAAAAGCTAGCCAACTGATTTAGTAAGTTTACCTCTTGCAGCCTTTGGAACAGTCCGGATTTGATTACCATGATTATGGACAAAAAGCCTTCCTTGCCCTCGGAACCCAGCAGGGCCTGTTAAACGTGCCTGCAATAAATTGAACTACTGTTCAGCCAAAGTCGAATTATTGGCATTTTACAATCAAACACCATTTAACCTACCCTACTCAAGTTCAAAGTGCCCCAGAGATTTCTTGTACTTTATTTTTACTTATAATGTAACCAATAATATTGGTGTAGGAGGTTCAACCTGGACCTCCTTAACCCTAGTCATCACAATACCTCGATGTAGCTTGATGATAAATCCACCCCATTTCCTTTATTTAAACTGAAACACTAAGATTTCAGCAGAGTTGGAAAGAGTTGGCACAGTTGGGTTGATTAAACACTCTAATCAACCTTAAATATTGTAAGGTAGTCTGACCTAAGTGAAGTCAGCAAAGTACCTGAGTTACCCTTTCTTGCCTCAGCTTGTTAAGCTTCAGTCTGGCATCTTTTTGCTTAGCAAGTGCAGCTAATTTATCTCTTGCATCTATGATTTGAGTTCTTTTCTTTGTTATTATTTTATTTCTAGCGTCAGAAATCGGATGTTTCTTGTGTGAAGGTTTGAGATCCTTGGGAGGTTTGTTCGACAGCTGATTAACGACGATTTTAGGTTTACTGTAAGGAAAATAATCGTAAATTTAAGTAGATACCTACTCACTGTTCGAACATCATACTTTGGGTCTAGATTACTTTGTTATTTCACCAACACTGCTTGCGGCGGCAATGTGATTGCTGTTGAAGATTACCTGGGTTTTTCTTTCTTCTTTTTCTTTATGATCTCGTCCAAACTCATCTCAACGTAAGAAGCCATTTGATAGATATTTCACAAGAGCTATAAATGATTAAAATAACAATATGAAAAATTACTCTACTCTAGAATTCACGAAAAAAACGTAGTGCACAGCCATGAGCCAATGTTGCCAACTGCTGCCTCTAAACTTCTAAACTCTAAACAGTTATTCTAACAATAAAATGGTATTATAACAATCATTGTTTTAGAATTTAAAATGCAGATGTCTATTGTTGGGGTTCAGTGTTTTCTTTTATTTCGAGTATTTTTCAACATTACCCAATTTTTAAGTAGGTACCGTAAAGTGCTTCTATTTCGCCTACCTAGCCCTACTTTGCCTACGGTGGTTTTTTTCATTTTATTCTTTAACTGCATTAGTTATCGTTTTCGTTGTTAGGGAGATACCTTTATTGGGTGGCAACGCTCACTTTTTGTATCGGCAAGGGATGTGTAAAATGCCAATCAGAGTCAAAACTTGTTAAATGGTGATCGACGGTGAATTTAATGCTGTGCTGTGTACAAATTTGATTGGGGAGTGTTCTTATCTGTTTTTACCGATTTGAAAGACCTCTAATAGATAAAATTTTGTCTACTCTCTCCTGTCCAAATAATACGTTTCTAGAGCGACTTTAAGTTTGTCAAATCACTAAAAACAGTAACGTAGTGACATTTTGAAAAGTTAGGGCTGCCACTTTTTTGTTTAGAATCGAACTAGTCAAATCGTACACATTGATTCTAAGGAAATTTCATGTTGACTTCCAGGCCTCCAAGATGTCGATACAACAGAACGAAATCAGGGTATTTGACATGGCGTGTTTTGAAGTTGTTAACATAGATGTTGATTATCTAATACGTGTGAAATAAATTATTTATAAAATAATGTTTGTTTTGTTCTGTGACAGCCCTGGATGAAACCACTAAATGCCTAATGACCTTCTACGAACTCTCGCTCAAAATATTTACGTAATGTGAAGAGTAGCTAAAAAAAATTTGCTACAAGTTTCATAAAATTGTAGTTGGCTGACACCAAAAAATAGCTAAATCTAGCTATAAAGTAGCTAAGTTGGCATCAGTGTGGACAGCGTTAGCATCCCTAGAATTTATACTACCTACCTAGTTATACTCTAAAGACTAGTAGTCTGTGAATACAATATAGTACAAAAATACTCTGTAATCCGTAGTAAACAACCAAAGACTTTGATGCTTAAACAAACTCCTACACTCTTACCCTCTTATTCTGTATAAGAAAGTCACTCGGTTATTAAAATTAACAAGTTAAATGATTTAACTTGCACATAGTTATTATCAAATGGCCACAGAATACGGGCTTATAATGATAATTATTTTAATTTTGACTTAGTTTTTCAATAAAAAACCGAGGACACTAGTGTCTTTCAGATACATAATAAAGATCCCTAACAATAACCACTTACAAGTTATGTGCTAATGTATTAAGTGCAGTACCCTTTTTTTTTAATCTGTTTTAAGGAGTCTTTTGGCAAGTTTAAGGGGATATGGTTAATTCCACAGACTTATTAGGGATGCTTAGTAGTGGTTAGTTCCTGTAAGGAATTCACGTTTAAAGTCGAAACAAAATAGATCGAATGAAGCAGATCCAGCCAAAATGTATTAAATCACAGATTGAAAATGGTTTTATCCATACGTAGAGACACAAGGGAATCAAAACCAACAAAAAAGGGAACACTTCAGTAATTCATAAGTTTCATAACGTACGAATAAGAAGCGAGCTTAGGCTTTTTTGGCTAAAACTTCAAGAGCCCGAATTATTCCCGTTTAATCTTTTTGTTTTGCCCTGGGGGCCATCCAATTTGCAGAAAATATTTTTTCCAGAACCTCCTTTCCTTGTGACGTGTCTAGCTTTTTTTTTAGTGATTATAGATACATATTTTTTTAAAACATTTATGTTTCGTTTAAAAATCAATGTTTTCAGGGCCGATGTATTAAATTAAACATCCATGATTTTTTCAAAAGACAATACATCTATACCTATAGGTTTGTATCTCTAGAGACCTGTCGATATGGTTACAGTTTTGAATGCACAGACTTACTAGGGACGTTAAATGAATTAATTAATTAATGAAAATAATTCATTGTACACCACAACAAAAACCTAGGTAGTAGCCTACATAGTGATGCTGGAAATTGGATATTACAAAATTTTCATATATATGACACTGAAAATTTTGAAAATTTTTCATCAACTGTTTTTTTATCTGACGACTGACATCTCTTCCAGTCAATTTTGGGATGGATCGGAATCTATGTAATTATATGAAATGGTTGATGGTGCATGTTATAATTAATTCAAGAGGAGATTATAATGCGATATACAAAGTAATAAATAAATATTATTATAAATACTTACACAATAATAAACTAAGCAATATATTTAATACACAATATACTACTTTAAAAGTTATTATATAAACCTTTCAAACAGAAAAGTAAAAGGATTATATTATGTACTTAAATATAAAAACTGGACTAAGTTTTGGTGACAAGTTTTAAGCAGTTTTTAACACGACCTTTGAATATGCATTGAGATGGGGCTTGCCTTATTGACACCGGCAATAAATATCACAGTGCACTACTTCAACCGTAAATGACTTGTCGTCGAATGTCCGACACTTAGGTCTATAAGAGCAAATAAATAATAATCTGTACCTCCATTGCGTCAGTTTGCCGGGACTTTTTGATGAAAGCCGTGGTTTGAAATACTAGCTGTACATCTGCATTGTCGGCCTTGGTCGTATACAATACTGCCTCCCGGAAGCGCAGCACATTTCAATCAACTCATTCCTCGCATTTATCCATCCCTCCTCAGGTCTTATGTCTAGTTGTCCGTCTTCTGGCTAGGTGTGGTCATTCAGAATTTCAGAAATCATTCATTCAATCTGTGATTGTAATCAAATATTTTTAATCTGTACATTCTTTTCTCTAGTGTCGTGCGTGGCGTGGTTACCATTGATTTTTTCTGTAACAATTTCTTCGCAAAATAAAAATGGGAGATCGTAAGTTTCTATACATTCTAGGCCACTTATTGAGTTTACTTACGTAGGTAATATGTTAAATGGTTATAATTACGACACTTACAGCCTACGCCTCTGGCGACTACAGCAGCGGCGGCGGTGGAGGCTATGCTGCCCAGCAGTACTCTGTGCCACCGCCGACAATGCCTACCAGTGATAATTACGGTAGTGGCGGCGGTGGAGCGCAAGGCGGCGGTTATGGTACACAAAATTATGGAAGTGGCCAACCAACTCAAGAATGGAATACTCAGAACTCAGGTACATAACTACCATCTTGTTTTTCTTGCGTCCGACTTTAAAATTGCGCTACAACCAAATTGTTATCAGCAGGTGGAAATTCGTACGGAAGCAGTCAGGGAACCCCTACGGGTAACACTTACGGCCAGAATTACAATAACAGTAGCTCAAATTATGGTTCGAGCGGCGGTTATGATCGTAATAATGGCGGTAATGGCGGTACAATGCTAGCGGTGGCGATCGCGGTGGTAACAGCTATGGCAGCGGGGACCGTGGAAGCAATAGCTATGGCGGAGACAGAGGAGGGAACAGCTACGGAGGAGACCGAGGAAGCAGTGGATACTCGGGAGGAGACCGCGGGGGGTACGGCGGCGGCGACCGGCCAAGCTTCAATAGAGACGGGGGGAATAGAGATGGTGGATATGGGTAAGTGTCTTCTCATCTGATAGTATATTTTTTTAGTATTTTTAGATTCAAACACACATATAGTGTAAACAAAACATTATCTGTAAGTTTCAAGTAAAACAGGTTCTTGGTGTTACAAGGTTGTTAGGAAGACTAGCAAACAGTACATCTCAACCTCTTGCATCACAGTTGGCTACCTGTTTCCGAGATTGTTGTGGTGGACAACTAGCCAGTTGGGATGCATGAGGTACTGGTTTTATTCCTGCTGTGGGATAATAGTTTGCATGTTCTGCAGATATTTTACCGGATCTGGGTGTTGTGGTACCATGCCACTCTTAAGTTTCTGATATCCACAGCACATGAAATCTTAGTGTGATTATTGTTTATATTTATTTATTACTATAATAAAAAACCTGATATGGAATGCTGGGGAGTGGGTGCATTTGGAGATATAAGCACACAAGATTTAAAAATATTTTTTATTGCATTTCAACTTGTGTATGGTCTTTCTGTGTTATATGGTCCTTCTGGTGTTGCTAATTGATTAGTTATGACAGTAGAAGGCTACAAATGAGTTGGTTTAGTTATATTTCATTAAAGGATTACAGTTGGTTGGTGGAAATAAGACATCATAATAATGAAAATTACATGTTTTACATAGATGCATTTGTAATAGGTACTTCTAAGGTTTAACTTTAAGGGTAACTTTAGGAAGAAACCTATTCCTGTTATATTGAATTTGGGGAGAAGTATAACAAAGGTATGTGTAGGGTACATCAATATCTACTTTTGTTCAAAAGATATTTAATGGGCTTATTCATAAAAATCTGTGAAAGGATAATCTAGTTGATAAGAAATTACTAAGGCTAATTTTAAATGTTACAATTTAAACAGATTTATGCGTAAGGCCCTTCACCTGATTAATTTCAAGTATTACAAACCTGTAATTTTTAGTCCAAAGTTTGCATACAAGGACCATTGCAATTTCAATAGTATTTTTTGTATATACACTTTAAATGCTATTTGAGGACAACACTTTGATACAATAACAATCTCGTTCATTCAGTATCACTATAGTTTGTTTTATTTTGAAAAAATATAATTGTCAGCCTTTGATTCAACTTTTCAAAATAGCTATACTCTTGAAAACTTGTATGCAAGTCTTTTGGCTTTATAAATACAAATAAATAAATAGCTCGACACACATTTAGTCTTCAAAAAATAATTGAGCTTGTAATTGAAAAAATCTGTCTGATGTCTGGATTGAAGATAAACTATTTTAAAAATAATGTATTGGGACTAAACAAACATCCTGATAATATTTTTTAATTTGCTTTTATATTATGTATGTCTATGCCACTGAAAATTTCATGAAGAATTAAGGTTTATGTTGTGTCATACTGCAGAACATTGAAGTACCAACCTTTGTTCTGTGAATCACACATGAATGCCGCATCTTTTTTTTTCAAAAAAAAGATGCGGATTCTGGTACTAACTGCAGACAACAATTGCACATGTCAAAGTCAATAGGTTTTTATTCATTAAAATCACAAGGATCATATAGAAACACCAACTTAAAAACTATGTGAAATAAAATTTGCAAGTAAATTTGTGCAGATCCTCGTGCACCAAGCAATGCTGGGGCTAGTTGCTCACTTACCCCCTCAAATAAGGGAAGATCAATAGAAGATAATGATTAATAATCAAAGTAAATGATGCAAAACAAACCTTTAAATTCTCAGATATAATTTCAAAAATGCTTTGTTTAGTCCCTGAATCTCGAAAAAGATATCAATTTAGATGTTTTTTTAATTTCACAAACTAAGTATCTTTTTTGCTATATCTTTAGTATTTTCTTGATTGTCATGTAATGGTTGCATACACATGTTTCATATGAATGCATGTCAACAAATATACTGCTAATTGTGTCAACAAACGTTCTAAGATTTTCAAGGTATCAAGGTATTAACATATTGGTAAAGAAAAGGATGCATCACTTGGAGTAAGGTCACCTAAAAGTGTGCCTAGGTGTTGGATCTGCGCGCTCCATACAATGTATCCCCGGCCTGCCAGTGTGCTAAAAGCTCTTCTTATTGTTTTAGTGGCGGCGGCAGGGGGGGTGGTTTTAACAAAGGTAAAGCTCCTCGCTAAGCGAGTGGTGCTATTGACATTATTTTTAATTTGTATTTACGTGAGGGCTGCCAAACCTGGTATTCTACTAGTTCACTGGTAAAGGAGACAAAAACAGCCACACTGTCAACAGGTTTTTTAGTACTTAATAATATGTAATATTAGCAACATTGGAATAAAATTGAATATTAGGGGTGCAAAAACTTCAACCTGGACCATAACTTACAAAATAGGAACAAGGTTTTATTTAACTAAAATTGGGTGTGTTAAATAGGTACTTCATTTACTTTTAAGGACACACAGCATGGGTATTTCAAGACAGCACTATATACCTATGCCTGCCTCAGAATATTTTATCATCCATAATGTTTAACCTGGACCAAAACGAAATAAGAACGAGGTTTTATATTGTTGCAATGACTCAAATTGGGCGCGTTCAATACTTCATTTAATTTATATGGACTCGCAACATGGTGACAGCACCCTATGCCCACCTGAGAATATTTTCGTACAAAACTGAACTTCAAGGTAATGGCAAGTCAAGTGTGTCAAAATGGGTAAACAGGATCTGCTGGAAGATTGTTGTCTTCGTTTCCTGCGATTTATACTACATATGGATTACAGAAGGGATTATTATTTTGTGTTTCGAGGGTATAAATTGTTGTCAACAAGGGCAAAATAGGTTTACAGTGCAATGGTTTTGTTTATTATAACGATCAATTAAAAGCGTCAACGTCAATTCATCACATTGTTCTTGAGTTTGAGATACAAGCATTGAAGAATGTTACCCTATTCAAAGAATTTGATTTTCATTGCCCCACAACAGGAACGCATGGTATTTTTTCATCGAATGCAACTAAAAAGGTGTAACTGAACTGTACCAGAAACTGATATCGTTTTGGCAGCCCTGTGGTTGTGTTATTAAATTGATTATTTAGGATTTGGTCTATTTTGTTAGCATCATGGTTACTCAAAGTGCTGATGCAATTATCATCATCATTGGATTCAATTAGTATTAATAATCAATAAGGTGTTCCAATAAATGGAAT
The DNA here is from genome assembly GCA_958496245.1 of Perizoma flavofasciatum. NCBI lineage: Eukaryota > Metazoa > Arthropoda > Insecta > Lepidoptera > Geometridae > Perizoma > Perizoma flavofasciatum. The sequence continues at coordinate 8,450,979 of OY292425.1, read as the reverse complement.
ATCATATTTGGCATTATACAACATTGTGCTGAAATGGTTGTAGTTTACACAGCGTATATTTAGTGGGATTCAAGTTATAAAAAACTACGTAGGAGTTTCCTTATTACAGGGTTTCTTAACATGGTTCTACAATCGAATAAGGTGTATCAAACAAACTTCATAAGAAACATTGTGTTACGAACATCGAAAGCAAACATTTACTATCTTTTGCACCTTCAGTTAAGACTGATGGGTGACCTTTTTTAATCCCGTCGACGTTCAGGAGCAGTTCAAAATCTCAAGATCAACTTTATAAATCAATACATACTGAAAGCATGCTTTGATAAACATTCTTCGTGTTCTACTTGTCGATTTATTTCCAAAAAAAGGTCATAGACTGTCAGTTGTCGAGGAAAAAAAGGAATAACGTTATTAATTCAATACATTCTAAAATAATTTAGCAATACTTATGGGTAGCCAATCATAGATACGCATGTTTGCGAAATCAGCGGGTTCGAGCCCCGTCTGCTCTGTTCTGGGATAAAAATAATTAGAATAAATTAGTCGAAAATGAAACAAATTGCTTAGATACAAATTTATTTTATCAGTCTTCTAAAACAAAATACCTATAGGTGGAGGCGGCTTCGGGGGCGATCGTGGCAGCGGGGGTGCTGGTGATATGGTCACACAGGAAGATACTATCTTCATTCAAGGCATGAACCCAGACACCTCTGAAGATGAATTATGTCAGCACTTTGGTGCCATCGGAATAATTAAGGTTCGTATCACCTATACTAATTACAACTAGTGGAACGCCTCGCGTCCAGTTTTTTACATACAAACTTCGTCTCTCTGCTGTATCATCTCAAGGTGACATTTTGGAATACCCTTTCTAAGTACACTCAGGATTTTACGACTTACAGTTTAGGATGTGTGTTGGTTGATTGTCAGTTAATCAGTCAGTGGCTCTCTAGTACACCAACTTAATTTTACATTTGGCTCTCTTTTAGTGATAGTGCATGCCAGAAAGTGATGTCAAGAATTTTACTCCTGTCAAATTAGTTTATGTGTCGCTCATCTTCGTGTTTATAGTCGGCATGTTTTGAATTCACGACTGAACTTGTATGGATAACAAAAAAATTTACAGTCATGCAACAAAAAACTTAGTAAAATAAGTCCAATCTTTTCAGATGGACAAGAAGACTCAAAGACCCAAAGTATGGATGTACAAAGACAAAGCAACAGGAGCGCCAAAGGGTGAAGCAACAGTCACATATGAAGACTCAAACGCTGCGTCCTCGGCCATTCAGTGGTTCGATGGGAAAGACTTCAATGGTGCTACGATCAAAGTATCACTGGCACAGCGGCAGAATACATGGGCCGGTGGTAAACCGAGCGGTGGAGGCGGTGGCGGCGGCGGCGGATTCCGTGGTGGGCGAGGCGGCGGCGGTGGCGGTCGTGGGGGCGGAGGCGGCGGCCGTGGTGGTGGCGGCGGTGGCGGTGGACCTCCATCCGGCAACCGAGAAGGCGATTGGAGATGCACCAACTCTAGCTGTGGAAACACTAATTTCTCATGGAGGAAGGCTTGTAATAGGCAAGTCAATTGCATTTATTAATCAAACTTTGTTTAACGCAGTTATAAATGCTGTGGTGGTTCATAAACCACAACAGCAATAATTGAAACGATTGCGATCTCTGAGTCAAGTTTGACAAATCACATTGTATGTATTATTGCCGAGTGATATTAACTTTTGAAAGCTTAATCATATTCAAAAGGCTAGTTTTTCAAAGCTAAGATAGCAAGCTAGAACCTCGGTACTGGCTTGGCACATGCTAGTGCTGTTTACATGATGTCAGATAATTTTAGGCCCAGTACCTTTGCAGTGACTAAAAGAAACAACCACATCCTTGAAGTAAAATAACTGGATTCGTTAGAAAACAATTGAATACTAGCTTCGCCGGCCACAAGAAGCTAGTACACAAGCCAGGATAGTAAAATTAGTGGTGGGGGTTCTACTAGCTCAAAAATAGAACCACATATATTTAACTAACCTAGCTTGGGATGCTAGCTTACTAGCTTTCTCAATGGCTTACTAGCCTAGAAATGAAGCTAGTTCTATATACATGGAGCTTGCTAGCTTACTATCCTGACTTGTGAAACTAGCCTCGGTTGTCTCTGGCAATAAAGACAAATGGTAAAAGACAAACAACTTTTTTGGCAAACGCATATACGAGCTCCTTACGTCACGTAATGATAAAATTTGATGTGCAGATGTAACGAGGAGAAGCCCGGTGGCGGCGGCGGTGGCCCTCCGTCTGGCGGCGGTGGACGCGGCGGGCCGCCCGGTCGGGGCGGACGCGGTGGCGGCGGCCGGGGCGGCAGCGACCGCGGCTGGGGCGGCCGAGGCGGAGACGACCGTGGGGGCGACCGCGGCGGTGACCGGGGCGGCGAGCGCAGGGGGTACGGTGGCGGAGGCGACCGCAACAACAGCGGCGGTGGCGCGATGCGAGGCGATGCCGGGTAAATAACTAGCAAGAAATTCTATACAAACTACTTACAAACAGACTTAGCACTGCACACTAAAATGAAAATAAAATAAAAATAATTTATTACAAGTTAATATAAATTCAAAATGACTTATCAAAAAAGGCCTAGAATAATAATGATAAAACATCTAACAGTCACACACATAGTCCTACCTGACCCCACATTCCATGTTGTGGTTATTTGAAATTTGCTTTGGCACCGGTTTCAACCTCACAATGATGGGGGGCCTGTTGGATGAAAGTACACTGTAAATCCACTGTGTGCTATCAAGTTAGTGTCAGGAAACCTGGCTTGGTTGTACTTTTGAATTACAAACTAAGAAACACAAAGATAATTTCCTTTGCCTTGCTATTGTTAAAGCACTCTGTTTTTTTTTTCAGCAGCAGAGGAGACAGGCAGAGACCATATTAGTAGTTTTTATTTTAAGTTTGTAAGATATTTTGTAAGGTTTATTTTTTATTTTGACTGAACTTTGGTTATCAATGAATTCAATGTTCTCTAGACTAGAGATGCAGTGTATGTAGTTAATGTGTTAGTTAGATTTCATGGATTATAGTGAATAAACATCAGTTTTTTCTTTGCAAGTAAATTCTGTTATTACTATGTACAGTAAAAGCATGATTTTTACGAGAAATCATGCCCTAATCCGTAATTATTTGAATGAACAACACATTTCCAGATTGTACTTTATTTAATAAGACTAGGATAACCAAGTGTAATAAATCTTACTTTAAAAATGAAGATACTTGTTTGAAAATGAAACATTGGTGATGTGACAGGTAGAAGCAACGGCCAACTATTTGATTGGGGGAAGACACAAAAATATTTTAACCTGCAAAGCAAAGGAGGTAAATAGTGTTTCTTACTATTTATCTCCGAAATCTAATTAAAATGTGATTTTTGCTATTGGTATGACTTCAACAGTGATTATTAGGGTGGCATATCAATGGTCAAATGTCCAGTACTATGTGATTTTTTTTCATATAAGTTGGATGTTCTTGGATGAATTGATCATCACCATCAACAGTCTGTAAAAGTCCACTGCTGGACATAAATAAATAATAAATTCACCACCGACTTACCGCATTGGTCTATTGTCCTTCCTACACTGCGTAATCCGGTTCGTCACAATTCGAGAACCTTTCCCTGAGGTTGTCGTTTCTGCGAGCTATAAGGCATGCCCACATTAGCTTGCTTAATTCTAAGAGCTATGTTGATGACTTTAGTTCTACAAATTTAGTTTCGGACTTTATCACGTAGTGAAACTTGGAGCATAGCTCTTTTCATAGTCTGTCGTGCAATCTTCGGTTCGATCAAAATATGAAAAATTGCTGCGAATAGATCTTGCATCTTTAATTAAGTGGCATGAGGCTATCTTAAAACTATTTGATCAGACAAAGACATTAAAATTTGTCCAGCCAGTGGCATAGCAACCTTAGATAGGTTTATTCACCTCAATATGAAGAAAAAAATGGTCTAAAAACTTGCAAGTTTACTTGTCTAGAATATTTTTTAAACACAAAAATTCGGGAAATGTGAGCTAAGATCGGATTCTAGAAAACAAAAAATTAAACAACAATATAGGTAATTAAATTATATTTTATTTACAACTGAAAACCGCTATAATTCAGAAGAATCTTTGGTCTCTAATAGATGCATGTGAAATTCAATACTAAGTATTTCAGACTATCTTATTTACAACAGCAAAGGCAGTGTGAACGTTTATCGCTTTTGGAAGCTGAATACTTTAATGAGGAGAAGTCCTACGACTGTCGCAGCGGCGACTCCGATGCCCGCCTTCCACCACGAAGAGTTGTCACCGGTGAAACTTGCAAAATGCTTCAGGTGCCTGAAAATAAACAAATAACTTTATATTAAAAGCTCGGCCACATCGCTGATTTCGAAATGGACTTCATCTCCATAATCGGCATCCCCAATAACTCTAAACTGAACACTATCGAATTTATTCATCATTAAATTCGCCATCTTTGATTCAATGGAATAATTCAATTCCCGTTAAAAAAGAAGAAACTTCCACTGTGATGGGGCCGAAGATCGGGGGACAACGGCAATAACCCCACGATACACGTGAGACCATATGGTCGCGTCTTAAGGCGGCTTGCCACGATAGATGTTGGCTGGATAGGAGAGACGCTAGGCGACTCGCGAGTCCTGTTAATAACTCAAAGTCAATAGGTATTTTTGAAATTACAAAGATCAAGCATGAACTAAGAAAAATTATGATTTAGTGAATTTAAGATTTTATATATTACGCCGATTCTTCGCGACCAAGCGTAAGATACGTGATGTGTGTAACTTTGCCAGTGCAGACTATTCATTATTTTCAAGACAATAGGTAAATGCTGGTTGTTGATGGTAATAAACGAAAAGGAATCTTACAAATCTGTAGGTACAAATATAAGTACGTAGAAATAATGCGTACTAACCTGTGCTTGCTGAATAAAATCCAAGCAGCTTGAAATTGACTGATAAAAACAATTAAAATAACAGTCCAAATAGTTTGATGTAGTTACGGAGTAATTATATTACACATTAGCTCACTAATAGGTATACATCTAGTCATACGAAGGATAGGTATATCGTACAAAATATGAATTTTGAAGGATATTTTTTGAAGTAAATATTTCTTGCATAAAACCTAAAGAAGCGCGGCGGAAACGGATACGTAATAGATATTATGTATTTTGAAAGCTATATTTATCTCTATTTTATTTTTCATACATATGAAAAACAAATATATTAATATTTTTATAAATATTTTTCATCATTATAATCCAAATTCATAAATGTTTGAGTAATAACAAAACAGCTACCAACAGATATTTCTAAAAGCTAGGTCCAAAATAGCGAGCCAAATATCCACCACTACACCAAAAGGAGGGTACTCACGGGAACGCGGCCATCGTGGCCAATTTCACGAAGACATCGTGTTTGTTCTCTCGGATGTTGAAGAACTGCGGCGGCAGTAGTTGATACTTGTTACAGAAGACCTCTGGCTGCAGAATGTAGTCCTGACGGGCGGACAGCGCGTCGCCGCGGGTGCCCACTATCAGCACTGGGATGTGACTCTCCGCAAAGTATTTCTGTAAAGGGCACAAGATACAATAAATAAATAATGCCCAACAGTCACATACATAGTGCCAGCGGCCGGAAAGTGGGGGGCAGAGGGTCCCAAATGGCCCCCTAAAATCACATAGGTATCCACCTACCAAGCCAGGGCTGGAGATTAAAGGGGTGACCAAAGAAATTTGCCCCCCCGTCACGGAGTACTTCCGCGGTCCCTGCATAGTCCTGATCCCACACTAGGATTCAGAAACAAATATCTGCAGGGGCTTATTCCACAAATCCCCTGCGACAATCCCCTTCCGGTACTCAAGGGGTCAGCAAAGGGGATTTGTAGACAAGAGTTCCAGAAATACCCTGATCCATTTATTTACACTGTAATTAAAAAAAACACAAATACAGATACCTAATATGTAATCACAGTCTTATTTATTTTATACCTAGGTACGTTATCATTAACGATGACACTTTTTAACTCACATAAATTCAGTTGTTTTAATCAATTGTATCTAGTGTAGAAATAAAATCTCTCATATTATATTTACGGTGATGAACGAAATCTTGTATTCATTAAAATATCTCAGAAAATCAGTTAACAGTAATTCTCCCATAAATAAGTTCTGTAATTTCATCTACTCACAGATGATTTGTACATTAAAAAATTAATATATAAATGTATTAATTAATGCAACAACAATATAAATACCTATTATTTTAGCCGTAACTTATTATACCAACCTTATTTGCAATTTGTTAACTTTCATGTACAGAAATATCAATCTTTATGTTTAGCAATAAGATTGATAATTCTATATTGCACAATTATGTCGGATTTTACAGGGTATTCCAGCAGCGGCGATATGTTAGCGATTATTCGGCTACTTGTTCAATACTTTTTTAATTTTCCTTTCCCTTCTTCGCGTCACTCATACCTCGCCTTGTTGTGGCGAATCGGGAGACTTTAGGAGTTCGCAAGGCAGTGGTCGCCAAGAAGTTTGACAGACAGAAAACCGGGCCTTAATAGTTTAAGAATTAAGCCCGCAGCCCCGCAACCTAGATGTGCGCGTACCAGGATTGGACCAGTGATGTGCGCGTGCGACCATAGTGATGGGATCGCGCCACAGTTCTATGAGCTGAGTTCCTGAAAATGGCTTGTAGAAGTATCGTAGATTTATTTGCAGCACTACTTAAACTACCAGCCATATTATTTTTAGAATAAGAGTACTTTACCTACTTGCAAACACGCAACTGCAAACTGATAAGAAATGCAAATGCTTCTGGAGCCAATACAAAGAACTCGGCTCATAAAACAAGGGACTACCCTTTTGAAAAACAGGTAAAAGCCGACACAATTATGCAATACAAGATTATCAATCTTATTGCTGAGCGTAAAGACCGATATCTCTGTACATAAAAGTTAACACATTGCAAGAAAGGTTGGTATAATAAGTTACGGCTAAAACAAGAGGCATTCATATTGTTGTTGAATTTATATATGATTTTTTTTTAAGTACAAATCATCTGTGATTACAGAGCTTATTTATGGGATGATGACTGTTAACTGATTTTCTGAGATATTTTAATGAATACAAGATTTCGTTTATTATTGTAAATATGATTTGAGAGATTTTATTTCTACACTAGGTACAATTGATCATAATAACTGATTTTATGTGAGTTAGAGTGTCATCGTTAATGATAACGTACCTATGTATAAAAAATAAAGACTGATTACCTATTTAGGTATTTGTGTTTTTTTTTAATTACAGTGTAAATAAATGGATCAGGGGATTTCTGAAATTCTTGTCCACAAATCCCCTTAGATTTGTGGACAAAAAGTCAAGAAATCCCCTTCGCAGGGGATTGTCGCAGGGGATTTGGGGAATAAGCCAAAACAGGAATTAATAAACATACAAGGTGCAATGGACGGTCTTATCGCTAAAAGCGATCTCTTCCAGGCAACCTTTGTATGGACAGGATACAATGCAATCAAAAGACTGGTTATACGAGTTTATCTATTATTATAAAATATAATATTCATTAGATATACCTACACACATTAAATAATATACATATTCTATATAGTATATACAAATAATCATAATGTGAGATATTTAGTATGTTATAATAAAACTATTAAGTAGCAGCTCTGAGACATGGAAAGAAAATGTTTGTATACCATAACGTTAAAAATTGCGAGTGATTTTGATAATCTCGTAGAAAAAGGTGTGGCGTCGTACAGCTTGAACAGTAAAGGAGTTGCCATAGAATTGTGAGCTATGGTCAGGAGTATGAAGCTGTAGAGTTTCAGAAGAGCAAAGGTTTCGATCATTAAAAACTCAACGCTCCTTTAGGTTAAATTTCACAGCTCCAATTATTCGTATGGGATTCTGATAAGAACCCCTAGCGGACTTATTGATAAATTCTGACTTACATACAAAATATGGAGTAACTCGGTCGTTATTCGAGCGTCAATGTTGTAAAACCCGCGATCAACTCAGGTTTTAAACTACTCACAATGTATATCCTGGCGATGTACTCGAAGGAGCGACTGGCCGCGACGTCGTACACTAGACATGCGACGTCGCAGTTGACTTCGTGCGGCTGCAGGGGATCCGACACCCGCGTTATGGGTATCTCCTTCAGAACCAAGTACTTTTCTTGTCCGTAAACTAATACTGTGTTTATGCAGAAGTTCTCTGTGGAGTTACTGTCGCCTCTCTCGTTGGCGTGCGGCTTTATTTTCTGCAAAAGAAATGGCATTTCTGTATATAAAGCTAATCTCACAGTCGGCAAATAATTTGCACGTCATCAAATGTGCAGTGACTTACATTTTTAGATGAAAACAAACCTTATGCGCGATGCCGAGAAAGCTCCGACAGATGGACGTCTTCCCGCACCACCTTGGGCCGATCACGTGGCACTGATAGACATTGCGGCTGGACTGTTTCTTGGCAATGTCCACCTTTTTCTCGCGAGTAACTAAAAAAAATCACGGGAATTGGTCCAAAGTTCATCAATCTAACTGGATTGTGAAATGTTTTTAACAAAAATACCAGATGACATCAACATTTGATTTAAACAAATGAGATCATTGATCTTACATGCAGATTTGGCAAAAATTACATCATAAATATTTTTCGAGGGTAATTAAATAGACATAAGCACCTTCGCTAATATTATCCCGGTTCTTTTCTAATGCGTGAAATGAAAAGCATAAACGACAACTGTAGTCTCAGTAAAATTAAGGAAATTAAGAACAGAATAGTATATACAAGAAGTCTGAATCCAGGACTACAGTCAAAATTCCGTCACTTAAAATAACTCACTATGTATTGCGCTTTTTTGAGTGTCGTTTTCAAGGAAGTTATAACCCAGATATGCTAAATAGGCGCTGGTGTTTTGAAGGTCTAATAAGGTCATTACTGTCCAGCGACACATCCAGCCTTGTAGCGTCAGATAGCCCTGAAAATAGTATAATTGTAAACACTTCAAGGTTTATTATAACAGAATGATTATCTTACTACATAATTTCGTAAGCTTATAGCTCTGGTGTCGAGTTTTTAGACGGTCAGAAGGTCTTTAACTTGCCTTGAAGACTTATAATAGACTGGTATCTTAACATATGCTGCTTAGCATGAAATAGAATCTTGTAAATAAATGATAATAAATATTTATCACTCATAGTGGCCATTTTCAAGACCTCAAACTGGTCACTGATCTAACATTGGGTGACCACAAACCATAGACATTACAAAGGTGTACTGTTGTCTTGTTTAACCAACAATTGATTGAGTGCTTTTCAAATATGGTATTGATTCATTCCTCTATCTAATCTATTATCATTATAATATTTTAATGGGTATCCTTGTCACAAGAGCTTTGTAAACTTAAGAAAATGTTAGGTACCTTATCATTAGTAGGTACAGTATATCTCAAGTTGTGCCACGGTATTCTAGGGCAGCATGAGAATACATTCTTTAGCTCTGTGGGATTGAGCATGCCATCTTTGTCCCGGTCATACTTTTCAAATATCTGAGTAAGGAACTGCTGTCCTTTGTACGACAATTCTGTAGTACAACCAACTGGTACTTTGATACTGTAACAAAAATGGCTATGATAATGGCAATTGATACTATCAATATTGCTAAGCATGGAAGGATTGAGCTGCTATTGTAAAACATATTGAAAATACAATAATACATGTCATGTGGGTGCCATGTATATTTATACCAAATTCCAAGGTCTCATTGACGTTAGTAATTACCATTAATAATAGCGCGTTTTCAAACATTGACAATCTGCATCCATTGTAAGACTTAACCAAGCACTGAGTTGTTGTCTAACTGAAGATGTTAAACTTTACAAATAATGTAGATCTAATTATATGTATAAAGCACTTTTCATATTAAAGTATTTCATTTTACTTACCAAGCATACAAATAACTATGATTCAACTCTAAACTCTCATCATAGCCAAACTTCCGTAACACTGTCCAAGTGGTCTCATTCCGTCCTCTTTGTATGAACAAACAATGTAGGAAAATAAACCCCTTTATTGTTATACAATCATTTTCAATACCACCGGCAATGTTTTGTGCAATTACAGATTTCACTTCATCTAAAACCTGAATTAAAGCATTTATTAATTGATTAACACTTCTGCACAGGCAATGTAGTGCTTGGATTCTTCACTAGTCATCTGGTGAGCAAAAATATGGTGTGGCATGTAGTAATTACAATGCACTACATATTAATATCTACATAAACCTAGATGCTGTTATTTATATATATAAAATAATCACAAGTTAAGCTTAGATTCATTGTAATAAATCTAAACAAGCTTTGTATTATTCCATAGGACCATTCAGATTTCATTGTTACATAATTATCACAGACCAGTTGATAATTATATAAACCATTCTTATAATATTATGCAGCGAGAAGAGGCATATTAGAGGCTAATATGAAATACATTTTTGCTCACTCTGGTAGTTTTTTTACATAATACCAAAGTGAATATTAATGATTAAGAATGTGTTTTCATTGTATGAGTGAATTACCCTTATACTAAAAGTATTTAGCACTTTTAATCAATAATTCAATAAAATGAATAGATTATACAGGGTGTAGTAATATAAAAGGATGACTACGAAGTTTTGTTCTTTTGTTTTAGGCTGATTACAATTTTCCACAAATCTTAATCTAAATTTTGAGTTTCATCTAAAATTCATGTGCACAAAAGTTTCTGGGTCTCATTACGAAAGGTGGTTTAAATCGGTGGTTTATCTTTTAGACCTTTGATTCCTGATTTTCAACACAAATTGTTGTGCAAAGGAAACAAGGCTTAAAATTTAATGCTATAATATAATAGCCGACAGTCTATGTGACATTTCAAAAAGAGGTTTGACTACAAATAACTGCTAAAAGATATACCAGGCGGTCACCTAGTTTATTTCTATCATAATTCAAACTCTTTTTGAGGACCTACTTTTTAAATTATGTTTTTATTTTGGTTTAGAAGTGTTTTTTTAAATTAAACGGTCATCCCGCGGTTTTATTTTATTTTTAAATTGTCGACTTAGTGGCTTTGCAATAATTCTTTTTTTTCGATAAGGTATATTTAAACCATGGTTTAGTGGATCTGACAGAACTTGAGTTCAACTCGAGTTTAGACCACGTTTCGTAATGAGACCGTCTGGGTCTCATAACGAAAGGTGGTTTAAATCGGTGGTTTATCTTTTAGACTTTTGATTCCTGATTTTCAAGAAAATATGTTGTGCTAAGGAAACAAGGTTTAAAGTTGAATGCTATAATATAATAGCTGACAGTCTATTTGACATTTCAAATAGAGATTTGACTACAAATAACTGCTAAAAGATAAACCAGGCGGTAGTTTATTTCTATCATAACTCAACTTCCTCCTGAGGACCTACTTTCTTTTGGTAGCCAATCAAAATTATACGTTTTTTTTTGTTTGGTTTAGAAGTGTTTTTTAAATGAAATGGACATCCCGCGGTTTTATTTTATATTTAAATTGTAGACCTTAGTAACTTTGCAATAATACTCTTTTTTCGATAAGGATATATTAACTTAAACTGGTTTTAACAGATCTGACGGAACTTGAGTTCAATTCGAGTTTAGACCATGTTTCGTAATGAGACAGTCGTAACTTTTGTGTTTATGTGAACTTTGATGAAAATAAAAATGCTTTACTTTGAGTCCCATTATCTTACCACAGCTTGAACATGTATTTATTTGCCCTTTGTAGTCTCTGTTTTCAATACAAACCTGTAATTGTAGTGGAGATTCGAAACACTTTTTTTGAAACATTGTGATTTCATAATCATCTAGGATGCCATCACCATCCAAGTCACAGATTTTGAATATCCTTGTAAGCGCTCTTTTGCATTTCTCTGTCAACTGAATTAAAAAAAAATGAATAATGTATTTCTTCTTTTGTTTTAATTATTATCATCATCATCAAAGACTTGTAGAAGTCAACTGTTGGACATAGACCGCCCACCCCCCTGAATTCCTACACTGTCTGGTTCATAATCTCCATTAGAGAACTGTAATTGCCCAGTGTCGCATCTGTTCAGCTATCTATATATATATATATATAGCCTGCCCATTGCCAGTTCAAATTGAATGAGCTAATATATAACAAAATAAAATAAATAAATACATACATAGAAAACACCCAGACCTGAGACAAATATTTGAAGCTATGCTGGTTATGTTAATTCTTCTGCTGATTTCTTAGTTTTGACCTTGACCTTATGTATGAGGCCAATAGTTAGCATACCTACCAAGTCTCAGTGCTATATTATGTCATCATCACTCATCACTGACAACATGTACTTGTATTATTTTTTATTTAAATGTGTCAAATGTCATGGCTTACCTCCTGTTCATCTATTGAATAAATTGGATTTATTGGATGCAACACTGCTTTTTGGGCATTATAGAACATTTCTGATACATTAACAAGGGATTTAGCTGAGCATTCAATGCATCTATCAACCTCTGGATACTCTTCTGCTATGTCCCAAATATTCTAGAAGGAAAAGTTTCTGATTAGATATGTTTCCAAGTGTGAAGCCATAGGATGTATGAGAATCTTGTAAGACTTACATCAATAACTGAATAATCAATTAAATCTATCTTGTTTCCAACAAGAATAACTGGCTTCCTGTAATCATCTTGACAGTTGTCTCTGACAAATGGTAACCAGTATGAAGCTATTCTGTTCAGAGTTTCTTGTTTTTCTACTGAGAATACAATGCAGATAACATGGGCTCTTTCAATTTCCTCCGCTACTTGCTCCAATGACTGCTCCGCTACTGAAATAAGTGTCATGTTATAGAACAATAATAGCAGCCTAAAAAACATCAATAGAACAATAGAAAATACATTCCAAATTCCCATACTTTCCAATCTACCTACTTATTATTGATTCTAGTCATTGAGGTAAAAATAATGTTACAATGCTATGTTATCAATACATAGATAGATAGAAAATACTTTATAGCACACCAAATTTTGAGCCCAGATAAGTACTACAAACTTTGACAATACATATTGTACAATGGGCAGTCAAATTGAAAGTGTTCTTTACCAGAGAACCTTCACATATAAATCATTGTCGGACACATCTGTCTGACTCACTGACTGCCAATCCATGCACAGCCTAAACTGTCCTATAAACCTGAAATTTGGAGTGTGTTCCTTTGGGTGTGTAGGGGTGCACTAAAAAGGATTTCCCGAAATGCCAACCTTCATATTCTCGCTACACCCCTCTAGGGGAGAGGGGTGCAGCTAGAATATGAAGTTTGTATGAAAAAACTTATTGTGGACAGAGTCACAGGGCAGGGCTTTCCACTAATAGTACATAATATTTCGATGATTCTAATGGGCTTATTACTAATAATTTATTTGAATTCAGTACCACCTTATTGTCACCAAATTGTTATTAGTTTAATTTATCACAATAGGTCGTAAACAATAAATCAAGTAATTACAGCTTACCACAAATATCAACAATGTTGGTTGGAACTTGTTCAGGCGTTACATCCGCTGGTATTGTAATTTCTTCCGCTTTAGGGGGCACATGTTCCATAAACTCTTCAGTCACTAATGAAAGTATGAGAGATGTTTTCCCAACACCAGGATCACCAAGCAGCAGGATCCGTACATTTCGCGGAATCGATTCAAAAACCATTTTGTTCACAAACCCTACAATAATTATTTTGATAATTTGTCAGAACTTTGTTAGATTCACATTTTTATAAACGGTATGATAATATTTTGATGAGATTTCTAATGCCAAATTTACGAATTTTTTACCATTTTGCGGCAGCCAAGCAAGAACCACAGATTTAAAAAAATTGCTTTTACTTAGGACTGAAGAAGCTAGAGCACAGATAAAATAAAAGATAGTCAAGAGAAGCCACAGAAGAAAAAAATCAACAAAATATGTCATATTAAAACCATGGACAAAATAATAGGGGCTATCAACCATTTTTGATTAAAAAAAAAGCATTTTTGGTCATTTAATGACAAAATGAGAATATCTTTGATCATATGACTAAAAATATTCACTTAATTCTGAACTTACGTTTGCTTTAGATGGACAATTACCATAACTGATAAATTGATGATAAAAGAAAACATTGCTACGTTGCGAGCGTAACACTATAAAATCGAAGCTCAAAAGATCGATTTCGCTCCTTTTAGGTTGAGAAATCAATATTTAACTGTATCTAAGATATATAATTGCAGATACCGAAATGCACAATGCACATACCGAATGCATTCAAGTAGTTTACAATAGTTTTAAAGTTGCGGTCATAAAACACAAGTTTACTAATTGATTTTTTTATGTATTTTGAATATTACGAAACAGTAAGTAAATGAATCAAAAGTCGATTTATGGGCGTCTCTGAATACGATCCATTGCCCAAGATCGATTAAAAAATCGAACTTTTTGACCCTAAAAAACATTTTTCGATTAATCGATCTCAGATCAGATCGTCATCCCTACTTTGTTTTTATGATTGTGTTTTTCAGACTTTTTCGGTTTCTTTCATTCGATGAACATGTAATATTTAACAAGCCTAGCTTCTAAACTTTCAAGTTCCATCGTAGAACATGGGAGAATTAAATAAAAAACAAAATGATTGGGAATCGGGCAAAGGTTTACGAGAACCTGTAAAATGTTTGGAGGTTAGTACATAATGACTGCGTTTTGGCTTTGAACTATACGTTTTTTTACGCAAAGTCCTCTTTTATACAGTAAAATTTTAGTATCATAGCAGGTCACTTTTATACACATAATACTAGACACCATATACATCACCATACTAGACATCATAGTCGTCCCATAAACATAGCCATGACGCCACTCTAGGATTCCCTATATCTTGGGTATCAGAAACTACGTGTACCATC
This sequence comes from Perizoma flavofasciatum, assembly GCA_958496245.1. Classification (NCBI taxonomy): domain Eukaryota; kingdom Metazoa; phylum Arthropoda; class Insecta; order Lepidoptera; family Geometridae; genus Perizoma; species Perizoma flavofasciatum. Next base: position 8,435,915 of record OY292425.1, on the reverse strand, counting down.
TTCAGTACCACAACACCCAGACCCGTAACAATTAGCTAGAGAACATGCAAACGTTTGTCGCGCAGTGTGAAACGAACCTGCACCTTTTGCTTCTCAGATGGCTACTTGTCCACCGCGCCTGTAAACTTTTTTTTATACAATTAATGTAGCATACTATCATACGGCCCACCTGTTACCACCGTAAGCAGTTACCGTACCATATGGACTGTTGCAACACCAGAAGTATCCCTCACATGTTGCTGACCTTGATACAAAACAGGTAAAAAGTCTAGTGCCTGTAAATTCGCCCGCAATTATCCTTCAAAATGGAACACAGCAGAGCATTACTGCTTGGCTTTAGAAATCAGTGTGTTGGTAGTTCTTCGATGGACAAGCTCTTTCACAAGGAACTCTACTACTTCTACTTCAATTATAACAAAATTTTTATGCTTAAATTTTAGGACAAATGGAAACTGGTCCCATCTTTCCTGCAAGTGAAAGGTCTTGTCAAGCAACACATAGACTCCTTCAATTACTTTATAAATGTTGAAATCAAAAAGATAGTGAAAGCAAATGAAAAGGTCTTCTGCGATGCAGACCCTCTATTTTATATAAAATATTTAAATGCTTATGTTGGGACACCAGATCTCGAAGAAGGTTTCAATGTATCAAAACCAACAACTCCCCATGAATGCCGACTTCGGGACATGACATATTCAGCTCCAATTACAGTTGATATCGAATACATAAGAGGCAATCAGCGGGTTATTAAAAACAAACAATTGATTGGAAGGTACATATCTATTTATTCAAAGTTAACTTGGCTTCATCATCATCATCAACAGTCTGTGAAGTCCACAGCTGGACATAGGCCTTCCTCAAAGAATGCCATAATGCATGCAACTTCCCGCTACCCTTGAGATGTCAGTGATATATTGATTGCAGAGCCTTCCTGCACTGTTTCTTCTGGTTTGTGTGTTTGATGACCTTATAAAATGTTTTCCCACAGGATGCCTCTAATGCTACGATCATCAAATTGTGTCTTAACTAATAAATCAGACTATGAACTGGCGAAACTGAATGAGTGTCCTCATGACCCTGGTGGCTATTTCATCATCAGAGGTAAATCAATTTACCCTTCAATCAGTAACCATAATTATTAGATTATTAATTACTAGCTTCTGCCCATGGGTTCGCCCATGTAGTACCTGGATAAAAAGTAGCCTATGTGTTATTCTGATGTACCCACCGCTATTTATCAGCTGTCCCTATCCTCAAAGGTTTGCTGGAAGAAAACTCTTGTTAGGGTTAAGCTCGCCTTTGTACATGTCCTGTATGTAAGTCTTTTGTCTGTATTATCTGTGTGTACAATAAAGAATAAAGAATAAAGTAAGCTATATTACTGTGAAGTTTCATCAAAATCCATTCAGTAGTTTTTGCGTGAAAGAGTACCCAAGAGTTTTTGTCACCCTCTCCCTTTTGAGGCCATATTTCGGCGGTGTTGGCTATGAGCTTGCAACCTGCCACATATGCCAGGTAGCAGCATTCCATGGAATGCTTATCGCACATCAGACACGGAAACGGTTTCAGAAATACGGAAAAGCGCGAATGCTGTCTTAAACACTTAAAGTATCTTATTACTTTGATATGGAATAGTATAGTATATTTAACACATGTTGAGTAGAACACCATTTTGGTACAGATAAACTTACTCAGGCATATGTTTGAGCTGAACAATTTTGTAATTGTTTTAGATTTAAGTACCTACCTAACTAAATGTAAAGATAATTATTTCTATTGTTTGTGCCAAATAAACATTTATTAAAATCTATTTTTCTGTTGGTTTTCAGGCCAAGAAAAAGTGATATTAATTCAAGAGCAACTCTCAAGAAACAGGATGATTGTTGATGAATTCAAAGGTGCCATACAGTGTCAAGTGATCAGTTCTACCCATGAAAAGAAAACCAGAACAAATGTTATTGTAAAAAATGGGAAATATGTCCTGAGGCACAATGCATTGTCTGATGTAAGTGGGTACATGTTGCATGATGAAAGCATACATTTTAGATAACTCAAATGTCCCAACGTTTGTTCTAAACAAAGGTGTTTTATGAAACCTGAACATTCAGAGGTTCTACATAAATATAAAAGGTCTATCAGAGATTAGCGGAAAGAGTATTTTGATATTATTTCTTAAGAGAAAGGTATATGGTATTGAACAATACGCCTCATTCCATGGTTTGCCGACATTATTTTAGATAGGAAATATGTTGTAATTTCGCATAGACTGCGCTCTGGACATATGCTACTGAATAGTTTCAAGTTTCTGTCTGTAGAGACTTCACAGTTAGGACTATCTACTTTCTTCATATATTTGGCCTTTCTTCATATATTCTATATTTGGCCAAGTGTTTTATTTGGGCACATGCCCACGTTTCTGCATATTTTTCATGTGACATATTGCAAGCTCATCGCCGCTAATTGGAACACTAACCAATGCTGCCTTGGAATGTTTAATTCTAGGGCATACCAGTTTCCTTATGAAGTTTTCCTTCACCGTTTTAAGCACCTGTTAATACGCTCATAAATATTTCAAATAGATAAATTCATTGATCATGACTGGACTAAAACTTTTTTTACTTGATAAGACTTTTAGTATGAGAAAAAGAACAATAAGCTATTGCTGCTGGTTTTTGGGATCCAGAAAGTTCATTGTGATTTTCCAGGATATACCAATTGCAGTGGCTTTCAAAGCAATGGGGATCTGCAGCGACCAAGAGATAATGCAACTGATCGGGACTGAAGACAACACAGTTAAGAAGATGGCCCCTTGCATCATGGACTGTCACAACTTGAAGATCTTTACACAGAATCAGGCCCTCACTTATATTGGCAGTAAATTGAAAGTTAAAAGGTAACCCTCATAAACATACATATTTTGTCATTATGACCAAGTTTCATGACAATACAAAAATTCTACAAACCATTACTTTTCGGCAGAAAATAAAACCGAAACATTTTTGCATTTCGCGGCACACCTTTCACCATTCATAGGACCAAGTTGACAATGTATGTCGTTTTTAGAATTGTTTCTTACTTTTTTTATATACTTAAAATATATTATGGTGTAATTATAGGTACTATTAATACCCCTTCTACTACGGTGCAATTCTTTTTATAGATTTCAGACTTCAAACTCCAAAAACCGTACTCCAGTGGACGAAGCAAGAGAGCTCCTAGCCACTACAATCCTTGCGCATGTCGTCGTCGATAACTACAACTTCTATGTGAAAGCAATCTATCTCGCCATCATGGTGAAACGAGTTATCGAAGCGGAAACAAATAAAACGGCTATAGACGACCCAGATTACTACGGAAACAAGAGGCTCGAACTTGCGGGCTCCTTACTAGCTTTGATGTTTGAGGATCTGTTCAAAAGATTCAACTGGGAAATGAAGATGACAGCCGATAAACTAATCCCGAAAATTAAAGTTGCGCCTTTCGATATGGTGAAGTACATGAGGCCTGATTTAATTGCTAACGGACTCTTCGCAGCTATCTCCAGTGTAAGTTACTGTATTTGACGTCATACAAAAAAACGCATCTTGGCTTAATTTTATAAACTATAAGATACAACCTCAAGTGAACTTCTTGCCCTTATCCATTTTCACCAACAAATTAATTACAGGAAATTCAACACTTAAAATGTTCAATCTTAAGACCCAATCTGCATAAATATGAACAAACATAATTAGGCCCACTTGTGCGACCCAGATTTATTTATTTAATTGTACCCCTAAAGATCTTACTGGCCGGTAGGGCAGTAATTGACTGCGTAATGAATTAGCTCTGAGTTATTTCGGTAATCTTCACGCGTCGCTTCGCCCAGCCTGAAATAATTTTCACACACGAACACACGAAGGACCGGCCTGTAGCCATGGGTAGTTCGCGAACGAATGAAGTAAATGAAGTACTTTATACGTAAGATTGTCTTGTCATTTAGTTCACTACTCATTTTAATGTGTCTCTAGTTCATTTAGTTCACGTGTCTTGTTACTTCAATGCTTCGTTTAGCATAACGCTCGACGAAGATAGAAAAAACGTGTTATGGCGTGTACACAAAGACTATTTTATTTTGCACAATTTTTTCAACAATAGAAGCGAGAGTAAAGAGTGATAGCTGATACGGTATCTCTTTCTAAGATCTTGCAATTAAAACAAACCCTTCGCAAAACAAACACGTCGCTGAGATAAAGTTCTTTGATTCTTGCTAAAGTAGATTGTTTACGTTTGTTTGGTTTTTTGATTATTAATATTTTGTTTGAGTAAGAAAGTACCTATTTTGCATTGTTTGAATTTAGTAAGTTATTTGCGATTAAATTCATATAACGATACGAATTCTGAAGTAAATGAACTACTGAACTAAAGGAACTAATCAATAAAGTAGTTCACTTAGCCAAAATATATACTTCATTCTTTTCTTTTCACTGACACATTTCGCGCATGGCTACCGGCCTGGTCCTTGGGGAACCGGCCCCACGGACCATTGATAATTATTATGGCGACTAATTGTACCGGACAACAAACCGAACGACGCAGTGTAGGAAGACCACCCGACCAATGGACGGATGACATCTCGAAGGTTGCGGCAAGTTGGTAGATCGAGGTGGCCTAAGATCGTTCGTCATAGCACTCTTTGGGGGAGGCCCATGTTCACTAATGGACTTCTACAGGTGATGGTCATTATTTTCAGAACATTATACATAATTTGCCGCCTAACAATTACACCTACTGAAACGCATTACATTTTCAGGGTAACTGGACTATAAAAAGATTCAAAATGGAAAGGCACGGCGTGACTCAAGTCCTCTCGCGTCTCTCCTACATATCAGCGTTGGGTATGATGACCAGAGTCAACTCCCAGTTCGAGAAGACCAGGAAGGTATCCGGCCCGCGGTCTCTCCAGCCTTCCCAGTGGGGCATGCTGTGTCCTAGCGACACTCCCGAGGGCGAGGCTTGCGGTCTCGTGAAGAACTTGGCTCTCATGACGCATATTACCACGGAGTGCTCCGAGGAGCCGATTGCAAGACTGGCTTGTAACGCGGGCGTGGAGGACGTAAGACTATTGGGCGGGGAGGAGATCAATCATCCTGCTGTTTACATGGTGTTTCTTAATGGTAAGATTACACATTCATCCATAAAACAACTGTTTCTTAGAATGGTAGGTTCTTTATTACTTAGTGTCACCCGTTCTATCGAACGCCTGTCTTCCGGAGGTTCCTTCGCAAATTCTCAATCAACCTGTTTGGTTAGTGAGGGTACATTTCTTAAAAAATATAAGCTGTGTGTGTAGACAAGAGAATACATTTTTCCTTTGCAAAATATCAACTAGGTATAGAGATATACGCGTAATTTGTCACTTGTATGTTTTAAGGAATGGACCCTAGTAGTGCCTTGCTTCTAACCGATATTCAAAGAATAAGAGCGGTGAAAGAATTACAGGGCGCCTGATTAGAGGCAAGCCCATAACAAGTTTTATTTATTTTCAGGTAACATTCTAGGAGTGACAAGACAATACAAAAGACTGATTAGAGTCTTCAGAATGTTCAGGCGGCGTGGCCTCATTTCTGCGTTCGTCTCAATCTACCCTAATCACAACCAAAGAACAGTCTACATATGCAGTGACGGCGGCAGACTCTGTCGACCATACATTATCGTCGAGAAAGGAAATCCGCTGGTTCTACAGCACCATATTAACGAACTGAACAGAGGAATCAGAAAGTTCCAAGACTTTTTAAATGATGGTCTGATTGAGTACCTAGATGTGAATGAAGAGAATGACAGTTATATTGCCACTACTGAAATTGAAATAGATCCATATGTGACGACGCATTTGGAGGTAGAGCCTTTTACTATTTTGGGAGTTTGTGCGGGTCTCGTACCGTACCCGCATCATAACCAGAGTCCTAGGAATACGTACCAATGTGCTATGGGCAAACAAGCCATGGGTAAGTACTCATTATGTATGTACAGTATGTACTTATTATGTAAAATGGTAATGGAACTGGATTGTTTACCAACAGTGGGACTTCGGTAGCTCCATCTATACCATGATTGGTATTACACTAAAGTTAAAGAATCAATAAACAAAGCTGTGTTTATTGCCTGAGTCTTCTAGTTTTGGACCTTAGGAATCGGCGTAAATTCACTTAGTCAAAAGACGTCTACACAAACACAGAAATAAAACAAAATCATTTAATATTGCTGTTATTACAAGGATTATTAAAAACTATTGACTTTGACGTTAAACAAAGTCCGTTTAAAGTTGATTTAATCGAAACTTCACAAGTTTTTTTATTGTATATCTTAAATTATGTTTTTTAGGAACAATTGCATACAACCAGAGGAACAGAATAGACACACTCATGTACAACTTAGTCTACCCTCAATGTCCTATGGTCAAGACTAGAACCATAGAGCTCACTAACTTCGACAAGCTACCAGCCGGGCAGAACGCTACTGTAGCTGTCATGAGCTACAGTGGTTATGATATCGAAGACGCGTTGATTCTCAACAAGGCCTCCATCGATCGAGGATACGGTCGCTGTCTCGTCTACAAAAGTGCCAAAACAACAATGAAACGATACAGCAATCAAACGTCCGACAGAATTTTGGGCCCGTCAAGAGACGCGACCACAGGGAAAATCATAAAATCTCACGATATATTAGACGCGGATGGCATAGCGTCCCCTGGAGAAATGGTAGAAAACAGACAAGTGCTTATAAACAAGCAGATGCCGCCGGCCAACGTAAGCAGCGTCTCTCAAGGACAACCACAACCTCAAGTTATCGAATACAAGGACGTACCGGTCTCATACAAAGGACCCGTCGAATCTTACATCGAAACCGTCATGGTATCATCCAATTCGGAGGACGCGTTTCTCATTAAAATACTGCTGCGGCAAACTCGAATTCCGGAAATAGGTGACAAGTTCAGTTCGCGGCACGGACAGAAGGGTGTGACAGGGTTGATAGTACAACAGGAAGATATGCCGTTCAATGACAGAGGGATTTGCCCTGATATGATCATGAACCCGCACGGGTTTCCATCTCGGATGACGGTCGGGAAAACTATTGAATTGCTGGCGGGGAAAGCGGGGTTGATGGAAGGGAAATTCCACTATGGTACGTTGGCAAACGAAATTAAGCGCACCTTGTGACAACCTGATTAGGTCTATGTAACTAAAACTAATTCTCTAATTTCAGGTACGGCGTTCGGAGGGTCAAAAGTGCGCGATGTTTGCAAAGAGCTAGAAAAGCATGGATACAACTATCACGGCAAAGACATTTTCTATTCCGGTCTGACTGGGGAGCCTCTTGAAGCTTATATTTATTCGGGACCGGTAAGCATCGTTCTTAGACCCAACTCCCAAGCACGCACGATGCGCGTGAATTTACCGTAGCGTTACAATAGCGAATATAAAATTCTAGCCAATGACATCGTTGTTTCAAATCTTTAAATTTGATTGGTTATCATTGTTATTTTACTATCGCTGTTTTTTCAATAGCAATGAGCAAATGAATATCTAAATAATATTGAAATAACTAAATTCCTTTTTCGGACTCGTTCCGTGAAAAGTTAAAAGTTTTACAAACGGGCGAAAGATCAAGCGAGCGAATTACTAGTGTAAAGTTTGTTTCGTAGGTCTACTACCAAAAACTGAAGCACATGGTGCAGGACAAGATGCACGCGCGCGCCCGCGGTCCCCGCGCGGTGCTGACGCGGCAGCCGACGGAGGGCAGGTCGCGGGATGGAGGCCTGCGACTCGGCGAGATGGAGCGCGATTGTCTAATCGGCTATGGAGCTAGGTAAACAAGTTCTGTAAGAGTTTACAACCCCGACTTGTTTCATCGTCTATTGCAACGCCATAACCATTTACCTCCGAAACGGCTTATCCGATTGAAATTCGGTTATTTTGATAGGTTTCGGTAATAGACGATTGAAAACACGTCCGATTCTTTAAAATTTCGCCAAAATAAACTTGTTCTCCGAATAACTTAAATGCTGTTTTGTAGGATTCAATGGTTAGGTTTTACTGTCACACGCCAGGGGCATTGTAATAGAGATGACGAGTTTAAAATTGTGTATAATAATGTATTTGTTGGCAGTATGTTGCTGATGGAACGGCTCATGCTGGCCTCGGACGCGTTCAGCGCTCACATCTGCGGCGCGTGCGGGCGACTGGCGAGCCGCGCGTGGTGCCACGCCTGCCGCTCCTCCGCCGCCGTCTCCAGCGTGGACATGCCCTATGCGTGCAAGCTGCTCTTTCAAGAGCTAACCTCCATGAATATTGTGCCTAAGCTTACCTTGAAGAAGTACTGTTAAGTTATTAAATGTTTCATTTTATAGCAGAAGTTTTAACATAATTTGGCAAACTCGACCCGAGCTCAAGCCCCTCTTTAAGCAGCTCGACAATAAAGGAAATTCCAATACCTTCAAGTTACTTGACTAGCTTTCGAGCAGGAAAGCCCTATTCATCAACAGAATACGATCTCTTTTACCACACTGGTTTATAACATGACACAAATATTAATTTTCAATCAGTGTGAATTTACCTACAACACAGATCCTAATGTGGGGGAATAAACTTATTGAGTGGCGAGCTCCTACCAAGTTTCAGTGTGGGTTAGCCTGGTGGGATGTATTATTTAGTCTGATAGTAAAAGTCCAATGCACTTTCTCTCCTAAAGAGGAGCATGACGGTCTAGAATTCTTGAGCCATCTCATAATGGAGTAGATTTATTATGAAAATCTAATGACCAGAGCTTCAGAGTCTAGAACCACAATCATAAATACAATTCAATTCGAAGAGTGATGGTTCTGTATTAAAAAGCTATCGTTTTGATAATGGTAAATGTAAACAATATAATTTAAAATCTATAAAAATAATTTATTTAAAAACAACATAGCTTATTGAATCTAAATCACATTTTTCAAGATTTTCAGACTTGCTCTCACTAGCACGTAGGTCATCCACATAGTAAGCAGGAAAAATACGTAAAAAAAGCCGCTATATGAAAATGTACGGAACAAGACATATCCTATAGTAAACCACACCACGACGGCTTGCGAGCCAAGTCTTCGCAACGATAGACGCGCAGGCAGCTCTTGCGTCGCCACGCTTTGGTAGTTAGCTACGTCTTTTACGTAGTTATGTATCCTGCATGGTTTATGTAGCACTTCTCTGGCTACAAACCCCCAAAAGTCGTTTCTTTCCCATAGATCTGTGAACTGCTGCTGATACTGGAATAAAAAGGATAGAGGGTAGTCATCCAGTCATCATTTCTCGTCTTTGTATTGATAATACGTAAACAACATCACACATTTATAACCAGCTCGTATATGGACCGGTAAAGTATGCGCTTGAGGTTTGTACAGCTAACGTGCCTTGAAACAGGGCCACATTGAGTTAGTTTACGATTCTTAATTGAGACAACCTACATCGAAGTTGTTTAGATTACTTATTAAAAGATACTCATATATAAGTGAAAGTCTGGATGTTTGTCACTTATTATCTGTCACGATTAAACCAATTTGAAAGAAATTTTAAAAAGTATAATTCGTGACCTAGAATAACATAATTATAAGCTACTTTTTATCTAGCTACTACGCGGGCAAAGGCAGAGGCTATTTACAAATACATTCGATAATACCACATTAGATAGATGTGAAAGTAAGTAATTAAGAAATGCTTACTTAATAATTAAGTTAGGTAAATAATTTTAATTTAAGACAGACTGGAAGTCCGATTTGAAATGCATTATTTTCGAAAATAACCCTTTTCAGCTACGTCACGGGTGCTCTAAAAATTATATCGTTGATCGAAGTATATTTTTTTGATTTCTAAAAATATAAAATTATTTAAAAAAAAATACGATGAACTCTTCAATATGACAGTTTAGCTAACTAATAGTTATAAAATATCTATAAAACGTAGCTGTGGCTAAATTTCTATTGACCTGCCACATAATTTACAAACCATTATTGATGAAATTAGATACCAAATACTAGTCAGAATTAAAATAGCAGGTCAAATACATACCATTTCATTTATTCTTGACGCAATTTGATACAGCATCCTTACTAAGATTGTGCTTTCGTAAGACGTTATAGGCTTTAGATCAGGGTCCCCCATGTAATGTACTGACGCCGTACTGCGGAGCTGAAACATCGGATAAGTAAGAACTAAAAATATAAATAAATAATATCCAATTAATAATAAACTGTGTTTCTTAAAATAAGATTTGGATTACCTTGTTGGTGATGGAACTTGGAAACGACGATGAATTAGCGAACGAAGAGTTCTCCAGCGATTCTTCAACTACAGGTTCTGATTGAATAAAGGTACTTTCGTTGAGCTGTAAACAGAAAGATTGCTCAATAATCATGTAATCTGTTAAATAAAAAAACAATACATCACTGAGAAATAACTGGAAGAGGTAAACAAGCTAATAAGCGTAAATTAAGATAAATTCTATTTTATAAACTCACGCCAAATATCGTAGAGAAGTATCGCACAGATGTGTTTAGAAAAGGGGCAACTTTTCTGTACTCTTCCAACAAAAGATCATCTTCATTGCCAGTCCACATCAACCAGTGCTTTATGCCAGACCACAGTCCTGAAAAATATAGTAAATTATTATTGAAACTTCAGGGCATGACGTTATTAATGACCAGTAGAATAATTTGTAACGCTGTACTTTCAACCCCCGACTAGAAGAGTGTTTGACGGCGTGTTGTTTAGTGTGTCCGTCCTGTTTTATGTCGCCTACAAAACGCATTATGGTATTATATATCCTACGGTCACTCCATAAAACCAAAATGCCATCTTTTTTTTAATTTGGTATCCAATGCATCAAAACTAATGGAATAATTCACATGAAGTATAACTTTCGTGTCATGTTTTCAGTTTTCATGAAACGGATAACTTTATGTCCCAGTTCTCTGTAAGCTTTAGAGAATCGATATCGGTGTTCAATATGTATTTTTACCGACAATAAATTAAAGTAGATTTTTTTCTTTGACGAATTTAATCGAAATTTGTCAAAGCCATTATCCACGTCTTCGTTTAATAGCTCGTATATGGACCGTTAGAGCATGCTTGTCGCGCAGTATAGATACTTACCGCTATTTTGTGCATTCACTTTTTTAGTAAACTCTTCAGCATTTCTGGTAGCAGTTGTTACGGCATTCTGTATTTTTTGTACGAACTCGACTGCAAATTGGCGCGTGCTCTCGTTCCACAGCGGCTGATATTCGAAATTTGCAGATAAGTTGAACTCCGACAATGCTTGTTTGGCAATAGCGGCCCATTTGTGGAGAGACAGACCGTTGTATGCATAGCTGGAAATAAACACATTCTTTTTTGACACATACCTGCAACTAATGTCGAAACATCGCAGTTTTTTTATTAGAAATATGCCAGAAAAGGACAGAGTTAATTTTACCGATGTAAGTCAGTCGCAGGTAAGTTGCAGGTTTATCATAGTGCTTCAGAAGTACAGCAGCGTTATTTTCTAACGCATCATGGTAATCGCCATCGTCTTCAATTTGACACTACAGTATTTTTTATCAACTCTTATTGGTGGAATTAATGTTCATGTCAAATTCCACCAGTAAAAAGACTTTGACAACCACTGATAATCGTTTTGAAGTTCAAGTACTCTGTTCACGGAGACAAGCTAATACGAAAATTAGGGAAATGCAAGTCACTGGTCGCCACTGAACAATCACGGTGCACTGCTCGCCACTAGCCAAATATTGATTACTGGAGCAGGTAGTGCATCCTTTTCGCTCCCATACAATTATGTAAGAGCGCCTTATATTAGTATTTCTCTGTGAACAGACTGTTTTGTAAAAAAACAACCAGTAAAGTGTCAAAAAGTAAACCAACCTTTCATATCCAGAATGATTGAAACTAGTGTCTGGACTGTGTTGCAATCCGGCGCCACTGTCTATAATTGCTTGTTCCAAATTCTTTAGTATCGGGACCAGATGTGGCTGCGCAAACACTTTTCCCAATCTGAACAGCATAACGGTGTTTTTGTATGCTGTCAGGTCAAGCCGGACGAATCTCGGCAACACCAGTTGGAAGATGCAGATGTACGAGGGGAAGTTCTCCGCTATGAACTGAGTGAAGCCAGGATCTAGGGGGCTGGTCGTAATTTGCTGATCTTCTTGGTATTCTGATAATCTGGAGATAAGGAAATAATAATGAAAAAACAAACCTAGTGGTTTGTTTTTCAGTCAGTTCCATAGTGTAGCGCCTACTACTTGTGACAGAAAACCTATATAAGAACCATTCCTTAATTAAGTCATTAAAATCGATTGCAGGAAACCGCATTTCAATCGGATTAACCCTTTCGAAATATATTACTATGTACCAACCGTAAGAGACGACGTCAAAGGCATATACGGGCTCCTAACGTCGCAGGGGAAAACAGCTAAGATTTTGCTGATGGTATGAGTAAAATCAGATAAGTATTGTAATAACCTGTCTTTGATGATGCTGATATCGACATATCTCCAAGGCTGTATAAAGCTGAGCCACAGCTCCAACACCAGTCTGAAGGACGCGTCCAGGGGCCAAGTGGTGACGAGATGCTTCACATAGTGGTAAGCTCGCGCGCACATCATCTGACGCGCGTACTTGCGAAGCGCCGACGAGCGGATAGCGGGGTCCGATACATGTCTCGCAGAGAACGCGTGGAGATGCTTGATCAGAACTCTCACTGTCCGAACTCTTTCTGGGCTTGAGAACTGGACCGGATAGTTTCTTTGATACATCTGTGAACAAGATATTTTTTTACATTTGAAAAGCCGCGACGTCACGCAAGTAACGCATCCTACTGGCGTATGTAACACCTACCTGCAGCTACCTAGTGACTTAGGTGTCGATATAAACCACCTAAAAACCATCATCCAACCATAGATTTCACAACACTGCATTACAATCTGATAAGCCGTTTCGGAAATAAATAGTATGGCAAACGCATATGAAACAGTCTTCTGTCGCTGGGAGTAGAAAAAAATATATCTAATTTACGTAGAGTCGAGATGTCACGAACAGTTGGAAATAAAAGTAGATTAATAGATTCAATTATTATAACTATTGGAGTTATAATAATCGAAACTTTTAATTGACTGTTACTTCTTTTTGAACCCGGAGATTTTTCAAAATATTCGAAATATAATTTTTGAAAACCTATCGTAAATTTAAAATTTGCAATCTAAGGTTACCTTTTATTTGTTGAAACCGAAGAAAAATTGCATCTAAAAAAATCATAATATGCTTTTATCGCCAACTTCTTTACACAGCAAAATCTTAAAATTGTTGTAACCATAACTTATGTGATAATCACAACACAGTCATGTTAAAATTGTGTTATTGTAATAGATTATAATATCTGAGAAAATGGACCAACTTTAAGGCTGAATGAGGAAAAGGTAGTCCATTTACATACACATACAGTGGCTAAGAATAATGAAGGGAAAAAGGCAATGTCCATTTCTCTATTGTCCTGTTCATTTTTATAAACTCGTGCTGTCTAACTGCAAAGTGAAACTTTGGGCGCAATGTGTACAATTTAGCCGCCATGCCATGCAATTTCCAATCGGCTAAATATGCGTGAATACGTGCCGGCATACTTAAGGCGCTTTACTTTTAAAATAAATAAATAATTCTGGACATTTTCACACAGCATTATCTAGCCCCAAAGTAAGCAAAGCTTGTGTTATGGGAAGTACATGACTGATATACTACTTATATCCATATTTTTTTTGTAAATACATACTTATTATATATAGAAAACACCCAGACCCGAGACAAATATTTGCAGATCATACAAACATTTATCCCGCGGCAGTAATCGAACTCGCAACATTCTACGTCTCAGGTGGGCTTTCGTTCGCCCACTGCGCCACAGAAGTCGTCGTCAGTTTTGAAGTTCGCGTTTTTTTTTGTCACCCGTAGAACTTACATTATTATTTGGTCCATTGAATTGTTCAACACTCATCCATATATCAATGAACACTTGTAGAACAGTCTCCGATCGCCACACTTCGTTTCTTGACTGTGTTTGTGAGGACGGTTGATTGCTCATGATTGCTCCAGACAGGTCTTGGATTAGGAGTAAGGACGGCGAATAAGGCCTGAAAATTAATTCATAAATAAATACCCAACAGACACATACATTACATAGTCCTGACCCCACACTAGGATTTCCTGTTTCGTGGGTATCAGAAACTACGAGTACCTTGGACAGTAATAACTGTCGAACCGTTTTATTATTATTGATGAAACTTGGTATGTAGGTAGGTTAGAGTATCAGTATGAGTAATCGGTAGAGGGGTTTTGAACTATAGGGTAGTGAGATCTGTAGTGGCATCATGTTATAAATTAAAAAAAAACTAGTTTGTTTATTATAGGTACTTTACCTGTTGGCAGTTTGCAATGGTGCAGCCATAGGTACCTTGCCCGTATAATTGGGTATATGAGGTAGCACCGGCTCATTGGGGTCCACCGGCAGGAAATGCAGGAGGTAGTCGCAAGCCAGCGCAAAGTACACACTGTTCCAGCTATCCCAAGACATACTCGTTTGGTTATTATTTACAACATGGAGCGCAAAGTTGAATATGTAGTAATCAAATGGATCTGGACACCTGTTAAGGTACATTATTTGAAAAACAAAAAGTAAATGCATACATCCATTAGAAAAACATACAAACACACGCTCACGACTGTGAACACGCTCCACCCATGATGGATATCCTCAGATTCATACTCGGTGCGTAGATCTCGGAGGATACCAAGAGAGGGTAGTCAGAGGTAATAGTAATAACAAACAACTTTATTCGATAACAAACTTAGAAAACAATTGTATGCACTAAGGTTATCATTATGAACTTAAAAAAATGCTTAATAAGTACCACAATTAGCAGAATAAACATAATAATGAAGGTAGGCAAAGAGTTTAAAAAAAATTACCTCCCGTGCTAGTTACAAACTGTGTTACGGCAAGGTAATTCTCGCCCAATACGAATGGTAATTATTGGGTGCATTCTGTTACGGAAGGTACGTCTAAACATTATTTTTCTCACATGCCCGCATTTTGCAATTAGTTAGCATTCCACGTGGCAAGCCGGGTTTGAACCTACGACCTCAGGATCGGAAGTAAGCGATCACCGCCCATATTATTACCAATACAATAAAAGTTACATAAAAAAAAAAACAGTTTCAAGAATGTTATATCCCAAACAAAATTCTTCCAGACAACCATGGTAACATTAAAACCTAAACTAAACCTAGTCTAATTTCTTCTTTAAAGGGTAGTTTACAATTCCAACAACAGCAAAGTAGAAATAGTGAAGTATAATAAATACGAAAGCTTAAAAAAATATTAAGGGTGGCACTTTCTGATAATCAAATCATTAATTATTATTTACATATTTCTTTGTTCCTTGTTGTTTTGTATCCAAATAGTTTAAGTTAGGAATGTGCTTACTAATTTAGAATAAGAATTTTATAACTAACACCATATTATTAAGATACAATGTTGATCTAAATAAATAAATATGATGATGATTAATTTCTATGAAAAATATTTTAATACTGTTTCAAGACTTTTTTTGTGTAACTATACACAGGCAGCTTAAAGCTGATACGTGTAAATCTTGTCGCATCGTGAACTAGAGTAAACATAAAGGCTACTTTTCATTCGGATACCGCACAGGCAAAGTTGTTGGCTTAGGCTAGTACATAGATAAAGTCACGCCTATTTCCCAGAGTCGTAGGCAGATACCATGGATTTTGACTTGCTATCTCTACTTTTTTCGCTGCATTTACCGTCATCACATTCTTCATACTAGCTTGTTGGTTTATGTACTCTTGACCTGGCCTTTTACCAGAATATCTCTAATTTGGTCAGAGTATGTTAATGAGTTCTTGCCCTTTCATCTATACTACACCATTCATGTTCACACAAAAAGTCATAATAAACATACATACATACATTCACCCACAAATAAGTGTCCCCATAATCAGGCAGGACAGGCTCAGATCCATACTCAGTACATTAGTGAGGATACCAAGTAAGGGAGTAGTCAGTCAGAGGCTTGGCCAGGTATTATAGGTAAACAGCACATGCACACATGGAAGGTTGCAAGACCATCAGCATTTCTTCGGCAGCACATGCCTTTGAACTCACACCATTATGTGTGTTAGGTATAAGTAATATTCTACTAATACAAATTAAAATTGCAGATGACACTGCAATCCTATCCTGGGATAAGTCTTAGATATATATATAGTCCTCCACATCGGTTTCGATGATGGCGACCCTAAAAATTATGTTTTCCTTTTTCTTACGTGAGCCCTAATATGGCTTGCAACTAGACCAACTAGACAAAAGGCAAAAGTGGCTCCACAAATGGAGAATTCGTACCAGTGCTGCCAAATCATCACATATAACCTTTGCACTCTGTAGGGGAAACTGCCCCCTGTCAACCTTGGTGGTGACATTCTTCCTTATAAGGATTTTGTCAAATACCTTGGCTTTATGCTAGATAGATGCCTTACCTGGAGGGATGATATTAAAACCAAACGCTCCAAACTGGACATTCAGTTTAAAAGCTTACACTGTCTGCTCAGGCCTAAATCCTATAAGTGGACTTCCCTTCCACCCTAAATGTGGGCTTCCCTTTCCCTCCATTTAGGGGTATTCATTTTCATAAAAGGATACTTAGCATGAGTGCCGTAACATTCATTGTTTGTGGGTCAGTAGCAAGCATATCCGCATAGAACTGTGGACATCTGCCTCTTTCTATGGTCATTTGAAGGTCTAACTGAAACAGAAGAGGAAAATGTATTATACTACAATTTGAAGCCTGAAACTTGTAAGTCTGTCTATTGGTGTTTATACATTGAGACATACTGAACTGGATAGTCTGATGGATCAATAACATAAAGTTTGCGGGAAGATGATGGATAGCCCAAGAATATTCATCATGGCACTGATATGTTCCATGTCCAGCAGTGGACTTCTTAGACGGTTGATGAAGATGACTACATTTTCAATCCAAAATATGGAAAATAATAAATTATTTACCAAGATATATAATAGTAGTTTATAAAACTAGCCTATTATAATAATTTAACTAGCCAAGGCTAGCCTAGTTTTTGAGTTACAATGTTTCCCATACAACTAGAGAAAAGCTGGTCAAAAGAACCAGTTGCGGATGCTTCATAGCCCTTAATTATGAAGACCGCCCATTATATTCATTTAAAATTATTTCCAATTATGATAAGTTTCCATTCTAAAACACTATTTTTCACCAAAGTACTTACTTATCTATGCTAGTATTTCAATAAATGTAAATTATGCAGGATAATCAGTCCAACAAAGAAAATAACTAGTTTGTATACTTACTGGTAGCAAACTTAAAGGTAACTGGTACTTCAACTGAGGATCTGCGAGCAATTTATAGCATAAACGAAACAGAGGCCCTTGCGGGTGAAGAAAACTTATTAGAGTCTCATAGTTATATTTATTTGATTCCACAGTGATTGTCTTCAAGCCCCAGCCGTTGCTGAACGATGTGGCAAATATATTGTCAATGAGCTCTGGAAATAAAGCCTGCAGTTCTTTGTTTGGGCTGAACTGATCTATTATCTTAGTCAGTTCTAGAAGTTTTTCATGCAGTGGAGAGTTGAGACATGTGTAAAATTTACTCTGAAACATACCGAAACCACATTATAAGAAATTTTTACAGAATTTTTGTAAGCTGCTGCAAGGCACACAAGTAAAAACTCACCAATAAATCGTGTGCCATAATGTTTGAAGTCCAATTAAACTGGTTCTCTTTACATCAAATAAACTGGTTCTCTTTACATGAGCTGCAGTACGTACCTAATAAAATTTTACGTTACAATAAAAATAAATAAATAAAACGTGATTTTCAGCAACCGTCTTCGGCCGGCGGCAAGCACATGGCACAGATTAAAAAAATATGCTCTTTCTTGCCGGTAATTTATTCGTACATACAGGAACTAAACACTACGTTTAGAACATAGAAGCATATAACTTGGAGGGTATATTTCTCTCATGGTGTACGGGTGTACTAATAAGAAAATTCTAACCCTAAGGGGGTAAAAAAGACTGAAAACCTTTGTATGAATCGTATTCCTCGAACTTAAAAACATGAAACTTCGCATCAATCGAAATTATAAAAGACTAATATAATTATTCCCTACTCCAAGGAGTTGTAAGAGGGTCTTAGTTTGTATAAAACTCTTAAGTTTCTGACTAGTCAATCAAGTTCGGATACTGAAATTACAAAAGAACTGGATACGTATCAGAATATTAAAAAAGCCCATAAGGGTGCAAGGCAAGCAATGATTTTTGATAAACCTAATTACCCCCTACGCGAGTAAAACCGCGGGCATCGGCAAGCTAGATTATAAAAATGTTTGAATGAATTGAATTTGAAATTTATTGACAGTTATCATTTTCTCTTCTCCGGAGCTTCCAGTGAACAACTATTAAGAACGAAATCGAAGAAGTAGCGGAATAGATACTAGTTTATAATACTATACATTAAAATTAAATACTAGTAGCCACGCTTTTCAGCCAGAGATTAGTACATAGGTACTAAGTACACAAAAGCATATTCAATTCCATCACAGATTAATACTAATTTGTCTCGGGTCTGGGTGTTTTCTATGTGCAATATTATGAACATAATTAAAAAAAGAATAAATAGTATATCCGTCATTGTAGTTCCCATAACACAAGCTTTGCTTACTTTTGCTAGATGATGCTGTGTGGGAAATGTCTAGCATTATTATTATTAATTAAGAAGACAAGTCAGTATCAGAGTTATTCATTTTTTGATGCATTAATTGAATCATACCTCATAAACATGGTTTTAAAACTACCTTACTCAATTTATTTATGTCAGTGCCTTGTTCAGTCTGAAGGTCAAGTTTATTCGTACCATTTCATATTTTTTCTTGAATGGGTAGAAAAAAAATCAAATTCGTAGAGCGTCTTTTAAAAAAAAATACAGAATGAAAAAGCTTAAAAAACTGGTAAGCGAAAGCCAACTCTGTACATTTAAAAATAAGGTTAAAATTAAAGAAGTTTAACAATTTTCTGACATCGCCGGTACACATAGTTGGGCAGCTGGGCCGCTGGCTGTTTCCACAGGGTACATTTTTATATTCTGTTTCTTTTCTAGGTTATACAAAAAATAATTTGGAAGGTTTTTGGAAATGTCTCATGATCGTGAATGGTTTCAAAATATTGGCAGTCCTCGTTATGTGGTTGCGCCCATGGTAGATGCTAGTGAGCTTGCATGGCGGCTTCTATGTCGGAGATATGGTGCTACGCTGTGCTACACACCAATGTTTCATAGCCAGGTCTTCACAAAAGACTCTAAATATAGAAAAGATAATATGCAAACATGTGAAGAAGATCGCCCTTTGATTGTGCAGGTTGGTTCAAAGTCCATCACAGTTAAGTAATATTATATTGTATGTTAAGATTGATCCTGTCTCTTCTTCGGTGGCCACATCCAAGGAATGTGAATGGGAAAGAGCAAATTATGAACTCTGAACCGAGTGGGGATTAAATTTAATTGGTTTTTGAACTTGATTGACTCTGAGTGATAATCACTACATCAACTCTCCCATACCATTCATGATCTTAAACACAGTTTTCCCCGATGCTTTTAGAATTTAATACAATTAGGTTCATCAGTGTTAAAATAAATGGATGTCTTCCTGTTTTCTCATTGCCACAAAGTTGTGTTATATTGCAGGATCATAAAATACTAAATAAATTATCCATAACAGTTCTGCGGGAATGATCCAGAAACAATGGCAGCTGCAGCTAAAATGGTGGAGCCATACTGTGATGCTATTGATATCAATTTGGGATGTCCCCAATCAATTGCTAAACGAGGTCATTATGGGTCATTTCTTCAAGATGAATGGGAGCTTCTACAAAAGATAGGTAAGATTTTCCCAAGAATCAATACACTGAACCTAATATGTTTCAAATAACTTTTGAAACTCGTCACATAACATCTACTAAAAATGTGATATTAACCATGATTTGTCAGTTTAAATGTTTCCTGATATTTCAACTCGGTTGCATGTACCAAAATTGCAGGAGGAACTGAACAGGATCCTGTGGTGAGATTGTGCATATTTTAGGATATTATTAAGATTATTCCACATACCTTACTGTTCTGCTGATATTTCATTGACTGTTTAGAGGTCCTTTCTTATGAGCATCTGAATTGGCCTTGCCAATCTGTCCTTTGCACATATGGATAGTGGTTCGGCATGGGCCATGGCAGGAAGGCATTCTTCCCATGATTATTCCAATATCTAAGATTGTGCAAGAATTGAAAAATTGTGCTACCAACTGCAGGCACAAGTATGTGACAGTGAATCCAGTGGTAGTGGTATTGTTTGTTTGCCACTAACCAACATCCACCAATAACCAACAGATTTCTGTTCCTCCCTTGATCATGGTACATGCAACTGTGCAGAAATATCAGAAAACATTCAAAGTCACAAATCATGTAAAATATCCTGTTTTAAGAAAAAAAGTATGTTGCTAATGTTTCATACATATTCTGTTAATTATTTTAATATTTTCAATTTCAGTTGCAACAATGTCTGATGCTGTCTCTATTCCAATCACATGTAAAGTGCGGGTTTTTGAGAATATTGAGAAGTCTGTTGAGTATGCTCTCATGCTACAAAAAGCTGGCTGCAAATTGCTCACAGTTCATGGCAGGACTAGAGAGCAGAAGGGACCTCTCACGGGAATTGCAAGCTGGAAACATATAAAAGCTGTGAGGTTTGTACTAAAACTTGCCTTCAATATCTTACTAATATTATAGATGCGAAAGTTTGTTGTTGGTTACTAAATATAAATATATTAGTAATGGCTGAACCAATTTAGATGAAATTTGGAATAGGTATAGTTTGTGACCTAGAATAACACACAGGCTTCTTTTATTTTGAGTACTGTATGGGCGAAGCTGTAGGCAGAGGCTTGTCAATCATATTTTAAAAGTACTAAATAATTGGAAAAACTATCTTCAGAAACCATGTTTATTTTCTAGAGAAGCTGTCACATTGCCAATGTTTGCAAATGGGAATATCCAGTGCTTAGAAGACGTACACAGATGTATAGAATACACAAAAGTGGATGGAGTGATGAGTGCTGAGGGAAATCTAACAAACCCAGCAATATTCAAAGGCATCAATCCAGTCTCATGGGAAATCGCCAAAGAGTACTTGGATCTTGTTCAAAAATATCCTTGTCCTATGTCATTCATAAGAGGCCATCTATTCAAGATATTCCACAAAATGTAAGTAGTTTTCACACTTAAGTCATTGTTGGTAGGTTCCTAACTTCCTAGGTATACCTACCTATCTATGTTTCATGTTACATATTAATTCAATCATAGAATTTTTTAGCTTCACATTTAAAGAGAACAATGATGACCGAGAAATCCTTGCAACAGGGCAAAACCTTGGTGACTTTATAAAGGTTTGTGGAAACATAAGGGAAAAATATTTACCATACCATGAAGGGCAAAAACAGTTTGAAAATCTTGAAAATATCACTAGGTGTGGGTATAACTTGATTTTGCCTCCTTGGATATGCCAGCCTTATGTACGAATGTCTCCCGAAAATTACACACAGAAGATGGAAAATTTATGCAGCAGCCAGGTAAAACAATTTATTATGAAATTGCATCTCACAACAATAATTATCATTGTACCTTGAAAGTATAAAGGAATGATTTCAGGAAAGTGACCAAGTTAAAAGAAATTATGAGGATCCAGATGGAAATGTCATATCAAGGAAGAAAATGAAAAAAATGTTAAGAACTTCAAGAAAACCAGTAAATCCAGCACAGCAGACACCAAGAAATACAGAAATATGTGAAAGAGACACATGTCTTAATCCAATGGTCAGTATCAATTTTGGGACTGTTCTAAGTAGAAAAATATAAATTAAATATAATTTTATTATATTTTTCTACTAAAAAAATATTATTTTTATTAAATTATTTTATTTACTTATTTTTTTATATATATATTTTTACATTTTTCTACTAAATATAAAATTATTTTTATTGTTAAATATCAGTGATTATTCAGTAACTAAAATAGTAGTTCGGCACGAACTGATATTTCGGGAAGTACCGTTTTTATCTGGCTACTGAAACACTATAATTCAAAAAACCACCTACTGAGTAAGCTCGTCTTCAAACTTAAAAATTATATTAGTATCTATGGTTATTTCTACCTACCAAGTTTCATTAAAATTGAATAAACGATTCGGCAGTTATCGTCGGACTAACAAACATGCATACAAAGACTGGATTTCTCAAGTAGACTCAAGAGATCTTTGTTCGCTTCACTCAATCAATAATCAAAGGTAGTAATAATGTAAGTGTAACTTTATTTTCAGGGAGGAAAGTGTGTCTATAAATTATGTAAAAAGTGCTGCAGGAATAAATGTTTTGAAGAAGAGCTTGACTGTACTGGACACAAAATATTAGTGTTTACCAGAAGACAAACAGCAAAGAAATTCGCAAACAAAGATATAATCAGTGAAGCCATGGCAGTAGATAATGTATGACAACGAAATCGTTACCAACTTAAGAATATAGTAAGATTCCAGTTTTAATTAATTTATCAACATTTTTGTTACGTTTTTATACAAATATACCTACATATTAGTTTACAGGGTTCCAAATCTTTTATTGTGCATGTTAAAAAATATACGAGCTATTTGTAGTTTGAAACTATCAGGTACTACTACTAAACTACCTACTATATAACCGACTACACAGGTTGTGAAGGGTCAACTTTAAACAAAGCCTTCATAATTGTAATGTTGTTACAACTTTATCTCCATAGAAACTCTGGAATTATATAGTTCAGTTGCGTGCCTTTGTCGCTAAAATAAATAAAGAAAACAGCAATGTTTATCACGAAAGGTCGTAATTTTGCCGTATTTGTTATTTACAGGTAGATAAGGTAATTGATGACTGAATACCCATCAGTTAGAGAAGTCTAATTTTATTGGTTTTGCGCGCGCATTGTGAGGCTAGGCTTGGTTTATAAACAGCACATCGATTCGATATTCCCGTCGAAATGTAGTGTGGAAATCACTCTGACAAAGCTGAAACAAAATATGGTATCTAGAGAGAAGTGTTAATCATCAGTGATTCGAAGTCGCGATAACGTTCACAGAAAGATGATATACCTACGAACTTAGGTATCTGTACTAAAATGTAAGCGTTATCAACTGGAATTTGGAATCTATGCAAATGGATAAATGCTGTGCAGAAGATAATCTATCTCCGAGACGGCAGAGAAGACTCAACGGTTTGCAATTACCATTAAATTACCTGCAAGTTGCCGGGTGGATCGTATACGCAATCACTGCCTTACTGAATTTTATAATTCTTATACAAATTCAATTCGAAGAGCTGAAAACGGCAGTCTTAGTTCTTTACATTATTCTCTACGTAGCCCATACAGCATGCCATGTTACTGCTTCGTTGGTAGACCCTAGCGAGAAGAAACTGAGACAATTGGCAGTGAATAACGTGCCAGAATTCGACCGCAATATTCACGCCCACGTTATTGAAAACGGGAGATGCCACCTCTGTAACATAGACACTAGCAGCAAAAAGACGAAGCACTGTAGCCTGTGCAATAAGTGCGTGGACCACTTCGACCATCACTGCAAGTGGCTCAACAACTGCGTCGGCCGCAGAAACTACGCGGCGTTCATGGCGAGCGTTGTCACCGCCCTGATGATATCATCCCTCACCTCATCTCTATGTATAGCGGACTTTGTGATATTTTTTAAGGACAGTAGCTACTTAAGCTTACCTGCACAAAACTTTATTAATTGTACTCTTATGACGGACGTTACTTCTAAATACTGTAGATCATCAATTTATTTTTTGGTGTTTTTGATGATTTTCGGTCTAAGTGCCTTAGCCATCGCGTGTCCATTGTTGCATTTATGTTGTTTCCATGTTTATATTTCGATTTTAGGAGTTTCTACGTATGCATATATGGTGAGCAGTGGTCCTTCAGATGTATTGCGCCCCTGCTACATGAGCAGATGTGGCTGTGGAAGATCAAAACTGACAAAACAATTAAATATGTACAGAGTTAGCAAATCAAAAGACGGAAACAAGGAAAATCAAAGCAATTCTAGACAAAATGAAATAATAGACCAGAAGCTGAATGTCTCACCATCAGAGGTCGCAAAATCCAGTCACGATGATGGTTCAAATTCAAATGTCGCCAATTTGATAAGCATATTCATAAACGACGAATTAGATAGAGCTAAGAAAATTTTGCTTAAAAATAAAATACACCCTCATGAAGCTGATACGCCCATGACATAATATCTAACCCGGATATTTGTTAGGAACTTAAATATTTTATCTTTAAATCAGTGTTTTAATGCAGTAGGTAAATATTGCATTAGCCTTATGAAAATGCCTTATTATGCTAGAAGTTGTTATTCAATCTTTTTTTGGATTCGGTCTGTGTACCGTCACCAATATAAAGTTAGGCGCGTTCAAGTTTAATCTGAGAGGTGAACCATTGTAAAAAAAACTTTCAACGGTTCACCCAGGTGGTCTCATGAGGTGGACAGTGGGTAAGAACTCACCGATTATTCTTTACTTTCTGTTAGTTTCCTCAAGGTATTTTATTACGTATAAAATAAGCGATAAGCAGGTATTCTGCTGTTTAAGTTTGCAGATGTATTTTATTATAGACTAACACGCGTGGAGTCGTGTTTAAAAAACATATAACCACAAGAACAAAGACTTACAAAGTTAACCCTCACATATCTCCTCTTAGTAAAAATTTTTACTTTTTTAACATGTTTACGTTATAAAATAAACCTCTGTTCCAAATTTCAGCTTTCAAGACTTTGTAGTTTTAGCTGTGCGTTGATATATCAGTCAGTCAGTTAGTCAGGACAAATTTTACAATTATAGATAGCGAGTATTAATGACGCTGTTTTTGTGCATGAGTAGGTAGGTACTTACCGCTGATACTACCTACCTTTCTACACTATGTAGGGTGAGGCAGATAATGTATTCTGATAATGGCATCTATATAAGTAGGTAGGTATTTGCCATTCATCATTCTGAAGTACTGACAATATCTTGAAAACAATGTAAATTTGTGAAACAAAATTAAATTAAAAATCCTTAACTTTGCGAAGCCTTGTTTATTTTTGTATGAATATACTTTATTTGAGTATAAAATTTACGTCAGAATTAAATGCTATAACGTAGGTACTTCTTTGTATAAAGTAGGTATCGTCGATTCCTTTGTAATTGAAAAAAAAATCTCCAGTTCCTGTTTATTTCTAGGTTATAAGTTTTATAACATATAATTTAGTTCATTTTTAACAAGCAACATAATAATAATAATGATAACACCAGAAGAGTATGTATCCAATTTCCCCATAAAATGTGATGCTTTGCAGATCTTAATCACGCTTGCGGCGGCGACTCTGCTCCTGTAACGAGATATAAACAATAAATGTTGTGGTCGTGCCTACTTGCAGTTCCTATACCTATCTAGGACTATGCACTTAGAAAACCAACATAAATTGATGATCCTATGACAAAAATGACAATTTGACAAATGCCAATTAGGGTTTGGACTTCCCTCTGGCCTAGCTAGCTACCCCATAATAGAATGTCTTTGCATTACAGATCTCAGTCCTGTGTGTGTATGTCAATGCAAAATAAAATTATATTTCAGTAAAACGCATGCACGAACCGGAAATTGCAAAACAGGTATCTAAGGTTCAGGAAGTTTGTGAATGAATGAATGTAAATATTGTACACCTTATGATATAACAAAATAAACAATTAACACATTATGATAATGGTACAATGGACGCTCTTATTGCTTAAAAGCGATCTCTTCCAGACATCCTTTGGATGGAGAGGATTATTATATGATTTTGTGGATAGGCTCTAAACCATTTGTACTGGCATTCTTTGGAGAGTCAGGCCCAGAAGTGGATTTCTTCAAACTGGTGGTGAAATCTGTTAATTTCTTAGATGCAGAACACAGTTATATTAGGTATATTTACCTTTTGGGTGAGGATGATGAGTAGTCTCTTGAAAATGCCAATGAAGTCAATGAACAGCTCGAGCGCATGCAGCACAAAGTCCTTGCTGCCCATGCGGCGCTTCTCGATGATAAGCTGTGTGTCGTACAACACGAAGCCGCACATCAGCATCAGACCAAGGTAGATGTGAGCCTGGATACACAAGTTTTTGATGTTAATTTTATGTTAATTGTCTGATACTCCTGACAATTCTCCTGAATGTGCTAGATATAGGTTCTCAAAAAAGTGCAGTCCAACACACTCAACAAGTCTATTTATAGCCAACCAGCTGATTGTAGATGACCCAAATTAAAGGTAAAAATCTTTTATCCTTTTATTAAGATAAATAGATATGTTATTGCCTACAGTTTGTAGGTTCCAGAATTTTATCCTACTATCACTACAGAAAAGAAAATGTTTATTCTCCTTTCCTACCCTGTCCTACCAATTATTACGTAAAAACAATGGTATCTTGCATTCTATTATATTCAATGGTGATAAAACTTAAAAAAAAACTTATAAGCCTGTGAAAGTGATAAATAAAAAAAAATGCTGAACTTTTTCACACATTAGCATTGCTAATGTGTGAAGCGTGAAGTGTTTCATGCTAGCATTGCGGGCTTTCACCCACTATGCCAGTGTTCATGTGACACCTTAGCAATACAATCAATAATGACTCAACATAAATGACAAGTTAACATTCTTGACCATAAATTTAAAATGTGCACTTTCAGCGCACACTCAAGGAGCAAAGATTAAGAATTACTTAGGCATGACCTAACACAGGGCAATTCTGATGAGTCATTTCATAAACCTGCTCACATGACGAAATTTTACTAATATTTGTGTATAGGAATAGGCTGCCTACAAAACAGCTCATCTGAATTATAACTTGAAACAAAAAAATTGCTTTTCACATGTAAGACAGAAATGTAAACATAACATAATTTTACTCAAGGTAAAGGCTTGCACAGAAGTGGCTTGTATACTTATTGCCCTAATAGGGAAGTAATACTATGGCCTCTTTAACTAAAGGGAAACCTAAAACTAAAATGTATAATTATGCATGCTTAATTTACCTGGTACAAGAAATGGGATTGGAAGAATAGGTTCACCACAGTCATCAGGAACATGGAGGATAGCAGGGTCATCAGAGTTCCACCCAGGAACAGCCAGCTGCCTCGGTCAGCCAGCATGGCCGTGATGGAGAAGCATATGAAGACGAGGGTGGTCCCCATCAGAGCAGTCACAATGATGGAGGGATCCAAGACACTGACATAGTCCAGGAGTGGGCCCATACTCATACCTAGGTAACTTATAAACATTTTAGTAACTTTGGCACTGAAATTATTGTGATTTGGTATCATTTTAGGATATTATTATAGCTATACCTGAGACAGTTCTGAGGATGGTGCTGAGGAGGAAGGATCTCTAAGCAGTCAATGAAACATCAACAGAAAAATATTAAAATATGTGGTATAGTCGGAATAATATCCTAAAATGTTCGTAGTTGTAAAACTACATTTTTAACAAAGCATTACTGCTTTGTTCACTTAAAATGTTGCAAGGCTAAATTTATTGTGTAGGTACATTGACTTCCTGATTATAATGTAACATACATAACATACTCTGTAAGCAAATACAGTGAACTAGTGGACCTCCTACAACTTTTCCACTTCGAGTTTCCAGCTGCACCATTTTGGGGTGGAATTCATCCTTTCTTAGTGCACATCTACACATCAAAGAACCCTATCCTCCAAATCTTCAGGTATCTGATGATATTACTAAATCTGGTCTAATGTCAACTGATCAAATACACTGGCATCTGAACACTCCGGCTCTCACCCACCAATGATTAAATTATGTTACAGAACGCATTCCAGCTTATTATAATAACAATGTTTATACCTGAAGTAAGACCAAATCCAAGCAAGTACCCCAGCCTCTGCTTAGTGTTCTTGCCGTTGTCGGGAGTAGCAACCAGCATCAGCATGAGACCAGCTCCAATGATCATGGAAAGGAATCCAGCTTGGAACTGGGTGAACATGTCGATGCACACTCCCACAGAGGCGGTGCCACATGTCATCATCAGTGTACCGTAAACATTTTTCAGATGTTGTCGTACCGGCGCCTCCCTGTTAACAATAGTATTTCAAAATGGACTCTAGGATAAAACATCGTCAATATGACCTTCAGTCTTCACAAACATGATAACTAATTAAAAAAACTAGGATTCCAAGGTTTCTTGAATTCTTGATATTCTCGGCTAGGCTGATAATGGTAGAAACCCTTTTAACAAGCACTAATGAGAATTCAAAGCACGTACTTTACTGTCTGGCCTACATATAGTTCTAGAACGTTGAAGAAATAAAATTAGTAACCGAATAGATTTTTTGATGGATTCCTTCCGAGTTACAGACAATAGCGTCTGTCTGCATAGGCAGACAGAGATGATTCCCAAAATGAACAAAATACTCACAGCCGATTCTGAAAACTGTTGATGAAAGTCTGGATATTGGGTGTCATGTTGCTTTCCAAAACAGGGTCTCTCCAAGGTTCCTTTGTTAATGAAATCTCGGTAACAACTCCCTCGAACTAATTTTACCACTATTGCTTACAATAGTACGACAAAATTAATGAATTTTATGACGCAATTCAGGAAGAAATCCACAATATCGTATGAAACAAACAGCAAAACAGAAAACAACACGTCAGATTTCTCAAATTAGCGACCAAAGATTATAGAAGTACCCACAATTCCACAGACTTACTACAGATGTGGAAGTATTCCTAACTAGTCTGTGGTGGTAATAACCACTAAATTTCTAATTCTAAGTGGGGGAACCAAGGTCTGGACCATAGAATAACAATACTCAAGAGAAGGCCAACGTCATACAAAAAAAGTGGTTCTTTTTTGTGACGCCTAGCGCCACGAACGGCACCCATCAGAAACTTTTGACTAGTTTCGTAAATGGCGGTAAATTTGAATTATGGATGGCGGGATGTTTGTATTATTTTGAATTTTAATATCATTTATAATAAAAAAACCACAATCTTTCTTATGTATTTCTGACCCTATAAAGGATCAAAAATACATAAGAAAGTTTGTAGTTCACTCCACCTAACGAATAATAGGTAAGGAAATGAGAAATATCGCACAAGAGTTATAAAGCTAAAATTTTTATTAAAAATCATAAATTAGGACACCTTAAACCTTAGAGAAATATTTACACGGCTTATATTTAACATGGAGTGTAAACAAAATTTGGGTTTTCGCTGTCTTCATCATAAAACTGGATAATGTGTCAATAACTGAAAAAAAAAGTGGATTACTTAAAGTATGCAGCAGTGGTGGGGCTAATATTGTTTACATGAAATTGTATGTGATAGAAGGGTACATTTTTGGGGAGGCCTACATATATAGCAGTTATGGCAATTTTTTGTATTCAAGGCCTTACTATAAAGCTTTTTTCATTTCTCACTTCTAATGCTCTAAAAGTGTGCCATTATAAGCATAGGCGTACAAAAGTGTATCATTTAGCCTCTAGAGACTTAACTTTAATTTCAGAGTTTTCAGTGTGGCCGAGCATTGAGAGGCTTCTTCCAGGAGTGTGATTTGTTTGTGGGCATCACATATCTCCTTCTCCAAGACAAATGTTCGCTTAAGAGCCTTGTAGTACTCTACACCACACTGGTTGAACCCTAGAATTATATTTTCTAATCTATCCCATTCTTCGTTAACTCATTTGTACTGTGAATGCAGTACAGACAGCTATTTTTTTTACTTGTTATTCCTATCTAGCGCATTTAAAACAAGTTTTTCATTGTCTTCCCTCTCCAACGACAACTGGGAACACAATTCTTTGGGAGCCAAATCTTTTTCAATTCCAGCAAAACCTGGTGAAGTTTGACTCCTCCTGGCGTGAGAGTGCTTTACGGGTCATCCATCATTTTAAATAAATTAACTTGGTTCTTCAAAACGAAGAATCAATCAATGCGAAAATACCAAAGAAATGTAATCACAAGTTGAGGTTATAGAATTTAAAATTTTGTGTACTTACGTGCTTTGTGTATACTTATGGGATAGGAAATTGTATTCAAACGTTTGTAATACACAGAAAACCAGCAACAAACACTTCCAAACCGGCAAAAACAATGATAATTTCGTGGTTTTGTTTAACGGCCTGGATGGATTCTCATTGTTTTGGCCAATCTTGTTTTTTTTCTATAAGGCAGAACTTGTGATTGCCATTTAAAAAAATGATAATAACACGTTGATACGATTTTTTCCCTTCGAGTGGCAACATTATTTGAAGCCCAGTTTTGCCGCCAACCAATCAAGGCGAGTTGACACCCCCTGGTCTGGACTGACGTCCCGCATTGGGGTGTATTGTGCATTATCCCCCTTCTAACCTGACCCCAACCAGCCCAACTCCTTGAAGTAGCGGAGAAGGACTCTGGGTTGATGACAGCAGTGTTCCAGTATCCCTGATCTCTTGTCAGTTAATGGTGACGGATAGCATGAGTTGATAAGCTCTTGCAGTCCCGTCTTCGACCTGACTTCATTTGTGGCGGTGCAGTGTATTACCACATGCTCCACAGTCTCTTCAACCTGGAGGCAACCTCGACAGAGTCCACTATCCGGGGCCACGGATAGTGGACTCTGTCCTGTCTTAAGGAGATGGTGATTCAGATCACAGTGTCCCGTGATGATGCCCACCATCATCCTCAGATCGTCGCGTTTCATTTTTAATAAGGTGTTCGTTATTTTGCGATTTTTACCGGTAGCAAAGTTTTTGTATGTTTGCAGTCCGGTCGTTGATCCTTTATTTTCTGGTGCTCCTTTTCGGAGTTAAGTTTCAGCCTGTTTTTTATTTCTGCCGTTCTAGGGCTAGATAGGCTGATATCGTCTGGAGTTGGAATGAATTACACTAAATACCTATTCTACCTACCGTTCAAAATAGTTCAAATGAGGTTTATAAAACGTCACGATATCGACAGGAAGGTATTCAACACAAATAGCCAAAAAAAAAGTAGCGCACTACCTACCTTTTCTCGAAGCGTTTCATCGTATTTTCAAACCCTCTCTTAACCAGCTTCTAAACATTAGATTTTATTATATCTAAAATAAAGACATTCGTTATTAGATGGTATTGCACTTTATGATTTAGATCCAAGTAGATTACTTACCAGATCACATGATGAAAAGGCATTACGAGAAACAGAAAGATTAAGACGATTGTAAAATTAGATAATTAGCCAGGTCATCAACTTTCTGCTGATTATTTTTTTTAGTAATGCAGTAGCGCTGGTAATATTTTTTCATGTAATTGTGTATCGGGGTGTAAGGGAGCTCAAACACAATCTTTCGAACCCCAAGTTAACTTCACCTGCATGTAGTGCATCCTGCCAATTAACGAACGAGGCTCTGGCGAAACACCCGCCAACACGCATTGCGACCAGCGTGGCAGGTTATGGTATAATATTATACCATTAATGAGCGATGACCGCCTTGTCGAATTTGAAAAAACCTCAAAGATATCAGATGGGACGTCATAGGCTAAGTTAGAAGACTAGGTGAACAGACTGAGGAAAGGGATGATGCTGTGTTTTTCCACTTCGGAGAAATCCAAAGTCTTTACGGCGTAGGGTTTTTTGTTTCAAAGGAGTGGTAAAATAACATTCTTGAGTTTATAGGTTACTCGGAACGGATATATTGCAGTTCGTGCGTCGTCATTTTTGAGTAAACAACAAGTAAGTTGCAGTACTTGCAGTACGTGCGTTTTGCTACGTGGCGAAAAAAATACCTAAACCTTTTGTTGCATTTCGTGCGTCGAGTAAATTTATAATTATGTATAACTAAGTTTTACCATAGAGCAGAAAAACTTTTAGAAGTCTCATTATAATTATTAGAGGTACCTATCATAATTTGTTTTATATTTGAGGGATTCAATAAAAAACTAGAATTTGTGTAAATAAAATGTATATAGATCTGTTTGTGTAACATTGTTTTCCTTAATAAGATAACAAGTAATATAGTCAATATTTTGGGATAAAAAGAAAGTGATCGCGTACATAGTTAACTTTACTATCTTTAACAGAATTAATTTACTTATACGAAAGATAAATAACAAAATGTTGTACTTATATCTTTGCATTTAAGTAAGTGTTAGTCAAAACATAATATTAATTAATTACCAATATGAAAACAGTTACTCTTGACAATCTCAGTTTTTGTAATTAGTGTTATTCTTTAGATTACAAACTTTCACTAAACTAACTTTTTTTTAATCAGCTTTTTACAAAAAAATCATGAGAGTTTCAGTAGGTACGTTTTGATTCATATTTTTACCCTAAAAACTAATTATAAATAATCAACAATGTAAAAAATAGGCTAAGGTCATAGCCTTTGCCAATTCTGTTTTGTTTATGTACATCTATAGTATTACTTGCTATTCATAAATATTCGACGCACGAAATGCAACAAAAGGTATAGATAGGTATTTTTTTCGCCCCTTAGCAGAACGCACGTGCTGCAACGTGTTGTTTACTCTAAAATGACGACGCACGAACTGCAACATATCGCTCGGAACATATAGCCGTTCTAAAATTTCAGGTGACAACCAATGAACCATTTCGTTCATTCCGGTATATTTTATGCACATACATCTTCATCTCGTGACGAAGATATTGAAGATTTTTGTGACCTTCTCAACCGAGCATGTTTCATGAGAAACGGTTCATATTAGTAAATGGAACATAATACTAGGAGACTTTAACGCTAAAGTTGGCACGAGAAAGCCAAACGACAATCAAGATATCCTCGGAAAATATGGTAACGGAGACCGAAATGAATGGGGGACTCGTCTGTTACTATGGCTTACATCATTAAATGAACTCGGCAGCATGAGATGATGACTCCCAGAAGCAAAGACCTGAATAAGTATGAAAAAAACAAGCTAACTATACGTGGCTATAATATTTGAGGATTTCCGTCGATTTCCCTGAGATTCCATAATCAGATTTTACTTGGTAAAAATGAGATCACTAAGGAGTGTAGGATCAAAAAAAAATAATCTGTGCTAAGGAGTAAGGTACAGTCTGTCAATCTTTTTTTTTTCTAAAATAGCCTTTACATATTCTATCTCATATTGCTAAGTAGTAAACAATCGTACGCGATTGACGTCTAAGTAAACGCGGATTAACTCTGCTTGTGATCGTAGAGCGTAGACGGTAGACGGATACGATGAAGTCCTAATTGGCTTTGGCACAGATACGCCAAAGATCTTGAACAAATGTACGTTTGTGACTTGTTTGTGACCATAGAATACATAGAGCCTTAGCATGTGCCAGGTTCGGTGGAATGCATGACTGTCATAGTTATGTTGTAGTCATCACTGTCATGTCACATCACACGTGAATGTGAAAAGAAACGAGACGAGAGGAGAGTGAAATGAAATACCTAACCTAAAATATTTTTGAACAGAAAATGTAAACACGCTTTAATAAAAATTCAAGGAGTGTTTCAAAATGGGGAAAAAGACTAAAATTGGAAAACAGCGTAAAGATAAATATTATCAACTAGCTAAAGAAACAGGTAAGTTCATGCCTCATCTAGACAAATTATTTTTAAAACTAAAAATACCTCATGTTAGTACTTAAATATAATTGTCTGGCCTTATAGCAGTAAAGTAAGTAGTTAAAAAACATTTCCGAATCAGTACAGTATGTAAACAACTGGACCATCATTAGATTACTTTTGATTTCCAGGTTATCGCTCCAGAGCTGCCTTCAAATTAATTCAGCTAAATAGAAAGTTCGGGTTCTTACAAAAATCTCGAGTATGTATCGATCTATGCGCGGCGCCGGGCGGATGGATGCAGGTGGCCCACCAGAATATGCCTGTGTCAAGTGTAGTTATTGGAGTGGACTTGTTCCCGATAAAACAAGTGCCAGGCTGCATTGGCCTTACAGAAGATATAACTACAGATAAATGTAAAACTGCTATCAAGAAAGAAATCAAAACATGGAAAGCTGATGTGGTGCTCCATGATGGAGCTCCTAATGTTGGTTTGAACTGGATCCATGATGCTTACCAGCAAACATGCCTCACGCTTAGTGCCATGAAACTGGCTACTAACTTTTTGAGGGAAGGTGGTTGGTTTGTGACCAAAGTTTTCAGGTCTAAAGATTACCATGCTCTGCTTTGGGTATTAAAACAGTTTTTCAAAAAGGTTCATGCCACTAAACCTCAGGCTTCCCGTAATGAGTCCTCTGAAATTTTTGTTGTGTGTCAGGGTTACATTGCTCCTGATACAATAGATCCCAAGTTCTTAGACCCAAAACATGTGTTTGAAGATTTGGACATTGTGAAGAAACAGCACACTAATCTGTTACATCCTGAGAAACAAAAGAAGGCTAAAGCTGAGGGTTACCAGGAGAATGATTACACCACACATCACAAGGTGTTGCTTACAGAGTTTTTGAAAGAAGATAGTGATGCCATCGATCTTCTTCAGGGATGTTCACAGGTAAATTTTGACAACCCTTTAGGAAAAAAGAAAAATATTAAATATAGAAATAAATTATTACTTATATCATGATTATTGCATTATATAAAGAAAGTCCTTCAAAGTAGGCAATGCATCATCAGTGCCTCAGGTGTTGCAAATGCCAATAGGTGACTATAACCGCTGTCCATTGTTTGTCTCAGCATAACATAAAAAAAGCTTGTAATGACCTAATGACTAATGTGTGTCTATCATTTTGTCATAGAAATCTGTTCCTAAGAAATGCTTAAGTATTTGCTATTAGTATCTTAAGTTTCACACAAGTCGTGGCTCATCTGTTCTTATGTCTTTACAACTTGCATATGAGAAGACTTCAATGCAGATTTTATGCTTCTTATTCGTTGGATAAAGCTTTGTGACCTCAATGCGGGATGTCAGTGCAGACCTCAGTTCCCCCACTTAGAATTAGAATTATTAGCCATTGACATTAAAGAAAAAACACCTAGTAGGCACTGTCATTTCTTGTCCTTTAAAAAAAAATGCACAATATATTATTTCTCAAAATACTACAAACTGTTTAATAATAATAAATAACGCTGGACAATCCACACATCATCATCAAGCCCCAAGCTAAGCAGAGCTTGTGTTATGGGTACTAGATGACTGATATACTTAATACAATACATTACATAGATAGATATTTTTTTATTATACATAGAAAAAACCCAGAACACCTGGAACAAATATTTGCAGATCGTACAAACATTTGTCCCAGGGTGGGAATCGAACCCACAACCTCCTGTGTCGCAGGCGGACCTTCGCCCACCGCGCCACATCGGTCGTTTACAATATTACAATGGATCCCGCACTAGGGCTAGCATGTATTGCAGGAATCCAATCATGTTGATCCTTTGCATGTTATCTTTACCTGTTTTTTAATATTTTTGATGAAGTCAGTTCAATCCATCTTGCTTTCTTTACTCTTCAAGAAAACTTTAGCCAGCTGGTTGAGCATGATCTCCTCATCATATTAGTATAGGTACATAACATTAAAGCACCCTCTCTTATTTTGGACGCACTTCTTATCTTTCCCACAGATTGTAATAAATGATCAAACTATTGAGGAACATGCCAAAACAACAGAGGAAATTAAGGAATGTTGCAAGGACATTAAAGTGCTTGGCAGGAAAGATCTGAAAGCTCTGCTGTCATGGTTAAAGCACATGAAGGAATGGAAGGGACCACAAAAGGTATGAAGCTATTATTGTTCAATGTTCGACTTTTAGTGGACTTTTAGTATATTCATTGCATTTTAATTTTGATAGTTTTCCTAATTGCCAACCCTTTTTTCACAGAGAACTGAAACAGAGGAGGAACTGGCAGATTCAGCTACAAAAGATGAAACAGAAGAAGCTGATGATGAAGAAGATGTTGATTCAAAAATTGCTGAACTACAGGTTAGATAGCAATTTTGATGCTGACTGTCTGCATCATACAGTATCATGATTGAAAGTGGTCTATGTTTGTTCACTTTTTTATGCACTTTATTTGTTTGTGAATTACTAAATTTTGTCTGTTGACTTAACTGTATATAAATCAAAAATCTCTAAAATTATTTTAAAATTGTGTGTGTTGATGGCTGTAGACCTAAATTAGTGGACCTAAAAGCTATTTTTCACCCAAGTTTTCTTGATATTTAAAAAAAAAATCAACGAATTTGATAAGGTTATGATCAATAATAATTTCTACAAAGTTATTTTTATAACAACATGTAATGCATTTTCAGGATGAAGAGCGACGTTTATCGAAACGGAAGAGAAAACAATTAAACAAACAAAGACAGAAATTGGCAGAGAAAATGAATCTTAAAATGGTGCTTAAAGGTGATGGTGGACCTATTATGGAAAGCAATGACATGTTCAGCCTATCTGACATCAAAAATGCTGAGGTAAACATAACTTAGTATTAGAAAAAATATAATATCTTTAATATGGGTATGTACTCATCAGAAATTATGTATTTTTTTGTGACAGGAATTATCAAGAATTATAGATCAGGCACCAGACCTAGTTGCCAACCCTGACGATGACTCTGATGATGAGTTAAAAGTGAAACAAAAATTTGTCAAGTATGACGTGGAAGCTTCCAAGCTTGACTCTTCTGGACTATACTATAAAGATTCTGACAGTGAACTGGAGATGGAATCAGATTCTGATACAGAAAAAGAAAAGGATTCTTTAGGTAAGAAAACGGTATAACTTAAGTTTTGGAAGGTTCTCGATTGGGCCATCAGCCAGTTCCTTAACTTTCTCAAATGCATGTGACTGAGCGATAACATAGTTCTACTTTTGGGCATGATCCTTTGGAATACCTACATATACTATGTAGATCATAAAATTACATAGATAGGCCAGAAGAGCCTTGGGCAGAAGCTAGTAGGATATAAAATAAATATCCATAGTCCTTCCGACTGGCACAAAATCCAAGACTCAACTGTTTTCTTCTTTTCACAGCATTCTCAGATTCGGATGATGATTCGAAAAAGAAGAAAAGAAAAATTGACAAAATAACTGAACAGAATACTTTGAGAAACAGCAAACTAAGCAAGACTCCAATAATACCCAAGAACAATCCTCTTCTGACGGATTTGGACAACACAGACCCAGTTTCAAGGAGGTCCATGAAAGCCGAGCTTTGGTTCCAGAAGGATATTTTCAAGGACATTGACGAGGCAGACGATGAAGGCGTGGATTTGGATAAGTTAGCTGAAACTTACACTGAGAAAGGTAGATAATTAATAGTATTAAACTATTATTACGAACTTTAATATGAAAAATGCATCACTTATTATTTAACAATGTAACTGTTTGTGATAATTTTTATACGCTAAAAATCTTAAAGAACATATCAGATATTTTTGATTGATATTCCATTACAAGCCCTAAATTTAGTCTACTACTAGAGTTTGTCCTGTAGCAGTGGACAGAAACATTTGTATACACCTCTCTCCTATGTTTTAAACATAACCAAGCAAACCTTAAATATTATTTTTAAATTCATAGAAATCTATAATTGCAGGCAAAAAAGTTATCGATACAAACCTAACATCCGAGGGAGAAGGAAGAGGCGTTGGTGTAAAGAGGAAACACACTGAAGAGAGTTCAGAAGACGATTCATCGGACAGTGACTACGAGGTCGAGAGTACAGTGGCGCCCAAAGCCGCGTCCGGTGGCGGCGCCAAGGGTAACAAGGACGGTTTCGAAGTCGTCTCTCAGGACCCAGGTAGGAATCTACTAGAACATATCTAAAGACTATTTTATTTTAGTAACCATCGGCACTTAAAAGCAAAATTAATTACTAAACTTGTAGCTATGTGGCCATTTAGAGGTCTCCACTGATAGAATGTCGCTGTGATGTATGACATACCCTGTCTATATGGGCAGAGATGGTTATGCAAAATCGAGTAATGAAATCGCGTCTAGATGACGTGATGCCATTTTTAATCCCTTGACTAAAAAGGGGTGTTAAGTTATAGGCCATTGTGTGTTTCTAAGTCTAAGGCTTCATAGATCCGTAACAGGCGCTCCGAATTCGATGGATTTTTTGTTTTGTATGAAAGCTGGTATTTTGACCTGAGGATGGTCGCCCTCAATAAGACTTAGTGATTATAAAGCCGATGCTGAAAGAACCAGTGTGGTGAAAAGATTCAGTGCTCCTCACAGAGGCTCCTTTCATGCATGTGTCACATGTCATCTAATATTTGGCTCCAGGACATATCGGTTTACTCACGATGTTTTCCTTCGCCATTTGAGAGCACAATAGTATGCGCACATACATTTTTACAGTGAAAAAAAACAATTTGTGCTTGACGGTATTCGAACCTATGGCCTATAAATCAAAAGTCGAGGTCACTAAAAATTTATCACAACTTTTTTACCGATTATGTATTTTTGTGGATATGTTTCTTCCAGATTTAAAAAGGCTGAAGAAGAACCTGAAAATGGATGCGGAAGCGTTAGCTTTGGGCACAATGATCGCGACGTCGAAAAAGTTTAAACGTGATTTATACGATGACGCCTGGAATCGATACGCATTCAACGATAAGAATCTGCCGGATTGGTTCGCGGAAGACGAGAAAAAACACATGACGAGACCAGTTACAATTCCTGAGGTATGTATCAATAACTTTTCATGTTTCAGTTGCGATGATCTATTTTATCAAGAACGATGACTCATGACGATAAACACTTGTAAGTAACATGTGCATTTAATTCGCAGAAATACACAGATGAATACAAGAACCGGCTGCAAGACATAAACGCTAGGCCCATCAAGAAAGTGATAGAGGCTAAAGCTAGGAAGAAGAAGCGTATGGTCAAGAAAATGGAACGCGCAAAGAAGAAGGTCGAAGCAGTCATGGAGAACGCAGACATGTCCGAACGAGAGAAGGCGCAGCAAGTCAGGCAACTGTACAAAAAGGCTCAGGCAGACCCCAAAAAGAAAGTAACCTATGTTGTAGCCAAAAAACACACATCGGCTAAGAGAATGAAGCGGCCGAACGGAGTCAAAGGCCAGTACAAGGTGGTCGACCCGCGCATGAAGAAAGACATGCGAGCGGCAAAAGCGAAAGAAAAAACAAAGGGCCGCAGTAAGAAAGGCAAAGCGTCCAAAGGCAAAGCTAATAATAAGCAAAAGACGCCGCCTAAAAAGAAAGGCAAGAAAGTGAAGTAAATATATTCGTAGTTGCACAAAATTTCAATGTAAAATTGATTGATACTTATGTTAAAACTTATTTTATAAGAATACATTTTCTTATACTATTGATACCTACTATTATTTTTTTGATCATAAAAACGGCGTAGTGCGGTTTGGACTCCGCAGGTTCTGTACCACCACACAAAATCTAGGTATATACTAATGATAAAGAGGACGAGTTTTTTTGGTTTTTTGTTTGAAGCCTAATTCTCAAGGAAGGTATAGGCTATTTAATATCACGCTACGATCCGTGACGATACCAAGTGGGCCGGTAATCGAGAGGAACTTCAAAAAATACCTCGTGTGTTCATAAGTCTTGAGACACAGTAAAACTAAAATATTTTTGGAGCTAAGTGGAGTATTCATTTATTGGATATTAAAATTAAAACTACTGACATCTAGATCTGTATTTAAAAATAAATCATTCAAAATGGCCGCCTTTGCATTCAATGCAGGCCTTCAAACGCGTGCGCCATTCATCTATGGCGGCACGAATCTTTTCAATGGGAATCCGTTTCGATTCTTTAATAAGGGCTCGCTTGAGAGAATCCAGGTTTGGGTGAGACTTTCTGCATGCCCTCAGCTCCAATTCCGTCCATAAAGAATAATCCAAAGGATTCAAGTCAGGGCTTGACGAGGGTCAATCTTCGCTCCGAATGAAGCCTGGCAAATTGGCCTCCAGCCAACGTTGGGTAGTCTTAGCTTTATGGGAGGGAGCAGAGTCCTGTTGGAAAACCCAGTATTTTCCAGCGAATAGCGTATCATTTAATGGTTTAACCACCGCTTCCAATATGTCGGTTTGGTAATTTTGTGCCTTCACCTTGACGCCTTGCTGGCAAAAATGAAGCGAAGTGACCCCCTCGTAGGAAACACCCCACCAAACCATCACACTTGCTGGATGATGAGTGCGCTGGACATTGCGTACAGATGGCTGGACGTCCTTTGAACTTCTGGCGTAAACCTTATTGTTCTGCCGGTTAAACTTTTCTTCCACCGTGAAGATCTTTTCATCGGTAAACAGGATATTTTTTGGATCGTGTCTCTTCAATAGGTTCCGACATCGTTCCAGTCGCAATTTACGAAGACGCTCGTTTAAATAATGCACTTTCCTTCGACTGTAGGCCTTTAGTTTAAGATCATATTTAAGTATCCTGTTCACCGATATTCGCGAAATGTTGGTCTGCAGAGCTAATTTCTTTTGAGTCCGGCAAGGGTTGCGTCGAATTCGCTCTCTGATTACTTTGATGTTGGCGGGCGTCCTTACAGACCGCGGGCGGCCACATCTTCCACGGTCTTCTAAAGAGCCGGTCTCCTTGTACCTCTTTATGGTATAATACACAAAGTTCCGACTACATCCCAAACTTTGGATTTCACTAAAAACTTGCATTGGTTTTTTTCCTGCTTGAAACAGTGAAATTACAGTCGCACGCAAATCTTTTGTTGGCGCCATTTTCACGGAGAATGAAACAAATATTCAAATGTATATTTTTTCTGATTCAAAACATTCGAAATTTAAAATTTTAAAAGTTTAAAAAAGGTTGCATGAATTACTTTCTTTTTAAATTAATTAAATAAGTTCGTCTCAAAACTTATGAACACACGAGGTATAGTTGGCTTATTGCCCACGTCTTGAATGGGAGTTAGCATTCCTAACCCTTAAAATGTGTACACCGTGATAAAGTAATAAATAAAGTACAATTAATTAATCCTACTAAACGTGGAAGTTTGTGAGGATGGATGTTGGTTACTCTTTCACGCGAAAACTACTGAATGGAGTTTATGAAACTTTACAGTAATATTAGCTTTATACATCAGAGTTTACAAGCTTCTTGTGTTACAAGCTACTTTTTATCCGGGTAACTCACGGGCGAAACTGTGGGCAGAAGCTAGTAATTTTGACGACCTCTGTGGCGCAGTAGGCGAATGTCCGCTTGATACCACAAGGTTGCGGGTTCGATTCCCGCCGCAGGCCAATGTTTGTATGAACTGCAAATATTTGTCTCGGGTCTGGGTGTTTTCTATGTATAATATGTAGCTATGTATTTACAAAAAAGGTATATATATGTAGTATATCAATCATGTAGTTCCCATAATACAAGCGCTTAGTTTGGGGCTAGATGATGCTGTGTGAAAAATTTCCACCATTATTTATTATTATTATAATACTATAAAGTTAGAAGCACCGAACACAACACCGATGGTTAGAAGTTATTGGTTGACCGGCGGTAATGTGGGTTTCGGGTGGTGCGGGTGGAAAGCAGACCCATTAGACGGTATTATAAATATATTTTTACGACTAAGGTCAGGGTGATATTTGAATTAACGTGCGTCACTTGGGAGTTCAGGGTCAATCCCGCCATGTAATGATATCACTTCTGGTGGCCTTCACGTCTAATTCCGATTCGCTCCAACTACGTTGTCTGCCTACTAAATAACGTGGAGCGATTTCGGACGAAGTCTGTCACAATCATTTTAAAATATCCTTGCGTTGGTGGAAAAACAATGTTAAATGAAGGACGCGTGAACTCACTCTGGTATATTATTCGCGACAAGGTCGTTTCAATAATTTTTGTACTTTATGATATTGTTTTGCAAAATTTTATGTTAATTGTTGAGATAATAATCGTTTATCCTCATAATTATGTGATGATCTTGTGTGAATAATGTTTTTATCTTGACCTCTCGGTTTAGTGCAGTACCTATGCAATGCAAGCGTTTCAATAGATTGTAAAAATCCTCCAGATTTTATAATTACGAATGTAATGGTGAAAATTCTTCCACTAAATCGGTTAATCAGTACATACGTAGAAGTTTTAGAATACTAAGTACCTACCTAGTCAGAGGCTGGTCTAGAAACTTGATATTTGGTTCATGCCTAAATATACATCCTGATGGTATATTCCGGTCTGTTTTAGTCTAGAGCGCCTACAATAGTATAGACCCCCCTTCAGTGCTGTCATCGCCTGGAACTAACTGAATTAAGATTAAAGATATAATAAACTTTTTTGGTATTATCTCACTAATTTGGTACTTATTCCTAATTATTGTCAATAATATGGTCTGGGTGGGATTCATTATCTTCGTTGAGACAATATTGCATATTCCAGTCGAACACTGAGTAAGTTATTGGTTATCAAAAAGAACCTAACTACCTCTATGGTTGGAAATATTTGAAGTAGATGAGATTAGGAATTAGGTGGAGTGTGGTTGGAGGCAGAGGGTGGTAGGTGACTAGGCGCGAGGTGGCGCATGGCGTGGCGGTCGGTACAGGCGGCCGGCTATATCGAGCGCGATCACGGCCAAGGCCGCGCACGTCGTCATCGCTCCCGAGCCGACCGCCCGTGCCCCTTGCCCCACGCTCGCGAGTACCTACACATTATACCTAACGCCTACCCTCCACCGGCTTATTGCGTCGTAAGTTCTGTTCCGAGCTCTGGCTTGTTCCATTTCACGGCACCTACCATTCGTCACCTTGGTTGTCTTTTCAGTGACATCTTTGTATAGTAGGTAGGTATACCTTTGTTTTTATATATTATGATGAATGTGCCCTTGAGAAGATGGTTTTATTTAATAAGTACCTATACATTCTTGACAAACTTGCGTTATTGCGAATTTGTTGTTATATTTTTTTTTGAATTGGGGGAAAGGCAGGAATAAATAGTTCTATCTGTTCCCTCGTTGCAAAAAGGGGACAGATCGAACTTTTTTTCCTATCAGGGTGACGGATGGGAATAATTCATGTGTTTTAATCATACTTATATAAGTGGCACAGATATCCGCAGTCAAAATGTACCTAATGCACGAAATATACCTACTTGTACTACCTCAATTAGGTATATGCGCTGCAATAAAAATATTCCAAAAGGTTAAGGTGAGCTTGACCTTAGAAATTGGAGTAGGCATTTCGTGTTTGCTATAAGTAGCTAACCCGGGGGGGTTTGAAATGACGTCCGCAGCAGGTAGAGGCTGCGGAACGCGGGGGACGACCTCGCCCTCGCAAGGTCGCGGGTTCCATTCCACTCGACTACGTCACCTTATCTACCTTACCTACCACCACTCGGCTCAGTATTCTTCCATAAATGCTCCTCTCGGTTCCCGATATACATATGTACGTACCTATTCACATTTTAAAGCAGTGCGTATGGAAATGTTTGTGTTATATCAACACACCACAATGCCTCAGTAAGGTAAGTACTTCGCTCGTATGTATTGAAGGTAGGTAGTTGTGATTAGACTTAAGAGCTATGTTCTTATCGGTGCAACTGACGCAATTTTTAGTTTTTAATTTTTAGTTTTATATGAGATTTCTTGTGCAGTAGCCCTTGCTTTCTGCACCGCAGTTCGAGTGTTGTAGCTATACATGAGTAATATTTATCTGTATTATGTAGATACTTGTATATACATTTACGGTAGCCCATTAGTTACGCCTGGCTTAATTATCGCTCATTTTTTTGCAGATATATAATAGAGGTGGTTATAATTTGGTGACTGTTGTTTTGTACAGGTATGTGCCTACGTCGATTACTCCGTGATACTTAGATACGCGATAGATATATAGATAGAAAAAACTTCATTGAACAACTAAAAATACTGTACCTAGGCGAATTTAATGTATACCCTATTTCTTCCCTTGTTCCCTATTTGAATATTTTTTTGACCTAAAAACTGTATGGTTCTAGACCTTCAAGGGACTCGAGGGAGTACCTACTTACTATTGGAAAAGGATAGAATACGACGTAGAACCTTGAGTTTCGCGACCTTTCCCCCTTCAAATATGTAAATAGGTCTATAGATAATATGACTCCCGAGGCATGCCCTCCCCTCTGAAAAGAGCACAAAGCCACAACACCACCTTCCCACTCCACACCTCGATTTGATTGCTTGAGCTCTCTTTGATTAGGTACGAACTACGAATGTACTTTTCCACCATCATTTACCACCATCGTTGTAGCTATGTTTGTAATGATTGTGTTTATTCAATATACGAAATCGTTTTAAATAATATGTTATAGGTACTCGTACATACTAATAAAAATATTAATTTCAATTTCGAAACTGGAATTAAAGCAGCTGATGTTGAAAAGATCGTGATGTCAATTGTCGACATTGAACAGCTTCTAAAGCTTTTATTGAAACCATCCAGTTTTCCGTTAATCTTCGTTTTATCGAAAGCATTTCAATTAAAGCTCTCAACAATCCAGTATTGTTCTAGAACTTCGGTGAGTCAAACCGTCG
Source organism: Perizoma flavofasciatum (assembly GCA_958496245.1). NCBI lineage: Eukaryota > Metazoa > Arthropoda > Insecta > Lepidoptera > Geometridae > Perizoma > Perizoma flavofasciatum. The sequence goes on along the minus strand of OY292425.1, from coordinate 8,391,177 downwards.
TCATCTGTTTCGAATTTACCTTTATTTTGTTGTTCGTTGGTTTACCGGTGACGGGAGTCATCGAGTCGCGGATAGATTGTCCGTTTGCAGGGACGTTACACAAATCTCGTGGACATTTTGTCGCCCCCGCACCATAAAGAGTTGAGTTTAGTGCGTGTGGCGCGGGTGAGCGACCATATTCACGGCCAACCGTGACCACGCGCTCAGAACAAAGCCTCTGACGTAACATCACGACGACTGGAAGCCGAAGCGCAGGCTGCAGGTGCAGGAATAATTTGCAAGTAACTTCCAGACATTTTATAGCTACGTTGCTCCAGTAAAACATTGTGATGGACTACGGTCCATGCGTCTCATTTCCACTTTTGATTGTAATTTTGTCGTCAGTATAGGTAGATTCCTTTTCAGATTATTCTTGGGTATATTTATTTACAAGATGCTCTGATATTTTGGCACATAAATTGAATATGTTTGTTGGATAGCGATCTACGAGTACCTGACTACCTATCTTCTGGAAACCTTTATTAAAAAACAAATAAAACTGGATAACAAAATAATACACATTTGCTTGTATATCCTATTATTATTATAAACGCGAAACTTTGTGAGGATGGATGTTTGTTACTCTTTCACGCTAAAACTACTGAAAGGATGTTGATGAAACTTTACAGTAATATAGCTTGAACATCAGAATAACACAAAGGCTACTTTTTATCCGGGTACCACGCGGGTGAAGCCATGTGCAGAAGCTAGTATATGATACTTTTATGTTAAGTTTCTCCTTCAGGTATTATATTATTATACTATTGCTAACTAACGCTAAACCTATCAATATTTGTATATTTGTAATGCGTTTAATTACTTGGTATTAGTCATTTACAGGGTTGGTACGATTAAATCATTTTGATTTAAATCATGATTTTGATCACGATTTGAAAACCAAATGATTTTTTCAATAATAATCAATGATTAAACTAAATGTACTTTTATAGAAATAAAGTAAAAAATTAAGATATGATAAGTTTATTGCTATCAAAGAAGAAATAAACTTAAAAATCTATGTCATTATTCTAATAATTGAGCAATAAAACTAATTTTCCGGCTTTGTCATTGCCCAGTCGGTTGCGTTATTTTGTATAGTTGCCTCACTATAGGGTAAATATTTGACTGTACCTCTTTATTGAAGACATTTTTTGTGACATACACCACTCAAGTGGTGTGACATTGTTAATCACGTCCTCCGCGAACACCACGATTTTGATTCAGATTAAGTTTCACTAATAACGGTAGTAAATAAAAACATTAATTATGATTTATTTAAAAATCATGCTTTAATGGATTTAATAAACATAATATGTTTTTTTCCAACACTAGTTACTAGAGTGTTTGCGTTAAGTGCAGAGGCTGTTGTTTTGTGTATCAGTTGCCTTATATTTCATTTTATGCAAATAAATATATTATTTTTCCAATAAAATTTGTAGATACGAACGTTATAAGAAAAACTTAGGCGATTTATTGTTTTTTTTTATATTGGATGCAAGTCTAAATCTAACCTGAAAAAAATACTAAACCTAACTGTGTTTGTCGTCTTACATTTGTCATTATATTCACAACTAGTTGTTGCCCGCGGCTTCGCCCGCGTGGTATGTTAATAAAAGTAGCATATGACCGTCTCCAGGCTTCAAACTATGCCCACCAACTTTTGAATGAATCGAACCAAGGATTACAATTTATACAAAGTTCAGAACTCAATTGCACACCCCCAAAGGGTAGTTTTGAAAAAATAAAACATACGTGTTTCAATATTTACTTTAAAGTTTATTTGTACAGAGTTTTGAGCGAATCAAACAATTTATTATTTTTCATAGAAACTTTACCGCCCTATTTAACCCCCTTAGGGGTCGATTTTCGAAAATTAGATTAATGTGCCTATGTGTTATTCCAGATCCTAAACTATCTACATTCCAAATTTCATCAAAATCGGTTTAGTAATTACGGAGATACGTGGTAACAAACATTCACACACACACACACACACAGACTTTCGCATTTATTGTATTAGTAGGATAGGATAATTTGTCATTCATTAATCATTCATTACCTATCCGATCTATAAACTTTTTAACGAATATATTATATTGAGATGAACGGAGTGCCAGCCAGCACGCAATAAATAGCAGTTGGTACCTAGTAGATGTATTTCGCTCGGTGGCGGTGGTTCGATGACCGACCGTGGCAGGCCGTCCGCCCCACTTGCACGCCACATTACTTGACCGATTAGACTCCGCTGCAGTTTACTCAATGAAAACCCACTATTAACGCTCGCACGCGCGTGTGGGCATTATGTAGTAAATGCCTATAAATAACTATCGTATATTTTATCATTCATGAAACGTATCATTGTTTGTCAGAAAAATAATAATATAATTTATGAATAAAGTAAATCGCCCTGTTGCTTGGAAATTTAGTACAAACATTGTATAATATTTAAATGTTAAAGAAGATAATGAGTTCAATGTAAGACGTAACTTTAATTGCATGTCTACGAAAAAAAACAGTGTTTAGGATCCAAAATAAGTGAGTTTGCAAAAGCGTTCCTTAGAATTAATCAAGTTCCATGACTGAGTAGGTAAACAAAAATCTACCTCCTAAATTGTAGAATCTAGAAAAAAAATATTTTAAAAATGATCTGCATCAGCGCCCAGGTCACCCAAAAAAAATATTTATCTTCGTTATTTTCACCCTAAGTGTATCTCATTCGATGAAGTAAGGTTGTCTTCATGTTATATCAAAATGAAATTATAATTTTACTAGGTACGGGTAACTAAGACATTCCGAAATAGGCTTACGGACATTCTATGGGAATAAAGTTGCGGATCTACATATAAGTTATGGTTAATGTAGTAACGGTTTAGTGTAGTGACCTTACCTATTTGGTTTGTCGTACATTCGGATAGTAGCTAACGGGTACGATTCACGTGTGGGAATATGTACGCTCTATAAAATATTTTATCAGCTGTCATCATAACTTATGATATGTACTCGTAATACGCTATCATCTACTCTACAAACTCAACATACCCGTAGTGTCTTACCCCGCAGTCATTACACGATCAGGCAGATTCTATTTTATACATTAATTTATATGTATAGTATAATAAACACCAAACAGTTACATACACAGTCCTGATCCCATACTAGGATTCCCTGTGTCGTGGGTAAGTATCAAGAACTACGAGTACCATGGTACCACTACAAAGAAACCATACGTGTATCTGATCGGGTTGGTCCCATAATCCCCTTTAATAACCCCACCTGAATTCTGAATTGTGGCATATTTATATTAGAACCACAAGTCATAACGAAAAAAAATCAAAAATGGTATAAGTTAGGCCCTTTTGGAGAGAAATGGTAACTGATAAACAAACAACCTCTTATTAGACGTATTCCACATTGGGCACCCGCTTATACGGCACCTGAGTTAATGGCACCTGAGGTATTCCACATACGACATCGATATTTCTTACAGTTGCTATAAGTAAAATCATTTATTATTTAAAATTTTATTCCACATTGGGCACCTACGGATCAGTAGGTTGGACATTTAATTTTTTAGGACGTCGAAATAAAAAAATCTATTAAAATCAGTAGAGAGTTTAATAACATGATAATAAAAATAAATAATCGTAAATAAACCTAAAAAGTATATATTTCTAAATTATATTGTAACTTAAGGCTGATTTTACAATACATGTGATTAATGAAACTTATTGTGATATTAAACCTAGAGAAGTTATATTTTTATCATGTTATTAAACTCTCTTATCATTAACAAGCCTATTAGTGCCCACTGCAAGACTTGTGACGCATAATCTATGTTTAAGTATTTTTTTTTAACATAAGAAACAACTCAAGACAGTAGAAGTGCCAATTATTGACTGTATGTCATATTTAAAAAAATATATTAAAATGACAAAGTTAACTGCGAAAATAAATTATTGTGAATAAACTTAAAAAGTATTTGTTTCTAAATTATATTGTAACTCAAGGCTGATTTTGCAATGTGACTAAGGAAACTGGTTGTGATATTAAACATAAAGAAGTTATATTTCCGTCTCAATTACGACAATTATACTAGCTTCTGCCCACGCCTTCGTCCGCGTGGTACCCGGATAAAAAAAGCCTATGTGTTGCTATATTACTGTAAAGTTTCATCAAAATCCGATCAGTAGTTTTTGCGTGAATGAGTAACAAACATCTATCCTCACATACTTTCGCGTTTATAATTAGTAGTAGGATAGGATGGGTACCCATACCTACCGACAGGCTCATGAAGTCATAAGTCTTGCACTGCTGTAACGTAATGTCACCAAAAAGTATTAATACAGTTAAAGATTACAAAGAACGACCAGGGAACTAGTAAATTGTAAAGTAGCCTGACCGTTTTATGTGTGTATTGTGGCGAAACCCGGGCCGCGCGGTCGTCGACCGAGGCCCTTGACTCGCGCGGGTTCAGCGACACCGCGCCCGCCGCCCGCTGACGCTTGCTGCCACCGCTACCGCTCCTTCCTTGTCCGTGAGATTTCTCACAATCGCTAAGTAGAGGTGCTATTCCAAAATCCTATGCACAAAACTCACTGTCTTATCTCATTCATCAGAACGAGGTGTAAGTAATGTAGAGCATGACGTAAGGTTTAAATAAGTATAACTAACTAACTTCTGGTACGTCTCCAGGTCTGCCTTTCCGTACCGAATGGTTTTCATATTTTCCTGACGCTTAGAACCGACCATACATCGGTTGGTATGGGGTGTTTTTAATAATACCTAATTGAAGTCAGACGTAAATATTTACGTGCAATTAAACCTAATTATATTAGTATAATGTAGAACCATGTAATTGACTTTACATGATTCTACATCTACCATTTATCAGAAAAAAAGTGACGAGGTTGCACGAAGAAAAAATAGTTGTGTTTCCTTTGAATGTCGTAAATCATACCCAAATCTTAGAATACAGATAAACTAGAAGCCGCGCCTCATACAAGAACGAGGTGGAAAGAGAAGTAAAAAAATAAACCGGAAAAGTCTGACTCGTGCACCGAGGCTTCCGTACAAGCTTGTTTATTTACCAAAATTAGCATTACTCAAGTTCATTAACTATGAAAGCACCAAACATTCCTCTAGGGAAAAGATAAGTCCGATTGAAAGATAAACTTCACTTTGTAGTTGCCAAAATTTTCGCACGTACATCTGTATACGTCACGGTCAATTCTCCATCTGCAAATGTAAGTTTATAATCGTATTTTTTTTAATGTGGTAAAACTACAAAATAATAATTTTCGGCCTTTTTCCTTTACTTGTTTTGTGAGACATTCTTTCTTGCCAAATTTTATTATTCTAGGTCAATGGGAAGTACCCTATAGGCTTTAATTTACAAGTGTACAAATTAAATGTCTTTATTTTTTGATATTTTAGAGCTCAATTACAACTTGATACTTCATGCATTCCTGAGATAAAGGGTCTTGACAGACAGACAGAAAGACGGACGGACAACGAAGTTTTCCTTTTTTTCTTTTGAGGAACGGAACCCTAAAAACCTTGCTAGCTTGCGAATGGTTTCCAAACTATTTGTGTAAATTGTAATAGCGAGTAGCTACCTAGCTATTGGCTATAACAATTTAGACTCATGTTAGAAGTGGTGATAGATGGTGTATTAAGGAATTCTAAAAGAATCCATTATGGTCGCACGCGCGACGCGCTTTCTGCATAATCAAGACCATCAAACAATTAAAAAAAGCGCAATACTGATTTAAATTAAGATTTAAAATCACATAAAGTATGTGGGTATTATTTTTCAGGTTTTACGTTATTATGATGGGAGGGATTTAATTTTTAATTTAATTAAATGCCGTATATCGTATAAAACATATTTATAACGATATACGGCATTTAATCAATAATTTCTTTGCTGCAGTATGATGCTGGCACTCTGTTGATGTATTTTGAGTATTTATTTATATTTTAATGTAACCAATACTATTTTTTATAAAACAATATTGCACGTATGCTGTAAACAGTTGTACGGCTTTCGTACACAGAGGTATTTGCCCCGATTTGTAAATATATATAATTATACCTAGTAAAGTGTAAAAGCAATCGAGCAAGCATTCTGGGTTTTGATAAGCAGGTCATAATATCTATTTTGCAAATCTCAATCTATCTTACTTTAAATAACTGCAGATAGATTAAACATGTTTTTTTAACCGACTTTAAAAAAGTGGGAGGTTGTTAGTTACTTGATATCTTCGCCAATTGTTAACCGATTTTCATGATTGTTTTGTTGATGTATGGAGAATGAACCCGAAGTGGTCCCATAAAAGTGTAATTCGTGAGGAATTGCCTCTTTTCTCGTAAAACTCAAAAAACATCATCTTATGGAATCACGACTAGACGAAACATTTTTTGTGAGCTATTTTACATTTTATTGGAAAGAGTATCATCCCGAGTGAACAAAATAACGCAAGCACGTGGGAAAGTATGTTTTTTGATATTTTAATGTCGTATATTGTAAGATATATTATAAGTAAACTAATATTTAGAAAAAAAATGTGGAAATTGCCTACTTATATGTTTTTTAAGTATTTTTATGGCTATAACTTACTGATTCAGGTCAGTTCTTCGTTTCTTTGTGCGGTTGGACGCAAAATCCGGCGCGCGTTGATGTCTTTTTTCAAACAGAATGGGCTCCGGTCACTGAACCTAGAGGTACGTCGTATTATTATCGAAACTTTATACAGTAATGCTCTTTTGTGGACTCAATGTTTTCTAGAACATAGATGTACTAATATATATATACTGTATAAAGTTTACCTACGGGTGAATTAGTACATTTCTCACATGCTCTAGACGCGTTTGGGTTTCGGTCTACACAAATTATAGAGCCAATTATTTGCCTTTGGGCAAAGTAAAACTATCCAAAACAACCAAAGTTGATCCAAAGTAGATCATCGATAGGTCGGTACATAATCATAGTGATACAAGTTGTATTGGAACCAGAATTTGAGCTTTTTGCGCTTTATAACAAATAAATCGATGAAACATTCCTACACTTTGTATGTTTCATATGCCTATTTTAGTAGCTTAATCTATGTATATCTAGACTAATATTATAAAGAAGAAAGATTTATTTTGTTTGTTTGTTTGTACCGGATATGTTCCAAAATGACGACCGATTTTAACCATTTTTTCACCAATAGAAGGCTTAATTATCAGGAAGTAAAATAGGCTATAATTTATTTAAAAAAAAAATTGCAATAATGTAACCAATAGTAGCATAATTTTGCCTATAAAATTAATTATTTGGCATGTACTGAGAAAACCATTTATGATACATAAAAATTATATACTATATGATAAAAGTACTCATTATTACCTACAAAAAAGTCCTGGAGGGAATATATGTAACTATCATAGTTAAGTCACAATAGCAGCTTTTGTATTCTAAATTTTAATTAGATAGCCGGTAGAAACAAAAGTTGGTTACATTGGGATCGTAGTATTAAGTCAAATAAATGGCTTGCCGACATTTCGGACACAAAAATTTCGGACACTGTGTCCGAACTGACACTTTTTATTTTAGTTAACTATTTACCGACATTTCGGACACCAATGATTTGTACAGTCAGATAATAAACTGCCTAGACAATTCCAATGATACCTTAAACATATAAATCAATCTAGCCGTTTGGATGATATTAGGTTTTTTTTTATAATTGTTTGATATAGTTTTATCATCAAGGTTATTTATGTAGCAGTAAAATACTTTACTGTTACTTTTTATCCCGATATTCCCACGGAATCAAAATTTACGCGGGTGAAACCGCGGGCGTAGCTAGTCTACGTATACATACAAGAGTTTCAGATCTCCTTTTAAGTATGTACGTAGATATCTGTGATATGGGGATATCGTTCTTCCAAGACAAAATTTAGATATTTTTATTGTTTTTTAGACCTTGTGTTAACTTTATACATAAGACCAGGTAGTTTTTTTAGCTTAGTTTTCCTAACATTTTCTTGCGGAACAGTGTGTATTCTTGACTTAGATTTGACTTAGCTACCTAATAATACATTTAAAAAGATATCTGAGATAAACAAATGAATGAAACAAAAAACGAAATAAACTAAGAATCAGCATGTTACGAAGTTCCCTCACAGACGAGTTTAAATTTGGAAAGATAGAACGTATCTAATTTATAGAATACCCACGGCTTCGCTCGTGATGTACCAGATAAAAAGTAACCTATACCTATGCTATTCTTGGTCATAAACTCTTCCCAAGTTTCATCCAAATCCGTCCCGCTGTTACAGCGTGGTTCAAACAAACTTTATCATTTAACTGTTTATACATTTTTAATATTATAAAGGTACTTAGTAGGACAGTAGGAAGTAAGATGATAGGTTATTTTACTGATGTAAGGGTAAGTACTTACTAATCTTTTTGGGGTCGCCCGCCCTATTATTTCCATGCAAAGCTAGCGTGGAAAGACTAATGTTCTGAAAGTTTGTTATTATGTTTGGATATTTGTGGTTCAATCACATCGTAGCGGTTAAACCGTTTTAGATAAAACTTAAATAAATAAAGATTGTGGCCTGAAATTGTATTAAGGCTAGCCGCGTGCGCGTGGTGTGGAACCTTATTAAAATGAGCTAGTGTGTAAATGTGTCTACCTACACACAAAAGCTGCCAACCCGGCGGCAAAAGCCGGCTGGTTGGGCTGCCAATGGCTGCTAGTTGTTTTAAAAAATCCTGAAATTATTTTATAATTTTAGTACCTTTATGAAGTTTCAAGCACCATGCTTTAAAAAGTTTCCAAACACCCTAATTAAACCCCTGCAAAGGTTTTAATTAGGGTGTTTAAAGGCGTGTTGCAGGGTGCAACTAAGTAGTAGTATGATAGAAAATTATACATAAAAGACGTTGTCATTTGTATTAAAGCATATTTACTAAAAGTATAATGTTTTCATGTTTAAGGAATACGATTTTTCATAGAATGGTTTTCATCCCTTTTAGGCCGTTTAGAGTTGATTTCCCTTAATTCCTTCTTAGTGGTTGGTTTTGTTATCAAAGGAAGCTTCACTGCGAATTTCAGCTTGATATTGATATTTATTTATTTTTAACCATTTCGTTATAGTTACTTAACATTGGCATGTCAAAGTATACATAATCATGTTCTTAATCTAGAAAAAAAAATGTAGTCAAAATGTACATAAGTAATCTTAATCTAGATTTCTCTACTATCCATGCAAATCAGAAAGTGAACAACTCATGTATTCATTAATATGATAAAAAGGGTGACATTCAAGGAATTCCTTTAATTTAGTTTTAAATTGGTTAAGCGGAAGCCGTATAAGTTCATTAAACTTTCTGTGTATTTTCTCAATTTGATTAATATAAACTTTGTATTGCGGGTACAATAGAAGCATATATTCTCTATCTATCATTCTCTATATCTAACGTAACGTAGGCCTCCTTGTAGTTGAGCACAATCTTCAAGGCTCTTTATAAGTTTATATATTTTTTATAATTCATATAGAGTATAACTTTTCAGCTCTTAAAAAAAGCATAAGTTGGCTTGTAATCAGCGTTAATTGCTCTCTTTGGAGTGTCCAAAGGTGTGTCTTTATGTCCAGCAGTGTACTTCTAAAGGCTGATGATGATAATGGTGAATACCGTACAGTAGGTAAATTACAAACTAAAATCGCCGAGTCTTGCATAACTAGAATTCGTTGTGAGATTTATTGATAATAGAAACTCATATTTACCTTATTCATTATTTTTTAATTTGTATTAGTAGTCAAATGCAATAAATTATATTATGTAGTAGAAAGTTAACAATCCTACATCGCACTGAAAGAGAAAAGTATAGAAATAAAACAAAACCAGAATGCGAGATTTCATAAGCTAGTTTAATTTCTCTTCAGAACGTGTGGGAGAAACTAAGCTTTATACCATTACTTTATACCAACACAAACTTCGTTAGCTTGTGTTGGTAAGGGTATAAATGTGGGTTAGGCACTTTTGATAATATTTAGTAAAAATAAAAGTTTAAATGTCCAGCATTATTATTTACTAGCTGCGCCCCGCGGTTTCACCCGCGTAAGTTTCGGTTCCGTGGTAATATCGGGATAAAAAGTATAGGTAACAGCTATGCATCTATCAAGTTTCATCGAAATCGGTTCATTAGTTTTTGCGTGAAGAAGTAATAAACATATTAAGTACATACTTACTGATGCGTCTGAGTCGTGCGGGTACCTTACTCATAGACATAACACCTCCCGCTCTTCGGCAACGCCCGCTCTATAGAGCAGGGAACGTCGCAGCGATTTGCGTGTTGTATTTTTATACTCGTGATAACTTTGAAATTAAATATCCACTTCGAATGAATTAAAAAGTATTTTACTGCTACATAAATACCCTCGATAATAAAACTATTTATTTGAATAAGAATTAATACTACGATACGAATGTAACGAACTTTTCGAACTTTTAGAACTTTTATTTCTACCGGCGATAAATTAAATTTTAAAACACAAAAGCTGCTATTGTGACTTAACTATGATAGTTAGATATATTCCCTCGCTGACTTTTTTGTAGGTAATAATGAGTACTTTAATCATGTAGTACATCATTTTTATGTATCATCAATAGTTTTCTCAGCGCATGCCAAATAATGCATTTTATAGGCAATATTTTGCTACTTTGGGTTACATTATTGGATCTCAATTTTTTTTGAAAGTAAATTATATCCTCTGTTACTTCCTCATAATTTAGCTTTCTATTGGTGAAAAAATGGTTAAAATCGATCCAGTAGTTTCAGAGCCAAACAAACAAACAAAAAATCTTTCCTCTTTACAATATTCGTATATAGATTTATTTATTTAAATAAAAACTTGGAAGAAATCTTTAGTTCCGACATTTAAGAGGAAATGTTGATAACGACATGTTCGAAAATTTGATTACCTTGATATCGATTCATACCGTACTACTATTAATAAAATCGAGGTAAAATGTCTCCCTGTTCCTAAACAAGCCCGATTTTGATTTTTAGCGTTCCGAAGGTAAATGTCGAAAATGTAACCCCTTAAAATCACGCCATCTCGTTCAGTTAAAAGTGTATCGAGATAGGTATGCAGACATCGTTTTATAACTAAAAATCTAAAATTAACATTAATAAAAGATAAGAGTAACCTTTTTTGTGCACTTTTTCTTTTCATTGAATAGGTCTTAAAAACATTGCACAAATTTTACTAGAAAGTAGTAGAATTTGTGTTCCACTCTAACTTTTTGTCCTAGAAGCATGAAACAAAGTTTAGCAAGTAGCGCTTAAGAACTACTTACCTACGAAAATTGATTCTGGAAGGATTTCCAATGATAACTTTAGAAGTTTGGTTTAAGCAAATGATTTTAAGGTACTCTTTTGAAGAGTTCTTAGCTCGTTTATAATATATACTGGACGTAATTTTAGGGCGGTTTAAGCAAATGATTTTAAGCAAATGGTACTCTTTTGAAGAGATAGCTCATTTATGATATAGATTTATGAAAAGTATTTTTTGTTCAATAATCCATTTTATTTGTACACATTCTTATGACTATTTGATCGTAAATTCTCCGAAGAGAGGTAGGAAAATAGAGACATTGAGAGACTTATCAAAAAAATCAAAGACTAAGAAACAAGTCAGTTGCCGTAAATAGTTGATCCAGTTTCATAATCCAGGGAATAAATTTGAAAATATCTTTATAGAGAAAAAAATCCGGACAAATTTCATATTTTTTTAATGACACGTTTTAGTCGCCTAGATTTTTTATTCTGTGCCTAGAGTCTTTATAGCTTCTAGGGCAGTGGAGTCCAAAATATTTTTTTAATTAAACTCCTACCTGTTTTTTACTCACAGTTAAATGTCAACCTAATTACGTTTCTGATAGCCGTGCTCACAAATAAGCTTTCTCTAGCCTTACCTACCTTTTCTCTAACATTGCAAGGGTGCAGGCTGTTTCTAGAGCTACAGAGTACCGGCACGAGGCCAGCCCAGTGCGGATTGGTCTAGATCTCAATCCCTCCTACATAGGTTTCACCTTCACCTGGTTGGTTGGAATAAAATTCTACACTTTCTCCTACGAGCATTGGCATGTATCCCAAGTTACTTTTTTATGATTATCTCCATAACAATAATCACAATTTGGTACAATGGCGCGTACACGCAATCACAATCAGCAAACAAGCTTGTTTGCTTACTTACAGGCTTTCCCGGCGCCGGCACAGTGTAGGGCGCGAGTGGTGTAGGCGATGCGGCGTGCGCCTGCGCACCAGAGCAGTGAAAGTGGGTTGAATGCGGCGCCATTACTTTCAGTTTCTCTTGCGCGCGCGCCCGATACCTGCCTCGTTACAATAAACATCGCATCCCGCCGATTTCTTCGAAGTTTCACCTTTTCCACTAGGCTACAGACAATACAGCTACGGCATTTCGCTGCACTTTTTGACCTGACTGTTTGTAGAAAGTTAATGTCGTAGGTATTAAAGGTTTATTAGGTAGTTCTCATCTACATTAGTAGGGCATTGCAATCAAAGGCCTAGAGCTATGCTTGAGCACACGCTGTGCTGGCTCTGGTTGATTGACTAATATTTTAAATATTGGCATCGGAGAGAAAGCCTTAAAAGCTTTGAGTTAAATCTGGTTTTCATTTGCTGGTTGAAGCTTTGATGAAATCTATGATAATGCGTAGTTACAATACCCCTCTTTCCAAAAAAAAATGGACAAAATACGAGTAATTGTATTAATCGCTAATTGTACGAAACGCGAGTTGCACAAAACGGTAACTGGATAAAACGTGAATTGGACCAAATATGAATTCGTTGATTTCGACCAAACACGACTAAGGTTACATACAGTTTTGAGGACTCTCCTGTATTAGATACCAACTTATTTAAAAAACATGCAGTTGTAACAAAAATATATGCTTTGTATCTAGTTTTCATTTGGTTGACATTGTATTAGGCACTTATCTATCTACCATTTGCTTTTATGTCTAAGTACATATTCCAGACGTATATGTATTAAAATATAAGCATTTTCCTTCCACTGGGATCATTATTTGCTTGTTAGCAAACAATGGTGATGTCGCTTAAAATTGCTTTAATGATTCTTAGTAATTTTATGATACTGGGTTGTTTACAATCGCAATATTATAAACTAGTTGTATTTATTTGTTATGTTGTTAGTAATATTTCACTGATAATTTTCCACTACGAGTTACCTACTAAGTATACTCTTCATATGTCATCCTTCACACATATTTTTTGGCCTACCTCTGCTTTTATTTCCATCCACATTCGTATTTATCACTCTTCTTGTAATATGATATATACCATACTAACCTATTACTCCTCAACTTTTCCGTCGCGGGTGCTACTTTCAAACTTCCCCTGATAATTTTGTCCATTCTAGTAACTCCACACATCCATCTCATCATTCGCATCTCAGCTGCGTGCACTCTTCTTATTATATCTAATAGATAGAGGGATCATGACTAACCTTGATAAAAATGAACGCGATAGGACGAGTGGGTTGTGAGCGGTTAGTTTGTTAGTTCATTCATTCAGTATGCTTTCAAAATACACACAGTAAGTATATCTAGATCTATCTATCTATCTGTATCACGATCTAGTTCTAGATCTAGTAATCTGCGGAGAAGTACCTATTATTCTAGTAGGTATTCCTTTGGTACGCACTCAGAACACAAAAATCTTTTTACCGCCTTCCTTGTTGTTTGATCGCCTTTGACATTTTTTGCACGGCAAAGTACAAAAAAGTCATACAGGTCGAAGTAAAAATCTTTTGAGTAAAGTGAGTACCTACAGTTTTTGTTTAAAAGAATGAGCTTCAGCTAAAACATGATCGAAGCACCATAACGTTTAAAAAATGTACCTAATTGTCTTCTAAGCTAATAAATAGTCTATGCTGTCTTTTAAGATAGTTCTCGTTCCGTTGTACATTAGAAAACTCCTGTGTTATAAAAATGCGTGATTAGCGTGACTCCAAGAGTGGCCTAGAAAGTGCACTTTCGACTGCGCCGCGACGGACGGCGATGACTGCGTTCTCTTGTGGACTAATCACCTAAATATGCGCGCCGTATATTAAAATGTCGTACATATTTTTTTAGATATTTTATTTATGAATAATAATCGCGTTGGGTATTCATGACTTAAACATAATATTGCGGATATATATACTACGATAACATTGCTGCTTACCATAATGTTTGTTTTTAGGGTTCCGTACCTCAAAAGGAAAAAAAGGAACCCTTATAGGATCACTTCGTTGTCCGTCTGTCAAGACCCATTTTCTCAGGAACGCGTGGAGGTATCAAGGTTAAATAAATATCAAATACTTAGGTCTACGGTTCCTTAGAGCTATTTATGCGAGTATCATGCTACTCGTATATATTATGATACTCGCAAATAAAGAAAAACCTATAGGATACTTCCCGTTGACCTCAAATCATGAAATTTAACAAGCAAGGTCTCACAGCATAAGTAAAGGAAAAAAAATCGTTAATTTGTAGATATATGAAACAAAAAAATCGAATAAATTGACTGCGACATAGGTACGTCGATCCACGGACGATCATTTTTTCAACTACAAAGTTAAGTTTGTCTTTTGATTCGACTATTATTTTCGTTAGAGCAATGTTTGGTGATTTACAAGCTTGTACGGAAACCTCGGTGCGCGAGTCCGGTTTTATTCGTTTACTATGTGCTTACTTGATTTACTTACAGCATTCATACATTGACATTGTTTTACGAGTCTATACAAACCTTGAGAGAGCTTAGTTACTGGATAAATTGATGAAGTTATAAATAACTTATTGCACTTATAATTTTTACTGAATGTTATTCCTGAAACATTCACTCTGAGTTTTAACCTCCGTGCATCTTCACAACTTGGTCAAAGGAAGTTCCACTTGTTGGATGGTATTTACATTAAAATAAAATAAAATTATAAATCGACCTACTAATTAAGCGTAAACTAAATTAAAAGAGCATATCGGAACCGAGTCCCACTAATAAGTGTGTAAAGAAAGGAGGTAATGGATACGTGCTAAGCAGCACAGCAAATGTTCGACGCGTTGCATCCGAAAAGAAATGAACGAAAATGAAAGTGTCCCACTTTCGCCCCCTCTAGCTTTCTACCACTTTTTTCAATCTAATCTATTAGTTACAGTCGTTTGTTATTTTGCTTCCGGATGTCGGAATTTCTTTTTACTATGTTTGGTGAATTAGAAGATTTGAAGATAGGAAATCAGGTCAATAAAATGTTATTATTAGTTTTACTTTAAGGTCGTGAATAGGATTCAATAATAAGGAGAGAAAATATAAAATGGTCCTTCAAAACTTGATTATTATTGTAAAATGCATATTTTGAAACCTAAGTATCTATATAATAAAATAGTGCATAGGTATGACTAACAGGACTGATAATCAACGCACAATCACACTAGTGTGGCAAAATAAACTTTCAAACTATGTTTACGGTCTTGTTAGTAAACTTTTCGAACAATTGAATTGAAAAGGAATTCAGGTTTATCCTGATTAAGTAGTACTTAGAGTGATAGAGTAGTATGGTCGGCGTTCGATGCGGGATCAGCCGGCCTAATAATAGTTTAGGTACCAAGGTACCTACACAAAAAAATCTAATATATTCTTGGAGTCTACGGTAGCTATGTTTAATAATAAAGTATAGTTAGGTACTCGAACGTACGTTGGTAAGTCAGACAAATCGTACGGTCACTACGAGACTGATATTTCTACTAGAGTATATTACATTTTGGTTTCCATAATTGTAATAGTTTAGATTTTAGTCTGAGACTAAAATCTAAAACTAAGGAATAAAACTAAGAGAGAGGTCTTCGTAAAAAACTCAACTTGTAGATCCAGGTTTGGGTGTTATATTCCTTCGTATTTCCGAAACTACGATAAGGTGTGCATGTGAGTATTGTGAGTGGTATTCTTTATTACCTACTGGTTGTTGCCCGCCGCTTCGCCTGCGTGGTATGTTAATAAAAGTAGCATATGACCGTCTCCAGGCTTCAAACTATGTTCACCTACTTTTGAATGTATCGAACCAAGGATTACAATTTATACAAAGTTTAGAACTCAATTGCACACACCCAAAGGGTAGTTTTGAAAAAATAAAAAATACGTCTATTTATTTGTACAGAGTTTTGAGCGAATCAAACTTAACCAAAATTTTTTTCATAGAAACTTCACCGCCCTATTTAACCCCTTAAGGGTCGATTTTCGAAAATTAGATTAGCCTATGTGTTATTCCAGATCCTAAACTATCTACATTCCAAATTGCATCAAAATCGGTTTAGTAGTTACGGAGATACGTGGTAACAATCATTCACACACACACACACACAGACTTTCGTATTTATTATATTAGTAGGATACCTTAAAGCATACCTAATTTCAATAAAAGTTTAGACGTGTCGTAATTCTGAGTTTGACAGAGGGAGGCTACATGAAGTGAAAAAAAAAACGAATAAGGCGGGCCGCCTGTTGAAGTTAATAAATAAAAATATTTATTTACTACACAATAGTAGATGGAACACATCAGTCCGATAAGTATTTCTAAATGTTTTTTTGTTTATGCGCTAAGCAACTTCTATATACTTTTACCTTATGTGTATCCCAGATTGCTGCAGCAAAGTTGTTTCAGCTGATTTTCAGCCAAAACCGCTTACGATGCAAAACCGGTAAATTTTGGATTTTTTTTGTTAAAAACAATGTAATAAATCAACTACTTTTATTCCTACTATGGAATTAGTTAAATATTAATAATACCCACCAACTTATCCAATCAAGGCAGTGTGTAAAGCCAATATTCTCATCTCATCAATATTCACTAACCGTGAGAAAGTGACGTCTTTTGGCAAACTAATAAATTATGAATAGTCGTAATAAATTATGAAAGGGCCCATATCCGGTATCAATGTGCAATCTATAAGTACCCACGCTTATAGGTAGATACGGTATCAATCAACACAGCTTTAATTGTAAGTTGACCTGAAATTTAGAGGGTACCTCACTTTTTGAAGTGAAAAAATGTACTAACTAAGGATTTCCGGAAATTCAACTCATAGAGTGCAATCAAGATGGAGTTTGTATGGTAAAAACTCAACGCGGACAAAGTCGCGGGTGGTCCACTAGTTTCGTTTATCATTTAAAAAAAAGGCGAAAAGGCGGGACCGTAGCTAAACTCAATTAACTTCTAAAATATTTACTTTCTCACTATGCTCCAATAACCATTTTTCGCTAACTTTCTGTAACAAAAGCGAGAAAGTCGACTCTGCCTAACATATAAAATTGGCTAATCAATAAGTAGTGGGCCACCTTGTAAGTGGAGTTCATTGACTTATACTTGAAGCGATTGTACCTAATTAATAGAAAGGTACTAATCTAAACAAAGATATGACTAGATTTTTTACTAAAGTGATCAAATGCTAGATTCCATAAAGTAAAATGAACGGTATTATTTCCCGTAAAAATAGATTGCTGTAGGTATATACACACCTGTCTAGGTAAGGTATGGTCCTATAGTTCAACCGTTGCGATGTAGAGAACTGTGTAAGAATGAGGCCAACAACCTCTGTAGAGGCGGGTGACACCGATCAAATTAAGTCAGATTCACACAACAGAGATTAAACATATGATATTTCGGTATTATTGCTATTTTTGTAACACTAGAGTTACGAGAACATAGAGTTTCTGGAGTAAGGAGAAGAAGTCAAAGATTTTTGTAACACTAATAGAAATCACTAAAACATACGTCTCGCGTAATGCAGGTTAATGGAGATTTGTGTTACACTTAAATTGCTATAAGATAAAAATCTCTTAGGGAAGACAGGGAAGTGAAGATTTAACTTGAAACTTGAACTTATTACTTATTAACTTGAATTACTAGAACGTAGATTTGAGTTTAAAAGATAGGCCAATAAGTTTTATTTGTAACACAAGAATTATTAGACCCTCTGAGGGAACGGAGGACAATGAAGATTTTTGGTCTGAGTGGGGAGGAGATGTCAATGAAGATGTGAGTAAAACTACCTAAACTACATAGTTGATAAGTTAGGATAAGAGAACAGTAAAGATGTTTGTTACACCAAAATGAAGGAGAGGTCAATGAAGATTTCAGTAACACTACAATTACTGGAACGTTCAGTCATTGAGTGGGAAGGAGAAGTAGTAGAGGCTCACAGTATAGTTTCGGAAAGAAATAGCTTTTTGTGCTCTATGGATGGATCCAGACATCCTTTGAATGCGCTCGAATAATGCAATGAAGTTCGAAATTCAGGAACCAGAAGCTTAGGGGGCGAGTTTCAGTAGTCTCTACGTAACTCTAGACCTCGTTCTATGCTAAGGTACTTTTTAAAAATTGAGATAAAAATAAATCAACAAGGATGCATGCATTTAGGTGGATGTGTGCGTATATGCGCGTGCGACTAGCCGCGCTAGAGATAGCCGCGGGTCATCGACCGCCGCGAGGCCGACGCCCGCTGACGTAACGTTACGCGAATTCCACGCCCCCCGCACGCCGCCCTCACGCCCGCCACTCGCACCGACCCAATTCCTTCGAAGCCACTTCATATGTGCATCGCTAATTATAAAACAGCGTTGCATCGCACTGCCAAACGCGTTCTATTTCTAATTCACTTAACGATCTATTTGTGGCTGGTTATGAAGGGGTTGGGTTGTGTTGATTTCCCTATTTGACAAGGTGATCTGCCTTGTATACCTACAGGTTTTACAATTATTTTTCTGAGCAAACTTCCATATTATATGTAGATACTTAAATCTGGACAAATAAAAAGTCGATTAAGTTATAATAATGAGAATAGTAAATCATCTTTCGAACCGCTCCTTTGGTTAATTAACAGAATCGAATTCACAAAATTGAGACCTACCACAATAAAAGCCTGAAAGATAAACACACGGTCTTTTATAAACCTAAAATAACTTTGTAATCGGTATAAATGATTTGGAGTGAGTAAAAGGTTATATAATAAAAATGCTGGACATTTTTCAGACAGCATCATCTAGCCCCAAACTAACCAGAGGTTGTATTATGGGAACTACATGACTGATATACTACTTTAAAATATTTTTTTTCTAAATACATAGATATTATACATAAAAAAAACACTTAGACCAGGGACAAATATTTGCAGATCATACAAACATTTGTCCCGCGGCGGGAATGGAACTCGCAACCTTCTGCGTCTTAGGCGGGCCTTCGCCCACTGCGCCACAGAGTTCGCCAAAGGAGGTAAACCGTAGACCCGAATACAATTAATGATTTTTCATACAAAGACATCAACGAGTTCAATTTAAAGTAAAATATAAATAAAATAAAAACGATTATGTCTTTCTAGACAATTAACTATGAAAACCACTCGAAGGAGATGTAAATCTTTATTATATTTGATTAACAAGACAAGTCCATACTAATTAGACAAACAGGAATACCTACCTACTAATAATTTACTTTATTTTTTGGTGTCATTGATTTCGGTTCCACATAACTACTTCCAAAACGCTAACGCATATGAAAATCCGCTAGATTTGTGCCAGCACCGGTCATGCTTGTGGGAGACTACCAATATACATATTACTTGCCAACTACTACATTGCCTTAAATGAGTCATTATAAGGATAGAGGAAAACTGCACCTAAACCAATGAGTAAATAAGGCGATACAAGCCTTTCTTTGGGCATGCACCTATGTGTTTCATGATTGAATTATGCTTTCAAGTCGTGTAGATTTACAGCTAGGTAGTACATTGTTTGCGCTGCATTGACGCAAGTGGCCGATAAACGCAGTATTATTTGCCCGTGAGTCAATATATGCGAGCATTATTGATAGCCGTACAGTGATCCATTCAACACATCAATGTGAACGGACCTATACGTAGACAGATACTGCAGATGATGGACAGATAGAGCTTTCAGCTTACTTAATAGTCTATAGGTACATTGAATAAACTGATAAAAAAGCTATGGTTGACGAATTGGAACTAACTATATGACAACCAACGTCTGAAACACCGTAATTTTGGCCGGCTACGAAAACAGACTTCTTAGCTGAAACACGAAAAGATAAGAACAATAAAAAAAATTGTGGACAATATGTTGTTTAGGTTTCTAGGTGCTAATTAACTGTTTAAAGTCGGATGTAAGAGTATAATCAATCATCTCTCACTAGGATTTCTGGAGCTTCGAGACTCGAAAGTTTGCTTTCTGTTAACAGTTTTTTTTATGTAACAATAAAAAAATAGGAGCATTAGGTATAGGTTTTTTATTATAATTTTAAAGTGAGAACACAATGCGATCCCCAGCAATATAGATGGAATGAAATAGATATATTTCGAAAATCTCTGAGTAACATGGATCGAAATGGAATGTAAATCCTTTAAGCTTTCTTTGCTCGTGCTTAAAAATAGATGTTACTTTAAGCTGTTGGTGTTTTCGTGGTAGCTTGACTGACTTGGCAGACATGTATGTTATATTTCGAGTATTCCGAAGAGACGTGTTTTTTTTTATAAATGTCTTAGTGTCATACCGTTCTGTACTCACACCATACATTAATATATAAGGAAGATGCCGGCACATCATTTAAACAAATATATGATGAAAAAACAAAGACCAAAACCACATCCATGTCTGTAATGTGTACCACCTTTTATGCAATACATATAATTTCATTTTTTATTTAGACTAGATTGCAATGTGTTTTATTATACGAGTACATTAATATAATACAGAGGTAAAATTTGTTTGTTTTTAGGGGATAATCTCTATGGAACTACTAAACCGATTCTATAAAATATTTCAGTATGTAATCAATAATAGAAGATAAAGTAAAGTAAATCCCTAATAAGTAGATACTAATCAGTCAATCAGTAATCTAAAAGCTTATAGGTATAAGCTATATTTTAATTAGATAAACATAAGATTTTAGTTCGAAATCTCAATATTAATTTGTAAATTAAGTCAGAAGAAAAAACGCTGCTTTGCTTTATCAGCGTGTTCTGCCCAATTGGTTATACGTAAAAATAATACAACAGAAATGTTAGTCTTCAGTAGATCTAAAAAAAGTCATAGACGCGATATTTCGTGTCGTAATAAATATAAATAAATACACAATAACGTTAAAAACAAATACACCGAAGTCGCGGGGCAACCACTTGTTAATAATAAAAACACATAAAACACCACCTTTACAGTGCTTGCAAACTTCATAATAGTAAAAGATTAATTAGATTTGTTAATAGTCTACCATTTATGTTAAACAATTCGCACATTTAAACCGACCTTGTAGTAGCAGACGTTTTGCGTCAGTGTATCTTGAAACAGCGGGTATAAAAACACTGCGGTCACGCAATGTCACCCCCCATCCGGCAAGTCGCGGCGTCCGCTGCTGCGCGGTCACATTCAACAAAACATCAATTGACAACTCGACCTATACTACCTGCCCTGACCTTCTCCAAGTCATCTTGTGGTAGGTCGATCAAATAATATTATCACTTATTTTTGATAACTAGTTAAGTACAGCCTATCCTATCCTACAAATATCATTAATGTCAAAGTTTGGATGTTTCGATGTTTGTTGCTAATAATCTCCGTAACGGCTGGACTGATTTGGATGAATTTGACATAGGATAACATACGAGTATAGACCTTACATCCGGGTGTCATGCGAGCGAAGCCGTTCAGGCTCATGCGCCGATGGGGATAAAGTGCACAAACCTCGAATTTGATACACATTTTTAATATAATTTACGGTCTCTGTGGCGCATTGGGCGAAGGCCCGCCTGAGACGCCGAAGGATGATGCCAGCCGCGAGACAAATGTTCTGCAAATATTTGTCTCGGGTCTGGGTGTGTTCTATGTATAATTTGTATGTATTTACAAAAAAAGCATATAAGTAGTAAATGAGCTTGTATTATGGGAACTAGTTATGTAGTTCCCATAATACAAGCTCTGCTTAGTTTGGAGCTGGACGATGCTGTGTGAAAAATGTCTAGCATTATTTATTTTATTTATTTAATGTTCTTCTCCCTGTCTGCAATAGAAAAAAAGAAAGATAACTCTATTTCAAGGCTACGATGAGTTTACGCTTCACCGTTGCTGTACCGACTTTGAATATAATTGCTCGCGACACATGACATCCGCGACATTTTCCCATGAGCTATCGTCACAGGCAACCTATGACTGTTTACTAACATAATAATTATATTTTGAAGGTATTCTTATTCCTTGCCCACATTCAGTAAAGTTACTTGAAAGTTACGTGGTTCTTCAGTGAGAAAAATCTTGGCTAGTTGAATATTTTAACACAGACTTTGTAGTTACAAGTTTTTAAAGTAGTAAAGTACTTTACGTAACTGGATAATATACTATTCGTTGTCCAACTTTTATTTTCCATTGTCGGACAGCGGAGTCAGTGTAAAGGCAAAATACTGGCATCATTGACGTGTTATATAACTTTACTTTATGTAGATACATTATAGTTGAGCTTTACTTATAGGTTCATCGACGAGGCAGAAAACATGTTTTTTATGATTTCAACATTAGCTTGCTACTTAGCTATTATTTTCTGATAAGAAACAATCGATTTCGTTCCAGGTTTCTAGGTATAGCGATTACGCTGCAACTACGAATAGGTTTTCACTAGAGT
The DNA here is from genome assembly GCA_958496245.1 of Perizoma flavofasciatum. Lineage (NCBI taxonomy): Eukaryota > Metazoa > Arthropoda > Insecta > Lepidoptera > Geometridae > Perizoma > Perizoma flavofasciatum. The sequence continues at coordinate 8,368,383 of OY292425.1, read as the reverse complement.
TGCAACAAATATTTGGTTACTATTCAGTTTTCAGCGTATTTGGTAATTTTTTGATATTCGACCGAATACCGAAAATTGGATTACTATTCGGCTGAATACCAAATACCTTTTAAAACTTCTGATTCAGCATTCATGTTGTTTCTTTTATGAATGCTGAACATGCATTGCTATTTCGAAAAAGCGTAATTTTTCGCTTTATGTATCTAAAAGATGAATAGAAACTAACATACGTAAATATGTTTCTACCGTTGAGATAATATACTGTTGTATAATATACACTGCAAGTAAAAAAACTAGAATATATTTGTTTACATCGCGTAATTAGGCACAACGTAATGTGACAGCGGGCCAATCAGAGAGCTTGTTGTCATAATGAAGTTTGCGCGCCCATTTTCGAGCGTGCATTAATCAGGCCGAATATTTGGTTATTCGGCCATGTAACTGGCCGAATATTAGGTATTAATATGCTGAATATATTATTCGTTTCAATACTGGTAGACATCCTTCATTTCATTTATGAATTACCAATTTATCAGCAGTATATTATTTATAACTAGATACTTACTCAGGGAATTTTATGTATCTTTCCTTCATCTTTTACATAGCATCGACCTCGGTGAGAATTGGATATAACGTCATAAATGGTCCTTAATAAGCAGACTACATTATACGTGTGTATGACTATGACTTTTATATGACTTACGCAGTAAAACCTATGTAGATAAGTTAATCAATTCGCCAAAATTTCGACAAAATGCACACACAGTGCATGAAAACGTTTCGTATAGGTAATCGATTTATATCAAGTGGACTCGTCTTCCCCTTCATACAAAGCCAGGTAAATACTTAGTAAGGATGCATAATTAAATAACAAAGTCGCCCTTAGGTGTATGTACATACAATTATTTGTAAAGTAGGTAGATAGGTAGGTACTCGTAATCAAAGCGATAACACGTGTTGGTTTATTGCAGAAAGGTGCACGCGCGGCCTTGTAGCACGTCCACGTCAAACGCAAATCATTGCAAACGTAGTTACAGAGAAATGCAACTACTACAGCTCTCCCCTACGCACAAATGTCGTCGGCAGTTGTGTACCCAACCGAAGGTCGTCGGTTCGGATCCAATTATGCTCCGACGGATTTTTCCACTCGGAACGGCAAAGGAAAACACCGAGAAAAAAATCCGAAGGCATGTAAATGGTGGTTCCCATAAGCAGCGATGGACTTAGTTGCAAACCATCGCTGCTTATCGGAAACACCATCGGGCCACGTGATTTACAATGTACAAAAAGCCGGAGGTTGGTATATGACACATGCAAAATATATCGGTGTCAAATAATGATGTTTGGGCTGACCACTGACCACCTGTGTGAAGCCTTGGTGACTTCCATATCTGTGAAGTCACCAAGGCTTCATGGAATTGCAAACTGATATGAATCTGAGAATGCCCATCACGGGAAATACAGTCGTGACCATGTTTGTTTTTCCATTCGGGCTGCGAATAGTGTGACCGCGGCTTATGACGGCTTATGGAAGTTAATCAGTCAGTGCAGTTATATGTTGCGGGAGATCGTCAGTGACCCTGACCGCGAAGTTGAATGTTCCATCCTAATGAGCCACCACCTCACCAAGTTTTGCAGGTCAAGCGGAACAAGTATTTTTTTTCAAAATTGGGATATCCATTTTTTTCCGATGGGAAAATGCATTTACGCATGTACTCCGGCCCGAGGAGAGACGGAGGGGTCTGTCGGACTCACCAACTAATCCTACAGGGAGCTAGTGGATAATTGCATACCGACTTAAAAACCTATCGAGTGCGGCCAATGTGCGACGCTGGTGTGGAAGATGGCAATAGGCGACGGTAACCGTTTTCCATCAGGCAGCCTTTATACTTCAAAATAGCATAAAGAGCTAATTAGTTTCCATCTACACGCAGTACCTTTAGGTACTTATATGTTTATGAAGTTATGATATAATCAACGATACCACGTGTAAAGTTTATAGCTGAATAGTGCATGCGCGACCTAACCAGCGCAGACGCAAAGGAAAACAGCAAGAACAGAGAGAAATGAGCGAGCGTGCGTGGCGCGCCGCGTTATCAGCGGATGCAGCTTATCGCAAGGTCGCGGTGTACTTACTACTGGTTACTCTGTGGTCCCGGGCCACGTGTTGCTGAAGCTGACCGCTTTCAGTTCATGTCATAGCTATTTATAACAGGAAATTAATATTTATTTACTTTTCTGATTTGTATGTATTTTATTTTATATCGTACACAACCATTACGTACGATAAAATGAATAAAAATAAAAAAGCCTGTTTATTCCTTTTTAATATAGTAAGGACCTCTCGGGTAAAGGCCTCCTCCAATTATTTCCAGCGGTCTCTGTCTATTGTCACTTTATTTCAGTCTTCTGATTTTAGGAATTTGTTTATTTCGTCGGTCTATCTAGCTTGTGTACGATATACCGTTCCACAAATATTTTCCGATTAGTTAGGAAGGGTTGGTTGGCATACCAACTTTACTACTTAGCGATAAGACCATCGTTGGATAACATAGTTCGAAAGGTTTACACAGTTCCTAATTTTTATGGAGTGATACATCAACTCTTTATTAACACCAAAGAAGTACTTGTGCAATACATAATTTCATACTACTCTCTCGACTGCTACGCACAGATATTATAATACTTTAAGAGACCGTGGTAGGTATAGATCGATTTCGTAATTTAGGCTGGCACATGCAAAGCCTCACAAACCAAACGTGATCGACAGTTCTTTTTCCTGTCAAAATGTTAAAGAAAACAACATCTCGCGTGGTGGATCACGTTTTCCGTAAAAGAAAAGCTACGAAATCTCAGTGTGCGAGTTATCGCAAGGTCGCAGGCCACGTATTGCTAAAACTGACCGGTTTTCAGCATAATATGAATAAATATAGGTACCTACCTACTTAACTAAATTAGCAATTGTCCAAGTTAGGGTGCCAACTGACACTATCGCTTAAATATACTTTTAAAGTTATATCATATGGAGAATCAAGCAAACTATTACTAATTTGGGATAGGGGCTAAATTTTTCTCTAAAAACGGACGCCCGATTCGTTGTGGAAATAATGGTTATCTGAGCTTCAGCTATTATAGTAGTTCTAAGAACGACTTGAGCATGCAAGTAGGTATTATATCAGATCAGATAAAATAAATCCATTTTCACCTAAAAACTGCCAAAAACAATGCACACAAACAATATCAAACGCGCACCGCATGTATACTAATACAAAACTAAAATGAAAAACCTGAAGAATGTTTCGTGTCTTTCATAGAATAAAGGGTACTCTTGTTCATACGTAACATAGAAGGGGGAGGGAGGCTCCTATGAACTGAATATCATTCAGCTGTCAACTCAAAATATGCTAGAAGTACCTACCTAGTAAGTATTTTATTTATCTTGAATGTGAAATCGTAAAACATTTTATTTAATGAGCAGATTTTTGTTTATTTAGCTTTTCCTAAGTAGCCAGGACAACATTTATTAGGTACGTGGAATGTTATTAGGGTTCCCTAGTCATTAAGGAACTCTTAAACGGTTATTTTTGGGTACGTGCATTTACAGCAGTAGTATATATAACAAAATTAAAGGAAAACTATCACAGCTACTTAGCTGTTTGTCTACTTAGACATTACATGTTAACGAATAATAGTCGACCAACTAATAAAATGTACTAGGATAATTTAGTACAAATTCCACTGAACATTACTTTCATGAAGTTGTGGAAAAAACGTAGTAAATATAACTTATGGCCAACTACGGAACCCTACACTGCGCGTGGCCCGACATGCCCTGGGCTGACATTTTTATTAGCTAGGTAAGGTAGTTACCTAATTTGGTATCTAGCATAAATTTAAGCAGTATTAGCATCAGCACTTTAGCTATAGGTATAAGTCTAAGCCTGTCTCGAAAATGACCGAGTCGTTCTTCTGCCTTTTTTAAGAATTAAACGGTAGGTATATCAGTATTATGTCATTTTTAGTTGACTGCTGTTTCCCGCTTCTTAAAATATTTCGCACCATTTTTTGTACCTACCTATGCGTTTTTGCCAATCACCTAACACTATATGATACACACCAATTTGCGTTTTAAAAATAAATCAATGCACACGAACAATATCCATTATAATTTGGTAACCTTTATAATTACCTAGTAGGTATTATACCTACTGGGTTTTGCCCTTGGCCCAAAAGAGATAATCTTTATCCTTGTCGGCAAAGTCGGGGTGATCTTGCCACCGAAAAATACAGCATCAAAGTGTAAAGCATCTCTCAGCTTGTGCCGGCGCGGTGGTCAGTCATTTTGACAAGGAAATGGTGCAATTGCAATCTTGAGCCGGTAGGTATCACATACAATGGATATTATAATGGGTGTCGATCTCGTTTGCGTGGCGGCCGGCTCGGCGAGGAGGGCACGAAGCCTGCCGGTCGTCTCAAGATCAAGGTTGTGCGGCAGACGCGCGGCAAGGTCACCCCCGCCGCGCGCCTCTCACATGCGCAAATATTTGCGACCGTCTGTCCTCCGCGACCGATACGCCGAGGTCAGCCCGCAAACAGACCTTGAAGCAATATTATCCGACCTGTCCAGTTTGAAAGACGAACCAGAATTTTATCGGTCATTTAAGAATCATTAAGTACCTACCTACCACTGAAACTGTAAACACATTTTAACAAACAAAATAGGTAACTCATACCTACTATCCCAGAAACATAACGAGCAGGTTCCCAGATGCATGCGATAATTTAATTTGAAAGCATAGATACGAGTACTTTACCTAATTGTTTAAAGAACTAAGATAATTGTTTCAATCTTTTAAAAAGGCGAGGTTTTTTTGACTTGACTGATTTTTTGGTTAAGTTACAAGATACTTAATCCACTTATGTTGAAGATCTGTGAAGTATTGGTTTCATGACTTTAAATTATGAGTTAAATTTGAATATAAATTCAAAGCGTGGTTAGCCACGCTTTTAATGTCAAAGTTTTATTCAATCGCTGGTGATCCCACTCCACGACTTGCACTGAAGGCATGTAATAAATTATAATAATGATGCTTTATCCCTACACTATCTCTAACAGCCCAAATAAATATATTCAACATGGGTTACACAACTCATCAGAGGAATAACAGCCTAGAAAAGACGAGTCTAAAGGTCAATGCATGTAATTGTTGCCATGCATTTTGGCTCCGGATGTCAATTTAGTTGGTCTACATAGCAGCAGTTAGGCTAGTTTCAAGAGCTTTGTAATGAAGCTAAATAGAGCTCAGGGTCGTCTTTGTGAAAAGGTTTTGTCAAATCCACTAAATTATCACGTGCATCACGCTTCAAAGTGACAAAGTTCAAGAGTGTAACAAAGTCAACATATATAGGTTTTTATTAATTGAATGAAATATATTAAATTTGTTTAATTTTATATCCATAGATTTTTTGGTAAAATTTTAAAACGTATAGGTCTATGTTATACCTAAATAATTAAAGAAATTTATGTTCTTGCCATTTAGGGTCATTAAGTGCAAGTTATTGGGTCAATTTACCGGAGGCCTTAAAGACCATGTAGGTGTTCCCTTTTTTTCATTATATGCGAGCTTATGCATACAAGCATATGTCTCACATATTGTCAGCATTTCCTCGAGAGCACCCACAGATGGAATGAGTACCATACCGCCTGCGTAACTAATGAATGACACCATTTATATGACATGCAATACGCAGGCTGCTTAGCCCCACTTTGAGTTTATTCACATATAGGCTGAAGAGCTTGGTAGATCAAACCTCCCTGTCTCACCCTGCACTCCAACCTGTATGAATCCGAGGATGAGTTTGACCATTTCACAAAATCAAAATCGCTCTGGTTCCCATATCAACATTGAAAATGCTCAAAACTTACGCCAATATATGACTGTCCCTCATCTTTCTCCAAAGCACATCATACGAAACGAAATCGAAAGGTTTGGAAAGATTGAGGAAACAGGCGTACACCGGCGTCTTTCGGTTTGTGTACTATTGGACTGTATACTTGAGACTTACGATTGCGCTCTCAATTAAAAGTCCTTGTCAAAAACTGGACTGAGCATCCGTCATGTAGATTGAGATAGTTATCGAGGAATGTGTCAAGCATAATGTCCAGTACTAGTAGTAATAGTGGTAGCTAGTGAGATGGGTCGATAGTTCCCCTTATCCGAGATACGAATATTTCCCGTTCTATTCTTGACGATAAGCACAGCAGTGTCTTCTACATGAATAAAATCTAAATGATCATTATTTTAGAATTGCTGTCTGAAACTTTGTGAAATTGCGCCGATTCCAACAACCGAGGCTATAGAGTCATACAGACAAGAGCTAGCAAACGTTTTCTGAAAATAAATCAAATGAGTCGATTTTAATTAAATTTGTGCAAGTAGATGCTTAAAAAAAGTTTTTTTAGATGCTTACAGCAACGGGGAGGTTGAACTACATAACAGTCGGACAAATTAACGCAATTTAAAAAAACGTTACTATTTTACTCATGGTACCTACCATAGTTCTATAAATATTATAGAGGTACATAAAAGAAAACACACGTCTCCATCTCTGGGTGTTTCCCTGGGTTTCTGGTTCTGGGGGGTTTGGGTATTTTCTATGTATAATAGGTATGTATTTACAAAAAAATATGTATAAATGTATATAAGTAGTATATCAGTCATGTAGTTCCCATAACACAAGCTCTACCTGCTTACGTTGGGGCTAGATGCTACTGTTTGAAAAATGTCCAACATTATTTATTTATTTATTAACCTCTTAGATAACCATAACACAATAAACTGACTTTCTGAAATATACATTCTGGGTCTTTTTAAGGTAAGAGTGAATAGGTATCTTCTAGAACCTCATGCTCCATCGTCGGCCAAATCGGGCCTTACCAGGTTATCAGGTGAGATTATGGCCAAATGAAGGTCTAGTATGGATAAAAAAAACATTGGTTTTAAAAACAACTTTTTCTATAAGACGTATTTTTGACTATATTTCTATTTGCTAATAATATTTCATTTATGTTGCTATGATCGTAACCTATAAATAACCTACAATGTAGGTTATTCTGGTAAACAGCCAAAGTAAAACCGCGTCATGTTTTCCAACGTTTTCATTTGGCTGTGCGCTTTGCACATGGAGCTATAGCCATATCGGTACTTGAAATAAATTTGTATAAATGTCGTCCTATCATAGAAAATAAACATTGACACGTCTTTGTTTGTGTCGTTGTGTGCAAACATTAATGTTGTTTTTGAATCAAGTTCATGGCTCTTTTTTATGTTTTATACGTCAAACATGTACCTATGTACATACCTACTGAGAACTTAAAATCCACTTGATCTTTATGTATCTACTTTCTTGATCGATAAATCCTTTAGTTTCGTGTCGATATAAAAGCGGAGTACCTACACTGAACCGAACAAAACGCAAACAAACGTTTGTTTGTTTGCGTTTTGTTCGGTTCAGTGTGTAGTGAGTTTTCACTACACACTGAACCGAAGGCCTATGCTGAATTACAAATACGTTCAAAACTTGTCGAAACTACAATCGTTTGTCAATTTTTGTATGGAAATCTTGTCGATACGTACGTTTTGACATATAAACTCAGCATAGATCCTCTGACATCCTCGGTCCAATGAACTAGCATTCGTGTGCGCGACAGCGGCGCACTTGTGTCGGTTAAGAGTGAACGAGAGAGCCATAGACACGGGTGCACTGGGCTTGTTTGTAAGCGCGAATTTCAAAACATAACATTCGCGGTATAAATGGGAAAGATTGCAGAAAACATTCATAAATTTATCGTTCATTGGTATTTTCGATAATTATTACTGAAAAAAATAGCTGATTACCGTCATATTACCGATTATCGAATACATTTTTAGCTACCTACTATAAAAATGGGGTTTGTGATTATTGATATTCAAAATTAAAAGGATAAATAAAAGTTAGAGTACGCAGTTAAGCACTCACTCACAACACAACACATCTTATCATGATATCATTATGAAATTTAGCATGCATGTTATAGCATGTTATTTTTTTATGTAGGTAGATAAGTGTTTTTATATATTCAACAATATAATATTATAGACAATATCTGCATACCTATGGTATTGCCCATTTTTCACACAAATGAATTGATGAACCATTTACATAATTTAAATTTACATACCTACCTAGTTTCAACGGAACGGGAAATAGTCCTCGTGTCTGCGTCTGGGTTGATGTAGGTACTTGCAGCATTGGGGCCAAGGTCCTGTGTATTATGGAGTACCTAGTTACTTATATGATAATGGTGGTATTCGGGCCGATGTATGTCACTGCTCCGATTTCACGGTCGTAACGTTTAATAATAGCAGCTGAAGGTTCCATTCGACATCAGGAGGTCACTTCTCCGACGACCTGTTTCCGGATGCATTGTTTCTCACTATTTGAATTATTTGAGAACAGTAGCCATTTCAACTTGAAACAAGCGTTTAAAATCCAATGACAAGCTAAAGAACCAATGACAAGAGTAGGTAGGGTAGTTACTAAGATTAATTCAGAAATTATACTTAGACAATCTATATCACACCTATGTATTTTATTTATACCTTCTTACCTCGGTAGTGTCATGATTTTCCGATATAAATCGGTCAATAATGAAAAAAATCCACAAAAGCGGAATGCTCATTGTTCCAAAATTGTAGGACAGTGGCAAACTAGGACATATTCGTATGAAAGGCGAGCTCTCGACAACGCGGTCGCCAGCAGTCAAACAAATGAGGTCAGTGGAACGCGAAGCATTACACTTGACCTCTTTCTGCCGAGTCCTTACCTCCGCCAGACCTTCACACTTTTTACAACGCTTTTAAGAGCTAGGTCGGGCCAATTAAGTTTCGTCGAACACCGGCCGTAACAATGACGCCCCCGTTTCGAAGACAGATGCACGCTGCTGCTGGTACTGCCAGCTTTTAGATATATCTTGTTACTAACGCAAGCTTTGTGGCCACGTTTTCAATAATGAATTATATTTCGATATGACTGATTATTGGCCAATATTTAAGAAAGACAATTCTAGCACATTTTTTCAATTGATTTGGACGGGTGCCATAGAAACACACAAGGGATCATTTTGACAAGCACATCTGACGCTTTCTTTTAGAAAATGCTTTAGCATTAAGTCCGCCTATTGTTCACTTTTTATAAAATATGCAATAAAGAGTTAATAAATAAATAGATAAATAAATATCTGAGTGGATCATGCCTGAATAGTTATTTATTGTTTATTGAGATAAATCTAGCATTTTTTTCACATTTGTTGGCAACAATGCCGTTACCAATACCGCCCCCGATTCGACGGCAGATGCAGCGAGCCGAATGTGCTGTGACACAGAACCATAAACAGTTACTACGCAAGCTGTGGCGCTACGTCAGTCGTCCGCACACTCTTGACACACATTCGTTCAATGCCTATTGATATTTGTTTCTTTTTTAGTTGACCATGATACGAATGTTAAAAATCATGTTTATTTATTGATTGTAGTTAAATAATTCGGAGTTAGTCTGTCGTTAGTCTATATTTGAAAGCAAATATAGGTAGGTACTTATCTCTGTTTCAAGTCAAGACAGTCAGTTGAATAAGTTAGATAACTAAGACAGTAGGTATTATAAATAGGTAATATAATAATAATAATATAATAATAATAATCTTTATTTAGTTCATACAGATGTTCGGTACATGATTTGGTACTTAAGAAAATTAACTTAGATTAATAAGTACCTGACGGAGCTCTGTCCCCCACACTAGGTTTCTGTCGAGCCTGTGCTGTAGGGTCACAGTGATTCGCTTCGGACTTTCATCCTCATCATAATATAATGCACAAAAAGTTACCCATCTACATAAAAAAAAAAGATATAATAATAACAATAACAACAAATGAGAACTAGTTATTATTAGGGATACGTTCTCAGGACTATATCTAGACAAAATTTGGGAATCAAAAAGAAAAAATAAAAAGGAAAAAAATAATAATAATAATAATGGTAAACTCAAATGTACGAGTAAGGGCCAATGTGCGTGTGCGTGTGCGCTTGCGTGGGTGTGTGTGTGTGTAGTGTCGAGTGAGAGTATACACAATTGTTTATGTATGTAAATTATCAATAAAGCTAGTAAGATATATCCATTCATTTCTCTGTGTCATTGTAGTTTAGTCTGAGTAAGTAGTTTGTAATGGAACCTTTCAGTTTGTTTGCAGTAGTGTTAACAAGATTCATATTTTTATGGTGGATAGGGATTTATTTGTAAATTTTGTACGTGTTTTGGGCACCTTAAATATTTTGTCTTTTCTGCGCTTTGTATTGCAGAGCTCTAAGATGTCCTTGTTGACCAGTTTATGCTGTCTAGTTATAGCTGTTTTTATGAAAAGCTGTCTAACCGTTAGGACGGTACATTTTTTGTAGAGCGTTTCAGTGCAGTACCATCTTGGTTTGGATATCATTACCTTGAGGAGTGCTCTTTGGGATCGCTCTAATTGTAGAAGGTGAGATTTCGCAGCTGAGCCCCAGGCTGATACACAATATGTAAGGATAGATTGAGCCAATGCAAAGTACACATTCACTAGGGAATCAAAATTTAGGACGTATCGCAATTGCTTAAATATATAAATTAGTTTCCTGATTCGCCCCGAGAGACTATTTATATGTTCAACCCATGTTAGGTGCTTGTCCAGTGTCACACCTAAGTATTTGATAACGTCGGTCTGGTTGAGATTGGCACATGTGCAGGAGACTGACCGACTGCAGGAATTTTGATGCATTTTTAGCTCTAGCTGCTGCCTTGGCTGACCATTTTTATTTATTGAAAAGGTTATGAATTTTGTTTTAGCTATGTTTAAGGTTAAAAGGTTACTTCTGAGCCAGCTTGCCACGACATTCAGACCTGCATTAGCTTTTTCTTGAGCATTTTTCCATGTTTTGCCATGGAACAGAAGTACTGTGTCATCTGCGTATGTGATTACTTTTCCATTGGTCAGTTCCAAACAGCAGAGGTCATTTATGTAAGTTAAAAACAAGGTTGGTCCGAGGATGCTGCCTTGTGGAACGCCATATTTGGTACTAGCATCGTCACTGTTATAATTACCAACTCTGACTTTTTGATTTCTACCGGTGAGATAGCTTTCGAACCATTTTAATACAATACCTCTTATACCTATCGTCTAGAGTTTAGCGAGAAGAATAGGAATGGATACGGTGTCAAAGGCCTTAGCTACATCAAGAAACACACCGACAGTTTTTTGACTTGCTTCTGTATTTTTTATTATGTGTTCTGTAACATTAAGAACAGCATCCTCTGTACTCCGCCCTGATCTGAAACCATATTGGTTCCTCGAGAATAAGTCCTTGTTTTCTAGATATGATATGATCCGTTTGTTCATAAGTTTTTCTAGTATTTTGGAGACAGCTACTAGTAATGAAATAGGCCGGTAATTCGAAACCTCATTGTCTGGTCCATTCTTAAATATTGGACAGATTCTAGCTTTTTTCAATGCTTTTGGAAAGATACCTTGGTCAAAACTTGATTGGCATATTAAAGTTATTGGCTCTATCAGTTGTGGTAGGGCAAGCTTAAGTAGTTTAGCCGTAATACCATCCCAGCCTGGTGCGGAGTAATTTTTTAGGTTATTAATAATTGTTGATATTTCTTTAGCATCAGTGTTTAGTAAACCAAAAGATGCTGGGGATTTGTTTTGTTTATTTATATGGGAGGCCAAGTCAGCTTCAGTTACATTTAGTGTTGATAATGTGTCCTCTGCTAGTTTTCCTCCAACATTTATGAAATATTCATTTATTTTATTGATTGGGTTATGACTAGGGTTAGCATTTTTTAAAAGGTTTTCTACAGGGTTATGTTTGATAGGGAAATTACAAATTCTTTTTATTGTAGCCCATGTTTTTTTACTGTCGTTGGCATATTTCTTTAGTTCAGATCGTTCGTGTGTTCTTTTCAGTTTCTTTAGAATTATTGCAAATATTTGCAAATATTTCTGTAGTTTGTGTAAATATTTCTTAATTCATTATTTTCAGGGTTCTTTTTATATTTCAAATGCAATTTATCTCAATTTCTCATGCACCTTATGAGCACTGGAGTTATCCATGGCTTAATGTTGGCTTTAGCTCTCGAGACTTTCAATATTTTCATGTATTTACATATAATTTTCGAGACTGTATTTAAAAATATTTCTGTAGCTAGATCAAGATTTGAGTAATCTAAGATGTCTGCCCAGACAATCTTAGACAATTCCTTAATAACTGCGTTGAAGTCAGTTCTATGAAGTGTTTTTTGGATATCTGTGTTAATTTTCTGTTGAGTAAATAGTTGCACCAGGATAGGGGAATGGTCTGTGATAGTGGCAGGCAAGACCACAGTGTTTGCTCTACTTTTGGTATAGGTAGGCTGTACATTTTACGTCGTCACTTAGGTATTGTGTTAGCTCGCTCTATTCCTTTTTTATTTTACGTAGATACTTACACATTTGTTTTGATTTATTGTTTATATGAGAAAAATTGGCAATAAAAGCCTATCCCATGTTTACGGAGTGTCTTGCGCCAAAGCTACATGGCAGGTAGATCTAATAGGTACCTACTTTTAATATTGCTTTAAATTGAATACAAAATTTTATCTACTTATGTAACATAAAATTTGAAATTCTTTGAATGTAACAAAGAATTGGTAATAATAAAATAACTTTATTTTAGACATGAGATCCTTTTCATTTCATAATTTCACGAGGTTCTTTGATTAACCTTTTAGAGCGGTACCTTAAAAATACCAAATATTTAGGTATATTTTCTGATTTTGCCGGTTCAGTATTTGAATGCAGTTTACAAAGTTTTAAAATTAAAATAAAGTATTCTTCAATTGAGTAGATTTTCCTATTTTCAATGTTTAAAGTACCTACCTATTTGTTTAATAGGTGGCATTGGCGGCTTGAGGCACTCTGCATAGCACCACCATCACCATCTCCTATAGAATTGTTTCTATTGTATTTTTGCGTTCAGTTAACAATATTTTATTCTTTTTACGTGTCTTCACCGCGATTACCTTTTTAAACAGATCATCCCGTAACCACGTCTGATGCAATACAGTAGAACTGCCGACAAAATATTAAAGAAGGTAAAAGCGATAAAGATCCGTAAAAAACTTATAACTATTGTTCCTATTGTACTGATATCAAAAGTAATTAGAATAACTTATAGGTCTTCTATCAAACAGTTATTTTGGGCCACGTCGTTTGAATCAGTCAGAAGATTCAAACGACGATGGTGTAAACGTAAATAATATCTACCTACATACCTAATCTGATACATCGGTACCTAGTAAACAAGGTCACAATGACCTTGTCATTTGTAATTTTATAATTTTGCAAAAATAAGCACAAAGACAAACAAGGAAGTCGGCAGTCTCTGCGAGTCGATTGCTTGAATCTCAGAAACATGATTAGCATGCAGCTAGCTACTGAAAGCACAGGTATGAACACCCATGGTAAAAATCACATCTTTGATTAGGAGCTTATGAGATGAGGCAATCGCTGAGACGGTGCCAATATGTAGGTACTTTCGATGAGCGATACAGGGCTGTGTGCGGTGCGTTTGTTTTGAAAAAAAACCCCTGTCAAATTAATCACATGTTGTCTCAGTATTTAGATGAATTAGCGTATTTTGGGCGCTGCGTTGATTTGTATTTTTGGTATTTTTCTGATGACCGTTTTAGTGTAGGGGTTGTTTTAAAATTAGGGGCTTAAGAAATTCGACCGAATGCTATGCAAGTATATTAAACCAGATTTACTATTTATTCGTGGAGTAATTACTCATTTTATTTACCTACTCTGGGATAATAATCATTACCTCTAGATATTGTTTCTCTAGGGTTGATGAATAAATGAACAAAAAAATATGTGAGGTAACTTAAACCAAATACCTATAAGTAGAGTGAAAAGCGTAATTGTATGCCAACTAAATTTTCCCCCATTAGGATAGTGCCAGTGTGTGTTGTTGTTTGTCAGCAGTCAAGATAAGTAGCGGTTTTGCCACCGATAAAATACTATTGGGCAAAATGTTTTTTTCTGTATATAGCCATTTAGAACTCTCAGTAAGACAGGGTATTCTTGAAATATGACTTGGTAAAACGGAAAGGTCTCTTGAGTAATTTTATTAAAACTCGTTAATAAGTTGATTCATAATGTAAAAACGGAAATCTTTACGTACCATCATACCGGTGAAGGCACAGACTAAGTTTCAATTTATTCCGAGTGTCTTCATGAGGGCGATCACTCGCCTTTCACGTGGCGTCTTGCGTCTTTTCTAAAGAAATAAGTGGTTTTAATCTAAAGATAACACTCGTACTAGTTTGGTTGAATCAACGCTTAAAATTGGCAACTTATCTACAAGGAAGTTCTGCTACCTTGCTTGTTATGACTCTGTCTTGTACTGTGAAGTTTGTGGTGTGCTAATAATGATCCTCAGGGCCAACATCAGTGACATACATGTAACATACTGTACATGTGAGTTACGAGTATGGGATCGCCCTATTTTTACATAGGAACGTATAACGTATGTACACTTCTTTGGGCAGCATCAACAGATGACTTTCTACGACTACTTATAAGACAAGACCTTCATTCAGGCCTTGTTCTAAAGTTTGCTAATATGCAACTGTTGTCTGTCCCTGATTCCATTATTGTATTTCTACTGCTATTGTCGATCCCTAAACGATCAATCCGTCTGGTCTGACTAAATTAATGTTTATATTTGGTGTTCACCCTGTGACTTATTCATATTGCCAAGTAACTCGTATCAAAGCAAGGAAACTGATTGATAACAGTTACCGACATATTTATATCAGTATTTAGTACCTAGTTACAACATTATTTGTTGTTTTTTGCCAACTGGCGCCAATAGACAAATCATTATTTTTTAAAGAGTACTTAAATATTGGACTCAGTAACAAAATTCAATGGTAAAATAAATATATTACCCATGTGTTATCTCCAATATCATGTACAGTTGTTAATTTGCGACAAAGCGCTCAAACAGTGTCTTCCAGGAATAAATGGCAGTTAGTTATATATTTATATACGACACAATGCAAGCTTTGTTATATTCCACAAAGTCGATGCTGTTTCCTATAACTTTGTATTATCAGTTTCAACTTACTTTGTTTGTATAAGAAAATAAGTCAAATACAATTGAATCTACATGATGTATGTGGATTCTAGTTTAATACAAAAAAGTTTGTCACCATTTTTGTAGTTAGTATCATGCACATAATAACTTTTAGATCCAGACATGATAATGAGGCCACTGAAAAATAAAGGCCTTGTCTAAAATTATTTGTTTAGTATATTTTATGAATTCTAAGAAGTGTAAATTATGTGTATTATAAGGTTCCTGCCTGTGCACACGTATCGCCAAACCTTTTCCCAGAAGCCTTGCACCGGTGCATCGTGTCTGTATTTTAAATTGGAAATATTTTTTATAAAACCATAACATTTCATGGAATAACATACAAATTTTGGCGTTAAAATAACTTCATGGAAGTTTGGGATGAGAAAATTCTAAAACTCGGTACACCTCGCGCACCCTCGATAAAATCAAAGAATACGATAATATGACTATGAATAAAAAACAGTTTTAGTGCAGCAAACAGTGGCTGGAATTACTCTCAGTGTCTATTATGAATTTGGTGTTGACAGCAGGTGGTAATTCATTTTATTAGATTCATGTAGCCTAGGGGTTGTTGTTCCTGTTAGATCCCTAATATGTTTGTAGCTCTGCCTACAGTAACATCCAGGAGTAGAAACCCTGATAAACATCAGGGTCATTACTGTCATCGACATAAAGTCTGCCAAATTATCAAAAACATAGCATCCTGAAACTGAACCGTACATGCGTAAATGCGTGAGGTAAAACAGGCGATGGCACAGAATAAGTGCCAGTAGGAAATACGGCGACAGGCAACAAGTGTCTGATAAGGCGGGGGCGGCTCTATCGTTCAAGATTAAGGTCGAACCTTAACGAGCAGGTTCATTATGTTCATACTCGTTCACCTATCTACTTGGATAGTGAAAGGAAACTGTGTGTCCGCATTTCAAGTGCGTGGTGGTTTCCATTGATGCGGATGCTGGCATGATTCGATATTCTTAAGTTGTAGTGTTACTCATGTTGATGATGTAGGATATTTTTCAGTTCAATCTAGAATTTCCTGGCTCACTTGTAGAAATGAGTGTTAGCAAATAATTTACTCTGCCCTAGTCATGGCGCAGAGTAAAGGTTATACGATCGAACTCTACTATTATGTAGAGTTCGATCATATAACCTAGAGTACTACCATGATGATAAAGTCCATATTGAATCTATGCCTTATAGGTACATTATATGATTCATCATCCAAATTATTATTGAGGAAACCGTCGTTCTACTTTTATAATTGACAATGCGCAATGACACTGCCTGTACCAGATTTATAAAAATCTAATTTTGTTTACATTGCAGCGTTGTTTATGTTTTCGATCTAATTATATCGCCTCTATTCTTTTTATAGAATTAAACACCGACTACAACCGACTAAAATAATATCTACAGGCAAGCTTAATACAAAATATAAAATGTATCCCTACTAATAAAACAGTTGAGCCATTTGAAGTTGATCGTTGCAAACGATCTATAGATAGCTTAACTGATTCAGATCACTAGTAGACTCGTCTTGTAGTCTTGATCTATGCAATAGGTACAACCAACAATGCAACCAATGTTTTGGGGACGCAATGGCAAAGCTAATGCTAATAGAAATGGGTTTGATATAATACTTTACTCTGCATAGTTCACTTCAACTTATCTTTCATTATTATCACTAAGATGTTTACTGCTTGTTGGGCGTTGGTCGTTCGCCAACGTACGCTATATTAGGTACTCAGCTGTTTACTTAGTAAATGAAAACAGTGCAGTTTCTATATTTATAAAACAGTTTTGCGTAAGAGATCGAGAACAATGGCAAGGGTGAATATTGCCATAATACCAAGCGACTGTTGATAACGAGTCATGCGTGGTTGTTACGGGTGCTTCTAAGAAAAAAAACTTATCATGACATCATGCGCTCCCGTCCCCATCATTATTACGGTTTTTAGATATAAGTATTACGACTATACCAGGTGCTTTACTATTTTCCAGTCCACGTTTCCTTGACCGTTTATAGGTCCTTCCTTATAAGCATCATCCACGAGCACGCTGTGTTTGTCTGTGTGTGAGCTGTGACCGTAGAGTGTGTCGCGGATGGTGCTTATGAGGAAGGACCTCTCAACGGTCATTGCAAGATACGTCATCAGCAAGACAATAGTAGAGTACGTAGTAAAAAAAGTAAAAAAATGTCAAAATCAACATTCATAATTTTATTCGTTGGAATCACAAGGATCACTGATTGAAATGTCAATTTTAATATCTATTCCTCCAGGACTAAGCCAGGAAAGAAAGGCAAAAAACAAGGCTGGTTATTCTTTTTAATTATCATTTTAACAAAATAATAAGTAGAATAAAAAAATTAAGTATCGTCTAAATTGTAATATTTTTCATCAAGGTGGAACGAAGCAACTTCAATCCTATGATTTTTTATCATCTGAATAATCCGAAATGTTACAGTAGACCTTTTTAAAAAAATTTGTTTAAAAACGTTAAATTTGTTTATTATCAATGTTTGTACATCTTATAGAAGTTTGTTATAAAAGCTTACAGCTTTAAATAATTATTTGTTTACATTATACAGGTATTTTTCTAGTTTTAAGTGACCTAAAACATCCCCATCTTTCTGCCCGTCAATCTATTGGGATATACTCGTATCTTTAGGGTCTACCTACTTGAGACTGCTAGGTTTTTTGCATAGTTTAATTGTTTATTTACTTACATATTCATTTAAAATTGGGTAATAGACTATTATTTACTCTGTGTCATTAGGTGACTTAGCCTGAGCTTGTCCCTAGTTTGTATTAAATCTTAGATTTTGTGTTTGGATGATATAGATGAATTCATTCAGTGTGTGTGTCTCTGTTACAATTCCTTCGAAACAACTCAAAGTATTGTTTGTTGTAATAATCGATGATAGAAGATAAAAACTTGCTGCTGTAGTTTAAATTACTATTGATTTGATTCTTTGGGAAGATGGAACAAACGTTGAAGTTTTTTACTTTTAGAAAAACTTTTTTATAATAAATCCCTACGTTACTTTAATCGTAAGGTAGGTAGGTATATTGTGACATTCCTAAAACATTTCAAAAAAATGATGTTATCCGCCGAGAAGTAGGTATAGACTTAATAGGTAAAGTGTTTGGTATGTGAGTCACTGCATAACGCGGCGAAGACGTCCTAGCAACATAATTTAACTAATTTACCACGTGACTAAATTACTTATACCGTTTAGGCGTAGTTTACCTAACTATTATGCCACATCTCCTACATCACTTCCGTGTATGATAATTCGTATTATTTGCCACAAAGATTATTATTTGACCTTCAATCTTTTCCGTGATACGACTAATCTTTTTTCAAATGTAACATTTCCTCACGACAAATCTATATCTATATTTATTTGAAATACCTACTTTACTAATTTAATGTTACAATGTCAATATTTTATTTTTTTAATTTCAAACCATACATGTAGGTACCAGGGACTTTTTTGTCAAATCCCGCTTTGATTAATTATGAAAATGTTTTATAACTATAAGTTATACATACTTAACACTACACAAGAGATCCGTAAAAATATTTGTCCGAATATTTTGCACTGAGGTTGTAAAAGTAGGTACCTACGTCGCGTCGATGCGCGTGGGCGTAGGCGTATGCTGAATATATTTTTCGCACAAGGTCGAGGCCGAATTGTTTGACTTCCTAGATCGGTATTCAGCAGCGAGCGACCTCGCCCTGCTATAGCCGCTGCTGTTGCCGCCGCCGCACCGCCCGTCCGAAAGTCTGAAATTATCAACGTGGTTTTACTTTCAATAAGCGTTAGGTCTTAGGTACTTATTTTTTCTGATATTTACATAATGAGATTGGTAAAATACAAATGCAAATGAGATTACTCAAACTACTCTTTCAGAACGGCTTCCTACATGTGTTATTATAAGTATAACATAATTATTGGGGTCTTTGCAAACATAATAATTTGTAGAAAAAATATGTTATTTGTTATCTTCAGTTTTTATCTGATTGTGCAAAAATAAGTGTTGGCAGTTCCTCATCACGTTGCCGTATCTACGCAACACTCGCGAAATGTATGCGGATAAAAATATCCAGGGTCAGGCTCAAGGTCTTGGTGCTTTTCTGATTAGGAGTGATGCCGATAAAACATACATATCTGCTAATGAAATCTCAATCCTTTACGGTACTCATAAGCCTCATTTCACAGATTACACACAATACAGGAACAATAACTGTAATACCGCTGATTTCTTGCTTCTCAAGGTTACAGTTTATATTCTGGAAATTATAGGTACTTGTAATTAGATATAATACGTAGGCAATGTCTGGTCTGTCTGTAATGTGTATTAAGTACATTTATGAAAATGTATTTTGCAAGGAAATTTAGTAGGTACTTACTTAATAAGATAACCAAATTCTAGGAGGGCTGACCCAAATAGGAAACAAGCCAGGGGATTAATGATTGATCCATAATATTTCTTTGATTTTTAAATAGATAGATAGAAAATTCTTTATTGCACAAAATAGGCGAACTTAATGCTAAGAAGCATTCTCTTCCAGATAACCTTTGTGTATTGTGGAAAAAGATGTGTTGGTAGTGCACAGAATGGTTAAAACAAAAATGATTATGTAACGAAAATGTTTAAATACACCTAAATAATAGATAATAATATATAAACATAATATATAGGACATACTTACATAAATAAAATAATATATATAATATATATATATATATATATATTATTTTATTTATTAGCTCAAATATTAAAGGTACAAAAGGCAAATTTTTATTTTTATTGAATTTTTACCCAAAGTTCAATTGTTTTAATCCAAATAAAAAGCTAATGGGTACATATAGAGATATTCAAGCGAGATGATCCATAGCTTTAGAGTTATGCCAACTTTGCCAATGCTTACAAATATTTTAAACATTACTAAGAAATAACCTAGTTTTAGTGATGAAGGCGTCGTTCGGGTTAGCGCGATGAAATTTGTAAGGAAGCTATAGTTCACAAAACAAGAAAGTTATTGACGTAAAGTTACATAGATACTAACCTAACAAGTACAATTTATCAGACTAACCTTTCGAGAGTTATCGTCGGACGAACATACACATATTTGACGACCTGTATGATCTGCAAATATTTGTCCCTGGTCTAGGTGTTTTTTAAGTAAGTACTTATAATATGTATGTATTTATAAAAAATGTATATAAGTAGTATATCAGTATTGTAGTTCCCATAACACAAGCTCTGCTTACTTTGGGGCTAGACTATCCTGTGTGAAAATGTCCAGCATTATCTATTTATTTATTTTATTTATATAAAGGTGCTGATTTTTCTAACTTGACTCTGAAATGTATGCTCGCTTCTCTCGTTTTGTCATAAATTCGAAATTATGGATGTTTGTTGCTATAATTTTGTAACGGCTGTACTGATTTGTATTAGGTATAGTTTGTGACCTAGAATAACATACGGGCTACATTTTATTCGGGTACCACGTGTGCGAGGCAAAACAAATGCAACCATTCGAAGGACAGCTTGCTACAAAAGAATAAAAAACAATCCCTCAACATTTTTACTACCTACGCCATGACTAAGGGGAGAAAAGCAAGCAAGATGGAAAAGGAATCGAGAGAGAGAGGAACGCAAATGGTTTCTGGAGATGGATCACCCAGTAGGTGGCAGGGGTGGGCGCGGGCGGCGGGTGACGGGCGGGCAGTGACGAAGCGCGACCTTGCAGTGTGACATTGGCGCGACACGGACGCTTCCTGTTATCTCATTTGCGATACTCCTCGCCTCTCGGCCGGCATTAATCATTATTGGAACAAAGAATGTCCACTCACGGTAATTGTAATTAACACGCGTTGGCCTTGGCTTGCGCATTATCTCGACTCTCGGCAGAGACCGCGCTAGGCGAAACTGTGGCCAGGGGTCTAGACAAATACCACTTTGTTTTTGCTTCATAATATAAAAAGTTATGGTATTATCGTTAGTGCGTAAAATCTAAAGTTTTCGAGTAGGTATACTTTGTTTTATTCTGTTGTTTGCCCTGGTACAGTGACTTAGTAAGTTTGGTAATGCACCCTATGTAACTGACCTCCCGCGACACAGGCTAGCCCTCGTGCGGAGACCACCAGAAATGTAAAATTATTAAAACATTTATTTAATTATTTTATTTATTTTTGATTTTTCTGTTGACGTTAACGCCTGCGGAAAGATAAAATTATATGGAAATGTCACGTGACATTACCGCAGCAAATGTCATTTCCATACAATTTTAAGAAAGTGATATTTGTCTAGTCCTCCAGGTGTGTCTGATTTGTTTAAAAATCCTCCAAGAGTAGTCGCAGTTGCATTGTTGCGATGAATCGGAGTAAAACTGGTAATATAGGCGGCGATTTTAAATCATCCCTGTGATTTCAATTATTAAAATAGGTACCTACTGTGTCCTGTGCATTTATTGTAGGAAATTACATTGGCCATATCTAGCTCTTTTTGAATGAGAGATTAATATCACTATGCAATGCCGTCACAGTTTGATTTTAGCAGTTTTGCATCGTTTGTAATCAGTCCCTGTTGCAGCCCCCTAGGAACGTGGCTGCCCCTTGTCACCATAGCCCGGCACGTCACAAAGAACTGTATTAAACACTTACGTACGTACGTACGTACGCACGCAAACTGGAATATTTTCCTCGATCATTGTTTTTTTTTTTGCTATTTACTCGTATTATTATGATGTTCACATTGATGAGGAAGTATTTGATTCAAAATAAAGTAACGGGTTTTCATTTGATAATAATATGATATAATTTCTGCAAAGCTTGCAGAAATTAATGTAACGATAGTGAGAGAAGAATATTTTTATACATAACTAGCTTTCCGTCCGCGATTTCATCCGCGCTGACGTAGGTAGATAATATGAGTCTTTTACTCGTATCATTTTGATTGAAAAATATTTATGCGAAGTTTCATGTTTGTACTTTCAAAGAATACGAAGTAAAGGTTTTCAGGCCTTTTCATCCCGTTAGGGGTAGAATTTTCCAAATTCCTTTCTTAGTGCACCCCTACACCGTAAGAGGAATATACCCTCCAAGTTTCATGCTTCTAGGACTTATGGTTTAGGCTGTGCGTTGATCAATCAGTCAGTAACGGAACAATTTTATATATTTCGATTATGGAAGATGTTATTTATTACTAAGATAAACAAAACCTCACTGCCTTGTTTATGGAGAGGCAGTCGCTAATGATAGGTATTTCACTTAGGTACCTAAGTACCTACTTTATTTCCTCGAACAAACGAGTGGTCTTCTTACTTAGTTTATAGAGGTAATGTACAATTGCTATTCTTAGAATAACTGAGGAAGTCACCAACCTTTAGCTGACCAGCCCACAGCTTCGCCCGCGTAGTACAAAGATAAAAAGAGCCTATTATGTATTATATTATTAATTAAAATAATAATAGCCATTTATTCCCACTAAAACAGAATTACAATAAAACTATTAAATACATAGAATAATTAATTATTAAACACTAAGACAAGTAGGTAAGTTAAAATTGAATATTTATTAGTGGTCACGAATTATACTTATTCTAATTTTCATCCAAATCGGTTGAGCCGTTACGGAGATTAACAACAAACAGCTAGGTAAACATCCAAATTTTCGCATTGATATTAGTTGCAAGATGGATTGGATTGGATATAATAGATACTAAGTTAACTTATATGCCTATAGGTGCCTATAGCCATGTATTTCTAATATGATAGGTTTGGCACCTAATTAAAATTCGTTATCATCAGAAAAGAAGGCAATCTTTTCTAGCATATACACAACCCTGTCTTTTGAATTAGCAAAAATAAAATAAGGGAGCGCTCTCTATTTATGGAAACTAGTTCTAAGATAAATTGCAAGCCACGTGCCGAATATAACGGAATCTGCCAGGTAAATAAAAAGTTGAAGTTTATAATGGTACCTACGGGGCAAAGTGAGACGTCACAACATGAGTGCGCAGTGGGTTCTGCGCAAACATGTTTGCCGCGCGCTAACAAAGTTCAAGGCCCGGGGCAAGCATGCAGTAGTAAATACAGTATTATTCTGTGGTCGGGGTAACGACAGTGGAACGTACTGGCCCTTTATATGGAGGACTCGAGGACAGCTGCCTGTGTCCAATGACATTCATTTAATCAGTTCACTTAGTGCAATATGCATTCGATTGTGGTCTGGCATTAACCACTCAGCGAACCTTTAGGATAGTGAATTAAAATTATGTCTGCGACACACACAATGCAAATAACTACACTGAGTGTAGCTTTTGTACTTAATTGTCGGGTTTTGGAATTTCCATTATTTTTGATTTGAAGGAAAATCGCAAATAAATATAATTCTGTTCAGTAAAATTAAAAACCGGACATACAACAGAAAGTTGATAAAAAGTCCAATATAACATCCTCCATTTTTTACCCTTACTAGGGGTGGATTTTTTTATATATAATGTATAACTAGCTTCTGCCCACGGCTTCGCTCGCATGGTACCCGGATAAAAAGTAGCCTGTGTTATTCTGATGTATAAGCTACATTACTTTAAAGTTTCGTCAAAATCCGTTCAGTAGTTTTTGCGTGAAAGAGGAACAAACATCCATCCTCACAAACTTTCGCGTTTATAATATTAGTAGGAAGGATAGGATAAGATAGGATGGGAACACCAATACTACAAATCCATTAAAAATATAATAAATAAAATAGGTTTGAAATTGGCGAAGATGATGCATAACATACACAAAAATATACAGACGAATTGAGAACCTCCTCCTTTTTGAAGTCGGTAGAAAAAGTTTTACCTATATCCTGCCAAGCTGCGTCAAGGCTACATAAGTTGTTGGGCGTTACGCTTCACCTAAACCTCGATGAGCGGCTGGACAACAAAGGTCGTTTCCCCGATCTACTCTTATTAGCTTTGTCATGCCAAAATAGATGGGAGTTGATGCTCATGTTCGATTATTCATATTAATTGTACTGGTTTTAGTTCGAGTTATCGAAATGTGTCAGTATAAATCAGTTGTTGACAAATTAAACATAATATCATAAAAATAATGACGCTACGTACGAGTATATTAAGGCTATCATGTCCTATCCTTTTTAGTTCTTGTGACCATAACTCACTGCCTTTTAGGGCATAGCATTTAGGTACTTCCTCTATACATGCACGTGCATTTGCGCAGAGTCAGCAGGTGCAATGCACACCACCTGCAAGGGTGGGCATTCACGTGTCTCCGTCCCGTATCAGTGACGTGATATGTACCTACTTAACATATAGGCGACGACGAAAATAAATATGAAAAAATAAAAATGACAAGGCTCGACGTTCCCTGGTGGTATCCTACCAGGGATTGTCGCAAAACATTTGTCTCAGAACCTGGGCCAGATCACATATCATATTGTTTCATTTTCAAAAACCCACGCCTCTTCTGCCTTTAGGGTACGAGTTGGTAAGTAGTGACAAGAAGACACACAGGAACTCAAACAAAGTTATAAAAAGACTTGTTATTTTTCATTGATTCCAGTTCCTGGAGGCAGTCTCACTAAAATCTATAAATATATTTCTATGGAAAAAGCTGGAAAAGCTTTTCAGATAGTGATAAGTTCTATCACTATCTGAAAACCTCTTAATAATAGAACGAACAATACAACAAGTTAGGTAAGTGTATACAAAATATATAGAAATCACTGATCGAAACGGTCCTGGGGGTCTACTCCGTAAAACGATATCGACATTATCGTTACGATACGACAGTGCTCCGAATTATTCGGCCGTACCCTACTCTCAAAAATGTTCGCAATCTTTGTCGTCTGTCGAAAGCATAGACAATATGTATCGAATCTTCGGAACGAATGATAGGAAAATCTAAAGGCTTGGATAATAGACATTTAGCCTAAATCTTTTTGCTTGACTGTTTATGTCACTTTTTAGGCAAAATGATAACAATTATCTATGAAAGTAAATGAAGTGACAACATTTGACATGTCAAATCAACAAACCCGCCTGTGATTTGAAAACTTTACAAGTAAAATTCTTGTGACAACTAGCCACAGAAGCCATAATTAAGAAGTTGAAGTTGAAGCAAAAATTCGTCGGGGTGAATATTCAAATTTGTTTATTAAAAAGATACTAGTACACACAGCATTAAAGTTTAAAGCACTATTTTAACAACAATTTTATTTTTAATTATTTAAAAAAATATATACAAGTTTACCTTCAAACAAACTTTTACTATGTTTATAATTCCCGATGAAATTATAGTCGGGAATTTTGTTCAAATCCAACTGGTCCCTCGTCACTTTAAAATGTTGTTTTTGTAAAGCCTTTTCCTCGTGGATGGCTTCCATGGCAAGCATAAATCTCACCATTATTCCAAAACAAGAGGCAAATCAAGAGTCCGTAGTGCAGCAGGCCGAGGTCGAATGAAAAGAATGCAGAGACTCCAGTAGGCAGCAGGGCTCGAAGGTATAAAAGATTTGGGAGTCCGGTAAACGAAATAGAGATGATTTTATCAGAAAACACAACAATATAACCCGAAACGATAATGGGCACGATAGCATCAAGGGCATCGTTGATAAGTTCGTCGGTTGACATTTGTTTCGTTGTCAAATTCAAATTATCGTATCGTTTTTAGTGATGCCGGAGTAGGGTTACGACATCGATTGTCAAAAGTAATGTCGGTCGTTTCATCGTTCAAATGATAGTCGAAACGATGTAACGTAGAGTAGGTTTAGCACGATAATTGAAGCGATATATCGTTTATCGGTTTGTAGAGTAGACCCCCTGAGATGTGTGAGTGTGTTCAGCCCAAAGGCTTGCTAAATGCAGGCAGATTACGTGTCTCAATAAACTACGACAAACCAGGTGTGTCGGAATCTGTGACAGATGACACCTTAATAACTAACAAAGAAGTCAGCTTCTTTTGTACTTACTGTAGTGACCTTCGTTAATTACAATGTTATACACAAATCTTCGAAAATGTTCAATGCCTCCGTAATTATTTGTATATGTTTTTTGCCTGCTTCCGTGAATTAAATATAGTTATTTCATAGATTTTATGCTGCCTTCTTAGGATATAGATTTATAACTACAAAACTACTTCTTTTTACGTTATGTCATTTAAAAAATCGGCAGTACGTAAAATCTGATTTATGGCAATTTAATTAAATACAAGTAGCGTTCTAGAACGAAAAAAGTGTCAACGAATCAATAACAAACTGGCCAAGTTTCTGATGGACCACGTATAGTTGAGAAAGATTTTAGTTTTCTACGCCCTTTAATTCGAAATGTGTTCATATAATAAATAAAATAAAATATTAAATAATGCTGGACATTTTCACACGGTATCATCTAACCCCAAACTAAGCAGAGCTTGTGTTATGGGAACTATATGACTGACTACTACATTTTTTTTTGTAAATACCTACATAATACATAGAAAAACACCCAGACCCGAGAAAAATATTTGCTGATAAAAAATATCATCATAAAATACCAGAAATAAATTGCGTTTAGAGTTTTTAACGTGGCTCTCATAGTAGAGCGATAGTTAAAAAATAAACTAGGTACTTTGGTTAGATACGATGTTTGAAGCGAGGACTCATCCACAAAATAATATTTGATAAGGATTACAATAAGGTAATAATATGATCAAACTCATTTCTAATTGCCGCCTCATACTACAATTCCAATTCCCAGCTATTTTGAAAGAGAAAATTAGGAGAAAAATGTAACTACGACCTTCGTACAATCACTTTGGTTTTGGTTTCATTTCCAAATCGAAGATTAACACGGAAGAATTTGTGATGCGAATAAAATATCTTTGCAAGTATTTTTTAAAACAGAACAATAAAATATTTTATGTTTAATTAATAAAAAAGTTAACGAACAAAAATTCAGAAGATACTTAACCCAATGATGAGAAAACAAGAATTCAGGCTGGACATAGCTGCCTTAGTTGCAATGCCACTTGACCTGCAGTTTTTACACTAAACCAATATTTTTCGTATGAGATGTGGGCAGTGGTCACACGGCGGTGGCAGTGGTTCTATAGGCTGATGATGATGATCGGTGCGCAATTGAGCTCTACAACTCTGCCAGATGTTGAAAGCTACAGAAGTTGCTGAGTAACAACTGCTAACACACAGACAGAGACCATACGCTGAAGTGTCACCATGGGTTTATTTTTACCATTTGGTTAAAGAACCCCAAAGATTATCCTGTTTCACCTCGAAGTTCGAACAAACTTTACTGCGAGCCATTAAAATATGTAAACTGTAGTTAAAAATATTGAATTGGCTCCTGACATTGTATGGGCTTCCTGTCTATTTTACCTGACTATAGGTTACCTTCACACAAGCGGGTTGAGGTCACAAGAACTCACCGCAACTTCAAGAACGCGGTCATTTTGATGCTTTTGTAAATTTATTCTATGTACGAGTATGTAGCATTGTTATGATTAACAAGCGCTGTAGGTAGAGTAGATCACAGACAATATTCTAGTTAGAGGAAGTGTCGACTGAAAAATAAATCGACACTAGAACCTTGAACGCCTAATGTTAGGTTATGCTTAGCCTTCATAAAATGACAAAATTAAACCTGAAACTTCCGCGTAAAGTATTTGTATACTACGCGGAAGAGAACTGATTTATTTGTGTGAATCGTTTTATTTATTAAAATTAAAATTATTACGTCATTCCTTAGCGTTTCTATTGCAAGTAACAGTATAAATTAGATAATTAGGGTGGTCGCGTCAGTTTCAGGAAACCTGACACCAAACGTGACGCCGCCACGAGGCAGGCGCGGGCGCGGGGTACGGGCGCCGAACGACCCTGGCTCTTGAAATAGTCTTCCGTATTAACGTCGAGAACAAAAATATCGCATGATGTTGCTTCAAGGTCACCAACACTACTAGGTACACCCCCGCCGTACCCTAAATGGACTTAAAACTTAATAAAACTGCTGGCCAGTCTGTCAATCGGGCGGACTTTTTGTTTTGTCACAATTTGTGACTAATCAGTAAAACAGGTTATGTTTGATAAAATGTTAAAACCCCCATACATGTTATTCCATTCTGTATTATCTGTATTCCCTTAAATTTACGACTGACGAGTTATGAAAAATCGGTAAAGGGCGGGATCGGCCCTCCTGATCTCACTCGGTGGACTCTTTCCTATTTTAGACACAAGATATTCAAATGAAAACAATATCAAGGACGGTACAAAGACTTGCAACGAAAATTGTTAATAATCCCAAACTCACAAGCGGTATTGTGCCAAGTCTGCGGAGAGACTTCGCCTCCTTATGCGAGTACTACCGCCTACTACCTTTTTTATGATATTTATTTTTTCATGTACCTACTTAAGTGACTATGTCTATATGGGAATAAACGCCTTTAACCTGAAAACTGATATTGGGTTATGTTCTGAGGAATTGTTTGTTATGATGCCTACCAGCTACCTACTTCTATCTGAACACTCAGGTTATGGAATGATCTCCAGGAATCATTCCTCCTGAGATATTCCAAAGTGACTAACGTTCACTAACGTAACTATAAACGTCAAGTATAACGTTCTTCAAAGGGACGTTTTGAAATTTTACTTAGTAACAATTATGCTTCCTGAATCAAAGAGAAAAACTCTCTATAGTTGTCTTATTAATCAGACCTGTTGGCACCGATAGGCCGAAGCTACAATATTGTAGGTAGGTAGGTACGAACGCGTTATTTTGATTTTTAGTAACTAATCAAAATCTATTGCCCTATTAAGCAATCTATACTACATATTAAACATAACATCAAGAATACGTTCTTTGTCTTTGAAATTATTAGGTACGTAATCGGAACGACAAGTTGATCAAAATGAATTCAAACATTTAATTAATCATAATTATTCTACTATTTATTCATCGATGAGTACCTGTTATTGCTTTGTCTTTGGAATTTACCTAGTTAGCTATAAATTTAACGTGAGAATGGTTTCGCAACAGTTGAAAAACACAACTAACAACTAATATACAAATAAATAGCTGGTACCTACCTAGTTCAAGAAAAGTCTTTTAGAACTGGCATCTTCAAAAACTATGTTGATAGGTACAATTTTATCATAACAAAGGAGTGCAAAGAGTTTTTATTTAGGTATTTCAGTGGTAAACTTGACCGTTTAAGAGTGATCTTGAACTTGCAGCGGATTTTCCTGCCTGTGCATCATGTTGGATCACGTTGCAGTGACATGGCGTCCGCACGCACCCCGCCACGTGTACGCTACGCCCGATAAACGGTTTTGCGTCGCAATCCATATACTCATGTCTTTTCACTCCTGTGTGCCCTCGAGTAATATATACCTACCTACATATAGCCGCCAATATCAGCGAAGAAATTGTACTATACTAATAGTACACTGTAGCCTATTATAACTCATCGACCACGTGTCGATTATTACTATTACAAGTAAAAGACATGCTTTTCATCGGCCAATTGCTTATCGCACGTAAGTATGAAAATCACATAGGAACAAATAGGTTAGTTACTTTCGTAACCGAAAAGTCACTCAAAAACAAATAACAAATAATGCGAAAATCATCACTTGACCTCATCTAAGCGCGCGGTTTCTGACCAATTGACTCAAGACTGAGCAAAGTAAGTGTGTCTCTAACACCGCAACACTTAGATCTAGCTTTACTGCGGCTCAGTGTCGCTGTCTAAAAATTGTTTATCGTCTAGACTCCAACTATTGTTCAGCTACAGATGGGTTATAATTCTGTAGCTAACTAATTTTAGTTTATTTCTCAAAACCTTGTGGTACACACAATGTTCGTGTGTACCATTGTACCATTGTGTGTGTCGATGACGACACGTTAGCAAAAGTCAACGAGGATTAAAAGGATATTAATATTTTTTTTATTTAAGCTGTTTATAAATCTTCATGTTGAAATATTGCTCTGATTCTTGATCGTTAAAATGTTATTTTAAATTTCTAATTCTGTGAACAATCATGACGATCTTCGGTTCACTGTCCGTTTGTATTTTCTTCTTTGTAAGAATTTTAAAAACAAAACGATTGAAAAACGCTTTCTACGCGGGGCGGTGGGCGGCGGGCGCGGTGTCAGCATGAACTGCGGGTCAGTGCCCGCTAATTAAACAAAGTTAATATTTTTGTACTTTGAGAATTACGCTGAAATATGAGAATTTGTGTGCTAAAACCTTGGAAATAAACTGTAAGCGCAGCAGATTAAGTGTTAATTTATTATATTTGAAAAGTACAATACTGCTGAGCTAAAGTTGACCTGCTGTATTTAAATAGGTATTTAATACTTTTTTATTAATAGCAAGTACATTGTTTTGTTTTACTCTTTTCTTCTGTACACTATTATTATCATCTCTCTCTAGCCTCAAAGGTTTGCTGGAAGAGACTCTTTTTAGGGTTAAGCTCGTCTTTGTAAATGTCATGTCGTTCTGTCTTTTGTAAGTATTCATTTGCACGTACAATCCTACTTCTTACTACTATTATAAACGCGAAAATTTGTGAGGATGGATGTTTGTTACTCTTTCACGCAAAAACTACTAAACGGATTTTGATGAAACTTTACAGTAATATAGCTTATACTCGTACAACAGAATAACATTTTATCCGGATACCACGAGGGCGAACCCGTGTGCGGAAGCTAGTCATTTCTATATGACTAGACTCTAGAATTCATCAAAATATCCATATTTATTGTTCTTATGTAGCATGAATATTAACTGGTATGCTTTATTGGTGTATTTATCTATATCTAAAAAAACACAATATAAACTGAAACGGATAATAAAATTTATTTTTAATTGTTATGTTTGATGTTGAAGGCTTTTACGCGCAGCCGCTCGGCCCACTGCCCTGACCTACACCGCTGATGATTGTATGTAGATTCTGTAAGCCATAAGTCATCGAGCCTCGAGTGTGCGATGACAGCATCCGGTCGTTTTCTCTTTCCATTGTACGTGTTGTCTCTGAGTCCAACGTCAGATTATACGCTACCGCTACGCAGATATCCCCGCCGCGCCCTCGCTTTTTCCACAAGAGAAATTGAGGCGATATCACTTATAATACGACCATATGTAAGTACTTGCTGTCCCACTGACCGACAAAGATGCTACCTATGATCTAGTTTTCTAAGAGCTATAATATCTCTGAAAAGTTTATTGGCGAAACTGCTGTTTATTTTTTCATAAGTAGACAGGCACCGTTTTTATTTTAATATTTAAACATGTGGATATTCCAAATGTGAATATGAAAAGCGTCGGTATAATGTATTAGAGTTAGGAAATGGTTTATTTGTTAATGTGGTTGTCCGTTACGCTTTTCCTTAACTTCGGTTTAAACGATTGTAATGTGGTTTTCAAATCGATTTGTTTAACTTCGAGTAAGATTCTTAGATAGGTTTTATCGCCACACGTGACTATGGGCGCTGCAAGCGGTGATGGAATATACGAGCCGGTTATCACAAAACGAAATTCAAACTCGTTTCCTGGGTAATCTGTGCATTTTACTCACGGTAAATGAATACGATTCTTATCTTAACTGGGGAAAGCTGTGATAGTAATTAGACGTAGTAATCTACATAAACATCTGTGGTCCCACAGATGTTTTGACCATAAAGGAAGAGATCCTTTCTCCGTGCTGCATCGCCCACCGCATGCATGTTCGCGCCAGCTGCGGTCGTACATTTCTCTCGTGAGCTGATATGACCTGAATCCCAATATGGGCGGGCAGTATCTTAAAAACTTACTCTAGTTTACTTTTGCTGTTTTAAGAACTTCCTCATTTTCTATGGTAAGTAGACAAAGATGATCTACCGTTGAATTAAAAAGAGCATTGTTATATGACACAAGTTTTATTATGTAAGTACTATGTTGCAAACACATTGCACGTTGTTATCTATATAACGGCGTGTGCATTTCTTATCGATTGGAACATAGTAATGTTTTATGTTGTTACCTTATGATTTGTTTCATATCAACAATGGTAAAGAAAAAACAAAACTGGATGTAAAAACAAGTTGCACTGTTCTAAAATTATAGGTACCTAATTTTTTGAACAACGCAAATATCTTATAGGTACATTCTAAATGTTGACCTCGTGGCGTGAGTAATGGTTAATGTTGACCGCTTGCTTCCTGGTTAGCAACTCAAAGATCGGGAAATCGTTTAGAATGTCAAGTTGATATTTTAGCACGGCCATGAATACACAAGGCCAACACAATATTTTGCGGACGGTCACCGATAGTACGTAGAAAGTGATTTCGATCGGTCGACGCCAACACTATGGATCTGGCTGTATTCCAACTGGATGAATATATTTCTCACTTACTCTGACAACACAGCGCAGTTTTAGCTATTGTTAAGGCCTATACACAATTAGCATGTCAGAAAGTAGCAATACTAATTTCGAACGCAATATTATTTAATTCAAGTCATAACAACATACGCTTGGCCGTGGAGCTAACGACATCCGCACTGACAAAAGAGTTTCAAAAACACAGGCGACTGGGAACCCTGTCTTACTACTCCAATACAGGCGGTCCTATGTGACCACGACTGACAAACAATTGTAAAACTACGTACGAGCTTTCTATAACTTCATCATTTGGCTGAGCCACATGTTTATATCGCGAGAAGCATGCTCGGTCACGATAAGAATACTTAATAAAAATCATAAAGTGCAATGACGTCATCTATAAACGTGATATGACGTCGTCATTGAATGATTAGTACTATTCAATAAACTGTAAATCTGAGAAAGATTATACCTAGGAACTGTGGAAAGTGAAAGTTGAAAATACAACAATGGCGTCACGTAAAAGCACATCCGATTCTAAAGAGATGCAACAAACATAAAAAAAATTAAGGCGGCAAATGCAGAACGAGTCAAGAGTTATTAAATGAAGACAAAATCGTCCAAGAAAATAAATAAATAAATAATATACTGGTCATTTTTCACACAGCATCATCTAGCCCCAAACGTAGCAGAGCCTGTAATATGGGAACTACATGACTGATAAACTACTTATATACGAGTATGTTGTTTTTGTAAATACATACATATTATATATAAAAAAAACCCAGACCCGAGACAAAAATTTTCAGATCATACAAGCATTTGTCCCTCGGCGGGAATCGAACCCGCACCCTTCTGCGTCTCAGACGGGCCTTCACTCACTGCACCATAGAGGTCGTCGAGACGAAGAATATTTTTTTTTCTGGCAAAACCATTTTTTTAGGATTTTTTTACATAGATGTTTAATATCTAAACAAAATGAAACGTTTATTGATAAATTGTCAAAAAATGGCATATCTTTTTTTCGAACCTATTAGGTTGATATTTTTTTAGCCTGTAGATCACGTTGAGTAAGAAGGTTAAATATTTATTATGTACTATGTAGGTACCTGTATTATGTACTCACTCAATAAAGGTGCCTACTAAACATATTGTAAAAACGGGAATTTTCACGTACTGCACTATCGGTGAAGGCACCGACTAAGTTTCGGCTTAAACTTAGGTCGTTTAATGGAAAACGAATATTATCCTCTTTTCTTTCTTGGCTGTTATATCCATCCAAGGTAACATCAATCTTGTAAAAACCTATGGAAAAAGCATAACCTTGTAAATCGTTTATCCGGGCATGTAAGTACTTTTGGTAGGATTGTGGATGGCTGCGTCGCGTTGGTCGGTCGTCGTTGGCGTAGCATCACAAGTAGCAGGTTGACGCGGAAGCGTGTCGAGGCGCGGGGTGCGCGGGCGGCGCTGCGCTATCGGTCGCCATCGGTTGGTATCTAGCGTTATCTCGCGGGCACCTCAGTGGAGGTCATGCGTTGACGTCACGCTGATAACGATTTGCGCGGTGACCTTGTCGCGCGCGCCGAATCTCAAGGTTACCGCTATTTGTACAGTCAGTTAGGCATACCCGCGCCCGCGCCCGCGCCACCGCCCGGCACCGCTCTTCGCCCGGACAATTTGCGTCACCCGGATTTGCCACTTTATTCACTACTAGCTGTGCCACGGCCGCCCTCGGCCCCCGAACGACCCACCGCGTCCTACCGCCCACCGTGCTGTTACTTCTTTTGCTCGGCTTTTAAGGGTCATCGCGTGATGTTAATTATTAGCCTATAACCTTCCTTTAGACTATATTAGACTATCAAATGCAAAAATATTTTTTTTAATCCGTCTGGTTGTTCCAGAGATTAGCAAGTTCAAACAAAAAACCAAAGAAACAGAAACAAACGCTTCAGCTTTATTATTAGTATGGATTATAGAATAAAGCTTAGAATATTGGAAAAGTTAAGTATTTGCGCATTAACACGTGCTCAAAACGGTGGAGGAAAACGTCGGGAGGAAACCGGTATGCCCTAAAAGCAAAAATTCGGAGGCATGTTCCATTGATTAGTGTTCCAATAAGCGGCGATGGGCTTGCAACCTGTCACGTGGAATTTTAACTACTTGTAAAACGCGGGTAAGTGCCAAATTGTATAGCGTTTAGACGTGCCTTTGACTACCCCCTAAATACTTGTCCTCTTTAAAGATCTACGCACTGACCGTCTTGAGGATGCCCATGATGGGGAATACAGTCGTGAGCGTGTTTGCTTTTGTTGTTTTTGTATTTTCAGATCGCGAAGGCCACCCGGTTGACTCCTCACATTTAGGTACCTACACTGATTTTTTGTGAGGTAGGTAATAGTTTTGTAAACTTATTGCAGTAGAATTAATTAGGTACATTAGAATTTAAGAATTTGAATTTTATTTACTAGGGGATTTTTGGAATATTTTTCTGGAAATATCTACCACCTATGCTATAGCGTAGAAGTGGTTAATTCTGCGGAAAAACGACAATCCCTACCATGTTGGATAATTTGGTGGGGATTTCCAAAATAATACAATTTATTGCAAGTTTTATATTAGTACAAAATGCACAAAATGTTTCGAAAGAATTGCCTATAGAGTATCGCCTGATTTTGCATTATTCAGTTCTCATTACAATAACCTGTAAGATACGAGATCAATAAATTATTCGATTTTCAAATTTGAAGCATTTCAAGCATTTCAATTGTAGAGCATTTTTTTTCTTATATATAGGTAGTGAGGATGCCTCCGAGGTAGTCTTTGAAAGGTAAGAGTTTAGTCCACAAATGCCAAAGAAGCTATTAATTTATGATACTTATGAATTGCGGAAACTAGCAAGATGAGGCCGCGCGGTCGTCGCCTCGCCTGCGACCGCCAGCTCCGTACCAGTTATTATCGCTGTTACAATACACAAGGAAGGCTGACCTCGCGACACTCGCGGAAGCGATGCGCAAATTACTATAATATATATTCAAGGACGAAACGGACACCGAACAGGTATAATTAATTATCAACATAAATACGTACAAAACAAAGCACAGTTTCGCATATAACATATGTAAATGTTGTATGAATAAGCATTAATATAACTACGCCACAATTAAAGATCTTATGCATTCAAGAACTTGTGCGACGTTTTTTGCGTAAACAACGTAAAATAGCACGTTTACATTTATACGAATTCAAAAATATCGTCATGTTAATATTCATTGAGTTAACTAACCTACCTTCTATCGAAAGAAAATGCAAGTTATCACAAAATAATAAGTATAGGTACTCGCCTAAATAAATTATCTTTACAAGGATAAAATTTATCTACGGAGATAGATAGTTGGTTGTTTGTTTGTCTGGGATTTTGTGGAATTGTTTTGTATGATCTCAAAAATGTTTATGTTTGTAAACCTACTGTTTTTATTGTAAACAACTTAACTTTTGAACGCAAAATCAATGGATCATCATACGCAGGACGTTTACGATAACGTGCTGACAATTTTTTTTTTTTGGCATTATTAAATGAATAATGCTGGACATTTTTCACACAGCATCATCTAGCCCTAAACTAAGCAAAGCTTGTTTTATGATTGATATACTACTTATATATATTTTTAAATACATATCTACATATTATACATTGAAAACACCCAGACCCGAGACAAATATTTGCAGATCATACAAATATTTGTCCCGAAGCTGGAATCGAACCCGCAACCTTCTGCGTCTCTGGCGGGCCTTAGCCCACTGCGCCCCAGAGGTCGTTTTCTCTCAAACGATTACTTTTAGAAAATATAAGTTCACATCGTCGTTTTTCCTACTGCAACAAACTATAAACCGCTTATTAGAACTAAAAGAGTAAAGCTTATCTAATACTGGAACGACGGATTGGTTGGGAACACGAGTTTATTTAACGTTGACGGTCTTTGCCAAAATGACATATCAATTCTCAAAATTCCGCAGATATTCGTAAATTTGTTTTTATGGCTGCGGTGCTGCGCTGTAGTTTCGCCAAGCGCCGCGACAGTGAGCCGAGCCCTGGCTGGTGGTCAATGTCAATGTCAATGTCATTGGTAAATTATTACTCCTCGGAACATTGTCTTTTAGCTGCTACTATTATCATGGCCATTAAACACGTGTTCGTGGCGCTTTAAAGTTTTTATCTGCAAAATAACCTCGCAGCCTTGACCGATGCCTTATTGTTATGCATAGAAACATATTTTTATACTTTGCTAATTCTATTAACTTTGTTTGCCCTTTTAAGGTGCGTCCACATTTGTGACATTTCATCGTGTATTATACTCCTAGACCGTGGTAGATACGCGTGTCAATGACACTAGTGCGGATAGTGTTTGTCACACGGACAAATGATGCAATATGTGACATCGAAACAATTAATCCAGCACCAGTAGCACTAGCAACGAAAACAACGATTTTGAGACAGAAGAAAATAATTATTTCTGTTCCTCTATTTTTTCTGACGGGTAAAGAAACAGAAGTAACTATTAATATTTGTCTTCTCTTCCGTCGACAAAACGCTTGTCTTGGTGCCCATGCTAAGCCTGCAGGGCTTCGTTGAGATACCTACAAATAAACTAACCAAAAAATAACCAATTAATCGGTACATTCGGATTAACAAAGGACCGGTAAACAAAGGTACATGTTAAATTAAGCCAACACAAGGTTTTATTTGAACGATCTTTGCTCCCTTCCCCTCCCCACCCCTTAGTAGGTATAACAAAAAATACCTACTTTACTAACTAATTTTGACGAGATAGTACGAATTGTTTGATTGTAGAGACAAACCTGTCAACGAGCTCGGGTGAAGTCGTAGTGTCCCTGGGTTACGCAACTCGTGCGCCGCCGCGTGAAGTGTGAAGTTCAATGTCACACACTCACACACGCGCCTTTTCTGTATGCCTACACGAACTGACCAGATATCCACCCAAGCGCACTATCAATAATTTCAGAATAATAGTAGCCAACCCGTAGTCGCTTCTGTCCACACTTCCCGGAATAAATTGCGAAAATAAGATTTTCCCACTGAGCAATATTGATGTAACTTTGTGTAAGGTCAGTGTAAAGTCAACTGACTATTTTCAGTGGGAGTTATTTATTGGTTCTGGTTTTATTCTGTGACAAATTGTGATCAGTTGATCACACAATGCTATTCGGATTCTGAAATAAAATTAAAGAATGTTGCGTCTCCAATTCTTATCTCGGTGTTTATGATTTTGCTTAAAATTATCAAATAATTTTATATGAAATTTGGTAAAGGTATATGTATAGCTAGCTTCTGCCCACGGCTTCGCCCGCGTGATACCCGGATAAATAGGTAGCCTTTGTGTTATTCTGATGTATAATCTATATTATTGTAAAGTTTCATCAAAATCCGTTCAGTAGTTTTTGCGTGAAAGAGTTACAAACATCCATCCTCACAAACTTTCGCGTTTATAATATTAAATAAAGAAATAAAAAAATAAATTGCAGATTATTATGTAATCAACATACACCAATACGTTATCAAAATAGTATTAACTTCCTAGACAGTTATAATCAATACCGAATCTAGGAATTTCATGCTAAAATTCTCCTCGCCCCTACATAACATTATTTTTATTGGCAACTAAAAGTCTGTACTGAAATGTCCGCCCTTGTCTTGTCGTTATTTGGAGTTTTCTGAAGGGCACGTCGCCCTAGGTCAAGGGCACGTCTTGCTGACCTACATCCTCTCTAATGTGCCCTTACAAGGTCGCCGCGACCGATAGTTCTACATGCCTACTCAACTGTTAATTAGCCG
The DNA here is from genome assembly GCA_958496245.1 of Perizoma flavofasciatum. Taxonomy (NCBI): domain Eukaryota; kingdom Metazoa; phylum Arthropoda; class Insecta; order Lepidoptera; family Geometridae; genus Perizoma; species Perizoma flavofasciatum. Next base: position 8,329,902 of record OY292425.1, on the reverse strand, counting down.
CTCTTTTGATCTAGGTAGCTCTAACAGACCGACGAGGTAGTATAATATACCTATATCTTTCCCTACTTTTATTTGGTTAGCAGTATATTATGTGAAGTGATATTTTGATTTGATTTAACATTTCTTGTACGACTGATGAATGAATGAATGAAAATACTTTATTGTTTACCACTAGGTAACAAAATAAACAAAATCTTAATATAACTAAAAGTACAATGGGCAGTCTTATCACTTAAAAGCAATCTCTTCCAGAAAACCTTGATTGACTCTCCCTGTGCTATTGCACATCTTATTTACATACTTTCACAGGTTCAAAATAATAAAAAATACCATGGTTTCCCACCAAACGGGAATGTTATCCCAAAAAGGGGTATTCTGCTTATGAAAAGAATCAAGTCACCTAAAAAGAGAACCAATTTTTTTTTTCGGAGAATTAATTTTATAATTAATATTTCAAACTTCAATAAATCCGCTGTTTTCTGGCCTTTGGCCCTGTCTTAGGACAGTTCTTAAACCAGCAAGATATTTATCATCTTGATGGTTTATTGGGTTTTATCCAAAACAGCTAAGCTTTACCGCCTTTTTCTTCTTTTTTCTTCAATGAGATAAGTTAAATCTACAAAAATCAGCGAGGAACTGAAAGGAAACGCCCCGGTACATATCTGGACCATGATAAGGAGGAAGTGGGGACTCGTCGAGTGTATTTGTATAGTGTTTTCTCTTGGAGTTTTTTGACAACGGTCACTGTGGCAAATGTCATGCAAGCGAAGGAGGTCAGCGTGAACAGGAGGGGGGCGAGGACCGAGTCCAGAGGGACTCCGGCTCTGATGGGCCTGGGGTCTGAAAGAATACCCATCACGTTGATAGGATGTTCTTCGTGATGCGGAGCACTAGGAACAAAGCTTTTCAAATGCAGTTAGTTTCAGTAAATATTTTAAAAGGCCCGCCATTGATTTATTACAAACAAAAAAATACAAGAACTTACTTTTTCTGAAGAACTACAAAAAATTTCAACTTTTTTGTTGAGCCGAATCGATCTACCTAGAACAAGGCGTATGATTTTGGTAGCTATGATGCTTTAATTTATGCCACAGTGGGTTTGACTGTACACGACTAATCGGAGAACTATGTTATAGTGCTAATTAACAGTGCATAGACGTGCGGTACGAGCGGGCCAACTGTTTATTACCACCGAAAGCTGGGGTATGAGCCGCTTTCAGCTCGTTCAATCGTTTAACATTTATTTTGAGGATATCGACGACTTTGAGCTTTCCTGTAGCAGATTTAAAATAGTTTTTTATTCCTAAGTAGGTTAGGTAAATAACGGCTAAATATATTAATTTTAAAGGTTGATTATAGAATAATTGGGTTTTATTTAAATTATTAAAAAAATATATTGATTTGTTTTCATATGGCAATTTAATGGTTTCTTCCCCATCTTTTTTTCCCTCTTTCACGTTAATGTTTACACCATTTACTGTTTTAGGGGAAACCTCAAAAGGAAGAAATGGAACCATTATATATATATATATATATATATATATAATGGTATATATATATATATATATAGGATCATTTACCCTCTAGGGAAGACTGGTTGAACAGCCAGTTACTCTGTGAGGCCGGGTATCTCAACTGGTACACGGATGGTTCCAAAATGGGGCCGGATGTAGGCTGTGGAGTTTATGTAGAGCAACCCAAGTTTAAAAGAAGCATAAACTTGGAAAATCACGCCTCTATCTTCCAAGCAGAGGTGCATGCCATCCTTAAATGTGCGGAAGCCAATCTGTAAAAGCGCTACACCAACCACACTATTTACATCAACTCTGACAGTTAGGCGGCTCTTCTGGTTCTGGATTCGAAGGTTATAATGTCCAGGTTAGTTGAAAACTGTCTGTCACGTCTGAACACTCTGGGCTCGAGGAACAGAGTTGTGCTAAGATGGGTTCCGGGACACGCAGGGATCGAAGGTAATGAGTGTGTAGGGGCTAACGGGACATAAATAGGCGCAGAGCCCAATAGGCCTAGAACAAAGAACCCTTCTGAACTCATGCTTTGAAAAATCGACCAATCTTCGGAGAAACTCTCCGGGCATGAACCATTCCAAATCACTGATCAAAGCCTTTGACAAACGGTATACCAACCAAATCTTAGCGCTACACAGAAATAACCCTCACACTATGGTTAGAGCCTTGACTGGACACTGTCGCTTTAACAAGCACATGTTCAAATTAAGGCTGTGTGACACACAAACCGGCAGACTCTGCAATGAGGCGAACGAATCGCCCCTTCATCTGTTAGGAGAGTGTGGATCACTGATACATAAGCGTAGCCAAATGAACTATATCTCATCACGCTCAAAAAGATCCTGCAGCTTCTAACAGCCGCAGGGCTGAGCGGTGAACTTTGAACGCCCCTTGAGGGGCGAAGAAAAGCAAGTGGCGATCACAATAGGCCTGTGACAGCCGCAGTGATACAAAACGTCTACGTCTCTTGGAGCTCTAAAAAATCGATCTACTAGTCAAAGCAATATAAAGATACGGCGATAATATTTTGATACTTGCCAATAAATCAAAAGCCGTTACTTCCCGTTGACCTAGAATCATGAAATTTGGCAAGAAGAAAGGTCTCACGAGTCCTTTTAGGTATTTTTTGCGATTACAAAACATTTGCAACAACAATTCTTCAACAGCATTTGCTGTTGAAGAATTGACCGTGACTTATATCGATATATGGTAGAATTTTTAGAATAGTTAGAAATATTAGTCGGTAAATAATTATGTGCAGGTATCATTAAGACTACCGTAGTTTATAACTAGATGAGTATGTGTTATGACTTATGACTTTAGGACACAAACCGATGAATATAAACCCCAAAATTAGTGCCACTGTTGGCCAAAGTCTCAAATCATAATATTACATACATTATTGCACAGAGATATAACAAAAAAAAAACATACCTACTTATACATAAGATTGTTACTAGGTATGTTGTATTTGATAATTTGAGACACAAGCATTTTTTTATCCAAGCAATAAGACCTATCTTATGTTTGCAGACAATATCGGACGACCTCGCGGTGACCTTGTTGTAACCTTACGTCACCCTCGTTACCCTCAGCTCAGCCCTCAACCCTCCCAGGACATCGTTTTTAGTACGCAGCCTTGAAACCATTAGGGAAGTAGTAGGTATCAACTTCAATATACCTACTACCTTTCGAACATTCAAGGATTAGGGACTCACAAGTAAGAATCTTGTGCTTGGATTGAAACCAAACATGTTTTTTGACTTACAAACCTGATGCTCATTACTTCTACACAAATTTTATAACATGAACATATTCTGAAACGTAAAGTAAGTAGTTTAAAAAATTCTAAAATACATATTTTGGTATCGATTCTGTTTTATATTTCGATTCTAAATTCGGATCTCTGAAATGCCTAAACTAAAGTTGAAAGCCTAAGCCATTCAAGATCTTTCATTGGCTTAAATTGCATTGACAAAAGCGCCATACAAATCCGTAGAACGATGGTTTATGCTTTTCGTAGCTTTTCGTCATGTCTAATGTAGAGTTGGAAACAAAGTGATCATAATACTGCCTTCGGATTTAGGCCAAAACACAAGCGGCTTACTTACTTTCTAACCTTGCCGTACTTGCTTGTCTTTAGAGCAATAAATATTTGAGATCTGGGTCGCTCCATTCTACTTAGCGCTGCTGCCTTCCCTTCGCCTCCGCGTGGCCTAGATTCCTGTCCGAAATGCCTAGTATCAAGGACAGTAAGGGGCATATTATGTATAGCTACAAGTCTCGTTCAACACAAACAAGTATTATTCGCAGGTCCATATTTTTATTATAAGTTTTTCTTCGATGCTTATAAAATTTTACCATATTAAACGCAGAGTTATGTCGGTAAATTAAAATATTTCGCAATTTTAATATTTTTTGCATTAAACCAACATGATTATGACGACCTCTATGGCGCAGTGGGCGAAAGCCCGCCTGAGATGCAAAAGGTTGTGAGTTCGATTCCCGCCGCGGTACAAATGTTTGTATCTGCAAATATTTGTCTCGGAATCTGGGAGTTTTCTATGTATAATATGTATATATTTACAAAATTATAGTAGTATATCAGACATGTAGTTCCCATAACACAAGCTCTGCTTACTTTGGGGCTAGATGATGCTGTGTGAAAATGTCCCGCATTATTTATTTATATTATTATTTATCGTAAAAGTAGTTTCGTGGATATGAAACTTTATGTATATATATATTGAAAGTATTCCTGAAGGTTTCGATTTATATATTAAATTCTGAAATTTTTTTACGAAATTGAACCAACCCGCTAGAAGTAATAAACCAAACAGGCAAAATATATTGATTTTGCGCCACAACTGCCCATTCACCAAGGATATCAAAGTACATGTTGAGATATTCTGCTAATATTGGAATATTTAGACAATATTACTTATTCGGCCCGAGAACACAATATAAGCACTCATATTATTGTCTATAAGGTTGGGCTTCTTTAATTTTCAAAGAACATATCCGGCTTTTTTGACTATGTTAAGTTAATTTAGTAATCGATCCCGATCCCGATCCCGATCCCGATCCCGATCCCGATCCCGATCCCGATCCCGATCCCGATCCCGATCCCGATCCCGATCCCGATCCCGATCCCGATCCCGATCCCGATCCCGATCCCGATCCCGATCCCGATCCCGATCCCGATCCCGATCCCGATCCCGATCCCGATCCCGATCCGGATCCCGATCCCGATCCCGATCCCGATCCCGATCCCGATCCCGATCCCGATCCCGATCCCGATCCCGATCCCGATCCCGATCCCGATCCCGATCCCGATCCCGATCCCGATCCCGATCCCGATCCCGATCCCGATCCCGATCCCGATCCCGATCCCGATCCCGATCCCGATCCCGATCCCGATCCCGATCCCGATCCCGATCCCGATCCCGATCCCGATCCCGATCCCGATCCCGATCCCGATCCCGATCCCGATCCCGATCCCGATCCCGATCCCGATCCCGATCCCGATCCCGATCCCGATCCCGATCCCGATCCCGATCCCGATCGGGATCGGGATCGGGATCGGGATTTTTGAGCCAATCTAATGAAAACTGTATTACGTACTTACATTATTTATTAGATTACATTTAAAACAATTATTTAGTTATGCATATTGACAAAAACCTTGAAAATACGTAAAACAAGACGCTGCTGGAGGTCGAGGCCTGAAAGAGCGTTATCTTTGTCTCGGGTTACGCAACCTTCAACACAGTTTCCGCACAAAAACTTATCAAAATTGACATACATTTAAATAAAATCGTTGCGTGATTGACACACAAGCCGTAAGTCCAAGACACCTATTTTTGATGTGTATACTTAGGAACACTAAGGAGTTTTTAAGAAAAATCTACGGAATATATGTTTTAACTAATGCTTTTAAAGAGCTGTTTTTTTAATAGGTATTAAAGAGGCAAACAAACTAACGGCCCATCTGGTGGTAAGCGGTTACCGTAGCTTAGGGACGCTTGCAATAATACCAGATGTATCACTCACGCGTTGCCTCCCTGAGATATCAAGATGAAAGATTACACGTGCCTGTCATTTCACTAGCAAACATACCCTTCAAACCGGAACACAGCAATGAGAAGATTACTGCTTGTCAGCAGAAATACGCACGGTGGTAGCACTTACCCGGACGAGCCCTTTCACAGAAGGTCTACTACTCTTTCTTCTCAGCAAGAAAAAGTTATTAAAAAACCGATTAAGTGCGTGTCGGGCCACGCGCAGTGTAGGGTTCCGTAGTTGCCTATAAACTTATATTTGCTACCGGTTTTACATAACTAACAACTTCATCTAAATAATTTTTAATATAATTTGTACGCAATTATCCTTTTTACTTCTCCAAGTACATTTTATAAGTTGATCGACTATTACTAAGACACTATTACTATTTTTTTTACATAAGTTAAAAAAATATAAAAAGGCGTGCTCAGTTAAGTGGTGTCTCCCGCTTACCAAGCATTTAATGGTGTATTCAAATCAAATCTAATCAAATCAAAATATTTTATTGCGAATATGGGTATGTCAGATGTTAAAATTTATAATATACCTCTAATATAAATTTTATAGTATCACCATAAACAACTAGGGTATATTAATATATAATATACCCTAGTTGTTTATGGTGATACTATAAAATTTATAGTATCACCATAAACAACTTTCTAGCATGCAAATATAGTCTTAAATCTAGTCATTAGTCAAGTAAACAAAAAAAAACCTACGTGATTAAATTAAAATAAGATATTACTACTATTATTTAAACGATTATTTAACAAAATTAAAATATCTATGTCATACATCATTGATTGAGTCATCTAAATAATCATTAACACTATAATATAATTTATAAGCAGCAGTATATCAAGCAGTAGTTTTATAACTTTTTTCTTGAAATTATTGAGAGAAGCTGTTTCCAGAACATCATTATGTAGATGATTATATATTTTTGGAGCCATACAAAGTATGCTCTAGCTTAGTTATGATGTTTTACTATGACGGCAACATATTTTGTGCTTATGGAGTTTACTTTTAAAAGTAGAATATAGATTTAAGTTTTTTCTTACAAAAAGGACAACCTCAAGTATATACATACATGGCAATGTTAATATTTTTAGCTCACTGAAATGTGGTTTGCAGCTGTAAGTTTGCTTCAGCTTACAGATAGCCCTCACGCATATCTTTTGTGCCTTAAACACCAAATCTTTGTCAGTATAATAGCCCCAAAACAAGATGCCATACCTCAGGAGGGATGCCACATACCCGTGATAGGCCATTAATAGAGTCGATTTATCAGCGGTCCTCGAGAGCATATACAAAACATAGGAGAATCTACTAATTTTGAAACATAAATTCTCAATGTGAAATTTCCAATTCAAGGTACTGTCAATATTTAATCCTAAAAATGTATTTTATTCAATTTCTTCAATTCTGTGTCCGGCGTAGTCAATGTCAATGTTGTCGATTTTTATGGCTCTATTTCTAAATATAATTAAATTCGTTTTACTAAGATTAATCTTCAAATTATTTAATGTCAACCAATTTATTATTTTGCATAATGTATTATTAATGTCATGTTCAACCCTTAATCTATCAGTGCCTGTAAATAGAATAGTACTGTCGTCAGCAAATAGTGTCATGTGATGATTTGTTACCTTGGGAAGGTCATTGGTGATAGATGATAAATAATAAAGGACCTAGAACGCTACCTTGCGGTACGCCGAATTTGACTGTCTTATAATCTAAGGTGTATTTTACTTGCTTTCTTAGTTTGGGGCAAATCCTAGTTATTTCAGTCGCTTGCTTTCTGTCACTAAGATAAGACTTGATCAGATCCAGGACATTTCACGAAACTCCATAAGCATCTAATTTATTTAAAAGAATTTGATGGTCAACGTTGTCAAATGTTTTAGTTAAGTCTATAAAAAGCGCACAAGCTGGAATTTTTCGGTCCAGATTGTACATAACAGTTGTAAATAGCCATGTCGATTGTTCTATTTTTTCTAAATCCTGCCTGTTCTTTCGCAAATAAATTACGTTTCTCAAAATATGAATAAATACTTTGGTAAATCAGTCTTTCGAAGATCTTGGACATTACAGGAACTAGTGCAATGGGGCGGTAACACGTCATGTCGTACTTATCATCTTTTTTTAAAAGTGGCTTGATAATGGTACGTTTAAGTTTGTCGGGAAAGATTCCATTAACGATAAATTCGTTTAAGACGTAACTTTATGGTTCAGATATTTTTTTCGAGACCATCTTCAATATTAGTCGAAATTCCATCATACCCCATTATTACTTACTCATAGTACGTCATTATTACTTTTTCAATGTCTCTAGGAATGGTAGGTGCCATAAATAAAGATTGTATTGTTAAGTTAATTAGACATTATTTTAGGGGTCCGTAGTCAACAAGGTATAAGGTGGTAAGTTCCGCCATGTCTGTCCGTCTGTCTGTCCGCGACTTAACTCAGAGGCTCTTAGTACTAATTTGGCATGGGTATAAATATTAATATCGCCGACAAAGAGTAAAATAAAAATCAAGAAAAATAAATTGTGTTCCTCTCCTACACGTAAAGTAGGTAAGTTTTTTAGTAGGCTTTTTGTAAAGCCTTCATTATTTTTGGCTTTTTATTATGTTTAGTTCCTAAACGGGACCTTGAGTCCAAAAATTGATTAGTCTCGAGGTCGAGGTCTTTTTTAGTTACCCCTATTCACTACATAGGGGGTTCCGCAAAAAGGTAATGTTTTATTTCATCATCTCTGCCTGAGCTAAGAGACAAGCCTACCCAAACTGTATCTTAATCTTTTAAAGCTGAAAGAGGGATCGGGATAAATACCTAACACACAGACACACGTACCAACCAAAGCAAGCCTACCACAGTAAGAGTTAGGATAGGATTTTGTTCGGAATTAGTTTATTTCGTATTATATAAGAGTTCCTCATAGTTCATAGTAGAACAATATATATAAATTGTTATTAAAATAATAAAATAAAAGTAGAGTCTAATGTTCCGCACACTGGTTTGTGTACAGTAGCTACCTACTAAAAGGTTACGTCTGTTCCAGGAACGTGGAGTTGGGTGGAGTAGGCGGATTGATAGGAGAGTCGAAGCGCAGCGCCACAGATAAAATATAACTAGTAAACAGCGCGTGTATGCCCGAGGTCGAGCTCCATCCCGGGAAACCTCCTATTACCTCCCGATACAAACTGTGATTTTAGTATCACTTGTTGTTTAGAGCGCCATATAGGGTGCATTGTAGTGTGTATAATGTTCCATTCCGATCTCCACAAACCCTACGACAAAGTAAAGGAAGGCCACCCACCCGACTTCCAGTGCCAGATCCAGAAGGATTATCGAAAAAAAAACAAGCCCAGTTTGTTGTCTGATAGGCTTATAGGCTTGGTCGCGTGGATGGCCTAAATTCGTTTCGATTCTATATTTCTTGTGATTTTCTTCTATTCTATAAATGTCTCTATTGACTTTGACTTATATTTTGAGTCATAGTACCTGCAAGTCACTTTTGCTATTAAAACATTTGATTTTCATATGGGGAATTTTATCAGAAACTTGAGTTTTAAAGAGTAAAAAAGATATGATTTACTTTCACAATTATTTCTTCAGAGCGTGGATAAAGGTCACGTCCCACGCAAATCTAGGGGGTGAAGAGTGCGGGGCGAGGAGGCTCGGGCACGCGCGGGCACTGCGACCTTGCCCGGCTGTGACTCTGCGACCCTGGAGCCGGCTCCGCTCCCCGCACCCTTCTCCGCCGCTACCACCCTCGCACCCACGCGCACCCCTCTTTCTCCCACCGCCCACACCTACGCCTCTCGCAAAATTTAATATCTTCCTAACGAGCGCGGAACTGAATTTCAAAATGACCGAGCTTTGATGACTTCGATGAAGTTACCTTACAAGGACGTCCACCTCAGGAAGCACCGCTACAGTATCCTACCCTATTTTTACAAAATATCCCATCTATTGCAGCACTCTCTAGAGACATGTGACGATTAAACATATCTAAAAATATTCTGAATTCATACCGCATCACACTAACTATCAAACAAACTCAATAACGGTTCATTGCTTGGCACAAAGTTTTTTAAACAATGTTTGTGTGTTTCTGGAATCGCTTTAGTCTAAGTAGTTGGCTGAAACAGTTATTGATCAGTGATGAGTAGGTGGTTTGGTGTCCTATTCCCGCGTGAGCCGGCCTTGCGGCGCAAGGTTGCGGGTGGGTTCGGAGGTTTCCGTAAGGTCTGTGACATTGAACGCACATCATATACATATTTACAGTTTATGTAACAAACAATGTGTATTTAATAATGAGGGTATAGTAATATGGCCATGAAAAGCAATATACAACACCATTTTATCAGTCAAAAATTGTATGTTGTAGCTTGGTTAGCGTAGTTTATAAGGAGTCAATAAGTACCTAGTTTATTTTAGGGCGTCTGGTGAAAGTTTATTTAGGTTCTGGTCCGTATAAGCGATAAGGTGGATCTTATCTGAATCTGGATAAAAGCATTAGCATTGCCATTTAGAGGGGTAATGCAAGCATTTTGGGGATGCGTCCGCAATGTAGTACATTATTAGCAATGGATACCATTGCAAACCTACCTTTGTAGTGATATTATTCCTTTTGTGAATTATATGTAATTATGGGTAAATAGGCTCTAAACAGCATAACGTGTTATTTAAGGTCCCTAACTAACAATATCTGTTTCAAATTTCATTAAATCAAAGAAAAAACTTAGTAAAAGGTACCTAAATAAGCTCTAGGCTCAGTTATAATATACAATATGACCGTATTTTGTATACTTTTCATCAAATAAATCATATCCTTTGTTGCCAATTATTAATAACAATGATGCCATAATTTATGCAATATGGCATGAAGTCTAGACGACACAGTACCAACTAATGAGATCACAGGCAGTTAGAACGCTTCTCGGAACAGCCCGGTAATCTGAAACAGGAAGTAGGAGAATTCCCGACGCTGTTGATTCAGCTGAAAGAAGGTAATTCATTACTCGATTATTGATTATTAAATAGATTTTTAAGTTTTGAAATTGTTTGGGCTGAGCTGTAATCTACCAACGGAGTCCACGGTGGCGGATAGTGGAACGGCCATCAAATGTGATGGCTCGCTGTAAATATAATTATTAAATGAGTAATCACCGACCAACTGATGCATACGCGGGGGCAACAAGAAGGTAGTGGGAAGTTTGGTGTGACCGACTTACTTGTATGCTATTTAATCCTATGACCCAATAAAATATTGCAGTAAATAATTATTCCGGTCATGTGGGGAGCTGTGGGTATCAGTATTTGACATGATGGAGCGGTACGCCGGATCTCAAACTGTGATGCAGAGAGCAAGGGGAAACTACTGCTCAAGCGTTCAAGTAACTTATGAAAATGGAAGAGTTGCATCAGAAAGTGAATGTTAAATGTTTTGGAACACGAACGACACAATTTCAAATTGTCTTTCAAAGTGGTCATTGGCAAACAAGACGAGTAAAGAAAGTAAATGCTGTGAAATTGGAGTATGCGAATTTTGGTGATTTCTCTTTAGACTTTTTCGATTTTGTGATTTTCCAATAAAAATGCATTATATCACATATTATATCGCCTAAAAATGTTAAGCGAGACTTCTTTTCATAATGTTCAGTTGTTAAAGCTATTAATTGTTTGTAAAATATATGTGAAACCGTGTGGAAAATGTCTCGAAAAAGTCCGAGTTATACCTAAATAAAATATTTTAAAATGAAATATTTTTTAAAATAATTTACAAATTATAATGATATGTAGATACGAGTATGTGTTCTTTCATACGCGTACCAATTGTTAGTAAAACGAGAAGAAAGGTAAAAGCTGGCGAAGACACAAAGACTACGAAGAGTAACTATATATCGGGACGACCTCTGTGGCGCAGTGGGCGAAGGCCCACCTGAGACACAGAAGGTTGCGAGTTCGATTTCCGCCGCGGGACAAATATATGTATGATCTGCAAATATTTGTCTCGGGTCTAGGTGTTTTCTATGTATATAATTTATGTATGTACAAAATAAAAAATATCTATAAGTAGATATATATCAGTCATGTAGTTCCCATAACAGGAGCTCTGCTTACTTTGGGGCTAGATGATGCTGTGTGAAAAATTACCAACATTATTTAGTTATATCCGGAGGTACATACAAAAACTGAAACTGAAAGTGTCAAGAGAAGCCAATTTTTCTTTCTTTCTTCTAACCTTGTAGAACCTACACAGTCACCCATGAAAAAAAGCGCCTTTGAAACTAAATAAAACGTGACTAAATAGCAAATTAGCTCAATTTTCAGTCATACAAAATTCTTACGAAATTTATTGCGACGTATTGTTTACCTTATAAGTTTCAAAAATTGCAGGTGCTTCTTCAAGTCGACTTTTTCAAAGCTTTTTGAAACATAGCTTTTTCGCAAATCACGAAGTTTTTGGTATTTTATAGTATTTCGCGGAACGCCCCAATGGAGTGGCTTTGCACACAAAAAATACTGAAAATAATAGTGTTATTTTTATATGTTTATTGAACGTATAAATCAGGACTTTTCTTTACATAACATACGTATAATATAATACGTATAGCATAATAATAGTAATTAACTATGATCTTAATTCGCATTTCTATATGTTAATTACTGGTATTATGGGCACTAATGAATATGCCTGAAATAAATTATCGATGTAGATTGGTATGTGCTATAGAAATTAGATGGTATAGCGTCATAGGAAATCGCTGTGAATGATAAAGCTACAAGCAGGTGCATTTACTTAGGTAAATGAGAACCTTATAGAATACCTTACTGACATAGAGCATGCACTATGGGCGGGTTGGCGAGGCTGCGTTGCGTTGGAGGATGGGTTCAGAGAGGGTGGCGTAGGTGGTGGTCGGTGGGGGAGGTTATCCGAGTACACGGGCACTGCGGGCCGATGCACCGAGCGAGGCGAGTCAAGTGCATGGCCGACCACGAACCCGCATGCGCGACTACCCGGTCAATAACATCCTGATCTATCTTTAAAAGGAGACATATTGAAGCTATCTGTTAAATAGAATATTGCGCAACATTTTAAAACGAGACTTATACCCGTATTTTTGTTATGTGTTTACAGCTCAGCAAAAAGACAGCATGTTCTGCTGATCTCCCAAAAGTGCGATGACGAACGATCTTTTGCTACTTAAATTCACAGATTTCCCATTAAGCCTGAATTTATAGACGGGGATTGAATAGTCCCCCAAAATCCATCATTCGGCATTCGCCTTACGGCTGGTTGAATTCCCGCTTATATTTTCACATTGCGCCTGAATCCCCTAGGGGAGCCCCTATTTGACTATGAATTCGGGCCTATGAACTGATGTTCACTGCTGGACTTAGGAACCTTCCTTGAAGAACCTTCTCCACACACCAAATTTCCACAACCTTCACGATAAACAATAAGCAGGTGATAAATTACAGACCATCTGTTTATCACCTACTTATTTCATAATACCGAAATATGCCAAATGTAGTAATTCAACTACCAGTGACGATCGTGAAATCAATAATCAACTAAACCATAAAAGGTAGATATTTCTTTACCATGTTTATAACGTGACGCAATCATTCTCATATCAATATTTCCACACAGATCATCGTTATTTCCATATACGTTTTATTTACTTCCTAATGAACATTTAATTCTACGTCATCAAACAATTCAATAACATCTAAATATAAAATTTTGTTTGTTGATTCTTGTTAACGGCGATAAGGCTTCCTGACATTTTATACAATCATTAATGACGCAGGCTTTTGGCAGAAGATCTTTTTTGATTTTCTATTTCTATGTTTGCAGACATTGTTATGAATTGAATGGTTTTAGAATAGCATATATATTTATAGATTATTGCTCATAAACAAAGATAAATCATTCATATTTTAAACAAATACTTTATCAATCATTAATTTAAATAATTATTTATTAACTAGGTAGGGTAAGTAATAAAAAAAACAATATAATTATTATTCATTATTGTATGCACAATACTTACACAAGCAAAATTATATGACATACAAAGGCGAGCTTAACCCTTAAAAGAGTTTTCTTGAAACTATGACTAGGTTTGCTGGAAGAAAACTCTGAGAGTCACTAATTAGGTAAAATAGTACGTAGCATACATTTTATATGATGGTGCGTTGAAGTTCGGACGAGAATAACTGTATCACGACTTTCAGCACCCTCCATCCGATTTTTGCTTCTCAATCGAGACTTATGATTAGTCATCAACTTAGCAGCTGCCATAACTTAACGCAAACGGGCCCAATGGTTTGAAGAAGTCCTGTTTATAACGTCCTGATTAAACTGGTTTATGTAGCAGTATATGTCAATAAAAGGCCTATTAATAATAGCCAGGTATATCATCATCAGAATGTTTTGTCTGAGATGTTAACTTTTTACTTAGCTACCGATGCGATGGCTTAAATCCCTGGACCCAAATGTGAAGTCCACGATGGAAAATACGGCTGAATGTTATCAATACGAATTGATTATCGTCCTATCGTCTGTAAATTTTCTGACGATATTTATTCAAGGGCAAGATCACATCGCAGAATCGTCAAAACAAATTTAAGTAGGTGAACAATGAACAATGTGACATCCTATCACATGAAAGACACATAATCGACCTTGCATTCAGATATATAAAGCACGTGTTGGCTATATTATAGCGTCACCTACTTTAGATTTTTATAGATCCGAAGTTGGATTTAAAAAGATCCTGGCTATTGTTCGAATACCGTCGTAGTTTTTTTTAATTTTTAAGTTTTGTTTTTACACCCATACTAGGATTCCCTATGTCGTGGGTATCAGGAACTACGAGTACCGTGGCCCGTGGTACCACAACACCCAGATATGGAACAAAGCTGCAGAACATGCAAACATTTGTTCCGCATTCAACGTGAGAACTTGTAAGCCCATCGTTGTTTATTGGAACACTAACTGGTGGCACATGGCTTCGAATTTTGGTTCTAGGGCATGCCATGCCACATTAATTACATTTTATGCTTTCTAAAGCTAAAAATATCTTGCGGTAAACATAAACCCAGTGTAAACAGTGATACGTATGTAGAAGGAGTTTCCTGCGAGACGCTCTGAATCCTTCACGCGAATATTTTTTTACGATTGGTCACTAGACCCAAGATACATCATGCCTTTGTTAGTGTTTTTAGGAGGCTGGTTGACTTAATTATGGCACTGATACAAAATAAAATATAATGATTGTAAATAAATACAATAATTTAAAATATTGGCCGCATTAACTTTCTTTGTTTCAGCTAAGAATTAAATTATATTATTTGTTTAAGTGAAAGAAATAGTTTTAATTTTATTAAAATTATTTTATATGTATTTAACTAAACTAATTAAAATGGTATGTTCTACATAATAATATGTCCGGAGTTTCACTACGTGATCGAATCTGAAACAAGGTAATCCGTAGAAATAAAGTCACCAACATAAATCTTATAATTAGTAAGTTATAGTGGCAATGAGCAAGCCATATATATAGCTCGCAGAACCGACAACCGCTGGAGAAAAAAGGTTCACGAATGGCGACCACGAACCAGTGGACTTTTATATGTTGATAATGATAATAGTATGTTGAGTACTGATAGTGATAGATGTCAAGATAGCTGTTGCCTATATATACTCGTACAACACAGTAAATTCAACGTGGAGCGTAAGCTGTAATCCGTTGAGTTTTAGTTTTTATCCCATCCACTATCATCAGATCTTGACCAAATTTTTATAGGACCATTCTAGATGTAAGCCTCAATGAATAAAAAATCATGAAAATGTATTAACTACTGCGGATATCCACCCAATTGCGATGCTATAACATACTAGCTGTGCCACGGCCTACTCTCGGTCCCCAGCCCACCGCGTCGCATCACCCGGCCGCGCTATTACTTCTTTTTCTCGGCTCCTAAAGGTCGTAGCATATAACCTTTCTCATGGATCGGGCTATCAAATGCAAAAATATTTTATCAAATCGGACTGGTAGTTCCACAGATTAGCGTGTTCAAACAAAAAACAAACTCTTTAATGATTAGTATAAGATATAGATTACTTAATTGGCTCGGCTCTTAGGGTCGTAGCGTGGTTTTAAAAAGCCTATATACACAAATGAACACGGATTTGAATTATTAGTATAGGTAGATATACCAAATTGAAAACCATCTTCTTTTTTAGGTTGGTTAAAAAGTTGTAACAGAAAAGCACACTAACAAACACATAAATCACAGCTTTTTACCCCAAGCACTTACCTATGCTCTTATGCACTAAAGTCAAAACAGGTTAAGCAAAGACCTATGCATGACTAAGTAACAGTTTCTCTATAGAAATGTCACAAGGCATTAACTTAGGAGCTATCAATCTGGTGCAATCGAGTCTTATACGGGTCCCGCCCCTAGTAATTTATCCATCAATCTTATGATGATGATAGTTTGAGACTAGAATAACACATAGGTTACTTTTTATCACCACGGAGGCGAAATCACTAGACAGTACACTGGATGAAGAGAATGATGGTAAAGTTTGTATGGAAAAAAATCACACTGGCCAGCGTTTCAGTAGTAGAATAGATAGTTTATAGATAAGTAATGAGTAGGTGGCGGACGCGTGGCGTGCTACGAACGCGGAAAGGCCCTAGTAGTCGTAGGGTCGACCAGTGGAAGCGGTAGCGCGCCGGCGGCCGGAAGCGCTGCAGGTGGCGCTCAGCTGGGTCGACGACCGCACGCCCTTCTAGTTTTTTACCTCCGTGTTTTATTTAACCTCCAATACAATGTGACATAGCATAATACATACAGATTTCACATATTATCTAGCAACTTCATTTTCCCACTGCACCTCTAGGAGGGAATAGAATTTCCAAAAAATTAGTTGGATGCCTCATGTTTAGATTTTGTCGGAAGCTACCAGATATTTACATATTTTTTTAATCCTTCCCTTTTGTCGATAAAAAAAACTGTAAGTATGTTTAAAACTCGTGACGACAAAATATACCTTCCCATTAATTAAAGTAATGGTTTCGTTCGTGTCTGCTCTGGGTTTTTTGTAAATACACTTCTTTACGGTGACTACGAGATGGTACGATCACGGCCGGTGGCTTACAACACCCACCGGCGACACTACATTGTTATGTAGGTATTTCTTTCTCTAATTCTTGGCACAGTAACTTGCACCACGCATCTCACACCCAGCACCAATTTTGTTTGTTTACTAACTTAACTAGTAGGTATACTAGGTATCTAAATATTATTAGTATGTTTCTCTTCATGTACCTACTAACAAATATGGATCTTTGTAGTTCAAAATAAACAATATTTTATTTAATTACATTTATACTGCAGTTCACATCTGCTAGGTATCTGTTGTAAACATTGGTGCAGATGTTATGGTTTGAGCGAGTTGCCATAGTAAAGATATAAAATGAGTTATCCAAGACTAGCTTCCCGCCCGCGACTTCGTCCGTGCTGACGTAGGTAGATAATATGAGTGCCTTTAGCCCCTCGCCCCCCGCTTCCCGCCCTACCTCATCCACTTACTCATCGCACTGCGCGTGTTATCTATAGCGCCGCAATACCTACTTGTCTTCATTACATTTCAACTACAATGTTAAGTATGTTATTGGAATAAATTATTATTCGTACTACATGGTAGATAACATATCCATCGTACGGAACCCTCACGCGAGTTCAACTTGCACTTGTCGGGTTTTTATTTTATTTGAGTGCCTGATTCGATAAATTAAGCGTTATCATGTTGTATTTAAAGAATTCAAACCAAGTTTCAAGCAAATCGGACCACGCGTTAAAAAGAAACCATACAAAATTTAACAACCCTCGCACCCTGTTTCATGGGTAGGTTTGTAAATATTTTATCATAAACATTTACCAAATTTATTGAAAAAAAATGCAGGACATTCCTTAAATTCTTTCTAAGTGTACGTCTACGTGCTACAAGGAATACACCCTCCAAATTAAAGCTCTGCGGTTTAGGCTCCGCGTTGTCTGTCAATACATAGGTCTGTCAGTAAACCACAACAAACTACTTTATATAGTACTATGTTGCAGATACCTATATTTTAAACGTGTTAAAATAACGATTCGAAAGAGCCCACACACTACCACTTTACTAGAGAAAGTCTCAACTTACGGAACTCTTCAGAGTTCCGTCGACCTTCATTTGTCATCAGCATCAGGTCCTGGTCATCACAATTATCATAAAAATACAATACTTTAGAATCCAAACACAATATTTCTGTAATTTTCTACCTAAAAATCCCCTTAAGTATCTCCCTACTCCATCATCTGATATTGGCGACCATGGTTTTTGAACTGCCTTGTTAAAAATATTATAAAACGCCCAAAAACTACCATTTTACTGCAATTATCTAAAGAATATCGATATTTTTAGTGTCTTTAATAAAAAACGTCCCCCCTCAGTTTTTAATTTATCAAGAATACCTAATAATGCCTAACTTGCACCGTTTCGAAGAAACTTACTAATATTCAATAAATTTTGATCTCTCTTTTGTACCTCTTAGAGAGCGAATTTGCAAAATACCTTTCTTAGTGTGCTAAAAGGAATACACCCTCCAAATTTCAAGTCTCTAGGATCAGCGATTAAGGCTTTGCGTTGTCTGTCAATAGGTTATTCACGACAAACTACTTAAAATTTATGATGATTAATATAAGCATAAAAGTACTTACACTTATTTTCAGGAAATATGTACACTGCTTTGAAGATTTATTTCACTTTTCCATCTTACGCCCAGAACACCGGTAAGAATAATATAACACTCGTTTGATAGTTCTTCGGAGTGAAAGTATTTCATGTCAATAGCGTTTCCTTAGTGCAACTACTTGCATGAATCTGAATGCATACATGAATTACGTTTATGTGACGTCATACACGTTATTTTTCACGCAAATCAGACTTGTTTGCATGACTGTAGCAGTTTTAATAAATAATATTGTAACTTTGAATACATGCAACGTGAATAATTCTAATTTCCTACCTACTACCTAAAAGATAATGGATCACTTTTGATTTTGTTCCGACTGTCCGACTGATGAAAAAGTCAGTGGAAAAGTAAATTCACAGGCAGTATGGACCTGCCTGTGAATTTAAGATTAAGATTAAGATTGCAGATTCTTATATATCTATATCTATGTTTTTAATAGAATTATAAATGATGTAAATCAAATGCTGAATTTTGGTCCTATTATTTTTAAAAAAAAGTACGAGGGAGCAGATATGATATAGAATAAAATCCAAAATAATTTTTACAATTTTGTTTTATTTTAATTCGACAACCTGTCATTATAATTAACAAACAAATGACTGAGCACGCTCACATACGCACATACAATACACACACAAACACACCGCGACCGGCGCTGCATTGCATTATAAATTACACTTATATAGTTTCTTAAATTAATTGATTCAGTCTATTGCGCTCTCCTCGTCCTGCGCCGGCCACGCTCGCACGCGTCCTAAACGAATTATCACATATAATATATTAAAACGATCTGCGAACGATTTACTATCGCTAAGTTTTTAATTTAAAGTAGGTCGGGGTGGGGTGGCGGAGGCGAACGACTCCGCGGGCCAACCTCACGCCTCCAGCATCTGCGGCATGTAGGGGCGCGGCGGCGACGGAGACTTCTTGGAGAGGTTCAGCGGCTCTGGAGTTACGTCCACCTGCAGAGCCAGCACCGAGGGCGGTGCCGCCAGCGGGGCGGCGGGCGAGGCGGTCGCACCGCGGTAGCAGGCGAGTAGTGTGCCCGAGCGCAGCGGGCACTCCGCCGCGCTCGCGCCGCCCTCGCTGCGCCGCATGTACTGCTGGATGATGTCGGTGCGCTTCAGCTGCTCGGGCGTCATGCGCGGCCCTTCCATGAGGCTCTTAGCGAGCACGGAGTGCGTCGATGATAGGGAGGCGCGCACGGGACGCGGCGAGAGCGCGGGGTGCGCGGCATGCAGGGGCTGGGGTGAGGGCGTCGGCCGCACGGGCCGTGCCTCCGCCTCGCCTGTGTCGCGTCGCATCGCGCGGAACTTCTTGTGCGGCTTGTAGGCCTCGTCCATGAGCGAGGAGGCGTCGTACAGCGGCGGCGCCTCGAGCACGCGCTTCAGTACGGGCATGTCGTCGGAGGGCGCAGACTGGTGCCGTCGCTCGTCCGCATGCTCCTCGAGCGAGGAACGTGGGCTGGAGCAGCCGGAGCCGGGGCCCACTATCCGCTCGTGCTTCTCGTTGCCGGACTCGATGCCGGAGTCGGTGGGCGAGTCTAGTTTGCGGTAGCGCGGCGGTGGGCGTACCGGGGTTACCGTGAGGCCGCCGTGCGCAAGGTGCGCAACGCCGAGCGCCTCCTCGTCTACGGAGCCGCGCGAGTCGAGCCGACGGCGGCAGCCAGCCAGCGTGGCGGCCAGCAGCGGCGTACCGCAGTCGCCGGCGGGCTCGCTGGACTCGCTGCTCGAAACTGAGCCGATGGGGCTGCGCGCAGACTCGTCGGCGCCAGAGTCCATCCAGTGAGGGCCGTCGTCGTCGCCCCACATCTGCTGCCTCAAGTATTCCTTGTGTTCCGTTCGGAAAACTACGAGTTTTTCCGTGTGAAGCGTACTGAGCGTACGGAGATCAGGAAGGGTGTCCATCAGCTCTCTCAGGAAGCCGGGCCGGTCGGGTCTGTTCTGTGCGATGACTGTTTGCAGGCAGGCCTTGAGGCGCGCGTGCATGCGTTCCACTAGCTCGATGTTGCGCAGGCCGGGCCGGTCTGGAGTGATCAGAACTATGGCACAGAAGAGTCCGATCTCGGCATCGGTGAGTTCCATGGAGTTCATACGCTCGGCGAACTTGAAAGTGGAATCGACGAGGAATCGTGCGTTTGCTCCGTTTTGGATGGAATCTCTCCTCATGAGTTGTCCGTTTAGGCAAATAATGCTGTTGAGCGGCGCATCGAACATGCAGATAAGCCGTACGAATAGTGCATCGAAGAGACCGCTTTTTAGGAGGGTGAATTTGTCATCCTGTGTCAGGAGTTGGAAGCCGGGAATCAAACCGGCGAAGTCAATCACGCCACGGATAACGTGGGCGAAACGTTGAGAGAACTCCTTTTCCGATTGCAGTTCTGGGGCAGGGTTGAGAGGGCATGCCTACGACAAAAGAAAGAGTTTATTAGTTGGATTAGGATATGTGTAGTTGTTATGCCATGTAGTCGTATATTAATGATGCGGTGCGTAATAGTTGAGTTGAGATGCTCACCAGAGTTGGTTGTGAGTAGGTGGGACAGTCGCGTGCGCGGCTCCGCATGGCGGCCACTCGGTCGCGCGTGAACTCGCAGGTGTCGAGGTGGGCGCGCATCACGCGAGCCATGAGCCGCGGCGCGTCATCCAGCTCTGCGGCGGCGGCCTGCTCGTGCGCCCGCGACGATGACGACTGCTGCATCGCGGCGAGGATGCGAGCTTTCTCGCGCTTCGGTACACGTCCGAATCGCACGGCTGCAACAAAAGAGACACTGGTTTAATAAACTGCATAAAAGGCAATCGTTCTAAAATGAAATCGATATACAAAGCGGTCGCAAATAACGATGGGAATGTTGTGCAAGGTCGCGGCTAAACATACGTCGGTCGTCGGGTTGCAGCTGTCGCTAGGTACGCATGCGGGCGCGCGGCGAGCCATGTGCATGCGCAGCTGACGGCGAGAGGGTAGAGTTCATCGCCCGTCGCGCCGGTCGTGACCCACCCCTGTCTGGCAAGCCTTTACAAAATCCGTCGGTTCCCCCCGATCGCGTTGCTTTCGACTGAACTAGTTTGAATGACAAGTGATAGAGCGCGAACCGCGAGGTCATGCTAAAAAGTGTTACGACTTTCTCGCGCTAGGTAGCAGCGGGCCGCGGAGAGAAACGTATCATGCGCCGGAGGTTCGCGCGTCGCTTGCGGCGTCCGTGCGCGCGCACCGGTGAAAGTGTTTGCGCGCACAGCTCACGGTTGAAAACGAAAGCAGAGAGCGCCCTCTCGCCATTTCTCCCGACTTTCGCTGCACAATGTGGGCCGCACCAGATGCGCGATCCCATTGTTCGTGATCGATGAATAATCTCTCTTTTATGCTTTTATATGCTTTTGTTTATACCTACGATAGGTATGCAAATTATATATAACTTGATATTTTTTGTAACTGAGTCTGTAACCCCCCTATAATGAGTTCTTTTAGTCGAATATGTGGAATGCTCCAAGTTGCATCAAGTAGGTAATTGGTACCTAATTATTTGTTTTTTGTTTTTTTACTAATATCATATTTTTTAGTTAATACAATCGCATGATTTATGCAAGGTATCTACAACATTTAAGATAAATAATATGTATTTTTTTGTATAGTTTGAAATTTATAAATCACAATCTCGTTGACTCAGCGCGTTGATGTTATTCTAAAGTTAATCATGTTAATTTATTGTTTACCTCTCATGAAGATGGTTTATAAATTGCACGTACCTATCTTTCGCGTAGTGTGGTGTTTAATACTGATAATAGAGTTCTAGCGTTATAGAATGCTGAATGAATTACTTATATCGATTGAAAATTTTAGCTATTAAGCCTAACCACCTAAATTACTTAAATGATTCTTATAAATATGTAAAATTATTTAATGAAACGCAGCCGAAAAAAAGTCTTCTAACTCAGGTGTAAAACCAAATATTGACAAAAATATTATTTAACTGTTTCAATAATCCTAAAATATAAAAATACATACGTGCATTGTGATATTTCACGACCCCATTCAAGATCCCCTTCAGAATCGGCAAATCTTCACCCATGTTTGATACTAATAAAGTTTTTCACTAACAACTAGTTCACAGCCTATGGCCACAGATAACTATAAGTTGGTAACTTCAAGTTTTTGACTATTAATTAAAATGTTTTCACTAAGTGTCACATATCACTCGCAGAACAATTAGCACTAGCACTGTAATCCGAACCGTTTACAATCCAATGTGAGAGCAGCGATGTTCAGCGTCGTGGAGCGGTAGCGGAGCTGTTGCCGTGATAGAGGCGCGCGTGTTGTGTGCGAACTGGTGAGGTTGTCATAGCGATCGCGATAGCTAGCAATGAGGGCTGACGACCGGAGCGCGGGCCGGACTCCCTCGCACTGCGCCGCGGCGCGCGCCGCCACAACCTTGAACTTGAAGCGCCGCGCGCGGGGAGGGGCACCGTCAATAAACTCCGCGCAGGCCCCTGCCCCCGCTGCTGCCCCGCCCCCCACTACCCCGCGCAACAGAACAATATTCGCGCTACATTATAAACTTGTCGAAATGACAACTTTTTTAAAATTATTTATAACAAAGCTGCTTTGCAGGATTTCCGCTTAATAATTAAGCCGATCGATCATATTTGGGAGAGTTTAAACTCTGGACAATTTTGATAGAGCAAATTAAAATTAGTTAAAATTACTAAATTAGTATTAGTTACTAATGAAACGTCGCAGGTTAACAGAGGAACCCGCGTTGAGTGTTTTTCTATACAAATTTTATTTTTTTCATTGCAAACCCGTAGAATAAACAAACCCTTTCCCATTAATAAAATAATCAGTCAGATACAAAAAAAAAAGTTACCCGGTTCCGTGGATTTTTATATTTAATTTAATTGAAATGACATATATTTTATTTAATGTAGTAATCGTAAAAATATTATTTTTCAAAATCTATGTCAAATGTCCAGCTGACTATATGGGTAGTTCTAATCGTTATTTTCTCAAATTATATGCACGAATCATAAATATATATCTGCCGATTTGGAGATCGGAACATGGATCGGCTAAGACTTACTATGTGCTACGCCATAGGCCATCGGAAAACGCAGACTTTTTCATTCCTTATTTGACTAATTGTAGCTGGTTATTTACTTTATATTATGTATATCTGAGTAGAATTTTGTTACACTACGAATTTTTTAATGAATGAAAATATATGATTTTGATGGACTACCTTATTAAATATTTGAGTTATTGATATTTGCATTATATGCATTATAATAGATATATATTAAATTTTATCAAGCTTCGACATAAAGTTCATTCTCCGTTCACCGCGGCCGTGTGGCGCTAAGGTAGAATGATACTTCAAGTGAGCGCCATCTGTTGACGAGTAGCAGAACTGTGAAAATGCTACGAGTCTACGTTAGCGCTACGGTACTGCGACGCGCTACGGGTTCACACGCTTTGACCAACTTTACTTTTTATAAACTCAAATAGAAAATTATCAAATCAGGGTACAGTTTTACCTTATAGTTTTATGGACTTTGTTTTATAAACAAAGTTTAGGGTGCGAATTCTACTTAAAAATTGTAGTTTATTATTTTGACAAATATTATTGAACGCGCCCTTAGTTGTGAATAGTTTAAAATGAATTTTAGAAGAATTTACGTTAATTAAATTTGAGCCAAAATTTGTACAAATTATAATCAATACATCATACAAATAGGACTATCAATCACGGAGAAAAGCGAAGGTACATAGCCTGCGATTTGACGATCATCTCTATTTTGAACTCGGTCAAAACTTTATCAGTTATGAATTTTTGAATAGAAATTATAAGCCAATTTCTATCATATCCCACAACGCGGGGTCATTAAACTGCATTACGAAAGTGAAAATATAAATTTCACTCTCGCGCTTACGAAATGCCTTTCTCTGGTGCTTTCACCGAGTGCGCTCGGCGGGCGAGCGGTGGCGGTGGTAGTGGCGTGTCTAGAGCGGCGCGGCGAGTGTCGCAACAGCACTGCCGCGGCCGTCGACCCGCTTAGCGAGCGCTCACCCGTGCTTGCATAACCGACCAACACTGCGGCCAGTGCTCGCCCCTCCACCACCGATACCCCCCACCCTACTGCCCGCGCTGCTGCGAAATAGGATCTGCGAGCGCAGCGCACGAGCTGAGTGTCCCACTTGGCGAGCTGCAACCACCAAAAGACGTGCGGCCTTCCCGAGCTAATTGCGTATGCATACTGCAACCCGCCGTGCGTACATTAATAAGTAACGCAATCAATTAGCGCCACTTGCGTCATTTTTACACTCATTCATTTTCTTCAAAAATATGAAACATTTCCTACCGAATAAAATAAAACTTTTTTTTGAGAAAGAAATAGGATAAGCATTTGTTTTTTTAGATTGATATTTATAAATAATACAAAAATAGAAATATGTTTATCCGATTTCCTACAAAATTTGATAGAAACATGGATAAATTCAACTCACCATCTCTGCTCATGCCGACGGCGATGCATTTTTTCAATCTGCAGTACTGGCATCTGTTTCTGTTAATCCTGAGGATGGAGCACTGCTGGTTTTTGGTGCAGGGTCTGTACTGGATCTTCTGTTGTATGGATCGGCGAAAGAAACCCTGGGGATCACAGCGGCATTTAGCTTCTCGCTCGTTGTCAGAGCTGTCGTCGCTGGAGCAGCCCGAGTCGCTAGACTCGGTCCGTCCCTCCAGCATGCTCACCAGCACCGAGTGCCGCTCGCGCAGCTCGGCACCACACGACATTGCACGCACACTTCACAATCGCAGCGGTCACTAGCCGAGCACTACCACTGCCACTCTCCTCGTCACAAATCTCACACTACAGTATACTGGGACGAGGTTTTCGCGCTGCACCGATACGGATGGCGGCCGACGGCGAACTGTGCGGGCTCCGCTTCGCGCGGCGCACAGTTACCCACGCGACCTAGTTGCCGGCCGCCGACCCAACCGAGAAAGTGAGAGTGCCCCCGGCCCCCGCACCCGCGCCCGCGCTCGCGCTCCTAACGGTCCACGCCGCTCTAGAATGCGCCGCTGCCGCTGCACCGGTGCGCCGGATATAGGCCGGGCGCATCCCGGCGGGCGTCGCGGCGCGCGGCCGTTCACCCCGGGTCGTCGACCGTTCGATTGCACAACCGCACCTACTCCCCGCGCGGACCTCCCGCTCCCGGGAGCTAGGGCCAGCCCGATCGGGTCGCCGACCGACTCTACGCGCCCGCCCGGTGACGTCACCCATGCGTCACGGCACGGCCTACCTCAATGCGCGCGCGCTCCTCTGAGGGATGCACTGATCCAATTTAATAACCCATGAAACGCATTCGTTTCCAGCTGTCTAGCATTACGTGAAGTATATAGCGAGCCTACGAGTATGATTGTTAAGCAATCAGGCAAATCAGTTAAAATAATTCAATTCCTATCACACTATTTACCTAATTTTCAAAACTTTAATTTGTTATGTACTGAAAGCAATTTTGATCATAGAATTATAAAACTTTTTATGGTAACTAATTCAATCATGGTTCAAAGAAATCTATCTCTACCTAATCATAATGTAATAATTAAAAATTCGTTTTCCAGGTTACGGGCACGCAATGATTGTATGGAGTAGGAACTCATTAGGTAAGGTAGGAGCGCGGAGGCTGCGCGGGGCGGGTCGGGTCGGTGGCCCAATTTCGCGCTGCCATCGATCCATTGTGCGCTGTGCGAGTGGCCCATAATTGGTCGCAGCGGGCAGTGACCGACCGTGCGGTCGTTGACCTGGTGCCGCGAAAACAAAACCTTTGCCGCCTCACCCCGCACTACACTTATCGTGCCTACATTTCTCACGCCACGAAAAAATATTCGAATTTCTTGAAACATAAATGAAAAACTTTTTTCATGTAACCCATTGCACTTAATCAGAGACCCAATTACTACCACAACCACGGTGTGAGTAAAACTACTAACTTAATATTTTCCCTGTAAATTATTTTAATAAAAAGGGTGAATGACCGCTAACTAATTAACACGGTGACTTCCTTTCGAGTTCTAAAAAATAGAATAACAAATTCTGTTTGGTATTGGAAACGTACCTAAATTCCACTTAGCCATTATGTAGTTCACTTTGAATCAGGTCATTTGATAATTCGATGAGTATTTATTCGTGCGTTATGTATCGATCTATATTTAACAAAGGAATTATGATCCGCGGTTTATTATTTACCTCATTCAAACATTTACTGCTACTTTTAAAATAAGGTTGTGGGATTTACCTACGAAGGTACGAACCTACTTAAAAAACAGTAACAGTAATTTCCTTTAATGCATTTACAAAATAACGCATTTGGATCTATTGAAAATGTTATAAGCAATTACAGACAGGTCGCACGACGCATTCTGTTCGCCGCGTGAGTCAAAGAACAGGTATATTAATAAACTGAGACATAAATATGCACATAGCGAGGATTTCGTCAGTGTTATGTGGGTCGCACCCGCCATCTACACTTTTCAACACAGCATTGCCGAAGCTCGCGATAAGCGATCGCCAACACTTTTTGTCGTTAACGTTACATTGACACACTTCTCCGGTTTTATTGTTGCTGATTTAGGTCGTTCAACTCAACATTTACAACATACTTTTGAGTTTTGATGCTTGGTAATTTTTGGTTTTGTTATTTAAATTATTTGGTTTAGGGTGGAATTATTACACTAGCGATTTGGTTGCTGATACCCTTAGCCTTAGAGGAGATAACGTCGTTACCAATTACCATTACATAGACCATAGAGATAAACAAGTCCAGCTGTCTACTGAATAAGTAGTTAAAAAAAGCTATTAAACTCTTGCCATGAAATTCAGATCATCGGCAAATGATGCAGTTAAAATTAAAAGCGATGACTTTTTGGACATACATAGGTAATTCAACCGTCTTTTTGCTAAATCCAATAGCAATCAAGTTAGAGCTTTTGGTACGAAACAGATGAATAAGAATCTAGTAAGAGATATTATTCACTCAAAGATTTGTTTAAGGCGCGTGACAAAATGAATTATTTGGTAACATTGTGTCGCGAACTAGAAATCAATTTTTCATACGCGAGCTTTCATAATGACGGTAATTCGGCCGGGAGGCGTCGTCACCGAGAGTAACGGTGCAGCGGCCAACGACTGCTTAAAAGCTGACGCACACTTCTGAGGAAGCGACCTCAACAGACCACTGCACCACAGTGTAAGCTGAAGTTACTACGACACCTGCCGCAGCATAAACAATTGTTAGTATGCTACATGACGCAGTATATGCAAGTTTGTATGCTACGTGCCTGCCCTGCACAGATGTTGGCGATAACACATAAAAACCACTGACTCACGAGTGATTCATATCCCGTTCTCGTATTTGCTATATTTACTTTAAATAAAGTGCCAAATAGTATTTATTGAGCGTGATAAGAAAGTCTTTATTTGAAAATATTCGATTGCATGTGGTAGGTTGTAGCTTTATTAACTTCTATAAACTTTTACGAAACTTACAAATTTTCATAAGATGCTATGATTTTACAAAGAACATACAAAATAAAACGTTAAGTACCTATTCATCATGAAGAAATCATATTTTTTTTACATTATTATTTTTCCACTCGTTGAGGATGAGGTGGATGAGTAGATTCATTGTAATAGTTTTTCTGATCCGACAAGCAGATTCTAAACGACTCGTCAACTCCTAACTTTAATGATTGTTTCCATCTACGCACTTTGATGAAACCATAAAAGCCTACCTACACTTGAAAATGTAGAGCGCTCCAAAATAAATGCTGCTATTAGCATAACCGTAAACCGAATTCAATAAATCATTATTTAGACTTTAATTAGCCAGAGTCAAGTTCGTTAAACACATAGCATTGTATGGAACAGGAAATCGTAGTCGCAACAGTCGGCTCACGATGTTCTCAATAAATATGACCGGCGAGGGATCAACGAACCTCAGCGCAGTTCAAAAATAATGTGGGTTACGTTCACGTTGCGCGTACATTCGATGCCCGTAAAAGTTGTTTACGGCGAGAAAAGACAGGCGTGTGGTGCTAGCGAGCGAGGTCGACGCCCGCGAATTGCTGCAGATTGGAGCCGAAAAAATGAGCGACCTAGATACGCGGAAATTATGTCGGCCGCGGAACAAAGAGCCCAAACGCAAAGCCGTGGCCACTGGATGCTCTACATCTCTAATTCTCCTCCTAAATCCCGATATGCTTACATAATTATGAAGAAGTACATACCTATATCAATAATAAGTAAGATATGTTTACTTGAGCCAACACAAATGCATCAAGTCATGAAATCTATAACCTCGTTCGTATTTGATGACACTAAAATATTTTACCTCATTCGTACTACATAAACAACAAAGTTTTAAAAAGTGTGATATATTTCAATATGAATGTTTAATTAAAAAGATGTACTTATAAGCAGAGTTCGTTGACATCGATGCGTACGCTGGAACGCCCCACACTTCTTAGCAAGCTATAAAATTACACGCTTGTCGTCATTCATCGAAAACAGCTTCTGTTCGTAGTCGTATCGCGTAGTAGCAGCACCGTTGCGATAAATCGGTCGAAGCGCCATCTAGCAACGAGTGGCTGAACTTGTGAGGCATGTTTCTCTATTTTGTCGCTAGATAGCATCTTAGGTCACGATTATGTAAAATGTTCATTCTAAATTTTTAGGATGAATTTTATATAATTGTGTATTTTATGTTTAGTATGGATGACAAAATAACGAATAAACAACGGATGACAAATTTAGTGTCCTTGATCAGTATAAGGTATTTTTAGGATGAATGTTATATAATTGTGTATTTTATGTTTAGTATGGATGACAAAATAACGAATAAACAACGGATGACAAATTTAGTGTCATTTGATTTTATTTTCTGCAAGAAAAGCAGCGTAATGATTCAATTTGAGCATAATTTAAATGACAAAAGACGAAAAGATCGGGCTAGTCTCAGAGTTTATCGTCTGAAAGTCGTCTCATTCTGCTGCACAATGCACCAGACATCCGCGCCTGAAGGACACGCTTTGTCCCGCGGAGGCGCAGTCTCGACTGCGCCCCGCTGAACTTGAAGTCCAAACCAGTTTAGATACTTGCACTTCTATACCAGACATCCTCGCATCGCTTTCACGCTCATGAATACGACCTTTGTTTAATGACTACATTTATTACGAATTTGCAAAACGTGTTATGAAAATTTAAATGATCACGTAAATCGCATTTCTATGACAGTCAAGCAAAGACCTAAGCTGAAAAGGTCTCAATAGAACGAGGAAGTAACGATGTATGCTCTTGAGCATTTGCCGGTCACGTAATTTTGAATATTTCGCAGTATTATTAGTTATTAACAAACAAGTTTTTAGGCACAAAATTAGTTTCAAAATGCCCCATTTGAGGCAGCTACTCCAATCAGCTTGTCGTTGTTGCAATATGAACAGTTTTATTGATCAGTATAATTGTGTTAATTAACCTTGTATGAAGTTATGTAAGTCAATTCATGATAGATCCAATGCTCATTGTCTGGCTAAGCGAAATAGTGAGCATTGATGTAGTTTCAGGTTCTTTGTTTCTACAAACTCCCTCATGGTAAAATCGGGTTCTTTATATTGGTACCTGGATATGAACGGCACGAGCTGCTATGACATAGCGCTTATTAACAAAATAGACAGCACGGGAAGGAGACGGTAAGGTACCATTTAACCTTAACGCATTCAAGCTGACCCCGACCCTTACACATCGCTACAATGCAAGTCTACCTACACTCGAAATGACTCGGCGTTCCCGTGTGATTGTACAAGGAAAGGTCACAAAAAAATAGGGGTGCAAAGGGTCTGACCGGCGCGGCGAGCTGCGGCGCCGCGCGGCGGTGGCCGCTAAAGGCCAGCAGGTATTCGACCCAAAAAACCGCTTTCGACGCAACAAGTTCACACGATATATTGATTTACTATTTTACTGTAGGTGTGTACTATCAATGAGACTGCGATACAGACATCGAATTTAAATTTAGTTAATAAGGTCATCTGGTCTGAAAGCACAGAGATTGTCTTCCGCGTGTCTCAGCCTTGGCGCTGGAATGGCACCTCAAAACAGCTAGATAGGGGGTGAAGGGATTCATGTCACCCATAGATATAAGCTTGCTCCTTCTGAGAATACCCATATGTGGCTCAATTAGGCTTCCACTTAACAATTGTTTTCAAACGTTCCCTTTTCATAAATCTTACGCAAGAGTGGCAGTGGTATGTAGGCATTTATGTTGCGATATGTGCTGGTGAACAAGTAGATAAATATGACAGCTCGTAAAATATGTTTGATATGGTAACATTAGTAAGCATATTTACCTTGCAGCCCTCACAGGAATGAACTCCGTAGTGGAAGCCACTAGCTTTGTCACCGCATACGCGACACAGCACTGTGGTGCCGTCAAATTCTGCAACAAGACAGGAATTCATTTTAGAAAAACATTAGTGCAACCTATACACGAAACGCGCATGCACCATATTCATAAATAAGTCAACTTATTTTATGGAGGTTGTAAAGATTACGGTGCTAGCGCGTGCCAAACATCCTGGCTTGTGGTTGTGCAACCGGCATGTATAACAAACAATCTCGTTGGTACACGTGATTTTAGTGATTATGGTAACCTTGCTCGCACCTACGAACATATGTATGGGCTGCTAATAATAAAGGTATGAAATGTGCACTGAACTTCTCAAACTGACAAAATAACTTGTTATAAAAGAAGACCTAACAGACGACAGTTATCGCGCGAACTCTCACTTAGATTACATTTAACGATAAACCAAACTGACAACCTCAATCAAAATGTTCTTAGACATAGGGAGCCCACAGAGAAATAACTTCATTACCTCGTATTACAACGCTAAACAAAACAATCTCACTAATGAAATCTGTGACGCAACCTCATGTTGCATGCGTCAAGGTGACAGTGAATAGTTATTTTAGAAAGTGTTTAGTCTCTCTACTCCACATTACTAGAGTGAACGACCTCTAATAATACACCAAAACAAGGTAAAGAGTGATTTAAATAAATCGGTTAATACCCACCGAATTATAAGCCAGTGATGTTATACAAAGGTCAAACGTTGCTTGGTTTGATCTTATACATATATGTAAATAAACTAGGTAAGTACTCATAATTGGATACGGAATCACAATATTATTTTATCGTCATCGTCAAACATGGTTTGACTAATGAGCTAACTAATTTAGTTAGTAGGTCAGTGATATGTAGAGTTCCCTCGGAAATAACAGGTGTAGTGTTGAATCAGACGCTGGCGGCGACGCACGGGAGCGGCCGTCTCGTCCCGTGAACAGGTTTGAGCGTTCCCGACTGCTCTCACTTTCCTGATCCGTTTGTTTATTTGTTAAGGGAGCAGGCCGGGCCTTTTGGAAGGAACTTTCTATTTCTGGCGAGCACTCAAGATGGGTCGACGCACGGACCCGTCGCTTTCTATACATACTTTCTTTTCTCTAACTAAAGACATGCGGTATAGGCTTCAAAGTATTTTCGGTATCATCTTGAGTAACGTGGGTGCGTCGGCGTTGAGCAGTGGGGATCACAATGGATCAGGGAAAGCGTAAAACGTAACCGGTGCAGTTGCAACAGAGTCGGTAGCGTGCAGCCATTTCTCCGTGTGATGCAACACGCGCGTTTTTTCACCGGGGCGTGTGAGAGTCGCTGCTCGTTACGTCAATTAAGTGGCGAGGAAAGTGCGCGAGAAAGTCTCTTGTCCACGTAACGCAAAACGGCTGGTATCTGCGACCGTGCAGAACCTGACGCGGCCATTCCAGCCATAGATCTGTGTCACGGCGATGTTTGTTTGTAAATAATTCCCTCTTATATCACGTTTCGTTATCTGTTTCCTTGATGACGAGCACGTCTGTTGTGACTTCCTTGTTAATTCTCTTGCAATCAGCGATACAATAGTATTTTCCTTTCAATTAATTGTCAATTAAGTTTCCTGCACTGGTTTGATTAAAGGTTTTATGTTGGATAATGTTTTCATTATTTGCTGGATGTTAAAGTACTCCAATAATAAAGTTTAAGTTGTTTAAGATTTTGAAGTTGTATACCATCTCCACATTACATTATAGGCATTTAAACAACACCGTGAAAAGCCGGACTTTTCAAATTGCATTCTAAGCCGTTCATTCAACTGGTTGGCTGGCGTCGTGCGTCGAGAGAAAAGTAAAAGTAGTGAGGTGGCATGGTGGGAGACGCACCAGCTGAAGCCACGTGGAGCCAGCTCTTTTGAGCTATTACCTTTATTATAGTTTTTCTTACATCATTTCTCCAACGACTGTCAACAATCATTAATTTTTATTTTGAAAGGGGTACCAACGGTACTCTTTTGTTAATTCGGCTTCAAATTTCACGATAGAAAACGATAAGATCATTAGGAATCGAACGCAAATCAATAAGGGTTCCCTTGCAGTCAGGGTCCTTTAAGCCCCATCGATTTACACGGGGATTTTATCGATTATACCATGGAGTGTTCATATTTTGCACAATGCCTTTATCTAATTGTTTTTCGGCGAACCCTTCCGAGCGGAAATGTTCAACAGTCAATCGATCAACAATTCGCTCTGCAAACGAGTAATCGTTGAAGTCAAACTACCTAAATTTAATTTTGTACCCTTTAACGTTGCTGGATCATTAATCAAGAAAAATAATTGACAAATCCAGCGAAAAATATTTCATACTTTTTTGAATTATAGAATTGACGTTTCAATTCGAACGTTGCGTTGTAGTGTAAATTAACAGTTGCTCAGATTTAGTTTGAACGAACTCCCTGAAGTAGTAGAACAAAAATTGTTTTCGTTATTAATCAGCTATTGAACCACTTTCTGATTTTTATTAATATACACAATTGTGTTAGTATAACTTAAAAATACTATGTTAGTGTTGTAGTAATGCGATAGGTAATTTATTATAATATAAATATAATCAATTATACAGGTAAAGCTTTTGATGGATTTATAGAAATAGGAATATGGTTCGCTACAGGTAATGTTTAGAAAGCTGAAGGCTAGTGAATGCCTCATATAAAATAAATCATTAACGTCACCCAAAATAAAAAAGTACCGCATAAGTACTACCTCTACCTAGTACCTAGGTTGTAACGGATCAAAAAATAGCCTACCTATTCAAAAGTTAAAATTGCCCTTAATTTCCCGATGTTATGGTTAATCTCATAAAATGTAAGGAAAAGATAAATCACCTTGAAAATGCCCTTATTTTTGATGCATTTATGTATGTTATTATGGGTAATAGGAAATCAACTGCATGGTACCTACTTATATAAATTGACTCGGAATATTTTTTAAGAAGTTCTAAAATG
This sequence comes from Perizoma flavofasciatum, assembly GCA_958496245.1. Classification (NCBI taxonomy): domain Eukaryota; kingdom Metazoa; phylum Arthropoda; class Insecta; order Lepidoptera; family Geometridae; genus Perizoma; species Perizoma flavofasciatum. Next base: position 8,296,072 of record OY292425.1, on the reverse strand, counting down.
CTAGTATTTTAATTACAACCACGTCACACATAAAAATAAATAGCTGAGAAAGGGAAGAATGTATGAGAGCTGAGGTCTACCTATATGCAGCTCTGGTTCTCGCTCCTTATGCGCCGGACTCATGAGACTGTGGTCCACCGGCGCAGGCGCATCATAGCGCCCGTAGCTGCTGTCTGGAGACATTACCGATGTCATTTGGATATCCTTCAATGTATATAATTGTTTCTTCCTCTCACTGCACAACACGGTAAGCACATACGCTGTCGAACATAAATCGTCCTGCGCACTCTATCACTGAATAAATAGGACAGGAGTGCATGGGCCTCGGTGGCCGGCACGTTGAGAGGAATGAAGGTCGCGCGATCGCTACACTGTTGCTAAACGCGCGCGTGCTTCTCATTCGAGCTCGATCGACGAACTGAGCGAGCGCCGCGCGCGCTCCTTCTCTGAGCCATACGAGCCTCTCCTTAAGAGTGAAAGTCTGCAAAAAGATCAGCGCTCCGTGCGATACAATCGGTTCGACGGCGGAGCCGGCATCGTCGAGCGAATATCACCTCTATCAGCCGGCGAAGCCCGTCGGTCTGCGCTTCGAGGCGAGGATCGACGCGCTTCGAACTCCGGTCTCCGAGGTCATTGCCGCGCTGACGGAGGACCAATCGCGAGCACGCTCAGACGAGCGTGGCGAGCGATTGGAGGAGCGGCAGCTCCGCGCCCCGCGGTCCCCGCAGTCCGCGCGCGAGCTGGAGTTCGAAGACCCGAACCTTGCGGCTCACCGCGGCCAAGGTCGCGCGAGAGCGGCACCGATGCGATGGAGAGCCAGCGCCGCCCGCCGCGCCGCCCCGCTCGAGCGCTCGAGTAGGACGTAGCCGCTCTCAGTTGCGTCACACTACCAAAATATTTTTGGTGATGGAACGCAAGTGAACTTGAACACGAATTCGAGCTAATGGTTGACGAGCGGCGGCGCCGCTGCTCTGGTGTGTAGGTCGCCGTGTGCTGAATGATCCGTCGTCGCCCGGCCTGGTACCCTCCTATTGGTAAGATACCAAGCGGATACTTCCGGTATTGCTATGTGAAATGATGCCTTGAGATAGATATAGGCCTTACCACGATACCTACGACTTTTCCAATAGGTACCTATACTTACCTAGGTACAATGGTATTGGGTATTGCTTGAGAACCTAGAATTTTTAGGTTACTCATTACATTATACCTAAGTACCTACCTACCTAGGTATACTTAATGAGTAACAAAATTTTGAGAAACGTTTTCATAAAATAGTGAGAAGGTATACCTATACCTAGGTAGGTACCTAGCATGATATAATTATGTAGGCAGGCTAGGTGCCTGCCTACACTTACCTACCAGGTTTTACAGTAGGTACCTAACTATTTAATTTTATTACTAATCCTGAGAGATCATAGGTTAGTGACATCTAAATTACCTACCGCGTGATACCTACCCAGTGATCAAAAATTTAATTTTAGTTTATTATGCGACATTATACCTAACTAAGTAGGTAGGTACCTATGCTTCTGTAACGTGTCGTAATTAAATAGGTAGGTAGGCCCCTCATAGAGTACACGTAATGCTTTCATAAAGTAGTGCAGTAACACATACCTACCTACCTACCTAATTGCTGTACGTAGACCGTAGCTATCAACTTGTTATTGATAAACAAGCTTCTTTTAACAAAAGGTAGGCACATAAACACGACTATATTATAACATCATCGGTCCGCGTTAGCTTCGTGCTATTTTGAATGTTATAGCTATAACAATGGAGTGCAGAGTCGTTTGGTTCGAGAGTTATTTATGCGAGATTAAACGAGTGGCGGTGGGCGTTGTGGCGGGTGAACGACCTGGAAATTTTGGCGCAGGCCGGTCAAGGCCACTAGAGCGCAGGCGCGCGGGTGCGGGCACTTCACTTCGCAATCCTACTGAACCTATTCTACGTCCACTATTGCCCCCTGATCACGTGCACATAATACCTAATATACATATAACTTATCGACTCGAGAGCCCCGATCACTCGCAATAGTTCCTGAGGTGTTCCACGAAGTGCCCCAATTTTAGGCGTACCAATTATCTTCCATGTACCTACCTACCTAGTATCTATCTACTTTTTTATAGTATGGTATGGGATCTTCGTGACAAATTAATAATTTTGTATGTAGGTACAGCATACGTACCTACCTACATAATTATTAATTTGTACTTACTAATATTATATACCTACCTAGTGATAAAGTTTGTAAGTTTGTGTGTATCTCCGAAACTACTAATCCGTATAAAAAAATATATCACTAATATTTAGAATGAACTTTCAGGGTGGGCATAGGCTATATATTATAAATCTATATATCATGGGTGCCAGTAACTGCGAGTACCATGATACAACACCCAGATGCGGAATTGAACCCGCACCTCTTGCGTATCAGCCGGCTACTCGCTCACCGCACCGCTGAGGTTTGGAACTACATACTTAGACAGATATTTCAGCTTATTCGTGATAGTTCCATTTTTGATTCTTACGTCAATTTTGATATTGGAACTATGCAAGTGAAACATTATATTGATATTTTTACATACCAAATATATTTTTGATGATCAAATCCAGATCAAAATGTCAAAGGCAACTTCAATATGATGTGTCCATCACTAGGACAAAATATCGCCTAACAAATTCTCAAACAATTTTTTTCAACAGGTTTTTTTCATTTAATTAGGTTTTTATGTTAGTACCACGCGAGCAAGGTTGGGGCATAGGTATATAGATAACTAATTTTATTAGAATAATCCTACTAATATAATAAACGTGAAATTTTGTGAGGATGGATGTTTGTTACTCTTTCACGCAAAAACTTCTCAACGGATTTTGATGAAACTTTACAGTAATATATCTTATACATCAGAATAACACATAGGTTACTTTTTATCCGGGTACCACGAGGGCGAAGCCGTGAGCAGAAGCTAGTATAATATAATTACTGGGCATTACCCAGAAAGACAATCAATAATTGAACCCTGCGGACCTGTAGCTTTTAGAAAAACGTATTTATTCAGACAACATAAATAAACATTTTCTGTTTATAAATACGAACATTTGAAAGTGTAACTCATTGGTCCTTAGTCCTAAAATATAATAAATAAATAAAAATGCCCTTAATTTCTCCTAAAAGAGGTAGCATTCGGTTAAGATTATGGTACAAAATTTCAAAATGATTAAGTATGATTATAATAATTTAAGTACAAACGCTTCTAGTAAAGTAAATAAAATAAAATAATACAGCATTCTATTAATTTTATCTTAATGTTTGAATGAGTAAACTCACTGGTAGGGTCCTTAAAATAGTACAAAAAATCCATGTGCAATGTGCACGTGTGGGAGGATATTTGCGAAGCCTTTTAAAAAGCTTCCTTTTGTGCAAAAGGGAAAGTATTGGAGCGAAATAATTGCGTCAAAAAAGTGTAAATACAGGCAAAGAACGACCACCTTTGTCAGATGTTTGCAACCCTTTGCTTTGAATTCGGATTTTTTCGGCATAACCAATTGTAATTAAAAATAACGCATCTGTCTTTTGAAGTTACCTTCCTAAATCAACTAGAAATTTGGCATGATTCTTCAAATTAATAAATAATCGCTGGAGGTATTCAATAAAATAATTTGGATCCTGAATGCATTTTATTCATATAGGTATTATAATTTATTTACCTCTCAGAGTATGATGCAGAGTTGACGGTCAGATTTTACTGATTAATGTAAAATGTATGTTTAAATAATGGAAATAATTATTAAAATGATGAACATAAAAAAAATAAAAATAGGCATGCGACATGTGTGCAGTTCGATTAAAACATGAAAGTGAATAGGAACCCACTTTTTTACTTCCTTCCGCTGCCCTCGCTTTTAATGTCGGGGTGCGAATATCAAATTTCAGAGCCAGTTTAAACATTAGCTGAAACAACATGACTTTCTACTTTACGATTTCTAGATAAAGTTGATAATAGCTTGGATAGGTTGTATTATAAAAAGTGCAGAGCGGGTATCGTCAGTCGGTAGCCACATGTATAGTGTTATTGTTCTTTGTGACCGCAGCCGATAAGATCAACTCACTTTTGATGATCTCGATTGATCGGCTGTTTTTTTTTATAAAAAGTAGACGGTGAACCATATTGTTTGCAATTTATGGTTTCAATTTTTTTTCATTTCCGGATTATTGTTTCATCCTGTACCTAGCAAAAAGAGACGACTTTTTATGGAAACGTTAGGCTTCTAAAAGCATGAGAAAAGCAAAATCAATGACTAAGTATGGAATAAATAATCCATTGCAAGAAGGTAGGTACTACCTACCATGTCAAACCACAATCAAGCGTGAACTGCATTAAAACGGTAATGATAAACAGATGCATAACAATACTCTTTTAAAAACTACACGGGTATACTGGTATAAAAAAAATAAGCCGAACCAAATAAATTAAATAGAAGTTTAATGGAGTGGTCGGCCTTCTCACGTTAGCCGAAGGACACAGGACAATAGAGCAGGCGTGTGGCCACTGGCCAGAGCTGGCACAACGGGGCATACTCGTAGCATTTCATAAGTTCCAAATGCGTCGAATACATCATTCCCCTCATAAAAAACTACAACTTTCTGTTCAGGGAACATTGCCAAGGATCCCCTATTATTCACCATTGTTGACCGCAAACTACATTGTCAGGAAATGACCTTAATACGCTTTTATTTAAGTATAGCAAGTAGTTAAGAATGTTATTTGAATAAGTATTTATTATTATTAATGGTGATTTATTCCATTTACCTTTGATTATTTACCAAATAATCAAAGTTCAACTACCTACTAAAATTAATTTTAGTAGGAAGATACAGGTATGATATGAATTCATAATATTATCATGTTTTGTATAGCCTTTTCAGTTCTGAATTGTAATTATATGAATGGGTAAATGATTTTATTACCCGAAAGCCGAAAAATGAAGCTAAGTACATCATAGACTAAAATTAGGATTAGTTGCAGTTCGTGCGTCGTCATTTACGAGTAAACAACAAGTTGCAATACGTGCGTTGTGCTACGCGGCGAAAAAAATCCTAAATTCCTTTTGTTGTATTTCGTGCGTCGAGTACCTATTTATGAATAGCTTGAATAAGTAATACCATAGATATACATACACAGAACAGAATTGGCAGAGCTTAGCTATGACCTTATTCTTAGCCTATTTTTTATGTTTGTTGTATTAGTATTACCTACCTGCGTTATGTCCTTACTATCATAAACTAAAATTATATCCTTCGGCTTCACTTGCGTGAATCTCGGATTTATTGACAGCAAATAGGTATCCATACGTGTCCATACCAAACTTCAACTTCTATTCATAATATGAATATAGGGAGTAGAATAGGATATTAGCACTGTAACAATGTATATATCAACACTTACGTGTTTTCATGTAAAATACCTATTACATTTATGAAGGTTAGAAGAGTGATTAATAACACTTTGTTTACTCATCAAAAATATGTTGTCACCCCACTGTACTTGAGCAATAAGTAAGACAAGGTTACAGACACATTGTACTTTTAATAATGAATATAGGCAAAAATAATGCCCGCGTGTTTCTTTTATAGGAAATCAACGACGCAATAAAACGTAACATAGGCGCATTGGATTCGGTAGAATTTCTACGAAGTGAAGCCACAAGGAGCGACGTTGGCAAATTTTCAAAGTAACTATCACGTCTTCTGTGTTCGTGGGCCCGAAACCCGAATGCCGACAGCGGTCAAGGCCTCGCTGAGCAAACGAGCCGTCGCTCGTCGTCGCGCATCGGAAACCCGACCTGACGAACTGTTATTGTTCGCCATATTGGAACATATTAGTCGTAGTAACCTGACATAATTGTCTTTATAACGATTAGTTAAGGTTTCGTTCTTGGAAAAAATAAAGCAAGGTATGATATTGATTGTTATTAGGGTTCCGTAACCAGAAGGTCCAAACAGGGTTCCATTTTGGTTATTGTTAATTGTTATCGCGTTCGTCCGACCATAAGAGGCTGCTGTCTTCTAAACGAAATAAGGTTATCTTTGGAAATATGTCAATATTTGGACCAAATACAAAAACCAATACCCTTAAGCAAACAAGAGGTCATATTTCAAGGTTCTAAAGACAAAATATGGAAACAAATTTAGATTCCAAAAAAATATTCAACCACCTGTCTACTACGTAGCGTACGTATAATTTTTTTTCATATAATTTATATGGGATGAAGACCATACCCTAACCATTAAAAATTAATTATTAAAATCGGTTCACAATTGGCGAAGTTTCTACGTAACATACACACAAAAAAAATGCAGTTGAATAGAGAACCTCCTTCTTTGAAGTCGGTTGAAACTGCGTAGGCGCTGGACCGACAGCAGCGAGGAGCGCCGAGGCCGAGCGAGTTTTTCCGAAGCAGCGCGAGGTCAGCCCGAGTCAATTACCCCGTGGTTGCGGAGTCGTCGTTGTCGAAGACACAAGTTGGCGTGCCACTTTTCCTACTCCAATTATAATCGTTATATATGTATATAATGCTGGACACTTGCACACATCATCATCTAGCCCCAAAGCAGAGCTTGTGTTATGGGAACTACCAGACTGTTATACTACTTATATTTTCTATTGTAAATACATACATATTATACATAGAAAACACCCAGACCCGAGACAAATATTTGCAGATCATACAAACATTTGCCCCGCGTCGGGAATCGAACCCACAACATTCTGCGTCTCGGGCGGGCTTTCGGCCACTGCACTTCCTGGAATATAATTCGAGTTGCTGTTATGATTAATATTTTATCAATGTGGACGTACCTAATGCTAGAAGCTAGAAGTATAGGTTAAATAATTATTATTGATAGATTGAAAACCGTGTTGATAAGTAGTTTTTTGTTAACTAAACTATTGGTCTGCTTGTTCGTTTATATAATAAATTGAATTGTACAATTAAATTAGCTAAACATTACAAAAATTACATTCGATGAAACCAAAGACTGATTAATGATTTTGTTCAATGGTACATTGGTGGTTCTAAAGGTGTATAGAGAGCCTTTATGATGGGGCTATTACAGGTAATGGCAACATAATATCGGAACCTGGGATCATAGAACGCACTGCAAAATCAGAATAAGGTGCAAATAGTTTGCAAACTATTTCAGACCTGAAGCCCAATCTAACGACATACGATCCGTGTGATCCGGACGCTCTCAATCGCGGTCGACCTCAGTTGATTCGGCAACCCATGCCAAGGCCAAGGTCAACGCCGGGTGCGTCCAATTATCAAATGCTTCTGGTTTTGGGGCCCCATATGTCATCAGTGACATTGACATAAATTAGAGTCAAATGATTAGCCACCATGATCCTGTCAAATTACTATGAAGCTAGTAAACACTCCTGGTAGTAGTAGTAAAAGTATACTGTTGTATTATTTTGTAAAACCATAAAGATGCAATTTCAGGTATTAGACCGTATGAAAAATAATTTCCGTTTGTTTCAGCCAGAGCAAATGTGAGCATAATTCATAAATCATCAGTAGACGATTTACGCTTCTTTAATAAATTCATTATTAAAATATCAACAATGCTTTTAATTATTGGACCCGTGTAACAATTTCGACATTTTGGCATGTCTTGGTAATAACACACAACTTGTCTGTCCGTAATAACAAAATGGTAACATCCATCATTTGTTGAAACCGTCAAACAGCATGACGTAATCTGGCCTTCGAGTCCCGGCCAAAAAATAATCATATCCACAGAAAACCAGAAGCTATAATAACTCCGAGTGTCGTGATACGTTAAATATTCATATATTATGAAAACAACTATTTAAAAAAAATTAACAGAAAAACACATTTAAAATTATGAAGATAAAATACAAAGGTCTACAAATAAATTAAAAATGGATAAACCATACGTCAGGTATGGAAATGTCTACTACAGAAAAAAATGGTCTAGTGACATAACTAGTATAAATTTAGGAAATAAATTAAATTGAAAATTGCATGTGGCCCCGCCGAATAAACTAGAGAACTTCCTCGTTCAAATATCGGAACATGTCAATGTCGGAGTGCTGAATTAGCCGCAATGTCAGTCTCAAGGTGAACCCACGAGGAAACCGAACTGTTAACCGACTCTAATAATACTAAACACTAGACCTCGCAAAAAAAGAGCCAACTGTGTTATTAAATACAAGTTTTATACTAGCTAAATCTGTACACAAGGACATCGAGAATGGCAATTCAGTCCTTTGCTTGATTGAGTTATGTGGAAAGCCACGTATGCGTCCAGATAAAATAAATTGAATTAATTGATTTAATTGATTGAATAAAGATTCAAGCTATGTTATCTGGACACATATGTGCTATACAGCCCAACTGGTAAGCGGTTACCGACGCCTATTGACAACACCAGAGGATTTGATGATGTATTGCCTGCCTAAAGACAAAGTTGAGAAGTCCGGCACCTACAAACCAGAAAAGAGGTAATGTGAGCATTACTGCTTGACGGCAGAAATGGATATAATACTTCCGCGGACGAAATCTTTCACAAAATAACACTTTTACTACTACTGGGGTTTTTTTAGGGACCAGGAAGTGTCACTTTTGAAACTATCATGGTTATTAATATATTTTTTTACTAAAAACAGAATGATTACCATGATTTGTGATATTTCGGCATAGTACCATGATCACGGGAGAGACTGATATCTTTGCGGGTAGATGTTACTGGGAAGAGTAAATAAAATTGTATCTTTTTGAAAGGTTTAAGGTTAATCTTCCATTTTTGAAATGCCAAAAAAAGCGTTTCCATGTTGAAACAGTTGTAAAGTGAGCTATGTGTAAAAACAGTACAGACGAAGGGGAACCTTTCTCATTTACTTCATTTTACCTTGATATTTACATCAGCTTCCTGCACCTGATAGAGGACATCTACTGCAACTCGCTAATCTTAGCAATTTATGAGCTAATTGTTTATTTGACCATCGTCTCCGTCTTTAATTTGCAGTATAAGCATGAGAGAAACAGCAAGACCTCAGCAAGTAGAGCATTGTAATAGGGTATTGGTCGTAGCTTCGCTTCGGTTTAATGTAACTTTATATTATCTCGTTATGTAGTATATAGGTATAAGTGGATGTATTGCATAGTGAGGCTGTTAATCAGAGCATCGCGGTATCCCCGCTCGGTGATGATGCGCCGGTTGTATAATCTCCGCGAGTGTTTTGCGCGCGCGAAACTTCAGCGTAATGTTGCACTACTCTACTCACCTACCTACACAGCGCGCGCAAGAATGAGGAAGCACTGCCTCCATTTCCTTGTTATATTTTAATCGTCCTCGCTGTAGATAGATTTATGATGTCAGTAAATGTCTTAATACCTCCTTTCAAAATCGTAGGAGCACCATCTGATGTTGGAATAATTGGGTATCGATAGCTCCAAATACTTTCAACATAATAGAAAATATTTCCGCGAGGAACATAAAAAACGTTGGCCCCATTTAAATGTATCATCGAAATTATTCTACGTTGCTCTATTTTTCGCTGTGTGGTGTATCTATCCATATGCAATTAGGTGGCTTGAACTCAATCCAAATACATTTTAAAAGAAATGATAAAGACAAACAAGATATTAGGTTACATAACTAAAAAACGTTTCTTATGTTTCTGGCTACTAGGCTCAAATTTAAGGCATAAGCAACGTTCATAACCTAAAAATATATACCTACCCAAAAAAGAACATCGGTTTTATTTTCGTACTATCTCTACGTTTAGTACGGTTTGTCACAGTCACGAATGCTCAATTAGAAAAGCGTTTGGAGGACAGATGGAGGCTGAGATGAGGGGGAATGGGGCCCCATCGTCGAATATTGCGCAGCATTTGCTCCTGAAAACGTGTCCGTAGAAAGTTCACGGCCGCGCATTGACGCTACCACCTGCCGTCCCGCGCCTCACTCCGAACACCGACCATGTACTGATAGAATAGTATTTCAACTCTATCTAACAATCTTTTTTAAAGAACTTACTTGCTTTTTTGGGGCTTGTTTAAGTGGAAGATTCCTCTAATTTCAATGGCTTATAACTAACCAGATTTATTTTAAGCAATTTGACAAATACAAGTGTATTATGTAGTTCCTACAGTAAATAAATGAGTATGAGTACTACGTAAATTACTCTACGGCCATGATACTTTCAGCTTTGTCACTCGACACAGGACCAAAGTTTTATTTTATTTTATTAGTTTAGTTTTTAGAGCTGCCTTACCTCTATTGATAAGTCTCCAATAAAACTAGAATAAAAATAATAATCCGATATTTCAAGGACATGCCTTGCCAAGCAGTACCTTTGATAATGTAGGTACTGTCAGAAATTGGACGATGTCCGTTCATAGGTACATGCTTCCTTTTCTCTGCCAACGCCCACACGTCATCGCAATATCCAAATGTTATTGCTTATTATCGAACACCAATTACAAGCATTATGTGTTTGCCTTACGAAATCACGAGGGGAAAGAGGGCATATGATTCATCGCGTTTCTTAAAAGTCATGCTGTTGCTCATAAATAGGAAACGGTTCTCTAGATTTCTTTTGGCAAGTGATTTTATAGAGAATACTACTACTATTAAAAACGCGAAAGTTTGTGAGGATGGTTGTTTGTTACTCTTTCACGCAAAAACTACTGAACAGATTTTAATGAAAATTTACAGTAATATAGCGTACACATCAGAACAACATATAGGCTACTTTTCATCCGGGTAACACGCGGGCGAAGCCGTGGGCAGAGGCTAGTTTACAATGAAAAACTGTATTCCTCATTATGGACATCCATAAATCCATTTGTAGTACATAAGGATGCTAAGAGTTATACAGATTTCACAAGGTTTAAATTTACACAAAAAAAACAATTCCGTATGGAGAGGGCGTATTCTAAGTTGGCAATACGTGTTTACCTTCGATTTTTTATTTCTAGGGCATGCGGGTTTCCCAACGATGGTTTCCTTTACCGTTTTGAGCACCAAAAATCTCAAAGTTATTTATATCGTTAGTCGTGATCGTTATCGCTAAATGTTCTAGCTACGACGTAGCATCGTAGCAAGAAGCAACCCAACGGTTCCTGTAACCCCCTAAACAAACATTAATTTGAGTCTGGAATTCCCATAGAAAAAGCAAGGTTATAATACAAAAGGGTGGTAATCGATTTGGTGGCTAGATTTTAGGCGGAAAGAAGCGCGGGGAGTTGGCCTTGGCTCGTTCGTTGGCCGCAGCGACTCGTGTACGCCGCGCGATAATTTCGGCAGTGGCCGGGTCTACTGACCCCGTCGACGTTGTTCGCATCACGAATGATCCCCTTGAGTTTATTTAAATCACCTACTCCATCAACTGTCTGTCACTCCATGGTTTCTACCTAACCGACAGTTAGGTAGAAACCATGTATTTACAGCATAGCGTTTATGTCATATTCAACACCATAATCGACCGTTTCATTATGTTTAAGATCATCATCATCAACAGCTTGTAGAAGTCCACAGTTAGGCGCAGTTCTCCACCAAAGAGTGCCATGACGAACGATCTTGGCCATCTCCTTTCACCGATTTCCCGCAAACTATACGCCGCGTTGTCGGGTTTGTAGTAAAAAAGTATAAGTAGAATATCGGTCATGTAGTTCCCATACCACAAGCTCTGCTTACTTTTGAGCTAGTTCAGCATTATTATAATTATTACTAAGGATTTCCTCGTTTTGGTTTTTTTCACGTAGTACAACTTATACATTGGAGCCAGCATCAACTCGATCTATGATCAAATTTGTCATGGCATCACAGAATTGTGGCATAGATGCGGGTTCGAGTCCCGTTGAATTAGAATGGTTAACTTTTGCCCTAACTATCCTATGTGGTATCCTGATATACCTCTATAGTATCATTCTACATCTGTTTAGAAATCCAAGTCAGCCATTACGAAGTTCACTGGAGCCAATAAGGTATAGATTATAATATTTATAGGGATTTACCTTTCCTACTGGGTATGAAGGATATTTATTTGATTTAATCGATTCCAAAAACTTCAAGGCATGTGCCATCAGTAAGTATTCCAATAAGCGGTGATGGGCTTGCAATCTGTCATGTGGAATGCTAAATACTTGCAAAATGCGGGCATGTCCAAATTTAATGTTTGGATGTGCCTCTGACTACCCCCTACTTGATATTTTGAAAGATCTACTGAGTATGTGCATAATGGGAAATATGTGAGCGTGTTTGTTTTGTTTTGGTAGATGACTGAGATGAAGTTAACATGACGTCATTGTACTCAAACAGTTTATAAGTAGTAGGTGCACACGCACGTAATCATCATACGTAATGTGTGATTTTTCTACAATCATAGTATCGATAAGAAAGCTCAAAACACAATACGAGTACCTTATGTAGGTACTAGGAGAAAGTAACAACTTACCATCAATAACAATAAAGACTTTTCATTTAATCTGAGTCAGTTTTGGAATTATTTCTGCGTTACAAATAGTGACGGAATTAGGAAAGGGTTTCATTTGCAATAACTTAAACTTAATACTGAATATTTTTGAAAATGCTTTTTTAAAATATTCGAAAAAAAATATAATGTTAGTTCAAACCAATTAGACTTATATCATCGATTAAGTAAAGTACTTTACGTGGGATGCGCTCTAGCTATTTTCGGAATTGATGTTATGACTATCATAACAAGGAATAATACGATGCTTATTACCTCTACATATTTTATATACTATCTAATTTGGACTTTGATAATAGGATCTAAGATGGATTTTTGCACGCGCTGACCTGAGTCTATGCCGATAAAAAATAACAATAAAGCAGTCGTTCAACTTGGTAACGTGCACTGCAAAATTTTCTTGGGTAAAGAGAAACTAACCGCATTATTGGAGAGCTGTCGATTTTTTCGTAAAATGCAATTTGCGTCTCGGCCATTGTACGCACACTTCCTGATCATCCAGCTGCCGGAGAAACGCAAGACCAGACTGCACCTTGTTATTAATAAAAAGTGAATTGGCGGAGAAATCAACATTTACATAGTTTGAGGTTTTATTGTACTTTTTTGCGTGAATGGGAGGTGATCGCATATGTCATACGCACGCCCTGCCTTGCGCGTGCCATACGTCCTTTTGTTTGAAAGGACCGAAGGTGTTCGCGTGCATATGTTTTTTCTCTGTGTATCGTATAAAGTTAGCAAGCGCTTAGTGCTTGCCATGGTCTGACTGAAGCAGGGGGACGTGGGTAACGATGGTGGTGTCGGCGACCGCTGGTACGTGCACTCAACTCCGCGAATGCGTGTAACGGTGCATCACATTCTCGCTCCACCACTCAACAATTGCACTGGTAGATGAAAAATTAGTTGACAATTGAAGACCTTGCAAGAAATCTTCTTAAAAATTCAAAGAACAAAAATACCGAAAATGACAGCAACGGTTTCTTACAAAAAAGGTTTTGTAAAGTCCGAAGCTGTTATTTCCCAAACAAATGCTTTGGAAGATTTATTAGAGAAATTATTACTAATAACGAGTTCTATGGAAAGGCAATAGTCTTTTGTTTCATCTCTTCAAGCAAAACTATTGTTTTACCACAGAACGAAATGTGGAATAATAGATACGTTAAATAAAGAGGACATTGTGTCCTTTTTCGAATATTTGATGTAGGTTAAGGGATATTGTTATGCCTGACTGGTCGGGAATCATGACCCACATTGTCGTGAGATCAGGGAGCAACTAGCCAATTTAATACCCTTGCTATCGAATCACAATGTACCAAAGAAATCCACTAACCCTTAACGACTTCCTTTTGAGCAAAGGTTTTCGAGTTCAAATTTTTTGATTTTTTGTAAATGCAGGTAAACTCCGTCTTTGTTAAAAGCGATACGATCCAACCTACCCTTTCTTTTTATCTCAGATTTCACGAACAGGTAAATGTCCAACTTTTTGCCGAACGTGAATCTTTGCGCAACATCGCGATTTCTAACTTTTCTGTGAACTTGTGAAAAAGTGCAGGGTTATTGTTTAATCGAACCTTTTTGATGACAAAAAAATGGATGGATTGAACTTTTTATACATTCGTTTTTTAACATCCTTTTGTCAAACGAATTCGTAACCGACATTCCCAGATATGCGATGCATTGTGTCTTCGCTAAATGATAATGGCGAAGGGATGCCTTTTCAAATCTTCGACTTAATGATAAAATATCAGCGGGATATAGCGTAATATTTTCAAAATATTGTATTATTATCATTTAGGTATTTCTGATCTTAATGTCAAATCTCTATCTTAATAAATCAGTTGGCTGTTTAAGTATTTTTTTTAACGTTTTGTACTTTATGTGAGCGCACTTTGCCAAATGCAGCCAGGGAAACCCTAATTGAGTACAATTAATGCGTCCTATGTCCAAATATTTAGCCGGAGTATTTGGACACAGGAAATATTTGGAATCAACGCAAGATTCCAAGCGGTACTGTTGTACCGCATTGGTTAATGTTATAACAAAAAGTCCGTAACATTTTTCTGCGGCGTGGCTATTGTTAAATTTAATGATTAATTTAATTTACGGAAAAAATCTTGGCCCTATTGTTTTAACTAGAAGCCCTCTTGTGTTCTTTATAACAATAAAGTTGTATAATACTTATTTGCAGTTGCATCAGCGAATGTCGTGGCTGTGCGGCGGCAGCATGGCCGATGATGGCAGCTCGTAAGCGGGCATAGGGCAAGCCCCGTTAGGACGGGGTGACTGACTTTACCATTGCAACCTGGTGCATTGTGCTCTAACGAGAACACAGCACTGCGTGCAATCATAACAAACGAGCCAGCAAATATTACCGATACCGCTCGTTTTGCCCTTGACAGGCCGCGTCCCGTGATGCGATAGTTGGGTGACACTTACCTGCAACAAGAATAAATATTCAACATTAAAATTGAACTTCAATACAACGTAAGATTGAATAGTGCTACATTTTGGTAACTTTAAGTCATTGTTTTAGTAAGAGCCGAGGCCGTTAACACCTCACATATTCGTTCTATATGCATTAGCTTCTAAATGCTAATGCTGGTATTGTTTCTAAGACAAAATCGATTAAATGGTGCATTTATTAGCCATTCAAAATAGGAATTTCAACCATTTCATCGGGTGTTTTTTCAGTTGGCGCAGGAAATGGGTGGGGTCAACGTTCCAAATTGTGTCGTTAACCGTCGAAGGTGGCTTGCTACTGAACCTGAGCTGGTTGTCCTTGAAACCACCACGAAAATTGCCATTCACCAACACAGATGTGTTACTCTGTTTCTTTTAAAGAGTTTAAGCACACATACAAAAATATAGCTTAACTTATGAAAGCTAACCCACACTAATGTTGACTGTACCACTGAATTTGGTAACTAACACACGCAAGTTGAAGTCAACGGACCACGATGTAAAAATGTTTGCGTACAAGAGTGGCAAAAAAATTAAGACAATTTTACACACCGTTGCCTTAAACAAAGCTGTCACAACAGTCACTTTATGACAATATTTTTTTGTCCTGAATAAGCAACACTAACAAAGCAAACTTGGCGTCTTACACGACGTTTTGACATTCTCATTAAACTACATATAGGGTCCAATTCTTGAACGAATCAGACTAAAGCATACCTATGTATTTTATGACACATCTCCAACTGTAAAAAAATATATGTTTGAGTTTAGATTCAGTGGAATACATGTCATAGAGTGTAATGTTAGGTGGTAACACATAGTGGTGTGAAATCAGCTTAAAAATGCGATTTATTATATGTGCACGAGGCCTCGGGCTGGCAGGGCCAGTGACCGCTGCCGAATCTCAAGGTCTGTACAGGCGGTAAACAAGAGTCAACGTCGACATAGATACATCACTCAACTCACGTATTTCAGTTTATATAATTAAAACAGAATATAAACTAATTTTTCTATTATTTTTTCTATTTAAATTAATTTTCCTTTACTATTTACTTTAGAGCATGTCTTTTACAGGCTCTTGATGATGATGACATTCATAATTATTTGAAATTTGAATGATATCTATTTTCGATAGCCTAACCTAACTTAGGTTATAGCTAAATAGAATATTTTTAAATTAAAAATGAACGTAATTAAAATTTTATATAAGTTAATAAAATTTTATGTAAGTTATTTAAAATCTAATAAATGCGCGATAAAACAAAGGAGATCTAACCTTAAGTAACGACCCTGGTCTCACCAGAAAATTGCTCATGCAATTAATTGTGAGTATGTGATCATTAATCACCTTATTTGCAACAGTTGTGTTTACGTAAGGGGTGTTTTTGTATGAACATCATAAGTTTACATTTGATAATACGAACTACAAGCACCATAATACATTGTTATTTGATAATGATGGTATGTAACTAATTTTCAAACATTTGTAAACGTACCTAAAAAAATATATATAGATTTTTATAAAATTCTCACAAATTAAAGTACATAAATTCACAACCTAACATTTTTTGCGATTATTGGGTAAACTATCAAATCCTACTAACATGCCCGTACTATAAAATCTAAACCTAATAAACGTGTGAAACAAAGCTATGTACATCATTATCATATGGATTTTAAATATTTTTTACCTTAATTTAGTATAACAAGAGTTGATAAAGTATTATATAAGTACTGTATCGACAAAAAATTTAAAGTAGGTTTTTAATATTTTTGCCTAAGTTCTTATCCAATTATGTCAATTATGGGACCACTTCGGGATCGTGAACGAAAAAACAATTTGCGAAAGACCAACCTTCACGGGAACATACAGAGATAAAAACCGAGTCCGAATTAAGATTTTTCTTTATTTTTTTTAAGTCGGCCAAAATATAACAAAACTAATTAAAGCTAACTAACTTTTAGTTGCGGAAGTGCTACGAGCCGCTACAAGAGCGCTACGCCAATATAGTATTGAGGGCAAGTGTACAGAATAACAAGCAGTTAGTTCTAGTATTGAGGAGCGGTCAGTGAGCCAGTATATCTGTGAGCCAGTGTAGCAGTGTAGTGGAGTCAGGTCTGTGGGAAAGGCGAACACGCGATTTGGGGAAATGGTACAGCGCAGCGGTCATACGGCGGCCGCACGATACGGCCTCTGCACATAGGTCGTGGAGTGCCTTACTAAATATCATCTTATTTTACGAACAAATTCTTGATTCTACAGTTTAGTTTCGTTATATTTATAGTCTTTCATAAGTTTAACATTTTATTATAAATGAATGTCTTGTGGAAAAGTAATGGAATATTCCCACAAAATAAATGAAATGTAATTTCTTTCTTTCATGAAGTTCAATTACACTTTATCTATAGCCTTGAATTTATCGCTGTTGTCTACCAAATAATTGAAGTAGGTGAAAGAGTTATTGCGATAAGTATAATCATGGTCACGTTTTTTGTTGGTAAGTGTTCAAATTAGGTATACGTTGTGAAAGGAAAATAAATTGATGCGATAGGATCATGAATTGACATTTATAACAAAATATTTTTTTTTACTTAAACCCAAGTAAACAAGAATGTATTTAATTTTAAATGCGTCCCGATAATTCAGATTCAGTTGGACTCGAACTCTAATTGGCGATGCGTTGACCAATTCCATCATGAATCAATTCAATACTCGATCCATGGCGTAATTGGTCAACGCACTGTCGATGAGAGGCGAAGGTGCGAGTTCAAGTCCCGATATATCGGGTTTTTACTTAAAAATTAACAACTTTAAGAATGTATTGCTTAAAACTTATGAAATACCTACAATCCATTTTAACACAAAAAATATATTTAAAGTTATAGTTATTAATTTTTATCCTGTTATGTATAGTGTTAAGTTTATGTATAAGTATTAATATTGTATGGATTTTTATAATCTGAAATAAATGAATAATAATAATAATATTCGAATAAAGATATCGTTTAAATGTAGTAGGGCATAATATGATATTATATTACTAACATAGTTTTAAATTTGAATGCGATGGCGTTAAAATGATACGAGTTTTTTGAAAACGCCTGTCTTTCTTTTTAACAATCTTTCTTCCAATTTTTCACCCTTAGGCACTTCTAATTATTATTAGGATTTTTTAATAAAATGCATATGAGGTCTCACAAATTTATTTGGAATCGGTATTTGCCCTTGACGAATACCCTACCCATTAAACATAGAATCATTAAAATCGGTTCACAATTGCCGAAGATATCGCATAACATTCAGACAAAATCATATAGACGAATTGAGATACTCCTTTTTTGAAGTCGGTTGATAATAATTACGGTCGGTTTATACGCTTGCAATTCCAAGTTTATGTTATTCGAATAACTTTAAATATATTTTTTGACAACCTATGTTGCGCATTTGGCGAAGGTTCGCCTGAGACGCAAAAGGTTGCGGGTTCGATTCCCGCTGCGAGACAAATGTTTGTATGATCTGCATTCAGTTGTCTCGGGTCTGGGTGTTTTCTCAGTATACAATTTATGTATTTACAAAAATAATGTATATAAGTAGTATATCAGTCATGTAGTTCCCATAATACAAGCTCTACTTACTTTGGGACTAGATGATGATGTGTGAAAAATGTCCAGCATTATTATTATTATTATGGCTTCTCTCTTGCAGGTATTTTAACATCAGATCCTCATATGCCCTTGTTATTTTACTAACTTTTTCGAATAAAAAACAAAAGCAAAATCGCTAGTCGTGATTCTATAAGATGGTGATGTTTTTAAATAAAACTTTATAGGACCTCGGGATCATCTATATTCTATCATTCTATATACAACAACTAAATAATCATTAAAATCGGTAAACAATTGGCGAAGATCTAGGATCTAGGAGAAAAAACTTACATGATAAAAAAACCATTTCTTTTGAATAATAATCTTGATAGATATTTCTTTAAATATAAGTTTAACACTTGGATTTTTTTATTTGAAATCAAATTGCTCTGAGATTATTAATCTATATCGCATTCTTTTCAATAGCAGAAAGAAGTAAGAATACACCCACTACTTTAAGGTAAATCTTAAAATTAGCATTTTTGAAAATTAGTTAAGATTTTATAACATTAATTTAAAAATTATTTGAGCATGTCTAAACTTAAGCACGATTCATTATCATCATACTCAGCCCGGTTTGACCCACTGCTGGACATCGGCCTTATACAATTTCTGCCACTTTTCTGTAGTAAAAAATAGACACTTCGATTGAAAAAAAAAATATTTTGTATATTTGTCGCTAGAAAACTAGCGAAGTAAAATATTAATAATAGCGCTATCGTTGAACACTACTAGCTACTTATGGTATTACTTATTAATATTTTTATACACCTGATGAACAGACACTGCTTTCCGATGTATTATTTCAAATCAAGGGTACCTAACAAAACCCTGGTTAGCTAAGCGCTAGTTGACTGGTTCTGATCCAAGAAACTACATTGACAGGACGCAGTTTTCCATCCACAACATTATAAAGTGCAATGCCGATGCTTAAAGTCCAAGAGGTTCGAGCCAATCTACGTATAAGGATAGGATGATGCTGTGAGTAGAAAGAAAAAGAGACTCTTAGCTAAAGTTTCATAGATAATAATCTAAAGCTCTTCCTGGTTCAAGAACCTAACACCTGCGACTCGCGCGACAAGATGCGATCAAGTAACGCGATTTTCCACCGAGTGAGCGACAAAGTACCGCCAGGGTGTCGTTTGATGCCGTTGCCCTCCGTGAACTTTCCACTCGTTAAACTTGATCATCGGCAATGTTGAGCGGTTACACGCGATTATGTAACAGGTAGATCAAGTTACCAGCTCTAGCTTTCTGTGAGATAGTTCTTAACTACATATATCGAGACCAAAGTAACTAGACTAAGCTTACTTTAATAATTGTTAAATGCTCAAATAAAGATTTCTTTCAAAGTTTTGCTCGCTTCCTTATTTCCCGTGTCATTAAAGACATGTCACGTCTTGAATATTACTCAATACACTTGAAAAGATGTTGTAATACGTGAAATATCTAAGCGGATTTCCCACTGCGCAGGATTCTGAATCAATGACCCGCAGTAACCTAACCTATCCAATGCACTTTTGCATTGCCTATGTTTTCCTGCTCATTATAATTCCTGCATTGTGCTGCATAGGTATATACCTCTATAACGCACTTATACCGGTTTACGTGTTCCATAGTTAGCTGCTCGTAGATAATGTCATACGCATGCGTAGCGCGTAATCAGACAGGCAGGATTCGCACGGTGAAGAGAGCAGTGAATGCGTCGCTGAGTGCAGCGAGTGAGCGGGATGGAGTGAGTTCACTGGTATTTGATATAGTGCACCAGAGTTCTTTAACCCCTTAGCCTACCTGCGTTTCTTGCGAATGAGGCAGCTCGGCCGTTGTCCCTGACTGCATCACTATCAAGCACGTATCTTTATAGGTCGCTGCTAGGCAATGTACCGATAGCAACGTCAGCCTAATCCTTTAACGTATTTCGAATGTATAAACCTTTTTTTAAAATAAGGAAAAGCTTTTTTTAAAAAAAAATAATCTCTTCTTGGAAGAGAGTTGTTTACGTAAACTTGAAATCAGATTTAACAAAGTGCGATGAACTTTATACGACGCTTAAATTTAACTGTATAACGCAGGCTTCGCAGGTTTGATCATGATATAAAATGTTTTATTTTGAATCCTTTCACCTTAACACAAAACATCATGTAACAGTATAATAAAAATAATGATGGTTAATATCCCGTTTTTTTGTGAAAAATTGTAAATAATAAAAGAAACATTGTTGCAAACTGCATCATATAATGATGTAACCACTAGAAACGCACATGCCAATCACGTTTTGCGGGAGCTGGCCGCATGTCAACTATAATCTAGGATTTTAAGAATTCGCGGCAGGTGGGGCTGCGCTGGACTGGTTTCCGTTGTTTCGCAATAGCCTGGGTTCAATGACGCCTCCACTTCACGCCTTGATTGTCGACCTGTCATAAGCGACCACACCTTTACAGGACAGCGTACTACGTAAAATGTTATGCATAAAACTACACAAAATAATAAATAAAATAACATATTAAATATGGCGGCCTTTTTTCCAGTAGAGGTAGAGACAAATTGATACGATACCTCTTTGTCAAAATCAGTTCGATATGGCTCTCGGGTTCCGTGTTAGTTTTACGATACTTTTTATCGTAATGCGGTATTGCAAAGCACACAGAAGTCCGATGCCATTTCATACAAATTACAGAAGTGACTCGAAATGAAGCGGCGTGTGTTAACCCCTAAGTGGTAACACATCGATTGTCGTCCAGTCATTGAAATTTAGCCAAATAGGCAGTCATGTTTTATGGATGAACATTCGAATTGGCCGTCGATATGAAATGTGTATCTAGTCCATTAATCTGAAAGTAATCTGGTTTTCGTTTTCAAAATGACTAAATTATTCAGGTGATGTAATGCTAACTTTTATCGTAAATGACAATAAATATTGTTTCCAGTTATTAATTGTGTACAAAATCTAGTTTAACTCAATTATCCAGTTTAGTTTCGACTACTTACTTAATAATTTAGTTGAGAGATAATGTGGTGATAGTTTCAAAGGGCAAACAAGCAAATGTTTACGGTTCTAGTGACCCTCAAAAATGATAACAAAGAATGTAAACAGATATAGACAATAAGTAATTCATATTAGGTATTCAAAATAAACACTCGATTGTTGTTTTGATATTGACCCATTTAAGACACGACAAGAACTTTCCATATTTGATAGCATAAAATTGGAGTCAGAATTTTATTCAAAAAAAATAGTTTATGTAACCTATAAAAAATCCAGATTAGCGTTCTTTGAATTGAATAAAGAATATACAAAGATGGTCTTCTATTTTTTATAGCGATTGTCCACGAGCACTGGCACAAACAAACAAAAACACTAGGTCACTTAGGCCAACAAAACGAAAGCAACTATTTAGAATCGGCTCATGTGTCTGATATCAGTAGTGCTTTTGATATACCAATCGTAAGTAAAACAATAAGAGGCATGGGCTATGTCTAAATCGTGAAAGCAGGCGGGCAGTGCCGCGGCGATGACCTCGGAGCCGCGAGCGTCGACCCACCACTCCGCTGCCAACCGTCCAGAGCACGGCTATACCAACGATACATCTGATAGACCTGTCAATTATTACCAGCCATGTTAAATTAAACCTGTTGCAGAAAATCCATTTTTATATCGCATTTAACACACACAAGGTATAGTAACGATAATTACAGCATGTGTTCCTTTTAATAAAATTGTGTTTAATCTGTTATTGTAGAAACTTTTATATATCGATAGATTTATTGAACGATAATTGTTAAGCGTGCCTCTGAATACATACTGAACGGTTGCATTTATGCAGAAATAATATGTAGGTACCAACCTAGGTAAGAGTTAGTAATAATATTAAATGGTAAACGTCCGGGTTAGCAGCCAAAGAGTGTAATTTCGTAAGCGGCCGTGGTCGATGACTCCGAGCGCGAACGTTCTAGTACCTACTCACGTCAGAATTTTCTCGTTACGTAACCGCGAGAAAGTTGACATCCGGCCGAACAATCTGGCAGCCACGGATGAAGAGTCAATGGACTACGATGCGACCCAATTAGCACGATGCAAGTGACTCACATAACTTACTGCACTAAAACATTTGTTGGTAGGTCGCTGGCTGTTGTAAAAAGTTTAACCTTAACTGAGTGTAAACTTGAACCTTAAGAAATGGACAAACAATCTAGGCGTTTGTGTGTCATGTTCCCTGATTTAAAGTACCTACATAAATGTGTATTCGTGTTATCTTACTCGTATTATCAAACGAACATAAAAACGGAAGTTAAGTTCTTCGGTAGGTTAACATGATTTGACCCAATGCCTATAATGTGGAGGACCCGGTCATGAAAAAGGACGCAAACATGTAGGTACTCGCGTTATCTTTTTCCTGGAGTAAATTATAATAGAATACCCAGCAATAAATATCACGAGGCCGTCATGAAATGTCAGTGTCACAGTGTTATCAAAATCGAGGACATTTTTATATAACTCTACTGGGTCAATGTACTGATGCGATGTTTTGTTCGGGCTTATCTCTCATGTTGCTATCGAGTGAGCTATGTATGTCACTGATTGTACACTGTAGATTATTCCTTTGTTTGCTCGAATAAAACCACGTAACATCTAATGTTACTAACTTCATAAAATCCATGGTTATCGAATAGTTGAGATAATCCATGTGATGCAGAGTTACTTTTTTAAATATGATAAAACAGACCGGAAGCTATAATGGCTAAAAAAAAACAAATTCGGCTAATTATCAAGCAGACTCGATCTAGAATTACGCTCGATAAATTACAGTTTGGTCAGCTATTGTTAGTTATCAGTTTCAAGTTTTAAACTGAATTCCGTAGCAATAGGGTATCGCAAACGTTAAAAGGATACTCACATCAGAAAACTTCTACAGATAAAATAGTATTTTCATTTACAGTGAAAAGGTTGCAAGTAAGTTAGAAGCTTAACCAAACGGGTAAATCCCATTTATCTGCTTATAACCTAAGTATACATTTCTGCCACCTATTATTAAGCCTAAAGTTTGCAGCTATTAATAAGCTGAGTGTCAACGCACTTCTCTAGCTGACATGACTCAGTGGTTGACGTGCGTTGGCCGCATAGCGGAACCTACTGTCACAATCGTACCTACTTGTAGAGCACTCTTGTCAACATATTATTTCATGGTAATTTAAATTATATTCAACCAAACAACCAAACATAATTTAGTAGAGTAAAATATTATGTCTTCACTTATACAAGCGGAAGCAAAATATAAAAGTAAATCTTCAAAAATTACAATTTAAATTCATTACCTTCCACGTTTAACACGTAGAAAGATGATGAATTTATGAATTTTCTTTTAATGAAATAAAACATTCTGCCTGTCGGGAAAAAACGAGTGTTAAAAAAGTCCATTGTAGGTAACAGAACTATTGAATGTAAATGAGCTGTATACGTTAATAGGTAGAACGCTGAATATAAATGTCTCAAATAAAAATAAAAGAAGAAGTCAATTTAGACTTTATCACATTTACGTAAGACTTATAGGATTGTGTATTTGAACGTAAACATGTTTACATTTTGTTTAACTGAATATAAAGAAATTGGAAAGTCAGTGTCACCAAGTTTGTGTTTTTTTTTCTAATACCAGAAAAACTGTATTAGTACATGCAATTTCATTGTTGGCAACTAGGCCTCCCACTTCTACTAGGCACTACAATATTGAAATAAAGAAAAATAAAGCATTTTAGTGTAGGTATGTACCCTATGCCATGCCAGAATCATTTTATTGTATCGAAAGGATTAAGTTTGTTTGTTTCAGGGATTAGTCACGTGTTGTAGCATTATGTTCATACGAAATGGGTATCTAATCTAGAAAGGTGAATGTTCCTACGACTTTGGCCTTGAATTCAAAAAACATTTACTCTAAACCAGTTAGGTACTGAAATTACGCATTTGCTATCGATGTGTGAATTATAGGTAATTATCGTTTTCTTTTTAGTAAAGACTAATATTTTACCTAGTCGAAACAAGAGTCAGCTAGATATAATTTTGATTCTAAATATACTTATGTCATTACTTTATTAGGTACTTTTATCCATAGTCATCATTCGGTTATATAGAAAGGAGAAAGATATTATTTAACAGTTACATCGTAACTTATAATGATGGGGATGTAACGTGTTATTTGAATCATAAATTTTATTGTCACCTACGTGAGCAGCATTCTGGCTTCACCGAGTCAATGTAACCTAACAATGTTGAGTATTATTATTAAATTAAACCTAAGTATGTATATTCAAATTAGGCACACAACGAACGAATTTAGTAGGTAGATTTATTTTGTTAAAAACCTTAGAAGCGGGTTTCGTGTAAGAGGTTGTTTATGTGGTTGTATTAAAACGGTTTATCCAATTTTATTTTTTTTTAGTTATTTTAGGTTTTTAGGAAAGAACCCACCCTATTACTAAGTTCTATTACTATTTCTATACACAAACTGTCCATCTGTTACAGGCCGTAAACGCCAGTTTAAATTTTCATAGAATATGTGTGTACCTACTGGCCTTTATTAAAACAAATAATATAAAAATCAACCAGTGGGCAAAACTTTGAAAAAATATACAATTGTATTGTTTGTCAAAGAATTGGTGTTTATATTTGTGGTCGTAAGGGACCCTTAGTGCGCGAGTCAGACTTGTTCTTGGCCAATTATTTGTAATAAACTTGTCTGATTTCTAGGAAATGCAGTAGAATCTCAGATATTATAATACTAGGTAGGATTAACAAGAGTTTTCAATTAAAATAAAAAAAAATGATTTAGATAGTCAAGAAACAAAAGTCTAGCTAGAATAAAAACAAACTATAATTGTTTGTACTTATTCGTATTCTGTAATAGGTAAGTGGTCGGAGGTGATAGCGAACAAGGAAAATAGCGTGGGCGGCCCGTACTGAAGCGCCGAAATGAAGCTCGCATGTTGAGGGTGACTGACCTACTCGCAGCAGATATTTGAACAATTGTGTTTGTAGATTCGCTTCAAGGACGCGGCTTACGTCATTCCCCGGCATTAACTACCAATGTATGCTCGAACGATTTTTAACTCTTATTATGTACAAATAAAGCCACTTTTTTAAACACTACACCGAACGTGGTTCGGTTAATTTAACTTATATCGAGGCTAGGAATGAGGGGTCAATAAAACCGGATGTTTTTTCATCGTCTGCTAAAATTACAGCGAAGAAATTATATCTGTTTTTTGGAGACGGACTAAACTAAAACAGCAATTTTCAAGATGGACAATTCCGTAGTGTTTCAACTCTACATGCTTGTAATTTTTCCAACGTAATTTTTACTGATATTGAGGGTAGATAAAGACTGCTCTAACAAACGAATAAGCATTAGTCTTCAATAGTCATATCATATCTATTCTAATCGCGTGCAATGTGCACACAAGTGAAGTAGACCCTGCCGCCGTCATCACCCCACTGAACTCACACGACATCGCGACAGCAGCGGTCGTTCACCTCACTCCACCCTCATTCACCCCTACACAACCCTCGCATTCATGGCATTTTCACAAAACAAACTTTGTGCTAAATTTAGTTACAGGGAAGATTTTGTCTTCTTCGTTTGATGCTTCACAACACGAAATCTAATTGGATGGATCCCTACGTGATTTTATAGCACATTTTTTCAAAAACCTTTTCTTGCCCAAATATCAGCAGAAAGACTTAGTAATTACCTTAGATTTAGTAATTTACCGAGACAAAATAAGAGAAACAAATTAATCTTTTGAAATTGAACCAAGCATTTGGATCAATATTTTATTATCTTGTTGTTAAGCTGCGTTAGACATACAGTCAACACATAGAAATGAGGATAAACCAACAGTTACTAGTTGTAGTTTGCCAAGCATATTTTACTGGGCAACGTCGTCAGGAACGGTGCTATCACCACAATCTATCAAGATCAAACATAGGATTGTCTATCAGGAATAATAATGACAATCAGAGTCTGAAATGTGTTCACAGAAACAAAAGTTTTTTTAGATAATGTTATCGTTTTTTATCGAAAATGATGTAAGAAAAATTGATCAATGATAGTCATCTTGATAGTTCTGACCGATTCAAAGCACGAACTCACATAATATTTCATCACGTTTATACGTAGAATTATCAATTCACATTTATAAAATATTATGTTGGTACTTATATCATTTAAGCCGATGCTCATCAATTCAGGACGTGTCGCCCGATTCTATCGGCATAGCCAGCACAGGATTGTTCTAGACTAGAGACTCGTACAGTTAGTACCTAACGGCACCCGCCCGTTTCCGCGTTCACGCATTTATATATCCTTTGTATCGTTCAATATTTCACGGTAATGTTAAATTGGGCAGCCGCAAATATCTTCCTCATCACACAAAACAATAGAAGCGTTCAACTGACTTCGTTGATCGTTGATTAAGCTTATTTCCAGCTAAACAAAGCAGCTTGTGAGCAGTTCAAGAGAAATACCCTTTTCAACGGGAGTTAAATTTACACCACAAAATAATGCAAGCTATTTCTAATTGGAATGCCAAAGCTAGACTGCAGTACATTATGTCGACGTGTACAAGGGCTAAGTTTTCGCGCCACAGTTAAAACGATATAAAGTAGGGGAGTCGCGCACATCGGGCGGGCAACGACCGCGGGAACTTGTAACTACATCTGCGAGCTTACAGGCAAATCGACGTAACTGAGCCTACGGGCGGTGCAGTTACGCTGTTCTACCGCCGTGCGCCCTATTACCGAGCGCTTTGAACCCGCACTCGACGGGGCATAGGCGTTCTTCGCAATACTGATAGGCCTAGCTTCCGCGTTATAGGACATCATACAAATTGGTTCACTTATCTGATCGAACTTATTCTATTTCAAGTAGATAGTATTTTCTATTCAAATAATATAATAAATAATATTTTTGTAAGAATGATATTTATAGAAATTGAAAAACAACACCAACATATCGTATCACCAGTGGTTTTATTTCATTTTTCAAATTGGATGTCGTAATTATTCAAATTCAAAAGGTATTTTTGTTATATTCAATTGGGATTCCGTTTATCTCCACAAAATATAGAAGTTAGTTCCCTTAACTAGCACAGCTGAAAGATTGTTATAACCTCATATGTATGTACGAGCTTTAAAATGTTGTTTAAATCTTAATGGGCTGTGAACGCCCTTTGCCGGACGACGAGGAGAAAGGCCTGAGAAATTTTCTCGCGTTACGACATCGGGCCCGGCCGAGCCAAGAACCCACACCGCTGGAATTAGCGAGCGGCCACGATGGAAATGGAAAATCGCGAAGTGCATCAGGGGGAGGCAGGGCTCGGGGGGGAGGGGTCCGGGCATTCGCGTGCACTGGCCTATATGCGGTGCGACGACACCGGCCCCGGGAGCGATGCACTCCAAGTACATGCTCGTAGTGCCGCGTACTCCACGCACACTAGTGCACACACCTATTTTTCCTATGTGCTTGTATAGGGCTTTACAAAACAGTTTACATGAAAAGAATACTTTAAGAGCTGAAGGAGATTGAAACGCGCTTTGAATTCCTGCGAGGCTTTAGAAAGAATCCTGTCTCAGTTTCTGAAAGACTCTGTTGCATGTAACTTTGATTTGTTCCTGTAGTTACATCGCGGCCTACTTCGTTATTGTTGCATAAACTGTTATTAGTCTTGTAACTGATGACTTCAGAAGTAAACCAAGCCAAGGAGGATGTAAACAAAGATATTAAAAGTGAATTTAGCTGGGGAAATTATGACATGCAGATGATGTTTTTGCGCTTCAGGGTAACGTAATATTAAACTTAAGACTTTCAGCGTGTCTATTTAAACATACAACTAATATGGGCTGTCTCATCAACGTAATCATCACCAGTAGCCTGTAGAAATTCACTGCTGGACATAAGGCTCCCTCGAAGAGGTCCATGATGAACGATATTAGCTACCCCCATTCTTCCAGGCTTCCAGGTAGACTTCCAGGCTACCTCGGTCCATCGGGTGGTCCTTCCTGCACTGCGTCCGGTTTATGGTCGTTATTCGAGAACCTTTCTTCCCCAGCGGTTGTCGGTTCTGCGGACTATATGACCTGATCATTACCACTTCAACTTGCTAAATTCAATAAAAACTAAGTTCGTGACTTTAGTTCTTCTTTAGGTTTCCTCTTGAATGGGCCATCATTCATCATTTATTTAAATAGTTTTGAATGGTATCATAGTGAGAGGAAGACTTTGAGCTCAATTTTTTTTTAAGTCACACAGAAACAAAATTTTATAGAATGACCTGTAAAGAAGGTGTAGAGAGGTTTCAGAGCAATTTAAAGCATAGGTGCCAGTAAGCTTTCAATAAATAAGATCGGTTCGACAGTCTGGTCGTAAAAGTGGAACGGATATCGATTGTATGGAATATGCAGGGGCAGTGGAGCGAGGTGACCGTACAGGGTGCAAGCGCGGTTCCGCTCTAAATGCGCCTGAGTCACCACCGCCGCGAGGCCCGCGCCTGCCCGCCCGACCCAGACCAACTTCACTTTACATTTTAATTAAGAGGCAGACAGCTGCCTAATCAAAAATTATCCGGACAAACGCGAGATTATTGAATCAAAGTTTTAGCACGGTCACGGCCACGGCCTGGCTTATACCAGACCGCGACACCACTCTGGCCAAATATTATCAATTTCTCTAACAAACTATTTTTTTTTTCTGAAAATGTAATACAATAAAATTCTTTAATTGACCATTTTGAGTAATTCTTCTAAACTGCATCAATATCTGTTGTTATATTAGGGATTTTTTATCGAAAGTCTTTTTGGAAGTGGCTATTTAAGAAATTTTACATACATGTTTTTTTCAATCGTGCTTGAATTATAATTAACATGTTTTCCCTACTGTCACAAACTAGACCGAATTTGCTAAAAAACGTTTTAAGTATAGCGTAATTTTCCAGGGGCTTCAGTCCCCTTAATTGGGCAAACGGACAAATATGTGTCTGTTGGCTTTAAACGGCTAAATGCATTTCTTATATATGCAACAGCTTGTATCCGTAAATAGATTTTATAATATCTCAATAATTTTTTGAAACGGCACGAATCAAACCAGTGTCATTCAGCTCGATTCCCGCGGGTACTGTAACCACTCAGCCATTAGGTCCGAACCCAGCCTAGTCGAAATTCTTGAAATTAGGCTTGGAGTGCTCCGTAGCCATAAAGTGTGTGTTTTACACTTTCAAAAACCCAAATATCTGTTACATACCCGTAATATTTTAATGCATGAATGCAACTTAATGAATAATGTAGGTAGATGGTTTAAAAATAACATTGCGTCGAAATAATTATATTACCTACTGATGGAAAGATGTTAAACGATGTGAACTTGAATGAAATTGAAAATGTACCTATGTATTAATTCGAATTAATATTGTATCAATATATGATGATATATAAATAAACGATTCATTTGAATGGTAGTCAATATACTTTAGTTATACCTATTATGTTTTGCCAGGTAGCTAAGAGTCTCTTAAATTATTGCTGAAAACAAAAGGGCAAAGTTCAATGACCGCATATTGAAATTCATAAATTGTTTGAGCTTTCCTTTTCAAATTATGTAAGAAGAGTGTAGTTGTGTTAGTTGCTCACCTGCTACTGCGCTTGGAGAGGCAAGTTTGCTTCCTGGCTCCATCATTATTCACTCACACATCAAAATATTACACACGTCTCGTAAAGTGAGGTTATGACCGGCGCGCGATTCAGACGGCTTTGGCGCGAAACCGGCAGAGAGCGTGGAGCGAGCGAGCGCCGGGCGGTCACAGCGCATGCGCCTCGCTGTGACGTCAATAGACTACCCCCTACACCCACTCTTTATAATAATTTTAACACCCCAACAGACACATACGTTATTACTGTTCCGTAAAAACTTTTGACTATTCACTCTTCTCGATAAAGGCTCTCGTTAGCTCGATTTAGATTCAATTGTTATTAAATTAGGTTCAGTGAACTAATGAAAAAAGCTGTCATAATTCACTATAATTATTGACAGTTCACAGTCCGATACGTTTTGACTTTTCAATGACTGCAAGTGAAAGAAAAATTCGATGTCAGGTAAGAAAATTTTATAGTTATATCCCTTCGATCACTTTATCGGTTTACTTTTTAAGTTTTCATGTCATAGAAATTCTAATAATCTATAGTAACCTATTGGATTATATAAATGTCTAGCACAAAATGTATGACGAGGCTAAAAGACAACACATCCCATAAAATAACAATATGATAAATAAAATGCCACGTCATCAGATCTTAATATGCTAGAACAAATAAATGTCATTCGGTTCAGCTAATGTTGTAAGGGAAATCGTCGCTGTGTGTGTAGGCGGCGGGGTTAAGAGAGTTCACGGCCGACGCCCGCCACCCTGCAACCCCAGCTGCCCACACCGAGCCTGCTTCTATTTTTACCACTGAGCTTTTCTAAGCAAATCACTTCCAGGAATGCTGTTACAGACAATGTTACAGAATTACGTGTAAAAACTAAATTACGTGATTTTTTTGTCCCTCCGTGATGAGACAAAGCCTTAATGGTATGGATTATACTGGGGATGAAATCCAAGGACCAACGAAAATATCTAAGTATCAAAATGATATGAAGGATTAATTAACTATCGTCCACAATACATTTTCAAACTACATACATATAAATTAAGGATGATAAAAATAAACCTAAAAAAAACATTTTACAGCGGATGGTAATAAATAACAGTTAAAAAAAATGATTTAGCCTAACTGATAAAAATAGTATGAAGTACAGGGCATTGGAGATAAGACCAAAAATTTTTTTTTGGCAGCCCCTTAATGTGTTATTTGTTATCTGCATAATATGTAATTATATGTTATCGGCATAATGCCGTTCTAGAGTACCAAACCTCGTTAACAGTTGAGGGGAGGGAGACAAGGCGATTTCAGGAAGCTCCTGCAGGCGACATCTATCGAACGTTTATGCACTGGCTACTAAGCACTACTCGACGCCAGATGGCGCTTACTTCCCGTAGCGTATTTAAGATTCGTAGCATGGTGCTACGAGACTTGTTTGTTTGCATAATTTGGTGGTTTACACTATATTATATAATTCATAAATTAAATTGAGAAAATAAAAAATCGTTTATTACAATGTTATAAATATATTAAATATGTTGGTGCGAATTATGACTAACACATAATTATTTGCCATGTAGGAATTGAGACATATAATCAGGTGATTATTTCTCTAATAATAATATTACCTACCATGAAAGTAGTTAAAATTGGCTAACATAGAATTGATTAGAAGTAGTAGAGCTCTTTGTGATAAACACGACCGGGAAATAACTATCTATTTCTGCCGCTAAGCAGTAATGCTCGCATTGCTGTGTTTAAGGGTAAGGGTGCCGGTGAAATTACAAGCAAATGAGACTTTTCACCCGGGTTGGCAACACGCGAGTGATACCTTTGGTGTCGCAAGCGTCCATAGGCTAAGGTAACCGCTTACCAATGTCTGCTTCTTTAGTTGTACATAAAAAAAAGAGGATTTTCCGCTGTTTTCTATTACTTCACTTGGTATTTAACTTCCTCGTTTTTAATGCAAAGAAGCAACGAATTAATGTAAATACTTTTTTTATTGTTATTTCTCGTCGAATTCGTGGTTTTATTTTTTATAATTTTCATAGTGCAGTTACTAACTTTTAATACAGACGCATCGTTAGCCTTAGGATTTTGATCATACCCCTTGATCAAATTTGTCACGTACAACCATTTTAAAAAGCAACTTTTCGAAATTGCTCAAATAAGATGATAGAAAACTCGACCGAATTCTACATGAGTGGGTGGGTAGGCACACTAGCGCCTGATGACCCGGAAAGTTCGGAGGGGTAGGTAGGCACAGCCTGCTGCCTGAGGTCGTCGACCCCGCTCCCTAACCTACTCTGGATATTTAGAGCAAGTACCGATACAGCCTACCACATCTGGGTCAACACTGACTCATGACATGACCCACTACGCTTAATCATCACCTTACGCTTAGTGAGCGATTACCAACACATAAACATTTGAATGTCTATGTTGTAAAATCTTGTCCTATTTTTGCGAGGTCGTAGTGATATAATAACATACTAAACATAACCTTCACAGTCAAGACTGAAGCGACATTTGAAAATGTATGACGTAATTAACCTAACTTAATATCATTAGTGTTTTTATATTCTCACTTAAAAGAATATCATGGTCGAACAAATATTAAAATATAATGAAATATTACACGTATTTTACTTACTTGTTTCCATCATCAAATCATTTGCAATATTTATTTTTTATACGAGGTTAACTTCTTTTTATTGTTTAGATATAACCTATCATCATATTCAATAGTGAGACTTATCACTTTACGGTTCGTATATTTTGCTGGTCAACTCGAGGCTTTATCAAATCTTAAAAAATAAATAAAATCTTAAAGTTAGTTATATTAATTAATAGCGGGAGGTATTTATTGATGTATACAGCTAACTGTACATCAAAAACATTTTATTTCAATTTCGTTTTCCTGGAATTCACCTGCATATTTTTATATAATCTCCAGTATTGCCCTAATAATGTATAGAGCACTTATCTAGATTAAGTATATAAATATAAGACTTATAGATAGATCAAGAAGTAAAAACTTATTCAACAAACAAAATTATTGCTAAAAATGCAATTTTCGAGGTTTTATACTGTATGGCGTCAGTGTTTTTTTTTAACCTTGTTAAGTTGTAATAATTTACTTATTTGAAAGCAAACGGTTTTAAATAGTTCAACAAACCAAGTCATGACCTACTGTGAATCAAAAAAAAATGAGTAATCGCATATGGACATTGTTTTTATAGATTGCTCGTAAATAAAACGATGTAACAAAATAAACAATAGCCGACGGCTTCTGAGTCTAGGGAACTGTCATAAGCAGGTTAATATAAATAACATGCGAATCTTGGTGAAGAATATTTTTTCCATAAATATTTAATAACCAAATGACGACGACCTCAGTGGCGCAGTGGGCGAAGGCCCGCATGTGACGAAGAAGGTTGCGGGTTCGATTCCCGCCGCGGGACAGATGTTTGTATAATCTGCAAATATTTGTCTCGGTCTGGGTGTTTTCTATGTATAATGTATTTGTATTTATATTTGTATGTATTTACAAAAAAAAGAAAAAAAATATATATAAGTAATATATCAGTCATGTAGTTCCCATAATACAAGCTCTGCTTAGTTAGGGGCTAGCTGTGTGAAAATGTCCAGCATTATTTATTTATTAATGAGCTTATTTTATTATAAAACATCTTTGTTACTTATGCAACGTGTGTAGTGTAGTATAGGTATATTGAGACTTTAATATAATAACGTACCTATACCTACATCACATAGGTAATACAGTTATGTTGAACAAAAATGTGTATTTTCCGCTGAGTTGCCTGGACGAGAGTTCGTGGCATGACGCGAGCGCAGAGCGAATTGGGGTCAGGGCGGCGCGGGCGTCGACCTGCCAGCCTCTCGCATTCGCTGTACCTGCCTCCTCTCTTTATCTCTTACCCCCCGCTCTTACCCCTTATGTCAAGTGGTGTTTGACATTAGGGGTAAGGACCCAACTACCCCAACTACTCTTATGGTTGGTTGGATGCATGCATTTACCACCTGGATGGCGGGAGATAAAAAATGAAAAATTGTGCAAAGTGCATTTTACAAAGATTTTTCACTATAATATTATGAATTAACAATTCGAAATTTAAAATATATTTATTTGGCAACTAGTATTAGTAGATGTAGTAGAGTCTTTACAGTTTTAATGTATATAAGTAGTATGACAGTCATGTAGTTCTCATAACACAAACTATGCTTATTTATTTATTTATAGTTTTGAATTTCTATGAAAATGTGTAATCATTGTAATTACCTAGTAGGTACACTTGATCCAATGGAGCTTATTATTCAAAATACCGTATTATGTTGTTAGTGTTCTTTAAAAAAAATGTGATCTAATTCTATTATTGTATTAGATCGTTCTCATTTAGAGAGCAGCTTAATAAAAGACTACCTGGTTTTCCTCAAAATAATATAATTAAGGTTACCTACATACCTACTGTGACGTTACAGGCGCGGATTTAGTGTGATTTAAACAGTTATTTGTGTGTGCGGAGCGGGCAACTGGCTGGCGTGACCCAATTGTCGGCGGGTGAACGAACTCGGGGCCTTGATCGCAATACCACGCGCTCCCCGCTCGCCGCTCCCCGCTCGCCAAGTCCGCGCCTTACGCCCGCGCCCGTACGTCATCACCACCGCATCCTACCAACTTACTATCTTTTATTCTGCGTGCCGTAACGCACGAACCGCAACATATTGTTACAATATTTTTCTTGAATATCTTCTTCATGACTCAAATGTATAAATATGATACACATCAAATTTTAAAAACGAATGCGTTTAATTTATTGATTTGTGTAATGAATGAATGATTGATTTTCTTATAGGTTAGGTTAGGTCAGGTATACCTAAAGCTGCATTAGACTAAATAAATCTATCATTCATTACTTCCTATATTTTTAATTATATTTTTACCTTACAAAATAATGTTATAGCATTTATTTATTCAATACCTTTTTAGGGCCTGACTTAAGTATTTAAATTCAACAAAAGAAAAAAAAACTGTTTAGCTAAACAACTGTTTCAAAAACCTTATACCTAAATAAGGCACATAGTCTACCTACCTACTGTTTCTTTAAATGGTTTCAGACCCTTTAGGCATTAAAGTGGATTTTAAGGGTTTCGTATGATTTTGGGAAGTCAGGTGTGTTATGTAAACTTTTGGGTAGGTGTCCGTCTAATCACCTGAAATCTATATGATTTGCTTAATCCACCTAGAATTTCAGTAAGGAGTAAAATAAAAAACTGTCTTAATCTAGTGAGCTGCTTCGCATATGAAATGATGTAGAGATGCGAAATAATCTGTTGTCGCCGTTAGCGGGCGCAAAAGTGTCGCTAGCTAGAGTGGGACAACGGTATGTTCCAAGGCTTCGCGTGGATTATTATTAGAGTATCGGCGCTAGGTTATTCTGAGTCGACCTAGATAACGCGTGGGGCCGTTGACCGCGGGCCCTCCGACAGCGCGAACGGCCTCCAAAATAAAATGGCATTCAGCGATGGGCTCCACTTGCGAAACATGCCTCGGCCATGATGTCGAGCGCAGAGACTCACTCGCTCCTCTCTGAGATTGCAAATAGTGCAATCTCTATTCATTGAGTAATCATGTCTACACATAGGTCCTACTTTTTCGTACAGGTGCCTTGGTTCTGAGTTTAAAAGCTTAGACTAGCAGTTCGCCTAAAATATACAACATCTATGAGTAAAATGAACCTGTTATGGTATAGTAAAATTCTCTACAAATTAAATTAATAATTATTGTGTGTGCATAGTGAATTCCTGATTATCTTCATCATTCATCCTCATCTCAGATCGAATCAGCCAATGCTGGTATGGTATAGGCCTTTTTCTATGCCACCCTCCTCTGTCATCTCCACGTCTATGTGTTTCCTGTGACCGATGTCGGTAAAACATCTTGCTTTCGTATAAGTACTCGTTTTGGGAGTAAATAACTCCCAGTTATTAAAATGAATTATGTAATTAATAAACTCTGTATTGAGAAAACACCAAAGAAAAATACAAAAAAACAGGAATTCATAAACAAACAGGGTGCAATAAGTAGTCTTATTGCTAAAAGCGTCCTCTTCCAGATATCCTTTGGGTGGGCAGGACAAGCAGTGTTTCCTACTGCTATCTTTAGCCAGTAGCTAGATATCTTGCGAAAAGTTGCTAGATTGCCCGATTTTGTCACCCAGAAAAGTTGCTATAGTAGCTAAATGTTTTATTAGGTAATAATAATGTAGGTAACAATAACATGGCAAATTTGAATGAAAATGAAATTTGAAAATGATTGACAATCATTGTTTTAAAACAAACATTTTCAATACTCTATGTACTCTATGTATTAAAATGAACAGATTAGTTATTATTATCAAAATATACAATATTTTAAAAAGGTTAACTAATCAATTCAAATAGTTGAAGAGGAAGATGTCGATGGTGGAAGTTCAGTATTTTTCATTGATTTCGAGTATTTTTCAACAGAACTATTTTTTTTGAAGTACTTCTTTAGGCAAAGTACAATAAAATTAAAGCAGCATTGACCACTTTTCCTAAGGGAGTCTCTGATGCAAAGGATTGAGTTTAGAGATATAAAACTCTTTCAACAAGACAAGGCAGAACACAGATGTACACATTACGGTTTGAGTGTATGAATGAAATGCGACCCTATCATAGATTAGAGCATCTATGGTATATGGTACGAGTATATATATGGCTCTAAGATTCACCTTTCGTTTTTTAGGCCTGGTGACCTACT
This sequence comes from Perizoma flavofasciatum, assembly GCA_958496245.1. Taxonomy (NCBI): domain Eukaryota; kingdom Metazoa; phylum Arthropoda; class Insecta; order Lepidoptera; family Geometridae; genus Perizoma; species Perizoma flavofasciatum. Next base: position 8,258,958 of record OY292425.1, on the reverse strand, counting down.
ACGAACTCTCGATCGAAATTATCCAAGTCGTGTGAAAAGTTGTACAAAAGGTAGCTTAAAAAAATTTAGCTAGAAGTTTCATAAAATTGAACCTGTTTGAAAATTGTGCCAAATTGAAAGTTGTGCCTGACACTAAAAAAATACTAAATCTAGCTAAAATAAAGTAGCTAAATTGATAGTAGCATCAGTAAGGACAGAATATAAAATAGAATCAAAATACGGTCGTGTACTTCCAAAGCAAAAGCATTATCTTCCAGTCATCCGGGGCGTGCAAAAAGATGGTGTGGCATGTCAAACTGTCAAGTACAACCAATTAATAATATCCAATGTTTAGTTTAATGTCATTCCTGCGATCGTTATGATGTCGTCATCCCATCTGGAGTACATAACTCCCAGTTTTCAGAACACAATCATTTAATTTACAGTACCTAATTTTCAATGTTTAGTTTTAGTAGGAAAGTTAAATTGTACCTAAGATCTAATCTCCTGAGTCCGCCTCTGTTTCTCGCTCAGTTACGAGGCGAGCGCGGGGTGCGCGCGGGCAGCGGGCGGCGGCGGTGATTAGCGACGTCGAATATAGCCGGGAAGGCCGAGGGCAACGAACTCCGCTTGACCTAGATCCGTGTGCACCCCGCTCGCCCCCCTTCCCCTCGCACGCGGCGAGCAATCACTATTCGCAGGAAAGTGAAAATGTCATTTTTACAACCCCATAACTATGATCCAACAGTACCGTCCCTACTTTGCATCGATTATATTTGAACCGTTAGCCACAACTAGGTGCATCTTCAGCAAGTCCGTTACAAAAATCTAGGAGCATGTTAGAACTCCCTAGCTTGCAATATAGAGTGCAATGATTAATTGCATTATGAATAATGACTACAAGTTTAGGAAGTTCAAATAAGGTTAGTGAACCGTCTCACACCGTCACACAGTAAACAATGGCTGTCAGAATCAGCTGATCGGTCTCACCTGCCAGGACTCGGCCGAGGAGGACTTCAGCGTCATTGGGGGTTGTTCCGGCCACATCGTTGGGATCCAGGTGGTGGCACTCTGTCACAGTCATGTCGTTTGGGAGACGCATAGGAACCGCGCGAGAGGAGCGCGTGCGGCCGGCGGCGGCGTCAACGCGAATGGCGCGAGCCCGCTCGCTACGCCGCGCCGCTGCCCGCCTGCTCGTAGCCACAGGCTCTACGCGCCGCCCGCCCCTAAACCTTTACAACCCTTTGTACAATTAGGTATTATTGAAAGAATATAAACACTTGCCTTATTTAAACTTAATGTACATGTGGAATGGCTCGCCTTCGAATATTGGAAATCTAAATTTGAAGGCAAAACCGTGTAACAAGACATAATAAAATAAAACAAATAAATAAAACGCCGTATTTCCTTAATTGCTTAAGGCCGTATTGCTTGACGACCTCTGTGGCGCAGTGGGCGAAGGCCCGCCTGAGACGCAGAAGGTTGCGGGTTCAATTCCCGCCACGGGACAAATGTTTGTATCTGCAAATATTTGTCTCGGGTCTGGGTGTTTTCTATGTATAATATGTATGTATTCACAAAAAAAAATTATATAAGTAGTTTATCAGTCATGTAGTTCCCATAATACCAGCTCTGCTTAGTTTGGGGCTAGATGATGCTGTGTGAAAATGTCCAGCATTATTTATTTATTTTAATTCTTAAAAAATAAAATTTATTTAAATAAGTAGAATAACTACTACATTTGACTTAGATAATTATAGTGTTTGTTATTTCTGATTAAGGACCTCTCTTTGCGTGAAGGCCTCCTTCAGCTTCTTTCATGCTTCTCTACTCTTTCCCAGACTCATCCAGTTCTCACCAGCGATTTGAGTAATATCAATCTTTCCAGCGTCTGTTTGGCCGACCTACGGTTCTTTTTCCTGGTGGTCCTTTCCATTGCGTTGTCTGTGGGGTCCATCTGTTATCAGTGTAGCGTGATATATGGCCTGCCCATTGACACTTCATTTTTAGAGCTTGTGTGACTGCGTCAGTTAGTTTAGTTTTTTGATAATTAAATGATGTCGCTTTTGATTTTGTGTATTTTTCTGATCTTTAATTTCTACGTTCATTGATCTTTGTCTGATTTTTATCATTTGTTTTGTTTTGGTTGTCCCATTTTTGGCAGCCGTACAGCAAGCAAGGCAAGATAGGTTTTGATAACATTTTTTTCATGTCTAAACTGTAATTTACCAAATTAGCGACCAAAACTTCTTCCACGTTATGCTTGGCTACCATTGCTTTGATATCGACTCTGTGTCCAACACCATGTTGAATAGCTGTGTCAAAAGACTAAGCAGAATCGGCGCATTCAATCTAAGAACCTCATTGCTCAGCTAATCAGGTCCTGGACTCTTTCCAACTTTAAGCGTCATTATATGATCGTAGATTTCTTTCTCGTCTATTGGCAAAAATACACTTGTTCTTGCTGACAGTAATCAACTCTTCAGTTTCACTTTCTTCTCTTTTACACTTTTTGGATATTCACCACCACTTTCTTTCGGTAAAAAATTCTCGTTATTATTTCTTTCACGTGCATGCTATAGTCTTTCTAAATTAATTTATAAGTTTCTGTAAATAATATGCACAGTTCTTTCTTCTTGCCTTTGTCTTTGTTCCTTGTGAAATTCGTTATGTGCGTCTCATAATTTTAGTTCCTCTGTTTCTTTGCTGAAATTTTTTGTTTATTTTCTTCTTGTTAGTTTCGTACTTTATCTGTAATTTTTCTTTATTTGCTTTTTCTATCATGTGATAGTAGTTTTGAGCATTAGTGAGATCGTCTAATAGATTTGCCGTGTGAGATTTTAAGCAGCTTTTGTAGTTAATTTCATCCTGTGTTTTTGGTATTAATGATATGTTTGGAAAATTATTTCTTCTTTCTTCTGTTGCTTTAGATGCAATGTTGCTCGCAGTAATCTATGATCAGTTGGGATCTTTATATTGTTTAGAACTTCTATGTTGGATATTTGCTAGAGGCGATTTTGTTTTTGATTTTCTGATCGGGTGAAATGCAGTCCATTTTCAACTTTCCTTTTTTGAAAAAGTGTTCATCCTATCCTACTAATATTATAAACGCGAAAGTTTGTGAGGATGGATGTTTGTTCCTCTTTCACGCAAAAACTTGATTTTGATGAAACTTTACAGTAATAAAGCTTATATCAGAATAATATATAGGCTACCACGGGTATAACGCGGGCGACGCCTTGGGCAGAAGCTAGTTATAGATAAATTATAATCCAAAGCATATTCTATTAGACGCTCAACTCTTTCGTTCCGCTCTCCAGTATCATATCTGCCCATGATTATGAGATAATTATGTGTAAATAGCGCTTATCGTAAGATATAATCGAAGGCGAGATTTTGTTCTTTGCTTGAAATAAATACGTGGGTTCCAGAATCGACAGAATATTATCACCATCGATTAATCTCATGCATATTCTCATTACAAAGCGTGCGAGAAACTCTCTCCGTCTAAATAGGCCTTAACTTATAAAGATTATTAAACAGTTAATTAACTGAACACTGCATGGTTTGATAAGTATAATTTCAAATTCAACTGTAGAAAACAAATCTACACTTGAATTTCAAACTATTTAAAATTTTTATAGGGATAGTTATTGTAACTAACAATAACTATCCTTTACCATTTCAGTTTTATTTCATCCTTTGCTTGCCTGGAAGAAATCTCTTTATCAATAAGGCCCATTGTATTATTCGATGGTAGTGTAGAAACCAGTTAAAACGAAAATGTTTTGTCTCTTTTGATCCATTTAAAACCAACGACATCGGTGGCGCGGCGGGCGAGTAGCCAGCTGTGACGCAAGAGGTACTGATTCAATTCCCGCGGGACAGCTGGTTTTATTTCGGGTCTGGTTTTTGTGATACCACGTTACTCGTAGTTCCTGATATCCACGACACAGGGAATCCTAGTGTGGGGTAAGGACTGTATGTGTACGTTTTTTTTTTTATTTGTCAAGACCTCTTATTCCATAAAAGCATCTATTACGTCTAAGTTACCGCTGTTTGGTCTAAATCGGAAGCAGTCCATCTCAACCCAGTGAACTGAAAACCTAAATCTAGAATTGGCGAATCGGGCGGTGAGCGGAGAAGCGAGTTTATAGGCCAAGGCGACCAATTATACAGCTAGTAGCCCGTTCCGTACATTATCACCAAGCTGGAAATAATGCGTTTTGTACAGTGCGTCACAGATTACCTTGTTACTTACTACGTGCGTTGGATAACGACTAAACATCTTTATCACTCCATTGATGAAAATTAATCGCAGGAAAAAACACGCTTGCAATCGTATTCCTCATGATGGACATCAAAAATATACTCAGTGCGTAGATCTTTAGAGGACACAAAGTGGGATTAGTCAGAGGTACGTCCAAACATTATATTTGGTTTGCATGTAGTAACCATTCCATGTGACAGGTTGCAAGCCTGTCACGCCGCAAAAAAAAAACTATAAATAATGTATCTGGTCTGGTATAGCTTGTTATTGAACAAGGATATATAATAGCGCCGAGGTAACAATTCAAATGAACACCTTATATGCAAAACATTAAACATTTGGTTCCCGTTATATATTCTAATAAATTCAACTCTTCCCAACTCTTCAAGTGTATCTCTCGTTGATTTTTTTCGAATAAAACCGGACTAGGTAAACCTGAATTAATACTTGGCATGAAACCTATATGCATTTCATACATCCACCGACTGAAATACAGTGACTGAGGTCATAGTTCGGGTTAAGCTGCAACCGGCCCGGGCCAGCAAAAGGTCGCGCTGACGTCAGCAGCGGTCGTCTACCTCCCCACACCTTCGTTCCATATCCAGAACTAGTTCCCAAGACCTTACGTACAAGAAATTTCATACTTTTTGGTTTTGTTGAAAAAATAACAATACAAGAAGATTCTAGCCACTTCTTCAAAACGTATTAAGGTAGGTACGAAAAAGAAACATTTGTACCTTTTCAGACAATTCCCGGCTACCGGCCTCCTGATTCGAACCAACCAGTTTATAAGCAGTAGAGTTCCTGTAAAAGAGCTCGTCCAGGGAATTCTGCCGGCAAGCAATAATGCTCGTATTGCTATATTCCGGTTTGAAGGATTATGGATGCCGTTGAAATTACAGGCACATGAGACTTTTCACCCGTTATGTCTCAGGGTCGGCAACGCGCGATACCTCTGGTTTTGCAAGCGTCCATAGGTTACGGTAATCCTTTAGGCCTCATGCCTCTTTGCGATGTTAGTTGAAAAAAAATGGTAGTAAAATAAAATTTCAAGTAAAGTAAGTACCAATTCGTATATTTGGGAAAAATTGTGCTCCATTCATTCCCGAAGCATAATGCAACAAGAGCATATTAACTGAGCTGCAATTGCGGACTTGAACGATATTTGAATAGAGAGTTTTACTGGTTACCTATACCTGCATCTGTCAGGTCCAAATACGATACAGCATAATGTTTACACGATAAATACGTAAGTTCCAATAGTCATCGAACAGGCTTAGAACTGGCTGGGTTCTTGACCCCGTCGTGGAAAGTGGACCATAATGACAGCACCACTTTCATTTTCGCACAACTCTCACCGACGCGAGTCGAGATCGAAAGTGTACTACATTTGTTGCTGCGTGCGCGCAGTCCCCTCCCCTCTCGATTCAACTTTCCTATGTTGGACGCGCTTTCTTCTGAGCCGCAGTGCGAACGGCACTTGTGCAATTCGCTTTCTAATTGCATTGTGATCGCAGTGTGACTGATGACTGCTAAACACATCTCACTGCCCTACTTTCTTATGAAAAGATATCACTCAATAAGATTTATTGATGTGCTTGGACCTCTTTCAATAGCTCTACTTTGTACATAAAAGTGTTAATAGAGCTGTCAAACCACCATCGTGGCGTACCAGTATAAGTCGTACATGGGGTGAAAAAGGAGAACCAATTAAAGTTAGTAAAATAATCTTGCACCACCTGAACACAGCTTGTCAGGATTTTAAGCACTTTGTGATTAACTGCACCAAACTACAGCGTACCTAAGCAAAAATAAAAGCCAGACGGTTAAAACCAATTCATCGAAAAGGGGGACAATTATAAAGAAGTGTTGTCCAACACAGCCCTGCGTGACGACTGTTCTGCATTCAATGTAAATCTATTTTTCCCTGTCGTATTATCGTTTGCATATGCATTGTGTTCACGTGACACAGGAAATGGCTTAAACTGTGCCATATGTGCCCGCCTTTTGTCCTCTATAACGGGGCTTTAGTAACAATCAGGGCCATTAAAATGATGGTACTAGTCTGCAGGCTGCAGCAGCTAAAATGAAGGTTCTACTGAGCAAAATGGAACAGTATATAAAGGAAGACGTAAATTATGGTGGCCGTTAACTGCCTCGAGTGAGTCGTTGCCAGGAATCTCATCATGACTATAATAATTTAATTTACAATTTTATTCACAGTAATTTTGATTAATATAAAATAACATGCCGAATAATATTTTTGCAGGCATTTAGATCTAATTTTGATTTATTTATTTAACAAACTGAGTACATTAATAATTAAGTATCTTAAAACCTATGTTAGGTTTGTCTAGACACTAGGTTCTCGAAGTGTTATTGTATCCGAAACAAAAGTGCACAACAAAAATATGAGTAATAAGTAGGTAGGCATTGAGATGAACATGATAATGCAGATAACAGCATGTAGGCTGAAAGTCCCACTGAGCAAAATGCATATTATTATATGCAAAATATCTGTCTTGTATGACGTCCAAATGAAAAAGCAACACAACAACCCGTAATCAGTGCAATAGCCTCATACTCTCATTTACTTATGATAGAATAATTTATTGTGAATAAAACATTTCACACAAAAAACATTATCGCAATGTTTATTTACAGATAGTAGGCACGCATATGCCCCTAGGCAATAGATTCGATCGCAGCAGATAATGTTAACCGTGTCGCGATGAGGATCTAGGTTTTGAGCACGTTACTTTGTAGGTCTGATGTCGGCTGAAATGTAAAACTATGTCATAACGTAAAAAGTACGACCACGCAACCTCTGTTGTTTTTTAGAGTTCCGACGCCAACTGTCGAAAGCGGAACCCTTGTAGTTTCAATTTGTCCGTGTTATTTGCGCTCGTTCGATTAAATAAATAATTAATAAATAATGCTGGACATTTTCACACAGCATCATCTAGCCCCAAACTAAGCAGAGCTTGTATTATGGGAACTACATGACTGATATACTACATATATACATTTTTTTTGTAAATACATACCTAATATACATAGAAAACATCCAGACCTGAGACAAATATTTGCAGATACAAACATTGGTCCCGTGGCGGGAATTGAACCCGCAACCTTCTGCGTCCCACGCGGACCTTCGCCCACTGCGCCACAGAGGTAGTTCGATTGTATGTTAGACCCTTAATTTTTCCTTGCAATTGCATAAAAACGTGTTCTCACAAAAAACTGTATTAAAAATCAGGGTATTATTGAATGGTACTTAACCATGAAGGTTCCTTAACCATTTTTTATTTGAGGCGTCACTCTAGGAAATATATGTATAATAAAATATTGATTAAAAAAACTTTTTATAAACAATATTTTTCGTATGCTGAGTTAACAGCAAACCCTTTCATTTGATACCCATATCATGGGGGTGCATAAAACTTAATTGGTCCGCCACCATATCTTTGGGAGTCCGCCATATTGGATTTAAAAACATGTCAATTAGCTAACCATGCATTGTCATCAAAAGCAAATGTGTATGCAAAATGTCTGCTCAATCGGTTGGGGATACTTGGTTTAAATTTCAGATGCAAGATTTAATCCATACATACTAACTAACAAGAGTATGTATGGGTCAAATCTATGCTACTTCGGGACCCTAACCTAACATCTGGACACATCTTGGTTAGTTTACTATCAGACTCGCCACACCGAGTGTGAAATGACATAGAGTAGTAATGTCCATACAACCCGTTCAGTAGTTTCATGGTTATTTCATAACGTCCGTCGTACGTTATGTAAACTATTTATATATAACAAGGCGATCAAGAAGGTCGCTAATGCTCATATACTGCTTGTAGGCATAGCCGAGTGCGATAAGATTTATAACAAACTGTAAACAATCATGGCCATGCCGTCCCATTGTACGTAACCTTGTGAAAAGGAACACTGAATAGTACACAAAGAATATTTCAATAATTTGTTGAACTGAAAGTATTGCCAGATGTATTGGACTGGCAGGGCAGTGGCTGACCTCGGAACCAATACGATTGTGAATGTGTAAACAAGTTATTTATTTATTTTCAGAGAAGTACATGAGATTGAATCACCTGCTCCAGGTGTTTTGAAGAAAACAAGAACCTTCAACTTTAAGTGAACTACCAAAATATTTTTTTTGGATGAAAACTTTGACGCTTTGGCGCGATAATACTTATATCATAATGTTATGGTACTCAGATTATGCTACGAACTCAAATAGTACCTGCGACTTTTGAGTCGCATACATAGGCTTTGGCCTATGTATGCGTTTAGGCTAAGAGTTGTTTTTCATCACAATTATTCTCCAAACGACTAACCGATTATAATGCTGTTTTTGTATAATTTAAATGAAAGTTATTTAATGCCACATAGCACTAGGAGAATTGAGTGTTTTTTTTACCTGTGATATACTTGAAGCCGTTCCTTTATATATAATCTCATTTATAATAAGGAATCAGTCTTTATAATCTCATAAACGTTAATTTTACTGCATATTTAATAAAATTACTGTGAAAAAGCATGCAATGCAATGTGTGGACGATTTTTCCTCGCAACCAAAAGTAAGAGGCTTTGGTGGCGCGCAGCCTTGATCGCACTGAATTGGCAATATCCTGGAGCTAGAGAAGCCCGATTGGCGAAACCTTGCGACCTGCAAAAGTCGGTCGATGAACTCAACAAGGCCGGCCTGCAACCGCTTTCTTTGTTCGCCTGTCGCAACTCTGGGTCCGCTTCAGCCTCGGATCATTTTATTAAGCCTTCACTCATCTGAATTACAATCGCTGTATCTACTATCAGCGTAGCGTGCCGCATTTATTTATACTTAACTACGGTTTTTTTTTGTTAGTATGAGGATACACTATTACGTGCATTATAACTCTGAAAATTTCAACGATGTATTCGAACTGCATATTTACACAAACAAATGAAAATTTGTATATTTTTCGACTAACTCAGAGTCTAACAATTTTATTAGTTTGTTTTGTTTAATGGAATAGTTTAAGAGTAACCCGCTTTGAGTTCATCACCCTGTTAAGTAAGAGGGAAAGTTTTTCATGCTGGTGATTTCGCTAAATACTATGGTTTTACGAATCATTATTTATTATATAACGTTATAGTGATACAGCAATAAAGTTATTTTAATACTACTAATACAAAATAAAGCAATTAGCTATCTAGTGAAATTACAGGTTTAAGAGACTTTTCAATTTTGCAGGGTAAGCAATGCATCAACAATCCCCTGGTATTGCAGATGTCAATTGGCGACGGTTACCACCTGTCATACCGAAAGATAATACGCTGAAGTTATTATAGACTAGCCTCTGTCCACGGTTTGGCCCGAGTGGTACCCGGAAAAAAGTAACATATGTGGTGTTATTCTAGGTCGCGAACCATACTTGAACCAAATCGGTCCAGTCGATACGAAGATTTTTAGCAACAAACATCCAAAGATTGTTTACAACGGTCTTTAGATATATCTAAATGATCCAGATCACTACCAGACGGAAGCGTTCCCAAAGTACTGGCCGCATTATCACTTTCTGACTAGCAAACAAAGTTTTCTCTTGAATAGAATAGAGTATGTGCCATTGGCGAATAACATTTGGACTTGTTTTTGCAATACTCCGGATACGAAAGCAAATTGATATTCTCTTCGTAGCAAAAGAGGAATGAACTCTAATATGTGTCAAGTGAAAATACTGAAACGTTACATAAATCGCACTTAATATGTGTGCAAGTACGCTATATTTTACGTAAGATGAGGCCTATTCAATCACTACCGTCTGCCGGTTACATAAATCTGTTTTTTACCAGCGATAAATGAGCTATTGTTTCTACTGAACTATATTGTGCTGATGATGTAATTTTAAGGAAAACAGTTTTCATAACTGAGCACTAAAATATTAATAAGTGAACATGAGCAATATGGCACGTGAAGATGGTACTACGTATGAAGGATTCTATGAATCATGGGACGATAAAAATCATGATACACTTACAAGGATGATTAATGAAACAAAACAGAAATAGTTATAATTCGAGGCCAATAACGTAACTGAGTTTAAATTCAAGACAAATTATGAATCAATCATGCTATTATAAACTATTCGTAGCGTATAGACGTACTACGGCACTGGCTACGAGCAAGCTCTACAAAGGTCTACGGTTTTATGAAACCTGTTTGGTGTTTATTATTGAAAAACATCAAGTAAATAAATTATCTTTAGTATGATAGGAAAATAAGGTAAATTTACATTTATAAAGAATACAATGAAATATACTCAATAAGAATATTTACATATATCACAGTACAAGCTAACGAAAACTGTGCCATAGTCTACCTCTGTGGCGCAGTGGGCGAACGCCTGCCTGAGACGCAGAAGGTTGCGGGTTCGATTCCCGCTGCGGGGCAAATGTTTGTATGATTAGCAAATGTTTGTCTCGGGTCTGGGTGTTTTCTATGTATAATAAGTATGTATTTACAAAAAAAAATGTATATAAGTAGTATATCAGTCATGTAGTTCCCATAACACAAGCTCTGCTTACTTTGGGGCTAAATGATGCTGTGTGAAATATGTCCAGCATTATTATTATTATTATTATTATAGATATATGCACTGATTCTTATTGAGTATATTTCATTGTATTTTTTGTTTTGTTTTGTACGAGTGTAAATTTGTAACTGATATTAAACAGAATAAAAAAAATCTATCTATCTGAGTAAGGAATGTAAGAGAATGTCCTGCACTTAACTACGTCGTGTGATTGAGCACAAATAAAGGCCATGCATTTACATTTGCCGCTGAATCGTTGTTTCGCAGTTATCGTGGTAGGTTCCATGGCCAAGTTGCAAAAAAGCAAGCGCGTGCGCAGGTAACTCGACGCGCTTACCGCCATAGTTACGGGGAGGGGCACTTTCACCCGTCGAGGCTGCGCGGGCGTCGACCCCCGATGCCCTACTCTGCTGACCTACTGCGAACCGAAACACTTCACTTTCATTTCGGAGAGTATGATTAGGTAGGCCCGAGGATGCGTCTTGCGCCGTCTCGTTAAACCATTATTGCGAGAGTTATGTTCTAGAGCTTTCTTCGAAGTAGTAACGCGGCGCGCGGTGGCTGCTAGAGAGTTGTGACGACGAGGCTTGCGTAACACTTGTTATTGGCGAGAGTGAAAGTGGTGAGCGCTGTCTCCATACCAATGGCCAAACGGGTGCGTTGGACTAGCTGGCTCCAAAGTAGCAGTGGGTTAAAGTGTCACTACGCTTTCGCGATTATGTAACTTACTTTTGCTTTTAAATAGGGAAATTTCAATCATTTTCATCACGTTGGTGGCTGTGTAAACAATAAAAGTAGTAAAACTCATAGTTATTTTAATGCAAAGTTTATTACATACTATATACTTTATGAGAGAAACTAGAAATTGCTTATTGTTATTGTAGATAATCCACGAAAATATACAATAGAATAGTTAAGTTTATACGAATTTAAATTGGTCACTTCGTTTCTCTTTCAATAAAATGTGCATAAAATATCTTGCATGAAACCTCAACCAACTGTGCTTGATGTAACAATCAGAAGGATGCTCCCCTGATTTTAAGTCACACTAAGTCCTACTCCCACTCAATTTGTAGATCAAAAATATATTATCAATAGCATACATTTTGTACTCTGAATTGGGACAAATTTCGTAACTTTAAAAGTTTCGAATTGCCGCCAAATCCGTTCGTGAATTTCCGTGGGTTCTCGTGTTCGTTCGCGGCGGAGTCTCTCGGAGCGCGCTATGTGGCGCTGAGCGACCTCGAGCAGCGCGGGGCAACGAACGCTGACTAGGCCGAATGTATTACAAAGTCCGAGTCAGTCGCGGCCGCTCCCTGCCACTCTGCCTTTGAGATCCAGCCTAGGCTTACTGCACGCCAATGCCTGCAACCTATGTCTAACTCATTACGCCAAGGTGAAACAGACAGCCTCTATCATTGCTGGCTTGCAAAGATACAATTAATAAAAATATCTATCTATGTAATGTATTGTATTAAGTATATCAGTCATCTAGTACCCATAACACAAGCTCTGCTTAGCTTGGGGCTAGATGATGCTGTGTGGATTGTCCAGCATTATTTATTTATTTATTTATTTAATTAATTATAATCTATCATACTACCTCAGAAGAAATACTGCACGTGGAAAGACAAATGAAATTATAGAAATGAATTATAGGTTGATGTAATAAAACTGGCTAATCCTGGTCATGATAAACTGATAAGTGGATAATGGTAGCTTTAACACACCTCTTTGGAGAGAACAGGAGAACTGCAACAATAAGCACTCTAAAGAAGAATCCGATACGCTTATAGACTAGTCAGTTTTCCGTACCTACGTTCCAATAAAACGAATACATTATACTTTTAGTGCAGCTGTCATATTGATATAATAAAGCTATTTCAACCGTCCACGCCTTCTAATAGATTTAGGCCGAGGTTACATTAATCCGCGATACGCGAAGTGAGACAATGTGACCTAAATAGAAGAAAAAACAATATATTATCTATACAGAGTTAATAAAACTAATAATAATATTTTGTTTTTATAAAAAGCATATAAGCTTGTTTCATGCAAAATGTGCCATTATCTGTCTGAATGTGGAATTCCAATACAAAGGTATCGTAAATTGTAACACGGTGTAGCCCCGGCCTAATTCGTGGCCCGAGAAAAGCGGTCAAGTAGGCCATACACCTTACATTTAGGTTAAGGAATTAAAAATAAGAGTCCTCGGCTTCTAACAACTTGTGAGTTAATTATATCTGGAATGATGTTGTAGAGCCATGTTGGCTTAGTGGATTGTACACTGACTTCCGTTCCGAAGGTTGTGGGTTCGAACCCGGTAACGCACCATTAGAGTGAAAAACACTCTAAAAATGTATGTGCGCATTAACACGTGCTTTAAAACGGTGAAAGAAAACAACGTGAGGAAACTGGCATGCCCTAGAACCCGAAGGCATCGGCCATTTGCATTCGGCAGATTTCCATCCAATAAGTCACGTGGAATGCTAGCTACTATGCAAAACGTATATGCCAAATGTAATGTTTGAACTCGCCTCTGACTACCAATTGACTTGAGTACCAAGACCACAGAACTGCGTACCTACTGAGTATGAACCTGAGGATGTCGATTAGAGGAAATACAGTCGTTGGAGCGTGTTTGGTTTTTTATGATGTACGCTGTCATTAAATACATAGATCAATCTATAAAAAAATATCTGCAAGTAACTAGCTGTAAGAGATAGTTATCTCATAAAGGTTTTAACGTATGCTCTTACGCTTTTCGTATAATCCATCCATTAACTATACAAATTGCTGTGATTCCTTGAGATAAAGGTGTTTAATGTGTTTTTTTTAAACACCATAAAATAATAATTGAAATATGATTTTTTCTATTATTGTTTGTTATTATATTTTTTTATTACTAAGAAATTTATGTCGCGTGATTTTGACTCGCACTTGGCTGGATTTATTGGCTGCATTGCAGGTTTGCTTTCAACATTCTGCATGAAGTGACAGTGCAACAAGGAACGTACTTGAAATGTACCAAGTACAGAACAATGATAATTATAAAACAAAGTAAATCAAGGTTCTCGATAACTTATCCGTTGATTATAATAATAATGGTATGGCTAGCGTTATTTAAATAAAACGTCGTTTTAGTAACAAATTAAGGTACGAATCCGGTGTTCTAGATTATCAATTTGGAATCAAAATTGGCAACAAAAGAAAAGATAACATATTACTATCAACTTTTTTTAATTTAACTGCCTGGATTCTCGTCCTTTTGGTCAATTTTTTTTTATAAGGAGAATTTGCCTGGAGTTCCCCCGGCTAACCAAATTCTAAATATGATGTTACAATATTCAAAAATATAAATGTAGAATCTCTTTGGACCTTTTAATATTTTTATTAGAAAATGTTACTATTTTCAAACAAATATTTACTCCAACTGCAATGCCCACTTTTTTATATCTGTCTAGCCGACGCTTCAATACCAGTAATTTTTAAAAATGATTAATTTCTAGTTTTAATGTCAGAAACTATTGTATATATTGGAGAAGATTTATTTTTCACTAGTTTATGCCCACGCCTTTACCCGTATGGTAGAAGTGTGAAAATGTTTTTTTAGGCCACGAATTATACCTGTTCTAAATTTTCTCAAAATTGGTTTAACCGTTATGAAGATTTTTAAGAAAAAACATTTAAATATCCATTCATACTTTCACACTCATAACATTAATAGGAAGTTATGATTTATGGTCTCATTTATGACATCATGGTAGGTACAAGAAGATAAGACACCCTTTCCATGAAATAAGAAAAGTTTGTAAAACTGAATAAGACACATAACTTTAATGTATATCAATACAGTGTCCATTTGAACCCGGCCTAAGCTTTCAACAAAAAAAATATTCTGACTAGAAACATCTCAATAAGAGCAAGAAACATGCACAGCGTTCCGACTCGCCTGCAATGCCAGTAGCAATTACGATAAAACCGAGGACCATTATGATCAATGTTCGACAATAATCCATGGCTTGTTAAATTCGCCAGCATTAGAATTTGCGCTCGGCGCACGTTCGCAAGATAAGTCAGTCAGGGTCGACGCGGTGCCGACGGCCGGCCATGCACCCGGGCCACAGAAGACCACCAACTAGCAACACAGTATTACAACTACTTAAGCCCACAAGACCTTTCATAAACAAACTCAGGCTAGTGACTAGTAGCTCGGCATATATAGAAACAGCTGCAAAAGTAACCTTGCGCGCGTTTGTTATATCTGAGCTTGCAATGAATAAAGCACTATAGCTAGTCAGTTTGTAGAATAATTCTAGGCAAAACGAATCTGTCAGTAAACTTTCAAAGTGATCAAAGTGAGATGTGACACTTCGTCAAGTAGCTGAAGTTAGTATCCTGATGAATCCGAGTCACGTACGTCATAGCCACGTGTCGGTGTTCCAGCGAGGTGCAGTGTATAGTAATCAAATCCAGGAAGAGCAGTCACTATACAGTTGACACACTGTTTTTTGCACACTGTGCTTGCTTGCGACACCCGCCCCGCGCCCTCTCCAGCCGAGCTCGCCAGCCAGCCATGGGGAAAACAACAACACCCACGTTGCTGACGTGGCCTTACTCAATTTGAAACGAATGCAATAATGCATTGTTCTATATCTTTACTTTCAGGTCTACAAACTTTCCTAACTTTTAGAACCACGATAAAGAGATGAGTTATATTCAGGGTTAGAAGCCGAAATCAAAACTTTATAATTACGTCTTGCTCGTTGTTTGTTCATCACACCTGTCTCGCAGCAATATCTTCATCAGTTTATATATAAATGTATAAATTTAAATGTGGTATGAATACATACATTCTTATATCCTACTATGAAAAAAAAGGAATAATCAATTTTTGTAAAGTAGAGGATAAAATATATTTCTTCCCACCTTTATGGTAAAATATTATGAAAAATCATAAATAATCGCAATAATTCAGAAAAACCACACTATACATTATGTGAATCGCTTGATAAAAGTCCTCAGTTTATTACAGTAACAAGGTAGATAGCACTGAATAAGAGTCATTTCTGCACTGTGAAATTAAATTACGAACAAAATAATAAAGCCGAATGGAAGATTAATAGGTAGGTAGCGTATATAGATATGATTACTGAAGGTGGTTCCCGAGGGAGCGCCCTGGTTCCCGGTCGGTGACCGGACTATATTTAGCCCAGCCGGGTGCATGCTGCATAAGTATTACATTTTGATACTCCGTTTTTTTATACCATTCTATTAACCAGTTCCCGTATATGAGTTCCAATTTGTTAACTAACTTTAGAGTTTCATGTAAATTGATTTACATCAAGAAAGAAGGCTGCAAAGATAGCATTTAAAAACCAATCATTGCAGTATTCGTTTTTGTGAAAAAATAATTTCAATTAATAAGTCAAAAAAATATTAAAGATTTTGTAAGAGTTATGGTTTTAAATGCATTTTCTAGAAGATATGGGTATTCTATGGCTGCGCTCGCTGGTTTGTATTCCATAGGTGTATAACATTTTCACAATTTTTTGTATATATGACTAATTAAATGGCTCACCTTTCTCCGATCGAAAATGACGTAAAAGTAACTCGAGCCTTACCTGAAACAACATAAAAGGAGATATTAATTAGTGCAAGATATATTTATAAATTAAGTTAATGAAGTAATTTTTAAATAAATAGTACCTTATGATAAATGGTAGTAATAAATAGTAATTTCATAGAAATTGTAGCGCCATTTACGGACAAAGTTCACATATTAGTTAAATATGCTAAAGTTTTATCTAACCCCCCCTGGGGAAGTCGTTACAGATAATTCTGTAGTTATGTTATGACACATTTTGTCTAAGCTATCAGTAAGCAGAATAAAATAAAAGTTCACAAATATTTATTCTGATAAATTCAAAATATGTGGTTCACAAAATTCAAAATGTTTTAATTTTAAGAATTTTTTTTGAAATTCCAAATGTAATAAAGCGCCCAATATTTTTATAGTCATTGTTATGTTTAAGTAAGTAGGTATGTCATTTTTTATCATATTTCGTTATTATATGTATATGTACTAGCTTCTGCACACGGCTTCGCCCGCGTGGTACCCGGATAAAAAGTATTCTATGTGTTATTCTGATGTATAAGCTATATTACTGTAAAGTTTTATCAAAATCCGTTCAGAAGTTTTTGCGTGAAAGAGTAACAAACGTCTATCCTCACAAACTTTCGCGTATATAATACCTAGTAGAAGGATTCTAGAACCTGCCGCTGTTTCTAAATCTAGTCTACCAAGATCTATTTTGATTAACTCTGCTATTGTTTGGTTTTACGAGCACCTAGTAAAGCAAACCAGTAAAATATATTCAGCGGAGAGCAAATACCGATTTACTAAGGTTCTCAGAATAAATCTGAACCTATTATCATTGTACAGAGAAACACTTCGAGCTAGATCACTTTGGAGTCAGCGTATTTGCCTAATTGATCAAATACATGTTGTTCAATCTGTTGCCTTGAGCAATTGTCTTTCGTATAGTAAAGTAACTTAAGTCTACATTCGTATGCTGCAATCGGGCGCTCAAGTCATTACGTTGTCATCGTCCTAATTTTGCAGTGTCCTCGTTTTTGAGGTCAGCCTATACCGGAGCAACGAACCCGTGCCCTTATCGCGGGGGAGGTGCGGGGCTCGGGCGACGGCGAACGGCTTTAAGCTTTAAAAGTATCACTATCCACGGACAGATGGCGCTTTTCAACTTTAAGGTGCGGGTTCGATTCCGACTGTGGGACAAATGTTTGCATGGTCTGCTTATTTGTCTAGGTGTGGGTGCTGTAGTATCTCTGTACTTATATTTTTAAATAAGACGAAGTGTTAACCGATTGTTATCATTAATTTCCGATGTGTAACCTACCTTAAGTACTTTGTTATTTTGTTCTGACGAATCTAAGTAAATGTAACATGTCAAAAATTATGATTATGATTATGTATGTGTCAGTTGGGTGATAAAACCCTATTAATAAACATTACACACCACTGATTAGTAGTTGTTACCTACTGTCTGCTTTATTTATTTCAATAAATACTGACGTAGCTCTACGATCGTCGATATAAATTACACAAAAAACTTGTTTTACATATAAAGACGTTACGTAAGGAAACGTATATTAACAGTCCACGACCTAACGTAAATTATCCCGATGCATCCCTATCGGTGAAGTACCTATAGTAGGAGTAGGTACCTACGTCAGTCACACAGACTGGTAGCATGTGGTTATGCTCGTAGCTCGCACACAGGCGCGCGTGAACTGTAGGCGAGTACGGCGCGGGTCGTTGGCCGACAACCGGGGCAGCCTTGCTCTGTCCTCCGCGCCCTATTTCTGTTGCCACAGAGTGCTCCGCTCCCCGAGCTCTAAACCCTCTCCTCTGAAAATTACTTATCCAATTTACAGCCACCTCAGCCGATTTCAGGAATTTGCGTTTTGTTAGAAACGGAACATATATTTGTATGTTTATTTGGAATTTTAAAATCAACCTTATTCAAATTAGCAGTAGTTTACATTAAGTCATAAAGGTGTTAAGGTAAAGGTTTTTTACGATTTACAATAGGAAACAAAATAAAAAAAATATTTCACATTATATTGAGAACGTGAATCTTATCATTATTCCTTATCACCGGAACCTCAGATTATCTGATAAATTGGTTCTTAACATAAACATAATAGCAGGACAGGTAGGTGGTTAGATGTCTCTTGTCTTTTGGTTAGATGTATCTTTTAAAAATAAACAATGAATCTAGAACATGTTGCACCAACGCAACAAAGTAAGCATTTCTCAAAATAACTACGGTATTTTGCATCTATTCTGCGAGGTTAATTATTTTATTTTGGTTTTAAATATTTAAAGTACTCGTATTTCAGAAATTTTGCAGAACGAAGTCTATTAAATTAAATAAATAAAAAACCCTCAACTGGTTTTCCCATGATGGACATCCTTGAGGATTCAACATTATATTTTTTTATTAGATTGGGTGTGTTGATTGCCAAACTGGCAACCATAATAAAAATTACATTCGGGATTTATATAATTTACACTTTCTTAACGTATCACACGAGCAGCAGGTAATGTACCTACCTATATATTTCCTAGCACACGTTCAAACATCTAATTTTCCATTTATTGAGATGTATTGATTTCCGTATCGCTCGGTACACTAAAATGAAATAATTAAAATTATACATCATTGCTGCCATGTGGGAACTCCTGTAGGATCTTGTGGCAATATGTATTAAAATATGTCTTGCTATAATATGTTTTTTTTACACTATAGCATTAGTATGTGACAAATGTAATGTTTGGACGTACCTCTGACTACCCCCTACTTGTTATCCTCAAAGAGCAACGCACTAAATATGCATCTTAGAATGTCTATCATAGAGAACAAAGTCGTGAGATTGTTTGCTTGTTTGTTTTACATTATATCTGCCGTGTGTAAACCATATCCTTCACGAAGAATACTCGGTAAGTTTTCTATTAAGTAAATTAATAAATTAATAACAATGCTGGACATAAAATTGTATAACACATCGATTGTGAACAAGTGTCGTCAATGCATGACACATACGAGCACATAATAGTACATGCACACATACTCAGGCGTGTGTGTGTGACGTGGCGAAGTGAGTGGTATGACGTGGGTTGCGTCAACTTTTACTCGCACTTTCTCGTCGGCGCTTGCGCAACCACTCCGGCGCAGTACTGGTTCAGTCACCCGCCGTGCCATGATGACAGTGACAGCATTTCCCTTACTAGACAAGCTCCAATATAATTCACAGAGCTGGCATTATGATACAATCACTCAAGAATCCATGCAGCTTGGTTTAGTACAAACAGTCGCTTAACACGACCTTAGAGTAACAATTAATTCTGACAAGTCTCAAGACAATATCGGGGAAGCGAGAATGTCTACCGCTCTAGTCTTATCCGTGCCATTTTCAAATAGTAAAATTGACTTGTTCTGTACTATAATAAGAAGCTAAAAAAGAGAGAGATGCCATTACCATGGAATGACATTTTCAACAGTATAACTAATAGAATCATTTTCATTGAAAGCTATGGTAGGTAACAGAATGGCGGCGCGGCGGCAGGCAGCGGCGGTTGGTGGGGGGAGCACACTGTACGTGCCCCAGTTTCACGCGGGTGCATGAACTCAAACGAGGTAAGGCCACCGACCGAAGCCGTAGTCAATGGAAAATGTACTTTATCCTGTTATCTTACGTATTGCTTTTGTCTGTGGAGTATGACGGCCGGTTATATCGTCACAAAGCATCTAGCAAGCGGTACCACATGGAGGAGCTGGGCGTGATGCTAGATCCAGCTGCGGACCGACCTTCGCAATAATCACCTTTCCGAGGTCTGATATGCTGTTTCCTTTGATAAATCCAGAAACAGTGAAATCCTTTGTTTTAAAACTTACTTGTGCGTCTTATAATATCTGTACTTATGCTTTAGTATCATGTCAATGGTTTTTTTCTTAGTTTTGCAAGTTGGTAGGAAGAAACTATGCAGGGAATTGATTTGAATGCGGCCCACAACCTTAGAGCAGTTACGAAGATCTACACGTGCAGACATATAATCATACAAAGTACGATAGTAGGGGGATAATGGTAAACTTATATTAGTCTGCACTTAAGTAAAAAAAAGCTTAAGCAAAGACTAAGAGTATGTCTTAGTGACAGTTTTTCTACAGAAATATGTTACTTGGCATGATCTTAAGCAGGTGCCAAAGTTTTACTTTGATCAGTTTGTGGTTTCGATTACTATTTCCATAAAATATTTTTATACTTATCAACAAGTTATTTTTTTAAGACTAATAATAATAACAACCTACTTTAAGTTGATAAAAAGTCCAATATGAAATTTCATCTCCCATTTTTTCACCCTTAGGGGTGGTATTATACCATGAAATTTAAATAGGACCACCTTACTCATTAAAAAAGAATCATTAAAATCGGGTCACAATTGGCGAAGTAACATACACACAAAAAAACATACAGACTATTTGAGAACCTCCTCTTTTTTTGAAGTCGGTTGAAAACCAAATAAAACTATAAATCTCTAAACGTCATTAAACTTCGTCATTTATTACGTGTATTATGATGATTGTGATAAAATAGAGAACAAAAAATACGAGACATACTCAATCTCGCAAGTAGACACAGTTCCACATTTAGGTCAACGGGAGTGAACGGCACGACAATATTCGCGAAACAAACAACAAAAATAATTGTTCAGAAAATGTATAACGGATATGTAATTACTCGTATTATGAATGTCAGCCTTATCAAGTTTGATGTCTCCGTCACTTAAAAGCTATTATCAGATATACTTTCCATGTATTGATTAATTCAATGTTCTACCTACTTAGTCAATTTTCAAATTGTAAACAAGAAAGGAACGATGCTTGTACAGGAAAATCCACAAAATAAGTAATTTTTCTATTATATTCCTTTACACATACAGGTCAGTATTAATAAAACGTGCCTACAATTATGTAGGTAGTACCACAGATATTATAATACTGTTGTGCTGTGCACAAAGGCACAGAGTGACAGGCTCATGAATAACACAATTGTAGTGGTAAGTATATAGGTCATGCTGACGGATACGTAAACAGCTGAGGCTCAGAGGGACGATGGAATAATCTCCACTAAGCTATACGATTTTTTATAAAATCTAGGACACCCACCTAGCGGCGATAGCACTTTGTTTCTATCTCCATAAAGATATATTTGAAGTGTTTTAATGGAAAATATACTCGAAATTGTATCGTAAGATACGTAAGTGAAAATACCAATTGTCCTTTTAAAAAAATCCATGAAAATATAATTTAAAAGCACGTTTTAATTTCATAATTCATCCTACTTCCTACTAATATTATAAACGCGTAAGTTTATGAGAATGGATGTTTGTTACTCTTTCACGCAAAAACTACTAAACGGATTTTGATGAAACTTTACAGTAATATAGCTTATACATCGGAATAGCACAAAGGCTACTTTTTATCCGAGTACCACGCGGGCGAACCGTGGGCAGAAGCTAGTTAATTTATAATACAAAGAGTGTCAAAACATTGTAATATGAATCGCACTTATTTTATTGCTCATTGTTTGTTGAACATCCTGTTTAATTTGAATGTGCATTATAATTTATGAATGATATTAATTCAGTGAAACAATGCAGTAAGCAAAGCTCGAGTAAACAACCTGTATTTGGGCCAATAAACTTCATCAAGAACACCAGATAATTTTGTTCGATAGTTAAGTAATTATCTCATTATGTGTTCGAGTCGATAGGCGTTTATCTTCGAATTTGCATACAGATGCATGCATGCCAGAACAAAAATATGTTATGAGCATTTGATACAGTGAACCCTGTTGTTGCCTTCGATGTACACTGAAGGCTGTACCTACACGCGTAAACCCTTTTTGCATATTTCAAGAACAACCTGTACTATCATGGATTATATTGAATACCATCGTGTATTTTCATCTACGTCTACTTTTGTGGCAACTGCTGCATCGAGCATCATCAGATTACTTACAAATAAATATCTCATACACATATAAGTTGGATAGATAGATAACACTTACTGTACACCACGTTATGTTACTAAAAATTCAAACCGAGAAAATTATAAGTTTATCACGGAAGTACACTGGGTGCAGATGTTATAGCTAATAGCAATCTCTTGCAGACAAGAAGGTCTGCTTCTACGCCGTAGTACTAATAATATTTCAATGGGGTCTACGTCAAAGTACCTTTGAAATGTTATGAACTAGTCATATAACTTTTTTAAATAAAGTAAATCTATTCTTATAAAATAAGTTTTCTCAGGAAACCAAACTAATTTTAAAAAAATAATTAAAAAAAATTATCAAGATCAATACTTTTGTGTTTTATTATCTTATATTTTGATAATTTCATTTTTATAAAAAATGGCACTGCCTACTTAACTCAATTATTACCTTTTTAGTTTAGTATATAATTGTTTTTCATTTAAGTTTGGGATATCAATCAAAAACTTCGCTATCTTTATTAGATGATATCATCATATAATCTAGTAAAGATGACATGGACACGATACCCCGTGGTATCGTGCAGAGACCATGTCACTGGAGGTTATACCTCCCTGCCCCTTGCCCCCTCACTGCAGGAGCAACAAACTCTGCAAGGTTGCACACCGACCGACTGCGCTGTCGTTGGCTCGCTGGCTACAGTTAGTCCAAGTACACATTACCACCTTTTTACAAACCCTGAACTATTTTTTTATTCAAGTAGCCTCTAGATGCATTGATGAGTGCAGCAGACTACAATAAGTCAACAACTCAGCAACTACACTGGTAGCTTGGTAAATTTTAATGGGTATCATGGCTGATTGAACGACTGAAAAACATAGTTCTCTAAGAATTTATAATGCAGAGAAGCAGAATGCAAATGAACTTAAAAATATATGACAAATATCGGAATTGCAAGTAGTGTGCACGTTGACTCTATTAACAAATGTATAATCGTTACGATATCGCCCGCCCTTCTCCTAAGCACTATAAGTATGTTGTCATGGCGTTTCTGAAGTTTTTGCCCTTTTTAATTTGAAATAACATAAAAGTTTGATATTATGATATTATGGAATATTTGCGATAATCCACGTTTAGTTTTTCCCGCTCGACCGGTTACACGACGAATGAACAACGTCATGACTCGCCGTTTGCGCTGTGTGTTTGTTGAGTAAGATGAATCAGTAGGTAACGCAACGATAGATATCGGTACGTAAATATAAATGTACAATACAGTGTCATTTGTAAATTTCGCTAAAGCTCTCGGACCATATACCTTGGTTGCCATCTCATAACAATATTTAACCAACACAATCCACAAACTCTCTCTCTACACACACACACAAACACACACACACACACACACACACACACACACACACACACACACACACACACACACACACACACTCTATATTTTGTATTCACAAGAAATAATTTAAATGTTTGCCTTGCACTTGTTTATCTCTTATTACATATATTTCTTTGTTAAACGCTATCTGAGATTCCGCGATACAGGCTAGACCTAGTGCGGAGCTCATTGTTAAACTTGTCACCTGGCACATACTATTTTTGTAAATAAAGTATTTGTATTTCATAATTCCTAACACAAAACCGTACCGTACTTTTAATAAAAAAATTTGAAATCTGTTAAACCTATTTTTGTTAACAGTTATTAATGCTACTCGAAAAAAACATTCCTAGGACACACGGTTAAAAAATTAGAGTGAGGCATACAATTTTAACAACTTTGAACACCTATATTTTATAGATGGGGACTTCAGTCTAATAATAACCTACACAAGTGGGTAACACAGACCAACATAATGAAAATATAACATAATACACCACACCACCGAAACTATCTTACTACGAGCGTCATGGTAGAACACAAATATAGCACAATTTAGCTTCGGAACTTTAGAAACGAAAAATGTTAATCTATTTATTAGAGCTTTCAGGGTACAATCTAATTGTTGAAGGTTAAAACTGCGAACTCACTATAATTTTAACACATACCTACCTAGTTTGACCATGAGATCATGCCATGTTTTATTTCAGTAGTGAACTTTAAACTCATTTCAGTATTCTCTTAACTTAAAGCTGAAAAATAATAATATGCGAAACAACTCTTGGATTGGAGTTCACATAGCGCCATCTAGGGGCGAGTAGCTGAACTCAAAAATGACAGTTTTAATTTATAAATATCTTCTAATACAATTACAGATGCCCTTTTATGTAATTTTAGTAGTAACTCAACTATGTGGAAAATAAATTATGTGGTAATAAACGAAAGTTCAATTTATTTTGGCCAAATCCAAAGTGACATTATCAATTATTTTACAGATAATGTCACTTAAGCAAAATATTATAATTATTGGTGTTTTTTTTCGTTAAACGGAACATAACGCAGGTATTCTGGTTATTGGTTAAATTGGTAGGTTATATTCACTACAGTAATTTTTAAGCAAATGACGCTCAACAAATCCCCGAAACAAAAAGTAGAGTACCTAAGTGATTCAAGACACAATATTTATTTTTTTCTAAATGGGAACGTTGACCGCGTGGCATAAGTGACTCATCACTTTACGATATTCTGGCGTAAACATATTTTCCAAATCATTTAATAAGGATAAATTGAAATAATTTTGGTGTATATAAAAATAGAACAAAATCTGAACAGAACAAAACATCTCTTAAGCCGGACCAGTAGGTTATATTAGAGGAGTTGGTATGCACCTATTATTCCCGCTGTGTCCAGTCGAGCTAGCAGGTTCAGGTGTAGCGCACTTTTCTTGAAACAACCTCAGGATGATCATATTAAAAACATAAGATTTTTCACGTACCTACTGTACTATCGGATATGAATAGAATAGAATATGGTTTATTTAACACACATACAAAAGAAAAGACAAGAGATGGTGAACTTTTCGTAGATAGCAGCAATCCGTGTTGCAACTTACAAGACGCGAACGCTTATTTTTATGATAATTTTCGAAAGGAGTCGAAACAAATATGTGCTGAACCGAAACTACAGTGGCTGGAAATCATATTTAAATACCGAAATTAGCTACGTCATCAGATTAAATTATCAAAAATAATTAACCGTATTTACGGTACGTAGAAACTTCCGTGCTTAAGATATTAATGATTTCATTCGCGGCAGTTTTTTTAAATTAAACCATATCGTTTTAATTTAAATTTCTGCTACCATGAGTACACCAACTATACATACAGCATCCTCAACTAAACCACTTGCATGTGTAACGTTATGTGATTCATATAATTTTTAATAACAATTTCATTGCTTGGCCTTTGAAATTCAGTAAATAATCAATTAAATTTAAATAAATAAGCAAAAGCTAACAAGGGTAAAACAGTTCATAGTGAATGAGAGCAATAAAATGCTACTCTACATCAGAGATACTACGGTGAAAGTGGTAAGCTAACATTATCAAGTTCATAACAAGTAGCGCCATCTCTGGCAAGTGGCTCTAAGCTTTCAACTTGCTGTAAACCTTTGCTTGGGGTGCCATCTAGTGGAATTTTCCTGAACTAAGTAGGCTTTGGAGGTTTGAAGCTCAAGCTGATATCGTAAGTTGGAAAAACGCTACTAGAGCCCGCTTTTCTTCATTTATCAGAAATTCTGGATAATAGTAGTTTTTTTTATTAGTAATACATAAATCAGCAGACAACTCGAAATCAACATATTGTAACTACTATCTTAGATGAGTAGGTAATAAAATCTTGAAAAAACCTCTTTCAATTAAGTATATTATCTTTTAATTGGTCAATTGTTTCGAAAATGACTTCTTGAATTCCGTTTTGCAACCCCAAGTCACAGATATTATAATACTAGAATACTTAGCCCAGGCTAATACTTAAATTATCGCTTTAAGTGATAATTTAAGTATTATCACTTAAAGCGATCTCTTCCAGACAACCTTTGGATGGACAGGAATTTACGTGAACGATGCAGGACGGTGGTGTATAGACAATACAAACATGCAAAGTGATGAATAATTAGATAAAACATATACTTATACATACATGCATATATGAATACATATACCTACATAAATAATCTATATGACGCAACTCATCAGCATTAAGATAAGGACAAATAGTGACTGTGCAATAGCTTTTTGAAGATAGGAAGGGATTTGGCAGTTCTGATATTGAGGGGGAGAGCATTCCATAGGCGGATAGCTTGTACAGTAAAAGAATAATCATAGAAGGAAGAAGTAGCTCCAAAGTAAGCAGAGTGTGTTATGGGAACAACATGACTTATGACTTATTACTACTTATGTTTTTATAAATGACTTATTACTACTTATGTTTTTATAAATTTATACATATTATACATAGAAAACACTCAGATCCGGGACAAATATTTGCAGATCATACAAACATTTATCCCGCGGTGGTAATTGAAGCCGCAACCTTCTGCGTCTTGGCGGGCCTTCGCCCACTGATATCGTCATATATAAAATAAGCACAGATAGAGTGGTAGACTATCATAAGGCACACCTGTTGGTGAACGTTTACCGTAACCTATAGACCTACACCTATATGTGCTTGTAGCACCATAGATAGGTATCACTCATGCGGTGCCGACCCTGAGGCTGCACCGGCACCCATATTCTTCAAACCAAAGCACAGTAAGCATTACTACTGCTTGGCAGAAATAGGAAACCTACCAATGTTGCTCGTAAATTATCGGCGCGCTACTGCATTTGATTCAACAGTTTTCATCCGCGTTGATTATATTTGCTGACGTGCTAACGTGTAAGTAAACAACACGTAATGTAACCTCCAGCCGACTTTCGGACTATCGTCCGGAACAGACACACGACTGACCTACAAACAGTCGCGAACATTGAAAGATAACATTCCATCCTTTTCATACATGAGCATGCAGTAATGCAGAGCCGAGATGGAGAATCTCGGTGCGATGACGAGCCTCTGATGCTCCGCTCAATGTCAAGTTCACCGGTTATTATTAGTGTTCAATGCCACAAAATACACGCAAACATGACGGCACGCCTGCGCCGCCAGCCCGACATTATACCTTGGGAAACTTCTGCGATTGTTTGTTTGTTGGTAATATTTTAGTTGGTACCTACCTATTATTTTATGATCATCATATATTTACATAATATCTGTGCCTGACTGACTCACTGACTGACAACCAACGCGCAGAAATTTGAAATTCATAGGACATTTTTATTTTACGTAAACGCGAAATAAGGAATATAAAACAACCACATTTTAGTCGGTAAACATAAAAAACGGAATCGTGTATATACTCTTTCCTCCTACTAATCGATTTGTAGAACTTCAAAGATGGTTCTTAGATAGTTTTTATCGCCACACGTAGGGAGCGCCGCAATAGACGATGAAATACAAATTAACTTGATTGTCAGATGTACCCTGTCACAACAAAATAAACAGAGGAGTTTTACAAAATGAAATGTAGTGATGAGTATTCATACCAAAGCTCAACGCGGGAAAAGTCTGGGCGGTCAACTAGTTTATCATAAACTTTATATTTATTTTTCTAATCAACTCTACATGCATTTATATCTTCATACAAACATTTAAACAATGGATCTAACGATGTATGTAAGTACATGTGCTAATCCGTTTTTTTCTTGATACCTACTCACTGGAACTGTTTCTATTTTAGTATTTCGTCTTTTTCTGTATTTTCTTATAATACGTACCAAGGTAATTTTTAGAAAATTTGAAAACTCCCAAAGTGTCTTCTTTTGTCTATTGCATCATCTCCTAGTGACTTGTGGCGATGATTATCTAAACCCATTCTTTAAGTCATACGAATCGATAACAAAAACATCATCGGATAAGCTTTTTGAAGATAAATGGCAACAGACAAACAAACAACCTCATGTGGCAAACGCATGTAAAGACTCCTAACGTCGCTGGTAAAAAAAAAACATTTCATAGTGGATGGAAATCATTTAAAATACACTGTTTTCGGCGATTTTATCACGTTTCCATAACTAGTAGAATATGCAAACTTCAAAATAAATATAGATGAATAAATCATTTTTACCTTCTCAAGACTGAAGGGTTTGATACGGATGTTGTCATGATAAATACAATTTAAGTATTATAAGTTTAATATTTCGGGTCTTTATCGCGTTTACCTTTTTTATTATTTTCCCGACGTTTCAACTGTATTGCAACAGCCGTGGTCACGGGATGACTGGAGTATACGGAGCTACCGTCGAGAAATAAAGGCAGTAGCCGCAACTACCCTCATTTCATCTTCGGAATCAGAAAAGTCCATATTCAGATTACGGCACACTACACTAACCGTATCACCGCACTGCACAAATGGATCGCGACGCGAACACCTGTTTATCACGGGATTCCAGGACGCAGAGAGTCTATAGCCGTATTCACGATTAAAATTTGGGTACTTCTTTATTTCAATCGTTTCACGAACCATTCTCTCACAATATTGGCGTTCACTGGATAGCACCTTAGGGTCATGAAGCTCAATCCAGTGGTTTGGTCCTGACTCCACAAGGTGCTCCGCTATGGCCGACTAATTATGTTAACAAATCGCGAAATTTTGAAAAATACAAATACAATTTATTTTAGGGTGTTTTTAATTTAGTAGTATAAAATCGTTTGTCCTGACAGACTGACTGACTAATCTATCATCGCACAGCCAAACCTGCTAAGTTTAAAAAGATGAAATTTGGAACATAGGTTTGCTAAGAAAGGATTTTTGGAAATTTTTACTTTGAGGCGGTGAAATGGGGGGGTAAACTTCGTATGAAAGTCTTTGTTCTTTGAAGTTAGATACATAATTTCGCCATAAGTCACCAGGAGGCAATGCAAAACAAGATGGAAAACACGTCGATGGTTATCGAATTGAAGCCCGCGTGCTGTCCCATTAGTGACCTCCCTCCTGCTCCCTCTATGATCTTGAGCCATCGTGGGCCACCCTAGTATATATATATCACTGAAATTAGCAGTAGAAATTAGCAGAGTCTACAACGGGGAACGTTTACGGCCAAATGGCACGCATCCAGGGTGCGCATGCCAACTTATTTTCCGCTGCGTTGCTCCCCAAAAAGTCGACTTAGATTCTTCGTGAGACTTACGTGCTTCCATTATTTTACATTTTAATTGAAAACCACATTTAAATTCGTTGATTGTGCAAATAGGCTGATGGTGTATTATGTAATAGATATTACTTTAAAAAAAGTATGATCATAAATAGATCGTCTTATAAACCCACCGAGGTGGTAAAAATACTTGTAATCTAAATTCTAAACATATAAATATAATTACCCACTTGTATGCCACTAATAGTTATTAAGACAATCACTCAAACATGTGTTTGTAGAGACAGACTCTTACCTAAGCACAGTATGCAGTAGTGAGGGCAAAAGCAGACACGGTAAGATAAGTCCGTATAAATTACCAACTCCCTAAACCTACATTGCAACAATGCTTCGTGACTTGTGCAGTAGTGAATTCGGCCAGTATCCCGAATGCAATCAGCTACTGTCTGCACGCATTCCCTCGCATCCCCGCTGCCACCGCCACTGCAGTATTGATCGCGGCCGTGACTCACGCCCTTGCCCGACATTCAACTACCCGTCTACCCCATTCTACTCTATGACACCCCCACCATGCCAGCCCACTGCACGTTATCAAACCTACTGTCCAAAATTAAAGCAATTACCATAAATCGTGCCTTAGGCAATTTAAATGGAAATATTTGAAGGGCTTGAATTACTTTGGAAAAATATTTTAGTTACAGTAAATAGTGCTGACCGAAGAACAATTTTGTATTCCTTAAAATATTTAATACAATAACGCTTTAAACAATCAAAATAAAATAATACACCAAAAGTTTTAATGACGGCACTGAGAAACAAGATTTTTGATGCTTGATGCTCGATTAAAACTCTGACCAAAAATACCAAATTACTTTGAAGTTACCTAACATGTTTGTATTACTCTGGGTTATGAACGCTAACTGATAATTTGTTCTTTATAAAAGGCTTGTTAGAAAAAATATTTATTTTTATCTAACCTTATTCAAAAGTAGCAATCAAAAACTTCAGCATTCGGTTCCCGAGTTTTCCGAGTTCCCCTACCGTTTCCCCACATCTCTATAGCAATTCATATCACGTAATGCGGCCCCCTGTGACCAGAGCACCCTACTAACTTTTATTTCGTTATTAGATCGAAGGGATAGAGGGTAAGAGGGAATGAGGGCCCAAGCCGTCTCAACTACCCTTCTTATAGTTGCTTCTTACGATAAATGTAAGTCTTGGTTGATGTAATATATGTCTTCAGGTAAAATATCGTGTGCAAAGAATGTAACATCCGTATTTGTGTGAAATAATTTGTTATAGAGAATCCGTAGTCTTAATTAATATTCTACTTTCTAGATTTATAAAATTATTCCATGACTGATTGACCAACAGTCAATAAGAGTTCTAAAATATAGAAGGTAGGTTTTGATGAGTTGGGGTGAACTAATAAAATATTTCCCGAAATTCTACCCCTAGAGGGGTACAGCGGCGGGTGAGTTTGTATGAAAATAAGCTCTACGCGGACGAAATCACGGGGCATTCCACTAGTTCATAATATTTGTAAAATCTCTAATTGTTTTCACCTACAATTTAATTATATACTTCTATAATGTTATTTGAGTTATGAAAGTACAAGTTTTGTACAAAATTTGAAAACCCCAACGTATATTTCCATCATCGATTGCGGCTCTACTGATTTGTGGCGATAAAAGCTATAAGAACCACCAATAGTTTGTAGAGTTTTTTTGGTAACAGACAGACAAACAAACAAACTCATAATAAAACAACCTCCTATGGCAAACGTATATACGCAGATACTACAACAAAAATAAGGTTTTTTCTAAAAAATAATTAACTACAATACAATTAGTGAGGACAATATCGGATAAGAATCGAGTGAGCATCGAGTTGGCATGGCACACACTTTCCGTTGCGCGAGGGTATGGCCGCCCGAATCGATACCGCCCCACGTTCACGGTCATCGCCCTCCGCCCGCCCTACGCTTCCGCGTCACCGCGCCCCTCAACCCGCAGACTCCCCCTCAGAGCCCCTTGCTAAATATAGATACTGTGGCTCTACAGATCGACGTAACAAAACACAAATTAGTCTCACTACTTACGTATTTCTCTGCAACTATTTGATCTCTGGAATGTCTTCAGCATTTGCTAGTTTGTGTTCAGCATTTGCTGGTTGGTCAGTAAATAAAATTTAAATAATCCAAGGTATGACATTGTTTCCCTTTAATCTCACTTCGGTTTGTAAGTTAGGAAAGTCACCTCCAAAATATTTTAACTAAACTGGGAGTTCAGTCGTCCATTCTATCTATGGAGTACCAGGAGTTTTAGAGAATACAAAATAACGTAAAATTTATGTATATTGCTAGGGCGCAGCCTAGCAGGATTTTTAGAATAACTTTTATTTGTTGATAGCTAACCGGCTGCGTTCAGGCAATTCAATGCAATGTTTTCTTTTTTTGTGTTTTCTATCAGCGCATGCATATCTCAGGCATTGAATTGACGAAAGTGACAATTTGCTCCCGATCCGGCTACTCAAAGAACCCCATCTTATTGAGTACAAAGATGAAACAGACTAAAGTTAAAAAATTCGCCTTTAGGCAGTCTGCTTGATAAGGTGCAGTCAAGAAAAACGTGTTTAATTTTTTTTGCCTAACGAGGGTTTATTTGAAGTTAACGTAACATCCTTCATATTTTTTAGCATATTCAGGGCCCTTACGAGAAGTAGGATTCATACAATTTTATTTTTTAATATTAAACATCCTTCGGAATGTAACGATTTTGTTTTCATCTAGGGCGTATCTAGGGATACTATGCTTTAATTTTTAGGACGTATACTTTTATTACTTCCAA
Organism: Perizoma flavofasciatum; assembly: GCA_958496245.1. NCBI lineage: Eukaryota > Metazoa > Arthropoda > Insecta > Lepidoptera > Geometridae > Perizoma > Perizoma flavofasciatum. The sequence continues at coordinate 8,226,542 of OY292425.1, read as the reverse complement.
GTAGGTATAACAAAATATATCCATGCCAAATCCAGCAAAATTGTGGAACGTATGTTACGACCACATGGCACTTCAGTGGTGAGGGTACATACTGTGTTACTAAAACTCGTAAAATTGAAAAGAATTATCTCCGTAGCGCATCAAATCGTTTTCAACAAACGCGGTACCAGTAACTTTTATCTATGTAACTGGAAGCCGGGAAATTTAGCCGAATGTGATACATTTAGTAACATTTTAAAATTTTTGAAATTATACTAAATGTATGGAATTAAAACAAAGGAGCTTTTTTAAAACACCTTTGCACGCCTTTTATTTTACCTATCTATATCTATACTAATATTATAAAGAGGAAATATTTTTTTGTTTTTTTGTACCGAATAGGCTCCGAAATTACTGGACCGATTTTAACCATTTATAAATGGTTAAAATCGGAATATATCTAACTATCATAGTTAAATCACAATAGCAGCTTTTGTATTTTAAAATTTAATTAGATCGGTAGAAACAAAAGTTGGTTACATTCGTATATTCGAATATTCACGCAAAAACTAATGAAGCGATTGCGATGAAACTTGATAGGTACATAGCTATTATTACCTGTAGCGGTTACTTTTTATCCCGATATTCCACGGAATCGAAACATACGCGGGTGAAACCGCGGGGCGCAGCTAGTTAGTTTAAAAAGGTAGGTATTGCGCTTTACAGAAGATTGATACCTTACATATATTTCGAAGTATCTATCAGTAATCTGTGCTTATGTGCAATACTGTTGTAGCTCAGTGTCACAAAGCCCCGTTACAAGAAATCAATGCGTTACGGTCTATTGTTGTTAATTCATAGACTCTCCTATTTATGAACTTTGAATGAGCTGTTTAGCTTGCAATAGGATCCTTAGCCTCCTAGAAACTGCACTGGTATCCGATAGGTAAAGTGATGACTTATATGTATTATTTGTATATATAATACATATAAATAAAAAAAGGCTTGGAAAAATCAATGCTCTAAAAAAACATTTCAATAATACAAATACTATCTTTCAAGCTACAATTAAACTCATTTACATTTTCCAACGAAATATCTTAACTAGCCTTGATCTTATCAAATAATAGGTTAATTGTGGCCACGCAAAGCCTATCTACTTAAAACGCAACCGTATCGATCCGGCACGCTTCAGACTTCCCCTACTGACATGAGCTTATATTCTCCACTCTGGCTGTATACCAAACCTACATATCAAATAGCGCTGAAACTGCGTCGGACGCGACAAGTGTACTAGAGGACCCGGGGGTGGGTGGGATACCATACCGAGTATATCTATACCCGCTTATACATTTTATAAGTATATTGCAGTGAGTGGGTGAGCAGACTGCAGGCAAAGCCGACTGAATCCCGGAAAACTACCGACCCAGTCTAGACATGGGGGCACTTCCCCTCTTTGCCGTCCTCACCCGCGCCCCTCGCCGTGCCCTGGTGCTTTCACCACCGACTTGCAGACATTTAAAAAAGAACACACCCCAGCTTTTAAGTGATGCGGTGTGTGACAGGGAATAAAAACCTAGGGAAATGGATATGAAAAAATACAAAAGGAGTTTTTACGTTGCAGAGCAACAAGGAGTGATGCTGACAAGCTTACAAACTTCTACAGACCAACATTTTTGAAAAATTGTTTTCGTTACAATTATCGAAAATAATCGCACTTTTCATTCGATTTACTTAGATATGCCAAGTGAGCACCATTAGGACTCTTTGGGATTAAAAAAGGTACATGGTATAAAGCATCGTTCATTCCTTCATTGAGCTAGTGACCTGTTAATAGCTAGGTATTATAAAAGGGCTATAATTTTGCTAAAATTCGAGTAACTTTTCCTCTCATTCAAGGAACGAGACAAAACAAATATACTACTGTATGCCCATAATAGACATTCGCAGGTTCAATCTTAGTACGCAGATCCGTGTGGATATCAAGTACAGGATAGTCTGAGGCACCTCCAAATAGCAAGTTTGACGACCTCTGTGGCGCAGTGGGCGAAGGCCCGCCTGAGACGCAGAAGGTTGCGGGTTCAATTCCCGCCACGGGACAAATGTTTGTATCTGCAAATATTTGTCTCGGGTCTGGGTGTTTTCTATGTATAATATGTATGTATTTACAAAAAAAAAATGTATATAAGTAGTATATCAGTCATGTAGTTCCCATAATACAAGCTCTGCTTAGTTTGGGGCTAAATGATGCTGTGTGAAAATGTCTAGTCATGTCATTATTTATTTATTTATTTATTATATTGGGCCCACGCAATGAAATCGAAATCATCTTTAATGCTTTATAAAATATTTAAAAACAGTTAAATATTATAGTTTTAAGCACTACTTGAACCGGAACATAGTGCAGGTACATGTTAATTTGCACTGGCTAAGCTTAGGCTAATCAGCCGATATAGCATTAGGGTGCTTTTACGTTCGCATCACCTTGAATTAGACAATACTATATGCATGATTGACTATGCTGCAGTGGGTTAGTGAGAGTGAATTACATCCGATGGGGGGTTTGCAGCGGGTGGAGGTATGGGGGGGGTTCTTGCAGACAGGGCGGGCTGTGGTGTGGGGCCAGACGGGAGAAGCCAACGCTGCGTCGCACTTCGTTTCTGCAGCCAAGTGTAATAACTAAACATACCTACAAGAAAAATACTGACACTGGCTAGACAATGCAGTACCAAGAGTAAGCTTTACAGGAGACATTCAGTAACGCTTTCAAATTATAGACGGGAACCGGGAAATGACGTCTAGTTTTATAACACGCTTATATTATTAGCTTCACTTGTAAAACTAACTAAATAACAAAACAATGTAATCAAATTTTGGAAGTCAATTTCAACCTACTTCTTGTTGTCGTATCGAAATGAAACTTTGTATGTGTATATAGTTTGGATGAAAATACATTAATTTTATATCTTGAAGCTGATATGATGATGGAGCCAGGAGTCGGATAGTGGAACTCTTCAGTGGTAACTAGTAAACCCCTCGAATTTGTGCTCATAGGATTCATTTTGATGAGTCCAATAGATTGGGCTTGGTAACGAGGGTCTGATTATGGAGCAGGAGGGGGCTAGTGGATAGCATTCTTTTTATAGTTTTTTTTATACACATATTATTCAGTAGAAACTGTAATATTGTCATCGGATAACAAATGATACGAAAACTCCATGGACATTTCCTTTTGTATGAAAGCACTGCTCTATATTTTGAAGACTTCAAGTTCGTAAAAAACACGAAAGGATAAAAACCAGCTAATATGTACAAAATTTCAAAACCCCGTGTATTACCATCATTGATTACAATGACTTGTGGCGATAAACCTATCTAAGATACCAAATGAACATTGTTTTATTATTTTAATAAATTCATGACTTTCTATAGAGGAATTTTAATTTCCGAAACAAATTTGATTTACTTTCCCAATTACAAAATTCTCTGTGCTCCAATTTCTAGGAGGATTCACAGCTACCTAGGTAATTTTCACACATACCATAAAATATTTGGGATAAGTTGGCGAATGAAAACATATTTTGCAATCTCGTCCCAAATTGTGCTAGTGGTTTTGGCCGTATGAACAGCTCGTATATTGTCAAAGTTGCTTAAGTTAACAGATAGCCTGGTATTCCTACGAATTCCGTAAAGCAATATGTACTAATGGCGCTTGCTACGAAATTAAGCATAACATAGTTATTTACATAGGTACATATTTCGAAAAACTCTCATTGTTAGAACCTATAAAGATTTATAAGATCTATCTTTTTAAATATATTCAGAAAATATATGTGTGATATTATGCCACATTTTATTGTACAAGCATGATTTATTATAACGTTCATATATCTGTATATCTATACTATATACCTCTATAATGTCTAAAGCTATAATAAAGCTAATGCGTTTTTTTTTGTTTAGTACTACAGGTCGGATTTGAAAAAATATATTTGATAGCCCAATTCATGAGGAAGGTAATAAGTTATTTAACATCACGCTACAACCCTTAGGAGCCCAGAAAAAGTTGTAATAGCGCGCGCGAGGGCGATGCGGCTCGGAGGTCTGGGAGCCGAGGGCGGAGGTGGCACAGCTAGTATTTTATAACCATGAAAATCTATAATTTTGTTACCTATAAAAATGTGAAATTACTACGACTGCTATACAGATGCGAGGAGCGCAGCGACAAAGTATTGGCTGAATAGTGTAGCTACCAAGAGCGAAGCGTACCGCGGTAGTTAGAGTGAACTCTGTAGTCATATAAAGGTAGAAAACAGACTTAATCTTCATAATTCAATATTATGAAGATTACTAAATTGTTTTTTTTCTGTTTATAAATTAGTTGTATAATTCTGTAGGTCAATAAAATTACACCCCTTTTTATGTTACAACTGAAAGTTATATTAATTGAACTTTCATGTGAACTATTATACCAATTGGTAAATATTAAAAGTAGCTATAGAACACTTGGATGACCAAAATACCATTATAGCAAATTTCTGTTATGTCTAGTTGAGCTTTAGAACATGCAATTAGTATATTAAGATTAGTAGGTACATTAATTCATCAGAGAACTAAGTAGCTTCAGTGAAATCAGAGTAAAAGTTGATTTATAATAATAGAGTAGTGAAACAACAAAGAACATTACATTGTGCTTATCTAATGCTTACCAGAGCTCGTAGAGATGGTCTCCACGATCGAGTTAGATATCGCGTCCCTGACCGCCGGGCCTTGGCCGAGGCCGTCGACTCTCTCTAGGCATATAGTACTACATATATTGTTATGAGCCCGCGATAGCGATACTGGCACTTGTATTTAAATGTATTCTGAATATCATTCCCCGATTCGACCCAATCACGAAAGATCGACCGGGATAACAGCCGCTCACAAATACTAAATTGACATTGATGCACTGTGTGGGGATTACATTACAACATTAGCTGTGCCACGGCCGCTCTCGGCCCCCTAACCCACCGCGTTGCATTGCCCGCCTGCGCTTTTACTTCTAACCCAACGCGTTGCATTGCTCGCCTGCGCTTTTACTTTTAACCCACCGCGTTGCATTGCTCGCCTGCGCTTTTACTTTTAACCCAACGCGTTGCATTGCTCGCCTGCGCTTTTACTTTTAACCCAACGCGTTGCATTGCTCGCCTGCGCTTTTACTTCTAACCCACCGCGTTGCATTGCTCGCCTGCGCTTTTACTTCTAACCCAACGCGTTGCATTGCTCGCCTGCGCTTTTACTTTTAACCCAACATGTTGCATTGCTCGCCTGCGCTTTTACTTCTAACCCAACGCGTTGCATTGCTCGCCTGCACTTTTACTTCTAACCCACCGCGTTGCATTGCTCGCCTGCGCTTTTACTTTTAATACAACACGCGTTGCATTGCTCGCCTGCGCTCTTACTTCTTTTGGTCGACGTCTAAGGGTTGTAGCGTGTGTATAGCCAACTGGTCTGTGGTATAGCCAAGAATTGGGCTATCAAATGCATTAAGAATTTTTCGAACCCGACTAGTAGTTCCTGAGACTAGCGCATTAAAAAAAACAAACAAACTCTTCAGCTTAATTATTAGTATAGATATAGATTGAAAGCCACTTGAGCCGCCTCACGATAACTTCCTACCGTTCGCCCGCTCCTGTGACTCAAACGCTTTTGAAAAGCATACTATTGATTCGATGAGAATTTGAATACACTGACCTACTCGTATATCTATCCAATAAGCGTGTAATATAACTTTTACTTTAAGTTATTGTATTTCCCGAATGTTTCAATTTCTTAATAACACAGGGAATCCCAGTTTGGATACCAATGTTATCTGTCAAGAAATATCATGTATTTGGATTTTAATATAATGATTGATCGTACTGGTGAACTGTAAAGTTTGTTAATAACAATAAAAAACCCAAAATTTAAAATTGAGCTTGTAATATGCAAAAATAGAAATCCTACTAATATTATAAACGCGAGAGTTTGTGAGGATGGATGTTTGTTACTCTTTCACGCAAAAACTACTGAACGGATTTTGATGAAACTTTACAGTAATATAGCTTATACATCAGACAAACACATAGGCTACTATTCATATTGTAAAAACGGGAATTTTCACGTACTGCACTATCGGTGAAGGCACCGACTAAGTTTCGACTCATTCCGAGAGTCTTCATCAGGGTGAGTGGTTGCGACTTACTCCTTCCGCGTCGCGCCGTGCACTCAGTGCACGGCGCGACGCGGAAGACTCGTTCCGACGCTATCGGAATGAGTCGAAACTTAGTCGGTGCCTTCACCGATAGTGCAGTACGTGAAAATTCCCGTTTTTACATAGGCTACTTTTTATCCGGGTACCACGATGCCGTGGGCAGAAGCTAGTGCTTTATATTTACAGAAATAGTATGTACCTAAATTACAAGTTTGACAAAAAGAGATTAAATAGAGATAAACAAGCAATAACTACAATGTACATTGATCTAACTTTATTTTAATTTGACGACCTCCGTGTTCGATTCCCGCCCCGAGACAAATGTTTGTATGGTCTGCAAATTTGTGTTCTGGGGTCTAGTTGTTATTTTTTAAAACCCATAACACAAGCTCTGCTTACTTGGGGGCTAGATGATGATGTATGAGCATTATTAGTTATTTATACAATAAGGATCCCGTTTTCCCCATTTAACATCGTAATCCTAGGTCGTCGTATTCACCAACATTAAATTGACTGACATTGAGTCGAGAGTTTTTCATTTTCTTATTAAAAAAAAAGTAGTAAAGTGAGCAGATCGGGTGGGGCTGGGATAGCTGCTGGGTGCAGCGAGGTCAAGCGCCGGCCCAGAGCGGGTCGTCAACCGCGGCCCGCTCGCAGTCGCATCGCATCTATATGCGCGTCCGCAGAGATGGCAAAAACTGCGCCTGCGCCGGCCTGCATTGCATCTATATCGCGATATATAACTCCATTATCATCTTTACTGCGCTTCAAGAACGTGAACGAAATAAATAACAAACGATACGCAACAACATCGACAACAACAGTTGCTCAAATGTTCCTAGGCATATATTTTTAGCTGTCAAATTATTATGAAAATGTTTGACTAAAACGTATTATTCATACACCTTAGCACCAATGAATAGCTACGTGCAAATCATACCTCAACCATGTACGTGACTTACCTAACGCAGGGTAACCAAGAAAGAACATATGAAACAACAAACAAATTTGCGTAACGACGGAAACAATTTCTATGACAAATAGATTTATTCGGGACTCCAAAAACTCGTACTTTTTAATCAGGGTAGAGACCACGCGAGCCAAGCCGAGTCTAACTAAGACTAGTACTACAATAATTGTAACGGAACCATCCTGAAAAGAGTCAGATTTGCACTTAGCTGAATACGTTTATTTTTCAGGGTGCAACTTACTTTTTTTGCCATCCCGTACGTTACTAACTCATATTTTTACCAGCTGACCGGTCTGAACTATGTAAGTATTTATTTTAGTACCAGGAGCCATATTTCCAAAGCTATGCAAAATGCCATACTCTTAGGAGTTGGGGCAACATAGATATCCAAACAGGTCTTTGCCTAGCTTGGATAACTATGTTATGTTATATACCTCAGGAATGAAGTACCAAAACTGTTGTACAATTTGATGTATTTGTGGAGTCGCATGAAAAATATCTACGTAGATGGACACTGTACGTACATATCAACGATTTAAAAGTGAAAAGTTTATAATTGCCGTAGATGTAGTGAATTGCTGGAAATAGCTCAAAGCTAATCACAGAGTAGTTTTCCGGATAACGTAGTCTACCAGTTAAGTTTAACTCTATGTTTTCACCCGTCGGGGTTCAGCTTCGTAGTTCGCTTCGCTTTCTAATCTGCGCCTTACTCATTGATATTCTAAAGCACTTATATCAAAGCAGATTTATACGTACGAGTAACTGGGGAGTGAAAGTGATTTCTGAAATATTTTATTAAGAATATTGGCTTCTCTGGAAATATAAACGGTGAACACCAAAATAGGTACCTACGGAAAACACATAGGTACGAACCCCATACTGAAGTACTACCTCTATAGCTACTATGGAGGCGTGCACGTTTAAAAAACGTATTGGCATTCTCATCGGGTGTTTGTGCAAGTGCATGTATCATGTATAAAGAAATTAGTAAATAAACTTTTATTATATTTATATGCTAGTATATTATACGTACCTATTATTAATAATGTAATAGATACGTAGGTATAAATGGTAGGTAACGTACCTATTTTTTAAGAACCTGCTGTAAATAAGTAGGGACGTCTCTTCTTCAATCTTTGGTTCAAACTTGTCAAGATAAATAAACGATTTTTAATTTTGATTTAAGGTTCGGAAAAACTGACTGAAAAACTTAGCGGTGGCGGTGGTGGTGATCAAAGGGAAATCATCACCGCCCCACCGCTTCAGATTGACCGAGAATTGGTTCAGACACGTCAGACAGGTCACTCAGGTGTGATGTTTCATGTGGCACTTGGATTGAACATCAAGTCAAGCCTAAAATAAAATCGTAGGTCATGTAAAATGGATAACGTCAAGTTGACATCGTGGCTACGGACGCGAGTCACGATTTCCAGCGGTCACTGCATCGCAAATCACCCTCACTTCGAATCAGATGATTTTATAAATAAGTAAAGACCTACTTGTTATGGTTTCAGGGAATTTTATTTGTATTTTTTTTGCCTGAATTACAATTTCATGTTTCTAGGTATAGGAAAATAACAAAAAAGTAAACGCGAACCCGTAAATCTTATAATAATAATTAGTTTCAAGATTGTGACGAACTTTTTCAGTTTATTAAAAATAAATATAAAATTGTAAAAAAATAACAACAACATTCATCAGTGAATCAATGACAGTTTGTATATATATATATACGTGTATATATACTGTTTATATATATATATCACTAGTTTCTGCCCACGGCTTCGCCCGCGTGGTACCCTGATAAAAGGTGGCCTATGTGTTATTCTGATGTATAAACTATTATGTTTCATCAAAATCCGTTCAGTTGTTTTTGCATGAAAGATTAACAAACATCCATCCTCACAAACTTTCGCGTTTATAATAGTAGTAGGATTAAAAAATGCCATCAGACACCCGTCTGAAATTTATAGTCGTTTCATTTTGCAAGTTGTATAAGTTGCCAGCCTGCAACGATTTTCTAACTTTATATTGATGATTCATCGTTTCAGGAGGCTCACGGGATTTCCTGCAAACTTACACGTCATTGTCCCAGCCACGAAAATACTATGATTCATACTTTTCCTGAAAGCAGGAATGATTTTCCACTGAATGTTTCTCTCATAGAACATTGTTGTTACTTATTTTGACCCTTGTCGGTAAGGGTTTTTCCATGGCTTAGTCATCCCGTCGCCATGTAGTTATAAAATCAATGTATATTATGTTATTGTAAAAAATGAAAAGTGGTATACTTGTGAATCTTAACATTAACCAATATGATTTAGCTAATGTAATGGCGCTCGTAATAGTGCTAGTTTTGTTGGAGTTCTACTGCTACAAAATTGCAGTAAGATACTGCAATTTTGTAGCCGTCGTACAAAACACAGTGCACAGCATTCTATAATGCTAAATTGTATAATTACATCAACAAATTAGGTACCACAAAAATAGCCCGTTTACGAGATTGAGAAAGCGAAAGCCTTTCCTGGACTTTTAAAGAGTTGTTAGAGTTTAATACGTCATACTGGGATTCAAGTACATCCAAAAATATATATCGGCAAATCTTTGCGCCTTAAAGCGATCCAAAAATTAGTTAGTTTTTCATTTATTATTAAAGTTACACATTACGATATGGTCATATTACGTACGACTACATATTACGATATGATTTATCATAAATATTTATATTTATAGGAATTAAACTCCTACAAAACAAAAACACAACCATCACGGAATAATCGATGTACCTTATCTGCAAACAAAAAAAATAAAAACTATTATTTTTTAATTCAAGTAAAAAAGTTATAACATTGACTTAGGAAAGAACTCACGCTCGACATGTCCTATAAACAACTACTGAACCCGTCCGTAACCGCATGGGATTCTCATGCTCCATTAATAATGCTGAGTATCCTATGCTTTATTTGCAAGGTTCTTAACCTTATTTCTTGAATGAGAAACATAAAACAAGTTAACGTGACCGCGCTTTTTTCTCGTAGCTTTTTCGTAGCAGCGCGCTACGTTGGTTCTCGCGCGTTCTACGAGCGTTGCTTGCTTGCAGGTCACTGGCTCTAGTCGGCCACTGCACCCGACCAGCTTAGATACTTGTCTTCTAACATTGCAGCTTTTTTTTCTATCGCTAATATTCCCAGCTCGTTACGTTCAAACAACTTTAATGTTAGTAACTAGATATCACATAGCGACTTTATAATTAAGCTGCGATGTGAGGTTTTATTAATAATTATAGTTATTTGTTTTGGTCCGTTAAACATAAGAATATTGAAAACTATATTGAATGCAATTTTTTGGATTATATTTCAAAAATTTGTAGCTTACTTCTAGACCTATTTTTTCTTAGTACCTACTTTTTTCAAGAAATGAAGTCTCTCTTCGACAACTTAAATATGGGTATAATAACGTAGATTCATATTATTTGTAATACAAGTGAAACATTACTGCATAAAAGTGCATATCAAGATTAATTGAACGTGTCCAATGAAACCACGAAAATATATCCTAAAGGGAGGTAGATTACATCAACAATAACACGCTGCACCAAGAAAACTATTGAGGCGCAAGTTTCACTTCAAATAGTGCTTCTCTGAAATGAATCTTTATCAATTCAATATGGATTGCATTCTGGAATTCTAAACCTAAGAATTAAATAAAAAATTGGATGACTGCGAGCGTTGATCGTCTTACAAATGTATCGGTAACATCTATACTCGTCGACAGATATAACTTTCGTGTGCCAACTGTATGTAATTTTTAACCGGTATCAAAATAAGAAGGAGGTTATCAATATGGGAGCTATGTTGTTTTGTGTATGTATGTCGATTACTCCGTGAACTTAGGTCTATATAGCCCATTTTTTTGTGCGTGGAATAATTCTTATGTTGACACATGAAAATATAATCTGCAACACATAATTCGTTTTCCTAACATCGTAATACACGACTTGAGAATTTGTCGCTAAGTTACATAGATGATTTTTTTATTTTGTACATTTTTGAGCCGGAACACCATGTCGAAGTTGGTTTTTGTACTTAAAAAACAATGCGATTGGAGTGAAACCACTGTTCAAATACATAGTACTATTATTTATTCTGTGATCGAGCACGCTATGAATCACTTTCGCATGGATGCGCGAGCGCAGCCGATTCGCATCGAAAGTGCAACGGCCTGGTGAACTTCGCGCTACTTTGTGGGACGCCTATATTTACACGCACATTTACTCGTACGACAGCATGGAAAGTAATTTAATGTTACTTTATTTGTAATTAAAATTTATTGGTGTTTAAGTATTTCTTTATAACTACCCCTTTACAAACCCAAAAATCATCTGGAGCGTAGACCATCGTTTTTTTATAACGATTCCCACCTACTACTTAAAGTTTAATCAAAAAAACTGCAAAATAAGAAATATATATTTGTCAAAATAAAATTAGGTATACCTACTTAAACGCTGCTATCATGTTTTGTAGACCATTTCTGTGTGTAAGCTTATTTATAGGATAGGAATATTTCATATTAATTTAATTACTACTAACAAGCCATTTTTTATATTTTAGGTATAAAAACTTGATCTCCACACGCAACAAATGATACGATACTATTAGTATAAAGCCGATCAGCCGATATATTAAAACGTCGACCACATATTTTATGTAAATGCATTCCGGGCCACGCCATGTTTTTTCATGACGGCTTCTCACATTACAGGTAAGTCGTTAGTTAAAAGCTATGCGCAGGAGTCACCGTATCTGCTATACAAGCAAACGTGCTCTGAAATAGTCAGGACGGGATCTATTTCCCGGGCAGCTGCATGCGTTCGTTGCCCCTATACGGAGGGCGTTAGAAGTGCAACGATCTCTGCAATTATCGCTGTGCTCGCGCAACTAAACTTGAACTGGCAACGCGCCCCGGCGCGGGCGTACACCTCACCTTCACTGCTTAGAAAGCAACACCTATAACGTCTAAGCTACCACTTCGATATCGAGTAAAAGCGAGAGCAGTGGTTATTCAATTCATCACAGCTTGTTTAAACTGCACTTGTAGCTACTTACAAGGCATTCAACTCCAAAAACTAATTATCCAAATACATTATAAATACTTCGCACGCTTTCGCATGCTTAAAGTCATCTCAATAATTATGAATACTAAGCACCGCGATGACAATAAAAAAAAACATTTCCACAAGAGACTGTTATGACTTCTTGATCAAATTGGGTGGTGTCGGTCGCTATTTATAATTCAATGGGTGTTATTCAAAATATTTTGGTGCAAGATGCGTTGATTGTTACAACGGTCACTTAACAATTCAATTATGTATGTAGATAAGATAAAATGATAACAAAAAGCGCAATAAGATTTCTTATGATTATTATTATATCGATATCTCCTATATTATAGGTTGTGGGTTCGAACCCGGTCGTGCACTAATGATTTTTTCCATTCGAAAAAACGGTGAAGGAAAACCTCGTGAGGAAACCGGCATGCCCTAGAACCAACAATCCTAAGGCTTGTGGCAACAGAAAATGATTGAGTCTGCCAATAAATTATGTCATTAAAAATAAAAAGAAGATACCATAAATGTACAATGCAAAATGAAAAATGCACCTCCTGCGTTGTTATGGGAGCCTGGTAGTCGGTTGCACTGAAATGCATTTCTCGACGCCCGCGCACTGCTTGACGTGCGTCACAAATTCACAATCGCAATATACGTATATTAAAATTGCTATAACAATAAGGGATTGATTATTGTTATTTTATAGGGTTAAGCGTGATTATGTTTATATTGTACTACTTAAACATCGAGGTAAAAGTACTACGAATACGTACGCTAGTACATTCTAATTCAATGTAAACAAATTGCTGTTCTAAATAAATGTTGCAACCAACTAGTATCAATTACCTACCTACTCAGATTATGAGGACAGACTTAGCACTGACCAGACATACGTCATAGACATAAGACGAGACCCATAAAATTCACTTATAAACCACATAAAAACTCTGAGTAAAATTAAGTTGCATAAACTTAAAAGTTTATTTTATGCTAAGTATGAACTCTATTTGAAACTTTGAATTCTAATTGCAATTGGAATAAGGCCAGTGATAATTGCAGTTGCAAAATTGTTATAGCAACTTCTAAAATAATATTTAGGAGCTACACACCCCTATGTATCAAGGTTCAAGAACAATATGAACTGATAAGTTTGGTTGTAATCTACTAGGGCAGCCGAGCCAGTAAGGAGATTGCACGTGCCACAAGAAAATGGCGCGATGCATTCTTATGCAGTTAGTGACTGTTACAACTGCGAGTGCGATAAGGACGTCTATATATTGTGCATCTGTTTGCTATAGTGACGTACTCACTATAGTACTCATTTATCAAGTGCAGTTGCACACAAAATGCATTTAAAATAATTAATGAATTATTGATGATTTTAAAACGCTTGACAGAATTGTTTTGTACTCGTTTGTTAAAATATTTTGATTCATAGGTAACACCTAGTATACTTCTCGTTACAGAATAGACTGTTACTGATCTAGTGTTACTGAACACAGGTTTAACAATCTCGGTGGCGCGGTGAGCGAATAGCCGATTGCGACGTAAGCGATGTGAGTTCGGTAGATGTTCGGGGTGTTGTGGTACTACAACCCCAAACTGGTACTCGTAGTTGTAGTTCCTGATACCCACGTCACAAGGAACCCCAGTGGGGGTAGGACTGTGTATGTGGCTGTTGGGTGTTCAAAGTACGGGTTTAAATATAATTATTCACAGCCAAAAAAATATGATAGTGTCAAGTACCGCTAAGCTTAACTGTACTTGTAAAATTACCCAATGCATTCGACGTCGCGCTGTGACTGTGACGTAGCAAGGGCAACGTGTGCGCAATAAACCAACTCTTCGCGCACTCTGCTCTCCTGGTGACAAAGGTTCATTTAGTGCACAACCCTTTTCTGGTCCTAAAACTGATTCTCTGAAAAGGACTACGTAGTTAGGAATTCATTGTTTGTAAATCAATCCAACCAAGTTATGAACGTCCAACCGTCTTGGTTAGTGGTTGAACAAACAATGTCAACCATTCATTGAATATTTTCCGTACGTGACTGTCGACGTCTGATAGATATATATGCCTTGTTGCTTGTTATATATATTTTTCGACTAAGGCCGAAAAAGTAGAACCTCTTGCTAGTGTTCGCTTTGTATGATGAGTAATAGTAAGAGTCCGTTGGTTAAACAGCAATTCCGCAAGAACAGCATAAATAGTACATTATTGTAGAGGCCGCGAAATAGGCAATTGCAGGTCAAGTATCAGTTTGAAGGCTGAGCTACAGGCGAGTACTTCAATCAAAGATACAGCCAATTGCCATTTACGCCAAGGCATAGAGCTTTTCTCAAAAAAATGCAAGGAAATTAAAAAGGTTTCATAGGTAATAAATTTCATTTATATTTGATTTTTCTGCATGTGCCGAAAGGTAAAGGCATCTGTGGTAATGTCATCCGCATACAGCCACTTGAACGCAATATATTTGTATCAAGCTCAATAAAAGAGATCCAAATTCAAATGAGGCAATAATAATAATGCTGGACATTTTCACACAGCATCATCTAGCTCTAAAATAAACAAAGCTTGTGTTATAGGAACTACAAGACTGATATACTGCTTATATACATTGTTTTTATTGTAAATACATACGTATTATACATAGAAAACAACTAGATCCGAGACAAATATTTGCTGATCATACAAACATTTGTCCCGCGGCGAGAATCGAACCTGCAACCTTCTGTGTCTCAGGCGGGCCTTCGCCCACTGCGCCACAGGGATCAAATAAAGAAGTTTCGTCGTAGTAATTATTAATGTGTAACCCCGCACACCAGCGATGGATTTCCATACAAAATTGTCGGCACATTTTTTGTTCAAAATTAAAAATATGCTTTGGCTATGAATTCTCATACAAAATTGACGACGCGTTTTTTCTTCCAAATTCAAAACTGATGCTATGTACGTAGTTACGATTAAATAAGGTCAATTTTTCCGCACATGTTAGAAAAAAAATTGATTTTTTCTTTCCAAGACACGTGCAATAGCTGTGGCTTGTGCGGTATCGTACACTCGTTTCCTCGATCACGCCGCCATATTTTGGGAGCTCTTTATTTTTACCGGCGCGTCCGTTGACCCCTCCATACTAACTACAGCGTAATATCGTTACAGCTTGTTATTTTTCAAGAAACTACCTATAGGAATGCTACAGTAGACAGATAGATATATTTTAGGCCTTTGTAATCATATTCTGTATGTGCACATGTTGCCTGAAATAAACGTCATATTATACAACCTACAAGAAAATAAAATTCAATTTTGAACTAGTGGTACAGTGGACGGCCGGACGGACGGAGTTGAAAGCGATAAAAAAAAGTTAAACAGATAGATGCAACAACAACATATAATAGTTGTCCATTTGCCTATGCTATAACGTTTACTATTGTGATATTGATCGTAAATATTAATCGGGTTAGAAGGCATCAATATGTATAATGCCTACCAATCATATATATTGATATATTATTCGGTCTTTAAATTCAGATAATTAAAGAATTGTTTTATAGAGAAATGTTATTTATTTTCGTTTAACCTGATTTATAGTTTAACTTTGTCCTTTACGATGCTAACACAACCTTTATTTAATAGCAGCAGAAGCAGAGTTAGATTTAGCAGAATTAGATTAATCTGCTTTTATATCAGAAAAACATTTTTATTTTCTGTAACTTATATGTAAACAATTGGTACAATAGGTAGGACTAATCATGAACAAGGAAAAATCAATTAAGTTTGTAAGAAGATTGCCAGGTGCCGTATTTGTGTTAGTGAACCTTGAAAGTGGATATAATAATAGTTCCGGGTGCATCCTTCTCCGGCATTGATCGACCGTGACCATGGCAACGCGGAGCTAAGTGCGAGGGTCAGGGGCGCACGGGTTTGAGAATATGACAGGTTTTAAATTAGGAAGCAAAATTTCGTAGACGTTTTTGTGTTTTGGGAAGTGTTTGTTTATGTGTTTATTATCTGTTATATCGTTTTGTATAATTTCAAGGAAGTTTCTAAGATAGGTTGTATCACACGTCACTAGGATATTGTATTACTGAAGATATTCTATGAGGGAGTATTGTTAAATTATTTCTAAGGTTAGCAGCAAAAACAGAACCTACTATGTCTCAAGGATGCCCGGGCAGTAGAGTTTCATAGTGAAATAGTTCGTGCATGGTAGTATTACTACCAACTATTTCTGCAGCCAAGCTGTAATGCTCGCATTCTAGTGTTCCGGTTTGAAGGATATAGGTGCCCGTGAAATTACAGCCGCTTACAGTGCTACGATGAAAGTTATGTGCTTCGGTAATCTTTTTATAAGTGTTAATTTCAACTTTTTATTCAGGGCAGGCAACGCTTCAACCATTCCCCAGTATTGCACAGAAGCCAATAGAAGACGGTAACTGCTTACCGTCCATAAGCATATGCGTATCCGTACGTATCCTCCAATTAAGAAATATTCGAATGTTAAAGGATGTCTGAGAACCATTAGCTGAAAGTTTGGCACAAAGATCGGGAAGGGGCATCTGGGCTCAATAATCTTGGTTAGGGTTGCCAATATTTTTTTTTCTTACAATAGCGACTGCTAAATCTGTTTTCGTTTCTTGGATTTAATAAAAATCTAAGTCGTAGAACGGATTGGGTGCTTGATAAAATACTTTAGATAATCGAATCACTTCCAGATCTAACTATGTAAGTCAGGCAGGAGTACTCACACGAGCGTAATGGAAATTATGTTAGCTATTATAAAATACAGGTATTTTCTGCTGAAGAAATTAATTCTATCAGTTATCGTTGTTATCGATAAACTGGCCGACATCAGCTTGGCAATGGAAAGTTTAGGTCAAGGGCGATATTATTACCTTGTCGGACTAGGCTAACTGTGCCCCACAAACACGCTACAATTTTAGAACTCATTAATGTTTGAAGTTATTTTCTTTAAAACTCTATAAAAGAATAATCATGGAAAACACCTCAGCTGGGCATAAGTTACATCTCTTGAAATCTTCTATTCAAGACTTATACATTTTGTAGAAATATCAGGAAGAAAAACAAGGCTGATAGCGGCCACATCTGTGTATCAAGGTATAATAGTACCCTGTGTACACCTGTGATCATATTTCATTTTCAAGATCATGACGTGCATAACGATACCTCAATGGTTAAAATGTTTGCTTGAGTGCTACGAGGTACTCGAAATAAAGAACCATCACCCTTCAAGCATACCTACCACTTACAAACTTACCCACAGCCACACACATCCGAAAAACATAATAATACTAGCTTCTGCCCACGGCTTTCCCGGTGGTACCCGGATAAAAAGTAGCCTATGTGTTATTCTGACTTATAAGCTATATAACTGTAAAGTTTCATCTAAATCCGTTCAGTAGTTTTTGCGTGAAAGAGTAACAAACATCACAAACTTTCGCGTTTATAATAGTAGAAGGAAGTAGGATTAAATCCTGAATTTCAGCTACTTTAAATTGACTATAGGCTATAATATCGATAGAGGGTGTTTAAATCTGAACATTACGTTTGGCTTATTTTCAGTGGTAGTGGTATTGGACTTAAGATTAGTGGTAACTATAAGAAGTAAACCAAAGGGTATAAAGTCGAGTTAGGCAATGGGTACTTCTGAGTCGTTCCTGCCTTAGCAAATAGAAATTGCGTTGCGTGTGCACCGGCGCGGCGGCATTGATCGGCCGTGACGCCGCCCGTGACCATGGCAGTGGCAGCACTGTGCGCCGCTCAGGGGCGTCCCGCACCCCACATGCAGAGTCCACCAGGCAGATAGGCATTGAATCACCTGTTTGCGCTATCAAATTCATTGTATATTCATTGTATTAGCCGATTTTTCAGAGATCATTTGAAAAGTAAAGGTTGAGTTTGATACTGAACAGTGCAATGTTGATATTGCACTGTTCAGTATCAAACTCAACCTTTACTATGTATGCATGTACGAGTATATGTGGGTGGTTGACGGTGGTGTGCAGAGATGTACCTTTAGAGGAGCCTGCGCTCTGAAGTTCAGGGCCACCTACGTACTGATTCAACAATCGATCATAGCTATATTTCCGAGGTATCTACGATGATTGCGTAGGTAAATAACAATGTTTATCAGTGCCACTATTCGATTACTAACGCCTTTGAATTCGTACAAGGTTAAAAACTAATGTCATACATTATCAGAAAAAATAACCATGTAATATAATACTCTTTTATTACGTCGAAGCATATAAGGCACCTCAACCGGCTGTAACATTGCTCATTTCTTATCAACGACCTTCATGCAACTCTTGGACTTGCACAATCGAATAACAAAAGTAAAATTTGCTGATACGATTTTTGTCTTGTTGATAGATTACGTTAACTTTGAGATGCAGTAGTACTAAAGAATTGTCAAGGTTACTAACGAGAAGAACAAAAAAAAATTATATAAATAAAGTCAAGGACCTTCTTCATGGAAATCAATCTGCGTCGTTAGTTCTGAAGCCTTGTTACCCGAGTTCACAGATGCCTCGATTCTGTAATACACTAACTAAACTAAATTAAAACTCTCGCTCTCTTTTACTGATAGTGTACGCAAGAAAGAGATGTCAAGAATTTTACAGCTGTGTGCTGCTGTCAAATCAGTTTACGTGCCGCTTTTCTTCGTGTTTATAGTCAGCATGTTTTGAAATCACGACTAAATTTGTATGGAAAACTTAAATCTGACTGATTTGACAGCACTAAAATTGTAGCTATCTCTTTCTTGCTTGCACTATCAGTAAAAGAGAGCGACAGTTTAAATTTAGTTTAGTTAGTGTACTACAGAATCGAGGCCTATCATACTAGTACACTGAGTTCATTATAACTATATTTGACGACCACTGTGGCGCAGTGGGCGAAGGTCTGCCTGAGATGCAGAAGGTTGCGGGTTCAATTCCAGCCGCGGGACAAATGTTTGTATGATCTGCAAATATTTGTCTCGGATCTGGGTGTTTTTCTATATATATTATGTATGTATTTAAAAAGAAATCTATAAGTAGTATATCAGTCATGTAGTTCCCATAACACAAGCTCTGCTTACTTTGAGGCTAGATCAAGCTGTGTAAAAAAAAAACAACTATAGAAGAGTTATGATTATTGTGATATGCGTGTAGATATACCTACTAGCTGCATGAATGTTAATTCTGTTCTATTCTTAACAAATTTAAAAGCGTTATAATAATGCATTTTAAAATCATATTATGATGTACGTACTGGTTTTCATTGAACCTCCTGCAATAGCTTTTAGGGCCTTTATTGGAAAATTTATGGGACACGGGCTTGGAAAACATGCGTCCGTGACCTCAGCTCGGTCATGTCAGAGGGTAGCGGTGTGCGGTAAGGGACGGGGTCAAAACAAAGGACGCGCGGGGTGAGGCTGGAACAACGCAGAACACAGATTCCAATTCCAGCTGTTTCGACGGTTTCAAGAAATGACTTACGGTAGCATTTTGCAATTACTCGTATTTTATAACGAGTAGTTATTATGAAACGGTTCATAAGTGTTGCTAGTACACTCTGCGACCTCGAGCAAGGTTGCGGACGCCACTTCCCTGTGTGCTCAGCCGTTTATAGCATGGATGCTTACATAAATCTATACACTGTACCTCGTGTGTTCATAAGTTTTGAGACGAACTTATTTAATTAATTTAAAAAGAAAGTCATTCATGCAACCTTTTTTAAACTTTTAAAATTTTAAATTTCGAATGTTTTGAATCAGAAAAAATATACATTTGAATATTTGTTTCATTCTCCGTGAAAATGGCGCCAACAAAAGATTTGCGTGCGACTGTAATTTCACTGTTTCAAGCAGGAAAAAAACCAATGCAAGTTTTTAGTGAAATCCAAAGTTTGGGATGTAGTCGGAACTTTGTGTATTATACCATAAAGAGGTACAAGGAGACCGGCTCTTTAGAAGACCGTGGAAGATGTGGCCGCCCGCGGTCTGTAAGGACGCCCGCCAACATCAAAGTAATCAGAGAGCGAATTCGTCGCAACCCTTGCCGGACTCAAAAGAAATTAGCTCTGCAGACCAACATTTCGCGAATATCGGTGAACAGGATACTTAAATATGATCTTAAACTAAAGGCCTACAGTCGAAGGAAAGTGCATTATTTAAACGAGCGTCTTCGTAAATTGCGACTGGAACGATGTCGGAACCTATTGAAGAGACACGATCCAAAAAATATCCTGTTTACCGATGAAAAGATCTTCACGGTGGAAGAAAAGTTTAACCGGCAGAACAATAAGGTTTACGCCAGAAGTTCAAAGGACGTCCAGCCATCTGTACGCAATGTCCAGCGCACTCATCATCCAGCAAGTGTGATGGTTTGGTGGGGTGTTTCCTACGAGGGGGTCACTTCGCTTCATTTTTGCCAGCAAGGCGTCAAGGTGAAGGCACAAAATTACCAAACCGACATATTGGAAGCGGTGGTTAAACCATTAAATGATACGCTATTCGCTGGAAAATACTGGGTTTTCCAACAGGACTCTGCTCCCTCCCATAAAGCTAAGACTACCCAACGTTGGCTGGAGGCCAATTTGCCAGGCTTCATTCGGAGCGAAGATTGGCCCTCGTCAAGCCATGACTTGAATCCTTTGGATTATTCTTTATGGACGGAATTGGAGCTGAGGGCATGCAGAAAGTCTCACCCAAACCTGGATTCTCTCAAGCGAGCCCTTATTAAAGAATCGAAACGGATTCCCATTGAAAAGATTCGTGCCGCCATAGATGAACGGCGCACGCGTTTGAAGGCCTGCATTGAATGCAAAGGCGGCCATTTTGAATGATTTATTTTTAAATACAGATCTAGATGTCAGTAGTTTTAATTTTAATATCCAATAAATGAATATTCAACTTAGCTCCAAAAATATTTTAGTTTTACTGTGTCTCAAGACTTATGAACACACGAGGTACATATATGTATATACATAATGAGCGATAAAATCTCTGCATATCGTTTTCCGGGGTGCTTTAATAAAGGGTAGTGTGTTACTTGATGTATATCAACCTACTATCAGTACCTATGTACTGGAAATTATCTACACTAGAGACTTGTGTTTGATATTTAATCTCCATACGTTTTTATATCAATATCGCTTCCGTCCCATTCTTTCACATAGTTTACTCCATCCAAAGGTTATCTGGAATAAATATATTTCAGCGTTTGGTCTTATTTTTCGCTTTTTTATGTTGCACTGTAAATTGTGTCACAATCTAGAGTATCAATTTATCCATCTTGAGCAGAATTGTAGTTTTTTGTTTAAATGTGCGAACTAATGTCACTTATTAACTATTATTTTAATTTGCCAAAGCGTAAAGCAAGTTTTATTATACAGCTTCAATAGGTATGTACGTATGAAGTGCACTTAATCTTATATGCAGGTAGGTAGTAGACATCTAGAAAAACGCATGTCTGTTCCGTATTTGAAATATGTTCTACGAACTTTTGATATTATATTTGAAATATAAAAAAAAAACTATTTATTCAGACCTAAATCCTGAAATCAAAGTAAAATACAAATATAATTCCACGTGTGGAAACTATGTCGCAATTTTCCAACAGATATATCACAGGCCTTAGATAGATACCGTACGAGTATGTACAGGAAGTAATTTGCTCGCTCAGAAGGTTATGTTGATAACACATCATGTCACACACTTGGTATAGTGACTTTTAATATTGCCTGTTCCTGATTTGTAACAGTTCAAGCGTACAATTTCAAGTTTTATGCAGGGATTGAGAAAAAAAATTTGGTACGTCCACAATGCATACAAAAAAACAAAATAGAAAGGTCAATCTATCATGACCTACTGAGTTAGGTGCTGTATGATAATTATCGTGATTGATTCAGACTGGTGTGAGTAACATGTATCTGACGGATCGGTGCTCCGGCAGTGCAATCACAAACAAGTAGGGTGCAGGGGTCGCAATCACCTGCGCCCGCGCCGCTGACATTGCCAGATAAGATAGGTACTGCTATTATTTTGTCACTGTATCAAGCCAATGTCACAGTGACCTTAATGACACTGAATGACGTGTTAGCACGAGTCTGCCGTACTGACCTTGCAATTTATCTAATCTCGTTCGCGAAAATATTTAAGCAGGATTATTTTCCTTTAATATACTTATGAAAGGGTAGTATGTCATTATTATTATAATGTGATTGTGTTTTGTGCTGAGCTAAAGATAAGCATGAGGCAAAGAAAGTAGTTGAAACTCGTTGAGTTGGGATTTGTTCCTCCCAGATGTGTAGGGTAGAGTGAGCACACCTCGGTAAGTTACCTATAACTCCAAAGAAGTATGTAGAAGTTTCCTAAAATGACCGTGTTGAAACTCATCAGTAAGTTTTTAACCTACGAAATCTAGGCTCTAGATAAACTTTAAATCTGCGCAGTTTATAAAGCGCGCAGACACTGCTCTCTGAAAGTTGCAATGGCTGTGTTAACATAAAGAATAAAAGAGAAATATAGGAAGACTTTTTCTATTTTTTGAAACAGTTTAATACTATTTAGGTGGAATTTACACGGGACTACTTCGGGATCCCCTCTTTGTACCATCATAGAGAAATTGTTGTAAGTACACAAAAAAACTTCGTATGTCATATAATGAGAATCACCAATTTTTTTTTTCTATAGAGCTCAAAATATTTTATTTAGGTAAACAAATAAAACAATATGTGCGTCAAATTTACATGTAGCCTTCTGAACTTAAATAAAATGAGGAGATCTAAATAATCTACGTTATATTATCGATGATCCATTTAGTAAACATTTAATTACTTAGTTATTTTTTCTAGTAACTTGTTCACAATGCAACAGACTGACCTTCAAATTCCATCACTCATTTTATAGCATCATCAAAAGTATTCTGGAATACGTTATTTTTATTGTTGAGTAAGCAACTAACGTTGTTTGCTTGCTTTTATTGTGCGATAAGTAGATGTAGGTATATCGGGTACAATTATGTAAATATTAACGTATAATGGAACGCCCCGCGACTTCGGCCGTGTAGAGTTTTGCCCATAGAAACTTCATTTTCCCGATGCACCCTCTAGAGGTAGAATTTCGGAAATCAGGTCTTTATTACACCACCAAATACCAAACGGAGCATATCCTCGAAATTACAGGTCTCTAGGACTTCTAGTTTAGGCAGAGCATTGATTATCAATCAGTGAGTCAGTCAGTCAGTGTGACACGCAACGATTCTATATATATTGATAATATGTAATTTATTAAGTATGACCTTCATTAGACGCCGTCATCACCCGGAAATTATTGTATAGCTGTAAATGCTCTGTTACAGTTTTCCGAAGGAGGAAGTATCATTCACAGCGGCCAAGGCGAAGCAAAATTATAGGCAACATTCAATAACATAACTAGGTAGATATATTTAATATGCACTCTTTATAATATCAAGGTTGACAACATGATAGGTAAAGTAATACACATGATTGGTACCTACTGGTTAATATGGGTATCAATACATAGATTTATTTATGAAGCTACTATCAACAAACAGAAAATGAACTGCAGTAGATCATATACATATAAATTATACCTACTTCTTAGCTTACCTTCGAACAGTAAAATCATTATTTCTACCTATTTCCTATTCTTCTTTCAAAGATAAGTTAATCATTATTATTTGCAGTAGTACTTAATTTGTATATCTCGTTGTATTGTATTTTTATATTTTCTTCATTTAGATGAACGCTACCGTCTCGATCATATCGATCCTAACCATCCACAAGGTTCCTGGAAGATATCACTTTTAGCGATAAGGTCACCCGTTGTACTTTTGATTTAAAACATGCCTAATGATTTACAACATTGTACAGTGAACCTGGGTTATTTTAAAAAATATTCCTGATTATATAAACTTTTTTATAAAACCAAAGGTACAATACATATGTTTGCCAAGAAGTTGGTTGTTTATGTGCTGGTTTGTTGTAACCATCTCTGAAACGGCTTATCGGATTGTTATGCGGTTTTTTACAATCGATGATAAGTCTTCCAGGAGGGCTCTCAGAAAGGTTTTATCGCCACAATTCACTAGGGGTGCTGCAAGCGATAATGTAAAATACGTAATAAATCATTTTTTTATCAAAAAGACAATAAGATAAATAATAAAGAAATAACTTTCTTGTCTAACTGTTTTTGTCATATTGAAAAGTATAAGTACAAAGATATAAATTATCTTACCTAAATCTGGAATGGAGCTGGTTGGTTCCTCGAACATGGAGGGCATGGGTGGCTTATGAAGGCGCGGCGGGTGCGGTGGCGGTGGCGGTGGCGGGCGCATGCACTGGATGACCGAGTGCTGCTGCGGCATCACCAACGGAGGGCCCAGCAACACAGGTGCCCGGAACTCCTTGCCTGGAGGTGCTGGCAGCTCCAGCCTCCTCACTGGCATCATCTCCGGCTCCACATGCCCATAAACCACCTCCATAGGTTCTCGTTTCGGCGATAAATCAGAATAACACTGCATCGTTCCTTATAAAATATTGCTCAGTCACTCACGAATAAAAAATATAAATATCAAACAATCCAAATAGTGTTCATCACAAACTCGTAAAAATATCTCAAGAAAGACTCAAAACGTCCAACACGGGTTCAAAAATATTCACTGAAAATGCGGAAATCTTCTTTCAATTATATAGACATTTCGGCGCATCTTTTGAATGAGTGGAGATGCAAGGGCGGGCTATGCCAGGCGCCGGGAGATCGCGTATCGTGCGTGCGCGGCGCGCCGCTCAGTCCGCGAGTCGTTCGCTCGCCACGGCCAACTTTCTCTCACTGGCGTGGCGGGCGGTCGCAGCCGGACGAAAGTGAATCTGCAGTGAGCGCCCCTCGCCCTCCGCCCTCAGGTGACTCTGCACCGCCGCCCGCCGAAGAACCGCCCGCCCAGCGTCGTCGATGCCGCCGCGTGGCTGCAACGCCCATCCGACATCAACTATAACCTTTTTCGACCTTTAGTACACGGAGCATTGCACTTTAATACCTCTGTGAGTATTCAATTGAATAAATTAGCCTAATATGTCTTAGGTGTGTGTTGGAAAGCTCCCCATTGGAGGAGACAGGAAAACAATTATTTCCGGAGACATTTTTTAAAACAAATAGGTTTCATTTTATGAAAAAAAAAATAGTAACCTAACAACAACAAAAATGTTTATAGGAAGCTGAGATGCATAATGATGACATGTTGATAAAATCCGAGTCAAGTCGCGGTCATTTCTAGGGCAACAAAGGTCGAGGTGAGGTTTGTTTAGTAGTGTGCTATTTAAAAACTAAATTTTGTTTTCTGTTTCTTTTTTAGGTAACATGCTTGTTTGGAGAACTTATTCACACTGTGGTCCTTTGGTCAGCAGTTTTATTTCTTAATATTTATGTAAGTTTTTCACTGCCTTTCGTGGACTGTAGTTTAAATTCCTATGATATCCTAACTAGTAAACGGCCTGCGACATTGTCCACGTTGAGTTGCACACTCTGGATTTTAATTTCGGAAATACTTTCTCAACCCACACCAAACACCAAATTCGTTTAGGCTCCGCGTTGATTGCCCAGTCAGTTAGTTACTTTGTAGTTTAAAAAAAATCACCTATGCATTGATATACGTCACGTTCAATTTTCCAACTGCAAATGTAAATTTATAGTCACAATTTAATTTTATGTTATAAAAATTACAAATTAACTTTTCCTTTACTTTTGCTGTGAGGCCTTCCTTTTTGCCAAATTTCATGATTCTATGTCAGTATCCTATAGGTTTTGATTTATTTGCGAGTATCAAAATATGTTACGTAGCAAATCTAGAACACTTTCTTGAGTGGCTTAATCTAATTCTTCAGACAATTTTCCTATTGGTAAAACGACAAAATGTTTTATTACATTTTCTCCGTGTATCAGAATTTTGTGGACTGATGATGGCATGTAGTATCACCCGTATTTTTCCACGTATAATTGGGCAGTGTTGCGAGTATACTCTCCAATTTTTTGTGAACTAACTGACAAATCTGATGACAAGGTCTGTAGAATGACATATAATCTTTTAACTAATTCTTCGTCAACCCCTGTGATCTCAGAAGTACAGTGATAATTTTCAAAAAAACGACGAGCTTTATTACCATTGTTACTGTTCCCACTTCCTTGACGAGGCTTATCAATGTGTAAACCGATTTGTGGTTGAGACAGCCCTTGCACTAGAATGTTTTGACTTCTTTGTTTTTTTTGTTTTCTGGAGTAGTTGCCGACCATCTTTGGAAAGCAAGGATATATGATATGTGTAACAGCATCTCCATGCATATTATCCATGCATGCAAAGTCGATAAACCATACTGATATGCATCTTCATTTTCTGGTTTGGATGTAACTTTATTTAAATCATTTATCTAGCTGGGTTTTGCACCACATAATGTGCATACAGCTCCAGAACTTGTGTCTGTTAATACTTGTGCAAACCTTTCCGTCAATCATTGTGAGAAACAACTAGTGGCTAACTTCAACCAGTTCACTAATTTGGTTTACTTTCGTATTTTGTAAGTTATTTATTTGAGATCGAATCTCACTAACTACTGGAGTTTCTTTTCCTAACTCCATCAAAATTGTTCGGCAGTATCGAACGGAAGAGCGGGTAGGTAATATTTTAGCAAACAATTTCATTAGTTTCCATGTTAGTTAATTTTTATTGGAACAAGAGAGGCAATGAATAAGTTTGCGTCTGAAATGAATAGATTTTCGCCAACTAATATTTGTTTGTATTCACTTTGTCCCGAAGAGCCATCACAGCCCCATTTAGCGAAAAGCTTAAGATTTATTGACTTTTTGACAGAACTAATCATTAAAATCCGAGCTATAGTATGGTCTTACAAATCTTGAAGCTTTACTTTAGCACCAATGTCCATTATCTCAATGCTGTTTCTGGAGGATAGCACATTTGTTTTGCATTTTTCAAAATACTGTATGGTGGGAAAACTATGCAATCCTTCTGAGCTAAACGAGCTTTTAAACTTCCATACTGAGATTTACTTAAGTCTAAATCTATAAAAACACTCAGAGCCTCGTGAATAAAAAACGAACTTACAGTTTCAGTCTCATGAAGTATTTGCTTCTTGATGGTTTTTTTTCATCTCGACTTAAAACTCACATCAAGTCTAGAACAGAAGCTTCTTCTGGCTCCCCCTGAAATCTTAGTCCCTGTACGTATGCGTTATGTACGTGTTCAAGTCCATATTCTTAAACTAACTCCATATTCTTTCGTTTCTTAGTTCTTTCAGACAGAGTATCATACGGTTTCGAAGGTTTACCTCGTTCTTCGGATGTTGTAGGTGTAATACAATGCTCTTCAACTTTGAATTCACCATCCATAATGAATTTTTGCTGAGGAATCGGTCTTTGGTCCTTTGGGCTTTTATCCAACGAGTGTTGAAACCGGAAAGCAGATTTCGTTGGATTTTGTCGACAACTTCTTGACTTCGTGAGGGCGATAAGTTGTAGTTGTCTTCTAGGTACTTTTTAATATCATCAGGATTTGTGCCACTACTTATAAAAAAATGCACAAATCACGTCTAGAAACAATGAAGTTACTCATGTTGAAAAAAGCTTAGAAAAAAGTTTCAAGAGTTATTTTATAGAAGTAGGCAACTTCTTGTAATGTGATGGGCAGGCAATCATTTCAATGTATTTTATACTTTCGGGCACTATTAACATAGTTTGCACACAAAACTTAAATTTGCACACGGAAATTGGTCTATGGTCAAAATTACCACATTGGTGTCCAACCGCATTTTAAAAAATATAATTTGATAAAGTACCTATATAATAAAACTATAGAAAACAATTAGTTTTGGTTCATTACCATCCTAAGTACACGTAAAACATGACTTTTTTGCCGCACCTCACAATTTTCACTATAATCAAAAGAGGGGCAAACATAGGCAAGTTTTTTTTATTCTTATTCAATAACATACAAACTAATAGACGTAATCATAATATGCATATCTCTGCATCGGGAAGTCTTGGTAACAAAGAAAAGTCAATGTGAAGTTCTGAAAGTGAAAAATTACTAAGGGTCCAGGAAATATGTTTTTTGGAAGTAAGTATACATATATTTTTGTCATTTTTAAATAAAAAGATTAAATAAAATAAGCTTTCAAATGATGAACAACACTTTCACGTTTTGTTTTTAAATTACTCATAATTATAAACGTGAAAGTCGCGGTTTGTTACTTCTCCTGTGTGCAGAGTTACGATAGTAAAGTTCAAGTGCAAAGTTTGGCTGTAAAACAATTGTGCTTATGTTTATTTTTTGTAGTAACAAATAGCCCAGACATCCTATTAGACAGATCCAACACAAAAACTATTAAAATCTAACTTTCACCAAACCTATTTTCGGCACGATACGAACCGTTTCGTCCCATAGTGAGGCGGTAGCCGCAACTACCCTCACATCATCTTCAGATTCAGAAATGTCCATGTTGACATTACGAAACACTACACTAAACATCTTCACGATTGATAAGTGAAATAGCATAATTATATCACCCATGTGCTCAATGTGGAATAAACCATAATGTCATGTCAGTCTCAATATTGTCACGCTAATTTTCTTCTGTTTTACATTATACATAACCTTGTGCGATTGACCTTGGGTTCATATAAATTGCTCATTTTTCCATAACTAATTTATGACACGGTCAACAGAAGTAACGAGTATGCATGAAACGATAGGCTTTCTCGCATTTTCTCGCTTTTGTGGCACACTCATTATTTTCTCGATATTAATTTTAATTATTACCTACCAAACTATTCTAGTTTATGTGATATTAAAATCATAGAAATATCAACTTACTACCTATATCCGAGTATAATAATAAAAATCTTAAAAAAAAAAATATTTAGTTCCAATCTTTATAGTCTTT
Source organism: Perizoma flavofasciatum (assembly GCA_958496245.1). NCBI lineage: Eukaryota > Metazoa > Arthropoda > Insecta > Lepidoptera > Geometridae > Perizoma > Perizoma flavofasciatum. The sequence continues at coordinate 8,197,276 of OY292425.1, read as the reverse complement.
GCAGTCTCAAAATATTGCTTAACATTTCCATTAAGTCGGTCAGTGTTAGTATCAAGAAGATACCGCGGACGGACGCTATCTCTTCCGTAGTCTCCGATAGAGTAACACAGAATAACACAGTAGCAGTCAGCCCCGATCGATTGCCGCTGACCGTTAGGGCACGCATGATGATAACAAGATAAGCATCTTCTAGATAGCACAGACTGGACACCCGTTATAACAGTTTTGTACCCGAAACAAGAGTACCTACTAACTTATCTCTCATGAAAGATAGTACACGGTTTTTTTATCAACTATTTAGATGCATGATGCATGAATCGTAATAAAATGGTTTGATCGAAACCGTGATGATAAAAGTTATAGTTTTTCTGATTGATATACTCGTAATTTTTAATGGACTTTCCGTATGATATATGTCGGCGCAAGGGCGTTATTATGCTTCTAAAATGAGTCATCGGCGCAGAACCACGAGTTATTTAACAAATCATCACTTAGATAGTCAAAATACAGTGTAAAAAGTTGTTATTTTTACCATGTTTACCTTCAAAACCCATTTGTAAACTTAAATAATTGTAAATGTAGAAATTCAAAAGCTTGCAAGTAATTTAAACTTGTTCGAACAAGTAGCTTGAGTTTGTATTTTTTGTACGGACCGAGTACGATTCATTTTCGCTCGAGCCGCGGACCGTACAGATCTAGAAACCCTCTGTACAATGAAGAATAAATTAGAAGAATATCTCCTGGAGTTTACTTTCGTCGTCAACTATGTGTGACCAGCATGCTGGTGATGGAAATGACGTCAGCATTGCTGATGTCACACTTTCTTAAAAACCACCTTGGAGCCACCTGCTCCGTCATATACTTTCAAACTTACCTAACCCAAACAGGTGGTGTTTGGGAAAGAAACAGTTGATCTTGCCTTTATTCAAATTATAATAAGCCGAATAATAAAATATGTACTCGTACACACAGACACAAACCTATGGAAGACAATCAGACGAAAGAAAATACAGAAGAAAACAGTTTCGCAATATTGTTTAAAAAATCTGCGACTTTGTAGTCTGTCTACATCTTCAACAGATTTCCAGTAATTCGTAATTTTTCGAAATTTACCCAAAGAGGCACTGTGCGAGGGTGTAGCGGCATTAACGTGCGAGGTGACTCCAGGGTGTGGCAGGGGAGGGATAAGTTGCAGTCTGCTGGTATTATAACTGCTAACTGTGCTGTGGCCAGGGTGCGCCGGGGTCACTGCCACTGGCGGCTCACGGCCGAGACCGACGACACTCGCGAATATTTTGGCAAGTCTCAATGACCTGTTATGGACTGGCTTCAGCAATCGTGGAGTCGTGTGCATGTTGCAGAGCTTTGTCTAGCTTATATGTATTTAGTAACCAAAAAAAATTGCAAAACATTTTAGGAGAACTTGTTGGTAACAAGGTACTTTCGACGACCTCTGTGGCGCAGTGGGCGAAGGTCCGCCTGAGACGCAGAAGGTTGCGGGTTCGATTCCTGTCACTGGACAAATGTTTGTAAGATCTGCAAATATTTGTCTCGGGTCTGGGTGTTTTCTTATGTATAATATGTATGTATTTACAAAAAAAAGTATATAATAGTATATCAGTCATGTAGTTCCCATAATACAAGCTCTGCTTAGTTTGGGGCTAGATGATGCTGTGTGAAAAATGTCCAGCATTTTTTTTTATTGTAGTGTGTTTTCTGTCTAAAAATAAGCGCTGCTTCTCAGTACTGTGCGGAGCAGCACTAAGCTGAGACAGAACCTGTTTGGCCCACACGGCACTGATGGGACTAATTAGCACAAAAATCTTCTCTTTGACACTATGTTTTTGTTAAAATCTTAGGTATTTATTGTGTCTATTTATCTATTTTCTCTGTGTGTACCTGTCCTTTCTGTGCTTTGTTGTTGTCAAATAAATAACTTTCTTTCTTTCTTAAATACCTGAGCTTTGTCAAAGCTCCTCAATTTCATCTCCTCCTCCTTAGCTATATGCTAAAGAGAGAAGGGTGCCCAATGACACTTTTATTATATTTTTGATATACGAGTATCTATGGAAGTTGGTGTTCATATTTTTTTTGTTGCATCTGCAACATCTGTTCTGAGTTAGTGATACTCAATAGCCACAAGATGTATTCTTCAGATTTTCCATTATGTTTCTTTATTGGTTTGTCTTTACTTACGGAGACAGACACGGCTCGAACGATTTTTAATTAACTGGTTTCGATGACGAAAAATCTCAGAGGTATGAAAACCTCGTAACGGGGAAAATCTTGAACGGGTTCTGGTACATTTGTTCGCTACTCTTTTTCTTGCCCTTGTCCACATTACGTGGAGTTGGCACAACGTGTTTTTTCTTCCACTTTTCTTTATTATCCGTCACCTCGTGTGAAAAATTACATGGGTACGAAGAAGTGAGTTCTTCTTTCATACCCATGTAATTTTTCTATTTTTTCTACACATTTGCTAGCTACTACTTATACTAAAGTTTTTATAAAGCATTTTCCACATCCACTTTGCTAACTATTTTTTGCATGGTTTTAATACTTAATTATATTTTTTTATTTCTTTTTTGATGATAGGATACATGGTACTAATCCTACTACTATTATAAATGCGAAAGTTTGTGAGGATGTGATGTCGTAAAAGTGGGTCTAAAAAGTTAGGATAAACGTGTTTATACTTAGATTTTTATAGATAGAAAAAAAAATATCTGATGGCGTTTAGGAGTGAAAGTTGTATGGTGCGGTAAGGGCACCGGGACACGCGTCCGACGGTCGGGGTGCATTAGGGTGGAGCGCGCCTGCGCTCTACCGCACGCACCATGGTGCGGTCACACCAACAGACATGGAATTTTTAAAATACGAACCAGTTCCTATCAATTAATATATTTGTTCAACTCAAAAAACCAACTTTAATCGACTAGAATAGAATCTACAATATGTCGTTTAAAATTCTTACTAGAATATGGTATTTTTACGTAGGTACCATTAACGTTTTATTGTTTCCCGATCATGATCACAGGAGGAACTTATCGATCCGAAATCAAATCTGCACAACAAAAAAATGATGGCGAATGTTTACACCAAAAAAAACAATCGAAAACCTCCTCCTTCCTTTGAAGCTTGTAAAAAAATATAGAGTTTGTCAGATTTCGATAAAATTTTCATGAAAACACTCTGGGCACCACTCTTCTATGATAATAGAGGAAAAAAACCATTCAAGTCGGATTGGTATGGAATAATTTACATAACATAAAAAAATAAACACAGTATTGAAAACCTACTCCTTTCAACAGCACTGAAAAATCATGCCATAAAGTTTTGTTTTTTTCTTAATTAGAGATCGCTAATACAGTATTTCTGTATCGCCCGAACTCGCCTAGGTTTCTGAACGCAAATCTGTAATTTATATACAGACATACCATATATAAACCCATGCCTATTTCTCGGAGAGGTAGCAGAGACCAAAGACTTTCACTTGACATATCTCTTTTGCATCTTTCACTCTCATCACATTATTCATGCATGCTCGCTGATTTAGAGTACTTTTGACCTCTAGAACGTCTCCAATTTGATTACTTTTCATTACCCAAATATTTTACTTAATATTTTAAAGTTCTATCTTAACTTTTTAATAATAAGATTGTAGATCTACCTATATATACATTAATATCTAGTCAATTAACATTTTGTAGAGTCGATGAAAAATCCACCTTTAATTGCAAAGGTTATGGGTTCGATCGTGCACTAATAAGTTCAATGACGTGACCCGTAGATAGGTAGGGAGTAGGTTCAATGATTTAAATTTATAAATGGAAAGGCAATTCAGCTAGAGTATAAAAAAGTTAAATTCATAAATTCAATCCAACCACATTCGAACGATTTTAAATATCCAACTCAGCAGCTTCGTTCATTTATTTGTAACATGTAACAAAGCCCAGTTCAATCCAAAAGAGCTATTAAAGCTGGTAAAAAATAGTCTTACCAGAAATTTTGCTCGATGCAAGAAAATACCTACTTATTTGTTTGCCTGTGCTTTGATTACACAGTACGTACTTATTGCTAAAGATGCCTGACGGAGCAAAGCAGAACTGAAGTTTATATTGGTGAATGTAATCCCATCAATATGCACAGTTATGCACAGTAGCATGAGCAATTTACCTAAGACAGCGGTTTCAGTAACCGAAGGCAATAAACAATAATTATATCTGTCTCTTTCGTCTGAAGGAAAGCAGAAACAGAAGTAATTTTCGTCTTCTCTTCCGAAGATGAAACGGCTGTCTTAGTGTTCCATGCTCATACTAAGACCAGTCCTCGCTGTCTTAAAAACTCTTCATTGTAAGAATATATTTCTCAACTACCCCTTATATTGGTGTGAATGCATTCTGCACGCGGAGGCGCACGACGGCGCGTGGGGGCGAGTCCGTTGCGATCGATATGCACCGGCTAGACATATTTTTCTTCTCCCACTTAACATCGCAGTAGATAATACTTACCACACATTGCACTATATCCCATGATTGGAAAACACGCCAGGGATTTTTAAGCAAAAATTTACTTGTAAAAGTATTGATAAACTGTTGGAAATTAAACTTTCAGTCAGAATAATTTCATCATATCCGTGTGATAATCTATCAGTCCATCTGTGTGTCCCAGTGTAAAACAAACAGTTACCACATAGCGAGTCTCGACACGTCTTGATTAATTTATAAATAAATCGATCTAAAGACTTTGAAGAACCAAATATGTAGTATTTCAAAACAATTTACTTGTTACAAAAAATACAATTGTCAACCGACCGCGGCGCTTACAAGAGTTGACAGATCTAGGTAGATATTATTTTATTGTTCATCCTTAGTTGAACTTATTAAGTTCAGAGCCACTAAGAACTCTAAATAAAGGGAGTACTTAAATACCCTCTAAAATACTTGCAAAGATACAATTTATAAAAATGGTTTTTAAACTTAGATTTAAAAACTGTTTTTAACAACGCAGTTTGCCAAAATATTTCAAAATAATTTTCAACAAGTTACGGCGATAAATTAGAGAGAAAATAAAATTTTATTTTTTGCCAAGTATAGAATTGAACCTTGCATGAAGTTCATAATCCCTGAGAACCTTGTGGAGAGTGCAGTGGAATGCCCTTGCGAGGGTAGCTCAATGTCGGCCTGTAGGTGCCAGTCGTCGCCCTCGTATAGTTTATAAAACGGGTGACGCACCCCAACTGAATCAACGTATTTCTAAATAAACAAAATAATGGTAGTAAAATTATTACACTCAGGTACACTTACGTATACTTTCGTTACGTATATATATTTTATACAACGTGTAAATGAAATCATACAAATCATCTAAAGTAAGTATTAAAAATTACATGATACAACATTTTTGTGTCGATTTCTTCTTTTTATACAATTATATATGGAAAATCATTAAGTCGTTTTAAAAAGTAAGTAATCGTACAGTTCTTCAACAGGCAACAAACTCGGATTGGTGATATTTAAAAAAATAAGGTATTTTATACAAAATTTGTAAAACTCTAATGTCATTTTAAATCGACTACACCGCCTCCTAGTAAAATTTGACGCTAAACCCATAAGATACTCAAATCGATTCCAATCCTATAAACCGTTTCTGAGATAAATGACAAATGAGACATGATAAATAAGACAAACATACAACCACCTCTTATGTAAAAGGCATACAAGGGGTCCTGTCATCGAGGGTGAAAAAATAGTACTAAATAGTTAATAATATAGTAAAAGTTTAAATTATTTATTTCCTGATAATATTAAAATTATTATTAACAAACGAATGTAAAAGACTAGGTACCAAGTTAGTACCCATCTCGTAGTATTCGTAGCAATATCTACTGATACAACAAGCTTACGATGTCGGTGGCGCGGCGGTGAACAGCGCCGGCTGCGACACAAGTGAGGGTTCAATTCCCACTGCGGGACAAATGTTTGTATGTTTTGAAAATATTTGTTCCGGGTATGGGTGTTGCCGTACCACGATACTCGTGGTTCCTGATATCCACGACACATGGAATCTTTGTGTGGGGTCAGGACTACGTATGTGCCTGTTGGATGTTCATTTACTTATTTACTATACTTTATTTACATATTGGAAACCCTCACGAAGGCCTCCCCACAAATAGATTTGTGGGGAGTGTCACCGTACAAATACCTAGAAAATTACCAGAGCTAAACGGGCTTAATCGCAAAAACTTGGTTTTATTTATAAAAGCCAGTTCGTACATCTACAGCTCGAGTTCATTAAATTTCTGGTAATCGTCAGGGGGTTCGAAGGGTGGCTACCCCCTGAGGGGTGCGGGGAGCGGGGCGAAGCACGAGGCGAGGCCGCGGTCTTCGCTGTCATTGACACGGGCCGAGGACGCGCTCCAAGGTCGCAAGGCAACTGCGTCCCTGAATAAATCCCTTCCCAAACTTTTACACGCCACCAGAAATGGAAGTAATAAGTTACTTATTTCTGCCAACAAAAGCAGCGCTATGAGTTTTTCTTTATGAATGTTAGTGGTCCATCCACCACAGTGACTCTCTTTTCATACAAATGTACTTCAAGGCGAGCAGAGCGAGTTTTGCTCGTTGCTTTAACATTGAACTTCTATTAAGACTAAGCTTCCCAAAATATTTTACAGCTGCACTTTCAATTCTTAGTTTTTAAAGGGTACTTAAAATGTCAAAGCTCAAAAATGTCTATCTATAGCATGATGAACAAATTAAAATTTAAAAACCATCAAAGCATACATTTTAGAGAGTTTATCTACTTAATTAACTCAATGTCTGATATGGCAACTTTACCTACATTTCACCCTTAACAGTGCAATTTTATTAAATCCTGACTCTAGCGTAGGGTCTACGCTGCAGTCTACGGCAAGGTGAAATTAGGGATTACCTCCCACACTACGAATGCTTTATTGAATCTAAGGGACGTAGGTATTCTTCTTTGCTATGGATTTTACTAGCACAAGATAGCGGCATCCATTATAACTAGATAGTTACCGCTTTCTTTTTTGAAATTATTACTTACAACAATTTTTATTAAAGTTATCATTATATTATAACTTACATTTAGTTGTCACAAGCCAAGTCAAGTTAATTATATCAAAATCCATATACTAGTTTGCCACTTTCTGATTTGATCTCTACCAGACAACCTTTGGGTGGAAAATATTGCATGTTATGTAAATATTTGTTCCGGGTCTGGGAGTAGTGGTATCACGTTCTCTGGTAGAGATCGCTAATTAGCGATAAGACCGCCCATTATACAACAATGTTAAAGTTTGTACTATTTATTTAAGCTGAAATATTTGGTGTGCAATAAAGTATTTTCTATCTATCTATCTATCATGGTAGATGTCAGATGCATGTGACTATTGGGTGTATATTTATTTATTATTAGCAAGGACATCTATAATAAAGGATAAGAATTGCATAAAATAATCACTGTATTTTAGTCTTTTATATACATATATATATATATATATAGACAGATAGATAAATAATTTATTTGGAACTACTTATTAATTAAATATATAACTAATATGATTTGACTGCTGATGAGGTAAGTAGCCACAAATTGGGATGGTACTCGGCATAAAGCGCCACAGAACTGGTGAAGGTAAATACCGCGCTGATCTTCCGTCATCTTCCAATATCAGTAGCAGATAGCTTCGATAAAAAACAAAGAGTTACCTCTATTACTTGCCTAAGAATATGAGTCAAGAGCACAGTGAGTAGGAACATTGCACGCTTTTAAGAGCTGTGTACAAAAAACAACCATCAGCCACTTCGCCTGTCCTAGAAACTGATTAAAATAAGCTAAGTAACAAACAACTCAGCTATTTTTCTACGAAGCAATCACGCCTTGATGGAATAGAAGACAAAGAATCTATATTCTAAGACCCTAGCATGAATAGAACTATCATCTATACATAGTTTACTTAAGTAGGTAGATGTATGAAGAGAAGCTCGTTATAAACAATGCTCAATAAACAATGGCTGACTACGTGAATGTCCTTACTTCACAGGTTCAAGGTTTGCCACTCATAACTTATGTATTATCACATGTATCAAAACAATTATAACAATACGAAACATAATTTATAACAATTACTTTCAATCAGGCGCCTGCTTTCTTTGTTTTATGAGACTCTTTTATATAAGAGTACATTTAGCTCCATTTATGATTTAACTGTGCGTGTTCCAACAATGTCAAAAATATGTAGGTGCCTTGCCACATTATCAAAAATACAAAATCATTGGGATATGAGTTTTATGCAAGTGTCTTGCTCACCAGAACGGCTCTATATTATTTTTTTATCTTTCAATCTAATTGGATACTTATATCATTGTAGTTTCAGGTCACCGACCTTTATGAAAACATGTTTACTTTCTTATTATTTCAGGTCAACAGATTCTGGAATAAAGCGCGCAGGGGGTTGCAGTTGTCTGTTGGGGGTGGAAGGTGCAAGGACTAAAGGGCACTGCAGATAAGGCTGAGTCCAGAGCCAGACAGTCAACGTCCCGATGCACTCCTGCAGTGCTCGGCCGCGCTTTCCCTCCCCCCTCAGCACCCCTGCTTCCCCTCGTCATCCAGGACCCGTATCCGGAGCTACCACCGCGCGGCGCATCGAGCACAAGCAAAATTGTTAAATGGTACAAGAGTTTGTAGGCAACGTTTTTCTGCGTCGTCACTCACCAACCTATGCAAAAAAAAACTAAAGAAAAGCTGTTTTGGCAGAAAAGTGACGAGACCCTTTACGACAGAAAATAAAATATAAGGCATAAAATGTCAAAAAACTGACTTCATCACGTGCTCGAATAAAAAAATAGTAAAAAAAACATTGTTAAAAACAAGCTTTTAACCCCGAGTTCAGCAACCAATGGTAGCAATTAAAACCAGCCATCATAATAAAATGGGTACCCAAAATGTCGTGTCTGTGCTGTTGACCGTTGAAGAGTTTCTTTATCTGGAGCTATTCAGGTCATCGACCATAAAAATGCAATGTCATCGGAACTGAACCAACATGTAAAAATTCAACTCCGTATGATAAGAGGAAGTGGTTCTAATTCAGCTTGCAAGATTTGACCTAAACAAAAAACTAACAAAAGTAAAATAGCCCACAAGATTTTTTCGGTTAGTCGTGATTCCTTAAGATGATGATGTTTTCTGAGTTTTAAGTGAAAAGTAGCAATCCCTCAGGAATAAAACTTTTATGTGACCTCTTCGGAATCATTTTCTATACAAAAACAAAAGAAACATCAAAATTGGTTCACAATAGGCGTAGATTTAAAACTCTTTAAAGCTTAATCCTCCTTTTTTTAAGTCGGTTAAAAATATCTACATATTGTTAATTACCTCATTGTTATTTTTTTAAGTTAGCGGGGTTGAGAGCATAAATGCAAAAAAGGGCGTTTTCTAACTTTTTTGGAAGCGCTGATGCCATGCTTTTGTGTTCGTAATTCGTATTACGTCTACATTATGACACAATTACGTATCATGTAGGAAGATAAAGGAATTGTACGCAAATAGTGGTGAAAAGCTCGTTTATGTAACGACGAAAAGATCTCATGTCCATAGTTTTATTTGGCACTTTTGCCATCACCAAGCAAAGATACCCATTATAACTAAATGTGAAAAGAAGCGTAAGAATGGATATTTGTACAGATCAATAATCTTTGAAAATAATCTTTGTGTCGGCTAAACCATATCGCTCAAGTATATTTTGTAAAATAAGGCTTACGATGTTTGCAAATCTCTTTCAGTATGCATTACCTACCTACCTTCTTCCTTAAACATTTATTGGAACGCAGAAAATATTTGCCCAATTCTTAAATTGGCCTCTTTATTCCATAGCAGGCATAAAACACTTCACGCAGTTCGCCACAGAATCACGAATGAAAACTGATTCGGATTCCATGAAATGGAAAAAGGTACCTCAGCTTGTAGAAAAAAAATTGCCCTCAAAGCTTACATTTTCCGCAAGAAAAGGAGAAAAATATCTTAAAACAAAGCTTGCGTGTTGCAGGTGAGAGAAATCCTTATAATCACAGAAGTTTCTTTAAAATGAATTAGGATAAAATTGTAGGTACCTAATTTTGAAGATTGATCCACCTACTCGTAGGTGGATCAATCTTCAAAATTAGCCTATTTGGTTGACCTCTCTGGTGCTTTTAAAATATTTATATTATTGCTGTTCTGTATTTTTATTTCGAAAAGGAGGTGCCTTTTTTCATATTGGCCTCTAATTTTCTCAACCAGTTTTTGAAATATTTGGGTGTGACAATTTCGAGACCCGCGGGACTAACACACTAACTCATGGCTATCGAGATGGCAATGAATTTTGATACTAATTCCATATTTTAATGGCCCATCCATCCAAAAAACGGAACGCCCAGTAGGAAACCAATTTTGTCCATTCGCATTGTCCATCTATGGCTCATCCAGCTTACAAATTAGCGTGATACGATTCATCCTAGGAATATGAACACGGATTCATATCGTTCCAGAGCGATAAACAAAAACGTGCGGACACAACTTATTTTTCAAATTAAAGCGAAACTATTCATTTATTGTTATAATCTCATTAAATTCCATTCAAATAAACCTTTTGTTATGTAAGATAAATAAAGAAAATCTGAATCTGAATCAAACTGGAGTCAGGACAGCCCAGAGCAGTCAAGTTCGAGGTTTCCGATTTTTTTAATATATTTACAATAGGTAACGTTAGATAAATAATTCTGAGTGCCCAAGGTAACTTACAGGCCAAACTATCCAACAAAAAAACTCCTATTCAAATTTATTACTTTGAGGTGGACTTCTTCACTCAGACATAGACAATTTTGGTTTTGGAGATTGATTCAGGTACTCCTATACCGAACTATTTGTACAAGTGTTTTAAAAAGCTAAGTAAGTAAATACCTAACATTTATAGAGCACCATTTGAAACAAAGTTATCTTCACAATGTTTGATTTAAGTTAAACAAACAGTATTACTACTCACTAACATATGATATCCTATCGTACTATCCTACTACTATTATAAACGCGAAAGTTTGTAAGGATGGATGTTTGTTACTCGTTCTCGCAAAAACTACAGAACGGATTTTGATGAAAGAATTCAGTAATATAGCTTATATATCAGAATAACACGTAGGATACTTTTTATCCGGGTACCTTGCGGGCAAAGCCGTGGGCAAAAGCTAGTTTGTAATATATTAGTAGGATAGGATTGGCAATACAATTAGAGAATAATATGTATTTAAATTTAAAAAAATCTCGGTGAATAAGCTTCACCAACGGGTTACCTCAGAGGGGTGGGTTTAAAGAGCTTTAGATGAGTAGAGTATTTAGGTAATCTTAAGATTTTTTATCTTTGTGGTGTAATAAGGCTACGTTTTTGCCTGTGATTGTAATTGTATTGTACGCCGAAGTTGAGAGAAATAAATGGAAGTCAAGTTTAGGCCTTCGCGAGCTTTACGCAGTCCGTGGAGGCTGCGCGCGCGTGTCAAGGCCGAGTACTCGGCCGTGACCTCCGCCCCGCGGCCTTCGCCTCCCAGTTGGTATACAAAATATATTAAATCACATATTCTTAAATATCATGGGACCACACCTGGATCATCCCCTACACAACAAAAAAAATAACAATTACATTAGGACCAAACATTACAAATATCTACCTACCTGGACAAAAAAACATAGCCTCCGTGAAGATTAAAAAGATCATATTTAGTGCTCGATAAATGGTACTGACGAGGGCAATCAAGGTTGTTTTTTTAGCGCTTGTTTGACAAATTGGGTTATTCCACAAATCCCCCTGAGAAATCCCCGGGGGTGGGGGGGAGGAACTGAACTGTAATGTAAAAATGTACAGAAATCCCCCTCATCATTTTGGCTTATTCCACTTTTCCCCCTGAGAGAAAAAAACCTGAACACTTCACATTATCAAAATGACATACCTAATTACAACATGTCAATGGTTGTTGAATGCTCTACTAAGAGCAACGCCATCTGTTTTCAACGCTGAAAGCTTGATTCGGCATACCCGTGAACATAGCATTTTTAAAAATTATTTAAAATCAGCTTGTACTACCTGGGCAGAGCTTGCCAGGTTTAAGTCTAAGAATATAAATATGTAAGACAGCAACACAGATTTGTTCAGTAAATCATCAAAGTACCCGCGTAACGCCCACTCAGATATTACACGTGCCAAGCTGAGGGTTGGGACGCGGTGAAGGTCGCGGGTCCCAAACTCCCTGAAATCGGCCACGGCCATCGACCTCCTAGGAAATCTTCCAGGGCAGCTGACCTTGACCTTTACACGCGCAAGCGCCATACCATTTACCCAGTACCCTGACCCTGTTAGGAAAAGATCTTATGTACAAATGCCGAATATACTTACGTGTATAATAAATTATTCGGTACAGACAGCCGAAGTTTCTATGAAAATATACCGAGCGGCGATGGGCTTACAACCTGCCATGTGGAATATTACACTGCTTGCAGCCATACCACAGCGAAAGCTGCTGCCATCTTTTACATCGAGTGCTGATTTTCCTGCTACAAAACCTACTCAAATGATCGTTAGTTTTCTTTTGACTCTCTCCTGAGTTTGGATCTGAGGATGTCTACCACGGTAATTAGGGGGAGCGGTTCTCTGTTCTGTGGGTACAGTCATGACTCGTGTCGTTAGCGTGTTTATTTTTTTTAAAGACACATTAATTAATGAGCTTCTATTAAAAACAAGATTATTGTTGAAATATACCCACTTTAGAGTTCCGTGTAGTCAACTAGGAACCCGTATACCCACCCGGCTTAGTTCAGAGACTTTTAATACGAGAAAGCTGTAATTTGGCACCAATCGCACCGATAAAGTGTTAAAATAAAAATCCTGAATAAAAATGTTTTAAGGTACCTCACCTACACGTAAAAAAAAATACTAATGAAAATTATCTATCTACTAGTTTCTGCCCACGGCTTCGGCGCGTGGTACCCGGATAAAAAGTAGCCTATGTGTTATTCTGATGTATAAGCTATATTACTGTACAGTTTCATCAAAATCCGTTCAGTAGTTTTTTCGTGAAAAAGTAACAAACATCCATCCTAACAAACTTTCGCGTTTATAATATTAGTAGGATAGGATATACGAATATCGCGTTAAGCTCAAAAGGTTGCCAATCCGTCTTCGCCGGGATGCACATATTCTCACCCTTAAACAAAATATTATTCTTTCCTTCTTCACCACCTTAGCTTAAGCAACCTTCGAATTTTACATCTCTTTAACCCTCGCAACCTGCGCTTATCTTCAGTTGAAGACTCCACTCCGTAACTACATTTTCTTCAGTAACTCTTTCACCGTGCGTGCGATCCGACTATGGTAGTTCCATTAGACCTATTTCCATTAGACATGCAAAATCACTTATATTTTTTTAAATGAGGTCTTTAAACTGTACTTTGCAGCATCGTTAAACTTTATGAATTTCTTAGCTCCAGTCATTGTATTTGTAGCCTATATACCTATATATTACTGTATTGTTACATACCACATTATGTATTTTATTAAATATGTATTTTATTGTACTGTAAATTATTTGTATTGCAGTTTAACCACCTATCTTCACATTCTTTTAAATTAAGTCCATCCAACGGTTGTCTGGAAGAGATCGCTCTTAGCAATAAGACCGCCCACTGTATCACCACAAACTATTTCCTTTGTAAGATCCTTAGTTAAATGTTTTTTTTAATCCTGGTGTATGCAATAAAGAGTTGTCTATCTATCTATAAGCAATAATGCTATTTTCTGCTGCTAATCTACTCGTAATCCGTAATAGGCCTATTAAGGCCGCTAAGGTATGGTTACGTCTAACGATGCCAATTAAGTGTCCTTGACACTTGGCAGAGTTTGGGTTTTAAGTCCACTGGGGCTTAAAACCCAAACTCTGCCTATGGATGTACACTGTCATGGTCCGACCAGTGCTAACATATGGCGCCGTGGTATGGTGGCCACGAACCAACTTAATTACGGCAGTAAACAAACTGCAGCAGATTCAAAGAATGGCATGTTCGCTCATCAGTGGATGTGCAAAATCTACTCCATCAGCAGCACTAGACATAATATTAGGGCTGATACCACTTCATGTACACATACAACAGGAAGCTATGGCAGCAGCTCTGAGAATAAAATCCACAAATCAATGGAAAGGCAATGTCAATACAACAAATCATTGCAAAATACTGGACAAGGCTATAACCATTATCCCAGAAGCCACCAGAGGTACAGATAGAATAGCTACAACATATCTAACTAACAAGAGATACCAAATTGCTACACAAGAGGTAACGAAGGGTAAGGACCCTCTAACACCCTCTGCCCTTCACATCTACACAGATGGTGCCAAAAACAATACAGGGGCAGGCTGTGGCTTCTACTGCCCCGAGACTGGACTATCAAGAGCACAAGCCCTAAACAAAACAACCACGGCATTCCAGGCGGAAACCATAGGACTCCTCCTGGCAGCCACAGAAATATTACCATCCACTGAAACCATATCAAGTGAAAACCCACCTACACAGCTAATCTTTACAACAGACAGCGCATCACTCATCAACGCACTCGGCAGACCTGACACCAGATCAAAATCCGTAGTAGAGTGCCACAATGCGCTCCAAAAATTAGCTGAAAAATACACGGTAACAATAAGATGGACAAGAGGACACGGCAACTGTCCAGATAACGATAAAGCCGACTCCTTGGCGAAGGAAGGAGCCAAACTTACTCCAACCCCAGACGATATCAGCCTATCTAGCCCTACAACGGCAGAAATAAAAAACAGGCTGAAACTTAACTCCGAAAAGGAGCACCAGAAAATATGGGATCAACGACCGGACTGCAAACATACAAAAACGTTGCTACCGACAAAAAATCGTAAAATAACGAACACCTTACTAAAAATGAAACGCGACGACCTGAGGATGATGGTGGGCATCATCACGGGACACTGTGATCTGAATCACCATCTCCTTAAGACAGGGGCCACGGATAGTGGACTCTGTCGAGGTTGCCTCCAAGTTGAAGAGACTGTGGAGCATGTGGTAATACACTGCACCGCCACAAATGAAGTCAGGTCGAAAACGGGACTGCAAGAGCTTATGAACTCATGCGATCCGTCATCACTAACTGACAAGAGATCAGGGACACTGGAACACTGCTGTCATCAACCCAGAGTCCTTCTCCGTTACTTCAAGGAGTTGGGCTGGTTGGGGTCAGGTTAGAAGGGGGATAATGCACAATACACCCCAATGCGGGACGTCAGTGCAGACCTTGGTTCCCCCACTTAGAATTAGAATTAGAATTAGAAGTGTCCTTGATTTGCGTGAGACGTCCCAATTTTCAAGGGTCTGTGGATACTTAAAAAAAATTAAACCCCCGACGTTTACTTCCACATCTATTAATCCCTCTTGCCTAGTCACTGATGGTGGTAAAACCTATCTAAGAACCATCTTTGATGATACAAAAAATCGTTTAACAATCCGAATAGCAGTTTCGGATTAAAGTGGTATTAGACAAATACACAAACAAACAAACAGCGCCTTTTGGCAAACGCATAATATACCTACGAGACGAGCTCCTACGAGTGGATGCGAGGCATACTTTGCTTACAGTCTAGTCTAAGCTCCACGCAATAGAAATTCACATTAATAGCTGGTAATATTGTGGCACTGTTGGCTGCTATATAAAATATGCTCTTAAATACAATTTGTTTTGTGCCTCACTGTTTGTCGCTAAAGTAACACTGAAATATTTGATGCTTTACTCTACTTGTTGACACACGAGTAGGTAGACAAGTATTTAAATTTTCCCGATATTTGGCAAACAACGAACAACACCTACTTAACTACCTACTATAGAGTAGGTTATGCATGACTTATATCGAATGATTTTGTAAGTATAGATAGATTTTTTGCCGCCTGAAAAAACCGCTCAAGAAGGGTGTACACTTCGACGGAGAAGGTACCTACGAGTTGGTAGATCAGATATACATGATGAGTAGTCAAGAAAGGTAAATATCAGGTAAAGGTAAATTGTGTTGGATTGCATGAGTAGATGCCTGTGGCAAGCGTGCAGTCTGGTCGGCGGCAACGGGGGTGGTGGGAGAGCTGTTGGGGTGAGGCCAGACGGCGAATGAACTGCAGAAAGCATGAGCGCCTCTAGGATGAAATCGGAGGTGCACGGCATTGAACTGGAATGTACCTATCTTCTTTTAGCTCAATGATGCAAGGCGCCGAGCTGGAAGGTATAGGGGGCAGGGACGCAACATCAAATTGTCAGAGAATATCAGGCAAATTTAATATTTTAAACTTAATTTAATATTCAGTTTTCAAATAATTTTATAATATCCCAAAAATTAAAACTCGGCGGGACTCGAAGAGGCGACCTCCTCTCCTGCCAATCGTTTCAAATAATAAAATTCTTCGATGCTCTCAATTTCTGAGTTGTTCAAAATCTTTGTTCTGTGTTCAAAACAAAAACGAAATGTTTTTTTATTAACATTCAGTTACCCTACATATACTAGGATTCCCTATATCGTGAGTATCAGGAACAAAGATACTAAGGTACTTTTAATACCTACGCACTAACTATGACAAGGTTCCGTTGACTTTAGAAAACCAAAAATGCTTTACCTCGCCCGATTAAAAAAAAACAAGGTACCTACCATCGGTATACTTTCTTACTTTTTCAAACAAATAGGGGTGCACTTGCACTCCCGGCCATACACCTGCCGGCGTCCATGGCAGAAAGGGTTAACGTTCGCTTCCCTTACAGTCGCGGAGCCCGCCCACGGTCTACGCTTACATAAACTGATGATAGGTACCCTGCAGGTATGTACTACCTACGCATATGCATTTAGAAAACACCAACCTGAAAACAATTCGACGACTTCTGTGGCTCAGTGGGCGAAGGCTCGCCTGAGACGCAGAAGGTTGCAGGTTCAATACCCGCAGTGGGACAATTTTTTTTTTTAATGCTGGACATTTTCACGCAGCATCATCTAGCCCCAAAGTAAGCATAGCTTGTGTAATGGGAACGACATGACTGATATACATTTTTTTATTTTTACAAATACATATATATTATACATACACACCCAGACCCGAGACAAATGAATGCAGATCATACAAACATTTATCCCGCAGCGGGAATCGAACCCGCAACCTTCTGCGTCTCAGGCGGACCTTCGCCCACTGCGCCACAGAGGTTGTCAAATGTTTGTATTTGCAAATATTTGTTTCGGGTCTGGGTTTTTGCTATGTCTAATATGTATTTATTTACAAAAAAAAAATTATATAAGTAGTATATCAATCATGCAGTTCCCATAATACAAGCTCTGCTTAGTTTGAGGCTAGATGATGCTGTGTGAAAATGCCCTGCATTATTTATTTAATTACAATACAGAGTCAGATTCAGGTATTATGGTCCAAAAGGAGAAGGGTAATGGAAGACTTGGTCGAATCGAATCAATTCCGAATGTTCTACTATTATTTATAGTTCAGGAACAAACTATTTATAAATACTGATTATGCTCTACTTCTAAGGAAAAAGGTTTACGTAGAATTATAAATTTTGATCAAGTTATTACAACTTTTCAATAACTTTGTAAAACATTCAGAACAGAAAGTTTTCATTGTTTTTACAATAAGAACATAATTATTATGTTTTTTTTTAATTTAATCTATACTTTCATATTTTTTTCATTTATTTTTTATATTTATATATTAGGTTGGCTGACATACAAGTTTTGCAATAATGAACAAAATAAACGCTTCTTTTGTCAATCTTTCTTACTTCGTTTATATTCGTCCCTAGTATCAAGCTACCGACTGAATTTTACCTAAGACTGCAAAATTTATATAATTATTTTTAAAAATTCCATATACCTACCGAATAGATCTGTTTTTTTTATTCTCAATACCAGTTCAATAGCTGCTTATTGTTAAATATTCATCAATATTTAAGAATAAGGTGGTTGAGGTGGCCAATGGTTTCACTCATAATTGTTTTTTTTTATTGCACCGTTCATTTCAGCTTAGTAGGTATGTACCTACTAGGCTGTTCCTACAGAGCGAGTGATAGACAGCTGTTTTATGAATATTTTATAACTAAATATAGTTGATAAAATTGATCATATATTTTACTATATAAAGCATTGAAAGCATGTATTAAGACAACACACATTATTTAAACCATAAAAGCATTGATAAAAATCCAATTTCAGCAGCTACACGTTCAGTAATTAATTTATTTTAAGTACTGCTTTTTCTCACCGACAAATCTGAATTACGTTGAATATTAATTTTGCTCTTATAGGTTATTGCCCTTCAAGAACTCTGCGAGACTATCTAGAAATCATATCGTTATCGTTATCTTTTTGGCGTATACTGTTCATCTTAACGAGTAACATTGCGGGAAAATAATTTCTGAGAAACGACTTCTAATTCTAATTCTAAGTGGGGGAACCAAGGTCTGCACTGACGTCCCGCATTGGGGTGTATTGTGCATTATCCCCCTTCTAACCTGACCCCAACCAGCCCAACTCCTTGAAGTAGCGGAGAAGGACTCTGGGTTGATGACAGCAGTGTTTCAGTGTCCCTGATCTCTTGTCAGTTAATGGTGACGGATAGCATGAGTGAGAAACGACTTAATTTGAAGCAGAAAAAATGCTGTTTTTTGCAGCACGCAATGTAATGTACGCTGATCGCTTGTTTGTGTGCGTTCTCCGGCACATGCACGAGTCAAAGCCGTGCGTTTAAGTTTGATATTCATTGCCTTTCTGTAACTTCAAATTAGTAATTTGTCGTGAGTTTTGTGCGTAATGGCGATGGGTCTTTTAAACAGGCTCTATAATTCTATATATTTTCCTCCTCTCCACTCAACATACGCCACAAATCCATCCAATCCAAAAACTACTCATTAGTAGTTTGTGGTCAAGAGAATATTCTCTTTAGTGACTAAATAGATTGGTTGGAGTTGTAGAGTTCTTTGTATTTTATTAGTTATTTAATTCGAAGTTGCCGCCTCAATTTTTCGTTAGCCTAGAAGAATAACGTTGTTGTGTGAATGAGGGACTACTCTTGTACAAATACCGAGAATGTTATCAAAGCATAGACAATCCATCTATATTGAAGGTTCACATTGTGTTTATGCTCTGTGAAATTATAATCAATCAACTTATAGAAAAAAAAAACCTTGTAATATGTCAAAAACGAGACATTTGGCAGCAAACTCATGAGATTTTCGTAGTTTTATCGTTTATGTTTGTACTCAAGATTATATAAATTATGCCGAAGAACAAAGGAAAAGGAGGTAAAAACAGGAGGAGGGGAAAGAACGAAAATGAAACTGAAAAACGTGAGTTGGTCTTCAAAGAAGACGGTCAAGAGTACGCCCAAGTCACAAAGATGCTCGGTAATGGCCGCTTGGAGGCCATGTGCTTTGATGGCATAAAACGTCTATGTCATATCCGAGGGAAACTGAGAAAAAAAGTATGGATAAACCAGGGAGACATCATATTAATAGGATTACGAGATTACCAAGACGCCAAGGCTGATGTGATCTTGAAATACACACCTGATGAGGCAAGGAATCTGAAAACTTATGGAGAGTTCCCAGAGACAGTACGTATCAACGAGACTGTTGTTTATTCTGTGGATGGCCTGGATGAAGATATTGAGTTTGGTGATGAAGTCAGCTCAGAAGATGAAGCTGATGCTGTGGATAATATCTAAGATCACTAGCACTATGTATCTACTACTACAGTAAGTTTGTGTAAATTTATTTTGCTGTTACAAATAAACATGACTTTGTGATTTTTATATTAGTTTTCAACATTATTTCATACTTACACCTAAATTGTAAAGTTTATTTATGTCAGTACAACCTTACTAAACAATGAATGATGTAAGTGTTTGTAACACATATGAGGTATTCCTTTATTTATTTACTATGTAAAGATTAATACCTACCATTATTTTCATCGGTAAAAATGTTATAGTTAAACATTCCTTGAATTGTTCTCAGTTAAGACCATTGAAAGTATTTTTAAAAGTTTAAGGAATGTATATAAATTAAATAATTGTATCATACAGAATATTGCTATTTTTTCCTTTGTGGATGATGTTTCAGTTAGTTTTTTTCCTAATAGCAGACATTTGTCTTTATAAGACGATAGAGGCTATTTCTCTAATTGTCATTAATGTTAGCAGGTCAGTACCTGCTAACATTAATGGCAAATATATTCTTACATCACATTTTATGCACAAATGGAGCTATATGAAACAAATACATTTATTTCAGACTAACTTCTGTCCACAATGTCTATGGTGATCTGTCCACATATCCAAATAAAATGTAACCTATGTGATATTCTAGGTCACAAACTATACCTATTACAAATTTCGTCCAAATCTGTTATCGTTATAAGGCCTCTTATTCACTAGGAGACAAATGTCACAGGATGTGTGTCGCTAAGAGATATCTGGCGATGTTAGTTTACTTCACCCAACATTGCACAACAAGTCTGGCAACATTACTTGACTTGTTCCTTGTTGCAGTGTCGCTTCAGATGAGGGACAAAAGTCATGGAGTATAGACATGTGTTGAGTAAAAATGTGGATGAACAATGTAGTGCTGCAACTTATAGACCTTTATTGGTCCAATGAGTGTTAATGAGATACAGTAAACAATAAATATAAGAATAAAGGCTTGCTGATGTTTCGGACACTTTATCTGAACTGACACTTTAAATTTTAATTAATTATTTACTGATGTTTCAGACATCATCAAAATATTGAAAATGTTTTGTACAATCATTAAAAAAGGATAAATATGTGTTATTCTGATGTATAAGCTATATTACTGTAAAATTTCATCAATATCCATTTAGTAGTTTTTGTGAGAAAGAGTAACAAACATCCATCCTCATAGACTTTCTCGTTTATAATATTAGTAGGATTACATACTAAGAGAAAGAGTGTTACCAAATAAACTGAGTATTTTAGGATAAGCCATAGCACCAGTTTTCAACAACATAACTGTTCTGTGGATGTGTATCATTGTTATTTACATTAGAATATTACATGTTGAAAAAAAAAACAAATAATTCCAAACAGAAGTAGTACAAAAATCAACATCTTATAAATATTGCTTTTAAATCTACTATAATCATATAGTGTTATACTATATAATGATTGATTGATTGTTGTAGAGTAAAAAAATAACTTGACAACAATCACATTGATTGATTTACCATTATCAATTTAAAAAAAATGTTTTTTCTTTTAGAATGTAGGTACAATAAAAAACAAAGATAATAATCAGTTCTAACACAGACTTTTCCATGCGTTGAGGTTATAAGAATCCAATTTGGTTATGATTAGATGAACATGCTGGTTCCCCATCTCCTAAAAAAGAATAAGATGTAAATATTTTAGGTCAGTGCATAAAGAAGACTAAAAAGTAGAACTAGTAACAGTCTCTGATGAAAAATTTAATAGTAGTATGGCAAAAATTACCACCATTTATAAATGAGATATAAATTTCATATAACCAAATGTACTATTTAGAGTATTAGCCTAAATGCGTTACATAATAAAAAAATACTCTATTATTATTACTAATTATTACTTATCATTGGTGTCCGAAATGTCAGCAAGTCAGAATAAAAATAACTTACCTACATACCTTACATATTTCTGGATTAGATTGAATTACCTACATAATATGGGTCAATAAAGTTAATATGGGTCAGGTCACTGACTTATTAGGGATACTAATTTACAAATGCCCATATGCTTGTAAGAGCTTAAAACTAAATAGAAATGTGTCGATATAAACTAGGTATGATGCTTGCTTACTTAAGAAAATAAATAAATGCTTCAACCACCATAGACCATACCTCTTGCTTTATCAAGCACCAAAGAGAAATGTAACGCTAAGCACTAGCTACTGCCCACAGCTTTGCCCGCATGGCAAAGCTGTGGGTAAGCTAAAAAGTAGCTCGAGCGTTTTTCCGCAGACTTTCTTGCAAAATTTCTTCCACGAAAAACCCTTTTATTATTTTTTTAAAAATAATTCTTTTAAACCTAAAATAATTAGGTTTTTTTCGGATGTATGTATGTCTGTTCCTTTGTCTCTCGCTGTAGGCTAAAGGGCTTGATGAATTTGATAAATGAGGTGTTATTGGATTCATCTTGATTACGGGACTAACTTAGGATACTTATAATAAATATAGCCATTTCATTTCCAACAAACCAAAAATCCTTTGGTTTGTTTCTTATATTGTAGCCAAAATGGCTTGATGGATTTTTATAAGGTGTCATTGGATTCGGATCACGGGGCTAACATAGGACAAATAAATTGGAAAGAAATCTAATATGGCGGCTGGAAACCGCCATATTCGATATTCATGTTGGATTTGTCACTCAGTTCGAACTTAATCAACGTTAGGTTGGTTTGCCCTGTGTTTGACACCGAGTGGGCTCCCACCATGCGTTAGCATCCTAATAGTCTGTGCTCCCGCCGGAAGCTTTTGCGGTACCATAATAGAAGAACAACAAAAAACAAAAGAAATACACGATGTGCGGTCTTATTGCTGAGAGCGAATTAATACTTAACAACCAGAATTGTTTCAAATTCTGGCGGACGCGTGCGATCTTATTAAATACCATTAGAAAATAAAAGCTGCTATTGTGACTTAACTATGATAGTTAGATAATATATTCTCTCGAGGACTTTTTTATAGTTCTTTAAATCATGTCGTACATATTTTTTATGTATCATCAATAGTTTTCTCAGCGCACGCCAAATAATGAATTTTATAGGTAAAATATTGCTATTTTTTTAAAGGATCTCAATTTTTTTAGATAAATTATAGCCTATGTTACTTCTTGATAATTTAGCTTTCTATTAGTGAAAAAATTGTTAAAATCGGTTCAGTAGTTTCAGAGCCTATTCGGTACAAATAAACGAAAAAATATTTCCTCTTTATAGATAATACTAGCAGCACCCCGCCGTTTCACCCGCGTAAGTTTCGATTTTATACTCATGATAACTTCGAAATTAAACGTCCGGTTCGAATGTAATAAAAAATATTTTACTGCTACATAAATAATCTTGATGATAAAACTGTTTATCTGAATAATAATTAATACTAAGATACGAATGTAACCAACTTTTGTTTCTACTGGCGATCTAATTAAATTTTAGAAAATAAAAGCTGCTATTGTGACTTAACTATGATAGATAGATATCCAGCATTTTTTTGTAGGTAATAATGAGTACTTTAATCATGTAGTACATCATTTTTATGTATCATTAATAGTATTCTCAGCACACGCCAAATAATGAATTTTATAGGCAAAATTCTGCTACTTTGGTTACATTATTGCAATTTTTTTACGGATCTCTAATTTACTACAAAATAAATGATAGCCTATGTTACTTCCTGATAATTTAGCTTTCTATTGGTGAAAAAATGCTTAAAATCGGTCCAGTAGTTCCGAAGCCTATTCGGTACAACAAACTAACAAAAAAATATTTCCTCTTTATAATATTAGTATATATTATTAAAGACAAATTACTTTCCTATATTAAAAAGTACTCTGTGCAAATAACATGCCTAAATAATTGAACCTTTTTTTGTTTTTTTAAAGGGGGGAAATGCCACGCTTTTCCCTTCCGCCACGGGGATGGCGAAAGGGGGTATGTGGGACTCTAACCCACTAAAACCCCCCCGGTTAACAGTCCCAGCCCTCCCTCCACGGTGCTCCCTGAAAAGGGCACACCCACCCCGCAAGACGGGACCACACAGGGCCCCGCCAAGCCCTCATCCGCGCCCTGAAAAGGGTGTCCAACTTACGCTGTCCCTCCCTCCGAGCCTGACAGGCATGGGAATCAACTTTTAATCAGATTAATGAAATAATTTATTTTATTTATTTATTTATTTGTATTTTGGCACAAACAGTCACATAGATATATACATTGCTTTTTAACTAATGGTAACATTTACAAAAGACAAGGAGTGCCCAAAAGGAATAATTCAATATTGTAGGTACAATTTGAGCGTTAGCTAGGACTTACAGTGAACATATTATGTAAGTAGGTAAGGTATTAAGGTGACCTACCTGATGGGATTTCATTAATAACAATATTGTGACCTTGATCTTTGTGAGCTAAACATACCTGTCTATAAAAATTAGTGTTACATGGCGTAAAGAAAAACAGGACTAAATCACATATACAATAAATAATCCTACTACTATAATAAACGAGAAAGTTTGTGATGATGGATGTTTGTTACTCTTTCACGCAAAAACGACTGAACGGATTTTGATGAAACTTGACAGTATAAACATCTCGTTTCTCGTGACCAGTTATCGACGTGACATAGTCACGTTGATTTTTCACTGTGACTTTTTTGGAACTGGAACGACAGTCCCGGTGATACGAAAATAACGCTTTTCTCCACCTCTAATTTACTTAGACCATAATCACAACTTGGAAGAAGGTATTGGAATATTGACTTTATCTGGTCGCAGGCAGCCAGTGTCAATAGTGTCATAGACGAAAATTGTTATAATCTGTGGTGCGATGCCATGCTTTGCTTGTAGATATGTGCTAGCTCTAGCTGCCAGCGCTATCCATCCGCCATATTGAATTTTGTTGTGCTTCGAAAACATAGTGAGCACGTGGATCGTTAGAAAAAATTGGTGAAATTCAGCAGTAATATCAGTTAATTCAACGTTTCGGAATACATTCAATATCCTGATAAAAAGTGCAGACTCTTTTTTTGGAAAGTCTTCGTAAGTATACCATCTGTATGTTGCCGGTGGCATGATTCCAGATTTGGATCATGCATGCTCGGAATAGTACTGTCGCAGGCTGGTAGGTCGTGGTTGTAAGTTTATTTTTATGATGCGCCTATTCGTTGACCATTTAAAACTTTCAACAATAATCACCAATTTTGTGTTATGCTTTATTTACGTACTATGCTATCATTTTAGGTATAATTGCGTAACCTTTCATTTACCATTCCACATTTGCTTACGTGTTGCCCCGTGAAGGTTTCCTCATACCGCTTGTGACCGTCACCAGTTTCTAAACAGTGAATCTACATACGAATTGCACATAATAACACTAACTTTTGTAGAGTATTTTAACGGTACTCTTGTTTATGTAAATAAATACATAGCGGCTAGACTAGCTAAAATGATAGAAATCAGTTGATCAATTTCATTTATCTAAATCTCATTATTCTTTACATTATTGATACTATTAGGTACTTTCCATGTATCTTCTCTGTACCGTATTTTGATAATTATTTTGGGTACACTATTTTTAGTTTCCATGTGCCAATTTAGATTGTAAATAAACACGCGGGACAATAACCTATTTACATTTAATCAATGGTACCTACAATCTAGCTATGTCAAATTTTACAATAAATCTATGTGATAAGAAATATGCTTTGCAAAATGGAGTGTTTGCATGTAAGTATGTCAACTGCTTATCTAGAAATTATCAAATTGGCAGACTAATTTACAGCATTTTTTTTTTAATTTGGAGTTGTATTTTGTTAGAAAGCAAGCAATCCTGCCATTTTTTTAAAATATGTGCAAATTAGGTTGGTAAACTTAGGATAATAATCAATAAAAATTTAAAAATAGTGTTACAAAAGCTTTCTTGGCATTTTTTTTAAATATGTGCAAACTAGGTTGGTAAACTTAAGATAATAATCAAATCAAAATTTAAAAATTGTGTTACAAATACATTTTGAATCATATGCTGCTACAGATATGGGGGAGAAATGTCTGAATAATTTGTTTGTTTTAGAATAATTCTAAAAGTGGCTCTACAAAATGGCACCTTGTCGTCAGTTACTTATGTGGTCTGTGCCATCAATAGCCGTATTGCTGGGAATATTTTGGTTCAAGAAAAAGAGGGAATATGCCAAATCTGACCCTGGTGGAAGAGAAAGGTTGAAAAGCTTAAAAGAAGAACTTGCAGAAGCTCTTAACGCTCATGCTGAGGCTCAAAAGGCATCTCCGGTTGGGAAAGCTGATCGCTCCATCATCAAATCTGCTCCCATTGATATCCAACTCAACGGAATTAACTCTCAGAGATCCTCTCCACTGGAATTGACTGATGAAGAAGTGGATATAGAAATAGAAAAAATTATAAGCAGAAAAAAATCTGTTGTAAATGAGCAAAGAAAGTCAGCTGGTTTTGACAATCAAAATTTGGTGGTGAGCTCATCCACAATTAAACCCTCATTCATTGTGAAAGAATCACCACCCAATATGTGTTCACCTCTCAAAACAGAAATGTCTCGTTTAGAAGATGTTCATATTTCTTCATTGACCAATGAAGATTGTACAAATGATATAGATTTAAATACTGAGAATACTGATGTGTCCCAGCAAGTCAGCACAAAGTCGGAGGTGACTTCAGAAGTGAACACAAATGAAGAGAGCACAAGCGCTGAGCCAGAAGATTTAAATGTTGACAATGTTATTGTTGAACCTAGTGATAGTAATGACAGTGATAATAGATTCTCCACAGCACAAAGTAGACACATCTCTGAAAGGGATTCTGCTAACCACAGCCCTGTGGATCCAATGCTTGCGAGTCCTTCAATGTGTCACTTCTCTGATAATCACAGTGAGGTAATTCTTACACTTTTATTTTTATCTATTTTACTGTGTTTTGTGTGTTTACTGGAAAGAAATCTAATTTTGAATAATTTGCAGGGTTCAAGTGACAGTGGTAAGGGTTGCTCAGAAGCTGCTAGCCCCCCACCAGCCAACATAGTTCCATCTGAAGCAACTTTAAGAATACATCAATTCCTCATATCTCAGAGCCTGGTTGGGCTACTCATAGGCAAACATGGCTCATTTGTTACCCAATTAAAATCTAAAACTGGCGCAACAGTGTATGTGAGGAGACATCCTGATGCAGTCAAACTAAAAATATGTGCTGTTGAAGGTAAAAAAAATTATGATTGAATGATTGTTTATTTAGAATGAACTAGGTTTGTATTAAATCCTCTTTACTTTTCCAGGAACTCAGAGTGAGATTGAAGCAGCTTTGGATATGATTAGAGAAAAATTCCCTGAAAAGAAATTCCCTACTTTCTCTCTCGAAGAAATC
This sequence comes from Perizoma flavofasciatum, assembly GCA_958496245.1. NCBI lineage: Eukaryota > Metazoa > Arthropoda > Insecta > Lepidoptera > Geometridae > Perizoma > Perizoma flavofasciatum. The sequence continues at coordinate 8,170,032 of OY292425.1, read as the reverse complement.
AGTGCAGAGCTTTATCAAAGGTTAACTCCTCTCGTGCCTGAATTCCTTCAAGTAAGTGCTGTATTTCAATTGTACCTTCTAATCAAGTAGTTAACATTCGACCATGACCTACATATTCCTTACTGTTTAAATTTAACAGCTAATCAAACCATGGTTACGTAGTTATTCAACATCAGTAAAAAATATATTATGTTCATTCAAATAATTGAGGACATAGATTATTTATTAAAATCAATATAATTAATCTGTTTGAAGGCAATACTCAATAAACAAAACTTGCTCCTAATCCGCATGCAATAGAATAAATTGGGCTAAATAAGTGTTATTGCTGTTCTAAATGATAGTTAACTAGATTCGCCAGTGATCTGGGTAAAAAGTAGCCTGTGTTAATCTAGTTCACAAACTATGCCTGTTTAAAGTTTATCTAAATTTGTTCAGCTATTACGAAGATTATTAGCAATAAACATCTAATCACTCCATACTTTCGCATTTATATGGAAGATTTTTTTTTTTTAATAAGAACTGATAAATAAGAAAAAATGTCCCCATACTGACAGATTCATAAAGCTTTTCATATTGATAACACCTGTTCAATTATTTAGTTTAATAAGTGCTTTGTTTTGGCGCACATTTTATCATCAACATACCTACCTACCTACATTATAAGTAGGCGTCGTCGTTAACAGTCTCGTAGATTAAAACGTGACGAACGTTCACTAGAGACATTTCCCGCGATTTTAGGTGTAACACTGTCAGGCGACTCAGACACTTTCGGCGAGCTACCGTCGTGGACCGAACCGGTTTATACGAGATACTTTATTTAGCAAGTATTCAAACTGTTCTTCGTCCAAAATAATCACAAAACTGTTCCAAAAAGTGTCAAAAGTCAAAATTAATTTATTCATTAAAATCACAAGGATCACTTTGAAACGTCCGTTTTATCAACTGCCTGTTCTGCCATAATACATTTGTCTTTAAATAACTTAACTTTAATAACAGTGTAACTTACAAACTAACTTTAGATCAAAATTTGCTTTCTCTCTCTTCTTGACGTTTTTTGAGAGATTCCCTAATTATTTCTCAAACTATTCCTATTCCATTTTGTGTCATGTGACTTGGTGACTTGTTCGCACCGACTTGGTCCTTTGGCTGAAGGCGGCAGTCACTCGGTATAAACAGCGCTTCGACAAGCCGAAGTCGCTTAAATGAGCCATGCTGTTCTACTCATCAGCTGTCGACGCTGTTCCATTTGTGACCCTCACGATGTATCATTTCAGCTAGTGGAGTCTGTGAACAATGACACAATAATGACGTGCATAGTGAGCGCTGGGCATTTCTTCCTGCAACAGCCGCTGCACCCGACTTTCCCGTCGCTGCACGCTCTGCATCGCCTCATGGCCTCGACATACCAGACGCCGGATGTGCCCTCCTTGCCGCGCCCTGTGAAAGGTAATGTCAGAACCAGTAAGCGGTTACGAAATAGCATTGACGTCAAAACTGGACTTGCTCTCCTTTTCCCGTATCGTATGTTGCCGCATATTTGTTGATTGAAATTATGTGCAACTTATTTAAAGTTGATCCCTCCCACCATCAGATAGGTTTCAAGCAACATACATCAATACTTTTGTATTTATTAATATTATGAGGATAGGATAGATAACTAATTATAAAATGTTTAGATGATAGTGGCCACTGTTGCTACGTGATCTAACTTTATCATCTCATCTCAAGCCTATCTGTAGTTGAAAATGATCGCTATTAAGGTAGCGACGCGTTAAATCGTAGATTCACAATGTTCATTTAAACTTAAGATCATGATTGATGCTTATTATGTCCACACTCTTATATAAACACTATAATATCTGGTAGTGCCTTGTAGCTTCTTAACATCTCACGGTCATTATCAGCTCTGATGTCGTCGTTTCTCAGTTAGCTATACATAATACTAATATTTCGAGACAATAATTTAGCTACAAGTATTTCCATATTTTGTTGTATATGAAGTATCTTTGAAAGTAATCAATCTTCACCTCGCGTAAGCTTCCTTTTAAATTGTAAAACATGGTTTATCATAATAAATAGCGTCGATTTCGACTATGTCACTTCCATAGCTCGTTAACCAGTCCGTATATGGACCAGTTATGCATGTTAGCCACGCCAGATGATAGCAGACGCATGTCCTGAACTTAAAAATCTTAAGAACTTCCGCTCTCATAGGCGTATTCCAGACACACTCCGTTAAAAGGTGGAAGACATCTTTTTCCACAGTCCTTACAGTCATATTTATTTCCAGAGGGGTCAATCTGCGCCGCGCCGACTGAGAACAACTGGTACCGCGCGCAAGTGATATCTACCTCCGAGGAAAATGACACGTCTGTGGTGAAGTTGGTTGACTTCGGCGGCTACCTTACCGTCGATAACGACCAGCTCAAGCAGATCCGCTCCGACTTCATGACGCTGCCTTTCCAGGCGACAGAGGCGCTGCTTGCGTTCGTCAAACCCGCCAATAACGGTTAATATCATTTACCTCCCTATCCTTAGATTATCTTTTCCTTCACTATCACCCCTCATCCCGTTCCGATCAGCCCCGCAATTACACTAACACGTAACAATAGAGAACGATCATTTTAACAGGCTTAGCAATGTCCAAAACTTAAAAAGGGGACATTTCTCGACCTAAATATTCTCATTTTCAAGTTTAAGAAGTTTTAAAAATTGCTAAGACCAGTAAATTGAGAGCTTTTGTCTCGTTCCCATTGCCATTTTGTATAGAGTAGGGGCTGCTCTCTTCGCTGGTGCACTGCATCATCTGATGCTAAAAGATTTACTTTCCTTTTAGATTTGTTCTATACCCTCGTGCGCCCATAAGCCGGTGAACTGAAGGATTATTTTAATTCATTACTAAGTAAAGGATTATTTTATTATTGTAGTAAAAATTTGTCATGTCTTAGTTTCGACCAAAACTTTGTGCAAAAGAGCATTAAGATGTCTTCTGCCATTGGCAGATATAAAGATAACACTTTATTGTACACCACATTATATAATATATATCTCTTCCAGACAACCTTGGGATGGACTGGATTTGATGTGAATGATAAAGGATGGTAGTGAAGATATGTGGCTGGTAGTTTATGCAGGGGTTAAGATTGATAATATACTTTTCAAGCTCTTTCACTAGCCTCTCTTATCTGGCTATGATACCAGTTTATGGCTCTGCCAGGCTAGTAGGGCTATAGACAGCTATCAATCGTTAGAAAGATTTTTCTGTCGTCCTGTTATGTATCAACAAATCTTTAAAAAAGTCCTAACTTCAATCATCACAGTTATATCTAAACTGTTGCTTCACCTTATTATGTGACCTTATATGTGTGTGTTACCTTATAATAAAGCTATTATTTTTTCATGTCTAGTTACAATTGCATGATATTTGTAGCAGAAATACCATAAAAATTTACTGCTTATCTGCGTGACTTTGCAATTACATTCCGCTATTTATATTTTGCATAATAACATCCTTATTCAAACTTTATTTGTATGTTGGCTGCTGGCAGTAAACCATACTAAACTATAATATGAAATAAAACCGATAGTAGGCACTGATCAGGGTGAGTGATCGCGACGCTCCTGCTGTCCGAGCATATTATGCAAGACGCGGATCTGAGGGATGTTTTTACATCGTTGTTTTTCGGGATGTCATAATATCCAGAAAAGTATTTTTCAATGAATAATGATGTTACTAACAATTTACGTTGGTAGAAGCTGAATGGAGCGGCGAAGCGCTACGCATCATGGCCGGCCTGACCGCGGGGCAGTTGTTGCACGCACAAGTCGCTGGCTACGATGAAGCGGGCCTTCCCCTCGTACACCTCTACCTCACACTCCATCCCCAGGTAAGGACTGTTCCTACCTAGAATATTACATACCTTTACTATACTTTTTATCGTTCTCATACTCTTGTATGTAATACAAGGTGTAACAGAATGCCCCCATAAGCCCCAAAGAGGGATGTTCCACAAGCCGCGTCGTCATGGCGAAAAACGTTTGTTCAACGACTTTAAAAATTTCAAAGTAATCTTCATGCAATACAATACAATACAATTACTTTATTTGTTCGAAACATAGGTAGTACAGACAGGTATTAACATCTAGATTTAGATCGGCCATGTTTCGCCGTTTAACTGGCGTACAAATACTTTATTAAATATATATACTAATCATTACATTTAAAAAAAAAATCAACACATTAATCACTATTATCTATTATCTAGTCCCATCATAATTTGTCCGTCAAATAGTCCGTCTTGAATGCTATAGTATACTTTAGCTGTCAATAACTTGTGTAATTTGCTCCGAAATATATTTAAATTGTCCAATTCCTGTACATTTTTCGGCAGCTTATTAAATATCCTAGGTGCCATACATAACACAATTTTATCAAACAGTGCCGTTTTGTGCGATGGAATGCGCAATTTATTCACTCGTCTACTTTGTAACGTCCCAAATTGATCAGTGTTCTTTTTAACAAATATGGCTGATTCTAATATATATATATATATATATATATATATATACTTGAAAATATCAGTAATTTAAATTGATAAAAATGCCTGCCTTCAGCAGGTTTGCATGAGTCTGTTGGTTTAAGACCGGCTATTGAGCGTATACATCGTTTTTGCGCAATGAAAACCTTCTCTCTAGCAGTACTATTCCCCCAGAAAATAGCACCGTATCGTAGTATTGAAGCTACATATGCATTATATGCTGTTAATACTGCTGTTTTATTTGACTGTCTGCTGCCTGCTGTTTCATGAAATGCTTCATAAACATTTTTCTCCAAAATGTACCTTAACACAACATGGGGCAGCCCTATTTTAATTTGTTTGCAGCTGGTTTTTTTACCTTGTGTTATTCTAGAATTAATGAGGTCCTATTTAGTTTTGAGATACACCTGCAAGATATGCTCAACATAAACTTTGCATTCGTTTTTATTATGCTAAGCCACTATTTCTCAAAGTGGGCGATAACGCCCCCTTGTGGCCGCTGGAGGCTTTCAGGGGGGCGTTAGAAGAATCTAGAACATATTGGGGCGGTCTAGAGGGGAAAGCATAGGTTGTTGTTTACAAACCTCGTGATTTTTTTAATTTTCAAAGTGGGCGGTGGGAAAAATAAGTTTCTGTGTGCTAAACTATCAAATACAAATACAGTTGTGGTGAAATCTGTCAGAAAGTATCAGATCTGTCATTAAGAAAAACATAAGTTTTCAGCTATGCGCCTAAAAATCAAAAATGGTTTTACAATTTAGATAGGAAAATTCTGCTTTTCCTTCTCGTGTAATAATATTTTTTAGGTGAAATACGCCGAAACATGGATTTTCCGTTTAAAATAGCTCTAAGGAGAGCTGGAAATTATTTACAAGAAATCATTGAATCATTTAAACTCTTTAGGGTTAAGCTCGCCTTTGTACATGTCATTTAATTCTACCTTTTTGTAATTGTTTATTTGTGTGTACGATAAAGAATAAAGCATTGATATAAAGATAGGTATAAAAAATATTTTACTATGCAAATAATAAACAAACGCTTAGGGTTGTCGCAAATTTAAGATAATAATGTTTTTCTTTTGTATGAGAATTTCAAATACTATGTATTCAACCTATGCACACATTAAATATTCATGTGCTTGGTCAGAATAAATCCCGTTTGGAATAATAGGGGTATACAGTTTCCTAAGTTTGCACGCCTACCTTTGTACCCCACTACCATAGATGTTGGCAGTTAGAAAATGCTTTTAGCACTAAACCCAATGTTTTTTTTTTTAAATAAAAATGATACACCATATCAGTAAGTAAATTGTCTCATTGTGAAACCAGATAGTCAGAAGTGAATCAAATAATGATAATGTCAGGGACATTATTTGATAACATAAAGAACATAAATACTCAATCTGCTAATTTTGTAATGGAATCTACCATGTATTTACAATAATGTGAATTTGTAATATTATAAAAACAGGGCTGTTAAAATCCTAGTATTGTACTTTTTGGGTTTACTTTTTGAAATTGACCAAAAGAATATAAAGCTCAGTTACGCTTCTTTCGTAACTGCGACTCCTATAAGGCATTCACATTTGCAAAAACACAGCTGCTTATTAGACACCATAAGTAAGAACATCACGCGCATTTATTTATTAAGTCAGAAAAAATAACTGGCTCATGTATTTGGATAAGTGTCTACTCGTTTTTTTTTTCAGTAAATTCAAAATGTTTACCATGACCACTTCCACTTTTAGTTAGACATCACGATTATCATTACAAAATAAAATAGGGTTTATTAGCTAACGTCACATACAACTGTGTTTATTAGAAAGGTCTTTTTCGTAATGATTCCGATTGTTATTTTTTACTCTTTTTATTAATATATCTGCCTAAAACCGCGTGTGATCTGTGAAATGATGTCGCAAATGACCTCTAGCAAATCGAAGGCCGTCTATTTAACAGTAATATATTTAAAATGAAATATATTTAAAATCTCTAAAAGATCAAGGTTCCGCCAAGATTAACCACATAAAAAAATTGGCATCTCTTCAATGTTAAATATATCTGGTTTTCGTCATTTCAGCAAGTAATATTCCTGAACAGAGAGCTCGTCGACCGTGGCCTAGCGGATTGGGACATCCCGCCGGACTCGTGAGCGCCAGCCGCGCCGGCTCAGCTACCTACTTCGATAAATAACGACGCTGACTAGTTGTATATTGGAGTAAATTGCATTTCATTTCATTGACTCATGTACATAATTATACACTCGAGACTATACGGCTACCTAAAAGTAAAAAGCCAGGTCTTAATGGCTATGCTTTTAGTCTCACCCTGATGAATGACACATAGCTGATAAATTAATAAATGTTTATTTTCTATAGACATATTATTTTGATGTAGATTTAAATTGTTTACGGTCTGGTTATACTGAATCGGTTTTGATGAAGTAGTATACAAACAAATAATATAGGATTAAAAACATCACTTGTTGACCTGATCCACTATAATTATTGTTATAACAGGTACTACTAGTTCGTCTTAGCTCCCACATTAATAACATCGTTAATACAGTATGCCTGTGAATGAACTGTTTGATTGGTAGAAATCATTTGTGAAATTAATGGTAGAGTTAAGGGTGTTTACTGGCACCAGAAATATGGGTCAATTCTTAAATTGTTACAATGATTTCCTAGTGAGGTTAAAATATAAGAAGTTCAGGATGCTCATTATAAATAAAAAACACTTGTTACTGCCAATTTGCATTTTAACTAAATTTAAGTTTCAAATCTTGTTGTGCTGTCTTCCAAACATGTTTTATGCATTTTAAATTCAACAAAGCTCTTAGTGCCAAATTTATGGTACAATAATTACAGTGTTCTAGAGAAAAATGTAATCGTTTATAGTTCCCCTGGCTTATGCCGTGTTACAATGTGCCTTTGGATCTCAGTGCTATCGTTTTTGTGACAAAGCTGTAAGTCACAAAATGTAAATTTGAAACAGTGAAGTGTGTCCTCACTTTATTTTTAATGCCTATTATTTCTCTTTGTGCGTAAAGACTGAAAATGTAAAGTAATGTACAGTTATACGAAGTATAGAATAATGTGTAAAAGAAGATACAACATGGAACTTGTGTGCCTGCCTGTGTCAATATGCTGCTGGTATGAGAGAATTTCATGATGTTCTTCAGTGCTATGAAGATGGCTGAAATGTTTGCAGTGAAATCTTAATAAATAATTCCACCTGAGTTGATGTGGTTGTATTTATATTAACTGTACTTATTTGAATAGATAAGCGTAAAATAATCTGCTGCAAATATTCTAGTCATCTACAATAACAGCCTCGTTGTGTTCAGTGCTTCCATTTTTACTTTCAGATGGCACTAAACATTATATTCTATTCAGAAGAATTCAGCTGTCTACGTCGCTATCAAAATCTTGAGTAATTGACAGTTATAATGAGCACTTACGTATCCTGACTTGTTGAATAAATTAATTAGTGTATTGTAAAAAGTAGATTAGCAATTTGATATTTCAATGTTCTAAGTAAATTCAGTATTTTGATAAGTTAAATGATAGTGTTTGTTTTAGTTCTTTTGTTTGGCAAGCTTTTTTCCCTAAAAAACTTAGATTGTGATTTTGACCGTTATTATTTAGAAGTCAAGACTACCTTAGATTATTTTGGAAGTATGAATCCAGTTTAGATGTGTATTCGAATATTTGGTCAATACACGTTATGTGTAATCTCAAAAAGAAGGATTACAAACCAAGATTTGTAATAATTATTGTACATTATTCGAATACATACAAACTACTGGTCGTGCGTTTGCATTTTGTTGACGTCCTTATTTTTGTACATAAACTAATATATTTGCGGTTAAATCAATAAATTATCGTTTAAAAAACATAATTATTTTGTTTTTCATATATAATTCAAATTGGCAAGTAGTAACGAAGCTGGGGCTCTTCGACATTGATACAAAGGAGTCGTTCATGAACTCTGCACGAAGCACTCTCCTCTTTTTGGAACGACTGCGACTTGACGAGTTACCTATAATATGAATCGTTGACCAATTCGTTCCAGTTTGTTTTAACTAAAGGTAGCTCCAAACTACCCAAGAATCAAACAGCGAGCGCCTAGTTGCATGCGCGATACCGAAGGCAGTATTTTCTACAGATTCATTATGATCTACAGCAAAAAAGTGGAAGCTACACTACTTTCGCTACTTTGAGTATGCGTATAGATAAGACTGAAATTTAAAATTTGTGCGCTAGTTGCTTTTGAGTTATTCAAGAGAAATTGAGTGTTTGTTGGGGCGAATTTCGTTTGTTGTTAAGCTTGTAGAATAAAAAATATATAGAAAGATAGCTCTTATTTTGTGCCAAGTGTACCCTATATTGTGAATTTGTGCCTCCTAATGGCTTTTTGAACTCTATGCCACAAAATCTGGTGAAATTTGATAAGCGCACTCTAGTCGTCACAACTCAAACTAGGTAGGTAGCTAGTTTCAGTTGTGATGACTTCAACATTTACGAGGGCTGACATTATTTTGACCTATCAGATACTTGGAGCCCTTGTTCAAAAACACGTAGGTACCTATAGATTTATCGTTTGTCACAAACCTGTGAAAAAGGAAGATTTAAAAAACTCGGCTGATTTTTTTATGGCCTTTCAGCACGTGTGGTGGTTCAATACGTATGTAAACATTTTTACAATGGTGAAAAAATCACTTGTTTTTGTCGTGTTTATTCAGCCTCTTTATTCTTATTACTCGACGACCTATGTGGCTCAGTGGGAAAAAGGCCCGCCTGAGACGCAGGTTGCGGGTTCGATTCCCGCCGCGGGACAACTGTTTATATGATCTGCATATATTTGTCTCGGTGTTTTCTATGTATAATATGTATGTATTTACAAAAAAATATGTCTATATGTAGTTTATCAGTCATGTAGTTCCCATAACACAAGCTCTGCTTACTTTGGGGCTAGATGATATGTGAGAAACAACCAGCATTATTTATTTTTAGGATTAAGATCTGAATGCACTGTTTCTCGAGAGTAGTCAGATTTAGAAATAATATTAATTTAGTAATTTTATCAAGTTTCGGCAGAGAAAACGAACAACTAGTTAAACTTGAATAGAATGAACTTTATGGCATTGTCTTCATTAAGAACTAAACCCTAACCGATGACGCGAAGAGCTCTTTCTTACTCTAGCCCGAAGTCATAAAAAGGTCGTAATTAGCCGCATTCTGTTGCGAGTTAAAATAAGGAACACAATTATTGATATAAAATATATATATGAAACTTACATTAACCTACACTTATATGCCCAGTCCACTTACATAAAATATATTAACAAATATAAATACATCAACTTGAAAATTCGACAACAGAATCAAATCTTAGATTTGATCATTACCAGATGGTAACATGGGTAAATATCCTTATATTATCAGAAATCAATTGTTATGTATACTATTGTCAAAATATGTATTATATTGATACATCTTATAACAAAACTGATTAACATTAAATCGTCTGACCCTGTTCATGTCAAGATAAAGTTATTTATATTGATAAAACACGTGCGCTATCATTGTAATATTTTTTCAAACTAAATAAATATTTAATATCACGTAGATAAAAAATATACTATCACAATCCTAGACATAACTTTAACAAGGAATAATTAACACATTTTCATTTTGAGCTAGACAAAAATTAACAATTGAGAATAACTTGTGGACACTGAACTTAATTTAACATACGGTCACGTTTCACAAGTTTCACGTTTCATAAGTCAAAATGGTCTTGAGGCAGAGCATCTTCACTTTTAGTTACAGTTCCAGCGAAGTTCAGTCAGTGTGGCACAGTGGAGACACTAAGGTCTTGAACAAGCCTACACTGCACTCAATCGTCTTTGTACATTATTAACTCCATTTCTAAAACCGACCATACCTAAATGTTCACAATTCTCAATATAATTGAACTAAATAAATATTATGCAGTTTATTAACTTATTTGATTCAGTGCCCTGAAATTGCTAAATGTAACGTTTGATAGCTTAGCTCCATACATCTGCAGAATATTTCTTCATTGACTCAAGTTTTTTGAGGTACTGGATAGCGTCAGACTCCGTCTTGCCGCCTTTTTCAATTATTGCTTTTAGAACTAAGTTCCTCACATCTACAGCCATGTTCTTTGCATCTCTGAAACAGGAAGGTTGCAAGTCACAGAAATATTCTCATTGGTTTCTAGCGTGGTGACCACTCGGTGGACCAGTGACATTGTAATTGTTACAGGAAGTTGGTGAGTAAAGAGGGGTTAGGGCCGAAAGTCTTTTTCCAGCAGTGCACATATACCAGAAACCTGGAGCTTCTTATGACTCCAAGCCGTGTGCTGAGCAAAGGACCTCGACAACCTCGGTGGCGGGGTGTGCGAGTAGCCGGAAGCTGCTCTGCGATGCAAGAGATGCGGGTTCAAGATCGTTGTTCCGTGTCTGGGTGTTATGGTACCGTGGTACTCGTAGTTCCTGACACCCACAATACAGGGAATCCTATGTATGTGAATGTTGTGTGTTTATGAAAGATAGATTTTTATTGAACACATACGGATACAGCACCGACAAGTACAAATGACAAGAAAGAAAAACAAACATATAGATAAAGATATAGATTTTCTTTTTGATTGTCATTTATAAGGATCATTCTATAATGTTGTGATTTCGAAGAATGAATCAAATTGCTATGCAAAGAGAGCGTGTCGCTAACACTCATCCTGATGAAGAGAAAATCTTCCTTTCATCAGGTGAGTGTTAGCGTAATGAATTGAAATAGTCAGTGCCTCCACCGATAGGATTGTTTTTTATATTATGAATGAACTTATTCATTTTGATAAACTGATTCATGTAGAGAAGCTCACCCGCAGATATAGAAGTGTCCGTTACGGTTCCCGAGAATGTCCCATAACTGGTCCAGTTTCTTATCCAATAGATGCGAGACATATATCTTCTGCGGCTGGTCGCGCGAGAAAGCCAGGTTTAACTGCACATCGCCGTTCTGCTCATACTTCTCCAGTTCCTGAAAATTGGCGACAAGGTTTCATAAAATGTTTCTTTTAGTATGTAATTTGTGTTGTATTTTTTAAATACAGAAATAATAATAGCACTATTTACAAGATATACGAAAGAACCGGGTGAGCCAAATAAATTAATAATAAAAAAAATATTCTAAATATTGTACCTATATACAGTATTGTATGTAGGTATCCTATCCAAATATAAAAATTAGGAATTGACACAATAACGTCATAACGGCAGACACGATTAGGACAGGATAAACAAATAACAATCGGAGGAAAAAACACAATGCATTGTGTTAATTTTCCCATAGAATTGAATATGAAAAGATCAGGGCAGACAGAAGTCGCTTCGATTGCCTCAATGTTTAGAAACGTCAGTTCAAGGAAAATATTCCCATTTAGAACAGTCACACACGAGAACACAATAATTTTAGAAGATAATTTAATTAGTCGTTGTCCAGTTACGCGCGGTTGGTATAGATAGATAGTATTATCGTAGCAGTGAAAGGTTATTCGTGACAAATTATATTGCTGCAATTGGCTTGAATGCACTGAATTTCACCGCACCTTTTATATCAGTAGGTAGGTAGTTTGTTGTAAGCAGAGCTTCATAGGTTATTGATTTTTTGTAATGTTGATTTAGTAAATCGAACTCAACTCAAACGGCATTGAATGCACAAATAACACGTTTCGTTGAGAATTTTGAAATCGAAATGAAACTTAAATCTATCATAGATCCCGCGGAACATTTGCCACGGGTTCCAATTACAGTCGTAAAATCACATAGTTTTTCCTTTAAAAAATGTTGTTACTTAATTGGATTGGCGTTTATCGGAACTCAGCGTAACACCGGGTTCCAATTACAGACGTAAATCGAACGTTTCGTTTCTCTATAAAAATTTACAATTATTTGAGGGGAAAACGAGTCATTGTCTGCCTACGACTGTATCTTATTCGAACCCGGTATTAATCGATCGGTTTTTCCTACAACACAGACAGAACTGCCTATCTGTTGTTTTACCGTTGGGGTTCATATGAGATACTTACCTATAAACACCATCTATTTACCTACCGTGTGAAATAAATACTCATACTCATTTATTTTTAACCATGGGAACCTATAGTACACTTGGTTACGTCAAAAACTTAAACTTAAATGTATTGAGTAAGTACCTCTTGGTATATGTAGTCCTGGTCGCGATGCCTGCACCCGAAGTACAGGATATTCTCACCCACTTCCTTCCCGTTAGCGCGGGCGAAAGCGCGCTCCTGCAGGAATCCTCGGAACGGCGCCAGACCCGTGCCGGGACCCACCATTACGATCGGGGTTTGGGTCTGCATCGGAAGCCTGAAACCAAAATGTTTTCATGAGGAAGGACCTCTAAACGGTCAACGAAACGTCAGCAGTAGAATAGTAAAGTACGTGGTATAGTCTTAATAATATCCTAAAATGATACTAAACCACGATAATTTCAATGCTATTTTTGCTACGTTTAATACCACAAACTAAAGATAACTTAAGTCACAAACATAGCTAGAATTAGCAAGTCGAAGTGACAATGATCAGACCATATAGCTCTCAGAACCGACAACAGCTAGCGAAGAAAGGTTCTTGAATGGCGACCACGAACTAGAAGACGCAGTGTAGGAAGGCCCTCTACCCGATGATACAACGTAAATGTTGCGAGAAGTCGGTGGATGGAGGTGGCCCAAGATCGTTTGTCGTGGCACTCTTTGGGGGAGGCCTATGCAAAGCAGTGGATTTCTGCAGGCTGATGATGATTTTTCGCGACGCAAGAAGTCGTTATGTATTTGGGGCAAGAGGTTGTTAGCACGTTTGTAAGTGTTTGTCTGTTACTCCGAAACGGCCTATCCGATCGAAATGCTTTTTGAAAGTTAATAGATTCGAAATTTGTAGAAAAATGCGTTAGTTTTTTAAAACTTTAAATGTACTTAAAAACGGTAAACTCATACACTCTCATAAACTCATACTCCTTACGTCGTCGTGGGTAAAATGGCACGATATGTGAATTCTAAGTAGACCTATTGCATACTTGTCTAAATAAACACCACCTATTTCAACAAAATGAGGACAGAACGTCTGTTTACTGTGAACAAATGACATAGGTAGCTGCTGTAATGATTAGTACCTACTTTGGAAGCAATAGGACTAAAATAACCTTTTCACGGCAGCGTGCAGTGATCGTCCTTGTCCATAACTTTTGTAAATAAACCAGCTTATATTAGATTAGTGAGTTATTATCCACCGACACTACTTATAAAGAATTTAAACAGTTGATTAACTGATTCCGGTATGTCTCTTTCTGATATTATGAGTCATTTCAAGTACAATATCAGTTCTTGAAATGACACATTTGAAAACAAAACTAAACAACCGTAATCAATCTTAGATTAATTACTATAATGTTGGAAATTTTCACACAGCATAAATTAAGCAGAACTTGTGCTATGGAAACTGATATACTACTTATATACTTTTTTGTAAATACATACTTGTTATACATAGAAAGCACCCAGACACGAGACAAATATTTGCAGATCATACAAACATTTGTCCCGCTGCGAACCCGCAACTTTCTGCGTCTCAGGCGGGCCTTCGCCCACTAAGCCACAGAGGTCGGCATAAGTATGTAGATTTTTATAGTAGTTTTGTAGCCTACAATGAACTTTAAATTCCGTAGATAGATATTAAGTACTTTTAAATCTGAGCATGTAATAAGAGCATGATATTTTTTACCACCACTTTACACTTTAGCGTGGCTGAGTCCTCGACCTTTTTATTTACATACAGACACACCTTCTCACTATACCTACTATTTTAAATGTTTATCATCTATTTTAAGTGTTTATTATGTTGTACTTAGGCTAGGAATGTTTGTTTAAGTGTAAGTAAATAAATGGTCTTTTTTTTTAGTCAACGATATGTACTTACTTTAGTAGGTACCTAAGCTTGCGCCACATGTCCTAGAGATGGTATTCATGTAGCACCATTAAGTTAGGTAGCAGGAAACTACATTACTAGCACGAACATTGCTTGAGGAAAATACTTAATAACTGGTCGTAGTACCACACAGTCTCAACTATTTCCTGTTCACTGTTGCATGATAAAAAAAAAGAATATAATTGAATTAAAGACAACTCAGGTTCTGTCGCATAATAAATTATCTTTTTTTAAGTAAACCTGTATCGTCTCCCCAAAAATCATAATATTTCAAAGAGCAGAATAAAATTTTGCTATAAATTGGTTCTATCCCAGAAATTATACTTTTTAACAGACACCAAAAAAAGGAGGAAGTTCTTACTTGATATCTTCACCACTTGTTAATCGATTTTGATTATTCTTTTGTTGTTTTATAAAGAATGATCCCGGAGTGACAAATCACAGGGGACGCTGCAATGGATGATGTTAAAACATGTATGAAATTTTGTAAAAACTTACTTGTGACCTTCTTCTTTGTGCAGGTTAGAGAATTTCTATCACGTGTTGATGGAATGTGGTTTAGTTTAGTAAGGATTTGTAAGTTTTTTCATCGAGGCCAGAGAACTGATTCAGTTGTATTTTATCCTCATTAGATGATTTCTTGTTGTAGTTAGTTAAAAAGTTTTATCTTTTTTATATTGTGTTATAGTTGTTGTGTATTTTATGTTTGTTTTACAGGGATGGCATATTACTCTTTGGCTGAAACTCCCTTATAAATAAAACATTTTAAAAATAACAATCTTCCTTACCTAAACTGTGATTTCCTTATGTAAACGGGAACTCGCGGCAGGGGCTTGCCGGCCTCCGGCTTGTGCGCCGCCAGCCACGTGGTCGCCACACCTTTGTTCACGCGCCCGGTCGGCGTCTTGTACTCCACCACTACTGCTGTCACGTGCACTGTCTCCGGGTGGAGCTGCAACACCAAATCATTCAAAATCCACACGTACAAGCTTGAAGCAAGTTTGAACGTGGGATCCCAGGATCTATGCTAAATAAAACAACCAGGGGTCTAGACAAATACCACCCTCTGTTGGCGTTAACGCCTGCGGAAAGATTGATTTTTATGGGAATGACATTAGCTGTGAAAATGTCACGAGACAGCTGCCAAATTTTACCTTGATAAATTTGCGTTAGCGTGAAAGGAGAAGTAATCGTGAGGTATTGGTCTAGACCCCAAGACGTACAAGCTTGAAGTTTACGTTTATTCGAGCGTGTGGACCAGAGGTTCTATGCTGAGTTTAACATTAAGTCAAAACAGTGGCCGTATCGACATCAGCATCCGATGACTCTGCATAGAGGCTCAGTAAATCTTAAACTTCAAAGTACGATTTCAAAGGCGGCGGCAGCGACCAGCTGCAGCAGACCGCAAGTAGCCCTAGTAACTGGTTAATTGATCAGTGGCTAAGCAAAATTAATCTTGTGTGGAATTGACAGTTGGTAGCTGTTTTGTCGCTGCGGTATTCAGCGGTCGTGTTCCGATTCGTACCTTAATGGTTTAATGCGTAATGTCACAAAGTTCAGCCGTCGACGTCATAATGAGTTAATTTATGAGCATATTCAAACGTACGTCGAGCACGGTTGCCGGCAGCTATGATCTACACATGATCGTCAAGCATATATCTTCGAAAACGTCATTAGCTTTTATAGAATCTTTTTTTAATTTAAATATCGTGACACTCTTTCTCTTTTTTTTTCTGAAACCAATTCAGAAGCTCTTTATTATGAGCTCCTACATTAGCTTCGAAACAGCATACACAACAAAACGTTGTTGTAATTAGGCGTATTATCATATTTTAATGATACTTATCTGCTTTTAGATATAGATACCTAATGAGAATCGTTGACTAACTGACAAACAATGCACAGGAAGTCCTAAAAACCTGAAATTCGGAGAGTATGTTCCTTTTGATGTATAGAAATGCACTATTGCTGCTAACACACTTTAGGCAGTTGAAGTAAAAAAATATTAACTAGATATTAACACCTGTCTGTACTACCCATGTTTCGAACAAATAAAGTAATTGTATTGTATTGCGCATTGCTGCAATCGCCATGTTTTCGCTACTAACTTGAGAGCGCACGTCATACATATACATCTTTAATATATGTACATGTTGGCTTACACCCGTGATAAAACCTTATGTCTTGTCTTACCTTAGGACTAGACGAAATTGAATAATATCTAGGCTGGAGACGAGGTAACAGCTCGCAAATGTGGTCCAGCGGTGGTTTACACGACGGTATGTCTTCCAGAATGTGTACAATATTCCTACAAGCTTCTGCGATGAACGATTGATACAGCGCCTTGCCTTCTGTGGAATTCGTCGCCATAAGGATCAGTTTTTTCTTATCCTGCAATCATAACAGAGAAACACAAGTTATTTTTTACAAATATATAGGTTGACAACCTCTGTGGCGCAGTGGGCGAGCCCTGCCTGAGACGCAGAGGGTTGCGGGTTCGATTTCCGCTGCGGGACAAATGTTTGTATGATTAGCAAATGTTTGTCACGGATATATCAGTCATGCAGTTTCCATTATACAAGCTCTGTTTAGTTTAGGGCTAGATGATGCTGTGTGAAAAAATGTCCAGGATTTTTTTATATATATCCCCAACCCGCGCCCTCTTGGTAACGTTTTGTGTTAAGACCTATTTAATAACTATCCCTATTAAACCAAGTTTGAGCTACGTTGGCACTGGCGCAAAGGCTTACACTCTTTTTAGAGTTAGAGTAAATAATGTACCATAAAAAAAAACTTCATAGCGTACAGAGTCAGTAAATACGTTGTAAAAACTCGGTCTAACGCGGCCTTGAGCCAAGCTACTCGCAAATCAGTAATTTCCTTGTCTTTATCGTAATGTATGTGAAGTGATGATAAGTTTAGTAATCAGTTACTATTCATTCGTTTTATTGTATACCATACCTACCTACACACCTAATTTTATCAAAACATTAATAACCTACTAGAATTTTTCAGTTACAGCTAAGTCCCACAAAATAAGTAATATTAATCTGTACATACTTCGTTTCAGAATCAGATAAGATGGTGCAAAAATGGAAGCATAAGTTTAAAATAAAGCGTAGTTTATCCATTTCCGTATTATGTATCATATATACGGCCTCATAACATACGACCGAGAACAAGGTCGTGAATCCTATCCTATCCTACTTAATATTATAAACGCAAAAGTTTGGATGAAAGGGGATGGATGTTTGTTACACTTTCACGCAAAAACTACAAAACGGATTTTGATGAAACTTTACAGTAATATAGCTTATACATCAGAAAAACACATATGCTACTTTTTATCCGGGTACCACGTGGGCGGAAGCTAGTATATTAATAAGAATAAAGCAAACCGAATAAGAAATCTAAACTGAATGAACTGCACAAGGTGTCTAGACAAATACCACTTTCTGTTAGCGTCAACGCCTGCGGAAAGATTGAATTGTATGGAAATGACATTCATTAGCTTTGGAAATGTCACGTGACTTCTGCCAAGTTTTACCTTGTCTTTGCGTTAGCGTGAAAGGAAAACTGAGCGTGAGGTATCTGTTTAGACCCTGGGCACATTATTATACCGAAAAAGGATAAATTTTACAACTAAGAGAGAGTGCGGCTCGACAATCAAGATCTTAACGTTGAACATAACTCGAGAGCAATTTTGAGTGTAGCAGATATATTTTTCAACGAGGATATTGGAATTGGTTCGTATGTAAGATCAACCTCAAGAGTTGTTTGATTAAATTAACAATAACAGCCAAATGCTGGAAAGCTACTAAAGATTTAAGTAGAATTAGAAAGAGAGGTTATATTTATGACATTTCCATGCAATTCAACCTTTCGGCAGGCGTTAACGCCAACCGAAAATGGTTGTTGTTTAAGAGGCCCAGTCGAGTCGAGTAAAGATCTTGAAAAACACGGGGTAGAGTCAATCTCTTCTCTATCTCTATGAGTTTATTAGGCCATCCGCTGCAGTAGGGGCGGGTAACCACGTCACGTTTCCTATCACGCCCCACGCCATTGCGTGAGTACTTCTGTGCTCTTGATATTTTCAAAAACAGACCCTTGACACGCGACACCCGCCACGCTCGCGGTTCCCGCCCAACGCTTAAGGCCGTCTCTTAAGCTTTAAAGCCATCGTATCACAGTTATATCTGATTTCACTGATCAAACACTTTTGACATTGCCCTGACTTTGACGTATTGGATCAATATTGAGGCGGAAAATCACGCCCTACTACGTAACATTTATAAATAGCAATACTTACTTCCTCATCCGTACAGTACTCCGCAAGCTCCCTCAGGATGTGGGTTCGCGGCAGCGCCGTGATCTCGATGTAATGAGACAACGCGGTGCGGTACGACGTCGGGCACGGGAAAGGATTCTTCTTACTGCTCTCTTGGTCGGTGTTGATGAGAGAGAAGATCTCGTCCAAGTTGGCTCCCGATAGTTCGCCGAGTCTATTCACGAGATCGCTGTCGTTGATCGGATAGATAGCCACGTGGTCACCTGAAAATGTTATAAGCACTTAAACACCCAACAGTCACATAATCCTGACCCCATACTATCCCTGAATCGCGGGTATCATGAACTAAGTGCCAGGGCGCCACAGCACCCGGAACAAATATATGCAGAACATGCAAACATTTGTCCTACAGCGGGCATCGAACCCGCACCCCTTGCGTATCAGCCAGCTACTCGCACAGACGCTTGTCGCACGACAAGAAGTCTTCACTATGTGATTTATGTATAGCACCCTTTCAAGACGACTATAATATAAACTTGCATCCTCACGGCACTCTCTGTTAGAGAGTGCAGGTGCTTGGTGCAGGGACCAAGAAAAAACTCGTGACACTCAGAATGAAAACCATAACATGTTTGAATTTGTTTTGCTGTTCTCTTTCGTTAGTGCGATTTAAAAAGAGGCCAACCCTGGTTTTAGAGTGCTGCACGAACGCTGACAACGACGCTATAACCAGATACGACTGCTTATACTGCCCTCATAAGCACGATCTAGGCTTGTAGAACGACCAAGCAAACCAAAAACACTGAATTTGAAATTAAAGGCATTATAAATGTTTTTTGCCTAGATTATGTTGATTACCAATAAACAAATAAATAAAAATAAAATAAATAAAACTACTCCTTGATCAGTTCATTTCTATGACTAATTAGACTTGCAGCTCAGCAGAGTTTAGTCCTTGGGTTAAGATTCTAGGTATTTCCAGCATAGGTAACTATTTTCAGCTTGGTGTCCATACTCTTTCAATATTTGTCGAGGGGCATACATAATTCAAAAACAACTCACGTGCTAATAATCACGTACTTATCAAATCGTTAAGTGAAACAGGTTCAACTTATGTAATTGCTACGCAAATGTCGGTGTAAAAACGATTTACATACAATACAAAAGGTTAACTATACCGTAATGAGTATATTTAGTGTTGGACTGAACTCGGCAATAAACAAGTGAACAAGGCGGATTGGACAATGCTATTTTTTATACTTTGAATATGCCCGGGCAATCTGACGCGGCAGCCGCATGGCGCATGGCAGTAGCGATCAACAAATTCATGCGAACCTTGACAAACATTCGACAGCAATGTCCCTATAATCGCCACCGCCACCGCGGAAGTTTGAACGGGCCTTTAATTATTCTGTGACAATGGCAAAACGAGAATGTTTCCGCAAAACGAGGCCCCTAATTACCAGCAATGTACGTAAAGAGCCCGTTTGACGTAAGGGGTTGTTTATTCGTAGGTTGTCTCTGAATCGATTAATTTTATCCAAATACTTAGGCTGACCATCCATCTAGGCAACTCGCTTGTTTTGAATGCGTAAATGAGAGTCTTCAAACATACAGCAAAAGAATAGTAGGAGTACATACCAGCTTCATATCGCATTTTGGAGTCGGAAATGTCGAGTTCAACGTGCAGGCATGATCTGCCTCCCCCGTGGTGCAACTCTCTGTTGACGGTGATTTGAGCAAGGAACGGATTCTTCGCATCATACGGCCTGGAAACAAATTATAAATAAAAAGGCTGATCGTGCCTTATCTGATCAGTAATAAGATGCCCAATACTTCGGGATTCTTATAACACTTGCCAGTTACTGCGTGACCCTATTAATACTCAAGTGTTGAAGTCAGTATTTAGATCGGATTAAGATGACCTTTCTACAGTAGATACAGAAAAATGCACTAAACACCGTCCACTCTTTTTACAGATAATTTTTGTTTGCGTCGATTTTCGACGATGTCAGTTCAATCGTTTCCTATGATGGAACAATGCTCAAGTTACATTTTCTTTAATTAAAGAAAATGTATCCACCGCATCAGATGTTGGGGCAGCTAGTACGTCCAGGAACAGGCCCATATCAAGAGAGTGTATTTTCAAATTCCTAAAAACGTTCCCTCTTCAGCGCAGTCTGAACACACTCCGTAAAATGGCCTATACCATTATTACGTTTTTTTTTTATACAACTAAAGTGTATAAAAAAATGGGGAAGATGTCTAGTTTTTTTGTATTGTCCGGTTTCGGGAATTACGTTCGTTCACATAATAGATGGTAAACTAGTTCGCCATCGCGGATACGTCCAGCAGGACTTATTTGCATCAAAGATGATATTTTAAAATAACTTACGGCTTTTGAACTTGTAGCGAGTGCAGCCTTGCAATTTCGCCGGAGAATACATTTTTGGGTTCGATCTCGCCTGGAGGGTGGAGCACTAGCCTGAACTGACGGGTCAGCTCTTCCTCGCCCGTGCTCTCAATATCAAACTTCTCGCACACGGCCGGCCAGAATTTATCTTTCCATGTAATGAAATCATCTTCAATGCTGAAATGAGAGGTCAAATTATATTTAAGAGATTTTTTGCCGAGAGCAACTAATTTGGAATATTTTAAATTGTATAAAATAGCTCAGCTTAAATATGCATACATAATTTTAAGCGCAAGTCAGACAGATATTTAGCGCTACTATTACATTTTAATGGAACGGCAAGACATGCTCGTCACGTCATCGCCAGACTTCATTTCTGTGTGGCTTACGTCTTAGAATTTGCTAAATATTGGACTTCTATATATTCTATTGAATATTGTAACAAATTTTGGTGCAGCAAGATACAGAATAATAGAAGCCGTCCGTTAGCGGACTTCCCGATCCGAAGGTCGTGGAATTGAACCTGTTCATGCACTAATGGATGTTTTTATGCGAAAAGTGTATGTGCCAATTAACACGTGCCCAAAACGGTGAAGGAAAACTTCGTAAAGAAATGCATGGCATGCCCTAGAACCGAAAATTCGAATGCATGTACCATCAGTTAGTGTTTCAATAAGGGGTGATAGGCTTGCACCCCCACGTCACGTGGAATGCTAAATACTTGCAAAACGCGGGCATATGCCAAATGTTATGTTCGGACATGCTCTGTATTGTAATAATTTAATGAATTTAATGTGTGGTAGATCTACCATCTCGTTGGTAACCTCAAAGATCTACATACTAAGTTGATATATATCTGAGGTTGTCCATCATGAGAAATAGAGATGCGATCGTGTTTTTTTTTTAAATAATAATTTAACAATCTTGAACTTACTTGGCATCATCGTCTCCGAGCCCAAGTTCATACACACGAGTAGCACCAAGCTCTTCCAACCTCTTGTCCAAATATATTGCTACAGAGTTAAAGTGCTCATAAGTTTTGTTTCCTAAGCCAAACACCTGAAATTCATATTGAAAATTAATATTGCTTTATCTACATAAAAGTATTTAACATAATAAATGATAATAATTAATTTCTTTCAGGCAACTCAGTTAAGTGCACATACAAATACAGCTCATATATATTAATGAAAACTGTGTATATTTCAGTTTTGACAAACTACTAATGATGCTACCTTTCCTGCTAATGATAGGAAAACGATACATAGATTAAAAGCCACGCCAATCTAAGCGGCACAGTGTAGCCCATTATGTATGTATGTATGTATGTGTGTGGACTCCCTTTTCCGCATTTAAACTCTTAGTTGGTTCATTGTGCGTGGGAGTTTTGGCTAGTGGGTTAGCCAGCCCAACTCCGCCCAGAAGCACAGAAGTTTCCTGGGGTCTCCGCAGGCTTTGCGGAGTGACCTTGGGTTGCCAAGGATTTTTGCGCGGTGAGTTGCTACACCCACACATTCCAGGATTACGTGGGCAGCTGATTCCTCTTCGGTTAGACATCCTCTGCAGAGTGGGCTGTCTGTGGCTCCGATGTTGTAGAAGTGTTTGTTCAAGGGGCAGTGACCAGTTAGAGTGTAGCCCATTAAAACAGTACAGTTCAAGCTTTGAATTCAAATGAGAGATTCAAAAGTGATACAAATTATTTAAAGTAGTGTCTTTAGATCTCCACATTCTGGTTTTATTATTTATTGTTAATACACAGACAGCCATTAGGTACATATAATTATATGTTGTCAGTGCACTATAAACGTTTGTCCAATCTATTTTTAAAAGACTTCACATATAGATCTGTGAACTCTTTTAAAAATAGATTGACTCATTCCAGAGACAGTGATAAGTCCTCCAACTTATCACTGTCTCTAGAAGCCGGTTTCAAATGTGAATGATACAGTTGTGTACAGTATGCTTTCTTGGATTGACGACCGATGTGGCACGGTGGGCGAAGGTCCGCCTGCGACACAGAAGGTTGCGGGTTCGATTCCCGCCCTGGGACAAATGTTTGTACGATCTGCAAATATTTGTTCCGGGTGTTCTGGGTATTTTCTATGTATAATAAAAAAAAAATATCTATGTAATGTATTGTATTAAGTATATCAGTCATCTAGTACCCATAACACAAGCTCTGCTTAGCTTGGGGCTAGATGATGCTGTGTGGATTGTCCAGCATTATTTATTTATTTATTTATTTACCTAGCTGGTTCAGCAGCTTTAGCAGATGTTTACTCAGTTTCTGTTTATAATTATTTTTATAGTATTTATTATTAAGGCCCTATGTCTGTCTTAGCTTAGTACAGACAGACATCAGTGTGATATCAGTGTTGCATTATTAATGCAAAAGTATGGGTTTGTTTTCAGAAATATTAAAACAAGCAAGGCAGAATTGATTATGGACAAGGCTGAAGCACAAATAGGCTGTATGTGAACACATTATATTAGGTATTGGTCTCTAGCATATGTTTTGGATAAAGCGATTGACGAAGGTATACATAGAACAAATCCTTATCATGTGTAGAGTTCCTTTTGAATTAACAAAATAATAGACTAGGTATATTTTACTCAAGCTATTAGGTTATAAAATTAGGCATACCTACTGACTGGCAATAGTAACAATCAAATCTCTTTCTTGCTTGTTTCTGTTTCACTATAAATAATAGGCAATTCATACCATGTATTGCAATTTTGAAATAGTCGTCACAAACAGTCGTCGTTTTAGCACTCGTGGTAGTATTCCAATAAAAACACTCATTATATAGTCCAACTAATGAATAAATAGTATAAATTCATTCATAAATTAAAATAAATTTACAAAACAAATATGATGTAACTAACGCACAAGGTTGTTGGCGATCAATCGGTCTCACTCAGCGCGCACTGAATGACTAGTGATTTAGTTCATTCAAGATTTTACACTGTACAGTAACCCATTATTCAATATCAGTAAATTACTTTCCACTTTCAGTTATTCTAATTTCCTACTCCCATTTTTTTATTGTATTTGCTATTCTTTCAGTCAGAATCAGCTGGCGAGTAGACACCAGGGTTTCCAACTCTAAAATAAATTTTATCCTTATCATCTACCTACTAAAACGGGAAAAACCTTGTCAAAAAGCAGTTCGTACATAATATAATGAGCCGAAAAATGAAGAAGACCCTATCTGTAGCAGACAAAAACAACAATACATTCAATTAAACCCAATTCCAAATCAGGTACTTGTTATTTAAATGGTAACATTTACAAAATGAGTCTTTAATCCGACAATCTAGATTCCTAAGGAACGTTCCGTTTTTATAACATGTCCAAACAAAAAAAACATGATTTATTTTTTGAGGATTGTTATATTTTTTAACATTAACTACATAAAAATAACACATGGCAACACTTGAAACACTTCACTATGACTTTGACAATTGACTTGACGTTAATTGTGAAGTGAAGTCTTGTTAACGGAGCAGAGTCCTAAAATCTTTGATCCAACAGGCCAACAGCCAGCAAATGTATGAAATGAAGCTGCGAATGAACTTTACTATTCAACTTTATGATTGAGCACCTTATTTTGGTTTGCAACCTCTTTGGTGCACCTTTAAGCTTGTAAAAAAAACAAACAATAGTCCATATTCTCAAACAACTTAGACCGTAGTGCAACAAATTAATTCATGAATAGAATACATACCTACCAAACAAAAGCCGCAATGCAATTAATATATTATTTACTCCTTGGTGCAACGAACGCTTAATCACATGTCGTATCGCACGATTCGCACGGTCGTCAGTCGGTCGATCTAAAGTCAAATACCTATGTAGCAAACTAACTAGGAAGTTAAACCTACCTATAATGCACTTTGTACCTATATGTACGTAGGTAAGATACCACACAAATATTACTACAAAACAAAAATAACACCTAAGAATAAATACCTACCCTATTGCTGTCGGTATTTTTATCTCAAGGTACCTACTAATTACCTATCTTAATCCGTAGTAGTACAAACAAGATAAAAAAATTATTTTATTTCTCGTCCGTGTAGGAAGTAGAGCACGAAACCAATCATCAACGTTTTTGCCGATGACGCAACAGTGATTTTAAGTTATGAGTCCAAAGTTAAACACAACCTAGGTATCTGGCTACCTAACTATATTGGCAGATTTCTGTAAAAAGAAATCGTGTCAATGAAACCCCTAGTTTACATGTTCTTGGTACCTACCTGATTACAGGTGAATATATTTTAAGGGAAAAATTAAAGACTCAAATTTAAAATCCGAGTAAAAGTAGGTAACTACTTAAGGTAGGTGTTATAGCTTACCGCATAATTTAATCCGGTTAGATCAGGATCTCCATTCTTCAACCATTCGTAAAATTCCATTGCGTTGTCGGTTGGATCTCCTTCACCGTACGTCGCCATGCAGAATACGGCCAGTGAATTGGATATGTCTTGTAATTTTGTTAGTTCTTCCTGTAAAATGCACTCCGTTAAGCTACCCCATAAAACTACCTACTCTTCCTACCTAGCATGAATATTGACAATGATACCAACTTGTAACGTAACGATGACGAATCATAATAAGGTTGGTATCTACCTGCCTAGTTGAATGGTAGGTAGGTATTTCTAGATATTGCTGCGTCATGCAGACTTTCAATAGGTAGGTACGTAATAAATAAAAAACACCAAACAGTTACATACCTACCTCTAACCTATGGACTCGGGACTCCGTAATTGTTGTTAAATTATTTTATGGTCAAAGTTACTTCGGTTTGGTATTTCAAATTATACTTCTGTTACCTACTTATGTATAGGTATACAAAATAACAAAATGATGTAAGTATCTATTTAAAAACATCTGGAACTTCAAAATTCTATCAATCGTTGTCTAGCATTAACAAATTCGGTCAACAACTAAAGTAAAAAAGCGTGCATGATAATAACACCCAACAAATCCATAATAATACCTATTTAAATAAGTCACCCAGTGTTTAGGTACTAATTTTATACCGAAATAAAATCGGTAACAAACAAAAAACCAACCATATCACATTCCTCAGGATCGGCCACCATCCCCTTCATCTTATACCGCATGCCCTCCTTGGCCAGACGGCCTGCAAATTCTTCTCCTGTGCCCGTCTGAGATCCATAGAACACCACTAGACTTCTTCCCGAAGCTTTAAGTTTGTTTATAAATGAATTTTCGGTGACTTGTATCGACCCGGCTGGCCTGAAAAGAGGAAAAATCTGTATTCTAATATAATAAATAAACAAAGATTAGAACTTATCATAAAATAAATAGATCTCTGCAGGTAGGTAATTTGAATAAAGTGTGCATAATTATTAAAATAGGTAATACAGTGTGAGTTTCAGGGTGACCTCTGAGGCTAAAATTTAAACATTATAGTTATAGGTAAATAGCCTTACAAACCTTAGGCTCGATTTTGAAAAAAATATGATGTAAGTACTTTTAGGATAATGAAAAGAGCTTGTGTTGAATAAAAGAGGTGGGAAGCCAGGCACTATTATAATATCTGTGCAAGTAGCTATTGTATTACTCGACTAGGAGGGGGCCTGCCGTTCCCCTAGATAATATCTGTGCAAGTAGCTATTGTATTACTCGACTAGGAGGGGGCCCTGCCGTTCCCCTAGATAATATCTGTGCAAGTAGCTATTGTATTACTACTCGACTAGGAGGGGGCCCTGCCGTTCCCCTAGATAATATCTGTGCAAGTAGCTATTGTATTACTCGACTAGGAGGGGGCCCTGCCGTTCCCCTAGATAATATCTGTGCAAGTAGCTATTGTATTACTCGACTAGGAGGGGGCCCTGCCGTTCCCCTAGATAATATCTGTGCAAGTAGCTATTGTATTACTCGACTAGGAGGGGGCCCTGCCGTTCCCCTAGATAATATCTGTGCAAGTAGCTATTGTATTACTCGACTAGGAGGGGGCCCTGCCGTTCCCCTAGATAATATCTGTGCAAGAAGCTATTGATTACTCGACTAGGAGGGGGCCTGCCGTTCCCCTAGATAATATCTGTGCAAGTAGCTATTGTATTACTCGACTAGGAGGGGGCCTGCCGTTCCCCTAGATAATATCTGTGCAAGTAGCTATTGTATTACTCGACTAGGAGGGGGTCTGCCGTTCCCCTAGATAATATCTGTGCAAGTAGCTATTGTATTACTCGACTAGGAGGGGGCCTGCCGTTCCCCTAGATAATATCTGTGCAAGTAGCTATTGTATTACTCGACTAGGAGGGGCCCTGCCGTTCCCCTAGATAATATCTGTGTCCAAACTTTTGTATTTATAATAATAAGTATTAGAATATGTCCTAATACTTCCATACAGACACGGAAGTAGGAGTTTATACTTTTACATTGTCAAGGTACGTGGTTCATGAAATCATGATTAAGTTATCATCAGATAGCTGCTTTTATATTTATTAAACTAAGTAGATACCTAACTACGCAGATTGTGTATTTGCCACCAAACTTGTTTAAGATTATGAATATATTATGTGTATAGTATGTATTATAAAGTTGGTTAGGTTATTATTATTATAATTTCATGTTATCACTTGCACCCGGTTGTTCACCAATCTCCACGGCATCATTAAGGACCCGTCTGAAAACCAGCGCTGCACCTGACCTACTAGGTTTTGGTGCAGCATAATGCTGGGACGGGGACCTATTTGACCCCATTTAACACAAAATTAGGTACCTACTTAGTTTGTCCATTCGTCTCTTTTCGCTTCGTTTTATGTTAAGTAACTGTTTTGTGTGTTTATTATATTTTGTGTTTATCTTTTGCGTTCACATACAAAAAAACCTTTGATACAGTCTGGCATAAAGAATAGAATAGAATGTTGAGTGTGCAAATGTTTGTGTATATGTGTTTGAGTCGAGTGGTTTGTAAATATTGATTGGATGTGTGAGTGTAATGTTTCTGTTTCTTTGTCATGTTAATGTAATGAGTTTAATTATTCTTGTTAATATTTAACAGTCAGACTCAAAATTTTAATTCTTTTTACTTTTAATAATTTTAGATGAACTTTCAAAGTTGTTTTGTTGCCTATGAAGCAACATAACTTTATATTTGACCTGAAATGTAGCGTTACTTATTTTCTTGCTAAGTGGCGGTGGTAAATTGTTCTATATTTTGATGCACTATATTTTAAACAACCCCTGAAACCTACTGTTTTGTGTTTTGGGAGTAAAAGCTTGTTGAGTATTTTAGAGCGTGTGTTAGCAGCGTGTATATCTTAAACCCAAGTTAATTTATTCAAATAAACACTCTGGGTTTTTACTCCAAACCATCTTTTGTATTGTACAGGCTAGGTAGAGCACTCTTCTAGACTAATAAAGACTAGACTAATAAAGGTCTCCTTAGTAAAATTAAGACCTTAGGTACTCCCACTCGTTCTTTGGAATATTGAACTCATATCTCTCCAGAAGAATATTCCAAGTAAAGGAAGGTGAATACACTTCGATCTTACATGATATACAAGCAGGAGTACCACAAGGATCGGTACTGGGCCCTGTCTTGTCTATCTTTACATCGGACCTACCCGAAAGTGGTGTAGTAACTGCCACATTTGCGGATGGCACAGCTATCCTGGCTAGTAAGCAAGGACCTAAACGAAGCATCGCAATCTCTTCAAATTGGGTTAGATAAAATAGAGCAGTGGCTGGAAGTGGAGTATTAAAGCCAGTGCTTCAAATTGGCCCACAACATATATGTAAAAATGGTTTTCACATATATCCCCAATATTATTGAACGACCTATTCAACGACACCCCACACTATTCGATTTCGGAAAAAAAAGGAAAGTGGTAAAGTAGTTCCTTTTACAGTTTCTCTGAAGGATCTAAGTACTGGCACAAGAGTTTTACTACAGAAAATAGTGATTATATTTTCTTTAGGTTGTTCCTTCACACGTCTTAACATGAACTTATTTCTGATTAACCCGAAATAATAGCGTAAAGTTGATAGGTAGGTAGGTACCTAAGCAAGTAAGTGCCTTATAAAGATTATTCAACAGTTGATTAACTAAACACTACTTTGATATGACAATCTCTCATTTCAAATTCAACAGACGAAAACAAAACACTGTTGTATAGCTAAAAAACTGTTTAAAATATTAACCTATAGTAGGTAAACTGGATAGGCTCTAGTAAGTTTTAGTTTTAATGTAAATTGTTTACCTACAATAATTAAAACAACATTCACGAATACAAATCTTAATGTATACGTACCTACACGTGTCCTCCAACGAGCAGCTCTCAAGGTATCTAGTTAAGTAATTATATTTTCTAAAAGTCCCAATCCCAATGAAAATAAAGATACATGCTGAAGGTAAAAACAAGATGTAGTAATTACGTACTAGACTAGTTAGGTAGGTATCTACTTACTTAGAGCCTACCTGCCTACTTATTATAACTCTACGGAAGTGTTCGTAATTCGTGGCGTTTGTATGTATGTATGTTTGTTTGTCCGATGATACCTACCCAACCGTTTATTAAATCTTGATGAAACTTGGAAGAACAAAACCCATTATTCAAGCGGTAGAACATGCATTGAGTGGAGGCGACGTCTTAACCGCAGACTTGAGTTTGCGGAGAGACGAGCCTTTAAGGGCTTGTGAGGTTCGTGAGCTAATCCAGGAGCCGCTGCTTAGAGGTGCGACATAGTACTCCATGTGTACACATAACAAGTGGTGTGTTATTTTGTACATAGCAGTCTGACTGACTAAGCTTTTTGGAGTCTATATTGACCTTTTGTTCTATGGAATTTACTATGGAAAATAAATGTCGATGCCTAGAATTCCAATTTAGATGACTTAGAGATGGTAAGAAGTGTGTCCCGGAAATGTGGAGCTACAGTAAATAATGTTTTTTTTAAGCTGTTTAGTGGTAAACGAGCTGACTTGTTTCTTTATAGGTTTAAACTGAATCAGCTTTCGCCCTCCTCAATCAGAGTCTTTGGTTAATATAGGATATATAACCAGACACAAGTTGTCTACGGCTTTTTTCTACAATTTAAACATGGATGTTTGAACAGCCCGTGTAATAAGTGTCACCAGTGCTGTCGTCTACATAATAATGAATTTTGTTAATGGCTAGTATATCATTAATATGCAGCAAAAACAGCATTGATGACAGTACGGAGCCTTGCGGGACGCCAGCATTGATGTCCATGCAATAGAAGCTGCCACCGACAGTCGACTACGGCTCTTATGCTTCTGCCAGACAAGATGCTATCGAGCCATTGAACCAACCTCAGACAGGCCGTATGATGACAACTTCGATATAAGATCTCGATGCCAGACCCGTTCAAAATCCTACGCTAGATATACTGACTTTGTCCAGCTGTGGATTTCTACAGATATGATGCTTTTTTTTAAATTTACTGGTTCTAATAGTTTATCAATGCCGTTCAGCCAACGCTATTAGATCTATAGAGCTGATGTGCTCACCCCTACCATGTTGAATATCGTTGAACAGCTCTTATAAAATTATTACGGGATTTAATTAAATAGATGCGAAGAGTAGAGAAAAAATATTTAACTTTTTATAATTAGCGCATCAATTAGCAATATTGTTTGTCATAAAGCTTATAGCAGTACGTAAGAATGTAGCGCCGCGCTGACTAGAATAACATGAGCAAAAACCCCGATGTTTGGCATTTTCTCTCTCAAACTACCTAGCTAACTACATACCTACTCGTACCTTTTCGTAATTGTAAAACAACAAGTATAGGTAGGTATATTTTTTGGACAAGTGTTATTTTAGAGGTAACTTTGCCATATATTTAAAATAAAGGTGTCATTGAATTCGTTTTGGAAACAACAAGATTCTTGGTAATAATGATGAATTTAGGTAGGTAGTATGTTTTTCCAACAACCAAAAACTAAAATGAATTTGTAAAAAAAAATTACGTGCCTGTTTTCGGTTAGTCTCTTAGACACTAACCATAATGGTATGTAGTAGGTTATCTATGTTATTTTTAAAAAATAAAAAAAGGAGCTGCTCTATGCGGTTGTTTTTCATGTTTGTTACTTGATATTTTCGCTAGTAAAATCTTTAACCGATTTTGATGATTCTTTTGTTGTTTTATAGAGAATGATACCGAAGTGATAATGTTTAATTCCTGATCCATAAACGTTTAATTCTGAGGGATTGCTACTTTTCCCGTAAAACTAAAAAACATCATAATGGAATCACGACTAGTCGAAACATTTTTTTGTGGGCTATTTTACTTTTGCTTTTTATTTGAGTTCTTTCCCGAGTGAGCAAAATAACGTAAGCACGTGAGGAAGTCGGCTCTTTGACATTTAATGTCTTTTACTATAGCGTGCTGACTTCGGAAGCCTGTGCGTGGTCCGACACGCGCTTAGCCAATTGGTTGAATTGTTTTGTTTGCCCGTTTTAAGCAAAATCGCACTTGCTTCGTTTCACTGGGAAAGTAAGTACCTATGTAGGTAGGTACAACGAGAGAAAATGGTTATTCAAACATGATATGATAAGCCACTAGGAACAATAAGGTCCGAATTGATACAAACATATCTAGGTAAGTAGATACCTAACTATTTTTCCCGTTCTACCAGTTTCAAATAAAATATTCCTAGCTTAAAAATGTTTATGATATTTCTAGATGTAGAAGAAATAAAGGGAAGGTACTTACTGTATCGAATATTTGCTAAGCAAAATCTCATCTTTCTTGTTTTCCTTCTTGGAATTGTAGAGCCACCAAATAGTGCCACCCAGTAAAATGACAAGCACTATTATGTCAAATGTGCTGAAGAGTGAGCTAGCAGCGGCTACAGCGGCTGCACCTGTGGCTGTATCTTTGAGCACGTCCTGTGCATTATCTGACATTTTGTAGGTTAACTGTCTTAACGCAACTTTTAACGAGATAATCACTCCAAATGCGAGAGTACAAGGTCACTCAACAAATAGTATACGTTTGATAATTTAGCACGCCCGGCGACCACGCGCCCCACATACAAATACTACACTACACTGCCCAGCACAGCACCGACTGACACTGAATGACGTGTGACGTGATGTAAATGTTAACATTATTATAGGGCACTAGGATCCTGTTTGGTCGGCGCAAACGCGAAGTGGCCGAGTGAAAGAGAACGAAACGTTTCGTCGACGCATAAACTACATACGAATGGAGCCGATTTGTACCGAATGACATAAAGTTTGTCCTACGTGAGCAAAACTAAACCTGTGACCAAACTGAGATCAACCCGAATCGAATAATTTGGTTGGGTGGCCCACCAAGTCCAATACGCGTTGTCCAACTGAATACCTACGTATTCGTATTTGTAGTGCGTGTGGACAGGCACGCTTGGTTACATCGAATTCTGATTTCAGACTGCGCTGCTGCTTGAAAGCTAGATACTCCAAGTTAGAACGAGCGAGCGAACTGACTTGCTTGCTTTGCTTCATGGCTAGCAAGTCGCCGCCCTGCCGACCGCGACGAATATAGGTAGGTAGTCATTTTGTTCGTTGTTATTAGCCAACCATTAGCAATTGAAATAAGTACTCGCAATCTTATCTGGCAGTCGATATTTGGCTGTATGCATACCAATCCAGTCTCTATAAAATGAAGAGTTCAAGTTTTTCCAAGTTCGTACTAGGCACTTGCCTAGATAGTTTAATTACCTACCTAATGTAGGTACTTACCTATTTATTACCTTTTTGTTAAGTACCTAAGTAATCATAATATCCCTATTTAATCCTTGACCACCTACCCTATGTTTTAACACCTACATAACACAGGGTAAACACCATCTACCCTCCTCGGTCAGACAAAAAGCTATCATGTGATTGGCTTTTTTTTTAGTTGCAGTTAAGTGGTAGGTAAAAAAAATTGAGAAAAATATACAAGTCAAGGGTTTTTACTTTTAGGTACCTATATTAACACAAAAATCAATATTTAACTAGTACCTGTCTTGCGAAAATATAATTAGATACCTACCTAGTTCGCTGTAGGTAATTACATGAAATTCAGAGATAATCATCTCTAACTAAACAAAATGGTCTTGAACAAAAATAACAAAATAACTTTTTTCGTTGAACTAATTGTCGTAATTTTAGCAGTCATTGCAACCTCCTAACTTTTACAATTTCTCCAAGCAATATTGCGCACTGTTTGCAAACATTCCAAGCAGAGTGGCTTTTTGCATGAATCACCTATTTCGTCTTGCGTTTCTTTTTATAATCGCAAATTTCGAGCCTATTTGCAGCAGAATATAAAACAATTTACGATTTTTTTCGCCCACTCCCTGTACCACCTTCTTACTTTTTCAATTTTTTTCATCGCATCGTGACTCGTGATTTTTTCATCGCATCCTAACAAAAAACATAGATACACCTACCAGGGAGGCGTTCCAAGAATTTTTCGGGTAAAGCGGAATTTTGAAACCAGCTTTTGAGTAAAAAAAGCGGGATTCTTACGTCGAAAGCGGGACATAATGATAAAATCCGGGCAAGTGCGAGTTTTTCACACACCGAGGGTTCCGTACAAGCTTGTATATTCACCAAAATAATTTACGTAACGGCATCAATCATAACTTTAAGGACTTAGGTGACAACGAAGTTTTTGTGTAATAATGTCCGGATATGGATGAAATAGGTGATATTTGCCCATCAGGCTGTACCACACTAACAATTTTTACTAACTTATTTTTTATTCAAATATACAAAAACACCAGTGTAGACAGCTAAACCCTTTGTTGGACGGCACTCCGATTATGGACATTTAATGATCGACACACTATACAAGTAGGTACAAAAATGAACATCTTTGCCTCTTTACCTGTGTCATGATGACACTATAGAGTTTTACTTACGTAGTTATTTAAAGAATTTTAAAATTCGTGAAACCCCAAAATGCTTAGCTGCAGTTGCTACAGCTTCACCGCAATTATTCCATTTGCTTTGTTGTGTAAGTAAAGTTTTTTAGCACTATATAAAAGAAGTAAATTGTAAAGTGATTAGGTAAATACCTACGGAGGGAAATCGTTCAAGGAAATAGGTCCCTACCTTATTTACCTGATCCTTCGTTCGTTCAAAGGAACTGTCAAAAGGAACTAAGTAGAGGGAAAAATGATTTAAATAAAACTCGCATCAAGTACCTACCTAGGTAGGTATGTTTATCGACCAATCAGGCCCTACTCTAAAGTTATAGACCCTCAGGGCTCGTTGACTTATTTATCTGGTGTTTTGTAGGTAGGTAGATATCCTTATTTTGTACTCATTAAGATAAGTACCATCAACGACTATACGAAATCAGAAATTGAGAGTACTTTGAAACTTCACCGGCTCATAGTTTAATTCTAACTCGATTTATAAAGACCACAATGATGCGGAAAAAACAATGTCCTCGATTTTAATATTGTATGAATTGTGACGCAATAGGAGGTCAGCCACTCAAGGTGAGGGCCAGTCAGGCCACACAAGCATGCTTAGTTGACGGCATCTGCTACGATCCTATCAGTCAAAATTCAACTTTAGACACATCATATAAGTAATTGAGTACAAGCATAATAGGTAGGTAGCGCAAGTTTTATTCGTGACATTATAGATATTTGCGAGTCGACATTCTGTGTACGATTTTTAACGAAAGTCTGTACGTAAATACCTACCTAGTATGAAAGTACCGACATGTTTTTAATATGTTACATAATCACAAAATAAAAACATGTCGGTATCTACCTACATAGACGAACTTGATGATATCTAGCATATTATTTAAATTTTGATTTGGTTCCGTAATGGATATGTAATATTTGGTTCCAATTTTACCCCACCTAGGTTATGACCTGCCAACTAGACTTATTTTCTGTATAGTACATAAAGTAAAAATATCGGTGCAAGCGTGGACGGGTATCCGGCGGTTTCGATTCCCGCTGTGGGATAAATGTTTGTATGTTCTGCAAATACTATTTTAAGTCCTGGGTCTGGGTGTTGAGGTACCATAATATGCATGGTACTCACTCGTATTTTCTGATACCCACCACACAGGGAATCCCAGTGTCATGTCAGGACTATTTTATTAATGTGTCTGTCAGGTGTTTTCTGTAACATGCGCGGATTATTGTCATAACTTTTAAAAAGTAATTACGTAAACAGCATACCTAATGAATTTGCAACATAAAACGCGCCGGCAATCTTATATTCAAATCCATTGCCGGAGCATGCCCAAATAATGAATAGACAAAACTTTTTATTTTTTTAATTTGGAACCCTTTCATCGAGCTTGGTACAAATGCAGACAGACATTGCCTTTCTGGGGAGACCGTATTGTACGTCCATGCAAAGCACAACCATGGAATGCACACCCCTGGAAAGTACAGCCAGTATTACAAACCATTTGGTTTGAATTATCTGGGTGTGCTTTCCATGGTCGTACAATACGCTCCGTGCAAACTAAACACATGACGGTATTGCACACCCCTGGAATGTACACCCCGGATTACAAACCAATATTCTCGACGCTCATTGGTCGAGAGTTCGTCATATCCGTGAGCTCTCATTGGTCGATGCGAATAAGTCGCATGACGAGAACGAGCCTCGTTTGCACTGAGCAAGTTCTAATATGTTCAACCAAGAGTTTCCATTGATAAATAATGTAAACAATAAGTTAATGTTGGCCTGAGAAATCTTTCCTAAGCAAATCCGTCTTGGATTGGTTAGGTTATTAGGTTTTTTTTTATTACTACTCAGAAAAGGAGGATTGCTATCCGAACTTTATCCAACAAACTTGGGTTCAAATAAATAAAACCAACCGGTTAGTTCATCTGCAAAAAACCGACATAAATAACTAATCTACTTACTACATCTACATTAATTTACTAATAGCGTAAAATACTTTGGCAACACAGCACTTGCCCCTTGATAGCACTCGCACATGAAAACAGAGCATGAAATTGGTTCGTATTCCATGGCTGTACATTCTAGGGTTGTACAAAACTGGCCGTACAAGATCAACACGTGTAGGGAATGCACGCCCAGGAATGTACTCCCAGTATTACAAACCAAGTATTTGAAACCAATGGTTTGTAATACTGGGTGTACTTTCCATGGTTGTGCATTCCATGGACGTACAATACAGGGATTCCCTTTCTGCACATGCAATAATATAAAAATTAAAATGGCAGTAAAGAAAAAGGTCGTCACGATTCTGTGATTTTATAAATACCTACATAAATAAAAATGAGTTCCAAAGGTTCCGAAAGTAAAATGGATTTTTTTTTCTTCTTCTCTTGGCGTTGCCACTTTCGGAATTTGCCATTTTAGTTTTTTCTAGCGGTGGTGCGGTAGTAACTTAATAATTTATATCTATACATTGTTTTTTTTTATGAAAAATTAGGGAAACATAAAATATTTATAAATTTACACGATACGGATTAGGATAAGGATCAGCGGAGTTTATGAATATAATATATTACAGGTTAACATTATTAGTGCATATATTATGAAAGAAGCTAAGGAAATATATATATATATATATTTCTGGATCTAAGGAAGAAGGAAGAATATTAATATTAGTAGGAAGAGGAACATTATGATCATACAATTTGCAGGCAAAGATTATGTGGTTAAGGTCACCCAATTCATCTCCGCAGGCACAATTTGGATCAGAAATAACTTTTATACGGGCAAGATGAGCGCCCCGAACGCATTCGGATTAAAACTGTAGTCGCAAGTTTACTAAGTTTCATTTTAAAAAATCAAGGCTTTGTTGGAATTGATATTTGTATGTATTTGTACCTAATATTTGCCTTTACAACAACCAGAACTAACTTTATAACTTTATTCCTCTAGTGATTCCGAAACACACCGGTAAAGACAGAACCTCTCAGGAGGCAATTTAACTTTTTGAACTATGCCATACTGCTTATGAAATATTCCTACACCAACATTACCAGTTTGCAAATGTTTAGAAGCATCAATATAGATTTGATACTAACAATACCACCGTTCATAAATTATTAAATTAAAATAAATGTTGGTATGAGCGTCATTGCGATCAATATTCAAGTCAAAACAAACATTAGGAGATAGTGTTAGAGCTTCATAATTGCAATGGAAAATGGACAGAAGAGGTGACTGATAAGTTGGAGCTAAAAATGTTTTAGACTTGTGAAAACTATTTACTTAATGAGGGGTTGATTTATGGTTACAATTCATATTGTAACCATAATACGAGTATGTTTGTTTTGACTTGAATATTGATCGCAATGACGCTCATGCTAACATTTATTTTAATTTAATAATTTATGAACGGTGGTATGGTTGGTTTGGTATTATTCTTCTTCATAGAAGAATTCATTAGCTCTGAAAGATGTTTAATTTTAGGATGTAGCTGATGATTCGATAACTGTAATGTACGGAAGAAATATCTACTAGATAAAAATTGGCGCCTCAGATGTAAAGGGGGATCACCACACTCTACTTGTAGAGCATTAATAGGACTGGACTTCATTGCTCCCATAATTATACGCAAAGCGCGCGTTTGTATGGCATCTAACTTTTTAAAACCCTCTACTCTTCCAGAAAATGGATATTAATCACCAGATCTAAGGTCGGAAACCAAATAAACGATGTAAAACCTGCTTCCAGCGAAGTCATATTTTTTCACTTTCTTTAAAATAACTGTCTGTAAGGTAGATTACCTTACTTTTTTTTTACCCGCAACACAAGGAGAGTTTATTTGTTACCATTTTCTCTCAGACTGTTTTACCCATTGAAAAGCAGTTTCTGTGTAAACTTCAAGAGTGGTTCTTAGATATATTTAAACGGTACAAGTCACTCAGGGGCGCTGCAGTTATATATTTTTTTTTATGCTTGTTTGGCGGGAAACAAAAAACTGGTGATCACTACATGTGATTCAAGCCCGATCAATGGTCCAAAAGCCGTTGGACTAAACGCTTTGAAATTTTAAGGATAATCGTAAGGAATTAATTAGTTCCTAAAATATGCATGGGACTAACCACAGAACAAAATCTTACAATAATTTATTTCGATTTAATATTATTTCCGCAGACACGTTTTCCTGAATTGATGTTAACTCCCCCAAGCATAAACATTCTATAGCTTCCTTATTTTTTTCCTACATGGTCTTGTATAAACTGTTGCTAATAAGGTAATACAAACTTAACTACATTCCAGTTCAGTACATACGTTAAACTAAAATGTCTATTAGCTGCAGGGTGTATATGTATGAGGATAATCAGTTATATTTAGGAAAATATAACTGACTAGCTTCTAGCCCACGGCTTCGCCCGCATGGCACTGATGTATAAGCTATTACTGTAAAGTTTAATCAAAATCCGTTCAGTAGTTTTTGCATGAAAGAGTATAAAACATCCATCCACATTTAAAATATTAGTAGAATTATCGTCATACATACATACCCTGTATGGAGATACAGGGTATGTATGTATCAGGTAATATATTGAGCTGTGGACGTAAATAAAACCTCCACAGTATGTGATAAGAGTCTCCGTTTATTTCCAACTGACCTATGAGAAGTCTACCCTCCCCCATCTTTTATATGCTAGGGATACCCACATTATGCATCCACTACAGAGATTGGAGAAACACTAGATGGAAGACCATTCAGTGTTTCTCGCAATAATGTTTAAGAATTTTTCATAGTCCCTTTGAGTAAAGAAAAAGATTTGTAAATTTTTGTATGTTTTTTATTCTTATAAAATAAAATATAGCATTTTGCTTATGATGCCGATCTTGTTGGCAGACACACCTTTCGAACAGGACTGAAAAAAAAAATGATTGTAAAGTTCCACTGTAAAACAGCAAAGGCAGTTTGAAATTGTGAAACAATGATCAGAATTGTGTTATTTATATTTCATTCTCTATCAATGAGATTCCCACAAAGATTTCATCATAAATATGTTTTGAGGAAAATTGTTTTCAAATGAGTTTCATGAATAATAAAACAAATTGTAGTAATGGGTACCTACTTAGTACCCAAATGGTACACGAGAAATGTAAGCACCCATTCAACAAAATACCCAATCTCATTTACAGTGAAAATCTAATAGTTTCATATGATTAAACTGAGGTAAAACTATGAAAACTTAAGATAAATTATAATAAACATGGTTGATAGAATACTTACAGCAAATTGCTTATATGATGCCAATTTTGTTCGCGACATCTAATGCGTCGTGATCCCTGGCTAGCCTGACGTAAGCCTTCTTCTTGCCATCGGGCCTGTAATAAAAAACAGTTTTATTTTCTGATGAGAATTTAGCGCTATCTTCAGAGAGTATCTGAAATAATGATCAGAGTTGTGTATTTTTTATTTCATTCTAAATCAATGAGATTCCCACAAGATTTCATCATTTATGTCAAACCTTTATTTGTATTGAACATAGTCAGAGCACTGAGCTCTTTCAAACACAGGTTATTTATTACATCCATCAGTCACTTAATGCAGCAAGACCAAGAAACAGTAACACAACCAACTAACATAACAGATATTTTCCAAGAAAAACTATTTCTAAAAAGGATTATATACCTGATGAGGGTGTTAACTTTAGCAACATTGATGTCGTAAAGCTTCTTGACTGCTGCCTTGATGTGGTGTTTGTTTGAGGTGGTGTGGACAATGAATACTAATGTATTGTTGTCCTCAATCTTCTTCATGGCTGCTTCAGAGGTGAGCGGGTACTTGATGATGTTGTAGGCATCCATACTGAAACAAAAACAAGATTCATTAAACAATGCTGGCTAATGTACTTTTCCATTTAATATGCATATAATAATAGCTTCTGCCCTCAATTCAATGTGATTCTACTGTGAGATAATAGTAATTTCAAAAAACCATTATGTTTATAAAATTAGTAGGTTATGCAGGAAGTATAACCAAACCCAAGGCACCAAGGTCTGCACTGACGTCCCGCATTGGGGTGTATTGTGCATTATCCCCCTTCTAACCTGACCCCAACCAGCCCAACTCCTTGAAGTAGCGGAGAAGGACTCTGGGTTCCAGTGTCCCTGATCTCTTGTCAGTTAATGGTGACGGATATCATGAGTTCATAAGCTCTTGCAGTCCCGTCTTCGACCTGACTTCATTTGTGGCAGTGCAGTGTATTACCACATGCTCCACAGTCTCATCAACCTGGAGGCAACCTCGACAGAGTCCACTATCTGTGGCCCCTGTCTTAAGGAGATGGTGATTCAGATCACAGTGTCCTGTGATCATGCCCACCATCATCCTCAGGTCGTCGCATTTCATTTTTAGTAAGGTGTTCGTTATTTTACGGTAGCAGTTTTTGTATGTTTGCAGTCCGGTTGTTGATCCCATATTTTCTGGTGCTCCTTTTCGGAGTTAAGTTTCAGCCTGTTTTTTATTTCTGCCGTTGTAGGGCTAGATAGGCTGATATTGTCTGGAGTTGGAATGAGTTAAGCTCCTTCCTTCGCCAAGGAGTCGGCTTTATTGTTATCTGGACAGCTGCCGTGTCCTCTTGTCCATCTTATTGTTACAGTGTTTTTCAGCAAATTTTTGGAGCGCATTGTGGATTTCGATCTGGTGTCAGCTTTTGTTTAGATATTATAGAAATAAATCAATATGATGATGACTTACCGGTTCCTCTTGGGCAGAGATTTCCTAGGGTATTTGGGTTGCCGGGGAGGCTCAAAGGTCTTCGGCCTGCGGAAGTGCACCGAGGTGCGGATTTGACGGATACGCTTGCCATGTTCTCCTTTGACAACCTAAAACATAATTAAATTAAAAATTTAGCTTGCATAATAATTCTTAATAGCTCGGTTACACAACTTTCTGCCAGTTCACCATTTGGAGGCATAACCAATAGTGGAATTAAGATCTGAGAGCTTCCATAGTTCAGAGAGCATGTTAAAATGTTGGTCCCTGTTGTGAGCCAGCATACTCCATTACCAGAATTCACTACTAGATCATGCTTAGACTTACTAGTAGTGCCAGTTTTTTTTAGAGAAGTTTTATTACATTTAGGCAAATCAACTTTCATATAAATAAATAAATAAATAATGCTGGACAATCCACACAGCGTCATCTAGCCCCAAGCTAAGCAGAGCTTGTGTTATGGGTACTAGATGACTGATATACTTAATACAATACATTACATAAATAGATATTTTTTATTATACATAGAAAATACCCAGAACACCCGGAACAAATATTTGCAGATCGTACAAACATTTGTCCCAGGGCGGGAATCGAACCTGCAACCTCCTGTGTCGCAGGCGGACCTTCGCCCACCGCGCCACATCGGTCGTCCAATATAGTTGACGACCGACATATAGTTGTATCTTGTTTAATACAAGTAACATGGATTCAACATTCTCAATTCTAACGCATTAGTGATGATTTAGGTAAATTGGTAGGTACTTTTATTGTTTCCCCTGCTTGCTTGCATGGTACACAGAGAAGTACATACATACTAAATTTATTTAAAATTTCATACTTAAAATTTTATTAGAAGATTTATTTTATGAAATTTCAAATATATATACATGATTATTAGTATAGCAAACATTCATACATCTTTAAAAATCCTACTATTATTTCTGGATGTTTGCTTCTAAATATATTGTAATGCTAATGCTCAATTCAGATGAAATTCAGAACAGGGATCTTTTATCCTGGTACCACATAGTTGTAGTGAAAAAATAATTAAAATGACAGTGGGCTGGTCACATGTTACGAGGAGAAGAGAAATGGAGCAAAATGATAAGCACTTGGTATCCAAGAAACAGCAAGCGTAAACAAGGAAGGCCATTCCGGATATAGGATGATGATATAGTAAAGACAGCTAGTAGAACATGGATGAGAGTCGCTCAAGACAAAACAAGTAGAGAGGGTTAGAGGAGACCTTTGCCAGTAGGCACACAGATATAGACATTAACAATAAATATTTTAAAAAAAATATCTTACCTTCCTTTGGGCTTTGAGTGCTTTGGCAACCGGTTTTACAACCTGTTTCTTTTGTCCCTTGATGCCAGTCTTCTTGGGCTTAGGAGCAATCTTCAGCTTGGCCACTGCTGGTTTAGGCTTAGTGGCTCCTGCAGCCTTCTTCACTGAAGGCTTCGCACTGGACTTGGTTTTCAGGGCAGCAGACTTCGCGGAGCCAGGTTTGGCGGTGGGAGCAGATGCAGGCTTCTTTTCCGCGGGCTTAGCGGCAGGCGCAGATGCCGGCTTGGCCGCTTTGGGCGCCGCAGCCTTGGGAGCGGGCGCCGGGGTCTTGGCAGTCGTTGCAGGCTTCGGCGCACTGCTAGTCGATGCAGCCTTGGGTGCAGGTGCAGGGGTTTTAGCAGTGCTCTTCTTTTCAGTGGGTTTGGACCCGCTTGAAGCTGGAAGTCACAAAAAGTAAAATGATCAAAACATAACCTCAACTTGGTAAATTAAACAAGTTATAACAACAGCGAATTATGGTGTAAAACCACAATGCATTGCACTACTTCTCGTTCGTGGTGTTTTTAAACTAGTGATTGTAACATTTTACACTGTTCTTCCTACTCACAACATGTTTTACCGCGTGGCCATTCATGACACTTCAACAAACACTGAACACAAAGTCCACCAACCTATCACTTGAAACAATGATGAATTACTGCAAGATTAGACTATATAAATTTAAATCTGCGATTATCCATGCCTTTTTGCACAAAATGATTTACGTACCGGATTTCTCTGGTTGCTTCTTGGGAGGCATCGCGACGAAAAGATGGTGTCCAAAGATCCACAGACTAACTAGACGGATGGATGACGTTTATAATTTATGGTGTTAGGCAATGTCGGCGCGGCGGTTCGCGGCTAACTTACTGAGCCGCGAGCCGCGTAGGAGCAAAAACTTTTTAATCTGTGGCCGTCGTATGGCAGCTCTGACCCGGTCGTGTCAGACGCCTGTTGTGGTTGTGTGCAAGCATTAGATTGCCCTCTGAGCTTGTACAGGATCAGGGCGCTACGTCAGAAACGA
Source organism: Perizoma flavofasciatum (assembly GCA_958496245.1). NCBI lineage: Eukaryota > Metazoa > Arthropoda > Insecta > Lepidoptera > Geometridae > Perizoma > Perizoma flavofasciatum. The sequence goes on along the minus strand of OY292425.1, from coordinate 8,126,718 downwards.
CGTGATAGCCCGCGACGTGCAGATCCCAAGCATTGAGGACTTTGGACGCCGACAAGTGCCACCACAATGCTGTTGCTCCACTGCATGCACGGCCCCCCGACGTCCGAAGATCCTGGCGGCATCTGTCTCGTGAAATACTGGGCGCACCAGAAGATTCCTCGTAGAAAATTAGCGCTACTGCGAGTCCAACACTACAGATGGACCACCTGAAGCAAGGAAGGCAACTCTAAAAAACTTCCAGGTCACGGGGACCTGGAAGTTTTTTACCTCCAGAGTTAAAGCTAGGGCAAATAAATAGAGGCTCTTACCTGCAGCTCGAAGAAAAAAAAAACGTAGATGCTGACGACCCGATTGATGGTGTGCAAGCAGAGCAAGCGGCATTAATATACATCGCTGTTTATTCTTATGGCAACATCAACTATCGGAAATGGCTTCCCCAAGATTTAAAGTTTGAAACGCTAGCTAATAGATGGAGTTGCTTGACCTTTAACAAAGATCGCACGCTACTTGTCGATAGATGGCACTAGGTAATTTACTATTACATGTATTATAATATCTGAGCTATTACTACCAGGATTTTGCCAAAATGGTTATTCATCTAGCGATGTAACGATCTCTAAATTTTTCAAACCGACTCAAACCGGTTGAAGGTACATGCAAATAGACTTTTAAACCGAACTGCAAAAATCTGTGTAAACCGGGTTGAAACCGAGTTACAAACCGAAATGACAAAGTCGATGCGACGAACCAATTTGTATAAGTTGACCTTGCCACACACTTCCCAGCCGCCATAAAGTTTGCATCGCACTAGGTCAACATTTTTTCTGGTGTTTCGAAAAAGTCCGATCAAACTTCAAGGGATTATTTTACTCACAAAACAAACAACTGACCCGAACTGACTTCGGCACCGGGTTAACTTTACATTTTAAAACCGTATTAATCGAATCTATACTAATCCAAAATAAAATGGAATGACCCCCCATATAATGCAATGATCTGGCTTGAATAACGGTCTTATAATTATAAAAAGGCCGTTATACATCTTATGTTACTAAACGCATCTAAACATTAAACACATACATACACTCGCTGCACTTGCTCAACCACAACTACCGAAGTACCGACTCGCGGGGCCGCGCCGCGCCGTGCGTGAGTGGAAGACGGACAGCGATCAACAAACCGCTCGCTCATCTCAGCTCGTCCAGATCGGTGTGACATAAGTTCAAACCGATTTACACGGTTTGGAGCTCAAACCGGTTTGGTAGATCGAGTCGTAACATCACTATGTTACGACTCGATCTATGTTCATCAGCACCAAACCCCTCCATCTTCACCCCTTCTGTGATCGATCACAGTTGTAGATTAGTATATTTTGATAGATGTATACCTAACTAATTCATAACACAGTTGTAGATTAGTATATTTTGATGGATGTATACCTAACTATACAACGATAGCGATAGTTTAAAGAAATTTACCACATCCCTATTGTTATCGCGTCATTAATCGAAACCATAGTTTGTGGGAAGATGGACGTAGGCATAACTACACGTAGTATACCTAACCAGCAGTGGGCTTCTACAGATGTTGAATATAATTAGCCATGCGCGAAATGTCAGTGAAAAGAAAAGAATGAAGTATATCTTTTGGCTAAGTGAAGTACTTCATTGATTTAGTTCAGTAGTTCATTTAGTTCAGCAGTTCATTTACTTCAGGTATACCGTTTAGTTCTTAGATAATTATGAATGGATGAACGAAATGAAGAAATGAGTTGCTTTCTTAGTGCTATGATCTATGAAATGTTTTTATTTTTATATCGATTTTACTTCATATGTACTTTACAGGCTTAGGACTGTCAACCAGGGGCAAACATTTTTACTATAAACTAGGTATATAGGTAGGTAAATTTAATATGTTTTTAAAATAATAATAAATACGTATTTAAAAATTAAGATATGTATGTTAATTAAACTGATTAATATTTCAAAGTTATTAATAAAATTACTTAACTTATTTTTTATTTGCATATAAAACTGACCCGTAACATGCGCAACACGACGCACTAATAATCGCAAATAACTTACTAAATTCAAACAATGCAAAATAGGTACTTTCTTACTCAAACAAAATATTAATAATCAAAAACCAAACAAACGTAAACAATCTACTTTAGCATGAATCAAAGAACTTTGTCTCAACGACGTAAGGGTTTGCTTTAATAGCAAGTTCTTAGAAAGAGATACCATATCAGCTATCACTCTTTACTCTCGCTTCTATTGTTGAAAAAAATGTGCAAAATAAAATAGTCTTTGTGTACACGCCATAACACCGTTTTTTCTATCTTCATCGAGCGTGATGCTAAACGAAGCATTGAAGGAAAAAGACACGTGAACTAAATTAACTAGAGACACATTAGAATGAGTAGTGAACTAAATGACAAGACAATCTTAAGTATGAAGTACTTCATTCGTTCGCGAAGCACCCATGGCTAATTATAATGATGTACCGTTTAGACATGCGCAAAATGTATCTTTGAAGAGATCTAATATATCTTGTATCTTTTGGTTTTGCGATACATATATCTCTTATATCTATCTTTAGATCATTATAGATCTTGTGTCGCGCGAAGCATTTGTAGCTCACAATAACTCTGATTCATTGTGTTTCGTACTAATTCATTTTCACTCACTAGTTCGAATGAGTTGATGATAGATACCGATGCCTAACCCCGCCGCGTGTCCTTTCGTCAATCTATTGTGCAATAAAGTAGGTAGGTACCTATTACTTTTACTCGGGTAATACTTAAGTACCTACCTACCTACCTATTTTTATTTTTAGGTAGGTACCTAAGTATACCCAGTAGCTGTTAGCAACATAGTATGTGGTGTACAAAAGATTGATCTATCCATCTATCTATACCTATCTACTTAGGAAGCATTTTTTGCAGCGTCTTTATTCGATTTTGTTCATATGTAGGTATAAGAATAGAAAAAATAAATAAATATGTAGTTATAAAATTATTAAGTATGTAGTATCTACCTACACAACAAAAACAATTTAACTAAGTGGAGGAAAATAAATGAAAATTGAAATCGCATTCGACTTACTTCACACAAGCTTGACCTTTAAATCAATTACTCAAACAAGTGCCAAAACTCAAAAATTAAGAAAATCTTCTCAAAGCGCGGGGCTTGATACTCTTCTTCCTTATTTATTTAAACTATGCTTTGGCTTTTGACTTAAGGACCAACCTATATGGCTAAGCTAAGGTCATATGTCGATACATTTTCTTTGATAGTTAGACCCCTTCATACATACCTACATAAAAATGGAGATCTATTTCACTCGTGTTCCTCCGTAAAAAATCGCCGTACTTCGTAGGTATTCGCTCGCGATCTTTCTCTTTGGCGATCATTAGTATCTCTAGTAAGTCTATGGTTCGCAATCTATGGGATCTAAAAGATACAGTTGATCACAGACTACTATATGTACCAGGCAGTTGATAGACTGGGGGTCTAGATATATTGCTGCCTCGGGATATACCTACGTGTCTTTATATATCTAGATCGCGATCTACACATGTCTACTACCGTTTGTAATTTAATGAATTCACAAGGTACGCCTTTTGCAAGTGTTCAATAAATGTATGAGTAATGAAATAATGCAAACACATCTCACATAAAATAATTTTATTTTCATACGTTTTATATCTAGCTACAGTTAAATAATACAGTGACCTACCCACTCGGTAGTGGGTACCTATTTAATTATGTACTCAAATACTATGTACGTAATTACGTATATAGTAGGTATTTACATAGCTCACACAGAGAACAAAATTATTTATTATGTTACTTATTTATTTTAATTTTGACTGCATGGTTCACTGATCTGTTAACTAACTTTTTTAGCCTTCTAACGAATTTGTCTTGAGCTCCATAAATTCTGCCATTCATAATGGTTCATAAAATGCAATCCATGTGAGGCCTGCTTATAAATACCAACATATTTGACACAAACTATGTGATACAAACCTATGTACATTGACATCTCAAAATATTGTAACTATTTCATTATGATATCGCTTCGCAGCATTAACGAGAATTATTCGGCAACGCCAAAAAAATCGGCAAGTGCTGTTTATTCCCTATGAATTGGCCACTAAAGCATCCATTGATAACACCTAGTGCTCATAAAAACTATTATTTAAGCATAAACATATCATATGTTCTTAAATTAAATTAATTGATAATCAATACAACTTTTACATTGCATTGTAGTCACTGTGAGCTTGACTAGAACCAGCAGTTGTACGATGAAAAGACCCAAAATTAAGTAAAGGAGTGCTGTAATTTGCAGCAACAGAACCTTGATGAGGTGATGCCATGTTAGCTACTACAACAGGTCTCTTTCCTATTATTAATGGAAAGCATTCATCAGGGATACAAGACAGTGCCATCTGTATCCTTTTCATGCGATTTGAGCACTCCTCAAAATGATCAGTAATATACTTCAGTTCTGGAACTGTGGACAAATTATGATGTGTCTTCAAACTTTTATCAATCACTCTCAGTCCTTCAGTAGCTGTGAACGTTACTTTTTCGCCACTATAGAAAAATAAATCAATATCTGTCCCATTTTCCATGAGCTGGCACTTTGCTAACGAAGAGTACAAAGTAATTTTTGGTGTCTTTGCTTTAACAAGGTCAACAAAACGAGATGCATATAAATATTTTTTCCAATGCTTTTGGGGTAAGTTGTGATAAGAAAATACTTCATCTGGGTGAGGGTCATATTCCATATTTCCATTTTTACCTCTATTATTATCTACCATGTAAATGACAATTTTCATGCCATCTTTAGATATTTTACATATTTCCACAATTTTTTCTTCCCGTTCCTTTCCTTTCTTTTTTATAAATTCTACGATTACACCTGAAGGTTCGATTTTCAGGATTGCATTACGGGTCTTGTGAGATATTGATGGTAATCTGTCTGCACAAAGTGGTGGCACACTCAATACATTAGATGTAACACCGGCACCAGGCTTCGGTATATTTTCCTTATTTTCTTCAACAACAGCCATATGGTGAACGTCTGTGTCTTTTTTGTTTTTAATCACAACTTTATTCATGCTTTCTATCAATTCTGCTCCACTGCCACTATCTATTTTATGCAGGTGTAATTGATTAGTTTGGTATTTTAAATTGAATAAATCTGCTGAAGGATTTTGACTTTGTACATTTTTGTAACTGGGTGCAACATTGCTACCACATGAATGAATGCTGTTTTCTTGCATCCCAGAAAACACATTAAATGATCTGGGCCTACTTTCCAGTGGCTTCTGTTCCCGACATAAACCAAGATAGTCAGAATTGGTTTTTTCGTTGTATTTTATTTTATTGCTATGTTGGGTGCTGTGTAATGTGGTGAGAAATCCAGAATCTCTTGATAGATCTTGTTTACATGGTGTAGAACTTATAAAAGAATGATCCATGACTTCTTTCAGAGTGATCCTCTTTGTTGGGTCTTTGCATAAAAGTTTTTGCAATAAATCTTGAGCATGAATGGATAATTCAGCAGGAATCTTGTAATCAGCATTAATAACTTTGTTCAAGGTAGTCTTTACATGTTGAGTATGAAATGGTGGGCTACCAACCAATAAAGTGTATAACATGCAGCCCAATCCCCACACATCTGCTGGTAGGCCATGCACTTCTCTGGAGGCCACTTCAGGTGATATATAATTGGGAGTACCGCACATGGTAACATGTTTTTCATCTGGTCCATTCAATTGTGTTGCTAGTCCAAAATCTGCTATTTTAACATTCAGGTCTTTTGTCAGCAATAGATTGTTCAGTGATAAATCTCTATGAATAATGTTATGTGCATGGAGGTATAATACACCACATAGAACTTGTCTAAATATATCAGCAGCAGCCTTCTCTGAAAGGCCGCGAGTTCCTAGCTTAAAGTGCTTAGCTAATTCACCATTATGAGCTAATTCTAAAACTAAATACACATAATGTGTGTCTTCAAAGAAAGTGTGCAATTCTAGTATGGCAGGGTGCTTAAGCCGTGAGTGTATAGTGACTTCTTGTCTTACTCTTCCTATCATGCCGGCACTCGCCATCAACGCCTTGTCTATCATCTTGATAGCAACAAATAATCCGGTGCGCCGACATCTTGCTCTATACACATGTGCAAATCCTCCTTTTCCAAGATGTTCTAATATTTCATATTCTTCTATTTTCTCTCCAAACATACTCATAATTGCTACATTATGCGAATGTCGTGAATAAAGCTGAGCTGACTATTTGGCAAACTCATGCATATCTTTGTTGACATGTCCATCATTGCTGTGTATACTAAAACAGAGATAAATCAAAATTATGCATGGTGAGCCGCATTATAAGTTTTATAGAGGTCTTTATCACATTCACCTTTTTAATTAATTTCCTTACATTTTAGCTGTGTTGTAGTAGCCATGGTCATGGGTTGACTAGACTATATTGAATATAAGTCCCATATAAAACTTATTATTATGTTTACTGATTGCAAAAGTTTGAAAAATACTGCTGAATCTGCTTACTGCTTATTATCATGGCACATTTTGGGTGAGGCCATTATTTCCTCTAGATATGGGTGGTGCCTAAGTCCAGGAGTGAACTTTTAAACATGAGAAACAGAAGAAAATGTTTATGATTTCATACCTTATTCACAATCCATTTGGAATCCTCAATACTCTTACTGATAATTTCTTTGACTCTTTGAGGATCAGGTTCAAACTTATGTTGGATAAAACTCTGGAAAAGCAAAAACATACAAAATAGCTATTTAATGAAGATAAATACTTATTTTTAATTAAAAACTACCTTGGCTTCTTGGCTAAAGTAGTGTAATATTGTTATAGAAGTGAATACTAAACATAACCGTGGTACCCTAAACCAAGAAAAACACAAATCAGTCAAATCACAAACTTGAGATGCTAACGCATACACAAATTCAAGTAAAAAAAAAAACTTCTTTTTCCTGCCTGTTTTACAGCGAATTTGTAATGTTTACAAGCGTCAGGAGGTAACCTTTCACACTGACGTAACAAATATTTGTATAACTTCAAAGATGTCATAACAACATTGGAATCGTTTGACGATTGCGCTAGCAGGCGGATGAATTTTAAAAACATTCGTCTGTTTTACTTTTCAATCACCAGCACCAGTTACCGTATCACACCACAATCGAAGCGACCCGACCGCGACCCGCACCGCAAGACCGTAACCCAGTGTATAAAAATGTACTCTGTGACCGTAACGTTGTGACCAATTGAATGTAACGCTATGACTTATAAAGTAACCCCACAGACTCGTAAGCGCGTAATATCTCTAACTTGTCTGTGCTCGCAGGCCGCAACCTAAACGCGCCACCACCGGTCACGCGTCGGCTGTGAATACATACTACCAAAGCATACTACCACACTTACATTTGCGTATTCGCACTCGTTTGGGCAATGAGCACTCAGTTAATGAATGGTCCACGGCAGTTCGCGTCGTTTTGGTCGATGGTTACCACCACTGGAGATGGATGACGATGGTTCTACCGCAATTGTGACAGGAAGCGGTTACTACAATCAATAGATTGTATTCATCTTAGATAAGTAGATTATACAAGACAAATTGGATATGAAAACATGCTTTATTTAATTACGAAGAAAAAAAAAAGAATAAATAAAAAAAAAGTTATAGGTTTTGCTTGAGATACATACGTCTTCAACTTTCATTAACGTTTTGTTTGTAATTGAGTACTTAATGAAACGTTCAGGTTCCCAATCAGAATTTCATTGTAATGGTACATACTTATAGGACCAGAAATGTTTAATATGTATATATATATATATGTGTAGTAAATCTGTAGGTATGTATCTTAAAATATTCATTATATATATAATATGTATTGTATTGTATAGTTAATATTCTTTTGTTGTTATTTTATGTACACCCCCGCCACTCTCACAATCTCTTACTATCTTCTCCATCCAAAGGTTATCTGGAAGAGATCGCTTCTAAGCGATAAGACCGCCCATTGTACTTTCTCTAGAATAAGATTTTGTTATTATGCTTTTTGCTTAAGGTGTACAATAAAGTATTTTCATTCATTCAATTTTGGCATTTGCCAAATGTATTGTTTTGACATGTCTCTGACTACTATATATTATTATTTGGTATTCTCAAAGTTCTACTTACAAGTATGTCCTTCGTGGGGACTACAGTCATGAGCGTGTTAGTTTCTGTTGTTTTAGTGTTGTAACACCTACCTACTACCTACTGTAATTGATGTGGGTAACGGCTTGAATGTACAATTTATCAGTTTACGGTAACTGTTGTAGCTATACTTCCTTGGGTGTATAATTTATCTGTTTATGTAAGTAGGTAATTATTTATAAATAAATAATTAAATTTTACTCGACACAGATCACTGAGACATAGTACATACACGCGTTGTTAGGTCGGGTGTTTTTATATTCGCTGCCAATAATTCATCTATGCACAAATGTTCGTTCGAACAGAAAGTTCGTGACATCACTTTGATTTGCGTCCAAAAAACCGCCTCTGACGCGAGCGCACGAGTCTAGTGATGAATGATGAGGTAGTTGATGAACGTGCCGTAAAAATATGCGTTTTCCGTCGCAGATTATTATAAAGTTGCTCACATTTGTCATTCGGGTATTCAATGCATGTTTTACATGAAGCCAGAACGCTTGTCCTTTGTTTAAAATCATGAAGTTCATAAGTTGCATGCGCGGCCAAAGATTATAGTAATAAACCGAGCGTGCGCAATTACTTTGTGTCTCGATCAACTTGATTTTAATAAGTAAACAGTCAGATAAGTAAGGCAACTGCCCACCGAACTGATGAATAAATCGTTTACTTGCAACAATAACTACTCATGAGCAAAGTACTTACATAATTTTAGTAGTTATGCATAATTAAGTCTGGGATTAAGCATACCCTATCGTATCCTACTTCCTACTAAAAACGCAAAAGTCTGTGTTTGAATGTTTATATCACGTAACTCCGTAACTACTAAACCGGTTTCGATGGAATTCGGAACGTAGATAGTTTAAGCTCTGGAATAGCACATAGGCTAATCTGAAAATCAACTCCTAAGGGGATTAAACAAGGTGGTAAAATTTCTATGGAATATTTTATTCCTAGGTAAGATTTGCTCAAAACTCTGTACAAATAAACTTTTATATATATAATAAAACAGATATTTTTTTATTTTTTCAAAACTAGGGTGGGTCAAGGGAATACTAAAGTTTGTATGTTTTTTTTTAAATTCTGGTACGATTAACTCAAAACTCGGTACAAAATTAACAGTAAATAATGAAACACGTATTTTATATTTTTTCAAAACTACTTTTTTGGGGAATGTGTAATTATATTACACACAATTCTAAAGTTTAAACAGGGTGGTAAAATTTCTATGGGATATTTTATTCCTAGGTAAGATTCGCTCAAAACTCGGTACAAATAAACATAAATATTTAATTATATCCGTAATATCTTTATGTTTCGCAGCTAAATTGCTGAGCCGTTTGTAATAAAATTTGATATGGACATAGTTTGAAGCCTGGAGACGATCATACGCTACTTTTATCAACATACCACGCGGGCAAAGCCGCGGGTAGACGCTAGTATCTAATAAACTTATAGGTACTGTGTGAGAGAAATAGGTTAATGACTATGTAATTAAATTAGACTAGACAAGCACAATAAATGAGGTTTTACGTAAGAAGCCACAATTTGGGGTATTCGGCTAGCGGTATGTATGTACTTGAATACTTATCTACTTGTAAGCAATTTTTTTAATCTGTGCTTGTAAGTAGTTCGTTGAAATCAAGTTGAGACAGGATAGTTGTAAGTTTGACTTGTACTTCAAGCTGAATGACTTATGTCCGGCTTCGTGTGAACCAGCCATGTTTTAGAACGAATCGAATCAAGGGAGCGAAACCTAAAAGGACGTATATTTTTTATCTGTGGAGTCCAGATGAGCGAGAGAGACCGAGCGAGACACTTTTTGTAATTTTTCTATTTTCATCTTGTAGAAAAGTAACAAAATAAGAAAAATGTACTGGTAGCTGTTCAGTTTTCTCCGGAATCAATAATGCATATTTTCATCGAAACTCATGCTATGTGTTTTTTAATATTTTGTGACCGTCTATGATTCATGTATGGATTAGTGTTTTGATAAGTCAGTGTACCATTTCTCCAAAGTTTATGATTGCTGCTTTACGTAGCTCGATAATGATTCGTAAATGGTAATGTGGTATGGCACTCGTTACTATTAGACGTTCTCCGAGTGTTCAAACACCAAGGAAAACGGTAAGTAGCAAACAAAGAGGATGTTAGAATAAATCCATTGTTGACGATAATCTAGCAGAATAGAACTAGCAAGTGATCAGATATTGCATGTAGCCAACAAGTAAACAGAATAAAAGTGTCAAATAAATAAGTCAAATCAACATGCCTCATGATTTCGTGCTAATAATGTGCACAGGTACTTACTATATGATATGGTTTGGGATTATTTTGTAAGTACCTCTTTAAAAAACCTTCAAATATTTCCATCGGCTAGGTTATTTCTCAAAGTTCCTGACTGCAGCACCATATCATAGGACACTGTAATAGGTAACCTGGTCTACAATGAATTTGCTAACTTAAAATTTTGCTTTCACAAGTCCTTGAGAACAGCAACAATTAGGTAAATGCTCTAGAGAAATAAAACAGTATTGGTAAACAACTAAAACCTGTATGATGCAGTAAAATATTTTCATCAAGGGTAAAAAAAATAAAATTCTTTATAGATTATTATTGAATCCTTGCAGATTAATTGTATTACCTAATTTTGCAATTGCCCATTATAAATCTAATTATCCTTAAGTGGGCCAACTCAACTGTATGTATCTAATGTAAAAAAACAATAAGTACATTTTTTGCTACCATACTTTTGACTAGATAAGTTTTTACTTTGTTTTAGGATGAGGCGGAAAAGACTAATGAGCTCATTGAAAATGATGTTGGAAACCGTTTCAGTAAAAGGTAAGAAGATAAAGATAAGATAAAGATAGTAGGGAAAATACCATAATCAGGAGAAGTATTAACTGGTTATCATTGCAGTATAATATTTTTGTTCCTTCTGTTTTTTTTTGGGAATATAAATGTCCATTTTCGACAACTTGTCCTTGACTTAAAAAGCTTAATTTGTAATGTGCCTGTTTTTACATTCGTTAGATTTGGTTGTGTAAATGTTGAAATTTAATTAGTTTTCTGGTTTCCTTTATGTTCATTTTGCTATGTGCCCTTTTTGGAGTCCAAAAATTACCTTGGAATTTTGGTTGTCAGGTATTAGACTAAAATAGTTTTCCCACCAATTAAAAGATACAAATAAACATTCACTTATTATGTACCATAATAACTTTTCTTTTGCTGCTATTAGCACCCCTGAGCAAGTTAATTTCTGCAATATTTTTATCACTGATTTAAAAATGAAATGTTTAATGACTGTGTTTTGCATCGTCTATTGCAGCACCCTCAAGTGAGTGGTGATTGTGATAATAAAACCTATATAAGAACCAGATGGTAACAGATAAACAAACCTAACTTTGCTACTAAAATCATAGGGAGTTTTTCTTATGATCTCGAAATTGTAGCCCTTCATAGTAGCTGTAGTGGTGTCCCTACTGTGGTTCTGTGTTCTAGAAGCATTTGTTGCATCACTAATGCAACAATACTACTTTTACAAATATGAATAGTAATATGATTACTGAGATCACTATTTGGCAAATACAAATAAACAGATGCTAAAGTAAAAAAAAGTAGATAGATTCTACTATGACTATTACCAACTTTAGTAATTTAAATCAACTGCTTATAGATTTTTGTATGAAAAACACATATTTTAATTTTTTTTAGGGGTAAACAATTTTTATTATATCTATTTTGAGGCTCCAGTGAAATTTTGAGGTAATAATAATAATAATAATGCTGGACAATCCACACAGCATCATCTAGCCCCAAGCTAAGCAGAGCTTGTGTTATGGGTACTAGATGACTGATATACTTAATACAATACATTACATAGATAGATATTTTTTTATTATACATAGAAAATACCCAGAACACCCGCTCATTGCGCCACAGAGGTTGTCGATCAAAATATTCGATTGTTTATAAACAGTCTTATCGTTTTGTCAAACTAAAATAATGTCCTGGAAACGCAAGAAAAGTGACGTTTAGTAACAGAAAAGAAGTTGTTGCCTATCTCGGAACCCATCTGTAATCGTCATCTGCCGCGAAATTGTTATCAATTTTCTATACTGAAAAAAATAACATGCTCATAAGTTTTTCACTGAAACCAAGACGATCGATGTGGCGCGGTGGGCGAAGGTCCGCCTGCGACACAGGAGGTTGCGGGTTCGATTCCCGCCCTGGGACAAATGTTTGTATGATCTGCAAATATTTGTCTCTGTTTTTTCCGGTTTTCTATGTATAATATGTATGTATTTAAAACAAAAAAAGGATATAAGTAGTATATCAGGAAGGCTCTGAAACCAGTTTAAACGAAAACAACATGAAACAAAATCTGTTGAATTGTAGCCAAGCTGTTTACTGGTGCGTTCTGTTTCACTCAAAATATTTTTTTTATATTTAACCTTCTTGTACATATAATCGGCGGATACGGTTATTCTGTAATATGTTAATAATTGTATTTGTTGCATGGCTTGACTTGTCTTGGGCAGTTCATGACGTTCGTATTAGGTCACTTTAATTACTTTGATTATCAAATACTATTCGAAGTTACATAAGTTTTGAAATTACATAAAATATGAATATTGATGGATACCGAATATTTTCTGAAATCGTCAAGCGTTACCTTGATATCTCTTCCGACGCGACCGTCAGTCGTCGTATTATTGTCTGACGGCCACAGACTCTAGGCATATCAAATTAAATACGAGTACCTACTTTGTTAGCTGTTATAAATAAGTTGCGTGGCCTCAAGAGTTGGTACGATGTTGCCTGTTCCCGGATGCACTTTCGAAACAAACTAACTTAACTATTATTTTTGATCAATACAAATGGATTAAAAATACTGTGTAAAATAAAATAAATAAACAACGATCCTTGATTGATACTTTTAAGTAAATAAGCATTATTTACTAAAGTTCACTATTTGATTATTTTTGTTAGTTTGACAGAAAAAAAAATGTTCCTATTCATGTGGTTGTTTAGCAGGGTAGTGTAGTAAGTAACATTTATAAGACCACTTTGATTATCCCGCTGACAAAGAAGTAGGTATCTTCGTAGCGAATTTCAAGTTTATGCGTTGAATAGTTTCTAAGAAAATCGCGTGTGGCAGGCGAACCGAACGGATAAACACCAAAGTGATTTAACAAGTTTTCTGTTTAAAAATTTTGACCTAAACAATTTAAGATGTTGATTTATCTATGAATTAAATGTGTTTGAATTTCATATTTTAATTATGTATCTGCTAGCTTATCTGAAGCAGAGAAAGAAACCCAAAAAGAAGGCTTTAAACGTGGCCGCGTCTGTGACTCATCGCCAGAGCTAGTGTAGGTTGATTGAACTTGGACCCTGTTATTTAAAAAGCCGAAACAACGTCGTGGTTTAGTGTAGGCTCAGCGTAGCTCTGTAGCCTCGGAATAGCGTTTCCTCTCCCTTTTGTTTCTGTGTCAGACAGGGAGAAAGAACTGTTCCGAGGTTACGCTGGCTACGGCTTATTCCGGCTTTTTTTTTACTTGCCACACAAAAGGTTGTTTGTCTGTTATAATTTATTTTCCAAAACGGTTTAAGCGATGGTAATGCATTTTTTTCAATTGTTTTTTAAGAGACTTAAACGAAGGTCTTGAATGGGTTTTAACGCCACACGCCACATTAGGAGACGTTGTAATACCTACTTGATATAACGCTTGTTTTTTTACCAACGATAACTAATTCAAGTTTTTAAGAGATATTGTAATCTCGATTTCTAATTTAACTTACCTTGAGGTAAGTAAATTGAATATTACAAGGATAAGCGACTGAAACTGCGAACCTTATGCGGTCATTGTTTGACCTCAATTAATTTGGTATCTTTGATATGATCAGGTGGTACGGCCTGATCATATCAAAGATTTGTTTTAAGGACTTCATTTAGTGAATGGTTTTTTCTACGCTACGCTTTATGAATGGAATGTACCTACCCATCACCATTTCATCAAACTTCTTCAAGTACTCCACAATTAAATAAAAATGCTGAACATTTTTAACACAGCATCATCTAGCCCCAAAGTAAGCAGAGTTTGTTTTATGGGAACTACATGACTGATACACAGTAAAAGCTCTTTATTCGCGGGGTATATGTTCCGTAAATATGCCGCGAATACAGAAACCGTGAATATGGAATGGTAATTTATATGGGATTATATGGGATACGTTCCTAGGTGACAAAATAAAAAACAAGTTATAAAAAAATGAATTTAATTGAAGTTTTTGACCATATTGATTAATTATTATCTTCAGGCTTAGGCAATGGTTTAAAGAATTTTGTATTTTTTTCTTGCTTGGCAATTTAAAAAGCTTCAATTTAGACTGATATTCAGCAGTGGCATTAGCAATTTGCCTCTTAAAAATAAGACTTCGTTCCATACACGGATCAATTTTCATTCTTAAGATTTTTCAAATTAAATGACACGTTTCTCGTGCTTGTTGAAGCCTCTTCTTCAATGGGCTGTGAATTTAACATTTCAGTTGGATACCTACATATTGGAATCCTTTTTATCAATGTGTATGTACCGATGTACCGATTAGATCCGCGAATAAAGAAATCTTTAGCCGCGAATATAGGAATTGGGTCGCATTTTTTTAATCCGCGAATAGTGAAAACGCGAATGAAGGAAGCGCGAATAAGGAGCTTTGACTGTACTATTAAAATAATTTAAATTTTGTTAATACATACATATTATTCATACAAATATTTGTCCCGCGACGGGAGTCGAACCCGCAACTTTTTGCGTTTCAGGCGGACCTGCGCCACTACGCCACAGAGGTCGTCAATTATTTAATAGGTATATTCATAAATTAAGACTTTATTTCAAACTAACCATAGGCAATCATTTACCGGCTTTAAGATAAAACCTTTAAAAATACACAAATTGTTAATTTTTCAAAACTGTAGTTTTCCTTGTTTACTTTTAAGTTATTAAACGTAATTAACATTACTCATATTTTGTGCTCGCAATAAACACCTTAGTAATGTAAGGCGCGTGTGTATTAAAGTGTGTTCCTTTCCTCATCGCCTCGTGTTCCTGTTCGGTGGCGTTTCTATATTTACACGGCAGTTTGCGTCGAGTTCAGAGGGAAGCTGCGAATGCTATGACGTCGTAGAGTTCGGGCTCGTCGGCACACCGATCAAGCTGTGTACTGAGTAGATAGTGTATGGAGTGTAGTATGCGCAGGCGACACGCTCGGGGCGCGCGCGCGTCTGCCGGACGGCTGCGGCTACGGCTGGCGCATCGCGTATTCGCTCCTCGGACGGTTCGGTGCACGGATAGGATACGCACTTCGCCCTACTACCGCATCCGTAGGAAAATTGCAACCACAGGACCACAACGTTTTTGTGTGAATGGTATTATGTGACGCGATAGCTGTGCGAACTTGTTCGACATTCGTTACTCGGATTACCTACCTTTTGTCTTCAACATGGTTGCTTTCAGGTAAACAATGCGTTTTAAGTATACATATTATAACGCCGGGAATATTATTAAAAGGTAGACGCGATAAAGATTAAAGACCCATGTTAAATCGAATAATTATGCGTACACTTGCTAAGAAACTTGTGCCTATTAAAGTATTGCAGTTTTGAAATGTTAAGTATATTATCTGGTTGGTGTCAATATGTTTATATTTCATAAATTTAAGCAGCTAATATCTCTTAAATTAAACAAATTCTTGATTCTCGATGCTTTGTTTACGATATAGTCACATTTTATAAGTTACAATGCATGGGTCGATACGATAAGATTTATTTTTGATAAGGTTCTAGTGATAATGAATGACATACACTCTGTTTAATGAGAATCAGTAAATACATTTTAGTTTAAAATATTGTATGTACTTAGTATATGTTAGTACTAGGTATACTAAGTATATATGAGCTTCGTTAATACCTTTTGGTATACACGATAGACCCATGACATCGTCGTTGAAAATCGGTGGATGAAAGGTGGTTTTGACAGTTCGTCATGGCAATCTTTGGGGGTAGATTGTGCCTAGTAGTAATGATGATTTACATACCACTGCATTATCCGTTAACCATTTTGGTTTGTAAAAGGATCCCTTTTGAAAGTGACTTTGAATTCATAGGCAGAACATCCTTGCAATTGTAATTGCTTGTACTTCAATCCAAATGTGGTGACGTATATAACAAACACTACTGTGGAACGTATAGTATACCGTTCAGGTTTTTTTTGACTTAGCCTTCTTTAAATCTTTTAGCTTTGACGAGTGCATCGGTAGCATGTTGGCAATGTCGATCGCGACTGTAATCCTCGTGGTGACATCCTCAGATCCAAACCCAATATGCAGATCCATGAGGATGACGAGTAGGGGTAGTCAAAAGCACGTCCAAAAAATATTTGACATGTGTCAATTTTTTTTTGCTTAATAGATAACTTCCATTTGACAGATTGAAGGCTCATAGCCTCTTTATTGGAACACTAACCGAGATGGGCTTCGAACTTTTTGGTTCTAGTTCTAGAGAGTACCGGTCTCATCATGATGTTTTCCTTTCCTTCCCAGTTTACTCTATGATGTACTTTTCTTAAATAAACTACTTAATTTTTTACATTTTCTCGAAGGAAATTCGATTTTAAAAACAACTAGGCATCTTCATTTGTTCGTCTCTTCAAATAAGCTTTGCTTTGACATTCGTAACTATGATTCGTAATAATTCATAATCGAGAATAAATTATTCCTCACTACAAATTCGTAATAATTTGCTACGAATTGCAAGCAATTGCTCGTGTCCTTGTTAGATATTTAGAAATATTAACATTGAGTTGCACACAATGATCAATGCAAATAAAATAAAGCATCTACTTACAGACAGTTTCGTTAACTATAACTGTATCAACAATCAATAATAGGAATGTTTTTTTGATGTTTGTTTGTTTGTTTGTATGAAACCGCGGGGCGCAGCTAGTGTTGAATAAAATAAAATAACTAGCAAATCGCTTTAAATACTATTGTCCTGGGAAATTGTGACGTAAACAAAAGAAGACCGATATAGACCGAAACATGTCGTATCCATGCGTTTGTTTTAACTCCAAATAGAACTTAATTGTATAAGGGATTAAAGAGTTCGCAAACGCACTAATTAACTGAGATTTTATCTCTTGCGCCATATGCGGTGCGTGATGTGGAGAAGCGCGGTCCAACTCGAGCGCGGTATATCGCGCTCCGAATTTGGTAAAGATGATAATATCGATGGGCGACCGCCGCGTTTTGCGCTGAGGCGCCCATACTATACGTGGTCAGCCTCCTACAGTATGGGCGGGCGGGCTACGTTTTGGCATCACGCCGTCCGTCGGTCGCGCGTACACGCTATTTTTAATGAACCTTGAGAGAAACCGCCCTTGCCGCTTAAATACAAGTTAACATTTGGGAATTGTCGCGTATCATTTATTCTAGCTCTATTATTATCCGCCACTTTACCCTCCGCTCCTTCCTTGTAAGAGTATGGCTGAATTTACTCATCCCACATGTTCCCGCAGAGCTATTTTCAGATGACCTCATCATGCATTTTACGCCTAATATACAACAGCTACCTATCCTTTTAAAAGGCATTCGACCCGTATGAAGCTAAATGTCATCGTGGTTCGTGAAACCATAATGGCTTCTTTATCTCGATAAAGGGTAAGGTATTGGTATTTTAGGTAGTGTCGCTCGTTAGATGCTACGCTTCACGTTTTTGTTTAGTGAAGCGGTTCGAACAAAAATAGCTGCGCGTATAATTTCCGCTAGATCTCTGCATTGTGAATCGTTTAATGTAGTTTGAAGGTGCAATATGCGAGAATGAAGATTTATGATTTGGGAAGCGGTGAGTGCACGGCTGAGAGTGGCAGGCAACATGCCAGCCAGCGCGTCGTCGAACTCCGCGGCCGTCGAACGTGTCGACTTTAAAGTCCCCGACACCCGTACCCGGTGAAAGGGAGGTTAAACGCGCCGCCTGCAAGACGAATTGCCGCAACTTTACTAAAAATGGCGTCATTCATACATTTCGCGGTTACATTATCTCTTTAAATAATTACAGTACAGTTCATCTGACGAATATCGTGCGGCTTTATTGAAGAACCTGTTCATATTCAGTATGTTGAAATGTGTAATAATGTTAAGTTCATGCTGAATGATTGTAGAGCTAGGCTTACTCGTATATTTAACGATATAAAAAATACTACGTTATATGATTTGTATAATTAAATATGACTTGAAAACGCCTCTTTTCTAATGATCAGGTATTATTGTTACAGTCTCAATGAGTGCTATTTCGCGAACAAGGGCGCCGCAGTGGTACTGGGCGGGTCGGAGCGCGGTTGCGGAGAACAGCGCGCGTCGCCGGTGCGCGCCCATCCTCCCTCAGACATACAGAACCACCTCCAGTCAATGTTCTACTTGTTGCGTCCCGAGGAAACGCTCAAAATGGTACTTATGACACTTCTCTCCAGCTGCCTGCTTCAGCAGGTAGCAGGCAGGCAGAATAATGCTTCATATTATATAGAACTTTTCTCAAAAAATGCAAATGTTTGGTTCGGCATGCGGGTTCTTGAACCTAAATAATATGGTCTGTTATCAACGTAGGCGGTGAAATTGGAGAGCGCCCATGCGGGCCGCACTCGGTACCTGGTGGTGGTATGTCGCAGTGAGGAGGCGGCGCTGCTCGGCATCGACTGCAACGAGCGCACATCTGTCGGCCTCGTGCTGCGCGTGCTGGCCGACACCTCCATTAAGCTGGACGGCGACGGGTGAGTGAGCACAGCTCATCGTTGGAATAAGTACAATAAGGCTCGGGTTCACTAACACAATAGCGATTAGAGAGGTCCTAATCAAATGAGCATTCAGGCATATAGGTTTAAAATGAGAAAGCTAATAATGAATTATCAAAACTGCTATTAATTAACTGCTAAGGGTTAGTTATGATTACATTTAAGTATTTTAGTGTTTTTTAATAAGCGGCGATGGCGTAGCTTGCAACCTGTCACGAGGAATGCTGACCACTATGCAAAACATGGACATGTGCCAAATACAATGTTTGGATTTGTCTCTGACAACCCCCTACTTGGTATCCTCACAGACTTATGTACTGAGTATGGATCTGAGGATGATGGAGATTCTGGGGTTGACAGTTGTGAAAGCAAAGCGTGTTTGTTTTTTGTTTATAACTCCAGTGAGTTGAATTCCTCCATACAATACATGACCGATCAGCTCAAGTTAATACCGTAGCTGAACGGAAATGTCTGTAGTTACTTCACGTTTTAATTAAACTTGAAAACAGAAGAAAATGTTTTGTTCTTTTATCGCAAAGAGGAAGTCGTTGCCTAAACCGGCTCAATTTAAATTAACCTTATCTGTCTGTGGAAGTTCGTAACAATACAATACAAAATGACTCATTATGATTGCGGGTTTATCGACTACAAAAGAGCAAGGCATGTAAGCCTGCAGGTGAGATAAATAGACATTACTTAGAGCAGGTTCGACAGTAAAATTGTAATTGTTAAATGTTGGCGCTTTGTTTTTCCTTTAAATAAAGCTGAAAGTTTCACGGGTTTTTTTTACAGAGAAACGAAACATCATTCGTAGATATACATCTATAATTTTCCAATTCATGAAAAATTATAGTTGTATGTTTACCGGTGTTAGCCAGTGTTCATGCTTACCATTGCCATCATTTAACTTCGAAACGGCTTACCCCGAGTTCCAAAAACAAATGGAAGTCGTAAAATGAAGACGCCTCCTTTTTTCTCGCTATTTCTACGAAGTTTTGATAATTTGATAATTTTTCACAGTGCAACGAAACGTCATCTGTATGAGAATGTAATTGGAACCTGTCCTTATCGGATTGTTATGCAGTTTTTTTACAATTGATTTAATGTATTCAAGGATGGTTCTTAGATAAGTTACACGTCGGGGTTTTTCAGCGTTTTTAAAAAAAATACTTGTCACATAAATGTCAAAACCTCTGAGTTTTTGAGAGTTTTGAACACAAAAAAAAGTCCGCTTTTTTGCGGTTAAAACTCGCATGGCAGAGTGACAGCGATAATGCTAGGCTGACACATGACCTAAAGCATTGTTTTAATCTCAGCCCCAGACTCGATTTCGTTGCAACAATTTAAACAAGTCAAAATCGAAAGAATGACCTATTTACATAATCTATTTATTTGTTCCTAATTAGACACACATTTGATAAACAACGCGCTGTGTGTGTAACGATATGCAATGAAACTATTTACGAAATACATATACAGAAAATATTTCAGTTCTCATTTACATTATAATGGATAACGAATGATCATCCTGGCAGATCAGACGAGAAATAGCGTTCGGTAGTAGTTCAAGTAGATGCTAGTGGTAATAAATAGTGTCTGATTTGCGGTGTCTTATTAACCTCCTGATACACGACAACATTAGACACTGGACATATACGTTTATCAGTCATGTAGTTCCCATAACACAAGCTCTGCTTACTTTGGGGCTAGATGATGTTGTGTAATATTTATTTATTTATAAACACTTATACCGGTTCCATAAGTTGCAGATAAAATATTGCTTGTCCTGTAGAGACTAGATACATCGATGGACACTAGTAAAGATCAGTGCTGCATTGTCGTGCAACCTAAGCTTTACACAAAAGTTGGCATCTTTCCATTTCGAATCCTTAGAAGACGTCCGAGGTCATATTACTCGAGAGGCATGTGCCATCGGTTAGTGTTGGCGATGGGAATGCAACCTGTCACGTGGAATAGTAACTACTTGCAAAACACGGGCAAATATAATGTGGACGTGCCTCTGTCTTCCCCTTTAGTGGTATCCTCTAAGATCAACGCACTGAGTATGTATCTGAGAATATCGACCATGGGAAATAGAGTCGTGAGCGTTTTGTTTTGATTGTTTTTGACCATTGAAAATAAATTGTCGTCGTATTTTTCCGATTACACATTCTTGACCTGACCAGACAGTTATAGTCCATACTAAGAAGAGACCGCTCACCTAATGAATTCTTTTTAGCACAGAACAATAACTAATTAAGTATTCATTGTCCGCAGAGGGTTCAGCGTGCGTGTGTGCAACCAGCAACACATATTCAAGCCGGTATCCGTACAAGCCATGTGGTGAGTTCGACTCCATACATCAGTAATTTTCACATGATAATGCGTTTTCTTTTAGAGCGTATCGGGTTTCATTCGGCTAGGTGGAGCGATGATTTATGAAGGGCGGTGGGTGGAAAGTGGATGGGAAGTTGCGATGGGCGTTGAATAAACGAAAGAGTTGAATCGACCGTTCATGTTGAATAAACGCATTTTTAGACAGCTAAACTGAGGCTCCTCAACGTTCATATCGACTGGCAACGCAACGAGACGATGCGTGAACTTAGTCGGTTAATACATGGCTTGTCCATAGACGAGTTTATAATGAACCTAACTACCTATTCAGCCAGTCTTAAGTATGAACTTAAAAGTATGAAGGGAAGTTCAATTTGATTGCAAATAAATAGATATCTATCTAAAAACAGTTTGCAACGGTCTTTAGGTATCTAGCTGTTTGATCGTTTTAATAAATGTATTAGTTTTTTGTAAATAGGCGCGCATAAAGGCACATTTCTTGTGTGCCGTGGTAATAAGATTACCTAGTCTATAAGTTACTGTTGGGCTACGTCAGATAATCAACCGGTAGTTACTATCGACTAGGTAGCGAATTTTAGATAGTCCATCAACATAACGAAGTTGAAACATCGACTGGTCGACGAATTCAACTAGTCGATGGACTCGTCGATAAACGAAAATGAATGGTCTAGTTTCGTTTACGATAATAACGTCGATGACCCATCGCTAAGAGAAGAGTCGAACACCGGGCTCAGTGGCGCGTATTGGGAGAGGCATGTCCAGAAGTGAACTGATGTGAGGTGAAATGATGATCATGATGTATTTAATTCTATTTTCGCCCGCTATTTCATACACACGTAGTCAAATCCTGTTTTCTGTGTTGATCCACTCAGGTGCCCGAGCAGACAATGCTCGGGCACCTGAGTGGATTAACAATACTTTAAGTATTGTTATGTTGATTAAACTATCAAGTTTTGTATACACAATCTCGAGACTTTTTATCCATGTTTCTGGATTGTCAGTTTTCGAATATTGACAAAAAAAAAATTTAGGTATTCCATGATCTTTAACTCTATGACTGAAAACATGATAATGAGACTAATGAAATTGTAGAAGCTGAGAGGGTCTGAGCTAAGGACCGAGCAGCATAGCAATTAAAGGTTAGTTTATTATGGAAACCAAAAAACTACCGGAACGATTTTGGTTCCTTGCGCTTGTGCCTTTTCTTCGCGACCACACAAGTCGTTTTTGAGTTTAGCTAGGACTATTGCCAGGGGAAAGTAACAAAGCTACTCGTATTGTACAATAAGTACTAAAATTTTAATGCACATTATCTGTTACGATAATCGTTGCTAAGCTTGTAATAAGTCTACCTCTGTCTCTGTCTAACACTGAAAAAAAGTGGCGGGTCCTATGGGGGTACATGTTCTGTCCCTCCATGACAGATGGATACTGCAGTGACTTAGATGGACTTGTTTGTCGCAGGTCTGCATTGCAAACCCTGCATCGAGCAAGTGGCCGAGCTAGGGAGCTGAACCACTTCGCCGGCGGAACATCGCACGCTTGGTGCTCCTACTACGAGAGCCATGTGGACTCGGACCGGTCCTGCCTCAACGAGTGGCATGCCATGGACAGTATCGAGTCCCGGCGGCCGCCTTCACCGGACTCACTAAGGCACAAGTTAGTATCACATAGGCCCAAGTTCTGGAGCCCGAATGCTCCACCAAAGATCTGCGTGGATGCGTGCGAAATCTACAAATAAGATCGCCTAATTTTAATAGATTGAGCGATTGATTCGAACGAGGGATGTGTGCGAAAGATGCGAACGGGGGAAAGAGTGATGGATGCGAGCGAGGAATGTGTGCGAAAGATGCGAGCTTGGGATGAAAGCGAGGAATTTGCAAGAGGGATGCGATGGATGTGTGTCAGAGATGCGAGCAAAGGATGTGTGGGCGATAGATGCGAGCGAGGAATATGCACTAGAGGTGCGAGCGTGGGATGAAAGCGAGGAATTTGCAAGAGGGATGCGAGGGATGTATGTCAGAGATGCGAATAAAGGATGCGTGACCGATATAAGCGAGCACGGGATGTTAGCGAGGAAATTGCGCGAGAGGTGTATGATCGAATGCTAAAATGCATACAGACATTTTCTTGCTACCAGTACGGTCTAGCCTAAACTAATGCGTTTAAATTCTAGCCCCAAATGACTCCATAACCTATTGACCTAGTCCCAAGTTGCTAATCATAGATCTAACTATAATGCAAATGAAATAATACCGCAAACACTACAAGTTGATGAGCTCTATGGCGCACCAGTGATTCTACCAACGCACGCATTGTTTGACCAGATTTCGATGATCAATAAATAGTAAAACTAAATTATCATTGTTAATTTGTTTACATAGGCCTTTGTCTGTTTGTAGGCATGTTTATGTTTGCGCCAAGACCTAGTTTCTTGGCCTCTAAAAGAATCGCGTTTCCGCTGAAGCTCTAATTAAGACGTGTTATCTGCATGCGAACCTCAAGGGTAAAACTATGATTCACTGTGATTTTTTGGCAAGCAATTCTAAGATATGTTAGGCCGCAGTTAAAAAAAGAAAACAATTGACGACTGTATCCCCAGTGATGGATAACCACAGATACATTTGAGTGCATGGATCTTTGAGGATACCAAGTAGGGAATAGTCAGAGGCACGTCCAAACATTACATTTGGCGCATGCCCGCGTTTTGCATGTAGCTTTCCATGTGACAAGTTACAAACCAACACATAAACTTAATCTGTGTTTGTATATAAAAAGCCCGTTCATGGGTTGACTCGAATCTTGGTCTCAATCTTTTAGATGCAACTAAGATATATAAAATATCTGATTTATTTGGAGAATTATAGATAGATAGATATATAGGAAATACTTTATTTTACACCAAATAACATATCAGCTTAGTTAAGTACTATCAACTTTAACAATGTTGTACAATGGGCGGTCTTATCACTAAATAGCGATCTCCACCAGACAATCTTTGGATGGAACGGTCTGTAAGAAAGTTTAAAAGGGGTTTAATTGGTGTACTTACCACATATTATGAATATATTATAATACACATAATTTATTATATACAATATACCTACATATTTACATATTATATACGTCATAACTTTTGTATGATCCAAAACATATATAAACCAGAAACAGGCAACAGTTAGCGACTCGAGGACAAGTAGTGTTCCTTGACCAAAGATTTAAAAATAGGTAATGATTTAGCACGTCTGATGGTAACAGGTAGTTCATTCCATAAACGGACAGCCTGCACTGTAAAGGAGTTATCATAGTAGGAGGAGGTGTGTACAGGTGTCTACACACCTCCTCCTACTATGGTTATACATAACCCGATTACCTATCTTTGACACAGCAAATGCGAAAGTTTAAAGATTTTTAATTGGCTGTTACTCAATCTCGATGTATCAGTTGACTATAATTGTATTTTCAAATTAAATAAAGTAAGTAACACATTGGCTATATCATCGAAGTTCTAAAGGAGCTAAGGAATCGATAGACTACTTTATACCGACTTAAAAAAAAGGAAAAGGAGTGTTATAAGTTTAACGTGTGTGTCTGTGTGTCTGTCTATGGCATCGTAGATCCTAAACCGAAGCACCGATTTTGATTTAGTTTTTACCTATGATTAAAGAAAATCTGTTCAACCGTTTGAAGATCATCAGCTCTTTTCTAGTTTTTGAAGTGATGTGAGCAACTTCTAATGGTCCGATCGATTCGAAATTTTGTTGTGATTTGAATGATATTACAATAACGTGCAGCATCATCTAGAATAAGCAAGATACCCAACTCCTCACCAACTTACGGTAGACGTATCGTGTTTGGGCTCATTGAAATGCTCTCAATGATTAGGTTATAGATTAGTGATCAGGGTCTGATCATGGAGCAGGAAAGAGAAATGAGGGTGAATTGATGAGAGTACTAAGACTGTAAAAACGCCGGGGGGTTTTAAAATTTTGTGAAAATAAATAAATAATTAATATCTCCCAAGAGTCAACATACATAGTCCTGACCCCACACTTCCAGGATTCCCTTGGTATCAGGAACTGAGAGTTCCATGGTACATCAACCTAGAACAAATATGTGCAGAACGTGCAAATATTTGCCTGCAGCGGGAATCGAACCGATTCGAATGTGCTAATATAAACGAGATACACAAAAACATCTATGGCGCAGTTGGCGAAAGCCCGCCTGTGACGCAGAGGGTTACGGGTTCGATTCCCGCCCTGGGACAAATGTTTTTTATGATCTGCAAATATTTATCTCGGTTCTGGGTGTTTTCTATGTATAATATGTAAAAATGTTTTTAAAAAAAGTATATAAATAGTATATCAGTCATGTACATAGTTGCCATAACACAAGCTTAGTTTGCTTAGTTTGGGGCTAGATGATGCTGTGCGAAATAAGAAAAAAAACTTTTTCATCTCGGCTCTTTAGGGTCGTAGCGTGATGTTAAGTAGCCTATGACCTTCCCAAATAGTTGTTATTAAATGCAAAAAAAAAACTAATTCGACTGGTAGTTCCAGAGATTAGCGCGTTCTAACAAAAAACAACCAATCTCCTCAGCTTTATGTTTAACTAGCTGCGCCCCGCGGTTTCACCCGCGTAAGTTTCGATCCCGTGGGAATATCGGCGACCTAATTAAATTTTAGAACACAAAAGCTGCTATTGTGACTTAACTATGATAGTAAGATATATTCCCTCGCGGACTTTTTTGTAGGTAATAATTTAATCATGTAGTACATAATTTTTATGTATCATCAATAGTTTTCTCAATAAATTTTATAGACAAAATTTTGCTACTTTGGGTTTTTATTGCAATTTTCTTAAGGATCTCTATTTTTATTGAAATAAATTATAGCCTTTGTTACTTCCTGATAATTTAGCTTTCATTTGGTGAAAAAATGGTTAAAATCGGTCTAATAGTTTTGGAGCCTATTCGATACAAACAAACAAACAAACAAAATCTTTCCTCTTTATAATGTTACTATAGATATAAATATTATTTATATTATTGTATAAATATTATTTATAAGCTTCTATCTTCTTATTAAATATTCTCTTTGTTACAGGCCACGTGAAAGGGACGAAACTGAACGTGTGATACGTTGCACACTGAAGGAGATTATGATGAGCGTAGATCTAGACGAGGTGACGAGCAAAGCGATCCGCGGCCGCCTCGAGGACGAGCTAGACATGGACTTGGCCGAGTACAAGTCGTTCATAGACCAGGAGATGCTCACGATACTTGGACAGATGGACGCGCCCACCGAAATATTCGACCACGTCTACCTCGGCTCAGAATGGAACGCAAGCAATTTAGAAGAATTACAACGGAACGGGTATGTATCTAAATTTTCAATTTTTGTAAAAAAATATAGACTCAGGTCCAAACTCGTTACGTAGATCCGTGAGGATAGGTAGATAGAAGATAGAAAGACATGATAGGTGCAGTAAAACACTGTCATGAAATACTTACTATATATATTTCTTTAAAAAATATTTTTTTAAATAAATACATATACCAGTACAAATACCTAATCTTATACAAAGAAACGCGATCGCTATAACTCTGATTATCTTTCGGGCTATTTTGTTAGGCCTGTATAGGCGCTAGATGTTGTAAGCTGTGGATAGCGGCCGCCATCTAGCTCGTATTGTAATTTAATTCCATTTTTAACCGACTTCAAAATAAAATTATTAATTAGGAAAACTTTTTAAAAACAATATTATGAAATTAAAAATAAATAAATAGTGCTGGACATTTTTCACACAACGACATCTAGCCCCAAACTAAGTAGAGCTTGTATTATGGGAACTACATGACTCATATACAATGTATATACTTTTTTTTAAATATATACATATTATGCATAGAAATCCCCCTAGACCCGAGACAAATATTTGCAGATCATACAAACATTTGTCCTGCGGTGAGAATCGAACCCGCAACCTTCTACGTCTCAGTCGGGCCTTCACCCACTGCGCCACAGAAGTCGTCAAATATGGCACATACTTCCATTTTTTATGGTGACATGGAATCGTTTTTGACTAATTTGGAGATGCTGATTATGGAAATGGACCTAGGCTAGCAATGATAAGCTTACGGATAGCTTCTGCATCGTTGAAAAGCTGTCACGAAATTAAGGATAAAAACAAACTAGGCTATAAGTGAGTTGGTGCAATCAGAAGGAAATTGTTTGTGTCATACTATTATTTAATAGTAGTATAGTGGCTTTATTTTAAACTAGCTTCTGCCCACGGCTTCGCCCGCGTGGTACCCGGATAAAAAGTAGTTACTGTAAAGTTTCATCAAAATCCGATCAGTAGTTTTTGCGTGAAAGAGTAACAAACATATAAGTAGGATTGTTCCCTACAGTGTTAGCTTTATGCTTTTGTTTATTTTGTGAATAAAGGACGTTAATAAAACTGATTAGGTACATAATATAGTAAAAAATTGTTACATGTTTGTATTTTTATTCCAGGGTTAGACACATTCTGAACGTGACAAGAGAGATAGACAACTTCTTCCCTGGTATGTTCGATTATCTCAACATAAGAGTGTACGACGACGAAAAGACTGACTTACTTAAACATTGGGATAACACTTTCAAGTACATTAACAAAGCGAGAAACGAGGGTTCGAAAGTTCTCGTCCATTGCAAGATGGGCATCAGCAGATCTGCCTCCGTCGTGATCGCTTACGCCATGAAGGCTTTTAACTGGAACTTTGATAAAGCTCTGAAACACGTCAAATGGAAAAGGAGCTGCATCAAACCGAACACGAACTTTCTGAACCAGCTCGAGACTTACCAGGGAATACTCGACGCGATGAAAAATAAAGAGAAGCTGCAGAGATCTAAATCCGAGACGAATCTGAAAGCTCCCAAAACAGCTTCTAAGACAGAAAACAAAGTTTCGGATCCGACGCCTCTAGTCCTGGCGCTGACGGGCTCATACAGCGGACGGCCGCGCTCCTGGTCGCCCGACACTAAGCTGGCAGCGGAGCTGGTGCCGCCGCCGCCGCCCACCTCCGTGTCGCTTGAGAACCTCGCCTTCGAGAGCATCGAGACTCGGCACATGCTCATGCCCTGCGCAAACGGCAGCTACAGCGTCTCGCCGAACCAGATCATCCGCCTCAAGGAGGAGGGCGCGCCCTCCGTGCGTCACATCGTCAGCGAGATCGAGAACGCCGCCTCCAGTGACCGCAGGGAGTCCAGCAGACGATATCAAAGGCTAATAAACTGTCTCCGCTCGGACCCCCCCACCAACAGAGCCTCCGAGCTTGCGGTAGGGCCTGCCAACGCCGCGGACACACTCAGCAGATCGCTGCAGACGTCGCCATCGAGAAACATGTGTCACAAAAGTCCCCAGTCGAATTTTGAACCGGAAAAAATTCACACGTGGGATCCCGGGGAGGCGCCCTGGCCCCGAGAAGAAGAGAGTCACCCGACCGGCGACGCCGACATTATAGTGAAAAGTGACAGTGGTATAATAGATGTAAAAACGAAAGTGATAGTGACCGAAAACACGGTTGAGCGCAATGTAGAGTACGAGCGAGGGGCTGACGAGGAGGCGCCGCCGCCAAGCCGGCAGAGCTCGTGCAGCTCCTTAGACAGCGCCGTAGTGCTGGACTTGTCGCGGCACTCCTCGTGGGGCTCGTACGAGACGCGCGCCGCCCGGCCGCAGCTCGTCGCCGCACCCCGCGACGAGCCCAAGCGCGCCAAGGAGCCGATCGGCGAGCTCGCCGCCTGCGCCGCCGCGCTCAAGCCCGCATGCGACCTCGGCATCATCACCGAGCACCGCGAGACGCGCGCGCGCTCCGCCCTGCAGATGCCGCCAGCGCACATCGCCGACAACGAACGCAAGTTCAACGAAACCTGTGCCATATTGAAGGAGCTTGCGAGCGCGGCGGCGCGCATGGAGAGCGCGCGCGACCGCGGTGCCTCCACGTGGAGCGGGCGGCTGTCGGCTTCCGCGCCCGCGGACACGTGGCTGCGCGCGGGGGCCGGCCTGCGCCGCCGCCGCCCTGCGTGCGCATCGCACGGTGACCTGCCGCGCGCGCCCGCCGCCTCGCCCGTCGGCCTTGTCAGCAACCTCAAGAAGGAGTTTGAGCGTCGCTCGGAGCCGCGGAGTCGCGGTGCCGCCCCCGCCCCCGCCGAGGACCTCTCGGTGCGCGTGCTCGTGGACCGGTACGACCGACCAGGGCCCGCGAGCGAGCAAGGCGCGGGCGCGGACTCCAAGAAGAGCCGGCTGTCGGAGGGCGAGGGACGCGCGCGCTCTCGGCCGGCGCTACGGAACTCGTTCTGCGGCGCGGTGCGGGGCGCGGGCGGCGGCGCGCCGAGCGGGGAGCGCCCGCCGCCCGCTCCTACCGTAGTGTCGTTAGCGCCGATTGACTATAGCGATGTGGTCGTATCAACTGTGATGTCGAAAGCTCAAAACAAAAAACAATTACAACACGGGAAGACTCATCCGTTGACGAGGCTCAACCTGAATCGGTCGAATAATAGATGTTCAAATCCTGTATACAATACCATGTAGTAGTATTTTATGTTTTTTATTTATTATGAATTCTTGCCAAACTCGATGTTTTATCTTCTAGAGTTTTATAAACTATATTTACAAAATTAAATCACTGTATTTGTCTTTCACATAATTTGTATTAAGCGGCTGTTTTGAGTAGAGAAATGTTAAAGAGAATAAAATTAATACAACTGATGTACAACTTTTAGGAGTGGGTTTCTTATTTTTTGCATTGATCATCAAAAACATTTTATAAAATAGAGATTTCTAGCCGAAGTCCACTGTTTGCAGCCTTTTCCCAGTCACGAAAGCAACTCTAGGAACATTCGGTATTTCACTTATCTTTTTGTATGTTTCTGGCACTTTTTGTGGTTTTCTTCTTACAGTTCCGAAATCGAAAGAGTAAATGCCACCTGGATTGTTTCGTATACTGCACTCAGTCTGTGGAAAGAGAATCAGCTGAACCACTCCATTATTAGACCAATAGATATCGCAACGAGAAGCGACACGAAAGCTATTCATATTGTAAAAACGGGAATTTTCACGTTCCACACTATTGGTGAAGGCACCGACTAAGTTTCGCGTCGTGCAGTGCACGAAGCGACGCGGAGGGAGAAAGTCGCGATCACTCACCCTGATGAAGACTCTCGGAATGAGTCGAAACTTAGTCGGTGCCTTCACCGATAGTGCGGCACGTGAAAATTCCCGTTTTTATAATATGAATAGTCAAGTTCCTGATAGTTTTTGGAATAAAAAGACACAAAAGGAAATTGAACAAAATGCATTACAATTTTCATGTTGGTGTCCACAACGCGCAGTACATTCGAGTCGGAGCCCCCACAAACCACTAGATTAGTCTGTGGTACCAGCTTTCCGCAGTACAGTTTAGATTGGTGGCTATCTGGCACTATAGTTTCAATCAGTTTACATGATCCATAGTCCCACAGCTGGATGCAATCCTTTTCTTGCCAAGAGCATGTTAGTATCTACAATAAGTTTTCTGTTAGAATTGTATGTAACTACGTATGCTGAAAGCATATTTCCTGGATGTGACAACTTTAGCTACTTTGATGCCAAATTCTCTGGATGGTTCAAGAAATCTCGTTTTATAAAAAACAGATCAAAGTTGCAGATCATACAAACATTTCTCCTGCAGAAGAAACGAACCCACAACCTTTGCGTCTGTGATGTCGTCGCCACAGAGATCGTCTAATAGAAGTAGAATGTATTACCTGTTTTCCTGGTTTGTCGAAATCCAAGCCTTCCCCGCACATGTGTACGCCGAAGAAATAGCGCGTCGCGTACGGCTGCCGATCATCCCAGCACATAACTGTGTTGTCCCATCCGCCGGATATCAACTCGTGGTGGGATTTAGGATTGAACGCACACGCGAATATTCTGGATGTGTGACCATTGATGACGTTCTTCATTCCACTATTGGGTATATTAGTATTTTCTACACGAAGCTGGGTAAGAACACTACCAAACTTTTCTAAGCTGAGACCTTAGTAGGTAAGCTAGTTCTAAAGCTTTGTCTTCCCAAAATCGTTGAAGCCGTTTTCGTAAGGGTTTGTAGAAATATTTGGCCATCATTTGCTAGTCAGCCCTGTGCCCGTGCCCTAATTACACTAACAAAATAGCTATGGGGAACGACCAATTTTGACAGACTGCAATATCCAAACCTCTTAAACATTAATATTTTAAAATAAAATGAGAAACTTTTAGGACGAGTGCCCTCTTTTGAATTTTAGGAAGTTTTATTGCTAAGCCTTGCACACAGCTTGTGTTTAATGAATCTCATTCCCATAGCCATTTTGCTAGTGCAATTAGGAGGCTGACTACCCTACTAACTAACTACTACGGAGACCTGCTACGATTCCTTATGTCGTAGGTATCAAAAACTACAAGTACCATATTATCACAACATCACCCAGTCCAGAAACTGCTTGTATTTACAGATCATGCAGGTAAAAAGGAAGATGTAGGTACCTAGAATAGAAAGCCCTTTCCTGGGTCTGCGCTTCTTCGTCATACATATTCAACTTAGCATCATCTCCGTAGGTTACGAACTTGCTATAACGAGGATGGTAGTTCAACCCAAGAGTCTGTCTCTTCTCTCGGATTGTGTACAAACACTGGTCATATTTATATTTCCAGCATTTAATGCAACCATTTACATCTGAAAGAATATAATATTTTAAGATGAGATCCTGACACATTGGTCATGGATGCACCACGGGTTCTATTTTATCACTACTATTGCTACTCACCAATAGATGGACTTTCGTTTAGTTTACAGAACCAAAAAAATACGCCTGTTTGTTGTTTGGGGTAGGCATATGCAGATACTATGCAATTTTTTCTACACGACGCGACGGTCAACTTACGTACGTTATAATCAATCAATCACAAAATAGTATTTAAAGTAGTATAATTTTGCGGTAAGAAAATTAATACGCCAACTAATAGCAGACTTAAAAATATTTGGCTATCAGTATGGATACAATACTAACAAGATGAAAGCAGCATATTGGTGATCGGATGCGCCTTGCTGACTGGCCGATGCTTGATAGCGGTGACAGGGCCAGGGTACGCCCGACATTCGTCGTCCACGAGCGTGTGAGAACAGTTTCCAGTGTTGCAGTTAAAAAGTCGTATGGTGCCATCAGTGAAGCCAGCCGCTATGTCGTTTACATCTTCAGTGTACTTACAACACATGATATCTTTGTTTGTATCGCTGCAAAAAGTTGCAGGCTAATTAAGTACTTCCTACCTACTTAGTTAAAATTATTGGTTGAGGGAACGAAGTGAGAGAACCCGAGTTTTGTTGAAAAAATCGGTACTTCATGAATGGTTTCTTCATGCAGTTTAAAATGTGTAAAGATAAGGAACATGAAGAGAATTCGATTGTAGTGGCGGCGCTTTTGGAATAAGTGAGGAGCTAAAAAAATAATCAGGTCAGAGGTGGTAGGTACTGTACTGTGAAGCTTAATTTTTCAGAAAAGGCGAAACGTGCAAAAAACTTTTCCATTACATTACAGATAAATTTGGTTTGAGCAAGGCTTGTGAAGTTACATTTGTATTGAATAAATAAATAAATAATGCTGGACATTTTTACACAGCATCATCTAGCTATAAAGTATGGGAACTACATGACTGATATCCCTACTACTTATATAAGTACATTTATTAAATATGTACCTACATACCTACATATTACCTATACTAGAAAACACTCGAACACAAATATTTGCAGATTGTATAAACATTTGTCCCACGGCGGGACATCGGGAATGGATATCACTAAGTAGAGTCCCGCAACTGGCATAGAACCCGCATCTCACTCTCCCGCACCGGTATAAAATTAACGTATAACTATTTCTACCGAACATGATGAGAGATAGAAGGAACTCACACTATTGAAAGAACGTTTACGTCGCCATGATAGACTTGGTTTTGCTCGGCATGAAAAGAACGCTTTTCAACATGAGGCGTGCTCGTGTGCACTGTTACAATTTCTTTCTCAGGGGCATTGCTTTTAACAAAGGTATTAGTCACGGCAAAACTTTTCCGTGCTGTTTTCATACTAGACGGAGCCATTGGACCAGCTGCAATTTTTCTTTGTGGTTCCATAGTATGAAACCATGTGCATTGTGAACAAAATATTCATAGATTACTTTGTGTTAACGATAAAATAAAATACAAAACGCAAATGGAAAGCACAGATTAGGATAATATTATGGTCATAGTAGTCTGTGATTATGGTGGAAAGTGGTGAAACTGCCATGCACAGACTACTAGGATGTTAATGCCATAATAAAGTAGTTCCTCTATGCTGTCATGTGATTATTTTCATAGAGGACTTCTATGAGGATACAATGCCTACGAGGAACTAATTACGATTTATTTTTTCTGTGGATAGAACAAAAGATACATCGATCGCCCAAAAAGCACAAACTTATTAAAATCGAAAAGTTTCTATGATCAGACATTTTTACTATGTATCAGGGTGGTACTATTTATGATATACTAGCTTCTGCCCACGGCTTCGCCCGCGTTGTACTCGGATAAAAAGTAGCCTATGTGTTATTCTGATGTAGGTACCTACCTATAAGCTATATTACTGTAATATTTCATCAAAATACGTTCAGTAGTTTTTTTGCGTGAATGAGTAACAAACATCCATCCTCGCAAACTTTCGCATTTATAATAGTAGGATAAGATTGGACAGGTGCCGGATGAAATTTATAGTTATTCGATTAGCTTTTCACCTACATACATATACGATTGAACTGCAGTTTTTTCAATCGTTTTTTTAAAAACAAAACGATTGAACTATGTATAAATTTTACCTACATACAATGCCACCGTCTGCATGTGAAATGGCGTAACCGGACATCATGCTGTTTTTGTAGTTTTGTTGAGGTTTTTTAAATTTTGTAACATTTACAAAAAACCGCATTAAAATCGGAGCATCCGTTCCACTCTAGTTTCTGTTAATCGTAGGTACGATGATCATCATCAGACCCTTTTAAGAGCTTAACCAAGTCCCCTCCGAAAGAAGTTTGAGCGCCAAAACACCAAAAAGCTAAGAATTATCTTGCAAAATCTAACTTTGATTGTATAATTAAAAATAAAACCGGACAAGTGCGAGTATGACTCGCGCACCGAGGCTTCCGTATAAGCTTGTATGTTAACCAAAATTAGCATAGTCAAGTTCATAAACACCAAACATTGCTCTAACCTAACGAAAAGATAAATCGGATTATATAAAAAATTTAGTTGGTTGGTAAAAAATGCTTATTGTTCACTTTTCATAAATTTGCAATAAAATGTTGATAAATAAAATAAATAAATAATGCTGGAGATTTTTCACACAGTATCATCTAGCCCCAAACTAAGCAAAGCTTGTATTATGGGAACTATGTACATGACTGATATACTACTTACATACTTTTTGTAAATACATATAGAAAACAAACAAATAAAATAAATAAAAGACAAACTTAACTTTGTAGTTAATGAAACTAAATTGCAACGCTAAATAAATTTTATTTCATGTCAATTGGTATTTTCACACACAAAATATAATGTACTTACAGCTTACACTAACAAACAACGTCGAATCTGTAAAGCGGTTAAAGTAGGTATATAAATTAAATCATGGAGCAGCAACAACAAAGTGCAATTTACAAAATGTACAGTGCTGTATTATGTGAATCCTATTGATATAACTCAAAATGGAAGAATATTGACTTCCAGTTTCTCGGTACGTCACCAATGTAATTACAATAATTACTTACATAATTTTATTTTAGGTACAGTATAATGGAGTGAAAAGAGATGCAGGGTTTAATAGAGACAAACGGAGAGTGAAATTTCTCCTATAATTCTCTCTACAAAACCAACTCTACAACAATAGAATAATTAGGTACCTAGGTAGGTACTAGTTTTGTTGCAGTATAGTATGGTGGTTTTCTAGAGGGAATTATTGGATTAATTTCAATTTCTGTTTTGTCTCTATTCACCTCATTTTACGGTACATGTATATTCCGTAAAATGAGTGAGTAAATGAGTTATATCTTCATTTTATTAATTCGCAATTTCACCGTTGATGCTCAATTACTCACGCTAGTAGGTGCCCACATTACGCAACAGCGCGTAATGTAGGCACCTACGAGTTACATACATTTTTGGGTATTACATCGGTAGGTTTTTTCCAGGTGTAGTGTATGCCCTAGAGCATAATTGGAGGTTTCTTAAGATCGAATCTAACACCCTACTATAATTATGACTCATACGCCAACTTGCGCGAGCGAGGATTTGCAACGACGGTGCAGTACAAAATGACCGCGTGATTCATTAACTCTTGGTAACCGTGAGTCGCGCAAGCGGCGCTGAATTACCTCAGAATAATCAATTGATTTATTGATGAGTTATTTCTCACAATAATAGCATTTAAAAAATATTAAATTAATTAGTTATGTAGATACTTGCACAGAGGTGAATTGGAAGACAGGCGAGTACAAGATTGGTTGCAGGATGGCATTGCAGGTACAGTCAGCGATTAAAATATTATACATCATTAACAATCTATTTCTTCGGTTTTAACAAAGGTAGATAATTTTGGTTCACTTTATAGCAATGGGTTGGAACTTCAAATGTATCCCAAAAATAATATATCTTGTGCTAGAGTTTTTGAATAGAGTGATAAACTCTTTAAACGGTTGGTTTTACATTTTCGTTTTGTCTGATTAGATAGTAAACAGTAAAGTCAAATAAAATATGCCTCGTCATTACAAATTACGTCAATGTTATCGAACTATTACGGATATATAAAAAAGAATGAATTTTAAGGATTAATTGTTAGGTAAGTATTAGTATGCATTTATCAAACAATTTATTTTCTACAAGAATAGATAGATACCCACATAATATATTTAATATTATAATGAGGAAATTAGACATTTTTATTTATCTGAATTTTTTCGAATTATTCGAACCGACTTACTTAAAATAGTGATGTAGGTGTACCTATAGATTTCACAAAGTTATGTGAAGGACCCTCCTTCTCTTCTTACTAATAATCTATGATTTGGAAAGTATATATTTGATTTGTACATAATCAAATATATTTCATCGTTGTTAAATAATTGTCT
The DNA here is from genome assembly GCA_958496245.1 of Perizoma flavofasciatum. Lineage (NCBI taxonomy): Eukaryota > Metazoa > Arthropoda > Insecta > Lepidoptera > Geometridae > Perizoma > Perizoma flavofasciatum. The sequence goes on along the minus strand of OY292425.1, from coordinate 8,090,046 downwards.
AGGTATATCATTATTTTTATTGGTTCTAACCATAACTCAGCAAAATTACATACGACAGGCAAGTATATAAGTAATTAACTTATTCCAAAGGAGGTTTAATCGTCGCTACTGAAATTTACTTTCTTGATTCGATTATATTTCAAAATTGCTCGAAACACAAATAATGATAGGTTTTACCTTATACAAACAATTTCTCGCGCCAACTTTTACCATTCGACATGTACATTATTTTATACATAAATTAGAACCAAACAACAAATAGCCAAATAAGTTAATAAAATCAAAATCAAGCAAAACCATACACAAACACATATAATAAATAGAGTACGAATCCCACCTCGATTAGGTACTATAATTATTGTTTAGGGAGTTTGTAGTACAAACATACTAAGTTGAAAATGATTAACTATTGTATGTCGCAGTAAGATATATTTTAAGGTAGGCTGGTACCTGTAATCGAAGGAGATAGGTCAAAACAAGTAGGTAGCCGTTAACGAATTAGAGCCAATCTAATGCACATAGTTAGCCTTGATTCTGTTTTAAATGTATTTTTTTTTAAAGCTATATATATCTTGCGAGCTCTATCTTACTGCGACATATTATAAATATCTAATACAAATAGCTCAACGAATATTTAAAAATACCGCATTGTATATCGATCGATGTTAAGGGTCGTATTAATAATAATTTATATATTCATCAAACATCATTGGAACATTTTTTTGTTAGTAACATTTTTTTAAATAATAGTCCGGCCTGTGCATTTTCTGCTCTTAGTAGCGTAGTTTTATCAATTTACCTACATACTAATATACATTGGATGTAGAGTATGCATAATCCAAATTTATTGAACCACATTATATTTGATTAGGTAGCAAGTAAGTACATTCGTATGATTGATATAAACTATGAGGTTCATAATTTAGTATACCTATAATTGATATTGCATCAAAAAGTAACAATGAACATACAATATTTTAATGGGCATCGCATGCGCTACACTTTTGCTATAGTACATTGCGACTTGCATACAATCAAGAAACTAGAAATCTAGTTTCATTTTATATTCTCCAGATTAAGGCGCGTAATAAATTAGGTAGCAGTAGCAAATGAAAGATTCACATTTGAATTGGATGATATAAGTATAATACTTGTTATGATTCCAAAAGTAACAGAAGTTGTAGATAAAATGGCATAGCAAGTCTCAACGGAAGTATTTTACGGGCGATCACTAAGTCAATGTTGAACCGACTGAAATGTTATTAAAATTTAGTTACCTTGTTTTTAAGATCATATGTAAAATGTTTTTTTTATTAATTCTGGTGTACACAATAAGAGTTATCTATCTATAATCTTGCGGACTAAGGAATAGGAAGTAATTATGGTGTGGATATGGGTTCAATCTGGTTGAGGGAAGTACCAGATCTTGCATATTTTGCTCAGATATCTACATTGCTAGCCGCGCCTCTGTTCCAATCCATACACATTTAAATTAATTGTGGGCAAACATATCTTTACATTTCACAAAATATATTTATCTAATATTACCATAATTACGTGCAATGCGCATAGAAAATTAGAATGTACATTTTCCTAATAAGTATGTATATTATATACAATTATGAGGTTTGTTTTGTACTTCATATTTCGGGTAACGATAACACTATCTACAATTCCATAACTAACCAACTTTAGTGGATTGTAAACAATTTAAACCAACAGCATTTATAAATACAATACAACACATTTATTAAAAACACAATCTTTAACTTCAACATCCACCAGCCATCAGCTTTTCACTGTGCATTTTCATTGTTTGAAATCTTGATTCAAATACTTTGTAAGTGAATAATGCATTTTATGCAGATTTAATATTTTTACTGAAAAATAATACTTGCTCACTTTTCTCACACACACACACACACACACACATTGTGTCAATGTGTGGCAAGAAGAACACAATGTTCTCAATTGCAATTTTCATCAAAACAAATAGTTTCATCGGTTTACATGACATTTGTTGACAATTTACTTCTTTACCCTTTAGATATATTTTAGAATATTTTAGATATTGAACGACATCTGTATTTGATTGATCACATATTTAGACAGAGTACAACTTGAAGTTTTATTTTCAGTAGATAAGTAAATTATATACAGTCTTGCAATTTTACAACCATCCCTATGATTTTCCTATGTATTTACAATGGCTATATTATTGCACTATAGCTATTTATGTATATACCCATTCAGTAAACAATCCCACATCACATAGTAACAAAAATATTCTATTTATTTCGTGAAAAATAGACATCTGACTATATTTTCATACCCACATCCACCTGAAGAAACACACAATATAATTTATAATATTCAACATTATTTGTTAGACAATGATAACAATCAATAGATTTTCTATTTTAATATAATATGGTTTCGTTCCTAACAGTCTGTAGTCGCAATCTAAATATTTGCTTATAAATTTATGGTTTTTAATCAAAGGTAAAAGTAACATATTATACTTACTAGTAGGTATAATAAGTTCTTATGATCATTAGTTAGCTAACTTGATAGTAGTAATTTAATTACTGTACTATAAGAATTTTAAATGGAATATGTATGCACCATCTTTGTTAAGTATTATTTGTGATGACTTCATAGCTATATTTTTTCTACATGAAGTAAGTTTAGTAAGTAAGTAAAAAGCAAAGACCCATGAAAAAAAAAATGCTATGCAAGCTGTATTAATGACTAAGCATAATGCTTCTTGACTTTTTATTTGCTGTGATTTAAATTACAGCTTTTAAAAGAAAAATCAAACAAAATTGAATAGTATGAGATAACACTCTTCAATTTATGTTTAATAATATTGGATCAACTAATAGAATAAATTGTGTAGTATCTATGCAAAGTGTTTTAAATTGTTTTACCTTTGTTTTTAAAACAGACTATAGGATAAAAATATTGTCTAATATTTTATACACTGTTGTTATACAAAGGTGGTGAGGCCTTTCTTTACTGAATTGACGAACAAAGCACAAAAAAACAATAATTAATATTTTCATAAATAACAAGTAACATATTTTTATCTACCTAAAAGGCTGCTATTTGTAATATGGCTGATCCATCAGAACACAGTATAATTCAATAAAATATTTAATATGGTTTCAAGAAAATCAACAAAACACAAGCAATTCCATAGTAAATAAAATCATCAGTAGCAAACCAGGTACCAGTACCTAGTAGACCTCTTCAGCAACAGAATATTTGTATGTAGATAAAAACATAGGATAAAATTATCTAGTTGTTGCTACAATCACAGAGATTATTGTGAGCTTGCTGCATCAGATAATAAGATCAAACTGAGTGGCCCTGGGACTGGTGTCGCTGTCCCCATTGACTAGAAGGTCCCTGTGCAGAGTTACCTTGTTGCATCCATGAGAGAAAGTTAGGCGGGGCAGGAGGCGCCGACGATGCTGGACCTGCAAACCCACCTTGGACTGCCTCTGATCCGCCTGATGGTATGTTGTTAATGAGGCCCCAGCCAGCAGCTTGGTTCAGGGCAGCTGCCACAAGAGCTTGATTAACGGGCATCCCACCCATACCTAGTGGCATACTACCACCTTGACCTTGTCCGCCCCCTCCAGCCACAGCGGTTTGCCCGTGCTGACCGGACATACTCAATGCTTGCATGTTCACCATGTCCATATTGCGACTGCTCCATGAGTTATTATTAGAAGAACTGTGAGGGTGCCCTTCTTCATAATTTCCTCTGGACATATTGCGCTGATTTGCTGCACCTTTATTTTGCTTCGGTGAGGCATTCGAAACATTCACAGAGACACCTTTTATTATATGATCTTGACCGCACAAGCTTTGTGCTACTTCAGGGTCTAAAAAGGTTATGAAACTGAAAGCTCTGAATGGTTTTGGTATAAATACATCAGTTACTTCACCAAACTGTGAGAAATATTCTCTTAGATCATTAGATGATAAATCTTCGGTACAACGACCAACAAACACTTTACAGGGCATTGATGCAACTGAGCCTTCTTTTGAATTGGGTATCCTCACATCACACCATCTACCGTCGATCATGTGCCTCTGTGCTAGCACCCTCATTTGTGAGGTGTAAGAGGCAAATCGGATGAAAGCAAAACCTTTAGACATACCAGTTTTAGGATCTCGTTTCAGTTGTGCCATCAACACCTCTCCGAACTTCTCGAAATACTCTCGCACAGTTTGCTCTGTGGCTTTCCATGGCAGGCCCAACACAATCAGGTCAGAGCAAAGATTGTCGTTCCTTTTGTTTTTAGAGCTAGAAGCATCAGAGTTCTCTCCGTTCTTGCGTTTACTTTCTTTTGGAAAGCTACAAATGTACAGCTGATTACCCCATCCTTCAGGGGGAGGATACAGTCTGCCATCTCTTAGCCGGATGCCCCGGAAAGTTTTTGTTTCGGGGTGGCGATATTTGAGTCCGCAGCAGCCAGGAAATTGCGCGGACACTGTCGTCAACATCAACGTTCCATCTTCTTCGACTGGAAGTTCTATGGGTTCCTCGTTTTCGTCTTCAGCCACAGGCAAGTATTCGTATGACATTATTACTTAGTCATGAACAATAATTGTTAGAAAATGATTAGAATATACACAGATTTTACACTTATTGTTATAAACTGTACAATTTGTATGCCATAAAATAAATAAAATTATACGTCACCTACGGGTTACGAACCCATTGCTTTCGAGAGAGAGGGAGAGGTGATTACGAGGATGAGGTTGAAAACATAGATAAAGTAAACTACTTTGATCTTTTATGAAGGTCAAATCAAAGGAAAACTAAGTATTTTAAAGTATCGAATCTTTAAAATCGTACTATACCTATAATCAACTTCTTTGACGTTGACGTATTTATTCAATACGTCAACATTAGTATTACCATTCTCAAAATTGAGGTGGATTATGGTAGTTTGTTCTGGTTTTCTGTTCTGCGATCGATGGCAGAACCATTTTTCTGCGTTCCACAATCCGATGCATGGAACGACCGACTATAAACTATGGCAATCTACGGACGAACACAAACATACCTAAAGCCTATAGTCTTCAAATTGTGTGATGCTGATATGAGCGCTGTTAAACAGAGCGTCAATTTTTGCGAAAATGAGTTATAATGCCCATGTTTAATATCTAGTGTTCTTCAAATTTTGCAGAGATATGCTAAGAACTAGCACATTTAATATTCGAGATATCGAATTGTCAAATGGGACCATATAACATAATCTCCAATGTATTGTGATAAAGGCGACCATACAAGCCGTTGCGTTGGTCCCGAGGTCCGAAAACCAAGGTCGGACAATTTTGTTAAAAGCAGAATCCGACTACTGAATATGGCTGCAATAAGCAAAATAAATTTTGACGAAAAAGTTCACCATACTAATTTGCAGCGACCATTGCAATTATTTGCAATGGTCGCCTTCTTTGTGAGTATTTAATAAACTTATATAACCGTAGAAATATAAACTCGCTGTTGCCACTTGTAGATTCCATAAATCGTTTCAAGGGCAAGGTGTACCTACACTTTTATAACAAACTCTTGAGATAGAAAATGCTCCAATTCTCATTATTATATCATCGTAGTGTTGGCATAATCGCATTGGCTGTTTATGTTATAATAATTAGTACACTATTAGTTAGAGCGACAGTTTAAATTTAGTTTAGTCAGTGTACTACAGAATCGAGGCCATATCTCGAAACGGGTTTTTCGTCGATAGTCGCATTCTGTTTTGTTAAAAAGATTTATTTAAGAATTATTTAAAACAGAATTATTTAACAATAATAAATTTAGGGGAAACTGCCGTCGAAAAAATCAACAACGACCCACTCCTAGTCTGTCTGCACCCACCTTACGCACCGAATGCGCCTCGCCTATATTGCGTAACAATGTTAATGACAACCTCGGCTACGATGCAAGAGTAGCGGGTTCGATTCCCGTTGCGGGACAAATGTTTGTATGTTCTGCAGATATTTTGTTCCGGGTCTGGGTATTGTGGTACCACGGTATTCGTAGTATACCCACGACACACGGACTACTATTGTGGGGTTAGGGGCATATGGTGTCAATTGGGTGTTTATTCCTATTAGGCACCTATTATTATTATTATTAGAATACAAGAACACAAGTAGTAGTAGTAGTAGTCGAAGTAGGTATATGTCAAAGTGCCCCACACATTTAGCCCCACAGTCCAAGAAATCTAGATGGGACTTGGCACGGAATAGGGGGATATCTACAATGAAAAAGGCAGTCTTTGCTACATTTGTACTAGAGAACCAGCATATCCGCTTTTCTTCTAACTCACTCAAGGTGTGTACCTACCAAAAAAAAAAAACGCTAAAAGGCTAAAAAGCTAGGGATAGAGCCCTCGAACAAGAAGGGTTCATGCGTTAAACAGTGCAAGGAGGCTTATTTTTACCCCTTTATAAACATCACTGCACGGTGGTTCAGCCGAACTACACTATACTTTTCTGTGGCTTGGAGCCATGACTTGCTTGAGAGTTTGTTGTCTCTTCATCAAGTCAGTTAAAATAAATTGAAAAGTATAGACTTTTATGACTTTTATGTATGTGGTAATATCTCTGAGTTCTAATGATTGATTGATTGAAATACCTGCTTGCTTAGATTGCTTGCTTCTTGACTTGTGAACTGTTGTGAACTGAACTGAACGAACGGAAGCACTGAATGAAAAATAAAGAAATCATTGGATGGATGGAGGCGAAAATCCGAAAAAGTGGAATAAATATAGTTAGAGTGGTTGTTTTACACAAGTAGTTTAGGGCACTACTAAATTTTTTAGTAAAGTCTGCTTGAGCTGTTGTTTATCCGGTAAATCTTCACCCGAATTTTATAAAACTAACCTTCTAGTATTGTGTGTGTATCTTCTAAGCATTATGTTTTACTAGGTTTTCGTTCTTATCGTTTAGCTAGGGTTTCATGATTTGATTTGTTTAATTGCTATGGATGATGATTTGGAGTACAAAAGAAATAAACCACAGCAAAGATTGTATAAACCCGGTAGTGGTCCTTTGAGACGATCATGTTATGGTTTTGACACAAAAATGGATACATACAATACTGATATTGTTAGAAGAGAGAAATATCAAAACCACTATGGGTCCCAAAACTCTGTAAACAGTGTAAGTGTTGGAAATACTAATATGCGTCAGAAAAAGCCAGAGCAACAACTTTATGTAGCTAAGTCAAGTGATTATTCTTCTGAAACTGATAGACAGGCTAGAAGTTCAATGAGAAGTGACAATACTTGTCAATACAACAGTAGAGGTACCCGTAATGATTCTGATAAATCATACAATACAACCAAACACATTCGAGGGACACCTAAAAGAGACAGGAAATTCAAGAATTCAGGGAAAGAGGGACCGAGCAATGATTTGAACTATGATAGATCCTTTCGACAAACATCTGAAACTAGATCTATATCTCCTACTCATTTTCAAGCAAAAGACCAAAACTCCTTGGACAGAAATCGAGACAGTAGAAGTATGGAAACATCAGGAGTAAGACATACATCAATGGCTGGTGGAAAACCTCCTTCAGGTAGACGAAACTCTGCAGGATATGTGTCCGATACATCTAGGCCCAAGTACATGGTTAACTTAGATAATATACCTCCAAGATTTAGAAAGAAGTTTTTAGAACAGTCTGGACATTACAGTTCAAAAAGTGTGGACCAAATAAACAGAGATAAGCATTCATTGACCCCTTCTATTCCACCTTCATCTCAAGAACATTATAGTAATCCTGGACCAAACTGGTCTCAGACACTGCCCTCAAGAGGAAGAGGCAGGTTACGTGACAGTGAAAGTTTTGACAGGGAGAAGTTTATGAATCATTACTTAAGACATCAAGAACAATCTAGAAAATCAACTCCTAGTGGTTCATATGCTAATTTATATGATGGACATGCAATAAATAACTTGCACATAAATGAAAAACCTGATATAATGGATAATAGCATAGATAGCCAGAGAGACATAAGTGAAAGTGGTGAGTTTTTTTCAAAAACTAGGTATTTTGTAATGTAATTTTCAAGCACACTGATGGAGCTGCTTGGGGTGCCTACTTTTTAAAAGATCAGATAGTTTGAGCTATTGTTATATCAAATAGATTACTGAGAAGCAGGATTGAAAAATACAAAAAAAAAAAATAGGTCAATGTACTCCTTTTTAAACATAGTTTTGATTTCCGTTTTACAGACATGCTGATAAAGCTTGCAGACTATGTTATGCAGGACAGCTGTAAAACAAGCTAATGTTAATCTTACGCACAACACAATACAGCTCTGCTTACAGTTCTGTTGACTTTGTACCCAAGCTGGATAAATGTTTTTTCTGTATCTTACACTGAGACTAGCATTATCCTCCCTGTTCATCATCAACAAAAAATGAGTTGTTCTGGAAAGTCAATTGAACCCTTGTTCAACAAGAGATGTTGATCCAAAACTTTTAGTGTGAACATTTCACTTGCCACAATTAAGGCACTTGGTCATTATTTGGATGGGTTACTATTAGTGGCATTAAAATAGAGCTACCATGCTAAGCCATTTCAGAGGTCTTAGGCCTGCTTAAAGACCAACAATAGAGTTAGCTGCTGGGTGTAAATATACAGTTATTGTAAATTATGCTCTTAATAAAGTTGTAGAAACTTATTATAATCCTTTTCAGCATCCCTGAATGGAATCAGTATACAATCAAACACTGCATCAGGCACTCATATGGATTCTCAGAAGCAGGAATCTGATAATGATCATGACAGTGAAACTACTTCTCAGATATCATCAACTCTTCTTGATGTGACAAATCTGGTAAGTAGAACATAATTCATTTAGGCTTAGTTGTGAATCCATTTGTGTCAATAATAAATATTTATTTCAATTTGTAGGATTGGACAGAAGAAGTGGAGAAAAATATCAAATTGGATGATGATTCGTCTATCAGTTTTTCTCAAAATACAAAACCATCTAAGATAGAAGATTTGAAACCTGCTGAACACAGAGAATCTAAAAGGAGCGGCAGATCGCGGCGTAAAGATAGAAGGTAAAATACAATATCTTCCTATCCTATACACACACTCATAGCATTTGTGCCTGATTTCATATATTATTGTATATTAATCAAAATGTCAATGTGATCAGACCAATGGTCTGCAAACGTAAAATAGACTTACTTTAAAGGCAATAATAGGCACGAAAAAAATTATATCATCTAGCGCCGACTTCAAATCCGGTTTGTTATTTAAATTGCAGGAGCTCTAGCAGAAGTTTAAAAAACAATGAAAAAAAACCAGATAGGAATAGAAAAGACAGTACAGCAAGTGTACACACAGAGCATGAGATAATCAGAAAGGATAGTAATGCTAGCATTCCACATGAGTCTATCCCTATCCTCCCTAATATTAGAAACAGGGAGAGAAGAGACAGTCACAGAAGCAATCGCTCATCCACGATAGGAAACAGCAGAGATGACTTGGATCGTTGGCGTTCCTTGAGGTCCTATAGCAGGGAACAGAGCACTGAGGGGTAAGATTTCACACAGCAATTCAACATTTACCTGTCCTTAATAGCCAACAATTTTTTTTCACTGTTATGTTCAAGTGTGAATAAAACAAAACTAGTTGAATGGCATAGAACAGCGGCCACGGAAGTAGGGGGCAGAGGGGGCCAAATGCCCCCCTATTATCACATAGGTACCCGCCTACCAAGGGGTGACAAAGAAATTTGCCCCCCCTCACAGAGTACTTCCGCGGTCCTTGGCATAGAAAACAAGCTTTTGCCATAGAACATAGAAATATAAAACTAAATTGCGCCGTGTGCTAACGCAATTGGTTTGTGTTTCAGGAGAATAGTGTCTCAATGTAACAGCAGAGATGGTTCAACAAATCGTGCCACAAGTCCCAGAGATAATGACGGATTTAGAGTGCCGTCGGCAGTCAATAAATCAGCTGCTTGGATTTCCAGTAACCAGGTATGTGATTAGTTTACTCTGGGTATGATGATTAGTAGATAATTAATCTAAGCAGATACTATGTATTTAAAAATATGTTTTCCCCCAATGATTAGTCAAATCAAAATGTAGATAGGCGATTTCCCGGATTTTCTTAATCAAAACCACCAATTATGCGTTAGCAATGGCAAATCCATTATTATAGTTAAATTTATATAGATTGTGTTAATAGAATCTACGATTTTACTAGAGACAGTGTATGCTTCTGCCCTTATTTCTTAAAATACATTATTTTTTGTTTAGAAGAAAAATAACGGGTCCTGGGCTAACGGGCGCACGCCCAGCATGGAGCGAGGACGCCAGTCGCCGGCGTCCGTCGAGCCTAGTTCCGGAGGTGGTTCGCGTCGGGGCAAGAAGCGTAGCGGGAGGAAACGCTCACGTGCTTCGGACGTGCACCCCCCACCTAACGCCCCTGCTGTTCCGCACGCGCCACCCCCGCCACCAGCGCCCCAGAACTCCTCCACACCTATGAACTGGCGCGAGGAAATACTGGCTACCAAGGGCTCATATGACAAGTAAATACAAATTGCATTGAAAAAATCTACTGTGTTGAGAAAAGGTTTACGCGGTCACGCTTTTAATTGATACAATGTTAGGAATTTTATCAGCGATTTACCAGCTCTATTTGCATTATTCAACATCATTGTTCAGAATTTGTTTTCTATAGAAAACAAATCCTACTACTATTATAAACGCGAATGTTTGTGAGGATGGATGTTTGTTACTCTTTCACGCAAAAACTACTGAACGGATTTCGATGAAACTACAGTAATATAGCTTATACATCAGAATAACACATAGGCCAATTTTATATCCGGGTACAACGAGGGCGAAGCCGTGGGCAGAGGCTAGTATAAATATATATTTGTTGTGATTGTCGACAAATCACTGTAACCTAAATGTACCTAAATGCCTGGAAATAATATTTTTTTATAGGATTTTTATTTTTCCTTTTAATAATAGAAGGGCCTAATAGAAGGGATGGGAGATTGAAGAATGGTGTTATAAAGTATAGGCGCATATCAGTGGGTGCAGAAGTGCTAAATTATGATGATCAAGAAATATTCATGATGTATCAAAGTCTGTGACTGGAACTTTTCTGCTCCTTCTGCTTTATAAATAAATAAATAATACTGGACATTTTTCACACAGCATCATCTAGCCCCAAACTAAGCAGAGCTTGTATTATGGGAACTACATGACTTATATACTACTTATATTATTTTGTAAATACATACATATTATACATAGAAAAAACCCAGACCCGACAAAAAATATTTGCAGATACAAACATTTGTCTTGCGGCGGGAATCGAACCCGCCACCTTCTGCGTCGCAGCCGGGCCTTCGCCCACCAGCCACAGGGGTTATGAAAGTTAGGTATTGAAATCATGACAATGTGTTATTTCAGACAAGAAACCACTCATCAGCGCAACAGATTGAACAGCACTGTATCAGAAAAATCTAATCCTGATTCTGGCGCTACACACCCTGGGCTTATCATGCTGCCGCAGAGTTCTATCAATCATTTACAAAAAGATCTAGGGTGAGTATGCCTATGATATTTTTTTTGAATTATTAGAGTTTTGTTCACTAATAGATTTTTGTTGTTTCAGACGAGGAAATGCAGACACCCAAAAAACGCTGTTTGACCATCACAATCCTTCCAAACCTATCATTGTTCAATCAAATCCTTCTAAAGGAGACATGAGAATGGAACAAGGTAAGTTAAATTACGCCATGAAATATTAATTAAGCCTGTTCACACGGACCAAGAAATAAGATAGCAAGTGATTAAGAAAAAAGATCATTACGAATATTGTCGGTACTAAACATCCAAACATCTAGACTTCCTAACATCCTTACTTTTATATTTAAAATAGTAGGGTTTTAGTGGATGAACTGGGTTTTTATTATATATTGTTCTACATCGGAAACCATACCTAGAACAACGAATTTATTAGTTTTTAGAGTTCCGTACCTCAAAAGGAAAAAAACGGTATTCTTTAGGATCACTTCGTTGTTAGTCTGTCAAGACCCTTTTTATCAGGAACGCGTGGTATCAAGTTGAAATGAATATCAGATAAAATCAAGCTTCTCAGTCAACGCAATACAAAAATACGGCAATTTATGGGACATACATATTTTGATACCCGCAAATAAATCAAAACCCATAGGGTACTTCCCGTTGTCCTGGAATCATGAAATTTAGTAAGAAGCAAGGTCTCATAGAAAAAGTAAAGGAAAAAGTCCGAAAATCTGAAATTAATTTGTATTTATATCATATGAAAAAATATTTTTTGTGATTACAAACTTACACTTGCAGTTGGATAATTGAGCGTGACAATTATCCAACTGCAAGTTAGGAAAATCGATTTACGCGGTGTTGTTAGCTAGCCGACGATATATCGATTTAAGGGCGAACACATTTCTTTCAATCCGACGTATATTTTTGTTAGAGCAATGTTTAGTGTTTTACAAGCTTGTATGGAAGCCTCGGTGCGGGAGTTAGACTCGCACTTTTCCGGTTTTTACAGAAAACAGCTGATTTTTTTACTACCATTTTCTTCAAGGATTGAAAGAATTCATGTATGCAGTATACATATCAACATACTTTTTCTGCAAGAAAATATGTAAACGGTCTTATTGTATGCATTTTAGTGGTTAAAGAATCATCGTCTCGCGGCGGGCCCGGGTACGAGGCGAACGACGTGGCCCGAGCGGCGCGGCACCGCGCGCTCCTGCAGGAGGTGGACCGCGCAGACGTCATACTGCAGACACACTCCATGAGGGGACCGCTCTCTCTTGCTAGTCACTGGAGCGATGTCACTAACACGAGGTAAAACACATTATAAATAAATTCTACCCTCTTTTTAGGCAGTCGTGTAAAAAAATCTGGCATCATTTTTTTTTTATTTTTTTATTACGAATTGTTTTTGAAAACAACCCGAAGAAATACATATTATCATAATATTTCTTATATTCTTAATGATGTATTTTTACATTATTAAATGATAAATTCCCTAAAGAGATTTCACATTTCAAAGTATCAAAAACTATTACAACTTTTCAAAATGATCGCATACTGTGTGTGTGTATATTGGTGTTTGGTTCGGCGCGGCTCCACTTACACTAGGTAAGATGCAGTGTCCTCAAGTGACAGCCGATGTAACCTAAAAACCTTCCTTGAAGTCATACAAGTGCAAAACCCGCAAAACAAGCGGTCAAGCCGTTTCCGAGAAATGTGGTAATATATAAAACATATTATTATAACTTAACACCCTAAACACATATGAGTAAGGCGTCTTGGGTAAGAAGTGGGATAACATAACATTATAAATTTTTGTTCACAGACTGTTTTTGCAAGGTGCACTTCAGAAACTTCTCATGTCAGATCTGAAATATTGTCAGGCAGACAACATAGAGCATCATTTTTGGAAAATTTTATACTACAATTTCATTGAAGTACTAAGGAAGAGCTTTACGCAAATATCTCCAGAAGATAAACCAAAAGTAGTGAAGTTGATAAACACAATTATAGAAGAAGGAAATATTTATTTTGAGAATTTGGTACAAATGTTGGAGAAAACATATAAGTTTAACATTGACGATTACATAAATGACAATCATATTTTACCCCCGAAAGGGCTGGGATACTTAGGCCTGGCTTTGATCTCAGTTCAGAAGCTGTATGTATTTTTGGGAGATCTAGCAAGGTATAAGGAACAAGTGAACGATACGAATAACTATGCTAAGAGTAAATTTTGGTATACAAAAGCTCAACAAATCAATCCTAAGAATGGACGGCCATATAATCAATTAGCCATATTAGCCATTTACGCAGTAAGTGCAGTTATTAAAGAGCTTATTTGAACTATGTGGACTAACATTAAAAAAAATTAAATGCTTTGTTTTTTTGCAGAGAAGAAAACTTGATGCAGTATACTATTACATGAGGAGTCTAATGTCATCTAACCCCTTTTATTCAGCACGGGAAAGTTTATTGTCACTATTTGAAGAAAATAGGAAAAAGGTAACTCATTGCAATCAATATTTCTGTATAATTCTTAAGAGAAGAATTTTCTTTATGTATGGAAATGTTTTGTGAACTAAATAATGCTAGACATTTTCACATAGCATCATCTAGCCCCAAATTAAGCATAGCTACAATTTATACATAGAAAACACCCAGACCTAAGACCAATATTTGCAGATCATACAAATTTGTCTCGCGGCGGGAATCGAACCCGCATCCTTCTGCGTCTAAGGCGGGCCTTCGCTACTGCACCACAGAGGTCAAGAAGGTTTGAACGAGTTCGCGAACATCTTCAAATACCTTTGATTCGCGGTCGATTTACCGCCGCCGCGCCCGCGCCGCTTCCATCTCGGACTAACACGACCGAGCTTCGTGAAACGTTCACGGACCACCTTTCCAGACATCGGAAGTTTGGACGACCGGTTTGATAGTTGGACGATAGTCTGGAGCCACCTTATGACTAGCGCTACTAATACACGGTTTTCTTTCAGTATGAAGCGGCAGAGCGCAAACGCCGCGCGGCAATAGAAAGCAAAAACTCTGAGAGTGCATCCAGTGACGCGGTCGACGCTAAAAGCACAGTGCAAGGGAATCGTAAGGAGGTGTGGGTGCGGCCTAGCGGGGATCGAACCACTACCACACCGCGAATTGATCCGGAAACAGAACAGCTGGCCGCGATGTCTTCTGTGGAGGTAACTGATTAGTAAGAATCTAAGCTACCTTAACAGGCGATAGTATTGCATCCGAAAAAGGCAATAGTATGACATTGAGATCTCCTAGCGCAGATCGAGTGAACGAATCGTTTGGATTTCCATTATTTTGTCGATTCGGTTACATACGGTAACTGAAATTCATAGCGTTAAATAAGCCTCAGGAAGGAGGCTTATGCAACTGAAAATATGTAACTTTTGCTTACAAAAGCCTCAGGAAGGTTTTCGAATTAAATCCCTGCAGGTGGAGCTATCACTGCTAGCACGGTGGCCGAACGCGTCGCCAATTGGCGAAGGTGTGGTTTCGATTCCCATTAACAAGATTATGTTCATGTTATGAACTAAAGAATGATCCGCTTAAAAAAATAATGTAGAGTCCTTGCCCCTTGAGGGACAATGCCCCAAGTGTTGTAGATGTCAATAGGCGACAGTAACCGCTTTCCATTTGGTGGGTCGTTTGCATGTTTGGCTCGATATGATATAAAAAAAATGGGTTGCATTTAAAATTAAACAGTAATATTGCCTCAGTAATTTGTCTGTAACAATGAGTACGAAAGGAGTGAAATCTTACTGCAAATACATAAAGCGAGCCCCTCCACATCACGGGAGCAAATACCTTTCAGGGAATAAACATAACACCATAATGATCTAGTGTCCCATCCTTCAATGATAGAAACACTAAAACACGTCGCAACTTGGTATAAAATATCAGGTAACTCACTATTAGGGTGCTAAAACTGCGAATGATCGCCTAAATACGATTGAAAAAAGGATGGAGATCTAAATAGCCGTAGAGTACGTGGTACCTGTGACATGACGTTGTCTTATTTATCTCTCATTGTACCAGCACCAATATCAGTATTTAGGCGATCATTTGCAATTTTAGCTCTATTCAGCTACCCAATAATGTACACGCGTAGAGGCTTATGCATCATTTAATTAAAACACAAGTTCAATGAGCTAGTGCCCATTTCTGGTTTCAGAGTTTTTAGACATCCCGAAAGCCTCCGACTGGTACTGACATATTAACGTACCATCAAAAGGATTGTGGTCTAAATAAACATTGCTAAAGCAATGACCATAGCGACACTATGATGACTGGTAGAAATAAACTTTTTAACATTTTACTATTGTTACAGCTAAACAAAACCTTCATAACGAGTTATCTCCACGTTCACGGGAAACTGATTACGAAAATAGGGTATGTATTCAATTATAACTCTGTAAATTCGTAAAAGATATAGCGACTATGAAAAATGCTTGAAGGGTTTAAGATACGTTGACGTAGAGTCGAAGCGTGTAGAAAAAGTTCAGTATGACGTTTTATTTATTAATTAATAATTTCTTTATTGACTAGATTATGATAGAAATAGCTTCTGCGCACGGCTTCCCCCGCGTGGTACACGGATAAAAAGTAGCCTATGTGTTATTCTGATGTATAAAGCTATATTACAGTAAAGTTTCATCAAAATCCTTTCAGTAGCGTGAAAGAGTAACAAACATTCATCCTCACAAACTTTCGCGTTTATAATAGTAGTAGGATTTATAGTTATCGTCAGTTAAACAATGTAACATACATTTGTATATATGTTTGTTTCTACTCGGACAAACAAACATACATACCGGTGTTTGTACACCGGCTTGTCTGATCTGCGCTCGCTTCGCTTGCTCGATCATAATTAACGTGTGGGTTTTTAAAATAAAGTTACTTTTTGTAACAGAATGGAGACGTTTCACGAGTGCGCGAGTCAGATGCTCCGACAGTTCCGCGGTCTCCTGCACCGCAAGCCGCTGCCGACGCCCTCCGCGCGCCTCCTGCAGCTCACCGCGCTGAACATGTTCGCCGTCGAGAGTACAGCCGCCTCGCTCAAAGGTAAAACAAACACACACAATCTGAATTATACTAGACATTCGCTACGAACTGAGATCTCGCGTTGTACCGTTGTTACACCGTTCAAAAACCCTCATACAGATTAAGCTCATATTCAAACATAAAAATGCCAATCTACCTACCAAGTTTCGTTAAGATTTGATAAAAATTCGGCAGTTATCGTTGGACTAACAAACATACGACATTATAGGTTGGGATGATATTTCAACTAAAATAACAATTGTGAATTAATAAAAAAAAAATACTTTTGTGTTCTTTTTCGTCGTTCGCTCTCACTCACAACATTTACGTTCTATTTCAATTACGCATCACGCTCCATTCCTACATAAATAGTTATATACAAACGCCAGATTGCCCAAGCAGACTCACTAGATCAACTACATCGTTGCGTTTCTTACCTGCGACGTAAAGAGCCCGTTTATGCATTTGACGTGGGAGCTCAGAATAATCAATAATACTAACGTACAGAAGACTCGCTTCACGATGACCGTACGCTTTTTTGAGTTTAGTAATCGCGCGGGTTCGCTCCACCACTCACCCATTCTGGGCACCCACCTTCACCTGTCCTTCGAACGCGGCACGTTTTACCGATTCAAGACGGCAACTAGATATATTTTTGTACATAAACGGCGGAGTGAAACAAGTGTTTGTTTGTTGCTATTTATCTCTGAAACGGCTTATCCATTAACTCACGCCAATTTTCCGGAGGGGTAGTCAGAGACTTCTGATCATGTCATACTTCTGCTGCTTCGCTCACTCTTACCATATTCTTTATGCACATGCATGCTTGTCGGTTTTGTGTTGTCCTTTCTGCTTCGCCTTTCTCTAGAACGTCTCCGTTCGTTGGGGGGCAATTTTAGCTTTCGCACGCCCATCAACGCCTCATAAAAATGACGTTTTAATTTAATATTTGACCTCAAGTTCTAGCGACATGAACCGACATTTTCTTGGAACCCAAAAGTACCCTAGATCCTGTTCATCATCAGACCATGAAGTCTGACTTCCAGTCGGATGTCGTCTTAAGGAAATATTTTATCTAGAAATATTTAGTTATAAATCCTACTACTATTATAAACGTGAACGTTTGTGAGGATAGATGTTTGTTACTCTTTCACGCAAAAACTACTGAACGGATTTTGATGAAACTTTACAGTAATATACCTTATACATCAGAATAACACATCAGGGTACCACGCGGGCGAAGCCGTGGGCAGAAGCTAGTACTATCATAATGTAGTCAATAAAGAAATTATTAATTAATAAATAAAACGTCCTGGTTCATTAATTTAGCAATAATGTTCGGTGTATTATAAACTTTTATTCCCAGATTGTTTAAGGTGGATAATGAACTGCTTTGTAATTTGGTATTATGAACTCTTAATGCCAGCCAGTCACCCACTACACACTGTATAAATTATCCTACTAGATAGCTACTGCCCACGACTTCGCCCTCCCCGCATAAAAAGTAGTCGATGAAAAGTAGCCCTTACTTACCGTAAGAAACACATTGCTCGACCTCTCGAAATCAGTTTTGAAATCGGATTAATAGGTTCGGTCGCAGGTTACCTCCTTCATCCAAACTTACAAACTTTACTTCTTTATTATTATGTATAGATATGGACAACATTAGTAGATACTTAAACTAGGATGACCTGTGGTATGTTGTACTAATGTCCTCCGTCAGTCAAAATTGTCATATCCCTGTGGGAATCGAAACATTTCCACAATGCTTCCAACTCCCTGAAGATTATGAGGCGACGATGGCGAAAACTTTCATCCACTGAACTACAAGAAATAAACTTATTTATACTTTTTCTCATAATATGGTTTGAAACTATACTTACCTCTAATGAAAAAAAACTGAAAACACTTACGACTTGTTAGGTACCTACTTTAATATTGTAACTTCTTTCGGATTTCCGCCGAATGACCTGATGGTGACCGAAATGATTTCGTTCGGAAACATAACTACGCGCACTGAATATAATAATAGGGAATCCGTGCTAACATTTTATTATGCGAAATTTTAACCAAAAACTGCACGTGAATCAGAAAAATATAATAATATGCGTTATTTAGGACTTAAAATAGTAAATAATAATTATTTAATTATTAATTTGTCCAAAACATGATATAAAATAAAACTCTAACTTTGCGATAAAAAACGAATAACATTTCCGAACGATCCTTTTGAAATACTACTAACTAGTCACAGGAATTTAGCCAGGCACAAGTCAGTTTGGTTAATCGATGTTATAATACGAAAAATACGATGAACTGCGTGGTTGTCTTGTTTTAGATAAGTTTATAGTACGCCTACAGAGTCTCTTTGAAAGACGTTTTGGGAGCTGATGTTCCTGGAAACGGCTGAACCAATTTCCACCAATTATAGCCAAGAACCATTTCGCAAACACCAGCTTTAAAAAGAAATTGAAATCAAAGCGACTGTTCCGAAGCTACAAGGCCACAGACAAATAAATAAACACCACATGGCCTTAAACTTATAAAACCCATATTTTTTGTCGGGGTTTAAATATAGAATGTAGTAGATATTACTTGAAGTAAGTGGTGCCGTTAGACCCGTCTGCTCCATAAGGCATGAATCACCTTGAGATGTTCGATAAAAGTCAAAGACTTTTAAGGCCTCAAAATAACTGGGTCTGGTCATTAATTTCTGTAATTGGTTTTTTCATGTTGGTGCCCGATACAGTTTGACCAACTAACCGAAGCGGCACCATTGTGCCCTTAGACCTTCATTGCAAAAATAGTACCTTAGAATTTTAGGTATGAACCATACCTAAAATTCTAAGGTACTATTTTCTTCTACATAAATTAAACTCTGTTGTATATTGTTGTGTAAGACCGTACTGAAACGTTTTTATTATTATTATCTTTGCGTAAGTATTAAATTAACACTAACTTCGAAATCATAACTCCTAGATAAAACCAGTATTTGATGAACATCAAATCCGATCACAATAATCTGCTTCAATATTCGGGGCATCATTCCAAACCCAGTAGCCTGTTTATTGTCCAAAGTTATTTATTGATAGGTGTGCTTTTAACGTATCTTTGCTAAAGTGTTTCACACTAAAATTAAGTTCGAACAAATTGACAGTTAGCTGGCAACTATGTGATGGAGAAATAAACATTTTATGGCGCATAAAATAATAATAATAACGGTTTTAATTAAAAAACGTGCAAGGGCTTTATTTATTTTTACAGTTACCATTTTTTATTTTGAAACGTACCAATCCATTTCTGAGGCTGTAAAATGAGGATAGTTTATTCGTTTATAGCCACGGTAAATTATTTTCAAGTGCAGCTTTAGACTTCAATATATTCTAAAGATACTTTTGTTATGCTTGAATAGCCATGTCAAAGAAAATAAGTTTTGCCTTAATCGGCTGCTTAATTGCGCATTTTAATAGCTTTAATTTATATTTTACAGGTTTTTTAATAAAAAGTGTAATAAAGCAGCTTCTCTTGAATTTATTGTCTCGGAGAGTTGTTTATCATAAAAATATAGTACAGGTGTGGCAAGATATAGGGAAAATAGATAATTCATTATTGCATTTACCAGAATTCTAACAGAAGTACTTTTTTGGTTAAAAATAAATAATTTGTACGTGTCAGATGAGTTTTTATAAAAATAAAAACATAATTATTGTGTTTTTGATGGTAGGTAAATTCAGAAAAACGACTAATAAGCAGTACCTAAACTGCATATGGCTCAGAAATATAAAAGTGTTAAACAGTATGGTGTCCAGGGTTGGATTCGGACACGTAAAAAAATATCGTACGTTTCGGTCAAAAGGATAGTATTTATCAATAAAAGATCGTACAAATCTTAAAAAAATTGAGTAAACACGAATTTTTTTTCAAGTATAACACTATAGGAAGAAAATGTAAAGTAACCAAGAAAATCAAGAATACTAAATTTAATCATCATCACTATAGGAAGAAAATGTAAAGTAACCAAAAAAAACAAAAATACTAAATTTAATCATCATTATAAACCATCATTTAATTATAATCACTAAAAGCCTACAGATTTAAAAATATATCAACCTGAAATTTTATGAAACATTTATATCGATTTTTGCAATATGTTACACTGCTTTCCGTAGTCATTATTTTTTGTCATTAATGTATATTTCATTCATTCATTCATTTGAGACGTAAGTAAACCTCTATTACATACATTTAGGGAAAGTCCCGAGCACTAAACGCATCTAACTATGTCTATAGTCTAGAGTAATGAAATGAATAATGATGTAAAATTATTTTTATAGGTACCTAATTATTGAAAATAGCTTGTCAACATAGAAATTATCGTTTTTTGCGTACGATCATGCGTAATGCCAAATTATCGTACGAAAACCAACCTGGGGTCTAGACAAATACCACTTTCTCCTGGTGTTAACGCCTGCGGAAAGATTTAATTGTATGGAAATAACATTAGCTGTAGAAATGTCACGTGCAATGCAATGCAATGTTTTTTTGACAAATTTGCGTTAGCGTGAATGGAAAACAAAGCGTGAGGTATTTGTCTAGATCACCCTGATGATAAAAGTATTTAAGACTTATTCCTATTCATTACATTTTATTACTCTGTGTAGAACATTTCTCATAACAAACGGTATGGAATGGTTATTTATTTAAATAGTATAATCTATGATCCTTCTTTATATTTACAAGAACATATTTTAATTAGCACTTGAATTAACAACATGTAGCTCAATCTTATTCAATTTACAAAATTAATACATAACGTGAGCTTGTAAGTGAGGCTATTTCCTGTGGCCCCGTCCGGGCGCAGTGGAGGTTTGTAATTACAAATTACAAGTTATCGGAGGTTGATGCACTGGGTCTCTTCCCCGCCCAGCCGCAGCCCCGCAGCCGCGCTCTCCTCACAAATGCACACATTTGATGGAGACAGGTTCAACAAACTGTGATGACGACGAACATCGCGCCTTGAGAGGCGACCGCACTTTTACGCCATTACTTGTAATGATGTTTTGAATTATTGTAGAGAAATTACGGCGCACGAGACCCTTAATTACGGCGTTTGGCAAGGCGATGCCCTGTGGCAAAAAGTTTTACGTTGACTTTCCAGGAAAGATATTCAGATAACAATGTTTTGTATGCGTCGCGTCCTGTTGCATAATTTTTAATGAATTCTTTCGTTTCTTCGTTAAGGAACGCGTTCAATTTGCAATAATTAAACTGTTATTATCGCAACAAGACACTAATACATTGTATCGACATTTACGTGTATAATTTTTGCGTAAATTGTTTCATTTTACAGTGGCCTCGATTCTGTAGTACACTAACTAAACTAAATTAAAACTGTCGCTCTCTTTTACTGATAGTGCAAGCAAGAAAGAGATAGCTACAATTTTAGTGCTGTCAAATTAGTCAGATTTAAGTTTTCCATACAAATTTAGTCGTGATTTCAAAACATGCTGACTATAAACACGAAGAAAAGCGGCACGTAAACTGATTTGACAGCAGCACACAGCAGTAAAATTCTTACCATCTCTTTCTTGCGTACACTATCAGTTAAAGAGAGCGACAGTTTAAATTTAGTTTAGTTAGTGTACTACAGAATCGAGGCCAATGTCAAGATAATTAGATGGTGCTTCGTATTGCAAAGAAGTGTCAATAGTGTCATTATTAAAAAAAAAATGTTGCGTGACGTAGATGGCTGTTTTTATTATCCTTGTTAAGCACTGTAGGTGATTGCAGGTGCAATCTGTTCTATGTATTTTTAGACACTATCTATTTATAACAGACCGGATCGTCGAGACCGGTAGCTGCCGATGTACTATGATCCGACGAGTAAACGACATACCTATGTAATATCATTATCATTTAAGCCTTGACTTGAGCCTTCCTTCACGTCTGAACATTTATTTTTAGAGCGTCTCTCTGTAATGCACGTAATGGGCTAAGTATTGCGAAAGTGGATAACATGAAATATACTTCCGCTTATCAATGTTATGGTAATGGCCGCATTTACGATGT
Organism: Perizoma flavofasciatum; assembly: GCA_958496245.1. Lineage (NCBI taxonomy): Eukaryota > Metazoa > Arthropoda > Insecta > Lepidoptera > Geometridae > Perizoma > Perizoma flavofasciatum. Next base: position 8,067,306 of record OY292425.1, on the reverse strand, counting down.
CGTAGTCATCATAATGGATTTGAGGATTAAAATTTATTGAGAAGAATGCGGGGTGAAATGGTCGTTATCTCATAACTTTAAAGCGACGAGTTGAATTTGCATCTACAAATCTAGCGAAGATCTGAGAGAGCTGGAAAATAGGGAGGTAAGTTTTTGTCCTACACTAGAATAATATGGGATCTTTATAAATACTAAAACATTATACAACTTAGTGGCTTCTACTGTTAAAGATCTTATGAACCTTAAACTCTTTATTACCAGTAATTCGCCACGAATTGAGGTCTCGCGAAGTACCGTTTTTATCGAATTACCGAAACCCCCCACCGATTAAACTCATCTCAAAATTCTAAAATTGTATTAGTATAATCTGCTGTTTCATCAAGATTGAATAAACGGTTCGGAAGTTATTATCGGATAAACAAACATACATCCAAACGCGGCATTGCCTAAAATAGACTCACTCGATCAATAAATTGACATAATACATTTAGTGAACTGATATGAATTCAGTAGAAGGTAATTTTAAATGCATTGTATTTCCCATCGCGAGTGTTGACTAAACAGTAGCTCGTTCAAATTATTTATTCCTGTTCGGCGATTTATGCAAACTGATTTGTGTGGACAGGAGAACTCCGATGGTTAGCAATTGATATTTGCTTAGATAAAAAGACTGCTATGTTTGCCCACGCATTATCATTTGTACTGATGTAGTTTTTGACACATGGAAAATCCAACACCTTTGGTGTATGTATAAGACCATGTTTTAAGGCTTTTTAGAGTTCCGAAGCCAGATGGCGAAAACGGAACCCTTATAGTTTCGTCATGTCCGTTTATCTGTCTGTCCGCCCGTGTGTCAAATCCGAAAAGAACAAAATATTTTTCGTATCACCCTCCTGTGTTGGGTATCATTGAACAGGTCTTTAAAAAAATACCGGTGACGAACACTATTAAAATTGCTATCGGTTAGCGTTGCAATTAGCGACGATGGGCTTGCTACCTGTCTAGGGGTATGCTAACTACTATGCAAAACGTGGGCATGTGCCCAATATAGTCCTTGGATGTGTCTCTGACTAACTCACACTTGGTAATCTCATGGTTCTGCGTACTGGGATGGATCTGAGGATAGCCATCATGGAGATTACAGTTAGTGTGTTTGTTTTACGAGCCCTTGGTGTCTTTACAAATACCTCACGCTTAGTTTTCCTTTCATGCTAACGCAAATTTGGCTGTAGTCACGTGTCATTTCCACAGCTTTTCATTTCCATGCAATTCAATCTTTCCGTAAGCGTTAACGCCAAAATAAATTTGTCTAGACATCCTTGTTTGCGTTTTGTCTGTTACGATTTATCTCCGAAATGGCTTATCCGATTGAAATGCGGTTATTTGCAATCCAATTGTATGACTTCAGAAAGTTCTTAGATGGATTTTGTCGCCACAAGTCACTAGGTAGCGCTGCGTTAGCCGATGGAAAACACGTCCCTGACGTGTTTTAAATTTTGCAAAAAAATTACTTGTTTGCAGATAAAAGTAGTAATGGCGAGCGGTCGGCGTGGCTGGAGTGTGCCACGAGCGTCTCTCTGCTAATGTTTGGCGCCTTGCTCGAGAGATGTTGCGCGCTGCTGCCCGAGCCGGCGGACACTCAGCAACACTCGGATGCGTTACTGCTGCTGCCTGCGATCAAGGTATGCACTGTCAGCGGCAAAGTTATATTTTTTTACCTTTGCGGCAAAGGTAAAAAAATATAACTTTCAGTTTTTAGATGTTTTTTATGGTTCCGTAGTTAACCTTATAGTTTCGCCATGTCCGTCCGTCTGTATGTCTGTCCGCGGCTTAGCTCAGAGGCTCTTTGTACTAGAAAGCTGTAATTTGGCATGGACATACATACATATTAATTACACCGACAAAGTAGTATAAGATAAAATGTTTGACTACTTCGCCTTCAGATGAAAACTATCACAGCTAAGTAGGCTTTACAAGTTAACAAGTAATAGTCAACCCATCTAACTACTTATGGAGAAGTAAAAAGGATAATTTCGTACAAATTCCATTGAAAATTAATTAGATGAAGTTGTTAGTTGTGTAAAACAGGTAGTAAATAAATCAGTTTATGGGCAACTATGGAACCATAGAATGCGCGTGGATTGGCTGGTTTTTTTTCTTTCGATTTAAAGGTCAAAGCAGATTTTTAAATGTAGACTAAAAATATAAACTATTTGAAATATGCACTATATGTACTATTTTTTATATGCAGAAATATTTGAGTTAAAAATATCGAAAAGATTCACTTTTGTCTCTGAATGTAGTCTCATTTCAGGTCTTCATATATATATTTTTTCATGAAGTTATTTAAATTTATGGCCGTAGTTTGCCTAGTCGATCGATTTCTAATTAATTTTGCCAGCTTAGCAATTGGACAGTTCACAGGCTTTTTAAACTTGTTAATGGGAGAGTATTTGTTGATAAGTGTCCACCTTTCAAGAGAAGTTTTTAAGAACATTGTTTAGCCTGTCAAAATGAGTAGTTTTGCATTGCCATTTTCTTAGCGTAATTAGGGGGCGAAGAGTTTAATCGGCTACCTGCCGGGTCTTCTGGTTTGGATAGGTGACCGGTAGTGACATTTAGAACTGAACGCTTCAGTGATTTGGAAGGTTGGTATCGGCTATCACAGTCGACACGTCATTTCGGAGGCATTTGGGCGGCCTTAAATAATCAGACACCACTAGTATAATAACTAACGAACGATGTAAATGTTTGTTCTAATCTAATAACTGATAGGTAAAGACAGACAAAAATCGAGCTTACAAGATATGTATTGCATTTCATTTGGACGTCCAAAATTTACAAGGGTATCTTTACAAATGCATGGTAAAATAGCCTCGACATTTACATTTAAAACAAATTTGTCAAAAAAGTATATAATATTTGTTATTACCAATAGGTAATAGTTCAAAGTCAAGTCAAAGTCAAAAGTCAAAGTCAAAATTCATTTATTCAATAAAATCACAAGGACCACTTTGAAACGTCGGTTTTTATCTAGGTGCCTGTTTCTCCGCGACCAAGCCAGGAAAGAAAGGCAAGAAAACAAGGCTGGTTATTCTTTTTAATGATCCTTTTACAAAACAATAGGTTCGAGTTGGAGTTAGTTTGTACCATGTCGCACTATCTCCATATATCACAAGCTACGAAGAGCGTTTACTGCCGCGAGTTATAGTGTGCCTATTCCGATTGGTAGAGCTTTTGTTGTGGTTTAATAATAATAATGCTGGACATTTTTCACACTACATCATATAGCCCCCAAACTAAGTAGGTTTGACAGTGTTATGTTAATTTTGCCCGAACCAAAATGTTAATGTATAAAATCATAAGAGTAATTAAGATAACTTGAGTTTACGTGTGAAATGTAGACTATACCAACAAAAGGTAAGTAAACATTTAAAATGTCACAAAGCACAGTATGGAATTACATCCTTGACGGAAGTTTCAGTAAATTACCGCTATGGCCGGCGGGCTATTTGCCAGGAACAGGCTAGATAGTCGTAAAATAATAGAGAACTGCGATAGGAATTTTGTTAATATTGCTAAACGGTTAATGCCTAGCGTAGCTACAAACGCGCTGGTCCATTGCCGAGATAAACACTTAACTCCATAGTCGTTAAATATTTTTAATACCGCAGTTTTTGTAGTGCACGATTTACAGACAGCTTTAACAACACTAGACAATGCGCAGAAAAAGACGTGTTACATGTCTCACGACTCGTTCGATATATTTGCGAGCCGTAATCATACGTTTGTATGAATTATTTATCGCGCCGGCATTAAAGTGCATTAAATTATACGTATTTACTTTTATTGCAGGTGTGGTCTGACTGGATGCTTTGCCACAGTAGTATATGGAATCCACCTCCGACATTTGAAAACTTCGAAACTGAGTAAGTGTAATTACTGCGTTTGTTTTTTGTTCTGTAAAATGTGCATATTTTATGTCTTGCTCTTTGTTTTATAGCTCTGAAAACGACCCATGGGATTGGCTTGCGAAGCTTATGAACATTCTAGAAGCTCTAGATGACAAGACAATAGAATTAGAAAATAAACCAAAAGAAGGTGAGTTATGTTTCCTGAACCAGTTTAGTAAACTTAGCTCGTACTAATTTAGTTGGCTAATCAGTTCGTAATAAATGTTTGCGAGGGCGGCGCGGTGCGGCGTGTTGTACGCAGAAATGATTGACTAACAAAACTTATTACCGCAAAAGGCTGTCTCATACAAATTCAATGGGACCGATTGAGTTGTGCGTCTACATATCCTTCCAGCTAGAGTAATAGTCCTGCATGACTCATATGCAGTTTTTATTTTCTAGTAAAAAGTAAATTAATAAAAAACTCCAACTATAAAATGATGAGTAAGATTTCAATAGAAATGGCTGTTATAAACAAAAACGCTATCTGTGTTAGCTTTTATTTGTAAGAAGGGGCATTGCTTTGTGCTCCGATCCTTTCTGCTTTTAGCTTTTTGAATTATCGTCTTTGGAGAATAAATTATCTTCTCGTCATTTCTTTACATACTAGACTTTTTGTGCGTAGGTACTATATTTCTGGCATGTGAGTAACATCCTTCTGATATTAAAATACGAATGTAAAGATGTTTGGATTTCCGTAACGGCTGAACCGATTTGTATGAAATGTTGAATACATATTATTATATAGTTTGTGCCCTAGAATGACACTACTTTTTATCCTCGTAGCGCGAGAATCTGTGGGAAGACTATGTTATCTAACATTGTCTGGGGATTATGTGTGGGACCAGAGGAAATATATATTTATATGAAGCAACCTAGAAAGTCGTATGAGAAGTACATACAATTGTTTGTCTGTATGTATCAACAGATCGTCTGTGTAGGCCAATATCCAATGATTTTGATGTAATTTAAAAGAAAGGGCGTGTGCTGTGCACATTGAACAATTTAGCATAACAAGCAATTTTGACTAAGTAAAAGAAGGTCGCCTGAGGCTTCGACGAGACGAGCCACTCATCAGATTTCATTCATCTATTAGCATTATCAATTAGCGTAAATTAAGCTCAGTAATATTGTCTTACAAACCTATCCATGATCTATTATCATCTAAATCACGCTTAGTCGCGCGTACTGTCTCGTACAGGGCGTTTCCCGATATTGATTGCGTAGTAGGTACGGAAGCTCCAGAGGTGCTAGACAAATACCTCACGCTTACTTTTCATTTCACGCTAACGCAATTTTTTCAAGGCAAAACTTGGCAGCTGTCACGTTACATTTCCGCAGCTAATGTCATTCCCATACAATTCAATCTTTCCGCAGGCGTTAACGTCAACAGAAAGTGGTATTTGTCTAGATCATCAGGCCTTTAGGACGTGAACCTAACTATTAGAACATGGAGTGCATCTCAACCGCACGTTACGGGTAATTGGGGGTAGGTGAGTTAAACCACAGTTAACGTGACAGTTAGTACGGTTAATCGGGATCTTATGCTTGTCACTTGTGGATACCGTATGTGAGCATCGGAGCCAAGTCACGAATGTGCTAATGGCGTGATTAACCGCGAATCCGTGTGGTGCGTGTGCAAATAGCGGCATCCTCAATCGCGGGGCGGGTGGGAACACTTCTCGTCCTGTGTTCCATCGGGACAATTAACACGTTTCCTGATGCAAGGTATTTTGGATTCTTAATTGTTACGTAGGAGACGTTGAAGCCAAGTGAAAAGGGAGATTTACCTTAACTGCATTTTACACTACCTACAATATTTTTAACCCCCAACAGAGATGTTATAAGTTTAACGTGTGTTTGTGTGTATCGGTATGTGGCATCGTAGCTCCCATACGGATGAACCGATTTTGATTTAGTTTTTTTTGTTTGAAGGGTGACTTGATCCAGAGTGTTTTTAATTATTATTCAAGAAAATCTGTTCAGCCGTTTAAAGAATGATCTTGCTGATGACAGGTTTTTTGTCAATTAGAATCGATTTACGTAACGGCTTATTATATAGAATTGCGTTTTTTTTTCAATCGATTTGTGTCTCTTTAAGGACCACAAACCCCTAGGGGGCGCTGCAATAGACTTTAAAAAAACGTCGGAGTTTACATAATATCTGTGTCATAATACCTGAAACCGTTCAATATTTTCCCCTGTTGTTGCCCGGCAGTGGGATTTCCCCCTGATATGAGACTCACATAGATCGTTATTTTGTTCTCAAAACTTCCTCCCCGGCTTAATTGAAAATCGTTCTAGCTGCTTTCGTGTATTTTTACATCATAAATGCTCAAATATATAATAGTTAACAACTTCATAATTTGTTTACGTTGCTCTAAATAACTTGAAAGGTATTTTATTGTGTATAATTCTAATAAAATTGTCTTTACAGGTTTAGTATGCGTGCGGTTGCCGGAAGACGCTACGCTTGGCGGTTTCACGCCTCTCATGTACATGGAATCGGGCGTGGCGTGGGTGCGCTCCGAGCCCGCTGTACCTTATCATACGGCTGAGCATGCATTGCGGACGCAGAAGCTGCTTTTCTTTGGTACAGAGTAAGTACTCATCTTAAATAACTGATGTTATGAATTAATGTTATCTAATAATACGTAGACGTAAAACAACTTTATAAGCCCTGTACGAGTGAAAGATAAACCCAGACTCGATCGTCGTTGTTTTTGAGACCGATTACTATACCAACTCCGAGCCTTATCGCCTTATCCGTTAACAAAATCGAAATATTATCAACGCTAATAAGGCCGTTTATTTTACAATAGAGATTATCAGCTTCCAAGTAAGATACGTTGGGTTCATGCGAATATTCGTAAGTTTATTTATAAAAGTTAGTTTCAATGATAAAGTCACACTTACAAAGGATGATGATGCAGAATTGAAATTGTATTGATAGATTGTCCTAAAATTATAATGATGTAAATATAGGGATGGATGATAGTGTTATCTTATTGCGTTGCAGATACCTAGTAGGCGTGGAGCCCCCCGTGCTGCGGCTCGAGTACCCGGCGAATGCGGCGCCGCGGTACGTCAGCGCGGTGCAAAAGGCGCAGCCCGATCATCCGCCGCTACAGAACTTGGTATGCTATCTCAGTCACATGAACAGTCCAGACCGTACACACGAGAATTCCCTTGTGATATCATAAAAATATCCCCGGCCGGAGTAAAACCAGCAACGTCCAATGATAAGCGGGGATGACGTGATGCTATTTTAACACTATCCAACTGATTTATTGTAATTGCCTTTTTAAAGTTTTTCCATTGTTTTTTGAATTGGTGTTTCTTACCGTTGAATACTGAAATGCTAATCACGACTTAGGGAAAATTAAAAATTACAGCTACACTACCGGTTCAGTTTTTTAGCAATTTGGTCGTAAAGCCAAATAATCATCAATTCAGCAGGTTTCTATTGAACTGTTAGTGAACTATTAAAATTTTTGTGCTTGATTCAGTTTGAGATTCCTTCTGGCCAAGTGTTCCCTGATCAAAAAAATTATAATATTAATAACAATATGAATGATTGAGATACCTCTTCTCCGCTCAGTAAAGGTGGATATTTGGCTTTTTGTTGTTTCACTAGTTTCTGTGATTTTCAGATTGAAGATTTCGAGGAGGATGACAGCGCTAGCGCGAGTGCCAGCGGTCCGGCCAGCCTCACGGACGGCGCGGCCGCGGACGGAGCCGACGCGGTCACAAGGAAACTACTGCGCAGGAAGGAACTACTCGAGACGAGGAAGGCTACCTTGGACCGGCAGCGGGAACGAGTGCAGGTAACATTATACAAACACCCAACATACCTACATACATAGTGCTAACCTACATAGTAGCCTTGTGTTTTTCAGGGGGCTACTCAATACGAGAAAAGCTACATAAATAGTAAAAAAAAAATCACAAACATACGTGGAAATATTGTCATTACTTTCGACAAAAGAACACGCGAAGTATCGTATTATATCGTATTATCGTGTCTAAGATCGTATTTACGTACACACCATTACTTTTGAATTTGTAACAAAAAACGCGCCGGCAATAATTACGACAAAACTTTTTCTTTTTTCATTTTAATTTGGATCTCTTTCATCGAGCTTGGTGCAAATAAAAGTGAAATGGGTATTGATTGCACTCCACCAGAAGGTCGGAAGCGAAATTAGCGATGGAATAGCTGGATCTGGTGGTGAATTTTGGTGGTGTCAGAGATCAAACCTCACAACGGAACTAATGGCAAATTGGATCGTTTTTTTAGGCATTGGAACAACATTGGAAATGAACCGTTCGTGAATTGGGCGTTGTTTAGTCATCAAACTTTCGCATATTGAACATTTTTTCAGAGATAGGACCAAGCATAAATTGAAGCTTTGGAAAACTGAACCAAACCGCGTGTTGGTCAATAGAAAGGAAATTTTACATGTTTTACCAATTACGAATCGGATCTTTCGCATTGGAACTATCGTAAAAAGGACCAAGCGCGCATAGCTCTTTACTAATTTAGAGTAATTTAGCCATTGGATGAACGCGAATCGGGCCAACATAGAATAAATCTTCCCGTGTTATTGTTGCAGGAGATATTGCGCAGTGGCGCAGGCAGCGTGGAAATAGAGGTACGGCCGAGATGGCTGGTGCCCGACACCAACTGCTTCATCGACCATCTGCCGCTACTGCGAGCGATTGCCGCTGCGCCTACCCAGCCATACTTGTTCGCTGTGCCGCTAGTCGGTAAGTCCCTTCCCTCAGCGTCAAGGCAAACGCAGCACATCGGAGTTTTTGATGACATAGTAAAAAACCTGAAGAACTAAATTGTACCAAAGGTATAAAAAAAAGGGATCCTTAACGAAATAATAAGAAGGTATGCCCATCTATTCCAGTTCCATCGCAAAACATGCTCGTTTATACTGAGTAGTAAGTAAAAACTCCACTGCGCTACGTACGCAGCGCGTGAGCACTCGATGTTAGACTGACGATCAACGCACAGCCTAAACTGACTAAATACTTACCGAAAGGGGGATAGTTCCTTTTAATATGTGGGGGTGCACTAAGCAAGGATTTTCCGAAATTCAACCTTTAATGGGTGCGGAAGATGAAGTTTGTATGTAAAAAAAAGACAAATACAAAAAAATCACGTGACTAAGAACTGGTAAATAAGAAAGTAACATTAATTCAATAAAGATGTCGGCCCTTTAAGATTATAGCGTGCCTTATGTTAATACCCGTTTATGTTACAGTTATGACGGAATTGGAAGGGCTACAAAAATGCGGCCGCGTCGGCGGCAACGCTACCATGGCTCTGTCCTGGGTGTCGAGCGCCGGGTCCGGGGTTCGACTCGCCACCTCCCTCGGCTCCCTACTCGCGTCGCGTGCTTTCACTGACGAGAAGGAACAGTCGCGCTCTACGAACGACGATAAAGTGCTGGCGACGGCACTCAATCTGCACGCTAACCTCACTGCCGCCGATTCGGGTGAGATAAACAACATCATTCGCATGAGAAGTACAGTCCTGTGCCACCTTCCGCAACCTATAAGATGTCATCGAAAAAATAAACATTGAATTAAATTCCCATAATATAATGAAATAGCTTTAGATCTATGCTCAGCATGCAAACCCGTGACTGCCTAGTGGACTACAGGCATCTTCAGGTGAATGATGAGTCTCTTCTCCATTAACACAAAGGTTAGCTGGAAGAGAATGCTATCTAGCATTAAGTTCGCCTATGTACAGTACTTTATAGTTGTGCAATAAAGAATTTTCTATCTATCTAATGATGCATGTTTTTTCAATCATTATAATTTGCTCTATTTTTTTAAAAATAGGCCTTAACGGTCAGTATTCAGAATTTTTGTGTCTTAAGACGATGGGCTGCCGACGATATTGGCTTTAAAATTTGCTGAATTGCTACAGAAAATATTTTCCATGAAACAATGATACTAATTGGATGACGTTATATTTGGTTTGTTTGTCACTTTTTGCATATAATTGTTACGTTACATAACGCACGTTACCTACGTGGCATTCGTCGAATTGGTATCCATTCGCTGTGGTACTCGTGAAATGCATTATTGGTTCGCTTCACATAATATCGCATTAGGAATGCTTACTATAAGGTTATACTTATTGCGAGGTTATCGTTCCAGAATGCCGCGGTGACGAGAGCGACCCATCGTGCTTGAAGCGCGTGCGTGAAGTTGTGCTGCTGACGGACGATCGTAACTTGCGCGTCAAAGCGCTGGCGGCTGAATTGCCGACGCGTGACTTGCCTTCCTTCGTACTGTGGGCAGGTTTGTGTCGTGACGATGCCACTACGGTGAGTATTTACTACGATTAATATCCGATGATTGTCGTTTCTTATCAATCAATCAGATAGAATTACTGAACACGTGTGAGTCGTATGCTTTGCATGTTTGGATTTTCATCGAATATGCATGTTCTAATCTATAAAGTAGGTTTGGGTTTCGGATTGCTATTGGGAGGTTTCAGATTTGTCGGTTTATATATAACTACTTTATTATAGTGTGGAATGTATTGAGTTTGAGACTGGTTTGAAAACTTAATCTAGATCCCGAAGTTTAAGATTCGTTCTGCAATAAGAGTCACAAGGCGCTTTAATTGATTTGATTAATTTGAACCAAAAATTCACTAAATTAACTTTGTCTGAGTTAGCTTCTACGAATATGAAAACGTAAAAAAAAACGAATATTTGTTTTATTAGCAAAATCTTATAAAATGTTTTCTTTTACTTTTTTACAGAACAAAAAAGCCACATAAACGGATGTCTCTAGCCGTCAATGAGAGTCTGAGGGTAGGACGAGAAAAGCAATTCCCACCATTTTCATCGTGCGATGGGACTTTATTAATGGTGCGGAAACGACATTGCTTAAATAAATAATCGCATTCTCTTCCGGTTGTAGCAAATTGCACGCGGAACCGGAACCGTGTACGGATGCACCTCACTAGAGCATAGGAATTGAATAGATTAAGTGAAACTACACCAATAGACGGTCGACACATTGATTTCAAAGAGCTCTCAGGATTCCACTTCTGTGCTTCTGATAAAACAATATTGTTATCATTTGCTTATTTTAGATTATATCGCATTATCAATAAACGCGGCATATACTTGGAAGAGCTACTTTACCTTCTTGTAGCTATTGTTTCTTTGCCTACCTGTCGAGTTGCGGCTGGACTGCTAGATTCGCGTCTCGCGGCTTCCCCTGAAGGAAACAAACGTATCTAAATAGACGGGATCGGCCTCACTGCGCGCTTGGTGTCCACACGAATGTGCGGTCTGCTTTTTGCGCGCCTAGCCAGCGATGCAGCCGCCAAGATGAGTTATCATTAAAAACTTAGGAAAACTCCTCCCCGGATGAGGGCCGACGATCGAGAGACAGTGGAAAGTATTTAGGCGTCTGGAGTGCGCCTAGGGTAATCTTTTCCAAGGGTAATGCGCATTTATACGTAAGGCATAAGGAGACGGTTCAGTATCACATAAATGCCTAACACTAGCCTAACCATGACTGACGTTTGCATACATTATCCGTCACCGTAACCATTTATTACATCCCCTTTATGTGTTGGTGAACTGGGTCCTACAAATAATTAAGTCTAGGTGATATCGATTCAGTGTTGCTGAGCTTTTATTTTTATTTACTTTTTGTAATATACTAAGTATACCTTTTATTTTTGTAGCTAGGTTAAAGTAATTCAATTGTAATTACGATTCTATAGTCAAGTACAGGTTGCATGGTCTCAATTCAATTACACTGTTACTGAATACTTTACGAGTAATGAATTTATAATGTATTTGCACGTTTCATATTCGAACGATTCTTAACTTTTAGACTCTTTAACTTTTAACTTATAGAGTTTTTCAAAAGAACATTAAGCGTGTGTTTCACGTTTGTGTGGTACATTCTCGTGCCATTCCCTCGCTTAAGTTGTGTGCAGAGATTGCCAGACGCTAGCTTTTATGTTAGATAATTTTTAATATTATGCCTACTAACTTTTTAAACACGCTGTTTTCAAATAAAGTAAAATTAGTTAAATTTTGTTATTATTATTTGCAAAAGGAACTTAGTACAAAGTATTTGACATTATTGTTAAGTATCAATCAATTAAAGTTTGTATGAACGTAGTTATCATTTTTACAAAGTTTCTCAAATGTTTTATCATCGGATCAATAAGTTGTGAATTGATTACAAATACTTACAGATTATTGTTATTATAATAGTATCTAAGGGAGCTTTTAAACAATGTTCATGTTTATCGGTTTAACGAAACACTATATTCTCAGTAAGATATGGGATACACTTGATTAAACTTGTAGATTTGCCAGCGTTATCGTAGATCTTGGAAAAATACCACTATACCCATTTAAGGCTGCATCAATAGTCCATTATTTTGAGCTTCAATCATCTGTTGATAAATTGTTACAAAATAATTTAAAAAACCTTTATACATAAGGTACATACTTTTCTTTCTATGTAGATATTAAAAATATTGTATAAAAACAAATTATGAATAACTATGAAATAACATTTTTTTCATTTTTGGAACAAATGACGCTGTTATTTTTAATCATGACGTTTTAAATAAAGATTGAATTATTTCAAAAGTATCAAACATTTTATTTCTAAATAAAAAAACATGTTTGTGTTTTTTTATTTCAAAACCCCTACTAGTGTACATATCACAATCGTATAGGTCGTTTCGGAAAAAAACAAACAAACAACCCAAAGCTAGTAGACGAAATAATTGGCCACAACTAGTACCATTGGACAGTACCTTTAATGGTACTGGCGACACTATTTTATATCACCAGTACCATCAATTGGTACTAGTGACACTACTTTTTATCTCTAGTACTATCAAATGTGCGAACAAGGGACGTTCTTAATACATTTAGTACTGGCCACTTGAAAATATTTCCACAATTGTCATTAGAACATAGTGATTATTTTATATGTATTGTATGATGTGACAAACTTTAAAAAAATATTGAATTAAATGAGCCTCTCTGTAGGCATCAGGTAGACTTGAGTTCGTCACGCTTCAACGGTCACGTTGATAACCTAATAATATACTATGTAATTTTAAAATTTATTGCTGTGAAATATAAGTATTATGTTTAGATTATAGAAAAGGCCAGATTAGCCTTGTATCAAAAAACTATATACAATGCTCGTGAATGTTTGGGTTAGATTATTGCAAGGTAAGAAATCATGCATTACATTAGTGTGGATAATCCGTACTTCGGCAATGAGGCAAAGGTTGCCGAGTGGACAGCACTCAAAGTGTAGATACCTATCTAATGTGTTAGAACTGAATAGAAAATCTATTCATGTCCGTACAAGAGAAATTCCAATGTTAGTCTTAAGTCTTGAGGTCTTGAGCAATGGGAATTGGCAAGGTTCCGAGGCGAAGCTATAGACGCATGCCGCTGCCGCGGTTATAAAAGCCCCGTTATTCTTATTTACCGTGCACATCTTGCTTTAGGCGTTGCGTTTACTTTATTTGAAAGTAAGTACCAAGCACGACATAAATGCACATGCGATTTACCGGGCCCATAACGTTTTTTAATCTACGATGCTTTATTAATTATGAGACGTTTTAATTTTTCTTCATATTACGAACATGTAGAGACCCTTTTGATGTTCAAAAGCCATAACATTAAATTAATAGAAACTGAAGTTAAAAAAATAAACTTAAACAAGTTTCAGAAATAGGTAGATAGAGTTAGTAGGTTACTACATAAATTTACGAGTACCTATATGAGCCACTTATTAGCCGACTCTGGTGCTGGAGTTTATAATTCACCCGAAGACATCCAACATAATTTAAAATTGACTGCATGCCGGAACCGACCTCTCAACGTTTCCTTCTAAGCATAAAGCGCTCAGTTATAAAATGTACGTTACTACCGCCTGCCTTTTTTGTATTTTTTAAGATAAAGGGTGTTAAATCTATATTTTCGGTACAGGAACTGACAAATTCATACTGTGAAGTCTTAGGGCTTGGGCTTTATCCAGATTTCTTTAAAACCTATAGGTAGGCTACTTGCAGATCTACAAAGGAATGTGCACTTAGGTAGAGTAGATAATATCCAGCAATTACTTAATGTTTGTAAGGGTATCGTATTCACAGTGCACAAGTAGCGAGCACGCGTTTCTGTTTATTTTGAGTTATGGTTGGGGCGGCTCGGTTACGCTTACGTACTTTGTACCTACTGTCATCCCGAAGAGATGAGTCTGCCAATGACAGTAAACAAGATTTCCGAAAAAAAACCAAAAAATCAGAAAATTAATTTAATATTGTTTGTCAGTTTGGTAAGGTTTGGCTTTATGCCTACCCAAGGCAAGATGTTTGACATCGGCTGCTGCAGCCTTCTTGTGTAATGTAGATAAGTACAGTAGGTAGATGTATTGTATTGTCACCAAAAACGGTTAACATCATTTTCTCTAATGAAATAAGCTAAATTTTTTTTGTGACTGGGCTTTTCCAGCAAAATAAGAGGCCTGGGCACAGTACGGAGCAAGAGTCATCCCCGTTTACGAATACGATAGGTCTCCGTATTCATTATGCCGTTGCATCATAAGTAGATTGGTTATTTAGGCACCTACGCCTACACGGTAGGTATTACAGTAAATAGCGAATTTAACAGATACCTAGATAGAGCTAAAATAATGCTATCATAATGAAAATGTAAAGGGCGTCGATAAAAATCAAGCGTTTTGACTGATGGGAGAAGCAAAAAATACGATCTCTATGGAACAAAGAATCCCTGAAACTTTTATTAAAACAGACTACATGAAAAATTAAACATGAAGTAGCCCTGAAATAAAGTACGGTTGATACCTTGGTACAATACCTACCTAATAGCAACCCTAGTTTGAACCCGCATGGGAGCCCTCAATTCAACTCAATTTGATAGTTGGATCCTTGCTCTACCGGGCTGATGTAATAAGTTACCTTCTATTTCGTTAAACTTACCTGAGAAAAACATGTTCAGCATAATAATAAAATCCAACCGCCTAACTTACGCTTTATTGTAGGGTAGGGAGCAATAGGTACCTACCGTACCTATTGCTATAGAGTGGTAGCACTGGTAAGTAGTGCTGGTATTTTACACTATAATAGTGATTATAATAGTGATTATAGTGTAAAATAAAAATACCTGCGAGAGGTCTTTTCGCAGTATTGAACTACCTACCTTCTTCTAACTTATTTATAGCGGAGGCAAATATCCCTTTGAAATGTAATTGTCACAAACTTATCGGGTTTCAAAACCATTATTTGATGTTGGCCAAGCTGACAGCTAAGCTTACGCAGCCTTCAGTCAGACAAAGCTAATTCACAAATTAATGATTATTTACAGAATAGTACCTATACGAAAGCAAACATAAATAAAGGCATCATAATAAGGTCTTGACGTTGACTGTAGGATTAACCAAGGTTGGAATAGCATATTAAAAAAAATTAGCAATACTCATCACTCCAAATGAGTTGAAGACCAAAACGGCCAGGTAATTTTATCATCGATAAAGCTTTTGGTCTAAGAGCTGATGAACTATCCATTAATTTTGTAAATCTGTACTCTGTAAAGGTATCTGTACTAGTATTATAATATCTGTAACTCAACTAACCTGAGGGACCTTTTGATGTGAAAACCGACGATTTGGCAGGGTGGGGAATAAAACATAGGTATGTAAGTTGAATCCTGAATTTATCGATAATAAAATTACCTGGCTGTTTTGGTCATCAGCTCTTAGACCAAAAGCTTTTTATGGGTTGTCAATACTTTAGTTTCCGAGGAAAGCGGGGTGTATACAAAACTGGAACGAAAATCAAATTTGAATTTAAACTCAAACATATTTTATTTTCAGTTATCAATAGAAGGCAGTCAAAAAATCGATGCTTGTGTTTAGTGTGAGTTTGATTTTCGTTCAATACGGGCTAATATACGATGTTCGCCCCACTCTATGGATAGGTAATCTTACTACAAGATTTATAACATTGTGTATCTCACAAGATATTGGACCCACCACAGAGAAAGATACGCACTTAAATGAACACACTCAACATAAACTAGGATTTCCTTATTCGAGTCTAATTGGTTTAAGTTCCTACGCGTCGTCATTGGTATTGTGTCAGGATTTAATTAGCTAAGATAAGTTTATGACGTCATATCATGTTAGATACCTTATTAGGCCTGTATTGCTATACCTGCTTAATAGAAAGGTACATTCGCGAACTTCTATTTATAATCCACACTATATTTTACTATACTTTGCCTATTAATTAATATGACTTTTCCAATAAGTCTTAAATGTCATTCGAAATTTCAGATTAATAGCACTATAGTCAGCTAGTTCAAGGGCTCTGACTAAGGACGGAGACATGGACTTGAAGAAACCATGAGTTTCTTGTCGGCTGGACTTCGGAACTACAAAAGCAGGCTCCTTTATGTAAGAGCTGTGGCGCAGACCAACCAGATAACGATTTTTCTGATCATGTCAGCTGACTATACCTACAAGGTGTCCCAGACTATGTATATTATCCCAGAACATTAATTATTTATAATATTCATATAAAATATTTTGTCCTGGGTACATGTCCTGGGACTTTTCAATAGCCGGGTTATTTCCAGCTATTGAAAAGCCGGAAAAAAATTAAAAAGTTTTAAATGAAAAAAATTGTAAAAATCGGCGGTAAAATCACAAATCCGCTGTTTGGTACATATAATATGTCAAATTAATTTCCCGAATTATGTTTCAGGGATACTTTGTCACTTTTTTGGGCAGAATCATCCCCCTTTGGGATGGTATACATATTCTGAGACACCCAGTCTTGGCAAACGTGCGTAATCTAACATCAACAAGTCACCGATTGAATGATTGTATCGATAGACTCAAATGTCAACAAAACTATTTGCTTGGCTACAATTTTCGACAAGTAAAATCATCATCACCATTATTTTGCAGTCTTGCTACACCTGTCTCAATGGTTAATTCCTCTATGACCAAGTTTCGGCAGTTAATGCTATCATTAATAACATGCACAAATAAATAGACAGGTTCTTTATTCTATATTGTACACAAATAAACACTTAGTTTTCTTCCAGAAAACTTTTGAGTCTAGTTAGAGGTGTTTATAGGTTCTTACAAACTAAACAAGCTCAGATGCTTGAGTTATATTGTATTACTATAAGTTTAGTTTATCAAGTAACGAGAGCTTTTTGCGTTGTAATTATGCCCCTGGAAGACGTCATCATGTTGACATCAGCATGGAACATTATGAATAGTATCCGGTTCGTCTGCACGATGATCCCGCGATAGATCCATGAATCATCGTTCATTTTAGGGTTCAATCTATAAGGTCCTGACCCTCAACTCATGCTTAGCTCACGTTTCCACGAAGAGCCACTAATAAACATCATTATAAAAAAAATCTTTATCAAACTTCTCCACGCAAAGTTTTTCTTGTGCCACTTATTTTTCGACAAACATTTACGCTTCAAGTGAAGTATAGTTCCTATTTCTTAATTTACGAATATCGTTACTTTTACTATCTAAGTACCTTGTGTTTACTTTGTATTGAGTGAGTTGAGATAATAATTAAGATTCTTAAGACTTTGACATATTAAAATACAATAGTAGTGCAAGTCCATTCATTAACTCATACATAGACATAGGGCATGCAGCTTTGTTCTTTGTTTCATACTGATGATTTCCGTGGATTATACAATACACCTCATATAATCGGAATGATAGAATTTGATGGTTCTGTTGGGGATATTAATTTTAGCCGATGATTGAGTTTTTTTACAAGGTAATCAAATCAATGAGTCGTGCACTAGGACGGGGCGGGTTAGCTCATCGCCAAGCAGTTTGGTGGTTTTTGTGACCAAGCCGTGTGAGGAAGGCCTCAGTCGACACGATTTTTAAAAACAAATGACGACATAAGCTCTTGCTTTTCACGGTAAATATGTATAAATCATAGATTTATTCATAGTAGTACCGACCTACTGTTTATGAGTAGTGATACATCTTAGTTTTTTTATTATGTACTTAAGCACAGTTAATAAAATAAATCGTAAACTAAACTGCATTTTGAATGCATTGGATTTAATATAAAAACAAAGTTTTCAGTAGATATTCATTTAAACTACCGAGTTAGAAATTAAATCGTATGAACTGCGTAGTTTGTGAAGTGGCGTTGTATTATTATGTGCTGCACTTGCACTTCTTTTGTTCATTAGACTTCAATGCGTTCTATTATAACTTTGTTAAAAGCTTTTGTGAAATGAGCTTTAGTAATTAAAAATCTCTTTTGTGTAATAAATATTTTTTTAACAAGAAAGTTTCTAGAAATGGGCCTTTACTTTGTAAACTAGGACGGAACCAATAATAATAATAATAATAATAATAATAATAAAATATTCAGCAGAATATTCCACTAAAACTACAATGTTTTCCCAAATACATGATGCGGTACTAGATTACTATTACAACTGATAACACAATTCAGAACCTAATAATTACAATGTTGTGGCGACGTGATGTGCGTGCGCATCAGGCGAGTTCAGGTTCTACTGTGCAGAAGGCTCGATGCATTTCCCCCTGTCACGTCCAACCACTCATTAATGAGCTTAGTTATAAAATAACCCAAGGGTTCTTAACTGCCATCCTGCAAAATTGCTTTTCGTGGTCGACGTCTATTAATAGTTATTTATAGGTAAAACAGAAAGAATTCCATAGCACGGCTTGTGATGGACGTCCGAAGACAATGAGTCATACTCAGACGTGCATCATTCCCCTGAGAATTACTTACTTCTGATAAACGAGATAGGCTTTTCGTTCAACTAAACACTTTGTGGTGATGTAACTAGAAGTAGGTATGAAGATTGCGCTCTTTAATGGATTGCTCATCCAAAGTAGGAGAAGCGGATATATTATAGTTTTTTCGTAGTTATTAATTAAAATCGACACAGCTGCGATCTATGCGATGGGTCTGTTGATAATAATAACGGTGTCTGCACTTCATATTATTTTGTTAAAAATTGTAGGGTTTTCGTATGATAGAGCCCAGGCTTTCTTTAACGTTTGGATAAACCTCCGACACTCCTACATTTCGTTTTGACGTATGAATAATTTACCTATATTTTTTACAGTTGTGTTTCTTATTATTCATAAATAAGAAACACAACTATATTTCATAACTTCCGTTCATAACTATAATCCAATAAAATTTTTGATAACGTTTGAAATTAATATCCTGGTTTAAAAAAAACAAAGCACTCGGGTGAACTACAAAAAGGTATAAATTTGTGGAACCCAAGCAAAATTCTATGCATATTTTTTCATATTCTTCGAAATTAATAACATTATTAATTTCCTATATCCGTGGATAGCAATACAAGGGAGCTTTAAAATTTGTATTTTGTTTACCGTTTGCGTTATTGCAAATTTTATGGACTATCAATCAAAGAGAACGGTCTCGCGCGGCTAATTAGCGAAAATGACAACAGTTATTTCGAGTGGTATTCGACGTTCCATCCTGTACTAAAGATAGTGTAATTACTAACGTAAACTTGTGCTCAATAATATATCCAGTCATGCTAATGCGCTCCATTCGATTCATATAATCAGCATATTTTTGTTTACGCACATAATTCTTGCAAACACCTCGTGGTATAAATTGGGAGATAAATTTTCAAGCATGCTGAAAACCAGTTAAAACGTTTTTTACGAGAGGCTTTATTTTAAATGAAACTAATATTTCAGGAAATGGCAAATGTGATATTGCATTGTGTTTGTCGCCTTGAGATGCTCTTAAGTACGCTTTGATAACTTTGCGGTATTTAAGTTCAGTGGAGGTTACCTAACATAAACATCAGTAAAGTTAAGTATCCTTCTAATTACCTATTCAGAAAAATCTGTCAATCAAACTTTATTCCCATTGAAGATGAGACATCATAATTTTCGAAAATAACTTACCTAGTTATCGTCCATTTACGGTGTCGTTCAGTGCACGGGATAATACTATGATAATCAATAATTATAATAAAGCCTTTTCATTTCCTTAACTAGATTATAAATATTTTTTAGGCAGAGTTATAGAAACAAATATTGATTAGAAACCCCTCTTTGGGTATAGGCCTCCTCCAGTTTGCTCCAATTCTTTCTGTCTTTGGATAGCCAAAGTATGCTCATAGGAACATCCACTGTTTGCTCTACAATTCACAATAATACTATATAAACAATAATATATTAATAAATATATACAACAAACTACTTATTTTAAAAGTTTCAGTTTAAAAGTTATTTAAAAGTAAGTACAAAATTATTGTACCAGTTGCTTACTACAAAGTAACATCAGTCATTCGACTGAAAAACCGGTAGAACCAATCTCAGGAGTAGATTAGTAATTGATAGCCTCCGTAAGTAGAAACCATACAAAAAGTAGAGTGTTATGTAAAATCGATTAGCGAAGCGCAAGCGCACCCATGATGACAAATTAGCTAATGCGCTAGACGTGAGAGAACGCTAATGACAAAGAACAGCAAAATTGACGTCGGTTTACATGTCGCTGTATGCTGATTCTACAATCGCGTTTGTTGATCCTTTACGTACCTACTTAACTTTGTTTTTATATCAGTTATTATATGTTCCTTTTCAATCTTCGTTTACTTACAAAAAGAACGAGAAAAAACTCTTCTTGGGAAGTTTATCACAGAAACCTGCCTATTTAACGGTTAAAACTTGTAGCTAACTTTGAAATCAAATTGTGAATCTCGGTGTAGAAAGCCTAAATTGTCAGTAATCAGCTGCTGTATTACGTTATTTTTATGTTCTTTAAACGAGTATATTTGTTTGTTTGTTAAGTCTGCGTGATGGGTAGGATAGTGTGATCTTTTATCATCTTGTATGACGTAATAAAATAATATAAATGAAACAACCAAATTGATAGTATTGTTAGAGTAGAATACATAACACATTTACATAGTGGCTCGCAAAGTATTCTTCTCAAAATGCGTTTTGCTGTTCTCATTAATTTAAGATACAAGTAAGTACGAGGGGCGCACTAAAAAATTACGGAATAAATAAGACAAAATACTATAAATGGTCAAAAATGGTTATGCGCTTTTTCATACGGATTAAACCAATTTTGAAACATATCCGTCCTCCATGGTGACCTGGGAAACATGTTTGTCATACTCTTCGACAACCTCTTTTGGTGATGAAAATCGTTGAACGCGTATTGGTTCTTAATTTTTTGCAACTGATAGATGTCAAGGTGCCAAGTTCTACGTTTTTCAGCTTACAAAAAATCGTTTATCTGTCTGGCTGTGTAAGAGCTGGCATTGTCATGGTGCAAGATGATATGGCGTTTACGGTTATTTTTAATAAGTTTGTCAATTACTTCTGGTTAATAAATATTCATGTATCAATCACTGTTCACTTTACGACGATTCTCCAAAACAACAGTAGCCACGTACGTGTCCAGTTTTATAAAAAAAAAAATCAATACTGATGCTGTGTACGTAAATATTATACTTCGCGTGTTCTTTTGCGAAAATAATGACAATATTTCCGCGCATGTTTGAGAAAATGTAATTTTATGAACAGGCTGATTTAATAACAATAATAATGCTAGTATTTTTCACCCCCAAAGTAAGCAGAGCTTGTGTTATAGGAACTACATGACTGATATAACTACTTAAAAACCTTTTTTTTCCATAAACATACATATATTATGCATAAAAAACACCCAGACCCGACCCAAATATTTGCAGATCATACAAACATATGTCTCGCGGCGGGAATCGAAACCGCAACTTTCTGCGTCTCAGGCGGGCCTTCGCCAACGCAGAGGTCATCAGAGGATTTGATACAAGAGTTACTTATGTTATACCTATTTGCGCCACAAAATGTAGGTCTCTCGATAAAAGCTCGAACAATTTTCATGAAATTTTACCGGATATATCATTTATCTAGGTCCCGTTATTGAGGAAAACCCTATAATGGGGAAACATTTATTTTCTTTGACGACCTCTATGGTGAAGTTGGCGAAGGCTCGCCTGAGACGCAGAAGGTTGCGGGTTCGATTCCCGCCGCGGGACAAATGTTTGTATCTGCAAATATTTGTCTCAGGTCTGGGTTTTTTCTATGGATGATATATATGTATTTACAAAAAAAAATGTATAAGTATTATATCTATCAGTCATGTAGTTCCCATAATACAAGCTCTGCTTAGTTTGGAGCTAGATGATGCTGTGTGAAAATGTCCAGCATTATTTATTTATTTTATTGGTCTCAGATACTAGTCATGTAGTCGTTTATTTGTCAGCTCAGCATTATTATCATCTGCCGGACAAAGCAACTCGTTCTTGAGCTACGTGTTGCATAAGGGGTTCTATCCCAGTTCCCAAGCAAAGTTCAGACCTCTCCTGTTAATAATAAAGTGCGCAGGAAGATGCAGTAGTTAGCGATAGCTACGCGAATGTATCGGTGCAGTGCGGCATGTAGCCCCACCTTATTACCCTTGAACCTAAAGTGGCAGCTCTTGGCCGCCTTGCCAATGACCCCGCTGGTAAGCGCCCGCGCCCGCCACGTTTCCGACCAACTCACTCGCTAATTGTTATGTAACAGAGAAAACTTACTTGCATCGCACCCAAATATCTGATACATGCCAATTTTACCTCGCTCTACCGACAAGAACACTTAATTGGCCTCCGAAATCCCCGCAACTGCGGTATTGGGATACGCAAACAGGTTCGGACCGCGAATGCAGCT
Source organism: Perizoma flavofasciatum (assembly GCA_958496245.1). Lineage (NCBI taxonomy): Eukaryota > Metazoa > Arthropoda > Insecta > Lepidoptera > Geometridae > Perizoma > Perizoma flavofasciatum. The sequence goes on along the minus strand of OY292425.1, from coordinate 8,044,513 downwards.
TCTTGCCGATCCCGATGGAAAGGTAGAGTCACTGAACTTGCACGTCGCATGCTAGGTACATCTCGCTCCTTACTTCATAGTTCATGTGATTGCAAAATCATTCTTTGTGAGATGCTGTTATTATTATTACACAGGAAGATAGGAATTTGCAGGCACGACTTAGACGGTTTTAAGGTACTCGTAACTTCACTATAAATTACGCGGAATAAGAAAGCATTATGTGAATGAAGTTTCTTGGTTTTCCATTTCTATGGTACCACCAAGTTGACGGTTTTAAGTATTCCATTCCATACTAGGTTTGGGAACATGGAACTTTTTATAGTCCTAATTCAATATCTGTCTGTTTGTCTGTCATCACCTCCCAGAGCTAAATTATGGAATATAGTAGGTAAATGTTGAAGCTTCCAGTATTTAGAGTGATTGGATACAAAAAGCAACGAAACTCTTATATATTTTCGTTATGTCGGTCTGTCTGTCTATGTGTCACACCCCGATTTTAGTATTCAACAATTTAAGATAACTTTTGGTGTAAAGACGTGACCTTTGCTCTATACATAAACTCATAAATATAAATGAGAAAATAACTTTTTGGCGACCACTTAGTACCAAGGAATGGACCTTGTTACCATTTAATTCTTGTAAAAAGTAAAATTAGATCCATCTGTAAATATCTAATAACTCTGTATGTACCATCTTTACGTACAGGGTTCAAAGTCATAGTTAAACTTTTCAACTTTGAAGCATGAAACAAAATACGAAAATTGGTTCGACAGAATTCCATGACGTACTACTTCGCAACGCAATCATAGCGTGCCTGTCACGTGACGGGCAATTATTTTTTAAATAGATAGTACAAAATTGTAAATGGGTGAAAGCATTAAATAATTATATAAGAGGTAGGTCTAGGAACTTTCAATCTCTATGTAACGATGGATTTGTACGCATTTCATGAAAAAACAAGCTCTATAAGGTTGTGGTGTTAAAACGCACAGAAATTCTCGTCCATCTGTTGAGCAAGAGACTGCTCGAGTGCCTCGGGCTTTTGTGCCAGAATTTTGATTGATATTTTTTGTCAGTAACTCGGTCACAATAAGATGACAGCGGTAACAAGAGAAGTGCAAAATAGACTTAGCCGTCGTAACTGAAAGTATCAAGGTTAGACGGTGGCGTGGCGGGGCGGCCGAAAGTCGGCTAACAGTAACAGTACACCCACGAACGGGGCAAAAACCAGGCACCCTGAGCGCCTTACACAAACGCTTACCTTTGTGCTCCGCCATTCGATCTAATCTCTCCAAACTAGTCAATGGACGAAAGACGTGTTTGAGAGACGTACTTTGAATCAATGAACAGGATTTAATTAGCGATACGTTCACTCGTAAAATGTATGTTTTTTTTGTATGTTTTTTTCTCTGAATAATAGCGGAGAGAGCTCTGGATGACAAGTGACCTGGCTTTTTAATGAATTGGCAAACATTGCATTTCGACAATAATTAATATTCGGTATGTTGGTGAGATTTTAGACATTTATTAATGTTGAAATGGTTGTAAAAATACAGGCACTTTTGTGGTTCGGACCGCTGCTCTGTTGGCCGCGCGGGAGAGTGCTTCGTGCTTGAGGTTCGGCGCCGCTTTCTCGACCTCATTCTTGACCGAGAGCCGGAAAGCGACGTGTTCTCATAGTCGACAAAATGATGTATCTATGTCGATTGCTTGTAGGCGGCCTTGAACGGCAACCATTAATTTGTGTGCGGAGCCGCCAGCGGGATACCGTTAGTCAGCGCCTGAATCTCTGACCACTTGTTTATATCAGCAGACAAACCTACGTCTGAGTAGGTTTGTCCAAACTGAATGGGTTTACCATTTTGTAAACCCTGTAAATAAACGGGTTTATTATGAATTAATTAAAATTTATATGGTCATCATTCTACACACCAAATAATATTGTGCTTGATAGTATCTATATCATGAGATATACATTTTTATATTATCAAACACACTAATAAACCGTGCGTGAAAAGTAAATAATAACACAATTATTCATTATGTAAAATATTTCCTTTCTTCCCCGTAGGTTTATGTAAACTGTGGAATGAGCTGCCTTCTGAGGTGTTTACGCTGAACGATTACATGACCCGCTGCAGAAAAAATGAAGTCCTTCAGAATAGATAGCATCAGCAATACCCCCAGGCTTTCCATCAGTTTTTCTCACCTGTTTGTCTCGTCACAACATAAAAAATCATTGCCAGTGCAATACATAAAAATTAAAAGTCATTAAAAGTCATTAACAGTGCTGCATGATCATTTTGCAAAAGTGATGTGATATGCTAAACAGCATGCGAAGTAATAAGTTCAATGTGCAAAGGTTGCGCCGAGACACCGTGTGATCTGAATTCGTATCGCAGCCTGGGAATTGCTCAGAGAGCGCTCTCAATTGGCCAGGGAAAATCCTTAACATTTTTAACCGTACGCTTTGAAACTACGGATGGAACTGTGATTCTAAAACCGTACCACTGTTTAACATAAGAAGAAAATAACGATATGTATAAATTGTAATATGTGGAACTGATGTTACTAATACTAACAGTTCAATACTTTGTATTTAATTCGAGTTCACTTTTGTAACGAAGTTTTTACAAAAACCTTTTACGCCATGGAAAACTTGCAAAGATTTGATTTATGGTCAAAGCATATACTATCCCTAAAAATACATACACATTTAAATTTTACGGGCATACACATTTAAACTTTTGTTCTGCGTCTTTTAAAAATTCGGCTATTTTGAATAAATGGTAATAAAAATATGCTGTTTATGTGCATAACTCAAATAAAACATCTCATTAGACTTGGGTGGACACAAAGACCAAAAAGCAGCTGTTATAAGGGTGTGACGAATAATTTCAAATTATTTTTCTGTCCATTCTTAAGATTCTTTATAGGATTTTTGATCACTCTTTTGGACTAAATTACCTTCTCTCTGATATTTTTTGCAGAATTTCATAATTTACTTATTGATTTCCTTGCATAGTGGCCCTTCCAAAAGCTTCCTATTAAATGCATGACAGGAACGGAAAAGTGCGTGCGACACGACGACCGATGGAGACGTGAGGCCATTGTTGCCTTAATAGATAATTAGTTAGGTGCCGTTACCTAATGATCTAATCACCATCGCCACGGGCCAACATTACCAGCAGGGATGATTGGGATCAAAATTGGTACTAGTACAAATAAACTAAAATATAAAAATTGCAGTAGTACCATATTGGACCTGTTCATTGGTACTACAGCGAATGATTCTTCATATGGGAGGAAGGCACACTTGGCAACTACACTAGCTGCCTGTTTGCGATCATTCTATGCATCGTACCGCATACCAGTTTTATAAAACGATACCGGTAAACTAGAGCACACGCTCTACATTTTTGGAATTTTCAGCACAGGCTGTCGTACATATTCAATTGGCTTCTTTCAAATTGGCGTGCCTGATCGCTCAGACAGGTGATACTTGTCACCGTTACTGACTGTTAAAGATTTGAACCGTGTTTTAATTGCATGTTTTCATAATTTTTCATTAATTTTGAACTAAAAGTGTTGTATAATACAAAGATGCTAACTTTTATTGCTCTGCACAAGTTGTAATTAGCACTTAGCTCACACAATACTGTAGTTTTTTGATCATCCTGAATGAATCTAATTCTCACGACATTTTAATTGTAACGGGACATTATTGTCTGGCTGTGGAATGCCAACTAAAGTTATGTTCAGGAAGTAGAATCGAGCTTTTATAATTAGACTTGGGGCCTAACTTATAAAGATTTTTTGACCTAACTAGACCGTGCTTTGGCAAAAATAAACACAGTTTTTTTTTATCGTTGTAAGTAATGCCATTAGATATTATTCTCAACATACGAGAAAACAATTTGATAGTAGAGTTATACTTAGCTTAATATTTTATGATGCTAATAAATTACAGCAGTGGCTCTACATACTTCCAAATAAAACGAGACGTTAAAAGCTCGCAATTGAGATGCTGTAGCAAAAGGGTACTCATTATTGGTGTGAGATTGAACATTTACAATATCTAAATATTTTTCTTTGAATTGACGCGAAGCAATCTCCACATTATAAAAAAGTGCAAGTAGTAGAAATCTTCTTGCAAGTCAAAGCCAACGGGTTGCAGTTGGAAGGGATCGTAAACATACAATATAATATTATAAACACCTATAGATTCACATTTCTATTCGAGTATATGCGTTTTACAGCCTGATATCGTGAGCAATAGTAGGAACGCATGGTTAAGTCGAGCGCGTTTGCGTCACAAATTATCAATTTCCCAGAAAAATCCGATACAAAGTAGGTATGACTATTATCCCCATGATGGACATCCTCACTTAGAAATAAATCAAAATTAGCTTAATCCTGCTATTTAATTCTCTTATTGGCATACATTTCATGCCCTACACATTTCTTGTCTACGCATAACGTAGGAAAATACTTAGTGACTCTTAGTGACAGATTCTGTGCAAAAATGTTAGTATCTAGAACATCCTTAGTCCTTGGCTAAACTTAGTGCATACGAGCATACGAGTACTGAAGGCTAAAACTCGCTGTATACTTACGGCCAAAAAATACTATATTTTTCTGAGAAATTAAAATAGCACTCAACATTCAGTTCGTAATATTTTTTTATTGATATATTATTAACGTAAAGACATCCTGTAGGTACTTATAAAGATCTGGTCATGACCATGATTCGATGATGAGTCACAGTACAAGGAAGATCTGGAAGCAATGCCGTCATCACCGCCGCTACCACCGACCTCCTCACGATTTGCCATTAAAATCACAACAAAACAGATAATCCATTAATAAAATCACATTATCACCGATTACGTAGCAAATCCAGTCGACATTGGTCGGCATTGACTAGTTTTTCACTTTCCATTAATTTATTATTAAACTTTTGCTTTTATCTCTTATAACAACTTGTCAAATGGTGGTGTGGAACGAATTATAAGTGAGCATAAAACCTTTTCCCATAATAACTTTTCTATACCATACCATACCATTGGAAAAATTAATTATCTCGTAAACTCTCGCGAGTCTGCAAACTTTGCTCTAGGGTAATATTACAGGTTTAAGCTCAGTTTAGTTTCCCTTGTACCTACCAAACTCAAGTTTATTTCGATGATTCACCACAAATGGTATGGTATGCGTTAGTTCTTTATTTTTAAGGATAAATGTTACGTGTGCTTCTTATTAGCGAGCAAAGGATATAAGAAATGCCTTTGTCATGTGATCTCATCGAGGTTTTATTTTCAGAAACCAGGCTGATCTGTTCCGTCCCTTTTCCAGCTACTGGCACATGTTCTTCGTAAAATATTTTAGAATAAACATGTTCTTTATAACATGTTTATTCTAAAATATTCTTCAGTTCTTTATAATTACAGGAACATACTTACATTTCTACTTTTTGAAATGAGCATTTTAGTTTGTTCAAAACATTAATAAAGTGCGCAATAAGTGGTCATTTTTTGTTCCGAATATCAAGTTTTCTTGCTAGCGCCTCACGTAGAAATAGGACGTGATAATTTTGAAATACACCGGCAATTACGTTGGTAACCAGTAACCATATTTTCTCCATTCTATGATGAGTGGCAATGAAGTAATATTTCATATTTTCTCCGTAATTAGATGTTCCGATTTAGCGTAGTCTCGACAATTTACACTTCTCGCGGCGTCAGTGGCGTGAGTGCTAGCACCTCCATCCATTGTTCTACTTTACAGTTTCAGTCATTAAGACGTTAGGAACTTGTGAGAATTGAGATTTGTGGCATTATCCGCACGATAGGTAGGTATTCTATTTTTTTCATTGAGGAGTCTTGACAAATGTCATTACTACGAGTATGAATTTTATTATTGCTTAGCGGATATTTTAATAACTGCATCGTTCTCTTGAAACCAATGCTGAACTATTCCTATGTTTACTTATTTTAGACTAAGGATGAAAATGTTGATATGCATTCCCTAATTCATTTAGGCAATAAGGAGATTACGATACCATGTAGGTATCTACTTACAGGTGGAGCAGCACATTCGACCTAGACATTGATACTGAAAATGTATTATCAAGGTATATTATTTTGCCCATTATAAACTCATTAGTGTACCGGGCAACGGCACTCACGGGCGCCAAATTACCAACATTATCAATTTATTCTGACCGTACAAACAAAAAAGATGAATGTAGATGACCGGTTCCCGTTAACAAATTCGTATTGTGCAATGTGGAAGAAAAATTGTAACGCATGTTTGTGGGTTATTACAACTACAGTTGGACGTATTTACGTCCATAGTTATATGCTTTCACTGCACCCAACATCAATCATGGCTACAGTACGCGGAACGTAGCTGCACACATGTTACCTATGTAGTTATGTACACTCAAATACTATATTTATGAACTGAAGAAGATACTATCGGTTCTCATATATGTAGTTATCTTACCTCAATGAAACTAGATTTGGAAGCTTTTTAAAGCTATTAATAAATTGTCGTGTATGTTTGTTTTTTATGTATGTACAGTGGTACCTATGTCATGTCAATTTGCCTCTAATGTTTTTGTAAGAAGTAATTCATTTCAATTTAAAAAATGTAATAGTAATGTGAATACGATAAAGGCGCAAATCTTGATTTTTGTCTACTTTTTTGGATTTTTTTAAAATAAATAAATTAATAATACTAATAAATAATGCTGGACATATTTTACACAGCTAGCCCAAACTAAGCAGAGATTGTATTATGGGAACTACATGACTGATATACTACTAATAATACTTTTTTAGTTTATACGTACTTATGATTCATAAAACAAACATTACGTATTTCTATCGAATTAATTTTTTTCATCTTTTGGTTTACATTGACAACGCCATTTACTACGGTACCATCGATAATAATATACTTACAGTGTTTGGGCTGATTTTCATTATTTGGTTACAGGTTATTCGGAATAATATATTTCAATAAAAACGTCACGCTGATTTTATAAAAAAAACTTAATCTGTGTGTAGGTACACAGCCTTAAATGATGAGACGTGTTGTTTACAAGCACAGTCAATAGCGCGTACTGTTGCTGCCCGCAGCTTTTTGCTTAAGACAAAGTAAAATTAAAACTAAGCACATTATTGTGGTATATGTTTGTGTTACTCTAATCGTGAACATAAGTTATACCATTCGCATACTACCTAAGATTTCTTGTAAACTTGCTTTATAGTGGAAACGTATATGTTGAACACTGCGATAAAAATAGAGTTGTGTAGAAATAGCAGTAGCTAAAAGACGATAACACTACTAAATAGATGTGTCAAAGTTATTACCAGAAACAGATGTGTCAATGTTTCTACCAGATTATGATGGTCCAGATTATGATGGTCGATACAGCAAATCGAGGAGTCAATTGACTCTTCGATTTGCTGTATACTAGAGTTGAAATGGGAATTCACTACAATGCGGTTGTAGCACTACATGCCGGCACACTCCGTGCCACCGCGCCCTGCCTGCTCTACACTGAGCGACATTTCATTACACAAGTCATTTATTATATAGGTACGAGACATTTGCTTAATATTGTTTTAGGATTATGGTGCACTCAGCTGCAGCTTCTTAATTGACGTTATTTTATAAAAAGGCAAGAGATTTATTGTGGCTGTCTTTCTAATCAGTGGGCAGAAAACTATAATCAAATATTTGAATATTTGATTATAGAGAAATAGACTGGGTTGTTTTAATCGCGCAATCTATTTACCTACTTCTTACTATAACTATATAATTATCTAGAAAAATAAAAATAAAGGTTTTGTAAAACATGAAAGCAAATATTGCTTTCAAAGAATCTATAGAATTAAATTAAGAGTAAAATTTCCCAAGTAAATATTGCATTATTTTGACACTTTGCAGGAAAACAAAGTAATTTTTAAGTAAAGGAAATGTGTATCTCCTTAATTAATCGTGAGTATTTCGAATAACAAACGGAAACCAATCAGCAGTCAAGTTTATTTATGTTTCACGGTAAATTGTTGAAATAAACAAGGTAAATATAAATCGTCTTTTATTAAAAATCGTGCGTATCAAACCTACCTACTAAATACAATACGTGTGTGTTTGAACAGTTTAAACTACCAAAGGTTACTTCCTTATGTCTATTTCATAAAGTTTGCGTAGTGCTTAGATGAACTCGTCACGCATCCATCGATTATTATTTATTATATTCAATATATCTAGGCAAATGATCGACCTTTACAAGGACGCCAAACCGTTAACAATATCCAAGTTTCTGCATTACATGCCCGGTGCACGTTGTACCGGTAGAGTCACAAGTCTGTATGATCGATCAGTTTAGTTTGTCGTGTTGAAGGTTATATTTATATAAGATGTGGTTTATCCTATAAGTTTTAAGATACTACTAACTTTCTATTGCACCTACTCAGTTTGTTAAATAAAAAAATCTTAATTAAAAAATATAAACGATTACCATAATTTTAAATAAATACTAGCTACTGCCCACGGCTTCGCCCGCGTTGTACTTGGATAAAAAGTAGCCAATGTGTTATTCTGATGAAAAAGCTATATTATTGTAAAGTTTCATCAACATCTGTTCAGTAGTTTTTGCGTGAATGGTAACAAACATCCATCCTCACAAACTTTCGCGTTTATAATATTAGTAGGATTAAGGGAATGATTTTCGTAGTAAATTTAAGTTGCAATTATACTAAACTTGTTAAAAAAGCAATTTGCGGTTCGATACTCGTCCATGCCATAGCCGTCGATTCCATTTCATTCCCCTCCATTGTAACTCCCTCTCGCTCGCGGCCGAAGCTAATCTGAAACTTCACCTGAACCCCATTTCGATCAAGTGCTCGCTTACGGCCTTGATCACGACCCTGTGATAATCTTTAGAGTTTTGTTACCAAAAATGTAAAAAGAAACCCTCATGGTGAGAATCCAGTGTCGGTCGGTCTGTTTCCAGTTTGTGTATCTCAGCAACTACTATAGCTATATAAAATATCTCATATTTGTCAAAATTGTGCATATTGAAAATTTAATACGACAAAAACCCTTGTTACGCCTGTTTGACTTGCGCTTGGCCGAATTTATTGGTCTCTATGCGCACTGTACCAGATTTATTTCCAAAGTCGCTTAACATTTTTGATGTGTGACTGTATTTTCAACATCATCGGAAGGGGAAACGAACAATAACAAACGTGGAAAATCGTATGTGATTGGACTCCATTACATGTGAAAAATTAATCTGTTCTCCGATCCAATCGACTACGATAAGAGAGGAAATGGAGGTTGATATTATTTGTTATTTGGTCCAGATTCATCTTTCCTACTTCGTACTATATATTAATATAGGGTGTCCCAAAATATGTATATTTGCCCATAAGGGGATTATTCTTCACATAAAAGGTAACAACTTTTGTTCTACAACACAACTCTACAACTCTTTTCTCTTAAGATTGGCACAGTACAGTAGAACTTCAAATTATTTTCCTTAAAATACAATTTTGTATCAGTATTTGTCTGTTTTTCAGGAAATCTTGTTCACTTTTACAAAAACACCAGGGTTAGTATTTATGTTCTGTGACACCCTATGTATGTAGCTTTCTTTTATAACCTTTAATAAATAAACACCCACATACACATACATAGTCCTGACCCCATATTTCCCTGTATCGTGTGTATCAGAAAGTAGGAGTACCGTGGTCGCACCCGCACCTTTTGCATCGTAGCTGGCTACTTGCCCGCTGCGCCACCGAGGATACCAAATCTCCTACTACTTGTGTGAAGGTAATTGTAATACATTGCACTTAGCGCTTGAATTTATTAAGTTTATCTAAAAACTTGATTGTTAAATTATGGAACACTAGATTGTATGGGTTGTGATGCATATTCCCCTACCTGCGGAACACAAGGGTTTCATTTAAAGATTTGTGAGATTATCAACTTTGTTGTGTATCGTATTCAATATTGGGAAGACGAAAGCATGCTTTGAAACTATGTTGTTACGCTTTACTATTACAATTTAAATTAAAAAAAAAAACTAAAACATAAGAAAAGGTGACTGAACATGTTTATTTATGTACAAGCGAAGTTCAAAGTTAGGTAAATGCCGAAGGAATAAACGTTTCCAGGGTTTCGTGTCAAATGGTAAAAAAAATAACAAATAAGCTGAGATTCGGCGTATGTCTGTCTATCTCCTGCCACTTATATATCACCCTAAAATCTTGGTACATATGTACAAGATTTTTACACCTATATCCAAACCAGGCGAAATACACGAAAAAATATTTTAACTGAAAATGGGAGCTTCAAATATGTTTCTTACATATATATATATATATACATGTTTTTCTACATGTCTCTTGATCATGGTAAGCACTTTTCAGATTTATTTTTTGTATTGGTTTCGAAGAAACTTCGCTCCTTCAAAGTCTTTGTGGGGTATCATTGAAGTGGTTCTAATACACATCATATTTTTATCAGTCATTTGCGATATATTTCTATTTCGCTATGTTAAATGTGTGCCCATGAAAAAGTATAAAAAACTTTTTTTTTTTAAATTGGTACGGAAGTATAATTTTTTTATGACTTGAAAAAGGTTTTTTGATTTTCACATTTTACGGATGAAAATGGGGTGTGAAAGTTTGTATGGGAGTATGTAAAAAATACGACTCCACACGTGCAAAGCCGCTGGAAACAGCTACTGCAAAATATAAGGGTATTAATGAAAAAGAGTGTTTCACAAGCTACTTTCAGAGTCAAGAGAATAAAAAAATAGTATATACCAAGGCACTTTCTTCTCGACGAGTAACATACATGTTTCAATTGATACTTTCAATCATGCCGTACAAAACATGTCAGTGAAAGTAATCTACCAACGGTTGATTAATTTTGGAATTGAATATAATCGTGTAACTTGAATTTCAATTTAATTGTATGGAGTTTGCTCTTGTGATTTCATCATGAAAAATATAAAATGGAATGAAGTTAAAACTTTAATCATGAGTTCTTTCTTTCTGATAAAGGCTTACTCAATCAACAAAAATACTCCACACCCAATGTAGTACGGTTAACTGTTGATTGACAGATCGCTACACCAACACACCTCTTCTAAGTAAGGAGGAAATGCATGATATGGCATCCAATAAGCTGCATAATAAAACTTAGTATACGTATCAACCAGTGTTTTGAAGATGCAAAGAACGTGTAGGCAGGTAGGTACTAACTTAGGTGACGCTATATTACCTACAGGTCACCTTACGAATTACTATCGACTCCATAATCTTACAGCTTTCTAAGGCGTATACAAAATAACAGACACAAACAAATACTGAGTTGATAAATGACCTCGTTATTATAACGGTTACAATTGCTGCATGGATTTTGATTTCTAGGCCACTTTATTTCTTTATGAAGCATGTTACATGCTTTTTAGGCAGATCATGATTTGAATGTTTTTTGCTGCAAAGTGTTGGATGTTTTTCTGAAAATAAAGCTTTAATAGAATTATAATTTTGAATTAGCTGTAATTACATTGACATAATTAAACTTAAATGTCATTTCTTGTGAAATCTTAACAGTCAAGGATAAAGATAGAATAGGACTGAATAGAAGCTTAGACACGTCACATCTTCAGCTGACCTCATCCTCACCGACCACCTTCACCTCATAACCAATAACCAAATAAATTTTCACAATAATATCTTTTGAGACCTTCTAATGAATATAATGTTCACGTAAACATGTGGTAAAGTCACGTTATTCTAAAACATAAAAGATTTTGCGCATAATGCTTTTTGTGAGTCAGCCCTTAGTCCATGACGTTCTCACAAAAGTATTCGCAGGAAAAACTTATTAAGATAATGTCACCGTGGGATTCAAAAACAGAATGACCTGTTACGGTGATGGATATGTTAGATTTGACACGCTATCCTTCCTGCAATTAGAAAAATCTCGGCAATGTTAATCGAAATTCCAATTTCAAAGACGTATTTTATTAAAATTATAATTGAACTTGAATCGGAGTCGACACAGAAACATAACCTACATGTACACATGCGAGAGCATTCATAACTGTTAGTGTATGAAGATAAATACAGGGTGTCCAGCAGAGCAGGTACATTAGCGTATGTTTCGCCGAAAGAAGGTCGTATTGCGACCTTCCAAATTGTGGGCACCGATCGTTGACCGGACGGTGGATCGCTTCGTCACACTCAACTGCCTAAATGATGCCAGCCTCAAGCTTGGGCGCCGCAGTACCTGGCCTGTATTTTAATTAACTGACGGTCTACATCCGCATCGCAATTTTCCACATAATTTTAGGGGTTTTATCTTAGTTTTTGAGACTTCCAATCAAGTCATTATAGAATGATTATGATTGATCGATCAACGTTTTGTTCGATGAAATAAACCGGAAAGTTCTTGACTTTTTGACCAAGAAATGTTTTTTTTTTGTAGGTATTGCAAATGAAAATTTAGTAATAGTAGCTGTAAAGAAAAGCAGTCTGTAAAGTTCAAACGCTAGCTTGTTACTGTCTATTGGTATGTATAGCTTAAATGGAGCTTATTTAAGCTTTATGAAATTGTGAGTGAAAATATCTTTATTCAAAATTATATATTAAAAATTCGCAGAAAGCCATACATACCACGTGAATCATTAGGTATACAGTTAATGTTTACCACAGGCTGTATAACTTTACATTTTTATTATTTTAGTTTAAAAAATATTTCATTGCCGAATGCTGATCAAAGTAGCTGATTAGGTTTGCAAAATGCATGCATAGTATTATCCGTCTACTTAAGATAACATTTTAAGGAAGTCGAATGTATCTTTAAATTATCTCAACTTATCACTGATTTTGTTTTAAGAGACAAACAGCTGCCGCATTAGCACATAAAAGTATCGAAGTAGTAGTACGAATTTCTTACGCAAGATCATCGAATCAAAGCTGAGCTACGCTTACGACACTGCTCTCTAGCGAACTTTTGACTTTGACTTGACTTTGACTCTAACATCAGACAGGTTTTCGCAAGTGGAATTTTAGTGTTAACTATTAATTATTTATACCAAGAAAAGTTTAAAAAATTTTGGAAACAGCTATAACCAGTTCTGTGTCAAATTTCCTGCCAACGCGCAACGGGTAGTTAGTCAGATTGAGCAAAGGTATAAAATAGACAAAAAAACGTGTAACGCAGATTAGTATTACTGTTAATTACCCATTACAGTACTTATTCTACGACCGTGTTCGAACCCACGACCTCCAGATCAGAAGTCGGTGTACCTCCCACTAGGCCAACACGGCAAATAGTAAGCAATTTATATAATAATGTAATTTGATGCTTTTTAGTGGTAATGTTGTGTTTCGGTTCATGGAACAGACACTAGGAATAACTTAGGTACAGTGCTCACTGAAGGCAAAGTATCACTCTAACGCCGCCAAAATAAAGCTTCCTGTGACACTCAAACGCGAGTACCTAATAGTCCTAATACCTAATCTTACGAAAGTTTAAATTTTATTATAACCGATTTAAAAACAGAAATAATTCCTGATTCCAGCTTTTTATGCCGTGTGCATTTTACACTGTGTAAGGGATGGGAAGGAATGGAAATCTATCTGTTCGAATTAATTTTCTTGGCAGGTTTTTATCGAATTCTACTTGCTTGGCATTGCAGTACACAACTTACGGTATTATGATATGAAGTTATATTTCCTGAATAGTGGCTATGAGTATGAAATGCTTCAAACTAAGACGGACAAAAAGACGTATACGAAGAAACTATAAAGGTAGCGACTGACCGGAGCATTTCATCGTATCGATGCAAGCATTAGTATAGTCAGTACAAGAACCGAGCCGCTCGCCGCTCGCGCTCCACCAGGCTGTCGGTTTTTTTACGAATCTTTTTGAGTGTTACGTTACGTCTCAATTTTAATTAGGAGGAGCATCGTCTCGAGCGTAGGTATACGTCAAGATTCGGTAGCACGTGTATCGAGTCTCTTCAGTTACAAGAAGTATCAGTATGCTTCTTGTAGCTGTTGCATAAAACAATGCCCACACCATTGTGTAAGGACACAAAGGGAAAAACTCTGTTATTCATTGAAAAATATAGAAACAGTATATTTTATGGAACCCCTCTTATCCAGAGTATTACAATAAAATAACCCGACTGCGATTGCGGAGCAAGGCCGAGAACAGAGTTCGAAACAAGAGATGACACGCACCGATCAGTCGGAAAATACCGTAACGTATCAAGCTCGTCGCGAGTGGTACGTTACGATAAAATTGTCGATCAGTCTTCCGAGTTCCGTTTTTGACTTGTAGAAATATTTTACTACATTAAATACTCAGCAAGTGGTTTCGTTACTCAAAGGAAAATACTAAAAAATAATGATAAATATTGTGTCAACATAATATCGTGTTTATTAGTAAAACTCTATGAAAGATAATCTATTACGTAATTGCGATGTACATTAATACGCTTCATGAACATAGAACGCCTTTTTAACCAACTTCAAAAAAGGAGGAGGCTCTCAATTCGGCATTATTTTTTTATCGTGTATGTTTGTTACTTGATATCTTCGTCAATTGTTAACCGAGTTTGATGATTCTTTTGTTGTTGTATAGAGAATGATCCAGAGGTGGTCCCATAAAAGTAAGAAGTCATTTTTAGATTTTTGATTTTTTTCATTTAATCTCTTATTGGATATATTGGTTAGGGAAGTATGAAAATAGATTTATTAAATTAAAGATGGGGAAACGTATAAGAACGTAGATTATGTCAACAGCTCGTTCATTTTATGGCATTACAATTAATTTGTAAATGTTTGCACGATTTGTTACTTACTTGTTAACGCGTTCTCTCAGTCTATTGTGTTGGTGAATTGTGATAATTTGATGATAGGTGCGACTGTAGTGATGGCGAAGTAACAACACGCGTCTCGCTGGACGAGCTTATTACAGTGTAGGAGCCCAGTGGAAGATTCAATACAATACAATTTATAGCTGTAACTATACACACATTTTTAAATACATAGGTATGCAGTATTATTTTTAAAATGAAATTATTTAAAGAGTATTTAAGGATGCTTACTGAGTCTCTTTTTATACAACCGTATAAAAGAGAACTATATCCAGCATAAGAGTGCGTGTTGGTTTTATGTTCGTGCTTTTCAATTAATCTTGAAGAAAAACTAGTGGCAAGAAAGCCTTAGATTATATTTTAAATACACCTTTCTTGCTGACCCCTGCACTATTAGTCTCTATGTTTACTTATAGAGTGTAACGCCCTTTGTGTTTCTTGTTTTGTTACAAAATATTGAACACCGTTTTATTTAACACCAACACACAAATTAGATATGACAAAGTGCTGATAGCAAAAGCAGTTTCACACACAGTTAAAAAGAGGTTACGAAACATTACGAATAATTCACTTACCTACTCACAAAAAAAACTAGCTAAAGTTAAAGTAGGAAGCAATATTTATCGTAAACGATTCTGGATATTTCCTTCTACATTTGACTTTTAAAATAATTGGTCTAACGGTTTTGTAGAATTGAAATATTTTGAATGTCTATACAGAGGCGAAGTTGTCTTTGCAAAGTAAATATAATAATGCTATCACACCTTAGCCAGTCGAAGTAAATGGACGTGAACATTTTTTCTCAAATCAATGAACGTTTAAATGAAATAGTTCACTAGTTTTTTTTACACATTTTTTTTATTT
Organism: Perizoma flavofasciatum; assembly: GCA_958496245.1. NCBI lineage: Eukaryota > Metazoa > Arthropoda > Insecta > Lepidoptera > Geometridae > Perizoma > Perizoma flavofasciatum. The sequence goes on along the minus strand of OY292425.1, from coordinate 8,028,729 downwards.
CTACGGGTTCATATAGTATAGTAACAGAATAGGCTTATATTTTTTTGTGGTGATAGTGAACCATTTAACCGCTATCTCATCAGATGGTAAGTGGCGATGCAGTCTAAGATGGAGCACGCTTGCCCAGAATAAACCTATTCACTGTTTACTTGTATTGTATTCCTAAATTGTATTCTTAAAATAGAGTCCCATGACAAATTTGTATTGTTTAACTAGAAGCTTGAAGTGCTTTTATTTTAGGGAAATCATCATGGCTTTCTGAAAGATCAATAAAAAATAAAACTATTGTGTTTATATTGTGGGATATGGTGAATATTGGAAGCTGCTCTCAAGTAATTTAAGCGTTTAACAAACTGAACGTTGTTAAGCTCTTGTTGAGCACAATAATTTTGTATTGAATGTGTAAACAAGCTAATGGCATACCAAAGATCATGTTACGAGAGTGTATACCAGTTTGGTGGGTCCCTTAACAAATGCTATTGCACTGCACAAATCTACGCGATGGTGCGCTAAAGTGGGAGTGCCAATGAACTTAGGACGGCTATTGACAGGTATTGCGTTAAGACAAATAGAGGTTCCGGCGGCTAAGACGGACCTCCGTTCACTTGACCATATACGAGTGTAGTTAGGTACCTATGACCGCAAGCCTCCTGAGAACTTCTATGTAAATAATCACCTAAGGTAAATACGGAATTCTTGTAAGCTTGTAAGTACCTACCTTAATTTTCTAACTGTACGTCGTGCGTTTTATAGCGCTAAATGTTCAACGGAAATACGATTTAGGTCAAAAAAGTTTGCCAGTCTTTGATTTTTGTACCAAGATTTATGACAATCGGGAACACAATGATAGGTGACATGATTACTTCTTACTTCTTCTTGGTATTGATTGGTATATTGATAAACCGACATTGTAAAGAGGAATGATTCCATCATTGTACTGGCACTAGTTTAAATCTTACTTTTCTCAAGTTATTTCTTATGCTTTTGGATTTACTTATAAATATAATAACTTGTTGTCCCGTTAAGTTCCTTTATAGATTTAATCCTACATCTGTTATGTCCCTGTTTAATCCAAGCGCGAGAAATCCAAAGTAAGATTCCAATTTTGCACCTCACACTGTTTTACGGACCACTGCATTCAATTTATTCGGTTACAAGACAGTTCAAATAACACTGTCATAATGTAACATTATAGTGTAACTGCGTACTATTTTATGTTCTCAGTTTAAATAGGTTCTGTTCCAGATGTATCTTAAATAATACTTAATAGTTTAAAATTTTTATGATGTGGTTAACTAACATGAGTAAAATAGTAACATTAGGTGAAATATGTTATGTTTCAATAACTCGGGAGAATGGTTGGGGGTGGCGCCGGCGACGTGCAGTGCGGCGTTGTTTCTGATGGCATCGCGGCTGACTGGCAGAATTCATCAGTCGCAAGACAGTCAGTTATGGTACGTAGTTATTGATTGTGACACGGTAATGGGCCAGTCGGTGCGTGGCAATAAATCACTCGTAGGTACCCGGCATACACGCCCTATGGATAGCACACAAGTGCAGCGTCCACCAATAAACTTTACAGGCTTTTCTTTATCGCGTACAACTCGCTAGGTTTCTCATGTGAACTCTGCGGAGCGGCTGTAAAATATGATAGTTTATTCAAACGAAGATATCATGCATGACCAACGATACGTCAGTAAAAAGAGACATGGTTATAGACGACCTTATGAATTCATCATATATAGAGTTCATACAGTACTATTTATCTACCTATACAATTTTATTACAATTTAATATTTTACAATAATGCGTAGTTATAGTGCCGTAAAAAAATCCTTGCTCAGCAGAACGCTGCAGTAAATCCAACTACTATTATAAACGTGAAAGTTTGTGAGGATGGATGTTTGTTACTTTTTCACGCAAAAACCACTGAACGGATTTTAATGAAACATTACAGTAATATAGCTTATACATCAGAATTACATATAGACTACTTTTTATCCGGGTAACATACGGGCGAAGCCGTGGGCAGAAGCTAGTAAACATATAAATAAACGCCCAATAGACATAATATACTACATAGTCCTGACACACACTATGTCCTTAGGATTCCCTGTGTTGTAGGTATCAGGAACTACGTGCACCGTGTTACCACGAGTCACAGACCCAGAGCAAATATCTGCAGAATATGTGAATATTTGTGCAGTAGCAGGAATCGAACCCGCACCTCTTGTGTCGCAGCCGGCTACTCGCCTACCACATCATCAAGGCCGTCAAATCGACTCACGGACATAGCATATAAAAGCACAAAAAGTAAGTTATGCTCGTATGACTACAGCTAAATGGCAAGGCTTGAAAGCCATTAGAAAGTTGCTAAACCATGTGCTCAGGTAGGATATTAATATTTTTAATGATAAAAATTGTGTCTGTGGGTATAGATATCTAGCATTATTATTATTTTATGACATTTTAATACTATCAGTTTCCAATATTTCATTTGTTAAATCTTGTGAACAAAATTTCAGGAGAGCGAAGCCACATTTGCTATAAATGACGATTAAATTTACAAGAGCTGATATGATTTGCATTGGTTTGGTGTTAGTGTTTTTTGTTCCAACGTCGAAAGCATTTTTGAATTTGATTTTTTGAAATTTGAGATAGACTGTTTTTTTTGCACATATTAGTAGTACAAAGGCGAACTAAATGCTAAAAAGCTTTTTCTTCCAGATAACTTTTTGTATTATTTTTGTGTGAAATGTTTTCGAAAATAAATTAATAAATAAATTCATTTTATATGGTTCCGGCAGAATGTCAAAGACAAAATAAAAGTAAAAAGGTTTTTATTTATTGAAATCACAAGGATCATATAGGATTAAAATGTTAAAGTGAATTTATGCCGATTCCTCGCGCGCGACCAAGTCTTAAAGAATCAGGCAACAAACTCTCCTTGTTTTATTTTTGATTCTTATTCAACTTTAGTGTGGTGACAATCGAACAAATGCTGAACGTCAAAAAAGTATCAACCTAAGTTCTTTAGATAACACACTATACGCTTTATAATAATGTTTAACCTAATTTTAAAATGATATATATTACTAATAAAATTTGAGGGAGCGGAGCGACGACATCAGGTCATGCAGTTTTATCGTCAATATAGGCATTTAAGGTGTAATACGCCTTCTTTATTTGATTATTCTTTATATATGATTTAAATCTACGAATAGGCAGCTCGGTTATATTTACCGGAAGCTTATTGTAGAAGCGTACCGAGTTCCCCATAAAATACCCATTGGACGGAACCACCCAATGTGACGAAACGAAGCGTTGCAATTTATACCTACATAAAATATAAACAGAAAAAACTACGTGAACATAAATCTACCTAAATGAGTTAAAAACATGATCAATTCATTATTGAACACAGAGGTATAATCGAAAGGACATTATTGTTTTTCGAATCCCGTTATTGACATAAATATGTCTTTTCTGTTGGAGATTCCAAGCAGATAGACTACAAAGTGTGTACAGGAAGAGTAAAGGCAATTTATGGCGAAAGTTCAGACTACGTAGGGTTAAGTCAGTTTTGCGGCAAGTAGCACTGAGCGTTGTCTGAGCCTCCATTCCTCTGCTTACCAGTACTGCTATAAGCAGTAGCGAGCTGCTACACCGTAGCAGGTCGCTACTGCTCATTGCTCGCGTCCGCGGTCCACGTGACACTCTAAAGGGGTATATTAATCGTTGCATTGTCAACCCTAGAACATGGAGTTGTTGAAGCAATACTGTCGTTTGAAATATTTTTTATTGCTTTCCAGACATCTTCTTGAGCCAATGACCCATAGTCGCTTACGGTACTTCCTAGATTTGCTGTGTACATTCCTGAAGTCATTATTACTGGCATTTAGGTACTACTACAATATTATTAAGGGTCTGAACGGACTTTTCATCAAAAAATGTGTTTGTAATAAAGACTTGAATTAGCGACTACAAACGTGTAAGTGCAATAAAGTATTCTAGGGTGAAAACTGTTTTCGAGAGCAGCTTAGTTTGAGCATTACCGTTTCATCTCGGCGTTAGGCATAGGCACTGCTGGTACAGTTACATACACGACAAATTTGCAGTCGGCAAACGTAAAGCCTAGACGCTTAAAAATATAAATAAGAGATTGGGTGCCTGCCTCATTTGAATTCACAGGTTCAACTTTCGTATTCAGCAGATTTAAATCTCAGGCTGAGAATGTAAGATGGAATTAAATTGCGTCAAGTGTGAAACAAGAACCACTTAAACAGATAGAGCCTCAATGGTCCGCTTTATTAAACACATATATATTATTACAAGGAATCGTAGTGTGGGGTCAGGATCATGCTTGTGACTTTTGGAATGATTATATTATTTTATATTTTAAATTGTGTACAAATACTTTACCAGTAATATTGAACGGAAACAACTTATTGCCATAAATAGCATTTTGAGATGAAGTAAAAAAAAGCTTTCTTGATTCAAATCACGAACGTTTCCATTTTCATTGTGTCATGGAACCTTAACATTGATCAGGTCATGCTCCAACGGGTTTTATGATGTCATCACAACTAAACACTAATCGTTATCAGTAAAAAATGCAATGGCGTTATTATTTTTTTGTTTTCGGTTTCAGATAATCAAATTTAAATGCCTTATAATCTTAACAATCAAATGATTGGATCATTTGTACAAATGATCAAACGATCTCCACGCTATTTGCAGTTTCATATAAAAGTGAAAAAAACTGAATAGAAATCTTTCAAAGATGTCAATAACATGACACGCCCGCTGCAAATGTAACATAAGGGCTGGTTGATGGTTTCCTCTGGCCAAATTAATTCGCTGAACTCTGAGCGAACATCAGGACAGAGTAAAAAGTATAAAGAAGACGGAAGTACTCTAAACCAGTCCCATGTGTGTAGCACATGCTTTGCCGAACCATGCTTTGAATTCGCGCGTCAATAGTTTATAAAAGGGTTTTCTTTGAAGCTACGACAGCGGTAACGTTACATATGATTAAGGACAAGTGAGTAATTAGCATGTTCAAATAATCCTACTTACACGCGAAAGTTTGTGTGGATGGATGTTTGTTACTCTTTCACGCAAAAACTACTAAACGGATTTGATGAATTTGGAGGATAAGGGTTTGATGTAGTTTATACATCAGAATAACACATAGGCTACTTTTATCCGGGTACCACGCGGGCGAAGCCGTGGGCAGAAGCTAGTAATTTATAAGACATTATATGTCAGAAAAACTACTTCAATAACGGGAAATTCATAAAATCTCCAATATAACATTTCGTAACCCATTTTTTTAGCCTTAGGAATGGGATTTTTTCATAAAATGTATATGGGACCACCCTTATTTATACCCTACCCACTAAAAATTTAGGTAATCATTCAAATCTGTTCACAAAAAAAAACATACACACGAATTGAGAATCACTTCCATTTTTGAAGTTAGTTGATAATAATTAAATCTCGATAGTCACGATACGTTTGCAGTCCCAAATTTACGGTTTTTTATATTTCGAATAATAAAAAACATAAGAAAAATCGCATACAAAAAATGTTAAGGCTAGTCATGATTCCATAAGATGACGATGTTTAAGTTTTACGGCAAAATAGGAATATTTCAGGCAGGGTTCAGGGTTGTTTTCTGGCGTACAACTTATACGGGACGATCTCGGAATCATTTTCTAGACAACAACAAAATAATCATAAAAATATGTTGACAAATTGGTGAACATATCAAGTAACAAACATGCACGATAAAAAAACAGCCAAAAACAATAAAAACAGAAAAAAAAATGTAGCATAGAAAACCTCCTCCTATTTTTAAATCGGTTAAAAATAAACGTTTAATTGTATCATTAAAATTTTATGTTATTATATTAAAATATACATATTTTTATATTCATCCACCCTATTTTACATACAATATATTCAAAAATATTTTATCGTGAATTTTAAACATTTGAACGTAATTAAATTAGGAATAATGAGAAATGAGCAGAAATGCGTCCGTTGACACTGCGGAATATGATACAGCGAGACCAGCACCAATCGAGCGTTTGTTCTTTTTTCACGTTCATTACTCCAAAGCTCATTTATATACTTATAAAAACGTTTGTACTGACTGACTGATCTATCAACGCACAGCCAAAATTACTAATTCTAGAAAGCTGAAATTAGGAAACGTAAGTTTATTTGATAACGTAAGCACATGCTAATAAAGGATTTTTGTAAATTTCAACTTTAAGAGGGGGAAATAGGGTCTAAACTTTGTATGAAAGTCTTTGTTCTTTGAAGTTAGAAACATGAAAATTTGAATTATAGCTACTCAACATAAATAAATATTGACAAGTTTCACGGTTTTTGGATTTTCACATTAAAAGAGGGGGAAATGGGGGGTGAAAGAGTGTATGTTTTTTTAGACACGACCACGCGTGCGAAGCCGCTGGAAACAGCTAGTTACAAAATCACAAAAGTTTGTAAGACTTCAATAGACCTCAATCCTTCAATAGCAAAGGATATTTAAGCAAGATGATATAAAGTAAGGTAAAGGACCACATTACATATGAATCAATCGGAACTATGAATGTTTAATGATTATTGATTGTAAACCTAATTGAGGACCTCGGTGGCGCGTCGGCCGAGTAGCCAGCTGAATCGTGCATGTTCTATGTTCTGCAGGTATTTGTTCCAGATCCGGGTGTTGTTGTACTATGGTACTCGTAGTTCCTGATACTCACGACACAGGGAATTATATTTTGGGGCCAGGACTGTGTATGTGACTAGTGTATAGAAATGGATGGGACTTTGTATACTAACTAACAAAATTAAATAGTCCTCTAAAATAACTGGGAACACGGGTTGTAAGAAGATATAAAAGTTACATTTACGTGGTTAATTTAGCAGGCTGTGTCTAGTTAGATTAGATACAGACAATAATAATTAAATGTGTAGTAAAAAAACCAGCTAAAAAAACACGCACTAAAAGATCAGATTCTCGTTATTGAGCCCAATCTATTGAACTCGTCAAAATGAATCATATGAGCCCAAACTCGAGGGACTTACTGCCACTTAAGAGTTCCACTATCGACCTCCTGGCTCCATCATCAGATCAGCTCCAAGATACCAAATTATAGTATTGTCATCCGAACTACATATACATACAAAGTTTCATTTTGATAGAAGGAGGAGAAAAATAACTTCCAAGATTTGATTACATTGTTTAGTTAGTAAGTTACAAGTGAAGCTAATGTAAGCGTGTTAAAAAATAATTTAAAAAAATCCTGACATACAGCGTCCTATGTTATTTTTTATGTTTTTAATTCGGGATTTGTGCGCTTGTGTGAGGTATCTGTACAGGACAATTTTTTTTACTATTAAAAATGCATTTACCTGGTCGTGAGCGGTTACCGTAGCCTATGGACGCTCGAAATACCAGAGGTATCACACGCGTTGCCTCCCCGAGATATAAAGATAAAAGATCTAATTATTATTATTATTCATTTAATTCAGATAAAGATCCATAATTAACATTATAAACACAGAAAAATTACATACAAAATAAATTATCAAATCAAAATTAAAATTTAATTAGATCAATTCGTCTTTATGTTTTTTTTGTGTGTATGTTACGCTATATTATAACAACAATTGTTATTTTTTTTTAATTATTCTTTTTTTAATGGGTAGCGTGGGTATACTTCAAGGGTCCATCGAGTCAATCGAGTGTCAAGGGTAGCCCACCTGTGCCATTTGGGAGTTTAGTGGTTAGTATTTATTTGATAATAAGGTAAGGTTTATTACAATGCTTTCTTCAATATTAAATATACATATAATCTAATAATATGATGTTTTCAACTTTAAAATAATATTTATATAAAAAAAGCCATGGATTGCAAGAAGCTGATTTTACGGTAGTATTGAATAATATAGAGGTAGTATGTGGGTGCGAGATTTATGGCATAACTAAATTTACACATGTATACATTTTCATGAAAAATAAAAGCCGACTTCAAACAACGGGAAGTTAATAAAAAGTTCAATATGATGAAATATTATGATAACGACCTATGTGGCGCAGTGAGCGAAGGTCCGCCTGAGATGCAGAAGGTTGCGGGTTCAATTCCCGCCGCGGGACAAATGATTGTATGATCTGCAAATAATTGTCTCGGGTCTGGGTGTTTTCTATGTATAATATGTAAGTATTTACGAAAGAAATGTATATAAGTACTATATCAGTCATGTAGTTCCCGTAACACAAGCTCTGCTTGCTTACTTTGGGGCTAGATGATGCTGTGTGAAAAAAATGTCAGCATTATTTATTTATTTTATCACCCTTAGGGGGTGGGATTTCCTCATAAAATTTAACCAGTTATACAACCACCCTTAAAATAAACACAAATTACCCATTTAAAAAAAAACATTAAAATCCGTAAAATATTACAATACACCAATTGTTGGTAATATATCAACAACAAAAAAACTTCTTTTTGAATTCGGAATAGTCCTGTACAGATACCTCACACTAGCGCACAAATCCCGGATTAAAAAGTCAATGTGGCAATCTTTCAAAGAGCCCACCGGGTTTGAAAGCGCTTATGAAGTTGTGAAATGGCTCGTAATTTATCCATATTCACAAACACGCATGACTGTGTAGGAGGCAAATCCGCGAGCTCCGGTGCGAGCGGCGCGGCTACACCCCGAGCCGCGCTCTATTAGAGACCCCCCGGCCAACGCAGAGCAGCGGTCAGCTTCCGTCTAGACAGAGATTATGTAAAATGGAACATAAACTCATCCGTTTTTCACGTCTTTTATCGCTTTCCATTGCACACCCTGGATATTAATTCTCTCGTTTTATTTTATTATGTGTTATTCTGAAGATTTTATGTGTGTTATCTTATTTAAACGCCCGTATTTGCTCTGTAACAGCTTTTGCATTTCGATATTTAATAAAAACAGAGTACCTACCTATCCTACGCTAAACGTCGTTTTGCTTGTCGCCATAACTGTAAACGTGTCGAATGTCTGTGAGCTTGAATAAATCGAGTCGCATACATAACAACGGCAAATGCGAATTGTTTGTGAGAACAAATCTCAAATGCAACAGATGGCCGTGTATTGATAGGAAATTAGGCAACTAATATTACGCATTGTCATTATTAATGACGGCCGATCGGCAGACTGCCCTTCCCCGGATTTACAAAGGAGCAAATCGCAGGGCCAATGTTTATCTCTCTTTCTAGATCCCTCTGAACGAAAATTGCGGAAACTTAATATAAATCGAATAATCCATTTTTGCAGGGGATGTTTCGGGAGGATAAATCTCAATCGGGGTGAGGGGGCGGCGGTGCAGCGGGGCGGGGAGAGCAGACACGGACGGGTCTAGAGCCGGCCATCTGCCGCGCCATAAAATCGATATTATTTAGCAACCGACTTATATTGTTCATGTGATTCTATGGTGTTATGTCAAGTTACACCCACGTACCACACCCGAGCGCTATCACCCGGCATAAGTGCCTACCTGCAATATTTACTCTGCCGCCGGCACAAAGAGTCAGGAAATAGTCTGTTACGATGTAAAACTGTAAGTTTATTGAACATCTCAGAATTACTAGCTGAAACAAATAAAACATTTTACTACGTGGGACGATGGATATTCGGTTACTTAAATTATACTATATATGTGTTAAATTTGTTTAGTTTTTCCCTGAGTAGAAAATATGTTTAGTTTATTTTTAGTTTAATTCATTTCATAAAAGAGTATACAAAAACATTCATAATAAAAATAAATAGGTATAATTATAACGAACCCAAGATTAAAACTGTCTTTACACAACTAAAAAAATCAAACAAATACTGATTATTTTAAATCCAGGGGATTCGAAATCAGATATATGTATACCGAGTGTAGTTGAAAACTTAGCTATACTAGAAAAATAAAAAATGGTTCCTTAACCACTAAAAATAGATACGGAGCCCGTCCATCAATTTAATTTTTATGACTTCAAGGATGGTTTTAGATAGTTTTTATCACTACAAGTCATTAGGGGGGCTGTAATAGCCGAAGGAAAGTAAGTTGTGGGTTTTTAAAATTATTTTAATGAGCAATTGACATCACCAATTTCTTTATTCTATATTGTATACACATAAAATACAGACAAAAAAACTTACATATAGGGCGTGTACAAAGGCGAGGATCAATTTGGATCTAATTCGGAACTGGTATAGTTCGTGACTAAAAATAATACATAGGCCTAATATAATACTTTTTATCCGCGGGTTAAGGCAAGGCTAGTAATTTTATAAATAAGTACAAAGTCTGCAGTAAGTAGGTACCTAGCTGCTAGTAGTATCGTTCCTGTTACTACAGCCGTCGATTGCTTGCTTCTAAATAATTCCAATCACTTTACTCCGGGTTACCTTCGCGCCATAAAATTTTTTGATTGACTTTGGGAAATGCGAGGATACAATCCTGACGCGTGACATGTGAGCAAAGTGCCTCCAATTCTTCATTAGACAGACATATTTTCAACACTGAAATTTAATTAATTATTAGCTTGTTATAAATAAACCTACGTATACCTATATCCTCTTTCACAACCCTGAATTTAAACAATTACAAACACAATAATGGTGGACATACAATGGTTCCCAATTGAAAAATGTTACCCCCTGTCTACTTTATGTCTAAATAATGAAAATCCGACCAAATGCGCGTCTAGCCATGCGCAGTGTAGGGTTCCGTAGTTGCCCATAAACTTATTTTTACTACCTGGTTTACACAACTAACAACTTCATTTTTGTAGTGTCCATTGGAATTGGTACGAAATTATCGTTCTTTTTTATAAGTTGATCGACTATTACTCGTTAACTTGTAAAGCCTACTTTGCTGTGATGACTTGACTTGACACTTGACTCTAACAAAAATTAGCACATTAAACCTTAATATTTTGCAAACGGTACCTGAATCGAAGAATAGTTTATCATGCCAAATTACAGGTTTCTAGTAGGTACTAAAAATCTCTGAGCTAAGCCGCGGACAGACGGACAGACGGACGGACATGGCGAAACTATAACGGTGCTTTGTTGACTACGGAACCCTAAAAAGGCTAACTGTTAGTTATTATCATAACATCTTTGTGTACAGTGAAACAATAAAGTTTTATTATATTCTGTTGTACAATGTTTAAATAAATAAATGTAATCCTGTGATCAGTTTGTTCTGAATATAGATTTGTCAAATAGGTTCTTGTTAAAAGAACATGCCTAAAATGTCTCCGTCTAAACAAGTTACCGAATCACATTTGGCAGCATTTACTAATGTTGAATACAGCCCACTATTCAAAATGCTTTTTTCTGGCTTGCCTTTTCAATAAAGTATAATCAAATTGCATCCAAACATGCTTCGAAATTGCAGTTCGGGGGTTCAGTATAATGTCAGTGGCCTCAGCGAATTAATTGAGTATCCTTCACTCCTAAAATTAAAGGCAGGATCTTTGTATCGGATGATTCATACTCCGGAGGAAAAATCAAGTTCGTAATTGATCTCCGTTAAACCTACACTGACTGACGTCAAAGCGGTCATGAAGAAGGTTGCAAGAAATTATCTACCTTATTCCCCAATCTTACGTGGAAAGAGGTGACTCACAACACAGTAGACCAAAGATCGGTGTCTTAAGTCCTGAGTGTGACCTTGGAATAACTGTTTTGCTCCCTTTTAGACACATCAACTTCTATGGCACATTCCATTTGCCTCAATGGTACCTATAGTATAGGTACTTAAAGCAACCCCTGAAAATGGTATTGAAAATTTCACTACCAAATAATTTTACAAAAACATTCTGCTCTCATGAAAATGTTTAAATGTAAACGTAAATTCCACACTTCGTTCCATCCAATTCAGATCCGACAAACGGATCGATCCAAGCTCATCACTTTTTTTAAATTCTCCTTTTGTTTCATAGTGTTATCACGATAACGAATGTATATATCTAAGCAAGCGCTTCCCGACCGCCCCTCTATTGGATCATGGTTTACGTTTGAGACCATTATAACGTTTTATTAGTAGTGCAGTAGTATGAACTTGCATTAATTATGAATGTTTGTACGAAAATGAATGACTGTGATGAGAGCGAAAGGCGCTAGGGGAAGCGTGCCGGCACGGCGGGCGCGGACGCCGACGCGGCGGCGGCGGCACCTTGAGCGCGGTGCGTGGCCAAGCTTGCGCCCGCGCTGCGTCCGTCGCGTCGCGTCGTCGCCCGCCGACATTCCGTGCGAACATTGCCTCCCTCATTCGCAGCCTTCTGATGCAATATTCAACTTTACTGCGTCCTTGCAATGCCGTAATTCATTATAACAAGTTTAATCGCTGTGAAGTCATTTTTATTTTCATTTTTTTCTTCTGTAGAACCTATACAGGTTCTATGATGTTCATCCAAGGCCACTTCGAAGACCTTAATTACCGTCAGACTGACGCATCACTATGGACTATGATTCGTTTAAAAAGATCAAGGATAGGTAGGTACCTACATTAGAAGATCGGAAAATACAATTTATTGTACTTGTCTTACGAGACTGAGTTGACAAGTTTTATGGGAGTTAGATAAACGTGCAAAGAAAAGTAAAATCGTTTTCTTGCAGTACAAACACATTTTTTTACGATATACCTAAGTTGATCTCATTTAAGGAGGATGTGTTGTAACATATAGCCCGCTAATATGTATTGGGCACAGAAACAAATATAGTAGATCTAGTGGTCTAGTAGAGCATGTTAACGTTATACAAATAAGGTGGCGAGTGTCTGTCATGTTGAGTGGCAAATTGGCGTCGTCTCCGCATTTGTTCCACGCCGCCGCGCGCCGGTCGCCGGCCGGTGTCGTCGGTCGTAGATCGCGCCACATTCAGCCTTGTGGCTCCTCACCAATGACTTTGCCATTGTCGCACGTTTCTCGGTAATTGGTTCACAAAATAAAACAACATTTTGCTATTTAGTTAATTTACTGATTCACTTTTCTGATTGGTCGAGGGCTTTAGGGGTATAATCCTGCGAAGTGGCTGGTTTTATTTTAAGAGATCTACAGATTATTTGCGATTTCGCATAAATGTTGGTGTATTGCATACAAACTAGAACTGTTATGCCGTATGTATCTTACTATTATACTATATATCTCTATATATAGACGACTCGATAGAAGATAACCTCTTGGCATCGAAGGAACTCCATTCGATAGCTTCGGTTAGAACTGCCGTTACTTGTAAAATCACACGCACAATCCTCATAGCATTGTGCCGCAGCAAGCTAAACACTTTTCAAATATTATATTCAATGCCCTTATTTAATATTGAGTACGGTTTGCTTTACGTGCTTGTTTTGGTTTAGAGTTTGTTGCTGGTGGTGAAGTTAAACAGCAATTGATGAGATAAACAAATTGTACCTACCTACATATTTACGGGTTACATTTAGTCTCCAAAGATGCGTTTGCAGTTAATTTCACAAAAAATGACAGGATGTGCAGTCGAAGGCGTGTCGAGTACTGGCGACTTCATAGGGTTGGCAGAGGAGTCATTGAATTGAATGCAATTTTGCTTTATGACATCAAAATAATAAGAAAGATTTTAGTGCAGAACAAAAACGTATTGTAGCAAATGACTTTCAAAGCGATGAATAAATTACAATATTAAATACGATTTCATATAATCAATGAAAATTTAAAAGCCTGTCTCTCACGATGGGGATAGGGGCTTGAAGTTACCGGGATGGATACTGTTGTCTATTTAGATAGAGGATTGCGGGAATGCCAACCCTGGAGGAATGGCGGAGGCGGTGGTGCGGAGGGCAACAGGGAGGGGGAGGAGTGAGGCTGCTGCGAGTGTCCGCGGCTGTCGGGCCGGACTAACCCGTCGCTCCAGGTCAGCGCTCCAGCCGGCTATTTATAGAGGTGCCCCTTAAACAGAGTAATTATTCATTGATTAGCACTGCGAGGAATAGAGGATTGCGCTTCTGATAGCCATCGCGCAAACGAGAATCTTCGCTGGCGCCGCGCCTCGCCGACCCGCCTCGCGTATCACCGACCGACGACACTTGAATGTTTTAGTGCTTCATATTATTGTAGCATCTAGGTATATTCGTTCCGGACACGCAGTTTTTTTGCAGTTTCTTAGCACACACATTTTGTAAGCACTCTATCATATTTAACTCTGCAAAATTGAGCTTTCTAGTCAATATTATTTTTTTAGAAGTTGTTATGCTGGCTACATCCGAAAAATACGACCTATGTGACCTCTGTGGCGCAGTGGGCAAAGGCCCGCCTGTGAAGCAGAAGTTTGCGTGTTCGATTCCCGTCGCGGGGCAAAATATTTTTTGTTTTCTGGGTTTTTTTTACGTATAATACATTACAAAAAAAAATGTAGTATAAGTTATATTTAAGTACTGTAGTTCCCTTAAAATAAACTCTGCTTATATTGGGGATAGATGATGCTGTGTAAAAATGTGCAGCGTTATTTATTTTCATATAATTTATTTATACATGATGTGAAATAAGAATGTAGGTAGGTATAGCCAATTAAAGGTCTGTTGAATCGTGGTATTGTAGCCCACCCTCTTTTTATCGAACGTGCCAGAAATGATGTATAAGCATAAATTGATTCCGTATACGTTCCTTGGTTGTTTCTGGGAGAGGCTGTATGAAATAAAGGGATTTTATCATTTGAAGGTTTCCTAAATGTTAATTTGATTAGGAGATAACCATAAAACGGTCCAGTCCAGTCGGCTGTGGACAAACTCGAATTAACGCGCAATAGGCAGGTAAGTATGGTAAATGGTACGGAATCGTGACGATTATACCTCTACTCGTCAATGCAAAAACCAGCAAAAACCTTACAACCTAACGAACCTACCTACTACATAGAAACAAAACAAACAAATTTTTAAGACTGAAAATTATATGTAAAAGCTGGTGTTTCTATTTTTAATTGAAAGACTAGATTTTTCTTGGAATGTACTCTTTATTTGATACGATAATAAAAAAATATTAGTTTATATCCGCCACATTGAATATATATTTTAAAGCCATAAAAAATTGTATTTGTATTTATTTAATATATATTCGATATCATATATATATGTATACCCTACGCATATATTCGGGCTGGCAAAAACATTCTGACGCGGCCAACACCAAGCCCAGTACGTTGGAACAGTGTGCGTTATACCATTTTAATTTATTTCTAACTGTGAAGCCTTAAATCACCGGTCAGCAGTCGGGGCCGGTAACCTGTTCCATTCGTAAATGCGCCCTTAGGCACATAGTTCGATGCAGTTTGGCTTGTGGTCTGGGGTGGACAAAATCAATAGTCGCTCCGAATAGCTACCACTACATCCATGAAATCTGCACACATCGCGATTCTTTATTCAGCGTACGCCCGCTCCCGAACATCCAAAATTATCTTCGGAACAGGTGGTGTCTACGATGAACTTTATGTCGAGGGTCGGTCGGAAATTCTATTATGAGGTTACTTAAATTACAATGTTATAAGAATATAAAGAACAGCAATACTTTTATGAACCATTTTTATGGATAGTCGATCGATTAAGGTGCGCTGTTTGATTTTCGATTTGAACTATATACTGTGATTTTCAGTTGTGTGATTCAGTTAGTGGTTTTTATTTATAGCTTCTGCGAGTCTAAAATATTTATCGTAAAAGCGCCACTTTATTAAAAACAATGTAATAGGAAATCGTTTTTACCCAAAACTGTGAATCGTGGCACTCTTTGACAACAGTGGTTTTCTACAGACTGATAATAATGATGAAAAGTATTTATTTTTATGACTTCTGTGGCTCAGTGGACGAAGGCCCGCCTGAGACACAGAAGGTAGCGGGTTCGATTCCCACCGCGGGACAAATGTTTGTATCATGTGTAAATATTAATAATAAATGAATAAAAGTGTGAAAGTGACCAGCAAAATTTATATATTTATTTTATTTATTTACACCACGAATTTGGTTTTAAAATAACCTTGAAAATAACACATACACATACCTAATCCTAATCAAGAAGTTAGTATTTGGTTTCCGATTTATGATGATTTAATGCTACATCAATTCAGGCATAAATATTATACAATAAAAAGACTATTATTACTCTAAAATAAATAGCGGAGCGATGATGATACATGCAATAAACTAACAACTCCTTGATGTAGAGCGTAGATTAAAATTTGCACCGATAGCACCAAGCAAGAGACAACTGAAGCATACTTAAACGGTCAACTATCAATCATATTTCCGCTACAGTTACGTCTTATAAATGTGTGTCACATTGCGGATGCTGAGAAAATACCCTAATAATAAATTAGCATAGTAATGCCTGTGGCCGTTACATTAGGATTGGGTCCGCTTTAATTAATGTAAAAAAGCGGCGCTTGGCCGGTGTCACTGGCCTTCGGCTTAGAAGCATAAATATTTCATTGTGGTATGTACTACGATCATGAAAAATTATGTGATAATTGGCAATGACAGCTTCCTCCCTCCTACCGTATTTTGTATGATTCTAATGATTTCCTTTAAATAATACATCGAAAGATGAATGAAAACGTACGTAGTAAGTAGTTAAACAAGTTTTGAATGCAAAATTATTTAATTAAAGCTTGTATGATAAAGTATATATACCTAGTATACGCGAGACACTGCAGAAAAACATATTATTGGATAATTATCCCTCAAACTATTATTTTTAAAAATAACGTGGTTCTTAAAAGTAGAGCAAGTCTTGTAAAATGTATATTTATGATTATTATGTATATCAGTTTATTTATTTAGTGGTGTTTTAGTAACATGTTTTTTGTTATTGAGAAAGTTTTTCAAAAACCGTTTTTTTAAATAACAAGATTCTTGGAAATATGATAAATCAATATATGTATGTGAAAGATGAAGTTTTTTACAAAAACCTTGACGTGGACAAAGTCGCGAGGCATTTCACTAGTTTTAACATATACGTATGTTTATCCTTCTGTTACAAACTAACTGAAAAAATAAAAAATATTTTTGTTATTAAAGCGTATTTTCGGCTTAAACCCCTTAATTAAAAGCGAAGAATAGAGCGTACTCATCCATAGGTACAAAAGAGAATATAAGTTTCACCTTCTATATTAAATATAAGCGTATAAAGTCTGAAAGCGATTGAGTTTAGCTATTTTAACAGTTAAAATAATATTCATTAATAGCTTCTTATAGTTCTCGCGGTCGATTCTGTCGTATTGTTACAAAAATATGATCTGAAATATTGAATGTAAATGTGAAAAGGTGAATTTTTGATGTCCAAGTCACAACAATGTGAACGTGAAATTGCTGATAAGGTTGAGTACCTAATGTAAAATGAGGAAAGCGAATTGCTTTACATTCGTCAAGCTATGACGTCGGTCAGTCTCGTGAGTTCTCGTTTTATGACTGTATCTACTGATTAGTTCATTTAATAAACTAGTACGAAAGCTAGTATGTTTTTTCGTATAAGGTTTATGCACTAGTACGAAAAAACTCAGATAAAAATTTGAAATAATTCCGAACTGGAACTGTTCAAAGGAACTACTGCGAATGATTACATTTTTTATGTGAAATATGATATTATTGTTAACACAGAGTATATATAGTTAATTTGCAATGAGTTATTTCACAATATTTATTTTGATGGTGCAGGTATCTATGAAATAAGCTACGTGGTTTATGCATGGTTGCAATATACATTACTTTACTGGTATCATAAGCCTCAAAAATTTGCCAAATGCGTGTCATACATACGAGTCAATATCATAACTATGACAGCAACTAAAACAAGTTATTTAAATCTGTAAAGGCTGCTACGAAACCTCGACGAAATTTCACGACATATCACGAACTTGATAGAATAAAAAAATATTGTTGTCATCAAATATAATAAGTAGTTATCATATAATAAAGTATTTTGGTGCATGACTTTATGGCACTTTGATAAATTTTATTGTTGTAGGTCGATAGGTATTAGAAATATCTAGCGACCTACAACAATAAAATCACTATTCAACTAGAGGCTACTTTAATTAAAGTTATGATTGATTCCCGTTGTGCCTTATAAGATCCTCTTGGAGCATTTTCTATATGGACATTTTTACCCATAATTATAGGTATATGTTCAAATGCTACATATCGCTAAACAAAAAGTATTTAAGTTGACAGCTGAACGGGTGATGCATTAAAAACTTAAATCTCAACAAAAATAATGTCAATCATGCTTTAAGAGATATTAGCTACCTATGTCCACAAGGTATCCCAGAAAATGTAGGTAAACTATCCCAAAAAGGGTTTCATTCTACACAAAAATAACATTTATTATTAATGACTTCGATTTAGAGTATTTTTCAGTTTTTTATTTTAGGAAAAGTTGCTCATTTTCATGTGTTAGTCTACATGTTTTCGGACACTCTGTATATCTGAAATTTCACGAAAACGGGATATTCCAAACTATGAAAATATGAAGACGAAACTGTATTACCTGATCCGGAAATCGAAACATGACCCATAGTTTCGCCTGCGGCAGCTCAACCGCTTTAGAGACGCCCAGTCGATAAGATCACACAATAATTCTGTTACTATGTTGCACTGCAGAGCTAGTAGGTAAGTTTTAACACTGCCAGTTTTATTCATAAATAAATAGTGATAAAGTGAAGTATACAGACGGTAGCATTTGTTCCCATCCCAGCGACCTAATGCTTTGTGATCCTTTTGCTCTAGTACTAAAAGTCTGTAACGACCTCTTTATATTATCGTAGATATAATATAGATATAGACATGGTTTATATCTACGATAATATAAACAGGTAAAATTTGTTTGTAGGGCGTAACCTCTGAAACTTCAAACCGATTCTTAAATCGGTTATTTCACAAACAGAACACTATCCCCGATTAATTAACGCTATATTTTATTCTGATAAAATAATACTTCAGTTCGAAATCTCAATGTACGAAAATCAAATAGGAAGAAAAAGCGCTGCTTGGCTGCTTTATCCGCGTGCGCTGACCAAAGGGTTGATATACGTGATAATAATATAATACAGAAATATTAGTAAATAAAAAAAGTATTCACACGATTAACCTAGCCATAAAAACGTATTTTATGTTAACGCAAACGAAATCGCGAGACATTTTACTTGTTATTTGAATAAGTCTGATTTTTGATATCCCTGTAAGTTTGATCAAAAGAATTACCAAGCCAAGTTTATTGCCTGAATCTTGTAAGCTTGGTCAAGGGGAATCAATGAGGATCAACGACAATCCGCTTATACGTAAAAACGAACGCTTTGCTACGAGTTTGTCGCTTCATTAAACTTTTATGGAGCAGACTTTTAAAAATACCTACTTAAAAAACGTTATGTTTTATTAAGATTTTACTCTTATAAAGTAGTTAATCGAGAATGTTTAATCACTAATTAATGCTAATAAATTATTTACAGCGTCCTTCCGGATAATATAATTGGGCAAAAAGGAGCTGCTTTAATTTTAACGGTGGTTTGGGTGATTTGGCAAGATATATACAAAAACTATAAAATCAATATTCTGGAACAGCCACATTACTTTATAAGACACAACTACTAAGAATGAGTCCACGAGTAATAATAACTTGATTTTCATAACCCGTGGTCCCATCGAACGTGACCAAAGTGATGACTTAAATAATCGTACTGTTCGGTACCACGATAAATCGTTTAAGGTTAAAACGTCAATTTTCCATAAATTATAAGCCTGATGACTAAAATAAAGAATAAAATAAAAACACCCTGTATTCATAATACATTTAATAAAAAATATATATGATGGTTAACCTTCCTAGATAATTATACTCTTATAGTAACAGTCATCTAAGTGCGATTCATATTGGTGCAATATGGGTTCCATCGGGCACCACCAAACAATGAAAACACGAATTATTTATTTGTGAAATAACAAAATAGTTAAATTTTCAACATTTTTGTATGGGAGTTTAAAGCCCTTGGGGCTTAACGTGGTCTTAACTTGTTGAAAATTTTATTATTTTTCATCAGAGGACATACCTAAAACCACGTACTCTGTTCAAATTCACGTATTTAACTGGCTACATACATAAATATTACTGTTAAACAGATGCAATGAAAGACAGACAGACAGACAGACGGATAACGGAGCCTTAGTTATAGGGTCCCGATGGCTCTCTTTGGGTATGGAACTATACAAAATAAATTGTTAGTTAGGTTCCAGGTTGGATTATTCCTCGCAGCACCTGGTAAAGCAGAAATAAAAAATAAAAATCTAAACCAACATTACGAAGAACGATTTTGAAGATAACAGCGTCGCGAGTACAAAACGAGAAAAAAATTCACAGCCGGGACACAAATCGGGAAAAACTCTCGAACGGTTTCAGGTACTAAAGCGTGTAGCTTCCGGCTCGACAATGATACGTATTGTACCAGATTTTGAGGGCATCAGTGTATAGTGTCTATTCCAACTCCCGGGCATAGCTCTTTCATCTATATCAAATCAAATAAAATGTTTATTTCAGTAACTTAATCTACGTATATATATGGGTTTGAGATCTCCTTTTGAGTATGTAGATACCTGTGGTAGAAGACCTAGCTCTTCCGTAATTTCTTCGAGACTTAAGTTCTAAAATATTATATAAATGTATTATTATGACTTTAGAAACTATAAAAACTATATACTATATGATGTGCACAACCGATTCACGTACTCACGACTTTAATAAGACTTTAGTCACCATAGAAGAGTAGAATGTCACCTGCAATCACATCAGTCACAAAATGCATCCTCAACGTAAGTTTAAGCCACAGCTACAATGTCCAAAACAGGATTCCACCGTAATATTACAAGACGGAGTAAAAAGTAATCGGTAAGTGATGTGTTCGTTCATGCCGTAACGAATTACGAAGCATTGCATGTACTTGTAGAATATGCACGCAGGACACAGACTGTGGCACTGGGCACCGACGGTACCGACTAAAAGCTTTTATTCTATTTTAACTTATAGGTTGTTTGTTTCTATAAAAGGTACGACTATAAAATATGCTCCAAACTAATAGTGTACGTAACAAATATAGTAGAATCATCCCCATAAATGTAACAAGTATAGTTTTGAAAAAAAAACCCTAAGTGTGTTTTCCATCGTCTATTGCAGCGCCCCTTAGTGAATTGTGGCAATAAAATCTACTTTACTCACCATCCTAAAATTCATATAATCGTATTTTGCAAATAATCGTATTTCAATCGGTCAAACACTGGTCGTAGATAAATAATGGTGACAGACAAACGTACCAACAGACAATCTCTTAACGCATATATACGTATATGCGTTTTCTATGAGAAAATTTTCATCAACAAAACTTACAAGCTCTTTTTATGACACTTTTTTATACATAAACGTTTCATTGCTCCCTAAAGAACAAATCGAAAACTCTTGTCATGAAAGAGGGTACCTACGTTACTTTAAAATAAATAATTGCAACAAGTTGTTCAACAAGAATAATGTATGTACTTATTTTTTTCTTCTCTGGTAAGCTGCACTTTGGATGATTAGCGGGTAATCTTGGGCTATAATAAAGAAATTATGGCATCCATAACATCGAAAATGAATTCCATGGCAATCTCCGGGCCTTGACATAAAGATGCTTGGAACTAGTTATAGCTTATACGTAACATAGGCGTCGGTTACGAGTAAAAGTCACGATTGGCGTAACATTTAAGTGAGAATTCAGCTAATTGGCCGTATCTCTTAGATAGGCAATACAATCAATGGGTAGGACACTAGCTGCATCTTGAATTTATGCCTCTTTGGATTCGCGATGCGCCAGGGACCAACGCCGGCCCCCGCCACTGGACCTCATATTTATACGCTAAAGCGGACGCCACAAAGAGTTCAAACGTGCGTCGAGCGTTCGGAACAGTAGACGGTCGAGAGAATCGCAACGCGTGGGTAGACGAGGGCGAGTGCAGTGTGCAAGTGCGTGCGGGTCGTGTGTTGCTGAAAGCTCGCGCCGCGCCGCGCCGTACCGCGAAGCCTCCGGAGGAGCGTCGAGCGGGGCATCGCGCGAGCGCCCACCGCCCGCCTCGCGTCAGTGCCGGCCCGGCCGCGCCGTTAGCACCACGCTCCGGCTTTATACGAATAAGAATACTCTGGACACTGGACTCTCACATTGTATCGACAATTTTGCATTCTTCTCTATCGCTACTTCAACATTATCGAGAATATATTCATTGTGCAGAACTGGTATGTTAATTTTTGATTTTTGTTATCAATTGTTCATATTGCTCAAGAATTTGAATTTTACACAGTGTTTCGGCTGTTTTTTTTGAAAAATAATGGCAATATCCATACGTTTAGAATAACTGTTTAGAAAATAGCTGACAATGAGTTACGTTTAAGTAATTCAAGTGAAATAAATCACTGACCGCACATGAGCGTAGCGTCTGAAAAAGCCGGTCGGCGAGCTTTTCCGCTGTTGCACTTCAGAGAAAAACCAATCACAAAGACCAACGCTCTAAGATTGTAAGGTTATGTTTGTCTAGAAAAGTTATTTTTGCTATTACTGATTTTTAACACATACATATGTATAAGTGTTAAAAAATATATTAAGTCCTGATATTTTTAGGATTTAATTTTTACAACAAATTCAAGATTGATGAAGATATATTCATAGGTAGTACATTTTTAACGAATTTGCCTTTTATATTCGCATATACCTACTTGAGTAAATGAAAATGTTTTTTTATACTATTTATCGATTAATAATCTTTTCCACATAAAAGGGACTTGATTTCGAAATAGTTTACAATCTGTCTATTTTAACAGTTATTTTTTTCTATAAAAAAAATGCAGACATTAGTAGTTTAATGTGGGCATGTATAATGCCTATTTGTGGATTAGCCACAATGTTTTTAATTGTTTTTTCAAGTTGGTAAAAAAGAAAAAGGTACCATTTATTTTCATTATAACGTTAATCGTACATGTTCATGACCGAAAAATTGCAAACTTCTGAATGATTGATTGTTTGTAATTGAATAAAATATAACATAACAATACAAATTAAAATTTATTCTGTATGATTGGTGAAATTCATTTGAATTCGTAATAAATACTATAATAGCGAACAATATACCTACCTAGCGTGAGTGGATCCGATAGAGACGCGTGCCGTTACAACGAGCGTAGCTGATTCAATATTTCACACTCGCCACTGCTAATCATTTACGATTATACTTAGAAAGTAGATTAAAAACCAAATACAATACTATAATTACCTAAAAAATACATTCCAGGAAATATTGAATATATGTATTTAAATAAAAATATTTTCTCCAAACACCATCGGAATGAGTCGAAACTATATCAGTCACAGTGCGTACAGATACGTGAAAATTTCCGTGTTTATAAAAAAAATATAAAAAAAAACTTTTTTAAACTGTTACAGAATTAAAGATATGTATGATCTAATTTAGTTTCCGGACTCATTCTCATCGTTGTGTTTTTTAACACTTGACACAGTTTCTGTGTAATAGCATTTTGAGGCAATAATAGTGTTATGCGCCAATCTATTGTAATTGAATTGAGAGGCTTTCCATCCGAAAAGCCTTCTCTGGGTCTCAGCACTACATCGCTACGTGAGAGCGCGCATTGCACGTACACCTCGGTGCCAAGCGCACAAAATCTTGGGTGCAGACACTTTAACAATTTAACTGTTTGTAAATGTATGACTTTTTAGACTAAGGCTTATACTTTCTTATTCTTATATTAAATTTTGCATGCTGTAAAGCAGATCATGGTTGGACTTACTTTAACTGTATTATCTACTGCTTGTACCCATGTTTAGCAAATAAATAAATTGAATTGAATTGAATTGAATTGTTTATGAACGTTTATTTACTCAATCTAAATAAACACAGATAGCATACATCAAAAATAGCATTTTCTCTGAACGTCATTTAAATTTCAAAGCAAACTTCTATAATTTTGAGTTATATAATTATCTGCCCATATATTATGAAGCCATTTTCATAATTTTCCGTTCATGGAAACGACTAGAATACCTACTCAGAATAATCCTTGCATCTTGCTACTGTGGTTTTCTCTGCATATCGAATATTGTGATTACGAATATTATATAAGTGTCGTGAATCACCGCAGTTTGTCTTATAGCTAAGCGGTTGAGCACGACGAAGTAACTTCAAATTGCAAAGGTAATCTAGACGATGGGCACTTTGGTCCCTGTTTGTGTCGCGGTCCGCGGAATATACTGCTCACCCCTCGACGCAGGCGTTTGGCCTTTATTCACCTGGCTTATAACTTTTCCCCAGTTTTGCTTGTGCCATCTTGTTTTTGTTGTTTCCCTTCCGCTAAGTTTACGAAGGCAGTTTGCGAGATACTGAACCCGACGCCTCCTGTTTTCCTTTTGTTGTTTCTTTTAAATATAGTTAAGTCGTGCTTACACCGGAGTTTTGATAGGTACCTACTGTAACTTTTAATTTATATTATGTTTGGTACGATAGACAAAACGTCTTAAAGAAAAGACGGGTTTGGTCTTGATAAAATTATTCTAATAATCATAAGCTAATCAATAATGTCTCTAATAATTTAAACAAAGGTCTGGATACAGAAATATTTTTGGTGACTATCTACCAACTATATGCCAATAAATACAATGTAAAATGAAAAAGTTAGAAATACATGTTACTAATAAACTTCGTAACGGCAGAACCGATTTGAATGAAATTTGGAATAGGTACAGTTCATAACCTAGAATAGTACATAAACTACTTTATACTACGTGCAAAGCCGTGGGCAGAAGCTAATTTAAAATAAATGAAGTAATGCTAGTGAAGAAAATGTATTTTAAAGGCATTTTATGTAAAAATCTATTGAATCAAGTTCAAGATTGAGTGGCTAAACATAATATAATAAAAATAGTAGTGTTTATATTTCTATTAGTTTATATTATTAGGGTGCAAATACATCGAGGACTTTGTTGCAGCGAGATTAGGTAGCCACTTGAGATACTTGATGAGACTAAACTAATTAGTCAAATAAGTCACTCAACAGAAAATATAAGCCAAGTACATAATCATATAGGTAATTAAAATAGATTGACAACTTTGGAGTCTAAGGGCCAATTGAACCACCACAAGTTGCAAAAAACTGTTACTCATTTTGCCTATTTATTTACTGTAAGTACTTAATACCTTGCTTGTAGGTGGTGAAATTTTCACTTCGATTGTCTCTTTCTTTTTTGCCACCTTAGTTATTTTTCCTGATATATTTTTTAGCATGCGGTGTCCACCTATAACTGGTTGTACAACACCCTCAAGTAGACCAAATAAATAAAATAAAAATAAAACAAAAGACACAAACCACCTTCATCACACAGAGGTACGGGGTCCGTTCTGTTGCGGGCAAATAAAAATATTTTTTATAAAAAAAAATACAAATGAAAACATATAAAAAAAAACTTTGTAGCTCAAGTATAGTAAAACACTTGTCATTAAATAATATGAAAACATTATGAGTGCGAAACCAATGACGGCGCGCGGTTGATTGCGCAAAGCTCCGAGTTCAAGTACAGGGTGAAGGTTTCATACTATTACATCCACATATTCCGGCAATTTGGAGAACCAACCTTATATCTGTCCCCTAATAACACTAACAAAATGACAATGGGAAACGGCTCAGGTAGAAATGTCAAGAGCTTCTCGACCGAAAGTTTCCAAGTTTCAAAAGTTATGGACTTAGCTTTTTATGTCAAAATGAATATCGTATTTTTAATACCTATTTTTTTTAATGTAGTGTAATTAACTAATAAAATGACGTGAAAGTGTGGCCAAAGGGCCTAAATGCCTATGCATTATGGTAGTGCCACGTGTCGTCGATGTTTTTAATCTATAAATATACTCGGCGGTAGGCCATCAAATGCGGTCGCGGGCGATTCCCATGATGAACAACTTCAAAATAAGCTTCGAAGGGTTAGCAAAATTGATCAAAATGTTTAACTAACCTTATATTCATTTAAATATCTCAGCTGTTTTGCAATGAACAAAGGCGTTGAACTGCAGTGCAGATAGCACTGTGGTACTTGTATTATAATATCTGTGACTGTGGTCAGATACAAGTAGACGCTCTAAATAGTGTGAAGACATTAGGAGTGCGAATTCGGCGCGGGCGCAGCCGCCGCCGCCGCCGCCGCCGCCGGTGCGCGGTTGATTGCGCAAAGCTACGAGTTCAATTCCAGGGTGAAGGTTTTGCGGTTAGCGCGGCTTACTCGTTGATTTGCCTCCAATAAAAGATATGGCCATTTAAGATAGGTATTTATTTTTAACCAACTAAACACACTCATATGTATAGTATTTTTTTATGTTTATAGATATTGTATGTCTTCTATAATAATTATCTATTATAAAGAAAACAAATACTACTGATTTACTGACTTATCCCGATATCTCAATATTTACAAGGCCTACACATTTGAAATTTGCAATGAAATTCCTTTTAGGTTGGAAGCGCGCACTATGAAAGGATTTTTTGAAATTCCACCGTTAATGTGTTTAAATGGGTGTTGGAAGGTTGTATGAAATTTCACAAAAAGGCACATTATTTTAGGATTTCTAAAAATCACGCGGGTCAGCTAATGTAAATATATGTATTGTGCCAGCCTGTTGTATTAGGTACTTACTGATATTTTGAGTTTTAATTTCCTGTGATTATACAAAATTTTACTTACTTCTTCACCTCTGTCTATCCTCGAAGCTTTTCCGGCTTAATATTTATATTTTTATATAGTTATAATCTGAGTACCTTAAAGATTATTAGAATCTAAATAGGGTGTAAAATTTTTTAATAGTTTTTTTAAATTCCTACTTTGTCATGATAAGTCTGATTTAGATAGTTTGTCTTTGCTATGTAGTGCTTGTTCCTGAAGAGGTGCAAGAAAATTGTATTCAAGTGGGCTAGGTATTTGAAACAAAAACGTATTAATTGCTACCTACCCTATACTTGTTCATTCACCTTGAGATTCCACCGATCCATTTTTAGTTATTTGTGCTTATCAGAAACAAATAAAAAATAATAAAAATAAAAAGTGATTTGATATGCACTGGAACGCATAAGAAACCGCATGTAGGCAGTCCTTGGTAGTTTGCATTTTTTATGTCGAGTCATAAATATCAATCAATATTTATTGAAATTACATATATTGTATTGATCAATGATGTTACAGTAACATAACATTAGCTACACACATTGCAACACAGTTGTCAAAAAATAACGTATGCTTCCAGGCAGGATTTTTTAAACACTTTTTACGGGTACTCCATAGATAGGGTTGACGACTATGATTTCTCGGTCATTAATGAGTTATGAATGTTTGTGCGACATCGTTCCTTAAAACGTGGCAATCAATAAAATAGCAAAGGAAATTTTATAAATCATAACTATTTCATATACCTTTAATTAAAGCAAAAACCAAATTGTTGCAATCATCGATGATATCTTCGGCAAGGTCGGCGTGCTTCCCACTATGTTGTTTAACGATTTGCGCCAGGAAACACGCTTAGTTGACGGGAGCTAAGTGGCTGGATGACGCTCTTCCTTAACACCTCACGACCGTGATGTTCACTTAGGTAGCCAAGCAAGTCTTAAACAAAAAATATAACAATGCAAATGTTTACCACTCATCATGAGATTTGTAAAAAAATACTCAACAGTCATAGCCGGTGTAGATCCTAAACTGAAAATCACTAACTGAATGAGAGGCAGTGATGAAATGATATGGTAACTTTTCCAATCCTCTGTGATCGGACGGTTATTAAGAAATGACAGTAATAAAATGAACGCTCTCAAAAGTTAGCAATGTCTGCGGTGAGTCCGGTGAGTTCGCATTAATGCGTTCGCACGTGAATATGCGCGCGTGAGTCCCGTCGTGACAGAATGCGTCGCCGGCAACGTCACGATCCCGAGCAGCGCCCGAGCCGCGCCCGCTCCGCGCCCCCACCGCGCCTGCCTTCTGTTTCCTGAGAAAATGGCAACTTATGGGGAACTGAATCTGGGCCTCGCAGGTGCCATTGACCCGCGCAACCTGCCACACTCGACGCACATGTGTTGCCATTCACATTTCATATTTACACACATAGCTGCAATATATAGGTTTATAGTCTCGTAAGAATCAAAAGCCACAATGGGGTGGAACGGCCAATGGTTTTAATGACGACTGCGGTGAATCGAGTTAACAGGTATAACAATCTGCAATGAAAGGTTTCTCTTGAATGCTTTAGTACTGGTCATGATTTATCCTGTCTTTCGCACTGTCTATAGTAAATACTTGCTTGTCTGCTAAAAGTCTGTGTACAAGTATTAGGATGGATCATAATCGCGACGCTGCAGGTATAATGTGGTCTAGTCTGGCCTAACCGGTGGTAGCAAACCTCGTCTGCGCCCGGCTTTAGGAGCTAAAACCGTTACTGGACCACAAAAATGTCGCAAAAAAGCTCTTAAGCCGTTTTTGCATCACTTGTTAGGTGTTATCTGCCATTTCATGATGTGACTTCCTATGAATTAGTAGACAGTTCCTAAATTTTATATTTAAATAAAAACTCGAACGTAAATACCTTATGCAAATAGACTGATTAAATCTAGGATAGGTTACTAGGATAATAATCACGGATGCTATGTTTTAACGGACATAGCAAAAGAACCAACCTAGTTTTGCTAACAACGTGAGAAAGTAAAGACCTAAACTTACAAAAATTGCCTCAATTTGCAAACAATAAAAAAACAATGTTTTACCAATTGATGGTTATTGGTCTCTGATGTACTAAGTGTGGCAGTAAGCGTGTAAGAAGCCTCGACACGGGTCGCCGCCTGAATATCAATATCAGAATATAGACAAGCTGCGATGCCGGCCACAAAGACCGATAAACAGATACATACGAATATGACCCTACGTAGACTCTCTTTAAAATTTACATTCAAAGATGTAGTGCTTGGTGCTCGGTGCCACCAAATGGAATGTAGGTTATGATGTTACTTAGCTCAAGTTTTTTGCCGGTCAAACTTTTTATTAGATACAAAAGCGAGCTGATATCTCCTTTCGCGTCAATCAGATACGTTTATGGGGAGAAAGTAGTGACATCACTGCGCCATAATATAAGTTCTTTAAATTTCCCGTGATTATTACCGAGCTATTTTTATGAAATGCTTTATTATTGCCATCATTTAGTATTGTTTATTGTTTAATAAAAAACATTTAGTATTTCAAGTCAGTTTCTTTGATGCTCTTTTTAGTTAGATATAATGCCCTCACTTGCAAATTAAATAGTGGTAAGAATGGCCGTATAGTCTAGCTAGATATTATTTATAGCTACACTATTATATCATGGAAGGTATAATAGTGCAATATTTTCAAGAGAGTGATATTAGTAATATTCATTGAAATAATAAATGTCTTGAAATCCTTGCAAGTTTTGATTTACCGCAGTGTAAAAGAGCTTGAAGCCTCCATAAATCTGTACGCATTGTGTGGTATACCAAGTCCGGACATTAACAATGAGGACCATAATATCAATGCGCACTGACCGTCACTTTTTGTTGCTAATAATTAAACTCCAAGGTGTAAATTACCACTTATAACTTATAATACTTTTATTACTTAAACATAAGATCAAGCGCATCGGGTGAGCTAGAATGCATTATTTATAGGAGATCTCAATATTTTGATAAATAGAATCCGGTTGCGATTGCCCATCGCGTGAAGAGATGCGTTTGCTACCTCCCTAAAGAGCCTGGCTCGGTGCCCACGCTCATACCACCCACACTCTAAATAACAAGACAAATAGACATGTCCACTTTACCATTTACAGAGTAAAAATTCTCATGTTATGTTTGAATAGGTCTTTTACCAATTAGTATTTGTACCGATATGTATGACGTTTGACTCGGTTAAGGTTTGTCTGTAGCACTCAGGCCACTTTGAGTAGTGCCCGACACCCTCGCGGGTCGAAAGTGAAGTGGGAGAGAATAAGGACTCTACCTAACTACTAACAACCCATTGTTTGCGCTCAAATACTGGCCCTTTCGAGCTTTTATGTGGACTATTAGAGATGTTCACGCCACAAATAACATTTGAAGATTTCTGCGATTTAGTTCAAACATATTTAGGTAAGCTAAGACAAACAAAGAAAAAATGTGTTCGTGTCCCGCCCGATCGCTGTTTTAAATACAAATCGATGTTTCATGCATTAAAGAGAACCTTTACCTCCTTTCGTGACCGAGAAACCAGATTTTGGTTCTTTTATTGCATGTGTATGATTGAGTCTCGCATTGCACATCGCTTCCCGTTTCCAGCGAACGACACTCCACAACAGTTCAGCGTTCGCAAAGCATATTATCCACAACGGTTACATACGCTAATATCGTGCGTTTGTCTAGGGTTATGTGCGAATAAGAGTCGGTAACAGTCCATAATGTCCAGGTTATTTTATCGTGCGGAACGTGCGATGTCATTGTCCTACGAGTGGCCGAGGCGCATACCTAACATTACCACCTCCGCCCGCTCCGCCACGCTGCGCTCCGCTGCCACCGAAATCGTCTCGCACTTTTGATCTCTAATCTTTATGCGAATTATCACACGCAATAAAAGCTCAAATATTGCATTGAATTTTATACTTACTTTGACAAAATACTTTCTTCTCGTGGTTATATGAGTTAATAACTAAAGCTTATCCTTTTAGAAGTTTCACTTTATTCAAGTCCCATATAAGTTAAAACATTGGCATTTTTAGAAACTTTGTTCAACCTCCCGACCCGTTAAAAAGCCTACATAATTTAAAATCTTCAAAAACATGCGAGTAAGTGCTTAGGAAAAATTCACCCCCATAATCACTGGTACGCAGCCGGTCCTTCTTTGTTTTCCTTTAATCTTGAGAGAAGGGTCTCTTTGGGAAGTAATATGTCAACTGAATCCCCACATTCATTATTCACACTTAGAACGCCCAAAGGACAGAAGTACGAATATGATCAAAGGAAAACTGATTATTGTAACGAATGGCAAGCTTTACTGGCATCTTACACATTTACTCTGTCAATAGCCAATATATAGTAACGAAAAATTAGAAGGCGCAATTAAGAATAAAGAACAATACCTACCTACCTAAACTATTTATCTTGATACAACTTAAATATTAGAAATCGACTGAATTATATAGGTATTTTACATATCCAGTTTAATCAGATATACAGGTCTAGAGATTTAACATGACTTATAAAACTAAGTAAAGAACTTTACAGCTGTGTCTACTACTTTATTTTAAACTCGTACAGTCACTAACACTATACTTTTCATGTCCCGCTATTTAAATAACAAAAGAGTGTATAATTCTAGAAGTCCTAATAATATTTAAACGGCCGTTAGACTAAGAGTATTAACTTGTGCCACTTCCTGATTCAACGCTTCCCTGAATCAGCTTTTAAGCATTCGTGAGCTAACATCTTCACCTTGAAAGAACTTAGGCATTTTTTCCCCGTCTGTTTTTTTTCCACATCAATAATGATAATTTTTGTATTCAATATCTTGATTCTAGAGCTAATCACGACTGTTGTTGTTCTTCATAACACTTACATTATCAAATGACGACTTTAGCTATAACTTTAACTGTAGAGATTAGCTGACGTAATATTTTACTTCCTTGCTTGGATTACATTAATTATATCTTAATGTATAGATGTGTTATTTACACACTTACAAATGTTTTATAATAATGATGTCATTAAATACATATTGAGTGCCCATTGATCTTAACAAAATCATGATTAAACATAACATAGATCTGCTAAATAGTAGGTAGGTACTTTAAAAATAAAGAACTGTAAAAAATTCAAGAGAGTTGTGAAAAAGTCAAGAGATCAGCATTTCGCTGTGATGTCGGGCGATAATAGTGCTCAAGGTAAGATTCATACCGCGATCAAATATCACTGATACTGTTTCTTTGGTAAGCAATCTCGAGTTTTGTATCTGTCTAATGTACTATCTCGATCGATTATCACAGCTTATAAGCCATTGAATCTGCCGTTGATAAACAATTTTTGCAAAAAATATACAGACAGATGGATAGCGTTGCCACAACAATAGATTTTGACTCTTGATATACTACAGAAATACTATATAAATTATTTCAGGATACGAATAAAACTTTTCCGTGCGTCCCAGCCGCTTTTTATAATACTAATTGTAACGGTAAAAAACTCTATATACATTAGACAGACGATGGTTTGTTTCTGGCAATTTGTTGCGTATGCATCCGTAAAATAATGCCCACTTATTATTGCACGTAAATGCACATCATTTAGTTAAGTGGTTGTTTAAAAATTGCAGCATTGCCGTAACGGTACTAAACCGCCATCAACTTCTTATGCATTACATAACAAATAAGCGAAACAGGATAATTTCCTGCAGTGTGTTCTCTTTTCATGATTATTGGATATTAAACTGTACACTTGGTTTCTACCAATACAGCTTGTCCGGTCGGTGCCATGTTTTATTGTCCTTCCCTCCACGCGGTTTAACGAGTCTTGTATGATTGGATGTCGGAGATTTGCTGGTTATTACAATCTTGCTAATAGTTAATAAGAAAATCCAGTACTTTTTACTTTACAGTAAATTACAAATCATATTTACAATTTTCAGTTACCAGTACAACTAAGTTCATTTTGCTGTCTCCTGTGTAACAATCCACAACTAGGTAGTTGTGGATTATTACACAAGGGAATAGCAAATTGTCACATGCATGTAAAGAGTATATAGGAGTAGGTAAGAACTGATTAGGTACTTTTAGTTTGCTATAACAGTTTTATAATGATAAGACCACAGGAAAGCAATAATAATATTAATTCCGTGTTAACTAAAAATTATTACGTATCGACCGTGAGAAAGTATTTGACGTATTATTTGCCAGCGATCAATTATATTGGTTATGGGTAACTGAAAGAACGGTGATGTTTATGTGTTAGTTGGCCCTCGCGAGCCGTTGCGCGGGCGCGGCCCAGCCGCCATTGTAGCTCCGACTTACTAAATCAATATTTGCGCAGATGTCGGCACAAGAGCATGCTATGCTTGTAGTGACCTAAAATTCATACAGCTTATATGGCAATGTTAGCGGTAAATTTTCTCGGCAGCTACTTGTAATCCTTCAGATGTGGGTCGGTGTTGCACGCACAGGCTGACCCCAGCCGTGCTCTGCTGAAGGGTAATTCATTCAAATCGATTCATTCATTCATTGCTGCTCGATCTCGAAAGCTTAGATTCTCTGAGGCAAGCAAATGCCTATCTGGAACTGCCGACTCGCTAAACCTCCCGCGGACTATTTTATAAACCCCTGGCCAGCCCTGGCTAAACTTTTACTATATACTGACAACGGTCAGTCGGCATTATTTGTGACATATTAGTTCTACATAATAATCGATCAACAAAATTTGGCAAATTGGAGACCATTGCAAATCTCTGATAGATCATGATGTATGACATGCCTGTAGTAAGTCTTCGCCGAACTTATCGTAGTATCATTATTAGTATTATTTAGAGTATATAGAGCTTTATTAGAATTATTTAATTCAAAAAATAGTAAGCGCACAGTATGACATCAAAATGCTACTATCTTAGATTAAAACTATCAGTAATAGTCAGCAGTTTGTGCACTGCTGACCCTAGTATTGTCTACGTGAGTAAAAGTTACCTAACTGGCGCGAGATAAAAACTACATAATGACTATTAGGACATAATAAGTACATAACTCTTATATTTCCCGTGCTTGTGATTTTTGCCAATATGATTGTCAAAGGTGATTTTGTTGAAACTTAACATTTTTTTATGTTATTTTATGGAAAACTCAGTTAGGCTCTTTAGTAATGCTTAACATAATGAATTATCAGCGTTCCTTGAAAAGTAAAATAAGTTCCCAGGCATGTAACCAGGAAATTTTTAAGTTCATCGTTTGTCTTGGTTATATTAGCGAAGCACTATATCTCGGAGGAATAATCCTTTGGTTCCGAGCGTAATGAGCTATAACTCTTGAGTTTACGAGTTTAGATAGCTGTACCTATATGTTGCTACACCCACAACAAGCACCCAGTGTTATATAGGATGATCGCAAATACGTACAAGATGTTTTACAACGCCATGAATAATAGACAGTTGATTAAAAACTCACTTTTATGGCACTTGTTTTATAGCACTAAATAATACTAAACCTAGGTCTATCTAGATAATGATGGTTTCAGGATACATCGTTAAGTCATCAAGTAATTATAATTGCTACGTCTCAATTGCCGGCTTGCCAGTACAACATAATTATAATTTCTAAGCGAGCAGGATACGGGAAAGCAATCCCCTCGCAAGCAAGAATATCAATAAAAGCATGAGCTCTTTTTTCTCTGACGGTGCTTTCCAAGTGAAAACGAATAGCATAATTTTCTAAGCGATGACCACGATTCCCTTGTAATATGATAATGCGATGTATAAATATTTCATGTCTGGGGCTTTTTATTATCGTTTTTGCGCTATAACCAGTTTCCTTCCATCCAGTCCCACAGCGAAAATAGGAGCCTTTGCCACTATTGTTATTTTTATACCCGAGTCATTTCATGCGATGCAATTCCGTTCCCCTTGATGAAAAAATCACATAGCATTCTACAATACTTGTTATACTATATAATTATTATATAACACCCATTTGTTGTAAGTCTTGCAATCAATACTTCAGTTAAACGTTTACCTTTCGCAAACCTACCTAGTTTGGATCAGACTGATAAGGATTTGGTATTTTACACATTTATTTTTTACCCATTTATACATAAAACTATCTAAATGGCTAACGGAAAATTGCAATATTACTACTTATACGTGCCTGCGCCCGCTCGTTTAAAGCTAAGCTGTGACGTTCGTTTGTAAGCACTCGCCATTCATTCTTCGCATAGAGATATGGCTCGTAATGACTAGCCGGCCAGCTATCGGCCAGACGCTCGTAAACAGTGTTCGACACGAAGCATTCCAACGGAGCTGTGAATGCAACTCAATAGACATCAGGCCGGGCCCTTGCTTCCTGGGAACATAATGGAAGTAATGGAAACCCATACAATCACGTCCCCGCGATAACAAAAGTTCTGCGACAGAATGTTATTAGATTTCGCTTTAAAAGGGTATGGGGCTCAAAGGTCACTGATTTAGTGGCCGATGGGACACATGGGTTAGCGTGTGCGTGCACAAGGGGTGTTCGGGCAGTACGGGTCAGCGCTCGCCCTAATAGACAGAGCAGCGTGATTAGCGTGAAACTTGCTCTACGAGCAGACTTATACGGGGCTAAGAGCTCGCTGCTAAACATCATTCACAAGAAATTCCGTAACTTCTCGTATTACCCACAGTTTGTACGATTCTAATAATTGCAAAAAATTACCTAAGATTGAATGCGATTAAAGAAACAATGAACAGCAAAACGTGGGAGATGTGAGTAAACGGCAACCCTGGAGTGGATTGCAGGGGCTGGCGGCACATGGCACAGTATAGCTAGGAGCACGGCGCGGGGGCAACGCTCATCGTGTGAGCGACGCGCCCGCGCGCTCTAACAATCGCGAATTCAACGTATGCCTAGCAACAGCCACTCACACTAACGGTGGCTTTCTTCGAACACACAGACATAGAATGCACTCACAAGCCGAGGCTTTGACGGAATTTAAACGTTACAGCCAGCTTTTCTCATGAAGTAATGCGAATTCCAAAAGCAACTAAGTTCATTTGCAAATTTTTCAAGAGCACGTTTGCTATTTACATCACACCTACTTTCAATAGGTGGAATCAAGACAGTATGCGTATGAAATTTTAATGATTACTTAGGAAAACCCCAAAATAAGCATTGTAGATCGAATCGAAATCACGAAATAGCATGGAAATAAGATAATTCGTAGGAGTGCTCGGGCAGAATGCTAACGCGAACTAACGGTGGTGATGATGTCTAGATCTACCTGAATTATTCAGAATTCTTACTTCGTTGAAGATTGCGGGCCGTTGCACACGATTCTAACACTGTCTCTATCTAGACCCATGCCCCACATATGCAATATCTATCCGGTTTATTTTTGTTTAAAAATAAAATAGGACTACATTTCAAAGTGGTCCTAGTGATTTTATTGAATATAAAATCTTGGAAATAAATAAAATAAATAAAATGCCTTAGGTTAACATTAAAAGATGTTAATGCGATGTATTTGAGTCAATCAGATGATTTTCATAACCTTTAGTTAGTAAGTGTTCCAATAAAATAAAGAACTGTTATGTGATAAAGTTTTGAAACGGTTTCCTCAATCTAAATGTTTTGACAAAATTTTCGCGGGTCAATGAACCGCGAGATTCAGGCAACTAATATTTGCTATCTTCCTACGTATTCCCTTGAGCATAAACCCTGCCACGTCAAGTTACTTCCGCGCGACTAAAGATTGCTCTACATGTTTCGTGATATAACCTCACCCACCTATACACCCATCAGTACATAAGTATTATAAATGAGTAATCTAAGCATTCAATAATTTGTATGTGAATATCAATTATATTTTAAGAACATTCCATTTAAGTGGTTAAGTGGCAGTTAGATACCTATGCTCTATGCACGTCGTACACGAGCCGGCTGCTTAATGTGTACGTGACCGGTCGAGTCTGCCGTTAATCGACCGCTACACTTCACTGACAATTATCACCTAATAACGATGTAGTGTCACCGTGTACCCGAATCTAATAACGAACCGGGCCTCGGCGTCACATGTCCACGACTCTATGCTAATCGCAGGTAATTTACGACGGCCGATAATAGCGACATGCGTACGTGAGCGCATTGTGCAAATGTGCGCGCTTTTTGCCTCTGAGACCTCGACAAAATAATTTCTTCGAGAGCTTCATTCCTTCCCGTGAGAATCACTAATCGGTGTATTAAGACAATTTCATATGCATAAACTCTGATCATAATCTACGATTAGAATATAAGTGTCGGTACACACGTAGCGTTCGCGAAGTAGGCGGGAGCTGTGCCCTCCTGCCGGGTGACCCACGGGTCATCGCGTCTCGCATCTATTGCGCTGCTTTTTAGCATAACTACTTATTCCCGTCTACTCAAGAACTTTAATTATCTGAGCTATTTTATGGTGTCAGAGAGCAGTAATTACGGTGTTTCTATTAGGGTGCTACGCTTTTGCTACGAAAATTAACTAAGATCAAGTCTTTGTTCTTGCTGATGCAAAACCTTAGTTTTACATTAATGTTCAAGTAATTTAGACCCATAATTTAAATGAGCGTGGTGTGGTATTATTTTAGAGTATAAAAACCTCTATTCCACGTACTATTCTTCTGCTGTCTTTTCCATGATCGTTTGAACACTATAATAATAGCTCCCGATCTCGGAACAGTTGTCCAATGTTCAAGAAATTGGTGTCAATGCTCGCTGCGGTTGCAGTGTTCCAAAATTATGTGTTGGGCAACATCTCAGTCAGGCAGACATGCCGCTACGTCAGGCGGACACCGACCCACCGTCAATCGCTCACTGCCCAATAACGCCCTTCTGATCTGATCGAATCACTTTAACTATCGCGAGCTTATCTTATAACCAACTAAACATTACAAGATCTCCTTCAACTCGCCATTTGTTTAAGGAGATGTAGAGATACCGCCTCGTAGCGTCGTAGCACTTTAGAATCATTTGAAATGTCGTTGATATTGTGCGACGCGACGTCTCGGTAGCGAATGCATTCTATAACAATATAATCTTTTTGAGTGCATATCCATTAATCAAAGTAACTGTTACTTTTATTGTTTACAACGCTGGAGCAAACGGTACGCCAAATTATGCTTGAGAATTGGGTTAGCATTGTTTACAATGAAAAAATATGTTCCCTTTACTAACTTCGTAATTAAACTACTCTACTTTTGGTAGTTTTATCATTGCAACTATAAAATAATATCAACATTGATTACTATCATAAAATATAAAATAAGTCCCGTATTGGAGATTGAATTTCAAGAATTCCATCTTTTTTATAACCAAATTCTGAAAATGCCAACAATATTTCTAACAATTTGCTATGGCTCTTGATGTCTGGCACACGTGGTACTTTAGTAAAGTAAATAAATAGATAGTGGTGAACTCCCTACACCCTCACCCTCCCGAGAGGTGACTTGCAGAGAACGTCTAGACGGAGGGACCCCTGTAGATATCCACATAACTATATCACTGATAGATTTTAATGTATTTGCGCACGTAAGAGACTTCTTCCTTTCGAATAAATCTAATATCTATGCAAATACATATTGGGTACCTATACTTTAGTATGAAACTTTGTGACTGGTGCTTTTGTAAAGCAGTGAGTGAACAAAACACTTATGCATACAGGCAGGTGTCGTGACAAGGGAGAAAATAAAGGAAGTCTCCCTAGAAGAGTGTAGCAAGGGTGGCTCTTGAAAAATGCGTGTAGGAGGAAGTATGTGGTTGTAATGAGTAGATATGTCCTATATTTGTGGGATGTTATTTATGTGTCAAAACGGGTTCTCACAGTAACGATAGGGCTCAGCCGAATCCTACTAATATTGTAAACGCGTAAGTTTGTGAGGATGGATGTTTGTTACTCTTTCACGCAAAACTACTGAACGGATTTTGATGAAACCTTACAGTAATATAGCTTATAAATCAAAATAACACATAGGCTACTTTTATCCGGGTACCACGCGGGCGAAGCCGTGGGTAGAAACTATTACGTTAAAAACATGTTGAAACGGTGACAGTTTCGACAATTTTTGTATGGAAATCTTGAGGATGCGGTCACCGTTTTGAAATGTTTTAAACTCAGTATAGTTTGGTCTATTTTTCTCTTCTATATTATTTGATTCTTCATCAAAATATTCACTAAATGTCTTTACTAACGTATTTTATTTCCTTAATCATATAACAGTTGCTTCTCATAAGCCAAAATAAGATAGTCAGGCGAAAATACCGGTGGAGTTACTTTATCCAAATTATCATATGTTCAGGGTCAAACCAGATTTGCCAATGCTTATTATTATTATTGATTAACAACAACAACTAAACTAACAACTTAACAAAAATGTTAAGTACCTAGGTACCTAAATCCTTGATATCAAGCAAACCCGCATTAGACTGTTTTATTACAGCCAATAAGTCCAATTTCAATTTTGTCACTCATGACATGAACTAATAAAGTCGTGATATTTTTTTACTATGTAGGTAATAATAAACTGAAATAGCTGAATAAAATTATATTATATAATTATGGTATGCACCATGTATTTAAAACCTTTTTCAAATGCAATAAAGCTTTGCTTACCTTGTGAACCTTTACGTAGCAAATACCAACATTGTTTTGAATAGCTGCCCGTTTGAATGGACAGTTAAACTCCCCATTCACTCAAAGCTAAACGGTCACATTTTTGCTCAAACCTCACGTTTCCGCGTTCCCCTTACGTAGCCAGTATGCATTGAGGACTACCATAGAAGTTCACTCATCGATACAAAATGTTACGACTGCTGATAACCGCGGCCAAGAAAATTGTAGGTTATGTGACAATGTTCACACAATATTTCAGAATATTAAATAAGATTTTATCTGGTTTCATGGGGTTCAAACTTTGTAGTCTGAAACCCATGAAACCAGATAACAGATAACCGTCTGCGCTACACTATCCTATCATATCTACTAATATTATAATACGAAAGTTTGGATGTGTGTTGCTAATAGCCTCCGTAACGGTTGAACCGATTTGAATGAAATTTGGAACTTAGTTCATGACCTAGAATAACGCTTAGACTATTTTTATTTAGGTTCCACGCGGACGAAGCCGTGGGCAGAGGTTAGTCATGCTTTATAGCTAAGTGTGAAAGTTGTCATAAAAAATGAATGCTGAGCGATTGTTAGGCTATAAAATAATTTTAGTATCCAAAGATTCTAATGTGTTGTATTGTGGGTCGGCGTTGTCAATTCATGCATTTTTTAATTTGTGGCAAGATAACATAGAACAACAATGTTGATGACTTTGGTGGCGCGACGGGCGAGTAGCTAACTGTGACGCAAGAGACGCGGGTTCGATTCCCACTGCGAGATATTGTTCCGGATCTAGGTGTTGTGGTACCATGGTACTCGTGGTTCCTGATACCCACAACACGGAATACTAGTGTGAAGTCAGGACT
Source organism: Perizoma flavofasciatum (assembly GCA_958496245.1). Lineage (NCBI taxonomy): Eukaryota > Metazoa > Arthropoda > Insecta > Lepidoptera > Geometridae > Perizoma > Perizoma flavofasciatum. Next base: position 7,988,408 of record OY292425.1, on the reverse strand, counting down.
ATGTATGTGTCTGTTGGCTGTTTATTTCTATACTAGCTTCTGCCCACGGCATCGCCCGCGTGGTACCCGAATAAAAAGTAGCCTATGCGTTATTCTGATGTAAGTATAAGCTATATTACTGAAAAGTTTCATGAAAATCCGTTCAGTAGTTTGTGCGAGAAAGAGTAACAAACATCCATCCTCACAAACTTTCACGTTTATAATATTACTAGCCTCTGCCCACGGCTTCACCCGCGTGGTACCCGGGTATAAAGTAGCCTATATATTATTCTGATGTATAAGCTATATTACTGTAAAGTTTCATCGAAATACGTTCAGTATTTGTGAGAAAGAATAACAAACATCCATCTTCACAAACTTTCGCGTTTATAATATTAGTAACATAGTAGGATTATTTCTTGTAAACTAGGTAAATGAATTTGATATTTTCAATCAATAAGACCACCCATTTTGTTTTTAGTTATATTTAGTTTTTATTTAACGTTTTATATTGTGGTGTACTATCCATATTAATATTTTCATTGAATAATTCATTTACAAAACATCCCGACACAGTAATGTAAACGCGCCTTCATTCACGCAACCGTAGTAACTACCGACGATATAGTTAATATTAAGAAATGTACTAGTGGATAGAAAGGATGTTTTCTCGATCCTTGCCTAACATCCACTCAAGCACGCGCGATTCTTACACTCGCGACTTATTTTGCAGAGTCCCGTGTATATTGTCCCTGTTATGCTCCCTCCGAGACTATACTAACAGGAAAACTTAGCTACGCCAACTCTTGAGGAAATAAATACGAATTAATTTCAATGTGGAACTTCTTTGTTTCTTTTGGAATGACCCGCGGCGGTTACTGAACTTTGATATTTTGCAAACGTTGGTTTAGACTGGAGTGATGCATTCGCAAAAACAACGATATCACAAGAAGTTTTAATAGCTCTTAATATATCTAAACTACGGATTTTTTGTTGACGTGTTACGGAGATAAAATAATTGGTTTTGTACGCATCATTAGGTCTATATCTTTGCACCGGCTGTTATAAGGCAAGCTAATAAAGTTTTATTGATGATGGGTAAACGCATCTATTCTAAACAGATGAGGCGTGAAAATTGATCGTTTTTGATATACCGTAGCGAGAATCACTTAGATATAGTTAGATTATAAGTGTCGTGACTTTGTATCACATATTATCTTATTCTCTGTTGTAAATTCTAAAGTAACATTCACTGCATATATTTCAAATAAATCTAGTACCGACCTAAACTATTAGACAAATTGAAATTGGCATGCAGTGAAATAGAACCGGGCAATGTTTTTGAAGTGACAGGTGCGGCGCGGGCGGTTTTTATTCGAGATTAACCATAATTATTTACTTTTTATCCACAAGTGACGTAAGATGCCTGCCTGTAGGTTTATGCGTTTGCCATAAGAGGTTTTTTGCAATCGATTTGAATGTCTTCAAGGATGGTTTTAGATAGGTTTTATCGCCACAAATCATTAGGGGGTGCTGAAATAGATTCAAATTCTTTATTTACACATACAAATAGAAAAATGGAAAATCACGTAGAGATTTTCAAATGTTGTAAATATGTACTTTTGTTGTTGCAGAAGGACGGGGTCAGATGGATCGGCGGCGCGTGGCGGGGGTCCTGCTCGCGCTGGCCGCGTGTGTCGGCTACGCGACTGCGGGTAAGTTATTCATTAGACGACAATAAGAAGAACATACATTAATTAAACATTATTGAAAAAATAGAACACTCTACCATCATCTTTCTTTCCTAACGCAGTCTTAGCTGCTTTGGAACATTAACTTTCGTGGACGATGGCTTTAAGTAAATAAATATAAAAATATTAAAGAGTGATTTTACGTGAGCTATTGAAAGACACACGATGGGATGAATTTTACAACGCGTGAAGTCGTTTTTTTAAAGAAAACATACTCCCATATACACATACACTATCGACCTCATTTCCTACCCTTAAAATGTGAAAATTCAAAAATCCTAAAATATGTAATTATGTATTTTTGATGATAAGCTATAATTCCAATTTTCAAGTTTCTACCTTTAAAAACCGATACTCCTATACAAACTTTCACCCCCCCATTCCCCACTTAAAATGTGAAAATACAATATAAAAAAACCCTGAAACACGTCACTCTTTCAGATTTCTAGACTCAGTAGTTGTAGCTGTTCGTTGATAGATCAGTCAGGACAAACGATTTTATAAGTATAGATTTTTGCATTTTCGCTTTTTATAGTTCATAATAGTTAGTTAGCTGAGCGAGAAATCGGGGTGTGACATATAGACGGGCATACAGACAGACGAACATGACTTATCTATAAGGGTTCCCTTTTTACCATTCGGCTTCAGAACCGAAATACCTACATATTTCCGACCCCATAACGCGTTAGCCAGCAATCTGCGTACTGTATTTTCAAGTTTTATAAAAATAAATAACATTTAGAAAATAATAGTTATACAACAACACGATTCGATTTAGGAACAACCAAATTGACTCAACCTTCAATTAAGTCTTTTTTATACCAAATGTGAAAAATTTTACTAATCACTATTTAAGAAATAATAATGTTAAAAAGTGGATACAAATAAAATAGTTTATCGCTTTGCAGTAACATCAGGGAGCTTAGCTGTTAAAGAACCTCGATTTCCAATTACTTAGGCTATCAAATTCAACAGAATATGGACGTGGGCAGGTAGCAATAAATAACTTTTCTTTCATGCAATAAATATTATATTAAATGTGAGATATAAACCACTTTCGTAACTACAATGAATAACGGAGAAAATAGTGTGAAAGAATGACAGGTGCAATAATATGTTAATGGGATGGGGTATATCGGTATCGCAGTGATTCTTATTTATTGAGATTAACCTGACAGCGAGGAACAAGTCTCTACCGTTGTTTCGTTTCGTGACCCGGAATACATTGCCTGCTGTTCGTGAGAAGATTTCCGCATTTGATTACCCGTATGCATACTCGGTAATCGGTGACTTCAGCTAATGCTGTACCAAACAATGTTTTCGATTGGATGGTTTTATTAAAATAAGTAAGGTGTATCCTATTCCAAGGCTTCACAAAATTTTCAGTGTTACAGCTTTTCAAGTAATACAGGATGTTACTGTCAATTAGAATAAACTTGAACGGTGCAGTAGATGATGGAGATAATAAAAATCACATCGGAATGTCCTGCTTTGCAATTTCATAGGTTAGACGGGTATTTTTTTACCTATATGATCATATAGGATATCAAAAAAACACGCTCACGACTGTATTCCCCATGATAGACATCCTCAGATACATACTTAGTGAGTAGATTTTTGAGGATACCAAGTAGGGGGTAGTCAGAGACACGTCCAAACATTACATTCGGCACATGCACGAGTTTTGCAAGTAAGTGTTCCACGTGACAGATTGCAACACTTACTGTTGGCACATGCCTTCGAATATTTGGTTCTAGGGCATGCCGGTTTCCTCACGATATTTTTCTTTACCGCTTAATGCGCACATACATTTTTAATATAGGATCACATAGGTAAAAAATGACTCTCTAACCTAATAAATTGTAAAACAGGACATTCAAAATAGACTGAGTAGGTGCATACCTAGTTCTTAAAGAACAAGTAATGCTCGAAAAAATAAAACGATACTAAATTATAATAAATGCATTCGTTTGGAATTTTCACTCGGGCGTCTCATATCGATTTGCATCGAATGTTTAGGCATGACTTATCCTGAATGCTTAGCCCAGATTTTTATTCATGAGATTATTATTAAAAATGACGTTTAGATGCAAATAAAAACCTAGCCGAGGTTATTGATTCATACATTAAGTTATACATAAATCACATTCAATGCGCAATTTATTTGTAACCTAAGTATTTTCAAAGCTTAACCCGTTAAGAGCCGTTTAAGAGGACGGCTCTTAGTTAGTAGTTGTAGTTTTGAGTACTAGCTATGTATTATTATATTTTTTTCAGTGTAATAAGATAGTTATATTCATGTTGTCGTTACAAAATTTTGAATAACAATTAATGTAAGTCTACACTAATATTTTTGCGCCGCCGGTTTTTAATAATCACGCTCAGAAGGGTGACTTCAAAGATCTAGATCTCAGTTACCGTTGTGTTTAAAAGTATTCTGTTTAAAAACAGACTGTAATATTAAAAATGTGTTAATGTCGACACGAGATTTAGCATTTTTTATTTAAATATATCTCACTGTAAATTCCTAAACAATGTTTTTTTCGTTTTATACATAATAAGCGGATAATGCTTAATTTTTTACAAAACTGGCTAGTCTGAAACTAGCACGCTGTACATCGCTTATAATGTTCTAAATAACATAATGTTTCCGTTTTTGCCATTTGGCTACGGAACCATAGTGGGTACATTATGGGTGAAAAACATGCAGTTCACTACGTAATACAACATATCCGAATTCCACATGAATGATTAAAGGAGGTTGGACTCATTTGACAGCTGTCACTCTTACAATAAGTCGGGGAAAGCCAAGCTTGTAGGAAGTGAAGTGGCAGCTCTGCCGGTCGATCCTCCGACGATCCCTGCACCTAACTGTACCTGCACCTGTGTGCGTGTCTCTTTCGCGATGCATGTTATTAGATGATGCTATTTTTGTACTAACAGATTTAGTATCCTTAGCATGGTTACTTCAAAGAAATTCACTTGAATTTATATTATACATAGGAAGTATATTCAAATGAGACCTACAATGTTTAGGTCTACCCGTGTGAACTTCATCACGAATGGCAACCACGGCGACATTCATTCATTGAAACGACGATCCATATTAATGTAGTGCAAATTTTAAATTCATGCTGTCTCCTCGTTTCGATAGCCCGGGTCCATGTTCCTAAGCGCACGATTTTGCATTAAGTGGTTTTTTGTTCGTGCAAAGCCATCTACAACGTCACATTTATACGTAAAAGCGATTCATTAGGCATCGAGAGAATTAGAGATGCTACGTCCGTAGAGCCACAGTATGATCGGTAATTGTTATTCACTTAGGCATTTCGGAATTTGGACACTTGGTCGCGCCATGCCTGCGCGTGAGAGTAACCTACATTGAGCATTTTTGTGTCTAGAACTGTTGTCTCCGCGATGAAATCGTCGTGAAACAGGATGTGGTAATTTATAGTTGTGGCTTTGTAGGTATCAATCGTGAGAGTGAATTGAAGAAATATTATAATTGAAATGAAGGCTAGCAAAAACTGGATGGTAACGACATTCCTGGCGACCGTTAGGTGGACGATCTCGCGGCGAGGCGGCGACGGCGCCACACGAGGCCATGTTCCACTCAGGCCAGCCATATACAGGTGACTCGAGCTGCGCCCTAACGGTGCCGATGCTGCGTCGCCACCGATAAGCTCCGGCCAGTCTCACATTTCATGACACGAACTTTTGGCACACGCGATCCATCTATTCAACAACTAATATATATCTGATTGAATATATTAATCCATTGAATAATTACTTCTTTATAAAATATATTATTCAATCGCGGTAATAGATTTATAAACAGCGTATCACGATCTATAAATTAAGCTCGTGTTTTTATAATTCACAAAACCATGCAATCATGTTCTTACACTCGAGAGGAAGTAACTTTTAATTTATTAGCTGCAATCATCTTTAAAGTTATGAGTATAGATAACAGAACCCTATTAATTGGTATGTACTTGCATTTGTAGGTAGGTGCTTAGCTTTAATGGAAAACATTTTTGGAATGTAACTGCGCTCATGCCGTAAGTTAATAATTATAATTACAATCATTTAGAGTTCGTGTAGACAATCAAAGGCAGTTCGCTGCAGTGAACGCGAGAAGAACGGTATCTCGAGTGTGTGGTGGTGTACAGGGTGTCATAGAATTGGCTATCCCGACTATTCTGTATTTGTACATAACAGTGAACTAAAAAATAGTCTTACACTTGTGTTCCAAACACTATCGTGAATTTGATAATTAATATTGTAAAACGGGAATGTCCACGTAAATTCCCGTTTTACATTGCATTGGGTACACTCTTAAATAAGTAGCTTTTTTGACTTTGTGACTGCAAAACAAGTTATTTGACATGGAGTTATGCACCCTAAACAATTGCAGCTTATTTATACCACTTAGTTTTTTAATGATCGGCTTTTTAGCAGAATTTCTAAAACTCGTAAAACCAACGTTGTTGTTTTTATGTATAGAATGAGACATATTCTGTTTTTCAACAGTATACATATTCTAGGATACCCTGTGTACCCACCCGTCAATCGATTACATACAAGGCGTTTTGTGAAATTATAAGTTCTGCCCTGAGCGGGGAATCGCAGTAAAGCTGCGGTTTCGATGTTAACGACGCTCCCCGTTCCGTTAGTTTAATTACAGCTTTGTCGCGTCGCCGCTCGGCTTCAGTACCTAATTATACGCAGTAAAACGGATATGTAAAATGACTTGAGACGATGACCGATCACGGGTTTGAGCGATTTGCAGCTAATATCCTACCAGCTGTGACGAGCTTAACTGCTGTAAAATTCGGGGAATACTCGTCTCATGTTAACATTACGATCACTTTTAGGAAAAGCTCCTTTTATTATGTTGCCTAAAGACTTACGATGGCCCGGTCTCATTTTTTTTATTTATATCGGTTTGAGTAGGTTTGTATATGCACGTGTGCCACATGATATATGCATGAATAAATATGTAGACTATGAAATTAACTATCATAATGTGTTTCGTTGACTACCTTACATTAAAAGAAGTTGAAGTAAATAAATATTTTCCGGCAATAATGCAGGCGGAACTTATTGTACACGAGTTGTTTCGGCACATGCGCTGATAAGAGAAATACAAATACTTCGTCATTGCTCTTTCATATTATTTACCTTCATTTTACTCTCTTTACTGATAGACAAAATATTATTTTGCAGGGGGTTAGGATTTTCTGCCACTGTTTGTACCTAAATACAATGTGATGCACATTTTGACAAAATTTAACATTTCAATTTTGAGGTACTCAAATCAGCATCTCTGCTTTTATGATATATCGCCTTACATGAAAAGATTTGTAAACAGTTGTTTAGCTAAACAGTGTTTTCTTTAAATTTGGAGTGACATATCAGAAAGAGACAAAGCCGTGCTTAGTTAATCAGCTATTGCTAAATCTATTCAGGTAAAGTCAGAGTAAATCATCAACACATCTTTGTTTCTAATCAGCGAAGCCTCGACTAATTCGTCCGATTAGGTAAATTTTCTTATGTTCTTACGAGCGTCTAAGAAAGTTTTTAGGTATATTTTCATTGATAATAATTTATTGTTTTTTTCTGTTTCCAGCTCCTACAGCTAGCAATCACACGTCTTTAGATTTATACGATGGTGAGTTCTTTTTTCATGGATATAAAACTCATATTTATGGCTAGTTCGATTTGAATGTTTTTTCTTTACTGATTTGTAGAGAGTCAGCCCGAAGTGATTCATTATAAAATAGGTGCAAAGTGTTTAAAAAATAATCTGAAATTTCAGGAGCCCCAGACGGTTGCTACTATAACTTCCAGCATTACGGAGAAAGTGACCGTATCATGACTAACGAGCCCTGCCTGAACTGTACCTGCCACAATCGAATGCTCATGTGCTACCTGCGGGTCTGTCCGTTCACCAAGCCCATCGGCCAAGACTGCACCATCGAGAAACGAGCGGACCAGTGCTGTCCTATCGTGACTTGTCCAGATGGTAAGCTTCATCATCACCAGCCTTGTGTTACTGCTATAACTAACACTTTTAACGCTATAACTACCTACTATACAGTTCTAACAATAAATAAACGAGCTCGGTCTGAACCTTACCTACCAACTTAGGTACTACGATTGAATCGACGGGGATGTAGTAATTTTCAACATCTGCTTTGATATTCCCGCGGATCGATACTCTAGTAGCTTTTGATTTTTGGCTAGGCATTTTGGTTTGAAAGAAAACAATTGGTTCTTAACGGAAGGTAACAGTTAAATTCCACTTTTATATGATGTTCTTTATCTGGATAAGATACCAACAGAATGTTTTCTTAATCTTGCCCAGGTAAATGTATGTCAAAGTAAAATCAATAGATTTTTATTCAATGAAATTACAAAGATCATACATATAAACGTCAAAAAAGCTACGTGAATTTAAAAATTTAAAGCGAATTTAGGCCGATTCACGATCTTACTAGGGATCTTAACGCATCGCAACGGGAGGCTTGGTTAAGCTTAGATGAATCAGTCAACACACTGCTTTTTTATACTTCATTCAGATATAGTGTAGTGTGGTGCGACTGGAACACGATAAACTCATTTATTGAAAAATAGGTGCTCATAGCTTTGCCAATAGTTTGTCACACCATTCATATTAAACGAGAATGTTATAGAATAGAACATGGCAAAAATAAATCTTGTACGAAAACAATAATCTTAAAATTAAATTGACTAAGCTTAGCAACGTGTTTTTCAATGACCATACAAACATTTGTCTCGGGTGTTTTCTATGTATAATATGGAAGTATTTACAAAAAAAATGTTTACAAGTAATAATATTATATCAGTCATGTAGTTCCCATAATACAAGCTCTGCTTAGTTTATTGTTAGATGATGCTGTGTGAAAAATGTCCAGCATTATTGTTATTATTATTATATTTGTTTCTGGTCTGGGTGTTGTGATACCAAGGTACTCGTAGTTTTTTATACTTACGACACATGTGTATGGGGTCAGGACTATGTATATGTCTTGTGTAGAATTTTGTGTATTTATTTATTTCTATGTATGTTCGTACATGCCATATTAATTGTATGTCGTTTTGTATTAATAAGATTTTGTGTTTAGTTCCAGTGGACTTGCTGACCTCAACAACGACGTCACCAGCGGAGTATGGAAGTACTGGTCTCGGCAAACTGGACAAATACGGTTGCAGCATTCATGGAAAATACTTCCCAGAAGGCTCCAAAGTGCCTCCAACTCCAAACAAACCCTGCGAACACTGCTACTGCATACGAAACATGACGACTTGCGTGATGCAAGAATGTACTCTCCACGTCGATGGCTGCACGCCTATCTACCACAAAGACGTCTGTTGCCCGGTCCGATACTCTTGTGGTATGGTTTATTTCCTACTATTTTGTCCGACGTTCATAAGGTTTTTTTTAATGTATTCAATCTTTATTAACCGACTTCATTTTTCATTTCAGATCACCCCGAGGATGAAATGCCACTTCTAGATGATTTATCAACGACAGTGCGGCCCACGCCTGGGTTCTTGCTGACGACAACCACTCTTTCACCAGTCACACAGATGTCACAGGATTGTCTTTATGAAAATCAAATAATTCCTGACGGTGCACTAATAAAGACTGAAAAGGCTTGTGACCACTGTTATTGCATGAAAGGGGATATTGTATGTGTCGTACAAGAATGCGGAACACCGATGGAAAATGAAGGAAAGAACTGCTCCGCGTTAGCGCCTCGTGAGGGTGTGTGCTGTCCAGATACATATATTTGTGAAGGTGATGAACCAACAGGAACATATGATGGACTAGATTATACTACTGAGTTGGAACAAGAAATACATACTACTTTATTACCACCCAGAAGGGCTGGATCAGAAGGAAGCGGTTACAGAAATGAACCTGACGATATTCTGAAAACCGAGTTGCCATCATTTGAAACTGAAACAGAGGGAAGCGGAGATGAACAAGCAACCATTCCTTCAACTGTTGTAACTGAACAATTACCAGAAAGCCACAAAATGGAACTTGCCGATACGATTTCGTCTAGTACAGAAGAACCTCATGAATTCATTACTTTCACTACTTCTAGGGCACCTGTTTCAGAATATGAAGATGCCCCTACTGAAATCAATAAACACATAGATACTTCTGAAACGCAGCAATACATAACAAGTACCACGAGTACTTATATTTCCCAACAAAGTGATGAATTATCAACTACTAAACCTCAAGATGGAGATGTTGGCTCAGGTGAAGAGGAAATTATAACACCACATGAAATAGTCCCAACATCATCAGATTCACCTACTATTGATGAGAGTGAGCCAGTCACGATTGAACAAGATGTTGCAACTGAGTCAAAAAAAGAAGATAGTTATGATTCCATGACAAGCACACCTACAGTAGTAGAAGACCAAACAAATCTACCAAAGGAACAAAGTGTAACTTTTGACGGCAGTGCCGTAGATATAACCACTGAAACACATCACCATCTTGATGAAGATGAAAGCGTTAAATCAACTACCACAATTGAAGAATCTGAACAAAGTTCTCTACGAACTACTACCAGCGTTCCAAGTATCGAGGAAGATGAAAAAATAACCATGGCGTCAGTAGAAAAAGATAAAATGGATGTTCATCATGAAACTGATACAACGTTTAACCCACAACATTATTTAACATCGTCAACAAGTTCCCCAAGTTTCGAAGATGAATTTGCTACTACTGATTCACAAAGCATTGTGACTGACAGCTTTGAGGGAGCTGAAGCTGACTTTGATCCTCATCATCAAATAATGATCACAGCAAGCACCCCATTATTAGAAGAAATTGAAAAAGATACTACTGATCAAGAAAGTATATCGGATGAAAGTACTCTCGATAAACATAAGACTAGTACAATTTCAACAAACATTTTTAAAGAGGAAACAACTGATAAAGACAGTCTGAAACCTGATTTATTAGATGAAAATATTGCAACTAACAGCCTTACAACTATTTCTCCATTTGATAATGATGATTTGAGAACTGCTGAACCGCAAACAAGTCAAGAAACAGAAGTGGAAGAAAGTTCAGAACCTCAACATTATGTTCCTATAACCAGTGCTCCTGCTTTTGATGATGAAAGCAAGAAAACTACACCATTCGATTCCTCAAACATTTCTGACCTTCAAAAGGGTCAAGCATTGGAAGTTGAAGACAGTTCGGAACCTCAAGAATACTCTTCTACAACCAGTGCTACTGTTTTAGAAGATGAAAGCAAGAAAACTACATTCTCAGATTTCAAAAATACTTCTGAGCCTCAAAAAGTCCAAGAGTCTGACGTTGAAGATAGTTCAGAACCACAGCACTATGCTCCTACCACCATCGCTTATAATTTTGACGATGAAACTAAAGAATCTGATTCGTTTACTACTTTAGAGCCTCAAGAAACAGATGTTGAAGGAAGTTCCGAAGCTCAACAACTTGCCCCCATAACTAGTGCTCCTACGTCTGATAAAGAAATCAAGCAAACTGTACAATCGCAATCTTTAACTACTTCTAAACCTAAAAAGAGTCAAGAAACAAATGTTGAAGAAAGTTCAGAGCCTCAGCAATATACTCCAACAACCAGTGCTTCTGCTTTTATAGATGAAAGCAAGAAAACTACATTATTAGAATCTATTACTACTTTAGAGCCACAAAAAGCCCAAGAAACAGATACTAAAGAAAGTTCAGAATCTCAAGAATATGCTACTACAACCAGTGCTCCTGCGTTTGATAATGAAGGCCAAAAAACTACAGCATCAGAATCTATAATTACTCAAGAACCCCAAAAAGGATACGAAACAGACTTTGGAGAAAGTTCAGAATCTCAGTTTTACTCTCCCACAACCAACGCTCCTGCTTTTGGAGACGAAAGCAAGAAAACTACATCATTTGAGTCGATTTCTTCTTCTGAATCGCAAAAGGGCCAAGAAACAGATGTTGAAGAAAGTTCAGTTCCCCAACTTTATTATCCCACAACCAATGCTCCTTTATTAGAAGGTGAAAGTAAGAAAACTACACAACCTGACATACAACATATAACTGATGCCATTTTTGAAAATAACGACGTTCACGAAGCCAGTAGTGCAACACCATTTGAACAGAATGAAATTACAACTGCTGAACCCGATAAAGGATTGAATACTATACCAAGTGGATCTATAGAAGATGAAACTACAGAATCTCCAGAAGTAGAAAAATACACTAAAGTAGGTGAGATAATCACTGAAAAAGCAACAGAATTTGAAAATAAGTTCGGTGACGGGATACAATCAATAACAGATCAATACAAATTCACGACTTCAATACCGCAAACATCAGCATCTCAAGAAGATCAATTAAGCCTGACTTCTGAATCAATAGTTAATGAAAACGTAGATAGCATAGGTTCGACAGAAACTCATGATATTGTTGAACAGACAACTGTTCTATTCGATATTTCTGAAGAAGGAATGACACATCCATCAAGCACAAAATCTAATGAATCATTATACCAAGGAACTGGCACGACTCTTGTTCCTTTGAACACTGAAAACATTAAACAAACAGCAGATTCTATGGAACCAAAAGCCACTGTTACTTATGAATCTTCAACTAAAGCTACCGCACCAGAAGATTCAACATCTACGAAACATGAAATTATAACTCTGTCCTACGCAACAGTGCCTGAATCTTCAACTGCTAATTTAGAAGAAAATGAAATATTCAATGAACCTAGAATTCCAGGTGAAGGAGACTGTCTTCTTAATGGAGTGACTTACAGAAACGAGAGCGCTGTACCAAGTACCAACAAATGTCAATCAGGTTGTAGATGTAGCAGTAGTATTATAAAATGTAATCCTATCCTTTGTAGCCCACCTCCAGAGTACATGAATAATTGTCAAACTACATACGATTCACCAGATTCATGCTGTCCCACATATGTTTGTGATCATAAAACTGAAACAATGCCTCCGCAGTCACATAGCCAAATGTCTGGAACTGAAGCACCGCTTATGTCGCCTGTAGAATGTAATGGTAATAAATGTGTACTCAGCCAGGATAAAAACCAATCTGTAGAAACACCTGCGTTATGTGATTTCGGTAGCTGTATTACTCAAGATGAAACGAGCTCCCACCAATCGAATATACCAGTACAACCTGTCGTAGACCAACAAGAAGGATGCACAGGAGATAAATGCACATCATTCAATTCTTCTGATCAATTATGCAGCCCAGATAATGGCTGTCATGCGTCAGTAAAACCATGCGAAGGAACTGATTGTGAAATCGAACCTGGTACTATTCTGCCACAAAAACAACAACCATGTGCAGATAGTGACAATTGTGACGTACCTGTAAAAGATTGTAATGCAGGGAAATGCAGTCCTGATGCTCTTAGCGCTGAAAAGAAACCAAATGAAAAAATATGTGTAAACAAAGAAGACTGTGAAGATCAACTTAACATTGAAACAGAATGTTCTGAAAAATCTTGCAAGAGGAAAGATAATTTCCCATCAGAACAACAACCACCTAAAAAGTGTTCGGGCAATGAGTGTCAATCAATAGACTTCATTTCTGGCTTAGAGTTGACGACATCATCTTCTTTAGCAATAACACAAAAAGAAGTTGAACATGAAGAACAAACTCAATCCACGGATAATTTTGAAAGTGAAACTGAAAAACCAGAAAAATCTTCTAAATTACCCTCGATAGATTCAGATCGTATTACGAGGCCTATTAAAGACGTAACTGAAGAACCAGGGCAACAAGAAACTATTCAACCTAGTGAAATTTCCGAAAAAACCACAACCAATATGCTTACAGATACTACGAAACTTCCTGATTTGGATGACAAGGTCAAAATAAGTACCGTTTCCGAATCTGCTACTTTAACTGGAGGTCAAAGCTTTACTGATAGTCCGGTACCATACTTACCCGAATCAACTAAAGTATTTGAAAATGAAATGAATACTGAAGCACCAATTTACTCACCAGACATTTATAAAACAGAGAAACAAGATGATACAACGACTGAAACTGGGGATAATGTGAAAACTGATAGTTCAACAATGGCTACGAAAGAAATCGAAACTGAATCAACTAAAATACATGACACAGAACCACAAGTTACAAAATCACCAGACAAAAACGTTTCGGAAGTAGCGACTACACCAAATCCAGAAGTTATGTTCACTGATCAACAAAAAACTCAACACACAGAATTTCCTGAAGCCTTCAAACCTACGGAGATAGAAGAATCAACAAATAAAATTGCTGATACAATAGCAACTGTTTCATCTTTCGATACAGAAGAACAAGAAATTAATAAATCGCCAATAGATATTCAAAATGATGAATTCACAACAAAAATTCCAGGTTTTGACTTGGAACCACAAGAAATAACTAAATCACCACAGGATAGTGAACATGAAGGAGCTACGATTAAGATAATTGAGGAAATTGGCAGCACCACATCAAAAACATACGACTCCGATTTACACGAAGCTACAGAATCTCCAGAGATTACTGTCAGTGTAGAAGTAACAACACAAATAGCTGATGGCGCAGACACATCTGAATCTCATGATATTGACCGTGAAGGAATAACTAAAGCTCCAGAAGATTATCAAAGTAATGAAAAAACTACACCAAATTCAATAGATGAAATTACCACAAAGCCTATAGTCTTGATTGTTGAGGAAACTTCAAAAACACCGATAGAAGATGAAAGCGATGAAATAAATACACATTCACTTGAAAAACTGACTACTGATTCATCTAAGTCTTATGATGCCGAAGAAAAAGAAGTAACAAAATCACCAGATAGTTCCCTTAATGAAAAAACTACTATTTCAATAGACGATATACGTACAGAGACATCGAGACAATCAGATACAGAAGAGACCACTCAATCTTCTTTCAAACCTGTTAATGAAGAAATAGCAACTAAGATAGCGGAACAAGTTGTAACAGAAAAATGGGAACCTCACACAGAAATACTAGAAGTCACTACTCCATCTTTGGAAGGAACTGAGAGTGAGGAAGCTACTAAAAAATCAACTATCACAGAGCCCTCAACTACTGTTGGTAATGAAGAACAAAAATCTACAAAATCTCCAGACACCATTGAAGTTACAACAATAAAGGAGATAGATGAAACAGAGTCAGAGTCACCAAAACATCATGATTTATCACACGAAACAACAGTACCTCAACAAGAGACGGAAAAAGACCTTACTTCAAATAAAAATAACGAGGAAGCGGGCACTGAATCACCACAACCTGTTGACTATAAACCACTTAGTACTACTAAATCTCCGGATGATTTTGAAAATGAAGAATCGACGGCTAAGGTAACAAAAGAAAATGATGCAGAACCACCAAAATCGCAAGAAGTAACCCAATCTTCAGAATCTGAATCAATGCCAACGCCCGATACAATAACGTCTATATCTATCGAAGATAAAAACAAAGAACCCTCTGAATCATACCCGTTGGAAATAAATACAACCTCACAAGCTGACATAGTTTTTGAACTTACGACGCAGTCTAATTTAGTACCAGACTCAAAGAGTACCGAACCGGAGAGAACAATCAATGAAATTACAACAGAACTTCAAGAACAGTCACAAACAACTGATTCTCCAACGCAATCAGCAACAGAGCAGAGAGATCATGAAACAACTACTTCATCGTTATCACCTATTCATAAAGATGAAAATGTTACATCAATATCAGATCAAAATATGTTAACAGAGACTCCACTGAACCTTGTAACGAAACCTGAGTCGTATTCTGAAGTAACTACATCCCATAAAATATTGGGAGACGAGACAACTGCAGTGGAAATAGATCTAAGCTCCGTTACAGATATACCAAAAGAACAAGAGACTAAAATGCCAGACGAAGACAAGAAAACAATAGAAGCAATAGTAGAGTTGGAAGAAATCACTAAGAAGCCTACACCAACAAGTACTTCTGATGAAAAGTTACAAGAAGACGCTAAGACTGAAGTTCCAGTTCTATATGAAACCGAAAAAGACACAATATCTGAAGTAACAACATCAAAACCAATTAATGAAACCTATGATATTGACACGAAAACAAAACTACCAGAGACGACCATGTCTCCTAAAGAAGAGCTTGCAGAAACATTAGACATAAGCACTGAAAAACCTTATAATGCAGAAACTACGGAATCAATTACAGAGGAGCCCAAAACCAAAATTCCCATTGATTCCGAAATAGAACAAGAGAACCAAACAGATGAACCTACGGCACCTTCTGAAATAGATACTACAGGAAAAGATACATTTGAAACTGAAACTCTTTCTATCACTGAATTGATCACATTAATGCCTGTAGATGAAGAAAAACTCACAGAAAGGCCTATAGAAACAATAAAAGAAACTGAAACAACACAGAATCCAGACTTTAGTGCTAAGTCCACTGAGCCCGAAAAAGAAATATACACGAAAACACCTTTGCAAGGTCCTTCTGAAGCAGCTGACACAGAAACTCCTTATAAACCCGGACCAAGTGTTGATGAAGAATTGACTTCACCTGCAATTCAGATATACGATTCAACTGCAGAACTCACAAAGATACCTACCGAATCTTCCATCACATCTGAAAAACCAGCTGTAACCTCTACTTACAAAGAATCTTCGGAGCCTGCAGTGACTGAACAAAGTGAAGTAGTATCTAGCACAAGTAGTAGCGGCGTAGGGGATCGAGAGACTGAAACTATCCTAGAAATATCTACTTTACCAGAATCGAGCACAAAAGATCAAACTCTAACTGAAATTTATCAATTTTCAACTGAATCACCTAAGGAAACTTACACTGCAGCTTCAGAAGAAAAAATAACAACTAAAGGGCCTGTGATGGTGGGAACGGAAAATATATATGAATCTTTTACAGAATCTGAAGAAAAAATAAAAGATACTGAAATTAAAATCACCACTGGACAAGACAATTTAGAACCAACAGCAACAGAATCTACAGAACAAATTACCAAGGCACAAGAACAAGGAGATAATGAAAATGTTGAAGTAGCAACAGGCCACACTTCATCTGATGAAACATCTACAATCCCTTCAGGACTGAACATTACTGCAACAACAGAAGCCATCATAACGAGCACAAACCCCTCAGATATTATTACAAGCCAACCAGTTGAAGATATTGAAAAATCATCGGATCACGAACATCCCTCAACATCCAAACAAGAACTTACCGAAACCACAACTTTTGTCAATATTGATGACGAAAATATTTCACCCATAGTTAAGGAAAGCACAGAAACACCTATTACAACATCTGATCAACAGATTGTGGAAATCGTCACAGAACGTCAACCTTCTTTAATCGATACGGCAACAACAAAACAAGAAACTGCCCCAGAGTCAATGGAAGATGAATTTACAACGAGCAAAACGTCAAGGCCAGAAATGTATCCAACCACTTTATCTGCTGCCGAAGAATCTGAAAAACCAACATCATCACCGGTTATTGTAGAAGTATCAACAGCACCAGACCAAACCATGATGACTTCGATTAAGCCTCATATACCAGAGGGAGAGTCATCAGCTTTTACAATTGTTTCTGAAATGGATAAAGCATCAACACTTATCCCTGAATTCGAAGAACACACAGAAAAAGTTATCACGTCTACGATAATACCTGAACCGTCTCCAGAAACGTTAGCGCCCGAAGAAGAAAAACTAACAACACCTAAAGCAGAAGAAATATCCTCAGCATCTCCAGTGTTTGACAAGTTCACTGAGCCAACACAGAAACCTACAGAAACACAAGCAACTGAGCAATCGAGGCCCATTACAACCGAAGAACAGCCTATAGAAGATCTCTTGACCCCCGATGAAGAGCCATCCATTCCACCAAGCGGAACTAGTGGTTACGGAACCGATCCAGATTATATGGAAGAAGATCAGACATTTGGCCCCGGAACATGTCGCTATGGAGGCAAAGTCTACGTGTCTGCTCAACAGATACCCAGAGACGACCCGTGTGATTTCTGTTTCTGCTTCAGAAGTGACATTATTTGCTTACAACAGAGCTGCCCTCCACCCATACATGGATGTCACGAGGAACCTATCTCAGGATTCTGCTGTCCTCGATACGAATGCCCCGTATCGATGGCAACCACCGTTAACGTCACCACGACAACGACGACGACAACGACAACACTGCCACCTCACTTCCCGGTCCACTCGTACAAGGGCTCCGCGCAGAAGCGAGGCTGCCTCATAAAGGGGCACACTTACAAAGTAGGAGAAGTCGTTCGCGCATCATCTGGACCATGTTTACATTGCACGTAAGTTAATTTATTATTATGTACTCAAAAGCTCCTTCACTCTGTGTGGTTTGATTAGGTAGAGATGTGGTATACACTCTTTTGTGTTTTGTTGTAAATCTTTAGTTTTTGTACCTCGACTGTCCATTAATTGATAAAATAATATTTATATTGTTTAACAGATGCGGAGGGGATGGTCAAATGAAATGCGATCCCAAACAGTGCACTCCGGAACCCATGCTGAGACAAATGATAGCGGCTGCAGTGTCTGCTAAACGACGAAGATGAAAACATAACGATAAGTCATTATCTGTTTCGAAAGTCATCACAAGGAAGTACCTATGTGATCATAATTTCCATCTTCTATTCATTGCACAAGAATAATGCTCAACTCAAAATATCCCGATGGAATAGTATAAGATTTCGTGTCATAATATGTAGTGATCGATTAATTTAAATATTGTTATTTACCTTCCGTAAAAAGTCGTGGCACGCACAACTCAGAAATCAATCATGACTGTGATTAAGATGTTTTAAAAGGGAATGATTTCTGCTTATGAACTTTGTCTCCAGTTAAGGCTAATTTATTTTATTATTTAACATTGTCTAAAGTGCCAAACGATAGTGCTAAGTTGTAAACGACTATGCCTTTATGATAAAGAGGTTCAAAATGTATCACTAACGTCAATCGAAATTCCTGACCAAAACGAAGCTTTATGAGCTCATGTTTTCGCAAAATGCATCCAAGCTTCGAGGTCAACAACGAGATCGCCGAAATCTTGACCATTTTACAAGTAAACTTATTTGTTTTACCCTTGTAAGTTTAGTCAATTCCTTTATTATTACACGATGTTACATATACTTTTCTAGTATCGTGTAAGTATAAAGTAAAGTTAAGAATCCCTGATGTAAATGCCTTACTTAATTTGTAATAATTTATATATTTTAGGTGTATAGTACATAAGCCATGTTTTGAGACCAGTGACTATTATAATTTTAGAGGTAAAACGAAGGCCCTGAAAAGCGGCGGTTGAAGTGTGGGCCTAAGTGGCGCCGCACCATTCACCGGTGCTTTTCCATCTTGCACGTCTTACAGAAAGTGACCAATCTTGTTTTCTTTAATTCGTGGAAGACCAACTTTAGCTACCTAGCACGCATCAGTGATTTGTGGCCGATGTTATCGTTTTTAAAGATTTTTTACAATATGATAATGATACAACATATTGTAAGATTTTTTGTAACTTTTGATATTGAAGTGCTGGTAGAATTGAACATTAGAGCAGATTAAGGTGGGTACGAAAGTCAATAGGGCTCTTGTGACTGCTTTTGGTTTAGATAATCTAAGTAGATGTATTCTAGCGGTCACATTAATTCGTACAAATCTATTTCTGTAAACACAGGTTGTAGGTATAGCTATAATTCTTCTTATTTATTTAAAGTCTTAGGAGTAAACTTTAGATTTTTTTAATTAAATACTGTTTACTGTCAACCGAAAATGATTTAAAGAAAATAATGACTCCCTTA
The DNA here is from genome assembly GCA_958496245.1 of Perizoma flavofasciatum. NCBI lineage: Eukaryota > Metazoa > Arthropoda > Insecta > Lepidoptera > Geometridae > Perizoma > Perizoma flavofasciatum. The sequence continues at coordinate 7,968,778 of OY292425.1, read as the reverse complement.
GAAAAACTGCAACATCATAGCATTTCGCAATGAAAATATTAAATGAACCCCTTTTTGTTAAATGATGTTTACAGGTTTACTTAGCTATCTGTACAAGCGTGGAAATGACTTTATAATAAAATATTCCAAATGAGTTGTCTGCTTTATTTTATCCCTTTATTGTACGTAGTTAAATAGAGACGTATAAATAACTTACGGGAGATAACATATTTCAAAAGACAAGAATATGTCTGTGCTCTGCTTGCAAAGCTATGTTTTACCATAGACATAGGTGGTATGATAGGTGAGTTAAACAAAATTGGATGCTGTTTACATGAGCGCTCAAATGTAAAAACTAAGTGTAATGTAAAAATAATTTGTTATCTCTAATTACTTATTAATTTAATTATTTTTGAACAAAAAATAATCGCCGTCTTGCAAGTTCTTTTTATGGATATGATTATCAGGTAGTATTCACGTTTTCGCAACGATTCTCTTATTTGGGCCAAGGATTTGCATATTTAAATAAAAAATACTTATTTTGACAGACTGACAGGTTAGTCACAAATAGTAGGATTCCATTCGGTTAGAGTAAAAATTGCGAAGCGTAGATGTAGGTACCTACCTAGATTAAAACTAGACTATAGATTTGCAACGTCAAAACAGTAATATCTCATTATCATTCGTAAAATGACGATAAACCAATATTAGGTCCCTATCTAGGTAATTTCGAGCCTCAGTGTAGGTACACCTACTTACATACGCCTCGAATAATTTAGGTAGCAAAAGTGTTTGACACAACGAAAATATAAGAGCAAACGTTTCTGGGGAGATTCCGATTAATCGGAAAGGCAAGCTCTCAAACATAAAATAAGAATGAAAATAACTTTAATACTTGGACGATGTTTATTTTATCATCTAGATACTTATTCTGTTGTAATACTCGTATTATGTCGTATAAAAAGAATAAAATATTTTTACAATAATGCTGTATATGGGATACTGCATACTGGTATATAGGAAACAGACGTTGAAAACCAAAAAGTGGGCCCCACTTTATGTTACATTTCAGGCGGACGCTAGATTATTTAATTTTATTATATTTGGAAATAATTTGTGCTTCCTCAAGAAATAGTTTTATTATAAATAACCTGTTGGGTATAATATTTATATAATTTAATATAAAGAAATCAAGTACTAACCCTCTTTCTGCGACGTAATAAACTGCCTAAGACGTGAGAAACACGCTATGGTAAATATTCAAATTTTAGTAATAATAGGTACTTACTTAATTGTTTTTAATTCTTCTTTGTTACAGGTTTAAAGGTTAACGGATTACAAATTAGACTACTTTGAAGACTTATTCATATTTCCTAGATGGGGTCTTCATATCAAAGAAAGGAATCATCATCATCCTTCGCTTTGCAACTTGCTTTATTGTATATTTTTATTTTTCGCATTTTTTGTTGTTGGTTTTCAAATTGACGGCTAGGCAGCAGACACACAGACGAACATAACGAAACTATTCAACATTTGGCTTCGGGACCCTCTAAACGCCATTTACTACCCCGAAGTTGAAAAATGCAACTGAGAGAGGGCTCTGTCTACGCAACACGATGACCGTCAGGCCGCCATAGGAATACACAGGAGGGTGCTCTGTTTGATAAAAGATACGACTCTGTTACCATAGATGTCGTTCTAAGTGAGAAATCCTTGAACTTACAAATCTTTTTTTCTATTTTATACACAAAAATAATATTTTAACAGATTACCTGTCTAGACAGGTAATTGAAGGTAATTGAAGATCGTAGCTCTACTTTTTAAAATAAGAAAAAAAATATTACAGACCTACTAAAAACGGTAATTTTGATTAACATAAACAATACATTACATGCTGGTTTCCACCTGAAAATCTAAATAATAACAGTAACCCAAAAAAAAAGAACTGATTCATTATTCATTGTTTAAAATTAAGAGTTTACTTATTACAAGATTTAGAAAATAACAGATTTTGTGAAGCACAAAATACTTATATTTCTAAACAACAAGCACAACCTAGTAACGTTAAAACAGTGTAGGTAAATACCTGTTCTTGAAGTTGCCCCTGCAACTCTCTTCTACCTCTATACTTTTTGTTCAATAAAATCATAACATGGAAATACCATTTGTGGGACGTCATTTGAGCTCAAAAAAGAAGACATTGTATATTTCATAATATATGTCCCTAGGACATACTTCTATATATAAATATAGGGTTAGATTTAGTTTGTTGATATAGTAATCTAATCTCTAAATATCTATTATTTTTATAATAAATGTAGATAACATTTGGTAGGGCTGGATGTTAATAAGATTCGTAAAGGAACGTAACGGCAAAACTTGTTAAGATGAAATCCCTAAAAAACTTTTTTGGGGAAAATATAGCTTGTATGTATAAAATAAATGTAGAAAATGACTTATAAACATCTAAATAAAAGTACTTACTTAGTAACGGTACGACGATAAATGTGCCAATTTACTTGTAAGTGATTCATAACCCTAATTCCGCGACCGGAATGTCCATACTTTTCTCAACAAGCTATTTGTTACCTATGTAGAAATATGTACCCTCAATTTGAATAACTTCCTCTCGCTCGTACAAACAGCCGTATACGTTTTCCGTTTCACTCTATCCCATTACTTTTATATTGTTCGCTAACTTTCTTGTTTGTATAAGCAAATACACGTATTTGAAAGTTTTTATTTGTAGATTGTATTGTACAGTAATAAGTAGACTGCAGGTACCTACTTATTTCGTAAAATAGATGTCTTTTTGGATTGTTTAGTCAATTTAGTTTAATCTGATTCAATCTTCCAAGGCGGTGAAAAGTCTGATAATAATATAGAGCATTGTATTTTTTTACGAAATAAAGATGTTCATAACATAAATCAATAATGAATAATAAACACCCAACAGAAACATACATATTCCTGACCCCACACTAAGATTCCCTGTGTCATTGGTATCAGTAACTACGAGTACCGTGGTACCACAAAATCGGAACAATTGTCTGCGGAACATACAAATATCTGTCCCGCAGCAGAAATCGAACCCGCACCTCTTGCGTTACAGGCGACTACTTATGCGCTGCGCCACCAAGGTCGTCAACTATCATGAAAGCTTACAAATTGAGAACAGCAGCCGCTATCTATATATCTAGGTACCTGATGCTTATTAATCGCTAAAATGGAATGAAGCCTTTTAGTTGACTCCTTTATCAATAACATGTGGTGTACCCTACCACAGCACCCAAACCCAGAAGAAATATCTGCAGAACATGCAAATATTTGTCCCGCAGCAGTAATCGAACCCGTAACTCTTGCGTCCTAGCCGCGCCATAGAGCTCGTTTAACATTATTAGTAAACGGACAGATGAATATGACAAAACTATACAAGTTCCAAGTCGGACCATTGATTATTTCTAGAACTTGGAAACATGCTCTTATTTTGCTTAAAAGATACGTACAATTTAGTGCTGACGCTACCTTTGCTGGAGAGGCATATTGCTGCTAGAGTCACTCTTTATTCCCTTTATTCTTTATCGTACACACAGAAAATACAGACAAAAACTTACATAGAGTTTTCTTCCAGCAAATCTTTGAGGATAGGGACAACTGAAAAATAGTGGTGGGTACGAGTCTGTTTCACGAAACAAATCCCGCAGACACGGCGCTAGTCTCTATACTAAACATTTATTTCAATCTCATTTTCAACTATCTGATAGTTCTACAAATAGCCGCGGGATTTGTTTCGTGAAAAGAACTCTGATCTATCAACGCACAACCAAAACTACTAAGTCTAGAAAGCTGATATTTGGAATATAGGTTTATATTATAATGTTAGCAATGCTAAGAAAGGATTTTTGGAAATTTTCACGAGTATTCTGCTTCAACGCTTTTCTAACGCAAGAACGCACGGCTCGGGCGGAAGCATAAAGCACAGGTGCTGCTAGCCAAAGGAATTGGTGAAATATTAAATTTCTTCTTGCGGAAAATTATTAAGAAGAAGAAGCGTAATTATTTCGAATTGACTACCATGAATTACTTAACTTGTAAGTAATTAACAAATAATAACAAACTGTGTATTCCTACAATAATAACAAATATATAAACAGCTAACCGACGTATACATAGTGTCCCCACATTAGGATTCCCTGTGTCGTGGGTATGAGGAACTACGAGTACCGTGTTACCACAACACCCAGACCTGGAACAAATATTAGCAGAACATACAAACATTTGTTCCGAAACGGGAATCGAACCCGCACCTCTCGCGTCGCAGCTGACTACTCGCCTGCCGCGCCACTGGGATCATCATAATTTAATCTTACATTTACAAACCTCGATATGCTTTCACCTTATAAATCTTTCTTGAAGTCATACTTATCGTTTCACATTTAATTATCTATTGCAGTGCCCAATAGAGTTTTGGTAATAAAACCTATTGGAGATCCACCCTCAAATTTAATGAGGTATGTACAAATTTAATGCAAAAAACCGTAATTTAAATCAGGATATTTTGCAGATAAATGGTAAAAGGACTTAATTAAGAATCTTTCACGTCAGACGCTTGAATGCATAACAACTCTTTCGTAGGTTCATATAGAGCTAGAATGGTCAACTATAGTGCCGGAGTTTTTAAGCTAGAGTATCCCAAGTCCGATAGTATTCGTACAGGAAAAACATATATAATTTATTTGATTTCTTTCACAACATGCCTTCAATATCATATATTTTTAGACGATAACGATCATTGACGGAAACTTTGAAGCCACTGGAAAACCTTTTTCCACGTCAGTTTGACCACGGTGTTTTCTGCCAGATTTTACAATGAAGAGTGCAATACAATGTACAGCCTAGCTGAGTCCACAGACTAACTAGAGATGCTAGTAACTCATGCTGAGTCGTTCATCGATCGGAACCTAGATCCCATTCCAATACAAGCCGATGCCACAATAATATCTGCTAGTCTGTTAATTGTTTGCGCAAGTAATTGGTAAAGCATTCAACTAAAGGGCTTCATTGTATTGAAGCTTTAATAAGCAGCAAGTATCTAGATAGATAATTGTTTATTTTACACATACAGTGCTCTACCTTCTTGTTTAGCGACCAATATACTCGTTAGGTATAAACTCAAGCCAATATACTCGTTATAGACGAGCTCGAGCTCGTCGATAATATACTCGAGTTCGAATAATAGCGGCTACTGTTCACTATTTGAAAGCTTTCATGATACTTGACGAACTCGATGGCATAGCGGATGAGTAGCCAACAGATACGTAAGTTTGCGGGTTTTTGCAGGTGGTACCATGGTAGTGTGAGGTCAGGACTGTTGAGTGCACATAAAAATAAATATAAATTAAACTTACAAAATGGAAGGAAAGTTTTACGAAATTTTTAGATTCAGGACGTCAAATTAAGTAAAAGCGAGGCGTACAGTGTGATTGAGTTATTGAATAGATATTTGGTCAAAAAGCCGAGGTCGAATCTTTGAGATATTATAAAATCTTGTGATTTCCTTTAAGCGTGGGTTAACAGTTTAACAACCAAATAACTAGTATTGACATATTTTTTCAAAACAAAAACAAATAGCCAGGCAGATTACGCAACCACCCAACATTACTAAATGAAGCGTTTAGCTTTGTGTCTAGAACCCTTTATAAATAATAAGTTTGAAAAAGTTTGATCTGCTCTATCTAACAGCAATTTTCCTGCAAAACCTCTATAATGATCATAGAAATTCATGAATTATTTCCAAGTAGCTATTCCTGAGTCCATAAACTACGTTGCACCCATATCACCTCAAAATAAATGGAAATGGGCAGCTGCGTACAATTTACTGCAAGTTCATCTAAACTTATTTAACTTAACTATTTTTTTTATTTTAAAAATATATATGTACTATTAGTGGAATGCTAACGTCTTTGCCCAGGTTGAATTCCGGAAAATCTTTGTTACTTCTCGAAAAATCTTAGTACATCCTTCTTGTAGGTACATTAAATAAACATACCCTCAATTTAGGACTTTCAGCTTAGGCTGTGCATTGATTCAGTCAGTGAGAAAGTCACGCAACAATATTAATTTAGAAGAAGCTTCGTTAAATTTTTTATAATATATTCAGGAAATTTGAAAACTGCATGTTAATGATGTTTCTATCATCGATTGCAACGTCCTTTCTGTGCTTAACTTATGGCGATACAACTTTTCTAAGAACCATCTTTGAAGACATACAAAACGATTGCAGAAGACCGCATTACAAACAGACAACCTCTTATGGAAAACGAATGAACGGGCTCACAGAGGTAATAAAACAAGAAAGAATGTTGCATGGCAAATATATAATCCAACTGATAGAAGTTGTACAGCGTTATTCGAAATCTTCGGATACGAGGACTATTTCACTATGACACTAACATTAGTGTAACTCGATTCCTCTCTGCTAAGGGTCACGACCTCTCGTCATAATATTCTCATTTATATGGGCACAGATCGTTCCTCCTTCTATGTGAAAGGTATAGACTTAGGAATATATGGGTATTCCATGTCTGTCTCTCCACTCTCCTTCTTAGGTTTAAAATGATATTTATTCATCTTATCAAAATTTCCGTTTAAAAATAAATACCTTAATAAATGTATCTTAAACTTTCGCAATGAAAACTTGAAAGGAACGCTGCGAATAAATTGAGATTTTTTATAGAGGGATTTGTTCCAAATGAGCTTGTATCTATTTTTTGATTTGGGCCCGCGGTTCCCGCGGAGTCCTGTGCACCATCCCAAGGCGCGGCGCCGCCCCGCCAGTCCGCGGTATCCATGGCAACCTGCTCAAATGACGTATCGATCCCGCGGAGGGGAGCCCTCCCTCGCGGGGTGGCGCCGCTTCACCCGCTCGCGACCCCCTTGCACCCCTGCTGCTGCTGCCTGCCACCACTCGACCGTTGCCGTTGGCCCATGCAAAATGACGGATGTAAACTTTGGATGTACCTCCTTGGAAGAAAATATTTTTCATTAGAATGAATGATAAAAGTAATGATAAAAAACTTTTTATTCAACAGTACGGAAAAGAAAAAATAAAAGACTCTTTAAACCAGTGGCAGGTCGGGCTTATTCCATAGAGATTACTAAGTAGATGGTACTCGTATTGTCTCTGACAGAAATGTCTGGAAAACAATAAGAAGCCAGAATTTTACAGTTACATAAATCACATATTATGTGCGTGAGAATTTCGCCGTCTTGCCTTGCAAGTTACAATAACGGCCGATCGGCATACTATTTTATGTATGTGCGAGCCGGCATACTTTAGTTGCTTCACTTTAAAATTAGTTTTAATCATCTGCGACGTAGCACGTTAACTAAAAACAATTCAAAGCTTGTTACGTGAATACGGATGCTGAAAGGATTCAGATAAGACTACTAGGAAAATCTATCTACGACTAAGAAATCTAGGAAACTCTGCGTGATTAGTCGCCACTGACCAATTATGGTCACTCACGGTGATACTGCGTTTCCACTTCTATACAATTATTGTGCAAGATAGATAAGCCTTTAACGTAAACAGACTATAAATAGTTATATTTCCTGTGTAAACATAATTAATTGAACAAAATTACCCCCCGACGTCTTTTCCATCGTATATTATGCAACCATCCTTCATAAAAAAACTAATACAAAAAATCACATTCCAATCGAATAAACCGTTTCAGAGATAAATTGTAATAAACAAACAAGCAACCTCTTACACCAAACGCATAATTATAAAGAGTCCTAACGTCTCTGGTACAAAAAATTACTCACTTAACGACCCCAATAATGTAGTATGAGCGTAAAGTAGGTAATTTAAGTTGATGTCTGAATTAAGTATGAGTAGTTTACACTAAATATAAAGTAATATATTATCTCAACAGATAGAGAACCAAGTTATGAAACAACGGCTAACTTTGATTAGTTTCTGATATTAATTTCCTACGAATGTTTAAATGCAATCAGGACTTAGTAATATGATTTTCCTGGTTGGGTGGCTGGTTATATTGGAATGAAACCAAATGCTTTTAATAAATCACAGATTATCCTGACACTGACATGCAATATAGGTCTTTTTTTTATAGCGGTTTGATTAATGGTTCTTGTAACTTTTTATAGAAAACTGGTTTTATTTAATTATTTATTTGGTTTTTTTCATTCAATGGCGTGAATACTTTGACTATGTATTAAGTGAGGAATCGATACTAACATGCACCTTAGACAAAACACTATTAGGTTTATTAGGTGTACCTTCTTAGCATAACCATGTAACTGTAAATTTTATTGTGAACTAGATTCTGCCCACGGCTAAGCCCGCGTGGTATGTTGATAAAAGTAGCGTATGACCGTCTCTAGACTTCAAACTATGTCCATATCAAATTTCATGACAAACGGCTCAGCGGTTTAGCCCGGAAACATATAGGTAAAGATATTTCCGCTATGATTTTACCAACTTAATTGATACTTATGGCCAAGTCACACAATATCATTATGATTTGTAGATTATGTGTTATTCTCATAAATAAGCTATATTACTGTAAAGTTTAATCAAAATCACACCCCCTAGGGTTAGTTTTCTAAAAATAAAAAATATGTGTTTTATTATTTATTTTAAAGTTTATTTGTACCGAGTTTTGAGCTAATCTTACCAAGAAATAACATTTTCCATAGAAAATTTACCACTTCTTTAGGGGTCGATTTTCGAAAATAAGATTAGCCCATGTGTTATTACAGAACCTAAATTATCTATATTCTAAACTTCAACTAAACAGGTTTAGTAGTAGTAGTAGTTTAGTAGTTACGGAGATACGTGGTAACAAACATTCACACACACACACACACACACACAGACTTTTGAATGTATTATATTAGTAGGATAATAAATTTAAAAAGTACTAACAGAAAATATACAGAATCACACAAAAGGAAAAGTTACATCGAGTTTTTACACCTCAGTTATATTAAATAACATTGAGGGCCTGTAAAATAAATAATTATATATATATATTTTTTTCATTATTATTATTATTATTTTTATTTTTATTTATGTTGAGATGGTTTGGGCATATAGAAAGGATGTACGAAAGTAGATTAACAAAACGAGTATAAAAGGCGAGCGTGAATGGGATAGTTGGTACAGGAAGGCCTCGGCGAACGTACTCTGACCAAATTAAAGACATTTTAGAAAAAGCCCAGGTCAGAAGTACACTAAACCACCGAGCCTATATGAAGAATGTGATGAGGATGAATGAAGCGAAAGAGGTATGTCAGGGTCGTAGCAAGTTGAAATCCTTGGTCTCTGCCTATTCCTCCGGGAAACAGGCGTGACTATATGTATGTATTTATTTTGTCTATAGCAGAAACGTGGATAGCATCCAAATCAAATATTTGATTTACCAACACCAACAAATGTATAATGTAAGATGCTCCTTACTTTATACATTCGTTGGTGTTGATACTATGCGGTACTTACACCACATTTCATACTATTTTCGCGAATATTGCCTTGGACAGCCATTTCTCTCAAGTTTTTTTTTTTAGGGATGAAATGAACCAGTAGGTACAGGTTGACAAACGCGCCTAAATACATCCCTGCAAGATCATAACTAAACAAGCGTCCTTCACAAACGTACAAAACTACAGTTTTAAATTAAATCATTGTCATGTTTAAACGTTTCTTCTTAAATTTTGTTTCAAACATTAACATAATTAAGTGGTTCTCAAAGTTTTCCCATTATAAACTTAGCAAGAAATTTTATTTTTCCCTCAAGTCATGTGTCTAAGTGTGCGCTCGTGTGGACGACACGGCGAATTGGATTTTCCGTAGTGTGAGTAAACCTACTTTTGCTGAGAGAACAGGGAAACCTTGGAGATTCATGAAATATTAATATTAAACGACTGAGAACTTATTCCAAAGGTAATTTAAGCTCATGCTGCTAACATTTTCTGCATGTGGAGCTTGAAATATTTTAGTAAAGCTATAGAGATCAAAATCAGTATGGGTGAAATCATGTTTTTATTGTCGGTCTGTAAATCAGGGGTACACAAAAAAGCACATTAATTTACCGTATTCCCCCTGGTGGACATTCCCAGGTCCATACTCAGTACACAAAGGCAATTCCAAATAGTATATATACCTATATGGAACATGCCCTCGTTTCGCATAGTCCTACAGTTAGCTACAGTTACACCTCCGAATTTTTAGTTCGATGGAATGCCAGTTTCCTCACGATTCTTTCCTTCGCCGTTTTGAGCACATATAGTGTAGTAATATTCATCTTAATATAGTTGGTTTTGCCTAATCACCTGTATGGTAATAGAAAACAGTTTTGGAACAATCTTCCTTCGTTCGTAGCTAGTTACTTAGGCCTTAAACGACCAATAGAAAAACATTTAGGTGAAGGAACCTACTTTTCATAAATATTTAAAAAATAAAGAGAATGAACTATTCCAAAGCTTTAAGTTTCAGTCATAACGTCTTCCCTCGATGCGAACTAAGAAATATAGATCCTCGCGAGCAAAACCTGTACTAAATCACTAGCCAGCATTATTACACAAACATTATACCGCGATCAGCGGAATTTATTTACCGTCGATAGATAAGTTCCCATAACAATATGTATTTTGGGGGGAAAATATACATGATGCAATTAATACAAATATTCCCGAAACAATGAGTTATTTCTTGCTCTCGGGGTGTAAAAGAGAGACTATTATACTTACCTACTCTTTCTAACTCTGCGTAAAATGGCAAAGATTTTAAAAGGATGTTACATAGCCAGTGTTTTTTTTTTGTCGAATTTCAAGACCCCCGACATGTCTTCCGTCGTCTATTGCATCCCCTAGTGACTATCTGAAAACCATCTTTGAAATCATTATTAAATTAAAGTTAAATTAAATTAAAATATATTCCAAATAGAAAATAACATAACAGTATAAAAACGAAAGTAGTTATTTCTATCACCTTATACACTAAACCGATAATTATTTATAACCGATTACAAAAAAAAACGCCGTATAAACCGGATATAAATCGTTTTGGACAAATAACCTTAACTTAACCTAAACTTATAATATGGCAAATTCATATTATAAGGGCTTCTTACGTCAGGTGTATTTTAATATGATTTTTATGATTATTAATATGATGATGGAATGTGATATTGTTTTCATCTAGGGCCAGAATATGACTTGCTGTACTACTAGTGTCTTTCGTTTTCGGAAGCAGTCTTGTTACGCCCATTATTCTTAAACACATTTACTCCAAAAACTTGTCACTAATTACTCGTATAAGTAAAATTCATCTTTGTGTTTCCTTTAAATATGCCTTTTTTAACGCAAGTTATCATTTAAATTATTAAAATCTTCACTTACCTATATATTTTTCTACTTACTCAGGCATAAACTAAATTCATCATACTCTTATTATTGTGTTTAGTTACAAAGTCATTAAGTACAGTTAACAATTTCTCCTCGGACCGGTTCTTGAGGTAAGTACAACAAACACTTTTTTATGGCTATTTATTTTACTAATAAAGACATCATTTAACTTAATGCAACACATAGATACGGTACTAAAATGAGTTGAGCATGTACTGATTGATTCTGTAGTTACTACCCACGCATATAAAAATATTAGCCTTGAAGTGTATTGCCAATGCTTGTTTTTTTATGTAGTTAATTTATTGTAAGTACGACATAATATTTAGAACTTTCTATGGGAGAAGCTACTACTACTAGATACTTTCTATTTTCCTGAAATAAAGTTTCTACTACGAGTAGTTCAGGAGCTTATGAATTCATATACATTATATGACTTCAGAACGCGAAAATGAAGTACCTACCTAATTACTTGCAACATACGTCTTGGTTCCGGGTATGGAATCCGCACTTCTCACGTCTAAACCGGCTACTTGCCGCCTAGCCACTACACACATGTTCGTCACACAAATTAGTCTTCTGTTTTTACTAAACAATAGAACTCACGATAGTCCCAAATGTTTAGTTGAATTTGTGTGTGACAATAACGGCACAGCATTCGGATAGACAGTCATTGACACAGTTCTGTGGGTGATAACGATACAGCTACATAGAACATTTTGTATGTGATCCGTACTCCGTAGGTGACAATGATACGGCTATTTACAGAGTATTCATTTCTATAAAATAAAAAAAAACGTATAAATCAACTTCATGTACTAGAACTATTTGTAAACATTTCTTCTAAAAACTGATGCGAAAAAATGAGGATCATGAGACCGTTCATCAAATTGTGTACATAAGGTATTATAATATCGGTGACTTAAGTAACTTCTTTATTACATATCTTGGTACGCATATTTCTATATTTCAATAAAATATAACTACCTGAAATCATATTTTTTTTAAATGTGGATGATTGATGCTAATATTATTCATAACGGCTGAACCAATTTAAATAAAATTTCCTCCTCGCGTCGTATTCCTCAATACTGGAAGGGTTCCCGGTAATTTTTTTCTTGGGCGTTGGTGGGTTATCGTGATCCGTTGCTGGCGCACTGCATGGCTTCGTGGAGATTTGAGTTGTTGAGTCAAATCTCATGATGGTGGTGCAGATCTAGTCGGACGAACTAAACGGTTTTCGGCCTCATGGTTTCTTCGCCTCGATCTTACCAGTGATGACGAGCTTTTCCAGGATGTTACTGCTTTTCAGCAGGAGGTAAATTGAAGATAGCCTATTAGTTATCTTGAGTTCCTTGAGTACTGACAAGTTTGTTCTTCGGGTTGTCCAAGAGGTTCGCAGAAGTCTAAGGGTCTGCGCACCATACAGGAATATGGAAAAGACTAGGCTACGTATGAGTCTGACATCGTATGAACTGACAAGTTTTTTTAAACTATTATTTTTACACATAGGCTACTTATCCACGTACCAAGTAATCGAAGTTGTGGGCAGAAGCTAGTAAAACATAGAGTAAGCACGTGGCAGTTTGCGGAATAAAATCATTATCTACGTCCCGATAAAACCACAGGGTTGTTATTATCATCATGCAGTCAGAGCCCGTTCACACAGACGGACGTTTCACGAGCGTCGGCGCTTCCACGCGACAACGACAAAAAAGTGATCGGTAACGAATTCTTAAGATAATAAACATTTATTTCAGGTAACAACATGAACAACATTAAAAATGATGGGAATAGGCCCATAACGTAAATACCTTAGAGACTAACATACATACATACATAATAGTATGACTTATTACTACTTGTTAACACGTCAAGTCTGCGACGTGTTACGCAATTGCGCAGTGTCTAGTAGTCGCCCGCGAAAACGACGTAACAGCACATTTTTCGGACAAAATACGAGTACCTCACTCATGAAGGTCGAAAGATGGGTAAATAATAATAGTAATAAATACGATTTTTTTAAAGGAACATACTATTTCAACCGGTATTTATTTACTAGGTTACGAAAACAATTAGTTACAGCACTCAATAAGTAGGTTCAATGAATGCGTAGTTCCATTCAACCATACTCACAGTCGATTCAAACGTCTGTCGCCAGCGTGTCGATGAAACCAATCAAAATGCGATCAAATCGCAGCAAGTACCTAAAGACATGCAGCGAGCGATATACTTCATAATCAGCGAACATAGAAGTCTGTCGCTTAAAAAATGTCGCGCAAACTCAGTCAATGCAAAGACTCTATGACTGCCGACTGCCAGACGTTTTATTTACAGCTGCGCTGTGGTAACGCTGACGTCCGTGTGAATATGCTCTTAGTTTTATTAATAAGTTGTTGTCTGGGACAGCGTTGACTTGCACAATGGGATAGGATGGTCCCGTCCCCCACTCCGGCCTGGCGGCTGGAATGCCCATTGTCCCGCGCCGTAGGTTGTTCCACACTTGACTCACTTTAAATTGACTTTCAATGTAAAATTAAACTTAATAACATACTCATAGCTTTTAGTTTCGTATCACTTGTCCTTACTGGCTGAAAGTACGATGAATAAATGCATGAATGAAATGGATAAATTGAAAATACTTTATTGTATACCACAAGATAACAAAATAAACAAAACCTTAATGTAACTAAAAGTACAATTGACGGTCTTATAGCTTAGAAGCTTATCTGACTAACGTCCCACCCCGAAAAAAACTAAAGAAAAAATAAAAGCGTATTTATTTAGTATAAGTACACATCTAAGTCTAGTCCGTGACATCATAAACTTTATTGTTGCATTATTTATTGCAGCTCCCAATAGTCACGTTTCTTAAAATCATACAAAAGATTATTAAAAACTGTATGACAATCGATTTCGCCAGTTTACATTCCTTCATCCTATTATGCCCCCTAGTTTGCGAAAGAGAGTCTACCCACGATGACGTCATGTATATAGTTTAGGAAATATCATACTGGTTTATTGAGTTTCACATTACGTTAGAAGCGATGGTACTTTTATTCAAAGTCTCTATCATTTGCCAGTTTCAGACAGAGCTCATCTTGTTCAATTGGTACTACGCTAAAGCGGAATAAAGGGTTATAAAAAAATACACGTGGTGCCCCGTTATAAAAGTCAATTTGGCTTTCAATATTTGTAGGAAAATGACGTCGATGTGACATTTTTGTGCTTATGTTGTTATTTTATTTCATGGTTGAAATCCCCATATTTCGGAATGACATACATGTTCTGGGACAACTTGTATATACAAAAACAAGGCAAAAGATAAATCTGAAGGCCAAATGTACATTTCTTACATTACAGCAGAAGTGTTGGTCAATGCTTGCATTGCCTAGTCAAAAGTAGCTTTGACTGCCCTTCGGTCTTTGACTGCAACATATCGATATTATATCTACATTCGGCTGCTGCGAACATCATCAATGGCGAATTTAATTTGCGAGCTTTCAGTTTACAAGCACTTTATGAAATGAAATGCTACAATACGTTTGTGTATTATTTTATTAAAGAGACCTATTGTAATGCAGACAATGAATTGTGTATCGTGCTCTTTTCAGAAAATTTTAGTTGAAAGTGGTAATTGATAATTATATTCATCGGTATAAGTTGTATGTCGTTTACCCTTTTTATTATTTTCCCGACGTTTCGACTGTATTGCATCTGCCGTGGTCACGGGATGACTGGAGTATATGGAGCTGTAGTAGCCGCAACTCCCCTCATTTCATGTTCAGAATCAGAAAAGTCCATGTTCGCATTACGACACACTACACTAACCGTATCACCGCACTACACAATCGGATCACGACGTGAACTGCTGCTGATAACCTCCAGATCGATGGCGTGGCCATGGGCAGCCCGGTGGCTTCGGTGTTGGCAAACATCTGGATGTAACATTTCGTAGGACATTTAGATTTTTCAGCTAGCGGTATAAAGTTGTGGAAACGATACCTAGATAATGTTTTCTGCATTACGAAGGGTAATAAACGGGAAGTAGAACAATTTACATTGATTTTAAACTTCATTCAACCAAAGATCCGTTTCACTTATGAAATGGAGAGTAACAGGCTTCTCTTGATGTCAAAGTGATGGTGAAAACAGATGGTCTCAAAATGTCTTCCTGCTATAGAACCAACCTAACCAACTACAAAAAAACATCAAATACCCTGGGTTCCAATTACAGTCGTAGCCGAACGACTCTCTTTTCCTTGAAAAAGTCAAAGTTTTAACAGCTTTTAATATAGCCGCTTACGGTTTTGATTGGAACCCGGGGTTAGTAAAATCTCCTCCAACAAACTGAAGCTAGCGGATCATCCTGTTATCTAAGCCATAGAATAAGATAGCATGCGAGCAGGTTCCAATTAATGCCATATATGGATGACGTCTGGTACTCTGTGAAAAATAGTTAAAACTTTGGCTGTTTTAAAAAAAACGAGACGTTACGTTTTACGCCTGTTATTGAAACCCAACCTAGAGGTTTTCTTATGAAAATTAAACCCTAATAGTTTCGTCATGTCCATCTGTCTGTATGTCCGTGCTTGTGTCACGCCCCGATTCTTAGTTCAGATTAAAGCATATTGAAATTTAATTTGGATCGAGACAGGTGTAATTTCATAACCCAAAAACGAAAATTGAAAAGTAAAATATAAGTGTAACTTTTTCGCAGACATCACTGAATAGGACTCTTAAAATCACTTTGAGATTTGTCTACATCATTTTTTATTTCAAATCATCGTCCAAAAAATATAAGGCAAAGCAGCATAAATTGTGTCCTGTCCTATAATTTTTAACCATGAGTCCTAGAAGTATGAAACAAATTTTAGCGAGATAGAATTTTTTAACTAAAACTAGTCCAAACAATTTCCAATGGTAACTTTAGGAGATATAACTTCAGGACTCCTAATATAGCGTGTCTGGACACGTCTTGAGCATTTTATCTAAACATATTATATCACCAATAAATTGAACATAAAGACAACATACAAGAGTAAAGAAGACATAAAAAGCTTTATTTAGTACTTTACGAAGACAAACGAGCATAGACAAATCATGTTTTGAAGAGATGATACAGAGTCGTGTTGGGTCGTGTCGTGTCGGCCGGATCGTGTCGAGGCGACACATTCTAAGTACGTAACACATTATTGTAACGCATAGTTGCATCGGCATTATAATGTAGTGGAGTTATTAGTGGTTGAATCGAGAGGCTCTCGAAGCGAGCTCAGCTGTCAAGGCCAACTGAGGTCACTCCTCCGACGCTCTCCGCACCACGATACCAGACCGGTTCTACAATTTTTAGTCTCTTTTTATTTTCATTTTTGTATACACAGCGCTGAGACTAAACAATGTTTATACGAGTCAACATGGAATTAACTTTTATTGCATACGACTGAAATAATTTGAAACATGCTTTTATATTTTACTAAAACGGAGACAGGAATTATTTTTTGGTTGGAATTGTTTAAAAGTTATCCATCATAGTATGGTTAGTAGCAAAATACGAATGTTATTTTTTTACCAACTTGAAAAATGGGATTATTTTTGGTTTATTACTACAACGATTACTCCGTCAATTTATTTTTCTTTGGAATTGTCAAATATTTTTTAAATAATTTCAAAAGATATTTGACTACTACAAAGAAAATTATTACAATTATTTTGTGCGAGCGAGTTCACGCGCTCATCGGGCCTGGTTGAAAAGGGTTATATCGGATAAGAACTTTTTCAGAAATACCAAATTTTCTACCACTAAATTTAGCTACATATTACGTAGATTACGTAGATTACGCTGGGTACTATAAAAAAAAATATTGACTAAATTTATACTAAACAAGAAGAACTTTTTCAAAGCTCTAGACTATCCTACAGTTTTTTCTGTAGAATGAGATTACCTTAAGCTAGACCTAGCTATTTTTATTTTATTTCTTGTTACAAAAACCACCATGTAAATTTTATCAAAATTGTTAGGGCTGTATTCGGGTTTTCTGGTAGTGACCAGCATAATTGTTGGTAAAGATAACATTTTTAGCCAAAGCTTTTTACGAGTATATCTATTAGACATCCTGAATGCTTTTCAATCGGTTGTGTGACAGTAGAAACCCTGAAAGTAAAGTTTCAGTTGTATAAGAATAAAGAACATAAACATTTTATAAATTCCAACACTGTCTATTTATAATAGCCACGTTTGTTTACTTTTACAAAAAAGTTTGTTTTTTCTCCAATGTTTGATTGCCGCCAGATGGCGCAAGTATAGTCTTTATGTTGTAGATTCTGTATAGTTTCAATTCTTAACAGCTATAAACAGGCACCCTCGCCGTCTATGGAATTTCCACACTTACTTTAAATAGCTTCACAATTTACTCAAACATAGCCATTAAGATTCGTGTTTTCAATAAATCTGATAAACTAATAATAGGGAATTAGGGACACAGAACTAGTGGTGCGCAAAATCTTTGTATGTTTAAAAAACGAGGGTTGTTTGAACTATGTAGGTTATTACTTGCTGTTGAATTAGTAAGGAGATAGCGCCAGTCCTAAAAAAGCTTCTTTGATATTTTCCCAAGATGTATCAAGCTATACCATGTTTGGGTCCCAACGTTTGCGAGCCCTAATTTATTATTGAATGTTTCTTCAATTGTTCTATTTTTCAAAAAAAGATATATGGAGGATACAGCTTTAGTTACTATAAAGCTGATTCGTCAATTAGTTTTTTTATATACACAACATAGTCACGTACATAGTCCTCATCCTAAACTATGCACTAGTTTTAAGAGACCTGTTGAATCATAACCAACTCAAAGGTTTTATGAAATACGCTTATATCCCACCTGTTATACATGTTGGTTACTTTGTTAATATTTTAATAAGAAATTATTATTAACATTTAATAGGTTACGGTCTCTGAACCATAACAAAAATATTAGTGAACAACTTATAGGCACTGTGATAATTAGGTGAACTTCAGGTCCAACTGTGGATTCGACCAATCTTGTCTGATCATTGTTTTATTCCAGGTTTTTTTTTGTTTATTCCAATAAAACCATGTATCCGAAAGCAAATTGCTGAATGTTATCGAGAGGTATTTTAATGGCGGGAGAGCCGTTACCTACTTACATTTCGTTACATATTTGATTTGAAAGATGAAAAATCACATACTAGCACTATGATAATGCATCAAAATTAAGTTGGCATAAAATTTTACTTTTCACTTCAATTAATAACTGTAATTTAATAATCATTGGTTGGCATTATTTGTTCATTCATTCATTCATCTATCAATACCCAGTACGTACTCAGTCGACCCTATCCGACACCCCCGACATCGACCTACGATGGATGATGGACGCAAACGATGATAAGTACTAGATTATTTCAGGATGTAACGATTTGGATTATCTGTGATACATTACATGATACATTTTGTTAAATAAATAACTTTAATTTGATTCAGGGACAGTACCATTACATTTGGTTGAATTCATATTAATGTAAAGGTCCTTCCATATGATATATTATGTTTTGCGAAAAATTCTAGGTAATACTTAAGTAATCAAAAATATATGCAGCAAGAGTCACCCAAACTTCAAAACAAAAGACTTCAACGCGTGCGCGTACGCATTTAAATCATTTAAGAATCAATGTTTTTTTTTCTACAATAAAGTATGCATGTAATTCATACTATAAAAAATATTTATATAAATAAACAAAACTTTAACGTAAACGATGTTAAATAATTATGAGTCATATAATTGGCAACTGTAACATTGTTTTATGGTATTCATGCTTCGCTTGGTATATGTATCACTTAAATAGCGTCCAAGCGTTGAAAATACACGAGAAATATAAACGAACTGAAGAACAATGGCGTATTATGTGGTAATATTAGAAATATATTCATTTACTTATGCGTGGAAAAAGTATCTAAACAAATCGCAGCATTGTTTTAATATACTTGACGCAGGGTTGAAGCGGCTCATACATATGGAAACATCCCATAATAGGTGCCTCTGCGTATGTTTTCGATTTTTATTCAGAACCAAATCATCATTTTACCTATAAGTTATGGAATCCTATTTTCATCGTCGACCCTGTAGTAATGTTCTCAAAACCCTTTCTATAAGTATCATTTCCAAATATTACCTACATAAGATTCTGTTAATTCCATCCTTGTAATATATGACTTTTGTCACTTTAAATATCCAGATAAGTATTTTTATCTTATCCTCGTTTGGGTTAGAAGGGATCGTGGCTGCAGCCATCTTAGTAAGAGCTCCTTCTTTGCCTGAAAGTTGAATGGAAACAGGGTGTTTCACTAAGGTTCTGGATCTTTTGTTGTGGTTATATCCGAGGCTTCGAACGAGTAACTTGTCGGGGTCATAACCTGTTTGCGACCCCTCCCGACGGGACCGAAGCTCTGCTTGGATGTACTCTAGTGACCTGTAGGCGTAGAACTCTGACTTATGAACAGATGAAAACAATAATCTGTAGGAGAGTGAAATGAATTAAAGATTGCTAAATTCAAGCTTTGCTGTGTGACAATGAACTCTGTCGCATTTTTTTTATGAAGCTAAACCTTTGCTAAATATGCGGACGTAGTTTAGCTTTTTAGGGTTCTGAAAACCAATGGCGAAATTGGAACGCTCAGTTTCGTCATGTCTGTCTTTCTGCGTTCTCGTGTCGAAACCCCCGATTTTTTGCTCAGTATCAAGAAAAAACGTGGTATAAAAACGTGTTTTCGTAACCTAAAAACTAAATTTGATTTTTTTTTTACGCAACCCCTAGTTCATATATACATAGAGTGGGTTTTATATTATTTTATTACAACCTCCTAGTGGGGTATCATTGAAGAGGGTCTCACATATCTATATATATACCTAAATCATTTTAGGTTTCCTCAATAGTTTTTTAATTATAAGCCCTCGTCCAGGGAATCTAAAAACTGCATTTGAAATTAAATTATTATTATATATACATTTTTTAAATTGAATATCTTCTCCAATTAAGAAGCCAAGTTATTCCAACGCCTTCATTGCAAAATCGTTATTCTACGAAAAACTTTTTTATTTCCGCTAATAGAAATGTTAGAAATCGGATCCCTAAAAACAAGGAATGACTTTCAATGACAGACATTTTTTCTATGTAAGTTCACTTTCATAAAGCAAAATCTAAAATATAGGTTCAAGCTTTTACGTGTCTCGCGCTTAGTACTATTTAATTCGCTACTTCTAGTCTACAATCTCCTGAAGTCTGCAAAAGGGGTACAACAGAAATATTACTCAACCTCACATCCCTCCCTAATTTTGAATTGCAATCTGACGTTTGCGTAGTAGAGAGAGGTAGGAGTAGAGACGAAGTTGCAACGGAGGGTTTGTTGGTATAAAATTCAAATCGTCTGGAATGGTCGATCGAGGTTTGTTTGCGTAGGGTATTTGATTTGTTGAAATGACGTCGTGGACGTGTTGTATTTATTGGGCAGTGTTCCCTGGGCCGTGGATATTGTTAAGGCACACAATGCCAGTGCAGCGGGCCGTTGTGCCTTGTGAAATGTTGCGCGACTACTTTTTTCGTCTGGATTCTACTCACGATACTTGTTTTTTAAGCCGCGAGCCCGAGATGTACAGGTTTATCTGTTTAAAATTTATTAACATCGAGAAACAATTTTAAAACCTTTTCTATAGATGGTCCATGAGTGATTCATGATGAATGAGAATGTATACTATGGCTATTATAAGGTATTACGGTGCTCATCATCATGTTTTAAATAGTATGTTTCTACTAACTACGATTTATATATTATTTTTATACTTTAACAGATTTTAATTCGTTATTATTACAGTACCCATAATAATAACTATTTAAAGTCTGACTCTTGACTTGCATCATAAAATCTATATATCGTAAAAGCAGTGAAGTACCACTCTAAGTATTGTGTATATTTTAAATTTATTTCTGGAAATATAACGAAGATAGCCATTTTAAATACTTTTGTGAAGGCATTTTGTATAAATAAACGTTGTCCACGTTGGGAAGACAGCTAACCACAGCTTACTTACTGAGGCTATGCCGCGTTTATAAATACGATTAAACATCTATTGGAAGTAATATTTTTTACAAAAAGATGATAATTCGTGTGTCTCCCAAAATAGAGTTTGCAAACACGTATATGAATTTAGTATAAGCCTATTTAAAAAATGTTTAATATCTTAAACAGTTTCTACCTTAAATTATCCAGAATCTAAACGAAAAAGTTCAAATCATCAAAAACAAGCTTCAGAAAATGTTCTAAATTATTTGTCATTTGGTACATTGAACTTGAGATAACGAGTAGATCGAAAAAGATTATTTATAATTTAATTTTGGAAATCGAGTATATTACATACAGTAAGATATCTAACAGCTATTGGTAGGCGCTATCATTTAACCGTGGGGCACAGAGGCTTCACAAACATGGAAATGCTGCGTACGATGTGCTGCGTATAAAAAATATTTATTTTATTGAAGGTTTTTGGTTCATTTGATATTTTGTTTTGTAGCCTCTGCATTACCGCATTGAGGTGCGTCACGAAGGACGGCAACATAGTATAGCATTAATTTTATTAATGGTCCAATAAAGGCAAAGGTTTGATTAAAAATAGCATTTTGTTGTAATATTCTTGCGAATACTTGACTCTGTGTTCGATGTGACATCTGAGGTGAGTATACATTTATTCGTAACATTCCTTTCTTTGGCTATGTAATTATTTTAGTAGTCACTTACAATTTCATTGAAATAATTGATTTTACTCTTCGTTGAAATGTCGAATCTGCAGTTTGCGAGTCCTGCGTTTATCATAATGAGTTGTATTCAAAAGAAATAGAAAAATAAAAGTTGGTGAATTTTAAACTGTTTTACCGTAACCTATGGCTTGCAATACCAAAGGATTGCGTCGCCGACCCTGAGACTTAATGGATGAAAGTCTCACGTGCCTGTAATTTCACTAGCACCCTTCAAGCTGGAACGCAGTGGTAGTACTTCCCAGCACAAGTTCTTCACAAGACTTCAAAAACGATAAGTTGAAATAGCAGCTTAGTCACTATCTCATTTTTACCAATAATTCCATAAACATTTAGTTCCTTGTTTCCATAAAAAAAGTTTAGAGTCTCATAATTGTTAGGAATTACCATCAATTTAACATGAGTTATGGTGTCATAAATTAAAAGTGTAATTTACTTTTACCAAACGACGTAGTCAGTGAAAATGGGTTTTAAAATTAGAGCCAAAAATTATTTTTTCATACAATTGAGACGTTAACATCGAAATATAACCTCAAAACCAATTTATTTAGGTACATGAAATTGTAAGTGTCTACTACAATCACTATTTTGTCAAAGAATGTAAATAAAAATATAATTAATTACAAAACAAAAAGCTCTTAAAAGCTTTCCTTTCCAAACTCAGCAGGATTGGGGTGGCACCCCTCAGTATTAACTATAGGTACCGTCGGGGCTAGATATTATTTTAAATATATGTTTCTGCTTCTTAATGTATGTTTCACTTCTTAATGTTTTACAGTTAGCTATGCCATGCCTACAGCTTCGCTCGCGAAGTACCCGGATCAAAAGTAGTCATGTATTATTCTATGTCACCAACAATACATATTTAAAATTTAATCCATATCGATTCTGCCGTTACGTAGATCCTTAACAACAGATATCAATCTAAACTTTCGCAATCATACTAATACTAAGAAGGATAGTAGGATAACATTTTATGTCGCACGTAATT
Organism: Perizoma flavofasciatum; assembly: GCA_958496245.1. NCBI lineage: Eukaryota > Metazoa > Arthropoda > Insecta > Lepidoptera > Geometridae > Perizoma > Perizoma flavofasciatum. Next base: position 7,945,548 of record OY292425.1, on the reverse strand, counting down.
GTTTTCTAGAGGACATACTACAGCCTCGCTATTTAGGATAACGGAGTTCTGACTTCGAGTACTTAAATGCCTTATAGTTAGTTTAAGTTATGACCGATTGTGTTGTCAAAAAGATTAGCTTATCGGATTTGTGAGAACTCGTTTGTGACACAGTAATGATGAAGGCATATGTGGAGAAATAAAACAAATTATTATTAAGAGCGTATTTAGACAAAGAAAATGATGATTTTGTTTGTTTTTCCTATCATGAATAAATGGTACCTAAAATAAATAAATGCATCCTAATAATATTACCTATTAATAAGCCGAACATAGGCTATATCTAACCTATGTTCTGCTTATTAATAATAAAATAGTAGTTTTAGAAAATAAACTATGGCTAAGAATGTATACATTTAAGTCTCGGGGCTGGGAGTTTTCTTAGTATAATATGAATGTATTTACAAAAAAAAGCATATAAGTAGTGTATCAGTCATGTAGTTCCCATAATACAAGCTCTTCTTAGTTTGGGGTTAGATATGGGGCTGTATGAAAAATGAACAGCATTATTTATTTATTATTTATTTATTTTTCCAGCATTAAGGAGGAAGTTTTTAACTGTCTCTATTTAAGGTTTGTATGTTCTGTATATATAGCACTTACAATAGTTTCACTACATAACACTATTATTTACATTACACTAACTTAAAAGGTTTGGTCTTTTGAGTCTTTTACTATGCCCGTATTGACGAGGAGCTGAATTGACACATGATGATGAATTCTATGCTCGTGAACATAGACGTCTGCATATATTTTTTATGGCATTATCGACGAACTCTATGTCGAGTTCCCGGTGATGTCATTTCTTACATACTAGGGTGCGTTTACTTTTGCTCTGAGTACTGTGATTTGAAATCGTTGGATTATTTCTATATTATTCTTTTTGGTACAGCCTCAAAGCTGTATACCATATGCCCATGCTTGTATCAAGTAATCTTTTGTTGTGTACTGCCAGAGCATAATTTCATCCAAGCAGCCAGTACCTTTTTGTATCGTACTCCCAACTCCATTTTTTTCTTTCTGACCAGAGCTTTATAGCGTAGTGTCATGCCTAAATACTTTCCGTATTTTCATATGGTTGAATTTATTGTTAATATTGTTAATCCTACTACTATAATAAATGCGAAAGTCTGTGTGTGTGTGTGAATGTTTGTTACCACGTATCTCCGTAACTACTAAACCGATTTTGATGAAATTTGTAATGAAGATAGTTTAGGATCTGGAATTACGCATAGGCTAATCTAAAATCGCCCCCTAAAGGGATGAAATAGGGCAATTTGATTTGCTCAAAACTCTGTACAAATAAACTTTAAAGTAAATAATGAAAACGTATTTTTTATTTTTTCAAAACTGCCTTTTGTTGTGGGTAGGTGTGCAATTGATTTCATAATTTTGTATAAATTGTAATCCTTGGTTCGATTCATTCAAAAGTTGGTGGACATATGTAGTTTGAAGCCTGGAGACCCGTCATATGCTACTTTTATTAACATACCACGCGGGCGAAGTCGCGGGCGACAACTAGTTGTTAATATATACCGGATGGTATTATTTTTTCAGTTGGTGAAGTTGTTGTGAATAGATTCGCCATGTTTTCGTTAATATATTAATTTTATTAACAGCCACTTGAACTTTTCCTGCTGCTTATATTATGCGGTATATGGTGGTTCTTATTGTATATTACTGATTGAAGACATTAGAGAAATTACTTTTCAAATAGCTTTGATATTATAAATTGCTAGTCTGTACGATATACTCGTAGTATCTCGAGGCGGTTTCCCTTGTTTTGGAATCATTATTACTTCAGCAACTTTCTAGAGATCTGGCATATATATGTCTGAATTCTGTATTGATAATGACCGTTAGGTTTTGGTAGATAATTAATAATAAATAAAGAGGAAGTTAAAAGTGCTGATGGGTATATACTTTATATACCTAATTTCAGAAACAACCACTCTAATTTAAGAGAAGGTAATTATTGTACAACAATAATTTTAAAAAACCGACTTCATATAACGGGAAATTGATATAAAGTCCAATATGCAATTTTGTCACCCATTTTTTTAACAATAAGGAGTTGAATTATTTTTCATAAAATTTATATGTGTCCACTCTTGAAGTATTTCACCTTGCCAATTAAAATAACAAAATAATCATTTAAATCGGTTCACAATTGGCAAAGATATCGCGTATATACACACAAAACAACATACAGACGAATCGAGAAACACCTTTTTTGAATATAACTTTTGAAACTATTATGGTTTTAAACCATATTTTTTACCAATAAACAGGATATTTACTATGATTTATGAGTTTGAATGTTTCCCGATATTTCCTTTCTTTTTTTAAAGTCAGTTGATGATTTTTAAATCGCGATGTTCGCGTTACATTTGCAGTGCCAAGTTTACGGTTTCTATCCTGCAATAACACTTCTATGCACGTGATCAGATCATCACGTACTTACGTTATTCTGCTCACTCGGAATGACCTCTTAAAAAAACAAAAGAAAAATCTTAAATATTTCGCCTAGTCGTGATTCCATAAGATGATGATGTTTTATAAGTTTTATGGGAAAAATAGCAATTCCTCTGAAATAAAAAAGGTTTATTTCAGAGGAATTGCTATTTTTACCGTAGACTATGAGACCACCTCGGGATCATCTTCTATACAACAATAAAATAATCATCAAAATCGGTTAACAACTGGCGATGATATCAGGTAAAAAACACACACGGTAAAAAAATACAGCTGAATCGAGAACCTCCTCCTTTTTTTGAAGACGGTTAACAAAGTAAGTTAGTTTTTGTTGTAATTTAATCAAAAAATAAATCAAAACGCTCATGACTTTTATATAGATGATGGACATACTCTCTATGCTTAGTAAAAAGATCCTTATGGATACATAGCGACTAGACAGAGGCACGTCCAAACGGATAAAATTTGGCACATGTCCACGTTTTGCATATAGTTAACCTTCCTTGATATATGTGTTGTAAAGTAAAATAAATACTAGTAAACTGATTATTTTTTATTTTATTACATGGAAACGCCATTTTATTACAATAAAACAAAAAATAATCAGTTTTCAACAGAAAGTTGAATTCAACTCCCTGAACGACAACGACACGCTTGGAATATTTTTAGAACTTAAATGTCAGAAAATAGATAACCTACAAAATGTACATCGAATCTTAAAAGTAATTGTTTTTGAGAGAGTAACGCGTAATAGGTTTTTACACTTTTTTGTCAGTGTCTAAGTCATAAGCTGTTGTAAGCTTCAATTGTTTCAAATTCGTATAACTGTAGTACTTTCTACTTTATCTGTGCCTAGAATTTACAGAACGTCAAATCATTGAAATTAAGAAACGAAACGAAACTTTAAAGTTTCTTTCTGCACATGTCCAAAATTACAACAAAACACATTTTATTTTAATTTTGCGACGGATATGCAAAATTATAATGAATACATCGGGTACCTACCGTGCTCATCAACTTAGTTAACTATTCACATTATGAAGAATTGAACTCTAAAACAAACCATGAAACCGTTCGTGCGTTGCGAGCTGAGCGATTTCCAGACGAGTTGCCAATCTTCTGCATCGATTTTTAAACTCGGCTCATTTCCAAAATAGGTACAGCTGTTTTTTCAAAAATCAACAAGCTTACCAAAAGTAATCAATCCCACAAGCAATATTAAATTAAATTAAGGTTATGTTTGTTTGAATTTTTTTGGTTGTAAATTGGACTTAAATGAAGGAGCGTCCCGAGCCGGGACGGAGTGGAGAATAACACATGGGGTGCAGCGAAGGGTGCGGGGTGGCCCACTGAAAAGTGCGCGGGTGGGGCTGAACAAACTCGCGGGGACATGCAAAGAGAGACGCGCAATTTTCTATTTTTGTTTTATTCATTTTACTAAATATTTCGATTGCTCCTACCAAACTGAAGGAAAACTCTTCTATTGTTTAAAATATAATTCTAGCTGCGTTAAAAAGTGTGCATTGTTTGCTGTTAGTCTCAAAATGGAAAATGAATATTTGTAGGAAGATTATGCTAATAAATTTCAAAATCAAAACTTATTCTGTGAGTATGGTTGGTTTACAATATTTTTTATTCAACACCAAGTATCTACGAAAGTGTTTTCTACAAAATGTAAATATAAAATCGCAATTTTAAAAAGAGGTAACTCTCTATTAATATCTTTGTTGTTAAAACAAAACAAACTACTTGTTTTTAACACAATATAGATAACAGTGCGATAGAAAGTGTGTCACATTCACGTTCCAATGAAGACGCATCCGGTCGTAAATCTTACGTTAACTATTCGCGATTATTAAAAAAACATATTCATATTCATAAATGAAAGAGAAAAAATGCTGCCGCGGTTGTAAGTCCCTCCAGCATGTACTCTCAAATAGGGGAACAAGCATTTTAGCATTACCCCCGTGCACAACTCTTCCCGCAGGGAGGGGGAGGGCCCACGGCGACGTAAAAATCAATATGCTGGAGTTGTTAAATCACGCTTATAAACGAGCACTCGTCTTCGTTTCATTCCTGAAATTACTCAAGTTACGAGTTTAGTTTTTATTAAAAATCTCTGTAGTCAGGCTAGTGATGTACTTGATGCTAATTGGCTGACCGAACTTGGACTTCATGTAAAAGGTAAAAGACAGAGTTAACCCAAAACCGCGGTAACGGGATTCTTCCAGCCGTCGTGTAATGGCGGTATATTTTCTTTTAACATATACAAAACAACATATTTTTATACAGATGTAGTTCAAGTAATTAAATTAAATAGTACATACGACTATGTTTATATGATCAATATTTAAATTAAGAAAAAGATAATCCTTATCTGTAAATATATACAAAAGTATTTAATACACCCATAGTTTATTGTTATGTTTCTCTTAACACACAAACGTAAATAACGTTACGTTACAATACTTAGTTAACACTAAACGGAACGTCTATTTTTATAATAACATTAAAATTAAACTCATAACTTATACATAGATTGAGCTTCCCAAAAACCTAAACTTTGGTAGCGTAAATGACTGTATTATAATTCCTTAAGAGGAAACGTGGATTTTCAACCAACAAAATAGAGGGTTCGTATTCAACTGTTTTCAACTCTTGTTTGAATGGAAAATTACCGAGCGCATTTCCTTTTCCGTTTTTAACAACGCTTAGGTAAATTTAACAATATTATCAGTTACCCTTTGATCGCGTTAATCGAGTGAGCCGAATTAATTACAACAGGTTGACCCTAACACAAGCCGCCAGATAATCTAGGTTACTATCCACAATTTATTCACTATGCTAATCATAAAGCACAATATCAAACCAAGTACTTAAACCCTACCGCTTGATTTTTAAATTAAAGTAACTTTACATAGGTCAATAACCTTTACGTGCTTCAAAACAGGGAGATGAAACAAATCGTGCAACAAAAAAATTAACTCACATCGCTTAACCGAAATTTGGGGATAAAAATAAAAACAAACAAATAAAGAATTGGGGAGAATGTATTGATTTAGGTCCATTTTTCTTATCCGCATTTGATTGACTTTGGGGCTTCTTTGAGATATATTACTAATAGAATTTGTGCTCCAAAATTGGACAACGAAAACAGTTCATCGTAAATGTTACTTGTGGAAATGAGGGTCTTTGTTCTTTCAAATTAGGTTATTTTGTTCGAAAGCTTATCAATTCTAGAGCCGATACAAAATAAATTATAACTGAATAGGAAATTAGGACACTTTTCAGCTATTTTGCTCCATATGGAAGTTGAGAGATATTTTTAACCAAAAAAAACCTGCATTATACCACATCCTTGTATATTATAATTGTCCTTAAAATTTCAGGATTATTTCCATCAAGGTGAGATATTTTATAAAAATAATCTAGCTTTAACAAGGTGAACAAAAGCCTTCTCAAAATTCTCGTGCTCTTTTAAGGAAAAAATTAAAAGTTTCTCCACTTAAACTTCTGACTCCGAGATAGGTTCGAGGGACCGAATAGTCCAGATGAGGACTGCTGCCAGCTCTACCAGATCGAGTACCAGCATTAAACATTTACGGGGTGGAAGAGGAAACAAGTTAATTGACGCCTGCGAATACAATTATTTTAAAATAAGCACTTAAATAAATCAATTTATTACTCTATTCAAATTGTAAAAACAAATTTTCACTTGCTCCCTCCGCGTCGCGCCGTGCTCTACGACGCACGCGACGCGGAGGGAACAAGTCGCTTTCACTCACCCTGATAAAGACTCTCGTAATGAGTCGAAACTTAGTCGGTGCCTTTACCTATAGTGCAGTACGTGAAAATTCCCGTTTTTACAATATGAATAGTCAAGTTCACGACAGTTTTTGGAATAAAATTTATTAGTCTGTTCAGATTTTTGGAAATTTTAAACCTTAAATTTTTTACCCCTTGTTACATATACCTCTATAGTCCTGACTCCACACTAGGATTTTCTGTATCGTGGACATATAGAACTACCATGGTACCACATTTTAAAAACCTGCTTAAATGCACAAAACCTGAAATGTTGCGCCCGGGCCACCCAGGTATATTTTAACGTTATGTTGTGTTCTCTTTCACCGAAGCTGATCATGTAGGGTTGTCTACAGTTTCCACTCCGTCTCAAATCATCAAGAGGCATTTTTTGTAAAATAACTGAATTTATGAACCGTAATCGACACTCAAACTGCTGTCGCACTGACAATAGCTTTTCCAGATTTTTATCGCTAATTCCACCGTTATTGCTGCCTCTACAAACGATTTTTAACAAACTGCGCATAAATTGGTTTTTCATACGATCCGATAGGAACTTACAAATATAAAGATGAGATTAATTCCGAATTTATTTAGTTTCAACGGCATTTTATGACCTATCAACGAATTGGTGTCAAAAATGTAAAGCCTTAGGTAACACATACGTTTTTAGCGTAATAGTTTAAAATATGAGTTCACCAACAATCTTAACATTAAATAATTATTCTACAAAATATAATTTAATTCATACGTATAGACTCCCTACACAAAACAAGAGTGTGGGATAACGAATACCTACACAACCAGGGCTGGATGTGCGTAAACAAGCTCCGTCAATATCGCAACACAGCACAGACATATACAATACAACATACAAACAGTTGTACTTGTATACAATTTGTACAGGCATTGTGTTCGCTTAGAATCAGACGTATGATTGCTTTCCCTTTTTTATAGACTTTACATGTTTCAAATTTTCCTGTTATTCTGCGATAATCGAGTGAATGAATGAATTATTTCAGATAGAATGGAACATTTAAAGTTAGATCTTCGTACTTGCACATGGAATATTTATGAATGTTTACTTAGAATGTATCCTGAAACTTCATTATCAAACTTTTCCTTCCACCTTATGTCTTCTAGAGAATTTTTCTATGTAAAATTCAACTCACGTTAGGTAGAGGTTAGCAATATTATTACTTTTTGAAAAGGGTAAAGTTTATCCTGTATGTATGTACTTAATATAATATGTTATTATCGCGATAAAACATGAAATAGTTGCCTAAAAGTAAAAAGTAATATTACTTGTCCCGTTAAAGTGGGTCACCCCTTAGCCCCCGGGGGGTTCCCCTCCCCCGGCGCCGTCTCTCGAGCGCCTCGCGACTGTCCCCACTACCCACTCCACCCCCAACATTCATTGTGCCGCAATATATTTCTTTTTATGTGCAAACAGAAAAGTCATTTATTTAAATTTTCTCACGAATTCGTATCGCAATTTTATTTTATTATATTATCTGTATCACATTTAGAGTGCTCTGCGCTTGTATCGTCGTATCAGCACGTACTGTACCTACTGATGTGCGAATAGGTATGTTTATGCTACGTACCACGTGCTCACGTATTTCAAATATAAATTCAATTCAATGTAAGCTTTCAAAACGGCTGTGATTAAATATATTTTATATGCTTTGATATAAAAATATTGAAAGCTTATCTTTTGCAGAGTTTGGTGGGTCTGCTATCTCTCTCTATCGGATCTACGTCATCGCTGTTGTCCCCATATAATTAGATTTAAAGCTCTCGACGTAGAAGGGAATAATATTAAACTCAATTGCATTGCAAATATCACAATTTTGTCGGGTTCAACAAGAAAGTTGGGCAATTTAATATTAAACTTTCGTTATTCCTTTTCTTGGTAGAAATAAAATCGTAGTTGGGTAGTTTATGCGCGATAAGAAATGGTTCAAAATATAATCATTATTTATTTTTTAAAATGTTTCGTTTATTTATATAATACCTACTGATATGTTACTCTACCTACTTAGTTATATAGTGTTACATTTCAGATACTTCTGTTCTACTGACAGAAAGACTGACAAACTTATGATGAATAATATCCTAAAAAAAACTCGATATAGACCCGTAAAATTTATAACTATGTTATCTAATCGCGAAAGTTTGAAAAATACAATATGAAAATACAAAATCTTCAAGGAAATTGGAAGATCTTTAAATTTCACAAATAGTTGGGATATTGCCATTTGCTGCATATTTTGCAAAATGTTTTACAAAACAGCTGAGAGGGAATAGATATTATGTATCCTTAAAATATCCGTATTCCACGTAGGTATTCAACGTATTAGCATTGCCATTCAGCATAGCAATGCGGCCAGTATTTTGCGAAAGCTTCCATCAGTTGATCTATCTACAGATTGTTTTCAATGGTATTTAGATAGCTAGCTATATCATCTGTATTTTTTGTATATACCTACATTTATATGTTGTATGAATAATGAATAATAAACATCGCAAAACGGAATCATAAAATCAGTTTTCTTTCTAATTCAAAATGGCTAATAAATAAAACCAATTCCCTATTATGTTCTCGTGAAAGAGGAAATACTTCAAAATCAGGGTCACCGACAAAACTCGCATCATTTCAAATTGGAAGTGTCAATGTAAATATCTTATAACTCACCTCTGGGGGGAAAAAAATCTTTAGTGGCGACATTCAACCTATGTTAGTAGCGTAGGTTGCACTCTATGAACCGATTAAATTGTACCTAACGACCGTGGGAAGTTTTTAAGGCGACTCAAAACAGTTTGTCGTGGCATCCTTTCAGAGAAACACATACTAGGTAGAGGTTTTTTCTATAAAAAATACTGGCAAGAGCTTCTTGTTATGTAACTTCTGGTTACAAAAACAATCTTCTCCTATGTGTGTAACATGAAACCTCTGTAATGTACCAGACCGTTTCTCAGCATGAAACAATCCTTTATAACTTAGATAAGTTTCAAAATTTCTTTAAAGAAATGGGTCAGTAAATCAATTATTATACTTGTACCTACTAATTAGATGCGTAGTTAATAAAATTACACTGCGTAGAAGTTTCGTAGTACCGTCGTAGCACTTATATAGTTAAAACTCTATAATTTATTTTATCTTTGCTGCATTATTATTGCATGTTCATCAATTATCATTATACCAAAAAGTAACCCAGGCATGTTTATCTTTTTCTATGCATATTTTGGGAAATACAAAACGATAACCTGACGAAGGTTTAATAAGATGAATAATGATAGCTGAATTGAGATATTCTGAAATTCCAAAGTGATTCCTCTCTCTCTTTGTGCTCATTCGTATCCCTGATGGAATCGCCTGACTTGCACATATCGCACATCGCTCAGTAAACTCGTCAATCAAATTGATTGACATCCACAAACAAGCAATTTACAGGTGGCAACTAACCCGTCGATTTCGACAAAGCGGCGATAAAAAGCGTGTTCATTCATGGCCAAGGCACGCGCCGCTGCCGCCGGCCGCACGCCCCTACCCGGCATACATCGTGTCACACGCATTCTTTGACAGCTACACCTCGTTTACCTTCGTATTACTGGTTTGCCGCATTTGCCGCATGCCCACGATACCGATAATTTCTCTCTCTGACGTCTATTTAGAGATATAAATTCTCAAACTCAACTAACGAGTAGAACTGCCGGGACCGGTCGAACGAGAATGCCATCGTAGAATGCAGTTGCAGAAACTCATCACTTCTTATCTGTCATTGTTGCAAGAACGTTATGTTTATGGTACGTTATTTACCTTAGATATCTGTTTAAACCAAACATTTTGAACTACGCTGGTTTTGACAATCCGAACGCAGACGCCGGACGAGAGCGGCAATCACCTTTAGCTATTTGGGCGGGCGGGCGTTTACCTCGCTACTGATTGATAGCTGTTATTTCTCTAAATTGAGTACCATGTGAGCTTTGTTAACATGAGAGCGGTGAATGAACTTGACCTGCAAAAGTTTAAAGGCATACAGATGCCCTAATTTGCCTAGCTTACCTAAGGTGAAGAAACATCTGTTTTTATTTTCATTGAGATGGGATATAAACAAGGCTGAAGCGGGGTCACTTAAAGTTAGTGTCGGCTCGTAAACGTATCGGCCAGGCGGCTACCGGCGGCGCCCCCGCGGCGACCGCACTCGACACGGTGCCGCACGTCGCCGACGCTCTGAATCGCACCCATTCACACATTATCTTAGACTGGATAAACCCTCTATTTATTTACAAGCATTTTTCTAAGTTTTTATTTGGTCAAAATATTTTTAAACCGTGCAAGGCAAAAAAGTTTAGAATAGTTTTCACAATTACTTTTATCAAAAATAGGAATTCTATAAGTATAACGAAAATAAATGCACACATTTGTACAACTTTCTAATTTTAAAGTAGAATTTGGTGTTAATCTAGGCTTTTGTTTTTGTCAAACGATAATTTTCTAAAACAGAAAAAGTTAAAGTATCAAAAATCTATTCACCTTCAAAAGAATTGATTTTATCATTTTTAGTAAACGAATGCACAGCGAAATGGCACATTATCGAATCCGGAAACAGTGAGCGAAACGGTGCGATTACAAGGCGTGTCCACAATAGGCTCCCCTGGGAAAGGCGGCGGCGGCGTTCCGACAACAGACAGCGGGTGTCAGCCAGCCACGTGCTACCCAAGGCCACTCGCTTAGTGTCAAGGTCATTGCCACTCCAGCTCGGTACACGCGGCACCCACGCTTCTCCTGTCACCACAAATAGACCGGGCTACTCCACACCACGCTGCTGGTATGCCGCAACTTGAACGGCCCGCAGCGCGCTCTCCGCCGCGCCGCGATCAGACACATTTAGCGCGGTTTCATTCAAATGTCTCTATCTTTCAAACATGGATTTAAACTTATGATGCCTACAATGAAAATTATGAGCCCTTTTATGTGACTAGTAGAAATTATCCTTTTAACAATGGTTTATAATGTTCACGATGCTAGCTAGCATTACGAAATAGTATATAACTCACTTACAGCATATACTATTTTACTCAAATTAAATAATAACAACACGGGAATTCCCACAGAGCGGCGGCCTGTAGTGCAAGACGAGATGTTGTGATCACTCACCCTGATAAAGACTCTCGAAATGAGTTAAAACAAGCCATTGCCTTTGTCGGTTACTTTAGGACCAGAAAATTCGGGTTTACAATATCACACAATTTTTAGTCCCTAAATCTTAAATAACCAGTCATAAGCTTCGCTGGAAAGTACAGGTTTTTTCATGACTACTAACTGTTGGTTGTCACATTATTTTTCAGTATTCTTCTGCTACTTAATCTCTCTAGTCGAAAGGGCTGTGTGCTAGCAATGCGGTTGTTCATGATGATGAAGTCAATCATGACATCAATATCAGTTAAGAGAAATGCATCAATTAACTCACATCTATTATATTATAAAAGTAGAAACGATGAATTTTTCACACGCGGTCAAAGTCCCCATCAGAACATTTTTCATCATTTAGTAAAAGCTTTAAAAAATACAGGAGGCACTATCTACTTACTTGATACGCTGGTACATAATAATTACATGCCGGAGACCCGTGGGAAATTAATTTGCTTCAATGGTTCTTAACGTTTGCAGCGTTCCATAATTTTCTTAGATAATTTATGACACAAATCTGATTGTATGAATGAATGAATGAAAACACTTTATTGTACACCATACGAAAATAGAAATAACAAAACTATAAAAAAACAAAACTCAAATTACAATGGGCGGTCTTATCGCTTAGAAACGATCTCTTCCAGACAACCCAAGATTGTATTTACCCAAGTTTTACTTTTGGGTAGATATGATCTGATTTTTAAAACAACAAAAATATACTTTAACAGTATGTTTGTACCTGCGTACTTTAACATACTGTTAAAGTACGCAGGTTTTTACGTATTTTCACTAACATTTTGTGGGTTTATTACATTTAGCATGTGCCAACTATTTGCATGATAATTATTTAACATTTCGCGAAACTGGTTATATCGCTTGCTGGAATACGAACCGATGACGCATGCATTAAAATTTCTTTAGATTTAATTATTCGATCAACATAGGTACAGCAATGGCACACTAGACTGTCAACATCGTAACCTGCTTTACAAATAAGAGTATTGTAGCCATAGCGAATTCGGTACCAGGCACTCTTAAAAAGTTGTAGATTTGTTCTTCCTAGCAACGTAACAAAGAGGCAAAAAATAATAATAATATACTTACAGCACAGTGGATCTCCAATAACATATACATAGTATGAATAAGTATTATTGTAATAACTTGAAACAAAACTCGTGAATTATTTTAATGTCATAATTATGTAATTTATAATTCAAATTGCTATAGTAAAATTTCTTTTAAAAAATAGAAGGACAACTGCTTCATTTTCTTAGAAAGATTGAAACAAAAATAAATGTTAATTCCAAAAAATATTTAGCACCTTGCTAGACGAGTTTACATTTCTAATTACATATTTGTAATAAAATGCACCTATCGGTTTTCGCTAATCAGGAAATCGAATTTAGAACTAAAATGTGCTTATACATTGATTTAAGTAAATGGTAACCAACATTCCATAAACTTATTATTAATCCCGGTTTTAAATACATTTATTCTCAAAAAGACAAAAAGTCACTGACATGAGAATTATGCTATCTTAAGATTATTATTATATTGTAGGTCGTTCTAAAAGTATACTCTAAGTTAGTACCTAATATCTACTTTAAATGTTCCACGAAGAATGTCTAAACTCCAAACTCAACATTTTGCTGTTTCCCGAAGCCGCGACGCCCATTCGGTCATTATAACAATAGCCTTTAAAGTTAACTATGAAAATAGATAAGAAATAGAAATAGTATTACGTTTTTAATTAAATCCCACACAAAAGACAGTATGCTTTGCTCTACGTAATTGGTTAATTGGTAGAGGCCGTGTATAATTGGTTTATTCCGGTCCCCTCTTCAATATGATACAAATGGAACTGATAATTTGATTTACGTCATTGTGGAATGCAGACATGGTGGCTATAGCTCCTAAACGAAATATCATAAATGAAAATACAAGAGACGCGTTGGCCTAGTGAGCTGTATCCCGACTTCCGATGCTGAGGACGTGGGCTCGAACCCGGTCGTGCACTAATGGATTTTGGAATTTCTTTCAGGTCGAAGCGATAAGATACAAGTGGGTTTTCCTAAAGTCGCAAGCAAGCATACGGTCCTGTTGGTAAGCGGTTACCGTAACCTATGGGCGCTTGCGACACCAGAGGTATCACTCGCACGTTGCTGACTCTGAGACATAACGGGAGGAAAGTCTCATGTGCCTAATTTCACCGGCACCCATACCTTTCATACCGGAACACAGCAATGCAAGCATTACTGCTTAGTGGCAGAAATAGGTATGATAATAATAATAATAAATAATGCTGGAAATTTTTCACACAGCATAGTATAACCCCAAACTAAACAGAGCTTGTGTTATGGAAACTTCATGACTGATATACTACTTAAATACATTTTTTTTGTAAATACATACATATTATACATAGAAAACACTCAGACAAATATCTACAGATCATACAAACATTTGTCCCGCAGCGGGAATCGAACCCGCAACCTTCTGCGTCGCAGGCGTGCCTTCGCCCACTGCGCCACAGAGGTCGTCAGGTATGATGGTGGTACTTCCCCGGACGAGCTCTACTACTACTTAAAGCTTTGCATAAAACTTAGTATAGGCTCTATATATTTGTTTTAATAAGCAGTCCGTCAGTTTTATATTGTGCTATATTATAAACGCTGTAATGGGCACTATAAATTTAAAAAATAAGTATATTGCGATTTAAACGATTAAAATAAATATTTTTTCTCGGTAATAAGTATTGAAATTGCATGTAATTCTGTAGAGCCTTCGGCATAGCCGTTGGGGTTGATAGTCAGAAACGCAGAGTGTGGTGAAAGTATTCATATTGTACCTCGCAAGTAGGCGCCTTCAAGTCGACTTGAAATGGGTAATCACTCAAACTCTACGATTTTAATAGTAAGTGAAAGATTTTTAAGTTTGGTTAGGTACTTCATCTCCCTAACGAGGGATTCGGGATTCAATACAGTACCTTTAATTCCTTCATCTGTTAGAAATGGGATCTCTAATGAATGACGTCAAATTAAGCTCTAAGCTTAACAGAAAACATTACTGGAACCTTAATTCGCGTTTAAGGCAAACATAGTGTGCGGGGTGAGTGGTGGTGAGGAGACGAAGGCTGTGGAGCCAGTGCATGCGAACAAGGACAGTTCCACCTCGAGACTTGCAAGTTCTTCCGTTGGGGTGGCATAAGTAACCAAGTAACTGCTTGCCACTTAAAGATCTGTGAAGGATTGGTTAGTTCACTTGTTATCGGAAGCAATGACAGATGATTTACATAACATTTACTTAAGATACCTATTATTTACTCAATTTAAAACTTGCTTAGTGGAAATATAATTAGTAATTGGTACAAGCTAGCTACCCAACCGGATAGTATTCTAGGATATTATTCTTCTCTTCTTTCAATACTACTCAGTGCAATGTAAATTTACATACGAGAATATTATGAGCTTGATACTCTTGGTCAGAATATCAGGCAGTCTGCCTTTGTTCGTTTGACAAGAAGTTAGCAAACTTGTCGCAGTATATGCTTTTCTTCCACTCGAGTTATCGTCTTTATATTCGCGAGATTGAGGTCCCGTGGATAAATAGTTCTAGATGTGCCCCTCGCACCACACACCCGTGCGAGGGGTGCGGGGTTGCGGGCGGGGGCGGTGCGCCGCGGGCCGCCACTTCTCTGTACTCGAGGAGCGCCGGTACACCTCTGTTTCCGGCGGGGCTCCCTCGCGGATTCGCAAGTACAAGGCCGGCCCGCGTGCCGCCCACGTGGTCGCTCACCTACTGGTCACTGACAACTGACATACCACGCTTTTTTCGCGCTCCCTATTTATAACACCTGTAATGACCGTTGATTGATAAACAAAACTTTCTTGTTTACCGAGTGCATGCATCGCATTTACTTGATTTGGATTTTTTTTATTAGTATTGCGTAAAAATTCTTTGTGTTTCTTTAATTATTTCCGAGTGAAGAATTAGTATTGTTAAATCTTTTTATGGAGTCTTGATCTATTAATAATTTATCGCTAAAAATATCTTGACAGGAGTTTTTTGCATATGATAAGGTACCTATCAAGAAGGACCTGTTTGTTACCTATACCACAGAACAGTTTTACTTTAACTGGTCTGTGCTTGTACCTAAAAATAACAAAGTGAAGTGAGCTATCTGAGCCAAATATTGATGGCAGGGCAATTTTGCTATATCCCGAACGAGTTGGTAAAGACGCCGTCGGCTACATTACACAAGTTATTGCTAACATAAAACTTTCAATACCAATAATATAACTTGTAATATTACATAATGGAGCAAAGTTTTTGCAATATAGCTTTTGAGAAAATAATTAAGTACTAACGATTTTGTTTTATTATTCCCGTCTCGATAACTCTTGCCCGTCTTTACTGTAATTACTTTCAATAAGCCAAACGTCCTTATGCATTCACGAAAGTGAAATGTGTTTGTTTCATAGTAGAATTGCCCAGATACGCTAATTCAAATGATATAGGTATTATTTAGATCATTACTTCATTCATAAATTGTTTGTTTTTACGATCAGGTATAAATTATGTACTTAGTTCGGTCGATAAAGTCATTAGTTCATTACATACCTAATGTAAAGACCAATAAATGGACCGAGTAAGAAAAGTGTTGAATATTTTTATGAATGATACAGAATGGAGTCTCAGACAGTTTTGGACGACCATGACCGATCCTACAAGATTTATAACATGTATAAGGTAAGCATGTAGTTAATTTATAAGTTAATTAGAACAAACTAAACATCTTTTCCTATTCCGTAGAGGAGAAAAATCTTACTTCTTATCCAATTCAGAAAATATTTTCATAAGACCATACCGAGCTTATCACATGAAAGAAAAAACCGTTCAAGTTGAACCAAACTTCATTAAGTAATCGATGTAGAGCTAGAATATAAATCCAAAAACCGACTAACTCAATAAAACACGTTCGTGTGTTATAATCCCCACTATGAACAATAATAGCCATCCCAAGATCTATACTCAGTATTTTTGAATTATCAATATATTATGGAGTAGGGTGGCCTCGATTCTGTAGTACACTAACTAAACTAAATAACGCTCGCTCTCTTTGAGCGACAGTTCGAGTCACTGATCTCTTTCTCTCTTCTCTCGTCTCTTTCTTGTGTCACTGATAGTGTACTCAAGAAAGTGATGGCAAGAATTTTACTGCTGTGTGCTGCTGTCAAATCAGTTTACGTGCCGCTTTTCTTCGTGTTTATAGTCAGCATGTTTTGAAATCACGACTAAATTTGTATGGAAAACTTAAATCTGACTAATTTGACAGCACTGAAATTGTAGCTATCTCTTTGTTGTTTGCACTATCAGTAAAAGAGAGCAACAGTTTAAATTTAGTTAAGTTAGTGTACTACAGGATCGAGGCCAATGTACCAACAAAAATAACTAATACCTAACCAAACATGTCTACCACCTTCGTACCTACCAACGGAAAAGAGGGACAAAACAATAAAATATTCAGGGAAATTCTTCGAATTTAAATTGCTACTTTTCCATTTCCAGTTTTTTTCCAAAGATGAGGTAAATTTTGTTTTTGTATACTTTTTGTGTAGTGTCTTTCTCTCCTTAAGCCCGCCTTTTTACGGGAACACTATGATATTTGACTAATCTTTGAATGTGAAGTGTAGCTAGAACTAGTAAGTAATAAAGTTTTTATTAGATTAGACATTTAGAATTGCAAGGGTCGATAATAAAATAATTAGGAGGTATCTACTTAATAAACATATTCATTGACAAAATATAAATATTAAATATATATTTATTTAACTTTATTTTGGCAAGACCTGCGGATTGAATTCACGGTGCGGATCTACCTAATGTTTGAATGTTCTACAGATTTTTATCTGAAGTTTGGGTGTTGTGGTACCATGGTACTTTACCATCCGATGTCCACGACACAGAGAAATTTTATTTGGGATAAAATTTTATTTGGGTGAAAATAAACACCCAAAAGTCACCTAAACAGTCCTGATAGGTGACTTTTGGGTGTTTGTTTTTATCATTCGTTATGTGTTAGTAATTGGAACAACAAACACCTCACGCTTACTTTTCCTTTCACGCTGACGCAAATTTGTAAAGGTAAAACTTGGGAGCTGTCACGTGACATTTCCACAGGTAATGTCATTTCCATTTAGATCTCTATACAATTAAAGGTAATGAATGCCAGTTCTTAATAGTGTCGCTTATTTTGTTATGGGTCTACATTTGATTAAATAGTTATAGATAGAACTGCATTTATCAGGATCTATGTCTGTAATGGATAAATTATTGAAGCATTTTTCTAATTTATGTCTTTTTATTTTGTGTTGTTAAAGTATAAGCAATGATTTTTTTTATAAAATTAATGATAACTTACACAAGTAGGAACGCTCTTATTTTGGTAGCAATTTTAACTTAAATATCTGTCAAACAACTCGAAAAAGAACACTGAATGCTAGCTTGAAATTTCAGTTCAAATAATAACTGTCAAAACCAATGTTATTACTTAAACCATCTATTAAATCATATTTATTTACATGTTTATCAGGGACGAGATCTATTTTATATGTACAATATTTGGTACATACCTATTACGTTACGAAGATCATATAAAAATCGACATGATTACAAATTTGCTTTGTAGTAAGATCTGTTGAAAATTGTCTATAAAATCTATTCTATAACAAAACAGAAGCCTTAATATTATGTAATGATGAAGGTCAAAACTTAGCATCTATTAAACCACATAATATTTTTGTACTTAATCAATTAAGTGATCTTTTTTCAATTAGCGATTATCAGTCAATAATCAGAAAGTATAATTATTCCATTATAGAATTGAATCATAAAAATCTGCATAAAAATTCGGGATCAAATCAGCTCTCTAAGATCTTTCTTTTTGTTTTCGCTGAGGTCTTGCTTGCTGTGTATGCTTTGACTGTTGTCAGCTCTGAAAAAGACAGCATTTTTTGCGTTTATTTCTAAGACACAGTTCTACGAATCTTTTATCCTTGTAAGCATTTTTACAAAGAATGAAAAAGGTTTTTTGACCTTTATGATTTTTATATCATTCCTCACAACACTATTTCCGTCTTCAGGTTTGGTTTAAGTTGTATCCCCAATCTTCTTGTAGTTTTTTCAAGTCTAGAAACGAGTTATATATCAGTTCGTGCACATAGAACTTTTGGCTAGTTTTTTTGGCATATCGGCCCTGATTTTAGGTTCTTTTTTATTTATTTTTCAATGAGGCTGTGAATATTTTCCCTCTCGTTTTTAGTATGACCTTTTATTAGGAATTTATGTGTAATTGAATTTATATTAAGATGGTTCACCGTATAAAAAAGCGACACTATAAATGTATTATTATTCCGCCACTGTTGTCAGAATAAAGAATTAAATTTAGACCATCACCAACTCCCGCTTCACATCAAAGCTGGTCAAAATAATCTAGTAAGCAGGAACCTATTTCGTTAGCCCCGCGTTTAGCATCTTTTTCATTCTTAAAATAGCGATCAAATGTGTACATTACATTTGACCATCGACTTTCTTGTTTTAAAGAGTGATCGTGAAGTTCTTAACGTAACTTTTCAACTTCGATTTTTTGAAAATGCAGAGGCCTGCAAAGCAGCTTGCAGGTCAAATACAAGCACTTTATTTTTTCATCTATTTTGCAACGATCATTGTATTTCTCTTAACGTCTAAGTTTATTTTCTTCCAAATGAGCTTCAAAATTTCCATAGATGTTTTCTTGGGAGTTTGAATTTGGATATAATAAATAATAAATAAATAAATAATGCTGGTCATTTTCCCACAGCATCATCTAGCCCCAAACTAAGCAGAGCTTGTATTATGGGAACTACATGACTGATAAACTACTTATATGCTTTTTTTTTGTAAATTCATACCTATTATACATAGAAAACATCCAGACCCGAGACAAATATTTGCAGATCATACAAACATTTGTACCGCAGCGGAAATCGAACCCGCAACCTTATGCATCCTTATGCAAGGTCGCATTGGTCCTTTCGTGGACAGAAAAGTATATATTATATTGTTTGGTAAAAACACTGTAAAATGTGCAATATTTACCAACGGGCCTATTGTATTTCTCTTGCGCTTCCTTAAAAGCTTTGAAAAGAGTATGATGCTTTAACCCCTATCTATGTAATCGCGCGTTGAAGTTTGCCTCGTGTAGTGCGACTCAATCTTTGGTATTGCGTCTATAAACTTTTTAATATCTGTAATTAGTGCTTCTTCAACTCTTGGTTGACTATTGTGTTTTCCTCTTTGATCTGTTTTCAATTTTTAACAGTCTTTTATTATACTGTGCGAATAACGCGAACGGATATATTTAGCGTCCCAACAAAAACTGTATAGCAACTCTTAATAAGTCAAAGAAAGCTCTATCGAATTTTAAACTAACCAGACTTAAAACTCAATTTTTTAATGTATATCTTTCTAAATTTTGTAATAAACAGACATGTTTATCGATTAGTGACAGTTGAATAACAAATTTCAATAAAACTTACCTCAGACTTTGACAATAAACAAACCCAACTATTAATCGGCCACTTTCAAATAAAACAACCATAGGTTCACTCTGGTAGCGCCTGACGTATTATGACAGCTGTCACTGTCTGATTATAGACCATGCAGAAATCGATGACAGTGATAGTGACATATATAGCAAGAACTTGGTCTAGAAATGTGATATCGCAAAAATTCCGAGATGGAATCATAGATGGTGGTAAAACAAAACTCTGTTCACTTAACTCAATTTTGACCTATTAGGCCAGTTTATTATTAAGCGTGCGATGTGAACCCAGCTATCGGGGTCAACGCATTAGTATCATCACCCGCGGGAAAATGCAGCCAGCATTTTGGGGGCACTGTCGTCTGATCTTCTATCTATCAAGAGAGCTATCTGTAAATCGTTACCAACAAGTTTTAAATAAATAATGGACATTTCCATACAGCATCATCTAGCCCCAAAGTAAGCAGAGCTTGTGTTATGGGAACTTCATAACTGATATACTACTTACAAACTTTTTAAAAAAAACTTACATATTATACCTAGAATACACCCAGATCCGAGACAAATATTAGCAAATTATATAAACATTTGTCCCGTGGCGGGAATCGAACCCGCAACCTTCTGCGTCTCAGGCGGGCCTTTGCCCACTGCACCAAAGAGGTTGCCTTGCCGGTCGTCAGAGATCGTCACAGATAGTTCAACTGTTTTATTTTATATTTTAAACTGTATTATTTCTGTAAATCATTTAAATTAAAAGAGAATCCCACTACTATTATAAACGTGAAAGTTTGTGAGGATGGATGTTTGTTACTCTTTCGCGCAAAAACTACAGAACGGATTTGGATGAAACTTTACAGTAATACAGCTTATAAACCAGAATAATACATAGGCTGCTTTTTATCCGGTAAGCCGTGCCGTGGCCAGAGGCTAGTTAATGTATAATTATTAAA
This sequence comes from Perizoma flavofasciatum, assembly GCA_958496245.1. Classification (NCBI taxonomy): domain Eukaryota; kingdom Metazoa; phylum Arthropoda; class Insecta; order Lepidoptera; family Geometridae; genus Perizoma; species Perizoma flavofasciatum. Next base: position 7,924,499 of record OY292425.1, on the reverse strand, counting down.
AGCTAGGTAATGTTATATAAGTTTTACATAGCCAACGACATGTTTTCCATCTTCTACTGCAGCACTCCCTAGTGCCTTGAAACCTATCCGAGAACCACCCTTAAAGTCATACCAATCAATTGAAAAAACCGCATTCCAATCGGCTAAGCCCTTTCGGAGATTAATGAACATACAAAATCAAAGTCAAAATTCCTTTATTCTTTAAAATCTCAGGGATCACTTTGAAACGTCGCTTTTATCTACTGCCTGTTACTCCGCGACCAAGCCAGGAAAGAAAGGCTAGAAAACAAGGCTGATTATTCTTTTTAATGATTTTTTTACAAAACAATACAAACTTACATATTATCAATTTCAATCAGATATTTTATAGTATGCCTTTTTATAAAGTTTTATTTAATTACTTACGTTTTTAAATTTGTTTATTGACAATTTTCGTAAATATCTTGGAAGTTTGTTATAAAAGCGTACCTACTTGCCCATTTAACGATTTACTAACTTTATTATCAAACCTTAAACGGCAAACGCGGGTTCCAGTAAAAAAAAACATGTTTTTTTAAGTTATTTTTGTTCTCCTTCACCTCTCTCCTGTATAATTAATTCTGATCCTCGATCCTTCTGAGATCTGGCAGTGGAGGCCACCCGAACCGTTTTCTACAAAAAATCAGAGACGGGACTGAAAACCTGCACCATTCTTACCGGATCGGAAGTTGGGGTACCACGGCTCTCAGAATCTCAATTTAGGCAATATGGCTTTCAGTTGGCTCCAATTCACTTTTGAATACATGGCATCTCGTTTTAATATTAAGAAGCTGACTAACATCTAACTATTCGATTTTGATAGCATTTTCTTTACAACAACAGCTAGCTTGTAAGCAAAGAGCATTGTGAATTTGCAAGATCTTCGCATCACGGCTAACAGCTAGACAATTTTTGTCGTCTGCTTTTCGTATTTGTCGGGCTTATTTACGACGAGAAGATGTAGGATCTCAGATGGCATCAGGGTCAATCTCCAAAACAAGAATTTTCTGCGTCTGAGTGATGAAGTCCACCTTAAAGTAATAATTTTGAAAGAAGTTTTCTGTTGTTGGATAGTTTGGCCTGTCAGCTTACCTTGGGGACTCAGAATTATTTATCTAAAGTTATTGTAAATACTTATATAAAAAAATAAAGTTATTGTAAATACTTATATAAAAAAATAATCGGAAACCTCGAAAACTTGATTGCTCTGCTCTGGCTGTCCAGTCTGATTCAGAAAAGTTCGTAACTTTCTTGTGTTGAAACATTACGACATTTTCTTTATTTATCTTACATAACAAAATGTTTTTTTGAATGTAATTTAATTAGATTATAACAATAAATGAATAGTTTAGCTTCAATTCGAAATCAGCTGTGCTCTGTAGATATACCGAAATACCGACTCGGTAGACCGAGGGGGACGGGCATGTTCTGCTTTGCCAGGGTGCGGAGGTAAAGAGGTAAATAATTGATTACTCTGGCTTTGGATTTGTAAATGTTTGATTGCTATGGTACATTTTTCTCATTTTTTTCAATTGAACTTCACTTTTTTTATGTTTCAATTGAATAATTAGAATCATCATCATCATCATTAGCCTATATTAGTCCACTGCTCGACATAGGCCCTAAAAAGCGCCATAGCGCCCTGTCTTCAATTAATAATTAGAATAGTTTTAGGGTTTTATTTATTGTGTATAAATTATAGCTATCTATTGTTTTGCATCTCTGCAGAATCATTGAATTAGTTTCTGTTTTTGATTGATATGGCATTGATCGTTCTGGTCAAAAAGACCAGATCGATCAATAAATTGTATTTTATGATAAAAGTAAACATTTTTTATACTTTAAAGTCATAAAATATTATAAAGTGCAGATGTCCACCTTATGTAGTGCTTTTGACTATGCTCTTAGACCATCATCGAAGATCTTGGAAATTTGAGAGGATGTCTACCGTGCTTTAATCTTAAGTGTTGTCGAGTTATTCACAACCATGAAGGCGTTTTCAAAATCAGTGCGACTTTCTCTCAGTTAAACAAAAGTAATAGGTACTAAAAAAAATATTATAAAATTGATATAACTAAAAATATACTTCACAAATCAGTTTGGATTGTTTCAGACTACAACAATGCTTCCAAAAAATTTACAAGAAAGCAAAAGAGAAAGAAGTTGGCGAGCGACGCAAAATGGTTAAAATAAGGGCAACTTCCAGACCTGTGCTCAGTGGCTGGATAAAATCAAGAGAAAACTGCCAGAAGAATAAAAAACGAGTCAAAGTGGTACCTATTGGGGATTTATGAATTAAAAGTATTATTTTTTATATACCTCAGTAAAATAACAGATGAAAGTATAATATACCGAGTGTTTTAGATGGAAGTGTTGTGGCCTAATTGCTCTGAACTGATTAAATGTGGTCTGACTATTTTAAAATAAACAATTTAACTAATTTATAGTGTTTTTCTAGTAAAAATAATTCTTTTGTTGATGGCTCTGGCATCAATATTGATAGCTCTGGTCTCGAAATTCTTACACCCAAATATTTCGAAAACTGGTTGAGAAAATTAGGGGCCATTATGAAAAAAGGTTTATTTAGACACCTCCTTTTCGAAATAAAAATACAGAACACCAATAATAACAATATTTAAAAAGCATCAGGGAATTCAACCAAAGACGCTTATTTTGAAGATTGACCCATTAAACGTATTTCCCAGGATGGAGTTCCAATCAAATTATGGATGCAATAGAAAAGTGCTCTTAATTTAATGAGTCTAAGAAAGCAGTGCTAATAAGAGTCCCAATTCCACAGGTACCTACTTAAGTAATTTGAGGTACGCATAGCTACCTACCTCTATAGTTAAATAGTTCATAAATGATATGGCATGTTTACATTGAGTCAGTGACTGGCTTCAGTCCGATGGCAAGTGACGAACAATTTACTTGATGGAAATGTTAGAGATAGAGCGAGCAACTTTGAATATCTATTAAATCTTTTAAATCCAAAAGTAGTTAAATCATTCCAGATACTATACCTACTTGAGGAAATATAATTTTAAAGGTAGGATAAGTATATAAAATGGAACTCTTATATCGACTGAAAAGCTAGATAGGCCGTGGGTGTGTAGAAAATATTCTAACTACCTAAACGAAAAATTTACAAGATTACAATCAAACTCTACAGTTTAAAGCGGCCTGTTTATTTTTGGGGCAACCTTTTTATTTTAGCTGTGTAGGGCGACACGGTGGAGCGGACAGGTAGTTTTTTGATGAGTAAAGGAATGAAGGAGTAGACAGCAGCGCCGCTGGCGTGGTACGGCGGTCTCGCGCACTACAAGAAGCCGAGACGCAGAGCCACGGCCCACGACACTACCGCCACGCAGTCTTCCCGCGCGACCCGCACGTGCGTCTAGCGTGCCGCCTCCTCGTACTCCCGCTAAACACTTACCGAACCATCAAAATACTCAACTATTCAAGTGTAACTAATTCATGACTAAGAAAACTGTGCCCCTTATGTGCCGGCGGACACACCGTGCCACTAACCTAACTAAAGTGATTTGAATGAAGAGTGCTTCTGTCAATTAAAGATATAATTGTATTATTTTCTACTTCCTATGAACATTAATTAGGTACGTCTTATGGAACCGGAACGCATTCATTAGTGTGATATTAATTAAATCTGCGAAGTTGGATGGCATATTTACCTATTGCTGAGAATTTAAATGGTAGGTAAAACTTTCTCCAATAAGATTTTATTAATGATTTTGCCTGGAAATTAAATAACTTTTAAATTTAAATCCAATAAGATATTTGCACGCATGCATGGATATTATTTTACTTTAGTTTTCGTTTTTTTCTGATATACCATAATAGGTATTATGTAGTCTGGTAGATATATTCAATTAATCCGTTAATGTAAGTTTTACACTTTCTTAAAGTAACATAGTGATGTTGATAAAATACATCCATATCTACAGGTTACAAACTGAACCGTAGATACTGATACAGAGATAAGATAGAGCGATAATTATATATTTCTTGGTCTGTTGCTGTCCTAAAATAAAACTGAATAAACAGGTTGCGCTCGTAAACCCAAATTGGATTTTATTAGAAAACTATTAAGGTGCCTTTTTTATTTGATATCTAGCTTAATATTTTTTTTTATTATTAAGTATGTTTTGCTCTTCTTATATTCTAAAGATCCATATGTAAGTATCTAACACATATATCGTGAATTTAGATGTCCCATCTGAATTAATTTAGGTACATATCTTGAAAGCTAATTTGAATGGCTTCCGTATACTGTCAAGCTTGTCTGCCACAGATCAAAATGAAAACAGGCCAAGTGCGTGTCGACCACGCGGCAGTGTGTTCTGTAGTTGTTCATAAACTTATATATACATAACTAACAAATTCATTTAAGTCATTTTCAATAGAATTTGTACGAAATTTTCCTTATTACTTCTCCAAGTACATTTTATAAGTTGGTCGACTATTACTCATTAACTTGTAAAGCCTACTTAGCTGTGATAGTTCTCCTTTTAACTTGGTTATATATCCTACTATCTGTTCCCCGCGGTTTCACCCGCGTAAGTTTCGATTTTATACTCGTGATAACTTCGAAATTAAACGTCTGATTCGAATAAATTAAAAAGTATTTTCCTGCTACATAAATACCCTTGATGATAAAACTATTTATTTGAATAAGAATTGATACTACGATACGAATGTAACCAACTTTTGTTTCTACAGGCGATCTAATTACATTTTAGAACACAAAAACTGCTTTTGTGACTTAACTATGATAGTTAGATATATTCTTTCGCGGACTTTTTTGTAGGTAATCATGAGTACTTTAATCATGTGTACATATTTTTCATGTATCATCAATAGTTTTCTCAGCGCACGCCAAATAATGAATTTTATAGGCAAAATTTTGCTACTTTGGCTTACATTATTGCAATTTCCTTAAGGATCTCTTTGAAAATAAATTATTACCTATGTTACTTCCTAATAATTTAGCTTTCGATTAGTGAAAAAATGGTTAAAATCGGTCCAATAGTTTCGGAGCCTGTTCGGTACAAACAAACAAACAATAAAATCTTTCCCCTTTATAATATTAGTATAGATTGCCGTGATTACGTTTCAGATATCCAATAACAACCGTTGACTAACAATTGACTAACAAAAATGAGCTTAATATTTCGCATTCCTGAATCTACAAAACGATTTTCACACACCCGCAATATTTTTAAATGACCTATCCAACGACACCATTATGGAATGACGAGAAAAAGATCATCCCCACTTTACGTGTAGGGAAAGTCCTTCACGTAAAGTGGGGTTATTTTTATTATGACTGGTACCAAAGTGTGATGCGATTCTGATCGTATTGTTTTTTTTTTTATTCAATGAAATCACTTGATTATTAATAATAAGAAACAATAATGATGGTCATTTTTCACAAAGCATCACCTAGCCTCAAACTATTGCTGTAATCAAATTATCCTTCAGTTCATTAGGTTAAGCATCAGTATCAGTCTTATTTACAATCGCGGTAAAACAAGGTTATATTTTAAAGAATTTAATCAAACGCAATCTCGTAATGTTGCTATATTTTCACCGTATGTTGATAGTCCCCAAAATATTAAATTCCAAATTCTTAAACCATAAATTCTGAGGAATCATTAGTTTTTCATAAAATACACGTACCCATTATGAGTATTTATAGCATGGGTGTTAGAAGGGGATGCAAGGTGCCACCCTACCCTTCATCCCCCTCCAACTCGAACGTACGGATAAAATATTCCCATTTTCAAGAAAAAATTAATCAAATTACTTTATTTGAAACATGCGGCCATTTTATACAGCGAGTCCAACGATTATAAAATCATGTGATAAATCTACGTGTACTATTCAGCACATGATACTGTATTGGAAATTTACTAAAACTGTATCCATAAGTTTTAGTAATTTTACATCATCAATCTTCATTAACAGCCCATAGTATCCCAGAGCGTAGGCCTCCCTTTGTGTATCATCTCAGTCCTGTGCCTCGCGCATCCAAAACTTGGTGATGTCATCGATGCGCTGTCGGAGAACCTCTATTTCTTTGGATTTATCTTGGCCTCTACTTGGTCAAAGCCTTACTTCACCTACCATCACTTCATCTGGCCAAGTGTCCAGCCCGTTCCACTTGAGTTCCCTTACCTTGATTCCGACATCTTGTTTGAGATTTGTCTACGATCTAGCAGATTGCTGCCGAGCTCCATAGCACTGTGTGACTAGCACCCAGTACACAGCCTCAGTACATAAAATAAATAATTCGCTATTTCTTTGGAAATAAGATGTATCTGTTATTGATGGTTGCAATTAATGGATCTAAAACGCGTAGTGATCTGCTACGCAAACATGACTTCCCAATCGACTCCATGCGACACCCTCTATTGTTGAACGGGAACGGGAAATACATACATAATAGAAAAGATTCCCCGTTCCCGTAGATCTCTTCATTTCCCTATACGAGCGTAATAAGATATAGCAGAAAATTGCTAAATAAAATATTTAGTATGTGACTGTTGGCTTAAAAAATTGCTTACGAGTAGGTATAACGAATTAAAATTATTATCTGTCCACTCTTTCACATAAACATAATTATTCGTTTAAAAAGAGTTTGAGAAAGAGATCAGGTGTGTTTAAAACTGAGTGAAGCAGTTTTATAACGGTTAATCTATGTTTGTTAAATTCAGATTTGAAGCTGGAAGAAAAAATAATTTCTTCATGGCTCTCAGTTCAGCATGTAAATTATCTTTGTATAAACTTTATTAAACTCCATATAGTAAGGAAACACAGACAAGAGTCTCAAAATCTCTATTAAAACTGAAAATAAACATTGTCCTAAAATGGAACACACCTGTTCATTCCATGTACCTAAGCGTCACGTCTCGCTCACATTTTGTGAGCTAGTTATGAAAGCGTTCCAATTGTAATAAAATCAATTGATTTAACGCTGTTTTAGTGGAGGAACGCATCGAGGTCACTGACCGACAATTACGTCCTCGTGGAGTCCACTACATCCCAAATAGACAGCAATAGAAGCAATACTATATTTTAATGTGATGTTGCTCAATAGCCCATCTACGTTTTAGATTAGGTACTCCTGTAATATTTAATATAGAGGTTACCTACATCATTATATGCGGTTAAGACATTGAATGTTGCAACACTTAATACATTGCGTCTATGTTTATCAAACTAATTCACAAAAATACCTATTTATAATTTAACAGAAAGATGTGGTTATGATATGAATAAATATCTAAGTAAAACATACTTTCCGAAGTGTATTAAGTTACCTACTTTTGAAGACTTTCTACTTTCCACGCTCTAAAAACATTATTAGAAACATCGTAGAATCGTTATGGAGGCCACATCACAATCGACTACTGTTCACATTTCAATTACTTAATTAATGATTTTGTAATTGTTTTGGTTTCATTTGTGAGATTTAACGTCTAATCAAACATACAGTTTTCAGTTTGTAATCCTATGATTTCTGCCTTAAAAGTTCAAGGCAGAAATCATAAAGGTACTTGCCTATATAGCTAGAAGTTTTAATTTAAAACAGTAATTATATAGCGTAGACTTTGTGAAGCCTCGGAATAGCGTGCTCTCTCCCTTTTGTTTGTCAGATGACAGACAGGGAGAGATAACACTATTCCGATTATTTCCGAAGTTACGAAAATGCAACGCTTTTGCGTCCCTGTTCCGCCTTTTTAAATAACAGCCCGGGGGTATGCAAGTAGTTTCTTTGGGCATCATTAAAAAGCGGACAAAATCAACGATCTTGTAAGTAGTCCAGACGGTATCAAGAAGTTGCTAGAAAAATAGTAGCCTGCCTCTATTTTGTTTCCTGATATGCAATAATATGGACCTGTCAAATATGATTATTTCATCTATAACTAACATTAGTTACGAAATCCTGCAGAACAGAAAGCAATTATTGCCGTGTCCTTTCACTTGCTTCTTAGGTACCTTTAAGAACTCGAATATGATCTGTGGTAGGGTACTAAGGCCCATTGGACCAAGCCGGTGCCTCTAAACCGGTCTGAGAGGCAAGAGACCAACTTGTGGCTCAAGGCACATACAATGTTGATCAATCGCATTTTGGAACAAAGATTAAAACGGTTCTCATATTTGAAATAAGTAAGATACTTATCCGAGATCGGAGATAGTTGGACGAATGTTACACTGTAAAGTGAATACACTCAAGTCATAGAACATTTCAAATTAGGAGATTGTCCAAAATAGGATACGTAAATTCTGATAAAATTATGTGCGCATTAATACGTGCCCAAAACGGTGAAGGAAAACATCGTGAGGAAACCAAAAATTCGAAGCATGTCCCATCCATAGGTTAGTGTTGTAAGCGGGCATGGGCTTGCAACGTGGAATACTTACTACTTGCAAAACGCGAGCATGTGCTGTAATGTAATGTTTGGACCTGCTTTTGACTACCCCCTACCAGCCTGCTTAGCATAAAGACTCAAGACAACGGGTTTGTCTATCACCGAGAAGGCAAAAATATTTTATCCCTCTCTTTTGTTTGGCAGAATAGGCGACAGAAATAGTTTCGTAGACAAAATGTTGTCTTGGGTGCTCATGCTAAGCGGGCTGGTCTCCTCAAAGAGTTACTCACTGAGTATCTGAGGATGTCCATTATGGGAAATTCAGTAGTGAGCGTGTTTATTTGTTTTTTTTTGTATTATATATATTTTCCTCAGTATCATCAAGCACGAATTTCTAGCTGTTCAGATCCTTCTACACAAGCACCTACCTGCATAAACTCCGCAACCAATAGATCTCAGTCAACTAATAAAGATGTGTATGTATAAATTTATATGTACAATTAAACGTCTAATGCGTGAAAGAGTAACAAACATCCATCCATCGTGACATCCATCACAAACTTTGGCATTTATAATAGTAGTAGAATTTTCATAGTAAATTCATCACAATGTTTAAATGTGCTTTACATTTTGTAGATGATTAAAAATAATAATAGTGCAAAACAGATATATGATTATTTATATGTGATGGTATATGAACGAGGTGTAGCCGATGTAGTTTAGCTTTCTTTTTGTTCTTTTTTTATTCTTCTTTCATAAATAATACGAGAAAAAATGCTAAAATAGGTAAACTATGCTGTGGATTGGCCACGCTTATAAATAATGAAGACAGAGAATGGCATTCGATACAAAATTCTGCTGCAATATTGCAATCTTAAGAAATACTTATCGACTAACTGGATCATGAATTAGCGCAGCACACTGCAATAGACAACACGAAATAAACATTATTACAATGATACTTACCTTTAGTATCTGTGCCTTTAGTCAGTTTAATAAATATTGGGGCATTAATATATTGCTAGGGAAACGAAACCTAATTTGTGATGAAGAAATTAGGTACTCTAAATTTAGTTTAATTTTTCAATATCATCGGAAACTATAAACATTTGAGTTTATTCAATATCAACAGAAAGTTCACGTAGTTCAAGTAGTAGATCACTAGATTTAATTTGATTATTTATTCAATATCAATACAAAGTTTTTAGCATCTTTCCTGTCGATCACTGCGAATAAAATACCCACAAACATGCCATGAAAACTTCTGTACAATTTCAACCTAAAAAACCGTCTCGATTTTGATGAAATTATTAATGGTACGTATACCTTACACAGTAAAAAAGAAAATTCAAATATTACAGTGTAATAAAAAAAATGTAGACAAATCATGACTGCCTCAGCGCGACTGCAATTATTATACAATTATATAGGTTTTTGGAAAAAGTACTCCTTCGTTTTCTTGAGAGCACTCAGAGATCTTCTACACTGCTTAAAACACACAAGTGTTTAATTATCTTCTCTTTTTAAAAATTAATTAAAACTGCTACCACCACTTGACATAAAATCATTTTTTAAGCGAAAAGAGTTACCCTCTTTTAAGAGTTTCATTGAAAGTGGTTCAAAAGTTCGCTATTTATTCTCAAATTAATGTTTTTTTTACTTCGACTTGCCGCAGTGTGATACATATATAAAATACAGATAGAAATTCATTCACTTAAAATGAATTTCTGTCTGTATTTTATACATATAAAATATTATACATTGCTTTTTGAAATAATAATAGGTTTAGTAACTTTACACCACAGAAATCAACTTACTGTTCTCTTGTGGTAGAGCACACAGTTGACTCCACAAGCATAAAATGTGAAAGAAATATAAAAAACATAGTAATCTACAAGTCCTCAAGTAAAGTCATTTCTTATCTTTATAATAATAACCAACCATCATATTTTCAAATAAATTTGCTTCGTATGCTCATCTCAGTTACCTTTAAACGGCGAAGATGCAATCAACAATTTACTAAGGGCACTCACTCACGGCCCGAAGGAACGTAAAGGCCGCAGTCACGTATAGTAGACTAACCGTGTACTATTTTTCAGTTATGAGATTGGACTTAGGATATAACTGCCAATCAGGTGTCCGAGCATTGTTTCAGACAATGGTGGGGCAATTCCGTATATATTGCTGACGTTAGGAGAATAGTAAAGTACGTGGTGCGTAAATACAATCCTATACGATATAGTTTAAAACTTAAATATAAAGTAAGTAAAACTAAAATATAAAATACTGTTCCATCTCCACAAGAAGTAATTAAAAGAGAATAAGAATTGTTTTTGTTTTTAGATAGAGTACTGTGCCAACCAACGTTTTCAAGCTTTGACTTTTGAAGAAGAATTTCACTTGGATATAAATAGTACGCAGTCACTTATTTCAATTGGTTCTACAAACTTGGAGGGCACAGAATATGAGTAAATCTATGTTTGGTCAGTGTTGAAGAGCCAGTTAACAATAAAACGATTTATAAAAGTGAACGCGTGACGGGACACTTTTATAAAACGAGTTGGTATCATTTTACTGCAATGCTAACTTAGTTACACATTCTGACTAGGAGTATTTCCTGGCCTAAATCGTCAGTTACTACGATGAAACTCATGGAGATTGCTAATAAAAGTGATGCCAGACTTTAATCAAACTGTCTGTCAGGTCTAAATTGGCCAGAACTATAAAATGCATTATTTATTACCTACTCAAAAAGGATGGCATTGTATCAAATTACGTAGTGCGCTGCTTTCGTCTACAAACGCACCGGTAGACCAGTCGACATAATCTGCTTATGCCTGATCTTGCCCTTATATAAAGTAAAAAGCAATAAAACCTCTCCTAACTATCGAGTTGGGAAGTTAACGAGCTTGTTGCGGTCCATGGTTATTGGAATTATTAGTTTAATCACTAAATTGTTCATGGGCTGACGGATAAGATGTGCTAGGAAGTTGTACCTAGTTTTAAACAAAGAAGAGATTCATCTAGAGTACCTAAACCAAGGTGAACTTATTCCATAGGAGTTTGAAGGACCTGGAAGTTCGACTAACACTCATACAAATCGTATATACTTATCTACCTATATCTAGTGTTTCCTGACATTAATTCTTTTTTTATTTTCTATGAGCTTCTGCTCAGCTCTACGTTCTACAACAGAATTAATAAGGAAATCAACATTTATCCCCTCCCATTGTATAGTTGTAACCAAAATTGTATTCCACGGAGGACTTTAGTGTCTTCATAAATCAGGGCTATAAAAACTATCTAGTATCTGAGTTTCGGAATAATATTTTGTAGGTAAACTTTAACATTTTCCCCGCCCACCCTCTAACTAAACACGCTACACCAGTACCTACTCACACTCACACATATTCTATATTCATTATAATTCACACCTCCCAATATTAAAAACACACACATTTTACTCCACTCATTTACACCACTATAAGGTCCTTGTTACTTTCCATAATAGAAAGTAGATACTCGTAGTTATCGTAAAATATTTTTTGTTTGGTTCTTTTCATAGGAGGGCGCTAATATTCGCGACACAGTTTCTTAAACTTCTGCAGTTATTACCGTTCATACAAAGTTTATGTACTTTGTTTCAGACACAAATAAATATTATTTAATATTAAAATAAAATATCTTTCCACAAAAAGATTGCATAATCCTATAATACTAATAAAAATGCAAAATTAATAATATAGAGATGTAGATACCTATGTTTGTCATTACCTATATATAATTACTATCAAGGAACTTTGTGACCTATAAGAACGCATCTATTTTGTAGGTACTACATGATTTTATATTTTATTATATGTTAATTAATTTTATTATTTATTTTAACGTCCCCGATGCCGAGGACGTTAAAATAAATAATAAAATTTATCTTGTTACAGCGTCCTGAAAACCTGGAATCCCCGTTGCCTGCCCCTCGGGACGCAAAGCATATTGTTTACAATATGAATGATCAGGTAATTTAATACACATTTCACTGTTTAGACATCACCTTCGGTAATAGTAAACACTAATACTATTATAAACGTGAAAGTTTGTGAGGATGGATGTTTGTTACTTTTTCACGCAAAAACTACTGAACGGACTTAGCTTATACATCAGAATAACACATAGGCTACTTTTTATCCGAGTACCACGCAGGCTAAGCCGTGGGCAGAAGCTAGTTTGATAATAAAATGAAAAAGTTTTTACGTATTACGATCATTACTGAAAACTCCTTATAGCACAATAATGCGAATCGATTCTTATGTAAATAAGAAGTAAAATGTATGAATTTAAATAGAATAGAATAATCGTTTATTGATTTACTGCGTACATAGATGGAATAAATTGGTAACATTACGTAACAACAATTGCCCTTTTTGGGCGATAATAAAAATAAAAGTACATAAAAGTACTACAAACCATCAGTTAAAATATACATTAGAAATCATCATCAAAATATTCATGTATGTTGTAGAAAAAACATTGGACCATTATTAAAAAATAATTCGCAAAGTAGAATGAACTGTTTAGATAAAAGCTATTATTTATTTGAAGAATACATACTATATTACATTTTTGTGTATTTCTTAAATTATTGTATCGAGGTGATTTGATTGCAATAAAATATTTTTGGTTATTTCTACCAAATAAACATATCTCAAAAATATAAATAATAATGCTGGATATTTTTAAACACAAATTGAGTAAAGTAGGCATTACCTATAACCAAGTTTATTGTTTAAGGTGATGGAAATAACGACTTTAGTGCTAACTGTTATGATATTTTATATTAACAATAAATTTTAAGTTAATGTAAATTTCTTTATGCTATAAACATTGTTGTTTAGGAGTTGGACCCTATTATATTTCAAAAATAACTTTATTTAGGGATTACCAACTGGCAACGGCTTCGCCCGCATAGTACCCGGATATAAAGTAGCCGATGAATTAAATTGACTTAAATTGCAAAATTGGTCTCCACGAAAAGCCCTTTTATTTTAACGGGATAATATTTGTCCACCCTGAAAGTCCTTAAATATTGGAGAAAGTATTTTTTTTAAATCGTATCAGTAATTTCGGAGATTAACCTCTACAAACTTTACCTTTATATAACTTTAGTATAGATTTTATTTTGTAGGAGATAAATAAATGGCCGTCAATTTCAATCGATTTGCAGTGTTTTTCATGCAAAAACAGTGCATTATTGAACATCCTTCGGAATACAGCGTTTTTGCTTGCACCTCGGGCCAATGCATACGATTATATAGTATAAGTACCTACCTGTACCTAGTACTTAGTACTAGTGTCAATAAAAATCGATACAATAACACAGAGTGAAAGCTTGTCACCAAAAACATTGTGAAGGCATTTCTTGCCCGAACTTATTGTTTTAACTTTCTTTACGATGCAGGTACGATGTATCTAGGTAAAAAACGTCTGTGACATCGTTACTTAGTAGTAAGTAACGATGTCACAGACGTTTTTTATCTGTAATCCAGATAATCGTTTACCGTGCTACTTAGACTTCTGTGTTTATACTGTAAATTGGTGTTATGCACAATAAAGAGTTTATTTTATCTATCTATCTATCTTAGACAGACATCCTATCCTACTACTAGTTTGACGACATCCATGACACAGTGGGCGGAAGCCCACTTCAGACGCAGAAGGTTGCGGGTTCGATTCCCGCTACGGGACAAATGTTTGTATGATCTTCAAATATTTGTTTCGGGTCTGGGTGTTTTTCTATGTATAATATGTATGTATTTACAAAAAAGTATACATTTAATAATATATTAGTCATGTAGTTCCCATAATACAAGCTCTGCTTAGTTTGTGGTTGGATGATGCTGTGTGAAAAATGTCCAGCATTATTATTAATATTATAAATGTGAGTTTTTGGGGTTGGATATTTATTACTCTTTCACGCATAAACTACTGAACGGATTTTGATGAAACTTTACAGTAATATAGCTTATACATCAGAATAACAAATAGGCTTCTTTTTATCCGGGTACGCGGGCGAAGCCGTGGGCAGAAGCTAGTTCTTCTATAATTCTGCCCCTATTCTAACACTACCCGCCATTCATAGACCTTTGTAGAGCTTCTACAATACAAATATGTCTCATCCCTGCTCTACACTTAACCTTCATTCTTAGACCTTTTTTTAACAGCATCATCTAGCCCTAAACTAAGCATAGTTTGTTAAATTTTATAAAGTAGGAAAATAAAATTTAGTGTAGGTACTTTTTACACTTTGTCAATTTATTTTGTCCGTTAGTAAAATTCGACTGCCTGTTAAATTTTTTTTTTTTAATAAAATGTAAGTCCGTATTTGGCTGTAAAATATGTTTTTTTTTTATATAATAAAGGCTGTGTTTTATTTTGTTTAATAAATAAAATAAAATAAATAAATATACTACTTCTATACTTTTTTAATGATTTACTATGTAAATGCTTACATATTATACATAGAAAACACCCAGACCCGAAACAAATATTTTCAGATCATACAAACATTTGTCCCGTAGCGGGAATCGAACCCGCAACCTACTGTGTCTGAGGCGGGCCTGCGTCCACTCCACCATAGAGGTCGTCAAATATACCTTTATATAGCTTCTACGATAACATGGGCCGCCCTATGCCCGCCCTAACCCTAACACGTAGTAACTATTGGCTAATCTGTGCACACTACTCGCTATTTGGAGACCTTTATAGAACTTCTACGATAACTTGACCCAACTCTACTCTTCACTACCCGCCTATCGTATTACACAATGTGTCAATGTTATCAAGTAAGATAAGATACGATGTAATTGAGAAGGAATTGATACTTGTGATTTACCTTTTCGATCGGTATCATAAAAATACAAAATGGTTTTTTATCTCATTAAGTGGGTTTGAGTCCCGGTTTAGACAAGCGAGTTTTTTAAATCTCTAAATTTTTTATTTCTTACTTTAAAAAATAAAGGAAATCTCCATTATGTCAAACTAGGCACGGCTTCGCCTGCGTGGTACCCGGATAAAAAATAGCCTATGTGTTATTCTGATGTATAAACTATCTTACTGTAAAGTTTCATCAAAATCCGTTCAGTAGTTTTTGCGTGAAAAAGTTACAAACATCCATCCTCACAAACTTATGCGTTTATAATAGTAGTAGGACTTACTAACTTCAATATTTAAAGTAATTGTCCTCCATGTAGCATGGCCGCGGGATACACTGTAGAGCTTCTACGATAACATGACCCGTCTCTTCCCTGTCAGTACTTGCCATTCGTAGACCTTTGTAGAGCTTCTACGATAACATGGTCTGTCCCTACCCTAACACTTGGTATGTTTTGGGAACCTGTAGGTTTTAGCCGAAACATCAATAGCTCCTTACAAAAACATCCCCATCAAGCTATAAAGTAGGTAAGTACATAAAATGTAGATCCTTCCTTTTCAAACACAGCGAAGAACAAATTAATGTCTGGATTTAAATTGCAAACTAGAGTTTGATGTTGTTAGTGCAAGTTCTACGACCCCAGACGGATTACGCACGAGTCCAGACTACTTAAAACTTCCACCTATAAACTGTAATAATTTCGGGGGTCTGTTTGGTCCCCAAATATTTTAGAGGAATTACACTTATTTTTTTATTGCCTTCATAACTCTAACATGGTAACGTACCTATAAAATGCCATTTATTTAATTACCTTACCTAACTTTTTCAAAACTATTATCACAATTTTTACCCGCGACGCAAGAAGCTGGTAGATGTACTTATGTATTTGGGATAAGAAATTGTCTGTTTCTATGTCTGTGTTCCTATGTTTGATAGTAACGTGGTTTTTGCAATCATCTTGTATGATTCTTAGATGTGTAGGTTCTTAAATGGTTTTATCGACATCTTATCGCGAGGGGGAACTGCAATATTTTGCAGTATTTTTAAATTTTGTAAAAACTTTAATGTCATCTTTGTTGACAATTACCTGGTAATCGAAGTTTCTATTCCGCATCATCAATTAGGTACTCTTCGGAACAAAAAACTAAAAGCTAAATCCAGTTTTGTTTCAGACATTTCACACACCATCATTTGGCGACGAAGAATTTGACATTCCTTTGATGCACGGCCAGCATGCGACTGCGGCCAGCGTGCAAAACTCTCACATACAATACGCACAGTTGCACCACTCAGCTGCTCCTCAGGTAAATATACCGTCAACAGAATATCTTTAGGTTACTACTTATGTAACCCTGAACGCACAAACCCTACAGAATGCCTGAAACTCTCTAGCATCTGAGATTTTCACAATGCCTGTCAACGCAGTATGTATGGATAGGTAACTTCTTGGACGAATACCTGCCCACGCAGTTTTTTAAGCTATATTTAGTTTTGTCATTTACGTACATATGAGTAGATATAATGTCGTGAGCTTTTAATATTTTTTCATTATAGTTACCTATGAAATTGCCGTTTAGTCGAACTGGCCAATTTGAACTGAAAATATTTGCGGTTTGACTTGGAATTCTAAATTCAAATTAATACTTTTTAAAAACAGTAATTAATTTGTTTTTTTTTTGGGTTTTGTTTTACCTCCTAGATTATAACATTTGCAACCAAGATCCAAGAAAACTCGCGTTATTTTAGAACTTGACTTACGACGAGTTAACAATGCATCTCAAATTTTAACGAACTAAATCTGATTACTTGTTTCCCTCACAAAACGAAATTTCAAAGGTAGAGACCTAATATACATCTAAAATAGATATACAGTGGTGGTCATATAATTAGAAACACCAACCCTGTCTTCTATTTTCATTACAAATTAACATCATAACTAATTTTTAACGTGCCATAGAGGGCTCCTACGTATTTATATGGATGTATCGGTTCTTTTAAAGTATTACTATACGAGTTTAGTAATAACAAACAACAATTTTGATATAAAAATATAACATTTTAATAAAAAGTCTATTAAAATACATGGACTAAAGTGGACAACTAATTAGAAACAAAAAAAAAACAACAATATAAACATTAACTAAGTGAACAAAACCACATTTAATTTGAATAATACTATGAATACTACATCCAAAACCGATTAGTACTGTTAGTACTTGGTAGGGTACCCTCTGTTGTCGATTACAGCTTTACAACGACGTGGCATTGATTCTATCAGTTTTTCACACGTTTCCAAAGGAATACATCTCCAAGCTTCTACAAATGCGTCGTAAAGTTGGTTGATATTGGTGATATGCTCATCCGACAATGTTTTCTTCACAGTGTGCCACAAATTCTCTATCGGATTTAAATCCGGACTATTAGCAGGCCACTCTAACACTGTCACCAATTGTTGTCTGAGAAACGCTTTAACGCTGTTTGCTGTATGCTTTGGATCATTATCGTGCTGAAAAATCCAATTCACTGGCAAATCATCTGAATATGGGATCATTGTCTCCTCCAAGATTTTTTTGTATTGAAACTGACCGGAACCGGAAAAGCATCCCCATACTTTAACATTTCCACCGCCGTGCTTAACTGTTTTTATAGTGTACTTGTTATTCAAAGCCTCGTTGATTGGTCGCCGTACGTATCGTTTTCCGTCGGAATTTACCAAATTTACTTTAGTTTCATCTGAAAACAAAACTTTTCTCCATTGATGAACAGTCCAACTGGCATATTTTCTAGCGAAGGCTAGACGATTTTCTCTGTGTCGCCTGGTGAGAAGTGGCACTTTCCTAGCAAGTCTTCCATACAAATTTCCTTCAACCAACCGCCTACGGACTAGTCTTGCGGACACGTTTCGAGGGTCGTCTTGTGAAAATACTTCTTTTCGTATAACATTAGAACCTTTAAAGGGATCTGTCTTAGCCAAACGAATCATAAGCCTGTCTTCTTGAACGGTGGTCTTCCTTGGCCGAACTTTTCTAGGCACCTTATCGGATGTTCCATGTTTTTTGTGATGTGCAATGGCGTTAAATACCATCTTTACGGAACACTCTAAATGATCGGCGATCTTTCTGTAAGACCATTTTCGTTTAAAATGAAAGTTTACTATAATTTTTCTTGTTGCTGCATCACAGCTCTTGTTTTTACCCATTTTTAATAATTAAATCTGACAAAAGGTAACAAATCCGAATGAATAAGAAAAGGCGGCAAAATGCATAATGCGGTGACATTCCGAAAGGTGAATTTTAGTTTTAAAATTCAATTTTAGAACCTAGTCATACTTTGTGTCTAATTAGTTGTCCGACTGCCAGTACTAAGAATATTGATTGATACATTTTTTTTTATTTTTTTTTTATAATTATTGTGTTGGTTGTCTGAATGTTATTGCTTATTATTATCCCAGAGATATAAATGTACATTGTGATTTCGTAAATTAAACTATTACCTCCAATTAATTGAATTAATAATGTTGGTTACATTAAAAGACTACCAAGTGACTAAGTGTTTCTAATTATATGACCACCACTGTATATGTCTGTATCGACACATATTTTTAGTTTATAAATATATGACGGTATTACTACATTTTGCATGTTCCATTCTTAAATTATCGTACTTACAAAAAGGTAACCAACATTAGTAGGTGGGTACGTAACGTACTAAACTACTTATGTATCTTAAAATAAGCAACATGGCCTGCCTGTTTTGTTAAAGTCAACGAATCTGACAAGTTACAGAACGCTGCCCCAGTTTTTAGATTGGTTTTTATTAAAATTGAATTGCCTATCGATAGATTCCGTTCTATATTTTACGAGCGACAGGGTTGGCACGATATGGACAAATGTTGTTCAGCCCTGAAATTGAAATAGGCTGTGGAGTCAATGGTGGCAATTCACTTGGTACAAATAAAAAGAAACATAAAAAATGCAAAATGCATGATCTAGCCTCAAAGTAAGCAGAGCTTGTGTTTTGGGAACTACATGACTGATATACTACTTATACCTCTATATACAGTATATGTTAATACATAAAGGCTGTACAAAAACCAATCACGAAGCCAAAATCTATGTATACTATTCATCTTAAGAGTAACATTGCGGGAAAATAGTTACTGGGAAACTACTTTTAATTATTGGATATTGGATATATCAGTCTAAAAACTGGAACTGTGGTTCAACCTCAGCTCCAGCCCTTAAACCGTACCTCAACAGCTCAAGCTTTCCAAAAGACTCAAACGAGTCCAATGGCTCAAAATGAGCTACGAAGGTAAAGTAGAGATGTTAGGGTAATTATAATTAGCGACAGCTAGAGAAAAGCTGTTGGCGAGTACACAGACCTTGCCCATTTATTTATTTATTAACACTTTATTGCACATTTTAAAAAAGTGAACAGTAGGCGGACTTAATGCTAAAGCATTTTCTACCAGCCAACCCAATTTGTAGTGATTGGCGGTAAGCGTGCTACAAAATTTTAACTACAATATTATATTATACTTATATCTAATTACATAATATACTTACTTAATATATATAATTATATATTTATAGGCACTTATACATAAAAATAATAGATAGTTAGAAGGTAGGATAAATAAACTATGAATACAATTCATCTAGGAAGTGTTTGCGAGTTAATCTTTTGAAGCATTCTTTAGTCTACCTTTTTAATTTCAAATGGTAGTTTATTCCAGAGCCGGACTAATTCGACAGAGAAAGAGTTTCCACGGAACGATGTGCAATGCTCGGGAGTGTCTAGAAGGAGATTGTCAGAAAACCTTAGTTTTTTACGTGTGTAAAAAAAAAAGATCAGAAACGAAAACGGTTTTTTAGATACTCAGGTGCAAAGGGATCCTTAAGAACAGAGAAAAGAACACAAAGAATCCTTAGGTTTTTACGCTCACGAAAGGGGAGCCATTTTAATTCAGCGCGGAATTTACTCACATGTTCGAATTTGCGAAGGCAGAAAATAAAACGTATGCAGGTATTAAGGAGGCGATCAAGTTTGTTAAGAAGTTCTTCGGAGAGATCTAGTAAAGCAACGTCGGCATAATCAATTATAGGTAGAAGAAGTGAGTTGACAAGACATATTTTAGTGGTTATTGAGGGAAAGTGTTTCAGACGGATTATGGAATGCAGAGTGGCATAAAATTTACGAGATAGTTATTTTATATGAGGAATCCAACATAGCTTTCATTCAAACAGGATACCAAGGTTTTTAACAATAGGCTTGAAAGGGATATTACAACCGTTGAAGTGAACATGGGGTAGAATACCAAGAGAGTCTATTTTGTTCAGCTGGCGTGGGCTACCTATAATGATGGCTTGACACTTATCAGGATTAACTTTAATGCCAAAACGATTTGACCAAGACAGCAGACGTAAAAGATCATCATTGAGTGCCCGAATGATAACATCCAAATTGTCGACAGGGGCAGAGGTATAAAGCTGGAGGTCGTCAGCACACATGTGGTATTGACTGAGAAGGTGGGATGATAACAGGTTAATAAATAAAGAGAAAAGGAGTGGAGACAAAATTCCACCTTGTGGTACACCGGCCACGATTTTCGTTCCATTCGGAAAACGCATCACCATCACGGGTTTTTTGACGACGCATGGTTAAATAGGATGAGAACCAATCAATGACAGAAGGAGAGAAGTTAAGTTTAGGGAGTGTAGATAGTAAGAGCTCATGATGCATTGAAAGCGTTACTGAAATCTATAGCACAAGTACCGTAACGTGGGATTTCTCCATATTAGTCCAAATATCCTCGGTGACGTTTAAGAGAGCAGTTGTTGTGCTATGCCCCTTTCTAAACCCGGATGGATTAAACAAATTATTAAAAGACATAAATTCAGTTAGTTGAGAATGAACGACAGATTCAATGATTTTTGAAAAGAACGGCAAAATAGAAATAGGGCGATATTGTTTAAGAAGCGTAGGATTTTAGGAAGAGGAATAATATGGGCTTGACACCACTGGTCGGGAAACTGGGAAGATTGGAGCGAAAAGTTAACTATGTTAGTAAGCGTAGGAAGAACATGGTTTATGATATAAGAAATCATGATGCGGCCAATGTCATCGCTACCTACCGCCTTGGACTTCAGTGAAATAAAGGTTTTTTTAATCCTATCTTAACTGACGTGAGCAAAAGAGAAAGGCACAATAGTTGATACGGAGATATTTGCACTCTCAGCCAAAGCTTCAGACTTAGCTAATGGGCCCATTGAGATAAGAAGTTCATAATCTATATAACTGGTGCTGTTGGATTAATTACAACTGTATGAGGAATCGAACTTTTCTGTCAGTTCGATTCCTACCTTTGGTTTATTTATTTATCCTCTTTTGTCAGTAGGTACCTAATAACGTGACCGTAATCCAGTGATTATTATAGTGGTTTATTAAATTTTTATCAATATTAATTATGTTAAAATAATGTTCTGTATAAAGTTATTTCATTTTTCTAAGCGTTCTTTCTAAAATAATTATTATCGTATAGCAAAGTAAATTTATATGCCAGCCACATTGCTAAAAAAAACTACTTTGCACAGAAGATATGACGACTTGGTTGCGTTAATATCTGTGGCACAGATTAAATTTTTTTTTAGCTCTTACGGCTTGGTTATTAATGTAGCAGTCAATGTCAGTTTAGTCAGAAAATAACGGGAGACCGTATTGTACGTCCATGGAAAGCACAACCATGGAATGCACACCCCTGGAAAGTACAGCCAGTATTACAAACCATTTGGTTTGAATTATCTGGGTGTGCTTTCCATGGTCGTACAATACGCTCCGTACAAACTAAACACATGACGGTAATGCACACCCCTGGAATGTACACCCCGGATTACAAACCAATATTCTCGACGCTCATTGGTCGCGAGTTCGTCATATCCGTGAGCTCTCATTGGTCGATGCGAATAAGTCGCATGACGAGAACGAGCCTCGTTTGCACTGAGCAAGTTTTAATATGTTCAACTGGTTAGGTTATTAGGTTTTTTTTTATTACCACTCAGAAAAGGAGGATTACTATCCGAACTTTATCCAACAAACTTGGGTTTAAATAAATAAAACCAACCGGTTAGTTCATCTGCAAAAACCCGACATAAATAACTAATCTACTTACTACAGCTACATTAATTTACTAATAGCGTAAAATACTATGGCAACACAGCACTTGCCCCTTGATAGCACTCGCACATGAAAACAGAGCATGAAATTGGTTCGTATTCCATGGCTGTACATTCCAGGGTTGTACAAAACTGGCCGTACAAGGTCAACACGTGTAGGGAATGCACGCCCAGGAATGTACGCCCAGTATTACAAACCAAGTATTTGAAACCAATGGTTTGTAATACTGGCTGTACTTTCCAGGGGTGTACTTTCCATGGTTGTGCATTACATGGACGAACAATACAGGGACTCAAAATAACAATTATTTTTGTATTATCGATTTTATTTGTTTGTTTTCTTCAGTTTCTTTCTTTCCTTCCTTCCTTTCCATTTATTTTTTCCGGTACTTGTTAACGTATATGTAACAACATTAGGATTATAGTTTAGTAAATTTCAAATTTGCCTACACCCACGAAGCAGCAATGCGGTCAATGGTCATGGACGTGACTAATAATGCTTACCTAGTTATGAATTTACTGAATAGGTTGGCATGATGAACCCTGCTCAAGACGGTCTGGCGCCACCCGGCGGCGCACCCTCCTACCAGCAGCCACTGTACTTGCAAGAACCACACACACCTGTCACATCTCATGGGTATGTACGACTTTGTTTATTATTTATCTAGCCTATTCGATAAAAAGCCTATCTGTTATTGAAGGTCATGAACTACACCTGTTTAAAAAAAAAGTTTGATTCAAAGTCTGTGAAATAGTGTTTTCAAATAATATGTGATTTCAGTGGTGCAGGTGCCCCAGCTGGTAATTATATAATTCAACAACAACCCGGAGGCCAGCAGAGGTTACTGATGATGCAGCCGAGTCAGGTGCTGAGTGGGCCGCCCACCCCCAGCACGCCCACACAGCCTGCAGCCCCTGTGTATGGCTCTCCTCAAAGAGCATCCCCTCCAGGCACTACTAGTGATGATTCCGATGATAGTGTACCATCACACCATTCACAGGTTAGATTAATTTGCTTGCCAATACTTAAACATGACAATAAAAAAAGAATATTTACTATTATTTTTGAGTTTAGAAACTCTCTTATCACACTATTCATCCTGTTTTTAACAAAAATCATTTCATGAACATAAAAGTGTCAAAACTTACATAAATAGCATTTTTGTAAAAATATGCATGCTTTAAAGCTTCATAATAAATCACTTCTCATTCTAATTATCTCATTCTTGCCTACATGTATTGGATTTACTTATGATTACATAAATATAGTTCACTGGCATTCAAATTAATAATGATTTTATTGCATCTTATCAGTATAATAAATAACATAGTTAGAAAATAAAAGTATGTAGATATATGAAATCTAATGAATTGGTTGTTTGTTGGTAGTTGCCTGGTGATGCGGAAAGCCTTCTGCCTATACATTATTGCTCAGCGACCCGGCAGCAACAAACTACGCTTCATCAGGTACCTATAGGCAAAATTATTGCTTCTATCGCTTATATAGTTGAAATTATCCACACTGTTCTCACATTTGTTTTGCCAATGAACTATATTTCAATTATCTTTTAATACAGATATTGCTATGTTATTTTTCATTCAATTAACTATTTCTTATACCGTTTTCTTTTGTACAGATAAGTGTTGGGAACATGGCTGTAAAGAGGTCTTCCCCTGAGCCAATGGATAATGGAATAAATAGAGGTCAAATGCAGAAAAAACCTAAAGTCCAGAAAAAGAAGAAAAAACGAGATCCTAATGAGCCCCAAAAGTAAGTTTCTCCCATTATAAATATAAATTTAAAAAAATAGAATTTATTTAATTTTTTTTTTTATTCAGGCCTGTGTCAGCATATGCTTTATTCTTCCGAGACACACAAGCAGCTATCAAAGGACAAAACCCAAATGCCAGTTTTGGAGAGGTCTCCAAGATTGTGGCATCAATGTGGGATGGGTTGGATTCTGAACACAAAAGTGTGAGTAAAAAAATAATGTTTGTATTTATTATTCACATCAAATCATACTTGTTAAATTATTTTGACTTTATTTCCAAAATAAAATGTTGTATTACATAGGTCTACAAGCAAAAAACTGAAGTGGCCAAGAAGGAATACCTCAAAGCACTTGCTGCATACAGAGCAAGCCTTGTTTCTAAGGTATGTATAATATAAAATAATATGTAATTTTTTTAAAAACAAATAAACACTATCATTAGCCCTTGTTACCAAGCCAAAATCTATTGGACTCATCAAAACGAAAAATATGAGCTCAAACTTGAGGGGATCACTAGTAGCCACTGAAGAGTTCCACTATCCACCTCCTGGCTTCATCGTCAGACCCTCGACACCAAGTGCTATTAGACTTGTCATAAGGAATCATATGAGCCCAAACTCGAGGGGTTTACTAGTAGCTACTGTAGAGTTCCTCTATCCGCCTCCTGGCTCCATCATTAGATCAGCTCCAAGATCAAATTATAGTATTGTCACCCGAATTATATATACATACAAAGTTTCATTGCAATCGACAATTCGAAGGAGGTTAAAATTTACTTCCGAGATTTGATTACATTGTTTGTTAGTTACAATTAAAGCAATTTTTAAGTGTCTAAAATATACCTACATGGCTCCGTTCACGGTTTGTCTCGATACATGAAATACAAAACAAGATTTACAATATGCAAGCCAGCAAGAGGTGCAATCTGAGGGTTCACTGAAGTTCAGTGTTTGAAAATTGAAACAGGACAAAATAGAGAACAAAAAGTTTAGGAAACTTGGCGACCGAGCTGCCACCTAGTTAGTCGTCTTCATTTTTGATTAAAGTTGAACTTTGCGTAGCTTTTTGATTTCAGCTTGTTATCGTTAGATGGCGCTGTAGCCGAATAGCGTTGACCGATTGTGAATGAACAAAATGAACGTAAAAATAAAAAGCTTGCTTGCTTCACCGTTTTACCACACCAAGCTAACCAAGTTTCGTTTGTTTGTTTTGTAATAATTCAACCTAAAAGTTACCTTGAAATCGTTCTTGTGAAGTTTAGTGGAGAACAAATTGGTACTACTTCATTATCTAGAGTAATAGGTTAAGGAATTGATCATCTCACAGATTACTGTTTCTTTTACACGGTAAGCTTTAGCAACATTAACTTCTGAAAGCTTTGTCTTTGAGGTTAGGACTTAGAGTATATTTTATTTACAAACAACGAAATTGAACATGCCGATGCATTGCAGATCGGCATTGTTGAAGCTTTTCTGCATTTGTGTGTACTTTTACCATTCTGATTGTGCATTCTAAGCAGTAGGTACTCAATAAAATCTTCAATCAACTACAGTTTTGTTGATCAATACGGTATTACTGGTTGCTTCTCTTTTCCTTGATATATTTTAAATGTTTGTATAGAAATTTATCTCATCAGTCTGGACTATAACATTCTATTTTTTTTTATTTCTTTCAATCATGTAGTGATGTTGAAGGCCTTTTATTGTATCCAGGCAGTCTAAAAATATGGTTTAACTCTGACATGGGTTGAGTCACTTGACCCTATAACAAAAATTACATATGTATCAGGTGATTTGTTAATGCTGTGATTGCCTGTAATTGGCCTATGTTATCAGAACTAATCCAATTTAGACAAACTATATGTAGATACATTTAAGCTTCTTTTGAATGGCCCATCACAGGTGTGAATGTAGACTCAAACACAATTTAAGAGCTTTCATTTAACTCTAAAAACTTGAGGCTAACATTGGCTTTGTCAATCAGACACCTTATCTTTCTCAATAAATATTGAACTTCTACACCCAACAATCAGGTTACATAGTCCTCACCAGCATGTGTACCAGGAACAATAGCAACACAAACTCAGACCAGCAACAAATATTTGTATATCATTCAAACATGTTAAAATTGAATTGAACATTAACCTCTTTTGTCTCAGCACTTGCCTGGAGTGCCATTGAAATCATCAACTTACGGATGGGCCAATAGCTTAAGCTTTTTTTGTTTTGTAGGGAGGTGAAGAAAATCAAGCAATGTACAATCACACCAACAGTGCCAATCCGCCATATGGGAACTATTATCAAGGTCAGACATATGGTAATGGCCATTCACCACAAGGATACACAGGCAACCCCCCACAGGGATATTCTCCTCAGACATACCCAGGCGGCCAGCCCCAGACCCCATATGCTGGCCAACCCCCACAGGGTTACCCTCCCAACCCACAGCAATCACCGCAGACCTATCAAGGGAATATGCCAATAAATGCACAGGCATACCAGGTAAACCATATTTACTATATCAAGCTCAACGACTGCCTGTGTCCAGCTCGACATTAATTTGAATGCGCTTTGTCCAATTTCCAGATATTATTCTATGTAAGACAAACTTGTGTTAGAAACCTGAAATATTTTATTCTTCAAGGGTGTTCCGGGACAGCCTCCTCAAAACTATCAGGTCAACCCAAACACGTCTCCTCAGAACTGCCAACCGAACATAGCGCAATCTCCGAGAAACTATCAGCCTGCTCAGTCGCCTAACACCTACCCCACTGGCACGGGCATGTCGCCCCCAGGGTACAGGCAGGTGCAATCTCAGTCGCCCCCCATGGCGTCAGTGCATGCACCGATGCAATACCATCATCCTCAACAGGTATGTAACTTGTTTTGTCACAAGACTGCACTCTACTGCACTACAATCTTGTGCTAAATTTGAAGCTTTAGTTAGTATTTTTGCAAAATTTATATTCCCGACGTACTTTTCACCGTCT
The DNA here is from genome assembly GCA_958496245.1 of Perizoma flavofasciatum. Classification (NCBI taxonomy): domain Eukaryota; kingdom Metazoa; phylum Arthropoda; class Insecta; order Lepidoptera; family Geometridae; genus Perizoma; species Perizoma flavofasciatum. The sequence goes on along the minus strand of OY292425.1, from coordinate 7,897,221 downwards.
ATTGCAGCGCCGAAACCTGAATATTCAGAGATTCTATATAAATATAAAAGGTATATCAGAGATACATGGAAAGAGTATTTTGATATTGCTTCTCGAGACAAAGGTATTTGGTATCGAACAATACAAAGCGAGCCACCTCATATTCCATGGTTTGCCGACATTAATTTAGATAGGAAATATATTGTAATTTCGCATAGACTGCACTCCGGACATATGCCACTGAATAGTTTCAAATTCCTAATGAAGAAAGTAAATAGTCCCAACTGTGAAGCCTGTGGAGTTAAGGAAGATATATACCACCTTTTAGAGGAGTGTGTCCGGAGTGCATCTATGAATTTTAATGTTAACCAAATCGACATGGGCCTGTTTCAGGGCATGTTAGCTGCGCAAACTTTAAGTGCAGCAATCATGCTTCACCGGTCCATATACGAGCTTATTCATAAAAATGTTTAGTGTAGTCTACGAGGGTACGATAGAACTGACATCGTCGAAAATCGCCGAAAGTACCGAAAGTGTGGCTTGTAGCGATAAAACCTATCTAAGAACCATCTTAGTCATACAAATCAGCCATTTCAGAGACAAATGGTAACAAACAAACAACCTCTAAACGTCAAACATATATACGGGTCCTTACGTCGCGAATTATAATTTTCCAATATGCTTTATTTAATCTATGCCATTATGAATTCCTCAGCAAATGCAACAAACTCATCAGCAAATCCAACAAGTGCACCAAGTACAACAGTATCAACAACAACAAATTCAACAGCAACAGATTCAACAGCAGCAACATATTCAACAGCAGCAACAGAATCAACAACAGCAGCAACAGAATCAACAGCAACAACAAAATCAACAGCAACAACAAAATCAACAGCAACAAAATCAACAACAGCAGCAGCAGCAACAACAAGTTCCGCAGCAACAAGCTCCCCAGAATCAAGTTGCTAAGATTGAACAACATTCCCCTATTAGCAATGGGAGCTCCGGTGCGCCGCACCAGTCACCAGAGGTAAATAAAATTATTTAATAATCAATCTGGCACTAGTCATTTTAACCCTTACAAAAGGAAACCTGTGTTTATTTATTTAATACTTTCACACAAACAATGTGGCGCAGGAGTTCTTAATTCTAAAGTATTCTCTACCAATCATCCTGTCATGTGTTCTTGCTGTTTCAGTAAATATGTTGATATTGGTTTGCAAAATAGCAAACAACAACTTGCATAAGCAACTTGGGATTGTTCCCAAGTTGCTATAAAGTTATTGTAATATGATAAAGCTTTTAAAACATCTGTTTAGCTAATAGCTATCAGTTGAATTTGAAATGACACTTATAAGAAACGGAAAGCATGAAGCAGTGTTAGTTAATCTAGTGTTCTAAGATCCTTATAAGTAAGGACCTAGATATTTAATTGATTGTGTGTTATTTCAGCAGAATGAAAACCGCGGCACGCCTTCATGCATCCGACAGGGGTGCACCAACCCAGCCATAGCCAATAGTGAGTGGGAGGATGAATACTGTTCCAATGAATGTGTTGTCAGCCATTGCAGGTAACAACACCTTTCATTTCATACCACCGAGTATTCCAATCCTGGTGGTATTCAATGGAAATTCAAGTAATTAATCTAATCTCTACACTAAACTTGTAGTTCCTATGCTTTACATAAATTTTCAGCTCCTACTAAGTAAAATTAAGTGTGCAAATAGAGGCCTATGCCCAGCCGTGGGATGTTATGAGTTTGAGAATGATTAAACTAAATTGTTTATTTTTACACTTTTCATTTTCATGCATTTAATTTATGTTTTGTAATACTTTTTTCTTTTTTAGAGATGTCTTCAGCTCATGGGTGGCATCAAACAACAGCAATCAAATACAAAATTTTTCTGCAGTAAAATAAATGTTTTAATATTAATAGGTACATATCAAATTAAATTAAACCCAACTCACAATAAACACGGTAGTGTATTGTAATTTAACATTCTTTACCTACATGTATTTGGTTTAACTTAGACTATAGATTTTAAGCATACGAACATCGCTTTTAAAATGTTACTCTCTGAATATGCAATTTAAATGTTCTTCCAGTTGAGGCTCTTTAATTTGTGGATCGCGAAAGAAAAATCTCATTTTACTTAATGATAATTTAATTTTATATCTACTTTAAGTATAGTAAAATTAACATTGCAAATTCCTAGTAGTTGATTTTGTAGATATTTAAAATATTATTAGCTGGAAATTCCTTAGCATTTCTTATTTTAAATAAATTGTTGTGTTATGTATGTTATGTTTATAAAATAGGTAATCAGTATGTGTTAACATTTATCATCTCTAACTAGCGTTTTATAAAACCATACTATATATTATTAATAACTTGATCACCGAGGTTGATGCTGTCTAGAGCACATGCCGAACTATTGTTAAGCTTCAAAAGTAGATCCTATCTGAGATAGGCAATAAATTGTTATGACGATAGTTATCAATTGCATCGTATATTTCATAATTATTATGTAGTAAGTACTTATGTATTATTAATTAGCATGTTACTACTATACTTCCATGTAAATGAACTAATAATAATTTTAAAAAAACTTATAGCAATATTATACTCATTTCTCTAGGAGTTGCCTTTAGTATAAATAGTATCTAGCTGGACCAAAATTTTCTTTGACTCGAAGCTATTATGATAAATGAATAGTGAAATAAGTGATGTGGTTCATTGTATGTCCACTGTATGACTTATTCTAATTATTGTAAATAAACTCTCGCAATAATAGAAGTAGACTCTGGTAGGCATAACATTTTTATGTTATTTATTTAGTAGGTAATAATATAATTTTGCATTAGGAACAAAACTATCGTTAGAATATGTACCTATGTAAAGTACCTATAATATGTAAAAACTGTAATTAGAAATTTGATTTCATTAAATTTCATAAGTATAGATAAATCTTTTATTTTGAATACCTTTATAAATACCTACAGTAAATAATCGACCTTCAAACTGATACCTATTTGCCTATTTCGCGGCCTCTGCAATAATGTACTATTTTTGCAGACTTATATAGGTAATGACTAGGGATCCGCAAATTTTTAAAAGTATAGATACCTACTCGATACCAAGTATTGATACTACTTGGTATCGAGTACTTTTCATCATCTCTGAAAACGTGTTATAAAAATCTCAAAAAACGTATATTATTAATTAATAAACTAAAAAACAATTGTGACCGCATAATAACTAAAAGTACTCTGTGACTGTGAAAAATTAATAATTTTGTTAATTTATACCCAAATAAGGCACCAACACAGTTTAAACAATAAAACTTAGATATTTTCCTTCTGAGCTAGCCAGTCAGTCAGGTTAAAATAAAGTTGCCATACAACAATTGTAAATTATGGTAAAAGTTGGATATATTTTTTTAATTATAATTTTAAATCATTGTTTTATGCGCATAGAAGTTACACACATCATGCGACGGCATTTATTACTTTCAAAGAGTAAATTATTTCGAACCTTACCTTTGATAATTAAGATTTTATTTATTAAATAATCCCATGTCAACATACCAAAAGCCTACTAAAATACTTAGCTGGTCAAACTTACTTCATAATCGGGGATTCCCTTAAATATAGAACTCGTCCGAGAGGGACGATGCTAATACATGAAATATACATCAGAAAGAGAGGCACTAATCTTTTTTTTCGCTGCACAATTTAAGGAAGGTTAAAAAGTATCGAATAGGTTACAAAGTATCGATACCTAGTACAGTATCGGAATAAATGTATCGAGTACAAAAATACTAGATATCGCAACAAAAGTATCGATACTACTCAGGTATCGATACTTTTTGCGGATCCCTAGTAATTACAGGCTGAGTATCAGTTTGAAGGCCAAGACGCAAACGAGGACTTCAATGATACGAGACAGGCAATTTCCATTTCCGTCGAGGTATATAATTATGCTTTTCTCAAAAATAGGTTTCATATGTAAGATACTTTTAAGTATATTTCTTTGACTTCGCTGGAAGCAGGTTTTCCATCGCTAATTTGGCTTTCGACCTTAAATCCGACGCGCTGGGTGCATTGGGCATGCATCCAGCACGCTGGCAATGGATTTTCAACATCAACATTGCCTGCGCGTTTTTGTTCCAAATTCAAAACTGATGCTGTGTACGTTGATACAATACTTCGCGTGTTCTTTATTCGAAAGTAATGACAATATTTCGCGCACGTTTGAAAAGTCTATAATTATGAAGTCGTTTGTCCCGACTGACTGACCTATCAACGCACAGCCAAAACTACCAAATCTAAAAAGCTGAAATTTGGGGGAAATGAGTGGGTGAACTTTGTATGAAAGTCTTTGTTCTTTGAAGTTATAAATATAAACATGAAAATTTGCATTACTGCTACTGACTGAGCATAAATAAACAATGAAGTGTATCTGGGTTTTGGATATTGACATTTAAGGCTGGGAAATGGGAGTTTAAAGTTTGTTGAGTATTAGTATTTTTAAATGTAGGAACTTGAAAATTGAAATTGTAGCTAATCATCTAAATAATGATGTGTTACAGGGTTTTGAAGGGGGTAAATGGGGATGTGTATAATGTTTTTTTTTTTTTTTTTTTTTAAACACAACTCCACGCGCGCAAATCCACTGACAACAGCTAGCTATAGGCCTGGATCCTGTTGTAAGTAAACGAACTAAACTTTTGGCAGGTATACTTGGTTATTTTCCGTTTTTATCCAGGATATAAGTTTTGATTGTTCTTGAGAACTAAAAATCGTCTTTGGAAACAGGATCAAATTAAGAAAACTAAGAATTGCAAACAGGTAATTCTTAGAAAGTTGTAGGTATATGCGCATTAACACGTGGTCAAAACGGTGAAAGAAAACATCTGAAAATAAAACAAAAAAAACCACCATGCTCTAGAACCAAAAGTGCGAAGGTGTGTGGGTGGCAGCATTAGGGTTTCGTAGGATACGTGAGGTATTGGGGGTGTAGAAGGCAGACAGCTATTTTGTAATTCAAAATGGTGGTTGTTTTTTTTTATAAAGTCAAAATGAATAGGAAAATATTACCCTATCTAAATAATTTTGGGAAAATGCGGTCCGTTTAGAAATCAATAAATATGTAAGCCATTTTTTTAAAGGCTGGAAATAGAGTTGTTGATTGTTGTATATTATAGTGGGCTTTTGCGAATCAATCACTAAGAAATGATTGTCGCTTGTTGGTTTAGTTGCTTGTTTGGTGACAGTTAAATTGCTGACGTGACGTGAAAGAAGCCATAGATATTGCAAACTAGCAACATTCTTTCCAAATTTCCATTCCTACACGAGTCCATCCACAATTTGGAGAATTATAAAATAATTCATGTTATTTTTCACGTGCAAATCATATAATTAAGTTCTTCTCTAGCAAATGTAAATAATTTGAAGTATTCCATATCAGCAAATATATCAGTGATGTACCTATAGTGCTAAAACTGCTCTCGAAAGGATAACCGAAAAGACTATGATGGACGGAAGTGATTTATCTTCTGAAAATAACCGTAGAGGTATATTTTCACAAGCATGGACTCGTCTTTCCCAGGTGAGTAATATCCGTGCTTGTTTTTGTAAAAAAATAGCAACAACCAGTCAACAAAAACAAGTCTCATGTTTGTGGTTATACCTACCGTTCCAGTTTACTTGTACTATGTAGGTCGTCGGGGCAAGTTTTACTATTGGGATGTTAATATCGGCCTATCTGCAAACATCCTTAATGATAATACTAGGACATAGACACAAGCTAGTTTTTTGTCTGAATCAAAAATAGGGGTTTTTATCCCACAACTCAATTTATAGCTGCTGTTCTACACCTTAGATGTATACGTTATGGGAAATTCACTCATGAAAAAAAAATTGCGTGCATATAATTTGTGTAGGACAATTTTACATGCCTTGAGTGGATTTAGTGTTTGTGTATAAATACTCATTAATAACAATAATCATAGATGATACCAGCCTTCATATTTCCCAACCAAATTATAGCTCTTAAATTTTTCATTAAAAATCTTGCATTACACAAATATGCTCCATCAACATACTATGACTAACTATTAACAGTCATAAGTATCTTTAAAAGTTCTAGAACTTGAAAAAGAAACTCTGCTAATTGCTAAGACTGGATCAAAGCACTAGGGCCGTCTTTAAAATATTTAGAAACAGTTAAAAAACACTACTTATATTTTTTTAATGATAGTGTAATTTCAAATCGAACAGAACAAAACATCATAGCTAAATAACTGCCTAAAATCTTTTAAAGTAAGGGGTTAAATTAATTCCAAATAACATACTTGAAATCATGTAACAGACATCATTTATTATCTGCAATCACTGATTGTTATACTGATGTATATACCACTGATTATAATATTTCCTAGTGCAACTCTTGTGTGTACAAGATAAAATTTACTTGATTTCTATGTCTAACTATATTACTAATTTTAACTTTGTACCAAATGACAATTTCTGTTTTAATTTGAATGAAAATTAATAATAGCCAAGTGGATGTTAGGTAAATACCTAACAGAACGGGAAGATGGATACTGATCCATTAGTATCCATCTGACTATTGGACTACTATTGAATTCTGCTTATACCATGTCTAACTTACCAACACTTAATCAGGCATGCTCTTATTTATTGTTTATAAGCTTGTCATAAATTTACAAACTAAAACTGATCACTTGCATGTTTCAACTTATACTGTATGTATAATAAATATTGATATATTATTTATTTCATTAAATTCATTGAATATTTCAGGTGTACCAAGGAACTCTCGATAAATGGACACCACATATGAAATCAAGATGGGTTGGCAGTGCAGTGCTTCTAGCCATATTCATGCTTCGAATATTCACAAAACAAGTATGTAGAACTTAAATTAAATTGTGTTCCAATAATTCTGATCCAGTGGGACTTGACCCCATATCTTTGCCTCTAATTGGCAATGTGTTGGCCAATAACGCCATGAACCAAGTGAGGCTGAGTTTGAATTTATTGGGGGTATATATACACTTAGCGGCACAATTAACCGCCCACCCTTTTAAAGTGGCAAATTTTTATGTTATCGCAGTTGTAAGTTATTGGGGCATAAATAAGTCAAGTGTGAAAGAAATGTAGTGACGAAAAAGTTACAAACTACCCACTTAACTTTGTTTTTTATACGCATAAGTTGTGAATAGGATAAATATCGAACTTCGTCTCATTATCGTTATCGTTGCCATACTGCTTACATTGCTCCAGTGGCATTAAAAGTAAACAATTTGAGTTTGTTTTGGTTTCGTAACTTAAAGCAAGTGTTTGGACATCACAAACATGCCATTTGATGCTAATTCAGTGGCGAGAGCCGTCGCTCTTATCGACGAAGGGTTTAGTCAGCGTTACGTGGCGCGGAAGCTTGGTGTCGCACGTACCACCTTAAGGGATGCAGTGAAACGGTTTCGGGAAACTGGCTCTTATGAGCGAAGACCAGGACAGGGCCGAAAAAGATGCACTCCCGCTCGTGACGACCGATTTCTTGTGACCAATGTTCTAAGAAATCGGTTCACTACAGCTGTTGAGGCACGAAACCAACTTCGTGAGGTTCGCAATGTTCAAGTGAGTGAAAGAACAGTGAGAAGAAGACTAGGAGAGAATGCCCTTGGAGCTTTTCGACCATCTCGAGTGCCACAATTACTCGTAGGCCACCGGAGAGACAGACTTCGTTTTTCCCGAGAGCACGCCGAATGGAATATGGAACAATGGAAGAATGTTATGTTTACTGACGAGACAAGAATATGCTTGCACGGTCCTGATGGTCGCCAGCGTGTATACAGACGCAAGAATGAAAGGTTTGCACCATGTACTGTTGTGAAAACAGTAGGTTACCAAGGTGGCTCTATCATGATATGGGGCGGCATTACTTACGAAGCACGCACCGACTTGGTTATCTTCGAAAGAGGTGGAATAAATGCTCAGAGGTATGTAACAGAAGTGTTGGAACCTCATGTAATGCCATTTGCTCCATTTATTGGCGAAGATTTTTTATTAATGCAGGACAACGCTCGCCCCCACGTTGCTAGAGTTGTTACCGCGTACCTGGATACCGTCGGCATTAGAAAATTACCATGGCCATCCCGGAGTCCAGATTTAAATCCTATTGAACACATATGGGACAATTTAAAAAGACGTGTTCGAAGCCGCATACCAGCTCCAACCACCATAGATGAATTAAAACAATCCATGATTGAGGAGTGGCAGAACATTCCACAACAACAGATCAAAGATGTCATCGACAGCATGTCAAACCGTTTGATGGAAGTCATGAGGGCTAGAGGTGGAAATACGCACTATTAGAATTCATTTTATCAGCAGATTTTTTTATTTTTAAGTCATTCATCACATTTGTTAATTTACGGTCAAAGTGTTTTTGAGACTTTTTTATAAATAAACGTAATAATTAAAAACAATATTATCTTTCATTTTACCTTTCTAAATACCTACGTTATAAAATAACATTCAAAAGTATTGTCACAATTTTTTTTTTTTAACCAAAATCGTAAAAAATCAAGGTGGGCGGTTAATTGTGCCGCTGAGTGTATATGCTGATTTAGAACTTAAGTTCGTGATTTCACTTAAGTTGGTTGGTGTTTTAAAATAAATACCAATTTACAGAGACTTTGATATTACTCACAATAGATATATTATTTGGGACTATTTACTCTTCATTGGCATAGGTAATTATGTAGAGCTATTTCCTGTTAGTTCATGAAATTGAGCAGTTTATTTGTGAAGAATCTGTCCAGGGAAGTATTACCATCAAATCTATTTCTGCTGCCAAGCAGTAATGCTTGTGTTGCTGTATCTTCAGTTTAAAGGGCTTGGATGCCAGTTACATTGCAGCCATATGAGAATTCCAATTTACATCATCATCATCATCAGCCTATATTAGTCAACTGCTGGACATAGGCCTCCCCTAATGAGCGCCATAGCGCCCTGTCTTCAGCTTGCCGCATCCAGCATCTGCCTGCAGTATTTCGCAGATTGTTACAATTTACATGCTTACTTATAAAACAGATGTTTTGCTAAATAATGTTTTGTTTTCTTCTGATGAATTTGATATGATGCTTATCAGAAAAAGACAAAGCAGTGTTTAGTTAATCAACTGTTTAGCAATCCTTATAATTAAGACTTACCCTCATGTTTCATAATCACTTGCTAATTTTAGCAGCATCCTTAAAGTTGCCAGTCTCTATCCTTATCTTTGTTTAGTGTTAGAAAAGGAGAGGGCTAGATTTAGCGAGTGATTATGAAACAGAGAGTATGTCTTTAAGGCAGGCAATACATCAGCAATGCCTCTGTTGTTGTAGATGTCAATAGGTGACAGTAATCGCTTACCATCTGGTGGGTTGTAGTCTAGGCCTGTTTGCTTACAAAAATATTTAAAAAAATTATGCTTTTTATGGATTCATCTATTATGGAAGGTAAAATTAAGGCTTAGACGAAAAAGTAATAAACTATAATACCCTATCCAAATCATTCAATGTAACCCGAAATCAAGCAAAAGCAGTACTATCTCTTGAGGTCACACTTGCTCAACAAACATTCCTATCAATTAAATTAAACATGAGTGAGTGGGTGGTATACTTTTATGCTGGCATTGGTACAGTCAGCTATAAGCATGGTTTGCACCAACACACATAATATACTTACAAACATTTCATAATTTTTCTTAAGATTTTTAACATGAGGGGCTTACTGCCATATTGCATTCTTGGGATTTAACGTAAACTTGCAAACGTGACTTGGTTGATGCAAATGGGCATGACACCAATAATAAAATTAACTAAGTTACTTTGTTAATTTTATTAAATAATTACCTATTACGAATCTACATAATGAGTATAAATCAGAGGATGCCCTGAGCATGTTTCTTTTTTTTATTTTTGAATACCTAATTATTTATAATATATTTATTTATAAATTCAGACAATATGTCTTCGTTGGTCCCGAAATGCGTCAGAAAAAGCTAACTAAGCAAACGTAAAAACTCAGATCACATTTAAATAGTCAAGAGTCAATTGAACTCTCAAGGTTCAATCAATCAACAATGATCTATAATTTCAAAAGAATGTTAAAAGTTATTTTATTTATTTTTACAGGGGTGGTACATTGTAACATATGCACTTGGCATCTATCACCTGAACCTGTTTATTGCATTCCTGACTCCTAAGATAGATCCTGCAATGGATTTTGATGGTAAGTTATATCTCTATAATGTCTAGAATGTTCTCTGAAAAATACTGATACCTAGTTTATCCTACTAATATTATAAACGTGAAAGTTTGTGGGGATGGATGTTTGTTACTCTTTCACGCAAAAACTACTGAACAGATTTCGATGAAACTTTACAGTAATATAGCTTATACATCAGAATAACACATAGGCACCTTGTTATCCAGATACCACGCGGGCGAAGCCGTGGGCAGAAGTTAGTCATATATAATTATATCAACAACACTAATAGCCACACAATTAAGAGTGGTACAGAGGTTTGTTTTTACTGATCCAGTGGCTTATTCCTGTCCATAGCATATACAAAAAGACGATTGTCTGAATTGAAGCATTAGATGCTTAAAAACAAGCCGCAACGCAATGTCAGTACTACAATGAGGCGTACATTCACAACATACAAGCCAGAAGCCATAGAAGAGGTGCTGGTTCGATTCTCGCAGAAAGACAAATTAATGTTTCCATGTTATGCATATATTTGTTCTGTGTCTGGATGTTGTGGTTCTTCTAGTTCCTGATAACCACGATACAGGGGTCTAGACAAATACCACTTTCTGCTGGCGTTAACGCCTGCGGATTAAATAATTAGAAAGATTAACAAAGTTTAATTTGTATGGAAATGACATTAGCTGTGGAAATGTCATGTGACAGCTGCAAAGTTTTACCTTGACAAATTTGCGTTAGCGTGAAAGGAAAAGTAAGCGTGAGGTATTAGGTATTAGGTTATTACCCAGGGTTGTGTCTGTTGGATGTTTATTTTATTTTTTTATTTATTTCTCTTTCAGATGATGAAAATGGGCCAGCTCTGCCAACTAGGTCAACCGAAGAGTTTAGACCTTTCATACGGCGGTTGCCAGAGTTTAAGTTCTGGTTGTCTGTAACAAAAAGTACAATAGTTGGTTTTTGCTGTACTTTCATTGATGCTTTCAATATTCCAGTGTTCTGGCCCATACTAGTTGTGTATTTCATCACTCTGTTCTGCATTACAATGAAAAGGCAAATCAAGGTGAGCTATTCTCAAATTATTTCCCTCTGAAGGCAGAAGCAAAAAATGTACTGTGTCTGTAGCCACCTTACGTCTTATCGGGCTTGAAGGTCCATAATTCCTTAAAAAAAACCTAGTGTATTACCTATTGTGCTTATTGCGTAGTCCTTGAACGGACCTACTGATCAAATATAGCTTCTACCGAGAAGGTTAGCCACACCTTGACAGCTAGAGTGACAAAAACCGGCGGTTACACTTATGTTCGAAGATAATTCAGCGATTACGCAAAGATGATAAACGTGGCCGTTTTTAATGGTGAAAATCAGAAAAAAAGGATCGCATTTAGGGGAATGAAAAGTTATTCAATTTTAAAGATAATAATCCCTGGAAAAGAAATGTCTGTCAAAGTCAATCGCGTTAACTGTGACATAATGTGGGGGGGATTTTAAGAGGAAATGGCTGACATTTTTCCTTTACCAACATATTCCTCTATTTCCTCTCTGGATTATGATGACATGTACTTAGAGGAAGGAAAAATTTATGAAAAAAGTCCTTGTGTAATCTTTACATAAAGATAAGTAATAATTTGATAGTAAGCACGCACGTATAAACATTACGAATACCGGATGCGCGATAAACTGAGAACATACTGCGGTATCGTTTCAGCTCTTATATTTCAATAGATAAAATTACAACACTGTTCACCAAAAAAGTTGTTCGCCACTGACCATGATTAATCATGATTAGCACGGTTTTATCTGCGACGTAAGGAGTGCATATATGCGTTTCGCATAAGAGGTCGTTTGTTTGTCTTGCCATTTATCTCCGAAACGGTTTGCCAGAATATAGTGCGATTTCTTATAATTGATTTATCACACTCATGATCTTAAGATAGGTTTTTTCACCACAACGAGCGCTGCAATTGATTATAGAAATACATTCGGGGGTTTTCAAATTTTGAAAAAGTTTGATCCCCGACTTCTAATCCGTAGGTCGTGCAAAATTCGTGAGGAAACCGGTATGCCCTCAAAGCAAAAGTTCGAAGGCATGTGCCATTAGTTAGTTTTCCAATAAAGCGGCGATGGACTTACAACCTGTCACATTCTTTATAAAACGTAGACATGTGCCAAATATAATGTTTGGTTGGACGGAACTCTAGTTACCCCAACTTCGTATATTCTAAGGATGATAGATCTTAGCATGTCCATCGATTACAAAGATTACAGTTTTTTAACTTAACTTATATCACGTCCACCTTGAGTTGGGGCTTCTGTGCAAATTTAATATTATGTGGCATAACACTGCTTCACCCAGCAGATAAAATGTAATAAAATCATTGAAAATTTAAGTGGTCAGGGACCTTCATTATTTCTAATACCAAAACACTTATCAACATTTTCTTTTCTTTTCAGCACATGTTGAAATATAGGTATCTACCATTCACTCACAGCAAGCCAAAATACAAAAACGTCGACTCTGCAGTCACCGTAAATTGACGAAATATACTGTAAATTAAAGACCCTATTGTATGTAGTTAAATTAACTTAAAATACCTATCTGTTGTATGCAAATGTTTCTAGAAATACAGTTTTTATTGTAATGTTTTCTGATTATTTGTACTTACCCATTACCTTTCTGGAATCATGGTACCTAGATTGACAACAGATTAATGGAAGGATTGGAAAGTGCTTTTAGCATTAAGCCCACCTTTTGTAGACTTTTTTTGTGTAAATAATAATTGTACGTGGGTTTTCGCCTATTATCCAGGGGGCCGTAGAGATCAGCGTCCTTTTTACAATAACAAAATGATGTTTATAAGTCATAAAAATATATCCCCTAGTCTTTACCATAAGTTATAATATCTGTACCATAAGGCTTGTTTTCGTGCAGGCAGATAGCAGGCAAGTATGCGCGCGCAACTTATCTGTCTCATTTTCGAATAGGATTGCTTGTCTTCTGTCGTGTCGCATATAAGAGGCGCCCCGACAAAACTTGAAAGTGAGTTTTTATTCGGCTGCTACTCATCGCGAGATGGCATAGTAAAACTTCATAGCCGTGGGTATTATAATATCTGTGGCCGTAGCCAGTTATAATAAGTCTCAGTCATAAGGTATAGTCTATGGCCGTAGCTGACTTTTCTCATTCGGCTTTTCACCGCTAGATGGTGTTGGTTTCAACAACCCAAGCGTAAACTACGTGTATGTTACAAAGATGAATGAAATTATGTAAAGAGCAGGACCAAAGACGGAAAAGCCGCCCTGACGCGTCATGAGCCGGAGGGGTGCACATTGAACCGGAAGTCTCAAAGGAAGCTATAAAAAATATTATCCACTGACCTAATTATCACCTGGTGTGTCAAGTCCTTGCTTTTTCTTGAATAAAAGTAAAGTATATGCCTACCTAACTAAACAAACACCTATTATTGTTTCAGTGATCTGTTTTCCTCGTTTGTATAGTGGTTAAACAAAAAAAATCGGTATTTTTTTTAAATAGATGAAAAATCTTCATCATTTTTCGTTATATGTAGATGTATTTACCTAAATAATAATTTAGGCATTGTACCTACTAGAAATTAACGAAACGCATAACATATAATGAAAAAACTAAACTGGAGTCCTACTTCTGAGAGCATTTGAAAACAAAGTTTGTTTTATCACTTTCTATCCCCTGTCTCGCATGTAGTCGCATGGGAACCTGGACAGACTGCGACGAAAATAAACGACCGCCTACCTATGAAAAGTTACAAAGCGATTGTTAGGTTCCGTATCTAACGCACGCTGAAATAAAAGGTTAAAAATAGTAGCTGGCAGTAAAATTAAGAAATTGGTATCGGGGAGACGACGACCGACCTTAGAGAATATAAAGACCGTCCGGGGCGGATACTAAAATAATAACAGAACATACCTACCTACGTAGGTACTTTTTATGAATTTAAAAATAAATGATCATCATTATACATAGGTAATTATGATCCAAATTATTTCGCTATAAACCGCAATTGTCTACTAGACCCAATGATCTTGTAAGAATAAATAAGACCCAAATGAATAAAATTCTTTTATAACTTGTGGATCATTAACATCAGCTAGACCTAATAATGTTAACTGTTAAATGAATAGGTATGTATGTACCTACTGAGTTGGATATTTTGAGTATAATAGACTGTAAACTACAATGACATCTCGCAATACTGAATTAGCAGGATGATAATTATTATTATAGGTATTAGAACTAAGTAGAACGTGACTCTGAAAATACGAAATGCGAGCGCCTCCATTGTTATAGATTTATATTGTGCCGCGCCCTTCATTTAGCGCAAGCGTATTATGATATTTGTGAGTGAACCGTTCAGTGATGGAAGGCATTTTATATTTCCCGCGCTATTATCGCACATCCTGTTAGTAGACCAAAGTTTTGAGTTTGGTTGGTTTTTGAGTCATTGATTTCTTATCTTGTTGCTTGATGAAACCATTCCAAAACTTTTCCCACTTGTGCAGTGAAATTAATGAATAGATTTTGCGTCTATAATTCGTAAAAGATGTGCAAAAATCTAAAAAAAATAGTGTGAAATAATATTTTTCATGCATGCATGCTAGACTGATTGCTGAACCATTTTGATTGAAATAATGCACGCACAATCATATGCATGCAAAATTATACTGGCAATAATTTGACAAAATATATTGCCAGTAAATGTAATGATATTTTCAAAAGTAATAAAACGCGCTCGATACCCCTGTTTATTTTATTGACCACTCGCCAGATGTTTGCGCATTGTTTTTCAGTGCGCAGTAGTTTCTCTGTCGTGAAATCGGGATTCTGTTTTAGTATTATATCTATTCTGCCATTTTGAAAATAGTGGCGTGTATGGATTAGACCTAGTGTTTTTTATGTGACAAATATGTCCGGGAGCAATGATAAAGTGTCGACTACGCAGCGTATGATCCAAAGTGTCGCTTTCCCTCCCAGCCACAAGCTCACAGTATCGGAAGTATTCGATGAAAAAGCTGGAAAACCACTGCCAGAAGTATTGAAGCAACATTTTATCCTAGAAGGTCGGATTGAGGAAAATGCGGCGCTACGGATTATCCAAGATGGTGCCACCTTATTACGATCAGAGAAAACGATGATTGAGATCGATTCTCCGGTGACAGTATGCGGAGACGTCCATGGTCAGTTTTACGACTTGATGAAATTGTTCGAGGTTGGAGGCTCGCCCGCTTGTACCAAGTATTTGTTCTTAGGTGATTATGTCGACCGAGGTTATTTCAGTATAGAATGTGTTCTCTACCTTTGGGCTTTGAAATTATGCTACCCGAAGACTTTATTCCTGTTGCGCGGTAATCATGAATGCCGACACTTGACGGAGTATTTTACCTTCAAACAAGAATGTAAAATCAAATATTCCGAGAAGGTTTATGATGCTTGTATGGATGCGTTCGACTGTCTACCTCTAGCTGCACTCATGAACCAACAGTTCCTATGCGTGCATGGCGGCCTCTCCCCTGAGATCAACAGTTTAGATGACATTCGTAAACTAGATAGATTCAAAGAACCGCCTGCATTTGGGGCAATGTGTGATCTCCTTTGGTCAGATCCTCTTGAAGATTTTGGCAATGAAAAAAATGCAGAACATTTTTCGCACAACTCTGTGAGAGGCTGTTCATACTTCTACAGCTATGCAGCTTGTTGTGACTTTCTACAAAGAAACAATCTGCTGTCAATCATAAGGGCTCATGAAGCTCAAGATGCCGGTTACCGAATGTATCGTAAAAGCCAAACTACTGGTTTCCCAAGTCTCATTACCATTTTTTCTGCTCCCAATTATTTGGATGTCTACAATAATAAAGCTGCTGTCTTGAAGTATGAGAACAATGTAATGAACATCAGGCAGTTCAATTGCTCCCCGCACCCATACTGGCTTCCTAATTTCATGGATGTTTTCACTTGGTCGCTGCCATTTGTTGGGGAGAAGGTTACAGAAATGCTGGTGAATGTGCTGAATATCTGCTCTGATGATGAACTGATGATCGAAGGAGAGGATGCTTTGGAGGAAGCTAATCTCAGAAAGGAAGTAATTCGCAACAAAATCCGAGCTATTGGGAAAATGGCGCATGTGTTCTCAGTGCTTCGTGAGGAGAGTGAATCTGTATTGCAGCTGAAAGGGCTCACTCCAACAGGTGCTCTACCCCTGGGTGCACTTTCAGGTGGAAAAACATCGCTCAAAAATGCTCTGCAAGGTTTCTCCCCAAATCACAAGATCACTTCATTTGCCGAAGCCAAAGGTCTGGATGCTATCAATGAGCGTATGCCGCCGAGGCGTGACGGCCAGCGTACTCCTGACCCTCAAGAGAAGAAACCACATGTGAATAGTAACGCACACTCGTGAAGTGTTCGCTTCTTTTTCTCTTCGATCCTTACTTTTTGATCCACAATTATAGTGGTAGTGAAATATGTGTGAAGGAGACTCAGCTTTGGAATGATATTTCACATTCATAATAACTAGGTGGATTTGAAGGGAATTGTTGTTATAATACAAAATATTTTAAAATTTGGATTTAACTTTTTTTCAATAGTTGAAGTTAAAATTTCTCTTAAGATATTACCTCTCGATATTTAAATAATCAGATCTGCAGGCAACAAATTTATTTAGTCAATTAAATGTTAAGGTATGCACATTTATTTATAATGCGCTGCACTGTTTAATTTTTGGTAAAGTAATTTTAAATTTTCATATGAAAAGACATGATATTGTAATGTAAATTATTAATTCAGATTGTCTACTTATACTCTACATTGTTATCTACATTAGTGAAAATTAGACATCTTTAATTTTCAAAGCATAATTAGCTGTGATATTAAGCGATGATCAATGTATTATTTAATAGCAAATTGCTAGTGGTACAGGCATGTTCATTGAATTGCTAGTGGTACAGGTATTTTCATTGAATTGCTAGTGATACAGGCATGTTCATTGAAATGCTAGTGGTACAAGCATGTTCATTGAATTGCTAGTGGTACATGCATGTTCATTGGCTAATCATGCATTGAAATCTGTAAAGTGAGTGGAGAAGTCTCAGCTTGGCGTGTCTTTATATTCTATTTAAGTATAATTATGTACGTACGTATAGTGTGTGTGGCAAGTGCAGCAGTGTTGTTGCTATGTGATGCGTGTGTCTGTGTAAATATGCCTTGTGCGTACACACACGTTATTGCAGCTTTAACACTTGAGATATAATTACTCTCTTTAATATCTTTGCTACAAGTTGTACTTAATTGTATTTTATTGTACAAAATATATTAAATTAACTATCTATGAACTATTACTTAAAAATAATCTATATTTGGGTGTATGCTGGCCCCTTGTTGCCTGCATGCAGCTGAACTTGTATACTGGAACATCACATATTAAAGTTTCTTAGCCATAATGTTTCGGTATATAAGGTATAGTAGTGGCTAGTCTAATTGCAGATTTTCTTACAGCTTTTATTCCAATTTTCACCTTTATTATAAATAAGGTTAACTATTATATGCACTGTTGGAAAATCTCTTTTGGCATGCCAAATAATCATTAATCAATGCAATAAGTTCATATTGTGAATACTAAAAAAAGTGGCTTACATCATTTTCAAATTACTAAGTATTTTATCTCGATTCAGTGTGTAGTCCTTCATATGTTCTGTACTTTTAAATAAATTTTATCTATGTAAAAACTAACAATATATTTAATTTTATTTTGTACTAATCATGGGAAGTGTTGTTTTATCCTTACAAAATATATTAACATTGAGCTCCATAATAATATGGTTTCAATATTGTCCTAGTAAAACTGCTTGTTAAGTAAGTAGGTAGGTATAGTTGCCTACCTACTAGTTATTTATTCGAGAAGCATTTCTATCCTAATATAAAAATATTATCTAAATTCAATGTAAATAAAAAGAGTAGGTAAAGTAACTGCCAACGAAGTACTTAGAAACGGCAGTTTTCTTAATACATTATATTTCTTTAAATGAATTAGTTGTATGGTAATTGAGTACTAGTATAGTAAAATAATTTCTGTGTTAAAGGTAATACTAGGTACCTATTGAGTTTATCGCCATGACATTAATTTAAATTATATGCAGCTAGATAGCCATTTATTCAAACCACCAAAAATTACAAAGTAGGTATATAAGTTGACTTAGAACCACGATAATTAGAGACATATGTATCTATTTTGTTTCGATTCACTATACCTACCTACCTAGAAGAGTCGACCATAGCACAGATAGTAAGTAATTACTAGGGTCACTGTAACTTTTTTGTAGTAAAGCAAATGCCTGCAAAAAAGTTGCCGTATAAAATTGATATATTTTTTGAAAAATGCCTACCAAAATCATTCATAAATCCCTATTCGAGAATAAAATTATTTTAACCGTGAGTCGTGCAATTAGTTCTAGTCGAAGCCGATAACTGGCTGGCTCAAGTTGTTGAGATAAATGGGTAGGTACTCTACTCTTAGTAAATAAATTCCTGCCCACGCTGCGGGCGGACCTTCGATGTTTCATATTACTACTTGATTATGGCTTTTAGGTTCATATCTATCAGCATGTAGCGTGGCAGACAGCAAAAGCACGAATAGGACCTATCCGTCTACCGGCGACACGGCGGCAGACGGCCGACAGACACACCCGCCCGTCAGACAAATAAGAGCGCCTGCAGGTGCACTATACGATAGGTACATATCTACTTCCTATTGCTGTGGTGTACGTTGACGGTGACATACTAACAGCGCAAACACCGTAGGCAGCAGAGGAACTAACCACTACTTTTATCAGACACGGTATGTATGTGCCGTATCGGCATAAACATTTTCGCCGAAAATGTCTACTATTGCCGACAGGTCTGTCTGATATAATAATACTTTTATAGATGTTGGAATAATATGTTTGTTTGTAAGGTAGACGCAGAAATTTCACCACACAAAAGTGCCACCTTAAACACCCTAAGAAACCTGGTGGTGCTCGCTCGTCCCTCTCAACTGACAATGAAAAGACTTTATAGATGCATGATTTCTGTCGTCCCCGATCGTCGACCAGGCAATCCAATACTTTCCTAGGGGAAGGACGCAGGCTCCTTACCTGGGCTGAGTAGAGGTTTTTTGCTAATGTCGTTTGTAGAGTAAGAGTTGGAGACTGCTAGAGTGGGTATATATTTGATTCGTTTTAGGCCACTATACACATGGTTAATAGCGTACCAGCTTCAGTCCACTGGCGAGAACAACATAAATTAATAAAATAAAAATAACAATTGTATTCCCGAAAAACAATATTGTGACGTTATACGCGATACAGTGGATTAGAGTTGGATACCTAAAAGTAATTGCCCTAATTATTACCCAGCATGCCTATTCGCTTGCTTAAATCATCGTATCGTATTAGGTACAGGTTGATCGATTGATAGACCGCTAAATAAAAACCTACCATAGCAGCTTGTTTAAAAAGGCAAAAATGTTCTGTCGCATTGCGGAAACGACAGCGCTAGTCTTAAATCCTTATCAATTTATCTAATTGATAAGGATTGAAGAGCTTGAATTATCTAGGAACACAATACAAGCTCCGATTCTATATGAATACAAACTTATCCTCATCGAGCACATTACTCGCTAATCTCTAACCAGCTTTATGAGCCTGACACTGTTTTTTTCTAAAGCTTAAGTTGGTATGTTGGTAAACTATTACCTACCTTTTTTGATGGGTTTTAATTTTATAGCCGACTACTTGCCTTTCTACTGCCTCCTTCAAAGATACTGAAGATAGTCCGCTTGTAGTGGGAATGGAACCTAAGAAACTTATATTCCCGTAGCTGTTCTTATCTTGTTCATACCGAAGACCTTTATTTGTTTTTTTTTTCTTTAGTTACGAGTTCTATCTGAACAAAATGTGATGGATGGACCTAAAATCTTGCTCGGTAAATATTTATTTAAAGGTAAGTTGTGATAAAGAATTGGAAATACTGTCATTATTATTTAAGATTGTTTAATAAAATACAACTTTCTACAAACATCTCTTATATCTAAATCATGTAAAAGTGGGACTGTGCTATCCTCGCAATCGGGAACGTCATTGTAATTATTTATGTTACATTGTGTGACATCCATACAAACACAGGACCGGGCTACTGAACATTTTCTTATTATCACTTTCTCAGTTTGAAAACAGGATGCTGGATCAACTATTGTATTAATACTATCAATGCTTGGAGTCAAAATCATATTTGAACAGGGATAAATAAAAAATGCGAACATAGTGAGAGCTACAAGGCATTGAATAGGGATAACTGTTGACCAATACTTTTGGGGGTAGTAATAAATGTTTAACATGTGTAGATAGGAATCAGGTGTAAAAGCCCAAATACAGTAGATCCCTAGAATAGTTTTACTAAATAAATACATGAAGAAACCATACAAAGATCTTGCTGGTGTGGGGGCTGGCGTGTGTTCAGGCATCCTGTTGTTCGTTGTTGTTAAATTGCTCAATGCTTTTTGCTATTAGAAGAATATTCCTGAGGACTCCGTTAAGCGCCACTCTTAGCCTCTTCAGTTCAGTGCCGTGGAAGGTTCTGTAAGGAAATAGGAATTAGGCAGGCTGTCATAAGTTTAACCCACTCCTTAACCAACATATTATGATGAGTATTGTGACCGTAGCTACATTTGTTTCCTGTTACAGTTTCAGATCGTGAAAGTGATTTGTGCGAGTCACATGAGTTTAGGTAAACATTAAATGTTTTTTTAATTAAATTAGTTGTGTATGTTTTATATGAATATTCTTTTTTACACAGGATGCATCTTGCACTTGATTGCTTTTCTGTATTTTTTCGTTATGATCCCATATTGACGATTTATGATTTTTGATATTTACCTAATGATAATTAACTTTAGTAAGAGGCACTGGGTACACTATTTATTTACACTATCTAAGTAATTTATAACATTTTTTTTATTTAAAACGATAGGTAAGTACTAAGTAGGTAGGTACTAGGTAACAGTAAAAATATAACACAGTCCCGCGGCGATGACAAGTTAGGTAGGTACCTAGACTTCAAGTGAAATTATTTCTTACAGTCAGTTATTTTACTAGTTTTGATAAAAAAAATGTAAATCAAAGCCTAACTCAGTTAAGTGTATGATTGAATTTAACTTGAAATGATTTATCTTATCGCATTATTAAAAAACTTTAAGTAAATCAAAGCTAAACGATATTGATAATAAGATTCAATTTTACTAAATTAGATTATCTCTTCTAACTGGTGACATGTAGCTTGGTCCGCTAAAACAAAATCTGGGTCTCGTGTACAAAATTTGTAACAGGTGTTTTCGATTCTTGTAACGAGTGAGAAAGGTGATTAGAGTTATCATCACTCGTTATACACGACAACTCGTTATATAACAAGAGATGCGTGAATTACTACATGCCTACAAGTCACTAGGGTTCGCTCCAATTCTTAAATTGTTTGTTCCACAGATTTATCCTCTAACATATTTTTAATGTTTTTGGAAGAGCTCATTGAGGGAGCATCAATAAGGGTTTCCGATAATTTGTTTCAAGCGTTAGCTACACCGTTAGTCAAGAAGTGTTTAGTTTTCAATTTTAGTGAGTGTCTTTTTGGTTTATCCGGCCGGTGTACTTAGGTATTTAGTGGCTATTTTCAGTTATAGGTACGTTTGAATATGCATTAAAGAATGGCAAATTATGCCTTGTTTACACATACTAATTGCATAAGTCGTTAAGTAAATTTTAACTAAATTTAAGTTAAATCATGCGTGTAAACAAATCATTTAGTAAACAAGTAGGTAGTCAACTAATCGATTAAGTGATTAAGTAAACAAGTAAAATAGAATTCATTATTGTAAATTTCTTCAGTAACTTCGCTCAGCACATGAAGAATCACCGAGTTTATAATTACATGTACCTCGCTGGTCATTACGGAACGAACTAAAGAGCTTTACTTTTCGACGACCTCTGTGGCGCAGTGGGCGAAAGCCCGCCTGAGATGCAGAAGGTTGCGGGTTCGATTCCCGTAGCGGGACTAATGTTTGTATGATCTACAAATATTTGTCTCGGGTCTGGGTGTTTTCTATGTATAATATGTATGTATTTACGAAAAAAAAAATATCTAAGTAGTATATCAATCATGGAGTTCCCATAATACAAGCTCTGCTTAGTTTGGGGCTACATGATGCTGTGTGAAAAAATGTCCAGCATTATTTTACTTATACAATTACTTGTTGGATCATTTAAAAAAGCAAGGCTACATCAAATCAACTTAAAATTTAGTACTACTTAATCACTTAACACGTATAAACTATCCTTTAGGCTCACATTTCCAGATCTGTTCCTTCTGCAATAATTTTTCGGCGGACTTCACTTCTCTTCACCTCCTTGTCGACATTCAGGACTTCGTAAGCCAATGCTGCTAACTCCTGTGTTGGAAAGGGTACTGTCAAACAGCTGAAACAAATTATATGTTTTAATAACTAATTTAATTATAGTCGGCTATGGGTTTGCAACCTGTCACGTGAAATGCTAACCACTATAAAAACCGTGGGGATGTTCCAAATAAGTTTGGACGTGCATCCGACTACCTTCTACTTGGTATCCACACGGATCTGCGTACTGAGTATGGGTCTGAGGATGTCCATCATGGGAATTACAGTCATAAGCATGTATTTTTTTATTATTATCTTGTAACTTGATAAATATGCAGTAGGTATTGACATGGTGACTAGAATAATTTAAATTTTGTAACCAGCTAGATACCTGCTCTACAAGGAATTGGAATAGATTTATTTTCCTATAGTCTTTTATGGTTATGTGGCACAAAATATTAGGGAGATACCTACCTACATCTCCTATGGAAGCTTCTCCTATGAGTAGAGTACCTACATGGCAGGGAAACGTTGCAGTTATCTCAATCTCGACCAATGCCTAAAGTTTTTTTCATTGAACAAGGTTGTTGACGTATGTATATGTCTGAGAAACCGGTGGTTCCTAAATATTGAAAAATATATTGTTCAATGTTGTGATTTTGAGTACCTTATTGCACGTCCGCCATCGACTGTTCATCCCGCGACAGGGATGCGGGCGCACATATCGCAGTTTTAGCGCAAAACCGGTGCGTGAGACCGGCCGGACGTCACAAATTACGGACCTACCTACCCAAGTCTGATAATCATAGTCTATTTAATGATTTTTTGTTTGATCACAGAGATTTTTGTTCTATTTGTAAGTGTTCTAAATATCTTAACTCTAAGGCTGACTTTACATAAAAAATATATGATTGTTATCGTTTTTTAATATGATAAAAAAGTAGATACGTATCCGGAAAAATTGTGTCCGTTTTAGTGTTCTTGGTAAAATTACTTAGTTATTATACCTACCCATACGTGCATAGATTTCTGAAATGTTTCAAGTTTAATTAAAATCATTTTATTTAAGTATATACTTAATCATTGGAAATTATCTTGGCTAAAAAATCACGGTGCGAGCGGCGGCGGTGTCACCAACTATGTAAAGTCATATTAACGTCACCAGTGGCGGGTTAAGGCTAACCCACAATTAATTGTGTTGCTCGTAAGCTACGGCGGCGCTTCGAACATTCCCAGAATTGCGGCCAGGATAACAGTGGCATAGCTGCAAAGTACTCTATGGCTGCTATTGAGACCTCGTATAAAAGGTTATTTCCCTGAGAGTTATGTCTTGTCTGATCTTACCATACGCTTTGTGTGTCTATCGCTATCTATTCTAGCGATTTTATAAAAATCTTATCCGAAGGAAGCAAATTGTTTTTATATTTGTATCTGTTACAACCAATTATCTTGCTAGATGAACTGGCATCTAGCCAACTGTGTTGAGTTTGTCATCGCTTAATACAAATGGGGATGCGGGACATTGTGTATTGGATAAAAATAGATTAAGTAAATAATTTAAATTTAAATTATTTTACTATGAAAGTAAATGTAAATTAACAAACATTATTGTTATTTTAACATAAGTTCATAAAATATTACAGAAAAATATAATAATTTTATTATTATTAAGAATTATTTTTTGTTGTTTTGTTTTGTACAGCGCAATCGACGAGTATGACACCCATGTTCAAATATCTGTGCCCAGGTTAAAATGCTCCAATTCTTTGCACGTGGGGCTCAGTAGGTAAATGTAACTGAAAAGGTACCAAATAGTAATTACCTACGTAGGTAAAGTTAGATAATTTACGATGCAAATTTATGCATGTTGCTATGCATAATTTTCATGCAAGCTCCATTTCCATGACATAGGTTTATTTACTTTGTATGTTTATATACTGACTACATATTATGTACTTAGTCTTAGAGAGAGTTTCAATCTCTGCCTTAAAACAGTTAATTCTAGCAACTACCTTTAGTATATTTTTAAGAATCAAATACTCAAAGCAACATTGTAAATTAGTTAAGGTTGCCAGTTTACTTTTGCTGTCTACTTATGTTACAAAGTATTTATATCATTCTAATTTTAATATTAAATTAAATTATGTATTAAAATTATAAATAACTTTAATCACTTTGGAATTGGAGCCTGTAATGCTATTATAGGGAACTAACCGATGCCCGCGGTTTTACTCGCGTAGGATAGGTAATTAATAAATTGTTTTTTTGTATTTTAAATATCCAAACTAAGTTTACAGCAAATCGCACCAGCGTTAAACATTTCTTAAACAAACTTAACATACCATCCTACGCCCTTTAAGGGGTAGTTTAGAAAAAAAAGTATTTGTCTTTTATCATTTGTACTAAATAATATTTATACTGAGTTTCAAGCAAATTGGACCACTCGTTAAAAAGTTCCCATACAAACTTGGACACCCATTACAACCCCTTAGTACCCCTCTTGGGGTAGTTTGGGGAGATAATAATAAATATTTATGTGAAGTTTCAAGACTGTAAGTTCAAGGAATACCATTTTTTCATACAAAGACTTCACCCCCTTAGGGGTAGAATTTTCCAAATTCCTTTCTTAGTGCACCCCTACACCATAATAGAAATATACCCTCCAAGTTTCATTTTTCAAGGACTTTTGGTTTAGGCTGTGTGTTGATCCGCCAGTTAGTAACGGAACAGTTTTATATATATTGATGATGAAGTAGATTTTAAAACTTCAACATATACCTAGCAGTTAAAACTAGGTAAAAGAAAAGATGGATGGATTGTCTGCAAGATTTAATGGGTAAGAAAGGGTGGTTTGGTTCCCAAAAACCTAAGCAAGCTAATCAAAAGTGAGCATCTACCTACAGAGACGGTACTCTTAGCTGGCAGATTGGAGTGGATAAAGAAAACATGATTTGTCTAATCCTACTTAATGTGGGTCAAGAGTAGAAAGATGGCAAGTTAAATTAAGATATGGATGCATTGCCTTCCGACCTTGTTTTTATCATTTTCTTGCTCAAACAATTTCTTTTTGGAAATGTAAAACAATCAGATTCTTTACATATCTTACTTCTTTTTTAAACACAAAAGTTTCTGAGGTTGGATGTTTGTTACTTTTTTGTGCAAAAACTACTAAATGGAACTTTACTATACATCAGAGTAACACATAGGCTACTTTTTATCCAGATACCACCCGGCCATGGGCTAGTATTAGTATAATGATCAGTTAAGTCTTCTAAATTTTATGATATGATTAATATCACAGATTGTTATGAGAAAATGCTTTACTGCACAAGATAAAACAAGCACCTACATAGGCAAAATAACTTATTTGTATAAGTAGTTTTAAAGATAAATTTGTCATTTTTTAGGGTTCCATATCTCAAACAGAAAAAAGAAACCCTTATAGAATCAGACCCTTTTTCTCGCAAATAAATCAAAATCTATTGGATACTTCCTGTTGACCTAGAATCATTAAATTTGGCAAGAAGCAAGGTCTCACAGTACAAGTAAAGGAAAACGGCCGAAAATAGTGAATTTGTTGTGAGGTATATCATATGAAAAAATATATTTTTTGCGATTACTACAAAGTTTTATTTTGGTAAAGCAATTTATATTTTTGTTAGAGCAATGTTTGGTGCCTTACAAGCTTATACAGAAGCCTCGGTGTGTGAGTCAGACTCACACTTGTCTGGGTTTTTTATAAGCAAAGAATGTTGTAAGGTCCTGCTTTTGAAACAACCAGATTCTTGGCAAATCGCTGATTAATAACTTACTATGTCTTTCTTACTGCCACAAATTAAACTGATACATTTTTGGCTTCAGTTTTCAAGGGTTGGTAAAACCTGCTGCGACTTGCTGCAGACTTGGCATAAATGAGCATCAAAACCACTGTTTTGTCAACAGAAGAGAAAAACTACTTCTGTTTCTCCTTTCCATCACACAAAAGAGACCTATCTCGTTTCCTATCCTATAAATAATTTCTTATGTCATCAAATCCATTATCTTAGGTGCTCGCTCATGCAAGTGGTGCTGCTTGTGCATTATCCTACTGAGACAAGCCTACTTCAGCCTCCCCAACCCTTTTCAAACTTTGAGCAGGATCTTTAGGTTGATAGTAACACATGCTTCGTTCTTGTGTTATACACCTTGATTTGTAGAGATTCCATAGATTAAGAACTAAAAATGTATGGTAGATATGAATGAATGCATCTATGAAAATACTTTATTGTACACCTTGTGAAGTAGAACATATTGAAATTTAAGGTGCAATAGGCGGGCGGCAAGTGCCTTCTTGCTAAGGTAGGCACTTCACGACCTACTTTATACTGTTTACTTACACACTTCGCTCAGCCATCATAACCACAAGTATCAGGAACTCAGCGATGAAGTTTAGATCATGTTTGGAGTGACGGTATGTTAGTTAGTTCTATTCTAAAGTTGGTCTTGAAAGCACTGAAAAATAATAAAAAGTACTCTGCACAAAAACAACACAACACAACGGCCGAGCACAGAATTGAACACAGATTATTTATTTATTGATGAATTGAATTGAATTGGAATCACAGTTTCCAGATTAGATTTTACACAGATTACATTGTAATTTGGAAGCCCCCTCCCCCTAACCATAACATCCCCTGCCCCTGTCAAAATAGTTATTTTAACTAAATTGTCTTTGTCAAAAAAAAGTTTCGGTGTTATTTTAGTTTCAAAATGCCTTCTTTTTACCCACGATGGAACGGAGAAGGTATATGCTCGATGAGTGGCTGTTATAATGTTAGCTTGGTAACGAAGGCGACGCGACGGCGACTTTCGTTTGTTTTGGCTATTTTCCATCAGTATCGGTCAACCAGTGTCCTTAAAATAAAGATGTTAAAGTTGAAATCATACATTATTGCTTGATTTCAATATTTTTTAAGACAATATCTAACATTTTACGTCAAAATCGTTCAACCAGTTTCTTTAAAATCAGGACACTAAAATTGAAATCATGAAATAATTTTCCAAAAACCTACTTGCTTTTTAAAAAATTCGAGGCCATACATAATAATAGGTTCTAATTTTAAGCCCAAATTGTTGAATCACTATTCTTAAAATTAAGACGAAAAATACTTAGTTTTCAATTTTTATAAGTAACAAGCAGCATCAATTCCAGGCAAATTAAAGTTGAAATTATGATATAAATTTTTGAAAGCAATTTCAATATCAATATTTGCTCATCACGCAATGAAACAACCCTATTCCTCTCTACCCTCAAGCGACGAAATGTCTTCATCAAACCCGTCAAGTTTATGTTGTTGCTGGATACCAATATGACCTAGTAGTCTGTGTTAGGTAGAGAGTTAGAGGTGCTGCTACTTACATATGTGAATAAATTCAAGGTAGAGGATATGCGTACCTACCTAGTTTAGATGGTAAAGTTTGTATTGAAATTATAAAGTACAGCAGTAAAATCAATTTCATAGTGCCTGTTTAAAAACGAAACAAATCCTTGAAAAAAAAATATAAAAATGGTTGGACTCTACGTCTACGTAAAACGTCAAACTATGCCGACAGCGTGGTTTGTGAATTGGTAATAGACGTATGTACCCGACCAAACTTGCATTTTAAAAAAGTGCTTTTGGGAATTATTATAAACTTGCTGTTATTGACATTTGTTTACAGTGCAGTGGACTTCTTCAGTGATAAAATTTGTAAGTAGGTATTCATCATAACAGTATTTACAAGGACACTGTAATAACAGGGGTTATGAATGAATGTACAATAACATTATTTTGTAAAAGATTTTTATTAATATGTTCAAACACAATTTTCTATGTACAATACAAATTACTTTGTAAAAATATTCATTTTTGTCTTATATTTTATTGATTTATTAATTAATTTAATCGTAGGCAACACTAAAAATTATAGAAAATCAATTATTATTATGAAAATAGAAACTTCATTTTATTATAAGTACACAAGAAAGTATAATTTATTGCGCATTCCAAAAAGGATGCGTGGAATATAGTAATAATATATTTGTATAATAATAACTAATAGCACATAGCTATAAATACGAAAGTTAACAACCTAACCCCATCGCATTATAATTGTAATAAAAAACAACAGAATAGTTGATGAGTCAAAAAAATCTATCAGCCCATACAATTAAATAATTAAATTTCATCAAGAAATTTCCATCCAGCATAATTTAGTATTCACTGGAGTCGTAATTACGTATTTGTAAAACAACAGATTTGACTACATTATTTATATTACGGGAGCCATGATATTTTTTGACATAAATGGAATAAATAGTATACATAGCATATTATGTGGTTCGACTTAAACGAAATATTACGTTACAGTAACAATTAGCGTGTACAAACCGCGGCCGGACTGCAAACTTCTGGCTTAACGTGAATACTAACGCTTTCAATAGCGCGCTTGGACTGGCTTGGCCATCATGTATCGTAGCAAGCCGCCTTGCTGGATTGTCGTCTAGCAGCCTAGATGCTTGCAGTGCGGCCACCCAGACGCCTAGCTGCCGAGCCGCCTCTAATGCGGATTCATATATTGTAGCAAGCAGGCAGTCTGCCTTGTCACTTAGCAGCCTAGACGCCTGAATGTGGGCGCGGCCTAACACTACTTCTTAGCGACGGGGTCCCCAGGCGGCGGAGGGCGCGGAGGCCTGCGGGGCGGGCGGGGGCGCGGCGCGGGGCCCGCCCATGGTTGGGAATTCGTGGGTGGAGGCGGTGTCGGGCGCACGCTGTTCCCACGGCCCGCCCTTCACCACGAAGCCGGGGACGGGCACGCCGCCCGTGCCACCCGTTACTGTTCCGTTCTCGGTGGCGGTGGCGTTGGCGGTGGCGGTGGTGGCGACGGCTAATGCATCGCCGAAATCTGCCAGAGATGGTCCCGACGGGCGTTGGTAGCGGTCCGCAACATCTTGCAACTGTGCAAAAAGTAATTTTTTACTAAAATTTAAATATCGTGTATTTCAGTACGTATTGCTGACGAAACCTCATATTTTTTTATGCATATGAGGCGTATTATCTCCCATTATGGCGGAAAGTTGTGTTGCCATTATGACTTACGTATTCCTCTGCCAGGTTGAGAAGGTGGTCCTTCGCGTCGAGCACGTTATCCTCCTCGCCTGCGATCACCACGGTGCTGTCTTCGTTATTCTTCGGGAACCGGATGTCGACACGATAGTCGTCCATGATGCGTTTAATGTTCTTCCCACGTTGGCCTATGAGGCGGCGGTGCACGCGCGGGTCGATGTCCACTTCCTCGCGGTATTGGCTGTCCTGAGATACGAGATATGTGGTCAAGGGGCGGAAACCTTATCCTACTACTATTATAAACGCGAAAGTTTTTGAGGATGGTTGTTTGTTACTCTTTCACGCAAAAACTACTGACCGTATTTTGATGAAACTTTTCAGTAATATAGCTTATACATCAGAATAACACAAGGCTTCCGCCCCTGGTAGACATGGTAATGATATCGGAACACCAATTTGGGTTTCGACAGTAACACTTAACAATTGAGCATATACATAGAGTATGTAATACTGTACCACAAACAATGAAACACAAAGAATACTGCTAATCTGCCTATCTAGACGTCCAACAGACATTCGTTTCGGCGTTAATTTCAAACTTTTTGAAATTAACGCCGGATTGCCCCAAGGCTCTGCACTTGAACCAGTTTTATACATGGTAGCAACATAATGCTGTTTTTTTTAGCAAATGCGGTTTAGTTTGTGGCAATAGACAATTTACTAAATAATTTTAATAAAGAAAAACAAAAATATTTTTGTACTTGTGTAACAATAGTTAAAAAATCATTGTATAGATTTAAACATTTATTTGTTAATTTTCTACCTAAATTATAATATTATAAATAGGTAATGTATGTAGTAGGAATTCTACGAAACTAGTCAAACGAATGTGAAAGCTACTTTGCATCAGCTACTTTTATCCGGGTACCACGCGGGCAAAGCCATGGGTAGTAGCTAGTTTGTTATAAATTACTAGTTCTGGACTTTATTCGTTCCAAATGTTTTGACGTGTAACAATTCGTAAATATTATAATATTAAAAATCTGTTATGAATAACAGATACAATGAATTCTAACTTACTTGTTGGCGAACAATCGCCATTATGGCGTCCTTGGCTAGGTAAGCCTTCTCTTCATAGCCCTGGATGGTGATGACGTCATCGTCTACTTCCCCGCGCTTAGGCAGGTTGATTTGAACGCCGAAGTCGGTGCGGATCTTGGTGATGACCGCGCCGCCCTTGCCGATCACCAGCGGGTGGTACTCAGGGTCCACTTGGAACTTCAGCTCGAAGGACCTGTTAAACAATACTATAAGTAATAGGAACTCGATATATTTATAGGAAATCCATAGAACTAAAGTCATCGACATAGCTTTTAGAATTAGCAAGCTGCAGTACCAATGGGTAGAACCTATAACTCTTACAACAGACCACGAACCGGACGACACAGCGAAGGAAAGCCCCCCCTCTCGTTATGGCACTCTTTGAGGAGACATGTTCAGCGGGGCACTACAGGCTGTTAAAGATGATGATATTTAAAGGCCTACTTGGTACTTGGTGGCCTACGGATGTGCGTTCTTGAAATATATGGATACTAATATTATAAACGCGAAAGTTTATGAGGATAGATGTTTGATAGATAGATAGATAGATAGATAACTCTTTATTGTACACCACTTAATATTATGCTTACAAATTCAAACGGAGCACAAAGTGATGAATAATTAGATAAAACATATACTTATACATACATACATGAATACATATACCTACATAAATAATCTATATGATGCAACTCATCAGCATTAAGATAAGGACAAAAAATGACTGTGCAATAGCTTTTTGAAGATAGGAAGGGATTTGGCAGTTCTGATATTGAGGGGGAGAGCATTCCATAGGCGGATAGCTTGTACAGTAAAAGAATAATCATAGAAGGAAGAAGTGCGCACAGGAGATGTAAGTTGCAAGGTCTCAGAGGAGCGCATTAAACGAGAGTTGGATAGATGAAGATATTCAAAGCGCTCCTTGAGATAGTGAGAAGAAGGGTTAAATAAGATACTGTACAAGAGTGAGAGTAGGTGAGCATTTCTGCGTAGGCGAATTGACAACCACTTGAGTTTGTTACTCTTTCACGCAAAAACTACTGAACGGATTTTGATGAAACTTTACAGTAATATAGCTTATACATCAGGATAACACATGTAGCCTATGTACTACCTAAACTACTTTTAACTGTTCCGGGTACTACGCGCTCGAAGTCGTCGGCAGAAGCTAGTATGGATATAAGGATGTAATTTTTTTTTTAGGAACTCAATTCAATACTTATGAATTTGATATACAATTTTCTGGTAGAAATCTGGTAGTACAGCAGGCGCACATGTAGACGTAAAGTAAGATAATATACTTTTTATACTGAAGGCCTGTGTACTTTATGAATCACATTTTTTTTGTCATGTCTAATTTCTATGAATTGGAAAATGGTCATAAAACTTGAATTATGAATTCGAGCTTAGAGGTTCTTAGCAGATTCTATAAATGTGCGCTGCGTAGTTATTGCAGCCAAATTATTATTTCCACATAATTAAAACGAGCTGGCAACAATACGTGTTGTTGCCGCCAGATTTAGTATATTACGACGTTCGTCTATAAACTGTAAATTAACCGATTCATTTGAACATACCTAACATTCCAAACTATGTATTTATAGTTCGCAAAATAAGAGGCGACATAATCGAGACTATTATGCTGCACTTATACACTTTGTCTTTCCCGTAACCATTAAAACTGCTACCATTTAATGTTTATTTTTAATTATGTACAAAATCTAAATAACCTATTAATAGCGTTGATTGATGATGTAGTGACTATTATTACCTGAGAGCTCTATCTTCCTTCTCTTTCTCCATCTCGATAATCCTTTCGGCGATTGCTTCTTTAGCCTTCTCAACGCTCGTTGGTGTACCCGTAACCTGCATAGTGAAAATATATATTGTAAAGGAATATTATTGCAATTGGGTGCCTACCTTACCTATCTCGATTTCCATATTATCTCTAGAGATTGTGAAGTGCGTCGGCGTTGACGTCTAGTTATTATGTTGTATTACAATGAGAGAAGAATTGGTGAAGCTACTTTTCAAGGAAAATTATGTTTTTATAGAATGAAAAAAATAAGGTCAGTTCGGCGCGTCACGGTTAAAATTCGTACAGTTATAAAGCGATCAGAACTTTTCAGGGTATAATGTTGTCCTGAAAATGCGAATATTTTCTACAATATCTAACTAAACAAATAACTTATTGATAGATCAATTAATTACAATAAAAAACAAGTTAGGGAAGTTTTGCATTATTTCATTAAGATCATGATCATGTATATAATGAATATGGGTAAGCTCCTATCCAAATGGGAGGTAAGATTCTCTTCTCCCTCCCCTCAAATAGTTACGTTAAAATATCGCTCAGCGTTTCGTTGGTTAGGATCTGATGGGGAACGATTATCAAATCGATACTAGAACTAAACACCTGATATATATTCGCTAGCGCAAGCAGCCAATGGCGCTGATTATGTAGTACACTAACTAAACTTAATTCAAACTGTCGCTCTGTTTTACTGATAGTGTACGCAAGAAAGAGATGGCAAGAATTTTACTCCTGTCAAATCAGTTTACGTGCCGCTTTTCTTCGTGTTTATAGTCAGTCAATTTAGTCATATTGTATTGAAATTACAACTAAATTTGTATGGATAACTTAAATCTGACTAATTTGACAGCACTAAAATTGTAGCTATCTCTTTTTTGCTTGCACTATCAGTAAAAGAGAGCGACAGTTTAAATTAAGTTCAGTTAGTGTACTACAGAATCGAGGCCATTATCTCCCTATATATGGGCCATATATAGGGTAACTCCAGGATAAGGACGGACGTGGGCTGTGCATTGAGTACAGCTGGTTTACCTTGACGAGGTCGCTGGTGTCATCGTTGGGCGGCAGCAGGATGTGCACGTCGTAGGTCTGCATCAGCTCGCGGCGCTTTTGGCCGGCGAGGAGCCGGTGCAGCTCATTCGGAACCTCCACCTCGATGCTCACGGGCACCTTCGAACAACAAACCAACATTTACTTCACTTCACACATTTGAGCTAAAATCTAAGCAGATATATCTAAGTGGGCAGTACAAAGATTTCCGATCCAAAGGTTGCGATTAGAACCCGGTTTTTTTTTCACTAGAAAAATTAAACTGCGGATTGACACATGCTCAAAACGATTTTTTATATAGATTATCCTGGTGTACAATAAAGTGTTCGTTAATTTACATTTTATACATGTTTTTTGGAGAAAAAAACTAAATAAATAAAAAAGGCTATTTTTTTTAACTAGATTAAGTTTTAGTTTATAAAGTATTTTCATTCATTAATTTGAAACTCATTATACTGGATTTACACATGCGCGTTAGCGTTCGCCAAAGCACATCGTGCTCGTGTATTAGCTCATAGGTTTTGCTTGAAATACATCGATATGTCTCTAGCTTCTTCTGCCTTTCGATGCCTACCTAACTTCCTACATATAGAAACCTTGGGATCCAAAATCAGTTTCGTCATAATACTACATAACATGTCCAAAAATTTCAAAATAGGTAGGTAGTTACCTACTACCGTTCGTTGGTCCAATCAATTTTGTACCTACCCAGAATGTAGGTAGGACTGTAATTTTAGTATGTAGGTAGGTACAGTATGTAATTGATGCAGATCTTGGGTGAATAATTTAGTATGTAGTTTACATTCGTTATTCGCATATGTAAGTGTAAACGCGGTATTAGATTTTACAACTATGCTCTAGTAGGCAACTGATGCAATTCATCCATTTTCATCGGTTACTAAAAGGGAATGCTTGTGCAGTAGTTTCTCTGCTTTCGGCACAACTGTGACACCCTGTGAACTGCTTATGATCAAATACCTGTTCTAGCAGAGCTTTCTTAGCGGCCTCGCAGTTCTCAGGGCGGCCTGTGATCTTGATGATGTCGTTGGGTCCAGGCTCGCCGTTTTCCTCGCTCTCTCTGACCGGCACATCAGCGCCCTCTACGCTTTCGCGCTCTGGGAACTTGATCTGCACGTCATGCTCGGCGGTGATGTCCTTGACCTTAGCGCCTCGAGCGCCCATCACTGTGCGGTGGTGTCTTTGCGCTATAACGCATTCCACTGTCACCTGGAAAACAAATTATGTATTGCTTTGAGTATGTTGAAATTCAGACGTATAAGAATCGGTACCCACCCAAGATGAGCAGAGAGATGTGTACAATGAAACAATAGAATCGCGCGTAGAAGATGTATTACAATTTTGCCACAATCATATTGATTAAAATAAATTCACCCAACTATAGTCATAACTCCATACTAGGACTTACTGAGTCGCAAGTCGTGGGAATCATGAACTAAAGTACCATAGTACTACATAACACCCAAATATCTGCAGAACATGCAAATATTTGTCTAGCAGCGGGAATCGAACCAGCACCTTTTGCTTCCAAGTGGGGGAACTAAGGTCTGCACTGACGTCAATACACCCCGAATTGTGCATTATCCCCCCACTTCTAACCTGACCCCAACCAGCCCAACTCATCAACTCAGGATTGATGACAGTGATCCAGTACCCCTGACCTTGTAGGTGTTATTGATGAAGGAGAGCATGAATTGATGAGCCCATAGTCCCGTCTTCGACCTGACATCGTTGGTGGCGATTCAGATCACAGTGCGCCGTGATGATGTACAAAAGTACCTTAGCTTCCAAATCTTCGATGATCTCAGCGATACGCAGTTTGGCAGCTTCGATGCAATCCTTAGGCCCCTTGAGTACGACGCGGTCGCTGTTGACGCCCTGACGCGGGAATGAGATCTGCACGCCGCCGCACTCATCGGCGATGCGTCGCAGCACCTCGCCGCGACGTGCGACGAAGTGCCTGTGGTGGCGCGGCGCGACCGTCATCTCACCTTCGGACACGTTGCTGATCTCAGCGACGGCTGTTTCAAGCTGCTTCTTAGCTGCCGCCACTTGCTCCTCGCGACCTAAAAACAAAGATGTTAGCACGTGCAGACTACACAAGTGAAGACAGGAGCCCGTACTTGTATATGTGCCTTAGAGGTGGTTCGTTTGTTTGTGTGTTACCATTTATCTCCGAAACGGCTTATCGGATTGTTATGCGGTTTTTTTGTGATCGATTTGTATGTCTTCAAAGATGGTACTTAGATAGGTTTTATCCCCACAAGTCACCAGGGGGCGGCACTACAATCAAAGATATAACTCTTCAGGGGTTTTCAAATTTATAAACACTAACTTGTAATAAAATTTAAAACTTTTCGACGTGACAGTTGGTTACGCCGTTTTACATTCTATTGTCTATTGACGCGCCCCCTACTTACTTGTGGCAATAAAACCTATCTCATAACCATCATGACGGATCTTTATATTCTCGTCCATGGATGTAAGTTTGCTAGGGAAATATCCAGTTAAATCAATCAACCCATCACCATTAGCCAGTAGACGTCCATTGCTGCATATAAGCCTCCATTTTTCAGGACTGGTTAGAATTCCATGGGCATAAATGACACCGGCTTCGCAACCATTATGAACCGAACAACAGGTGGCGAACAGATAACTTACTATTTTACCAAACGGATTGTGAGTTCTTTTGCTTCAATGTGATGTTTTTGTTTTAATGTGCTGAATAATATAATCATTGTTTTCATTTTCACTCACCAATAATGAAAATAGCTTCCTTATCCTCATCCTTTTCAGTCGGGAAGATGATGCGAGCGCCCGTTTGCTCGCGAATCTTCTTAATATTAGCACCATTCTTTCCAATAAGGAACTTGTGATGGTCTGACTTGGCTCGCACTTGCGCCGTGTGTGAGGTGAGCTCGCGCTCATTCGCGTGCGCTAGGAGCTGCTGCTTGGCCTTCTCAACGTCCTCAGCCGGGCCCTTGATCACGACTTTGTCGCTGTCGCTATCCGCGGGCGGGAACTTGATGAGTACGCCGCCGCACTCCTCCATGATGGAATGGATCAATTTGCCGCCGGCTCCGATCAGCGAGTTGTAGTATTTCGGCGAGATCTTGACCTCGTCAGTAACAACGTTCGCTTTCTCGTTGTGTATCTGCTGTATTCTCTTGACCGCATCCTCGACGTTTTCGCGCTTGCCTCGCACGGTTATCACGTCGCTGTCATCGCCCTCCGCCGGTAGATCGATCACAGTTTGGGTCTCGTCCCTGATTTTCCTTAAATTAACACCACCCTTACCGATGATAAACTTGTGGAATTGCTTGAAAATTGGCACTTCTTGAACGTAGGACGATTCCGCGATCTCTTTCAGTATTTTGTAAAGGTACTTTTCACACTTCTCAATTTCATCTTGGGGTCCTCTTAACTTAATAGGGCTCCTCTTCTGCCCTTGGTCGGGAAGATTGATGAGGATATTCTCGAATTTGTCACGGATTTCTTTAATTTTTTCTCCCTTTACACCGATAAGGGATTTGATATATTTATAATCAACATACACTTCTTTTGTTCTTTCGTTCTCAAGTTTCGAGACCATTTCTCTCAATTCCTTTTCAGCGTCGGCAACGCCTTGATGGCTGCCTTCAATACGAATAATATTGTTGCCTTCGCTTTCGATTATATTAATTACTACACCAGTCTCAACCTTCAGTCTATTAACTGAAAAGAAAAATAATACTTTTAAACATCTGTATACCGTCTACGCATGTTTTTAGCTAAAATAGCGCATTCAAAATCGACAATGTGCGTGCATGGCACATCACACTTTAGCGAGACGTAAGAGGTACGTGTTGGATTCCCGCTGCGGGACAAATCTATGCATGATCTGCAAATAGTTGTCCTGTGTAAGTGTTGTGTAACCATAGTATTCGTAGTTTCTGATATCCACAATACAGGGAATCCGAGTGAGAGGGGTATAGAATATATAGAGTAAGCGGCACCAACTGAGTATGCCTAATTCTAATTCATCTGTACTAATGTCCCTCATTGGGATGTATTGTGCATTATCCCTTTTCTAACCTGACCTCTGGTTACCGCTATGGGGTTTAAAGATTAAACTTTAAATGAGTAAGATAGTAATTTTAAGGTTTGTGTATTTAGTCTCAGGCTAAACTTTTGCATCTGTTAAATAAACAAAATATACCTCTATGAATAAAAAAATCAATCTTTAAACCCCAGAGGAGTAGCTCATTTGGTGACACTTACTGTGTAAAAGTAGTTTGTTTACTTACTGTTTGCCCCGCCCTTGCCGATAATGTGCTTGTAGAATTTGGGATCGACAGAGAGTTCGACGTAAGTGAGGGTAGCGAGCAGGTTCTTGACAAAGCTGTCCAGTTCCACTTGCGCGCGTTCCACCTCTTCGGGCGGCCCGTCAATTTTAACCTTATCTTCAGAATGCGTAATATCAACGTGTACCTGAATAAAACCTCATGTCAACAGCGCCTACCAAAAAGTTTAACTGGAGTAAATGATTTGTTGATTTTTTGTAGAGCCGCGCTTGGCGTCACATCGGACAATTCAGTTCGTTAAAAATATATTATGTCGTCAAACAGCTATGTCCAGGACGGCAAAGAGACTTCCGTTCTGTACTGAGATTGTTAACACAAAAACCAAAAACAATGATCCTGTTTCTATTACCCAAATGATTATAATTCTTATGTCACACATAACTGCATGGTTGATTAAAAATAACTAATTGGATATAAAGTTTTCAATTACCTTTGAGAAGTCCTGAGTAATCTTTTTAATGTTAGAACCATTCTTTCCAATAATGTACTTGTGGATCCAAGTTGGTGCATCCACGGTGGCAGTTTTCACAGAATTTGCTTTTTCGCACACCTTTGAGAGGGCTGTAAAGGCAACATCTTAATGAATGATGCAAATATTCTTTGAAGCAAAGAAATGGATTAAATTTTTGCAATACAAACCTAAGCCAATCTTGTTATGGGGTCCATGAAGAGTAATAGTGCCAGTAGTAGAATCAGGAGGAGGCATTTCAACGGATACACCGGTTTCTTTCAAGATCTCCTGGATGGTAGTTCCACGGGCGCCGATAACATATTTGTGTTGAGATTTAGGCACCTCAACCATGACAGTCGAGCATTTTTTGACCTGATAACAGAAAATTTCAATACAATGACCAATGTTAATTTATGGTAAAATGGTTACTTTATTTACCAAATTTATTCGTGGCAAAACCGGGGCTTAGGTATTGACGTACTTTTGATTTTATTATGAAAGCAATTAAGTTTAAAAGCTCATTAAGAAAATCCTCATCATTTTGCATGTCATTTATTTGTACACTGTCTTTGTGTCACGTCGCTCTTAACGGCCGTTTTCGATGTTACAAAGACGCGCTTGTCTCAAGCCTTGCAAAATTCGAGGACAAGAAGATGACAGTTTAATTAAACAAGTGAAGCGAGATCTCATAGTCTTCTTGTATGAAGCCAAGATTAAGTTTGTCGGAGGATAGCTTTCAAACTATTCATTGATCCTAATTAAGTTAAATCCGTTGGGGTGTTGTTTATATATGGAGGTCAAAGAGGCACAAGAAAATGGATAAGTGACAAATGTGTCTCAGTTCAAGGGAACCAATAATAGTAATTAAAGACCTTACTTATAAAGAATTATTAACAGTTAAAATAAATAAATAAATAACGCTGGTCATTTTTCACACAGCATCATCTAGCCCTAAACTAAGCAGAGCTTGTATTATGGGAACTACATGACTGATATACTACTTATAAACTTTTTTTGTAAATACATAGATAGAAAACATCCAGACCCGAGACAAATATTTACAAATATTTATAAAAATATTAACGTTTGTCCCTCGGCAGGAATCGAACCCGCAACCTTCTGGCTCTCAAGCGGGCTTTCACCCGCTGCGCCTCAAAGGTCGTAACTAAACACTGTTTCGTTTCTTTCTGATATGTATAATTTCAAGCTCAACAGAATAAAATAAAATACTATTAGCTAAACAACTGTTTAAAATATCTATAAGAAAGCATGCTTTCTTTCCGGAAAGCGAGGCAGAGGACGCCTGCAAGAAAGCTGGGCCGACGAAATTGTCGAAGTCGCAGGACAAAGCTGGATTAAATCTAGTTTTGATTAATTCACGTTACTCTGTTTTGATTAAAAATTTTTAAACTAGATTTAATCACCTTGATTAAATCTAGCTTTAAGAAATAATTATTTATTTAGATCATAAGAGTATTTAGTCTAGGGAATAGAAAAGGTTTATTATTATTATGTGAGAATCTCATACCATTTCCTCGTGGATAGCTTCAATCTGGGCCTTAGCAGCGAGCACTCCATTCTTTTCACCGGCGATGACGATCTCATTGCTCTGCGTGGACTGCGGCGGGATATGGATGCGGGCGCCGGTCTCCGCGCTCAGAGCCGCTGCCCTCTCGCCGTACGGACCTTGGATGAACGGGTGGTAGATCTTCGGGACGGTAACACGCTCCAATGCCTTGCGTGACTAAAAAAGAAAAGAATACCTTAGGAAATATAAACTTTAGCCAGTATGTATAATATTAAGTATATTAGCCGCGCCAGACGTTGGCAGTGTAAACTTAGGAAAGCTGCAATTCGTAGATACAAAATTAAGGCAAAAGTATGGCCCATATTACTGGGCTTTACTACTACTAGCTTTACATTATATTAGCTTCTGCCCACGACTTCGCTCGTGTGGTACCCGGATAAAAAGTAGCCTAAGTGTTATTCTGATGTAAGCTATATTTCTGTAAAGTTTCATCAAAATCCTTTCAGTA
The DNA here is from genome assembly GCA_958496245.1 of Perizoma flavofasciatum. Lineage (NCBI taxonomy): Eukaryota > Metazoa > Arthropoda > Insecta > Lepidoptera > Geometridae > Perizoma > Perizoma flavofasciatum. The sequence continues at coordinate 7,856,611 of OY292425.1, read as the reverse complement.
GATTTTGCGTGAAAGAGTAACAAACATCCATCCTCACAAACTTTCGCGTTTATAATAGTAGTAGGATTTAAAATATGAATGTTCAAAGCCAATAGGTTTTTGTTGATTGGAATCACAAGGATCATATAGAAACGTTCAGAATGTTAGTAGGATTCTAAGATTAAGCATCACATTACGAAAGCTTAGAATTTCAGATTGTCAGTAAAATCCTAGGGCGGTCCACAAATTAAAAATCATGACGACACATTACGTCTGTATTTACACATAAGGACACTCATTTTTGATTGTAGGATGCTATTCAATTTCCTTACCTGTTCTTCAGAGCAAATCCTGATCTCATGTTCAGCTTTCTCAATGCCCTCCTTGGTACCGGTTATTGTAATGGTCTCGCTGTTGTCCGCGATGCTGGGCACGCTGATCTTGGTCGCTGTCACCTTCTCAAGGTCCTTCAGCTTCTGACCAAGCTTGCCTAAAATCCAGCGGTGATGTTCCTTGGGTATGTTCACTTGCTTGCTAGCCTAGAAAAACCACAAACATTTTAACATCATTTTAAAGAGCGCCCAGCGACAGTGTTCGCGTTCGTATTTTTCCAGACTCACCTCACTCAAATGCTTTCTTATTGCATTTTGCACATTTGAAAAACCCCCAACGTGTTTTTAATAGTCTATTGCAGCGACCCCTAGGGATTTGTGGCGATAAAATACGTCCTAGAAGACATACTTATTGATTGCAAATACAAGTCATTTCAATCAGATAAGCCTTTTTCTAGAAATGGTAACAGAAAAACAAACTCTTACGGCCAACGCATATACGGGATCCCGTCGACGCGTATAAAAAGGGACCATAAGGGCGATATTATGACATCTTCAGTCTTCATTATAACAGAGTTAGGTCTAAATAACAAAGTATCAACAAGAAGTGTACCTGTTGTTGGAAATGGGTGAGAATCAAACGCCTAGCATCGAGCACGGCGCTGTGCTTGCCAGTGATCAGGAAAGTAAGACTTCCGTCCTTGCTCGTGGAGATTTCGATATGGGCGCCAGTGTCCTTAGTGATGGATTGACAGGTTCTCAGCGATTCACCTTCGCCAAACGAGTTAGCATTATCCAGTTTCCTTTCTTCATATGGCAGATGGAAAACCTGTGGAATGAAACATGTCTCCAATACAAAAATATGTAGTAGGAATAAGGGCTACGGGTAGCTATTGTCAAACAGTTCAAAAACCCTATTTAAATGAGTCCAAACCATGTCATTAAAAGGAGAAGATATGTAGATGTTAGACCAATAATCAACACTAGGCTAGATACAACTACAGGTAAATACATACTCACACCCCTAAATTTTCAATATCGTATTCATGAGCGAGATAACAGTGTATGTCACACTCAAAAAAACCAATGGCAATGCAAATCAGTAGAGTTTTAAAGTAATTTTAAGTTTTGATCGTTAAGTGGAATTCCAATGCCTTGGAAATTGTTTTTGGTTCATAAGATATTTATACATTAAATGCACCAGGAAGGCATAGTTGCTGCTTATTTCCAAAAATGTTGTCGTAAAAACTTGAAGTGAAAATCGTGTAATACAAACGCTCTGCGCCGCCGGCGCCAGTTCGATTATAATTAAGGCATATTAGGTGCGTTGCTGCAAATTTCAGCGATCCGATCAGCGGCAGATAATCAGTCACATAATAATAAAGTCAAAAAACTTATCACCACCTATTTTATAATATACATAACATAAACTGATACTGATAACACCAAAAAGTCATTTTATATGACCTTGATATCACTGTGGGAGTTTTGTATAAGGTACTTTAGTAGGTACCATAGATTGGAGAAGGTTAAAAACATCTCAGCATCTCATTCTTTCATATAGTTCTCTCTCCACCCAAAAGTTGTCTTGAAGAAATCGCCGTATATTGTGCATTTATTTTGCTATTGTAACTGGCGTCATTTATTTATGTCTATCTCTACCACAATAGCCAAATCAGAATCAATATTTGCAGATCATACTAGACATTCTTGAAACGGGAATCTAATCAGCATTTAACAATAACATAGCAATGCTGCGCAATAAATAATTACATAGTAATTGTAATAAATCTCAAGTAAGTGTCACTTGCATGAGTTGTCAAATTATTCTGGGTTAATTTACTATAAAGGTATTAAGTACAGCATAATCAAAAAGTTGAATCATACCAAATTTTAAAAAATAAAATGTTAAGACTGCGCCCTGCACACGGGCCTAACAGGCATAAATCGTATTTAAGTCAGTATAATGTATCTTGTAAGTAAGTTAGCAACATTTATAACTCTTATCAAAAAATAGTGTCACGGCATTTCAAAACACATTATCAGAGTCATTATCATTATGCTTTCATACTGATTATTTAACAATTAAAATGTAGGCTACTATAAGCAACAATGTATGCCACATGGCAGTATGATAAAGTGTTATAATATTTCTCACTAAAAACGGGATATTTACCATGATTTGTGAGTTTGAATGTTTCCCGATATTTCGGCACAGTTGCACATATAATTATGTTCATAACCATGACAGTTTCAAAAGTTATAATAACATGCATGGGGCTGATAGGATCCACCCACATTCTCATAGACATCCTGCATAAGGCCCTATAATGGGTATTTCACTATTGAATAGTGATTAAATAACTTAAAAACAAACCAAAGTGGGTAAAAATCTGGCAGGACATATTATAGACATCTGGTATGCGCCATCTAACCTTGAAACCAGAGTTGTTTTTTGTTTGAGAAAGCAAAGTAGGTAGATTCCTATCTTGTTGAACGATACTGTGCAATGGCAGCACCAATTGATTGCAACTTACGAAGATTGATTTGGAAGTTGATGGCGGTGGACATATCACATCTTTTTTAACGATGCGCTATGTTGGCAGCACCAACTCATTGTAAGCTTATCACGATAAAGAGATAGTTCTCACCTGAGTATGCAAAGTAGATCCAACTCTCAGTTTATTGGTGGCTTGTTGAATGCTGCGCTGCGGCGGCGGGGCAGAGTGCGGCAGAGCCGGGAACAAGTCATCATAGGCGAAGGAGCCGCTGTTACCGGTGTCGTATCCAACGTTATTAACATTGTTAATTTCTTCATTATGCACGGGTATGTCTGAATTTACGGGAATCATGTCTCCAACCATCATGGATTGCTGATGCATCATTTTCTACTTCTCTAGCAGTCCTTGTCCGCGCCAAGTCGTTACAGTACTGTATTGAAACATGTTTTTATGAGTACCAGAACATACCTACTCTATACATACTCTAACCATTTGTGCAGAAATTTTATTTGTTTAATCATATTTGATCAATTGGTTACAGTCTATTGAAAGTCATTATGATCACATATTCTTTTACATTACATTGAAGGACACATTGAAATAAAGAAGCACTAAGAAGTCAAAAAATCTATGCTTGAGAATAGATTGTGTTTGTGATTTGTTCTGGAAAGGTTATACACAGTATGTTAGTTATTTACCCTGTAGCATATCTAAATCTGTTTGCTTATTAGCATGCTAGTATTGAACATTATTGTTGAGTTTTAGTAAAAACTATTATTAATAGAACATAGAGCAGTTGGTTCACAGTACAACTCTATAAAGTAGAACTTTTTTAGCATAAACTTGTCCAGTTTGGTGGAAGAGATTTGAATTATATGAGCAGTGTATTTGTTAAAAAAATGTATTTTATTAGATTGCTTGCAAACTAAATTGTGAACTCGCCATGAACTTGCTACTAAGCTTTACTTAGCATGTGTATCTGTACCTTAAGAGCCTTTAGACTAGAGAAAATGTTAAGTCGCCCTCTAAGGTAGGTAGAGTGGCAGAAGCTAGGAATCTCGGAATTACAATCGACAGTCAACTCAGATTTGAGAATCATGTTCTTAATTTGGTAAAAAGTTGTTTTTACCGCCTAAAGATACTTTACAAAATTAGAGAACAATTGTCTGAAGCATCTCGTATCATCCTTTGTGAATCGCTAATCATTTCTAAGCTAAATTATGGGGATATTGTTTTTGGTCCTCGGTTACTTGCGAGAACCCAGCGCATGATACAAAGAGTGCAGAATGCTTGTTGTCGCTTTTGCTTCAATATTCCACCTCGTAGTCACATAACACCGTACTTGAATAACATGTCCTTATTAAACATGGAATCACGTAGGCTACTGCACCTGGGAGGACTGCTATTTGACGTTATTAAGTTCAAAAAGCCTGAGTATCTGCACTCAAAACTTAACTTCGTCTCTGGTGAAAGGTTATGGTCAGTAAGATCTGCACTTTCCTATCACAATCACAAGACTGCAGCTTTCAGGGGAAGTTTTAGGTATTCGGCAACGAAGTGCTGGAACAATATTCCACCCCCTATACGCAATGTTAAAAATAAGTATACTTCTAAAATAAAGTTTAAACAGTTTTTATTACAAAAGCAAATAGCAGGTATTCCCAAGCACTTCGTATGCCTAAAATAAAGCTGTCGTCAGTTGTTTATTTATTTAGTTTGATTCTTCTCTTTTAAATGTATGAACGCTACTCGCAACACAACTGCAATCATTCGTAGTTAGGTACACTTGCAACTCGTTCTACTTGGTCTCAACAGGTTTTTGGCTGAAAATCAGTGTTTTTGCTTTTAAGCAAAAAAAATTCACTGAGCCATGGCCTTTTTGTTGTACTGCAACACACACAAACACAAACTTACTGTCAATAAAATGTATATTGGTGTGTGTCTGTAGCAACGAATAAATGTTTTATCTATCTATCTATCTAAGTTAAAATTTTACAAAACTCAAGTTGATGAATATTTTCTAACAAGAAAATGTTGTATTTCTAGCTACAAATTTTTACCTTTATGTACTACTTAGAAATTGAGTATTGAGTATTGAGCTACAAGAAAAATAAAATATAGTTTGTGACCTAGACACAAAACTAAGTAGGTAGTTCTTTTTCATGTCTTCCTTACAGATTTTTTTGTTCACTCGTCTGCTTTGGTGCGTTGAGTGTGCATTTGTTTTCCTTATTGGATTTTTATATTATTGACCTTGGCTTATGTGTTTGGACTGAATCTGTGAATTCTGAAGATTTTGGCTACGCTTAATAGATGGAAGTCTATTATGGCAGCTTTAGGAGTTTTTCATGAAGTCAGAGTCAGTTATTATTTGAATTTATTTTAGAAATTACTATTAACATTCAAAATCTCATACTTATTCATAATAAATGTTTGGTGGTAAACAACAAAAGAAAAACCAGGAACCATGTGTTTAGCGCTAAACATAACTCAGAACAGTTTTAGAAGATATTTATATGAATCCTGGAACTAATTATTAATATTTTGTATTGAATATGACATCATTTTGTAATTCAAAACAATTACCTTTTGCAACCCCTGATGACGATACACAGTCAACTTAACTAACAGTACTATGCAACTAATAACCCAAAGCAAAGAGGTGCTATAAGTGGGTATATATTTATATAGAAGCATCACATGGAAAAAGTATATAAGTAATTTAAAAATCCTTTCTGTCTTAAATATGTGAATGTATGATGAATCATTCATTACGAATTGTCAAATCATCATGACCTAAATGTGCCCACACCCAAACAGCATTTAACAGACAAGCTCAAATCCTATGCCAAACAAATGGAGATGCACTTAAATCAGCTGACCAATAATCTCATGAAGAATACCACAACATTCAGAAGGATAAAGAGGACACCCCCCTCAGTTATCATTTAGTATATCTACAGAATTATAAATATAATGGTTATGCCACTGAGCTTATTCAAGTAATTAAATAAAAATAAAATAAAACTATGTATTTAAGAGACTATATTGACAAAAATCAAAAAGCCAACAAAAAATACCAATGTTAGAAGATAGGATGCATTGATATAAATGATATAATTGATATAACAATATAAAATTAACCAATTTGCCACTTATGTTCTAGCATCTAGTAGAAGCCAGAAAAGTAATGCAGGCATCAAACCAAGGACCCAAAGCTTTGATTGAGTCTAATCGGCAGTAACAAATAACAAGTTAATATACTGATTTGTGATAGTGTAGGTACCATGTACCTACATAATACAAAATGTGTAGTGCATGTAACATCCAATCCAAAATTTCTACAAATTGATTAAAATTCATTTAGAAATCTGATTTTACGCACGGTTCTATGTAAACATGTGCTTTGAGGATTCCTTGCATTGGCATCTTTCTTTTGATAATACGTGTCACCTTCCAGCACATTTGACGTGGAACCAGTCTTTCTAGCATTTTATCAACACTTACCTAAAGTACTGTAGCAAATCCACCTGGAATATTATCCTTTAGACGCCAGGATCGCTCTTTTCTTCTCCTGCGTAAAAATAAGGTACTTTGTTACAAATAATGGCAAAAAGAATTAGATAAAATATCCCGAGCAAAAATACACGTACCCAGCAGCCGAGGGCGAGAGAAAGATGAACACAGATAACAAAACAAAATGTCGAGTCGAGAATTTTACGTCATAGTGTGTAGTTTTGACACGTACCTACCTATGGCCGATTTTCAGGCAGATAGGCATGACCACAGACTTATAAGCAACGTAGTGGAGTTCAATATTGGGCACAATAACAGATAATAATATGAACTGTTACAATTGCGGGATTTAACCAGGGATTATAATTGCGTGCTCACGTTCGTCTCATCACTATTGAAAAGTCACGACTAAATTCGTATATTGAGTCCCGACCCACGCGAACTACCGTTCATAAGGTCAGACGGTAACATCCCTAGTTAGTCTGTGGATGGCAACCGTCACGGAAAACAGTTTCAAAATATATATGTAGTTAGATATGTCCACAGCTTCTTGTCTTTAGGTATCTCGTCTACATACCATGGTTGATCGAAGGGTGTTATCCATTTTAATGTTCGGTCTAACTGGTCTGTGGAGTGTGAATCTTTTGCATCCCTAGAAGTCTAGTGATTAATGCATCCTTATTAAGTCTGTGGATTCTGTCATAAACTAATTGTATTATCTATGGTGGGTGTTGAATTGTTGTCTTTAGAGCAAAAATGTTTAATCTGTGAATTGTTGATTGATTGACTTTTTAGCGTGTTTGGTGCAATTTAGGCTAAAAACATTATCTTATACATTGAAATTGAAGAAATACTATTTGAAATAAGTTTCTAAGTAGTGATACATTTGGTCCCGATGATAATTCTGTGAAATATGGATAAAATTCCAAGAACTCACGAAGGTAAGATTCGATGATGCCAGCCATTTTCGTAGTTGGGAAGGGTCCTATCTATGGCTGGGTTATCCTGATGTCCACACGCTTTCTTTTAGTTTAGATCATAGTTCTTTGACTCTCTAATAATTTCGTCCAAAACAGCGGTGTTGGAAGCAATTTATTAAAATCGATATTAATTTAGACTTGAACTGGTACTAGAACCAAAGCATGCAATGGAAGAATATTTTAGATTTAGTTATTTTGTTAAGTTGTGCAGCATAACTTTACCTTACATAATTAGTGAATATAGTATGTACCTACTCAGTATGTCTATGTAGGTACATGTATGTTTACTCACCACAAGTTTCCATTAAAATTGGGTACCTATAGTATCTGTTTAAAATATGGTGAAATCTTTAGAACATACTGAACTTTTATTCAATTAAACATAATTTTGATAAACAATTGTTTTCAGCCATCGAGGCTCAAATTCGTGAGATACAGTCGAAAAAAAACGAGTTACCTGAGAATGGAAATTCAAATAAACAGGGAGTATCGCTGGCAGACACATACTATGACAGTGACATCTATGACAACTCCGGTACAGGCAGTAAGTCCCGGTATGATGGGTATGTGACTTCCATTGCTGCTAATGATGAGGTTGAAGATGATGATGTGGAAAATGTTCCAATATCTCAGAAAAGATCCGGATACACAGCACCTGCCTCCTTGCTGAATGATGTGGCTCAGGTTTGTAACATATCCAATTTTGTAACATAATAAATATATCCCTATTTATTTATAACCCATTGTTACTGTGCAACTTAGTTTTGAAATATCACATGTTGAAGAACTCTTTATTTTTTGTAAAATTCCATGAAAATTAATTTTAGTGTTTAGTAAAATACAACAGACCACTCACATCTCCTGTATCTCTATTCAATGTAATTTGTCCTAACTAAAAGCTAAATCATTTCAATGTTTTTTAGAGTGATAAAGACTATGATCCATTTGCCGATAAAAGAAGACCAACTATTGCAGACAGGGAAGATGAATACCGTCAGAAAAGGCGGAGGATGATCATATCCCCTGAACGATCAGACCCCTTTGCTGAAGGTATGTTGACAATTTAATCTTTTTTTTTTCGCTTAGTTGAATGTGACCTAAAATTTTTATTGTATTCAATGTGAAAAATTTCAGGTAAGATAAAATACCTATTCAATCATGTAACATGACAATAAAGCAAACTAGAAAAATGCAAGTTAGAATAATGAACATTAACTTTTCAGGAGGAAAAACTCCTGATGTTGGATCTAGGACATACACGGAAATTATGAAAGAACAATATCTGCGTGCTGAAGAAACTGAGGTAAGTTTCTACTAGTCAATTATGTATATTGCCAGCATCAACTAATTGAAGATTAATTTTCTAACTAACATTTTGATGTTCGCAGTTGAGAAAAAAACTTTTGGAAAGGGCCAGAGAAGGCACTCTGAAACCAGTGCAGCAATCCAATGGTGATGCACCCAAGCAAGCGCCTGCAAAGCGCAAGGGTCGCTGGGACATGAGCACTGAAGAAACCCCACAAGCAAAGAAGACAGTCACGGCCACACCCACTTCACAGGCCACCCCTTCTTGGGATGCAGAGGTGAGAAATGTCTAACATAATATTTATTTAAAATCAGGGCCATAGGCTGGTCATCAAAATTCATTTAATGAATAAATTAATTTTGATCCTATAAATTAACTAGCTGTACCCGCGACTTCGTTCGCGATTGCCATCCCTACAGACTAATTATTCACATCTGGCCTCAGTTTGAAAAATGTTTCGGCTAGTCGTGATTCCATGAGATGATAATGTTAGAGACATACTCGAAGGTACATACATCCTAGGCTTCCGACTCCGACTCCCATTCCCGTAACATAACAGTAGGGCTCCCTACTCACGTGCGTACAGTACAAAGTGCGCTACAAATCTTACGCCAGCTTAAGATGAGACGTGAACTCGAAGGTTCCTATATATTCTAGGCTCCAAGTCATTTTAGACGTCCATACTGTGTATAATGATCGTTTGGCTATATCTGACTCCTTTGGAGTGGTCTGACTTGACATATGCCTTATCCAGTATGCCTATACGATAAAATGCGCACACCAGCTTAAGATGAGCCGTACATTCAAAGGTTCCTGTACATTCCGGGTTTCAAGTTATTTGGACCTGTTACTGAGACCTGTGATGTCTGTAACTTCTGAACTACAAACCCGATGACCTTGAAATATTTACGGGACAATCTTGAAAGTACTTCCTTTCTAACAAAAAAAGAATGAATGAAATCGGACTACGCGTTAATAAATTACAACTAAGTACACATTTTGACTTGCATCCCCTCTCCCAAGGGAACCATGCTGAATTTCGGGATAAAAAGTATCCTAAGTCCTACCCCGTAGTATGAACTCAAATCATGCCAAGTTTCATTTGAATTCATTCAGTAGTTTCAGCGCCATGCGTGATTAAGGTTCAGACAGACAGACAGACAAAAATGTAAAAAAAATACATTTTTGGCTTCAGTATCGATTATAGAGAGCCATCCAATTTTTTTTTCAAAATAACTTCAATGTACAGAATTTGACCTGTTACATTCTTATTATAGTACTAGCTGTACCCGTGACTTCGTTCGTGATTGTGATCCCTGCAGACTAATTATTTACCTCAGTTTGTCTCATATAAAGCAACACTGTAGTTTGTTTACTTTGGATTTCAAAACTCCCAGGTTGTATGTCTCAGAAGACTCGAGATTAAAAAATAATAATATCGGAATAAAATCGGTTAACATTGGCGAAGATATTACGTAATATACAGACACACAAAAAAAATACAGACCAATTGAGAAACTTCTTTTTTGAAGTTGGTTGATAATAATTAAATTGTGATATTAGCGATTGTTACCTATGCTTGCAGTCTCTAGTTTACGGTTTCTATTTCTGCAGGCACACTAATAGCATCAGATCCTCACGTACCCACGTTATTTTGCCTATTCTTTCGAAGAAAAAACAAAAAAACAGTCGCTCACAAAAAATGTTTCGGCTAGTCGTGATTCTATGAGATGATGATGATGTTTTGGTCCCAGCTACCTACTCAGCGTACACTTCAAAGTGCGCTATAAATTTTACGCCAGTTTAAGCTGAGACGTGAACTCGAAGGTTCCTATATTATTACTCGAATATATTCTAGGCTGTGTATAATGAATAATCGTTTAGCAATATCTGATTCTTTTCGAGTGGTCTGACTTGACATATGCCTTATCCATTATGCCTATACGATAAAATGCGTGACATTCTTATTATAGTATAGATAGATAGATATTGCAGAAGCTCATTTCAAATTTGACTAACCAGAAATAAAAAAAATAAAAAAAAGTCATACAAGGCAACTTCCTCAAACTTTATGTAAACCAGCATCAGACAACACTCATAATACCTTAGGTATTTTCCTTTCAAACAGTCCATTTAACATCATCTATCTACACCACAGGTTCTCAAACTTATTTTTCCCACCGCCCACTTTGAGAATAAGTAAAACCTAGAGCGCCCCCCCCCCCCCCCCCCAAGTATTTATACATAACAACTTATGCATTCCTCTCTAGACCGCCTTAGCACCCCCAATATCATCTAGAATCTTCTACCGCCCCCCTGAAGGCCTCCAGCGCCCACAACGGGGCGTTATCGCCCACTTTGAGAAACAGTGATCTACACTCTAGTTTTAATTTTAGGATACATTACAACTATGTCACATTTTTTATATACATCTAAAGTGGCAAACAAGCATGCGGCCCATCTGTTGGTGAGCGGTTACCGTAACCTATGCTTGCAACACCAGCGGTATCACTCGCGCGTTGACGACCCTGAGATGTAACGGGTGAAAAGTCTCATCATGCGCCTGTAATATCATTCTCCTGCTAATGTTCCTTGACCATTTAGAAGTCCTTTTTCATGAGCACCATCTGCGACCACGCTCGACGGTCGTGAGACGGGAACTGACTTATCCTCGCCGTTCTGTCATTTGCGCGTGCCTGGATGGTGGCAACGGCTTGAGCGGTGGCTAAATTGAATTGTTGGTCCAGAGAGGTGCTTGGGAAGAAACACCCGGCGGTGGCGGACGAGGCGGCGAGACCCCTGGGGCGACGCCATCAGCCCGCGTGTGGGACGCTACCCCCGGACACATCACACCGGGACATGCCACGCCAGGCCGCGAGACGCCTGCGCAAGCTGCCTCTAGGCGTAACAGATGGGATGAGACACCTAAAACTGATAGAGGTATGTTTACTGCTATGTGTGCCATTTTAATAACACTTAAAGGTCACATTTGAGTCGGCACGCCAGAGTGCAGGAATAACGCCATGTTTTTACAGTTACAACTCACTTCAAAACTTTAACTCCTTACCGACAGATAGCGACTTCTCGTGTTCATACAGAGCCAAGTTGCTGTGTGTGTGTGCCGTAATATATATATCGTTTAAATTGCTGCTAGAAAACCTTGAGTCTTCAAATAAACATTATTGAGTTTTCTTCATCTTTTGCAGAAACACCTGGTCACAATAGCGGATGGGCCGAAACGCCCCGCACTGATCGGGGCACCGGAGTGGACACGATCCAAGAGACACCAACACCCGGTACCAAGCGTCGCTCGCGATGGGACGAGACGCCGGGCGCCACGCCATCCGCTGCTGCTACGCCGACACCGTCGCATTCCACTCCTTCACATGCCACACCATCGCATTCCACGCCGTCACACGCCACGCCCTCCACTCCACACACACCTGTCTTCACCCCTGGAGGAGTAAGTACTTTATCATCGTGGCTTACTATGACACTGTTAGCGTCTATAAGCTGTTCTCACGAGTGGTCACGAGGCAGATTATACAGAAGTCCGAAGAGTATAATCAGCCCCTGTGTCTGGCCTTTGTGGACTATGAGAAGGCCTTTGACTCCGTCGAAACCTGGGCTGTTCTGGAATCCTTACAGCGATGCCAAGTAGACTATCGTTATATCGAGGTGCTGAGATGTCTCTACGAGGCCGCCACTATGAGTGTCCAAGTAAAGGGCCAGCAGTCTAAACCCATTCAATTGCGCAGAGGAGTGAGGCAGGGGGATGTCATATCCACGAAACTGTTCACGAGCGCGTTGGAAGATATGTTTAAGATGCTGGACTGGAAAGGTAGGGGCATTAACATAAACGGCGATTACACCTCACACCTGCGATTCGCTGATGACATAGTCTTAATGGTGGAGTCGCTAGAGGAGCTGAACCAGATGCTGAATGGCCTAGCTTCAGCCTCCCGATGTATCGGTCTTGGCATGAATTTGGATAAAACCAAAGTCATCATCAATGGCCACATTGTTCCAAGACCGCTGGTTGTACATGGCCACCTTCTCGAAATTGTTTCCGAATATACCTACTTACCTTGGGCAGATTCTGCAGTTGGGTAAAAACAATTTCGAGAAGGAGGCCAAGAGGAGGATCCAGCTAGGCTGGGCAGCGTTTGGAAAACTACATGGAGTCTTCTCGTCATTCATACCGCAATGCTTGAAAACGAAAGTTTTCAATCAGTGTGTCCTACCCGTCATGACCTATGGAGCTGAGACGTGGACACTCACGATAGGGCTGGTCCACCAGTTCAAAGTCGCTCAGCGAGCTATGGAAAGAGCTATGCTCTGAGTCTCTCTGAAGGATAAGACTCGTAACGAATACATCCGTCAGAGAACCAAAGTTATCGACATAGCTCAACGAATTAGCAAGCTGAAGTGGCAGTGGGCCGGTCATATCTCGCGAAGAACCGATAACCGCTGGGGTAAACGTGTTCTTGAGTGGAGACCGCGACTCGGCAAACGTAGTGTAGGACGCCCTCCGGCCAGGTGGCATGACGATCTGCGAAAGACTGCAGGCAGATGCTGGAAGCGACAAGCTGAAGACAGGGTGCTATGGCGCTCATTAGGGAAGGCCTATGTCCAGCAGTGGACTAATATAGGTTGATGATGATGATGATGTTCGATAGTCCCAGTTGTGGAATCATTGTTATCAAAAGAGGACTAAAAAAGATATTCTCTTTTGCCTGAGTGGAAACAACAATCAACAAGCTTCCATACAGGCTCATAAGGATTGATAAATCATTATAGTGTTAACCATATAGATCTCGGAACCAAAGGAGGTGAATTGTTCGTGCAGTTTACAATTTCACTTGTGTTCGCGAAAACATAAAAATTAGCGCTTGTGCGGTGGTTACATGCAGAAATCAAAATGAAAAGGAAAACCAAATGTGGTATCATTTTTGAGCATCAGTTGGAAAAACTTTGGTAAAAGGGTGAGCTATGTCACGCAAACAAGTGAAATTCAATTAAATGAAATGAAGTTTATTGCATAAAATGTGGTACAAATTACAGATGTCAGTTGAAAAATTGGTCCCATACATTTCGCTTAAAGACTAGCATACAATTTTTAAACATTGGTCAGATGCATTTAAAAACGAATAAAATTAAGTCATAAACTATAAGTAATAATATTATGTTTTATGTCCAAAAAACTCATTTAAACTATAAAAACAACCTTTAACTAGCCAACCATATAGTTTATTTTGTAATTTTCGCTCTGAGAGCTCCTCTATGTCATCAGGTACATGGTTATAAATTTTTATTGCCATATGATAACAGTTTCTTGTTCTAAGAGCGGTTTTTGCAACCGGTTGTACTAGGCGATTTGGAAATCTTGATTCAAACCTGCGCTCTTGATCACTTTCTTTGTAAAAAGATTTATATTATGTTTTACAAATTTACACATTTCATAAATATACCTCGTGTGTTCATAAGTTTTGAGACGAACTTATTTAATTAATTTAAAAAGAAAGTAATTAATGCAACCTTTTTTAAACTTTTAAAATTTTAAATTTCGAATGTTTTGAATCAGAAAAAATATACATTTGAATATTTGTTTCATTCTCCGTGAAAATGGCGCCAACAAAAGATTTGCGTGTGACTGTAATTTCACTGTTTCAAGCAGGAAAAAAACCAATGCAAGTTTTTAGTGAAATCCAAAGTTTGGGATGTAGTCGGAACTTTGTGTATTATACCATAAAGAGGTACAAGGAGACCGGCTCTTTAGAAGACCGTGGAAGATGTGGCCGCCCGCGGTCTGTAAGGACGCCCGCCAACATCAAAGTAATCAGAGAGCGAATTCGTCGCAACCCTTGCCGGACTCAAAAGAAATTAGCTCTGCAGACCAACATTTCGCGAATATCGGTGAACAGGATACTTAAATATGATCTTAAACTAAAGGCCTACAGTCGAAGGAAAGTGCATTATTTAAACGAGCGTCTTCCTAAATTGCGACTGGAACGATGTCGGAACCTATTGAAGAGACACGATCCAAAAAATATCCTGTTTACCGATGAAAAGATCTTCACGGTGGAAGAAAAGTTTAACCGGCAGAACAATAAGGTTTACGCCAGAAATTCAAAGGACGTCCAGCCATCTGTACGCAATGTCCAGCGCACTCATCATCCAGCAAGTGTGATGGTTTGGTGGGGTGTTTCCTACGAGGGGGTCACTTCGCTTCATTTTTGCCAGCAAGGCGTCAAGGTGAAGGCACAAAATTACCAAACCGACATATTGGAAGCGGTGGTTAAACCATTAAATGATACGCTATTCGCTGGAAAATACTGGGTTTTCCAACAGGACTCTGCTCCCTCCCATAAAGCTAAGACTACCCAACGTTGGCTGGAGGCCAATTTGCCAGGCTTCATTCGGAGCGAAGATTGGCCCTCGTCAAGCCCTGACTTGAATCCTTTGGATTATTCTTTATGGACGGAATTGGAGCTGAGGGCATGCAGAAAGTCTCACCCAAACCTGGATTCTCTCAAGCGAGCCCTTATTAAAGAATCGAAACGGATTCCCATTGAAAAGATTCGTGCCGCCATAGATGAATGGCGCACGCGTTTGAAGGCCTGCATTGAATGCAAAGCGCGAATGCGGCCATTTTGAATGATTTATTTTTAAATACAGATCTAGATGTCAGTAGTTTTAATTTTAATATCCAATAAATGAATACTCAACTTAGCTCCAAAAATATTTTAGTTTTACTGTGTCTCAAGACTTATGAACACACGAGGTACATGCTAGTCAGGGTCAGTAGATTAAGTTTTATAAATAGAGATCTGCATGATTCCAGAGGGCTAGCGCCACAAATAGCTCTAATACATTTTTTTTGTAGCATAAACAGGATTGTTACGTCTATTGAGTTACCCCATAGTACAATACCATATCGTAGCGCAGAGGCAACATACCCATGATAAGCACTCAGAGATATTTTTGTTCCTCCTATACGTCTAAGTTCACGGAGTGCATAGATAAACCTGATCGTTCTTTTTTCTATTTTATTTATTTGTGGTTTCCATGACAGTTGTTGGTCTAGCGTTATCCCTAGAAAATTGAAGGTATCAGATTCATATATGTTTTGACTGTTTATAAATATCTGGAAATTGTATTTAGCTTATACTTTGTTTCTGTTAAAGAATTGCATAAATGTAGTTTTATTAGTATTTGCACATAGATTATTCTCTCCAAATAAGGTGCAATATACCGATGAGAAAATATGGGACGCACAAGCGGGATTTCGAAAGAGTATGGGATGTACGGATCAGGTTTTTTCCTTGCGATGCATAGCCGAAAAGTTTTTGGCCAAGGGTCAAAAGGTTTATTGCGCTTTCGTGGATTTGGAAAAAGCCTATGATAAAGTGATGAGGAATGAACTATGGTCGGTACTGTCAATGTATGGAGTGGACAGCAACCTAATTCGAGCTCTGAAGTCTATCTATGAAGATTCCAGTGCTTGCGTAAGGATAAACGGGTCATACACTGAATGGTTTAGCATCCAAAAGGGTGTTAGACAGGGATGTGTAGCGTCACCGTGGCTGTTTAATCTATTCATGGACAGTTGTTTGAAAGATTTGAAAGAAAGTGAATGTGGATTAAGAATGAATGCGTTACTCGTCAAATGTCTTCTCCACGCCGATGATCAGGTTATACTTGCGTCATCAGTGGATGAGTTACAAGAGATGGTAACAATTATGCATGAAGCGTTTGAAAGAAAAGGGATGAAAGTTAATGTGTGTAAGACGAAAGTAATGGTTTTTGATAAAGATGAATGTATGAATGCATGTGATATTGTGATCGGCGGAGAGAGAGTGGAACAACTAAAAGAATTTGTATATCTGGGGACTTTGTTTACTAGGGATGGGAAGCATGAGAATGATATTGAAAAGAGAGTGAATGCTGGAAATCAAGTGAATGAGGCACTTCACTCCTTCATGAGCAGCCGGCAATTGTCTGAGGCGGCACGACTAGCCGTGCATAAAGGAGTGTTAGTGCCGACATTAATGTATGGAAGTGAAAGTTGGGTATGGCAGAAGAAACATCAAAGTCGAGTGAATGCAGTGGAGATGAGAGCTTTGAGAAGTATGTGTGGTGTAACTTTGAGTGATAGAGTGAGGAACAGCGTGCTAAGAGAGCAGTGTGGAGTAAATGAAGATGTAGTAAAGAGAGTTGAGAAAGGTATGTTGAGATGGTTTGGGCATATAGAAAGAATGGACGAAAGTAGATTAACAAAAGAAGTACACTAAACCGCCGAGCCTGTATGAAGAATGTAATGAGGATGAATGAAGCGAAAGAGGTATGCCAGGATCGTAGCAAGTGGAAATCCTTGGTCTCTGCCTACCCCTCCGGGAAACAGGCGTGACTATATGTATGTATGTATGTAAATAAGGTGCACATGTGGTCTGTGATATCTGGAAGGTCATTTATATAAAGCAAAAATTGTAATGGCCCCAGCACGCTGCCTTGTGGTACGCCGTATTTGTTTTCCCTTGTGTCAGATTTATATGTTTAAATATCTCAATTTTTATTTATACCTTTTGTTTTAACAAATTGAATTCGGTTTTCAAGATATGATTTGAGCCAGTCATAGGCAAGCCCTCTTAGGCCATAGCTTTCACATTTTGTAAGTAATCTTTTATGGCACACAAAACCAAATGCTTTGCTTATATCAAAGAAAATCGTTAAAACTGGTCTATTGCTTCGGTTAACGTTGTCACTAAATTAAAACATGCAAGACTAGTTGATTTCCCTTTTTGAAGACATTTTGTTCATCTTTTATTATTTTAAACTTTGTTAGAAATGATAATAAACGTTTTTGTTAGAAATGATAGGAATCAGTGTAATTGGGCGATAGTTATTCATATTGTTTCTCTCTTTGTGCAGTGGTCTTACAATTGCAAAAATAGTAATGGTAAATAGTCAATTTTGCGGGAAATGTTTCTTCACTAAAAGACAGATTTACGAGATGTGCCAAGTGCCACCTGTTGGTAAGCGGTTACCGTAACCTATGGACGTTTGCAACACCACAGGTATCACTAGCGCGTTTTCGACCCTGTGAAAAAACAGTTTAAAATTAACATGTGCCTGTCATTTTAACGGCATCCATACCCATCAAACCGGAACAGAATTCGAAGAATGCTCTAATGGCATATCTACTTTGGTTCCGAGATTTGTGGTTTACCATGAATCTTTGTGATTCATATGTGCATATCGATCTCGTTTTATTATATCAATGTAAAAAGGGTTCCTGGCGCCACCACGGGGTTTTATTGGTGCCCATCCCAAATTAAATTTTATCCTTTTTTGCAGTCCACCCCCGTGGGGGTAAAAGCTATGGCGATGGCTACTCCTACTCCAGGCCACGTGGCTGCCATGACGCCTGAACAGCTGCAAGCCTACCGCTGGGAAAAGGAAATCGACGAGCGCAACAGGCCCTACACCGACGAAGAGCTAGATGCCATGTTCCCAGCCGGGTACAAGGTTTTGCCGCCCCCTGCCGGTACGTTTCAACATAAATAGGATGCCAATGTCATTTATACCATAAATCAAGCTTGTGTTTCTTTCTTAAGTCTCTAAGGTAACACCATAGTCAATAATCAAAACTTTAGTTTCAGGAAAAATGTATTATTCAAAGCCATCACCATGTGGAACGACGTTGAAATGAGACATAAATACACATGCTTCCAATTGAACTAGATAATAATTACGACTCCATTTCTCTTTCAGATATGATGACGATGGCTTACAGTCTCATGCCGTGGAACGCCAGATGCTTTATGATTATAATTGCTGAATGAGATGATTAAGTTGCATGCTAGAAAGTCGCGGCATTTGACTGTTGGTTTGTTAATTTGCAATGTTGTTGGACAGGTTACGTACCGATACGGACGCCGGCTCGTAAGCTGACTGCGACCCCTACCCCCTTGGGCGGTACCCCAATCGGCTTTTTCATGCAGACGGAGGAGGCGGGCGGGTCCGCCGCGGCCGCCGCGCGCCTGCTTGACCCGCAGCCCAAGGGCGGCACCCAGCAGCTGCCCTTCATGAAGCCCGAGGACGCGCAGTACTTCGACAAACTGCTCATTGACGTCGACGAAGACGCCCTCTCGCCGGAAGAGCTCAAGGAGAGAAAAATAATGAAACTCTTGCTGAAAATTAAGGTAACGATAATTGCTTTGCAAATGTCGCTCAAACCCTAATGCTTAAACATTCCACAGCGAAAGCCTGATAAGTCAAACTGGATCCGTAAGGAGCTCGCAGTGGAAGGCCGACATAAAGCTTACTGGAAATAACACTTGTATTACGGTTTTTCATAGAAACCAATTTGATATTCGTTAAGTATCCCGTGATTAAAACCCGTCCCTAAAATTCTACAACATTTTATGTTTTCAGAACGGAACTCCCCCAATGTGCAAGGCTGCTCTGCGTCAGATCACGGATAAAGCCCGCGAGTTTGGCGCGGGTCCACTGTTCAATCAGATCCTGCCGCTGCTGATGAGCCCCACGCTCGAAGATCAGGAGCGTCACTTGCTCGTGAAAGTTATTGACAGGATTCTGTACAAATTGGACGATTTGGTGCGCCCGTACGTGCACAAAGTATGTACAAATATTAATTTATTATCCTATCTTGAAAAAAAACAAAATATTGCTGACTAAATTTATTTTACAGATATTGGTCGTTATAGAACCTCTACTGATTGACGAGGATTACTACGCGCGTGTGGAAGGTCGTGAGATCATATCCAACTTGGCTAAAGCCGCCGGTCTAGCTACTATGATCTCCACAATGAGACCCGATATCGACAACATTGATGAATACGTGCGAAACACCACCGCGAGAGCTTTCGCCGTGGTCGCATCTGCTTTAGGTAAGCCATGAGAATCTGTTTAGTGTATATAAATATATTTTACAGTCATATAGCTAATACATAACACATAGGCTATTTTTATCCGGGAACCACGCGGGCGAAGCCGTGGGCAGAAGCTAGCTTACTATAACTTCAAGGGTTTTTTATCGCCACAAGAAACAAGGGGCACTGCATTACGTGATGGAAATCACTTCGACAGTTTTCACATTTACTATCACACAGCTTAATGCCTTCCACAAAGACTATCAGACAACAGTCACAAGAACACTTTTCGGCTTATTTGACTTCATGATCTTGGGGCTAAAGTGAATAATTTACTGACAAGCTCTATTAGGCGCGTCGTGTTATTTTATAACAATATATCTTAAATTACAGGTATTCCATCTCTACTTCCATTCTTGAAAGCCGTGTGTCGTTCAAAGAAGTCATGGCAAGCGCGTCACACTGGTATCAAGATTGTGCAGCAAATTGCCATTCTGATGGGATGCGCTATTCTGCCGCATCTCAAGTCGCTTGTGGAAATTATTGAACATGGTAAGTTTCACCCAAGTTTCTTTTAGAAATTCCGCTGCTCATTACTAAAATACGTGCTTACTATAGTTTCCAGCGGTTACTCCTGCTCATGGTGGTTATAAAAAAAACACATTGTTGCACACCAAAGAGACGATTTAATAAACAAATAATTCTATGTTCATGTATGACATCTAATTGAGTAAGACAGTGTTTTCGAAAGTAGGTACTATCATTTTCTATTTTTCTATCGTGGATGATGTGAAGAGACAAACAACGCTTGACAAAAGCGATCTTCGCAAACATCTGTCTTTTCTACGATGAGCCACCAAAATAACCGGGAACTATATCAAAGATTGAATGTAAAGTAGATGGATATAACAAAAAACTTTCGTTCTAGGTTTGGTCGATGAACAACAGAAAGTGCGTACGATTACTGCATTGGCCAGCGCCGCTTTGGCCGAAGCCGCCACGCCCTATGGTATCGAATCCTTCGACTCGGTCCTCAAACCTTTATGGAAGGGTATCAGAACCCACCGCGGTAAAGGGCTTGCAGCTTTCCTGAAAGCTATCGGCTATCTCATCCCGCTTATGGACGCCGAGTACGCGAATTACTATACGCGTGAGGTGATGCTCATTCTCATTCGTGAGTTCCAGTCGCCTGATGAGGAAATGAAGAAGATTGTCTTAAAGGTGTGTAAATATTTTATAAAATCGTTACTTGACTCACACCTAAGAAAGGATTTTCCAAAAATGAATCCTTAGGTGGCTGCGGGAAGGTGAAGTTTGTTTAGAAAAAAAACAGGCGTTCCACTAAATCTATATAAAAAAAAAAACAATTTCCGCATGTATGTGAAAGATCATCACTTGAGAACGGCTCGAACGATTAGGCTGTTGTTTTTTTTATTGTGTTCGTAATTGGTTAGGACAATGATATTATATGAAAGTTATTTTTTGGAAAATCCACCGGAAAAGTCGGAAATTTGATGATCCGTGCGAAGCTGGGGCGGGTAGTTAGTATAAGATATAATTTTCAGCCCTCAATGACCCATTGCTGGGCAAAGGGCTCCCCTCCAAATATGAGAACATTTTCTTATTTGCGTTTTATTATTTGTTTTCGTAGGTAGTGAAACAGTGTTGCGGAACAGATGGTGTGGAACCCCAGTACATAATGGATGAGATCCTGCCTCACTTCTTCAAGCATTTCTGGAACCACCGCATGGCGCTCGACCGGCGAAACTACCGTCAACTCGTTGACACCACTGTTGAGATTGCGAACAAGGTCTGTTACTAATTTTGACTAGAATTAATGGGCCGGAATATTTAATTACAAATAGGTTTATGCTCAAATAATTTATTTAGCCAGTCAGCGAGGGAATGCCGTCAGTGATCTTGACACCTTTTCGTATAAACAAAAAATATTATTTTGTTGTTAAGCTCTAAGTTTCTCATATTTTTTTAGATTAGTTTTAGTTTTTGGTATGTTTTAAATAAATAATAAAAATAGAATTAACAAAATAATGTATTACCTGCTTATTTCTAGGTCGGAGCTTCTGAAATCATAAACAGGATTGTGGACGATCTCAAAGACGACAATGAACAGTACAGAAAAATGGTGATGGAATCCATCGAAAAGATCCTTGCTAACTTGGGCGCAGCTGATATCGACTCTAAGCTCGAGGAAGCTCTTATTGACGGCATTCTTTACGCGTTTCAAGAACAGACCACTGAGGTGAGTAAATGAATGCTCTTACTAGTGGACCACATCCACTGGATGTGGTACCCGGATAAAAACGTCGTATGATTTTTGGGTCACGAACCGAACATCCAAACTGTCATATTGGATGTTATAAGTAGGATTTCAAATAGTCTTTGTATGTTTGTAGGTGGAATGTTTTCCGCATTTGGACTCAAAGTTCTTTCTAAAAAAAAAATGACCTTACTTTGGGGGATCTAGAAAATTTTTGATTCTCAAAGAATGCAGTGGGTAAAATAAGTTTGAGAACCTGTTCGCTAAAGGGTTGTAATATGGTACATACTTGTTTTTATGGGTGAAAAAGTAGGAAACATTTCCATTAAAAACTTTTAAACAATCTATGCTGGAGTGTAAACTCTGTTTAAGATTTGTTCTGCAGACGGCAAGGCCTACTGGCCTGCACTAAACTCTGATAGCCTCTAAGTTCATGCCTAGTGACAAATTTCTATAGAAAAACTATCACTAGACATGTATAAGCTTTTTTTTACCTTAGTCCAGACGAGCATTAGTATCTTGACTGATTCCAAGGTCGAACTAAAATATTTTTGAGTCACAGATACCGATAAAATTTTCAAAGATTCATGAGACACCAGCATGATTACCCCTTGAAATAAATTGTCAGAGAAGTCACCAACTACATTTGTTCCAGGACGTGGTAATGTTGAACGGTTTCGGTACGATAGTGAATCAGCTCGGCAAGCGCGTGAAACCTTACCTGCCGCAGATCTGCGGTATTATTCTTTGGCGGATGAACAATAAGTCCGCCAAAGTGCGCCAACAAGCAGCTGATCTCATCTCACGGATCGCTGTAGTCATGAAGACTTGCCAAGAGGTAAAACACTACACTTTGTTATCTACCGCATGCAATTTAACAAAAAGGCAGGTGGTAGGAAGCCGCACGTTCTCTTTACTCTTTGCATATAGTAAAACGCACACTGCCTTTACACTATGCAAGAAATTGCATACGGCGTGAGGCACGCGATTCTGCGTTTTGTCTTTACAGTTTACACTATACAATTTATCGCAAGTGTTTTCAGATAACATGCGGTAGATTACATAATGTAAAGGGCGTTTAGGAGTACTATCCATTCAAAGTCTGCGAAAAAACTAGGGCCATCTAAATACAGGGTGTAATAATACTACTGAAAACTACGTTTAGACCGTGACCCGTGATTAAATTCGGACCGATATCAATAAAAATACAACATTTCGAGAAGCAAGAATCATACCAAAACAATCATAGACTAAACACCCTTTGGAAAAGTGTAAATTTTGATTTCATTCTAGGACTCGCTTAAGGGTAGTTCTATGAGTGTCTTTTATTATGAGTCTTCTTATTACACCCGTTTTAATAAATCTTTGCTTGAATCACTGGCATGCAATGCTGCACCTAAACCGGAGACTGTCTACATGAATTGATTTGATTTTCTTCAGGAAAAACTTATGGGTCATCTTGGTGTAGTGCTTTACGAGTACTTGGGTGAGGAATACCCTGAAGTACTAGGTTCTATTCTTGGCGCGTTGAAAGCTATCGTCAACGTCATTGGTATGACCAAAATGACGCCACCCATCAAGGACCTACTCCCCAGATTGACGCCTATTTTGAAGAATAGGTAAGCTATATCACATTATTCTGCGTTTAGAAAAATGCCAATCGTAACGCAAAAGCGCCAAGCTAAATGTAAACGCCAAGGAAATGTATGGGGATGAACAAACCATTCCTTCGAGTGTAACGTTAAAAAAAACGTAATCTAGCCCCAATGTAAGCAGAGCTTTTGTTATTGTGGAACTTCATGATTGATATACTACTTATATTTACATATTGTAAATACATGCATATTATACATAGAAATCACCCAGACCCGAGACAAATATTTGCAAATCATACCAACATTTGTCCCGTGGCGGGAATCTAACCCGCAACCCTCTGCATTTCAGACGAGCCTTCGACCACAGCGCCCCAGAGGTTGTCAATAAACCATGCTTTTCATTTTCAACCGCCACTTTACAAGACCACGTGAAGTATTCTTGATAGTTTGGTGTTGCCAAGATAAAAGCATCATTTCTTTTTCAGGCATGAGAAGGTACAGGAAAATTGCATAGACTTGGTTGGACGTATCGCCGATCGTGGACCCGAATTCGTGTCAGCGCGTGAATGGATGAGAATTTGCTTCGAGCTGTTGGAACTTTTGAAAGCGCACAAGAAGGCTATAAGGCGAGCCACTGTCAATACGTTCGGCTACATCGCTAAGGCTATTGGTCCTCACGACGTACTGGCAACGTTGCTCAACAATTTGAAAGTACAAGAAAGACAAAACAGGTGAGCGCCTTAAATTTGGTTCATTTTAGATTAAATAAATAAATAAATAATGCTGGAAATTTTTCACACAAAATCATCTAGCCCCAAACTAAGCAGAGCTTGTATTATAGGAATTACATGACTGATACACTACTTATCGGTAATATAACTTTTACATCAGAATAACACATAGGAGGACATAAGCTAGTATATACATATATTTGTAAATACATAAATATTATACATAGAAAACACCCAGACATATAACGACATACAGATTATACAACGTAAGTATTTTACCGAGCTTCTGCTGATGTTTCGTTGACCGTTTGAACTCCAGCAGGCGAATAGTAAAATACATAGTATAGTCGTTATATATCCTAGAATGATGCTAAACGTTATTTTTTTCATGTTATTTCATACAATAAAACGGGTATGGTTTTTGGTCCAGCTTATATTAGTCGCCAAGCCGATGCTAGCCAATATTGTTACTTGATGGCCTGTAATATCTATCAGGTTAGGTAAACAGCTCATACATACTTATGTGAGCTTACTTGAAATCTAAAGAATCGCACTGCAGGCGCTCCGCATCGCATCGTATAACGCCTATCTTCTGATGACTTGCTACGGTACGTGGTGGCTGCATAGACAAATCGCTAGGTTACATTAGTCGCGTATCGAGAGAGAAAAAAGAGGAAATACACATCACTCTCGATAGCTGTGCTACTGCTAGGCGACTGCCAAGGACATTATGTTCCGTATTCACACATTTCCACTGTCAAATATTTTAATTGAAAACTTTAAAGCCCAGATTTAGTTTAAGCTTCGTTCTGGAATACGGTCCTAACTCTGTATACATTGCATGTTAGTAGATCGATGATTACATACGTTTGTTTTGTTTGACGACTCGCATGACGCTGACGCTAATCGCGCCATCTTACAACGCGGCCGTGACCGAAACGCACAGCGATTGTACTAATTTCATATGATTTCTTTTACAGAGTATGTACGACAGTCGCCATCGCCATTGTAGCAGAAACATGTTCGCCGTTCACAGTATTACCAGCCCTTATGAACGAGTACAGAGTACCAGAGCTCAACGTACAAAACGGTGTACTCAAGTCACTATCGTTCTTATTTGAGTACATCGGAGAAATGGGGAAAGATTACATTTACGCCGTGTGCCCGTTACTTGAAGACGCGTTGATGGATAGGTAAGGTTTTTTTTGGTAATCTAACTATACCAAGAAGAAAATGAAAATGTGCGTGCTCCTAACGATAATTATTTGCAAAAACGCGGGCATGTGCCAAATGTAATATTTGGACGTGCCTTTGACTACCCCCTACATGGTATCCTCAAAGATTTACTCACTGAGTATGTATCTGAGGATGTTCATCTTGGTTTGTTTTTTTTTGTCATAACTGTGAATACAAACAGCATGTTTCTGTAGGGAAAGTGACATCCTGTCCATCCAAAAAATCGTCATCACACATCCGAAATTCCATAATCGGACCTGAGGCCCTAGCAACATTTTGAAACATGTTAATTCGGTCGCCAAATCGACTATTAGGTATTACATACCTCTGCTATGGGGCTAGCATTACCGCTTTTCACTCTTGCTAAGTTGATGAACTTTATTACCATAACACCAGTTGAAATACTTTTCCTAAACAACGATAAAAAATAAAAAGGGAGGTCTTAACGCTTAAATTTATTTTCTTCCGTACAACCTTAGGAGAAATAAAATAGATGTTTATTAAAGAATGGGCTTGTTTAGAGTACCAACATATTTGCATTTTGTGTGAAATTGTCATTGTTTTCTCACATTGTGACATGGCCCAGAAGTGTGTAACCGAGTTCGCAGTCGGAACGTCCCGTTCAGCACATTGTACCCACCACCTTGAATGGTTTTGATGTAATTTACAGAATAGTTAGCACCTAGATAGATATATAGGTAACCATTTGTTCAAACCACCACAAATTACAAATTATATGAAACTATAAGGTTGACTTAAGAACTAAGATAAAAATAAAATGAAAGAAATAAAATAAAAAATATATATGTTATAACCTAGGTGCAAGCTTATTCTTATTACTGGATATACCCCATGGAATAACCTCAATAGCGGTGGAAAATCCTTGACAGCCGTGAACTTGCACTAAGGGTTTTATATTCACAAACAAATCGAATGAGTCTCCGAGTTATTTATTAGATTTTATTGTTTCTATTATATTTGATATCTGATGTGCATGTTGTTTCAGGGATCTCGTCCATCGGCAGACGGCGTGCGCGGCCATCAAGCACATGGCTCTCGGCGTGTACGGGTTCGGCTGCGAGGATGCGCTCGTGCATTTACTGAACCACGTGTGGCCGAATATATTCGAGACCTCGCCTCATTTGGTGCAAGCCTTCATGGACGCCGTGGAAGGCATGCGAGTCGCCCTGGGCCCCGTCAAAATACTGCAATACGCATTACAGGTAATTTCATGAACAATTTATTTTTAATACTTCAGTGTTTTTTATCAGCGACGACATAAGTCCGTATGTATATGCGTTGGTTATAGGTTGTTTGTTTCTCTGTTATCGTTACCTACGAACATTTTTATCTGATAAAACAATAAAGTAACAGTTTTCGGAATTTTTCCTTTTACTTGTGCTGCGAGACCTTGCTTCTTGCCAAATTCTAGGTGAACAGGAAGTATCTACCCTATAGGTTTTGATTTATTTGTGAGTATCAAATATGTCGCATAAATGGCCTTATTAGAAGCTTGTTTTTTTTAGAGATCCAAGGGACTGTATACCTACGTTTTTGATATTAATTTCAACTTGATACCTCCACGCGTTTCTGAGAAAAAAAGTATTGACAGACAGACAGATACACGGGCAACGAAGTTATCCTATTCCGTTTTTTCTTTTTGAGGTACGGAACCCTAAAAATGAATTTATCTGACATTTTCAAACATTGCGCGACCTAGTTCATTACCTGCTTCTACGGGCTGTTTTCTGTAGATAAATTATTAATTCGAATGTACCTTTTGTATCTTTTCAGGGCCTATTTCACCCTGCAAGAAAAGTTCGCGATGTGTATTGGAAGATCTACAACAGTCTGTACATCGGAGGTCAGGATGCGTTGGTCGCAGGGTACCCGCGTATACAAAACGAAACCAACAACCATTTCCTCAGATATGAACTAGATTACTTGCTGTGAATTATTTAAAGTTAATAAATGTAGTTCTTCGGGATAGTTTTCTTTTCTCTATAAATATGTTGGTCAACTCTGTTTTGTTATTTATTTGGATTTTTGAGATAATAAGAAAGTGTTGTTGGCTAAATATATTTATCACCATATCAGACCACAGAACAGTTGAAGCGCTGCTTTAAAAGTATTATGTCAAAACGTATATGCATAATATCAAACTATTTGAATGGCTATCAAACGAAATTTCAAACTTGTTGCAGCTTTCGTAACATCAGTTTCAAAAACAGTAAAACACATATTTGGCCGCCTTCACTTGCAAAAAACTTGATGTAATATTTGCTGGCTGACACAGAACAATACAGTCAGTAACTTTTTTGGTTTTAACCTAAATATCATGTAGTCAATAGGTAGCAATAGTGTTAATTTCACTATGTAATAGCAATTTCAATGTGCGTAAATAAAAATTCTAATTATTACCATTATGCCTCAATAGGTTATCCAGGTCTGCAAATTACTATTGTTTTAAAAGAGCAAAATGTACTCAAAATCCAATAAAACACAGTTCATCAGTACAATTATAATTTTATTTAATAACTTACCGAATTAAGCTTAAGCTATTTGAAAGGACTGCTTTTGCTACTAAATGATAAGAAATAGGAATGTAGGCTGCAAATGACTAGATCGACTTTGTGTCATTTATTGTAACCACAAAATAGAACAATAAAATCTAATAAATAACGGTACATCCTACTTTTATATATCTATAAATATGAGCAAAAATACTATATAATAAAGTTCACAGTCAAAGCAAATCAGAACTAGAAGATATTGCTTTCGCCAAGATTATATTACACATAATACTTTATAGCTTACAAATTGGCATAAATGTTTTTGGAGATCATCATTTTTTCACATCAAGTCTAGTTTTGTTTCCTATATAGATATTAGGACGATCTTCCTCTAGTGGATACATGAACGAGCCCGCCATGCATTATACTCTGCCAGCTGGTGCCAGTGATATTGTCTGCGGTAACGCCTTGGCGCCGCTGTAGTGACCCGTCTGCGCAGACCGCCCATACCTCCTGCCCCATGCTTGATACGTGTTTGAACGACATTTCATCTGGAAAAGAGATAATTTTATTGAAAACTATGTTGAAGAAGATGTTTGAGAACACTGATGGTGATATGAATAGTAATCCGAATGTCTTGGCTTTAAATCCCAATGCGTACCAATGGATTTATTTACTCTAAAAATGAAGGTATGTAGTGCTCATATGCTCTCAAACACCGCACTAATTATTTCAACATCCATATACTACACAGTTCTGTAAAACAGTACCATGACGAATTCATAAGAATTCAATTGAATTCATTCTTTAGTAGGTATTTGGGAACACTCCTGTTAGACAAGTGGAAAACTACTAAGGCGCTAAGAAAATGTATTGGACTAACGTTCCCCTCGACAAGGTTAGCTGATCCCTCATGTCATCCCCATGCGTTTCTTTAGGGTTACGTAGCGAAGCTCGACCGAATCGTCACATACAGTCAATAATACATTCGAATTCATAACATCCTTTTTTTGAGGTTAAAAAACATCCAAGATGGACATCATCCGTGATGATATCAGAAGCAACTCCAAACATTATATTTGACAAATACCAATGCTTTCAGCATGTAGTAAGTGTTCCACGTGACAAGTCGGCAGTCCCATCGCCGCTAACCGATGGCACCTTCAAATTTTCTACTAACCTGATAAATATTTCCATTCTTTACCCTCTTGCTGGCTCTTAGAAACGTTCGTCCTTACAGCAATAGAACCATTGGACAGTATCACCCAGGCTGCGTTCTTGGTCAGAGACACCATCTTAATGTGTACTGCTTTATGACTGTAGGGGTATCCCAGTTTTGGTTGTTCAATTAATTTCCAGTTCAATCCTCCAGGGTTTTCTTTGGTAACATCTTCTCTGTAATAAATCTCCCCTCTACGTCCTACTGCCCAAACTGCGTTATTGTAAGTGCTTATAGCGATCAACGATTGAGGACTGTTTACGTGTTCCCAATGTAGTCCCTGAAATATTAATTTAAATAATTAAAAAGGAAGATATCCTACGGTGGACATATATACGGTGATCAAGTACCTTAGTCCAAAAATACAGGACAATTGAGGACTCTGTGGCTGACCCCTATCGCCCCTATGTGTGTTGTACGATTTTTAATCGTTTTGGAAGAAGAGCTATTTTTGGTTCCTGATTTCGATAATTTTCTGACGAAAAATCTTTACGTACTAGATTTTAGATTTTCTTCGATTAAAATGTCAAAATTGCTTATTATTAGATTTTAATGAAAACTAAAATAAATTTTCTATTGTTTTTTTAAACAGTCATCAAAATTATTTCATTTTTTTCAGACTTGACATCCGAGTTGGTTACTTGATTTTAATAAAAGGAACGATCAGGGTTGATGCTAAAGGAAGCGTTTATTTTTTACATTTGCCGAAAAATGGGGCGCCTCTTTCGCCCTGCTACTTTTGAACCATGGTGCTTGAATCAACCTGTAAAATTATATGTCATTTTTTGTTAAAAACATAGTTTTCTGGATAAAAATAATACCGCTAGGTGCCAACAACAAAATGACGGTCGAGAATCGAGAAACTACACGAAAACGCAAAAAATGACATGATTCACGCTATTCTCACGCTGACTCAGCACTTTCGTGTTAGGTTTAGTTTTCGATTGCAACTTGTCTACTAACCGCATGTGTGGTAGCTGTTACTCCAGTCCGGTAGATGGCGTCGCCGCCGACAGTGATAGCCCACACGGTGACTTCATCTCTATCGTCCTTAAATTAAAAACAACCGTTAGAATCAGCATGTATGCATTATCGCTTCTGTCAAGTTCAGGGTGTCTAGACAAATACCACTTTCTATTGGCGTTAACGCCCGCGGAAAGATTGAATTTTATGGGAATGACATTAGCTGTGGAAATGTCACGTGATAGCTGCCAAGGTTTACCTTGACAAAATTTCAAATTTGCGTTAGCGGGAAAGGAAAAGTAAGCGTGAGGTATTTGTCTAGACCCTGGAAACTTCGTGTCACTGATACCGCAGAGCCACAAGATGACATAAAGTCTACTTTAATCAGTACATTATTTCCAGTAACGACGTCATGGCACTGTGACTTGGTCGTAATCTGTAACCTACATAAGCGCAAGGGGCTATGGAGAGAGCTATGCTTAGTTTCCCTACGTGATAAAATCAATAGAAACATAAGTCACCGACAAAGCTCTAAAAATTTGCTAGGTGAAGCGACAATGGGCCGGTTTGTAGATCATACAAACATTTGTCCCGCGGCGGGAATCGAACCCGCAACCTTCTGCGCCTCAGACGTTGTCACTAAAAAGTATTTAAACGCGGAATAAAAAAATCTAGATAATGAGACATCAAACTTGAGGTTTTTACCCATTAATTAAATCATGTTTGGTTTCTGTCCATATCCCGCTCTGGGTTTTTTGTCCATACGAATTGCACAACCTTTTATAATAAATAGGTATAATACCGATACTTAATGTAAATGACGTCGATTTTTACCCGCAACGTCAGGAGCCCGTTTGCGTTTGACGTAAGAGGTTGTAGGTTTGCCTTCTACCATTTATCCTCGAAACGGTTTATCCGATTGAAATGCAGTTTTTAACAATACTTATGGCTTCAGGAATGGTTCTTTGGTAGATTTTATTGCCACGAGTCTCTAGGGGGCTCTGCAATAGACGGTGGAAAGCATGTCGAGGTTTTTAAAATTTTGCAAAATTGAACTAGTCTTATGCAGTTTTTAACAATATTTTTTTATGGCTTTAAGAATGGTTCTTTGATAGATTTTATGGCCACAAGTCTCTAGGGGGATCTGCAATAGACGATGGAAAGCATGTTAGAGGTTTTAAAATTTTACAAAATCTTACCCAAATCGAGATGTCCAATAGTGCAGTGCTCCCGACGCGTACCCACGGTCCTTCTGTATTTATTTGTGCCTTCCGATACCACCTTCGGCGTCGCACGCAGTCGGTGAATATTTTCTTTCCGTGGTAGGGTGCGGGGAAGTCTGTGGCGTACTGCCACCCGTCGCTATCGACGCCCCCTGGTGTGTTATAGTCTATCATCCATTCTGATATCTGAAAGTGAGTAAGGTCATCAAATGGATAACATCTAGGGCTTTTTAGTTGAAAAAGAAACACCCAACATTTTCCATACATTGTCCTGACCCTACACTAGGATTCACTGTGTCGTGGGTATTAGGAACTACGAGTGCTACCATGCAAAACATGCAAAAATTTGTCCCGCAGCGGAAGTCGAACCCGTACCTCTTGCGTCTTAGACTCGCCCGCCGCCCCACTGGGTTCGTCATTATGGTCACAATGATTCTATGAAGATAATAATCTAATTATTAGCTAGGTTATAGTTATTCAGATACATAGATATTGGATAGGTATGTTCGTAACGGGCAAACTCATAAAATAGATAGGTATCCTTTCGAACACAGTTGAAACAAATATTCTATTCTTTAAAGCGTATTTCTTTTGGTGATAATTGGCGGTTTGTTGGATACACGTAAATGGACAATAAATAGTATAGAGATGACCTAATTAAACTAACTCGATTAATGTTTTTCGCTGTCCATTTTTTTTCATACTATTTCTAAACCTTTTCGTCAGTTAACCATCATAACAGCATGGGGTGGCGTAACGGGCAAACTCATAAAATAGATAGGTATCCTTTCGAACACAGTTGAAACAAATATTCTATTCTTTAAAGCGTATTTCTTTTGGTGATAATTGGCGGTTTGTTGGATACACGTAAATGGACAATAAATAGTATAGAGATGACCTAATTAAACTAACTCGATTAATGTTTTTCGCTGTCCATTTTTTTTCATACTATTTCTAAACCTTTTCGTCAGTTAACCATCATAACAGCATGGGGTTGGGTGAACGTTTGTGTACAGTGCGAGGAAGCTAATAGGCGTGGTTTTGCCATTAAATACATAAAAAAAAATGATACCACTGTTAAATCATTCGGGAAGTTAGTACTGAGGCTTACAGGTTAAGGTGGGGTGGGCCGAAAAGTATGATCTTTGTTTTACAACAAAATCAAATAACCAATATGATAATACTATAGTGTACTAACCATACGATTAGAGAGGAATATATACTAGTAAATTGTTTAAGGAACAGAAGATTCAATACTGGCTTGGTATCACAAATCTAATATAGCAAAGTACCCTTTGTAAAAAAATGCGTTTTGCAGTTCTCAGTTAAAATATCTTTCAGGATTAAAACATGCATTTCATATCCAGCATTCAGCCCGTCTTAATATTTTCTATACTCATTAGAGTACATTTCAAAATTCATCTACTATTATAAACGCGAAAGTTTGTGAGGATGGATGTTGTTACTCTTTCACGCAAAAACTACTGAAAGGATTTTGATAAAACTTTACAGTAATATAGCTTATACATCAGAATAACACATAGACTACCCACTTTTTAACCAGGTACCACGCGGGCGACGCCGTGGGCAGAGGCTAGTGTTTAATAAACTCACCCAATGCCAATGGCGACTGATTAGCTTCGTGTGTTCTCGAGTCCTTTTATGTTTGCCGGTAACATCGCTCCACATGTATCGGTCTGTGGGAAGCCCAGTTGAAGTATACCCAGACAGTGGATTCCACCTCTGATTCTCGTACACGCAATAGGTTTGCGTGTCTGTCATAGAATGTATACCATCCTTGCTGCTTATACCTTTAAATTAAGAAATAGTTAGGTTCTTACATCTATGCAAAATCTTTTAACATGTACAGAAGAACTTTCTTTGTTTTTATACCTTTTAAAACACCGCCTCCCCATCCACCTGAGTACACCCAAACGCGATGGTCATGTGATATGCCCCAAACTATCCCATTCTGAGAACACTCCACTCGACGCAAATAGCCTCCAATCGTTCGCCAAAACATTTCTTCAGCACCTATGATCAAGCTTGTGCTAGAATATTCCATAGTGTATAGCTTCATGGGGCCTTTAACTGAAACTGACGTAATACTTTCTGGACTCAATCTATGTTCATAGAGGCAGTAGTGTTTGTCATTTACTCTTATTTTAAAAACTTGGATGTCGCAAATGATTTCAATGGAAAATTCTTGTCCTTGGGCCACAGGCAAGTCATGCCGCTGTTCTACTCCCCAACTGCCAAAAATTTTAGTATTACACACAACAGCATTCTCATCAAATCTCACATTAAAATGCAGTGGTATATCAGTCACCTCTGTTTCAACTTTATGTCTTTGCTTCTTTACTTCAGGCCCCTCTAAATTTATATAGAATCTTCTAATTTCATCAAATAAACAGCCTGTAATTTTTATTTTACTTCCAGGAGGAAAATTATTATTCAGATTTGTTGAAAAACCTGGTATAATGTCTTTTCCAAACACTTGAAATTCTTTGGTAAACATACCATTTTGACCTGTGTTTAAACATGCAGGCATTGGGTCCCAATTCAACACATCCCCAGAGTTTGTGACTGCCCAGATGGAATTGACAGATGGTTTACCAGAAAGCCCATTGATTTGTGATGTGATATCTACCAAAACACACAGCCATTCCTCTTGTTCCATCTCAGAAATAAACTGAATTTTAATAGTGCTCTTGTTCTGGCGCGGTACAGATAAACATATTCTAGGACTCCCAGGTTCTGATATGGAAAAAATGTTGGTTACTTCACACAAATTTAGTATAAATTGAATCGTGCCATCAGGTTGAAATACAGACAATGTTCCGGTGTTTTCTATATCATTCCAATAGAGGGATAATATACACTCTTCCATAGAACTATTTGTATTAACAAGCCTCGCTTCACAACTGCGTGTCCAACCTTTTTCTTCAACTGCCACTCCATAGTTGGTCAGGTCGATGTTCTGATTATTATTTCTATTTTTCAGACATTCTAATATTTCTAGTCTCCACTTGGCAGATAAATCTGTATTGTGTACATTATGAGAGTCTGCAAACCAGTGAGGTACTTGGATAGTGTCAACACAACAGGCTCCGGCATCTACAAAGGCCCAAGTGGTCTCACATGTTCCCCAAGCTGTTTGACTGACTTCATCATCAAAAAACATTCCAGAATCAACATCAAAAACACTGCTATCACTATCAGGCTGCGCTTCCATTCCTACCACAGACCCAACACTACGTACAGGGCTCCAAGCTCGGGGATTCTTCAAAGTGGTTTCATAACTTTTCCCCGTGAGATCTATATTTTCTATGTTTACATTTCCCTTTGGTCTTGCTTCTTTAGGATGTTTTATGGGCATTGTGTGTTCAATAGGAGCAGAGTGTGATTCCTCCCATGAATTTTGTAAATGAATATTTGTTTTACGTTCAGGCGTAGTTTCACTGAGAGTGGTCAAGCTGTGATGTTTTGCATTAGAGACAGAGGAAACAACACTAGCTGAACTTGATGTCCGACTCAGCTGCATGTTGGCCTGTACCATTCTCCATCTTTTTCCTGCTAGTTCTGCTGGTGTGATTCCACTTCGCCAATAAATACATTTGTCTGTTTCTCCTATAGCAAAAACTTGATCATTTATTCCGACTGAAACATATATCATGTTTCCTGTAATTTCTAGCCATCCACTTCCAGTAGCAGAAGATTCAGAAGTGCCTGCATTGTTCCCATCAATTCCTTTCCTAAACCACACTTTATTGTCCGAGCTCACAGCCCAGGCCACATTGAAGCCCACAGAAATAGATAGTATTTTGGTCTCATTAGGTGATTTTACTTCCAACCAGGATTCACCTGTAGGGCAGTCCTTAGTGATACCTTTTCGTATTATGACTCTTCCAGTCCAAAGTAAGGCCCAAACTAATCCTGTATGTCCCACTGAGATCTGCTTGATATCACAGTTTGGTGGAATACTAATATTGATCCATTTTAAACCTTCAGGGGAGGTAGTGCTAACTCCAGCTCTGTACATAACTCTTCCATGAGCGGTAATGGCCCACACTGAAAGAGTGCCAGGAGATGCATAAGGCATTTGATTGCCACCAATACTCACATCAATAAAGGGTTCTTGAGTGGGATCTTTGTGCAAGGGAGCTATGGCACACCATGAGTTCATAGCACTAAATTTTCTATAGCGGATCCACTTCCTTCTTCTAACACAAGATTTCCACTGTTTGGAAGGACCAAACTGGGCAGGGAAATCTACTGCATAACTCCAACCATCATGATCTAAAGGCTGCCCATCGAGAGTAAGCTCCAGCTGCCAATCACCTTCCCACTGCCATGCCATTGATGGCAGTCTTATACGATCTATTGACCTGTCTTTGGTGCCGTCTTGAGATGAAAAGTGATATCTATCTGTGGGTAGCAGTCTGCTACTAAATCCATCGAGTGGCAGCCACCTCTCATTTTCGAAGGATTCTTCTTTGACCCGAATAGGGATTTCTAAACCGTGAACGTGAAGATATATTTGTCTGTCACCTCCAACGGCCCAGAGGAAATGTGGTACTGCCGAAAGGGTCTTGAACTCCAATCCTAGGTACATGAATTCTCTCCAGCACGAGCCACTGGTTGATAAGGCGTAAACTTTACCTTCATTGTTGATAGAAAACAGTAACGAGTTACTAGACATAATAACACCGTTCGATACACTACAAAGTGTAATGGTTTTTATTTATCTAGCTAAGCTCATCTGGTAACATGTTCACGAATTGCAGTATTTGCAGTTAGGCACAACCTCTTGAGTATTGTTATTATATGGGCACAACCGGCACAACTGGGTGCCGTGATGGGAGACCGTATTGTACGTCAATGGAAAGCACAACCATAGAATGCACACCCCTGGAAAGTACAGCCAGTATTACAAACCATTTGGTTTGAATTATCTGGGTGTCTTTCCATGGTCGTACAATACGCTCCGTACAAACTAAACACATGACGGTATTGCACACCCCTGGAATGTACACCCAGGATTACGAACCAATATTCTCAATGCTCATTGGTCGAGAGTTCGTCATATCCTTGAACTCTCATTGGTCGATGCGAAGTAGTCGCATGACGAAGACGAGCCTCGTTTGCATTGAGCAAGTTCTAATATGTTCAACAAAGAGTTACCATTGATAAGTAATGCAAACAATAGGTTAATGTTGGCCTGAAAAATCCTTCCTAGGCAAATCCGTCTTGGATTGGTTAGGTTATTAGGTTTTTTTTATTACCACTCAGAAAAGGAGGATTGCTATCCGAACTTTACCCAACAAACTTGGGTTTTTTTTAATAAATAAAACCAACCGGTTACTTAATCTGCAAAAAACGACATAAATAACGAATTTACTTATATTAATTTACTATTAGCGTTAAATACTATGGCAACACACCACTTGCCCCTTGATAGCACTCACACATGTAAACAGAGCATGAAATTGGTTCGTATTCCATGGCTGTGCATTCCAGGGTTGTACAAAACTGGCTGTACAAGGTCAACACGTGTAGGGAATGCAAGCCCAGGAATGTACGCCCAGTATTACAAACCAAGTATTTGAAACCAATGTTTTGTAATACTGGCTGTACTTTTCAAGGGTGTACTTTCCATGGTTGTGCATTCCATGGACGTACAATACAGGGACTCGCCGTGATTACATAACCATGGAAAACACAACCATGGAATTGGTGTATATTTTGGTCACAATTTCCAAGGTTGTGTTTTCCATGGTTGTGCTTTCCAGGCCGTACAAATAATGCACACCCTGGGAAAACATAACCATGGAAAAGGCTGCAAAATGGCTTCCAATTCCCAGGTTGTGTTTTACATTCCCGACACGTGTTGGGAATGTATAACCCTGGAAAACACAACCATGGAATTTGAAGCCAAATGACGTCATAGCCTATGCTTCGTTTACACTCGCTCCCAATATTCTCGACGCTCATTGGTTGAGAGTTCGTCATATTGTTGAGCTCTCATTGGACGATGAAAAGTAGGTAAGGTTCTAACATTTTCTAACATGTTCACAGTTGCCATTGATTAGTAATGCAAACAATAAGTTAATGTTGGCCTGAAAAGTCCTTTCTAGGCAAATCCGTCTTGGATAGGAAAGATTATTAGGTTTTATTTTAATACTACTCAGAAAAAGAGGAATCAAAATGTGTGAAAAATGTCCAGCATAATTTATTTATTTATTAAAATCGACACTTATGGCTAGTGTGTTTCTTGATTTAATGATTTCATACTCGTTTTCTGTAGTACTCGTTTATAAAAATGGGATAGTACGATTTATACTCTGTAGTTGCATCTAAACGAAGCATGGGCTTTCAACCAATCACAGCAATGGTCACAAAATCCCAGGTTGTGTATTCCATGGCTGTACATTCCCGACACGTGTCAGGAAAACGCAACCATGGAGAACACGGCCAGAAATTTGCGACCATTATGGTTGCAATTTCCTGGCCGTGTTTTCCTTGGTTGTGCATTCCATGGTTGGACATTCCCAGCTCGTGCCGGGAAAGCGCAACCAGGAACTTGCGACTATTTTGGTCGAAAATTCCTGGCTGCGCTTTCCTGGCTGTACATTCCTGGCTGCGCTTTCCATTGTGGTGCTTTCCATGGTTATACAAAAACCGGACTCGGCACAACTTTAGCAACTTTGACAGTTAGATTGATACCACAGACTAGGAAATACATTGTTACGTTTAGATTGTGCGTTGATCTTGATCTTGATACGTTAGCATCCTAGTAGTTTGTGATCTTGATTAATTTTTGCAATTACAAGGAAATTATTACGTTGATTCCCTATATTGTACGTCCATAGATTCTATGATGTGCATTCTATGGCACACTTGGCATAGAATACACCCAGTATATAAAAATCTACTCTGTGAATGCACCCAACCATGGAAAGGAGTCCCTGTATTGTACGTCCATGGTTTGTAATACTGGCTGTACTTTCCATGGTTGTGCTCTCCATGGACGTATAATAAGGTCTCCCATGGAAATCATACCCCTGGAAAACACAGCCAGTAATTCAAACCATTCATTGGTTTCAAATACTGGCTATGTAATACTGGGCGTACATTCCTGGACGTGCATTCCCTTATATTTTTGTTAGTTTTTATTTATTTTGAACCCAAGTTTGTTGGGTAAAGTTCGGATAGCAATCCTTCCTTTTTGGGTGGTCATAAAAAAACACCTATCCAAGACGGATTTGCTTATAAAGGATTTTTCAGGCCAAAATTAATTTAATATTTGCATATCTTATCAATGGCAAATCTTGGTTGAGCACGTTCGAACTTGCTCAGTGCCAACGAGGCTCGACCTCGTCATGCGACTCCTTCGCATCAACGAATGAGGACTGCGATTTGACGAACTCTCTACAAGTTTTTTTTGGCGGGAACCGCAAAAACGAGAAGGCGCGCTTTTCGAAAAAAATATTTTAAGAGAGCATGGTGTTTCGGGCGTCATGCACCTAAGGTCCATCAACAAATATAAGGTGGGGATCACATTTGATCTCCCAAACAATGCAAACATGTTCCTACAGAATAAGTGACTGGGGTTCTTACCTCAGTCCCAATCGAGATGTCTAACAAGCAAATATTTTCTCTGATCGGAAGTTCGAGGAACGTTATCCAGGTGAGGCGTTTTATGCGCAGAGTGAGAGGCGATGGTGGCACATCCTTCCTGCCAACGCAGGCAGTCACGGTGACCTTTGCATCCACCAATCTCCCTGAACATGTATACCTCGACTCTTGGAGGCATGAGGTAAATGTGTACATACCTCCTGTGAAGCAGTGCCTCAAATGCATGAGGAATGGACACATTGCTAAATTTTGTAAAATGCGGAAGTATGTTCCATCTGCACTGAGGGTCATAATTTCCGTCAATGCCAAGTTGATCCCAAAAATGCCAAATGTAAAAATTGTAACAGGAACCACATAGCCATTTCAAGCGCGTGCCCATTAAAAAAACAGAAAGTCGAGAAGAATAAAGTGAAGTCCCGGACGGCAACCTACTCAGATCTTTTTAATTCCAAATCCTTTCCGCAGCTGACGGCAAGGACCCTTGATGTACAAGTCAATAATTTAATGAAATCAGAAGTTTTCATAAACATCCTCATTGAAACAATAACAAAAATGATCAGTAACAAAGATGTGTCCATAAATTCAGGGTCCATTAGGGAGACCCTGAAAAAAACTCTCAGTAACAAGCTTCCTCCAACTGCATAATGGATTTTTTAAACATTATACAGTGGAATGCACAAAGTCTTAATAGTAACAAACAAATATTTATCAATTTTCTTTATTCAAATAACATTCATATTGCAATTATTTCAGAAACATGGTTTAAATCTTATCAAACATTTAGAATAAAACGTTATTACGTTGAACGTAATGATTGTGGAAACGATCATAACGGAGTAGCCATTTTAATTCATAACAGTATCGCCTATTCAAAAATAAACATATATTTTGATGATTCACTACAGAACATTTGTATCCGATTAACAGTTAATAAAAAATATGTAAGTATTGTCAGTTTTTATAGCCCGACAAACAGTAATCCAGTTTTCAATAAGGGTAAATTTGACACATTAATAAAGTCGATTCCTGGTCCGTTCATATTTGCAGGTGACTTTAACGCTCACCATACCACTGGGGGTTGTGGTTATGACTCTTCTCGTGGTAGGGATATTTTAGAGGTAATTGATGACAACAATTTAGTATAGCTGAATGATGGTCAAGCAACAACGATTGGTTCGCCGTCATTGGCACTTCATTGTGAATGGTCCGTTCATGATATTCCACTTGGTACTAGTTATCACCTTCCTATACAAATTAAAGTCTTACTCAACAATAATATCATTGATTCAAATGTTAATTGTTTAAACAATAAACATTTACCCATCTACCCAAATTATAAACTCGTAGTAGGAAAATGTTTTGTAACTTTGACTTTGACTTTGTTGATTTTGAAGTGGACATTCAATGCCCTCAGAAGTCTTATACGCATTTCTGTCATATTTTGCAAACAGCAGTCGCAAAATCTATTCCTAATTTTCATTTAGATAGTGCTATGGTAAATTGTCGTCAGTCCTGTGCTAAACATTCTAGTAAAAAACCCCGTCTTCCATGGTGGAATCAAAAATGTTCAGAGGCCTTTTTGAATTTCAAACAAGCATATTTAGAGTTTAAATATAACCCAAATGAAGAAAGCTATTTGAAGTTCAAGAGGCTTCGGGCTATTAAAAAACTTACTTTGAAGGTAGAAAGACAAAAAAGTTGGATTTCTCTTTGTGAAACTTTTAATCGTTGTACTCCTTTATCTGT
Source organism: Perizoma flavofasciatum (assembly GCA_958496245.1). Lineage (NCBI taxonomy): Eukaryota > Metazoa > Arthropoda > Insecta > Lepidoptera > Geometridae > Perizoma > Perizoma flavofasciatum. The sequence continues at coordinate 7,815,960 of OY292425.1, read as the reverse complement.
AATATGGAAATTTATGCGAAAATATAATAAAACATACAATCCTAATAATAATGAAGACTATACATGGATATCGAATTTTTTAATGAAATATACTCCTGATTTTGTGCAACACAGACCTTATACATATAATTTTGATACTAAAACCAATTCAAATAATAGCTTTTTAGAAAATCAATTTTCAATTAGTGAACTAACATCTGCCGTCGCCTCTAGAAGAGATACAGCATTTGGTCTTGACGGAATACCTTATATTCTTTTAAAAAAACTGAATAGAGATAGTTTGAGAATTTTTCTACAGGTTTTGAATTTGCTCTGGGAAAATAATGAAATCCCCTTGGACTGGAAAAAATATTGTTTTGGTACCAATTTTGAAACCTAATAAACCGAAGCTATGTACTGATTCCTATCGTCCAATAGCACTCACTTCATGTGCTGGTAAAATATTTGAACAATTGTTAAAACAACGTTTAGAATTTTATGTTGAACAAAACAAAATCTTACCTTCAAATCAATTTGGTTTTCGTAGGAATCGTTCGGCTCGTGAAAGTATTTGTCAGTTACAGCTTGATATACTTAATTCTTTATCTGTAAACAATCGTTTGGTCGCTGTATTCTTTGATATTTCTGGCGCTTTTAATAGTGTCAATATTGAAGTTCTTTGTCGAGAGTTGTCACTGGTAAGAATTCCTGAAAAAAATATCACTTGGATTCATGCTTTTCTAAAGAATAGAGAAGTTTTCGTGAAATACAATAGGCACCTTCATGGTCCACGACTTTCTTCGGTAGGTGTTTGTCAGGGTGGTATCTTGTCACCATTGATTTTTATTTTGTATATACGTCGTATAAATATCATTTTAAATTCGTATGTAAAAAATCTACAATTTGCCGACGATTTAGTTATTTATGTGTCGGGAACAAATTTATTTCAAGTAGCTGAAATTGTTAATGGTGCATTGGCAAAACTTCACAAATATTTTTCGTACTTAGATCTTAATGTTAACCCATTCAAGTCGAAGGTTGTTGTCTTTGGCAAAAATTATACCACCATGCCTGATATTAACTATGATAATCCTCCCTTGCCCGTATCTCTTGTGGTAAAATTTTTGGGGGTCTTATTCTCACATAATTTATCCTGGAATTATTATATTAGACATGTCATTAATAAAGATAACAAAGCATTCAACATTTTAAAGTCTTTGTCTGGTTCCTATTTGGGTGCAGATCCAAGGATTTTATTAAAATTGTATAAATCATTAGTTCGAAGTCATTTTGAATATGGTTTCTTTTGTTATGCTGCTGATGTAAAAATTGTAAATAGAATTAATGTCTTTCAAAACAAATGCTTGCGCTTAATTACAGGGGCATTTAGGAGTACTCCTATAAATGCAATACAGATTGAATGTAGACTACCACCGATTATTATTTGTTTGAATTATCTGAAAGAAAGATTTATCTTGAAACTTTACAGCAGTTCTAGCAATAGTCTTTTGGCTAATTTGTCCAATGTTCAGCTCGTTTTAAAACCTTTCTTCATGTTACAGGGTTTTCAAAGTTTTATACATTCCATTGATGATCTAAACATTTATCAATCCAGTCATATACCTTGTTATCAAGGATCATTCTTAAGCAAATTCCCAGAAATGAATAAAGTTATTAAACATGATTTGTCAACTAAAGAGGAAGTTAATGCGATATTGTCCGAGTGGACAAATCACAAATTTATTTATACAGATGGATCTAAAAACGATAATGCTGTGTCTTTTGCCATATTTGAACCTTCTCTAAATGGGTGTTAGTCACAAAATTGATAAAAATGCTAGTGTTTTTACAGCTGAAGCTGTTGCTATCTTGAGCGCTTTGAAATATATAAAAAATCGTAATTTAGGGCACACTGAGTGGGTTGTAGTAAGTGATAGCATGAGTGTTTTGAAGAACTTAGCAAATAACAAATTGCGTGCTAATACTAACTACATCATTTATTTCATAAAACAGCTATGGGTTGAATTAGCTGATGCAAATATTAATGTAAGTTTTGTGTGGGTGGGTGCCTTCACATAAAGGTGTTGAAGGAAACGAAAAAGTAGATTATTTAGCCAACACCATTGTTAAATTTGCAGACACAATTTCTAAACTTGAGAGCGGCGATGCAAATGTTTCTCTACCATACACAGATGTTGTTAGTCTTTTAAGACAACGAATGTGTCAAGCTTGGTATAAGCATTCGTATCGCTGTACGCATGTTGAAAATAAAGGTTCTTGGTATGCTGCTTTGGACGTTCAGATAGACTCCATACCTTGGTTCTGTAGAAGTAAATGTTTTACTAATAGAAAGTTTTACTCAACAATCTGTCGAATGCGCTTTGGTCATTGTCGTCTCAACTATCATCTTCATCGTTTAAAAATGAACGATTCTCCGTATTGTGATCATTGCCAATCACAAGAAGTCCAATCTATAAATCATATAATTTTCGAGTGTCCGTCTTTCAGTATTCAGCGCCTTGTGCTGATAGATGGCCTCCTTGAGATCTATCAGAAGTCTGATTTGGTCCCGCGTTGTGTGCAAAATATACTTATAAATGCATCAACTTTTTATCATGTATATAAATTCATAATTAGTACTGTAATTGAGATCTAGGATAAGTTAAGATAAGTCATCTTGTACAAATTTTGATGTAGTAAGTTTGTGTAAATAACAAAAAACAACTATGAACGTAATGACTAATGTAATGACAAAAGAAAATATAAGACTAATAATTATCGGATTTGACTCCAAAACTATTCACTCAGATGCATCAAAGTACTTTGATGAAATAATTTACTTCAAATGAAATGTATACGAAAGACAAAAAATTTAACATTTTCACGAATGAAAATAAAGTTACGGAAGACGAGGCAGTATGGTCATACGACTATAGCCTACCCTAGACGGGTAAATAAAATAAAAAAGAACTCTCTACAAATGACCGTCGAGAATAGTGGTACTTAATACGGGCCTGGAATGTACTTAATACATTCCAGGGGTGTGCAATACCGTCATGTGTCTAGTTTGTACGGCGCTATTGCACGACCATGGAAAGCATATTCAGATAATTCAAACCGTTGTGCTTACCTAAATATATACTTAGATAGACTTTTGTTCGTCAAAATATTTTGAAGAAACATCGACCAAAGTATTATTATAATTATCTGTGCCCAAAGTGACTTCTTGCGGCGCGGCGGCGATTGTATTGTATTGTATTCATTTATTCATCCATAGACATAATTGCAATGTACTTAGATATGTCAAATTACAAAGAAACTTATAAAAAATATATTCTAAATATGTTTATAGGCCATAAATTTATATTCATATAAAATAATTAAAAATAAAATCAGCATTACGCATTGTCATATTGTATACCTAAAATTAAAATTAACAATTCTCTTAGTTATGAAATAAATTAAAAATAAAGTTAGTTATAGTATAACTATAAAATAAACTGATACATATTCATTCATTGAAATTATATTCAATCATTTTATTATCCGCAAAAGCTTCATCAATACTGTAGTAACTTTTAACTATTAATTGGTCTCTCAAGCAGGATTTAAAATTGGAGTCAGTCATGTTCTTTATCTCTACAGGTACCTATTTGATTATATAACTTTATTCCAGTACAGTAAAAGCTTTTTGATACTTTTGCAAGCCTTGTCATAGGGACAACTAAACGATCCTTATTTCTAGTGTTGACATTGTGTGTATCTCTCTTAGTCTTAATCTTACTTAAGTTTTCTCTTACATAAACTAAATTTTGAAAGATGTATTCACCAATCATCGTCATTATACCGAGTTCCTTGAATTTTTGCCTACAGGAGTCCATTTGATTTAAACCTAATATATAACGGACTGCTCGTTTTTGCAGAATAAATACTCTGTTTGCATCAGAAGCAGTGCCCCAAAATAATGTTCCATAAGTCATTATGGAGTGAAAATATGCAAAATATACATCTCTGGCAGCCTTTTTCCCTCCTAGCTCTTTAATTTTTTTTATAGCATATGTTGCAGAGCACAACTTTTTTGTGACTTCGTCTAAGTGGATAGTCCATGTCAGCTTACTATCTAATCGTACGCCAAGAAATTTCACATTGTTCGTCAGGGAAATATTAAAATCCTTCAAAATCTCTTGCACACATTCTGGTTTTATTTGATCTGCTCTGGAACCTAGAACAAATTCTATAACATTCGTTTTGTCAACATTGAGTAACATGTTATTAACTGAGAACCATTATTTGATACCAAGTACAGATTCCTTAAGTTTTCTACTAACGATTTTGTAATTTTTGTTCTTAATAATTAGGCTAGTGTCATCAGCAAATAAAGTAATGTCAACGTCCTTAAAAACTACTGATATGTCATTAATGTAAATTATGAATAAAAGGGGGCCCAAAATAGACCCTTGCGGGACGCCTAAATTTATCTTACACTTATCAGATCTAAGACCGTTTAATTCAGTCACTTGGTATCTATTGCTAAGGTAGGATTGTAGAATGTTTAGTTCATTTCCTCTAACCCCATAATGCAACAACTTACCCAGTAAAATTTCATGAGAAACACAGTCAAATGCTTTAGAGAGGTAACAGAAAACACCGTAAGTTTTCTGTTTACCTTCCAGACCCGAAAAAACATCCTCAATAAGTCTAGTAATTGCATGTTTAGTAGATTTAGCTTTTTGAAATCCAAATTGCCTCTCGTTAAGTAGTTTTTGGTCAATCATGAAATCCATTAATTCCTCTGCAATATATTTTTCAAGAATTTTACTAAAGCTGGGTAAAACTGAAACAGGGCGATAATTATTGCACAGAGTTGTACTACCTTTTTTATGAAGAGGGACCACTTTAGCAATTTTCATTTCATCAGGGAAATATCCCTGATCAATACAATGATTAATAATGTTCATTAACGGTACCGCTAATTCGCATTCCAATTTTTTTTATAATAAACGGTGTTATATACCAGTAATCGCTGGATTTTTTGGGCTTCATTGCTCTTATAATTTTAATTACTCTGGGAATGTCTATTGGTTTCAATTTAAAATTATAAATCTGCTTAGGAATAAATTCATTTAGATATAATTGCGACTCAACAAGCGAGCATTTGAGGGTATGAGTTAGATCGATAGCAACATTAACAAAATAATTATTAAAAAAATTACAAATTCCAACTTTATCATTAATAAATTTATCATTACTATTTAAAATCTTATCACAGTTAGTATCACAGTTTTTTTTCTTACCAGTTTGCTCTTTAATAATTTCCCATGCACATTTAATTTTATTATCTGCCTTTTCAATTTTTTTGGATAAATGAATTTTCTTGGCTTCATTGCAGACTTGTTTGAAAATTTTGCTATACTTAGCTACAAGAGTTCTCAAAGATTCATCCTGATTCTCTTTGAGAAGGGCATATAGGCTAAATAATCTTTCTCTAGAAATTAAAATGCCTTTAGTTGCCCATGTATGAAATTTATTACAATTTTTAAATTCAACTTCTGTTACAGGTATAATTTCATCAATATTTTTAATAAAGAATTCAAAATATGTCTCATAATATCTAAAATGCTGGGGGCAGTGTAAAAAGGTGAGTTTTTTTTTTAATTTAACCAGTTTGGAATCTGTTACTTTTCTTATGCAACGTGAGGATGGGACTACATACTCTATATTAACTTCAACGTCAGCGATCTGCGCGTAGTGATCAGACTTAATACCCTGTATCACCTTGATACCTGTAACTAAGTCAGAATCAGTAAATATGTTATCAATACATGACATACATGACTAAGTAACTCTAGTATGTTCGTATATTTGACGTTTAAGTAAGAAACTATCAAGAATATCTGACATACAGTGTTTAGATTCTCGCTCAAGCGGAAAATGAACGTTAAAATCACCACACAAAATTACAGTTTTATTATTATTTTTTGTGATTTTATCAAGACAATGTTCTAGCTTCGACAGAAATAGGTTTATATCTGCTGATGGTGATCTATATACTACCAATATTACAGCATTATTTAATTCTATGCAGCAAGCCTCAAAATGTTGCTCGATTGATGTCCTATTAATATCTTCCCTTTTTTTGAACTTAATGTTTTGTCTTATTAGAATAAGACAACTACCGCGCATCATCCTTGTACGGCAGAACACAGATGCTTTTTTGTAGTTCTCTACATTAAATATTGGGACATTGCTCAATTTGAAATGTGTCTCCGTCATGCACATGACATCAATATTTTCTTTAGCTAGAAATAAGCTAAGATCATTTTCTTTTTAAAATATTTTTCTATAATATCTTGTTTTTATACAACATTCGCAGTGCAAATACATCCCCTGCCTGGATAATTGACTGAACGGCCTGCGCTTCTCAAAGTTTACAGAGTTTTATTAGATTTTTATGCTCCTTCCACATTCTGATGACAGATTTTTATTTGACGGCCGCTGGGGGCACAGACTTGGGAAAATTTTGGGAAGCTGTCTTTATTTCTTCTGTTGTTAGGTCTTCACCTAATATTTTCAAGTTACTTCTATTTACACCGTATAAACACGCCGTGGCTATATATTTAGCGGTTACTTCCTGTTCATATTTCGGATAATGCTTGAGGCCTTGTTCTCCATTTAGTTCTACAACATTAATGTTACTGTGCAGTGAAGCAAGAGTATATAATTTACTGTTTATTTTCATTATCTTCATATTGATGAGATTCTGTTGTTTGTACACAATAGTCGTTATAATTATTCTCCTACTTGTTCTCTCCCTTGCTAGTTTTTCTATTTTGGATACGTATTCGGCTGAATTCCCTTTTACACTTTTGTAGTTTCCTATCATCAATATCATAGGTTCTTCATTACTTGTTTCTTCAAGATCTTTTATTATTTCAGCAGAAACATTTCCTGGTTTACAATTGTTTATAACTTTGAACTTATCAAGGAGATGTATGTTATTTTACCGGCCATATCTTTCCCAAAGTTATCTGAATACATATTAATGATTAGCTTCGGTTTTTTCACTATTTTGAGTGTGGCACTTACGTTTTCAGCTATATTGCTTGCCATTTGCTTGCGATACAGAGCGATGATTATTGCGTTACACTCCCTTGTATTCATCATAATGAATGATCAATCGTATGATGTTTTCATAGCGTTATTTTAAAATTATTATCATTAAAATAAAAAATCACGTTAACTAGTAAGTACCTCATTTCTTAACTAGCGCTGGGCCTGATACTTATGTACAGCTAAGATTATGATAAGGATATGATATCATTAAGTAATTCTGATAAAATTTACTAGGTACAACCTACAAAATTATCCAAATTTAATTTTAAATTTATATTCTATTCTACGTGAATATAGAACCTCTTAGCCAACAAGTTCTTTTACAGCTAAAAATCATACAATACCTACCTAGTTATCTAGATAATTATAAGCTATGGATCGTGTAGAAATTAAATATTTTTTTTGTTTCACAGACTTATATATTTAAAAAAATTAACGACACCAGTGTCTCACACAATAATCCAAGTATAATGATATACTTAATAATGCTTAGCGTTAACTTTTTGAGTACATTATATGTACCTAGTACCTATAATAGGCAGGCAAGGTACATATTATATAGGTACCTATACATGAAGTGATACTTCATGGTTGATGAGGTTGCGCCAATATTATAATACTTTACTTACTTACTAGATGAATCATTATTTACAAATTATGTATAAATAGATATGTATCTACCTACGCAAATATAGCAATCATTAAATAGTAGGGCACTATAAAATATGAGTAGGTAACAAAAAATCAGGAACTGTTATTATCAATGAATATACCAAAATACTTATGTAACCTAACAATAGGTACCTAATATATTTGAAAAAAAAATCCTAACATAAAAATGGTATGGTTTTATCACTGCTAATTTAATATCACAAAGTATATCGCAGTAAAATTATTTACTTACCTACCTACCTACTTGTTAGTTAGTTTAGTTTAAATTATTTCTAACATCAATAAAGTGAACAACACAGTGAAGATCATGTATTTTTTTACATTTGTAAAAAAACCATCATTTTCACTACATATAATTACGTAGTTACAATTTTGTAACTACGTAATTATATGTAGTACCTACACTTCATCAACTTATCTTGAGAAGTTGAATAGGACTTCCTTTACTAGGAACTTTTTCTTTGTCTAAATGTTTCATGTAAGCTAAGAAACATGTCCAGATAAGACTACAAGCACTGATAAATGGAACTCTATTCCTAGGTGGGATAACGCAAAAGTTAAACATTGCTACCGCTGGCCAAATTGAAGCACCAATCTGTAAGTGAAAACATTAAAATTATTATAATGCTGCTGGACGTTGAATATAATATTAGTAGAAGGTAATATCATGAGGATATAAGGTAGGTACCAGTTTCATATAATATGTATTTAGTTCGGATGTTGTTTGTTAAGTGATATTTTAACTACAGAGGTTGTAAATACCACAACATTGCGATTTCTCTGGCTTTTAAACCACACTAATTATTGTTCATTATTGTTTCTCACCTTATAAGTTGGCCAAAATTTTACTTTCACTTCAGCAACTGCTTCGTCTAAAGACTTTGATTCTAATAAGCTCATTCCAAAGTAAAAGCTGCACATCGCAAATGGAGTATACGTTATTGTTTCCACAAAAGTCTGCAAAAAGGACCAGCATTTAATACAACCACATAATCATTTCGTTTATTTAAATCAACTAATAAAATTAACTTCATGTCTGTATATACCTGTAAAAAAATTAAAGCAATTTTAGGGATAGGTAGGCTCACGAAATTACTTAGTTTAGTTATAAGATAGGTACTAATATTATTCTCAAAGACTAAGTTAAATTAAGTACCTACTCGTAGTTAATTACCTAAATCATTCCCAAATAAATGTAATAACATACACACCTTAATCAGGCCTAAACGTATGGATTTTCCAGGCCAAACATTATTAGCTATTGTAAGCCAAGTGTAAAGTGTGGGGGCAACGTAACAGGACCCGTATATACCATATCGAGTACATCTCCACCAATCATAGTCATCTGAAAATAATCCATTAAACACATTGAAGATAGAAGTTCTTAGGTATATCTATAGTACTCTTACTAACAAACGAAAGTACGTTCGAGGTACTTCTAACTCGATGTTAAAATAGAAAATTTAATGATGTATAACACGTGCATAAATCGGTAAACGAAAACATCGTGAGAAAACCGACATGGCATATCCTAGAACCAAAAGTTGGAAGGCATAGTGTTCCAATTAGAGACGATGGGCTTGCAACTTATAACGTGGATTGCTAACTACTTAAGTACCTACCTACTACATATGCAAAACGCGGATATGTTTCAAATATAACGTTTGACCATGTCTCTGACTACCCTGTACTACCCTCTAGGTACCTACTTGGTATCTCACAGATCTATGTACAAAGAATGGATTTTACATGTCCAGTTCATCATGGGGATTACAGCCATGATCGGATAGGAGAGGTGCATAGATAGGTAAGTACCTACCTATAGTTACCTTATTTAGGGAGTGATTACTATTATAAAGGTTAGTCAAATGATTATTCAGTATGATTTTGAAAAGGTTTTGTAGTTATGTACCTGCATACATAACTACTCAAAGCAAAGCACAGTTCCTATAAGTATTATTATGTCTACCAAAACATGGGTTAAGTAGTACTTACGAATATTTCTTCCTTCAAATGATTGTTGTATTAGACTAGACAGTGGCCATATAACAGCATACGATGCCATGCCCCGAATAAGGGGATATTTTTTAAAGGGCCTAATAACATACTTGCTGAAAACACTCATTTTCTGAATTCACTTAGAATTTATTGATTAAAATTATGAAAAAATAGCATTAGGCCAAACCACACTATCACGTAGAAAACTTCATCTTATATAAGTTAATCTATTTAAAGATTATTCATATGAGACACAAGTTTCACTCACGGAAGTAAAGAACGTAGTGTTTAACAATATTCTGGAAATTCGCCAATTACCTACTCGTCAAAAACAAATAGAAATAGTAGGTATTACGCGTAAGGTACTACTATAAATAAAAACTTATACTCCATACGGAACAAGTTACACAAACAAACATATTTATTTGGAACCAATTGAAACGAATGAATCCGTGAATCATTGTTATTTTTTGCGCGTGTGTGTGTCTGACTAATCTAGGTAGTTACGTAGTTACTAGACTAAAGTTTATGATTGGTGTGTTGCGTAGCAGCGTAGGTGCAGGAGTCGACCTTGGTTAGCATTTTCCGTGAGCCAATTTAATTTTCTAAGAACAAGCTCAAACTAACGACCAGACTGTTGATCCAGCCCGGTCAGAACCAGATCAGCAGATTGGATCGTCTGTAGGCAGATTTGATGGTTAAATCAAATGTCTGCCTGGTAGCCGTCTAATGTCAATGTCATTGTCATCCAGGCAAGTCAAAAGTTCTTTCGTTTTGTTTTGCAAATTGCAATTCTGTATGTTTTACCTTTTATTTGTGGCAAAAAGGAAAATAACTGTATGATACTTAATTAATTTTTAGTTTGTGGTTGTCCTACGCTTCAAGAGTATAAAAACTTACGAGCATTTTTCCTCTATTTTTTTATCGCTGTTGCTGTGTAATTCCAAAAATCCTCATTATGCCGTCCTATGAATGGTTTGTTTTTAATATTTGCTGTCTCACCACCTAAATACCGCCAGATAATTTATATCTATACTCGAGTGTTAATTAAACAGGCTTGTACCTACAATGCATTGCTAATTTTTGAACTATTTTAGGACTGTTCGCAAAAGAACAACTTCCAGGAACCGACACTTACCTTCCTTTGAGGTTTCGAATCATCCTCTAAAAGCAACGGTGGTAGCATTGGTAAGGTTTGATTTATACTCTGAACATTATTTTGTTTGTGGTTACAAATGACTACTAATGTTTTGTATTATCTATTTTGATTTGTAGAAAGAGAGTCCACGAAAATCTTTCATTGACCATTTAAATAAATGGAGTTCAAGTTTTGAAGAAGTAGATCCCTTGTTAAAATTTGAGCAAATGAATTTAGAGGAGGTAAGTACAAAAAATAATAATGAATGACTTTAGTGCAGGGGATGACAGGTAGATATTCAACTAGTGAATGCCCTCTTAAGGTATGTATAGCCATGCAAGTGTGTGCACTGTGAGCTGCTAACTGTAAGTTATGAAATAGATATAAGCATAAGCATGGCTCTAGTTGGGCACTCATAAAACTACAAGCCTCTGCCCACATTTTGTGTAGTACCCAAATAAAATGTAGCCTATGTGTCATTCTCAATCATAAACAATATTGATTAACAAATTTCATCCAAATTGGTTATGAAGACTATAATCAGCAAACATCCATACTTTCACATTTATAATATTATAGGATAGGCTGGATAGGTAACTATTACCACAGAATATTCTTTAAACAAAAACTAGGGTATGTTCACCTGTTAACCGACCACTTTCCATTCTGGACCTTTTTATGCACCTTTGCAGATAAAAGCAAAAAATAGAATAATTCATATTTTTATGAAGAGTGTTTTAGTAGGTACTTGAATATCTTAGCTAAGCATACACACATTTTTTCCCTCACTTTAGTGAAAAAAAATAGCAACAAGCCGTGATTTTCATGGTAAGTTTCCGATAAGCAGCGATGGACTTGCAATCTGGCATGAGGAATTCTATATTTTTTTTTATGATATCATTGTTCTTTTTGACATTTTATTATAATTTGTCTTTAAAATGAAGAAATATGAATTAATACACAACCAATAATTGTTTGTCATTCACTTTTTAATAGCTTAGCTTCCTTAGCTTTTTGGTAATGGTCGAAAACTGGTAAGGTGGACTAGGAAAGTGCAAACTAAATTTTGCAGTTGAGAACTGGTAAATTCGGCATTTTTTGATAATCATCAATATAAAACATAAACTTTAGGCTCTTAAGCGAACATCTTTACTTAATAATAAAGAAGAGTATACAAGAAGTAACTTTGACTAGACTTTTGTATAAAAATGTTAATAGAACACATTTTTCTCTTCCTGAAGTTGACAACTCCACTAAGTGGCCGAAAATTAGTGAACCTACCCTATTCTTTTTAAGTATAAATTTTAGCCAGTTTAAAAACTGATCACACATACATATTTTGCTGCAACCTTTTTACCTAGATATGCAAGGAAAACCATAAGAATAAGCTATTAAAACCGAAAACAATGCACTAACATAAATTGATAAAAACAAAACTTGCAGGATACTGTTCTTTTGGAGCCTATTGATGAAGTCACAAATTACTTAAAATCCTGGAATAGTAGGCGTACAAATATTCTAAATAAATACACAACTGGTGAAAAGTTGACCATTGTTAGCAGCTTTTTGCCTGGTGGAGAGAAAAGTAAGTGATTAACAGTTAGGTTCTGCTAGATTTTGTGTGTAATAATAAGTATTAATAGGTATGTAACCATTTTTTACTTACCTTATAAGACTGATATGGCACATGACTGGAATGCCAAGCTATAATGTAGGTTACCATAAAAATACCATAAATTGCGCTAATGGCTGAGAAGACCTGGGCAAAATAGTTTTTTTTTCTACCCACATACTCGTACTACACATATCATCATTCTTAGACACATATTTCCATACTGCAAGCTAACCAAACTGACATGGCCATAAATTGAAAACCGTGAAAAACCAGACAAGTGCGAGTCGGACTCGCGCATTGATGATTCCTTTTAAGATTGCATGTTAACTAAAAAAAATCACATTACTCAAGTTCATAATCTATGAAAATACCTACCAAACATTGCTCTAACGAAAAGATAATTCAGATTAAAAGACAAACTTAACTTTGTAGTATAAAAAATGATCGCCCATACATCGATATACGTCACGGTAAATTCTCCAACTGCAATAAATCTATAGGTACAACTTAACGATTTTCGGACTTTTTCCTTTACTTGTGCTGTGAGACTTTTGCTTCTTGCCAAATTTCATGATTCTAGGTCACCTGTTCTCAAACCTATTTTTTCCACCGCCCACTTTGAGAATAAAAATAATCCTAGCGCCCCCAATTGTTTTAAACATAACCTATACTTTCCCCTATAGACCGCCTTAGCGCGCCACTATTAGAGCCTTCTACCGCTCCCCTGAATGTCTCCAGCGCGGGGGCGTTAACCCCCGCTTTTTGAGAAACAGTGTTCTAGGTCAACGAGAAGTACCCGTATTTGATTTTAATTTTAACCTGATACCTCTACGCATTCTTAAGAAAAAGGGTCTTGACAGACAGACGGACAGACGGACAACGAAGTGATTCTATAAATTTTCTAAAATAGGGTTTCTTTTTTTTCTTTTGAGGTACGGCACCCTAAAAAAACAAGAATTATAGAAAAGCTTCAAGATTTTTTGTTACGAGATTTTAAGTGTCTGGATAATATGGAATGTTCCAAACGTGATTTGTTATTAATACATCCTTTTTTCCATTTTATTTTTATTTGGTTTTAAGTTAGTACCTTTTCAGCTCTCATTAGACAGGTATCTAATTTAAATGAGAAGGTGAAACACAGACTGGAGCAGCTAGATGAGTTTGACGAGAGCTCCATCCGGAAAACTATGGGATTGAGTCAACAAGAATATGTTTCAAAAATCAATATGCTCAATGAAGAAATCAAAAAGGTCTGTAGCTCAATATTTTATCGTAATACATCCTAGCATTTTGTTGGGAGAGCCATAAATAAACAAGTGACGGCCTCACGGGCATGGCTGGCGAGTAGTCAGCGCGCGAGACGTTATAATAATAATAAAACTGGACATTTTTACACATCATCTTGCCTCGAAGTAAGCAAAGCTTCTATGTATTTACAAAATAATGTACTTATGTATTTTTTTTGTAAATACATAGAAAGCACCCAGACCCGAAGCAAAATGTACAAACATTTGTCCCGCAGTGGCAATCGAACTCGCAACCTTTCAGGCAGGCCTTCGCGCACTGCGCCACAGAGGTCGTCAATGAGAATCATCAGAGGTCATCGTCGTAAAGGTCGTCATCGTCGTGGGACAAATGTTTGCATGATCTGCAGATATTTGAACCTGAACTTCAGGTCAAGTTTAGGTTGTGGTACCATGGTACTTATATTTTCTGATACCAACGACACAGAGAACCTTATGTGGTGCCAGGAATATGTATGAGACTGTTGTTTGTTTGTTATGTATAAATGATACATTATATTGTCAAAACCTTATCATAGTTTTGGTAGGGGTATTTACCGAGGTTACTATACATGAGGTCTACAAATTAACGACCGTACTTAAGTGGATAATAAATAAATAAATAATGCTGGACATTTTTCACAGCATCATCTAGCCCCAAACTAAGCAGAGCTTGTATTATGGGAACTACATGACTGATATACTACTTATACTTTTTTGTAAATACATAAATATTATACATAGAAAACACCCAGACCCCGAGACAAATATTTGCAGATCATACACGCATTTGTCCCGCGGCGAACATCGAACCCGCAACCTTCTGCGTCTCAGGCGGCACTTCACCAACTGCGCTACAGAGATCGTCGTAAGTGTACATAAAGAGGACAGATATAGCATATATTAGATTTCTATGTGTTGCTATGATTTTGTAAAAAATAACATGTTTTCTTTCTCAGGCTTGGGAATCCGAACAAAGGGTAAAAGCATTTAAGATTGGCATCCAGTGTTCCAAGTTATTATCCGATATCAGTGTGATGCAGTTCTATCCCAGCAAATTCATATTGATCACCGATATACTAGATACTTTCGGGAATTTAGTTTATGACAGATTAAAAGAGAAGAGCTTTGGGTAAGTTTAAATTTACCATTGACACACTGAACAGAAATAGTTACTATCTATAAATGTATAGTACAACTTAAATCGGTAATTTTTTTAGAAATTTGAACTTTACGGCGTCGTTGGGTCGGGGTTTTTTTTAAATTTTTAATTAACTTTAACACATCTTTACGTGGGCCAGAAATGTAGATCAGGATAACAAATCCAGAAGAGAACTTTTAAAGAAATTGTCACGGGCCGCCTAAACGTAAACTGGCTTTGAAAATAGTGATAAAATGGGTGTCTGATGTCTTGCAGGAAGAAGATAATAAAAAACATCATGGACATCGACTCCAGGCAGGTCCCTGAGTCAGCCAAAGAGACATGTCAAAACTGGATGTACAAAATGGCATCAATCAGGGAGCTCCTACCACGCCTTTACATGGAAATGACGCTTTTGAAATGCTACGTGTTCATTTCTAAGGATGAAATAAAGCCAGCTATAGCGCGGCTTACGACCATGATCAGAGGAATCGGGAATCCATTAGTTGCTACGTATTTGAGACTGTACTTGTGTAAAGTGGCTTCCAAGTTACTGGGGAGAGATAGTGAAGAGTACTTTTACTACAACTTGAAGGAGTTACTAGAAGAGTACCAACAGGTTAGTTCAGGAATAAAAGGTAAAATGATTACCTTCCTGTTTTTGAATTTCGTTCACTATAAATAAGCCAATGATAAAATAATTTTCAAAATGTTGAAAATGTCACTATGACTATGTTAGTTGCGGTCCACTAAGAAGTGGACCGCACCGTGAAACTACCTAATCTGATTTACGCGGCAGTCTGTCTGATATACGTGGTTGTCGAATTTTAAACTAGGATACTATTAGTAATATCGTACTAATATTATAATGAAAGAGTCTGTATGCTTGTTGCTTATTAATCCGTAACGGCTGAACCTGATTTGTATGGTAAATTTACTTTTTATCCTAGTACTACGCGTGCCGTGGGCAGACGCTAGTGAAATTATGAAACGTTTCAGATCTTTCACATTACAATGAAGAAAAAATTCGAAACTCAGTTGTTGACTTTAGACCGGTATTTGAGCCTCTATGTGCCTGCTGTTGATTGGATGCTCTATGGCACGCTCAATTCAAATAAATGCAAACTGACGCTTTTGGAAGAGTTTCTTCAGCAATGTGAACAAATGGAAAATAAGTAAGTAGGTACTGACTCATAGGCGCTCCAAATAAATTTGCATATATAAATGTCTTCCAACTACAGAGTGATATTTGCCACAGATAAAAAAAATCAACCGCTTGCCTAATCACTAATCAGGTTCATTTTCACTAACTTATATGCCTATACTAACTTACGGCCTTAGTATGTAACTCGACAGATTAATCTACACCAAATTTGCAATTCCTATTGGAGGAATTAGAAAGTTGGTTAATTCCACCTTGAAGAAGACTTAACGACCACTGATTATCGTTTTAAAGTTCCCTCGTAGTTGCTTAGAAATGGCACCACCAATTAAGGCCGCAGGACATCACTAATGGCAATTTGGCGGGATTTTTTAAACTGTTAATTCCACACTAGTTACCAATAATATAGGTGGGGTGACCCGAAATAAGTGTAAGAATTAAAATGTAAGTAATTTTAAACCTGTCGGGTTTTCAAATATGTTTATTCGAAAACCGGCAAGTTTATTTTAAAATTATAAATTTGACATGAGCGGGGAGCACTTACTGTTAGGTGGGGTGACTAGTAGTAATAAGTTGATGAAAATACGAGTATTTTTTTCCTAATCAAACATACAATTATTCCAGCGAACTGTTTCTCTGCTGCGTTATTTCATCATTTGACTCGACGAGCGTCATAAAGAAGTCTTCGGAGATTTTAGAAATGATTCACAAGTCTGCTGACAAAATGGGTAATAAATTAAGGCTTCAATAAATTACATTTTATTTACAAGATTTCAAGTTTAAGAGAAAAGGTGGCCGGCATTTTTCCATACAAACGTACTGTTTATTTACGTACGTACGTTCCTGTCGTCCATCCATCCAACGGTTGTCTGGAAGAGATCGCTATAAGCTATAAGCGATAAGACCGTCCATTATACTCCCGCGATTAGCTAGTAATTTGCTCTGTTTGAATTTTTTTGCAACATATTATGTGGTGTACGATAGAGTTATTTATCTATCTACCCTAATTCCTCCCTGGATTGGGAGGAATTAGGCTTTGGCACTAGGGCATTTTTTGATAACGGCAAGGGATATTATTTTTTGTTAGGTACTCATCAAATAATATGGGCTAGGATCCTTGAGAATTGCCTATTTAAAAATCTAAATTAGTCAAGTTTAGGAATAAAACAAGGGAACACGAAATATCGATATTTATATCGATCCATTGGTGTACCCGTTTTTTTATTACTCATCACATAATAATATGGGATAGGATCCATGAAAATTTCCTATTTGAAAATCGAAATTGGTCAAGTTTAAGAATAAAACAAAGGAATACGATATATCGCTGTTTCTATCGATCCATTGGTGTACCCGTCGTTTTTTATTACTCATCACATAATAATATGGGATAGTATCCATGAAAATTTCCTATTTGAAAATCCAAATTGGTCAAGTTTAGGAATAAAACAAGGGAACATGAAATATCGATCCATTGGTGTAACCGGTGCACCAATTGATTTTCCACTGTGAAGGAAACCGACATTCCCTAGACCCAAATATTCGAAGGCACGTGCCATAAGTTAGTGTTACAATTAGCAGCGATGGGCTTGCAACCTGTCACGTGGCATGCTAACTTCTTGCAAAACATTATGCCGAATGCAATGTTTGGACGCGCCTTAAAGATCTACGCACTAAGTATATATGTGAGAATTTCCATCATGAATACAGTAAGCGTGTTTATTTGTTTTGTAAGACGAGCTTAGCTTCGCCAGCACGATACTAACAAGATATCCCTTTACAACCGACTTGAAGGATGAGGATCTCAATTCGTCTATATACCTCTAATGTGTTGGTTAACCGATTTTAATAATTCTTTGTGGGAAGTATACCCACTTCAAGAGTGGTTCCATTTGGACGATCTTTGTGGCGGAGTGGGCGAAGGTCCGCCTGAGACGCAGAAGGTTGCGGGTTCAATTCCCGCCGCGGGACTAATGTTTGTATGATCTGCAAATATCTGTCTCGAGTCTGGGTGTTTTCTATGTATAATATGCATGTTTTTACAAAAAAAGTATATAAGTAGCATATCTGTCATGTAGTTCCCATAACATAAGCTCTGCTTAGTTTGGGGCTAGATGATGCTGTGTGAAAAATGACCAGCATTATTTATTTATATAAATTTTATGAAAAAGTCCCACCCCGAAGGGTGAAAAAACGGGGGAATCAACTTTCCGTTACTTAAAGTCGGATTTATTTCTTCCTTGAAAACTAGTGCTGCTAAACGAGATATTGTCGTCACTCGGGGAGCACATGTGCGCGGCGGATAGCTACCGGCAGATGTCGTCAGAGTCGCTTATACAGACGTTCTGGAAGATCGCCAGCGGCATCAGAACCACGGCGCATTTCTTGCAAGTCTTGGAGCCTTGGCTTCAGTTTGCTTGCACACATTTATCGGTGAGAATTGTAATTCGGGAATTCGTTGTTTGGCAACAAGTCTATTTTGTGCCATTGATAAACTACGTTTGATAAATGTTTTTTTTATACAACTTAGTGGCAAACAAGCATACGGCCTACCTACTGGTAAGCGGTTACCGTAACCTATGGACGCTTGCAAAACGCCCGTTGCCGACCCTGGGACATAACAGGCGAAAAGTCTCACGTGCCAGTAATTTCACTGGCACCCATATCCTTCGGCGTTCGAATAACTTAAATGTACAGTGCGCGGCCTTAACATTTTCAATTAATCTCAGCTGAAAGTTTTTATCACTAGCAGGTTTTAAGCTGCATTCTTGAAAAAAATATTTTTTTTAATGCCCTATTCATGAATAAGGAAGTTTAAAGGCTATTTAACATCACGCTACGACCCTTAGGAGTCGAGAAAAATAAGTAATAGCGCGGGTGGGCGATGCAACGATCTGGTGAGGGCTGAGGGTGGCCGTGGCACAGCTAGTAATAATATTATAAACAGGTAAAGTTTGTAGAGGGGTAATCTTGGAGACAAATTTTGCAACGTAAGTCGACGAAAAAACGGTCGAGCGAATGAATGCGTTTCTTACGAAAGATACTTTTCATTGGCTACTTTGTATCCAGGTACCTACCACGGGGGCGAAGCCGTGGGCAGTAGCTAGTTATTATTATTTTTACAGTCGCAACACGTAAACATCCTACTGCGAGGCACGATACGGAATATGATCAAATGGGGAAGATCCGCCGATGAATTCTCAGGGAGCTTCCTGTTCGTCATTAAAAGGATGCTGAAGTTTATACCTGATGTGGAAGAAATATTTTTGATGGTAAGTGGCATATAGCTCGCAATGTTTTCTAAATCTGGGGACCGAAAAATATTTACTCCCGTATTCATAATCACTCACTGTACAGGACGGACCTCTATATCTGTCCTTTTCTTACACCAAACAAAGAATAGAGACAGACAACCTTTATCACGCTGCTAAAGTTAGTGAGTCATTATGAATAATAGGGTTAGCTCTTACAAGCAAGTTTAGTTAAACTTATATATCGATTGTAAATTGAAAAGTGATCTTGGAACAACAAAAAAGTAATTTTTGATCAGAATTTCGAACGCTTTTTAAAAGAGTCGAAAGAGTCTGGGCGCAACTCCTTACACGAAATAATATACTTAATCGAAATTAAGTATATTATTTCGTGTAAGGAGTTGAGCCCAGAATAATAAAAAAACATGCTCAAGACTTTATTTCCCCACTCACTACGCAAATCCGTGAAAATAAGGGGATAGTCAGAGGCCAGTCCAATCATGATATATGGTACCATGCTCACGTTTTTGCATAGTACTAAGCAACCACGTGACAAGTTAAAAGCCCAACGCCGCCTATGGCACATGCCTTCAAACTTTATTTTAGAGCATACCAGTTTCCTCACTAAGTATATACTACCATAACTTTTTATATGAATAATATAAAAAGTTATGGTATTATCGTCATAACGTAAATTTTAAAGTATGTAATTTGTTATTTTGTTGTTTGCCCTGGAACAGTGACTTAGTTAATTGGTAATGGTATCTTATGTAACCGGCCTCCCTCGATACAGGTTAGTCCTCGTGCGGGGACCACTAGAATGCTAAAATTGTAAAATACTTAGTGGTAAACAAATATATTTGTATATTCCCTTTTCATTTTACGTTTTGAACTCGTTTTGTGTAAATGCGCAAATTCATTGATTCACGACGAATGACGTTCGAACCGGATGATTTAGAAGATTTCACCCCACAGGATGCATTCATGCCCCTGGTGGAGTTGGCGCAGACCCCGAATGCTCGCACGATGTTGGCAAAAACAGTGCTGACAATATTCTTCTCAAGATACAACTCGGTTTATATTGACGACCATATTATCATCTCCAGTCTGATGAGGCTTTGCTGTATACTGCACGATTCTATTAAGTAAGCTTTAAAACGAAATTCTAGGATTCCGTAGGGTTGAGTCAGAACTTTCTTTCAATACTAATCTTATTGCTAAGTTTTAATTAAACTGTAATCTTAATTAAGACCGTTCCAATTAAGACACTAAGGTTGTTTTGCTTGTTTGTTACCATTTATCTCCGAAACGGCTTATCGGATTGTAATGCAGTTTTTTGCTATCGATTTGTATGTATTCAAGGATGGTTCTTAAAAAAGGTAAAGCGATAAATTTTTACAAATTTTGACTGTGAATTTTTGACCCAGTTAAATACTAAGCTTTATCAAAATTCTGTGTTCAGTGCAGTGACCGTGGACGATGAAGTGAAAGTTTGCAGCGATTTGATCAACAAGTTCGTGCTCGCCGTCACATACCAAGACGACTTGGAGCAGCAGCTCAACTTCTACGTCGAATGCCGCTCCTCGTTCATTAAACTCGATGCTGTACTCGTAGTTTTGGTCCATGTGAGTACTAATCTACTGCGCTTTTTTTATACAATTTAAGGCAACCGACACAGTGACGGGGACGATCAATACATTCAACACTTCACAACCCCTTTGATCGCAATGTCAGCGAGTCAGTTTGACCGCGCCTTTATAAATATTTCTAAGCAAATGTTTAGTTAAACAGGTTTAGGTTTTGTATTGTTGAATTTGAAATGACAGATATCAGAAAGAGAGAAAGCAGTGTTCAGTAAATCAACTTTTTTTATACTATTAGAGGCAAATAAACTAACGTCCCGCCTGGTGGTAATCGGTTACCGTAGCCTATGGACGCTGGCAATACTAGGGGTATTACTCACGCGTTGCCTGTCTGAGATATCAAGATGAAAGATCTCATGTGCCTGTAATTCCACCTGCAACCATACCCTCACCGGTATACTGTTTAAAAATATTTGTAATTTGCCCTACTGAGTCTACGGATAAGGGCAGACTTATTGCTCCAAAAATCCCCAAGGGCCAAGATTAAGCTAGCTCATCAGATTAACATACCATCACTCACAAATATAGGTATGTCGTCAGTCAGTAAATAATACATCAGATTATTATTTTGTATGATTACTTTGGTTGATTTGATTTATCAAAATAAATCCAGCTCACTCTTACATTTATTTTTTATTAATCGAGTTTAATATGTACAATTTATTTTGTATTAAACTCGATTGCCTTATAAGGCACGTCGACCCAGCTTTCGCTGGCCAGACTGGTGGTGGTCGCGGGTTGGCCCGAGGGCCGTAGTTTGAAGACCCCTAGATCACACTTAAGTTTTACATAGTCCAGACTAGGACCAATAGAACCCAGTAGGTCTGAAGTCTGATCTAGACTAGGTCAGACTAAGTGTACTAACTAACCCAAAAACGCGTTAGTAGTAAACAAAACGAGTTGTCGAAATAATCCGATAAATGCGCTGCTATGGTTTGTAAAACGATCACTTATGCTGAATTTCGATTTACTTTTTAGTTAGCATGTCAACCAGAAGGTTATCAGAAGGTTCTAGATTACGAATATCTCACTATCTTTGCGCTTAGCAGGTAGAAAATAATAAATAATAAATAATGCTGCACACGGCATCATCTAGCCCCAAGCTAAGCAGAGCTTGTGTTATGGGTACTAGATGACTGATATACTAAATACAAAACATTACATAGATAGATATTTTTTTATTATACATAGAATATACCCAGAACACCCGGAACAAATATTTGCAGATCGTACAAATATTTGTCCCAGGGCGGGAATCGAACCCGCAACCTCCTGTCTCGCAGGCGGACCTTCGCCCACCACGCCACATCGGTCGTAAAATGATTTTAACATGAAGTTGTTTTTATGGTTTTTGTGTAATGAAGCATTAAAATAATAAAAATAGAGGCCTAAAACGCGTTATGTTGTGTTAAGGAGTGGTTCTAAATTCAAACTGGGATCTCTGATTTTATGAAACGTTTGTGATCTATGTAATGTACCCACAGGCGGTAAATACATTGTCGACGCGTGTGAGCCCTGCGCAGGGGCGGTGGCTGCACCGCGCGTGCGCCGCCTACTGCTACGTCACCGCGCCCTCGCTGCGCTGCACGCTAGCCAAGACACAGCTTTATTTGCTGTCGGGACAGACGGCCTTGCTCAACAACTGCATCGGACAAGGTATCATTATTACCCGCGACGACAGGAGCTCGTAGAATGAGTTTACGGTAATAGGTTGTTTGTTCGTTTATATGTTACCATTTTATATTTAAGACTTCTGTGGTGCAGTGGGCGAAAGCCCGCCTGAGACGCAGTAGGTGGCGGGTTCGATTCCCGCTGCGGGACAAATGTCTGTATGATTTTCAAATATTTGTCTCAGGTCTGGGTATTTTCTATGTATAAAAAAAAGTATATAAGTAATATATCAGTCATTTAGTTCCCATAATACAAGCAATGCTTAGTTTGGGGCTAGATGATGCTGTGTGAAAAATGACCAGTATTATTTATTATTATTATCTCCAAAACGGCTTCTCGGATTGTAATTTAGTTGTTTTGCAATGTATTTATGTCTTCAAGGATGGTTCTTAGATAGGTTTATCGCGACAAGTCACTAGAGGGCGACGAGACACGTCAAAGGTTTTCAAATTATTTAAAAAAAAAACTTTTCACTGTATATTACAAACCCAGTGAGTATAAACCCAAAATTCACAGTCTCGATATATACAAATGCTACAATTTGTGGCCGTAAAGTTAGGCACCTGGAGTCTAGACAAATACATCACGCTTAGTTTTCCTTTCATGCTAACGCAAATTTGTCAAGGCAAAATTTGGCAGAAATCACGTGACATTTCCACAGCTAATGTAATTTACATACAGTCCAATCTTTCCGCAAGCGTTAACGCCAACAGAAAGTGGTATTTGTCTAGCACCCCAGGTTGCTAGACACATACCACTTTCTATGTATGTAAATTACATTAGCAATTTTTTCAAGGTAAAATTTGGCAGCTGTCACGTGCTATTTCCGCAGCTAATGTCATTCCCATACAATTCCATCTTTCCGCAGGCGTTAACGTCAACAGAAAGTGGTATTTATCTATGATACGCTCAGAGCATCTAGATAGCAGAGAACATGGCCGCTTTTCCCGAACATATTTCTAATACTTTTGCGAGAAACGAAGTAAATACGTCTTTAAGTAAATACGTGCGCAAAAAATATCGCTAATTGGTGGCTATACACAAACTCGAACATCGAAGACAAATCTTAGCTCTACGCTACCACGTAGTAAATGCTACTATAGACTTACAAACTGAAGTGTTGTGTTATCATTACAGCCGAGGCTAATTTC
Organism: Perizoma flavofasciatum; assembly: GCA_958496245.1. Lineage (NCBI taxonomy): Eukaryota > Metazoa > Arthropoda > Insecta > Lepidoptera > Geometridae > Perizoma > Perizoma flavofasciatum. Next base: position 7,792,143 of record OY292425.1, on the reverse strand, counting down.
AAGGCTCTTATCGGTCTGATACCGGATATTCCTGAATACATTATGGAAGATGGACAGAAGAAACCGATGCAATTCAAAGTAGCTGCGATATTAAGCGACTTTCTATCAACTTTACTAATACTGCCTGTAAGTTGAATTACTGTAAAAAACTTACCCAATAAGAAATAAATAATTATTTATTTATTTAAAGGACAGAGTTAAGGACCGGCTAAAGTTAGTTAGTGATTATGAATAAGAGCGTATAACTATAGAAACACATGGAGATCATCATAACCAAAATATCGCGTTTCGTTATGCCAGTAAGACGTCTCCTATGATATTAGTGATATAATACAATATTACTTAAAAATAAATGAAAAAGTATAGATTTTAAGGTGTTAGAATTGATTTGGATTGTTGGCGATAATCGTCGTAACAAATAAACCCATTTGAACGATCTTGGAAAGATAGATCGCCTTTGAATAGTGAAATGCGTCATTAGTTCAGTTCTCATTATTCCTCCACATGGATTTAGATGGCCCCCATATTATGTATCTGAAAGTGACTCGTTTATTTAAAGTTGAAATATATCCTGGATATTGATATTGATGTGTGGTTATTATAGTGATATTTTTTATTATGGAATGACACAGCTGTATACGAGGATTGGGCATCCTACAATATCAATCCTGACCTACCCTTAATGCCATACATCATAATAGATATTATCAATATGGCCACAGAATACGGGCTTGTAATGATCATTAAAATTTAATTTGTCAAACGTTCGTCACAGAGTCACTTTCAGATACATTACAGAGGGAAAAGGACCGATTTCTACTGGTTTTCTGATAACGATTGCCATATAAAATCATCTATAATCCTCTCAATCCAAAGGTTGTCTGGAAGAGATAGATTTTAAGCGATAAGACCGCCCATTGTACCTTTATCATAATATGTTATTGTTTATCATGTTTATATGATAAGGTGTACGATAAAGTATTTTCATTCATTCATTTAATTATTGCATTGTTTAAGGACAACGTAGACAGTAACTGCAAAGCCTACATATTGAGTGGATTTATAAAAACCATGGAGATTATAAGTTGGAAGAAAACTGACCCTTTGTATTGCACTACCCTCTTGCGTACGTTGGATCTGCTTTGTGAGATGGCTCAAGAAAACTATACTTATCATATAGATGGAGGTAGGTTTTATAGACACGGATGATTATTTAATTGAAAGATTATGATGCTGTTGACAACATTCTTAGGCTTTGTTAAATATTTAGATTTTTTAAAGTGCAATCTTATATTCTTCTAAAACTATATTAATAATCAAGATTCGAAAATGGAAAGTAGTAGTATAATACTGCTTAGTAGCTTACTAGATTACGTCAGCTTTTCTACGGCAAATTATTTATTTATCGAATCGATATTTGTTGTAATTTTTGCAGTTCTCTCAAACGACAAGTTATACGGATCTGAAGAGGAATTTATCGAGATTATAGAAAAGTATGCGACTAACATATGCCAGGAATTGTTGATCGTACTGAAAGCGTTGGGCGACAATAAAGAAGCGAAGAAACAGTACAATCTAGCTTTAGAACTTTTCTGGCGCGTGATCAGAAAGGGGGACCTGCAGACCCGTCCTATGATGAGTTTGGCTGCAAATCTTTGGATGCTGTCGCAGAAATTACAGGACTCTAATAATAACGTTGCTGTGAGTAATTTCGTGTACCGTAACTGAACTCGTTCTTATGCTAACGATCGAGCTTTGTTCAACAGCATTTTTCATACGGACCTCTTACCATTTTTACGCTCCAAAAAAACTCTTCAAACGCGAGATCTGTTTTCGAGATTTTCCATACAGATAAAAAAACATTCGTGGCTCGTTCATTCGTTCGTTCTTCGTATGAACTAGTGGCCATCTTTGGTGTCCGCGATTTTAGGCCTTCGATATGGCTTACCGACTGGGTGCCGGGACCGACAACTTAACGTACCCTCCGAAGCACGGAAGCGGTAGTGACGTTGACACTGAGCTCGATTTTTGAATACTGTGGGATAGTTTGAACAGCAGCAATGAGTAACTTCATTTAATTTTGACTTATATGTGTTGGTATAATACATAGTAATGCCTTCTTTCTTTTGTTTCAGAAAGCAATTTTGTCGTCATTACAGTCCGCATCGGATCCAGCTAGTCAGTTATTACTACAAAAACTTCAAAGTTAATTTCATAGACGGTTATCTTAAATTAGTATGGCTTTTATTGACATGTAAACTAGTAGTTTAGTTGTGTGTCTTTAAAGTAAGCTAGTTCCAAAATAATCGATAGATCGAGTTTGAAGGCCAAACTGCAGGCGAGGACTTCCATGATACGAGACAGGCAATTGCCATTTCCGCCGAGACATAAATAAAGTGCTTTTCTCAAAAAAATGCAAGGAAATAAAAATAGTTTCTTATGTAAGATACTGTTATGTATTTTTCTTTTGACTTCACTGGAAGCAGGTTTTCCATCGCTTATTTTGCTTCCGACCTTAGATATGTTGAATTGCAGTCAATATACATTTCACTTTCGGAACCCATTTTTATTCATGTATTTAGGTACTATCAAAATAACAGAATCGAGACGACCTTTTTCATTACCGCTTTTTTTTTTTTACTGCATAATGCAGAAAGTTAAAGGCGTCTGCATACAGCCAACGACCTATTTGTGCCATACTCGATGAAAAAGATCCAAATTCAAACAGAAGCAAATATAAAAAAAGTTTTGTAGTACCTAGTCATTATTGCTGGCGTGCTGAGTGCATTGGGTATGCACCTAGTGTTTTTGTTCCAAATTCAAAACTGATGCTGTGTACGTAAATACAATATTTCGCGTGTTCTTTTTTCGAAAGTAATGAGAATATTTCCTCGCATGTTTGAGAAAAGATACAATTAAAGATGCATTCCTGTAGCAATTCTATATTAATTTAATATGGTATTATAACGTACGTGCTAGCGGTCAGAATTTATGTTAGAACTGCATTTATCTATATTTTGTTGGTTATACATATTTTATGATTTTACATTGGTCTCAAATATAACTCTTATTAGTACAATTGTCTTTAATTTACAATTATATTACAGAAACTTGCTTATAAATAAAAAAAATGATTATAGTAGAAACAGAAATCGCTGATGGCGAATCAATGATTTTATTGAGAACCTCAGTGGCCCAGCAGGCGAGAAGCGATTAAAATACTCAATACATAAACTTTTTCACATGGTAGGTACATGGATAGCATAGGTAAGGTATCTCATTTAAAGCAATAGATAGGTAGGGATTCCTGCTACGAGACAATTGTTTGTATTTGATCCGTGATACAGGGAATCCTAGTGTGGGGTCAAAACGTTGGGGAACTTAAGTTAAACCAGAAAGTGACCAGGGGTCTAGATAAATACCACTTTCTGTTGGCGCTAACGCCTGCGGAAAGATTGAATTGTATGGGAATGACATTAGCTGCGGAAATGTCACGTGACAGCTGCCAAGTTTTACCTTGACAAATTTGCGTTAGCTAAGGAAAACTAAGTGTGAGGTATTTGTCTAGCCCCTGGGGTCTAGACAAATACCATTTTCTGTTTGCGTTAACGCCGGTGGAAAGATTGAATTGTATGGGAATGACATTAGCTGTGGAAATGTCACGTGTCAAATGTCTGTGACGAGGTACATACATCGACGGTGATAGTGCCGAGTCAGATTGCCTTCGAGGGCTGCGTGCAGGTAGCGCGGCGTGGTGGCGGATGGGGCAAGCGGACATTGAACGCAGAGACACGCTTGAATGGTGCGCGCGCTCGGTTGCGCTGATCTTTCACCTGCGCAATATTGACGCCTATAAAACCTTGTCATTTCAATAATGTCAAGTTACTTTCATCCCAGCACAAACTAAGAAAACCTCTCTACTCGGCGAGGGAGCAGTCGACTCTAAAGGGACGCACTGGGTTGTTACCCACTTTAAAGAATGTCTAAATTGGGGTTCTTGGTAGGAATCAACAACTTGTTTCGTCTCAATATATTCAAGTTTTGATAGAATTTCCAAATCTAACTTTGCGAAATTGTTACAGTTGGTTTTATGGGCGATATGTGATGGAGTGTTTTCCAGCGAAGACCAGGAGGGATTCGTGCAGCCGTTGGATTTCGGATCTATATTCAACTATGGTGATTCTGGTGAGTATTTCTATAGTATATTTAATGTTTAATTTAAGCAAAACCTAAAATACTAACTTACTAATGCTTTTGCTTATTATATTATCTTTACAGGGCTGACTTCATTGGCTTCGAATCCTATTGCCGCTGCCGTGCTTAAAGTAGATAAGAGCCAGTACCCTCAGTTGTTCGACACTATCGTTAGTAGTTCCATCGATTCTATACATGCTCGAGTAGCACCCAAAGAAAATATATTTTCCGCTGATCATTTTGGATTTAATCCAATCGCAAGTCAACATTTCCATCCGCCTGGGCAATCAGCTAGATTAGCAGTTGCACCACCGAGGCAACATCTCCAAGCTCATTCTTTACCCAATGGCCAGCAGCTTGCAACTCCTCTAAGATATGATATAAGGACAGTACACGATGCCGATTATAAAGTTTACAAGCCTGAAGAAAACGAAGAAATAGAACAGGGGGAAATTTTAACCGCTTTGAAAAATAACCCTTCTGTCGCTTCATATTTTAAGCCTGCCGTGACGAATGTTGAAGTATCGCATCCGCTTAATTACCGCAAAGAAGATGTTAATAAAGATGAAAGCCTAGAACTTGAACCGAACTACAAGCCGAATGCTTATATTACAGGACCAGCCCGTATCCGCAGATACACTAGTGGACGGCAGCGTCAAAACGTAAGGAAGAATAGCGAAGAAGAAGAAGATCCCTATAGTTACCGACCTAAAGCTTTTGATAGCAAAGCTTACAGCGCGTACACTGAAGAAAAGGACCCTAACAAGGATTACGAATATCCTTACGGCAGCTACGACGCAGGGTATGATCACAAAGCATACGAAAGGATAAAAGAGTTGTCGGAAAAACAAGCAGCGGAAGTCAAACAAAATCCAGGAAATTGTAAGGAAGTAAAGAAAGATGGCATGACTTGTACGACGTGTAAGGATCCTAAAACGGGTGGCAACTACGAATCCTGTTCGTACGTTGCAGAACCAAAAAATAATCAGTATGCTTACTCAAAGGAAAAAAAGTTTGATAGCAACGATGAGCCCGATGAACCGGAAAGCGAACAAAAAGGTGAACAACCTAATCGTTCGGCAAAATACGAAAACGAGGACAAAAAAAAATCACCAAAATACGAAAAAATAACTGAAGAATCGGCAAAACCTTACAGTAATTACAAAGAGGACGATGATGAGAATTCTAGTGAAAAATATAAGGGTTATTATATCCATCAATCTAAACCCTCTCCCAGTGAAGCTCTGCGTGCTTCTAGTGAAAGGGAAAATCCCGATGACGAGACAGAATCGGTTGTTCAACCTTACAACTACAAAAAAGCATTACCCGGTTTTTACACGGATAACGAACCAAAAAAAGACGTAGAGCATGTTTTAGCTGAATTCAAGAAAAAAGACAGATCTTCTTGCAAAAAAGTTCAAAAGAACGGAATGACTTGTTTCCAATGTATCGATAAGTCGGGACTTAAAAACGAAGAATGTATGTATGTTTCGGAATCAGCGCCCAAAGCCAGCCATTTAGCTTATCAAGAAGTTAAAGAATTCACATCGAAACCAGCAACTCTTAACAATGAAGGTGCTGCGAGTCACACCGTAACTACAAGTTCGCCTCTACCAAAATCAGCAGCTTACGTAGTCGAAAACAATACATACGGCAAAAAGTTAAAACGCAAAAAGGCTCCTCAAACGTTAGCGTCATCTGCCAATAAACCAATCGCCAGTGTTATTCCTGCGGTACAGGTACCAGTATTGCAAAGTCACGTACGTAGAGCCAGAAGAAGCGTCGAATCAGAAGCCGATACGAAAGCAAATATCAAAGATGAAACGAATATACCAGCACCCGAAGAGTTTTCCGGAGATAGTTCCAAAGGTGCTTTTTGGGCGGAAACTCAGCCACGATACAGCGCAGCTTTAGGCGTTACATTGCCTGAATTTATGTTGTCAAGGTCAGAGCACGAAGTTTCATTTGACGAAACTGTTGCAGGCGCGTAAAAGCAGGCTTGTTAGCCAACACAATCATTATTAGTAGAGCGTGTCCGTTGTAGCGCGTTAGCTAGGTAAAGCCTGACCAACGGGCATTTATTATTACGTAATTAAATAAGATTTCACAGACTACGAAAGAGATATTTGTTTCGATTCAAGAAAACTCTAGAAGTTAACTGCTTTTATGATTTAAAAAAAAGTATGATGTAAACTTTGCACTGATTGTATGCCGCAAAAACTACAGTTGGTGTATTGACTGGTTGTTATTCTGATGTTATTGTTAACTAGTTTTAACTATTAAAAAATAAAATTGAATTGATTGTCTATTGTTTTTTTATTATTTCTGACTTAGGAAGATTTTAGACTTAGGAGTTTTTTTCTGTTGAATCTGAACTGACACATTATTATATCAAAAAGAAACAAAGCATTGTTTAGTTTATCAACTGTTAAATAATCTTTATAAGTAAGGAGCTTCTAATCAGAGTTTTACACGCATGGTAAACGGATAAAAAGTAGCTAAGGTAAATGTAACTATTATTAAACCAAATTTCATCCAATTGGATGAAATTTGAAACTAAGCTGAAGCCGACGCCCTTAGGTTCAGCCCTTTCAGTTTAGTCTGAATTAAGTTATCGGTCCGTACTTTCCGGATAATAATAAGATTGGAATTGAAACATGATTGTAAGGTACGATCAAACAAATCCCATATCTATCATAGCCTCGAATCTACTATTGGTCGATTCGAGTTTAGTAAATCCTCCTTTCTAGTACAATGGCAATTAGATACTACCCATGGCCACAGATATTATAATACAATATACCTATGGCTATGCACGGTTATTGATGAACAGAATGAAAACCGATTTTTGGCATGGAATTCGGTCAGCGTCCTACTTGTCAATACAGTTTTAATGCTCTTATATTTACTGGTAATAGTCCAAGTACGACGTCACTGGGAACAAACCATCTCTTTAAGCGATGTACCAGACTCGGAAGAAAGTAATTAAATTCAGTTTTATTCTAGTCATGCATCGGATCGGTGTTCTTCGTTTATAAATAAAGTTGAACGAGATTACGAGCCAATAATAAATATTAGCGGCGATCTGTTCCTATTGTGCACAGCGAAAGTGAACAGTTGGGATTGATCGGAACCGGCACGGGGCTGTTTTAACTTATGTAAATAATTTGTTCCTTGTAAGTACATTTCATGTTTTTTTTTCTATTCATGCCTACCTATTTTTTTCCATAACTCTCTATTTTATCTTATAAGAGTTTCGGCTTGAACATTTTTCCTGTATAATTATATATATATTTATATACGCAATGTACACCTAGGTGTTTTCTGTAATCGAATAACGAAATATGAACTTTACAATTTCTCCGCTAATAAATTATTATAAAAACTCTGGCTATATCTACGTCAGAATTTGAAATTAGTTGGGCTAAATTGATAAACAAGTTATTTGAACAATGCCAACATGATGCAGTAGCGCCGCAGACATTGAAAAAATGATTTCTTGTCTCGCTGCCAAGCTTTGTTGATTGAATAGAAACGGGGTTATCCAATTGCGCGGTGATTTTGTAGTAGCTCGAATTGCTGGTTGTTTTTTTTGCTTTTGCTGGTATCGATTGGTAAACCGCAGGAGCTCGGCGCTTTCATCATGCGTTAATTTATAACTTGAATAAGAGCTTTTGTGTCGATGAAATTGAGGGAAAGTAGGATAAGGAACCATTTTTTCTGGAGCAATAAACGACAATAAGATTACAATCTTGAATAACTATGTATTAATTCATTCGTCGTGTCACTGATTTTCCTGTTCACTCTGAGTTAGACAAGGCGACCCTGAAAAGGGGCCAGAGACCGACGGTGAAAGGTCCAGGACATGTCGTAAACTTTTACAAAATTTTGTAAAAGTTTATTTTTGTATACTTAGAGATACTTGATGTGACTTAAAACTTTTTTATACGCAGGAAGAACTCTAAAGCAATGCAGCCGGTAGAAGTTGAGGATGAAGTGTACGTAGACGTGAGGTCATTGCCATTGAAGCCGCCGCAGCCCCTGGTGCTGCCGGGCCGACCCGTGCGACGCTGCTGGCACCCAGTCATGTGGGACGACTCCATCACAGGAGTGGTGCCAGCGGAGGACACACAGGAAGATGAAGAAGAGGTATGTCTTCATGAAACTAGTGCAGGCTGACGGAGAAATAATGAGTCGCACGACTCTTATACATCCCCTCAAGATTAAGATTTACTCATTTTCTCTGAAGGAATAGTTCTTTGTCTGAACAAAGGAAGTAGACGTCGTTAACAGAAGTAGGTTTTTGTCTTCTCTTCCATAGACAAAACCGATGTCATGGTCTTGGGTGTCCATGCTACTGGTGCTGAAGATACACGCGCGGTACCCCTACTTATGGAGATGAATTTATTACTGCTTCACTGCATAAATACCGCGCAGTAATTTTTATTCAGAACATCTAGTCCCGTAACAAATCAATATATAATGATGAGTTGAAATGTCCTTATCTAAAACTGCATGTCTAATCATGAATTCAATACCACTTCACTGCATAAATACCGTGTAATTCTAGTTTAGAGCATCTCTACAGGCTCGCAATCAATCAATATAAAATGATGAGCAACATAAGACTTACATGTCTTCTTACAGCCACTGTTTTCTCTTATGAAGGTTATAACTTTCCTTTGTTGGACTTGATTGCATGTTATTTGTTATCTGGCTGAAGTTATGCAGAATCGACGCCGACCGTTCTATTTTGGTATGATGTTGTCAAGTAACTCTGCAAAGGAAACATTAAAAAGTGCATGTGCGTCATGAACGTTTCTTGAATCGGCGATGACGATTTTCGTGCCAATTTGAGAACAAAAACAATGCTAATGAACCTTATGTTTTACCAAATCGTGTTAAACGTTTATGTAAAGCAAATTTACCTTCTTCAGATTGTCACCTTTAGTATTGTAAGATTTTTATAACATCCCAAAAATTCAGCCTTGAAGGTACTCGAACCCGTGCTCTCCCACTATTATTTAGTAGGTAATGCAGTTCTCGTTGCTATTTTATAATAATACCAAAGTTCTGATTTTCCAAACCCAGCCTGGTTTCCCTTTTAAATTCATATTTCATACGATGATGAATCTGATAATAAAAATGTTTTTTCAGAATACTAACAGAATGTCTCGGGAGTACCCGCACAAGCAGCGCATACGGAATCTCAGAAAACTAATCGCCGACGGAAAAGTGAAACCGACACCAGAAACGCTAATTTTCTTTCTGTGTAACAAGTTCGCTGTTTCCGATGAAAGGCAGACCAAGTTGAAAGTAAAAGAATAGAAATGCGGGATACGCCGACATTACCACCTTGAACGTTAGCCAAGCAACTTACTATTATGGTGAAATGGCTCGTCTATACATATTCGAAATAAGTTTTTCCAGACAGCTAGGTTTGTCTTACGCAACTATTCTATAGACGGAAACAATAATTAATTAATATGTTTACTATATCCCACTTGTAACTAAGTTTCCAGAATTTGTTATTTAAACTAATAAATTTATTGTTTAAATACGTTGTTTTTAGTTTGGGTGTATATATGCAAAACAATGTTTCTATTAAAAATCTAGCCTTTTAACTTTAATTAGTTTAGAAATTGCAGTACTCTTCATATGAACATAAATCTCTAACTTACATAAAATCTATTTATGTATAAAAATTATGCAGAAGATTATAATAATTTACACAATTGCGATAGGTACAATAATTTACCCATCGTCAAATTGACTCATACATCTACCCCGTGGACATACGCGCGGCTATCGAGACATACGAGATATTGAAAGTTTTCGAAAAACTGAAATCATCTTTAGGTACATATACTTTATATTCTTCATAAAAATTATCTACACACAAGACTTCTGATATAAAAAAAACAAATCGAGTTTCTCAAATAAAACTAACTATAAAGATTTTTAAGATAACCGAAGTAAGGGCTTGCGGGCCGGCGAGGGACGAGATCGCCTCTTTATAATTTACACAGCGAGACCCGGCGGCGTCCTCCCTCGCGCTGCTCTCATTAATAAATAATCAATCATAAAATAAATCATCTGTAGAGGTGAGACGCGTCGCGCCTGTCACCGGTCGGGGTTGGTGTCCACGAGCACTATGTGTTGTATTCACTGCGAGCGTTCGGTCCCACTATATCACTGGCACGGGCGCTAGGTGGCGGGCGGCGGCGGCGCGGGCGCGGGCGCTGGCGGCGGCGCACCCGCATCCGCCGAACCCGCAGCCGCCGCGCCCGACGCCGCGCCCGCTCCCGCCGTCGTCTCTTCCTCCTCCTCCTCTTCAGGGTCGAACTTCAGCATCAGCTGTTTAAACTACAGGACAAAAGAATGTGTGTGAATAGTGACCTTCCCAAACTATACATCATAGACTACTCAGACAGTCTATCATGTACCTACTGCTGGTGCTAGGATCTACTCACGACGAAAGCGAAAAGGCAGAGATTATGTTCATGACTACTAGTCCAAGATCCAATCTTAGACTAGCGGATTTCCTGATAACCTTAATTAATCTTGATCCCAGCGACTGTCAGTTCTGGCCAACCCATGAGAGGCTGTCGGTTCTGACCAGGTAATGAGAATCTTAACTGGTTCTATTAGCAGCGGTCAATTCTGGCCAGTCCGTTAGAATGAGAACTTATTCCACAGCAGCTGTTAGATCTGGCAAATCGATGAGAACCTTTCCCCAGCGCTATAGAAGGTCAGCTAGGAAAATTGTTACCTCAAGGTAATCGTCAACGAGTCGCCGGCGGCCTTGCTCGTCCAGCTCCTCGAGATCCCCCTCGTCGTTCAGCTGTGCGATCGTCGCTTTGGGCTCGAAGATCGGCGCAACCCTCCGAGACACCGCCTTCTCGTATACTTTCACACTCTCCGACGGCGAATACTGAGTTATTTTCCTATAAAACGAAAAAAAAAAAATTATAACAGCAATCGAGCATTACCTTAACGCGAAGAACTACACGGCGAGTAAAGCGACTAACAAAATTAACAAAAGCGTTAACAAAATTTAGCTCCATGTACAGAAAAGGTTCAACAACAGTTCAGAGGTGAAAAGGCATAGACACATCCGATATTTATCCATACACTGTAGAGAAAAATTTGCAAAACTTCTAGGTGGTTTATGACGGTCCAAAACTAAACGATAAATCAAGATCTTATCTTAAGAATAGGTTGCGAGAAACGAAGCGACGCGCGTGCTTAAAACAGTGAAATACCACGTACGAGCCGAGCAAAGCCGGCAACTCCCAGAATCGAGACCTCTACCCGGAATAAATAATGCTGGACATTTTCACACAGTTTTGACTGATACAAATAGTATATATATAAATATACATTTGTAAATACATACATATTATGATGACCGCGGCGCAGTGGTCGAAGGCCCGCCTGAGACGAAAAAGGCGGGTTCGATTCCCACCGCGGGACAAATGTTACTATGTATAATATGTATTCACAATAACAAAAAAGCTTTGCTTAGTTTGAGGCTAGACGACGCTGAGTGAAATTGTCCATCATTATTATTATTATATATAGAAAACACCTACCTACCGGCATAACAAATAAGCAGAACATGCAAACATTTGTCTCGCAGCTGGAATCGAACCCGCACCTCTATCGTCTCAGCCGGCCACACGCCCGCCGCGCCACTATGTAACACAATCTCCCCCCATCGTCTGTACTCACGCGTCAGTGAATCCGTAGAGCTGCTTGAGGTGTTGCTTGAGCACGAGCAGGAGCAGGCAGCCGCGAGCCTGACGCATGGCGTCCCGCAGCGGGCGCATCTCCTCCGGGAGCCGCGACACAAGCGCCTCCGATTCCTCGTCGTCTTCCTCCTCGTCGAGTGGCTCCTTCTCCTCAGTACTTGTCGTTTGTTTCAGACCCTGGAAAAGGTATCTTACTCTATAGTTGTCTTTTTGACTGTACAAGAAACCTTAGAAAGTTTTTTTTTTGTTGTGATATTAAGAGAATGTGGAGTTTTGTGAACCCAAACTCCAAAATAAGTAACTACAAGCTTAGTTTTAAAGTGCCTACCCGACCAACCGGTAGGTCATACGCGGAAACACACTTCTATTGACTGGAGCCAGAACCAATTACGATAGGTCTTACCGCCAAATCTTAAGAAACTTACAAATAGTAAACAAGGAGTTTTGGGTACAAATAATAATAATAAATAATGCTGGTCATTTTTCACACAACATCATCTAGGCCCAATGTAAGCAGAGCTTGTATTATGGATAAATAAGCTAGATACAATCATAGCTAGAAGAAATACCATAACGAGAGAAATCTTGAACGGAATCAGGTTACACGTAGTTGTCCAGCCGCAAGCTCTTCCAGTTAGCAATAAGTCCGTTTAGAGAAAGAAAGTTACAAGCCATGTTAAAATTACCTCTCGAAAATGCTGCAATAAATTTGATCCGGACGTCGAAATGATGATGTCAATGTGGTGTATAATAAAAAGTGGTTCATCTTGAACTTGATATGGGAAGTAGCTTAAATTATCTGCTAGGTACAACATTTGATCTAACGGTGCCGTCTGAAATCAAACAAAAATACATAGAAGTGCAAGAGAAAAAGAGGTAATTTCCGGATATTGATTTGGTAGATAGAGAACTTACGGATACGTCATCGAACTGTTTGAGTAACGACAGAACTAAAGCTCGTCGCTGTGGCCTCGTGTTCCGTAATAACGAGTATAAGAAACCATTGAGTGCTGACGGTAAATCATCTTGATCTTTTTTCCTAGAAACAAACATTTAAAATGAATAGGAGTCCTTATGGAAAGTTGAGAGGAAACGCTTTCTTATGACTGGACCGCTAGAGTCAAAAATACGTTCTTCAGAATAATATTGTGGAGAAATTTGAAATGCACAGAATTACAAAATATATAGTCAAGTGCCATGTATTACCTAAACCCTCGTATAATATCCTTGTTCGTTTCGCTCTGCAATATTTTCTGTAACTGGTATGAGAGTTTGATACCGAGTTGTGCCTTCATATGAATGAAACCAGGGTATTTCTTATCAATCTCTTGTAAATTCTTATCTGCTGTGTGAGACACTGTCACTTCCGTGTCTGTGCTCATACAAATGAGGTAGGGAACGATCTGAAAATACAAAATATGTTGATGATGTCTCATAATATATAGGAAATATTTTGTATTTTACGACAAAATAAATGGGGAATAGAAAAAAAACTCCGCTCTCTTGTATAATCTATTACAGTACCCCCTAGTGACGAGTGGCGACCATAATGTCGTACAAAGGAATAGCAAAAACCTATAAAACAACTGGTTCAACCATAATTCGTTAATCAAATAAAACTTTACAAAATGTATTATGCGTAGTCGACGTTTGTCTAAAGGGGGATTCAATGAATATATATTTAATAAATAAAGCAGTAAAAAAAGATTTAAATTAATAAATAAACACCCAATAGACTCATACTTCTGCCCCAAACTAGGATTCATTGTGGTTATCAGGAACTACGAGTGCCGTAGTACCACAATACGCGGGCCCGGAACAAATACAAGCAGAAAATGCAAACATTTGTCCCGCAGTGGGAATCAAATCCTCGTCCGTCGCGCCATCAATGTAGTTAGTCTCACCTGTACAGGATGTACTAAACCCTGCGCCAACACAAGTTGCACTACTTTTATAGCACTCGACCGGACGACGGTACTCGGATGAAGGAACGATCCAAGGATTTCCTTCAAGTACAGCTGAATAACGGTCGACGCCATGCCCGAAGATACGTCACCCATTTCTTTGAGATTCTCATGTTTCGACCGCGTGGACCCTGAAATGTATTTACACTTTTACTTTAAAAGTGACATTAATACGGAGATTAATGTCTCTAAGAATCTCCATATAAGAAGTACAGTCAGTTTCATAAGTTGTAGAAAAAGCTTACACTCTTTATCCTGTCTGATCATCCTTTGCTCCTCCTCTTGTAAGTACATTTCCACGTTCCTCAGCACGTCTGCCTTCATGTCGATGGGTGCGAGATCCGACGTGAGCAGCTGATGGTAGAACTCCTTCAGTTCCGGCCGCAGCATGAACTCGTAATGCCGCACACACACGGAGCCTAGCGCTTTCAGTGTATGCGATACGAAGTCTTCATCTTCTAGGCCGACGAAGAAGAGTAACGTGCTGTATACTTGTTCCTTTATATCAGCCTGAAAACATAAGTTAATTTTTGCAACAATTTGAAACCTCCATCGTGGTTTTCCATCACTGACTGCAGCGATGACGACGCACAAATATATTTCAAAAATTAGGGCCTATCCATAAATTACGTCACAAGAATATTATGATTTTTGAAGCCCTCCCCCCGTCCTTGTCACATCTGTGTGACCCCCCACTAAAGCTTTTTGCTAGAGTTGAAGTCACACTTTATTGACCCCCTCCCTCCCCCTTAGCGTGTGACGTAATTTATGAATGCCCCCAAAGCGATAAGCCTTTTCGAAAATAAATGATAACGAACAACCTCTTATGGCACATATACGAGCCCCTGTCGTCGCGGTTAATTATAATACCGGTTCAGAATTCCACCCTTTCTACGACATAGCTCGCGCCAATAAAAAAAAAGGTTGTATGATAGCAAATTAACTTTGTAAGGCATTGTGCTATAATATGATGATGAATTAGTCTGCCTTTCTGTCGTTCGAGTGGTAATATGTGGCTGTCGACTTACCGGAAGTCCGTCAATGACTTTAGACTCTGTAAAGTCGAAATACCGTAGCAAAAGCCCTACGATAAACAGCGATCTCCGAAAGTGCGGGCGCGAATGCGACGTTCGCGTCAGTTCAGGGTCCCTCTGCCAACTAGTTTTCCAGTACAGGAGTACATCTATAAAGGGCATTTTTTTATAATTTTCAAACACATTATGCAGGAATCTCGATATTATTTCGAAAAGGTGTCCAGGCATTTGACCAATGCATACCTAGAGGAGCATAACAAATTATGTAGACAAATCAGTAAAACAAGTAATTTTTTTGCGTAATTTTTCAACCAGATAAGCAAAAACAGGACGTAAATTGTAACAGACAAACAAACAAAAAAAACCTTTTATGACAAATGCATATACGGACTCCTTGCGTCCCGGGTAAATACATGCAAACACCTGATATTTTAACGGTTTTCAATCGCGCTTTATTATATTAGACACCATGAATACTCGTTAAAACATCAGTAATTATGTGTACAAAGCGAAGATTTAAGTAACACTTACTGTGATACTTTTGGAAGACATCTCTGATGAGTTTGTAATTGTGCGTTAGATTATTGACTATGGCCGCTAGGCAGGCGATACACGAGGCTATGACCAGCTGCCCTCGTTGTAGGATCAGCTTTACAGCATCTTCCTCGAGTTGCGCTAGGAATACCTCGCTTGGGTGCTCCATCAAAGGCACTACTAGTTCTAAGGTTGCCGCCACTGTGGACATTATCTGCTGTTCGTATTGATTCTGAAAACATATTGATTATGTTAGCATTTATTGATAGAATAGTCAAATTCAGTGAATTCTTTTACATATCGGCATTACGCTTATTGCCCGACAGAGGATCGTTTTGTTTTGAGCGCGTATGTGTGTGGGATTCTTTACAACCTCGTAGCAACCAAACGGTTGTATGGATTTCAATAAATGAGGTATCGTTAGACGCGTCGTGGTCTCGAGACTGACGTAAAGTTATCAACTGTTAAAAACTATTAGACTATTTAAAAATAAATTTAGTTTATAATTTTCATCCGAAGAAACTGCCGTCGGACATTTTATTTTCCGATACGCAAGATCAAATATCAGAACATACGAAATCCTCTCGCGTCTACTGAGGGTGGAAAGAGGCATTAGGTATATTTAAAAAAAAACACTTACTTGACATTTTAAGCTCAGGTACGGCTGTAACGTTAAGGCATGGTTCACCAACAATTGTGGCCTAATCTTAGCAAATAAATGCAGAGTTGAAAGACACGCTAATATACGCTGTGATGAGCTGGTTCCTGTAAATTGAAACAAATAATTTACTAGTTATGTAGTTTTTTTAGTCAGGTGTCATGTTCATTTTTAAAACGCCGATACTTTGTAGAGACGCCATTCGGTAACGAACTGTTTTTCTAACCATAGACAAACGAGGAGGGCAATTAAAATGGCGTTTTATCCTACGCTATACTAGGGAAGTTGGGAATACATAATATTATGTACATAGATCAAATAATAAATTGCTAGTTTACCTTCTGCACTACTCTCTTCTAGTTGAAGTAAGCTCTCAATGAGGCAGTCCACAATTTGTTGACATGCAAGTAAAAGTGATTTCGGTGGTTGGTATATGATTTTCGTTGAATCATCTTTGTCTTCTTTTGGTTTGAACAACTGCAAGTTGTAAAAGATAGTTATTGTAAAAATTTTAGACCCCGACGTGTGTACATCGTCTATTGCAGCTCGCCTTATTTATGAGCAATCCATGATGTCATACAAATCCTACTAATATAATAAATGCGAAAGTCTGTATGTTTGTGTGTGTGTGAATGTTTATTACCACGTATCTCCGTAACTACTAAACCGATTTTGATGAAATTTGGAATGTAGACAGTTTAGGATCTGGAATAACACAAAGGCTAATCTAATTTTCCGGTTATAGAGGGCGGTAAAGTTTCTATGAAAAAAAATATTGTTTGATTCGCTCAAAAATCTGTACAAATAAACTTTACAGTAAATAATGAAACACGTATTTTTTATTTTTTCAAAACAACCATTTGGGGGTGTGCAATTGAGTTCTAAATTTTGTATAAATTGTAATCCTTGGTTCAATTCATTCAAAAGTTGGTGGACATAGTTTGAAGCCTGGAGACAGTCATATGCTACTTTTATTAACATAACACGCGGGCGAAGCCGCGGGCAACAACTAGTCTATTTCATAAACCACATTTCAATCGGATAAGCCGTCTTATCTTATAGCAAACGCGTATACGGGCTCCTTAAGAGGCCTGTGGAGGATGAATTGCCCATACTAACGTAATACCAAAATCATTTCTAATTAGAGCTTATTTCCACCATATTATGTTATTATTTGTATTCGAATAGTATTTATCTAAGTACCTTGATAAATATTTTTTTCAAAATATTTACCTAAAATGAAATGTACAAAAATCGCATTCTGGAGATTTTACGTCAATTAACACATGTTTTCATCTTATTTGTTTCATTTTAAAAACAACAATATCTTATGTATTGTTTATTTAGTTACAAAGCTTATATGTAGTTACAGAATAACAACACGATGTGAAAAATACAACACGTTTTCAGTCATCATTTTTGGTATTACGGAACACCACCAAATTTATAACAAATTCTGAACGGCTAATATTGCTATTGCGCAAGCACGGGCGGGCCTGAATCAGCTAAATAGATATAATAATAGTTTTGGACGTTCCTCGAATTGAAGTGCCGAGTCCCTGTATTGTACGTCCATGGAATGCACAACCATGGAAAGTACAGCCAGTATTACAAACCATGGGTTTTAAATACTTGGTTTGTAATACTGGGCGTACATTCCTGGGCGTGCATTCCCTACACGTGTTGACCTTGTACGGCCAGTTTTGTACAACCCTGGAATGTACAGCCATGGAATACGAACCAATTTCATGCTCTGTTTTCATGTGCGAGTGCTATCAAGGGGCAAGTGCTGTGTTGCCAAAGTATTTTACGCTATTAGTAAATTAATGTAGATGTAGTAAGTAGATTAGTTATTTATGTCGGTTTTTTGCAGATGAACTAACCGGTTGGTTTTTTTTTTTTTTTGAACCCAAGTTTGTTGGATAAAGTTCGGATAGCAATCCTCCTTTTCTGAGTGGTAAAAAAAAAACCTAATAACCTAACCAATCCAAGACGGATTTGCTTAGTAAGGATTTCTCAGGCCAACATTAACTTATTGTTTACATTATTTATCAATGGCAACTCTTGGTTGAACATATTAGAACTTGCTCAGTGCAAACGAGCCTCGTTCTCGTCATGTGACTTTTTCGCGTCGACGAGAGCTCACGCATATGACGAACTCTCGACCAATGAGCGTCGAGAATATTGGTTTGTAATCCGGGGTGTACATTCCAGGGGTGTGCAATACCGTCATGTGTTTAGTTTGTACGGAGCGTATTGTACGACCATGGAAAGCACACCCAGATAGTTGTGCTTTGCATGTACGTACAATACGGTCTCCCGAAGTGCCGAGATGCGTTCGCCGGATCCTTAAGCAACCAGTAATAATCAATAATAATTAACTTTGATCGTTTGAGACATGGCGCGCAGATTACGATAATGGACACATTTTTATAACAAAATTTTTGCATCGAGTCATTCAACTAGTGCACACTCGTTGTTATGCAAAAGTTGGGATATTTGTTACTATAATTGATATTTGTAGCAGCATTCTACTTGCAATTGATCTTTGTAGCAGCTCAACGAAAATGAGTAGTAGCTTGTGATCTAGAATAAAAATATAGGCTATATTTTAACCAGACGCGAGCGAAGCTGGGGTCACAAGCTAATAAAACAATTAAACTCACAGTCATCAGCAGCTGTTGGAACCATTCGAGACCGATGTCCCGAGACGATATAACCACGTCTGTGATGTTAAGGACCTTCCTCGTGAGCGGGTCAGCAGCGGCCGCCGTCATGTCGAGCGTCCCGGGCCGCAGCGTATTCGCGCACGGACTGAACCACATGTTTTGAAACACCTCCATCACTAACTTGCGGATTCCCTCCTCGTCATTCACCCTCCTAATCATTTTTACACAAATCTCGGGAATTTTAGGGAATTCCGGGCACTCTATACAAATGTCTTTTAGAATTTTTATCACACGTTTTCGCACTGATACTCCAGTATCCTGAAAATAAATTAAACGAAGTTTAGCGAAAGCGCTGACAGATGTTATTATTTTACCTGCTGATTGCTAGCTACGCATATTTGGTCCTGTTTATTAAATAGTAAGAATCAAAGGTATTTTTCAGAACCACGCTTAACACAACAGCCAGAACTAGCAATACGAGAAAAAAAAATAGAAATATAACTCGCCAATCAAAATAAAATTTTAATCTATTTAGCTGACAAGAAAGTGTTCAATAAAGTAGGACTTAGCTTCAACTCGATTCATGGCGAAACGTTCAACGTATTTCCGACATTAGAACATTTTTGTGACACATTTAAATCAAATATTCGAAATATGTTTACGATTGAAATTAACAAACTTTACTTACTAAATAGAAACATTAATACTTTGGGGGATGGGAGAACAGAACAGAAGAACAGTAGACTTCTTTATGCTATTGATGAAGATGATGATTAACTTACCAATATTCTGTTTGAGAGCATTCCATAATACTTGTCAATGAGATCGGGTCGGCTGAGCACGAATTTGCCGACGAGGTCGACGGCCGCCTCACGCACAGCCGTGGATTGGTCGAGGAAGGACCGGTTCACACCGAATTGCATATCCTGCCTCGCGAGCACCGCGGGGTCCGCCTCCACTATCATCGCGAGACATTTCATCGCCTTCGTTCGGATCGCTATCGTGTTCTCGCAGAGGATAACAAGGATTTTCCTGAGGTACTTGTCGAAGCTTTGCGAGAACGACCTCTTCGAAGCTAGATACTGCGATATTAGCTCAGCACCTCCGTAGTCGATGTACGATTGCATCACTTGCACCTGCGTGCCGCCTTGGTACCTAAAAGGTCGGATCTTCTCCAGAAAGAAATTCTTCCGTCGTTCGATCGTTTTGAATTTCTCAGCTGACACTATTGCACTGCTTTTCTTCGACTCTTTGACGCCGCTATCAATGTCCTCGTCCGCTTCAGACTCGTCGGTAGATTCATCTTTATATCGCTTCTTAGATTTCTTCGTCTTCTTGGTGGGTGAGGTTGCTTTGGGCTGGATCACCATGTCTCGAAACCACTGAGTGATGTAGAAATGCCGCGCGCAGTTCCAGGCTTGGTCTTTCTGTCCGTTGATGGCGAGGTAGTCAAGGAGTACTCGTTGTAGAAATTCGGTCCTTTCTTCGTCTTCATCAAGTCCCGAAGTAACGTTCTATAAAGAAAAAAAACAATGTATTTATTAATAATAATGAAACGAGTTCTAAATACTTCCTGAAAATTGTGTGCCTACATGTTGCGTCAAAATAATGTGACTCACAAGTTTTTATGTGTAAAAAGGTAGTTTTTTTTTAGAAAAGCTTTACAAACAGCCTAAAAAACAATATTTATTCAAATCATTCAGATGAGGCTTGGTTGCCAACCTAATAATCAATCTAGAAATAATGTTTTCCCCTTAATGATTATCTCCATCTGATTAGATAGAAAGAAACACGACCATTGCCGGAAAAAAATAATCTCTTCTGGTTATTGATGTTTGTACCTGAGCGAGCGAGCCGTCCTTCTCCTCTTCGGCGCGGATGTCGCGCACGACGGCGTCCATGGTGGAGAGCTTGGCGCGCGACTGCACGCTGTCGCGCCTCAGCCGCGCCGCCACCAGCCCGAGGTACTCCAGCGATGCGACACGCACCGACATCTCCATTGACTTATCTGACATGTATTTCACCTGAAATAAATTACACAATTTCAATGCTCATTATTGAACATCTTTTTAATCATCATGTCAATGCCGATTTCATCATCCGTTGAAATCGGCATTGACAAGGATCATTTCGAAAGAATCGTCAACTTATGAACTAAATGAATTTAAGAGTATATGTGAATCAATTTGTGCCAAGATGTCTGCCAGTCGCACGCGTTTGTGGAAGTGAGAGCCCGGCTTCGTGTCGGAGCAAGAGATAGAAAGAAAGACGAAAGACTACTGAGCGAAACTCACCAGCATAGTTCCAAGAAGACTAAGCAGCAACTCAGTGGCAGGCCACTCAGGTTTGTTGACGGTGGTAAGTAGATCGTGCACGAAATTTTCAAACAGGGGCCTGAAGTCAACCTCTTCATTTCGACTCCGGCACTTGTTCAGGAATGACGTCAGGAATGTACCGCCCACACTGATCGCTGCTTCGTACTTGGATATTATCAGAAGATCTTTGTCTACATGCTGGAAATAAAAAGTAAATGATAATACATTAATTTTCTTTGCTGACAAGAATAGCATTGGAAACCCAACGATGCAGGTAACAGTAAAATTATACGATCTCTTAATATGGGTTTGATGACCTCTGTGGTGCAGTGGGCGAATGCCCACCTGAGACGCAGAAGGTTGCGGGTTTGATTCCCACTGCGGGACTAATGTATGATATGCAAATATTTGTTTCGGGTCTGGGTGTTTTCTGTGTATATTATGAATGTATTAAAAAAACTATACAAATTAATATTAGTCATGTAGTTCCCATAGCACAAGTTCTGCTTACTTTTGGGCTAGATGATGCTGTGTGAAAAAATGACCATCATTATTTATTTATTATCGTTATTTAATAGTAGTAGATTAACGACGACGACGATTAGACGATTTTTTATGCATTTTATTTCGAAAAGAAAATATTTTGGCTTAAAATACGCACCTAAAATAAAAGACTATTGTAAGGAAAGAGACTTACTTTTTTACCATCGGACGTTTCAGCTTGGTCCTTGTTCTTGTCCTTCTCGTGAGACTTGCAAAGAGTTTCGGGCAATGTTACAACACATTGCACCAATTGCAATACAAGGGCGGTCAGCATCTGAATGTGTTGGTCCGAGCTTAGCTGGAAGGAGCGCAGGTTATGTTTCGAACTCGGTATCCGAGCTATCGACGCTAGTATATCTTCGAGCAGCAATCGTCGGTGTTGCTCGTATTTTGTGAATATCTGTGACAAGTATATTTTTATGACATGACGCAAAAAGAGCAGTGTTTTAAGTTTGTAGGTTTTGTAAGTGTGCCGTTTTTTATCATTAAAAGATCTTCATCTATCTATACTAATAATAAAGCTGAAGAGCGTTATTTTTTAGGGTTCCTTACCTCAAAAGGGTAAAACGGAACCTTTATAGGATCACTTCGTAGTCCATCTGTCCATCAGTCTGTCTGTCAAGACCCTTTTTCTCAGGAACCCGTGGAGTAAATATTTATATAAATATTTTTGCTCTATAAAATACAAAAATATTTTTTACACAAGCTTGTATGTTCATCAAAATAATTAACATTTTCCTTTACTTTCCTTTACGAGTTCCTGAGAAGAAGGGTCTTGACAGACAGACAGACCTAATCTCATCAGCTAGTAACGATATGGCCGTGCCAAAAAAAATTAACTGACCGTAGTGACGAGTTTTAAAGCCGCCAATTGCAGCTCGCTGACATTCTCCACGAAGAAGGGCGACACCCCGACAGTGGAGGCGTGCAACACCGTGGTATCGGTGAGATGATGTCCGCCCAGCAGCTCGGACAGCAACGTCACGGACTCGTGCGCGTGCGTGTACAGCTCGCGGATAGCGCGCGTCGAGCCGGCGCCTTTGCGGGTAGCGTTGGTGGCGCCACCGCCGCGACGTTTGCGTCCGTCCACTGAAAGTAGGATATTATAAAAGTTAATTATAGTAGGCAGTAAAATTCCATTGCTGAATATAATAATGCTGGACATTATTCACACAGCATCATCTAGCCCCAAACTAAGCAGAGCTTGTATTATGGGAACTAAATTCCCATAATACAAGCTCCTATAGTATACCTAGTATTAAAAAAAACAACACGCTCACTACTCTATTCCCCAAATGGATGGACAGCCTCAGATTCATACTCAGCGCGTAGATCTTTGAGGATACCAAGTAGGAGGTAGTGAGAGACACGTCCTTAAATTATATTTGGCACATGCCCGCGTTTTGCAAGTAGTTGCAAGCCCATCGCCGCTTATTGGAACACAAACATACGTAGTATCATCGCCATATAAGGCGAATTTAGCCACCGAGGCATTATGAATAAGGTTGATAGTTACTGAACTCTAATCGAAGCCTCTTTAAAAGATCAAGATGTTTTGAAAAAAAAGGTGAGGAATGTCAATTGATGGAATATGACAAAATGATCATCATTAACTACCTGTGCAAGTCCAATGTTGGACATTATTGAGACATACGAAGTAAGATCGCGGAGAAATACTAATAAAGGACGTTCTCTTACACAATAGTATGGAAGTGAAAAGGACGAACTAGCAAACATGAGTGGCGAAAAGTGACATGCAATCCCCCGATTTCCCCATTAGTCTCCATCCGTGAGATCTAGATCTAGTTAACTTACCTTTCTTTTTGGATGTCGCCTGAATGCTATAAACTGGATCATATACACAGTAAATGGTGTTGTTCAGTTGGAATTTTATGAACATAATTATTCTATCTATGACATCTTCCAGGAAAATGCGCTTGGGCATACTAGGTGACGTCATCACGTACAGAGCTGTCAAGCATGCGTCCGACGCGCACATAACCCGTTCTAATGCCGACTCGACCCATATCTGTCTCATTTCTTCGCTATCTTCCTGCAAAATAAGATACAATTGTTACTTACCAATAAATTTTATCTACCTATTTTCTTAAGAGGATATTTATTTTTGTTTTGTATAACTGTGTTACCTTATGGGTCTGACATAAACTATGTATAAGTCCTTAAAAAAATTGTGTTTTGTGAAATGACTACTAACCGGATCACCAACGAGGGACATTTTCTCCGCCGCCCTGATGTTTTTCTCCAATATATTCAACAATCGAACTAATCTATCAGAAGGAATTGCTTCCATAGCACCGAGATTTTTCAACTTAGCTGCTTCTGAACAGAGCTCTTGAAGCTGGTACCGTGGTAGTAGCAATTCTTCAGGAATGTCGGTCCCCTCTGGATACAGAAATAAAAAAAACGAACAGGCTTGAATATTATTCAAGGTGAGTTGATATAATTTCGGTAAAATATTTTTAATCAGCTGTTCGCAGACGGCCACTGCTGTACATTCATCATGACTTCAGTTATTGCACGCATTTCCTCTGACTGCTGAGGGTCTGTACTGAGTTTATTACTCAATTCGGTTACCGAATCAACAATTTTTGTATGAAAATCTGGAGGATTCGGTCACCGTTTCGTAATTTTTTTGAATTGTTTGTAACACAGCATAGACACTCTGCCCTCCTCGGAAGGCGAACGATCTTTATTGATGAGCCGCTTAACGGTATTGAAGAACCGGAAGACCCAGCGCCGTTTTACTGTTTTTCGAAAATATATCACAATTTGAGCACTTTTCTCCCAAGTATACCCGGCCTAGTTTTACTTCACGTTAGCGATCTGCGTTTTGGCCTGTAAGTTTAACACCCAGGATACTGAGCTTGTAGTGACAGCTCTCGCTACATGATTGCTACTATTCATCAAAACAACGTAGACCGAAGAACAACGAACTGCTGATATGAAGCGTTACATACTACTACATACTACCTAAGTAGGTACTTACACGTATGTAGGTACAGACGACGCTATGTCGCATCATACAGCTAAGGTCTAGATCGCGCTCATTACTTATCTTGCAATCAGAACATAAATAAGTAAACGCAAGTGGATTGATGGATCAACACTTTTGCAAATGAAGGACACATTACCGTGTTCACCATTATGCGGCACATGCACAGCTTTCTGGAAAACCTACATATAACAGTAATTTATCTTACTCACCCATTTCTTCCGTTATGAGCACGTCATCATCAATGGCGTCAAACACTGACTCAATCAGTTTGTTAAACCTTTGATAAGTGTTCGTTTCCATTAATTCATCTACAGACAACATTTCGAGGACAGGTACTAGTCGTCTTTCCACTTTTCGTAGCTTAGGTCGTACTGAAAATGCAAATTATCAACTATAAAAGCAAAAACATCTCTGAATCAACGAGATTTTTAAGCACAGCCATGATCGACATGACATTTTATGGTTTTAATCTTATCTGCTGTATCACAAGTGAAGTCCAACTTCCATGAAATACATGAAAAGCACAGTGTAATCATTTCATTTACCAATAGTTGCTTCCGCCTCCTCCTTTTTACTGGCTTCTTCATGTTTCCGCTTTACCGCTTCCCAATTTTTCTCTCTAGCTATATCTATTGCTTCTTTTTCTTTATCTACAGCTGGTGTATTACTAATAGTTTTTGTTTTGAGTGGTACATTGTCGTCTGAATCTGAATCGATAGCACTACTTTTTGTTGATCTGTCATCATTGGTAAATTCATGTTTTTTCAGTATACCCTCCTGATAGAAAAAAAAAATTAGGACAATAGATTAATGCAATAAATTTTAATAAGTTTATATATATATCAATCAAATGTTTTCCGTCATATGGCGGTGCCGCTACTCAAACCCTGTTTAAATTGAAAACATAACTTACTGATAGTCTTCCAAGTTTGACAACAGGAAATCTTATGATGGCTTTACTAGGGTCTGGTTTTTCTTGCACGGGTGCATAAGGTGCACCCATGGAAGGTTGAGGCACTTGAGGCTCTTGGCGTAATGGGGAGGGGGCTACGCTGGCCTGGGCTGGAGACTGGCCGGTCATCACATTACCACCATCTGAAATTATTTTAAAATACATGATCAGCATCAGAATTATATTGATATTATCTTATGCTAGCTTTCACTCCTGTTGGCTTCACTTGGCACCCAGATAAAAACTAGCCTGTCAGATCAAACTAAGTATCTGGACAAATACATCACGCTTAGTTTTCCTTTCAGGATAACGCAAATTTGTCAAGAAAAAACTTGGCAGAAGTCACGTGACATTTCCCACAGCTGACATTAGCTGCAATTTCCATACAATTCCGAAGGCATCAACGCCAACAGAAAGTGGTATTTGTCTTGGCACCCAGTTCAACCCTTACAAACTTTACGACGCTCATTCGTAACAAAACATCCACATTAGGTACTCATTATTCCCACACGGGCGAAGCCGTAAGCAGAAATTAGTACTTATTTTTAAAATAGTTACACATGCATGGAACACAAACACCAAAATTCAAAATAGTGCACATACCTTGTTCAAAAGTCTTCTCTTCAGATTGCATTGCCATTGGCTCATCAGTTTGATTTGTTGGTGACATGGCTAAGGGGTCTCTATCCTCCAAGTTGGTATCAAAACTTCTATTATCTTGCACTAAACTGTTGTAGAATCCCCCATTTTGTGAGTTTGGACATGCGGTATTTGCGAGTTGGTTAGTATAGACATTGGAGGTGTTTGCACTGTTCCAAATGGGAGAAACATTGTTTTGGGCAGAGATGTTAAGTTGACTGCCAGGTCTGGCTTGTGAGGGTGGTGAGCCCATGTTCACATGAGGTGATGACTGAGATGGTGGAGCCAGTAACTGTTGGTTTGGAATGGATGCTGATTGAACTGCCGCCCCGACGGGGGATGGACTCAAAGGAACAGCGTTGTGTGAGTAGCTGTATGAAGGTGCAGTTAATACCCCATTAAACTTTGCAGAGCTCAGATGATTGCTATAATAAGTACGTTGTTGTTGGTCAAACACATTGGGATTCACATTCAAGATAGCTTTTAAAAGTTCAGGTGTAGCTGGTTGTGGGGCCGGACTCACAGCATTTGGTATGGTTTCATCTTTTAAGTCACTGAAATAAGATTGTTCACATTATATTTAATCACACACCAAAAAGTTAAATTGCCCTAATGAGAGGCTGGTGACTGAAAATATATATTACAGATACACACTTCAACTTTATTACATTTATGAATCAACACAACATATAACAAGTTATATTTGCAAATTTTAATTCCCCTTAAGACTTGTTTTCCATCCTCCATTTCAGCGCCCCTTATTGACTTGTGGTGATAAAACCTATCTAAGAACCTATCTTTGTAATCATACAAATTAATTACAAAAAACCAACTTTACACACCACATTCACACAAAAAATCCCGCACATTCAAGTATGTTTTAAATGATGTACATTTTTGTTTTATTATAATAAAGTCTTATTTTTTACTTAATGGAATACCCCTACATAAAGTTGATATAATTATGTATGTAATTAAACCACAGTACTGAATTGAATTCTCACATATGTTGAACTGATGTTTGCATGAGAGATTGAAGCAGCAGGGTCACCAGGTTGTCATCACGAGTTGCAAGAAGTATGGCAGCCTCCTCAGCAACACGGGGGTGAAACAGTTGTGACTTGTTATTTAATGTGGATGGTAAAGGTGTTGGTAGGGGTAACACTGGCAACACTAAAGAAAAATAATAAAAATATGTAAAAAAATAATCCTCAAAATCAATAACATTACTGATGGGCTAGAGCCTAGACAAAGTCCACTGGCTTCATAGCTATTAAATTTTTACTACTGATCGTCCAGAATTAAGCTATTGCAATGTCCCATGGTCTAATTGTGATAGCTTACTTCCAACATATATTACAAAAAACTTTGACAGTAGTAACAGTTAAAATAGGAAATTTATAAAGCAAATGGTTCTTCATAGATTTTCTATATTCTAGCAAGACCATCTAGTAAGTTAAGACACCTCTTTCTGTGTATCAAGTAACTACTCAATAAGGTAGATAGGGTGGTCCCTATCTAGTAGCAAACAGTCAACAGCCAACTTTATTTCATGAATGTAATGGGATTTATTTCCTATTAAGATAGTACCGATAGTGTACCTGTGTTTAAGATAGTATCAATTATTCTTTACAATGACTTTTATGTCATTGTCACTCAATGAAAAATATGCATGGTGCAAGTAGAATGGGTTCAGGGCTATTTTTCTGCTTTTTTAAGAACTTCCATTGATTTTCAACGATGTCAGTTCTATTGTACCCTCGTAGACTATATCAAACAAAGAGCAAAAAGAATCCCTCGTTAAATGACGTAACACAGCATTCCCTGATATCTATGTACTTTTATAATTTGTGATGCTACAAGGTCTAGACAAATACCACTTTCTGTTGGCGTTAACGCCTGCGGAAAGATTGATTTATATGGGAATGACTTTAGCTGTGGAAATGTCATGTGATAGCTGCCTAGTTTTTCCTTGACAAATTTGCGTTAGCGTGAAAGGAAATGTAAGCGTGAGGTATTTGTCTGGCCCCCCCTAGGTGACCCAGGATTGTTAATCTCGTTATACTTTTCTAACAAGTAAACTTTTAAATAAATTGGTTAAGTGCTAGTCTCATCATCATTATCATCATCATCCGGGAAAATCAACTGTCACTGGTTCCTTCTTGGTTACTGAGTTATGATCTATGGTGAAAAACCTGTGCAGTAAGAGGTTTTTGTCACCATTTTATGTAGGTATTTTACGACTTGAAATTCTGCAATAGAGTTAAGCATTTTTTTTTCTTTAGTGCGTGTACATAACAATATTTTGCAAAGCTTGCATAGATATTTCATTAGTGCATGATGGGTTTCAAACCCTAGCCTAGTGACCCGACGCCACATAAAGCCTTCCCTTAAAAAATCTTACACCATCTCCTTCATCCGACTTCACGCAAAGGGTGTACAAGTTTAAACACAGCATGGAACACCATTTAGTCACCACTATGCAATCACTGCCCCCTTTGAAAGTTAATCTAGGTTTCAAACTATACCCATTCAAAATTTTCTCAAAATCAATACCATTACAAAGATTATTTGCAAGAAACATCAAAATAGTCACTATTTTTATAGCCAGCAACCCCAAATTACCTATCTATCTAAAAATGGTAATGCGATAAAGACCTTTTAAACTTATAATTATATCTATCTAAATTGAAAAACCATTACACTCTGGCTATTCTTTTAGTTGTCTTCGATACTACTAAAACAAAAATGGTCATATCTTTATACAATTATACTGTGTCATTTAATTGTCAAATTGACAATAAAAATCAGGGACAAAAACTTTACTCATTCAACTAAGACCACTAAAATATAGGAATTCCTATTAGATTATATTTTAGTCTAGAAAATCTGTAAAAACAAGGGCCATGGCATACAAATATACACATACACATAATTGTAAAAACATTTTTTTTTTATTCTTTTAGCTCATATTATGAAAACCTCTGTAGTTTAGCAGACAAGTAGCTGGCCAAGATACAAATGTAGTTGATGTTTGTACAATCTGCAAATATGGTAACTACCATTTATTTATTTACACAATATTTGTATATGTCAATCAACATAAATACAAGTATAGCTATAACTATAACTACTTTAGCAGTTATTGGAGCAGGTTTATTTTGGTTAGATCAGAAGAAAGTGTTTCATTTGCATCCAAGCTACTGTCACAGTTATCTACTTTGGCTATTTGAGATAGGTACTTACAGTCTGTGAGGCTGGCTACACCTGCTAATGTTGTAATTGGGACACTTGGTATGTCTCTCTCATTCATCTTGATGTTTTCAGTTATTTCGCCAGGTGCAATATTACGTTCCTAGAAGTAAAAAGAAAGTATTTTCCTGCTTGATTCAGCAATGGGCAACAAACAATTCGTGGCGTTTGAAGTCTTTCACATTTTACACATGTAACACTTTTCATGATTTATCACTTCTGGTTTGTTTCTAATACTTTATTTGTATAAGATTTGCTTATTTTGGTGATATCAATATTTCAAACACTGTTGTGTAAATGGGGCAGCCGTCAATTTGATGCTTTGTTGTGCGTTGTGCATCAAAACGAAGGTCAGCGCATTTGTGCGACACTCCCAATAATAACTGGTAAATGTAATTAGCATATACACTGCGTGGTATTCATTATGATTAATTGACGAATACTCACTGCAACATTATGCTATTCTTTTAGTTTATCCAGGACAAAATAAACTCATTCCCAACATTTAGCTCAAGAGAACAAGAAAGTGTTGCCAATGTTTGAAATTTTCACCACATGACGCCATTTGTTATTTTTTTGAAACCCACAGATATAAAATAAGGACGCAGATGGGCCTATTACAGACCCAACTGTTCTGACGCTCAGCAAATAACCGCAAGGGTGTTTCCACAGATTAAAAATGTTGCTTCTCTTATAGAAAAGTTGTTAGGTGTTTCTCCTCTTTATTTTCATTATAGTTTGACATTTGGCTTTTTAGCCGATTAGTAGTTTGAACCTGCAAACTACTAATCGGCTAGAAAGCCAACAATTTGATATTGTTAAGGATTATGTTCATAGCATTGTCAGCCAAAGGTTAAAGCTAAGGTTCGAGTAATTAACGTAGGTAGGTTCTAATTAGGTTTTTTTAGTAAAATCAAAAATAATTTACATCTTCAAAGCGTTAAAAACTACTAACTTAGCTGTAAACGAAAGAAGTAAAGAAAAATAATACAATGTTATTATTTTACTTCTTTCTAGCTAAGTGTCTTCTTGTTTAATTGAAATTTGTTTTTAATCGATATCAAGATCTGAACGACTCTATTTAAGTTATTGGAATAATCTTATTACACCCTGTAAGTAAATTATTTCCCAGTTTATCAGGAAAAACAAAACAGAAATAGTTCTTATTGACTGTGGGAATGAGTTTGAAAATACCTTCGTGTTTTATTCTTCAACTGATTAAGTACCTTTGTATGGAAATTACATTAGCTGTAGAAATGTCACGTGAAAACTGCCAAGTTATACCTTGAAAATTTTGCGTCAGCGTGAAAGGAAAAGTAAGCGTGAGGTATTTGTCTAGACCCCGGTCTAGATAGTCTACTCCACTCGATACTCTATTACGTTTATTATAGATATGATCAACAAAGATAAAAAAAGTTATGTTCAATGGGAACATAAACCCGGAACCAACCGTCGTACAAGGCCACCCACTTGAAGTTATTGAGGATTTCGTATACCTCGGCCAAATTTTGCATTTGGGTAGACACAACTTCGAGAAGGAGGCCAAGAGAAGGATCCGGTTGGGCTGGGTACTTGGGTAGCGTTTGGAAAACTACGTCGAATCTTCTCCACACCAATACCACAATGCCCGAAGATTAAAGTCTTCAATCAATGCGTCCTACCCGCGATGACCTACGGTGCCGAGACGTGGACACTCATAGTAGGGCCAATGGGCTAATCCACTAGCTAGGTGGAGCGATGAATTAAAAAAGGTGGCGGGCAGAAAGTGGATGAGAAGAGCCGAACACCGGGCTCAGTGGCGCGTATTGGGAGAGGTCTATGTCCAGCAGTGGCCTGATGATTATGATGATGTTGAACATATCTACCTCCTCACTCGCGTGCATAAAGAACACAATTTAACCTCGCGGCTTCCGCTTCCTGCGCAATTGTGCTTGTTCGTCTGAATAAAAAGAGTGAGTTACTTTTTTTGAGGAAGAGTGTAGCTATGTACACGTGGCTGTGGACCCACACATACGAGCTGTACAATGTCGTCATATGGAGGGAATGCACAACCAGTAAAAAGTCATGGTTTGGATTTGAAATACTGACTGCACTGTGTTTTCCCTGGTCGTATGTACCATACATAGATTAGTTAGGGTTACTACGTGGTACACAGGGACTCGGAACATAGTGGAACTAACCACTAAGTTTATCAATTTTATCCTAGGATTCTACGGTATAGCACTACTCCACAGAGCGTGACGAGCGTGTGATGACAGTACCCCCCTTCCTGTCAGTATCTCTTACAGAGAATTTCTACGTACCATACGGAACAGTATCCACCATTATTTGCGATGCAACTACAATAAAGAAAGTTATAAACTATCAATTTTATCCTAGGATTCTACGGTATAGCACTACTCCACAGAGCGTGACGAGCGTGTGATGACAGTACCCCCCTTTCTGTCCGTATCTCTTACAGAGAATTTCTACGTACCATACGGAACAGTATCCACCATTATTTGCGATGCAACTACTAGCTTTGCTGGCTTTCCAGATCAGGTACTATTGTAATCTTTAGGTTTAACTACGTCTAGTTACTTTTAGTTTATACAACTCTAAAGGTTACTTTAGTGTTTTTTGGAATTTGTAGAATTTTTTTTTTATTTAATCTTGAATCCAAAATGAAACGGATAATGAACGTAGTTGCTAACTTTTATTTGTTTTGCAATATTGGCAAAATATTTGAGAGAAAAAGTTGTATGTGTTATAATCGAACACAATCTGTAAATGCATAAACGACTACACTTGAAAATGTGACATTTCAAGTGTAGTCGCTTATTGGTCACACATCTTTACGATAAAAAATCAAGTTATAGCTGGAAACACCTTATTCTAATATTCACCTCATTCTACAACACATTCAATATAAAAATTGCACAGATTTTAAGCCAACTAAAGAAATGCTAAATTACATGAAAGACAGCAAGAAATAAATTTAAGTGACATTAGATATTTATATTATGATGGTTCTAATGAATAAAACAGCTATTTTTATTTATTATTGTTTCTTTAAACCTGCATAGGTACAAAGCATATGTTTTATGAAAATGTATGAGACACGGCAATTTCTCAAATTTTGTATCAAAACACGGCAATTCGATATCTAAAACGCAGCAGTATTTTTTTTAATGGCAACCCTGGATACGACAGACTCTCAAATCTCCCTCTTTTCGAATTTGATAAGAAACTATTTTGTTCCTCCCTCGCGTTGTTCTTAATTTTGGTATTGCTAAAGATGATAACAACGCCGATGAATTTTTCAGAGAAATCATTAGTAGAGAATGGCGTGGTTGGCATACTATTTTTACAGATGCCTCTAAACTGTCTCCTCTAGGATGTGTTGGATATGGAGTTTTCCATTCTCAATACGATATAGTTCAAAAAGTGAAGAGTCCTCCAGAAAATTCTGTTTTTACTGGAGAATGTCTAGCCTTATTAGAAGCCATTAAATATATCCTGTTGTTTAAACTATCTCGTACCATAGTTTTTCAGACGCTCGTAGTGCTCTTCAATCACTTATTTCTAATCCTTTCTCTTCTAGAAATCATAACCCATTAATATTTCAAATTAAAAAGTAAATCATCCAATGTAATGCCAAGGGATTTGAAGTTGTATGAGCTTGGATTCCTGGTCACACTGGCATAGCTGGCAACGAAAGGGTCGATAAAGTTGCAAAAGATGCTGTCGTATGTGGGGACAAAGTTGCCTTTAAAAATTACTGTCATGATCTCCTCTCCCTAAATCTCGTCTTTCTAGACGTTGGTCGGCCCACTGGAAAAATTCATCTAAAGTTAAAGGCGTCTTCTTTGCAAAAATCCAACCAGAAATTCCATGTAAAACTTGGTTCTCTAAATTAAAAATCAGAAAACGCCTTACGTCTATGCTAATCCGTATGAGAATGAGTCACTGTTGTATTCCTGTTCATTTGCACAAAATTCATATAAAAGACTCTTCTATTTGTGAATGTGGCCTTAATCATATATTTTTTTCCTGCCCCTTCTGAATCATTCAAAATTATTTCAGTCTCTTATCTCATTAAAAATTTCCTTCGCTACTTATATTCCGGAACTTTTATTTTCTAAAGACCCTAAAATCTATAAAACCCTTGTCCAATTCATAAACTTCAATAATCTGAAATTATTAAAAATATGTATGTATTGTGTACTGTTTGTTTATTTCGCCTAATT
Organism: Perizoma flavofasciatum; assembly: GCA_958496245.1. Classification (NCBI taxonomy): domain Eukaryota; kingdom Metazoa; phylum Arthropoda; class Insecta; order Lepidoptera; family Geometridae; genus Perizoma; species Perizoma flavofasciatum. The sequence goes on along the minus strand of OY292425.1, from coordinate 7,758,390 downwards.
ATTACTAACTGTAGTTGTGTCTGTCTAACTAACCAAACTAATATTTTATTTCAGCTATTCTGGTCAGCTGTGTCAGTAGCAATAGCCTGCTTCAACGCCGTACTTCATAATTATGACGTGACACTGGCAGAAATGTTCAAGTAGAACGATTGCAATAAAAAAAAAACAACTGACTGACGGACGATAAGCATCAAAGCATACGAATTAAAATAAAGTTACTGAAGACGAGGTCGTATGGTCATACGACTATAGCCTATCCCAGACGGGTAAATAAAAATAAAAAAGCATCAAAGCATCTTATGTTTTTTTTGGCGGGAACCGCAAAAACAAGAAGGCGCGCTTTTCGAAAATATTTTATATTTTTCAAAACCGGGCAAATCTTTCTTGTAGTTTGCTTGGAATAATTATAAATAGGTGGATCAACTGTGTAGCCAACAGTAGTGTCCCGATATGGCGAAGAAAAGACGAAGAAAGGAGGAACCGCCCCCTCCAGATGGACCGCTGCCAGCATCGCAGAGTCCCTGAGTATTGTACGTCCATTGAATGCACAATCATGGAAAGTACACCCCTGGAAAGTACAGCCAGTATTACAAACCATTGGTTTCAAATACTTGATTTGTAATACTGGGCGTACATTCCTGGGCGTGCATTCCCTACACGTGTTAACCTTGTACGGCCAGTTTTGTACAACCCTGGAATGTACAGCCATGGAATACGAACCAATTTCATGCTCTGTTTTCATGTGCGAGTGCTATCAAGGGGCAAGTGCTGTGTTGCCATAGTATTTTACGCTATTAGTAAATTAATGTAGATGTAGTAAGTAGATTAGTTATTTATGTCGGTTTTTTGCAGATGAACTAACCGGTTGGTTTTATTTATTTGAACCCAAGTTTGTTGGATAAAGTTCGGATAGCAATCTTCCTTTTCTGAGTGGTAATAAAAAAACCTAATAACCTAACCAATCCAAGACGGATTTGCTTAGGAAGGATTTCTCAGGCCAACATTAACTTATTGTTTACATTATTTATCAATGGCAACTCTTGGTTGAACATATTAGAACTTGCTCAGTGCAAACGAGACTCGTTCTCGTCATGCGACTTATTCGCATCGACCAATGAGAGCTCACGGATATGACGAACTCTCGACCAATGAGCGTCGAGAATATTGGTTTGTAATCCGGGGTATGCATTACCGTCATGTGTTTAGTTTGTACGGAGCGTATTGTACGACCATGGAAAGCACACCCAGATAATTCAAACCAAATGGTTTGTAATACTGGCTGTACTTTCCAGGGGTGTGCATTCCATGGTTGCGCTTTGCATGGACGTACAATACGGTCTCCCGCATCGCACTCTGAGTCTTCGGATTCAGACGAAGACAAATTGGCAGCAGCGGATTCATCCAAAAACAAAGTCGTAGATAAGTATGCAGTCTTTAAGGTCTTGGGATATTCACGTAAGTACCCTGAAGATTCAAAAAAAGGTGAGTTTATTGTTTTTCTCACGCATAAAACCGACCACACATACTTCAATGATAGGGACCGTATGGCCCTCTCAAAAGGATTAAGAGAGCATGGTGTTTCGGGCGTCATGCACCTAAGGTCCATCAACAAATATAAGGTGGGGATCACATTTGATCTCCCAAACAATGCAAACATGTTCCTACAGAATAAGTGACTGGGGTTCTTACCTCAGTCCCAATCGAGATGTCTAACAAGCAAATATTTTCTCTGATCGGAAGTTCGAGGAACGTTATCCAGGTGAGGCGTTTTATGCGCAGAGTGAGAGGCGATGGTGGCGCATCCTTCCGGCCAACGCAGGCAGTCGCGGTGACCTTTGCATCCACCAATCTCCCTGAACATGTATACCTCGACTCTTGGAGGCATGAGGTAAATGTGTACATACCTCCTGTTAAGCAGTGCCTCAAATGCATGAGGTAGGGACACATTGCAAAATTTTGTAAAAATGCGGAAGTATGTTCCATCTGCACTGAGGGTCATAATTTCCGTCAATGCCAAATGTAAAAATTGTAACGGGAACCACATTGCCATTTCAAGCGCGTGTCCATTAAAAAAGCAGAAAGTCGAGGAGAATAAAGTAAAGTCCCGGACGGTAACCTACTCGGATCTTTTTAATTCCAAATCCTTTCCGCAGCTGACGGCAAGGAGCCTTGATGTACAAGTCAATAATTTAATGAAATCAGAAGTTTTCATAAACATCCTCATTGAAACAATAACAAAAATGATCAGTAACAAAGATGTGCCCATAAATTCAACTCTCAGTAACAAGCTTCCTCCAACTGCATAATGGATTTTTTAAACATTATACAGTGGAATGCACAAAGTCTTAATAGTAACAAACTAATATTTATCAATTTTCTTTATTCAAATAACATTCATATTGCATATTTCAGAAACATGGTTTAAATCTTATCAAACATTTAAAATAAAACATTATTACGTTGAACGTAATGATTGTGGAAACGATCATAACGGAGTAGCCATTTTAATTCATAACAGTATCGCCTATTCAAAAATAAACACATATTTTGATGATTCACTACAGAACATTTGTATCCGATTAACAGTTAATAAAAAATATGCAAGTATTGTCAGTTTTTATAGCCCGACAAACAGTAATCCAGTTTTCAATAAGGATAAATTTGACACATTAATAAAGTCGATTCCTGGCCCGTTCATATTTACAGGTGACTTTAACGCTCATCATATCACTTGGGGTTGTGGTTATGACTCTTCTCGTGGTAGGCACATTTTAGAGATCATTGATGACAACAATTTAGTATTGCTGAATGATGGTCAAGCAACAACGATTGGTTCGTTGACATGGCGTCCAAACGCACTAGATTTGTCTTTGGTTTCGCCGTCATTGGCACTCCATTGTGAATGGTCCGTTCATGATATTCCACTTGGTACTAGTTATCACCTTCCTATACAAATTAAAGTCTTACTCAATAATAATATCATTGATTCAAATGTTAATTCGATATCGAGTTTTTTAATGAAATATACTCCTACTCCTGATTTTAAATATACTCCTGATTTTGTGCAACACAGACCTTATACATATAATTTTGATACTAAAACCAATTCAAATAATAGCTTTTTAGAAAATCAATTTTCAATTAGTGAACTAACGTCTGCCGTCGCCTCTAGAAGAGATACAGCATTTGGTCTTGACGGAATACCTTATATTCTTTTTAAAAAACTGAATAGAGATAGTTTGAAATTTTTTCGACAGGTTTTGAATTCGCTCTGGGAAAATAATGAAATCCCCTTGGATTGGAAAAAAGATTGTTTGGTACCAATTTTGAAACCTAATAAACCGAAGCTATGTACTGATTCCTATCGTCCAATAGCACTCACTTCATGTGCTGGTAAAATATTTGAATAATTGTTAAAACAACGTTTAGAATTTTATGTAAAACAAAACAAAATCTTACCTTCAAATCAATTTGGTTTTCGTAGGAATCTTTCGGCTCGTGAAAGTATTTGTCAATTTTATCTGTAAACAATCGTTTGGTCGCTGTATTCTTTGATATTTCTGGCGCTTTTAATAGTGTCAATATTGAAGTTCTTTGTCGAGAGTTGTCACTGGTAAGAATTCCTGAAAAAAATATCACTTGGATTCATGCTTTTCTAAAGAATAGAGAAGTTTTCGTGAAATACAATAGGCACCTTCATGGTCCACGACTTTCTTCGGTAGGTGTTTGTCAGGGTGGTATCTTGTCACCATTGATTTTCATTTTGTATATACGTCGTATAAATTTGGCAAAACTTCACAAATATTTTTCGTACTTAGATCTTAATGTTAACCCATTGAAGTCGAAGGTTGTTGTCTTTGGCAAAAAATATACCACCATGCCTGATATTTACTATGATAATTCTCCCTTGCCCGTATCTCTTGAGGTAAAATTTTTGGGGGTCTTATTCTCACATAATTTATCCTGGAATAATTATATTAGACATGTCATTAATAAAACTAACAAAGCATTCAACATTTTAAAGTCTTTGTCTGGTATTGGGGTGCAGATCCAAGGATTTTATTAACATTGTATAAATCATTAGTTCGAAGTCATTTTGAATATGGTTTCTTTTGTTATGCTGCTGATGTAAAAATTGTAAATAGAATTAATGTCTTTCAAAACAAATGCTTGCGCTTAATTACAGGGGCATTTAGGAGTACTCCTATAAATGCAATGCAGATTGAATGTAGACTTCCACCGATTATTATTCGTTTGAAATATCTGAAAGAAAGATTTATCTTGAAACTTTACAGCAGTTCTAGCAATAGTCTTTTGGCTAATTTGTCCAATGTTCAGCTCGTTTTAAAACCTTTCTTCATGTTACAGGGTTTTCAAAGTTTTATACATTCCATTGATGATCTAAACATTTATCAATCCATTTATCAAACCTTGTTATCAAGGATCATTCTTAAGCAAATTCCCAGAAATGAATAAAGTTACTAAACATGATTTGTCAACTAAAGAGGAAGTTAATGCGATATTGTCCGAGTGGAGAAATCACAAATTTGTTTATACAGATGGATCTAAAACCGATAATGCTGTGTCTTTTGCCATATTTGAACCTTCTCTAAATATGGGCGTTGGTCACAAAATTGATAAAAATGCTAGTGTTTTTACAGCTGAAGCTGTTGCTATCTTGAGCGCTTTGAAACATATAAAAAATCGTAATTTAGGGCACACTGAGTGGGTTGTAGTAGGTAATAGCATGAGTGTTTTGAAGAACTTAGCAAATAACAAATTGCATGCTAATACTAACTACATCATTTATTTCATAAAACAGCTATGGGTTGAATTAGCTGATGCAAATATAAATGTAAGTTTTGTGTGGGTGCCTTCACATAAAGGTGTTGAAGGAAACGAAAAAGTAGATTATTTAGCCAACACCATTGTTAAATTTGCAGACACAATTTCTAAACTTGAGAGCGGCGATGCAAATGTTTCTCTACCATACACAGATGAACGAATGATGCACTTTTAACTTTTAAGACAACGAATGTGTCAAGCTTGGTGTAAGCATTCGTATCGCTGTACGCATGTTGAAAATAAAGGTTCTTGGTATGCTGCTTTGGACGTTCAGATAGACTCCATACCTTGGTTCTGTAGAAGTAAATGTTTTACTAATAGAAAGTTTTACTCAACAATCTGTCGAATGCGCTTTGGTCATTGTCGTCTCAACTATCATCTTCATCGTTTAAAAATGAATGATTCTCCATATTGTGATCATTGCCAATCACAAGAAGTCCAATCTATAAATCATATAATTTTCGAGTGTCCGTCTTTCAGTATTCAGCGCCTTGTGCTGATAGATGGCCTCCTTGAGATCTATCAGAAGTCTGTTTTGGTCCCGCGTTGTGTGCAAAATATACTTATAAATGCATCAACTTTTTATCATGTATATAAATTCATAATTAGTACTGTAATTGAGATCTAGGATAAGTTAAGATAAGTCATCTTGTACAAATTTTGATGTAGTAAGTTTGTGTAAATAGCAAAAAACAATTATGAACGTAATGACTAATGTAATGACAAAAGAAAATATAAGACTAATAATTATTGGATTTGGCTCCAAAACTATTCACTCAGATGCATTAAAGTACTTTGATGAAATAATTTACTTCAAATGAAATGTATACGAAAGACAAAAAAAAATAACATTTTCACGAATGAAAATAAAGTTACGGAAGACGAGGCAGTATGGTCATACGACTATAGCCTACCCTAGACGGGTAAATTATAATCTTTTGTTTTTACTACTTATTTGTGGCAGAATTGTGACAAATAGTTACAAAAGCCATAATCAAGAAGTGAAGTGAAGTTCAAGTTCATTCAAATTAAACTAATTTATTTTGACTCTATTCAAATTACGGTACGGTATGTAAGTTAGGATCAAAAAAATTCAATCTGTGGTACAGTGTTTCTACATATTTTGTAAATTCTGTGTGATTCCAATAACCTTTTACCCTTGCTAGATACATCAAGTTTTTATTTTTATTAGTGTTATAATCCGCTCTGATATTCACATAAAATTAAGTTGGATACCAAACACAGGTTATGCTGCACTGCACACAAAAAAAGAAGTACAAGAGTACTCAAGCCTAGCGTCCCCCATAATTACAGTAATAATAAGTGTTATTGCATAGGATACTTAGATAATCAACAAGTAGTATTCTTTCGTGTAGGTATGTATCTAAAAAAAAATCTGTGAATTTGACCTTATCTAAATAGAGCTGCTGACTGCTGAGAAGATACCGAAATGAAGACCCATTCTCAAGATGCTTCTTGGTACATGAAATATATTGGCCTACCTCTCACATTGGGATTTACAATGTATGGGTTGTTGAACCACATAACCCGCAGAAAACAAAGGGCAGAATTGGAAGGAAAGGTAAATTTTGGCATAGAGTACCTAGAACAGCTCAAATGCACCAATACATTATTTGAAAAATTATGGTACACTTGAGTTGTTGCTTTTTTCCAATATGAACCACATTGTCACATTTATATGGAGGTCCATAGATTGGACTGTCACTAGCAGGACTTAAAAAATGTTAAATATTTATCCCAAATTAACACCTTTGTTTTTTTGTGCCTTTAGAGACAACATGATGAGGGATTAAACTTTTGTCAAGGTCATTAATCTCTTGAGGTCAGTGACCCCGAGGGCATGGTCAATGTTCTCAATGTTTGTTGTTCATTGTTGTCTCAAATCTCAATGATAGTTGGATACAATTTCATTGGCACTCTGCCAGTGCCAGTGAAATTGTATCACAGGCACAAGTGCCTTTATGTCTCAGGGTCGACAACGCGTGATTGATATCTCTGGTGTCAATAAGCAATGTTAACTTCTTACAAACAGGCGTGTTTGTTTGCCAAGTGGTATAAAAAAATACAAGATCAAGGACCCGGAATCAAAGTCCTGATTAACTCTTGCATCTTGTGACCAGTTCATGGTTTAACACAATGTATTATTCTAGGTGGTGGTAATAACGGGCGCCAGTTCTGGCATTGGTGAAGCACTAGCACATGCGTTCTATGAACTAGGATGCAAAGTGGTACTAGCAGCCCGCAGGAAAACAGAATTGGAGAGAGTGAAACATGATCTCATCTCAATGCAATTGGTAATTTAAAAATTATTTTTGCAAAACAATAAAATCCCCAATGTGTTTCCAACGTCTCTTGTGGCAATAAAATCTATCTATGAACCACATTTCAATCTGATAAAACTGTATTGGATATTGATAGTGACAGATTTTCTGATTATCTAAAACACTTGTTCATAATACAGTATGTACCTCTAAATCCCTTTATCCAGCTTAATATCAATTAAGTCAAAAAAATTATATCGTAAATATCTTACTACATAATATCATACCTATATGTTTCACGGCTAAACCGCTGAGACATTTGTGATGAAATTTGATATGGGCATAGTTTGAAGCCTGGAGGTCAGGCAGAAGCTAGTTTAGATTAAATAATATGATAAAATCTTGCTTTAATAATATGAATAAAGCAAGTTACTTATTCTTGTTTTTATTTAAGGCTAAATCAAATACAGTAGGTACCTAACAATGGTTTAAATCTTTCTGCATTTTAGTCTGGTACTCAAGAGCCCGTTGTCATAGAGGTGAATCTTGCTGATTTGGAACATTTGGATCAGTTTGTTAAAAAAGTTTATGATCAGTGTGGCAATATTGATATACTCATAAACAATGGTGGGATCTCTCACCGAGGTTCCATATTGGAAACTAAACTTGAAGTAGACAAAGAAATTATGACTGTAAACTACTTTGGATCAGTTGCTTTGACAAAAGGTAATTATTGTTTTCTACACAAAATCCATGTCACCACAATTCAGATTTCCGATTCTTCTTGCCATTAGAACACTTTCAGATTTCACTTAGACTTAAAAATATTTCCAGCTGTCCTGCCCAAGATGGTAACGAGAAAGACTGGTCATATTGTGTTTGTGAGTTCAGTGCAAGGACTGATCGCCATACCTGATCGTGCATCTTATGCTGCATCAAAACATGCACTCCAAGCTTTCGGCGATTCTTTACGAGCTGAAATGCACCAGCATAATATCGATGTTACTGTGGTCAGCCCAGGGTATATCAGAACAAATATATCACTCAACGCCTTAACTGGATCTGGTAGGCTTCACGGAGGTAAGTCGTTCAATAAATTAATAATTCACCATATCCTACTAATATTTTAAACGCGCAAGTTTGTGAGGATGGTCTCTTTCACGTAAAAACTACCTACTGAGTAATATAGCCTATACATCAGAATAACAGTTAGGCTACTTCTTACGTTTCCGGGTACTACGCGTGCGAAGCCGTGGGCAGAAGCTAGTTGGGTTAGGTTCGTATGGTCTGGATTGTAAAACGACTGTAATTTCAATAAACATTTAATAGGTTTACTTATTACTAATTTAGCATGATCATAAATAAGCCTGTGCATAATATCCTACTAACATAAATACGAAAATTTCCATAAAACCATTGTGTTTGGATGTTTTTTGCTAATCTTCCCTAAGGCTTAACCAATTTGGATAAAATTAGAGAAAGGGACTTAGAATAAACTTCTTTTTCCAGAGTCTCATGAGGGCGAATCTAATTAAAAATAAATGTAAATATTTTGAAATTAATTAAGAAAACTGAAATGTTTCTACATCATGTTTTTTTTTTCAGAAATGGATTCAAGCACGGCAACAGGTTTTACACCTGAATATACAGCAAACAAGATACTTGATGCTGTGGTCGATAAGAAGAATGAATTGGTGTTAAGTCAGTTTTTACCAAGGCTTGCTATATTTCTAAGGCAGACTGCTCCAAGCTTATATTTTTGGTTCATGTATAAAAGAGCTAACAAAACATCAGCCGAGAGTATTATAGCTAAGAGCTAACAAAACATCAGCCGAGAGTATTATAGCTGAACATGCCAAGTAACAGAAGGCTACAGTACAGACTAGAATAGTTTACAGTCCTGTGTGTATAAGTGATTAAGCTACACTATACCGAAATTGCTTTAAGCAATTTATTGTACCTTGACTGGTGGTGGTTCTAGTCGGAATATTTTCAGCTCTTGTCTTGGTCAGAACAAGATTATGTAATACTGTTATTTATGAACTATGTTAACATGTCGAGATTATTGGTTGTTCTCCATTCCAAATATAGCATTCCAGGTATTGGCTACAAGGTTAAGAGGTCAATAATTAATCTACAACACCCAAGAGTCAAATACATAGTTTTTTGTCCTTACTGCCTATATGTACTTAATAAATAATAATAAATAAATACTTTTAGTATTTCTAGACACTTGTTTACAGTTAGGTATAATTTTATTGAGATTGTTGATGTTACTAATATGGCTAGATATATCTTAATGTATTAATCTATTTACCTATATTGTTAACTCCAGAGAGTTAACAATATTACAGATAAAATGTTGACTTCATTGCTTCAAAAAATAAAACAACAAACATTTAAAATAATATTTTTATTGAATGAGCAGTGACCATTCAAATCTCGAAAGTCACTGATAACAGCTATGTAACAGAATATTCTACTGCTAACACTATCACACTTGATTAACTAAAAAGCTCCATAGAACAAAATATTTTTGTACAATTTTTTTTTAACTAATGCTACTATAATAACACTTTTTACATTGACTGTGTTCTACAGCAAAATTATCATTACATACTTTGACTCTTAAATATAAAAACATAGTTTCGTTCCTTTAACATTATAGTAATGCAAAAATAATGTGCCTCTGCCTAATTATAGCTTAATAAGAAATAATGCTGCATTTATTTATTTAAAGATTCTATATACTCTCCATAAACAAATAGCAGCAGCTGCAATAGAGATAGTGTTGTGAAGTATTATTTTTCTTTTATTGTCTGTATGAACTAGTACAATAGGTGATGCAGATGTGAGGTCACCCAACATTGGCAAAGTGGATAGATGTCGGTGATCTTTCTCTTCTTGATATTTACAGCAAGGGTCCCATTGCCATGACAGTGTGTAGCATCCAGCGCATAAAACTGACACTATTCCAAATGGAGTACAAGCCAAGGAACTCCACACAATACCTGAAAATAAAAAGTGCTAAGTAGGTTTGTATGTTCAACTCTGTTGTTAGACTTTCTAGGAACTGATCAGAACTACTGGGAATAAATAATTTGTAGCTAGGATAAACATTTGTACTCTGCTCTAAATGCAACTCCTGGTCACCCATCCAAATAGTAACCAGACAGAAACTTGCTTAACTTTCGAAAACCTTGTTAGTCCACCATATTCTGTCCATAATGTATTTGTTTTACAGTCTAACACTAGACTGTCGGAAAACAGCTAATTTCAACAGATTTATATTGGTTTTTCATGTGCCTATAGTGTGAGTGCACTGACTTTTTTTAGACTAGTTTTTTTTCTTAGTGACAGTGGAACGAAAATTAAAATAAATTTTATTCTTTCATTAATATGATATGAATAGGATATATGCAGCATATTATCAGCATTTGAGCAGATCATAAATATGCTGTTGAAAATTACAATATAAGATTCCTTCAGCAATGCCTCATTCATCATCAACAACATAAAGAGTATAAAATAGTTTTTTGTTACCATTGTTTAAAAGAAGTAAGGATAAATAAAATAAATACAAGGTGTTTTGGCTACATAAGTGTTGTATTATTAACATTTTACAACAAAAAATAACAGTGTACATTGGGGTAAAGAAATAAACAAACTGCAGATTGTTGATGTAGAGTAACTTTTAAGTCTAAAAAGAACAACTAATATCAAAGTCCACACTTAAACAATAATACTATTTAATTTACAGTGAGCCCACATTGACACCATGGAGGTGAGAGTTTAACCAACCATACCGCCACATTGGGTTCACTGGATTGTAATCTAGCTGATAGGTATGGAGCAAACAAGCACTTCATAAACAGTAAGTAGTCAAACAAAAACACCTTAACCAAACCAACTCTTGGAGAACTGAGAAGTACCACTTTGGTTCAGGATGAGAGTGCCAATAACTAAAAGAGAACCAAAGGCCACACTGAATGTTGGTTCCTTAATTCCATATCCTAGTTTCATACAAGAACTATTCAGAAAAAAATAATTTAAACAATCTAATACTTAGGTCTGGGTGTTTTCTATTTATAATATGTATGTACGTATTTAGTAATAAAAAATGAAGTTCCCATAAACAAGCTCTGTTTAATCTAGAAAATGCTGTGTAAAAATGTCCAACATTATTTTTTATTATTACAAGTAATTAATTACTACAAGCTAAATAGTACGGGACTAAGAATGAATGCGTTGTTAGACTTTAAGTCTTGCTGGTGTTATTTATAAAACGAATTTATTGAGTGTGGTACCTGAAGCGACACTGCAGAGTCCGCTGTAGACGGAAACCTTATGCAAGAGGTTTCCTATATAAATCCATCGAGCTGTTTCTTCACCCAGCGGTTCTGGCTCTATCACAATAACACTCACGCCGGCCTCGAGGGCTCTTTCCAATTCCATTTCAAATTTGATGTGGGCATTTTCACTGTCGTAAACTTCTCTAATGATGGCTACACTGGATGGCTTTAGGACGCTATACGAGAGAAAACAATTAATATAATATTCAAGAAATTATTCAATATTTCTTTAATTAATGTAAGTAAATAATTTTCGTAATTTTTATTCTCTTGTTATTTACAAACCTGTCACTTTCGTCACCCGCCATCTTAACTATAGACTATAGTAATAGTAGAGAATAAAATGACAGATAAAAACTTCCATCTATCGTTCACTCATTTATAGATAATATAGGTTGTAAAGTCTATGAATGTGCCTGTTCGTGATAACTAGAAACTACTGCTACTCACCAACAGATGGCGTTATATTATTCATTTGACTTTAGAGCGTGAACTTAGTTCCGTTCGTTCACTAATGCATCATCATCATCAGCCGCCAGTAAGAAGTTTTTTTTCTCGTACACAAGCAAGTAAAAACCTCGTACTTTTGCGATAAAACCTTGTACATTTGTGATGCAGCCAACACATTATCGTACTGCGCAGCTTAATTTTAATATGAATAATTAACGCATACAGCGTAACTAACGATTTAATTTAAGACCAACAATTTACTTACAATTTACTAAGTGTGATACTTAAAAACATCAAATTAAAGCATATCTTTATTGTAACAACTGTGTATAAAAGTGGTATTGTTTTTTTAGTTTCAACAGCTTGCCCGTTTCGGGTCTTAAGTTACACTAAGGTTAGAATTTTCTTAATAAATAAGAAGGATCTATAATTAATATTACCTAACTAAAAATCATTCCTACTCTGTTATAAAATTATATATAATTTCAAACATGTCAAGCCGTCGTCTCCGCAAAATACTCATCTAAGCTATAGAAAATATTTGATAGGAGCCATTTTTTTAAACTCTTGAAATGGGGGATCATTAAGAGATTTAATGATCAGAGATAATGCGTTGTAGATTGTAATGAACTTTTATGAAACACTGAGTTGTTGACTTGGGGTATTAATATGTTGTATTTATATTTCGACGTTGACAATTTGCACGACATGACTTAACTTCAAAAAAGTAATTATGGTGTTTTTTTTACAAATAAACATATTTCGTACACGTAGTATACCAGTTAATGTTAAGAAATTATATTTGAAAACATTTCTGAGAGAGTCAGTGCTATGGAAATTGTAAATAATTCTCAATCATTTTTTATTGTATTAAAAAAGAAGACTCAACATCAACTGAGTTTCCCCAAAATATTATACTATAACTGAGGATATACATATCCATAATAAGCATTTACAGCTATGGCCTTCGATGATATACTAACTTAAATATACAAAACATAACAATATTGAGATGTGCTTTCCAGTTAAGGTATATTTCGATGGTAACCCCCAAGAATTTTGTGTTGATTGCTTCTGACAATAAAATTTAGAACATCTATTTTCGATATTAATCATAAGTGGTATAGTTTTGTTATTTCTGAATTGTATATAGAGTTTTATCAATATTAACCTTAAGATTTATATTTTCTAAAAAACAAATTATTGTTTCTAGTGTCCTATTTACTTCAAGTTCAAAATCTTTTAAAGATCGATTATTTTAGGTATGAAAAAAATGAAAACATCATCTTCGAAGATAACTGTTGACGATTTGTAATTTTTGGCAACTTATTTACGTATACTTAGAATAGAAATGGACCTAATATCTGATTTGATAAAATTCATGTTACATATCTAGGGGATATCATCGGATATCTAGTATGACCTTATATAAGGGACTCCTTTCCATGGATGGATCGTTTTTTGTTTCTATGCGTAATTAGGTGCGATTCCTGAAATTTTACGAGAGTGCTGATATCTACTGGTCCATAACCAGCTTCGGCATGACTGGTTTTTTTCATGTTGTACCGATTTTTAATTTGTATGGCCTCAGTCTTTAAGAAACTTTTGCAGTATGAGAAGAACTGTGCCATATTTGTCGGCAAAAAAAAACAATAAGTATTTAGAAATGAAATGAAATTGGTTTCTTTTACGGCAGTAAACTGATTTTCTTCATAAACATATCAACTGAGTGCATATTCAGGCCGATTAAAACAATCATTACAAGACAAAGAAAAAATGGATCTTACGATATATGTATCTAAGAAAAAGAAAAAAAGCTCAACATGAAATTTTTTCCTAAATGTCAAAATCTTGTATCAATTTATTCGAGGTCGAGTGTCCTCGTACCTTGTACACTTGACCTCCAAAACCACAAATCTCGTATTTTTACGAGGAACCTCATAAGTCTGGCAACGTCTCGGTCTCGACCGATCTTCAAATAAACGGTGGTACGGGTACATCAACTCATGATCTCCCTTAACCTTTGTTGAGGAGGTATTTAATCTAGGTTTAAAAAAGTCTGAAAGAAGTCTTACTGCTGTAAGTCCGCCAACTTACTACGAGTAGTTCATTATAGGAACTAGAAAATCAGTGGCTGAGCAATGTCCAATGCAGGGTGTTCCGGAACATGTATGCTATTCCGAAAGGGTACGAACAATATATTTAATTTTGATATCTGGGTTTAAACTTGAACATTGAGTTTTAAACTAATTTTTGCTACCATTTTCTTTAATGATGATAGTTACCAATATTCCGAACAGTAATACTTAACACTAAAGATGCTACCCCTATTCAAATGCAATAAATAGGTATCATCTTTTATCTTCTTTTAAGAATAATAAACAAATTCAGAGACACCCTGTCAATATTGTGAAAATAATAGCGAAAAATATAACGCCATTATAAAATATTTTTTATAATGGCGTTATTTTTTGGCGTCTTTAGTCATATGTTACTTGTCGCCCACTATGCCGTTCTAAAATCCACTTGCCTGTTTAGGCAAAAGTGAATGTTGCAAACCGAGCTATAAAATTCTGAATAAAAAACACTACGATCAATCAATCGATAAAAGTCCTGAACAAATGGAAATATGGCATAAAATGCTTCGTTACAGATAGGGCGTTTTGGTCGTTTGTCTACACGAGCTCACTTTAGTGCCACGAGTAAGTTCGAGATACTTACATAAATGGCATGTGTGGGTGCAAGGTTGACCTTATAGGCTCTACCCACAGGGACTGCTAAACATTGTATGATTTCCCGACTGCCTACACCTAAAAGTTATTATCACCATATTCAAATACCGCTAAAGGTATTTTGTACCTGCTAACAGATATCTTTAGTTAACAGTCGATTTTTACTAGGTACCAACGCTTCCCGAACCAATCTGCAGTGTATGTTGAATCTCTACGTATGTAATTCGCCTATTTTCTTGAATTCATTTTTTTACTGCCAGCACACTTTCTTGAGTGACAGCCGTCGTAGGACGACCACTCCTTTGTTCATCCCCCAAAGTAAGGCGACCGCGTTCGAACTCGCTATACCCACGGTAGTTGGTTGCTTTTGAAGGTCCTTCATCCATAAAAGCCATTTGAAGTCGATCAAATGACTCAACATGGTTTGAAAATCATCGCACGAAAATGCTCTCGATGCAGATCCATTTTTAAATGAGACACGATAATTTAATTTTAAAAATGTGGAGGGAAATTCGAAATTCAAACAATGGTATTTTTACTTTTAAATAACCAAATTTTTCAAGTGGCCAGTGCCTTATACATAAAAACTTTTTTTCGCAAAACTTTCTGAGTATCCCACGTATACAGGTATAGAAAGAAAAGAAAGAAAGAAAGAAAATATTTTTATTCACCTTAAAAACTACTACATAAAACTTATGGTACCTACTAAATATTTCTATAAAAAATTTCTTAATTGTGTGCGTAGCAGAGTCTGAGGCAAATATGGCCTCCACTCAGCGTTGTGCTGGATAAACACTGGTGTGTCTACCCAGCGCTGGTTTTCAGTGGAGTCCAATGGCAAGTTAACGCCACGACCGCCGAGGGTGGTATATTTATAACGTAAAAGATAAAATAAAAAATAAATAAATACAAAAAAAAAATACAACTTAAACCATAAACATACATACATTCCCCTATCTATTCCCTATATACACTTTTTTATCATGAATTTCAAACGAATGTTCACTCTTACCTTGAAGAGACCCTGATTGTTTTTTTTTCAGGAAAGACAGACGAATGGTATTGTGTTCCTTTACCGTTCGTATTAAAAAAGTAAATCCGAAAAGTATGAAATACCAACTAGCATCAGGGCACTACTAAGGTTCGAACCTCGGCTTAGTCCGTTGCCAGAGGGGGAGGAACAGGAGAGAAACGCCCCGGTACATATCTGTATCGTGAGTAGGTGGAAGTGGGGACTTGTCGAGCCCGCCGGCGGGCTCGTTGTATCTGTGAAGTGTATGCTATATTGGGACTTGATGACGTCACCACCGCATTAGCGGTGCTGATGGGGTCATCAGGGTCACCAAGAACGTGTCTTGGTCTACGGAGGGTTTTCAACTCGGGTGACTCGATCGAGTAGTCGGGGATAGTGGAGATAGACTTGAGTGACGTTTAAGAAATCGAGTCCCTGTATTGTACGTCCATGGAATGCACAACCATGGAAAGTACACCCCTGGAAAGTACAGCCAGTATTACAAACCATTGGTTTCAAATACTTGGCTTGTAATACTGGGCGTACAATCCTGGGCGTGCATTCCCTACACGTGTTGACCTTGTACGGCCAGTTTTGTACAACCCTGGAATGTACAGCCATGGAATACGAACCAATTTCATGCTCTGTTTTCATGTGCGAGTGCTATCAAGGGGCAAGTGCTGTGTTGCCATAGTATTTTACGCTATTAGTAAATTAATGTAGATGTAGTAAGTAGATTAGTTATTTATGTCGGGTTTTTGCAGATGAACTAACGGTTGGTTTTATTTATTTGAACCCAAGTTTGTTGGATAAAGTTCGGATAGCAATCCTCCTTTTCTGAGTGGTAATAAAAAAAAACCTAATAACCTAACCAATCCAAGACGGATTTGCTTCCGTCCGAAGGATTTCTCAGGCCAACATTAACTTATTGTTTACATTATTTATCAATGGCAACTCTTGGTTGAACATATTAGAATTTGCTCAGTGCAAACGAGACTCGTTCTCGTCATGCGACTTATTCGCATCGACCAATGAGAGCTCACGGATATCACGAACTCTCGACCAATGAGCGTCGAGAATATTGGTTTGTAATCCGGGGTGTGCATTACCGTCATGTCTTTAGTTTGTACGGAGCGTATTGTACGACCATGGAAAGCACACCCAGATAATTCAAACCAAATGGTTTGTAATACTGGCTGTACTTTCCAGGGGTGTGCATTCCATGGTTGTGCTTTACATGGACGTACAATACGGTCTCCCAGGAAATCTATTTATAATTGGAAGGTACCTAGGTACTTACATCCTCTACTATCCATACTTATAAAATCGTTTGTCCTGACTTACTGATTGACTGATCTATCAACGCACAGCCAGAACTACTAATTCTAGAAAGCTGAAATTTGGAACATAGGTTTATTGAATAACGTATTGGAAATTTCCACTTTAAGCGGGGAAATGGGGGGGGGGGGGGGTGAACTTTGTATGAAAGTCTTTGTTCTTTGAAGTAAGAAGCATGACAATTTGAATACAGCTACTGAGAATAAATAAATAATAACGTGTTTCAAGGTTTTTGGATTTTGTAATTTAAGGGAAATGGGGAATGAAATTTTGTACGGGAATGTGGGTTTTTTAAACAAGTCTCCACGCGTGCAAAGCCGCTGGCAACAGCTATTTAATAATACCACATTAGGTGTTACTACTTTGTATCCAGGTCTCACCCGGGTGAAGTTGTGATCAGAAGATAGTATCCAATAATTTTCAAACACCGCCAGACTGTATAACATCTTTAATGAAAACTGCTGGTAGGTAGATAGATAACTTGTGTTCTCCAGCACTATAGAGGTACATACAGTGCCTAAATAAAATACAAATAAAGGTCTTATTCTAAAATACAATTAACCTACCTACTTTAAGTAGGACGGTACCTACTTAAATTGTTCATATGTACGTTCTGAATCTGAACTGAAGTCTGAAATCTGCATTGCCTACCTATCTAAGAATATTCTGAAATTCACTTGTGCTAACAAAGTCAGGGAAATTGTGTCGTGTAAATATTTCACATAGGTACGTTTGTAATATAAAGAAGTAACATTTCTGTAATATATCGGGCCGAATACCCATGCAAATACAGAAATTAAGAATAGTAAGTAGTATGTTTGTTATATGGTAGATACAGACACAGGTACTTACTACTCAAACATGCTATAGCATAGAAAATAAGGGTTCCGTTTTCGCTATTTGGCTATGGAATCCTACAAACATTAGGTAGGTCTACTTACTAAAACCTACAGTTCGTAGGTACCTAGGTAAGGTAATTTTTTGCCGACATTTTAGTGCTAAGGATTCCAAAGTCTTGTAGTAGTGTTTATTAAATCGAATTATCTTCTACGGGTAATTTTCTTTACATATAAATCAGTAGAATTAAGTTGAAGAATATAATAAAATGAACAGTTTGTTTAATTTTGTAGATAAATTGACAGTTTGACCATATTAACTCTACGTGAAGAATAGGTATGACCAATAAGTTCAAGAATGCTCCCCAGATTCTCTAGTTTGATGGCCCATTTTATTTTTAGAATAGCTGCGCCCCGCGATTTCACATGCGTAAGTTTCGATTCCGTGGGAATATCGGGATAAAAAGTAACAGCTATAGGCTATCAAGTTTCATCGTAATCGGTTCATTAGTTTTTGCGTGAAGAAGTAACAAACATATATGTACATACTTAATAACACAATATTCGAACATAAAAATGTAACCAACTTTTGTTTCTACTGGCGATCTAATAAAATTTTAGAACACAAAGTTAGATATATTCCCTCGAGGACTTTTTTGTAGGTAATAATAAGCACTTTAATTATGTGGTACATATTTTTTCTGTATCATCAATAGTTTTCTCAGCGCACGACAATAATGAATTTTATAGGCAAAATTTTGCTACTTTGGGTTACATTATTGGAATTTTCTTCTCAAAATAAATTATAGCCTATGTTACTGCCTGGTAATTTAACTTTCTATTGGTGAAAAACTTGTTAAAATTGGTTCAGTAGTTTCGGAGCCTATTCGTTGCAAACAAACAAACAAATCTTTCCTCTTTATAATATTAGTATAGATAGATAAGCATTAGTTTTTGACGGGTGGCCTTAGTAAGTAGATTCTGCTTTTTTGTAACGTGTTTATGTAGGTATCTAACTCCAGGACGTAAAGAGAACACTGACATTTGCTGGTTTTTTCCTGACATCATTGAATTAATAAAATATGGGTTTAATGGTTTATTCTGTTCTGTTATGGTGCAGCCCCATTGTAAATGGCGGGCGATGGACGGGGCGCGGGTAATGAACCCGAGCCAAGCCTAGTCTGCGGGATTCTCGAACGAGGCAGCGTCGCGGGCGCCCGCGCCGTGCCATGTCTTGTCTCACCTCATGCTCACGAACTTGAGCATGAGGTGAGACAAGACATGACTGTAAACCTGGGGAAACTTATGGACATATTTTACGTAATTCGAACCCTATTCTATCCTAGAAATATTAAATGTCAAAGTTTGGACGTTTAAATGTTTTGATGTTGGGATGTTTGTTGCAGCATCATCTAGTCCCAAACTAAGCAGAGCTTGTGTTATGGGAAATACAAACTGATATTTTTTTTTAAAGATACCTACATTTATTCATACAACTATGTATACGTGCAAGTACAAGTAGGTATATGCAAAAATATATACCTACTACTAATATAATTATTTTTTTCGTAAATACATACACGTTTTACATAGAAAACACCCAGACCCGAGGCAAATATTTGCATACACAAATATTTGTTCCGCTGCCAATGTCCGAAGCCGTGTGCAGAGGCTAGTTGTGAATAAAAGGCGATGGGATGTCTGTTTACTTAGCGGGACCAGTCAAACATTACTTTTCTAAGGTAACGTGACTCTACCATAATAATATCTAGCCGCCTAACAATCGCTTCACACAGGGTCTATGATTTCTTGCTGATTGCAACTGCGTCATATTTTTGTTTCAGTCAAGAAAGGTTCAGGTTTATTAGGATTACCCCACAATATCAAATATATGTTATATGTATTTATTTATATTAAGTAGGTAGGCATTTATCTATTTATTTATAAAGGGAGTTTATCAAGATCTTTTATTTAGCTGTTTCTTGTTATTATCTTACGTATATTTACTTTATATATCCTCAGTGGTGAATATTCTTAGATACATACTCAGTGTGTAGATCTTTGAGGATACCAAGCAGGGGAAAGTCAGAGCCACGCGTTTGTATATCTAAACATCCAAACTTTTACGGAGTTTAATGTAATATTAATTTATACAACTAGGAGTATGTACAAGACGAAACAGCTAGTTATCTAAAGACCGTTGCAAACGATCTATAGATAGGTCAACTGATCGAAATTACTACGAGATAGAAGCATTCCCAAAATGCTAGCTACATGGCACCAAATGTACTGAATGGCAATGCTTATGCGTTGACCCAGATAATAGCCAGCTCTCTGGCCACTCGTCGCTGCGACCAGTCGCCCTAAAATTATTTTGAATATGCGAAGGGCCCCGGTTCCCCGCGGAACTCGAGTTTCAACCCCAAAAGGCTCAAAGTAACTTCTGTCGAGACTTACCTATTTGCGCCTTTTGAGATCCTCAGCTGAGTCAGCCGCTGCACCGTCTCTAACTGTGGAATCAGTTAGAGACAGAGTGTAGTGGCTGATTTTAATTATGTTTTTAATTTAATAATTTTTTAAGCCATCTTAGTCGCTGCACCGAATACCTGATTCCAAATAAATGTTTTTAATTCAATTTAATTTTTAGTTATCTAAGGCCGTACCGTTGCAAACTATCCATAGATCTTAGCAGGCTATTTTGAGAAAGGGAACGAGATCGTTGCCTATGAACTACGTTTTCCAGGATTTTGAATAGTGTTCTGAAACAGTGGTAGGATTGGAGGTTTCAGGGAAAAGTAACATGAATGCTTTTTCCCAGGCTTTAGGGAAAGAGCTCGACACAAAAGAATGATTAAGGATGTGGGCGATGGGAGAGGCGTAGTCATCTGAAAGTAGATACCGTCAAAGCCTACAGCTTTTGTGGAGATGGATTTCATGTGTTTAATGTTAAACATAAGTACCTTAGTAGGAACTTTATCAGAAAATATGTTAGGTAAATCCTTGATATGCGCAAACGAATAATCAATTAGTCACTTAAGTAGCTTCAGTTCGATTCTTGATGTGGCACATTGTAAACAAGATAGTTGTAACATAAATTTGGTTTTGTACGTAGGTACCTTAAGTGCTACTTATTGTAACTCAGATACGCCCCAGTAAGCACGTGACGTGTGACGTGACATATAGAGAAAACGTTTTAGGTGCTTTATGTATGTATGTCATGATTTAACATTCGGTAAACATTAAATTATACTGTTCACGTGCCACAGGAATAGCCGGGAGCTGCAGCATCATTGTGTGCAGCTAATTTCAGCGCATCCTCCTACAAATTTGTTTCTATGAAACAAATACCTAGCTACGGCCAAATGTAACACGGAAATGCGGCAATAACTACACGAACCAAATTTTTTGTAAACAAATTGGCAGAAAGCCAATTCGCTTAGGAATGGTTTCCTGGTTATAGTTATGGTACGTTTTTCATAACAACGGCATCCTTCCAAAATTGTTAACCTTAATCATTTAGTAGTAGTTATGTTATAATAACTTATAGCAGTGTGTTTACTGAGGTACTTACCGTTAAAGTAGGCGGACTCGCAAGCAGCGGGAACGGAAATAGTCATATCCTGGCCATTGCCATGGTTGGAGTGCCTGTTTGCATATAATCAGTGCCGTCAGGTCCCTAGTGGCATGTAGTAATATCGTCAACTTGTATAGATCGCATTCTTTGAAGCACTTAAATCTGAATGATATTCGACGAAATGTTTTCGTCGCTTTTTTACCATCTTATTATAATCATATCGGCTCACGAAAATATGTCTGTCCCTGTCGTTTGTTTAATGATAGAATAGGAAAGGTATTTATATCCCTGTCCTTTTTTTATTTTTGTCCTGTCGGCTCTAATAATTCTTAATAGAGCCGATTTTATGATGAGATTATGAACAAGAGGGTCAGAGCTTGGGTGAAAAAACCTTCGATTGAGCTTGAGCAAAAAAACTGTGAAGTTCACAACAGCATGCAACTTATGTTTTAAGTCTTGAATATAGATAGTAGATAGACAGCAATAATAAGGTGCTGTCATATAGCATGCGTTGGTAAATCCAAGCGCCCAACTCCCTCCGCGCCTCGTCCCTTCCCTCGAATACTCTTTACCCGTCACGGTCACCGATCACTGCGACCTTTCGCTGAATAACCACAGCCAACATTACGTAATTCACACTACCATCATTCCAGACAAAAACAATTATAACTAATAAAAAGCCAATCAATGGGCGCATAGATTTTGCAATATTTATGCATTACATTCTGCACGTACATATAATACTTGTTCCAAGATTTTATTGGTTCTTACCTAATTGGAATCCAGTCTCTGTTGATGCGTTTAATAAACTTGCTCGGCGAGTGACACAACTTTGCCAAGGTATTTATGTATAAACATTTTTAATGACATATTAGGTTGAGTTAAGAAAAATACGAACCAACCTAATTAATGAATTTAATCATAAAATAATAACCTCAAAGAGCTATTATTCCAGTAAAGCAATCGTTCTTTAACAAACTGTTAGTTACTGTGAGTATCGGACGCAAAAAAACGCATTGTAACGTCGAGAAAGATTAATATCAAGCAAGGCAAGTAGGTAGGTGTACTTTCTATTCGTGCCGCAACAAGTACTCAACAGTTGGAGAAATTATGGGTACTGGAGAGGTCTCAAACAAAACAGATAAGATCGTCTTGGAACAAAGCCAAGCTTCTAGATGAGACCTCATTGTTTGGTATAATTTCAGTATCCAGTGGCAGGAAAGCGATAGACCGGTTTATACAGTTCAATCAAAATTCCCATATAAAAGACTTAAACGCGCTCAAGCGCTACAGGATTTGTCAGTCAGGTAGTTATGTGATGTGACATTTTGATATTTTGTTATGTAGGTACAACTTACCTGGTATAAGTCATATTCTCATAAATAAACTTATTTATTAGAATTACTCCTGTTTATTGTAATATTTGACATGTAACATTAATAATTTTCTTTTTTTTATCAATAACTTGATATCTATTAATTTTGCATGCTTGTATTCTGACCATGGCTGTACCTACTATACCTTTTACTACACACTGTAACCCATGTTTCACAAATGAACAAATCTGAATCTGTTGTCCACTCTTCTAAAAAAAATCATATTTAAACCTCTCTCACATACTTTAATAGTTAAATGCTCTATTTGTGCTACAAAGAGAAAATAGCAGCATTTATACCAATTAAAGATGCAAAAAGAGAAGGACAATTCAACGCGTTTCAGGTATGGTGGAATGTTGATTCTCGTTCTTAAGAATCAAAACAGTCTTATAAAAATATCACTGCATTAAAATTAATCTTTACTTTCCAGTCGGAATATTGTATGATATTTGTTCCAGTTAGTAGTTTCTTTAGCTATACTTTTTCTTTTATGAATATGCATGAATAAAATATGAGAACCATAGATTTTGAACTGTTGTAGCAAAATATAAGACTTCACATTTTCATAGGCATTCTCAACTATTCATATGTACTATAGCGGTTCATATATACACAGTGGTAATTTATCGGAGATTTGCAGACATGTGCTAGCCATCGAGTTAAGAATACGGTTTTACTCAAACATGTAGATTACCTACTCAGGTAGGTACAGGTATTTACCGCGTGTTTAGCCGTGATATATATTAAAACAATTTAATTAAAATAAGCTTCATCAAAAGAATCATACTTAGTGACAACCGAAAAGCAAGGACGATTGCCAAGGTGCTAGTAGTGAAATGAAGGCAGCTACTTGATATAAGCTGACTAATAATTATAATTATAGGAGTGACAAATGTCTGGAACAATTTCTGAGCTAGAGTCATCTTTTTATTTATGTAATAAATAGCACATAATGACGAACACGAGGAAAAGTGGCCAATTAATTGCAAAACCGATTTATCTCGGCAACTTTCAATGTGAATTTTTACCAGCTTTTTTATTACCGGATCAATGGTTCACATTTTCCTATGGTTTGTAGATAATTACACATAACAGGTAGGTAAGTACGGACATAGTTAAACTCACCTTTATATATTTCCAATAATTTTTAATTTTGCAAAATTAAACAAGTAAACACGCTCACAACTATATTCTCCATAAAGTTGTGAGCATGTTTGAGTATGAATCTGATATCGACAATCTCAGATTCATACTCAGTGGGTAGATCTTTAAGGATACTAAGTAGAAGGTAGTCAGAGGCAGAACCGAACGTTATATTTGGAACATGCCCACGTTTTGCAAGTAGTTAGTATTCCACGTTAATTCAATTTGGTTTAGTTTGTGGTGTGTTGTTTTTTGCGTTAAATTAACCTTTCATCTTTAATTGGTATAAATATTGCTATTTTCACTTTGTAGCACAAAATACAGCATTTTAACTATTAAAGAATGTGTGAGAGTGGTTTGAATACGGAGCATTTTTTAGAAGAGTGGACTACTTGAAACTAAATGCATGACATGCAACATAGTAGGTATAAGTTTGTTCTTTCTTCTAGAAACATTACAAAAATCTTCCAGAAAATCAAAAATGTAATCTAAGTTGTATTTAATATTTGTGGGAGACTCTGGTCAAATTGGTCACAATTGGTTTCCCACAAATCGAAGGCTTAAAAAAGTGAGTTTCAAACGAGCTGTCAAACAGCTTACCTACTGCACCATCTCTGTCAACCTCAGGCGAACACCGTAGACGCCATCGTCATGGCATCTGCTCAAACACGCGAACGTTGAACTCTTAGTAAAGGCAAAGCGCTTGAAAGTACAAATAGAACTGGTACTAACCTCAATCCCGGTTCTATGATTCTATTATAAATAACTCACACGCTACCGTTCTGGCTTTCGGAGAATAGCGGCGGCGGAGCGGCGTGGAAATTAAACTATTTGGTGGGTTGTAAGCGTGAACGTTTCCTGCTGGTTCCATGGGAAACGCTAACTTAATTGACTTTTGTATTAAATTTTGAATTTTCATACAAAAGTGGTTAATATTTAGAACGAAGTAATAATTTGAAAGTTTTATATGATTTAAATGATTTACTTACAAAAAATAAATAGGTTGATCTTAATGCGGTCTCAGAGCGAAAGGTCAAAGCGGTCACAAAAAAGTATTTTAATGAATAATTTGTCTGTGCTAATGAATTACATCATTCTTGTTCAGATATAAATAAATAATGCTGAAAGCTAGACATTTTCATATAATTTATCACACAGCATCATTTAGCCCCAAAGTAAGCAGAGCTTGTGTTATGGGAACTTCATGACTTTAACACATATTTTTTTAACATTATATATTTTTTTCAAAATACATTCATATTATACTTAGAAAAAAACACCCAGATATGCACTATCCATCTTACATTTTATTAAAAATAAGCTTCTACCTTCAACTTATGATAGTCTGTGTTATTCCAGGAACAATACAACCCTATTATTTTCCACCAAGCTTGTAAAAGTTTTTAGATAGACTAGTGAAATGAACTCTTTCATGTCAACTATCAACTGTACAACTTTTTGTAATGCCAAATCTAGTTTGAAATCTTCTAAAATGTAGTCTTTTTCTTCTAAAGTATAGTAGGCAAAATCAAAAAGGATTTTATTACTACTGTACTGATTATACCGATTCCTTTTTGTAATAAGTATCATATCGTTTGTAGATCATGGTCTATCTATAATATTATTCACTTATTGGCGCCGGCTCTGACAAATACCGTGTAAATAAAATAAAGATCTGCCAATATCCATAAAAACAGTATACCATATCCTCTATTAAAGACTACCAACTATAAACAGTCGCCTATAATGTAAATGTATTACAATATTTCTTCATTTAACCGATTTGTATAACTGTGGCGTTTTCCCTTAAGGTGGAGCATCGTGAAAAAATATATATCTAATATTTCTAGTATATTATAAAACCTTGAGATTTTCATTTCTTATTATTTTCCCGTAGAATCAGAGTTCCGTCATCATTTGCCTGTGGTGATATCACCAGTCCAAACATAACGAGAAATCGTGCAATTGTGGAGCTTGTCTGATGATGACATGTCTATGTTTTATGACTATTGCTTATTAACTTGCTTCTAAAATTTATGTGCTCATTAGCCAAAATACAAATCGTTTTTTTTTTCAAAATAGATATTTGTATTACCTAGCAATCGCTGGCAACTGGCTTGCGTAAATTGTCATCCGCGTTTTTCTTTCAATTATTACGATCAATAGATATTTTTTTTTGATTCGTTTACGAAAAAACATTTCCTCTCGATGGGTTTGAAGATTGATAGTAATCAAACTATCTTCTTACTACGTACCTGCTAACAAAGAGAAAAATCCACACATGGCAAAGTAGGGATTTCCGGACTAAAATCCCTTTACCTAAGAACCTCGTTTGTAAATTATTATACTTTATTATTATGACTTGCGCAGAATAGGTTTTTTTACGAATATCGCTTAGGTATACGTACTATATGTAAAATAGATTATAGCTTTCGCATGCAAATCCGATGCGTCTAATGCATGGCATGGGGATTGGCATTAAAGGTATTTATTTCCATTTATATTCTTGTTTTCATTATTGTTTTAATAGATCCAGGTTTATATATTTTATAGCTACATAAACTATTACAGCCAGAGGACAACCTCTTTGGTTAGACAACTACGCTCACCTATATAGATCCTATACAATACGCGCTAAAGATTATGAACGCCACAAGAAAATAGTGATGCGTAGTTTATAGTACTGGTGCCGATATTAAAATTATCTAAACTAAAAATAAAACAAAGTTAACCAAGAATGATAATTGGGACACCTTAAAAAAATAACTTTGCTGCGAACTGTACACAACCTTGGCATGGACAAAACCTTTTCTTTTTTCATTGTTCGGGGCAGCGATGCGCGATGTGTTGATGTCATACATGCAAACATCAAAGCTAAACACAGTCTTCTTAGAAAATAATACTCGACACATATTTTCTTGTGATACACGATTTTAAGATGATTTACATGGACAGGGTATCTTAATTCACCACATGTGCTTTGGCTTTGAGTAAATACAGACAAAATAAGTAAGTAGGTACGTACTTACCTAATTAGGTTTTTTATAAAACAATTACGTCACTCATACTTGGCGGATGTTGGAGAAGATCATTATTCTAACGATGTACGAGTACTTACGCATTTGTCGAAAGAAACAATGAGGATGCCGTCGTCTCATCCGGTCAGCCCTGTTTTTATTCCTGTTCAACTCCAGACAAAGACTCTGAATGACCTCGGATCCACTATTAAGAAGTCTGTTTTTCAAACTTTCGCGATTAGATAACACTAGCTTTTGCCCACGGCTTCGTCTGCGTTGTACCCGTATAAAAAGTAGCCTATGTGTTATTCTGATGAATAACCTATATTATTGTAAAGTTTCATCAAAATCCGTTCAGTAGTTTTTGCGTGAAAGATTAACAGGATGGATGTTCCATCCTCACAAACTTTCGCATTTATAATAGTAGTAGGATAATTATAAGTTATACGGGTCTTTATCGCGTTTATCCTTTTTAAATATAATTAAGAAAGTCTGACTTTCAAACGCCTGAAACAACTTTCAAAACAATAGAATGACATTCAGCGGTAAATTATTCCGACTGTAGAACATTACTATTGATCATCGATGATTTAATTTCATCTTGGAAGAATCTCATTTTAGATTATTTTAATGATGATCGCACGTGATCTCATCATAGATGAACTTGAAACGGGATGTTTTGTATAGGTACTTTGCACAACAATTTTTATAATGGCAGATTGTGTATTTTTATACTCACCTTTTGACATTAAAATGGTTAGTTACTTATATTCATATCCTAAGTTACATAATCAAGAATAATAATAAAGTAGAATTTTAAGTGATATATACTAGCTGGTGGGGAGTTTCTGGAAAAAAGACGCAGAAGGTTGCGGTTTCGATTCCCGTCGCGGGACAGATGTTTGTATGATCTGCAAATATTTGTCTCGGGTCTGGGTGTTTTCTATGTATAATATGTATGTATTTACAAAATGTATATAAGTAGTATATAAGTCATGTAATTCCCATAATACAAGCTCTGCTTAGTTTGGGGCTAGATGAAAATGTTCAACATTATTTATTTATTGATACTAGCAATCAAATTTATGATTGCTAGTATCAATATTTTTTTTTAATTAAAAAAAATAAAAATAAAAGAAATTATGTAGGCATCTACATAACAACCACAATTAATTGCGACATAATTTTTGTTATGTATCTGTGATTTTAAGTACCTTAGGGTGCTTGATATCATAGATAGGTACATGACAAAAAGTCTTTTTAGTTTTCTTTTAGTCCTCGAACATAAGTTTCACTTTCTGCTCGATATAGTTATTTAGTTTAGTTGTGCGCACAGATGTTTATGTTGCAATCAAGATTTGAACCGAATTTTGTTAGTTGTACTTTTGTATGTGTTTGTAATGTGTTTTGTGCGTGTAAATAAATAAATAAATAAATAAAATAAAATATTTACCGTCTAAAACATCTCTTACTTAGTAGTTTTGCATAGCTCATAAGAAACTGTCCAGCCGGCATATCAGCTTCAATATCCAGCCTGGTGAGAACTTACATAGAAGAGATTTAGATAGTTCCCGTACTCCTGTAGATCCTTAGCAACAGACTAATTATGAGCAGATCACTTCGGCCGTTGCTCCCAGAGAGGCATTATGCGGCCGATCCCTGCATTAACTGCCTGCGGACATCTCTACATATTTTTTTTAGGAATTTGGACATTTGTAAATGTACCTTACAGCAGCCATTTTTTACGTTTGGTGTTTTGAGTTACAACAATTTAATGGGCAAGAGTCCAAGTCTTCATAAGGTTGCTTATTTTACTGGTACACACGTATGTAATGCACAACTGCAAGAACTTAATAAATAATAAATAAATAATGCTAGATAATACATTTTCACACAGCATCATCTAGCCCCAAAGTAAACAGAGTTTGTGTTATGGGAACTAAATTATTGATATACAACTTATATACATTTTTTTGATAGAAATCATCCAGACCCGAGACAAATATTTGCAGTTCATAGAAACATTTGTCGTTAGTACAACAAACGAGTCTACAGGATGACCCTATCAGGCCATGTCTTTTAATTTTTTTAGTGGGATTACAGATGAATATTATAAGTTATGAGCGTAATAATATGGGTGTCGTTTGATCGGCTCAGTAAGGGCGCTGTCCTCGTATTTTTTATTTTGCCTTTTTTTAAAGGTGTAGAAATAAAAATAAGCGGTAAATACACTTAAGAATCCTTTGAATATTTTTTATAGCGATCTTACAGATTAAATTTTTGTGATAGCATTGATATTGATTGAAGTTAAAACTGACCCTCTTATTCTGTTTACAGAATGTATGTGTATAAGTTTAAACGAACAATAATTACGCTTTATGGATTTCGCGACAACCTTGAACATTAATTAGCACTTTGGGACTTTAGTCAACCACTCACACTTATTGCACCATTATTGACTACAAAGTCACAGGCACATGCACTTGGATATAATCCTTATTTGAAGTACGCAATAGTTCAAAATTGCACAAATTAGAACAAGTACATTCGCAGGTTTTTAACAGTTTTGAGTAAAGTTATTGAGGACATGTATGACGAATTTAAAATAGCCAAGACAAGCTGCTTGGTGGCTGATAAACCCAATACATACAATCTAGAGTACGTACATAAAATGTACAAAGTACATAAAACGCTCATTGTTTAACATATCTACTACGTGTCTAGTTAAGTATGTTAACGGTTCGTCCAAAGATGTATTGCGTAAGCGGAGATTTCGACAACGCGGACAGGCGGCAGCGGGCGGATATAGCACGGGGCCACTCTTTCATAGCCTACACCTACGGAGAATTATTTGAACAACGCTATCGCTTGCTAAATGCTAGAGCAATCTGACGGCTAGCACAAAATAATAGATATCTCACATTATAACTGACTCTACAACATTAAAAAAAACTAGACTGATAACCATTGTTTGTTAAACACCACCTTCTTTTAAATCTCCATTTTATATTAAACTAACCGCGGTTTTGCCCGCGTGGTTGTTGATGAAAGTAGTGTATGTCTCCAGTCTCCAAATTTCATCACAAACGGCTCAGTGATTTAGCCGTGAAACATTTATGTATATATATTTCCGATATAATTTTACTGACTAAATACATACTTATCGTTATATTATAGCCAAATCACACTATATAAATATAAATTGTAGATGACTATGCGTTATTTTGATGTATAAGCTATATTACTGTAAAGTTTCATAAAAAAATCCCTAATAATATTTTTCTTGTCTATCCCATAGAGTGTGATGTTGTTAGATATGTAGGTCTTTTATTTATTGTGGGTGTGTGAAAACCATTTCTAGATTCAGGATTCATCCGTTTGCAAAATATTAAGATTTAAAGTGCAATTTTTTAGTCAAGTTTATCCCCCCTGTCAGATAAACAGTTGTTTTTGGATATGTGAAAAATTACAGCAGCAGTAGTATATAATAACGAAGTTAAAAAGAAAACTTTCACAGCTAAGTAAGCTTTACAAGTTAACGAATAATAGTCGACCAACTTATAAAATGTACGTGGAGGAGTAAAAAGGATAATTTAGTACAAATTCCATTGGAAATTATAGACGAAGTTGTTAGCTGTATAGGTAGCAAATATAAATTTATGGGCAACAACGGAACCCTACACTGCCCGTGGCTTGACATGTACATAGTTGTTTTTTTTATCTACATGACACATTTGTACATTTCCACTCAAATATGTATTTCATAGTCAAAGTCTTTCTCTACTCCCACAAAGGTATTTTAGTTAAACTTAAATACGTTTACCACACAAATGTTTATTAAAATAATGTACCTACGCAAAAATACATATTTTTACTATATCTGATTCAATTATTTGTAGAGGACTTTAAGTATCTTAGTATTATATACTAAGATATTTTATTAAAGCCACCTTTAGAAGAACTGTATGGTAAATAAGTATTAGCCATAAAATAGTTCAACACAGGGAAAGTTTACATACATACATAAATAATAAGTTAACATAGTTTTAAGTTTACATTATACCTACTTTTTAGGTTAAAATGTTGTGATGTGTTAGTAATAAGTTTATTTTCCACATCGAATCATAAATTTCAATTCTAAATATAATGAGAGTTGGATACGTTTGGTCATCATTGATAGAGATGATGTCATTCTCTTTGCGAAGATATCTAATAAGTTTTTAAGATTTTCATAAGCTAATGATCACTTTGATATTTGAAAAACTTGCGATGTAAAATTATAATTTAATCATCTAGATCACCTAGGTCATTATAGTTCTAGGTTTTGATTTTACGCTCATAAATATGTCCCTAGACTAACACAAGCTAACACGTAACGACATGACATGCTATCAATCGACAAACGATTTGCATAAAGTTTTTGGGGTCGAGGTGGCTATGACATGACAATGAAGCTCACTAAGATTCCAATAGGCATCGTATGTCTCTTACTACAACGATCTTTATTTAAATCTTTCTTCAAGGAACCAGAAGTTTTATTCACTTACGAGTACGTAGGTAAGAAATATTTTATGATCAACTGCACTGGTTTTATGAATAGGTTATAAATTATATTCCCTGTTTTGAATTGCCCGTAATAGCAGTGGTATTATCAATTTATTTTATTACTGAGGACGGAAAAAATAATCTGTTTTGAGAGTGGAAGATGGATTTAAAACGATTTTTGGGACGAAAACAATTATGACTTTCAATAACATTCAAATCAGCTTGCTCAAAAAATGCCATCTACGTAAAGGCAGAGCGCCTTGAAGTCCCTCTTATATGTATTTATGGGGTATCTTTAAATAT
Source organism: Perizoma flavofasciatum (assembly GCA_958496245.1). Taxonomy (NCBI): domain Eukaryota; kingdom Metazoa; phylum Arthropoda; class Insecta; order Lepidoptera; family Geometridae; genus Perizoma; species Perizoma flavofasciatum. The sequence goes on along the minus strand of OY292425.1, from coordinate 7,726,585 downwards.
CTTGAAAATTGTTTTGCTACCTATATTCTTCTGGAGTCTTAGTACTAATATGTTGTGTAGGTTGATTCTTTTTAAGTGCGTGTTGCTATCAGAAGATAAAACACCAGTTTCGCATCAGACAGATTTTAATAACTTAGTTTTAAATGATTTCGTGAATCGTCAGGTCGACTACCTAATGGTTTAGAGGTCGGCTATACCTACACCAATCGAATAATAAGCAAAACCAGTCGAAGCAGTGACATCATCTTCCTGTGCTGCATGAGGCCGTGTCCTTTGCTACCATTTGCTTTTATATTATGAATATTATTTTCTTGGCTATTATTATGTTTAAAATGTAAAATCATATTTATTTATAATAATTTATAAACAAGTCTAAAAAGTTTTCGCGTTTTTACTTGAATAAGAACTTTATTCATAGGTGCGTAATATATTGAATATTTTTATGACAGACATAATATTTATCTTTCACACTGTTCACAGTTTCATGTATCACAATATTATACATAATTATTTAAAATATATTTTAAGAAGTATCATAATTATGGTATTTACTTTTAATCTGCCAAGTACATAAAGAAATATTAAATATTTTCGCAATATATTTGAGCAGGTATCTTGCATGCACATCCAACTAAAGCAATAGGATTACACTTTGCATCAATTCTAGCGATCCATGGTTAGATTACTATGCAACGTCCATTGTTTTATTTTTAAATTTACAACAATGAGCTCTGCGGATGTAAAGCAGTGCCCATCAGTAATGTTTACTGGCAGCCAAATTAAATAGCTATTTGTGTATTTAACGTATGCATTTAGCAACCTATTGTGCGTTTATTTTTATTACAAAGTAAAATCTATTCCCTATCATCTACCAAATGTTTGTTATAATGATTTTATAGACATAAAATATATTAAACAAAAGCAAGCCCAGTCCGCTGTGCCCAGTCTATGTAGTTACATAGAAAAAATGATTTTATGTTATTGAACACATATCGAATAAAAGTAGATCGATAGAAGCATTTAGTTTTGAAATCCAGCCAAAAGCTGCTCGCTTTATGTCAGGTAAGTTCGAAATTTATGGCAACTTCAAAACATTTACTATTTCTGTGTAAGTACTTTACATATTTTTATATTTTCATTAGAATTTTAGTGATGTTCCGTTGTGGAAACCACTAAAATAAAACTGGTTAGTGAGGTAACCATTTTACTGAAGTGAGAAGAACCATAACCTTCTTGTTTATATGTGCAATTTCCGATAGTAGAACGTTTAAGTTCAACGTCTCTTGAAAGATCTTAGTTAGCTCATTAAATAGTTGCCGTGGCAACATCACCGACCAAGATATTCGCGAGTTGGCTTCAGTGTCCTTGCCAAGTTGAAGGTATGTCGTCGGGCACGATCCACCGGATCGACAAGATGGCGGTTATGCTTCGTGGACTCCAGGGAGGGACGGGGTGCTCGGGACAGGTCTCGCGGCAATGTTGGCCCTGAGTCCGATACAAGCTCTATTTTTAGCGCTGTGTCACCGTTTGCTTGCGCTTGCGCCTCCATCCTCGTACCGCTCTTTCGTACGATGCAAGCAAATACACACAAGCGCCTTGAACTTATCACGTGGAGAAATATTATTTTTCAATAACAAAACAGGAATGCTATCTCGCACAAATAAACTTATAAATTATTGGTGCATTAAACTTGAATGATATAAACAAATAAGAGTTTGCCAACGTGAACAATCTTACTGAAGTCAAGAGTAAAACCTTACTTAAGTTTAGGGATACCTAGCTATTCCCTAATATTTCAAAGTTATACTTTGTTACAGTAAATCTTATTTTCCGGCGAGTTGTATTTACACAACACTGACATCGTCGACAAAAAAACTGTGTAACTATGGAGGAAAGAAAGGTCACGTATTCTTTTTTGCCTCGAAATAAAATCTCGGCGCTTTGTCCTCTCATAGTTGCAGTCATCGAAGCGTTAGGAGGTGGTATTTTTTTATTCAACTCACGTATTACGGTCTGTGTAACAGTAAGTAACGCGTCGGCATGTGATGGGTAGTATACCCTTTTGCAGACTAGCGTTGTATAAGACTTTGACACCGCTATGCCTGCGTTTAAAATAGTTGACAGATGTGAAATAAGATTGGTTTGAAAGTCAATAAAATCCCAAATATACAAACATCAGCATTGTCTCGTGTTTATTATCATCCCATCTGATAACGACCCTCATTACTTTCATGGCATTTTACCATGAATGTATTTTACCATCAGAGGTATCATACAGATAATCTGCTATTCTATGATTCACTCGCAACTTTGTTTGCATGGATTTATTTACCTTTTATCAGGGGTTGATAAAAGGTAAATAAATCCAAAGGTAAAGGAAAAAGGTAAATTATGTTGAAAATCTTAAAATATACATACTGTATATTTTTACCACCTTTGAAGAAAAGGCATTTATGCCTTACATAACAAAATGTAATTTCCTGAACCCTATTTATCCTTTGAAAATTCTCAAATATGCGTTTTTTTAATTCCTTTAAACATTATTTTATACGAAGTCTGAATACTGTCACCGCACGTTGTGATTTTCCCCTGAAGACTTTGGTATCCCGTTGCAGCTTTTTAGGGGTTATTTTGGTAATTACGGAAACATATAATTTCCTTAAATTTGCATCACGATTTAAGATTATCCCATACCAACTTTGACACCCCGTTGCACCTTTTTTAAACCGAACGCAAAAAGTTTAACGTGTATAGCTCCTAAACGGATGAACCAATTTTTATTTAGTTTTTTTTTGTTTGAAAGGCGACTTGATCCTAAGTTTTCTTAGCTATGATTCAAGAAAATCTGTTCGTTTAAAGTTCGTCAGCTCTTTTCAAGTTGATGAAGGTAAGAGAGCAACTTCCACAGATCTGATCGATTTGAAATTTGGTATCCTGTTACTTCAATGATATTTCAAGAATAGAATTACCTTGATCAATTGCTGAGGCTACATCTGGAATCTGCAGGTTACTTAACTCTTGACGAATTTACAGCAGAGGTATTTGGGCTCATTGGAATGCGTTCAATAGATGGTGATCAGGGTCTGATGATGGAGCACGAACGAGAAATGAGGATAAATTGGTTAAGGATTCTAAGAATATATTAAACACGTCGGGGATTATAAAATTTTGTAGAACCTACATGAAGGTGATTCGTTTGGGCCACTACTTTGTTTATGCCTATGTTGCTTTTGGATCTGAATCACCTTGGGCTTGATTCACCCTGTATAAAATATAATGTAGATTTATTTCTGCAATGAGTTAATATTTTATCAAGCCTTTCATTTATACCTATACATTTCATTTATACACTGGATCAGCAAGCAACTACCCAAGACTCTAAATGTGAAGGTTTGTACAACTTTACTGTAAAATATATGTTACGAGTCCTTGCCTTTTACGTAGTAAAGCGATTAAAACGCGTATCTAGATCCATTGTTTTTCTGATCTGTGCTTATTAATTACAACACAGACCTAGCCCAACGATATATTAAAATTATCGTCTACCATCTATGCTTTATGAATGAACGTTTTGAAACGGATTGAGACACAAAAACAGCGCAATGGCATAGTAACATCGTTGAATAACAGCGATACTGGCGGGTACTATTATGACAAAGTTGTTCGTGAAGGAGCTTTCCTATAGTGGGTTTTTGTGCACCCACACGGGCGCAATTTTTTTATGTATGTTTGTGAGTGACGGTTCTCGGCAACCATTCTCCGCGGCCCACGCGGCGCGCTGCTCCGTCATCACCATCGAGGACTCTACCCACGGTCTTGCTAACATTGCGTAATGAATAAGGCATTTAAACAGACAGGTTAAGGTAATATTGATTTCCCTTAGAAGCGTTTGATTTTTTTCTTGATCGTTTACTGTACACACGTAGACTACAGACAAAAAACTTATATAGGACTTGTACAAAGGCGAGCTTAACCCTAACAATACTTAGTTCTTACAGCAGACCTTTGAGAATAGGGAAATCTGAAAAAAATTGTAGTTTTCCGTCTATTTGTATGAAATAATAAAAATATTCATATTGTAAAAACGGGAATTTTCACGTACTGCACTATCGGTGAAGGCACCGACTAAGTTTCACTACTACACGTAGTAGTGCACGGCGCGACGTGGAAGGAGAAAGTCGCAACCACTCACCCTGATGAAGACTCTCGGAATGAGTCGAAACTTAGTCGGTGCCTTCACCGATAGTGCAGTACGTGAAAATTCCCGTTTTTACAATATGAATAGTCAAGTTCACGATAGTTTTTGGAATAAAAAATAATAAAAATATTGAACAATTTGTGCTTTAATTTACATATTCATATCTTGGAAATGCATATTGTTCCAATCCTTAGTTTGAAACAAAATTTCATTTTGAGTCATCTCATTTTTTTTTGCCTTTTGTGCCATCATAGCACTTAATACAAATAGCATAAGGTATTGAAGGAATTTGAAGAAACTTCCGCTCGGCTATTATTATTATTATTATTTTTATAGAACGCTATGAAAAGAGACAATTTGTGCTTACATTGAGATATTTCTCACGATTTCAAATATCTGATTATTTTCATTTCGTCAACGTTATTAAATTTTAAAAGAATATGTATATGCTAGGCAGGCACCAACTCTTCGCAAGTAAAACAATCAGAAGGTACTTACATACGTAATTATCACCTTCCAGACTTATTATTATTATTTATTATTATTAATATTGATTTCCCTTAGAAGCGTTTGATTTTTTTCTTGATTGTTTACTGTACACACGTAGAATACAGACAAAAAACTTATATAGGACTTGTACAAAGGCGAGCTTAACCCTAACAATACTTAGTTCTTACAGCAGACCTTTGAGAATAGGGAAATCTGAAAAAAATTGTAGTTTTCCGTCTATTTGTATGAAATAATAAAAATATTCATATTGTAAAAACGGGAATTTTCACGTACTGCACTATCGGTGAAGGCACCGACTAAGTTTCACTACTACACGTAGTAGTGCACGGCGCGACGTGGAAGGAGAAAGTCGCAACCACTCACCCTGATGAAGACTCTCGGAATGAGTCGAAACTTAGTCGGTGCCTTCACCGATAGTGCAGTACGTGAAAATTCCCGTTTTTACAATATGAATAGTCAAGTTCACGATAGTTTTTGGAATAAAAAATAATAAAAATATTGAACAATTTGTGCTTTAATTTACATATTAAAGCATATTCATATCTTAGAAATGCATATTGTTCCAATCCTTAGTTTGAAACAAAATTTCATTTTGAGTCATCTCATTTTTTTTTGCCTTTTGTGCCATCATAGCACTTAATACAAATAGCATAAGGTATTGAAGGAATTTGAAGAAACTTCCGCTCGGCTTATATTATTATTATTATTTTTATAGAACGCTATGAAAAGAGACAATTTGTGCTTACATTGAGATATTTCTCACGATTTCAAATATCTGATTATTTTCATTTCGTCAACGTTATTAAATTTTAAAAGAATATGTATATGCTAGGCAGGCACCAACTCTTCGCAAGTAAAACAATCAGAAGGTACTTACATACGTAATTATCACCTTCCAGACAGTGAGCAATTATCTAAACCGGATTTAAGATTATATAAATATCCTGCAAGAAATTTTAGCAATATCGTTGAGTTATAAATAAGCATTGGTCATTTTAAAAAGCCTGATTAATACAAAGCAATCAACAAGTTTCCTATTTTATAATACTCCTCCACAAATGATATGATTCACTGGCCATTTGCCATTTCCAAATAAACATGTATGAAATCTGAAGTAATCTGTGGTTGTGCTATTAAATTTGACTAAATAGTTGACTGCCTTGATATTTAGTTGTTGATTTCAATATAAAATATCTCTGAGCGAATCGCTTTGGGACGCACCCGCAACACGAAGAGACATATTGAGCAGAAGAGTCACGTGCTATTGCAACATATGGAGAAAGCCAAACTCGTCTGGCGAAATCACACCCACACAACAGATGTGCCAAATATTCTACATGCATAAATATCACTCACTCACAACTTATATGGCAAGCTTCAAGTAACAGAGAAGTAAAAGTTGTTTCAATACGTAAGCTATAACAACCAACGAGAATCAAGGAAAATATAATAAAAGAGTTTACTATGTAGGTAACATTCTACTTACAAAAAAATTAAACCATCATACCAACAGTTCTGTGGGCGCCTTTAATTAAAGATATTCCAGGGCCATTTAACGCTTTTATTGATTTTAACGTAGTCTATTAAAGATTTATAAACTTATCATCCGGTCATGGTAGATAGAGCAAAGAGTCAAGTTTGTGGTAAAAATTATACGATTATACTCAGCAAAACAGATTTCTCGAAAACCGACGGACGTTATTACCGAATTTTTGCTCTACCAAGGCCAGCAAAGATACGTAACTGCTTACATGGAAACAAAAGCAGCTTAAAATTGTATAATGCTATATCACTACTATAATACTATTATCATTAAATTTTAAATTGATTTTACTTAAAGATGAAACCATGTGATTATCATATAATAACGGCAAAGAATAATGTTACGTGAGGACACGTATACGAGTCAACCTTGTGCGATGGCGGGCAAAGATTGCGATGGCGAGCCGACCGTGACACTGGCACATGCTATGATAATAACAACTTATGCAGGTACTATTGTCGAGATTCGGTGCACTTAAGTAAGGAACATCTGCCCTATCCGGAGCGAGTGAGTACCTCCGCGACCGTTATCCGGTCACCGCTACGCTGCTAGCTGCACTTGTATGCCATGCCATCGACCGTGGAATATGACTACAACATTCAAACCTTTGTGATTTACAATTACAACTATTCATACATTTTAGCCAAGCAAGTTTGCTTATAGTTATAGTAGTTGCATATAGTCATATGCAACTATGTCGTTAAATTCCAAAATGTATTCCTTTTTTATTTACCTACAGTTGCCATTACATGACAACCCTACTATGTGTTACGGTTATTAGTTATTATCTATATCGTATTTATAAAGAAGTCTGTCAATTTATTGATATATATTTACTCGTACCTACCGTAAAAGAAGTATATTAGTATATAGTAAGTGATTAGTCAAAAATCGACTTCAGTTTGGTTATAGGAGCACGGCCTACATTTTAACCAGATACAGTGTAAAGAAAGCGAGTAGTTTGTAAAGATTTTAATAAAAAATACATTTTTAATTTAATTTAATATCATGACTATAATACCCAGTTTGGAGATCTTCAGATTCATACTCAATACGCAGATCTGTGAGAATATCAGGTAGGGGGTAGCCAGAGACGTATCCAAACATTATTTTTGCCACATGTCCGCTTTGTGTATGGAAGTTAGAAATCCCCGTGACAGGTTATTGGAAAGTCAATCACCGCTTATTGGAACACTAACCGATGTCACATGCCTTTGATTTTTGGTTCTAGGACATATCAGTTTCCTCACGATGTTTCTCTTCACCGTTTTGAGCACAATTAAATTTATCAATTTACATATTATTTTCATTGAAACACAACAAGACCATCATGCATCAAAGAAAAGCCTTTTAAAATGAGACCCAACGTCACGGATAAAACGGCGAATAAAAATTTCAAATAACTGTTTTGACCAGTAATAAAGTTTAGAAAATCGTACGTATAGGTTATTTTAGAGCTTTTGCTAAAGAGTTCCGGTTTATATATTTTTTTAAACATTTAAGAATCTTCCCCTATACAGTATAATAAAATCCATTCGAGTAAGACAGAGAGGTAGAGAGAAAGAGATATTTTCACAGAGTAATCAGTATACATGTACAAAAGAGAAATAGCTCCCGAATTGATAACCGCTTACTATTTTTGAAGTCTGTTAAAATAAGCGTACATGTACGAGCACCTTGTTCTCTTTTGTATGAAGCAAGAACAAAATGAGACAAAGTCATATTTTGTAAGGGAAAGAGCACGTTGATGTCTTTTGTATGAAAGAAGAGCAAAGTAGAGACATAATGATCTCTGGCTAGGAAAAGAGCGTGCGTTGAAGTATTTGTCTGTAAGAGCAACATATAGACAAAATATTATCTGGTAAGAAAATGATGCGCTTTGTGTGTTAATGATATCAATTATTTATATGAAATCATTGATAATAAGTAAATGATTTATTTATTATTTGGTTTGTTTTGTTGGTTCGTTGATTTGTGCTTTTTGAACTGATTTTGAATAATGGTATTTTCGTGCGTGGTTGCTCTTAGGTCTAACATAGCGTATAGGCCTAAAGAATAGGCTTACGGCTATTGGATTGAGCTTCAGTCAGACACAATCAAATTCGAATTGTGTAGCCATTATTTTGAAGAGCTTGATGAAAATAAATATAATTGTTGAAGAGAAAAAAAGAGAACATACTTTATTGAGTTCGGCTCCACATCAGAGCCGGCCGACGCGGCTCGCATTGTCCAATGCGAGAATGGTAATATTCCATTCTCGTATCGCACTCACTTATATTAGACCTTTAGCATATTTTATTTGAAGTTTTCTCGTCTGTATTGACTATTTTATAACGCAGGTAAAATACGTATGCATAACGATATGAATTGATTGACATTACAAAACTCGGTGTACTAACATTTTTATCTGAATGTTAATAAATTTATCAAAAGTGCTATTTTAGGTACCATATAATTTTTTTACTGTTTTGTCGCTTCTAATAAGTTTATTGGGTGCTCGGACATTTGAACAACAGAGATTGGAGAGACTCTGCTGTCGTGGTGGTCAGACAACGGAGACTAAATACCTACTTTGATAGTTTCTGCTGTCCAATCAAAGTAAAAAGCGGTCAGACAGTGTGCACCAAGTAAATACGTCGACGTCTCGTTTAAAAACAAAATCTTTTGCAAGATAAAGAACGAGGTTTATGTTCGTTCAGTCGCCCTTGCATCGTCGTGTATAATAATATTGGTAGAGCAGGGCTGGCAAAGCTCAGCCAGTGGGAAATGAGTTCGAGGGTGAAGTGCAGGGCAGCGAGCGGTGTTCGGGCGCGGGTGGCAGGAGCGGAGAATGGCGCGGGCGCGCGGGGCGCCACAGCCCACAGCCTGCGCGAGCGCCGAAGCCTACGACTTTGCCCCGCGCTCAGTCATTGTCCGGCCAACATCTCGGTCGAACGTAGCATAGACCGGCGCGTTGTCGCTACATTAACTGTCGAGTGAGTGCCCGTTAAACGAACGGTTTACTCCGAATCCGGAGTGTAGGTGCAGTGCTAAGTGATAGTGTGTTTTTAGCCATACAGTCAATAGTGTATCGCTAACAAGTATTACTGTCAGCGGTTTGTGGCGAGTTCCTCGGAGTTGCCTAACGGCTGTTCGCCTGCTAGCGAGGGAAGGCGGATCACTTATACCGGGAGGAATGAGCCCCGAACACCACTGTTCCCGCACTCACCGATGATCTCAAGGTAAACTATCCATGTAAACTTTTCAGTATCATTGTCGAGTAGGTAGGTACCATGTTGTAAGCGCAAATTCACACGACACGACCTAACGACCGCGCTCGCATTCTACCTTTACTCTATTCTGATTTCATTCCAATAACAGCATTCAGTTACAGCTCGCTCGCAATGCTCTGCCGTCGAAACATTCACTTACCTACTTTACTACATCCTTATACTGAGAAAAATAATGCAATGACGTAAAGAGTCATGCTTGTAGAAATGTACATTATTATTGAATTCTTTAAATATTAAAACATAAAAAAATGGTTTACATTTTATTTTAAACATGGGATTTTTGTGAGTTCAAAAAACTTGTCTGGTAAACATAATTAAGTAAAAAAAAACAGCTAAGTGCGAAGTAGACTCACGCACTAAGTGTTCCGTACTAATCGTACCACACAATATAAACATCGAAAGCCTGTACAATACAATTTGAAAAACAGGCAAATAGTCTAAACAGACTTTAAATTACGGCACTTTATTTCACTTATGTAAGCTAGCGCATACATTTCCATTTAGGGCTAAGCAGATTTTCCTTAGAATTATCCGGTACATACTCTGCTAACACAACTTGCGCCCGATGACGCAACATTAGTGTGCGATGCCCGATGTGGGCTTTCTTGACTAGATAAAAATGACGAGAATAAATTCTATACTTTCCTGGATCAAACTCATAAACAACAGTTTTTAAGTTTTTAAGATCCAAGATTTCGCGAATTATTACGACATATCTAGAAAAAATGACCGACAAATTCCTAAAACAACCGGAAAATCCTAAGGTCGGAGGAGTCGGACTCGCACACCAAGGGTTCCGTACCACCACACAATAAACACACGGAGCTTTACTTATCAATATTCTTAAACAGTTGTTTACATAAACAGAATTTTATTTATACTGTTGTATTTGATATGATACATATCAGAAAAATACAAAGCAGTATTTTTAACCAACTTTTTGAAAATCTTTGTAAGGTCCTAACTCTTTGGGAAATAGCAATATATATGACGATCTCTGTGGCCCGCCTGAGACGCAGAAGGTTGCGGGTACGATTCTTGCCTAGGGACAAATGTTTGTATGACGTGCAAATATTTGTCTCGTATTTACAAAAAAAAAGTATATAAGTAGTTTGACAGTCATTTAGTTCCTATAATACAAGCTTTGCTTAGTTTGGGGCTAGATGATGCATTGTGAAAAAGGCCATTTCTTCTTTTATAGGGCATTAGGGACCCCTGAGTTTTGTCTTGAGGTTTTTTTATTCATTAAAGTCCATCGACTCTACCATGGCAAATAATATGGAGTAAGACCCGCAAAGACTTCAGTTCCTCCCGTGATCATGGTACACGCAACTGTGCCGAAATACGAAACATTCAAACTCACAAATCATGGTAAATATCCCGTTGTTAAGTAACCTACCCTGTCTACCACTTCTTTCTTTTAACAATTTACATAATCTGCAAATGAGTCTCCATTACTTTATATAGTAACTTATATGTTACTTTAGCACCCAGCCGGAGCACATCATGTACCAAGAAACTTAGAGTTACGCATTTTATAAAGTTATTTTAGCTACTTGAACCATACATTATATTATTTCACTCTTAAAAATTCTGTCTTGTAGTCACAATTGGTACTTGTAGACATTAAAATCACTGTGACATAGATGACGTGGTATATAGCCTTGCTTGGAGCTAGCATAAATGAATATTTATTTGCCGATGCTTTACAGTAACTATGTTTTCTTTTCGGTTTTGTTTCTTTGTTCGGCAAGTTAAGAAATAGCCTAAGCATTCTTAACTGAGGTATTTGCACACGTTTCTCTTAAATATTTTATGTAAATGTATGTTGCTACGACAATAGATATCCCATAAAATAATAAGATTCAATATTACTAAACTTTATGGACATCGTTGGCTAGTCAGGTATTAGCTAGTACTCAGTCCAAAATAAAGTTTCGATATGGCTCTTACTTAGTACAAAAGATGTTTTTTTGTCATTGATGATGACGGTCAGCGTAAAATTAGAGGTTTCCGTCTACATTAACCACTAAAATATTAAAATTATCTTACCACCAAGTTTGTTTTCCGTATTCTTTTGGCACAGTAATCTGCCGAACATTACCTATTGTATACGATTAGATATAATCACTTGTTAGACACGCTTGAAGGTAACAACCGCATTTTTTGTCGCTGCGAAGACTTAGCAGAGGAATGAAGAATGACCGTCAAAGACTGTTATCATCCACAAATCACTAAATTTGTTGGTATTTATGACTTGGAAAGTCGAAAAAAGTACAGATACATCACATACAATTCAGGAATGAAGAATAAAAACATACTGATACGTATCTACATAAGATTTCCCGTTTTACAACATGACTGATCTCATTCACGATTGGTTTTGGAATAAAAAAATCAAAATTTTTACTTTTTCCATTTTAGTTCAAATGCTACTCGCTAAGCTTTGTTTCATTATTATAGGGCGTCAAGAGTTTAAAATAAAAAAATGTTCAAGAAATCTGTAAGTGAGTTTTAGAAACCTATTCAATGAGACCCAACAAAGGGTGTAATATGTGCGAAAAAAACTATTCTATTTTCTGATTTTTGTTTTTGGGCTAAGGAAACAAGTCCGCAATTTTTTTCACCATACGATTAAAAATGAGTCAGAAATCAAGATGTGACCAACGCACGAAACTATGAACTATGACAGACATGACGAAACTATAAAAAGGATCCGGTTTCGCCATTTGAATTCCGAACCCCTAACAACCTACCTCGGTTGACATAAGGCATAATATACAAGCGGAGAATGCCGGAAATAAATTGAATGGCTATTAAACTTAATAAGTGACCGTTAACTTTAACGTGACCTTCAAATAGCCAAATTTTATACTTTTTTGCTGTTTGATTCTAACATTATGAAATGCCCCTTTTCATCTATTAGCCTTTCTAATGTAAACGAGAGTTACGACCCTGGTACCATTAGCTTTAAACTATTACTACTTACTACTAAGACAAAAGTTTTCGTTAATCAGGGCCAATGTTATACACTTTTTTAGTTCTACCGTTGATAGATAACAAACTCTGTTCGAGTTTGTTTCGTTATTTCGGGAGTATTCTTCACCGATCTCAGAATTTCGAACTTTGTTTTTTTTATTATCTCAGAATTTATATTATGATCTATTAAAAAATCCTTGTAAATATTTATTTTGTGAGTCATATTTAAACAAACAATAATATGATAATAGAGAATCTAAAGAAGTCTTATCGCTTAGATGCAATCTCTTCCAGACAACCTTTGGATGGAGAGGAATCTCTTATTAGAGATTGTGAGAGTGGCGGGGGTGTACATAAAATAATAATAAAAGCATTATAACTAAACATATTATATTTATAATACATATGTACATACATAAATATACATACATATTATAAGACGTCGGTAAAAGAGCTTCACACGAGCTATGAATACCGAATTGTTGGTTTAAGTGAAAATAATGTTCTAATTATTATGTAGCTAATTGTTCTAATTGTTATGTGATCAGCAGATATAAATAAAAGTCAGCGATACGATAACCTTGCTTGAATATTTATGATACAAAAAGGTTTAAGTATCATCAATATACTATATAAAACTGTTCCGTTACTGATTGGCGGATCAACGCAGAGCCTAAACCATAAGTCTTAGATGCATGAAACTTGGAGAGTATATTCCTCTTATGGTGTAGGGGTGCAATAAGAAAGGAATTTGGAAAATTCTACCCCTAATGGGGTAAAAAAGGGCTAAAAACCTTTGTATGACAATATGGTATTCCTTGAACTTACAAACCACATAAATAGACTTCAATACAAATGAATATAATATAATTATATCCACAAACTACCCCTCGAAGGGGTTGTAGAGGGTGTCCAAGTTTGTATGGGAACTTTTTAACGAGTAGTCCAATTTATTTGAAACTCGGCATAAATATTATTCAGTACAAATGATAAAACACAAATACATTTTTTTCTAAACTAGCCCTCAAAGGGAGTAGAATGGTGTGTTACGTTTGTTTAAGAAATGTTTAACGCGTGGTACGATGTGCTGTAAATCCTTTATTGCACAACTAAAAAGTAGTGTGTATAGGCTTGATGCTAGATAGCATTCTCTCATAATAAAACGTTTAAATAATTCACAGATAAATGAATTGTAGCGCAGAGTATCTTTTCTATGGCGGATCATAACTAGATAGTACAGTTATTGCTAGTAATATCAGTAACAGCTGAACAGATTAGGACGAAATTTGAAATCAATATTTGTATGACCTAGAGAAACACATATGCTACTTTTTATCCTGGCTCCAAACGAGCGAAGCCGTGGTTAGAAGCTAGTAATTTAAGATTCGAATAGCACATAAATTTAGTTTGAGGTATCGTATCCCGGGACCACATTAGTAATACCTTCAGCTAGTAGAAGCTAGTTTGATATACGTATTCGAGACATAGCGAGACTGCATCCAAGCGCGGCGCCAACTTCAAGGCCTCTTTGTTCTATTGCTAATTGCTATCTGTTCACAAGTGGTTGTAGTAATTTACAACGGACTGAAACTGCTTTTTTGACATACATTTATAATCCTACTAATATAATAAATGCGAAAGTCTGTGTGTGTATGTGTGTGTGTGTGTGAATGTTTGTTACCACGTATCTCCGTAACTACTAAACCGATTTGAAATTTGGAATGCAGATAGTTTAGAATCTGGAATAACACATATGCTAATAAAATTTTCGAAAATCGACTCCTAAGGGGGTTAAATAGGGCGGTAAAGTTTCTATGAAAAAAAATTATGTTTGATTCGCTCAAAACTCTGTACAAATAAACTTTAAAATAAATAATGAATCAAGTATTTTTTATTTTTTCAAAATTACCCTTTGGGGGTGTGCAATTGAGTTCTAAACTTTGTATAAATTGGAATCCTTGGTTCGATTCATTCAAAAGTTGGTGGACATAGTTTGAAGCCTGGAGACGGTCATATGCTACTTTTATTAACATACCACGCGGGCGAAGCCTGGCAACAACTAGTTTGCACTTATTTGAAAAGTTATGATTTTATACTCGTTAAGTTTATATTTTGCCAGGTTTTAAAAACCTACCTGATATGTTATCAGATACAGGAGCTAAGAAAAAATTTATCTACGGCTGGCAAGTCTTCAATAGACAGTGATCAATGCAAAAAAGAAACATGATAATTGAGTGCAGTCCCCCAGATGAGGTCGCAATGGGTAGGTGGCACCACAATGCAGGTAGCACCTGTTATGCAAGGGCCGCGATCACAGCCACAGCGACACATGGCCGGCATTGACCCGTTATGTCATTCCGTAATATCACTATAATGTAGGCAGGCTCCCATCACTATAAATCCCACACTCTCGCTATGCTACGCTATGCATCACCAACCTATCTATCTGTCATAATGTGTGAGAAATACTTTATTACTGCAATTGCTCGTGATATTGATGGATTGTTATTTAATTATAAGTCTACGGTAATGCCCTTTAAACTTGGTTGGTTTAAGAGTTGTGTAAAAAGTCTCAATTTCTTAATTTTGTGACTGAGCTTGATTTATTAGGATTTGCGCCTAATAAGTCTTACTTGAGTAATTAAATTCATAACTCTAAAAATCTTTTATCGAAAAGGCTTCCACAGTCAGTTCTTTCACTCAAATTGGAAAGTAGCTCCTGATGTGTAATGCATAATGATAGGCAATCGTATAAATTAATATAAGTATTCTATCGCAGGATTACTTATCCTTGACACTGTTTTATTATCAACATAACTTGGTAACGCCACTACCTTGCACTCACTTGGCAGCCAAGTTAGTCTGCAATACGAGTACTTATACTCAGCACTTTCTTCAAACATGGCATTTGGACACATCAGATTTGTTTTCTAGGTGAAGTTTGAGCGAAAACTTCGACAGGGGACGAGCTTTTTGGTTAGAGCTGACAAATGTCCCTATTCCAGATGTGATATACAAATTTCGGTTTAAATGGGGTTTTTAGAAAATATTAAAGTGTGAAAACTAAATGCGCTATTATTATGATAGGTGATGGTTTGCTTGCACAGACAGACATGACATACACCGAAGTGAGACCATTATTGTTTAGTATTTACCCGCGATTTTAGGAGCCCGTATATGCGTTTGGCATAAGATGTTGGTTGTTTATGTCTGATACCATTTATCTCCGAAACTGCTTATCGATTTGAATGTCTTCAAGAAGGTTGTTTTGTTGGAGAAACAAACTATATGCTTAGAGCGATGAGGTAACTTTTACTGCAAAGTAACTTTAATCATAAACAAAGAAACGAACTGTCCAAAACGATTGGGTATGTACCGGCACTTGAAACGGTCGCTCCACTTGCAAGTCCCTGGAGTTAGCTTGGATTACTTAATATTCGTGACGCAAACTGTAGCCGTTGGTCGTGTCGCACGCTGCTCATACCGGAAATCGGTCTGGCATGCATCATGTCTAGGTGCACCTTTTATTTTACTTATTCGTATTACGAATATTACGAAAGTAATCAAAGAATTTTACTTCTCTTCTTCGATGTGTTTGATATAGCTGTCGTTCTCAGATAATATTAGTCTACTGTATTGAGGATGATAGCCGGAAATCTGGAGTATTACCGTTTGAGCACCTATTTTTATGGCACCTATGCATTGAGCACCAAAGGTATTCCCATTTGAGCACCAATCAATATTTTAACGAGGTGCTCAAATGGGAACAAAAAATAAAATTTGATTTATTCCCCATTGAGCACCCACGGTGCGGTAGCTTCTAGTGATGGGGTTTATAATAATTACAATAAATCATATCGATAAAAATCTGTAGTTTTATTGCAGAATGTTATCATTTACTAAAAATATATCATCATTTACATAAAAGTTTAATGTATAAAACTTTAATTTTATCAATCACTAAACCAATTGTAGGCTGTAACACTAACAAAAGAAATCGGTGTTTCTTATTATTAAGAGTAGATAAGTTGAGAAGGCCGTAAATAGTAATAATAATAGTGATATTAATAATAATTACTTAGTTCATATTGTAAAAACGGGAATTTTTACGTACTGCACTGACACTTCACACTTCGGTGAAGGCACTGACGAGTTTCGACTCATTCCGAGAGTCTTCATCAGGGTGAGTGGTCGCGACTTTCTCCTTCCGCGTCGCGCCGATAGTGCAGTACGTGAAAATTCCCGTTTTTACAATATGAATAGTCAAGTTCACGATAATTTTTGGAATAAAATTACTTAGTTTCTTAAAATTTATATGATAATAAATGTACCTACTGCCAATTTTTATCAATATATTTTATTATACACCCCATCACTAGAAGCTGCCGCACCGTTGGTGCTCAATGGGGAATAAAATCAAATTTTATTTTTTGTTTCTCTTTGAGCAACACGTTAAAATATTGATTGGTGCTCAAAAGGGAATACCTTTGGTGCTTAATGCATAGGTGCCCAAAAAATAGGTGCTCAAACGAGAATACTTCGGAAATCTAAAGGTTCATCTAAACCGCAAACAAAAATTAAAATCCAGTTTTACCAATCACGTCACAGAATACCTATGATGGTTGATGGATGAGCAATGATTTGCTATAAATAGGAAAGAAACTACATTCGAAGCTGTTATTTGTTGTAACCTACAGTTAACAAAGAATTATGAGTGTTTTAGCGCTAACGGATCTGGGTCATTTGCATTAATTGTTTAAAATATTTTTTTACACAATATACGACTTGTAGAATACGATTTTCCGCGAAATACTAAATAAATCATTGTTTTATCCATTGACCAACATACACAGCTGTCACGTTATACATTTCAAGCAGTTATGCGAATAGAATACATGTAGTTTGGCAAAAATAGTCTTGAAACAGAACTAAAATATTCTTCAAACAAATGAATTGAGAAAGTAATGGCGCCCTTATTTTTTTACTCTATTTTGCTGAAATAAGCATAAACAAAATATTTTTACAAAGTTAAAATGCCTGTGTAGTTTTCCTTTATCTATTCCAGAATTGATTAAAGCGTAGCGATGAAACTTATACAGCCACACAAATGTCAACTAATTAATCTAAGAAAAGGCGGTACGCGAGACAATAAAATATTTTTAGAAGTCAACAAGACTTCCAAGGAAGGCCTTACTAGAAGACAATAATTATGAGTACAATCGGTTACGGTTATAAATGAATTTTGAGAACGTCTCTCTGCGCGATATAACGCTTAGTGCAAGACTTATTATTATGTGGCAAGAGATGTGTACGAAAAAAAGTTAATTAGAAGTCTACTTACTTGTCAGAATTAAAAAAAAATGAATAGGTACGAGGGGATTACCTTGGGTAACAATGACATAAATTATTTGTTATGTTTTCTACATTCGAAGCATACATACTTTACCGTTACGGAGAGACGACTCCAAAATTTGAGAACAAGTTGATTTTTATAAAACTTTAAAACTCCAACGAGTATTTTCATCATCAATGGCATTGCCACTTAGTGACTTGTGGCAATAAAACTTATCTCAGAAAGAACCATACATACCAATAGATTTTAAAAAACCGCATTACAATCTGTCAAGCCGTTTTTGAGATAAATAGTAACAGACGAACAAACATACTTTTATGGCAAACGAATATACGGGCTCCTTATGTCGCGGGTAAAAAGGTAACAACAAACGTACAACCAACCTCTTTTCTTACCCTCATCACCTACCACAAAAATAACCCACTATGTGGTCTGAAGTGAAAAAGAGCTATGGCATATAAGCCCGATCTTTGTTGAAACAGTTGGTTTGTACCGCTAACACTACTACTGGTACCGTTCGTTTGCAAAGCGCCATTCGCTTCAATCGATTATTATCGATAATACCAACCCAAAGCTGTTTAGTGTCCGTTCGACTAACTATTTCTAGCGAAACGTACATAGCTCAGTAATAGAAATTGTTTACAACTACGACCTTCGTCTTTCTTTATAAGTCAACCAAATATCGGATGTTGTTTTTATAAACTTAATGACAGATTAAACTAATAGAACTAATGTATTGTTGTGTTTCTATCGTTTAAGTCGCTTCGAAGATAAGTACCAGACAAACAAACACCACAAAGAATATTGTTTTATACGGAATTACTAATAATAAATGTTGACTGTATTTTAAATATTTAATTAATGTTTTTTTATTAAATAAAAAACTGGAAAATATTTGGTTGGGATCTAGAAAGCCGTCGCACGAATTAAGATAAAAAAGGATAGGGGGTGAAAGAGGTAGACTCCTCCATTCCATCGGTATCACTCCCAAAGATATGAATTTGATAGATTCCGAGAAATTATGTTTTAAGTTTTGACGTTTAATTACTTCAAAATTCAAAAGCGAGCAAGCTTTGTATGAGGCATATATTAGTAAAACACTTTGACTTTCGAAACAGTAATGTCAATTTTTTATTTAGTTCTACAGACGCCGTGCCAGAGGGCGCTACAAACATATTTTGATATTGCCATATATAATAACACCCCCACTTATCAAAATAAACATAGAACTATAATAGAACCTATACCAAAATCTCTTTCAAAAAACACTTTACATACCCTATGACATGAATACAGTAGGTATATAATTTATTAACATAATGGCACTACTCATACAATTTTTGGTATAATTCCCAACATTTTCATAAATTTATAATGCTTTATTGGCAGAAGGCCCTTGGTTAACAAGTCAGCAGGCATTTCTTGAGTTGATGTATACTCAGTTACTATTAATTTATTTCTTATTGCATCTCTGACATAATGATAGCGAACATCAATATGTTTAGATCTATTCTGTGACTGTTGACTTGCTGCCAGTTTCAATGCACTTTGATTGTCACAATACAATGAAATGACACATAGCTTTCCAGTAAGCTCATACATCAAATTTCTCAAATAAACAGCTTCCTTAGATGCCTCTGAGAGTGCAACATATTCTGCCTCAGTGCTGGATAAGGAGACTGTCTTCTGTTTCCTGCTCTGCCATGATATCACAGAACCAGACATGGTAAAGCAGTAACCAGTATAGGACTTCCTATCTAAACTGTCACTAGCCCAGTCAGCATCAACAAAGCCTTTTAGGTCTACATTTTCCTTAGTATACTTTAAACAATATTTTTTTGTTTTGTTTAAATACTTTAAAACTCTTTTAGTATAACTATAATGATTTTCATTATAACAGTTATTGAATTGACTTAGATAACTAACACTGAATGCAATATCAGGTCTTGTTAAAACAGCTAGGTACATCAAACTGCCTATCAGTCTTTGATAAGGAATTTCAGTCACACAATTTTCTGATTTTTTAATATTCAATTTAGGTTCAATTGGAGTATTAATGGATCTACAGTCAGACATATCAAATTTAGCTAGTATCTGCTCTATGTATTGCTCTTGATCTACAGTTATTGTATTTCAATTTTTATCCACCTTAATTCTCATACCCAAATAGCGCCTAACAGGACCTAGGTCTTTTAATTTAAATTCAGAACCTAACACACATTTAAGTTTCTCTGTTTCAACTGGGCTATTTGAAAATATCAAAAAATCATCAACATAAACAGTTATTATGATTTTTACATTATCATACATTTTTGTAAACAAACATGGTTCATAATTACTAATTTTAAAGCCTAATCTACACAGGCAATCTTTTACTCTTTCATACCATACAAAAGAAGATTGTTTTAGCCCGTAAATGGCTCGTTTTAACTTTAAAACTTTACCATTGCATTTACTGTTATTTACAAAACCTTCAGGAATACACATGTAAATATCTTCTTTCAAGTGACCGTTTAAAAATGCAGTAGTTACGTCTAGGTGAGTAATGTCCATATCACACTGTACGCTGAATGCAAACAACATTCTCAATGTAGAATGTTTTACAACTGGGGAAAAAGTGTCCACATAATCAATACCGCGCCTCTGTGTAAAGCCTTTTGCTACGAGTCTAGCACGATAACGCACTTTATCATTAACATCAACCTTTTTATTCAATACCCACTTGCATTTCACTATCGGTACTCCACTTGGAATGTCAACGAGTTCCCATGCATTATTGTACTCGAATGACTGCAGTTCATCTTGCATGGCCAGCTGCCATTGCTCCGCCTCAGGTCCTGTCAGCGCCTCTGAGAACATAATCTGCTCAACTTCTGGAACAGTACTGGAAACACACAAATTAGAGTAACCATAACGATCCGGAGCTTTCCTGGTTCGCTTCTCAGTTACTTCCGGCACTTGTTGAGCCTCACTGAGAGAGATATCAGTTTCATTTGCTGCGACTAGGGTATCATCGCTATCTGCGTCTGAGTATACAGATGTACTTGAGTTTGAATTGTTCAGAGATTCATTCATTGTAGACTCCCCCACTGAATCTCTGATGTCATTATCCATCCGAGTCTCATCATCATCATCATCATCTTTTTGTACTTCTTCACTGAAAGAACTTTTTTGAGACTAAAAAAGTCTTTTTTGTCTGTAGAACTAAATAAAAAATTGACATTACTGTTTCGAAAGTCACATAAGTTATGGGCCCAGCACGCAGTGGAAGCGTGCTGGGCCCATAACCTATTAGTAAAACACTTTGACTTTCGAAACAGTAATGTCAATTTTTTATTTAGTTCTACAGACGCCGTGCCAGAGGGCGCTACAAACATATTTTGATATTGCCATATATAATAACAGCATATACCCCTAATTTCCACAAAGAAGAAGAAATAGGGTTAGATTAGGTAATGTGACTCGAAAACAACATCAATACTTTGTACTGCGCTCGGCTCGTGTAATTGTTCGGACTGAAATTAAAATTTGAATAAGGTACTTTTCGGTTCTGACACTAGCCGGTCGCAGCCAGCCACGGCACGCTGCGCTCGGCTCGTGCTTGTTTTTATGTTCCCTAGTGGACTGGACAGTGTCGTGAAATCAAGATTTAAATAGTATCTATTTCGTACTAGTCAAAGGTTGGTCCAGTGTTCTTAAATATAGCAAATCGGAACCCAGGAAACAAATTCGCAAATTAAATAAATAAGTGAAATAAATTCATTAAAACACACACAGTATTTTCGCGCTTTAGTAATGACCATCTTCTTTTTATGATTTCTAAGCATGCGCCTTACAAAACTAGCCTCCAACTTCAGTACATTTTTTTCAATACTTAATCTAAAGATGTTTAAATATATAATTAATTATAATCTCGGAATCTATGCAAAAGCTTAATTTATTAATAAATTCTACTCATTTTAGGACATTAGTACGACTGTACCACGTACTTTTACTATTCTCCTGCTGACGTTTTAATGACCGTTTAAAGGTCCTTCCTTAATTTACGATAATTTTAGTGCTCGTTGTATTCGATACAATAATCCATGTTCGAAATTCAAATCACTTTTCTGCCAATATGGAGCAAAACCCAGAAACGCTCTTCTTCCATCTTACAATTATGAATTCTGTGACTTTACGCAGGCGGCAAGAGTCATACGAGTGCTGAACAAATTAATTTGATTTATTTGTTTGCCAAATTACTACGAAAAGTGTCTGGTACAAAAAAAGAAAAAAGTGGTTCCTGATACTTTCCAGCGTTTATCCTGGTATTTTTTGTGATCGACTGCAAAATATTAACATTGAGAATGTTTTCTCAAGAGATAAACAATCGGGCGGACATTGTTTGCAGCCTACTTTCCGTATGAGTGTAGTGTGAATCGTCAGCGAGCGTACGCGACGTGAAACTGTGAAAGTGAATGGCGCAAGCGGAGCCCGCACCCGCCGCCGCAGTGCGCTCTTGCGGACCGTTTACGCCCGATTTGGTACCTCATTCGTACACGCAAATCCACATGTCGACTGTGACTGTGACTTTGTCTGTGACGTAACATCAGTTACAGTGCGAAAAGTACGGTTACCGTACTGTGATTGTGCGGAATTAGGTAGGTTAATATTATAACTATATCGCTAGTTTTGTCATGATGTTGGTTTTAGTTTTTCACTTTCATTGACAGACAATTGCGAACTCCGAATTTATTTTTTTATACTACCAAAGTCACCGACGCGCCAGTTGAAAGCGCGTGCCTTAGTCATCTCCACACACGCATACACATAATATAAAGTTCATAAGGTTTTTTCTTCTAGTAATCCTACTAATAAATAGGTAATAAATGCGAAAGTCTGTGTGTGTGTGTGTGTGTGTGTGTGTGTGTGTGTGTGTGTGTGTGTGTGTGTGTGTGTGTGTGTGTGTGTGTGTGTGTGTGTGTGTGTGTGTGTGTGTGTGTGTGTGTGTGTGTGTGTGTGTGTGTGTGTGTGTGTGTGTGTGTGTGTGTGTGTGTGTGTGTGTGTGAATGTTTGTTACCACGTATATCCGTAACTACTAAAGCAGTTTTGATGAAATTTCGAATGTAGATAGTTTAGGTTCTGGAATAACACATAGGCTAATCTTATTTTCGAAAATCGACCCCTAAGGGGGTTAAATAGGGCGGTAAAGTTTCTATGAAAAACAATTATGTTTGATTCGCTCAAAACTCTGTACAAATAAACTTTAAAATAAATAATGAATCAAGAATTTTTTTATTTTTTCAAAATTACCCTTTGGGGTTGTGCAATTGAGTTCTAAACTTTGTATAAATTGGAATCCTTGGTTCGATTCATTCAAAAGTTGGTGGACATAGTTTGAAGCCTGGAGACGGTCATATGCTACTTTTATTAACATACCACGCGGGCGAATACGCGCGGGCAACAACTAGTGCATACTACACTAGTTGTTGCCCGCGGCTTACTGAAATAATCGAACAAAATATATAGGCTGTAGGTAATATTTTTTTGAAATAGAATAATTATATTACAATTATTATAAAAATGTTGGATATGAAAGGTTGGCTAAGTATTTCATTTCCATTGTGAAGTCAAAAAATATACAGAAAAGTCATATTATCATTGAAATATACTTCGTATAACTCTATTGCATTCTATAACTACATTGTGAAACATATCGCATAAAATAAGAAAACGAATGCGACAAATTTCTTAATGTAAAGACAGATTAGGCGATAAATTTCAAATTGTAAAGAGCGCTTAAACTTACTTATCTTACGTATTAATTAAGAATTATAATATATAGGTACATACTTACTTTTACGAGGGAGTTAAATCTTTTGTTGATAGTGGATCTACCACATTACAACAAGAACTGTTACAGATCAGTGACATTACGGCGATGGCCGACGACGTTCACGCTTCGCTGTTGCGAAGTGCAAGTGCTTAATTGGTACAATAGCAATAGCACGCAACGACTTAAACCTGCATCCGTTTTAATAACAAAGTACTAAATGTATATTGTACTAATGTACTAAATGTACATTATTTAATCCAAAATAATGTACATTAAGTGGTGTTTTGCTGTTTTAAAATGTAAAAAAGGTACATAAAACACACTCAAATATATATTATGTACCTTAAATAACAAAGTACCGTTCACACAGTTGACCTCGAGGAAGCCTTCGCCTTTGGTTCGTTTTGTAGTTGTTGACGAAAAGCTTGAGTTGAGTTTCGTTTTCAATTAAAACAGCAAAAACCTTTCATTTATTCCGTACATACTTTGAATAAAGGAACATAGAACAACAACAGGTTAGCTAAAATGGAGACAGCTCACTGGCGTAACGTGTGACAGAAAAATGCCACTTAAAGTCAAAGGCAAAATGTATAAAACAGCAATAAGACCAGCTATAATCAAGAAGTGAAGTGAATCAATAAGACCGGCCGTTTTGTACGGGTCTGAGTGTTGGGCGACCAATAAACACCATCTCAACAAACTGCACACAACAGAAATGCGCATGTTACGCTGGTCAGCAGGCGTCACACTACTAGAGAGGTAAATTTAAAGTGGCCCCTATAGTTGACAAAATCAAAGAAAAACGCCTCAGATGGTATGGGCACGTCCAGAGACGCCCGGAAGATCACGTGGTTAAGCTTGCCCTAAACTTGCCAACGACGAAGCGTGGACGCGGAAGACCGCCCTCCACTTGGTTGATGACGGTCGAAAAAGACCTTAAAGAAGCCCAACTCGACACCGATACCGCGCAAAATCGTGCGCATATATCCCTATTTGAATAAAGCGAAACAAAACAAATTTAATTCGGTACCAAGTTGTTATTTATAAGTAGGTATAATATCAAGCGTTGACTCGTTACGGCAGCATGCCTTCTTCATCAGAAGACGAAGATGCGTTGGCTTAGATGCAGCTTATTAATGTGCATAGACAGTGCCCATCCTGTATACACTGTATAGCAAATGGGACAAAATCATAGTATATTAGGATAATAGAAAACTATGAATATCCTGTTACTTAAAGTACTATATATATCACAGTATGTAACAGGAGCCCCGTCCGATCCTAAAGAGAACATATCGATACCTATGCGATTATGTCTTTCAGCACAGTGAATTAAATTAACTAATAGGGATATTTTTTTGTTACAGAAAAAATGTATATAGACAACCTACCGCTCGTGGTTTGGGCTTTATTAGTCACAACGACTCATGTAAGTAATAGATCATAAAAAGTTGTACCTAATATAGTTTACAAAAAAAGGAAATTACAAGAATCATGTTTCATAAATATTTACTTGACGATGTGTTTCTTTTTAATTAAATTTGGACCATTTACTATCAATACGAAGTATTATTTGATGTTATTTTTGTGTTTCATTACAGATTACATTGCTATAAATAATGATAAATGATGTTTGGTTCACAGGTAGCGACACAAAGCCAATATGGAATAGGTTTAGGAATAAAACGAGAAGTATTTTTCTTAAATTTAGAAGACGGCTATTTTGGCTGTCAAGTAAACGAATCTACACAAATATTGCAATTATATGAACTGTCAAAGTTATGCGACGGTGTGCCAGACTGTTATAAGGCATCTGACGAGCTCAAGCTTGAGTTAAAGTGCACAGGTAGGTGGTCTATAATATCTTCTCCTCACCAGCTTTGCCACTGCTGAGGATATCAGGAAAAATCACTAACGTATGATCTTTCTCTCTACCTCTACCTCTCTGCTTAGCATGAAGACTCTAGACAACGGTTTTGTCTACCACCGAGAAGATAAAACATATTTTATCCCTCTCTTTTGTGCGACAGAAATAGTTTTTGTCTTCTCTTTCGTAGACATTGTCTTGGGTGCTCATGCTAAGCGTACAGCAGTCAGTTTGTATGAATTCGGATCAAGAAGGCCAGTGTGGCATTTGTATAGGTACCTGCTTGTGGCGAGGATGAACATACTTGTTTAGAATTCAATTTATGATATTTTTTGATAAACACCGTAATTAATTCATAAATTTATGTTAATCTCGTTATTTTAGATGATTGTACCAAAGAAGATGGGGCCAGATGTATAAACGGCGCTTGTCTAAATGGAGTGTGCCATTGTAATGACGGTTTCGGTGGCTGTAACTGTCAGGAACCAGGTACTTATAGTAATTAAACTAGTGCAATTATAAAGCACTATTGCCGTTAGGTGTATTATACATGTTTTTTAAACTACTTTCAGATGTAAACGAATGCAAAGATAGACCATGCGATGTTTTTGCACACTGTACGAATACGGTCGGTAGTTTCCAATGTTCGTGTTTCCCGGGTTACGAAGGCGACGGTTTCTCTTGCAGAGGTAAATTTAGAATAAAACAATTGAAAAAAAAAATGTATTTAAGAAGTATATCAATCATGTGTTTCTGTAACACAAGCTCTGTTTATTTTGGAGCTAGACGATGATAAATGAAAATGTCCAGCATTATTGTTATTACTGAAAGCCCTCCTCCTCACAGTTGCGTTTTGACGGTCCACATTATTGCAATGTGTCTGGGTATTCTATGTATAAATTATGTATGTATTTACAAAAAAATATATATAAGTAGTTTATCAATTATGTTGC
Organism: Perizoma flavofasciatum; assembly: GCA_958496245.1. Classification (NCBI taxonomy): domain Eukaryota; kingdom Metazoa; phylum Arthropoda; class Insecta; order Lepidoptera; family Geometridae; genus Perizoma; species Perizoma flavofasciatum. The sequence continues at coordinate 7,700,095 of OY292425.1, read as the reverse complement.
TCCCATAATAAAAGCTCTGCTTAGTTTGGGGCTAGATGATGCTGTGAGAAATTGTCCAAGAAAAATATGCGTTTTTGGGATATTCGTTTTAGTACATTTTGTATTAGGTCGCATGCGATCTCTTACATACTGCTACGATATGAACGACGCGATATAAGTTGGATGTAAAATAAGTAATCATAATATCGACCGTTATAACGCGGTTGTGTTGCCTTTGAAATCTAGAATCATTTATTTTCCATAAATCATATTAAACTAGGTATACAGTTTGCTTTTTATTGTTATTTTGTAGATATCGATGAATGTGCGGATCCAACTGTAGCATCAAGGTGCGTCCAAAACGCTGAGTGTTGTAATTTGCCAGCTCATTTTATCTGCAAATGTAACCGCGGTTTTGAGGGAGATGGCGAAGAAGAGTGTCGAGGTAAATGCGATTAATTTATGTACCCAACCTCACGATTTATATGACTGCCCTTTGAACGTTTTTCTTTTAATCTGATTATTTTCTCACAGATATTGATGAATGTCGAAGACCTGGCGCATGTGGTGCTAACGCTATTTGTCAAAACTATCCTGGAAACTATACGTGTGCATGCCAAGCTGGTTACACCGGAAATCCATTCGATGGGGTAATTAAACAAAGTTTATCTTTTGTGATTTACGATTCTTTTTTTGTGATATTTCTATACTTCTTAATCAATTTCTAAATTCTTTGACAGTGTGTCGATGTAGACGAGTGTACAAAAAGTGACAGTTGCGGGCCGGGCGCAGTGTGCAGTAACATCGAAGGTGCATACGAGTGTAGCTGCCCCCCAGGCTTCGAAGGCGATCCTCGGGTCGGCTGCCACGACCATGACGAGTGCGCACGCGCCTCTTGCGGTCGCGGAGCTCACTGCGAAAACCTTCCCGGCGCTTATCGCTGCTTGTGTCCACCAGGTTTTAAAGGCGACCCTGACGTCCAGTGTGACGGTGAGTTCCCACTTGACGCACCAGTCAGTAGGTGTGAAGATCACTAATCTGATTTGGCCCTTGTGGTTTAACGCTTTCTCGTACTTACTACAATAACTCAGTTTAACAATAACGCGTTTAACGAACCGCGCTGAAAACTACCGTTTTACGACGCGGTAACTTCACGCTTCTACTAACATCACTGATCACGAAACATTTATGGACAATGTTATCAAATTTTTCAGTTAAAATCGGATTCTATGACGAATATGGACCTCCAACTTCAACGGCTTCATAAAATTCTCGTTTTTGATAGGAAGTTATCCGTTGGATTTTTATAATTCAAATTTTTGAGTTACTTTTTGGCCTTCATCTGTCATTTTCTTTTCTTGATTTCCGGCGGTTTACAAATACTTCGCGTACCGTCGTCTGTCTGTATTTTCTTCGTAGTGGCTGTTGGCGTTCCTACTGCGTATGTATTTATTATCATATAGTGCGCTAGAGACTGTTGTAACTAGACGTTGTTTGTTGCACCAGACGTAGATGAATGTAAGAGTAGCGAAGCAGTGTGCAGCGCACACGCAGTATGTACCAACACTCCGGGAAGCTACATGTGCTCTTGCCAACCCGAGTACACAGGAGATGCGCGAACTCCAGACGGTTGCCGTGACGTCAACGAATGTGAGACTTTGGAACGACCTTGCGGTGCGCACGCTCTCTGTGAAAACGCTGACCCAGGCTTTAACTGCGTTTGTCCTCAAGGGTACAGAGCCAATCCTAATCCACAGATCGCTTGCGAGCAGGTAATTAATCTTTTATGATTTTTTTTGCGTGTTTTATCACTTATTGCAATCCTAAAGCTTTATACATTTTCAGGTTGATGTAAACACACTGTGTAAATCAAATTTCGATTGTACAAACAATGCAGAATGTATTGAAAACCAATGTTTTTGCAAGGATGGATTCGATGCCAAAGGATCGATTTGCGTGGACGTCGATGAATGTTCGTCTAATAAATCAATATGTGGAGAAAACACGCTGTGTGTCAATGTTCTGGGTGGATATAACTGCGAATGTATCCCTGGATTTGTAGGCAATCCTCCGCGAGTCAGCTGTCGTGCTCCTTGCGAAGATGTCAAATGTGGTAAACATTCCTATTGTAAGCCCGATGGGTCGGAAGCGTACTGTGTCTGTGAAGAAGGTTGGACCTTCGATCCTACTGACATCGCTGCAGGGTGTATCGATATCAACGAATGTGATTCAGCTTTGGGACCTGTTGGTCGTTGCGGTGTTTTCGCCAGATGCACTAATACTTTGGGAAGTTTTGCTTGTCAGTGCCCAGATGGTTATACAGGGGATGCCTATAAGCAATGTTTGGATGTTGACGAGTGCCAAGTGGAAGGGTCTTGTGGTATAGGGGCCGAGTGCATAAATAAAGGAGGCTCATTTAGCTGTGAATGCCCCGAAAGCACTGTACCTGACCCAGATGCAAAAGTTAGGTGTACAGAGGTTTTATCTTGCAAAGCCGATAGTGAATGCCCCGGAAATGCTTTATGTGATCCGACAGCGAGATGTTTATGTCCTGAACCAAATATAGGCAATGAGTGTCGACGTAAGTACACCTTCATTAAAAACTATCCCAAATATTAAAAAACCCCCGAAAAAATCAAATTATGTTTGTGGTATCTAAAACACATAACACGGTTAAAATTTTATTAAGTTCGGATTTACCATATAAACACCACAAACAGATAATCGCAAAATTACAGTTCATGGGGATATAAAAAAAAAATGTTTAGCATATTGTTTAAGTTATGATAATTTATGATGTTCAATAAATCAAATATATAAATAAACTAAAAATATTGTTTTTCAGATCCATGTGAAGCTTTACATTGTGGTGGTAATGCAGAATGTTTATTAAATGGCCGAAGTGCGCAGTGCACATGCAGAAGTGGATTTACGGGTGATCCATCATCTGCCAGTGGATGTCAGGATATAAATGAATGTAATGACAACCCTTGCAGCGTCGGAGCTGTGTGTAAAAATCTACCAGGTCATTTTCAATGCGAGTGCCCGGGAAGTTTTAGTGGAGACCCTTATCTAGATGGTTGTATTCCTGGAAAAATGCCAATTGGATGTAGTGATACAAATCCATGCCCTCACGGTGAACAATGTCTTTTACACGAAGGAGAAAACGTTTGCATCTGTTCTCAAGGTTTTTCTCGAAACAAAGAAACGGGGCTATGTGAAGATATCAATGAATGCACACAACACGGACGTTCACCTTGTGGTCTTAATGCAATATGTAAGAATTTGCCTGGAAGCTATGAATGCAAATGTCCTACAGATTATAGCGGAAACCCTTACAAATTCTGTGAGATTTGTGATGATATAAGCTGCCAATGTCATCCGCCATATAAAGTAGTAGATGGAAACTGTGTGCTTTCTGGCTGCAATGAAGATAACAAATGCGGAAAGGGCGCGGAATGCATAGTAATATCAGACGGAGTGAGCTATTGCGCATGTCCTGCTGGGTATTTGCAATCTGTAGATGGTGCCTGTGAAGACACAAACGAATGCACGTCCGGCCAACCTGTTTGTGGATTTGGAGCTGAATGTATTAATACGCCGGGATCCTACATCTGTAAATGCCCCACTGGCTATGGCAAAGATCCTTTGTCTGGCCATTGTTCTTTGAACCAGAAGCGCTGTATTAGTGATTCTGATTGTTTTCCTAATGAACAATGTATACAACCTGGGAAATGTGTGTGTCCTCCGCCGTTTTATTTAGATGTTTCTGATGGACAAAAATGCAAGAGCCCTTGTGAAAGATTTACTTGTGGTATCAATGCTAAATGTACGCCAAGTGACCCTCCCAGATGTATGTGCATGACGGGTTATGAAGGCGACCCTTATACTGGATGTACCAATAGAAATGAATGCCACAGTGCTCCGTGTGCCTATGGAGCTATTTGTCATGATAAAAACGGAGGCTACCAATGCGATTGTCCACCAAATATGGTTGGGGATCCATACAAAACTGGATGTACGTATCCCTTAAAATAATATTTTACTTTACACTGCATAACACTTTTATCTTTTTAATTCGCTCTTACTTTATAATTAACTTGAATTGTTTTGTCAGGTACCGTAGAAGAAACTCCTTCGCAAAAGCTTTTATGTAGCAATGACAACGAATGTCCAACCACACTTGCTTGCCTGAATCGTACCTGCACCGCTCCTTGTGACAGAATGTCTTGTGGACCGAATGCTCTTTGCGAAGTTGATAACCATGCAGGCTGGTGTCGTTGTAACCCTGGATATACTAAACCAGAAGGCGGAAAATGCATCTCTGGTAACTAAAATTCTATAAGTAGAATGAAGTATTTTCTTATGGTATTTTGATCTAAACATTTTTAAAAATATTTTTAGGCTGCGACAATTACTCATGTGCTCTTGGCGGTCAATGCATTATATCTAAAACCGGTCCTACATGCGTTTGCCCTGAAGGAATGGTAGGAAACCCGTTCCCTGGTGGTGCCTGTAGAAGAGATATATGCGGGCCAGGCATACCTTGTGAGGAACCATTGACTTGTGTGGCAGGACGATGCAGGCAGCGCTGTGAGGGTATCGTGTGCGGTGTCGGTGCATCTTGTGAACAAAGTACCGGAAAATGTGTTTGTAATGCGTTTTTCGTCGGAAACCCTGATTTACTATGTATGCCACGTAAGTAGTCACGCATATACGAATAACTTATGACGCGATAATGATTTACAATAAAATAATAAGTAATATTATGTACTTATATTAATTTTGTTACAGCTGTATCTCCACCGGCTTGTGATCCTGAATGCGGTGATAGTGCGCATTGTGTCTACGGACAGAACAATGCATGCAAATGTAACAAAGGATTTACTGGCAATCCCTACATCAAATGCCTTCCACGCAGACAAATAACATGTGCTAAAGCTTCGTGTGGTCTTAACGCTGTTTGTCAACAAACAAAATCTCACGTTGAATGTTTATGCCCGCCGGGCTATTTAGGAAATCCGAATATACTATGTACAGATATAGATGAATGTAGTAGTAAGCCTTGTGCAGAAAATGCGATTTGTATAAATACTCCTGGCAGCTTCAGTTGCATTTGCAAAAGCCGTTACGTTGGTAATCCTTATGAGTTGTGCTCTCAAGTCTCCATTCCAAAATGCACCGAAGACAGCATTTGCACTTGTTCACATAATGCAACATGCCCTGAGGGATATAACTGCGAAAAATCGAAATGCGTCAACGTGTGTCTTACTAAATTATGTGGCCCGCAATCTATCTGTGAAGAAGGAATTTGCCACTGTTTCCCAGGACATAACGGAAATCCATATGATTTACAACGAGGTTGTATTGTTGACAACAAATGTATGGTAGATGGTGACTGCAAGGATTCTGAAATTTGTTTCCAAGTTGCGAAAAACACTCGAAAATGTGTAGATTCTTGTAGCAAATTGCAATGCGGACCAAATTCTTTATGCATTGGAGCTAATCATCAGGCACATTGTATCTGTGCTGAGGGCTACGTTGGAAATCCGATTGATGTTAAAACCGGTTGTCATTTACAACAAAGGGACCATAATGAGGAATGTCAGGCAAACAGTGACTGTCTTAATTCTCAAGTCTGTATAGAAATCGAAGGACCTTCAAGAAAATGCCTCGATTTATGTTCTACAATAGCTTGTAGCGCTAATGAAGTTTGTAGAGTCGTAGACAACAGCGCTCGTTGCGACTGTAAGGACGGTTTCCTTTGGAACCCTGTTAGTTCTACTTGTGAACAGCCATCAACTCCAAACTGTAAAAATAACCAGGATTGTGATGATAGCGAATCGTGTCAAAAGGATGTACTGGGAGTGAAAAAATGTGAAGACAGTTGTTCGTTATTCACATGTCCACAAAATTCCAGATGTATATCTAAAAATCATAAAAGCCAATGTGAATGTTTGTTAGGGTTTATAGGTAATCCAAACGACCGTGATGGTTGTACAGCGATCAACAAAAATGAATGTACAGATGACGCACAATGTCGAGAAAGTGAAATATGCAAAAACATTGGGGATTTGAATAAATGTCTACCAGCATGCCAACAGATAACTTGTGGCCCAAATGCAATTTGTGTTTCAAATAACCATGCACCGAAATGCCAGTGTCCATCGGGACCATTTACTGGAAATCCTGATGATCTTGAAAACGGATGTCAATCTGTTCCTTGTATTTACAATGATGACTGTTTATCGCATGAGCTATGTAACCGCTTAACCCATACTTGTATGGACGTTTGTTTGGAAGATTCTTGCGGTGAAAACGCGGTATGTATAGCAGAAAATCATAAAATGATATGTCAATGCCCCAGTGGGTATAAATCAGACCCTGTACCTGAAGTTGGATGTAAAAAAATTGAAGCTTGCAGTCCAAATCCATGCCATTCTACTGCTGTATGTGAATCCCGGCTTTCATCTTATACTTGCCGATGTCCATCAGGATTTGTTGGTGACCCAGAAAGAACAGGTTGCAGAAAACAATTTGAATGCTCAAATGGCGATCAGGACTGTCCGCAAGAAGCCACATGTGTTGAAGGACGTTGTATAAATCCATGTGAGGGTGCTTGTGGGATAAACTCATTATGCAAAGTAGTGAACAGAAAGCCTATCTGTATGTGCCCGGATGGATATGAAAACTTTAATGGGAACGCTTGTAAGAAAAAGTTGCTCACATGTACAAATGAACTAGACTGCGATGGAGATGTATGCTCTAATGGCCAATGTTTTACTGCTTGTAAGAATACCAGCCAGTGCGACCTTGGTGATATTTGTTTGAAAAGTTTGTGCATAACACAGTGTAGTAAGAACTCGCAGTGTGGAATTGGAGAAGCTTGTGTAGGAAGTCAATGTTTGATAGGGTGCAGGAGCAACGAAGAATGCTCTAGTGAAGAAGCCTGCGTAAATAATAAGTGCGTAAATCCGTGTTCGTCGACAAGAATATGCGGGCCAAACGCTATATGTTCAAGAATAAACCACAGCACAAAATGTGAATGTCCCTTAGGTTTTCAAGGAACCCCTACTCCACAGCAAGGGTGTGTCCGAAAACCAAGTTTATGCGAGAGAACATCTGACTGTCCACCTGATCACATGTGCATTGGATTATTATGCCAAGTCCCATGTAAGGATAACTCCGGATGTGCTATCGGAGAAAAGTGCAGTGATAACAAATGCCACAAGATTTGTCATTCAAGCAGTAACTGTTTACATGGAGAGCATTGTAGTTCAGGATTATGTGTTCCGGGTTGTAAAACTGATTCGGATTGTCTGAATAATCAATTCTGTAAGGCGTCAATATGCCAATGTTCACCAGGATTTGAATTAAACGGCGATGAATGCGTGAACGTGGACGAGTGTATTAATAATTCATGCCACCCAACTGCACAGTGTGTTGACATTCCTGGGTCCTTCAAATGTGTTTGCCCGGTTGGAGCAGTTGGTGATCCGTACAACACCGGTTGTTTGTTACCAAATCAATGTAGAAGTGATTACCAATGTGAAGATACTTTAGCGTGTATTAGAGGAAAATGCTCTAACCCATGTCAAAGCAAAACATGTGGATCCAACGCAGTTTGCTCAGTTATTAAGCACAGAGTCACATGCATTTGTGGAAAAGGCTACCTTGGAAATCCTTTCGATATGAATATTGGATGTTTTAAAGTAGAATGTGTCGATGATTCTGATTGTTCTGGTGACGAATACTGCAGGACTCGAAACAACAAATGCTCAGGTAAGTTTTCACCATTTACGATATTTGAAGCTGCTTCGTTCAATTCATAGCGTGGCATCACAATTGGCAACAGAATGGATCTTTTACAGTTAAAAAGTTTTGTTTTTAGAAAACCTTCATCTTTACTAGGGGTTTTATCGAAACGTTTTTTCATCCCATTCCTTTTTGTCTGAGCTGTTATCCCTGTATATGCAACGTAATGTTATATAATGGGTGCGAGAGACAAAGTTTGTTTGTTTATAAGTTTTGTCTTGTGTTTTTTGTAGACAAATGTGAAGAAACAGCTTGCGGGGGTGGCACATGTAAGATCGAAAATCATAAGACAATATGTACTTGCGCTCAAGGATATGAATTAATTAATAATAGATGTGAAGACATCAATGAATGCTTGAATAATCCATGTCCTCTTAATGCAAACTGTGTAAACAATGACGGATCCTTCACGTGTGGCTGTGTCAATGGCACTGTCTTGGATGCCAAAAGTGGAAATTGCAGATTACCGGGGCATTGTTTTTCCGATGATGACTGTTCTGAAAAAACCAAATGTGACAATAATAATTGCGTGAATCCTTGTGTCAAGATGTCGCGATGTGGTGAAAACGCAAAGTGCATTGTTTCTAAGCATTTTCCAACTTGTGAATGCCTACAAGATAGCCAAGGTGATCCTTATAAAAAATGCACTAAATATGATTGCACTAAGGACACCGATTGTTCAACTGAAGAAGCCTGTGTGAATTATAAGTGCCAAAATCCCTGTGGTATTCCCCGCGCATGTGGGAAATACGCTGATTGTTTATCTAAAAACCATATAGGACAGTGTTCTTGTTCCTCTGGATATACTGGTGATCCAGTACTAGGATGTGTGCCCATTCAGTATTGCGCTGATGACAGCAGTTGCTCATCCGGAACAAGATGCATTGACAGTTTATGTGTCGGTAAGTGCAATAACAGAAGACAAACACATTTTAAAAAGAAATATTTCATAATAATAATATAAAAATAAATTGTTCATAATTTTTTATATGTTTTATAATTTTTAGGTATTTGCAAAAATTCTCGAGACTGTCTTGCTGATCAAGTTTGTGTTAAAGAAACTTGTCGAATTACTTGCAATTTGAATACCACATGTCCAGATTTTCAATTCTGTCAAAATAGAATTTGCACTAAAGAAGTTCAATGCACGTCTGATAACGATTGTGGTGGCGATGAAAAATGTACAGTTAGTCGAAAAGGTCTACCGCAATGTGTTAAAGTATGCGAGAGACAACCATGTGGGAGGCAAGCTACTTGTATTGGAAGAAATCATCAACCTTCTTGTTCTTGTGCTAATGGTTTTTTTGGAGATCCTATACAAGGCTGCAAACGGAAAGAATGTGATGTAGATTCAGATTGTTCAGATGATAAATTATGTGAATCAAATATGTGCAAAATTGCATGTTTGGCTGCAAATAATTGTGGTGAAAATACAGTTTGTTCGTCTGAGAAACATAGACATGTGTGTTACTGTCAACCAGGATACACAGGAAATCCTCTTAAACGTTGCGTTGAAATAAACTGGTGCGAATCGAACCCTTGCGGCGATGGAGCTGAATGTAAAAATTTGAGGGATCGCGCGTTGTGTAACTGCCCAAGCGGAACAGTCGGCAATCCATATGAAGAAGGCTGCCGTAAGGCCCAAGAATGTCGATTCAACAAAGACTGTCCCTCGGTAGCTCGTTGTACAGTTGTGGATGGAATCAGGAAATGCACAGGTAGGTCTTACCTGCAGTTACCTTGTACACTTTTGTAAACATACATAATGCATACCTAACGCAATTTGCAAAAGAAATAGATTATTTGGTCTACAGTTGGTCATAATTTTCTTTTATTTCTTGTACTTAGATTTTAACACAACAAAAGGTAATAATACTAGTTTTAGTGTGTCATCGATTGATGACTTCGATTGATCGTTTTAAAAAGTAATTTGTCGAAAATATGTATTTTTTTGTTTGTAGATGCCTGCGAAAATATTAAGTGTGGTGCCAATGCTGAATGCATAGCTGCAAGACATAATAGTCAATGCAAATGTAAGCCAGGCTATGTAGGAAATGCCAATAGCGAAAATGGCTGCAAACTGCAAGAAAAAACATGCACGAGTAAAAAAGATTGCTACAATGATCAATATTGTCACAAAAATATTTGTAAAGGTAAATGCATTACTCACTTTACTCTTCATTCATCATTGTCTGTATTCGTATTCATATAATTATGTAGATTGTAAAAAGACAACTCTCGAAAACTATATCTGCAGATAGTCTAAACGTCCCATGTAAGTTTTCAGGAGTAGATGGTATTTTTACTCCTTTCCATTTGTGACGGTTCATGCTAGAATTATATAAATAAAACTGTTCGTTTTCAGGGGTGTGTCTTGTTGATGAGGAATGTGAGTCCAATGAAAAATGTTATAATGGGCGGTGTATCAACCCTTGTAAAATGGAAAAGGCATGTGGACTTAACGCATTATGCCGCACTGATAATCATGTACTTCAATGTAGTTGCCCCCAAACTTTCACGGGAAATCAAGATATGGAATGTGTGAGAAGTAAGTGTTATCTAACCTTCTTATTCATAATCACTCATTCACTTTAGCAGGGCCGTAAGTGTAAGGGTAGGGTGGTGGCGCTGGCAATAATCCTGCAGGAAAAAAGGTTGTCATAGATCGGGTGCGTAAGTGTTTGTTTACTCCTCCTTAAAAATGCTATATGATCGCTACCGCACTAATTTTCACGGGCAATAGGTGTCCCCTTGTCTGTTGGCAGAAATCAACACGTGTATCAATAACTTAATTATTTTTTACAAAATATTAATACCCCTGATGTATTCCCATGGTCCAGTGCAGCATTTTCTATTAAATTGTAGCGATAATACCTATCTAAGAACCAAACTTAAAGTCACACAAATAAAAAACCGTATTTCAATAGTTAAATTGTATTCGAGATCAACAGACATACATATAAACAAACAACCTCTTATGAAAAACACATATACGGGCTCCATGCGTCGCGGGTAAAAAGGATGTCGCGAATTTAGGGCGGACCGAAGAACCTAAACTAAAATAGTAATTTTATCTACTTATTTTTTTACATTTTTGTTTTATCTTTAAGTGCCACGATTATGCGGTTCAGCTGGGGAATGTGAAAATGGATACATGTGCCATGATTCAATGTGTGTCCCTCAATGCAATCTTGATGAAAATTGTGCTTTGAATGAAAGATGTACTAAAGGCGCTTGTTATTGTAAGTTGTACTTCGTAGTTAATTTCCAGTAAGTTGCTATTTTCATCATACAATTATGAATGCTAATAACACTCACTTTACAATTACAGTGACTTGTCGTGTTGATAATGACTGCTTTTTGGGTCACATTTGTTTGGAAAACAGCTGTCAATACGGCTGCAGACACGACGAAGATTGCGGACCAGACGAGCTTTGCAGGAATAACATCTGCCAGAATCCATGTGCTAATGAAATTAATCCTTGTGGACCCAATGCTCAATGCTCGGTGGTGGAAAGAAAAGCAGTTTGCTCTTGCATTGAAGGCTTAATAGCAAACCCAACACCAAATATCGGTTGCGTTCGGACTCCATCTCTCATCTGTAGAATGCACACAGATTGTGCAGACAGTTGGAGGTGTGAAGATAATCGATGCAGACCCACTTGTACCGTTGATGGCTCCCAGTGCTTACAAGGAGAACGATGCGGTTCAGGAGTCTGCCGGTATGCATGCACTTCCGACGGTCACTGCTCTGATGACGAAGTTTGCGATGGACGAATCTGTGTCACAGGATGTAGATCAAACTCTCAGTGCCCAAATGACCTTGCATGCGTATCGGGACAGTGCGTAGATCCATGTACAGAGCCGGCTACGTGCGGCGCTAACGCATTATGCGCAACTAAAGATCATCAACCTGTCTGTAAATGTCCACAATCATTAGTTGGAAATCCAAAAGTTGTATGTAGGAGAACATCTTCACCATGTGATTTGAATAAGAACTGTCCAGATGGATTCAATTGCTATGGTAATACGTGCCATCCATCATGTAGAAGGTATTTAATTCAAGATCATAGTAAATTATATGAACATTTAGATCTTAGATTATAATTTCATACTCCTTTAAACAATTTTAAATTTTTGATAGTTTTCATTCGATATGATTTTCAGCGACAATGTTTGCCTCTTCAACGAAAAATGTATACGTGGTATATGCAGAGTAGTGTGCAATAACGATGATGCATGCAATGATGGCCATATCTGCGAAAACAGAATTTGTAAGCAAGGATGCCGGGATGATACTGCTTGTGATGCCAATCAAGCTTGTCTAAGGGGACAATGTAAAGGTACACTAAATCACGTTTGATAGTTGCTTATCTGTTGTATTTTAATGTTGCATGATATGTTGTACTAAATGCTAAATATTACAAAAATAACTAGATTCTTACCTTCCACAGATCCTTGCAGTCAAAACGGAATATGTGGAATTTGCTCCGAATGTCAAGTACAAAATCATCGTGCTCAGTGTAGTTGCTCAGGAAATTTCACGGGCAACCCACTAGTGGAATGTAAAAAGAATAAATTACTTTGTGATGGGTTTTGTCCATGCGACGATAGTGGATATTGCATTTATAACTGCGAAGAAAACTCCGATTGTTCTTGTGGAGAGAAATGTTTCAACGGCGAATGTAGAGCTACTTGTTCTGCGAGAAATAAATGCCCCGAAAGACAGTTATGCCGCCAAGGTGTCTGTGTGCCTGGCTGTAATAACGACAGAGATTGCGGTGAAGATATGATGTGTTCCTCTAAACTATGCACTAGTGTTTGTCATGAAAAGTCCTGCGGAAAGAACGCTAACTGCTTAGCCACTCATCATAGAGCAGTTTGTAGCTGTCCAAGTGGCTATTCTGGTGATCCATTAAAAGATTGCACTTCATATGAATGTTTGCAAAATGAGGACTGCGGTGCAGACGAAGAATGTTCGCCAGAAAGGAAATGCAAAAATGTTTGTTCGGGAGCTTGTGGCAACAATGCTATCTGTCGTTCAATAGAAAGAAATCCTCAGTGTTCATGTCCACCAGACTATATGGGAAATCCAAAAATAGAATGTTCCAAGCCAGCTGCTGGAAGTTGCTTGCGCAACCCTTGCGGAGTAAATGCTCGTTGTCGAGATTTAGACGACGGAAGCTATGAATGCACTTGTGCACCTAACTGCGCCGGAAATCCGCAGAAACAGTGTTTCTGTGGGAACATGGAACGCTGCGCTTATAAACAATGCGGTAATAATGCTCAATGTCAAATCGGAGGCAACGGCGAAGCACAGTGTTACTGTCCACGAAACTACCCTAACGGCGACCCAAATATTGAATGTAAGTATGAAGCTATTGATCGCATCTGTAGTGTAGTTTTATCATCTTCAAAGTTTATAAGTAAATGTAGCTGAAATCACGTTTTACACAATTTTGAAGATAGTTATTAAAATGTGAACTTATTTCAGGTGCTCAAGAACGTAGTGTTATTGATTGTCGGACAAAAGGATGTGGAAAAAATGGAGAATGTTTAAGAGAAGGGGCCGAATTTGTATGTCGTTGTATTCCTGGAACTGAGGGGGATGCAGATATTGAGTGTCACACTAGTGAGTATTTTGATTCTTTTTTTACTTATTGACACCGTGTAAAAATGCACAATTATTCAAAAGATTTTTTTTTTGTACGGGCATTTTCAAAATATTTTGTTGTAAAATACTTAACTTACTGAGTAACTTTTCACATTATACTTGTATATACAAGAGGTAACTGTGCAATATTTGGTTATACATATGCTAATTTATGTAGGCAGGCAGGATACTTGGGTGTCAATAAAAAAATCATTTTTAGTAACGTAAGTAATCATCGCTATCTCATTACTACAACTATTATTATGAAAGTTTATCAGAAAGTTTTTATTATTAAATGAGACTCAATTATTCATGTGCTCAATTGTCACATTCGATAAGGCATTCGATTAAATTTCCTAATGTCACTATGTATTGAATTTGATTACTAGTGGAAGCATTCTCACCGTTCGTGCTTAAGTTATCAATACCGTCAGTAACATTTTGTCCGGCTTCATGTACATATCGCTTGTATTATAATCCGTTATATACATTATCTCTGGTCATAAACTATCGGTTTCAAGAAGCATGCACTGTCTCGTGAGAAAGTTTCCTCTTCGCGGCTAAAGGTACCGCTCTTTCGACTCTGCTTTCTTCTTTCACAACTTCCTTCCTAGGTATCGAATGCACAAGCGACAAGGATTGCGCAATGGACCGGGCATGCTTGAGTTTGCACTGTGTGGACCCGTGCACGGTGCGAGGCGCGTGCGGCGAAGATGCGCTGTGCACGCCGCTGCTACACCGTGCGCACTGCGCCTGCCCACAGTGCTACATCGGGCAGCCTCGCCTTGCCTGTTACCCCGATCCCACTTGCAAGCCCACCGGCGACCTGAACGCCACTTTCACCTGCTCGCGCACCAAGCCTTGCCCATCTAAACTGGCTTGTGATCTCGATACTAATCAATGCCGAAATCCTTGCCTGGCCCGTCAGCATTGTCGAAAGAACCAGAAATGCGAAGTCCGGGAACATAAGCCCGTGTGTGTATGTAGAAATGGATTCGCTTTAAACGAAAAGGGAGAATTGACATGCGCACCGGAACACGCAGAATGCACAAGAGATGAACAGTGTCCATCAAACGCGGCTTGTCGAAATTCCAAGTGTGTGAATCCGTGTCTGGCATCTAGAGATCCCCTTTGCCCGAAGGGAAAACAATGTGAAGTTGTGGAGCATCGGGCTGTATGTGTATGCGTAGAAGATTGTCACCCGACGGTGTCTATATGCTTGAGAGATAACGGATGCCCTAATAACTTGGCATGCAGGGAGTTTCAATGCAAAGATCCCTGTAAAAACGCCTGTGGTGGTGCCCCATGCTCAGTTGAAGATCACCATCCCGTTTGCAAGTTTTGTCCGAATGGGTTCACACACGATGAGAAACATGGCTGCGTTACAGGTAATTTTAGTGAATGAAAAGTTGATTAGCGCATTTAGAATCTATTTTAGCGTCCTAGGGAAGACTTAATAATCTTTTTGTACTTCATTATTACAGGATTTGATATTTTCTACCTTATGTCTTCATGCGGCTCCTTTCTGTCTTTTCTTTTGTTTCTGGCATGTTTATATATTTTGCTCCACAGTTGAAACTCTTCTGCATCAGGTAGATTTCAAGCATGGTATTTGAATATTATTATTGTCGTGTACTGTACATACATATTACTGATTTAATTTATAAAATCTAATATCTATAACTTCACTGGTTCATTTGGTGGTGGGTGTGCTGGCCTATCTTACTAGTTAAATAAAATGCTTAAACGCTTTGGCATTAATACGAATGCAACAAAAAGCCACGAGACAGAGTTTGCAAAACTAAAAAATATAATGCCTCTTACATTTCTAAAGTTTTATAATATTGATTTTTTAAGATTGGTATTTATAAATAACAATTCAGGATACATTAATTCCAAATAGTTTTTGTTTATAATTTAAGACTATTTTAGTGTACAGTATTTTTCGCAATATTTATTTTTTGATTTACCTATTCTCTGTTATTTATAACATTATGGCATAGTAAGTATGATAGAAAAATAATTATGTCGTGAGGCCGTATGTTATGGTAACAATGCTATGTCACCATCTGCCATGATTCTAATGGTCCCGACAGGCGATCAGAATTGATAGATTCAGGAAACGTTTTTTGTAAAAGAAGTTAATAAGTACGGTATCTCACGGTAGAGAGTACGTTATTTTCGAGATGATGATGCTAACTGTCCATGATCTTGCAAAAGAAAACGTTTCAAAGTTAAAACATTTTTACCTTTTGATATACAAGAGTAACGTTGCTGCTCTTCTATACGAACCAAGATTGAATCAATACGTAGTAGTTGTCTGGACCTACGTGGTAACTACTGGTGGATTAATTTACTTAGACGGCTATATCAGCCGTCTAAGTAAATTAATCCACGAAAAATATTTTTTCATGAAATGTATTGACGACCTCTATAGCGCAGTGGGCGAACGCCCACCTGAGACGCAGAAGGTTTCAGGTTCGATTCTCGCCGCGGGACAAATGTTTGTACGATCTGCAAATATTTGTCTCGGGTCTGGGTGTTTTTTATGTATAATATGTATTTTATTCCAAAAACTATCGTGAACTTGACTATTGACACAGATAGTGCAGTACGTGAAAATTCCCGTTAGTACAATATGAATAATATGTATTTACAAAAAAGTATATAGTTATGTAGTTCCCATAATACAAGCTCTGCATAATTTGGGACTAGATGATGATGTGTGGCCTTGGTTCTTAGGCCTTTAAAATTAGAATCTACAAGCAAGTTATTATAAAATTGTTTTTAAAATGTGTACAGCTGCAGAATGCGGTGGTCACGAGCAGTGTGCGTTAAGTTTGGCGTGCATGAACGGACACTGCGCAGATCCGTGCGCGCGCAGCGGCCCCTGCGCTTCCGGTCAACACTGCGCTGTCATCAACCATCAACCTGTATGCTCTAAGGGTAGGTTCCAGAAGCCTGAACATGCATCGAAGCATCATGCACGACATATTTTTATGTTTGCCTGGAAGATGAAGGGCTTACCCAGCATAGTATGTATGTATGTACATACATAAATCCAAACTTGTTTCCTGGAGAGGTAGGTACATGTACAGAGATACTACTCCTTTATTATGTAATGGATTAGTATGCCAGGATTATAGCAAGTAAGGAAAAGGTTTATATAAACCTTCACCGTGCTTTTACAATATTAACGTAGGTACACGACTGAACTACGTTTTGGCATGCTAAAATTATTTCCTTCATTATAATTTTATCACGGTTTTGATCTTTTGTAACTTACCAACACCTATATTTATTTTTTTAGTGTGCCAGTGTCAATCGTCCTCAGACTGCGCAAGATTCCCGAACACATACTGCGATGGATGCGCCTGTATCGGAAGTAAGTTAAGAAATGTGCAAAACCAAGCTAGCGACAGCCTCTAGAAGTCTACTGCGGGATATAGGCCTCAACCATAGAGTGCCATAACGAAAGATCTTGGGGCACCTCCATCCTCCGACTTCCCGAACAGTAGAACGAGTAGTTTATGATCTCATTGCTAATTTTAATTGCCAAACCATTAACAATGAGATCATAAACTATTCGATAGTCCGTGTGAATGAAAAAAACGCGCGCGTGGAAAGAATGAAGAGGGGCGTGAAGAGAGTCAGGACAATAAGCTAACCGAACTCGGCCGGTCTCCGCGCGAAATTTGAACGCAGTTTACGCAGTTTTTTTCAACAAACTACGTATATTTTATCTACAAACAAAAACCACAGTGAAATTTTAATGCTGTAAAAGATAAGGGTTGGTTCGGTTAAACCTTACTTTATACCCCGGAGTATGTGCCTTCAGCTTGCTAATTTGAACAGCTATGTCGAAGCCTGAGGATGATAATCGTGTGTTTATTTAGCAGGCCCGCCTACTACTAATTGCGCACATTGTCGGCCTGGAGTACCTTGTGATCCATTCTCGGGTGCATGCATGGAAAGTAAGTTCCTACATGATCTTTATACTCGTAATTATTTACCTAATGCATTCATGTTAACTTTTAATCAAGTAATATTGAACGTAACAGTGCTAATTTATTTTGGCATCAAGCTAACTTGTTTAAAGAAGGATGGGCATAGATGATCCAGAGTGAATACGAATCACACATGTTTTAATTAATGCGCACATACAATTTAATCAGAACTCTGCATTTCCAAAATAAATGTACTTTTCGTGGTGATACCTACTCGAATAATAATGTTTGTAAAAGTATTAATTTGTGGAGTCCTAACAATGAAACAACAATTAGGTAGCCATGATTGATTTATTCAAGATGTACCCACATTCAACGATTATTACTAAGCTGATATTGAAATACCCACAATGTTTAAATTTATAAAAATATATTTTGGAAATCGTAACCGAAAAATCTAAATATGAAACATCAAACTATATGTTTCCATTAATTAAAATGTTTTATTTTTTTCGGCGCTGGGGTGTTTGGCCCTACAAATGCCCATCCTTCTGTGGAAAATTATACCTACCTCATTATATGATACCGTTTAATTAATATGTTATGTTTATACGTACTTTATTTTATAAATGCCAATAAATCTATCACATACTTGACGAATCGCAAGCTACGATACGAGCAAGTTTGCGACATATATGTGAATTACTTATTAGCAAAACTAACACCATATGACTGGTTATTGCTATAATTCTAGCATACCTACCATTTGTCCGATAAAACGCCACAAAGTACTGGCTACTGTATCACGGCAGACCCGAAATGCAACATGTTATAATTTTATTTTTACTTTACCTATGATAAGCACGTTGGGACAGTGTAAGTTTTGCAGGAAATGGAGACAACTTAGATTATCAAGGCTATTTTTATCTTTCCTAATTAGATCTCATATTATTTCGGGCTTAAAGATTTATTGCACTCGTTTGAAAATAAACATATCGTAAAATCCAAAAAATGGACACTAGGTATAAATAATATTTCTTTAAGCCTTCTTTTCTTTATATTCTTCTAATGGCTGTGGTTATTATGATAACAAAATGTAGGTATGTACTATCTTTTTAGTGGATTTCCTTCTTCTAATACACAAACATTGCATTAATTATTAACTGATACGGCATGATCTATTATAGGTACACAGTACAATAATATCGCTCCAGTATCGCCTTAATTTTAAATGAATGATAAAATTTATATAATAATACCTTATTTTTTACAAATTCATTTTAATTAATATTGTATGTTGTTACCTTCCTATTAACAGATGATCAACCTAAAAATGTCCTACTAACCGAAACATACTTCGATATTACAACCACCGCTATGGGAAGAATGGACGAAATCACAACCGAAACGACTTGGTTGACTGACATAGACACTTTGACTAACTCAGCAGACATTACAACAGAACTATCATTGGATGACACAATGGCGATTGAATCGAATTATGTCAAACTGAAAACCGATTCTAAAGATGTAACTGACAATACAAATTATACATCCACAACTAGTTCTGTAACCTTGTATGACGATTCATTAGTCAGTGACAATCGAGTTTCTACAAAATATATAAGTCCTGCAACTAGCTCCGAAAATAATTATGTAAATGGGAAAACTCCGCCCGAACTTGACATCGTAGAAACCACTCCTTTTGTAACAACTCATGATATAATACAACAATCCCAAATTGCTGAGACATTCACAGAATCGAATGACAGTCGTTTTATCACGGACACTCCTATGAATCTAAATAATGAATTTTCGGAAGAAACAATGCAAACGACAGAGTCAGTTTTGAGATCCACACATGATAAAACAGATTATCGATCAACACTGGAATTGGATGAACTTGTTCAGAGCAGCAGTACTATTCATGTTGAAAGTACACCTGGACCTCTCGAAAACTTTAATAATAACATGTCCTCAACACCGTCTTTTGAAAATAAAAATACTAAGACGCCAGAAAACCAACGTAAACTTAACAATAACTACACTGAAATACCGTTTCAAACGACAAAACCCACAACTACTAGTCCAAAACAAAGTGCCAATATTACAACTGTGCAAAGCAAAGAAACAACCACGCATACCAATTTTGTAACAAACAGTACCTATGACGAAACTAATAATATGCCCGAATCTTCGATCCCGGAACTTTGGCCAATAAAATCGACTAAAGAGCCACTTCACTCACAATATTTTAATAACACAACGATAAAAAACAAAGTTTATGAAAAAACAAGTATTATTGATGTAGAGCTAAATGCGGTATCAGAATCGACAGTAAGCTATTCAGCAGATATGTCAACACTTCCTCAAGAAGTTGTCGATGAAGTGGTTGCTGCTACAACAGACCCTACATCAGGAATAACTGTTTCTGAATATCCTTCTGAAAGATCAGCACTGTCATATTCTACATATTCAGATTTTACTTCGGCGCAAGACAAAGTGGGATTTTTTCAACCCTTTCAAGATGATAATTTGCAAACGATGGTTACCGAAACGGCGACGGATAGTGCTTCAACTGTCACAGAGCATATTGTAGCTGATTCTAAATTAATTACTGGTAGTGTATCTGATATAACTACAGACCGTTTTGTTACGACATATCAGCTCAGCACAGATAAGCCACTATCTGCGTCTGTTGGCCCTAAACCATCTGCGGATAGTTATGTAACTGCTTCAGAGCATTATGCAGACAGTTCAGAAACGACAAGACAACCCTTATTTATTGATATGGAAACAACTATTAATAATTCAGATATTTTATATGAAAACTTCACTGAGATAAATATATCCTTAACAGAAAGTGCTACTATTTCGTATGAAACTACACTTTATCATACAGCTTCAGAAATAGCTGCAACATTCACAGAAAGCACCGTGAATAGTGGCATATCTACTACTGGTTTAGTTAATTTAGCAACAAAAGTGGATTATACGGTACCAACACAAAACATACCGATAACCCCGGATGGTACTGTATCTGATATAACGGATAGCCCTGTAACATCATCTAAGCAGAGCTCCGATAAGCATCTATCTGAATCTACAGGCTCAAGCAAATCTGCACAGCATTTTATAACAGCTTTAGATCAAACTACAGAAAATCAAAAACAGTCTATCCAATCTGAATTTAGTAATTTGGAAACGACTACTGATAATTTAGATATTTTATCTGAACACTCCACTGAAAGTAATATATCGTTAAAAGAAAGTGCAACTAGTTCGTATGAAACTACACTTTTTGACACGCCTTCAGAAAAAACTGCAACATTCCCAAATATCACCGTGCTTAATACTTTATCTACTACTGGTTCAAAGAATTCAGCAACCGTAATAGATATTATGGCACAAACACAAAAAATACCGACAATGCCGGTTAGTAGTGTAACAACAGATAACTCAGTAACATCATCTAAGTTCAGCACCGATGAAGCGCAAGATTTTGTGTCTGCTTCAGATCAAACTACAGATAACCAAGAACGTTCATCACAACCTGTGTCTAGAGATTCGGAAACGACTACAGATAGAACTGTTATATCATCTCAAAATGCCACTGAGAGTAATGTATCCTTAACAGCAACTGTTTCATATGAAACTACACTCTTTTACACGCCTTCAGATACAACTATCACGTCATATGAGCTCAGCTCCGATAACCATCAATCTGAGTCTGACACAAGAATATCTGCGCATAATTTTGTAACTGCTTTAGATCAAACTACAGAATATCAAGAACAGTTAACCGAATCTGTGTTTAGTCATTTGGAAACAACTACGGATTATTTAGATATTTCATCCGAACACTCCACTGAAAGCAATATATCGTCAAAAGAAAGTGCAACAACACTATTTGACACACCTTCAGAACAAACTGCAACATTCAGCGATATCACTGTGTTTGGAGCCATATCTACGGAAGGTTCTGTTTATTCAAGAACTGAACTGGATTATGTGGCACAAACACAAAAAATACCGATAATGCTGCATGGTAGTGTATCTAATGTTATTTCAGAAAGCACAACGATTTCCTATGAAACTACACTCTTTGACACATCTTCAAAAAAAACTACCACAGTCTCAGAGGGTACTGTAGTTGTTGCCATATCTACTAGTGGTTCAGATGATTCATCAAACGAGGTGAATTATACGGAAAAAACACAAAATTTTACGATAATGGGGGATGGTAGTGTATCTCATGTAACTACAGAAAGTGCAACTATCTCCTATGGAACTACACTTTTTGACACGCCTATAGAAAAAACTACCACAGACACAGAGGGCACTGTGATTGGTGCCATATCTACTACTGGTTCGGATAATTCAGCAACTAAAGTGTATTATACGGCACAAATACAAAAATTATCAAAAATGCCGCATAGTAGTACAACTGATACAACTACGGATAGCTCTGTACCTTCACCTGAGATCAGCTCTGATAAGCATCAATCTGAGTCTTTTGATTTAAGAACATCTGCGCATAATTTTGTAACAGCTTCTACAAATACAGAAAATCAAGACCAGTCAACACAACCTGTGTCTAGTGATATGGAAATGAGTATAAAAAAATCCGATACTTTATCTGAAAACTCTACTGAAAATAATATATCCCTAACAGAAAGTGAAACTGTTTCCTTTGAAACTACACTATTTTCAACACCTTCAGAAAAAAGTTCAACATTCCCAGAGAATACTATGTTTGGTGCTTTAGCTACTAGTGGTTTAGATAATTCAGCAAACGAAGTAGATTATACGGTACAAACACAAAAAATACAGATAATGCCGGATAGGAGTGTATCTGATATAACTACCGATAGCCCTGTAACGTCATCTGAGCAGAGTTCTGATAAAGCGCATAATTTTGTGTCTGATTTAATTCAAAGTACAGATATTCAACAGTCAACACAAACAGTGTCTAGAGATACGGAAAGGTCCACAGATAGTACTGTTATATCACATCAAAATTCCACTGAAAGTAATGAATCTTTGACAGAGACTGCAACGGGTTATTTTGGCACGACTACACTTAGTTCAGATGTATCATCACCTGTCTTGCCGGAATATTATAAGCCTACAACTGACTATGAAGCTACCTTATATACAACTTCTGGGGAATATTTAAAAGATCATGTTGTGACAGATCGTGTATCTATTACTGGTGCTGGTGCTTCTGGGATATTTTTGGAGCAAACGACACAGCAACTACCAACGATGCCTATTGGCATCCCATTTGATACAACCCCAGAAATTAATATCTCTGAATCCGACACTTCTGAACATCGTCAAATAACGATTAGTTCAGAAACTCCGCTTTATGAAACACCAATAGATAGTACTGTAACCCTCACAGATCTGACTGGTAAGGTTAATTTTACAACTTTCTTGGAACATACGACGCGAACCGATAAATTACCAACGAAGCACGATATAACTGGTGGTGTATTTGATATAACGTCAAATGATTATCTCACAACAACTCAGCTTAGCACTAATATATCGCAGTCTTTTGACCCTAGAACAGTGGCGCATAGTGATGTGACTGATGATCATGTACAGACAACGACAAGTAAAACTAAATCAAAAACGGACCATTCTGATACATCTTTAATTGTCAGCCCTGAATATTATCAATCTACAAAGAACACTGAAACTACCCTGGATGATACAACTGCAGATAATACTGTAAGATTCATCGATCGCACTGAAACTATTTCAGATATTTTTGATTTTGATACAACTACAATAATAAAAGATACCTCAGAAAATTTTGTAACTAAAAAGGACGATTCTGTTACTTTGTTAGAACATACTACTGAAAGTCATAAATTGCCCACAAAATTGGATGATACAAAGTTAGATATAACAACTGAAAGTATCAAAATCTCATCACAAACTCACATTATGACCCAAACATCCGAGAGCCATGTGGCTGTTACGAAACAGACTTCGAATGGTTACGCATTGCCTATACAAAGTACTACCGAAAATGTAATCTTCACTAATCTTTCGAACACCGGTATCACGTGGACTGAGCCAACAACATCTAACGTAGAAGCGACAGTAGGTAATCAGTCACCTACAGAACCCAATTATGTAACTTCGTTAGAATATACAGTTGATGGTCGTGTTTCATCAGTAGATTCTGTAAATATTGGCACTAGTATGTATAGTTCAACAGATCTTTATAAAACAACAGAGGGTACTATTTTTACAACAAACAAAGAAACCATTCAAAGTTTTGAACCAAGCTTGAGTTCAAAGCCAGTTAATTCTACAATAAGTACATCTACCGAGAACCCGTCATCACGAAGAAAAGATGTTGATATTCCTGCTTGGACTGACTCTACACAATACACTGATTCGATTTCGACTGAGACTTACACAATAAAATTCACAGACCAAAATATTAGGATTCATTGTAAAACAAACTCACACTGTCCGACAAACGAAACTTGTGTAAACGGAGTATGCCAGAACCCATGTGAAACGATGCGGGCCCAATGTGCAGAGAACTCGTCCTGTAAGGTTGTCAAACACGCGGTTGTATGCGTGTGCGATTCCATCGATGGGAAAAACTGCCAAGGTATGCATTTTAGGTATTTAGCATACATACTTTTCATTTGAACATGTCTTCTTTTGATGATTTTTCACCGATATTTTAATTATAAATAAATAAAAAAAAAGTGGCTGAGACAGTATCAGTGCTAAAATAGTAGATCATATGATAATGAATTCAAGCGAATTTATAATGTTCAAGTAGGTCAGTTTAGTATATCTGAATAATTTATGTTTTTAGATGAGCTACGCGTTATGTTCACGATTGTATAATTGTTTGCATGTAACTGAAACAACGATAAGATTTTGTCACCAATATTTTGATGAGGGGTTCCAATAGGCACCTTACTTACCTTTATAAATGCAATATTTTGTTGGTTATCGTTAAAATATTGAGAAATTTCTAAATCAGGCCAGAGATCTTACCGTAGGTCGGTAATCAATAATTATTAAAAATCGTACGCTTACGCCATAATAATTTAATATGAATTAAATATTATTTCAATATTAAATTAAATATTAGAAATTAAATTATCAAATAAGATGACGTTAAAAACTAAATATGTATATTACCTGAATAGCAGCCAGCTGATTATAGACAGTCGCACAAACAATTAAAAAAAGCTGAAACCTTCATTCAATAGTAGTTAGACCTTATTTGTTGAAATCAGCGATTAAAGCTTTATGTAACAAACTAAAGAAACCCATGATTTCACGTTATGCATTATGTATTATATCTGCCATATTTTCTGTAACATCATATAGCCAACAAATTGTCGTTCAAGACAAATGGAATAATACTTCATTTGGTAAAATTGGTTTGAGGCTGTACGAGGTAACCAACTTGAATTACTGAAGCATTCAATTATATCAAAATAATAAAGTCAAAAGACAAGGCCCTTTGGTATATATCTATCCAATTGAAAATTACACAGAACAATAGTAAACCGTAAATCATAACATAAAATAGTGAAATGTACATTTAAATATTTTGTTTTATTATTTTTGTAGTTTTATCGGACAAATGTGTAGAGAGTTCAATAGGCATTATAAACAGAATTGTAAATAGACTAATTTCAATTGTCCAACGTTGATAACCTCACTAATATATTAATGTAACCTCACTAATGTATAATAGAACCACCTGGGACGCTCAAGACACCGGAACCTTGTCTTTCTGACCGGGATTGTATAGAGACTGAAGCCTGCTTTATGGAATCATGTCAAGATCCTTGTGAGTTTGACAATGTATGCGGCATCGGGGCCAATTGTCAGCCAGTTAAACAGAGGCCAATGTGTTCGTGCCCGGCTGGCCATGATGGAGACCCTGCTGTTAAATGTTCACCTAAAATATGTAAGACATAACATTTAACATCTAAAATATATGCTTTTATTAAAAAAAAATATAGATTAACATAACTGATATTCGAATGCGTTCTCCTTATCATTCACACACATTCATCACAATATTTTATAATATTTTTTCCCAAACAAAATAGTACTTTAATGATATCAGTGTTGATAATCTACTATTAGGTTATCAGGCGAAGGAATTCAATCGAATTCATAATGTACAGTTGAATAATTTCTAATGCATAAGTGGGTAAGTTTAGTAGATATTTTTTGATATTTATTTTAGCACATATTTTTTGAATAGAAAATTATGATCTCCAAAACTCAAATAAATAGGTAGGTACGCGTTATTTTCTCGATTTTATAACTATTGTGTGCATTCATGGGTAATTATATATTTCCTTCGCATAACTGAAACAACGATAGTACCTAATATAAGTCACACATATATGTATATATTTTCTTCTTGGTAATAAACCTTACCTACGCATAATCGTTGTGTATAGTGCATATATTTGTAATGTGCAATTTGTTTATTGATTTTACTCAGCTGGTTGCACTCGAAACGAAGATTGTCCTTTGACTGAAGCTTGTATAAATAATGCATGCCAACACCCTTGTGCCATACACAATCCATGCACACCCAACGCAGTTTGTATAAACACAAATCACGGTTCAGACTGCAGCTGTGCAGAAGGATATCAAGGAAATGGATACGTTGGATGTGTACCAGGTAAGGAACAAAAATCGACGAACATATGAAACATATTCAAAGATCAATGTAAAGTAATGTAGGCAAGCAAAAAATAGGATTAAACTGAAACGCATTTTTTTTTAGTTTATAATCCTCATTCAGTATGCCAATACGACGAAGACTGCCCGCCAGAGCTGTTATGTGATAGACTAAATAGAGTTTGTTTGAGTCCTTGTGCACGGGATAAGTGCGGTGACAACGCGGAGTGCATTCCGCATAACCACGACATTCAGTGTAAATGTTTCGCCGGTTACACAGGCAACCCGTTCTTAGAGTGTTTCCAAGGTAAACAATTTAAATGACATAAACACATTATGATTATTTAAAAAAAACAAAAGGTTTTGAAAAAATACCCGTTTTATTGCAGTTCAAGGATGTCGATCTAACAACGAGTGTGCAAATTCAGAAGCTTGCATTAATGGTAAATGTACATCTCCGTGTCGATGTGGAGTTAACGCCGTTTGCGATGTCTTGAATCACCGTGCATCGTGTAAATGTTTACCTGGTTATTCTGGAAATGCTCAAGTTGGTTGTGAACCACCATTGAACCCTTGTGCGCCTAACCCATGCGGTACCAACGCACTTTGTGAGAGTGACAACGGAAATCCTATCTGTTTCTGTCCAAAAGGATTAACGGGCAACCCGTTCAAAAGTTGCAGTAAGTAAACAATATGGCATTTAAAGGAAAATATTTAGGAGATTGTAGAAAACGGTTTAATTTTATAATTTTTGGCCATTATTAACTGATTTTAAACGTACGGACCAGGATTGTGCAGGCCATCGCGTAGGAAGGAACGCGTGAAAGACTGCGCGCTTTAAGCGTGCAACCTAAAAAAGTGCCACACGCTTTACCGCGTGACTACAAGTGTGCGGAATGGCGCGCAGCAAAAAAACTCATGCTGTCAATTTAGTTGCGCGTGATCTTTTGCTCTTGTGTCGTTTTTAAAAGAACTTGCATTTAAAGTCTATTCGCTCTTGCCCGTAGAGTTGGTTTGTGCTCTTGTTCATCGGTTTTGTAATAAAATTGTATCATGTGATTAAAGGTGCTTTGCATGTTAGAATGCTAGTATTAGGATGTTAGTATGTTTGTCTGGTACCATTTAAATCCAAAATGGCTGATCCGATAGAGTTGCTGTTATTGAAATCGATTTGTATGATGACATTTGTATTTCCATAAACAAGGTTGGGCACAGATATTATTCAAACTAAATTATATTTAAACAAGTTCCAAAACTAATAATTTCATAATGAATGTGTTTCAAATCATCGGGTTATTAGATTTGAAATCATCATTTACTTTTGATATTGACTTGTTAGCTATGATTTACAGAGCCAAAATCGGTATAAGCTTGTGAGATCTGACCGTGGTTTCGTCACGCGGGAAAGTTAAAAGTTTAAACGAAACATCCTGTTCCGTGATATCATGCAATCATGTGAGTTGGACACGACGTGCAATCACGTGCCCTGCTCACTTTCTTTAGATGCTTTCAGATGCTGGTTCATTCGCGCTTACAATCACTCGCACAACGTAAATCACTCGGTAAAGCGCATACGTGTAAAGGCAGCTATTATGTGAAAATTCTAAATATTTTCATAATTGCTTTAGAAATATACAGTTCACACAAAAACCACTCAAACTAAGTATTCATGCTTAATATTTCACACGGTTGTCACTACAATTGACACGGTTGTCATACCTTGAAATCTATGTAATTAAGTATATCTGAATTAGGTAGGAGGCTCCTCCTCCTACCTAATTCAGGTAGGAGGAGGTTACAGAACTAGAGTACCCTCATACTCTAGTTCTGTAATCGTGACTCCAATTAAAAGAAATACATGCTGCAGCTAAACATATGGGCGGATACCGATATCTTAACAATGTTCCTTTTATAACTATCTACTGCTAAAAAAATCTTAAATTTAATTTTTCAGTACCGGAAGGAAACGAATGTGAACCCAATCCGTGCGGTCCATTTTCGGGATGTAGGTTGATTGATAATAAGCCAGCTTGCTTCTGCTTACCGAACTACGAAGGAGATCCTCCAAGACAACCATGTACCTTACCGAATAACCCATGTAATCCGTCACCTTGTGGGCCTAATACACAATGCACCATTCTATCAAATGGATTCGCTAAATGCACTTGTTTATATGGATACATTGAGAGCCCTAACACAGTCAGAGGTTGCGTTGAAGCACAAAATCCATGTGAACCAAACACCTGCGGGCTAGGAGCTCGTTGCGATCCCAATAGAAACCCTCCATGCTACTGTCCCGATAATACGGAAGGAAATCCATACAAATCTTGTAGTAACTATCGAGAATACTTACCCATTCTATGCCAACCGGGACCTTGTGGGCCAAACGCTGATTGCTACGTAAGTGGTAACGATCAGTTATGTTTCTGCAAAGATGGGTTCACTGGAGATGCCCGGGTTGGTTGTTTACCTCAAAGAAGTCCTTGTAGTCCCAATCCATGCGGTCCGCAAGCAATTTGCAATGTAAACTATGAAGGAGACGCAATCTGCTCATGTGCTGCAGGGAGCATCGGCGATCCTTATGGTAATGGCTGCCATTCTCGAGAATGTGAAGTCGATGACGAATGTAAATCTAATAAGGCTTGCATTGGGTATAGTTGTGTGGACCCATGCCCAGGGGCTTGTGGTTTCAACACCAAATGCCTCATTGAAGCTCATCGTCCAGTATGTGTCTGCGAAGATGGATTTATCGGGAATCCTTTAATTTGTTGTTTACCTTATGGAGATCAAAAGTCAATAAGTTCCTGTAGCAAAACAAAATGTGGAGTGAATGCAATATGCCAAGATGTCGGTGATGATGCATTTTGTTTCTGTCCTCCGGACTTCAAGGGCGATCCACATGTTGAATGTAAACCAGAATGCGTTATGAATTCGGACTGCGCAACTAATGAGGCATGTGTAAATAAAAAGTGCTTAGATCCATGTTCAATACATAACGTGTGCGGACTTCATGCTGTGTGTCTTTGTTCTGATCATACAGTTTCATGTTTATGCCCAGAAGGATATATAGGTGATCCTTTGGCTCAATGTCTTTATCGACGTAAGTAAAAACTGTAAAATACTGTCGTATATATTCCTCATTTGTACATAACTTCTGCGTAGGCAAGTTTGTATTCATCTAAATTATTAAACTATTTTGTTTTACAGCAATTATTATAATACCAGATAATACAACCGCTCAACCATGTTCACCTAATCCATGTGATCCAAATGCTCCTTGTGACAGTTATGGTGATCAGTTTGCTATCTGCAATTCTTGTGTTGGCCATGATGCATCGAACAACCCAGCATGCCGACCAGAATGCATCATGAGCTCAGATTGTGGATTCAACAAAGCTTGTTTGAGGAATAGATGTGTTGACCCGTGCCCAGGATCTTGTGGTTTCAACGCTGAATGTACTGTATATCATCACGATCCCATTTGTCGATGTAATAATGGGTTTGAAGGAAACCCATACGAACATTGTAAACCTTCAGCAAAGCGTAAGTAAAATTAAATATACATAGTTAGTATGTCATATGTACAATGTAAACGAATAGTAACAAAAATGCTAAAATCCTTGGCTTAGGTACCAGCAAAAATGTATTGCAGGCCTTAAATCTTACAAACTTTTAAAACTTCTAACGCTCGTTATTTCAACTTAAGAAGCCTGCGTTGGATGAATTGCCCATACAAACGTAATACCATAGTCATTTGTAATTAGAGCTTATTTCCACCATATTATGTTATTATTTGCATTCGAATAGTATTTATCTACGTACCTTGCTATATATTTTTTCAAAATACTTACCTAAAATGAAATGTAAACGAATCGAATTTTGGATATTTTTACGTCATACATGACATATTTTTTTCTTATTTGTTTCGTATTAAAAACAAAAAATCTTACTTATCGTTTGGTTAGGTACATAAATCTATGTACCTAACCAAACGATAAGTAAGATGAATATAATCATATTGTCTAGTTACAGAATAACAACACAATGTGAAAAATACAACAAGTTTTCATTCATCTTTTTTGGTATTACGGAACACAACCAAATTTATGATAAATTATGAATGGCTAATATTGCTATCGCGCAAGCACGGGCGGGCCTGCACCAGTCAAAATCGCGCGTCGATTTTAAGTTATGAGCACTGTATGCCGGATCCTTAATAGATGAGATCCCAACCCTTAGCATGTTATTTCAATTGTAATCTGAATAAAAAAAAACTTTTTGGTTTGGATTGCTAAATGCAGTTATATAAATCTTTAAATACTATTTGACCGGGTTAATCATGTTTTACTTTATATTCATCCACTCAATGATTTTGTTTCAGCTGTAATAAATGAAACTTGCGATAATGTCCGATGTGGAGCTAATGCTATATGTCATGATTTAAATGGTGCGCACACATGTCAATGTTTACCCGACTTTTATGGAAATCCTTTCATGTCTTGCCGACCAGAATGTGTCGTCAACAGCGATTGCTCAACCGATGCGGCATGCTTAAGCAACAGATGTGAAAATCCTTGTAAAGATGTTTGTGGTATTGGAGCAACATGCAAGACGGTAAACCATCATGCGGTATGCTATTGTGAATCTGGAAAAACGGGTGATCCTTACGTCAGGTGCCAATCGGCACCAATCTTACCCCCAGCACTGTCTGCTTGTGATCCTTCACCATGTGGCCCTTACAGCAGATGTTTAGTATCGTCATCTGGATTGGCCGTTTGTTCTTGTTTGCCGGGACACAGGGGAGTCGCACCAATGTGCCAGCCAGAGTGTGTTAGTAATTCCGACTGCCTACAAACTGAAACATGTGTTAACCAGAAATGTTTGAATCCTTGTCAAGGCAGCTGCGGTATCGCAGCTGACTGCATTGTCGTAAACCACAACCCAATATGTAGCTGTAGATCTGGAAAGACAGGAGATCCATTTGTAGCTTGTAAAGAAGAGGAAGTTGTGAGACCAAACGATCAAAATCCTTGTGTGCCTTCACCTTGTGGACCAAATTCGGTTTGCGAAATAAGATCTAACCATCCAGTATGTTCATGTCGACCAAATTACTCAGGCACTCCCCCGTACTGCAGACCAGAATGTGTTATAAGTCAAGAATGCCCTTCAAATCAGGCTTGCATCAACGAGAAATGCTTAGACCCATGTATTGACGCTTGTGGAAATAACGCAAAATGTGATGTCATAAATCACATGCCACTTTGCAGTTGTTTAGGCGGATACAAAGGGGATGCATTTGTAGGCTGCGTAGTAATACCCAGAGAAGAGCCAACACCATGTAATCCGTCACCTTGTGGTGAAAATACAATTTGTACCGTTTCAAATGATATGGCCCGTTGCTCATGCATTCCCCCTAATATTGGAAATCCTTACGCGGGCGGATGTCGACCAGAATGCACATTAAACTCAGATTGTCCAAATCATCTCTCATGTTTGTCAAACCATTGTCGAGATCCATGCAAAAACTTATGCGGAGCGAATGCTGAATGTATTGTCACAAATCACGTTCCAGTCTGCACTTGCTTCAGTGGCTATAAAGGAGATCCATTTTCTTCTTGCCGTCACAAAGAAATGGAGCCACGTAAGTATTTATGAGAAAAAAAATATTATTATATTTATTATCTTACTAGAGGTACTATTATAAACGTGAAAGTTTGTGAGGATTATTGTTTGTTACTCTTTCACGCAAAAACTACTGAACGTATTATGTAACTTTACAGTAAAATATATTATACATCAGAATACCACATAGGCTACTTTTTATCCGGGTACTTCGCGGGCGAAGCCATGGGCAGAAGCTAGTGATACTGTTATAAAACATTATTAAAATAAATAAATAAATAATGTCCAGCATTATTTATTTATTTAAAACCCATATTACCCATATGACATCGTACTGTGAACTCCAATATTGCAGTAATACGTATACGTAGCCATCCATTTTTGCTTTTGTATATAAGTTAGTAGTATAGTTATTATTATTTATTTATTTAATTTTTAGATTACAGCAATCCTTGCGTGCCATCACCATGCGGTTCCAATAGTGAATGCCACGTGTCAAATGATCGAGCTGTATGCTCATGCCAGCCGGGATACCTTGGCGCTCCTCCAGCTTGCCGTCCTGAATGTGCAGTCAATTCCGACTGTCCAGCGAACAGAGCT
Organism: Perizoma flavofasciatum; assembly: GCA_958496245.1. Classification (NCBI taxonomy): domain Eukaryota; kingdom Metazoa; phylum Arthropoda; class Insecta; order Lepidoptera; family Geometridae; genus Perizoma; species Perizoma flavofasciatum. Next base: position 7,667,782 of record OY292425.1, on the reverse strand, counting down.
TGTATTAATCAAAAATGCAAAGATCCATGCGTCAATAGCTGTGGGCTTGATGCGCGGTGCCATGTAGTAGGACACAACCCTATTTGTTCTTGCCCCGAGAACTTACCAGAAGGCGATCCTTTCATACGATGCTATAGAAAGAGTAAGTATTATTAGCTTAGATTTTATAAGGCTCGTTGTGGCACAAGGTTCAGTTATTTTGAACAGAGGAAATGTATTATCATAAATAATATTTTTTACAATTTTATAATGGCTATACCACGTACTTAACTTTTTGTACTTAACCGTTTTGAGGTCCTTCCTCATAAGGTCGTCCACGACCACGCACGACGGTCGTGAGACAGTAACCAAATAACGATAATTTAGATGCAATAATATTAGGTCTTTACCTATAAAAGTACCGTTTTGTATTAGCTTCTTTGTTTTCCGATTTGTCACAAATGGCCCAATAGTTTGACTCTAACATCACTATCAGTTCAGCTTTAGTTTGAGACGGATCCGCATTCAATTCTTCATTATTAGCGTTGTTCTCCGGGCGCCCACGAGGTTCGCTTGCGACATCAACATTTCAGAACGAAAGCAGTTAATTCTATACTCTTCGTGTGTTGGTAGTGGTAGGTCCATATACGTCATTAATATCGCATGCCGTTTGATGCATTGTTTCCTCGTCGTAAGTCATGGTCGAAAATAACGCTAGTTTTCTTAGATTCCATTGTTTGCAAATGTAATGAAATTGGAGGTAAAACAAAACCCCAAAGCAAAACCTGTTTCTTGAAAATAGCATGCCTTAAACATAGCCAAGGGTGCTAATACGTAAGATTGTCTTGTCATTTAGTTCACTAGTCATTCTAATAAATAAATAAATAAATGTTATGGCGTGTACACAAAGACTATTTTATTTTGCACAATTTTTTCAACAATAGAAGCGAGAGTAAAGAATGATAGCTGATATGGTATCTCTTTCTGAGAACTTGCAATTAAAACAAACCCTTACATCGTTAAGATAAAGTTCTTTGATTCTTGCCAAAGTAGATTGTTTACGTATGTTTGGTTTTTTGATTATTAATATTTTGTTTGAGTAAGAAAGTACCTATTTTGCATTGTTCGAATTTAGTAAGTTATTTGCGATTATTAGTGCGTCGTGTTGCGCATTATACGGGTCAGTTTTATATGCAAATAAAAAATAAGTTAAGTCATTTTATTAATAATTTATCAAATATTAATAAATATTAATCAGTTTAATTAACAAAAGTAAATTGTACATATCTCAATTTTTAAATACGTATTTATTATTATTATAAAAACATATTAAATTTACCTATATACCTATTTTCTAGTAAAAAATTTTGCCCCTGGTTGACAGTCCTAAGCCTGTAAAGTACCTGTGAAGGAAAATCGAGATATAAAAATAAAAACATTTCATAGTTCATAGCACTAAGAAAATAACTCATTTCTTCATTTCGTTCATCCATTCATAATTCTCTAAGAACTAAACGGTATACCTGAAGTAAATGAACTACTGAACTAAATCAATGAAGTACTTCACTTAGCCAAACGATATACTTCATTCTTTTCTTTTCACTGACACATTTCGCGCATGGCTTTTTAAACATAATATTAATTTGTATTTAGAATTCCAAGTCAGACCGCAGATATTTCAGTTAAAAGTGGCCAGTTCGATAAAACGGCAATTTCATAGACCTATCATCCTATCACCTATCAGGTGCCTTGGATCATAAGCTGTGCATTGATTGTCAGCCAGACAATTTACTAAATTATGTTTTATTTCATTCAGGTATTCAGACACCAGCACCTGATCAAAACCCGTGCATCCCATCTCCATGTGGACCACACTCGACTTGTCGCGGAGAAGGCAATCGGGCAGTATGTGCTTGCGAAATTGGTACTCTAGGCGCTCCACCTGCTTGTCGTCCGCAATGCGTCATTAACCAAGACTGTCCCCTAGCGCTAGCCTGTCTTGCGGGCACTTGTGTCAACCCATGCGTCGGTTCCTGTGGGTTCAATGCTCGATGCATCGTGCAGAATCACCGACCTATCTGTTCCTGCGACGAAGGCTTTACCGGAGATCCATTCGCAAGATGCAATCCAGTCGAAAGTAAGTTTACTATAAAATACATCTCACAATGACCTCAGTTACCACTTTGCACGTAGTTATAGACGCATGTAGTTTCTATTTTTGTTCATTTATGTAGCATGTATCATACTCGAAAATTTTCAGTTCTGAGAGAAGTACCTGATCACCCATGTAAATCGTCACCATGTGGATCAAACGCTATATGTCGGGAAAGGAATGGTGCTGGTTCTTGTGTATGTGTAGACGAATTTTACGGTGATCCTTACGTTGGATGTCGTCCAGAGTGCGTTATGAACAGCGATTGCGGTAGAGATAAATCTTGCTTCAATAACAAATGTGTGGATCCGTGTTCTGGAACTTGTGGGCAAAACACGGAATGTAAAGTCGCAAATCATGTTCCTTCATGTTACTGCTTACCTGGATATACTGGAAACTCTCTGCATGCATGTGTTCCTGTGCTGAGTAAGATTTCTTATCTTTCTTTTTCCATACTTGAATCTTTTTTTTCTGTTTTCTTTACTTATTTTTCTTACTTTTTATGTATAAAGATCTACCGGAACCTGTGGATCCCTGCCACCCTTCACCTTGCGGACCATACAGCAAATGTAGAACCTTTAACGGTCACGCTGTTTGCACTTGTCTTGATGTATGCGTTGGCTCACCACCGAATTGTCACCCGGAATGTATAATTAGCTCCGATTGTAGGCCAAATAAAGCCTGTGTTAATCAAAAATGTCAAGATCCATGCCCGGGCATGTGTGGAGTAAATGCTCAGTGTCAAGTCGTTAACCATAGTCCAATATGCAGTTGTTACAACGAATATACCGGCGATCCATTTGTAAGATGTTTCTATGATGAAAGTAAGTTCATACTTCTAGTTGAATTGAATTGATTTATTGTATATCACCAGAGGATATTTCAGTGTAAAAACTATTTTTTGCCAGGACCTATGGAACCCATAAACAATTGCATTCCAAGCCCTTGTGGACCACACTCACAATGCAAAGAAGTAAATAATGTTCCAGTTTGTTCATGTTTAATCAATTATGTTGGACGTCCTCCTAATTGTAGACCAGAATGCGTTATAAGTGTAGAATGTCCAGGAAATCTAGCTTGCATTTCTGAAAGATGTAGTGATCCTTGTCCTGGTTCATGTGGATTTCATGCATCGTGCATGGTTGTCAAACATACTCCTATCTGTACCTGTGATCATGGATTTACTGGAGATCCTTTTTCTGGATGTTCTTCTATTCCATGTAAGTTTTGGACATTATGACAAAAAACAGAATTAGAAGAAATCTCATAATTATTATTATGCGAGATTAAACATTATCATTATTTATGACAGTTAGGTACCTACATCTAATTTTAATTATATTTTATAGCTATCGAACCACAGTATGAGAGCCCTTGTTCTCGATCACCGTGTGGAGCAAATGCAATTTGCAAAGAAAGACATGGTATCGGATCTTGTTCATGTGTTCCTGATTACTATGGTGACCCATATGTAGAATGTCGTCCAGAATGCGTACTCAATTCTGACTGCCCAAAAGATAGAGCTTGCATAAATAACAAATGTAAAGACCCATGTCCTGGTGTATGTGGTATGAACGCCGAATGTCATGTCAATAATCATGCCCCGTCATGTGCGTGCATAGCAGGATATGAAGGAAATCCATTTTCATCGTGCTATTTACGTAAGATACCCTTTTGTCGTTTTTCTGATAAACTCGTAAATCAGGTCACAAAAATCAATTCAGTATTATTTTTAGGACCTATCGAAAACCCAGTTGATCCATGTCTACCATCCCCATGTGGGCCATACAGTATTTGTAGAGAAAGCCATGGCTATGCAATATGCTCATGCCAGGAACAGTACTTTGGCTCACCACCTTTCTGCCGTCCCGAATGTATGGTCAGCAGTGACTGTATGCCAAATAAGGCTTGCATCAATCAAAAATGTGCTGATCCGTGTATTGGATCTTGTGGCAATAACGCAAAATGTATGGTAGTAAATCATAACGCTTTATGTAGCTGCCCACAAAATTATGTCGGAGATCCATTTGTACATTGTGCAATCGAAAATCGTGAGTGTTTTAAATATTTCAATATGTAACACCCCTTAACACGCTTTTTTATTTAAACTGTAATAACAATACAGTCCTAACATACAATCTAGTCATAACTAAAAAATATTTAAAATTATACAATATTAAATCATATAAAATTATTATAGGACCTCAACCTAAGCCAGCAAGCGGAAACCCGTGTATTCCGTCACCCTGCGGGCAAAACTCTCAATGTCGTATAATAGGAGAAACACCGGCATGTTCTTGTCAGCCTGGTTACATCGGAAGGGCACCAAATTGTCGTCCTGAATGTATTTATGACGAGGAATGCCCGAGCAATCTAGCTTGTATACGTGAAAAGTGCGCTAGTCCATGCGCTGGCTCTTGTGGCAGCAATGCAGAATGCGTCGTAATTAATCATAAAGCAATTTGCCATTGTCGCGATAGCTATACTGGGGATCCATTTAGTGGTTGTTATTTTATTGGTAAGTTCGTTTAATTGTTCGATAATACCAATTTACAATTTAGCTCGGTGAGCATTTAGAAATGTACCATTTATTTATGTAAAAACATCTCAATATTTCATTTATAGTCACTATACCAAGCGAGGATGAAACGAATCCATGTAATCCATCGCCTTGTGGGCCAAATGCAATTTGCAAAGAAAGACATTCAGCTGCATCTTGCACGTGCCAACCAGGCTATTTCGGAGATCCGTATCTTGGATGCAGGCCTGAATGTGTGACGAATAACGACTGTACATCAGATAAAGCTTGTTCAAATAACAAATGTGTCGATCCATGCCAAGGAGCATGTGGAACAAATGCTCAATGTGTCGTAGCACACCATACACCGATTTGTTTGTGTATCGAAGGCTATGAAGGAAATCCTGTAGTTTCTTGTCACCTACAAAGAAAACGTTAGTATAGTTTATTTAATTTATTTCTTTGAGTAAATAACACTAAACAATTGAAACAATAATCACAGCTAACGTATTATTTTTAGCTCCACTGGCGGATATTAATCCTTGTGTTCCTTCACAATGCGGGCCATATAGTATCTGTAAAATAGTCAATGAGCATGGAGTATGCTCGTGCCAGGATGGTTATGTGGGCTCACCGCCTACTTGCAGACCCGAATGTGTTACAAGCACTGACTGCCCACAACACCAAGCATGTATAAAGCAAAAATGTCGGGACCCTTGTCCAGGAACGTGTGGGGTTAATGCGCGATGCCAAGTTATTAATCACAATCCAATTTGTACTTGCAAAGCCGGTTTCACAGGCGATCCGTTTATTACTTGCCAGTTAGAGCAAAGTAAGAATTTATATCTAATAAAAATAATAAAATATAGGCCCATTAAAAAAACGTATATTATTCATTGAAAATATTTTTAAACATCTTTATTGTTTCTAGCTTGTTTCTTTATTATTATTCATATTCCATATCTTTCTATCTAAATGTTTCATATCTGTTCTTTTTTCTTAATCTACTATGTTTCTTTCCTAGAACCTATTCTAGAGGGACCTAAAGGAAATCCATGTCTACCTTCACCATGTGGTCCTAATTCTCAATGTAAAGTAGTGGGAGAAGCGCCTGCATGTTCATGCTTGCCAAACTATATTGGCGTTGCACCAAACTGTAGACCTGAATGCTCTATAAATGCAGAGTGTCCTGGTAATCTTGCATGTCAAAACGAAAAGTGTGTGGATCCATGTCCGGGTTCTTGTGGCTTTAACGCAGATTGTTCAGTAGGAAATCATGTAGCAATTTGTAATTGTATACCGGGATACACAGGTGATCCATTTAGCGGATGTTCACCAGTACCACGTAAGTCTATGGCTAATATTGGTACATCGAAAATCTGAACAAATGTAACCGAAATTAGTTATATATTTTTATAAAACGTTTCAGATACATCCGAACCTCCATCAAACCCGTGTCATCCATCGCCATGTGGTGCAAACGCAATATGTAAAGAACGCAATGGAGTTGGTTCTTGCGCCTGCCTGCCCGAGTATTTCGGTGATCCGTACACGGGATGTAGACCAGAATGTGTCTCGAACTCGGATTGTGATCGTAATAAGGCTTGTTCCAACAACAGATGTAAAGACCCTTGCCCAGGAGCTTGTGGTGTAAATGCGGAGTGTAGAACAATCAACCATTCTCCTACGTGTACTTGCCTGACTGGTTATTCTGGTAATCCCCTTAGACGATGTGAAATAGAAGGTAAGGTTCCAAAATAAATGCCATTTTGCGATAAATTATCACAATTTATAGCATTAAAACATAATTTGGTAAAATATAAAATTTTGTATTTCTAACAGTTATTTCAGATAAACACGATGATCCAATAAATCCCTGCCAACCATCACCCTGCGGACCTAACAGTCTGTGTAGAGTAGTCAATGGTCACAGTGTATGCACGTGTGAGGTTGGATATATAGGCACAGCACCAACTTGTCGGCCTGAGTGTATTGTCAGTTCTGAATGTGCTCAAGATAAGGCGTGTGTAAACAAAAAGTGCATAGATCCCTGTCCTAATACTTGCGGCCTTAACGCTAGATGTCAAGTAATCACGCACAACCCAATATGCAGTTGCACACCTGGCTTTACCGGCGATCCTTTCACAAGATGCAGTCTAGAGGAAAGTAAGTATTCATTAAACCTATCTACTTCTAAGAGCTACATAATAATTATAACAATAAACATATAACAAACAAGCCTATACTTAGTTACTCTTATTCTTGAGGAGTTCAGAAGTAAGTTAAACTATATAATTGGCACATCGCAGTATTGAAACTACGGATAACTACTAGTGGTTGAATATCATTATTTGAGAACACGGCTTCTATTTATGATATCATCAATGGCATCTATTCTATTTTTGCGTAGAAGACATGTTGCAAGCCTGTCATATTTATATAAGTTACGCGATCATTCACAGTAGTTCCAATCAACAGTGTCAATTTGGTACTACTGCGAATTTTCATTTTAGTTATGTATGTTTCTTACAATATTTTCCTTTCCGATATGTATTAGTATAATGACTAATGTAAATGAAAATAATTGATGTGCTCATACAGAATTTGCATGCAATAGAAATAGAAATCTCATGCAATAGAAATTTGGGGAACGACTGCTACTACAAATTTAATCCCCCTCTTCAAAGAACCCAAAGGTAATAAAAGTCCTATGCCATTATATAGAGTTACTTTATTTAATAAATTGTTCTTATCTTGGTTATCAGCCAAACGCACTACCGCTCCACTCTTCATAACACAAAGGTTAGCTGGAAGAAAATGCATTAAGTTCGCCTACGTGTACTTGTTTTATCTTGTGCAAAAAAACATTTTCTATCTATCTATTATGACTATCTTACGCCGACTAAAGAATTATACAATAAAACTAATATTTTCAATATAGAGAAACATTACATTTATAATACATGCATTTTAATAAAAAAATACTTCAAACTCCATTCAATCAAACATAAAATTTTACATCTAAGAGAAAATAAATACAATTTCAGAAATAAAATAAAATTACAATTACCTAAAACACGTACTAATTATGGTAAAAAAACAATATTATCAGAGGGAGCTAAATTATTTAACAATTTGCCAAACAATATAAAGGAATGTGTTAATTTGAATTCTCTTAAAAAATAAACTTAAATTACATTTAAATACTTTGAAACAATAACATAAATAAAAATGCTTACCTGTCTAATATTTAGTAACACCAAAATATAAGCATACCAACTTCATAATTAATTAAGTACTAGTTGTTATAATGTTGAGTATTAATATAATATTATTACTAAGTTAAGTATTATTAAGTTAAACAATATGTAGTTATCGGATAATATTTAGTTATAATTTAATTACAGGTACTAGAGGTTAATTTAAACATTGTGTACAACCTAGATTAACTTGTTTCTTATTTAAGTTGAATAAAGTTCTTTAAACCTAAATACTTACACTGAATATGTATTTTTTTTACAGTAATACCACATAATCAAGATCCGTGTGTACCTTCTCCTTGTGGGCCGAATTCCGAATGTCGTGTCATTGGAGATCAAGCAGCATGCTCCTGTTTGCCAAATTACATAGGAAGAGTACCCAACTGCAGACCTGAATGTACCATCGATGCAGAGTGTTCCAGCAATGCAGCTTGTATCAATGAACGTTGTAAAGATCCCTGTCAAGGTGGATGTGGCCTTAATGCTCTTTGCTTGGCCGTAAATCACAAAGCTACATGCTCTTGCCAACAAGGATTTACCGGTGATGCGTATAGTGCTTGTAATCCAATTTTCATGACACGTAAGTATCTCTATAATTATACTGACTAATGCTGGACAAAGGCCTCCCTATAACGAATGATCTTGAACCACCTCCATCCACCGACTTCCCGTAACTTTTGATATGTCGTTGGTCCTGTCGCTACATACTTACGTCATTACCTTTTATCATACCTCCGTCCAGAAGACGTACCAGTTTACCAGTTACCTTGTGAAGAACCATTACCAAGATTACCACAGTTACCAGGATTCTTATTCTTCTTCCTGCATTCGTAACGTGTAAAGTTATTATCTACACAAATCTCCACATAGGCAGGTTCCCCTAAAGTCCATAGGGTGGGCCTTCCCACATTGTTTTGTCTGGTGGTCGTGGATCTCGTATCGAGAAACTCCTTAATGGTTGTCGGTTCTGAGAGCTCTAAGGCCAGTCATCTCAATGCACTTACATCCATAATTTGCTCCTGTAATAAAACAATATATTTATAATTTTATTGTAAACTTATAGCTACGGAAATGACTCCATCATCAAGTCCTTGTTCGCCATCGCCTTGTGGGCGCAACGCGGAGTGCCGTGAATACAACGGGGCTGGCGCCTGCGTTTGCTCTGAAGGCTACGAAGGTGACCCGTACAGCTCACAGGGATGCCATCGAGAGTGCGAGAGTAATGATGACTGCCCGGCTAACTTAGCTTGTACAAGATTCAAGTGCATCGATCCTTGTCCTAGAACATGTGGTCAGTTAGCCCAATGTACGGTCGAAAACCATGCGCCAGTCTGTGCTTGTCCCAGAGGTTACACTGGCGATCCATTCTTCCAATGTAGAGAAATTCAGCTAGTTCGTAAGTAATTTATCATTTTCCTGTAGTAACAGGCTGTTTTAATATCTTGATTTGTTTTAATTGTGATTTTCTCTTTATTATTTTTACTCTACAGCTACACCACTTAATCCATGCGAACCTACACCATGTGGACCCAACAGCCAATGCAGACAATCCAATATGCAAGCTGTATGTTCCTGTCTTCCTAATTACATTGGGTCACCTCCGACATGTAGACCTCAGTGTATTGTAAACAGCGAATGTGATGTATCCAAAGCATGTATTAATCAAAAATGTGATGATCCTTGCCCCAACACGTGTGGTTTGAGGGCACATTGCCAAGTCAAAAATCATAATCCAATATGTACTTGTCCATCTGGAATGACTGGTGATCCATTCACACAATGCTACTGTAAGTTCCTACTTTTGATAAGTATACATCTTTTCACACAATTTCACTAATTCACACAATTTATGATATAATAATTACTATTTCTAGTGCTACCACCAGTAACCGAACGACCTCCATCCTGTACTCCGTCACCATGCGGGCCTAATTCACGTTGCCAGCAGTTGTCTAGTGGACCGGCATGCTCGTGCGAGCCAGGCTACATGGGTTCACCACCATCCTGTCGACCTGAATGTACTATCAACTCCGAGTGCCCTGCTTCATTGGCTTGTGTGAGGCAGAAATGTGAAGATCCTTGCCCAGGATCATGCGGTGTAGAAGCGAATTGCCATGTATTGAATCATGTAGCTGTATGTGTTTGTAATGATGGCTATACGGGAGACCCCTTCTCACGATGCTCACCGATACGCGAAGGTATTTATATAACGTTTTATTAACATCCATCTTAAGAATTTAAGCGTGAATTGCTTAACTGTGATCGTGCTGTGAACGGAACAGATAATAGTAGATTATGTCACAAGGGCCTAAAGAAGATTATTTCTCTCAAAGTCAGAATATCAGTAAGAACAAATAGAAGTTAATTAGCAAGGAATTCCAATAGAATTATGAGCAAAACGAAGAATTTAAGCCATTTCTTCAGTGCAGATATAGCTTTGGGTGAAAGTATATTCTTAATTACAGTTATATGCTTGTTTTTTTATGAGTAGGAAAATTATTGCGTTTTCCAACTTTCAGCACCTAGAAAAGTGAATTGCAGTAACCAACATTACCATAACCTAAAAAGATCTAGGTACATAAATGCGAGGTTAACACGTTTTAGAATAAGTGGGTAAATTTCATCCGTCCATATCCAAATCACGATCACAGACGTGTGTGAGGAACTGCTTAATAATTTCACTGAACTTAATCTATGCAATATTATATAATTACAGCGCCAACAACAGCAACGCCATCCGATCCATGCAATCCTTCACCGTGTGGGCCAAACGCAGAATGTAATAACGGATTTTGTACATGCTTATCTGAATACAGCGGAAACCCATACGAATCTTGTAGACCTGAATGCACAGGAAGTCAAGAATGCCCTAGAGATAAGGCTTGTTTCAGAAACAAATGTCGCGACCCTTGTCCAGGTGTTTGCGGACAAAATGCTAAATGTGACGTTATAAATCATATACCAACTTGTTCGTGTATGGCAGATCATACGGGTAATCCATTTACGCATTGTCAAAGATTCGAAATAAAAACAACCATTCCACGAGATCCTTGCCATCCATCACCATGCGGACCCAATAGTTTATGCAGAACTGCGGACAATACAGCAGTTTGTGCCTGCCTTGAGGGATTCCAAGGTTCTCCACCGGCTTGTCGACCTGAATGTATCGTCAGTTCCGAATGTCCTTCGACAAAAGCGTGCGTCAATCAGAAGTGTATAAACCCTTGCATTAACGCCTGTGGAGTTTCCGCCCGCTGTGAAGTAATAAATCATAGCCCAATCTGTAGTTGCAATCCTGGTCAAACTGGAGATCCATTCAAAAGTTGCCGTAACGTCGAGGTCATACCCCCTGAACCTGTAGACGCATGTAATCCATCTCCGTGTGGGCCAAATTCTCAATGTTTGGAAAGAAATGGAAAAGCAAATTGCCGATGCATTGAAAACTACGTAGGTCAGCCGCCGAACTGTAGACCTGAATGTGTTATTAATCCAGATTGTCCGTCAAACCAAGCTTGTGTAAGAAACAAGTGTATAGATCCCTGTCCTGGTTCTTGCGGAGTAAACGCGGATTGCACTATAGTAAGCCATACAGTTTCATGCAGCTGCAGGGAAAAGTATACTGGAAATCCCTTCATGCAATGTGTACCACAAGAAGGTATGTTAATTTACTATATAAAAAGTACTTTTTAATTGCGAATTGCTATTTTTTTAATATAAACAAAATTTTTATTCAATATTTCTTTTTTTATTTTAGAAGATATTTCACAACCTTGTGATCCATCTCCGTGCGGTGCAAATGCCATTTGCCACCAAAGAGATGGAGCTGGTGCGTGCTCTTGTCTGGAAGGATATCAAGGCAACCCATATGAAAGCTGCCGCCCAGAATGTGTACTTAGTTCGGATTGTTCTGCAGACAAATCTTGTATTAAAAACAAGTGTGCAGATCCATGCCCAGGAATTTGCGGCACGAATGCTGAGTGTATGGTCATAAATCATGTACCTAGTTGTGCGTGCCTCAAAGGATATTCAGGAAATTCGTTCCAACAGTGCTCACCAATTGGAAAAGAACCGATACCGGTTGCACCTTGCCAGCCTTCACCATGTGGTCCGAATAGCATCTGTAGAGAAAATGGCGGCTTAGCATCTTGTGAATGCCTCGCTGATTACATTGGTGCCCCGCCTGATTGTCGACCAGAGTGCATAGTAAGCAGTGAATGTCCAGCAGACCGCGCATGTCATAAGCTAAAATGCGCAGACCCTTGCAGAGGTACATGTGGAATAAGTGCACACTGTCAGGTAGTAAATCACAGTCCACTATGCAGTTGTCCTGCTGGCACAACGGGCGATCCATTCAAATACTGTGTTGAAATTGAAAAATCTGTATATGATGAATCTGACCTGCCAAAACAACCGTGTCAACCAAATCCTTGCGGCAGTTATAGTGAATGTCGTCCGCTCAACAACAACCCCTCTTGCTCATGTATTCAAGGATATGTGGGAATCCCACCTAATTGCCACCCAGAATGTCTTGTAAACACTGATTGTCCATCGCATCAGGCATGTATTGCAGAAAAATGTAGAAACCCATGCGAAGGGTCTTGCGGATTTAGGGCAGAATGCCGCGTGCATGATCACATTCCGATCTGCAGCTGTCCTAGCGGGTACTCTGGTGATCCATTCATACAATGTTCAGAAGTGATAGGTAAGACTCCTATTTAAATACCTGCATTTAGAGCGATAGGTACTACTATACTATACTGAAACTATTTTTTTTTTCAGTTCCAAATATACCATTGGACGATCCATGCAGTTTATCGCCATGTGGTAGCAATGCGTACTGTGAGGCTGGGCTATGTAGTTGTGCACCAGGATATTTCGGTAATCCATTCGTAGGTTGTAGACTGGAGTGCAGCACTAACGGCGAATGTTCACCTACAAAGACCTGCCAGGGAGGCAAATGTGTTGATCCGTGTCCCGGTGCCTGTGGCACGAGTGCCATATGCTCAATAAACAACCACATTCCATCTTGCACTTGTCCGCCGAACACGGCGGGAGACCCCTTCACGTCTTGTTTAGAAATTGTCACCACAGGTAATTTTTGCTTGTCATAACTTTTAATTTAACGTCCTTGCAATAAAAAATATTTAGTTAGTCAATAGACATAATGGATTTGAGTAGATGCTTAGATATTTGCCCCACAAAACAACAGTAGGAAATTGATATCTATACCATATTCAACATTGCTATTTTAAATTATAATTTGTTTTAGAAATAAGTAAATCAGCATGCTCGCCTTCACCATGCGGCCCGTACAGCGAATGTTCTGTTAGCGCTAACGGTGCTGCAGCTTGTTCGTGCAGAGCTGGCCACATTGGATCTCCACCGTCATGCAGGCCGGAATGCCTTGTGAGCGCAGAATGTAAACTTCAGTTGGCATGTATCGACCGCAAATGTCGCGATCCTTGTGAGGGCGCCTGCGGCCGTGGTGCTAGATGTCAAGTCATAGCACACTCGCCAATATGCACATGCAATGACGGATTTACTGGAGATCCTTTCTCTTATTGTTATCCTACGCCAGGTATGATACATCATTATTATAATTTTGTTAGTGTTTTTTTGATAGAAATTTGGCTATTTTTGTACTTTTTTCTATAAATGTTTTATCTTTGTTTCTAGCAAAAGAACCGACGCCAATAGATCCATGCCAACCATCGCCATGTGGTCCGAACTCTATTTGTGTTCAATCGCAAGAAACTCCGGCATGTAGCTGCCAACCTAACTTTATTGGCGCTCCTCCTAATTGTCGACCTGAATGCACGATTAGCGCAGAGTGCCCAGCTACGTTAGCGTGTGTGTCGCAGAGATGTAGAGATCCGTGTGAACAAGCCTGCGGACCTAGAGCCATTTGTTCCGTGGTTGATCATCGTGCGACTTGCGCTTGTGAACCTGGGTTGGATGGAGATCCTTTCCAGGGTTGTTCACCGCCAAATCGTAAGTATTTTGTATATTCTGAACTTAATTAAGGAAATATTACCTGTGTTTTGTACAGATGAAAGTACGTTTTTTTTAAACAATATATTGAATTTCAAGACATAAGAAAGAAACATAAAAAAACATAAACATTAAAAAAAAACAAAAATAAGGTAACTTTATGCAAGTCATTTAAAAAAATATCATGATCACTTTAACGTTTTTATACGTGCAAATAACACTCTGCTTTGCAAAGCGTGATAGGTAATACATGCATAAAATATATTATGTGCTTACAAGATAAATTACCTAGGAAGATTACGCCTTGAGTAACCACGGTTTGAGTAACTAAAATATGAATGGATCTTCATGGAAATTTTTACTTTAGGACCTAGTGGCGACCATGCCTGCCACTAAGTTTTTAAAGGTGATTACATCCATGCTGAATTTATTCATACGCTTTAGAAAGGTAGCCTCCGGACAAAGCTGGCAAAATTGAGAAAAATCGTATCAATGAGAGTGCTTCCAGAAGGGTTGTAACCCATTGAATAACTTTTTATGTGATATTAATGCCTCGCTTTTGATCGGAGCACGCGGAGATAACATAGCACTTACAGTATAAGCTTAGGTCGTCCGCCGTGACGGCCGCTTTGGAAGGTCCGCTAGCGAAAGTGACGGTGTCGCCGGATATGGAGTCACTAAACGTCGCCGAGCCCAGCAAGCTTCAACTAACGCTTCGGATCAAGGAGTGCTTCAACGGTGGCTGAAGTTAACTGGTAAGTTATTTTATGTTATTGAATAATAATTTCAGCTCCGCCAAAGGTAGAATATTTAAATCCATGTGAGCCGTCGCCATGTGGCGTAAATGCCGAATGTAATGTACAAGGAAATGCCGGTTCATGCACATGTTTGCCTGACTATTTCGGTGACCCTTATCGAGGTTGTAGACCAGAATGTTTAGCTGACTCAGATTGTACATTGATGCTTGCGTGTGAGAGAAACAAATGCATTGACCCCTGCCCTGGAGCGTGTGGATACAATGCTGACTGTTACGTAACAAACCATAAACCGGTGTGTAACTGCAAGACTGGGTACACTGGGAATCCACATTCGATGTGTTCAGTTTTACATGGTAAGTAATTGTTTTATGTGACAGAATGCATCAACAAGTTTAGACGTTAAGTATACACGGTAAATTATTTTATTTTTCAGAAAATGATATCACAGTATTAAACTTGTGCTATCCATCTCCATGTGGTTTAAATGCAGTGTGCAAAGAAGTAAATAATCAACCTGTATGCTCATGTCTGCCAAATTACCTTGGTGCACCGCCGAACTGCAAGTCTGAATGTGTTGTTAATTCTGAATGCAAAGCGAATAGAGCGTGTGTTAACCAACGTTGCATAAACCCTTGTCCAAAGCCATGCGGTCTAAACACAGAATGTAAAGTCATCAACCACAGTCCTGTGTGTTCTTGCAAGCTAGGATTTTCTGGAAATCCGTTTACAATGTGTAGTCGTGTATTACGTAAGTTGTGATATAATATTTTCAGGTTTAATAATAGCACTTATGATTTAATTTATCGAGTGGAGATCTTACTTGGCATGTTAGACGGCTAGAATGTCCAGCATTATTTATTTATTTATTTACATAATATCATGAGATCGAAGTTCAAAGTGAACTACTGTTTATTATGTATTAAGCAAAACTTTCGTTGGTTCTATTATAGCGCTTATGAATATCGGTATTTACAGAAATATCTCCAACTATAGCATCACAGTCCGATCCGTGCTCACCGTCGCCATGTGGAATTTACGCTGAATGCAGAACAATCAATGAATTAGCATCATGTTCATGCTTACCGACCTATATTGGCTCTCCACCTTTCTGTAAGCCCGAATGTGTAGTTCACTCAGACTGCGCGAGTGACCAAGCATGCATTGCAGAAAAATGCAGAAATCCTTGTGAAGGTTCCTGTGGTTTGTACGCAAAATGCTTTGTGAACAACCATGTTCCTGTATGCCTGTGTTCAGAAGGTTACACGGGAGATCCTTTCAGACAATGTATGCCAAAACCACTTAAAGGTACAGTTTTTTTAAGTTTTTAATTTCGACTTCTATGCATCTGAAAATCAATTAAAATACTTCTTGCTATCTAGACGTGTAGTCATAATATCTTTTTATTAAAAAATATTTTTATTATTATTATAGAGCCTACACCAACGGGTTTTATTGATCCGTGTCAACCAAGTCCTTGCGGACCAAACACTATTTGCAAAGACGGTAGTTGCTCCTGCATCAGAGGTTATCACGGAGATCCAAATCTAGGTTGCCGACCTGAATGTATTTACAGCACAGACTGTCCACTCGATAAAGGTTGCCAACAAAATAAATGCGTAAATCCTTGCATCGGAACATGCGGTCTTAATGCAATTTGTGAAGTTATGAATCACATACCAATGTGTTCTTGTCCAAAAAGTATGAGTGGTAATGCTTTTGTGGAATGCAGACCATCAATAAGTAAGTATATTTTTTATTGTTTCTAACAAAATATATCTAGTATTCTGGTAGTGATTTTCATAAAATTAACTCATTTGTTCATTATTTTACAGTAGCAGTCGCAAACCCATGCAACCCGTCTCCATGTGGTCCAAACAGTAGATGTCAACAGTCGAATGGACAAGCAGTTTGCTCATGTGTTCTCGGATATCGAGGAAGTCCACCCACCTGTAGACCCGATTGTGTGGTCAGTCTTGAATGTCCATTGAAGGAAGCATGCAATAATCAAAAATGTGTAAATCCGTGCATAGGAGCATGCGGATCCGGGGCCATATGTGACGTCATAAACCATAATCCAATCTGTACATGCCCAGTGTTGTTTACTGGTGATCCGTTCATAAGGTGTATCGTTATAGGTTTGTATCTCTCCATGTATCATCTGTGTTGCTTGCTACATTTTTCCAACGATCATTTATAGAGGGTTTCTTACTTTTTCAGCTGCTATCGAAATACCGGTTAATCCTTGTGAGCCGTCTCCATGTGGTCCTCATTCTATCTGCAAAATAAACAGTGAAAGTGCACTATGTGCTTGTTCACCAGGTTATAAAGGCACTCCTCCAAATTGCAGACCAGAGTGCATCAGTAACAGTGAATGCGACTTTAACCTGGCTTGTCATAACCAAAAATGCTCTGACCCTTGCATTGGAACATGTGGAACTAATGCAGAGTGCAGAGTTGTAAGCCATGCTCCTTTGTGCATCTGTCAATCAGGTTATACTGGGGATCCGTTTTCATACTGCAGCATTAAAGAGATAGCAGAAACTATCGAAGTTCTGAATCCATGTCATCCAAGTCCTTGTGGTTCAAACGCTATTTGTCGAGAACAAACGGGGGTAGGATCATGTCAATGCTTAGATGGTTACTCGGGTAATCCATATGAAGGATGTCGTCCAGAATGTGTTGTTAACTCTGATTGTCCTTTAAATCGTGCCTGTTCAAGAATGAAATGCATAGATCCATGCCCAGGAACATGCGGCTCAAACGCTGTATGCCAAGTGAATAATCATATGCCGTCATGCATTTGTCAACCTGGATATACTGGGAATCCATTTAGTTACTGCACCATAATGCAAGAACGTTAGTATATTTAATTTGGAGTTCGCTTAATATTTTCCATTACGTTTTTTTTATGGTTTCTACAACTAGATTTTATTACTTTTTTCCAGCACAAATTGTAGTAAGTAATCCCTGCAACCCATCTCCATGCGGAGCCAACAGCCAATGTAAGGAAATCAACAGACAAGCAGTTTGCTCTTGTTTATCAGATTTCATTGGTTCCCCTCCTAATTGTCGCCCTGAATGTGTGGTCAGTTCTGAATGTGAATCGCACCTCGCTTGTGTTAATCAAAAGTGTGTGAATCCATGCGGCGAATCTTGTGGTAAAAACGCAAACTGCAATGTGATAAACCATAGTCCGATTTGTGTATGTAAACAAGGTCTTACAGGAAATCCATTTACCAGTTGTTACCCAATAAAAAGTAAGCACTGAAATAAATACTTGAAAAATATACAATTAGTAGGACGTAATGTGGACAAATTAAAATTTTAACCGTTTCAAATACTTTATTTCAGTATCACAACCACCTCTACATACATCTTTAGATCCTTGTTCATCTTCGCCATGTGGATTATACGCTGAATGTCGTAATATCAGAGAATCTCCTTCTTGCACATGTCTACCTAATTATATCGGTAACCCACCGAATTGTAGGCCTGAATGTACAATTAATTCAGAATGCCCCAGCAATCAAGCATGTATAAACGAAAAATGTCAAGACCCATGTCCAGGAGCTTGCGGTGTAAATGCTGAATGCCACGTGTTTAGTCACATAGCACAATGTGCTTGCATCGAACAGTACACGGGAGATCCATTCACGCGATGTGTACCAGCACCGCAAGAAGATTATTCAGAACCTGACTTATGCAATCCGTCCCCATGTGGAGCTAATGCTGAATGCAACAACGGCCAATGTACATGTTTGCCAGAATATCAAGGTGATCCCTATTTTGGTTGCCGACCTGAATGCCTTACTAGCACTGATTGCCCACAAAACAAGGCATGTGTAAGGAAAAAATGTGTTGATCCCTGTGTTGGTACTTGTGGAAAGGGAGCTATTTGCGAAGTATTCAACCACGTACCAATGTGCACTTGTGCAAAGGGATATTCAGGAAACGCTTTTCTTATATGCAGACCAGTCCAGGTTACTGAAGTTGTTAATCCATGTAACCCATCTCCTTGCGGGCCTAACAGTCAATGTCGTGACATCAACGGACAAGCAATTTGTTCATGCTTACCTACCTACACTGGAGCACCACCAACATGTAGACCGGAGTGTGTTTCTAGTGCAGAATGTGCTCTCAGCAAGGCTTGTTCTAATCAACGTTGCATTGATCCATGTAGAGGAAACTGTGGCACCGGTGCACTTTGTCAAGTCATAAACCACAACCCTATTTGCTCATGTCCTCCTGGATACACTGGGGATCCATTTAGAAGATGCGTGCAAGAAGGTAATTATCGATGATTTGTACATGCCTGCGCCTACATTACATTGGTTCAAAACGCATTCAATAAGTAATCATATATAAATTATTTCAGATGTTATTCCTCCCGCGTACGTGAATCCATGCCAGCCCTCGCCTTGTGGTCCTAACTCTATATGCAGGGAGATAGGAAACTCTCCGTCCTGCGCTTGTCTGGAAACTTTTCTTGGCAATCCTCCAAATTGTCGGCCAGAATGCATAACAAACTCCGAGTGTCCGAATGACATGGCGTGCATTGATCAGAAATGTAGAGATCCATGCCCCGGGTCATGTGGTACAGGAGCTGAGTGCCGTGTGGTCAGCCACGCCCCTCAATGTTTATGCCCCGCCGGATTCACCGGAGATGCTTTTATTGAATGCAAAGTTATCGATGTACCTCTAACTCCTTGTTTTCCTTCACCATGTGGTTCTAATGCTATATGCAAAGAACAAAGAAATGCAGGCGCATGCGTCTGCCAACCAGATCATATAGGAAACCCATATGAAGGTTGTCGTCCGGAATGTGTGGTCAATTCAGATTGCGCTATAAATTTGGCATGCATACAGAACAGATGTAAGAATCCATGCAATAATATCTGCGGACGAAACGCTTTATGCAACGTCATAAATCATACACCATTTTGTGAATGTTTACCAGGCCTAACAGGTAGTCCATATGAAAACTGCTATGAAAAAGTTGCAGGTGAGCAGAGATTTTTTCGATCGATAATGGTTCCGTAATCTCTTGAAGCTAATTTCCAAAATCGCTTTCAGATATCCCTACAGTACAAAAAAACCCCTGTGTACCTTCGCCATGTGGACCAAATAGTATTTGCAAGGTTACCAACGATCAAGCTATTTGCACTTGTCAAGCTGAATTTATAGGGACACCGCCAGCTTGTAGGCCCGAGTGCCTTGTGAGCTCCGAATGTAACCAACAGCAAGCATGCATTCGTAAAAAATGTGTAAATCCATGTGAAGGGGTGTGTGGACAAAATACTGACTGCAAAGTTATTAACCATAGTCCCATTTGTACATGTCGCTCGAGCTACACGGGTGATCCATTCAGTAGATGCTACAAAAGTAAGTATTTACTTTTACCTTTTTCAACATGCAAAAACTTTGATGCATTTAAGATTAAGTGCTTTCATTTATATGTTGGATAAAGCTGTTTAAAAGTTTTTTGTTTAGTTACAGTCGCGGAAGTTGTTGCAACACCAAGTGATCCGTGCCTGCCATCTCCGTGTGGGACTTTCTCACAATGTCGAAATATAGGCGACTCACCGTCTTGTTCGTGCTTACCACAATATACAGGAAGCCCACCAAATTGTCGCCCCGAGTGTACTATAAACACAGATTGTTCAAGTGACAAAGCATGTATCAATGAAAGATGTGTCGACCCATGTCCAGGATCTTGTGGTTTAAATGCAAACTGTAGAGTTCAAAGCCATGTTTCTATTTGTACATGTATAGATGGCTATAAAGGTGATCCTTTTAACAGATGCGAATTAAAACCAATAATAGGTAAGATCGGAAAAGTCTTCAAAATGACTGTGTTATTTTAAATATAACCTAAGTTACTTACTACTAGCTTTCTATTTTACAGCACCACAAGCCAGTGATCCATGTAACCCTTCACCATGTGGATCAAATGCAGTTTGCAACGATGGTGTTTGCACTTGCCAAGCCGAATATCATGGTGATCCATACTTTGAGTGTCGTCCGGAATGCACTATCAGTTCAGATTGCCCAATGGATAAAGCTTGCGTTAAACAGCGCTGCATAGATCCATGTGTAAACACATGTGGCACTGGCGCTGTTTGTCAAGTTGTGAGCCATATGGCAGTTTGTACTTGTCCTGGGAGAACTACCGGCAATGCATTTATACAGTGTAACCCTGTCAAAGGTATTATTTGTTAACAAAAATTTTTTGTTGAATTATAAAAAACTAATACGCTCGCGACAGTAATCCCCATGATAGACATCCTTAGATCTACACTCAGTACGTAGATCTGTGAGGTTACCGAGTAGAGGGTAGACAGAGGCTCATCCAAACATTCTATTTGGCAGCCGTGACCACGTATTGAATTTTAAGCTGCTTAATCATATTACTTATGTGGCAAATTTTAGTGTTCAATTTTATTGATTGACTATACCTTTTCAGATATTTTGCCTTCGAATCCATGCCAGCCCAGTCCCTGTGGTCCTCACGGCCAATGTAGAGTATTTAACAGCCAGTCTATTTGTTCGTGTTTGCCCGGATATCGTGGAGCACCACCGTCCTGTCGTCCAGAATGCGTTGCCAGCTCCGATTGTCCACTTGATAGAGCATGTAATAATCAAAAGTGTATTAACCCTTGTCAAGGAACATGTGGTGTTGCTGCTCAGTGTCAAGTTATAAATCATAACCCGATTTGCTCATGTCCAACTAGTTTTACCGGAGATCCGTTTACCAGATGTATATCAATATGTAAGTTTTGAGCTTATTTACGCAATTTAATTAGGTTAGCTCACCAGCAAGTTAAAATGATAACAAATAATACATTTTTGCAGCTCAAACAGCAGTCTTTTTGCCTGTCAATCCATGCCAGCCGTCACCATGTGGACCAAACTCTATCTGCCAATCTTCTAGTAGTGACACACCTTCATGTCAGTGTATGCCTGAATTTATTGGGTCGCCTCCGAATTGCCGTCCAGAATGTCTAACAAACAGCGAGTGTGCTCCTAAAATGGCTTGCATTAACACGAAATGCCAAAACCCATGTGCACAGGCATGTGGTATAAATGCTGAATGTCGAGTTATAAGCCACACACCAATATGTATTTGCCCTGAAGGTTTCTCTGGTGATGCAGCTGTCCAATGTAACACAAATGCAATAGCTCATATCGAACCAATAAACCCTTGTACACCTTCTCCTTGTGGTGCAAACGCTCAGTGCAGAGAACAGCAAGGAGCAGGTGCATGTATGTGTATTATGGGATATTTCGGGAACCCGTATGAAGGATGTCGTCCAGAATGCTTGGTGAGCTCTGATTGTCCAAGTAATAAAGCATGTACAAGAAACAAATGCATTGATCCATGCCCAGGAACTTGTGCTGCTAATGCTGACTGTCAAGTCGTTAATCATTCCCCCTTGTGTACGTGTCGGCAAGGCTATACTGGTGATCCATTCAGCCAGTGTATTCTAAGACGTAAGTTTATAACAAATCTTTTATTTTTAAAGTATTGGTTACATTTTTATTATTATGTTTCATATAACGAGTATGTTTTTAATAACAGCCGAAAATGACGTTCCAACGAATCCATGCCAACCAATCCCCTGTGGCCCGAACAGTCAATGCAGAGTTTCAAATGGACAAAGCGTATGCTCTTGTTTACCTGAGTATCGAGGGTCTCCACCGAACTGCAGACCTGAATGTGTCGTCAGTGCTGAATGTTCCTCTGATAAGATGTGCAAAAACCAAAAATGTATATCACCTTGCCCTGGGCCATGTGGAAACAACGCAGAATGTAGAGTGATAAATCACAGTCCTATATGCACATGCAAGATACAATTCACCGGAGATCCTTTCTCAAGTTGCTACGTAGTCCCAGGTAAGACCAAATCAATAATAAACAATGTGACACAAAAAACTCATCGATACGTTTTTAAGATTAAATGAAACTTTAAATTTTAGTTTCAGAACAACAATTTTTACCAGAATCAGATCCTTGTGTACCGTCGCCTTGTGGTCCTAATTCAGAATGCTATAACCTTCGCGGTTTACCTACTTGCACTTGTTTATCCAATTTCGAAGGCAGTCCGCCGAACTGCAGACCTGAATGTTCTATAAATGAAGACTGTGCTAGTGATCTGGCGTGCATGAGTCAAAAATGCCGTGACCCGTGTCCAGGATCATGTGGAATTAACGCAAACTGTCAAGTGATTAAACACATATCAGTTTGTACTTGTGCTGATGGTTTTACCGGAAATGCATTTACACAATGCAGTCCCATTCCACCTAAAGGTAAGCATTGGTTAAAACGGTGTACTTAATATAACTTTAACTTGGTCTGGTTAGTTGGTCTATAACTTAATTCCTATAAATAATTATTTAAACGCTGTTTCATCCATTATTGTGTAAATTATTGCAGTGCAAGATGACTTATGTAACCCGTCGCCATGTGGTGCCAACGCTGAATGCTTCGATGGAAAGTGTACTTGCCTGCCCGAATTTCAAGGTGACCCTTACTTTGGGTGTAGACCTGAGTGCGTACAGAGCTCGGAATGTATTCGCGATAAAGCTTGCATCAGTAACAAATGCAAAGATCCATGTCCCGGAACGTGTGCAACAAATGCAATTTGCAATGTTGTTAATCACATACCGATGTGCAGCTGTCCTGAGAGGCAAACTGGTAATGCTTTTGTGGAATGTCGGCCAATTGTTGGTAAGTAATAAATAAAATAAAACACATATACCTAATTAATTGATATGTTAAAAAAACATACCAAATAAGAAATAAATATACAAAATACACATGAATCAGAGTATATGCAGTAGATACCCTTTATAGCTTGTAAAATATAGTGGTAGCTCAACTGAACTCTGTGGAACACAATTGAAAACTTTGACTATCGGACAAGCAGAATGAACCTTACTCAAAACGTTTCATTGCAGAACCTGCTGTAATGAATCCATGTCATCCATCTCCATGTGGACCAAACAGCCAATGCCGGGAAATAAACGGCCAACCAGTCTGTTCCTGTGTCCCGAATTACATCGGTGCACCACCTTCCTGTCGCCCCGAATGCACAATAAGCCCAGAGTGCCCTCTGAATCAGGCTTGCAGTAACCAACGATGTATAGATCCTTGCGTCGGTTCCTGCGGTGTAAATGCAGAGTGCAAAGTTGTTAACCACAATCCTATTTGCACTTGTCCAATTTCTTTCTCCGGAGATCCATTTTCACGTTGCTTCAGGCTACGTAAGTATATGTTTGTTTTTTATCACGGTGTATGATTGATTGGTGTTAATATAAATAATCTTTTTGTAATTTTATTCCAAAAACTATCGTGAACTTGACTATTCATATTGTAAAAACGGGAATTTTCACGTACTGCACTATCGGTGAAGGCACCGACTAAGTTTCGACTCATTCCGAGAGTCTTCATCAGGGTGAGTGGTTGCGACTTTCTCCTTCCGCGTCGCGCGAGTAGTGCACGGCGAGACGCGGAAGGAGAAAGACTCTCGGAATGAGTCGAAACTTAGTCGGTGCCTTCACCGATAGTGCAGTACGTGAAAATTCCCGTTTTTACAATATGAATAATCTTTTTGTATGTATTTTGCAGCAGAAAAATTACCAGACCCAATAAATCCATGCACGCCGTCGCCATGTGGGCCTAATTCACTTTGTAGAGACATTAACGAAGTTCCATCATGTACCTGTTTAGATGGCTTTCACGGTCAACCACCTTACTGTAGACCTGAATGCAGCAGTAACGAAGAATGTTCCGGACATCTTTCATGTATTAACAACAAGTGTAAAAATCCTTGCGAAGGCTCTTGCGCCGCTAACGCTGAATGTAAAGTGGTCAGCCACTCACCAGTTTGTATTTGTCCTCGTGGTTTTACTGGTGATCCATTCTATGGCTGTACTCAAGATTTAATATACTCTGAGCCAAACGTAACACCTTGTTCACCGTCACCATGTGGTACAAACGCAGTATGCAAAGAAAGAAATAACGCTGGGGCGTGCTCTTGTATCGATGGATACTTAGGGAATCCATATGAAAGCTGCAGACCAGAATGCGTTATAAATACCGACTGCCCATCCAATAAGGCTTGTATAAACAACAAATGTGGTGATCCGTGTCCAGGAAGCTGTGGTATGAACTCGGAGTGTCAAGTTGTAAACCATGTGCCCTTATGCACGTGCTTAAATGGATACGCAGGGGACCCATTTAAATACTGCATCTATCAAGGTTAGAATTTTAAATAAAAAATTACGATTTATAATAAAAATATTACGAACCGTCAAACTATAGGGATTTCATTATGATGGCTTTTTCATTATTTTCATGTTGTGTTTCAGAATCACCCCCACCGCAAGCTGCTATTGATGTTTGTTATCCATCGCCATGTGGTCCTAATACCCAATGTAAAGCTGTAAATAATCAGGCTATATGTTCATGCTTACCAGAGTATGTTGGTGCTCCGCCTAATTGCCGACCTGAGTGTATAGGAAGTTCTGAATGTCCACATGATAAGGCGTGTATCAATCAGAAATGTGTAAATCCATGTCCTAAGCCCTGTGGCATCAATGCTGATTGTAAAATGATCAATCATAGTCCTATTTGCTCCTGCAGAACATCTTACACAGGAGATCCATTTACGATTTGTAGACCTGTGCAATGTAAGTTAAACCTGATTATGTTATTTGTATCAGGTTATGCCTAAACATAAAATTATACTTAGCTTTAATAAATTTAATAAACATTTTAGATGATTTAGTTCCGGACATAAGAAACCCCTGTGTTCCCTCGCCATGTGGTCCGAACGCTGAATGTCGTGAAATCGGAAGCTCTCCATCATGCTCGTGTCTTTCTGCGTTTATTGGAAGTCCTCCCAATTGTAGACCTGAATGCACGATACATTCTGATTGTCAAAGTAACCGTGCTTGTATCAACTCTAAGTGCCAGGATCCTTGCCCGGGATCTTGTGGTATTTCTGCAACATGTAACGTCATGAACCACATACCTATATGCACGTGTGTTGAAGGTTATGTAGGTGATCCATTCACAAGCTGCAGACCACAACCACTAGAAGGTACAGTTCTTCACAATTGAATTTAATTTGAATTATTTTTTATTGCAACAAGGTTTGTTTTTTAATTTTAATTATATTTTTCAGTGGAAGCAAGTGTGGTCGATGACTGTACTAATGTTCGTTGCGGTCCGAATGCCGAATGTATTAGAGGGCAATGCCAATGTTTACCAGAATATCATGGCGATCCATATTTCAATTGCCGCCCAGAATGTGTATTCAACACTGATTGTGATTCACAAAAGGCATGCGTTCAGAGAAAGTGTGTAGATCCATGTATTAACGCATGTGGACAAAATGCCATTTGCCAAGTTGTTAATCATATCCCAATGTGCAGTTGCAACAACGGATATACTGGGAATGCCTTTATTATATGTAGTCGCATTCGAGGTAACTTAAATATACCTATTACATAGATCTACTCGTATGTTGATAAGGATGATTTCGTTTTTTTAAATGTGTTTTTTATTCATAGTACCACCAACTGAGAGGCCATGTAGTGCAGCTGTTTGCGGACCAAATAGCCAGTGTCGGGAGATAAATAACCAAGCTGTGTGTTCATGCTTGCCTACATATTTGGGAATTCCACCAGCATGTAGACCAGAATGTGTATCAAATTCAGAATGCCCCCAAAATCAAGCATGCATGAATCAGAAATGTATCAATCCATGTATTGGAGTATGCGGTGTAAGAGCTGTGTGTGAAGTAATCAACCACAATCCCGTATGTGCATGTCCAGCACCTCTTTCTGGCGATCCATTTATACAGTGTGCTGCTGTTTTAAGTGAGTATAAATGAATGTGTAAACCTTTACAGATAAATGATGGTTAGGTTATGTTAAACTGTATTCTAAATAGATAAAATAATACGTTATTTTGTAAATCTAGGATTTAATCATAACTACAACTGTATAATGTATTGATTTTTTTCTTATTTTAGACACACTGCCAGTTACGGTCTATCCATGCCAACCATCACCGTGTGGGCCGAATTCAATATGCAAGGAAATCAATAACAGCCCGTCTTGCATATGTTTACCAGAATTCCGAGGACAGCCGCCATACTGTAAGCCAGAATGTATAAGCAACAGTGAATGCGCAACGCATTTGGCCTGTGTCAACCAAAAATGTAAAGATCCGTGCACACAAGCATGTGGTCCTAACGCTGAATGCCGTGTTGTGAGTCACTCGGCCAGGTGTATATGCCCACAAGGTTATATCGGCGATCCTATCATGGGATGCACAGTGCAAACCCAAATTGAAATTTTAACACCATGTACTCCTTCACCCTGTGGTTCGAATGCAATCTGTAGAGAGCAGAATAAGGTTGGATCGTGTATTTGCAGTGAAGGGTATTTTGGTAATCCATATGAAGGATGTCGCCCAGAATGCGTATCAGACTCAGACTGTCCAGGAAATAGAGCTTGCACTGGCAACAAATGCCAAGATCCTTGCCCTGGTACCTGTGGACATAATGCAGAATGTACCACTGTGAATCATTCTCCAGCCTGCTTTTGTTTCTCCGGTTATACCGGAGACGCATTCCGCAGATGCAATCCTATTCTTTGTGAGTATTCCAAATACTATTTATATGATCAAATCATTTTGTTCATATAAATATATATAAGGCTTATTCAATAAATCATTTTTATTTTTAGTGCAAGAACCTAGTCCCGTGAACGTCTGCTACCCAAGTCCATGTGGTCCGAACAGTCAATGCCGCGAAATAAAAGGACAAGCAGGGTGTAGCTGTTTGCCTAGTTATAATGGCGAGCCACCATTCTGCAAGGCAGAGTGTTTGTCACATTCCGAATGTGCCGCAGATAAGGCTTGTTTAAACCAGAAATGTATTGACCCGTGCCCCGGTCCATGTGGACAGAAAGCAGATTGCAGAGTGATCCATCATAATCCAATATGCAGTTGTAGATCTGGGTTTACAGGAGATCCATTTACGAGATGTTATTCCAAGCCAGGTAAAAATTATGACTAACCAAGGAGTACTAAGTTTTTAACAATGTCAAAAAATTTATTAATTTGGTAACTTTCAGTAACCCAACCACAGCTAGATGATACTAGAGATCCTTGCGCGCCTTCACCTTGTGGACCATTCTCTGTGTGTAGAAACTTTGGAGGACAGGCATCATGCTCTTGTTCGCCAGATTACATCGGCAGTCCACCAAATTGTCGTCCTGAATGTGTTACTAATCAAGACTGTATAAGCTCGCTGACATGTATAAATGAGAAGTGTAAAGATCCTTGTCCTGGGTCTTGTGGACAAAATGCCAGATGCTCCGTGTTAAAACACGTCGCTATTTGTACTTGTCTAGAAGGATACAAGGGTGATCCGTTTTCATCGTGTTTCTTACAACCAATACAAGGTATGTTGTATTTATGAATACATTTCGGTCAGTATGGTCCAGGACCATTAATGTTAATTTTATGATTAACTTGATCTCATGTTTTTCTTTCAGAGATTCCATTAGACCTCTGTAATCCATCACCATGCGGGTCTAATTCAGAATGCAACAATGGTAAATGCACATGTTTATTTGAATATCACGGTGATCCATACATTGGCTGCAGACCCGAATGTACAGTCAGTAAAGACTGTCAGAGAAATCAAATATGTGTGGGGAAAAAATGTGTAAATCCATGTCCTGATACGTGTGGCAGCAATGCTATATGTGAAGTTGTGAACCACATACCGATGTGCAGCTGTCCAAGCGGATACACAGGAAATTCATTTGTGTCTTGTAATGCAATACAAGGTAAATTGTATCTCTAAAAAGGAGCATTTAAAGTTGTTATATACAAATAAATACTTAAGTCATTTTTCTGTTCAAAATTTTAGCACCTGCACCAACGAATCCATGCAATCCAAGTCCATGTGGGCCTAGCAGCCAGTGCAGAGAAATAAACAACATTGCAGTCTGCTCATGTATTCCCGGATACTCCGGTAACCCTCCGACATGCCGACCTGAGTGCACTACTAGTGCAGAATGCCCACTAAATAAAGCCTGTAACAACTATAAATGTATCAACCCCTGTGGAGGCGCTTGTGGCGTTGGGGCTCTATGTGAAGTTGTTAATCACAACCCCATTTGTTCCTGTTCAATCGACTTTACAGGGGATCCATTTACAAGATGTGTATTAAAACGTATGTATAATTTTTCAATTATAGATCGCATCAAGTACTGATTAGTAGTCATTTCTGATTAAAATATTTATTTTCACTTTAAGCACTGCAAGTTCCGGTACAAATAAACCCTTGCTCGCCATCGCCGTGCGGGCCGAATTCCATCTGTCAAGCACTTAATGAATCACCAATTTGCTCGTGTATGCCACAATTCATTGGATCGCCACCAAACTGCAGACCTGAATGCACAAGCAACAGCGAGTGCCCCAACCACATGGCTTGTATCAATAGTAAATGCGCAGATCCATGTGCTGGAGCTTGTGGTGCTCTTGCGCAATGTCGTGTTGTGAGTCATACGCCAAATTGCGTGTGCCTCCAAGGATACACTGGAGATCCTTTCTCACTTTGTTCTGAGCTAATCAGTGTCGCGCCAGTTGGACATTCTACACCATGCACGCCTTCACCATGTGGAAGTAATGCAATATGCAAAGAACGTGATAATGTGGGTTCATGTACCTGTGCTCTTGGATATTTTGGAAATCCCTATGAAGGTTGTAAACCTGAATGTAGCGTAAACACTGATTGTCCATCAAACAGAATATGTCAGCAATATAAATGCCAAGATCCCTGTCCAGGAACATGCGGAGTAAACGCAGACTGCCAGACCGTGAACCACGCTCCAATTTGTACATGTTTAATTGGTTTTACTGGAAATCCTTTCCAGAATTGTGTAGTAATACAACGTAAGTATAATTTGTGCATTTATATTCTAATGTAAAATAAAATGATTTAATAACTTATATCGTTATGTTCATTGCAGAAATTGAGAGGCCAACTAATCCTTGCGCACCATCGCCATGCGGACCGAATAGCGTATGTAAAGTGCTTAACGAGCAAGCGGTATGTTCTTGCATGCCAGACTATCGTGGCGCTCCACCAAATTGTAGACCAGAATGCATCGTCAGCGCTGAATGTCCACTTAACAATGCTTGTATAGCATTAAAATGTAGTGACCCCTGTATTGGCCAGTGTGGAAAACATGCCACATGTCATGTTATTAACCACAGTCCAGTTTGCTCCTGCATGGAAAGATTCACGGGTGACCCATTTAGTCGATGCTATCCATTCGTCCGTCCTTCAGTGGACGAGCTACCGAAGAACCCTTGTTTACCGTCACCATGTGGGCTATTTAGTGAATGTAGAGATGTAGGTGGAATCCCATCTTGCACTTGTCTGCCGAATTATATAGGTGCACCGCCCGGCTGCCGTCCTGAATGTAATATAAACGCTGACTGCCCCAGCAACTTGGCATGTATAAATCAAAAATGTAGAGATCCATGCCCGGGTCTATGTGGGCTAAATGCTCAGTGTTCCGTAAAAAAGAATATGCCAATATGTACCTGCCTCGATAACTATGTTGGCGATGCTTTCACTGAGTGTAAAATACAAGGTATGTTATAGAATCAAATATGTACAACTTTTCATAAAGTTCATTCCAACCAAAAAAAATCGCGAGATGTTATCTCGATTTTTTAGAGTTTCGTAGTCAACAAGGAACCCTCATAGTTTCGCCATGTCCGTCCGTCTGTCTGCCTGCGGCTTAGCTTAGAGACTCTTAGTACAGTTGCATGTACCATGATCACGGGAGGAACTGAAGTCTTTGCGGGTTATGAATGTTAGTGGCAGATAAATCGATCTACCCTCTTTCTCACTCTTTTATTGCGAAAAATACCACTACCACCGGTTCCACTTTCACATTCGAGTACATCTCGGCTCCGACACATAACACTAACAATATCCTGACGCACAACTGGTATCATGTTTTTTCGATTGTTGCACAATCTCACCACAGGATTCCAGACTCCAGATAATTGAAAACCATATTTTCTATTGAAATTCCTGTGTTTGGTATTCTCAATTGCCTCCTGAACCAATCTTGGTATGTAGTGGCTTTCTGTTGAGAATACCTGTGGATTATAATTATGTTCAAAACCATGATAGTTTCAAAAGTTACTAGAAAGCTGTTATATCGCGTGGGTATACATATTAATCACGCCGAAAAGTTGTAATATAAAAATCTTAAAGGTCATTTTTCATACGGGGCCTGCACGCGGGAGGAGTTAAAGTAACAAATCGAGCGGCAGCCGATACGGAATCCTACATTGCTCGTGGCTCAACACGCACTTTAAGAAAAGTAAAAACACTCAAACACAAAGTATTTTTACTTAAAATGATAGTTAAAGTAGCCGTTGCTTGGTTTTGTGAAAGGCTTTGACCTTTTTTACCGGCGGTAATAAACGTTAAAAAATTTAACGGAGACAATACTAGATGTCGCTAAAAACTAGTCGATTAGATCGCGCTATCGATGTGTTTTGACCCGCACTTATCTAGTTAATTAAGATCTAAGTCGTTTATTCGATTCAACCATCGCTCATAAATGAAATAAGTTTTTTATGATATAATAACCTTATTCTTAACTTTGCAGAAATTATCCAAGATGAAATGGATCTTTGCAACCCATCACCGTGCGGTCCCAATGCAGTTTGCAACGAAGGAGAATGCTCATGTCTTCCAGAATACAATGGAGATCCATATTTCGAGTGTCGACCAGAATGTGTCCTGAGCTCAGATTGTAGTCAAGAAAAAGCGTGTTTACGAAACAAATGTGTTAATCCATGCAACAGTGGCGTATGTGCATCCAATGCCATTTGTGATGTTATCAATCATATACCGATGTGCAGATGTCCTGAACGTATGACTGGAAATGCCTTTGTTCAGTGTTCGCCACTCGAAGGTGCTAATTGACTTTACCCTTATAATTATTTTCAATAAATCATTAAACCAAAACCTAAATAAACACCTATTTAATTTTCAGTTATCAATACACAACCATGTCAACCGAGCCCATGTGGACCAAACAGCCAGTGTCGCGAAGTAAATAAACAAGCAGTTTGCTCATGTTTAGTCGGATTTATAGGAAACCCACCCTCTTGCAGACCAGAATGCACTGTCAGTACCGACTGTCTACCGAGCGAGTCATGTACCAATAGTAAATGTGTAAACCCATGCATTGGAGCTTGTGGAGTAGAAGCTAAATGCCAAGTTATCAACCACAATCCCATATGTTCATGTCCATCGTCTTATACTGGTAATCCATTCGTCAGATGCTTTTTTCAAGAGTTTACGCCAGCAACTAATGTCGATCCCTGCATACCTTCACCATGTGGTCCAAATGCACTTTGCAAAGAAATATCAGGCTCTCCATCATGCTCGTGTCAGACCGGTTTCGTAGGTTCGCCACCTAACTGTAAACCTGAGTGCATAAGCAATTCCGAATGTCCAATACATCTCGCTTGTATCAATCAGAAATGCAAAAATCCTTGTACGGGTGTATGTGGAACAAACGCAGATTGTTATGTAATGAGTCATTCCCCTGCCTGCTCTTGCCTCGCAGAACACACTGGGGATCCATTCATAGAATGTCACAGAATCAACATATTCCAAGAGATTTCGACCCCTTGTCAACCTTCTCCATGTGGTGCAAATGCAATTTGTAAAGAATTTAATGGTGCTGGATCTTGCACGTGTCTACCAGAATATCTTGGCAACCCATACGAAGGCTGCAGGCCCGAATGTGTTATTAACACTGATTGTCCTTCGAACAAAGCATGCACACAGAATAAATGTCAAGATCCATGTCCAGGAGCGTGTGCGCCAAATGCTGTGTGTCAAGTGGTGAACCATGCCCCTTCATGTTCTTGTAATAGAGGCTATGTTGGAGACCCCTTCCGCTACTGTGCCATTGAGAGTAAGTCATATTATATTACAATATGCCCGTTTAGCAAACTTACTAATTTTTAAAACAATGTTGTGAAGTGTAATTTAAAAAAATTGCACTCATAGTGGTTGATAAGATTTTGAGTCAAAGTTTAATGTGTCCGGAATTCAGACACATTAAACTTTGGATTCTGATTCCGAATATGAAATAATTTATATACAGCATGTAGATAATGTAAAATACACAAGATCTCAGACACCACTCCTACTGATTTATATGTATACATTTTTTTTATTCAATTTGGTATCCTATTTGGACGAAACCATGCCTAGTTTTTTGTATTACAATGATGATTCTCTCAAAACTGGATATTACAATGATTTCTAAGTTGGAATGTTTCCCGATATTTCGGCACAGTTGCATGTACCAACTTTTGTTGGTTGTACAGGAGACAATTGAATTTGCCAAACACAGGATGGTTTCAATTATCTGTGGAATCCTGTGGTGAAATTGTGCAAGAAATTAAAAACATGATACCAATTGCGTTTCTAGATACCATTAGTGTTTTGTGTTAGGGTCGAGTTGTACTTGAATGTGACAGTGAAACCAATGGTATATATATACCACTGTATATATATAGCAAATCTCTCTCATTTTTTTTCAGAAGTTGATCCATCACCTATAGACGTGTGCCGACCTTCGCCATGTGGCCCAAACAGCCGGTGTATTGAAGTTAATACACAAGCAGTATGTTCGTGTCTACCAAACTATAGCGGCTTGCCTCCTGGATGCCATCCAGAGTGTGTAACAAGCTCTGAGTGTCCACGAGACAAAGCTTGTGTAAACCAAAAATGTGAAGATCCTTGCATTGATGCATGTGGAACAAATGCTGAGTGTAGAGTTGTTAACCATAGTCCAATTTGTCAGTGTAAACTTCGCTATACAGGAGATTCGTTCACGAAATGCAACCCCGTTCCACGTAAGTTCTCTTCAGATATTTTGTGTATCAGTTTCATTTTTATATTCATATATTTAACCTAACGATTTTTTTAGCGCCTATTGCAAATGCTGTTCTTGAACCGTACAATAATCCCTGTCTTCCATCGCCTTGCGGTCCTAATTCAATCTGCCAAGAAAGAGGCAGCGTGCCTTCTTGTTTATGTATGTCAAACTATGTCGGAGCACCTCCAAACTGCAGGCCTGAATGTACGATCAACGCGGAATGTCCAACTTCACAAGCGTGCATACAACAAAAATGTCGTGATCCCTGTCAAGGATCTTGTGGCATTGAGGCTATATGTACAGTATCACGTCACACTCCGATCTGCACGTGTCCAGAGGGATATACTGGTGACGCATTTACAATGTGCAAGCCGAAACTACCACGTAAGCATTTTCCCAAAACCGTTTTGCGCCACATACTAACTGTTAATTACCATATTATCTGAAATATATACTTTTTTAACAGAAGCTGATGTAGTTGACAAATGCAATCCATCTCCATGTGGTGCCAATGCAATTTGCAAAGACGGAGCATGTTCTTGCATAGAGGAGCATCATGGCGATCCTTATGTGGGTTGTCGACCTGAATGCGTGCTTAGTAATGACTGCCTAAGAAACAAAGCTTGCGTAAGAAATAAGTGTGTCGATCCGTGCCCAGGCACTTGCGCTACAAATGCCATCTGTGACGTGATAAACCATATTCCAATGTGTAGTTGTCCTCAAGGAATGACTGGCAATGCCTTTTACAACTGTGAAACTATTAGAGGTAATAACATAAGGATACATTAATTATATCGTAGTAGCATAATATCGTGCAGTATTTTTATTATTTTTTCAATTATTGCAAACAAATATTGACTAATTTGAAGACGATATTTTAATATGATGAATCATTTGTTCCAGTGCCTTTTGTTACGAACCCTTGCCTACCATCTCCTTGTGGTCCTAACAGCCAATGCAGAGAAGTAAATGGGCAAGCCGTTTGTACTTGTATTCCTGGATATAAGGGAAGCCCACCTCTATGCAGACCAGAATGTGTGGTCAGCTCTGATTGTGCACCAAACAAAGCATGTAGTAATCAAAAATGTACCGATCCTTGCGTTGGCTCATGTGGAGTCGAAGCAAAATGCACTACTATTAAACATAATCCCATATGTAGTTGCCCAACGAAGTACACAGGCGACCCATTCACTAGATGTATTCCGTACAGTAAGTAATTATTATAAATAAGTACTAAACAATATCTTATTTCTCTTATAATAAAATAGGTAAACAATACTAACTTCTATGTTACGGTTTTTTTATGTACTAACGACGATGTTTACTTTATTATAGGAGCTCCGGTTGCCGATGTAACACCCTGTACTCCATCGCCCTGTGGACCTAACTCCATTTGTAAAGATGTCGGAGAAACGCCATCGTGCACATGTTTGCCCAATTACTTTGGATCACCTCCATATTGCGGACCGGAATGTTCGAGTAACAGTGAATGCACAACCGATAAAGCCTGTATTAATCAGAAATGCAAAGATCCTTGTATCGGCGCTTGTGGTGTTAATTCGCAGTGCCGTACGATAAGTCATTCTCCAATGTGCTTTTGCAACAACGGTTTTACGGGTGATCCGTTCTCGAATTGCTTCCCACATCAAGCTGTGATTCTGGAAAGACCAAGCCCTTGTGAACCTTCACCATGTGGATCAAATGCCATATGCAAAGAATACAATTCGGCCGGTTCGTGTAGCTGTCTGCAAGATTATATAGGAAACCCTTACGAAGGATGCCGACCTGAATGCATTGTGAACTCAGATTGTATACCGAGCAAAGCTTGCATACGTAATAAATGTATGGATCCATGCCCTGGTACTTGCGCACCCTTGGCTGTATGTTCGGTCGTAAATCATCTACCATCTTGTACCTGTCCATCTGGGTATTCTGGTGATCCATTCAGAAGATGTGAAATATTTAAAGGTATAAATTAATTATTAACACCATAACGAGATCTAACATTTTAATTGAAAATTAAATTAAAATCTATTCGTGTTCATATCATTTTTTTTTCAGAACCACCAATGGATACCATAACACCTTGTGAACCTAGTCCTTGCGGACCTAATAGCATCTGCCGCGCAGTAAATGGACAAAGCGTGTGCTCATGCATGCCTAACTATATTGGCTCTCCACCTGGTTGCAGACCAGAATGCACAGTTAGTTCAGAATGCATGACTGACAAGGCCTGTATAAATCAAAAATGTGTTGATCCTTGTCCAAACCATTGCGGAATAAACACAAAATGTAGAGTCATCAACCATAGCCCCATTTGTACTTGTAGTACAGGCTTTATAGGGGATCCGTTTACACGCTGCTATCAACAACGTGAGTACTGAATTACATAGTGATTACAATAATAAACGAGGAATTCACCACTAACTGAAATCTGTTTCGTTGTACATAAGTTTTTATTTTTCAAAATTAATGGTCGGTGGTCGATGTACCTCTACATTTGCCAGGCCATAGAATAAAATAAAAAAAATACTGGACATTTTTCACGCAGCATCACCTAGCCTCAAACTAAGCAGAGCTTGTATTATGGAAACTACATGACTGATATACTACTTATATACTTTTTTTGTAAATACATACATACTCGTATTATTATACATAGAAAACACCCAGACCAGAGACAAATCATTGCAGATCATACAAACATTAGTCCCGCGGCGGGAATCGAACCCGCAACCTTCTACGTCTAAAAATGACTCAACGTAGATTTTTTACCAATTTCACATTTTGTCTCAAATTTTAAAATTAACGCCCGTGGATAGGACACCACACATGACCTGATATTTTTTTCGCCCCTTTTGCTCCAATATCTCAAAACCTCTTACGTCACTTATTCAACATGAATGATATTTTCAGCAACCGTAATGCAGATACCAACACAGTCAATCAGAAACCCGTGTGTGCCCAGCCCATGTGGACCCAATGCCGTCTGCCGAGACGTTAATGATTCGCCATCGTGCTCGTGTATGCCCGACTTCCAAGGACAACCACCAAATTGTAGGCCCGAATGTGCTATCAACCAGGACTGTGCATCTAACAAAGCATGCATCAACATGAAATGCCGCGATCCTTGTCCAGGAAGCTGTGGCCAAAATGCCGTTTGCACTGTATTTAATCATCTGCCTTCATGTGCGTGCTCACAAGGATTCACAGGGGATCCGTTTACATCTTGCATTATACTTCCGCCGATTGCAGGTATGATATTCTACATTTTTTGTATAATAATAAAGTTTTCAATTTTCTTGCGTAATTTACTTTTTTTTAATTATTATCAACAAGAAACCTTTCTTTTTTAGATGAAATATTCTCAGACCCCTGTAATCCATCACCATGTGGATTCAATGCTCAGTGTAGCAATGGATTATGCACATGCCTTAACGAGTATCACGGAGATCCCTATGTTGGTTGTAAGCCAGAATGCGTCACAAACATGGATTGTCCTATTGATAAAGTTTGTTCAGGAAACAAATGTACAAACCCGTGTCCTGGAATGTGTGCTTTAACTGCACAATGCAATGTTTACAATCACATCCCAATATGCACTTGCCCTGAAGGTACTACTGGTAACGCTTTTGTGGAATGTCATGTCGCACAACGTAAGTTACCAATAAGTAAGAAAACGAATAACTTAAGTATTATTATTTTCAGTTTGATTAGTTTAATCTGTTAGATCATTAAGTGATGATTTTGTTTTCAGTTGTGTACCAAGACCCTTGTAGCCCAAGTCCATGCGGTCCAAACAGTCAGTGTCGAACGATAAACAATCAAGGTGTCTGCTCGTG
This sequence comes from Perizoma flavofasciatum, assembly GCA_958496245.1. Classification (NCBI taxonomy): domain Eukaryota; kingdom Metazoa; phylum Arthropoda; class Insecta; order Lepidoptera; family Geometridae; genus Perizoma; species Perizoma flavofasciatum. The sequence goes on along the minus strand of OY292425.1, from coordinate 7,630,265 downwards.
TCTACAAACCTTTATTGGAAGTCCACCCTCTTGTAGACCTGAGTGTGTAATCAGCGCTGAATGTCCTCTAAATGAAGCCTGCAACAACCAAAAGTGCATAAACCCATGCATAGGTACATGTGGTTATGGTGCACGATGTGAGGTGGTGAACCACAACCCTATCTGTTCATGCCCAGCTCAATACACAGGAGATCCATTTACACATTGTAATGCAATAGGTAGGTTTTAACAATGGAATATGTGGGCATGGCTACTTTGTTTAAATCACTATTATATAAAAGACGAGCAAAATTACAGGTTTTAACCTATTTAATTTCAGTGGTCTCGCCTCCTCAACCAGTGGACCCCTGCACACCATCGCCTTGCGGGCCATACTCAGTATGTAAAGTTATTGGGGAATCACCATCGTGCACGTGTCAGCCAGATTACACCGGTGCACCACCAAATTGTCGACCAGAATGCGTCAGTAACTCCGAGTGTCCGAGCAACCTTGCATGCGTTAATCAAAAATGTAGAGATCCGTGCCCCGGCAGTTGTGGCTACAATGCTGACTGCAAAGTCATTAGCCATGCTCTTGTGTGCTCTTGTCCATATGAACAGACGGGTGACCCTCTCGTGTCATGTAACCCATTACAAGGTGCGTATGTTAGATCAGTTTTTATCACGCTCACGACATACGATGTCATGATGTCAGATACATACCCAATGCTTAGATCTTTGAAGATACGAAGTAGAAGGTAGTTAGAAGCACGGCTAAGCATTTTATTTGGCACATGCCCGCTAGAGGTGTGGAAAAGCGTTATTTTCGTATCACCGACACTGTCGTTCCAGTTCCAAAAAAGTCACAGTGAAAAATCAACGTTACTTTGTCACGTCGATCACTCAGGTCACGAGAAACGAGATGTCTAAAATTGTTTTAAATGATCCGAAATACCAGGCTCACAGGCTCAGGACTGAGTTGCACAAATTGAATATTGGCACTGTTTCATTATACATTAAACATTATAATATAAGCCGTATGTAGTTAACTATTTATTTTATATTTATTACTCACCTCTAATGCCCGCGAAATGCAGTTTTTTTTAAATTCTATGATTTATTTTCATTCTTGACATCCCTAGTAATTTATATATTTTTGTTTGTCCAGATTCATTGATTGAATACAGCTCTCCATGCGACCCTTCGCCCTGTGGCATTAATGCAGAATGTTTGGAACGAAATGATGCTGGAGCATGCAGATGCGTTGAGTCATTCTTTGGCAACCCTTACGAGGGATGTCGACCTGAATGCGTCATTAACAGTGACTGTCCATCGATGTTAGCTTGTATGCAGAATCGATGCAAGGACCCTTGTCCTGGTATTTGTGCATCAAACGGAATTTGCCAGGTTGTCAATCATCTTCCCTCGTGTTACTGCCCTCCAGGGCTGACGGGAAATGCATACGTAAATTGCATAGAAAGAGTTGAAGGTATGTTTTTCATAATTTGCATTGCTTTGTTGCAATTATTCACGATAAGCTTACTTTATGTATGTTTTCAAACTTTCAGATTATACTAAGCCAACTCCATGCACACCTTCGCCATGTGGCCCCAACAGTCAATGTCGAGAAGTAAACTCTCAAGCCGTATGTAGTTGCCAGATTGACTTCATGGGTACTCCCCCTAACTGTCGCCCAGAATGTACCATCAGCAGTGAATGTTCTAGCGATAAAGCATGCATGAATAGAAAATGCGTAGACCCATGTGCTGGACAGTGTGCAAGAAATGCAAATTGTAGAGTATTTGCTCATAATCCAATTTGCTCTTGCAAGGACAGATTTACTGGAGATCCATTTACTAATTGCATTCCAAGTAAGTCTAATTACTTAATTGCGCCTGCCTTCTTATCCACATACTTTTTAACTTTGATCATTCTTAAAATCCATTATCTATGTTACAGTGGCAGTATCAATACCATCAGTACCACAGATTGTCAACCCATGCGTGCCATCCCCTTGCGGACCAAACTCGCAATGTCAAGACATCAATGGAAATGCTCGCTGTACCTGCCTTCCTAATTACATTAGTTCCCCGCCAAGATGTCGTCCCGAATGTTCTATCAATTCAGAATGTAATGCAATTATGGCTTGCATTAACAACAAGTGTGTTGATCCATGTCCAGGAGCATGTGGTATCAGTGCACAGTGTAATGTCAATAATCATTTACCAATTTGTTCATGTTTGCCTGGTTTTACTGGAGATCCGTTCAGAAGCTGCCAACTCATGCAGCAAGGTAAGGCTTAAAAATCCATCTTTAATTTTACTTCTACTAGTTTGTTTATTCTTGACACAAGTTCTATTATTATTATTTTAGATCCAGAACCAGTCAACTTATGTTCTCCCTCTCCTTGTGGCTCGAACGCTGAATGCAGAGATGGCGCGTGTACTTGTTTACCGGAATACCAGGGTGATCCATATTATGGATGCAAGCCAGAATGCGTTCTGAACTCGGATTGTCCGAGAAACAAAGCCTGCATGAGGAACAAATGTGTAGATCCTTGTGTTGGAGCGTGTAGTTCTGATTCCATCTGCGAGACTATCAACCATATCCCAATGTGTTCGTGTCCACCCGGTTACACTGGATCTCCTTTCAGTTACTGCACTGAAGTACAAGGTGCTTTTTCACTTTTTTATTTGTATATATTTTTATGAAGCATGAATTAACTTCGAACACACACACAATTAGTGGCATGTAGTGCTTTCTTTTTCTCTGATTCGTTTTATGAAGCCCAATTTACACTCTTCCTCGCCAAAAAATACTTTTATATTATTTTATTACCATTTGTTTGTAAGACGGAAAACGACGGGGTAAGCGTTATTTTTAGATAATAATAATTTTGTCAGCGATAAATCTTTAAAGATACAATATTTTCTAAAGCCACGGTTGTTTTTGTGAATAAATATCACCCATTCAATCATTTGGCTTATGAAATCGTATAATTGATAACAATTATTTATTTACAGAACCACCATCACTAACAAACTTATGCGAACCTTCTCCTTGTGGCCCTAATAGCCAATGTAAAGAAGTAAATGGTCATGCTGTATGCGTATGTATACAAGGTTACATTGGTAGTCCTCCGAACTGTCGACCTGAATGTACAGTAAGCTCTGATTGTAAGCTGAGTCATGCTTGCTCCAACCAGAAATGTATTGATCCATGTCCAGGAGCTTGCGGCCGTAACACACATTGCATTGTTGTGAACCACAATCCAATATGCACATGTCTATCTGGTTATTCTGGAGATCCATTTTCATATTGTGAATTTATACGTAAGTACAAACTATAATTTACTTCTTTTCAGAATACAAATTAACGCCAATAGGTATAAATCTAACTAGGTATATTTTTATTTTTCAAATATTATCTATCTTTCTATCTATTAAGGGTAAGTTAATTTGTTTCAGCGGCAACACCCCCTGTTAGAGTTAACCCATGTCAACCATCACCATGCGGACCTAACTCACAGTGTAACGAAAACGGTGCAAATGCAGATTGCAGATGTCTTCCAGAATTCATTGGATCACCACCATTATGTAGACCCGAATGTACAAGTAATACAGATTGCTCCACAAACATGGCTTGCATCAACAGGAAGTGCCGGGACCCGTGCCCCGGCTCGTGTGGATTAAACGCGGAATGCAGAGTAGTCAGCCATACACCAATATGCATTTGTCAAAAGGGATACACCGGTGATCCATTCTTACGATGCAACATTGAAGTCACTGCTGCGGAACAAGAACGGCCTACTCCTTGTGTGCCATCGCCATGTGGTGCTAATGCAGAATGTAGGGAACATAACAATGCAGGAGCCTGTTCTTGTTTACCTGGATACTTCGGAAATCCTTACGAGTCTTGTAAACCAGAATGCTTGATAAATTCTGATTGCCCATCAAACTTGGCATGTTACCAAAACAAATGCCACGACCCTTGCCCCGGTACTTGCGGTATAAATACTTATTGTAACGTCCTTAATCACATCCCGAGCTGCTCGTGCCAGGAACAACATTTTGGAGATCCATACAAAATATGCACATTCAAAGCTCAAAGTAAGTTTACGTACAGTATACGTGCCTAGTTATTTTGTATTACTTTTTAGCCTTAACCCTATATAACAAATTATTTTTATTGCAGCGCAAATAAGTGATCCTTGCAACCCGTCGCCATGTGGACCAAACAGCCAGTGTAAATCTCAAAATAATTTAGCGATATGTACTTGTCTACCGACCTATCAAGGATCACCACCTATGTGCCGACCAGAATGTATAACCAGCTCCGAGTGTCCTTTAGATAAAGTTTGTCAAAACTTTAAATGCACCTCTCCGTGCCCTGATGCGTGCGGCATAAATACTGAATGTAGAGTTATCAAACACAATCCAATTTGTTCTTGCAAGCAAGGGTTTACGGGTGATCCATTCTCAGTTTGTTCAGTGATTATTGAAAAACCACCCACAGTTCAAAATCACATTGACCCATGCATTCCTTCACCATGCGGCTTAAATGCTCAATGTCGAAACATAGGAGGAATACCGTCTTGCACTTGTATAGTTGGATTCTTTGGAAGTCCGCCCAACTGCAAGTCGGAGTGTGTGTTAAATACGGATTGTAGTAACGACAAGGCCTGTATTAGCATGAAATGCCAGAACCCATGTTTGGGTTCATGCGGACTGTACGCAATTTGCAATGTTATAAAGCATGTGCCAGTTTGCTCATGCCCTAGTGGTTATGATGGAGATCCATTTGCAATGTGTACCATAAAACCAGTTGGTAAGTACATAAATATTATAGAAGAATTGCCAAGTACATTATAAATATGTTGGATTTTTTTACTTAGGGTCTAAAATATTAAACTTTATTTTCAGAACCACCTGAAAACTTAGATCTATGCCATCCATCACCCTGTGGTCCTAACGCTGAATGTAACAATGGCGCGTGCACTTGCTTGCCTGAATACCAAGGCGACCCTTACTTCGGTTGCAGACCGGAATGTGTATTGAGTACAGACTGTTCACATGACAAAGCCTGCCTGCGATCAAAATGTGTAAACCCATGTCGTGATTTATGTGGTTTGAATGCTGAATGTAACGTTTACAACCACGTTGCTATCTGCAGCTGCCCTAGTGGCATGACGGGGGATGCTTTCTCTAATTGTATCAAAATTAAAAGTACGTACCTAGAAAAAATACAGTATGATAAATATTGGTGTACTTAGATACTTTAGTAGAAACTGGTAAGTAACATCTTAAGAACTGCATCTATTATTTTCAGAACCCATAACAAGACCTTGCGAGCCATCTCCTTGTGGACCAAACAGTATTTGTAGAGAAGCAAACGGACAAGCTGTTTGCGCTTGTGTGCAAGGTTTTATTGGTAACCCACCGAGCTGTCGACCGGAGTGCATTCAAAGCACAGACTGTCCTCCATCTCAAGCTTGCATAAATCGAAAATGTCAAGACCCTTGCCCCGGCTCATGTGGCACAAACGCAATATGTAACGTGATCAAACATAATCCAATTTGTAGCTGTCCTTCAAGATATACTGGCTCACCATTTAGTCATTGCTACGGTAATTTTCTTTACGTTTTCTTTACGTAAGATTCATAAATCTATAAATGAAACGTTCATTAAAAATACTTATATTCTTTGCAGTTCAAGTTGTGGAAGACCCTGTATTAAATCCTTGTGTGCCGTCTCCATGTGGTCCAAATAGTTTATGTAATTCTTCGCCTAATGGCAAGTCCCACATATGCTCATGCCAACCAACGTTCGAAGGCATTCCACCGCAGTGTCACCGCGAATGTGCCTCAAGTGATGAATGTGCTTCTGACAAAGCATGTATAAACTACAAATGTAGAGACCCATGTCCTGGATCATGTGGAACAAGCACAATATGTGCAGTGCGCCTTCATAGCCCGATGTGTTCATGTGAAGAAGGTTACACTGGAGATCCATTTACGTCATGTTATCGTATAGCTTTAGCTGTAGAAACTAAAGATCCCTGTAATCCGACACCTTGTGGAGCAAACGCACGATGTAAAGTTTCTAGAAATGGAGCTGCTGCTTGTATTTGCGAGGTTGGATACTTGGGTAATCCATACGAGTCCTGTAGGCCTGAATGTGTCATAAATACGGACTGTCCTTATAATAGAGCTTGTCAGAGAAATAAATGTGGAGATCCCTGCCCCGGAGTATGCGGTTCTACAGCTATTTGTCAAGTGATAAATCATATACCATCGTGTAACTGTGCACCTGGATATACAGGAAACCCTTACGAATATTGTCACATTGTTATCAACGAACCACGTAAGTCCTGTTATGTTTTTTTTAAACGACTTAGTTCGAAATCTCAAAAAAGTACTTCGTCACGTTACTTCAATTTGTAATTTTTTGGTTTTCTTTTAACATTTTGCATTTAATTTCAGTTCTTACACCAACATATCCTTGTATTCCGAACCCTTGTGGAAGCAATGCTCTTTGTAAGGACAATAATGGTTTGGCATCGTGTTCGTGCATGCCTGACTTCTTCGGTTCTCCTCCTAATTGCCGTCCGGAATGCACGGTCAATTCAGAATGTGAACCAAGCAAGAGCTGCGTAAAGCAAAAGTGTGACAACCCGTGCATCGGTGCTTGTGGACAAAATGCTGAATGTAGAGTCATTAACCATGCGCCAATTTGTAACTGTCGACAAGGTTTCGAAGGCGATCCATTTATAAGATGCTCAGTTATTGAAAGTAAGTTACATTTTAGTAGTCTTGTATGTTGTTTAAATATTTTCTGAGAGTTTAATTTATAGAAATGTGCAAATACAAATTTAAATAACGTTGCAGAGCCACCGCCTGCTCCTGAACCAAATCCATGCATACCTTCTCCTTGTGGACCGAACTCGCTTTGTCAGACTGTTAACAAGTTGCCAATCTGTACTTGTATGGATAACTACTTCGGATCACCACCGACTTGTAGAGCAGAATGTACAGTGAACTCAGACTGCAGCAGTAGCACGGCCTGTATCAATCAGAGATGTCGCGACCCTTGCCCTGGCTCATGTGGTCTGCAAACAGAATGTCAGGTGTTCCAGAATTCCGCTATTTGTAGCTGCAGAGAAGGATACACTGGCAATCCTTTCCATAGCTGCTATATCAATGAACAGATAGGTTCGTTAGCAAATTCTATTTTTATTGTTTTTTATCAATACACCGAGGCCCTTGGTGGCACAGCGGACGAGTAGCTGCGACGCAAAAGGTGCGGGCTCCGCTGCGGTACAAATGTGTGCATGAACATCATGGGACGATATTTTTGTTAGAGGTCTGGGTATTGAAGTACCAATGTACTCGTAGTTCCTGATACCCACGATACAGGGAATCTTAGTGTGGGGTCAGGATTGAGTGTACATGGGTCTGTTGAGTGTTAAAAATAAAAAGTATAAGCGGATTATTTTTTAGTGTGCCAAAAATTTATTGTTGTTTCAGAATCTGTTCCTGTCGAATATGATAAATGTAATCCTAATCCATGCGGTGCAAATGCGGACTGCAACGAAGGGGTTTGCACATGTAGACCCAGCTATTTCGGCAATCCATATCTTAGCTGCCGGCCCGAATGCACCGTCAATTCAGATTGCGCATCACATTTAACATGTGTCAATAACAAATGTATAAATCCATGCAACAACATATGCGGCCAGGGTGCATTGTGCGAAGTCTACAATCACATTCCAATGTGTAGCTGTCCATCGAATACCACAGGGAACGCCTTCTTCTCTTGCTCTTCGATATTAGGTAAATTACTATTTTATACATCTGGTAAACTGACATAATTTACATCTTTAGTAAACGCAACTGTAAATTAAGATTCTTGTTAAGAAGATGTACCTATACATAAACAAAAAAAAAATTTTTAGCCATTCCAGAAATAAGGCACCCCTGTGAACCATCTCCTTGTGGTCCACATAGTATATGTCGTACAATGAATGAACAAGCCATTTGTTCCTGTTTGATTGGCTACATCGGAGTGCCACCTTCGTGTAGGCCCGAATGTTTGTTGGATTCTGATTGTACCAGCCTGATGTCTTGCTCCAACCAAAAATGCATCGAACCTTGCAGAGGATCATGCGGTCTAAAAGCAGAATGCAGAGTCCATAACCATAATCCAATATGCTATTGTCCAAATGGCTACACTGGAGATCCATTCACGCAATGTGTAGTTGTACAAAGTAAGACATATTTTTTAAATAATAATAATTATAATGCTGGACATTTTCACGCGGAGGAATAACATTTACTTATACAACAACCAGCTGATCTTTTCATTTTTATTTTCGTGTACAGGTGAACCGCCACCACCTAAAGCACCATGTAAACCTTCACCTTGTGGGTCAAACGCTGTATGTAAAGTTTCTGGTGAAGCGCCCTCTTGTTCATGTCTACCTGGTTACTCCGGATCTCCGCCATTCTGCCGGCCAGAATGTGTCACCAACAGCGAATGTAGTTTTGACAGAGCTTGTATAAACAACAAGTGCGCAGATCCTTGCCTAGGCGCTTGCGGACGAAATGCAGAGTGCAGAGTCATTAGTCACTCGCCTCAATGTAGATGTCAGCCAGGGTACGAGGGCAACTCGTTTGACCAGTGTTTGCCAATTCCAGGTTTGTTTGAGATTCAGACAGAGTGCTTACTAACATTTCAAGTTTATTTGTAGAACTAAATCTAAATTACTTATTTTTAGTTCAAGCTCCTAAACCGGTTCAACCAGTCAGACCATGTATGCCGAGTCCATGTGGTCCGAATGCTATATGTCAAGAACGGAACAACATTGGTAGTTGCACTTGCATGAGCGGTTATTTTGGTAATCCATATGAAGGCTGCAGACCAGAATGTGTACTCAACTCAGACTGTCCAGAAAATAGAGCTTGTATCAACAATAAATGTGAAGATCCATGTCCAGGTGTTTGCGGAGCAAACGCTCAATGTCAAATCGTTAACCATATTCCCAAATGCAGTTGTGTGTTTGGATACGTGGGTAACCCTTATGAGAACTGCGTTTACAGAGAAGGTAAACAATTTTACAAAATGTTTAATAAAGAAATCTGTTAATATTATGTTGGCATAACAAGTGAACTAAACATTGTGATTGCAGAAACACCGAGTGATCTGTGCAACCCTTCGCCTTGTGGACCATACAGCACATGCAAATCTGCCAATGATAATGCAATTTGCACATGCTTGCAAGGATATATAGGCAATCCACCGAACTGTCGACCGGAGTGCATGACCAGCCCGGAGTGCCCCTTGAATAGGGCTTGTGTCAGGCAAAAATGCGTCGATCCATGTGTGGGAACATGCGGAGAAAACGCACAATGTAGGGTTCACCATCACAGTCCCTACTGCACTTGTATTCCTGGTTTCGAAGGAGATCCATTTATAAGATGTACTGCAGAGAAACAAAAGACCCCACAAATAAACAATCCTTGCGAACCAAATCCATGCGGAGCTTTTGCAATTTGTAGAAACATTAACGGATATTCGCAATGTAGCTGCAAATCAGGTTATATCGGTGCTCCACCGAATTGCGCACCTGAGTGTACCATTAATCAAGACTGTCCTAATGACAAAGCATGTATCCGGGAAAAGTGTGTTGATCCTTGTCTTGGATCTTGTGGAGCTAACACCGAATGCAGAGCAATGAATCATGTCGCAATTTGTACTTGTCGACGTGGCTACAAGGGCAACTCTTTCGAAAGTTGCAACATATACAAAGGTATTTAAACACATTTTTTTAGATTATTATCACACATATCTACTTAAAACACCACACTTACTTATTTTTTGACATTTTATATGAAGCAAAACCTCACAATTTTTTCCACTAAACTAAAACCGTAATTATTTAGGAACCATTTCAATTTTGAGAATAATGCACAGAAGGGACGCCACTACTGTGTGTTCATTTATTCTTTATTTTACACACAGCAGACACGCTAACCCTAATAAAGCAGTTTTCTTCCAACAAACCCATTTCACTTACAGCGATCACTTTACTTAATTTTACAGACCCTGAGACCTTACCTCCGGTAGACCCATGTGCTTCATCACCCTGTGGAATTAACGCAATTTGTAATACTGGTACTTGCTCGTGCATTCCTGGATACCACGGTAACCCAACGATTGAATGTAGACCGGAATGTACAAGTGACGACGAATGTGAAAAGCAAATGGCTTGTGTCAATTATAAATGTGTCAATCCTTGCAAAAATACCTGTGGTTTGAATGCAATTTGCAACGTTTACAACCACATTGCCATTTGTGAATGTCCAGCGCCGCTGCAAGGGGATGCTTTTATCGCTTGTCGGCCCGTTATTGGTAAGTATCTATTATTTATCTCGTCATTATCAAACTTATTATTTGTTGTTGAAGAAACAGTTGACTTAAGATTACATATTTTAGCGCCTACGGTTTCGGATCCATGCACGCCAAACCCATGTGGAGCGAACAGCATGTGTCGCGGTGATGGTACTGTGGCGCACTGCTCTTGTCGCCCACCAATGATGGCGGAACCGCCAGCGTGTCGCGGCGAATGTCGCGCCAACGACGAGTGCCCGCCGCACCTCGCCTGCCGCAGCGGCAAGTGCCGCGATCCGTGCCCCGGAGCATGCGGTGCCCGCGCCTACTGTCGCACCGTTATGCATTCCCCAATATGCACATGCCCGCCTAACTTCGTTGGTGATCCATTTATTCGGTGTTTGCCAGGTAGACTACATAATTCTAATTTCGTGATTCATACGACTGAAAATTAATGCAGATTATGCACTGAATGTTGGTTAAATTTCCGCAGCTCTCAAATCTGAGCCGAGCACTAAGACACCGTGTGACAACTGCGGCATCAATGCTGACTGTGTAGACGGTGGATGTCGCTGCAGACGAGGATACTTCGGAGAACCACCTTTCTGTCGCCACGAATGTCTCAGTTCTAGTGATTGTGAATGGCATCAGACTTGCGTAAACCGACATTGTGTAGACCCGTGCCCGGGAGCGTGTGGACAGGGTGCTCAATGTTCTCCAGTAGCTCACGAACCACACTGCGAGTGTCCTCCATTGATGTTCGGCAACCCACTCGTTGAATGTCGACCCAAGGATACAATCCGTAAGACAAGCTCATATGGAAGATTGCTATAAATAGTTTAGAAAAAAACTGTTTAGTTGCCAAAAAAACGTAATATTCAGGGAACTGCGAACGCGGCAAACCCACGCTTTTGCTTTTAAGGCTTAGGCATGGGTCTTACTTGTAAAACTGGGTGAGCCCGTTGCATTGATCGACGTAACATTCGGAATTTATAGCGTTAGCTTTAACAAAAACGCTTATCGTTTCGTTTTGCTGGTTTGTCACAGTGTTCAGAACACACGTATGAAAATACACTGTGTATTCCAGCTCCTGATCCTAATGACCCATGCACTCCTTCGCCGTGCGGTCCTGGAGCAATATGCCGTGCAAGAGGAACAGGTGCTTCGTGCGAGTGTGAGTCAGGTCTTCGCGGTGACCCATACTCGGGCTGCCGACCGGAATGTCTCGCGGACTCTGACTGTTCTCCATCAAGAGCCTGTATGCGCTCGCATTGCCGCGACCCTTGCCAAGGCACGTGCGGTGTCGGGGCAGACTGCGAAACCGTTAACCATATACCTCTTTGTTCTTGCCCATCTGGAACTAGAGGAAACGCCTTTGAGAGATGTGATGCCATCATTTCACGTATGTATTTTCACTGTTAAACTGACCTAAATTTATTAAATCACAAATTTTCAATATATTTTGTGTACTGTTGTGCAGCTCCACCATGCAGTCCGTCTCCATGCGGGCCGGGTGCCTTGTGTTCGGTTGCTGGCGAGAACGCCGTGTGTTCGTGTCCGAGCGGTACGAGCGGCAACGCCGCGTCCACGGGCTGCCGGCCTGAGTGCATCGTCAGCTCTGAGTGCTCGCGAGATCGCGCCTGCGTTCGTAACAAATGCGTCGATCCTTGCATCGGCGCATGCGGCACTAATGCTTTGTGCCGAGTATTCGATCACGCACCAATATGTTCATGCCCATATGACACCACTGGAAATCCATTCCACGATTGCGTGCACAGAGGTTTGTACTTCCATACAGTGACTTATTATTATGTATTGTATGTCCCTTGTTGCTGAAGTAATTTATAACACTTATTTTTAGAACCAACACCTACGACCAAGTATGACCCATGTGAGCCAAATCCTTGTGGACCTCACGGCACATGCAGAGACGGGTTCTGCACATACCCAGAATGTATCGTCAATGACGATTGTTCCGGAGACAGGGCATGTATCAACAGAAAATGCACAGATCCGTGTGTCAATGCTTGTGGTCTTAACGCAATTTGTACTGGTATAAGACATTCGGCTGTGTGCTCGTGTCCAGTTGGATACACAGGATCACCGTTTGTACGCTGTGAGCGTACTATCATCTCGACCGTTTTACCAGTTCCTGAATGTATGAGAGATGACCAATGCTCCGATAGTTCAGCATGCATAGACTCGCGTTGCATGTCCGTTTGTGGACCCGCCAATTGCGGCCTGAATGCGCACTGTTTGGCAAGGCAGCACAGAGCTCGGTGCACTTGTCTGCCTGGATATGAGGGCGATGCCTATAGGGGATGCTATTCCGGTAAGCATTTATTTTATAATTATCATCATTCAACCACTCATATGTAAGAATAAAAAGTTATAGTAACATTTTGTTTCAGTACAATGTCACAGCAACAATGACTGTCCTGATGACGAAAGTTGTGAGGGTGGTTCATGCATGAAGATCTGTCTAAGAATGCGCTGCGGTACTGAAAGTCGATGCGTGGCTCGCGGGCACACCGCATCATGTGAATGTAATTCTGGAACACGCGGCAATCCTTACACCGCATGTCTTAGGGATGAATGTACCATTGACGACGAATGCTCCTCGTGGTTGGCGTGCAGAGGAGGCAACTGCGTGGACCCCTGCCCAGGCTCATGTGCGCCAGGAGCAATATGCACCGTGGTGCGCCATTTACCGGCTTGTGAATGCCCCCGAGGAACCCAAGGAAACCCCAAAATTGAATGTCGCCAAGGTAAGTTACTATGTTTTGTCTTATTTTTTTTTCTGCAACAAGCACAAGCAAAAATGTGTGCTGACTAGCAAGATCTTTTACATTACCAACTCGTATAATTGTGCAACAAAAACAAGTATGCAATTGTATGCAAACAAACATTATTACCTACTATCCATTGCTTCAGCAATTGCATAGCATTTTGCAACATATTCGATATTACTAACTCATAGCATCTGAATGTACCGTCTAATCCCAAAAAATAAAGATTAATGATTTGTTTATTATTTATAAAAAATCACTTAGTCACGAGTCACTTTATGTAAGTATGTATTATGTAAAATGCCCCCTGTTAATGATTACGAAGTAAGAATTTAGTGACGTTTTGTTTATTATTTATAAAAAATCACTTAGTCACGAGTCACTTTATGTAAGTATGTATTATGTAAAATGCCCCCTGTTAATGATTACGAAGTAAGAATTTAGTGACGTTTCAATTTTGTTTTAGTGCAATACCAAGTAGAGTGCGAAAGCGACGCTGACTGTGGGCCTGAACTAGCATGTTTGCAAGGCAGCTGCCGAAACCCTTGCGAAGCGTCATCTTGTGGCACAAACGCGGTTTGCCGAGTCGCAAACACATTACCATTCCGCACGCTCATTTGCGAGTGTCCTAAGCCTTTAGTTGGAGATGCATCAGTGCAATGTAAACCGAGTAAGTGCTATAACAATGTACACAATTTACAACATTTTTGTTTATTTGCTCTTCAATAACCAAATTGATATAAACAAGGACGAGTTACCTACGTGCTTTATTTTTTTGTTTGAGATCCATTGCGTGGTGCTCGTCGCTCGCAACGGCATGTGACACGACACGGGGAAAAATATCCATACATTCAAAAGTCAAATTAGCCTCGCTAATCTGGATATAGCCAATTTTTTAAGTGCTGTTAAATATTAGTAATTTATTTCGTAACATTCACTATGTTTATCTATAACCTGTGTTGTGTATAGGTTGTCAATCATTAATCTTCTTAATATATTTTTACTTCCCAAATTATTAGAATTCTTTAGAAAACACTGAAAATGCAAATTAATCTACAGAGAAATACGGAATATTGGTATGTTCACACACGTATGGTATGGTATGATCACTGGTTGTGGTATAATACCTATTGGAAAATCTACACTGGTCTTCTCTTTTCACGACACAAATATTTTGTGCATACACATTTATATTTCTGTATATTAAACATTGTGTGGAAATGTTATAAATAATGTTAATACCTATTGTAAAATAGTTTCATATTATTTTAGTAGATACCTACCTACCTTATTTTGTGTTTAGAAGCAGCAGGGTTTTTTTCAGCCGCGATCTTACGTTCGTGTACGAATTTCAGTGGAAGACAAAAATAAAAAAAGCTAAACAAATTGGCTGCTAGAAATATAAATTCTTTTTATTCTTGAGCAGGGGCCGAATGTCGTGCAGACAGTGAATGCGGCGAGGAAGAGACGTGCACTAACAAACGCTGCGTGAGCGCATGCGCCAGCGCATGCGGCGTCGGAGCTGAGTGCCGCGCGAGCGCGCACCGCGCGCAATGTTCCTGCATTCCACCACTCCAAGGCGACCCCAACGTCGCTTGCTCACCCAGTAAGTATAAATCTATCGGACCTAGATAATGTGATATCCTGATGAGTAGGTAATAAATAACCCCTTCAGAAACTGTAAAGCAACCAAGCCCTTTGGTACGCGTCCTCTAACCGTTTTACCCCTTGCTTGTCTTCGGAAGACAAGACAAAAATTATTTAGTTTGTATCATTTGCCGTAACTGGTTATTTGTTTGTTTGTATGTTACCGTTTTGTATGACTCCAAAAAATATTCTTAATGTTCTTATATAAATTTAATAATTACCACACGTCTCTACGGGATGGAAAACACGTAGGGGGATTTAAAATGACAGCAACTTACCTGCATGAGATATTTCAGTGTCGATAGGCAGCGAGTGCACATCGGACGCTGCGTGCGGCGCGGCCGAGGCTTGCGTGTCGCGGCGCTGCGTGGCGACGTGCGCGGCAGCGTGCGGCGCCGGCGCTCTGTGCGACGCGCGCGATCACCGCGCCACGTGCCGCTGTCCGCCAGGCACCGCCGGCGACCCAGCAATCAACTGCTACACCAGTTAGTACTTTAACAAATTTATTTATTTAATTTGAACGGGTCAACCCTCAATATTATACAGAGAACACTAAATAAATTATTTTAAATGTTATCATTTATAAATACACATTTTTATAATTAGTTAAATATGTATAAAAATATTTATATTAATAACTGATCTTGTACTTATTTATCATTTTACTTAATTAGGTATTGTAATTTTTAACTTATTCACAAACATAATAACAGTCAAAATAATAGTACCTAGGCATAAATTAAAATAGGTAGATAGGTAAACAAAAATACAGATTAAATTAAATCGGTAACTCACAATTATAATTAAAACTAGCTTCTGCACACGGCTTTGCCTGCGTGGTACCCAGATAAAAAGTAGCCTATGTGTTATTCTGATGTATAAGCTGTATTACTGTAAAGTTTCATCAAAATCCGTTCAGTAGTTTTTGCGTGAAAGAGGAACAAACATCCTCACAAACTTTCACGTTTATAATATTAGTAGGATTGTTATCTGGGTTAGTAGTACCAATAGGACCTACCTTAATTGTTTTTCGTCCCTTAATCAATAATCCTGTTAACTTTATAAAAAAAAATCGAGATTTTTATTAAACGTTTGTTAAAATATAAAGATCTTATATTAAATGAAGATTAACAATATAACGTTTTATTCCTTAGCTGAATGTACCTCGGACGACGACTGCCCGTTCAACAAGATCTGTGCCAACAAATACTGTCAAGATCCATGCGCCCTGGGAACACCATGCGGCCGCGATGCGCTTTGTGAGGCTGTTGCACACGTCGCTACATGCCGCTGCCCCGCGGGCACGCAAGGCGACCCGCGCCGCGCGTGTATATCTGCCGTCTGCTACTATAACGAGGACTGCGACGACACGCAACTGTGTAATCGCCTGAACCGCGTCTGCCAACCTGTGTGCTCAGAGAGCACGTGCGCTCCTGGAGCGTTGTGCACCGCTCGCGGTCATAGAGCCGTGTGCACGTGCTCGCCGGGCTACTCGGGCGACGCGTACGCAGGCGGCTGTGCCACCACTCTACACAGTCCCGAGTGTAGCGCGGACGCAGACTGCCCGACACCTCTCGCATGCATTAATGCTCGATGTACCGACCTGTGCGCTGGCGCGCCCTGCGATCCCGGCCTCGTGTGTAACACGGTAGATGTACTGCCACTGCGCGCTGTAGCCTGCGTGTGCCCGGAGGGCGGACGAGCGGCGCCCGACTCCGGCTGCCGCCCGCCGCCCAGCGCAGAGTGCTCCGTTGATGCGGATTGCGCCCTCGCACAGACCTGTCGCCGTGGCAGTTGCGTTGAAGCCTGCAAAGCCGACCCCTGTGGACAAAACGCGTTATGTGAATCAATCGACCACGCTTCGCATTGCACCTGTCCACCAGGCTATACTGGAAATGCGAGAATTGAGTGTAACTCAGGTAAATATTGTACAGCTTAGGTAACTTGCGTTAATCCTTGCTTAAACGCATGACAAGTAGAATATTGCTGAACGCATTATTATTCTATTCTAATTCGAAATTTGTTGGGTCATTTCAGTTCCTCGGCATCCAGCTATATGGGAATGTTACAACGACGAAGAATGTGGCGGGGAACGCGCATGTATGGAGAGAACTTGCGTAAATCCTTGCTTAACCGCATGCGGCGCTGGCGCCCTGTGCCGCGTTATTGATCACAAGCCGCAATGCTCATGTCCGAAAGGATATTCCGGTGTTGCCACATTACGTTGTGTACCACGTGCGTATATTCACTTTTTAATGAAATGCTTACTTGAAATTGACATAGATTTATAACATTTTATTGCTCTATTTGCATCATGAACATGGTGGCTAATAAATGATATAGTCCCTTTTATAAACATTGTGTTCGAGTGATGGTAAAATAAGTTAATAATTACTTATTCCATCAGCACCCCGAATGCTCGCTTAATTTTAAGTGTTAAATTATAAAGTCTTACTCACATATGGATCAAGTTATCTGAAATAAATTATTTTTTATGTTCAGCATCCGGCGGATCAGTTATTCCAGTAGGCTGCAAAGCAAACTCAGATTGTCCATTGTCACAAGCATGCGTAAACGGCGCTTGCGCCGATCCTTGTGTATGTGGCTCCAACGCAGAGTGCACTGTTGTAAGACATCATCCGGTATGCTTCTGTGAACGTGGATATTCTGGAAGCCCTTACACAGGGTGTACTAAGGGTAATCACTACGTTTTATTATCAGTGTTTTATACACTTAAACTAATGAGCTTGAATAGTGAACTGATACGATGCACGTTTTTCGTATCAGTTCACTGTTTTTCTTTAATGTTTATTTAGTCTTGGATTTGAAAAAGTTCATTGAAAGAACTACCACAGTTTCCAGTAATTTGTTCCAAGCGTTAGCTACATGGCTGGCAATAAGTGTTTGTTTTACGTGACCTACTTATTTGTTTTATTTATTCAGAAATCATTAGTTGCAACTGAAAATCGAAGAATCAATTTAATATGTATGTTTCAGTTGGCTGCACATCTGATTCGGAGTGTCTTGACAGCGACACTTGTTACAATGGCGCATGCGTTAACCCGTGCCTAGTCGATGCACCATGTGCCATCAGCGCTGAATGTTATGGACAAGGACATAGACCCAACTGTAGATGTCCAGCAGGCACTATTGGAAATCCATTCACAAAATGTCAGGCCGCTGAATGTGAAATCAACAGCGACTGCAATGATGATAGCGTATGTGACAAAGGCACTTGTAGAAATGCGTGTTCTGTTGATGAAGTAAATCCATGTGCCAGCAATGCAGAATGCTTCCCTCGAAATCACGCTGCTTCGTGTAAGTGTCCTCCCGCTCTGTCTCTTGGAGATCCAACAGTCCAGTGTCAGAGAATCGCAGTAGTGGGAGAACCAGAATGCAAAGTTGATAGCGACTGCCCGAGTCGTCACGCTTGTCTCAGAGATGAATGTCGTGAAGCTTGTAATGAACTTACACCTTGCCGTGGAAACGCACGTTGCTCAGTCTCTGATAGCGTACCCTTCCGAACATTAATATGCCGCTGCCCTGAAGGTTTTATACCCGAAGAAGGTGGTAGTTGCAAGCCTGCACAGTTACCAGCTTTGAGTTGTTCTTCAGATCAGGACTGTAAGGAGCAAGAATCTTGCATCAACAGAATTTGTCGTGACCCTTGCAACTGTGGTGATAATGCCGAATGCTTCATTCGAAACCACAGACCTGTTTGCTCTTGTCGAGAAGGTTATGACGGTGATCCTTACCATGCGTGTCGCATTGTCGGCTGCCGATCCAATTCAGAATGTGAATCTCACGAAGCATGCATCAACGGAAATTGCATCAGTCCGTGTCTTTTGAACAGCACTTGCGGACCTAACGCTGAATGTTATGTAGAGAGAAACCAGCCGTTATGTCGCTGTCGTCCTGGATTTGAGGGTGATGCTTTTACCAGCTGTAACGCAATAGAATGCAGAACAAATGGAGACTGTCCACAAGACAAACAATGTAGAGCCCATAGATGCATTGACCCATGTCTCGGTGGTAATGTATGCGGTCAGCGAGCATCTTGCCTTGTGAGAAATCATATAGCTATTTGTAAATGTGACACAGGATATACTGGAAGCCCTTACATAGAATGCAGGCCACAATTTACGGCCGAATGTTACGTCGATGCAGACTGTCCACTAAAATCGGCATGCTTATCAAGTAAATGTGTCAATCCATGCACAACCCTACGACCTTGTGCCACTCCGGCAAGCTGTGAAGTCTCACCGACTCTGCCTGTGCGAACTATGTTGTGCACCTGCCCACCTGGATACGTAAGCAACGGTGGAGGTGTATGCCGACCTACAACAACCTTCGCTGATGCAGTTTGTGAAACCGATAATAATTGTACATCGAATCATGCGTGTGTAACGTCTGTTTGCAAAAATCCTTGCGAGTGCGGACCCAATACAGATTGTCAAATAAAAGACCATAAACCGGTCTGCGCTTGCCGACCAGGCTTCATAGGAGATGCGACAACTGGATGCTATGAAATATTATGCCGTTCAGATTTACAATGTTCTGACGATGAGACCTGTGTAAACAACAAATGCATACCAGCATGCTACGTCGAACCCAATGTTTGTGGAGAATCTGCAGAATGCTACGGAGCAGATCATAGAGCGTCATGTCGCTGCAAGATTGGTACCTTAGGCAATCCTTCTATCGCCTGCACGCCGGTCGGGTGCCGCGCAGACTCCGACTGTCCGAACGACAAATCCTGTATCAACTTGAAATGTGTAAGCCCGTGTGTACCGACTACTTGCATCCAGCCAGCCGACTGCCGTGTGCACCTACACGAGGCGCACTGTATCTGTCCTCCCGGGTACCGAAGTAACGACGTCGGCTGCGAGGAAATCACCGAGCCTCAGTGCTCTCGCGACGTCGACTGCCCCTCCGGCACAGCGTGCCTCAACGCTAAGTGCTTCAATCCCTGTCTTGGCCCTTCGCCATGTGGTGCTAAAGCCGAGTGCAAGCTCGTAGACACACTCCCAGTGAGAACGCTGATCTGTGAATGCTTACCGGGATACAGAGGAAACGCTCTTATTGAGTGCACACCCAACAAACGTGAGTTTCATTTGTTCTTTATAAACTTATAACTCTGCAGTCGTCTTTTTAGGCCGCTTGAAGCTCTCCGACATGACTTAACGACTGCAATAGCCAGAACCAGGAGCATTTAACGAGGTCTCTGAAGCACGGAAGTGGCTCAGTTCTAAATGCTAGATACTATCGATCCCCATCGAAAGGTAACCTGGTGGAAATTTGCTTTATTCAGCTGTTCTGTTAAAAATTGCATTAATTGTTTCGCAACAATTAGAAATAATTATTAATCGTGACGTAAGGAGCTCATATTTGCATTTGTTGTAAAAAGTTGTATGTTTGAATGTTTGTCTGTTACCATTTATCTCCAAAACGAATTATGCGATTAGAATAGGGGTTTTTGCAATCCATTTGTATCGCTTGCAAAAAACCCTAATGGATTAACCCTAACCCATTAAATTGTAATGGTCTTTAAGTAGACTTACCGCCAGAAGTCTGTAGGAGGCGCTGCTATAGAAACTGGAAAACAAGTCAGGGTTTCAAAAAATTGGCAAAATTTTATTGTGTTGACAGAGCCAGTTGCTAAATGCGTAGACGGGCAAGGGCTCGACGGGATCGGTGAGTGCGCACCGTGTCGAGCTGAAGAGGGCCGCGTGGTGGACGCGCGCGGGCGCTGCGTGTGCGACGCAGCACGCGGGTTCGCAGCGCGTGGGGAGGAGTGCGCGGCGGGTGGATGCCGCGCCGACAGCGACTGCGACGATAGCTCGCGCTGCCTCGCCGGCCTCTGCGTCAACGCCTGCAAGGCTGACCCCTGCGGCACTTTCGCTACGTGCGAGGCTTCTGCTCACCGCTCACACTGCACATGTATCACTGGATACACTGGCAACCCTAGAATACACTGCAACGCGTATCGCACCGACTTCCCGATACCGGACATGCAGGTACAACTTGATTTTTCAATTAACTTCTTTTACAATAAAATTATTATAACACTAGCATAACTAAAAAAAAGTCCGTGATGTTATAAGTTTCGCACTTTTCTTCCGCATATATTCTAGACGTCGAACTTTGTTTACAATTTCCGGCCCGTACCGGTTTGCAATAGTATTTTTCAAACTTTCGCGCTTCGATCACATAATTATAAGTTTTACGGGTCTTTATCGCGGTTACCTTTTTTATTATTTTCCCGACGTTTAACTGTATTGCAACAGCCGTGGTGGATAACTGGAGTATACAGAGCTATCTTTGAGAAATAAAGGCAGTAGCCGCAACTCATTTCATCTTCGGAATCAGAAAAGTCCATGTTCCCATGTTCACACGGTACACTACACTAACCGTTTCACGTCCTGTCATCACGTGACCACGGCTTTTAAGTTGTAATACAGTCAAAACCTCGGGAAAATAATAAAAAGGTAAACGCAATAAAGACCCGTAAAACTTATAAAACTATATTTATTACGCAAAAACTACAAGACAACTAAATTGAAAAATGTGTCACATATTTTTTTCTTTCAATCTATTCCACATAGCCTGTTAATCTCACTTTTTCTCTACTCTGAATTTCATCCAAATCGGCTTAGCCGTTACGAAGATTATAAACAATAAACTTCGACTAAACATCCACAGAACTACCAGGATAAAACAAGGACGTCCTTAAAAAAATAATAAATCTAGAAAAGAAAATAATAATTTCTGTGTTACTAAAATCATAAGTTTTACAGGTCCGCTGCAAAGCCGATGGTGTAAGTGTGGGCCTCACCATTAAGAATTTCACCGGAGTGCTGTATGTGAAGAGCTACAGTAAAGATGAACGTTGTCGCTTGGCAGTAGATACATCGAGGGACGAGGAAAGCCTTGTCGATTTTACAGTCCACTTTGGCGATTGCGGCTTAGTACATGTCAATGTAAGTTTACTTTATACAAATCTGTGGAATATTTGTAACATTCACGATATAGCAATTTAATGAAAATATTTTTCTCCACAGGGACTAGCCAGCTTCGTTCTCGTAATGCAAAATCATCCAAAACTAGTGACTTCGAATGCTAAAGCGTTCCACATAAAATGTATCTATCAGACTGGTGAACAGAACGTTACTCTGGCGTTCAACGTGTCCATGCTGACTACAGCGGGTACGATCGCCAACACCGGCCCGCCTCCGACTTGCTCCATGCGAATTGTCTCTCGGTCAGGAGACGAGGTTAGCTCAGCAGCGATCGGAGAAAATCTTGTCCTACAAGTCGACGTTCAACCTTCTAGTAAGTAAAACAAGCAAAACTTTATTCTTGAATTTATATACTGCTTCATTAATATTGTTACGAGCTAGAGTTCGGGTTAAAATAATTTAGCCCAATTAACACTGTATTAGTAAATCGAAACTACACAATTAAACAAAAACACTATCACTAGGTACAACACTAGCACAACTGTCACTTCACTAGTCACTGGGTATCGAGTCTATATCACTTCAAATAAATCACTTTCAAATCTTGAAAGCAAACTGTCCCTACCGGTCGCTTGCCGCGCTTATATATCTCGTAAGGACTTCCAGAACATTCTCCTGGGGGGCGTGGCTCGCACGCTGCCTCGCTCCGCCCCGTCTCGTACCGCCTCAAAAACTCTAGAAACTACCGGCTTTTACTAGCGCGGTTAGTGCCAGTCGATGGCGGTAACAAGTAGTGCGTCCATTTTATAAGAGATGGCGCTAGCGTACGGTAGTTAGCTAGGCCGCGCTCGTTACAATATTATGACAACAATTAATGATTAGAAACTTAACATTTTTATTACAGGTATTTACGGTGGCTTCGCTCGCAGCTGTATCGCAAAGACCAGTGATTCGTCGACCAATGTAGAGAACGAGTATCGTGTGACAGACGAAGATGGATGTGCCACCGACGCTGCTATATTTGGCGATTGGGAGAGGAGTGAAGACGGTAGCGCGTTGAGGGTATCTTTCAACGCGTTCAAGTTCCCCAGCAGCGACAACATAAGATTCCAGTGCAACATACGTGTTTGCTTTGGAAAATGTCAACCAGTAAGTTTTACTTTATGCAAAATAGAACAATACGATACGTTATTGTACGCCGTGAAGTTAGTGCCCATGCGTAGCAAGAGTCCTCCGGGAGGCTGAGCCCCTCGAAGGACACAGTTATGTTTTGAAAAGTAACGTCAATATATCGTATTAATCACAGTGTTACTGAAATAAATTGTTAATATCCACGAACAACAAACTGGCTTAAGAAAATATTACAATCTAAAAACCAAATCTAGAAGTGATAGGTAAGCGTTTCGTCTAAATATGAGTTGTCACTTTTTCTACAGCATGAAACTATTTTGAGGCGAAATGCTACCCCTCTTTTGACATTTATCTGCTGTGAATTTCTAAGTGTCAAAGACATTTTAAAGTATGTTCTCTTATTTAATAAGAATCTGTGAAATTAGTAGATCCATTTTCGCACGGTGTAAAAATGGACTACTAAATCACGTAAGAGCGTTACTTAAGCGCCGGTTTAGGTCACACAGTGCCATAAACCAATTTAAATTCATAATTTAACACCATCCCGATCGTTGTGAACTAACAGTTGCTATTTAATCCGTAGGTAAATTGCCACGGTGCTGACGCTTTCGGAAAACGAAGGAAACGAGAAGCGTTTTACGACGGCTCCATCGAGGGCCAACTACGAGAGGAGGTGACAGTCGAATCGAACCCGATAGTGACACTACAGCGTCGCGACCCGTCGCAGGTGGCTCGGCAGCGCGACGGCTGGTCCGAGGGCGCGGGCGCGGGCACGAGCGGTGGTGGCGAAGTGTGCGTATCGGCCGCCGGGCTGGCGGTGGCGCTGGCACTGACGGCGCTGCTGGCGCTGGTAGCAGTGGCGGCTGCCGTGGCGTGCTGGCTGGTGGCATGGAGACGCGCGCGCCCCCCGCCCGCGCCGCTGCCACACCCGCCCGACTTCCCCAACCCACTGTTCCAGCGCTGAGCTACCTAGTCCTGCGCCCCGCTCCTCCACCGGCGCCGGGCGGTGTCGGCTTTTCCTTCTCACTCACTCAGCTTTAAAATGTGCGCGCCGCCGGAGGACCGACGGGCGAGGACGCCGCGAGCGCCGTCTCCCCCTCGCTCGCGCTCGCAGCGTCCTCTATGTTATTTTAGTAGTAATTTTTATATAAATAATAACGTGGAATAGTCGCCTCCTTTAAATTTTGTGATATTCATAATATAAATATTCGCAATCACCATAGTTTTATGTAAATTATCGACTATAAGCTTAAATAAATACATAATAATAATATCCAATAATTTCATTTAATTTCATTTCCTTATCTAAGATCAAAAAGGTATTGCAGTTGTATAACGGCTGTTATGTACCGGTTAACAGAACTAGATCGTCTTTGTACGAAGGTATGTAGATATGTAGGTATGTCGGAAAGAAGGTACCTTGTACGTATAAATTCTAGATTCAAGTAAAAAAAGTATAGGGGCAACCACTATGCAGGAAACGTGCCTACATGTTTTTTCAGGTTTCCGTAGTCGACAAGGAACCCTTATATTTTCGCCATGTCCGTCTGTATGTCCGCGGTTTAGCTCAGAGACTCTTACCGTGCAATTCATAGTCGAGATAGGGACTTCTCTAGGGGACGATTCAGCCGCTGTGTGTCAAATTCAATCTTTATGCATTTTATAGACAAAAGAAACCCCCACTTTAACAGAAGTTGGCGGCTGGATGCTGAAGGCCCGAATTCCGTACTCCAAACAAACCCCTACTGTAAAGTATTGTTTGTTGGTGTAGGTTTGTAAAGTCAATAAGAGGATTTTTTTCAAAAATGGATGTGGAGAATGACCTTTTGACTTGAAGCTAATAGCCGATGAAACTTTACAAAGCGGATAATAATGTTACGAGCTAGGGTTCGGGATAAAATAATTAAGTCCAATTAAATACCAAAATTAACACTGTATTTAATAAATCACTCAATAAAAATGTCAACAGAACAAATAACACAACGAAACTACATAAATAAAATAAAAACACTAAAACACTGTATCACTTGGTACAACACTTTTTTTTCCGATGGGAAAATGCTTTACACATGTCCCTTGTCCTGAGTAGAGCCAAGGGGGTCTGTCGGGCTCACCAACCAGACCACTAACAAAGTGTTAGTGGGTGGTGGCATACCGACTAAAAACCCATCGATATTCCGTTTTTCACCTTAGGGCTAATGCGTCGTCAAACCAATCGTCATGAGACGATTCGTTTGACGGCGCGTTAGCACTGGACAGGGCTACGGGTTCCCGGTCGGATTCGACCGCAGCTCTGTCGGTGATCGCCCGCCTATGGCGGACCCCTCGTTCCCCCCCTTGTGGGGGAGGGGGATGCCTTGGAATATTTATCCCCCGTCGCATGAGACCAGTGCAATGCAGGGGCAGGTGTCCTCGTACCCAACCCCTGCAGATCCCCATCGAGCGGAAGAAGGCGGAGGAATTGCCGCTGCCTCCTTCCATTCCTCCGCCTGCGAAGCGGCTCAGCTTGAGGATCTTCCTCCCTGATCCGCTCTGCCGTCTCCTTCTGCAAGATAACGTCTTCGCAGAAGGAGACCATGGCTTCCCAGGCCCTTTCGTTATCGAGCATAGCAAACACTACGCTCGACAGCGAAAGGTCCTGTCCAACAACCGCCTTTAACAACTGACGCTGTGACGCCCAGAGATATGCAGTATCTCTAGGGTATGCTGTGCCGTATCCTCGGGGGCACCACAGTGCTGGCAGGTTGGGCTAATTTCTCTCATTGCAACTCGGTGCAAGTACCGTCCGAAGCATCCGTGCCCAGACAGTACTTGCACCAACTGAAAAGTGAGAGTTCCGTGTTCCCGGTACACCCACTCCCTCAAGACTGGTCGTATGGCGTCAATGGTCCAACAGCCATACCGGGCGGATCCCAAGTCCCTAGCCCAGCCCTGTATTGCGACCTCTCTTGCCCGCTCTCTAGTGTGCCGGACCTCCAGAGGAGCCAAGCGGAGCCCTTGCGCTTCTTTCCCCTTTTTTATATTTATACATAATGGCCAGCCCCTTTGCTTCTCGTTCCCACGGTAGGGATCCCGCGATGGCACAAGCGGCTCCATGCGATACAGTCCGGTAACCCCGTATCACTCTAACCGCCACTTGGTACAACACTAACGCAACTGTCACTTTACTAGTCACTGGGTATCGCTCTCGAATCACTTGCAATAATTCACTTTCCAATCTTGAAAAGAAACTCACTCTACCGGCCGCTTGCCGCGCTTATATATCTCGTAAGACGTCTCTTCCAGAACAAACTAGTAGGAGGCGTGGCCATTCTGGAACGTCTCGAACGTTCTGGAAACTACCGTCCTTTTCTAGCGCGGTTTGTGCCAGTCGATACTAGATGGCGGTAATAAGTAGTGCGTCCATTTGATAAGAGATGGCACTAGCGTACCGTAGTTAGCTAAGCCGCGCTCGTTACATTGCCCCCCCCCCCCTAAGACATGCTCGTCCCGAGCATTGTCAGATCCATAATATTTCGCCAGACGGTCAACATGAACGATCTTAGGAGCTCCTCGCAGACCCTTTTGAATCCGATAAGTGACATCGTTAATCCTGGTCATAACACGGTACGGCCCGTCCCATTTGGGCTGTAATTTGGGAGACTTTCCTTTCTTTCTTACTGGATTATGCAACCACACCAGTGAACCTTCGTTGAATCCCAAATTGTTTAGTTTCCGGTCATAACGGGTCTTCATCTTTTCAGACATTTGTTGGCTGGCTTGTCGGACGTTTTCATACACGTCGTTCATTTTATTTCGTAAGTCGCTCGCATAATCTGTTATGGTGCGTGGAGAATCAGGTGGAATGCCAGTTATCAAGTCCGCAGGCAATCGTAGTTCACGTCCAAAGTTTGCAAAGGCAGGAGTGACATTTGTGCTCTCGTGAACTGCACTTCGGTATGACAGCAGAAACGGCTGAATGTACTTGTCCCAACCCTTTTGATTGCTCTCCACCACTTTTGCCAGATAATTTTCCAAAGTCTGATTAAACCTTTCCACCATTCCGTCCGATTGCGGGTGATAGGAGGTGGTTCTTGTCTTATGAATGCCCATCACACGACATGTCTCCTGAAATACTTGGGACTCAAAATGCCTTCCTTGGTCGCTGTGAATTTCCAGTGGTACTCCAAAACGACAGAAGACTTCGTGTACTAATTTATCCGCTATCGTCGAAGCTTCTTGGTTAGGAATCGCAAAAACTTCCGGTCACTTTGTAAAATAATCCATGACGACCAAGAAATACTTGTTCCCATTCTTACTTACAGGAAACGGTCCTGCAACGTCCAGCGCTATACGTTCCCACGGCGCTCCAACATTGTATAACTTCAATGCTCCTTTGCTGCGTGTGTGGGGTCCTTTTACTGCTGCACAACTAGTGCATTTCCGACACCAGTCCTCCACATCATCTCGGCAATGGATCCAATAAAATCGTTCGCGTATTTTTAACAATGTCCTTTTTACTCCCCTATGACCGCCCGAACATCCTTCGTGGTAGAGCTTCAGAACTTCGGATATTTTGGTTCTAGGGACTACCATTTGAAGGTGACAATGGTCTCCTCGAGCATTTTCCCATTTACGGCACAATACTCCATCATGGACAACCAGACTGTCCCACTGTGCCCAATAACTTTTCGTAGTTGTGCTCATTCCAGCAACATCACTCCACTTAGGTTTGGGGGAACCAGCTTTGATCCTTTCGACAATTGGCTTGAGATTATTATCCTGTTGCTGTGCTTGCCGCAGGGTTTCCCTCCACTCATCAGTAAGGTCTGTTCTCAGCATTCTTATGGGTACTGCTTTATTAAACTCCTGTTTGACACAATGCTTGCAATTTTCCAGGCAAGGTCTTCTTGATAGTGCATACGCGTTTCCGTGAGATTTTCCACTGCGATGTTCAATTTTAAAATCAAATTCCTGTAGCTGCTCGATCCATCTTGCCACCTGTCCCTCGGGGTTCTTGAACTGAAATAGCCATGTTAACGCAGCATGGTCAGTTCGCAGATGAAATTTGCGTCCTAGCAGATATTTACTGAAATGCTGCAAAGATTTTACTACTGCTAGCAGCTCCCTTCGTGTCACACAGTAATTTCTTTCTGGTTTGGATAACGATTTACTGAAGTAGGCTATCACCACTTCTTGATTTCCTTTGCGCTGAGATAGTACACCACCAATGCCGGTATTACTTGCATCTGTGTCCACGATAAACTCTCTTGTAGACACAGATGCAAGTTCTCGGGATCAGGAAAGCCAAGAATAGGTGCTCCACACAGACGCTTCTTCAGTTCTCGAAAAGCTCGGTCGCAATCTTCATCCCAGCAGAATAGTCGCTTCTCCTCAGTGAGCTTGTGCAAAGGTTTAGCTACATCAGCAAAGTTCTTCACAAACCGTCGGTAGTAGGAGCACAATACCAAAAATGCTCTGATTTGTGTCTTGTCTTTTGGAATCGGCCAATCCTTGACTGTGTCTATTTTCTCTGGATCAGTTTGTATACCGTTTCGTGGTACTATGTGACCCAAGAAGCTTACTTGTTGTCTAAAGAACGAGCACTTTTTCGGACTTAACTTTAGATATGCTGCGCGGATCTTTGACAACACGCGCTCCAGATTTTGAAGATGTTCTCGAAACGTTCGTCCAACAATGATGATGTCATCCAAGTACACAAGACAGGCGTCTCCGATCAATCCTACATGTACTAGCTCCATTAGCCTCTCAAAAGTCGCAGGGGCGTTGTATAATCCGAACGGCATGATTCGAAATTGCCAAAGTCCCTTTCCCGTAGGGAAAGCAGTCTTCTCCTTGACTTTTGGGTCTATTTCTACTTGCCAGTAGCCACTTTTCAAATCCAAAGTAGTAAACCACTTCATTCCTGTTAGTGTATCCAAAGAGTCATCAATCCTCGGTAGTGGATAACTGTCCTTCTTCGTTACTTCATTGAGGGGACGATAATCCACACAAAAACGCATACTTCCGTCCTTCTTCTTGACTAGCACGACAGGAGAACACCAGGGACTGGATGAAGATTCTATTACGCCATCCTTCATCATTCCCTCAATCATGGATTCCACCTCCTTCTCTCGTGCTACTGGTAATCGTCTCTGTCGCTGACGGATCGAAAGTTCCTTGCCAGCGTTTATCGCGTGGTGTACTAGTCCAGTTTTTCCAATATCAGCATCATTCGAACACATCGGCGTACGGTAGTAATGTCTTCTTAGCTATCGCAACTTCTTGTTCAGAAAGATCATTGCGGCAAACTTCCAGAAAAGATGACACATTGTATTTGTCCTTTTGTTTTTGTCCACTGGGCAATTCTTGACACCTTCGCAAAGTTACTCCCTCACAGGTGCCCATTAACGTTCCCTTTCTGATGAGGTTTTCTTTATTACTCAAGTTCAATATTCGCACTGCCGAGGTACTCGCAGCTTTCACTAGGGTCCGTCCGTGATAGGCCAGGCAGAATCAGAACAGTGCGTAATGATACATTAGAAATACCGCGACCTAAACTGGAGCGATTTAGGGGTAGTTTCCGTTTCGCAACATCAAAGTGCTGGAACGATCTTCCTCCACCTATTCGACACATACAAGGACTGGCTAAATTTAAGATGAACTGCAGAAACTGGCTCCTGGAAAAACAAAAATCCGAATATTGTTGGGAAGTCGTACCTACCTGACTAACCTTATAATATAATTATATTATATCTCTTATATAGCAATAAACATTTAAAAGTAAAGGAAATAGAATAAGTACCTATCTACTCATGTATTTTGTGATTGTGTGTTTATAATTTCCTAACATACCTAGGTACCTACATATAAAATATCGCCTCAGGGACTGTAGGTACTTCTGTGAGCGGTTAGGTTAAATTTGTTTAAGTCTTATCAAATAGTTCTTTTAGTGGTAGCTGTGACGTCAGCAGCTACATCAGTAGGCGAGGCTGAAAAACAGCGTGACGGAGTCCTCGATCTTTTTACTTACAGATAGACATACCTTCTCACTATACCTACTATTTTAAATGCCTACTTATTACATTGTAGTAAGGCTAGGTATGTTTGTTTAAGTGTAAGTAAATAAATGCCCTTTTATTTTATTTTATTTTATAATTCATGGTTGGTCGTTATCCAATCCTTCTATCAGTACACATCGGTTATTTCCCGCAGTTTGAGGCAATCTTACTGGTACAAGTATTTCCGACCTTGGAGGCAAAACAGTTATCCGCAAACAGTGGACCTTCCCCGGTGATCCACCTTCCATGAAGATTTCCTCTGTTCCACATTTTAGCACTCCTTGATTCACGTCGATCTTACAACGGTGCTCACGCAAGAAATCTAAACCCAGGATATAGTCGTCAACCACCTCAGCTACGATGACGTTATGTAGGAAAATCCTTTCACCCAGCTTCACCTCCACCTGCTTCTCACCCCGGACGGATATGTGCTGCCGGTTGCTGTCAGGAGTTGGACTCGGTCACTGTTACGGAAGAAGTCCCCAAAGAAGCGATGTGCAAGTTGGGAACTGACCACTATACAAGAAGCACCAGTATCCAATGTCATCTTGCAGGGTGTTCCATTGATTTGGCCATTGATAACTAGGCTGTTCCCGTCGTGCGCTTGAGAGATCGAAATTCTTGGGACTTTTTCAATACCAGCCAGCACCCGTCCCGCAGTCCTGGCGTTTACTCGTTTCCCTGCTGCTGTTGGGTGGAGGCGCTAGCCCCCTGTTCTTCTTGGCGCTGATCTTCTTTCCGCGTAGTACGTTTTGGACAGCCAGATCTCAGGTGACCCTTTTCTCCACACTCGTAGCATCGAGGGCTGAACTTAGGTCGGCTGACCCTATCGCTGGAAGAAGATGTCTGACGCGATGCGCTCGATGGTCCTAACGTACGGCCTCCACCTCCAAAGCATGAGCGAAGGCGTTCTTCAAAGACTCATGGTGGCCAAGCTTTACAGCAGCTGGCACTTCCAAATCACGTATTCCATCGACGAATGCCTGGATCAAGATTCCGTCGATGAGCGCAGGTGAAGATTGATAGGCCTTCCGAACCAGCTTTTCAATCTCTATAGCCCACTGTTGTAGGTTCTCGATGCTCCATTGGCTCCTGTCCTTTAACTGAGCACGGAATACGTGCTCCAGATGTGTGTCGCCATATCGAGACTCCAAAGCTTCCAGCAGTAGCTAACATCCTTCCCCAGGGCCTCTAGGGTGGTAAGTGCCTGGTCGCGAAGACCGAGTGTGAGTGCAGTCATGGCTTGCTTCTTGGTCCACCCGTTCGCTTCAACAACAGCATCAAATTGGATCTTGTAGGCTGACCACGATGAGCTTCCATCGAAGGGTGGCACTTTAAAACCTCGAACCGATGATGAAGAAATAACAGAAGTCACATGGCCGTCGCCAGATTTCAGCACACCCAGAGCTTTCTTAACGTCGGCGATCTGAGTTTCAGCCTCGGAAATACGACTCTCGTGGTGCTTCACCTGCTCCTTCACTTCTTTGAGGTCTTTTCCAAGAGTCACGTGTAGTTCCTTCAGATGAGCTTGCTCCTCATGCCGACGTGCTTGCTCCTCCTGCCGACGAGCCTGATCTGCTTCCAGCTGACGGAGCTGCTCCTCCTGCCGACGTGCTTGATCCTCCTGCCGACGAGCCTGATCGACTTCCTTTTGACGTTGGTGTTTCGTCCTGACACCCTCCATACCGTCGTCCTTTGGTAGAATCGGCATTATTTTATCCCTTACTTCTGACACCAAATTGTTACGAGCTAGGGTTCGGGATAAAATAATTAAGTCCAATTAAATACCAAAACTAACACTGTATTTAATAAATCACTCAATACAAATGTCAACAAATAACACAACGAAACTACTCAAATAAAATAAAAATACTAAAACACTGTATCACTTGGTACACCACTAGCGCAACTGTCACTTTACTAGTCACTGGGTATCGCTCTCGAATCACTTGCAATAATTCACTTTCCAATCTTGAAAAGAAACTCACTCTACCGGCCGCTTGCCGCGCTTATATATCTCGTAAGACGTCTCTTCCAGAACAAACTAGTGGGAGGCGTTGCCATCACACTGTCTCATTTCGCTCCGCCCCGTCTCGTACCGTCTTGAACGTTCTGGAAACTACTGTCCTTTTCTAGCGCGGTTTGTGCCACTCGATACTAGATGGCGGTAATAAGTAGTGCGTCCATTTGATAAGAGATGGCGCTAGCGTACTGTAGTTAGCTAGGCCGCGCTCGTCACAATAACAATGCCCAAGAGAAATATCGATATTATAGTGATTCTTGATCATCATAACCTCCACTGAATTCTACAGTCATAATGAATTTCGCATTATTTATCCATATTTTCATAAAACAACTTCAATAATAACGTGCAAAAACATTGTTTGTAATACCGGGTACATCTACGAAATAACCGTCCATGCTAACCGTCCATCCGCGCAACTTGTTATGTTCGTAGCATGTGCATGAAATGCACCCAGTCGATGTAAATTTGTTACAAAATGTGTTACCTACCTTGCATGATACATAGGAGCAATTTAAACGGCAAATTCTTTCATTGAGTGTTACATTGCATGTTACCGTTTCACGAGTCTGTACCCGGCATAAACCAGTACTGTTAATGTCACACACGTCATTAGCTGTGTGAAACTCTGTTCAGCTAGGAGATTGTCCAGTGATTGTTTATGAAAGACAAAAAAGATTGATTTAACATTCAGCCTCTAGGCGAATGCTGAATGATCGATTTTGGATGACGTTTCAGCCCCCGACTATGAATTCCAGCATTAGTAGGTACTAGAAAGTTGTAATTTGGCATGGGTAGGTATACAAATTAATCATGCTGACAAAGTGGTAAAATAAAAACCTTGAAAAAAAACCTCGTTTTCCCATTGTGTAGGGAATCTTGGGATAGGTCGTTCAAAAAAATTGGGGGTGTGGGAAAACCATTTTTCGATTTAGGAATCCGTTTGCGAAAAAATAAGCTTTAAAGTGCTAATTTTTGTTAAGAGTCTTGTTACATAGACCATTAAAACAGCTAAGTAGAGGTAGGCTTTACGAGTAATAGTCGACCAACTTATAAAATGTACTTGTAGAATTGGAATAGAATTGGCCAATTCAGAGACCAATACGAACTATAACAGACGCAATAAAAATAAATTATTACTACCTTCCTCGAACCTTGAAACATTTGGTAAGAGTCCTTATTTTAGACTGATTAGAATTTACAATAAAATACCCGAAACTTTAAAAGCAGAACAAAGAGTTAAACTGTTCATTGCTAAACTTAAAAATCTGTTGATAAAAAAATGCTATTACTCCGTTGAAGAGTTTATTGTAGACAAACTTTAACATTTTCTCCTTCCGATGTTTCATGTGACTGACCTACCTATGCATCTATCTTAGTATAAGTATATTTGACTTGGTCTCACCTAACTAGTTTTGATTGATTTGACATTTCTATTTAATTTAATTTATAATACCAAACCAATACAGATTATTTGAAATTTTATTTGCTAATTATGTATTTCATTGTTGACTAGATTGTGATTGAATTTGATTACCTATGTTTTTATAAGTGACTTTTATGATTTCTTCAACCTATTATATTATATTTCATTCTTAATAACAGATTAAAATACAGTTACTTATCAACATACACAATCGAACTCAAAGTTGAAGCGCTCTAACGGGGTTCATGTACCTACCTACTTTCTTATGTACTGTTTAAACACCTATACTAAACTATGTACATGACAGCAATAAAATATGAATATGAATATGAATAGAAATAAAAAGGATAGTACAAATTCCATTGAAAATTTCTTAGTTGTGTAAAACAGGTAGTAAATACAATGTTTATAAGCAACTACGGAACCCTAAACTGCGTGCGTAGCCCGACACGCATTAGACCGGTTTTTAAAATAGGTATTTATAAATAAAACCAATATTCAGCCAAGATAGGATTAAAAAATCCTTTATTTCACTGAAGTCCAAGGCGATAGGTAGCGATTACATTGGCCGCATCATGATTTCTTATATTCTAAACCATGTTCTTCCTACGCTTACTAACATAATTAACTTTTCGCTCCAAACTTCTCAGTTTCCCGACCAATGGCGTCAAACCCATATAATTCCTCTTCCTAAAATCTCTAATCCTACACTTCTTAAACTCTAATTTTAATTATACCTTTCTTTTTAAAAATCATTGAATCTGTCGTTCTTTCTCAACTAACTGAATTTATTTCTGTTATTAATTTGTTCAATACATTTCAATCCGGATTTAGAAAGGGGCATAGCACAACAGCTGCTCTCTTAAATGGCACCGAGGACATTCGGGCTAACATGGAGAAATCCAACTTGTGCTTATAGATTTCAGTAACGCTTTCACTGCTGTTGATCATGAGCTCTTACTAGCTACACTTCCTAAACTTAATTTCACCTTTTTTTCATTGATTGGTTCTCATCATATTTAACCATGCGTCGTCAAAGAACCCGTGATGGTGATGTGTTTTCCGAATCGAAGGAAATTGAGGCAAATGTACCACAAGGTGTAATTTTGTCTCCACTCCTTTTCTCTATATTTATTAACCTGTCACCTCACCTTCTCAGTCAATACCACATGTATGCTGACGACCTCCAGCTTTATACCTCTGCCCTTGTCGACAATTTGGATGTTCCATTCGGGCACTCAATGATGATCTTTACCGTCTGATGCCTTGGTCAAATCGTTTTGGCCTAAATCCTGATAAGTGTCAAGCCATCATTATAGGCAGCCCACGCCATCTGAACAAAATTGACTCTCTTGGTATTCTACCCCATGTTCACTACAACAGTTCTAATATCCCTTCCACGCCTATTGTTAAAAACCTTGGTATCCTGTTTGACTCAAAGCTATGTTGAATTCCTGATATAAAAGAACTATCTCGTTAATTTGATACCACTCTGCATTCTATAATCCGTCTGAAACACTTTCTCCCAATAACCACTAAAATATGTCTAGTCAATTCACTTCTTTTACCTATAATCGATTATGCCAACGTTGCTTTACTAGATCTCTCCGAAGAACTTCTTAACAAACTTGATCGCCTCCTTAATATCTGCATACGTTTCTATTTATCTAAAAAACCGTTTTCGTTTGCGGTCTGACACACACGAAAAACAACTAAGGTCTTCTGACAATCTCCTTCTAGACACCCCCGAGCATTACACATCGTTCCATGGAAACTCGAGTCGAATCAGTCCGGCTGGAATAAACTACTATTTGAAATTAAAAAGGTAGACTCTAGAGAATGCTTCAAAATATTAACTCGCAAATACTTCCCCGATAAGTTGTATTCATAGTTTATCTACCCTACCTTCAAACTATTATTTATATGTATAGGTTTAAGTGCATATAAATATATAATTATATATATTAAGTAAATGTGATTAGATATATAAAATAATATGGTATCTATTATAGGTATAAGTTGATAAAAAAATGTAGCACGCTTACCGCCAATCACAACAAATTGGGTTGGCTGGTAGAAAATGTTTTAGCATTAAGTCCGCCTATTGTTCACGTTTTAATTAAATGTGCAATAAAGAGTTAATAAATAAATAAGTGTTTATTTAGCGTATTTTGGTAAACTTGACGCAATTTACGTAAGAAGGCAAATAGTTGACTGAAACATGTAAATATTATTACCTAAGTTATGAATAAGTTTGCTGAGCATCCACTTAATAGTATTAACAATCTCGTGACGTGCTAGCCAAGTCCTAGATGATGAGTTTTCCGTATGTCCCGCGAGTCCGTTTTTTTCTATATTCTATTAGCTGTTGCCAGCAGCTTTGCACGCGTGGTGTCGTGTTTTAAAACACACGTTCACCCCCTTTCCAAAACACAAAAGCTTTTCAAACACAAAAGCTGATATCGTGACTTAACTATGATAGTTAGATACATTCCCTCGAGGACTTTTGTAGGTACTAATCATCTGTACCTCATCATCATTTTGTATCTTCAATAGTTTTCTCAGCGCACGCCAAATCATGAATTTAATAGGCAAAATTTTGCTAAATGGTTACATTATTGACATTTTCTTAAGGATCTCTATTTTTTGAAAATAAGTTATAGCCTATGTTACTTCCTGATAATTTAGCTTGCTATTGGTGAAAAAATGGTTAAAATCGGCCCAGTGGTTTCGGAGCCTATTCGGTACAAAAAATAACCAAAAAAAAATTTCCTCTTTATATTATTAATATAGATAAATATATTTTTTGAGAGTCAAGTTGGATGACGGCACATTATTAAAGGAAGTGTGTGTGTGTGTCCGACGATCACTTCCGATGGGCTTAGAGATAACGGAATAGGGGTAGAGATAAAACAATATTATTCGATTACCGCGGGGGTTTTCCAATAAGTGGGGTGGTTTTTGAGATATGGGGGCAAGTCAGTAGAAACAAGTATTAGGTTATGTGGGGTGTCATATGAAAGGGCTTTGATTGCATATTTCGAAAACAGTTCAATTACATTTCTAGATTTTTTTATCTGTCCAAATTATAAAACACCTTACGTTATTAATGGACCCTTACTGATCAACTCGATAAACTCGAGTTAGTATAAAGGGTATGGCTATCGAAAAAACCGTATTATTATGAAATTTAGGTGGGTACCTACATAAAATTTACAACTTTTTTTACACTTTTGATTTCATAGTCATCAAATACATTATTTCGTAAAGAAACACTGTTCGTTAGGGCTCATTATAACTTGGCGGAAACTACGTGATCCATTTCCTAATTTTGCCACTCACTGAACGCTAAAAGGAATCAAAATACCAAGGTACTAATTGACAGAAGAGGGGGACAGGTCAGTTACGTGAGACGGACCTTGGTCATTTGCAGAGTAATCCGTGTAGTGTGGCTGTGCACGGTATACGTAACATTAGGTAGTTATTTGTAAAAATATTTTAGTAATTTGTTAATGCAAAATGACGAAACAATTTTTAAATTCAAACAAAATACATAAATCAATGTGGTAAGTGAATGCTTTATTAGTTACTCAACTAAATAACTTTCTAATTGAAACAATGTTTTTTATATACCTACTCAGTAACGAACCTCAAACTCAATTAAGATTGCCCGAGGAAAACATATTTTGCGGCCGAGTGGTAAATCACTTTACATTTCTATGATAAAATTAAATTAAAAGTCACTTTTGAATATATATTCCCGGGATTTAGTGAAAAATAATAGATTGTGTATCACATTTTTTGCGTCTATTTTAACACTTTTAGGTGTTAATGTTATGCATTCACAATTTTTTAATTGCGATAGTCAATCCGTGAACAGAGTAAGCTGCCACCTTTTTCATATTTTTTTTGTAATCCAGGCAGCTTTGGCGGTGCGCAGCCCGCTCCTCCCACCGGCCAGTAACTTTATTCATACAATATTACAATATTTGGCGTTCGATCACTTTGATAGCCTCGCACACATTAAAAAAATCA
This sequence comes from Perizoma flavofasciatum, assembly GCA_958496245.1. Lineage (NCBI taxonomy): Eukaryota > Metazoa > Arthropoda > Insecta > Lepidoptera > Geometridae > Perizoma > Perizoma flavofasciatum. The sequence goes on along the minus strand of OY292425.1, from coordinate 7,592,848 downwards.
CTGGTTGCTGTAAAAGTCAAATAGACAAAAATACCTATTTTGTTCGTACTTCTTGAGGAACAAAACGTCGGTCGTTCGATTCTAAGGAATGATAATCATGTAGATTTTTGAAAAAAATCTATCAAAAACTGCCATAAAACCTTTATCAAATGGAACGACTATCTTTCCCGATTATTTCAAATAAAACAACCTAAATATTTGTTTACATTGCAAAATTAAAAATGCATAAAAACATAACACTAACAAACATGAACGCGGTTATCGTAGCGTAATGTGACAGCGGGCTAATCAGAGAGCTTCTTGTTATAATGCGGTGTGCGCATCAATTATCAAATGTGCATTAATCAGGTCGAATAGTTTGGCCGAATATTCGGCTATTCGCCCACGCAACTGACCGAATATACTATTCGTTGCAACGCTGATAAAACCTATTGGCTTTGACTTTCCATCAAGTGAGACTGTCGTAAAACGATTGAGAAACTATGCTTATGTCGAGCTTCAGTTTAATTGAGATTATTTCTTGATTACGAGCTAAACACCTGGTTTAAGTAAGGTTGCTCACTGCAATAATTGGTTAATCGGTGGTCACATCTCATGTCAAGTGAAGATGAGATTGGTTGTTTTAATTTTGGTCAACCATTACCGTTAGTTGAAACATGCGATTTGAAAAGGGATAAGGTAGTTTGATTAATCTTTCAGAACCCGGCCGACATAGATAAACCAGAATTTTTACATTTAAATGGAGACAACCGATTTAGTAACCAGCGAATAGGCTTCTCTATTGTAATTATTTTACTGATCTTATTTATACAGACCACGAAACACGATGCAGTAGGCACCCCACCCGATAAATCGATGTAAAAAATAAAACAAAGTCGGTGAATGGTGTGGCCTACCAAGATCGTTCGTCATGGCATTCGTTGGGGGGACCTATGTCCAGCAGTGGCTTTTACAGGTTCTGATGATGATGACGACAATCCCATTTGTAGTAAAGATGGACCTCTGTTTTATGAGGGTTCTGAAGCCATTAACCATTTTCACTTTAATACGTCATATATAGCGCTTCTAAGTGCTAAAATTGAGTTCCTAATTTTAAAGGTTTGGATTGCCATCGATCGATTGATTTAAGTTCATCTTTGAAGCTCCACCCCTATCTCCTTCCCCCCCCCCCCCCCCCTTCGACAACCTTAGGACACATGTCCCCTTCCGGCAATATGTTTTCAGTTGTCAAATTGTCCAACCTGTAATGTCTTTAGTGACACGCCGTGATTTTTGAATAATTTGGGCTGATGTGTTAATGATAACGAAATTGCTGAAATTTACAAAATAGTAGTTTTTTGAAACGATAAAGAGATGTATTTTGTTTCCAACAGCAGAGAAATAAAATTTCGAGCTATATTCCACGTTAGAGAAGTCTACGTAATTCTACGAGAGATGTTTGAGATTTGTTGCTTGAGTCACATTTTGAATCAGTTGTCAGCTTTAGTCGTCTTCTAATGCTACGCCATTAGGTACCTATGTACTTATGAATAAATGCATGAAAACAGCATAATTTAATTATACTGATAAGAGGTGAATGCTAGTACTATAATTAATTAACCGTCTGCCGAGTCGATATTTTTGAGTGGCACACATAAGTAGATGATTATAAATATTCCTAATTATTCTTGGCTGCATTTTGTAAGTTATGCTATGCTGCCAGTTACGTATGGTGAAGTTTCCGTAAATAAACGCAAGCGCAGCACAGGGTTTCATGGCCAACACCACGCATGCGCGGCGGCCGGCGTCCCTCCCCCCTCATTCATTCCACTCCTTCCTGTCATATGCCCCCACCATTTGAAGTCGCATATTGTTTACCAATTACCTTGCTGCGATTGACGAACCAGTCGGAGCAGTCGGCCGGCCAACTACCGACAGCGCTCGCTATCGCGTCTGTCAGGCAGTTCATTCATTTCATTATTCGTAGTTAGTCGCCCGTCGCCAGCGACGCACGCGACTTTCTGACACCGCGCGATGACCCTGTGACGCGATAGCTATGAGTAAAACCGAAATACCGACGGAAGACGCCGCGCCCAGTGTGGCGACGCACGTGGACCGATATGACGATCAGGACAAGGAAAATTCGAAGCTTCTTACCGTAAATGCGCCGACGCCGATGATCACACCTTCCGGTCCTATGCGCAAAGTCAAGAGCTTCAGCGACACTCATAGGATTCGTGATGCGACAGCTGCTTCTGGAGCGGCTTCTGCGAGAAGTCTACGCCCTTACGAGCAAGTTACTCCATATCCTGAGGGTTCGGAGAGTCATTATGGAGCCCCATCAGTTCGATCTCTCGCTTCCATTGGAATGGGATGCACCGACGGGCGCAAAATGGTCATACGAAGAGTACCAACATCACCTACGGAATTGTTTCATCTAGTACGTCCTCCTACGTGAGTACCTCTGCGAATGAAGCTTCCTCCGAGTTGTCATTATTCAATTGCACGCTAATTAGGGCCAACCACACCAGTAGGTAGTTATCTTTTCTCAACATTGCTTTTGTACCTACATAGGTACACAAGCAAACGAGTGATACACCGAAGATTTATAGCAAAAACATTTTTATGATTAATCGAATAACATAAAATATGGTCAAATGAAATGTTTTCTGTTGGTGCTCTACATTTTTATAAAGTGTTTATTGTCATGTGAGATATCTTAAGTGAAATAATTTAATCTCGATGTCGATAACAGTCCCTCACAAACATGGAAACAAAGATGTTGCTCTAGCTTTACCTACTCTGAAGGCAGAACGTCGAGCCAGCTGTACAATTAAATTATGAACACAATGTTTTAACACAAAGAATCAGGTCAGGCTCCTAGCTAAAAGATAACATGAAGGTGTCTGCGTGATTCAACCAAACAATAATAAAGTCTGTATTTAAAGTTCTACTGTTCGCAAGTATATCCAGAGTGAGATGATAAAATGTGTTTTTTGTAATTGGACTTAGTACCTACTAAATAATCTTGAGGTTAAGGGCTTTGACCGTGGTGCATTTTTTACCCGATTCAGAAAAGCTGATAACGTATTTTTAAAGCCGATGAAAGTAAACTAATAAAAAAAATGAACTTTTGTCATGTAACCTAACACTTTAAACCTCCCAAGTGACTTGTGGTGATAAAACCTATCTACAAGAACCACCCTTGAAGTCATACAAACGTTTGCAAAATATCGGCATTTCAGCCGTACACGATAAAAACTTATTAGCCGTCTCGGAGATAAATGGTCACAGACAAACAAACAAGCAAACAGCCTTTCACGGCAAACGCATATACTCCTTATATGGGCTCCTTACGTCGTGGATAAAAAGTAACAATAATTTTTCGTACGTAAATTAACACTCGAATGCTCTTTCTTCACACCATTAAGTAAGTACTCACTGTTAGCAACGTCATTATGGCATAAGGAGTGATTGTTTCTCAGTAAAGTCTTACAAGAATCAGAATATAACGAAGTCAGGTAAATTGTTCACAAAACAATTGTCTATTTAGTGTTCCGCAGTCAAATATGGAACCTATAGTTTCGTTTCATCGGTCTGTCCGTCTTTGTGTCTGTGTGCCATTTCGAGAACATTCATAGCTTCTTCCCAAAGCTTTGTTTGAGGTCACGAAATATTATTTCAAATTGATTCAGCTGTTTATAAAATACTAGCCTCTGCCCACGGCTTGGCCTGCGTGGTAAAAACCTGGAGAAATGCTCACGAACCTGTTTTAAATTTATATAGGTTTTGCTGTTACAAATAAACATCAAAACTTTCGTATTTATAATAATGAGTAGAATTTTATTGTAAACCGCCGGATTAAAGTAAACCGCTTTAGTAGGTATTATTGACTAATCTGTGATAGTAATGTCTATACAAAATCAACTATTATATTAAACTAATACTTACCTCACTGATTTGCAATGAATGATTCCGCTAAAGACAGATGACACAGATAAAAGGAAAATCTTTCCTGAATTAATAAATTTCAACGAAGCTCTAGGATTTAATTATTCGTAAAAAAAATGACAGGTGATAACTCAAGAAATCCGAAAATCCTAGGAAGATTATGTTTGTAAGAAGTTTGGGTCGCATGACCTTCAAAGCTCAGCTGATAATGCTACAACACTGCTATCTATCCACAAAATATAAAATCCTACTAATATAATAAATGCGAAAGTCTGTGTGTGTGTGAGAGAATGTTTGTTACTTTTATTTTATTTTATTTTATTGTTTTAGGAACGACAAACAGTCATACATTCAATTATAAGTTACAAACTAAAGTGAACAATGTTAGGTAAATGTATGACCCACAACGTCATCCACAGATTACTTTAATACAATAATAAACAGGAAGGCTTGAGTCTGTTGCAAGTTTACGCATAAATACGGGTTTATAGTACTGTAGGTAGGCAGTTACTTGCATTCGATGCATGAACAGTTCGTAAGTAATTAGGTAGGTACGTATGCATATACCTACCAGACTTCAAGAAATACTACCTACGGCTACGTGAGTCTAGTTACAATGAGACAAAAACATTTTTAAAAATAAAATAGATTATGATAAAATCAAAAAAGTTAACAGTTATTGAACATTGAGGGTCTTCCGAATCAAATGTTTAAAAGTGCACTCAGGCAAAAACAAGATATCGATGTCAATGAATCGCTCGTTATACGTTTGCACCATTCGTTGTAATGGCACACGTTCACCAGCGTGGGTTCGGTGGGTAGGAGTTGCAAACAAACGACGCGAACGCACCAAGTAACATAACTTATTGCTAATGTCGATACAATCAAACTTGTTGTGGCAGGTTCCGTGCAATGTCATTGCTTCTAAGTAAGTTCTCCTATGTTCGAGTGTTAAAAAATTGTACTTTACAAGTAGGTCAGTATAAGAAAGCATCTATAATTGACTGTTCGAAGGAATTTTTTCTGTACCCTTTTCAATAAATCTACATATTTGTTATAAAACGGATTCCAAATACAAGAAGCATATTCTAGTTGGGGGCGAATTAAACCTGTATATAATTGAAGATACGTTTTCGGGCATTTGAAATCAACCGATGATCTGAGGACAAAACCATACATTTGAAATGCCTTGCTTATTATTTTATCAATGTGTTGGTCTAAGTGAAGTGCAGAGTCCAGTAAAACGCCAAGATCTCTCACTTGGGTCACTTTGCCCAGTTGAGTAACACATAACGAGTAGAGGTAGTTAATTTTATTTAGCTTTTTAGTGAAAGTTATTTGATTACATTTAGGGAGACTGAGGTGTAACTTATTATTGTGACAATATTCAGTTAAACGGTTGAGATCCTCCTGGAGAAGGTAACAAACATTTACGTGGTTTATGGTTCTAAAAATTTTAAGGTCGTCGGCATATAACAGATATTTTGAGTTAAGAAAACAATTGCTGATGTCATTTATGAATAATACGAACAGAAGAGGCCCCAATATGGAACCTTGAGGGACGCCCGACGTGACGGGGATTATAAATATGAATGAAAGCCGTTAATTACGACTTTTTGAGTTCTATTCGTAATATAAGATGCAAACCAGCGCAGAAGGTTACCTCTAATTCCGTTAAAAGCGATCTTGCTAAGTAATAATTGGTGGTCCACTTTGTCAAAAGCCTTTTGAAAATCTGTATATACAACATCCACTTGTCTGCATAGGTCCATACTTTCGAAAATATGGCCTACAAATAGCATGAGATTAGTAGTAGTTGATCGACGTTTAACAAAGCCGTGTTGTTCTTTTAAAATGATGTTGTGTAAAGTGGGATAGATTTTGTTATGAACAAGACGTTCGAAAAGTTTAGATAAAACAGATAGAAGTGAAATTGGGCGATAATTAACGATGTCATGTCTAGAGCCTCCTTTATGTACGGGTGTTATATTAGCGTGTTTCCAGATTTCAGGAAATGTTCCCTCAGTTAAACATTTATTAAATAATATTGAAACTGGTATACAGATAGTCCTGCTTGTATGTTTAAAGAAAATGGGTGTTTGTTACCACGTATCTCCGTAACTGCTAAACCGATTTTGATGAAATTTGGAATGTAGATAGATTAGGATAACCCATAGGCTAATCTAATTTTCGAAAATACCCTAAGAGGGTTAAATAGGCGGCCGGTAAATTTTATATGAAAAAAATAAAAAAATTTGATTCGCTCAAAACTCTGGACAAATAAGCTTTAAAGTAAATAATGAAACATGTATTTTTTATTTTTTCAAAACTACCCTTTGGGGGTGTACAATTGAGTTCTAAACTTTGTATAAATTATAATCCTTGGTTCGATTCATTCAAAAGTTGGTGGACATAGTTTGAAGCCTGGAGACGGTCATATGCTACTTTTATTAACATACCACGCGGGCGAAGCCGCGGGCAACAACTAGCAAGTACTAAAGGCAAGATACGAACACATACAATTGATGCCGTACCGCCTTATCGCCTACCTAGTTGATAATGATTTTAAAATACGTTTTCACACTTTCCAAATGACAGCTAAAGATTATTAGTTTATGAAGTTGGAATAATGTCCACTAGATCACAAAAACAGTAAAAAAAAAAAAAAAAAAAAAACTTCCGCATTTTTAAATGAGGAGGTTCTCAATTCGTGTGCATGTTTATTTTATGTGTGTATGTTACGCGATTTTTCCGCCAATTGTAAACCGATTTTGATGATTATTTTTTTAGTAGGTAAGGGAATACTTCAAGGTTGGTCCCATATAAATTGTAATCCTACTACTATTAAAAAACGTGAAAGTTTGTGAGGATGGATGTTTGTTACTCTTTCACGCAAAAACTACTGAACGGATTTTGATATATTTATTTATTTTTTATCCGGGTACCACGCGGGGCAAAAGCTAGTAAAAATAATATAGGTGAAAAAATGCAGTAAGAAATTTTATATTGGAATAACTCTTTATTGTACACCACATAACCTGTTGCTTACAAATTCAAACAGAGCAAATTACAAGCTAATCGCGGGAGTACAATGGGCGTTCTTATCGCTTATAGCGATCTCTTCCAGACAACCTTTGGATGGACAGGAATTTACGTGAACTATACAGGACGGTCGTGTATAGACAATACAAATATACATTGTGACGAATAATTCATAAAACACATACTTATACATACATGAATACATATCTACATAAATAATCTATATGATAGCAACTCATCAGCTTTGAGATAAGGACAAATAGTGACCGTGCAATAACTTTTTGAAGATGGGAAGGGATTTGGCAGTTCTGATATTGAGGGGTAGAGCATTCCATAGGCGGAAAGCTTATACAGTAAAAGAATAATCATAGAAGGAAGAAGTGTGCACAGGAGATTTAAGTTGCAAGGTCTCAGAGGAGCGCATTAAACGAAAGTTGGAAAGATGAAGATATTCAAAACGCTTCTTGAGATAGTGAGGAGAAAAAGGTCTCACTCTTGTACAGTATCTTATTTAATATACTGTACAAGAGTGAGAGCAGGTGAGCATTTCTGCGTTGGCGAATCGACAACCACTTGAGCTTAGTGCGGAATTCGGAGACGTGGTCATATTTTCGTAACCCTAACACTAAATTTTTGAATTTTGTAAGTAATGCGATATTGTTCCGAATATGCTCATTTGAAAGTCTATAAGGGATGCTAATCCCTTATAGACTTAGTCATTATCAGGGTTAGTCTCCTAATAACGTTTTCGTGTAATTAGCTGCAACAGTGGAAAGTATGTCAGGAAAGACTGCTGTCCTTACTGTTACACTTTCCATCTGTGAGGCCTTAGATATGATGGACCTAATATTTAATTTTAAGCCTTTTATTGAGAAGTTTGTTTAGAGACATTTTAAAACCATACATCACCTCACATAAAAACCAATAATCACTTTGTGATTTTGATAGTACATAGTAGGTGCCTTCACCGATAGTACGGTACGTGAAAATTCGCGTTTTTACAATATGAATAACAAAATTCACGATAGATTTTGGAATAAAATTTATTTATTTACAAAAAAAGGTGTATAAGCAGTTTGCCAGTCATTTAATTCCCATAATAGAAGCTCTGCTTAGTTTGGGGCTAGGGGATGCGGTGTGAAAAATGTCTAGCAATTGTTATTTATTTATTTATTCTGTGTGTGAATAGACACAGATAACATTCTCGGTAACCTAAAGTACTTAAGGCTTGAAATCGGATTAGGTTTACTATTTTAATACTTACACGCATATTTAAAAAATAATCGCTATGTTTAACTGATATATTTTTTTAATACTAATAATTAATTTAATATTTACCAATGAATCAAAAAGAAGTTGATTAAGTTTATTTTTTAGATATGTACAGCATGTGTAACATTATAAAACAGCTTGATAAAATATTACAGCCACAGTGGTAAGGACTAAGGTAAGATAAGCCTTTGAGCTATTTGACGTCATTTTTAATCTTCCTTCATTCATCATTAATCCAAACAACTTTTTCAAGGTTGTGTATTGTGTATTGTCGGAACGAACATAATGTATTCGTAACGTTATTAATGTTTTTTTCCATTGAGGTCAAAATCTCGAACTAAAAATAATTAATACTGAATGTCTTATCTGCATATGTTTAAATAGTTCAGTGTTTCAGTAAACATGTCACTTTATTTGAATCTCGACAGGAAATCTACAATGAATTATCTTGGACATGTTGAAACTTATTAAGGAACATTTCACTTTTATTATTATACTGTAAATGCGTATTTGCGTACATAACTTGTTTAAAAAAGTTGCAGTTGCTAAGTTATCTTTGCCGGAAAATCATATTTTAGACCTATACCCCAAACAAGTCAATCTTAAAGTCAAAGGCAAAATTCATTGAAATCACAAGGATCACTTTGAAAAGTCGATTTTATCTACTACTTGTCTCTCCGCGACATGCCAGGAAAGTAGGGCAAGAAAATAAGCCCGTTTATTCTTTTAATAATCCTTTTATCATCTAAATAATCTGATATTTTATAGTATGCATTTTTATAAAGTTATTATATAAATACGTTTTTGAAAGCGTACGCCTTTAAACGATTTACAAACTTTATGGAGTCTACAAGTGGCAACAGCGAGTTTATCTTTATGTCTAGTAATAACATTGTGATTATCGCAATTTTTTTGTTAAACAAATTAATATTTTTGTGAACATCATCAGATTTCCATAGATGTATTGACAAGGGAATGTCATAATATTTATTTCTTTAAACTTTGTGAAGTGATTCTCTGGGGCCCATATTATAAATTGCTCGAACAGCCCTCTTCTACAGCACCAAAAAGGTATTTATATCTGCAGCACTCCCCCACAGCCGTATACCGTACGACATAATACTGTGTAAGTAGCTGAAGTAAACTAGTCTAGATGTGTCGACGTCTGTGTAAAGATGGATCTTTTTGACTGCGTATGCTGCAGAACCGTCTCTTCGACAACTTATCAATGTGAGGATTGTAAAAGTATCTTAGGAAAATATAGAGACAGGTGTGAAAAAATAAGAAGTATTACAAAGGTCACTGATGCAGTCAGCATGCTATGCAAGCTAAAACGGAAGTGGTGGGTCAATTCGCTAGAACCTAATATGAGTGAGCGGATTATGCACTGGTACCCACGAGACGCCTACGCCCAATTTAGGGTGCCACAGTTATTTTTTTTGAGAATGTACCTACATAGATTATTTATAGAAATAAAGACTTTAATTACCTTTTTAAATCTTAGTTGTGAGATTTCAAAGTGGTTATGATTTACCTACAGTACAATGTGATTCATGTGTTAGGTTATGATGGTTATACACGTTAAGTCGTGGAGGATGTAATTATTTATTATTTCTTTCTTTCTATTTTTTTTTATATTTTTTTTTACGCAGGCCTCCAGATGAAGACACGGCGTCGCATGAAAGCGATTGTGAAGAGGAGGAGGAAGACAATACAGTACATCTGAAGCCAAGAAGGCCTTTTTGGGCCAACAAGATTCAGTTCGTATTAGCTTGTGTTGGTTATTCCGTGGGTCTTGGCAACGTGTGGCGTTTTCCTTATCTCTGTTACAAAAGTGGAGGAGGTGAGTCAAATTAGTTTGTTTTCAAAAAAATATATAAAAATATGTGTGCTGTCGGTGTAATTTTTACTTTAAATACAATGTGATATCCGTATGAAAGGTGCAATGATCCTTTAAAAATGCTTTCTTTTACCATCAGTCACAAATACTTTTGGTTACTGACTCACGACAAGGATACAAAGAAAAATCTATGATGAAACGATTAATTATTTTTTTTAACGTGATGAACCAGACTTTAATGCGTTAAGTATTAAGTATATTTATTTTCATTTCAAGCATAGATCAATAAATGTCAAGAAAGTAATATGCTGACAGTTTTTTTTCCACTACAAACACTTCAGACAGGACCCACACTAACTTAGTGTTGTAAGTCCTGCTTTCCTTCAAGGAACAGTAATAATTTCGTAGCATAGTATAACAATTCTGTATTAAGTAGTACCTACAATAATTCTTCAATTATAATTACCTACTTAAATGATAATTATCAAGCAAAAACTCCTAAACATTTTGAAAAATAAAGGCTGTCAATTCATAATCCATCCAGCTTCAGCAGAAACAGCTTAGCCATGATTCGATTGTGAGGAACTATATTTTATAAGAGTAATTCACCACCACAGTACATCCCGGATACATGCGATTCATTTTCCCGGTGGCAATGTGGCACTCTACCGTTCTCCATTCCATCCGCTCAACCCAGTCCATGATAGCGTCTTTCGTATCACTATTCCAACTAGATGACGTCTTCGCTCCACCGTAATCAGCTCATTAATGTCACAAAACCATGTCGTGTTCGTCGTGACATTGCTTGAGAGCAGTAAATAGTACTAGCATTCTAGTTAGAGCTATTTTCACAATTACCAAACCACGAAATATATTAATGACAAGAAACGTGGCCGCGAGGACTTCAAATTATGTTTTTATCAATCCATCTAACGCTACCGCTCTAATAACTCTTAATTGTTATAATAACTTATAAATTTTTAGGGTTCCATAGTCAACAAGGAACCCTTATAGTTTCACTGTGTCCGTCCGTCTGTCTGTCCGCGGCTTAGCTCAGAGATGAAAAAACACGACAGTAGTATAATGAGTTAAAAGGAAAACTATCAGAGCTAAGTAGGCTTTACAAGTTAACGAGTAAAAGTCGATCAACGGAAAATTTCGTACAAATTCCATTGAAAATTACTTAGATGAAGTTGTAAGTTGTGTAAAACATATAATTACCGCTTATTGTGACGGGCAACTACGGAACATTGCGCGTGGCCCGACACGCACTTGGTCAATTTTTACTTAAAAGTATAATATTGTAATTTTGATCATAAATCCGCAAACGAATTATACTTTACTATGTATTAGTGAATCTTAAAAACATATTCTAACTAAATCTATGTAGGTATCGACTATTAACTAAAGTTATTTCAACAACATCGCGATGTAATAAATATATTAGGCACACTAAAAATCGTGATCCGCACGATGTTTGTGTCTCCGTGCGCTAACCGAGGCTGGTTCACACCGAGGCACCAACAACTGCACGACAATGTGGTGTGAATTACAGATGATGCCTACGGTAAACTGACACTTCAACCCAATCACAGCTCGCAGACGTATTCTCAAGATATCGAATGATTTATTGCTGCTTATGGATATATTTAGAAATAGGAGTATGTAGTTCGTTGTTTAAAGGAAATATGACGTACGAGTTATCAGGATTTGCAAATAAATACCTATATAGTGGAGGGTTCAGTTCAGCTTATAACCGTAAAAAACTAGGTTTTGGATTATACCTTTTTAACTTAAAAAAACAACCTATGAACCTAACCTCTCTTCTGTTTACAATATGGCTAAACATTGGCAGCCTTTTTGTTAATACGCCAAATTAGAAAACAGCACTGTTTTGTAAAGCGGCTAGCCGTTATGTAAAAGAGCGGATTATACGTTTTGGCTGTGATATCTCCATATTGATGTTTGTTTTTAGTGTACACACACAAACACACATACACACACACATGTTACTCCTGAGATATCCAGACTCTTAAGAGACTGGTAGTATCAGGAGAACCTACAGGCACACTCTCTCACACACACTACCACACACTCCACATACAAACAAACACCCTACTTACATTTTATTTTTCTAAATTAGTAAAACCTAATAACTGTAACTATAGTCTTAGATATTAGAAGAGCGGGGCCTTCTAACACAAGTATTTTCTACTTAAATGAAGGTCCCAACCCTAATGAAATTCTGCTACAGAAATAAAAACCATTTATTATTATTAGTGTATTCTCTGTTACCATTTTCCCCCAAAAACGGCTAAATAAAATTGTAACGCGGTTTTTTGCAATCATCTTGTTCGATTTGAAGGAAGATTTGAAGTCGGGGGTTTCTATCTTGTCTAGATAATAACGAAAACATTTTCGGTGTGAGTTGTTATAAAAATGGGAAGATACTCTAACATCGCCTAATTAACAACTGGGAGGAACACTACTTGTCTTCCAGTCGCTAACTATTGCCTGATTCTTGTTATCTAAACTTCAGTCAGTAGTTAAAGTAATTCTGACGATTTTATTCGTTTGTCATGACTGACAGGGGGTGAAAGTTTGTCGGTATTTTTCAATAACGCGACTCCACGCGTGCAAAGCGCTAACAACAGCTATCGTATTAGGTATACAACAGTTAATTGTAGGAAGTGTATTATTACTTAGTATGTGTAATACCACTCAAACCCCTTGTAACCTTTCGTAAAGTACGTTCCATCCAAAAGTTGTCTGGTAGAGATCGCTAGGTAGCGATAAGACCGCCCATCGTACAGCATTGTTTGTAGTACTTATCTAAGCAAAAATATTATTTGCTGTGTAATACAATATTTATAATCCATCTATATACACAGATAAATTTCCAATATCGTGCACATGAAATCAATAAGAGAGATAGAGAAGACATACTAGACTGTAGCGATAGCAAGACAACAATATTTGTGCCACACTCAAATTTAAAAACAATACAACAGTAGAATTTTATCAAAAAACAGTTGTACTCAAGTGAAGAGTAATGCCGTTGACAGACTATGCAGTCTAAAAAAGCAATAGGGTTTAAAAAAGCACATTATTATATTTTAATATTAAAACGACGGTTTGACCAGGTAAAAAGTATGTTTAAAATGTATTTAGTTCTGTAGTTAAGTTGCTTAACAGTTAACACCACACAGTCAACAGTTTCTTATGGTACAACATTCTATCGCGATTTTCATTTCTTGTAATGATCAAATGACGACCTCTGTGGCGCAGTGGGCGAATGCCCGCCTGTGACGCAGAAGGTTGCGGGTTTGATTCCCGCCATGGAACAAATGTTTGTATGATCTGCAAATATTTGTCTCGGGTGTTTTCTGTGTATAATATGTAATAAATATATATATATATATATATTGTATCAGTCATGTAGTTCCTATAGGTAATACAAGCTCTGCTTAATTTGGTACTGGATGATACTGTGTGAAAAATGTCCAGCATTATTTATTTGATTTATTTGTTTTTCAAATGACTGGGCTAATTACGCAATTTCTGTGGGTCAAATAATACCTAAACATTAAACAATTGGCACAAGTCAAACGTTGACTGACGCGAACGAAAATCCTGTAGGTAGTTTTCTTTTAATTGAAAGCCTATACCTATACATTTTTTACTGTCAACATATAAACTATTTTTTGTTACTGCAACCCGTATTCCCTTAAAGTACCTACTCGTAGAGCATAAGCAAAACATCTCGCTTTCTGCGAGGTTTTTAATGTATCCGTTTGCCCTGGTATTTACAATAAAGTTAATAGATTATTTTTTTAACTTTGTTCCAGGTGCATTTCTCATTCCTTATTTCATAATACTCCTCGTATGCGGTGTACCCATGCTTTTTATGGAGCTCGCTATAGGGCAGTACACGGCTCACGGGCCAATAGGAGCTCTATCTCAGATATGTCCGCTATTCAAAGGTAATGAATCACATTTAATAAATAATGCATTTAACACAATCTAAAAGATTCCTAGTCCCAAAAAACTGTTTTAATTCCAGGTGCGGGTCTGGCGAGCGTGGTGATCTCATTCCTAATGTCCACCTATTACGCAGTGATAATTGCGTGGGCCATCTACTATTTCTTCACATCTTTCAAGACCGAGGTTCCGTGGGCCAGCTGTTCGAATAGATGGAACACACAGCAGTGCTGGGTGCCAAACCATAACCATACAAAACCTAACGGATCACAAACACCCACCGAACAATTCTTCGAGTAAGGTTTGGTTTTAAGTTATAAAGTTGTTGGAATAGTTAATAAATGGCATCTTCAAGGTCTTTATGTAGCAGCAGTGTGGATAAGATGGGGTATTATACGGAGAATGCCTGAGGCGGAACCGAGGATTCAAATTCTCATATTGATATAGAGATTATCGCAAGAAATATATGGGACCGTCATTTTAATAGTTCAATTATTTCGACTTACGAAATAATTTAACTATTAAAATCGATAGTACGAAATTATAAGCATCTTCATACGATTCAAGCGTGTTTTTCTGAAAGCACGCGCACAAGACTACCTATTCATGTTCAAAGAGGGAGCGCATCTGGTCAGACTAGGCAACAGATAATGTAATCAAAAATCTTCATTGGTATGAAGATAGCATGTATGCCTACTTACTGGCAGTTCTAAATGAAATACAGAATCACACGATGTGATAAGCGATAATAATTTTCATAGTGCTTAAATAATCAAGTTATAGCGAACTGAACTAAAATTAACATCTATTTCTTATTTTTGCAGGAAAAAGGTATTGAGCATGAGTGATGGTATTGAGTTCCCTGGTGGCATGCGGTGGGAGTTGGCAGCTTGCCTTGTCTGTGCTTGGGTGCTAGTGTACTTCGCCCTATGGAAAAGCATAAAATCTTCCGCGAAAGTCCGTTACATTACCACCACACTGCCTTTTCTACTAATCATAGTATTTCTCGGCCGATCGCTGACACTTGAAGGAGCGGATAAAGGATTAAGATTTTTCTTCAAACCTGATTGGGAATTACTAAAACAATCAAAGCCATGGGTTAACGCAGCGTCTCAAATATTTAATTCAATCGGCATTGCCTTCGGATCGATGATAATGTTTGCTTCCTACAACCGATTCGACAACAACTTCCTTCATGACACTTTAGCTGTATCCTTAGTAAATGCAGTCACGAGTTTGATCGTTGGAATATTTACATTTGCTACCATCGGAAATATCGCCTTTGAACAAAATACTTCGGTGAAAAACGTTATAGCTGATAGTAAGTATACCTCTGACTCCAATTAAATTAAACTGCTATTATCCTAGCTTAAGGCGCATAGGGCGATAGGGTTGATTGGATGAATTCTTCTCTAAGTAGTCAATATAAATGTTATACATAGTAATTTTATCTATAAACTATTTTTTTAAGTAATTCTCCCTATTTAATTTTCATGTAAACTACTATAGAAACTCTTTTAACAGAAAATTAATGCGTTTTTCTTACTTTTTTGTAAGCGTGTCACAAGCGCCACGGTCCTGCGCATGCTATTATAAACTTTAATGCAATCAAGTTGCGTTTGAAATTTGTGTTGTTAATTTCTGATATGCTAATCTAGCCTATCACATTAATTGCTTACCAGTCGCTTTCTAGCAAGTAAATATATTAAACAGCATCGTTATGTTTAATTTCAG
This sequence comes from Perizoma flavofasciatum, assembly GCA_958496245.1. Classification (NCBI taxonomy): domain Eukaryota; kingdom Metazoa; phylum Arthropoda; class Insecta; order Lepidoptera; family Geometridae; genus Perizoma; species Perizoma flavofasciatum. The sequence continues at coordinate 7,577,049 of OY292425.1, read as the reverse complement.
GTCCAGGTTTACTATTCGTAGTTTATCCTCAAGCTATTGCAAAAATGCCAGCTCCACAGTTATGGGCGGTACTTTTCTTCTTCATGTTTTTGTGTCTCGGTCTCAACAGTCAGGTACAGAAAGATCACAAATTCGTCATCATTTAATCACAAGTATCCACATGATTGGACTAAGAAAATGTAATTTAAATTGGTTTTTTTCTTACAGTTTGCGATAGTCGAGGTGGTGGTAACATCGATTCAAGACGGCTTCCCCGATATGATACGTAGAAGGCTCGTGTACCATGAACTATTGGTACTATGCGTCTGTGCTGTATCGCTAGTGTTCGGATTGCCACACATCATTCAAAGCGGCATATTCGTATTCCAACTGATGGACTACTACGCTGCATCTCTGAGCATAACGTATCTGGCTTTTTTCGAAGTAGTCGCCATAGCTTGGTTCTATGGTGTGGGACGCTTGTCGAGAAATATAAAACAGATGACGGGTGAGTTAAGCATAGAGGATTGAGATTTGAGGTCTGCCTCTCTGCTTCCGCTTTACTGTTTATAATGAACATAGGTCTAGCGCTAACCTGTTTTAAAAAGATAGAAATGAATAGGCACCGTGTCTCGATTACGCAAGAGTTATCGCTGGTAAAGATAACCTTGAATCTGTACTTTACAGTGCACTCATGTGATAGTGACCATAATTTAATTTTTGTTGAATAAGTACCTACTTGTTCACTTTGTTCCGTAACACAAACATGATAATAATCACTTTTTACATTTATTAATACACTCATGGATATAATTAGAGGAATGGAACAAAAAAGAGACAGATCGAAACCGAAAACTTTTTTTTTTTAATATAGGTAATAGAAATTATATTAAGTACTTTATTAGTTTTAGCATTTTGAATGAAAATAAAACTTACTTCAGTAAAAAACACAAGACTAATCATCAGAAATCTCAAAAATGACGTTTTGAAGAATCTCTTCAATCATCACATTGAAAATGTGATTGTGTTATGACATTACGGGGATTTTCCTCGTCCTGGAGCGTAGATCTGACCTCAGAAGAAGTCAAAGTGCGATTTCTCAGAAAACTGCTCACCATAAATCGATCGTCTCTCGCTGAAGTGACTCTCTTGCGACCTTGCCCTGCACATCTCGTGTACTCTACAGTCTGCCGATAACGTCTAACAATTCGAAAGATGACTAAGGTACATTATACATTATACTAAGGTATAATGTAGCCATTTTGCACTAAGAAGTTTTTGTGCATATTTTCAGTCTTTTTTTTCGATTGATGAAGTGTTCCTCTATATAAGTTCATGAGTGTAGTAGGTAAGGTTTTTTTTGTCTATTTGGATACAACAAAAAAAAACGTTACGTTAGGTCAGCAACCTTCAAGCGCTGTAGTTTTCAACGCCATTCACGAACACTAAAATATATAAATCTTTACAGTTTTTATTTTATTTATTAATTTTACGTCAATTCTTAAACGTACAAAGTGTATTGGCCAAGCTAGCCAATATTAAGAGACATATTATTAGAGACGACCTCTGTGGCAGATTGGGCAAAGGCCCGCCTTTACGGTTGCGGGTTCGATTCCCGCTGCAGTACAAATTTTTGTACATTTGTCTCGGATCTGGGTGTTTTCTATGTATAATGTATATATTTTTATACTTATATATTTTTTTTATGTTTGTATTTACATAAAAAATATATAAGTAATTACATCATTAGTCATGATATACATCAGTCATGTAGTTCCCATTACACAAGCTCTGCTTACTTTGGGGCTAGATGATGCTATGTGAAAATGTCCAGCATTATTTATTATTTACTATTATATTTTATTTTCAGGTCGGTACCCATCTCTGTATTTCCGATTCTGTTGGCTGATAGCAAGTCCAGCACTGCTCCTCGCGTTGTGGGTGGTGTCATTGGTTGACTACATGCCTCCCAGCTACAGAGACTACGACTATCCGTTATGGGCGCAGGTCCTGGGCTGGATTATCGCATCCCTCTCATTACTGTGTATACCAGTGTACGCCGTGATTATAGTCATAAGATCGCCTGGCGATAATTGGAGAGAGGTAAATATTTTTTTTTAACTACCGTAAATATAAGTACTTAGGTAGGGCAATGTATAATAATTATTTCCCTTGCGCACTGGACGCGCGAACACTCTTATCGGAAAACTTCCACGTTGACGAAGACGTTTATGTAACGCGATAATTAGGTAAGGCTAGATTTCGCATATCTATTGAAAGTTGCGCGAACTATAGTAAAGTATTAGAGATAATTTTCTTATGATGCATCAAGATTAGACACATGAAGGTAGTTTTCATTATGTAAATATGAGTGGTTCCTTCTATTTCATGATACATAATTATCTTGAAATGAAAAACGATGATATTTACTTAGATAGATGTTTTACGCTAAAACTACGCCTCTTCATCTCCACTGCGTTTACTTAGTGTTGACTCACAGCAAGATATTTCAAATTGATTCTTGTTATTTCAACGAATACACAGCTTTGACTGATGTTAAAAAATATCGGGGTTGTACTTTTAGTATAGAACATCCAATACAAAATGTGATTTTTTAACTTATTAACAGAGTTAGGTATTGAATAGTGTTATCGGTAGAACAAAAATTGTATACCTACTTTTGGTTTCCAAAAATAATTCGTCAGGCTTTTCCTGCTATTTGACTAATATTGTAGATAAGATATTTTGTATATGACGTGATGAGTAATTTTTCTTTTTGCAGAAATTGCGTAACTCCATACAGCCGACTTCATTATGCGAATGTGGTATCAACGGTTGTGATATATGCTGCTCCGAGTCTGATCATTCGGAGGATAAAGCTGCAATGACCTAGTTATAGGAAACCTAACGATAATTGCCATGAGTAAAAATATAATACCGAATAAATTACGTCGCGTACCGAACAGTTTCAGTAGGCTTGAGATAATGACGTATAAACAATTCAATAAGATAATACAACAGTATTTCATCATACTTATCATTAATTACCTACAAATGATATGAACCTACAGAAAGCGCATTCGACCCAAACCACAATTATTATTATATTCCTACATTTATAAAGATTGTGTAGGATTGATACTTTTCCACACTCGAATAAGCGCAAAGCCGCACTAGCATAAGTTGAATGCACGTCCATACAGTTCACCGCATAAACGTTGCCAGAAATAATTCTATATATTTTACAGCAGCAAATGAATAAATGAACATATAATACTTAAATATAGGTACCAAATAAACATTTTATTTCAAGCTCTTGCTGAAACTACTAACTGCAAATACCAATTTTTTTTTAGTGGAAAACAAAACATTCCGAGGGCACAAAGACGGGACTAGGGTACTGAATTCTTACTCGCACTTCATTGAATGTTTAATTATTAAGTAGATATATAAAACTTCTTTAGAATTGAGATTAACCAGTATTAGCGTAATTATAGTGCTGTAAATAAATTGGCACCAACTAATAATGAAAAATACAATAACCTATTCAATGGGTCATTATTGTCTCAGACAAAAGTCATATTTTACATTCCATAGTTTATACAAAAATAGTATTTGTAAGTTTATGGTGTACTGTATAGTTTATAATAACACAACACATCAATATTATTTTAAGCTGAATTTTATTTATAGTTTTTGGTTTTGCCTTAAGAAACAATCAAGATTATGTCCCAAATATTAGTTAGGATAAAATAAATAGGTAAATACTTACAAGCAATTTAATTAATGTACAAGTTGAAATGTAAATAATAAATAAATATGTTGGAATGTAAATAAAACATGTGGATTGAATACATTTAGTTATGTAAGGTAATAAAACATGTTTAATTACATTCTGTACCATTTAATTAAAAATTCTGGAAAAAAATTAACAGAAACAGTTATTTAGATATAACTGAAAACCTCTTAAACCCCCCACAAATTATCATGTTCATACTATTGACATTACATTATTGACAAAACTAAGGCACTGACTTAGTTTTGTCTCATTCTGACAGTTTTCATCAACAAAATACAAACAATTTTTTTTACTTTACAACCCACCTACAACAGTGATATTTATCTACTTCAGGCTCCATTTATAATTAATTATTATTTAGATAAAACTGTCTTGTCTATTCACATAATTCAAATTGTTACTCTCAGCAGTCAACTAAACAACTAAACCTAGTTTAGGCCTGTTATTTTTCTAAGGTACAACTAATGAACAGTAAAAAATTGAAGTGTCATGTTTAGTTAGAACAACATTACATTACGATTGCATTGAATAGTAGATTAAAAGTACTTACAAGTAGATTAAATGAACTTGGCTATTTCTTCCTCTTCTTAGGGTTGGTATCAATATCATCATCTGAGTCAGTTTCACCTTCTTCCTCTTCTAATAAGTCTACTGCAAAAATGTAGGTAGGTGTAATGTCAGAGACAATGATGTGGTGTTAATCACCACATCATTGTCTCTGATGGCATCATTGGCTTTTTTTTATTGTTGCAATTGTTATAAGATACATCATTTAATGGTCTGGTAGGTACAGTGGTTTTATGATTTACAATACATATAGTATGATAATTTTATATAGGTAGGTTACCTTGATGAGCTCTGTTCCATGCATTAGGTCTCTATTGAGCAGCATTGTCAGAAGGTTACTTTTGTAATCTTTTAGGTGATTTTTAATTACGTCAGCTTACTTTTAGATTACACAAATCAAAAGGTTACTTTTAGGTGATTTTTTGGAATTTGTTGGTAGGTTTTTATTTTCTTACTTGAATATAAATTGAAATAAAACATAGTAGCTTGTTGCATAATTTTTGCAATGTTGGCAAAAATATAAATAAAAAAATGGATAAGAAAAATTAATATTGTTAAATGCAACAAGATGGAAAACACTACTACTATATTTTTTTGTAAGTTAACAACCAACATCTGTCTATCAAACCTTCAGTACCTACCTTATTATAGGAAAAAAATAATAAAGTAAGCAAGATTACTTTTCACACCAAAAGGTTACTTTTTTATCTATTTTAGGTAATGTTTGTCATGGCGTGCTGTCAGCCGGGTCATGTTTTTTGGTAGGTATGGTTTGCGCATGCATGAAAGACAAGTGGAAATCGGAAATGTATTTACCTCAGGTACTAGTATTATAATATCTGTGCCTCAGGTGAATCGAAACTATATTTACCTGAACCGCTTACTTCATCAATCATCTTTGTCAGAGCTGCATTTGCAACTTCTTGAAAGGTTTCAATCGTCTTGGCGAGATTTTTTGTATCCAATTCTCTACTAACAGTTTGTAAAATTGTACCATTTTGAGATATAGATAACTTTATTTCAGGTAGCATGATGAAAATGAGCAAAGGTGAATCCCAATAAGTCTGTGAGAACTGTGGGCCAATAATTAAATAACTAAGAAGGACGTCGAACACAAATTCAACTGAAATAGAAAAGTAACAAAACGTTCTGTCAGCATGTTTTTTTTTTTATTTAGCCATCTATTGTAGGCTATAGTCGTATGACCATACTACCTCGTCTTTGTAACTAATCTGTCAGCATGATAGTGTCACAGATTATTTTATTTTTTTTAATAGTCTGTGTGACATTTCACTGTCTCCATTTTACGGATTTTGGATTAGGAAATGTCAAAATTAGGAAATACAGTAAATTAAATATAATGAATTTGCAAAAAAATCTTTTAATTTTGCAGCATAAATTAAACTATTTATTGCTTACTAATATTCTATTCTTGACTTGGCTATAGATAGATTAGGTAGGTAGGTACCATCGTCACCGGTATCCTAAAGTCTATGGTAGCAGCAATATTTAAAAAAAGAATATATGTGAGTTTTGGGTATGTAGTCATTGTCACAGATAATTTTTTTTTTATGGTCTTTGTGTCGGTAAAGTTAAAAATTATTTAGTGTTAAATTTTAATTTCTTTGTTCATTGTGTAGGTGAATGTGTAAAATTTAGTGTTTATATCTTTAGATGTAACGAATGATTTGAAACGCTATGATAAAAAATAATTTGCATTAAAATAAATGTTTTACTTATGTTCAACACCTCATAACATTACGATTAGACGAGCGAGTAGGTAGGCAATGCTATTGTGCTTGTGCTCACAATTATAAACAGTGAAGGAAAACATCGTGCGTGCGTGAACTGACAACTACTTTTAGTTAGCAGATGCATCAAAGTACATTGATGAAATAATTTACTCCAAATGAAATATAATTTAATGAAAAACAAAAAATTTAACATTTTCACGAATGAAAAGAAGGTTAAGGAAAACGAGGTAGTATGGTCATACGACTATAGCCAATCCTAAATGGGTAAATTTTAAAAAAAACTTTTAGGTATTTGATTTCTTAATTGAAAAATCAAATTGTTTACAAAATTCTGGTCGATTTTCTGCCATTACACCGACCATCTTCTTACCTTCACACCCTCTGTATTGTTTATGAATGTATCATTGAACGGACACTGGCGGAATCGTGACAACTAGCCACAGAAGCCATAATTAAGAAGTTGAAGTTGACTTCTTGATTATGGCTTGTCTGGTAGTGTCATAAACTTTTGGAAAGACGTGCAAGTTTTCACACATGCATGCATGCAGTACACATCACAAAAAGAGACTGCTAGGTCACAGACTAGTTAGGGATAATACCTACAAATACGTATAGTTTGACTCCACGCGCACGAATCACTAACAAATGAATAGTTTTGAATGGAAGCCGCGGACAAAAAACAAGTTGTACCGTGGATGCCTGCCTTATTTTGTCTATGGATACAATACAGCCATAAGCCATAATTGCTTCGTGAATAAAATGAACATAATTTTACGTACTTATAGCATTTCAAAATGTAGTCTGTACTGCTCGTACGCGAACCTTATTGCGAGTAAGAGTGAGAGAGAAAGTGTTTGTTTGCTTACGTCGTCGGCCTCTCGTTTCTCTCTGAGCGTTCATCCTTTTGCGGGAAGGAAATTTTACTTGCGGGGTTGTGGGGGGAGATAGGAATTACAAATTTTCTAACGGAGCGGTAGCCACAGACTACCCTGGTACATATAGTAGTCTGTGCCACAGACTACTATATGTACCAGGGGCGGTGGCACAAAGTTTTTTTCCTTTGGTAAGATTTAAGATACTGTTGGAGCAAAGAGGTAAAGCTCAGACATAGTGTAACCTCATGTCAGATATAAAACAATTGACGGAAAGTTTTCAGTGTCACTAGAGATGAAAATTTTGCAATAACCAATTTCCAGTATCATAGTTTTATAAAGTGTTTTCTCATTTGATTTGTTTGTATATAATTCTTAAAATGATTATATAAAATGTTCTGAGTACTCTGCTGAGTTTCCTTCAACTAGGGCCCAGGTTTAAGGAACCAACCAACTAGGCGTAGTGTCGCCAACAAAGGTTAAGGGCCGCAGCATAACAACGAAGAAAATGAACGAAAACGGAGAAAAAAGTGCTACGAGCACTGTGAGTAAATATGATACTTTGAGTTTAGCATCAATTGAAAAACTTGAGGGTGCTACTAACTACAGCTCTTGGAAATTTGTAATGGAGTTGTACTTGATACATGATGATTTATGGGAGTATACGCATACTACGCCTGTAGATGAAGTAGGCAAAAAGAGAGACCAAAAAGCAAGAGCTAAAATATGCTTGATGGTAAAACCAGAGTGCCTTATTCATGTAAGAAAAGTGAAAACAGCCAAAGAGGCTTGGTTAGCTTTAGAGAAAGCATACGAAGATAAAGGTCTGAATAATAGATGCAGATTGTTGTCAAAATTAGTAAGTCTGAAACTTGAACAGTTTTCAACTATAAGAGACTATATAACGGCAATAATGACAACTTCGCAAAAATTGAGCGATTTAGGAAAAGAAATCGACGATGAGTTGCTAGCTGCGCTGATGCTTCAAGGATTAACCGAGAATTTTCAAGCAATGAGACTGGCTATTGAAAATTCTAACATCAAAATCACAACAGACTACGTTAAAACAAAACTTTACCAAATGGAGGATACATATGCAGCTACGAGTGCAAATAATCACGCTCTGCTATCAAAGAAAAAGAATTCTTATACACAAAAACAACAAAAGAAGTTGAAATGTTTTATTTGCGATGGACCTCATAAGGCGAGGGATTGTCCAGATAATAGGAAGAAGAAGACCAATGAAGCTTCAGTGGCTTTGGCGATGGCGACTTCGACTTCGACTTCAGAAGATTCTTGGATAGTTGACTCTGGCGCTTCAAATCATATGACATCAAGGCGTGAATGGTTGCATGATCTGAAAAAGTATGACAGGGGAGTGACTGTAGCATGTGCAAATGGAGATAGACTGCAAGGTATTGCAAGTGGTAAAGTGGTATGTACAGAACCGAATGTTACGATTGATGCTATGTATGTTTCAGGATTAGCTTCAAACTTACTTAGCGTTAGTGCTATCACTAAGAAAGATCGTAATGTAGTATTCTTTAATGGAGGTTTTAACATTGTAAAGAGTAGTGATTGTAAAATAACCAGTGAACCTTTATTAACAGGAGTAGAGGTAAATGGTGTGTACAAATTAAAACAGAGTTTGAAGCACACAGCGTTGGTAACTGCTATCAGTGCAGAGAAGGAACTGTGGCACAAGAGAATGGCTCATCTTGGAGTACGTAACCTTAAACTATTACGAGATAGTTTGGCAACAGGGGTAAGTTTTTCAAATGATCCCTTAGTATTAGATTGTGTTGCTTGTCTGAAAGGTAAGCAAACCAGACAGCCTTTCAAGAAAAGTAGTACAGCTAGCAGAGCAGGCGGTGTACTTGAGCTTGTACATACAGACGTCTGTGGTCCAATGGCTGAGGAGTCATTTGGCGGATTAAAATATTTTGTTACGTTTATAGACGATTATACACGTAAAACCTTCGTGTATTTTCTTAAATGTAAGAATGAAGTTTTTAGTAAACTTGAAGGGTCTCATTACGAAAGGTGGTTTAAATCGGTGGTTTATCTTTTAGACCTTTGATTCCTGATTTTCAAGACAAATTGTTGTGCAAAGGAAACAAGGCTTAAAATTGAATGCTATAGTATAATAGCCGACAGTCTATGTGACATTTCAAAAAGAGGTTTGACTACAAATAACTGCTAAAAGATAAACCAGGCGGTCACCTAGTTTATTTATATCATAACTCAACCTCTTTTTGAGAACCTACTTTCTTTGGTAGCCAATCAAAATTATGTTTTTCTTTTTTATTTTGGTTTAGAAGTGTTTTTTAAATTAAACGGTCATCCCGCGGTTTTATTTTATTTTTGAATTGTCGATCGTAGTGGCTTTGCAATAATACTTTTTTTTCGATAAGGTATATTTAAACCATGGTTTAGTGGATCTGACAGAACTTGAGTTCAACTCGAGTTTAGACCACGTTTCGTAATGAGACCGGAAGAGTTCAAGAATTTTGCGGAATTACAGACTGGACAGAAATTAAAAACTTTACGGTCAGATAATGGCAAAGAATATGTGAATAATCGGATGAATGATTTCATGAAGAAGTTTGGAATCAAACATCAGTTGACCGTGGAATATACACCTGAGCAGAATGGTGTAGCGGAACGGGCAAACAGAACGATTGTAGAAAAAGCAAGGTGCATGATCCAAGAAGCTGGATTAAGCAATAAACTTTGGGCGGAAGCTGTAAATACAGCTGTTTATTTGAAGAACAGATCTCCAACAAAAGCTGTTAGAAACAAAACGCCTGAAGAAGCTTGGACTGGGAGGAAACAAAATTTGAAGTTTATAAGAGTCTTCGGGTGTAGAGCTTTTATGCATATTCCGAAACAAAAACGCACCAAGTGGGATTCAAAGAGCAAAGAGTTGCTACATATTGGATATTGTGAAGACTCTAAAGCTTATCGTTTGTTTGATCCAGAAACCAAGATGGTACACAAAGCAAGAGATGTTGTTTTCTTTGAAAACCAGTTTCACTCAAACAAGGAAAGTTCAGAAACAAGAAATAACGAGATTCCTCTTATTTTTGAACACGAAGATCTACCAGTACAACAAACAAACATGGAAATAGAAAAAACGCAAAACGTGAGTGGAATTGAAATTATAAATGAGTTGCAAATGGAAATTGAAGAAGAAGAAGAACTTCAAGAACATAACGAGACTGTAAGGGATATGGGGACCATGCATTTCTTACAAGAGAATGAAGAGTCTGATAACAATGAAATAGAGAGTTGTGATGAATGGGAAATGGCACTTGATGATAGAAATGAAGAGCTACTGCAGCCAGAACTTCCTAGAGAGAGAAGATATCCATTAAGAGAGAGAAAAGCTAAAGAATTTCCGGATCACATCACATATCAGGCGATTGAAAGTGATTTTCCACAAACAGTGACTGAAGCTTTATCAAGCAAGGACAAAGAGGAGTGGAGAAAAGCTATTGAGGAGGAGTTAGATGCTCTGAGGAAAAACAATACCTGGACTTTGGTCAAGCCACCAGCGCGCCCTTACCACGTCGTTGATTCTAAATGGATATTTAGAATCAAAGAAGAGGTGGGGGGAAATAGGTACAAGGCTCGCCTGGTAGCAAGAGGGTACAGTCAAAGGAGAGGCATTGACTATACTGAAACTTTCGCACCAGTGGTAAGACACAGTTCTCTAAGAACTTTAATAGCTATAGCAGCTAACATGGGACTCCAAATAGACCAAATGGATGTAAAAACTGCATTTCTAAATGGAAACTTGGATGAGGTAGTTTATATGAAACAACCGGATGGGTTTAAACAGAAAGGGAAAGAAAACTATGTGTGTCTTCTAAACAAATCATTATATGGATTGAAGCAGGCTCCTAGAAGTTGGAATAAGAAATAAGATGAGGAACTAAGGAAGCTCAACTTTAGGAAATCAGTAAATGAACCCTGTATCTACACGAGAATTAAAGAGAAGAAAATAATAATTCTTGCTGTATATGTAGATGACATTCTGTTATTTTGGAACGATATAACAGAAATAAAGCTAGTAAAGAAAGAGCTTATGTCAAAGTTTGAAATGAAAGATCTTGGCAAGGCAGAGTTGATGTTAGGTATTCAAATAAAACATGATTCTGATAGCATCAGCCTTAATCAAGAAAAATATATAGAGAAACTGCTCAAAGAATTTGGCATGGAAGATGCGAAGACAGTTTCAACACCAGCAGTTACTGGACAAAGGCTAGAGAAGCCTCCACCAGAGTATAAGTCAAGAGAAGATCTACCTTACAGAGCATTGATAGGTTCGCTTATGTATATTGCTGTGTGCACACGTCCAGACATTGCACATTCAGTGAACAGTTTGAGTCAGTTCAACAGTTGTTATGATCAGTCACATTGGATTGCAGCCAAACGAGTACTGCGATACTTAAAGGGGACTAAGAGTCATGGTCTTAAATATTTTAAAGGACAAAATAAACCTGTTGAAGGATATGCTGATGCAGATCATGCTGGAGAGTTTGATAGGAGATCATACTCTGGTTCTGTCTTCATATTTCAAGGTGGCTCAATTAGCTGGGAGAGCAAGAAACAGAGAACTATAGCTCTTAGTACAGCAGAGGCTGAATATGTGGCATTATCAGAAGCTGTAAGAGAAGCAATATTTCTGCGAAGGTTCATAGCAGAAGTAACTGATGGACAGGCCTACAAATCGGATGAAGCCATGACCATCTACTCTGATAGTCAGTCTGCCATTGCTATGTCTAAGAACCCTGTACACCACCAACGTACTAAGCATGTAGATGTTAGGTATCATTTTGTGCGTGAGGCAGCTGTAAATAATCAAGTGATACTGAAGTATAAAGAGACGGCATGCATGGTAGCGGATGGTTTAACAAAACCACTTCCGAGAGGGAAGTTTGAGTGGTGTGTGAATGGTATGGGTGTTTGTGTTTGAGGAGTATGAAAGGTGTGCGAAAGGACATGAGATTAAGGAGGAGTGTTGGAGCAAAGAGGTAAAGCTCAGACATAGTGTAACCTCATGTCAGATATAAAACAATTGACGGAAAATTTTCAGTGTCACTAGAGATGAAAATTTTGGAATAACCAATTTCCAGTATCATAGTTTTATAAAGTGTTTTCTCATTTGATTTGTTTGTATATAATTCTTAAAATGATTATATAAAATGTTCTGCGTACTCTGCTGAGTTTCCTTCAACTAGGGCCCAGGTTTAAGGAACCAACCAATTAGGCGTAGTGTCGCCAACAGATACCTACCTAATTATTTAAAGAGAACAAGTAGGTATTTAGGGTAGAAACCTCGTAACTTTCCTAGTAACCTACTAATAATGGCTGATAAAAGGACTTCACCGATTTGGCAATATTTTAGAGATGCTGGAGAAAATAAAAAGAAATGCACCCTGTGTAAAAATATTTTATCAACAAAAGGGGGCGGCCTTTTCAATTTAACAAGTCATATGAAGACGAGACATACCTTAATAGCAGGAACAATTCAAGAACAGGGAACACCTATCTCGCTTCCGGCCATTGTTGAAAGTGTTGAGCCTATTCTAAGGTCAGATGAAAATCTAAGTATATCTACATCCGAGACACATGTAAAGCAATCCCCGTGCCTTCTGCAGCTCTCCCCGCGCTGTCTGAAGTTCGCCTTGTGCCACTCGAAGGTCTTCCCAACCAATCCCAACATCCCAGCTTATTTCAAACACGAAGAACTAATATGTCTGTCAGACCATACCTCCAACAACCTATGTCAGTAAAACAAATCGATGAATTAAACAAAGACTTAGAAAGGTAGAAATGGTTGCTAAAAATTATGTTCCATTTACTGTAGTAGAAACACCATCATTTCGGAAGTTCATAAACAGGCTCAATCCTGGATACCCAATTCCTACTAGGAAAACTCTTTCAAACGCCCTCCTCGTAAAACACTACAATATAATATCGGAAGAAATAAAAGAAAAATTGAAAACTGTCAAGTTTGTGGCGGTCACCACTGACTGTTGGACATCGATCGCAAAAGAATCGTATATTTCAATAACTGTTCATTACGTCGACCCAAATACAGTTTTACAAGCACACATGCTTCAATGTGTTTATTACAATGAACGACACACCAGCGAGAATTTAGCCAGGGAGATCAAAAACTCATGTGAGCGGTGGGGAATACAGGAAAAAGTACAGGCCGTGACCGCCGATAACGCGGTTAACGCACAGGGTGCTATTGCGTTACTAGGATGGAGACCTTGCTTTGCCCACACTTTAAATTTAAGTGTCCAGTCATCTTTGGCGGAAATAAAAGACACTCGCGAGAGGATCAAGACTATCGTAGAACTCTTCCGAAGAAGCCCTTTAGCTGCAGAGCGGCTTACAGCCATGCAGATTCGCCTGGGCGAAAAGGTACTTAAACTAAAGCAAGATGTGGTCACTCGCTGGAACTCGACATACGATATGTTTCAGCGAGTGATAGAAATAAAAACGAACCTAATTGCGACACTGGCGAATGATTACCCGAGGATACTGAATTTAGAGAGTGGAGATGTAATAATACCAAAGCATGTGACATATTACAAACATTTAAATCTGTCACAGAAATAATGAGCAAAGAAAAGTCTGTGACTATATCAGAAATCATAATGTTGCCCCACCTTCTCATAGACAAAACAAAAAAAAATGATTGAAACGCAAGACCTACCTCTGCCCGTGCATATGATGGTTCGTAAGCTGAACGAACAACTCCAGGAACGATTTGCACGAATCGAAGACAATAGCTTGTTTTCAATAAGCACGATACTGGACCCAAGATTAAAAAAGTACGGCTTTCCTGAAAGCCGACCAGCAAGCTATGCAAAGGCAAAAGATTTGTTATATGACCTAGCAGCTCGGGTTGTGCTGACATCGCAGAGTGAAGTCGTATCCAATGACGCAGAAGCTCCTACAAATGCTGTGGATGTCAATGAAAATATATGGGCTGATTTTGACAGTCGTGTGACAGAATGCCTGAGAAGAACCAACCCGAGGGCTGCTTCTATAGTAGAAGTAGATAAGTTCTTGGAAGAGCCCTTGCTTCAACGCCAGAGAGATCCATTTAGGTGGTGGGAAGAAAAGAAGTATGCGTATCCGAGATTATACCAAGTTATGTTAAAAAGGTTCTGCATACCCGCTTCGTCAGTGCCTTCCGAGAGGGTTTTCTCGAAAGCTGGTCATATGATCTCGGAAAGGAGAAACCGCCTCATGAGATTAAAAGTTGACGAATTGGAGTTTCTTAATTTTAAAATGTAAATAAATTATTCTTGTAGGTACTAAATAATAATAAAAAAAAATAACAAAACAACTTTTTTAGTAATTCACAAAATAGATTAGAAACCACCATATTAGAATCCTTGTACAGAAATTATCATGGTCACCTTACCTATATGCGTTTCGGATCAATTTAGGTTATTAGGTAGTAAGCAAGCATACAGAGCAATGTGATTGACTAAATATTTTTGATTAGACGGTAAAAAATAGTAAGTAATATACAAGCCATATTTAACGATCCAATTAATTAATGTTACCTACTTTAGGTAAGAGGTGGGTAGGTAGGTACCTACGAAGTCGGTATCTATCAGTCAGATGTTTGGATGTTTGTTTTAAGAATTTTGGTAACGAACGGCTGAACCGTTTTGTATGTAAGTACTATTTTTGGATCAAGATCAACCTAGTAGGTAGTAAGGTACCTAGTTTTGTTGACACAATTTTCTCTAACATAATAATTTTAATAGGTAGGTACCTAATTTGATTAATTCTACCAAAACACACACACACACCACACCACACACCACACCACACCACACCACTCCACACACACACACACACACCACACCACACACACCACACCACACCACACCACACCACACCACACCACACACACACACACATACTGTAGATACATGCAAATACACATGGCGTGGAATTGAACAGAACGGAACGTGTCGGTCGAGTAAGGCCGACTAGGTACCTACTCAACAACACTCGATCGATACGATACTCGAGCTGTCACCACAGTCCACAGTCCACACCACACACCAACGAAATCCTTCACTCGAGAAAGCGGCCGACCGACCGATAATGCAGATACATACATTCATCACATAACTCGCTCGCACACAACCACAACACACTATCTTATATATAGCTCGCGAGCCTTCCTCACTTTCGCACGCATACACAGCGATGTGCGAGCCAACACGATCTTTCCTCGCGGCTCGGCTTGAGCCTCGCGCCTCGCGCCTAGCACGATTGTGCAACTGTGTTGGTTGGTGTGGAGCCTCGCGCCTCGCGCCTAGCACGATTAGCTCGTCCTAACGAAAAGAGTGAGGCCTCGTTTCGAGAAAGTGTGTAGCTACAATTGTGGTGCCACACGTGCTGAAGACCCACCACTAATAGAATAAGTAGGTAGGTATATGAACTAAAAATGATCAGTTAGTTACATCACCTACCTGCAAAGAATCAAATCAAACATGTGTTTTATTCAACACTAGCTTCTACCCGCGGCTTTGCTTGCGTGATACCCAGATGTAAAATATGTAGCCTATTGTGTTACTTTAGGTCACGAACTATAGTATAGTTACTATACCTACCTTTTATATTATATCCAAATCAAAATCAGTTGAGGCAGCGGTTACGATGATTCTAAGCAATAAACATCCAACAAACATTGTGATTCCTACCTAACTTACCTACTTTCGCATTGTTATGAAAAGAGATCATTCTATGGCCAATTGCTTCATTCATTTTCATACAAAAATGTTTCTGCCTCTTCCTCAATACAAAAGTGACCACACAACACAATTGAGTGGAGTAGAGTAGGTACATGCTCGCCGACACACAACACGTGCAGCATGTGTCGCGACTTCCGCGAAATGTAAATATTGTAGATAGCAACACTGAGAAGATTTCACTGAAGAGATACTTGGATGTTTCTATTGACTTCCTCTATGTAATGATGGCGGGCATTGTATTTCGTATTCTCTCGTGCACACAAAAGCTAAGTTTAAATCCAAGTTTCTAAAGCTCTAAAGAATAATACGTTTCTGTTAAAGTGGTTACAGTGTTAAATGATAATATATTTGATTTTGGAGGAATTCTTAGAACAAATGCATAATAGTGATAATTACATACGACCTTCAAGAATGATAATAATGACCAACATGTGTCGTTAGGTCTGGAGTAATTACCAGATCCAATGACCCAGTGATAATAAGAGATAAATTGGTTAGGTGTAGTCCTAAGGCCATTGCCCAGCTAAGAATCTAGATCCCGAGTAGAGAAAGAAAGATAATCCAAGATACCTGGTCAATTAAGCGGAATCTAGGTTGACAAGTTGATAGGTCATAGTATCCTGGCTGATTGATCAGAGCCCGTGAGCTTTGAGTCGGCATGGACGGCCATAAAAGGCTGAGGATCCCAGCTGATTGATCAGAGCCCGTGAGCTTTGAGTCGGCATAGAAGGTATAAAAGGTTTCGAGAGTCCTGGCTGATTGATCAGAGCCCGTGAGCTTTGAGTCGGCATGGAAGGCCATAAAAGGCTGAAGATCCTGGCTGATTGATCAGAGCCCGTGAGCTTTGAGTCGGCATAGAAATGCATAAAAGGTTTCGAGTATCCTGGCTGATTGATCAGAGCCTGTGAGCTTTGAGTCGGCAGGAAGGCCATAAAAGGCTGAGGATCCTGGCTGATTGATCAGAGCCTGTGAGCTTTGAGTCAGCATGGAAAGACATAAAGGTTTCGAGTGTCCTGACTGATTGATCAGAGCCCGTGAGCTTTGAGTCGGCATGGAAGGAAATTAAAGGATGAGGATCCTGGCTGATTGATCGGAGCCCGTGAGCTTTGAGTCGGCATGTGGCCCTGCAAGGTCAAAGCATTAGTAGGCTGAATTTAAGAGAACAAAATAAGACGTAAGATCCTTCAAACCATGATTTTGCTACTGGCAAGATCATGGGCTTTAAATTTTTACAGGAGGTGGATTTGTGATGAAGCAGTTGAATCAAAGATTATAGTAACAAACCATAACTTGAATTAAGTTGAATAGTAAACTAACAAACGGAGTACTCATGCTAGAAGACATCAGGTATGAAACTTTTCTTATTATTTCAATGCTTATAATTAATATAGATTGGTATATTGTTATCGTTGCGACCTCATGAAGTACCTAGAATAATATAGGGCTCGTAACGACAGTATGCGCCTCGCACATAGCAATCCACTCCATTACCACACCACACAACACGCACAGTGCACACTGTGTTCCAAGTGCTGCCTCACTCAACTACGATCAGAAACTGCCTCGCTGCCTCGCCTCAATTGTGGTACCACAGTGTGCTGGCTCACTTGTAAAACTGAGCCCCACGCACGATCCTCGTTTTCAAACATTGTGCTACTCATGACTACTTACTATAGTTCTACTTAATTATACGATTCTTCATTATAGACATGAAAAAAAATGTTGCTTGTTGCTTGAATTGGGACGATATCAACTCAGAGAGCGAAACAACGAAATTGTTGTAGGTAATCGATACAATTGTTCAATAAAATGTACATAATTGTTTGACGATCTTTTATAATGTCATTATTATATGGAGCGTCGATCGGCACAACTGGGCAAGTTTTGCGAACCCTAGGCGTCGACCGACCCATATGGGCACGACCTGTGAAACGTAAAAAAAAACATTTTTTTATTGTAAGCGAAGTGTCGCTTTCTGTCTGACGTTCCGTGTGTCGCGTCGTCCGGCCGCCGGCCGCCGGGTGTATTGCATAGCGCTCTATCAACATAAAAGTATTCAAACAATTTTTCCTTTTAAGTACCTACTATTAAGGGTGCCGTTGACTAGTTTTGAGGTTAATAATTTAATTGCTCTCGATTTTGACATTTATTGAAGACAATGCTTTTTTTAAAAACGAATGCTCTTTTGGCAGTGACTGCGCGACCTCGCATGCGCAAAATGTTTCAACATTGTTTTGAAATTGTGTGATATTTATAAAATATATGTTTTTTAGATTGGCTATCCCGTGCTTCAAATGACTTGGTGAATGACAAAGGCGAGGCACACTGTGAATTGTGTAAATCTCTTTTGCGTGCACATAAAAAAGCATAAAACATGAAACACATACGGAACGACCGTTCTTCCACGTTTGCAAGAAACTTTGTTTTTATTTTCTCCATTAAAATTCGGAGTGAGGTTGATTTAAGCATGTCTTCGTTGATAAAATATTATTTTTAGGCCCCTTCACCCTGCTTTAACTGACTATGCTAATTTACAGAAAAAAAAAGTTACTTGGTGCCTCGGACCGGTCTAGACTTGGCAACACTGCCATAGCTGTGTAGTGTAGCAAGCCATTTTTTTAATCTGTGTTTGCAGGAGTGGCATCTCTAAAATAAGGTTTTTTTTTTTATTTACCCGTCTAGGGTAGGCTATAGTTGTATGACCATACTACCTCGTCTTCCGTAACTTTATTTTCATTCGTGAAAACTCTAAAATAAGTCTTTGTCAGAAATCAGCTGATCCTGACTTGTATTCATATTAAACTAGTCTGTTCGACGTATGAGTGGAAAGAGAACTATGTAGTGTGTTCTTTAGTTATTTATGTCATGTGCCCTCGAAGTCGAAGTGTGTTATCAATCCACTTGTAGTATTTCTAACTAATCTATGCATCCCTCTCTCCCTCCTAGTAACTCTGTGAAGTGTGATTGATATCCTCAATTCAATCAATGGTTGATTCTGCTGAATGCTGATTGATTCCGATGCAAATATAATTTTTAACCATTTTTTTATAAAATGTAAATTTAATAAAACATGCTCGAATACTATGCGTGAATACGGCAGATTTGGTCCACTAATAGGGGCCATTGATGAAGGAACTTCAAATGTCAAGTTTTTGGTAAGTTTACCTCTAGGTACTTGTTATGAACTTACTTGGCTATTCAAGACTGAATATTGAGGTAGATAAATACAGCATCTTCTTAGGTACCCTCATGTTTGTCAGATCATTGGCAATCAAATGTCACTATTTACACACACTAACTAATTATAGATACGCAATACATCACATATCTCCCCCCATAGTCACTTCATTATTATTATCAAAAGTTCACTATCCTTACTAACTTTCATATTATTTACAACACAACATATAATTTTTTCTAGTTGTTGTAAAATGTCTTCTTCACATGATTTGGTATGCCGAGTATGCCATGCATTTCATCACACAAGCCTGGAGTTTCATCTGAATGACGTTGTCGTAGCTGATTCACGTGTCTGGTGACTATTGGTGCATCCTTCATCTTTACTAAGAAACAAACCGGCCCTTTTATTCTGAATATTTCTCCCATCACCCACTTTTCTCTTGTATAGTTGTGCAGCCACACCTTATCCTTCAGATTAAATGCTCTCACCGGTACTTCTTTATTTCTCTCAATTTGACTTTCAGCAACTGGTTGAGTTGAAAATGGATGTATTATATCAAAACATGTTCTGAAACTATTAAGGATTTCTGCTGGCGATTTTCAAGTGACAATAGTTGGTGTCACTCTCAAACCAAAAAAAAGTTGTGGCAATTTAATATCCATGACAGATCCAGCCAAATTTTTTAATTTATTCTTGGCTGTAGCACAAATCTTTCAGCTTGACCATTTCAGGATGGACTATAGGGCGGCGTGGGTACATGCTTAATGCCATTGGATTTCAGAAAACTCTTGAAATCCTAGGATGTAAAGGCTATTCCATTATCCGATACTTTTACTTCTGGCATCCCTTGTTCAGCAAAAATTTCTCTTAGTGCTTTAATTGCATATTCACTTGATGTAGATCTTACTATCTCTACTTCTGTCCACTTTGCATATGGATCAACCACAATTAAATATATTTTTCTTAGTACTTGCTGGCATGTTTCTATTCACATGGCAGCTATCACAATTTGCTACCAAAGCTTCAATTTCATGATCTAGCCCTGGCCACCAAAAGTAACTTTGTGCAATCAATTTTGATATCACTATGCCATCATGTGTTTCATGTAAAGCTTGCAGCATATGTTCCCACATTGGCGGTGGTATGACCACTCGAGTACCCTCACAAACCTTTTATAAAAATTCAGCAATCCTAGAAAAGCTTGGAGTTCCTTAACATTTCTCGGGCTCTTGGTATCGTTTATCAATTTAACCTTCCGTTTCTTCGCTTGGGTGAATACCATTTTTATCTACTACATATGCCAAGAACTTTACTTTATGCGTAGCAATTTCTCATTTCTTGCGGTTAAGCCTGAGTCAAACATCTCTGAGACACATCAATACTTTTTCCAGTCTAGCATTATGCTGTCTCTCATCTCCACTTATTAATATGTCATCCAATAGAATGGTCACTTCTTTTATACCTGCCAACATTGTTGACATAACCCGTTGAAAAATACCCGGATATGCCTTCAATCCATATCTATTCATCCCTTCAGTATATTTATAGTCAGGAGTGACTCCCGTTCATCTGATACTCTCAGTTGTGTGTACGCCTCTTTTAAATCCAGCTTGGTAAATACCACTCCACCTGCAACATCAGATAGAGACTCGTTGATAGTTGGTTGGGGGTAAGTATCCGTTTCTGTTGCAGTATTAACTGTCAATCGATAATCTCCACACAGCCGAATACTTCCATTTTTTTACCACTGGCACCACAGATGTAGCCCAATTTGAATATGTACCCCAACACTGACCAGCCTGTTTATTTCATCACACACTGTCCCTTAGTTTTTTTTTTTTTTTTTTTTTCTCCTCATAAATTTCGGCTGAACGTACATCTTTCTTGCAACCAATCACAACTTCAGGTCCTTTGTATTCGCCAAGTCCTTCAAAAACTTCTTCATATTTTTTCAATATTTCTATCTGAGAATCTAAATTACCATCTTCCACATCATTTATATCTTCAACTGAAATCCCCAGAGGTTTAAACCGGTTTCCTCGCCCCTGTCCAGGTGTGCAAATTCAGATTGCACTCCTGCAGGCCATTTGGCCAAATCCTTTCTGCTTGCTCCTGTGACAGATGGTCAAAGAGCAGCCAGAATCTACCTCAAATTTCGCAGAAGCAAACTTACATTTGTGGTACATGTGGCTTCGTCCGCATCTGTAGCAGTATAATATTTTCTTCATATTCACTGCATTTACCTCCATTGGTTCCACTTCGCTGGCCCTGCTCTCATTCGCTGGGCTGAAGCTAGATGTTTCTCCGATTGTTGGTACTTGAGTGTTTTCAGGTCTTTTACACACTTTCTGCCTGTAATGCCAACTGAACTGCAATTTCATAAGTGAGGTTGGCCTTCTTCAGTAAACTTTCTTGCAGTTTAGTATCATGCACTCCGCAGACTAGCCTATCTCTCAGAGTCCTTTCCAAATCAACAAAATTGCAAAATCTTCACATTTTCCTAAGTGTTGCAATGTAATCTTGCATAGCTGGTTCTGGTTCTTGCATCTGGTTTCTAAAGTGGAATTTGAATGATTCAACAATGTCATTTGGACGTGGACTAAAGTTAATTTTGTATCTATTTCAACTAGGGTAGCCTCACTCACAGACTTTGGGATTTCACTAAATTGAATAGATCACTACCACAAGACGTAAAAAATACGGTTTTTTGTTTGACAAGATAAGCCACATTATGTGCTTCTAAATAGTAGACAAATATTTCTTTATACGACTCCCAATCCCCAGTTTTTATATCAAAAATTTCTAATTCCTATCATTAATTGTCACCACATGTATTTCACTGAGTTTTCACTGGTTTTTCACAATATATCGCGATTTTTCCGCATTCGCCACTGTTATGAACTTACTTGGCTATTCAAGACTGAATATTGGAGATAGATAAATACAGCATCTTCTGTAAGTACCTTCACGTTTGTAAGATCATTGGCAATCAAATGTTACTATTTACACACACTAACCAATTATAGATATGCAATACATCACAGTACTAAATTTACTAAATTTGTTAAAACGTCGTTGATGAGATCTCTCCACTCCAAAAAAATATATGCATAATGACCCGTACTAAAAACGGTGAAGAAACATATCGTAAGTAACCGACTTTCGCATTGGTCACTTCCATTAAGTGGTGGTGAGATAACTACTACCTACTATATGTATCTGAGGATGCCTCTCATGGAGAAAACAGTCTTTAGCGTGTTTGTTTTGTTAATACTCTAAATCTCAAATAAATTGTAACTATATAGGTTCCCTTGGTCTGAATACACAATGTGAAAATTTATATTTTTGTCATAAAATATTCGCAAGGATGGTCACTAACCATCATTCTTCACTGTTACCTATCTAAATTTGGGAGGTGAACCACCTACCTACTATAGGTAACCCTCATAAACTACATCAAACATATTCATTAACCAGCTTGTTAAAATTCTGTGTGGACCCCTCTATCTCTCGACAACCTATGTGAAGCAGGGTGTGGGTTCGATTCTCTCCGCGAAACAAATGTTTGTATGATCTGCAAATATTTGTCTCAAGTCTGGGTGTTTTTAAAATATGGATGTATTTACAAAAAAAACTGTAAGTACCTATGGTATAAGTAGTAGTCATGTAGTTCCCATAATACAAGCTCTGCTTAGTTTGTGATGTGTGAAAATGTCCAGCATTATTATATTTATTTATATTTAATATCTCTTTATTCCTTAAGTACCTAATCCTTTAGGTATTGTGTATTTTAGATGTTTGCTGCTAACACATCAGAAGTATTGACTTACCACCAACTACCTCTAAGACGGTTCAGTCCTCAAGAAGGATGGGTTGAACAGGATGCTTTAGAGATTCTGAATGCTGTCTTAGAATGTATTGAGGTAAAAATATTTACTAGCTAGACACTGGTGTCCAGTCAGCTCTTGATCTGACCTTTCTTTAAAACCACTTTATCTGCTCATCTTTACCCTCTGACTACATGAGCTTGTACATGCATTTGCCATAACAGATTGTATGATGCCAATTATCTTTAAAAGAGAATATTGGATTGTAATGCAGTGTTTTACAATCAATTTGGGTCTTCAATGATGGTTCTTAGTAGGTTTTATCGTCACAAGTCTCTAGGAGAGCTTCAATCGATAATGGAAACAATTGGAAGGTGAACAATTTCGTAAAAAAATACTTTTGTTTGCACTTTTTAAAGTGCTTATGGCATGCTTGCCGAGTTTGGTCTGTTGTTGTGGAAAGCCACTCTTATAGTATAGGACCCTGACTTCCTATATTGTATTTCAGGTGACTGTTGATAATTTAAAGAAGCTTGATATAAATCCTGAAGATGTCACAGGGATTGGTGTTACAAACCAAAGAGAAACCACAATAGTTTGGAACTCAGTTACTGGAGAGCCACTTTATAGTGCCATAGGTAATGCTAGACACGCTCAAATAATATGTCTTTACATAGTGAGGCTCGGACTTTGAGTAGACCTTTGAAAACTTACCATAGCTCTTGGCCAATCTCATATCGCATTCACACTTGCGCGTTTGCACTCGTCGAAAGGTTTGACTAAACGTGAAGCATTCAGTTCAGTTAGACGGCAACCATCACGGACGATGACGATTCTCGCAATTACGCAGCATGCGCGCTGCGCTTACTAAAATCTTTACCTTTCAATAAATGTATCATAATATGTACTTATTGTTCATATCTTTACTTAAAAACTAAAAAGCAAATGTTCACGAGTTACGTTTCATATTCCAGTATGGCTAGATGTAAGGACTGCCAAAACAGTTGATGAGCTCATCAAGACAAAGGGTGCACAATGTGTGAATGCGGTATCTCAAACCAGTGGTCTTCCATTATCTACGTATTTCTCGTCTGTAAAACTCAAATGGATGTTGAGGAATGTGACTGCTATCAGGGAAGCGGTGGTGGCAGGAGAATGCATGGCAGGCACTGTAGACTCTTGGCTAATATGGGTAAGAAGTTTTTATGCACCACTAGCCTCTGTCCACGGCTTCGCTCGCTTTTTGTCCGGATGAAATAATGATAGAATTTAAATTATCGTGATTTGGTATCTTTTAGGATATTATTACGACTATACCACGTACTTGACTATTCTCCTACTGACGTTGCGTTGAACGTTCCTCCCTCATGAGCACCGTTTGCGACCACGCTCCACAGTCGTGAGAAGGAAATGAACGTCAGCAGTAGAATAGTCTGGTACGTGGTATAGTCACAATGTACATGTGATGTGCGTCTAATACACGCACAAATACAGATCGCATAAAATACCACATAATAATATAATCATAGCACTTGGAGACTGTAAAAGCCCGCAATAGGTCCAAGCCCGCAATTCACTCGAAAAATAATAATGGAAGATGCCCGCGCGTGTGAACGCGTGGTCCCCTCTATCGGACGACAAGTGAACTTTTTCGTATTGGTCCTATAAGATAAGCGGACAACGAGCACTGCAACGTGATCCGGCCACCGCTCAGTCGGACGAAGTGTTTTTTTTCCCCTTTTTGATCCTTTAAGATAAGCTGACCACGAGTACTATAACAATATCCGGCCACTTAGTCCTCTCGGTCGGATAAAGTGTTTTTTTTGAGTAGATATATTGATCTTATAAGAAAGAAAGGCCGACCAAAAGCACTCCCGCTGCGGGACGAACTTTTGCATGTTCTGTAGATATTTGTTCTCGGTCTAGTTGTTGTGGTACCATAAATAAATAATGCTAGACTTTTTTTTTCACACAGTTTTTATATACAGTTTTTTTTCAATACATACATATTATACATAGAAAACACCCAGACCCGAGACAAATGAATGCAGATCATACAAACATTTGTTCCGCAGCGGGAATCGAATCCGCAACCTTCTGCGTCTTAGGCGGACCTTCGCCCACTGCGCCACAGAGGTTGTCGTGGTACCAAGACCATAATGAAAATACATATAATAAAGCTACCAACCATCTATTAACATAGAAGATATTGGTCCTAGTAATCGTTGTCGTAATATTTAATTACTTGCTTCATAATACAGAGGGTATTATCAACCTTCGAGTCAATAATGAATTCCTTGTTGCAGAACTTAACAGGTGGGACTCACGGCGGTATCCACATCACGGACGTAACAAATGCGTCGAGGACACAGCTCATGTCATTGAGAAGTTTGCAGTGGGATAAAGGACTGTTACGTTTCTTTGATATACCTGAAGAAATATTGCCAGAGATAAAGAGTTCAGCGGAAGTATATGGTTACATAGCTACTGGGGCTCTGCTGGGAGTGCCAATAGCCGGAGTAAGTACCTCCTTACCTATCACAGAAGAAATATTACCTACATTCTACTACTATTATAAACGTGAAAGTTTGTGAGGATGGATGTTTGTTACTCTTTCACGCAAAAAACTACTAAACGGATTTTGATGAAACTTTACAGTAATATAGCTTAATTAGCAATATAGCAGAGGCTAGTATTACATATACATGGGCCTATATTTTTTTATATAAATAAAATGACAAACAAGCATACATACCCTAACCTATGGACGCTTGCAATACCAGAGTATTATATACAGAGGAGTATCAGAGGTATAATTGTCGCATTGCTGACTTGAGACATAATGGGTGAAAAGTATCAAGTGTCTGTAATTTCAACGGCACCCATACCCATTAAACCGGCAATGCAATCATTACTGTTTGGTGGTAGAAATAGGTGTGGTGGTAGAACTTCCCCGAGCTCTACTATTAATAATCGAATTCGCCAAATATAAATAAAAAAGTGCTGCCTTTCAAGTTTGGATCTAGATCGCTTCGTAACAAACAACATTTCGATGTGTGTCTTGCAGTGTTCGGGAGATCAACATGTTTGTAACAAACAACATTTCGATGTGTGTCTTGCCGTATTCGGGAGATCAACATGTTTGTAACAAACAACATTTCGATGTGTATCTTGCATTGTTCGGGAGATCAACATGTTTGTAACAAACAACATTTCGATGTGTGTCTTGCAGTAATCGGGAGATCAATTTGATTGTAACAAACAACATTTCGATGTGTGTCTTGCAGTTTTTGGGAGATCAACATGTTTGTAACAAACAACATTTCGATGTGTGTCTTGCAGTTTTTGGGAGATCAATAAACAACATTTCGATGTGTGTCTTGCAGTATTCGGGAGATCAACATGTTTGTAACAAACAACATTTCGATGTGTGTCTTGCAGTTTTTGGGAGATCAACATGTTTGTAACAAATAACATTTCGATGTGTGTCTTGTAGTGTTTGGGAGATCAACAAGCAGCCTTAGTAGGACAAGGATGTATGCGTTTTGGACAAGTTAAATGCACTTTTGGCACTGGATGTTTCCTTTTATACAACACAGGTACTAGTTACATATCTTTTCATGGTAAAACAAATGGATTTATATTTGCTTGCTTCTATGTCAATGTACTTTGTAATCCTACTTAATGGTCTTAGTATTATGTACACTGAGTACTCACTTGTTTATGTATTGGTATCTCTTTGATTTAAATTAATATACCATTCTAGCTTACTTGCATGCATTTCTTTGTACTTAGGCCTAGATAGATAGAAAATTCTTTACTGCACATAATAGTAGTACATAGGCGAACTTAAAGTTAAAAAGCGTTCACTTCCAGATAACCTTTGTGTATTGTGGAAGAAGATGTATTGGTAGAGCACAGAATATACCTATTATACCATACCTATTTTAATAATAACCTGTAGTCATTTATAAAAAGTTTAAGACCAGAGCAATCTTTGTATATTAGCTAATGTCTCTAGTTTATAAATTACTCACTGTATTAGTTAAATTACAAAGATTTTGGTTTCATCTCAAATTGAAAATAAATTATCTTTATCTTTAAAATGGTTGGTAGGCCTATGTGCTCTTGATTGTAATCATTTTATATTTTTTGTAGGTGACTCAATTGTGCATTCACAAAACGGATTATTGACAACAGTGGCTTACAAATTAGGGCCGAATGCTCCTCCTGTTTATGCCTTAGAGGGATCAGTGGCGATAGCAGGTAACACATTATAAATTACACACATTAAACAGCCAACCGATACATATATAGTCCTGACCTCACGCTTGGATTCCCTGTGTCGTGGGTATCAGGAACTACGAGTACCGTGGTACCACAACACCCAGACCCGGAACAAATAGCTGCAGAACATGCTAACTTTTCTCCCGCAGCAGGAATCGAACCAGCATCCGGTCGTAACTGGCTACTCACCCGCCGCGCCACCGAGGTCGTCACATTGCAAATACACGTCAATATTACACTTACCCGTATACTCTAGCTAGTTCAAAACATAGCCTCATCTAAATGTTAACTAGAATAACATAATATGGATATTATCTATGTAAAATATGTATGTATTTCAAAAAAGTATTAAAGTAGTATATCATAGTACAAGCTCTCCTTAGTTTGGGGCTATTTAGGGTTATTTAGGAAATAAAAAACTTACTGATTTCATTCCAAAAGCACTCGTGAATTCGATGATTCGTATTGGGAATGCGGCGAGAGTATTAAAGATCAACTATTAAAGTATTGATTAAAACTTTGCTCAAACAATGATCTGCCCATATCAAATGTGATTATTTTATTTAGGGGACACATTACAGTGGCTTCGAGAGGGACTGGAGATAATAAATGACGTGAAAGATACGGAGTCTATAGCGGCCGAAGTGAGCGAGGGGCAAGAAGGCAGTATCACTTTCATACCAGCATTTAACGGACTGTACTCTCCGTACTGGAGGAAGGATGCGAGAGGGTAAGCTTTGTTTACCTTATACATATATAACTAGCTGCGCCCCGCGGTTTCACCCGCGTAAGTTTCAATTCCGTGGGAATGTCGGGATAAACAGTATAGTATTTTACTGCTACATACCCTTGATGATAAAACTATAACAAATACCCTTGATGATAGAACTATTTCTACCAGCGATCTAATTAAATTTTAGCCATTGTGAAACCACAATAGCAGCTTTTGTGTTCTAAAATTTAATTAGATCGCTATGATAGTTAGATATATTCCCTTGAAGACTTTTTTGTAGGTAATTATTGGTACCTACCTACTTTAAGTACATTGTGGCGTACCTACTTTTCCTACCTACTGAGAAACCACTTCCATACCTAACTAACTTGGACCAAGCAACGTTCCGCGCTCACCCCACCGCTGCGCCTGCGCGCGATACGTACTCTCCAAACCGGACGGTCAGCCCGCGCTCGGCAACTGCCTACCGCGCACGCGTCACTCGGTGCATTTGCTTTGTATTCGTTTTTCTTATAATTACTTGCCTACTTGTTTTATTTCTTCTTTTAAATTAAATTCATTTTTTATCAATCACCTAGTAACCTTTTTCATTTCATAATTCTTTCATAAAATTTCCTACTTATTTATATGCTACCTACATCGCTTCACGATTTGATAAAGTTAGTTTTCGCTATATCTATCTAGTTCGTGATTAGGTTAGGGGATAACCTGGCCTATAAATTGGTGACCCTAAAGTGCATTGGACGAAAACGAAGAAGCCTTTGGATTGACCTACTTCACGGAGCATTCGAGAACTCGTTGCATAAAAAGCGCAATTTAGGGTGTGTTACAAGTGTCGAGCGGTGAGCGATTTAATTATTATTTTTGCCATACTAATTGGAAAATGTCTTTGACGGATGGAACTGTCGATGCCCAGTCGTCGACGACTAGCCCTGCAGTACTGCGCGTGGGTGTCAGAGTACCGCCATTTTGGCCAGAAGAGCCAGCTTTATGGTTCGCTCAGGTGGAGAGTCAATTTACACTGTCAAAGATTACTACGGACGAGACTAAATATTGCTACTTGGTCGCGCAACTAGATCATCAATATGCCGCCGAGGTGAAAGACATAATCACCAATCCGCCTGCTACTGATAGATATGATAAGTTGAAATCGGAGCTAATCAAACGCCTTTCAGCATCGCAGGAGAAACGCGTCAAGCAGCTGTTGATGCATGAAGAGCTGGGCGACAGGAAGCCGTCACAGTTCCTGCGCCACCTGCAGAGCCTTGCCGGTCCTGCTGTACCTAAGGATTTTCTGTCTACCATCTGGTCCAGTCGTCTACCTTCGAATATCCAAACAGTAATCGCTTCACAGGCAGGCATGGATTTGGAAAAACTGGCTGATCTAGCGGATAAGGTACACGAGATTGCTCCTACAGCTCCTCAGGTGGCAAGTACCTCGACAGCTCAACCTTCATCATCATCAACATCAGCTCACGATGATTTAGCCAGGCAAGTCTGCGAACTAACAAGACAAGTGGCAATGCTTGCTGAACAGGTAGCTACTGGAGGAAGACGTTCACGCTCTCAAAACTATCACAGACGCGACAACCGTTCACGCTCACGCTCACGCTTCCGTCAACCACCACCAGACTCACCTCACTGCTTCTACCATTTCAACTACGGAGCTAAGGCTGTAAAGTGCAAGCAGCCATGCACCTTCAAGTCGTCGGAAAACTTCCAGGGCGGTCGCAAGTAGCGGTTAACGACTGCCCTTCAACACCAGGCCGTCTTTTTGTTACCGATCGCACTTCGAAGATGCAGTTCCTTGTGGACACTGGTTCAGACCTGTGTGTTTTTCCGCGGTCGTTGATCAAGACGCCTTGTTTTAAGTCCAAGTTTGCCTTGACAGCTGCAAACAACTCTGTCATACATACATATGGTCTAACGCAGCTGCAGCTGAACTTGGGCCTACGACGTGCTTTCACCTGGAGCTTCACAATCGCCGATGTATCCAAGCCCATCATAGGTATTGACTTCCTCAGCTTCTACGGCCTACTTGTTGACTGTAAGAATCACCGTCTCATTGATGGAATAACTTCACTTTCTGTGAATGCTGTCTACTCCGAGTTACCTGATGACATGGCCTCAATCAAGGCTGTGACAGGTGAATCGGACTTTCACGCGCTGTTACGAGAGTTTCCTGAGATCACGAGACCAGCAGGTATACCTTATTCTCCAAAGCATAATACTCTGCACCACATCAAGACTACTCCAGGTCCTCCCGTCTCCTGCAAACCTAGACGCCTTGACCCTGTTCGTTTGCAGGCAGCTAAAAAGGAGTTCGAGGACATGCTACTAAGTGGTGTAGCCAGGAGGTCTGAAAGCCCCTGGTCTTCTGCTTTGCACCTAGTCAAGAAAAAGAACGATGCATGGAGACCCTGTGGCGACTATCGCTCACTCAATGCGAGGACTGTGCCAGATAGGTATCCCATTCGTCACATACAGGATTTCTCACATCAACTGTCAGGATGCACTGTTTTCTCGACCGTTGATCTCGTGAAAGCTTACAACCAGATTAGAGTGAACCCAGAGGACGTTCCTAAAACAGCGCTGACAACCCCTTTCGGTCTATTTGAATTCGAATATATGGCTTTTGGACTTCGCAATGCAGCCCAGACCTTCCAGAGGTTCATTGACGAGGTGCTCCTGGGTTTAGAATTTTGCTACGGCTATATAGACGACATTCTGATCTTTTCTTCATCTGTAGATGAGCATAAAAAACACTTACGTCTACTGTTTGAGCGTCTCAAGCAATATGGAGTGCTTATCAACACTTCCAAGTGTACTCTTGGTAAGTCTGAAGTAACTTTTTTGGGCTACCAAGTATCAGCCAACGGAATTCGACCGCTGGATGTCAAGGTGGAAGCTATCCAAAACTACACAGTACCCAAGACCGTCAAAGAACTTCGACGCTTTCTAGGGATGTTGAATTTCTACCGTCGCTTCATACCTAACGCAGCCCAACTTCAAGCACCACTAAACACACTACTATCTGGGCCCAAGATAAAAAGCACTCATCCAGTAAACATGACTCCAGAACTGATGCGTGTGTTTCAAGACTGCAAAACCTCGCTTTCTCAGGCAACACTACTCGCTCATCCAGATGCCTCTGCAGAGATGGCAATCGTCACGGACGCATCCGACACCTCAATAGGAGCTGTGTTACAGCAACGTAAAGGGACAGACTGGCAGCCATTAGCTTTTTACTCGCACAAACTCTCTGGTGCACAGTCCAAGTATAGCCCTTATGACCGCGAACTGCTGGCTGTTTACGAGGCCATAAAATATTTTAGGCACATGGTCGAAGCTAGGACCTTCGCAGTTTTCACCGATCACAAGCCTCTCACCTTCGCATTCTTGAGATGTAAGGAAAACTGTTCTCCTCGTCAGTTCCGGTACCTAGATTTTATAGCTCAGTTTACGACTGACCTACGCTACATCCCTGGAAAGAAGAATGTTGTTGCGGATGCACTGTCTCGCGTGGAAGTAATCACAGCTGTTGATTACGAAGCCCTTGCACGATTTCAGGATTTAGATCCAGAACTGCAAGACTTGCTGACAAACAGTTCCAGCCTGAGACTTCAGAAAGTGAAACCTGTAGATAGCAACACTCCTATCTACTGTGATATTATGGGTGGACAGCCTCGTCCATATGTCACTCCGCAGCTCCGCAAACAGATTTTCAACATGCTACATAATCTTCACCATCCAGGAAATTCTGCTACAGTGCGACTGGTTTCACAAAGATTCGTATGGCCAGGGATTCGCAAGGATTGTAGAGAGTGGGCTAGGCAATGCTTGCAATGCCAACAATCAAAGGTTTTCCGCCATACCAAATCTCCTCTTTCCTCTTTCCTTACTCCTTCCTCGAGGTTTTCTCACATACATCTTGACCTCGTGGGCCCATTACCTCAGTCTTCTGATTTCAGGTATTGCCTCACCGTCATCGACCGCTTTACGCGATGGCCTGAGGCGATCCCACTCAAGGACATAACGGCAGAGACCTGTGCTGTTGCCTTGGTATCCGGCTGGATCTCCAGGTTTGGATGCCCAGCTCGCGTGACCACTGATCGCGGCCGACAGTTCGAGAGCCACCTCTTCAAATCTCTCGCCTCGCTGGTTGGTGCGCGCCACTTCCGCACTACTGCTTACCATCCGGCGGCGAATGGAATCGTCGAACGTCTCCATAGGCAACTTAAGGCAGCGATCATGTGCCATACTTCTTCTCAATGGACTGAGGCCCTTCCGCTGGTGCTGCTAGGCATACGATGCGCTTGGAAAGATGATCTTCAAACGTCAGCTGCAGAACTGGTCTATGGTGAGCCCCTACGCTTACCTGGACAGTTCCTTTCACCAAGTGATGACTTCAGCTCTGATGACATCACCCAGTACGCAACCCGTCTTCGAGCTCACGTGCAGAAATTGACACCGAAACCAACTACATGGCACTCTTCATCTCCATTTTACTTCCCACGAGATCTAAATACTACTTCTCATGTATTCTTGCGACAAGATCGTGTGCGCGCCTCTCTAGAACCGCCATACGCCGGTCCCTACTCCGTCATTAAGAGACAGCCGAAGTTCTTTACCTTGGACGTCAACGGCAAGAGAACCAACGTCAGTATCGACAGGTTGAAACCGGCGTACATGTCGAAGGAAGTGCAGAATTCAGCGACCCCTACTGTCGAGAGTGAAAATCAACCGATCTCAGCTACTCAACCATCTTCGGTGGAGAAAAGAACCAGAAGCGGTAGAATAGTACGATTCCCAGACTTCTACCGACCGTAGTCACGGTCTGGCCAGGGGGAATATGTGGCGTACCTACTTTTCCTACCTACTGAGAAACCACTTCCATACCTAACTAACTTGGACCAAGCAACGTTCCGCGCTCACCCCACCGCTGCGCCTGCGCGCGATACGTACTCTCCAAACCGGACGGTCAGCCCGCGCTCGGCAACTGCCTACCGCGCACGCGTCACTCGGTGCATTTGCTTTGTATTCGTTTTTCTTATAATTACTTGCCTACTTGTTTTATTTCTTCTTTTAAATTAAATTCATTTTTTATCAATCACCTAGTAACCTTTTTCATTTCATAATTCTTTCATAAAATTTCCTACTTATTTATATGCTACCTACATCGCTTCACGATTTGATAAAGTTAGTTTTCGCTATATCTATCTAGTTCGTGATTAGGTTAGGGGATAACCTGGCCTATAACATAATTGTATATGTAGTACATAATTTTGATGTATCATCAATAGTTTTCTCAGCACACGCCAAGTAATGAATTTTATAGGCAAAATTTTGCTTCTTTAGGTTACATTATTGAAACTTTCTTAAGGATCTCTAATATTTTGACAATAAATTATAGCCGCATAGCCGGCTTGCGCCTAAACTGTCCGTCTCGTTACAGGATAATGTGGGGCTTGAGCAGCAGGACTCGTCGACGACACGTGGTCCGCGCGGCGCTAGAGGCCGTCTGCCATCAGACGCAGAGCGTGGCGGCGGCCATGGCGGCCGACTGCGCTCCGCTGCGCCGCCTGCTGGCTGACGGCGGGATGGCGCAGAACCGTGTTCTCATGCAGATGCAAGCAGACGTGCTCGCCATCCCTCTGGTAAGGACTTGTCGACGTAGTGCGCGACGCTGATTTATGGTAGAATTGCCCATTGCTGATTGGAGCCGAAGGTACGCGTTCGAA
The DNA here is from genome assembly GCA_958496245.1 of Perizoma flavofasciatum. Taxonomy (NCBI): domain Eukaryota; kingdom Metazoa; phylum Arthropoda; class Insecta; order Lepidoptera; family Geometridae; genus Perizoma; species Perizoma flavofasciatum. The sequence continues at coordinate 7,543,505 of OY292425.1, read as the reverse complement.
TCCGGCTGAATTTTAATTTTCAATCTCATAGCCAGGACACATTTAAATTGAATGTTCTGCATAAGTGTAAGTGTAGTGTTAACTTTAAAACAAATCAATTTGGATTTTTTATTGTTGGTAGATCCGCCCCCTGATGATGGAAAGCACCGCGCTGGGAGCCGCTATAGTGGCGGGCCAGGCGCTCCGAGTATGGCCCACGTCCACCCCCAGCCCTCCCGTCGACACCTTCTTACCCTCTATTACTAGTGAAGGTGTGTGTTCACTTGATTACCAGCTTTGAGCTGCGATAGTGACAAGCCAGGCACTCCGAGTGTGGGCAATGTCCACCCCAGCCCTCCCGCCGACACCTTGCCGTCTATTACCTTCACGCCACACCTTTCTACTGTTCATTACCACTTGATTACCAGCTTCGTCCCCACGGCATCCATGCTACCACACCACAGCCGCGCATTATAATCAAGAGTGAACTTTTTCATTCAAATCAATGAACATTTGAACATTGACATAGCCCTCCTATAGAAAACAGTTCAATTCTGCGATCTTGATTTGTTTCTTTGACTAAAAGCAATATAGCTACGTGGCCATTTAGTGTCAGTGGTTTTACTTTAAGCGAATTAACGAAACTGCTCTAAAGATTTTGGACTGTTGAAGTTTTGATTGAAAAGTTATTTTATTTTAATTCAAAATTCACTTAATTTAATGCATTTTGGATCGTATTGCAGTGTTATAAAATCATAAGAATATATTTAAGATATTTAATTTTTAGAAAGAGAAATTCGCCGAGTTCGTTGGGAAGAAGCACTTGAGAAGTGTATGAATTGGGTCACGGACGACAATGAAGAGAAGCAAAGTTTGTTTCCAGGTAAATAACACTTTCTTCTTCTTACGCTAAAACGCTACGCTTAGGTACGCTATTCTGTTAGAGACCATGCATGTTGCAGAATATGTGCAACATGCATTCCACTGTGCTTTAAACAAGCAATATAAAACATGTTCAACACTTTCACACTATGAACCGATAATTATTAGAGTCAAAAGAGGTACCTGCCTAGTTGTGGAAACATCGCAGTTTCAATGGCTGAGTAGGCCTCAACAGGTACATACTTAATACCTACCTACTCAATAGGTGCATATCTACTCAATAGGTGGTTATGACGTGGGTAGATACTTACATATTACATTAAATTATAGCAGTAGGTAATATAAGTCCCTACATTTTGATCAACTGTGTGATGAAAGCGCCTTACTTACTATAGTTATTACCTTACGAGTACTTAGGTACCTACCTATTGTTTGTTTGTCTTGGTCCACATCCAATGTACCAGGAGTAAACCTACCAACCGACCTACCTGTCTAATTTAGTTTATTAGTACCTATTTCAACATTGTACCTAGCTACCCACCTTGACATTCAATTCAACACTTGGAAGAGACTAGCCACCCACAACACAGGGAATCCTACTGTGGGGGCTAGTAAATCTTACTTGTTTGCCGGTTGGGTAACGAAAGCTGTTTTGTACCTACTAACATAGGCACTACCTAAATTTAATGATGTATTGAGCACCTGTGTATTTTAGATCAAATAAACAAATTATTATTATTATTGTTTGTTTAATAGCAAATGGAGGTCGAGGTTTCCGACCTCGACCTCCATTTGCTATCAAGAAGATAAAAATTTAACATGATACAAACTCAACATAGGCCCTCTGTATACATAAGCGGTGGCTTGTAGTGTAGGACGCGATGTTGAGGGGAGTGCGTCGCGACTATTCATTCTGAGAAGACTCGAATGAGTCGAATCAAGTCGACACCGACTTTACCGATGTTTGGAATATGAATTGTCTCGTTCACAATAGGTTTTGGAGTCAAACTCTGACCGTTATGCTCTTGCATCTAGTAGGTTCCAAATGATTGATATTCGTATTTCTTTTTCAGATGAAACAGATTGTACAACAGCAGTTTTACCTCCAGGGCTGTTCTTCTTAGGTACGGCTCTCCTTGTGATTATAGCTGATAAATTAAAAGCGTTATAGACGGTTGCGGGTTCAACTGTACTTCGTTCCAAGAGATGAAAGATGTGTTTATTTAAAAATACAAAAACATTTTGATATAATCATTTTGGTTTAGTTTTATGAGGCCCGTTCACGACGTATCGTCTAAATTTTCTCAGTCAATACGTTTTTATGAATGAAAATCATAAGGATCATTTGAGCCGCGGCAGCTCTGCTAACGTCTGCTTGGCAACTTGCTGCATTATCGGATCAAAACATCACATAAAAAAATAAGCGTCTCGCTTGGCATTTTAAAAACAGACAGTACATTCGGTAGCTTTATTATACGCTAGGCGAATCCAAAGGACTCAGTTCTATCCATTAGATGTATTGGGTTTTATCACGGTGAAGCTGCGAGGCGCAATTCAGCCGCTTGCAGCTCGGCCGAGAATCGTCATCTACAAAGTGAATCTACACAGATTCCTCATGACCAAAACTAGAAGAATCAGACAACAAACAGCTAAATATTTGATGACATTTCAAAATTATCTTTTGTGAAATAAAAACCATTAACGCCACACATGCAAATCAAAGGCCACAAAAACCTAGACAAAGGTCTAGCAAGGGTAAATTCTATGTCACGAGACTTGTCACATGGCCATATATGATAAAAAATGTTTTGTAAAAACACTAAATAGCGCAGCATCAAACTGACTCAAATGGTGGTTTAGTTTTGTACTTCTCTCTTAAAGTATTTTAAATTCTATAGAACTCTCATGGAACGAAGCTTTTAGTCATTATCAATTAATACCTCCAAAGCTAGAACAATAATGAAATGAAAGTATTAATTTATTAGTAGATAAAAAATGTTATTGTTATAGTAGAAATATAAATATCTCACAAATCAGTTTTTTATTTATCACTTTAAAAAAAATGCTTCATGCTGTAAAAAGTAATCATTTACATAAATAAATGTCTTATAATAAATACAAAAATGCATTCGGGTCACAATATGTATATGGCTCCTGTTAACTTAAAATAAATAATGATCAACCTTTAATTACTGCTATAGGCCGTAACTTGACAGTCTTCTTACTAATACCTGCAGCATGGCAAGTGTCAACAACATCTGTCACATTCTTATAGGACTCTGGAGCTTCTTCCATCACTAGCTTAGGTGATGCCACTCTGATGGATATTCCCATGCTCTCCATCTTTGTTAGTACTTCCTTGTAATCTATATTTCGTCTAGATTTAGCTCGAGATAATGCCCTACCCTGAAAATAGTAAAAACATGGTTCAATTAAGTTTTGCACAAAAATGAAGTGTAAAAACTTCATTTTTGACACTCACATTCTAATATCAAATCTATCTTTTTTATTTAATGACTGGATTGAATAACAAGTACTCACAGCTCCATGGCAAGTAGATCCAAATGTTTCAGTCATGCCCTGGTGGGTGCCAGTGAGAACATAACTGCATGTGCCCATTGTGCCTCCAATCAACACTGGCTGCCCGGTCAACTGGTAGTCAACAGGAATCAAGGGATGGTGTGGAGGAAACGCCCTTGTTGATCCCTAAAGATAAATAAAATGGTAACATTGGTTAAGTGAGATCAGAGACACTAGAAAAACCTAACTTTACAGTAAATTTATGTGCATTGGCCACAGATCACAGAAATTTTTAAATGTCTAAGAGTCAATGGTACCTTTCTGTGCACCAGTAAAGTCTTTAGTTTTCCATCCACAATATGTTCTTCAACCTTTGCAATATTATGAGAGACATCATAGATAACATGCATGTCCAGGTCATCTGGTGCCATTTTGAACTGCTTGGCGAAAGCCTGACGCGTCAAGAAGGTCATCGAGCTACGGTTCACCCAAGCAAAGTTAGCTGCTGCAGCCATCGCCTTCAAGTAGTCCTGACCTTCGACAGAGTTAATTCTGGCACAAGCCAGCTGGCGATCATTTGTCTCAATTTGATCTCTCTTCATGGCTTTCTCCATTTGTACGAGAGCATCTGTGGCCACCTGATGGCCAAATCCTCTGCTCCCTGAATGTATCATAACACAGACTTGTCCAATTCGTTCTAAGCCCATTTTTCCTGCAGCATATTTGTCATAAATTTCATCAACAATTTGTATTTCTGCATAATGGTTGCCAGCACCAAGTGTGCCCAGTTGCGGTAGACCTCTCTTCTTTGCCCTGAGGCTGACCTTTGATGGATCAGCATTCAGCATGCGCCCATATTCTTCGCAGTGCTCTTTATCTTCTGCCCAGATGTAGCCTTCTCTGAGAGACCAATCCATCCCCATTTCCAAAGCCTCTTCTAGATCATGTGCATTCATGGGGATGATACCTTTTGAGCCCACCCCTACAGGAATGTGATCAAAGAGACTTTGAGCAAGTTGTTCCTGAGAATCAAATACACATATAAGACGAATATGAAGGATCAGAATTTAGAACTTATTTTTAATAAGATACCAACTTTACCAATATAATGTAAAAATAATACAAATTTAAATGAAAATGAACAAGAAACCTTTATAGGCTGCACATCCTTCTCACTAAGGTTAGTTCTCAAGAGGCGGACTCCACAGTTGATGTCAAATCCTACTCCACCAGGAGATACAATGGATTTAGGGTCTGACATATCGAAAGCAGCCATATTTCCTGCAACAATTTGAAAATCAGGAATAGATTTTTTTATATACTTGCATCAGTATGCATACAATTAACGTAGCTACTCAATGACTACATTTATAATTGTAAAAATAATGAAATGTTACAACCTAACGTGAAATTTTAGGTTGTACTGTGCCTACATAATCCCTACAGTGTTTTGAAAACTACACAAGTAGGCATGAGCAAGAAAGTCATAAATTTATATGATAAGAATCGCTGATCTGTTGCAACTGCTTCATTGAATTGAAATTTTGGGTGATACACAAGCGCATCTTCAGGAACATACCTATTGCAAATCCATAGCCTGAGTGAACATCAGGCAGGCCCACAGACCGGCCTACGATCCCTGGCAGAGCGGCTACATTGGCTATCTGCTTCACACCTGGAAGAAACCCTCCTGTCATGCCAGGTCTGCAGGCATTCTTCAGTTCTTCTAACATCAGTTTTTCAAGTGTACTGTTGACATAGAAAACTCCTTCCACGTTCATGTTAGGTTGGAAGCCTTTCTTGATTCTCCAACAATACGGGTTAATTTTCTCAAGATATTTGAGTTCTTCATTGTATTGCCTCACCACCATTTTTATATTGATACTAGGAACTTGAGTTTGCACTGAGGATCGAGAAAATAATCTTTATTTTCCTTGCAATTGAACAAAAATTTTGCTAAATCGCTTTAAATGGTTGGTACAGGAATTGCTACAACAACAACCCAAAAACAGCGATGCCGGCAGCGGAAGGTAGAGGTGAAGTAATAAATAACGTCACGATGAAAAAATCACAGTGATCTGAAGTCAAATAGTATCACTGTGATTTGTCGAAACGGAACAACGTTACGTATGTCGTTCCTTCGTGCTCCAATCGCGCACCGTTCCAAGATATATTATCGTTCCTTCCTACTGACTGCTCTAATGACGCGCGACTAGCGGTAACTTCGGTTAGTTTCGCACTACCTCGGCGCCTGTTCGTGTTTATTTCACTATAACTCTCTTTATAGAGTTAGAGGGTACCTGTTTTCTAGAAATGGCAGATGAGAACAATCTAAATCAACTTTTACGTAAAAATAAAAATAAAAATAACAATAACATAAGTAGATATTTTAATAAGTACATAAATAATAGTTATATAGAAACAGTTAACTACATACGGCTTATATTATAATGTTTGTGAAACAGTGCCAATATTCAATTTGTGCAACTCAGTCCTGAGCCTGTGAGCCTGGTATTTCGGATCATTTAAAACAATTTTAGACATCTCGTTTCTCGTGACCTGAGTGATCGACGTGACAAAGTAACGTTGATTTTTCACTGTGACTTTTTTGGAACTGGAACGACAGTCACGGTGATACGAAAATAACGCTTTTCCCCACCTCTAGCGGAAGGATCAAAAAATCTTTAACCTATGGCAGCGCACCAGCAGCATCACTACCACAGACTTACTATACTAAGTAACAGTACTCTGTGGTTACTAGTACGCAAACCTTAGCGTAGCGTTGCATTCTCTTTGACGCAAAGATAATGTAACACCTAGCACGATAGAACGCAGATGGTCTATGCTGAGTTTATAACGATATTGAAACGGTTATCGTTTCGACAAGTTTTGAACGTATTTGTAACTGAGCATAGGCCTCAGGAACTTAATTTGGGAACGCTTAGACCATGAAGGTTCTCAGTAAAGAGGTCTATTTCGAAACTTCAAAATCGCCAATCGAACATAATACCCTATTGCATTGACTCTGTTTAAGAGATGAATTTCCCTCAAACATATCGCCCCGCGAGACAAAGACGAAATTGCAATTGTGTTTGACTCAAGCCAAAATTCTTGATCTATGTACTACTGGTAAATTTAGCTTTAACATGATGAGGAGGTCATTTTCCGACAAACTCGTAGCCAGCCTTTTTATAAAGCCTTTTCCTCACTTATAAAAAAAAATTATAATACTGGTTGTTGCCCGCGGCTTCGCCCGCGTAGTATGTTAATAAAAGTAGCATATGACTGTCTCCAGGCTTCAAACTATGTCCACCAACTTTTGAATGAATCGAACCAAGGATTACAATTTATACAAAGTTTAGAACTCAATTGCACACCCCCAAAGGGTAGTTTTGAAGAAATAAAAAATATTTGTATTTACTTTAAAGTTTATTTGTAGTTTTGAGCGATTCAAACATTTTATTTTTTTCATAGAAACTTTACCGCCCTATTTAACCACCTTAGGGGTCGATTTACGAAAATTAGATTAGCCTAAGTGTTATTCCAGATCCTAAACTATCTACATTCCAAATTTCATCAAAATCGGTTTAGTAGTTACCTACGGAGATACGTGGTAACAAACACTTACACACAGGATTGACGACCTCTGTGGCGGACGAAGACCCGTCTTAGATTCCCGCCACGGGACAAGTGTTTGTATGAACTGCAATTTGCCTCGGGGTCTGGGTATTTTCTATGTATAATATGTGTTCATAAAAAAGTATATAAGTTGTACATACATCAGTCATGTAGTTCCCATAATACAAGCTCTGCTTGCTTTGTGAAATGACTCTTCTTATCACTTGCCCACACGCACAGAGAACACAATTATTCCTCACGCCTCGCCTCGCTCGCACACACAGAGAACACAATCATCCCTCGCAGCTTACGCCTCGCGAGATTGTGCTACTGTGCTGGTGTGCTAGTTCGTCCAAATTAAAAGAGTGAGGACCAATTCTCGAGGCAGTTTGTAGCTACAAGAGGTGCCACACGCTGAGGACCCACATCTATGTCATTTAGGCCCGTATTCCACCCACAGCATTATGTCGTACGGTATACTGCTGTGGGGAAGTGCTGCTGATATCAATACCATTTTTATGCTGCAGAAGAGGGCTGTTCGAGCAATTAATAATATGGGCCCCAGAGAATCACTTCGCGAAAAGTTTAAAGAAATAAATATAATGACATTCCCTTGTCAATACATTTATGAAAATCTGATGTATGTTCACAAAAATATTAATTTGTTTAAGAAAAAAAGCGATAATCACAATGTTAATACTAGAAATAAAGATAAACTCGCTGTTGCCACTTGTAGACTCTATAAAGTTAGTAAATCGTTTAAAGGGCACGGTGTACGCTTTTATAACAAACTCCCAAGAGATATACAAAAATTATCAACTAACAAATTTAAAAACGTAATTAAACAAAAGCTTTATAAAAAGGCATACTATAAAATATCTGATTATTTAGATGACAAAAACTCTTGGGATTGAAAATGCTCCAACTCGAACCTATTGTTTTGTAAAAGGATCATTAAAAAGAATAACCAGCCTTGTTTTCTTGCCTTTCTTTTGCCCTGGTTTTGAATCAAAGTTTAGTAGTAGTAAGACCTCTAACTACTACTATTAGTTACTGTTAGTTGCTACTGTAGTTGAGTATTGTTATTCTATGAGTTTCTATGAGTTATATAATTCAAGATATTTAGTCTGTGCAAAAAATAATAATCTGTGATTCACAAGTTCACTCACTCGTTCCTGTTTTTCATTTTTCGATTTCGTAATCAACCTCATTAGAAAATATATATTATTTGTTTAAAGGAAACCGAGTTAGGAAATCCTGTGGGTGAAACAATGGCAGCGTTGATAAAGCTAAGACATATACCTGTACTGCAACGATGTGCTTGGAACCACCTAAACAAAATAAGCAGAGGAATATCCACTTCTAAAAAGAACAGCGATTCTGCTGCTGCGCCTGCTTGTGAACCTAGCACAGAAGATAAAAACTGGGTGAGCTATGGATTTGACTACAAAAGTAAAGAAGAAGACACAAACGCGCACCACTCTTCGTTTTTCTTCTCGGTCACCATTTGCCTAGTTTTCGGTAGCTTCGCTTGGGCCTATGCTCCGGACGTGCACATGAGAGATTGGGCTCAGCGTGAAGCCTTCCTCGAATTGCGTCGTCGTGAGAAAGCTAAAGGACCTTTGATCAGTCCTCATTATGTTGAACCAAGGTCTATCAGGCTGCCAGCTGAATCGGAACTCTGCGATGTTGAGATCATTATCTAATTTCATCGCAAACCAATTGTGCAGTGTATGAGTAGTTATTTATAAATATACCTCTTATTATCTATTCTTTTATTTCTCAAATCAATCCTATTGAGTTTTCCTTTTCTTGGTTTTGTAAATAAAAATATTATTTTTTAATGAAAAAGTTGATGCTTATAAAGTTTATCAACCACCTTATAATGTAAATATAGAAATAAAAACTTCTGAGGTGATGTGAAATTAATTCAATTATTTTATTATAAAATACAAAAATAATATTTTGTCAAATTGCTGCTACTTTCTTACATGTTTTTCATAGAAAACAATTTTTCAGAAGTCAGAAGAACTAGAAAAGTTTCACAATGTAGTCTCTAAGTCAACATATGTAAAAGTAACTTGGTAGAAATAGGCATAGCACTAGTACAAAAACACATTTTCAATACAAATATATGTGCTTCTAAATCTCTTTGATTTTGACTAGTCGCCCTCCAGTTACAGCAGCATACACACTGTTAGAATTTGCTACGAGAGCATTGACACAGCCTCCTACATCCAGATCCCCTGCAGATTGAAGTTGGTCATTTGCTATCTGCCACCTCTTGATGTGTCCGTCCCATCCACCGGTCCAAACAAAGTCTCCATCCACCGCCACACTGGTGATTATCATGTCACTCACCTGCCAATTATAAATCGAAATGAGGCAATATCATAATAATAACAGCAATCTTTTTCAGAGCCTCTGGTCAGTTAAGGACAAATATTTCCTCTTAGCCAATGTCATCGCTTTTGTTTTCTTCTGCGCTGTTGTGTTGGGCAAGAGTCAGATTAGGGTGCAAGTTTTTTTATTTTACCCTATCATGCCAATAACTTTCTAATCACTATTTGTCTTATCATCTCAATGACCTCGGTAGCGCGGCGGGCGAGTAGCGGGCTGAGACGCAAGAAGTGCAGGTTCGATTCCCGCTGTGGAATAAATTTTGCATTTTACCATTGGTAGCCTAGCCTGATTTCTTTTACCAAAAAACAATCCACATTGCTTGAATATAAAGTATTCACCTTAACTTCATGCATTAGTTTGAACTCCTTTTTCACTGTGGCGTAGTGGAGTCTCAAGCTGTTACCACCTCGGGCGGTCACAAGGAGCCAGTTGCCGCGTAACTTTATCGGTGCCCTCCCTTCCAGCGTGTGACGCGTGACGAAGCGCGTCTTGGATTCATCTGAGAACAAAAAACATTTTTCTTTCCACTTATGACTATTAGGTATAGCTTACCTATTTTGTAACATAACTGATATAGACATCGTCTAAGCTATACCTAATCAGTCTGTGTCGCATTCCTACGAAGTGAATAATTGCAAAAATTTTAACACCGCGACATGTCTTTCGTCGTCTATTGCAGCGCTCCCTAATGACTTGTGGCGATAAAATTTATCTAAGAACAATCTTTGAAATTATACAAATTGATTACAAAAAGACTGCATTTCCATCGGATAAGCCGATATGAGATAAATGGTGAGTGAACCTATAATGACAAACGCATATTCGGGCTCCTTTTGTCGCGGGTAAATAATAATAATAATGCTGGACATTTTTCACACAACATCTTCTTGCCCCAAACTAAGCAGAGCTTGTATTATGGGAACTAAATGACTGATATACTACTTATATACTTTTTTTTTTTGTAAAAATAGCGTATCATATTATATTAAAATGTGAGTGCGATCGGACTACCTTGCGGTTTATTCGTCGTTCTAAGTAGGTATGTGCTAATACGAATAATAAAGGCGAGAAGTAGGTAAGTACTTAGTAGAGGCATGAATTGGAGTCGCATCTGAATCATCACGAAGCTATGAAGGGGGGACTATTTATGACGTGAAATCTCGAACTTTATGGCTGACTCCACTTACTCAAAACGGCAAAGGAATACATATGTTATCGTGAGGAAACAGGCATGCCCTGGAAGCAATCGAAGGCATGTGGCATCGCTTAGTGTTCCGATACGTAGGTCGTTGAGTAGACTGCTGGACTGCCTGCGTGGTTCTCTGATACCCCAGAGAATCCTAGTGTGGGGTCAGGAATATAATTTTCAGTGCTGTATCCTACGCAGTGCTATCTACCTAAGCCATGAAATAAATTACCTAGTGCCTAACACTATTGCAAAACTTTGTGACAAAATAATTTAAGATTAAGTACCTACTTTTAACCAAGTACTAATAAGCAGCGATGGGTTTGCAAGGTATTCCCCTATTCCGTGGCTTGTAAACGTGTCACGTGGAAATACCCCTACTTGGTACCTGCCCTTGCGAATCTAAGTAGTCCGTCATGGTGAATATATGAATATAATGTTTGTTTCATTTGATCAACTCACCAGGCTGAATCTCAGTAACAGTAACGTAAAGATCTCGAACAGTGAACAGGAAAGGTGGGCTGTATTGTACATCCTTTACTTCTTCCAGCACTTGGTATCTGGCCTTCGCACTGTTGTTTTCGTAAAATATTACCTGACAATATAACCAACATAGCTCTTAGAAATTATCATGATATTAGAATAAGCTCGCAGAACCGACAACCGCTGGAGAAGAGAGATCCATGAACCGGACGACGCAGTGTAGGAAGGATCCCCGCCAGATGGACCGATGACCATTTAAATTACGGGAAGTCGGTAGAAAGAGATAGCCCAAGATCGCTCCCGTTGGTCATGGCACTCTTCAGAAAAGACTTACGCCCAGCTGTAGGCTTCTAATGATGTAATTGGTGATAAACCTGATAATAAGATAGATAAAAATAAATGCCCCATCTGCACTAAGCTTAGGAAAAGAGTATTTTCCTAGAGATGAAACTGGGACTGGGACTGGGCAAAAAAACGTGGGCACGTGAGGATCTGATGCTATTAGAGTGTCTGCAGGATAGAAACCGTAAACTAGAGACTGCAAGCGTAGGTAACTATCGCTAATATCGCAATTTAATTATTATCAACAAACTCAAAAAAGGAGTTTCCTAATTCGTCTGTATGTTTTTTGTGTAATTTGTAGTGTGTAGGTATATTACGTGATATCTTCGACAATGTTAACCGATTTTATTTCGATATTCTTTTTTTTTAATCTCGAGTCTTCTGAGAAATACAATCTGGGAGTTTTCAAATCCAAAGTAAAAAGCTCCTTTCTTGATATGAGTGCTTCACCGCAAACTACAGCGTTGCTTTATATGAGACAAACTGAGGTCAGGTGCGAATAATTAGTCTGCAGGGATCGCAATCGCGAACGAAGTCGGGGGTACAGTTAGTTATAAATATAATTATTATAACCATAAGTATTTTAAGTTAACAACATAAAACTGAGTAGGTACCTACTCGTATTGCACAAAGGAAAAATTATGGAGAATGAGCATACTTCCTATTAATTTAAAATAAAAGAAAAATAAAAAAAATTAAAATAATAATTTAAATTAATTTTTAAAATATTAATTTAAATTTATAAAAGTAATATTACCTACATCCTACTACTATTATAAACGTGAAAGTTTGTGAGGATGGAAATTTGTTACTCTATCACACAAAAAATACAGAACGGATTTTGATGAAACTTTACAGTAATATAGCTTATACATCAGAATAACACATATGCTACTTTTATCCGGGTACCACGCGGGCGAAACTAGTAGGTACCAACATGGTAGACAAATATTTGATGATTTGCAAATATTTGTCTCGGTTCTGGTGACTCCACCAACCGTTCGACCTTCAGGCTGAATTTGCTCTTCACGCGCAAATACTCCACATCCTAAGTTCGTGCGCCACCTACACGAGCTCGCTCGTTACGATGCGCCAGTATGCAATCTGGTATCCAGTAATCAGCCAAACAGCTAGTGATCCGTTTCATCTCTAAAAAAGACTTGAACTATTTTCATACAGTTTATCAGCTGTTTCAGCTATATCTTGTTTTAATGTGTCATTTCAAATTCAATAGAAAACGTAACCCTATTTAGCTAAACATCTGTTTAAAAATCTCCAAAACCAAACATAAGGAGAAGTAATTATTATGTTGGAACCTGGAAAGGCTTAGCCGTTTAGTAACTTACATTGCCACCTTCATCACCGGTTATGACGTCTGTTGCTGAGTGCACCGCCAGTGCAGCAATATCCACTTCGCAGCCTGGTAGCTCGGTGATCTTTTCACCTTCGGCAGTCCAAACCCTGACTCCTCCATCGTTTGATGTGGAATACACTTTGCCTCCGCCTGCCGCTAACGCAAACAGTTGAACTGCGTGTGCTGGCCATGAGGTCCCAGGGGTCAAGTTGGCATCATAAGACTGAAAAAAAACCGTGAGGATATCAAGTAGGTACGAGGATAATCAGGGAAAAGTCTAAACTAAAACATTATAATTTGTTACACGCCCAAGGCCCACGGTTTGTTTACATAGTGGTTAGTATTCTACGTGACGTGACAGGTTGCAATAGACCCACTTAAGTGTGAGGCAAGATGAAAATTCAATCTTTATCCTGCGATGAAGGTTCAAGTTAGGTACCTACTCCATTAGGTACCTAGGTAGGTACTCATTCATGCCTAATGGAGGGCGAACTACGGATATTCAATACACTGCTTGGTTCGACACGGACTTTGCCGGTTTTTCTATGTTATTTTCTATGTTAGTAGGTAACTGGAATACTCTAGTAGCTTTGATAACTTACTTTTATCGAGCCATCCTCTGTACCAACAAACAGTTTGCTATCCCAAGCTAACACACACGGTTCAGATTCAAGTTTTATTTCACGTTCTACAACCAATGACATTTTTAAAATTTGAAATTAGTGTGAAAGCACGGTCTGTAGTTGCCGAAATATCAATAGACACTACGAGTAGCGAGTGCAAGCGAAACATTCTAGATATAAATAGGGAGCTCGACCAGTGAACTTTGAAAACAAACACATAAATAACATTCTAGATTGATCTCCAGAGATCTCCACGGGTTGATTTTATTTCAATCGTTATTTCGTATAGCTATCTTGGTTTAAAATTCGGTTGTGAGTATCGAAATAAAAATGTATAGGCACGTCCCAAAACTACTTATATGTGCATTCATATATAGGTAGTAAGTAGGTACTTCTTACATACTTAAAATGATTCAAAACCACTTAGCAATCGACAAGTAGTGTGATTGTGTATGATGGAACGGTTAGCACTATCTAACCGAATTAAACTGGTTAAGTAAGTAACTCCATTAGAAAAATATTTTTACAATAATACAAAATAAGGTTCTTACCAACTATTATTAAAATTGTGTATTTGGTAACCATCTTCAACTAGAACGAGTAAGATCAACGTCGTGTTTTCAACTATTGTTTTGGAGAATAACGTTTGCTATTAAAAATAGGGGTAGGTATACGAGTCCTAGGTAGGAAGTTACGTCTACCTAGCTTCAAAGAGCTAGGGTTAATTTAAAAAAAAAAAACGTTGTACCCTATATCAGGCTATTAATGCTCTATTAATATCTTGTAAGGGACGGTAAAGGATAAGAAAAAGCCATCTAGGTATTGATATTTTGACCTAAAAATTAAGTTCTAGTTTTAGCACTTAACGCAAATTCAATTCATTTAAATCACAAGGATCACTTTGAAACGTCGATTTAGTCTACTTAGTACTACTTGTTCCTTTGTGACTAAGCCAGGAAAGAAAGGAGATAGAAAACAAGGTTGGTTATTCTTTTTAATGATTAGGTATTTTACAAAACAATAGGTACCTTACCTACATTTTTAATCAGTTGAAGCACTTTCAATACCAAGAATTTCTATTATCTTAATATTCCGATATTTTATGGTATGCCTTTTTATAAAGTTTTTATTTAATTAAGTTTTTAAATATGTTAATTGACAATTTTTTTATATCTCTTGGGAGTTTGTTATAAAAGCGTATTAGGTAAGTACACCTTGCCCTTTAACCGATTTATTAACTTTATGGAGTCTATAAGAGGCAACAGCGAGTTTACCTACCTGTATAAATATAGTGATTATCGCTATTTTTCTTAAAATATATATATTTTTGGAATGTTAATGTGAATTATATTTATTTCTTTAAACCTTTGTGCCACAGATATTATAATACAAGTTTGTGCGAAGTGATTCTCTGGGGCTCATATCATAAATTTCACGAACAGCCCTCTTCTGCAGCACAAAAAGGTAACACACATAACACCTACCTATATACATATTTTCATTGAGTAGAATATTGTTTACATTGAACCATTTCACAACCTCAGATTTTAAAATCGTTTTGTCGTCGCTTTAATTTAAATAAAAGTGGCGTGTCATCTGCAAACAATACAACCTCATGCATGATCGTCCCTTTCAAGATGGGGTAGATCATTGATGTATACTAAGAACAAAAATGGTTCAAGAATTGATCCCTGCGGTACACCCATAGTAACCAAACACCCCCGAGAACACTTTCCATTCATGTTAATTCTGTGTATAATGAGAATGTCTAGAGCAACGCCCCTAATACCATAATGGTGTAGTTTCCTAATCTATATGTCATGGTCTACCCTAGGTCCGTTTGCGGTACCCTAGATCCTTTTCATCCTTTGCTGGTCATCATCAGACCCTGGAGTATGCCTACCCATCAGCTTCGTATCGTAAATCAGAATCGGTGTCATCTAATAAACCCAGCTTACGTACAATAACAATTATTATTTTTTCAGGAAAAATAAAAACCAGCTCCAGTAACGTGGAGTTGATAAAAAGTGCATTATGAAATTTTATATCTTATTTTTCATCCCTAAAGGTGATATTTTTTCATAAAATTTATATGGGACCACCATTGAAGTATACCCATTAAAATCGTTTCACACGGTGATCGAGTAACATACACAAATGTAAAACAAACATACAGACAAATTGAGAACCATTTCATATAATACAGGAGCTGATCGAAATCAGAACTCAAAAATGAATATATAATATATAAATATATATAGCAATAAATGTATTGAGTATTGAATAGCCCACATCCAGAACTATTAAAAACCGTAGAACATTTTACATGAAGATGATTCAGCCTTGATGAATTAGTCGACCAATCCCCATAGTTCGACGATTTGGTATAATTTAGGAGCTGATCGAAATCAGAACTTAAACATAACCCAGCTCCAGAGGATAATTCGGACTCGATAAATTAGTTGATCAACCAGGTAAAAGACAAACCTGCGATTTACCCAGCTGTGTAGGTAGGTATTGGTTATTTCTACCCCCAGTTGTCTCTGAACCTTCGTGTTTTATTGTTACAATCACCAGTCACTATCCTAGGTATCTGGTATTCATGTCATGAACTTATTATTTTGCAATCATTCGATTTGGCTACTACAAAAATAAGCTGCTAAAGATTAGTAGTCAATGTGCGAAATTGGCCCAAAATGGTAGGTACCTAGTTGTTTCATAATTGCGTTTGAGTGTTATTGAAACAATAGGTCTGATGCCCTTTCATAAACTTATTAAATAATATTTCATTAGAGAAATCTGTGGTGATGACACAAACAAAACGACAATCCTGGCTGGCGGAAGAGTCCATTCATACGCTACCCGAGAAAGTGAAAATGTTAAATTGCTGTTATAAGTAGTGCCGTGAGACAGTTTTTACTATTGTAGCGTCGGTTAGCGTTACATCACTTACTACACAGGCATGCATAATGACTTCAATGTGAAGGTAGGTACCTCCTGTGCTACATACAACTAGGTAATGATGAGAAAATGAAAATCCTGATTTGGACATCACTAAGCTAGACATAAGTGTATATAAGCTAGACATATATATATGTGTTATTGTTAGGTACCCTGTCTGAATTATCTAGATAGATGAGTACCTTACCTATTCCTATCTTAATACTTACCTTTGGATTATTTAGAACGTGTTTATAGTAGGCTACTTAAAAAAGGTAGGTAAGTAGGTACCTAGTTGTTATGAGTGGTTGTTGCCAACTCTAGTGGTAAGTAGGTATATTCTAGTGCGCACTAGATTGTACCGGTAGTAGGTATTCATACCTACATACACTTCAATTTACAATATATCTTCTACTGAAGCACATTGAGGATTTCTAAATTTGAAGAACGTCTATGAAGACTAAAATATGAGTGGCGCTGGACTATTTTTGTATTTTTACTATTTGGAAGCAATGCAGGTTGCAGGTTGCAACTCCATTGCTTTCAAGTAAAAATAAAGCGTGAAATTGCCATTATGTAAGGATACTTTGTAGGCCATCCTATTGCATAACCGAATATGTAGGTACCTAGGCTTACTATTTGAAATAAATGATTTACATGTTTTCGCTTTTAGCGCAGCACTAATCAGGATCTGTTTGACATCGCCTAGTTAGCCCTATTTAACACCTTTCGTAATATTTTACAACGAATATTTTCAACTCCGTGAACGGAATGAAAACGGAGTGAACGGAAAACGGAGTGAAAAGTTAATGAGTCACTTACTTCAGTAAGTGACTCATTTACTTGCTGACTACACAAACCTAGTATTTTCCTCTTTTAATCTGAAAAGTAGTTACCTAACAGATAAGTTTGTTTCAGACACAGGTTCGATCCCGCTGCTGGGCAAATGTTTGAATGTTTTACAGATATGTATTGTAGGTACTATTGTATCAAAGATGTTAAGGTAAATAAACGATTTTTATTTGATATTTGTTCCGAATTTGAGCGTTGGTACCATGATACAGCGAGTCTTGTGTGAGGTCAGGACTATGTAGGACAAATTTATACTATGTATATATATTATGTATAAATTTGTAGTACCTATAAATATAGGTAATCAAATTTGTATTTCTTTAACTTTATCAGTTCACTTATAAACTTGTGTTGAGGTCTCTTTTCAAGTGCGAGGCACCTGTATCAGAGGACCACGCTCTTCCTTATCAAATTATCATAGATCCTTTAAATATTACAATGGTAAATTTTCTTTAATGATTTTTTTTATTGGCTTTCGATTTTACCCAAATTCTTAGTACCTAAAAAGTAAAATAAAAGAGCAATGTATAAATTTAATAAAACATTTATTAAGTATAAAAATAATAAGTTTATTTACAAACATTCACATCAATTTGATGTATAATATAAAAATAAAACTAGTACGATGCAGTACAGTTAAAGTTTGGCGTACCTATTGACATTGCTGCAATATCTTCGCTTCTCTGATATTTTCAGTGACTCAGTGACTAAGTTCTGTGACTCAGTTTATCCTATGCTGATGATTACCAACTGAATCCAGGAATATATTGCCCCGATTCTGCTACTACACCACGGCCAATCAGTCAAGGCACAGATATTATAATACGTCACGGTAAAATCATTTAACTGAGTGAAGAGTTTATCGTTAAATTTGATTCATTGATTTATACGAAAAATTCACTCTTTTTAACTCTATTATATTCTGTTCGCTTGAAAGCATATTTCAGCCCAATTATCTCATGATCATTGTCAACATGTACGTAGTAATAAGAGTTTAGTTCGAGAGGCGAGGGTATTGCAGTCAGGGTTAGCTGATTCAGTCCGGAGGGCGGTTTACGGAGCCCCGTATTCAGACGAAGGCGCTGAAGCAGGGGGACCGTACTCGGCTTGGGGCGCCGCAGCTGGGTATCCTTCCTGTTTCTGGAAATCAAATTATAATTCAGTTTTGCACCGCAAAGACACATGTGCAGGCGGGACGTGCTTAAAACGGAATGAACGCGGAGCGGGTTGTTTCCGGCTGTCGTCGGACAAATGGATATGTTCGCGATCTGGTCATGGTACGACACAGGGAATCCTATTGTGGGGTCAAGACTATGTATGTGATCGCGTGATGTTAGAAGCAATGTTATTTATCTGTTATTTTGAGACTACTTATTATGTAGAGCTTGATAGGTATGTACATGTTGTGTAACTATGAGGTCAAAAAATGCTCGATGAATACATCATCGACATAATTTCGTGAAAGTAGTACCTGTCACAATTTTTTCGGTGAATATGACCTAGATGTGTCAAATATAATTAGATAAGTGGTCGGTTACGTAGTTACAGACATAAGACTCGTAATCAATGTTATGATTCCTTTACTTGCACCTACCCATGTTTGCGGGTCCATTGTAAATTAAGTTTGACCGCCTAGTATAATGATATTTGCATGGAACAACTATTATTACCTACAATGTTATTTTACATCATGTATATCTAGTACCTACGTAGCTAAAAATGAGTAGGTACAAATACTTGGGTAACATGCATGTGAACTTTTGAAACAGTAATGTACCATCTTCTGGGAAAAGTTCAAATTTCTAATCAGTCGTTCTCGTCTGTACCATATTGTTTCTTCTTTATTTCTATGTTTTGTATGATTTATGTATGGTAAATCTATTTTTAAAAGACCAATAAAATCGTCGAAATAGTGTCGTCTAAGGGCAGAAGTAGAACTGAAGCAAGTTGCGTCAGTAGTAATGATGATGGCAGGTGCATCGAGTACGTTAGGTCATGCAAATAATGCTATATAATGCTTCCTGACTAAATCGTTCCAGGAAATGTTCATAGCGTACTTTCACAAGAAATTGCAAGCGCATCCTCACGAGTCGAGCAGTTGAGGATACAATCTGTGCTTGAACCAACAACCGTGAAATACACTGACTTTTTATAACGCCTAAACAAATTGGCCATTTTCCATGCATGTTATACGAGAATGTCTTTATTGATGATGGTATTTATCACTTCTCTATAGCAAATTATAAACAACTTGAATTTATTTAGTTCAAAAGATTGTATCTCGATCTCGATCTTCTCTTGCAGCAATTCACTATTTCACATTATGTTCAGAGTCCTTATCAAGATCAGTTTGTTTGTTTACACAATATTAGGTATAACCTATATATTCAATGTTAAATCGAGATTTTTAACTCCCAACTCCAGAAAGATTTTATAATTATTTAGAATTTGCCTATCTGTCTGTCTGTAAAAGATGTTTGTTTTTTGGCATGCAAGCTTTCAAACAGGTGGACCGATTTCAACCCATTTTTGTTTTTATTTGAGGCTAGTTTGATTGGAATTGTTCTTCTAGATGGGTTTTATCGCTACACCTCACTAGGAGACGTAGCAATAAATGTTGGATGTAACTGATTACAATGTAATTATTTTTTCACTTCTCATGCTCTAAAAGTAAGGTATGTTTTTTTAGCTTAGCGTAAGCGGACAAAAGTATATATTTTAACCCCTAGGGAATAAAAGTATTTCTTTTTTTTTAAGTTTTGGTGTTTTTATCAACAGACTACTCAATTAATGTGATCCTCTATAACGACTCGGCTTTTCAATGTTCCATTTTTTAAATAATTTATTAGAAAAATATATAAACTTTTGTATAAAAAAATATTTTTGATAATGGAACTGAAAGCGAGCTTCACTGCTGCACTAGAATCTATGGACCATCGTTGGATGTAGGTATGAACCTAATTCTAAAGATTTCGCGACAATACTATCTGTGCCTATATACCTATAGTTTTATTTTCTCGCAACTGAAGTGAAAAGTAATGTTTAACTCGCAATTGATTCGGGGGTTTATATTATAAACATATTATGTGTTGTTGAAAGTGACTAACCTGAGTCTTGTATCTGATGAAGTAAACCTCCGGCTTGGCAGGTTGAGTGGGCGCGGGCGTCGGGATCACGATGTCGGGCTGTTCCTCTGGTTTCTTCACAAGCACGTACACAAGGGTCTTCTCTTCATTTTGAGGCTGCAGCGGGATGACGGGAGCGGTCGGGGTCGGCGGGGTCGGCGCCTTGATGAACACTATCTTGTAGTGTTTCTGCGGGGGAGGGACGTAGATCTGCTTGGCGGGAGCCGGGTACTCGTTGTCTGGCGGCGGCACGTGCACGTACACGTGCTTGTGGACTATGGGCTGCTGGGGAGGGCCGTACTGGGGAGCGGGCGCCCCGTACGAGGTTGAGGGCGGTCCGTAGGATGAGGGAGGCTCGGGCCGTGCGGCCGCGCAAGCCACCACTGCCACTACGAACAACGACCTTAGAACCTGCACACACAAACAAACGATCACATAGGCTAATATTGTAAAAGCCAGATAACATCTACGGTGTAGCGTAGCCACTAACATCAGGTACGACCTTTTTTTTCAAGTTTTAAGTTAGCTTTGGAGACCGCTATAGGTAACTGATATTTTAAGAACTAAAGGAAGAGATAACGCATTCCGAGGCACCACTAAGTGTACGTTACAAAAAAGCTGTTCCGTCTTTTTAAATAACAGCGATACCAGCAATACATGAGCTTCCTGGATGTATCCAGAAAAAGAGTACTTTTGTATTCACTATCCTGTGAGAATATCACCAGATCACTAGGTCGAACGTTTCACTGTCACGGACACCTGACACCTACCGTTTTGTCACACATCCTTAGCACGTTACACACCAGTTTGAATAGAACAGTGTCCAGCAATCGGGCGCCACCTGTGTTTATAAGAGATGAGCGCTCCATATCCGGGGGAGGGGGCACTTTCGATGGTTCTCATAGATTGCGCAATGCGGTGCGATGGAGCTCACGCGCCGCCCTCCTACCGGGGCGCCGGCACATCGGCCAGCTCCGCTCGAGGGCAGCTGACTCGTTCAGCTGGCACTCACTAAATTTAAAAAAACTGTGACATGTTACAATTGTGTTTCTGTTTTAGATAACTGATGCCATCTCGATGAATGAATCTGCTATAGTGCTTCGACAGCTTGTGGTTAATTGGTTCAAATCTCAGATAAACCCAAGCCTTTTCTGGACGAAAAGTTGGGCTACCTATCCTAATAGTGTCCAATCTTCCAATAATAAGCAACAAGTAAATTTTAACAAAATTATATTAGAAGTACCGCTCCTTGTATGTCATCACCTGTTGCATCGCCTACCTAAGAATCTTCCTTAAGATGTAGATATAAAACGATTGCAAAAAAACGCGTTTATTGAAATCGTTTTGTTTAGTTTGTTTAAATAGGTTAAGCAAATTTGACGAAAAAAAACAAATAAACCTTTTACACCAAACCTATACCGGCAATGTACTCCTTGTGCCGCGGGTAAAAATAAGAAAATTAACAATCAACTCAAATTGTATTGCATTGTTACGTTTCACTATCGCATAGGGAACGATGTCAATTTAAACGCTTGGGCGAAATGCGCCGAGTTCAAATATTCATTTACGTCAGTTTGACCGACGCACGCGCTTAAAGTGCAGTTTTATATAATAAAGCTGCCTATTTAATTTAAATTTATAATACTAAACTGGAGCTACTTAGCACTAAATGTACTATTTACAGGTGAGTATGTTATGTTTTACTGAAAACAGTAGTAGGTAAGTGCATGTCTACGAGTACCCGCAACTATTAATTAGGTAGGTATATTACAATAGAATTGAATCACTTGTTGCAGTCAACGATTAGGTAAGTAAGTACCTACTTGCTCTTGCAGTGAGTATTAGATGCAGTTGGCTCTATGAATTGATAACAAGTCACGTTATTACGTTCAGTGCAACAGAAAAGCATTTTCATGTTTCGTGAAGTTTTGAAGAGGTGTGTCATTAGTGCGTTCTAGAAGTGAAAAATAGATTATCGGTTCGGTGACAGTGTCATAAAGCGCATACCTTCCACTATTACCAGTGTAAGCTGTGTATTTAATACCTAGGTGGGAATAATTGACCCCTCACTGACCCCACTCGAGCCTCAAAATGTGGAAATACTAGGAAGGTATGCAAGTGCGAGTGCCTCTTTCTATATGCAACCGGTTGATTTGACGTCCTAATATTTCGCGGTAACCTACCGAGGTATGAAACAAAAGCTTATAAGTAAAGATAGTTATCTTTACCTCCTGGTAAGTTCTTCATTAAGTTCTAGTTGACTTATAAATAAATGTTAATGCCAGGATCTATTCATGAATGTGATTTTATAGATGAATTTCAAAATAACATAGTCCTTTTTTTATTCATGATTATCCGAATAGATTGAAAAAATCCTAAACAAACTACTATTTGGATTTTTTTTTTGTAAATGTTTGAGAATTCATCAATAATTTTGATACCTTTTTTATGTTTTTGCTACTCGACAAATATCACAAATGAAAAGTGGTATAATTTTTGAAAGAAAAATAAATATGAAAATATTATTTTTATATTTTTTTATTCATGTTTATCGTTCTCAGAAATCTTGAAGCTAAGCGGTCTCGTGGACAGAAAAAGCTTCATGTGACGCTTTGGGTGACGAGCACCATTCAGTCTTAGTCACATCACAACAATTGATTAGTAAGAGTAGATACTTAGATGTCCGACACGTCTCGAGCCCTCAGTACGCCTTCGACGGGTTTGATAAATACAGGCTTAATAAACCCTATAAATTAGATTCGCAAATAAATAAACGGTGACGGAAATATTGAAGACACAGAAATGGCAGAAAATACACGGAAAAGAACAACTACTCGATTAAGAGGAGAGTTCAAGGTGAGTTTTTATGCACTGTTCATCTGAAAAACTGATAATTTATCTTAAAGACATCAAGAAAAACCGACCCAAGCAAAGAAACGAACTGGTAGCTTTTAAGGTTTTCTCGAGAATGTATATACCCTTAGGGAGGAACTCTAATCAAAACAAGATAGGACTGACGACTGCTATACTTTGAAGACATATGTCAGTAGTGTTTAAATTGTGATACCTTCTTATTTTATATGCAAAACATGGCAGATACACACCATGATAGTCCATTACATTTAAAAAAATCAGGATTTTTGGAAAATAGAAAAATATGAACATAACATTATGCTTTAAAACTTTTGTCCTTGACTACACAATCTTGCAGTGGCAAGCTAAATATCATTATTATAAGCTTAAAGAAGTTCACTGCTGGACATAAGTCTGGGGAGAATATCCAGCAGTGAATTTCTTCAGTTCTTCAGCGTGAAAACTGTCTTGAACCACCACAATCCACAGACGACGCATGCTTAACGATTTCATCGATCCATCGAGTCCTGCCTTCCGAGCCTACACAGCATCTTCGGTTCGTGGCCACTATTATGATTTATGTATGACCCACCCGCGACGCAATGAGGCGGTTATGTGTTAGGGGTAGGGGCTGGTCTTTTATTTTTCCGAAATAGTATTACGGATTTTTTACAATCTTGTATGGCTTCAAGAAAGGATTTTAGGTTATATTGTCCCTCGTCACAAGGGAGCACTGCAATAGGCAATGGAATACTAAAGCCTAGGGTTTTTAACGTGTTTTTTTTGTAATATATATTGATATAGCGGTAATATATCTATCTAATCAGCCGGTAACTCTCACTGCTGAGTAAAGGATTCTTTTCTATTAAGCCACTCCTGGCGGTCTGATTCCAGCCGGATCCACTGCTAAGAATGTCGTCTGACCATCGGACAGATGGCAATATGATAAAGCAAATTTTTAATGCACATCCTGACTTAAATATGAGTCTATGCAAGTATGCATCACACTATATTCTTCAACTTAGGTACACGGTAAAAACTGATTTCTTATAGAAAGACAAATTGCTTTCCGTTGACATTTTTATTACCTCCAAGAAAATGATTCTCTCCCTATAGACGCTAGACAATAATTTCTTCGTAATAGTAAAAAATCATCTCTTTTTATTTTATTTGTTACGAGATAAATAAATTTAATTCAAGAAACATATTGTTTTATTTAACACATTTATTTGATATTTATTTGATACGACATAAAATAAGTCTTGAAATAAACATATTTATTTTCAAGTAAGAACAAAATTGAGAAAAATATTGTCTTCAAAAAAGATAAGCAGTATTTTTGTTTAAAAAATATTGCATTAATCTAAGAAAATATATTTTTGTAATAACCAAATATTTCGAGAAATCAGTCTTTCTTATTCAAAGAATCCTTTTTACCCGTGTACCTACCTACATTTTCGTAAGTTTCAAGGATGAAAGTGTATTGCGAGTTGCGACTGAGTATTTTTACCTACCAACTAGAAAATATTTAATATTTTTTCTCGTCTAGTAGGTATAATTAGCCGCTTCACGATGTAACCTTTGACATGTTGCTTTGCTTCGGAGATGAGACTTTTGTGTAATCATTCATCAATCAACACAAACCATAGGTATGAAAAAAATGTTAAAGTAAAAGCTCGAAATTTAAATTTGTAAGAGCGCACAAAATAAAATGTAAAAGCAGGACTTGCGTTTGTTAGCGTTTAAAATGCTTTTTAATTTGAAGGCATTTATTGAGATACTAGCTTCTGCCCACGGCTTCGCCCGCGTGGTACCCGGATAAAAAGTAGCCTATGTGTCATTTTGATGTATAAGCTACTTTAAGTAATATACTGTAAAGTTTCATCAAAATCCGTTCAGCAGTTTTTGCGTGAAAGAGTAACAAACATCCATCCTCACAAACTTTCGCGTTTATATATAGTAGGATAGGATAGGATAGGATAGGATAGGATGACACAAGAGATTGTTCTGCTTCATGACACGAGGCTTATGTGAGATACAAGTTATACAAATGTGGATAGATTCACTCAAAGCGAACAAAATCTATAAAAACACGTCCTGTAAGATTTTTTCGAAATACCACCAATAGTGGCAGCGGGAGAAGTTTGTATGGCAAAAACTCAAGAGTTGTTCGACTAGTAGGTAGTTTAAAAGAAACGTATAATTAAATCGTGCTATTCCAAAGCAGCATTGTTATCAGGATTTCTAGGTATATCAGAAAAAAGTATATACTAGTAAATGGTAAAAGATGATATGAAAGGGCCTAAGATTATAAGTTATTATAATCATGAAAGAAGGTATTATAATCACAATATAATTATATATTATCGAAATTTTGTAGGTACACGACAGCGAGTTTGGTTGAGCAATAGGTCTGTTACATTCATATTAGGCGAGCCAGGAGGAAATTAGCTTTATTAACGTTTGTTCTACCTACATGTTTTGAAACCTAACTATGCTCTATTTAGAATTTGAGAAAGTTCAGTATAAAATAAATAAATAAATAATGCTGGACATTTTTTACACAGTATCATCTAGCTTCAAACTAAGCAGAGTTTGTATTATGGGAACTACATAACTGATATACTACTCATATGCTTATAAGTATTATATATACAATGTTCATGTAAACGTTGTCGAAAACCTGAAAATAGCCTCGGACACTATGTGAATACACTGCTGTCCGTTTGTCTGTCTGTTTAGTTTAACTACTTTGAGCACCCATATCTAATTCATAAAACGAAAACAAGATCATCAACGGCTATTTCTAATTGCTTGGAATGCCGTGTGAGACACGCAGTCCCTAGCAGCGCTGAGCCATCGTCCTGTCCGGAGCTATCCGGATCGAGGAAGCTCGAGTGAACTGGATCGTACCGCCTTACGCCGGCGCTGGCAGTCTTTATCGCTGCGCTTGCTTGCATTTACCAACGTAACCAACACCATGTCATTTCCATTCAATTTAATCTAATCTACGCATTATTGTACGCATCGACAGTGATTATTGGAAGGCTATGGCCTTCCACCAGACCCACGTCACAGAAACTTTTACTAGAATTTATTATATATATCCCTCTTTTTTCACGGTTCGGTACCTGCGATCATAACTAGGTATAGATTCAAAAAATATATAATCTTCAGACTCCACACAGAGCCTAGTTTTTAGGGTTTCGTAGTCAACAAGGAACCCTTATAGTTTCGCCATGTCCGTCCGTCTTTCTATCTGTCCGCGGCTTAGCTCATAGACTCTTGATTAGAAAGCTGTAATTTGGCATGGGTATACATATTAATCACGCCGACAAAGTGTTAAAACAACATTCTTGAAAAACGTTTTTTTTGTTGGTATTTCCCCTACACGTAGTGGAGATGTTTTTTTTTCACGTCTATTCCATGGTGTGAGTCGTTAGACAGGTCGTTTCAAAATATTACGGGTATGTGAAAACCGTTATTCGATTCAGGGATCCGTTTGCGAAATATTAAGCTTTAAAGCTTTTGCAAATTTTTGTTAGAGTCAAGTGCCCTGGCAGCTAAATTAAACGTTATTTTTTGGATAGGTAAGTAAAAAAAAAATATTACGGCAGTAATATACCGAACTTAAAAGAAAACTATCACATCTAAGTAGGCTTTACAAGTTAATGAGTAATAGTCGATCCACTTATAAAATGTACTTTGAGAAGTAAAAAGGAAAATTACTTGAATGAAGTTGTTACTTGTATAAAACAGGTAATAAATATAAGTTTATGGGCAACTATGGAACCCTACACTGCGCGTGCCTCGACACGAACTTAGCCGGTTTTTGTAAATGAATTTTATCTAGAATTTAAGACAAATGAATAGAGTATTACGCACTCGCATCAGCCGATGCCTTTTAACCACTTTGAAGGCAATTGAATGGTCTTTTTCTAATTAATAAAATAACACAAGATCCGAATAAGCGAAACTTTAGCTGCGACTAGCCCACACATCCAATTAAACAATAAACATCCAATCTAAGTCACACCTAGTCAGAATGTCTTCTGTATTTTGCTCTTTACGCTGTTGGAAGTAGGTATAGGTAGGTGGGTTACTACCAGTACCTATATAAACGACTGTAAAAAATATTATTACTATTACGTCTTTACCTATGAAATTGCCGTTTTTTATGGGAAATAGTAATTCTTTGTTTTGTCGATTTGCCACAAATGGCTCAATATTGTCTTATCAAAAGCCATCCCATTCTGCAAGCTTGCTCCATCCCCTTCTTTACACGCCGCCCCTTTTAAAGGTGAAAATACAAAAACCCTGAAATACACCATTATTTATTTAAGACGATTAGCTACAATTACAATTCATTATCCAAACTTTAAAGAACAACTACTACACCCCCCCCCCCCCCCCCCGTAAAGTTAAAATTTCCAAAAATACTTATTTAGGTTACCAACGTTATAAAATAAAGCTTTGTTCCAAATTTTAACTTTTTAGACTTGGTCTTGGCTGTGCGTTGATAGTCAGTCAGGACAAACGTTTTCATAAGTTTAGATGTAGCCCCATGCTGTCCTAAGACCTTTGTTGATAGGATTTTTTTTTATTTTAGATAATACTACTCTTTTTATCATTATGCTGGACAGCAAGTTTAGTATCAACGTCATCAGCATCACCCAGCATATTGGACCCTGGAACAAACAGAGATAGCCTCTCCAGCACTGAACTATTTCACTGGGAAGACTACAGTGTTTTGGCCAGCATGCTCATCATATCCTGCGGCATTGGGGTATTCTACGGATATTTCGCGGAAAAACCCACTAGCGGTGACGACTTTCTACTTGGAGGTTCCTCAATGGGTACTTTTCCCACCGCTTTAAGTTTGGCTGCAAGGTAATACTAATTTTGATAAATGTTTGCAAACACTTAATGTTTTATTAAACTAAACCGTTGTTTTTAGTTTCGTCACAGCTATAGAGCTATTGGGTAACCCGGCGGAGATGTACATGGCAGGTGCACAATTTTGGATGATTTGTATCACCTTTGTGTTTATTGTGCCTATTTCGAGCCAGCTTTACCTGCCCGTCTTTATGCGACTGCGGCTTACGAGTTGTTATGAATATTTGGTAACGTATTTTCTCTTTAAATAATAGTTGAGACTTCTACTAATAATATCATAATACAATCATATATATAAGTTATTATAAAAAAAATAACATAAATATGTATTTTAACAGGAAATCCGTTTCTGTAAAACAGCCCGCGTATATGCCAGTTCATTGTATATGCTACAGATGATACTGTACACCGCTGTTGCAGTTTATGCGCCGGCACTCGCACTATCTGATGGTAAGCCTAAGAAGCCACGACGGATGTCGATCAATAATAATCGTTTTTATTCCGGACCCAGACAGGAAGCATAAACTGGGCTACTTCATTACAACGGTCAAGGTTACCGATACAAGTGTGAAATGGTAACTTACTACGCTGTTAGAGCAAACATAAAAAGCTACTTGTTGGGAATTTCAATGATACAGCAAACAAAGATTCACATCGTTCAGAGAATAGCAGCAATTACTACTTTTTAAATTAGGTAAACCATTATAAGACTCCTCATTATTACACGAATATTAAAGCTGTAATAGCTACTAGTAGATTAGCGTAACAACAGTTGCGGAAACCACACATCTTTTTAACAATCAAGATGCTTACGAAACGTACGGTGAATCTTGCTTAACGTATGAAGATATAATTGTTCAACTATAGCAAGTTGAAAAATAAAGTTAAATTGTACAATAAAGTATTTTCATTAATTTATTCATTAAATCACGTAAGAGCGCATTCCCAAAATACAATAGTGAAACCGATTCGGGGCGTTTTTACGAGTAGGTACGAGTAGGTATTCTAAATTCATTCAGTCAATGTCAGTCAATAGATATTGGCCTCGATTCTGTAGTTCACTAACTAAACTAAATTTAAACTGTCGCTCTCTTTTACTGATAGTGCAAGCAAGAAAGCTACAATTTTAGTGCTGTCAAATCAGTTTACGTGCCGCTTTTCTTTGTGTTTATAGTCAGCATGTTTTTAAATTACGACAAAATTTGTATGGAAAACTTAAATCTGACTAATTTGACAGCACTAAAATTGTAGCTATCTCTTCCTTGCTTGCACTATCAGTAAAAGAGAGCGAGACAATTTAAATTTAGTTTGTTAGTGAATTACAGAATCGAGGCCATTTTGCAATAGCGTGACCAAAATTGTATTTAATTTAAGGTTGGTAATAGGTATGCCTCCATACTCGGCTCAATGTCATGAGTAGCGCGATAACGGATTTGTTCGTTGACTGTTTTAGCTACCGCGCTACGAAAGCATTAAACCATTCATCAACTAAAACAGTCAATCAAAGATCGAAGAAAATGAGAAGTATTTTTTTTCTGAAGTCTTTAACTGCTTTGGTGCCTTAATTCACAAGGTAATTCAATTGGTAATAAATTGGCCAAACGCGTGTTGATCTCGCACTGACGAAAAGGGTTCCGAAGTCAGTACGGCTATAATATGATTGATACACCTAGATTTTATTAATACATAAATAAATAAATAAATAAATAATGCTGGACAATCCACACAGCATCATCTAGCCCCAAGCTAAGCAGAGCTTGTGTTATGGATACTAGATGACTGATATACTTAATACAATACATTACATAGATAGATATTTTTTTATTATACATAGAAAATACCCAGAACACCCGGAACAAATATTTGCAGATCGTACAAACATTTGTCCCAGGGCGGGAATCGAACCCGCAACCTCCTGTGTCGCAGGCGGACCTTCGCCCACCGCGCCACATCGGTCGTCAAATAATCATGCAAAAACATGTTAATAAGCTACATTATTTAGTACTTGGCTGTGGTAACAGCGTTCACATACGTTAAACGTGATCACTTTAATTAAAACTTCACTGTATTGAAAACTCCAATGATCAGGATTTTAAAAAAACCAATGATAACCTATACATAAAAAAAATACAATCATACTTTACAGTTTACATGTTACATGCACCACAAAAAAGTTTCTCATCTTATTTCATAACTTTGTAGGCATTACCTTACCAAGATGTGAATACCATTTCAAATTTCAGTAAAACGGAATTATATTTTTATTTATTTATATTTTAATATTTCTCGTCGGTCGGACTTTGGAACGCTAAAAACTGTGCCTAGTGATAATCGTAAAGTAGCTTCGGCAATTTCCTTGTTCTAAAGGTCCTCATAATTATAACCGAAGAAATTTTCTTTTTGTAATAGGATCTATCTATGCGTTTAGATCATCAATCGATAAAATATTCATTGCAGAATTTTATTGGTTTTATATTTCATAACAAAAGTACCTACTTAGGTATTCAACGTTGCTTTGGATTGCTACAGGTGACATCAATAGTTTACGATTATGGCTTCAACTTGGTCGTTACTGGTTGATACCTGGCCATAGGCTATCCCCATCGTAACTGCTGAAGCACTCAAAAGTGTGCAAAGATGGTGCAAGACAGGCATACCTATTGGTAAAATGTTCATGCCTTTATTACAGGTCCACATTACTCGTGCCATCAAGTAACTATAATGTCCAATGAATAATGTTATGCATGATTTAGAGAAAATATAAAATTCCGCTGTGTCATATTTTATTTCACAATAGAACATGGATGGACGTTTACCGTCTCGTGAGATAGAACCGCTTAGATAACAATTAAAATGTAAGGTTTTCGTTTAGAAAAATTTAAGACGATTAATCTTTGATCTAAACATTTAAAAATACATTGTAATTATAATAAGTACCTCTATTACATTGTATCATGCACCTAATTGACGTTCATTTACAGTAACGGGATTGAATACCTATCTGGCAGTATCGCTGGTGTATGTTGTCTGCATTTTCTACGCATCACAGGTCAGTTTCAGGCGGTTTTCTATTAAGAATATTTTTATTAGTAGTACAACTCTATTTCTACAAATAGTAATAATCGCATTGCTGTGTTTCGGTTCGAATGGGATGGGTGCCGGTGAAATTATAGGCACATAGGATTTTTCAACTTTCATTATGGCAGGTAATGCATCATCAATGCATGTGATGTAACATGAATGCATGTTGCCTCCAAGTAAAATAAAAAACATTTGCCTTTTGGGTACGAGCTGCATGCAGTGGCCAATTTAGAAAACGCTTAATAGGCTTCGCACTCAAATTGGCCGCTGCAGAAGCAATCTAGCCAAATAGGGGATAATTGATCCAACCTACGTCTAGGTTGAGTGCTGGGACCCATACAGAATATGCCGCACTTGCTCTCCTGCCCTCTGTGCCCCATCGCCTGCACCCGGGATCATTCCATAGAGACGACCGATTGGACTCTACAAGTGGCCACACATTGGTCAAATGAAATTTTAAAAATGAGTCATTGTCACGACATGAATGAATGAATGAATGAATGAACATAAAAAAGAAGCTCAGTGTCTGATGGAATTAAATTTATTTCTTAACTTTTGTGCAGGGCGGCATGAAAGCGGTGATAATGACTGACACGTTCCAATCAGCTGTGTTGGTCGGATCACTAGCCGTGGTTCTGGGCATGGGCGCTGCGCAGGTCGGCGGGATGGACCTCGTTTGGGACTACGCGAGGAGAACAGATCGATTGCACTTCTTTGAGTAATGACGCTTTCATTCTTAGTTCCATACGGTGGAATGTTATGCACAATGTTGTGTGCATGTTTTTGATTGTACTAAAGCTATGATCAATCCTCTCTCAGTTTTACCCCAAATAATATTATTTTAAATTCAACCCACTTTTTATTTCGTTATGCAATTTATAACTGACCTACACCCTGTTAGAAACATTGGTTCAAGTATTGCGATGATCTGCCAAGAGGCTAATAAGTAATTACTAAGCGGAACGATAGCCTATCTTTCCGAATAAGGAGGGTTTAAAATAAATATTTTAAACAACGTTGGTGTAATGTGTAAGCTCGAAATAAAACATTTTGCACATGATAAGTACCTAGAAACAGATGGTCGTAGTCACCGATCAAATTCAACCTCGTCGAGACTCGGACCCGCGACCCCCCGCTTGGTACGCGGGGGCTATACCAACTAAGACACGAGAACGTTGCCAGCTACGAAGAAAAAGCCTATCCCCAGAATTGAGAACGTCGTAGTTTTTTAAAGTTAGTAAGGAATGAGATCCTGATTAACATGTAGATAATGTTTCAGTATGAATCCTGACCCAACGGTTCGTCACTCGTTTTGGTCAGTGGTCGTAGGAGGCACCATGTATTGGACGAGCATGTTCTGCGCCAACCAAGCCTCAGTGCAGAAGTACCTCTCCGTGGAGCGCATCGGGCAGGTCCGAGTGGCGCTCTGGGTGTCGGCCATCGGCCTCATCGCGGTATACTCCGTCAATTTCATCACCGGCGCCGTGCTAGCCTTGCATTATGCCGACTGTGATCCAATTCAGGTACGTAGGTGTTATTCTAATGCCGCTCGGTCTTAACTTATACGTGAGATGCATGCAGAGAATTGATGCTTACGAGTATTTTACTAAATACCTACTGTCTTTGACTAAAATTGAGAAAATCGTTACTATTCCGAAATCTAATACCAACATAGAGCGCGGACCGAAATAAACTTAACTACATGATGAGTAAATGATTTAAGATAAGTAATCAGAAATTGATATGACATACCACAGAATGGAGATATCACAGGATCGGATCGTCTTCTGCCACTGTATGTGGTACGGGAGCTGGGTTATGCGCGAGGTGTCCCGGGCTTCTTCGTCGCCGGCATATTCGCAGCTAGCCTTGGGTGAGAACAAAACTACTCAATTCTTTAAACGCTTTTGGTAATCCAGTTGATTATTATCTCCTTTGAAATCCGGGCGTGCCTAACTTTACGCAGAACAAGTTGTAACAAAAATGGATCAATGCGAAACGCATGCAAGCTTCAACATAACTGACTGGGAGTCTTGAAACAGTACTTCTTATGAGGACGTAACTAGAAAAGTCCAGTTGGAATACCGGTTTCAATTTGAGAAATATCATCAATGTGTGTTGTTATACCTACTGCTGAAATTGTAGTTAGTCATCACAACGAAAATTATCGAGTGCTGAAATTTCATTATGAAACCTCTGAGATCGCTCGAACTTTGCACATGATTCTTGTTTTATACCCGAGACGTAAGGGCGTACATTTGTTTGCCGTAAGAGGTTGTTTCTTTTGGTTTGTATTTTGCCATTTATCTTAAAAAGGGCTTATCGGATTGAAATGCATTTTTTTTGGAATCTATTTGTATGACTTGATGGTTCTTAGATAGTTTTTATCGCCACAAGTCACTAGACATAACGTAGCTGTAATAGACAAAACGTCGATGGTTACAAATTGAGCAAAAATTTACTTTTGGCACAAGTAGTACCTGCCTAAGGTAAATACTTCAAAATTCTTATTACTGCCTTAAGGTCAAAATTACCCAAGGCATTTTATTAATGTTTATATGTTAGGTACTTACCCAATTACATCTTGTCTACTTACCCAATTACCCAACTAGTAATTTAGTACCTCCTTTTTTCTTTAACTTTACAGTTACATACATAGTCCTGACCCCAGGCCCACACTAAGATTCCCTGTATCATGGATATTACGAGTACCATGGTACCATAAGACCCAGACCCGGAACAAATATCTACAGAACATGCAAACATTTGTCCCGCAGCATATTTTGCAACTTATTTGACCTTTAAATTCGCAATAACACGAAGTTTTTTTACCAAACACAGGACGGTGGCATCTGCTCTAAATTCATTAGCAGCAATAGCTTGTCAAGATTTAGCAAACGGACTCCTTGGCATAACTCTGCCAGAAAACAAAGGGGCTTTGGTAAGATTATAATTTTCTCACTCCTCTTACTTAACCCTAAAATCAGCTTTATTTTATGGGACCTTGAGATACCTTTATAGGTTTTTTCCCGATCTCCCGAATCCGCTGGATCTGACAAAAGTCCTTTAAATTGGTAGCACTGTACCAACTAACCAGTCATCAAGACGGGAAGTGGTTAGCTTACTAATTGAATAAAATCTAAGCATGAGATTTTAAAATATAGGATTTGGTTTTATTTAAATAATTTTTATTCAGTATCTTTAAATATTTTTCAAACAACTCCAAAAAAGGAGGAGGTTCTCTGTTCGTCTGTATTTTATTGTGTGCGTTAGGCACGCGATATCTTCGCCAATTGTGAACCCATTTTGATGATTATTTTTTGAATGGGTAGGGTATCCTTCAAGCGTGTTCCCATTTTAAAAATAGTATCTCTAAGGGGAAAAAATAAGGGATGAAATAATATTGGACTTTTTAACAACTACCCGTTATTTGAATTCGGTTTTTATTTGTTTTTAAAAGTTATCGATATTCAAACATGAAACGACTCTGAGGCGGTTATGAATGAGGCACTTCCTTTTATTTAAAACTAAATCTGTACACATCTCAACGTGTGATTCCAGATAGCTCGGTGGGTGTGCGTGGCGTGCGGCGCGATATCGTTTGGTCTAGTGTTCGCGGTGGAGCACTTGGGCCCAGTCCTACAGCTCGCGTTGTCCTTCAACGGCATGGCCGGCGGCGTCTCCCTGGGCCTGTTCACGCTGGGCATGCTGTTCCCTTGGGCTAATGCTAAGGTTAGTAACTAATATTCAATAACTAGTTTCTGCCCACGGCTTCGCCCGCGTGGTACCCAGATAAAAAGTGTTATTCTATATATCTTTCTTATATAAAAAAACTTTTTAAAAACGAGTTCTTATTCATTTTTTTTATTTTATTTATTAAGAGTTAAATCATATTATTTTTCGTATTCTTCGCAGCAAACCCTTCGATTTGATACCCATATTACGGGGGTGCATAAAATATAATTGGTTCGCCATATTGGATAAAGAATGATGTAGCTAACCATGCATTGTCACCCAAACCAAACGTATATGCAAAATTTCAGCTCAATCGATTGAGGATAACTGATTTAAAATTCAGTTGCAAGATTTGACCCACACCTCTTTTATAAGTATTATAATATCTGTGCCCACACATACTCACTAACAAGGCAAGATAATAAGCTTGTAATAAAAATACACGCTCAGGACTGTCATCCCCATGATGGGCATCCTCAGATCCATAGTCAGTACGCAGATCTGTGAGAATGCCAAGTAGCGGATAGTAGGAACAAGACGCCTTAACATTAACATCCTTACTTAGAAAGATTTTAAGCCGTTGCTTGGCTAAACAGTGTAATTTTTTCTTCTATTGATTTTTTTAAAATAAAATGAATGAAAAATCTATTGACTTTCACTTTGTATCAGGCCACTTCTTGACACTTCTCTATAAGGTTCTTTCTTTACAGCCCTCTATCTCCCTCTCATCTCCGTCAGCGTTCTCAATTTCTGATACCACGCGGTATG
This sequence comes from Perizoma flavofasciatum, assembly GCA_958496245.1. Classification (NCBI taxonomy): domain Eukaryota; kingdom Metazoa; phylum Arthropoda; class Insecta; order Lepidoptera; family Geometridae; genus Perizoma; species Perizoma flavofasciatum. Next base: position 7,507,865 of record OY292425.1, on the reverse strand, counting down.
CCGTGTCGGACCTCTAAATCCCTTCTACTTAAAACTCCATCTCACTCGTCTAGCCGCTACAGTGACTCATTTACTGTTTATGCGGTTAAGCGTTGGAATGCCCTACCCCATTTTATTTGTGATTGTCCTTCAATCGATGTCTTCAGGAGAAAAGTTAAAGAGCACTATCTGTCTCTCTAAATTATTTATGGTATATGTTTTATAGTATCTATATATTTATTTGTATATATATTTATATTTATTTTTTGTAGTTTAAGTAACTAAAATATTATTTTCTTTCTGTATACGATCCTACCTCTATAATTACCTCTCTCTAGCTCAAGGTTTGCTGGAAGAAAACTCTTTTTAGGGTTAAGCTCGCATTTGTACATGTCATTTAATTCTGCTTTTTTGTAAGTGTTTATTTGTGTGTCCAATAAAGAATAAAGTTTGTAACGGTACATTGTTTAAACAATTTTTTTTTTCAATTTTAACTCCCCCGACTCGACGTTGTTTAGGTAAATGTTTATTGCTGCGCCCCTGGTGATTTGTGACGATTAACCTTATCTAAGATTCACCCTTGAAGTCATACAAATCGATTGTACACAACCACATTTTAATCGTTAGAGATAAATGGTAATAAACATATACAAACAATCTCTTATGACAAACGCATACATAGGCTCCTGACGTCACGGGTAAAAAAACATCCCCATGATGATCGTCCTCAATTCCAATTTCCATACTCAGTCCGCAGACCTCTTAAAGTTTTTCTTCAAACATCTAATACTTACGGTGTGCAAATGCAAAACAATACCAGCCTTTTTTTTCTAACATTACCATCCATTGTCTCGCATTGATTCTCAGAATTTTTGTCGAACCGGTCATTATTATTAGGTGTTTTATCAATAGATAAGAGAGTGGCGAATAGGTCATGTGTCGAACCGTACATTGTTTTAAAAACTATGGACCTAAGTATAGCGGGAAAGGGAAAGGCAAAACCTACTTTAAGGTAGGTTTACGATTCCGCGAAACTACATTTCCGCAATTTCTGCTAGACGATTAACTGATTATGACGTAGATATATCTAGCGGAAACGTACCTTAACTGGCAAAAAATATGATAAACTGAAAAATATTAGAATAACACATACTCTAGGTATTTTATACTATATTTTTAAAGAGCCATACTGTGTAGCAAAGTTTTTTAATTTAATTTTTGATTTGAATGATGTTATTTCGTTGTAAATTTCAATGTTAGGTACTATTATACAAAGATTCTCAAATGGCGACTACGAACCGGACAAAGCAGTTTATAGGACGACGTACCACGACCCGATGGATTTTACACCCATCCATAGCATCATCTAGCCCCACGCCCAACACTAAGCAGAGCTTCTATTATGGGAACTACATGACTGATATGCTTACTTGTATACTTTTTTTTTTGTAAAGATATGTATAGAAAAACACCCAGACCCGAGACAAATATTTACATAAGTAATTATCATACAAACAGTTGTCCCGCGGTGGGAATCGAACCCCACAACCTTCTGCGTCTCAGGCGACCTTCGTCAACTGCGCCACCGAGGTCGTAGATAACATAGCGGGTTGCGGGAATCGCTGGATGGAAGTGGCCCAAGATTGTTCGTCATGGCACTCTTTAGGGGAAGCCTAGTGGATTTCTATTGATGATTTTAATTTGGTTGTTTACCCCCTTACTTATAAAGATGTAAACAGTGTGCTTTTTACCTTGTTTAGCCAAACAGTGCTATATGTATTTTATTCTGTTGAATTTGAAATTATGTTCACATAATATCAGAAAGAGACAAAGCAATGTTTAGTTATATAATCTTTATAGGCTTTTACCTTATTTATTAATCACTCCATAACTTTAGCAGCTTGATAAAAGTTATCCGCTTCTATTTTTTGTTTAGTGTAAGAAAAAAACAGAGCTAAAATTATCGACCTGTAAAACCTAGTGATTATGAATAGAGTTAATGTTTTTTTCTTCCAGGGTGCCGTAACAGGTGGCGTAGTAGGCCTTCTCGTCGTGGCGGTGGCGGGAGTAGGAGCACAGTTCGCACAAGTGCCGGTGAACCGCCTGCCACCTTCGACTACCGGCTGCCTGGGCTACAACCAGACCTTGGATGTTTACCCTGTGTAAGTACGCAACCGGCATGCCGGCCGGTTTCGGTTCACGATGTTTTCCTTTAGCATTTTGGGAATGTATGTGTTAATTGTTGTTATAATTTGTACATCAATTTTTCGAATGGAATATCCGAACGATGCTCTGCTTTTTGCTAATGCTAATAGAATAAAAAAATGAAAATTAGTTTAATCGGTGAGGTAGTTTATGAACTTTTGAAATTTCCAAGAGGTTCTAATACATAAAAATAGAAAAAGTTAAATAATCTGGTCATGTGAGATATCGATTGAAAGCCAAAAATAAGACAATGTGACACATCGTTTATGTTGTTGTAAACCTTTTACATAAAATAAAATTTTTGAGAAATGTGTAAATCAATTTATATTTTTTAGTACATAAAACAGAACTAGATTTCTATCTATTTACTTCAATGTACATATATCAATGTATGAGAGAACATTTTTTCAACTACAAAGTTAGGTATGTCTTTCAATCCGACTATCTTTTTGTTAGAGCAATGTTTGGTTATTTCATAGTTTATGAACTTTAGTAATGTTAATTTGGTAAACATACAAGCTTGTACGGAAGCTTCGGTGCGCGAGTCAGACTCGCACTTGTCCGATTTTTTGATGATTCATATAACTAATGTTTAACTTATGTGTCCTATAAAACCCGCACCATTTGCGGATTCGATCCGCATCTTCGCGTTGAGTCGGCAATGCATTGACCAATCTTGCTGCACCATAATATATGGGACACGTTTATAAATTTAATGTTCTCCATCCAGTATAGTTTTCACTTGACAAAACTTTAGTGTAAAACTAGTACACTTTTAGGGAAACTCATGATGAAGCTGTGTTCTGGCTGTTTCGTGTGTCATACCTGTGGTACTCCGGCATTGGATGCGCGGCCACCCTAGTCGTCGGGCTGGTGGTGTCGTTCGCGACAGGGGCCACGGACCCTGCCCATGTGCCCATCGACCTCATCTCTCCGCCCGTTGTGAAGCTGCTCAACTCTTTGCCGAACAGGTTTAAGGTAAGCGTGACACTCAGGAGACCCCTCCTCTATGGTATTTATACTTAACTACTAGCTTCTGCCCACGGCTTCGCCCGCGTGGTACCCGGATAAAAGTAGCTTTTGTGTTATTCTGATGTACAGTGGTGGTCATATAATTAGAAACACCAACCCTGTCTTCTATTTTCATTACAAATTAACATCATAACTAATTTTTAACGTGCCATAGAGGGCTCCTACGTATTTATATGGATGTATCGGTTCTTTTAAAGTATTACTATACGAGTTTAGTAATAACAAACAACAATTTTGATATAAAAATATAACATTTTAATAAAAAGTCTATTAAAATACATGGACTAAAGTGGACAACTAATTAGAAACAAAAAAAAACAACAATATAAACATTAACTAAGTGAACAAAACCACATTTAATTTGAATAATACTATGAATACTACATCCAAAACCGATTAGTACTGTTAGTACTTGGTAGGGTACCCTCTGTTGTCGATTACAGCTTTACAACGACGTGGCATTGATTCTATCAGTTTTTCACACGTTTCCAAAGGAATACATCTCCAAGCTTCTACAAATGCGTCGTAAAGTTGGTTGATATTGGTGATATGCTCATCCGACAATGTTTTCTTCAGTGTGCCACAAATTCTCTATCGGATTTAAATCCGGACTATTAGCAGGCCACTCTAACACTGTCACCAATTGTTGTCTGAGAAACGCTTTAACGCTGTTTGCTGTATGCTTTGGATCATTATCGTGCTGAAAAATCCAATTCACTGGCAAATCATCTGAATATGGGATCATTGTCTCCTCCAAGATTTTTTTGTATTGAAACTGATCCATCAGCCCTTCAATCTTTCTCACGGGACCAACTCCGTATCCGGAAAAGCATCCCCATACTTTAACATTTCCACCGCCGGCTTAACTGTTTTTATAGTGTACTTGTTATTCAAAGCCTCGTTGATTGGTCGCCGTACGTATCGTTTTCCGTCGGAATTTACCAAATTTACTTTAGTTTCATCTGAAAACAAAACTTTTCTCCATTGATGAACAGTCCAACTAGCATATTTTCTAGCGAAGGCTAGACGATTTTCTCTGTGTCGCCTGGTGAGAAGTGGCACTTTCCTAGCAAGTCTTCCATACAAATTTCCTTCAACCAACCGCCTACGGACTAGTCTTGCGGACACGTTTCGAGGGTCGTCTTGTGAAAATACTTCTTTTCGTATAACATTAGAACCTTTAAAGGGATCTGTCTTAGCCAAACGAATCATAAGCCTGTCTTCTTGAACGGTGGTCTTCCTTGGCCGAACTTTTCTAGGCACCTTATCGGATGTTCCATGTTTTTTGTGATGTGCAATGGCGTTAAATACCATCTTTACGGAACACTCTAAATGATCGGCGATCTTTCTGTGAGACCATTTTCGTTTAAAATGAAAGTTTACTATAATTTTTCTTGTTGCTGCATCACAGTTCTTGTTTTTACCAATTTTTAATAATTAAATCTGACAAAAGGTAACAAATCCGAATGGGTAAGAAAAGGCGGCAAAATGCATAATGCGGTGACATTCCGAAAGGTGAATTTTAGTTTTAAAATTCAATTGTATTGGTTGTCTGAATGTTATTGCTTATTATTATCCCAGAGATATAAATGTACATTGTGATTTCGTAAATTAAACTATTACCTCCAATGAGTATGTTGTCGAAGCCGATATAAGTTGCTAAAGTTTTAATGGACGTCTGTTAGTCTGTCAGTGAAGTGAGACTTCGGTTGTAATTGAATTAATAATGTTGGTTACATTAAAAGACTACCAAGTGACTAAGTGTTTCTAATTATATGACCACCACTGTATAAGCTACATTACTGTAAAGTTTTATCAAAATCCGTTCAGTAATTTTTGCGAGAAAGAGTAACAAACATCCATACTCACAAACATTCGCGTTTATAATATTAAGTGGGATTTATGGTCTTTGAAATCACCTTTGTTATCCAGTGAGCGTAAGAACCGTGAAAATCCGAAATTACTGCAGTATAACTGTTGTGCTAACCAGGATTATTACGAGGGCGGGTCAATAAGTCCGTGACTTTTGGAATAAAACACAGATTTTTTGATAAATAAATAATTTTATTTTTCAACGTAGTCTCCCTTGAGCTCTATACACTTTGTCCAACGCTTCTCCAATTTTTTTATCCCTTCCAAAAAATAGGATTTGTCGAGGTCCTCAAAATAGGCCTTTGTTTGCGAGATGACTTCATCATTGGAGTCAAATCTTTTTCCACCAAGCCATTTCTTCAGGTTTGGGAACAAGAAGTAGTCACTCGGAGCCAAATCTGGAGAATAGGGCGGATGAGGGAGCAATTCATAGCCCAATTCCTGGATTTTTGCCATGGCAACTGCACATGTGTGCACCCTTGCATTGTCTTGGTGGAAAAGAACTTTTTTCTTGGACAAATGAGGTCGGGTTTTTTTCAAATCGTCATTGAATCGGTCCAATAAGTTGGCATAATATTCCCCATTGATTGTTCTTCCCTTTTGAAGGTAGTCAATGTGGATTATCCCGCGTGCATCCCAAAAAACAGTCGCCATAACTTTATTGGCTGACAAACCCACCTTGGCCTTCTTTGGCGCCGATTCACCCTTAGAAACCCACTGTTTTGACTGTTGTTTGGTCTCTGGTGTGTTGTGATGGATCCATGTTTCGTCCACGGTTACAAAACGGCGCAAAAACTCCTCCATATTGCGATTAAACAACGCCAAACCTTCCAGTGAAGTTGTTACACGATTGCGTTTGTGGTCGACTGTGAGCAAACGCGGCACCCATCTTGCGGAAAGCTTTCTCATGCCCAAGTGATCATTCAAAATTGAAACCACTGAGCCATGCGAGATCCCTACGGCTTCCACAATCTCTTGCACTTTCAATCTTCGGTCGGCCAACACCATATCGTGAATTTTTTCGATTGTTTCGGGTGAAGAGACCTCAACTGGGCGTCCAGGACGTTCGGCATCTTCAGTGCTTGTACGGCCACAACGAAATTCAGTAAACCACTTTTTTACCATTGAAATCGATGGTGCAGAGTCCCCATAGTATTTATCAAGCTTAGCCTTGGTCTCGGTAATGGTTTTTTTTCGCAAAAAATAATGCTTAATAAGCACACGAAATTCACTTTTTTCCATTTTTTCCTCAAATTAGTGGGTAGTCTGATAAAGATAGCTGTCAAACACAAACTAACTGACACAGCAAGTTCAAATTTTGACAGGAGTCAACTGACAGATGCCTGTTGACAGGAGTAGTGTTGCTTTTTCAGTAAAGAGGTCAGAAATTCAAAAAGTCACGGACTTATTGACCCGCCCTCGTATCAAAATAATTTAATATTAGTAAAGTACCAAAAATGTTATATGTAGAGTACCAACAAACACACTTTGACCTCAAACTTATCCCCACCATCTTTTTTTAAAAATAATTTATAAACACACAAAAATAATTTATGTAACAGACACATACAAAATATTGACCCCACACTAGGATTTCCTGTATCGTGTATATAAGGAACTACGAGTACCGTGGTACCATAACATCCATAACCGAAATTAAAATCTGCAGCACAGACAAACATTTTTCCCATGACACATCAGAAAGAGACAAAGCAGTGTTTATTCAATCAAATTTGTTAGTATCTTAATTTATAAGGCCATCAAAATTTATGGGATTGACTAAATAAATCTAAATGTGATGATCACGTGTCATTTCGATAGACATGACACGTGATTTCATCACGACAGAGAATGGGATTGAAATACAATCCCTTTCTCTGTCGTGAAGATCTCGTGGCTTAGTTCGAGTTCGACTTTTCTACTAAAGACATCGCTATTCGCCAAATATATTGTTACTTTGGCGAACCCTTCATTCTATTACGCTTGAATATCCTGATATTTCAACAGAAACAGTTGAGAGTATCGACTAGGCTGGGCTCGGAGCGCCGGCGCAGCTCAAGCGTGCGGCCTCCAAGTATAGCCGACGATAAGGATACTCGCCGCAGGCGTCGGCTCTCAGAACTAGCCGGAGGAGTGTTCTACAGCGATACTCTAACCCTCACGCGGGGTCACGACAACCCAGCCCTCGGCTTGGACCCAGAGAAACCGCCCCCAGACGATCATAGCACTGATACCTGCATCAAACTCGAACCCACGTCTTTCAGTAACAACTCGCATTGAGAATGTAGCCGCGAATATGCGATACCAAAGAAAATATTTTAACTTTTAGCCAAATCTAGCGTTTGTAGAATAAAAAGAAGTTTATAATTTAAACCTGCGGTGATAGGTGATAGGTAAATGATAGTGATAACTAAGTTAAATTACGACAAGAGAATCAGGTTTGATAAACAGAAAACATTGCGAATATTCCATTTGGTTCTTTCTCACTATTGCTTTTTAACATGAAAAGATATACCTAGATACCAATTTAGTTACACGGACTCTATTTTTTGATGTAATACGCCTGACATAAACAAAATAAAAATCGATACATAGGTAAGTACTTAATCAACTCGTAAAATAATTTTCTTTATCGTTATTTTTGTATTCACTCTGTGACTAATCGCTTCGTAAGGCTAAAACGAATCGATTTCCCGTGCGAGAGTTTATTTACGAAGAGTTATTGTATTTTTGTTACCTAAAATTAATAACTGGTGGAACAGGCTTATTATAAGCACCCTGTTTCATTATGCGTTTCAAAAAATCTACGCAAAAATATAAATTGTCTCAGCTACCTGAAACCTTTTGATACATATATTATTTTATAATTGACCTGTACTTATAATCTTCGTTATAGTTTTATATAGTAATTTAATGATATAGTAACATTATAAACATTATGATAATAAGCAAATATAAGACAATACACGTAGGCTAAATAAAAATGTTTTTTAATATATCAAAAAAAAAATGAGCCTTATTATTTAATTTTTTTATTTTACACTTATGCTACTAACAAAGAAAGGCATTTAATGGAAACAATCACTAAATATGTAATCAAATATTTTATAGAATAGATATATTATCGTAATAACTATTGGTATACACACCAGTATAGCAGAAAAAATTAAACTAATGCCTGCCTGTTGTTTCGAATTTGAACATAACATAAAAATAATATTTCTGTAAAAGAATCCAATCAAAATTAAATAAATGCATATTATATTACATTTTATATGCATATTTTCAAATAAGCAGATCCTGCTGTAACGCCTGATGATGAATTTCTTGAACAGTTGAGATAGGTAATGTGGCACTCACGGTTATCGGCGGCATTCCAGGCAGCGAAATGGGCGTGACCACAGATTGCGCAGTGATCGCCGGCGGCTGAATCGGAGGCTGTCCAAAGCTGCTCATATCGAATGTAGGTACTAAGGGTGTACTCTGAGCGTAAGCACTTGGCGCGCTCTGTGTGTAAGCACTTGATGCGCTCTGAGTGTAAGCACTTGACGCGCTCTGAGTGTAAGCACTTGGCGCACTCTGAGTGTAAGCACTTGGCGGCGGCACAAGTGGCTGGGAGTATCTCGGCATCGTTGGTATGTACGGTTGGGGCATGCTCATCGGGATGCCGGGTAAGTTGGGCAGCGGCGCTGGGGGCTGCATGTTCGACACTGACGGTATACTTCCCAAATTTGTCAGGGTTGCATCGGCTAAACCTAAAAAACATTGACGTTATTTTTACTCGCGACGTAAGGAGCCCGTATAAGCGTTTAAAATAAGAAACTGTATGTTTGTTTGTTACGATTTATATTTAAAACGGCTAATCCAATTGAAATGCATATTTTGGAATCGATTTACATGACTTCAAGCCTAGTTCTTAGATAGGTTTTATTACCATAGGTCACTAGAGGACGCTGCAATAGACAAAAAACATGTCAGAGGTTTTAAAATATTGCAAACATTATTACTCTTACCTAGTGTCAAAGTAGGTTAATGTTTAGTTTAGACCATTTTTATTATCCATATTAACCAACATCCTTTGATAAGTTATTTTGGTTTACTAACAAAATAAAATAGATTATTATGCTCTCAATCTTTGAGATGGCATTGGTCCATCAGGTGGCGGTCTTCCTACAATGCGTCCACCGTTTCGTAGTTCTGCTGCATAGAGATGGTGGTGGGATTAGAATGATACTTACTACTGGAATAACTAGCCATGTTGGAGACAACAGACTGGGCCTGAGACGTTGCCTGCTGTTGAGAGGCCACTTGCGGAGTTGCCTGTTCCTGGGGAACATTGTCCACAGGGAAGTTACCAGGATTCACCAATGGAATGCCTGATAAGAAGCCAGGTGGTGGAGGGCTCTGAGCTTGCTCTGCAGTTGTTTGAAGAGTGGGGTAGCTTTGTGCACTCATTAATGGTGTCTGGTCATCATTGACATTTAAATGTTGGATTCCTGCTGATGGTGCATTTTGTGGAGCACTTGGTGCTGAAACCTAGAAACAAAAGATGCAATACTATTTTCCAGAATTAATTCAGATAAAGTTATAAAACAGTTAATTTAATAATATTACAGTTGTTTAAAATCATAATTTATTCTGTAAAAATTTCAATTGTTTGTAAGGTTTGGATAACGGCAACATTTTACCTGAAATGTAGAAATGTAGTGAAATGAAACAGAATTTCAGTTTAAACAAGTACAACCCAAGAATTTTGACCAAGCTGGGATCGGAATGCTGGCAGAGATATAGTGCAGCTTTAAACCAAAGAGATGATCTTTTATTATTATTGTAATATTATTATCTTTCTTCATGTAAAGCATAATTTTTATAGCAGATAAAAAAAAATAGTCAAAAATTTACTGCTTTGTCTTTTCATACATACCACAGAGGCATAGGGTGCCTGTGTAGGTAAAGTATTGTCAATTCTTATTGGAATCCTGTGCAAGTAGCCATATCCAATGCCGCATCCGAGACTGCCCTCTCCTCCCCAGTTTTGATTAGGTGTTATATGAACCTCCCGGCATGTGTCATCATTAGCATTGTAGATATAAAGCTTCAAAGCCCTGCCTTCGTGTGCTTCAATAAGTGTAAACAAGTCTTCACTCTCATGCATGATGGAATCAGCTCCAATTATGTAATCGGAGAATGGTCTTAGACCAGCTATTTCCGCAGGTGAAGATGGATGTATCTCCTGAGTAAATAACAATACATGAATTTACACACATTATTTTATTTTGTAAGTAAAAGAACTTGTTAAATAAATAAAGGACTTAACAGTCAATGTATGTGCTTATGTGAGTAGCTGGCAGGGTAAAAAAATAATAACCTTTTATAATATATGGTGTAACAAAAAAGAAGTAAATTTTTGAATAAATTTTAAAACTTCCGATGTGTTTTTTCATCATAGGTTGCAGTGATTTGTGGTGATATAACCTATCTAAGAACTATTCTTTAACACATAAATATTGATCAGAAAACACTGCATAGCAATCCTGTTTCGGAGATAATAAGTAATAGGCAAACAAGCAACCTCTTATTGTCATGGGACAGAAATAGTAACTTCAATAATTTCTCTTTTGGAAAATATTTGCTTCCACCAGATTATATTTTGCACGGTTGTTTTGATACCTAAGAATATATGAAAAAAATTAAGGGACAAAGCCACATATGTTGATTCCAAAGACGTGCCGAACCAATAACTTGAACTTACCAATATATGCCATACATTCTCATTTGCACCCTCAAATGAACAAAACCTTATGCTAACTCCCAGCAGGCCCTGACCTCCCCAAGAGTCACTGGGAGTTAGCATTACTTCTCTTACGGATTGAGATTTACTGCTGTAAACAAGCATTTTAATCGGACGATTGATGTTGTTCCTCAACAACTCTTTCAGAGTATCATTGTCTTGGTCTAATCTTACATTTTCTATAGCAACTATGAAATCAAAAAATGATTCGAGGTTGGCCAATTGCCCTGGGGAACCGTCTTGTACCTGTAAATAAGATTTTGCTAAGTATTCGCTGTTTAGAATGGGTTTACAATGGTTTACAGGAAATGCCAAAAGATTAAACCAACCCGTAAAACATGATATCCTTCGGTGCCACCTCCCGGTACTCCTGCACTCTGGGAGGAACCCATAGTGATTCTCCGACACTACCTAGCTGAATTTACTGGTTTAGCAGCTGTATAATTAGCAAAATTTAAACTTAAAATATTCAATTCACAAATCCATTCCAAATAACCCAAATTACCAATTCCAACATCAACAATTTTTTGACGTTGACGTTTATATGACGTGGCCTAAAGTACAGACTTAAAAATGATTTTTTTTTTATCGTACGTTATTTCATCGACTGTTCTGAACATCTAAGGTCCGTTTACTAAAGCCAAAACAGTAAACGGCAACTGAGGGATCCGGCGTACAAGGCTCATAATTTAAATTTTTGGACGAAGCGCGTCCAGAAATATGCAGAAATATAATAGTATCTCTTTTTGACTGATGCAGGCCCTCCCGTGTTTGCACAGACTACTATATGTACCAGGGTACGTGTTTGCGCAATAGCAATATTAGCCGTTCAGAATTTTAAAAAGTTATAAATTTGATGGTGTTCCGTAATACCAAAAAAGATGAATGAAAACTTGTTGTATTTTTCACATTGTGTTGTTATTCTGTAACTAGACAATATAATCTATCTATGTACCTAACCAAACGATACGTAAGGTATTGTTGTTTTTAATATGAAACAAATAGGAAAACATGTTATGTATGACGTAAAAATATCCAAAATGCGATTCGTTTACTTTTCATTTCAGGTACCTACCTAAGTATTTTGAAAAAATATATAGCAAGGTACGTAGATAAATACTATTCGAATGCAAATAATCACATAATATGGTGGAAATAAGCTCTAATAACAAATGACTATGGTATTACGTTTGTATGGGCAATTCATCCAACGCAGGCCTTTTAAATGATTTTAAGTGGATGTGTGAACAGCAAGTTCGGGGTTCTCGATTAGTGACGAATGTGAAAATACAACAAGCAATCTAATTCCAAAAGTTATTTCCTCTGCTACAAAATGCTAAATTATAGATTTTTTATTTTGGTAGGTATATAGTACTTATATTAGATGTAGAATTTCGTCTACAATCGGAAATACGAACGCCCGGTAGTGATATTTATCTAGAGCTGTTACAAGAATAATGTATTTTTTTCAGTATCATCGTGAAATTATTATAAAAGTTTGGAAAATAAAATACATACAAGTTTTTCAAATTTTTTAGTAGATCAGTAATTTATTAACAACAAAAAATATAAAAATATTAAGCTCGTAGGATAGGTGCGGGTGAGCTGGAGCGAAGTGGAGTTCTGAGTGCGGAATCCAAATTGTTCGGGCCTAGCCTCGCTACCTATAGGGTAGTCTTCGCAGCAGCAGTGCTACAGTACTTGTATGCCTGAAGGACAGGCATTGACACATTTCACATGAAATTATAAGTTTGTCAATTTTGGCAATAATGCCATGTCAGGTGGTTTACACAAACATCGCATTTAAACATACGGTGCATGCGTCGTCATTCGCACACGTACAACCCGGTCACAATATCTGTGCACCTCGCTGGAATGCGTCGCCTCTCCCGCTTCCCCTGTCACCTCTCCGCGCACTCCCCGGTGCGACAGTACGGTTAGCATCTTCGTTGCCGATACACGTCCCGATAATTTTGATATATTCGCTTTGTTGTTGTTTTGTTTTTTAATATTTATTGTTAAGTTTAGACTGTTTACTGTTAAGTTTGGTTGTTATTAAAATTGTTGTAGCTGTTAAACTGAAGTCATGGGAAAAACAATACACAGCGAATCAAGAAATTTAATCTTGAAAGTGCTCAAGTTTTTTGAATCGGAGAAAGCAAATAAACAGTACACCATACCAAGTGGTGAAACGAACCTGTGCTGCAACTGGGATATCAAAGAGGACTCTAATGAAAATTAAAAATGAAGCCAAAGTACAACCACCTACTTCGCCGGGCGCTAGTCCGACTCCAAGTACTAGTAATAATTTAGAAACCCACCCAGAACCAAAATTATCGACACCGGGTAAGAAGCGTAAACAGTACAAAAACGCATCGAAGTAGATGATTTTAACATTGGCGCAATACGAAATATCATCAACAGTTTTTATGCTGTAAAAAAAGAAATCCCAACTTTGAAAAAAATTCTGGCAGCAGTTAAGAGAGACCTAAATTTTCAAGGTGGGAGAACATATTTAAGAAATATTTTAATTAACAAATTGGGCTACAAGTTCAAAAAGTGTAAAAATATCCGTTGTGTATTGACACAAAAGCCGGACATCGCCGCATGGAGGGCTCGCTACCTACGCCGTATGAAAGAGAATAATGACCTTGACGCTGATAAAAAACCGGTTACCTACCTGGACGAGACGTGGATCCATTCCCACTATACGGTCAGTAAATGCTGGCAAAATAATACCGACAGCAGTGTGAAGAAAAATTTAAATCCGGGTCAACGTTGGATTCTTGTACACGCTGGAGGAGAAAATGGATTCATTGAAGGTGCAGAATTACTTTATAAATGTAAAAGTAAAATCGGCGATTATCATAACGAGATGGACACAAACAATTTTTTTAAATGGCTCCGTGAAAAGCTTATACCAAATTTACCGCCGAACTGTATAGTTGTCATAGACAATGCACCCTACCATTCGACGCAGTCGGTGAAAGCGCCCACTAGTGCTGCTCTTAAAGCTGACATGCAAAATTGGCTACGTGAACACAATATTCCATTTAATGACAAAATGACAAAGAGGGAATTGTATCCCATTATACTGAGAACAAAGCCGCCGAAAAAATATGTCGTCGACGATTTGATGCGAGAGCATGGCCAAGAAGTTGTGCGTCTGCCACCTTATCATTGTGACCTAAACCCTATCGAATATATATGGAACTTGGTAAAGCAAAGGGTGGCAGATAAAAACATTGACCAATTGGAAAAGAAAATAGAACAACTTACAAAAGATGCGATTAAGTCAATTACGCCAGCTGACTGGAAAAAAGAAGTGAATCACGTAGAGAGACTACAGCGAGAATACTGGGAAAAGGATCATTTAGCAGATGACAACATCACACAACTTTTAATATCACTAGGGGAAGACAGTTCGGAGAGTTCAGAAAGTGAGAGTGAGGAAGATACAATGTCAGGCATAGAGGCAATAATTTATAGTGACTGAGTTTAATAATAAATGTTTTTGTAATCAAAATTATTGTTTTTAATAACAAACCCTTCATCAATAATAAATTGATTTGAAAAGGATAGTAATTTTTTTTACCTCCACATTTCTCGAAAAACTTTTTTGCACACCGTACCCAGACCGCCGATATTACGTCACGAGGTCAGGTGCACAGATATTGTGACCGGGTTGTACATATGATTACCTACAGTATTTACACACGAAATTACCTGCTACATGGGCATGTTAAATGTGTCAATACAAGAATTTAAAAAAAACTGATCGATGCCTGTCCGTCAATCGTAGTCGCAGGCAGGTTCCATTATGGTCTGTTGCTATAATCTTTGGGCGTAGGTAACAAAACAAAAAAAAATAGTACAAAAAAAATAGTTTTGTAGCAGAGGAAATAACTTTTGGAATTGGATTGCTTGTTGTATTATCGCAGTAAATCATAAGTGTAGAAAAAATTTAATATAAAATTCGATGACATAATCGACTCGCGAGAAAACAAATTATGGTAGTGTTATTTTCAATCATGTAAGTTCGCCTTCCAAGGACCTCTGTAATTTTCGGATCTATCAGTGCTTATATCACAATACAGTACTATTTATTACCATTTAGCCTGATCTTAATGTAGCCTATAATGTGAAAATGGCTTTATAGTTTTATTTAACTCGTACATTTCTCTCAGTTTACAACTCTTACCTCTTCCTTTATATTACAACTTTTTGTTTTCTAAATGTTTTAGAAGCTCAGGGTGTAGAAATAAAAAGTCAAGTTCAAACACTCGCTTTTAGCAGTTTCTCATCTATATAGATAGAATATCAATCAAAGTAATGACCGGTTTGCACTAAAGTTAGAGATGTGTAAAATCTTGAGCAAATAAATCTAGTTACTGATCTGATGTTTGTATTATTGCAGATGAAATTAGGTAATCAAAATGTCCGAATGGAAGCAATTGATATCAGAATGGCTTAATGAGTATGCTGTATTACAAGAAAATGAAATAAAAAGCTTTGCAGCTGAACATGAACACAACCATGAGATAGCCACTGCAATATTCAACTTGTTGTATAGTGATGATGATAATGATGACCACTCTGTATCTAAAGATAATGAAGCTCAATTTGAGCAGGTATGTACACTATCATCTTAGTCAAAATAACTGACAACTGGTTAAAGTATGTGTTCAGTTCAACTTTGGTAGAACTGGGGGCGAGTAGCCAGCTGCAACACAAGAGATGCTGGTATTTTTCTTACTGCGGGATAAATTAGCGTGTCTGTCTCCGGGTCTGGGTGTTGTGGTACCATGTTATTTCTGATCAACAACACGGAATCTTAATGTGGGTCAGAACTATTTATGTGACTGTTGGGTGTTTATTTTTTAATATTTTTCTAATTATAAATAATATTTTCACTGTTAGTGCCTTACATATGGGGCATTTTGGAGTCAGCTATGATTAGGGCATGCAATATCGGTATTAACTTCCGGAACTGAATTTTGATGCTGGGGACCTAGTATAGGAATTCGGAGCTGTGTGAAAAATGTACAGCATTATTTATACTATTTATTTACTCTCAAAACTCTCAAACAAAATATATTTGTATGCTTCTGTCAGATGCACACCTCGTTGTCCTCCAATATCATATAGTTTTTTCTACTTCGACAAACCCTGCATAGTCAAAATTGGTAGATACAGATGTATACTTGCAGATTATCTTGCATTTATCCAGTTCCTTATCTAGCGGTTCTTGTAGAGTTGGTTCTTCAACTGGAACATCTTCGTCATAAGACAATGACATGTTCATTTTGGGCTTGGAGGGTACTGCATGTGTACGATTAGGCTTACTGTGAGTTTTGTACTGGCTTAGTAAATTGACGATAATCTCAGAAATGTTCTCTTTATTTGGTTTAGGGAAAATATTGTCGTCGGTTTGTGCGAATAAGTCTTCCCAATTGTGCAAATAGTACAGCACTCCTACTAATAATGGTCTTCTTTCTTTTATACAACTATGAAAAGTAGAAATGTTTTTGTGCAAAATGCCACTCACTGAGTAAAAGTTATTAATATTGGAATCCTCTCAATTCCGGAATTGAAATATCGGAAAAATCTGTTCGAGATTCCGGAATTTGGGAATGCATGCTCTAGCTATGATGATTCATCGGTTCATCTGTTACAGAGATTATTAGACACCAAACATTTGTATGTTTGAACATCTCAACATTGAAATTTTCACACAAAAGCTCACAGCTTCGTCTGCATGGTACTCAAATTAAAAGTCACCAATGTATTATTCTATGTCATAAGCAATACTGATTCCAATTTACTAGAACCTAATAAGTAGAATAGAATTAGGAGGATGTCTACATATTTGTTAAAGTAACATATATTTTTTATTCTTTATTGTACACAAACCTTTGAGGCTAGAGAGAGGTGATTATATAGGTAGGATTGTGTCAAAAAAAGAGTAAAACAAAATATACTTCAAGCTATAGATACAATATAAATTTATTTCATTGATTTCAGATGTTGGAAAGTGTATGTGTTCAGCTGTTCAGCTTTTATAGATCAAAAGAGATAGAGCTCCAAAGATTTACTCTGCAATTTGTGCCTACACTTATCTTCAATTATTTGAGTTCTGTTGCTCGGAGCAATAAGAAAACATTTCACTGCATAGAAACATTACTCATTGGTAAGTTCCACATAACATCATCATCATCATCATCAACAGCCTGTAGAAATTCACTGCTGCATGGAAGATCTTGTCCACCTCCATCCCCCCATTTTCTGCAACCTTTTTGATGTCATTGGTCCATTGCTTGTTGAAAAATAGAAAATACTTTATTGCACAGCAAATCACAATTTAATCTTATTACTCATGTAGGTACCTAATCTGTACTTATAAAATCGTTTGTCCTGACTGACTAATCTATCAACACACAGCCAAAACTACCAGAAAAGGATTTTTGGAAAATTCCACTTTAAGGGGGGTAATGTGGGAGAAACTTTGTATGAAAGTCTTTTTCCATGAAAATTAAATTAGAGTTAACTACTAATGTAACATGAGACAACATGAGTGAAAGCATCGAACAGAATTTAGCAAGAACATAATGCCACATGATTGGTACATATTAGTCTAATTAATAAATTAAAGTGCATGGTAAAATAATCTGAAGTTTTAATTCTTCCTCTTGTTATATTCCTCTCCATCCTAAGTTTGTCTGGAAGATCGCTTCTAAGCGATAAGACTGCCCATTGTAATTTCAGTCATGTACCAAGTTTTTGTTATTTTTGAAATTTTCTTGTGTTCAATAAAGTATTATCATTCATTGATTCATTCCATCTTACAGGGTTGTACAATTTCGAGGTGGTTGACGAAGCTGGTAAACCCAAAGTTATTTCCTTCAGGCTGCCCTCTTTGGCCCAAGCGTCCATCTACCACGAGGTGAGTTGGTTTTTAATATATTTATCTTTCTACGGCGATGGGCTTGCAACCAGCCACGTGGGATTCAAAACTTGAGAATGTGCCAAATATATTGTTAGACGTGCTTCTGATCACCCCCTATTTAGTCTCAAAACATAGTCGGTACCGCAGAAGTTTTAAATAACTCAAGGCGTCCTATGTTGTCGACATCACGACGTAGCTTGTACATATTTACATGTCTCTCCAATACGAGCCCGAAGTTTGTCGTACTTAAAACCCGGCCTTTAAGCTTGCACGTTTTTCAACCACTTAACTGCAAAAGTTTGGATGCCGATAGTCTTCGTAACAGCTAAACCGATTTTGATTGAATAATATATGTTTTTCCTACTGCCAGAACTGAACCGAATTTGCTAAAAAAAATGTGTATTAGCGTATTCTCGGCTTTAGCCCCTTAGGCTACTCTTTATCCTTCTACCATGGTACCGAAGTTAAGCGGAAGCTAGTCTATTAATTCGCCTTTCCAGCCTTTATCTCTAGGACCTCAGTTCCTAACGGAGAGTGCTCTGAGAAGGTGGGAGGAGTGCAACACGAAACTAGTGAGCTGGGGCCCGCTGACGCAAGTGGAAGTGCTGAATGCACAGAACCGACTGAAAGTTATCTCGGCACTACTCTTCATTTACAATCGCCAGCTGAGTCTGTTGCCTAAACTAGCTCTAAGACATCTCTGTATAGCAACTTCCAGGTAAGCAATGTGCCTATTTTGGCACATTTATGCAAATGTTTTTTTTCAGATACTTTGGTACAGGTATGCAAATGTATATTTTGGCTACTCTTGTACAGGTATGATAAAGATCCTAGACTTGAGCTCAATATCTTGGGCTACAGCTACATTTCAAGATCTGCTTTGCCCTTAACTATTTGCGAAATTAATTTAATATTTCTTTGTTGAAAAAAAACAACTCAAATTTTCCATCTACTATTGTCAATGTAGATGGAATTAAATAATTTTACACTGAATACTTATATTGTTATAGAATAGTAACCCAAGGGTTCAAAAAGAAAAGTGGCAACAGTCAGCCCATATCAAGAATACCAGTGTCATCCAACTTACTATTGGAGATGGTGGAAGGGGCATACTTTGCCATGTTCAATGAGTTCTATACCCTTGCGTTCCAAGCTGTGAAGGATATTGATCAGAGAGCCCAGTATGAACTTTACCCTGATGTCATGTTGGTTACAAGTGCTGTTATTAACTCGCTCAAAGATAATCCCGCAGGTAAGGACATATTATTTTATATTATAGAACACGTCAGTCTGTAGGCTTGTATTAAAATTGAATTGTAATTTAATTGAATCAGGTGTGCAGAACTAATAGACAAGTAAGAGGGGTGTCACAACTTGGTTACAGATTTCTTTTTTTTAAATATTTGTTTCTGCCCACGTCTTCGCTTGATATCTGGATACAAGTTTCAAATTTTATCCAAATCGGTTCGTAGGATTTTCATACGAGTTTCTCAATACACCAGCTAGAGGCGCATATCAAAAGCATCAGTAACTGCTAGTTCGAATGTTATATTGTAAAACCTATGGTACCTACACCCTCTGATAAAAAGGGAAATAATAAAAGTAATCCAATTTACGAAATAATGTAATCATTCTTGTCTTCAGATAAAATTTACATTGAATAAAATTCTAAGTAACACTGAATAATGTTCAGTAAGAATATAACCAGAATCTAAAGTAAAAAAGACAAGATAAAATATTTTAAAATTCGGTAACTTGTTTACATTGTCTCCTGTTATATTTGATGTTATTTTTGTGAACTGCTAATTTTCTTTCTTTTACAGGACAACCATGCGATGGACCAATGGGCATAAGCGTAGCACTGTCCCCCGCAACCACAACTGTGACTATGTCCAAATCGATGATTACAAATGCATCATTCCGAACTAAGAAGTTGCCAGGTGAGATGAGAATGACTATGTATTTCTATAATGCCTTGTACAGGCTATTGATGATGATGTATAAAATAATTGAACACATGTAAAATTACCATCTTTCTGGACTAGATACTATTTCTGGGGCACCTTGTATAGTGTATAAATTGATTTTTGACACTGGCTTGTATGTATGGTGTATTCGGACTATAAGTTGGCCTATTATGCGTGAAGCCTGGCTAACTCTGCCCAGAAGCTTCCTGGGATCTTCGCAGGCTTTTGGGAGTGACCTCGGGTTGTTGAGGATTTGTTCGCGTTATGTATCTCGAGGCCCACGAATTACAAGATTACTGTCTAGGGCCAGGGGACATTCATGAACGAGTTTGGAGTTGCAATTGTGGCTCCAGATATCTCAGTGCTACTGTACTATCGGAGAAGATCCGAATGTTATAACCTTTTATCTCTCTCCTGTTGATTGCGGTGGCAGCTTCGGTTCACATGACCACGCATCCACATTGGAAAATGGACCTGTGTATGCCGAGTGTCATTGATACGTTGATGTTGAGATCAAGCGAGTGTACTCCAGCGCCTGTTCCTTGGTTGGTTTTTGAACCATCTGTGTAGACACCTCGTTACTCCCAGATTTTTTCTGTTTAGTCCTCGTAAAGTTATATCATGGTATTGTTTATGAAATCTTTGTTGTTTGGGATACTGCCACATGGGGCGGCTAGTAGTGTTTCGTAATTTATCGCTCGATCCAGGATGGATGCGTGCTAACTCCTAATACATCCCCACTGGCCCATGTTCTTCAGTCTCTAGGCAGACATAGTCGCCTCCTGTTGTATGTAGAGGTCGAGCGGAGCCAGGCCCAATATAACCTCAAGGGCTGCCGTCGGTGTGGTTCACATTCAACTTGGTATTGCAGAGCATGCCCGTCTTTGCAGCTTGCTACAACTTCATTATTTAGTTAAAATGCTGGCGTGCGAAAGAACTTTTTCCAACCGACTTCAAAAAAGGAGAAGGTTCTCAATTCGTCTATATGTTTTTTGTTTGTATGTTACGCGATATCTTCGCCAATTGTGAACCGATTTTAGTGATTATTTTTTGGATGGGTAAATTTTATGAATAAAGGGTGATAAAATGAGTGATGAAATTCCATTTTTTGAAGTCGGTTTTTTTACATTTAACGTCTTATGTTATGAAACTATAATTTGGTTCACTTATAGATGAATACAATGGCATGCTGCCTAACTCATGTTCGTCGGCTCATTGATTGGAAAGTTTGGAAAACACGACGACCAAACCATTTAAACTGCTATAAACACGACTATTTAGGAGCGCTGTATAAACTAATGTAGAATAATTCAAGTTGTATCGACTTTTTATGGATGACCACTTTATTTGAAGTATAATTTAATCAATAATGATAGTCTGTAATCATCCGAAATTGATTGGTGAGGTAGGACTATTAAAAAAAACTAGTAATACACTTGTACGTAAGCTTTTGTGGCAGCTGCTTTTAAGGGTCTTAATTATAAAGATTTTTATACAGTTGTTTAGCTACACACTGCCTTGTATCTTTCTGATGTATGTATGTCATTTCAAATACAACTGTAGAAAACGAAACACTGTTTAGATAAACAACTGTTTAACTAGTAGATGACACAATCTCGCGAGGTACCATTTCTACCCGACTTCTAAAAGAAGAGTTATGAGTTTAACAGTTGATTTTTTTCGATATTTTCTCAGTGCCATTCAGAAAATGACACTTTTTACTGCCGATGGTCGTTTCTTGTAGTTTCTTGTACTAAAAATATAAACTAATCTTAGCTAGATTATAAAGCTAAAATAACATATTATATTCTGTATATTTTTCCCTTTCAATTGATACACCACATGACCAGATTATAATTCGTTTTTCTATTTTTCTCTGACACTCGAAGTCTTATGTGAGCTCATGGTTTGAACTTAATAATTCTATAAGTACCTACATAGAACCTGCCTACGTACAAAGTCTCACCAAGAATAAATAAATACATCGATTTAACAAACATACATATATACAAAGGCCGGATTCCAAGTACCTAGATCTTCGCTCGATCAAAAATCTTCATGTAAGGCTCTTAATATCACATTTTATATCTACGTAAGGAACACAACATTTGCAACGCAACTCTTGTATCGTTTCGTTTATCCACGAAAGTGAATGTAGACGTTCATTCAATAAAAAAAACAGCAATGCATATTCGTGTAACCTATGTCCCATTGCTATTTAATCACTGCAATAAGTTTTTAGTGCGTTCATATGATGATTATAACTTAGGTTTATTGCATATATTTTGCAGATGATATTCCAATCCAAGCTGGGCAGGTTGTGCCGACAGAATCAACTGACATGTTGTCTTCAATCACTGAAGAAGGCGAGGCAGATGCGGCCCCCATCCAACGCGGCATCATGGCGCGAAGCTCCAAACCCAAACTGAGCTCCTTCCCTGTACTCGGGAAAAAGACCAAGGACGCAAAGGGGACGTCCAATGAGAAAAAAGTCACATTGAAGGAGTCATCGAAAGGCATATGGAATTCTCTGAGCAGCGGTGGTGGGGATATGGTAGACGCGCAACAGAAACTAGATAGTTCGTCTGACGCGAATGGCAGTGTGAAGGACGAAAAGATGTCCATCACTTCGATGCTTAACAGCACTGAAACATCAGACACGCGTTCGCAGGTCACTTCTGACTCCATGGAGTCTGAAACGGCCCCAAGATTTGCTGCTATGCAAGTCAGCTCGGTGTGATACTATGTCTCAGTTTATGCTTCCAAATTAACGTTCTTATATAAGTAACGTCGGAAATCTAGTATGGGTTTTGTTGGCTGTAATTCTGCAAAGGCTGGTGATGGGTTTTCTACACAACATATTGTGCGATATTTTACCATTGATTTCCATGTTAATACTTATTTATAATTTGGTTACTGTTATCGCAAAAAAAAAACGAATAAAACATATTCAGTGTTACAATTTCGGGCATTATTTACTTACACAACTCAATTTAAGTTTCCTAAAATAACTAAACTAATTAATAATTTAAGGTATGACGTGTTCGACAAAGTAACGTTTCTTAACAAAGCTCACACAGATAATTTTAGGTACCTACCTACGTATTAAATAATTCTGATAATTCTTATCTTCACCTCATGACCTCTGTTTTTGTTTTGAGAAAACGGGAATCACATTCGCAATTAGAATCTTACTATCACTTTAAAGAATTGCTCTGTCGCATCCTGTCTGTTGTAGAAATTACTTTGTCATCATGAAGTCTATTCTGTTATTGAGTATCATAGCCCTGGTGTGTGTATCGTCAACGTTAGCCAAAGATTTAATAGTTGGAACCAGCTATAACGCACGCCTGACTTGGCAACAAAAGGCAGAATACATGGGCATCCCTTTTAAGAAAAGGGTAAAGGAAATGTTCTACTCTGATCCTGCTCAACAAATCATCCGGGTATGTAACCTACGATATAGCGTAGATCTTATTATACTTACATAGGTAGGCTTTGATATTTTTTAACTTCAAAAACCATGTTAAATTAATCACGTAGTTAAGTAATCGATGGAAGTTATCCAAAAAAATATGTCAATGAACGAACCTTACGCCTTAGCACGATGCAACTATTGAGATAACCTTTTCATGGTACTAGATACTCCGGGGTAAACCTCTACATTAAAAAAAACCACAGACGTATATTTCTAGCATCGATTGTAAAAGCAGTCCCTTCTAAGAATGAAAATATTATTAATTTTGAAAGTGTTTCTAGGGACCCGCAGTCTATTTTATTCGGAGTCCCTAAAGGTTTAGTCATTTAGGGTAAAAAGGTCCCGATTGTAGCGCCTACCTATTACCCGTGCGATAAAACCTGTCTAAGACAGGATTCATGGGCATCTTTGAAGACATCTCGATTGCAAAAACTGCATTTCAACAGACAAAATAGTCCAAGAGCCCGTGATCATCAGACCTTCGTCTATACTTCTATACTAATATTATTAAGAGGAAAGATTTTTTTGTTTGTTTGTACCGAATAGGCTCATAAACTACTGGACTGATTTTAACCATTTTTTCACCAATAGAAAGCTAAATTATCAGGAAGTAACATAGGCTATAGTTTATTTTGAAAAAAAAAGGAGATCCTTAAGAAAATTGCAATAATGTAACCCAAAGTAGCTGTGAGTGCGCTGAGAAAACTATTGATGATACATAAAAATAATGAACTACATGATTAAAGTACTCATTATTACCTACAAAAAAATCCTGGAGGAAAATATATCTAACTATCGTAGTTAAGTCACAATAGCAGCTTTTGTGTTCTAAAATTTAATTAGATCGCCGGTAGAAACAAAATTTTTAAAGTAGTATTAATTCTTATCCAAATAAATATCATCAAGGATATTTATGTAGCAGTAAAATATTTTTTAATTCATACGGGTCGGACATTTAATTCCGGAGTTATCACGAGTATAAAGTCGAAACTTACGCGGGTGAAACCGCGGGGTGCAGCTAGTTATTTATAAAACCTGAAAGTTTATCTGTGTATGTCCCTAATACAGATAAAAACGATCCAAACTTCATAGTCGGGGATTGTTTTTATCTGTTTTAGGGACATACACAGAAACTTTCTTATAAAATAACGAAGGTCTGATCGTTACGGGCTCTTGCTCTAAAACTTTTTACGCCAAACGTGCATGTGCTGCTGACGTCGCTGGTAAAAGCCTCCGAATTGGAACCTTCAACCTCGATTTTAAATTTGAAATGTATTGAACACATTCTGAAACGTTCAGATTTTAACCGTCTTTAACTTTAAAAATCTGTTAATACCGGAACTTTTAAGTACCTATATTTTAGATTAAGTATCTAAAATATGCAGATTTTTCTAGTAGATGTTTTTCATATTTCAGGGTGTGATTGCCCGGGAAAATGGGCAAACCGAAGCGTCTGGAACCATCACTGCTGGAGGAGTGGGTTCCTCGTTCGTTAACATCCGTTTCAAGAGCGAACGCGGCGGCAGCATTAACTACATTGTGGAAATTTATGTATAAAAAATACCTCAGCTATTTTGTTGAGGGTACCTCCGAATAACTAAGAAGCAACAAATAGCATGTCATATTACGCCTATTTGCTTATCGACTTTGATACAGTCTTAGTGAATCTGCTGAGTAAGTAATAGGTACGAAACCTACGTATTAAACGAAACCTGGTCAAAACCCTGGAGGTTAGTAGAGATGATCTTTGATATATTTTAATAGTAAGTCCCCTGGATCCTTAATTCTGTAAATATAATCAAAATACATTGTAACGATTTTGTCAGGTATTTCTTTTTATTTAAGTACCTATCTAATTTTTTGAAGATCTATAAAATGTATAAAACAAGTTGTAAGCTGGACTAATTATGCGATCAAAAGAAAAATGTACAAGCTTTTAATATCATAGGTTGTAGGTACTAATAATTGTATAAAATACGTTTATTTTGGGCGAAGACCCAAAATTTGAAGTCATCAGCCTGTGAAATGCCCTTAATACGGGACAGGAACCCTCGAACTGTTAATCACTTCTCTATTAAAACCTCTATGTTTTTGTACTACAAAAACTCCTCTTCCAAAGTTAGACTCCTCAGAGGTTCCATATCGGTTGTATCGTCTAGATGAACTCTGGTTAGCTTCTAAAATCTGCTGCAGCTTGGCGATTGTGGCGACCTGTTCGTCGCGTTCCATCTCGTTGATTAGAACAGGCAAGTTGGCCGTACATACCCATAGGTAAAACATCCCCACTGAAATTGTGATTGATCGCTATAGCACACGTTGAAAGAAATTTGAATCTGAGGCGAGATTTAATTCTTAAATAATGTTCTGCTACGAGGGTGGGTCAATAAGTCCGTGACTTTTTGCATTTTCCTGCTCTTTCGTAAAAAAGTAAATACTCTATGGTCAACAAACATCCTTGAACGGATGACTGTCCAAGTTTGAATTATTTTCATCGTTTAGTTTATCTATGGTAGCCCTTGAAAAAAGAAAAGCGCGGGACTTTTCAAGAAAATGGAAAAGTGTGAATTTCGTGTTCTCACGTTTTTTTTTTTTTGCGAAAAAAACCATTACGGAAACCAAAAAAAAAAAGCTTATATGTACTATGGGGACTACACACTATCGATTTCAATGATAAAAAAGTGGTTTAATGAATTTGGTGTGGTCGCCCAGTTGAGGTCTCTAAACCCGAAAATTAAAAAAATCCATGATATGGTGTTGGCCGACCGGAGGTTGAAAGTGCGCGAGATTATAGAGACCATAGGCATATCTCATGGCTCGGTAGTTTCGATTTTAAAGGAACATTTGGGTATGACAAGGCTATCCGCGAGATGGGTGCGTCTCTTGCTCTCCATCGACCACAAAATAATGCGTGTGACAACTTCGAAGGAGTGTTTGGCATTGTTTAACCGCAACCCGGTGAGTTTTTACGCCGTTTCGTTACTGTGGACGAAACGGACGAAACTTTGATCCACCCAATACACCGGAGACCAAAGAGGAATCAAAACAGTGGCTTTCAAAGGGTGAATCGGCGCCGAAGAAGACCAAGGTGTGTCTGTCAACCAACAATGTCATGGCGACAGTTTTTTGGGACGCAAGTGGCATAATCCAAATACATTACCTCCAGAAGGGTAAAACGATTAATGGCGAATATTATGCCAAATTATTAGACCGGTTCGACCAAGATTTAAAAGAAAAACGACCTCATTTGGTCAAGAAAAAAGTGCTCTCCACCAGAACAATGCAAGGATCCATAAGTGCGTAGTCGCTATGGCGAAATTCAACGATTTGAGGTACGAACTGCTCCCACACCCGCCATATTCTCCGGACTTAGCTCCCAGCGACTACTTCCTGTTTCCAAATCTAAAGAAATGGCTCGGTGGGAAAAGTTTTGGTTCAAATGAGGAAACCATTGCTGAAACAAATGCTTATTTTGAGGACCTTAAAATATCGTATTTTTTGGAAGGGATTAAAAAACTTGAGAAACGTTGGGCAAAATGCATAGGACTCAAGGGAGATTATGTCGAAAAATAAAAACGAATTTCTATTAAAAATGTGTATTTTCCTGTAAAAAGTCACGGACATATTGACCCACCCTCGTACCTATACCTACCTAGTTGCCGCTCGTATATAGCTCACGTTGAAAGAAATTGGAATCTGAGGCGAGATTTAATTCATAAATAATGTTCTGCTACTTATATCTAGTTGCCGCTCGTGTATAATATATATATACACGAGCAAATACAACACAACAAATAATATTTCATCTTAGATAAGTTGTCTACTATCTTCAAACGAGCTATAGGTGTTAATAAATTAATAGTAAAAAAAACATTTTCAAAAACATGCTTTTAACCCTGAGTGCAGCAACCATGTCATGGTACAACTTAAAACCAGCTATCATAATAAAATGCGTATAAATTTCGTGTATGTGCTATTGATCGTTGAAGAGATACTTTTTACGGAGCTAATCCTGGATTTCGATTCTGTCGTCATGCTTAGGTACCGTAAAAATGCATTGTCATCGGAACTGAACCAACATGTAAAAAATCAACTCCGTAGGATAAGAGGAAGTGGCCCTAATTCAGCTTGACCTAAACAAACAAACTAACATACAACATTGCAAGTTAAATAAAATAAAAAAGAATCGAGCTAGTTTTCTATTGAATTGGAGTTTATTATCTACCTAGAAATCTATTATTAAAAGGAGAATAGGCATAGAATGGAATATTCTAAGTTAGCCTCAGAAACTTACATAGAAAAAACCCTCCAACTACACTCGCTCCGATCAGAAAGCCGATGTCCATAGTGTTCAGTTTGAGCAGCAGCAGACCGGTACCCATAGCTACTGATATGAGGATCAGACGGAGCAACTCGACTACAATATAGCCGAACATCAATATGTTGTTGCACTAAAGGAATACATTTAAAATTCACAACAGCTTTTTTTACATTATCTAAAATGACTCGGATAGTAGTGTATTCATCTATTGCAGCGCCCTGTAGTGTTGTATGGCTATAAAACCTATCTCAGAAACTTGCCCGAAGTCATGGCGATGCTTGGAAAAACAGAATTTCAATTGGTTAAGCCATTTTGGAGAAAAATGTAGCAGACAAACAAACGAAAAACCTTGCATCGGAGGCAAAATAGGTAGGTACCCACGATGTTTTTCTACGTGCATGAAGCTAAGCGGGGAGGTAGGTACTGAGGTGTCTACTTACAGTGTATGCTCCATATATGTATAGGACGCAGGATACCAAGTAGACACAAGACATTCCTATAACTGAAGATATGTATTTCTTTGGATCTATAGCAAAAATGGGAGAGATTTGAGTTTGTTATATGACATGTTCATTGACATTTTTAAATTTGTTCGTTACATAAGTACGTACCTAGCGTATGTAACTATTTAAAAACGTATGTAACAAGTAATTCTCAGTATCACGGTAATACTAACTATACCTACTATGTTTATTTCTAGGGCCCTTGTCGAACAGCCCACTTCTATAGCAAACTATTATTTTTTTCTGAGTGGGCTTTAATGCTGCAGGGCCGCAGATGGACTTGGTCAGCGTAACCGGACTACGGCAAGCGCAGGTGCTCAGCATGTGCCTGCCCTCTTAGTACGGACCTTGGACCGTTGCCAGAGGGTTTTAATGGCAATTAAAAAATAAGAAAATTCATTTTTTTAAGTGGTAGGTACCTACTTATCAAGGTAGACGGTTTATTACCCACTTGTACCTACAGAGTGTGGCATTATAAAGGGATATGTCAGGATGTGTGGAAAGTAAGATAATAAATAGTACTGCGACAAAAGTTATGCGTATTAGCAATCTTTTACCATATCCGAAGGAAGATAACGAAGATTTCTGATGCGCATAGAGGCTAGTTAACATTATGGCAGTACAGTAAGTCAATCCAGCGCTGACTTCGCATTTGCAAGACAGCCCAGTAAATAGGCGCCTGGTCCTATTTACTGGGCCCATTTATTTTTCAGACCCAGTGGCTTCCCCCTTTACACCGTCGTCAGTCCAGTGCAACTGTCCTCATCTACCTCTATACGCATTGGGCAATCGCTGTCTATTTTTTGTAGTGTTTACGTTTGAGTGTTTTCGTTTTTTTGCGAAAATAAAATAATAATATGTAACGTAAACTATCTGAAACCGAAACGTTGCAATTTGTGCAGAAGTTTGTGAATGTTTATGTAATATTACGAGTTTGCATTATAAAAATAAACAAATGCGCTCAACGGCAATTAAAACCATTAGGTACAGATGGTATGGGAATATTCTTGGAGGAATAGCATCTCTCATGAAGGTGTCCTCAATTTGAATCTTGCTTGAAACTTTAGCTAACAATAAGTTCGTCAAAGTTTTCTGGCATTAATCTCATGGCCGATCTATAACGCCGATTGATCATCTGATTTAAATTGTCGCATAAGTACTTTGTGCAAATCCTCCGCTTGCATCTCCCAATTTCCCAAACACGCTTTTTCTTTACCATTTCTCCTTCAACCATGTCTAAAACTTCTCCAGGCAACAACCGGAAAGCATTTTCCATTTTTGTACTGAACTCATTGTCACCACAGAATGAACACACAAGCACCAGCCTCAAAAAACGACAGCGAACTGTCTCGTAATATTAATTGCGTCAATACGAACCCAGGTCCGAAATCTGAAACACTGAGTCCAGTCACTATAGGCTCGTATGAAACTTACTATATAGCTTAGTAACTTTTGTTGTTGTTCGACTTTCTACTATTTTGTGATGAGAAAGATTTTTACCAAATTTTTGGTTTCAAGAAACATGCCATGAATTTTGAAAAACACTTAACCAGACATACCTACCTATCCCTTTATAATGCCACATTACACTCTGTAGGTACAAGTGGGTAAGAATGTACTTATAGTGTACCTACTTAGTATTCACTCCACTGCACCTAAAAATAGGAGAACGCACTGAAATAGAGAATCAAGGCTTGAGGGGCGGCATCTGGCGTTCAGGAAGCCACCTGAAGTCGATCTTACTTATCAACAGGATGACGTCAGTATAAGTGTTGATTGCGACTCTCAAGAACCAGTCAAGATTTATACTGACGGCAGCAAAACTGATGACAGAGACGTGGGAGCCGCCTTTGTTGCCTACCTTTTATGTGGAGGCAAAATCACCAAAAAGTTTAAACTCCATGATTCTTGCTCAGTTTTTCAGGCAGAATTGTTGGCAATCCAGAAAGCATGCTTCTGGATGATCAACAGCTCTGCTAACCAAAATGATGCTATTATCCACTCTGACAGCCTCTCTAGCTTACTGGAAATCCAGAACCCTAACTCTTCAAATACTTTCGCTTCAGAAATACAAAAAAAATATTAATAGACACCCAAAATCAATCAAATTCAAGTGGGTCAAATCTCATGTAGGCCTAGCTGGCAACGAAGAAGCGGATTTAGCGGCAATAGAGGCTGGCAAATCCCACAAAGCGGCTGACTACTGCAAGTTCCCAATTAGCTACGTAAGGGCAAAGGTCAAACAAGAATCAGCGGAAGCAAGCGATCGGTTGTACCAAACCAGCCAGAGAGGGGCTCAGACCCGCGCATGGTGTCCGAGCCTGGCTACTGTTGGATCACTTATCGCAGTAATCAGGCCCGGATTCGCACTAACTCAAATCCTTACAGGTCATGGCTGGCACCGTGAATATCTCCATAGATTCAAAGTTTGCCACACGATCTTTGCCCTTGTGACAACACAAGTGTGCAGTCAATAAACCACTTGCTAAAAGAATGCATAAGATTTGAACGACAAAGATTCAAGCACATAAACTTATCCAATAATATAAAAATAAACCCATTTAATCTTGAAGAATTGTTAAAAAAATAAAGTGCAATAGAATCTTTTGAAATTTTCATCAATTAAATAATTAACAACCTCAAAAACTTCAATAAAATATAAAATAAATATTAAGTTTGTATATGTATAATTTAATACCACTAGTATATATTTTAATATAAAATATTGTATTATATATAAAATAATAAAAACCCACTACCAAATCAAAACAAGAGTATTAAAAAGCTAATAAAATAACTAAAGCTAAATAAACAAATATTAGCTCACAAAAGTCTCTCCCGTATAAAATCGCGGGAAAAATTAAAATTATAAAACTTGGTAGGGGGAAAAAAAAACTTAGTTATATTAGGTACCTACTTAGTAGGTCATTAGCATTACCTTGCATTACGTTCTCTAAATATTCCTTGGAATATATAAGATTATAATTGTTGTACCACTCTTGGAGTTCTGCTTGAACTTCTTCAGCATGGGAGTAAGCTATGCAACTGCCAGTCAAAAGCAAACACCCCTGAAACTTAAAACAAATCATAATTTAAAGGAATAAATAATTCAACGAATATCCAACATTCCGGATACCTACCATAGTACCACTACCACTGTACGTACATACTACTTTACTATTCTTCTAGTGACGTTTCTTGGAGTGCGAGAAGTTAGCCTCGCACTTTTGCGTTTTCTGAATTCTGATACTTGAGCTGAATTGTTTTAGTTTTGTTCTACATTGTTCCAAAATATTTTTTCTCTAGAGTGAATATTACAGCTGACAAACGAAAATAACGGTTTTGGAACCTAGCCCCGCACTTTTGGATTTTCAAAGTTTTGACAATTGTGCTCCATTGTTCTAGGTTTTTTGTATATTGTTCCAAAATATATACGTCTAGAACGAGATTTGACGTCAAAAATCTAAAAAAAAAAACAGGTTGGAACTTAGTTGAAAATAACTGGGTTCCATCTGCTACCGACAATTCTACTTATGAATATTGGTGTTAGTATTTTTCAAACTTTCGCGATTAGATAACATAATTATTATAAGTTTAACGGGTCTTTATCGCGTTTACCTTTTTTATTATTTACCCGACGTTTCAACTGTATTGCAACAGCCGTGGTCACGGGATGACTGAATAATAAAAAAGGTAAACGCGATAAAGACCCGTTAAACTTATAATAATTATAATATTGGTGTTTTTTTTTTACTGTTCTGGGTTGTTCTTGTATCTAATGTTTTGGAACAATATAGAACAAACCTAGAACAATGCAGCACAATTGTCAAAACGTTGAAAATCCAAAATTACGGGGCTACGTTCCAAATTTTTTTTTTATTTTAACCGTTAATTTTTCATCTTAGAAGTATAATATTTTGGAACAATGCAGAACAAACCTAGAACAATCCAGCACAACTGAAAAAATCTGGAAATTTTCAAAAGTGCGGGGCCAGCTTCCAATACTGTTATTTACGTTTTTCAGCTGTAATTTTCACTCTAGAGAAAAAATATTTTGGAACAATGTAGAACAATTCAGCACAAGTATCAGAATTCAGAAAACGCAAAAGTGCGGGGCTAACTTCTCGCAGTCCGTTTCTTGACTAACGGCAAAAATTTGCGTGTGAAAATACATGTCAGGATTTTATTGTAGAATTAATAAAAAAACAAATACAATCTGTAGAAAAAATAAATATTCATATTATAAAAAAATACGATGTACCGATGTAGGTACGGTAGGTATACTCAGAGGTCTGGTACTATCCTACCTATACCATACCGTCTAGAGTAGAATAGTACCTATAATGTAATGAAAAGGGATTAAGGATTGAATAGGGAAGAGAGTGGGAAAGTTTTTCAACACTTTTGACATATTTATTTCACCGACGATTTTTTATTGTTGTTTTGAAAGATTCGAGAGAGGTTATATTTAAAATAACCTCTCATTATTATTAGAAAATATAGCTCCCAAAACTTTATTTAAAGCTATTAGAAGGTGTACTCACTCAATTGAAGAGTTTTAATTAATTCATTAGTGTTTTGAACATCCTCAACATGAACGATATAATTTATTGTCTTTTCGATGAACGATGAGAACGACAAACTGGTGAATTAGTTCACCCGTTTGTCGTCCCCATTGACCCCAGTACCGTTTCTATTCAATGCGCGTCTCTATTCACTCCAAACATATAAAAAACCTAAGCTCGCGTCTCGCTACGCTCTCAGGCTGCTTTTATACGCTGTTTGTGCTTAAGTTGTTAGGTTTTAAAAAATATATATTAAAAAGGAAGCTCTAGAAAAAGTTGGGCAAAATAATTTTGAGAACCTGTGCTACAATAAATATATAGTAGAAATTGTTACAAGCACGATTTAAGCAAATCTTTTCTTCACAGGCATTTCAATAGTGAAATGAAAAGCCAAGATGGCCAGAGGGCAGACCTTCTATCCTACTAATATTATATATGCGAAGGTATTTGGATTACGGCTGAACCTATTTGGATAAAAATTCGAACAGAGGGTAGGTACAGATAATTTATTCATAACACCAAGTTACAAATCAAATATGTAGGTACGTAATGTGTATGATGTGGTAATGTGAATGAGCTTCTTGATTCCTGACATTTTACAATAATTTTAACATCTATTTCCGTGAACTAATTTTTATTTTGTAACTTTTATTATTATGTTGTTGTATTAATAATTAATTGCTAATTTTATGTATGTGTGTAGGCAGTTTATTATCTTTGTTGGTTTTAAAATGTTTAAATTGGCAAGATAGATAGGATAATAACGACATTATTGTACACTCGAAAGAGTAAATTGTGCTGAAACATTTTTGATACAAGCAAACAATTTTATGAGAAATCTGTATCGTACCACATTTACAATAAATAAATGGTTTCAATGGTTTCAACGTATAACAATACACTTAAGTATTTACCTTAAATAAATTTTAAATTTATTATGTCAATTGTACCTATATAAACAAATAATTGGTAGCACATAAAGCTCGTCTACTGAGTAAAATGTGTTTTTTTCTTATCTAATATGTCAAATAACAAGTTTTTTAGGTTACGGACTTCATCTACCCATTGGTTTTATTTTAGGAAGTTCATTTTTTATTGGGAAACATAATTTTGTCAGATTGGAATGGCATATTCCCACAACAAGAATATTTTCAGCTGCACGGCCCACACGGCTTTTAATTGCCTTGATTCCGGCGCGAACGTAGATGCAACTTCTAAAATAACACATAGACTTTCTATGCGTAGATACCACGTGGGCGAAGCCGTGGACAGAGACTAGTGAAAATATAAATTTACAAAATATTAAATGAACTAAAGCAAATAACTTAGGTACTTACATACCAAACGGGCGAAGCCGTGGAGAGAGGCTAGTGATAATTTAAACAAAAATAAAAGGAACTAAAGCAAATACCTAAGTTAAGCAGCATAAACATTTTTTTATTGCGGGCCAAGCTATTATAATGTTCAAGCTATTGCATATTAGCAGGTCCAATAGGAAAAAAAATCATATTAGCCATACTGGTCAAGCTTTTTGGCACAACTACTGAGAATGGCCCCATCCATACGGATTTTTCCTTATTGAACCCTGATCCCGTCCCTATTGATCCCAGAGGCGGAGTGAATAGGGATTGTCAACTTATATTTTTTGTATAAAAATACAAAAAAGATGCGTTATTAAAATGATATTTTGTGTTTATTTTGTTACCTACTGGTTTTAAAGAAACATCTTAACATCTTATAGATAACAACCTACCTCGTGTGTTCATAAGTCTTGAGACACAGTAAAACTAAAATATTTTTGGAGCTAAGTTGAGTATTCATTTATTGGATATTAAAATTAAAACTACTGACATCTAGATCTGTATTTAAAAATAAATCATTCAAAATGGCCGCCTTTGCATTCAATGCAGGCCTTCAAACGCGTGCGCCATTCATCTATGGCGGCACGAATCTTTTCAATGGGAATCCGTTTCGATTCTTTAATAAGGGCTCGCTTGAGAGAATCCCGGTTTGGGTGAGACTTTCTGCATGCCCTCAGCTCCAATTCCGTCCATAAAGAATAATCCAAAGGATTCAAGTCAGGGCTTGACGAGGGCCAATCTTCGCTCCAAATGAAGCCTGGCAAATTGGCCTCCAGCCAACGTTGGGTAGTCTTAGCTTTATGGGAGGGAGCAGAGTCCTGTTG
This sequence comes from Perizoma flavofasciatum, assembly GCA_958496245.1. NCBI lineage: Eukaryota > Metazoa > Arthropoda > Insecta > Lepidoptera > Geometridae > Perizoma > Perizoma flavofasciatum. The sequence goes on along the minus strand of OY292425.1, from coordinate 7,473,024 downwards.
GAAAACCCAGTATTTTCCAGCGAATAGTGTATCATTTAATGGTTTAACCACCGCTTCCAATATGTCGGTTTGGTAATTTTGTGCCTTCACCTTGACGCCTTGCTGGCAAAAATGAAGCGAAGTGACCCCCTCGTAGGAAACACCCCACCAAACCATCACACTTGCTGGATGATGAGTGCGCTGGACATTGCGTACAGATGGCTGGACGTCCTTTGAACTTCTGGCGTAAACCTTATTGTTCTGCCGGTTAAACTTTTCTTCCACCGTGAAGATCTTTTCATCGGTAAACAGGATATTTTTTGGATCGTGTCTCTTCAATAGGTTCCGACATCGTTCCAGTCGCAATTTACGAAGACGCTCGTTTAAATAATGCACTTTCCTTCGACTGTAGGCCTTTAGTTTAAGATCATATTTAAGTATCCTGTTCACCGATATTCGCGAAATGTTGGTCTGCAGAGCTAATTTCTTTTGAGTCCGGCAAGGGTTGCGACGAATTCGCTCTCTGATTACTTTGATGTTGGCGGGCGTCCTTACAGACCGCGGGCGGCCACATCTTCCACGGTCTTCTAAAGAGCCGGTCTCCTTGTACCTCTTTATGGTATAATACACAAAGTTCCGACTACATCCCAAACTTTGGATTTCACTAAAAACTTGCATTGGTTTTTTTCCTGCTTGAAACAGTGAAATTACTGTCGCACGCAAATCTTTTGTTGGCGCCATTTTCACGGAGAATGAAACAAATATTCAAATGTATATTTTTTCTGATTCAAAACATTCGAAATTTAAAATTTTAAAAGTTTAAAAAAGGTTGCATGAATTACTTTCTTTTTAAATTAATTAAATAAGTTCGTCTGAAAACTTATGAACACACGAGGTAGACTCTAATTTTTAGTTCTTAGGTCTTTAAGCCATAATTATGCCTAATATACATAACTACCCATATTTATCAGAAAACTTACTTCGATGTTGGGTTTTGTCCGTATTTTAAGTAGATATTTCATTTGCCAATTTACTTAAGGCAGACAATATTGAACCACTTCTGTCTTCGGGAGCAAATCATAAAGAGAAAAAAATCTTCCTTTTTTAAAGTTGATTCAAATGAGCTAGTAGGTTAGATACTTAGTAGATTTTCGAAAATTGAAGGATAAAACTTACCAATGAAAATAATCCAATCAAAATTCCCCCTAACCGCAATGAAAACCAAAAGCAACAACTATAAACCAGTGCCATTTTGAAAATGATAACATATTTTCCAGTCCCATGATAGATACATAGGTGGGTACCTACTTCGTTATAACATTCGGTAAATTACCTGATTTATTATTGGATACCAAACTACAATATTGCTTCATTGCTTTTGTTAGATTATTATGTATACAGGGTGAGATTTTCTAATTAGCACCAAATGTCGATCGAATGTCGGCAATTCCAGATCGGTTTTCCGCATCATATAATTCGGAAAAGAGCATTTGCGGCTGGAGCTGAGTATTGAATAGATGCTAAGATGCTGACGTTGAGGATGAGTTGGTACTACCTACGTTATGCGAGTCGAGTAGGTACTAGGGTACCTGATTTTCCAATTATAATGGTGGTACTACAGTTAACTAGAACTGAATGAAGAATCACCAAACAAAACAAGCTACGTACCTGCTATGAAACTTCTCTATATCTCCCTGTCTAATATAAACCAAAGTTCGTACATACAACACCCTGGTTGTCACTCACTGAGGAAATTATGGTTTGTATGCAGATAATTGTTATTGATTCGTTAATGCTTTGTGTTGAAATGGAACCGTTCTGTTTAATTTGGTAGGTACAGTCGCAAACAATAATATACATATAGTGACGTCATAATATGACGTCAATTACATCGTAGATGACTGACTGTACTAAGACGTCATTGGGACGAAGAATTGCTACCGGACTACGTATGTACCTAAGTACCTACCTATATCGATATTTTTTATAAAATATTGGGTGTTGGTTTAGGTATGACATTATTATGTCACAGTACAAATGTCAATTGACGAACTTATCAACGGTGCCCTTGATGATATCGTGCGCGTTATCGTTTCGGGTTATATTGTTGTGTTTTCTGATGAAATCATCTCTAATTCCTTTACCGGACTCCGAATCTTTTATGCCTTCGAGCCCTGCTGCCTACTGGACTCTCTGCATTCTTTTCATTCGACCTCGGCCTGCTGCACTACGGACTCTTGATTTGCCTCTTGTTTTGGAATAATAGCGAGATTTATGCTTGCCATGGAAGCCATCCACGAGGAAAAGGCTTTAAAGTGGCGAGGGATCAGTTGGATCTGAACAAAATTCCCGATTATAATTTAATCGGAAATATAATTTCCGATTAAATTATAATCGGGAACTTAGTAAAAGTTTGTTTGAAGGTAAACTTGTCTTATTTTTTTTAACTTCATGATTTTTATTTCTCTTTTAATAATAAAAAATAAAATTGTTGTTAAAATAGTGCTTCAAACTTTAATGCTGTGTGTACTAGTATCTTTTTAATAAATGAATTTGAATATTCACCCCGACGTTAAAGCAAAAATTTTGCTTCAACTTCAACTTCTTAATTATGGCTTCTGTGGCTAGTTGTCACAAGAATTTTTGCTTGTAAAATTTTCAAATAACAGGCGCGTTTGTTGATTTGACGTTTGACGTGGTCACTTCTTTTACTTTCATTTAGAATTGTTATCACTTTACCAAAAAAAGTGACATAAACAGTCAAGCAAAAGGATTTAAGCTAAACGTCTATCATCCAAGCCTTTAGATTTTCCTATCATTCGTTCCGAAGATTCGATCTATATTGTCTATGCTTTCGACAGACGACAAAGATTGCGAACATTTTTAGAGTAGGGTACGGCCGAATATTTCGGAGCACTGTCGTATCGTAACGATAATGTCGATATCGTTTTACGGAGTAGAGGCCCTGACCAGAGAATATATCTTGCTGAGGTTGCCGAGCAAGCCAAGAAAGCCCGGCAATAATAGACTAGTGGTTAGGAATAGCCGGGCAATTCCCAGCAAGCTCGGCAACCCAGCAAGTCCTATCTTATATAAATTTTACATGGTATCGTTTGGTTAGGTACATAGATTATTTGTCTAGTTACAGAATAACAACACAATTTGAAAAATACAAGTTTTCATTCATCTTTTTCGGTATTACGGAACACCACCAGATTTATAACTAATTCTGAACGGCTAATATTGCTATGGCGAAAGCACGGGTAGGCCTGCATTAGTAAAAAAGAGATAGCTACATTTTTGTACGCGCTTCTTATTTAAGTTATGAGCGCTGTACACCGGATCCGTAGTGCAATTATTACCCACACTTCAAAACGAGTCGAAGTTCAGTAAGATTTTTTGACAGTGACATTTTAGTAAAAATTTCAATCTTGACAGTCCGGCACGGAGGAAGGGGGAGTTCCAATTCTGCTATGAAAATAAAATACATATTTTATTTTCATAGCAGACTACTTGTTGTTCTGCTTTGATATAATATAATTTGTTCGTTGAAAAGTTTCGCTTAGTAACTTTAGTAAGTTATTAGTTCGGAATCTCCTAGTCGTAGTCTGTGGTTCGCCATAACAAGCAGAAACTAATTTATAGAAATGGAAGCAAATAGCAGTGGTATTCACATTTTGCCCGATGAAATAGTATTAATGATACTAAAACGTACCTCGTACGCTGATTGCAACAGTTTTAGGCGTACGTGTAAACGTTATTATGATCTACTCAAATCCAGCCACAGCTTGTGGAGGGTAATTTACCGAAAAACGTGAGTACAAACCTATATATAGGTATAAACACCAACAATTATTTTATGAACCTACTCCAAGAAAGCTAACTAATAAAATAATGTACTAATGTGTTTTAGCAGTTTCGGAATTATACAATACATTAGTAATTATCTGGACTTCATAAAAGTAACTACATTAATTACTTAATTTATAATTATAAAATTGTGGGTAATTTGTACAGAATTGGACCTGTTACAGTTTTATTATAAGTATAGATAGATGTTTGATGTTTACTTAAACCACTGATGGTATAGTGATAATGACCAACCAATATTGACCCTTCTCAACCTGGTTAGTCCACTGACTGATTGCAGGGTAACCAATAATCAGTGACAGACAACAATCAAACTGCATCGAAGTCATAATTTTTGGGGAAGGTCAGGTGAAATAGGAACATGTAACACTGATTATAAACTTTCACACTTTATTTATATTTCGTTACACTTGTAACTCCGTTCAACACTTCTCAACAACTGCCTTGAATACACCAACTGGGTTCTACATTACACTTCCCTTCCAGTCCAAACGTGACGTGTCAACCGTGTTGTACCGCACCATCGGTGAAGACACCAACTAAGTTTGACTCATTCCGAGAGTCTTCATCAAGGTGAGTGATTGCAACACTCTCTCCGCGTCGTGTCGTGAACACTGATGAAGACTCTCAGAGTGTGATATGTAAAATTTCCCATTTTTAACAATATGAATTATATAATTGTTATAATTGTTGTATGTTTTAGAGTGGGAAAAGTTATCTATAACATGGCTGCATCTCAGTCTACAGTTAACTGGCAGTGTGATCTGAGGCAATACCTGAGCCTTAGAGGCTCTCTCATTGATCTGATAGTAGACATGTCCCCAAAGCACTTCAGGTAACTATGAATTATTTATACTTCAATCTTGGATGCATTAATTCACCCCAGTCTGACAACTAAAGATTCAACAACTTGCTGCATTTAAGGCTTAACTTACTGCCTGCATAAATACAACTGTATATCAACTAGCTCTGCCTATGACTTCGCCTGTGTGGTACCTGGAAAAGAGTAGCCTCTGTGTATTCTAGGTCATGAACAATATTGATTCCAAATTTTGATGGAATTGATTCAGAGATTATTAGCAACAAACATTTAAACATCCTCAGTGGTGCAGATAGCAGGCAGTAGGGCTGAGACTCGGGCAGAGCTATGTTTTTGCATGTTCAGAGTCAGGTTGTAATGGTACAAGTAGTTTCTGATACCCATGAAGCCCAACACTTAATGTCAGACCCTAGTTGTAGCCCACTCAGCAGACTATGCTAAATAAATATATTTTTTCCAGGGAGTATAATAAGGACATTGGATTGGAAAATGTCAAAGAGATATTTTCTATTGCCCTATCTAATAACATTAATTACTATTGCACCGTTACCATTTTACAAAATTATGTCCAGACTGCAATAAGAAAAGTAAATACATATGAAACAAAAAAGTAAGTGTACTATTAGTTTATACTGACCATACCATAACACTGTCTACGTTAACACTTATTGTGACCCCTGTCTGGCAGTTCCCTGTTTTTGTGCCCTGAGTCTGTCATCTAACTGTTGCAGATGAATTGCTATTGTCATTTACAACAGTTAGATGTTATGTCAAGGAATTACTTGTGTGGGGTCAGGACAATGAATGTATGTAACTGTTGAATGTCTATTTATTTATTTAAGTAATTATAAAATAAATTAATTATTTTATATGTAGATAGAAAATACTTTAATGCACACCAAATAATGTTTAATCTTAGATAAGTACTACAATAGATAAGTATGTATACAATAATAACTTTTAAATATTAAATAAATAAATTAAATATTTTATTATCAAGATAAATTAATAAATTGCATGAATTATACTTTTTTATTTTATTTTATATTGTACAATTGGCGGTCTTATCGCTAATTAGCTATATCTGCCAGAGAACCTTTGGATGGAATGGACTGTACAAAACACTTATTAGTATTTGTAAAAAAAGCCTAAAAAAAGTCCTCGGTACTCCTGCTGGTCAACATTAACTAAATAATGTTGTATTGCATGTATTTTTATTTATTGGTGTAATTGCCAAAACTTGGAACTTTGGTCTGAAATTAATTAATTCAAACACACTACACTGAAAAGCTAGAGATGTATTTGCCATCTTTTCCTAAGACTATTTAGGTCAAACTCATATTATTAATATTGTAAATTGATAATTTTGTTTTATTGCAGACCATATACACTGACTGAAATATACTATGGAAGAATGGTTTTACGCTATTTAATTCATGTAGTATTCACACTGAAATGGGCACAAAATCATATCACTAATCAGTTGACACCTGAAATTGTTCTCAACTTTTTTACACAATGGCTTGATCCTGTCCATATGCATAGTGATGAAGAAGTTAGTGACTTGGTAAGCTAATTATGGAGATAGATTAAGAGGTATTAAATAATAAATTTTATAGGCAAAATTTTGCTACTTTGTTACATTATTGCAATTTTCATAAGGATCTCTACTTTAAAAAAAAAAATTATAGCTTATGTTACTTCCGGATATTTATCTTTCATTTGGTGAAAAAATGGTTAAAATCGGTCCAGTAGTTTCGGAGCCTATTCGATACAAACAAACAAACAAAAAAATCTTTCCTCTTCACAATATTAGTATAGATAAAACACAAACACTATTCCCTAGATAAACACACATGGACATGCTGTGAACGCTGTAGAGAATTCTTGAAATAAACATTATTAAATTGTGCATTTCCTTTGTTATTTATACAGTGACTGGTGCTATGCTTTGCACAATAAAGCGTTGCATCTTTATAGAATATTTTTTTTTTCGGCCCACCTAGTTTTAATGGAGAACACATTGTCATATCCCTTGCAGATCAAGGACATGGTGAAAGATGTGGACAGGGCTCTAATTGAAGTGAATGATAGCAGTCGTTTGCCAGGTGTGGAGACTCAAAATACATGTCCCAATGGAATCTACTCAGAGAGAGAGGTGCTGATGGCCATATCGCATTACATATATAAGCAGAGGCGCATGGTTTGGATATCTGCCTGTAATCAGGACACTTTAGATGTTGTAAAGGTATGTGGATATCTTTACACAAGTACAGTATGCAGCATTTAGAGTAACTTCAAAATGACCAAGTAATTTAAACATAGAGTATGCAATGACTACCTTCATGCATGTTTGTAGTCAATGGAATATTTTTAGGGTTCCATACCTCAAAAGGAAAATACTAAACCTAAATGTAGGATCACCTTATTGTCTATCTGTTTGTCAAGACCCTTTTTCTCAGGAACGCGTGGAGGTAAGTTGAAATTATTATAAAATACGTAGGTCTAATGTCCGTTGGAGCTCTTAAAATCAAGCTGTAAGTCAACGCAATAGGAAAATACGGCTATTTATGCGACATATTTTGATACTCGCAAAAAAATCAAAACCTATTGACCTAGAATCATGAAATTTGGCAAGAATTTGTAGTTTCAAAAACATATTTTTTGTTATTACAAACTTATACTTGCAGTTAGATAATTGACCGTGACGTATGGGCGAACATTTTTTCAACTACAAAGTTAAGTTTGTCTTTCTGTCCGTCTTAGATTCTCGCTAGAGCATTTTTTGTTGCTTTACAAGCTTATACGGAAGCGAGTCAGAATCGCACGTATCTGGTTTTTTTCCTTTGCGCGACTGTTTTTTTTTCGACTGAATTATATACCATAATTCATCAGTGCACGTGTGCACCGAACCCACCTTCGGATCAGAAGTCGGGGTACAGCCCTAGTGTCGATCGAGGACTAATTATTAGTACTTATCTATTTATCCGAAGGAATTATTACTTCTTGCAGACAATTAAACGACGGGCATCATTTTTGCATTGAAAATGTTTTTGTTGGACAAAAACATTATCAGTGCAAAAATGATGCCTAGCGAAAATGCATAGTGAGAACCGCTATGTATGTTCTACCTTCGCAAGACAAAAATCTTTTGATCTCATAGTAAGTCGATCATTCTCACGAAGAATGTATTTCTTGTTGCAGACGATTAAATCAAATTCTGGTCACGGCGCTTGTTTGGGAGCGATATTTCAAGCCATGGCCCGGGGTTTCGGTATAACCACTTGCAATCTGATCGCCTTCCCGAATCACCTGTACTTGGAATGGCGCTCTGAAAGGGGATTCCGCTCCGAGACACGGCAGTTCAGTCTGGACAAGGGTGAACTGAGGTCCGGCGGCCGCTGTCCATTCTCGGCTAACATTGATCCTGTCGAGCGTGTTAGCTATAAGTATTCCGCTGATGCCTTCATTCAATATATCATTTCGAGTTTCCTAGGGCATATGGGGGATTATACGGGTTGGTAAGTACCTAACTAATTTTTTTGCTTACCGATGAAAAGTTATTCCATCTGTTTTGTACTTCGAAGAGCGGATATTTTTACCACACATTTAATTGAGCAGTAAGGCATTGTTTAACTTGGACAATGTATTTTTAGCACAAAGTAACAAAACACACGCACGGATCAAACTTTTGGTCAAGACTGAAGTGACGATCGTCCGCGTTTGCCAACATCAGTCTTAAAAGTCTGATGTGTTGACAAAACAGAGTGGTTCAATATGACTCCTCTCGGGGTTAATTGCTCGATGCTAAAACCACTCCGATGTTATTTCTGTAGGAGGTCAATATATTTTTTTGTAAATGTAGAACCATTGTAGATGTATTATTATTAAATCTATCAGCATTTTTATCCTACTAATATTAGAAATGCAAAAGTTTGAGTGTATGTATGTTTGTTGCTAAGTATCTCCGAAACGGCTGAATGAATTGGTAACAGCTATAGTTTGTAACCATAACACATAGGTTACTTTTTATGTGGATACGACGCGGGCGAAGCCATGTGTTGAGGCTTGTCTATATATATACTTATATAAAATCGTTTTGTATAAGTATAGATATCTGACTGGCAATCAATGCACAGCCTAAGAAGCCTCAGCAGTACCTACTATTAGTTATTCTGTGGTCTAAGCCCACAGATTTTGAGTATATTAATTTTTTGTATCTACTCACCACACTAAAAAGCATTTTCCTAAATTGTACCCCTTCCCTTACCTTGAGGATGCTGAGAGGTTTGAATGGAAAAACTCAACGCAGATGAAGTCATGAGCGCTCCAATAAATAGTACCCGTACCTACATACAATCACAAAAAAACGATGTATAAACAAAACAAAAACCTCCAAAGACCATAATTGTACACAATATTTATCAAATAATTTGTTTTTTTAGACCATTTCTTCATTTATTTTCAGGCACACTGACAATGCTGTGCACTTGATGGACTTCATAACAACTAATCGCAACAGCGAGTATTGTAACTTTATCCTATATCTCCATGGACTTGATCGCACTAAACTGTCCCTACCATTCAACATTGAATACGTAAGAACATTTCTCATTTCTCTATTATTCATCATCATTTGGCTATCATTGACGTAAAAGTCTGCTGTTCGGTAAAAATCGTTTTTTTTTTGTGAACGTAATTGTAAGTACAAGGATTGCATGAAATATTTTTTTGAATCCTCGGGAAATTTCACAAATTTGGATCTAGTGTCGCTTATTATGTCAGAAAAATCTACATTATCAGAAATCTTGATCATGTTCCTTACACTCTGTATAAACCAAAGTTCGACTTATATCCGACGTTCTGAGACTTGATTATAAAATATTTCTTCCAGATTCACGAGGAACATATAAATTATATCCATGGTTTGCTAGCTCTAAATAAACCTGTAGCACCACAATACAAAGATGTAAGTACGATCAGTTTATTTGGAGCATGTTCATATTACAAACACAGTAACGGTAACAGATGCAGTACACAGTAGGTAGTAAAACATGTCAATAACACTACCATTTCCAGGTCGTCGTAAAGCACCACACAAGCGCAATGGAATTCAGTGTGGGCTTGATCTGCTTCCACAAGATATACGAGTACGCGTGCGTGGTCCGCGGGTGGGACACCGAGTGTGCGCCTGAGTTCAAGAGCCGCCCGGAAGCAGCGGCGCTCGAGCACGGCACCCAGCAGCCGTTCTACTACGTCACAGCTGTGGACCAGAGTGACAGATATGTTGCACAAGGTACATCATTCGTCCTACCTCGACTAACACGTCACAGCAGTGGACTAAAGAAACAGATATTTTACACCTTTTAACAGGCTTCCGTTATGGGGACTCGGGATTCCACAGGTCAAAACAGAATGTAAGAATTTATTTTACACAGAACACGGAATATTATTAAGATACAGAATTACTATAAAGGTATATACAAAAATGATGAGTCGGTCGCGGAGGATACAAACGCGCGTACACATTTCATACTTCGTCGCGATGCGAGCGCTAGTTTCAGAGAAGAGAGCCGAGCGTAGCCGACGTGCTACCGAGGAGAGTCGAATAAAAACGACTTGTAGGTAGTAAAACGACAACCTTCTTTTTCCGCTTATTTCGGTGCGAATTGACAGAGAATCAACTAACGACATAATATAGAGTCCGCACTTTACGTTTAAATATTCCGGAGTAGACTTAGTACACTTGTATTATTTGTGTTTTTCGTAAGCTTGAATTTAACTAGCTTTCGCCCCCGGCCTCGCTCGCGTGGTGCACGGATAAAACGTAACTAACCTATGGGTAAAAGTAACACTCCGGTAACTCTCAACAAAATGTACGAAACAATTGCACCGTGATCAACACACACAAGTGTGTGTATGTGAACGAGGCCGTGATATATATGAATGAATTACCAATATTGATCCTAATTATTTGACCATGATGGTATGCTTTAGCGCGGTTCGTCCGTGGGCTAGTGGGTTAAGGACTATTTATGTGTCTGTGGGATATTTCTTAAAATGTAAATAAATAAATATATATATATTATGCTGGACATTTTTTATACAGCATCTAGCCCCAAAGTAAGCAGAGCTTGTGTTATGGGAATTACATGACTGATACTGACATACTTACATACATTTTTGTTTGTAAATACATGTATCCATATTATACATAGAAAACACCCAGACCCGAGACAAATATTCGCAGATACAAACATTCGTCCCGCGGCGGGAATCGAACCCGCAACCTTCTGCGTCTCAGGCGGGCCTTCGCCCACTGCGCCACAGAGGTTGTCATTATGTATTATTATTATTACGTATTGTGTGCTATGGTGCTACCGATGTCTATTCCTTTCATTTAAATCGGTACAGCCATACTTCCACTTTATCGATATACTGAAGTGCTTCCCCGTTCGACCCAAGATTTTTTTTTTTGTTTACACAAAACTTCGGCCTGCCTACCTATCTATTGCTATACCCTTAGACAGGGTTCATGTGAGATACCTGCCTGTAAGCACCATCTATGTACCTACCATGTGAAAGCAATAAATGTATTGATTATTGAGTATTGAGATTTTTCTACACAATAGGTATTTTGCTCCGTTCGACCCAAAACATTTGATTCAAGTTACCCTTTGTACCCACACCTACTTATTCCTAATTTCTATTGTTTCAATTCAAATAAATGACACAGTAAAACACAGTCACATAGTAGAAGGGCTGCAGACAAAAAAAAATAGATACTTATTATAAAAAAATGTATTCATAAAATCTGTCTTGTTCAGATAATAGTTTGTCAAATATTTGTCTACTAGTCTAACAAAAACACTAATCAACCTTTAAAGAAACAAACATAATCAAATAAATATATTATAAAAAATAGCACATCAATGTTCAGATTCAGGTCTGGTAGGTAAATATAAAGTTACATTTCTAAGTTATCTAGAAATATACATAATAACAGTCATGTAAAATCACATTTTTTTTCGAGATCAAATATTTAAAACAAACAGATACAGGTAAACATTTTTGATACAATAAAATATATATTTATTATAAATAATAATGCAAAATAAACTATATTAAGCCTATCGATGGTAACGTTTAGCAGAGGTAAAACATTATTTTTGATTAACATAAATAAAAATCATCTTATTATTTAACACGCATACCTACTTACACATTTCAGATACATGTCGCACTGAAATTTTACGTGTCGCCAAATCATTAATTACTTCGTATTCTCTCATCTTTTTCTTTAAGTTCAGAGCTTCTGGACGTCAAGAGTCGTCTTGCACGTGCATTCGTTTGAAGAGAGCATAGACATTATCATAAAATATTATTACCTCCATATTGTACGTACAAAATTTGAAGTTACTGTGAGTAATAATTTCATCAAGTTCGATTATTTATAAATATTACGGTGTCTACTGTTTAGAATACACTAAGATTTTTGGATTCGGTAGAACGGAGCATGTGTTTTGGGTTGAACGGGTAAAAATAATATTGGATAGAAAAATTGTGGGTTGAACGGGGAAGCACTCATATACTGTAAAATAAAGTAGGTATGTATTATTATTAATGCCAAAAAGGTGAAGGAAAACATCGTAATGAAACCGACATGCTATAAAAAATAATCAAAATCTGTAAGAGTTCCCATAAAACGGAGCAATAAGCATTTTTTTAGTGTGCAAGCACTGTCACATGGAATTCCAACCACTATACAAAATTTGCATTTTCCAAATATGTTTGGACGTGCCTCTAACTAAGGAGTCATGAGCGTATTATTAAGTGTACCTAATTACCTTTCTTTCTTTTTTCAGAAAATTTAATTTTGATTACGCACCCCTCCCGTATTTATCACTTGGAAGATGCAATCGCAAAAGAATTTTCTCATTTCAATGGTTTCTTCTACGAACCAAATAGTGAAAAACAAAGTCAATACCCTGGCGACATGGTGATAGGCAACATGTACGCTACCAAAAAAATGACAATTATGTAAGTACTAGCTTCTGCTCACGGCTTCACCCGCGTGGTACCCGGATAAAAAGTAGCCTATATGTTATTCTGATTGATAAGCTATATAACTGTAAAGTTTCATCAAAATACGTTCAGTAGTTTTTGCGTGAAAGAGGAACAAACATCCATCCTCACAATCTTTCACGTTTATAATATTACTAGTTTCTGCCCACGGCTTCGCCCGCGTGGTACACGGATAAAAATTAGCCTATGTGTTATTCTGATGTATAAGCTATATTACTGTGAAGCTTTATCAAAATCCGTTCAGTTGGTTTTGCGTGAAAGAGTAACAAACATCCTCACAAACTTTCACGTTTATAATATTAGTAGGAGTAGGATAGGATAGTAGGATTAGTTAGATTTTAAAGGTTTCCTGTCCCCTATTCTGTATCTAAAAGTCACTCGACGAATTCTTGACAGTTCCAATGCCGTATTGTGTGGCCATATTGATAGCAACTATGTGCCAGTGAAAATCATTTAACTTGTCATCGAGTGACTTTCATGTACAGAATAGGAGGATTAGGGGGGCTGACACATTTCCAAAGATAAAGGCTCCCCCAAACAGCTACGTTATAGCGGTCAATATTATCGCAACGCTCTTTTCCTACTTCTATCGTGCCGGTAATATCGCAGTAGTGTGTAAAATCACAGAGTCCTAATACAAAATGTACTGTTATAACGCAGCTGTGTTGAAGAGACTTAATTTGAGAAAATATAAGGCAACTTCGACTCTGTATTAATTTATCTCAAATTGTTATGGACATATATAGAACACAAAGTTACGTCAATTGGTATATACTCGTAGGTAGGACACAGTTTGGAAATTTTACACTCTTTGGGGAAGGCCATGTCCCAGCTGTGGACTTCTAACAGGCTGTTATTGATGATGGTGATAATCTTTCGAGCACTAACATAGCGTTACACGCGTCTGGAACAGTTTATTTTAACCTTATTTAAACCTTTTAAGTTGACGTTTCTATATGAACCTTATGTTTTCAATGAATAAAAACCTATTGACTTTGACTTTGAAAATGACCATCTATAGTTCTAAAAATTAATGGGATGTGTGAGGCACTAAAGTTTAGTGACATCTAATTCTAATTAAATTTAAACTAAGTGGGGGAACCAAGGTCTGCACTGACGTCCCGCATTGGGGTGTATTGTGCATTATCCCCCTTCTAACCTGACCCCAACCAGCCCAACTCCTTGAAGTAGCGGAGAAGGACTCTGGGTTGATGACAGCAGTGTTCCAGTATCCCTGTACTCTTGTCAGTTAATGGTGACGGATAGCATGAGTTGATAAGCTCTTGCAGTCCCGTCTTCGACCTGACTTCATTTGTGGCGGTGCAGTGTATTACCACATGCTCCACAGTCTCTTCAACCTGGAGGCAACCTCGGCAGAGTCCACTATCCGTGGCCCCTGTCTTAAGGAGATGGTGATTCAGATCACAGTGTCCCGTGATAATGCCCACCATCATCCTCAGGTCGTCGCGTTTAATTTTTAGTAAGGTGTTCGTTATTTTGCGTTTTTTTACCGGTAGCAAAGTTTTTGTATGTTTGCAGTCCGGTCGTTGATCCCATATTTTCTGGTGCTCCTTTTCGGAGTTAAGTTTCAGCCTGTTTTTTATTTCTGCCGTTGGAGGGCTAGATAGGCTGATATCGTCTGGAGTTGGAATGAGTTTGGCTCCTTCCTTCGCCAAGGAGTCGGCTTTATCGTTATCTGGACAGCTGCCGTGTCCTCTTGTCTTATTGTTACCGTGTGTTTTTCAGCTAATTTTTGGAGCGCATTGTGGCACTCTACTACGGATTTCGATCTGGTGTCAGGTCTGCCGAGTGCGTTGATGAGTGATGCGCTGTCTGTTGTAAAGATTAGCTGTGTTGGTGGGTTTTCACTTGATATGTTCTCAGTGGATGGTAATATTTCTGTGGCTGCCAGGAGGAGTCCTATAGTTTCCGCCTGGAATGCCGTTGTTGTTTTGTTTAGAGCTTGTGCTCTTGATAGTCCAGTTTCGGAGCAGTAGAAGCCACAGCCTGCCCCTATTTTGTTTTTGGCACCATCTGTGTAGATGTAAAGGGCAGAGGGTGTTAGAGGGTCCTTACCCTTCGTTACCTCTTGTGTAGCAATTTGGTATCTCTTGTTAGTTAGATATGTTGTAGCTATTCTATCTGTACCTCTGGTGGCTTATGGGATAATGGTTATGGCCTTATCCAGTATTTTGCAATAATTTGTTGTTTTGACATTGCCTTTCCATTGATTTGTGGATTTTTATTCTCAGAGCTGCTGCCATAGCTTCCTGTTGTATGTGTACATGAAGTGGTATCAGCCCTAATATTATGTCTAGTGCTGCTGATGGAGTAGATTTTGCACATCCACTGATGAGCGAACATGCCATTCTTTGAATCTGTTGCAGTTTGTTTACTGCCGTAATTAAGTTGGTTCGTGGCCACCATACCACGGCGCCATATGTTAGCAGTGGTCGGACCATGACAGTGTATATCCATAGGCAGGGTTTTAGACCCCAGTCCTTGCCGCGCGGGTGCACTGCCATAGTACGTTTGTTGCTTTAGTAGTGGCGTGGTCGAGCTGTTTACTCCAGTTGAGTTTGCTGTCCAGCCATAAGCCTAGGTACTTGACCTCTTTACTGAAAGCTAGTTCCGTACCAAAAAGAGAAGGCAGTACTTGTTTCGGTAATTTTAGCTTGCGAGTGAATAGCACGAGTTCTGTTTTGTTGGGGTTGACAGATATGCTGTGCTTGAGGCACCAGGCTTCCACGATTCGGAGTGCTTTCTGCATCTTCCCACATAGAGTGGATTCGAAGAGCCCCGATATCAGGTCGTCAGCGTATGCGATTGTCAGTATACCGTCTTTGTTAAGTGTGTCCAGAAGTTCATTAGCTACAAGCACCCATAGGAGGGGGGATAGTACTCCTCCTTCTGGGCAGCCTTTGGTAACCCTACATCGCGTGACTTCGTGAGTTTAGTGACATAGATGTAGGTACTATTCTTAGTACTTATGTCTTAATCATGCTTATTATTGCTTAAGCCAAAATTGTTGTTACAGGATCAAGGATAAAATTCAACGATACTAAAGAGACTAAAAATCAAGGAGGTATAGTAAAAAAAAAGAATCAGGTATTCGAAGGCAGGTCATCTGATCATTTTCTATTTGCATATAAAACTATCCTTGCGATAGGATTGAACCCTGCCACGTGAAATATGTATATTAATACTTTTAATTGTATACTAACACCCAACCGACAGTCACAGACGTAGTCCTGAGCCCACGCAAGGATTCCCTGTGCCATAGCTATCAGGAACCACGAGTACCATAGTACATACCACAACACCCAGATCCGGAACAAACATCTGCAGAAATTCAAACATTTGTCCCACAGCGGGTATCGAACCCGCACCACTTGCGTCTCAGCCGACGACTAACTATATGCAAGAAGTGGGAATGTGCTTCAATTTACCTCTCCTTGGTAAAACCACGGATGTATGCACTTGCTGATAAAAGCAACAAGTGATGATAGGCATTCATTTTGTTATGTCGGAAATCAGGCTAAAATTTGGTAACTTGCCTGAAAAAGATAACTTTCAGTGACAAGGCCGACATTTCGTTTCTTTTTAAAGTATTTTTAAGGTTTAATGTAAATAAAGATCTAACTTTATGTAGGCCGCTTTCACACCGCGGCCAGTCAGAAAGAAAAGAGTGAACTTTTCGTTCACGCAAATGAATGGACTTTTGAATGATAACGAACGAAACTTTCACTCTGTCATTCATTTGAACGATTTTGCTTGCCGACTGGCTGCGAAATGTAAGCTGCATTGGCTTGTTGACAATGCGAGGCACTATTCATTCTAAAAAACACCATCTTGCGCCTCGCAGTATAAACACGTCAAATCGATGATCAAATCGTCCGATAAAAAAAACAACTACTTGCACAAATATGTTGTATTTCGCGGTTCTAGCATGCACTTATTCATAAATTTCCATGTGTGGAAGGCACTGCCGAAGTCAGGCTAAGGACTTTCGCTGTTCGCAAACTAACATTTCGTTTGGTGATGTGCATATTGTGTGGGGCCAGCTTTATAAAGTTTCCATAGAATTTAGACACAGACCGGCATTCACTAGAACCAAAAATTCGAAGGCATGCAGCATCAGTTAGTGTTCCAGTACGCGGCGCACCTGTCACTTGGAATGCTTACCTACTACTTGCAAAACGCGGGCATATACCAAAGCATTTGGACGTGTCTCTGACGGTAGGTAGTCAAGGTGCAAGGTACCTTATTTGCATCCTCAAAGATCTACTCACTGAGTCTGAGGTCCATCATGGGGAATACCAGTCGTTAGAGCGTTTTTTTAATAATTTGTCTAGCGTCTAGCCAGCAGGAGACAAAATATAGGTACAATATGATCCTGCAAAACCATCTCGGGCTGTGAACGAGTTCAAGAGGTGTAAAAGTCGTTATTTTTCTAATTAATATTGGTGTTTGATTAAGAAATATCTACAGCCAGAACTAAATAGGTACCTAGTCAAGTAAAATAATTATACGGTTATAGTTGAGTAGAATAGAGTTAAGATAAGTTGTAGTGTTTCGGAACTACATAACAAAAGTATTAAGTAGGTACGTAATCCATGTTTGGTTAGAATCATATGGTTGGTCCTAACTTTTACCTTAAAATATTTAAGCCACAATAACGTTTTCTTGTGTTAAAAATAAATCCAAGTGGACGAAATCGTGAGGCATTCCACAAGTTTATAAAGAATTTATACATTTAAATTTTAAGTTCATAATATAATATCTTAAAGTGAAGTGTAAAAAATAATAGATTGTTCAAAAAGGGACTAAAACGAGATGTTTAGTACAGTAAAAATTCTAGAGATTTATCTGTGTAGTGGAATGCTAACTACTTGCAAAACACAGGTATGTGCCAAATGTAATCTAACCAACCCCTTCTATGTACCCTCAAAAAATAAGTAATAATTAGTATTATGTATTAAAAAATACATTAGCCAGCCTTTTTTATGTAAGTATGTATTTCGTTATGTTGTTATGAATAAAATAAACACAATTACAAATGTATTTTTATTCACTTCAATACGGTGCTTTTCCAGTTGAGATTTCATGAAACTAGGTATTACTCCGAGTGCTCGGCTTCTCGTCTGTATCGGTCAGTCATATTGGCACTACACAAGTACAGTCATCCTGAATGTAGGTATCAGTAGCGAAACTATATTACTTGTAGTACCTACTAGCTGTATGTTTTGTAGTGCACAGAACGAGAACTGAGTTAAGTACATAAAACGTCATACCATTTGCAATAGCCAAACGTTACAGAGACTTAAAATGATAAGGGTCAATAAACGGTTAATATTTTCAGTCCCTATTATTTAATGGCGAGCCACAAGTAACCAATCGCATAATTAGTTATATATAATACAATCACATTCTGCTACGTTTTAGTATGAAATAATGTAATTTGTGTTAAGTTTAATTACAATTATTTATTCATATCATATGTATTCAGAAATATTTAAATTGACAAATATATTGTAGTGAAATGCCGGAGGTTTTTTCATACATATGTCAATACCCCCACTCTAGGGGTTAAACAAATATAAATCCTTTCCAAATCTCCAACAAAGTCATCCTCCAAATTTAATGTTTTATGGCCAAATGCATGAGCTAGGATCCGTTTACTTGCCCTCAGAATAACAGAAATAAAAGTTAATCATAAAGAATTATATGTATTTTTCGTGACCCTATAAACCTTAACTTTATATTTAATACAATCATGAAAAACTATCTTATGAAGCAATATTTGGCAAAGGTTACAAAAAACGGCACAAAAATAAATGTTAAAAATAGTTTTCATAAACAAAATTTTAGTTTAGGAATGATGAATAAAAAGCTAAGGACGGTCCGTATTTGCGACATTTCAATGCATACTAACTACTTCGTGAATGTGTCAGCGATGCGTGTCAAAAACACAGAATTGTGTGTCAAAATTGTGACGCAGAGAAATGACGAACACGACAAGTTCTGTGACACTTGTACTGAAAGTCACAAATGACCCACCGTTTCGCGTACTTATTTTTTAAGTAAAAAAATACTTTCCTACTGATAGTATAATTTCGTAAAGTAACATAACAGAAAATCTTTAAATAATGTGAGAGTCTGGGAAACTATCAGAAGTTGTTTTATTAAAATAGTTATCCAGTAAATTAATTTTATTATTTAAAAAAATGTTACATTTTACAATTTATATATTGATATTAGATTGCTGCAAAAGTTATATTAACGAGTATTCCCCACTTGTCAATAATTTTAACAGATACACGCATTATAATGAGCAAGCTATTACCTACCCATTTTCCTTTAGGTAATTTTGTATTCATTTGAATTATTATAAGGTACATTTTCTATTACATAAATGTGATTACATGACTACGATCGTAATTTACTAAAAATAAACTAAGAGTTGGCAGCAATATATATAGTACCGCCGCAACACACAAAGTTATGAAAATAGAAGTTGACAGGAAAATTCCTAATTAGTTACTCGTTACAAAAATCGAGATCAAAGTGTGAGCGACGATATACCGAACACAAAATTCTTAAGTGACTTTAATGAGACTGAATAAATCAAATTTCCATATAATACTAGATACCGAAAATTGTTACTCAGTTTTAAAAGCACTTTAATAGTGTACTCATTTAAAAATTAGGTTTTTTTTAGTTGATACAATTATTTAATCACCAAAAACAGTGAATATTAAGCTGAAATTTGGATTGGAACTCATTACGATATGATGCTGAGTACAATTTAACATTTGGATCGTGTTTGGTTAATAAAGCTTGTTTAAAGTAATTTAACTGTAAGTTAGAGATTGAGGTACGCCATTGACAGTCTTTGATTTGAGGACCCCGTTTTCGTACGACATTATAGTCTCGCGGCCATTCTCCGATACCCTGAAATAACAAAGTAAATTGTAACAACTTTTGCAACATTTTAAAACCCCTTCCTTGTTTTCCATCATCTATTGCGGCGCCCCCTAGTGAATAATGACCATAAACCATCTCTAGGAAACATCCTTGAAGTCATTCAAATCGTTTGCAAAAAACAGTATTTCAATCAAATTAACCGTTTCGGAGATTAAAGCCTGAAATCATAGTCAGGGGTTGAACAGTCCCCCAAAATCTATCATTCAGCATTCGCCTTATGGCTGGGTGCATAAAGGTTAAATTCGCGCTTGAATTTTCACATAGCGCCTGAACAGTCCCCTCGGGGAGCCCCTATTTGACTATGAATTCGGGCCTTAATGTAACAACCTCTTACGGCAAACGCATGTATACGAGCTCCTTATGCGTAATATAACCTTTGGAACTTTTATGGTTGGGGGACTAGGAAGGGGGGACAATACTTTTTTCTACTGGCGGGCGGCGGTAGGAAAATGTATTGTGGTATTAATTTCTCTCATGATCAGCATTTATTTAAACAGCATGCCCGGGTTTTTATACGAAACAAACAACGGCCTATTAAAGACTCCTCCCGTTATAAGCGTCAAAATGACAATGTGTTTTTACGTTATCTGTTTTTGGTACATTTTGTACTAGGATGCATGCGATCTTACAAACTATTGCGATAATAACAAAACGATACAAGAAGGACGTTGGACACAAAAACGCAATAACCGTCGACCGTGATAACGCAGCAGACAACCTCTGTGACGCAGTGGGCGAAGGCCTGCCTAGACGATCCATCAGGCAGGGGACCTCACATTGCGTGATCGCCATTCGAGAACCTTTCTTTCCAAGCGGTTGTCCATTCTCCATGGCCCTATTTCAATTTGCTAATTCTAAAGTTTCTCGTCTGTGATTTTAGTTAGTTCTTTTACGGATTTATTACTTTGGATATTATAGCAGGATATTTCCCAATTTACATACATAAACTCACGCCTCGCAGATGCCATCCTGGGGTATCTTTAACTTCATTCACTCTTATGTATGCTCGTCAGTTTAGTCAGGGTACTCTTGATCCAACCTTTCAACTATCCAAACTCACTTTTTAGTCTTGACCCGACCGTTCAATTGCTCAAACTCACTTTTAAGCATCTCGACCTGATCTTTCAACTACCTCAACTCACTTTTTAGCATCTTGACCTAATCTTTCAACTGCCCCAACTCACTTTTTAGCATATTGACCTGATCTTTCAACTGCCCCAACTCACTTTTTAGCATCTCGACCTGATCTTTCAACGCCCCAACTCACTTTTTAGCATCTCGATCTGATCTTTCAACTACCTCAACTCACTTTTTAGCATCTTGACCTAATCTTTCAACTGCCCTAACTCACTTTTTACCATCTCGACCTGATCTTTCAACTGCCCCAACTCACTTTTTAGTAGTAATCTTCTTTCCGTTGACGAGTCTCGTGGTGGTGGTGGTGCTCTTCATGTTGGCGCTGCCGGGGCCCGCCAGCGAGCTATTGAACGTCGAGAAGGAGGTGAAGGTGTTCCCGTTGGCGTGCGCGAAGATGTCGTCCAGCCCGTGCATGCCGAACCCGAACGGATTGTACAGAGACGACGTGAGGGATGTGCTCGGGTGGCTTCGGCGAGAGTGCCTCTGATGCCCCCCCAGCCCGTTGATTTCTGGAATAACCGCTTATATGTTAAGAGACTGTGAAGGTACAATTTGACGACCTCAGTGGAACCGCGGGCGAGCAGCTGAGACGTAAGTGGTGCGATTCTCGCTGCGGGACAAATGTTTAAAATGGTTGCTGTATCTACACGATACAGGGAAATCCTAATGTGGGGTGTGAATGTGACTGTTGGGTGTTTCAGAAAAACCTGAGTGCACAAGTGCCGTGTATATTTATCCGGTCCAGTTAGCCGGTTGCTGGCGGTTATGATCTCGCATGGACCTGGGTTAAATACCCGACACCACTTCGGTTCCCGGCACGTGTGCAAAACAAGTAAAAACGCTCACGAATTGATCCCCATGGACATCCAACTCTGATCTATAATCAATACGTACCTAAATCCGTGGGGATACCAAGTGGTGGGCAGTCAGAGGCAAGTCCAAACATACTTTATTTAGACAGATAGATATACAGATAGATTTTATTCAACACATACGATACAGCACAGACAAGTACAAATGAAAAGAAAGACATTATCTAGACCTTGCGAAGAAATATTAGCCTAGCGGGCTGTACCTCGACTACTGATCCGAAGTTCGTGGGTTCGACCGGTTGTGCGTCAAAAAAAATTTTCCTCGAAAAATGTTTGTATTAAGACATGCTTAGGAAAACATCGTCAGGAACTTGGTATGCCCTAAAACTAAAAATATCAAAGATGCCATCTGTAAGTATTACAATAAGCTACATACTATGCAAAACGTAGGCATGTGGAAAATATAATTGTTGGACTTGATTCTGACTTTCTACTTGGTATCCTCACGGATCTACTCACTGAGTAATAGGTCTGAATCGTCATGTCGTTCGACCGTCCGTTCAGTCTCTGCGAATTGACGCGGTGAATGTACATTACCGCAAAATATGACAACCACTTGACAACCTTTTCCCTTTTTTCGCCACCGCGTTAGTTGGACCGGGCCTAGTATGTATTGGTTAACCCAGAACAGATCGATGCAGTCAAAGTCCTAGCAGGATCCTAGAACCAATAAACAAAAAAACCATAACTGACTCACCAGCAAAAAGATTGCCGAACGGCGAACCGCCGAAGAATTCTCTGAACACCTCCTCTGGATCGCGGAATGTAAACGGGTAGCTGCCATAGCCGTATTCGTAGTCGTCGTCAACCGTGCGCCGGCCGCGTCCGCCGTTCAGACCCTCCTTGCCGTACTGATCGTACACGCGTCGCTTCCTCTCTGTGATCGACGTGAGATTATGTTTAATATAACATGCCTGAAGCCGGCGCAGCGCGGCGCGCTTGCTCAGTTAAACTTCAGTTAGTCAGAAAACTGCCTTTCTGAGTGGTTTGGGTTATAGATTCTTTTATTAGATAGTTGTAAATACCTGCGATATTTTCACATTACATGAGTAATGTCTCGAATAACTTATTATTTTGGCTACTTACATCTGTTTTAATTGCTAAAACAGAACTTTACAATATTTTACCGTATGACACTATACTGAAATAGTATGTTTTCTTCTTCTTAAGTGGATATCTTAAAATCTTATGGATGGATAGGTAATAGATAGATAAGACTTTTTAAATGAATTAAATCACTTTTAGATAAAGTGGACATGCTATCACTTAAAGACAACGCTTATGATACATTTTATTTAGTTTCACAAGCCTGTTATGCAAGCAAAACCTAACGTAAGTAACCCACTATTTATTAGTATGCAACAAGTAATATTTCTTAAAAGAAATCAATGCAATAGTTTGTAAATACGCAATAACGAGTGTTTTAGTCAAATTTGTACTGTGTTAGTTGCAATAATTTAAGCATAGTTTAGTTTGATAAGATCCCAACAATTTGATTGGTTTATATAACTATTAATTGTATTAATGAATTTAAAAAATATTAGTCACATAAATATAGTTTAGAAAAACCTCAAAACACGCATTCAAACATGATGGTGTGTTTACATTTACAAATAACGTAGCATCGGATATAATTACATGATCTATAATGTATTTCACGCGTATACAAATCGGTTCAGTTGTTACGAAAATTATCGGCAGCACATTCAAACGTTCATACTTTCGCATTTATTATATTAGTAGGAAGGAAGCTGTGGTGGGCGGTAAAAATGAAACAAGGCAAACAGAACCTTGACCCTAAAGGTAGACGCGGCGGCAGCGGAGGTGTCGCAAAACTAAGTAGGTAGGTTGTTGTTTAGAACCATATTATTGCACGCTCTTAATAAAGTTTATACAATGACAATGGCGTCGATTCTCTTGTACATCAACTAAACTTAATTGTATCTATCGCTCACTTTTACTAACAGTAACAAAATAAAGAGATAGCTACAATTTTAGTGTTATCTTATTTGTCAGATTTAAGGTTTCTATACAAAGTCGTTTCTATACGCGACACGTAAACTAATTTGACAGGAGTAAAATTCTTGCCATCTCTTTCATGTCTGTACAATTTATAAAAGAGTTTAAATTAAGTTTAGTTGGTGTACGAGAAAGGACGTGAATGACAATAACTTGAGTCAACATCAACATAGTTGGAGGATAGCTACACTGTCACATGTATAAATGTAGATGATTCACTCTTTACGTGGGAGTTACCGATACCTTATAGGCGCCTTAAAATGCATGTGCCAATTTCATTAATGTGTTTCGATATGTATTGAAACAGGTCAAAAGATTTTTGAAAGCATAATTTTGATGTGTACCTTTTGCCGTACTTACTATTATTCTATAAGCTGAATGGGGACGCGCAAAAACTCCTTGTTAGTTTATGGAAATTGGCAATATTAAAAAATTAGCAATCAAAACCAACAAAAAATACTGGATTACTTAAATTCTGAATATTATCATTGTAGTGTATAGATTTAGGCTTTGTATAAAAAAACAGTGTATGGCATAATAAATGTATTTCAAAGGAAATGATAATATTCAAAACTAAAACAAAAGTCAATCCTACATGAAATTGACAGCTACCAAAAAAGCGGTGGAATGGTGTCTCTCCAAAAAACCCTTTGAAGCTAAAATGTCGATGGCCATTGACTCCATTCTTGCTTTGGTATCTGTGACTGTGATGACTGCTTCCCCGAGCATCATACACTTTCCGCTTGTTTTCTACCCAACAATAAAATTACATTTTACATACACTTTCTTATTTATTATTGGATAAACAAAACAACTTCATAAACATGAGTTTAAAAATTGTATTGCAGTGGTCATTTCAGAAACAGAACATGTAGGTATAATTGATATGTATATTAGGTAGTTGCTTACCATCAGACAAAACTTCATAGGCTTCGGAGATTTCTTTGAATTTTCTGTTAGCTTCATCAGCATTGTCTGGATTCTTATCAGGGTGCCATTTAAGAGCTAGTTTTCTGTAACTATAAAATAACTTTATTAGCACCTCTAGTCAGGCTCAGGTACTATGAGTGTTAGTAGTTCTACTCATTCAACTGATAGAGAAAAACAAACTACTATTTGATTGGGTAAACCTACACTACTTTTTGCTATGTATGAATGATCCAAGGTTACTGCACTGTAGACATCTTTGTAAAAAAACCTTCACTTAATGTGCAGATTCATATTTACAATTCAGTTTCCCAAAGTGTACTTTCAAGGCTTTATACATTGAAAGTTGAGTTAACTGCACTAGTATGATTTCTTTGCAGTTTTTGGTCAATTTTTGTAAATGTGTAAATAATACTTACGCTTTTTTAATTTCTGCTTCAGATGATGATCGAGTGACTCCTAAGACCCTGTAATAGTCCACCATCGCTGGTCCACCTTAAAAGGTGTAAGAAAATCTGGAACAATGCAGTTTATGTAGG
Organism: Perizoma flavofasciatum; assembly: GCA_958496245.1. Lineage (NCBI taxonomy): Eukaryota > Metazoa > Arthropoda > Insecta > Lepidoptera > Geometridae > Perizoma > Perizoma flavofasciatum. Next base: position 7,447,789 of record OY292425.1, on the reverse strand, counting down.
CAAATAGCACAATGGCTTAAAATGTTCAAAATTATAAGTAATAAATTTGATGTGTTGTGCCTAACAGAATTATAATTCAAATTTTTAAAGCATTACCACTGTCATATCAACTAGTTGATAGCATGCCTGTACCATCCCTCTATGTCCATAAACAATGACAATGATCTAGTAAAATAATAAAAAAAAATTGTTCTAAAAACATTTAAATCCATGATCTGAAGACATTGTATACCTAATTCATAAGGGTTGTAGTAGCTTGATGAATAGAGATGGATTAAAACCATTTGTTGTGGCTACAAGCTTGCAACAAAGGTGTGATAGTGACACAGATATAATCATGAATTTATTTACAAGAGTATGTATCTATAAGGTAATAGAGCATGGTAGATCAATCAAAAGACATCCAATAACTTCAAATTAAAATGAAGGGACAAATCGATTACACGCTATCTTCATAGTCGCAAAGTTTGCAAGTTTCCACATACATAAGAATAACTATCATATAGAGTTATTTGATACAATGTAAACCAAATCGTTAATACCTTCATTGGTCGAGCATGGTTACAATTTCTAAATAGCTGTTGTTCTACTCACCCACAATGACTATAAAAACAAACAAATTGATTCAGCACTTACATTGCAAGACGCAGACTACAATTTGTCGTTGGGATTTTTGATCAAATAATGGAGATTATGATTTTGAGAATGTTGCTGTTGTATTTTTTTTTCTCTGTCTTTTGCTATTCAAATCAATCAATCAAAATTCAAAATGGTCAGACAGAAAAATTATCTGCGCGAATGAGCAAACTCTCAAAATCGCACGAATGCGAACGATCGATGTGAAAAATCAGCTGACAGCTGACAAATTAGCTCAATGTCAGATTATGAGCACAGATAAGTTAGGGATATTGTTGGACAGAACCATAGAAATTTTACTACTTAGAATTGTTTCGTACAGGAAGAAAACTTATAAAAAGTTAGGAAAAAACAAAATAAATAGATAAGCTTCATCATCAGTTAAAAGGATTACAAGTTATAGCAATACCAAAGCATTGGCATGGTAAAAGCCCCTTTTTAATTATTTCTGGTAGAAGGCGATGGTAAAAATATTTTGTAAATCACTCAGTCCCCTCTGAAAGTCACTTAGGTATCCCTAACTAGTATGTGGACACTCGGTGACGACCGCAGACGAACGTATGATTTTCTCTTGCGCATCTCTCTCTCTCTCCATATTCACCATCAAGATTTTATCTTATTTACAATTATTATGTTCCAACAAATCAATGAATCTGAATAAAATTGTGACCTAGAGCATGAGAGGAGTTCATTCAGCGATGTTGGCTCACAAGTTGGTTGATTCACAAGGCTCTTTTTTGGGTTACTATGGAATGGTAATAGCTTAGGTCACTGACCTAAGACACTTATATTGAACATATTGAACAGACAATCGGAATCGTCCAAAAGATGCCAACTGTACATGATCACCTTCCCGTGATCATGTTTGTCCCGAGAAAAAGAAGTTTAGGTTAGGTACTCCCTTTAGAAAGTAACTCGCAGCTCTGTGGCAATTATCGCTGTTCTACCGGCTTACAACGCTATGAACTCAATTCATTTAAATCAAATACATAATCGCGGAGTCTTCAGTCAATCTCGCGAGTCGCACGCAAGGCGAATGATGAGGCGAGTGACGAACGTGCCGTTCACACTGCGTCTTTAGCCACAGATTTTGTACTACAGTTATGGACTTATTTATAGCTTCATCAATCGAAAAATAAAGTTGAAAATGTTGAAATATATATAAAAAAATCTTCATATACACTGAACACATAAACCTGAATAATTTGAAAAAATATTTACTTCAATCGTCTTGTTTCAGAGTTTCATTTGTTTTTATCGTGACCAGTGATTTTGAACAGCGCCCGGCGGTATTAACTTAACAAGTGCATCAGTTTTAACAACAATATGTCTTTTATTTTTGACAACCTTCCGTAATTTTTTTATCTGTTTGAAGCGAAGCGATGCTTGTTTTTACAAGAACGTCAGAACAGCTAGATCTACGCTATATCGCGGGGTCTCATCTCTAAGTAAAAAGTATTATGTAGTAATAATATACTAGTACTAGCTGCGCCGCGCGGTTTCACCCGCGTAATTTTCGATTCCGTGGGAATATCGGCGATCTAATTAAATTTTAGAACACAAAAGCTGCTATTGTGACTTAACTATGATAGTAAGATATATTTCCTCGCGGACTTTTTTGTATGTAATAACGAGTACTTTAATCATGTAGTACATCATTTTTATGTATCATCAATAGTTTTCTCAGCGCACGCTAAATAATAGATTTTATAGGAAAAATATTGTTACTTTGGGTTACATTATTGTAATTTTCTTAAGCATCTCTATTTTTTTTAAATAAATTATTGCCTATGTTACTTCCTGATAATTTAGCTTTCATTTGGTGAAAAATGGTTAAAATCGGTCCAATAGTTTCGGAGCCTATTCGATACAAACAAACAAAAAAATATTTCCTCTTTATATTATTAGTATCTATATGTAGGAAGTGTAGAAGAGTACCTAGGGTAACGGAGAGTGTTAAGGCCTTGCTAAGGGAGATTTGAAATAAAATGAAAACAATTGTAGAAAATCACCATGTTTTAATAGTTATCAGTCGTACATATTATAGTAGGATAAATTGTATACTATAAATGGCAACTTCCACCATCAGTAACAACAAAATTAAACATCTATAAACTATGCCATTAGGCCTTATTTAACTATGGTAGGGTAAAAAGCACATACGTAAATTATTTATTAAATTACAATTACTTTTGGTACTGAGATCAAAAATCAAATAAATGCATTTATTTGACATGAAAATATTTGAGGAGAGTATATAAACTACATCGCTTAGCAGAAATCAGAGCATTCAAAGGTATCAGTATCTTCTGCCGATGAACCAATGCACTACTCTTGATATCATTTGACACATTGTCTCATATAGGCCTTCCTGTCTTATTCACAGCCATGACAGTAACACCCTGTTAGCATTTGAGAACAACCAGTTTTCTAATAAGAGATTTATTTACGAATTTGGACTTTTGAATTTATTTTTTGTTTTTGTTCAAAATGATCTTATTCTGTAATTAAGGAGTTTTCTTCTTAATTTTGGTGTGTTTTCTTCAGTTTTAAATGGTGTGGGCATAATTTTATGAAACGGAATTATCTTTAGCTAAGGGAGTGGTATATCATCTTCATCATTTGAATCAAAGAATCATATACGTAACTAGTGTTTTCTCAAGTTTTGCGGGTATTATTCTGTAGATGCCACATATTTTAGATGGCAATTTGATACAGAGTTCTGAAGTCAAAAACTATGCTGAAGTCAATAGTCTGAGGAACATCAAAAATAAATAAATAGGAGGCCTTTGCCTAAATTTGAAGGCCTTAATAACTGCCAGCCACGTATGTAAATAAAACAAAATAAATAAAAAATGAATATAGATATTAAAAACAAATACTAAAGGAACATAAAACCGTAAATTAAAGAAATAAGGTACACAGTTTACTGTTATTTATACAGTTTACTGTTATTTTACGCAAAATATTTACGATTGTTTATTTTGTATTTTTGTTATTCATGCGATGTGGCCTGACCCAACACTGGTAACGGGGAGCGAGGGACCGAGCACGTGCAATCTTGTACCAAATTGTACACGCGTTAAGTGCGTGATACTGTGACGTTTGTTTGTGGGCGTCCATTTCTGGTACTTAGGCCTAGGGCATGCATTCCGAAATTCCGGAATCTCGAATCAATTTTTCCGATATTTCAAATCCGGAATTGAGAGGACTAATATCGGTATTCCGATATTAATAACTTTTACTCAGTGAGTGGCATTTTGCACAACAAAACGCAACATTTCTACTTTCCGAAGTCGTATAAAAGAAAGAAGACCATTATTAGTAGCATTGCTGCACTATTTGCACGACTGGGAAGACTTATTCGCACAAACCGACGACAATATTTTCCCTTAAACAAATAACGAGAAAATTTCTGAGATTATCGTCAATATACTACGCGAGTACAAAACTCACAGTGAGCCTAATCCTACACATGCAGTGCCCTTCAAGCCAAAATGAACGTGTCATCGTGTCATTCTGACGAAGACGTTTCAGTCGAAGAACCAAATATACAAGAACCGCTAGACAAGGAACTGGATAAATGCAAGATAATCCGCAAATATCCATCTGTATCTACCAATTTTGACTATGTAGGGTTTGTCAAAGTAGAAAAAATGATAACGGAGGACAACGAGGTGTGCATCTGACAGAAGCATATATAGAGGTATATAAATATATATATTGTGTGTCCTGCCTGAGAATATTGAGAGTAAATAAATAGTATGAATAATGCTGGTAATTTTTCACACAGCATCATCTAACCCCAACTATGCATAGCTTGTATTATGGGAACTATATGATTGATATACTACTTAGGTATATAATTTTTTTTTGGTGTAAATACATAATGATGCATTGAAAAAACATAGACCCGAGACAAATATTTGCAGATTCATAAAATAAATAGGTATATTGTTGTTTTAAAATAATTAATGCGTGCGTGTGTAAGTGTGTAATATCGTACTTTTTTATTTATATTCTATATTTCTTAATGTTGATTAAAATACTGCAACTATAATACAAGTTATTTGATCGTTCCTTTCCTCAAAACAGAAAAAAAAATTGTCAATTCCGGAACCAGTTCCGGAATTCCGAAACTAGGTCCCCAGCATCGAAATTCAGTTCCGGAATTGAATACCTTCCGATATTGCATGCCCTACTTAGGCCTTATAAAGCGACAGGCCTTATACCCCTCCGGTACCTTACTCTGTGGTAGGAAGGTACCTTAGGTACTTACTACGTACGCTCTAGGGTGACATGCGTTGGCTATTATTAGGCTAGCCAGCATAACTTTACCTAGTAAGTCTGTCATTGTGACTATGGAGATGATGTTGTCTGTCGCTGGTGGTCAGGTGCTCTATGTAGGTACTGTAGGTATTTACTGAGATGGGGTAGGTAAGTATAATACTTACTGGGTGAGCAGTAGGTTCGGAATATGTAGTAATATCTCATAGTAATTCCCTTTCATAGGCGGGCGTTCCGAAATCTACATTAGACCCATCATTAATAATAACAGGTAAATAATACGTCATCATTAATAATACGTAGTATCCCTAACTAATCTATGGTCATAACCACACGACTTACAAGGGATGCTAACTCATCAATAACTACAAACTTTTGTTTTAACCTTTGTTTCTCATAATCATAACCTATTTCATAATAATCTCCAGAAAAAAATAACAATACCTAAGTAAATAATAGGCCAATTTAATAACTATGTAACAGATATTTATTGAAAAAGGGCAATTTCTAATTTAAGATCAGTCAATTTATCGAATAACTATTGTAACAGTACTCGTCATTTTACTGCGCGCATTAGTGCGTTAACTTAATACGTTCATCTACCTGTATCTTTTTTATGTAGGTACGTTGTGTATCTACATAGTCAATCCCTTTTGGTATGAACTAGTAAAAGTATAAAATGTGTAGGACTTCCATTTTATATTTTTACTGGTAACTATGAGTACCATAGTACATTGTAATTGTAATAATGAACCTATGTATCGTGCGTCAAATGCATTGTTAGATTTTTGGATCCTTTCGGTGCGTTGCTAATACATTTGCGTAGGTAACGGCTAAATAAATTTTAATAAAATTATAAAAAAGCATAGTTCGTGACCATAAATAACATATAATATAGACTACTTTTTGAACGGGTAGGAAGATAGAGCAGGTACTAAACGAGTCAAGCAGTACAGTGGGCAGAAGTAATTACATACCTACCTAGTACCTACTAGTTAAATAATTTCACACTTTTCATATAAACAAAACTTACACAACTATGAGGTAGATAACATAGAGCATAATATGTTTTTATTTTTGTAGTTAATGATTATTTAGTGACTACAAATATTAGTAGGTACCGCTGTATCGCAGTACCTACGTTCGTAGGTAACTAATCAAAAATATAGGAAGTTTGAATAGTGAGGGACGTATCTATCTAGGTAGGTAGCGACTCTACTCACCTACCGGTACGTGTAACAGAATATTCCCAGGCAGGGTTTAGTAAAGTAGGTAATGGTTACGTACCTTAAAATAACATTTGGCTCTTCCGGTGACTTTTGCGTGCCAATCACGAACAGCAGAGAAAAATAATCTGGTTACACTTTTGACGTCTGAAATCCAGCTTCTTTATCTTGTACAGGTAGGTAAGGTACCTTATTTTGTTGCGAAGATTACTTTTTGCAATACCTACACAAACAAATTGATCAAATTTTGATTCGTTCAGATATCACATCACACATTATTTCTTTAATTGTAGACATTCTTCACACACTTCACTTCTTAAAATTAATTTGGTTGCCATTTATTTTCACTATATAGGTAGGTAGGTATACCTAAGTGCACTGAAAAGAAGGCCGAGATTTAAAATAGGTATCGACTTAATGATCTAAACATAAATCATGAACGCGTACCAACTAACACGTTTAATAACTTATTAATTTAAGTAATTTTAGGTTGGTACCTATTAATTAACTTATACCAAAACTTTCAAACACAAATCAATTAAACGTTATTAAGTTTAGTCTTGTGCGAGATTGATAAGACTAAACGTAGGCAGAAGTAGGTAGCAATGTTGTAACTGCACCTTATGTCTGCCTGTACAAACGACCCAAGAGCACATTTTACATTGACTGACTGACATTCGAAGACCGTGAAGTTAGATGAGAATGGAACTCCGGAGCGCGGACGATACGAATACGTCACATAATACCTACCTACCGACCTACCTACTTACATTCACAACAATAATGGTAGCGATCCAACTAATATTGTAAATGCGAAAGTTTGGATGTTTTTGCTTTAATCTCCGTAACGGCTGATATTAAATATTTTTACAACAAGTAATTATACTTATAATAAATAAATCACATGCGGAAGTTTTTTTTTATCCGGGCACCACGCGGATTAAGCCATGAGCACTTGTAGATTATCAGAATTATGTTAAAATGCCGGGAACATCTTTAGTACTTTGACTTTTCAAAATTTGGCTTGAAGAAAATGGTAGACCTACTAAGTAGGTTCTTTCATGTTTGTGTTAGCGTCCTGTTATATTTCATTGTATTGAGACCTACATAAAATTAACAAATTTGCAGCTTTGCTGTACGTCTATGGCCAACCAAGCCATTCTAAATTCTCACAACTTTGTTGGATTTGATGCCTGATGTCATTTTGGTCATACAAGGAGCTTACTTTGTAGGTGGTACGGCGAGGGGCAGGCCGCCTCGGTGGGGCGACACGGTCGTGTTTCCTTCAAATCCTTCTTACGCATATTTTATACCTACCACTTAATAAGTAATAATTAAGTTAAAGTTTGGCATAAACAAACGCTTAGCTTATTTTTATCAATTTTGATGGAATTAAGAGAAGGTAATTATATAATATAGCTATCTTAGACGAATATTTTTTCTCTCCACGATTTTATCGGTATCAATAAATAGTTAACTAACAGCAGGCGCGGACGCGATGGACATGTCTATAACCCTAGGTTTCGAGGGGAGTTAAGAGGGTTAACGTTCTCGGACTTGACATTTTGGACTGGCAATTTTTTGTTGGAAATCATTTTCGTTTGGAATCCACAAAAATAACTTTGCAGGTTTTAATACGTAATATTGCTAAATCGTTTTAAAACGGTTCCTTCCAGTTCTATAATTGTCGTTTGCGTGCGGTAGTTCGGTGGATTATTAAACATTTGTTTTCTTATCAGGGGCGTCATACTTTTTGTAAACGTCTATGTTACGAATGCAATGTATCGAACGTGAGCGAGTCCGTAGTCGACTCGCACTTGGTCGATTTTCGGGTGTCCATGACCACAAGTGACCAGAACCTTTTGTGAGGGCTGGATCCGCGCCTGACTTACAGGAACAGGAATAAATGATAATAAATCGTCCAACTATTAAGCCTAACCACATTGGTAGTACCATTATCAACTAGTATACTCGCGCATAGAAAGATCCGTACACTGGGAGATTTGGACAAATTGTATAAGTAGAGACTTTTATTTGAAGTCTCCTTTTTTATCTGTGACGGACCAATTCACTGAAGCTTCGTTATTAGAGGAACATGATTATTATTTTTACAATAAAATTTACTAAAGCCCCTGCATGATCACATATAAGGATATTTTGTGTCCATAGTAGGTACCTATGGCTTCTATATGAAATATGTAATAGACAGCTAGGTGTTGATAATAACTTGACTGCCATTAATGTTTTATGATGAACAGTTTAAAAGATAGATGGGTAGTGAAAGTTTCACACAGCATGATGATTCTTTTTTTGCCATATTGCGAAACAACACGCTCATTTAATTTACATAAAATAAACATAAATGTAACCTGCCAGTTCGGCAACGCTACAATAATTAAGGTAATATACTTAGGTACCCGCTTATTTGGTGAAAGTGCGGTTTAGTTTCGATAGATAAAAGGTACCTTACCTAATATCACAGATGTTATAATAACTAGGTACTTTATCTTGTATCTATATTTTGTGCCTTGGATTGGAACTAGAACTTGTTAAATATGCACGAGAGCACATCCATAGTTAAAATTAATAGCGGATACCTACAACGTAAACCTGGAGTAATATTGTGTGGTTTAAAAAAATAAATAAAGTTTGTATGTAATGTACAGGTAATGTACCTAGTTATTTTTAAAGTTCTAACCTATCACGACCAAATAACCAAAATTAACTAACTAGTTGAATTTGATGAATAATATGGCAGTACCTATCTTGGGTAATTATGTACATGTCTACTACATACAACTAGTTACGAACTTGTGCGTAAATTCATACAATAGGTAGGTAGGTAGTCAGACATTATGTGCGGCTGGGTGCGTTGTTGTGTTCCTTGTCATTATGTCTCAGTCCGCTGGTCAACAGGGTCAAAATAACTGGATTAAATTAATACGTAAGTAGGTACCTACCGGTATATGGTTCCCTATAACACCAATCGTTTATAACCAGGATTTGAATACTTAGGTACTTACAGTAAAATTTAGAATTCTTCACGTTCCGTAAAACGCGTGAAATCATATGAATTCCCTCAACTCCATCACGCTCTACCTACCTACGATATTAGCTGTAAGGCGTAAAAATAATATCTCAGTTGGCAATCTATTTAAATCATTGGAGTGCGCAAATAGCAAGTTTTCCGCCGCTCTGTGGGCGAAGATGTAACGTCAAGATTTTTTGTCTATCGAATTCCTACTCGTAATTTTAAAAATCTTGCAATCAAAAGGTGATGCATTAGGTATTTCTAGGAAATATCTAGTACCTACCTACCTATAAAATGCCAGAGTGTGATACCACATGCAATAAAGCAAGGGAAACATGGTGAAAATAGCTATGTTTCCTTTGCTTTGTTTGCATGTTTTTAATAAGTACCCAGGTACTTATTTATAGGTTAATAAAAAATACCTGCATCGAAGTCTGCAGGACTTCGGTGCAAATATATTTTAGTAGGTATGTAAACCTATACATTAGATATAGGTACCTAGAGTGCAAATATACATATTTTAAATGTCTTACCTACGTCTTTTGCTTTTAAAGTTTGGAAACAAAGCTTTATACATAAGTTTTATTTTATTTAGACTAGAGACAGAATACAGAGTAATAAGTAGGAACAACTTCTTTAATAACAGTAAAAATCAATTAATCTACATCACCTCACCTCAAATTAAACTAAGAAAAGAAGTCCTAAGTCTAAAAATGTACCTACCTACCTACCTACGTATTTGTATGCATAAACTTCCTTTCGCGTCCTTTCCTACCATTTATACTTAGGTGTACTTACCTACCTATTAACGTAAGCATTTATTTACTGAAAATGGGTACCCAGGTAACTGAAATTATTAGGTGTAGGTACCTAAAATTTACAAAGGTATTCAGTGATGAAACATAAACGGCACTTCGTAGCTATTTTTGCTCAAGACGTGTAATTATAGAATTGATAAATCTACTCTACATAAATATAAATAGATGTGTACCTTCTCTTTCCAAAAATAATTTCACAGTAGTATCGTCCGTCATAGGTACCTACCTAGCATCAATGCAAAAAGGCGCGCTTTTCTTTTTTAACCTGGGAGCCTCATAGTCTGTACGTTACCTGTATGGTAGTCAGTCAGGCAGGCAAAGATTTTGGTAGGACTCGCTGCGCAGAGCAGCAGCTGCTCCGTTAGTAGCAGCACAGATATTATAATACTTGGTAGCAGGCAGGAATATACTTCTAACTTCCTGTTGCCAGCGGCTTAGCCGGCATGTAGTCGAGTTTAAAAAAAACCCATACTCTAGTACATACACACTTTCACTTGTGAAAGAGTAACAAACATCCATCTTCATAAGCAAAAACCCCAGTATCGAACAAGCCTTTGTTTTATTTTGATGGTCACGAATTGAGTCACTGCGATACGCTAGCTTCATCATTACTTTCCTGAAAATTGACCTGTCAGATTTTTCCTGGCTTTTATAATTCTAACATTTATGTTCGAGCTTAATTAGCAAATCGAATGCACTAAAATCGCTACCTACGCTTCTCTTTCGTAGGTAAGTAGGTAGATACGTAGGCAGACAGTCATAATAACCTGCTGACGACACGTTTTCCTTGTACGAACGAGCGGTGAATCATTAATGCAATCATTCTTTGTTTTTCATTTTATAACTATAATATTAGCTTCTGCTTATAATTATTATGTATTCTATGGTAGGCAGGTGTTACATAACACCTGTTGATAGGTGTATGATAATACAGAGTAGAAAGTTAAGATGGGCTGGTATCTGAAAGTCACTCGGTGACGAACACTTGACAAGTGACTAGGTAAATGATTTTCACTTGCACATAGTTACTATTAATATGGCCACAGAATACGGGCTTGTCATGATCATTTAGGTAATTTGACATGTGAAATACCTAAATGATCATGACATTGATCGTTTGTTCCCATTCATTCAGACATATCAAATGGCGCGAAGTTATGTTAGTATGACGTGCGCCGCTAGCTAATTACGGTACGCTAGTGCCATCTCATATGGACGCACTACTTGTTCTTGCCAGTATCGATTTTTCTTCTCAATTTTTTACCATCCTGGAATTAATAAACAATTAACTACGTATATTGCAACGACGACTTGTTTACTGCTACTTTAATATCGCAAGCCAAGTTGACTGCAGTTTGGGAGTTCGAGGTGACAATGGATAGGTAGTTGAATGTGAAACAAAGAGGCCATAATTAGTTAAAGTAGTATATTTGGAAGACATAATTTAGGCGTAACATGATATTATAACAAAAAAAACAAAAATTATTTAAATTAAATATGGCACATTCTAATTCAAATATATTGCATTACGCAACTCTTATATACTTCAGAGTGATTATCGGTTAACAGAGTTACAACTCTTTCAAAGTTTTCTGAAGTCTGTCCAAATAAATTTCTGCATGTTTTGGTTCGAAAATTAGAGCTGGTCTAAGACGAATGGCATTTTCCCCGCATGCTCCACCCAGCACACCTGAAATGTGATAAGTTTCAGAAATTATGCATAAGGATCTCCTTGTGTAAGAGAATACTACAAGGGGCAGACGGTAATAAATTTTGAATCACTATGGTCAACCACCCCCACGGGGGCAGATAGCCATAAGTCCTACTGTCTGCCCTGCCATCGCATGGGGACATTTGTAGGGCCAGACGGTAATAATTCAAATTGATCAAAACTAAGTAAAAATAAAAATAAAACTCAAGGTTACATGTATACAGTCATGTTGCATAAAGTGTGTCGATGTTCCGTTCACCTTTTTGAGATAGTAATGTTGTCCTCGTATTTCTATATAATATATTTTCTCAATTCAATACCCATCAAAAGTAATAACGATATAGAATCACTCCACCGAAGACAAGACCGTTCGTTAAGTGTAGCCCTTTATAATAGTTTTATCAATAGATGAGCGTTGATTAGATTCATATTTGATTACTGATTAATGCAGGGTGAACTAATTTGCAAATGACTAACTTCTGCCCCCGGCTTCATTCGCGTAGTAGGTAGCCGGATGATCGTAAACTGTGTCTATTCCAAATAGATTCAGCTTTTACAGATAAACGTTCGCATTTATACTAGGTGAAGTAGGACTTAAGGATCCGGCATACAGCGCTCATAACTTAAATAAGAAGCGCGTACAAAAATATAGCTATCTCTTTTTGACTGATGCAGGGCCGCCCGTGCTTACGCGATAGCAATATTAGCCGTTCAGAATTTGTTATAAATTTGGTGGTGTTCCGTAATACCAAAAAATATGAATGAAAACTTGTTGTATTTTTCACATTGTGTTGTTATTCTGTAACTAGACAATATAATCTATGTACCTAACCAAACGATATGTAAGGTATTGCTGTTTTTAATACGAAATAAATAAGAAGAAAACATGTCATGTATGACGTAAAAATATCCAAAATGCGATTCGTTTATATTTCATTTCAGGTAAGTATTTTGTAAAATATATAGCAAGGTACGTAGATAAATACTATTCGAATGCAAGTAATAACATAATATGGTGGAAATAAGCTCTAATTACAAATAACTATGGTATTACGTTTGTATGGGTAATTCATCCAACGCAGGCCTCTTAAAAGACACTTTGACACGTTATGTTAGCACCAACTACCTAATGAATAGCACAGCACTTAAAATTTTTGGTTCTAGGGCATGCCGGTTTCAACACGGTCTTTTCTTACACTGTTTTAAGAATATACATTTTAGGAATGGAAAGATCGGCAGTCGAGGGACAGTCCACTAGGATGACACGGCTCAAGAAGGATTCCAATTACCATTTTTCTTCAAATCATTATTGATCTTGTCCCTTGTCTGAGTGGTGTGAGCGTTGAACGCGAGAAACGTGCCTCGACCGCGCACGCTGTGAATGACGCCTCCGAAATCCTTCTCGAGCTGGTGAAGCCCCTCTTTGAGAACCGAGCCAGTCCTGAAAGTGAAAATCGTTTAGTGCCATTTGATAATAAGAACAACGGGAACACGTATTTAAATATATTTCTAATGACCGAAGCAAAGTCAAAGTCAGAATATTATAAACGTGAAAGTTTGTGAGGATGGCTGTTTGTTACTCTTTCACGCAAAAACTACTGAACGGATTTTGATGAAACTTTACAATAATAAAGCTTATACGTCAGAATAACACATAGGCTACTTTTTATCCGGGTAAGCCGTGGGCACAAGCTAGTTAATTTATAAATAAAAAACACAAGGATAACTTTGAAAGCGCCAGAAGAATCGACGACGGACTGGGCTTGATTATTCTAGTTTTATCATCAACAACATCCTGTAGGAGTCCAATGTTGGAGTAGGCCTCCCCAATGAGTTCTATAACGATCTTGGCCCATCTCCATCCACATCCACCTACTTCCCACAACCTTTTTTTTCTTTTTCTATTCTGCTTCCTGACAATCTGTTTATACAACAATAGTCCAATTTGATGGTTGATATTATCCGGGTTTTGGGTCGTTGTGAGAGATTAGTCCAGTGAGTGTTCTCTCAACTTTTGTCTGTGAATCTTTCTGCTAGGTTTGGGATGCTATGCCTCTTCAGTCTGGAGAATTGAAGGGTACCAGCACCTTGAAGCTGAGAAAATGTTTGAAAATGTTTCTTATTGCATGTTAATAATCTGATATTCACCTATTTACCAAACCGAGAAGGTTCTCCTGCTTGATCACATTCAGTACGCGCTCTAGCAAGATCAACTTGCCGGGGTCTCCCATCCACGTGTTGAAGATTCGGTACGGATGTGGAGCCCTAAAATAACAAAAAATTAACATCCAACAGTCAAACATAATCATGCATGGGCATCATAGCATCATGGTGAATAATTAAGCAACAAAAAAAACAGGAATGCAATGGTAAAACACCCACGGTAACCGCTTACCGTGCATGTTTGCCAGTTTTGTAGTATAACAAAAAATGTTACGCAGCGGGAATTGAACCCGCACGCACCTCTTGCGTCTCAGCCGGCTACTCGTTTGCCGCGCCACCGAGGCCATCTCAATGCAGAGGTCGGTTGGCAATTAACGGTTAGGTATGTGAAACCCGTTTGTGTCTTTAGAGAACATATTATTATTTGGATTAACTCATAATGGTAATAAAAAATTGTGATAGTTAAATACTATCCTAATTTATTAACAGAATACTTGTACATGGAATACAAGATATTAAGAGCTTAGAAAGTGTTCATGGACGACACAGAAACTGACAAAACATACTGTCATAAGATTAGATTTGCAATATTAGAGAAGATTTGATTTACACATTTAGCAAAACAATCGCGTAAGCAACCGCAATCAATCCTGAACCGTCAAATAATTACTATCAGAGATGCCTTTCGCCCAGTTTTACGGAGGGTAGTTAAATATACTTTAAAATTTATCTATTATCCTACAGAGGCGGTAGTGGCCTCCCTGTCAGATTTAATGCAATCACCTGGCTATAATATAAGCTGGCTGTTCCTAGTACATTTTTTTCCCTTAATTTTTAAACCATAAATGTGTTATCCATCGTCTTTTGCAGTAGTCTCCTAGTAATCGGTGGTGATAAAACCTATCCAAGAACCTTCCTTGAAAACATACAATTCGATTGCAAAAAACCGCCTTTCAATTCGATAAGCCGTTTCGGAGATAAATGGTAAGAGGCAAACAACATACATACATACAAACAAGCTCTTATGGCGAACGCATTACACTTAAGTACGTTCGCTGGTAGAAAGCCCTATATGGCAGCATTAATGTTTCAGATTGCTTGAGAATGGCTAATTTCAAAATTGGTTACTGAGCGGGTCATCCTTTTTAAATTGACATTTATACTAGCTACTGGCCACGGCTTTGCCCGCATGGTGCCCGGATAAAAAGTAGGTCAAAATTGGTCTCCACGAAAATCACTTTTATTTTAACTGTATAATTGTATATTATCCCGTTAAAATAAAGGGATTTGAGCCTTGAATGGACCTTCAGGGTGGACATAGGGAGCCTACACCAAGTCATGGTCTATGGTCCATCATGGTCATTTTAAATATTTGTAAAATAATTTCTGTAATCGGACGAGTAGTTTCATAGATTACCCCCTACAGCCAAACTTACAAACCTTTAAAATATATGTATAAATAGGGGAATTATTAGTTCTTGAATTTTCGAGGCTAAATTTCCATAGATACCTAAAATCAGCATTGAAATAGAACCCTCCCGTGAGCATCTTCTTACTGAAGGTCAGCACATCGGGCGGAGAGGGCAGGTGGAAGTGCTCGTAGCACCACATCTTGCCGGTCGGTCCGCAACCCGTCTGCACTTCATCTATGATGAGAGCGACTCCTTTCTAAACAAAAAGAAACCCCTATTTTTTACAGTCTAAAATAAAACAAGCAGAGTTAGTTGCCTGATTCTTCTAGGCTTGATCACACGCGATGAATCTGCGTTAATTCAGTTATAATTTTAAAGTCGCGAATAATTCTATAAATAAACATCAACTTATAAACTAATGTAAAACTGGATTTATTTCCTCATGCAAAGAACAATTAAAACAACACTCCACAGTCTCACTCATAGTACCTACTGACGCCGCATTAAGATTCGGTGTCGTGGGTATCAGGCACTACGAGTTTTACCATTTACCCATTTACCACACTACCATTTTACCACAATACTCAAACCCAGGACAAACATTGGCCTCGCAGCGAGGATCGAACATGTAACTTTTGTGTATTAGCTGGCTATTAGTCCACTGTGCCGCCGAGGTCGCTGAGCAAAAACGGCGTAGGTACACATGTGATATAAATAATAAATAAATAAATAATGCTGGACATTTTCACACAGCATCATCTAGCCCCAAACTAAGCAGAGCTTGTATTATGGGAACTACATGACTGATATACTACATAAATATTTTTTTTGTAAATACATACATACACATAGAAAACACCTAGACCTGAGACAAATATTTGCAGATACAAACATTTGTCCCGAGGCGGGAATTGAACCCGCAACCTTCTGTGTCTCAGGCTGGCCTTTGCCCACTGCGCCACAGAGGTTTTATAGGATATGATATGAAACCGGTTCGTCGACCCATCATCCAGCCAGTCTCCACCCACGACTAGGTATAGGCCTCCTCTTTATAACGCCCTTCATAACCCATTATTTCTGGTCCCTTGCAATTCTCATCCACATAGTTACTATGAAGAAATAAACCGGACAAGAGCAAGTCTGACTCGCGAACCGAAACTTCCGTATAAGCTTGTAAAGGCACTAAACATTGTTCTAATGAAAATATAAGTCGGATTGAAAGGCAAACTTAACTTTGTAGTTGAAAAAATGATCACCCATACATCGATACACGTCACGGTCAATTATGTAAGTTTGTGATCACAAAAACATATTTTTTTCATATGGTATAACAACAAATTAACTATTTTCGGACTTTATCGTTTACTTTTACTGTACCTTTCTTCTTGCCAAATCTCATGATTGCTGGGCAACAGGAAGTAAGTACTATAATTTATTTGACAAAATATGTCGCATAAATGGCCGCAATTTTTTTTGGTATTGACTTAGAAGCTTGACTTTTTTAGAGCTTCAAGGGTCTGATGACTTACGTATTTGATATTAATTTCAACTTGATACGTCCACGCGTTCCTGAGAAACAGGTTCTTGACAGACCGACAGACGGACGGACAACGATGTGATTCTATAAGGGTTCAGTTTTTTTCCTTTTCAGGTACGGAATCCTAAAAACACCTTCAATCAGCTTTTGCATTATAAATTAGTAAGCATAGACACCTTTTAAAAAAAAAAAAAACGTATTTACATTGTACCAACCTCTTTACACAGCTTTTGAAGCCTCTGGAAGAATTCCGGCGAAGCCTCGTAGTCTCCGCCCTCCGACTGAATTGGTTCAACGATAATCCCGGCCACCGGATTTCCTTTCTTGTTATATTTCTCAATGTTCTCAGCGACTTGCTCGAGGCATCTGGAAATTGAATTTTCATAACTTTTGCATAACGTCGACACAGAACGGCCATTTCTCAGTCAAAATTATATCTTTTATGTTTTTATATTTTGTATGTGGTTCAAAGTATCAAGTGTGAACAAACTATCTTTCAATCTTAGTTGAAGTTGAAGTGCAGGCGTTAACGTCAACAGAAAGTGGTATTTATCTAGACCCCCTAGTGTTACTGTGGTACCTAACGTTAATTGGTAAGTACTTTTTTCAGATAAAACAAAACATAGGCCATTGTACGGTAAATATAAATACTAAGTACGAAAAGTACAAGAACAGCTAAAAGTGCACTAAAAGCAGAATAACTTAAATCAACCAAAATCGCTACGCTAGCAAAAGCAGTTCATGCATGGAAAATGAATATTACTGCACCAAAGCACTGCATCTTGCTTCAGCTTCTTCAAACAAGAACGTGCTAAGTTTCCAAGTGTAGACTGTATGTCAAATCAAACGAAATTAAAAATTTCTGAAATCAAGAATAAAAACAAAAGTTAAAGAAAATAAGACAAGAAAAAGAACATTAATACAGTTCAGAAAGAGAACGGTCGTGGCGTTTTGATGTTTTACAAACATCATTTAGATCACAAATAACTGGACACATCTATGGCTTTACTTAAACAGTTGGTTAAATGATGGAATTAAAGCTGTTTGTGCTTAAAGTTACTTATAGCAGGTACCAAACCTGTGTACTCGTACAAGGCACAACAATAACCCATTCCATCATTCTCAAGTCCATTCTCTTTCTGAACGAATTCTAGTAATTCATGCGATATTCATAGCGTACTTGTTGTCTTCCTCGTGATTCTCCCTCTTGTTTTCGTTGAGTGGGTACTTGTATCTCGGGAATGGTGACACGGGCCAGTCAAAGGCAGGGCAATCCAACTTGTGTATTGGTTTGGATCGTGTTGTCGATAGGGCGCCAAAAGTGCGTCCATGAAAGCTACCCTGAAATTAAAACTTTCAATATTAGAAATCTTTGTAGACGTGCTTCTTTTGTCGTTATTTAAGAAGTAAAATATTCTAATTATGTACAATTCCAGTTTAAATGTAATCCTAGGATGCAAAAGCAAAATACTTAAATAAACGTTAATTAAGTTACAGAAAATTATTAAAAACTTATAATATTTAGACTTGATCACTTTTATATGAAGTAGCTAGTAGTGGTCCTAAGCAACGTGTAGCACATTCAAGATATAATTGGTTGCGTATTGGGTCACCCAGTTATAAATCCACTTTCCTTCCCAACGAACTTAATTTGAGTTAAAATGACGACCTGTGTAGCGCAGTAGGCGAAGGCCCGCCTGAGACGCAAGGTTGCAGGTTCGATTCCCGCCGCGGGACAGATGTTTGTATGATCTGCAAATATTTGTCTCGGGTCTAGGTGTTTTCTCTGTATAATATGTATGTATTTACAAAAAGTGTCTATGTAGTATATCAGTCATGTAGTTCCCATAATACAAGCTCTGCTTACTTTGGGGCTAGATGATGCTGTATGAAAATGTCCAGCATTATTTGTTTATTTATAGACGGTTAGTTTCAGTTATATATCACAATTGTTTTCGTTACGTAAATCAGTTTATTTGTTTTTAGGTACTTACTCAGATATCAAAACAAATCACTTTTATGTACAAATCCGACAACCTGGTTATCATTTGATCATTATGTAAGCAAACTGATAAAGAGTAAAGAAAATTTACCTACCCCCTCTGCCCCCCACTTCCGCGGCCGCTGATTTCGTAAGTACATGATAAAGGCATTAACTAATTTTATGTTGAGTAAGAGAGATAGTATTATATGCGAGATGTTGTGTGTATGTTTGTTATTCAGTACCCCGTAACAACTGATCAGATTATGAAACACCGAATTTGAAATGAAAGACAAGCCATGCAAGTAACAACGGGACATTACCGTTAGGGACTGCGAATAAAATGGACTGCAAGGCCCTAGGGACACTTTCAATCCCTAGAAAGGACCGTCTACGCCCACTTCTTGCTTTTTACAAACTTAATTGATCCAAATTTCTGATTGACAATCAACACACCTCAAGTCCCGGAGACTTTAGCAGTGGGTTTAGCAGTGGCGCAGTGGGCGAAGGCCCGCCTGTGACGCAGAAGGCTGTGGGTTCGATTCCCACCGCGAGACCAATGTTTGTATTATCTGCAAATATTTGTCTCGAGTCTGGGTGTTTTCTATGTATAATTTTGATAAATTTGTTGTTGGCTCTCAAATCTCACCTCAAATGACATGATTGATAAATTAGGCGACCCTGGCGATTGGTTAAGCATGCAAGACTG
This sequence comes from Perizoma flavofasciatum, assembly GCA_958496245.1. Classification (NCBI taxonomy): domain Eukaryota; kingdom Metazoa; phylum Arthropoda; class Insecta; order Lepidoptera; family Geometridae; genus Perizoma; species Perizoma flavofasciatum. The sequence goes on along the minus strand of OY292425.1, from coordinate 7,428,278 downwards.
CATCTCCTCAGGGGTGAAGGCGAGAGATCCGCCGCGTTGCTTCGTGCGGTACGTCATGAACACGGCTTTATACGCGTTCTCGTTGGAGCAAGAACCACACATCATCGTCGCTATGTTGCTCAGACCAGTCGGCGCTACTGACATCAGAACATTCCTCAACTTTTCTGGCCAATCCGCGGATGGATACACTCCTATTGCAGGCCTATTCACTAAGGCTCTCTGTGGAAGAGTATCTAGCTGAAGAACAGTTTTGGTGGAAATGCTTAATACATTTAGACGCAACCTTAAATGTCAGAGATATTAATATTCATCGGGAGTATTCACGTACCATACTATCGGTGAGAACACCGAAATTGTTTCGACTCATTCCGAGAGTCTTCATCAGAAAGATCGCGGCGCTCTGCCTACGCGTACGTGAAAAATTCCATATTTAAAATATGAATAATTTCATTCACTACCGTTTCTGGAGATATCAATGTCTATGGACCAAACCTAAGTCTTGAGACATCGACATCTAATCTGATTTAGGATTAAGCATTTGCCTAGGAACTTCTGCTTGCTTGAGATCCAGTAAAAGCTAAGCCAGTAGGCACCTACAAATTGGATACTTGTATGTATTTGATAAGTTAGGTAATTATCAAACCAAATACAATATACATTTCATGTCTACTTTTGATATGATTGTTAAGTTGATATCTAAATCTAGCTGCAAACACAATATTATTAACATTTTGCACCAACAAATTTGGAAATGGGACACTCCTTGACATTATCTTTCCTATTTAAAAGTTTAGATGTTTCTGACATTGGTAAGGCTAGCAAAAAATGAGTGCTATTGTCTTGTTCCCATAGTCATTTTTATAGTGTAGTTAGGGGCTGGTCATCCTTCCCTGAAAGCCATACATACCAGATTATGCTGATCATCAAAAGCTTTCAGTAATTCTGGATGGTTGTATCCAACAGGAACCGAAGATATTTGGGTGAATGCATCTAAAAATTCATTGCCATCAGCATCTACAAAGTAATTGCCGATGCTCTTGTCATAGTCAGCAAACAGCTGAACAGATCCAGCTTGCTGAAACAACAAAGCAAAAATATAAGTTAACTTCATACCTAACTTAATTGGGTAGCTTGAAATAGTTTGATTCATGCAAATAAAATCTTTACCCTCATACAAATAAATGTTATATTAGTTTTCTATTTGTTACATTGAATTCATTGCATTAATTTCTGTCCACTCATTTTACAGGTTGGTAGGTTGTAAGATAATTAAATAGAGACATATCCCACTAAATATTCTAACAACTAAAAAGTGCAAGTAGTTATAAAAAGTTACTAACAATAGGTACCTGAATAATATACATAAAGTACCTAACATAAATAAATAAAAATATATCTAATTATATTTAAAAATACATACATAAATAAATAATCCCACTAAATTATAAACGCGAAAGTTTATAATTAGTAAAGAAATAAAATCTTTACCCTCATACAAATAAATGTTATATTAGTTTTCTATTTGTTACATTGAATTCATTGCATTAATTTCTGTCCACTCATTTTACAGGTTGGTAGGTTGTAAGATAATTAAATAGAGACATATCCCACTAAATATTCTAACAACTAAAAAGTGCAAGTAGTTATAAAAAGTTACTAACAATAGGTACCTGAATAATATACATAAAGTACCTAACATAAATATATCTAATTATATTTAAAAATACATACATAAATAAATAATCCCACTAAATTATAAACGCGAAAGTTTGTGAGGATGGATGTTTGTTGTTACTCTTTCGCGCAAATACTACTAAACGGATTTTGATGAAACTTTACACTAAAATAGCTTATACATCAGAATAACACATAGGCTACTTTTTATCCGGGTACCATGCGGACGAAGCCGTGGGCAGAGGCACAGATATTATAATACAAGTAGCAGAGGCTAGTACTATATAAAATTATAACTTTAAATACATAATATTCACAAAATAAAGTGAATAGTTTAAAATGTTAAGGAACAGGATAGGAATAAAATAGTTGATTATATCTAGCTAGTTTGGTGCCTACTGTGACATACCTGACAGATAATAGTTTTAAACACAGGCTTTAAATATAGCTAGGGAGGGGGCTTTTCATATTAAGAAAAGTTATGCATTCCAATGACACTGCTTGGAACAAAAACAAATTATCATAAAGCCCGTGCTGTGTGTGGGGTTTTAACAAATGACTTTCTGAGGAGCAAAGGACACGGGAAGATGGGATCTCTGAAGAAACTCGAATTGTTGCTTCAAATAGGATGAAGTCTGGGGATTATGGAAAATGCTATGAAGAAGGAAAATAATGTGAGTATTTCGGCCAAAACAGATAGGGAGACACTTGAGCTTAACACAGAACTCAGAAAAGTAATAAATTTTGGTAACCCTAAGATAAATCTGATGCATACATTTTGTAGATGCTGAAATTTATTGAGTTCTAGGTGATCATATGTTTGGATGTTTATTGCAAATAGTCTCCATATCAGCTGATCCAATTTGGACCAAATTTAGAATAAATATTATTAATGACCTAGAATAACACATAGGCTACTTTTTATCCAGGCACTATATGGATAAAGCCTTGGGTAGAAGCTAGTTAACATAATGTACATTGTATTCATCATTTTACAAATCAATAAAAAAAAAACACCTAACATAAGAGTCACAATTAGTTGTAGTTGTCAACAACTACTTCTAGTCTTTGACACCACACAATGACTGAAACAATAAGACCCATGGTACCGATTCACTCCCAGACAAAAACAAATATTAGCTGAACATAATTATATCTAAAGAACATTCTATTATAACATGCCTTGCAGCGTTAATAAAGTTCAATAGGTAACCACAAACAATTTGCACAAGATTAAGGACTGATCGTAGGTGAAACTTAAATAATTTATGTGACATTAAATGTCAAAAAACCAACTTCAAATAACAGGAAATTGTTAAATTAATATTAAATTTCGACACCCATTTTTTCAGCCTCAGGAGTGGGAATTTTTCATAAAATTGATAAGGGACCACCCTTGAAAGAATAATTCAAAAAGAATCATGAAAATTAAAAAATCATTAAAATCAGTTCACAATTGGCAAATATACATTTTCAGTCCTAAGTTTACTGTTTCTATCCTGCAGGTACTATATCATCAGGTCTTCACATACTCACGAAATTTTGCTTGATCAAGATGACACTCTTTCATAAAAAAACAAAAGAAAAATCGCACGCAAAAAATGTTTCAGCTAGTCATAATTCCATAAGATGATGATGTTTTTTTAAGTTTTATGAGAAAAAACAGCAATCTCTCAAGAAGAAAACTTTTATGGGACCACCTCAGGATCATTCTCTATACAACAACAAAATGATCATAAAAATCGGTTGACAATTAGTAAAGATATCAAGTAACAAAAAGACATGATAAACTAAAAAAAAGGCAAATTGAGAACATCCTCCTTTTTTTAAGTCGGTAAAAAAAACCTTAATTACTTCGTAATATAGTAAAAAAAGTTAATGAAATCCTCATTCACCTGCAGTGTTTCCAATTCCTGAAGCAATTTCTTTGATTTAGGACCAGGGACTTCAGTTTTGATAGATGGTTTAGATGGTTCCTTTAGAACAGCTGTTGAAAATCCTCTTGAGACTACAGAAAAGAACAATAGTGAAGCTGATGTTATGCACAATAAAATTAAATAATATAAATATAGATTTTTTTAAGAAAACATGTTTTTTTTAATCAAATTTCGTGATGGGGATGGTATACATATTCTGTAGAATTAAAAAAAACCTTCCTATAATCATAATCAGCGCTCACCAACACCAGGTTACCTCGACATAAGCCTCTCTTAGTTATGCTATTTATTCGCCTCATATGTGGTTATCAATCGAGCTCGTTCAATTGTGCGCCGGTAGGTGCCTAGTGATTGTTAATAAATGCTACCTACACCCATCCCATCGACATTTTATGAATATGACCTTCCTGGCCCTTGTAGAAACGAGCACTTTAAAATGAGAGGAGTTTGACTTACTTGCATAGAGTCTTCCAAATAATTTGGGAGGATTATTTGATCGCAACAAAGACATCTTCATGAAGACTAAAACCGTCTGTAGACCGCAGTATTCTGTGTACAAGCTGTGTTACTATATTAGCCACGTGAAATTTTAAGAATATAATGTTCAATAATCATAAAATTGCTAACGGTATGTGGAGATAGCCACAGATTAGTTAGGAAACTGCTCCCTGTTACTTTAATCTTAGACTGCTACAATATTTCTATTTACTGAGAAGATATTCACTATTTTCTGATATTCAATTTCTAAACACACGGACACGGGTAGTGGTGGGTCCTCAGCACGTGTTGCACCACAATTGTAGCTACACACTTCCTCGAAACGAGGCCTCACTCTTTTCGTTTGGACGAGCTACCACACCACACCAACACAGTTGCACAATCGTGCTAGGCGCGAGGCGCGAGGCTTGAGCCGAGCCGCGAGGAAAGATCGTGTTGGCTCGCACATCGCTGTGCATGCTGGTGTCGTTCGGCTCGCGAGCTATAGCGTGTTGTGGTTGTGTGCGAACGAGTTATGTGATGAATGTATGTATCTGCATTATCGGTCTGTCGGCCGCTCTCTCGAGTGAAGGATTTCTTTGGTGTGTGGTGTAGTGTGGACTGTGGTGACAGTTCGATACCTATCGTATCGATCGAGTGTTGTTGAGTAGGTAGGTACCTAATCGACCTTACTCGACCGACACGTACCGTGCTGTTCAATACCATGCCATGTGTATTTGCATGTATCTACAGTGTGTGTGTGTGTGTGTGTGTGTGTTTTGGTAAAATTATTCAAATTAGATACCTACCTATTAAAATTATTATGTTAGAGAAAATTGTGTCAACAAAAACTAGGTACCTACTACCTACTAGGTTGATCTTGATCTAACAATAAGAACTTACATATAAATATTACGCTTACCTTGGTACCTACTTACTATTCCAAAACGGTTCAGCCGTTCATTAACAAAATTCTTAAAACATCCAAAAATCTGACTGATAGATACCGGCTTCGTAGGTACCTACCTACCTACCTACCTCTTACCTAAAGTAGGTACCATTAATTAATTGGATCGTTAAATATAGATAGTTGGATAGGTATACAGCTGTCTTGTCTATTTGCACCATTCCTAGGTGACTGTTGCTTGTAGATTACTTACTATTTTCTAACAAACATTGTGATACCTAACCAACCTACCTATTTTCGCATTGTTATGAAAAGAGATCATTCTATGGCCAATTGCTCCATTCATCTTCATACAAGAATGTTTCTGCCTCTTCCTCAATACAAAAGTGACCACACAACACAATTGAGTAGAGTAGAGTAGGTACATGCTCGCCGGCACACAACACGTGCAGCATGCCGCCTCGCACATAGCACTCCAGTCCATTACCACACCACACAACACGCACAGTGCACACTGTGTTCCCAAGACTGCCTCACTCAACTACGTTTAGAAACTGCCTCGCTGCCTCGCCTCAATTGTGGTACCACAGTGTGGTGGCTCAGTTGTAAAACTGAGCCCCTCGCACGATCCTCGTTTTCAAACAGTGTGCTACTCATGACTAGACACGGGTCATAGGATCCGTGCGAATGATCTGGTACATATAGTAGTCTGTGCGAATGATAGGGTTAAGATCCGCAAAAAGTATCGATACCTAAGTAGTATCGATACCTTCGTTGCGATACCTAGTATTTTTGTACTCGATACATTTATTCCGATACTTTACAAGGTATCTATACTTTGGAACCTACTCGATACTTTTAACCTTCCCTAAATTATTAGTGCCCCTCTTTCTGATGTATATTTCATGTATTAGCATCGTCCCTCTCGGACGAGTTCTATATTTAAGGAAATCCCCGATTATAAAGTAAGTGTTTAAAATTTAATTAAAAAAAGATATCCAACTTTTACCATAATTTACGCTTATTGTATGGCAACTTTATTTTAACCTGACTGACTGGCTAGCTCAGAAGGAAAATATATAAGTTTAATTGTTTAAACTGTGTTGGTGCCTTATTTGCATATAAAATAACAAAATACGATAAATACCAAAATGCCGCCTCCTGGGGGGAGCAGTTGCGTAAAAAATTAGCTCACAGTCGACCAAACAGGCGCTTCAACGGCGATAGAGATGAAACTGGATTATACCTTGCAAGTCCGGTGTCTTCTTTAAAATCAGACCCATTTGAACAGTGGAGCGAGATGAAAACAGTTTTTCCCAAAACTGTAGATATTTTCTTGCGATGGCAAGAAAATATCTGATCATACCAGGAACCTCAGTGCCGTCGGAAAGACTATTTTCTAAATCTGGGGCAACGGTGACAGCGGCACAAAACCGTCTCACCTGTGCACATGTTGACAAATTATTATTTATGTCAGATTGTGACAAAATTTACTGGGGATTTAAATTTTAAATTTCGGCACACAGACATTTTCGTCACAATCTGACATAAATTATAATTTGTTTTCATGTGCACAGGTGAGACGGTTTTGTGCCGCTGTCACCGTTGCCCCAGCTTTAGAAAATAGTCTTTCCGACGGCACTGAGGTTCCTGGGCGAAGGCCCGCCTGAGACACAGAAGGTTGCAGGTTAAATTCCCGCCACGGGACAAATATTTGTCTCAGGTCTGGGTGTTTTTCTATGTATATTATGTATGTATTTACAAAAACAATGTACCTATATAAGTAGTATAACAGACATTTAGTTCCCATAATACAAGCTCTGCTTAGTTTGGGGTTAGATGATGCTGTGTGAAAATGTCCAGCATTATTTATTATTTATTGACAGATTAGTGAGTGACAAAACAATGCTGACGCGTTCTGTTTCACGCAAAGTATCTAACTAGTAGTTTTTTTTATATGATTTAAACTGTAGATGTTTAAAAATTATTGATTTTTCACAGTCACAGAGTATTTTTAGTTATTATGTGGTCACAGTTCTGTTTTTTAGTTTATAAATTAAAATTATGCTTAATAATATACGTTTTTTGTGATTTTTATAACATTTTTTCAGAGATGATGAAAAAGTACTCGATACCAAGTAGTATCGATACTTTTGACTCGATACTTTTATCGGTATCGATACTTTTGAATCGATACTTGGTATCGAGTAGGTATCGATACTTTAAAAAAATTGCGGATCCCTAGATAGAGTCACTCTAGTGAATATGATTCGTTCGTTCGAATTTCGATTGACCGAAAGGAGCCGTCAACAGTGATAATGGTCAAACGAACGAACTCAAAAATAGCGGGTGCCGTGATTACACAACCATGGAATGCACAACCATGGAAAACACAACCATGGAATTGGTGTATATTTTGGTCGCAAATTCCAAGGTTGTGTTTTCCATGGTTGTGCTTTCCAGCCCGTACAAAATAATGCACAACTGGGAAAACACAACCATGGAAAAGGCTGCCAAAATGGCTTCCAATTCCCAGGTCGTGCTTTCCTTGGTTGTGTTTTCCATGGTTGGACAATCCCGACACGTGTCGGGAATGTACAACCCTGGAAAACGCAACCATGGAATTTGAAGCCAAATGACGTCATAACTCTCGACGCTCATTGGTCGAGAGTTCGTCATATTGTTGAGCTCTCATTGGTCGATGCAAAGTAGTCGCATGACGAGGACGAGCCTCGTTTGCACTGAGCAAGTTCTAATATGTTCAATCAAGAGTTGCCAACATAAACAATAAGTTAATGTTGGCTTGAAAAATCCTTCCTAGGCAAATCCGTCTTGGATAGGTTAGGTTATTAGGTTTTTTTTTATTACCACTCAGAAAAGTAGGAATCAAAAATGTGTGAATAATGTCCAGCATTATTTATTTATTTATTTAAAATCAATCAACACTTGTGGCTAGTGTGTTTCTGGGTTTAATGATTTCATCTATAGTCTGTGGTACTCGTCTATAAAAATAGGATAGTACGATTTATACTCTGTAGTTGCATCTAAACGAAGCATGGGCTTTCAACCAATCACAGCAATGGTCACAAAATCCCGGGTTGTGTATTCCATGGTTGTACATTCCCGACACGTGTCGGGAAAGCGCAACCATGGAAAACACGGCCTGGAATTTGCGACCATTTTGGTTGCAAATTCCTGGCTGCGCTTTCCTGGCTGTGTATTCCTGGCTGCGCTTTCCATGGTTGTGCTTTCCATGGTTGTACAATAACCGGACTCAAAAATAGCTACCCGGCGCACTATGGGACGAACGAAATTCGTATCGTGCCGAAAATCTGTATCTTTCTTAATTTTCGATATAACCAAATGAAAATTTGAACACATATTAACAGATATATAGGCCACAAAATTAACCATTTGGAATACATACGTTTGTTTTGGCATACTTACAAAAAAATCATGAAAATTTAACCTCTTTATTTTTCATACAAACGCTGAATATTTTTACATCATATACTTATCTAGTATAATATAACATTTTGTTGATTTAACATATTATTAGACAAAATATTCATTTTTTTATCATAAAAAATATTTATAATCTAACCTAACAATTAAGTTTATAGTGAAACTAGGCAGTAGTTGTTTCGATATTTAAGAGATTTGTAGCGTACTTCCACAACTCTGTTGGATTGTTTCTGAAGGTTGTCTTAAGCTAGATATGTATGGATCAGATGTATATAGCAAAGTATGGAATACGTCTGTCGCGACGAGTAGATCGCGAAATAAATAGGTAAATGAGTCAAATCATTATTAAAATAGTGAAACGTGTAAACGAGACGTTTTTCATACAACGTTTGGCAACACCAAACACATTAGATCACCATAGACAAAGTATAATGTAGTTTATGGTTTGGCGCTCTTCCTGCAAATGGAGGGTAGCATCGAATGCATAACCTATATTTCATAAAGAGCAAGTGCAATAGTTTAAAGGTGGTTGATGTTTAGTGCATACAGCTCCAGAACTTGTGTCTGTTAATACCTGTGCAACCTTTCCGTCAATCATTGTGAGGAACAACTCGTGGCTTACTTCAACCAATTCATTATCTTGGTTTACTTTCGTATTTTGTAAGTTATTTATTTGAGATCGAATCTCGCTAACTACAGATCTTGTTTTTCTGGAGTTTCTTTTGCAAACTCCATCAAAATTGGTCGGCAGTATCGAACGGAAGAGCAGGTATCATTTAGTTATCATTAGTTTCCATGTTCGTTAATTTTATTGGAACAAGAGAGGCAATGAATAAGTTTGTGTCTGAAATGAATTGATTTTCGCCAACTAATATTTGTTTGTATTCACTTTGTCCCGAAGAGCCATCACAGCCCCAATTAGCGAAAAGATGCACAAATCACGTCTAGAAACAACGAAGTCACTCATGTTGAAAAACGCTTAGAAAAAAGTTTATATATTAAAAAAGTTTATAGCCTGATGGGCAGGCAATTATTTCAATGTCTTTTATACTTTCGGGCACAATGAACATAGTTTGCACACAAAACTTAACTTTTCACACGGAAACTGATCTATGTATTGTTTTCCAATGTTATTTTACCACTAACTGTAACATTTAACCACAAAAAATGTTTATAGATTTGATAAAATAGATTGATAATAACTTTTTCAAACTAGGTTAAAATGACCACATTGGTGTCCAACCGCATTTTTTAAAATATAATTTGATAAAGTACCTATATAATAGAACAATAGAAAACAATTAGTTTTGGTTCATTACCATCCTAAATACACTTAAAACATGACTTTTTTTTCATTTTTTATTTTTTTATATAATCAAATGAGGGGCAAACATAGGCAAGTTTTTTTGTTTTTATTCAATAAAATACAAACTAATAGACGTAATAATATGCATATCTCCGCATCGGGAAGTCTCGTTAATAAAGAAAAGTCAACGTGAAGTTCTGAAAGTGAAAAATTACTATGGGTCCAAGAAATATTTTTGCATGTATTTAATATATACGTTGGTTTTTGCTATTCCATTTGCAAAAACCAAGGAAAGCAAAGGACCATCCAATCAACCTGAAGATGAAATCCTAAAGCTTTATTACCAATTGACCCAGAGATAGTCTCTGCAAGTTGACGCAAGGGCAGAGAGGGACTTCCTCGGAGCCCTAACTAAACGCCTTACAACAGAGCGTTTGAAGAAACTCTGGGGGTCTACTCCGTAAAACGATATCGACATTATCGTTACGATACGACAGTGCTCCGAATTATTCGGCCGTACCCTACTCTCAAAAATGTTCGCAATCTTTGTCGTCTGTCGAAAGCATAGACAATATGTATCGAATCTTCGGAACGAATGATAGGAAAATCTAAAGGCTTGGATAATAGACATTTAACCTAAATCTTTTGCTTGACTGTTTATGTCACTTTTTAGGCAAAATTATAACAATTATCTATGAAAGTAAATGAAGTGACAACGTCAAATGTAAAATCAACAAACCTGCCTGTGATTTGAAAACTTTACAAGTAAAATTCTTGTGACAACTAGCCACAGAAGCCATAATTAAGAAGTTGAAGTTGAAGCAAAAAATTCGTCGGGGTGAATATTCAAATTTGTTTATTAAAAAGATACTAGTACACACAGCATTAAAGTTTAAAGCACTATTTTAACAACAATTTTGTTTATTAATAAAAAAAAATCATGAAGTTAAAAAAAAAATACAAGTTTACCTTCAAACAAACTTTTACTATGTTTATAATTCCCGATGAAATTATAGTCGGGAATTTTGTTCAAATCCAACTGGTCCCTCGTCACTTTAAAATGTTGTTTTTGTAAAGCCTTTTCCTCGTGGAGGGCTTCCATGGCAAGCATAAATCTCGCCATTATTCCCAAACAAGAGGCAAATCAAGAGTCCGTAGTGCAGCAGGGCTCGAGGGTATAAAAGATTCGGAGTCCGGTAAACGAAATTGAGATGATTTTATCAGAAAACACAACAATATAACCCGAAACGATAATGCGCACGATAGCATCAAGGGCATCGTTGATAAGTTCGTCGGTTGACATATGTTTCGTTGTCAAATTCAAATTATCGTATCGTTTTTAGTGATGCCGGGGGGTCTACTCCGTAAAACGATATCGACATTATCGTTACGATACGACAGTGCTCCGAATTATTCGGCCGTACCCTACTCTCAAAAATGTTCGCAATCTTTGTCGTCTGTCGAAAGCATAGACAATATGTATCGAATCTTCGGAACGAATGATAGGAAAATCTAAAGGCTTGGATAATACACATTTAGCCTAAATCTTTTAGCTTGACTGTTTATGTCACTTTTTAGGCAAAATGATAACAACTATCTATGAAAGTAAATGAAGTGACAACGTCAAATGTCAAATCAACAAACCCGCCTGTGATTTGAAAACTTTACAAGTAAAATTCTTGTGACAACTAGCCACAGAAGCCATAATTAAGAAGTTGAAGTTGAAGCAAAAATTCGTCGGGGTAAATATTCAAATTTGTTTATTAAAAAGATACTAGTACACACAGCATTAAAGTTTAAAGCACTATTTTAACAACAATTTTGTTTATTAATTTAAAAAATCATGAAGTTAAAAAAAAATACAAGTTTACCTTCAAACAAACTTTTACTATGTTTATAATTCCCGATGAAGTTATAGTCTGGAATTTTGTTCAAATCCAACTGGTCCCTCGTCACTTTAAAATGTTGTTTTTGTAAAGCCTTTTCCTTGTGGATGGCTTCCATGGCAAGCATAAATCTCGCCATTATTCCAAAACAAAAGGCAAATCAAGAGTCCGTAGTGCAGCAGGACTCGAAGGTATAAAAGATTCGGAGTCCGGTAAACGAAATGGAGATGATTTTATCAGAAAACACAACAATATAACCCGAAACGATAATGCGCACGATAGCATCAAGGGCATCGTTGATAAGTTCGTCGGTTGACATTTGTTTCGTTGTCAAATTCAAATTATCGTATCGTTTTTAGTGATGCCGGAGTAGGGTTAAGACATCGATTGTCAAAAGTAATGTCGGTCGTCTCTTCGTTCAAATGATAGTCGAAACGATGTAACGTAGAGTAGGTTTAGCACGATAATTGAAGCGATATATCGTTTATCGATTTGTAGAGTAGACCCCCGGAGTAGGGTTACGACATCGATTGTCAAAATTAATGTCGGTCGTTTCTTCGTTCAAATGATAGTCGAAACGATGTAACGTAGAGTAGGTTTAGCACGATAATTGAAGCGATATATCGTTTATCGGTTTGTAGAGTAGACCCCCTGGGTTCAATCAAAAAATCCAAAAACAAATGTCATTCATCTCATCATCATCACTAATGTTATTTGTTTGTTGTCGCATTGATATCAAAGAATTGATTCATAAAATACCTATATATAATTTGGCAATTGTGATTATAGTTTAGTTGAAAAAAAACATGTTAGCCACTTTACGGAAGAAGTTGAGATGGTCTCAAATTACACCACGCGAGAACATAAACAATCAAAGATCACTCTTTTTGGTAATGTTTATCGGATTACTTGAGGAAGTTTTGTTTTGGAAAACACTTTGGCTTTCGTTGGCGTTTATTGTCACATGGCAAATAATATTTTTGTAAGTATTTAGGTATGTTCGTCTTAACTTTACCGTACCGCTATTTTTTTTTATAAAACATGTTTACGACTAATCGTAATGATGAACATCCTCAGATTTCTACTCGATACGTAGATCCGTGAGGTTCTAAATAAGGTGGTCAGATCCGCCACCTACAGGAAGACTAATTAAGGCACCGAATTTCGTTTTTTTATTCGTAACATTCGCGTTAAGAATCCATTCAACTTGCATTCTTAAAAAAAGTTCTACATACATGCCAAGTTGTTTAGCGATACTGGCTGGCCCTTGGATTTTCTTTGTAATAATAATATTTACTTTTCCAGTATTTGTGTCTACAGACAAGTCAGCCTGTTACAATTCATCTTATGTCTAACACTAACAGTACTAAGCATGGATGCTTTTGAAGCATGGTTGAAATATAAACATAGAACTACTTGTCTCAAAAGAATGGCTGATGTTGATGCTACCCAATTAAACAATACAATTGATAAATTATGTAACTGGATTCATAGAAGATGCCATGACTTTATTTTCATAAGAGAAACAAATCATACCAAAGTATGTACCTGCTATAAAACTATGATCTAACTTTCAGTTTTTTTCCTCCAACTTTTGACTACCTTTGTTTTATTTTTCAGGCATTTCTATTGGTGGATATTATATTGGGTTCCATATTTTTCTTTGGAAAGTATTTTAATGGGTACTTACTAGTTTATATCAGCTGCATGCTCCTGTGCGTGTCCTATAAAGTTATTCCTCCAGTGAAAAAAATATTCTCACACATTGTACAAGATATTGGTGAGTTACATTTGAATCATCATTGTATTTTTAAGTATCTTTCCACTGTATTGTTGGAATATAACTATATTAAATTTAATTGTTCTTTTAAGATTTTACTTCATACATGTATGTATATATATACCTTACATTTGCTTTCAGAATCTGAAACAGAGTTTGAAGGTCTTATCCCTGAAGCATCAGATGTTGATATAAAACTTTTGTCAATTGAACCAGAGAAAAGTCAGTATGCTGATGAAAAGCAAAGCTTAGGTAAGACAAGTAAAATTTTACTGACTCATAAAAGCTTCCCCTAGTGATCTATGGTATTAGAAACCTCTAAAACCATCCTGATTAAACCAACTTTTTAAGTTTAAAACTAAAAAAGATTAAAATAAAGCATTCCTGGTATAGAATACAAGGGTATTCTCTGTTCAGTATCAGAAATTAAAAATACCATCCATGGTACCACAATACCCAGAACCAGAACAAAATTAAAAATGTATTTGCAGATCTTGTAAACATTTTCACTGCAGTGGAAATCGAACCCAGCCAGCTATTCGCCAAAGTGCTACCAAAATCTTCATAATAAAATTAATGTAGAATTTGGTTAGAGGCCATAGGTGATTTTGAATCATTACATTTAACATTTAATTTTACTACTTCAGATTACTGGAAACCAGATGACATCCCTATTGAAGAAGCTAGTGACAGTTCTGAAACAAGTTCCCTTGTTACAAATTTTTCTATAGAAAAAGTTAAATCACTTCAGAAGGATGTAGAAACATCGGACTCCAGTGAAGATGAATACATACCACTTGGTAAGTCTTAAACTTGTTTGCAACAATTCACTGTTAGCTATACTACTAGTTCTTCAAAACGGCTTAACTGATTATAATGTGGTTTTTTGCAATCAACTTGTAAGACTTCATGGGAGGTTCTTTAATAGTTTTTATCACCACATGTCACTAGCAGCTCTGAAATTGGTAATAAAATACACAAAACAAGGCTGTTATATGTATTTTATTTTGTAATTTAAAAAAAACTATTGGTGAGTTTTTAAACTATAAGATATACATCATCAACTGGTCAATATTCTATTATGGAAACTCATGGAGACAGAATCCTCACTCTTGAGTGCTAGAAGCAAGGAGATGAGCTCACTCTTCAAGACATAAAGCAGAAGCTTTAAGTTCTTTTTGAATTATTTTGGACTTAGGCTCATCATATCTGCACAGATTTTTTAAGGAAATTTTCATTTGAACAGAGCAAAGTACATAATGAGAGAGGAAGTTTGTGTTTCCTGAGGCAAAAATGAGAAATAAACTCCATAGGGGTCGCTGATGCTAATTATTTTACAATTTCTCTTTGCTTTTCAGACAGGCAAAAAGAACCACTTATATCAACCCTGGAAGTGATAGAACCTGCTAGTTCATGGAGCAGCTCTGCATATAATGCTATTTGGAATATAAAAGATGCTGTATCCAACATCATGCATTCAGAGACAGACAATAAAAGGAAGAGAGTATCCAGTGTTGATTCTTCTGATGGCTTTGAAATTATTGATAAAAATGACTTAAATTAGAAACATATCAAGGTTTTGCAGTTTGAAATCATAGTTTCCATAGTAATTATAGTCAGTTTGTTTTCAATTTAATTATAACAATTTTGTCTTATACAATTTTTTTCTTAGTTCCTTAGATATTACATGACATACTTTCTAACTTTGTCATCATTTCTTTGTGCTGCTTCTTCAAAGCTTTCAGGCGAATGCTGTTGAGTGTGTTCCGTGCTACCAAAGCTTCTAACATAGGTCTGGACATCTGTAATATTAACAAACAATTGCAATTAAATACTACTAATATTATAAATGCGGAATTTTGTGAGGATGAATGTTTGTTACTCTTTCACACAAAAACCACTGAATGGATTTTGATGAAACTTTACTTAGGCTACTTTTTATCTGGATATCACGAGGGCGAAGCCATGGGCAGAAGCTAGTTTGAATACATCATCACTACTACAAATACAGTATTTAGTATACAACTACTGTTCAGTAATGAAAGAAATTAGCTAAAAAGCTCCATTCATTTTTTAAATTGTTGTTTCTATTAATTTGATTCATTACTAGCTTATCCTGCTAAAAAGCAGCATAATCACTAAGCGGTTAATATAGGTCATGAACATTATTGATTTCAGATTAAAATTAGTTCAGCAATTATGGAGAATATTAACACTGAAACATTTTTTTCTTTAATGTAAACAAATAAACAGATTGAAGAATGATATGACATGTATAATGGTTCTGATCTGAATCCTCTTACTTTATCAACAATATGTCCAATAGCAATTGTCCTCACAGCAGCATTGTGTTGCTGATTGATAATATCATCATCCTCACTCTGAATAGCCTCATTGTTAAATGCTTCATCTTCCTCTTCTTTAAGAATTGTTGGCAATTGAGTTAGAGTCTAAAAATAAATCAAATGTAGGTATTTAGTTAGAAAATCTTGGTTATAGATAGGCATTCAAAACCTAGCTTCGAAGTTGTACCTCAAAGTTGATGGCCACTAGAGAGTCATTGTTATTAATTATTTTCATATCAATTTCTCTTCTACTTTGTGAAGAACCATCATTCACTGACTGGAAACATGTTACTTGGACCTAAAATAAAAAAAAAACACTATAACAGCTTAAGACAGCAAAAGCAACATTTCAAAGAAGTCAGAAAAACTTATTACCGATGGGGCTTTAGTTGTTTGATCAGTAAGAAACACTGCAAATATGATTCCAACAAAACTTGAATCCATTCTCTGATACATAAACTGAGTAGCAAGATCTGAAACAATAATTTTAGGAAACCTATATTGACTACATACCCATGTAGGTACCTACTTTACTATTCTGCTGGTATTTCATATATTCTTGCTAGAGCAATGATTATAACTGACCAACATGTGAGGGCCAAACAGTGATGTGAGGATGTGAATGGTACCATCCCACAACTCTCAATGGTCTTCCTGATTCATTGGCCAGTTCCTCAGCTCTCAATGTGGCTTGCACTAGCTGTTCTTCAGATATTTCCACACGATCAGGTTTCTTATCAAGTCGCCGTAGAATGACTGATGACACTATTGAAACCAAGGTATTGTTATTGTGAACCTACAAGAAAAATAGTTTATTGATAAAAAAAATAGATATGTGAATACTTCGTATGATGACGAATGTGATCGAGCACTTAACCATCATCGTCAAATTAAAGGTCGGTATAATAAAAATTATTTACCTCTCCTATGAGTAAACCCATTATTTCTTCTTTTTCTGTTGATAATGCATGTTGCATACAAACAAGTGCCACGTCTGAAGAAAGCAAAACCTTGTTTAGCATCTTGTATGAAAATTTAGCAGATATTTTCCTTTTAGATACTTTATTACATCCAATCACAGAAAACTTTTTAATATAGGAAATATCAAATCCAGGAAAATAGCTTTTCAGTACGCCTAGCTATTTAAACGTAGAGTAGTAGTATCAGTAATATTTAGAGGATCAAAAAATATTTAATCTGTGGTATATAGTAGAATGTGCTACTTTTGTATTTTTTATAACGTAGTGATTTTTTTCTTCTATTCTATGAATGAACAAACAACGTGTAGTATAAAAACAAACAAACCAAAACAGTCGTAGCTATTTCTATTAAACTAAGTGTTTTTTTCCTGTATGATTTCAATTTGATTTGAAGCCAGACCAAATAAATCTGTTTGATATCCCTCTCTTCATGCTTAAATCTGGCCTTGATTTTTAATAATCAAGTACTTTTTCGAAAAAACATGCCATAATTTCAATTTCAATAAGTTTTAGTGTACTTAAATTTTAAGGTCACTGGTTGACGGTGAACGATATTGGCTGACAATATCCAAAACAATCGGGGCCGTGTCGTCGCATTGGTTACTAAGCTAACATTAATACAACCAATCATCGAGCACATACTACTATGCAGCCAATCAAAAGAGGATATTTTAAAACAAAGTAAAAAAATTACAGTGACAGTTTTGACAGTTGCGTATACGGCAGTGGGTATTTAATGTAAAGGGAGGGGGCTCCCAAATCTGTTATAGAAATATCCTCGGCCTTTTGTTTTGGTAATTTTGATATTTTTATTTTCATTTCCAGGCTGAGCTGATTTTACATCAATTTCGGTCATAGAACAATAATTATGTCTACATTTGACAAATCTAATATTAAAAATGGAGCTCGAACATATAAGTGCGATGAATACGCTACTAAAATAGCATCAAATTTACATCATTTGAAGAGGGATGAAAGATTTTGTGATATAGATCTATTATCAGGATCAACAACAATCAGGGTATGATGCTTATGTTTTCTTTATGTTAGAGCTACACGAACTTGTTTGGTTCTACCATTACTGTGCTCAAATATTCACATTATAAATATAAATTGGTACTTTATATTGGTATTGTTGGTTGGAAGTGTGTTGTTTTTCAATGTTTTTTGTTTTTCAGTATTACTTCCGTGTGTCCAGTATTACACACGGAAGTAATACTGGACAGGAACGGACGGAATATTGAATTGTACTTAGACATATTGTGAAAAGCTAAACATCTATTTTAGTTCTTTAGCTTACCTACCTACAACATAAATCTTATTAGTCTACCTTACCTTATTCAATCCATAAATACATCTATCAGTGCAGACCTTGTTTTCCCCAATAAGCTTAATTTAATTTCATTACAAATATCAATGGTTGTTGGGATTTCAGGCTCATCGAGTGGTGCTAGCAGCAAGTTCAGAATATTTTGACGCTATGTTCAGTGTGGGCTTGGAAGAGAGTCATAAAGGCCATGTTGCACTACCTAGCGTCCCACCTGACATCCTGATTAAGATCATAGACTTTATATATACAGGTAATAAAAAAAATTACATTTATGAGAGCACTAGCTTTTGCTCACTGCTTTGCCTGTATGGTACCTGGATATAAAGTAGCCTATGTGTTATTCTAATGTATAAGCTATATTACTGTAAAGTTTCATCAAAATCTGTTCATTTGTTTTTGCATGGATGACTAACAATCATCCATCCTCACAAACTTTCGCATTTATAATAATAGTGTATTAGTGCCCTGAATAGAAGTATATTTAATTAGTATTTAACACCAATTATGTAAGGGTATTTGCGATTTTATATCGGTTTTTTGTTGACCAGTGAGATGTTCTGCAGTGCGAAGCATGTAACAAGGCGAACATATTCTGTTTGCTAATATACTCTTAATACTTGTATCATAAAATTAGTAAACAAGTTCTTTATTTCATTGCTTTTTTACAAATATGCATGCCTTATTGCATCTCAGTATGAGCTGACTCTCAAGACCTACTATTCAGTTCCAAGTCAGCAACTATTCAGTTTCTATTCAACTATTTACTTTTTCAAGATTTAAGCTTAATAATTTTTTGGTGGGACCCTAATAAATATAGTGAATACTAGCACCAAACAACAAACAAAACAATCATGACTGTATTTCCCATGATGGACATCCTCAGATACATACTCTGTAGATATTGAGAATACCACGTAGGCGGTAGTCAGAGGCACGTCCGAACATTATAATTGGCACATAACCGCTTTTTTCCAAGATTCCACATGGCAGGTTGCTAGCTCAGAGGTGCTTATTGGAACACTAACTGATGGCACATGCATTAGAATAGTTGCTTTTAGGTCATTCCAGTTTCCACACCATGTTATCCTTCACCGTTTGAGCATTTGTTACTGCACACCAAAATTTGTCGAATGGAAAAATATATTGATGCAACAATCGCATGATCAGAGGTCGGGGTTTCTCCCACTAGGCCAACACGCCCAATTAAAAAACCAGTCATGGTCCCTAATTTGCTTAGATGCCAACTTTTATTTTATTAACTCCTTTTAGCCACTTACATTATCAGCCACATACATATTCATATAACACATATCTTGGGTATCAGGAACTACATTTACCATAGGACCACAGGACCTGGAAACCATATTTTGTCTGCTTGACATGAAAAAATATGTCCCGCAGCGGGAATCGAACTTGCAACTCTAGCTTCTCAACCGGTTACTAGCTCGCCGCCGCGCCACCGAGTTTGTGCCACCGCCACCTTAATCAATCCCTTAACTCTCTATTCAAGTATCACGATATCTAACCTTTCGTCTCTTGGACTTCGAAATAAAACAACAATATTAATGTTATCATCTTTATTTATACCAAAAATATTTTTAAGGTAGGTAATCAAATAACTTTATTTATCAAATAACTCAATAACAAACAGAGCAGCTATTTCACATAGAAATTGTATGTTCCTCACAAATGGCTCTTTTGCAGCATTTCCAGCCCTTGCAGAAATATTTTGTCATGCGACAATATTCCGCTAGGCAGTATATTCTGGATGCCCTCGGTACTTCTTGACTGAAACCTTCCTGAGAGTCTTTGATGTGCAGGATCTCGGCGATAATTTGATATTTACCCTAACTTACTTTGTTTAATAATAGTGCGTAGTTCTTACAGTGATACAGACAAAACTTAAGTAGTACATAGACAGACCTTTCGTCTGTCAGGCGACGATTGCGCGATATACGCGATAAATCCGATAAATGTATGTATGCAGTTCACTAACTATGGGAATTAAATAAGGGTCTTAAATGTTGACAGGGGACGGGAACTTACTGAAACATCATTTCTATAGTCTATTACTCGTAGTATGTTAAATGAATGGCGTATTTAGCTAGAGTTACATTTTAATTAACAATTTTGTGTATTTCAAATACTTCCAGGTGAAATAGTTATTGATATAGGGTCAGTGCAGCGTTTACTCATTGCTGCCGATATGCTGCAACTAAGGGAACTGGTAACGGGATGTGGCGAGTTCTTGAGAAGGGAATTGCATCCATCAAATGCACTTGGTATATTTCGGTATGTCACCTTTAGTTTAAGATGAATCTCGGTATATTAGTATTTATGGTAAACAACATCAGTTGATATAGTGATATTGTACTACTAAGCCCATCAATCAGCGTCCTCAGGAAATTGTAAGGTATATGTGAGCGGTATGCAGTGGCCTATGGCCTTACAAATAACTGCACCAAGAGCGAGCTGTTAATTTTTAAGGCGGGTGCAAAACACTACCCTCGCGTATCATCAGTATCATAAGGTGGCACAGCGCTACCTAATGTTACTGTGGGTACGTGAGGGAGTCTGAGCACTGGGTCACTGAGACCATCAAGGACAGCTTAGACATGAGAGGGAGCGAAGGGCGCTGGCAGTAAGAAGTTGATCCGTAGGTGTTGATCCGTAGGTTGGCAAAGTGCACCAAGAGTGTCAATATTACCTTGTTCAAGGCATACTGCCAATCGTTTTATATACGGTATAAAACGATTGGCAGTATGCCTTAAACTAGGTGGCGTCTAGTATAACAATGCGTTCAAGATGCTGTCTGGGCTGCCATGCCTCAGCGCATCAGGTATTTTCGTGGAGGTGCACACGGATCATGCACAAGCGCACGCCTACCTAATGCAGAGAGTGCGCGCCAGAACCAACAGCCTCTTGACCACGGCGGCTGAGCGGCTGGATGGTCCTATACACATCGACACTGGACCAAAACGCATGTGCTGCCCTGTCACTCACTGCGTTGTGCCAAATAATAATTTCTAAACATTTTTATTAGTAAAAATCTAATAAAAATGTTTAGAAATTATTATTTGGCACAACGCAGTGAGTGACAGGGCAGCACATGCGTTTTGGTCCAGTGTTATTTAAATATTATGAAACATTTAAGTCTAAGTCGCTACTAACAATAACGGAGTTCAATAAACTGAAATAAATGATTATTATTAAAAAATCAGGGGAAGTATTTAATGTCAATTACATTGTATACTTCCCCCGATTTTCCCCCGGGGTAAAATGTTGTTTGTTCGTTTGTCTTTCTGCAATTTCACGGTTTTTTGCAATTTGTATATCTTCAAGGAGTTTTCCTAGATAGGTTTCATCACCACAAGTCACTGTCGGCCGCTGCAATAGACGATGGAAAGCAAGACAGGGGTTTGAGAAACTTGTAATAATGTATTTATTTTCATTTAAAAGTTGCTGTAAGAAACCATATACATTTTTACAGATTTTCTGAAGCACACAACTGCATTGAACTAGCTAATGAAGCATTGGAACATGCTCAGGCCAACTGGAATGTGGTGGCCTCTGGTGACGAGCTTCTAGAGTTGCCATTACAGCAACTAGTTACCCTTCTATCATCAGAGCAACTGAAAGTTGATAATGAGGCGCAGGTAATGAACTCTGGAACTTCTTCTAGGCTTGGTCGCGAAGAATTCACGTAAATCCCTTATTCACTTACAAGCTTCTGTCCACGGCTTCGCCTTCGAGGTACCTAGATAAAAATTAGCCTGTGTGTCCAGTCATGAGCAATACTGATTCCAAATTTCATCCAAATCGGTTCAGCCGTTACGGTGATTATTGATCGAGGTAGCGAAGATCTCCGAGTCTACTTGTACAATCGTTTGTATATGTTTATATGAAGGAATGTTTTTAAACAGCCAACAGACACATTCATAGTCCTGACCCCACACTAGAATTCCCTGTATCCTGGTTATCGGGAACCATGAGTACGTGATACTACAGCACCCAGACTCGAATCTGCAGAATATGAAAATGACATGCAAAGGATGAACAGGATCTAGGGTACTACTGAGTACTGACAGAGCACTCATAGTCTAGATTTTATAATTATTTCCAAGTGTTTTGAAAACTATTATGGTTTCAGGTTTTATACCCAGCCTTGAGGTGGCTGGAACACGACTCCGTGGGTCGAAGACGACATTGTTTTGAAGTTTTAAGTCACGTGAGACTTCCTTTGATACCACCAGAAGTACTCGACGAAGCAATCAAAAATGTTCAAGATCCATCAATAGCAGTTGCTTTAAAAACAGTCAGGATAGATATGGTAAGTTCTACTATCCCATAACATCTACTACAGATATTTGCCTGGATTCCTTATAGTTAGTGGAAGACCTGGCTTTGTCTGAACTGCGATAGAACCCCTTAATGATGCAGCAGGGTGTCGACAACTTGTGCAAGAGACTCCCTATTCCTCTGAATTGCATCAAAATAGTTTGACTTGTTTTCGATGTTTTCTGTACAGACAAAACAAATACAGCATCTTCCAGAATTTGTATCTATCTCGAAAGGGTTACACAATACTATGTAAAATGTGAAAGTTATTATATATGTGGTATATATAATAACTTTCACATTTTGAATAACTTTTGGCTAACTTTTATGAAGATTATGTTTAGTATTTTTTTTAAGTGTTAGTCAAAGTCCAATGTCTTGACTTTGACTTTGACTAACATTAGACTTGGGGAAGACACAAAGTCCAAAAAACAAAATTTTTCGTCAATTCCAAATAGTTTTCATCATCATTTGATTTAAGAGCCTTGCATCATTAGATTGAAGAGTCTGTGTATTTGATGTAATTCCCTACATTTATTTCCTTCCAAGTCTCTTACCTCTTTATACGACATCGACTTTCTCCTTCTACCTCCTTCCTAATCGTCATTCGCTTAATTACTGGAAATACATATTCATAAAGGTTATCTCATCATGAAGCTGTCTTTCCAGTTTTCTCCTTCTATTCTGAATAGTTGTCATTCTTTGAAATAATTTTACCGGTTTTTTTTCATGGTCTTATTCTGTGTAGAAATCTGGTCGCGGAGCGTTGGTGCCTTTGGGGGCGGAACCGCGTGCGCGCGCGCGCCGCTACTTACTAGTGGTGGGGGGCTCCTGCCGCGACATGGCCGCTACCCATCCCCCGCTCGCCAATGATAACATACTCTCAACTGTGATCAGATACGACATACTGAAGAGGTGAGCCACGTCGTACATTAAATTTAACACTTACGCGACTTAAAATTGTTTTTCTTCCAGCTAGAGCACTATTTCTCAAAGTGGGCGATAACGCCCCCTTGTGGGCGCTGGAGGCCTTCAGGGGGGCGGTTGAAGGCTCTAAAAGATATTGAAAGCGCTAATGCGGTCTAGAGGGGAAAGCATATGTTGTTATGTTTAAAAACTTAGGGGGGCGCTAGCGCTTTTTTATTCTCAATTTATGCGGTGGGAGAAATAAGTTTGAGAACCTGTGAGCTAGAGAGAGGCAGGCCTCAAACATTTTAAGAGGCTAGAGAGAGCTGATTATAGAGATAAGGTCGTGTACATAAGAAAAGAGTGAAACATATTACGCGTGGGACCAGTTAGTTACGGTACGGTAGCGCTATTCAGCAGTGGAGTAATGCTCGAATTGCTGTGTATTGAAGGGTATGAGTACCGGTGAAATTGCAGGTACATGAAACTTTTCACACGTTAAATCAAATCTCAGGGTCGGCAACGCGCGAGTTATACCTATTGTGTTGCAAACGTCTATAGGTGACGGTAACCGCTTACCAACGTGTGGACCGTATGCTTGGTTGCCACTTAAGTTATATTAAAAAAAAGTCACGTAATTGCTTCTTGATTGGAGCGTGTTAACGCTGTAACAAGGAGCGGCATTAATACGCATCCGATGGTAACAGAAAAGAACGCGTTCTAGAATAATCGCGATTAGACGCAATCTCTCGTGGATCTAGCTCGTTACAATAACATAACAATGTACTTACTTTGAGCTTATTTAAATACATGTAACTAAATAAAATAAATAAAGAATGCAGGACATTTTCACACAACATCATCTAGCCCCAAACTAAGCAGAGCTTGTATTATGGGAACTGCATTTCTGGTATACTACTTATACCAGAAATGCAGTTACCGGAGCGCGGCGCAAGCGCCTCACATGTGCCGCTCAAACGCCACGCCGCCGACGGCGCCTGCGCGCTCAGTCGTCAAGGCGGATGCGCGCGCGGCACATGTGTTTGTGCGCCACGATCTTTCGTCGACGCATTATCGATGTTTCGTACGGATTGTACCTACAAAGTAATTTTATTACCATGGCGTATCGGTACTCCGATATCGAGTACACGGATGGATGCTTGCTAGGTGTGATGACGATGTGTCGGAAGCCTGCCGCCAATATGGAACAAGGTTTCCAAATTTACCGACACCGAGCCGCGAGACGATGTTAGCCGCCACCCAGCGACTACGAGATTACGGACAGTTCCAGCACAGGATGTGGGATAGTGGTCGTCCTCCAAGGCGCACAGTACGCGAACAAGAAGAGATCCTGGAGTTCTTTGAGGCGAACCCCGCAGCGAGCACCGATGACGCAGCACGGCGGTTCAATGTATCCTAGTACTTCGCGTGGAGTGTCATTCACGATGAAGGCAAATACCCATTCCACCTTCATCGTGTTCAGGAATTCACCGAACCTGACAAACCTGCACGAGTGGCGTTTTGCAACGGTTTGCTTGCTGAACGGCCTACAATTCTGTGGACTGATGAAGCTACATATGGTAGAGTGGGATTGTTCAATATTCGTAATGAACATTTGTGGTGTTACGAAAACCCACACGAACCGAGACCAAATAATTTAAAACACCGATTTAGTGTGAATGTTTGGGCGGGAATAATAAATTCCATGTTACTGGGACCGGTTTTCTTAGATAGACTAAATGGTGAATCATACCTACAATTTCTCACCGAAACGCTGCCAGAATTGGAAGAAAGTATACCACTTGCCTACTTACGAGATATGTACTATCGACATGACGGCGCGCCAGCGCACTATTCTCGTCAGGTTAGAGACCACTTGAACAACATTTATTCCGATCGATGGATAGGACGTGGCGGACCTCGTGCATGGCCTCCAAGGTCAGCAGACATTACACCCCTGGACTTTTATTTATTGGGACACATAAAAACAATGGTGTATAGTGGTGGCGAAATCACAAGCCGAGACTTGTTGCTAGAAAAGATAATTTGGGCCTTTGGTCAAGTGAAATCAAATTTACAAGTGTTAGCTCGTGTTTACGAACAGCTGATTTTTAGGTGTGGTCTTTGTGTTGGTTGTGAAGGTGACTATTTTGAACGCTATGTGCGCGATACTCACCGCCACCCGCAAGATTTGAACCTGCTAGGTAATGTCTAATTTGTAAATATTATTTTAATCGATCATTTAATTATTGTAAATACGCTGATTCCAAAATAAAATAAATAAATAAATAAAATAATACCTACCTACCTACCCGATCTACATATTACCTATCTACATACCACTTATTTGTTTTTAATTGTTTAATGTATCCAGTCCCAAGCCTGGTCAAGTATGACGGGATTGTGGACTCATACCTACTGGCTACAAACCCCGCGAACAGTTGATATTAACTAGGTAGGTAGGTCTGAGTGTTGTTTATTATTATCGCCAGCGTATGCGCGCGCAAGCGTGCGTCGTCCTTGATGCAACATAGACCTACAAAAGTCACGACAGTTCAATAAAACTTAAATAATTTCTAATTAATGAACCTATTGAGTTATTTCAAAAGTCGTAGAACAAACGTTGTTGCTGATGATTCTAGAAACCTGGTCACCGAAGGTTGCTGGTCTTTTAAAAATAACCCTGTATACTTTTTTTTTGTAAGTAACTATATACATACTATAATATATATATATACCAAAATAGTCCTTAGAGACAGAAAAGTGCTCTTTATCTATGCGTACGACTTGTACTTCTGAGATATAAGACGCATTTGGAGAGCAGTAATCTAGATGTTTCTATCTGGATCAGTTGAGCCATCTACTTATTATAAGTAGAATTTAAAACTAAATAATCTATCTATATATTGCTTGTCCGTTTCATCTGTGTTTTGTATAAAAAAATTGTGTTTGTTAATAATTTTTAGTTACATTGTCAGAAAGTTCAACAACAGCAACCCAAACTAAAAGAATGATGTTGGTGATTGCAGGGAATGGGAAGATCTATCGCCGATGGGCATAGAGCGCATCCAGCCCGGCGTGGCGACGCTCGGTGGGCGGGTGTACGTAGTGGGCGGCGAGCAGGGCAGCCAGATACTGGCCAACGGGGAGGTTTATGATACGCAGGTAACACTTCAAACATACATAGCTTCTTGAACATACTCATAGAAATCTGTCATAACCAGGGATCGGAATAAGTAGAGTTTTTAAGTACCAAATGACGTCAAATTCACTTCTACGAAGTCTTAATATGGATATGCTTTTCAATACACCGCGGGTGCAACCGTTCTGTTGAAAACAAAACGAAGTAGGTAGATCTTTTTCATACGCATCTTCCATATATACATTTTTGTTCTTCGGTGCGTTGAGTGTGCATTGGTTTTCGGTATTGGATTTTTATATTATTGGCCTTTGCTTACGTGTTTGAACAGCATCCATGTAACCTGACAATTCTGGCTACGTTTAATGGATTGGAAATCTATTACAAAAGCTTTAGATGTTTTTCACGAAGTCAGAGCAATCATTATTTGGCCGGAAAATGATACCCAAAAATTAAAAAAAATGAGAATAGAAATCCAGACCGAGATGTCGTTAGAAATATTAGAGAAACAACAGTAATTCAATGAAATACTATGTCCTAGTGTAAAACATGCAATTCCTGCTTAGTTTTGCGTTAAAAGTAGGTAAGAACAGTATTAGAAGACATGAATCCCAGAACCCGCGATTAAAAGGCATATCCATATTAAGATTTCGTAGTGAATATGACGTCATTTGGTACTTAAAAACTCTACCCATTCCGACCCCTAGTCATAACATAAAAACAATAACAATAATATATAAACAACAATACATCATAAGATGTATTGTATTGTTAAAAGATAAAAAATACAATTCATATTTATGTATTATATTGTTTATCTTCAGTAATTTTAGCAGCATGCTAAAAATTTTTTAGCATGCTGCTAAAAATTTTTTACTACAATCAACTACATACCAAAATCTACAAAATTAAATAAAAAAAATCTTTTTTCCAAAGTCATGTGCAAAGTAAATTTTTTTTTTTTAATTTTTTTGCAACTACAAACGAAAATTTTACCACAACAAACGATTCCGTTCAAGAATCAACTACTAAACTTGAGTGCTGACAAAACCAGGAGATGAGTTTTTTTTCAAAGGCCTCTTTAACTTTTTTTTTTTTTACAAACAAAAAAAATTGTTACTACAATCAACTACATACCAAAAACTACAAGATTAAATAAAAAAAAACTTTTTTCCAAAGTCATGTTCCAAGTTTTTTTTTTTTTTTTTGCAACTACAAACCAAAATTTTGCCAGTACAATCAACTACAAACGATTCTGTTCACGAATCAACTACTAAACTTGAGTGCTGACAAAACTAGAAGATGAGTTTTTTCAACAGCCTCAACTTTTTTTTTAGAGCTACTACAAAGAAAAAAAATTTTACTACAATCAACTACATACCAAAATCTACAAGATTAAATAAAAAAAACACTTTTTTCCAACGTCATGCGCAAAGTAAAATTTTTTTTTTGCAACTACAATTATCTACAAACGATTCTGTTCACGAATCAACTACTAAACTTGAGTGCTGACAAAACTAGAAGATGAGTTTTTTCAACGGCCTCTAACTTTTTTTAGAGCTACTAAAAAAAAATAACTACAATCAACTACAAACGATTCTGTTCACGAATCAACTACTAAACTTGAGTGCTGACAAAACTAGAAGATGAGTTTTTTCAACGGCCTCTAACTTTTTTTTAAAGCTACTAAAAACAAAAAAATATTTACTACAATCAACTACATACCAAAATCTACAAGATTAAAAAAAAAAAAGATTTTCCAAAGTCGGGTGCCAAGTTCACAAAGCTCAAAATTATTTATAATTTTTCAATTTATTCCTAGCATGTGCTCAAAATGGTGAAGAGCGAAATGCCTTAGAACCAAAAAATCGAAGGCATGTGCCATTGGTTGGTATTCCAATAAACGGCAATGAGCTTGCAACCTGTCACGTGGAATGCTAACTACTTGCAAAACGCGGTCATGTGCCAAATGTTATGTTTGCCTGTGCTTATGACTACCCCCTTCTTTTTATCCTCAAAGATCTTCTCACTGAGTATGTATCTGAGGATGGACATCATGGGAGAATAAAGTCGTGAGCGTGTTTGTTTGTTTTGTGTAGTTTAGTTGCTGAGCCACAGATGGCATTGTAGACAAACGCTTTATGGGTCGTAGCGTGATGGTTAATAACATATAACCTTAATCAAGAATTAGGTTATCTGTGGTAGGTGCATATTTTTTTCAAATCTGACTAGAATTTTCAGGGATTTGCGCGTTCAAACAAAAACAAACAAACTCTTCAGGTCTTTTATTAGTACTGATATTAATCTCAGGTCATGGAAAAGCGTCATAATAATGTTGAACATTTTTCACATAGCATCATCTAGCATAGGTCTCTTCATACATTGAATTCCCTAATGAGTGGTATATATTTTGTATTTTCAGACGGATAAATGGAGCAACATATCACCGATGAAGGAAGCTCGCTGCGAATTCGGCATAACAGGATGGAACGGGTACCTGTACGCGTTCGGCGGCTGGGTCGGCTCAGACATGGGCTCGTCCGTGGAGGTGTACGACCCGTTCATGAACGAATGGACGGTCTGCGGACGCATGCCCGAGCCCAGATTCGGCATGGGCGTCGTCAATTTCGAAGGTACATGTATGTTGCACTACGGTTTTGTTTGCAGTGACGACTGAAAGGAAGCTATTTTCTACAGAAGGAGGTGCTTTTCAAAGGTACCTAAATGTCGATTGCACTACGCTTTTATTTGCAGCGACGAATAAAAGGAAGCTATTTTCTACAGGAGGTTCTTTTCAAAGGTACCTAAATGTCGATTGCACTACGCTTTTGTTTACAGTGACGAATGAAAGGAAGCTATTTTCTACCGAATTTAAAAAAGGAGGTAGGTACCTAAATGTCGTTTGCACTACGTTTTTGTTTGCAGTGACGAATGAAAGGAGGCTATTTCCAACCGACTTTAAGGAGGTTCTTTTCGAAGGTACCTAAATGTCGATTGCACTACGTTTGCAGTGACGAATGAAAGAAGGCTAATTTCAATCAACTTAAAGGAGATTCCTTTTTTTTTTATTTTCTTCTATTGTGAACTGATCTTAATGGTTTATTTTTAATGGGTAGGGTATACTACAACTGTCATACATTTTTTTTAAATCCTACCTCAATGGGTGACTTTTATAAACTTCCCGTTATTTGAAGTAGGTTTTAATATTTTCCAAAAAAACGTACGTAAAACTTATAGATCCTATTTTTTATTTTATTAGTATGGGTCTCCTGTTCTGTTTCTCGAACCGGCTATTTAGAGTATGGGACTTTCTCACCGTCAGGCAATATTCCTTATTCCAAATTGTTCTGAAAAAACACTTTCAACTTACATTTAGTAACTATTGTAGTAATTAATGTAGTTCCCATAACACAAGCTCTCCTTACTTTGGGGCTAGACGAATGTCAAGCATTATTTTTATTATTTGACAAGCTATAAAAGTGAAGAAAAGGTACTGTCTATCCTTCCCAAACATTCCAGATCTACTAGGAAATAGGATAGTTTAGGAGTCTCTCTTTCCATTAACCAGATGACAAATAGAGAAAAACGTTTTCTCTTCTGTTGTCAAAACCATTGTATTGACCGCTCATACTAAAGAAAGCTTCACCATCCTACAGGTAATCTTTGTGTTTCTTAGGTCTTATCTACATCGTCGGCGGCTGCACGCATTCGCACCGGCGGTACACGCGCGACCTGCTCTGCTACCAGCCGGCGGCGCGCAAGTGGCGCTCCCTGCGGCCCATGCAGCACGCGCGCAGCCAGGCCGGCGCCGTCGTGCTCGGCAACTATCTCTACGTGATCGGCGGGAACGCGCCCAAACGGAACGTGCTCACCTCCGTCGAGAGATACAGCTTTGATGATGTCAGTTATGCACCATTAATTCCTTCGTAAATCAGCGAGATGGTAACAGATGCTCCAATAGTATCATAATATTTCCAGGATATTTGGGAGGAGGTGGCGAGTCTCAAGGAGGCGCGCGCGGGGTGTGCGGCGGGAGCGGCCGAGGGCATGCTTGTGGCGGCCGGCGGAGACAGCGAATCCAACGGCGAACGCGCCTTCTACCGCGCGCGAACCACGCTCGCCAGCGTCGAGCTGTACGACCCGCGCGACGGCATCTGGCGCGCCGGCCCACCGCTGCCGCACTCGCGGGCCGAGGCCGGCGCAGCTCTACTCTGACACTGACCCATAGCGGCAGCGAGCGCGTCTTCTACCGCGCGCGAACCACGCTCGCCAGCGTCGAGCTGTACGACCCGCGCGACGGCATCTGGCGCGCCGGCCCACCGCTGCCGCACTCGCGGGCCGAGGCCGGCGCAGCTCTACTCTGACACTGACCCATAGCGGCAGCGAGCGCGTCTTCTACCGCGCGCGAACCACGCTCGCCAGCGTCGAGCTGTACGACCCGCGCGACGGCATCTGGCGCGCCGGCCCACCGCTGCCGCACTCGCGGGCCGAGGCCGGCGCAGCTCTACTCTGACACTGACCCATAGCGGCAGCGAGCGCGTCTTCTACCGCGCGCGAACCAGCTCGCCAGCGTCGAGCTGTACGACCCGCGCGACGGCATCTGGCGCGCCGGCCCACCGCTGCCGCACTCGCGGGCCGAGGCCGGCGCAGCTCTACTCTGACACTGACCCATAGCGGCAGCGAGCGCGTCTTCTACCGCGCGCGAACTACGCTCGCCATCGTCGAGCTGTACGACCCGCGCGACGGCATCTGGCGCGCCGGCCCACCGCTGCCGCACTCGCGGGCCGAGGCCGGCGCAGCTCTACTCTGACACTGACCCATAGCGGCAGCGAGCGCGTCTTCTACCGCGCGCGAACTACGCTCGCCATCGTCGAGCTGTACGACCCGCGCGACGGCATCTGGCGCTTCGGCCCACCGCTACCGCAATCGCGGGCCAAGGCCGGCGCAGCTCTGACACTGACCCATAGCGGCAGCGTAACCACGCTCGCGTTCATAATTTGACACTGACCAATAGGCGACAATACCATACATAGGTAATCTCAAATTACCAAAATTACTGCCAAATTGCGTTTTTATTTTTGTAACGCGAACCACCTTAGGTTCGCGATTTATACTCACATGCTTATAAAATCGTATGTTTAATCGAGTCGGTAATTAACATTTTCATTAAACAAGACATTAACCGACCCATTATTTATTGGCGGAAACGCAGCAGAGACCGAAATCGTAGGCGGAAACTAAACGAATGATGATGTCACAAATGAAATGGGATAATCAAATAGTGTTACATTTTTGCGTTACATAACCTTAATTTTAACTTTTTTTATGTCTAGATTGATATTTGTTACCAATTAACTACAGCTGAACCGATTTGTATGAGAAATATAGTTCGTGACCTGTGTTGTGTGTTCGGAATAGCACAGGCTGTTTCATCCGGGCAAGTGAAGCCGGAGTTAGAAACTAGTACACAGGGTGTGGCAATATAACGGGTTTATCGAGAAAAGTAACTTTTTCAGTTTAATTTAAATTTTACGATTAATCAAATGGATATCGCATTACGGATGGAAATAGTCAATAAAGATTTGACATTAACATTATTGAAGCTGACTTTTTTCGTAAAACAAATGTAGTTTTTTTTATCAATAAAATCTAATTTTTATTAGGAACAAAACTTTTTAACTATCACAGAAGGGGTACTTGACTGGTCAAGCTGTACGACCCGCGGAGACATGATGATCTTTCAACATCTTGTATTATGTACCTTTAGAAATGTATGTACAAAATATATATTTGACAAATACCCGATACTTGATACTGATCTCTGAACTGATTTAGCTATTGAATCTGCCTAAAATGATGATGCTACCGACAAAACGACGAAACTTGCTTTAGAAGACCAAAACCAAGTAAAAATATAATAATATGTATTGAGTTAGTAGACATAGATAGGCACTAACGATTCACAGATTTCGTCTAACTAACCACGGTATGATAGTTTATAAGTGTAGAGGTATTATAAGATACAATAATGATATTAGAATAATATGTATAATTATACTGTTAAGATATCTAATATTTATTACGTGATTTTTAAATAAATTACATTTAAGTGTACCTGTGTTTAAGAAAATTTGAAAATAAACTGCCCACGGCGTTGTGTCGAGACACGATTTGTTAAGGTATCGAAGTAGCATGCTTTAAAGGGAATCCGTCGAACCAAATTTTATCGGCAATTTTTACCTAATGATAGTTTCTTGTTTTTGTTTCGTACTTTCAGGACCGAAGTTTTAAAGTTATAACTTTCTAACCTTAGTCTCAGATTATAATACTATACTAGTACATTAGTCAAGAACAGCTAAGAGAGCAATTTCAAGCTATTTTGAAGCCTTATTTTATTTTAAACGGTTACTTATTATTTATTTTGAATAATACAATTCGTCCCCCAATTTCCCATGTGGTAGGTACAGCCTGCTTAGCATGAAGACCCAAGACAACGGGTTTGTCTACCGCCGAGAAGACAAAAAATATTTTGTCCCTCTTTTGATTGACAGACTAGGCGACGGAAATAGTTTTGTCTTCTCTTTCGTAGACAAAACGTCGTCTTGGATGCTCATGCATGCTAAGCGGGCAGGAAGGTGCGCGAAACAGTTGCTATTTTATTTTCTCATTTCCGTTTATAGATTCTCAGTTTTACACTGAGATGAGGGAGAAATCTTGGGTATGACGCACGGACGGGTATGACGCACGGACGGGTATGACGAAGGTATAGTTTGGAACTTACTTCCAATCGACAGAATTAAATGACAGAAATAATGTATGTACGACAGTGATTCTGCTAACCTACTGGCTTTGTTGAAATGAGAAATTATGTAACTATTTAAGAAGTAGACACTGAGCGCTGGGTAGGTATGCATTAGTTTATTGTATAAGTTAGTAAAAATAGATTTTTTTTTTTTTGACGTAATATTTTACACGCTCAAACCAGGAAATTTCGCATCTATGGCATGACACATTTCTTCAGCCAAATACAAACGTCCAACCAATCCTTCGAACAGGGACGCTGGTCTGTCAGGACGGTGCAGTTCTGTTCCAGGCCTCTCCACTGCACACCATTCCATAAAACAGCAGGCTCGATAGAGGTGCATAGGATTCTGCAATATTGTCAACAGATTAAAGCCTGAATTCATAGTCGGGGGTTGAGCAGTCCCCAAAAATCCATCATTCAACATTCGCCTTATGGCTGGATGCAAAGGTTGAATTTGAGCTTGAATTTTCACATAGCGCCTGAATAGTCCCCTAGGGGAGCCTCTATTTGACTATGAATTCGGGCCTAACTTTCTTGAACAGAGACAAGGTTTTAAAATAGATTTTTAAGGATAGCAAACTTTCATCTGCATCAAAGTCAGGTGTTCCTCATGGACCGATTAGTAAGCACAACTAGCTGTGCCATCCCAAATATTAGTTCAGTTATACAATACTTGGCAGAACTAGTTTTGCTATAAATGTTCCTTACATAGAAATGTTCCATATGACATCACCTGTTCTGGGTGGTCATAAAAAAACAACCTAACCTATCCGAGTTGGATCAGCCCAGGAAGGATTTTTCAGTTGTGCCAAGTTGTGTCTAACGGAACTAATATTTGAGCAGGTGTTCCGATGACGCAACTAATGGCGCATTGGTCCACGAGGAATTCGCTGTCAAAGTTTGCACCTTGCATAAGGTTGATTCAGCAAGACCTTTCTGCGTTCGAGGACAATACTAGAAGCGCGATTTGGACCAAAAACGTGACGAACTGAAGAGAAGACCGTCTTCAACATAATCTGACGACATCATCACAGTAATTGGTTGACTAAACATTGAATATGTAGTTAACTCATTTCTACTCACTTTAGTAGCCTGGTATAACTGAAGAAACGCATAAGCATTTCCGCTGACCCCATGG
Organism: Perizoma flavofasciatum; assembly: GCA_958496245.1. Lineage (NCBI taxonomy): Eukaryota > Metazoa > Arthropoda > Insecta > Lepidoptera > Geometridae > Perizoma > Perizoma flavofasciatum. The sequence goes on along the minus strand of OY292425.1, from coordinate 7,393,865 downwards.
CAAATACTATATCCTTTTGTGCAAAGCCCACGTTGCCATATTACGTCACCCAACTGTAACGCAATTCTCATATATTTATCGTCTTCGAACACCTAAAAGGCATAAATTAGCAGCAACTTAACATCCCAGTAAGAATACAAATGTGCAGCCATTTATTTGTATTCTTAGTGGGACACATTGTTCGCTCATATTGACGACATCGATGACGCGGCGGGCTAGTAGCCGCCTGCGACGCAAGAGGCGCGGTTTCGATTCCCGCTAAGGGACAAATGTTAGTATGTTCTATGGGTATTTGTTCCAGATCACACTAACTCATGGCTATCGAGATGGAAATCAATTTTGACACTAGTTCCTTATTTTAATGGCCCATCCATCCAAAAAACGGAACATCCAATATGAAGCCAATTTTGTTCATTCGCATTGTCAATCTATGGCTCATCCAGCTTACAAATTAGCGTGAAACGATTCATCCCATCCGATGATACCAGCCATGGGAAATTAGTGTGATCGCCCCGCTGGTCTGGATGTTATGGTACCCTGATACCCACGACAGAGAATTCTGGCAGGACTATGGTATTTATTATATGGTATCTATTTTATCGCGCGAGGAACCGGCGTAAATTCACTTTCGAATTTTAAATTCACGTAGTTTTTAAGTTGACGTTTCTATATGATCCTTGTGATTTCAATGAATAAAAACCTATTGACTTTGACTTTGGGTATTTATATGATTATGTTGCCAATTTTGATGCCGGGAGTTTTTAGGCTGCCCAAAAGCATGCAACATGTATTTAAATCAGTCATGTAGTTCACATAACACAAGCTCGAAAGATACCTTTCTACCATCTGTACTTGCTGACTGCCACTCCTACAGAAATATGTGCATTACAAAAATATCTGTGATTTCAATGAATAAAGAAAATCGACTTTGTTTTTTAGTTTTTAATACTTTTCACACAGCATAATCTAAATTAATTAAGCAGAGCTTGTATTATGGTAACTACATGAATGATATTTGACTTGGTTTTTTTATTCCTGGACATTTTTAACACAGCATCATCGAGCCCCAAATTAAGCAGAGCTTGTATTATGGGAACTACATGACTGATATACTACATATATAGTTTGACTGACAAGTAGATTAAAATAATCATCTTAAACATCTCACATAGATTGTGTGTGTTACCTGGGATGCTAATATACATAATGGAACAAATCCAGGTGCCCCATGACACCACTGAACTAATCTATCTCCAGAACTAGAATCCAGTGATGATGGAAAATTTCCACTTGGAAATTGCTGATTGATTAACCAATCCAATGTAGGTTTTATGAAGCTACGTATTTCAATAATGTTTATGTAGACTCTTGCCTGAAACCAAAATATTATTGTTACTTTTTCACATCATTGCTTTAGTCTGAAATAATAGAAGCTAAGATCTTTCTTAAGTGTTGGTTCTACCTAGTTTTCTCAGCTAGCTATGCAAATTCGAAATTTATTGCCTAAGCCAGTTTTTAGCTTGTCGCCCACCACAAGAATAAATATTCAAATTTTTAAAGTCCCGTTTTTACAGGACCCCCTCTATCTATTCTTTAAGTTGGTGGTAGGATACATACTTGCAATAAAAGATACAAAATTCCTGCCATTCCATGTGCAGCCCCAAAATAAACTTTATCATGCCATTGCCACAAAAGGGGACTCTCTGATTTTTCTTTCACAGATAACTGTTTTCCAGACTTCAGAATTGCATTGATTACTTTTTCAATGTGGTTAGCTGGAATAGCCTCTTTTCCATTTATATGTTTGTTCACAAACAACAAGGCATAGAGGTATCCTGCTTTTCCGTACAAAAGCTCATCAGGTGAATCATTTAGAAGTGATAACAAGGACATCAGCCTGAAATTATAAATTGAACAACTCTGCTGTTCTTTTTCAACTTACTTTTTTATAAAAAACTAAAAACTTCTAATTAAATAAAATATGGACTAATTCAGATATATTAATTGTGCCACAAGCACAATTAATAAAATTACTTATACTTACCTAACAGCTAGGGATTTGTAGCCAGGAATATTTGTGGGACATTTTTTCCCCAATTTGTATGATATAACAGTTGCTAAAGCAATGGGTCCTGCATCACCACATAGGAAACTGATGCGTTTTCCTTTTAAGTTGTCGAGGTTAAGATACTCAAAAGCTACCTGTAAGAAAATAATTACAAATTAGGACACAAAGATGCAATTATTAATCAATACCTAAGTGAAACCACAGAGTTCCCATAAACCCAAACCCCATTCAAAATGTCAATTTAAAGAAAACCTAAATAATCATATTTTGAACTTTAAAAATGCTGTTGCATGTTAAGGTTTTTTCATCCTTCTTTTATTTTAAATCTTATACATTTGCCTTTATTTACAAATACAAAACACAAACAGGCTGATGGATGTTTTTTTTATTTGTAATTTTTATATTGCTCCAATAAAAAAAAATACACATACCTAATCCAGACCCCACACTAGCTTTTCCTGTGTCGTGGATATCAGGAAATACTAGTAGGATGATTAAACAATACCCAGACCTGGAAGAAATATCTGCAAAACACAAATATTTGCCCCACAGCGGTAAACAAACCCACAACTCAACATGTATTTGGACTCCCTTTTCCACATTCGGAATCAAAGTTGTCCATTATGCATGGATCACATCACAGCAGGCACCCACCATGCCATTATGGTCAACTTATCTTAAAATAAGGTTAAAACTAAAAACTGTTTTTCCACAAGAGCAAAAACAAACTCAAAATTCATTCATATTGTAAAAACGTGAATTTTCACGTACTGCACTATCGTCGCGCCGTGCACTACCACGCACGTAGTTGTGCGTTGTAGTGCACGGCGCGACGCGGAAGGAGAAAGTCGCAACCACTCACCCTGATGAAGGCTCTCGGAATGAGTCGAAACTTAGTCGGTGCCTTCACCGATAGTCAAGTCAAGTTCACGATAGTTTTTTTCTCAAAATTCATATTTAGTTACTTATTGCTTAATATCTTCAGGTACTTATTTCCACACCATAATGAACCAACCAAGAGTTTGAATGCAGTCACAGAAACAATTAGCTTATTTTTGAAATCTAGCTAGAAAATGAATAGGCATGATTAGAAACTAACCTTCAATGTTTCATGATCATTATTTTTTAGTGAGCACATTAGGTAAAACATTCCCAAGCCAGCTGATCCTGTGTAGACAGTTTCATCATGAAAAATATCACTTTCCATTTTAGAAGTCAATAGAGAGAGCTTATTAGTTTTAAAGTTTTGTAGTTTTGAATGAAACTTTTCTGATATCTGAAAGGAAGTTATAAGTTTAGCTAATAAAAGGATTTTTTTAATGCTATTCGTAATGAATGAGTTCACCTTGTTCAATTGGCACTTCATTAAAGCTGAATGAAGTATCATCAAAAAAACAAGGAATTAAATTTTTAAATTCACTTTATAATAATGTTTATCTAAGGTCCTTGTGATTTAAATTAATAAAAACTTTGTGACCAACTTTATTGCTCCAGCCTGCATTTAAATGTACTTGATTTGGGCATATTTTTTATGGAGCTAGAATAAAATATACTAGCTTTCTAGCTGATTGCGCCAGTGGAGTCACGGGAGTCATTAGAGAGGAGTGCCTAGCAATTTTTTTTTAGCACAAGAGCAACCAATACTTCTTACCCCATGGCGGGAATCATTGAGTATACTAGTAACTGTTTCGATGGAATAACTTTCAAAGTGATTTTCGAATGATCCTTTTGAAGCCATAACAAAAACAACCTATTCAGTCAGATATAGACCGTCCAAAAAATATAATTGAAATTGGTTGCTGTAATGTAGGATAATTTAAATAACGAAAATTATTTTCTAGTCTGCATTACTAATTTTGTTTATGCTATGTTTTCTGGCCGTGGTTATTGTTATTATTATTGTTATTATTGCGGAAGAATCAGCAGGCAGTAGGTAGTTAGTTACATTTTTGATCTGTGGTAGGTAGTAGCCTATTTACTAGCACAGACTAAGAAGCAAGCGAAAAAAGAACTGTGCTTGCGTACTAGTACTTAGATAATCCAAATTAGCGATGGGTCGTCGAAATGTGCCGTAAAACTTAAAACTTCCTTTTTACTTTTTTATGTGAGCCTATTTGAAGAAAAAATACTTTCATTTTATTCAAATACAGATCAAACAGCTAGCTATCTAAAGATCGTCGATTTATAGATAGGTATCTATTTATTTGCAATAAAAAACTTCCCTTCATACATTTCCAGTTTCATTATAAACTCGTCTATGAACGCGTCTCGTCGCGTCAGTATAGCCATCTACGATTTCAACTAGTTCAAATAGTTGTGAACCATCGATGCGTTTATTCAACGTGAATGGTTGATTGAACTGCGTGAACGTAGACGGTTAATACCGTCTACGTTCACGCATCGTCTCGTCGCGTTGCCCATCGATATGAACTTTGTGGAATCTTAGTTTAGCCGTCTACGATTTCAACTAGTTGAATGAGTGACAGTACACGTAAACGGTTAATTCTTCTAGTTCGTTTATTCGACGCCCATCGCTAATCTAAATTAGCGGATTATAACCATTACGTGTAAACCTGACGAGACGTTTCAAAGTTATCTATAAATGAATTTTGACTTTGGCTTCATACATAGTTATTTTAATTTTATTTAATAACACTTTATTGCACATTTATAGAAATTGAACAATAGGCCGACTTAATGCTAATATCATTTTCTACAAGCCAACCCAATTAATTTTGATTGGCGGTAAGCGTGCTATAATTTTATCAACTTTTATAATAGATACAATATTATTTTATATTTTATAAATAAAAAGAAAGTTACGGAAGACGAGGCAGTATGGTCATACGACTATAGCCTACCCTAAAAGGGTAAACTGGAAAAAAATGATAACTAAGCACGGCCACCACAGGTTAGTTAGGGATACTACATGGCAACCATGTTGACACGATGCAACGTAGTGGTTATTTTCTCTATGATCATTAACTTGTCATTATTGCAGTGTTACAATACAAATACCTACGTTCAACCCTGTCGAAACGATGATGATGATGACCGTTTGAAAATGTTTATATGGAAATCTTGTCGATACGAGGCGCGGCGACGACGTTTTGACATTGTTATAAACTCAGCATTTTAAAATCTTTGGTGAACTAGCCTGTGGTTAACAGTTGATAAAAAGTCCCATGTGAGATTTCACCACAATTTTTCACCGATTTTCAAGGATTTTTTTCATGAGATTTAGGGACCCTCTTGAAGTTACTTTTTAAAAAACATTGACGATATCCTCCTTTTTCGAAGTTGTAAAAAAAAAGTTGGTGAAAATTTATATGTAAATTATACGTATCTATATGGTCTAATATACCTTTTCGGCTTCGGTGACTCGTCTTTGTTTAGACTAATTTAAATTCACTTTAATGTATTCATAGTTTATCTACCCTACCTATTACGACCTTATCTTTTTGCATTTCCTATTATTATTTATATGTATAAATCTATGTGCCTATATATCTAAAATAATATGTTATCTATTTGAAAAGTTCGGTTCCGGTTGGTACATAAAATTGATGTTTTTCTCTAACATATATCACTTTTTGTCAAAATCTTCAATAAAAAACTTTTCGTTTCTTACTAGAGGTGGTAATTAGTAATACTAGGTATTACAGTGACTGTCATGATAATATACATAAGACAAATACTAGAAAAACATACCGTCAGATAACAAGGAAAATATCGATACTGTTATGGCTGTGTTGTTTCACAACTGTTAAATATGCACGTGCAGTTTAGCAACCTAAGATCTGTCTAACTAGATGAGTAAGTAACGTTCTATGTTTACTCTTGCGTGATACAAGGGGCCCGTATCTGAATAGGTTTATTTATCATTATTGCAGGTATTGTAATCGTTAATGTATGAAATATGCTTAGATAGTCAACTTATGAGTTGTGCGCGCATACTTACCTACTGTTTGTCTGCCTGGCAGCGTGTAAACTAGTCATTACTGGATCCACTTATCTAATTGAAAAGCAGAAAAATATCGAATCATTACACTATTACTTTTATTTTATTATATTGCTTGTATAGCAACCCAAAATTTAATAATTTTCACATTTAATTTCTGTTAATTTTCTGTTGATTCGATAATTTTCTGTTCATTTTATGACACGAAATACTTATGTGTCTCTGTCCGGCAGATCTTATGGTTTATCACAGGGGTAATTACTCTACGTGAGTATTAGTTGAGGGTTAGGTTATGCTGGTATAGAAATACCTATTACTTATACTTGCTAAGATAAATACGCCTAACTCACCTCTATTATTTGGTTTAATAGTTAGAGAAAAATGCAAAAAGAGCTAGCGCATGCGTCTTGAAATTCGGCCATATTGTTATGACGCATACAAGATCTTTAGGTCTCCGCCAGTGACGAGTCTTCTCGCAGTTGACGTGGCTACTACGTACTATCCCGTTCACCCACTCCGGACGCAGCATAGACGGTGACGAGGAATACGTAACTGGTGAGTGCTTGAGGAGACAAAACTTCCAACTCGTCACAACCGTATCTATTTGATTTCACAATACCGAATGTTACATGATAATGGAATACCTATTCGAGAACACTAAAAAAGCCTCAACTAAATGCTGCTTATCTGCGTTATGTGTCAGAGACGCAATAGGGATTTCCGCGTTCAGCCAGGATCTGATTCTGTGGCGACGATTTCGTTCTATGACTTCCAACCTGTACCTACCTACCAACTCAGCCAGTACTACGATGGAAGCAGAATCTCAAAATAGTGTTGTGTGTTGACATTCAACATCGAAATAAAACAAAATGTTGAAACTTGTTGAAATCAAAATGCACAGAAAGATGACCTTGAATTTTAGGTGACCTAAGTAGCCATGGAGGGAATGGTGGAAGAAAATGGCACTTCTGGTGTCTCAGATCCTTTGGCGGGAGGGAGCTCATCAGGCGCCTCAGCACATGTAGTGGCTGTGACCAGTCTAGTGCAACTCACTTTGCCTTCACAAGCCCCCTCTGCTCAGGTATATATATTCTTATACCATATCAGTTATTGTGTGACCATTATCAATGTATGATTTATTTGAATTTAGCTGCATGAATAATTTAGCCACTAGTGTATTCTATCTTTGTTTAGAAATAACTTAGGTACATTATTTTGTTGACAATATTGCACAAACCTTGTAATTAGTCCATATATTTATTTTTCAGGTGCAATCAGTGATCCAACCTAACCAACAATCTGTAATCCAGACAGCATCAAATATACAGACAGTTCAGTTACCCAAAGGAAATGTTATTCTTGTCAGTAAACCAAGCTCTGTTATCCACACTACTCAAGGAACTTTACAAACATTGCAGGTTTGTTTTTGACTACCTTATTAAATACTTTACTTTATATACTTTATTGTAAATGTGGTTGTTAAAGTAAATGTGGAATGCTAGCATCTAACTACTACCTACTTGGTAGTAGATCTATCCTCAGGGATCTATGTATTAATTAGTTTCATATGTTTACATTTTGTAAAAGTCTTAAAATTATACATATTGTTAGACATACTGAGTGTAGATCAGAGGATAGCATCATGGCCATTATTATGTGAGTGTTTGTTTTGCACTTACTTGATTCCAAGAAGTAGGAAGGTTAACACAACATATGTTATTTTTACTTAGATCAAACCAGAACCAAACTCACTGTTGAGTTCTCAGGGCCAGTCATGCAGTGATGATGATGACAGTGATGATGACAGTCCAAAAAGGAACTACAGAGAAATGTTGACAAGACGCCCATCCTACAGAAAAATTCTTAATGATCTTGGCGGAGCAGAAATAGCTGGTTAGTAACTCTTTATTTTTAAAGCAAGTTATGATGCTTTCACACTACATCCAGTCAAAGTAATCAAATATTTTTATTGAGTGCAAAGAGCGAGCTTTTTTGTTCTAGTTGATTCAAAAACTTATTCCTTTAGAAGAATAAGTGTACCTTCTTACTCAATTGAATGATTCTACTATCCAACAAACTTCAGTATAATAGCAGCATTTGTTAAGAATACACAATAAGTACATAATTATTATATACACAAACAAAACACTCCATGCCCTTATTGAAGTCATAATGACTGCATAATTCAGGTTTTCATAAAACACAATTAAAAACAAATTACTTATTTACCAGTCACATGTCACCACTAAATTAGTTATAAACAAGTAAAAATCGGTATTTTTTTCTGGCCAAAAAGTGGTTGGGGGTAAATAATGGATAAAATATCTAATAGTATAAGAACATGATAATATTACAGACAATCGCATGGGGTCTAAAGCAGGATGCGAGAACGAAGTGACGCTGTCATCTTCCTTGTCATTTGCTCCAGGTCAGTTTAATGTGCAGCGGTTGACACTCTTTGTTTCTGTGTGCAACATGTGTCACTAACCTTGTTTCTATGCATCATTCCATAACTTTTCACGATGCTGCCACAAAGCCCATGACCTTCAGCTACAGAGGTATCTCATCATCATGTGTTTCATTCTTACTGAAATATAAAAGAAATATAACAAATGAGTTACACTTAGTTAATACATCTTTCCTAGTATGTTTGCTAGCTTCACCATTTTCACTTGTCCATGAATATTGAGTTTGAACAGTAGTGTTTCTCAAGGTGCTGCCAGGAACATGAAAGTATAAATTGTTTTTTACAGGAACACCAAAAACATGGACATAAAATATGTGTCTTCTCGTTTTCTTTAAATATCATGTTTTGTAGACAAACTGAAAATAACTTGCACACTGACGACAATCCTGGGACAGCGGAGTGGGATACAATAGAAACGGTTAAGATTTTCTTTTCTCTGTACAGCATTGCAGATTATTAATTGAGCTCCTTGTGTTATATCTGTTCTATAAAAAAGCAAAGCTCCTCAGAAATGCAGAGTTCATTATTCAATAGGTAAGATAGGTAGTTATGTTTATAAATAAATAATAAACACAACAGTGTTATGGCTGATTGAGTGTGATCAATTTTGATAAGAAATTTACATTCATTTCATGATTTGACAGAATGAATGTTATAAAAGTTTACAGCAGGTTATATGTAGTGTATGCTATAAGGCGATGACGTCATTGGAACGAATAAATCTGTTTGTTATTCCTTTCAGTGACGTAATTTACTCCCGACGAGGTCAAATGACGTAATGGTGTGAGGTCATATTGTTTACTGGCTGGTTGTTACCTGTGAAATTATTTTGACAAGATTCATAATAAAAAAGTATTTTCAAATTTACAAATGACTTGAATGAATGAGCTACTTGGCCTCGCTCGCATAGCTCCTACCCGAATAATAATTTTACCTAGGTGTTCTTGGTCTAGTTGCAAACTGTATAGGTACATCATTCAAATATCATTAAATCAGTTTAGCTGTTACAATCATTGTTATAATAATATTTGCAGAATAATATCAGAAGAACTAAAAATCATATTTAGTCAAATTAAAATTCCTAATCGTACGGAAATTCTTTGAAAAAATAGCGATTTTTTAAATTATTTAGCTAACAATGATTTGCTGTGCAAGCCGGATTTCATTTTGTATTAGAGGTGCTTTGAATCATTTTATTACTTACGTCCACTAACAATTCATCGCGATTTGTCATCGAAGATCCATCCCTTGGATTGATTGGTCATTGGATTTTTAACTTGTGTTCTGCTTATTAAATCAAGTTTATGATTCGTTCGTAGTTTATAGGTTGTGTAACAACAATATGGATTAAGTAGTACCTACTGCTTTCCTTATAAGTTTTATTCTTTTGTGACTAAGTCTTATTACTTAACTTTTGCATTAGTTTTCTCTTTACCTTATTACCCCGAAATTGAATACGGTGTGACTAGACATGGGTAATGGTAACTAATAGACTACAAAGTACCTAAGGTACTTTGTAGTAATCGCTAGCATATTTCTGCATTTCAAAGGTGAACTAAGGTGATAAATAAAAAAAATGGTATTCTTTGTCTATCTAAGTTGCTTTATGTGCCAATTGCTCTTGTTACAATTAAAAAAACCAAAAGCATTATTTACATAAAGTAGAGTAGGTACGACCTACATTACATAGTGCCATTTGTTTGTGTTATTACACAAAAAAGCTGAACAGAATCCTTCCTAACCGTAACCATTATGGTCCGTAGATCCTAGTGACCACGGAAATGGACTTGCAATGTCAAAAAAATATAAATAGCGCTCACACCGTATAAGACGAGAACTTTTATTATTTTTATTTACTACTATTTTTTTTAAAACTGTCGTCTATTGCATCGCCCCCTAGTGAGTTGTGGTGATAAAACTTATATGACGACCTCGACGTCAGGACGACGACGGCCTGCCTGAGACGCAAAAGGTTGCGGGTTCGATTCCCACCGCGGGGCAATTGTCTGTATGATCAGCAAATATTTTCTTGGGTCTGGGTGTTTTCTATGTATATTATGTATTTACAAATAAGTACAAAAGTAGTATTTCAGTCATGTAGTACCCATAATACAAGCTCTGCTTAGTTTGGGGCTAGATGATGCTGTGTGAAAAAGAAACATCCTAGAATATCCTTGCAAAAAAACAGCATATAAATTAAATAAGCTGTTTCGGAGATAAATGATAGATTACAGACAAACGTACACATTTATAGCTTCCTTATTTTATTTTCCAGAGTGGTTCTAATAATAACGTGCTATGTTTGCTATCAGTTATTCCAGCCGGAGCGCTGCAGAGCGACGGCGGGCTGCACACGCTGGCCGTGTCAGGCGCCGCGGGCGGAGGCGCCATCGTTCAGTACACCAACAACCAGGACGGACAATTCTACGTGCCGGGTAAGTGCCGCTTACTTCTTCACATGCACTAAATAATACGCGAAACCAATGAACATTTTGCACTATCCTTACAGGGCCTATGCTAGAAGATCAGACACGCAAACGAGAATTGCGACTCCTGAAAAACCGGGAGGCTGCAAGAGAATGTCGTCGCAAGAAAAAGGAATACATTAAGTGTCTCGAAAACCGAGTTGCCGTACTAGAAAATCAAAATAAAGCCCTGATCGAAGAACTTAAATCGTTGAAAGAATTGTATTGCCAACAAAAGACAGAATGAGGTCCAGCTGGCTGACGGGTGTGCCGTGCTAGCCCGCCGGTGAGAGCTTACACGCACCTTGCATGAAGTGCTGTGCTGCACTTCGGATCGGAAAACGTCATTCAACCAGTTGTGTTTCAATACACTCTCGATGACACGAACGATTACAAAACTGTTTTATTCAGTCACTCATTCATATGCAATGTTTTACATGTAATAGGGATCTGGGTGTTTGTTGGTCCATGAATAAGAAAATATATATTTCATTAAGTATTGTTAGATGGTATGTTGAATTGTTTATCTTTTTATTATACTTATTCTGTTATGTTATTTTTTATAATATCTCAGTTGATGTATAATATGCAGTAAGGTTTCTCTCTTCTTCTGACTAAATGATCTGTAAATGATTGTTGGATTATATTTTTTTGATTTAGAGAATATGCGAATATTTACATTTTTAATCAATTAGACAACCATTTCAAAATGGTTTTGCAATGGTTTCAGTTTCATCAACTGTTTGGGTGTTAGTAAATTTAACATCATGTTGTCCTTTACAAATGTTCTGTTTTCGGTGAGTAGTGAAATGGTTTGTCACATCGTTTTTGTCTGTGATGAAGCTACTGACGTGATGTGGACGTGATAGAAGTCGTACATTAGTATTTCGTACACCTTACAGGGTGTTTGTAATGGATAAGCCAAAGTTAATATTCTTAGGTAATTTGTGCAATAGCCCTTTTGCAATGTACAGTTTTGTCAATCTTTTCTATGAACGAGATATATTTAACCCATAAATGAAATATATTCTTTGTACATTGTGTATAAATTAACAGTTATATTAATGTAAAAAATTGTATATAAAATACATAATATTATAGAGTTAAAATATGGTAAAAAAACAAGTGTCTCGAGATATCATGTTGTCATCCTTAAACTGTCAATATTTAAATGTATTTTTTATTAAATATAAAAGATTTATATAATGTGAACCTACACAGAGTAGGTAAATATTAACATTTTATCTGTTATTCTAATTAATTAAGCAGAATTTGTTATCAAAGGGTAATTTTAATTGACCATACATCAGAAGTTAGGATAGGTTACTTATGAGAATATTATGTTGATTGCCATGATTGGAATGTTGTTACAATATATTTGTATATAGACGATGTCTTGAAATGTTGATGATTGTAGCATTGAGTTTTATTTGTGTGGCAGTTTTTAAAATTATCCAAGAAAGTAAGGTGTTATTATTATTATACTTAGTAAATTATTATTTTTATCCACACATATCAGTCATGGCAAGTAATTAAGGTTTAATAATAGACATTGTGGAAAGTGCCTTTAAATTTAGAATGAGTAAAGTTTATACCAACAACATAGCTCTTTATGTTACATAATGCTATTTATAAATTAATAAATATTAACTGTTTGATGTAAATTTGTGTTTTCTTAAAATCTGCATTTGTCTGATTAAACAGAACTCATGCTCAATTAACTGTTCAACACAAACAGTAAATTGAACGAGATTTTCGATGCGTTTACACAAGATATAGAAAACTAACTGTTCAACACAAACAGTAAATCGAACGAGATTTTCCATGCGTTTACACAAGATATAGAAAAATTTGGTATGGTGGCAGACCTGTGTTTTTTACCCAAAAATGCGAATCTAAATATCACTGAGGTTTTCTTAACCGTTTTTTAGAGATGGGTCATCATCCCTCTAATAAAGTTTAGTAAGTAGCATAATAAAAAGTTTAGTGAGTGCATAACTCTTAGAGAGTTATAATAAAATGTGAAAATATAGATGTTGGATCTTCGGCGATTTCGATGAGTCCTAGTAAAACCTCTACCTCAAATAACACATCTTCACAACTTTCTATCCATGTTCAAAGCGAGTAAAGCCATGAACTACTATAAACCTACTTTATAAAAATTGTATGTTAGATTACCTATCTACTATATCTAAGCTTAAAAAGTAATTTGTCCTGACTGACTGATTTATTAACGCATAGACAAAACTACTATGTCTAGGAAGCTGAAATTTAGAACATACAATTTATTTATACCGTAAGCATCTGCTAAGAAAGGAATTTCATAAATTAAACCTCATACTCATAATCACTCATTAACTTAGCAGGTCGCTCACTAACCCTGTCCTTTTCTAACACAAAGGATAGTTTCAGTCAACATTTGAATAAGGGGCTTAAACTTTAACTTTGTACGAATCATGTTCTTTGAAGTTTAAAAAACCTGAAAATTTTAATTACAGTTATGTTCTGAGCATAAATATATATAATGACGCATTTCAGGGTTTTTGAATTTTGACATTTAAAGAGGGGGGCGAGTATAATTAAAAAAAAAAACGACTCCATGAATGCATAGCCGCAGGCAACAGTTAGTAGTCTAAACAAATGTGTGATTGTAATTATATTGTATTTGTTACTGAATAAATACTTCTGAGCAGCAGCTAGTGGATTGATGCATAGTGAAATAATAACATTTAAATAACAATAAGAATTTTATTTGACAATCAAATCATGACAAAATTATTGTAATTCAGTGTAAAAATACACTTTAAATACAAGCAGTAAAGTATTAAGCTTTTGGTGTAGAATTCGTAAAATGAAATTTCTTGTATGTTTTTTAAACTTCTATTTTACTTCAAATTTAGCTGTGAAGCATTAATCATCAAAATTCTGAGACAATAGAAAGTTTGCTGCAAGATTTTCATTTTTTTCACAAGCAAAATAAGCTTGGATGACCATATGTTCAGGAAAACCAAGTGCTTTTAACCTTTCTATGGCTTCTTTATCTTGAGGCGACACTTGAATAAGATTTGGTTGGTCAGGATCAGGATTGACAGCTGGACTTTCTTCAGCTGCCAAAACACCAGCAAGGGCTGCCGCAGTTGCTGCTGCTCCAGCTCTACCACCTCCGGTTGATGGATTAGTTGGCTCATTTAACATTCTTACAAAAGCTTGCTGGTGTTGACTGATGGCTTGCAACAAAGCAGGGTTGGTTTGTCCAATTTGCTGCAAGACAGCATTTAACAAGTTAGGGTTCTGTTGAATAACTGCTCGCATTTGTTGAAATTGTGGTTGATCCCGTAGAAATGCCAGAGGGTCTTCTTCAGACCCCTCTTCTGCTTCCTGTTCTTGCAGTAGCTCTTCTGGGATGCCTGTTATTAGATACTCCACTGCCCTTTCTCTATTGTTGAAGGAGGCATGCAGCGCCTGCTCTACTTGCTGCCTGCTGTAGCCCATATCCATGATGCTTTGCACTGTGGCTTCAAAATCCGGCTCACTGGCGGGGGTGGCCTGCGGCTCGGCACCGGCAGCGCGCTCAGGCTCAGATGCCGGCGAGGGCTTTGGCGTTTCTACTGCTGAAGGTGTTACTTTGGCGTCGCCACTCTCAGTGGAAGCATTCTGAGCGACTGCAGGAGCCGATGTAGATGGCGGCTGAGCTTCCGAAGTTTTTGGCTTTGTCACCATGATAACAATGAATTTCTTTTCATCTATATTATAGGTATGCAACTTACTGTCATCGAGAAGAATTTTTCCTGCATAAATTAGTTTTTGATTGTCAGCGGCATACTCTTTGCCTTTCTCGACTTCGATTTTCAGCTTGAGAGCTTTGACGGTTTCTTGGGGATCGATTTCAATTTGAAAAGATAATTGCTGTAGAGTTTTTAGAGTCACAAGCATTTTGTTGATTCACTTGAAAGACTTGACAAAGATGCAGCAGGTAACTTTATTTGTGTAGTGTAATTAGAAATCTACCAACTAAATTCTGACTCGACAAAATTATGCAGTAAACATAACCTACAAATAATGACAAGACAAATCAAACGTCCGTTCTGTCGTTTTTTTTCACAGACTAAAAATAGTCAACAGAGAACTACAGTTCTCTGTTGACGGTCTGTCAAATAATATTTGTAAAAAAAGAAAACACTCGAGCGTCGCGTCGTCGCACAGTGTATTATTTTACCTTAGTTGCGGACATCCTCTTTTTATATGTTTTTTTAGAAAGATAATATTCTAACAAAGCTCCTAATAAAACTCTCCTGACTCTATCTATCATAGTTTTAGAGAAATTTAGAAAATCGAGAAAAACCCTTAGAATCCATAGAAACGGATTATCTTCTTTCATGTTTTTCATTATATGTTTAATTTTATGATAGAAAAACATTAAAAGCACCAATAAATCCTATTTATTTTAAAGAATCACGCTTTCCTAAGCTGCTATTAATTTTTGTTCTTAATTTCGTTATTATTATTTTTCTGGTGAATCTCTTGATGGTCGCATTTTTTTTAACGCGGATGTGTTGATTACATTAATAAGTATTGCGGCACAACAAATCTGATGCTATAAACACAGGACTTCGGAAATATTGAATTTTTGAAATTTACTATAAGGTTGTCAATCTGCAATATTTAACACACCAGACTTACTTCACTCACATCTCATCTTAATTTTAACTTCTTCGAGAGCTCTGTTGGTCTAGTGGGAGTGAGCCTGTCTTCCGATTCTTAAGTCGGAGGGTTCGAATCCAGTCGTGCACCAACATTTTTTTCTTTCGTAAAAATGTGTTTGCTATACAGGGCGTAAAAAGACTACTGCCGAAAACTTGGGGGTTGCAATCAGACCATGATTCTAAAAATATGTAGCGAAAAAAAAAACAAAAAAAAAATGTTTACTTATCTACGTTCCTTTAATTTTTTTTGAGTTACATACACATACTAAAACATAATATAAGACCATATCTACCTAATTATCTCATTTATAAAAGCAAGGTAAGATTAACTACTAACAATAGCAAGCCAGAAGTGCTTACCTGGGCACTTGTGTAGGATTAATTTAATTTGCGGCCGTGTAATGAAATCATATCTACTATAAAGTATGTACAGAAGTATAAATGGTTCAATATGTCTCTCACTTTACATAAAATACTGATTCATGGTCGGAAAATTATAGAGTCCAGCATATTACCAATAGGTATGTTGTCCGAACAAACCGGTGAGTCCAGAAACAAGTACTGGCGTTATGATCGAGAGCACCACATGCGAAAATTGGGTCGAAAAACGACCATCCTAGATTTATTTCACCGTCCACTAGAATCGTCTGATCCATATTTATCCTCGCTGAAACTTAATACACGACACAAGAAAAAAAAATCACTACCACCGTGACCACCGAAAATGTACTCTACCATTTTTACCCATCGGATTGCAATAGTACTGAAGCTGCTGAAGTCGCGCTAGTAACAAACGAAATAATAGTGGTATCCGATAATGAGGAAATTAAATAAAATACTCAATCGGAGTATTCTAATAATTTCCTTGAAAGAAAAGGAGCTTAAAATTTGGTTTTAAGTTAAGTTTTAATAAAAACAAACAAACATAATCAAAGCTAAGGCTTTGGTAAAACAATGCCATCTACTTTGATATTTGATGAAGATAAAATTAGCCGTTGTATTAACCAACACAATTGTATACTTTTTTGTGACAACCCTATTTCCATAGAAATTGAAAAAATACTTAGAAACGTTCTGAGGTGATCTTTGAGGTCCTGCAATATTTTCATTTCGTTTTTTCTCTATTCGATAGGTATGTTTTTTCAGTTTATTTTGTTGGTAAAAAAAATGCGACCGTAATAGGATTGATTTTAAATTATTTTTTCATAGAAATTGAATTTTTGCATTTTTCTCGCTTTCTAGTGCACCTAATGACTTGCAATTTTCATATAGAATATATTTCAAATGAACGGTTAAGTTGTATATTTTACAAAGAGGAGTTTCACATATTTTCGGAAATATAGACAAAAAACATAATTTCATGATTTAAAAAAAAAACTGTATCTCCAAAACTAAGGTAAATAACTAAGCAGGTATTTTACTCTGTAACTTATTATGATTTAAACTATTGAAATCGATCATAAAACAAGGATGTCCGCAACTAAGGTAAAATAATACACTGTGCGTCGCCAAGTTCTGAAAAAAGCATGCACCGGCAGGCAAACTCATTCTACCAACTTTTTTATTTATGTGCGCTTATCACGTGCTCAAAACTGTGAAGGAAAACATCGTGCGGAAACGTGAACCGGAAATTCGGAGGCATGTGTTATTGGCATCCTCATAGATCTTTGTAAGCAGGTTTGTATCCAAGTCGATGTATGTCCATCGGAGCCGGCGTGAGCGTGTTTTTTTATTTTTGTAACGTACCTAGTGGTAGATGTGCGCGCCGAGTCAATAAAATTCGGTGGCGGCGGCGGCGGTGGGAGTTAATGCAGACGTCTTATAAATGCGTGGTCTCTATTCTATAAAGCTCCGGGGAATATGGGTGATATAAAAATATTCGTCATAAATCGAAAAATATCTCCGTAAGCCCGGATAAAGTGCAAATGAACCCTCTAGCTATCGCCCTATGAGTCTCCTCAGCTCCGTGAATATTTACGCACGACTCTTTCTGAATCGTCTCTGGTCCCACGTCAACGAGTTCAAGCTCCTGCCGAATAAGCAGTTTGGATTTCGAGCCCGACACTCGTGTCCCCAGCAAGTGTTCCGCTTCACGAAGCACATCTTATCCAAGAGGCACGCTATCTGGTCGGCAGATACAGTAGCAATCTTTCTCGAATTACATAGCGAAAACTTTCGATAAAGTCTGGCATGGTCTATAACAGCAGTCTTTCTCATAGTGGGCGATAACGCCCCCTTGTGGGCGCTGGAGGCCTAGAGGGGCCGGTAAGGAGCCCAGAAAACATTTGGGGGCGTTGAAGTGGTTTAGGGGGGCGATGGCTGATTTGTAATTTCATCTACTTAATATTTTAAAATTCACTGAAATTAAAACCTACCTACTACACAAAATCGATTATTTAGTTCATATAACTATCTGCCCTGTTTGATTGTATAAAAACTAAAAAGATTTAACATAGCTCTCATAGGATAGCCCGTGAGCTATCAAGTTTTAACAAGTTTTTGTTAAATAACGCGATTTGTGCAATTCTGTATCAATCGGCTGGTTCATCGATACTTTTTCTTACTTGCTCATTACGATTGAGCGCTACATGAGATAAAATACTTTGTGCATGTTTATATTATTCCTGTCAGTGCGTGCAGTATTTTAATCCTATATAAAAGCACGTAATATTTATATTATTTGCATTAGCGGTTTCGCGCGTAATCGTTAAGCAAGTACTTAACACTTTACTTACGTATTTGTGAAAACAAAACCATGTCGGAAGCAAAAAAGAAGAGACGGCAATACAGTGCGGAATATATTAAATACGGATTTATTGAAAATACCACAAAGCTATCTTCGCCTTTGTGCCTTCTTTGTCTAAAATCATTTTCGAATGTCGGACTTCGAGCTTCGTACAATATCTCAAACAGGCAAACCACACCATCGGAGAAGAGTTAATTTTGCCGGCAATAAAAGAAGTTCCTACTGTTCTCCATAAACCGGCGGCAGATATTATCCGAAAAATTCCTTTGAGCAATAGTTCTGTGCAAAGACGAATGGCTGAAAACATTGAAGAGTCATTGTGCAATCATCTGAAGACTAGTCAATTCTCAATTCAGTTGGACGAGTCCACTTTACCCACTAATGAAGCATTGCTGCTGTCTTACGTGAGGTTTATTAAAGATGAGAAATATGTCAAGAACTATTATTTGCTAGAAATTTAGAGACAGATACAAAAGGAGAAACCATATTTAATACACTGAAAAAGTTTTGTGATGAGAAAGAAATTTAATTGAAGAATATTGTATCAGCTGCTACGGATGGCGCTCCGGCTCTGACAGGGTGTCATAAAGGCTTCATAGTGTACTTAAAAAACAAAAATTCCAGATGTGCTCGCTGTACATTGCGTCATTCATCGACAACATTTGGTTGCTAGAAATTTAAGTGAATGACTGTTTCAATCACTGAAACATGTCATCAAAGCAATCAAAAAAATTTGAAACAGCTCTTTAAATAATAGATTATTTAATTAGCTTTGTGTTGCTAATGATGAAGATTTCAACCGATTGCTGTTTCACACAGAAGTGCGTTGGCTATCAAGAGGCAATTGTCTGGCTCAATTTTATAATCTGTTTGACTCTGTGATAGAGTTCTTGGAAAACAAAGACACATATTTGCGTGACAACCTCATCACATCAAAGAATGATATCGCGTACTTGACAGAGCTATATAAATTGTTTAATGATATAAATCTCCAACTTCAAAGTTGTGACTTGAGCTTAATTAAAACAAAAAATGTCGTTGCTGCTTTCGTAGCTAAACTGCTTTTACACAAGAAGAATATCGGCAGACGTGAGTTCCACAATTTTCCCAATTTATCAATATCTTGCAACAACGACGACTTGTTTGCCTACTGCCAACATTTGGAAAACCTCCACAGTGATTTTATTGAACGATTCCAGGACATATTGAAATTGGAAATACAATAAGGGTGTTGGATCCTTTTTCAAATGTCAACACAGCAATATCATCCCAGCTGGAATAAGAACTTTCCTATAGAACTGACAAAGAACGAGGAAATAGAAATCCAATTCAAAAATGGCCACCAAGAATTTTGGTTACGAAAGCTAATCCCGCAATTGTCAAACCCTGGATTGTGTTCGATCGTTCGACGATTTTTGATAGCATTCCCTTCGTCATATTTGTGTGAACGTGGATTTAGTGCTGTGGCAACGCTGCTTACTAAAAAGAGAAATCGTTTGCATGTTACCGAACGCGGCAACTTGCGGCTGTTTTTGAGTAAATTTAAACCTTATATCAACAAACTTGTTAAAAATCATCAGATTCATCCTTCACACTAGAATAGTTTTAAAATTAAAATCGTTTATGTTTGTTTTAATTTGAATAAAAGATACTCTTAATATTATAAAGTTGCGTTTTATTGCTCACACTGGTAAAAAAGTCTCGTTTAGAATGTAAGTTTAAACTTCAGACTAGACTAATATAGCGCACTATTATTAAATTGATTAAAGTAATGAATGTTATTGTGGTTTTTAAGACGTGGTAAAGTAAAAAAAATGGGGGGCGCTGAAAAATAATAGATTTTCAAAGTGGGCGGTAGACGAAATAACTTTGAGAACCTCTGGTCTATAAACTCTCCCAACTCGGGAGTTCGAGACATATCGTGCTCATCTTGCGAGACCATCTCCACAATCAAAGCTTCCGTTACCACGTGGAAGGTACTCTTTCAGTCCCCAGACCCATAAGAGCCGAAGTCCTTCAGGGCTCCATTCTAGCTCCCCTCCTGTTCACTCGCACAAATCAGTTACAAAAATAGCATGGAAATCAGTTCTATTTGGTACCTATCTATTCTATGAGCTCGTACTAAGCGATATGAGATAAAATAAAGCATGCCAGTTTCCTCACAGTGTTCCTTCACCGTTTTAAGCATGTTTTTGAAAAACAAGAATTGCCTGCAAGCGTACAGAAAATCGATAGCAATTATTAATCTCCAAAAATTATATGGTTACAAACAAGTTTACTCATTTTTATGAAACAATAATCGATATTATATTTTTTTTATCAAAAATCTTAGAACTTAGATCAAATATTAAGGAACCAACTAATGGATTTTGTTTATATTTTACCTAACAAACGTGATAATTATAATTGATAATTGCATGATATATTCTGATACGTATTCAGTTCTTTTGTATTTTAAGTAACTAAACTAAGTTTACAGCAAATCGCACCACGCTTTAAACATTTCTTAAACAAACTTAACACACCATCCTACCCCCATTGAGGGGTATTTTAGAAAAAAAAAATCTTTTATCATTTGTACTGAATATTTTTTTAACCGCTCGTTAAGTTTCCATACAAACTTGGACACCCTCTACAAGCCCTTAGAGGGGTAGTTTGGGAAGATAATTATATTAGTATTTTATCATTTGGGTTGAAGTCTATTTATGTGGTTTGTAAGTTCAAGGAATACCATTTTTTCATACAAAGGTTTTTAACCCTTTTCACCCCCTTAGGGGTATAATTTTTCGAATTCCTTTCTTAGTGCACCCCTACATCATAAGATAAATATACCCTCCAAATTTCATGCTTCTAGGGCTTATGGTTTAGGCTGTGCGTTGTTCACCTCTTGGACTTTGACATACCCTATGAGGGGTATTTTGGGAAAATTATTATATCAGACTTTTCTCATTTGGATTGAAGAATATTTATGTGAAGTTTCAAGACTGTAAGTTCAAGGAATACGATTTTTAATACAGAGGTTTTCAGCCCTTTTCATCCCCTTAGGGGTAGAATTTTCCATATTCCTTTCTTATTGCACCCCTACACCATAAGAGGAATATACCTTCCAAGTTTCATGCTTCTAGGGCTTATGGTTTAGGCTGTGCGTTGATCCGCCAATTAGTAACGGAACAAATTTATATATATTGATAACTTTGAAATTAAATGTCCGATTCGAATGAATTAAAAAGTATTTTACTGCTACATAAATACCCTTGATGATGAAACTATTTATTTGAATAAGAAATAATACTACGATACGAATGTAACCAACTTTTGTTTCTACCGGCCGATCTATTAAATTTTAGAACACAAAAGCTGCTATTGTGACTTAACTATGATAGTTAGATACGAGGGTGGGTCAATATGTCCGAAAATACACATTTTTAAAAGAAATTCGGTTTTATTTTTCGACATAATCTCCCTTGAGTCCTTTGCATTTTGCCCAACATTTCTCAAGTTTTTTAATCCCTTTCAAAAAATACGATTTTTCAAGGTCTAAGGCATTTGTTTCAGCAATGATTTCCTCATTTGAACCAAATCTTTTCCCACCGAGCCATTTCTTTAGATTTGGAAACAGGAAGTAGTCGCTGGGAGCTAAGTCCGGAGAATATGGCGGGTGTGGGAGCAGTTCGTACCTTAAGCTATGGAATTTCGCCATAGCGACTACGCACGTATAAAAAAAAATAAAAAAAAAAAGGGAAGGGAAGAGCACTTTTTTCTTGGCCAAATGAGGTAGTTTTTCTTTTAAATCGTGATGTTCGACCACGATTTAAAAGAAAAAACGGTCTAATAATTTGGCATAATATTCGCCATTAACCGTTTTACCCTTCTGGAGGTAAACGATGTGGATTATGCCACTTGCGTCCCAAAAAACTGTCGCCATAACTTTGTTGGTTGACAGACACACTTTGGCATTCTTCGGCGCCGATTCATGCTTGGAAACCCACTGTTTCGATTGCTCTTTGGTCTCCGGTGTATTGTGGTGGATCCATGTTTCATCCACAGTTACGAACGGGTTGCGGTTAAACAATGCCAAACACTCCTTCGAAGTTGTCACACGCGTTATTTTGTGGTCGATGAGGAGCAAGCGCGGCACCCATCTCGCGGATAGCTTTGTCATACCCAAATGTTCCTTTAAAATCGAAACTACCGAGCCATGAGATATGCCTATAGTCTCCACAATCTCGCGCACTTTCAACCTCCGGTCGGCCAACACCAAATCGTGGATTTTTTAAATTTCTTCGGGTGTAGAGATTTTTTATCATTGAAATCGATGGTGCGGAGTCCCCATAGCTGTTTTTTTGGTTTCCGTAATGGTTTTTTTTCCGCAAAAAATAATGCTTAATGAAAGAAATTCACACATTCCATTCACACATTCCGCACACGAAATTCACACATTCCATTTTCTTGAAAGGTCCCGCGCTTTTATTTTTTCAAGGGCTACCATAGATAAACTAAACGATGAAAATAATTCAAACTTTGACAGTCATCCGTTCAAGGATGGTTGTTGACCATAGAGTATTTACTTTTTTACTAAAGAGGCGAAAATGCAAAAGTCATGGACTTATTGATCCACCTTCGTCTAAACCCTCTCGCGGACTTTTTTGTAGTTAATAATGAGTACTGTAATCATGTAGCACATAGTTTTTAGGTATCATCAAGTTTTCTCAGCTCACGCCAAATAATGAATTTTGTAGGCAAAATTTTGCTACTTTGGGTTACATTATTGCAATTTTCTTAAGGAACTGTTTTTTTTTTAATAAATTATAGCCTATGTTATTTCCTGATAATTTAGCTTTCTATCGGTGAAAAAATTAATATCGGTCCAGTAGTTTTGGAGCCTATTCGTTACAAACAAACAAAAAAATCTTTCCTCTTATAATATTAGTATGAGGTCAGATGCTAATAATTAGTCTGCAGGGATCGCAATCGCGAGCGAAGTCGCGGGTACAGCTAGTTGGAAATAAATGTGGGGATGATCTCTGGCTAATTTAATAAAATGGTTCTGAAATGCATGTTATTAAAAATGTATTTCTTACATACAATGGGTTTACCTTATTCTATGTAACTTACTCTTGCTAGTTATTAGCTCTAACATAATATTTAACAAAATGTGTACACACTTGGTAAAATTGCTTTTTGTCAATCTTAATTTATGAGCATCAGCTTTACAAAGGTTACCTTAAGAAGCACAGATATACAATAAATACTACAAAATCTTAAATGGAACCATAACTGACATATACCTAATAATAAGGGTGAATGCTATTTATATTATTCTTCTTTGTAAAATTCATCACATACTTTACAATTTACAAACAGATCATACATAACAAAACTAAAATTTTCATACTTTATACTTTATCTATGTTGTATTTTTGGACACTGGCACTTTCATCATGGAGTTTCAAATAACTTTTCTCGAAAATATTTAATTTTTTGTGCGAAAAACGACTCTAATCCCTCTGCACACCTATAAAATTCAGAGTCTTTTGGGTTAAAGTAACGACAATTGTCAAATATTTTAGTCATGTCACCAATAAATTCACTTAATGTACTATAACTAAGTTCATTCACTTTCCTTTCAACAGTTTGTAGATCTGAAAAGAGACAATATTAAATTATAACTTTATATTTCTGAAGAATTTAAAGAACTAGCATCTGTCAACGGCGACCCCCACGTCACGCCTATTCCTGTTCTAATTTGCTCTAAATCTAAATTTGCTAAGATCCTTCTTATTTTCTTTTTTTAAACAGTAATCATTTTTGATAATCGATTAGTATAGTAGACCTCTCGTATAGTTTTGCGTTAATTCTTCGACACGGACAATATTCTTACCCATAGGTTCCTTGATAACTTTATAATATGTGGGAGCTTCTCTGGGATCAACAGGTTCCATAAAAGGCCAAGCGTTTTTATGCAATTGAATTTGTTTAACAAGCCTCTTCAAATTTTCAAAGTCCTTATTAGATAGTTCCTTCATGTTTGCATAATTATATGTATTGTTCTTTTGACAGTTAGGACAAGTGTATTCATCAATATTATCAGCTTCAGACTGTAAAATTCCCACACATCGACCATGAAACCAATCCTGGCACCGGTCACAACAAATGTAAAACCTGAAACAAACATTGTGAGATGTTATAACATACATAAACATTACGAGTGGATTACTTCAGTAGGTACATGCGACGAGCTTGTCGCCATTTCATGGTCAACCTGAGTTAGGTCAGTGACCAGACCATGTTGAGGTATGGTGGCCCTTAAAAGGGCCTAGTGACTGATCATGGTGAAAGAACCATGATAAGAGTAATGCTGGTCATTTTTCATACAGCATCATTAGGCCCCTAAGTATTTTTTTCCTGTTTGTAGCTTCAGTATCACTGCGGCCGTCACAGGCCTATTGTGATCGCCACTTGATTTCTTCGCCCCTCAAGGGGGATTCAAAAATCACTGCTCAACCATGCAGCTGTTGAAAACAGCACGATCTTTTTAGGCGTGATGAGTTTTAGTTTATCTGGGCTGAGAATGTGTTTGCCCCGATGAAGGCTACGCTTACGTATTAGTGGTACACTCTCTTGACAGATGAAGGGGCGATTCGTCCGCCTCTTTGCAGAGTCTGCAAGGTTTGTGTCACACAGCCTTAATTTGAACATGCACTTGTTAAGGCGACAGTGTCCAGTCAAGGCTCTAACCAAAGTTTGAAGGTTGATTCTTTTTAGCGCTAAGATTTGGTTGGTATACCGTTTGGCTTTGATCAGATTTGAAATAGTTCATGCCCCGAGAGTTTCTTCAAAGCATGAGTTCAGAAGGGTTCTTTGTGCTAGGCTTTTTGGTATGCCACAAAACGGCTTTGGGCCCATTTTTGTCCCATTACCCTCTGCACGCGCAAGTTCGTCAGCACACTCGTTACCTTGGATCCCTGCGTGCTCCGAAATCTTAGGCACAAGTCTGTTCCTCGAGCCCAGAGTGTTCAGACGTGACAGACAGTCTTCAACTAGCCTGGACGTGATAACTCTCGAATCCAGAGCCAGAAGAGCCACAAAGACGATCTCTGTAGTGCAGTGGGCGAAGGCCCGCCTGAGATGCAGAAGGTTGCGGGTTCGATTACTGCCACGGGACAAATGTTTGTATGATTTGCAAATATTTGTCTCGGGTCTGGGTGTTTTCTATGTATAATATGTATGTATTTACAAAAAAAAGTATATAAGTAGTATAACAGTCATTTAGTTCCCATAATACAAGCTCTGCTTACTTTGGGGCTAGATGATGCTGTGTGAAAAAAATGTCTCGCAATATTTATAAAGTAAGCAGAGCTTGTTTTATGGGAACTGCATGTCATAGTCATATCATTTATTCACCTTCGGAACACAGGGAACACTTGGTTTTGTTACTTACATAAATTCTTTAGTGGCTGTACATAGGTCTTGTCAGATTGTAAATAATTGTAAAATAAAAAATAACACTATAAAATTATTTGAGACAAAACAAAATAATAAACTAATTATAACAATTAGTCAAATAACGTTCAAACAATAAGTGTTGCCATGCTATTGTATTTATTTAGGATTTTAGTATTGAATTTCTACTAAAATCCTAAATAAATTAGCGGCTGTAAAGAGGCCTTGTCAAACAAAGTAAATAATTATGATAGAATTAACCAATAACTTAAATTAAATAAAACAGTACTGTCAGCATCTTATTAGAATTTTGGGTTTTCCAGCGCAGTGACAGACATAGTCCAAATATTTTTATCGCTTAAGTAGTCACTGCATGACTGATATACTTCTTATATACATTTATTTATTTGCAAATACATACACATCCCGCGGCGGGAATCAAACCCGCTACCTTCTGCGTCTCAGGCGGACCTTCATTCACTGATTTCCTCAGTTCTAATTTATTTCTAACTTTATGATGAATGTAACTTTGGGACCCTAAAATAGGGTGTCTGACTTGATAGAATGAGAACCAATACATCAATTTTGTCTTTCCATCAGACAAAAGAGACAGAATTTATTTTTTGTTTTCTCTTCCGTCAACAAAACCGTTTACCTGGGAGATCGCTCATGCTGATTATGTTTTATTTTTAGTACTCACTGAGAATTATCATAAGGTTGTCGACAGAGACAGTAAAGTTCTTGAGTTTCTTCAGCACGGCGGCAATCAGTACAAACATATTCTTCCATTGTTTTGCTCATTGCTTCCGTAACGCCGACACAATCACCGTGGAACCAATTACTGCAATGTTCACAACCAACATAAAACCTGAAAAGAAAAAGGATAGGTGACTATTATTTTGGCCAATTATTAGATTATTCAGTTTATTTTTACTAGCATAGAGTCTTAATACAAAATAATCAGTAATATGAAATTTCCAAGGAAATAAATGTTACACTAAGTCATATCACCTGATACCAGTAGCATTTCGAATTGAGCCTTTTTGTGCTTCGGAGGGCACGTTAAATTATCGGTTCCGACTATTAGTATGTAGCTAGGCATTAGAGTTTAAGCATCCTGTAAACCTGGGAGACGATAAAACACATTCAGATGGGCTAGTTTTTAGTTTCGAAGACCAGTTAAATTTGCAATGTATTATTTATTAGTCAATGGACTAAATGTTCCAGAATTCAGCAAAAATATCTGTATGCTTACGTCAATAGTGTCAACTGTCAATTACCGGAAGTCATGCCGGTATACATGTGTGGGAGGGAATTTGTCTATCCCTATCTTTTGTTTAACTGAATAGGCGACAGAAAAAGTTCTTGTCTTCTCTGTCGTAGACAAAACGTTGTCTTGAGTGCTCATTTTAAGCGGGCTGGACTACAGTATGAATACTAACTTAGTGCAATCATAAGGCGTGCGGCAAACGCATAATAGTTTCTCTTTCTTAATGCTTCTCTTGGTCGGGCGCGGCGTGGAGGCTGCGCCGGCGCCGGTGCTAGCAGCCGAGCTGCGCTTCTTGCCGCTGCTGCGGACCTCCTCCTGCTTGCTGCGCTCGGCGCGCGTACGCAGTGCTAGCTCGGCAGAAAGCTCCTTCTATAAAAAAAACGGTAGCGGTAAACCTTAAATAAAACTTCGGTTTTGTCCTTGGAAGAGTCAATAGCCCGAGTGTAGGTGTAAGGCCAGTTAGCGCTGAACTTTGCGCGTAGTCGATGATACTCAGCAAGCAACTCTTCTGTATAGCCTTAACATTTTGTTGATATTAGACTCAACAAGGTATATATTTTTTGTTACATTTCCATAGAAAACTGTCTTTAATCAATGCTCGTTTGAGATTCGTTCTGGGTTAAGGTAACAACTGAAGTAAAATCGAAGATGGTATATGGATAGATCATGCTTTCCTTCAACAAAAACTCCCAAGAGGTCAGGGATACTGGAACACTACTGTCATCAACCCAGAGTACTTCTCTACTATTTCAAGGAGTTGGGCCGGTTGGGGTCATGTTTGAAGGTGGATGATAATGCACAATACACCCCAATGCGGGACGTCAGTGCAGATCTTATTTCCCCCACTTAATTAGAAGGACCTAAGTGCGATAAACTGAGGCAAGTTAGTTTTTACAATATACTAAAACCCCTAGAAAATTATGTAAGAACTACTCCAGAAGTCATACAAACGATTGAAAAAAAAACAACATAGCCGAGATTTGAACTGGGTTACAGAATATTAGTAGAAGACCGAACTTTGATCAGGAACTGTGATGGACTTACCCCTACATAAATATTTAGAGCTAATCATGCTAGGTATTTCGGCCGAGCTGGCGGCTATACCTAGTATAACACAAAAAACTCATTTTTTATACAACTAAAGATGCAAACACGCAAACGGGCCATCTGTTAGTAAGTGGTTACCGTAACCTATGGACGCTTACAATACCAGAGGTATCACTCGTGCGTTTCCGACCCTGAGCATAATGGCTGAAAGTCTCATGTGCCTGTAATTTCACGGGCACCGGTTTCTTTCAAACCGGAACACAGCAATGCGAGCATCACTGCTTGGCGGCAGAAATAGGTATAGTGGCAGTACTTCGCCAGGGCAAGCTTTTTCACTATAAGCTCTACTTCTAAAAATTACATTCTGTATATTTCATCAAGATCGAGAGCCGTTCGTGAGTTTTTTGAACAGACAAACAAATACACGAAGATCGTTCAAAATTTAAGGGGATTAGGAAATTTTCCGTTACTAAGAGTATTAAGTATTTAGTGTACCTGTATCTCAACGCCGAGTTCTTTTTCCAAGAGACCTCGTTTCTTGATGATATCTTTCTTAAGCATCTCCTTGTGTTTAAAGAGTAGCATCTGAAGGCGGGAATGGTTGGAGGCAGCGCGGCGGCGCTCCTCGAGCGCGGAGGGCTGCGCCGGCGGGCGCGGGGGAGAGGTTGCGGCGGCGGCAGGCAGGGGGAGGGGTATGACCCGGGGCGCGGACGCGGGCGCGGGCGAGGGCGCGGGCTGGATTGCAACGGGCGCGATGGTCTGCGCCGGCGGGGGAGTGGGCGCACGCGTAGATCGCTGCCGCTTGCGAGGACTGCTGTCGACCCACTCGTCGTCGTCGTCGCGGCGCAGGCCGGGAGCGCGCCGCCGCGGGGGCGGAGACGGGGACTCCGTCACGACGGCGACGGCACGCGGCTCACGCTCAGGCGCCGGCGCCGGCTCCGGTTTCATCCTTTTCTCTTGATAACGTTGCAGCTGAAGTAGTTTTTCTTCAATCTCAGGATTTAGGTTTTCTTGTTTCAGTGCGCTCTTAATAGCTGTAAGTTTTATGATGATTCTTTGAATTATGGCATACATTATCATAAATTTCAACTTTTATGGGATTTAGTATTGATAGAGAACTAACAAAAAAAAGGATACTTACTTTGTTGTATATAATCAGGCGTGAGAACAAATGTATTACTTTGAAGAATGACATCTGGACCGGCATTCACTATGTCTGTCTTAGTATTATTATCTTTTACATCTTCTAATTTGGACGGCGTAGCTTCTTTATGGCTCGCCGCTTCGGCAACATTGTCCTCGCCGTTTAATAACTGTGGTTGTTTTATTTTATCTTCCTCACTAGAACCCTATAAGTAAAATGCAAAAGTAGCATGAAGTTTTCACACTCATTGGCCTTGAGTACTCATTTAAAAATGCGATATGACATAACAAGTTATGTTATAAGACTGGATAATTAAATAATAAAACAAATAAAAAAGTAGGTTATAAACTAAAAACCAAACTAATAATGTCGTAATCGGTTTGTGGGAATATATTAGTCATATTATTTTTAACCAGCAATAATATTTTTTACATTGATTTCAACAGTAACAAAGTGAGTCTTATAAACTAAAGAAGACACAGGTATGAAATTATATTGCCCATACACCCCCACAAAACGTATGAAAGCAAAACATAATAAAAATAAAATATTACAGAAATAAACGGGACTTTATAAAATAAAAGTCATGTTTTACATTAATAATTTATTTTGCGTATAGTACCTGGAATTAAATCATTTAATTTGAAATCGCTTAAAAGTATGTAATACATAGGTGGTGTATGAGCAATTCAGATGCTTATTCATATTTTTAGAATGACTAGGTAGTACTTAGGATTATTTGTTGCCCAGACACGATTAAATTGGTTTCAGAAGGCTGGCAACAAATTTGTTTAAAATGATCTTCCTCCATATATTTGGTCTGATGATTATCTGAAAACTTTGTTAAAAACATATCCTGCTAATACTATAAATACGAAAGTATGACTGTTTATATGTTGGTAGCTAATAATCTTCGCGATGACTGAACAGGTTTGAATTAACATTGAAATAGATTTAGTTCATGACATAGAGCAACGCAGGCAAAAAAAAAAAAAATACTCCAAAGCGGTGGCGATGGGCAAAAAAATTAAATCTTTTAACGGCGCTTTAGACATGAAATCTTTAAACTCGCCACGTAAGGAACCCCGTATATACGTTTACCGTAAGAGGTTATTGTTTATTTGTCTGTTACCATTTTATCTCGGAAACGGCTGATCCGAAACTGTAATTTTCTTGCCAGCTCTCTGAAACCAGTTGCAGTATCCCAGAGCCCATTGCTCGCGTTTTACATACAACTGGCCGCGGGACCAAGGCTAATATCAATCATTACATTACATAAAAATACTACAAAAGACTATGATTCAAATTAATATTATTATTATACTGATTTACCAAACTTCTGCATTTTCTTATAATGTATCGTTTTGTTCATCTTCTGTATAAAAAAAAAACTAGTTTGTAAGAAATGGATATAATATTACGAGTATACTATGCTTTAACAGCTACATTGGAAGTTTAATACTGCATGGAGAAAAATTAACTAAAATTACGTTTTTTAATTTATAAATCTAAGCCACAATTAACCGCATTATCGGCAAGTCGCGAAAGTGGGAGTTGACTGGTGGTAAATCAAACTGTTTCTATCTGACAATGTGGCAACATTTATTGTACGAGACATAATTCTATTTATTCAACTAATTTGACTATAGTTTAGATATGTACTATTATAAATAAATACTTAGGAATATGTACTTAACTTACGAGTATATACATCATTTGGTTTCGGACAATGCATAAAATGATTATTGCTGTTCTCCCCCTTTAATATATTTAGACATAAATTGAACCGTCCAGTCTTATTTACATAGTTCATTTTTACAACCAAAAATTGTGTAGTTAAAGGGCTTGATCAAACCGAGCGTTAATTTTGAATTCATCATGTTCAATAAATTTACGAAAATGTTTATCAAATACATAACAAACTAAAATAACATTTATTATGAAAATAGAACAAGATGCTCTGTGTAATCATACCCAGTGATCATTTTGAAATTCACTGTTAGGAATTAACAGAATGATAATGCTTTCTATGATAGTGAAATAATACTAACGATTCTGTGTTGCATTGTCAAGAATTAAACTTTTAACATTACTAAAATTGTTCCAGTCTATAAGTATTACTACAATGCAACACAGAATAATTACCAATAACAATCTATACACCTTAAAGGCGAATTTAAACTTGCTTAATATACCAGTTTTGGTACAAAAATATTAAATCCTGGATTTAGATAGAAGCCTACATAGTGTACAAAACAAACGTGACAAAGATTGATTAAGAGTGCCTCAAAAACCTAATGGGGGAAAAAATTGCAAACGTCGTTTTCTATTTCACGACTCAGGTTCTCCACGTTCATTATAAGGGAGATGAGGCTTCATTAAAGTTACTGGTTGAATAAATTTATCTTTAATTGAAAATTCTGTACAAAATCTGCATTAAAAAACCACTAACTTGGGATGGAGCAAATATTAATTAACAGAAAATGAGTTGTAGTAAACCCAACTCATGATCATAGAAAGATCAACATAAATAGCTCGTAAATATCTACAAATAAAAGGGTTTCATCTTTGATTACCTTTTTCTATGTGCTTTTTCGTTTTGCTATTACTTTAGCTATGAATACTAGTGAACGTTAACCTAGTAATAGTATATTACCTGATGCGGCGGCACGGCTATCGTGTGCAGCGGCTGTATGGCATGGATCTGCGGCGGCGCGACTGGCGCGAGCGGGGGAGGCGGGTGCGGCCCGGTCGGCGCCGGCTGCACTGCCAGGTACATCTTGCGAGGGCCGAGCATACCTTGCTTGCCGGTTGACTCTTGAGCTGAACACGAAACAATATATCATGACTCGGACAAAATGTAGCCTGTGTCACAGATATTATAATACAAGTGTGTAGTAGGATTAAATCGGTGGCGCAGAGGGCGAGTAGCCGACTGAGACATAAGAGTTCTTTTCTCGATAAGAGACAAATGTTTGCATATTTTGCAGATATCTGGTCCGGGTCTGGGTGCTGGATACCATAGTACTTATAGTTTCTGATATATAGAACACTGGAAATTCTAGTGTTCAGGTTCAGGACTATGTATGTGACTCTTACATGTTTATTTATTTTTATTCAATACATGATCAAACTTTAGCCTTATTATTATATGTAACTTACCTTTCAAAAGTTGTTGCTTCACTTGGTGTTGTACTAGTGCTAATTGCTGCGGCGTTAAAGAATATCCAGTTAGGCCTTGTAGGACAATACTGGGCCCGCTACTAGTTTGCATAACCTGAAAAAAAGAATCATAATGATTATATCGATTATTAGTAAAATGGAAGCCTCAAATGACAACTTTATGACATAACTTACCTGTGCTGTAACTGTTTTTATGACCGTTCCAGGAGGTTGTCCAACTAACAGGCGTTTTTCTACAAGTTCATCTTCGGAAAGCTCTACTGGTTGTGGTATGGGTGGGGGAGGAGGCGTCGGCGGCGGGGGAGGCGCCACAGGCGCGGGCGGCGGCGCGGCCAAGCGAGGCGCGGGCGCGGGCGCCGGTGCCGACATCACGCTCAGCCCGCCGCCCGCCGGGCTCTGCCCGATATGAGCTACTATCTGAGCTTGATTATTGCCAGTGGGCCTGATGAGGACTTGCTGGCCGTTCACGGTGGCGAGCTGGATCTTTCCCGCGGCGATTTGCTGGACTAGAGCCGGGTTATTGACGACTATCTGCTGCGTGGAAGAGGCGGGCTGGCGCGGGCGCTGTACGACGGGCGCGGGTGAAGGCGCCGGCTGCCGCTGTACGAGCTGGCCTTGCACTAGCAACGTTTGCATGCGCGGAGCAAGCGCGGGCCGCGCGCCCGCCTGCACCACTACCTGCTGGGAAGCCTGCACGACTACCTGTCGCGTACCGCCCACCAATACTTGCTGTAAACTTTGTGCGGCGATCCGCTGAGCCGGTTTCGCTTCTTCTCCGCTTTTGGAGGACTCTGCCGATGGGGTAACATCTGTGGCTTTTGGCACCTGAGAAGACGAGGATGCGGCTACTAACTGGCCGACACCTTGCTGGCCGGCCATCACGATGTGCAGCTTTCCATCTGGCATCTGTATCAACTGTTGACCTTGTAGAAGTCCTCTAACGGAAATCTTTCCATCAGGAGCGCGTAATATTTGTACTTTTTGCGGACCTTCTTTCTGTACAGATGTTTTCGATGAGCTGTCGCTCGACTTCGGCGTTCCGGCAATAGGTTGACTGATAACCCTGGTAGTCCCATCGGCTCCTTTCGTCATTATAATTCTTCTACTTCCTATTACTGTCTTCTGTCCAGTCGGTGTATTGGAGTTCGTTGTTAGCAATGATGTCAATGTGCTCTTTCCCGAATTTTGGTTTGGTGTAGCCTTAACTTTGTCTGTAAAGCAAAATGTAGAAATATGTAAAAATAAAACCAGTTTTTATGTGAATGATGTACCAACTCTCAAAGACATACCTTTGCTTTGCGACATTTCTAGAGCCCGTTTTTGTTGATGCGCTGCTCTTTGTTCTCGTAACTGTTGTTCCATCTTATCTTTAAGATCGGCAGCGTTAGCAGGCGGTTGCGCGCTGCGCTGCGGTAGTTTGCCTGTGGACGTGCGCGTCACAGGAGTGGCGCGTTGTTCTGTGCGTTCTCCATACTGACGCACTTCCCACAATTCTAGCTTATCTTCGTCTACCCATTCTTCAGATACCTACAAAAATATATTTAGTTTGTACAAAAATAATAATCTAATAAATATTGTTTTTGTTTCATTGAACAAATTTTATATTTTTAAAGCTTTTTACCTGCGGTTCTGTGTTTTGAGGAGATTCTGCACGTTTTCTTTTCCTTAGGCCGCTACGAATTGAAGTGACCTCACGAACTGTTTTAGGTAGTTCGAGGGGAATGACTACTCGGCGGCGGAGATATTGAGTACGTTCCGAAAACTGTCCTATATTCCGATGTTTTAATAATTCTAGAGATACGATTTCCGTATCTGTTGTTAGTTGGTGTTTTCCGTCTGCAGTGGCCGCCTTAGTAGCCATGTCATCCCAACGCAAGCAAGCCCACATTATCCGAAGTTGTAGTGCTGCACTTGCCAACCACTGTAGATTCACGGTACGATATAACCAGCATG
The DNA here is from genome assembly GCA_958496245.1 of Perizoma flavofasciatum. Classification (NCBI taxonomy): domain Eukaryota; kingdom Metazoa; phylum Arthropoda; class Insecta; order Lepidoptera; family Geometridae; genus Perizoma; species Perizoma flavofasciatum. The sequence continues at coordinate 7,359,415 of OY292425.1, read as the reverse complement.
TCTTTAACAAAGGCCTAGCACAAGGATAAGGCCATACAGATTGATTAGGCTTTGCACTATGACTGAAGCCTACAACCTGGTTGTGGCCACCTTGCCTAGAAAGCTTCTTGAGCTCATGGTGAGGTAAGACCATGATAGTCTTTGCTTTACTTCTGGTATGAAATGTGGAGCATAAAGGATATTTCACAGGAGTTCTTTTCTTCTTCTTTTCAACTGCTGATGTCTGTACTTTTTTTAAATAAACTTTGCCTTTCGGTGTTTCAGTAGAATACACTCTTGCAACTCCCTCAAAATTTTCTTCTTTAACTTGTTTATCTTCACGTTTGATGGGCCTGCTGGGTCCAAACCTTCTGTTTACTGTTGCACGATAAGACGCTTTTTCTTCTCTTTTAACTGACACTTTATAAGCAGCATCTTTTGAATCACTCTTATTGCTTGTGTTGGATGATCTTGAAGACCTTCCTTTAGAAATTTTAAGCTTCGGTATTGGTGGTCTTTGCTTTTCAGAAGTATCATCAGTTTGAGTCTCATTGTGATCACTGTCAGTCAGTTCTTTCAAGGGACCAATTTCCACCTCATTTTCATCATTGCTGCCACAAGTTATATCAATATCCATTTCATTTCCTACAGCTGGTACAGCTGATTCTTCTAATGTGCTTTCAGATTTAAGGAGATCATTATTGACTTCAACCTTTTCCGTCTTAAGCACAATATCACATTCACCAGATTTTCTCTTAACAAAACTGTCAGTATTTTTATTGTCACATTCTTGGGCACAAGCCACTGCAGATAATAGATCAGACAGTATGTTTTCATTGGAACTTGCGTTAACAGAGTTTTTCCCTAATAAGTATTGCTCTAATATTGAAATTTTTGAATTTTCTTTAGTATTTCCCACTAATAAAGAGGTGTTGATCATACCACCTTTTAACAATGATACTAGCTTGTTTAGAAGTTTGCCTTTGGTGATACACAAGGGTGAAAAGCAGTTTATTTTCACCTCAGATCCTTGTAGTATATTAGAAATATCAATTTTGTTGCAACTATGTGCATAGCACTTGTAATGTTTTGTTATTTGGGATATACTCTGGTACTGGTCTCTAAGGATGTCAACATCTTTGGAAGTATTTAGTTTCTGTTTATGTTCAATAGCTGGGGCACAAATGGACGATAGGTCTGTTTCAGGCTCATCATTTTCGACATCAATATTCTTTTCATCTTCACTTTTCACATCAGTTTCTTCTTTCTTGATGTTGGCTGATAGGTTAGCAATTTTCTTCTCTTCCATGAACTTCAAATATGTTCGTCGAGCCAGAAATTCATCCAATTTAGACTTTCTAGCAATTTTAGGGTAGTATCGCCTGGTAGAAGAGCTCAAAGCTTTTTCAACATCGATTTCTTCAAACTCCTCATCATCTTTTTCTACATTCAAATTCCGCATTGACGGTGGCACTAAAAAGTTATATAACAGTGATAGTAAAATAACAATTTATGGTATCTAACAATAAAATTGACATCAAATTATTTCAGATACTTACATTTTTCCTTTACTTCAGTATTTTCAGTGTCATTTGATGTTAAATATTTATAAGTTTTAGGTTCAACAGCAAGTACTTTTATTGTTTTTCCTTCTTTAACTCGAACTGCAATCTTTGCAGGGCCACTTTCGAGGGTAGGCTTCAAATTAATGCACTGTTTTTTGTGTTTTCTTGTTGTCGAGTTCCATAACCAGCCCCATTGTCCATGAACTCTGTATTCTTCACCCTTTTGTTTCCATATCTAAAAATGTATAAAACAAAAATATTAGATATAAGGTACCGACGATCCTCTGTGGTGCAGTGGGCGAAAGCCCGCCTGAGACGCAGAAGGTTGCGGGTTCGATTCCCGCCGCGGGACATATGGTTGTATGATCTGTAAGTATTTGTCTCAGGTTTAGGTGTTTTCTATGTATAATATGTATGTATTTACAAAAAAATTATTATATAAGTAGTATATCAGTCATATAGTTCCCATAATACAAGCTCTGCTTAGTTTGGGGCTAGATGATGTGTGAAAATGTCCAGCATTATTATTTATTCAATAATTTAAGATATAATTCAAATAATTATTCCCTTTTTTCTTTAAATGAGCAAAATAATCTTATCAGAAATACGCCTAGATCATAATTTATAAAATTTACACGGCTACACAGTGTACCCAGCTATTTTTAAACATAATTAGCTTCTGCTCACGGTTCGCTCGCGTGGTACCCGGATAATAAGTATAGGCTACTTATTAGTGTGATATTCTGATTTATAAGCTATATTAATGTAGTTTCATCAAAATCCGTTCAGTAGTTTTTGCATGTGATCATTATTACAAGAGTAACAAACATCCATCCTCACAAACTTTCGCGTTTATAGTAGTAGGACTAGCGACCTGCACGTCTTCGCATGGTCATCCAAATATCCAACTTTTCCGATGGATTTCGCAAAAAAAATCTTTCATACAGATCTTGTCCTGACAATTAAAACATAACAAAAATAAAATCGGTCAAGCCATCTTACATGCGGCAGTTGATTTTTATTTATCTATATAAAATGCTTACCTGATGGCGAAGTCCAAGGGAATACTTCACAAAATTATAAGCAGCTCGATATCTCTCTTCCTCTTCATCCCTTTCCTTTTTTTCTCGTTTGTCGAGTTTCTTGCGCTCTTCACGGTCTGAAGCTGTTGTTCGTATAAGCTTTACATGGCCTAGTTGCTCATGCCAAGCAGGAACCCACACTGCACTTTTTATACAAGACTGGAAAAGAAAAATTATTGATATTTAAATAAATATTCTAGCCAGGCTTTATGGTCCAGTTGATCCAAGTATTTACCGTGTGCTAATAAATACCTGCAAGACACAAAGAGCCCTTGAAAAGTCTCGAGGTACTTGACATGACTGCACAGCCTGAACCCAAGGTTTTCTCAACAGTGACCAATTGGGATGCATGAATTGTACCACAATATTGGCCTCCAAGTGCATCAATGTTTGTCGTAGAGTCCCTACCAGCAATGGCTTTGTACCTGAAACCAGTTTTAATTTAAAGTGTTAAAAAATAAAAAATATAGTTTTGGATTGCATAATATGAACACACAGGATATGGAGATATCATGTTGTGTCACTGCATCAATTGCCTTCTGGACACTATTAAATAGTGTTTAGTATATCAATCTGTGGTTAATAATAACTTACAAATAAACATAATAATTATAATCAATCAATGTTATGATAGACATACAACTGTAACAACTAGCAATGTTATAACAAGTATCACTGAGGACTGTTTCGAGCTAAGCAGTATTCTGGCAGACTGTACCCAGCACTAACATTGGTGACCCTGCTATGTTAAGAAAGGATTTTCCAATATACCACTTCTAGAGTGCAACTGATCTTTGTATGGAAATAAACTCAATGCAGAGGAAGTGATGGGGCTTTAGTTTTATAGTAAGCCTTTATACTTAAGATACAAATACAAAATATTTATTTCTGTTACTTATAAATTAGTGCTTACAGGTTTTGGAGTCTACTTTTAAGGAATTATATGCTTGTATTAGTAAAACTTTAACATTCTTATAAATCATCTTATAAGTTGTACCTAATAGGAACAATAAAAAGGAAAAACCAAACAAACTGACTAAACTAAAACTTAAATGCAATGCACATTTAAGTGTGTGAGTGTGTGGTATGTGTGGTTGTGTGAGTGTGGTGTGTGGTGTGTGTGTGTGTGTGTGTGTGTGTGTGTGTGTGTGTGTGGTGTGGGTGTGTGTGGTGTGTATGTTGTGGGTGTGTGTGGTGTGTATGTTGTGTGGGTGTGTGTTGTGTATGTGTGTTGTATGTGTGTTGTATGTGTGGTGTATGTGTGGTGTATGTGTGGTGTATGTGTGGTGTATGTGTGGTGTATGTGTGGTGTATGTGTGGTGTATGTGTGGTGTATGTGTGGTGTATGTGTGGTGTATGTGTGGTGTATGTGTGGTGTATGTGTGGTGTATGTGAGGTGTATGTGTAGTGTGTGGTGTGTGTGGTGTGTGTTTGGTGTGTGGTGTGTGTTTGGTGTGTGGTGTGTGTTTGGTGTGTGGTGTGTGTTTGGTGTGTGGTGTGTGGGGTGTGTGGTGTGTGTGTGGTGTGTGTGTGTGGTGTGTGTGTGCGGTGTGTGTGTGTGGTGTGTGTGTGGTGTGTGTGTGGTGTGTGTGTGTGGTGTGTGTGTGTGGTGTGTGTGGTGTGTGTGGTGTGTGTGGTGTGTGTGGTGAGAGTGTGTGATCAGCTTCCTTCAAAATCTCTTAAGAGTGTGGGTGATGAAGGGACTTGAACTTAAGGAATATAAGGATAAGGATAGTATAAGGAATATAAACATACCATTGAGGAGCCCAATCCACTTGAAGTCTTGAGAAGATGACAGTGAAAATTTGTGGGACATGTAACGTTTTTTGTCTCTTTCTTCATTTCTTTGAGGTTTGTTCAATGCTAATGGATTAGTAGTATACTGATTAACATAATTTTTAAAATGGTTTTCATTTCCCAATTTAAAAACGCCATTGGTTATTTGATTGGACTTTAGCCTCGTCAGTCTATCTGAAACTAAAAAAGGCACATGTCATAACAATTTGTTATGGCAAAAAACAACATGCTCCCAACTGTATTTCCCATCATAGACATCCTGGACTTAGTAAAAGGTATTCAGAGGTAAGTCCAAACATTATATCAGGCACATGTCCTCATAGCAGTAGCAGTTAGCGTTCCTTATGACAGGTTGAAAGCGTGTCACAGGTTATTGGAATATTAACCAACTGCATGTCAGTTTTTTAACTTTATTTTTATTATACTAGAGCTAGACAACAATAACACTTTTCAGCCTGCCTGTCTACAAAATACAAAATAATGCTTACCTTCATTTTTTTTATTTTTTATTTTACTCCCTTTTGGTTTTTTACTTTCATCATCATCAGTAGAGTTCTGATCATCATCATCAAGCAAATTTTCACTGTGAATGGTGATTTCATCCATAACTTCACCATCAGTAGTTAAAACATCATCTTTGCTGTCATCTAGTCTTAATTCAACATTATGCTTTTGTTCTTTGATTTTCCTCTGTTTGATAATATTTGCATTTTCTTCCTCTATATATGATTTTCTGCTACCTTTGGCCTGATTTGTTAGCTGTTCTGTTATAGTCATTTGTCTTATTATTTCTTCTTTCATTTCCAAAAGTTCACGAACTAGTGGTGTTTCCATCTCCTCAGAATCCAAAACACACAGTAGATCTTTAAACTGTTCCGAGGTAGAATAATACCAAACATCACCATTTTCAGCTTCCCTAAAACCATACAATGTCAAATGTGATCACATTGATCAGACTTAAAGTCTTAGTTGTGACTTATTCAATCTAAACAAATACTTTTAAAATATAAGTACATTACTATTTTCCTGGTGATGTTTCCCAATGACATGATGTTGGTTCCTGTCTCACGACCATCAAGCGTGGTCAAGGACGGTGCTCATGAGGAAGGACCTTTAAACGGGCAACGAAATGTCAGCAGGAGAATAGTAAAGTGTGTGGTATAGTCATAATAATATTCTTAAATGATACCAAACCACAATAATTTTAATTCTATGAACAAATACTTACACAAATAAACGCCTTGCTATGAACCAATATTTTCTTCCATGTCTATCAAAGCCTAAATGTTCATGACGACACAATAAACCTTGCTTTTCCGCATCAGGCAAGCAATCAGTCACACCCACAGTTTTGTGTTGTTTGCAGAGAGCACACTGCCAGTCCTCAGTTGGGACATTAACTAAAGGTGGGTCCACACACTCTAGATGATAGACAGCAGGACATGTCTCACAGCACAGCAGATCTCCCAGTCGGTGACAAACTCGACAGTGGTCATCATAATGTATAGGAACTGGAATATTTTCAAAGTTTGATTAATTATACTAGAGAATTTAACATGCTTATACATTTTATTTAAATTTAAGATTATTGTGGCTAAGCACAAAGAAGATGTGCCTTGATAACTCTATACATTTCATCACATGAGACATTGCTCAAACTAAATCATCTGAACAGTTTGTTCAGTAAACCTGCATGCCCCTGGTGCTGCACCTGTTAATACACAGTGCTGGTGGGGCATTTATATGTATACCAGTTTGCCTCTCAAGTAACATAACAAGGCCTACCTTGTTATGTTACTGAAGATGTAAGAATCCCAACTTCATCATTTATACAGCTTTCTTGCATAGTTATAGGATTCTGTGTTAAGGTGTTAAGCTGGTAGCAGGTAAAAAAAAAAATTTAATGAACTTACCTTCACTCAAAAGGTCATCGCGAACTGGATTTGTAATCAAAAATTGATTGCACAAGAACTGTAAAACTGAAAGTCGATCATCCACAGATGTAAATGGATATTCACAGGAGTTTAGAATCCTCACCACATTTTGATCAAATGATTTATCACTCTCCACATAAATCCTCAAAATTTCAGGCCACGTCATAACATCTAATAAAAACAAAGTTATGTTTACACTGTCTTTATGGTCCAGGGGACCGAAATGGGTTTGTTGAGCATCTTCTTCTCTCAGTAAGGCTTTCAGCAACATCAAATGTATTTCGATGAGCAAATTGCTCTGATCTTCACAACTTATAGCTGCACAAAAATCTTCTAATCGAAAAGGTGATAATCTCACCAAGTGTCTAAAATGCCGTATCACTTCATACACACCAACAGTTTGAAATACTAGTCCTTGAGGGATGACTAAATCATCTGATGATGCAGGGAGGACTAGAGGTGGAATTTGTCTTTCTTGTTGCAGCCACAAAGGGTCTGGACTGGGTGGGCGAATTAGGGTACTGTTGACCTTACGAGGGGTTCCCCCAGTGGTGCTGAGACTGCTGACAGAACATTCACTGTCACTGGCGGGGCCCTCCGCCGCGCTGCCTTCTGAACTGTCGCTCCCACGTTCGTCTTCAGGCTCGGACTTTTCACTATAGTCATCTCCGAAATCAGAGCCATAGTGATATTCTGACTCGTGATTATCCGCTGCTTGCGGATTGTAACCTCGCCGCGAATACGATCCCGACAATCCACCTCTTTTATTTTTGTGAGATTTACCTCGCAGCTTCCGAGTACTCCGTCTGCTAATATCACTTCCTTGAGGGGAGGATGCTCTTGATGCCGAAGGTGTACTCGGGCTTGAAGCGTTTCCCAGATTTTGTAAATATTTGGGTTTTTTCAGCAGATGATATTGGAACTTTCTGTTCTTTTCAAAACTCCCCGACTTTGGGGGTCTCCCGCGTTTTTTTGCCCCCCTTCCTGACATCATCGATAACAACTGTCAATTGCACAGCGTTTCGCACGTGTATCGCACAAACATAGTTTTGTTTACAAAAACAAAAAGATGGAATTTCATTTCAGTTCAACTTGATCCAACGCAATCATGTTCCTAGTCGCTCGGACGCTTCGGCCACGCGAAACGTCACAAGGATTCAAAACACAACAAACGCACTGTTTTTACAGTTAGTATTGAAAACACATGTATTAGGTACACTATTAAGACACTGCTCATTGGTATTGGAGAGGAAGAAGGCACCAAAATTTTAAGTAATGACGCGAAATGCGACGAGTACATGCAATTTCTGAAACGCCTGATGCTGGCTTCCTATTGGTCGCCTATCAAGTCCGCCATGTCGTTTTTCGTAATTGAATAGTGATTAAACAGCATGAAGCTTGTAGGACTACTAAACAATAATACACTCAGAAACGATCACTGTCCGAAATTATTAACACATCAATCTTAAAAAATACTTCGATTTCGCAAAGAAATACGGTAAATTAAGACCAAGACATTTCTAGAAATAATTAGACCGAACACTGCGGCGGCCATTTTCTTTATTTCAAATGATCGTCACTTGAACTACTTTTTTCATAAATTTTGTTGTTGTAGTATTTAATTTAATTAAAAACGAAACATTATAAATTATAATTAAAATCGCTAATTATAACGAAGAATTATAAATAATAGAATCTATTTACATAAAAAGGTTATAAAACAGAAACGAATACTCAATTAGTATTTTTTTCTCTATGGTTACTGCAGAATTCAAATTGCCAACAGCAAAAACGTTCTGTGAGCCTATTTTACAATAATATAATAAGTCAACACCCAATAGGCCCAATATCTACATAACTCCACAAGTATTCATGGAGTTCATGTACCAACCTACTTTCTTATGCATTGTTTTAACACTTATCTAAACCGTGTACATGACAGCAATGAATATGAATATGAATATGAATATTCCCTGTATCGTTAGAATCAGGAACTGCGAGGATGTACCCAGAATAAATGAATATCTGCAGAACCTTTCAAGTTTATTCAAAAAGAGGTATTACAGAAAATGATTTCTAAGGCGTTACATGATTAATTTCTGACCACAATCATGAGGATTAGAGAATCAATCAGCTCATGTTTGTGTTGTGTCAATAAAGCAAGGTGTTAATGTGAATGTCAAACAACGTCACAGCTATTTAAGTCAACTTCACTTTGTCACAAAATATGTCAATATCAAGCAAATTGTAAATGGTCAAGTAAGTTAAGCCATAACCAAGAAGTGAAGTGAAGTAACCAAGAGATAGCGAGTTGACGACGCCAGGGTAAAGAAGGACTTCCTCGTTTGTTTGTACAATCGCGCGGAAAACTGCCGCCACATCCGCCTCAATGGTTCAATGGTGCCATTGTTCATGCAGTGGCATGCACGGCCCCCAGACGTCCGTAGATCCTGGCGGCATCTGCCTCGTGAAGTCTTAGGCGCACTAGGGGATTCCTCATAGGAAATTAGCACTACTGGCTATTGCGAGTCCAACACAACAGCCATACACAGGACCACTTGAAGCCAAGAAGGCATCTGGGCAACTACCCGTGATCTGTAAGTTTTTGTCTCCAGAGATGAAGGTAGGGCAATTGTGTCAGCTAGAGGCCTTTACCCGCAGCTCGAAGGAAAAAAAACTAGAAGTTGCTGACGGACGACCCAATTGATTGATTGATGATGTGTAGGGCAGTTACGGTGTGGCAATCGGAAACACAAAGTATTTTTAATTTGTGAAGTTGTGAACGGAAAGGTGTCGGTAATGTAGAAAATTATCTTTTTTAGATACATCAAAGCTTTTTGCTTTGGCCGAGGATATTTCCACATCACACCACAAATACATTTTTAGTTTTTTCACAAAGTTTAGTGCTAGAGGTAAGTGCTAGAGGTGGGGAAAAGCGTTATTTTCGTATCGCCGTGACTGTCGTTCCAGTTCCAAAAAAGTCACAGTGAAAAACCACCGTTTCTTTGTCACGTCGATTACTCACGTTACGAGAAACGTGTATAATTGTTTAAATGATCTGAAATACCAGGCCTTCAGGCTCAGGACTGAGTTGCACAAATTGAATATTGGCACTGTTTCACAAACATTATAGTATAAGCTGTATGTATTTAACTATTTCTATACTCTATAACTATTTTTTATCTACTTATTTAATAAATATTAGTAAGTATTATTTTTGATAGGAAGGTAGGAGGTAGATTACTTAAATCGTGAAAAAGGACATAAGCTATATTTTGTCGCGAAAAATAGGCTTGAAGGGGTTGAAATCGGGGATGAAAGTTTGTATGGTAGATGAAGAATTGGCGATATAACTGAGTTCCACGAAAACGAAAATATACAAAAAAGTTGTTGGCGGTAAAAATGACAAAACATTCTGTCCAATGCACTTGTTACAGTGCGTGTTTGATTGATCTGGGTCGAAGTTGAAATTCCCAAGTTCAAGTACGTAACATAGCTCTACGTTTTAAGAATAAGACTAGGACTAATTAATAGGCGAACAATAATATATATTTTTTTCATTTCATTTATTTACTCAGAAAATAATGTACTTGTACATCATGGAGTTTTTTTAATAAATTATGTAAACAAAATAAGTACTTAAATATTTATTTCGATTTATACTTCCCACATTATTGCACATACACTTCATAAAGTAATAAAGGATCATAAAGTAATTAAATAGGTACTTACAACCAAATTATAGGTATTAACCATATTGACGATGTACTCTTATGTACCTTCAAGTTCCTTATCACAACTAATATCAAATACCATAATGAGTGCATAACGTAAAAGTTTGATTTAGATTGTTCTCATCTGCCATTTCTAGAAAACAGGTACCTACTTACCCTCTAACTCTTTGTAGAGAGATATGGTGAAATAGAATGAACACGAACAGGCAGCGAGGACGCGCGAAACTACGGCGCGGCCCCGGGCGCGCTTGCTTCGCTGCCGCTAGTCGCGCGCCATTAGATTAGAGCAGTCAGCAGGAAGGAATGACAATATATCTTGGAACGGCGCGCGATAGGAACAGGAAGGAACGACATACGTAACGTTGTTCCTTTACGAAAAATCACAGTGATACTATTTGACTTCAGATCACTGTGATTTTTTCATCGTGACGTTATTTATCAACCATCTCTAGTAGGTGCTTGTTACTTATTTTTACAATACCTGGAATTTATTGTAAATTCTATTCTAATAAAATATTTTACTCCACCTGCCTGCAGTGACTCATTGTTCTGGACGGCGACGATGGCGGATGCGTTGTTCTGTGGCAGTGCCTGACTAACATAACCTTACCTACCATACAATACAAGAGTGTATTGTACGTCCATGTAATGCACAACCATGGAAAGTACACCCCTGGAAAGTACAGCCAGTATTACAAACCATTGGTTTCAAATACTTGGTTTGTAATACTGGGCGTGCATTCCCTACACGTGTTGACCTTGTACGGCCAGTTTTGTACAACCCTGGAATGTACAGCCATGGAATACGAACCAATTTCATGCTCTGTTTTCATGTGCGAGTGCTATCAAGGGGCAAGTGCTGTGTTGCCATAGTATTTTAAGCTATTAGTAAATTAATGTAGATGTAGTAAGTAGATTAGTTATTTATGTCGGGTTTTTGCAGATGAACTAACCGGTTGGTTTTATTTATTTGAACCCAAGTTTGTTGGATAAAGTTCGGATAGCAATCCTCCTTTTCTGAGTGGTAATAAAAAAAAAACCTAATAACCTAACCAATCCAAGACGGATTTGCTTAGGAAGGATTTCTCAGGCCAACATTAACTTATTGTTTACATTATTTATTAATGGCAACTCTTAGTTGAACATATTAAAACTTGCTCAGTGCAAACGAGGCTCGTTCTCGTCATGCGACTTATTCGCATCGACCAATGAGAGCTCACGGATATGACGAACTCTCGACCAATGAGCGTCGAGAATATTGGTTTGTAATCCGGGGTGTACATTCCAGGGCTGTGCATTACCGTCATGTGTTTAGTTTGTACGGAGCGTATTGTACGACCATGGAAAGCACACCCAGATAATTCAAACCAAATGGTTTGTAATACTGGCTGTACTTTCCAGGGGTGTGCATTCCATGGTTGTGCTTTGCATGGACGTACAATACGGTCTCCCCAATACAATCACATTAAATTCGTTCGGTTGTCATTGTATTTATTTTGATTTATAATGTATCGCATGAAGAGTATCATTGATCATAGCGAAGAGATTGCTTTGCCAACGTGCATGTATCATATACGGAATCCGAACGAAACATTGAAAGATGAAATAGATGAGATTAATATTAAAATTAGTAACCAGGTTATGAAGTTTCTTAAGGTTTTTGTCTCATTATAAAACTACGTATCGACGTCACTATCTCATTCGATAGAAAAATATTAATTCTTTGTTAAGTTTTAAAAATTGTATTATTTCAGGCACCAAACACCAAAATGTCTGAATTGGAGCAAAGGCAAGAGGTTCTTATCAAAAAACTAGATGTTCTTTATGATAGGATCAAAATGATTAGTTCCTACTGTAACCTGAGCAACGGTGTTGAAGAAAAAGTAAGAGAAGTAACAAATGTAACTTGTTCTGTGAGTATCTAAAATCTCATTATTTCACTTCACTTCTTGACTATAGTTTTTGTAAATCTAATTAAATAAAATTATTGCATGACTGACTGACCAGTTGTGCTTTACTGAAATTAAACTGAAATTTACTGATTTAAAATCCTAGAAAAATAAAGATAAATTTATGAGTGTATTCATTCAATAAAGATGTTATTAGTATCAAATTCTGAATGCCTTAGTGAATTAGTGAATGCCTTGCCGCCCTTATAATATTTTGTAATTATGGACTGAACTGTCTAAAATCCAAATATATATGCAAAAGTTTGGACTTCTGCTGCTAATCTCCAAAACAGCTGAACAGCTGAGCTGAAGTTTGGAACAAGTATGTAGTATGTAGAGGCTAGTAAAGAATATATAATTATTACCTATATTAAATAATGAATATATTTTAGATTCAAGCTCCAGAAGAGGTGGTTTTAGTTGTGAACTCTGATAACCTACCATGGTATTTATACAAAGTACTACAGGATCCAAAAACTGAGGCTAATTTGTCATGGCATGTTCATTCTTCAGTGCCAAATGAGAAAGTGCCAAAAATACGAGCATTTGTCAAAGGATTAAAGACTGGAGGATATTTGTCCAAAATCAACCTTAGGCTGATTTTCAAAAGTGGTGAGCTGCAATATAATATGCTTAATAAAACCCCTAAATTTTTACTACTTATATTATTAGCTTAATAATATATAAATACATAATACATAAACTCACACCTGTTTCTCAGAGGGGTAGGCAGATACTACTGACATATCTCTTTTGCTTCATTCACTCTCATTACATTCTTCATACATACTCACCAGTTTTGGGTACTCTTGACCTGACCTTTCTCCAGAACGGCTCCGATCTGGTCAGAGTATGTTCGCGGGGTTAACCTCCTAATTATCCCATTCACGCTTCCCTTATATACATGTTTCGTCAATCTCCTTTCATCCATCCTTTCTACATGCCCAAACCAGGTGATTTGTGACGAGAATAGAGAAAGGTATGGTCACTACATCTTCTCTCACTCCACAACACTCTTATCACACTGTTCCTCACCCTATCTCTCAAAGTCAAATCACACATACTTTTCAAAGCTCTCATTTCAACTGCATTTATTCTACTTTCATGTTTCTTCTGCCATACCCAACTTTCACTGCCATACATAAGTGTCAGCACTACCACTCCTCTATGTACAGCCAGAAGTTTACCACCTTCTGATGGGAGTGTGTCTGAAGTGCGTCTATGAGAGAATTTTATAAATTCTTGAAAGCTAACCAGCTCGATGTGGGCCTGTTCCAGAGCATGCTAGGTGTACCAACTTCTGACATTGCTAACATGCTCTACCGGTCCATATATGGGCTGGTTAAAGAAACTGTATCATGAATAAGTAAGAGAGAACTATGGAACTGACATGGTCGAAAATCGACAAAAGTTCCAAAAAAAAGTACAGCCAGTTGTGCATAATATAAGTATTTATAACATTAATTATTTTTATTACTTGCAGCATCAGCTGACTCCGAATTGATATTGTCATCTATGGCAATACCAATCGTCGGTACTGTGAATATCCTGCGTTACCTGTCTTATGTTTACCCCAGTACCATACCTTATGATGGTGATGATTTCCAAATGGACGCTATGCTCGACATCTGCCACTTGATGGAAAAGACATCAGATAAAAACAAAGAAAGCATAATCAAACTACTTTTTTCTAAATGCAAGGACTGGATCTATGAAAATAAGTTTTCAGTTGTAGATTTAGCTGCTTTTAATGTGATCAAACAATCTAAAAGTTACATCAAAAGTGTACCTAAAGCTTGGTTTGAAAAATGTGAAAAATGTTGTTATGATTCACAATAGAATTAACCATTGCAATAAGCTGTACCTACTTGCATATTTTGAATAAACAAGCATCATTAAATAAAAAGTATTTGTTGGTTCTCCCATACCTTCAACACATCTAAACTACAGCTGAGTAATTGCAGGCAGCCAGGCAGCGTCTATTGCATCGCCCCTAGCGACTTGTGGCGATAAAATCTGTCTAGGTACCTGTTACGACAGTTTGATTGTGGTCATGGCGCGAATACACTTACTAGATATAAATAAGCTTTAAATTAATAATAAACCAAGTTATTACAGAACCAATCCTTGAAATCATACAAATATAATATAAATAATTACATAAAACGGTTTTCAAAGAAATAAGCTGTTTCAGAGAAAATGGTATCCGATAAACATCCTTTTTATAAAAAAGGGATTTGCAAACTTTAATGACAGTCTTCTTGCATAGCAGATAAAATTAGAAGAATAATCAAAATAGGCAGGTAAATAAAACCAGAATATTTTTTTTGTTGTTTAATTTTAATCTAATTTTTAAGTGATAAAAATCTTAATTTTACTTGTTTTCAATACAATTGTAACTGCACATTGATACATCGAAACATTCGAACCAGCTACAATAGATTCATGTTGTTACCCTAATTTATTATAGGTATCATTACTTGTACAAAACTATTGTACGGCTTTAAGTCTGCCTATGCTTCAAGAGGATGGGCACTATCCATACTAATATATTCCCTATGCTAGGTGGTATGATTTTTAGCACAATGACATGTACCTACCTATTCATTTGTATGTATACACATTATTATACGACCTCGGAGGAAGCGCCCGGGCACGCTCAGCTTAAACGGAAAAGGTGCGGGTTCGGTTCCTGTTTCGGGACAAATGTTTGCTTCTGCTGAAATATGCTCCAGGTTTGGGTATTCCAACTCTTAGTTCCTGATACCCACGACAAAGGAAATCCTTTGTCGTGGATATCAGGAACTAAGAGTATGATAGGTGGGGTCTGGACTATGTATGTGACTGTTGGGTTTTATTTATTTATTATTATTTTAATGGCACCTGCATGATTGCTTTCTTTTTTATGAAGAATATTTTATGTTCTACAAAACAGTAGAGAAAAAACACTAATCTAGTTAAGTAACTAAGGACTATCAAAAGTTGAGAGAATGTAATCTAGATCATAGGTGCTTTCCTACATATTTTTAAAGGTGGAGACAAAACTTGCTACTTATTTTTTTGGACCTACAAAGAAAACCATTGCTGGAAGTACCACAATGGTGCCTAATTTACAGATTATTAAGTACTTGAGAGTTGTAAGAATATAAATTAAGTAGTGCATTAACTACTTAACAGAAGATCACAGATAGAACATTTTGTGCCGATTTTTTCGAATTAACACATGAACTTTCATTATAATATCCACTTTGATATCAATAGATTATTTACATCATTAAATTTTAAACTACAACTATCAGTCGATTGCATATTAATTTTTTAAGTTAATTTTTGCTGCCTAATTTTTTTTATCGTTCATCTGATTTAAAATTATTATTTTTACCAAAAAGGTATTACATTTTTATTATAGTTCATGAATAAACACATAGCAGGACATTACAAAAACAAGTCCATCCAAACTACTGCAAATAACTAAAATCATATGCAAGATAAAATTAACACAAACTAAAACTTTATCATTATTCTAAACTTTTTCTAACTATAAAACATTTTTGTTTACCTATAAATAATTTTAGAACACATATGGAATCAATATTTCTAGTCCGTAATTGTACAATATTTGTGTAGTAGTAAAATATACTTATTGGTATACGTCAGGACAATACTGGATCGTGCGTTCGCTATGAAACAGTCTTGAATTTAATAGGATCTACAATAATACAACCTATGAATTTTCTATGTAAATGGGAATTGCAAAATGTCGCAAACTACAATAAAAAAAATATAAAATCGAGATCTTAAACCACAATTAATAAGTAGAAATGTCCAACATAATTTATCTAACAGTTCTAGCTACTTATAATACATCTAATTATTCTTAATGAATACAAAGAGGTCTAAAGTGTATAAAAATATTAAAAGTAAAGATTAAAGCCTTATAACAATGCTCCCTATATAATTATGTACAAAAGAGCTTCACTATAAAAATTATTTTATAAATAAGGAATGGCCAAAGAAAGTTTAGCATTTGGACCCAGACGAAAGGCGAATGCGAAAGCCGACGTGCGATTGGCTGCTACCACACTTTATCTTGTATCAGCATTTACCGGAGCCTGTTGCCAAAGCTAGCCCCCCGAAGATCCTCGTACCGAACCAATACACATCGCTTTCAACGCACCCGAATGCTGGCTTCAGATGTGCACGGTTTGCGCGTTGTGGAGCGCCAGCGTGCCGGGGGGCTCCTGTCATACGAACGAAGAGAAGCCTGGCAGCGGCGCCCGCGAGCGCGCCATGTTGTTCATCACGATCTGGCCGCCGTTGAGGCTGACGACAGCGCTGCCTTCCGGCTCAGAGTCCGTGTAGCTGGAGTACTGCCGCACCGGCCGCTGCCGCTTCCACGCCTGCCGCAACGTGTCGTTTACGTTCGCGTAGTGGTTCACGAACGAGTGCGGCTCCGATTTTACACTCTCGTTTTCACTCTCCGAATTCTACAAACAAGATAAGGATTTTATCACCGCTACAGACCGCACGCTGGTAGATTTTTATTTTTTACAACACACACTGAAACAGTAGCTGGGCCAGCAACTAGCTCAGCAGTGTTGATCGATACGACCAAA
Organism: Perizoma flavofasciatum; assembly: GCA_958496245.1. Taxonomy (NCBI): domain Eukaryota; kingdom Metazoa; phylum Arthropoda; class Insecta; order Lepidoptera; family Geometridae; genus Perizoma; species Perizoma flavofasciatum. The sequence continues at coordinate 7,342,759 of OY292425.1, read as the reverse complement.
ACAACGTTAAGCAACAGCTTGCTGGCCCATTTTTTTGGATCAATGTGTAGGTTTTATGATAGGCATATTTTTTTATAGTTAATGATTAAGGCGGCGTATTTATATTTACAGTTAGTATATTTTTTTAAATTAATTAATAAGATGAAGTAATTTTTATTACGCCGTTGAAGTGTTACTTTTCTTTAAAAAATCGCTATAGTGTCGCTTAACTACAAAAGGTACAGAAAAATACTACGTATTTATTTCAAAGATCGATGGTTATTCGGTTACATTAGGTTATTTACAAAAACGAATTGGTGAGGAAAAAAAAAATTGCGATAACTACAAGTGCCGACTGCGACGGAAGCGTGACGAACATAACATAGCGTCAACGAGATCTCGGATATTTACCGTCACAGGTTCCAGGGGTGTTGAGAAAAAAACAAGGTCGGCATTTAGTGAGACAGGTGGTATTTCGTGTGTTTAAACGACACTGATTTTGATGGTGATTACCTGTGAGTCGGACGAGCTCATTTCTGATGGTTTTTCTGTGAGGGAAGAGTCGTCGGGGTTTTCGTCGTATGCTCGGAGGCTTTCGTCGTCGCTTTGGTAGCGGATGGAGGCGGGCGAGGGGCGAGGCGGGGACTTCCCGAGCGTGGCTTGTTTCCCGCGGCGGAGCGTGCCGGCCGCGGCCAGGCCACCCGCGCTGCCTGCCGAGTTCTGCCGCGCGCGGTACAGATCCATGGCTAGCGAACTGCGCTCCTCCGTTTCACCGCCGAGCGACTCTTCCAGAGTCCTCTGCGCTTCTTCTGTAAATTAATCAGTTTGTTGGTAGTAATCTATCTATACTGATAATAAAGCTGAAGAGTTTGTTTTTTATTTGAACGGGCTAATCTCTGGAACTAGTAGTCGGTTTTTTTTTTGCATTTGATAGCTCAATTCATGAAGACGGTTAAAGGCTATTTAATATCACGCTACGACTCTTAGGAGCCGAGCAAAATAAGAATTGCGCGGCGATGTGACATGGTAGGTTGGGGGCCGAGGGCGGCCGTGGCACAGCTAGTGGTCTATATATTTAACCGGCCTCCTGTGTTACAGGTCCGAACCTACTTTTTTATATTGGTCAGAAGGAACATTGGATAAGTACCTACAGATCCACATAGCTTTTTAGGGTTCCGTAGTCAACATGGTACCCTTATAGTTTCGCCATGTCCGTCGTCTGTCTGTCTGTCCGCGGGTTAGCTCAGAGACTTAGTACTAGAAAGCTGTAATTCGGCATGGGTACATATTAAACACGCCGACAAAAAATGCTAACATACAAATTACCTTTTTTGTATGGAGAAATCACATAAAAGTAAATAAGTGGGATAATCTGATGAGCCCCCCCCAGCGGACCTACCAAGAACAAATGCAGTATTAACTTAAGGGGTGCTAAAGAAAGCATACCAACGTTTTGGAATACTGTTGTAGAATAATAATACTTACTTTTATATTTATAGCTTTTGCTCTTGACGCAAAGTATAGCAATGACCATAATTATAATGATGATAGAAGCTGCCGCCAGTGCGACCATGAACCAAGTACTCCTATAGAATGGCCGGTACTGCAGATATCCATATTCGAGGTATAGCTTCGAAGGAGTCACTATCACCTTCTCGCTGTAAGCCGGATTGCTGATTCCGTAGATGTTGTATGCGATAACACGGAACATATATGCAGTCGATGGTAGCAGGCTTTGGTATGAGATGGTAAACTCCTCGAGTATTCCGTTGTTTGTTCGCGTTATCGTTTCCCATCTTGTGTCGTCTGTGCAATAAGATATGATTAGTCAGATTGTGAACAAGTTCTGTAACTTACAGAAGAAATCCTTAATCAGTATAAAGCACACTATTACTTACTCGTGTTATTTATGAACATGGTGAAACTATGATTTTTGCTTATGCTTTAATTTAAGGGCTATTCATAACAAACCATGCCGTGGAAGGGCGGGCTACTCATGACTTGAACGGATCAGACAAATCCATGAAACGCATCACAGACTAGTAGGATGCTAACGCATAACCGTACATCTCAGTATAGAGTTTTTTGTCTGTTTGCCAATTGACAAGAAAGATGGGTAAACTATACTGAGACCTAGTATTACTGGCAGAATTGTGACAACTAGCCCCAGAAGCCATAATAAAGTTGACCTAGTATTATAATAACTGTGCCGAGACTAACCATGTTTATAAATAAGATTTCAGGTTGCATTTACATAGGTTGTGATAGTGATTTTAAACAAGTGCAAACAAAAAGGTGTGCAAAGGATTTGGAAGAACCGAAATTGGGTCTACATTCCAGACTTACAAGCTTGCCACGTCTCCTTGGCTGCATTGAATATGAAATTATAATCTTATAAATACAAAATTAAAAGAAACAAACTGTTTGAAATACTAAACATTGATCACAGAAACAAGCTGTATGAAAGCAGACATTACAATATACCTTATCAAAGTCCCTGGTTATGAACATATTTGAGATGGAAACTAAACTAATTTTCCATCTTGTCACTTTTCTTGATCTAATTTGTCAATTAAGACACAATAAACAATAAAGGGTTATAGTTTACCAATAAGAGAGATTTGCTTATTCATCAAGTCAATGAACCGTGATTAGAACCAGTCGTTCGTATCTGACATTACCAAAATTGGAACTTAATAACTATAGAGAACATTGAATTTAAAGTCATCCTAAAACTAACGATTTAGCTGATTCAGATTCAGCGTCACTCGATTTATGGGGTAATCGGTTAAGCTAACGCATTGTCGATTAGCGCGGCAAGACTAAACGGGATCGGTTTAGTCTCGCTAAATGGAAATTATTAAAAACATAAAATTGACATATTTCAATTTTAAAACTTGCTCTGCTTAATCAGCTGATCTGTAGAAAACGACAAGCTATTCCACGAGCGAGTAGTGTACATACCTTTCCTCTTAGCTTCGATATAATACCCTAGCAGCGGTCCGGTGCCGGACGGCGAATTAGTCCATTGAAGCCTCAGCGCCGCCGGGTTCGGTGATAGCTTGAGGTCCGTGGGAGCTCTCGGCGAGCCGGCTTGCGGTCCGGTGCGTATCCGGGCCGCGCCCGCCAGCCCGGCGCCGACCGACGTCACCGCGCGCACCGTGAACACGTACTCCGTCTCCTCTTCCAAGCTGCCGACGGCTAACAGACGCTCTTCTACTTTCTGCTTCACTTGCTTGCTGAATCCTGTAAAAGTCGATGATTTTGGTGTAAATTATAATAACAGTTTGATTCTCGAAGTGGGCGATAACGCCCCCCTGTGGGCGCTGGAGGCCTTCAGGGGGGTGGTAGAAGACTAGAAGAGATTGTGGGTGCTAAGGCGGTCTAGAGGGGAAAGCATTGGTTATTATGTTTAAAAATTTAGGGGGCGCTCTTTAGTGGCTTTCGGCTTTTTATTCTCAAAGTGGGAGATGGGATAAGTTAGTTAGATACTCTGTATTTTGCATAACACCTATTTACAGTGTAAACACAGACACATATAAAAAAACAACAAAAAAAGAAACGCACAATGGGCGGTCTTATCGCTGAAAGCGATTTCTTCCAGACAACCTTAGGATGGAGAGAACTATTTAGAAGAATAACGGTGTTATTGCCTTAGAGAAGTATAATAAGTTTGAGAACCTGTGGTTTAAACGGACCGTGCTATCGGTGAAGGCACGAACTAAGTTTAGACTCGTATGTTGACTGACCGGTGGGGAGGGATGCTATCCCATGAGGTACAGTTTAGCACTAGTTCAGGGGTGAATATCCACACAGCTCTACTTCGCTATCAGTGGAATAGTAAGGCATCCGTAGTCATTCTTGTTTTACCAGGGAAGGCGCGAAACTAGAAGCCAGCAGCCTGCAGTCCGGCCACGGTCATATGCATATTATCAACGAATCCTTTGTCGGTGATGAATGGTGGATTATGTGGATGGATGAAGTATGCTCTCAACACTCACGCTCATCTTGCTCGACGGTCTCATACGTGACGAGGTACGAGGCGACAAGTCCGTTCCTCCGATACGGTGCTTCCCAGGATACGATAAGACTGTTCATAGTTATATCCGTGAAGGTGATGTTGCGAGGCGCTGATGGCAAGCCTTGATGAGTGCGAACTAAAACCGCGCTCGAACGCGGCCCGTCGCCTGCTGGGTTGAACGCTAGGACCTGCGACAGTGGAATCATATTAAAGCTGATGAACATTGCAGAAAACTGCACTACAATCCGATAAGACATTTCGGAGATAAATGGTAACAGATAAATAAACAAAATAATAACCTATTATGGGACATAGGAGCGATCACAGGAGCCCATATATATGTATGCCATAGGCTATCTCAAACGTATATATGGGCTCCTGTGGCTCCTGTAGAAGCAAATGCGACTGTAACACTACTTCATTCATACCTGGATGCGATACTGCGTGAATTTGTCTAGGAAGACGAGCGAATGTGATGTGGCCGTCGCGGATACCACTTCTATCTCTTCTTCGGCGCGACGGCCAGGCTCGGGGTCCTCGGGAGATTCCGTCATTATGTAAAAAATCTGTGGAAACATAAGTAACAGATGTTTTCAGCAAATAAAGCATAACGTGTTGAACTGTAAAATAACTGAAATAGGCCAAACAGTTGGCGACAGTAAATAATTCACAAAACCTATATAAAAACAACTTTGGTTTTACGACGTTTCGGAATCCGGCTATTCTTCGAAAAAGGTACCAATCAGTTGTTTTCGGTAAAAAGTCAAAGTCAATAGGTTGTACAGGGTATCGATGATGACACACCTTATACCCCAGAAGGTCGCCATTCTGGTGAGCAAGTGAAGGCGGTCGCCAGCTGAGCGTGACTTCAGTGGGCGAGAGCGGCTCAGCGGCGACGTCCGCCGGCGGCGCGGTGGGCACCGCCTCGCCGACCCACACCACGGCCGGCGTGCCGCTCGGACCCGCCCCTTGGGAATTCACTGCGCTCACGCTTATCTCGTAGTTGCGGTCGACAGATAGATCGGTTAGAACGGCTTCTTCGCTCTGAAATCAATTTAGTATTCGTTAAATGGCTATGAATCTGTTTATGGTGATCCGTTGCTGTAATTTCATCATCTATTTTGTATCCATATTATAAGCATTTTTTTTTAAATATCGTTCAGTATAGCTTCTTTGCTCTGAAATCAATTAAGTGTTGCTAAAAGTTCTGTCAGAACAGCTTTTTGGATCTGACATCATCGCTAAAACATCTGTCAGAAAAGCTTCTTCGCTCAGAAATCAATCCAACACAGTCCGAGCCGTTCCCAACCCATCATGTAGTTTAAAATCGTGCTAGCATCCTTGAAATTTTTCGCACAGACAAACAAATATACTTTGCTGTGAGATAGAATGGGATAACACTTGTCAATATTCATAACGTGATGTTTCATTACGTTACTGGTAGGTACGTCTTACGTAGCAATATAGGCAAGGTTCCATACCTTGATCCCAGGTACGTCCATCTTCATAGTCTGCTGCAAAGCGGTGGGGAAGTCTGTCAATGGTTGGTAATGGATGCGATAGCCGCCGGTGCGAGCGTCGCCGCTCCAGTGCACGTCGCTCAGCGGCGCCCATTGAACGCGCACGCTGCTCGGCGTTATGGGCACTACGTGAAGTTTCTCCACTGCTTTGCTTGGAGCTGAAAAGTAAAAAAAAACCGGTAAAATATATAAGTAGAATATAATGCTGGTAAAATACCGCTATTGAGTGAGCTATTGTGAAGGTTGTAAGTAAACACTCTGCGTACTTACAGGGACGTTGGCGATTACGTCTGAAATTAGGAGAGCGGTATGAACAGAGTTTAAGTGGTTTACCTACAGCTATTAAAACGCAAATGTTAATTAACAAAACAAAAACTATCATGTTCACGTCTGTATTTCCCCAAGCCAATATGGACGAGATGGAAAAATAAATAAATTAATAATAAAAAACCAAGCTTTTTCACCCTGAGTGCAGCAACCATGCTATGGTAAAACTTAAAACCAGCTATCATTATAAAATGCGTACACAAAATTTCGTGGCTGTGCTGTTGACCATTGAAGAGTTTCTTAATCAGAAGCTGATACTGGATGTCGATTCAGGTCATGCTCACCATAAAAATGCATGTCATCGGAACTGAACCAACATGTAAAAATTCAACTCCGTAGGATAAGAGGAAGCAGTTCTAATTCAGCTTGCAAGATTTGACCTAAACAAACAAACTAACATACAAACATTGCAAATTATACCAACAGCATTAAGTCTTGTTTATTGTGTTGTGAATATAACCATTATTAAATAAGCAAGTTAATTGTGCCGGTTTGTGTCAAAACATAACAAAATTGAGTTTAATGAATAAATGAATTTAGACTTTTGACTTTGAATTTACAAATAAATAAATAAGATAACATGAATTCTAAATATATTTTAGCTGTTGTTAAGTTATTTTACCTGCGGGCAAAGTGCGAACTGTCTCAGTAGCGTTGCTATATCCACTGGGTCCGATATCATTAGTCGCTCTGATCCTGAACTGGTACGCGGTGTAGGGTTTCAGGCCCTCTGCCGTGTACGATGTCGCGAAGGGGTCAACGCGCTCTGGAATAGTTTTCCAAACTCCACCATCTTCTTTTTGCTGTACAGTGTAGTATCTGAAATGATAATTTTACTTAGTTTACAAAAATCCTACTAAACTATTCATATTGTAATTACGGGAATTTTCACGTATCGCACTATCGGTGAAAGCACCGACTAAGTTTCGACTCATTCCGAGAGTCTTCATTAGGCTGAGTGATCGCGACTTTCTCCCTCAGCGGCGTGTGCCTTCACCGATAGTGCGGTACGTGAAAATTTCCGTTTTTACAATATGAAATCCTACTAATATTATAAACGTGAAAGTTTGTAAGGGTGAATGTTTGATACTCTTTCACACAAAAACTACTAAACGGATTTTGATGAAACTTTACATTAATATAGGTTATGCATCAGAATAACTAATAGGCTACTTTTATCCGGGTACTACGCGGGCGAAGCCGTGGGCAGAAGCTAGTTTTCTATATTTAGAAAATTTGTTCCTAAATACGCTAAGCAGCTAACTTCAAGGCGGCTGAAATACATCTATTGTACCTACCAAGCAAAGACCCTCGTGAAAGGGTTCGATTCCCGCCGCGGGACAAATATTTGTATGATCTGCAAATGTTTGTCTCGGGTCTGGGTGTTTTCTATATTTAATATGTATGTAGTGCACGGCGCGACGCTGAAGGAGGAAGTCGCGACCACTCACCCTGATGAAGACTCTCGGAATGAGTCGAAACTTAGTCGGTGCCTTCATCGATAGTGCAGTACGTGAAAATTCCCGTTTTTACAATATGAATAGTCAAGTTCACGATAGTTTTTGGAATAAAATATGTATGTATAAAAAAAATTATATAAGTAGTATAACAGTCATGTAGTTTTTATAACTCAAGCTCTGCCGACTTTGAGGCTAGATGATGCTGTGTGAAAAAATTCCAGCATTATTTATTTATTTTATTTTAATAAATAAACACCCAACAGACATTGTGTTATGGGAACTAAATGACTGATATACTACTTATATAATTTTTTTTTTGTAAATACATACATATCATACATAGAAAACACCCAACCCTGAGACAAATATTAGCAAATCATACAAACATTTGTCCCGTGGCGAGAATTGAACCCGCAACCTTCTGCATCTCAGGCGGGCCTTCGCCCACTGGCTACAGAGGTCGTCAAAAAATATTCTATCTATCCCTACTTTGTAGGTAAGTTTACCTGAGTGGTGCATATCCATCATCACCGGGCGTCCAATTGAAGGTGATATGATGCGGCTGCAGCAGCGAAGGCGCTATGTTCGGCAGTGTCGGGGGCGATGGCACCGCTCGGTTCACGGTCGTCAAGACGAGGGCTCTTGCAGTGATTCCCCACCCTAGCCGGGTCTGCGCCGTCACGGAGAATAGATAGTATTGCTCTGAAGCTAGCTCTGTTGCCCTGCGGAAAAAAATTATTACCTCGTAAATAAGTAAACCCTATCCTATCCTAACTAAGGCTCTCGAAAGGCGACTTCAAACCAGACGACGACGTAGTGTAGGAAAGCTCCCCAAACGATTGATAACACCTTAAATATTGCAAGAAGTCGGTAGATGAAGGTATGTTGTCATGGTTACAGATTTTAAAGATCATTTAAAATAATTATTTTAATATTATTCCAAAAATTCTTGTGAATTTTCACGTACCGTACTCACGGTGAAGGCAAATAATTTTAATTAATTTTGATAATTGAAATGAATGAAATATTGAGAATGGTAGTAACATCTAGTAACAAATGAAAATATTTCACCTAAAAGTTCGATCTGACGGCAGGAACTCCTTCGAAAACATGTGATGGGACGTGCTATTAAGGTGATAGGTGACTTTGTAAGCGAGTATTTCGCCGTTAGGGTCTTCGGGCACGTCCCAAATGATCCTCGCCGTCGTAAACGTTACATCCGGGAACGAAACATTTGACGGCGCGCCAGGTGCTAAAACACAACACTAGTTAATAAGAACTTTTTAAGCAAGAATCACCATAATAATAATCAAGCGCCGTTTGTTGCCGATTCTTCTGGTGCGTCAGTCGCTTTTTGACCCCAAACCCCTTCTTATAAATCTTACAAATTTCATAAATATTTTTCAAGATTTTCTGTAAAGCCAATGTTATGTCCGTTCCTATCTTATCCTACTAATATTATAAACGCGAAAGTTTGTGAGGATGGATTGTTGTTACTCTTTCACGCAAAAACTACTGAACGGATTTTGATGAAACTTTACAGTAATATAGCTTATAAATCAGAATAAAACATAGGCTACTTTTTATCCAGGTACCACACGGGCGAAGCCGTGGGCAGAGACTTTATATATATAACTATAGGTTATAACTGTAGTGCAAAAACGACCTTATCTCATCTCGTTTTTTTTGTTACAAACTTACTTCAAATCAGTCACAAATAAATCACATTATACGTTACGTACGGACATCTTTCATTTCACTGAGATGGCATTAAACTAAAGTAAACCTTTCAAATTATCAATCACATCCGACAAATCAAGCAATAATCATAGATGTAGCTCGTTAGAATAGGCGATACGTACTGTCTTCGAATGTCCTGACCGTAAACGGTGGGTTGCTCAGCGCACCATCGCCCAGCCTCGTGTAACCAAGGACCTGTATCTGATACACCACGTATTTCCTCAGCTCAGTGAGTGTTATCGTATGAGTCTGGTTGGAGGGTATGGCTTGGCATTCTACTTTTTTATGCTCGGGGCGCGGTGGCGGAACTACCGCCGCATAGCACACTTTGTATCCTTCGATCAAACCGTTCTGGTCTTGTACGGGTATATCGCCCCATAGGACGACAACTGTTGTTGAAGATGTTGCATTTCCTGATACACTGTTCGGTCCTGCTGCTGGCACTGTACAAAATAAAAATAATAATAAATAAACACTCAAAAGTGACATATAGTGTAGCGCAGTGGGCGAAGGCCCGCCTGGGACACAGAAGATTGCGAGTTCGATTTCCGCCGTGGGGAATGTTTGTAATCTTCAAATATTTATCTCGGGTCTGGGTGTTTTTTTATGTATAATATGAATATATTTACAAAAAAATATATATAAAAATAGTATATCAGTCATGTAGGTCCCATAATACAAGTTCTGCTTAGTTTGGGGCTATATGATGCTGTGTGGAAAATGTCCAGAATTATTTATTTATTTATATAAAGTCCAGACTCCATATTAGAATTCCCTGTGTCGCGGATACTACGCGTATCATGATACCACAACACACAGACACGAAAGAAATATCGGCAGAACATTCAAATATTTGTCACGCAACGGGAATCGAACCCGCACCTATTGCATCTCAGCCGGCTACTCGCCCGCCGCGACACCGAGGTCGTCGAAAAGGATACAGATAGACAGGTGATACCTGAAGAAAATAACATAAAATCCGCATAGAACTAAAATCACCGACAAAGAATTAGCTAGTTCTAGTGGCAATTGGCAGGCCATTTAGCTCGCAGAACCGACAACCGCTGGGGAAGAGAGAATCTCGAATGACGATCATGAACCGGACGGCGCAGTTAAGGAAGGCCCCCAACCGATGGACCGATGGGATTCGGATTAGATCCGTTCGTCATGGCAATCTTTAAGGGAGACCTATGTCCTACCATGGACATATACAGGATGTTGATGATCATGAAGTCTTTTCCAGTTAAAACGGGACATTTATCATGATTTGATAATTTTATTAATCCACTAAATACTCGGCAACAAATACTCGAGTTTCTCCCGCAAGCGCCGAAATAGCATGAACAATAAACCTCACAAATCATCCATATTAAGTTCTATAAAAAAAAGTGTGCCTCACCATCTTTTATTTCAAAATGACCACATTTTAACGAACCCTATTAACGAATTCTTGAACATAAAATTCCTGTTTGGCATCTTTTATTTAAAAACTGTTTTGTTTGAAATCAAGATGCCGTTTCCATCTGGTAAAAGTGTGAATACAATCCCATTGTCCTGCGATGAGGCCGAAGATCGGGGGCCAGCGGGAATAACCCGTAAATATACCGTGTCGAGATAACATGAATGATGTTTATAATCATCTTACCAGCTTCTCTAGTTCTCTCAAAAGCCGTGGGACTTTCAGCAGACACGCCCACTTCGTTGACGGCAGTCATCAGAATTTCATAAACGGACCATTCCTCTAGATTGGAGAGTATGTGTGAGTTGGCTGTGTGGTCATCAATAACAATGCACAGTGTGTCGTTCGTTCCGCTGCGTTTGTACGTTATATTGTAGCCTTTAGGATTGCCGTACCATTCACTCTGCTGCAATGGCTAAAACGAGATAAAGAACCTTTTAACATTGCTCGAACTGAACAACTTTGATACAACGCGTTCTGCATTGCGTTGGACTTAACGGACAGAGGGTTAAGGTGATAGGAAAATTGTAATTACATCACTACGCAAAATCGCGCATTTTGCGTAGTGATGTAATTACATTGCAAGAGGGAAGGATTCGGGGACGTGAGGCAAAAACACAAATACTAGTTTGCCCTAGAATAATAACTAAGTACTATGATTAGGTACCTACTGACAAACATAAAATTACTCGTTAATATTTTCTAGAATCAAAGGATGCACGTAAAACGGTTTATTGTTTACATTTCTGTGATTTTAATATCTTTAAATGGAATTCCGCAAAGGCACGCCTGACTAAATTATCTAACTATAAATTCGTGCATTTCACGCCCCTTACTAATATGTATTAATTTATTAGTAAAACTAGGTATTGATCAACTAAATTATACTAAATAAAAAATAAAACTAAAAGTAAATTTAGTTTTATTTATTATTTAGTTAAACTAATAGTAAATTCAATAGGGAATCACCTATTTGAGAACTACCCTCAATAAAAGACATTGCAGAAAGACCGCATAACAGTCTGTAAAGCCGTTTTGTATGAAATGGTATAAGCTAGACACTCCAAACAAATATACCAGTTTTTTGCGTAGCGAGGAAAACCCTAAATAATAAAAAAAAAACACTTACAATCCATCGGACGCGTAAATTCGTAGCACTGACCGCTCGAACAGTTACATTTCTTGGTGGGTGTCTCGGAGGCGCTTGTATAGTTTGAAACTCTTTACAAGGCTCCGAAGGCGCAGACGATCCCACAACGTTGGTTGCTATCACTCGCAATCTGTACGTAGTGAACGGGACGAGACCGTTCACGAGAATGGACTGAGCGTCGGGTGCGTTCACTTCGTATATTGTTACCCAGGAAGAGTTACGAGCAGTTTGAGCCTAAAACATATCTAAAATTAACAGCGGGAATAGCGCAGCCGACAAGATGCCCATTTTATCTGCTATTATTTAGGTAAAAAATATGGCGCAGCCAGATGGATTGCATCAATACCTATTCTTCTGATTGACTTAATTAATATTTTGTAGAAAACTGACCTGTACAGTCCATAGCGATATTGAAGAGTTGCCATCGAACCCGGGTGTAAACTGAAGCAGAACCGAGAAAGCATCGATATTTGATAGCGCAAGATTCCGCGGTGCTCCAGGTAAGACGGGTTCTACTCCTGATTGGATGGTGGCAACGCGCGGAGGACCTTCCCCAACACTCGTTATTGCGCACAGCCAGAACTTATAGTGTGTACTTGCCTGTTATAAAGACCATTTTCAAATAACTGCATGAATTGTTACAATATATTAAAATTACAATAATACTAATTAGTTAACTTTAGCCATAAATGCTAGGTCTCGACTGCATGACAAATTGGCAATCTTAACCAGCCGGGCTCTCTTGGGTCTGAACTTATAGTAAAGATAGTACAACGCCGAGAAATTCAAGCCAAGTTCCAAATTAGACAAATTGCAAGTGGTAGGGGGTGAGAAAAACTTACCTGCAACTGTTCAATTTTTATGCTTGTCACGTTTGGAGGGAGCACTTCCTCCTTTATAGTTTCTGGCTTGTCTTTAATTTGGTATGTTAGTTTATAACCAACGAGGACACCATTCGTTTTTTTCGGCGCCGACCAAGAGACACGTACCGCACGGTCCGAAATATCATCAAATAGCAAGCTTCCAACTTCATCCGGAACTGAAAATTGGGTCAATAACTTTACGTATGCGTTCAAAAGTTGTTTCAAAGTGATGGATTTATGCAATAAGACCACTCTGGTTCACTCAGGTAAATAGGTAACTGATGTTGATGTAACGGTTCGTTTAAGACGGAGTGGAAGCCAGATTTGAAATACCTTTTGTGACGCTGACAATTTATTATAATTGTGATATAGCAAAATATGATACATAGGAATTATTACTCACAGATTAAAAATGTTTTGATCCTACAGATGTTATTACATTATCGGCTTGTTTATAAGACGTCAGTTACGTCATTGTCACGCGTAATAAATCTCGGTATCTTGAAATTAAACTCTATTTAAAAAACAGAGCAACGCTTCAATATGATATACTATTATTGTGTGGTTATGTGTTGGTGATGAAAGATTACACTTTTCGGCCCGCCTGCCTTTATAGCACGTTGCACTTTGTAACTTTCTGCAGCTACTTAGTAGTCTGCAAACTTTTAGCAATAAAACACTTTAGTACAGCTACATTGAACTACACGAGCTTGTTTCACGTGCGGTAAAGTTTAATTTCAAATTAGTGGAATATCGCGTTTCGGAGCAATTTTACGCCACCAACCAATTTCACACAACTTTATTATTGCAATAACTTTGAAGCATTTTATAAACGAGCAATTTAAACTTACTATCTTCCTTTGTCCTGACTGAAATGTAATCGCTCCGAGGCCCATCTCCAGGCTCGGTGAAGCACAACACAGTGATATTGTACTCGGTAAACTTTTCGAGGCCACTTATAGCGGCCGATTGTTCCGTGAGAGGATCTAACAAGTTCGGCGGAACGCTAACGATCTTTTGTTCGGTATTGGAATCCTCAATTTCATCCCATCTCCATGCCTGAATTTTATAACCCTGAAACATACGAACAATAGTCAAGTAAACCTTTACATGTTTATAGCAAATTGCACATAAGTACTCTAATTTGGTGAAGTTTGGTGATCTCTAGATCTTGGTATCTATATAAGCTAGTGTTTGATTTTTGAACACATGAAACTTGAATTGTGTGAAAATGTCCAGCATTATTTATTTATTTAAATTATAAATTTAAAATTGTCTAAAGTTATGATTTAAATAAATAAATAATAAACAGGGTTTATCACAGGCACAGGTTTTTATTTAGATCGAGAAATATTGTGTATCTAGAAATACCAAAAAAATACCATGTATGAAGTATGATATATTTCACTCTTGTCCCGTGAATTGTGCACTGCGTATTTTGGTATGCGACAATGTAGGGGTTCTATTATGGAGTTTTCTTGACTAAAATACCTGATTGATTCCATTGATTTTCTGTGGGTTCGGTGGAGTCCACCACACACTGACTGTTGTTGAATTGAAAGGTTCGCATCGCACGCTGTCCGGCGCTGCTTCAGGGATACCTTCTTTTGTTTTGATCGTGTAACTATCGGAGAATACTCCCACGCCTTTATCATTGTACGCCGCAATTTGAACGTTGTAATCTTTCCACGTGATCAGGTCTTGGATGAGATAGTTCCTTTGCGCTTCGTTTGTGATGTTCTGGTGTGTCCACGGGCTGTTGTCGTATCCGCGGAGTCTGTATCGTATGACGTAGCCGAGTATGTGACCGTTTCTATGTTCTTCGAGAGGCGGCTGCCATTGCGTGATGATCTCTGACGAAGAGCGCGCTGAGCCCATGAACCCGACTGGAGGACCGGAGGGAGCTGTGAATCGGTTAAAACATAGTAACTTCCCCTGGATTTTTATAAAAATACTAGCTGTTGCCAGCGGCATTGCACAAGTGGAGTCCTGTTTAAAAAAGAAACCATGCTCATTCACCCCCATTTCAACCTCCTTAAAATGATAAAAATTCAAAAATCCTGAAACACGTTATTATTTATTTACGATGAGTAGCTACAATTTAACTTTTCTACCTTTAAAATAAAGGAAATGGGTGGTGAAAGTTTGTATGGGAGTATCGGACTCCCATACAAACTTTCACCCCGCATTTCCCCATCTTAATATGACAAAATCCAAAAATCCTGAAACACGTCATTATTTATTTATGCTCAGTAATTGTATTCAAATTTTCATGTTTAAAAAAAAAAAAGAAATCTTTAATAAAAAAGACTTCCATACAAAATTTAACCCCCATTTCCCCCCTTTAAAGTGGAAATTTCCAAAAAATATTTCTTACCACATGCTTACGTTATACAATAAACCTGTGTTCAAATTTCAGCTTAGTAATTTTGTTTGTGCGTTGATAGATCAGTCAGCCAGTCAGTCAGGACAAACGATTTTATAAGTATAGAGATAGAGGTTTTACAAAATGGAACTGAATCCTTAATTCGTGCAAATATTCCGAGAAATGTTTCAATTTCATAACAGGAATATTGCTACAATAATGAAAACTAAATGCTTTTTGATGTACATATGTATTCATAATGTAAATGAAATAAGGAGCCAACGAATACATCATCAAGCAGCTAAAATAAATTAATTTAATTATTATTATTTAAGGATTATAATAAAAAAATATGAAGTAAAAGCTCTCTTTACATAATGCTTTTTATCGCATGTAATCTAAAAATGCTTGCGGAAAATTGTGTACATAATGTAAAGTCAGAACGCACACTTATTGGAAAAACAAAATGCTCCCCACTAAATACCCGACTGTGCGATAAAATTGCATACGATAGATAGCATAGTGTAAAGAGTATTTAAGAATGACATAGAAACACTAAAATCAAACCTATATTAGAGCTTACCTCACATCACAAGCACACAACAAAGAAAATTGCGAGGAAAAACAAACATTCATAATTCAAACCAATTCCAATTCCGGAGCAAGGGTCAAATAAAATTTTAGGACGGCACAGTCTAAAACTACATAATCAAGATTATCTCCATACCTTGGCAGCATATTAGATCGCTGGCGGCTTGTTTACAAAGAGAACACAATTAATTTTACTGGACGCTTACAATACTAATGGAAATGTTAGTAGCTCTAGCTCTACACTAATTAATGGATTGTATTTGTGCAAATGACATACAAATTGGACTAAATATTCACAAAAGTATGTTACACACGTGCATCAAGCACGATTTGCATGATTGTTAGTTTTTGTTATTTTTATACAGTTATCAACTTGACAGGCTTTTAATTTTAAGATTACCTTCCTGTGCCAGGGTCAAAACATCAGTAGGATCAGACGCCGGGCCCTCCCCGACAGTGTTCACCGCGGAAACTCGAAACTGGTAGCTGGTTGCTGCTTTCAAACTGGTCAACAGCACCCATCGTTGATTGGCTGACACGTTCACTGGTTCAGTTACCCAGTTCAGAAGTGGATCTGGTGTGGGACCTACGTAACAACATCACAAATAAAAACAGTAATTGCCTATACTGATAGTAAACATACAAGCTTTTTCATTTAGAGTGGCAATGCCTTCAGCACGGTTTTTAGTAGTTAGTTCAATCGATTTATAATATTTACTAGTTGTTGCCCGCGGCTTCGCCAGTGTGGTATTTTAATAAAAGTAGCATATGAACGTCTCCAGGCTTCAAACTATGTCCACCAACTTTTGAATTAATCGAACCAAGGATTACAATTTATACAAAGTTTAGAACTTAATTACACACCCCCAAAGGGTAGTTTTGAAAAAATAAATACGTGTTTCATTATTTACTTTATTTGTACAGAGTTTTGAGCGAATCAAACAATTTTTTTTTTCATAGAAACTATCGCTCTGTTTAACCCGCTTAGGGGTCGTTTTTCGACTACATTAGCATTACATTAGCCTATGTGTTATTCCAGATCCTAAACTATCTACATTCAAAATTTCATCAAAATCGGTTTAGTAGTTACGGAGACACACGGACTTTCGCATTTATTATATTAGTAGGATAGGAAATACAGCGAGCCTGCACAACCTTCTTTCAATGTAGCAGAATGCTTGGGAAAACATGGGGACTTTCCCCGAAAATAACCATGTGGCTCTACACGGCCGTGATAAGACCAATACTCACTTACGGAGCAATCGTATGGTGGACCAGAACCGAATTAAGTACCGCAATCGCCAAGCTTCAACGATTTCAAAGACTCGCATGCTCCGCCATTACAGGCTGCATGAGAACAACTCCGACGGCAGCACTTGAGATCATTCTAGGCCTAGCCCCGCTTGACCTCTACATACAGCACGAGGCAACTACGGCCGCTTTGAGGCTCCAACACCAGGGCCTATGGGGCAACCCTAGAAGCCTGCATGCGGCTATCCTGGATCGGGCAATTACACATGAGCCTCTATTAGCTGCCCCATGTGACAAGACCTCCAAACAAGGAATATTCCAAAAACACTACTACATACAATTATACGAGGACCTAAGAGATCAATCAGGAATCAGTGAAGTCCGTGTCTACACCGATGGCTCAAAACCAAACAAGGAACGGGCGCTGGAGTACACTCGATGGATCTCAACATCAACATTTCAATGACACTAGGCACACACAGCTCCATCTTCCAATGTGAATGTGTGGCCATCACCGAGGCCGCAACGGCGATATACAGGAGAGAAATCGAAAACTACAACATACGCATTCTCTCCGACAGCACAGCAACACTAAGAGCTCTGGAAAGTCACAGCTGTAACTCCAAACTCGTCTACGAGGGCCACCTAGCCCTAGAGAAAATCTCGGCGAAAAACAAAGTGACTCTACAATGGATTAAGGGACACAGTGGATCACTTGGCAATGATGCTGCAGACGAATTGGCCAGAAGAGGATCAGGAACACTCACAGAAGGTCCCGCCCCACTCCTCCCTCTGCCATTCTCTCAGCTGCGCACGTGGATGCGACAACGCACTATAAACCAACACAATGAACGATGGGGACAGGCCACGGACTGCAGACAGTCAAGAGCAGCTCTACCTGCCATCTTACCACGACTGACACGTCGCCTACCAAGTCTCAAAAGATCAGACCTCCGGATCATCGTGGGGACTCTAACCGGTCACTGCCCCTTGAACAAACACTTCTACAACATCGGAGCCACAGACAGCCCACTCTGCAGAGGATGTCTAACCGAAGAGGAATCAGCTGCCCACGTAATCCTGGAATGCGTGGGCGTAGCAACTCACCGCGCAAAAATCCTTGGCAACCCAAGGTCACTTCGCGAAGCCTGCGAAGACCCCAGGAAACTTCTGTGCTTCTGGGCGGAGTTGGGCTGGCGAACCCACTAGCCAAAGCTCCCACGCACAATGAACCAACTAAGAGTTTAAATGCGGAAAAGGGAGTCCACACACATACACATACATACATACATAGTAGGATAGGATTTGCGTAATTTTTAGTGATTATATTTTCGATTAATAGTAATAAAAAAAACAGATATCCAGATTGATGATTAACTCACCAAATTCTGGAACGACTCGTCTCTGTACTATGAACTTCTGGATAGCAGAGTTTCCATCGAAACCAGGCGTCCAAGTCACGTTGACTGCGCGTTGTTGAGGGGTGTCCAATCTCATCGCTCGCACATTAGTCGGTGCAAAGGGCAGTTCTATGACTGACAGCACAGCAATTCGCGTGTGGTTCCCTCCCGGTGACGTCACAACGCAAGTATACTCCCCAGCATCGCTCGCTCTCACAGCTTGCACCTGCAAAGCCCCCTCCACAGATATCCCAATTCTAGAGCCGGCTGTCATAGCCCTGCAAATAATAAAATGCTTTATTGCCCATTCATTGTGCGATTTCAATTCGCAAAAAATATTGTCAACTCACTGTTTGTTATGGAACCAGTCTATGTTGTATTTTACATTCGGATCGTTAGAGACCTTGCACTGGAGCGTGGCGGTGTGACCCAATAATACCCGTGTATCAACAGGCGGGGCAATAATTTGTGTTCTCACTGAAAAAACAAATATCATTTATGCTTTATTTCATTTCGGCGAGAGGAATGTAAGTGAGCCTAAAATCACATCAACAGTCGAACATAAAGGCAGTGCAAACATGCGAGCGCGTTTTGTTGATCTCGACAACATTGTTAGGAAACAATTGCTTGATAAGAGTTTTTATCGACTAGATGAAGCTCTTATGGACAAAAAACTTTTCTTTAGCGAATAAAATATTTGTTGTATATTTATAACTTAATTAATAGGACTGTTGTTATATGTTTGACATTGTAAAGTTAATTTAACCTAGTTTATTATATACACTTGACAATGCTTTTACAGATTTTCTATTTATTCTGATTATTCGTTTTGTTGTTATAAATCATATTTTTATACTTAGTTGACTTTAGTTTTATTTAATTCTTTGACGTTATGATTAATTATGTATTTTATAAATTGATTATTATGAATTTGTATTTTGTTAAAATGACTTATCTAAGAACATGACATTTGTCAAAATATGAATAAATTGAATTGAAATTGAATTGAATTGTATTTTGGGCGCAAACTTTAAATAAATTATGTTGGATAATTGGTACCTTGTCCGACCAATAAATGTAGGTACAATGGGAATTCTGAGTTTGGTACAAAGTTTTCCTAAAACATTGGTAACTAAAATCATACCTAACACAGTGACATAAGCTTCACCGGAAACATTTCCAGCGTCATTGTGTCGCACACACGTGTATTTCCCAGAGTCGGCCGTTGTAGTGCCTGTTATTAGCAAATCACCTTCGTCTAAGGCTTGAAGTCTTCCAGAGAGATTGTTTAGAATGGCATCTGAAATACAAAGAAGAAGGCGTAAAGATGAATGCGTACAAATAATTAGGTTCACAAAATCATTTAGGTTAGGTAACAAATTATTTACAAAATATCTAGATTACGAACATTTTCGTGCAATGCGGACCGCAACGCATTGAATGATTATTAAATACCTAGTTTTACAACTATTATGCCTAAAATAAAGAGCTGAACCAAATAATTTTGTCATATTATTATGTATGTTGTAAGTAAGTGGACTCTCTTTTCCGGACTCAAAGTCGGCCCATTATGCATGGAAGCCCGGCTATATGTCTAGCCAGCCGCCCATATGCACAAAAGCTTCCTGGGATCTTCGCAGGCTTCGCGGAGTGACCTCGGGTTGTTGAGGATTTGTTGGCGTTGATTTGCTACGCCAGCGCATTCCAGAAGTACGTAGACAGTTTGATATGTCATCTCGTTGGTGGTCGAGAGAAGGTGGTATGACATAATAAAGATGGTTTTGAAAACTAGCGGCCTAATTGAAATAGAACAATACAAACTGCTGGTGTCAAAGATAGCGCATGTATGTACCTACTAAAACTGTGTTTCATAGCAATTAATATTTACCTAATCAATGCTCAAACCGGAGCGGCTAGAATAAAGAACACAAATGGGATCCAGTAAGTTGTAGAACAAGTATAAAGACTGTTCGGCCAATCAATAGGCGGCGCTACCGTCGCGCGGTAACTGGAAGATCCGTACAGTTTTATTATTTTAAAAACAAAATAAGTGTTATAGAAACACGGGAATACCGTAAACATATAAAATATTGTACAATTCACACGTGAAAATGTTATCCTATGGATAAAAGTCCTCTAAGAGGTGAAATATTGCAATGCAAATAGTCACGAAAAGCTTCTATAAAAACGTAAAATTATAAAGCAATACCTACTAAGAAGGAAATGTACACAAGAATAGAAAAGAAAATCCATGAACAACAGTGAGTACACACTAAATTTGTGATCCTTGTATAACAAAATATCCATTATTTTACATTATAATAAAATAACTCTCAAAAAATAATGAAGGTTGCAAAATAAAAGTAGTGGACGGTATCCAAACAAAAGGAACAATATAATCTATGAACAACCGTTTTAGCGACACACATACTTGGAAGTATCTGTTATTTTCGTGACTGAGTGTAAAGGACGGTTGGCAGAGCGGTTACCGGTTGCGACTGAAATTGCAGTAATC
The DNA here is from genome assembly GCA_958496245.1 of Perizoma flavofasciatum. NCBI lineage: Eukaryota > Metazoa > Arthropoda > Insecta > Lepidoptera > Geometridae > Perizoma > Perizoma flavofasciatum. The sequence goes on along the minus strand of OY292425.1, from coordinate 7,322,118 downwards.
TACGACACTCGGCGATTCTCGGGGTTCAAATCCTGTTAGTGCAAAGGTACTTTTTGCGTGCAAAAATCTTTAATTCGATCCAGTACTGGTTGACCTGTGAAGCTGCCACCTACTATCAACTATTAGTATAATTATATCCAAAGAATCAAAATGCCTCCAACTCGAGGTCGTATAGCGATGCAAGACGCGGATAATCGATTACGAAAACTTACAACTGAATTACAAAAGGCGCAGGAGCTCAACATCAAACTTATAAAGGAACAGGATGAATACTCAGATGACTATAAAAATCTACTGGGCCAAATAAAGACCCTAAAGACCACCCTAGCATCACGAGAAACTGACTTAGAAGAGCTAAAGCTACAAAACACTGCTTTAAACGACAGACTAGTACGGCGATCTCAAGACGTAACTGAGTACGAAGAAGCCTTAAATATTATTAAAATGCATGAAAGTAATGCAGCGCTGTTTGAACAGCTACAAATAACTTTACAGTCAGAAAATGAACAAACCACAAAATTATTGAATAAAGAAATAGAAACACTAAAAAATAAAGTCATTGACTTACAGAGTGAAAACATTGACATTAAAAGCAAAAGTATTAAATTAAAAACAAATAAGCAGAAGTCCAAGAACGGAACTGGAAACAAAATAGCTAATCAACACAAAGATTATTGCAAAAATGATGAGGATAATCAAAATAATGGAAAATCTGGAAAGAAAAATAAGGTTGAGTCAACTACTCTGCTTATTCATCAGCTACCTACGACACCGTCATTAGACTCAAAGGATGACAATAAGGTACATGACTTGGAAACAAGCTCTCGTGACAAAAGTAAAGAAGATTCTGCAATAGAAGAGCTTCAGCAACCAACTAGTAAGCAATGCCTTATTTTATGTGACGTTTATGGTAAATCACTAGCTAAATATATTCGGCAGAATACCACTGAATACAAATCTGTGTTCTCCGTTTGTAAGCCCGACGCACCACTGAAGGAAGTTATTACGAGCATAGCTACCCTGACAAAAGACTTGACAGAAGGTGATGACGTCATAGTAATTGCATCGGATTATAGAGAATTCAAGCTTGAAATAGTTAAATATGTCAGGGATTGGTGTAAGCAAAATAAGTTTAAGTTTCAAATTACATCCCTGCCATACTTGAATAGCAATAAATACGAAATTAACAAAAAAATATTTCAGCTTAATAGTGAGTTGGCAAAACTTGCTACACATTCAAATGGTATGTCTGTTATCGACATAAATCGTTTCAAAGCTAGAGTATTTAGATATAGGTACACAGTTAGTAATAATTACTTAAAATTTTTATTTGACATTATAGTCCATAATTCATCATTTGAATTTACCCATGTATTTAACAATTTGATTTATTTGACCGATGAACTTTCGCATCTATCTGACGCGCCCAAAAATGTAAATGATTTGGTAACGGTAGATAGTGCTGCACATTTTTTAGGCAAAACAGCAGCAGACGTACTGCCAACGTAAATAAAAAAGGGCTAACAATTATGCACCAGAACTGTAGAAGCATTGGAAATAAAAACTTGTTAATACATAGTTTGTCTAATACATATAAGCCTGATGTACTTATACTGTCAGAAACGTGGTGTAATATAAGTAACATAGATAATCTAGCTATTTATGGCTACACACATGCTAATTTTTTCATAAGAAAACGAACTATACGTGGCGGTGTGTCAATTTTTGTGAATAATAAATTGAAGTTTAAAAAATGTAAAACTGTTGATAAAATGGCATGCGAAATTCATTTTGAACTGACAGGAGTCGAAATTGACTGTAGGTTAGAGAAGTTACTAGTGGTAGGCGTTTATAGAACAGGAAATGGAAAATTTGAAGTTATGACTGACATTTTAATAAAATTATTCAATATGTTATCTACTCTACCCAAGAGAAAAACCGTTTTATTAGGCGACTGGAACGTAAACTTTCTCTTAGACTCAGCGGAACGAAATGCTTTAAATGATATAATGCTACCTCACGGTTACCAGAATATTGTTAATTTTGAAACAAGGATTGAAAAAGACAAATCAAAAACATCAATTGACTTTGTAGTCACCAATATACAACACCTTGATGTTAAGGTCAAACCAATAGCTACCGGAATATCAGACCATGATGCTCAAATAGCGACAGTTCAAATTCAAAACCACCGTTTACCTAAATATATATATGTAGAAAAACGGTCATTTAATCCTTGTAAACTAATAGAATTCGAAAATGCAATGTTATCCTATGACTGGGATACAATATTCGACAATTATAATGATAAAACAGTTGATAGCTTTGTGAACAAAATTACTTGGAATATGGATGTATACTTCCCAAGAAAATTGACAAGAACAAAAACCGTTCAAAATTGCCCATGGATTTGTGACGAAATAGTTAGAGCTCAGCAGGACATTAACGACCTATACCAGATGCAAAGACAATATCCTGAACTACTTTTAATTAGTTGTTTAATAAACAAAAAGATAGAGCACCGTAATAAAGTCATTCTAATGAAGAAAAAAGAATATGTAGGACAACGCATTCAAACATCAAAAAATCCTAAAAGAGAAGTATGGACAGTAATTAAAGAGGATACTAATAAGAACATAACAGAATGGAACTGGAACTTAGTAGATAGTGCGTCTGGCAATCGAGTTTTAAATGAAAATATTCCAGACCATATTAGTAACCACTTCACATCTATAGCAAATGATCTTGAACTTAATAACCAACCCGACCTGGAAAAGTCATTATTATTTTTAAGAAACTTCACCCCACAGCAGCCCGACTTTAATTTCCAGTGTATATCTATGGATCACTTAATAAAAGTAGCTAAAGTTAAAATACATGGTTCATATACCAAGGACCTGTATGACATATCGGGGAACTTTTTATTTAAAATTTTGCTGTATTTAGGTAACCATATTCTGTTTCTAGTTAATAACATTTTACTGACCAATAAATATCCGGAATTTTTAAAAAAGTCACGCCTTACTCCTCTTTATAAAGGCAAAGGAGAAGAGTCTGATGTCAAAAACTATAGGCCAATTACTATTGTGCCAACGTTATCAAAACTAATCGAATCTGTAATGTCAGAATCCTTAATGAGGCATCTACATAACAATAAAATTCTATCCGATTGCCAATATGCGTATAGACCTGGCAGATCAACAATATCTGCGACGCAAAAATTTGTAAAGTGTGTTGCTCTATGTCTGGAAGAAAAGAAAAAAGTAGCTGCCATCTTCTTAGATTTATCAAAAGCTTTTGATTCTGTCAACCATAAACTTCTTCTGGAAAAGCTCAGGGTTTACGGAATCAGAGGCCTTAGTCTCGAGCTGTTGGAATCTTTTTTGGATCGTAGAGAACAGACTGTGGAAATAAAAATAGATGAAAAACGAATAAGATCAAAGCCAAATTGTATCAAAGTAGGAGTCCCACAAGGATCCTCATTAGGTAACACTCTCCTCTTAATCTTCCTTAATGACATGGCTAGAAATAACATCAGCGGAGATATAATACAGTACGCGGATGATACCACGGTTGTTATATCAGCAGAAAACATTCATGACCTTTTCAAAAACATCAGCCATACAATAAGCGTACTAGCGAATTGGTTTAAAATTAATGGGCTTAAACTAAATGCAGAAAAAACAAGCGTCATGATTTTTAATGCCATGTCTGTGACTAATCCTACTAGTATGATGATTCCTCTGCAATGCGGCACTATGATAAATAGTTCTAGGCTAACTAAACTTCTTGGCTTTGAGCTGGATCCAGGTCTGACTTGGAAACAGCATATAGACTCTACTTGTAAGAAAATGTCGAGAGGAGTGTATGCTCTAAAGCAGCTACGCCCTATCATGACGGAATGTAATATCAAAGAGACATACTATGCATATGTCCACTCTATTATGTCGTATGGAATTATACTTTGGGGATGGTCAACCGACTGTGAAAGGGTATTAAAAATACAGAAACGCGCAATAAGGGTACTAGTAAAGGCTAAGTATAAAGAATCATGCAGGGATCACTATAAAAGGCTACAGATATTGACTTCGACATCTGTCTATATACTTGAAATATTAAAATATGTAAAGAAAAATATCGGCCAATATAAAATAAGAGGAGCCAACAGTAACCGGAGCATCAGAAATGTAATGTGTTTAGAGTCAGCTAAACATAGGCTGAGTGTGTCCAAAAAACAACCACAGGTTATCGGACCCAAACTGTTCAACAAGCTTCCGCTGAGCATAAGACAAAGTACGTGTGAAAAGTCGTTTTGTAGCAGGGTCAGGCTGCTTCTCCTCAACAAAACCATTTACAATGTCAACGAATATTTAGAAAATGACTATAATAACTTCAACGCAAATGTTGAGTAGGTAGTATGTAGTTTGCCCTAGTTTTAAAATGATATCCAATATATATATATATATTGTTAACCTACTGGTTAGTTATTATATTAAATGGACATGCACGAATCTGCAACAATTTATTTAGAATCTGTAAAATTTATTTTATCTTATTATACACGAATTTATTGACTATTGAAATTATTTAAATTAACTAGGATATTATTTTATAACTTTTTATTAAATTGACGAGAGACTGATGTCACACCAATCATATTAATTAAGTTTAATAATTGTTAATGTGGTATTCTGTCTTAATAAATGATATTCTATTCTATTCTATTCTATTCACTAATCCGTAAAATGACAGACCTTATAATCCCATACCGCCTGCTTTTTTATAGTCCGGTCCCGCAGATCACAGTATTATTCACATAATAATAATACTGTGATCTGCGGGATGGTCTGTGGTGTCGGATATCAGGTTTTGAGTTATAAATCCGTCATACACCGTCAAAAAGATATACTAGTCGAAGCAAGACTGATGAGGGAAAACTTACCGTTGAAATACCACGTGACTTTCGGAGTAGGCGCTCCAATTGCGCGGCAGCCGATAGTAGCGTCTTTCCCATCCAAGACGGTGATGTTCGAAGGAGGAGTCTGCATTATTGGCGGGGACGCTATAAGCCACACGCACTCAGTTAGTTTAAAACTAGCGATACAACAATTTTGTGTAGTACCAAAGGAAAAACAAACGTGTACGTAAACGAAACACAGTGTCTGATTAGTGTGAAGGAGTGAATGATAATGTGCATGCAAATTATTTTGTAATAATGTAGGTAAATACGTTGAATACCTAAAAAGCCTCGCTACCAAAACTGCGACGCTTATGTATTTGCTAGAACGTTGCCAAACAAGCCATGCTCTTAATATCAACACAGCATTTACACAGCATTTAAGGCCTCTCCGTCCGTCCGGTAGCACTTAGCACAGTGCTGGGCGCTTATGATTAGTAAGCTGCTCAGGTGTTAGACAAAAAACACATTATAATGCTGCAGCGAAATAACGATTAGGTACTTACTGCTATGCTATAAACGAAACTATGAGATCATGCAGGCAGTATACTGGGAACGTTAAATAACTACTACAACTCCCATTTTGCGTTTTATTAAGCTCGTTAAAAATTACCATACCTTATGTTCATATGATATAAAAATATACCATGCTGTATATACGACAGAAAACTTAATGATTACCAACACTATTAAAAACATTCTAGAGAAAAACCAAATTAACGTATTTTGTCATCACTCTGTGCTTAAAAACATAATTGCTGTAAATGTGCAACATTATATTTTGTGTATCTTACTGCCGGTATCGAATTTGAAAGTTTTAGCCTTTTTATCCGAAGTCCTCATTCGTATTAACTTCATGTGACTGCGTGGGAATCGTTTACCGTCCTTAGCTGCACGATACGACAGTGATAATAGTTAATTGTATGATAATCAAGCAAAAACAATAAATCAACATGTCGGTCAATTGTCATGGTGTGTCATATTGATGTTCTGCGGACCAAAGTTCATAAGTTTTTGGAACAAAGTCTACTTCCGACTGAGTGACTCCATTGTTTGTTTTTAAGAAGCAAGAACAGGAACTTTTTCTTCAATTTCCGTTGCACATATTATATCAATAGTGAAATTGTGTCGCAAGTCGTTTACTCGCTTCATTCCCATGCATCAGAATGCACCTCATAACACGGAACTTACACGGAAACCTTACAATAACGTGTACAGAGCGTTGCAACTTACTTTTAATTTTCAGCCAAGTATAAATAGATGACTCCCCGGCATCGTTACTCGCAATACATTGATAAATGCCCATATCTTCCATAGTGAGTTCATTAACGACGAGCGAGCGATCCACTTCCACTCGGTACCTGCCCCCACCGTCGTCCACGTCAATATTGTCGGTCTCCTCCGCTCCTGAACCGACGCTTGCAATCTTTTTTGCGTTCTTGTACCAAGTTATTCCAGGCAACGGAATACCTTGGACATTGCACTCTAAAGTAATAGTGCTCCCAAACTCCCCAAACGTCTCAGATTTCAAATTCGTTAAAAATATTGGCTTTTCGTATACTGTGACAGTAGCCGAGGCTGTACTTGTCGCAAATCCTCCAGTCTTCAACCTAGCTTGGCAAGTATACTGTCCGGTATGAGTCAAGTTTGCCGATATCAGGCTTAAAGTTCTGTTCCATTGATCGTTCAAGTCAAAAGTTATTCCCGCCAAGTCTATCATAATGCCGTCTTTGAACCACAATGTTTCTAGTTCATGTAGCGGTCTTGCGTTAGCAACACAATACAGATTTGTGTATTCTTGACCTTTTATTATTTTGGTGTCTTGTGGTTTTATAATAATTTCCGGAGGGATTTCTTTTGAATCGTCTCCATAGATGCCGAGTTTGATGTATGGACTATTTTCTTCTTTACCTAATTGAGTATTAATTGCTCTAACTCTGAAAATGTTTTTAAAATTAATATACTTAATATGTAAAGTAGATAAAATATACGCGAAAATATCTTTGAAATGGTATCTATAGTAAATTATCAAATAATGCACCTGTAAGCTTTTTCGTCTTCACTCGAAACGCTCAGTATAACGAGTTGGTGCTTATCTGTCATGGCATACTTTTGGTCGTATCTCAGGGCACCTACTTCGTCCTGCCAAATTACTGATGGAGGGGGTTCTGACTCTATCGATGGAAAATCTAAAATAGCTGCTCTACCAGACTCAACCGTGATTTCAGTTTCAGCAATATCTTGAAAAATTCCCATGTCTAAAAATAAAGAAACGTGTTAAAACTGTTATTTGAATATTACTGTAATATTTTAGAATTCATATTGAAAAGAAATAAGCATTGAATGTGAGAAGATCATCACAGATGACAAATAAAAATATATACATATATTCGCATGTAAGACAACTGTTTTATACCATATTATCTTACCCACAAACTTGCGGGGAAGAAAGTTCTTGTATGTTTTTAATTACTATTAAATATTACTAATTCTGTCCAGTCTAAAAGCACTTAATAAAAAATACTTACATGCAACAACAATATTGTTCTTTTCACTAAATATGGCTCCGACTTCATTTTTCGCTATACACTGGTATGCGCCGGCATCTTGTCTTTGGGTATTATGAATTTTATAGAACAGTTCTGATGAATAATCACTGAGAGGTAAACCATTCTTCAGCCACCTATACATAGGCTGTGGAATCCCTATAACAATGTCAAAAAGTATAAGAGAAAGCTTTGAAAAAAAAAGAAAGAAAAATAATGCCTTCATAATCAAATTACTCACCCATGGCTGAGCACTGGAGAATTTTTGTTGTGCCTTCTCTGACAATACTGTTTGACGATGATGGCTGCATACTAAACCGAGGCGGCTGCATTTGTACTGTAAATAAAATCAGAAAATAGTGTTAACTATGAAAACCAATATTTACAAAATTTTGAAATGTTTCACAGTGCATATGGGAAAAACAACAAACATCTAGGGCATGTTAGTCATCGAATTCGTAAACGAAATAAAGATCAATTAAATACGTAGTTCGATTTCGGTCGGCATCGTCAGTTGGCATGATGCTCGCTGACCGGAATATATCTTTGTTCTTTACATTCGAGCTTGTTTGGAATTTGTTCCGATACAAGCCCATTAATCAACGGTCAGGCCAGACATTTTTACGGAACCTTTAATTTCGTTACAGTTTTAAAACATTTTATTTAGTAAAATGTTTTAAAACATCGTGTTTGAAAGAAATGTTGAGTATATCATAAATTTTAGCAAAAACTAACTCGGATAGAGCAAGGCTTACATAAATAATTGAGAAAAATCTTTGGTAAGACTCAAGCTTTATCTGTACTACTACTTTTACTCGCATTGATTGTGACGTATATGGGTAGAGTTCAAAATTTGTTCCGTTAGACTTGAACCCTTCCATTAGAATTGTCACAGAGGGACCATTAAGCCGAGTAAAGTATAAATTTAGTAAAAGCCTTTGCCATTTATAAAATCTTCAGCGTTTACGCCTGCTTGTATTGTGCACGCAATTTGACGGGTTTTAGGTGAGTGGGTTTTCGATAAAGATTCAAGATAAGGTTACATTTTATGCCGGTCATTGCGAGTCATTTGCGGAAATCATGCACTAATTTGGGTTTACTTTGATGTAAGTTGCTCAAATTATCTCATAGCATTTCTTACTTACTGAAAAGAAGAAACAGGGTTTAAATTAATTCAACAGGAAGTCTCTCGCTTGCGGCAGTTTGATCGGCATAATTCGGGCAATTTACATTGTATACTTTTTACTGGGCTCTTGATTGACTGCATTAAACTGGCCCAGTTTCAGCATTCAACACATGTTGAGTATCATATTGATTGTTTAGTGAGCGGAAGCTCAAGTAAATGGAGTTTAATTCAGAATGAACTAGTTCTCTAACGAATTGTTTCACATAATTAAGATTACGATATATGGCAAAGACTGTCATTCACGAAATCGGTAGATGGAACAGATGGATATATTATTAGAAATTCTTTTAGTATGGTGTATTTAACCTATAAACCTTATCAACGATATCACTATCTTCAAAGATGTTGAGTGTAGTACTGATAAAATTATCTATTCATTTCGATGGAGCAGTTTAACAGCACTGTACTTAGGCGTTCGTTTACGTTCATCGTGGTGTATAATCTTCGTTGTACCTTTAATTAGTTCAAGGATGATTAACTGATAAAACGAATATATTATTGCGTGGAAAAACTACGTAAAAAGTAAATAGTAACTGGCGAGGTAGGGCATAGGCACTGGAAGGCCGGTGATAGAACAATTTAGGTGTTGATTGTTGAATCAAATTTGCCCTATTTCCTACTTGCATGTTACAAACAAATTGATATATATTATTACGATAAGATTGCACATAGGATAGCTAGATAGCATGTGTTAGATAGATAGCATTTTTTCTGCATTCGAATAACCACGAATGAGCCTTAATAATTTACTTTACGGAGGAAGTCTATTATGAAAGTAAGTTGAAATGAAAGCAGAATTTAATTTCATTCAGCTTTATTCAACAAAACAAACTTGGTAAAATAAAGTGTAATTTGCGTATAGCGACCGACCGACTGGGGCTTGGGTCGGGCGGGAGCAGATGTTTGGGTGGATAAACCTTTCTAATAAAGTTAAACAATATTTTGTACCTATATTTAGTATTAAAACTCGTATATCTAACAGTTTAGCTCGTAGTGTGAATAAGAAATGAATGAGATAGATAACGATTCGTACCCAGTTAAAAGTAAAGTAATACATGGGATGGGAACGCATCAAGCTAACCCAAGACATCAATATCGAAAGAACCGTTTCCGTTACGTGACTCACACCCATGGCACGTTTGCTGGATGCCAGCGGCTGCTAACATACAAATGATACCAGTTTATAAGGTATTAATTTTCCGGGGATTATTTAAAAGCATTATTATTGAATTTTGATGACGGAGCCATAAGACGCAATTGTCTCGGGATAACTAGATGCTTTATTTATTCCGGGAAACTTATGTTTGCTGTGTTGAGCAAAGCTTGCGAGGCTATTTTAACGATTTTTTTTTGCCTGCCACCGAAGATGATATGCGTTTGCCGTGTTTTTTTTTGCAAACTATTTGTATAATTTTAAGGATGGTTCTTAGATAGATTTTATTGCCACATCTTTCTAGGGGATCCAATATAATATTCAGCAGCTATTATTATACTATTTCATTATGTGTACTGCAGCGTATGCGCTGCAATAGACTTCCAAGAGCAATATTAACTTTTCAAAAGACAAATTATTTTTTACAAAATTTTAAAACTATCTACGTGTATTTTTATCATCAATTGCAGGGGGGCTGCAGATTGTAGCGATGGAACCTATCTAAGAACTATCCTTGAAGACATACTACAAATCCATTGCAAGTACCCGCCGATAAGCAGTTTCGGAGATAAATGGTAACAGACAAACAAAGAAACGAACCACCTCTATGCATAAACAGGTCGCACGTAAAAAATGAAAAAAAAAACTTATTTTTAAACTAGCATCATATTGGTTCCTGCCTGTATGTCGTGCAGTTAAAGGGCAGACATGTGCTGAATTTGCAAATTCAAAAGTAGCCATACAAGTTTCACACACAAGACCATTGAGTTAAAGCTAATATCAATCAGCTCATACGCAAGAGCAACATTTTTGTTTTTCGCAAACGATTACCTTTATGAAATATAAAACAACAGGGTCCTTAATAAGAACCATCCTACTTAGGGTACTTACTCGTACTTTAATAAGTACGAGTAAGTCTAAATTATATTAATATATAATTATTGGCATATTATTATTTTATGAAGAAAATTTTGCAAAGCCACAATAGGTCAAATGTTGGCAGCAATAGATTCGTTACTACGAATGAATTAACTTATATTTTTACTACAGCCAGATTCTGCTGACCAATGTTATCCTACTACTATTATAAACGCGAATGTTTGTGAGGATGGATGTTTGTAACTCTTTCACGCAGAATCTACTGAAAGGATTTTGATGAAACTTTACAGTAATATAGTTTATACATCAGAATAACACATAGGCTACTTTTTATCCGGGTAAAACGCGGGCGAAGCCGTGGGCTGAAGCTTGTAAAGTATATTTTGGCTTCAGGCCCTAAACAAGTGAGTGGCCAGCGAGCGGTAACCTGAGAGCCACACTTACAGCGAGCCGCGCCTTCCGCACCACACGCCGCGCCGCACCGCGGCCTCGGTCGTCTGGCGACCGACAAAGAGGTCCCTTGCACCACGTATCGATGAAACCTTTCGTTCTGTATAACTCGTCACACTAAGAAGCCATGAAAGTGCATTTTGTCTTCGGAGAACCTCTTTCACTAGTCGATATTTCGAGAACAAATTCATAATGCTTGCAGCCCGCTTTCTACTACCAGTAGTTTTATTGCTGCTACAAATAAATAAGATCACCAAAGGACAAAAAAAAACTGGCTGCACAAAAGCCCAGCCAGTTTGAATTAATTAATATCAAACTGTTCAATGTAAATAGGTAGCGGAGAAACAACGATTCATTTGCCTCGTTAACTCTAATAACGCCTGAAGCCTGATAGTTGGGTCTTCGTTTCGACCAATAAATATTGCAAAATTGCACTAATTGTAAATAATGAAGTAAACAAGTGCTCTTGTTGTGGATAATTGTTTTATGCTGTGCTAACTAATCGATCTATACCTAACTAAGGCGAGGTGGTATTTGAAAATGTGTTTTTTTATCGCGTCGTGTTAGTTTGCGAAATAAATAAACACCCAACAGACACAAACATAGTCCTAACTCCACACTAGGATTTCCTGTGTCGTGGGTACCAGGAGCTGTGGGTACTGTGTCGTGGTACGGTACCCGTGGTGAAGAAATATCTGCAGAACATAAAATAACTGTCCCACTGATGGAATCGAGCCCGCATCTCAAATATTAAACAACGCAAATTATAGTATTGATGAAACAGTTCACTCTTGAAACTTAAAAAAGAAGTTTCTTGAGTAGCTACAATTCCAATTTTCAACTTCCTACCATTATAAAAACCGATATTCTTGTACAAAGATTCACCCCCGTTCTCCCTTTCAAATGTAATCCATAAACCCTGAAACATGTCAATATTTATTTATGCTCAGTAGCTGTAATTATTTTTTTTCTAAATTGTTTCTAACTTCAAAGAACAAAGACTTTCATACTAAGATTCCGCCCCCCCCTTTTTCCCCTTAAAGTTTAAATTTCCAAAAACCATTTCTTAGTGGATGTTTACATTATAAAATAAGCCTATGTTAAATAAGCCATTTATAGCTATCTTGATTCAGTAGTTTTGGCTGTGCGTTAATAGATCAGTCGGTCAGTCAGGACAAAATCCTACTAATACTATAAACGTGAAAGTTTGTGAGGATGGATGTTTGTTACTCTATCACGCAAAAACTACTGAACAGATTTTAATGAAACTACAGTAATATAGTTTATGCATCTGAATAACACATAGGGCACTACGCGAGCGAAGCCGTGGGCAAAAGCTAGTATTTTATAAGTTTTGAAAATAAGAACGATAGAAGACGCAATAAAAAAAAATACATAGAGTACACTATTATGTTAAAATAAAACACATTCTTTGCGTTTTTTTTAAGTGTGTGTCTGTTTGTCAAATAAGTTTCTAAAATCGTTGTTTTTCTTTACCATTTATGTAGCAAACATTACAGGAGTTGCATAACGATTTTAGGTCACGGCTTTATTGTCTCACAAAAATACAAAATGAAGAAAACCCATATTCATTATAAATTAATTAACTGCTATCAGAACCAAGCTGGTCAAAATGGCCCAAAACACTGTCAGCCCCTTATGTATTGAGAAGTTCACTAGTCCACCTGCAATGCATTTCCGTAATTGCGCGAAGAATATTGTCAAAGCAATGTTTATTTTTATAGTCTAGTCTAGTATGACACCATAGCGTACTGATTTTATAATTGCGAAAGAAAAATAATTTCCGTAACAGCTGAACCGATTCCAATTAAATTTGGAACAGGTATAGTTTATAACCCAAAATAAAACAAGGCTACTCTTACCCGGGTGTTTTTACTAATACAGTATAAACAATTATACTTAGTGTATAATTGGACTTAATTATTTTATTCCGTACCCTTACTCGTAACATTATTTCTAAACAGAAGCACTGTTTGTTTTGAAATAAGTTTTCTATGCATCTTACATTGCTCTCGCTTGAGCGGCCGTGACGCGCAAAACTCATTTCAAATGACATTTGTAACCAGCCATAACATAATCGATGATATAATTACTATGATTATGACACTGACAAGTTTGGTCCCAATAGTACCGTTGATTGGCTATTTAGTAATTATTTTCGGGTTGAATCGAACTCTGGTCCAATAGAACGAACTCGTAGATACTAGTTTCTAGCATGATTGAAAATATTATAATGAGGCTACTAATTATACTAATACATTTTGTTGTTTCTAGTTAATCAATATGTTTTATTAGTGGAGACCTCTAAATGACCTCATAGTTCTGTTATTAGTTTAGTCATAAATAGTGTTAAAATGCCGATGGTTTTCCTAAAATAAAAAATAAGTCAAATAAAGGAATAAATAAACGGAAAGTTTAGGTATTGATAATAGAGCCACTGTGGGTTTGTAAATGTTAGCAGGTTATTATATCATACCTATTTATAAGACCTATCAAACAATTTATTTATATTTATATTTATTTCATTACAAGCAATAGGTACATAAATTAATAATTTACATAAAATTGCTTTTTGATTGCTTATTATAAAGAAGTAGTTCAGACAGACCCACATTAAGTCAGTGTGACTTGTGTAGGTCTTACTTTCCTTCAAGAGACAATCGTAATTTCGTAGCATAGTATAACAATTCTATTTATATATATATAAGTTATATAAACTTATATACATACAAGTATAGGCGAATATTTGAAGCGAATGATTTATTATAATTTTAATTACATATTGTAGTACAGACATTTATCTTCTGTGTTTGTGTATGGGCAATTATAGCATTTTTCGAACAACACAAAATGCTACGGCTTTAACAAATATGAAGAAAAAATATTCGTTCGGAACTGGTCGTAAAACTTGGTTACATACACGAACTAGTATGTAACCAAGTTTTACGACCAGTTCCGAACGAATATTCTAGGGTGCAAGTACTTATTACCTAAATAAGTACCCTAGAAAAGCGGACAGTATTTCTGAGGGCTCATGCGTGATGAAATACGTAATCTAGTATGACCACAATCCGCAACAACCGGTCCATATTTAACTACCCTCGACACAAGAATACCTCAGCGAATAAATAGCTTCCATTATTTTAACAAGCGCTCTAGTTAGAACGATGAACTGAATCGCATCCTCACCGAAAACAATAATGTCCAAATGAAAAATAGGCGGCCATTAATAATATTCGTACATAATTATGTGTAAAGTTATTATGGTTTTTATTTATGGAACGTATCAGGTGGCAAACTAATCAGACGACTATGCCCACAAAAAAATGCGTTCTGTAGGTATATATGTCAGTTCCATCGCACTTCATTCTTGTACAAAATGGTGTGTACTCAGTCGATAAAAGAGCTTTTGAATAAAGAATAATGGAATTCTACTGCTTGCAAGAAGACACCATATTGCACTCAGATGCCGTGTCAACTCTGACGTCATAACTAATATCATTCTCGCAAATGCAGGATATAAAGTGGTTAACAGCGCAGTGGCTTGGTTGATAGAAGATCTTATACTGGCCTTAAATATAGTTAGTTATTATTTTAATACGTTGTACTTTAAAAGATGGAGGATATGAAATATAATACCTGGGAATATTTTTAGTGTCATTAAACCAAATCGATTGGCAACATACGAATCATGCAATGTAGTTGACTAGTCATGTGAACCAGTAGGAAAATAAGCCATACGTACCAAACTAAGTTACTGCTTGGAGGGTATTGATTTCTTGTGTAAATTAGGTCACAGTACAGGCTTTTTCTGATTTATTATTTAAAGAAAAAGGAGCCTACTCGTCAATGTTAAATGTTTGTTGCAAGTGCTACCTCCTGATAAAATAGCAAGTTTACCTGAATAGTAAAAAGACCTCTTCATGCCCTTAAATACATTCAGGACTTCATTCAGTAATTTAAAGTGCCT
The DNA here is from genome assembly GCA_958496245.1 of Perizoma flavofasciatum. Lineage (NCBI taxonomy): Eukaryota > Metazoa > Arthropoda > Insecta > Lepidoptera > Geometridae > Perizoma > Perizoma flavofasciatum. Next base: position 7,306,956 of record OY292425.1, on the reverse strand, counting down.
TAAATTTTGTCTAATGTGTCCTTGACAGGGTTACGCTTCATAACATGCTTCCCCCCAGATAAAAGTGAAGCCCACATAATCTTTGATCAATGAATTATTTGTGAATCGGATTACAGCTAATGGATAATGGAAATCTGCCTTAGGGATGGAATATCACCAAAATAATCGATGTGGATTTTGGCCAATAACACAAAAAGGCTTTTACGGCTTACATTGTTCCTTGTTTGTATCAAGGCTATATTTTAACAAAGCGTCACGTACTGCTGCCCTGAATGACCATGGGTAAAAATAGTTCAAGCTAATCGATCCCTTTTATTCGTGTCACCTGCTCGCAACCCGTGGTAAGTAGCCGCGGCTGGATTTGACTTATCCCTAAATTAGTAACTACCTTATTTTTTCCTTATTCTAAGAGAAAGGCCTAATTTCCTCTCTAAAACCTCTTAAGCTGGCGACGTCAACGTAATAAACAATATTCATTCAAGTAACGTAACAAAACGCGTTTTGAAGTCTGAAATTCGTCAGAAGTTTAACGACTGCGTTTAAGTAAATGACGAATAAAATGCGAACAACAACGAGTAAACTTAGAAGCATTTTATAAATTTATTATACCCGATTAGGTATTACGCACTCGTGGCGCTCAGTGGAACTGTGGTCGTAAAAACTTCAGAGCGCCTTCCATTCCAGGGTATGCCAACGGATTCTTGTTATGCCTTCATACTAGAAGCGTAATAACATGTTACGTCATGGCAATAAAAACATAATACTATTGAATTATTTAAGCGGACAGATGACATCCGAAGTTCTTTGTGATGTTTTATTTACGGTCTCTGAAAATCACTTCCCTAAACAAGTTCCCTTGCTACCGAGCTTGATTCGCAGACAACTTTCTCCGATTTTGGGTCTCGTTTGCAGAAAGGGGTTAGTTATTTAATATACAACATAATAAGTTATTTAATTATTATACTATCCTACTATCTCGACAGAACTTACTTATTTGAGCCTTTTGGGGTTGTTGAGACTTTGGGTATGTATGGAACCGGGGCCCATCGCGTTTTCAAAAATCTTTCAGGGCGACTGGTCGAAGCGACGCGTGACCAGAGAGCTAGCTCTTATCTGGGTCAACGCATTAGCATTGCCATTCAGCGTGGCAATGCGGCTAGTATTTTGGGAACGCTTCCGTCTGGTAGTTATCTGGATCAGTTGAGCGATCTATAGATCGTTTGCAACGCTCTTTTGATAGCTAGTTGTTTCATCTGTATTTTTCTGTATATACCTACTTGTACATAGTTGTATGAATTAATGTATAATCCTATTAATCCTACTAATATTGTAAACACGAGTTTGTGAGGATGGATGTTTGTTACTCTTTCACGCAAAAACTACTGAACGGATTTTGTAGAAATTTTACAGTAATATTACTTATACATCAGCTTATACATCAGAATAACACATAGGCTATTTTTTATCAGGGTATTACGCGGGCGAAGCCGTGGGCAGAAGCTAGTATTATAATAAAACACACTTTCGTTGTAGCTCGAACGGAAAACAATAATAAAGAAAACTTCCAGATTCAAAAGCTGCTGCTTTTACTCGTATTTATATACTTGTATCGCACGCACACCATAATTAAACTTCAAGAAAAAAAAAGGTCACTGTCTAAGGATAAGTGTTTAAGTTTAAGAAATGTATCTTACATTTCTACTCAAGGTTCGTAACTTTTCCTGTGTTGCGCTAAGTTCACATTGTTTGAACAACAATAACAATACAAGATTAAGTCAATATGCGTATAGAACTCTTACAAACGGCCGCAGTAGATGGGAAATAGGAGGCATTGAACCCTATCCTGTTACTACGAAGCTTCATTGCCTGTATTTACGCGGCTCGCAACATGTTTTAATATTAATAACGCCATACACGTGACTCCTGTTGATACTTTCGCGAGTAGAGTCCTTTATGGGCGATGTTTACAGACTCCCAACGCCCACCGTACGTAAGCTGACATCAGTTTGCCTTCAGATAGCCAACTTTCTTACTTATTGCTAGGTCCGTTCGTGACGTGAGGCTGAAACATTATACTTAGAAACATTTACATGTTTGTATAACAACACCACGGGTTGTTAATTGTAGGTCAAATTTTAGTCTAGCGCTCTAATATTGTTGGCAGAAAGCTACGAGTTTGCTGAAAGTAACGTTTTCTGCAGTGGCTTTAAAACAAGTACCCGGATATTTTTAGAGTATATTTATCGGTTGATACGGCTGTGAGTTGAGCGATAGTAGTTGACCTGTAGTTCTATAAATGGTGAGGTTGCATGGCATATTTTTTTTATATATTACCTGATTTTAGACCTAGGTTCTATAATTTATTTCAATAAAACATGTTTTAAATATCAGCACGATACCCCAATGAGGTAGGCTTGAAAGCCCCAAATTGTATATAAACAGAGTTGAGTCCAGATGCGAAACTCTAAAACACGCATGGCTTGCTATAACCGTGCTCACGTCCTCGTACAGTCTGAAGAGCTATTCTCTCGTGTACATGGTATGTGAGGCAGCATAAGTAGTGGAAGTGTTCCTCGTAGGAACGCATACCCTATCTATCAAGTATGGTAGTTAGGTACATTTATTCCGATCGGGGCCTGAAACGCTGTGAAGTTATTTTCACAGCTGGGGGTGTGGATAATACGAAAATTAAGTCGCACGTAAATCTGTATTGAATATTTCAGGTCCACTTTAAGTTTGTGAAGTTCATTAAGGTAGAAGATTAATTATGTATTGAGCAGGTTCGTTGAAGCGCTCGTTCATTAAACTCACACCTTAGAACTGTATAAATATGAGTGTGACATTTACTAAGGTATTATGAAACACTTTCTTAAACTTCCTGAGTGGTAAATATCACCAATATCAACAGCCTGTAGAATTCTACTGATAAATATAGTCCTCACCAAATGAGTATTATGTCGAATGGGCTTGAGCCACCTCTAACCATCGACTTCGATGTCATCGGTTGATAGGTGGGGGCCTTCCTACACTGTTGTCCGCTTTGTAGTCGCCCTTCAAGAATCTTTATACCCCAACGGTTGTCGGCTTTGAGAGCAATATGACCTGCCTATTGCTTTTCAACTTTTTCCAAGAGTTATTATCGGCGACTACGGTAAATATATTTATATTCAATGTATTATTATATTATTTTGCTATATTTCGAATGAGGGTTATTTAATATATATATATATATATATTTTAATTTTCTTCAGGAAGGTACAAACTTAAACTCTGCTAAAAACTGGATTATAGATGGATTTAAATTGTGTCCCAAAAATAATGTTAATACGGTGTGTGTTTATAATAACATAACATAATCCGTGTGTATCAAAATTAGTTAGGGATCAAGTTATTTTATTTTAAATATTTTTTTGCTCTATTGAAATTAAATAAAAAAGCATATTTGGATAATTAAATAAAATGTTTTTGTATGAAACGAAACTGACGAAGTACTCTCTGCTTTTGCATTAACACTCTGCATAGTATCCAGAGCGATTGCTACGTTAGTTGCTGAAAACCAGCTTCCAACATTCCCACGGCTCTGATCATTTTTTCTCAGCTCAAATGACGTCTTCTCTCCATAATAACGTTCTTTAGTATTGATTGCACTCGGAAATATGGCAAAAATTATACTGATTTGGCCTCAAACCTGTTGCAGGATTATATAGGAATATGACTTGACAGCAGATTATCATCTTTTGATCGAAATTCATATTCCCTTTTCAAAATTAATTTACTAAAAAGTAACCAAAGGAATATATAATTAAAAAACTTGATTTTGAATAACTAGCAAAAACGTGCTTTATCCCTTGACACTTTTGATGTGTCATTTGTCAGAGTTTAACTGAAAAGTTTACTTTTACCTACTGTCATGTTGTCTGCGACTATGCTTGATAAATAGTAGAGCAACCTATTCTCCTGAGACCTAACTTCTGAGCTAAGTTGCGAAGATCGAACTAAATAAGTTAGTGAATATAGATACTTGAAACTAGATTTTGGATTAAGTGTGACCACATTTGTTGAAAGCTCTTTATCTCTGTAACTTGTCTCTTTATAGAGTTTAGTTAGATGCTTAAAATCTTTATTTTCCTGCTACCATCTGGTGGGCTGATGCCTCCAAATAACAATAAAAAACATACATGGCACGCCCACTTAGGAATACACTACGTGATATTGCACAGCAACGCCTCCTGACCTAAGTATTTTTTTTTATTTAAGTTGGAAAGTCCAAACCTATATTTACTTTTTGGTGCCAAAAATACCACTTTTTTTCTAAGACCTTATGGTACCTGGAATGGTGTATGGTATTGTTGCGTGACACACTGACTGACTGATAATTTACGCACAGTCCGTTTTAAGAGACCTGAAACTTGGAGGGTAGGTTCCTTTTGGTGTTTATGGGCGCACTAAGGATTTTCCGAAAATTCACCCCGAGAGGTGCATTTTCCTAATAAAGTTTGTATGGAAATTGTTTAACGCAGACGAAGTTACGGGTTGTTTCACTAATAAGCGTGTGTACGTACGATACCTACTGGACTGAATTTAAACGTGTTTCGATCTTTCGTGCTGGGTTACAGCTACTAGATCTATCATTTCGGCAATCGTATTGTAATGCGGCAATCTATCGACGGATTTATAACCACTCCTTGTGATTTGAAAAAAAAATGTATTGACTTTTATGGACAGGTCCATAGTGGTACAAGATCTTAATTACTGGTGGAGGAAGCCTTTTCCCAATGAAGGCTAATCACAGTAGACTAATTCTTAAGTATGGATGTTTGAGTGCTTGTTGCGAACCAGTAAACCTAATGACTGTAACAATTTGGATGAGGAATCCGAGGACTCAGAATTTTCCTAAAAAAAGACCATTGCTAATCATATGCGAGCATTTATTATGTGAGCGCAAATATATGCATTTACCATAAGAGGTTCTTTGTTTGACTGATAACATTTATCTCTGAAATGGCTTATCCAATTCTAATGCAGTTTCTTGCTATTAATTTCTTTAAGGATTGTTGTTAATGAATGAAAATAATTTATTGTACACCTAAAGAAAAATAAATACAACTTACAAACTACAAAACTTTAAGTACAATGGTAGTACAAAAGTTACTAACAATAGGAAGTAAATAAAATACTTACAAGTACCTAATATAAATGTATAAAATACTTATCTGAATCTAAAACCATATAAAATATTCATAAAATATATGAATAGTTAGAACACTGTAGAATAGTTAGAACTGTAAAGGAACAGGAGGATGGGAATAAAATAGTTAAATATTTTTAGCTAATTAGGTGACTAGCGCCTACTGTGACATACCTGACGGATAATAGATTTATACATGAGCTTTAAAGGTCCTTAGTGTAGCTAGGCCATTTCTTATTGAGAGAGCATTCCAATGATGCACTGCTTGGACCGTAAAAAAAAGTAACAGCCAGTGCAGCTATGTGCAAGGGTTTTTAACAAAGGACTTTCTAATGAGCTAAGGACATGGGAAGGATGGGAACTGTGAAGATAGGTTTGATCGCCACAAGTCACTAGGGTGACTTGCAGACAACAGCAACAGATGATGGAAACAAACTTTTCATGTTTTGGATTTTAAAATTTTGTTAATATTTACTTTTGTTTGAATTTGGCCAAATTCAGTCAGGTAGATAGTGCTATCTTTCAACTTTATTAGAAACTGTTAAAACTGACAACTAGAAATTGTATTTCATAATGTAGTTTAGTAAGTAATTTTTTTGACATGTACGATGAATGCCCCACTGCAAGGGTAAAGGCAAAAACCGTAAAAACATAAAAAAAAATGGAAGATTAATCTCAAGGATAAAATCCTAATCTATTGATAGCAAATATAGAATATCTTCCATGGCATGGGGGACAGGGTAATTAAATATGTATCTAGCTAGAAAGAAATACCAAAATTAATAATTTGGTTGGATTAAAGACAGTCAGTCTGAAAGAGAGACGTAAGTGTTAGAATAAAATATGTTAACAGGTATGAAAATAAATAAAATAATAAATATAATAAAAAATTTATAAGTAAAATTTGTACAAATCTGCTATCTAAAACATTTACCTGTTGTATCTATTGATGATGTTATTTGGAACATCAGGATTAAGCAAATCACAAAAGTTCCACTAAGTTTTTTTGGATACATTTTACACCACCGTTCTAATTCTTCCATGGCAAGTTCAATGTTAATCACTTTGTATTTATAACATCACTATTACTCCATAACTTTGCTGACAATTTTTTGTGGAATGTTCATTGTATGTCGGTTGCTAGGATGTAAGGTACCACAACATTGAAACTGCACTCATGCACCTGTGGAATTTGTTCGCCTTGCAATTCTAAGGATTACTCACTTCACAAGTTCACTCAACTTTGTATGCAGTTATTTCATAGAATTCACGAGTAACTAACATAAAACACTATTCGAGTAGGAGTAATAACAACTGTTTATCTGTCTTATCCAATATTTATTAGATTCCATTCATTTTGGAAGTTTTTTAAAACTTTGAAAGTTTTTATAACTTTATTGCACAATACACGATTACTCCACGAAACGGCGAACGAACGAACACAAAAAGCGGACGAAGGGTGGGAGAAAGGATAGACGACGCGACTTCCAAGTGTTGCCAAAAATAACTGTGAGGCTCCCTTAAAAAATGTTTAATTTTGGTATAAACCCACTCATTTGAATATAAAGGTTTTATTCTGAATATTTTAATTGTATAAAAAAATCCATAAAAAAACTGCATAATATGTAATCGATGCTGATGCTATCAACGTGAAAAAAACTATAACAATGAATTTACAAAAAAATTGATACAAATTAGTCATTCCAAGCTCGTTATCATTACGTGCCACGATTTCATTGATCAAATTCAGGGAATAGAAATAGGTAAACAGGCACCGACTTCAAACAGATCAGTAATAGCATGCAAGCCCCTGTCGAAATCTTTGCAACACAAAGAGCATTGCATAGGCCCACTGATCAGTTACCACCCGCTTATGGTGAGTTGCCCCCAGCCAGTTGGGTATCTACCGATCCACCCTAGCACTAATCTGTTCTCAGTGGGTGAAGACAACAATAGTAAGCCCTAGATAATTGGTGCTATCAATATGTGCAACTGCCAGTACGAAAACAGTAATAGGAACACATTCTCACTTGACCATTAGCTTAGCGAGCTTGGAATGTCCGGACTATGAGGGCAAGCCTCTCCTGTGTAGGCTCAGGTTGTGCCGAAGATCTGCGTAAAACATTTGTAACAAACGCTGAAGCTTAAACGGCTTAACATTGCAATCGCTGCACTCCGTATCCTTCATACCGGAAAAAATAAGTGTTGACTCGTAAAAATACGGACTTACTTTAATTATGAACACTTAATGCAATAATTTTTACTGCTTAGCAGAAAGAACGAAGAAAGCCAGAACTCCCAAGTGTAGGACAAAATTTAATATTTGGTAGCCCTGAACCGAACATGTGAGAGTAAAAGAACGAAGGAAAAGAAAAAATATTTCCCACAGATTCAAAATGTATGCAGGAGTATAAATTAAAAGTAGTAAACAAAGTATAAGAGATGACTAGGTAAAAAAAACGTGAAAATATTTTTAAAAACTCTGAAGGCCTATTCACGATCGGCAAACGCGTTGGCAAATCACGTTAGCCCAACGTGCCCTCATGTTCGCCGAACATTCAGTCAATCGTCGTCGGTGGCGGACGTTGAATCAGAGCGAAGAGGACGTGAGCGCGATGACGCCCGCTATTATTATGTAGTTATTATATACAATAGAGAACAATTTTTGTTCTACGATTTTTGGAGTCTTGCTTTTTTCCCAGGAAAAAGGTTCTAAAAATTAGCTGTCTTAGGTCAATGACCTATGCATAGTTCTTGTATTGTATTCAAACTTTGTGTACTTAGTAAGTGTTAAGATACAGCTGTTTCAAGCGCATTGCAAAATAGGATAGAATCACCCCTTTTCCACTTAGTTTAAGACGACTTCTGCGACACAGTGGGCGAAGGCTCGCCTGAGACGCAGAAGGTTGCGGGTTCGATTCCCGCCGCGGGACAAATGTTTGTAGCTGCAAATATTTGTCTCGGGTCTGGGTTTTTCCTATGTATAATATGTATGTATTTGCAAAAAACTTAATATAAGTAGTATATCAGTCATGTAGTTCCCATAATACAAGCTCTGCTTAGTTTGGGGCTAGATGATGTTGTGTGAAAATGTGCCCCTCTGTGCATTAATTATTATTTAAAGTATCCTCATTCCGGGACATTATGCATATTTAAGTAATTAATGATTATGGATCGAAATTAAATAAATCGTAGCAGCCACATGCAGTAGACTGCACGTCCATCTAATACGGCTGACGCACGTATGTATATGGCGTGGTGAAGATCGTGTGGGCACTTGCGCCATAATCGTGGTAATTATAAGGAAATATGATTGTGGCGATCATGGCCAATCGTCAAGAGGGGTATGAAAACATTTCCTGCAAAAGTTTTTATGAACGTTTATTTCCTGGAAGAAAATATTATTGATGTTTATGTCATGAGTTTAATAAGTGATATTTTTATTCTTTAGCTGATCGAGTTCAGATATTATTACAAAATGTATCGTCAATTTTATTTTAGTCGATTAATTCAAACTGTCAATGTCAATCAAGCCAGCGCAGCGCAACACTACACGACCCTTTCTTTCTTTTGAACCGTTCATGTCATTTCGGTTCTTTCGGGCAGGTTATAAATCCTAGGTAATCATTGTGTTTGGTGAAATATATGATAAATCTGCTAGCTTTTCAGTGAAATTAACTGATGCGCAATGTCGTGAATTACTTATTTCCGACTTTGTGTTCATAATGTTCAGTGATAACCTCTGTTGTTTCACGGTGTTTTGATGGCTATTGCAAGTGAGATCGTTCGCCTGTAACTAGATAACCCACTGGTATTCAAGACTAAATTCTTTAATTTCAGCCATGGTGCGTATGAACGTATTGAGTGATGCTCTGAAATCAATTCACAATGCTGAAAAGCGCGGTAAAAGACAAGTCCTCATCAGGCCTTGCTCCAAAGTTATTGTCAAGTTCCTGACTGTGATGATGAAGCACGGTTACATCGGAGAGTTTGAGATTGTTGATGACCACAGAGCTGGAAAAATTGTGGTAAATCTCACCGGCAGACTGAACAAGTGCGGAGTAATTTCACCGCGTTTCGACGTACCAATCAATGACATCGAAAGATGGACTAACCTCCTTCCGTCACGACAGTTTGGGTAAGAATTTTGTTATCTTCAAGAATTGACTACCTACAGCTACCTACATACTTTAAATAATTATGATTAATTGTTTACGTTTGTGTTGAGTGACAGAGAAAGTCAACTTCTGCGAATACTAATGAATGCCAATGTCCTGAAAGCTGGCCTTTCAGCATGATGCCTGTACTTTGAAACCAGGCTCCAACTTTTCCTAGCTATAGTACACACATTTTAAAGTTATAGGGGACCAAGATAACAACCTGCATTGGGGTGTATTGGGCATTTCCCTCCTAATCTAACAAAAAGATTAGAATGAGGTAAGGAGGCTTAGTGAGTAGATCTTTGAGGATACCAAGTAAAGGGTAGTTCAGAGGCACATTCTTAGGTAAAACTAATTGATGTTTGTGATCAAATTGTTTTTATTTTAATGGTAGAAACAAAATGTTCTGCAAAACATCTGTTTAAAATCTTTATAAGTTATAAAAAAGCCTTTAATACCCATATTATTGTGATTGATAACTGATTTGGAAACAACTCTAAAGTCCTACTCACATTCTGGAACACTTTCTCATAATTACTATCATTGCCATTTATTATTATAATTAGCTATAAATATACTCTACCGTATTGTAGACTGTCTGTACACAAAATAGTGAACCTTTTTTAAAAGTTCAGAGGATGCATAACTACCGCGAATCGCCAATAGTTCTTGTTGGTAGACATTTGATAAGTTGTGCAAAATTAAAATAAAATGGCACTACATTGATGTTCCATATTACATAGTGGGATATTGTCAGTGCTGTTTTAGATAAATTCATTACAGTAATAATAGTTTTTGCAATTTTTTTTATATTTCATGAAAATTTCTATGAACTTCTTTCTCTTTAAATGTCACATCCACTGCATTAGTTTGACTGGGCCTTACATGTGCTTCATTGCAGTTTTCTAATTTCAGATACCTGGTTCTCACAACAAGCGGTGGTATCATGGACCACGAAGAGGCCAGAAGGAAACATCTTGGAGGAAAAATTCTAGGCTTCTTCTTCTAAGTTTATGCAATAAATAATGTGAAAAATCATTTAGTTTTTCATCTTTGCAACTAAAAATTAGTTCGATACCAGCAGTAGATTCATTAAATGACAGCAATACATATACTTCAGAATATTAGATTAAGAAGCATTAGGAATGAGGCAATAGGCAAGTCACTTTTTTATTATCTACCTATTTTTTGTATAATTGTAGGACTTGAGCTTAGTACACAGTTCATTGGTTAACATTCAATACAAAAGCTCTGCAATTAGGAATATCAGAAGAATGCTGATGATGGCTCAAAAGACAGTTGTCATGCGCTCCTTAATCAGTCAAAATGAAGTTATTGTAGGCACAGATATTACAATACTATACTAGAAGTAGGTATCTCTAGTCACCCTCAAAGAAAAGCACTGGTTTGTTGGTGATTTTTTAAATATGTGGGAGGAATCTGGTAGAAGTTGCTTTGCTGTGGTGATGCCATCTATACACAGATATTATAATACACACATACTATTATTGCCATCTATCTGATACCTACATAGTATTATAATATCTGTATACTACCTACCTACCTACCGGTTCATCATCATCATGTACATGTCTCATCCCACTGCTAGGCATAGGCCTCTTCGTTTGTACCATCCATCTCGATCTTGCGCCAATCTGATCCACGTACGACTTGAGGTTTTTACTATGTCGTCAACCCATCTTGTGAGCGGACGACCAGCGCTTCTTTTACCGTCTCGGGAGCACCCTGCTCCATCTGTGATCACCGCGCCTGGCCACTCGTTCTGCCCAACTCCATTTGAGCCCCAATATTCGTGTGCAAGCGTCTTGTACTTTGGTCCGCTTCCGAATTCCGATATTGGGGACTCGATCTAGCAGTGGTGCCGAGCATTACGCGTTCCATTGCTCTGTGCGACTAATCCTGTGTATAGTTTCTTTGGTGAGCGTCCATGTCTCGACACCATAAGTCATAGGGGACACATTGGTTGTAAAGGCGGGTCTTCAGACCTTGTTGTCTGAAGACCCGCCTTTATAGTGGGTGCTTTTGAAATGTTGTCCAGCCTGCTGAAAGCTGCCCATCCTAGCTGGATCCTTCTGGAGATCTCCTTGGCCAAGGTACACATAAGTCTGGACCATTTCCAGTTTTTAGTTGCCAACGTTAGTTAGAATAGAGACCCTGGAGACGTTCGATATAAGTTTTGTTTATGTTCATTCTTAGGCCCACTTTCAATGTCTCCATTATGCAGATCTATTGGAGATTTTCCAAATTCTCAGCGAACAAAACAAGATAGTCTGCAAATCTAAGGTGATACATAAAGACAGCGTTATTTTTTATTCCAGAGGTGTCCCATGCAAGCGATTTTAGAACGTCCTCAAACCTACCGGTTAGGGTTACGACAGGGTAATTCGGTAAGCAGCGCCATCTGTCTTAATTTTGGCAACCTAACCTAAGTTTTAAGTATTATTTTTATAGATGGCGTTAGTAGTTTACATAGTCAGATTTTATAAATGACATCGTACTGAAAATCCTCCAGAAAAGCAAGCCGTCATAACCATAAGTAAAAACTTTTTTATTTTAATAGAAAAACGAACAAAGTATTAACTCTAAAATCTTAATACGCATTACCTACCTATATTTGCTATGACCAAAATACCTAATAATGTTGCTACCTACCTACTAGGTATAGTCAGCATCACAAACTGGTTACATCTCTGGGGTTTAGAGTTTTTTATTCGTAAACTTTTTTGCCTCTGAAAAGTAATTAAATTTTAAATAAGAATACAAAATATACCTACCATTTAGGTAGGTATATTTTGTTTATTTTTCTGAGGCAACAATGTAGCCTAAGACTAAATAGGTACCTACCTAAAAAACTAAAAAAAGACTAAATACCTGCTTTAGGTCCTAGACTGATATCTAGGTAGAGTTTCTTCTAGGAACAGCAAGGAAGGTGTGTTAGGTAGGTACCTACCTACTTACTGAACTGTATTATACTTTTATAGGTATGCACTATTAATTTGCTTTGATCTTTCTATACCTATACCCTAGACTTACGTCCTCAAACACTACTCTATCTATTTTCCTATGCATACTTAATAATTACCAAATTATAAAGAAGAGTTAAATAACTTAACTAGATTCGTTCATAGTACTGACATCGATGGCGCGGGCGGCGCCACGGGGTGAGTCGGCGACGCTATACGCCATGCCATCACATTTCTTGTTTCCCGTGGCGTCGCGCGGCCGACTCACTACTCACTGCCACTGACTGACACGCTCGCCAGTTGCGCGCCGACCGGACTATTCTGCGCTCGCTATCGTCGTCAGTGCGTCCACAGTGCTATAGTGCCAGTGCTCGTGATTCCAATCCAGACTTCAAGCGATAATGATGGCTCCTGAGACGGTGGTAACAGTTGACCACAACAAACCCGCATCCCAAGGCGGTCCTCCCCAGCAGCAAGGTGGCGCGCTGGACTGGCTCAAAATCAACGTCGACTATTTCAAAACGCCACCCGGTTTACTGAAAGTTGTCGAATTAGTAAGTAAATTCAAGTACCTATACCCATAGTGAGGTATTTTGCAACATTACTAAGTTGGTAGGTATTTAAGCTTATCAGCTAGGTATCGTAATTTGTGGTACAGGTCCCTGATGACTTAGAATTGATATATTTACGCGAATAAAGTAGGTAGATATATCACTCTTTTGCGTCTTATTATGGTATACCTAAGTAGTTACTTATTTTAATTTTTGTTCTTTTTTATTTTTGTACTTATTTTATAAAATGGACTTAGCATCTGATAATTTTCTACCTTTCTATAGCAAACACTTCTCATAGATCAATTACCGCTCAAGCGATGCCGTTGCCGTTGCCGTTAACAGTTATTGCGACCCTATAACGGCGTAGCCTGTTGATAGACCATGAAGATGCAAGAAATAATAATTTATAACGCATTAAAATAATACATAAAGTAGTCAAGTTACTCACTTCCAACACTAAAATAATACATAAAGTAGTCAAGTTACTCACTACCAACACTAAAACTTACACAAGAAAAAAGTAATATTAGGTTAAATCAACAAATAATTTGTAACGCGCGCGGCAGGATTTCAAGTAGGTATACCTAGTTACCTACCTATTGTTAAGTTTTATCATAATTAATCCAAGGCTGCTAAATACAATTGCTTACTACCTACTATATATCGTCATGGATATATTTAGGTATGTGTTGGGAGAAGAGAATACTGTATGATATTTTTATAATCCTATGCACTACATTGAGGTCATAGAGCATTGTGTATTGTCGCTGAGAACGCTTTTTGGAGTGGAGGTCAGTAGGCAAGGCAGCGCGGGGCGGGGCGGGGCGGGGAGATCGAGGCCTGACGCAGCTCAGCTATCGAGGAATGCACTCGTGGCAGCAACTTATTATTCCCAAAATATTTCCGAACAGGCGGAAATCAGATTTGAAATTGAAGATAGGTAGGCAGTGAAAATGATAGTCGTGCAAATTGTAAGCTCTATGAACAAACAGACAACAAAGTAGGTAGGTAGGTACCTAATACTTTTATATAAAAAAATCTGTGCCTTAGCTAAAGCTGAGCAGAAAGTGCCCACTAAATTAAAAATTCCCGAACTCTCAATCATGGCGGGATTGATTGGAACGCATTGAGTGTTTCCAAGTGTTGTACTCACTATATAATCAACTTTTAGGTATAGGTATTTATACTTATAAAAAAATGTTTTGCCATGTTATGGAGTATATTATTGACCACCTACACTAACTAATAAATGATGTCGCGATTTCAGATCAGCTTCTTATGGTGATCCGAGTATCCTATTAATTTAAGTAGGTACCTAGTAAACTTACGGATAATATTTTGCCCACTATATAAGCAGGTATTTTATCGATGAACAGAGTCGCGCAACGCAATGCCACAAAACCTGATTACATCTCTTGCTTTGATACTGTCAAAGGATTTAGTTGGAGCAATGGGTGGTACAGTAGGTAGCACTAAAACAAAACAGTTTCGCCCGACGGGTAAGTGATTGTAAGTATTTCTAGTGAGTCAGTTAATTAAGCACTTACTCTAATTGAGTTGATCAACTTATTAGATCCCTTTAGGTCCTATATCATATGAAAGCAGCAGTTATGTCACATACCTACTAATTTCATTGTTAAATTCGTGCAAAAAAAAACAGAAGTAGGTATTCGATTCACAAACTTTAGGTACTTAGGACCTAAATAAAAAAGTTATTATACCACCGAAGAATAATGTATTAACGTTACTTATGTACACCAACCTAGGTAGGTAATATTTTATATCTTAGAAACATGGAAAATAACGAAATAATGCTATTACAACTATGTGTGTAATACACACACAGTGTATTATCTATTAATGATGATGAGTCGAGTCTTGGTAGAGTTATATAAATTTAAAGTGAATTCAATACTTAAATTATACAACTTACCCTGTAAATTGAATTAGGTCGCTACCTTATACAATTTTCAGGGGCTAATACAATACGAATAAGGAATAAATATTAACGACATCTGACGCCTGGATGTAAAATCTTATTAACTTCACTGTATGAATATTATGAGTATTATATGAAAAGATAAGACCTAGTGCATAGGTAACATAATATATCCATCCATTTGTCTCCGTTCTTTAAAAATTGTAGGTAAGCTTATGCTGCTACCGCACTTGATTCAAAAGGTTATTCATAATAATAAAAAAGTTCATTCTTTAGTTTCGAAATCACATCCCAATTTTTCTGCCTAAAGTGTAGCAGCATGATTCTGCTTAATTAATTAAATTACGATCACTTCGATAAACCAACCAGTGTGGCGCTGGCACACAATACGATAAAAAGTAGAATAATTATGGTTAAGTTTAAAATAACAGAAAACTGTTTAAAATGTTTTACAAATAGGTTTACTTAGGTTTTACAAATTTACATGTTTCTTGTTCTAATGTTAGATTTAGCCCCGAGAATACATTAACAAACGATTAATTTCGCATTCGTAGATAGCTTTTATTTGAGAGCGACATCGGGTGAAAGTTGGCATCAAAATGAAAGTAGTAGTGTCAACATGTGGTCTGAGGGGCTCCGTGGATGGCGATACGGCCGACGCCGGACCTCGCAGCCGAGCCGGTGTGACAACCTGTCGGTTTCTCATCATTTCATTAGATATTTTAAAGCCATTTAATGTTAGCATGTTCATTCTGTCTTCTGTTCATCTGTTTGTCCGTCCGTGTGCCACCCCGATTGCCTATCAGTTTTAAAATGTTAATAAGTTTACATTAGTACATACAGGTGCCTATCTTAAAAATCCAAAAACAGAAATGAAAACACAGACTCCAGTAGTAACCTATCGTTATACTCGTACCTACTTACATGTAAAGTAAGAGACTTTTTCTTTCTAAGTTAGGTCTTTATTGTGTAGGACTGTGAAAAGTAAATTGACTGTTCTTGGTTTGAAGTCCCGAGCATATAGATAGGAATATAAACTGGTAGGTTTATTTCAAAGATTAACTTTAAGAGGTGCATGCAACTTCGGGACTACAGTATGACTTGAGACGTCTTGGACAGTTTATAATTATTTGCCAAATAAAAAACCGACTTTGGTGTGGTTTTCCAAGCACTGCCTAAGTCGATACTAACATAGGTAATATCGACAAATTTGTATAGCATTTAAAGATTTTAACAAAAACTACTCAGGGTATTGCATGATGTCACATGAAAATATATTTAAACATAAAAAAATATATACAATCGGACCAAGCACTTTGGAGTAGCACAAAACCTTAAATTCCTGCATTTTTTAAGTCGGTGAATAGTATGGCTATTATATTCAGAGAATTTATAAAACTCGCGTAAACTCGTGATCCTTAAATCCAATTAAGTAAATTAACTTAAATTTATTAAAAATATACTGATTCATGGAAAGTGTTTGCTGAATTACAGCCCAATATTTTTAACGGTTAGAAAGTTCAAGCCAGAGATAGATGAACAGCGCTAAAATGTCGAAACTTAAAGAAAGTTGGTTATTTCACAACTCTAGTAAGAGTTTATCTAAACACATAACATGTCATACGAGTATACACGTAATTTGTCAAACAAAATTTTATCTGTACGTAGATACAATACATCTGAGCATAAAATTATACCTAGAGGTAGGACCACTAAATAAGTAAATAGCTAACTACTAATATTATGGCTTCTCCAAGGTAAATGGCAAAAATTATGTATACCGAAAAACGAGTAGGCTGCTCGTACAGTTGTCGTGGGTGGTCGCTGATTATGAAACAAGCAGAAAGTAGTTCTTGACCAAGAGGCGTAAAATTTCTAACAATACACTGTTGAACATGTGAACACATGGAAGTGCTATTTCAAGCGACGACTTACAACATAGTGGGGCGTTAGTCTTTTATCGTTATGAATATGTATTATTATTATTAAAGAAATACTTACCTACTAGAGAAATAAGGTGGTTGTATACTCGTAGCATTCTACGAAGAAGTTCAGATATATTTTTTGATTTCCGAACTTGTCTTCTTTGACCTATACACACCAAAATATAAAATGAAGCAGTAATTAACTAGTCAGTAACTAATAATGACTGTTGCAACCGATCTATATTAATCTGACAATTATATAATTGTCAGAATCAATCAAGTCGGTAGCTAAGGTGCTTTAATTAAGGTGATTAGTGCCTCTTCGCTTTGGTTACAACCAATCGTACCACAACATTTTGCTATTTTACCACAAGTCTACTAGGTACTCTTTTTCATCGTAAAACTTGATGAATCAGAAAGCTTAATCTCAAAAACAAAATTATCTATATTTCTGCCTATCGGTTGCTCACTCACTATCTCGTCGCCTTTATCGTACCTAACTGCTGTTATATTTAGGTGCACCTAAAGACCACGGCAGAGACGGTTATTTTGGGAGGACGCACATCTCTTGTTTTCTTATTTTCCATTATAAACGTCGTTGTTTCAACGATCAAAAGAAAACGGGTCATGTGAATTAATAGACTGGTAAACGCAACATACATTAGCGATCAAAGTGCTATAATTTTCGTTACAACCCATTCTTCAAGGAGACTTGTTTTATAGATGGATGCATTCAAACAGTTTCTTAATTCGATTTCCGTCGTGTTCATATGACATGAGTCATTCATTATACTAAAGGTACCATGAGACGAGTGACGAGGACTATTAAGCCAGTTGTTAGTGCTGGTTTAAATGACCTCTGCCTTTTGACTTCCAACACCACTTGAGTGCTTCTATTGCGTTACCTACATACTGGCCTACCTTCTTTAATTGAAGTGATCTAAACTGATATATATATATTGAAGGATTTGAGCAGTTCCTAAAAATTTAACAAAAGTGGATGGAAAGTCAATCGTTTTCGGCAACCAACTGCAACATTCTTCAAATCCTTCGAATGTGACTACAACGTACTACCTATTAGTACCTAATTGCTCATTGTTCGTTCATAGAAGTATTTACCTCCTTAGATACAGAAATACGTAGGTACTTGTGCAACTTGCGTACAGAACGTACAGAACGGTAGGTAGGTACATTTATTTAGAAACGTCAAGGAAGCAGTATTGCTGCCTGCCTACGATCGAAGGTCACCTGGCATCTCTATAGACACGTCTCATTAACTGCAAGTGAGAATTAAATCGTAAAGTTACTTCCTACAACCATTTTGACTCCATTGTATTGAGCATTTTGTTTGTAAACATTGACGAGCTTTGGTCGACTCCTGCTGCGATGTTGTAGTGTCAGCGTCACGGTTGCCAAATCAAGGTCAACGAAATTGAAAGAACTTTCTTTTATAAGTCATTTATTCTTCGTCGTGGATATCAAGGTCAGTAGTGTTCGATCGGCCGTTGGTATCGATCGCAATAAACTCCATAGCTGCCTAGTTATGTAAAGTGAGAAGGTAGAGTCAAGCGAGACTGTTGCGTTTGGTTGTATACCTATGTTGTACTTAGGTAGGAATGGAAACTGAGCATTATTTGACTAGTTAACACGCGTCAAATAACATTCGTATTCCAAGACTATGCGACTTAATAGTGGGCTGGTAGTCTCGTACATAAAGTCGATGTCAGACTAGATCTGAAGATTGCGTCATTCTGGTGATCGTGAGCGCACCACATTAAAATTTACACACTGACTCAAATTGGCGACCGGTAAGTTGTTAATAATGTTCAAAGTCGCCTTGACGTTAAAAAATAAGGCATACTAATAATTGAAGAGCTCGGTGGCGGGCGCAGCGGGTGGAACAAATGTTTGCATGTTTTGCAGATACCTATTTGTTCCGGGTCTGGGTGCTGACAGGGAATCCAAGTGTGGGATCAGGACTACGTCTGTCTGTACTTTCGTCTCATACTAAGTTTGCGACTGCTAGAAGTAGGTACCTACGTAATAGTTTGATCTATGACTGTAAAATCATTGTAGAAGCATTTAGTTCGATACATTTTCGATAAAAATAACTTATCATGCCTTTGCAATACAAAAATAAATCAGCACATGGTCCGCGTCAGATAGTGTTACTTATCATCGTTGTATCAAAAATGTTAAGTGTCAAAATTTGCTTCATTTATGATGGGTCCCACTTGTCATATTTGTATCAGTTATGAATCACATAACTGCGTTTCGTTTAAGAACTTATTTACATAACTGCGTTTCGTTTGAAATAAGTGTCAAATTATCATATTTGCATCAAAACATTTTGAGATAAACAAGCTTTAACCAACTGTATTTGTCAGAATTTATCCATTTACCTATTTAACCTACGAGTTCAGTTTGGGACAAATGTGTCGCGACGAGGCACTGTTGTATTTGGGCGAACCGCTCTCATCGGATTGCTCATTGTTGACTTTTGGTTGATGAAGTCACGAAAGTGAATACCTAGGTACTTTTCCATCGTAATTCCGTGGACCAAACACCACAGATGTATTTCATGTGACTGTGAAAAGTATACTTTTCTTATGTATCTAGGTCATCGAAATGTATGACACCGTCATCGAAATCGATGAGGAGGACTATATAGGTATATATTATAGGTATTATACCTACCAAGTTTAAGTTTCTAATAGGAGCAGCCATCCGTAGTAGGTAACGTATTGCGTAGGTATCTAATAAATAGCTTGTTTGCGGTGATAACGCAATCAAAACTTTATATTAAAATGAAGATTACCTATATAACAGGTTACCTATTATATACCGTGCGGTGTATATGTACTTATTATATGTATACAACACACGGTTCGGTAAAATACCTCCAGCGATGTTTAATTTTCAATTTTGTATCTATCGCCAACTGCTTTCCATTATGGACAGTTTTATTGTCAGTTTTCTGTTTTACCGAGTTACATATTCGATAGGTACTCGAGTTTTGCCAATCAAATGGTGTCCTGTAGAATAAGCTTTCTTTTATCAACGGTCGCGACTAAAATACTTATAGCAGGCTTCAACATCTACAAACGTCCTTGTAGAGTATGGTCATTGATCCGAAGCTATAGAAGGCAATGTTATAGGCTGTAGCGATCAGACGTTTGGGTTGTAGCCGCACGCACCCATTGACCCAAATGCCATGTTCCTTGATTGCATTCTCGCTTCACAATCGCGTTACTTTGTCGACAGTATTAAATGAAAATATTGAAAATGGTTACGTAGGTAGATACCTATGTTACGTCTACAATGTAAATTCCAGTAATAAGTACCGTTCTCTGAGATTGTTTTGTGATGCTGTCTTGAATTAAATTAAAACAAAATCATCAAATTGTTAATTAATCCCATAATTAATATGTTCTGTTGATGTAGGGTTGACATCACTGCCCAACCTGCCAGCACTGTGGCGCCCCCGAGGATACGGCACAGCATACCCTAGAGATATGCAGTGCCTGGGCGTCACAGCGTCAGTTGTTAAAGGCGGTTGTTGGACAGGACCTTTCGCTGTCGAGCGTAGTGTTCGCTATGCTCGATAACGAAAGGGCCTGGGAAGCCATGGTCTCCTTCTGCAAAGACGTTATCTTGCAGAAGGAGACGGCAGAGCGGATCAGGGAGGAAGATCCTCAAGCTGAGCCGCTTCGCAGGCGGAGGAATGGAAGGAGGCGGCGGCAATTCCTCCGCCTTCTTCCGCTCGATGGGGATCGATCAGCAGGGGTTGGGTACGAGGACACCTGCCCCTGCATTGCACTGGTCTCATGCGACGGGGGATGTCTTAAATATTCCAAGGCATCCCCCTCCCCCACAAGGGGGGGACCGAGGGGTCCGCCATAGGCGGGCGATCACCGACAGAGCTGCGGTCGAATCCGACCGGGAACCCGTAGCCCTGTCCAGTGCTAACGCGCCGTCAAACGAATCGTCTCATGACGATTGGTTTGACGACGCATTAGCCCTAAGGTGAAAAACGGAATATCGATGGGTTTTTAGTCGGTATGCCACCACCCACTAACACTTTGTTAGTGGTCTGGTTGGTGAGCCCGACAGATCCCCTTGGCTCTCCTCAGGCCAAGGGACATGTGTTAAAGCATTTTCCCATCGGAAAAAAAAAGGGTTGACATCACTAAAATCTGCCAACTAGGACAAGAAGTGCGAAAACCCCGGGTTTCGAAGCTTTAAACCCGGACATAAAAAACAGTGTTTTTTTATTATACTTAGATAAATAAAAAAAAATAATTCGGACGCGTATTCTCGGTACCTAGATGTTTCAGTACCTACAACTCTTGTGACGATCTTCTGCGTATCTACACAGTCCTAGCTAATTAGCTAACTAACAGCTAATCTTTTAACAGATCCTTGCTATTTGTTTTGGTTCATAATCCTCCAGTATTGATTGTCGAATCGATCATCTGTCGACTGTACAAAGTACATAGGCTCGCTTCAGTGCACGAGCCTCGCCTTTCGTTCCACGTGACCAAGCATTTCAAGTCAACGATTTAGGTAGGTACCTACCTATTAACTGATATAGGTAGAGCTTTAAAAACTTTGTTTTAATTAGGTACTTACCTACTTTAGACACGTGGTAATGAAATGTCAGGAATTGAATTGAATCCGAGTTGTATATAATTTATCTAGGCACGTCATGCTCTAAAGTACCTACAATAAGTTTATCAGTTTGACCATCCAGGACATTTTTTTATTCGGTTTAATAAGTAAGTTCCTACGTTACCTACCTGCCTAAGTGGCTTGAACCACAGATATTATAATACAAGTACCTACTTGAACATAAAACATCAACCATGGATCTATTTGCCAGCATTGTGGATTGTTGTTTACCTCAAGCTTCAAGGACGGTCTGTCTCGCAACGGAATTTTAGCTAGTTAGGTTGTTAGGTATGTGATGGCTTAAATCGTAAAGAAAGCTCTCCAGTTTCAGCTTCTATGTAGCTGTCATTTTTGTTCCCGTTTTTTTTACCACTGACTGATTCTTGCCAAATTCTATCTTTTGAAACTAAACTCACAAGCTCAAGTTCCTATAACTAAGTTAGGTAAAATTGATTCCTGGGCGCGTTCAGGTGCTTTCGTACCCACACCACACAAGCATTGTGTTGAATCGGAAATCCGGCCACGTATCGTTATATGGAGCGAGACTGCAACGTGTAAAAGCGATGATAGTCTGTGAACCCATTGATGTGGGCTCGGAATGGCGGTCGCGTCCCATACATAAGCACACACGCACTTTCACCGTGCAACTGTGCACGTGCCTCTTGTGACACACTTTTCTGACCTCGATCAACATCCTCGGGATGGGAACACGCGAAAATAAATAATGCAGAAGCACACTTTAAAAATTATGACCAGAAAGAAGTAAGTGCAGCGACGATGTATTGGTGGAATTCATTACGTCTCCAATAGGTAGGTAAGAAACGATGAAAACTGAAGCATTTTTGTGTCACGAGTTGTAGGTATTGTACGGTATTGATTGTGGTCATACAGACGAGCTCGTTTATGGAATTACGTTTTCAGTTATTGGTGGAATTTCGACAAATAACACCTGTTAGTTGCGACAGAGAGTTTGCGCGATATGGAACCGGTTCTTTGTTGAGGCCGCGGCGGAGCGAAGGCGTTCGCTGCTGCCCCCGCGAGCTATGAGCGCCTGCATACCTATCTAGCGGACAAATAAGCCAACCTCTTCCTGACAAGTACCTAGAGGAGCACGTATATTGAAATTGTATCCAGGCCAGGTACATCGTCTCATAGAATTATGTTCACGTCCCTTAAAGTGCATGATGCTGCCAAAGCCTTTGTCACCGGAATTGCAGCTGGGTTTAAAAACGCAAATACGGTAAAGAGACAATGTATATAGTATTGACCATTATCTACTGTTTCCAGAGATCTAACCAAATATCTAATAATAAATCCTAGTTTTGTTTGTGACCTAGAATAACACAGACTACTTTTTAATCCCGGTACCACGTGGGCGAAGCCGTGGGCGGAGGCTATCCAAAATGTGTGCATATCTAATATGTCAAAGGCTGTCTTCGCTAATTTGTACAGGAACCAGTGTGGTTACAACAGTGATATAGGTACCATGCACGCATAACACATACAAATACACACGTAGTGTTGTCATTTTTTAGTTTTTTTATGCAGCTCCTTACGGTGTGGCTAGAAGTATGGCGCCCGCTCCGACTAATGTGATGAGCTGATGAGCGTTGCACTGCCACATGTTTCGATTCATATCATATTATAGGCAGTCGCTATGACAGGATTATACCTACCTACTATTTGGTTTGAAACACTGGACTTTAAAGCAAGCTAGATATTTAGATACACACTCCACATTTACATTTACTTATCAACATCGAACGCCCGTGGTTATACTCTTCTCTCCTCTACCTACAGCTATCATTACAGCTAACCAGGTTACAGGATTCAGGATATAATCATATCTTTACATGATTCTCAGTTTTCTATTGTAGCCTCTAGCCCTAGAACCCTTGAATATTGATAATTTGATTTAGATACACTTGTATAATGATGAATATGAGCCTAGTTGTTTCTTAACCACGCAGTTCGTTCTTTTATAATTCTCAAAAATTTTAACTTTTGTACAAAACATATAGGCCTACTTACATAAGGAAAGTATAATAATATGCCATAAATTAAATGAGTACCTACCTATATATTTAATTTAAATTATTCTTAGAAAACGTAAATTATCGCCATTCCTACAAAAAGTTGACTTTACCAGCCAATCGCTCTATGTACAACCAAATTTGTAATTACTGTTTGATTTATATAATCAACGACCTATACTTATGTATAAATATAAATACTTTTTTACAATATTTTCCTTTAAGGCTTTTACGTTGTGATAAAAATTACCGTATTATTTTACCAACCCACACGATCAAGGATACCTACACACTCATAAGACCAGTCACCCAGTATCGAAGGTTATCATTGGCATGCCTTTTAGGTACGAGTAGGTAGTAGGTGCGATGACGTTATACCTATACCGTGTCATGCAGGTACTATAAGCATGCGCTCATCTTTGGCTCTACGATTACATACCCACCTATCACCTATACGATGATGTTCATCGTCAGAGATAGGTGGAACCACTTCTGTACTGGTGTCTTTAGACAAGCAGTATGCGTCTTGTCCCTACCTTATAAAAAGGTTAATTTTATCAAAAATATAGTAGGGTCGAGTTAGTTGTAGGTACCTAGGTACATGATAAGATTACCTAAGCCATGTTCTGTATGAATTATTATCTGCTTGAGTCACAGCTGACTGATAAGAAAAAATGTGTCGAATTTAATGATAAATGCTATGTTTTGAAGGTGCAAAAAAAGGTGAAGGTGGGAAAGCAAAAATAAAGATTTCGAACCACTGAAACATTGCATTTTGGCACGATTTACGGCATCCATGTTGTTTGAGTTTCCATTTGTATTGGAATTTGAAAGATTTGTTTGATTTTTGAGCCAGAGGACGCTCACGGTCTAGACAAAAACTCATAATTACGATAGTGGCATCGCTTATTGGAATTTAAATAACATCATCACTTAAAATATCATCAAAATTCTTTAATATTTTTGTACCTGGCCCCAGGGTTACATAAGTATTAAATTACACTATTAAACTATATAATTACCAAAATCTTAAATAATATTATTAGGAATGTACCTGCATTCTCCATCTAAATGTCTATTAATTATTATAAACTAAGGCGGGACTATTTATTTCAAGATTATCGATATCTTCATTTATCTTGCACCTATATTATTCTTTCCTTATTTCCTTATCCTTATGTATAAAAGACAGGGCACACTGACTATGGAATACGAGCTAGGAGAATAATGTTCTTTTTTTATTTTTCAGATTATTGGTATCCTGTGCATGGCGCTCGCCTCTCCTTGGTATTCCACGTGGTTCGTGTTCGTGGCGGTCACCAGTTTCATCACAACGCTCATGTGGAGCTTTGTCTACTTCTTAAGCATCAAAGAAGCTTTGAAACTACCAATTAATTGGGTTTTGTCTGTAAGTAGTACCTGCTCTGAATATTTGACCATTGATCTCACCTTGACAAAAATGCCATGTGAAAGAAGTTCCTTTCCATCTCTACTAATTTGAACTTCTACGTTATCTCCTTCATTATTCGTAGCATTGACAAGTGTAGGCTAATTATAAGTAACTACAAGTATAGTCAAGGAACTGGGATGGTTTAAAACATCTCGCTCCAGCAGTGCCATGTTTTCGGCCGAGCTGGCGGCTGGACGACTCTACATCATAATCATCATGTACCTGAATCCGTTCAAGAATTTTCTCCGTTAAGGGATTTCATTGAACTGAATATTTTTTTATCTGTTTTATGAAAGTCGTGCGGGCCTTTCGCGACATTTCTTGTACATAGAAAAAAAAAACTATCTAGGTATATACGTGGCATATATATCAGAATAATGGCATAAGAATGGGAGTACATATTAAGTATATCAATAACAGTGGCTTTAACATTCTTCGGGTTTTGACTAATGTGTGTGGTAGTTGGTAGAAATTCGTGCATGGTTGGATTCGAAACTAATTGGATCCAATTCAGGCTGTTACTTCTCTTGCGTCATCGCTCCATCTATCACTCACTTTAGATAAAGAAGAATTTAAAGAATTGATTTATTTATTCAACAAATAGAAAAGCAACGACATTTCTACGAATATTCTACCTACGTAGGATTATAAAAACGCGAACAATGGCCATAAATGTTTCGATTATCAACAAAATACCAAAGAAAACATGTAGATAGGAAACAAGTAGGTACATATACTTGTCAGCTGATATATAGTTTAAAGCGAGAATTATGTTTCAGATAAATAATAAAAGCATTATTGTTGAGAACATGGTCACAAGGTATTGCATGCGGCCAGCTAATTAGGTAGGTATGCTAGCGCCATCTAGTTAGAATTTACAACCGATTGTATGTCTTAAAATATGGTTTTTAGATAGGTTTTATCGCCACAAGTCACTAGAGGGCGCTGCACTCGACGATGAAAATACACGTGGGGGGTTTACTAATTTAGTAAAAGTTAATTTGTTTAAGGTAGAGTCGAATTTAAAATGTTTTGTATTTTGTTTTCCAGGAGCTGATTAGTACGAGTATTGAGGCTTTTCTGTATCTGATAGCCTTTATCGTGCTCTTTGCGTCGACAGCTGGGTACTACGGGCATGGTTATGGCGCTAACGTAGCAGCTGCGGTAAGTTTCTTCTTTTTTTCAATGAAGTGAATTTACTCCGATTCAAATTACGCTTAGTCAGACCGACAAAGGTAATTTAAATTGGTCTATTGGACCAAAAAATGTTTTGAAGAAAAGTTACGTTTATAAAACCCTTTGCCAAAAACTTTAGCTGAAACAAACATGCCCACGACTATTCCTCATGAAGGACATCCTCGGATCTTATGACACATGGTATCCACATGGTATCCTCCCGATCCGGGATACCATGTGGGAGATAGTCAGAGGCAAATGCAAACATCCTACTAATATTACAAACGCCAGAATTTTTTTTACACTTTCACGCAAATTACTAAACGGATTTTGATGAAACTTTACAATAATATAGCTTATATATCAGAATAACACATAGGCTACTTTTTATCCGGGTACCATGCGGGCGAAGCCTTGGGCAGAAGCAGAAGTTATACATATTTGGAACATGTCCACGTGTTGCATATCATTCCGCGTGTCAGGTTGCGATCGCCCTTTATTGCAACACTAGTGGATGGCACTGATTATATGGGACCACCCTTAAAGTATACCGTAACCCATTAAAAAGAATCATTAAAGTCGGTTCACAATTAGCAAAGATACACCTCCTTAGTTGAAGTCGGTTTTAAATAACGCAACATTTTATCTATTTTCATAATTACCTACAAGTTATACAGGTACTACCTTGACCGACCCAAAATGGCATGCAGATTGGAAAAGTGCAATGAGTTTACATAGTGTGCTTGCGTTGGCGACCTTTCTACAACGAACTGGTTTACAACTCATGACATTTGTATTGTGAAATTTTCACACCTTTCCAAGAAATGTAAACATATTTATTGTAAAAAACGTTCACAAGGAAATACGATAGTGTATGATTAACGAACTTAAAAGGCTTGTTGAATATTGATTATGATAGAAATTAAACTTACAAAACTACAATATCCAAATCAATGAAATGCCGTTTAATCTGAAATTACAGATATCAGAAAGAGACAAAGCTGTGTTTGGTTATTCAACTGTATAAAATATTTATAAGTAGGTTTTTGCCCAACTGGTTTAAAAGCTCTGATAAATTATATTGAATTAAAAAATCTACTTTCAAAACCACTAAGCAGTGGCTCTAGAGATCACAATCTAGAGATAAATATTTACTAAAGCACATGTTATGACTAAAGTAAATTAATCCATTAGATATTTTGAAGAACCCTAGACCATTGAAATATAAGAAACTAGTGAATTTAAGCATCTTGAAATATCACTTAACTAAATAAATAAAACTCATGGAAACTTTGAAAACAAATCTTGCAATTATTCACATTACCTATTATATCAAACTCAATTTGCAGCGCTCTAACGAGGTTCATATGACTGCCTAACCTATTATATAACTAAATATAATACGTTTAAATATGTACATGAAAGCAAACATTTATGCTAATTACAATCCAAACATATCTAAAAATTGAAAAAAATCGCATTTATAATAATAGTACAGTAGCATGAAAGACTACAAAACTAGCAAGGTGGAGTTTTGCGTTCATTGTTGAGTGCTGACGTTCAACTGTTTATTTTCGCAGGTGTTCGGTATCTTCAACACCGTGGCATATGCAGCCAGCTCTTTCCTGCTGTACAAAGAGCACAAAATGGCGGCCTCGGCGGCGTGAGAAGCAATCTTCAGCGAACAGTAGCTCTCACCGACCGGGAGCCTTAAAACAATTTGGATCACATTCGTCTCGCTTTCCACTCTACTTTTTAATCGCTAAAAACTCACAAATTATATAAACTGCCGTTGCTCACAATACATTTTGAAATAGTTTCGTTCAAATTGACTAAGTTTTCAAGGTGGTTTTAGTAGTTAGTACCTCTATGGCGGTTATTTGAACTTTGTTGTCATGCATAGAGCTACGCTTGCTACGCTGTCGTATATCTATCGGTTTTTGCATTTTAAATTGTAGAGAAAACCTGTTTTAGCAAGGATTTCCTTTCACAACTCACAGTGTAGTGGCTCAAAACTTCTTTTAAGTTCGCTATTTTGGTTCAATAGGTACTTTTTTTTGTAGGATGGTTCCTACATAAATGTGTGTACTTAGGTCTTTATCTATGAAATTTAGCTTTTCTATTTTGACTATTTGCCACAAATGGTCCAATGTTGTTTTGACGCACCCGATTTTAATTCGTCCTTATCAGCGTTATTCTCTTTGGCGTCTACGAGATTCGCTTGCGATATGAACATTTCCAGAACTAAAGCAGTTGAACCAATAACCCACTGTTGGTATTGGTATTGGTAGGTCCATAGGTAGGTCATGTTCGAAAATAACGCGAGTTAGAGCTTAGAGTCCATAGTTGTAAATGTGATGATATTGGAAGTAAAACTAAACTCAAAAAACAATTGAATACTATTTTAGAAAATGCCTTAAAACAACATTTATTTGAATTTAGAATTCCAAATCAAACCACAGATATTTCAGTTCAAAGTGGCCAGTTCGACAAAACGGCAATTTCATAGGTAAAGACCATAGGTATTATATACTTTATAATATATATTTTTATGTATGAACCAATACGACGATGATAACCAATTGATGATTTTATACCAGGTACCCTGGATAATTTGTATCTTTAAAGATTTTTCCATAGGTCTTCACGTTAGTATAAGCATAACCCATTATTTTATGTTATGCTAAACATGAAATATTTAAGACCTTGCATGAAAGTACACGCTATCCTAGACTATGAATGTTTTATGTAGACCTCAACATGTCAAACATACCTACTTACTATTCGTTTAACATCAGATATGAAGCCACACCTTTCAAAAAGCCGCTAATGAAACGGTTTTGCTTAGGTACACAATAAATTTCAATATTTTCCACTAAAAACATAATATTTTTTTTAAAACGAGTAGGTCTTTGTTTAAAAGATATTTTGTTCTAAAATGATTCTGTATAACTATTCTATTTTTCGTTCTGTTAAATGTTAAATGTTATCCTCCCTTGTAATTTTGAAACTAAACCACTTACGTAGCTAAAAAGTGTCTAGTTAGACCTAGAATCAAATAATTCTTGACGTATGTACCTAAGTAGGTGATAGTGAGAACTCTGTATGAAAATCTTTTTTGAGTTACGGAGAAAAAAACTGCGACTACAAGATCCAATGCGTGGCAACTTTTTAAAATCTTTAACCTATCAACGTTTCTTTCAAATAGTGAGCGCAGAATAGTCCCCTACTAATTTACCGATTCATCCGTTGTTGGCCATGGTGTGAGCTCTAATTGTTTTTTATTATTGGCGATAACTTTTTAATTTATGTAAATAATGGATAAAACTGTGACTACAGATTCTATGCGTGACCCAACATGTTCTTGGCAGTTTTTATTTATTTCTGTTTCTTTGAAATAGTGATCACCGAATAGTCCACCTACTAATTTGCCTTTTACCGTTCGTTGATAAAACGCATAATAAAAATACTTAATAAGCTACATACCTACTTCTGATTTTTTTTTATTTTTAAGAATTATGTTTAAGCTATATAGAAATAATGATGATAATTTATTATGGTTGTTATAATTTTATGTTAGCCTAGTCTTACAGAAGAGGGTTGAAGATTTTTATGAACAAAACGAATTATTGTAACCTTGATAGTGTATACACGAATGAATATTATGTTATGTCAATACATGATTATATATAACAAAATAGCACCCTTCTTTTATTCGAGGGTAAAATAGGTACTTACCTATATTTGATGAAAGTTTACAATTTTTTGAACTATTTGAAAAGGTTTTATGAAGGTGGCTTTTACTGATCCGTCCAGAATCTCTTTTACAAAAGTACACGTTACTACTTGAATGAGTGCTTGGCGAATACCTAGATACTTACCCTCTTATTCACAATCGCTAGCTAACCTTAGCACTGCTACAAGTTGTCTGCCTCTATTGTTTAGTGTTAGAAAAGGACAGGGTTAGAGTTAGCGAGCGATTATGAATAAGAGGGTTACTGTAAATAAACAAAAATAAATGTTCAGTAAATTGTTAAAATCGTATTTCACCATTTTCGACTCGCGACGCAATGAACCGGTTTATGTATGTGAACGAATGAATATACTTAATTATATACTTTTTTTAAGGACAATCTTTATCAGCCTTAGGAGTGATCTGTTCCAGACACTATTTTTCTATGAGATTGCTAGAATGGCGGGTTGTACATAAAAAACTGCGATAGGTTAGTATGACTTCAAGGATGGTAAAAAAGGCCATCCGTCTATAGAGGGCTGCCTAATCGTTTACACGTTTTATATACAAAAAATAACCTCAGAGTAATACTATGTCCGACTAATATTATACACCTAGTATCTAAAATTGCTTTCCATGGCATCCCATTATTTATACCAAAAAATTGTAGCAACGGTGATTAATGGTGAAATAGATTTTCTACTAGGTTTTTCATTGCACTCCTTCAGTTAATTTTAAACTTTTGAACGCTATTCTTGTATTATTTTCGAAGTTGTTGCACAACGAGGTGTTAATTACCTTCATAAATTGTATGGAATAATCTTTAATTATTTTGTAAAAAGTAATAAATATATTTTAACATAAAAGACAATAATTACTTATTTGACACTATTTAAAGAAGTGACGTAAAGTTGAGTCACGAATAATTGGGCTCACCTTTATCAAATACTAGCTGTGCCACGGCCGCTCTTGGCCCACCGCACCGCGTCGCTTCGCCCGACCGCGCTATTACTTCTTTTTCTCGGTTCCTAAGGGTCGTAGCGTGATGTTAAATAGCCTATAACCTTCCCCAAGAATTGTGCTATCAAATACAAAAACAAATAAGAAAAAATATAAAATCCGTCAGGTAGTTCCAGAGCTCCATTAGCGCGTTCAAAGTAGTTCAAACAAAAAAACAAACTACACTCATGGACTTATTTAGAGGAACGCTTCATCAATCGAAAAAAGACTGAAATATGTACAAAAAAATAATTTGTACAAACTGGTTAACATATACACTAATATTTAATTTGAAAAAAGGATTACTTCAATAGTCTTTTGTTTCAGGGTTTCATTTGTTTTTCACGTTTACCTATTTGTTATTTTCACTAGTCTATTGGAATATTTTTGCTGACGTGTATTCATTTCTTAAAACTCTGTCTTTTTTCCATTTCTTTCACAAAAACGTATCGCAATAGTGGTGCTTACACTTCAATGAATGCCTGAAGGGGCAATGCCGGATCTTAGTGTAGCTCAGGTTTCCAAAGCTGTTACTTTAATTAAAAATGGTCACAGTTATAAAGAAGTGGCTCAGACATTGCGAGTTTCCAAATCTGTCATCTTTCGAATTGTTAGACGATATCGGCAGACTGTAGAGTACCTACACGAGACGTGCAGGGAAGGTCGCAAGAGAGTCACTTCAGCGAGAGACGATCAATTTATGGTGAGCAGTGTTCTGAGAAATCGCACTTTGACTTCTTCTGAGGTCAGATTTACGCTCCAGAATGTTAGACAGTTAGCACTAAAACCGTAAGGAGAAGAATTAAAGAAGCTGGAATAAAGACGTATTTGCCAAATAGAGGACCCTAACTTACCACAGATCATCGAGTAGCTCGGGCTAAATTTGCTCGCTCATACTAAAACTGGAATGAAGATGACTGGGGGAAAATATTTTATTTATTTATTAACACTTGCACATTTAAAAAAAAGTGAACAATAGGCAGACTTAATGCTAAAGCATTTTCTACCAGCCAACCCAATTTGTAGTGATTGGCGGTAAGCGTGCTACAAAATTTTAAGTACAATATTATATTATACTTATATCTAATTACATAATATACTTACTTAATATGTATAATTATATATTTATACATAAAAATAATAGTTAGAAGGTAGGGTAAATAAACTATGAATACAACTCATCTAGGAAGTGTTTGCGAGTTAATCTATTGAAGCATTCTTTAGAGTCTACCTTTTTAATTTCAAATGGTAGTTTATTCCAGAGCCAGACTGATTCGACAGAGAAAGAGTTTCCACGGAACGATGTGCAATGCTCGGGGGTGTCTAGAAGGAGATTGTCAGAAGACCTTAATTTTTTTTCGTGTGTGTCAGATCGGAAACGAAAACGGTTTTTTAGATACTCAGGTGCAAAGGGATCCTTAAAACAGAGAAAAGAACACAAAGAATCCTTAGGTTTCTACGCTCACGAATGGGGAGCCATTTTAATTCAGCGCGGAATTTACTCACATGATCGAATTTGCGAAGGCAGAAAATAAAACGTATGCAGGTATTAAGGAGGCGATCAAGTTTGTTAAGAAGTTCTTCGGAGAGATCTAGTAAAGCAACGTCGGCATAATCAATTATAGGTAAAAGAAGTGAGTTGACAAGACATATTTTAGTGGTTTTTGGGAGAAAGTGTTTCAGACGGATTATGGAATGCAGAGTGGCATAAAATTTACGAGATAGTTATTTTATATGAGGAATCCAACATAGCTTTGAGTCAAACAGGATACCATGGTTTTTAACAATAGGCGTGAAAGGGATATTACAACCGTTGAAGTGAACATGGGGTAGAATACCAAGAGAGTCTATTTTGTTCAGCTGGCGTGGGCTGCCTATAATGATGGCTTGACACTTATCAGGATTAACTTTAATGGCAAAACGATTTGACCAAGACAGCAGACGGAAAAGATCATCATTGAGTGCCCGAATGGCAACATCCAAATTGTCGACAGGGGCAGATATAAAGCTGGAGGTCATCAATATTGTTCACTGACGAGTCTAGGTTTTGTCTTAAGCCAGATGATAGAAGGGTTAAAGTTTGGAGATAACCCGGAGAAAGATACGCTCAGTGTAACATTATCGGAAGAGTCATATAGTGGAGGGTCAGTAATGGTATGGGGCGGTATTTGCATAGGGGCACGTACGGAGTTGCACATCGTAGGAAATTTGGTATAAATTGGTATAAGCTCGGAAAACAAATAAAACAGCGGGATCCAGCACCAACAAACATAGGAGATTTCAAAAGGGCACTGGAAGAAGAGTGGAATCGAATACTACAAGATTTTATTGATAACTTAATCAAGGCATGCCGAGAACAGCTAGAGGGGGTAACACCAAATACTGAATGTGCCCAAACACTAGACAAAAATCCCCATAATGTCATAAGTCATAACACAATCACATTTTCAATGTGATGATTGAAGGGTTAATTCTTCAAAACATCATTTTTGAGATTTCTGTTGGTTAGTCTTGTGTTTTTTACTGAAGTAAGTTTTATTTTATTCAAAATGGTAAAATTAATAAAGTGCTGAAAATAATTTCTATACTTACATACAAAAAAAATGTTTCAGTTCGATTTGTCTCTTTTTTGTTCCGTCGTTCCTCTAATTATGCCCATGAGTGTATGAGTATAGATTTGTGAATTCCTCCTATTCTTTTTCCCGTTTGTATATAATATACGTCTACTTAACTAATTAGAGACCTATTAATATAGAATTATCAATAATGCATTAGCATTACCTCTTATTAAAGAGGTATACCATGATTGTTACACTGCTTATATTTCCTGTTAGAATCTTCAATGCATAGTCACCTTTTAGTTTTGGAAAACATGCAGGGTAGACCTTTGAAAGGCATTAATGGGGCCTGAGCTAACGCTATAACGCATATTAACTTATGTTATCATAAAAACGTTTTATAACATAGTTTAGATCTGCACTTAAGGGCAACAATGTTGGTGTGAACGGCAAAAGGGTATCCAGAGATGTGCTGGTATATTTATATATTATTATTATAGCTCTCTAAACAGAGGGGTAACTGAGGCCTGAGCTGGATGAGTTGTGTATGTTTGTGGCCTCCTGGTTCCGTAACGTACTAGACTAGAGGAATGCGTTTACTCTGAAGGTTTTTTTTGAGACCAAAGGACGTGACGGTGGGAATCGGGGCAGCCATTTACAGAATCATGAGCTTTCAATATTGTGTTTGAGGAGGTTTCAGGAATTTATGCAGCCAGAAACTTCAGTGTGGATCCATAAGTTTCTATATCAGGCTAAAGTTCAAACTCCAGGTTATTATGAAGAGCCGGGGTACTACGGAATCTCTGATTTTAGTTCATGTTTTTGATGTTTTTTACTTCAGAGAAAATACTGTATCAGTTTTTGATTATGACAATCATCCAGCGAAGAGTTCTGCTATTCCCGCCTCAGTGCAACGCATCGTAAAAAGATGAGCGCACCTACCTACCTACCTAAAGATATATGTCGATGCGAATCCGAGGAGTGAGTCATGATTTAGTCCGGCGCCCACTCGGCAGTCTTTTCCAAGGTTTGATATTGTGCGCTCGTGTGGTTGTGCGTTTTTTGTTATCCTCGAAAACTAAATTTGACTGTAAGTATGAAATTCTTATTTGCTATTATTAGGAAGGCATTGTAGGTAGTTAGGACCACATAGCCTAATTGTTTTTTTTGAAAATTCAAAACATCTGTTCAAATGGGAATACTGTTTTGAATCCTTTTGGTATATGAGTACTTACCTATGATACTTCTTGGCGTTTACCTAATACTCGTACCTACGGAGAAAAATATCTCTGTAATAGATGTCATAAATATGTTGCAAATTTGGCAGACTTTCTAAGGATAAACAATTATCTACAAAAGCCATAATCAAGAAGTGAAGTGAAGTGAAGTTTATTTAGCCCATGTTACAATACTAAACCAGGGTCGACAACGTCTCTAGTCACACTATACAACCTAGTCCAGACAATTGTCTGGTACCTACTATAAAGGTAGGTACATCTAGAAGGGAGAGGGTGCAATCCTCCATACGAGACGGTTGGATTATCGACCGATAACCAAAACTTCATGAGTAGTTTCATAGTTTATTTTTAGCGATTGCAGGTATACCATATTAATCGAGAGATAAAATTACAAAGTTGTTTTAGCCAATTAGCACCATCTCATCTGTCGTAGACATCAGGGCCGTCTGATTCAACCGAGGATCTCAAGAGGCTCATTTGAACTCGTATGATCATAGAACCTTCGACTGAGCTTACATATTTGAGCCTTTTTGGGTTGAGACCGTAAGGTCCATGGTGGAGTCATTCTTTTCAATTTTGGTCTCGTGATTTTCATGCTTCGGTACTGGAACAACCCCGTTGGGTTCTCATCATCAGAGGTGACAGATAATTTCAGCACCGATTATGTTTTGCGATATAGGTAAGCTTTCAAAAGCTATGGGTTTTGTATAGCAGGCATTTCAGTAGTCACCCATCCAAATATAATTTAACAAGGTATTGTGGAGAAGTGAACATAGTTGATCTGGGAACCATTAGATTAGGTGCAGCTTACCTCAAGCTATTTAACGTTTTTAGTGATTCACAAGGTTTTGGTAGAGACTAGTTTTAGTAGAGAATGTGAGTATTTGCCGATATTGACTCATGACTGGCAAAAATAAAATGCATCCACTATTGATATTGAATATACAAGCGAGGCAGACGACGACGTCGGCGGCCTCGGCACACAAACAGCGCACATGCAATGTGTTACACGTTGACCTCCTCCTCAAGACATCGCCCCTTTCTGGCATATCTGATTCATATCTAGTCTTTGGTCCGAAAACCAGCGCTGCACCGTTCCTAGGTTTCGTGCAGCATAAGCTGAGATAGAGACCTTTTGACCCCACACAAAACATCTTATTATTTTGTAATGTACTACTTATCCTTCTGTGTTTGAGTCTATTTCTTTTGTATTCTGTCACCCTTCGTCGCAATGTTGTAAAGTAAAAGTAAAGTAAATCTTTAATGCAAAAGTATTTTATTGTAAATCTTTATTAATCTTTATTGTGTTGTGATAATAGGGTCATTAATGTTTATTTACATTTTGGTTTTGCCTGCACTTGCATTATTTATACGTGAGTCAGGAAAGAAGATCCCTGTTATATCGAAGGCCTCGATTCTGTAGTTCACTAACTAAACTAAATTTAAACTGTCGCTCTCTTTTACTGATAGTGCAAACAAGAAAGAGGTGGCTACAATTTTAGTGCTGTCAAATTAGTCAGATTTAAGTTGTCCATACAAATTTAGTCGTAATATCAAAACATGCTGACTATAAACACGAAGAAAAACAGCACGTAAACTGATTTGACAGCAGCACACAGCTGTCAAATTCTTGCCATCTCTTTCTTGCGTACACTATCAGTAAAAGAGAGCGACAGTTTAAACTTAGTTTAGTTAGTGTGTACTACAGAATCGAGGCCATTATCATCTTTGGGTTAAGACTCATCAGACAGAGTTATCTTAACTTGTTTGTACAACTGATGCATTTCTTACATATTCATCAATTAAATGAGAGTGCTTGTGCAGTAGTTCCACTAATGTTTTTTGTATATGTAATGAATTAATCGTAAGCTCTTTAAACATTTTTCAGCGATAACATGTCGCACTCCGTTACCATCACCAGGACGACCGTCGCCACCTCGGGTACTTCTGTCTACGTGAACACTGGATACCTGGGAACTCTGCCGGGACTTCTGAAGCTTGCCCAATTGGTAATTTTCCCTTTGTCAGCCGTTAAACCGACCTCGTAAAGGGCCATGAGGTATCCCACCAATGCATGGCAATTTTAAAAGCTAGCACCAATTTCGCACTTGATTTTTAATATTCAAGTAGATATATTTCTATTTTTACCCATTAATATCGACAGATTCGGATAGAGAATGGATTTTTAGAGACAACCATCTTATCTCAACATCTTCATGAATCTTCATTTCGGTCTCCAGGGATTGGGTCACCTACTTTACCGTGACTTAAATAATCATCGTTGTGAAATTGGATGCCCCGGCCGGCGCGCGCCGTAGAGTTTACTTACTCCACACGACTATCCCCATAGAAATAAGTGCGATAAAATTCCTATGTCGAAGAGCAGTCGGTCGGAGGCGTATAGTGTTTTTAACAGACTTCAAAAAAAGAAGGAGGTCTTTGACTCTACAATAATCTAATCAATATTATCTCTAATTGTTTCGCTTTACTTCAAGTAATTTGCACTTAGTGAAGTGCACTTTATTATAGTTGCGAAGTCAAACGGTGAAAAGGAACCCTTTTAAACTACGGTACACAACTGTACAAGTACATCCATGGAGTACCGTTAACGGTACACGTGCATTGTGTTCTTTTGCAACGTCCGCTACCTATCTGGACCTATGAACAAAATTTCAAAACGAATTACCTTTCTACTTTGCATGGCTCTAAGACTAACATGAATAAACAGTAATTCAAGTTATTAAAAAAAAAGTAGGGGGATGTCCGTTTGTCCGTAGAAAACATTTTTATGTGCACCCTCCAGTAGGTCGATATGAACCTAAGTAATAGGTATGTTGAGAAAATTAACTTTTTTACATAGCCCTTGTACCTATAGGTAGATAGATGGATAATAACATATTATTATCGCACACCAAATAATCTATCAGCTTAGATAAGTACTACAAACTTTGATTATACAATTTTAATAGAACGTTAAATTGTAATTGAAAAACAAATTGAGGTTCTTTTGGAGTTCCGATTTCCATATTACGTGACATTACTAAGTAATTAAAATAGTTTTCCTTACTCAAAATGACTGCTTGCATGATGTCACAGCTTGCGTCACCCGGCTCGCACAAAAGCTATGCTTAGTTTATAATATCTGTGACTTAGGTATTTTAACATGGCTAAGTAGTTACATATTATATTAGGTTCTACTAAATCGGGCATATAGTGCTTATTGTCTAATGTATGAATAACTTATTTAGGTACCCACCAACCGTGTGATTTTGAAT
This sequence comes from Perizoma flavofasciatum, assembly GCA_958496245.1. Classification (NCBI taxonomy): domain Eukaryota; kingdom Metazoa; phylum Arthropoda; class Insecta; order Lepidoptera; family Geometridae; genus Perizoma; species Perizoma flavofasciatum. Next base: position 7,269,073 of record OY292425.1, on the reverse strand, counting down.
AGTTAGAGCACCACGAGTACTCAAATAAAATCACAAACTAATTCTAGTTAACTAAAAACTTAGTTGACGAAATCTGCAACCTTAAACGGTACTGATACAGGCTGTCCCAGAAAATATATAGATACTATCCCGAACGGGGGCTACACATAAGAACGCACGACTTTAGTTCTACGATATTTGGAAACACGGTTTTATTTTCATGGAAAAAAATGGTAATAAAAAATCAGCCGTTTTCGGTAAAATTCCAAGGAATCACTATTTGCATCCCCATATTAAATATCTTGCCAAAAAAACAGGTTTGGGGCAGGCGCAAAGCTCAAAAGGCTAAGCAAAACAAAATAGGATATAGGTACCTAGTACATTGTTCACCTAGGGGAGAAAGTTACCGATTGCCAACAAGCGTGTAGTTTTTCATAATACACATGATTTGGGAATCGCACTTTCTTCCGAGCTATACGTAGATTACGTAGTGCTTTTTCCCTACGAGGAAATCTTCATGTTCAGATATCTTGGACAATACGTGCTCAAACTGCAGTTTCTTTTAATTCTGGCGGCGTCATCAAATCTTCACTATCATTACTAGATGGCAAAATTGAAAATTCAGATAAATAAACCAAAAGAAAGCAATGTGCGCGCGCGCTTTTTTCCCTCGTTAATACACTTTTATATTTTGTTTTTTAAAATTAATATTCAGAAAAAGCAAGTGTAAAAAAAGCATTATTATTTTGCAGACATGACTTGGTGGTTAAAACTTTTTAATTTCGTATCTGCTGAGTTTACTCATTTATTTTATTTACCGATACGCGGTCAGACTAGCTAATTATGAATTGAAAGTTTATGAACAAGTAGGTGTGCTTCATCTCGAAGTCAAAGCTGATAATATCTATTACACGGCCTCTAATTTTACTACGAGGCCGTGACTTCATGCTGGCTATTCCTGGAGTACCTACACTCAGAACATCTAAATAACAATCACAAATGTGTGCTTAGTACAAACTGCACCTAGTACAAACTGAAATCTTATAAACGTAGAAAAAAACAGAAGGAAGAACCCACGAAACAATATCCAAAAAACCAAAGTAACGAAAACAATGACAAAAGTTTCGTCGTTTCGGGATTTTGGAAAAAACATCGAGAGTGTTAGGCGAAGGCTGTATCTAGTCAGTTTCTTATTAGAAATCCTATTGTGATTTTTCACACAAAAAGCTTAGCTTGTTGAATGAACCAGAATACGAATTGACTTCCACAAAGTTAAATTGGTTGTGCAAATAATGTGACATGTTTAAGAATCATCTAGAAAAATAACCAGCTAAATATTGGCTGACAATTGTTTTTCCCTATAATATGATATATATTTATATATTATTAGAACTTATTAATTAGATGTAAAAATTACTTATATTTTATTATAATAATACCTAACAATCCATGTACGAGTAATATAAAATTATTTCAATGAGGATATTAAAATCTTTGTGTACTTAACAAGTGCCAATGAATTTATCAGGTACCTACCCAAAAGTTTTGCTGGAAGAAAACTCTTGTTAGGGTTAAGCTTGCCTTTAAACATGTATGTATTTTATCTCTCGGTGTGTGACTATACATATTCTGAGACATGCTGTATACTCAGATCGCAGATCCGTGAAAACACCAAGTAGGGGCTAACCCCAGAGGTACATCAGAAAATTATATTTAGTAAAAGCCCACTTTTTGCAAGTAGTACCAAAAATACTTGAGTAAAGTATCTTTTTTTTTTATATTTCAGCTGCTGGGTGCGGCATGCGTCGGTGTGGTGGCCTACTACATTGACAGAGGGGCATACAATTACGTTCAAAAACCGGAACTTTTCTTCCTATTGGTGGCCACAACGTTCCTTATAGGCACATTCTGCCTGTTAACGGCGTGCTTGGTGTCGATGTCGACAGCTTCTATTATATCTAAAACTATTTATGTACGTAAATTTATGAATTTACATACCTCTTAGTAGAGTCAGTGCCAACACTTACACATGAGGCCTTAACTTATACAGATTTTTAAACAGTTGATTAACTAAATACTACTTGGTGTCATAGGTTTACATTACTTTCAGGGCGAACATAGGCTAAAATAATAATAATAATATAATAATATATATATATTATCCCGTTAAAATAAAAGGGCTTTTCGTGAAGACCAATTCTGCAATGTAAGTCGACGAAAAAACAATGAAGCGGATGCGTTTCTTACGAACGCTACTTTTCATCGGCTACTTTTTATTCTCCTACTCCTTTGTAGCCTCCCACGGTCTGTAGTTTTACGGATGATACCAAGCCTGACCAACGATCATGGACAGGCACGCACCTCACTGAGGCTCTTTCCACGGTGCCCGAGACACCTGCGTAGGTAACGAAGTTATTTTGTGAATTTACTTTACATTTTTTATCACTAAGTCAAGGTAGAAGGTTGCGAGAGCTACATGCCAACCTACAGGTGTGGCAAGATTATGAGATGGGACTAACTATCAAGGATAGATAGGTTGTAGGTTAGGTATCTAAATGTTCTTTTTTAGTTAGAAAGCTTTGTTCCTATGAAACATGTAGGCGAATTTTAATGGATATAAAAGTTACAGTACTAGTTTATTTTGAAAAAAACAACAACACAATTATTAATTAATTTTTCAGCATGTAGCATAATCTAATTTACTTTCCATCTGAGGTAAACATCGAATCTAATCGTAAAATAATGAGAAAATTAAAAAAAACGTTACCATTTTTTACACGCTAATGAAACAAGTCTAACCTTTTTTAAAAACATCTTAAATTATTTTTTTAAAATTAAAATTCACTTATAATCCTTCCATTCTAGCAAACAAACTTTCGAACTTAATATGACGTAAAAAGTAAGTAAATTGGTAAAATTGTAAAAGGTTTTATAAATAGATAGATAGATAAACTCTATAATGTGTATAAAACGAATTTAAAATACAAAAATAATAAAAAAAACGCACAATGGGCGGTCTTATCGCTGAAAGCGATTACTACATACTTAATATAATACAGCATGAATTATTTTTCTTTACAGGAGGTGATATACCACGGATTCGCATTTATATTCTACCTCTGCGCGGGGCTCACTCTGATCATAGAGGTCAATCACAGAAGTAGGAGCTCTAGCAGAGAGTACGAGGCTTATTTTGCAGCTTCAGTAAGTAATCTATCAGTTCACTATTGACGGCTAACCAGATCGATTTCTGAAAGGGTTATCCAAGATCTTCAAGCACGCTGTTCGGTTCAGTTTTCAGGGCCAGTGTGACTTCGTCGTTGTTACGCCAACGCCTATGCGTTGGCGTAACAACGACCATAGCTTTCAGCATAGTATGTTTGGTCTATACCATACATACTATGCTGAAAGCTATGGTCGGTACGCAATGGTTTATTATGGGTTTATTCTATTAATTCTCTAAAAACCGAGTTTAGTTTAAATGTCAAATTTCCGCTATCAACGCATGTTTCATTGTCATAATCATAATTGTGTGGAATGAAAAGTTGATTTCATCATGCATATGGAACAGAATTTTCTTGTTAATAATCATCAATATAGGACAAGGTGGCTTTCAGTTATTTACAATCCAGTAGGTTTCAATTGAGACTTTGAAACTTTGAAAATGTATATACCTATGCCGTTCAAAATGAAAATATTATTAATATATTTTACGTTTAATCATATTTTGTGATATGATATGAGCCCTCAATTTAGTCCTTTTGGAAAGTGAAAAAAATAATTATGACTCTAGAGCTTTCTATCGTTTTGTACAGTGTCTTTTCTTTCGTTAAAAAGTTTATATCGATAGAATAGGAAACTAAAGATAGCGCTTGTTAAAAGTGCAACTTGGCGCATTGCTAAAAAAGAAGTGAGCAATCGACGCTGTTGAACGTTTCTTTTAATAATTAAAAAAAGACCACATGACTGCTTATGTCAATCTCATACATTTTTGAATGTCTAGCAGTTTTATTAATCGACATCAAAAAAAAGAGGAGGTTCTCAATTCGGTTGTATTTTTTTTATGTTTTTACGTATAACAGTCATGCCCTAGAAACATAAATTTGAAGGCAGGTGCAATCAGTTAATGTCCCAATAAGCGGGCCTGTCACCTGGAATGCTAACTTCTTGCCGAACGCGGACGTTTGCCAAATATAATGTTTGGATGTGCCTCTGGCTACCGCTACTTGGTATCCCCAAAGTTCTGTTCACTGAGTTCTTTACTGTATTTCAATATCCATCATGGGGAATACAGACCATGAATTGTTTTATTTTTTAGAAAGCTTAATTTCCCAAAATATAAGTGAAATAAAAATGAAATGAAATTTACCTTTTTCTAGATAATGGGTCTTATTATGGCTGCACTGTACATGGTGAGCACTTTCCTGGCAAATCGTCAGTACCGAGGAATCTACTAAAGGAGCGCTGCGCCGAGGATTCATCTCATTAAACACGTAGCCAAACAAACTACCTTTACGAAATTATATTGATATTGCCTTGCATTTGTATATCGATTTTATAATCGTCATTAAAAGCACTGCCTATGCCTATCTGGTCATAACTTACCAGAGAATTCGAATATGTAACAAGTACCCAGGTATATACTCGTACTTAGGTGTTAATTTATTTGTTGTACTTGAACTTGTTAAAAAGTATTTTGATCAAAAATAACTTAATCTTCTCTTGTCCTTACGTCCCATTTCTTTTCAGGACGGTTCATCTTGTCTTTATTCGCTTCTCTGTGGGCTTTTCCATGAGATCGTCGTCTTTAAGACTTATTGGATGGTTTTAATCCCAGTAGTGGCAGTAGGCCTGGCTCTCTTTTTGTTTTTCTTTTTATGTTATCAAACAGAAAAGTTATAATATCAGTTAATTTAATTTTAAAACCAGTCATGAATGTAGAAAATTTTAACATTTTAAATTAGAAACAGTAGGAAATTAAATTTAACATTAAAAAGAAGTAACATTTTACAAAAGCAATGAAAAATTAACATCGTCGTTTATTTGAATTTAGTACATAGGTTTATTATTTACTTTATTATAGTTTTAAACAAAATAAGTTAACTTTACAAAATTAAAATAATGTCTTCCTAATTCAAAAAGGAATAACTCAAGTTATTTAAATGTTTAGTTTTCTACGCCATTTAAATGATTTTATTTTGAGTACCTATTTTTAAGGCTTATGTTTAATATCTAGGCACAGAAGTAACTTTTATCTAAGATGTGGTGTAGGTAATCCAATCTGGAAATCAAAATCCAGCTTAGGTAGGTATGTACATACCTACCTAAGCTGGATTTTGATTTCCAGAAATTATATATACTTGTTTTTTAAAACCCTGTATAAATACCCTCACCTAATTACGATTTTTTTTGTTGCTTAAATTGTTGTCAATAATGAAAATTTAATAATTTTAAGGTACGTACCTACTTCCTTCGTGATTTTTTTGAGAATTTAAAGCCAAGTGGCTTGTTGAAGTCTGTTCATTTCGGAATAGGAACATATTGTGTTCTGGTCTGTCTATATACTTTTTGTATGCACAAATATTGTTATTTTGTTACGTCACTAGGCCGACCTACGATCACACCGCGCCGGCCGCCGCGGGACCTTGCCTTGTTATTTATTTATTTTATAATAGCTTCTGCCCATGGCTTCGCCCGCATGGTACCCGGATAAAAAGTAGCCTATGTGTTATTCTGATTTATAAGCTATAAAGTAAAGTAAAGTTTAAAGTTAAAGTTAAAGTTAAAGTTTTAAAGTTTTTTTTTACTGTAAAGTTTAATCAAAATCGGTTAATTCGTTTTTGCGTGAAAGACAAACATCCATCCTCACAATCTTTCGCGTTTATAATATTAGTAGGATTTGTATGTGTAGGATAATATTCAGCTTGGATGAACGTAATTCTAGCAGATGTTATTAATTGTTCATGCTTTCATTGTGCGGTTATATGTGAAAAACATTTTTATCTATCTTTGAGTTAAAAATGAACATGAAAAAGTTATAGGTACGTCAAACTTAAAATATAGATTAACGAGAATAAACGTACCGAGGGCCCCTCGAAAGGGAGTTCTTCTGAAACTTCTTGTAGTAGCCATTCTCTGTATGAAATTTAATACACCATTCATCAATACTAGTCTTTAACTACTTACTCCTGTTATAAATTGAGCCAAAAATTTGTATATTTTAGATTTTGTAGTTTCATTTCACCTCGATTACAGATAATGTTTGTATGAGACGCGGCTTCTTTTAATTTATGTTCAAAGGCCTCAAATTTAATAAGGACATGCTCGAAACAAAGATGTCACTTTAGCTCTTGAAACACTTACAATAAGTTAAGTTTTAATTATACGATATATTTTTTTTTAATTTAGATATTATCTTGAATTACATTGTCAAAAAAAAAGTCAAAAGTCAAAATTCATTTATTCAATAAAATCACAAGGACCACTTTGAAACGTCGGTTTTTATCTAGGTGCCTGTTCCTCCGCGACCAAGCCAGGAAAGAAAGGCAAGAAAACAAGGCTGGTTATTCTTTTTAATGATCCTTTTACAAAACAATAGGTTCGAGTTGGAGCATTTTCAATCCCAAGAGTTTTTGTCATCTAAATAATCAGATATTTTATAGTATGCCTTTTTATAAAGCTTTTGTTTAATTACGTTTTTAAATTTGTTAATTGATAATTTTTGTATATCTCTTGGGAGTTTGTTATAAAAGCGTACACCGTGCCCTTTAAACGATTTACCAACTTTATGGAGTCTACAAGTGGCAACAGCGAGTTTATCTTTATTTCTAGTATTAACATTGTGATTATCGCTTTTTTTCTTAAACAAATTAATATTTTTGTGAACATACATCAGATTTTCATAAATGTATTGACAATGGAATGTCATTATATTTATTCAACGTATATATAACGTCAACTCTTTGTACTCTGTCACTTAAATAGGAAGTGAGAAAGTCTAGAGCAACGCCCCTAATACCATAATGGTGTAGTTTCCTGATCAATGTGTCATGGTCTACGCAATCAAATGCCTTTGACAAATCACAAAAAACGCCTAAAGCGTCATGAGATTCCTCCCAGGCATCAAATATGTGCGATATTAACTCAATACCAGCATCAGTGGTTGAGCGACCCTTACTAAATCCGAATTGCTTATTATGCAGTAAATTATTTAATTTAAAATGTCTTTGCAATTGATTTAAAATTAGTTTTTCAAAAATTTTACTAAATGTAGGAAGTACTGATATAGGTCTAAAATTACTAGGGTCAGAGCATGTACCCGATTTGAAAAGTGGAGTTATTTTACTGTGTTTCATTAAATCCGGGAACACACCACAGTCAATACACTCGTTGAATATTAAAGCTAGTTCGGGCGCAATAATGCCAATCAATGATTTCACAACGCAAACAGAGATGCCCCAGAGGTCCGTGGTTTTTTTAACATTTATGAGTTTGAAAGCTTTTATGATGTCATCACTATTTACATGATCAAATTTGAATTGTATTTTACATTCTGTTAAGTTTTCTTTTAACAATGACTCTGCTCCTATGGGAGAGGAGTTTAAGGATTTTGTGGTAGAGACTGGAATGTCGGTAAAAAAGTTTTCGAACGCATTAGCTACATCACTATCCTGAATGACAGTGGCATTGTCAATTTTCAAATTAAACTTATTGTTCTTAGTTGTGACTCTTCCAGTCTCACTGTTGATTACTTTCCAAGTGGCTTTTACTTTATCTTGGCTATTTTTAATTTTTGAACTCAAATGACGAGCTTTTGCTTCACGACAAACATTTAAAAAAATTTTAGAATACTTTTTGACTTGTTCTTTAAATTCCTCATTAAAATTATATTGTTTTTCAGCATAAAGATCATACAATTTCTTCCTGCTTTTATGTATTCCCGCTGTTGCCCAGTCACTGAACTTTTTACCGTCAGAGATCATGATCGATTTCGATGTAAAAATTGAATTGAACACATCACTAAATTTCTTAAAAAATGCGTTGTATAAATTATTTGGATTAAAATTACCATATAAACATGGAAATACAGAAGTTAAATTCAATTTTAGTTTGTCCAATCGATCTTTGGTCATAGGTATACAAGTAATATTTCTTTTTTCAAGTTTTTTTGTTTGAACCTCTATTTTAATTATTTGTCCAAGATGATCCGACTTAATATTACTAATTAAACTCTTATTTAAAATTTTAATGTTGGCAAAGATATTGTCTATACATGTGGCCGAAGTATCGGTTATTCGAGTAGGCTCCGTAAATTGAGGTTTTAAATCAAATGATTGAAATAAACTAATTATTCTAGTATTTAAGGAGTTAATTTCTAGTAAATTAACATTAAAATCTCCGCACGTAATAATATATTTATTTGATTTAGATAATTTAAACAACATTTCTTCCATAACTTTTTCAAAAATGTCAAATGAGGCAGATGGTGGGCTGTAAACGCTTATAACTATTAATTGCTCCAACTCTATGCAAGCAACTTCAATGTGTCTTTCTACAGAGAGGTGGACTATATCTAAACGTTCTCTAAATTTTATCTGTTTATTAAGTAGGATTAATGAGCCACCACGTATAGCATGTAATCTGTAGAAAGAACTACCAACTTGGTGATTACTGAAACTGAACATGACCTCATGGCTTCGCAGCCAATGTTCTGTAATGCAAATAATGTCAATGTCATTTGAGTTCATGTACAGTTCTAGTTCTAATTCTTTACAACGAATTCCTTCAATATTTTGGTGCATCAAGTTGGTATATTTCACATTTTTATTATTTAACAACTGTTTGTTTTGTTTATTTAAAAAAAAAATATTATTTGACTTTTTAGTGCTAGAGATTTCCTCTATTGTCGTGTCTGGTAATTTAAATGACATGGAACAATGACATGGACATGTAACAAGGCATTTTTAATTGTGCAAGCATGTAGAGGTACTTTGTGTACAGTCTCACTCTACATAGAAGTTGTAGTTAGATTCTGCGTTTCTTGTTTACATTTTTTTTACTATGTTTCGAAACAAATTAATATATTTTATTGAAACAATTGAAGTTTAATTTTGCTCCAGTTAAGAAAATACAAAAAAATGATTTAGTGCAAAACAGCAAAAAAAGTAGTGGAAAAGAGAAGGAAGGAATTAGGTGCTGATTGTTTATAAATTCAATAATATAATGAAAAAAATAAAAAATAGTTGGTATAAATTTAATGACAATGGTTGGATATCGGAGTGGAATATTCCCTCTTCTAGTTTGACTGATTAATTTTGTGTGAAAACTGTAATTTTCACTGAAGGATGATTTTGGATGTTTATAGTGGTCACACAGTAGTAGAATTTACGATAAAAATATTTATCTTTATTATATTATGTAGGTTAGTATTAACTGTTATAGCTTTTAACTTTTACAAAGAGCTCTACAAAGATGTCTAATAAAGGCGACATTTAATAGAACATTTTTTCTTCCTTTTGGAATGAGAAACAAGGTCATTGAGTGTGAAAACAATTACCAAGAATAGAAATTAACCCTCCGCTTTGTGTTCTATTTTTGAGATGCGCCGGCGGCGTGTGGCATAGCGCACGCGACATTTTAAAACAACTCTACCCAAAGCCAGCCGGCATCACACGTTGCTTAAAATACAAAAGAAAATTATATATTTCTTAATTTTAAAGTTTCTATAAAGTCGCAAAATATAGGGTAAGAGTTCACTGAACTACTGAATAGGCGCACGCCAAATATCTAAAAATATTTTGTTGACTAACCGACCGCGTAAATGGTGAATTTGAACTGCTGCTTCCCGTGTTTAAACATAGTTGAAGTGCGTGCCTATTCGACATTAGTCTATGAAAGGAATCCGAGTTGGTTATAAGCTTGAAGGTTTGGTTTTTAAAGTTGTAAAAGTGAAATGACCCGAGGGCCGACCATTGTCCGAGTGGCCCCTGGAGGCGGGAACAACGGCGCTGGTGTCAAGTGCTGCTGCTGCCGATGTTGTGAATGTATCAATTTCGGATACCTCACATCCCAACATGGACTTATCAAGTTAGCTCAAGCCGTAAGTTATATAAAAAAATGTACTGGTAGTTTCAGTTTTTTTAGAATTGTTTGTCCATATAAAGGAATTATCTGTTTTTTTCGTAGAATAGCTTAAGTTAAAATAGTGTTTGGCAAGGTTGCTTGTGTTTGTCTGATACCATTTTTCTGCAGAAAAATCTTTTGTTGAGAGGTTTTTACAATCGTCTTGTATGACTTTAAGGGCTATATCACCATTAAGAGTCTCTGCAATAAATGACTAGACAGAGTTTATTTAAAAAAAGTTGAGTTGGTTATATGGAGAAGTAAATCTAAACATAAACAGTAAGTTCGCCTACAAATTTCAGTGCGTTGATAGATCAGTCAGTCAGTTACAAACGATTTTACAAGCATTGATAAGTAATTGGTGTTAATTTTAATCAGTCACAAACGAAAAAAAACTGTTAGCTATTTAAGTAGGTACCTAAAAATAACTTGAAATTGTTTTCGCATTTCGCATTTTAGCGCCCCTTGCCACCTAGATCGACCGCTCCTCTCGCTCTACCCCAAGTCCGGCGCTGAAAATGCTCAGCATTATTATTATTATTTATTATAGTGATTCGCCTTGTTGTATAGATGCTGGGTGGTATGTGCCAGAGCCTGTTGGTGAAGTATGGTATGTCCGAGGCGAGCAGCATGGGCTCTGCGTTCCACGGGTTCCTGACCACGGCGTCGGCGTGCTTGCTCACCACCGCGCTGCTGATCGCATGCTACGTGCTCTCTTCCAAGACGCAGCAGCTCATACGGCAGTCCATTTTTGTAAGTTTATCAATTCACAAAACGACGAAGAAATCGGCATGCTAAGGCATTGGCCATCGGTTAGTGTTCCAATAAAGCGGCGACAGGCTTGTTGATACAATTTTATTATAATCAAAATATATATATTTTTTTTTTATTATATTTCCTTAAATAATATGTATGTTGATTAGGATTAGTCACGTGGAATGACTATGCGAAATGTGAGTTACTACTAAGTACCATCTGTCAGTACTATGTAAAAAGTGGACATGGTGTCAAACATAATAGGTACCCATAAAGAAGCCCTGAACTGACTTCGCAGCCCTTAAGGAAACTACCTCTACTTAGTCCACTTGGTTTCCTTAAGGGCTGCGTACAAATATATATTATAAAGATCTGAAGATGTCAACCATGGAAGTTACAGTCGTGAGCATGTTTGTATGTTTATCAAGACCGCATTCTCGTATTCACCTCATTTAGTTTAAATAAATAAATAAATTGGTAATATTAAAACAGAAATGAGAAAAAAAAATGGTGTGCCTAATCATCGTTTCGCGCACATGTATAGGTACATGTCATAAAGTCACACTCCATTTGTAGGGTATCAATTATATTGAAGTCCTCTTCTCTTACAATTTAGGTACCTACCTACGAATCTTATGATTTTCATTTATAAGACAAAATATCTTACAGTCTCATCGCTGTTTTTGGGTTCAGTATGTATACATTTAATTATCAAATTTACACTAAGTAGATCCTATTTTATAGCACTTTTGATTAAAATAACATTTACTTAACACGTAATTTATACAACACTCTCAGATAATGTGTGACTTGAATAATTCGAAGTGGGTTGAAACTATGTCACGTTCATTGCTTTATTGTCTTTTATAATCGCACACTCAAAGCTATAATATTGTCATTGAATTAAGTATACAAGCATAATCGTATTAAAATCACGTAAAAGTTTTGCAACAATATGTTCTTCATTGATTGTTTGCCGTAGTTCACATTGTTGTGCCTTGATCTGTGTGTTTATTTTAAAACGGGCTGAATGGCTGGCCTGGCCTGATTCATTCAAATTATCAGGACGTGTTTTCCTTAAAATGTAGGATGAATCACACCACAAGTCATTGATGCTGTCCTTAGTATCAGCCAGCATACTACTCACCTTATACTATCCTACTTTCTATGTACTCGTATGTTAATACTAATATCGATGGTGGTATAAAATAAATTACTTCCGTCCTTCCGTTATTATATCAAAGATTGACTGGTCAATCTATCAGTCGAAAAATGAATAGTTTTTTTTCTGAATTCCGCATTAAAGTCTGATGAACCAAACCTTGTTTTTATCGATTGATGGTCAATTTTGGTTATTTCTAGGTACTTCACATAAATATTATGAACAGAAAATTATAATCTTTGCCTACTCACATTTATAAATAAGTATATCTACGTACATAATTATGTGTGTTTTTCGATAATTTCGATAACTCCTCGATTCTTAGAATACTCAAATGACCAATCATTTGTATCGTGTTCAAGCTTGTTTAACATGCTTTTCTATTCCAGGAATGCCTGTTCAACGCCGTGGCATGTTTCCTTTACCTGTCCGCGTCTTCGTACATGGGTGTTGCGGTGAATATATACTTGTACCCACGGTATGCCTTGGTCAACATGTATGCTGCGTATCCGGCCATGACGGCTGTCTATGTGAGTGGAATTAATTTTTTTCCAAATAAGGGATTGTTTAATTACTTTTTTATTTGGTCGAACTTTGAATTTGCAAAATACTTATTACTTATTATTATTACACACCAAGTTTAATAGATGGACAAACTTTTCAACGCTTGATTTTAGTGCAAATATCTTTGTGTATGAGAAGATACTGTATGTTAGGTACATCTGTTGTTGGCCTAGCCACATAAAAGTCGCTTTCCCGAAATGTGCACTTTTTCTAAAGGTACACTTAAAAAAACAGAAGGATCACTTTCTCTGAAGGTGAACTTTCCCAAGGAGTGCACTTTCTCAGAAGTTACACTTCCCGAGCCGTTTCAAATCTGTCATCTAAATTAGAAAACGAGGTAGCCATATAGATTTTTGCACTCCATACATGTGACAACCAAGGAATGTTTTTTTTAATGCACATAGATAGCCCTGCTTCGTTCATTTATCAATTGGCATAAGTATCTAAAATTTTGTTTCAATTTCAAGTGAATGGATCCGCGCATGTGAATAGTGATTCAATGCCAAACGAAGTATTTCCAAAATCTATATAATTGCAGATTTTGCCATTAGTCATTAGTCAATAGGTTTTTATTCATTGAAATCACAAGGATCATATAGAAACGTCAACTTAAAAGTACGTGAATTTAAAATTTTAATGTGAATTTTCGCCGATTCCTCGCGCGCGACCAAGCCTAGAAGAATCAGGCAACAAACTCTGCTTGGTTATTTTTTTCATGATCCTTCGTTCAGCTTTAGTGTTGTGCCAATCGAACGAGGTGAATCCATTTATAGAAAAAGAGTGCTACTCAAAGAATTAAATAAAGTCTAAAAAGTATCAACCAAAGTTCTTAAGACAACACACGATTCGCTTTATAATATAGGTAATAATGCTTTACCTATTCTTAAAAGATATGTGACTACAGATACGCAATTTGACAATTACCTATGCTAACAAGGGAGCAGAGCGACGACATCGGGCCATGCAGTTTTATCCTCAATATAGGCATTTATGGTTTAATACGCCTTCTTTATAAGATTGCCGTGCCAATACATGTCGAAATATATTACACATTTTTTACAGATAAACTGCAAAAACTGTATATATCTATTGGTACGAGAAATGGCTCAACTGTTTGTATAGTTTAAAATAACAATTTATTAAATTTTTCAGTATGTCGGTGTGGTCCTCGGAATACTTCACGGAGTGGATGCTTATTTAGCTTATAAGTTTTTAAAAAATCCTCGAATGTTTTGACGACCTATGTATGTACCTAACGTTAGCAATTTGGCATAGTTCATTCATTATATTTAGATAGGCGCCTATATGTATTAAATAACTCTCATATTAGGTAGCTAGGTAATAAACAGAGTTTAACTGCCTTTACATAATGTAGCGTATACCTGCTTGAATTTAATTCGCATTTATATGAATATTCCCTAATAGCCTTAACATGGTCCTGAACGTGATGATTATAAAACTGTATATTTTTTCTTATATTTTTGTAATAAAAACCCTTCAATGTTCAGAATGATTATTTTGATGCGGTGCTCCCCGTACCTGGTACGAATCATCTTTGTAGTAACTGCTAGACCATCTATGGCACGGTCAACCAACAGCCTTGCGTGCTTATAACGGTAGCTTCGATTACTAATCAACTAGACACAACCTGATTCGAACCAAGATCCTGGACCAGGATTCTAAGACATACCCCAAGACTTTTCTGAAGCCTCAAAAAGTTCTGACGATGGAAGAGAAAACAAATACCTATTAACTTTGTCCCTCTCTTTCGAGTACTTGTGGAAAACAGAAATAGAAGTATTTTTTGTCTCGAGCTGAACCTGCAAATGACTAAATTGCATCCTACTAATATTATAAACGTGAAAGTTTGTGAGGATGGATGTTTGTTACGCTTTCACGCAAAAACTACTGAACGGATTTTGATTTAACTTTACAGTAATATAGCTTATTAGAATAACACAGAATAACACATAGGCTACTTTTTATCCGGGTACCACGCGGGCAAAACCGTGGGCAGAAGCTAGTATGATATAAAGTTGAACGGCAATGGACATTATCTTAGGCTTGCTTGCAATGAACTCTGACAGCTTCTATGGTTGACTGTGACAGGTTTCTTTATGGTAAAAATGTTCTAGGTATTTCTACTAAACGTAGGTAACGTACCTATGATGAGTAAGTTTTCTAAATTTTATCAATATCTTTTGAGTGATACCCATCCTGATATCTATCAAAGATTTTTATTTTGCAATTTCTAGTTTAAAGGTACTTAAAATTATCTTAAACCTGAGTTAATTTGCGTTTCTTTCCCGAGAAAATGTAGTAAAATCGTGTTTTGGCAACCACAATTTCCTTGCCAATATGATGAATTATAGGTAAAATGTTTTTCCTACTGCCTCAAACTAAATAAAAAAAATATTTGCGGCTTCAGTGAATTTAGTGCCATAAGGTCCTTAGCTTTATGAATAATCTAGATTGTGTAAGTGATCGTGTATATTTTCTACAAGAAAGTGTCCTAACATATTATGGCGTACCTAGTGGCTTTCATATTATTTTTCGTTAGCTTGAGCTAAAGGAAAAGTAGGTCACATGAAGTATCACTATTATTCGTTTTATGATTACTCCATCTACAAACTATTGACGATGTTTTAGTTGAAACACGTCATGAAGCATAATACTGGCAAAGGTACATATTAAAGTACACCTCTATCTACACTGTCGCGCGTGTTCCGTTTCCACATGATATGACTCATATGCAAAGTATGCCGATTCATAATATGTACCCGCTTACTACGATGTGATCTGAAACTATGGAGTTACCCTGTATTCCGAAGGCGAATAAATTATGTATAAAAATCCTATTTGCCATGCTTACGTATTTACTAAATTCCTACCGACCTACGCTAAGTAGGTACGAGTAAGTACAGTTCACTGATTTTTTTTACATTATCGCGAAAAGGATCTAATCGTTACAACTACAGAGCATAACCTCATTTTCCTATCGTAAAGGATGTTTTAATCTTGGGAATTGGAAAAACACACGCCATAAAACGTGTAGCAGCCATTGCACAGTGATCCTTCTGCAGGTGAGTTACGGTAGATTTTGTAGAAAGTTGAAAGAATAAACAGCTTTAGCGTCATCTCACTAGAGTCTGCTCAGCCAGTTGGTCGGTTGTGCAAACAACCTCCGCTGCTGCTAGGTGTCACGTGATCGAAAGTCGGTATTGCAGAAAACTCATTGAATGAAAGGAAATTGATTGTAAAATAAGTTTACAACATGCACGGTTCATCAGTTTTTCAAAGAGAAGGTAACCTACCTACCTAATTTTGTTTCATTAACCTAATCAACCTTTAGTCATAAAATTAGTTATTGATAGCTTATCTATGTGGCGTATATAGTTTGTTTGTCTGTCCGTAAAGGGGGCGGTAATATTAACAAATGGTAATATAATACTTATCTAAGCTCATGTTTATACGGGATTTCCGTTAGAGGGGCTGTTTTTTTTATTGTGTTGTTGGTTTTTTCTGCGGAGATCTCTCAGCGGTCGACATTCGACAACTCGACATCAACAGACAGACAGCACCAGTAAGAGACGCGCCGTGCAGCGTCACGCATGCGCCTACGACACCGACCGAGGCGCCCGAGTTGTTGTTCTGTGCGCTTGAGCAGCGACATAAACTCGCTTACCTGCCATAAAATTGTGCCAAAGTATTAGTGTGTAAAATCGAGTGTGAAACTAGTTACTGTATAGTGAAAGGACCGGTCGTGCCCCGCCTGGATGTTTATGTAAGTTGGAAACCTACAGCTTGTTTTGTATTCGTTGCGCTCTGCACAATAGCACACAATAGATAGGTGCAAGAGACTTTGCTTAGATACAAAAGATTGTTGTGCTTTAATCAGTTGATTGCGCTTCATCAATATTTTTCCATAAAACAAATGAATTAAACAGATTGAGACATATAAAAATTAAATACGTACCTACCTATAAGGTTAATTAAATATAAAAATGTTGTAGGTATTCGGTATAAGATAAGACCTTGACGTATCATAACAAAATAATCAGTAACCTTCAGAGCCTACAGTAAATCGTAGTAGGTACTTATGCGAAGATAAATAAACTTAAAAAGTACCTAAGTTAGTAGGTAGCTATAATTTTTTAATTCATTTATAAACACGATGGGACGGTGGCAATCGCTCTCTATTTGACAAATTATTAAAAAAAGCATGCTCCCTATGCTATGATTTCCATTCAAAATGAGATTATCGATTGATAATGAAAACAAGCTTATTTATTACCATCAACTAGGTAAAATATAGGTAGGTATATCATACTCATACGAAGAACATCAGATGTAGGTACAGTACACGGATCCGTGAAACTACGATTAGTCAAAGGCAAGACAAAACATTCATAGGTAAGTACTTATATTTGCAGCTTAAAACTAAAAATCAACTCTACCTATATACCTACCTACTTACCTACCTAGGTAATTTACTTTTTGACAAAGGATTTGTATTCAGAGGTCCTTGCGGACTCACGAATACCTATCGATTTTGAAATCAATCGCAACGTACATTTTTGAGGAGACCAAGTGAGGGTAGTCAGAGGCACGTCCATTATTTTTGACACTTTATGCCAACGTTTTGCAAAGAATATTCCACGAGACAGGCCGATGTGACATGCCTTCGAATTAATTTGATTCTAGGTCCACCTTTTACCTTATCGAGCACATATTTCTTCCAATTCATTGTTCACGACCGGGTTCGAACTCATGACCACGACGATCGGAAATCAGGGTACCGCCCTCTTAGTTAAAAACTTTTTTGTTTTCAAATAGGTATTAATATTTTCGAGGTACAGGTTTACCTATACTAAAAAAATATATAAAAAATATGTTGATGGAGAAAAAACAAAAATGTATACCTAGCTACTATAATATCTACGGTAGGTAGTATGTTTCAAAAGTATAGTAGGTACATGTATCTATGTTAATGGTTTTATGAATACTTTTTACTGCGTTAAGCCTGTATCATTGAGCCTGGTTTTTGTTTTTGGGGAATGCTTCATAGCTTGTTTTAGGTTATCATATTTATACTGGCCCTATTGCGCACATCTCTCCATTTTGTTCAGGAAGGGATAAAGGCTGCGTTCCGTTTCACGCTTAGATATTTTGACAGGAGAATGTTGCTTAATTTAATTTAACATAAAATGTACTTAGTAGTTTCTCCTACTATATTTTTTGTATATAATATAGTATTCGGGCAATATATATAAAACAGTGCCATAAATAGTATTATAGTAAGTACTATTTTATATTATACAGTAGGGTACTATATTCTACCTACAGAAGGGTTGGCAACCCTACGTTCACTAAGAAAACACGCATACATTATTTATAAATGCCATCTCTCAAATACCAGTTTTCATACAAATGGTAGTTATACTTATCTAAGCTCATGCAAATCGCATTGAAAACGGAGCACCCGTTGCATTCTAGATCCTGTTTAGCCTATTTAGTTGTTTGTATGTGCAAATATTTGTCTCAGATCTGGGTGTTTTCTATGTATATTATGTATGTATTTAAAAAAAAAATGTATATAAGTAGTATATCAGTCATGTAGTTCCCATAATACAAGCTCTGCTTAGTTTGGGACTAGATGATGCTGTGTGAAAATGTCCAGCATTATTTATTATTTATTTATTTGTTATCAGAACCTGGAATCTCTGTGTGCATAGGCACCCATATTCTTAAAGAAATATCGTTTTAATTTGATATCAATATTTATGTTCTAGCGTCAGTACCTAACCCCTAACCCTATATAGATCCGGTTTATCTAGCATCACTCACACTGGACTGTGGAAGATTAACTCTAGTCAGATGTCGTCAATATTAAACATTTTGAGCTAAAAGCAATCCAAACTATCAAGCTCAAATCAAGTTTCTAGCAGCAAAAATGCTCAGGTTCTAATCCTGGAAATGGTAGCACCAATTTTCAACAAATATAGCTAAGAACCATCTCGCAAACTCCAGCTTTTATAAAAATAAAACTGAATGGAAATCAGAGCTTTACTTGACTGTTTCGGAGCAACAAGGCCACAGACAAATAAACACACTAATGGCCTTATTCAAAATCTAACCCGAGGTAGCAAACGGAGCGGGGGCCTTTATTTAGTTTAGGGCCTTTTGACGACCTCTGTTGCGCAGTGGGCGAAGACCCGCCTGAGACGTAGAAGGTTGCGGGTTTGATTAACGCTACGGGACAAATGTTTGTATGATTAGCTAATGTTTGTCTCGGGTCTGGGTGTTTTCTGTGTATAATATGTATATGACTTTACAAAAATAAGTGTAGTTATAAGTAGTATATCAGTCAGTAGTTCCCATAATACAAGCACTACTTAGTTTGGGGCTAGATGATGCTGTATGAAAAATGACCAGCATTATTATTATAGTTCAGACGTCATAGCGAGTCGTTGGTAGTAGGATTGCAAGTACCCTCTAGTTAATATATTTTCCAAGATTATTGAGTTTTACCGCGTACTAAATTTAAAACAAAAGCTAAGTAGTTTTGTACCTTGTTTGATAGTGTAGCAACTAAATAATTAATTATTCAATAACTTATTTTGTAGGCAAACTGCCATCTAAACTGACTAGACCAAAAGTAAAGTTTTGGTTCTACCTATATATGTTTTGCCCTTCACATTACTAAATTAGGTAGACAAGGTTTTCTTACTCGTTAAACTGTCAAATAACTTACCATTGTAGTAATTTTTTTCCATATTGCTAACAATTCCTCAAAATATTTTTGTATTGTAAAATCGGGAATTTTCACGTACTGCACTATCGGTGAAGGCACCGACTAAGTTTCGACTCATTCCGAGAGTCTTTATCAGGGTGAGTGGTTGCGACTTTCTCCTTCCGCGCCGCGCCGTGCACGGAGTCGAAACTTAGTCAGTGCCTTCACCGATAGTGCAGTACGTGAAAATTCCCGTTTTTACAATATAAATAGTCAAGTTCACGATAGTTTTTGGAATAAAATATTTTTGAATTAAGGATGCATCTACCTAAAATACATTTTGTCTATTAGACCGGACCTGATAAAGATTTCATAAAAACATTGTGTGGTATTTGGATAGTCCAAAGCACGTATTATTTTTAGCAAAGAGTCAGATCATAGATAACGTGGTTAGCATATCAGATCATTGATATCGTGATTAGCAATCACTGCTACCGACGTCTGAACCCAAAGTATTATCAAAACTTGTTTTACGTCACATAATTAGTACATTTTCTAAGAATTGTTTTTTTAACATAAAATGATTTTTATCAAGATATGGCTGTTCATGAAAATTTGATTTGATTTGGCGGTAGATAGTGCGTACAAACAAGTTGGTACCTACAGCTTGGCAAATAGGAGAAGAAAAAACTGAGGGCGCCACTTCTTCCTGATAAATCAATTCATTCATTAATTTGTAGGTATGAACATTATTTGAGTCCAGTTTTTAGACTTTTTTGCCAAAATATATAATTTGAACCTCAATAAAATTAATACTAAAATATATATACTTATAATAATACTTTTTATCATCATAGATTTTTATTATTAGAATTTACAGTTTCATTCAGTTTTTTTATTGTTGTATAAGTAAGTACCTATTACACTTTTCTTTTTTCTTTTCAGAAAGTCGAACACCTAAATTGAAACAGATAATGGCGAAATATGAAAATTCTGCCAGCTGGGCTGATGAAGGTAGGTACTAAGACAAGCAATAAAAAAAAAAGTTAATGGCACATGCCCATGGTTTGTAAAAATAGTGTAAATTATATTTTAAATAATAAAATAAACTAAGTAATTTATAAAACACATTCAATATGACAATGCACCAGCTACCTAAACAATAAGCCAGTGGCAATGTTGGCAGCGCAACTAACATTCTGCTACAGTTGTATAAATATAAATCCACTCATTTCTATTGTTTCATTAGCTTGACAATACATTCCTCCGTAATGTAGGTACTTGCGTGATAAACACGAGACTTATACTTAATCAAAGATCTTTGCTGCTGTTGCATGCATGCCTGTCAGGTCAACAGGCATGAAATCGAATCTAGATTAGCAGGACCATATCCCAACAGAAAGCGAGTCGCATGTTACTTGAATATGACAAAAAAATTATGGTTATGAAACTTTTTAAGTTTTTTTTTAAATTTCAGACTAAATCGATTTGCGTTTTTATTATTAGAATCATCCCTTTGTGCTTGTGCCAGTGTGCATAAGGCAGAGAGTTCCGTGAAAGTATTAGATAGCTAAAACAGAATGTCTATTTTAGATTTCATGGAAGCGACAATAGACCCTAGCGTGTCCGTGTCGGTGCTGTCTGAAGAGGTGCCGGTGCTGACGGTGGCCACCATCATTGGAGTCACCGTCGTCATTTTAGTCGGGATCGCAGTCGTCTTTCTGTTGGGTGTACTCATCGACTGGCGGCAACAGTAAGTATCATCATTATCATTTACAGCCTGTAGGAGTCCACTTCTGAGGATTCCCCAAACACCTTAATTAGTGTACACACCGTATGTAAAAACTAGAGACCTACTTACATACGGTTTACGCTGTGCGTTGTATATAGCCAGTAAGTCAGTCAATGGCCTCGATTCTATAGTAGATTTGAAAGGGTAAAATATATAGCGTCGCACCGCGCCAGCCGCTTTGCTGTAGTCGAGTGTTGTCAAAGATGACAAAAAACTGCGTGCAATGTGGTTAGTTAAAAAGTGATTGTAATGTAACTTTTAATCGTGAGACAATTTAAACTACTCTCTGACTCACCCTCCCCAAATACAAACTATCTAGACCTGCTGCCACTCCCATGTAAGATCTAATTAGACTGATTTAGTACGAAAGTAGAAATTCTTAAATATAACTTTGTTCGCTGCTTATCAATCCTCGAACCTGCTTTTGCAAAGAAAATAAAAATAGTATAAGTATAGTAGGAACACAAGGTCATTTGACACAATATTGTAGTCGGTCGATTGCGTTTAGAAACGATAAGCAATTAGGTCTGCGACGGTCGAGTGTCAAGTGACTTGACACTTGTCTAGAAACACTACGACGACACTAGTGTCGTCGTGTTTCAAAAGATTAGTGTAGATGGTAATTTAGCTATTTACAGTGTGGTTTTATGAAAACGAATCAGCCCTGCTTGTATTACTTAATTTAACTCTATTTAAAACTTAATTCACACCGTTTTGATAACTAAAACATGCAAACGCACCTTTTTATATCAAATATTCAATTCCAATTTCTGATAACAGACTAAATTAATGCTAAGCTTAATCAGTGAGCATGAACACTGAGGAAATAAATACTGAGTGCTGATAACTCACCGTATCCGTTCCGCAGTAAATTTGGAATAAAACTAAACAATGGTCTAATTCTGGTGCCTATCTGTCAAAGTCAAAGTCAAAGTCAAAGTCAAAGTCAAAGTCAAAGTCAAAGTCAAAGTCAAAGTCAAAGTCAAAGTCAAAATCAAAATCAAAATTCATTTATTCAATAAAATCACAAGGACCACTTTGAAACGTCGGTTTTTATCTAGGTGCCTGTTCCTCCGCGACCAAGCCAGGAAAGAAAGGCAAGAAAACAAGGCTGGTTATTCTTTTTAATGATCCTTTTACAAAACAATAGGTTCGAGTTGGAGCATTTTCAATCCCAAGAGTTTTTGTCATCTAAATAATCAGATATTTTATAGTATGCCTTTTTATAAAGCTTTTGTTTAATTACGTTTTTAAATTTGTTAATTGATAATTTTTGTATATCTCTTGGGAGTTTGTTATAAAAGCGTACACCGTGCCCTTTAAACGATTTACCAACTTTATGGAGTCTACAAGTGGCAACAGCGAGTTTATCTTTATTTCTAGTATTAACATTGTGATTATCGCTTTTTTTCTTAAACAAATTAATATTTTTGTGAACATACATCAGATTTTCATAAATATATTGACAAGGGAATGTCATTATATTTATTTCTTTAAACTTTTCGCGAAGTGATTCTCTGGGGCCCATATTATAAATTGCTCGAACAGCCCTCTTCTGCAGCACAAAAATGGTATTGATATCAGCAGCACTCCCCCACAGCAGTATACCGTACGACATAATGCTGTGGAAGTAGCTGAAGTAAACTAGTCTAGCTGTGTCAACGTCTGTATAAAGACGGATCTTTTTGACTGCATATGCCGCAGAACTAAGTCTCTTCGATAACCCATCAATATGAGGACCCCATTGAAGCTTATTATCTAGGGTGATACCTAAGAATACGGTGGTGTCCACAAGAGCCAACTGTTCATCTTTGATTTTGATATTTGCTTTAACTTGTGTAACATTGGGTAGTATAAATCTAATACACTTTGTTTTATTTCATTAAGTAGGAGATTGTTAACGTTGAACCATTTTACAACCTTAGAGATTGCATTGTTTACATTGTCAAAATTGGTTTGTCGTCGCTTTAATTTAAATAAAAGTGACGTGTCATCTACAAACAATACAACCTCATGATCGTCCCTTACAAGGTGGGGTAGATCATTAATGTATACTAAGAACAAAAATGGACCAAGAATTGATCCCTGCGGTACACCGATAGTAACCAGAGACCCCGGAGACCGTTTTCCATTCACGTCAACTTGACGAACTAAATGTAGGAAGTACTGATATAGGACTAAAATTACTAGGGTCAGAACATGTACCCGATTTGAAAAGTGGAGTTATTTTACTGTGTTTCATTAAATCGGAGAACACACCACAGTCAATACACTCGTTGAATATTAAAGCTAGTTTGGGCGCAATAATGCCAATCAATGATTTCACAACGCAAACAGAGATGCCCCAGAGGTCCGTGGTTTTTTTAACATTTATGAGTTTGAAAGCTTTTATGATGTCATCACTATTTACATGATCAAATTTGAATTGTATTTTACATTCTGTTAAGTTTTCTTTTAACGATGACTCTGCTTCTATGGGAGAGGAGTTTAAGGATTTTGTGGTAGAGACTGGAATGTCGGTAAAAAAGTTTTCGAACGCATTAGCTACATCACTATCCTGATTGACGGTGGCATTGTCAATTTTCAAATTAAACTTATTGTTCTTAGTTGTGACTCTTCCAGTCTCACTGTTGATTACTTTCCAAGTGGCTTTTACTTTATCTTGGCTATTTTTAATTTTTGAACTCAAATGACGAGCTTTTGCTTCACGACAAACATTTTTAAAGATTTTAGAATACTTTTTGACTTGTTCTTTAAACTCCTCATTAAAATTATATTGTTTTTCAGCATAAAGATCATACAATTTCTTCCTGCTTTTATGTATTCCCGCTGTTGCCCAGTCACTGAACTTTTTACCGTCAGAGACCATGATCGATTTCGATGTAAAAATTGAATTGAACACATCACTAAATTTCTTAAAAAATGCGTTGTATAAATTATTTGGATTAAAATTACTATATAAACATGGAAATACAGAAGTTAAATTCAATTTTAGTTTGTCCAATCGATCTTTGGTCATAGGTATACAAGTAATATTTATTTTTTCAAGTTTTTTTGTTTGAACCTCTATTTTAATTATTTGTCCAAGATGATCCGACTTAATATTACTAATTAAACTCTTATTTAAAATTTTAATGTTGGCAAAGATATTGTCTATACATGTGGCCGAAGTATCGGTTATTCGAGTAGGCTCCATAAATTGAGGTTTTAAATCAAATGATTGAAATAAACTAATTATTCTAGTATTTAAGGAGTTAATTTCTAGCAAATTAACATTAAAATCTCCGCACGTAATAATATATTTATTTGATTTAGATAATTTAAACAACATTTCTTCCATAACTTTTTCAAAAATGTCAAATGAGGCAGATGGTGGGCTGTAAACGCTTATAACTATGAATTGCTCCAACTCTATGCAAGCAACTTCAATGTGTCTTTCTACAGAGAGGTGGACTATATCTAAACGTTCTCTAAATTTTATCTGTTTATTAAGTAGGATTAATGAGCCACCACGTATAGCATGTAATCTGCAGAAAGAACTACCAACTTGGCGATTACTGAAACTGAACATGACCTCATGGCTTCGCAGCCAATGTTCTGTAATGCAAATAATGTCAATGTCATTTGAGTTCATGTACAGTTCTAGTTCTAATTCTTTACAACGAATTCCTTCAATATTTTGGTGCATCAAGTTGGTATATTTCACATTTTTATTATTTAACAACTGTTTGTTTTGTTTATTTAAAAAAAAATATTATTTGACTTTTTAGTGCTAGAGATTTCCTCTATTGTCGTGTCTGGTAATTTAAATGACATGGAATAATTTCCAATGTCTGGTTTTAAATTTTAGGACAATGCTCAAAAAAAGCATTTTGGTTAGCCAAGTTTTTGGCTGTTATACTAAAATAATAAGATAGCGAAACAGCTATCTGTCGTTTGTAAAAGTTAGAAAGGTAGTATCTACCTTTGGTCAAATAATATGTTTTACTAACAACACTGTTAGAATCAATTAAATGAATTAATTTATTATTGCATGATATTGTATGCAGAGTCATATTTAACTTATATCTAAGATCATTTTCTGCTTGTGGCAAGCTGTTGCTATAAGGGAATGTGAACATTACAATTTTATTAATTTGTAGTGAACACAGAGTATCAAAGTATTTTATAAGTTCTGATTTGTTCACATTACCCCTATTTCCAAGCCAAATAATCAGATTTGATTCACTGTCAAATTCATACTTTGAAATTATTGGCATAATTTCATGAAGGCTAGAATTAGGTACACAATGATTTATGACTGAATGTCCCAATTTCATAGTCAATAACTGGCCCATGTTTTTTCCAATTTCATCGCTGAACATAATAGTTTTATTAGCAATTCTATTCAAAGTTTTAGAAGTTTTGGCACTGACATACAGCTGGGAAGCGGATGAGGCAGGATACACTGGTTCTGGAATGTCAGAGCGCTGGCAATCACATGTGTGATTGGCCACTAATGAATCATAACGCTCCTTGTTGCTATATGATAATTTGAGTAATTCATCCATCGCCAGTGAGTACTCCCTTATTGCTTCCTGAGACTTCTCATAGCGACTAGTAATGGAGCCCAAGGACTCCTCAACGCTGGCAAGTTCTGACTGTAGTTGCTGTATGTCAGATTCATACTTTATTTTATTATTTTCTAATTTAATTGTGTACATTTGCAACTCATCGAGTATTTCTAATTTTTATCTCTTATTTTTAATCTTACTTACTAAACATTTTTGATTTTTCAACATTTTTTTAGTTTTGTCAGTATGCCTATCATCACCTCTATAATATTATTTCCATAATATGGTCTAATTCTGGTGCCTATCTGTCAGTATGCCTATCATCACCTCTATAATATTATTTCGATAATATTATTTAAGGTAGTTTACACAAATTATAAAGTACACCCCCGGCCACTTTAAAATCTTATATAATCCTCTCCATCCAAAGGTTGTCTGGAAGAGATCGCTTTTAAGCGATAAGACCGCCCATTGTACCTTTATCATAATGTGTTACTGTTTATTTCGTTTGTATCTTAAGGTTTACAATAAAGTATTTTCATTCATTCACCTCCTGATTATGATCACTGAGAAAAGGTTTATATCGTAGGCCTCAATTGGTAAAATACCGCGTAACATGGGATAAAATTCCTTCAAATTGATAAGGAGAAATAAATCCCCCTTACGAACCACCAATAAATAAAAAATATAAATATTGCTGGACATTTTTCACACAGCATCATCTAGCCCCAAACTAAGCAGAACTTGTATTATGGGAACTACATGACTGATATACTAATTATATATCAGTCATGTAGTTTTTTTGTAAATACATACATATTATACATAGAAAACACCCAGACCCGAGACAAATATTTGTAGATCTTACAAACATTTCTCCCGCGGCGGGAACCGAACCCGCAACCATCTGCGTCTCAGGCGGGCCTTCGCCCACTGCGCCACAGAGGTCGTAATATACAGTTTAATATTTATGTAGTTATAATAAAGATAATACAGTAGTAGGTGGTTTTGTAGACAGAATTATGAGTCAAATTTCAGTTTCTGTTTTGTTTCTTTTCACCCTTTATACACTGACACAAACCGTAGAAGAGTTAACAGTGTTTTCAAAATATAGTGATTTTAAGTTTCAAACAAATATGTCTCTTTTTCATTGTTTGCATTTATTTGAACAGGAGTTCATCCCATTAACATAACTGTAACATAATGTGTGTACTGTAAACACACATTATTATGTACCTAGGTATATGTTATTTACTAATTTATTCTTGTCCATTTCAGAAAATTATTAGAGAAGATGAATCATGCTAAGCGATTGAAAAATCAGCGACGTGTCAACTCGCGCCCAGAAGATGATAGCACGAGCATAGCCAATAATATGGAAGAACCAGGCCTGAGTATACCGCCTGCTGAAGCGCTTCGGAATATAC
This sequence comes from Perizoma flavofasciatum, assembly GCA_958496245.1. Taxonomy (NCBI): domain Eukaryota; kingdom Metazoa; phylum Arthropoda; class Insecta; order Lepidoptera; family Geometridae; genus Perizoma; species Perizoma flavofasciatum. Next base: position 7,241,985 of record OY292425.1, on the reverse strand, counting down.
CATAGCTTCTACGGCGTGCCTAGTATAGTATTAAAATATCTGTGCTCGTGCTATAGTTAAGTGAATTAACTTATGGAATCTCAAAGAAGGGATTTATAAAGGCATTGAAGCAATAATTGGTCTGGTACTAGATTTAACATTATAGTACCTCAGTTGGTAACGTTTTCATTACATATTATTCTGATAATAAATTAATTTACTCATTTATTGATTTACTTCAATTAAAATGGTTATAAACACCAACTAGTTATGTTAATGGTAATCGATATAGTAAAATAATTCATTAATATTTATAAAAACTAAAATATAATGCATAGATAAGTAAATAAAGCTTTCTAAAAAGTAGGCTGTCTATCAAAAAAATTATTTGGCAAGTTATATACTACTATATTTAAATCAGAACCTTCAATTTTTTAAGTTTATCATTTAAAAACGTCACTTTTGGCGCACTCTAGATTTTGAGTGACCATTCACAATAATGTCATTAATCGCAATGTTATTATTAGTCGTCCTGTTCATTGACTCCGTTTCAGTAAATTATATTTTTACAAACTGAAGATCTTTTTTTATTTTGTTCTTACTATTCAGGTAGTTCTAATCATAAAACCGAACAGCGGTCGAACAGGCGCGAGCCAAATTATTGGAGTAGACGTGACTCGATGTAGTTCGAGAAAATGGACGAGCGTCGACGTACCACAAGACAGCGACTAAATGTGGTCGGGCACGAATTCATATGAGAATCCGTAGTTCCATTCACACGAACGTCAGCGTCTGTGGTCAACGTGCGTTCGCTTCGTACTAGTGGTGGGTCCTCAACACGTGTGGCACCACTTTTGTAGCTACACACTTTTTCGAAACGAGGCCTCACTCTTTTCGTTTGGACGAGCTAGCACACCTGCACACCAACACAGTTGCACAATCGTGCTAGGCGCGAGCCGAGCCGCGAGGAAAGATCGTGTTAGCTCGCACATAGCACTCCACTCCATTACCACACCACACAACACGCACAGTGACACTGTGTTCCCAAGACTGCATCACTCAACTACGTTCCGAAACTGCCTCGCTGCCTCGCCTCAATTGTGGTACCACAGTTTGCTGGCTCAGTTGTAAAACTGAGCCCCTCGCACGATCCTCGTTTTCAAACAGTATGCATCGCAGGGAGCATCGCTGCATGAAGCGACGCTTAAAAAACGAAAAAACACGCTCAAGATTATATTTCCCATGATGGATATCCTCAGATATATTACATTTGGCACATGACCGCGTTTTGCATTCCACGTGATAGGTTGCAAGCCCATCGCCGCTTATTGGAATACCAACCAATGGCACATGCCTTCGAATTTCTGGTTCTTGTGCATGCCAGTTTTCTTACAATATTTTGAGCATGTGTTAAGCGCACATAAATTGAAAAGTATATTGGTGCACGACCGGGTTCGAACCCACAACCTTCAGTTCGGAAGTCGGGGTATAATCCACCAGGTCAACACTACTCATTTTGCAGCTGCACTGTGTGACATCCGTGTGAATAGGCTCTAAAAGAGGCACCAACGTATTGTTATTCCCTGAACTAAATACATGGCGAGGAGGTAGGAGGTATACTTTACCAACCAATGTAGAACCTACCTTCCTTGACCTACCAAAACCTACCTTTACTAGCTTGATCACATGCCTAAAATAATTTCAGGTTTATAATAATTAAACTCCGTTTTCTACCTGTAGTCCTATTAATGCAGATGGAAAACAGACATCTTTTAATTTCCTAGTTTAATATTATGTAAATAGTTTAATTGATTTTACTGTATTAAAGTTACTGTATTATTCTGTCTGTAAAAAATAATTTAGAATTATAAATGTTACGTATAAAATAACAATTTAATTAATAACAATATAATTACAAGCATGCTTTCATAAATTAACATGTGACATGTGCCTAATTGTAGGCAATTGTTTAGTGTATTTTTAAACTGAGAGAAGAGTAATTATTATCAATCTGTTCATAGTTTTTGGCGTGACACTGTGGGGTGGCCCCTAGACTCAGGCAGCTCAGACTCTGCGGCCGTTGCTGCGGTTGGATGACAGCTTGTCAATCTAGCAAAGAGGTAACTGTGGCGTGATTTAAAACTTGAATACGGAGGAATGCAGTTTGTTCGGTGAGCTAGAACCTATTTTGCCTACCCGTCCATCAAAGTTGCAACATCACTTACCGTCATATATTATATTCGCACGCGCAAAACACTGCAATTATAAACGACTCGTATGATAAGTATGGAATATTAATCATTGCCCTCGATAACACTTTTCTGCCAGATTCGTATCAATTATTGTACTTGTTACAGTATTGCTCGCAACGTTCTTGCGGACGTACACGGAACCGGACAATCCGTTCAATTTATTTACATCAGATTTAATAAATTACTCATAAAAGAATTAAATGTGCACCCGGAAGTAATCGGCTGTATTTCAAAAGATTGATTGATTTCAAACCTAAATATTGATTGTGCTGACTTAGTAAGATGGGCAATTCAAAGTCTATAAAAGCTCAAAAGGAGCCTGACAAGTTCTTCGAGCGGGAGAGGTGGAAGGAGCAGAAGCGTAAAGATAAAAGGGAGTTTCTGGTGAGCACTGCGGTGAAGAGGGTGGGTGTGAATGAGCCGCCGGTACCGACTGCGCTCGGGCCGGGCCCGGGGCCGGCGCCCGCACCTGTATCTCCGGCGCCGCCGACGCACCTACACTCTTACGACGACGAAGCTCTCGAACGCATGCGTTACCAGCTACGTAATGACTCTGATGCTTTTTTACTGAACAACATACTTCTCTCCGTGCAATTTTTTGAAAACTATGAAAGGTAACTTGTATCTTTTCGATAATGTACAATAGTTTTAATCTATATCTTATCCTGTGTTGGGCAGACAGGTCCTCAATTGTTTCTAATCTCATAAGACGCTATCGAATTAAATCAATTAATAGACAATATTATGATTATTAGTAGGTACAAATCACAACAAAAATTCCGTAGGACGGACGATCACCATAAGTTACCATACTTTTTCCAACAAAGATAGTTTGGGAAGGTATGGTACATTATATATGTACCTACAGGAAAAAAGTGCATTTATTTTAAATAATTTAAGCAAAAAATTCACAATAAAGATATTTAAAAAAACATTTTCATTTCACAATAAAAAATAACACTCTTTACACATGCTTATAATTTTGACCTTCATAGAATTTAACAACGTAAGTACTTATAACTTATTATTAAAATTGACAATTTGTATACAGGCAATGTAGAACTTAAAATATAGGTATGTAATGTATCTATACTCAAGTATAAATACTTCATTGCTGATTGCTATGAAATCTTATTTCTGTGAACTTGACGACCTCTGTGGCGCAGTGGGCGAAGGCCCGCCTGAGACGCAGAAGGTTGCGGGTTCAATTCTTGCCACGGGACCAATGTTTGTATCTGCAAATATTTGTCTCGGGGCTGGGTGTTTTCTATGTATAATATGTATGTATTTACAAAAAAAAATTATATAAGTAGTATATCAGTCATGTAGTTCCCATAATACAAGCTCTGCTTAGTTTGGGGCTAGATGATGCTGTGTGAAAATGTCCAGCATTATTTATTTATCTATTTATTTATTTATTTTGAAGTGTTAGATGACCCATTCTGGGCATAATCATGAGTCATGGCGTATGACGTATGAAGTAATTACCTGTGTAGGTAAATATGCACATTATTATCTATATCGAGTTTAGCTACCTAACTTATCAGTTTTCATTATTTATCTATTCAGCTTTAAGTATATTAAGGGGAGTCCCGTCCCACAAATAAACCTACGAAACTCAACAAAGTAAATAAAATCAACGTCAACATTATAATCATTTAAAGGCTAGGATTAAGATAATTATTTAAGTATATTGCTAAGTATTGATTATTATGTAATACGTCTCAACAAAACAATAGTATAGTTGCCTACCTACTTGCGTGCTTCTTATAGAGCTTAATGTAAATGCAACATGCATGTTTATTTTTGATTAGATATGCACTGTCATAAATAAAATGCAACGAATATTGCAATATAAAGGTAACAAGAGATAGAGTACTGTCGCATGCGATAATACCTGTGCATACATAGGTATTTTTATTTAAAAATTATCACAGTAACAAACAAAAGGATAAGACAGCGAAAACTCATAAATGATATCACCATCAACTTGTCCCAAATCACAATACTTTATATATAAGTACTTATGTAACATGAAATTAAATACCGTGTAGGTACAAAGTTTTGAAAATAATTTATAAGACACTAGCTGTTCCCAGCGGCTATGCATGCGCGGAGTCGTGTTTAAAAAAAACCATACTCCCATACAAACTATGATCCCATTTTCCCTTCTATAAACGTGAAAAACCCAAAAACCCTGTCATTTTTTATTTATGATGAGTAGGTAGCTATAATTCCAAGTTTCAAGTTCCCACCTTTGTAAAAACCGGTATTTCTATACAAACATTAATCCCAATTTTAGCCCCTTTAAATCTGTAAATCCAAAAACCCTGAAACAAATTATTATTTATTTACGATGAGTATCTACAATACCAATTTTAAGTACCTTTAAAAAACCGATACTTCTATACAAACTTTCACCCCCTTAAAATGTTAAAATCCAAAAACCCCGAAACACATCTTTATTTATTTATCTATTATGAGTAGCTACAATTCCAATTTTTAAGTGCCTACTTTAAAAAAACTGATACTCCAGTACAAACCATTACCCCCCCGCCCCCAAAAATGACAAAATCCAAAAACACTGAAACACGTCTTTATTTATTGATGCTAACTCAAATTTTCATTTTTCTAACTTCAAAGAACAAAGACTTTCATATAAATTCAAAACCCCATTTTCCCCCTTTAAGTGGAACTATTGCAATTAGTATGCCAAAATGATGGTGTTGGTGCTAACTAACATTCCTGAAACTTCAAGTACGAGTAGGTACCAGTTTAGGTACAACTCTATATTAAGCCTGAATTCCCGCTAACTTCTAAGCCAATAATTAAGCCATAAATAATGTTATGTCGTAGACAGATCCAAAAAAAAATATCAACAAAAAAGTTTTTTTTTGTTAGATTTATCACGAAAAAAAAAATGCCAAATTCTTCTACTGAATAGTCGTGTTTTGTCTGTTACGCCAATTAAACCAGAAAGTGACGAGTAAATGCCATTTGTGTGACTAGGTACCTATATATCCAATGCCGGAAAACTCGAAACAAGTTCCCACTTGACTTATCTCAACATAATCATTATGTACTCAATAAAGTTTATTTGATCAGCCGACCACAGAATAAGGGCTCGGACAAGTGCACCCATTTCGTCATTCCAACTTTGGTAGAGCTATGTTTTTACCTACTTAGTTACTATCATGATGATTTAGGCTCTTAAACATATATCGCGCCAACTTACAAAATCTCTTTAAAATATAATATGTAATATATAAAAAAAAACTCAATAAGAAATCGACACGTGTTTCGCTTATCCTTCGTCCTAAAATAGTCCTGATAGCGAGTCGATGTTGTCTCGCAACTCGCAGCCTTTGTGAGTTGAGAGACAACAACTACGAAGACTCACTTTCTTTTCACTGCGCTGTAACTGCTGAAGCTCTACGAAGGCTCAGGAGTTTAAGAAAAAAAGTGAAAATATAATAAATCTACAAGCATTATTATACCTATAAAGATTTTACCTGCCGATACCGACCTACGCTCATGATAAGCAGATTTCATATCATTATAAGCTTAGAAATCTTACATTTAATCTAGGATTTATAGCTAACAGTGATTTTGATTTATGAAATCACGCCTTTATCAAGCAAAACCCAGGCCAAAGCGTGATTACGCAATCGCTCAATAATTTTCATGTTTGAAGAAATTTTCCACGATATGCTGAGAGCTCTGGAAATGAGTATAAGGTGTGCAGGGGTACACAATATGCAATATCAAGTAGGTACATAACTCTTTGTTCTTATTATTTCAGAGAGATGCATCAAATCAGACACAATCCACACAGTGAAAGAGAAAATGTTATAAATGAGGAAATGGTTCGTCGGAACAAGCACGTGTTCTTTGCGGACCGCCTACAGGAGTGCGTGCATGAGCATGTCAGCTATCAGCCGCGCCGTGGGCAAACAGAACCACTTTCTCCTCCGAGGATGTTCGTCATCTACGACAACGTCGAGGCCAGTGAGCCTGGAGATACTTCAGACTACAGCGCAGTCTTAGATGCACCATTTTATAAGTTACTCATTGAGAATTGCAAGGAACTAGGTATGTATGAACTTACTTATACACTTTATAATATTACAATTATTGTGAAACCTTTTTTTAATAGTTCTGGCACCATTGATCTTATTTACCGTAATCTTAATAAATTATATCCGCTAGCCGAACCCGATGGCACATCGGTAGTGCGACCCTGTACGGAGGGAGCGGTCGTGGGTTCGTATTTCCCAGAATGTCTAACCGATATTCTGGAAAATACAAACCCTCTATACTCTTTGAAATTGAAAAAAAAAAACTTAAATTATCTTTACTACTATTGATTATTTCAGGATTTGTGAAACTGAAGAAATTAGAAGTTTTAGAGAGTACATTGCACAAAGAAACTAAGTTGACCGTTAAAAAAAAAGCGAATTCAGATGAGAGCTTGTTCACAGACTCTGAAAAGGAATCAACCGATTCAGAGGACTCTCCATATGCTACAAAAGGTGAAAAACTATTGCAACAGCTTAAATTAAAAATTGAAAAATCTGATGATTTGGAAAGCAATAACAATGCAACACATGACATAAAGTTAACCTCAGAAGCTGTTGAAAATATTGGTCGAAGATATAGTGGCCCAGTTAAACAATTGAGCATGCAAGTGGCTAAAGGCAACTTATCTAATTTGGAAAACATTCGTGCAACAACATTTTTAGTACCGGAGGAGAAAGAAACAAGAAACAGCAGCGGTAATGTGACAGACACAAAACAAGAGGACATTAAACCTAGAAAATCTATTCTCAAAATCACAAGGAGATTCAGTGGTCCATTTTCTAAAGCCAACAGTCGCGCTGCATCACTTGAAACAAACTTTTCAGAAGATACAGAGACTTCCGGCTATAGATCTAATGCAAGCAGTCGCCAGAATGAATCCAGTGAAACAGAATCTGATTATGGATACGCTACAATTACTGAATCAGCTACGCCTAAAAAAATTGAATTGAGCTTGCAAACAAATTATTCACTTACATCTGGTGTGCTGCCAGATGAGTCTTGGACGATAATGGATGTCCGCGCTGTAAACCAATGGAGTGACGATGACGAAGAAGATGTAGACGATGCTGCTTCCAAGTCATCTTTGACACGGAATTTGTATGAAAGACAATACTACCTAAGTTCTGTAGGATTCATGAGTAACTTTGTTGACAACTTTATCATAAACTTAGGCAGTGGATTAGGATTGTCTAAAGATGACATTAACAATGCCATGACACAGGGAGCAAGTATTTATTGTGACTCAATAAAAAGCGGAATACGAATGGGATGTGAAATATTCCCTGCTTTGATAGCCGCATGGCCAAATGCAGCAAATCAGTGGATTATAAGAGAAAGAAGAATAATACAGAACCCCCGAACTAATTTTAGTTACCAGTGGCCAACCAAGTATATGGTTAGCAAAGCTATTGGATTCGGATGTTTGTTGGTTCCCATTGGATTCAGACCAAAAAGGGGACTAAACCCAGAGCAAATGCTGCAGTGGAAAATTATTTTTCCAGCCGCTGAACGCTATTTAGAAAGTTGCTTAGCCCATTCTCACGTAAAATGCTATTTATTTACGTTAGCTTTACTCAAGACTTTTATGGAAAATGAAAGTTCAAAGATTGGTCTAGATGCAAGTCACATCAAGAATCATTTATTTTGGCAATGCGAAGAAAATTACGCAAAATGGCCAGAAGACCGCCTTGGCGAAACTCTTAGGCTGTTTCTTCGGAGTTTTTATGTCCACTTTGGCCAATCAAGATTCCCAAACTATTTTATTGAAAACTGCAATGAGTTTAAGAGTATTCCAAAACCAATGCTGTTGAAACTGCAGAGACGATTGGCAGATATGTTGGAATCTCCTGTTATGCATGTGCTGAACGCTTTAGAAAAGTTGAAATACAACAAAAAAGACTTTTATCCAACGTTCAATTGTCAAAGACTGTACGAAATATTAACGTGCAAGAATCCTCTGCGTATATTGAATCCTCACTTGCCTACAGTTGCTAAGAACCCTGATGTAAGTTCAGATAGTGAAGAAGATACAAGTACAAACTTTTGGGATAAAGCTAAATCCCAAGATAAACATTATCAGTGGAAAAAGGAAAGGCAAAGACAGATGCAAGAGAGAAGAAGAATTAAGATGAATATCCAAAGACAGAAAAGCTCGGGAAGTCAGGAGAAGGAAATAAATAGCAAAGTAAGTATTGAATTGACTACAACGGTACCAATTAGTTTGTGGTGACAAAAACCACAAATATAACTTTTTATAACTATTAAATTGTTACAGATAATATTGCCACCAAAAATGCAAGCAGAACGTCGACGACTGGTTCTTGAATTTTTTATCCCTCATTTCATCGCTATGGCAAGATCTAGCGAGAAGTTTGATGCTATAAAGCAAGCAGTGATATATTTGGAGCAGGCTCAAAGGCTATGTACTCTTTTACTTGAAGAACCAGCTGGAGAAACTACTGGAAACGATTTCTTAGATGTGATTCGCGATAAGCTGGCTGACTGTCAGCGGAAGCTTGTTACTCAGGGTGGGTTCAAACTACCCCCGCGTAAGGAAAGCTATCTGAATAGATCTGCCCAAAATGCTATCGGTAGACAACGGCCCAAATTTGAGCACATCGTGAATCAAGACTCACCAACGCCAACTGGAAATCATGGCATATCAGTATTTACTTTTGTCGATGTTCATGCAGATAATGCAACAAATCAAATGATGCTCAGTGATGCGGTTGGCGAAGAGTCAAAGTTATAAATACTTAGGTACGTTTACAATGTTCATGAAAAATATCTATCTAAAGATCTAGAAGCGTCTATTCGCTAGAAGCGAGTAAAGACATACAATGATTACTTGTAATGTGTAATATTTTGTATATACTACTAAAGAGGCAAACAGACATACGGTGCTCACCTGTTGGTAATCGGTTATCGTAGCCTATGGACGCTTGCAATATCAGTGCCTCCCTGAGATATCAATATGAAAGATCCTGTAATGTGCCTGTAATTTCACTCATACCCTTCAAACCAGAACACAACAACGAGAACATTACTGCTTGGCGGCAGAAATAGAAATGGTGGTAGCACTTCTCGGACGAGCCCTTCCACAGCAGTTCTACTACTCTCCATAGCATATACAATGATGTAAATAATGTTCTAAGTACTAAATTTGACTGACCAAATCAATAATAATGTGATGCGCAAACGACAGACGCCTTTATGCAGCCAAAACGACAGGATGTCTTTTACTTTATAAATTAATAGTCACTGCCCATGGCTCGCTCGCGTGGTACCTGGATACAAAGTAGCTTATGTGATATTCAAAGTAACAAATTTACCTGTTCCAGATTTTATCCAAATCTAAACTTTCGCATTAATAATATAAGGTATAGTAGAATAAATGTACATATATTATTTATATGAGACTAGCTGTTGTCAGCGGGTTTGCACATGCGGGATCGTGTTTTTAATTAAAATCGAGACCTCCATAAAACTTTCACCCCATTTACCCCCTGAAAACGTGAAAATCAAAAAACCCTGAATCACGCCATTATTTATTTATGATGAGTAGTTACACTTCCAATTTTCAAGTTCCTACCTTTAAAACCCCATACAAAATTTCACGCCCCATTTGCCCCCCATTAAATTGTTAAAATCCAAAAAAAATACAATATCTATTTATGCTCAATAGCTGTAATTCAAATTTTCATATTTCTTACTTTAAAGAACAAGACTTTCAAGACTTACAAAGTTCCACCCCCCATATCCCCCCCTTAAAGTAGAAATTTCCAAAAATCCTTTCCTAGTTAATGCTTGTATTATAAAATAAATATTATTATAAATAAATCAGTGCATTGATAGATCAGTCAGTCGTTCAGTCAGTCAGGACAATCGATTTTATAAGTATAGATAATAGGCTATAATATATATGAATTCCTAAATATTTGATTGTTGTATCTTGCATCCCTGCAGAATCTCGACCTAGGACATAGGGGCATAGGGCCACTTCTATTAAAAATATTTAAAGTTAATAAAATTATCTTAATTTTATTTATTGTAAGTAAAAGTAATTAATTGAATAATTGATAATTATTAAAAAAATACTTATACGAAATATTGTTACAATAAGTTAATAAAAAAAATTGTAACTATTAACTATTAAAAAAAAATAGTTATTTTTTTATTTTTGCTATTTAACTAGTGAACTAGTGTAAAAATACCTTTATCTTAAGCTTATTTATAGAGTAGGTGTATTAAATAAGTAATCCAAAAATAAATGCAATCTTGTTTTATTTTGTTTGTACGACCATTTATTTAAATAATACATATTTAATATAGTAATGTGTAACAATAAGTTACATAATATTCGTTATATGTTTTATGTAAGTGGGTTGACACCAGCTACCATGGCAAGGAGCGCCATTCTAACGTACATGCCATACTCAGCTTGCCTGAAGTATGCAGCACGTGGGTCTGAGTCAAACTCGGGAGATATCTCATCCACTCGAGGCAACGGGTGCATCACAACCATACGCCTTCTAGCGCGCGTCATCAATTGCGGAGTAACCACTAGCAAACCACGTGTCTGAAATAAAACAATCAAACATAACAACACAACATTAAGAGGAACGGTGATTGATGATAGAAAACAACGCTTTTGTAAACATAGACTGCCCCTAGTACCAATAAACACCTATCAACTAGAAATCAACCTTCACAACATCAAGGATTCGTACGGCAATGTTTCCTCTTACTAAACTTGACCAATTTGTTTCATTTAAGTAAACACGAAGTTTTTTAACTGGACGTCTTTTAAGATTGGTTTAAATAGATAGTAGACAATTTTCAAGGTATTTTGATGAAAATAAGCATGTTTCTGATATTAAAATATTTTTATCAAAATGTATGTAGGTACCTACAAATTTATAGATAAAAAAATATTTAAGGCGTTACTTTAGTGAGTCGATATCAATACCTATTTAATTTTATTTAAGTACTTAATAACCAATACCCAAAAACTGATTTAATAATAGGTAAATAAATAAAGTTACCTTTTCATATTCTTCCTGGCTTTGGAATCTTTCACGTTGAATGCGTGTCATGTATAGAACATGGGTATCAGCCAGGACGTCTTCTAGCCGCTCATAGACTCGTTGAGGTATGCCTTTAGATGTAACGTATTCCATTATGTGTTTAGGCATGCCCAAACCAGGTGGGCTTACGTACTGTAGTTGAACTTGGTATAGGGTCAGAAGCCTAGCTAGTGAATGGACTGTGCGGCCATTTTTCAAATCACCGACCATGGTTATTGTGAGTCCATTTACAGTACCAATTTCTTCCCGTATTGTGAAAACATCCAATAATGCTTGAGTAGGATGTTCACCTACTCCATCACCAGCATTAAGAATTGGTTTTCGGCAGTGTCGAGATGCACTCTAAAAGTAAAAGACATTTTAATCAAATACCCTTCTTTAAATATATATTTTTTTAAAATATTATTTAGATAAATGGTTATCTATCAAAGAAAAAATATACTACTCCCGATTACGTATCTTTCTACATCTCTTGCCCGTGTGATTGAAAAACAAAGGCTGGATTGTCATTGTACTAGTATCTGTTGCCTGAACAAGGAAAACGATCAGACAACGCACACTAAAGGATAAAACTAACTAAAGGAACTAAATCGAGGAATACTATTGATTTTATAGCTACCAAAAGAAAAAAAACCTGTACCCAGCAGTGGTTGAATCCAGCCTGAAATGATATTTAAACTTGTTGTGATCAACTTACTGCAACTGCACCAGGTTCCGGATGCCGTAGGACTACGACATCGGAATAACCTGCCATCACAGCCACACTATCTTCTAGGGTTTCACCCTTCTTCGCTGATGAACTAGTCGCATCAGTGTGTATCACAGATCCTCCTAGTCTCTGCATTGCTGCTGCGAAACTACAGCTGGTTCGGGTACTAACTTCATAGAAAATGGAAGACATGACCTTTCCTCGTAAAATATCGTCAAGAACACGACCTTTGTTTACACTTATCTTCATAAATTGGGCAAGGTTAAATATATCGTTCAATGTTTCCTTGTTGAATGAGTCAACAGTCAAAATACTTTTGCCAAACAAATCACTACGCTGTCGGTGAGAAATTGTTTGTGGAGGAATGTAGTTCGACGAGCTATCGCATCTTTGTCTTGTAGTATGTGGAAGAGGAGACATGCTTCGTAGCCCTGAGATTTCGCTAAAATGAACATTCGGTTTAATTAATCCTTCAGGCTTTGACGGTTCTATTTGATCCATATCAAAATCGCTGAGTTTACTCAATTCTGCTGAAGCGTGCATGTCGAGTGCAGAATTAGGTCTGCTAATTACGATCTCTTTCTCTGTTTTTTCAATTGTAAATGAAGGGAATGATTGTTTTTTAGGCGTAGGCCAGTCTCGGACGTTTTGACCGAATCCTGGAGGCACCAGAATTTGTCCTTCAACATATGCAATTTCACCACGTAGAGTAACGCGGTGGACAGCCCCGCAAACGTGCATGCCTGTAAATGGAGTCCACTTGGATTTTGTAAATTCCATTGCGCCTGGAATAGTCCACTCGTAATCCATATCCACTTCTACGTACGTGTTTGGCTGTTCTGGTAAGTTGAATATCTTACGTGGATTTCGGTGAAATTTGTTTATTAAATCTTCAATGGTTAAACGTCCTTCATGAACGGCATTGAGAAGTAGTGGCAGAATGGTTTCAAGACCCGGGAAGCCAGGTGGTGGATTTACAGAGTTCTTTTCTTCGACTGAATGCGGCGCATGATCTGTGGCAAATACGTCTATGACATCCATATTCTTCCAAAGTTCTGCTTGATCTTCTGGACTGCACAATACAGGTCGTACCTCTGCCCGTCCATGGCCAATACGATCAAAGTCAGACGAGCTCAAAAACAAATGTTGTGGGCAAACCTCACAAGTGACCTTGAGACCTCTTTCTTTAGCTGCTTTGATAATAGATATTTCTTCTTTGCGTGCCACGTGACAGATATGAATGGGTCGGTCAAGTAGAGATGCCATCAGAATAATAGCACCTGTTTTCTCTCGTTCAGCGTGTGCACAAACCGGCATTTTCTTCGGCCAATTTTGTAGATGTTTTTGCCAAATGGTCATGTCATCTAACGTTAGAGTGGTAAAGGTTTGATTTAGGTACATCTTAAGGGATGCAGCTTGAGATGCTAGTTCGGCTGCGGTTTCGAAGTTAGTGGAAGAGGCACCCACGTATAGTGCGTAATCGCATCGGGCACTGACACGTGCTAAAGCTGCAGTATAGTCGAATGAGGCGCGGTCAACTACTGGAGGATTCGTATTAGGCATAGCACATATCATTGTAATCCCACCAGCTAGAGCCGATGCGGTACATGAGTCAAAATCTTCTTTGTATGTCGCTCCTGGTTCTCGGACATGAACATGGACGTCTATGAATCCGGGTAGCTTTATAATATTTCTAGATGTCATACAGTCCGTATGTGTTTTCATCTGTGGAGCACCGCCACAGCGTAACATAGCCTGTAAATAAATTTATACATAATTAAATCTAAATAATTAAGTTGATGGTTTTACTTTTCAGTTACGAGTTTGAAAAGCATTACCTACCTGAACTAATAATTTAGCACATTTCACATCCGTCACTAGAGGAACTGCATAATCAACTGCCAATCGCCTAGTTCTGTAGCCATGCGTACTGAATGATGAAACACGGCGAGCTCCACCACGCATCGGCAAGTTTATAACCAAATCCAGTTGTTTCTTTGCCATAAAGTCAGCCAGATGCATAAGTTCGCCGTCTGATCTATCATCTTCTGGATCGCCAATGTGGTCAAAAGTCCATTGTACACTTTCAATCTAAAAATAAAAATATAATTTCTTATGGTTTACTAGCTTCTGCCCACGGCTTCGCCCGCATGGTACCCGGATAAAAAGTAGCCATGTGTTATTCTGATGTATAAACTATATTACTGTAAAGTTTCATTAAAATCCGTTAAGTAGTTTTAGCGTGAGAGAGTAACAAATGTTCCATCCAGAGAAAATTTCACGTTTATAATAGTAGTAGGATATAGCGGTTTCAATTCGCATTTATTCCATCCCACCCAATTCGTTATTGGTCTAGGACGCCATGTGTGGCCTAGCTTAGATTCATTTGTGTTACCTCAATTCCATGTTCAGTATAAAAATCTCCAGTTCCCATGCTAGCATACAATTTATACCCCATTTTTTGCAATGCACGGACACTTGGCAGAAGTTCCATTTTATGCTGAAAATGCGGAAAAAACATATTTGTGAATTAATTTAAGAAGGTACATAATTATGGTAGTATATCTGATGAATATAAGGTAGGGTTTTTACCTTGAAGGTTCCAACTGATAATAAGATGGCTTTTTTGGGTATCCTGAAACCAGTGCTCATCAATGATTTTATATAGGCTTCATAACGATTTTCACCGAAACACGCCACTTCCCCTGTGGATGCCATCTCCACTCCCAATGTGACATCGGCACCGGCAAGTCTTGAGAAAGAGAACTGAGGCACTTTGACGCCAACTTTTCCACATCCAGTCATTATGTTAGCAGGTTCCATAGGTATACCTAGTATAATTTTAGTAGCTGTAGCAACAAAATCGTGATCTAAAGTTTTCGATACAAAAGGGAACGATCTTGAAACTCTCACATTGCATTCAATAACTTTCAGTTCGTTATCTTTAGCTATCAGCTGCATATTGAAAGGACCAGTAACATCTAATGTTTCCGCTATAACGCTTGATATTTCCCGAATTTTATCTAAAGTTTCTTGATTGATATCTTGTGGGGGTGTGACTAATGTTGCATCTCCAGAATGAACACCTGCATTTTCAACATGTTCACAAACTGCCATGCAGTAAATTATACCATCAGAAGCAACTACGTCGACGTCTATTTCTTTTGCATCCATTATAAACTTTGATATAACCACTGGGTGATCTTTGCTAACAAGACTAGCGGATTTTAAATATGCCTCCAAATCTTGATTGGAATAAGCAACATTCATTGCAGCACCACTCAGTACATACGACGGGCGTACCAAGCACGGATAACCCACTTCATCGCAAAATCTAACAGCGGATTCAAGGTCTGTAAGTTCTTTCCATCTTGGTTGTAAAATTCCCTTGCGGTCTAGCATTCGAGAGAATTTAAACCTATTTTCAGCATTATCTATCATATCAGGTGAGGTACCAAGAATTACTGCTTGCTGCCTGTGCAGATCCATTGCGATGTTGTTTGGTAACTGACCACCCATCGATAATATTACTCCATCGGGATGTTCAATGTTATAAATGTCCATTACAACTTCAAAAGAAATTTCTTCAAAATATAGTCTGTCACTCATATCGTAGTCTGTACTGACCGTTTCAGGGTTGTAGTTTACCATAATGGTCTTTTTACCCTGATTTCGAAGCTCTCTTAGGCACCCAACGGCACACCAATCAAATTCAACAGAGCTTCCGATTCTGTAGACACCTGACCCAAGTACCATAGTAAAGTCTCCCGGAAATTCTAGGTCATGTGTACTGCCATTGTACGTCAAGTATAAGTAATTGGTCGAAGCAGGCCATTCGGCAGCAACAGTATCAATCTGTTTCACGAATGGCGTTATAAGATATTCTTCACGTAACTTCCTGACAGCCAATTCTGTGCTCTTGATAGCCGCTGCTATTTGTTTGTCAGAGAATCCAATTTTCTTAGCTTTCTTCAAA
Organism: Perizoma flavofasciatum; assembly: GCA_958496245.1. NCBI lineage: Eukaryota > Metazoa > Arthropoda > Insecta > Lepidoptera > Geometridae > Perizoma > Perizoma flavofasciatum. The sequence continues at coordinate 7,225,902 of OY292425.1, read as the reverse complement.
ATATCACTTGTAATGGAGCCACTATTAGTGGCCTCCAGAGTTTTATAATATTCAATAATATTTTTGAATTTTCCTAGAAACCATTTATCTATTTTGGTTAATTCGTAAAGTTTTTCAACAGAGTAACCTTGTTTGAGAGCAGCAGCTAGGAAGAACATCCTTTTATCTGTTGGCTCTCTCAGTTCATTTTCATTTACATTTTTAATATTCGGATCAAAACCATTTACGTTTTCATCAACCATCCGCAACGCCTTTTGAAATGCTTCTTCAAAGTTTCTTCCAATCGACATAACTTCCCCTACACTTTTCATGGAGCTTCCAATTTTTGTGCTAACTCTATTGAATTTAGCTAAATCCCATCTAGGGATTTTCACGACACAGTAATCCAAGCTTGGTTCAAAGCATGCTGTGGTGACTCCTGTCACAGAGTTTTTGATAGTGGGTAATGGAATGCCGAGCGCTAATTTAGCGGCTACATATGCTAAAGGATACCCCGTTGCTTTACTTGCCAACGCGGAGCTCCTAGACAACCTTGCGTTTACTTCAATGATAAAGAATTCCTCTGAATAGGGATTGAGAGCGTATTGGATGTTACATTCTCCAACAATGCCGAAATGTCTTATTACTTTGAGGGCGGTATTTCGCAACATGTAATATTCTCTGTTGGATAAGGTTTGACTCGGTGCAACGACAATGGATTCTCCGGTATGTATTCCTAAAGGATCAACGTTTTCCATGTTACAAACAGTGATGCAATTATCGTAAGCATCTCGAACTACTTCGTATTCTACTTCTTTCCAGCCTTTGAGCGATTTGTCGATAATTAATTGATCAGAGTGTGAGAGTGCTTGATGAGCCAGGGATTTCAGCTCTTCTTCGTTGTTTGCAAATCCAGATCCTAATCCTCCTAAAGAAAATGCAGACCTCGCCATTACTGGATAACCAATCTGATTTGCGGCTACGATAGCTTCGTCAACAGAAGTCACAGCAGCACTCGGGGCGACTTTTTCGCCGATTGAATAAATTTTTTCAGCGAATATTTTCCTGTCTTCTGTATCAACGATTGATTGTATAGGTGTTCCTAAAACTTTGACATTGTATTTTTCAAATATTCGAGATTTTTGGAGTTCTACGCCACAGTTCAATGCCGTTTGACCTCCGAATGTCAACAAAACTCCTGTTGGTCGTTCAGCTTTTATAACTTGTTCTACGTATTCAGGAGTAATGGGAAGAAAGTAAACTTTGTCTGCTAAACCTTTTGAAGTTTGAACAGTAGCAATATTTGGATTAATGAGAACAGTTTGGATCTTCTCTTCTTGCATTGCTTTAACTCCTTGTGATCCAGAATAGTCAAATTCGCCTGCTTGTCCAATAGAAAGTCCGCCAGAGCCCAATATCAAGACTTTTTTTGGCCTCTCAGGAAGTGTTGGTTTATATTTTAATTTGTTGGTGATAATTTCATCGATGATACAAGATTCCTTATTTTTAAAACATTTCACGGCATCTACGAATATATCAAACAAACATTCAAGGTCTGTGGGTCCTGCAGTGTGTTCAGGATGAAATTGAACACTGAAAAAAGGGTGCGTCTTGTGAATGATGCCTTCATTGGTTTTGTCGTTTTCATTTGTAAACAGGACTTTCCAATGGTCCGGCAATGTATGCGGATCAACAGCAAACCCATGGTTTTGTGATGTCATGTAGCAACGTCCAGTGCCATTATGTGTGCAAGGCAAATTGTGCCCACGATTGCCGTAACTGAAATAGTATGATAGGTATGATAAAGTATGTAAGGTGACTAGTTATTTACAATTTACTACCCGATGGGATTTAATTACATACCGAGTTTTATATGTGTTGCAACCAGCTGCAGTCGAAAGCAACTGATGTCCAAGGCAGATTCCAAAAATTGGTTTCACCTTATCTTTCATTACAGCACGGATATTATCAACGACTTTTTTGCATACTTCTGGGTCACCTGGACCGTTGCTTATAAATAAACCGTCGTATTCGTTTACATTTATTTTGTAGTCCCATGGTACTAATATAACTTTAGCATTTCTCTTTACCAAGCATCTAATTTGATTATATTTTAGGCCACAATCAATAGCTACGATTGTGACTTCTCCATTGGGATTGAAAATTTTCTTTTCCTGTAATAAAAAAAAACAAATTTAAAACTAAACCGAAAAATAATATTGGCTTGTAAATAAATAAACGCATACATAGTACTGACCCCACACTAGGATTCTGTGTTGTGGGAAATAGAAACTACAAGTATCGTGTTTCTAGAACACCCAGACCCAGATCAAATATCTGCAGAACACACAAGGACACCGGGAATCGAACTCGCACGCCTTGGGTAGCAGCCACACTTGCCCGCCGCGCATCGAGGACGTCGCCATCGACATGTAACTTGTGGTAAGTACTTAGCTTTTTGTCATGTCAGAAGAGAAACAGAAAAATACACAGAATTGATAAATACCTAATGGTGCTTGCACCGGGCGCGGGTAACATACGTAAGCTGTGTGTGTGTTGAGAAGTGTAGCGCATTTTACGCATAATTACGCAGATTCAGTAATGCATTACAGGATATACTTGCTCGTGCATACTGCTCGTGCTGCAGACCGCTTCTTTACTTTCTCCAGCTACTTGCACCGTGTACAACCATCATCAGTTAGGTTACCATTTTTATAATGTTAAAGATCAACAAAAAAAGGGTTACCATCGACTATGACATCTGTATCTAACATTTTCTTACCTTTATAGACACTTCCGCTACCAAATTTCTGGCATTCGGATCTGATAATGGAGGCAGCAAGCCAAACGGTGGAGCACCTTGGATTATTCGACCCAAAGTGACTCCCTCACGGAGTCGGAACGTTAGCGCTCTGGTATCGATGTCACAGAGGCCGGGGATACCATGGGCTGCCAACCAGGAACCGAGTGAGCGCTTGGCACGCCAGTGGCATGCTCGTGTGCTCACCTCCCCGACTATCAAACCAGCAGCCCAAATGCGGCTGGACTCAAACCATCTGGAAACAAAACGCAAAACGATTTAATTTACTTACGTTCAAGCTTTATTCATATCACGAAATAAGGAAATCTGCATAAGATCGCAAGTAACTATTATAATAAAACTCAGAGTTATTGTCAAGTTGAAGTGGCAATGGCCAGGCTATAGACCATTATTGACTAACCTGGTGGTCCGGCGGGCAAGCAGCCGGCTGAGATGCGGAGGGTACGGGTTCGATTCTCGTTGCTGAACAAATGTTTGCATGTTCTGCAGATATTTGTTCCGGGTCTGGATGTTTCGTAACCTACTCGTAGTTCCTGATACTCATGATACAGGGAATCCTAGTGTGGGGTCAGGACTATGTCTGTATGTAGACTATTAAGTGTTTATAGCTCGAGGAACTAACAATTAAAGGTTCCGAATGGCAACCATGAACAAGACGATGCAAAGTAGGAAGGCGTTCCAGCTGATGATGGAAGTTGGTAAAAAGAGTGACATGCAAAAACGTTCTTAAGTTCACAGAAAATAATCTAAGAGCCAAATGCAAGCTTTTAAACAGTTTTCAAGCATAGCGGTGTTTTGTTTTCTACTTGTGAGTTTGAATAGCAAAACCGTTATTCTTTTAACAATAAAATTGCGTACTTTGGCAATCCGAATTCATCACGTTCCTCCTCATCGGGGACGCCATAGTTGCCGATCAGAGGATATGTGAGTACGAGGAGCTGCGCATGGTACGATGGGTCAGTCAGCGACTCGGGGTAACCGACCATTCCAGTTTGAAACACTGTAAGATAATCAAAATATTCTGTAGGCAAACGCAAATAAACATTGGCAACACATGACCACCTTATGCAGTTTAAATGGTGTCACGACAAAAGAAGACGTGTTTCGTGATTCGTCTAGGCTTGGTCGCGAGATACGTAGTATACCCCTAACTAGTCTACGGCCGCGAGGAATCAATGTAAATGCTCTTACAATTATTTATTTTAAATAATTAAATAAATAAGGATAAGTTTGACGACGACGTTTGAAGTTTGTTTTTTATTTATGAAAGCTTGTTATTTCTAATAAATATACCTGTAATAAACCATATCGCGGAATATCAGAAATATCGCGTTTGGAACTGAGTATACCTTTGAGTATTGATTTTTTGTCACAAACCTAATCTTTATCATACTGCTAAACAAACGGTATGTAGTATTTTTGTTCATAAATTTTTCAGATGGGTAATTTATTAACATTATATTTTGCACTTTATGTTAAGGAGATTTGCCCTTCATTAATTTGTATAGCTCCTAATTTCTATCCCAAACAAATGTGCTCGGTTTGAATTTTAAAAGGATATTTTGTACTTACCAACTTCTCCTTCTACAGGTGTCTGGGCCCCAAAACTCCTCCCGGGAAAGACGGAGCCATCGGCCAGCACGAGACAGCATGGCCCACCCACTTCACAACTCAAATCATTTGCCGACATTTTGCTGAAAATAAATTCATAAGCATATTCATTATTCATACATAGCTTACTCAATATTTATTCCAAAAACTGTCGTGAATTATGCACACGGCGTATTTTATACGCATAGAGAACGCGCGTGCACGCGATTTAAACGCAAGTTGGACGCGCAACCTACAACCACAAATACAATAAAATAAAGTTGTTTTTTATAAAAATTTTGTTTGTTTTTTATAAAACAACTTTAGATAATTTCACTAAACAGTTTCAAGTGAAAATGTCAGTCAGTGAGTTTTTTTTATTAATTTGAGGTATTTCCTATCCTAATTAGCCTTAAAAATGACAAAATAGGCAATAATTTGCTTATATAAAATTTGCTAGGTATCTAGGTACTAGCTTTGGGAATTTTCACCTCAGTTCTATTGAAGGCTGATTTCGAAAAATAATAGCTTATTAAGTAGTGTTATTATGAAAGCTTAGGGTCCCGCAAGTTTTTTTAAAATCACTTAGAAACTATTTTTTAGAATTTTAATTTGATGTTGAAAATTCAACTTTGTCTCACTCAAACGCAAACTCTACACTTTTGTTCAAAATGTTTGTAACATGCTTTAGGTATTTTAGGAAGCTCAATATTTTATGTATTGGAGACCAAAACCCTCCAACCAAATCTACTGAACAATAATAGCTTAGGGGCCCTAAAATATGGTTGAGGGAGGCCATGTCCAGTAATGGACGACCCTGTATTATGTAGATAGATAGATAGGTGTGAATCTATTAAAGTATATTTTTTTATACTTAATTGTAATATGAATGAAGAAGGTACTTAATGATATTTGCATGTTTAGTTATTATATGTTACATGTTGGTTGAATATAATAAAAAAATATGTATCTTTGTACAAATACAAAGCAGTTAAACAGGTTCTTATTGAGCAAATTACTATTACCTATGTTTAGAAAAGTAAATTACTTACAATAAAATATTTTTATATCATGTAGGGTAGTAGATAAGGTACCAATCATTTTATTGAAATATTTTTTATTAATTAAAGTTTTTTTTTAAATTCTATATTTGATTGTAATGAAATATGGAAATAAATGGCTTTTATTGTTATTATTTTAATGCGAGAAAGTACGATTCTACGTACGAAAACTAAAAAAAAAACAAAGGAAAATACATAGGGTATTTTCAGATACCCCGGGGGGTGAGGCATTCATTTCATTTCTTTGGACATTACTGTTTGGTCCTGTAGATAGATAAATATCTGGCACCTACCACTCTGAATGTATTGCACACGAAATTAAAAAAAAACAAAACAAATATCTAACTCATATATATAAAGTAGTTAGATAATTGTTTTGATAAAAATAAATATCGCTAGCGATAAAAATATCGCTAGAAGCGATCTCTTCTAGAAAACACTTATGGACAGGATACATTAAATGTTTCACTTTGTTTACGTTGGCATTTTGTATTTTTTACAAAAGTTACAACATACAAAGTTCATTTCATTTATTTGTTATGCATAATAGGTAATAGGAACAAAGTATTAAAAATTTTCAGAATGGAAAAAAAATATGAAAAACTCTAAATGGCCTCTGGCTAATACAATACTTGGAACCTGAAACCAACAATAGTAGGTACACACCTACCATTGTCTGATCCTGTTCGATCAACTTACATAACTGAATACAATAAAAGTTTTTAGAAACAATGCAATTCTAGCATTACAAAAATATTTAGCCAGAAAGTTTTAAACGTAAACGATAGCTTTAGAAATACTACGCTCTTCAAGTTAAAGGTAGACGAGATATTAAACGTATGTTTTAATACATATCCATCCAAACTAGGTATAATTTATAGAGCTTATAAACTACGAGTATATCATCTATGCCCAAACAATCTATCGCAAAATTGAACTTTTACTCACGCTTTGTAGGTTTACTTTGCCAGCCACGTGGTTTGGTTCGTAGTCGGAACAGAACAGTCCAACGCTGCCGCGGTCTCCACGACGACAGACCGGTCGCGTGGTCTTCGACTCCGCTACATTACATTACATGCATACAATTCTCTGCGTCTTATCATACGGGCCACACTTCAAGTATGTTCTACCTGCATTGCTCTGTTACACTAACGGCTAGATCCTATCTCTGTCTCACTCGCAACACTTGATAATAGGGGCCAACGCAAATCCCTAAAGCCAGACGTTAGTGCTGAATCGCTTTGCTGTATAACATCGTTTTGACTCTTATGTCTCGTGCTATAGAGATCATTCATGTTGCTATGTGAGTTAACCTTGATAAGTTGCTGAAGCAGCTAAATTGTTAGGGACATACTTTCGATTAACAACGATCTGAAGTTAGTTTTAATATAAAGATAGAACCTATTTATGCTAATAAGTCTATGTATGTGAAAACAAACAGTAGACAAATGTCACAAAGTTACCAAAAACACACTTATCAAACTATTCAATGAATATCCTACTTTTAACTTAATTTTATACCGGTACCTATTTGTCATACCTACTATATTTTTTAACCATCACAATATTACCTATAGAAAATACAATGTAACCAATATTTTGGTTATGATTATTGTTTTAGACAAATTATTTGGTTTTCTGCGTAAGTGATAATAGGTACATAAATGTTGGAATAGGTGATTAAAAATGTATGTATATTTTTAAGGTTCCGTAGTTCAAAAGGAAAAAACGGAACCCTTATAGGATCACTTTGTTGTCCGTCTGTCTGTCTGTCTGTCAAGACCATTTATCTCGGGAACGCGTGGAGGTATCGAGTTGAAATTAAAACCATATACTCAGGTCTACAGTTTCTTGAGGCTGTGAAAATATCAAACTTCTAAGTTAACGTAAAAAAAGATACGGCTGTTTACGTCGCAAAAAACGTATATTTCGACACTCTCAAGGGAATCAAAATCTATACTTCGGGTACTTTCCGTTGGCAAGTAATTTCATCTTATACTAAAAGTACAGGGAAAATCTGAAAACTATACATTTGTAATTTCTCGTGGTTTTGGAAACTGAATTTCGGGAAAAGCTTGGAAAAAACTGCGAGACTCCATTCCTGAACTATTTATAATACGAATCGCACCTGCCCGGTTTTTTTAAATACTTGCATGTTGTGCAGCGCACAATTAAATAAGCAGGTGAAGGTACATATAGATAAAAAATACTTTATTGAAAACCACATTATATTTCAGTTTATAAAAGCACCACAAACATTGTCAGTGTGTACAATGGGCGGCCTTATCGTTATATACACACAATATTCTTATTTCTTCTACTTCTTTTTTATACTGGTATGTCGATTTGTCAAGGATATTAAGTGTTCTGTGGTCAGTAGTTTAAAATATAGGTCTGTGTGTGTAATAAAAAAATGCTTCTAGGTAAGGAACAATGGTATTTATAATGTCATAAAAAATCACTAACATCATTGAACCCATCTCTGGCTAGCACCATGCCTGTCGAGGATAGGATGGTCTATAAACTTCACGCTGAGGTTCTCCGAAGATTTGTTTAGTTCCAGAATTTGTATGATGTTTTCCCCTGGGGCTTGTTTGAGCCAAACTCCTGGCACATATAGTGTAACTTGAGGGCCCACTGTTGGCCAGTACCTCCCAAGGTTGTGCCCATTGATCCAGATCAAGCCCTAAACAAAAGGTAAAAATGAGTATCAGGTTCTAGACTAAACAGATTAAGTGAAACTGTTAACGTTAAGGCTTCAAAGTAACAACAAATTTTAATGGTAGTAGACTAGATAGATTAAAGTGACACAGTTAACCAGTGTTGTTGGTAGGTGCACAAATTTATACCAAAAATATGAGTAAAATTAGGAAATGCCTGAGGGAGCGGCTTCCCACTACTAATTTTAATTGTATTAGGTAATGCTCAAATATTGTTTTCTGAATAATTTACTATAAGTACTACAATCATGTATAGATTAGTGTGTATCAGTTTATATTGCGGCTTCCTACTCTTCTATTAATTTTAATTGTATCAGGTAATGTTCAATGTTTGTTTTCTGAATTATTTACTATAAGTACTACAGTATATTTTACCTTATCCCATCCAGTTGGATCCAAGAATGTATCTAATGGAGTCCCGTTTGGGAGAGTAAACTGACCCTCATACAAAGCTGGAACCTGGACATCTACCTCAGTTTTCAAAGAATCTGTCGCGCATAATTGTTCAAGAGGATAGCCGGTGACCTTCCATGTTTCATTCAAGACTTTATTATCGTACGTTACTGAGCCGAGAATTCCCTGTAAGTTTCAATTCCATAAATTAATAAGTCATTTTTGGTACTTACTCCTCGTTCAAGTTGAATACTACGTACATAGCGGTCAATTCAGTTATTTTTAAAACATATGTACCTTGAAATCGTGTATGTTAGGTCCGAAATTGATACGACCTTGATTCTCAACCAGCAATGATAGGACTGAGCCATTCTTTGAAGTTATTGGTAGTGAATACATTTTATGCATTCTACTTATTTTGCCTTTGAGCGCCTGAAAAAAAATAGTAAGTGCAAGTAATAAAGAAGTGTTTTTAGTACCTTTAACAGAGTGGTAAATGCGATATGTAAATTATATAAAAATCAAATAAAATATAAATTAAAGAAGCACTGTCAATTTGTCAACTGTCAACAAAACCTAAATAAAAAACTTACACCATCCACATAAACGAAAATCAAATCTCTTGGCTGTTGTATATTCAACAGGCCATCAGCCTGCGTAAGCGTAGTTTCAAACAAGACAAAGCCTGCTCGTTGCTTCAGAGCTTCAAAAGTCGGCAATTCTGAGCCAACAACATCATTGTACATTTTGCCCAGTTTATCCCTGCCTTCGAGAGATAGAAGATGGAGCTTTGGGCGGACAGTGACAGTTCCGTAGTTACCTTTTGGTGAGGGTTGTGGTGGGTCAGTATTAGGATCTCCGAAATTGAGCTGAAAAATGGAAGTATTTTTAGAATGTGCAAGCTGGGACCCACATAGCTCTTAGAAACAGCAAGTTGAAGTGGCAATGAGCAGAACCACATAGCTCGCAGAATCAACACCAGCTGGGGATGAAAGGTTCTTGAATAGCGACCACGAACCGGGCGCAGTGTAGGAAGGACACCCTTCGCCATTGCACACTTTGGGGAGGCTTATGCAGTACCTAAGCTACTACAGGATGTTGATGATGTTCAAACTGGAATTAAACGCACTAAAAGATATTGAGTTATGTTTTTACCTTTAACAAAGCTTCTCTTATTGCGTAGTATTTTGGTGTGGGGTCTCCAGCTTCCGACAAAGGTGCATCGTAGTCGTACGAGGTAATATCTGGTTGGTATGTGCCATCGTAGTTTGCTCCTACAATTCACAACAATATCATTATCAGTGTTCTGTGCGTTTATGTTAGCTTCTGTGAGTAGGTACCTGTAGATTTCCCCTGTATATATGTAGTTTATACTGCTTCTACGAATTAGATATGAGACCGCACGTCAAACATTCTACACTGGATCTTTATTGTTTTTATTATGATAATTGCAAACGTCTAACGGCTTGGTCGCAAGATAAAGCTTTTATTCGACAACGTGTAGATACATATAACACCTAGTTTGGGGGTAAAGTCATTTATAAACGTATAAATGTTCTCTAAAATTGCTTTTTACCAGCAGTATACTCGAAGTTGGTGCCGCCAAAGAAAACATAGAAGTTAACGTTGATGTTGTTTTGCAGCATGTCCTCGAGAGTTTTCACAACGGCCTCGGTAGAAGTGTGTGCCATGTGTTCCCCCCAGTGGGTGAGCCAGCCTGGGTAGTACTCAGAGTTCATGAGCGGACCGCTGGACATGAAGCGACGGAGCGGACGGAATGTGCTCATGACAGCTGTGTGAAAGTAAAACACAGTTAAATGACGAATGTTATTGCCCATGCGCAGATAAACATGTTTGAGTATGCAAGTTCACATCACAACATTGTATATGTTGTGATGTGAACTTAAATACAACAACGATAGAAAGATTATTAAGGCCAAATAGTTCAGAGAGAGTATAAAAAAAATGCGAAATGAACGAATTATTCGAGTTTCTAGTTGGTAAATTTCAAAAGACAGTATATTTATAGTGTTGTCATGGTGTGTCTTATTTGATCAGCCGCGGTATTAGCGCAGACTTACCATCATTCGTAGGCCCAAAGTCTATCGTAGTAAGTGTGCCAGGTATGGCTCCTTTAGAAAAATATGAGGCCGGAGCACCATCGGTAGTATACAGAATTGCGTTGGTGCCCACATGTTTTGAAATTATGTTTTTCTGCTCAATTTTATACGGCATGTCACTGCCGTAGCTTCCATACTCGTTTTCAACCTACATGAAGCAAATAAATGTATATATTTTTAAATTTTAGATTCGCTTTCGTAGATTTTTAGAAAATAGAACAACAATAGGATTGTAAAATTGTCGTAACTTACTTGTACCAGGATAATAGGCCCACCATTACCGAATAACAGGGGCTCTAGTTGTTCAAACAATGCATTGATCCAAATCTCAGTCTCGCTAACAAAATCTGTAAAATAAGCAAAATATAAAGATATTAAATCATGAGATACTGAACTTGAAACCTTTAAATAATTATATTTTTGATGTAGTTTGTAAGAAAAAACTTATAGCACAGTAGATAATTTTTTTGTGAAAAACTTATCAAGGTTTATTATCAAAAGAAGAAGAAACAATGATGTCCTCGACCATCTTTTTATTACCTTTGTCAGTTGTTCGTAGCTTGATGTTAGGGTATTTGCTCAGAAGCCAGTAGGGTAATCCACCCTGTAAAAAGTATGAGGTTAGCTTCATTACTTATCCCAAGATATTTACATCCATTCCATCCATTAGCTCTCATTAGTGTTCTGGGTGACACGAACTATTTTTTATGTTACTTGGAGATAAAGAGCCATACGGCCCACCAGATGGTTAGCAGTTACCTTCACTTCAATAGATGAGGTTTTGATGTAAAGTTAATATTGTCTTAATCGTAATGCCCTTAGTGTTGCTATGTCAATGCTAAGTTGAAAAGTCTTGTGTGCAAGAATTTCGACAACCCTTCAAACATACAACAGCTGCTTGTTCTCATCAAACGAAAGTAGGTACCTGCATACGGGGTCCCAACGGGGAAGCAAAGTCTAACAGGATTAGATCTGACAGTACAATTTACCAGGTCTCTTTCAGCACAAATGTAGGGCCCCGGGCGTAGGAGAACGTGCAAGCCCTCCTCTGCCGCGATCTTCACGAATGATGCAATATCGTTGTCGCCTGTGAACCTGTACTGCCGCTCCTCGGGCTCGTGGTGACTCCATTCTATGTAACTTAAGATGACATAGACATGTTATAAGTTGGTAACATCCTTTCATAATTGTTGTTCTAGTTAGGGGCTCTTGGCGACAAGAATTTGCAGTTTATTTGGGCGTTCAATAATAAAATAATGCTGGACATTTTGACGCAGCATCATCTAGCCTCAAAGTAAGCAGGGCTGGTGTTATTATTGAGCTTGTGTTGTGGCAAATATATATTGTAAATAAATACATATAACACGTAGAAAGCACCCAGACCCGAGGCAAATAAATAATAATAAATAACTAATGCTGGACATTTTTCACACAGCAATATTTGCAGATCATACAAACATTTATCCCGCGGCGGGAACCGAACCCGCAACCTTCTGCGTCTAAAGCGGGCCTTCAGCTACTGCGCCTTAGAGATCCACACAATGACATCTTAAAGGTTGCGGGAAGTCTATGCATGAAGATGAATCTAGATCGTTCGCCATGACATAATTTGAGGGAAGCTTATGTCCTGCTGTAAACTTCTACAAGCAGTTGATGATAACAGATGGTGATATTGACTTTAAATCTTACGTGGCAACAGAGTTAAGGCCAGCTGTCTTTAGCTTACGTAGACGATCACGCCAGTACTCTGCAGGCACCCGGAAATAATGCAGAGAGCCAGACACAATGTGAAGTTGCTGCCCATCTATCATGAAGTTGTCCCCTTCGATTGTTATGTGGTGACTCGCATTTTGCGACTGAGAATTCCATGAAACAAATTCCAAAGTATTAAAAATACAAAAGTAATTATTATTTTAGTCATGACAAAAGATTGCTTTTCGAATATCAGTCAATGCACGATAACGTTCTTTTATACATAAATCAACTACTTAATACAACACAAAACACTTCAAAAGATTCAAGAAACTAAAGGAAACTATAGCTACAGTTAAATGTACCATTTCTAATCGTAAATGAATGTAAATGCAATGAAGCACCGCGAATGTACTATCCTCTCAATGAATGATTGAAAAGACGACCGGCGAGAGACGGCGCGGTTTCCGGACGGCGCCGGCGGGCGTGGAAGGACTCCAAGGTTAGACGTCGAGTCGCGACTTTTTTTTTAATGTAACTAAACACAACTTTATATTCATGCGGATCATTCGCGGTAGTAGTACTAATCAAAGAACAGTTCCAACTTGGTAGGTACCTACTACTGCAAATTTCAATAATAAACGTGCCTTGCGAGACGAAACTGAGTATTACAATACTCATTATGATTTAAAACATTATAACATTATTAAACGGTATCGGATCTACCTATGTACTAGGTGTATGTATACGCCGAAAAATGTATTGCTCATACACATGTAAATGTAGATATTTTCCCCAATTTTTTTAGGGTTCCGAAGCCAAATGGCGAAAACGGAACCCTTATAGTTTCGTCATGTCTGTCTGTCTGTTCGCCCGTGTGTCACATTACGAGTTTTAGCTCAGTTAAGAGTGTATCGTGAAATTTAGTACGCAGACGTGTTTTCAAATCCTAAAAAAGAAAATAACAAAATAGTATAATTGTTTCCGTACCCCTAGGGGATACACAAAGTACATGTAGAGTGGGGGAATTTTATTATCATTGCACCTCTTATGTAGGGTATCATTGAATAGGTCTCGAAAATTCATTTTGAGGTTTTCTTAAAAAAACCTTTTCTATTCAGCAAATATAATCAGGCTCCAAAGCAAAAGTTGTGTCCTATTACTTTTTCACCTTCCTTATAGTATAAAGCAATGCTTATCGAGTAGCGTCTAATGTATAGGAACTATCATTGAAAATCGGTTCAAAGGATTTCCGATTATAGTTATGGAGGTAGTAACTAATCGGCATCTGGTTGTACATGATCACTGACAGCGAGTGAACAACTGATTCAATTTTAAAGGAGAATAATAAAATAATAATTATGGAGGTGAAAATATAGTACACGCTGGAACAGTATATTGTAAACCGTATAGATATTGTAAACCGTTTGTGCCTTAATAAAAATAAACATAAAATACCTACCTAATGCATTTTAATTTTCATTGCACAGGAAGAAGGACCGAAGTCAGGCTGAATTTATATTTGTGACTAACTTCTGTTTACGGCTTCACCTGCGTTTAACCGGAAAAAACGACCCTATATTCTGGTCACGTACTATATCTGTTCCAAATTTCATCCAAATCGGTCCAACCTTTGCGCAGATTATTCGCAACAAACATCCATACTTGCACGTTTGAAAATAACAAAAACGTACCTGATTCACTCTTTTCAAAGTGCCTTCACTGTAAATATCTCTCTGATGTCGCTTCGCCGAAAGGATCTCAAAAGAACAGCTCAGCAAAATAACTCCTAAAGCCAGCCTCCTTCTCGGCAATAACATTTTTCAAACACACAAAAAGGTAAGTACTGAAAAAATATATAAATAATATTAGTGTAAAAAACTGTCCATTAAACAGTGCAACCAAGTACAAAGCGCTCTTCAAATTCTTTCCAATGTGTTTTGGCCTCGTGACCCTGCCATAATTTAGTTAAATTAATGCCTCGTTACTTTAGTTGCAAATATAATTGAATTCGACGATAGTCGACGACCTCTGTGGCGCAGTGGGTGAAGGCCCGCCTGAGACGCAGAAGGTTGCGGGTTCCATTCCCGCCACGGGACAAACGTAGACAAATATTTGTAGATCGTACAAACATATTGTTTACAAATATTTGTCTCGGGGTCTGGGTGTTTTCTATGTATAATATGTATGTATTTACAAAAAAAATATTTAATATATCAGCCATGCAGTTCCCATAATAAAAGCTCTGCTTAGTTTGGAGCTGAAAAAAATAAGGGGCGGAAAATTTTCATTTTGTGAAAATATTAGGTGTTTATCATTTTATTGTGACACAAATAAATGAAATCTAAAATAAATATTAGGTTAAATTCTTCCTTGAACAAGGTTTTGTGGAACCATCAGGAAAACTCGCTGTAATTAATGCATCGTCACCATAACGTGTACAAGATTCAACTCAATTCGATTAGAGGAACTGCGCCAAAATCGTCTTGCCAGATTTATGCAATACTAGCTTCTGCCCACGGCTTCGCCCACGTGATACCCGGATAAAAAGTAGCCTATGTAGGATAGGATAGGATATGATACGAACAAACATACAAATAAAGTTAATAAAAAGCTACAGCAAAAACTTGCCTTTTGTGTATACAAAATTATTAAAATAAGTAATTTTTACTAGATTCAATAATTGATGGATGAACGAATATGATTGGAATAAGATTCAGTATACGTAGTAGGATACCTATGTTACGGCACGAAACTTTCAGGTTGTGAGAAAGCTTACACTTGGCCTTTTAAATCTTGGTGCTTGATAAACATAATCAATTGTTTCGTTTTATCAGATCGTCTTTCTAAATGTATATTGTAAAAATGTTTTCAGTCATAAAATAGTAATTTAAAAGCTTGCAAAATATGATATAGATGGACCGTTTCGTCACCCGTTGGAATTATAATATGGCAATGACCTTCGCTATCTGAGCACCATTGCTGGCAGTGAACTGTCTTGACCCCTAGAAATGGGTGAGACGGGTCGACAGTCGTGATGCGGCGACGCTGGCGCACCTCGCTACGTAGATAAGGTAACATACTTAGGTTATTAGAGCGACTATCTTATCAAAAATTATATTCACCTATTTGATGGTCGACACGTCCACTCGTCACGGCACTTAGCTTGAAACTCCCTAGTCCCTCGGCAAGCTTATGAAGGTACTCGTATCAAGCACTACAATGCTCAATACCCATTGCCCATGTGTGGCCGGTATGCAGATTGCAATATCACAAAGATAAATTTAATGCATGTTAGCGTGTAGTGTTACCGTATTAAATCTACTTTTAACGCATGAGGAACGAGTTAAACTAATTGTTAATACGCAAATTAAGAATAGGTACTAGAGCTAATTAGTTGAATTTCAGAACGACTGTATTCACGTCTTCGTAGCGGTGGATTTTCGACAAAAATAAATTTTGAATACACCTAAGTACCTACTTAACTATCACCTACATCACTGTTTCTCTTCTTAGTCACCATACACAACACTATTTTTTGTAAGATGACTGTATTTTTGCACGAGTACGCAAATCGGGTTTCGTTATATGGAAATTAGGGATATTTTTTTTAAACAATCAAACACTGTCACGCCTGTATTCCCCATAATAGATCTTAGTATATACTCAGTTAGTAGATCTTTAAGAATAACCAGTACTCCTCTGAGTACTGGTTACTGGGCACGTCCAAACATTACATTTGGCACACTTGGATACACAAATCGGATATATCCCCTTGCGCATACGCCTCCTGTATGCCACAGCTAATAGTCAGCTACCCCACCCACTTCCTGCAAACGTTTTCTCTTGTACCTAGTACATATAAGAAGTGTGTACCTACTTAAATTAATTATTTTATCGTTTCACACAGCAATAAAAAAACGTTTTTAGCATTGATTTATATTTTGGGAATATCTTTAATGAATGTGTGTGTATATAGTCAATATTTCCCTAAACCTTATTGGAACTAAAGTGTAAAAACAATATAGCAATGTTATGCGGTGGGCGAGCAGAAGCTAGTTATAGGGATAGTTAACTGTTTAAAGATGTAACATTACCAATTTTCTCGATTCAGTACTTTTTTGTAAAATATTACTTACCTATAAACCGTGTAACTATTGAACAGACGATGTATCATTACGATATTGATAAGCCTATAATATTGGGTTCAAAGAAACCTTCAAGTCAAGGGAAAGTTAATAGTTACTATTGATCTATTTTCACCAAGTTTATTCACAACAATATGTTATTTTCTTAGTTGACACCCCTTTATATGCACACAGGCATGACATAATATAGAACTATACATACGCGTATGAAGCGTGAATCGAACCATAAACTCTGGACTACATTTCACGCGGTCTTCACAGTAACAATATAAATTAAGTAGGTGTATTTGGTACATTTAAAACAAACAGAGAATTTTGTAAAATTATTTGTATTTCTGAGGTTTACCTCGGCAACCTTATTATTAATCCTACTATAAAAAGTTTGTGAGGATGGATGTTTGTTATTCTTTAACGCAAAAACTACTAAACGGATTTTAATTTTTTAAATTTTAAAATTAAAATCGTATATATAACTTTATAGCTTAGATCAGAATCAGGATAATAATTTCATTTATTCATGCTTAATGTCCTACATACAATGGTTAAGCTTAGTGTAGCTCCAAAAAGGTTGGTAGGTACATCGGCCCTGTCAGGGCGTTGCAGAGGTAGCTATTACTTAACAATGACACACAATATACAATTTAAATAATAACACTGGTAAATAGTAGGTAGGTATACAAAACAAAATTAAATGTCAATAATCATACAAAATGTCAAAAATTATAATAATTGTGAATAACACATAGGCTACTTTTTATCCGGATAACATGCGGGCGAAGCCATGGGCAGAAGCTAGTATATTATATATATAGTATATTATATACAGTGGTGGTCATATAATTAGAAACACCAACCCTGTCTTCTATTTTCATTACAAATTAACATCATAACTAATTTTTAACGTGCCATAGAGGGCTCCTACGTATTTATATGGATGTATCGGTTCTTTTAAAGTATTACTATACGAGTTTAGTAATAACAAACAACAATTTTGATATAAAAATATAACATTTTAATAAAAAGTCTATTAAAATACATGGACTAAAGTGAACAACTAATTAGAAACAAAAAAAACAACAATATAAACATTAACTAAGTGAACAAAACCACATTTAATTTGAATAATACTATGAATACTACATCCAAAACCGATTAGTACTGTTAGTACTTGGTAGGGTACCCTCTGTTGTCGATTACAGCTTTACAACGACGTGGCATTGATTCTATCAGTTTTTCACACGTTTCCAAAGGAATACATCTCCAAGCTTCTACAAATGCGTCGTAAAGTTGGTTGATATTGGTGATATGCTCATCCGACAATGTTTTCTTCACAGTGTGCCACAAATTCTCTATCGGATTTAAATCCGGACTATTAGCAGGCCACTCTAACACTGTCACCAATTGTTGTCTGAGAAACGCTTTAACGCTGATATGCTGTATGCTTTGGATCATTATCGTGCTGAAAAATCCAATTCACTGGCAAATCATCTGAATATGGGATCATTGTCTCCTCCAAGATTTTTTGTATTGAAACTGATCCATCAGCCCTTCAATCTTTCTCACGGGACCAACTCCGTATCCGGAAAAGCATCCCCATACTTTAACATTTCCACCGCCGTGCTTAACTGTTTTTATAGTGTACTTGTTATTCAAAGCCTCGTTGATTGGTCGCCGTAAGTATCGTTTTCCGTCGGAATTTACCAAATTTACTTTAGTTTAATCTGAAAACAAAACTTTTCTCCATTGATGAACAGTCCAACTGGCATATTTTCTAGCGAAGGCTAGACGATTTTCTCTGTGTCGCCTGGTGAGAAGTGGCACTTTCCTAGCAAGTCTTCCATACAAATTTCCTTCAACCAACCGCCTACGGACTAGTCTTGCGGACACGTTTCGAGGGTCGTCTTGTGAAAATACTTCTTTTCGTATAAAATTAGAACCTTTAAAGGGATCTGTCTTAGCCAAACGAATCATAAGCCTGTCTTCTTGAACGGTGGTCTTCCTTGGCCGATGGTCTTCCTTGGCCGAACTTTTCTAGGCACCTTATCAGATGTTCCATGTTTTTTGTGATGTGCAATGGCGTTAAATACCATCTTTACGGAACACTCTAAATGATCGGCGATCTTTCTGTAAGACCATTTTCGTTTAAAATGAAAGTTTACTATAACTTTTCTTGTTGCTGCATCACAGCTCTTGTTTTTACCCATTTTTAATAATTAAATCTGACAAAAGGTAACAAATCCGAATGAGTAAGAAAAGGCGGCAAAATGCATAATGCGGTGACATTCCGAAAGGTGAATTTTAGTTTTAAAATTCAATTTTAGAACCTAGTCATACTTTGTTTCTAATTAGTTATCCGACTGCCAGTACTAAGAATATTGATTGATACTTTTGTTTTATTTTTTTTTTATAATTATTGTATTAGTTGTCTGAATGTTATTGCTTATTATTATCCCAGAGATATAAATGTACATTGTGATTTCGTAAATTAAACTATTACCTCCAATTAATTGAATTAATAATGTTGGTTACATTAAAAGACTACCAAGTGACTAAGTGTTTCTAATTATATGACCACCACTGTATATGAGTGGAGACCACGTCTGGGTAAACGTAGTGTGGGGCGCCCCCTGCTAGGTGGAGCGATGACTTAAGGAAGGCAGCGGGCAGTAAGTGGATGATAAGAGCCGAACACCGGGCTTAGTGGCGCGTATTGGGAGAGGCCTATGCCCAGCAGTGGACTGATGTGGGCTGATGATGATACTTATATATATATAGCATATATATTATTATATATAGGCTAAAATAAAAAAAACTACCGACCTGAGAAATATTTTATTAATAGAGCTACTAAGCCAAAATATCCCATATCTTTTGGCTTAGTAGCGTAATTATGCAGAGAAAAAAGTTTTGTAGGTACATACATATCATCTAACAATAGATTGTGTTTGACATGACTATGGATAAATATATATAAACTTTGCAACTATATAGGTACATATGTCTTCGATGTCTGATTATGGATTAATTTCCAAATATTCTAAATGGGATGGCGTAATTGAAGTACTTAGATGATACAGAGTCGCGGACGAGTAGATATTTTCTACAGGCTCTGGGCAGCGGGCAGGCAGGCGGGCTGACCTAGTGAACGCGCGTTGAAAGCGACACCACATCGACATATAATAACAGTGGCAGGGAACGTGGTACGGCGCAGCGGCGCGGCACCTGAGCTGCGTCGCGGACAGTGCGCGCGCACCTCGCCATGCGCACACGCTCGTCACATGGCGCGTCGCCTGGCGCTGCTGGTGCTTCTGGCGGCCGCGGTCGCACATCGCCCGCCCTCCGACTCCGACGACCTCTCCGACTCAGAGCCCGACCCGTTCGTCCTTTGGGACGACTACGACGACTCCCTAGATACCACCCCTCAACCTCGAATACGCAGCACCACCCCCATTACTAAAGTGCTATTGAGGGGCAAAGGCCCCAGAGTGAATGTGACCGTGAAAAATTCTAAGGGTGAGGACAAGAAAGTCATTAAGACTACGAACATTAACATAGAGAGCCATACGAACTTTATAGTGACTAAGTCACCGCCATTGAAACCGAATGGTGTAACTAAACGACCGACAGTTCAGGTCGATGGACAGTACATACTGGTCCAAGCTCCTGAAACAGATTACGTGACACGGAGAACAACAAAGAAGCCTCCGACGCGCCGCCTGCCCTCGACGCGGCGTCCGACTACACGCCACCCCGCTACTACGCGACGTCCGGCCACCCGCCCTCCACGTCGCACTCCCAAAACAACAAAGACACCTCTGACTAGGAAAACTACATGTCCGCCTAAAAACCCCGGGTGGCTGTCTTCGTTCTTCCAGACTAACAAAGTGGTGAAGAAAACTCCAAAGAAACCGGAAAAATCAGGTTGGTTTATAGGTGGGTTTACTTTCAAACCGATCATCTTAGACCATAGGCGATTGTCGTCAAGCCTATCCACCAAAATGCGTCATACATGGGGTGAAACAGAACTAAAAATAACGTAAAATAAACAAATACTCCTAGGACGCTGCGCTGCCTCCTTGACATAATTTTTCAAATACTTTTTTCTTGCATAGGAACCTTGGCGACACAGTTCTTGTTCTGTTGTACTTTCACGAAATATTTGTCCACACAAAAGACTTCAACGCGCTCGTGCCATTGTGCAAAAATACATTACTTTTTATTTTTTTGCACAACGCTAAACATTACTCAATCTTTAATTGGAGTTAAATTAACGGAAAAAATAAAACCAAATATAAATATAATCACAATATTTCGTTATAAATACAATGAGGGCAATTAAGTTCTTATTCTAAGCGTAGTTTAGCTCGTCAATACAAAGAGTTCCACGCGCCTTCTAACACGGCTCTGGTGCAAATGTAACAAAATTCAAGTACTTGATCGAGGTTTGCTAAGAACTGGGTTTTTAGCTGCAGGACCAATAACTATAGTTGGATGAGTTTTTCTTCCTAAAATCAGATTAATCGTTTACTAAATTTTCTGCACAAAACAGATAAACAAACATACAACAGTGAGGGGTAGTAGTGAGTGACTTATGCATATTATGTTAAAATAAATATACCTATTTATGTAGGTGAATTTATTGAATAATATTTGTGGTAAATTTTAACCGTTAATTGGTAACAGATATTTAACTTGCGGGTTCGATTCCCGCAAAAACAAATGTTTGTATGATATACAAATATTTGTCTCGGCTCTGGGTGTTTTCTATGTATAATTTAGTTGTATTTACAAAAAAAGTTTATTTTTTGTAGCTATGCTTACTTTGTACATGATGCTGTGAGAATAATGTCCAGCATTATTTATTTATTAGTTAATTGGTACGAGTATATCTACTAACCGGATATAAATAAAGTCGCTCGCTTGCACTAGTGCTGGTACTTGAACCGTATCGCTAGTTGAGGTTTAGAAAACCAGCATATTTGGCCCCAAAGATTATGATTATGAAAGTGTAAGTGACGACGACATAACACGAGTAACGTTTGCCTGATGGCATTTTAATCAGTCTACATGTGCACGATTCCGATTGTAAATATAACTACTAAAAAATTAAATGGCCGAGACAAGTTTTGTGACACGGAGACCAACTGCAATAATTACTTGTATACATTGCTCGGTAATCCTACAGTTTACATATGACTATGCATAAATTTTTAGATCGAAAATAAGTTGTAATGGCTGAACCTCCATTACAACTTATTTTCGAGGTCAGTTGGACCCCTGTAAAAAATTAGTTAGATTGAATTAAGTTACATGAGGAAAACAATTCATGTTGCCAGAGCTTAGAAAAGTTGTTAAACTCAACGATCATCTATTTTTTACCACAAACAGAAAGTTCACCACATACTCCATATTTATTACTTCGTATGGAACCATATTGAAGTCAATTTTTCTTATGACCTAGTCTACTAAAGAGTTGGCATGCGTGCTATTTAAAAAGATTATTTATCCTCGTTATACCTAAGTTGCGGTTAGAAATGTTCTCCTTGTCTATTTGAGAAAAAAGTCTATTTGAGAAGAAAAGGAATATTAAAGCAGAGCTACTCGAATAAAATATAGTCATTATATGTATCCATCACCTTTTTCTAAAACATTTTTAATATTTTAAAATTTTGTTTCATGTTTCTTCCTTATACAAAATTACATCCATCACCGTCACAAACTAATTCCTAACCAAGAATAATTTATACTTACCTACTATCATTTGATTAATCTTTCGACATCATCCAAATCTACTTACTCATCGAATGCTCATATACCTGCATATACTAGCTAATGCTAAGCAAACGGTTTTGGCCATCTAAATGTCTAGCTGTCTTATAACATTCGTACTTTCACGGATATTGGCATTTTTAGGGTTCCGTACCACAAAAGGAAAAAATGAAACCCGGTCTGTCTGCCTGCCAAGACCCTTTTTCTCAGGAATGCGTGGAGGTATCAAATTAAAATTAATATCAAATATGTAGGTGTACGGTCCCTTGGAGCTCTAAAAAAATTAAGATCCTAAGTCAACGCAATGAAAAAATACGACTATTTATTTTGATACTCGCAAATAAATCAAAACCTATCGGGTACTTCCCGTTCACCTAGAATCATGAAATTTGGCAAGAAGCAAGGTCTCACAGCACAAGTAAAGGGAACAGTTCAAAAATAGTTAATTTGTAGTTTTATCAAATAAAAAAATATTTTGTTGCGATTACAAATTTACATTTGCAGTTGGAGAATAGGCCGTGACGTATATGTATGGGAGATTATTTTTTCAACTACAAAGTTAAGTTTGTCATCAATCTGACTTATGTTTTTGTTAGAGCAATGTTTGGTGCTTTCATAGTTTATGTACTTGAGTCTTGAGTAATTTTTATTATTTTGGTAAACATACAAGCTGGTACGGAAGCTTCGGTGCGCGAATCAGACTCGCACTTGTCCGGTTATCTGCACTACACCAATATAATATTATTTGGATGATAGATTGAATAAAATGATAAGCACGCAAATTCGTTATTCTAATTAATCTCTCATTTGGTTTACATTCGCATAACCGATACATGTGAACTCTGACTCTAAATATAGCAAATAGCTAGATATCTAGGTAGGTTATTTGAATAGTTATTTAATATTTGGCACATGCGATCCGAGTGACAGGTAGCAAGACCATCGTCGCTTATTAAGAGACTAGCCACTGCCTACGGCTTCGCCCGCGTGGTACTCAGATAAACAGTAGCCTATGTGTTATTCTGATGTATAAGCTATATTACTGTAAAGTTTCATCAAAATCTGTTCAGTAGTTTTTGCATGAAAGAGTAACAAACATCCATCCTCACAAACTTTCGCGTTTATAATAGTAGTAGGACATGTATTTCCAAAAAAAACATACATTTAGTTGTATGCCATAGGTAGTATGCATAGGTCCTATGTGTAGTCTCCATTTGAGAATCTGTATAGGGATTGGCGAGTTTTAGCCATTGCCACTTCAACTGATTAATTCCGAGAGATTGATGGCCTAGATACTATGCAACTAGCTAATTCAAATAAATATTTAGTAAGATTTTTTGAAGGATACGTAAATTTTTATAATTACGTCTAGTCGTTATATTAGATAGGCATAAACAGATTGTAAAACCTTACTTCCATATAATTGTGGCAATTTCATACAGCTTTCATTTACCTCAATGCCTCGAGCATCTGTGGTAAAATGTCTGTAGTAAGATCGAATTCATTCCACTAGTTTTATTAATAGCTCCCGGTAATAAGCCTGGCTACGGCTTCGTCTCTGCTCACTACGGATGCAGTTCAGCCTACTTATTAAGAGTTTTCCGTTCCGGGCGTACCATGTACCCTTATTATCAACCAACGTAGGAACACATAAAGTAAATTACTGACTTTGAAATATTATACCTATCTTACGATAACATTATGGTTCACCCCGTTAAAATTTTAAGTAGAGGGGGCTATGCTATCGTAGGAAATATTATGTGCAGGACTATAAAATATAATCTGTTAATACAGCAGCAACCCCTAGAGCAACGAAAGAACAAAATAATGATAAGTGTTTTCTCACGTTCGATCGAAGCTTGTGAGTAATCTGTGAATAATGCGGAACATAGCCGTAGTTGCACTGTGCTGCGCCTGCGCACCCGTCTGACTCTCGCAAGCGTAACTTGGCCCACTAACATAAAAATATAATCTCTTTAAATGTTATATGTAGTTGAGTGTCAACTTCCGATAAGGATATAAGAAACTAACAATCAAATATGTAACTTAGATAACAGAACGTGTATTTGTCCTCGTATACACGATTTTAATACAGGTACCACAACAATTTAAAGCTTTAAGTTCCTAAAAACACAGTTCATTGTTTCGTTTGTTTATAAAACAAATCAAAAACCCTCAGTTCAAAATTAAAGAATTTTTTAATCGTTAATTAACTAAACTCTAATTTATCTGTTTCTGATATGTGTAATTTAAAATTCAAAAATCAACAATATAACACATATATTTTTTCAGTAACAAATAAAAACCGACTTCAACGGGAAGTTAATAAGAATATGAAATTCACTCCCCATTTTTTCACCGATAGGAGTGAA
This sequence comes from Perizoma flavofasciatum, assembly GCA_958496245.1. NCBI lineage: Eukaryota > Metazoa > Arthropoda > Insecta > Lepidoptera > Geometridae > Perizoma > Perizoma flavofasciatum. The sequence goes on along the minus strand of OY292425.1, from coordinate 7,201,237 downwards.
TTTTCACCATAAAACTTACATAGAACTACCCTTGAAGTATAACCTTACCCATTAAAATAGGGTCACAATTAGCGAAGATATCGCAAAACAGACAAGTAAAAAAACATACCGATGAATTGAGAACCTCCTCCTTTTTCGAAGGAGTAGTTGAACATACTAATAACTGTTTAAAAATTTTTATAAGTAAGACCCTGAGTTTGCGTTTTGAGGTCAGTCAGGGATTTTGACTCCAATGAGCTTGTCCCATTGTAAACCGGCCACTGTGTCCTAATAAAATAAAAACATTTCAGGGTTCTTCTCCAAAATGTACAACTGGATAGTGGGATCTAAGTCGTGGTTTGGAGGAGTAAGCTGGTTTTCAGACTCAGTCAAGCTAAAGAACCCCAATCAGGTAACAACGACCACTACAACGCCTCTTACGACGGAGTCCAGCTGGTTCCAGAATCTTTTGGACACAGAGGACTCCAATGATGGCGCTTACCTTACCGGGGATACAAGCACAAGTAAGATATTTTACTAATTATATTTAGCGAATTATGATAATCGTGAGAAGTTAAACATTATATCAACTGTAAGTCACTACAGTTGATATAATGTTTAACTGTAAGTTTGCGGTTGTGTTATGAGTGCAGGCAGTACAAATTAATTATTTGGATTGATTTACTTGCCATTTATGTATACGTACAAAAGAAATAGTTGTAAATCATCTACACGCAAACCCCTATTAACATCCAAAGCTCCTGACCAATACCTCAGCGTATCATACTTGTTTCATGAGACCCGTAAGTTAGTTATTCACTGTAGGTGACATTAACCTATCAACTGACGCACTTGCATTAGGTCATCGCTCCTATTGCTGTTGAGCTATACACTATAGAAACGATTTATATTAATCCGCCCCTGAGTTCGAAAGTGAAGAGATTATCATTAATACCTGCCTACTACTATATCTCACTTTCTTGAGCTATTACATAGTATTTACCTAGGTGATAATCTAACTGAGCTTTCCCGCGCCTAATCTACTTAATTATACAGGTATTTATAACGTCTTGTTAATTATGAAAATTACTTTCCAGATAAGAAAACCGCAAAGAAACCGTTAAAGAAAAATTACAAAGGCTATCAACTGCTCCGCACGTATCCGGATGCACAGTGGAAGGTCCAAGACTTGTTGGAGTTGCAGGAAGACGCTCAGGGGTCGGGATTGATGTGGTGGACAGCGCCGTCTCTCAACGCCTCCACAGATTTACTTGTTCCACCTGATCTTTTGGCGGATGTGAAAGATCATCTGAAATCTTCCAAGATAGATTTTGACGTAGTTATATGGGATTTACAGGTAACGCCTAAATTTTTTTGATTCGATTAATGTAGCTTATCTTACATACAGGTCCGCCAGGTTGCCATTTGGATGGAATTTAGGTCTGAGCGCTTTCCCGGATACAACAACAGCTATGTTGGAGGCGTTTGATCAGCCTAAAAACTCCAACACGAGAGTTGGTGTTAGCTCATTTGAACTAACTTTCTTTAGTTGTAAAGATAGGTATCTCTCATATGGTCAAATAACATTTCTAGAGCTTTATTTTCAGAAAGCGATAATGTACGAGAATCCGCGCCTTTCAAAGAAGCAAAGGTTAGAGCTGGAACAAATACGAGGTCATCCGATGACATGGCGAAGATATCATCGCTACGCGGATATTTTGCGCTACCTGGAGTACTTACAACATTCACACTCCGAGGTGGTAGAGCTCATTCCTTTGGGCCGATCTTCCGAAGGACTTCCTCTTGTAGCTGTCAAGGTAACTACGGCTTTACTTGATCTATAGGTACCTGCCTACCCACCAAAGAGGCAAGTTAAACGCGTGGATGATATTATCGAAAATCTTTGCTGTAAAGTGAACCAACAGATACAATACGATTGTTTTTATTGGTCTTATCTATCAGCATATTTTGGTTAACTATACAATCATCTCCGCTCAACTTTTATCAATTAGACAAAAAAGTAAAGTTCTGGTGATCTAGAACTTTATATTAGATTGTATTTTTCAGATTTCTTTGCCAGCTAACGAAACCTTAGCAAAGGATACAAGCACTAAAGAGGGCATGAAAAAATGGCGCCTGCGCTCGCGTATGAAGCCTGCAGTGTGGCTGGATGGTGGAGCTCATGCCAGGGAGTGGATAGCGCCTGCTGTGGCGACCTGGATGATCCATACTCTCGTCGAAGGAGAGAGCGGCTTGGGTACGTAGTATATATACTGTAGGAGTGTACCAAGGAGTATACCTACCTACTAATCAAGCGAGCAAGATAAGAGAGATCTCCGATTCAAGTTGGACGAATCTGCATTGTATGCAATAAGGCTCGATGGCAATAATCAAACTATCTATGTCAATGTAAGTAAGTTTATATGTTTGTCTAATTATAACTTTCTAATGGTTTATCCGCTAAAATGTATAGAGATAATACGAATAGAATTTTGGAGATAATTTTTTTTAACAGATAGGTGCAGTTTTTGTTGAGTTGAATTTTAGTCGATCCTGGTCCCTTTAAGACTTTAACGACTACCTATTTGAGGTTTATTTAGTACTATGGAGTACTAAGTACTAGAAATGTCATATTAGGAGGAATGAGGACGTAAAAAATGGGTCCTTTGGCAAGCATTCTATTTTCTGTTTTACTCTCGATAGAAGAAATCTAGCGACTCACCTATGTGGCCATTGCTTATATTGTAGCAAGCCAGCAGGGGGGAGGCACAATATGCATAAGACGCGAAACTAGGCGCCTCTAATACGGCCGAGGCGTTATCATTTTACATAGAATCCTGTTTTAACACAACTTTAATTGCTGATCTAACGATAAAAACAAACAAAGATCCAAAACATGACATGACAAATGCATGACATGACGAGTGAGTGGCAATCAAACATATGCGCTGGGATTGGATAACACAGCTCAATCCAAAAAGGCAAAAAAGGCAATCAAACGACACTTTACTTTAGAGTGCCTAGTGTACCTACATAATCTTATCTTACTAATATTATAAATGCGAAAGTTTGTAAGGATGGATGTTTGTTACTCCTTCACGAAAAAACTACTAAACGGATTGTGATAAAACTTTAAAGTAATATAGCTTATACATCAGAATAACTCATAGGCTACTTTTTATCTGGGTACCACACGGGTGAAGCTGTGGGCAAAAGCTAGTACAAAGTAATTTACAACCAAAATCAACGGGCTCTACCATAAATACATACTAAATTGATATCAAAATGACAATCGACACTATGGTGGAAATAAGAGACATGATAGATATTACGTGGCAACTGAACTAATTCACTGATCTAGTTAGTTTGCGAACTACAAACGACACTTCTAGTGCCAGTCAGCCGACCGGAATGACGAGACGGTCGGTATTTCAGTCGTTATAGTGCACGCATAACTACGCGTGCGATATAAGGAACAATTCATAGGAACTTTTCTTGTATGTACTTCGGAAACTGAAGGCACCCCTAACACAAGAATATTGGCTTTTAAAATAAACTTATTAAAGTATAATTATGATATTTTCTAGAAGCAGGCAAGACTTATACTAAAAACCACAAAGCTAGTAGTTTTTAGCTTAAAACCACTTTTCTTAAAGCCGTCTACGACTGTTTTTGTCTAACTTGTTTCTAGAAAATGTCATTAATTCATAAACCTTTGAGTTCGGATGAGGACGTTGATCTCAAATAAACAGAGAAAATGCAAATTTGAAATGAGATTTACTAGTTTTTCGTTTATTTCGGTGCGAATCGACCGAGAATCATGGTCTGAATATCCCGTTATTTTTTTTTGGGAGTTTTCTAACGGTACACATGTGATACATTAAAATCACCGTTTTCTGGTACGAACAGGAGGTGATCTAGAAATGTTGAAACAAGCGGACTTCTATATAATGCCGGTGGTGAACCCCGATGGTTACGAGCACTCACACACGCACGATCGCCTCTGGAGTAAGACCCGCTCACGCCTGCCCGACCATTCAGACGACTACTACGTAGGCTGGTAAGTGAAACAACACCTGACCCCCAACCCTTGCCTTTCATCCTCTTTTTATATCCCATTGACGGCATCTGTGGCACAGTGGGCGCAGAAGGTTGTGGGTTCCGTTCCCGCTGCGGGACAATTTTTTGTATGATCTGCAAATATTAGTCTCGGGTCTTAGTGTTTTCTATGTATATGTATGTAATATGTATGTATTTACAAAAAAAAGATTATAAATAGTAAAACAGTCATGTAGTTCCCATAACACTTTGGGGCTAGATGATGCTGTGTGAGAATGTCCAGCATTATTATTTATTTATTATATTATGCCGCCGATCGGCTTGCTTACGCTTTCGCGCTCTTTTGCTTGAGTACCCGCTTTATACTGTTGTGAGTGGTTAACACAACGCTCGTTTTCAATATGTTATTTTTGCTAGACTATTAGTTACCTACCTACTTAAAATGTTCTGCATGCTTGCTCAATTTTATAGAACTTACTTTGTATTTTCTCATTAAGTGAAATTATGTAATTTCTTTTGAGAATAAAATTTCTTTGACCAGATATTATTTTTAACCCGCGACGTAATTAGCCCGTATATATCCGTTTGTCCTGAAAGGTCCTTTGATCGTTTGTCTGTTATCATTTATCATTGAAACGGTTTATCCTTTGAAGTGTGTTTTCTCACAATGGATTTATATAACTTTGAGGATGGTTTTTGGATAGTTTTTATCAACACAAGTAGTAACTTGTAACACATCGAATCAATAGAACACGTCGAAACCTCCGACGAGTTTTCTTTTAAAGTTTTGTAAAAATTTACTTGTTTGAAAAGTACCTCAGAAAAAGCATCTATTTGTTTTTCAATTCAGTGCTTTAGTTACTTGGCTTCACCGGCTATAGATACGGACGATTGCATACTACGTAGGCTGGTTAGTAAAGACTCCCATTATAGTCTATACCAGTCGACTAAAGCCTGAATTCATAGTCAGGGGTTGGACAGCCCCCCAAAATCCATCATTTAGCATTCGCCTTATGGCTAGGTGCATAAAGGTTGAATTTGCGCTTGAATTTTCACATAGCACCTGAAGAGTCCCCTAGGGGAGCCCCTATTTGACTATGAATTCGGGCCTAACTGCTCTATCCCAACTAATGCAAGTGTGGATTTGTGCTTAAAATATAATACGAGCTCATTGGTGTTAATGTTTATTTATTTAAATAAACGCCAACAGCTTAAGTATCTATACTAGACACAGATATTATGATACTATTTAGCGATAGGGATTAGTTCTGATAATTTAGGCCAATTACAATGGTAATTACAGCATTAACAAATTATATGACATCAAATTTTAAAAATTATGTATTTTTCTTTGCATCACATTAGCTCAGTAACTATTATTGCAACAAACTATTATTTGATTACTCAAAATTATTAAGAAACAAAAACACCATTAGTGAAAATGTTATTAGTGTTATTTTTTTGAATAGTATGATAATGATGAGTATTTTTTATATAATTCAGTAGGTTATCACGGTACTTAGATTTATGAAAAGGGTTTTAGTTTAAATGTGTTGTAATATAGATGAGTAATTTATTTTTGACCTTTGTGTCCGAATTCGTTGCTTGCACTACACGTATTGTCGCATGGAGTGAGAGTGGCGTATTTTTAGTTTATTATACCTACCTATGTTGTATTGGGTTATTAATTGTGTCATGTGAATCGTCTTTTACGCTTTCGAGATATAAAAATGACATGGTAATGTCATACGAAATTTATGTTTTTTAATTTTTACTAAAAAACAGAATATTTACCATGATTTGTGAGTTTGAATGTTTCCCGATATTTCGGCACAGTAAAAATAAAATAATATAGTTTTCGCAATAAAAGAGTGAGAAAGAGGGTAGATCGATTTGTCTGCCACTAACATTCATAACCCACAAAATTTCAGTTCCTCCCGTGATCATGGTACATGCAACTTTGCCGAAATATCGGGAAACATTCAAACTTACAAATCATGGTAAATATCCCGTTTTTTAGTAAAAATTATGTTCAAAACCATGATAGTTTCAAAATTTTATGTTTTTTGTTTGACCCAACCCAATAAACTTACACGGAAACACGTTTTCAATATAATAAACGCATCATTGAAGGACTAAATCGTACTTCAACGTTTCTTGAATAGTAATTGTAATATAAGATTAAAAATAAATATTAAATAAGTAGATAACTAAAATGATTAGGTTAGGTACCTACCTAACCTAATCATTTTAGAAAGCATTGAAGCTAACGGCAGACCTCACACTTATCTAGGAGTCTAAATAAATATGTTAGACATTACAAAGTACTATTATATCTAGACATTACAAATCTCGTTTACCTTTACGTTTACCCGTTATCTATACTAATCTATACTAATATTATAAAAGTAAAGATTTTTTGTTTGTTTGTTTGTATCGAATAGGCTCCGAAACTACTGGACCGATTTTAACCATTTTTTTCACCAAATGAAAGTTAAATCATCAGGAAGTAACATAGGCTATAATTTATTTAAAAAAAATAGAGATCCTTAAGAAAATTGCAATAATGTATCCCATAGTAGCATAATTTTGTCTATAAAATTTATTATTTGGCGTGCACTGAGAAAACTATTGATGATACATAAAAATGATGTACAACATGATTAAAGTAGGTACTCATTATTACCTTCAAAAAAGTCCGCGAAGGAATATATCTTACTATCATAGTTAATTTAATTAGATCGCCGATATTCCCACGGAATCGAAACTTACGCGGGTCAAACCGCGGGGCGCAGCTAATATATTATAATCCGAACGTAAGCACATACGCTTTCAGTTAAAAGACAGCCTATTGTTCATTTCTTTGGGTTTTTGTTGTAGTTTTAGTATGTTTTTTGTATTTAATACTGTAAAATGGTGTTATGCACAATAAAAAGTTTATCTATCTACATATAATAGAGAAATAAAAGTAGGCCTGTAACTGTATGCCGTTTATTTTTTTCTTATAAGTAAGTGTAACAAATTTACCTACTAGAACAAAACAGGTTGTCTTGTGAAAGTTAAATAAAAACCTTTGCTGAGAACATTTTAGGACGCTATATAGTTTCTGAGGATAACTGTTATTTAATACCGACCAACTATTAGAATGGTATGTTTTTATTGCAAGTTCAGTCAAAACTAAAGCTAATCCAAGTAATTCGGTGTAGTAAGTACATTTTTTACTCACGTTTTCTATCCACAAACGTTCAATTCCACGTTCTGTCAAAGCGTACATTACCTACTCCATCAAAGCTGAGGATGAGGAGGAGTATTTGCTCGTGAACAGCAAATTCAGTTTAAGGGTCGAACGGTTGTAGTCACACAGGGCCAGTTTCAACTCCTTTGTGGTGAAAATGCCGTCGAAGTTCGCAAACTTTGTGTGATAAGCTTAATAGAAGTGGTTAGTTTTGTTTTTTAGTTAAGTCATTAAAGTTACGAAATGATATTGTCATTCGATAGGGCTACTATTGAACTAAGTTCATTAAAAAAAAAAGCGCCCTAGCATACCTAAGTAAGTCAAAATAATAATTTTAATATTCGAGTACCAGTCGAGAAATTAGAATAAATATTGAAAAAGCTTAATACCGATCCAAAATGGTAGAACATACATGGAGGTTCAAACTATGCACGTTGAAGGCCCCTACCAGCCCTTATAGTTTGATCCAGGTATAGTTAATCAGCCTGTATATACTTTAGTTTTAAGGTTATGGGCCCTGTATTTGTTCGTATACTTTACTGTGTTGCCTGAAATAGATGAATTATAATTATATTATTAAATAAATAAATAAAATTTGGAACCCGATAAAATACTCAAGTAGAACTAATCATCACGGACTTAGTTCTAGGTCTGGGTATTGTGGTTCCACGGTACTCATCGTTCCTGATACCCACGATACAGGGAATTCTAGTATGGGGTCAGGACTATGTATGCAACTTGACGCAACGTAGACACAAAATAAAACCCGCCATATTTTGAAAAAGGAGACGCATCTAGAGGTATTGTTGTTTGGTCGCGGATGAGGATTTGGCGAAAATTGCGTTTTTTTTAAAGCCACGTCCCTAATTTATATGAGTACCTACCTAACATTATTTTTGTTGTACAGGTTTCCGTGGAACTGGGGTCAGACCGAGTGCGTCGGCGTGGACGCGGACCGCAACTGGGACTACCACTGGGGCCAGCAGGATTCCTCGAAGGATCCTTGCTCGGACAATTTCGCTGGCTCTCATCCATTCAGCGAGCCTGAGACGAGGGCTGTGTCAGAATTCTTAGCTGAACATAGAGGCTTGATAAAGGTGCTTATTTTTTTACTTGTACAGTAGTGGGAAAGTATTAACTTTCCTACTACTGTACTGGGCTAAGGCCAAATCCTTCCACACTGGGCGGTTACTCAACACTTCCCACAAATATCACATCCACATTTCCAAGGTAGTACATTAAAGGCAGTTATTTTTTATTTATTAAGTGGACTTTTCAACATAATGTTTATGTGAGCTCCATTAAATTCCATTTATAACCATAGCTGTTGTATTTATATAAATCAACATAAATACAACATAAACATAAATCAAAAAGAACTCTTGAGACAAGCTATCCCCAACATAACTTGTCAAGACCAATGCACAGCCTAAATCATAAGTCTTAGAAGCATGAAACTTGGAGGGTATATATTCCTCTTATGGTATTCCTACACCTGAGGAATATATACCCACTACATGCACTAAGAAAGGAATTTAGAACATTCTACCTTTAAGGGCGTGAAAAGAGTTGAAAACCTTTGAACGAAAAATTGTATTTCGAAACTTCGCATAAATTGTCTTTAATCAAAATAATAACAGACTAATATAATTATTTCTCCAAACTACTCCTCAAAGGGGTAATAATAAAAGGGTGTCCAAGTGTGTGTACTTTTTGACTGGCCGATCAATGCCTAAACCATTAATCCTAAAAGCATTAGACTTAGAGGGTATATTCCTTTTATGGTATAGCTGTGCACTAATAAACGAATTTGGAAAGTTCTACCTCTAAAGGGCTGATAAGGGCTGAAAACTTTTTATGAAAAATCGTATTTCTTGAACTTACAAACCTGAAACTTCGCATAAATATTCTTCTATATAAATGATAAAATAAATTATTATTTATAATAGTAATAATAATAATAAGAATGGGGAATTATTATATTAATACGAATTTCCCCAAACTACCCCTCGAAGGGGTGTGAGAGGGTGTTCAAGGTTGCAGGTTCGCTACCCGCCGCAGGACAAATTTTGTATGTTTAAATATTTGTCTCGGATCTGGGTGTTTTCTATGTATAATATGTAAGTAGTACCTTCCTACCTAATTGACCTAATTGTAGTTTTCTAGTAACTAATTAGATATTAAATTAAATAAAGTTAACTATTTACTTAGTTAGGCAAGTAGGTGCTATATGCTTTCATAGCTCGTTATATTTATATTTTTACACGTGACATGTCTTGCGGCCTGGAAATGCGCCAATGTTAATGGTGATGGCGCTTCGACAGTTTCGTGTTTTCTAGCAAATACGAGTATCTCTATAGTAATTCTACTTTTTAATGTTGTGCGCTCAATGCACACACCGTTTTATGCAGGCATGAGTTCTAATTACCTACCCGTCTCTAGCACTGAGACGTAATAGTAACCTTACCTACTTACCTACCTAATTGGTTCGAAAGGAATCGTTTTCACTGAAGCTTGCAAAATTAAAGAAAACTTAGTACATAGAGACGAATGGTCCAATGGCGTCTTGTGCCACTGCGTCTAAAATCAAAATATATTGTTATGCAATGTTATTTTTTATGCTAATTATTCCCACCACGTCGCCCAATAGCAAATGTACAGTCAATGTTAATAATGAAAACACTTTATCTTAAAATTTAATTAATGACAACTTTTTTGCTGACAGACAGGTTTGAATATCCATTGTTTTGATTGTGAACTCTTCCATAATTTTGTTAATGCAACCATCAATCGCCATGCAAGTATTTTTTCGTAGTTTTTGATTTTCATTAAAAGTACTCGCTTGCTCTACTTTAATTCTGCTTTATTTGTTTCATCTTTCAGTGATGAGCAAGTATTATACTTGCTCATAACCACTGTTTAGGTGGTATTTTGTTTAGCTTTCTATATCAGGCCACTCTTCTACTGGATTTGTTGTTCTATGGCGTTCCCTAAAGCAGCAAAACAAATTAACATTGTTTTTCATATATTGAAAAACAATTTATTGAATACTTTCGCCATATTTATTGTCACATATTTATTGAATACTTTCGCCTCCTCTCCCAATGAAACCCATGCTTCTGGGATATATTCCATAGGTATAGGTTTGCTGTAGCTGCACGTACACATTGCAATATGTTTTTTTCCATCTGGAACATCCACTAGCTTTATCTATTTTCCTTTTTTCCATAGCGCCGAAAGCTGCTGAATTGCTGAAATTGAAAAAGCATTTATTGATCACAGTATGTGGAAATACTTATCTTAGAGCGTTGATTGCTTCAACTTCAAAATCAATTTTCAATTTGATTGGCTGAAACTCAGGAATGTTCTCTTTTATCAGCTGAAACATTTTATTAAATCATCATCATCATATTTATTTATTAAAATCAACATTGGATCATTATAATAAAAGTTAGTTATAAATTTCTTATTCTAAGTTAGTTACATTCCTTGAACTATTTGGCTACAAAACAACAAGTAAACAAATAAATACGTAATTAGAACAGTAAATGTCAACAATTTTTTTTTTAGAAACAAACTAATTGAATTGGAATGGAATGTCAAAATTACTATGTCAGAAAGTTAAAATGTCATTACAACTAGAATAAAAAAGATAGTTTATTATTAAAATAGATCATAGAACAATGTCTGAGATAAGTTAAGTCAAATCTATCTGAGAATACCCTCAGAATGCTGTTGTAATTTATGATAGGTCTGTTGTGATTTGTTTGGTAACAAGGCAAATATTACCGGTAAAGCTACAGTTTTTCTTTATTCTTTATTGCACAAATATTGTAAATTAAAATCTGGTCTTTTCCTCCACTTTTTTTAAATCAAAAACTCAAAAATTAGTTTGGATGCTCTTTTTAAATTTCTCAAATAGTTTTTCATTTAAAGTACTCTTCACTTTTGTAATCTGGCAAACAATCATGCGACTAGAGCTTTTTTTTTACATTGAAACTCACTTGAAGTGATATATGCTGGTGATAGATAACTTCCTACAGATTATTTTAGTTACGGTGAAACCGTTATTTATCTCTCTTGTCCACTGTACTATTGATCTTGTAGCAATAAAATCAGTTCGAGATGCAGTAGTACAGGACGCCATGAAACTATTCAAAGAGACAAAGACTCGCACGTAAGTTTAATTTCAAGTCCATCATCATGAATAGAAATCAGAAATCGCGTAGAAGCTTATATATAGAAGCGCTAGCAAATGCAGCCATTTATCATCGTAAAGGTAGACCGCACATCGATCGCGGGAAATTGTCACTGTATAAATACGTTATTCGGTCATATCGACACTTTCAAAATATTACAACTTGTATGTAGGTAGTTCCCTACCTAAACTTTCGAATTTAGCTTGAACCATTAGGGCACAGTATTATTTGATTGGCAGGTCCTACCAACGATTTTGATCTACTACGAGTCAGAGATAGCCTCTTCTGGTGATGAAAATCGTTGACCATGTATTTGGTTCTTAATTTTTGGAAACAGGTAGAATTCACAAGGTGGTTCTACGTTTTTACCTTCAAAAATTCGTTTATCTTCGGTATAATTCGGTTATCGGTCGCTAGAGCCTAGCATTGCCATGATGCAAGATGATACAGCGTTACGGTTACTTTTAAGGAGTTCGTCAATCACTTCCGGCAAACAAATGGTCGTGTACCAATTACTATTCGCTGTACGACGAATAGACATGGGCGTTTCCGTTTTTTACCGCAAACGGTTATGTAACCGATATACAGTTTGCATATCGATATAGAAAACGGTTTTCAGATATCGATATCAGTCGCAGGGGTTTTTAGATAGGCAAACTAACAACGAAACGACAAACGCAAACTTGTTCAGTTATTTACCAGTTTAGCAACTTGTAACTACGCCGATTTCCCCTCATGCTTTGCGTGAAAACATGGAAAAAGAGTTACAATAGAAAGTAAACCATATTGCCAGCTACCTATAATATATTTTTACGCATGCAATTATCATGCAATATCATATTCGCTCCATATGTCGTTTCGTTTGGTTTTTGGTTTGTGAAGTTTTCGTTTTGTTCGTGTCTGTAACAGTTGTGGTTTTGTTAAGTTTTCATGATATCGGTTAAGTGGATTTAAATATCGATATGGTATCGATATCTAACCCATATCCGATATCAGTTACGTTTCGATATATCGAACTCATGTCTATCGACGAATCTCCAAAGCAACAGTAGGCACTTGTCCAGTTTTATTAAAAAATAATCAATCATCCCCTTAGCGGCACCTTACATGCGCGCCACTCTAGTTGGTTTCGGCTCATCTTGAGCCAAACGTCGACCGTTTGGCTCAAGATGAGCTGTTTTTTTGGGGTCGTGGCTATAAATACAAGTTTCGTAACCTGTTACTGTCTCACAATAAATTTGATGCCCCTTCGTTGAATCTGGTAAGTATGGCATTGCAATAATAGACGCGGTCCGTTTTTTGAGCCTCAGCCAAATTGTGAGGGATCCATCGTGAGCACAGCCTTTTCACACCCAAATGTTTGTGTAGGATTGATTGTATCTGACTAATGTGAGCATTAGTCTATGCTTAAGGATACCCGAATCTCATAGTATGCCTGTCTGTTTCGATCATACGGGGCACAGCATGAAAGTTTTTGTTGTTCACTACGGTAAACGGGCGACCATCACGAAATTCGTTACTGAGATAGACACAACAGCGGTAGAAGTCAGCAAACCAGCTTTAAGTATTCGTCTTGCATGGTGCTTCATCGCCAAAAGTTTGAAGCCGAGAAAGTCTCTGCTGAGTTGGCAAATTATACTTAAAATCGTAGTAATTCATGCTATGAGTCAAACCCATGGTAGACACGCAATTTTTAAAATGACGCCACAATATTAAAACAAGTGTCAGCTAGATAAAGCTATCTTTTAAAGCCAAAGAGTTCTATTTTAAAATATTATAATTAGGTACTTTTTAAATATTGTATAAGTAAGCAGCCAGTCCCGAAAGCATATACCTAGTGCGCCCTATGTATCTACCAATAACTCCCAGGAATTTCGTCATAAAATAATTACTTGTTACTTACATAATCTATGATTTTTATCAAGTGATAGAGATCTATTTAGATAAATTTCAACTAATGTACACACACACAACATAAACACGAGTTAGGTGTATTAACACGTTTCTTCTGTTTACCCGTGACGAAAAGAGCGGATATGTATTTGAGTTATGAGGTTCTTGGTCGTTTGATGTTCATAACACCTTAAAAATAACAAAAGATACATCTAGGTAGCAAAAAATTGTACAATTGGCCTTATCGCTAAATTTGATCTCTTCCAGACAACCTTAGGATGAAGTGGAATAGTTGTATGTTATCATTTTTCCCCGAACCTGCTTTTAACCGATTTTAAAATTTAAGGTTTTGCAACTGTTTTGAATGGCATCAAAGAATTTTCTTTGATTAGTAATAACACCACGCCTCACTAGGTGCTACAATGTGCTGGAATACAAGATTCGGGGGGTTTTAAAGTTAAAATGTACTTGTGTTTCCAGCTGTTCATCTCGCTTCACGCATACTCGCAATCATGGCTGATACCAAGCTCCCAAGCGTACACACCATTCGGTGATGATGGCATCCTCATGGAGATGGGAAAGCTGGCAACTGCTGCTCTTGGTGATATGTATGGCACTAAATATCAGGTATATGCGTAATACTCGGAGCCTCCTCGCCTCACCCCTTGTCAACTCTACTCAGGCAACCTCTGCAATTATAGTGTGTATTCACATACTTTGGTCACTTAGTGCTCTTTATTGATAATTTTGATTTGTAGCTTTTTTTTATTTTATTTGTGATTGAAGTATCTAGGTACTTACTTTGGCACTACGTAGGTAAGCATTTCAGTCGCTGCCTTCTATTCACCGTATATTTAGAATTTTACGGTTTAGCGCTCGGTTCAGCGGTTAGTAGGATTCTTTCAAATGCACGTACTTACTGTTTATTTTCAAAGCTTCCTACAAATCTCCATTATCAAAATTCATTTACTACGCTCGCGCTCGCTGATGACAATTATGTCAACTTTCTTTAGAGTGTTCTACAGGCTTATACAACAGCTGTCTAGGGAAGAGAAGACAAAATAGTTGATTGTTCAACAAGGGACTAAAACAAGCATTTCATAAGTACGAGATGTTTAGGAAAGGAGAAACCACCTTCTATTGTTTCATCTTTCTGTCAATCAAAATCAATTGTACTCTCTACCGTCGACAAAACCGTTGTCTTGGGTAGGTACCTATGCTATTGGTGCTACGGTACCGGTGTTCTGTCTGCAGTAGGCACTTATTAAAAAATAAATGAGACATTCTCATACGCAGCAGATACTGGTACCTACCGACTACCACAGTGATGAAAATAATAATTAAAAAACACCTGTCAGTAACATATATACATACTAGGATTTCCTGTGTAGTGGGTTATCGGAACTACGAGTAGGTAGGTACCATGGTACCACAACATCCAGACCGTGGTCAAATATTATTTGCATGCAAACATTAGGTTGTCTGGTAGAATATGCTTTAGCATTAAGCCGCCTATTGTACTTTTCATAAAATTTGCAATAAAAATGTTGATAAATTAATAAATTAAACATTTGTCCCGCAGCGGGAATTGAATACCTCTTACGTTTCAGCCGGCTACGGATTATTAGGATAGTGAGGTCGTTCGAGGAGGTTTATCCTACTCATCTTATAAATGCCTAATCTTATAAATGCGAAAGATTGGATGTTTGTTGCTACTTACGTACTTTGTAACAGAACTAATTTGGATGGAATTTGGAACAGGTATAATATACATATACCTGTTCTTCGTGAGAATAGCACATAGGAACGCTAAGTGCCGAGAAGCTAGTTAATTATATTAGTGGACGTAAATAAATACTTACGTATTTTTCAGGTTGGCACTGTGTCCGATATCCGCCAGCCAGCTTCCGGGATGGCTCACGACTGGGCGAAGGCGCGCGCTGGTATCAAGTTCGCGTACCACGTCGATCTGAGGGACTCCTTCGGACCTTACGGCTTCCTATTGCCAGGCTCCCAGATAGTGTCTACTGCTCGGGAAACCTGGCAAGGAGTCAAAGTTATTGTTGATAATTTAACTCCTACGCTGTAGTTTTGAATCTCACGTCATCATCATTACATTTAATATAGCTATATAATTATTGACATTCAATTATTCATTCATAAGATGACTTACCATTTTCCCCCTTTTTTCTGAATAGTACTCATTGGATGTATTTTCTTTCACCGTTCAGTACGTTAGGTATCTGATGTAGGTACTGAATAGAATAAACGTATCGTATTGGGAAGCTAGGTGCCGAATCTGTATAACCCCTCCCAGCTGGCTGGATTTGTTTCGGTAAAATAAAATAAATTTATGGGACATACGTAGATGAACACAGGATATGACATAAAAAATATAATAATTTATTAATGCTTCCTCAAATTATTGCTCAATTAGATTGTAATATGTAGGTACTTAGTTAATTATTTTTTAGGTAGCAGCTTACTTACCTAAGGTGATTAGTTAAGAAGAATAGAAGAATAAGTTTAAAATTTAAACTTCAAAAAGTACATCTCGATACTGTCTAAGAAAGTAAGAAAACAGGTTTACCTAATGAAACTTCTGCGAGGCGCGACCAACTCTGAAGTAGGTACGGAAACTTGTTTACACCGCATTATGTCAATCATTAGTTTAATACTGCAACAGAGTCTAGAGAGGCGCCTGTAAATCAACTCTCATGGAACTCGAAAGAAAAGAGCAGTACTCAAGGTAATACTAGGCAAACCTCGCCGCTTTCCAACCACTCTCCTCTATGCTGAGGCAGATGTCCTCACGGTACGTCAGCTCTTTATCACTTAAGCTACACTTTAAATACACAATACTAAGCCGATAACCGCAGGCAGACACATAAGAACTCCCAGAAGATAACTCTCGAAAACAAAAACAGTTTTTATGCGACGATTGGCCAGCATCCGTAACACGCACGTCTACAACAAGGTGGTCAAGGCATTACGAGACTTTACAACTTACCTACAGCTATAAAGAGGCTAGAACGACTATCACGAAATGGCTAAAAATATGACGAGACAGAAAGTATCACTTTTATCTTGCAATAAAAGCACATACAGGGCTATGCCTAGTTTGAGACCCACTGCTAAAAACTGTAATACACATATTTATTCAGGCACCTGCTTAGGCACATTCTTATAATCTATTGTAAATAAGTACGTGAAACACTGTATCTAATTTATTATTATTAACTCTTTATTGCACATTTAATGAAAAGTGAGCAATAGGCGGACTTAATGTTAAAGCATTTTCTACCAGTCAACCCAATTTGTGTGATTGGCGGTAAGCGTGCTACAATTTTTTATCAACTTAGGTATAATATATACTTAGGTATATATATGAATAATAGTTTAATAATAGTTTGAAGGTAGGGTAGATAAATTATGAATTTAACTCATCAAGAAAGTTTTTTCGAGTTAATCTTTTGAAACTATCTTTAGAGTCTACCTTTTTAATATAAACTGGTAGTTTATTCCAGAGCCGGACTGCTTCGACAGAGGAAGAGTTTCCACGGAACAAAGTGCAATGCTTGATCTAGAAGGAGATTGTCAGAAGACCGTAGTTGTTTTTTGTGTATGTCAGACCGAAACGAAAACGGGTTTTTAGATACTCAGGTGCAAAGGGATTCTTAAGAACAGAGAAAAGAACACAAATAATGTTTCTACGCTTCCGAATGGGGAGCCATTTTAGTTAAGCGCGAAATTTACTCAAAATTTTTGGGATTTTTTGGGAAATTAAAAAAATCTGTTCATTATCATATTCAACATTCAAATACCTGCAGCAGTAGGTACTGCAAGATAGTGCTTTCACTGTACGTATATAAGTAGTTTTATCCATAGCTGCCGCTCTGTAATACTGCCTATTATAGAGCAGGAGAGTTGAGTTGTCTATTGGACGTGCCGGACATGAGAATGGCAAGCGGTGGATTAGAGTGCCTACTTTTGATATGAATTAAAATATTGTTTTCTTAAAAACGATTATTTATTATTATGTACAAAAGATTTAACAAGGGAGGCAGGCTCACCACGGAGCATCTCAGAATCAGCGGCCCCGCTAAAACGGTTTTTATGTTTGAAAACCTAACCACCAAAATGAAGAGGTTATTTTTTCTTGCTCGTGACTATGCAAAGGTGGCTATAAGTTCTGCTGGGTTTCGAGTGGGAGGATCTTCCTCCGCAGGGTGGAGGGGGGCCCGCTTGTGCATGTTACTCAGCCTCGCCTTACACTTACCTACCCACAACCATTCTCATCCATACACACAAACTCATATCCAGACTCTCACTCAAACGCTGGGATTCACATACCTCTCCGTTTTTAGTTGGCAGATTACAAATCGCAGTTTTTGCCGTCTACACAATTTGGGATTACATCGTTACGGTCTTTTGATGGCATTGATGTTCGTTGTCCTGAATTTGTATTCTCTCTATTATATATCTATGATAATTATCTATTTCACTTCAATTTTTGATGCCCCCTTTCAGTACTTTCTACATAATGGATCATATAACCCTAATTACTGACGACATTGAAAATATATCTATATCTGACTCCCAAATTTGTAATCCAGAATCATGTGCAAAGCATCTTGATAAAAATTCCTTCAAAGTTCTCCACCTTAATATCCGCAGCATAAAATGTAACTTTGACAGCCTTCTCATTTTATTGGGCAGAATACACCTTCAGTTCGATGTTGTTCTACTATCCGAGTGTTGGCTAAGCAAATGCCCTCAACTTCCATCTCTCAGTGGATATGATGCTCACTTGACATCATTCTCAAACCAAAACGAATGCGTAGTAGCCTACGTAAGAGTAGATTTGAATTGTTCTGTAGAATATCCTGATTTAATGATGCTAAATGTCTGATTCTAAAATTTTCACATGAAATTGCATTGGTCGTACTATACAGATTTCCCTCATTTAAAAATACAGATCGGTTTATAGACAGCCTTGATTCAATCTTAACTATTTTAAAGGGCTTTAAAACTGTTTTGGGAGACATAAACATAAACATCACCCCTAGTAACAATGATCCCAATTCTGAAGTCTATCTTAACATGATCGCTTCACATGGTATGCTTCCAGCTCACCATTTCCCCACCAGGGATAATAATTGCTTAGATCACGTTATATTCAGAACCCACAGCCACGCTGTTACACTAGTACTTGACTCCTTTATTACTGATCATGCTCCAATCATTTTCTCCTGCGATACGTTAATACCTTTGAATAAACCTTCCCGTACCTTCTGTCGTTTAAACCTAGCGAGTGCTGTGACTGCGATTGAAGCAACAGATTTTTCTACAATTCTCAATTCCAATGATGCTAATGTAGCGGCCAAAATTCTTATTGAAACTATTTCAACCATCATAGATAAATATACCATTCATTCAACTATTCCTAGCAGAAAAACTACAATTAAACCCTGGATGACTCCCGGTCTTCTGAGATGCATACGACATAGGGACAGATTGTATCGTAAACTCAAAAAAGATCCTGTTAATCAAATATGTCTAATCGCTTTCAAGCGATACAGGAACTTTTGTAATAACTTGGTCAAAAAAACTAAGCAAGCGTATGAACGTAACGAGCTTGAGAAGACTAGGAAAAATCCTAAAGCAACCTGGAAACTGATTAAGGAAATTGCCAACTTAAATTGTAAGAAATCGTCATCTACTGACCTGTTAAATCTAGCTATCAATCCAGCTGCCGCTGTTGATGTTGTTAATAAATATTTTGCTAATGTTGGAAAGAGCTTGGCTTCCAACATCTTAAATGTTAACATATCCAACAGCTCTGATTACAATACTGACTATGTCTCATACTGCTTCTAAAGATTCAATGGCATTATTCTGTGCTGATAATAAAGAAGTTGAGCTCATTATACTTAACCTTAAGGATAAATGCGCAGTGGGATGGGACAACATACCAACTTCTATTATAAAAGCTGCTCGTCATGTATTGGTACCTATTCTAAGCTATATCTTTAACCTGTGTCTCGTAACTGGAATTTTTCCCGACAGCTTTAAGACAGCCGTCGTCCATTCCATTTACAAGAGTGGGGACTGTGTTACGAACTATATAGGCCTATATCTGTTCTCTCAGTTTTATCCAAAATATTTGAAAAAATACTTAATAGGCTCATAGATTTTTTAAATGTAAATAATATTCTGTCCCCTAATCAATTTGGTTTCAGAAGAGGTGTATCTACAGAAGACGCTGTATTAGAACTAACGGACTCAATTGTTAAACTCATTGATACTAAACAAAAACCTATTGGTATCTTCTTCGATCTGTCCAAAGCCTTCGACACAGTCTCTGTACCTATCCTTATTACAAAACTCGAAGACATTGGAGTAAGAGGTGTTGCCCTAGACATATTTAAGAGCTACCTTTTAAATCGAACGCAGTATGTTGTAATCGACGGTTTTAAGAGCAGGGAGGAATTACTCATTTTTGGTGTTCCGCAAGGTAGTGTCCTCGGACCTACATTATTCCTTATATATATAAATAAATTGTGTAACCTAAACCTTCCCAATTGTAAAATCCTAACCTATGCTGATGATACCGCTCTCCTTATCAATGGGAAAAATTGGTCTGAAGCACACTCTTTAGCAGAATCAGCACTTGGTACCGTCATGGGCTGGCTCTCGACCAATAAACTCACCCTAAACTTAAATAAAACCAAATTTATAACCTTTTCCCCTAATGCTTAGTCAGCCTACAGTTTCTTTTAGTATATGCCCTCATACATGCCACGATAATCAATCTTATACATCCTCTTGTACCTGTATCCCACTTCAGCAAACCCCTCATATTAAGTATCTTGGTGTTACAATTGACTGCTTTATGTCCTGGAAACAACAAATTGACATTACTGTTTCTCGTACTAGAAAACTGATTTACATTTTCTCTAAACTACGAAGTTCACTGGATTCCCAATATCTGAAAATTATCTACTTCGCCTTGGCGCAGTCTGTTCTCACCTGCTGTATTACAGCTTGGGGTGACTCAGTCAAAACCAACATGCTCAAAATAGAACGAGACTTTTCATCATAAACACAGTTCTACGCAAGCATTCTCAACTTACTTATGATCCCCTTAAAAGTCAAAAGCCCAGATCTGATAAAGTGTGCAAGATTGAATCCCGCAGAACTGTTGTGGCAAGCCGTCATTATCACTACATTAGTTCGATGTTGTTTAATAGAAGCAATAAGGTAAATAATATTTACCCACTCACATTACACAAATGTATAACAAAAATGCTAGCATGGCTGCAAACCCTCTCATATGACGAGACTGAAGAGCTATTGAGAGTTATTAAATAATTACCGCATACATCCCACCACCCTCACACACTACACTCACTTACACGATGTTCTCCTGTGTAACCATGGCTCTTACGAGACTTGTGTTATCAGGAGAACACCCACACTCAAATCTCACACATACATACCTACTCTTACACTCACAAACATTAAACATAACTAAACTTTATATTATATTATTAACATTTACCATAAATATCTTTCCCTAAACCTACTGATGTAAAAAAAAAAATTGTTTTCTTTAACCAAATTGTTTTCAATTAGGAACATGCTGTACCTAACATTAGGAGGTGGGCGTTGGTGACTGCGCCACAGTTTTTATAACTATTTGCAGTCACCTTCGTTTTCTTTGTATTTATGTACCTACTTTTTATTATGTTCCAATAAACAATTTTTGATTATTATTTTGTATTTTTCATTCCTACATATGTGGGTTGGTAAAATTCAGTGGAAATGCATATTCCTTCCCCTTTACTGATTTCAAAGCAATGCATATTTAGGTACGGACCGTCGTCGGCACGAAGTTTCGTAGGGTTGTCCTTTATTTCTGTTTTAATTATATCTACCAGTGAACAACCAGTTTAAACACAGCAAAGACTGAACCAGTTCAGTAGTTAAGTCTTTGCTGTGTTTAAATACCGTAGTAGAATTGAGGATAGAATGCATACCAAATATGCCATATCATTACGTTGTTATGATTGACAGTAGTGTGTTGGTTATGGTTTCAAATAAGCCGAAGAAATTCTAATTAAATCAAAATCAAATTAAAAAATGACACTCCCCCTTTCCTCCTTTTTACACCATTCACTCATATCTCAAAAAATAACAAGTCTGAAAATATAGGTGCAAAAACGAATGTTATTGAGGACCATCAACTTTAACACAACTTTAAGGTTTTATTTTCTCACCAATCTTGTTTGTTTCATTTCTCTTTTGATTCCTTTTGGGCCCGGTCAAAATGACGGAGTGGAGGCGCGGGCGGTAGCGACCAAAGGGAAATGGTTGTCAAGTGGTTGTCAAAGTTCGCGTGAATGTATTGATCGCTACCGTCGGTTTAATAATAATAATAATAATAAACTCGTTTATTTGAATTAGTTTAATCGGTCCCTTTCTCGAACGCACTTATCTCATAAATCCGCAATAGGCGTGATTGCTTTATGTAATCATTATAAGATAAGAACAGGAAATAAAAAAACACATCCTCTTCCATTTCACTTTCCTTTTTGGATTTCTAAATTTCTGTTGGTAGAAGTAGGTAGGATAAAAAGGTACCTACCTATAATATTTTTACAACGAGCGCGGCGCAGCACGGCACCTGTCAAATATAAAAAAATAGAGCCGTGTTGGCCTAGTGAACACCTAGTGGGACCCAGCCTTCGTGGTTGCCTCCGACCCAAAAGTTCTAGAATCAATAATTTTAAGGCATGTGTTATTAGTTTGTGTTCCGATAAGCGTCCTGCAACCTGCCATTTCACAAATGCTAACTACATGTAAAATGCGAGCCCCAAGCATTTCAACTACCCCCAACGTACTACTGAACTACCCCCAAGCATTTCAAATCTGTTTTTCAAGGACATGAAAATCAAAGCTTACAAGCTGAAATGCACATTATTAGCAGGTTAAGGTAGCAGCTAATGCTAAGGTTCAGCAGGTTTAAGAGGGCTGTGGTGCCGATGTCGGGAGGAGAGTAGTCAACAGTGGGGACCGACTGCCGCCTGAGAAGTTAAATCATAGTCAGAGCGCAGAGCAGTGTGTCCGTCCCTAAAGATTTCTATGTCAGCTGTCAATGTCAGTTCGATCGCTCACTTGTTTGTTTTCTTTTCTTTCCCAAACAAACGCCGAAAATCGCCGAAAGTAGGCCCTTTCTTTTGCAGTGAATGTATAAATAATTGCAGTGCAGGACTAGACTAAATTCGAAATGGGAGGTGAGACAGGTTTTGCACCTACTGATGTTAAGCTTGACCCAACAGGATTCGATATTTCTATTAGTACGATTCTGACCCAGGTGGGGGCTGAAAAATATGTGGATCTATTTCGGTAAGTATCCTCTAATACCATTTGATACTAAAACCATAGGTTGTAGTGAATCCGCTGTGTGAAGCAAATCGTAGCCGCTTGCAGCATAAGTCTACTGTTGGAAGCGGCTCAGGCTTTTGCTGTTTACTGAAAAGATTAGGTATCTAACTACATTGTGATTAGAATAATAATTGTGATTACCTTCTTACAGGAAACATAACATTGGACAATGCACCTTGGCTGAATTAACGGATGAGGATCTTGCTAGACTAGGTATAGATGATGCGGAGATACGGAAGAAAATTACTCATGGAGTTAAAAGCCTGCCAATCTTTGAAGAACTTTTTACACAAATGTAAGCATACTTTATAGTTGGTGACAGTAGTAGCATTATCAACCTATACATATTTTTTAAAAATTTATTTATGTACTGGTATTTTTCTTAGTTAGGTATTATAATTGATCTTACTTATCATGTTTAATATTATTTTTTAGATTGGATGAAACTAATATCCTTAATCCTATAGAACTAATAGATATTTTAGAGGAAAGTTCTCAGCACTTGAACAGAATTTATGTCAGCTTGGTAACTAATACTACAGCTCTAAAGAAAACATCAAAAATTGTAGACAGTGTACTGTACAGAGACAAGTATGCATCTGATGTTGCAATCTGCACTCTCAGTGAAATTACAAACATTTTGAATTCTATGGAAATAGTTCTGCATACCAAGATGAAGGTAATTTCAATTCTATTTACATTTTTTATTTTATACAACTTAAGTGGAAAACAAGCATAAGGCTCACTTGTTGGTGAGCGCTTACAGTAACACATAGGTTATGGTAACCATAACCTATTATAGTCCATAAGCAGTACACCAAAGGTATTACTCGCGTGTTGCTGACCCTGAGACATAACAGGTGAATTATCTCATGTGCCTGTAATTTCATTGGCACCTATAACCCTTCAATCTGGAAAACAGCAATGCAAGCATTACTGCTTAGTGGTAAAACTTCCCTGGACGAGCCCTTCACAAGGAACTCTACTACTTCAGTTGTTCTGACAATGAATGCAATACTCAAATAAATTAACAAGATATTTTTTTATTTTCAGGCACTCACCCAAGACTCAGATATTAAAAATAATAAAAAGCTGTTGGTTGGGGCAGTTGGCAGCGCAGTAGTTGCTGTGCTGGCCTTGCTTTTTGTGAAGTCTTTGAAGCAACTCAAATAAGTTATCAGTAAAATAATTTATAGCCAAATATAACAAAGTTACACTGCATGTCCCTGTTGTTATACCTCTTGTTGTTACCTCTTGTTCAGACTGTTAAATTAATAAATGTGTTGATTAATTTTTAATTGCCCTATATAACTAGACTCTGCTCACATTTCGTCCGCGTATTATCTGGATAAAAAGTATCCTGTGTTATTCTGACGTTTAAGCTATGTTACTGAAAAGTTTCATCAAAATCCGTTCAGTAGTTTTTGCGTAAGAGAGTAACACACATACATCCATCCTCACAAACTTTCGCGTTTATAATAGTAGAAGTATAGGATTCTCCCATCCATTTAATACTAAGGTTCGAGTTTCCGCACACAAAACAATAACAGGTGGTGAGGTCCTAATCAAAGCTTATTGACACATGTTTTCATAGGAATCTGTCATCATATACAATGGTTTGATTTGGCCGTTTGTTTATTTTGTTAGTAAACTCCAGCCTAAGTATTCTATGGTAACTTGATGAGACATTAATTAACCTAAATAATAGCACTCTATTAGACACTTTAATCTAGCAGTCAAATCTAACTAATATTTTGATATTTTGCATTTTTTTTTACGATTGCATTTCACACACAAACCGGAAGGAAGTTAAATTAATGCCAAAAATAAAATGTACTTTTCCCATTAATCAATAAACAAATCCAGTTGTACCGACCCAATTGCTTTGACCTCACCAATTAAAAACTGTAGTAATGATGAATCGGGCTGTTTGAACGGCGCGGGCGGCACAGAAAAAATAATGGTACGGCGAGCGGGTGTGACGTCACGCGCAGGAACCGTCCGGAAGCGGCCGGGAACATACTCGGGCCGGCGCGGCGGCCTGTAGCGGAGTCCCCGCTTTGGACTGAGCGAGTGACCGGGTGATACTTTATTGCGGTCGAGAACGTCAATTGAACCGCGTGTCCGCTCCTCGCGCCCAATCCGGACGTGCCTACTCCCGCGATATTTTGGACGAAACGATAATATGAAATCAAATCTCTGGTTAACAGGATGAAGTGTTTTTGTGTAAACATGAGTTGGATTGTTTATCTTTTTGTGTCAGTTCTTCTAAATCAATCTAGATCACAGGATATTTTCGAAACCGGTAAGAAACTAAAAAAAACGTAGGTACCTATTTAAATAGTGTTTTAATATGTTACCTGAGATAAATACTTAGGTATTTATCTTAAAGTAGGCATTCATCAGCATTAAGAAATCATAGGGTTCTTCAAAATGTTCACCGTTATGTTTTTATTTTCGACTACAAAAGATTAACGAGGAAACAACGAATTTACTGATTCCTGTCGATAAATACCTCCGTCCATCGTTAGATTTTGTAATTTGGGGCGATGGATTTCTGTTTCATCTTTTTTATCAAGCAGCTATTAGGTGTTCCTATAAAAAATGCAGATGAATTAAAGGACCTGTGTTCTTAGTCTGTTAGGGTAATTATAGGACCGGGCAGAGCTCTGCAGGTTTTATAAAATTAACAGTGGAGCATGGACACGTCCAGGTTTTATAATACCTCAAGAAATTATATTTTCGCGCATCTCAGCGAGTGACAGCAGGATTGAGTTTTCCAAAATCAATTTGGTTCACATTTCTAGTGGAAGCCGTGGTGGGTAATAGCGTGGAGCTCGCCTGTAATGTCACAGCTGATGTGGAAGACGACAAACTGAATATCCTTGCCTGGTACCGAAACGGATCATCAACGGCCTTCTACAGGTATGTGGGCGTCCTCCGTGGCACCGATAGTAGCCAACAGAAAGTTATCTGGTTAAATCAATTTATTCTCAAAAGAAATTACATATTTTACTTAGAAATTAAAAGTAGTTACCTACTTAACTACATAATGCTGGACATTACTTATACAGTACACAGTATCATCTAGCCTCAAAGCTCCAAAGTAAGCAGAGATTATGTTATGAGAACTACATGACTTATATACAAAGTAAGCAGAGATTATGTTATGAGAACTACATGACTTATATATAAAGAAATATAGAAGTGTCATAATAGAGCTCTTAGGTAAAAGATTTTCCCCGGGGAAGTTGGCAGGTACCTAATTCCGCCGTATCTTTTCCGCCAAGCAGTAACATGCTTATTGGATGGGTTCCCAACGAGTCACACCAGATCCGATCACAGTGTGACTCGTTGGGATTTTTTTTCCCATCGAGTAACACGTTGGGAACTCTTCTTGCTGGGGGTATGGTCTGAAGGGTGCCACCCGGTGTCTGTGCCAGGCTACATGTCCACGATTGTTAAAAAAAAAGACGCATTCAAATACCGAACCAGATATTTCAATTAAAAGAAAAAACTGGTTTGTTCCGCTATTTTGCCACCTTGGTACTTGATTAATATTATTATCAGACTGTTTTGATCTATACCGAATGTATCTTACCTACATAGGTAGTATAGTTACCTACATGGTATTTATGTATAAACACGTGCGAGATGAGATGCATAATGGTAACCAAATGATTTGTCGTCGTAAAGGTAAGGTAGGTAGGTATCCCGGCGGAGGAAATTGGGCAATTGGAATGAAAATTCCTCAGGTGCATGTTATCGTAATGCTCTTGAGATCAGATCTTATTACAAAAGTACAGGTAGGTAAGTACCTACCTATAATTAAGTTTCGGTATGATAGGGTTATGTAAGTGTATCATGTATAGCAAATGAACATCCGGGTTATTGCCGTTGTCCCCCGATTCAAGCTTTTGCCTTATAATTTAAAATTAAAGATGGCGCCAAGAATTTTATGTTCAAAAATTCATTGATCGAGTTTAGTTTTGACTAATTTGGAGAAGCTGATTATCGAAATAAGATCAATTTCAAAATAGAAAGAAAGTGTTTAAGTAAAAGATTTTTTTTTATGTTGGTAGGTATGAATATATTTTTTGACCAAGTTCAAAAATCAGAAATCAATACATTTATTTGCATGAATATACTTAGGTCAGCTAATACATGATGTTACAATTTTTATAGGCCCAATATATTCTACCATCGAAATGGTGTGTCAATACGTAGAATAATCAATTTTAATTCTAAAATAATTATAAGCTGTCGGAACTTATGCCCTATAATAAAGTTTGAATGAAAAATGTCAATCACTATTACTTACCTACCATTATCAACTAAATCTAATAAAATTCAATCCTAGTTATTGGTCATAATATTATTATTGCCTATTTTAAGGTTCATAAATTAATTAATGCCATAGAAACAATGGTCCTCTAACCATTTTGTCAGCTTAGTTTTGAATAAATTATATGGTCAATCTATAAATGAATATGGCAATTTATTATACACTTTTATTGCATTAACATACGCATTTCTATTTCTCTAGCTTGAGTTTAGGTAGGTATAGTCTATGTGGATTTCCCGGCGCGGCGAGATAGAATTTCGCGTGCAGCAACTATAAGTAATTCACCAAAGTACCACGTATCTAACCTTAGTAATTCACAACCAATTCGCGAGCATAAATTAAAAAATGTGTAGTTTAAAAAGAATTAATCAACACTCAAAAATAATTCCACTTTCCACCTCCTCGCTCCAAAATAAGACCCCCCGCCCCGTTACCAAGCCCAATCTATTGGACTCGTCAAAACGAATCATATGAGCCCAAACTCGAACAGTTTACTAGTAGGCACTGAAGAGTTCCACTATTTACGTCCTGGCCCATCATCAGATCAGCTCCAAGATACAATATTATAGTATTGTCATCCGAACTACATAAACATACAACATTCATTTCGATACAATAATTAGATGTACGTTAAAATAAGGTACCTAATTGTTTGTTTGTTATTTAGTTTGTTACAAGTCAGTGCATCATAAGCGTGTTAAAATGACATGCCATTGTCCAACTCTTAATAAGTAGGGTGTGTTGGTGAGTTGGCAATTGTCGCTAGCGCACTGATTCGAGAGAAGGCCTGAGTCCTACCTCAAACAGCTGTCATCTAAAAACGAATGCATCAGCAGTCGCGACCTGCGTGGTGAGGACGCGAGCCCCATACCGGCGAGCGGGCGCTACCGGCTAGTGACTAGCGACTCCGATGGGCTAGACAAGCTGCAGATCGTCACGGTGCGAGCGTCAGACGCGGGCCTCTATCAGTGCTTCGCCGACTTCGCTGCCAGCCCCGCGCACAAAACCTTTGTGCAACTTAATGTTATCGGTGAGTTACATATTTCAACATGCTTACAAAAGTTATCCTTGGCAAGCTCTCAAAAGCCAGCGACATCTCAAAAGTGGTAGGAGGTTGGTGGATAGAGTGAAGGTGGCTCGGGATCGTTCGTTATCGCACTCTTTGAGCTAGGCCTATATCCAGCAGTGGACTTTTGATGATGACGATGATGGGATCGCCAGTGTTGGGCGCCAACTGGTATCAGCGGCGTCAATCGATGCGTTGCTGACCTTACTTGCCAGCCAGTTTAACGTTATCGGTGAGTTAATTGAGCATGATTGGCCTGATCCTCCAGAACCGACAACCGCTGGGGAAAAAGGTTCTCGAATAGCGACCACGAATCGGACTACGCAGTGTAGGAAGGCTCCCCACCTGATGGAACCTTTACGATATCAGGACATCATAAAGGTTGCGGAAAGACGGTGGATGGGCGTGGCCCAAGATAGTTCGTCATGGCAATCTTTGGGGATGCCAAATGTCTGCTATGCCTAGCAGTGATCAGGCTGTCAATGATGATGATGGCCTGATACTCGAGGAACCTCTTGGAAGACACTATTTCCTCAATGAAACCACTAGGAATGGGGAAATCTAAAGTAACGAAACGGTCTTCGCTTAGTTGGACCTTAGTTAAGTACTAAGGTTCAACCAAGCGTTATGATCATGCATGACTCACAAACAGCAGAACCTCAATTCGGCAAGTTCGGAAGTTATGACCTTGATAACAATTTAAATCGATCGAATCATCTTCCGGTCCTTAATTGGGACAGGAACGTAAAATGTATCTCTTTGTTTGTTTGTCCACCGCTTGAACAGGTTCGTTCCCACTGTTTAAAAATAAATCCTTTCGAAGCGCATCTTTTTGCAATAGCTCAGTTCCGTGCTTTTTTTTTGGTTTCAATAAAAGTGCAAAGAGAATTTCGTCTATCCAGCGGAATATACGGCCACTAATTGGTCCGCTGGCTAATGAGGATGCTGACAGCGCCGGAACAATTCCGTTTATTAAACAATTATGCTACATAAATATTACATCATTATATGCACACTTATTTACAACCTTTGCACCACGTTTTATTTGAAGTGACCGTCTGAAGACCCACCCAAGTAGAGCACCGTAATCATCTTACCACCGACAACCACTGGTGCAGAAAGGTTCTTGACAAAATGTATCATTTATATCCGAAACGCCTCATCTAATTGAAACAGCGGTTTTATGCAATCAATTTGTATGACTAAGGATGGTTCTTAGACAGGTTTATTCGCCACAAATCACTTGAGGACGCTGCAATAAATGATGAATAAATGATGAGTTTTCAATATATTTTTTATAGAGCCTCCCCGCCATCTATGGGTAATCCACGAGAACGGCACCCAGGTCGCAAAGGCAAGTGCTGGGGTCAACATAAGTCAGAACATCGGCCCATATTATGTAGGAGACACCGTACATCTCTTCTGTGTCGCCTTTGGAGGTAATTATTGCTTTAAAATAGCTTAAAAGTATACCTCAACTCTACAGTGTGCCAAGATAATGGGATCACAATGTAAGCACCCTTCATTTTGTAGTTTTTAAAGTATTTTTAAGTTCATGTGAATTGTGACAATAATAAAAAATGCATTTTCGGATTTTAAGAAAACGCCACCTAATGTTCTCATTTTCTTGAGAACTACACAAAATAGAACCATTATATTAGGAAAAAATTACGGAAAACGAGAAAGAGAATAGCCGCGTATGGATGTAGTCTATTATTATGGCGTCGATTCTCTTGTTCACCAACTAAACTTAATTTTATCTATCGCTCTCTTTTAGGTACTAACACT
This sequence comes from Perizoma flavofasciatum, assembly GCA_958496245.1. Classification (NCBI taxonomy): domain Eukaryota; kingdom Metazoa; phylum Arthropoda; class Insecta; order Lepidoptera; family Geometridae; genus Perizoma; species Perizoma flavofasciatum. The sequence continues at coordinate 7,171,223 of OY292425.1, read as the reverse complement.
AACAAAATATAACAACAATTTTAGTGTAGTCAACTGTAGTCAGATTTAGGTTTTCTATACAAGTTTGGTCGTGATTTCAAAATATGCTGACTATAAAAACGAAGACGGTAACTAATTTGACAGGAGTAAAAATCTTGCGATCTTTTTTTTGCGTGCACTATTAGAAAAAAGAGCGACAGTTTAAATTAAGTTTAGTTGGTGTACTAGAGAATCGGCATTAAGTTTTGTATAATATGTGGTACTAGGTTCCTAATGTAAATAAATTTTCTAGGTAAACCACTAGCCTCCCTCTCATGGTGGTCCGACCAGCGACTGCTGAAAGACACCTCGACCCCCCTGTCGGAGCAACGCGTCCGCAGTGACATCATGTACGGGCCGCTGAGGGGCGAGGATCACGGCCGCGTCCTCACCTGCTTCGCACAGAACAACGAAAGAACAACGCCATTGTCCATCGATGTCGTGGTCGATATGCTTTGTGAGTCTCTAGCTTAACAACGCCCTAAATAAATATCGAAAAACTTGCAAATATTTTGATCAGAATCGAGAATACAGTTAGATACAGAGATACAGTTCTATAACTATGTAGTTCTGGGGACGGTAAATAGCCACACCGTTCAACTTCGCTGAGTCGATGGAAAAGTTAGGTATAGTTTAGGTTTAGTTAGATTTAGTTTTGGTAGCAATAATGCACCGTTGTCTGTAAGAGATCGCTGTCAGCGATAAGACCGCCATTTGGAGGACCTACTTACATTGTGTTCCTCAATAAAGTGATATTTCATTTCATATTGTGAACTATAGTGCCTCCAGAACTAGTCTCACTGCGGACAGAAGGGCACGACAGTGGTCGAGTGCGCGCCGGGGAGACGCTGCAGGTGCAATGCAGAGTGTTGGGTGCCCGTCCGCCGCCGCCCATCATGTGGCGGCTCGACGACAATCAACTCATCAGCTTAGAGCAGAACATTACGGTTAGTCACTTTGTAGCGCGATCAATATACATAATATAAGTAATTTATTCAACTTCGGAACACAAGGAACGCTTTGACACTTTTGTTGCTTGGTAAATAATTTTCTCTAGCGGCTGTACATAGGTAGGCCTTGGCAGATAGTAAATAACTGTGTAAAGTAAAAAAAATACCATAATTATTTGAGAAATAATTATGTGATGTACCTACTTACAAAAAAACTACTGAAACCATTAATTATTATAATTTACTACACCTCGTGTAAATGATGTCGTTTCATAATTTAGTCCGTCCGTTTGTCACACTCCAATTTCTCCCTAAATTTGAAACGTACCAAGATAAAGTTTGACCTTCCCTCCCCCCTCCGTGTGGTATCATAAAACAGGTATCTAAGGAAATAAAAGGCTTCAAAGTAATAAATAATGCTGGACATTTTTACACAGCATCATCTAGCCCCTAACAGGAACTACATGATTGATATACTACATAAATACACTGTTTTTGTAAATACTGACCTATTATTCATAGAAAATACCCAGACCCGAGACAAATATTTGTAGATTTATCACATTTAATAGCAAATATAACATAAGAAGATAGTTAAAAATGTGGAGGCTTTCATAGGTATCAGCTGTTCTAGCTAGACATGCTATTTGTATGTCGAAACATCCGACTTTGATTAATACAAAATCAAAGAACATGGGTCAGAAAAATAGATACCGAATTTTATGTCTTCAATCTTCTTACATTTCTAGATGGAATCCTCTCAGAGGCTAGTGGTTAGTGAGATCCAGCTATCGATAGATCGTGAGTATGACGAGTCCAGTCTGACATGCTGCGCGCCCGCTTACACGCGTGAAGAGGAAAAATTCGTTTGCGCTGAAAAACTATCACTTACAGTTCTGTGTAAGTACTATTACTAGCTGGACCAAGATTTGCTAATCGACAAGCAAAAGCATGATGGCGCTATGGTCGCGCAGGTAAGCCATGGTATCTGCGGGGTCCGCGTGGGCAACAACGCTTATTATTTTGTGTTGAAGTATACTTACGAGCCGTTCTGTGAAAATAAACTATTCTCCATATCACATACGAGGAATTGGGACCTCCAACTTGATAGATTATCACATCCTAGTAGGTAAGTTTGTGGACTATAACATGGTTTAACATCCCTAGTAAGTTTGTGACTATTACCAACAAACTAGCCTTTGCAGTAGGGAATTCATTGGATGACGGAACTTGGACGTTATGCATGCAGCCCTGGCGTCTTTCGAATTGGGGTTTCTGTTGTTTAGGAAATGCATAAAGGTTGAATTCGCCAGACAGTCACAGTGAGTGAGTCACAGAAGTACCCATCAGTGGAATTGCATTGCAGTTGTTTTGATGGAGAAGCGTTCTACAACGCAAATATATTTTCTGGCTTCTGGAAATGTTTCAGTGCTTTGTTTTGATGGCTGCAGATCCTCCTGCGTTACACATCGTGGTGGAAGAAGATTTTGTAGACAACAACACGCTGGTGGTCGCTAAAGGCTCAACAATACGGATGGCGTGTAGTTTTCAAGCAAACCCCGCTGTCTATCAGCTAATCTGGTTCCATGAGGTAATCGAAACATCTCAATTGCAGAATAAAGTGTAGATGAAAAAGATGGCAGTCGCTAATTCTGGGTTTGTAGGGCCTCTTGTTATGCACTTTGATACATAACGTTGCATATAACCATATATATAAGTATTTACGAAGTTAATACATTTAATTTAAAATTGCACTCTTTTCATATAAAATATTTTTTCGTGCTCTAACATAATTATTAATTATTTAATTAGTGTACCAATATACTAATAATATAATTCATAATTCAGGGCGTATTATAATTCAATTAAAAATTGGTCATTTCAATAGTACATTATTGCAGAGGCCGCGAAAAAGGCAATTGCAAACTTAGTCATAATACAGAATGTAACATAACTTAATTTTCCCAAATTCAAAACTGATGCTGTGTTCGTAAAAACTATACTTCGCGTGTTCTTTTTTCGAAAGTTTCTAGCCGTTGGAGATGTTACCGTAATCACAGCTATTATAATACTATAATCTAGTCTGTTTACTCATATGGCTATACCAGGCAAACAGTATTTTCAGTTCCTTTATAAAATTATATTCTAATGCAATATTTCAGGATGACATAATCACCCACAGCAAGGACGGCAGCGAAGTTGTGCAGCCATTTTTAGAGCTTGTTGACATATCTGAAACCGACGCCGGCGAATATGTGTGCGCCGCCACCAACGACGAAGGGTCCGCCTACAGCGAGCCGATCAATATCAACGTAACATGTATGACACTCAAACCAAACGTCATTTTTTAGAAAATTATAAACCCCGTCGTGTTTCCCATTACGTATTGCAGCACTCCTCTAGGCGATATAACGTTACTATGAAACCATCCTTGAAGTATGTACACAAAAAGATTGAAAAAAAAAATTACAATCGGATTGTCCGAATCCGAAGCCGTTTCGGAGATGTTAACAGACAAGTGAAGTGAAAATCGTTATCACCAAAAGGTTAGGTACACGAACCACATAGATAGGTCAAATGACCTGTCTATGTGGTTCGTGGACCATAGCGATAATCAAATGATTGTCGCAATTTTTTTTAAACAGATTGATATTTTTGTGATCGTTAGTACTAACATTACCATCATAAATGTACTGACAAGGAACTGTCATTATATTTATTCCTTTATTCTTAGTTCGCGAATAAATATCCAGCAAAATAAATTATAAAATAATGAACCGTGCCACCCATGCCACGTTTCGGAACTAATCTAAAACGTCGTAATTTTATAACTTTTTCGCTATGACGACCTGTCGAATCGCTCTAAGATAGTCTACAATTTAATCTGCAAGCGATTTGTGTGCATTATTCAAGCTCAACCATGTCATATAAACCCTTGTGAGACACAAAGCAATTTGGTTCCTTGCAGATGCATCTTACTGCGAGGAAGAGAGCATAGTAGAATATGGTTTGGGAGAGAATGAATCTATCAACATAACCTGCAACGTGAAAGCCAGCCCCGAACCGACTTCGTATCGCTGGGTGCTGGTGAACAGCGAGGTCAATGTCACTACGATGAAAACGCAACCGCAAACGACGCTCGACACACAAGAAAACGTACTCGTGTTTGAAAGAATCAATAGCACGACTTACAGTAAGTCTAATGCAAAACAATGTGCATAGGATTATTCATTCGATTAATACAAAGAGTACAAAACCCATGTCACGCCATTTTTGAATCAACATTCTATCTTAAGGATGAAAGCGAGGCAAAAACTTCATCTTGCTTGTCTGCTTTTTGGTGTACTTAAACATAATACGCCTAAATACTTGCGCGAAAGGCTAACGTGGATTTCTAAAACTAGATCATTACGTAAGTGCTCCAAACAGCTGTCTACCCAACGAGATCACTCGTCATCCTTTAGAGGCAGTTTCCGGTACGCTGCTTCAAAGTGCTGGAACAACATTCCACCACCGATTCGAGACCTACAAGGTATTCATGGCTTTAAGCATAAACTCAAATCATTTCTTACAAGTCACCAAAAAGCATATGGACACTTAAGAAACGAAATATCGATTTTATAACGAGCCTACCTACCTCTCAATTTACTAGTAAATATGTTATATTAAAACACATGTTTACCGTAGTCGTTGCATTATTTCATGTAAACTCATCAACTCAGTTTGACGCGCTTTCTTCGTTTAACAAGTTTGTACACCGTTATAATGATTTATATTTATAGTTAGGTATATTATGTAATATTATATTCATTTATTAATCGTAATGTAAGCAGACATAGTGTTTGGGTGATTTCACTTAGTGTTTGGGTCCAACGGAAGCGTTGTGTTGCCAGTTGACACGACAAATGCCGAGTTGGACGCCATTTTGCGTCGTTGCTTATTGCTAGGTATCGGCAGGCACATACTTTTGTTAGTATTTAGATTTTGTTTGTGTAAATCCCGTGTTTGTTTTGTCTGTCTGTTTTATATTGTGCACCGTTAGCAAATAAATGTATTTTCTTTCTTTCTTTTATCTTACTACTATTATAAACGCGAAGTTTGTGAGGATGGATGTTTGTTACTCTTTCATGCAAAAACTACTGAACGGATTTTAATGAAACTTTTAAGCATAGGGTACTTTTTATCCTTATATCACGCGGGCGAAGCCGTGGGCCGTACCGCACACGTAGTATTGTAGCATCTACATTCTACAATATATGCTAATATGCTAGTATTGTATAAACGGGAATTTTCACGTACCGCATACGGGGTGTATCTACACGACGCGACGCGGAGGAAGAGCGTCGCGATCACTCTCGGAATGAGTCGAAGCTTAGGCTACTTCCTACCACATCCAAGCCCATTGTTCTCGGAAAAGAAAACTTTCATACATTAGTTCCCAACCACATCCACGAGCATTTTAATAATAATTTTTAAAAATATTTTCGTTCATACATTCGTTCCCACTCACATCCATGCATAAGTTGAGGTAGAGTCAGCACGAGAATCTTCTGATAGTTTTGTCTCTTGTTTGGTCTTGTACCACAACACACAACAAATCGGCACTTAGCGTCACAATAGATCAAGGCTAACTGGCCGACTTTACTGATAAAAAGCTGCATTTTTGTTTCAATGCAATAAAGAGAGAAGTGAGGCGGTTAATTTGCTCTCTGATTGGATAAAAAAAAATCTGTTTTGCTCGTAAGCTTGACTAGTAAACTATGTAATAGTAACTACTTAGCAACTAGCGGTTTTTTCTTATTTATTTGCGTCGAATTTTTTGCTATTTTTCTATTAAGGTAGGTAATCATAAAAGATAATTAAATCTTTAAAGAAGGTATGATTCAAATTCAAATGTACCTACTTACTTATAATGACATTCAAGAGCCATAATATAGCCATGGTAGAGCCAAGCATTATTTTAGACTCGCAACTTAAATATTGAATATCGTCGTCATGATACAAATAAATAAAATCCAGAAGCCTTGCTGATGTTGACTGTACTCAAATATTTCGTGGATGTGAGTGGGAATATTTTTTTAAATTAAATGCTACTGAGGATGTTAGTGGGAATCTTTTTTGGATGTGATGCGAACGGGAAGGAATGACCGAAGCTTAGTCGGTGCCTTCGCCGATAGTGCGTGAAAATTCCCGTTTTTTACAATATGAATAATCAAATTCAAAATAGTTTTCGGAAAGGATTAAGTTAAACTTTACAAAGGGCTGCAATAAGACACATTTAAAAGAAACACTTTTTAATTTTTGACGGTTCCTCCCACAGAACATTTAAAGTACCTATGTATTTACTGGTCTTCTTATTTGCTATTCCGAGAATTAAGACAAAATATCATCGACATAAACGCAATTGTCGATAAATTACCTTGTCGTTTTTGCATACATCAGGAATAATAAACACTCAACAGTCATATACAGGTCCTGACCCTACGCTAGGATTCCCTGTCGTGGGTATTAGGAACTACGAGTAACATGGTACTACAACACCCGGACCCGACAAATAAATAATGCTGGGCATTTTTCACACACCATCATCTAGTCCCAAAATAAGCAGAGCTTGTGTTATGGGAACTACAAGACTGATATACTACTTAATACATTTTTTTTTGTAAATACATACATAATAGCAGGACATGCAAACATTAGTCTCGCAGCGGCAATCGAACCCACACCTCTTGCGTTTCAGCCGCCCACAAAGGCCACTGAGGCCGTGGTATTTTTCAAGGTGTGTTAATCAAGGTTCATATGTTATTTCAGGCACCCTATTTTGTTGGGGAATAAATGACATGCCCGAGAGAGGTGATGACCACACTCCGTGCACGTTCCTAGTGACGGACGAGACAATGCCCCGTCCGCCTGTCAATTGCGAGGCTGTTAAGAATACTGCTAAAGATATCATAGTCAAGTGCCAAAAGGGCCATGATGGTGGCCTGCCTCAGGTAAAACCACTCCAAAATACAACCACACAAATCCTGCATGCACAATACTACGTAATTCACTCCGAAAGTAATCATATACGAGTACCTACCTTATTTTCGCGCAATGGTAGGAAAAAAATCAACCACAAATGTTTTAATTTCAGAAATTTAAGTTCATCGTCTCATCATCAGATTCAGACGACCACATACTCTCAATAATCAACGGAGACCCCGAATTCAGGATTCCTGAGCCAAAGCAAACAAACTACAAGTTCGTTATTATATCATTCAACGACAAAGGAATGAGTAAAAGCGTGGTAATTGAGAAAACTGACGTTGTTGATGAATCAGAAGGTAAATATCGCAAAAAAATGCAGAAGGATTAAATTGACCAAGAAATACCCACGAAGAGCATGAACCATCCTTGAAGTCATACGGAAGAAAAAGTAACGGCTTCCTCTCTAGTACGTATTAGTTTTACATAAACGCTCATTTAACTTTTTGTTTAGTTCCAGAGATGCCACAGAGTGCAGTGTCTAACATAACAACTCTTGCATTGGCGTTATTCGGAGGAGTTCTTTTAGTAGCGCTGGCTGCTTGTGGGCTGGTGCTTTGCTCGCATGAACGTGGATCCAGGCTCGACCTGCCGCGCGCCCATTCCGATCCGCCGCTATGCGCTTATAACACAGAAGGTAAGGAAAATAAACTCATTCCCAAAAAAAATTGTTTCGTTTCCAATTATTGTAACGAGCCACAATTCGATGAGCTTTTGTTACTTGACAAAACAGTCTCTCATTCACGGCTCTGCGTTAGTTTTAGTGCACGGACTAAACTGAGCTTTCTATCGCTATCATGTTTCATAAATACAACCATATAGTTACGCCTGTTTCCGGGAGGGGTAGACAAATACCATGGATTTCCACTTGCTACGATCCTGGCATACCTCTTTCGCTTCATTCATTTCTTGGCCTTTCTCTAGAATGTCTCCAATTTGATCAGAGTACGTTCGCCGAGGCCTTCCAACTATCCCATTCACGCTCTCCTTGTATACTTATTTTGTTAATCTTCTTTCATCCATATTTTCTACATGCCTAAACCATCTCAACATACCTTTCTCAACTCTCGTTACTACATCTTCATTCACTCCACACTGCTCTCTTAACACGCTGTTCCTCACTATATCTCTCAAAGTTACACTACACATAAAATTCTCAAAGCTCTCATCTCCACAGCATTTATTCGACTTCAAATTGCAGAATCCAATTGCGAAACATACCACGACAGCGAAGACGGCAGCGATTTCAATGTGAGACGCACCGAGTCATTTCGTCGAGCCGTGTCCCGATACCCTTCGAAGAACTTCGATGTTCGAAGGACCAACTCTTTTCACTCGGCCCGTTACATGCACGACGTAGAACCAGAGATCAAATGCAACGAAATGATGCGTCATGGCAACAACTGCAGGGTGCATTCCATGCAGAATATCAGTCGTAAGAGAGATATGGATTCGCTATGCGACCATCTTGTTCTTCACTTACCACCAGAAACGAATTATAATGCTCCTAGGCCGGTAAGACATTACTAGATGGGTCTAAAATACTGAAAAGTTGCATTCGTAAGAAACGCATCCACTCGACAGTTTTTCGTCGACTTACGTTGCAAAATTGGTTATGTTAACGGGATAAAATAAAGCCTATGTCCGTCCACCCTGAAAGTCCATTCTAAATATTGGTGAAATATTTTTTAAATCGGATGAGTACTTTTTGAGAGTACCCCCCAAATACAAACTTTACTTCTATAGGTATACTAGACTGACTATTCTTTTCAGATGAACACTTTCTACACAATACCAAGAAAAACGCGCCAGAAACTAGCGAAAGAAATAAGCGATGAGACATCAGAAATCACTCAAACATCGGACGGCTTCTCACTACCGCCACCGCCGGATGAATTTGGAACTTACAGAGCCGCTACAAGGATCAAAGACATCCCGACAAAATTAATGCCAACTTACACGACTATCAATAAAAGAAACACTACAGTTAAAGAACCTTCGATACACTACACACAAATGTCCCCGATGAACGTGGTCGGAGTACCGACTATTAGCGGAGCGCAGAATAGCTTGTACACTTACCCAGATGAGGAGCTCCACGGCCGCCAGGTAACCACGAACCCTTTCGATGATGACTCCACCTAATCATTTCTTATCTAATCGAATGTTTTGTTCGTTTCGAAGGACGCGCAAGATAGTGGAGTCACTTATCACAGAGAATCTGGATTTTAAATGTTTAGTAAGAGATGTATGTATTTCACTATTATTAATGCGATTACAAGTAGAAATATTGAGACTAAGCGACAGTTGTACATAATTTAGATCTCGCTCAAGCATTTTTACCCTTATACTAATTTGCACCATTCAGCTAATAAGGTAGTAATTAAAAACGACTGTCTTAGATAATCATTTATTTACAAAAATAGAAACCATTTTAGTGCCTTTCTATAGTGGGATCACTTAACGACGCACATCAACATGATTATAATTAGTTATTTTAATCAAACAAAAATAATGCAGCATGTTTTAGAAAATATTAACAAACAAAAAATAAAACAATGACAAACATTTGCCTAGCGCGATAATAACTCGTACTATTTATAAATTCATGCATCAGATAGAAATTTTAGAATTAATGTTAGCTATTTATTTAGTTATTGAATTAATTTATCAGTCACTGCCATGTTTATTACATTAGTAATTTTAATGGTGTTAAATTGCAATACAAATGTAGTAAAATTATTAATAACTAAGATTTTTTTTATGTAAAAAATCTTTGAATAATAAAATATTTCAGTCATAAATTGTATGTATTATGTTGGATGTTACCTGAGATAGGTATATTTTTAACAAATAAAACACTGAGTTTCCTTATGATGAGAACAGAGCGGGCTCTATCAAGATTGTACTTATGTCTAACTAAAAAACAGAAACTTATGACACATTGTGGTTGTATAAAAATGCATTTTGTTATTGGTACATCAGAGTTAAAAAAATACTTATTTTTATTTTACAGTATTGAATAACAACTCTTCATATTTTCTTAGTTATAAGCCCTAAAAATAACCTACAATTTGTATATTTTTGCTATTGAACGTTGCTAACTCAATCCATGCGGTCTAGAAGCGCCTGCACCAGTGATAGTCTTTCTATGAGTCGATTTGTGTTGGGTCGCGCCTGCAACAATACACTTACGTGATTCAGGGGGCTTGAAATGGAAGTGGAAATGTTTTTGATAAAATAATATTAATAGTCAACCTATTAGTATGATTTTAAATAAAAAATTGGCTTATACTACACATTTAAATAATAATAAATTTGTGTTCCTACCAGCTCTTGGTAACCGACCTAATAATATAACAAGGATACCAAAGAATCAAGAAGATACACAATTTGTAAGAACTTTTAAGTATTGATTAGTGCAAATTACCATTTGTCAAATACATACAGGCAAGTGTAGCTTTTCTTTTAAAGTTAGAGTTCTTATAAAACAATAAGGTGAATTTTGGTGACATATATATCTGCATAGTTTAAAAGTTTATTTTAAAAAAACATGGTTGTGTACAACTTTTTTCCAATCATTTTATTATATTTCCGGCATTATTTCTTGTAAAGAAACCTTTCTAATCAAAACATAATGATTGGAAAAATCAAAAGAAATGTTCCCATACATTTTCCATCCCATACGATAGCATTCGTTTCAGGCCTTTTGTTATGAACATAATTATCACTATAAACAAGACGTTTACCATGAGTTTTATTGTTACTCGACATTTCGGCACAGTCACGCCAGTTGAGCCATGATGCGGGGGGAACTGAATTCGTTTCGGATGGATGTTATTGGCAGCCGAATCGATTCGACCATTGTATCGCTATTTTAAAGAGAACGATACCACTTAATAATTTAAACATTTAGAGGGCTAAGGCTGAGCTGATACCTTTTCGGCGCTACATTGACCTGTCTTAAAACATCAGCAAGGAGGGTGTGGCATTTCTGTCCAGGGGGTCAGCTGCCAAGTTTTACCTTGATAAATTTGCGTTAGCGTGAAAGGAAAAGCAAGCGTGAGGTATTTGTCTAGCCCCCTAGGTCTATGTAAATAGTCAAGTAGACTATTTCCACTTTGCCATATTAATTTTTGTGCACCTATCCCTTCCCACAATTATCCTATTCCTGTATAGGCAGGTACCCTCCTAAATTATCATTAATGTCGTGCCAAATACATTTTTGATTGAGCCATTTCAATTTATTTGTATGCATATTCAAAATAGCTAGACTACGCGTACACTGGAACGCGCAGTCCGTACAAGGCTTTATAAGGCCGACATTCACTCTCAACAAGTCCTTGAGTCGTGGTACTATGGTAGAGTGGTATGGTACTCACCTGGAGTGAAGAGAGCGCCGCTTCGTGCAGGTCCTTGCAGCGCGCGAGGGCTCGGCGTCTCAGCGCGGGCGGCAGAGACAGTAGCTCCCCGCGCGCAGCCTCCAGCAGCAAAGCGGCTACGGCGCACACGTGCGTCTCGTCGCCGCACCCGAGCCAAACGCGCTCATTCACACTCACCATTCTATACAACACGTGTGAAAAGTTATTTTTTACAAATTTTAAAACCTCTTATATGTATTTCCATTATCGATTGGAGTGTCCCTTAGTTCTTTAATACGATAAAACCTTAGAACCACCACTGAAGTTTTATCAGATAAGCAGCTGTTTTAGAGATAAATGGAAACAGACATCAAAAACCAACCTCCTAGGATAAATGCATTTACGGGCTCCTTACGGGTTGCGGGTAAAACACTCAAAAGTCATAAGTTCATGACATACAAACATTTGTCTCGCAGCGGGTATCGAACCCGCACCTCTTGCGTCTCTGCCGGCTACTCGTCAGGCACCCACGCAAAGAACCTTTCTTGAAGTCATACAAAACGATTACAATTAGTTACATCATTTTACATTTTAGCATCTATTGTAGTGCCCCCGAGTGACATGTGACGATTAACTATTTAGGAGCCTTCCCAATGACACCAGCTTTAAAATTAAAACAGTGGATTGAATGGGGCGATACGTTTAGGAGCCTATAACATTTGATAATATTCGTGCAGACGAGCATCAGACCTGTATTTCAGAACGTCATTAAATCGAAACGTATAATACAGTTAAAATGATTGTATATCCCAATATACTCACTTTATATAAATATCCAAAACTTGCTCGATTGTGACGCCGATGTTTAAAATAGTTCTGAACACCATACTCTTGTCCGCTGAAAGCTTACAGCTCATTATTTCTAATTGACGCACGATAAAATCTGAAAGTAAGAAAGTTGTTAGTCATTGGGTTTAATATGGTAATAAGACTTCAACTTCACGTTTACAACTTTACAAATTGGCAAAATAAACTACACACGTGAGACATCATTAATTTAACATAGTAGCTGTCATTTCATAGAATAGCACAGCTTCGGTGAATAGGTAGCCGGGATATGCTAATGAGTTTTATGTGCTACTAATTGACTTCACACGGCATAGGCAAATACTAGGCGTATTTATTTATCCTACTACTATTATAAACGCGAAAGTTTGTGAGGATGGATGTTTGTTACTCTTTAACGCAAAAACTACTGAACGGATATTGATGAGACTTAACAGTAATATAGCTTATATATCAGAATAACACATAGGCTACTTTTTATGCGGGTAACACGCGGGCGAAGCCTTGGGCAGAAGCTAGTATAAGTGAATACAATCAAAACATTCACGCGAACTTTGACAACAATTGGTTACTACCGCTACCGATCAGACCTGCGGGCCAACCATGATCTCTTAGAGCAATATTAAAACAATATTACACTTCAATTTCGTACCATAACCTTCTATAAGTAAGCTTACTTTAATATTATAGAGGCGAAGCAGTTTTGGTGACGTCACCATGATTTGTTCACTCAAAGCGTACCATGATGTGAGTTTTGACAGCAAGTAATATTGTTCTTACGTCAAATCTAGCAGTGATGAAAAAGTTACTTTTTCGCGGCGGAAACAATATTGTTTTTCAAATTATAGCACAACTAAGCGTTAAATTATCCTAAAATGAAAGAAAAACGAGTTTATTTTCACAATATTTAATACAGAATATGGTAAATTGGTAAAAAGCACTAGTAATACAAAAAAATGTGATGTTCTTGTAGATGGCAAACGAATACGAATTGTTTTTGGAAGCTGATACCGCTGAAAAACACTTCTAGGAAGCAACGTCGAAGACCATTGCTTGACGAATGAGATCCCTTGAACTTATATGAAGCGGAGTTCGTCAAACGATAGAAACCCAACGTATTCTCACGCTGCGGAAATAGTAATCCATGAACCACTTCTAATTCCTTATAGGCAGCGTCTAATACTTAGTTTTAGTAAAATAAGGTATTTTGTTTATATACGTTTATCACAAAAATACGTATTAAACTTGTATTTAATTACTTTCTGTTGGGCATTTTATTATAATTATATTAATATCGATATAAAAACATTTACGAAACAATATTTGGTAAACTATCGCGCAACGTCAAAAGTGATACTCTCCGTCCGAGTGTCTGACGTAAAAAAAACATTCCGTTTTTGGCAATTTTGAAAGTGCAAATGAGGTTTGTTTTACATTATTTTTTCAATATTTCTCAGAAAGATGTATATTCTCGATATATAAAGAAAATTTTAGATTTCCTAGGCTAAATACAGCAAAACTTTAGACAAATAAAATTGATTTTAAGGCAACTAAATGTTGGAAGTTGATATGTAAACGTGTAATTCGGAACGTGTTCCCTAGCAATTGTGCGAAAGTGATAACGCTATACGAAATCATGGCGTTGACTCGCTCTTTCTTATGGCAATAATAGATTATCATTCGTTCTTTCAACTCACTACGCAGGGATAAAACAATAATGTTTAAATAGTTCATGGTATGAATCAAAGTAATGTTGCTACAAGCTTAAAACAAAACGCTCCTGAACCATGATGGTTTAGTAAATGATTGTGGTAGGCCTACAGGCCTTTACTGCCACTTTCAATATTACTTTGATCTTTCCATCCACCGGCAACGATATTATTTCTCTCACAAGTATGCAAGTTCGAATGCAGGTTTCCAGCTCCTATCTACCTGGCATGCTGTTGAGTGATTATGAATTATATACAGCGCTGTCTTTTAATTCCATTTTGTCCTGTCCGTCCAAGGTTGTCTGGAAGAGATCGCTTTTAGAGATAAGGCCGCCCATTGTACCATATATTTTCATGAATTCATGTTTTTTTTTAATTTGCTTTTATATGCAATAAAGAGTTTATCTATTTCTCTATCTGTATAAAAATTAAAAGTTGGATCAGCGTCCGCTGCCTCTGACTCTCCGCTACCGTCTAGTCTACAGCCTAGGACGATAATCGAGAGCTTTATCGTAGTCGATACTTACACAATGGGAAACAATGTCCCGTGTTGACATATTCCCGGCCGAGCGAGGTCAGTTTGCTGAGCACCGAGGCGAGTCTCTCGTCGGGCGAAGTCAGCACTCTGCCGGCCGCCTCAGCCTCGGCCAGGATATTGCTCCAAATAGTTTCCACTAGAAAGGCGTCGTTGTGTCCGGAACACTGCACGATGGCTAATTTGCATTCCCATAGGTTGTAGCGGTTCGCGTATTCCTCGTACAACTGTCGGTGAGGGAAAAAATACAATGGGTGGTATAAAACTACTCCTGAATACTGAAGGCACAGTAACAGCGATCCCTACGTATAAATGATGAAAACAAAACCACGTAATTCCGAAGGATGTTTAAGCTGACTGTTTTGTATAAATTCTTGTTCTCGAAATATCGTATTTGTAGAAACCATAGGGTCCTGGTTATGTTAAGATAAGTATGTAGTTATGAAAGAGGTTACGATGAGCTTAAATAAGAGCAAATACAACCGGAATATCTTAAGTTTCATTCAGAAATCGGGATAAAGCATTTTGCTAAATTAACGGTGGTAAATGCTCTTATTTGGTGGTAAATGCTCGAGAATCACGGTTCGAACGTTTCTTCGGATGCCATAGGAATGAATATTTTAGCTGCCCTTACTGAACCATCTTGACTCTCTAATCTCTGTTACCTCCTGATTATAGCGCAGACCATATCGCTAAGGTTACCAAGGAGCTAGGGTAACCAGGTTCAGATAGGTTCTACTGGCAGCCGCAGAGCTAAGCTTAGCTAACCACAAAGTAAAGAATGACAGTAAATTTTTGAAAAATCTTAAAACTTCCGACGATTGCGTAAAATTGCATTTCAAGCCGTTTTATATACCTCGTGTGTTCATAAGTCTTGAGACACAGTAAAATTAAAATATTTTTGGAGCTAAGTTGAGTATTCATTTATTGGATATTAAAATTAAAACTACTGACATCTAGATCTGTATTTAAAAATAAATCATTCAAAATGGCCGCCTTTGCATTCAATGCAGGCCTTCAAACGCGTGCGCCATTCATCTATGGCGGCACGAATCTTTTCAATGGGAATCCGTTTCGATTCTTTAATAAGGGCTCGCTTGAGAGAATCCAGGTTTGGGTGAGACTTTCTGCATGCCCTCAGCTCCAATTCCGTCCATAAAGAATAATCCAAAGGATTCAAGTCAGGGCTTGACGAGGGCCAATCTTCGCTCCGAATCAAGCCTGGCAAATTGGCCTCCAGCCAACGTTGGGTAGTCTTAGCTTTATGGGAGGGAGCAGAGTCCTGTTGGAAAACCCAGTATTTTCCAGCGAATAGCGTATCATTTAATGGTTTAACCACCGCTTCCAATATGTCGGTTTGGTAATTTTGTGCCTTCACCTTGACGCCTTGCTGGCAAAAATGAAGCGAAGTGACCCCCTCGTAGGAAACACCCCACCAAACCATCACACTTGCTGGATGATGAGTGCGCTGGACATTGCGTACAGATGGCTGGACGTCCTTTGAACTTCTGGCGTAAACCTTATTGTTCTGCCGGTTAAACTTTTCTTCCACCGTGAAGATCTTTTCATCGGTAAACAGGATATTATTTGGATCGTGTCTCTTCAATAGGTTCCGACATCGTTCCAGTCGCAATTTACGAAGACGCTCGTTTAAATAATGCACTTTCCTTCGACTGTAGGCCTTTAGTTTAAGATCATATTTAAGTATCCTGTTCACCGATATTCGCGAAATGTTGGTCTGCAGAGCTAATTTCTTTTGAGTCCGGCAAGGGTTGCGACGAATTCGCTCTCTGATTACTTTGATGTTGGCGGGCGTCCTTACAGACCGCGGGCGGCCACATCTTCCACGGTCTTCTAAAGAGCCGGTCTCCTTGTACCTCTTTATGGTATAATACACAAAGTTCCGACTACATCCCAAACTTTGGATTTCACTAAAAACTTGCATTGGTTTTTTTCCTGCTTGAAACAGTGAAATTACAGTCGCACGCAAATCTTTTGTTGGCGCCATTTTCACGGAGAATGAAACAAATATTCAAATGTATATTTTTTCTGATACAAAACATTCGAAATTTAAAATTTTAAAAGTTTAAAAAAGGTTGCATGAATTACTTTCTTTTTAAATTAATTAAATAAGTTCGTCTCAAAACTTATGAACACACGAGGTATATGGTAACGGATAAAAATATACACATACAAAAAGAAACAATCTCTTATGGCAAACATATATAAGGGCTTCTTACGTCACGGGTAAAAAGACACTAAGATAAGTTAGCTTAGCTTGCGGTGTATTGTATTGTAATTATTTATTAATTCATAGAAATAATTAAAATGCACTAAGATAACTCAAATACAAAGAATCTTTTAAAAAAATATGTAAAAGTATGTGGCCTGTATGGTACCTGTGTGATTTCCAATAGTTCGTCATCCAGCCTCTGCATTTGATGCGGGTGCGGTTGCAGATGCGTGGGCAGCGCGGCGGCGGCGGCGCGCACGGCGAGCTGCACGCGCGCCACCTCGCTCGCCTCCTCCAGCCGGCGCAGCAGCTCCCCGCCGCCCGCGCGGCCTGCGCCAGCGCCGCGCACGCACACCACGCCGGCGGACAGCCAAGACATGCGCTGAGATAGGGTCGCGCCAGATCTGAATATTACAATCAATTTAACAACAACACCCAACAGACACATACATACTCCTGACCCTGCACTAGGATTCTCTGTATCGTGCGTATTGTACCACAACAACAAGACCCAGAAAATATCTGCAGAACATGCAAACATGTATCCCGCAGCGAGAATCCAATCTGGTGTGTGTCTTACGTTGAGACGTAAACCTGTCAAATCAAACCTGGTCAGGTTTGTTTGCCGGCTACTCGAACGCCACATCATCGAGGTCGTCGCGGGGAGATAAAAAGATGGAGTGTTTTCCATACAAATTATAAGCCCACACTGCACTCGTTTGGGGTTGGACAGGCAGGGTGGCTATTTTCAAACAAAACCTATTAAAATAAGACCAAACGCGAATTGACCATCATCAGGCCCTATGACCACAAGTCACTATGATCAAAAGACTATACAAAATAGCCTTAATCAAAAAATGCTTTTTTTGGTCAAGAACAAAAGCACAAAACACTAAAGGAACGGTAATATCTGCAGAAGTTTGAAAAGCTGTGTCGCGAATACTAGCTCCCTCAGAACAGAATCAAACAAAAAATATATTTATGACTTTAAATATTATAAATCCGAAAGTTTGGGTGTTGTCAAAGGACCATCGTAACAGCTGAAAGGAACATTGTCTTAAATTCTGTAGACCACATATAATCAATCATCACCTAAAATGGTACAGATATTACAATTTTAGACAATGATATACAAGGTTTAGTATTTACCCTGGGCGAGTAGCGAGGCCTTCAAGTACCTCCGCGGCAGCGAGGTGGTCGCCGCACTGTTCCAGAACCTTCCACAACAAATCCAGTAAGTGCAGAGCGGACTGCGGGGAGCCCGCGCGCGCAGCAGCCTGCAGGTACGTGCGAAGGGTCGGCGGAGGCGACGCTCCGAGGGAAAGTAACTCTGTTGAACCCAAAATGAAATCATAAATATTTTATCCCCCTATTTTGTCATTTTGTAGTTAGTTCTACCGTCAGCCAGTTTTGAAGGTAGCTCAAGATGGTTCATTATACAATTTAACAGGTTGCTAACCTATTGCCGCGTTATTGTAACACTAACCGTTGGTACATACCTTCGAATTTTTGGTCCTAAGGCATCTCACGATGTTTTCCTTTCGCTATTAAAACATCTCCAAATGGGCATGTTTTTAATGCACAAACATTATTTTCAAAACCAAAAATCCATTGGTACGTAATCAATGGATGAATGAAAATACTTTATTGCACACTTCAAGAAAATTACAAACTTGGGTAACAAGTAAAATGAGCAAAATAGTAGGAGCAAAATTTAGAGACTCAGCCTCAAAGCCTCTAGAAGAGTTGGGAAGTCCTAGCATCGGGAATTTATGATGAAGTTAAAAGTCGGAAGAGACGCACTATGTTAAGAAACTGAAAGAACAACTAACCTGATCCTAGGTTTTTCGATACAAGCCATTCGTAAACTGCTACATGTAGAAGTTCGTCGTTTTGCGATAAACATTCCCAGACTAGTTTTCTTCCCTGTAAAAAAAACAAATACTTAACATTTTATTTTGCGAAATCTCAATTCGTGGCGTACTACTAGCTATATCAGAATCAAAGTAAAGATATTTCACTTAAATTAATATACGTATCGGATATTTGTATTGAAATAGCGCGATATATGCTTCAACTAAAATCATGGTTGTATTGTATTTAATGTATTTTGTTACCTGGAAATTAGCGTCATCAGGGGACAAGGTAAGCATAGAATCGTTGGCGGGCTGTGATCGCGTCGGAGACGGTTCGAAGCCGGACGTATCGGCACCGCGCTCGTACAAGCGCTCCAGTGCCGTGCACACTTCCCGGTAGATTTCCATCCTACGAGAAACAATACAATTATGAGTTTACGCCCACGGCTTCGCCCGCGTGGTACCCGGATACATTATGTGCCTATGTGTTATTCTGATGTATAAGCTTTATTACTGTAAAGTATCATCAAAATCCGTTCAGTAGTTTTTGCGTGAATGAGTAACAAACATCCATCTTCACAAACTTTCGCGTTTATAATAGTAGTAGGATGATTCACCGACTCACTACATACGGGACAGGGGTGCTAGACAAATACCTCACGCTTACTTTTCCTTTCACGCTAACGCAAATTAGTCAAGGTAAAATTTGGCAGCTGTCACGTGGCATTTCCACAGCTAATGTCATTTCCATACAAATTAATCTTTCCGCAGGCGTTAACGACAACAGGAAGTGGTATTTGTCTAGGCCCCTGGTCATATTTAACATAGCAGCTACCACGTCTTGGATTGCACTGAGATTTAAATGTGTTGACCTATTACCGCAGCGTCGATACAATGACCAACTAACGTGCGTTCTTTAGCACTTATTAATTCAGTAGGAGAATTATAAGAAGAGACGAGCTATGGAAAGATCAGGAGTTTCAGTAGGCTGCGACGCAAGAGGTGCGGGTTCGGTTCCCGCTGCGGGGCAAATGTTTGCATGTTTTGCAGATATTTGTTCCAGCTTTGGGTGTTGTTCCATGGCACTTGTAATTCCTGGTACCTACAATAGAGGGAATCTTAGGTATCAATGTTGGTGTCGTTGATTTGGATCAATCCCCAGCAGTTGTCGGTTCTTTGAGCCCTTTAGGCCATACTTATCAACTTGCTTTTTCTAAAAAAAGCTTTTTTTAAATTGTCTATAAAAAAAACTTTAAATCTGAAGCCCAATTTGCGTATTTAAAAACTGTCAAATTAAAATCTCGATCACATTAATGTCAAAAACGGTATTCTGCTCGATCAAAATAAACAACTCTGTCAAAAAAAGCCAAATTGAGATTGAAAGTAGGTTGACAGTACTATGCGTTATTATATCGAGACTTGGCTATGAAAGAATCACGAAAATTGGATCTCTGTTATACCATACCTCCTATAATAAGTGAGATGCCCCTCGCGATCTTGAGAAGGCTGGTCACTCCTGTAGAAGTGCAGCGCCTTATCCTGAGGGTCGAGCTTGGCGGCGCACACCACGCACAGTTCTACCACGCCCGAGTAGAACCCGGCCGATACTAGCTTACTGCACACTAATGGTAGGTTCACATTTGGTGCGACATCCTGTAAATAATTTTAAATAAAAAAACAAGAAATAAACTGACAGTCAAATCTAACAATTGATTATGATGACAGATTCTATGAAAATATGTGTCAAAAAGCTTTGATCACCACCTGGGCTAACGACCCGTTATTGTGTTGATGAACTTGGGCCTTAATTATAATTAGGAATTCTAGTGTGGGGTCAGAATTATGTATGTGACTTGAGTATTTTTTTTATAAATTTTATATAGTTTTGACTGCCTCCTGGTACAAAAGCTTACTTTGCAAAGTTTCAACGCTCGTTGTAGCATCTCTTCACGTTCTGTCACATTTTTCTGTTGTTTTGCGAATATCAACAACTCATTGGCTTTGGAACAAGTCGCGTCCTCTTGTCGGTAGAGCGTAGGGCATAGCTGGCGCAGTTTCTGCGAGATTCCGTCTACAGAAGCATTGTCCCGTAAGTAGCCGGCGACTAGAGATCCTAGGAGTAGGCACGCTACTTCTTGCCCACCTACCAACAACTCCCTGAAAGAAAATTCAAGATTCAATACATTAAATACATGGTCATAAAGTCAATATTCATTTATTTGAAGGGTATGGTTGCCGGTGAAATTACAGACACATGAGATCTTTCATATTGATATCTCAAGCAGGCAACGCGTGAGTGATACCTCTGGTATCACTCTGGTATTGCAAGCGTGTATGAGTTACGGTAAGTATGTAAAAAAAAACCTTAAGATTGCGATTGAACCAAGCATTGTCATTCATTTTTTTTAAACAAACAAATCTGGTGGTTATCAGGAACTACGAGTACTGTGGTACCAGACCATTACAACCATTGTACCGCAGCGGGATTCGAACTCGATTCACTGCGCCACCAAGGTCGTCGTCATTTGAACTTTCCATTCAAACGTGCTTATGTAGTGGTAAGGAGCTACCGCGATACTGGGAACGAGCGACTGTAATTATAAGCCAATAGAATGGCTTGTGGATGACGTGATGGAAACGCCGTTTTGGAATGAGAAACCTATCCTAATAACTAATATTAGATGTTTGTAACCGAGAAAGACTGAACTGATTCGATGAATAAATAGATCTTGATCTTAAATAGTTAAAAGAGAGGCTACTTCGCACGCAAGCGATTCTTGGACTAAGCTAGTTCTAAAATACTTGCCTGAAACTGGCGGCATGTAAGGCACTTTGTTGATCCTGAGGAAGGCTAGCGGCAATCACATGAAACTGGTGCTCACATAATACTTTCCACAAACTCAACATTTCTATCGATAAGTCTGAAAACAATAACTTAACAATCATTATCTGTCTCCATAAAAGCTCAATTAAACGAATGAGAACCTATAAAAGTAGCAATTTAAAAACAAAGGACGGCTTGAATATGCGCAATTATCTAGCTAGGGGAAGATATTGTACAATAAGAGTTACTAAACGAATAAATAAGTTCTTACTGATGAATAATTTTAAGGCTTGCAATGACGCGTGTTCCTCAGAATGGGGCGCTACTAGTGTGCGTTGCATAAATGCAGCCACTCGTTGTAACTTTTGAACGATGTATGCACAATCTTCACCCGTAACTTTACTACTCATCTGAAACATTCAATTTGTCAACTTTATAACATATTGCCATCTGTACCGGCTGCGCCATGCGAGACGCAGTTCCAACACAAAATGGCAAGTGACTTAAAACAGGAAATACGTACGAATTCCTTATTCTCCGGTGCCAGAGATTTAGATACACAATTTAAATTCCAAATAGGAGATAGAATCCGGCCCACATAGATATAAAGTCCATTATGCTTCGCGCAAAATTCCTTCTGCATCGGATTGTTAGGATCCCTCTGTTGCTGCGTCATGTTACCGATGAATGATGATTGGTTGAATGGTGCGGGACTTAATATGTTCTGATGGTAGGGCGATTGCGGCATCATTGACTGGGTAGGTGATCCTGGGAAGCTTTGGTTTATTTGGCTTTGATATGATTGGTTTTGTTTTCCTGATTGTGGTTGCCCCTGTGGTCCTCTGACGTTCAATGGCGTAGACATTTGGCGTGGTAAGAATTTTGGAGAACCTAAAATGAAATAACAACTTTTTACAATCATCAACAAGCAATTGTTTTACTCCCGACATCTATTCTCAGTGCGTAGCTCCGTGAGCATACCAAGTAGTAAGAGGCACGACCAAACCTTACATTTGGCACATGCCCGTTTCTACATAGTAGCACAGAATAATTAATAATACTAATGTACAGAAGAGACACTCCTCGATTACCAGTATGCTATCTTAAGCTTAGTTGCCGCTTTCGGTACCGGCTAGATCTAACGCACCCGCGCCCACCTCCCGTACACCTGGGGCCTTATTCGCTATGACCATATAAACTCGTAACGCGGGCGCGTTACGTTAAAGTCGTGGAATTCGCATGGTATGGTATTCTCTAGCCAATGTCAAATTTTAAAACGCGGTGAAGTGCGTTACTTGCTCGTTTTGAACTGTCAAAATAACGTGTGTCGAGCTAGCGCGTTACAAGCGCGTTTCAGTTTCGTTCATAGTTTTGTTGTGGTAATTGATAGAGGTTGGTTCTACGAGAAGTCAACGAGTGACACGGATTTGTAGGTAGGAAGGTACATAATAAAATTAAACATATTATATGTGTTTTAATTCAATAAATACTAGTTTATTTGTGGTAAAATTGTTGTAAAGTTTGGAATTGCACAATCTCATCCGTGGGTTTCTGGCGTCAACGTCTTTCAAAGCGTCTATAAATATTTTTTAGTAAAAATTGTTCGGTAGTAATTTGCGATTACGAGGTTATTATATTTTTTTAATCTGCGGTTATTATGTGGACAGAGCAAAACAATTTTAATCTGTGATGTGGACAGTCAACATCAAGTGTACATTTCGTTCAAAAACTAGAGTATCCCTATTTTTAATAAATATTAAATGAGAATAATATTTATTTGAGGTTCATTTCTTATAAAATTAAACGAAAGTATTATTATATAAGGTAGGCAGTCCTTCATTGCAGATAAATCAACTTGAGATGAAGATACGAAACTAATAATTGAAATCTATTTTTTTTTCAAATTTTCCGATACGAACGAATGTGAAATTTATGAACGAATCGCGTGAAATCGAAAAATAAAAACATTGGCCATAGACAACCTATCATGCGGCATACAGAATACAATTTTTCAATTCCTTGTCGTGGCGCGTTTAGGAACCACGTTTGAGTTTTGAGCACGTTATGATTTCACGCGTTATTGGTAAAGAATCTCATGTGGCATAGCGAATAAGGCCCCTGCGGTGGCATTCAAACGCGAGGCGTTTACTGATTCGAGCTGTCGACGGCGCGCGGCAACTGTACGTATATTTACGTACCTAACAACAGACATGTGCTTGATAGTAGTCAGCTTTCCGCGTGATTGATTCCAAACTTATCGCCGCTACATCTGTGATATGAAGTTAGTTACCTATACTGGAAGGCATTTGCGAGGGAGGTTGGTATAAAGTTGCGGGTTGCATTTGACTGCCGTAGAGGAAGAACGCTCGCGTTGCCCACTCGCTGATCGAGAGATCGCCGCTGGTTGTGTCTTCGCACGCAAGGTACGCCGCGCAGGCGCATGCTTGATCGACGTTATGCAACTGCCGACAAGGGAACCATGAAAATTAGGATATGGTTAATGGATGTGGTAACCATTTCATAATTTTCATGTTTAATAGTTATAATAAAGAAATGGAAATTGAGTGCAGGTCAAAGCTTGGTTGCCTATATCAAGAGCGAATCACAGAAATTTGTTCTCATGATTGTGCAGGAGGCTACACATTTTTATTTTAAGAACCTCAGCAAGATAAAACTAAATGAGATCCCAGAAGTATGTATAAATGCTGGTGTATCATATCAAATAATATATCAGACACTACGAAATCATTGAAATCATATGGACCATATAGAATCCAATGAATGAACCAAGTGTTTATAAGATTTTATAAAAACGTGAACTCACGCCGCTTCCTCGCGACCTAGAAGAATCAGGCAAGAAACACAACTTCCAATGAGAATACGACTAATGTTTCCCCATTCAGCTTTACTGTGGTACGTTTTTGTTAGTCTCAGTGGAACGCAAATATGTTGATGAATGAATAATTTACCTGGAAGAAGTCTCTAACAGAATGCGCGTCAGGTCCGCGGCAGTCTCGCAACAGTTGCCGCAACAGATCCGGCGCAGAACCCGCTGCCGCCACACACGCGCCTCCGCCCGTCACCACTGCCCACCGGGAGACACCCCACACCTCTGTAAGGAAATACAAAGTATTTTTTAGAAAATTTAGAAACCCCGACATTATCTTTGAAGACATACAAATCGATTGAGAAAACCGTATTACAATCCGATAAGCGATTTCGGAGATAAATGGTAACAAACAACCGCTTAAAGAAACTGATATGAGCACCTGTAGTCGCGAATATAATTAGACCCCATTAAGAATTATCATAAGCTGGCACTTCAAATGAATATCACATTACATTATTAATATATATAAAACTGTTCCGTTACTGATGGGCGGATCAACGCACAGCCTAGAAGTCCTAGAAGCATGAAACTTGGAGGGTATATTCCTCTTATGGTGTAGGGGTGCAGTAAGAAAGGAATTTGGAAAATTCTACCCCTAAGGGGGTGAAAAGGGCCGAAAACTTTTGTATGAAAAATCGTATTCATTGAACTTACAGTCTTGAATGTACACATAAATATTCTTCAATCCAAATGATAAAAGTTTTATATAATTATTTCCCCAAAATATCCCTCAAAGGGGGTGTAGGGGTTGTCAAAGTCCAATAAGTGAATCAACGCACAGACTAAATCATAAGCCTTAGAAGCATGAAACTCGGAGGGTATATTCCCCTTATGGTGTAGGGGTGCACTAAGAAAGAAATTTGGAAAATTCTACCCTAAAGAGGGGTGAAAAGGGCTGAAAACTTTTGTATGAAAAATCGTATTCCTCGAACTTGATTTTAAATGTACCTATCAATTACCTACCCTACGCGAGTAAAACCGCGGGCATCGGCTAGTATACATATATATTTTTTTAATTACAGATATATTGGGACTAAATACTTTGTATTGAGCACCACCATCACCAGTTTGACTGGACCTTAAGAATGATTTTTAGAATTACAATTAAATTAGGTATTTATTTCAAAAAATGCACTGCATGCACAGTTACATAGTGATGTATGTGTGCGTACAATGTATGAATCTTCATGGCGATATCGGTGTCGCTCTAGTGTACATTAAAAATCGCTTAAGCTCGTTTAATTGAATATTGGTGTTGCTAGCTCATGGAACATACCTTTTTTAGAGAGAAGCGCGGGTGAGAGGTGCCCGGAGTGTTGCGGCGGGAGCGCAGTGAGCGCCCACGCCGGCGCGTCCAGCGCCAGCACCGTGTGCGACTCACTGAAGCCCGCGCCGCCGGGGACTGCGCGCGACAAGCACCACAGTGTCTCCGCCTCGCCACCACCGCCGGCGGAGCACACCATTACAAGGGAACCTGGTACAAATCCCGTTCTTTAACATAATTATAGCCTTCGTAGCGCAGCGAGTGAGTAGCCAGCCGCGACACAAGAAACATTTGCGGGACAAATGTTTGCATGTTCTGCAGATATCTGTTCAGACTGGTTGTTCTGGTACCATGGTACTAATAGTTTCTGAAACCTACGGCACACGGAATCCTAGTGTGGGATCAGGACTACTGTATGCGATTGTTAGGTGTTTATTTGTTTATATGGAAGCAACCACAAAAATATAGTCTTCAGCTTAACCCGAAAGGGGGATTCATACTACACATGTTAGGGAACAACTTTTCATGGACGATTTTGTGAAATTCTGCTATTTTCATCGTCACACACCCGTTGAAGCAAAAAAACACATCTTATCACTTCTGCACGGCGTTTGTATCGCTACTCCATCTCTGCACAATAACTCTGTTGTCAACGTTGTCCATGTTAATTAAAACTTGCTCACCATTTTCATAAACAGCACTATGAACTTGTTTCGGTTTTAGTACTGCAGCGTTGGGCGTGAAGCCAGGTGGCAATCTGACGTGGAGCAGTGACAGATACTGCGGTCTTGAGATTTGGCCCTGGCTCGCGCTAAAAACAACACAAATTATTACATAACTGTAATACTTTGTAATATGCACAAACATATTAAGGGATATGCAAAACCAGTTAAAAATAAAAAAAATAAGCAGTTACCATCCCCTGGATCTAGCTAAAATGAGTTACCTTCTATAAGAACATCCTTACTTATAAAGATTTTTTGTTGAACAGTTGTTTAACTAAACACTGCTTTGTCTTTTTCTGATATGTGTCATTTCAAACTTAGCAGTAGAAAACAAACCTATATTTAGCTAAACAACAGTTTTTCAAAATCTTTCTAAAGCCCAAAGTTGAAAAGTACAGAGAAGAATAAAGAAAAGTGCATGTAATTTCACATAAATAGTTATGGTGGATTTCTATAACTTTCACCCAAAACAAAAAAAATTAATACAACAAGACACAACTTACTCTCCGCTTCCAGTATTAAAATACAATCTTGCACCAGTCTGAGTCACAGCAACCAGATTCAAATGATCACACTCTGATACATCTACAGCTGATATTGCTATCACTGGTTTAAAGTTAGTAGCTTCCAATGTCCTGTAAAGAAACAATAGTTCACACATATCAAAAATGTTTGCAAACTTAACATAATTTTTTCATATGTTGATTGCAAACTTTTTTTGATGAGTGTACTTGACATTAGTGTTGAATTTCTTACTTGATAAATTCAAATATCTTACTTGACAATCTCCATGGCTAAAGACACAATTTTTCCTTGTGATAATCTCACAACTTTACTCAAACCTTCTCCATCGTGGCCCAAATCAAAAACTTCAATGCTGCCTTTTTCAGAGAGTGCATATAAAATGTGCCTTGAGTTGTCCACTTCTATTTTGACTATGGGATCTTCATCATACAATGCTGCATTTAGGAATGATGGTACCAGGAATGATAATGCACTTGTGGAATGATTTACTTTTTTACAGTGTTTTCCGAACCAGCCTAACTGTGCCTGTAAAAATAATTTAAATAAAACTGATGGTCAATGTACAGTATAATCCATATAAGCATAACGTCGGCTAGCTAACAACACCACGTAAATCGATTTTCCTAACTTTTAAGGAGAATCAAAAACTGTTTTATCAACCCCGCACAAGTCCACAGAATTGAAATCGCTAAAGCTGAAATTAAAACTGTGATTGGTTGAAATTCAATGTTTGTATTGATGAACAGAAGCGCAGTGAAAAGATCTATCCAATGGCATAAAAATGTCAAAATCGCAAAATTTCGACTTAAGCGGTGCTGTGAGCTAGCCGACGATAAGCATACACAGATTTTGATTATGTACTGTTACCTGATATGTGATTTCATAGAGACATCCATCTTTGCCTCCCATGAAAATTCTTCCCTTAGCAGTAGACTTGACGCACATCATTGCAATACCATCAGTGGGGAGGACAAACACTGGCTCTGGGACCAAGTGGATCTCTTGTAACTCTCCAGACCCATCATTTTTGCTACTAGAAAATGTTACTCCTGTGAAATTAATGCAAAAATTATTGATCATGCTTTATTAAAGGGCGTACATTATAATAAGAATTTTGAGAAAAGTCTGAGACTTTTGACCTATAAACTTAATGCTAATTGGTCCAGCCATTATGGAGATTATTAGCAACAAACATACACACACCTTAACATCCAAACTTTTACATTTATAATATTAGTAGAATTTTGAAGCTCCTAATTATACATAAATCATATAGAAACTTACCTAGAACTACTATTTCTACAGTGGTTGTTAAAATAAGCAAGTATTTGACGAAGCTCTGGAAGACACCTGATTTGGGTTTCACTAAACCCACACTGACTATAGTTTCTCCCAAGCCATCAAAGTAGGCCACATCACTACCATGTTCAAACGCCCATACATAGATATTGCTGTCAATCGCAAGCCAAACCCGGCTGATTTCAGGGAACACTCCCATCAAACAATGACACTGCATATCTGATCATAAAATGTAAAGAAGATTATTACAATAAGCATAAGTTTAAAATTACAGGATAAAATTATCAATATGTATAATAAATAATGCTGGACAGTTACACACAGCATCATCTAGCCCCAAACTAAGCACAGCTTGTGTTATGGGAACTACATGATGGATAAACTACTTATATATATATTATTTGGACACAACAATTTCTTTTTCATTTAATACACTTCAAAGGATACGAGCAAAGTGTTCCATAATCTCCGGAGGCAATGGAACCTTGTTGAGTATTTTCAACTGTGATAAGTTTGGGTGGTTGAGGAGTGCTGCCAGGTTCCTGTAGTCCCCAGCATTTAAACCACTGCATGTTGGATTTCCTTGGGCAGCTATACCGGTTATCTACAAAGTCAGTACAAGGTTTAAAAAACTTGGTGTTTTTATAAATACCAAGCAGTGTTTTTGGAACATTACTTTTTAGCTTACGTTGTCAATTTTGTGAACTTGGACAAGCTTTAAGTATAACGAACCTCTAAAAACGAAGGGCGCGAATTATCAGCGCAAATATACCGGTCCAACGTACAGCCAGCTAGCTCCAAGGATTCAAGATTCATCTTGCTGCCGTCTGCTAAAAGAGATCCGTCAACACCGTTACCTATTACCGTCGGCATCTACAAACAGCATTATAAATAGAAAAACGCAGTTTTGTACAAAGTTTTCGTCTTGAGTTTCGCAACGATTTTTTTTAATAGAATTTTAGGTTATGAACCACAGTTAAACTTATAAGTTCTATAGAAACAAAACATATCATACCTTTATTTTTTAGTATAAATCCTTTAAATCAGATAACCATTAACTCATGATAAAAAAATATTATTGTTTTGTGGATTTTAAATGATATACAATTTTTAGTTTAGATTCTGTAGTGAAAAAAATAGTTACTAAAGTCTTGAAACGATAACGAATTAACATTTATTCTAATGAGCGATTTGAACGAATAGATGAACAATTGAACAGAACGAACTCGGCAAAATAGCAATGCTGCCAACCTTATATTGAAGGTTTGACTGAACTATCTTGAGCTCGCTGTACCATGTATACTTCCCTGTCTTCGAACAGTCTTTGGTGTTTATGACAACTTACAGCTACTACTGGTCACCGATAGATGGCTGTTTACAACTATTCTGGCTCGCATGTTCATTTTCTACTCAATAGATGGCAATACTCAAGCGCTGAGTCGCTTAGGTTTCTATATTATTATTACAAAATTAAGTATAATGTTTGGACGTGCCTATGGGTACCCCTACTTGGTAAATTCATACTAAGTCTAGATCTGAGGAATGCTATTATAGGATAAGTAGTACAGACGTGAGCAATCGTGTATATTTTTTTAACCTAAATTATCTTTGCCTGCAGCATTTTATATTGTCTAACGAACGGACCTAAATTATCTTTGCGTGAAGCATTTTATATTGTCTAACGAATGGACCTATGATGAAAACTAATTCCTCACATTCATTTTGACTAGAGGGTAGGTTAGTAGGTAGGTAGGTACTTGCCCTACGGGTGGAGATCAAATTAAATTATAAATTCTTTATTTAACTAAATAACATAACGGATACACAAAATCGTTACATCTAAATATGGCAAATATCACAAACACCTTTAACCAAATCACACAAAATTTAAAAATTGTCTTTTCGGCTGATCGAATGATCAAAAAATTTAAAAGGATATGAAAGAAATAACAGTGCAATATGTAGGTATCTAGTAAGCCGTTTTTTGTAGGTAGGTATTTAGTTATGTACAAGCAGTAGGTATCCTAAAAAGGTATATATTATACTAGGCAGAACTAGTCGTTTAGAAATTCATCACTGAGCAACAACTTGCCCTTTGGCTTGCCGATTAGACCGCCGTCCGCAAAAACAAGCTGTCCTCTCAGATATGTCTGCATTATTTTGCCATTCAGCACTCTTTGCATGTAGGGACTGATCTGTAACAAAATGGACAACAGTTTTCTAAATTGCCGTGTTGGCATAAACAGGTTGGCTGTTCCAATCTGAAGGTTATGGGTTCAAACGTTTATGGATTTTTCCATTTAAAAAATGTAATTGCATTTTAAGTACTCAAAAAGGTAAAGGAAAACATCGTGAGGAAACCGACATGCCTTAAAAGTTAAAACCAAAAAGTTCGAAGACATAGTGCTGTTAGTGGTCCAATAAGCGGCGACGGGCTTGCAACCTGTCACGTGGAATGCGAACTCATATTCAAAACGAAGGCATGTGCCAAAAATGAAGTTTGAACGTGACTCTGACTACTTTTACCTGGCATCCTCAAGGGGATGGGAATTACAATCGGGAGCGAGATCTTTTTAAAATAAGTAGATACCTATCTATCTATAGATTTACATAGGGTATTATAATATCTGTGACGTAGATAAGTACCTACCTAAGAAGTAATGCAGATGTATCTACTAACATAAGCTAGGTATGTACCATAAGTCGCGCAATCAAACCTCACAAATACCTACTTAGTAAGTATCCACTAAATCTAAGTGAAGATTTAGTGCAAAACATGAGTTATTTACTTCCAAAAATGGCCGCGGATAGGCAGAGGCGTGACAATATTCGTTAGACTTATATCGAACCTTATTTTTGTATCGGATTATTTCCGGCGTGACAACGAACGAAGCGTCCGGATCGAAGAATAATAGATCAGCGTCGTTCCCTGGTCGTATAGCGCCTTTCTTCTCCTGCAAGCCGCATAGCTGGGCCGGCCCAGCAGAGAGGTAGTGACTGACGGCGCTCAGGCTGTAGCCACGCGCTTTAGCCTCCGTCCAAAATAAAGAAAGATCTGCAAAACAAGTTATTACTACTTATTTTATTTGTACAAACTTGTCTAAAACGTTTTTCAACAAAAAAATACGGCTTATAGTATCATCATGTTCGTCTGTCCGTCCGTGTGCCTCATCCCGATTACTCCCTCAGTTTTAAACATACCAACAACCCAAAAACAAAAATTAGAAAATATTACCAGTAAATACATAGTTGGTTATACGTAAAACTGAGGAAATTTTTGCTATCCCATTGCACTCTGTCTTGTGAGGTATCATTGAATAGATCTCTGAATTCACTTTGCGGTTTCCTTTTCATTTTTGATTTGAAGCCTTCATACAGATAATTAAGACTTCAAAGTAGCTAAAGTTCTGATTCCTCTCCTCGCTTTCGCTAACCACTATCAGTTCGTAGACGCTTAATGCTGTGCTGATTATGGGACACCATTTGATTGTTGATTGTAAGCAATCTATAGACTAATGATGAACTTACCGAATTGCACTGAAGATATTCCACCCCATGCTTCCAAGAAGTTAGCTCCCTTGAGAGATGGCACGCTTGGAGAGTGATCCGAAGTAATTAGGTCCAATCTCTGTTCTTTGATGTATTGCCATAATTTTTGCTTAAAACAAAGGAACGATTATATGTTTTTTATGTACTAGCTGTTGCCAGCACCTTTACACTGCCATCCAAACTTTCACCCCCTATTTTCCATTTCCATTTCCCTTAAAATGTGAAAAAAAATGAAATAAATCACTATTTATTTTATGATGAACTACAGTTTTCTACTTAAATTTTCAAGTTCCTACCTTAAAAAAAACTAAACTCCCATACAAATTGCACACCCCGTTCCCACCCAACCTAAAATGTGAAAATTTAAAAACCCCGAAACACGTCATTATTTATTTATGCTCCGTAACTGTGATTCAAATGTTCATGTATATAACTGACTTTCATACAAAGTCGTCGTCGTCGTCCCCCACCACGCCTTAAAGTGAAAATTTCCAAAAATCCCTTCTTAGCACATGCTCATGTTGTAATATAAACCTATTTTCCAAATTTCAGTTTTGGGTGTTCTTTGATAGATCAGTCAGTCAGGACAAACGATTTTATAAGTTTAGATACCGAGTATTTATGTTTACTTATTTACTTATTTATTGTTTCTACGAGTAACTATGGCGGCGCCGTGACGTGGGACATCATTCATATTAGTTATGTACCGAGGTATCGTTTCATACTTTGATGTCCTTTCGTGTGGGTATTACAACTTATGTTTGACATTCCTTCATAAATAAGAAAGTATGTAGTTAGTCGAGGTATATCTGTAGTCGAGATTAAAGACCGTCATCTTATTTGCTTTGCTTTTCTGATTTTACAATAAAATCAAATCGTCAAACCTTATTTGCATTATCCCTAATCGGCGGTGAGCATTTAAACTCAGTGTGCCCAGGTGGGATAAACTCTGAGCTCAGCGTCAGATAATGGTTGCAGGTTTCTGCCGTGACGCCTCCCCTCCACCCGTTATAACCAGCTTTGATCCTCTCCTCTCTTGCACGCTCCAGAATAGGGACTACGCCTTCAGCAGACACGTGAACGATGTGGACGTGGACACTAGTCAGAAAAAGAAAGCAGGTTAAGCATTAAAGAGCAAGTACTGCAACTCATTGCTAATACCTACGATGTGCTAAGGCGGCGTAGGGGAAGGAGTCTAAAGCGGGCACCTTAAGGTAAAGTAAAAAAAATGGGGTAGATACAAGAAGTATTGTACAAATCTAACTCTAACCGGTGCTACATTTCATGTAGTTAAATGTAGCAGGAGCATATTTAATATAAATGTTGAAATTACAAAATGAAGAGAAAAATACAAAACCCTTAGTAAAGCCCGCTTTGCCCGAGTGAGAGGCCTAGAGCGGGCATGTGCCTTGGGCAAAGCAGGTATATTCTAACACCTATGCAAAATGCAAAAAATATCAAAGACCGAAAATGAAAAATGCATTATTTATTACTCATCGTTTAATTATCAACTTAATTTCTAAAATCACGGAGTGCGTGAAGTTAGCCTCGCACTTTTGCGTTTTCTGAATTCTGATACTTGTGCTGAATTGTTCTAGGTTTGTTCTACATTGTTCCAAAATATATTTTTTCTAGAGAGAAAATTACAGCTGGAAAACGAAAATAACGGTTTTGGAACCTGGCCCCGCACTTTTGAATTTTCCAAGTTTTGAGAGTTGTTCTGGATTGTTCTAGGTTTGTTTTATATTGTTCCAAAATATTATACGTCTAGAATGAGAATTGACGTCGAAAATCTAAAAAAACAGTTTGGAATCTAGTTGAAAATTGTAAACCCGTTATTTTAGCACGAAACACTGAAAAAACAACCAAAATAGCGGCTTTACAACGTGGCTCCGCACTTTAGGATTTGCAGTTTTTTTCTGTTTTTCGTGCTAAATTAGCACTTAATGTTATGTATTACTGTAGAACAGTCTAGAACTAAGCTAGCGCAATACAGCACAACACCAGAACAATGAAACAAACACGAATATTCATATGTTTAAATTTAGTAGGTATGGGATGGAAACCAGTTATTTTCGATTTTCTTCGTCAATTTTCATCTTAGAATGGTTTTACCTTGGAACAAAATGGAACAAACCTAGAACAATACAGCACAACTGTCAAAACGTGGAAAATTCAAAAGTGCGGGACCAAGTTGTAAAGCCGCTATTTTGATAGTTTTTTCAGTGTTTCGTGCTAGTTTGGTTCTTAATATTAAGTTTTATTGTAGAGGTAGAACAGTCTAGATTTAAGCTAACACAATACAGCACAACACCAGAACAATGGATAAAATACCAATTTAGCACGAATAACTGACAATAACGACTAAAATAGCGGGTTTACAATTTTCAACTAGATTCCAAACTGTTTTTTTAGATTTTCGACGTCAATTCTCATTCTAGGCGTATAATATTTTGGAACAATATAGAACAAACCTAGAAGAATGCAGCACAAAGGTCAAAACTTTGAAAATCCAAAAGTGTGGGGCTAGGTTACAAAAAGTTTTTTTTTCGATTTATGACGTTAAATTTTATCTTAGAAGTACAATATTTTGGAACAATGCAGAACAAACCTAGAACAATCCAGCACAACTCTCAAAACTTGGAAAATTCAAAAGTGCGGGACCAGGTTCCAAAACCGTTATTTTCGTTTTCCAGCTGTAATTTTCACTCTAGAGAAAAAATATTTTAGAACAATGTAGAACAAACCTAGAACAATTCAGCACAAGTATCAGAATTCAGAAAACGCAAAAGTGCGGGACTAACTTCACGCACTCAAAATCACGGGTTCTCTTTTTCTATAATTAACATAACAATCAAAATAATTAAAGTTCTTGACAGTTGCAAGCGTCGTGTGCCCATAAATGGCAGTCGTCGCAATGAATCCAATCATCTGTTGCAGGATCTTCATATGGTTCGTTGCATGTGATGCAGTTATCCCGTTTGTCTTCTTGTCTTGATATTTTTTATCTTTTTGGTTTTGACAAATCTCCTTCATTTTTTTTACAGCTTTCATTTTGTTTTGTTCTTTCTTACGTTTCCCAGTCATTTTCTCCCTGCGTTGATCTTTTATTGGAGTACTAGTTAAAACCTCAGCTCTCTGTGTTTTCCTTCGCCGTGTTGTTTTATTAGGAGCAATTTCAGCTAATGGTATTATCATCATTGGGCTTTGGTGCCATGTGCTGTGCAGTATTGGTCGTTTTATGTCTAAGTTTCCAGTTGGTTCTCCGTGACGGTTGCTGGCAAAAAATCTGATTCAAGATTTTTGGAGGCTTGTTGGAAGGCTAAAAGTCTTGACCATCTAAAACATAAAAGTAATGAGTAATGAACCTGAATCATGCATATTTTGCCTCGGCCAAAGTTGGCAGGTGCTTTGCCCTGCTCGCTTTGCCCATTGTGACAGTTTTTTTACAATCAAACTCTATCCTCTAATTGATGGAACACAGTCAAGTAAAAACAATCAAAACACCGACAGGTAGTCATAAAATAACATGCACATTTTGAAAGTAGGGCAACTAACTCACCAATAGAGAAAACACAATCGACATACCTTCTATTATTTTTCAAATCATAGTGATATTTTTTTCCGCTACGCAACGTGCGTTCGCGCGTTTTCAGGCGGTCTGAGTGAATGCTGCGGGAAGAGCAAGAGGGGGCTTGACGACGCGCTATTTCACCACTGTGGCTATCGAAATTACGATTTTATTGGTGGGTGTCCGCTTTAGGCAGGGTGCCCGCTTTAGGCTCCCTTCCTATAGGTCTCCCACGGTAACATCTCTAACCACTCACGCACTTCACTGCGTAGCTAAAGAACACACGTAGTAGGTACTTTATTTTTTTTAGTACATGCTTAACTTTCTACGTTTGGGCTAATGAGGTTTTAGAGCCAGGATATATATTTATCAATACTAATAAAATCGTTTGTCCTGACTGACTGACTGATCTATCAACGCACAACCAAAATTATAGTTCTGAAATTTGGAACTTTAAAATTGGAATTGTAGCTTCTGATCATCCTACTACTATTATAAATGGGAAAGTTTGTGAATGTTTGTTACTCTTTCACGCAAAAACTACTAAACGGATTTTGATGAAACTTTACAGTACCTAATATAGCTTATACATCAGAATAACACATGTGCTACTTTTTATCCGGGTACCACGAGGGCGAAGCCGTGGGCAGAAGCTAGTAAATAAATAATGTGTTTCAGAGTTTTTGGATTTTGACATATTAAAGGGGGTAAATGGGGGGTGAAAGTTTGTATAGGAGTATCGGTTTTTTTATGTAGTAACTTGAAAATTAAAATTGTGGCTACTCATCATAAATAAACAATGATTTCTGCGACTCCATGCGTGGCGACTCTAAAGCCGCTGGCAACAGCTAGTTAGGTATACCTAGACATTGACACTTTCATTTCTTTAAGGATCCTAGGTAGGATATTACTAATACAAATAGTCGTGATACTGAAAAGTTTATGTATCTCTTACTCTGTTCTGTTTAGCAGTGACGCAACTAAGGAAACAGCAGCTAATTCCATTTCCTTAGGATGTGTAGCCAGATAGGTGTCATATAAAATAGGATCTGTAATACACACCATAGAAAATGTTAAAAGACCAAACACCAAACCAGACCAGTATCTATTTTAAAATGTCAGGTATATGTGCTCATACTTACTGGGACAATTATATCCATCACAGCTCGAGGTATTACTAATTTGTAATTCAGCATGAAACTGGAAAACAAAAAAAAACATTACAAAGTAGGTAATGTCTTCGTCTGTAATAATGAATAATGCCTTACGTATTTTTAAATCGAGGTCATCTAAACCTAAGTTTAGACGACCTAATGACCTAATGACCGTAATGCGTACGATACGTACGCATTACGGTCAATTCACCAGCATCAGCCTGCTGCAGCAGGCTGATGCGTTAAGCTTCCTAGTAGTATGTTTGCAGTGGGAGCATCATTCTGATTCTGCTATTATTATGGATAGATATTTGTGGGACCTATTCAAATGTTACTCTTACCACAGACATTATAGTACAAGTACTCTTACTTTGACGACCTCAATACTCAGTAGCAGTATATAAGTATTCTTACAGCTAAAACGGTTCCTGTTCCGTTCAATACTGCAAACACATCTTCTAAATCGTCTTTCGAAACATAAGGGAATTCTGAGACGCCGCTGTCTATC
This sequence comes from Perizoma flavofasciatum, assembly GCA_958496245.1. Classification (NCBI taxonomy): domain Eukaryota; kingdom Metazoa; phylum Arthropoda; class Insecta; order Lepidoptera; family Geometridae; genus Perizoma; species Perizoma flavofasciatum. The sequence goes on along the minus strand of OY292425.1, from coordinate 7,134,379 downwards.
AAGAAACACTTGAAGCCTACGACTCCAGCGTGCACCATGTTTTCTAATTCCACCTGCAATAGATTAAATGTTTTTTTGGAAGTTTTCGCCGCACGTGGCTCCACTATATATACAGATTATATACAAGGTGTAAAAAGATCCATCACAAAAAAAAAACCATCACTAAGCGAAAAGCCACATATCTTATCCATCATCGGGATATTTTTTTCCTAATAGACCTATACCTGGGAATCCACTGGTTCTGGAGTTATTGAAGGTCAAAGTAGCTATAGTCTTTAGCTGTTCAAACGACTCACACGCAAACTAATAAACACATTATTTAAATATGATAAGCATTTATGAAAAAACAAAAGCAAACATGCTCACAACTGCAGCGAGTTCCAACCCAGGAACCACGATTGGAAGTTCCCTGTGTCGTGGATATCAGGAACTACGAGTACAATTTTATCACAACACCATGACCCAAAACAAATATTTACAGAACATACGAAAAACTTGTCCCGCTGCCCGCCGCGCCACCGAAGTCGATTTGCGTATATTTGCCGTGTATTCTTAGTAACTCTATAACTCTACCTCGTTCCCGGGAACAACTCCTCCCCAAAAGCCAACGTCAACGTAAATCTGTTTTTTCGCCATGGATGCTTTAGTCCTTAGATTTTCTACAGTTGTCGTAGGTGGGATCGAATTCCTACAAAAAAAAACAATTTGTAATGCTGATCCATTGGTGAACAAAGGTTCTCTAATGGCGACGAAGACCGATGCAGTCCTTCTTCCATCCATCCCTTCCAATTCTTCTGGATAGGTCCCCAACCAACAGATGCTTAAAGTAGCGGGAAGTTGGTGTATAGAGGGGACCCAACTTCTTTTGTCGTGGCATTATTTAGTGGAAGCCTATGTTTAGCAGTGGACTATCACAGGCTATCAAAGGTGATGATGACATACTGACAAACATTATGGTATTAGATAGAACATCGAAGTATAAATCCATGTTTTGTGGCATAAGTAAGGTAAAGGTAATTTAGGAAAACGAACTTAGGAACTCACAGAGGCATATCTATGATGGTGGTGATTCCTCCAGCTGCAGCCGCTTCTGTGGCTGTCACATACCCCTCCCAAGAAGTTCGGCCAGGTTCATTAACGTGCACATGCGAATCCACTACACCAGCCATAAGGGCCAAATCCCCTCCATCAACTATCTGAAAATCGAGGCACTTATTCGAAAACAGTAGAATAAATAATTATTCGAAATCAAAAGAAATCGAGATATTTTTGCTTTTTTAACATCTTTATTTGTTGAGCCACACAAACGTCTTTCTAATGAAGTAGGTAAGTTTATACATACTAGGTAATATACGAAATTATTTTAAAAAGGTACCTGATAGTTGTCGAAGCTTTCAGCAAGAAGAGTTTTCAAAGACTCTATAGTAAGCACTGCTTCAATAACACCCCTTTCATCAACAATGACTCCGCCATCGAACTCTCCAGATAGTGTCACCACTCGTCGACTTAGGAATAATTGCCTCTCTTGGTATTTTGAAGGCGCACCTGATACTTGGCATGATATTTCAGCTAAAATAAAATGTTTGTCACGAAAAATCCGTGTCCATGACGTCAATGAGTGTATGTGAAAGGTTTTTAAATGTGTCTAAGCTATTATTATTGGCTGTCATACAATGGTTCATATTTTGTATCCCTTAAATTTTGATCCTCCTGGATCGATGCGGGTACTAAACTTTTTTGTAAACCTCTTTTATTCGTAATAAAGATCGTAATTTTGTCATAGACTCGTCCTAGCAGGGACAAGTAAGTTTCGCTGTAACGTCAAAATATTATGAAAACGCTTACATATTAGAACAATGTTAAGAAAAACACTTTTCAACAGCCACATACTGCACATCACTGAAGTCATAAACGACTGAACTACCATTGAATCGTGAGTGATGAACTAGTCTATTGTACGTTTCATCAGTTGCTTATTCTTATCTTTGAATAACAAAACATGATTGAAGTAAACGATGCGATGAAAATTTTGAGACACGTATCGTAGCAACAAAGCAACATATTTTATAACTATCTCGTATACAGGGTGTTCCCAAAAGGTAAACACAACCGTTGAAACAGTGATAGATAAAAATAACATTTTGACATTTTAGCCATGCCAGAAGCCGTTAGGAACCCTAAAATCTCCGGCATCAGAGTTGGCCAGATTATACGATTTGAGATATTTTATCTCCCAAGTATCTAAACAGACTTTATGGAGTTTAGTTCTAGACCGTTGAGTGGTGTTTTGCCCAAAAAGTAAACATAAGGCTGAAGCGTAGAACAAACATTTGATTTAAATATCTGGCAAACACCGCCATGCCAGCCGACCACGACTGCGGCTTGTGTACCATTCCAGGTTAAGACTCTTGGGACACCCTGATATGCAGGTATCATAGATTTCTCTTAATACTGACAGGTGTATCTTCTCGATATAACTTATCTTCCTTACCTAGTTTATCATTTCATCACATTTATCAATAGTTACCTAGTTACCTGAGATTTGTGTTCACTTATCTGAGTGACAGAATTTACTTCGAACAAAGGCTCACCAACTTAGATATAAGTACACAAAGTTAGAAATCATTTATCAATGTAGGACATGTATGACATCAGAAATTAGTAGATAGATAGGTATTAATGAGTATCTGCCTATTGAACTATGTAGATAATGAATTTATTTTTTATAGGTTCTACAAAAAAAATAGAATCAATATTTATTTTATTCCTTAACCCATATCACAAATGGTTCAATAACAACTCTCCTTTAGGTTCTCCAACTACTTCTCCGCCGAAAATCAGCTGTCCACGAAGATATGTCTTCTTCACGACACCTTTCAGTTTTCTGCCAATGTAAGGCGTTAACTAAAACAATTTAAAGCTAAAGTAAATTTAAGAGCCCTGCTTTACCAATCTTATTGCAAGCGGGCCCTGGCATCGTCGTCAATGTGTTATTATAGTGACAAACCATTATGTAAGTATTTTTTTCCAATATTAACCCTTTTTCCATCACCATTTGCAACATCCTAATGTGTGGCGATATAAAATATCTAAAAACCTTCCTTGAAAGGGTTTGAAAAAATCTGCAACATACAAACCCAAGAACAATCAAATTAATAATCTCTTACCCCAAATACATCCTCGGCTCCTTGCGTCGCGGGCAATAATCATTTAAATGGGTTCAGCCGTTACGACGAAAAATTAGCTGTAGCTGTAAACGAACCTTATTTTTGTGCCTTATTAAATCAGAATTGACGGTGAAAACAGCTTCTGGATCGAAGAACACGAGATCCGCATCTGCCCCTGGTTTGAGAGATCCTTTTCTATGCTGAAGCCCACAGAGGTTTGCTGGACCAGAAGACAGGTATTTGCTTATAGACCGAAGGTCCAATCCGCGAGCACTAGCTGATGTCCAAAACAATGATAAGCCTGTGAATAAAATAGGGGCAAATCAAGCCCTGAGAATAAATCGGTGCAGATCAAGCTTGACTCCTGTACAGTTGCTGTGGTTCTGTTCGTTGGTCGTATCCTGGAATAGCGCAGGTGCAATGGACAACTCGAACAGCGTATGGCGCTCTGGGGAGTTGTACCTACCACGAATAATAAATATCAAGCTTATATTACTTGTGGAACTATAATGCGTCAAACTATGTACGAGTAGTGTACGAGTAATGAGTCGCTCTATGAGTGGCTGTATACAATTTTTCATACGGGTTTTAAAAATTGTACGGGAAAGAAAAGGCGACGAGTGTCGTTTCGTTTGTCATCTCAATATTTCAGTCATAGTTTTTGCGCTACGCTAACTATGCCTATGACCGCTAGTAAGTCGTATGTTTGAGAACAAATGTAGGTACCTACCTAATAATGCTCTAGAATAGCACGACGCAGTTTGAAACGTGGCTTCAAAAAAAGAATTGTTAGGTACCTACCAAATTGCACCGAAGAAATACCACCCCAAGCTTCTAAGTTATTGCTACATTTCAGTTCAGGCGTGCATGGTGAATGATCGGACACCACCAAATCTAGTTTATCATCGAGCAGGTATTTCCACAGCTGTTCCTGTATTAAAATTTTCATTGGTTTTAAAAGAGATTTACTAGCGCTCAATTTTTTTTGGGGATTTTGTCAAAAAATATTATAAAAGGTACCTTATTTTCTTTGTCTCTAATCGGTGGCGCGCACTTATATTCACTTTTTCCATTAGGTATTTCATCAGCGCTGAATGTCAAATAGTGGTGACAGGTCTCAGCGGTGACTCCTGCGTGCCAAGAGCCATGTCCTCGGGCCAGTCGTGCCTGTCGGGCCTTTTCCAGTATAGGAACCACTTCAGCCGATGAAACGTGGACAATATGCACTCGAACGCTAAAATAACAAACACCATATCTATTCATTCCATATCGTATTTTTTGTGCATCACAAAAAATACGATACTATTAATTCTGGTAACGGTCAAGCAGGACTATGTAAAGTATTTATTTATTCACGCAACATCTGGTTGTCAAAGTTGAACTCACTCTGTTTTCTCGATAAACTTGGTTATCAAGGATATAGCATTCAATTCCATTTTAGGGGGCCTCGAATCAAGGTAGGTGTTGTATTCTTCTGGATCTGAAATAAAAACATTAGTTAATCATTTTGATACGAAACAACAAATAAAAGCAATGAAATGAACAATCTAGGTTTTAAGTACCTTTCTTTTTAACTTTTCTTTTAGGGTCAGTTGTGGTGTTATCATCTTCCACTTCGGCATGGAACTGCAATTAAAAAAATTAAACACAAGACGAAAATATTTGCACGATTTCTTATAAAATAAAAATAAACGCACTCGCGACTGCATGATGAATATTATCAGATTTATATTGTGAATTTTGTGTGAGGGTAACACGTAGGTGTAGTCAAAAGCAAGACCAATCTTTACATTAGGCACATGTCAGCCTAATTTTTGTTTTTGAAATAAGAGCGCGTTGAGATATTCTGGTCGTAGTAGTCGAGATTCTCGTATAAATGATGAACGAATGTACCTAGGTACTGTCCCGATTTTCGAGACCACAATTTATTAACATACTTAAGTACCAACTTATTCCAAACGACCAGCGACAAAAAAGAAGGGCTATGGGACATACCCAAATAAAATTTTGTCACTAGATTTTTCTTCGAAAATATTTCAAAGCGCTCGATCTTATAAAAGTTTACAGCTTAAACGACATGACACCATTTTTTCCATGTAGATGTGGTATGTACCTACCGCTAGTAAAGAGCCTGTTCCTTCTAAAGCAGAGAAAGCTTTCTCTAGATCCTCCCGCTCTACATTAGGGAACTCATCCACACCACTTGGGCACAGGAAACATTTGAACCCCACCACGCCGGCGTCAACCAGATCCTGAAGCGAGTTCTGAAATAAATCAAAACAAAACTAACCTTTTAAAACTTGTCTCTCCTTGGTCCAAGCTTTATAATGCAGGAAAATAATTATCTAATGTATACCGATTGCACTAATTACATTAATCTTGGGCCTGGTTTATTATTTTTCTTTATTTAGATTTGAGCAGGTACAAAATATAACTTTGGGTGGTTGCACTTTTGAGCAAGGAAGACCGTCATGTTTTGAAATAACAGCATTGTTCAGGGTATGTTAAACCTAACACTTATAATACTTATAACATACCTGAGTATGTTATAAGTTAAACCTAATGAGACAGATTATTATAATGTAGGCACGGTACCTACATTATAATTATATGTAAAAATAGCGGCTGATCATTTGTTGTGGATGAGACCGAGACGCACCCATAAAGAGGTACTTAATTAAAGTTGAAATAAGATTTTTCCATCCAAATATCTGATTTCAAAACCATGGAAAGGCAGGACAGTTACCGATACATTTAAAACCTGTTCCATATCGATTGGATTATGATGATATTATTTTACAATGTTTGAATACACATCAGAAGGTTTTTAAACTGTCGAAATTCTAAAAACGTACTAAGAAGTTAAGGTTATACGTAATAAGTTGAGTAGATAGTATACCTACCGACACCAGAAACATGTGCTTCTCTTGAGTTTTCTTCTAAATTAAAATATTTTACCTGATTTCCCGGTATAACTCCTCCCCAAAACCCAACATCTACATAGACATTTTTCTCCGCTGAAGACGCTTTCGTTTTGAGGTTCTCCAATGTTGTGGTCGGTGGAATGGAATTCCTGTAATGAAATGCAAAAGCCAATGGAAGGTTCGAAGCAGGTATCCAAATACAATAAAAATACAACGTATTTTAATGACTGTAAAGAGGTACCTGCTAATAGGACTAAGCAAAATTTATTTATCTGAGAGGTTTTTAAAACGTATGTGAACTGTTAACAGGTTTACTTACGTGTGAGAATGGGTATGGTTACGTGGTACTTACAGCGGCATGTCTATGATAGTGGTGATACCGCCGGCTGCGGCAGCGTTGGTGGCTGTACGAAAGCCCTCCCAAGCGGTCCGGCCTGGCTCATTGACATGGACGTGCGAGTCTACCACCCCAGCTAGCAGCGCTAAGTTACCACCATCCACCACCTTTTGTTAGAGAAATGATTTATAGAAACCAATAACTAATATATATAGCTCAAGGTCTGCTAGAAGAAAACTCTTTTTAGGGTTAAGCTCACCTTTGTACATGCCATTTAATTCTGCCTTTTTGTGTATACAATAAAGAATAAAGAAAGATAAAGAACTAATTCAAAATAATCATCCTTATAATTATTTATTGTACACAGAAATAAAACAAATATTAAACAAAATATTAGGTGAAGCATGTACAAAGGCGAGTTTAACCCTAAAAAGAGTTTTCTTCCAGCAAACCTTTGAGGAGAGATAGAGAAGTGATAAAGTTGGTAGGTGTACAAAGTCAGGAAATATACTTAAAATACCACTATATTTTAATAAACTACATATTATACATACCTACTCATCATCATCATATCAAGTTAAAGCTGAAAGGCTCAAGAACACTTTTTGAATAGCTACAACAATCTATATTAGGTACTTATTTCATTCATTCCATACATAGTAGACAAAAGAGTTACGAGTATATACCTAGAACTAATTTGCGAGAATTTATATTATGATACAATTTATACTTAATTTGATTGGGACATAAACCCCTTTAAGAAGCCCAAAGTACCTAATTAGATAATATCCGTCAAAAACGACCATAAAATTATTGTGATCACAATAATTTTATGGACCCGATTTCAATGGGATTTTTAATAAAAATATAAATATCGGTCATGATCGGAGAATCGTGATATGATAATAAACTGCAAATCACCAAGTTGTTTTCGACTACTTGGTGGACACTGTCTTTTGAATTTGGACTTATAATTTACCGTAATATTTATATTGCTTGAAATCAGCTCGTCAGCCTGTTTCTTCGTGAGGAGTTTTTCAATAATTCCATTTTCATTCACCAACACTCCTCCATTGGAAATATTATCTTCGGTGATCAACCGGTTAGATAAAAACAATTGTTTCGGCAGCACCATTATGAGTTTACGTACTAGTAGTAGATAATTAAATAGAAACTATGTCACGCGACTTCCACTTACACGATGTTATTCCAAACTAATTATTGATCTAAATATGAATCTCTGTACAGCAATAGATAAATATTATCGCAAGCGTAGCTCATTGTAAGTAAACAAATCACAAACATTGATAAGCGTCTGATAAAAAAACTCTAATTATGCTGTCGTTAGGTGACCTATTAAAACCAATGGAATGGAATCATAATAAAATACGTTTCTCAATAGTACGTGTAGGTTAGTTGGCTACGTTATACCTTAAGACAAGAAATGGTCCAAATTCAAAAACATCACACGTTCATTAAGAACGTAGATATAAGGTATGTATGTACAAGTTTGTGGAACTATACATTAGAAATACATCTAATGGGTCATAATAGTCATGATGAATGTTGATGAAGTGCTTGCTATCTGCCAAAATATAATCCCGTTAGACACGACAATAGAAACGCAATGAACCTTTAATTGCATTTGACGGTCCGTGGTGGGCGAGCAAGTTCGTACCGGTGTTGACGAATCATACAATAAATGCCAACGACTCGCCTTGAACTTCACCTTGAAAAGCACGCGGCATACTAGGCCGCCAAGCCTCATCCCTCCGCAGTACTCGTCTGTACTTACAATACCTACAGTTCAACTGTAAACACAAACCGGTTCCGCTTAGCCCTTCGGAAAGGGCATGATCCAGATTCCGAACGAAATAATTGACATTATAATAGCCATAACTTTTGAAAATATCATGGCTATGAATTTTTATAACGACAAAACTCTTGTGATTGAAAATGCTCCAACTCGAATCTATTGTTTTGTAAAAGGATAATGAAAAAGAATAACCAGCCTTGTTTTCTTGCCTTTCTTTCCTGGCTTGGTCGCGGAGGAACAGGCAGTACATAAAAACCGACGTTTCAAAGTGGTCCTTTACCTTTGACTTTTTCTTTTTTCCTTTACTTTTGACTTTTTGACTAATTTTGTGGTAGTAATTTTTACTAAAAAACTTTAGAAAGTGAGAAAGAGGGTAGATCGATTTGTCTGACACTAACATCCACCCGCAGACTTCAGTTTCTCCCGTGATAATAGTACATGCAACTGTGCCAAAATATCGGGAAATATTCAAACCCCTTAAAAATATCACGTTTTAAGTAAAAAAAATATATCCAACCTTGTGGATCTATTGATTCTAGAAGATGCAATTTTATGCAAACTTCCTAAAAGCTAGGTCAGATGCTGAATGTTTTCATAAACAAGGGCATTGCCAATTTCAGGGTCTACTTGTTGTACATTGTACAGTTAGATGGTGTGGAGGTGGTGACGGGCGGCTCGGTAAACAATGCGAGTGACATTGGCAGCAAGAAAGGAAGAGACGCAACATGCATAATAATGACAGAGGCGCCCAGTTGCTGCAGTGAGACACCACAAAGCCAACCACCTGACCGCTAACAACCAGAGCTGAAGAACATTCAATATTCCTTCCAGTTCGACAACATATAACTCAACATAAAACTCAACGTTACCCCAATTTTAAAACATGGGGTGGTGGACAGGGTAGAGTTTGACAATAAGTCGATATCTAATTTTAAACTGCAAAATGAATTTGATGGAAGACTAGCTTTAAAGAACCCTTAATGCAGTATGGAAAGCAACACACAGGCAAACTATCTTCTGGAGATTAATGCTATTTCAATGATGACGATAGACGGTGAAGGACAAGCCTAAGGTTGACGACCAATGTTAAATATAGAGTAGCATACGCGTACTACCAACACACAAACTGCTGTTGCTAATAGAGCGCCTATCGTTTCTAATAATGTAAAACTTATAAGTTTTGTGTAAGTGAAACTTTACAGAAAAAATCAACAAATATCGGGTGAGTAATTTTTAAACTCAATGAGTAATCAAGGAAAACCCTTCTATGAACCTGTTTTATAAGGAATATACTACAAACAGAATAAAATTACATTCACAATTATGGAATCACCAAAAATATAAAAATTACAAAGATTTTGTGCAATGTAATACGACGAAAATCCCATTTATAAATCAAACGTACTTACCAATAAATATATTATAGGATTAATAACAATATGGACGTAATTTCTTTAGAAGAAGTGATTTGTTTCTATCGTCATAATTTATAAGCACATTGACACAGTATTAAATTTAAAGCTCTTAAATAAACCGGTGCCGTAGTAGTATTAAGACTCATCAATTTTTCCGTCTGTAGAGTGACCATTTTGAAGCATATTAAAGGCAAAGTTTGATCTGTTCCTAAAAAACTTATTTTTAAACGACTTCAAAAAGAGGATGAGAACCTCCTCCTTTTTTGAATTGTATGTGTTATCTTCTTGTAAACTGATTTTGAATATTATTTTGTTGTTGTCTATAGAATGATCACGAGGTGGTGCCATTTTATTCGCGAGGGATTCCTATTTTTCCCGTAAAACTTAAATACATCATCATCCTTTGAAATCACGAGTAGCCGAAACATTTTTTTTGGGAGATTTTACTTTTGTTTTATATTCGAGTGTCACCCCGACACTTTCGAGTACAATAACGTAAGCTCGTGAGGATAATTATGATGATAAAGTATCTACAGGATAAAACCGTAAACTTGGGACTGGAGTGCAAACGTATCTCAAATATCGCGATTTAATTATTATCAACTGACTTCAAAATAAGAGGAGGTTCTCAATTCGAATGTATATATTTTTTTTTTATTGTGTGTATGTTACGCGATATCTTCGCGAATAGTGAATCGATTTAATGGGAAGGGTTTTTTCAAGAGTAGTCCCATTTTTATGAAAGCATCCCACAGGAGGTTTACAATTCATCTGTAAGTTTTTTTTTTGTGTGTGATTACGCGATATATTCTCCAGTCGCGAACCGATTTTAATGGGTAGGCTATACTTCACAGGGTGAACTCATACTAATTTTATGAAAAAATACCACCTTTAAGAGTGAAAAAATGGAGGATGATATTCCATATTGTACTTTCTGTTAAGAGAAGTCGGTTTTATTTTTTTCATGAAAAAAATATATACTAGCATCTGTTTAGTAGCACCTGAGACTTGTCAATAAATACTTTGTGTAACTACCCTATTCTTAAACTTCCTAACCATATTATAGGAAACCCACACTGACCTTTGCTTGTATCACAATTTATTTCCTCAATGCGAAAACAAACACCAAAGTCCTAAAGATCTTAAAACGTTTGTGCATTCTTACGGGTGCGAGATGTGATTTGAAGGCGATGCCAGAGTATTTAACACTAGGCGTACCGCGCGCTTCCCGCTCAGTCGCACTACACGCGCGACACCGGTGAAGCCTCTCAGGATAAGGCCTTCAATAAACCCCTTTATACTTAAACAAAAGCATAGGTAGGTTCAACTTGACTTGAATTCCTGAATAATCAAGTTGGAACACGTACCTATATTGTACTAATTATCTAAGTATCAACCATAATTGGACCTATAAGGTTCCTGGGATGTGGTGCTAAAAAGTTTTTGGCGTTTCAGATAACATCAGCGGAATCAGAAGCTCCCCATTATGGGGCACAACTTCGCACTGTGGGTAAGTGAATTTATGATCTGTAGTAATTCTAGTAATCCTTTAAAATGACACATTTTGACTATGAATGAAGAATACTTGCTAGGTACATTTATTTATACCATATTAAAACAATGTATCTATTAACAAATGCTCACAAAATATTTAATTTATCAACACGTTAATAGAATAAGCAATTAATACCTTTTAACCTGGCCGATGCTATTGATTGACCTCTATATTATATGCATCAGCCGTGTTATTTTATGGCCCAATAACGAGATTATATTTTCAATTTCATCCCGCTTAAATCAATTCACACCACGGCAGAAGAAAACAGTATTAATTACTTTTAATATTCACATTGCGTTGCCAAACGGAGTGTTCAAAAATTTCTCTAAGTGAAATTACAGGTAAGCAGTTTGGCTCATTTCATATGCAAGGCATTCGACCCAGATATAAATAAATAATGGTGGGAAGTATCCACACGCATGAATTACATTATAGGGCACTAGAACTAGGACAGGACTAATCTAGTCTTAATAAATCGGGATAGGGAATCAATTATTCTTGATGATCATATGGAGCTTACCTTAATATAGATTGCATTGACGGTAGGTAAATATATTACACTAGCTTCTTCCCACGGATTTATTCGCGTGGTACCTGGATGAAAAGTAGCCTATATGTTATTCCAAGCCACGAACGACACTGATTCCTCGTCCAAATCGGTTCAGTCGTTACGAGGGTTATTAGCAACAAACATTCAAACAACCAAACTCTTTGCATTTATCATATTAGTAGGGTTTAATATTTTAAGGTCATAAACATAAGAACACTGTACATATACCTACTTACTTAACAAAGCTCCGTTAGCAGAAGTCCATTGACAAAGCAATGACTAATTTTTACAAGTCTTTTGAACTGATAATCATTTGAAAGAATGGATTATCAAGTCCTACTTCACGCAAACATTTTTTTTCTTTTTCTCTTATGTTCTCATGATCTTTTTTTCTTATAGAGGTAATGACTGATATAGTACCATGCACCTATAAAGTAACGAAACATATCTTATTATTACAAAATGAACTCACCACGTGATTCACACACCACATTCTAGTTTGTGTGATCAACGAGGGTCCTCACAAAATAAGAATGAAAGCTTCATCTATCCTACGATTAAGAAAAACGATCTCTATTCTAAGCACATCATAGTTATCTCTACTTGTTTGACTTCATTGACAACTTTTATACTGTCTCATTTCTATGTTACATTATTTTACTCTACTAACCTATGATGTATCCATTCACATACAATACTTTAATCGATCTACCTTTTTATCAACTCAACTCGAACTTTTAAGAATACAAATAAATTTAGACTCATTTGCAGTAAAATTGTACGAAAAAACGAGGAATCGGCGTAAATTCACTTTAACATTTTAAATTCACGCAGTTTAAGCTGACATTTCTTTATGATAATTGTGATTTCTTTGAATAAAAATCTTTTGACTTTTACTTTGTTCAAAGTGTGTAATGTAGCAGTTCCTATGCACGCAAAAATATCGCTCATATGTAACTAAGTCGCTACTTTGGCCTTCAACCAATGCAACGGATTGGATTAAAATTAGTTGTCTGAAGGATTGCTACATGAGCAATCCTTCAGACAACTAATTTTAATCCAAACACATTGTATCAAAGATTTAAGATAATATTTTATTCACAGTCTTAACTAACTAAATATATTAAATCGTTACGTGGCACACTGACTGACCATCAACGCACAGCATTGTAAGTCCTAGAGACCTGCTTGAAAGATATGTTCCTTTGAATAGTTAGGAGTACAATAGATTTATCTAAATACTACCCCTAGAGGGTGCAGCGGCATGGAGAAGTTTGTATAGAAAAAGCTCAATGCGGACAAAGTTGCGGGACGTTCCGCTGGTTATAAGAAAAACAATATTTTAGTTCAAAGTTCGTAACCTTACTCAACTGTCATAAATTGCAAATTGGCTGCAGTTTATGCATCGTAAAATTGATAAGTCGAGTGCTAAGATTAGTGTAATAACATTCACTTGTCAAGTTTATGGTACAAAATTATCCCAGATACAGACCGAAAAAATATAAAGCCTCAGTCCAAATCATCAGCGAAATGTCGCGCGGAAACACCTTAGACTGGTTAGGATGATGACGATGACCCCGATGGTAGCCGGCTACCTGCTTCTCTTGCTTTGCTTGTATGCAAATTGCGTTATTTTTTGAACGACCGAAGTCAATGGACCAACGGATAATTTTGCACTAATTTATTATACCGGCGCTCCAGCTTCATAAATTTCTATAAAATGAGCGGAAATTAAGTGTATTGTGAGTCGTAAAGAATAGTTACAATATTTTTGGTAGTTAGGTACCTTATTCGATTTCAACAACATTCATCAAGTTTACAAGGTTTGTCATAAGAATTTAGGTACCTATCCACCTGAATTTATTTTATTTATATATTGTTTACGGTTACTTTTAAATGTCGGTGGTCGTTGACTCTATCGAAATACAGAGAGAATATACACAAACTTTCGTAAACCCGTCTCAAGTGTTGATCTTGACTCTTGTTAAGTTATGTAAATTACGCAAACTTCGTGTGCGATACTTCATCATTGGGTCACCGACCGCTTCCACCCACACTTCTCATACTTTCAGTACCTACCTATCTACAGTGAAATAAATAGATCTTGCCATGTAACCTTTATTACCGGCTTGTTTGGATCTCTACAATTCTATTGTGTCGGCACAAAGGCCACGGGGATTTAGTCGATACGCTTTATCGCATTTTTTGCAGCACCTTCGGTAACGGTATCACATGCTTAATTCAAGTGTCCCCAGGTAATTGATTCCTATTCCCATTGTTGAACATTAAGATGTACGAACCAAAAGTTTTTTGTTTAGGGTCAACAGCCTCGAAACGTTTTGTTTGACAACTTCATGGTAAACGGATCACGAATAGGTGTTCGGAATGAATACAAACGTGGTTACCAAATCACGCATCAGTTTAACTGTCTATGTTTTTTATTTCCAGTGTGCAGTAGCCATAGTGCTTTGCGCAAATGCAGTGGCATCACCACGGCTCGGATCGTCATTTACTCGGAGTGCTGTAGAAACTGTTCCTCAACATGAACCCATCGCAGTTCCTATTCGAGCATCAGTCGAAAGCATTCCCCTCAGGTAATTTTTGTTCTAATACGCTACAACTCGTGAAATATATCGAATCTAATAAAAAACGTTATGTTTATTCAAAGGGCCCTTCGTGAAGAAGGTGAGGGAAGATTGCCCCTCCGTGATGCAGTCGAGAAAAGACCAATTTCAGTTTTGGATAGAGAATCTGCATTCAGACATGTGGAAATAGAAGAGGTTTGTTTTCAGGAATAAAATTGTACTTTTAATCAAAACTAAATTGCTAAATAAAACCTAAAACAGACCAGTTTTCTGTCACAGGATGCTGAGACCATTGGACTCGGAGGACTGAAACATTATTACGGGGCAGCTCTTCACATGAACAAGTAAGTTAAGCTATTGGACCAACTACGTTACGACTTTTTTTGCAAATCTCAATTTCTTATCAATATTTTCTACTATAGCAATACACAGCGCAATGACGAGAGGTTACAACTTGGCAATGCCAATTTACAAGAAATGCAGCAGACTTCGGGTGGACTTTCATCACGAAGGCTGGTGGTATGCTACATGCAGTCCTGGGCTGCCTACCGAGCACCTCCACTGGCATTCACCGCTGGTCTTGTGCCGACATCGTGCACACATTTGCACTACGCGTTTGCTGCCCTGCATCCTCACACGTACGCTGTGTTGCCAGCTAATGAAGACTATGATGTTATCAAAGGTACGCTAGAAGACAATAAATAAATTTGTACAAAATTTAAAACTTAAGATTTGTATTTCCACCAATGATTGCAGAGCCTCTAAGTAGTAACTTGTAGCAATAAAACCTATCTAAAAATATCCACCGAGGGGACTACCGAGGGGAGCCGAATAAAAACGACTTTCTACAAATGTCATTTTATACAAACATACAAAAACACAAAGAAATACTTATGACAAATACTATACGGGTTCCTAAAAATGTATTTTTACCCGCGACGTAGGAACCCGTATATGTATGATATGTATCAGATAGGTAAACTGAAGAGAAAACTTTGAAGTATTAATAATCTGATGGTTTACTCAGGTGGTTATCGAATCGCTACGGGCTTGAAGCGGAGAATTCCTGGTCTCAAGGTGATCATAAGCGTGGGAGGTGAAGGCACAGACCGCCTCTTCAGTGAGATGGTTCAAGAACCGAAGAGGAGAAACATGTTCATCGAAAGCGCCATAAGTTTCCTGCAGGAACATGACTTTGATGGACTGGATCTACACTGGGTTTATCCAGGTATTATACTAAAGCGAAGTTTAATAGTTGCAATAACTCTATAAATCGATACACTTAATTTGTTTTCTATATTTTAGGAGAAAAAGATGATAAAGAAAGGGAATCCCTAACGGCTTTACTTTACGAGCTCCGTGAAAAGTTTTCATCATACGGTTACCTCCTTTCAACTGTTCTGCCTCCGTTCAGGTATAAAACATGAGCTAGTCCTTCCACACGCATCTACATTGTTCGTCTGATCAATGGAGCCTAAATATCGACAAATGTTCCAGGTACCAAATAGAAGATGGCTACGATCTCAGCGCAGTCAGCGGTGCAACAGATTATACCATCTTGCAAGCTTGGGATATGACACATGGAAAGCGTGACGAGCCGCCTCCAAGAGCAGTTCAGCATAGTGCTCTACATAAAGACCCTGGCGCAACTTCTAGAGATCAAAGATACGACAACATTGTAAGCAATTTTACAAACCCAACTTTTTGTTATGTATTATGTTATGTATCGATGGGCCGATATTTTATTAGCAATTTATTATCTTTGTAGGAGTTTATGGTGAAATATGTGTTAAGACATGGAATGGCAGCAGAAAAGCTGGTGCTCGGAATCCCTCTGTTTGGGAAAAGCTACACACTTGCAGCTTCGACTTTACCCGCCCCAGGTGCCGCAATTAGTGGTTGGGGCGAAGAAGGTCCTTACACCCAGACTAAAGGCACGCTTGCATATTTTGAGATATGTATGGCCGAAAGAGAAGGCAAAGGTGTCAGTGGCATAGATAACGCCGGCAATGCTTATGGAGTTTTTGATAACCAGTGGGTTACATACGACACTCAGGCTACTGTTTTGGAAAAGGTAAAATATTATTTTAGGTTACATTTAAAAAACTAAATATTATATTAGGTTACCTTTTAAAAACATTTTGGATATTAATGACCTGTAAAATATTTATTATTGTAACAGATGAAGTTCGTGATAAGTGCTGACTTGGCCGGAGCTGCTGCTTGGTCGATTGACATGGATGATTTTCGAGGACTTTGCGGTGCACCGTTCCCAATTCTTAGTGCCATTTCGAATACTTTAAACGGTAAAATTTTGCATACTTAATGTCAGTGGCGAAACATTTTGGTAATTTCTCCTAACATTAGTACCTACTTACTTTTTCTTGATTAAATTTGCAGGGGAGAGAGTCCAAACAGATCAGTCTTCGCTGAAAATTGGATCATGTGAAGATGGTTATCCTTATCTCGCTTCTGATGAAGAATCTTGTGCGCATTTCCATTTCTGTACTGGCGGAATAAGTTACAGAATGAACTGTGAAGCGCAGAGACTTTATGATGCTTCTACTGGATTTTGCGGGTTTGTTGTCGAAGAATATCATAATATTCTTGAGACTTGGTTGGATAAAAAATATATGAAAATCTATTTTCAGGCATTCAGATGTTGGCAAATGTATGCCAGGACAAAGTCTCAGAATAAGTGTAGACGATGCAGCACGTTACTTGTCGCAAGTCTACGAAAATGACTTTGAAGTAAGCTTCGTTCAACATTATACTTAAATCTTTACCTGCGACGACTAAAACCCGTATGCGTATGTAGTGCGTTTACCATAAGAGGTTGCTTGTTCGTTTGTTAGTCTGTTAGCATTATCTCCAAATCGACTAATGGATTGTATTGCAGTTTTTAGAATACTTTGGACCTGTCTAAGAACCATCTTAGATAGATGTTATCGCAACAAATCACTAGTTCACGACACCTCGAGGGTTTAATTTTTTTTTATTATTTTATGAAAGTCCATATTTTCATAATATTGTTGTATTTATAGTGGAACGATGCACCAAAAGACATGCCAATGCTAATGAGCAGAGAACCAGAAAGACTTATCTCAGATGCCGAAATGGATAGCAAGAGAAGTAAGAGTAGTAACCTTTCTAAGTATCTGTATAGCATTTTGTAAAATGTTCAAACTCATTTCACCTTTGCTTTTAGGTAAAGTGAGTGACAAAAAAGTCGTCTGCTACATGACGAGTTGGGCATTCTATAGACGAGGCGAAGGCAAGTTCGTTCCAGAACAAATCGACACTAGACTCTGTAGCCACGTGGTTTATGCTTACGCGTCTCTGTCTCCTGATGAGCTTATAGCTAAAGAGTTCGATCCTTGGACTGACAGTACCAACAGTAAGTAACGAAACTAAGCAAGTCAAGAACATAATTTTATCTTAAGAGCTGTTTAAAACAACCCTGAAGAAGTGGCTTATACAGGCAGAGTAGTCGTTATATAACTGCAGTGAGCTCAATGCCGTAAATCCTACTATCTTAAAATTAATAAATGTTCTGTCGAATGAACTTTATTATTTATGAAAGTACCTAATGTTGTGTGATGTGTATCTGTTATGAATATAAACTATGAACTGTTCTATTCTTATGCAGACATGTATGAGCGAGTGACATCTCTGAAAGACGTCAAGGTCCTCCTCGGTTTGGGAGGATGGACAGACTCAGCAGGTGATAAATACTCACGATTGGTATCCTCCAATTCTGCCCGCGCCAAATTCATTCAAAAGCTGATTCCGTTCTTGCGTAACAACAACTTCAATGGGCTTCATTTGGACTGGAACTACCCGGTTTGCTGGCAGAGTAACTGCAAGAAAGGTGCTAAATCAGACAAGGCTAACTACGCTAAATTCATAGAGGTATGTTCAATATAAACCGATGGGTATTCAACGTTTTCTGGAGGGGCGAATATAGTTACAAAGGACAGCTTCTATTCAATGGGTCATGACTTTATAACAGTGATCCTTAAAAAAATCACTTCAAAAAAAATCACGTGGTTTTTACGTGATTTCAATAAATAAAAACCGATCACTACCGATTATACATAGATTTTGATGAAGACGGTTTTTTTATTAATAATTAAGCTACGCAAAAAAGTACCTATTTACTGCGTTACTTTGAAGATTGTCTTGTTTTAGGAACTCGCCAAAGCTCTACATGGAGCCAATATGGAGCTGGGTGTAGCCATTTCTGGTTACAAGGAAGTTATAGAATCAGCGTATGATTTACCCACAATATCGAGGGAAGCAGACTTCTTGAGCGCCATGACCTACGACTACCACGGGGGTTGGGAGCGGGCCACCGCTCACCACACCCCACTAGTTCCAGCGCCGAGGGATACACTGGCGTATTATTCCATTGTAAGACAATACTTTTTATTTCATTGTATTACTGTTGCTTACAGTAATGTCCATTATTATTATTATTGTAATTATTATTATTAGATTCTATGGAGACACGTATAAGGTTAGTTGTTACACACGGGCATTTATTTCAGTTTATCTATTCGTAACTGTATTAGCTCTTTCTCGATTAATTAGTTCTTCTTGTTCGATTGGCATAAACATAAACAAGCGTTGTTTGTTGCCTTTTCCAGGATTAGTAGCGAGGTATCGGTGTAATTCACTTTATATGACAATGATTCTAAAATATGGTCCTTGTGATTTGAATGAATATAAATCGTCTACCTTAACCTAATGTCGAAAAGCTAAAGCAAAGACAATCACATATTTAAGTGTTTGTTGTTTTTATACATCTTTGCGACAATAAATTCCTTTAGAGATCTCAAAGTTTAGTGCAAAAGTGTAGAGTAGTGTACTAGTGTTTGCTGTACTATAATCTTGTTACATTTCTCTTTCAGGAGTACGCAATCAAAGCAATCATCAGTGGAGGAGCAGACCCCAAGAAGTTACTTCTCGGTTTGTCTTTCTACGGTCAGTCGTACAGACTAGCTGATGTGGAAGGAAGCAAGGGACCAGGAGCCCCCGCAGCTGGTCCTGGCGAACCGGGAGAGTTCACTAAACAGCCAGGAATGCTGGCCTACTACGAAATCTGTTACAGAGGTTTTTAAATAAATAAATATGCACATAACAGTCACAAACATAGACCTGACCCCACACTAGGATTACCAGTACCGTAGGTATCAGGAACTACGAGTACCATGGCACCACAATTCATAGACCCGGTACAAAAATCTGCGAACATTTGCTCGAACATCCCCCCCGCACGTCTTGCGTCTTAGCCGGCTACTCACCGGCCGCGCCACCGAGATCGTCAAATTCCATAAAAGGTCCCCGTTTTGATAGCTTAGTTAAATAAGTAAAAAGGAGCAACATGAGGAACTTATCATTTTATATTTTTAGAAAAGAATCTTCGCTGGAAATCTGGTCGCCAGAATAACGCTGGACCATACACTTACTCGGACAATCAATGGGTGGGCTATGACGACCCGAAATCGATTGCTGAAAAGGTATTTTTTTAATGCTTTAGATAATTATTAAGATATACATGTAGTTACCTACCTTTACACAAGAAGCACACTTTTCTTGATTTGTAGGACATTGTAATGTGCTCATACAACCAAGTTTTATAATTTTGATAGCACTGGATAACACCATTTTTTTTTACCTGTGAGCACTGGTAGATAGCACCACACACAACAAAAAAAACTTCTTTTTTTCCAGCTCTATTATTACTAGTAAAGAAAAGAGAACCTGTAAAAAAAGTCTTGAATATGTTTTTAAAATCTTTTGAATTTCGAATTCTTTTTTTTCGTTTGTAAAATTATTAGGTGCCAATGTTTGATTTAATAACACCATTAATCGATGGTGTTATTAAATGAATTCATTAACTAATAATTATGATGTGTAAATGTAGGTTGAATGGGCCATGCGGCATGGTTTGGGAGGAGTCACAGCCTGGGCTATCGACCTGGACGACTTCAACAACCGATGCTGCGCCGAGCCTTCACCCTTACTGCGTGCTGCCGGCAGGGCTTTGGGCCGGCAAGTGCCTCCGCCACCGACCACGGCTTGCGAGAGACCACCACAGCCTGTTACTCCGGCGCCTCCGACCACTACTACTGCTGAATCAGATGGTAAGTTTTCTAGAGTACTAGGATGGTAAAATTAAGTACCGACTTCGGTGGCGTGGGGAGTGAGTTGACGGCTGAGAGACGCAACAGGGGCGGCAAAACAAACACTGCACCAAGCACACAGCACAAATTCGATGACGATTCCCGCAGTGACACAAATGCATTTTCTGCAGATAATTTGCTGCGAATCTGGTTGTTGTGATTACATAGTACTCGTTGTTACTGGTACTCACGATACAGGGAATTCTAGTGTGGGGTAGGTATGTAGACTATGGACATTTATTCAAACAGTTGATTAACTTTCTATCTTCATTTCAAATTTACTGTTGAATTTGAAATGAAGATAAAGATTGTCTTGAGCTAAATAATATTTTGTTTTCTAGGTCTATACAGCTATTATTTTCTGTATTTAAGAATTAAGCTAAGCTAATTTAGGTAATATATTGTTTTAACTCTAGGTTCCATTGGTGGCGGAGCGCCTGCAGCAGGAGACCACAACCACGAGCACCACACGTCAACCACATGGCCAAGTTGGCAACCACCGACCACCGCCCAGACCACGCAACACACCTGGTGGCCAGCTGCTACAACCACGCAATCCTCAACCACGATCACGACCACCACAACCAAGCAACCTACGACCAGACGAACGACAACAACGTGGAAACCTTCAGACTCAGGTAAATACCTATTTCTACCACTAAATTACAGAGCGAGATCTAATCAAACATTACTGACATTATACTAAAGTTACTTATTAAGGTTCTAGGAAAGTTTCATACACTAAACAGTTTTTTCTTAAGCTATGACCTAGCATGCATTATGTCTTTCTGATTGGTGTGTGATCTGGGCCCTTAGACGCATGTAAATCGCTTCTTAAATAATCAATTGGTCTTTTAATTGTCTAACTAAACCATACATTTTGGACTATAATGACAGTAGAAACAGAAATCGCTACGAAGCGAACGACATTGTCTAAAGACCCCTATTTACATTATGTATTTTGTCACATGATTTTTCAGATTGCATGCGATAAATTGCACAACATATTAAAATGTCACGAGCACCGGATATCAACTTGATATCTGCCATTAGTCTTATGAACTAGTAGATACGGTAAGCGTTACCACCTGGTTACCTATGGATTTAAAGATTGAACTTTAAATGAGTAGGTTATATTATTATTTTGGCTTCATAAAAAGCAAAAATTTACCTCACTAATCAATAAACACCGATCTCAGAAATCCGTCATAATAGTATTTATTGATTGCTATGGGATCGTATAGAGGAGTAAAATATTCAATCATAAAACCCCAGAGGGATCAGTTTGGTGACGCTGACTGCACCTTTATTACCTATTTTTGAATCAAATTACTTAAACCTTTGACGCCAACTAGAAAACTGCTTTGTTTTCAGTAACATGAAAATTCTCGTTACTTGTACTACTTGTACGGTACTTGTACCAGCTCGGCTTTAATCGTAAAGGTTTGATTCAGGACATGACCGCAGTACGTACAGACGGCAGTTATGATGTTACAAACTGTCAATTCCATAGACATTTGCCGCGCCTTGCTACTGATTAATGAACAAGTATAACTAAAACTTTCTGCGCTCTGTGGATATAGTCGGTCACCTGCTTCATAGCTCATACCTTAAACCTGAAGTTGTTCTGTCAGGTTCAATAGAAGGTGCACCGTGTTCCGCTGGCGAGTACCACGCGGCTCCTCACGACTGCGAAGGATACCTCCAGTGCGAGGGTGGACATTGGCGCAAGCACAACTGCGCACCAGGACTCCACTGGGCAGCTGCAGTGAACAGATGCGACTGGCCGAGCTTCGCTAAATGCACAGGCAAGTAAATGAACGTAGTAGTTACTGGATATTCACCATTATTAGAGAGTTTTGCTGTTTACCGATATTTCGGCACAGTTGTAACAAGCAACACCACAAATCATGGTAAATATATCCCGTTTTAAGAAAGAATCAGATATTGATAGCTCAAAGTCAATAAATCATTCATTAAAATCACACGATTATGAACTCACATAGTTTTGCATATAAAAATCATGTAGGTGATTACTATAGTACCTATACATAAGTGAATTTCGGATTTGTCGCAACCATGTACATGTACTCGTAGTTAATATTTTTTGTCTATATTATTTATAATGCAAGGAGCGTATTGTAATTAAGACCTACTAGAAATTACATGACAAATCTCAGTCTTTTTGCACACCCATTATGACTGGTAGAGAATGTTAGGTATTTGAATGAAATCCTCCTAGAACTTTTTTACAAACATTTAATTAAATCCCCATCATCAAATCTATAATCAGTATCTTAAGAATACAAGTTTTTTTAAACGTTAAAGTGAAAATTATACTTATGGAGAATATTATATTTAAATATGTACAACAAAAGTTTCAATTGAACTGAATTCGAACTCGCGTCTTTGCCTCTAATCGGCACTCACTCACTCAATTCATGTTGGAGTTGATCAACTCATTGCCGGTTAGATACGAAATAGCGGGTTCGAATCTCGCTGAATCAGGATGCTTGGGACATTTAAATTAAATAGACATGCCCTTTCCCTTACCAACCGCTTTGGAATTTCACACAACGTGTCGAGTAGCAAACCTCGTCGCCACTATTAATCCCATTTCAAAATGTACTTGTCTCTCCACAGCAACCGCTAGTAGTGAAGCGAGTACCGCTACAAGTACCCTAGCGCCGATGACGCCACGGCCGCCACCCACAACATCAACTACTACTACTAGAAGGACTACAACTGGTCGATGGACTACAACTACAACCACTACAGCCAAACCAACCACTACAATCGTTAGCTCAGGTAATTTGTTATTAATTCCTTCTTCGTCTCTAACCTGGTGTTATGTCTCATTTCCTTTGGGGTCAGCCCTCCTTGTTTTCATGCGCCACTCTGAGCAATTTAACGTGAGCTCAGGGCCTACGGCTTATCCAAAATTCGATTTTTGCAATCCATTTGTATGACTTTAACAATGGCTCTTAGATAGGTTTTATACAAACCACTAAGGGCTCTGCAATCGATGATGAAAATACACGTCGGAAGTATTCAAATTTCGAGAAAAATATATTTGACTTACTCAATTGTTAGGACTTTCTTAGCTATGATCCTCGACTCTACGCATGACATGACCGTACCGGCTCAGGTGGTTTATTATGAGTTTATAATTTAAAACCTTCCTATGAGATTCAGGTAGGTACCTGCGCACCTGAACACCTTACATAATACTTCCTGATAAGGAATTCCTGGACTGTCTAATTAACCGTACACATTAGGTACTTCAAATGACGCATAAGTTAAGTACTTGATTAGTGTACATATGAAAATATCTGCCAAAGGTAAAATTATCCATAAAAAAACCCTGACTCGTATATTACAGCGATCTTTAGTAACATCAGTAACATGTAGCGATAATACCTATCTAAGACATTCCTTAAAATCCAACAAAATGTTTGCTAAAACCGCATTACAATTAATTTACATAATATTTATGAATTACTTCTATATGCTTTTGAAGGGTCATTCCCACCAATGCCAAATCTATTGTTCTCCAAATTATAAATTCCACACATAGCTTCCCAAGCAATCCCATGCCATTTTCGATGATGGATAATACCCAAGTTTGTTTAAAAATATTGAAACCATTGGTTATATATAGCCATAGCCTTTGTTCACTTTCAGATGGCGAGTTAAGTGGGAAGCCATGCCGTGGTCAAGGGTACCACTCGGTGGCGGGCGACTGCAACGGCTACCTGCAGTGCGACGGCGGCACGTGGCGGCTGCAGCACTGCGCGCCCGGCCTGCACTGGAGCGCTAGCGAGAAACACTGTGACTGGCCGAAATACGCCAAATGTCAAAGTAAATAAATAAATATAAAAAAGCCATAATCATTCCTTATTACCATAATATTAAGTATACCTACAATTCAATATAATAACTACTTAACGACCACTTGCGGGTATTAATAGGCCTCTACCAAAAGTTCCCAATCTTTTCTGGGTCGGGTCTGGGTGTTTTCTATGCATAATATGTATGTATTTACAAAAAAAAGTATTAAATAGTATATCAGTCATGTAGTTCCCATAATACAAGCTCTGCTTAGTTTGGGGTTAGATGATGCTATTTTCTATTCTTCGCTCTCGCATCCATGACTGGTATAAGTATATTAATTACAAATATTTACATATTTCCAAAATGATATCCATATTTAGTGGGACAATAGGCTCTGCACTAGCTCTTAAAAACAGTCGAATCTACAATGATGATGAAGTCAAACTACTTTCAGTGCTTACTTGTCTTGTAATTGCAAGCCTCTATGGAAGGTATCTGCTTCCCAATTCAAGAAATTCCGTCATTAAAACATGTTTTGGTTTTCAGTTCTTGCTGACTCTGGTTCCCAGCCTATTACCTCTGCTCCGAAGCCAACCAAACCGCCTAGGACCACCACGAAGGCACCGACGACTAAACGTAAGAATAGTTTTCTGGTTAACTTTTTCAATACTAACGCATATTATTTCAAAAGTTCACACTTTGAGTAATTGATTTTTTCATTGATAGCCTGCGTGATTTAATTTAGTATTTTTATAACAACTAGTTTAAATGCTAATGCAGTTCACCACATTAATTTCCTCTCCATCCAAAAGTTGTTTCTCTCTAACAAATTGTTTATAGACGATAAGACCGCTTCTTTGAGGTGTATCTGCAATAATGTATGGTGTCGGTTGGCTATCTATTTATTTATTTATGTGTATTAAAAATACCGAATAAACTATTTTTCTTCATTAATACTCTAAAATTTTCTAAGATTGAGGTACTTTTAAGCTAAAATAAGTCACCCGCAAAACTAACAAAATTTAAAGCCAGTAGGTAATGTGTTTGGTATAAGAGGTTGATTGTTGGTCTATTTGTGTGTTTTAATTTTTATTTCAAATTTTGTAAAGATTTACTAGTATTATCGTAACGTAATCGCAATAAAGTATTTTTGCATATTATGCTAACCATTCTTAGAACCAAATGACAAGGCTCTTTGCGCCTTTCTTTAGGTCCATCATCCGACAAGCAGGAGGGCGGCGAATGTGGCGGCAACGATATGCACGCGCCGGCGAACACCTGCGATTCCTACTTGATGTGCGTCGGAGGACGCTGGCGCAAGCAGCTCTGCCCGCCTGGCTTGCACTGGGACAAGCGCAGCAGACGATGCGACTGGCTAGAGTTTGCTATGTGTGATAGTAAGTAGCCAGATACGATAAACAAATAATATAGTTATGTAATCTAATGTCATGTAGTTCCCATAATACAGGCTCTTTTTAATTTGGGGCTAGATGATGCTGTGTGAAAAATGACTATTATTATTATTATTATTATTTATTATTATAATAGGCCGCCCATTGTATTACCACAACCTAGTTTATAAGATTTTATGTAAAAATGTTAGTTTGATTTCTGACGTATGCAATAAAGAGTTATCTATCTATAAAATGAATTCGGTACCTAATGACCGAGATTCGCATTGCCCTTAGAACTGTGAAATACCAATAGCTTCACAAATTCAAAGAAGCATGTCAAAGAACGTCACAACATCGTCTCTAAAATTTGTATAGCAATTGTCGTCTTATACCCTAGGCCACAAGACTAATCAATTGTTCTTTTCACAGTCGACAAACCATCAGCAACTAAGTCTCCGATGCCGCAGCCCATACAACCCACCACCACCACGACAACAACCACTAGACGCCCAATACCCATTATAACCACTAAAAAACCCGCGGATGATCAGAACCACGTTGCAAGCAAGGTAAGAAGACGAACAAAACGCCGAACGGACGAATCAACACAAAAATACTTAAGGAAGTTTACGTAGCAATGGGAAGTTGTCTGTAATCTCATTAGCAACTCGGCTACACTGTGGATGTGGATTAGTTCTGCAATCCTCACCAAGGTTTCTAACTGGTAATGTAAGATAGTCTACCTCTTTATATTATCTAATCGAGCCTGATGAATTTCAGGTCTATAGATTTCTTCTTTTATGTCAGCCTTTGCAAAATCTGTCGATATGGATTGTGTACGTTTGTCTTCAGACAAAAATATTTTAAATAAAATTTAGGTTGTGGGAAGTTGGTGGGTGCAAGCGGCCCAAGATCGTTCGTCATGGCACCTTTTGGGTGTGGCCTATGGACATCTGTTATGATCATAAAGCTGTTAATGATTATAATGAATTTTAAATGTAACCAAAAAAAATTTAATTGGGCCTAAAGGTGCCTAAAGTTCGAGCCTCACTGGTTCAAAAATATTGGATCGGAACTAATGTAGTATTTAAAGTAACTAAAGATTGTTTTCCCTAGGACTGTACAACGGGAACTTACCACGCGCATCCTAAATGTGAGAAATTCTACGTGTGCGTGAACGGCATGCTGATAGGGCAAAGCTGCGCGCCCGGGCTCGTGTGGAGACAGGACCGGACACAATGTGACTTTCCGAGCGCCACCTCTTGCACCGATAGGAGGCAGGGAGTGTCAGCTCCGCTCATAGACGCGAGCGGTATGGAGATGATTGATGATCATGAAATACCTAGTAAGTACCTAATGCGTTATTACAATTCCCGATGGGGCCGACAATTGTCGGATAACGGGAGTGGATTTTCCCCGATTCAGTTTTGCCAACTAGTTTGAAATCAAAGATGGCGGACATGAATTCTGAAATGAAAAACCTACCTATTCGATCCAAACTGAGTCCCCACGATAATTTTATAAATATCACGATAAAATTGATTATTGCTAATAGACATCTAAATTCACAAAAACCTACATGTTTATAGCCAAATCGAAATAGTTTTAAAGTGTTTTCCTTTATCGAATCCTTCGATCGTTCCGATGGTGAACCAATTCATCCTGATTCACATGGTGAATTGGTGATGCTAAGTGATTCTTTTTTTAATTTTAATTGTATTTGCATCAACTTTATTAACAGAAAACGTAAACTAATCATAACAAAAAAGGAGAAAAACTTGAGAAATAACAATGAACTAAATAATACATTTCGTTCATGCAACAAAGTGCCAAGAGCACTGACGTCATTCCTCGCTGAATAGCCAAACAGCAATAAATCCTTTGACCGTGGAAAGCCAAAACTCTTCTCGTAAAAACATTTTCAATAATCGTACTGAGTTGAGAAGCACTGCCACAGTGCAGTGTAATACATTTTCGATATGTGTAACAATTTAAAGGTGTACCACCTAATATTTTCCATATACACTATTTAATTCTGACTGACCAACACGGCAACGATGCAACGATTCACAAACACAAATTCTGTTCTTTCTAATCATGAGACTTACTTCGCTCGATCAGTAACTAACAATAACTAAAGTAGGTACTAAACCATTAATTATTTGGACATTCTGTCTTGTCCGTTGAACAAGTGCCATAACCGTTTGTTATGGCACTTGTTCATGCACCTTAAAATACATCTGTTAGTCTGCGTTTGCCAAAGACGATAAATTGAACCATAAACTTTGGAAACATGGAAATGGCAAGAAGGTATCCAGTTAACCATGCCCATATAAATAAACAACCAATTTTCACACATATAGTGCTGACCCCAAACTCAGATTTCCTGTGTCGTGGATATCAGAAACGACGAGTACCAGGTACCACAATATCCAGGCTTGGAACAAATTTGTGGAAGCATTTATCCCGCAGCGGATATCGAACCCGCACCTCGAGCGTCTCAGCCTAACCGCGTAACCGGAATGGAATGACTAGTATTCAGTTGTCCAAAACTATAGACGACTACATATACTAGATGACTACAGTCATCCAATTCATTTCAGAATACTGTAATAATGGAGAATACGCTGCTTTCCCTACTGACTGCTCTCGCTACCAACACTGTCTCTTTGGCAAATTCGAAGAGTTCTTCTGCAGCGCCGGCTTACATTGGAACCAGGTAAGTAAACTACTTTGTTCATCCATATGTTGGGTCTTTCAGAAATACTGCCATTTTATTAGAATTATACTAATAAAATGGCAATGGGGAATGACTCATTTTGACAAGATTATCAAAATTTGTTTATTTTTATAACCTCTGGATTTACAGAACAAATACAAAAAATATTATACTAATAGAAAGCTACGTTATCCTTAATAGGCTGTATTATATTTAATAAAAGTTTTCAATTTAATTACTCATTATTTGTAAATCAAGCCATTACAAAAAGCGCTGCTTGACTACTTTGTTCGTGTGCGCTGATCAAATGGTTGGATAATAATGTAAATAGTGTAGGTACGTCACCAGAAATATTAGTCATCAAAATAGATTTAAAAAATCAGCGACAGAATATACCTAGCTTTTGTAATTAAGCTACAAAAACGTTATTTATTTTAAAAATTAATTGAAAATCATAAGGTTATATCTTAGCTTACTATAAAAATAAAATAAAACATATAAAGGCAGCTATAAATAACATAATATAATGGAAAAAGTCAATGGCCCCTTAAAAAAGTAAAGGTTGAATTCGCCACACAGGGCCCTGAATCTTCTCCTAGGGCCGTCACTCTTCACTATAAATTCTATAGTTCGTTTGTAACTTACAGGATAAATCAATCTGCGACTGGCCAGCAAACTCGAAATGCAAAAAGAAGGCTTCGACCACAACATCAACGACAACATTTCGTCCCATCATAGACCCCATTGATGATTCGCCTCCGATCCTAGAGGAGCCTGATGTTATCCTTCCGGTGAAGCCGATCAACACGGTGCCTGTCCAAGTGACGCAGCCAGATATCTCAACGAGACCGCAACTCCTCAACTGTAAGGATTTTACGTCTTTCCAAAAGCCTATAAGTGCATTTTTTATACAATTCTTCGAGCTAAAAAGTTCACCCGTTGATACTTCAATTTTTGCTTTTCTAAGAGCTATATAATTATGTGACGTTTGGTTTTTAGTTCATTTCCGATTTGATCACACAGCATCTCCGAGCGTTGCTCAATGTATAGCCCGTTGGTTTAACCTTTTAGAAACTTTCTAAAGCAAAACTTATTTCACAGCTCCATACAAACTCGTATGCTACTACACAAACTGGTCGTGGTATCGACCCGGCCTCGGCAAGTACAGCCCTGAAGACATCGATCCGACTCTGTGCACACACATTATCTACGGATTCGCAGTTCTCGGAAACGATGGCCTTATAATGGCTCATGATTCGTGGTCCGATTATGACAACAGTAAGTTTTTACTATTTCATGACAAATAATCAGGAGGGTGGGTGGTTCTGGGAAAGCGTAATGAGATGATATCAAAATGTTTTCAGTTCACCTAAGGTTATGCACCACCTAAGTAAAGCGGTAGACGTGATGCCATTTTAAAGCGGTTCTACCTAGTGTTAAACATCTCCTATCCACTCCATCCTCATCCCCCAGGCTTTTGCATTGGCCTCGATTCTGTAACTGATTTGACAGCAGCACACAGCAGTAAAATTCTTGCCATCTCTTTATTGTTTGCACTATCAGTAAAAGAGAGCGACAGTTTAAATTTAGTTAAGTTAGTGTACTACAGAATCAAGGCCATTGTCAAGCAGTCAAGGTTTCGAAGACGAAAAAAAATATAGGCCCAGTAAGAAAAATATATTAGTTTTAATGTACGGTTTTCAGGATTCTACGAACGCGTCGTTGAATACAAAAGATACGGCATCAAAGTATCCCTGGCCATCGGAGGCTGGAACGATTCCGCCGGCGACAAATACTCCAAGTTGGTGAACGATGCAGGAGCTCGTGCTAGATTTGTAGAGCACGTGGTCTCATTCCTCGTGAAATATGGATTTGATGGACTGGACCTTGATTGGGAGTATCCTAAGTGTTGGCAAGTAAGTAGCTTCTAGGAATTCACCGGACCCTGTGACAAATAAGTGAATCCTCGTATCAAGAAAGATGTTGTGGGTTTGATCTCCACCTGGGATAGTCACCATAAACATCCTGTTGGAGTTCAAAGAGATTCATCATGATCTTGTGCCACCTCCATCCACCGATTTCGCGACCTTTTCGATGTCATCGATCCATCGGATGAGGGGCGAACCCAATGCCACTTGAACTTGAGTGCGAGAAGTTAGCCCCGCACTTTTGCGTTTTCTGAATTCTGATACTTGTGCTAAATTGTTCTAGGGTTCTACATTGTTCCAAAAGATTTTTGCTCTAGAGTGAACTTACTAATTCCAAGAGCTACGTCGGTGACAACTCTACAACTTTGTCAGTGTCGCCTGGGATCGAACAATCATAAGAGGTGCCAAGAAGCCCCAACATTGCCATGTCATATCATAAAATAATCATAAACCTCATTAATTGCAGTTCCGACATAATACATGTTTACAGGTGGATTGTTCAAAGGGTCCTGATTCTGACAAACAAGGGTTCGCAGATCTAGTCAGAGAGCTATCAGCGGTATTGAAACCGAAAGGCATGTTGCTATCCTCAGCGGTATCGCCAAGCAAACAAGTCATAGACGCCGGATATGACGTGCCCGTATTAGCCAGGCATTTGGACTGGATCGCAGTGATGACATATGACTACCACGGACAGTGGGATAAGAAGACAGGACACGTCGCGCCTTTATACTATCATCCGGATGATGATAACACCTACTTTAACGCTGTAAGTTACATTACTGTAATCAAATGGAATCCTAATTACAAAATATAGTAGTCTATATACGACATCTACGTGGTAGATTGTCGTTGAATGTCTACGTATTATCTACGACATCTACGTAATGTCTAATAGTTTCGTAGAATATCGTGGTGTCTAATAAATAATATCAGATATTATAAAGCTATCTATACTAGATAATAGTCTTATTTTGACTTATTTACAAAATCCATAGCTGGTTTCATAAATCAACATATGATTGTTTTTCCAGAACTACACAATGCATTACTGGATAAAGAAGGGTGCTCCTCCTTCAAAGCTTGTGATGGGAATGCCGATGTATGGACAGACCTTTACTGTAGAATCTCGAAGTAACTCTCACGGGAAACAACAGGCTGTGGGCTTGAACTCACCTGCAAGCACTGGCGGGGATGAAGGCGAATATACAAGGGCCAAAGGTTTCTTAGCATATTACGAGGTAAGATACGAAACAGAATCCTAGGAACGATCCGCCACACTACAAGTGGGTTATTCCGGTTGTCCCCCGATTCACATTGTTTGTTTGTAGGTATATATTGTTTTTATATAAGTACTTATATTTGTTTATATTTATTTATTTATGTTTACTACTTATTATAATGTAATAATATTTATTTTACCTGTTGCACTCTCATTTAATAAATTAGTGCGTACACCGCCGACCATTCATACAACCTTATAGTAATAATAATAATACTGGACATTTTTCACACAGCATCATCTAGCCCCAAACTAAGCAGAGCTTGTATTATGGGAACTAAGTACATTACTGATATACTTACATTTTTTTTGTAAATACATACATATTATACATAGAAAACACCCAGACCCGAGAAAAGTATTTGCAAATACAAACATTTGTCCCGCGACAGGAATCAAACCCGCAACCTTCTGCGTCTCGGGCGGGCCATCGCCCACTGAGAGGTTGACAGAGGTTGTCATATTTTGATTGCACTTTTATTGCACTTTTAGAAATGTTAAGATACAAGATCTTAACATAATTTTTGTAATTTTCTTGTGGTGTACAACTAAATTTGAATTTAATTTTAGATTTGTGACCGCATTAGATATAATGGATGGACCGTGGTTAAAGATCCTCTTAAACGCATGGGTCCTTACGCGTTCAAGGGAAACCAGTGGGTGTCTTTCGATGATACTGAAATTATCAAGAAAAAGGTCAATTTTATGAAGTCCATGGGTCTAGCTGGTGGAATGGTTTGGGCTCTCGACCTCGACGATTTTAGAAATAGGTTTGTATTGTTCAACAGTTACGTTAACAGTTAATTCCCGTGGTATATGAACTATAATCACGTTTTTTATAAATGCAGGTGTGGTGAAGGCAAGCATCCTCTCATGAATGCAATCAAGAACGGACTTTTAAATTCACACATTGACCATGATCCGATTCCATCAAAACCAATTGATACCACTATTGAATCAAAGCCGATATTCGATCCAGGAAACGCTTTAGACGACGATCTGGACGATATTGAAGTGAGACCTTCTGGACACAAACCTACTATGAGTGAAATCGTGCAACCTGTAGAAATCCAAAGTGAAGTGGCTCATACAACCAAAAAGCCAACGTCGGGAGCAAGCACTTACGTGGATGAGCGATACAAAGTCATTTGCTATTATACCAACTGGGCGTGGTACAGGTAAATTACTTTGTCATATTCTTTCTATCATTTCTTTACCAAAACTTACTAATTCGTGACTTTATTTAGGCCTGGTCCTGGCAAGTATACTCCAAGTGACATCGACTCGTCCCTCTGCACGCACATAGTTTACGCCTTTGCTGTTTTGGACAGCTCCCGTTTAGTGATAAAGCCTCACGATATCTGGCTGGATGTCGAAAACAGTAAGTTGTTCCTCACATCGAAACATGTGTTTCTACCCACGACGACAGATGCGTTTGCCCTAATAGGTTGTTTACAAGTCTAAAACATTATAAACACACTCACGACTATATTCTCCGTGATTGACATCCTCAGATACATACTCAGGGCGTAGATTTTTGAGGATATGTATGTACCAAGTAGGTGGCAAATACATTTGTTACATGTCCGCTTTCTGCAAGTAGTTAGCGTTTCACGTTCCCATTATTGGAACCATTTATTGGAACACTAACCGATGACACATGCCTTTGATATTAGTTTGGTTCTTGGGCATGTCGGTTTCTTCACGATGTGTTCCTTCACCGTTTTGAGCACGTGATAATGCGCACATAATTTTTCGAGTGGAAGAATCCATTGGTGGACGACCGTGCTCGAACCATAACTTCCGGATCGGAAGTCAGGGTACCACCCACTAGGCCAACTCGACTACCACGACACGTTTATTTGTCTATTACCATTAATATCCGACACGGTTTATCCGACTGAAATGCGGTTTCAAGAATAGTTCGCAGATAGGTTGGATGATGGAAACACACGTCGAGAGTATCAAATTTTGTAATAATAAACTAATTATATCACAAAATACAAGAAATTTCTGATTTAAAGTAAACTTTCCCTTTCCTTTCAGAGTTCTACGAAAAGGTAGCATCTCTGAAGAGCCGAGGCGTTAAAATAGTCCTTGGTCTGGGCGGCTGGGACGATTCAGCCAGCGACAAATATTCAAGGCTCGTCAACAGCGTTTCAGCAAGGAGGAAGTTCATCGTTCATGCTCTAGACTTCATCGAGCAGTACGAATTCGATGGACTGGATCTTGATTGGGAATATCCCAAGTGTTGGCAGGTAATATCTACATTTGTTCTTCACATTTGATAGATAATTGTTTCTAATTATTTTAATTATAACAGACTAAATATTTGGTTCTTTAGGTGAAT
Source organism: Perizoma flavofasciatum (assembly GCA_958496245.1). Lineage (NCBI taxonomy): Eukaryota > Metazoa > Arthropoda > Insecta > Lepidoptera > Geometridae > Perizoma > Perizoma flavofasciatum. Next base: position 7,100,332 of record OY292425.1, on the reverse strand, counting down.
TGTGAAAAGGGACCGAACACAGACAAACAAGGTTTCGCAAGTCTGGTGAAAGAACTTCGATCTGCCTTTGAATCGCGTGGACTCCTGCTCTCAGCTGCTGTGTCCGCCAGCAAACGGGTCATCGATGTTGGTCAGTAATCAGTATCCTAAAAAGAAATTTCTATAACTCTTAAGAGTCTGCAAATGTCATCTGATTTAATGTTTCTTTTTAGCATATGACGTGCCAACTTTATCAAAGAATCTGGACTGGATATCATTAATGTCTTACGATTACCATGGCCAGTGGGACAAGAAGACAGGTCATGTGGCCCCGATGTACGCCAGCGACGGCGACACAGACATGACTCTCAATACGGTAAGAATTATTATTTTATATGATAGTCAGAAGATCCTGACACTACCTTTTTATTATTTTATAGTAGAAATTCACAATCACGTGTCATGTCATAATGAAGACCTGAGAAAATATTGACACATAGTTATAAGAACTTTCTGAAGAACTTTGGTTGATACCAAACTTTTATTATCTTCAACTAATGGCAAGGTGGACTCATTGAGAAAGACAATGAATGAGTTCACCTTGTTCGATGGGTACTACATCACACTAAAGCTAAATAAAGTTTACTAAAAAACAAGCAGATTCTGATGCCTGATTGTTCTAGGGTTGGTAGCGCGCGAGGAATCGGACTAAATACGGTTTCATTTGACGTAATCAATTTAAAGTACATTTCTAAATGTTCTTTAACTTGAATAGTGATTTCAATGAATTAAACTTGACTTCCATCACAAAGTACCTACATCAGACATATTGCATGTTTTAACTTTATAGAACTTCACCGTTCACTACTGGATCAACCAAGGAGCCGATCGGGAAAAGCTGATATTAGGAGTTCCGTTTTACGGACAGTCTTTCTCGTTAATGGACAACGTGGGCACAGGACTGGGCTCGCCCACTTACGCAGGCGGAGAGGCGGGAGACGAGACCAGAGCTAGAGGTTTCTTGGCCTATTATGAGGTGAGAAACGCTAGTTTTTCTATCATATTTTTTGTATATTATTCCCTGTATCATGGGTATCAAAAACTACTAGTACCATAGTAGTTACCACCACACAAGGCACAACAACATTCGCAATAGAATGTCAAATTGGTAGTCAATTTCCAATCAAAGACCTTTTAAAGAAGAAAATGTATCTTTTCCGTTATGTAATTCAGATAAGAACAATCTTTATTTTCAGCAATTATTTTAAACACGTTTATTTAAACGTGGTTTTAAGGTAAATTGACCTTTGGACATCTTGAATGACGATTTTGATTGAAGACATCATAACATTTGATATGCATATTGTTACCGTACCGTAGTTAGCTAGGCCGCGCTCGTCACAATATCAAATGCACTGGCACGATGACTGCATCGTCGCACTTGAAACAAAAGAGACAATTTTAGATTTGCGATTCTTCAACAGATATGCGACCGGATCAGACTAAAGGGATGGCAAGTAACAAGGGACGCCGGTGGCAGGATGGGACCATACGCCGCTCTAGACGACCAATGGGTTTCATTTGACGATGACTATATGGTGCGCCACAAATCCGAATACGTCCGGGCAGTGGGTCTAGGAGGTGCAATGGCATGGTCATTGGATCTGGACGACTTTACAGGAAGATATTGTGGATGCGGCAAGTCGCCGCTATTGAGTACAATCAACCATGTGCTGAGGAATAAAGACGCGCCACCGCCTTGTCCGCTTGAAGAGAGTAAGTTTCGATACGATTCTTGTTACAAGTATTTTTTGCAAAACTTTAAACCCCCGACTCGGTTTCCATCGCCTAGTTATTTGTGGCGATAAAAACTATATAAAAACTATCCTTGAAATCATACAAACCGATTGCTAAATTTAAATCAGATAAGCCGTTTTGAAAATAAATGGTAATAGACGAACATACAAACAACCTCTTATTGCAAACGCATATTTGTATATGCGTGCGGGTAAAAAACGTTTATACTCATACGTGGTTGTCCGTAGTTCAAGCTCCTGAAACATCTACTGCGGTCGCCCTGCCTGGAACTACAAGGCCGACAACAACAACGACCACTACAGAACATGAAACACATGTTCATGCCCCTACAAAACCACCTATGCACGAAACTGGGATCAGCACAGGAGTAAGTATTTACAATCAAGACAAACATCATTTGAAATTCAACCAATATACTCGTACTAAAATAAGCAATTTTCAGGCATCTAATCTCGAAGGAAAATCATGTTCCGGTACCGTCTTTAGATCTGACAATACAGACTGCACTAAATACTACCTCTGCATAAATGGAGAGTTTTCACAGCTAACCTGTCCTGAGCCTCTACACTGGAATAAGAACCACTGCGACTGGCCACAAAAGGCTCAATGCAAGACCAAGGCACAGCTTAGAATTTCAGGACAGAGTGACCAAGAAACAAAGGCTGCAAAGCCTATTGTTGCTTGCTACTTTACCAGCTGGGCTTTCTACAGGTAAATAGGTTATCTATGGTGATAATTACCTACTAGCTGAACAATAATTAACGAAATCCCTTTTTTTTAGGAATGGAAACGGCAAATTCGGTCCCGAACAAGTAGACCCAGCTCTTTGCACTCACATCATCTACGCCTGGGCTCATCTTGATGGCAAGTCGCTCAAATTGGTTCCTGGTATTCCAGAACTGGACATTGAAAACGACCTCTATGGCAAACTTACTGAACTAAGAGAAACTGGAGTCAAAGTTATCCTAGGAGCTGGAGGCTTGAAAGACTCAGACAACGATAAGTGGATGCGAATGGCGTCAACAGCAGAACACAGAGAGACATTCATTGAATCTGTTTTGGATATCATAAAGAAGTGGAACTTTGATGGAGTTCAAATTGCTTGGCAGTATCCAGTTTGCAAGCAAGTGGGTGTACATTTGTCATTTTAAATAATACCATTTAACGTGATCAATATTTTACAGCGTTTTTCTTCGCAGGTCCCATGCAACGATGCTTCCCGGTACGCAACATCACGGGAAGACTTTAGCGATCTTCTGTTTGAGTTATCGAAATCCCTACGACCTCACAATTTGGAGCTCTCTGCAATGGTAGCATCATCACCAAGCATAGCGGCATTGGCTTATAAGCCTAATGTGTTAACGACTGAACTGGACTGGGTAGCGATTGCAGCTAACGATTACTACGCGTCATCAACCGGCAGAACAGCTTACTTGGTTCCATTGGAGAGCAGTGAAGTCGCTGGAATCAATAGCTTTGTGAGTAGCCGTTTGCCTATCAATTAAAACACGAATCATCCTTGCGAACTATGAACGACAAACACCTTTCGTCATTTCTGACACACAAAAAAGAAAAAAAAAACACTTCAGTCACTGAAGAAACAAAACAAACAAACACGCTCACGACTAATCCCCATGATGGGCATTCTCAGATCATTTGACATTCCACGTAACAGGTTGCAAGACCATCGCCATTTAATTGGAATTGGAAACTAACCTACGTCACATGCCTTCGCACTTTTAGTTCTAGATCATGCCAGTTTCCCCACGATGTTTCTAGGCACTGAATATTTTCGAATTAAAAATCCATTGGTTCACGTCCTGGTTTAAACCCTTCAGAAAGGTCGAGATATAGTCCTGTAGACAAACACTGCTCTTGAAGAACTTTTCGTATACCTATTCTGATGACGCTTTTCATCAACCATTTCCATTTTCAGAACTCTTCTCTAGCGTATTGGACTAGTGTTCTACCCCCGAGGATGCTAGTATTGAACGTGCCGGCATACGGGCGCACATACACTCTGCGAAGCGCATCAAATGCTATACCAGGAGCACCTATATCTGGACCTGGGGAACCTGGACAGTACACACAAGTAGCAGGCTTCCTTGCTTATTATGAGGTCAGTGGACTATACTAGAGAATGGTATCGATTCTGCATTCTGCACTTAGAATGTTACTAAACTGTTCAGGGTGTCATAAAATGAGTATAATATTATGTTATCCCACCAAATTTGTGAAAATGTGTGAAACTCTGTTTAAATAAATAAATAAATGCTGGAAATTTTTCACACAGCATCATCTACCCCCAAACTAAGCAGAGCTTGTATTATGGGAACTACATGACTGATATACTACTTAAATACTTTTTTTTTGTAAATACATACATATTATACATAGGAAAACACCCAGACACGAGACATATATTTGCAGATTTTACAAACATTTGTCCCGTGACAGGAATCGAACCCGCAACCTTTTGCGTCTCAGGCGGACCTTCGCCCACTGCGCCACAGAGGTCGTCAAACCAACTACCAACTAGTACCTCAAATAAGTTTAAACGGAAAGGACCGCGATAATTCTGTCAGACTAGAAAACTCACTAAACAAATGTTCATTTTATTAACGAATAATATTATTAATCCTGTTACTTGCAAAATAGATAAATTCAATTCAATATATTTTATTCCATTTAGATACAATTATTGTACACTTGGAAAAGTCATTTAAACATTTTTAAGGTGGTGAGGTTATTATTATAAAATACATTATATGTACATAATACATTCTAGAGAAGAAAAAAAACAAACGAGGGTGATTACATACAAAAGTCATCAGCTAAAGCTTTATCAATATCATAATATGATTTTAACGTTAAAAAACACCTTATTTTAGAATTAAATTCCTTAAAATCTAAATATCTTATGTCCAAAGGCAATTTATTAAAAAAAATATGCGTACGCATAAAAAGCTGTTATCAACTTTAGCAAGTCTATGCTTTGAAACAACTATATTACTATGTTTATTGCGTTTATTGTAATTGTGAATGTCACTTTTTTAATTTGATATCGTCCATATGTAATTTAGCATAAATTAAATTTTGATAAATATATTCGCAAGTACCTAAATGTCATGATATCTAAATGCTTAAACATAAACCGTATCGCCCGCTTCTGCAACACACAAATAATAGAACCGGTGTTATCAAAAACTATGTTTTAATCTTTGTTATCTTTCTAAATTACGCTATGTTATACCTGGTTAAGATAAAATAAAATAGCGTGACCACCAGGAGTGCCAGAATATCTGAGTCAAACACGATTAGTGTCCACTAAAAGATACCTAATATCCATCTATTGTTCTCAACAAAGGCTAAACGTGTATCCAAACTGGAAAATATCAAGTAATTTATGTATGAATGCAATAGAGCAACTTTGTGAAATGAGTAGATACCTATTGTGAAAATAATAGGTACCTACTGAAAACATGCGAAAATTACTAGTCAGTTTACAACCGCGAAACGATAATGGCAAACAAACAATGACACAGCAAACACAACCAAAATGGAATTTGCACCAACAATGATACCCTTGTACCAAAATTTTGATATTTAGGAACGCTTTTTTTTTCCTCAAACTATCGTGAATCCATATTGTAAAACAGTGATTTTTTTCCTTCACCAATTCTAAGTTAAGGTCGCGGAATTTTCACTGTGCTATCGGTAAAGACAGTCGATAATAGATAAGTATATGAATTTAAAGTTCAAATCCCCTTCGCAGGGGTTTGTCGCAGGGGATTTGTGGAATAAGCCTCTAGTTAGATGATTTAAAATCATGATTTAAAATCTTTTCAGATATGCAACGGGCTCCGATTGAATGAATGGAAGGAGACGCGAACGGCTGACGGCACTTTTAGCATCCACGGAAGACAATGGTCTTCATACTTGCGGCCCGAGGAGGTCCATAGAGTCGGGGCTTCGGCAGCGTTGGCCGGACTTAGAGGAGCTGGGCTCTGGGCACTGGACCTTGACGATTGGCGCGGGGACTGCGCGTGCTCCTCCCTTCTCGCTGCACTACGACAGGGGCTTTTAGAGCCAACGATACCCCCTTCACTATGTCTTCGTAATTAAAAATACCTCTTTATATCACTGATAGATCTAGATGAAGCTAGAAAATTGATAAAGCTAGGACAATGCATGCTGTTCTCAAAACCATGCAAATAAAACCAAGTTCTGGGTAGATAACGCACAATAAACAGGTACTCTTTAAGACAAAAATAATCTATAAGACTTCAATAATTGTAAGATAGGTAATTAGGTAGTTATTGTACAATACCTGATTGTGATATTTTTTTTAAGTTTCTTGATTTTTACTCGACCGTCGTATTTTAAGTATTGGCATAAAAATATCAGTTTTGAGTAAAAGTTCGAGGGATACATTCTGAGCATTCATAGGTTATTTTATTAGCCTATTCTAATTTTGTATGTATGGCCCCGAAATGGATAACGTGTTAGAACGAAAATACATTTTGTGTTATTTTGATGAAAACATGAAAATATTTAAAATTTACACGTTTTTATAAAATAAAATCTTTAATGAATTTGTAATCATGTTTTTGTTACTAGTGGGACGCCCCGCTACTTCATCCGCGTTGAGTTTTTTTCCATACAAACATCATCTAAAGCACTGTTTCTCAAAGTGGGCGATAACGCCCCTTGTGGGCGCTGGAGGCCTTCAGGGGGGCGGTAGAAGGATCTAGAAGATATTGGGGGCGCTAAGGCGGTCTAGAGGGGAAAGCATAGGTTGTTGTTTAAAAACTTTGGGGGCCGCTAGGAGTTTTTTTATTCTCAAGGTGGGCGGTGGGAAAATAAGTTTGGGAACCTGTGATCTAAAGGGTTGAATTTTGGTAAATCCTTTCTTCAGATAAATACTGAAGGTAACATTTTGAAATCGTCTCGTCAAGACCTTTTTTTTATGCCTTTAATCATTATGATTGGGAAAACTCTATTTGAACTTGATACCTACAACGATAGGTACCTACTTCATTTGTTGAAATCCATCAAGCAGTTGGTGGAAGAAGGTAATAGAGAATCCCACACGTACTTAACATTACAGTCGGGCAAAAATATTACAATTTCAACGTCTTACATAAGCTCCGTGACTGGAGTAAATTCAATACAGTGCCCAGGTAGGTCCTACTACACATGAACGGCTATCGTATCAAAGTCCAAAGATCACCTAGTTACCTACTCTGCTACTATAGATACCTACCTACAACTCTTGTAAAGTGAAGACGCCGAATGCTACAGCTACAAACAATGGAGCGGCGCGGCGGCGGCGCGCCCCGCGACCGCGACCGTAGCAAAGAAATAAATGATGAAACTCGCGTTTGCGACCTTGCCCATGTTAGTCTAGCGCGGTGCGTCATTAGCTTAGGATTGCAATATAGCTCTTCAATCGTAAAATTATCAAATATATGACAAAAACCTCGAATATTTCAAATTAAAAGTGTTTTTCTATGAGTTAAATCACTACTCCGAGTGAACAGTGAATTGTTGTGTTATTAATCTATTACTGCCTAATAATAACCTAACAAATTGTGATATTGAAGTATTTATTAATGTTTTAGTCATTATTTAAATAAGTAGGTACAGTGATTTTATGAAAAGTCTATTTAAGTATTAAATTGAGAATAAATAGATAAAGACCACAAATAGCCATGGCCAAGCGTATGTTAGCCCGTACAATCTTCAGTTCTAATACAGTAAACCTAAAGCCTACATTAGTCGTGATCGGTAACATCAACTGCAAGAGACTACACACAGATGAGGTAAGCTAAACTTCCTACTTCCTACTAATATTATAAATACAAAAGTTTGAATGTTTGTTGTTAATCTTCGTAAAGGCTTAACCGATTTGGATGAAACTTGGAACAAGTGACCTAGTGTAACACATAAGCTATTTTTTAATCAGACGCGGGCAAAGCGGAGGATATAGGCTATATAAACTAGGTACCTATGTATAATGAGGACCTACCAGTGATATGACAAAATATACGAATAACTATCTTTTAATTAACCTATTAGAGATGTACTCTAATCTAATAAGTTAATAATAAATCTCTTATAAATCTAAAAAGTTAAAAAAAATAGATAAATTATAGGACTACCTACCTACCTACCTACTTGTCTAAATAAGTGATTAGTACGCCGATTTATAAAATGACTAAGTTAATTTATGCTCGAGTAACTATACCAGAATAAATCTATTCCACCATCTTATTCTCGAATAAATCAAAAGTCGTTTGTCCATGCAATATAAAGTATAGGTACTCTTGCAATTACTATACGCGAAAAGCAAAGTAAAAGATGGTAAGTATAGTAAATGGTCATTTGCGCGTGATAGAGTAACAAAACGGCAGGTTTTGTTATTCTATCACTTACCTAATTAAAATTATATATCTGCCTAGCTATATTAATCCCACGTGGATACTCACTCTCCTCTCGATATCTTCCTCGGTCCGAACATCTCTAGTACACCTAAAAGTTTTAAGTAACCCCTTTCAGATACCGACTAAAGAGATACAAATCCCAGTTCCATGGGGCCATGTCTCGGCCAAGCTATGGGGCAACGAGACAAACCATCGACCTATTCTCGCACTGCATGGCTGGCAGGACAACGCGGGCACCTGGGATCCTCTCGCCCCCATGATCATCAAAGATAGAGCTATACTTGCGCTTGATTTCCCAGGACATGGACTCTCTTCTTGGATATCTAAAGGTAAATTTAAAAATTCTTGGCTACTTGTATTATCGCCACTATTGGTAATAGGGCATGCATTCCGAATTTCGTAATTCCGGAATCGAATAGATTGTTCCGATATTTCAATTCCGGAATTGAGAGGACTAATATCGGTATTCCAATATTAATAAATTTCATTCAGTGATTGGCATTTCTACATTCTGAAGTCGTATAAAAGAAAGAATACCATTATAAGTAGGAGTGCTGCACTATTTGCACTATTGGGAAGACTTATTCGCACAAACCTACGACAATATTTTAATTAAACCAAATAACGAGAAAATTTCTGAGATTATCGTCAATTTACTACGCCAGTATAAAACTCACAGTGAGCCTAATCCTACACATGCAGTACCCTCCAAGCCCAAAATGAACATGTCATCGTCTTTTGACGAAGACGTTTCAGTCAAAGAACCACCTCTACAAGAACCGCTAGACAAGAACTGGATAAATGCAAGATAATCCGCAAGTATCCATCTGTATCTACCAATTTTGACTATGCAGGGTTTGTCAAAGTAGAAAAAAAGGAGGACATCGAGGACAGAAGCATACAAATATATTTTGTGTGTCCTGCTTGAGAGTATTGAGAGTAAATAAATAGTATAACCCAAACCAAGCAGAGCATGTATTATGGGATCTACATGACTGGGGAACTAAGGAATACACATTTTTTTTGCTGTAAATACATATTTGCAGAATCATAAATTGAATAAATAATATTGTTGTTTTAATTATTTTGATCATCAACTTTTTATGTGAAAATAATTACTGCGTGCGTGTGTAAGTCTGTAATATCGTACTTTTTTTATTTATATTCTATATTGCTTGATGTTGATTAAAATAATGATACTATAACACAAGTTATTTGATCGTTCCTTTCTCCAAAACAAAAAAAATGACAATTCCGGAACCAGTTCCGGAATTCCGAAACTAGGTTCCCAGCATCGAAATTCAGTTCTGGAATTGAATACGTTCCGATATTGCATTTATTGATATATTTTTTATTGATATCGATTACCAATTAGGGCTAATTGGTAATCGAATAATTATTAACACTTTATAAAATAAAGTAATTGTGCTTGCTTAAAGCCTGAATTCATAGCCGGGGGTTGAACAGTCCCCCAAAATCCATCATCCAGCATTCGCCTTATGGCTGGGTGCATAAAGGTTGAATTCGCGCTCGAATTTTCACATAGCGCCTGAATAGTCCCCTAGAGGAGCCCCTATTACTATGAATTCGGGCCTAAAAAACATATTCCTTATAGTTACCATTTATATCTGTCTGGGTGTTTTCTATCCTACTAATATAATAAATGCGATAAAGAAGTTTGTGAGGATGTGATGGATGTTTGTTACTCTTTCATGCAAAAAATACTGATCGGATCGGATATTTTGATGAAACTTCACAGCAATATAGCTTATACATGAGAATAACACATAGGCTACTTTTTATCCGGGTAGGTAATACGCGCGCGAAGCCTTAGGCAAAAGCTAGTGTATAATATGTATGTATTTACAAAAAATATATATAAGTACCTAGTATATCAGTCATGTAGTTCCCATAACACAAGCTTTGCTTACTTTGTGGCTATATTATGATGTGTGAAAAATGTCCAGCATTATTTATCTCACAAATAATTAAATAACACAATAAAGGCTGTGTGATTGATATGCGGTTTTTTGCAATCGATTTGTATGACTTTTAAGGATGGTTCTTAGATAAGTTTTTTCGCCATAAGTTATTAGGGAGCGCTACAATAAACGTTGGAAAACAATTGAAGGTTTCAAAATTATGCATAAATTGTTTTGTAATTTGAAGAAACTAGAAATTTAACCAAAATTATGCCTTGAACACACCTTACTTTGTTTTCAGGCTCACAATACTACAGTTGGGATCTGCCAAGACAAATACTAGCTTTGAAAGACTATTTTAAATGGGAAAAAGTCTCGCTGCTGGGCCATTCGATGGGGTCGATAGCTGCCATGCGCTTTGCTAGCACTTATCCCGATGACGTCGATTTCTTTGTGGGAGTGGACAGTCTTATTTACGACGATTATGATTTAAATTTCGTAATAGATAAATATCCTATAGTAATACGAAAATGTCTTGATGCACAATCACGATTGGAAGAAGAACCACCAAGTTACACTATGGACGAAATAAAAGAAAAGTGGTACAAAGGCACACATAAATCTGTGGAATTAGAGAGTGTACAGTACCTGGCAAATCGCGGAACAAAACCATCTAAACAAGATCCGAACAAACACTACTTCTCACGAGACTCAAGGTTAAAGTACATCTTGTTCAATCCAGAAGACAAGAAATTCGTAGCAGCTCTAATAAGAAGATTGAAATGCCCTACTTTGTACATCAAAGCCATCGACTCCCCGTACGCAACAGACGCCTTTTCTGTGGAAATGCGTGAAATTATAGAAAACAGTAACCCCGATTTTGAAAGCAATTTCATTCCTGGCACTCATCACGTACATTTGAATAATCCTGATAGAGTAGCACCTCTAATTCTGGAATTTTACAAAAAATTTAATATTCCTCACTAAACGAAATTCTGTACTAGAATAATGTCTTAGTATCTGGACTAGAATAATGTTTAAAAAATACTTAACCTGTGCATTTAGCTAGACATCATTGGCTGTTTGTATTGTGTAAGCTTGTATTAAAATGAATTTAAGCTTTGACTGGTGACGTACGTTTTTGCGTAACGTACTTTTTTGAGTAAATGGTGATATAATGGCCTGACACAGTGGGTGAAATTATATATCGTTGAGCCTCGTGAGGCTCGACGTCACCAGTTAAAGGTTAACCAAAAACATGTCCTTACGATATCTAAACCTAGTTACGTAATTAGGTCTCCAGAATAATAATTACTTTTGCCTTTAGAATAGTCTAAAAGTAATTATCATCATTATACCTATGTATAATGATGATACTAGAATTGCTTTAAGTTGCAAAATGTCCTTTCGTGTTTGTGTTGTATGTAAATGTATTCACTTAAAATAGATAGTTTGCAGAATTGCAAAATAAACACTACTAATACTATCAGTATTTTTTTTCATTAATATTAATGAAAAAAAATACTGATAGTATTTTTTTTATGTGTCACTGAAACATCAATTGCACAAAAACCTAGTCATTTACATGAATCGTAAATACAATGTTAAAATACTTTTTTTTATTACTCCATACATCTATTTACATGAGGTAATTAAGTGTGTAAAAATAAATAATACAACACTTAGGTAATATTTATGTAATAAAAGTTACCAGTAAAATTAATAGTTTCTAATATAAGTTATACTATTGCTAATTTGGTGACTAATTTGATTGATCACCACTGCTATCCGAGTCATCATTAATAGAATTGGGGTTACTATCGATACCACATGCCTGCACTCCTTTCCTCATAGGCAAGACCTTCATCAGAACATCCTGCCATGGCATTCCTTCGATTATCCTCACAACGATTTCAAATACTGCAAATAAATACAAATAATTTATTATAAAAGTGTTTTAATACATTAAATTAAAAATATAAATAATAATTTGGTGGAGGTTGCCCAAGTTCGTTTATCATGGCATTCTTTAGGGGAGGCTTACAGTCATAACACACCAGACACCCAACCAGTAGTAGGCTGGTAGACAAAAACAAACTACAAAACACGCAAATTTTTGTCTTGCTCAAATAAAATGAGTAGCTTACCATGGTCAATGGTCAGAACTTTCCTAGTTTTCATGTTGACATACTTGTCTAGGGGAAGCTTTGCATGCCTGATACCTTGTTCAACAGCTATCTGATGACACAGACCCTGAAAATATAATTTTACAATAATTAATTAGATTTCATATTTTTCCCTTATAATTTAAGAGGAATAAAAATTCACTCTTGCTATAATAGCATCACAAATAGTTCTTGTAACTTTTCTTGTTCTAAACTTTTCCAAATATTCAGTAGCAACATAGTGTAATAATATTATTGTTATTATTTAGTGTTTTTTATTTCAAAAATGTTAAATTTCGGTATTTATGATATGCATGAGCCTAAGCCAAGTGAATATCACTAATTCATGTTAGGGTCTTCTTGCAAAAACTTTTGAACATTTATGACTGATTATGTTGATGAGTATTTCTTATTATTATTATTAATGTATGATATGACAAGATCATAATAGCATAATCAAATTATAGTTTTAGTGATATTCGGGAAATGTTATAATGCTAACAAACCTTATGCTGATTGTGGTCAACTAATCCACCAATAACATAGAATGTGTCTTCTTCAAAGTTTTCTATCACATTTTCTGACTCGCTGGTTAAATAAACTATTTTGTCTTTGGGAAATAGCTCTATGTATTGCTGTTCATGATATGCGATCTGTAAATTTAAAAGAAGCCATATTATCACTATGATCTACACAATAAATGAATAAATTGAATAAATTTAAAAATAGCTTCAAGGTGAGTCTACAAAATAAGGTAATTGTATTTATTTTTTACTTTTTTGATCCTACATCATGCACTTCGTTCGAGTGACAAAGATTGTTGGAGAGATTAGGGGGAGACCTTTGCCCAGCAATGGGACAATAAAGGTTGAAAGCAATGTGACAATCTGAAAAGTAATCAATTTTCAAACTAATACATCACATTGTTTTATTTTATAGTTATCCCTGATGTTTCTAAGTCTTTGCACCTTTTGTGGTTACAGGTAGACTAGATAACAGGTGTCTCATTAGATCTTAAAAATTAACTATGCTAAACAATTACAAAAAGCTTAAGCATTATGTGTTACTTCTTTTATACAATTATTTATTCACATACAAAGATCAAAAGAGAGTGCTCTCTCAATTCTATGGATGTGAAAAGGGCACACTACCCCAAGAGTAGCCCTAAATAATAATTTGGTGGTGTGCAGCAGTGCACTATGATTGTGAGTAGTGACCAATGATGTCCAGTACACAGATTTTCTTAATTAGCAGACTCCATAATCGCAGCAACATATAAGAGGATGTGATTATGATGCACATAGTCTTTTAGGATTTTTCTAGTAATCATACCCTGTTAAATACTGGTTTTAATGCTACCGAAGCCTGCGTTGGATCAATTGCCCAAACGTAATACCATAGTAATTTGTAATTAGAGCTTATTTCCACCATATTATGTTATTATTTTCATTCGAATAGTATTTATCTACGTACCTTGCTATAATTTGTAATGTAAAAATAAAATGTAAATGAATCGCATTTTGGATATTTTTACATCATACATGACATGTTTTCTTCTTATTAGTTTCGTATTAAAAACAACAATACCTTACGGATTTTTTTGGTTAGATATATAGATTATATTGTCTAGTTACAGAATAACAACACAATGTGAAAAATACAACAAGTTTTCATTCATCTTTTTTGGTATTACGGAACACCACCAAATTTATAACAAATTCTGAATGGCTAATATTGCTATCGCGCAAGCATGGGCAGGCCTGCATCAGTCAAAAAGAGATAGCTATATTTTTGTACGCTCTTCAAATTTAAGTTATTAGTGCTGTACGCCGGATCCTTAATGAATACACTTCAAAGCAATTATAGTAATGTCAACCAGGTCATTATTATAATTTCTTTGCTGTGTATTCACACTGCATGAAGCTGACTTTAGCCTTTCTCTGTGAATTGAGTATAGACTTACATCCCAGTTTTCATATCCATTATGGCGTGCCAGGTCACTTTTAGTTATTTCTCCCAAACTAGTAATATGAAATTGCACAGGTTTCTCTGTTCGCCTGTTCATGGAGTATGACCGTAAGATTTGCTTTATTACTTTATACCTGTCTTTTTCTATCATGAGATCCTCAAAACTAAGGTCTATGATGATTCCAATGCTCGATTTTTGCTTTTCTATTCTCATTTTCTTTAATGCTTTCCTGCTGGGACCCAAATCTATGTTATCTTCGCGAGCTTTTCGCCTTCTTTCTTTTGCGTGAGCTTTCTCTTTGCGTCTCTTTTCGGCTTTTCCGTTCTCCCATCTAACTTTTCTTAACCATTTTCGCATAACATTTTTTGAATAGGGACGAGGAGCTTCGTTTCCTTCCTCATCTTTCATACCAGGATCGAACGTTATATCAAATAGTGTCAGTTGCTTGAATCGTGGTGCGTTTGATTCGCCCTCTCCTTGGGGACCTTCTCTTGACAAATTATCTTGATTTTGGACCATTTTCATAGAGTATTTTGATGTTATTTCCATTAAATAAACTACTTATGTACCTCCTGTTAATGGGCTTAGGTTTTGATTTACACCACCATGCCAGGTCGATGAATTTACAATAAACTTTTAAGTTAATCTTGAATTACCGAAACTCGAGTTTTACAGGCTAAGAGCTTAAATTCAACGAATTTCATAAAACATTTAAATGAATGCACGAAGTTCGTCAAAAAACATAACCTCTACCTGTATACACAACAAGCAGACTTGGCAGACTTACTTATACGTACGTAGGATATTGTCTGACTGTTAGTTACTTTGTTTTTTTTTTAATTTACCCTTCTAGGGTAGGCTATAGTCGTATGACCATACTACCTCGTCTTCCGTAACTTTATTTTCATTCGTGAAAATGTAAATTTTTTTGTCTTTCGTATACATTTCATTTGAAGTAAATTATCATCAAAGTACTTTGATACATCTGAGTGAATAGTTTTGGAGTCAAATCCAATAATTATTAGTCTTATGACTGTTAGTTACTTTAATCTTTGCTTTTTTTTTTTATTTACCCGTCTAGGGTAGGCTGTAGTCGTACGACCATACTACCACTTTAATCTTTGCGTAGTATCTCCTAGTCTGTGGACTTACACGTAGTTTTTTTTTAAATTTACTTTTTCAGTGTAGGCTAAGGTCGTATGACCATACTACCTCGTCTTTCGTTCCCTAACTTTATTTTCATTCGTGTTTAAATGTTAATTTTTTTGTCGTTCGTTATACATATAATTTGGAGTAGGTAATTTATTTCATCAAAGTACTTTTCATCTGGGGCTAGACAAATACCTCACGCTTACTTTTACCTTTCCCGCTAACGCAATTTTTTCAAGGTAAAACTTGGCAGCTGTCACGTGACATTTCCACAGCTAATGTAATTTCATACAATTCAATCTTTCCGCAGGCGTTAACGTCAACAGAAAGTGGTATTTGTCTAGTCTAGACCCTGATTGCCGTACAGAACTTCAACTACCGTACTTTTAATCTCTATCATGCATACTCATACTCTTTTTGAGAACCTACTTTCTTTTAGTAGCCAATCAAAATAATGTGTTTCTTTTTTATTTTTGTTTTTGTGTTTCATAAATAAAATGACCATCCCACTGTTTTTTTTATGCTAGCTGCGCCCCGCGCCGCGGTTTCACCCGCATGAGTTTCGATTCCGTGGGAATATCGGGATAAAAAGTAACAATCAAGTATTTTACTGCTACATAAATACCCTTGATGATAAAACTATTAATTTGAATAAGAATTATTTATTTAATTAAATTTTAGAACACAAAAGCTGCTTTTGTAACTTAACTATGATAGTTAGATATATTCCCTCGAGGACTTTTTTGTAGGTAATAATGAGTACTTTAATCGTGTAGTACATATTTTTTATGTATCATCAATAGTTTTCTTACTTTGTGTTACATTATCGAAATTTTTCATAATAATAGATATGTTACTTCCTGATAATTTAGCTTTTTATTGGTAAAAAAATGCTTAAAATCGACGACAGAAATAGTAAATTTTCACTATAACACAGATATTATAGTCATAATATTAGATATTTAAGTTAAAGTAACAAACTAACAGCGCGCTAGTTACGTTCGAACTACGTCTCCAAAGTACACAGAACATTCGAAGGACCTCCAAAAGTACATTCGAAATGACGTCTCACTAATTTGGTGTTGAAGTTTGAAGCTTATATGGTTCAAACCAATTTCAATTTTGAAATACAATCCAATCATCCACGCTTGCATAAGCTTATAAAATGGGGAATAAGTACCTAGGAACTACCTACATACATGAGTAGTATAAATACCTAGGCACTAAGTATTGTATAATATACTTCTTAACATTAATTTACCTAACCTAGCTAACCCCGTGCTGTGATAAGAGTCATAGAAAGATAAGGGCTGTTGATAGAGTAACAAAACAAATAGCTTGATGTATGTTAACTTAAAGATACCTAGATACACATATCACAAGCTCACAACATTCAGTTCCACATAAACTTCCACTCAGATGAGTTCTTTGTTCACCTGAGATAATATTATTAAGTAGGTATCTACGTGCTATGTCCGCAGTAAGTAGTCACCTAGGTACTTTTAATTTTTGGTACCTTTATCACCATATTCAACATAGGTGTATATATACAAGCAACAGTAGCTTCGCCGCATCCTTAACTGAACGAGTAATTCTGTCTGTAAAGTCAATAATAATACCTCTTAGAGAAAAATTTGTTCGGATAAAAATCTACTTAACCTCCTTTCCTTATGTATACGAGAATTTATTGTAATTTTTTTCAATGATTTGTTCATTTTCTAAAATTCTAAGAAATTCTAGAAAAAATATTTTTCTTGACTTAACATTGGTGTGGGGTTCCTACTGTGGTCGTTCAAAGGAAACTCCTGGTTCTCGTTCAAAGTGGACTGTATATATTTAAAACTGCTTAATTAGTTACAAATTGCTCTATACGATCCTAGTTCAATGGATCTCGTTCTATAGATTTCGATCTGTTGATCCTTGTTCGGTAGAATACATAACAATGAAATTGATCCTATTTATATTAGAAAAATAGTTGTTCACTTAGACGCTAACGCAACAAGCGCGCTTGACAAAATAGCTAACATTATTGTTCCGTTAGGTGCTAACGCAACAAGAGAGTTTTATTTACAAACTATGGTATTATTCACAGGCTACTTCGTTCGCCACAATTGGGCATCAACAAAGCGACGCGGACGCTAGGATTGTTTTAGCATAGGTAGAGGAAATAACCACTACGTTTAGTTTTTAGCACAAAAATTTCCCCTACAAACTATTAATTAAAGTTCTATGCTTTAAAGACGAGTTTTGCTTTCTTTTTGTCCGACTGCGCAAAGCAAAGGAGGGTTATCTCGTAAGCGCCACAGGGCGTAGCCGCGTAGGTTTGTTTTTATAAACTTTAATTCTATGATGGTGCGTTCGTTTGTGAGCTACGTGCTACGTAATAATCGGGATCTAGGAATCGACCTAAAAGCAAAGCATTTTGTAGGACAGGTACCAACTATGGGGAGGTTGTTTCGAAGAGGAGCCCTCCTCAGTGCTGAGGCGTCTCAACGACTCGCTACCAATTGACGCGCGCCTCTTCCACGAGGACATACACGGCAGCCGAGGGTGGGCCCAGGAACTCAACAGGAGCGGCCACTTAACCAGCGATGACCATCAAGCAATACAGGAAGGACTTGATAAGGTTAGTTATGAAATACTAGCTTCTGCCCACGGCTTCGCCCGCGTAGTACCTGGATAAAAAGTATGTACCTAGTCCATGTGTTATCCTGATGTATAAGCTATATTACTGTAAAGTTTCATCAAAATGCGTTCAGTAGTTTTTGCGTGAAAGAGTAACAAACATCCATCCTCACAATATGTCACGTTTATAAGACTAGCCTTTGCCCAAGGCTGCGCCCGCGTGGTACCCGGTTATTTTAAAAACTATCCTTTGTCTTATTCTACGTTATTCTATTCTTTCTGTAGTTCCCGATATCCACAACGCAGGGAATCCTAGTGTGGGGTCAGGACTATATATGTGACTGTTAGATGTTTAATTATATAATTATATTGTAGGTAGAGCAAGAAATTGAAGCGGAGATTTCGAATTGCGGCCGCCTGAGCGACCCAGAGGAAGACATTCACTCCGTGGTGGAGCGTCGCCTATTCAAGCATGCTGGCGAAGCGGCGCTCCGGTTGCATACTGCTCGAAGCCGCAACGATCAATCCGCTACCAACACCAGGTTATGGATGCTGGCTGCTTTACCGAAACTGTATGCTGCTCTAGCGGAAATTATCGAGGTCACTACAAAAACACTTTGCGCATGTTGCGAGTGAATTTGACGAACTGTTCCGTTCCTTTGTGAAAGTTGCTGCGCGATCTTAGAACTTCGTAATATTTCAGCTCCACCCCACCCTAAATATCACCTGCGTTAAATACTTTCGTTAATAAGACCGTAGTGTCTATTCTATCTAAGTAGGTACCTAGTGAGCTTGCTGGTTGATCACTCCTTTTAATTGTTTTACTTATATCTAAGCAGCATTATTTATTCTACCTTCATCTTAAAACTCTGTCTACGGCTATATACCACTAGGTATCCCAACAGAAGTTACACAAATTAAGGCCTTATAAATAGCGAAAGAGCAAGATTGGTGAAAAGATTCCGTGGTCGCCCTTGTCAGTTTGTACGATTTCAAAATGTTGCCATTCTTTCTAATAAATAATTGCAAGGGCTCATTCATAGGATAAGTAGGTACCTACTTGGAAAATGCTGTACCTAGGTACCTACTAACAGACTGTCACTCGATGTTGTTATGGTATTATTCACAGGCTACTTCGTTCGCCACAATTGGGCATCAACAAAGCGACGCGGACGCTAGGATTGTTTTAGCATAGGTAGAGGAAATAACCACTACGTTTAGTTTTTAGCACTAAAATTTCCCCTACAAACTATTAATTAAAGTTCTATGCTTTAAAGATGAGTTTTGCTTTCTTTTCACTAGGTATCCCAACAGAAGTTACACAAATTAAGGCCTTATAAATAGCGAAAGAGCAAGATTGGTGAAAATATTCCGTGGTCGCCCTTGTCAGTTTGTACGATTTCAAAATGTTGCCATTCTTTCTAATAAATAATTGGAAGGGCTCATTCATAGGATAAGTAGGTACCTACTTGGAAAATGCTGTACCTAGGTACCTACTTACAGACTGTCACTCGATGTTGTTATTGGTTTCAGGTTTTATTGGATCGAGCTGACAAAGAAATAGACATCATTGTTCCAGGTTACACCCACCTACAGCGAGCACAGCCAATCAGATGGAGTCACTTCCTTATGAGGTACAATAACCATAACCGACAATTCCATGGAAACGGTAAGATGAGAAACTTTTGAATGACACTTTTATTTCTTTTAGCCACGCATGGGGACTACGTGATGACGTCACACGCCTTGATGAGCAATCAAGTAGACTGTCGAGATGTCCCCTCGGTAGCGGTGCGCTAGCCGGCTGTGCTTTACCCATCGACCGATACAAGCTGGCTGAGAACATGGGCTTCAAAGATATAACTCCGAATTCCATGTTTGCTGTTTCTTCGAGAGATCATTTTGGTAAGCACTTAAATAGGGAAGGGACACACGCCAGCTTTGTTTATTACATCCCGGAATCTTATATCCCTTCGCATCGCACACGCAGCAAGTTAAAATTTAAAACTTTGACGCACCTTATTCATTTAACTTCTCTTTTAACAAGATGGATTAAATGTGTAACAGTATGCACAAACGCTGCCTTTATGCTACTTAGGAATGTTTTAAGTACCGTTACGTTTTACAGTTTAGTACTCTGTCCACAGTGGAATTCCTGAACTGGGCCTCACTCTGTGGCCTTCATCTTAGCAGACTAGCCGAAGATCTCATCATTTACAGTACGCAGGAATTCGGCTTGGTTCGCTTCTCCGACCATTTTTCCACTGGATCCAGCTTAATGCCTCAGAAAAGAAACCCAGACGGCTTAGAGCTTGTCAGAGGAGCAGCTGGCTTACTCCTAGGGGATTCGGTTGCATTCAGTTGTATTATAAAAGGACTTCCAAGTACATACAACAAGGATCTCCAGTCGGATAAAGAGATCCTGTTCAGATCATACGACAGGTTGCTGGACTGTCTTAAAGTTACCGCTGGAACTGTTAATACATTGGAAGTAAGTCAGATCAAATACTATGTCCTTTTCTACATCCCTTATTGAACTCGGTACTAATTTGAAACAAAATATCATCGTAAATACTGCTATTTTTTCATCGATTTAGTCGACGTTTCTTAACTAATTTAGAGGGTCTTTTTCATAGGTATATCCACGACCGCATTCAACGGTAGACCGTTTAACTTGATTCTATCAACCATTCAAGGAACGTCCATCAAGTAACTCTAAGAGTGGCGGGGTCGTCAAGAGTCACCTTAATGTTAGGTACATGTAGAAAACAGAGTTCAAGTTAGCGACCTTACCCTATTAAATAGCAATACGTACCTACCTACTCACTTTTTGAGGGTCACGTCGAGGTGAAAGGGAACATTTTTTTATTTCCTCTAGTTTGTGTATAACGATTTTCAAACTCACAGGTAAATGCAGAGAGAGCTCTGAGCGCACTAGACCCAGGCATGCTAGCAACTGACCTGGCCCACGCCCTCGTGCGACGAAACGTACCATTCCGTCGCGCTCACCACCTAGTCGGCACCGCCCTTCGCCGAGCCTCCGTCCTAGACGTGGATCTGAGAAACTTACCGCATCACGAATACGTGGCTATTTGGTAGGATACACTTATTTCTATCACTATTCTTTCCGCCATCGATAAGCAAAACTTTTAAACTTGTCGGACCGATTCGACAGCGTCGAGTTCTTTAACATACAAACTTATCTTTCCGCTGCAAGGAACACACCAAAAGAATCATATCCTGTTTAGGTGCTTTGATTGTCAGTCAGTCAGAGATATCTGATGATCTGAAATCACACTCTGAATGTGATCATCGACTCTTAAGAGTCTTCAACATTATATGTTCTATGCAAGTTACCTACTGACAGTCCAAAGTAGGTACTTGATGATAATACTCCTGTTTATCAACTCATGTTTTGGTGTTCTTTTCTAGTCCTGAATTCGGTACAGAAGAAGAACTCAAGTCCATATTCTCATGGGAAACTAGCGTCGAGCAATACGTTTGCGAAGGAGGAACCGCGAAGTCATCAGTCAGTCATCAGATTTCAACGCTTAGGTCCTGGCTTCAAAGTCATCGGAGCTCTTGTGGTTTAAAATAAGAATACCACCTTTATTTTTTTAAGCAGGGTATTTATTTTCAGTAGGTGTAGGTACCTACTACTTATAATTGAAGTGAATAAAGTGAATACAAACATGTGTAATAAACTGCAATAAGAGCAATTAAACGTCTCGTTTATCTTTTGTGGCAAAATGGAGGAGTTACGAGTACCTGCCATATCCCGCCTGAGGAGATCGGGTCTCATAAAACCTACATCAAGCTGTGTCATAATGTGGTGAACATTTAAATTGGTGACATGTTTTATAAGTAGTTATTTTACGGATTTTGAGCCATATTTTATCAAACAAGTCGCGGGTAAAAATATCGATGAACATAAAAATAAATAATCGTTGATAACTTGTTTAAATACGTCAGTTGTCAACGATGACAGTCAGACAGGTATTTCAGGAAACTGTCTCACACCGCAAGCGCTTTTTAGGAAATTGATCATGTATCAAACAAATTAAAAGATTGACCATGCCTACTTCCAATACACCATCATGAATATGTTTTATACACTGAGTTAGCGTACCGTAAAATGGGGTGAATAGAGATGCAGAGTACAATAGAGACAAACTATAGATACATGAATGAATTTGTTTTCCAGCATCACCTTCAAAAATAACCCAATAACGGTCAGGGGGCAAAGCAGAGTATGCTTTCCCCCCGAACCGTTGCTCCCACTAACCACCCGTCATGATTTCCTCAATAACTTGTTCGAGGAAAGAAGACCGCGTTCCTACAGAAAAGGTTAAGTTTACTGTATAAATTACAACTACGAAACCCTACTGAGTTTTGTGGAATCAATACGTTTCTGTGAATTTTTGATTCATGAGAGTTAGCATAAGTTCGGTAAGCGTAATAAGTTTACTAATTTGTTTTCCCTAAAAGGAGTATATTAGTACTTATCTATAGTTACCAAAATTGTGACGCTTTTATAGAATTAAAATTATCGTGGTTTGGTATCATTTTAGAATATAATTACGACTATACCACGCACTTTACTATTCTCCTGCTGACGTTTCGTTGACCGTTTAGAGGTCCTTCCTCATGAGCACCGTCCGCGAACACGCTCGACGGTCGTGAGACGGGAACTGACTTCGACGCTCTGCCCTTTGCGCGCGGCTGGACAGCGGCGGCGCGAGCGGTAGAGGGGAGGCAGCTACCCGTTCTTCGTCGCATGCATCGATGACGTAAGGTTGCACACACACCGCGCTGACCGTGTCGCTCTCCAGGCGAGCCTGAACACTGTCTTGAACAACTATTGTGGAATTCAGTAGCGGTCTCCAAGAAGGTCTTCCTCTAAACGGTCAACGAAACGTCAGCAGGAGAATAGTAAAGTACGTGGTATAGTGGTAATTATATTCTAAAATTGTGACGCTTTGCCCTCATATTTGCCGTATGACTTGTAAATCACGAGATTCTCTATATGTGTTTGAATACAGATAAGTTAATTAGATCCTAGATAGGTGTTCAATAAATAAGTATACTACCTGAATGAATATTTTTAAAGCCACAGAATCCAACTCATCTATAGGTACTAATAATAAAGCTAAACAGTTTTTTTTTTGTTTGAACGCGCTAATCTCTGGAACTGTCTAGAGATTAGAAAACAAATATTTGATAGCCCAATGCGTGGTTTGGTACCTTTCGTGGTTTGGTATCATTTTAAGATGTTATTACGATTATTAGTAGTTTCCGTCTCACGACCGTCGAGCGTGGTCGCGGACGGTGCTCTTGTGGAAGGAGAAAAGCAGGAGAGAAGTAAAGTACGTGGTATGGTCGTAATAATATCATTAAAAATTAATTTGTAGTGAATAATTCTAGATTTTTTTAAATTAAGGCTTCAAATGAGCCCATTCATATTTTCACAACAGTTCATAGATCATGTTTTCGCCAGGGGCTATCACCAGACTTCAGAAAATACTCCAAACAATAAAACATCCAAACTGCAATCGCTTACCAGGTTGCTCCGTCGTGATCCGGTAAATATTGTATTCCGAAGCACCAACGCCAACGGTAGAAATCCTTCCAAGAGGTTATAATAGTCATCAAACGTCTATAAAACGGCAAAGCACTGTCCTGGTCTATAACTAGAGCACTCTAGAAGGAATATTCACAAGGTATTTCACTAAGTTTCTACACTTTCTTCTCACCAAACTTGACTTCAAGAAGATTACAGTTATAATTCAAAACATTCGCGATGAAAACATAACACGAACTAACTAGCGGCGCGGCTGCGAGCCGGCAACGAGGCTGTGTCTGTCTCTGTCGCACGCGTTAACACGCTATAAGTGGCTCTTGTTCACGCATTGAGATGTTCACTGCGCGTCGGCCGTCTTCGGTAGTAGGCGGCGGCATAGCAACAATTCAAGCTAGTTGCATGCAGACAAACGGATACGACTTCACTTCCGGGGTTCACGACAACAGTCAGAACATTATTATCGATGAAGTATAACTAAAATCTGGCTCAAACAGATCAATTTATATGAACCCTTGCTGTGCTAGGTACATACTTAGGTATAAGCCGCATTTCCCTTTTCACTGTGAAGCACAAGCAGATAGATCCAGTGAATTTTAGTTCTCGAAATATCTTATCGAATTACTCTTTATTCGTTCCTTTTGTACTGTGTTGTTTGAAATACTTTGTATTAGTAAAATCTATTGTGTATCTATCAGTGACTCTTATGCTTTAAATTTCGTCGCCTTGAAGCGAAACTTGAATCCCTAAACTATATTATTCACTAGTTGTTGCCAGCGGCTTTGCACGCATGGAGTAGTATTTTAAAAAAACCATACCTATCCTGTACAAACTTTCACCCCCAATTCCCCCCCTTAAAATGCGAAAATCAAAAACCCTGAAACACATCTTTATTTATTTATGATGAGTAGCTACAATTCCAATTTTCAAGTTCCTTTAAAAAAACCGATACTCCCATACAAACTTTAACCCCCCATTTCCCCCCCTTTAAATGTCACACACAATCCAAAAACCATTAACACATCATTATTTATTTGATGATGATGTAGATCTAAACAATTTCACAGGAAGTCGTCGTCAGACCTATCTTTAGTGTCAAAGGACGGGTCATGCTTAAAGAGAACAAGAAATAACGTAGAAGGAACGTATGGTTCCAGGTCGCGGGTTGGCAGGAACGAACGCCAGAAGCGATGTGATAGGAGAGCACTACATTCTTAAAGTAACTCACAGAGAGAAGGCATACAGATCTGATAAATTATCTATTATCCTTACCTAAAGGAATGTACAATGCCGGCGCTGAATGTGAAACTTCAACCGATTTATTTATTACTCAGATTGTCAACCAATTAAATTTTGAATAGCTCAGTTTAGTTGTAAAGTTCGTTATTTTTCAATGTGTCGTTGAACAAATAAAAGTTTTAGTTGTTGTCAAAAACATTTTATTGTACCATATTTTATAAAGTTATTCTAAAGTTTCCTGTTAAGGATCAACACTAAAATACATTATGTTACTAACACAATTAAGAGGTATTTACATTTAAGTTATACAATGAAGTATTTTTTTTTTAACATTAAACATTTTTACAAGAAAATGTGTGGTTTTCTATCGGTCAGTGTAATATGATCAATATAATGTATGTTTGCATAAAATTGCTAAAATATAGGATACCATTATAATTTTAATGAGTACAAGTTGCTTTAAATGCCGTGTCATGCCAAATCTGTATACATATCGGTTCCGAAGTTACATGTCACTCATTTACATTTTGTTGAACCAAAAATGGACAAAACAAGTTTAAGTTTTAAAGCAAAGGCCTGATTAGTTATGTTCGTTAAAAACAATTTTATGGCGTACACTTTCTATCATACGCGGCTTATCGAAATTGTTATTTCTCAATATTGGGTCAAGATAACATAGTTTTATTGTTTTGGGCTAGATGATGCTGTGTGAAAAATGACCAGCATTATTTATTTAACGTATAAGTGCAACAATCAGGGCGTGGGACACGGATAAACATAAGGAGAGTTTAAACGAAAATATCTGGGTTTCGTTTTTGTCATTTTTCGGAATCCTAAAAATCTTATGTTATATTATTTGTAATACAAAAATAAATTATCATCTATCACTTTACATGTTAAGTTAACTAGGTAGTAGTTAGTAATTTAATGTGTTGTTTCCATTACTTGGTTCTCATAAGAATAAGTACCCACTAAAAGATTTAATTAACACTCTTCAATGTTTAACACGAAGTGAAATGTATATGGGCATGATAACGAAGTACGGATCCTTCAGTGTATAAAACGGCAGTTTATTTATCGTTAACGTGATCACACCGAATGAGTGTACATATATATATTTGAAAATAACTTTTTTATCATAATGACTCTACTTTTAGTAGTACATAGTTAACTACTAATATTTCATTACAACACTTACAAGACTGTTCAAGTTAGGCTTTTGCATGAACTCGCTCAGAAATATTTTCATAACCAGAACTTTTTCAGAAAATACCATACTAATGTTTGCACCAACCAACACTGATATAACGTGAAATCAGGAATTAACCTGTACAAAAAATCGTCCGGGGAAGTACTAAGCTATTTAAGCCACCAAAAAGCTATGTTCCAGTCTGAAGGGTCCGTGTGCCAGTTAAATGACTCTTTACAGCGGGCAAACGCATCGTCAATTCCACTGGGCACACCGTTCATAGACGCGATTTGGCTCAACATACCATCAAAAAATATGTGCGTATAAATCAACGAGCCTAAAAGCTGGTTAGAACAAAAACTAAAATATATAAATTTTAGACGTAAACAAAAGAGATAATGATTTTAATGTGTCGAGTAAAGTTATCCAGAGCTAGCAGACGAAGCCCACAAGATAAGTACGAAACCGCCAGCTCTTCGGGCAGCTGCCGCGAGGTATTTTGGTATAAGCGCAGCAAAAGCTCTGTAAATTCCGTTGATATTTACGCAGCAAAGTGAACCCGGTAAAGTATGTAAGTAACGGTTACCCTAGAACTTGAGCGAGAAGCCGGGCGCGACGTTGAGCGTCCGCTGGTGCAGCTGGAAGCCGACGGAGTCGTCGGAGTCGCCGCGGGAGTACTGCGCGTAGGCGGCGCCGCCGGCCGGCGGGCGCGGGCTGTGCGTCGTGCGGCGGTTGCCTTCCGACTTGGCGGGCCATGTCGGGAACATGGCGGCGTCGATCGCTACTGGTTGCTCCTGAGAATCAATTAAACTCTGTTAAGGCCCCCGCAAATATCGACTAAACGCCAACTCTAGTATATAGTTCACGACCTAAAATAACACATACTATCAAACGCAGGCGATGGCATGGGCGAAACCTATTTCACAATATATTAGAAAATTACCTTGAAATAGGCATGTTCTAAAGCCGCTTCAGCAGTGAGTCGCTTTACAGGATTGTACGTTAGAAAGCCGTTTAGCAGCGATAGGCCGGTTTCGGAGAGCAGGTCGGATCCGATGCGCTGCTTCAGTCCGCCGGTCGGGTGATCAGCGAACGTCATCTTCTGGACCGGAGGCAGCTCGCTGTATCCCGGCCACACTGCATCCGACGGTGTGCCCAGGTCCTGCAAAACACAAGACCACTATAGCACAGACTAAAAAGGGTTTTTATCTTTTCATACAGTCATCCGATAAAGTCCGAGAAAATTCGTAGGAATTAGGATGGGCCAATGACAACTCAAAGGAAGTCGGTGGATGGATATAGCACAAGATCGTTTTTATGATACTCTTTGGGGAAGGTCTATGTCTAGCAGTGTACTTCTACATACTGATGATGATCTACGCACTAAGTATTTGAAAATGTCCATCATAAAGTATACAATCACTCTTTGTAACACTAATTCGTTAGCACATTATGCAACAAGTACACTGTGCTTATGTCACTGTCGCGAAAAAACTAGATTAAGAATGACAAATTGTCACTCTACCTTGAAGATCCGGTTCAACTGGTCTACTTCCGACTTTCCGGGGAACAGAGGATTCATCGCGATAAACTCTGCAAATATACAGCCGACGCTCCACATGTCGATGTGAGTAGAGTACTCCTTGCAACATAAGAGTAGCTCGGGGGCGCGGTACCACAGGGTGACGACGATCGGCGTGTATTGACGAAGAGGCGATCCGTATTCGCGAGCCAAACCAAAATCGCCAACCTGCAACAAATTAAATTAATATTGTTATAAACAAATTAATTAAAACAAGTGATTTTTGTAAAAGCCCTGTTAAAAGCCCCAATGTGTTTTTCATCATTTATTGTAGCCCTTTAATGTCTTGTGGCGATAAAATCTATCAAGGAATAGTATTTACAAAAAAAAAAGTAGTAATCAGTTCCCATAATACAAGCTTGGGGCTAGATGATGCTGTATGAAAATGTCAGCGTTATTTATTTATTATTATTATTTTGT
This sequence comes from Perizoma flavofasciatum, assembly GCA_958496245.1. Lineage (NCBI taxonomy): Eukaryota > Metazoa > Arthropoda > Insecta > Lepidoptera > Geometridae > Perizoma > Perizoma flavofasciatum. The sequence goes on along the minus strand of OY292425.1, from coordinate 7,072,251 downwards.
TTTGGACATAATTGGTAACCAACAAACAAACAACCTCTTATGGCAAATTCATATACGGACTTCTTACGTCGCGGGTAAAAAATATATTTACATATTTTATAAAACTACCTTCAAATCTTGTTGATTTGGAATCTTTCCTAATTTTGTAGTGCTCAATAATTTGTATGTACCAAGTAAATATTTTTGGGTCTAATAAATGTTATTATTATTATTAAATAAACAATAATGGTCGGCCGAGCTTTGCTCGGTAGCTGGATTTTGCAGTGGCAATATGGTATTTCAATCCCAAAAACTTCAATAATGTAGCTACTATCGAGGAATCTGAATGTTTAACAAATTATATTTTCTGTACATACAGTATTTTTTATGACATCATAACTAATGATCATTGATGATGATATGATCATCAATGATCATTAGTTATGATGAAGTGTTGGGAAAAATCGGCGTGTTTTTTTTTGGGTAATTAATAATAAATGATAACCAGAAAACAGATTTACCTTTAACACCCCTTTGTGTGATAACAATAGATTACTGGTCTTCAGATCTCTGTGCAATATCCAGTTGTCGTGTAGATGGTGCACGGCTTTCAGCAACTGAGTCATCAAACATTTCACTTCTCCTGTAAGGAAATAAACTAAATTAACTGGTTTTATAGTAAAGTATTTATTGAAAAATGTATGCAGAGCGCAATACTAGCGCAATAATAACTGAATAAATTCAAAAAGAAATGGGCATGTCCTGGAATAAAAAAAATATTAATATTGTTTCTAGGATAGCAAAACCTTTACCGCTGTAATAGCCAGAAATATCCTATAAATAGCCAGTAACATGACCGAAGAAAGCTCACCTGGAAGAAATACTTGTTTCTTTCCCCGCATCGTCTCCATAAGACTTTTAAGGTCGTGTTCCACATAGTCCATGACGATGAAAATCTTGTCCATGTTTGATCCGACTACGATTTCCCGGACGGTCACGATATTCGGATGTTGACCCTGTAACAATCGGAATAGGATGTGCGTCCCGTTAGTACATGCAATTTGACAGACCTTTGTATCAAAATCCAGGTTTTTTTCCTCTCGTGTATCTTACCCGTTACCCACATTATGTAAAACATCTGAAAATGTATACTTCATCACTTCAAACAACTACAGCAGTAGTATAATATTTTCCACATCAAGTAGCTTTGATAGATTAATTTACAACAAAAATCTTCTATAAGAGTCGGTGCTCTCACTTGCAGTAAATTGACAATACGAATAACAATAGTTATCTAACTGAACTATCTTACTCTAATTGAACTACAGATGTGACACATAATTTCCAAAAACAGCATGTAAAACAATGAACCATAAATTATAAGTAGCATTAATACTCGCGATGTCAATACGCTTCATTGTATTTTAAGACCCATACTCAAGAACAAATCTCAAGCTGAATTTAGGATTTCAAGCATTGATTTCTTGTCAATAAGAAAAATCTCATCATCATCTCATTGTCATCTCAAAAAATCTATGCTTGAGTTTATATTCCGTTTTCGGGATTAATTCTGGAATACTGGTCTTCCAGGTAAAGTATAGGCAACAAGACATTTGTTATCTCGTATAACTTTGATACATGAATTAACACTAGATTATGAACAGCTTATTCTTACTTTCATGTGTGTTACAATGAAGCTTATTGACCATAGGAAATTTTCAAAATTCAATCTACAGATTTTAAGGATATCGCTTGCTTTTATCTTAAATAACTGAAGTTTGATTAGCAACTTAAGCTTGCTTGATAAATTTGTTATTTAGTGTAGCAAAGTCAATCAAATAGGCTTAACTCTGTGTAGAAAATTGAAAATGGCCTTTTAGCAAATGAAGCACAGTTCCTCATTTAAACCAACACTTAATGTATGTTTAAATTATTGAAATACAATTTTTGCTTTGCAAAATAAATAACAATCTCGCATGTTTCATCTCCTTTGTTAGGTAAGTACATTAAATTGTTTGTTATTTATTTTTCACATTGGTTTTGTCTTACGTAATGTTTTTGGATTGTAGTGTACGACAAAGAAATAATTTATTGAAGTCTAACAAAAACAATAAAAAATACCACAAAATATGTAATATAATAAAAAAAAATGTAACATTATGAGCAGTATGTATAAATTAAACTTTGCCCCATTTTTAATATTTGAATCATCTAAAATCCCAGCTCAGATACCATGATGTTATTGTCTGACCTACAAAATGACAATGTAGCTATGGTATCTGATCATGAATCATAGATAGCTCACATATTAAAAATGGCAGGTAGTGGTTCCTTTTAGCAAAGTCCAATATCTGTCATTATATTCAAAATTTCCGCATTGAAATGCATATGTATGGGAGACTGTCTATAAACACTCTACTTTAGCAGTCAAGTAAATGAGCCTTCAGTCGCTGAAAGTCCACAAAATCAAATTATATTACCAGTTAACTTCTGGTAAGTTAACTGATAATGAAATTTAAATTAGGGTGACGACCTACAAGTTCATTACATAAAAGTGGTATGAAGAATACATTTTCAGATTATTTTATAGGACAAATTGGTGAAACACACGGGTACACAAGATATTTCATGATTATTTGAATACAATAATGGCATCGGCAAACTATGGACCAGCTACAATGTTAATTATTTTCAGTTTACGGCAGGATTACGAATGGCCCGAAGCATACATTTCTGAAAAATGAATCAATGGCTGGAATTGCTTATTTGCCATTTATCCTTTTTAGAAGGATCATGAAATAAATCGTTCATAAATAACGAAATATACAATCTTACGAACATATAAATAAGAATACGATTCGAATACAGGGTAGTGCGTCTTCTTTATGTTACTATCCATTTGCTAGGCATAAAACTCGGTGTTGAGGGCTATGTAGTGTGGCTTTTTGTTTTACATCAACCAATGTGTACGAACATCGAATGGAGATAAACAGAAATGTCTAACAAGATAGCGATTACACACAGACTTATTTAACTTTGATAGTACATAAATGTTTAGTTTGTTCTTATAATAAACAACTATAGATTGGAAAAACATGCTTACGATGGACATACTCAGTACGTAGATCCGTGAGTCATAGATTTGAAAAACATGTTTACAATGGGCATACACAGATCTATACTCAGTACGTAGATCCGTGAGTACACCAAGTAAAGGGTAGTCACATTTGCCACATTTACTTTTTTCATGGTGATTGGATTCTACGTGACAGACACATCGCCGATTATTGAGTAATCCGCTGAGCATTAATCGATACCTTAGAATATTTTGAATAAAAAAAATATAATACGTTTTAGTCATAAACCGACATGTCACTCCTTGCTTTTGTGGTGTACGCCCATGGTTGCGTACTGACTTTGTATTGACAGGTCCAGTCGTTGCGTCTATTATGTAGGATGGGTAAAGTCTGGGCTTGACTTGCATCTGCATAATTTCTCATTCATTATATATTCTAATTATTGACCTTCCATGAATTAATTATTAGACTAGTTATAATTAAATCTTTAATTAACGTAATTGGCCCTCGGCCGTGTTAATTAAGTAAACAAATAAATAAATAATGGGGTTGATTATGTGCAAAATTCTTTAGGAAAATTATCCAATACGTACCTAATCATTGTCCACAAATTTGTAACAACCATTTTAAAAGGCCAAGAAATAAATTTTAAATTAAATTTTAGTTTAGGCTAGGGAAAACACAGAATCGTGACTACTGGTGGTTGATATCAGTTTTGTATAAAAAGCTCAAAGCCCGGGAGAGACTGCACACATGCAGTGGATGAGGAGAAAATAATACCGTATGCTACGTTCAATTATTGATTAGATATGTTTTAAATCATCGATATAAATAGGTTACTAACGAGCTTCTTATACACTGTCGTCTTCTTTTCTAAGTATGCAATGCAAAATAACTCTCATTGAATACTTAGTATTTATTAGTATTCAATGACAGTGGAACAAATGTAAGTCGCAAGTTAATTTAATAGAAAATAACATAACAAAAGCATTGTTAGCTGATATGTGATCAGAATATTATTGTTATTTTATGATGTACCTAAACTCATAGACGATTGTAAAATTGCATTCGTAATATAATTCATTCGTCAAGAATGAATTATATTACGAAACTTATGAAATAAACAAGTGAATTGATATTTCAGCAAAACTCAACAAAATGTAGAAGAGGATAGAGCTTACATGAGATATAGAGAGATCAGAAAAACAAGTCTATAGTATTATGGGATCATAATACCATACTTCTTTTTGGTTTGTTTTAAAACCATGCCCTGATTCAATGATTAAAGCCACACGGAAACGGAAACAATGTTATTAGGACGCTTGAGAAAATGATTTACCTTAGCTCCTATCTACATAGATTTGTGATTTGCATCATTCAATGTTGTTTTGTGCTGGAGCTTATAAATTATTATTTCATGAGATTTGTTCATTTAGGTATTGTTGCTTTTCCGAAGACGTAAGCGTAAAGGATGATGCCATGCATGGTAGACCGTGCCAAAAGTGAGACGAGCTCGAGATTAATGTATGCCACTTCAGGAGTGTGATCTAGGGCCTGACGTGTGGTACACGCCTACGCATGGGGGCACAACACAGTCGCGGCATAGTCTACAAGGGTACCCATCGAAATATTTAAGTTAAAATACAACAATTAAAAAGTTGAATGGTTTAAAATATGTATTTAATTTGATATAAGTTTAAAATATCAAAGTTTGAAATACATTATGTCCACAATGAATAACGGCTACATAGCAGATTAGTCATAGTTACCAACTATTATAAAACCATACAGTAAGGATATTGAATGTCTTTTGAATTAAAATATTGTGTACTTGTCTAGAATAACCATACCGTGGCACGCCAAGGTATTTATCTATAATGAAGCCCCAGAAAATGTAGGTAGGTTTCACTGCGTTCATCCTTTAGCTTTTAGTAAGAAGTCCGTGATACCAAATCTCGAATCTGCATGTACTTATGATACATGTCATACAAAAACCTGGGACAGCGACCTGCTCGAAAGTATACTGACGAATTTTTAAAGAATGTTCCGTGAAAGTGTGAGAATTGTAAAGAATGACTGTTTTTGTTCAGCCAGGAGATCTTCGCAGACGCAAATTTCGGGCAGATTAGAACTAAAATGATTTTACTTTCGTTTTTTTTTTTGTCAGACCTGTCATGGCGATTCAATAACTGCAGTAAATTCTTTAGAATTAGGTACGCTACATACCTGCTTATGGTGGGGGACATCATTTGAGATGACGGTGGAAACATATACTAATAAAGACAAAAATAAAACATCAATAGATAGAAGAGGTGTTTCGAACACTGCGAAAGCTGACAAAACGAATATATAAATCTGCATGAATATTGGGTATCGGGTACTTACGACGTTTTACATTCCATCGCCTATGGCAGCGCCCCCTAGTGACATGTGGCGATAAAACCTAACACCAACCTTGAAGTCATACAACACTATTGCAAAAAATCTGATTACGTTATTCATATTCGTAGGCCTTATTGGCCTTTTTCGTAAAATTGTAACTAACTAACAAACAAACAAACAAACAACCCTTACCCCAAACGCATATAAGTGCTCCTTGCGTCATGATTAAAAAAACTATACATACACTTTTTACACGCGACGTAAGTAGCACGTACATGAGTTTGCTATAAAAGGGTGCTTGTTTATTTGAATGTTTTCATTTATCTCCGAAAAAGCCTGGACACCGTAATTTTACTAGCGATACGTCTTTATCGTTAATGAAACGTATAGATGTTTTATCGCCACAAGTCGATAGGAGACGCTGCAATCAAAGATGGAAAATACGTCGAGGAATTTAATTTTTGTAAAAAATAATTCTAAATAATCTAATACACGCCTAGCATTGTCTTATTGAATTAAGGCCTGGTAGGTTCATTTTTCCTTAGTGAGTTTAGGTATCTACCAGGTTATGGCAAAATAAGTTTGGAATAATAATAGTGAAGTCTGCAATGAAATACCATAACGTAAAACATTAGTTTATGAAGCTCCAAATTACGGGTCTACGGGTGAAATTACCGTAAAATAAATGGTGCTCGAAGTTAGGGACCAAATTTCTGATTTTTTTGAGAGAGACAAAAAAAAATATTTTATATATATCGCTTGGTTCACAGACAAGTAAGAAACTTATTTTGCACTGCATAGAAACACTATTTCCGCATTGTAGTAGATAAAACGACGACTTATCTAGATGACTACATAATATGCGAAATTATACGTGAACATCAAGTATATCAAAAACGCAATAATTATTTGCTCTCATTATCTGTGTCCTAATAACTAAAAATTGCATACAAGTAACATTGAATACTTGTCTAGTATGAATGAGGCAATTATTATTATTGGATAACATAGGTATGTTACATTATTAACACAAATTGAACTAAAAAATAATATAAAAACAACATTTAAAATTAGGTGAAAAGCTCAGAAACATGATAGAAAACCTTATTATATTTGGCTGTTATTTTTTGTTTCCAAACAATAAAATTATGTATTTAGCACCGAGAGAGCTTGAAAATAGGAACACCAAATTATACTGAGAATAAACACGCTATTTTACTCCCAAAAACATCGATTTCTTTGTTGAAATGATTTAAATTTGTTGGTTTCTTCATTTCATGTTTTTATCAGAATAAACAAAGCCTTATTTTTAGCTTCATTGTACACAATCAACATTACTCTATAAAAACCTTTCTTATATTTTAATAAATTATTACTTATACTATAATTAATATGGTTTGGTATCATGCTTCTGGAAAATAGATGTTTAATGTATGCTTATTTTCACCAACCTCTATGATGGATACATTATATTCTATGTAATACATTACCTATTTTACGAGAGGTGTCTCGTAAAATAGGTACTAATGTGGATTTACAGAAGAGTATATTGTAGGTATATTCCCCTTTTCCATGATTAAAATTGACAAATATGACACGCTTTACATACCGCTGTCCTTCAAGCGTCCTATTTTCTGTAAATATGACTACACATACATTAGTCGAGTGTCGTTCTGGTTTCGCGAATTTTTTCTCCTAAGTGTTTCTTTTAATAGGTATTGGTTGGTGAATATTAGCATTATTATCTTATAAGTAGTATTTACCTGACACCACTGTCTCATCTGCTTATAATAACGTGGCATAAAAGTAATCGCTATCATAGATCATTCTATCTATGTCACACCTTCGATGTTCGTACTTTAGTAGGTTAGGATTTTGGGAAATTACTTTTTCAATAAACGCGACGTTCATGTTGTTTTCAAGAATCTGAGGGGTCGTCCCCTGTAATAAATTCCTTATAAAGATACTTAGGCCCGCCCGTGTATCGAAGTTGTTACCCGTGCAATAGGGTCACACCTCTAGCACTACCCTCTTGCAGGTAATAGGTCGGGGCCTGTAGGAATAAAATACAAGGCATTAATAAAGTGAATTGAACACATGAGCCATCGAGTGCTTCACAGCTCGCGGCTCAAACAAGCTGCGCTTTATAAACTCTCTAAAGATTTTGAAACAATACCTTTATCGAGAGCAGTGATGCATTATGATGGCTCAGGTGAGCTTAGTTTTATTAAACAAGAGAATGTGATCCTACCTTCAATAGTGTGTTGATTTCCCTTAAAGAGGTAATGGGAAATCCTTCTTTCTCCTTTTCCATTTTGAGTCGTTTCAAAGCAACAATTTCCTCAGTGGTTTTATCACGAGCTCTGTAAACAACGCCGTACGTGCCTTCCTCTATGCGATTCAGACATTGAAACTCCTCAACTGATCGACAACCCTATAAAATGTTATAAATCACACATCAATATACGGTTTTACATGAAACCAAAACATTAGTGTTTCGAAATGTTGATTTACACTAAAATATATTGTTAAAATATGTATTTATGTTCCCATAAATTTACAATAAACATTGTGACATTATCCTGTGAAAAAAAAGATTCTTTTGATTTGACAATTACCTGTAGTGCTGGAAAATATGGAGGAAGAGCACTAATGGTCTCTTCCCTTAATTTGGCTTCTTCATCATCCTCTTGAGGTTTTTCTTCTTGAATAGTCTTGCCATTTTCCCCTTGGGGTGGTGGGGAAAATGAATGTGATCTGCTTCTGCTTTTAGAGCGAGAGAGTGACCTGTAATTTTTGGGAAGATTGATATTTAGGCGAGGTATACAATACAGGTTGAGGCATGGGAAGGCACATTCCCACATCACACATAAACACAAAGCACTCTCAACATAGCATAAATTATCTGATTCATTCATTTGTCATGTCAGTTCAATTTTGGTCACCTGCATTAAAACACCAATTTGAGGTATGATAGCCCTAGACATTTTTAGTGTTTTAGGGCCTTACATAAAAATATTTTTTTTATTCATAAATAGTTTGTGTTAACTCACATAACTAAATAAATAAATAAATAATGCTGGTAATTTTTCGCACAGTATCATAATTATCAATCATCATGACTGTAAACTAAACACTGCTTTATCTCTTTCACAAAACACTACATAGCTAAACAACTTTTTAATAATCTTTAAAAGTAAGCATGTAGCAATTTTGTGTTAAATTAACATTTATCTTATCTCTTAAATAGCCTAGTGGTGAATGGTGAATGAACCCAGTGTGATGCAAGGATTCAGTGTTCCTTTAGTGATGTGTCACATGACTACTTGGTTATGATCTTATCAGGATTCTAAGTTTCACGCATTGGTTTCTCAAAGGTCACATTCTGGCAAGGTTATTAATTTAATCAAGCATTGGCAGATACAGATCTGTTTGAATTTTTAATTATTAAAAACGTAATTACCTCGTAGACTCATGAGACGATGCTGAGCCTTCATCTGATTTTGGTGAGGGTGATTTAGACTTAGAAATTTGTATGGAGCTATCATCCATTTGTTCATTCTCAAATTCAAAGTCTGATTTCTCTATTATTTCCTCTTTCTCTTCCGACTTTGATTCATCACCAGTCTCTGAACCTGTGCTGGTACTGTCATCATCGGTTTCACTGTTGGTGTGTTCTAAAATAATTTAAATATTGGTTGTACACAAATTCAACAAATATTATTAATAACAAGACAGAAGCCTGTATTCCAGGACACAATAATCTTATATAATCTACACTTAGAACAGGTAGAACATGGATGAGAGTCGCTCAAGACCGAGACAAGTGGAAAGGAGGCCTTTGCCAGTGGGCACACAGATAGGCAATCAATGAATACGAAATTAAAATATATATATATATATATATATAAATCTGATAAAGGGCTATTAAAAAAAAAACTTATTTATTTGTACAGATTTTTTTGATGCATTCCCAATGGAAACTGTCAAAACATATATGTGGTATAGTTTAAATTCTGTCTCAACTTCATTCCGGAATATAAGTCACAGATTCGTTTTTACTTACCATCTTCAGGGTCAGAGTGAAGGGATTCACTTTTCAACTCAACATCACTAGTGTCTGATACTGTGACAACTGAATTAAAAGCAGGAGAATGGCTTAATTTAGTTTTTTTGGTCATAGAATCATCTGGTGAAGGAGAGCGTTTCTTGCCGCGACGTCTGCGTTCTTCGCGCCTTGCTTCTAACTCGTTGCGCGATTCGTATTTTCTTTTTTCCATTTCACGTTCTAAAAGAAGATTATTAGTTAAAATCAAACCAACTCTTGCAAATTTTTCAAGAAGGTAATAAATAATATATAGATATAACGGAGTATGGTAAAACTCCGTTCTTACCAGCTTCTAGCAATTTTTTTCTTCTCTCCTGTTGATTTTTATCAAGGGATGTGTGCCGATCTGATCTAGTCTCCTTATCAGATCCCTCAGAATTTTTTGATGTGTCTTGAATTTGCAATTCTTTTGAAATTCTTTTACTGAGTAATCTGGACCTCAAATCCTCCAGTTCTTTATCACCAGAGGTCTTGTCTCTATTTTCTTTTTCATTTGTTTGATTGGTATGACTTTCCTCTGAAAGCAATCTTAGCCTAGACTCTATCCTCTCGTTGCCTTGGCGTTTTCTATCCACATCTGCATATTTATATTGCCGCTCACGGTTCAAATAAGTCTCTCTCTGAACATCTTTCTCCTTGTAAGCTTCTCTACCCCGAGGTAAATCCCTGAATGATACATTTGCATTATCTCTAGTGTACATTTCCCTCTCTCTATAATGCTCTCTTTCTCTATAGGGGTCTTTTTCTCTATAAGCTTCTTTTTCTTTGTAGAGTTCTTTCTCTCTTACTTCTCTTTCACGATATAATTCTTTCTCTCTGACATCCTTTTCCCTATAAGGTTCTTTATTGTCTCTATACAATTCTTTATCCCTGTATGCTTCTTTTTCTCTGTAGGGATCCTTATCCCGGTAGGCCTCTTTTTCTCTGTACACTTCTTTCTCTCTGTAAGGATCTTTTTCCCTATAGGTTTCCTTTTCTCTATACATTTCTTTTTCCCGATATGTTTCCTTTTCCCTGAATGCTTCTTTATTATTATCTCTATAAAACTGTTTTTCTCTATAATATTCTTTGGGTATTTCCTCACGATCATTTTTTGTCATATTATCTCGTTTAGGTTTATCAGGCTTGTCTCGGTCCCTGTTAAAAAAGGTAAAGGATTGATCTACAACAGTACCAACAAAATAATATTCAAATACAGTTTTCAAAAGATCAAACCAAATATTGATTTTATGTCAACACCTGTTCCAAGTTCCATCCAATTCAGTCCAGTTGTGACAGAGAGCAACAAATACTCATTTATAGTGTAAGTAGGTTAGTAACATATAAAACAGGCCACAGTTACATTTAACAGGATAAATGGTCAAAAATATACAGTTCTATGACAGACAAACAGGTACAGAGCCCCCAAAAATTACATCATTTATGATAACATATATATGTAATCAACAGATTGTTTTCTTCTTGTATTTTGGATTTTTGTTAATTTTCAACCATGTCAGTTCTACTGTCTCTCTTAATCTGCCTAAAATACACTTTTTTAAACATGCTGTATATGGACCAGTAGAACATGTTAGCCATGTTAGATGTTGGCACAGTTTAAACACCCTATGGCTCTAACAGGGCAACATAGGTAACATGTTGCCTGGTTAGAGCTATAACCTTCTTTGGTGGTTAATTGATCATCTGCCGGAGCATTCAAATACAACAAATGGGGATAAAATTATACTGACCTGTAAAGATGTTTCTTCTCCTTTCTGGTACTATCTTTGTATCTGTCTTTGGCAAACCTCTTATGTCCTCTTTTATCTCGGTGTGAGGGCCTTATGACAGCTTGAGGTGGTTTGATAACCAATGAGTCAGCATTGTCTCGGTCTTCATCAGACAAACTAAAAAAATGTGTCTTTCTCATTTGACAATCAAACTGAAGTGTGGCAATTAACTGTAAGGTCTCAAGCCACAGAGGTTGCGTCTGCATGGAATATATACATACAAATACAAATAAACATTAGTTTCACAAATTGATTGGAAAACTAGCATCTTTGTTACTATTAGTATTCAGTTTACAGACTCGTTTTCCTGGATCGAGCACACCAGTACATACCTATCTACCAAGGTAACGATGAGGAAATAATGCTAACCAAAGAAAACCACCCTGCACAGTATTAGGCATTATCGAGTTCGCATCTCGTTTCTTACTTATTTCAATATACATACCTGAAATCCATTTCGTCTTGCACAGGGCTGCGCGCTAATTCTCCGTCCTCGCTCTGATCATCTTCGTAGTTACTCATAATAAAATTTCACGAAAGATCGCGAAGTTAAACAAACCAAATAAAAAGAATGTACACCACAATGAAAAATCATTTAATATATCTGCACTGTGATTATTTCAAGCAATTTTTATCAATTTTAATTGTACCCAACACATACAAGAAACAATATCAAAAAATAAATTTGAAATTACATCGCCACGCCATCTTGTTTTTAAAATGATCAAAGAGAATGTAGTAACGCTACGCTAAGAAAAATGATGTTTGATGCACAGATAAATGAAATTTTTTTCTTGGTTCTTTTTTATAACTAGCTTGCTTGCTTGCTTTGCAGTTTCTACAGCGTTGTTTAAGATCTTTGTTTGCAGCTTAGATGGATACTGGTGTACTAAAATGCTGCATGCGTAATGGATTATAGGTTAATTATGAATATAGCAATGGTATTAATACTCTTCAGTCATAACATGTCCATACCACGATACTAACCTTGTACTCCTCAATTTATAAGTTTCGTATTTAAAAAAATACTCTGTGATCAGGCGCTACCATATCCCTCACTAATCTGTGGGCAGATCAACAGATTAGATACAGATATATGGTAGCGTCCACTAGACGCTACTTTCAAACTTCAAAATTGTACTGTGTATGAGATTAAACCCTAATCTTCAAATATTGGTTAGGTACTATCGCTACTTAATTATTTATGTAAGTACTCTGAAAGCAGGTTATTTATTCGTTTTAACCGTAATTTATCATGTTTTTTCTACTGTGAAACGGCTTGACCACTGATTTTTTTTTTTTGGTAAGGACTAGCGATGAGCGTTGAATAAACGAACGACTATAATCAACCGTTTACGTTGAATCTACGTATCGACGGTTCACTGCCACTCATTCAACTAGTTGAAATCGTAGACGGCTAAACTGAGATTCCACAACGTTCATATTGACGGGCAACGCGACGAGACGATGCGTAAACGTAGACAGTATTAACCGTCTACGTTTTTTTTTCTTGTAATTTCAAGACAAGATGAGAATTTCAAGACAAGAAGATGAGATGTATGCAGGTAGGTACCAAACATAGAGTAGACAGCCTCCAAACAAACATTACCTACCTTCTTATTTATATACGTAGGTAGGTGGGTAAGTACCGAATACCTCCTACCGCTCTTCTTAGAACAGCCCTACAAGGTCATGTAGGTGTAGAATATATTCAGCAGCAACACGTCACTTCAAAAAACTAAAACAATACGAAGAATCTTATTAGGAGGGTGAGAGACGAGAGTAGAGAAGGAGGCTTACATAGCGTGATGAGCAAGTATTGAAAATTAAAATTGGTTTCGAAAATTTAACTTTAAGCTCTGTAATAAGAAACTACTTGTAACATCTGGTCTCAAAATATGAAAATCAAGCATTTACTGAAAAATCATGATATAATTTCAACCCAAGTCCTAATTTTAAAGTCACTGGTTGAACGATATTGGCTGATAATAGCCAACACAATCGGGGCCGTCTGGTCGCCTTGATTACAAAGCTAACATTATTACAGCCAATCATCGAGCTCGATGTAGTCAATCAAAAGAGGGCATTATAAAACGGAGTCCCTGTATTGTACTTCCATGTAATGCACAACCATGGAAAGTACACCCCTGGAAAGTACAGCCAGTATTACAAACCATTGGTTTCAAATACTTGGTTTGTAATACTGGGCGTACATTCCTGGGCGTGCATTCCCTACACGTGTTGACCTTGTACGGCCAGTTTTGTACAACCCTGGAATGTACAGCCATGGAATACGAACCAATTTCATGCTCTGTTTTCATGTGCGAGTGCTATCAAGGGGCAAGTGCTGTGTTGCCATAGTATTTTACGCTATTAGTAAATTAATGTAGATGTAGTAAGTAGATTAGTTATTTATGTCGGGTTTTTGCAGATGAACTAACCGGTTGGTTTTATTTATTTGAACCCAAGTTTGTTGGATAAAGTTCGGATAGCAATCCTCCTTTTCTGAGTGGTAATAAAAAAAAAACCTAATAACCTAACCAATCCAAGACGGATTTGCTTAGGAAGGATTTCTCAGGCCAACATTAACTTATTGTTTACATTATTTATCAATGGCAACTCTTAGTTGAACATATTAAAACTTGCTCAGTGCAAACGAGGCTCGTTCTCGTCATGCGACTTATTCGCATCGACCAATGAGAGCTCACGGATATGACGAACTCGCGACCAATGAGCGTCGAGAATATTGGTTTGTAATCCGGGGTGTACATTCCAGGGGTGTGCAATACCGTCATGTGTTTAGTTTGTACGGAGCGTATTGTACGACCATGGAAAGCACACCCAGATAATTCAAACCAAATGGTTTGTAATACTGGCTGTACTTTCCAGGGGTGTGCATTCCATGGTTGTGCTTTGCATGGACGTACAATACGGTCTCCCAAGAATGACATGGTTAGTAGACAATGACATGAGTTCGTCATATCCGTGAGCTGTCATTGGTCGATACGAATAAGTCGCATGATGAGAACGAGCCTCGTTTGCACTGAGCAAGTTTTAATATGTTCAACTAAGAGTTGCCATTGATAAATAATGTAAACAATAAGTTAATGTTGGCCTGAGAAACCTTCCTAAGCAAATCCGTCTTGGATTGGTTAGGTTATTAGGTTTTTTTTTATTACTACTCAGAAAAGGAGGATTGCTATCCGAACTTTATCCAACAAACTTGGGTTCAAATAAATAAAACCAACCGGTTAGTTCATTTGCAAAAACCCGACATAAATAACTAATCTACTTACTACATCTACATTAATTTACTAATAGCGTAAAATACTATGGCAACACAGCACTTGCCCCTTGATAGCACTCGCACATGAAAACAGAGCATGAAATTGGTTCGTATTCCATGGCTGTACATTCCAGGGTTGTACAAAACTGGCCGTACAAGGTCAACACGTGTAGGGAATGCACGCCCAGGAATGTACGCCCAGTATTACAAACCAAGTATTTGAAACCAATGGTTTGTAATACTGGCTGTACTTTCCAGGGGTGTACTTTCCATGGTTGTGCATTACATGGACGTACAATACAGGGACTCTCATTCTTCACACAATCCATCCATCTTTTATTTGGCCTACCTTTGCTTTTATTTCCATCCACATTCATATTTAACATTCTTCTCGTAATACATAATTATGATATTCTTCCCTCCTCATGACATGTCCATACCATGCTAACCTTTTACTCCTCAACTTTTCCGTCACGGGTGCTTCTTTCAAACTTCCCCTGATATACTCATTCCTGATAATTATATTTATTCATACAACTATTTACAAGTAGGTATATAAAAAAAATACAGATGAAACAACTAGCCATCTAAAGGCCGTTGCAAACGATGTATAGATAGCTCAACTGATCCAGATCACTACCAGACGGAAGCGTTTCCAAAACACTGGCCGCTTTGCCACGCTGAATGGCAATGCTAATGCGTTGACCCAGATAAGTTATTCATTCCTTATTTTGTCCATTCTAGTAACTTCACACATCCATCTCAAGATTCGCATCTCAGCTGCGTGCACTCTTCTTTCATCAATCCCTTTGGTTGCCCAACACTCGGATCCATACAGTACGACAGGTCGTATGAACGTTTTGTAAATTTTTCCTTTGAGCCTAAAGAGCATTCGCGGATTACACGTAGTTTCTGTAACCTGTCGCCATTTCATCCATCCCACATTTATTCTGTTCCTCACATCCCGTTCCATCTCGCCATCGTTCTGGATTAATGAACCGAGGTACCGAAAGTCGGAGCACACTGGCAGGGATACACCATCTAAGGCAACAGGAGTAAAATTGGAGGACCACCGAAGTCGCAAAACAGATGTTCAGTTTTCGTTCTGCTGATCTTCAGTCCGACACTCTCCAATTTTTCCTGCCATTTTACCAGCCTACTCCGTACCTCAAGTGCATTTTCTCCAACAAAAACAATGTTGTCGGCAAACAACATACACCAGGGTGCCTCCTCCTGTATGTACGATATCAGCGCATCCATAACCAGGAGGAACAAATAAGGGCTTAAAGCCGATCCCTGATGCCTACCGCCACATTGAACTTGTCAGTGACGCCAGCTTCGGACCGAACGTGGGTGTTTGCTCTGCCATACATAGCTCGAATGAGCTGCAAGTATTTTCCTGGTACTCCTTTCTCTTTCAAAGCCCACCACAGAACCTCACGGGGAACCCTCTCGAATGTATTTTCGAGATCAACGAACACCATGTATAAGTTCTTATGCGCACGTCAGTACTTCTCGCAAAGTTGGCGAAGTCCAAATATAACGTCCGTTGTTCCATGCCTAGGCATAAACCCGAACTGGTTCTGTGTCACCTCACTCTCCTCTCTCATGCGCCTTGCTATCACTTTCTCCCATACCTTCAAACTACATAATGTGATATCAACTTTATTCCTCTGTAGTTGTTATAGTCCTGTACACCACCTTTGTTCTTAAAGATGGGCACCAGCGAACTATTGCACCACTCGTCTGGGATCGTCTCCTCTTGTAACAACTTTATGAAAAATAAAGTCAACCACTTCCATCCATGCTTTTAAAAACTTCCATACTTCCACTGGTATAGCATCTGGT
Organism: Perizoma flavofasciatum; assembly: GCA_958496245.1. Classification (NCBI taxonomy): domain Eukaryota; kingdom Metazoa; phylum Arthropoda; class Insecta; order Lepidoptera; family Geometridae; genus Perizoma; species Perizoma flavofasciatum. Next base: position 7,055,802 of record OY292425.1, on the reverse strand, counting down.
TCAGCCACTTTTGCATTTTTCATACTTAGTACAGCCTTTCTCACTGCATCTAAACTCACTTCATTAACCACTCCCATGTTTACTGATACATTTCTTAATATTCCACTTCATTCATTAATTTACTAAAATATCCTTTCCATCTTTCTCTAATTTCTTCATCATTCGTCAAAATCTTTCCTCCATCATCTTTTCTACATTTGACGTGTATAATATCCCTTGCATTTTTTTCTCTCTCTTTAGCTATTCTGTAGAGGTTTTTCTGGCCGAGGGCTCTCCAGTGATCGGTAAAATTTATCCTGTACCTTGGCCCTTGAAATATCAACAGCTTTATTTGATTTCCTTTTACATTCCATATATAGTGTCCTTTTCATCTCTTTTACTATACCATTTCCATCTTCCACGCTTTTTTCATTCATTAAATGTATTCTTCTTTTCTTTCAAGATCTTCCTTATCTAATTTTCCTTTCCCTTTCGTTTCTACAAAAACATCCCTCGCCGTACCTCTAATACACGTTGCCATTTCATTCCAGCTCTCATTCACAGATTTTCCTGCCAAATCCTTCATTTCTATCATTTTATCAACCTCTCGTTTTTGAAATTGTACCGCAAGCTCTCTATTATCTATCAAATGCCACTTGATTTTGGGTGGGGGCCTTGTTTTGGTATTATTATACCTCACGTTGAATTTTAGTTTTAAGAGGAGTAATCTATGTTGGGAGACTACTCCCTCATCCAGTATCACCTTACAATCTTTGACTGTGTTTTACTTCTCCTTAAGAGGAAGTAATCGATCTGTGTGGAGAGATTGCCACTTTTGTATGTTATTAAGTGCTGGTCTCTCTTTTGGAAAAATGTATTGGCTATAGCCAAATCAAAGGCGGAGGCAGCTTGTAGCAAATCTCCATCTATGTACATTTCCTCTCCATCTGGTATACCAATCATCATCGAATCAAATTCCTCCCAAAATGTATCTTTTACTACATCTTCACACCCGGTCTGCGGTGCATATACACTAACTATATTTGTAACTAAATCTCCTAACAGTAACTTTACAACTATCAATCTATCATTCATCCTCTTAACATCCGTCACACATTTTTTAAGCTCACTATCCAGTACAACACCCACACCATTTCTCTTTCCATCACTCCCACAATAATAGAATATAATTCATATTGTAAAAACGGGAATTTTCACGTACTGCACTATCGGTGCAGGCACCGACTAAGTTTCGACTTATTCCGAGAGTCTTCATCAGGGTGAGTGGTTGCGACTTTCTCCTTCCGCGTCGGGAATACCGTGCACTACTAGTGCACTACTAGTGCACGGTATTCCCGATTTTACAATATGAATAGTCAAGTTCACGATAGTTTTTGGAATAAAATAGAATATAATTATAATCCACCCCAATTTCTCGGCTTTCGAACCCTTCCACTTCGTCTCTTGCAAACAGGCCACATTTATTCGTCTCCTTTCTAACACATCAGCAAACTCCCTTCCCCTTCTAATCCTCGTATCTACATTCCAGCTTCCAATCCTCAATCTTACATCACGGACTCGCTTATTACGTTGCACCCGTCCCTGATGCAACAATCCTAGTCCATTTCTCACAGCCGCTGGGTGCTGCGTCTGCGCATCGCCTTGAGGGTACGCCCTAGCATTGTCGCCATTCCCATTTATAACTGAATTCATGTTGTACAAGTTTTGGCTAGGTGTTTTATGACCAGCCGCCTGCCTGATGTCAACCCTTCTTGGGCATACTTGGTGATGTCTAGCCGACGATAGCTAAATGGCTACTATCGTCGCCTTTTAGGCTTTCCACATTGCCTTGCTACCCCGCCACCGGAGGTGGATTGCCAAAGGCCGAGGCAGACTTTGTGCATTATGCGAGGAGCAACCGCATGACTTAAGTGTGAAATACTCAAGCCCCCCTCTACCAAGTTAACTCCACGAGTCGACGTGGTTTCCGAGGTGTGGCCGCTGCATGCAGGAAAGCTACTTGGAGCCACGTGTGAGAGTTTTTAGGAAATCAACGGGTTAGCAAAATTCCACCGCCTTTACGGCCGACTGATAGAATCATACGCTGATTTCCCACTACACTCCTTTCAAATCTAGAAATAAGCAGGCTTCCAAATCTGGTGTAGAAATATCTTCGGACGAAGTTTTCTTTTCTTTCACAGCTGTTTGCACGTACGTAGTATCTCCTTCCTCCTAGTCAGTGGTTGTTTGCTTATAGGAACTAACCACTAAGTTTACTTAGCTGTTTGTTTTCCAATTTTCTGTTCATTGATAATGAATGATTGCTATATGCGTGGTTTTTATTCAACGTAGTGGTTACAAGTGGGATTTTATTTCAATTTAATGATTAAATCTTTGATAAAACCAAAACGATTTAAATCTTTTAAGTTTTCTGCTTCTATCTAATGTATGTCCGTTTAAAAGTTGTTCGTGTTTGGTTTGGTTTTTCTGTGCTGATCAGAATTGTTGACTGTTAAAATATTGTGCGCTGTTATAATGTTATTATTGTGACAGTCTTTTTCTTGTACCTACTATTGGAGATCATGGTAAGAAATAAAGAAAGTATTTTGGAACAATTTCCTACCTGCAGCTGGTATGGTAGGTATTTATTGTGAACAATGTTATCAAGTCAATATTTAGCTTGACCCTCCAAGATCTAGAGCTCACATTTATAGTGAGCTCCTATGTGTGACCACAATGATCCTAGATCGAATACCTATCTAATCCTTGACATCTATTTTTGAACTCTAGAACAGCAAAATACTAAACAGCATAGCAAATGCCATAGATAGCAAGGAAGAACTAAAGAAACGGAAAGAAAATGGTCAATTAGTTCTACAGGACCTTCTCAACTGTGTGCAAAAATGTCAAAATCGTTTTGGAGGAAAATCCGAACTGGCTACTGAAGATGACATAAGGTAAACTACTCTGGTAGTCGATTAAAGTAACTGCTGAAAGTCACAATCAGTCATAATGATATAAGTCAAGAGCCTATTAAAGATGATAGCATATATGATGTCTCTCTCTCTCTCTCTCTCTCTCTTTCTCTCTCTCTCTTTTATAGTATGCTTTTACCTGATTTATGATTGCCTTCAAGATAGTTGCAAGAATTTTTTTTTCCATAACAAAAGGAAGAAAGGTTCCGTATGGAAGATAAATACATTAAGCATATCTTTCAGGATCGCACACCTGTGTGAAAAATGGGAAAAAGTTTTAAGTCATGGAATCAGAACAAATCTGTTGAGTTCATCAATTCAAAGTTTGGTGACTGCAGGTCTTAACTTTACTTTTAATATCATCAATGTTGGTGAGTACAGCTGTCAGTAAAACAGAAATGTTAATTTACTTATGTTATTTTACCTCACTACTCATGGAAAATATGGTATCGCTAGAATTGTGATCTCACATTTGTAATCGTGAATTATTAATGTTAGTATGCACTTACTTATGGGAAAATCTGGACTCGCATGAGAGAAAGTGGTGGGAGACCGCCAAAGATCAGCTTAGATGGAAGAATTTAGGGGAGACATTTATCCAGCAGTGGGACAATACAGCTTTACAAAAAAAAAATGCAACTATTATGTAGTTAGGGTTACATACCTCAATAAGAAAAAATATAGGATCACTTTGTTGTCCATCCGTCCAAGTATAAAAAGAAATGCAAACGGAATGTTGATAAGCAGAAATAGATATGGTGGTAGTAATTCCCAGGTGAGCTCTTTCAGAAGAAGCTTGAAGTAGCATTAATTGTAGTTTGCCTAGTAGTACTTTTTAAAGGAATTAATTTAGCTTGAATAATTCATGCGGAGCTTGCCTATAAAAGACAACAGGGCAACCCTTATCCAACCCTTGGCTCAACGAGGGTTGGTACCACTGAAGTGGCAAGTATAAAACAAAGTAATTTTCCCTCATCTTCCAAGCCTTTAGATTTCAATTTCAACATACCTGTCATCAACTGTGATTTTAAAATTGCAGGAAACTCACTATGGAGCTATACATGCTTACATCTAACAAAACATGAAAAGGAAAGATTTAAAATTCTCTCAAACATCAACACACCAGTTGGTTACTTTAGAGCATTTCTCAGAGCAGCCTTAAATGAAAGATCATTGGAAAGGTGAGTTGCAAAATGAATTGCAAGCAGTTTTTTTTGTTTGTTTGTTTTGTCTGTGACCATGGGTAAAGCCTTGAGCAATATCTAGTCTGAAAATTACTTGTAATGATATCATTAATGATAGTAACTTTCAACTCAAATTACGTACACATGAGTAATCATATGTATCATGTTATTTTTTGTAGCTTTTTTTACTATTTTTTAATTTATTTTTACTTCTTCTAATTAGGTATCTCCAAAGCTGGATTGCCCATGGTCTCCTCCTAGAATATTACGATGAAGGCGCCCTAATCAGAGATGCGGAAGCATCGAATCTCCTAACCAACATGGCGTCAGGTAATATCCGTTACATATAAATAACAGTATCAAGGCCAATGCTCGATCATGTGTTAACGTATTTCAGGCTTATCATCTATTTTGTTTGCATTATCAATCGACAGACCAGAGTTGAACGAACAACAACAAACAAGCCAAGTGTACAAAGCGGAACATGTCATTCCTCTACCGACTCCTGTCAAATCCTCTGTAAACTTGAAACGGAAACCTATACGTCAAGTCATATCATTCGATAAAAGTGAACAAAGGAATGTAAACAAACACTCTCCGGAAGACCAGACGGATGATTCGATGTGGAATAGCGCGCCAGCCACTTGCCTCAACTCGCCAGATCCCAAGAAAGCTCCTCAAATGGCTTCGACCAGTGAACCAACCAGTTCAGAATACAAAGGTTTCAGACATTTCTTTCCTGACAGTGTAAAAAGCATAGACAGCCCATCTCAGATACTGTCCAAGTTATCGGAACGCGCTAAAGAAATATTCACGTCTTCCAATAGCATAGACGCTAATGTTGTCAAAGATGATGTTTCGGAATTCAGTATTAATAATTTAAAAATATCAGAGAGCGATAGCGAAGATATAGCTGTGAGTATCGATGGAAGCAACTCATGCCTGGAGTTGTGTTTTACAGAAGACGAGAGTGTACCGGACGAAAAGAGTCTCAGCTCTGTTCTAGAAATGAAGGAAAAGGAATGTATCAATTTACAGTTGAAGTGTAGTCAGATAGAAATCGCATATAAGGACAAATTACAGAAGTTAGAAAATGTTGTATTAGATCTAAGCAAGTGAGTTTTAGCTCTATAAATATTTTGCAATCATTGGACATTTTAAGAATAGGTACATTATTAAAGTATTTTTCATGTTTTTTTTAGAGAAAACGACAGATTGAAAGAACAGTTACGGCATTACATGTCGGCGGTGGAAATGGGTAAAGCTTTGAGAAATAATAATACAGACACTGAGAATAATGAAGAAGTTAGCCAATATGAAAGGAAACTTGTTCAGGTTAGTGCAAATATCTGTAAGGCTTGCCTCCTAGACCCCGCAGGTTTAAATTGAACTATGAAGGCATTTTTCCATGGAAAATAGGTCACTCTCTGTTTATAATCGATTTATTAATAGTTATCTTAGATTTACTCGATTCGGCAAGATTTGTTAATTAACAAGTTGGTTTTTCATCTATTCATTAGCTGCAAAACGGCCTATATTTTTTTTTTGAGGAATCGCTAGAGTCTAGTATTATTATTATATTGGTCTAACCAGTGCTTTGTAAATGGTTATCATTCATATAGAACATTTTCAGGTAGCGGAAATGCATGCTGAACTGATGGAGTTCAACCAGCATTTGCAAAAGAAATTACAAGAAATGGAGAGTTCATCCGCGCTTGAAGTATTAGAATATCCCGAGTCGAATGTCAAGGCGTACATCCCTTGCGCTTTACTGGTGGGAAAGAAAACTCGCTCGTATCATGTTTACCAAGTTAGTGACAACTAAGTAAATTCTTATGGTTCACTCTACATATTAATATATCAATAGCCTCTGCCCCAACTTCACCCGCCTGTTACCCCGATACAAAGTAGCCTATATGTTATTCTATGTCACGAACCATACCTTTTCCAAATGTCATCCAAATCGTTTCAGCCGTTCTGGTAATTAAGGCAACGATAATCCAAACTTTCGCATAACTTTCGCATTGATAGTATTGTCTATTTATGTTCAGAGTGGTGAAGATTAGGGTCTATTTGACGACTTCGTTGGCGAGTATGCGACTGAGGCGCAAGAGGTGCTGGTTTGATTCCCAAAGTGAGACAAAATGTTGTTCTGCATTTTCGGGGTTTCTGTGGTGGCATGATACTCATAGTTCCAGGGGCTTAAACAAATACCTCACGCTTACTTTTCCTTTCACCCTAACGCAAATTTAGGTAAAACTTGGCAACTGTGTTAGCAAGTAAGCACACTCGTGCTAAAATATAATTTTAAGTAGATACTTATAAGTACTTAATTTTTTGTTTTCTTATTTAAGTGAACTATGTATTATGTTCTTTGAGAAAAATAAAGAATCTTTAAACCAAACTGTCACGTGACATTTCCACAGCTGATGTAATTTCCAAACAATTAAATCTTTCCGCAGGCGTTAACGCCAACAAAAAGTGCTATTTGTCTAGACCCTAAACTCACTTCACAGAGAACCTAAGCGTGAGGTCAGAACTATAATACATGTGACTGGTAGGTCTCAGTTTATTTATTTAAACGTGATACATGTTAAAAGCTATATTTTAGACGTCCACGGGATAGACGCGTGTAGTCAGTTCGCGAACGAACTAATCAATTAATTAGTAAACTAGGTCAGTTACCTACGTTACACGCGCGCGTGTAATGGATTATTGCCCGTTTAGCGAACCCTTCTATTTATTCCGTAAATTAAAATGCTGCCAATTTATCGTCTTCATGTTTGTTTTTTAACCTATGTTGTAGACCCCCGTCGCCCCCATTTTAAAAAACGAATTTACTACGGGGACCTACCCTCTTATTCAAAATCTCTCGCTAACTTAGCAGGTCGCTACCTGTCTAAACTCTAAACCTGTCATTTTCTAACACTAAACTATGGATAGAGGCAGACAACTTTTAACACGCTGCTGAAGTTATGAATAGAGTGAGTGATTATGAATAGAGGGTAACATTTTACTTACCTGATTGCAGTCTCAGTCAAACTGATAACTGACACTGCAATCAGTGTCAGTTAATCAGTTTGTATGTAATTTCTTAATGGTGTTTTAGATATTCCTAAAAATTGGTGCAGAAGAATGGAATGTATATCACAGATATGCTAAGATCCACGAGCTTCACACTCAACTCAAGAAATGTCATCCTGATATTGCCACTTACAAGTTTCCACCGAAGAAAACTTTAAGAAAACGAGTAAGTAAAATCAAAAGTTTACTATTTAATAGTCACAGCTGAATCCTAATACCTAAAACCAATATCAACTTAGGCGAGGTACCTAAGTGGTACGAGACTGCTATAACCACTCAGCCATTGAGTCAACGGCTAAGTGGCTAAGAAATGGGCATGTTATGGCTCTAAGCGCATTAATTCAAAACCATTATCTTATTCTTCAAAATTTTTAGAAAGTTTAAAGATTCATAAAGCAAACTTATTTAGTTCGCTTTATGAATCTTATCGCTTTCAGCGATAAGGCCGCCAATTGTTCATTTCTTTTGTTTTTTTATTATGTTTTTGTATGTGGTACTGTAAAAGTGGCACAATAAAGAATTTATCTAGAGAGTATCAGATAGATCAGTTGAGCTATCTATAGTATAGATCGTTTGCAACGGTCTTTAGATAGCTAGCTGTTTCATCTGTATTCTTCTATGTACAAATTTGGTTTTTGTGGTTAGGTTATTATTATTATTATATATATCGATTATTTTGCACCCGGTTGTCCAGCGATCTTCGTGGCATCATGAAGGCCCCGTCTGAAAACCAGCGCTGCACCTGACCCCTAGGTTCTGGCGCAGCATAATGCTGAGACGGGGACCTACCATTGACCCCACGCAACACAAAATGACGTACCTACTTAGTTTGTCTGTTTTTCGTTTCGCTGTGTTCTGTTTTGTGTTTATTACTATTTTTGTTTAACTTTTATGTTGTTTGGGGGATAATAAATACATTTTCTTTCTTCTTTTCTTTCTTTCTTTCTACAAGTGTACAAAGTTGTATGAAATGTATCTTATTTATAATGTATTTGCAGGAGGCTCACCTCGTCGAACAGCGTCGGTTGGCCCTGCAGGCTTACTTACGTCATATTCTGCTAGTGCTGCCGGAATTCAGGGAGTGCACCAGTCGAGCGCAGCTCATCACTCTCCTGCCTTTCTTCGGGTGAGCTCAGTACCTACCTATGTTCCGGGATATCCCTTGATGACGATGTTTTACACCTGAATCAGAAATTCGCCATTTAAATTGTCAATGGTACTGTACTGTTATAGTAATTTAAATTAGCCATTTTACTGTCTAGGTAGATGTATTAGTAAGGTGCGCATCTTCCTATTCCATTTCTGTTTCAGTTATATGTGAACTATTCTACATTATATATGTTATTTTTTCATAACTTATCCCACCATCCTAACTTTGTTGCAAAATTTGTTGTTTTTTTTAATGTCGTGCTAAATACATTTTTCTTTCTTTCAAGATTTCAATCGCAACTAAATTGGCGATGTTGATACCGAAGATAATATTACTACGCCAACGAATTATACAATACACGATATTGACCACTAGATATCATATCAAACAAAAAAAACCTATATCATAGTAATCCTCATGTTTCCGTTCGTTCCTCATGTTCAGTTTAGCATCAAGTTTAAAAAAACATGTTTATTTTTCAGGACTTCGTCTACAACTACGGAAAACGGTGTATCGCAGTCACTGAGTAGACAGCACTCGATGGATTCCATCTCAACGTATAACGCACTGTAGCCATTTGATTATGTAGATTATAGGCATCACCAATTACTTTCATAATAAGTCACCAATGTAGGAGTAGTCAATTTTGTAGGGTTAGACTGGTTAGAAAATATTATTTATTGGCATTTCATTTAATTTGATTACCGTACAACGAATATGATTCTAACGTATTTGACTGGTAACCAAAAGTTATAAAGTATCGAGAGTCGTATGAATTTGAAACTTAAATTGAATTGAATATAAATTGGCATTGATCAGTTATTCATGTCCCACAGCTGGGCAAAGGTCACCCCCTTTTTTAAAATTGGTAGACTGACTAGAGATCTTTTGTAGTAGGTATTCAACAATATGTGCTAAGAGTTTTTTTTCGAATTATATATAACGGACAATATACCGCGAAATAAAGGTTATTTGCATTGGTCCAACAGTACATTATGTAGTTACTTACTAAATAAATAGTTAAAAGAATGTGGGGACCAATAGCAATCCAAAAGTTAGCGGTAAACGGATACGCTAATGCTGCTTTCATACCACGGCCAGTTGGACAGAGAAAAAAAACTTCATAAACTTTAAATCAAATAAGTTGAAGCAAAAAGTTAACCCTGCAGCATCATAAGCAGACGCATCGATATGCGTCTGCTGTATGTCGATACAAAAGAGGTCGAATCAAAACTATAAGTATCGACATTATTTCCGTACATTGCTATTCCCTTAAAACACGTGAATTGATACTTGCATGTAGTTTGAAAATAAAAAATAATGTAGGTGTTTTATTGATACCGAGTTTGTGGACTTTGCAATGCAATTCTGTTGTTATGCTGAATAATTGTAAACAAAGCTTTAATATACACACACCATTATAAATTAACTACTACTTAGTTATAATAACGTATGCTGCCACACTACCACACTTAAGCCAATCAAAGTAAAAAAAAAACATTATTTTGGGTAAGTGAACTTTTTTTTTTGTAAACTCTTTACTTTCGCAATTCGATCAATGGTAAACACCATTGAGTGAATTTCGACTGACCAAAGTATGATGACGATTTCACACTGCGACCAGTCCATTGAATTGAAAGTTCTTGGAATGGCCGCAGCACCTGCAGTGGGATCGCAATATGGTAGCAGCTTGAAACCCAACAGCAATATAAAAAAAAAACAAATAAGAAACATCGTACATAATCAAAGTGAACTTTATTGTAGAAGGCAGAAAATGCAGTTTTGTACTTTTGTTATTAGAATGTAGGTTAGGGTCAGTTCTAATTTACATGTGCTTACTCTATAGAATTTTATATCATATCCCGTTATTCAACATTCTATAGAGTACTTTTTCCCGGGCTACATAAATAAATTTGTTTTATTATTTAAATTTATTTGTTACTAAAATCAGAGTTTTATTATACCTGCCAAATGTGATATTATTGTTTATTTAATTAGATAACCCTTTAAAAATACCTTTTCCAATAAAAAATGCAATGTATACTTTCCTTTATTTAGAACGATGAAAAAATCAACAGAATGTTATTCTATTTTTTATGACATTATTAGTAGCAAGACATGTTATTATATTAAAGTTATTTATTATTGAATAAAATAATTACTTATTGAATCTTACTTCTTTGTTTATGTTTATAAATGTCGCAAAATCACACGTGAAATATTTCCAAAAGAGTGTAGGAGGTTGAATTTTCAATGCTTTTAATGAAATCTATACTAGTTTTGTAGTTCAGAAATCACAGACATCACAAGCCTCAGCATTAGATCCAAATAACTTGAAACCCGAAATGTACTGGAACCTTTGAACGTACGGCTCATCTTAAGCTGGCATTAGCACTTTATCGTATATGCTTAATGGATAAGGCATATTGTCAAAGTCAGACCACTCCAAAGGAGTCAGATATAGCCAAACGATCATAATGACAGAATGAACGTCCAAAATAATTTGAACCTTAGAATGTAGGACTCTTCGAGTACGTCTCGTCTTACGCTGAGTAGGTAGCCCTACTGTCATAGGTATGGGAATGGGATCGGGATCGGGACCGGGATCTCCGCCAATTGTTAACCGATTTTGATGATTATTTTGTTGTTGAGGGATTGCTATTTTTCCCGTAAAACTTTAAAAAACATCATCATCTCTTCAAGCGATTGCAATCGCGAACGAAGTCACGGGTACAGCTAGTTATATTTTTTTACGGAAATGAACGAGAAAAGCAGGATTGATGACAAAGGAAGCATTTGCACATTTTTGTAAAACTCTGATGTTACGACATGCCGCGGTTAGCCGCTATTATTCGATATTCGACATTATTCGTAATTTGTTAATTACCTACTTTCGTAAAAAGAACACGCGAAGTATCGTGTTTACGTACACAGCATCAGTTTTGAATTTGGAACAAACAACGATGTTCTACGGAAATCCATTGCCGGCGTACGTGGTGAATGCTTAAGAGTAAACAATTTTTATCTGTGGTGCATGCCCAATGCACCTAAGTGGCTGTATGCATGGTACATATAGTAGGCTGTGTGTATGCAGACGCCTTTACCTTTATAGACAAACATAAACATAAAAAATTGGCGGTAAAGAAAAAGGTCGGCCTGATTCTGACGTTATTTTTTTAATAAACACAACATAAAATGAGTTCCGTAGGTTCCAATAGTGAAATGGATGTTGATTGCACTTCCCCAGATCTAAGGTAAATTTATAATGTAAACGGAGGTTGCCGGAGTAATCAGGTATCGCTTCGTGAGCTTCCTTATCATGGGGTACCTACCTACTGATGCTGATTCGTACTAAAAGCCCACCAATTGTTAGAGCAGTCCCATTATCGGTAGGGTAGGTTATCGAAAAATGGCTAGGTTTAAAACCAATTTAGGCGTGTAATTGGTATTGATATCTAATTATTAGCTGTTGCCAGCGACTTTGCACGCGTTGAATCGTATTTAAAAAAACCCATGTTCCATATACACTTTCACTTCCATTTCCCCCCCTTTAAAATGAGAAAATCCGAAAACCCTGAAACACACCATTATTTATTCATGATGAGTAGCTACAATTCTAATTTTCAAGATCAACTTTCACCCCCTACGCTAGTTGTACATAAAATTCGTGTTCGCATCTTTGATTGAAATCGGGGACGAAAAAAATCCTATTGTCTCCTGGTGGCGCCGAGGACAAAGTCAAAGTCAAAGTCAAAATTCATTTATTCAATAAAATCACAAGGACCACTTTGAAACGTCGGTTTTTATCTAGGTGCCTGTTCCTCCGCGACCAAGCCAGGAAAGAAAGGCAAGAAAACAAGGCTGGTTATTCTTTTTAATGATCCTTTTACAAAACAATAGGTTCGAGTTGGAGCATTTTCAATCCCAAGAGTTTTTGTCATCTAAATAATCAGATATTTTATAGTATGCCTTTTTATAAAGCTTTTGTTTAATTACGTTTTTAAATTTGTTAATTGATAATTTTTGTATATCTCTTGGGAGTTTGTTATAAAAGCGCACACCGTGCCCTTTAAACGATTTACCAACTTTATGGAGTCTACAAGTGGCAACAGCGAGTTTATCTTTATTTCTAGTATTAACATTGTGATTATCGCTTTTTTTCTTAAACAAATTAATATTTTTGTGAACATACATCAGATTTTTATAAATGTATTGACAATGGAATGTCATTATATTTATTTCTTTAAACTTTTCGCGAAGTGATTCTCTGGGGCCCATATTATAAATTGCTCGAACAGCCCTCTTCTGCAGCACAAAAATGGTATTGATATCAGCAGCACTCCCCCACAGCAGTATACCGTACGACATAATGCTGTGGAAGTAGCTGAAGTAAACTAGTCTAGCTGTGTCAACGTCTGTATAAAGACGGATCTTTTTGACTGCATATGCCGCAGAACTAAGTCTCTTCGATAACCCATCAATATGAGGACCCCATTGAAGCTTATTATCTAGGGTGATACCTAAGAATACGGTGGTGTCCACAAGAGCCAACTGTTCATCTTTGATTTTGATATTTGCTTTAACTTGTGTAACATTGGGTAGTATAAATCTAATACACTTTGTTTTATTTTCATTAAGTAGGAGATTGTTAACGTTGAACCATTTTACAACCTTAGAGATTGCATTGTTTACATTGTCAAAATTGGTTTGTCGTCGCTTTAATTTAAATAAAAGTGACGTGTCATCTGCAAACAATACAACCTCATGATCGTCCCTTACAAGGTGGGGTAGATCATTAATGTATACTAAGAACAAAAATGGACCAAGAATTGATCCCTGCGGTACACCGATAGTAACCAGAGACCCCGGAGACCGTTTTCCATTCACGTCAACTCTTTGTACTCTGTCACTTAAATAGGAAGTGAGAAAGTCTAGAGCAACGCCCCTAATACCATAATGGTGTAGTTTCCTGATCAATGTGTCATGGTCTACGCAATCAAATGCCTTTGACAAATCACAAAAAACGCCTAAAGCGTCATGAGATTCCTCCCAGGCATCAAATATGTGCGATATTAACTCAATACCAGCATCAGTGGTTGAGCGACCCTTACTAAATCCGAATTGCTTATTATGCAGTAAATTATTTAATTTAAAATGTCTTTGCAATTGATTTAAAATCAGTTTTTCAAAAATTTTACTAAATGTAGGAAGTACTGATATAGGTCTAAAATTACTAGGGTCAGAACATGTACCCGATTTGAAAAGTGGAGTTATTTTACTGTGTTTCATTAAATCAGGGAACACACCACAGTCAATACACTCGTTGAATATTAAAGCTAGTTCGGGCGCAATAATGCCAATCAATGATTTCACAACGCAAACAGAGATTCCCCAGAGGTCCGTGGTTTTTTTAACATTTATGAGTTTGAAAGCTTTTATGATGTCATCACTATTTACATGATCAAATTTGAATTGTATTTTACATTCTGTTAAGTTTTCTTTTAACAATGACTCTGCTTCTATGGGAGAGGAGTTTAAGGATTTTGTGGTAGAGACTGGAATGTCGGTAAAAAAGTTTTCGAACGCATTAGCTACATCACTATCCTGATTGACGGTGGCATTGTCAATTTCAAATTAAACTTATTGTTCTTAGTTGTGACTCTTCCAGTCTCACTGTTGATTACTTTCCAAGTGGCTTTTACTTTATCTTGGCTATTTTTAATTTTTGAACTCAAATGACGAGCTTTTGCTTCACGACAAACATTTTTAAAAATTTTAGAATACTTTTTGACTTGTTCTTTAAACTCCTCATTAAAATTATATTGTTTTTCAGCATAAAGATCATACAATTTCTTCCTGCTTTTATGTATTCCCGCTGTTGCCCAGTCACTGAACTTTTTACCGTCAGAGACCATGATCGATTTCGATGTAAAAATTGAATTGAACACATCACTAAATTTCTTAAAAAATGTGTTGTATAAATTATTTGGATTAAAATTACCATATAAACATAGAAATACAGAAGTTAAATTCAATTTTAGTTTGTCCAATCGATCTTTGGTCATAGGTATACAAGTAATATTTCTTTTTTCAAGTTTTTTTGTTTGAACCTCTATTTTAATTATTTGTCCAAGATGATCCGACTTAATATTACTAATTAAACTCTTATTTAAAATTTTAATGTTGGCAAAGATATTGTCTATACATGTGGCCGAAGTATCGGTTATTCGAGTAGGCTCCATAAATTGAGGTTTTAAATCAAATGATTGAAATAAACTAATTATTCTAGTATTTAAGGAGTTAATTTCTAGTAAATTAACATTAAAATCTCCGCACGTAATAATATATTTATTTGATTTAGATAATTTAAACAACATTTCTTCCATAACTTTTTCAAAAATGTCAAATGAGGCAGATGGTGGGCTGTAAACGCTTATAACTATGAATTGCTCCAACTCTATGCAAGCAACTTCAATGTGTCTTTCTACAGAGAGGTGGACTATATCTAAACGTTCTCTAAATTTTATCTGTTTATTAAGTAGGATTAATGAGCCACCACGTATAGCATGTAATCTGCAGAAAGAACTACCAACTTGGTGATTACTGAAACTGAACATGACCTCATGGCTTCGCAGCCAATGTTCTGTAATGCAAATAATGTCAATGTCATTTGAGTTCATGTACAGTTCTAGTTCTAATTCTTTACAACGAATTCCTTCAATATTTTGGTGCATCAAGTTGGTATATTTCACATTTTTATTATTTAACAACTGTTTGTTTTGTTTATTTAAAAAAAAAAAATTATTTGACTTTTTAGTGCTAGAGATTTCCTCTATTGTCGTGTCTGGTAATTTAAATGACATGGAATAATTTCCAATGTCTGGTTTTCAATGTCTGGACAACGGGGATAACCCTTTTCTTCTATTACTCCCGCATTTTCTAGTTTTAGACATTTAGGTAGCGACCATGGAAGAAATAACCATTACGTTGTAGCGTGGCTACAAAGAAAACGTTTATGGTTTGATTGTGCTTACAGAACTTACTTACCTAGTCTACCTACTGATTGTAAAAACCTCATTTGGCTAGGGAACTAGCTGCACATTAGCATAGACGTGCTAACGCTACATGAGTGCCAACGCTCTGAAATTTGACGTACAGGATCTTCTTACAGACATAACTTCGACACGAGTTTTAAGAATTAATGTAGGTGGGAATTGAAATAAAAATACACTCTAGCAAATTAAATTCATAATTTTATTTTTATAATAAATAAAAATCGAGAAAACACTCTTTTTGAGAATTTCCTGTACATTTAAATACATCATACAAAAGATGTCAATACAAACTAAATCACTTGGTGCAAAGGCAAGCCTGCCGGTTCGGGGTTCGCCCGAGCACTCGTCCGCTAGGGCATTGCTAGGGCGCCAGGCACGTGCCTGCGGCTCGGAGCTATCTATGCAACAGGCGAGTGAAGCCGAGGATAGCCTCTTTATAACACTACCTACACTTTAACAAAACAACTAGACTTAAAATTAACAAAGATACAATGTGTGCTTTCCTCGTGGAATGCATCTTTGCAGACATCTCTTTAGAACGAAAAATATAATGTATTTGATCATGATTTTAAAACGTAGTATAGAGGTATGTAAAAAAGCGTATCGCACTTCAAAAGTGAACAAAACACGAGATAATTTAGTTTAATGAAATACATACAATAAATAAAATAAAATCGAAGTGTCTAACTAAAGTGCGAAATAATTTACTAAAAACTTTACATCTATACGATACAGATAAATGTATTGCAACACGTAGAAGGAGCTTTGGAACCATTGAGTAATTCGGGGCTTAAATTAAATTTCAGCCAGTATAATCTCGATAAATAAATCTAAAAATTGTGATTTATCTTTGGTTTTGTGGACGTGAAGTGGCTGATAGTTCCATAACTCCTCGTAGGTAGCAGCCAGGGCATGGGGAAAGTAGCTCTGTTTTTAGCCTGCCCTGCTGCCTGCTTCGGACAGCGCTCCGAAATGATTATTTCATAAGTACTTAGGTTACAGATCTACTACGAAGCTGATACATCTTAAAAGCAAATAGAGAACTTGAACCAACAAAAAATTAAGAAGCCCAATTTTCAAAGTGTATTTTTTACTGGCAATAGGATAATTTAATACTTTTTTAGGATTTGCATAAGATTTATGAAGTAAGCGACTGCCGTCTTTATGAACTAGGTATTTAATATTAGATAGAGCCAATTGTAACTTAATGACTAAAGTTACTAGAGGCGATACAAAACTAAAAAAAAGCATAAGAACAATCACAGCTCAAAAGCGAACGTGAAGGTGACGCGCGGGAAAAAAGTCAAAGCGAAAGGTGATATAAATGATAACAAAAGAAATTCATCAAATTTCATCGTTATACATGCAATACAGTTTTGTACATGAGTTCAATCAATATTTAGTTTACAGGGTAAATCTATTATAGAATGATTAGTTGAAAGAGATTTTTATATTCATTACGTGAATACAAAAATCACCCACTAAAATCGTGTCGTGAATTCGTCTGGCGCAAGCCGTGGCCTAGTGGCAGAGAACTTGCTTGTTACAGCAAGTCGCCCAGGCAATCACGCGTAGCAAACCAAACACCGCACTGCGATAGCCGGAGGTCAAATTAACTTTTGTTGCTTCATATTTAATGTTTCGAGAGCTTTGTTATCACCCATGACACCTTGTGAATGTAAACCGATAGTTTTCGTTTCGTTATCTAAATAAATGCTCGTATGCCGGCATATCAACGCTTATCACATATAAAAATATATATTATTATAGAAGCTTAAACTACACTACACATTGAAGATGCACGTTGCTATGCATTTGCCACCACACGAAAAATATACTATAACGCGACCGACCGTAACATTATATTTTTTTGTATTTTTGTAGTTTTATTTGTGCGGCAGCATACGCAAGTCTGCAAATAACTCACAGCATATTCTTAAAGGTAATAACATATTGCATCTTTAAAAGCCTTTGCTTCATATCAAAAAGGAATGAAATGGAGGCGTAAGTACTTGGTGGCCTCACGTGCGTATTGGTAACTGGCTCGGTATTTCTTTGTACTGAATAATCTTCATAATTTAACCTCATTTCTCCATATTCATTCCCGTGATAATGCAAGCCACAAATTTTAGAGAACATTTAATTTAGAAAAAATGCATGTGGTAAGTGTTTAATACTTTACGTCATTTCATAAAAAATATGTGATCCGATTCTTCTAAAAATTGCAATATTAGGCTAAGTCTGTTCACATAATGTAATACTATTTCACGGGTACGACAACCGTCAACGAATTAACATTATACTTGGCCTATTTAATTAGCGAAAAGCTATTACTGTTCTAGTGTGCACTTATAGTTTTTATGTAAGAT
This sequence comes from Perizoma flavofasciatum, assembly GCA_958496245.1. Classification (NCBI taxonomy): domain Eukaryota; kingdom Metazoa; phylum Arthropoda; class Insecta; order Lepidoptera; family Geometridae; genus Perizoma; species Perizoma flavofasciatum. Next base: position 7,038,006 of record OY292425.1, on the reverse strand, counting down.
AGCTCGAAAGATTAAGCCTAGTATAATCTACTATATTTTTCCTTTTATGATGCTGCTTATTTTAGGCTTTTCTTAAACACACAGTAATGGGTATATTTTGAAATAATGATTTCGCCGTCCTTTTTAGGTACATCTATGAATTCATTTAATTCTTCACGGAAATCTCTTCAACTTTCATCTGCGAAAATAAAAAAAGTGTGAGAAAACGAATGTATGTTTTTGTTATAAATAGTTTTTCTCAAACATGCGCGGAACTATTGACATTACACGCGAAGTATCGTTACCTTTCTGCACATGCATTAAAATATAATAAAAAAAGGCGGTAACGAAAAAGGTCGTCACGATTCTATTATTTTGATTAGCGATGGAAACACTGCTTCCAGCGAATTCAAAAGAAAAAATAAGCAATACATCTTACTAGAAACTTTATTTATTTCCTTGCATTTTTTGAGAAAAGCACTATTTTAATGAGCATACCTCGTGCGCCTACAATGATGGATTTCCGCTTGATATCCTGGGCAGGAGCGGGCCGCACCACGCCGGGTGCTCCCGCGCCCACGAGGTGACCGCCGCCAGCCCTGATTGGTTTAGCTGAATAAAAAAAAACAAATGAATTGACATTGAAATGATTCGTAACAAAAATATTTCATAGGGAAGTTGCTCACCAATTTGTGCCTGTGGGCCTCTTCGGGCAAGATTCTTCGCGCGCACAGCTTCCTTGATTCTGTCAACCTCGAACTGATATCTCTTGCGATCGCGCATGGCGCCATCCTTTGCTTCCTGCAACATATAATATAAGAAAATGTTAGCACTGATCTGCGGTGCTATTACGCGAAATTAACCTACAACAAATTCGAGAACAAAATCGTCATCATCATCAGACTGAAGTAATCCACTGGTGGACTGCCTTCCCTAAAGAGTGCCATGACGTTCGGGCTTGGGCCACCTCCATGCACTGACTTCCCACAACCTTTAAGATGTTATCGATCCATCGGGAGGTGCGGACCCGGTTCGTGGTCGCTATTTGAGAACCTTCATTGCCCAGCGGTTCCCGGTTCTGCGAGTTCTGGCCTGTCCAATGACTCTCGGATGACTTCTACGAATTTCCTGGTTTGTGAAATTTCGAGCACCACTCTCTATTGTCGTTGCAATATCACTACTCTAAATTTGTTTAATTTATTTGGAATATGCATAGGTAGTTAGGTAGTTAATTATTTAATTTTGTGTTCAAACTATAAAGTTAAATAGGAGCCAATTTGGAAGTAGTTACCATTCCATGTGACTTGCAACTTATCACATGGAATACTATCTACTATCTACATTACATTTGGCACATGTCTGCAAAACGCAGACATGTGCCAAATGTAATGTTTGTACTTGCCTCTGACAACCCCCTACTAGGTATCCTCAAAGATCTACGCACTGAGTAAGTATGTGAGGATGTCCATCATGATGCTTAAAGTCGTGATGGTGTTTGTTTGTTTTGTTCTTTCTGGCATTTCGCCGAACGCTCACTTTGCTCGCTCGGCTCGTGTATTGCGGTCACCATTCAAACTACACCCGTCGCTTCGCTTCATGCTAAGGAACAGAGAATGGTTTACCTTGAGGGCGGTCTCGAGTGCCTTGACGCGCTCCATGGTGGCCCGGAGTCGCTTCTCGAGCTTGGGCACCTCGCAGCGTAGGTCGGCGTTGTCGCGGACCAGCTGCTTGTGAACCTTCGTCAGCTGCTCGAGATTGTTCTCCAGGAACGAGATCTTCTGCTTCTGTGCGAGGGAGCCGCCCTCCTCTTCGGCGCCCTCTTCCGAGTTGTTCGATTTCTTTATCCTTGCCTGTGTAAAATATATCAATATATAAAATCGTTGCGTGATACACTTGCTAATAATCAATGCACAGCCTAAACGGTAAATCCTAGAGACCTGAAATTTGGAGGGTATGTTCTTTTTAGTGTAAAGGGGTGCACTTAGAAGTATTTGCCGAAATTTGAGCCCTTGCTTTGAGGTGCAGCGAGAAGATACTTTGTTTGTAAAAATCCTTATCAAAATACTGTGTTACTTTGTACCATAACAATTTCTGCTGTACCATAGCGGTGACGGGCTAATGCAATGCCACTGATCGTTCATTCACAACACATAACGACCGCATAGGACTTGTGATATGACGTTTGATCGCTGTTGTAATAGAATAGACAGAGGCAGAGGCGGGCCACCTAGAGATCCGTTATTTATAAATAAACAAAAACCATCCATTTGTACTTCAAATTTTAAGCAATATGGGAGTATAGTGCTTTGTTGGTTACCTGTAAATCTTGCACGAAAAGCTTGCGCAAATTGTGCAAAGTCTGTAGCTCCTTGGCGACGGTATCCTCCAACCCCTTGAGATCCGCACGAGCTTGTTCGCGTCGCTCCACGCTTTGACTGCGCAAAAACACATATAATAATTTAGTTTAGTGAATAATGCGACAAACATATAAGCAGTGACTTAACATGATTACCTGTGAATTTAGGAGGTCTATTTATCGCCCAGCACGCACCCATCCATATACATCGCCGCTCCAGAATTTAGGCCGAATTGTATCAGGTAATTGCCAACCCCCGGCAAAATGAATATGAATGGGATACGTGCGGAATAAAATGACAACTCAAAATTAAAAAGCGGAAGGCATTACTACACCTCGCACTACATCTACTTAGTACTTACATCGATCATGAGATATACATTCAACACAACATTTCAAGTTTTGTCGCAATTTAATCTACAGTCAAATAGGGAATTTTAGATAAGGGAATGTTTTATGTCATTGATTAAATTGCGAAAACGAGGACAGACCGCAATGTCTCAGATTCGTGCATAAAAAATGTATTTATTTGAACTGCAAATACCCAACACAGTAAACATAGTATTTGCATGACCTCAAAGATTCGAGGCAACATCACTCTTCGGCATTTCGAGTGCATATAAACTAGAGGAAGTGGCATGGACACTAGGATTAAAGAATGCGAATAAATGCAATATTTATGTGGTGTGATTATGAGGAATGAAATATTTAGCCAACTTGGAAATGCAGATGTTATTATTACTAAATGCATTGGAATGGGTATGAACAGAAAGTTTTAGAAAGATTTGATTACTAAATGGTTCCATTACACCTATCATGCTTGTAGTCCCTAAACTTACTTAATAACAATACTGTCTACTCAATCACTTACTAAGATACTTTAGTTATGGAATTTCCCTAACCCGAAAAGAACTAAGTAAGAAATTTCGATATAGTTCAGACAAATAATAAGTTTTATATCTACTAAGTATAAAAAAATATTTCGATAAAAATATTTGCACTGACTCTCTATACATTTAAGTTAACTTACAGCCGTAATATGTACAGAATTAATTCAACAAGGGTCCAACATGCATACTTTAACATCATGCTTTTACTTAACTTTGTGCAAGCTTTCAAAATAGAGTTTCCTTTATAACTAGAACATTGAACTCAGTAAACTAGTTTTCTAATGTAATCTTTACGCAATACTAGACTTTACAACTAAATAACAAGGCAGTGTATGGATAAACACAACTCTGAAATGCACCAAAGGATATAATTTTTATATCAACAGCGTTGTAACACGCAAAACTATTGCTATCGACGATAATCGATATGTCAAAATTGCCTTCGGATCATTTGACCCGAAAGAAAAACGAACGCTATTTAACCGCTACTAACTTTAACTTCATGGTGGTTCAAAATTGTATCAAAAACTAACAACATGCTATGAATAGCTAAACTACCATTGCATGAAGGTAAAGGTTATCTCAGGCAAAATTAACTAAGTCGTTAAATATAACTTAATTAGCTGCAATAAACGCTGGATCGACTAGAATCACGATTAACCAAAGCAAAAGCATGCAAATTGCATAAATGAATAGATCAATAAAATGGTTAAAATAAACGACGGACCACTGGCTTACATTGCTTTTTAGAAGAAAAGGTTTATGTACTAAATATTATTGCTAAATGAAAGCAATATAAACCAGTAGCACATGAACACGAGCATCACGGGTTCATTAGAATCAATTCATGGATATCTCCACACCCTCATATCGGGAATATGACCATTGTGGATCAATTGAAAAGGCACTGCAACTAATATTGTCTGTGTGAGAGATCCATGTCGTAGCACAGAACACACTCAAAGCTAAACCAAAACGACTATTTGCGGGTAACGATGGGTGAGCAGGATCATCGTGACCGATATAAGTAGATGTAACTGGAGGGGATGGATGTTGCAGGAATGGCGGGGGGCGGGGCATTTTGGGATTGCCGAGAGCGACTTTTCCTCTATGACCGCGGCCTTTTCGAAGCCGAATCCATATCCAAATCCTAGTTTACTTTTGGGGGATATGATGTAATCTTTATAGTCGCCATCGTCTTTGAGCAGTATTTGCTTGTTGGCGGACTCTTTCTCGGCCTTGTCTAGATTACGGCGGGGCGAGCGAGACACTAACATGAGCTCCTTTAGCTTGGCAGACTTGTCCACTTCCTCGCGCTTCAGTTTCTCGTAGTCGTCTTGAAGCTGTTGGCGGGCCAGCGTCAGCTCCTGGTATGTACTGTAAACAACAACGAAGCGTGTCATAAATAAATAAACATCATTATTATTATTATGTATTCCCACAAATTATCCCACCATCCTAACTGCCAAAATTTGTTGTATATATATATATATATATATATATATACATTTTTATGTCGTGTTAAATAAATATTTTCTTTCTTTCTATCCGATAGCCACATACATAGTCCTGACTCCATACTAGTATTCCCTGTGTCGTCGGTATCAGGAAATACGGTACAACACCCAGACACAGAGCAAATATCGACAAGAGCATGCAAACATGTCACGCAGCAGAAATCGATATCGCACCTCTTGCGCGTCAGCCGGCTACTCCCTGCAGCGCCTTTGTATAGAGATTTCACCATAATATAACATGAGATTTATTTACTAGACAAAGAATATAGGACAATTATTGGCAAAGACTTGGCTGATGATTTGACATGGTCTAATAAAATAGTAAGATGATAGTGGGTAAATATTTTGGCACTAGGCAGAAGTGGGACATGTCTATATTTAGGCAGTACAGTCAAGAACCAATGAACTCGCGTTCATCGAACTTCATTCTTCACGCGACGCGAGAGGGAGTGCGTCGCGATCACTCGCTCCGATTAAGACTCTCGGAATGAGTCGAAACAAGTCTTTTATATCTTAGTTAATTAAAATTATTAAATTAAATTAAAAAAGCTAGTATTCGTTCTACTAGCTCTATTAGTTCTTGGTATGGTAAGTTCTAGCAGACCCTAATTTGAAAACAAACGTCCTTAGGAGCGTCGGTAGAGTAGTCAATAGTATGTGTTATAGTCAATAGCCTAAAATGACACCAAACCGCAGTCATTTCTATTCTATAACCATAATTTTTACCAAAGTGCGATTAATAAAAGCCAGCCAGATTAATAAGACGTAGAACCGTGTTGGCCTAGTGGATCGCCCACTAGTGCCCCCAGTGGTGCACTAACAGATTATTTTACTCGAAAAATGTATGTGCGCACATACATTTTTCGTAAATCAACACTCTTGCGTAAAAGGGAAATAAAAACATTGTCAAGAAACCGGCATAACCTAGAATAAAAAATCCGCCGCGCCACCATAGTTTCTAAGATACATGTTCGGTACTAACTCCTTGAGTTCCTGGTGCTGTCTCTGCAGCGCGGCCAGCTCGTCCCTGAGCGCGGACAGCTGCGTGGCGTGTGCGGAGCGCAGTTGCTCGAGCTGCGCCTCGAGAGCGCCGCGGACCTGCGTGTCGGCGCGCTGCTCCGCTGCCGCCTGTTGCACGCGCTCCGCCGCCTGTGTACAATACATGTTACATTTTACTAAATGAGACCCCTTATTCCACGGTCATCTTGAATCAAGCTTTCAGCGTGGAAAACATATGGCGATGCTTTGAGTGGAGCATTCAAAATGAAAGTGAACCAATGTCGTAAATAAATGATTTATATTTTTGATAATATGAATTTTAGAAGCAAGCACCAGATACAACAACCTGCTTGGTTCCTTGATAGAAGTCCACTGCTGGACGTAGACCTCCCTCAAAGAGTGCTATTACAAAGGATCGTGGGCCAACTCGTGATCGCGACCTTTACGATGTCATCGGCCCATCGAGTGGCGGCATTTCTACACTGCGTAGTCCAGTTTGAGGTCAGTCTTGAGGCATTGGAGAAGTCCGAAATAGGAGCTAATTTGTCGAAACGACGGATCCAGATAGACAGAATGGTCTACAACGTCTTTAAATTCGCTATACCCAACAGTACCGGCACAAGTGTAACATGGACATTTGACATGATTGGCTAGAATCGACTTTCATTCAGACCTTTCTAGACCTTTCCGGGCAAACATATAACTTTTTAGCCAAACCTAGCTCCCGAAGGAATATGAAAGAAGGTTCGTAGTTACCTGCAAACGAGCACACTCCTCGCGCAGTGCGTCGGCTGCTTCCTCCAGCTGTCGCTTCTTGTTCTCGGCTTCACGCATCGACTCGGCGAGCGACGCGCACCGCGCCTCGTGCTGAGAGATCAACAAGCGACACTCGCCCAGCGATCGTTCGTACTCCTCAATCTGAAAGGGGGACATTCGCTCATTTTTGTTGACACTCACATTATACTTACATTCGACCGTAGCCATAATAGACATGGACAATCATCAAGTGATCATGTGCCAATCTTAAAAGCTTACAGGAAAATAAGGAGTACCTACTTCATTGCTGTACCTATAGCCAAGGTAATGGAAATCATAGCTAAGAATTTTTGAGATACAAAATTAGAAATTATTTTAATTTCCATGAAGTGTGGGCTAACACTTGATATACTCTTACTGTTTCGGTCGAACCGCTTTAGCTAAGAGAGTGCTTTTCATTAATTCAGAGTGAACCTGAAGGCAAACCATCTTAAGAGCATAAGACCCGCAAGACCCGGCACCTTCGAAATCGATAGCGGCTTCGTCTACCTTGGCTCCTTGGTAACCGATAAAAACAAAATTACAGCTGTAATCAATTCGCCAGTAGACGAATTCTACAAGCCATCTTCATCCACTTTCATTACAAAAATGATGATCTGTCCATCCTATCGGTTTTATTTATGTACATGCTGGGCTATTAAATGTATCTAAATACATAAAATCGTTGCGCGACACACTGACTGACAATCAGCCTAAACTTGACCTGAAATTTGAAATATGTGTTCTTTGTAGAGCAAGTTGTTCACCCCTGCAGGTGCAATAAGAAAGGTATTTTCGAAATTGCACCCTTAGAAGGTGCAGCAGCAGAAACTCAACGCGAACGGAGTCGAGAGGCGTTTCGCTAGCTACAAAAAGAGTATTATCGTAATTTTAGTTCGGCGCAGTAGTACACTGGTCAGCATTCCTTACCTTCTGATTGGCGTCTATATTTGCGGATTCGAGCGAGTGACAACGTTGCACGATGTTCTTGACTTCACTCTTCATCTTGCTGATATGAAGGCGCGCCACAGTGAACTCCTCCTCCAGCTTGCCCACTGTGTCAACATTCAGTTTGAAGTCTAGTTCCGTGCCGCCGACAGCCGCGCCGATCTCTGCTAGGTCACGCAGCAAGTTGCTGAGCAGTTCGGCGATGCGTTTGCGTTGATGTGCGGAGAGGTCGCGTAGCTGTTGCAACTCTGCTGTGGCGGTAGTCAGTGCGCTCTGTGTCACAACATAATAAGATTATATCATTAACTAGCTTCTGTCCACGGCTTCGCACGCGTGGTACCCGCATAAAAAGTAGCCTATGCGTTATTCTGATGTATAAGCTATATTACTGTAAAGATTCATCAAAATCCGTTCAGTAGTTTTTGCGTGAAAGAGAAAAAACATCCATCCAAACTTTTGCGTTTATAATATTAGTAGGATTCATGACTATCAAGATACTTTTTACATAATTTTATAACCCTCCTGTTTTCCATCGTCAAGGCATCGCCTCCTAGTGTTTTGTGGCGATAAAACCTTAGAACCATCCTTAACGACACAAATCAATTGCAAATACCGCATCATCTGATTATCTAATGATCAGCTTATGTAAGCCGTTTTGGAGATAAATCGTAACAGAAAAACAAACAACCATCCTCTTAAGGTATATGCAGTCTCTTAAAGCCGCGGGTAAAATGAGTAAAAATTTGTGTGGATAGATTGCGTTACAAATGTTCCATTTCACGAAGTCCGTTTGTAATGTTTTTATTGCATACACTTGCACATTCTTTAAGTTTGCGTAAGCTTAGGAGCAATCCGTCTCGACCGGGACGCGGTTAAGGTCTCTAGTATTTTATTGTGTTCACGTCACATTTGACAGCGAGTACCGTTAGCACGGCAAAAACGCAAAGTAAAATGCAAACTACGGCTGAGCGGACTTCGTAAAATGGAAAAACTGTACCAGTTTCTCGTTCATACCTGCTTAGCCTGCAACTCCTCAGACATTTGGTCGCACTCCCGGCTCTTGCTGTCGACCTCCTGCGACTTCTGGTCGTAGTTAACGGCGAGCTCCTCCAGGGCTTGGAGCACCTCTTTGACCTCCTCCTTGGCGGCCTCGTTCTCTTGCTGGATGCGGTTCATGTCACCCTGCAGGCTTTCGTAGTCGCGCCTAAACAACCATACTAACACATTATACTATAGTTTCTTGGTGTAGTTGCGTGACAGATATATGTGGGTAAACATAACGAACATGAAAAAGGATTAGTACCTACTATAAATATAAATCATAAATAAATCCCAGAAAATAAAAATATGTAATGTTGCATAGCCATGTAAGTAGTGATTGATAATGTTATTATAAAAATACACTGATAACAGCCCTCAAAATCTGATCACATAGAACCTGCCTGACAGCACATACCTTTTCCTTTTCGCCAAGTCCTTGTTTCAAGTGCAAAACTTTAAGTTTCGCACTAATTTTTCTAATTTCCTAAAGAAGCACGAAATGAAAACATCCATACTCTTGTGTGCCGAAAAAAATGATAAAACGAATGTTAATATTGATAGAGTTTAAACCGTTTTACTCTGAATGTCATAGCTGCATCACTCACAATAAAAAAGTTGCTAATTCAGATTCTCACACAGACGTCTACTGATTCAGATAGGTTTATACATTTTTTATTAAAGTGGTAAACAAGCATACGTTCCCTGTCAGTAAGCGGTTACCGTAGCCTATGGACGCTTGCAACATCAAAATATATACCCACCCTGAGACACAATAGTGAAGTCTCATGTGTGTCTGTAATTTCACCGGCGCCGGTGAAATTACAGACACACATGAGACGCCGGTTCATTTCGCCGGCATCCTTTGCCTTGCTGTGTTCGCCCTTCAAACTGGAACACAGCAATGCAATGGTCATTTTTTCACACAGCATCATCTATCTACATGACCGATATACTACTTATATATATTGCTTTGTAAATACATACATATTATACATACAAAACATTTGTTCCGTGGCGAGAGTTCAACCCGCAACTTGACGGACCTTGCGGTCGACGATGCGATTTGTTTTGGTTGGAGCTCAGTAATATAATTAAAGGCCAAGTCAAACTGACGCGGTGGTGGTTGCCATCAATACATTCACGAGAACTTTGATAACCACCCTTTGATCGCCACTGCTACCGCGTCAGTCCTTCCTTTTCTTCAGTTAGATGACGATGAAAGCCTCACCTTGTGCAAGCAATGAGCTCTTCCTGTTCCATCATCTGCTCCTTGAGTTTCTCGACAAGCTGCGAGTGCTGGTTGATCTCTTCGTCCTTGTCGTCCAACTGTTGGTAGAGAGCTTCGAGCTTGCCTTGCATAGCCGCGTCTTCGACGGCACTCGACACCGCCACAGGTACTGGAGGCTACAGAGCATATATTGTATATCACATCATACTACCCTGCATTATAAAAATGGGTATCTAAGCAGTAGTAAAAAATCAAAAAGAGCTTTCGAAAGTTTCGATGTTTCTGAGTCAGATAAGTTGACAAGATAAGTTTGAGATCCGATCAAGCAAGAGAATGTAAAAAAATATCAGGTCACTTCTTCAGAAGTATATGCTTCGGTAACTCGACTATCGTCAATACATTTTAGACCTCAACCCGTGAAATTGTCGTCAAATACGTTTTTGTCACTATCACTATAACATAAGGACTAAAGCGTCCTATAAGCAGCAAGTTCCACTTACCGCCGCCGGTGGTTTCTCCTCGATGAAAGAGGTGATAGGAGTGACCGCTTCAATCTCTTGCAAGTTGACTTGTTCTTCGATACGCACTGTCTCCCCGGAGCGCCAGCGGTTGAGTTCAGCCTCCAGTTTCTCAACCTAAATGAAGATAGATTAAAGTCTGAGTATTCATATGATAGCGTTGGTTTCGGCCAAGACGAATGGTTTTCATTCGTCTTGGGCGATCAAGCTAAGCCGGCATAATAATCAGTGTGGTATCTCCATACAAACCAATCGAACGTCTTCCTCAAAAAGATCAAAAACTTAGTCGGTGCCTTCACCGATAGTACGGTACGTGAAAAATCCCTTTTTTACAGTATGAACACAAAGATACTTATACAGATTTTAATCATACTAGAAGTTGGTTGTTGTTTTCCAATAAACGCAGTTCATGAGGTTCTGTGTGTGGATAATTTAAAAGTAGAACAAGGAGACCAATAATTACCGATACGTGGCACGAAAATAAAACTGTCTGCGAGGCGTGATTGCGGAAGTTCAGTGGAGTAGTTTAGTTATAACTTATGAGATTTTTTTGTATCGAAATCCTAGTTTACGATATACTCCACAAAATAATGGACTGACTTTAATGGCAGACCAATCAATTAAACTACAAAAAATCTAGCTAATTCTGGACATATAAGACAATGACATGCTTTGTTTTCCGCTGTTCATTTTGCAGTCGCGTCGTAGTTCGTGATTCCCATTTGTCTAGACTATTTTAGTTTGATTACTATTTTCGTTCGACACGAGAGCTAGAGCTGAATCGTCTATTCACAAATACGCAATAATTGTAGTGTTACTCATATTTGGATGGTTTTGGCGAGTTCAGCCGCATGTATTGTCGTAAACTACAGGAAAGTCGATTTTGAAGGATCATCTTCATCATTAGCCTGTAAAAGTACATAGGGGCCATGCATCGGTCTATCCTACACCGCGTCGCTACGTTCGCTTTTTCAAGGATATCTTGGAAATAAATAAATCGTCGCTATTTCTTAAAACATTACGAAGATCAATTTTAAACTCTATTTTACCTTTCCCTTGAGCCTAGCCACCTTCTCCTTTTCTCTCTCATAGCGGCGTTTCCATTCCTCAGCCGTAAGTTCCTCATTGACACATACGACGTTCTTAACAGTTTTAGCTCTGTAATATAACAATTCACGTATAACGTAAACTTCCTAGCATATTTTACAAGGAAGGACAATTCATTGATGACAGTAATTAATTTAACTCACCTTTTCCCGAAGTCCAATGTACTCTTAGTTTCGCTTTCGTTGAAGGACGCCGGTGAACAGCAGATAACAATAGTTGTCCTGGCGTTACCGCCGAGTGATTCTTGTAAGATACGGGTCAGTTTGGAGTCTCTGTAGGGGATGTGTGATTTGTTTCCATCAGCTAACGCCGAGATGACATTACCCAGTGCGGACAGGGATTTATTGATGTTTTTGGCTTCATCAAGCACAGTACCTTCAGCACCAGTTTTCGACACCTATTCAAACAATATTTTTTTATCAAAAACTATCAAGGCTACAAATGGTTATTGCTATAGAGGAATAGATGTATACCTTTTCAGAACCAGCCAAGTCCACAAGATACAATTTTCCTGATAGTTTCTTCTGATTTTCTAAGTTTTCCTGCTTTACGTTTATAAGGAAGACTGAGTGAGATCTAGATGAGTGTTCATTCATGTCTGAAATATTAACGAAACTTTAGTAATTGAACTTGAACAATGCATAAAAGTATGAATTTGGTCAGTATGTATTCACGGATAGTTACTTGTGACTGCAATGTGACGATTTGATTTTCCCTCCTCTATAACCTCAAACACTTCCTCTGGACTCGAGACGAAGCGTTCAGTAGCACCTTTGACGAATGGGACTCTATTCTTGTCCTCATGGACACTTAGGTTTACTTTGGAAACTGAAAACAAAAAGAGCAATAATAATCTACTAGGCTTAATTATGCATAACCATCACAATGTAATGATAGAATTAATAAGTAGTTGTAGTAACTTAGACACTAAATTTACAATACTTTCCTTACCATCTAGTAAATCCCGGATTTTGTCCATGTAGATTTCAAAGTATGAAACCTTTATGTGAAATTCAAGGTTCTCCTCCATTGCATAGATGTGATTAAAAATATCATTTACTATCCGTGGTATAATACCCTGTTTTCCTGGATCTCCTACAATCAATAAATATACATTAGAGTTAGATAACCAAGTGTACTATTGTACACTTCTTGAAAATCTAAATTAAAAAAGAAAAGATGTGATGACGATGCATTTGAATACAATTGGCCAGATCTGGCATTGGACGAATGACATGGAAAGGAAAAGGGGAGACCTTTGCCTAGCATTGGGTCGGACATTTGTAGGCAAAAAAAAACATATACCTTTGAATCAACTTGGTTGGGATAGTTTTTTGGCACATCATGTTTTGTCTCCCTTGATTGATTTTAAAAATGCTGTCAAAGCAAAAGACAGTGTATGTATTCCAAAAATAGTTCACTAACTATTCTATGGTTGCTATGGCCGAAACAAATTTAGCAAAATATAATGTAGAATACCAACCTATGACACCTTCCATGGTATGTGTCTTTCCGGAGCTGGTCTGTCCATATGCGAATATAGTGCCGTTGTAACCAGCAAGGACATCAGACACAATGCTCTTGGCTGCTTCATTGTAGACTTTTTCTTGGGTTGCATTTGGCTTGAATACTTTGTCAAATAAGTATACTTTGCCCTATAAACAAAATTCAAGATAATCAGAACTTCATTCTTATAATGATTTGATCAGGATTTATTCCTGATTATGATCCAATTATGTTCTTGACAAAACAGTAAACAAAGCAATTATAGCAATTATTATTAGGGGGTATTGTGTTTCCTTCATATTATTTTAGGTTCTTTTATTTCTTGAAAAGAGTTTCTTCTTTCATGAATTAATTTACAAATTAGTTAGTGAATTTTAGAAACAATTTTATTCTTAATTCATTTTTACATAATTTTCCCCCTTTTGCTGTTAGATGTGAATAAACAGTACATATTAGGAAATATGTAGGTAAATGAACCAGAAACTCTATTAAAGATAAACAAAAATATATATAATATTTCATGAATCAGCATTTGACATCAATGTGTTCCCGGAATTAAGTTCTTTGCCTGTTTAAGTAATACATCAATATTCTTCCATAAATAAAACCACTGGTATTTATAAAAAAAGACATTATATAAATATTATATTGTAAAAGTTTCAGTGGATGATGTTTGAATGTTTTTTTGAAGAACAAATTGGAAGAACTTGGCAGATCAGGTGAGGCTAGATGACTTTAAATAATTTAATACAATAATATAAGTTGTTTGTTTGATGTATATCAAACAAACAACTCAAGAATTCAAGAATGACAAGAATTCTCAGGAACCCTTGTATAGGGTATACCCTTATATATCTATACAAGGGTTCCTGAGAATTCTTGTTGCAAGAATTCTACAGTTCACCGGTTCTTATACTGGTTAAAATTTAACTTAAGAAAAGTAGAGAAATCATAGAATTTTGATACTAATCTCAGCTTTTTCTTATGTTCCGGGTTTGTCTTTTTATTCTTTGAATTTTGCAGCGGCGTCAAGATACATCGAAAAAAATCGAGATTATTTCTAATGGACTTTATTTACTGTCCATATGTTAAGGTAATTATGATATTATAGTTTATATATATATATATATATATATATTTAGATATTATATTATATATATATATATAAAGTGTGGTCATGCCTCTGACTACCCCCTACTTGTTATCCTTGAAGATCTACATGTAACTTTCTCGATATCTAGAAAGACCTGAGAAATCAAGCTCAAGAAGACTAGTGAAATAATAACTTTGAGAAATCATAATCCCTAATTAGTACACAGCATAATATAAAGATAATTATATTAATAAAAAAGTGCTTGAATGAGGGTAAGTGGTAGCAGAAAGACATTATTGATTAAACCATGAAGGTAAATTCTCAATGCCAATTCAGTGATAATGGTGAGAAAATGTAGTTTTGATATTGTACAGTATGTAGGTTTTATATTTGCCTGCAAGATATAGGTTTTTTATCTGTTGTCATTTATACATGGTGTTTTGCATTCAATTTGTACAATTCCAAGGATAATTCTTAGAAAGGTTTTTACCACAAGTCACTAGGGGCACTGCAGTAGATGATGCACTGGAGGTTCTAAGTCTACTAAGGTCTGCACTAACATCCTGCATTGAAGAGTATTATGCATAATCCCCCTACTTTGGAGATTTTAAAATGTTAAACTTGTTGCAGGTTTCTTTCTGAATTTTTTACACATTGCACTACCGTTCATCATTAACAATAGATAGAAGTTCATAGCTAGATTTAGGCTTCCCTAATCAAGCTTTACCTATAGCCTACTCATTGCCACTTCAACAACTAAGATTAATAATTTGTTGCATTCACTGTATCCTAAAACCAATAAATCTGTTTATGAACCTTGACATTGTAATAGAATAATAATCAAATTACTGTCATTTTGTTATTATTCAAAAATAAATAAAATATGTAAACATGTACCATATGTGTCAGGTTAACACAACGAGAAATAGATCAATGGTTAGCAAAGATCAACGGCAATCTATTTTATTGATTTTGCTATTTTGTAGATAAATGCATTCTTCCTTTTCATTGCATTTTATTTCTTGTAAACAAATTAGATAAAATTATTCATAAGAAATAAGTCAAGGTCGAGAAGGTTTTTGTATCGATTTTTATAAAACAAAGAGGTATTTAACTTACAATAATCAGAAAGATACTTGATATTTACGCGTTCATATTCATAGCCATCGAAGCGGAATAGAAAAGAAAGGCCATTTCGTAGCAGGTGAGCAACTTACGAGGTATTAGTCATCATGATCTAATTTAGGGCGATGATAGGGGAAAGCAGCAGGGGGTACTAATTTCTCACTTACCCCTATGGAAATGCAGTTGTCATCAGGTCCTGATGGAAATTTCACAATAAATTTAGATCCAGCTCTTTCCTCAGAGTCATTCAGTGGCCGAAATCGGCATACCACTCTGATGCTGTCTTCAGCAGCAATCTCACGATCAGCTGCCATAATATCCCAAAATAAAATAGTTTACACTAAACACTGTCTACGCAATTAAAAAATAATACAATAATGGAACATAAAAACCGTGCATGAAGAACTACAAAGTTAAAATTTTGTCACTGAAAAATCTTCATGACAGCTTTATCAAAATGTCGGCCATATTATTTTCTTCGAAGAATCGTCGAAGTAAAAAGGCCGAATGGCCGTCATTGGCTGTTCAGACGAAAAGCTACCAACATAACATAAAAACTTCGATCGGATGCATTCAAAGTTTTGGTAAAGCGCAAAACCAAAAAATCGCTTTGCAAATACAATCGAAAAGTACTCTTAAACGATTAAACGCTGTGAAAATAGTAGATAGCGAAGAGGCAGAGCGAAGAGCAACGAACTGTGAAGAGCTTCCGCATACAATACACAGATGAAGTGTCTAGATAGCACAAGTGAAGTTAAGATAAGATAAGATAAATTTTTATTTCACAAACAAAGGTTACAAAGTTATTGATGAAGTGGTAGAAGTTACAATTTGTAGTTATAATCGGTTTTGTTGCAAAAAGGTAGGTAAGTAGGTACATAAAATCACCTTTTTCTCATCGCGATTGGTTCCCAAACTAGGCAAAGCCTGTATCTTGGCGACCCTGTGTTTGTTTCGGATCTGAGTTGGTGGCTATTTGAAATGTGTGTAAAGGTGCATGCGCGTGTAAATATCGTCTACACGACACCACACCACACAACGGTGTGGTGTCGTGTAGTGAATGTTAATACTAAAAGTTAGTGTGTGTTTTTTTTAGTAGGAGTGTGTTGTTTGTGTAAGCTGTAAAAACGAGTGAGTAGAGTTCAGTAGTATGTAATTATGTCGTTAATAAAAAAAAACTATATCTGAAAAATCCAACGTTTTTATTAAATATTTTCGCTCTTTTAAAATCGATCTTTGAGTAATTAGGTAATCTATCTTTTTCAATATTTTTGCTCCTTTTAAGTTGAGAAACAAATATTTAATTGTACTTTAGAAGTATAGTTAATATGGGTTAAATTGAATTTCTAATGAAGCATCGATCTAATCAACATATATAATCGCCACTAGAATAATTTGTAAACTTTACAGGTCCCAGTTCAGTAATTTATTATTTGTGACAGTCGCTGATAAACTGTAAAGTTTACAAAATTAGTGGCATAAATAAGCACAAAGGAGCAGTCACAATGTGACTGTTTGTGCTTATCTTACTTACGTCATGCCAGCAACCCGTTTAGCTTATTTACATAAAAATAAAAATCAAGTGACACGTAATACGTCAAACCGACTGATTCTGTCAGCGCCGGCTCGACTATCCCATAGGTCAAAATTGGTCAAACTGGGGATAGGGGCTAGGAGGATACTATACTGAGGATAGGATATGGTACAAAAAATGTTATAATAGAAAATATATTCTGAGATACAGTGACTCCATCTATTGATCTTATTGAGAATGTACTGAAAAACTGTTAAAATAATATATGCATACGTTCATGTAGTATACAATTGTTTTGGTTGCGTTCATAATTATAAGGTTAATCATAAAAAAAAAATTGTTTTAATTGTGGTTTGAGTACAACAATACAGTAAGTAAATAAATCGAAGTCGATTTTTGGATGTCTGAAATCGATTGACTGAATCGATCATTGCATAAAATCATCTTAAAAATCAATCTTCTTGACACAAAAAAATCGATTCTTCGATTAATCGATCTCATTTAGCATCCACAGGCTACTAACGCATTCGACATCCCTAATCTTGTCAAATCAAAAATAGTTACAGCTTTTGCTTCGTTCACAGACTACTATATGTACCAGGGTAGCTTCGTTTGCGTTTTGTAATTTTTAAAGTGATATATAATTTTCGATGTTAATGGTATCGCTGTGAAATATGTGAAATTCCAATCCGCTAAAGACTGGTGAGTTAAACTCATGAAGTACACGAGCTAGCTGTTTATTTACTTAGAGTTTACCTATATCGCAAAGCAAACTACTCTGCTTTTCATGGGCTACCAACCCACGGCAGAGGGAAATAACTACCTATGTACACCTATTTTCACAGGCGAGGCCTGGTTTTGTTTCAAAAACAAACATGTAGGTAGGTACTTATTTACATAATTATCTAAAAAAACATTCGTTTTTAGAAAAATTAAAACCTACCTAGGCAGGTACGTACTAGGTTGAAAATAGTCAAGAGTTATGAACATGAATGTTGTTTGTAGGCCCTTATATGGTAGCTTTAATTTTTGGTGCAGTTAACTGTATCAAAAATTGTGCCCAGCTTGTAAAAGGATTTTCAAAACAAAGTTTTGGTTTGCAAGGCACATTTGCTCACATAACAGAGCTCACATATCAGCTGTGATTTGTATCATGTACAGCCTGTCTCATCCTACTGCTGGGCATAGGCCTCTCTTTGTTTGTGCCATTCACATCAATCTTGTGCCAATCAGATCCATGTAAGACCTGCAGTTTTTACATTGTTGTTAACCTGTGTGTTGATTAATATAAGCAGAGGACAACATCATCAGACAAATTCTTAAAAAAAACCAGCTTATTACTTTTTGATTGTTTTTGGTTCATGTTCCTGACCTGCCAGTATAGTTTCAATTTGATAGATCAAGTTGTCTGTCAATGATGTCAACCCTCAAAGACTTCAGTTCCTCCCATAACCATGGTGCATATAACTGTACTAAACTATCGGGAAACAATCATACACACAGAAAAAGGTAAATATCTCGCATTGAAAATTATATCATACTAAATTTTTTCTCCACTATACATATACCTATGCAATAATAAGCCTTGAAAGCAGAAATAAATGTATTTTTACTTATTTTTGAGCAATTTACTTGTTAACACACCCCATGTTGCCACTGCACTTGTTACCATATCAAGTTAGAATCAAATCAGCATAAGAAAAAATGGATAACCTAGTTTTTCTAGCATTTATTAATCTTGGTCTGAAAATCCCTTACCACAGTTCGTGGGTTTTGCATGGCTCACTTTGCCTGAGATTGAAGTGCTACTTTTTGTAACATAGGTAACATTGCAGGAAAGTAATTGCCTAGAAAAGACTTTCAAGTATATTAAAATTGCTGTTTTTTGAAGCGCGCAATGTAATGCATGATGACCTCGTGTTTGTGCGTGTGCTCTGGTACATGCATGAGTCAAACACGCAGTTGTGGTGTGCGTTAGAATTTAATATTAATTGCCTTTCTGCAACTTCAAATGCATAATTTGTTAGAAAATAGTAAGAATTTTTTTTTTTTTTTATGAGTTTGTTTGGATGAAAGTTTAATAATAATAACACTCGAAATACATTTCCATATAGTCTAGTATTGTCCCAGGTATAGTCTAGTAGAAAAAAATATATTCCAATGCCGTATAGAATATGTGACTTTCAGCTTGGTCTTTTTACACTGTGTATATAACAAAGTTAAAAGGAAAACTATCACAGCTAAGTAGGTTAACAAGTAATAGTCGACCAACTTATAAAATGTACTTGGATAAGTAAAAAAGAAAATTTCGTACAAATTCTATTGAAAATTACTTAGATGAAGTTGCGTAAAAGCCCCCTTCTTAATTCGCATATTGTGACGGGAACTACGAAACCCTACACTGCGCGTGGGCTGACATGCACTTTTTGCCTTTTTGTTTTTAAAACATAACCTAAAAAACCTAGGCCTAAAAAAAAACGAGTCTAGTTTTTTTAGACAACTTTATTTAAAAATTTTATGTAAATAAATTTCTTCTTAAAAGTTTGTAGCTCGCTGCGCTTGTCTTGTCTTACGTCTGCATATTTTCAAGTTCTGACAGAGGTGCCAGAGACCTTGAATATCAAACAATAATGTTTTAGAAGAGACATACAAATAACATTAAATATCACCTACTTAACTTCTGCGCCGCGCCTGTCTTTAGGTCAGTGGCTAGCTTAAAATACCTAGGGCAAATTTTACCGATGGATGGTGCGTCTCGAACGTGGCTCCTTTCATATCGATGATGATGCTATAAAAATATCTTTGTCATAAGTTTTCTTGTAAGTTGCACACTATAAAACAATAGTACTACGTACAGAAGAATTACTACAGTTAGGTATAGGTAGTTTGTACCCATGTATGTAGAGCCATGAGTTTCTGTCTTTGAATTGTTGAAAAACATAAGCACTTAGATGCATTCTATCGTTTGTATTCCCGGCTTTGTATAAAAAGGGCGAGTGCAGGCGCCCGCCCGCCATAGTGAACGGGAGCGGTCGATGACCCGAGTCGTCCACCCTCAGACCGTTATCTTCGATAAATGGAAACCTGGCCGAGACTGCACGTAAACCAGGATTTATGGTGGTATGCCCCGTTAAGTCTCTAATAAGGTCAGCCTTCGCTAACAAGCGCGGCGCTCCTAATAGGAAAATCCTTTGCATTTAGAGTGTAGAATTTTTGTTTATTGCCTAGAGAGAAACTTATAAACGTTTTTTCATTATTTATCTTTTCCTTAGTTTAAAAGTTTTCTTTGTTCATTTCAAAGCCACAATAAAATTAGTCGGCAATACAAAATATGAATTTGACTCCCGATATGTCAATCCATGTTCATAGTCAGCTTGTACTGCTGAGCAAGTTACCTTCGTTCGCCCTCAAACGCCACTCCAGTCTTTTCCTATACCTACAACGATGTTATCACGTTTAGTTTTTATATTTCAAGAAAATCTGTCACTTTATCGTCATGCCATTAGTTCTGCTTTTATTTGATAGATTCTTTTCAGAGTTTAAAATTAGTATATAAACTCTACCTCAGTATTTAATTATGTGGCTTCAAATATTTACAATATTTATTAAGTAAAACGACTTATACAAAAATCTCAAAACGCCTCTTATGCGGAAACACGCCATCAAAATAAATACTGCATAATATAAAGCGCCTAATAATAATCGCTGAACATTGATGGTCATCGTTTACATATAAGTAAGGTTATCAGAGCGACGGAATGCTAACTTGAGCCATTGAAGTTTACAAGCATTTGAATCATCGCTCCGTTGTTGTTTAGCCGCTAATGACGTAATTGTGCGACCTACAGACACCGGTTTATTTACTCGATTGAGGTCGCTGCTACACCTTCGAAACAATTCCTGCGGTACCGATTAAAAAAATATTGGAAGTATGATTTAAAGAAAATACGCACAAAAGAAACAATAAAGCCATACCCAAATTGGGCCTTGGATAATAATATGATAAATTTAATGATATTTATTTGCCACCATACCCATATTTTTTAATCGCAAATATGAATACCTTCAATAACCTATTGAACGAGTCTCTGAAATCAATGACCTTTAGTTAGAAACTACGTTAAATAATTCTGCTAGCTAAATTGAAATAGGTCAAGGAAAAAGCTCTCATCGTCTCAGTCTGACGAACTCGGTGTCCAATATTAACATTGACCCAATTTGTGTATAGTCCAAGAAAATGCATGTATAGAAGTTAATTAACGATAATTAAATGCTTTAGAAGTTTGTTTCGTTCGACTTATTGAATTGAGTATTGGTTAGTTCTGAGAAGGAACGGTGACGGCGGCCCCCGCTGTATCACCGCTGGCTGACGAAGTTATTTTCTGTACAATTAGTCACGCGTGTATCCGGCGCGGGCGCAGGTCGTGTTCACAACACAACATTAAAAATATCGTGCGTTATTCGTAACTAGTCATTTACAACAAGCGACAAGAAATTATTTTTTACTCAGCTCTTATCACTTTGGGTCAATAAGGCCTAAATGTTTAATCTTTTAAAGTGCAGATAGAGCTCTAATTAGCGTTCATTTGCGGTTGTTATTATCGACCTGTATATTATAAGATTTTAAAGTTTGTGTGTTATGTGCTAGTTCATTTCAATGTTTACAGTCAGGAAAAAAGTGATGTAGAATAATAACTAAGGACGCAGAAAGTGCCAAATGTGAGTCACCTCTGTACACATCAATTCCTGATAAAAAACCATTTTATCTTATTAAAGACTGGTGAAGTAAAGTGAGTCACCGGTTTGTTTCAGTATTTCAGTTAAATCATCAGGTAGGTAAGTCTAAATTCAAACCGTTCAAAATGAATGTTATGTGAAAAGACACCTGGGACGATTGTGACTCTATTGTAATTGATAAAGTAATGACTTAAAATAAAATCTTAACACATCAATGATCTGTCCCACTGACTCAGTTGCGCTTGTGTCATGATTTTCGTACACCTTGTCTCTATTCGATAAGTGCGTGCGTAGGTTGCAGTCAGCCCTTTCCCATTCACCGCCCACCGGTTACCATCTGTCATAGAATGTTTCGCATATAAAAACATTTAATAGCTAAACCTGATGATGACACAACCTTGGCGATTCATTCATTATTCTACATTAGAACTAATGCAACCTACTACCTAGTTGGTTGTCGTCAATCATTGTACAATCATGTCTATTTTATATGCCTTGCTTTAGTGTATTTTTTATGACAAGCTACTTTATCATAATAAACAAGTTGTAGATTATGTTATAGAGTGTGATCTTTAGTTAAGCTTTACGTAAACGATAAGATAAGTAAAACTTTATTGTTTTTCACGTTTTGGTTCGTCAGTGCTTGCTTTCTATAACATAACCAGCCAAGATTCACGACGCGAACCTTATTTTTGACTTTGACACCGAAACAACCCGTCCGACCTTATTCGAAACCTTTTTTCTTTCACGAAATGTTTGCATAGTTCTGTTTGTTTCTTCAAAGCTATGTAATTATAGCGTGCTCTTATACTATGCATTTATGTAGCTTTTGATTGAATGCTCCTTCCGGGCACTATAATTGCACTACGATAACAAAATATACCCGCTTAAATGACTCATAGATTTGATAAGCACATCAATAAAACTATTCCTTGGTGAACATAAAGAATTTACTCTTCCGTTTCTTTGTTATAGAGTTTGTTCTGAAAACAAAACAACGTACAAAAATGAACATAACACGATCGAGCATACTACGATTATGTGTGTGGGCGAGCCTGTTTGCCTACTGCTGGGCACAGAGGGCCGAGCAACTGCTCGCGCAGAACCCATGCTCGAGCAAGACCACATGCAGTGACTGCATTCGAACGACCAGCTGCGCCTGGTGCTTCGCTTCGGACTTCAATGGACCACGATGCTTCAATCCCGCCATGGAAGGCGGCACCGGGGGGTGCGACGAAGCGTTTATCTTCAACCCAGACAACCAAAAATCTGTTGATCCTGCTTATAACATGGAGCTAAGTAGAGGTATTACACATTTACCGACTACTAGCGTAAAAATGAGAATAGTATTTTTTAAAATTTGACCACCTCTGTAGCGCAGTGGGCGAAGACCCGCCTGAGATGCAGGAGGTTGCGGGTTCGATTTCCGCCGCGGGACAAAAATGTATTATCTGCATATATCTGTCTCGGGTCTGGGTGTTTGTCTATATATAATATGTGTGTATTTACAAAAAAAAGTATGTAAGTAAAGTAGTATATCAGTAATGTAGTTCCCATAATACAAGCTCTGCTTAGTTTGGGGCTAGATGATGCTGTGTGAAAAAAATTACCAACAAATTTTCTAGGTAACCAAAAAAACCCTGTAACTAGACTGGTCTTATACCTGGGTTTTTATACACGGTTTCCTCTTACGATATTTTCGGTCTTATTTTTCAAGAGCGCGTCAAAACGGCAATGGCAATAAAAGCTAGATGATAACGATTCTAATGTATTTGAAACGTTATCATCATCCATCTTTATCACCGTTAAAAAGTTTCCTAAAAATGTAAAAAAAAAACATTGCAGTAGTTCCGAATTTGAAATTTTCATTGGAACTACTCGATCATTTATTGTACTAATCGAAGGCCTTTCAAACCGATTGCTCAAATGAACCTATTTTCTCACAAGGAAAATCTTTTGTTTTCAGCAAAGGGCCGCATGGGCATGTCTGCGTCAGGCTCATTCTCTCACGAAGAGTCTAGCAGCAGCAGCTTTTCAGGCAGCTCCGGGTTCGGAGCGTCAGGCAGTGGGGCGGCGGCCGGCGCTTCAGGAGAAAGCTTAGTGCAAATGAAACCACAAAGGGTCAAGCTACAGCTGAGGCAAAGTAAGACATTTTTATCAGACATTTTTATCTACTAGCTGTGCACGGGTTCGCTCGCGTGGTACTTGTGTTAAAGTAGCTTAGGTATGTGTTATTTTAGACCACGAACTATGTTCCAAATTTCAACCAACTCAGTTCAGAAGTAACGAAGATCCTTAGGAACAAACATCCAAACTGAAAGCACAAATTTTAATATGGAAGTGTCATCCATATTAAAATTTGTTTATTTGAGTTTAATTTTAATGTTTTTATTTAATTTTCAGACCAAGTCCAAAAGCTTTCCTTCGCGTACTCGCGCGCTCAAGACTACCCGGTGGACTTGTACTATCTCATGGACTTGAGTAGATCTATGAAGAATGATAAAGAGAAACTGAGTACTCTAGGAAGTCTGTTGTCGGCTACAATGAGAAACATGACCTCCAAATTCAAGATTGGCTTCGGATCTTTTGTGGACAAACTCGTAATGCCTTACGTCTCAACTGTTCCTAAAAAGTAAGTTAAAGTAAAAAGTCCGAATTGGCTGGACACGTACCTTTCTGCAAAGTTAAGCGCTTTGCAGAAAGGCACGTGTCCAGCCAATTCGGATTAAGCGTTACTCGATTCATGGCGTGATTGGTCAACAATGCGTTGACCATTACATGCAAAGATGAGGCTGGAGTCCGGCTGAATCGGATTCTAAGGACATTTATATTTTAAGTTAAATCTTGAAAGATTTTCTGACAAAAATATATAATTTCCAGCTTGATCTCGCCCTGTGAAGGATGTGCGGCGCCGTATGGATTCAAGAATCAGATGTCTCTCAGCAAAGATACTGATTATTTTGATGTGAGTAAACACCGTTCAATGACTGCTGTTAGCACAGGACAGGGGTCAGCCAGCCCAAGAGTTTGTCTGTATCGGCCACTGACGAAAAAAAAACAATGACTCAGCGCCACGCCGTGTATTGAAAGATTTTTGATTTCTGGCAAGTGTCATTTTAAATGTATATGCAAAACGCGGACATGCACCAAATATAATCTGACGTATCCCTGACTACCCCCTACTATTTTTCAAACGTTCGCTATTAGTTAATATAATTATAAGTTTGACGGGTCTTTATCGCGTTTACCTTTTTTATTATTTTCCCGACGTTTCGACTGTATTGCAACAGCCGTGGTCACGGGATGACTGGAGTATACGGAGCTACAGAGTTTGTTTATATTTTTTTTTCTGGTATTCGAACTGTAAAATCATATAATTTTTACTAAAAAACGGGATATTTACCATGATTTGTGTGTTTGAATGTATCACGATATTTCGGCACAGTTACATGTACCATGATCAGTTCATCCCGTGATCATGATACATGCTGAAATATCGGGAAACATTTAAACTCACAAATAATGGTAAATATCCCGTTTTTTAGTAAAAATTATGTTCAAAACCATGATAGTTTTAAAAGTTGTAAAATCATAATTTGTCGCAACAGAAAGCCGTAGCGATGGCCGATGTGTCTGGTAACCTGGACGCGCCCGAGGGTGGCTTCGACGCCATCATGCAAGCTGTGGTCTGCAAGAAGGAGATCGGATGGCGCGATCAAGCGCGTCGCCTGCTTGTCTTCTCAACCGACGCTGGCTTCCATTACGCTGGCGACGGCAAGGTACTCTCTTATAGATCGATAAATAGATAGATAACAATGCTTTATTGCACAAGATAAAACAAGCACATAGGCGAACTTAATGCTAATTAGTATTTTATTCCAGCTAACCTTTGTGTAATAAAGAGTAGGACGAGAAGAGAAAAGTTAATTAAATTAAATAACAAGCTACTTAAAATAGAAGTAAACTACATACATAAATTAAAATAATTCATACTTAAATACATATGTACTTAGATACATACAAATCCTACTACTATTATAAACGTGAAAGTTTGTGAGGATGGATGTTTGTTATTCTTTTACGCAAAAACTACAGAACGGATTTTGATGAAACTTTGCCCACGAAGCCGTGGGCAGAAACTAGTCATTCATGTTGTAAAACGGGAATTTTCACGTACCGTACCTATCGGTGAAGGCACCGAATAAGTTTCGTCTCATTCCGAGAGTCTTCATGAGGGTGAGTGTTTGCGACGCTCTCCGCGTCACGTCGTGCACACAAAACTCCCGTTTTACAACATAAATATGAATAAAATTAACGATAGTTTTTTGGATAAAATACCTAATCATATTTAATCTTTCCAGCTCGGTGGTATCGTTCAGCCCAATGATGGTGAATGCCATATGGAGAACAACGCCTACACCCACTCTACCCTTCAGGACTACCCCAGTATCTCACAAATCAACTTAAAGGTATTTATTAGTTTTTTCTATCTTTTTCTTTCATATTCATCAGCATACATATGTACATACATAAACACACTCCTGTTTCTCTGAGGTACACTACGCAATGTTAAATCCAGATTAACAATAGAAAATATTATTTAGATGTTAATGGTATATTCAGGTAGGGAGCTATATGGAAAGTGAGGTTGTCAAAAGAATATGCAACCTACATAAAACCCCATTTGTATGAAAATAACAAAGCAGAACAGTTCTATAGATTATAGAACCTGACAGGTGGGAAGAGACCACGAATTTTAACTTGCTATCTTGAGCATCATATTCTTCGGGCATGCTCGTCGGTTTAGGTTACTCTTGACCTGACCTTTCTCCAGAACGTCTCCAATTTGATCTGAGTACTTTCGTCGAGATCTTCTCCTCCCAACAGACCCATTCACACTCGTCTTATATGCCTACATGTTTCGTCAATATCCTTTCCTTCATCAGTCTGTTAAAGTTTACTGTTAAACACTTCAACCGAGGGGTCGTTTGTGTCATTAAATATAAATAATCATCTAATTTAAGCACAAGAGTGGTCCTTCGTGTAGGATAGTTTAACCTGAGTACAGTACAGAAAAGCCGCTTAAATAGATTGCCCTGAAATGAAGGCTGTAATTTATCAATCAATTTATGTTTTAACCATAATTAATTGTCTATAAATTATATAATGTCGATGACAAAGAATTAAGGACATGTCTAGCGGCTAGACTATAGACCAAGCTATTCCTAAAGTGGTTCCGTGGAAAAGTCACCAAGTTTCAGCGAAGTTACATTTGCCATGGAATCGTTCTATTATTTTAGGCTGTTACGTATATTATTTTAGAATAGCGCAATCAAAATGTGATGAGAAAAACCCACGATCGTAGTTTGCGAGAATTCGAGTAGCGTTATAGGTCGAGATTGGATGCCCCAGCCATGCGCATACAACTGTCGGATAGTCGGATGTAATACCGAACTTTAAAACAATTATTAATAATACATTCTTCACATTAAATGTATCACACAGACAACATTTCTAATTAAAGATTTTAAATTGCAATATCTTTCATTTATAATCATTTGATGTGGTTTCTATGAAATATAAGGGTTTTGTTGCCTTACTCAGCAATGCGCATCGCTAGCCGCAGTAATATCGCCAGAAATGAGATTAAATCTGTTTATTCTCATGAAAGTAGGGCCACTTAGATACATCCAGGTGTTGTACTAATAATATTTTGTTTTTTCATTATTAGGTGAAGAAACACGCTATCAACGTGATCTTCGCGGTAACTTCTGAACAGATCAGCGTGTACGAGCAACTGAGCAAGCACATCGAGGGATCCAGTAGCGGCGTGCTCAGCAACGACTCCGACAACGTAGTGGAGCTCGTGCGCGAACAGTACAATGTAAGCTTTGAACACACAACGAGCCAAACGTTCAAAACACCAGGCCCAAAAGTGATAAATTGCTTGATAATGGCAGTCAGGAACTGTACCTTATTTGCTGTTAGAGATTTTGGTTATTTGTGAACAAAGTGAATTAAAAAAAAGTTTAAGTCGCTTTGATCGACTATACTTTATAGCCTGTCCAATCATATCGAAAAAAATGTGGTGCTGTTTTTTTATGATATGTATTAATGTTTATTTTCCCTATAAACCCAGCACGGCTGAACCACCGATTAAGATTTACTTATGCGGCTTTCCGGGGCCTTATCTCATCAAATAGAATAAATATTGTACCACATATATAATTCTGACAATCTTAGACTAATAAAATTCGCGCTTTTTTACTGAAACTAAAGATTGTTTACTACCCAAGTTCTCAATGTTAATACAGAACAGGTGATTTCAATCACTAATTCCTGTTTCACTTAGTTCCAAATAATGACGTGCTGTAAAGTTTCTTTAATAAAATATGATTTCGCAGAAAATTACGTCAACCGTTGAAATGAAAGACTCGTCGAGTGACTCCGTGCAAATAGTGTATTACTCATCGTGCCTCGGGGGCAAAGAGCTCGTGCAAACTAACAAATGCGAGGGGCTCAAGGTAAATATATGAACAAGTAACAACACAACTGTAAGCAAGAATGCACATTTAAGTATACTGACCTTGTTTAAGCTTTGCGTGATTTGTTTTTGTTGTTTTTTGGCATAATTAACATGCAATATATCATGGAACTATCGACGCCCGCTCTTGCAATATGCATTGTAAATGGACTCCCTTTTTCGCATTCGGAATCAAAGTTGGTCTATTATGCGTGGAAGCCTGGCTAGGTAGCCAGCCTCCGCCCACAGATGCTTCCTGAGATCTTCGCTGGCTTCGAGGAGTGACCTCGGGTTGTTGAGGATTTGTTCGCGTTGAGCCGCTACTATAATTAAATGTGCATAAATATTCTTTGTCTGAAAAGTTGAAAACATATCGCGTGATTACTTTTACTTATTGCATATCGCGTGTACTTTAACTTATTGCTGACCTACCCTGCGTATTTTTTACTTTTGAACATTCCACATGACAGATAGCAAGCCTGCTGATTGGAACACTCATGCGTTGGTTATCTCAAGTTAAAGCAGCCAAAACTTCAGATATTTGGTTCTAGGGCATGCATTTAAATTGTAACGGCGGCCAACATATCTATCACTTATTTATTATTTCTAGGTGGGAGACGTAGTGGAATTCACAGCTGAGATAACCCTGAAAGAGTGCCCGAAAGACCACAACAAATGGAAGCAATCCTTCGATATCTCGCCCGTCGGTATCTCAGACAGCTTGACCGTTGACGTGGAGATGATCTGCGACTGCCCGTGTGAACAGCCTGGCCACCATGTAAGTACCCAAGGAAAAATAACAATTAATACAACATACATAGTCCTAGTACACTAGAATTTTCTGTAGGACGGGTATCAGAAACTAAGATTACCATGGTACCGTAGCACCACAGAACATGCAAACATATTTATCCGCACTTCTTGCATCTTAGACGGCTATACCCCGCCACCGTGCTTAATGATTCGATGATTAGATTCTATCCAGATGAAAAGTATGCGTTATTGCAGGTCTAAATCTTTATGTGTTCCGAATTTCAACCAAATGAGTTAGTTTAGCCGTTACAAAGATTATCGGTAACAAATATCCATACTTTCGCATTTATAATATTAGTTGTTGAACTAATGGACGAAATCATTGGCAGAGTTTTTAATTCCTGAGGTATTTGGCTAATTTGTAGGTATATATGCTGAATAGATGATTTATTACTATGTTCAATGAATGCGGCCACACTAGAAACTGCATAAAAGAGTAATTGTTGACACAGAAAATTTGTACTAATTTGTCTTCTAATATCACATCTACGCACGCAATACTGATTATAATCACAGGGAAAGGCTCGTAAACCAAATGGGTTGCACGTTATTGGTCGCCACTGACCAACCACAATGCATTGCATACCACTGACCAATCATGGTCACTCACGGTGGTAGACCGTAATTTTCTCTTACATCCGCGATGCGCGAGAGCGTCCTATGAGTCTGTGAACTGTCTCTGTATAATAAATAATGTAGGACATTTTCACACAGCATCATATAGCCCCAAACTAAGCAAAGCTTGTATTATGGGAACTACATGACTAATATACTGATTATATACATTTTTTCTGTAAATACATACATATTATACATAGAAGAAACCCTAATGCTAATCAGCATTTTCTTCCAGTTAACCTTTGTTTAAAAGTGGGACGGTAGTGCGTTTGAAGGAGCTACATAATATGAATATTATTTTATAAAAGCATTTTGTTTTCAGGCGTTCAGCGACAGTTCGCTAGTGTGCAGCGGCGAAGGCGTCTCCGCATGTGGAGTATGCGTTTGCAACCCCGGCCGCTTCGGCAAGAGTTGCGAATGTTCCGCGCACGGTGGCGTATCTGTGGAACAAGAGCGTGGATGTCGCCCGACCAACGCAAGCTCCGGCCCGTTGTGCTCGAACAGGGGGACTTGCATATGTGGCGTTTGCGAGTGCAATAAGATGGACGATTCAACCAAGGTACCATTAAACACAAAATAACACTGTTAAAATGCCACAATTAAAATAAAAACACTGTATCACTATCTACACTTCGACGACCTCTGTAGCGCACAGCGGTCTGCGGTGTCCTACTTGCGTAGTAGTGCCGCTACTGGGTGGCTCGTTTACTAGATGGTGTTCCATCGTCGTTCGATTTGCTCACTCCAATTAATTGGAAACAATAGAATGCGTCATTCCGCTGCTAGGTGGCGCCATCACCTACGTAACTTAACCGGCCGCCGGACAAACAATCATACTCAGAAACATACATGCAAACGCCGGATTGTCCAAGTAGACGTGGAGATTTTCATTCGATTTGCTTACTCAATCAATGAGAATAATTTTATCAGCGATGAAAAACATGATTTCGGAAGTTAAAGAAAATTTCTGTGAGATAAATTGAGTTCCGTATCCTTACTGATGTAAGTGAGCTTTGAAACTTTACTTATTCAGGTCATATCGGGTCCGTTCTGCGAGTGCGACAACTTTACGTGCGACATGAACAAGGGCCTGCTGTGCTCGGGCCCCGAGCACGGCGAGTGCGTGTGCGGGAAGTGCAGCTGCCAGCCCGAGTACACCGGCCCCGCCTGCCAATGCCTCAAGGACCAGACGCCTTGCCGGTCGCCAGGTAAGATAACATCAAGTGCGACACGAACAAGGGCCGGCGTGTATTCTTTTCAATCTTTCATCGATGTGTGTTTAACATCTATTCATTAAAATACCTATTTTAGAAAACGGCGAGATATGCAGCGGTAACGGAAACTGCGTATGCGGACAGTGCGTGTGCAAAGTTGACGATGACAGACATTACTCCGGCAAATACTGCGAGAAATGCCCCGTAAGAACCTATTGATTATTTATGGTTATAGATTATATACGTAGTTATATTATGTATTCATGTATGTATGTATGTATGTATAAGTATACTTGTTTTATCATATAATTCGTCACTATGTATGTATTGTCTATATACCACCATCCTTTATCGTTCACGTCAATTCCTGTCCATTCAAAGATTGTCTGAAAGAGATCGCTATAAGCGATAATACCGCCCATTGTACTCCCGCGATTAGCTTTTAATTTGCTCTGTTTTAAATTGTAAGCAACATGTTATGTGGTGTGGAGTTATCTATCTATCTATTATTTCTATTAGTACCATTGTCCAGCTTTCAGCAGTTAGTAATAAAATATGATTCCTTTGCAGACTTGCCCAGGCCGTTGCGGTGAATTCAAGGATTGCGTTTTATGCGAAGTTCACAAACGTGGTCCGCTATACAACCCGGACACTGATGGTTGTGGCGACTGCGCTCTTTTACCTATCGTCGAAGAAGGCAAAATCGAAGGTAAACAATCAACTACTTAGTATAAAAACATTATCAAATATATTTTTTTATTTGCGAGGTCAACTACACTAGCCATATTAATTATTATTTTACTCCATTCAAATTTCAACACGGGCAACAATCTGCAATTATAATGGCGTATCATCATTATTATGTTACAGCTAACGAATCTCGAAACGAGCACTTGTGCAGTTTCTACGACGAAGAAGACTGTCTCTACGTGTATGTTTACTCGTACAACGACCTCCAGCGTTTGGTGATCAGGGCGCAGAAAGAACGTGAATGCCCTAAGAAGGTACGATTTATCCACCTATCATTCACTGCTATGGTTTTAACTTTCGTATTTATAATATTACCAGCTGTGCGTCGACACCGCGGTACCTGTACTTTTAGCATATAACATTTTGAAAAATGTAATATAATGAATGAAATACGCTAAAACGTATTATTTGTTTGATGTAAAATTAGAAATTCAAATATCTAGATGTGAGTAAGTAGTTTTTAAATATAAATTGTACACCTTGCCCAAGTATCCCATACCTTAGTAGCGCCCTACGAGGGCCTTTTGTAAATTAAGAATCCCTGAGCTGTATATGTCGTAGAAAATAAGTATTCTGAAAATATATCAGAGGGTTAAAGCTGGAAAAAAAACCCTCGGTACCGCGTCTCGTCGCGTCGCCCGTGCGCGCTATTACTTCGTTTGCTCGGCTCCTAAGGGTCGTAGCGTGATATTAAATGTTGCCTATAATCTTCCTCAAGAATTGACCTATCAAACGCAAAAATATTTTTTCAAATCCGATTGATAGTTCCAGAAATTAGCGCGTTCAAACAAAAAAATAAACAAACACTTCAGCTTAATTATTAGTATAGATTATTAGTAAGATTGTAGTTTTTTTGGATTAAATTAATATATTTGTGGTTCATCAGGTGCCGATTCTAGGAATAGTGCTTGGAGTGATCGCGGCTATAGTCCTGGTCGGGTTAGCGCTGCTAATGCTGTGGAAGATGGCGACCACGATCCACGACCGGCGCGAGTTCGCTCGCTTTGAGAAGGAGCGCATGATGGCCAAGTGGGATACGGTAAGTCATTTAAGATATTTTTTTAACCCAGTAAAGATGAAGTAATGAATGGAAAACGAGGAAGATGTAGGCTGCAAATAGACTGCATGAGCCAGATAAAGGAGTTAAGGAGGTAGGACCGTCTTGGTTCAACTGATGCAATTGAAGCGGCAATGTGACTACTATATCTAACGAATGACTTTTGATTTTTGTGTAGTGGTGTTTACTGGCTAATTGAGCGCTGATTGATGACACTACATAATAAACCATTATTGCCCGTTAATAAAAAAAGAGATAATGTTTGAATGTTTGTTGCAAAACAAATCTATTCATTTAAACAAATCTATTCATTGAATACATACATATCATACATAGAAAACACCCAGACCCGGGACAAATATTTGCAGATCTTACAAACATTTGTCCAGTGACAGGAATCGAACCCGCAACCTTTGCGTCTCAGGCGGACCTTCGCCCACTGCGCCACAGAGGTCGTCATAATGTCGTATATCATTCTGCAAATTCGTATATTATGTAGGAGTGGATAATACAAAATATTAACTTTGTTTAACGAAATTCAAGTTTGCTTTGTGATAGACTAAAACCGTATTTTACTCACAAAATGTGCTTATAGTAATCTTTTTTTGAGATACTGTCTGTGTTTTGTTTCTCATGTTTATTCATTTTTGTCTTTTAGGGTGAGAATCCTATTTACAAGCAAGCAACGTCCACCTTCAAAAACCCAACGTATGCTGGAAAATAAACTAGATTAAAGTAAAGCATTACTCTGTCAGAATTATATCGTGAAAGTAGTCATTTAATCGCGATAGTCGTATTTGCATCGCATTTATTGATTCGAATAGTCAGTATTTGAACAAAACGATTGATTTATAGAACTTTTATGAGCGAGTTTAAAAGCTTCCATGGTGATAGATGTTTAGGAAATTGCCTTATACAATGTGCCTTTATATCAAATATTCTCCAAGACTTTCAAGAACAGTCCATTGTTTTGAGAATTGTCTGTATATTTAAAACTTGAGGCGTAAACCAAGCTGTAGTAATGCAGGAATCCGTGCGATGCTTTGATTTACAAATGTCTAAACGTAAAGAGGCTTAAGAAGAGCAAATTAATTAGGTCACTCATAGCATTATTTTTCGAATTTGTTTATATACGTCGAAGCTACAGTGAAAACACATTAAAAAAGCTATTTATACACAGCATCGCGCGAAATTCTTATACAATCACAGAGTCTGCCAGGAAAATCTGCCTTTCATCTTTGATGTAGTCCAACAGGTCTGTTTTAATCTCAAAGTGTCTTCAGTACGCTTTTGTACATGTGTGAGTGTATGTCGTATGTGCTTATTGTTGTGTAGTGTCGAACGAACATTGTGTGATCTAAGTAATAATGCTCCTGCAATTTATGTACTTGTATCGCACTGTGATCGTAGTAGTTTAAGTAAGATACGATTCTAGTTACGTATGTGTACCTTTATTTTGTTTTAAATGTACTAATGTAACTTATGAACTGAAATGAAGTTAATCTCTTAAATTAGGTTATTGAAATTAACGTAAATCGTAAATGTTTGTCGCTAAATTGACTACTACATATTGTTTCCAATATGTACCTTGAAATTATAAAATTTGTTTGATTTTTATAATTTGAATGGGGAAGATTTATAGTAAAACATGAAGGCTTTTTTATTATTATAATTCGTATATTGTGTAGTAGAATACTTCCGCTTCCTGTTTCGACTTGTGCCTTGACTAACGTAATAAAGTATTAAGTGCCATTCATAACAAGATATTTATATTTAAATAAGGGTATATTATTAGTCATACTGTGTGTAACATTTTTTTTTTGTAATATTTTATTTTACATTATTTATTACATATTCAAATAGTTTTGTGAAAATTATTCATATCGAGGGTTAAATTTATCTTCTTAATTAAGTACAATAAATACATTATACAAATTTATTTTATAATAACATTTTATTATTCAATGTAAATATTTAGTGTTGTCATAGATTTACCAGATTTTATTTAAAGCAGTTATGGCTTTTAATACCTAGTAGCTAATAAACATTAACAAACTTATTTTGTGTTGTTTTTCACACACTCGCAAATTTTAATAGATTATATTATACACACAACACTGCTCAACGGGTCAAAAATGCCATTTTAAAAATAATCTATTAGAAAAGCGGTTCACTCGTCACTCAGTAAAAAGAAATGTTGACTCTTAACACGACACATGAAGATAAATCTTCTCCAGGTCGGATTGCAAAAAACCATAGTGAACAAAAGTCGTTACTTTACAAATGTAGGTTGTGTCAAGAGGTAGGTATTCAAGAAAGCCCCAAATACAGCTACATAATAGGCCTATTCATTTCCGGAATGAGGTAACAATTAGAGCGGCATTTGGCCTCGAGGGGCGGTCAATCTGGGCGCTTTGCAAACCATTTGATTACACGCCTATTATCTGTTCGTGAAACACAAGACGAATGGAGCATCGATCGCTGCAAGCTATTGTTACCGTGTTTAGTATCTACTTAGTAAAAAGGTTCTACATAAATAGGTATGTTTATTTTTGAAAAATAAAGCCAGAGCTATTATGAATGATTACAATGTTCGTAGCAATTTTCAGTTCATGAAAAATATTTCCTCAAAAGAAGTACAAATTCATACTAGAGAAAAAATAAAAGTTACTAATAAAAATGTATTATATGCTTTTCTTAATTTAACTTGTGGGCAGTTTAACTTGTAGGTGTTCTCTACACCTACAATCTGATCTAGGTAAATAATCACTCTTGTGAAACCTACCTAGGTTTCTGGAAGTTACCTTCATAAAATATCTGCCTAGGTAGGTACTAAATTCGTAGTTCATATTCCTATTCACTGAAATAGAGATCAAAGCAAATTCGGGGAATAACTCACCACACGCTGAACAAATACAGTATTTTTACAAATATATTGGCATTTACTGCCTAACTTTGGTTCATACGAAATCTACTAGCGTGAAATTATTTGCTATAGAGAAACGGTCTAGAACGTTATAAGTAATCTTTTCCTTTCATAAAATATGACCCTTATTTATATTTAGAAATAATGAAAAGAGTACGTGTAGATGAACGCATGTTATGTAGGTACGTAGCGTATTGCTGATGATAGTGTTACGACGGAACGGTAACTGCGTATAGAACGTTTAAGAAAGTCGTCTACGTATTCTCGGTCCGCTATGGACATTAATTTGCTTCGTACGAGGAAATGTTAACCACACACAGGTGGTAGGTTAGGTACACAAGTAAACATGCTACAAGTCTACAGCAGACCATATTGCCATATTCTCTGTAGATACTTACGTGGGTTATTCTGGCGTAATATAGCTACATGCCTTTGCGAATTACTTATTGAGAGAGGGAATGTGTTACATAAAAAATGTGATAGATTTCCGGAAAAGAATACACTGTTTTTCCTTTACTTTTTCAAAATCTTGAGCAGGAAAGGGATTGGTAGGAAGCTATAGGATTTTCGCTAATGCCTAGCTAGGCTGACTGGTCCCATTTTCACTATACGTGGCAGCTCCTAAGTTGATACCTAATGTCAAGTTTCTATAAAAAAACTGTCACTAAGACATGCCTAAGTCTTTGATTTAAGTGCAGACGGGTCTTCTGATATAAAGTTATATAAAATTGGTAAATTACTGCCGAGTCGAGGTAAGCGTGACTTAGGTACCAGGTTGCACGTTCTTCGTTCCTTTGAAATTGATAGCAATGAAGCCTTCAATCATCGGCATATCAGGCACATATTTAGATACCCTTTCATTATTTTTCCACGAAATATTGGAAAGAAATTCAATTTCCGCGCGAGTTCATAAAATGCAGATCCACCTTATCAGTTCGACAGCTTATAAGCAGTTTGCCGCTCCTCGATTTCATATTGTGGTCTGGGGACAAGCGTGCCAGGTTGAAGTGACATTGATTAGGTTGTTTATATGCGGACTCATTGTATTGTTTGTTGAAATAACCCACCTGGAGTAGCGTAGCGTCGATATAAGGTTCCGTACTCCGACAAGGGAGCTATAGAAAATCGTTCACTCCGTTCGTCCGACTAATGATTCTGTTT
Source organism: Perizoma flavofasciatum (assembly GCA_958496245.1). Classification (NCBI taxonomy): domain Eukaryota; kingdom Metazoa; phylum Arthropoda; class Insecta; order Lepidoptera; family Geometridae; genus Perizoma; species Perizoma flavofasciatum. The sequence goes on along the minus strand of OY292425.1, from coordinate 7,001,571 downwards.
ATACGTTTGATCTTATAACTTGTCATCAACCATTATTACCTGCGTGGGTAGGTACTTGGTACTAGTGGGCGGTGCCTTGGAAGAAAATCTTATTGACTAGGTGGTATACTTATATATAAGTATACAAGGTGGATTTTTGAGATGGGGCAGTAAGGTACCTTAACCATTATAGCTACAGGGAAACGTTCTTAAGAATAAAAGTGTTTTGTGTAAATACCAATTTTTAAATTTTATATTATAGCAAGAAAAAATAAAAATGTACATAGAGCACAACTACGTAGTATAAAATAGGTACATTGCTTGGTTTAACACACACTTGATCGGATTTTATTTTATACTTGTGATTTCACACTGGAGAACTAAATATTGAAAAGTAACTAAGCAGTTAGTTAGGTTCCTACTTCTAGGCTTGGCTCTACCCATTGAGGATACATCATAATTGAAGATTAGAATGCCTTTCGTATTTTGTGGAAACACATCAGTGTCGGTACTGTAGAGAGATTAGTTTATAAAAGATATGAACACATATCTTTTATAAACTACGTTATAACTTACGTTATTTTACCTCTGAATAAAGAAGATAGGTATAGATCTATCTTCTTTATTCATAGGTATAACGTAAGTAATATTTTGGGATATGTTTATTAAATTTTTATGGTAGGGAGGTACGTATTGCCTATTTCAAAGATAATCCGGGTTTCAGAAACAGTAAACAAAAGTATAGGTACAGAGTTTTTTTTCATTGCGCTCTCCCGGTCGACAACAGCTGATAGATTATACCCATCTACCTCTAGCCTCCTATCCAACTCCATAGACAGTCCTTGAGCCCTGTAGCTAAAAGTAGGCTTATTTATTTCGTCTAATTAAGAACTTGTGAACGACATTTTACGTTAGTATGTTACAATTCATTAGTATCTAGCTAGCTCATAATATTGTGTTTTCTGGTTCAATCAATCCGAAATAAAGGGTTTTGGCGACAGCTGTAGAAAATGGTAGGTCATTATCTGTACTAATATTATAAAGAGGAAAGATTTTTTTGTTTGTACCGAATAGGCTCCGAAACTACTGGACCGATTTTAACAATTTTTTCACCAATAGAAAGCTAAATTATCAGGAAGTGACATAGCTTTTTCATGTTGATTAAACATGATTAAATTACTCAATTACCTACAAAAAAGTCCTAGAGGGAATATATATAACTATCTAAGTCTCAATAGCAGCTTTTGTGTTCTAAAATTTAATTAATTCGCCGGTAGAAACAAAAGTTTGTTACATTCGTATCGTAGTATATTTTTTTTCAAATAAATAGATATATCATCAAGGGTATTTATGTAGCAGTAAAATACTATACTGTTACTTTTTCTCCCGATATTTCCGCACGGAATCGAAACTTACGCGGGCGAACCCGCATAGCCCAGCTAGTTTTTAATACAAAAATAAGCCACCCAGATCCTGATGTGATCCAGAAGAACGATTGTGATGTACCTACCTAATAATATAAGTTATCTACGTTATGACGACGCTTGTGTCTTCAACACTACATTAATCATAATGATCGTTTAATTTTGACCGCTAATATACTTCCTCTACCCGTTTCATCTACCTTAAATATCTCCTTTTGTGTGTGTAAATGTATAACTGAATGTCATGTTCGTTAATGTAAGTATAAGTATAGGGTCGCCCGTTAGCTATGCTGGTTAGCTATGCCGGTTTGAATAGGTTTTTACCTATTTTTGTTATAACGTGCATTCGATCCGATAACGATTTTTACTTATTATTAAGGGACAATCCGTTTAACCAATTTTAATTGGCAGTCCCTATCAAATGCTACTTGCTACACTTTGTTCATAATTCAAGCACACACAATAAGATTAAAAGGTTACAGAGAGAGACTCAACCTTAGTTACTTAATGCCTTAAATTTCCTGGATAGGTCTTGTATAAGAAACAAAAACAAAGTGAGATAGAATACTTAGGTAAGTTTATTATTTTATTATTATTTGATTTTTGTTTTGGGTTATACAATTTACATATAAACATGTAAATTGTACGCTTTAAACTGGGGCTGGGTGTAGTGTGACACGGACACGTACGAGTTCCCGTACCTAAGAGTATACCTAAGAGTTCCCGTTTCTTTTTTTGGCTTTGTAACACTTAAGATGTGCTTTACAAAATAATCTCTAACCATAAATACTAATACTTAATAGCTAAAGATGTAAAAAATCTTATAATTAATATCCTTTTCATTTAAAGTTCCAGAAGGGTAACCATTTGGTGACGTTTACCGAATTTGTTCTGCTTGTGTACAGTAGTACACAAGCAAAACAGATTCCATAATATGGTTTTAGAAGACCATCAAATCCACGCTTCATAAAATATGTAAATTAAATCCGGCGTACCCAATGGACCACCTTGTACAAATATATTTACTCGAAGCTCGGCTTATTAATACCACACATGTTACATCCACGTTCCTACAATGTTGCTACTTACTTAATGTCTACATCATAAACCGAAATCAAAGGGATTACATTATGAGATTATGCTCTGCAGAATTTGGTAATACAAGATAATCCTAGGAATGTAATGTACTTAGGTACTTTGAATTATTGAATTAGAAGCTTGTATTGTTAGTATTGTGTATTGTGCTGAACACGAGTTTCCATATAAAAGGTATGGGTACTAATCCACTCCACTCTTCATATCTATCTATCTATCTAATCCATAAACGTGGAAACAAACTTCTTGTCTTATACCTACAAAACCCTGCCAGGATTTACTCCAACGACCATCACGAGGTCTGCCCAGGTGTCTAGGTCTATCGCTCTGACACGGAGCGAGTATCTACAATTGACTGCTTATTTTTTTTTATTCCTGAATATTTGTATTACTAACCGAGGATGATTTCACGTATTTTTAACACGCTTTCATATATATATTTGTATATATATCATTTTATTAGTCTGAGATTATTTGTACCTATATATTTACATACCTACTTACGTTTTGGTTTAACGTATTCTATTCTGATAGAACCTATATTCTGAAAGTATAACCTAGATACTTAGTAAGAATGACCTTTTATTTCAGCATTTAATAAAACTATTTACAGTAACCATTACATTGGCGATATACAAAAGGCTCCGCAGGTGGGCCGACGATTAATCACAGCAAGGAATTCGCGGGCGCTCGCTGGGGCGGGCGGCGCGCGGCGGCGGCGGCGGGCGCGGTAGTGCCACCGTGACTCCGCGCCGGTCGCACGCCCCGCCCGCCTCCACTGCCTCCTTGGCCTCCCGCGACCTCCCGTAACCGACAACAAGGGACGACAGGGACGATCACAACAAACTGAACTTTCCTACACTTCATAAGGTGAGTACCCTAAGAGATATAGATGATCTTCCCGTCACGCGGAGTCGACCGGTTACCTTCAAACTTTCGTCGCGCAAAAACTTTAAAACTGAACTTCCTCGAAAATAGCCAAGTTACCGTAAAATGATTTGGCATCAAGCTCAGCGTTTGGTTACTTTACTAAAGAAGGTTTTAACTTTCAACGAATCATAAATTTCTTGGTGTTTAGGGGAAAACTTTTGGTTTATCGGAAATCCTACCTGTTGAGTTTAACTTTGTATTTGTAACTACCGCTTGTGCCGCTTTAGACTTGCTTTGTTTGAAAACTTTCTCTTTGACTTGCGATTTGAAATACAAAAACAATAAAGGCCTACCTAATGCTTTCATTGAAAAGTTAGGGTGTTTTTGCCTAATCAGAATCGCTTACAATCGTTTCACCGACTTTCATACGGTACTTATTTGTTTTACCTATAACATAGATATAAACTGAGCAAATATTTGTTATTTAAACTAAGTTTGGAGAAGCGTTAATAAACTCCCCCTCCGAACACAGAAGCCTAAATAAACAGTAGGGCGAGCCCGCTTATCTTCTAAAGCATGTTTTCTGAGGATTCATAGAGCAGAAGAATTGATAAGGTTCTGCCGTCGTCGCTCGTGTTGATTATATTTTGAACTTTTGAGAAAAACACCAACCAAAAAGAAAATTATCTTTTTCAATGAAAAGAAAATGCTTATTGTTCAATTGAAAAAACAATAAAAACAATGTTTTAGTTTGATTTTTATGCAAAGAACCTACATAACATGTAGATTCTTATTTATTATAGGTTTACTTTAGTTCTTACTAGTTTCTGCCCACAACTTCGCCTGCGCGGTACTTTGATAAAAAGTAGTAAGGTTACAACTTAGTAAAAATTGACAATTAGTCATTCTGTTGTAACATTGTAGTTACGTAAAATAAGAAACGTCAACCTAAAATAAGTCGCAGACTTAAGTTTTGCAGCTGTGATTCGATGTGGTTTTCTAACAAATACAAAAAGACAAGTTTTGCAGCTGTGATTCGATGTGGTTTTCTAGCAGATACAAGTGAAAACCTTCAAAAAATACTACTTAGAAGTTTTCTGTATCAACAGACGAGTATGTAATGTGGTTGTAGGATTTAGTTTACTAAATCTTTCCGTCCTACATCTTTTGTACTAACATGTAGGACGGCTACTTTTATCTTACTATGTTTATCCTCTTAGGGGAAACAAAAATCATTTATTTATCAGCAAAAATATTGTTTTGTGGTAAGCAGGTACGTTCATTAATATTATTAAAAATATTCATTATAAATATCTACTTAACCAACTGGTTTTCGTGTTATCACCTAGGTTATAACAGCTTTTGATTTTTTGCCGCTGCCGCGCTGCTGTTTCGGCAGTATATAGGACAGGCAGGAATAAATAGTTCTGTCTGTCCCCCCGTCATTAACAGGGGCACAGAAAGAACTTTTTAAAATAATAAAAGTTATATCTGTCCCCTCGTTGCTAAAAATGGGCCCATCTGTCACCCTAGAGGGACAGAGCTGGGTGACAGATGGGAATAATTCAATTTTTATGTTCTAAGCCTACAATGAACTCTATAAAACCAAGTTACCAGGACCAAATTAGAGTTGTCATTTTGCGTTTATTTTCTTTAGTTCATTCGATGTGACAAGGGAATACCTATAACCATAAGTTTTTATTAATTTTATAAGTTCGTCTTTGACTGAACTAGCTCTCAGGGTGGTTCATGTATATAGGTATGTGTGCGCTTACAATCTTTGTTGATGCAATGATGTTGGACAAATAGCCCGGTTACAGCTTGTAAAAAAAAATTTGGCTTCACAAGCAATTTGCATACTTATGTACCTACCAACTCACCGAATCAAAACCTTATTTTATTTTAGAATCAAAAACCTCTATTCGTTGTTTCAATATCATCCACTAATGTTTTTCGCAAATCGTTTTTGTAGATTTTTGTAATACTTAATTTTTATGAGATTCGGATGTTTTCATGGAACCACACCGGCATAATTAGCAACATACCCCAACACAACAAAGAAACTATTAAGAAGTGACATGGTGAAACTATAAGGGTTCCTTGTCGGTTATGGACTTCGGAATCCTAAAAACCACATAGGACGTTATCCACGTACTTGCAAACACACAAAAAAACATAGCCCGCTAATTGTAAATCTCCTTTTGTCTTAAGTATAAGTTCGACTCGACGAAGAAGAAGTACCTATAAGCCTTAGACGCAAAGGTTGTGGGTTCGATTCCCGCCGTTGGACAAAAGTTTGTATATTCTATTTGTCATGAGGCTGGGTGTTTTCTATTTATAATATGTATGTACGAGTATCTACAAAAAAAATATGAGTAGTATATCATGTAGTTTCCATATCATAAGCTCTGCTTACTTTAGGGCTAGATGATGCTGTGTGAAAAATGTCAAGCTTAAGCTTTATTTATATGCAAACGACAATTCAATTACAATGAGATTTCATAGCTGCCTTACAGAATCAGCCTACATGCCGTGATGCATATCGACGCGGCGCCCGCCCTTCCCCCGCCCGCCTGGCGAGCTCGAGTCTCGGTGCATCCCGGATATCTGGGGAATATCAAGTACCTTCTACTACTAGACCAGCAGTTTTTCTAGAAAATTAAAAAAGTTTCAAATATTTAAATAGAAAAAAAAATCTCCTCGAACGACGCTTTATAAGAACTCTGAGAGATAAAGGAAAAAAATCAACAAGGTTTCTTTCTAGTTCTGTTTTATGTATTCAGAGTTTTAAACTCGTCGGTAGTTGGAACACCGTTATTACTATTTTAGTTGATGTGGTGAAAAAAAAATACTATGTTATAACTACCCTTTGCATCTCATGTAGCCCCTAGGGAATACAATCGAGTTGCATATTGATGGTAGGAGAGAAGAATTGGCACTGTATGAATGCCAGTACCTACCCTACACGGCGCGCGGCGGCTAAGGTTCTGTACAATTTATGTAATTGCGAACTAATTAGTGTAGCTATGCAAACTTTTTTAAATTAAAAATAACGGCATTACTCACCTTCTGGATAATAAAACGGTATTAAAGCCTTTGCAAAATTGAATATATTTGCCATATTATTTCGATTATATTTGCCACTAGCTGTACCCGCGACTTCGTTCGCGATTGCGATCCCTGCAGACTAATTATTCGCATCTGACCTCAGTTTGTTTCATATAAAGCAACGCTGTAGTCTGCGGTAAAGCACTCATATCAAGAAAGGAGCTTTTTACTTTGGATTTGAAAACTCCCAGGTTGTGTTTCTCAGAAGACTTGAGATTAAAAAAAAAGAATATCGAAATAAAATCGGTTAACATTGGCGAAGATATCACGTTACATACCTACACAACTGTAACCTACACACAAATAACATACAGACAAATTGAGAAACTTATTTTTTGAAGTTGGTTGATAATAATTAAATTGTGATATTAGCGATAGTAACCTACGCTTGCAGTCTCAAGTTTACGGTTTCTATCCTGAAGGTACTTTAATAGCATCCCAGCCCGTTCCCGGTCCCGGTCCCAGTCCTTGTCCCGGTCCCAGTAGTGCCAGTAGTGCCAATAATCCCAATAGTCCCAATAGACCAAGTAATCCCAGTAGGCCCAGTAGTCCCAGCCCCAGTAGTCTCAGTAGTCCCAATAGTCCCAGTCCCAATAGTCCCAGTCCCAGAAGTGCCAGTAGTCCCAGTCCCAGCCCCAGTAGTCCCAATAGTCCCAGACCCAGTAGTCCCAGTCCAAGTAGTCCCAATCCCAGTAGTCCCAATAGTCACAATAGTCCTAGTAGTCTCAGTAGTCCCTATTGGGACTACTGAGACTGGGACTGGGACTGGGACTATTGTCCCAGTCCCAGTAGTCCCGGTAGTCCCAGTAGTCCCAGTCCCAGTCCCAGCTACCTACTCAGCGTACACTACAAAGTGCGCTATAAATCTTACGCCAACAGAAGCTGAGACGAGAACTCGAAGGTTCCTAAATGATCATTATTTTAGCAATATATGATTCCTTTGGAGTGGTCTGACTTGATAATATGCCTTATCGATTATACACCAGCTTAAGATGCGCCGTACGTTCAAAGGTTCCTGTACATTCGGGTTTCAAGTTATTTGGATCTCGTAGGCCTGTAATGTCTGTAATTTCTGATCTAAAAAACCGATGACCTTGAAATATTCACGGAACAATCTTTAAGGTACTTCCTTTCTAACAAAAAAAGAATTAATGAAATCGGACTACGCGTTAATGAATTACAACTAAGTACACATTTTGACTTTCATCATCTCTCCCAAGGGAACCATGCTGAATTTCGGGATAAAAAGTATCCTAAGTCCTACCCCGTAGTATGAACTCAAATCATGCCAAGTTTCATTTGAATTCATTCAGTAGTTTCGGCGCCATGCGTGATGCGTGTAAGGTTCAGACAAAAAGGCAGACAGACAAAAATGAAAAAAAAAAAAATATTTTTAGCTTCAGTATCGATTATAGAGAGCCATCCAATTTTTTTTTTCAAAATAACTTCTATGTACAGAATTTTACCTGTTACATTATTATTATAGTATAGATTTGGAATGTGATTCCGAAATAATGGAATGATTAAAATTGATATTTGCTCTACCCGTGTTCGTCATTCTTTCAATATCAAGTAAAATGGCAATATTTTGGAGCATTTTCCTCTGCACCAGCATAATAATAGTTATAACGATGAAAGTGTGAAAGATAATAGGGGATGCTTAAAACGAATAATAAGAATAGCGTCGCAGTGTTCCTTTGTTTTGTGGACCATCAAGCTATGAAATTAAAAGTGCTAATAAATTTCTTACAAGTTTGCTACGAGTTACTTCGGATTGCGTAGCGTAGTTGATCATTATTTAAATCTTGATAAAAAACCTGTAAAAAGCCTAAGTACGTGCACTTAGGTATTTATGTGTAAATGTTTTCTCGTCAGTTATGACGAGCGCGGGCAGTGAACGAAACGAGTGGTTCGCTAAAAGCGCTCTACAATGCCTGTCTGAGTATAGTCGTGCGACATTTACAGAAAGCTTATCACTTTTGAACTCTGCTATCCAGACTGAAGGTTGAAAAGTTACGAGTTACTTCCTTGGTCGGTTATACCTAGTCGATGCTTTCATTCACAAAAACTATTCCATGCTAGAAGCGCAACATAAAAATTTGAAATTTAAGCGCGACACAAAATAGAAATAAAGCACGTTGTTTAAGAGCCTCTATTCTGACGTTTACGTCACTGTCACTTTATGCGAAAATTCAGGACGGATTCAGGTTACGTGAGCAAAAATCCAAATAAATAGCTGTAAAACAGTAATTCATTGAGTTGATTGAGTTAATTTTCGACAGATTTGAGATAAAAATCAGCTTAAAATAAATTTGAAGCTCCAAACAAATACTTGCGTAGGTAGGTAAAACATATTGTTTTCGTTTTAAATTTATTAATGGTTTTGCTTTGAAGCGTTTCAAATCAGCGATAGTGGCCTCTTAAATATTTACCGTCCTGAAAATAACAAGATTCTCTTGCCTAGGTATTCTTGTATAGGTATTCCGTAAAAATAACAATGAAAATGACATATTTTAGATACAAAACATACGTTACGTATGTAATCAATGGATATTAGATAAACAAAGCATTTACGGTTGAGAATAGAACATTAACATAAATATTACGGTATTGGTTTGCCTCTACTTATCTGTCGGCTCTTCTTATTTTCATAGTTCGTACCTAGAGTAAATCGTAGTAGTTTGTGAAAAAGAGCTGTAAGTAGTGAAGTAACGGAAGATATAAATCTGTTAGTACAAAAAGTACCATGGCGAAGTGTTCCGCTGCAGGGAAATGAATGCCAAAATGCTACGAGGTCGCAGGAAAACGGTTGCACCTTATCATGGTCAGAAACTGCAGTTTGCATACATTATTGATGGGAATAATGGCATTTTAAAAGCTGAAAAATAAAACCAAATGCCTTTTCGACGCGACCGACGGTACTTTATTTCTAATTATGTGTAAAAAAATGTACTAATTTTCTTACTAAATTGAAAATTATGCTTTCAAACCGGCCTAGGTCAGATTAGCTATAAGTAAGGTCTATTCACGTGAGATGGATATGAATGGTTCACAATATAGCCTTTGAGCTGCAACAGCGGTGTTTGGCCGCGTTAAAATAGCCGTATTTTCACTTGACCGAGTTAGATAGCTTTCATGGTTTAGATTCTGCAAATAATTATTACAGTTTAGATTTTAGGTAGATTTAACCTAGCGTAGGTTCAATTAAACTTTGTTATTAGTAGGTGATATATATAAATAATTACTTGCGTAAATAGTGTTACGAGTTCGAGATCCGAAAGATCATGGGATATTATATCCTAACAGAAAAAACAAACACGTTCACGACTCTAATGATATATATACTCATTACGTAAATCCGTAAGGTAACCAAGGGTAGCCAGAGGCACGTCATAACATTATATTTGGCACGTACCCACGTTTGCACAGTGGTTAGCATTTCACGTCAAGGTTGCCAGCCCATCGCCGCAAAGTAAAACACTAACATATGGCACATGCCTACGTATTTTTGGTTTTAGGGCATGCCGGTTAAATGTTTTCGTTTTCATTTTGCACGCATATAAATTAATGGAGTGGGAAAATTCATTGGTTCACGTCCGTGTTGGAATCCAGGATCATGGCTATTATTTACGTACCCCTAAATATCAGAATGAAATTTTGCATTCGGTCATACAACACTCTATTGGTGGGTCAAAGATTCACACCAGAGCGACCCATACCTAAGTTACTTGACTAAAAAATATCCTAACTATTGACTGCATACAAATTACTTATGTAGGGTTTTTCACACATACGGCGAAATATGGTACGTTAGGTACTAAAAGATAAGGCATAAGTTAAAAGCATTCTATATGCACAGAAAAATGGATATTAAAGTAGAAATAATATCTTATCCAAAGCTTAAGCAAATGAAAGCCTGGGGCTTTTACTTAGAAATGAGTGAAGCGACATTTCACGGGCTTTCTTTGCACAACTACTGCGATTGTATAGGCGATGGTTAGACTAAATTTATTAATTTATTTATTGAGGAAAGTATACACAAACATTTAAATACATTAAACGAGTACAAAAGTATTAAATTAGAAAATAGTATTAATAGTAGTTGTAATAGTATTGAGTACGTATGACAGTAAAATTGAAAAGTATGCAACACATTTTCACTGTCGAAAATAAGACAAACGTAATTGAGGAATATTTAACTAAAGCTAGAATTTACATTTAAATTTAAAGATAAAATATTTTTAAAGTTTTAGTTATAATTATTTAAGTTTAACCCTCAATCTAGTCAATAGTACGAACAAATGGGACAAATCAGTGCCAGTAGTAAATTAACTTAGCCTATGGTTATCCGGCCTGTACTCGTCATTCGGTTTGCATGAGCCTTCAATGTTTTATTATCATTATCTTACAGCACAGAGATTATAATACCCTTCAGCAAGAATTTGGCTTAATAAGTAACCGCAAATTATTCGGAGTTCAAAGTTTTTCTAGGGCATCAAGAAAGCAAATACCCGTATATGTGATAATTTATACTCATTTTTCTTGAGATTTTCTTTTTAACCTACACCATCAAAAACTAAATATAACAAGTTCACTAATAGGTAGCTAATGCTTTACACAAAAGCTAGCTTGATAGTTAGAATACCTAGCTTGTAGCACTTGCTTAAAAAGCCGTGCTATTATTTATATTTCAAGTTTAGACCCAGTCTGTCCGTTAATATTTTATCCATCCTCGTGAAATACTAGTGAAATATTTGGAAGCTTTCCTACAAACAAAATTCAGCTGCTTGAGAATAGGTCCCTTTTCCTATTCCATTTCAATTCATAGTCACATTCTCGTGTTCACAAACAAATTGCAATGCAATACCAAGTGTGAGCCCCTACTTATCTACTTAGTTTTGAATTTCAAGACAAGTGGGATCGTCGGGTTGTGTTTAAAGCAACGTTATCTCTCAGTGCATGCCTGCCTTTTGCAAAGCTATATACTAGAGTCTGTTGCTACGAACTTGCTTGCTAGTTGCCTAAGCCGTTCTTCAATAGAAATACCCGTGCAAATACTGTTGTATCTCATAGCTCCTGAACCTAGTGTACGTATACTTATGTGATATTTATTACTAAGGTAGGTATTGTTTGTGATATGAATCTTCTCGAGCAAATTGGTATTGGTAGTTTCAAGAAAGTTACGTGAGTAATATGAAAGCTGCAAGTACAAAGGAGTATCATATACATATTGTAAAAACGGGAATTTCGTCGGTCGGTCTTCATCAGGGTGAGTGGTTGCGACTTTCTCCTTTCGCGTCGCGCCGTGCACTGACGCGGCGCGAAATGAAGACTCTCGGAATGAGTCGAAACTTAGTCGGTGCCTTCACCGATAGTGCAGTACGTGAAAATTCCCGTTTTTACAATATGAATAGTCATGTTCACGATAGTTTTTGAGTATCATATACTTAGTGCTTATTGTATATTTTTCTATAAGGCTATTAGGCGCCAGGCACTTAACTACCCACTTACTTGGATTCTCCCAGTTCCCAAGTTAAACGTGGAATGGAATCTAAAAATAATGTTTCTTACCCTACGCCTTTACTATTTGGATGTGAGTAAGGTAGTTAGATATGTGGATGTTTATTGCTAATAATCTCGTAACTGGACCGATTTGGATGAAATTCGGAATGGAATAAAAAATAGTTCGTGACCTAGAGTGACATAGACTACGTTCACCCGGGTACCAAGCGAGCGCAGCCATATGCAGAGGCAAGTATTTTATAACTAGTTTCTGCCCGCGGCTTCGCCCGCGTGGTATGTTGATAAAAGTAGCGTATGACCGTCTCCAGGCTTCAAATTATGTCCACCAACTTTTGAGTGAATTGAACCAAGGAATAATTTTTTCCATACAAATTTCAGAACTTTAATGCGGTGTGCATTAAAAAACTACCCTAGGGGTAGTTTTGTAAAAATAAATAATAAGTAATTTATAGTTTATTTAAACCGAGTTTTGAGTGAATCAAACAAAGGATCACAATTTTCCATACAAAGTTTAGAACGCAATTGCACACCCCCAAAGGGTAGTTTAAAAAAAATAAAAAATACGTGTTTCATTATTTAATTTAAAGATTATTTATACAGAGTTTCGGGTAAATCGAACCAAAATAAAAAAAAAAAACATACTAACTTTAGAACTTCCTTTCACCTCCGTTATAGTGTAGTTTGAAAAAATAAAAAATACGTGTTTTGTTATTTATTTTAAAGTTTATTTGTACCGAGTTTTGAGCGCATCAAATCAAGGAATACAATTTCCCATAGAAACTTTACCACCCTGTTAAGCCCCTTTAGGGGTTGATTTTCAAAAATTTGATTAGCCTATGTGTTATTCCAGAACCTAAACTATCTACATTCCAAATTTCATCAAAACCGATTTAGTAGTTACGGAGATACGTGGTAACAAACATTCACACACACAGACTTTCTCATTTATTATATTAGTAGGAAGGATATGATAGTAGGATTATAATTGAATACCTATTTGTTTTTTTTTTTTTTTTTGTCATCCATCTGATCTGTACTTGTGTCTTTCGACATAATCATTAAAAGATAACTCTTGTCACATAGACTTCATTTGAATAAGTATATATCTAAACAATATGGCATAAAGCAAATATCTGTTTAAGGTCGGGACCATGATTCAAATTCCACAAAGTATTAACAGTAAGTATCCACTTCAAAGGAGAGTATCGAAGATAGGCCTTTGAGGCTTACTTTGTTTACAACAGTTGCTATTTGACAGCTCGGCTTAGGGTGACCACCACTCATTCTCGTAGCTATCAAATATAGGAATTTTGGTGGTGATTACAAATGATTAATATAAGATTACAATAGGACAATGAGCTTCTGAATTTAATTATTGTACTAAGATGAAGGGTTATCTAATGAAATCTCTGAATTGTATAACTCCACTGGACATACAGTAATTTGCTATAAAGGTATTTTAGTAATACAACCTAAGTATCAGAAAGTTACATAAATAATAGAAATATAAATATTTTAATTTTTTATATTCTTGTATTACCTGCAATACAAGATATATAAATTTATTTTTGTGTTTTCCGTAATCTGCTTTATAGCAAGGAAAATTTTAATACTTTTTTTAAATGTAAGGCTTAACTACTATAATTTATGACAAAGAAATCAGTGATAAATGTATTATTGTAAAAATTACATGACACAATAGCATAAATAGCCAAAAATATAGGACATTTCAGTAGTTGAGACAATACTACTCTTAGAACTAAGTTGGACCTCATTTCAGAGGTCCAACTTAGTTCTAAGAGTAGCACTCGCCGGCCCGGTTATTAAAAACCATGCTTAAATCATGAGATATAGTATAGAACAATATCATTATTTCTTCTGAAGTATAAACAAAAAATAGTAAGATCTAAGGAATCGTTATAGTATCCTACTAATATTATAAACGTGAAAGTTTATGAGGATGGATGCTTGTTACTCTTTCACGCAAAAACTATTGAACTGATTTTGATGAAACTTTACAGTAGTATAGTATAGCTTATACATCAGAATAACACAAAAGCTACTTTTTATTCGGGTACTACGCGGGCGAAGCTGTGGGCAGAAGCTAGTATAACATAACTCCTCGATATGTGTTATGCATCTCGTGTTAACGCAATTAGTTCATAATAGCTTAATGGAATTCGTGGGAACACATAAATGGAATAAAATTAAAGTATTAATAAATTTTCTCAATCGCAGATGACAGGGTCGGGTCCCACTGGTTTGAAGATTTTGGATCGCATTTAGGTATATTACTAAGTCCTAAAATGGTATCTTTGTAACTTACTTTTACACACAAAGAGGTAGGTGTTGCGTGTATAGAACTAGAACCATTGCATGAATATACTCACAAGCTTTTTACATTTGTTTTATAAAATTTCATATAGTTACCCTTAATTATGGATAAAGTAAGTATACAATTTAACAGACATCCTATTTGCAAAAGTTTACACAAACTGCACAAAAACCTCGGTTCGTTGACATCGTCGTCTCTTCTTTTGCAAGTTATATTTTTTTCCCATTACTTATTCATGTCCACAGTCCATGGTGTCTATTGTATTTGGTATGTTTAGAAGGCACAATTATTTTGAACATAGAGTCATAATAGGTAGCAAATAAATAGTCTGAGTAAGTAATAGTCTGGTTTCAGCAGAAACATATTTCAGCAGCAGAATCCCTGAGTTGATTGTGTTTAGTTGTTATTTTATTCAGTAGATGCCAATTTCTGATTGGCCGGATGGATTCAAAAATAATAGACACTGACCATACACAATTTCAATTGTATTTTTTTGAATACATTAATGTTAAAAACTATGCTTTTAATAATAATAATGAACATTTTTGTCAGGCAACATCATGTAAAATATACCCGCTTGTGTGAACGTTTATTTGTACGAAAAAGTAGGAATCAGAGTAAGGAGGATTCAAGTATGCTGACATTTTTTTAAAATGTTTAAAGATTTGAAATTTACAATCGTATCTAAACACGATTTTCGTTATAAGAGCTTTGTCGTAATAAAGCCGAAACAAGGTAAAATAGAGAAATCAGATTAAACAAGATAATATCTCGATGCGTTTGGTATTAGTATAGACACTAACAACAAAGGATATTGTTATTATTTAAATTTTCTCGGCAACGAAGAATTTTGTTATTATTTAAAAAGTAATTAAAAAAAGTAAATAATACTAGAACTGCGATGTTCTTTATCGCACGATGCTCCCGAACCGGTGGCGATTGCGATACGATTGCATCAATAAAATTTCTCTATCTACACTCTGTTATTTTTAAGCAAAACAGAAAATAAGTAGATTTTTTGCATTTTAACAACAGGGTGAATTTTAACTATTTCATTTGTTTTGATCAAAGCCTAAATAAACATCTCTTACATTTTTTTCATAACATTCAAACAAGTAGGTACCTATATAAATCTATAAAAGTAATAATACTTAATGAAAAGCATCTAGAAGTAAAACTTATAGTTATTAGTTGGCCCGTATAGTTTGTATTAGAACCTCAACTAGGCAGGATGAAACTTTAGTTATTTCTTTCAAGACACGCGATCGAGAAAAGAACGAATCATTTCAATGGTGTCTACGGGCTTTACCCAACATTGAACCAAGTTGAAAGGGTTATGATCCATCAACAATTTCAAGCTTTGTAGTTCAACGTACTATACTTACATTATGTAGGTACTTAATTCAAAACATACCTAGCTTTATTTGGGGCACGAGATTATTCAATTTTAATTTGATAAGGGACGGCTTTTGTGTTTTTGGTCGCCTACTTAATGGAGGTTACGTTGATGTTCCATTAACATAACTTAATTAAAGACGTCGTTATGTTTTTATTCAAGTACATTAAGTTAGAAAGTTTATAATCAAACAACTCAGTGCCTACCATTTTCAATTTGTTTTACAGATAAACTTTAAACCGCAAAATGATACCTACCTACCGCCGTTCTGTACATTTCATCAAAGGCCCTTTTTGTTAATCCTTACCTCTTCCAAACGAACTGCCTTCTAAATTACACATACAAAATGGCATTGGGTAACTTATTTTTCCAGGATTCGTCATAATCATCTACAAGAGGCTGTAGAAGAGTGTCGTGACGAACGTACTTGGGCTACCTCCATCAGCGCCTTCCCACAACCTTAACGATGGCATCGTTCCATTGGGTTCTTTCCTACTCTACTTCATCCGATTCGTGGTCGCAATTCAAGAACCTTTCCTAGGCGGTTTTCGATTTTGCGAATGATTGTCCATTGACACTTCAACTTGCTAGTTCTTAGAGCAGTGTCGGTTACATTAGTTCTACAGATTTCCTTGTTACGAATTTGATCACATAGTCTCAGTTTAGCTCTCCATATCTCGATGCGTGACCTTGAGCTGTATACTATGTCTGTTCTGACGCTGTATAGCTTAGTATGAGGCCTATAGTTAGTGATTAATTCTCAGTGCCATATGTCACGTGTCAGTATCACCGGTAAAACACCCTTGTTCCCATTGCCATTTCGCTAGTGTAATTAGGGGCAGTCTGGTAGTTAACACGAATTTAGCTAAAGCCCTTATTGCAAGCTTACAATAGCTTGGTTTTTCATTGTTATAAGTACGTAGCTGGTGAGAGGCAAGACTGGCACCACCACTACCTTAGCCTTGATACGGCGTATACAAACGGAACTAGGCGGAACAAAGCATGTGGCGTGCGGAAATGTAACGAGTAACCTATCGTGCTTTTGATACCAATTTTGTAAGTTTTTACATTTGTGTTCATGAAGTTCCTTCAGAAAATAAAACTGAAATATCAATCATGACTTTATTAAAATAGAAAGTTTAAACAATAAGAAATGATAACTTCATTAATAAACTAATTATTTCCTTGAAAAAGTTATCTTCAAAAATTTCAAAATCAAGGATATGAAGGTACCTAACATCGTATATGTGGGATTTTCATTAGGTACCCTACGTTCGTTCGTAAAATGTGGTTACATCTCCTAGATTTCTCCGCTCATCATACTGGAAAATTGAAATATGGCAACGTGGTAACATAATAAATTCAAGTAAAATGATACCGGCGAGCGAGGTTTTTTATCAACAATACAAGTTTTTATCAACCAACATTAGATTCTAAGTAAAAACCGTCAATGTACCTAGATGTAATAAAATAGTTATTTGGTATCTAGTAAGACTACAGTACCAGTAGGTACTGTAAACAGGCATTTTTACTTCATTGCTACTATGTGAATACGTCCAATTACCTAATAACCTAATAATATTGCATGTTATGACGGAAACATAAAAAGTAATTGTTATAGTTTTTCATTTTTATTTACAAGGAGCTAAAAGTTTAAATCGATTCATAAATGACCAACTCATTGAATCCAGGACACTGTAATAAATCAGAAATTAAAATAACGACCTTCTTCAACATTCCGGGAAGTGGAAGCTACGGGGCGCAGGCTATCAATCTTCTAACGACTGCCGATTGATGTGAGTTTCGACAAACATTTTTTTATCATCAACGTAACAATGAAAATAAAATAGCATTTTTCTCGAGCACGCAATGCGCGGAGGCCATCATTAAAAGACCTTACATTATTTTGCTATTATTTACGAATACTATGGAAAGTTCATAAAGGGTGCTTATTGATGTTGAAGCAAAGTGGTGGTGGGTGGTGGATGGCGGAACGGCGCGCGAGCTAGTCGATGAGGTAGATACTATTCATTGTACCTACATCGCTCCACTCAATTGAACCCTGGGTAACACCATTAATCATTTCGACACCTTTGTAAGCTATATTAACTGTTCGTTTCACATTTTATAACTAGAAATTTAATATCTACTAATAATGGTTTTGAATTAAATTTTGTAAAATATTTTTTAATGCGAAAAGCCCAGTCGGCCCTGTCGGCTATGGTTGTACTAGTAAGAATCCTATAAGACAGACAAGATTGGATTTATTTACAAGGATTTTCCAGAAATAGCTCAAGATGGAGAGGACTGCATAAGAAGGGAAGAGAGGCCTTTATCCTGCAGTGGAAAATATCAGGCGTATAAAAATAAAGTATTATAATATCTGTGATATTAGTATTTTTTATGTTCGCTGTATTATATACATGTGCTGTGCTGTGCCTTCGAGTTTATGATAATTAGGACTACCTAAACCCATACTAGGATTTGTGTCGTGGATATCAGAAACTGCATTATTGATTACAGTAAGAAATGGGTTTGTGCAAAATTTGTTTTCCGTCATCTACTGTAACATCGCCCAATAGACGGTTCTGGTTCTTAGTTGGCTTTTATAAACCACGAGGCACTAGGGAATTGCGGCGATAAAACCTATCCACACTTTCCACAGTATTCATTTTATTTTCAAGAACGATTCTTGAAAATAAAATGGATTGCAAAGAACAGCATTCCTATATCGGATAAGCCGTTTCGAAAATAAATGGTAAAATACAAATGGCAAATCAATACAATATACAATCATCTTATGGCAAACGCCTACACAAACATGAGCTCATTATGTCACGGGAAAAAACGGAAATTGATAACGTAGCGTTTTATTAATATTTAATAGTAATAATAATCAATATCAGAACTTGCTTTCAATTGCGCAAGGGGTTCATCAAAGCCGACTTGTTTGGGCCCTTGCATGACCCTTAAGTAACTTTTCCGATCCCCTTCATACTCGTACTTCGCTCATTCATATAAAAACTACTAAAGATACATTTAAGATTCCCATTGCAAAGCTGAAAAGGAAATCTCTGCGTTTTAAAGCCTATATATCTATAGCCTATATTTCTCTATTATCATATATCTATATTTCGCCTGTTTGTTCTCAAACTAAACAAGCAGTTCCGTTTTGTTGGTAGGGACGAATAATTGTGTAGTACGTATAAAAGTACGTTTATTCACAAAGTCCTCGTATCGTGTACAGAAATCAACTGCCGGCCAAAAGGAAGCTAGAACGAGAGCTGGCGTCGTTCTAGTAACGTTCCTTTTCAGTTCACAGATAATATATACAAAACTTTACAATAGTGCGAGCGTACTCCCTACAACTTTTAATTGTCTCTGTTTAGTCTAGGTACAATCGAACAACAATATTCTGTTCTCAAGATGTTGGGTTGTTTTGTTATTATTTCCTCTGATAAAAACAAAGTGCTAAAAAAACGGCCAAGTGCGTGTCGGGCCACGCGCAGTTTAGGGTTCTACGACTCTAAAAAAATAGCACTTTTAACTAATATTTCGCAAACGGATCCTTAAATCGAAAAATGGTTTTCACACACCCCCAATATTTCCTATCCCATGACACCACACACAAAAATTATCCCATAGGACAAACGAGAGAAAAAAACATCCCCACTTTACGTGTAGTGGAGGTACCCTAAAAAAATGTTTTCAATGTTTTTATTTTACCAATTTGTCAGCGTGATTAATATGTATAACCATGCCAAATTACAGCATTCTAGTACTAAGACACAGACAGACAGACAGACGGACGGACATGGCGAAACTATAAGGGTTCCTTGTTGACTACGGAACCCTATAAAACAATGCGAGGTTACCATGCCATGCAAAATGAATCCCCCATATCACGGTTACCGTGTTAAACATGTAATTATAAAGGTAAAAAGCTAAAAATAAGCTATTACAACAAATTGCTGAATTTCATATAATAGGTGTTTAAATGCATTATCGGGTCAAGGGTAGTATTTAACTGATATTATGGAATGATTAGCTAAAGTCTAGGCAAGAGTAGGTAATAGTGCAAAGCACGCGAGCTGTTGGTACGAGTATTTGCTTAGAACTGCGAGTTCGAAATACGGCAAGATCTTACAGTCGTAGCGCGCCGCTACGCTTCGTAGCAGCGCTATTATCAGTTATTTACGAGCGCTATACAATAACTGCTGCATGTAGGGCTGATTAGTCATCTTTAGAAGGATTTTTCACTACGTACAGTCAATAAGTTTGGTAAACATTTGGAAAAATATTCATATCATAGACATTTATGTCTTTAAACTGATATTTTATATCATTCTATCTATGTAACTTCTATGTGAAAAAATCCAATAAAGCATTTTTTTCACAGGAAATGTGAGTTAACATCAACAACCCTCAAATACAAAAGAGCTTCGAATGTACCTCTATGTAGCACTAAAATGTCGGGAAAGATATTACATGTGTTTTTCACACTTTTTGCGAGCGCGGTTGTAAGCTTGTGTCAATGCGTTTTAATTTTTTGTTACTACTTTTTAATTTGTCTGGCCTAAGAGAACAAGTTCTAACTGTTTGATAAATTAACTGACTGAGCGACTCAACCGTAAGTCCTAGAGACCTGGAATTCGTTAGGTTCATAATGTAACGAGTATTATGTTACTATGTATCACAGAGAATCAAATAGAAGTATTGAAAACGATGAGCCGTAAACTTATACCAATAAATGAGAAAAATAATACACCTACTTAATCAAGTATCTAAATTTATTTGAACAGATATGAGTAAGTAAAAATTTGTAAGCTCATGCTAGGTCGTCGTATTAATGTCAGAGTCACCTTGTCGTATTAAAGTCGGAGATTATGCTAATAAAGTATAATTATAAAGCCCCTGAATCTTTAAAAAGATTAACATCTATTTATAAACGAAAATATCTACCGCTGCTGTCTCCAATTAGCTGTCTTGAAGGTTTAATCATTAGGGGCATACCTAACTAAATATAAGTAACAACGGCGTCGCCGTCGGTCGTTGTGATAAATCAAAAAGATATCAGGCTTACGGTTTGTTGACCAGAACACTATAAAGGAATAAATTTGAATTGGCTATATTAAATAGATTATATAGACATTAAATTAGGTCTGGCCACTTTGAACTAAAATACTTGAATTTAAAATTCAAGTAAAATTTGTTTACTTTAATATTATATTTTCAAAAATAGATATTTCTATTTTTTTTTTGTTGTTTTGTTTTAGGTACCTCCAATTTCATTACATTTGAAAGCATAGACTCTACTTGCGTTATTCTCGAATAAAAGATTCGACGTGAAAACAATGCGTCTCAAGCGGTACCCCTGTAAAACTAACACTACAATGAACGGTGTGTTATTGGTTCAACAGCTTTCTTCCTGGGTTTTTAGGGTTCTGTACCTCAAAAGGAAAAACGGAACCCTTATAGGTTCCGTTTTTTTCGTTTCACTTCGTTGTCCGTGCGTCCGCCTGTCTGTCTGTCAAGACCCTTTTTCTCAGGAACGCGTTGTTGATCAAGTTGAAATTAATATTGTATACGGCCTCTTAGAGCTCGAAAAAAATCAAGCTTCTGAGTCAACGTAATAAAAAAAATACGTCCATTTATTTGATATATTTTGATACTCGCAAATAAATCAAAACCTATAGGGTACTTCTCTTTGACCAAGAATGATGAAATTTGGCAGAAAGCAAGGCACAAGTAGAGTAAAAAGTCTGAAAATTTATAACTTGTATTTTTACCACATGAAAAAATATTTATTACAAGTGATAAATAGCGAGTCAGACTCTACTGGTCCGTTTTTTTTTATCTCTCAAACGAACCTTGTGGACGCCCGGAGAACAAGGTTAATAATGATAAATTGAAAGCGGATCCGTCTCAAACTATGGCTGGGATTGATCGGCTTGATTTTTGGCAAATCGGTAAAAAAACATACATACCTAAAACAGTATAAAAAAAATATTTAATACTAGCCGCTGCCGGCTTCGGAAGCCGCCCGGGACAAACAAACAACCATACATCCAAACTTAAGCATTTATAATATTTGTAGAATATTATCCGCAAAAGAACGAAAGTGGAAGTGGTAACAGCCTTAGCTTTCAGAACCGACAACCGCTGGTGATGAAGGGTTCTCGAATGGCAAACACAAATCGGACGACACAGTGTAGGAAGGGTGCCCCTGATTGCAGGAAAGTTCGCGGGAAGTCGGTGGATTGAGGTGGTCCAAGACCGCTCGTCATGGAACTCCTTGGGGATTCCAGCAGTAGACTTTTACTGGCTTTTGATGATGATTATTATTATTATTATTATTCTCGTTTACTGCTAGATGATATAAAGATCCTATATTTATACGCTACATTAAAAATGACCGTTTTTACGTAATAAGTGGCTTAAGTGTTAAAGTGTTTTTTATCCTGGTGTATGCAATAAAGAATTATCTATCTATCTATAAGAGGTTGTTTTTCTGTTTATTTGTCTGTTACCTTTTATCTCCGATATGGCTTATCGGATTGTAATGTTTTTTTTACATTCGAAATGTATGTCTGCAAGCATCGTATTATATACACACACTAGGGGGGCGCTACAGTCAATGATGCAAGTACATTAATGTATTAATTTTTTTTTTTATTTGTTACTAAATCATGATTGAATGTAACACGGTCGTCATTTTTAAGACCTCGAAGGAGGCACGCTTTAGATAAGAGAAAAACTTTTTTAATAAAATTATGAGTTGAGCTTGAATTTCGGAATTACTTATTAAACATACTTTTCATGCCGTGGATGTTTGTGTCAAAATACTTTATATATTTAATTATTTGAAAGGCTCTTCTACTCTTAATCAGAAATTCTAATACGATGGGTCTCGTTTCATACCGTCGAGAGTTTCATAAAATCATTCATATAGGTAAATAAGTACGTGTAACTTAAGGTAAAAAGTTTTTTCTTCAGATCGATCAACTTTTAGCTAGAAAACCATCTTAGGGCATGCATCTGGGTACCCCGCTGGCCAAGCCGCCTACGCGACTGTCGTACGGCGGACGGTCGCCCGGTAGAACAGACTACAAAAGTTTCACCGCTCTCGATATTTTTTAAGGTGTTCAGATATAGGTATGACAAATGAAGTTATTTTTTTATTTAAAGCTATCTTCTATCCCAACTGGCCTTTATCGACTTACAAATAAATAAATAAACACCAAATAAATAAATAAAATAAATAAACCAAAAACTGCAGACGCAGAACATGCAAACTTTATTTGCGTCGCGGGAATCGCTATAGTTAGCATTACGTAATAAATGTAAAAATGCTCTAAAACATTTTTTGCTTGCAGCCTTATTGCTACAGACCACCTGACACAAAATTTTGGGATGCCTAAGCTTTTACGTCTGTTTAGGTATGAAACGTAGTAAGCGTGATATCAATGTGCGTAGCCAGCCATAACGTGCGCATCTCTGCGTGCCCCACAGGCAATGCCGGGAAATTTTCAGTAAGTAAAGTAGAGGAACCGCAATTGTACAATCACGTGAAGACGTCATTTGCTTATCACAAATCTAAACGATTCACCCAACTCAATTTTCCGTTTCACATTAGAAACCCTCGGTCGGTTTCACAGAATGAACTTTAATCGCAACATAAAAATTCTGAATTGCAGATCATTTCAAAGGGATAACAGGATTTGTTTCCTTTTACTTCAGGCTTTATTTTGTATTTTGACCCAAAACGGTAGGTACTTGCGTAGTATAAGAACTAGCTGTTAATCAGTTTGAAAGATAGATACTTAACAACTCTTCAAAGGTATTCTTACTCTAGGTAGGTACTCTTTATTTTCTTCTTTCATCAAACCAGATAACCAGGATGGGATAGTTAAAATCACACAAGTAGATCGATAGGTAGGTATATAATCTAAATAGATGGGAAAGGTTGATATTTGGAACTGCGGTATCATGATTTCAATTTCCAGGCAGCATGCCATGGACTTCAATCAGTTTACAATAAAACGTACCTATTACATGGAATGCAAGGATCTGGGTGTTGAGGTACCATGATGTAGGTACATGTAGGTACTTGATATGATAATACTACATAATACACATACACACACATACACCTAATTACTAAACACGCATTTTACTCCATTCATTAATACCACTCTAGGGTACTTAAATTCTATTGTAACTTTCCATTATGTACCTGTGTAAATAGATACTATAAGGTAGTTAAAAATATGTTTTAACCCTTTAACCCTTAACCTTTTATCCCCCCTTGCCTCCTATTATAGGTAAGCATTATATAAAAAAAATAATTCTTTCAATGTTTTCCTTCACCGATTTTAAACACCTGTGACATTTTCAATAATTACAGATCGACTGCTTTATCTAAGATAGACGGACTTGTTACCTGAGATGGCGCAGGTTTTTAAAATTTTTGTTGTATCAAGTAGGTAGGTAAATAAATGTATAATAAATAAATAACCTTCACTAGGATTCCTTGTATCGTGGGTATAAGAAACTACCATGGTATCACAACATCTGGGTGTTGAAACAAATCTGCAATTATTAAATATCTAAATACAAATATTGTACCTATCTTATTTTGGATTTGTAAATAAGCAAAATATAGGTAACATGTTGTTAGGTTAGGTTAGTCAACACTAAAATCATTATACGTAATTTTAATTCCTAATTCCTTTATCGAAGTGGCAAAGGAAAGCTTATGGACTGACGGATCAAGGGATCATGTAAGTAGTCAGATGGTGAAAGAGGCTATAAAATACAACAGCTACCTAGTAGTTACTTAGTAGGTACTGAGACAGTTTTTGCATAAAGATACCAAGCCATTAGATAGTATAGTACCTTACCTACCAACCTTAAATTATTTAGAAAGGTACAACAATAGGGCATAGTTTCTGAGTACCTACCAGCCCTGAGGATGCCAGATTGAATATTCTGTAAATATTTTATTGCAAATGCCTACATCCGTGCTACATAGGTCACGGTCGATACGTCGTCTACGTACTGGATATAATTCCACAATATCCAGAACATCATTTGTAAACCTACGCTTATGCATAGTAAGTTTACATATTTAGAGCCTATGTACGTGGTGTCGTCTAGGTTTGTATCAAAATGAAGGATATAATTCAAAGCAATACACGAAGTCTACGCACGGATGCTTATAGCGCCGTTATAGAGGCCGAGCTTTCATAGAAAAATAAAAATAAAACCCTAATAAAAAAGTAATCATTTTAAAAACAATGAAACCCGACTGCAGTTTCCTAAGTGTGGTTCTATAATCTTAATATTCATTTATATTTTTTATAAGAAATTACACTTCGTGTTACTAAATCCCTCTAGCTAGGCTAAGACGAATCCAATGACACCGTATTTATAAAAATCCATCAAGGCGTTTAGGCTACAGATAAGCTAAAGTATTTTTGGTTTTTCGTAAATCGAATGTGGCGGCTTAGTATTTTTGTTATTTCATATATGTCACTATTCTATGTCACTCTCATTATTATTATTATTTTATCTATGTCACTCTCATTATTGATATTTTATACATTTTATACGTTCTGCAAGCTTACATAATAATTTTCCTATCTGTACCTTTATGAGCCGCAATGGATTTTATGCTTATCGAGGATCGGCACTGATTGAAAGTTTTTTTGATTGTTTTTTTTTTGTTTTAATAAAAAAATCCCTTCTAAGAAAGAATAGCGGAATTATTTTATACCACCCGAGTGTTTGATGGCTATCTAAATAGTAGGTACCTAGTGCATGCCTCCTTCTTACTCTGTGTTTTGTAATTAAGGCCTCACAACCCAGATTATCACGTCAGAAGGTAGAAATAGAAATATCAAACGCAACTGAATTAAAGTTAATATCAGTATACCTACCTACCTACGCAACATCCGCGAAATCCACGCTGACAAAAGTAAAGAAAAACGGACATGTACCTTTAAAAAACGATTACCTACTTTTAAAAAACAACCTGAACATCTGAACAGCTCCAATTTTGGCGAAAACAGATTTTCTCTAGGATATTTTGACATACATAGATATTACCATAATAGTTTCAAAACTAACAGTTTATTTAGATAAAATAATAGTTATCAATATTCATTTCGAACATTTAAGAATTCATACGAAAAAATAAAATAGAAAAAATTGTAAAGTAAAATGTTCAGATCGACAGAAATGGTACATGGAAATGGTGGTGGTATTTAAGGTTGTTAAATTATAAAGTATCTACACCCCCGGCCACTTCAAAATCATATAGAGGTATAATCGTCTCTATCCAAAGGTTGTCTGGAAGAGATCGCTTTTAAGTGATTATATTGTACTATTGTATTGCGCCTATTGTACCTTTATCATTGTGTTATTGTTTAGATCATAAGGTGTATATTAAAGTATTTTCATTTATTCATTCATTCATTCATTCATGACGTCATTAACGATTTCTACGGTTGTTTGTTGTTTTTAAAGATCGCGAATAAACCCCGCGTGTGCTGTAGAGTAGAAGGGATAATTATTTAATCAGTGTTAGTAATTAGGATCACATCACAAGATCATGCGCTGCTAGACAAAGACGCGCTCATGTAAGGCTTTAACCATTGAACTACCTACCTAATACTTATGGCTTATACTAAGTTTTACCACATACTAGTTAGTGTTCAGAGACATATGTACAGACCAACTCTTTCAGCATAAAACTTTCGTGCTTATAAATTGTAACCATGTTTTGCACAAAAATGTTCACCTACACTAAGCTATTTGTGACAAAAGGCTTTTCACAGAAGAATGAAGTTAGGTATTTGTTTTTACATCAAATAGGTTACTTACCTTATTTTAACGGAAAACCTAAAAACAACATTCAAAAGTAATTACAAAACCTACTACATCTGGTTATTGTTTTCTCAACTCCTCAGCTCTTCTATTGAGCAGAGCATTTTGTTTACTGTAACAACGACAGACTGTTTACACCAAAAAAGTTTAATGTTTATGGGAAAATGGAAACTGAGAGGAAAAGCAAACTAAACTTTGTAGGCAAGTATTGTTTTTCCAATCTCGTTAAACTTTGAATCGTAGCAACAAATACAATTAGGTACTTAAGTACCTACACTGTAGGTATACTTACCTACTTACTCAGATTGGGATAACTTTTCTGCTGTTCTAGGTTGCCTGCGTAGGCAAACTATCACCAGCGCGCGACGAGCCATTTCACAGAAGCTCTACTACTCTCTTCAAAAGGCCATAAGATCAATAGTATTTAAACTCTGGATTTCGTAAATCTACGATAAAAGTTATTATATGGTTTGATCTAGTGTCTACACAAATTTGTGTATCAACTATCATTAAACATATGAAATAATCGAAGATAGAAGATTAAACTTGCTGTTGTGGTTTAAACTCCTATTGATCTTACGGTCTAAGGGCCGTAAGATCAATAGGAATTTAAAGCACCTACCTAAGGGTACTCTTACATAATTATCAAAGAATACTTGAATAATTAAAGTCAACAAGTTTACTGTTGAAATACCTAGTAAATAACTATATAATATTATATATATTATTACAAAAATATTTGCGAAAGAATTTGTTTTAAAATCCATGTCAGAGTAAAATATCTATTTATGTATGTTTTTTTGTATAATGCCGTATAAAAAGTTTTCGAAGAGTTTATTGTAGAATATTTACTCGTACCAACATAAAAACGATTTAGGCACATTAAATGAATCATAACCGTTAGGGACTGCGAAGAAAATTGACTGGGCCTTAGATAGATATTTGATATTGAAAGTTAAAATGTATTGTTATGATCAAAATAAAACATTTGTTTCGTTTGATAAATTGGTTTTATTTAATGAGGGCTTTTCTTTAAATAAAACAACGAAATCCCCATAGATGCTCAATAGGTGCTATTTTTGGGAATATTTTTTAATATTATTTCTTGTATAATATCTGTGATATTAGTAATACGTATTGTATAATACTAGTAATGTTTTAATATCGATATGTTTGGTGCTCTGAAAATTGGTGTTCTTTTTAGGAATATACTCCTAATTAAACGAGTTGCAGCGCCCGCGCCGGCGCCGCGTCGTCGTAAGTACATACAGGGCTTGCTTTCTGCTAAATCACTAAACTGGAGAAGTCCTAAAAATATTAACTACTTATTATTTTTAGGACTTCTCCAACCGTGTTTTGCACAACAAAGCGTTCATTCAACAGACAAATTAAATAAGTTTGGTTTCCTTATAACTAAGTTTATCGCATTCTTTCTGATTGGAGAAAAGCATTTTAAAGTGTAGGTACATTGAATTGATTTAGCAGAAAGCAAGCCCTGTATGTATTTACGCGCCCTCATTTATTATTTCTTTACAAAGTACCTTCTTATTCATAAAATATTATTAGGGGCCTGGGTGGAGTTTTTCCATACCTCTAGACTATATGCATCTGTCCGCTGCACTCTCAAGGGGAGTAATTTCGAAAAATCCCCTTTAGGAACGTAATACCGAATTCAAAGCGAATCATAAAAAAAACTACTCATGAAATTGTACCGAGACTTGCCGAGCATAAAACATAAACGAACTGTATGCAAAAAAGAAGATGCATGCCTTAAATTGGTTATCATTGGATATCTATCAAACCATTGGCAGTTCCTACTGAATGCAAACTCATCGTTCGAATTTTGTTTCGAAGTAGGTACTTCTAGGACGCAAAGATAACTCAAAAAACAAATCAAAATATATTTATTGAGGAACATAAACATTTCCGTTTTCGTCATTTTCAGCCTTTGGTTCGTACCCAACAAGACGCGCTGCTCGCTTTGGGCCGGCTGCGGCCGTCTATCTGTTTGTCAGATCTGTCACGAGGCAATAGTTACATGTTTTTGCAAAAAAAAAAAAAACAAGTACAAACGTTGAATGTAATTTATCTTTTAAACTGACAACTATGTACAAGTAGGTGTAGGTATACAAAAAATACAGATGAAACAGCTAGCTATCTAAAGACCGTTTCAAAGTATCTTTAGATAGCTCAACTGATCCAGATCACTACCAGACGGAAGCGTTCCCAAAATACTAGCCACGCTGAATGGCAATGCTAATGTGTTGACCCAGATAAGAGTCAGCACTCTGGTCACGCGTCGCTTCGACCATTCACCCCGCAAGAATTTTGAAAACTTTTGAAAACAAGAATTTTGAAGACTTCTATATTTGCGCCTATTGAGATCCTCGGCCGAATCAGCCGCTGCATCGGCTCTAACTGACTGACCCCGACAGATGAGATGGTACTAGGGTATCTACGCATGTATCGTCCTATACCTAAGGCCTTCCCCTCTCCCAAGGGACAAGGGTCATGCCGTCAGGCCGCTTACCATCGTCACGTAGTAGACCATTCGGTTCGAGAACAGCTATGGAACGTTGATGCATAGTTAAAGCAAAATCTTTCTTGCAAACTGAAAGAATAATACAACTACTTACCTGCATAAGTATAATACAAAAAATACAGATGAAATAGTCTAAATCCGTCTAATTAATCTTAAGACCGTTGCATACGATCTGTAGGTACACCAACAAAATGGCAATGACTAATTTTGTCAGGCTTAGCAATGTACGAAACTACTCTCGAAAAAGGAACAGTTTTGGGCTTAAATATTAGGGGACAGATCACTTCCAGTAGCGTCCCCAAAATGATGGCTGAACTGCCACGGAGAATGAAAATGCTAAGGTTGACTTAGATGAGCCAGCTTCTCCGCGTTGCTTGGACCAGTCGCTCTGAAGGAATTTTGAATAATTATGAATATCTTGTTATAACTTGTATTATTGTTAAGGTCCGACCGAGACTAGTTTTTTGGCTATGGCCGAGACCGAGACCGAGACCGAGAATCGCAAGGTTCATAATTAATTTTTAAAAATCTCAAAAAATATTTTATCAATCAGAATCGAATCAGTCAAGTCATTTTGGATTAGTAGTAATATCAATAGTAGTATGGTATTGTGGTATATATAGTAGAAACATCTAATATAAACTGCCATAACAAACTGTCTAGTAATCAAAATTTTGCAGATGTATGTTATAAGTAAGGAACAGCCACTTCCGCATTGTATTCTGTTAAATTGTGTCGCCTTTTTTTGTGGGCGACTTTTCTTATGTTTTTTATTCGAAAGAGTAAGCAAAATAAGAGTACCTGCAGGATAGAAACCGTAAACTAGAGACTGCAAGCGTACCTATCGCAATTTAATTATTATCAACCGACTTCAAAAAATAAGTTTCTCAAACGTGATATCTTAGCCAATGTAAACCGATTTTATTCCGATATTCTTTTTTTAAATCTCGAGTTATACTGTCTTCTGAGAAATACAACCTGGGAATTTTCAAATTCAAAGTAAAAAGTCCTTCTTTCCTGATACGAGTGCTTCACCGCAGACTACAGCAGCGTATATGAGACAAACTGAGGTCAGATGCGAATAATTAGTCTGCAGGGATGGCAATCGCGAACGAAGTCGCGGGTTTATAAATATAGACAGCCTACGCAACCTAGGCAGGTATTTTACTAATCAAACAGTGCACAATCAATATTTATTTCATATTATCAATATATCACTCTAATAACATAAAATCGAGAGCGGCAAGAAAAAATAAATTGTTGTTTCACTGTGATATACGGAAAATTAATTTATATTATATTAAATTTAAGAGCTTAGCTCTTGTTGCTGCAATGATGCATTTTCCTCCATCTTTCTCTTACTAATGCGATATTTTTACTTCTTTATACGATAAGACAGCGATCTGCTCTTTTATTTGACTCATGGAGTTTATTCTTGGTCTTCCCCTGTCTAACTTTCTTTCTACCTTTCCTTCTACGGGCGATTACGAATGAAAAACTAACCGAGCGGCACTCATTCACTGTTTGTTTACTTGTTTCATTGGTTGATCTTCGATGTAATTTGTCAATGCTGTGTTCGCCTATAATTGGTTATCAGAACTTATCCCTATCGCTAAGACAAACAATGTGTAGATATCTAAGCTGTTGGCGTGCCTTATTTTTAATAAATAAATAGATGTACCTCATTCAATTACTCTTACTTAAATAACCAATCACGTATGGCACTCAGCGACCGAGCGAGCGAAATTCAAATATTGCGGAACTTGTGATTCTCGGCCGTGGCCGAGAATTTTCTGAAAATTTAGCCGAGACCGAGAATCATTTTTTAGCCGAGAATGGCCGAGACCGAGAGTAGTACGGAATCATTAATGCGCTAATCAGAGTTTCACTTGACTGTTCTTTAAGATAACGCGTGCGACTATCTATCAAGTTGCTCTATTCTATCTCCAGTTTGCAGCAACCTCAGTGGTCGTCCATCTACTTGACACCACGATGGATACTTTACTTGCGGGACGATCGCTTTATTGTTATGGAGAATACTTAAATAACAATAAAATACTGTCTACTTATAGGATACTTGTGCCTCTACCAAGGAACTCAATACAGAGCAAACAACTTGGTTTATGCTCTACGAGCCTCTACGCTCTTCGTAGCGATGATGGTGACGTAGCTTGCCTGGTAGATCAACCAGCAGCGTTAAACACGAATATTTTGATGGGTGACTGTTAGTGGTATTTCCAATCGGGCTATTATCAGATACGTGTACCCTAGCACACAGTGCCGTGTGCATCCGACATGCCCCGGGGTAGTTTATGTTATCTGTGCTCAAATTATTTTAAAAACTGTTTCAAAAAAATTGTTCTACTGATACTAATTTCATATTTTTTTAGTTAATGCTCTAAATATGACGAACATGAGACTGAATCTGTTATTAGAGTGGTATAACGACTGGGAAGACTTAAATACTTGTATCTGGGTAAGTACAACAAATTTAATTCCAGATTCTTACATAAGTACATTAATTTTAAAATATCTTAGTTTTCGTCCGGGGTATATTTTGTAATTGTGATTAATATATAAGAAAATACGGCGTTAACTCGTAATTAACGTCTTAATCAATTAACTACTGCTAGCAAGTAGGTATTTTCTAAAGTACATTTTTATAAAATTTGAAAATGGAATGACAAATTTCTTTGAAAACGAAAAAACAAGTAAATTTTTACAAGATGTTAAATCATTTAAACATCACATATCACAAATGATATACTACTTATTTTTTTGTAAATACATACATTTATTGTGCCTACCTAAATCAAAAACAACCATATCCGAGACAAATATTTGCAGATTATACAAACATTTGTCCCGAGGTAGAAATCGAACCCGCAACCATCTGCGTCTCACGCTGTTTTCCTTCATCGTTAGCACGTTTTTAGACGCACATCAATTGAAAAATTATTCGGTTCACGACCGGGTTCGAATCCACGGAAGTCGGAGTAACGCCCACTAGGCACGGCTATTACACAAATAGGTATTTTGCCGTTTCGGAGATAAACAGTCAATTATGATACAGACAAATGTATTACACACAAAAGAATATACGGGTAATTTACGTGTCGCGGGTTATCTGAAACATTCGAATCCATCCATGGAACGCTAACTGACATCTACCGGTTAAATTCGACATCTCTAGTTCCAAAAGGTTCGGCTATGGACAGAGTCAACAATATGCAGGCAAGGTACATAACTGGCTTTGAACTTTAAATAGGTATTCACTTCGGAGCGCACAGATGGCGTTAGCTGCACAATACTGACTTTATTCATTATGTGTCTCAGCTTCAACACACTAGCGTAGCGTCACCGTAGCGTTACATTCTATTTGGAACACACAATCATAGACTAGGTAGGACCTAGGACCATCCTAGTTAAGGATACTAACTACGACGTATCACACAAATTTTGGAACTAAGAAGTAGGTAGGATGTAAATTTACTTGTTTGAACTTTAAAAAATGAATAAGTACCTACCTATTAATAAACACCTCACATACAGTAACATAGATGCCTACCTCAGCGGATGCGTCCTTGATTATTTAAGTAGGTAGGTAGGTACACAGAGAACCAAGTAATAGTTAGATACTTAAGTGCCTATGGTACCTTTTTATAAGGGGGGAACCTACTTACCTAGTTTAACATGTTTTTTTTTATCTTAGGCACCTACCAAGATAGTTAAGTACCTACCTACCTAGGTAGGTACTTGTATTGTAAGTAGGTTTGTAGGTACTTAAGTCAGGTTAGAGGTTTAATGTTTTGTTAAGAATAGTAGGTAGGTAGGATCGAGATAGGTACCTAGGTACCTACCTAATGTTACCTAATGCCCAAAGATTATAGTACCTACCTAACAGACCATGATCTGCCTAGGTAGGTACGGTGTTATGTAGGTAGATTAGTGTAGGCCCTGTCAACCACACAGGAACTACGTAGGTGGGTAGGTACCAACCAGCCTTCGAATTACAAATTTGCAGGATACGATCATAACGATAAAATATGTACTAATGTAGTTTTATAATATCTGTGGCTGAGGGGAATCTCGCTCGAGATGAAACGTGGATGAAACTGTGTGAAACAGAACCACAAGCAAGCGTATTATTTTATTCGCTCACAATCATACACACACACAACCACATAACAGCGGGCGAAGTACCACTACACTGGCACCACATCACCAACAAAGATCGAGACCAAGCTCACCCGGGCACGATTCATTGATCCGAAACCCTCCTCGGTATCCCGACAGAGACAAAAAAGAGGAGGGATTAAAATATTGCCTGCTATTCTTCTCCGTTGCTCCATTCAATGTAATTGTTTATACCGCGTTGTTCAAAATCTATGGGTATACTTGGTTATACTCATTGTACCAAAGATAAATAAACAGTAGTAAAAGGGCATCTTTATCTTATTCAATGCGTGCTTGGGTTGACTATAAATGCGTTAGTATCCTAGTAATAGTCTGTGCAGACTTACTGATGATGCTATTTAACGCATGGTTGAATGTTAGCATCACAAGGCTAAGTCTGTCTGTGGGTTGTATGATAGTTGCTTCTATGGCGGTAATAGCCGCGTTCACATAATTATGCGTCATTCGCGTACGAATGTTGACTAGGTACTTAGTACTCATATACGACCGCGTATAATACGTAGCGGAATACGCATGGGTATTCCGCACAAGCGCGCATTTTGCGCTACTAATTATAAATACATAAATAATAAACAATGCTGGACGTTTTCCACACAGCATCATCTAGCCCTAAACTAAGCAGAGCTTGTATTATGGGATCTACATGACTGATATATTAATTATATACTTTTTTAAATGCATACATATTCTACATAGAAAACACCCAGACCTGAGACAGATATTTGTAGATCATACAAACATTTGTCCCACGGCGGGAATCGAACCTTCTGCGTCTCAGACGGGCCTTCGCCCACTGCGCCACAGAGGTCGTCAAACCTCTGTACCAGTATACCTTCTGATGATGATGATTATGCTAGATAGCATTCTCTTCCAGCTAACCTTTGTGTTAATGGAGAAGAGTCTTGAGGTAGTTGCATGAATATAAGAAAAATTATAAATTATATGCTAAAGCTAATCCATTAATAAAACATAAAAACTATTCCCCAAATAAACACAATTACATATACCTATCTACTTACATAACCTAACCTTACAAATTACAGATAATAATTGATAGACTACTAATTATTCTATATAAAATATATTATTCTCACAATATGAACTCGGTGAACAATATGAACTACCACTCGGTGGCAAGGCAATCTTCGCCCACAGCTCCATTAAGAGATAGGTACATAGCATTACACAAAATACACAGAGCTCATTAAGCTAGTGCTTTACCGAACCTATATTCGGTATACAGAGAAATTAATGGATATATCTTACTAGCTTTTTTGATCATTTACTACATAAATAATTGTGTATTCTCTCACTCGACACTACACTCACACGTACACTCCCCACATAAACTCACTAGCATGCAAACTATTGCCCCACACTCTCGTACTAAGCTAAACAATTACGCAGTAAGTACCAAAATATTCACACTCTCACACATTGGTCCTTACTCGTAAATTTGAGTTTATCATTATTATTAATTTTGCTCGTTTTTTCTTTTCATTTCCCATCTTTTGTTTAGACATAGTCCTGAGAACTTACCCAAATAGTAACTAGTTTTATTTTTAATATAATAACTTCAATGTGGGATGGAATTTCGAGATGGGTAACTTTTTGTGTATAATGTTATGATGAGGATGAGAATCTGAAGCGAATAAATGTGGCCCTACAGTACAGGCTCGACAGAGACCACAGTGTGGGGGGACAGAGCTCCGTCAGGTACTTATTAATGTATGTTAAGTTAATTTTATTAAGTTCCAAATCATGTTCCGAACACCTATATAAAC
The DNA here is from genome assembly GCA_958496245.1 of Perizoma flavofasciatum. Classification (NCBI taxonomy): domain Eukaryota; kingdom Metazoa; phylum Arthropoda; class Insecta; order Lepidoptera; family Geometridae; genus Perizoma; species Perizoma flavofasciatum. The sequence goes on along the minus strand of OY292425.1, from coordinate 6,966,428 downwards.
GAAATAAAAGATTTATTATTATTTATAGGTGGCCACATCATGAACTTCTACTACATACTATTTTATACGTTTCTACTAGCTAAGTAAGTACACGGTATCAGTAAAGTGCCATGCCATAGGTATTTTAATATATCGTAGTACCATTTTGTAACAGGTATTTATTACCCCTAGTATCACGATTACCTACTATGATCCAACTCTAGGGCTAGTAATGGAAAACAAAGTTGAGAATAGCTAAATTGTGCGTACAAAGTGAAAAGGCAATGTTGTGTTTCTCGTTTTTAAAACCGAGCCAGGTGGCGGCTAGTGTTGCTATCTCGGTCTAACTTTTGTGTATAGAGAATTAGAGAGAGATGAAGCTTTTATCTCGTTGTTGACTGGCCACCGCACGCTTCGTTTCGTTCGTTCATTCGTTCGTTGCTGCACATCGACATCAACCGAACCGACCGCGGACCGTTTTTCAGTGTATAGCGCGTTCCTTCGCGTCGCGCTTTTATCTAAACTCTAACCTAAAAAGTTTAACAATCCTGTTATTTTTAGTACATACCATTCTTTTGTTAACATCAACAAATACTCATGATTACCTCGAATTTATAAGTTAGTGTTGTGAACTATTACGCCCAGTAAGACGGGGCGTATATAAAGTGTATTTTTGTGCAAAAAGTAAATAAAAACGGCAAGCTGTGGGGATCGGGGGCCTTTTTTTTGCCGCCGCAGGGGATGTACTATCCTGTGAGTATCCACGCCTTTATCACCATCGAACAAACGCTTTCATAGATCCAAAAGATTTAATTTATTAATTAAAGCCCACGGAGGGTACGCCAATTTTAAGTGTCGATCATGCAGGATCAATGGTCATTCCAAATTTTCTCAGAATCTCGTAGGAACAGAGGAAGTTAAACTTGTATGGGGGATGCTGTATTTATTTTGCCGTCAGATCAGTACCTACTAGCACGGATTTATTTTTATTGGTCATATTCTTTACGCTCTAGTAGGTAAACAAACTAGTAATTGATGTATTTTTGTGTAATTAGGTGTATCCCTGAACCAATAGTAGTTGAGAACCGCTTAGAACAATGAACTTTGACAATAATGAGACCTAATATCATAGAAGTCATCCTTTGTTGTGACATTGAACACTAATGTCTTATTTGCTATCCCTCCTTATTATTACATGGTAGTAAGAGATAGCGTTACCCTGGTTATGTATTTGTACAAAAAAATAAACGATTATTTTATTCCATTTGGTCCTTACACCTTTTGGTCATTGTAAGTATATTTTAAACTTCTTTGGTACCAAGATTTAGTTTAGTAAAACCCAGTTTATGTGAGAAATATTGGTGGAAATTCTTTATAAACATCAGTTACACTCTAAATGGGTGTAATAATAATAATAACTAACTAGATTACCCCAAAAACATGGGATAACTAGTTATAGTGTTTCTTTGTATCCCCGTCTGTACAGAAGTACTTGGAAAAGGCTTGAACTAAGTTTTTACTCCATAGGTTTCTTATGATGGTAGGAATTATGGTCCGAGAGGTTTTGCATGATTTACAAAGAACTCTGTATATTTAGCAAGAGCCTCAAATCTGCATGCATAGCTTGGCTGTGTAATGTCTACTAGAATAGACCTATATTATGAATATTGAACTGCATTTTAGATAATTATAACTAACAAAAACCATAATCGGCATAAGTCAGCAGGTACTTTACTATTTCTCCTCCTAACATTATTAAAGTTATAGATAAATTTCCTAAAATGATACCAAACTTGGAATTTAAATACCTTATATTTAATTTTAATAAATAATTTAAATTTTGTTTCATCATTAATTTGGGTCAGTAAATATTATGAATAACTTACTAACGCAAGCCCATGGCTTTATGTGTGCTGTACCTAGATATGTTTTAATTCTGGCATGATGACTATCCGATTACATAAAAAGTAGCTGGACTTTTTATGCTAACCAGTGGAGATGTGATAAACAGAGCAACATGGATTGGAAATATTAAGGAGAGGGATAGACTACTGCTGGACATAGGCCATGCCCAAAGAATGCCATGACAAACAATTTTTTGCCACCTCCATCCACTGAATTCCCACAACCTTTGAGATGTTATTTATTCATTGGGTGGTCTTCCTACACTGCGCTGTATGGTTCGTAGAATGATTGCCATGAGAACCTTTCTTCCTCATCGGTAGTTATTGGTTCTGCATGCTATATGACCTACCCATTGCTATTTCAGCTTGCTAATTCTAAGAGTTTGCTCGCTTCACCCATGTTTTATATGGTGTTCACCTTAGATTTTGGTTCTGAATTACGGGCCTAGAAATGAATGCAAATCAAGCAGACAAACATAAGCTTTGAGTCTAGTTAATGTTAATAATTTTATTCTACTGATGTTCTGCTATTTTAGGCTGCATTACTTACTACAGATGTTCTTGTTTACTTTTTTACAAATCTACCTCAAAACAACACCACCATGAAAAATAACAAAGGTTAGCTGGCATGAAATTCGCCTTTAATAAGCATAAATTACTTGTTATATATTGTGCAATAAAGCACAATCTATGAATCTATGAATAAAAGTTAATTAGGTCTAGGTACAAACTCTCACCTAAGTAGGTGTACTAAAGCACACTCACCTACTTTTTAAGCACTGGTTTTCATTCATCTCATGTGTTATAATTTTATAAAGTAGTCTGCAAAGATGTTTTTCAAAGGTCTAATGTAGAAACCTATTATTAGTCTTTTGATTTATTGATTTTTAGATTTACTATAATTACACTTTGTATTGCCGTAGGTTTCTCTAAAAAACAAATAAATAATTAAATACAAAATTCAAATTCAAATCAAAATTCAAATTAAAAAGGTATTGATTAAATTCATAAATCCATTGCTTTTTCAACAACAAAGATAATTTAGTACCTACAGTTGTTTTTTTTCACAGTATTTCTGGATGTATGTACTACACTGCATTATTGAAGTAACGGAAGCTATGAGTACCTCTCTGTTCTGTGGACAGGGTAATTAAAAAACTCAATGCATTCTCATTTCTAGTGTGCCATTAGCTTTCACAGTGGGGCATACACACCTATATAAGGATTATTAACTAGTTTTCTGATTGCCTCCATTCATCTAAGTAAGCTTCTACCAATCTCACTTCTATTTCCTTTCATCCTTATACCTGATTCACCCTATGCCCGTTAGTTTTTGTCTTACCACCCCACACGCACACATTAGTGTAGCTTCGCGGTGTGAGTGGTTTACGTGTTGACGTAGGTCGCCTTGCTTACCCTTTGAAATTTTAAATAGTGATCTCTGTTTTGAATAGAATTCGCAAGAGAAGATTACTGGAACCCGTTCATGGCTCAAGGTAAACGTGAAAGCCGACGAGGAGATGGTAATAAATACGAATTATTCGCATTCCGGCCCTTTGTTCACGTCGCGAGTTCAAGGGTGTTTAACTTCACGACTTTGGTCTGGCTGAAGGGACGGCGGCTACCTGCTGCCAAACCAGACATTATAATACTGGTTGAGGTACACAAATATTTATTTTTTTGTTGTGGAATGAATTACAAAATGTTAGTAAAGGATCGTAGTAAGCTACTTTCAACTAATTGTAGTGGGCTGGGGGCTTCTTCATTGTCGTCAATTTAAGCACCACTTATCATAATAAAGACTGTCAAGCAAAAAATTATACCTAGCTGTAGTAAAAGCACATTACGGAATAACAATACCACAGTTATTATAATACTATATTAGACTATAATATGCAACCATAGGAGCGAAATTGATCTAGTCTTCCTGAATAAAGTTTTCAATGGTGACTGCATGGATCTTACTAACAGCCTGAGTGTTGCTGCTCCATCTCCTTTACCAATGATTAAAGCATACAAACTGTTTAGTTTACCTTACTCTAGAAAAAGCCTCAGTCAGCACTATACATTCACAATTATGTATGTATATGTCTTTTTTATTATAACAAGCTACATACATAATTATGTATGTATATAGCTTGTTAAAATAAAAATGAGAATATTATTACGACGTGATTTATTTCAATTGTTTCCAAAATATAGGTAGTCGATTTAATAATTGTGTGTTCATTCGCCAGTTTTTTTGTTAGTGCGGGGTGTTAGCCTGTGTTGGTTGTACTAATAAATAAATAAAAAATCTGATGTTCATTTTGAAACAAGTTGAAAATCGTAGGTATACAGGTAGTGGAAAGATATTGATAGGACTCGCAAATAACGTACATTTTCTTCGGAAGTTTTGTAGGTTTTAAGGTTCTTTATCCAAAGGGTGCCAATGCAACGGAAACCTATTACTAAGCCTATGCCGTTATTCTGTCTGTCTGTCTGCTTATCACAGGGATGTATCTTTTCAATTGTAGTATTTCGTTAAGGATCGCAAATAACAAAAAAGTAACCAAATAAAAATTTAATCTTGGTGCTAACCAAAAGATCTTGTGTTTAGAAATATTGTGTTGTTCCTTACCACCAAACGTGAGGCCGAATCGCACTCGGCAGGTTTTTTGACTACAAGAAAAATAAAACTCGTACAACAAAGTGGGGTTCAATAGACTCCATATCTCGGATTTTTAACCAAAACTAAGCCATCCAATCAAATCGTTTCGAAAAAACAAAAAATACATTTTCTTTTGAATAGAAGTGACTTTTCAGCATGAAAATTAGCAACTTATTCCCGACAGAGCGGTGACGGCAAATAGGTTTTCCGCCCGTCCGACATCCGCTAGTCACATCGCATAGTGGTAATACCAGACACCCAGGACAAGGTTTCGTGCAATAAATTTAAGATGTAATTGAACCCTGTTGCAGTATATTGTAGTATATATATATATATATATATATATAATAGGGTCTTAATGAAATAACGCAAAACCTCAAATTGAGTTTTATCATTATCATTCATCTATCAATAAGTTTTAGTTATTTAAAGTAGAAAATATTCGTATTTATGCTGCCCTGAGAAGTTCTGATAGTTTTATAACTCTTCGAATCTTATCAGTGAAGTGCGTGGCCGCACCGCCGAGGCGACGGCCGCCTGCCGCACCGAGATGGACTTTCTAGAATCAGTAAATCCTACGCATAAAAGTACCATCATACTTTCTATTCTGATCAAACAATTTTTTTGACTAGGTTTTGCGTAATTTCACTAGGACGCACCCCATGTTGAACCCTCTCCAAAATCAATTAACTGAAATTTAATGAAAGGACCTTAGAAAGTCGCTCTAAAAGTAACAACAATCAAAAGGAGTGAAGGGTCGGGCTTCTTTGATGTCCTTAAAAATGACGTCGACCGTCTTATGTTTTACACTTTACTTAATGAAACATCTTTGTAACTAAATAACCTGAAACAGAAAATTCATCCCAATATTTAAGCAAGATTCAACACTCAAGTTTTAAGTTGTAGGTACTGGCTACTCGAAATACATATTAATGGAATATTGGCAAAAAAAAAAAGGCGGCGGGCGATCTAGAGTTAAAGAAAATGTTCATATGAATATTAAATCTTAATATTATAATATTAAATAAATACCTTCATATTCATTTTAACAATAATATACAAAAAATTACACAATAATCACAAGCAAATCATCCATTTTAGTAAAAACTTGTCATACGTACTTAAAGATTTTATTCACGATTCCATGCCTTATTTGTCAGGTTTGCCTGCTCTTTGCCGGGTTATTTTCTTTTATTCAAAGTTTTTTTTAATATTACTGTAACTAAACATATAAGTAGTCGTAAATTGTAATTAATATAAAAAATAGATTTCAAATGAAATTTCACCTTTATTACTAAATGTATATGAGACCGCCCTTGAACCGTAACATAAACACAAAAAAACACAGACGAATTAAGAACCTCCTTTCTTGGCTCCATTTGGCTCCAAAACCAAATGGTGAAAACCCTTATAGATTCGTCATGTCCGTCTGGCTGTCTGGTCTGTGTCAGTGTTTCTCTATGTACACGGCAAGTAAAAGCCACTTTACATAATTTAAAATATAAGTTTGAATGAGGTTATTTTTCCTGGTCTGGAAACGGCCGAGAATTACGCTCGTTTGTAAAGGCGAATCGAAATAGGACATTGAGTAATATCAACCCATTTCAATTCTGTCAACTTTGCCAACGACTGGTTCATCTTGTAATCTGCGCAACTTTCCATAATGTAATTATCCCGGAACAACATGGCTTTTCTAAGCCGCCCGCCCGTGTCAAGGAAGTCTACTACCACTTACCTACTTATATTCGCAAATGATTTTTGTAATAAGCTTAACAAAAGCGCCCAGGTGGGTACTGTATACATAGACACCAGAAAAGCTTCTAACAAGGTTGACCACGAGATACTTTTAAATAAAATTGCTTTCAATAGTATACGTGAAATCTTCTGCGCTGTATGTCTTCTTGTACATAACCGAACACAAAAGGTCGTCGTCAATGGTTCGCAGTAAACATTACATACATTATATCTGTCGCAGGCCTCATCCTAGGACTTTTTTATCCTGTTCATCTATCTATACTAATATTATAAAGAGGAAATATATTTTTCTTTGTTTTTTTTGTACCGAATACCGAATAGGCTCCGAAACGACTGCACCGATTTTATCAATTTTTCTCTAATAGAAAGCTAAATTATCGGGAAGTAAGATAGCTTATAATTTATTTTCAAAAAAATTAGAGATCCTTAAGTAACATAGGTTATAATTTATTTTCAAAAAAATTAGAGATCCTTAAGAAAATTGCAATAGTGTAACCCAAAGTAGCCAAATTTTGCCTATAAAATTCATTATTTGGCGTGCGCTGAGAAAACTATTGATGATACATAAAAAATATGTACTACATGATTACAGGAATCATTATTACCTACAAAAAAGTCCTCGAGGGAATATATCTAATTATCATAGTTAAATCACAATAGCAGCTTTTGTGTTCTAAAATTTAATTAGATCGCCGGTAGAACAAAAGTTGGTTACATTCGTATCGTAGTATTAATTCTTATTCAAATAAATAGTTATAATCAAGGGTATTTATGTAGCTTTTTAACCTTCTAACTAGCATAGTAGTATTCAATAGGAACTGCTAACGAAAATTAGAGTAACGCATTCCTTACTTACAATAATATATTTTTTAATGAGTTATAAGGAAAATTCGCGACCCTGACATCGTGTTTTGACACTTATTGGGCAGCTTTATTTTTCTAGACTGCTCGTTACTTGCTGTGGAGCTACACACTCCACGGCAAGTAATGAGCATTTCATATAAGCGGAACAGCTCTCCGGTCTTTATGCACTTAATCACTCAGTATGAACCCTGGAACTTAAGCTCCAAGATATGAGTACCACCCTCCTTTTATAAAATATCACCCCATTCACCATTTCACACGCTGCGTTTCGCACCATTTTGCACGCAGCTCCATACTTTAAGAATCCAAATTTTGGAATACAATATCTTTTTAAAAGGCATGCTGGCTAACAATCTCAGATTCTTGATCAGAAATAATGCTATTATATAATATTGCTCTTCGTAGCGGAAAAGTAAAACCGTTGGTTCAGTTAATGTATGGTTTCAACAGAAATTGCTAGCAATAAACGCTTCTAAGACATCATGTTAAATATGATTTTTAGGGCTATAAATAATTAAAAAAAACTACAAACCGCTTAAACAATGGTGAAACTCTCAAAGGGTTATTCCCACCAATGCCAAATCTATTGTTCTCCAAATTATAAATTCCATACATGGGTTCCCACGCAATCCCATGCCATTTTTAATATAAAAATAAAGTAGTTTTCTTTCCCAGTCATTGCCACGAGTTTTAGGTAGGTTAGTAGGTACAGTTTGATGACGATCTTCGTGCAGAATTCGTTCGCCTAATATTTTCAGTTTTGTTATACATGTCTTACTGTACGGAGGAATCCAGAATCATAATGAATCCTCCTTGTAACCTCATCGCAATAAAAAAGAAGTCAGCAACCAACTCCACTTTATCAGTTCTTGACGGATATCGTCTCTTTGTGATGTTTTAACAATATTCTACCTTGCGCTAGCATTTTTATTTCTATCTCTAGAGTGAGATTGCAACTTGCAACAAAAAACGTCTTGCCGATCTTTATTACGATGTTGTTGTTGGCTGTACTTTTGCTTGGCGTAGCCTTGGTACTGATATTGTATTCTGAGGCGTGGGATTGATTGAAACAAAATAAGTAGCTAAATTATTATTAAACTATTTCGTGGGATTGGGAGGGAAAAATATTTACATTGAGTGGGAATGATCCCTCTCAAAATACATGATACTAAAAATATCTGGCCCTAATTTTAAAATAATACCTAACCTATCACCTATCTATCCAGTCTATCCAGATAGTTTATGATCTAAAATATTAGCATTGGTCGGGCTTCTTCTCCCAGCTGTTAAATGTAACTATAAGTTGTGTACGTATAAGTTGTCTTTATCGCGCTTACCTTTAAAAAATACAGTAGATAAATGCTTTCCAAAAACTAAAAAAAAACGGCTACCGACTTCGCACGCGTAGAGTCGTGTTTAAATTAAATAGCCCGACGTTTTTTCCATCTTCTATTGCAGCGCCCCCTGAAGACTTGTAGCGATTAAACCTATCTAAGAAAGTCCTTAAAGCCATACAAGAGATAAATGATAACAGACAAACAAACAACTTACGCCAAACGCAATACCGGATTCTTACGTGGCGGGTAAAAAGATAATGAAAACATTTACATTTTAAATGCGAGCCAACATTTTTAGACAACAGACGGGACTCGGAGGGACGGGGATCTTGAAGCTACTCGTATGTCCACGTGCGTATTTTTCTGCGTGCGGCGTCCATCATCAGTTCGCTGGCACCCTTGTATTTTAAAGCAGCAAAATAATTTAGAAATTCAACCTTTTACCAATATTCTATACTGTTGCAGAATCCAGCGACCAAATGAAGTCTTTTGTGCGTAGTTTGATATCAAAGCTCAGGCGAAGGCCGGAGTCGCCTGGGCTCGCGGCCCAGTTATTAGGTACTTCAGTTATTTAGGTTTTCCGAGCTAATAAATTGCTAATTGTTTCACCTCGAACCGCAGTCACATAATTATTGAACTGTGGTTTAATTTGTTTAATGATTAAAAAATAATAATTGAATTTTGGTCCCAGGTCGAGTCTTCCTGACCTTTTATAGGTTTCTTACTGTTCACACAGCTTTAACGATCCTCAAATCATTATGAGTTCTGAAGAGTCGATGGCGCGTTTTTCGTCCTCTATTCTTTGCCGTTTGTGCCTAACCAGTTTCATCGGGACTTGTGGCTTCCTAGAATTTAGTTGCTGTTATCTGCGGTTAACTGTAGGATTAGCACAGTTTTATGTTAGACAAATAAATGTATTTCTTTCTTTCCATCTATCTATGCTTGGCTATGTTTATCGAAACTAGCTGTGCCACGGCCGCCCTCGGCCCTCGAGTCGCCGCGTCGCATCGCCAGGCCGCGCTATTACTTCTTTTGCTCGACTCCTAAGGGTCGTAGCGTAATGTTAAATAGCCTATAACCTATTATATTGGGCTATTAAATGCAAGATTTTTTAAAATCCGACTGGTAGTTCCGGAAATTAGGGCATTCAAACAAAACAACTAAACAAACTCTTCAGCTTTATTATTAGTATAGATTATTTATGTCGCATAATTTTCAGATATTATTGGACTAAATTGGCGATTTTCCAACAACATTGATATCAATTTTAAATTGCGTCGTTTGAAGCTTTCGAGGGTACACGTGTAATGTACCTACTCCAAATTTTAACATATCCCCAAGACCGAAAGCCAAATTCTAGCTTTGATCTATTCAATTAATAATTACAGGTACTTTCCTAGATTCGAATTACAAAATAAAGTAGTTACTAAAGAAAGTGGTCTCCTTATTCTCAATGGGTGCAATATCAATTAACATTCGTATACAACGGGGTAACAGCCAGCATGAACAATAGATGATATGCTCGTATTGTTAAGGATTCATTATAGGCATCTTCCTGTTAGATATATCTTATGTTCACTGATTGGGAGACTTGCGTGTTATTCAGATAACGAGGTCATGTTATCTGGGGGTCGGTTAGAGACCAGAACCAGAGTTTTTAATTCCTATTATGCATTGCAACGAACTATATAAAAGCTAATGGGAGAAAGATAAGGAATATCAATGTATGTTTCAAATGTATGTATGTTTCAGTTTTGGCAAATTTTGCAGACTTGTCATAAGCAAATTAGAGTAGATATTATGATGATAGTGTACTATCATCATATAAGGATGAAGATATTGTACGGATTAACCAATAGTTAATGTAAAATATTAATTAAACGTGACAGGCGAGGCAGGATTTCACGCCTGCGTGACCTTCCTGCACTTATGAGGCTTCTAGTGAGTCTGATGATCACAACTTTAAATTTTTCATAAACCAACACAAATTATCTTCCATTTGAATTCCAACCATTACTATGCCCGCACGTTTGAGTTTAATCCGTAGGCACCCAATAAAACGGATTAAACTCAAAATTAAAAATTAAACATTTTTTTTGTGATTCGCCTAGCTATTAGGTTCACCTAAAAAATGTCGCAGTACATCTACTCATAAAAATGAGTGCAAGTCATTTTTATGAGTAGATGTAAGTCAATCAACAACCGAATTATGGGACACGCGACGAAAAACATTTTCTATGAATCTAAATAACTCCTCAAGTTTTATTTATTGAGTGAATCGCACTATAGACTATGCCGCTTATAAATCACTAGCTTCTGCCCACGGCTTCGCCCTCGTGGTAACCGGATAAAAAGTAGCCTATGTGTTATTATGATGTATAAACTATATAACTGTAAATTTTCATCAAAATCCGTTCAGTAATTTTTGCGTGAAAGAGTAACAAACATCCAGCCTCACAAACTTTCGCGTTTATAATATTAGGTTTTTATAAACGCGAAAGTTTGTGAGGATTGACTAGGGCAAGAGATCCAGTTAACAGGTGACATTTCTTCCAAAATGATTTGTGGCGTTTTTCTTGCTTGGTATCCTTACCAATGACGGCACAAAACTCATTTTAATCATGGTTGTAATTTTCTTCCCTATAATAACTCAATAAAATTTGTCTAAAACTTTAAACTGTTCGTTCCTGAAATCAGAAGACTGGACTAAAGTGACAATGGAACAGAGACCGCTGCAAAGAACTGGAGGAGGCCTTTACCCGAGAGACTAAATTATAATACAAACAATAATTATTTTTAAATAATCAATTACAATTAGATGAGTCGCATGAATTGTAAAATTTTATTTTTGAGTTATGTAATAAACAGGCGTTTTATTTGATTTATTTACTGTTCGGTTAGCACCAGGTAAAAAGAAACCCTCTCTTTCTAACTCCGAACTTTTTGATCTGCTCTCGTATAAGTTCTTACAAAAATACGCCAAAAGATACAATTCTTATCTCAAACAGAGTCAATTTTAAACAACGCCGTATTTTAATTTAAAAAGCTTATTTCGGTATGCCCATAAGTGTCTAGTGTTGTCGTGTATCAGGAGTTTGACTCGCCTAGCTGTGATTGCATTGTAGTGAGCCGGCCCGGCTCATCCCGCTCAAAAATGCACGGGTGAAAGGAAGCCACTCCAATGTTTCCGTGCCCATGGAGCCTTGAATGAACTTTATTCTCTCGTATTTGCGTTTCTTTTGTCAACCTTTTTGTTTATTCGATGAACGTGTGGTTTTGTGGCCGATGTTTGTACCACAGCCTAATGAGACGATTAGGTTATCACTGCTTTCGCTATTAATTTTAATGTCACATGACAATGATGGGTATATTGACTTGTTTGTGTCCGTGTCGACCGCCGTGATAAATAAATATTACTTTTGTGTTCAAAGATAATGAATATTTATTTTATTGTTATTGACTCGTATATTGTCTTGTAAGATTACTGCACAAATTGGTAAAGTTTCTTTAAATAGCTGATTGCCCTCAAATTTAAAGATTATTGCTACGTGTCTTTTTTCTCCGACTGTCGGAGGTTATATAAATTTCGGTAATGTTTGTAATGTTGATAAAAATGTATCGACAGACGAACCACCGCGCAATGACTGGTTGAAGTTAAACAAGGTAAACTACTAAATTTATGTACTATGTGCCTCAAGCTTATGCCGTCCAAGATAAACTACCATCCAGCCTGCCCGGGCGACAATTGCTCTTGGTCGCTCTCACACCTTAATCTTTTTATCCAGTCGATGAGTAAATAGTCTGATAATAGAATTGGGCTTGTTGGGACAATTGTTCATCTGGTGTTAATCTAATTTTACTATTTTTTGTTTGCCTCTTTAGTAGTAAAAAAAAACTTGGTTCAAAGACAAGATTTGGGCACGGCGTTTTCTTCATAAATCAAAGATAAATTAGTTATTGCTCTCTATTTTTATGTTTTGTGACCTTTGTTTTAAATGCCATAATCTTGTTTGTGATGTTGGCCTTCTAACATATCTATCTACTTAGTACCTAGTCATTATTTGCCAATACGTACACACACATACATAGTATACATATACCTACGAAAACGTGCTATGCATTTACTTTGAGCTAGCCGCCGATATTTTAGTATTTGGGTATTTATAGCAGCAAAATTGAATAAGCTTTTGCGGCATTATTTAACATAAACATAGCTTACAAACATACCAATAGTTAACTGATGCAATACATAACTGCTGAAGTTGTGATTGATGAGCAGTGTCGAGAACTTTTCTTGAATAACTTATGGGTCATTCAGTAAGTCGATCGAGAATTCCTATGATACGAATATTGAAGCTTCTCCGACATTCTTCCAGGTCGTAAGACTAGAGCTAGTTTTTACTTACCTACCTACCTCGTGTGTTCATAAGTCTTGAGACACAGTAAAACTAAAATATTTTTGGAGCTAAGTTGAGTATTCATTTATTGGATATTAAAATTAAAACTACTGACATCTAGATCTGTATTTAAAAATAAATCATTCAAAATGGCCGCCTTTGCATTCAATGCAGGCCTTCAAACGTGTGCGCCATTCATCTATGGCGGCACGAATCTTTTCAATGGGAATCCGTTTCGATTCTTTAATAAGGGCTCGCTTGAGAGAATCCAGGTTTGGGTGAGACTTTCTGCATGCCCTCAGCTCCAATTCCGTCCATAAAGAATAATCCAAAGGATTCAAGTCAGGGCTTGACGAGGGCCAATCTTCGCTCCGAATGAAGCCTGGCAAATTGGCCTCCAGCCAACGTTGGGTAGTCTTAGCTTTATGGGAGGGAGCAGAGTCCTGTTGGAAAACCCAGTATTTTCCAGCGAATAGCGTATCATTTAATGGTTTAACCACCGCTTCCAATATGTCGGTTTGGTAATTTTGTGCCTTCACCTTGACGCCTTGCTGGCAAAAATGAAGCGAAGTGACCCCCTCGTAGGAAACACCCCACCAAACCATCACACTTGCTGGATGATGAGTGCGCTGGACATTGCGTACAGATGGCTGGACGTCCTTTGAACTTCTGGCGTAAACCTTATTGTTCTGCCGGTGAAACTTTTCTTCCACCGTGAAGATCTTTTCATCGGTAAACAGGATATTTTTTGGATCGTGTCTCTTCAATAGGTTCCGACATCGTTCCAGTCGCAATTTACGAAGACGCTCGTTTAAATAATGCACTTTCCTTCGACTGTAGGCCTTTAGTTTAAAATCATATTTAAGTATCCTGTTCACCGATATTCGCGAAATGTTGGTCTGCAGAGCTAATTTCTTTTGAGTCCGGCAAGGGTTGCGACGAATTCGCTCTCTGATTACTTTGATGTTGGCGGGCGTCCTTACAGACCGCGGGCGGCCACATCTTCCACGGTCTTCTAAAGAGCCGGTCTCCTTGTACCTCTTTATGGTATAATACACAAAGTTCCGACTACATCCCAAACTTTGGATTTCACTAAAAACTTGCATTGGTTTTTTTCCTGCTTGAAACAGTGAAATTACAGTCGCACGTGTTAGATAAATAGATAGAGCAATGAGAATATAGAGATTTTACCAATATTAAAGTTATTATTTTTAAATTGAATAATACAACTAATGACAAACCTAAATATGTTTGTCATTTTAAGAACCTACAACCAGAGTGGATAGGGAAGTTTCTAAATAAAAGATTGTAGCCAGTCAATTTAAGTAAACAACAGTAATTTTATTAATGGTGTATTTCAAAGTCAACAACTACTTCATCTTATAGAATAGTTGTATTAATACATGGCAATAAGAACAACAATTAAGATCTTCAACAATTATAATAAATGAACAGTAATAAGTAGGTATTGGTGCAAAGAAAACATCAAACATAATCAATAAGCATAATCACAGAAAATAAGAATATACCAAGAAAACATCAAACATAATCACAGACAATAATAATAACAGGTAACAATAGTGAATAACAAAGTACTTAACTTGCGCCGTATTCTGCAGTGGATCCGTAACTGATCAACCATAGAATTACATTCGGCTTTTATACACTTCAAACCTCATTAAGCAAAGCGCCATTTTAAACCAATCACAGACGATTGTTGATTTTACCGAAAATAACTATGAACATTGGTAACTATAGCTAAATATAATACGGTGAAATACTTTTAAAACTTATTCTAAGATTTGTGCTATTTTTATAATCATTTGAACTACAATATTTGTTAAAACATTCCATCAACAACATACCATGAACTATCACTTGAGAAACTAAAAACATCAGGAAAGCAAAGTATACATATGTACAATATTTCAAAAATCATGAATTATTTTATAATGATGAACTGTAATTAAATATTAAAGAAATCTCATCAATTTACTAAGAGTAAACAAACATCACAATGTTTTGTTCGGTACTTTGAGTTTAGTTCAGAAGTGTTGCCAGTGTGTAAGTGTGAAGTGTTGTTGTACAGAAATATGCTCGTGAACCACAGAGCATATTTCAATACAAAATATATGACAGTGTTTACAAAGCTTAAATACAAGGATAGCGTTTTATAATAATTTCATATTTGACACGGCCATTCTGATTATACTTCGTCCCGAAGTATCTAAATAATCATTTTAAAGTTTTGTAAATTTTTGTCAATGAGACAATAACATTATTTGTATTACTAACCTAATCATTAATACACACAAATATAATACTTAATCAACGAAATAAATTCATAATTACCTAGGTCACTTATTTCATTATAACATTGCTACTGTCCAACTTTTCACATTAAGAGGACATAGCAACGGTCAATCGCTTTAGTTCTTTCTAGCCCCACACCTGCTGCGCATGAGACGGACCAGAATAAAGCAAAAGACTTCAGCAGTTCACTTATTTCATTATAACATTGCTACTGTCCAACTTTTCACATTAAGAGGACATAACAACGGTCAATCGCTTTAGTTCTTTCTAGCCCCACACCTGCTGCGCATGAGACGGACTAGAATAAAGCAAAAGACTTCAGCAGTTCACTTATTATACTATATAAAGCTATTTCATTATAAGTACAAGGTTTTATTATAAAGAGGATTTATTAATTTACAATATGTTTCATTGATCAGGGAAATGCCTTAATTTAGCTTTGGCTACCACTATTTTTCTTAGATTCTTAACTCAATTTAGTAATACAACCAGTGAGAAGATTTATGATAGATTTGAACTGTAGAACTGTAGATTTTAAACGCCCAATTCTTAATTTTGTTTTTCTACAATCCGCTTGGCCAATCTGACAATATTTCTAATCAATCTGATTTTAATAAAACAAACAACTGAATGCAGATATACATCTGGATGTATATCTTACTTTAAATTATTTTGTGGTAATGTTGTATAGTTTGTTTTTTTAAACACGTGGACATTATCTCTCTGTAGTCCCGTGGACATGATTCATATTAAAACTTTATTAGGTATGATAAGTGAATTGGCATTACATTCCACTGCAATTCATAGCCAAGATGGGGGCTCCCGTAGGAAACAAGTCAGACACTGTATGGTGAATTTAACTTTTATGCATTTCCCATACAAAACCAACTTCTAATTTATGAAAAATCTGGGTCAAGATACTTAATGGTCCAATGCCATCATCCAACCAATCATATAATAGAAATATTTGTTATAATGGAAATTTTGAGAAATGTTTTTATACGGGAAATGTTTTTTTATTTTACAATAATATACAGTGAATGGTTTTTTTCATGTCTTGATTTCTTGGCGTATGCCCTACATGAGTATAGCTAAGGATATGTTTTGAAGAATAATAGATCAGAATAGAACCAAGTTGATTGTTATTAAATTTAAATAAAACAACACAAAACGTTAGAAACTTTCCACAAAGTCACGCAAAACACTGTTTTGTAGTTATTTCAATCAATATCATGTCATAGAGAGAAATGTTTAGGAATGATCCGTCGATCAAGATCACCGAAACCAGGTATGCTAGAATTCTACAGTTATTGTTTATGAAAGAAATGATTCAATATCCAGCCTTTATGTGAATGTCAAAAGTAGGTTATCGAGGAACCTTTCAGTCCTACGACTATGAATTCTACTGAAAGTAATATCGTTATAGAAGAGACGTGTAAATCCGACACTTTAATATTAGGGGTCATTATGAGCTTTCAGGATAATAATTCGTTGTTATCGATGAAACAAAGATTTTTACATTATGGTTTACAATATGCAATAAATTAGCTAATGAATATAACCATTATGTAATAAATTGCCAGAGATGGCATAGTACTAAATGGTATATTTTATATCTTTTATGACACTACAATTCCATTGTTTTATTTTATTTTCAGCTGGGAATAACTACAGCCAATAATTTTATAAATCCTTTGCCTTTGATAAAGACCTACATTTTTATTACAAAACAACGTTATTTTTTAAGTGTTTTTTTTTTTGCTACATTTGAACTACCCTCTAAATATAAGTCAACATGGGCCATAAAGCCACAAATGATCGACTAAGCTAAACGAATTGAGATATCCAAGTCTTTCATTAGCAATCTAGCATTTGTCTATTTGTTTTCATTTAATTTGAAGCGACGATAAACCGATTTTGACGATGTAAACAATGCAATGTCTAAGGTTGTAAATGGTTCAATGAAAACAATCTTCTACTTAATGAAAATTTAACAAATTTAAAAACGTAATTTAACAAAAACTTTATATAAAAAAAACACTATATAAAAAATCTGATTATTTAGATGACAAAACTCTAGGGATTGAAAATGCTCCAACTAGAACCTATTGTTTTGTAAAAGAATCATTAAAATCCTTGTGATTTTTATGAAAAAAAATAAAAAAAAATGAATTTTGACTTTGTCTCTGTCTCTGTCTCTGTCTCTGCCTCTGACTCTGCCTATGGCTCTGCCTCTGACTCTGCCTCTGACTCTGCCTCTGACTCTGCCTCTGACTCTGCCTCTGACTCTGCCTCTGACTCTGCCTCTGACTCTGCCTCTGACTCTGCCTCTGACTCTGCCTCTGGCTCTGCCGTTGACTTTGACTTTGACTTTGACTTTGACTGTGACTTTGACTTTGACTATGACTATGACTTTGACTTTGACTTTGACTTTGACTTTGACTTTGACTTTGACTTTGACTTTGACTTTGACTTTGACTTTGACTTTGACTTTGACTTTGACTTTGACTTTGACTTTGACTTTGAATGTTTATTGTTCCGACGATAACTGCCAAACTATATATTTAATATTGATGAAACTTGGTAAGTGGGTAGTGGTTAATTATTACAAATAGTTGTTTATTAAAAAAAATGACATTGGGTCCCAAACTAGGCATAACCTGTATTTTGGTGGCCCTGGGTTTTCCAGTGACGGAAGTAAAGGAAGGTACGTATCATTGGTATGATATTATATTAAGTATAAATATGAATTTAATCGATATGTAATCCATATATTGTTTGGGGCATATTATTATCGGCATATAAATTATTGGTATTTTAGGACATGCATTTTCTTGAGCTATGGCAAGAGGAAGCTAAAGAGTTGAACCATGTCGTAGGATGGAATAGACATGTTAAACATAGTCATAATAAAACGCCTATTCAATCGTCTGCCTATTGATTCACTATTAAACTAAAGCTAACTCACGTAGTTACGAGTTTTTAATATGTCATTGATGAAAGGTACCATGGTTAAGTTAATTCTTATCTGTATCTATTACATTACAAAACATTACAATTTAAGTATAATGGCACAATGATAATTGTTATTGACAAATAATTGTTCACTTCAGCTTGCTGCTTATGGAATTATGATTCAGTTTGACCAACCTTTCAGCTTAAGCGGCTGTTGATACTGCTCCATTTGAAATTCTTGGGAGTCGCGGTGCTGCTGCATCAGATTGAAGCTCCATAGTAGTTCTTGTTGGGGTCGAAACGTTGGGGTAGTATGACGTAATTGTGCTAGGTGCGCAGTTCGGGCAACGTTGAGGATCCCTTTTAGAAGAACATCAGCCGCTCCAGATTCCATCCTTGAACAAATAATTGGTTTTAGATAATTTGTATTAAAGAGCGTGAAAGCATCCCACTTCTGATGTTAGATAAATAGATAGAGCAATGAGAATATAGAGATTTTACCAATATTAAAGTTATTATTTTTAAATTGAATAATACAACTAATGACAAACCTAAATATGTTTGTCATTTTAAGAACCTACAACCAGAGTGGATAGGGAAGTTTCTAAATAAAAGATTGTAGCCAGTCAATTTAAGTAAACAACAGTAATTTTATTAATGGTGTATTTCAAAGTCAACAACTACTTCATCTTATAGAATAGTTGTATTAATACATGGCAATAAGAACAACAATTAAGATCTTCAACAATTATAATAAATGAACAGTAATAAGTAGGTATTGGTGCAAAGAAAACATCAAACATAATCAATAAGCATAATCACAGAAAATAAGAATATACCAAGAAAACATCAAACATAATCACAGACAATAATAATAACAGGTAACAATAGTGAATAACAAAGTACTTAACTTGCGCCGTATTCTGCAGTGGATCCGTAACTGATCAACCATAGAATTACATTCGGCTTTTATACACTTCAAACCTCATTAAGCAAAGCGCCATTTTAAACCAATCACAGACGATTGTTGATTTTACCGAAAATAACTATGAACATTGGTAACTATAGCTAAATATAATACGGTGAAATACTTTTAAAACTTATTCTAAGATTTGTGCTATTTTTATAATCATTTGAACTACAATATTTGTTAAAACATTCCATCAACAACATACCATGAACTATCACTTGAGAAACTAAAAACATCAGGAAAGCAAAGTATACATATGTACAATATTTCAAAAATCATGAATTATTTTATAATGATGAACTGTAATTAAATATTAAAGAAATCTCATCAATTTACTAAGAGTAAACAAACATCACAATGTTTTGTTCGGTACTTTGAGTTTAGTTCAGAAGTGTTGCCAGTGTGTAAGTGTGAAGTGTTGTTGTACAGAAATATGCTCGTGAACCACAGAGCATATTTCAATACAAAATATATGACAGTGTTTACAAAGCTTAAATACAAGGATAGCGTTTTATAATAATTTCATATTTGACACACGCAAATCTTTTGTTGGCGCCATTTTCACGGAGAATGAAACAAATATTCAAATGTATATTTTTTCTGATTCAAAACATTCGAAATTTAAAATTTTAAAAGTTTAAAAAAGGTTGCATGAATTACTTTCTTTTTAAATTAATTAAATAAGTTCGTCTCAAAACTTATGAACACACAAGGTACATTTAAGCAGAATGTAACATGTTCACTTATTCGAGAAAGACTCCGGCGTTTTTGCTTCCTTGGTAGACAAATAACGATCCGTAGGCCAATGTTACTTGGAGCCTTATGAAGTTATTACGCTTGGGCTCTTGATTCCATCGGAATCCTTTGCTTCACTCTGGGGTCAAAATTCCAGCCACGCTGGAATTCACTCCTTTGTTACCTACCTAAAGGTTTTCACAAAAAAACCAAGCATAGTTTGTTGCCTGATTCGTCCAGGTTTGGTCGCGCGCGAGAATACGGCGGAAATGCAAAGTTGACATTTCTATTATGATCCCTGTGATGATTCAGGCACCATGGTCCAAAAGGAGTAGGGCGACGGGAAACCCCGTGGCCGACCCGAATCACCCCCAAGTATGTTCTACGATTTTGTATAGTCCTGAACTATAAAAAATCGTAGAACTATCGTAGAGTCCTTTTGTGGCCGGATTTCGATCTTTTCCTACATTTCATCCGGTTGACCTATGAGTTATACGTAAACCTTTTGTGCAGTCCGGTAAAAAGAAATCGAGTATTTCGCTCATTAGTAATATCTTGATATTAGGTCAGTATTGTTAAACTTAAAAAAATATATAAAAAGTTTTGATGACAGTTTTCCAGTATTATTGTTTTCGTGATTTTAAAATTCCCCAAGTTATGCCAATAGTAGAATACGTTTATTTGCCAGATTATTTTCTTTATGACCATGGTACCTGAATCACTCTATGTTTACAGCCATGACTGAGTAAAGTGGTACTCACTGCGTACTGACTGCGCTGTAAGTAGAGACAACATTCTTTAGATAGATCAGTCTCGTCTGAAATGTGCAATCGGCCAATTGCTACACGAACTCTGAATGATAATACGTAGTTCTACCCGTCTGATAATCACTATCAGTACACTATTATTGTCAATTTTATGAATATAGATCGTCCTATTTGATCTTTGAGCTCTTATTAGAGCAAACATGCGACTATTAAATATACCTAATTTTAATGCTTATTTCGTTTGGTATGAATTAAATTCCCCAAATAATTCGGATAAAGACTTTTGATACTGCAAATTGCGTTGCTTTGATTGAAGATTAGGCGCATAAAGTACCTGGACAGAAGAAAACATAACCACAGCTAATAGTAAATGCTGCAACGATTCCAACACATTTAATTATTTATCTCGGTCTTGCCTATGCCAGCTATGTAGCTCATGTTTCGTCGACGTAACGGTGGTGCAATGTAAACGTACTGATACACCGATTCAGGTGAATAGGGCAACTTATCCCAATCCAGAGAGGCGAATGAAAAATATTTGGATGTCTGCCAAAGTTGCAGGTTCGCGGCCGCCCGCTTCTGTGGCTAGTGTTCAGCGTCGAACGCCCCTTGTCGCGGACATTGGACTCTATAACTCCGTAATGCAATACCTACCTGACACAAGTGCATCATTTGCGTAGCATACTAATGGTTTACACAAATACCTACTATAAGCTCTTTGTTGCGAATACGCCGGAATTACTTTAGCAAATGGGCCGCCCCGCACCGAACAATGCCCGCGTGCTGAGATGAAGCCAGGTTCATTTGTCTAAAGAAACTAGCTTCTAACCTCGGCTTCGCTCGTCGTTAAAAAGTAGCCTAAATATGTAACTTATTATTATATATCTAATCCAAATCGGTTCAGCCGCCACGAAGATTGTCAGTAAAAAACATTCATACTTTCGCTTTTATAAAAATAGTGGTATAGTTGGATTTACGCATTGAAGGACCCTGGAGAATAGGTCGCAAACAAAGAAGAAATTCATCACTTCAGTAAGATTAATTGCGGACCAATAGATGATAATGATATATCTTTGTATATTTCAGGTGAGTAACGGCAATGTCATCGACACAGGAACATCCACCTTACTGGTATTTAATATTTTTTATTAAGCATGTACGTCGTGCAATTGAATTAACTCACTAACAACACATTTAGAAATACAGTGTTCTCGCATCACCGTTCATTAATAACATAATTAAAATAACAAATTGTATCTGATCTCATACATCCACCTTCAAATAAATTTAAGTGGATCACGTACTCAAGTCATCTTATTAACCTAACTAACTAATCTAACTAACAAAAGTTTTGGCATGGATTTTGGCGAATTAACTAAAACCTAGGTACATACGTCTAGCATTATTTATATTATGATTAATTGATGTACAATTTACTTGTTCGGAATTAAAGCCACCGTCCCCGACAAGCGAAGTCCCACTAGGTAGCATGATGTGTGTTTTCTGTTTAGCGTTCCGAAGTACAACGGCGAAAACGGAACCCTATACTTTCGTCCTGTCCGTCCGTGTTTCACACTCTGATTTCTCCTTCAATTTCAAAAGTATTGAGGACGATTATTTATAGATGGGCAATAACAGAGGCTAAAGCCGAAAATACGCTTTATTAAAAAAACGGTTTAGTAAAATATCTTTTGGGTCTCAAAATAAGATTTTACAAAAATATCTCGATAAAAAAATAGGCAAACTACCTCTAAAATAACACTTGCGAGATAAAATCTATGATAATAGTCAAAAAATATACTGATGATTTATTTGAGTTTGATGAAGTAGAAAATAATCAAAAATGTGTGATTCACGCCAGGACGGTGTGACAGAAGCGCAACGGTCTGACGTATGCTGCTATATTCTTTGATTTAATGATCTTGCATGCAATTTTAACAAATATCTTCTTTTTACGCACACCCTCTACACAACCATTAAAAAAAACAATTATCCTGTTTTTTGTCGCATATTCAGAAACTAAAAAATGGTTACTTTAGGTCCTAAAGTTCAGGAGATATGAAACAACTTCGGGACTCTAACATAGCGTGTCTCGACACGTCTTGGGCAATTTATTCAATTTTATCTACTGTGATAACTTCGGATGCTAGTAAAAGTACCTTTAATATACAGCCTGAGATTATTTCACGTTACAAACTCTAGAGTAGGTTATTTCGTACCGACGGCGACGCGACAGGAATGGCGTTGTATGAGATTTCGTATAATCCCCTTTTTCATTCGTTCAGAGCTTTCCTGTATCTCGTTTTGTTTTAGCTGTCTTAAATAAAAGCAAATTAGATTTCAGAATTATGATCAGTTGAAATGAAATATTCTGACTAAAAGATTAATTTAACATTTGTATAATGTTTTCAGAATACATATTAGAGTAATATAGAGTGTAATCCTAAATTATGAAGATTCCTCGTAATGATTCAGCGATATCGAATTAAAGTCTGACATTGATATAGACCAGAAACTGGCACACGACATTCAGACATGCTTTGATCTACCCTACTCGCATTAAATATATATTTTTTTAACGCTGAACACTTATTTTGTGTTGTGCACAGATCACTACTTATTTTGCATCCAAAGAAAACTTAATTACCCTATGTATTAGAGTTGTATTTTTTGCAAGCAAAAAATCTACGATAAGAAACGGTACCCATCCACCGAGAGCAGACTCAACGCAAGAGTGCTGATATTTTATATGGAAAACATGTTTCATAATTTACGTAGAGCATAGTATTAAATATTTAAATTTTGCTGTAGAAATTACGTAGTTTCGGCAGAGGTTTGTCCAAAAATCTAACATATATGTATCCGGACGTGAGTGGGAATGATTCCCGTTGAAAAGGGTCAAACAAATGGGTAGCTTTACAAATTTTCCTTGTTGGTTTGTGGGTATTGTGTGTTATATCACCGGTTTTATGAGACAGAGCGCAAGTGTGCAACAAGAATGAGATACACATTTCAATCTAATCCAATAGTATAGTCATCTACTTTGTCACCTTTGAAAATTGTCATGTATCGAAGTACCTATTAAGTCCTCGCCTGGACCGGTGCCAGAGGAGGGGTATTATTAGCACGCCGACAACTCTGAGTTAATCAAGCTCAAATAAGATCAATATTTCCCGTAGGTGAGTAGATAGTCTCAGGGCCGGGCGCCCGTCAGCCAAGATTACCTGCCGGATCGGACAGGGATAGGCGATGGCCCACGCTCTCATTAGTAAATCAGCACAAGATCAGCGTGAGGACATGTGTTAATTCCACGGTAATTCATTCTAAATGACACGTATCAAGCTACCCGTAAAGAATGTGGACATTCTTTGAGGTTTTAGTTGATGTAATACTGTTTCTTAGAGCCGTTCGTATACCTGATTAAAACAATATTTGTCATAAAAGTAGTTTCTAACTAAAGAGAAACCGGTCTCAGCGAGAGTTCTTACATGTACAGTTGTTCGACTGTGGTTAGTATTTTTTAATTTCAAGATAAAATAACTAACACTAACAGTTGGCTAACACAAACTCGGTCAGTTGATATATCGATGATATATCGAACTAGGAACTTTCTCTGTGTGTTCTTAATATGCATTACTTAAAATTGTAATTACTTCTCGTATTGTTCAGTTATGAACTAAAAGCTTACATTACGTATGATTAATGAACCACCTACTTTCCATGCTGTGATGTGTGGCGTGACCGCTCGCGTGAGATGACTGCATGTCTAGAGAAATGTGTATATTAATTAGCAATTATAAAAAAAAATATACTTCCAAGTTTAAATGTTGCTGAACGGACTCTCGAGGCTAGAATGCGTTGACATTATGCATGCTGCATGACTAATGTTACTTTATAGAGGTAACACCCACCAGCCACTTGCGTAAGCCTGTTAGTATTAGGAAAACGAGTGCCCTGGTATCATAACACGGATCGTAATTAGTCCCACGGCGGGAATAGAACCCACACCTTTGGCAACAAATCAGACATAGCTCGCACGCCAGCCGCGCCACTGAGGTCGTCCATGTTGCCTAGACTTTGCGTCTTCGTACGTCATAGCCATACAATTGCACTGAAATATAGTTCTAAGCTATAGTACCGTAAGCTACATAGTTTGCGTAAAGTTCAGTTAATGAATTACTAATTCTAAATTACTAATACTACGCTTGTGTTATGGATTTACATGACTTATATTATACTATCCTCTGCCCATGGCTTCGCACGCGTGGTACCCGGATAAAAAGTAGCCTATGTGTTATTCTGATGTATAAGTTATATTCTGTAAATTTCATCAAAATCCGTTCAGTAGTTTTTGCGTGAAAGAGTAACAAACTTCCTCACAAACTTTCGCGTTTATAATAGTAGTAGGATACTGCTTATATTCATCTTATTTTGTAAATACATAAATTCTATGCATAGAGTACGCTCAAACCCAACATAAATATTTGCAGATCATATAAATATTTGTCCCACGGCGGGAATCGAACCCGCAATCTTCTGCGTCTCAGGCAGGCCTTCGCCCTCAGCTCCACAGAGATCGTCGATGTAAATACGAGTATTGTAACTTCTTTATTTTACAACATAATAAATGTCCATTAATTTTATTAAAATCGCTATGGGTTAATTAACGAGATCAGCGATCCGTTAAATAGAGTTAACGTCGTGTGCACATTCAAAGCGAATGACTCGCCGCGTCGAACTAATCTGCAGGTCCTGTAATGCAGTGCCAAAGTACCTGCTTCTACCGTACCTATACATTTATCTCTTTACTTACTATGTATTCTGCCACACCATCGGGGTTTGAACGCTCTGTTACATCGCAAACCAATTTTCAAATGAAATCGAACGGACCAATGAATACTATGATTTATTTATACGATCGGTGTTTCAGCCACTGCCAACCAACATACTTAAGAGAACTGTTATTTATTATTCTTATTTTACAAATATAAATAAAATAGATTTAAAAATGATATTCTATCCATCTGCCCACGATCGCTCACTGCTGGGTGAGCGTGGGCCTCTTTTCTCTAGTACGACACTCTTAACCGAAACCAGTGAGTTCCCTTTGCCTTTAATCACAACATGAGAGCATCGGACCACCTTGCTGGTGGTCTGCCTAGTGCTCAATGTATCTCGCTCGGCTATCACTTCCTGCCTTGTCCGTCGCCGTTTCAACTGATTTTTCTTCCTAGCACTTCGTCGAGTCTCGACGTTTGTCATTTGAACATAGCGCGCCCAATGTTCCGCTAAGAAACATCAATTTTAGTGCACGCGCTCTTTCTTAAGCGGCCAAGTTTCGGCAACATAAGCAACGTTAATTAAATATCAGGCAGATCTTATTATGAAAACTATCTTAAAAATCAAATTAGCTCACGACTTATTTCCCATTATGGACATCCTCCATTATACATATCCTGTGCTTATATATTCGAGGAGACCAAGTAGGGGATAGTCAGAAGTACGTCCAAATATTATATTGGCAGATTTTGCAAGTAGTTCGCTTTCCACGTTACAGTTTACAAGCCCATCGCCGATTTATAGCAATCTTTATACCACCTTACTATTGGTTGAAGTTTTTTCTGAATAACTGAATCTCCTTTGAGTGCGGGTTATTTGCGGAGTTTTAGCAACACCTACGGCGGAATCACCGACATAGTCCAGAACATGTTATACGAGCTAAATATATCGGAAAGTGACGGCCGTATCTGTTGAGTACGGTTCTTGGCCGCTATGAAAAGTCATGTTGGAAATTGAACCTTTCAAGTACCTTCCTTAAAAATTTAACAAGTTCACCTTACTCTGCTTGAATCAAGCCTTATTAACAAAATCTGTGAAACACTACAGCCTAGTTATAGATATTTATAATGGTTACTAACTTTATAACTGAAGCATGAGCTAGGCATAGCATTAAAATAACGTAAGTACTTGTACTTAAGCCGTAGTAAGAATGTCGCAGGCACTCCATGCGTATATTTGATTTGCATACATAACTAAGCAGCAAACGCATGCTGTTTACTAATAGCTCATTTTAAACGACGACAGTGGTTTAATAATTTCAAGACCATCTTAAAAGTCTATCACTATCTTCAGTTTATCCCACCGGGTTTAGGCTTGAGATCACCAAAGGACGGACGTTTCTAAACGAACGGTTAAGTCCCATTGATTAAGATGACAGATTCCTATGTGACAAAACGCTTTTAGGATTAGGACTCCGCACAAACCACTCGTTAGTGTGTTAGTGAACTCGGGTCTAAAATAGTCAATAGTCTAGATTGACCCTCTGTCCAGTCTTTTCCAGCTCAATAAATTTAAAAGTATAGTTTAAGTTTACTTCCTATAAATCAAATCGGCCTAAATATTAAACCAGAGTTGTCTACTAGCTCGAACGAATTTACGTGGATAGGTAGGTACCTAATTTCCGAAAGGTTTATCAAAAATTTCATTGTATTACTCTGCACTAACAAACAATAAATGATTGCCTTATTCTTTTAACCATCTCCTAATTTGACTAAACCCTGGCTCTGGCTTCAGTTAAGTCTGGTGGAAAGGGTCAGATTAAAAGGATTATGTCTGCATGATTGGAATAACAGAATTTCGATAAACGAAATTGGATTGACTGAATCATTGAAATTCCACCGAGCAAGTTTGTATCAAGCACGCGAACGCTTCTCTTATTTTATCTCTTCGCCATTGACACATTTGGCGCGTTATTCTTTCTCCATAAAACGTCGATCAGATGTAATCAAATATTTATTGATTCCGGTAATTCGCTGAACGGGCGCGCGGGAAAGCTGTGGGTAGGTTGTGTGAAATGTTAAGGATGAAAGGAGTTACGAATTATTGATGGCTAACGGGCAAATTCCCGCTTATCTATTTACTATTTTAACAAGCACCATCTTCTAAAGATGATTGTTTCAAAGGAAAATTTTGCAATCAATAGAAATTTTAACCAGTGCGCAGTGAAATCACACAGTTAATATTTTGAATGGTATTTTAGAACTGTATTGAGACTTTAAATCGATTCGACCAATAGAAGAAGAATAGTTAAACAATAATTATAATCGGGACCAAGCAAATAACTACAGTAAATATACCGATGTAAATTTTTAGTGCGATGATTTTTCTTCTGTAACTTATTATGCTCTAAAGGCTTTAGGAAACTAAATCTAAGATATCATGCACTTACATACCTACTTTCACTCCATCATAAAACACCCTTGATTTTGAATGTATCGTTCAGTCGTTCAATGTCACTTATACATTGTCTGTCGAAGGGTTTGTTTTTAGTCTGTAGGCTGAACTGCGTATGTTTGCAGTAGGCACTCGTTCAGCGAAGGATAATAAATAATGTAGCGGTGAGTTACGCGGATATTGGCGCGGTTGACATGTGCGGAGTGAGGGGCGGAACGCTTGCGCCCGGAAGAGAACCATTCCGACCGTTTACGAGCGAACTCAAAATCCCCATTTCCATTGTCGCGAGTAGATGCTGTTGGATAATGCTCCTTTGGCCTCGCTTTATTCATCGTTTAAATTTTCCATTTGTAGTTTATTGAAACATGTAAAAACATATAAAGCCCAACTACTGTCTAGTTTAACTTAACTCAACAAAACTCAATTTCGGTACTATTATTTTGTTTGTAGAGCACAACCAAAATTACTGCATGATATAGATATACATAAGATAGTACTGCACGATGGAGCTAGGAATCAGCCTCTTTCTTTTTTTAGACTCTGTTGTTTATTCAGTCCAATAATTATTTTAAGTATCTAACTATTTATGCAAGATAAGACGTTAACACCGAACATTTAATGGCGTAGTGGTGAGCCAGATGTTATACGTGGGATACTCAGAAAGTTTTGAGAAACTAAAAAACTAACTTCTATGGATAAAATATTTTAATTCAATCTTTTCAAAGAACTCTCCATCAGCCTCTATACAAAGTTTCATGCGTCTGAACCAATTTTCGAAACATTTTTTCCAGTCCGCCGCAGACACCTCTTCCACGGTCTTTTCGAACGCTGCTAGCGCGTCTTCCAGCGATGAAAACTGTATTCCTTTCAGCTGATTTTTTATTTAGGAAATAAAAAGAAGTCACACGGTGCCAGATCAGGATTGTAAGGAGGGTGACCCAAGACTCTGACCGGTGTGGCGTCCAGGAAGTCCCTCGTTTTGAGCGCTGAGTGCGCGGGCGCGTTGTCATGGTGAAGCAGTACCCCGCGGAGCGCGGTGTTCGGTCGTATTGATAAATCCAGGATTCGTCACCTGTCACAATGTCGTAAACGCGCCGAGACGAGCCTACTTAATTTTTTTAAATCATATCACGGCACCACTCCACACGGGCCTGCTTCTGAGCTTCAGTGAGGTTGTGCGGCACCCATCGCGAAACTATCCTTCTCACGCGAAGGTGCTCGTGAAGAATCTTGTGAACGCTTCCCGAACCAATCTGCAGTGTATGATGAATCTCTTCGTATGTAATTCACCTGTTTTCATGAATTAAATTTTGAATGACCACTCCTTTGTTCATCCCCTAAAGTAAGGCGACCGCGCTTGAACTCGCTATGCCAACGGTAGATGGTTGCTTTTGAATGTCCTTCATCCATAAAAGCCATTTGAAGTCGATCAAATGACTCTTCAGGTTTTAGGCCACATTTAAAATCGTAGAAAATCATCGCACGAAAATGCCCTCGATGCAGATCCATTTTTAAATGAGACACGATAATTTAATTAGACTCTCGAAAAAATGTGAAGGGAAATTCAAAATTCAAACAATGGTATTTTTACTTTTAAATAACCAAATTTATCAAAATAATTACAAGTAACCAGTGCCTTATACATAATTTTTTTTTTCGCAATACTTTCTGAGTGGCCTGGTAATAACTCACATGTTACTTACATCTGTCGTTACCTCTGTTATCTCAAACTTGGTTGTGGAAATAAAGCGGATTAATCAACATAACGTCGGGTTAACTAAATTTCAGAAGGGCATTATTAGTATTAATTAAATATAAGCGTCAGTAATTGTCCATTTAAGCAAAACGAGGGTAGGTGGCTGGCATCGGCCCGAGGATGCCGGGCGGAGGTCACGCTTCGCTAAGCAATGTAAATACTCCCCCGGTCACGTAGCGCCGCTGCAAACTGTTGAATATTAATACGAAATAATATGCACCATAAGAATCACGCTGAAACTGAAACTCGTGCCTGAGTCGGCAAATCTCGGCGGCAGCTACGAAAATTCTTACTTTCTGGTATAGTACCGTGCGAAGAAAAAATATTGCCGTAGTCTGGCAGACGTGGGAAGTATAATGGACGCTTTCATGGCCTAAACTTGCTTGGAATGCTCTCTATACAGTGCTAAGATTGTGCTTATGGAGGAATATGACAACGGCTAGGATATAACGATATATAATTTACTAGCCGATGCCCGCGGTTTTACTCCCGTAGGATTCAAAAATAATTGCATGCCTTGCACCCTTAAGGGCTCTTTTGAATACCCTTATACGTGTTCAGTTCTCTTGTATTTTAAGTATACAAACTAAATTTACAGCAAATCGCACCACGCGTTAAACATTTCTTTAACAAATTTAACATACCATCCTATCCCCTTTGTGAGATAGTTTAGAAAAAAAAACGTATTTGTCTTTTATCATTTGTAATGAATAATATTTATGCCGAATTTCAAACAAATTGGACCACTCGTTAAAACGTTCCCATACAAACTTGGAAACCCTTTACAACCCCTTAGAGAGGTAGTTTGGGGAGATAGTTATATTACTATTTATCATTTGGATTGAAAAATATTTACGTGAAGTTTCAAGACTGTAAGTTCAAGGAATACCATTTTTTCAAACAAATGTTTTCAGCCTATTTTCGCCCCCTTAAAGACAGAATTTTCCAAATTCCTTTCTTAGTGCGCCCCTACGCCATAAGAGGAATATACCCTCCAAGTTTCATGATTCTAGGACTTTTGGTTTAAGCTTTGCGTTGATCCGCCAACCAGTAACGGAACAGTTTTATATATTATATTGATGATAAGATGGAGATGAGATGGACAGGGCATACAGTAAGGGGAAAAGATAAATGGAGTAAAACGCTGATGAATTGGTTTCCGAAATACAACAAACGGAAACGGGGAAACAATTCGAAAGGTGGGGACGAGTTAATGGATAGCAGGAAAAACATGGTCAAGGATAGCGAGGGATAGAGAAGGAAATGGAGGAGGCCTTTGCCAAAAAAGGGCAAACAGATAACAGTGTCGATGTAGTGTAAAATATTTAATTAAGTACCATGTAACCTGAAATAAAAGGCTTATATTATGAATTAATACGATACTGTTTTAAGCTGTTTATATTCTAAATGTAAACTTTCAGTTTTCGTAATCACCGGTAGACCTAAATTTACAGTGTGAAAAATCCTTAAAGCCCAGAAAACTATCCACAAGGATAAATAATTTGACCAAGCTCGTGTCGAATTACGCTTAGTAAGGGGGTTCTGAAGTTGGCTTTATGATTTTAACTTTTTTTGACATTTATTGGAAAAAATTTACTTGTCAAAAACAGTTTTCGAGATTGCATGTTTGTATATATCGAGCTTAATAAGTCTAACAAAATTAGGGTAATAATTTCTAGGAAGAGAGAAGCGTTACTCTAGTCGACTGCTCACAAAATCACAGACTGGAATACAGCTCTAATAAACAGGACAGCGTGTTATCGTACTTGCGATAATGTATGTTTTCATATCGTGATGAACCTCTAAGAGATATCGCACACCTGTCAGTCAGTTGAATCCACATTTTATTATCATATTGATGTGGTTTCGTTCCTTTTTAGGGTTCCGAAGCCAAATAGCGAAAATGAAACCTCTGTAGTGTCCTAGAAGTAAGTCAAAGTCAAAGTCAAAGTCAAAATTCATTTATTCAATAAAATCACAAGGACCACTTTGAAACGTCGGTTTTTATCTAGGTGCCTGTTCCTCCGCGACCAAGCCAGGAAAGAAAGGCAAGAAAACAAGGCTGGTTATTCTTTTTAATGATCCTTTTACAAAACAATAGGTTCGAGTTGGAGCATTTTCAATCCCAAGAGTTTTTGTGATCTAAATAATCAGATATTTTATAGTATGCCTTTTTATAAAGCTTTTGTTTAATTACGTTTTTAAATTTGTTAATTGATAATTTTTGTATATCTCTTGGGAGTTTGTTATAAAAGCGTACACCGTGCCCTTTAAACGATTTACCAACTTTATGGAGTCTACAAGTGACAACAGCGAGTTTATCTTTATTTCTAGTATTAACATTGTGATTATCGCTTTTTTTCTTAAACAAATTAATATTTTTGTGAACATACATCAGATTTTCATAAATGTATTGACAATGGAATGTCGTTATATTTATTTCTTTAAACTTTTCGCGAAGTGATTCTCTGGGGCCCATATTATAAATTGCTCGAACAGCCCTCTTCTGCAGCACAAAAATGGTATTGATATCAGCAGCACTCCCCCACAGCAGTATACCGTACGACATAATGCTGTGGAAGTAGCTGAAGTAAACTAGTCTAGCTGTGTCAACGTCTGTATAAAGACGGATCTTTTTGACTGCATATGCCGCAGAACTAAGTCTCTTCGATAACCCATCAATATGAGGACCCCATTGAAGCTTATTATCTAGGGTGATACCTAAGAATACGGTGGTGTCCACAAGAGCCAACTGTTCATCTTTGATTTTGATATTTGCTTTAACTTGTGTAACATTGGGTAGTATAAATCTAATACACTTTGTTTTATTTTCATTAAGTAGGAGATTGTTAACGTTGAACCATTTTACAACCTTAGAGATTGCATTGTTTACATTGTCAAAATTGGTTTGTCGTCGCTTTAATTTAAATAAAAGTGACGTGTCATCTGCAAACAATACAACCTCATGATCGTCCCTTACAAGGTGGGGTAGATCATTAATGTATACTAAGAACAAAAATGGTCCAAGAATTGATCCCTGCGGTACACCGATAGTAACCAGAGACCCCGGAGACCGTTTTCCATTCACGTCAACTCTTTGTACTCTGTCACTTAAATAGGAAGTGAGAAAGTCTAGAGCAACGCCCCTAATACCATAATGGTGTAGTTTCCTGATCAATGCGTCATGGTCTACGCAATCAAATGCCTTTGACAAATCACAAAAAACGCCTAAAGCGTCATGAGATTCCTCCCAGGCATCAAATATGTGCGATATTAACTCAATACCAGCATCAGTGGTTGAGCGACCCTTACTAAATCCGAATTGCTTATTATGCAGTAAATTATTTAATTTAAAATGTCTTTGCAATTGATTTAAAATCAGTTTTTCAAAAATTTTACTAAATGTAGGAAGTACTGATATAGGTCTAAAATTACTAGGGTCAGAACATGTACCCGATTTGAAAAGTGGAGTTATTTTACTGTGTTTCATTAAATCAGGGAACACACCACAGTCAATACACTCGTTGAATATTAAAGCTAGTTCGGGCGCAATAATGCCAATCAATGATTTCACAACGCAAACAGAGATGCCCCAGAGGTCCGTGGTTTTTTTAACATTTATGAGTTTGAAAGCTTTTATGATGTCATCACTATTTACATGATCAAATTTGAATTGTATTTTACATTCTGTTAAGTTTTCTTTTAACAATGACTCTGCTTCTATGGGAGAGGAGTTTAAGGATTTTGTGGTAGAGACTGGAATGTCGGTAAAAAAGTTTTCGAACGCATTAGCTACATCACTATCCTGATTGACGGTGGCATTGTCAATTTTCAAATTAAACTTATTGTTCTTAGTTGTGACTCTTCCAGTCTCACTGTTGATTACTTTCCAAGTGGCTTTTACTTTATCTTGGCTATTTTTAATTTTTGAACTCAAATGACGAGCTTTTGCTTCACGACAAACATTTTTAAAAATTTTAGAATACTTTTTGACTTGTTCTTTAAACTCCTCATTAAAATTATATTGTTTTTCAGCATAAAGATCATACAATTTCTTCCTGCTTTTATGTATTCCCGCTGTTGCCCAGTCACTGAACTTTTTACCGTCACATCGAAATCGATCATGGTCTCCATGATCGATTTCGATGTAAAAATTGAATTGAACACATCACTAAATTTCTTAAAAAATGTGTTGTATAAATTATTTGGATTAAAATTACCATATAAACATGGAAATACAGAAGTTAAATTCAATTTTAGTTTGTCCAATCGATCTTTGGTCATAGGTATACAAGTAATATTTCTTTTTTCAAGTTTTTTTGTTTGAACCTCTATTTTAATTATTTGTCCAAGATGATCCGACTTAATATTACTAATTAAACTCTTATTTAAAATTTTAATGTTGGCAAAGATATTGTCTATACATGTGGCCGAAGTATCGGTTATTCGAGTAGGCTCCATAAATTGAGGTTTTAAATCAAATGATTGAAATAAACTAATTATTCTAGTATTTAAGGAGTTAATTTCTAGTAAATTAACATTAAAATCTCCGCACGTAATAATATATTTATTTGATTTAGATAATTTAAACAACATTTCTTCCATAACTTTTTCAAAAATGTCAAATGAGGCAGATGGTGGGCTGTAAACGCTTATAACTATGAATTGCTCCAACTCTATGCAAGCAACTTCAATGTGTCTTTCTACAGAGAGGTGGACTATATCTAAACGTTCTCTAAATTTTATCTGTTTATTAAGTAGGATTAATGAGCCACCACGTATAGCATGTAATCTGCAGAAAGAACTACCAACTTGGTGATTACTGAAACTGAACATGACCTCATGGCTTCGCAGCCAATGTTCTGTAATGCAAATAATGTCAATGTCATTTGAGTTCATGTACAGTTCCAGTTCTAATTCTTTACAACGAATTCCTTCAATATTTTGGTGCATCAAGTTGGTATATTTCACATTTTTATTATTTAACAACTGTTTGTTTTGTTTATTTTTTAAAAAAATATTATTTGACTTTTTAGTGCTAGAGATTTCCTCTATTGTCGTGTCTGGTAATTTAAATGACATGGAATAATTTCCAATGTCTGGTTTTCAATTTTAGGACAATGTTCAAAAAAAGCATTTTGGTTAGCCAAGTTTTTGGCTGTTATACTAAAATAATAAGATAGCGAAACAGCTATCTGTCGTTTGTAAAAGTTAGAAAGGTAGTATCTACCTTTGGTCAAATAATATGTTTTAATAACAACACTGTTAGAATCAATTAAATGAATTAATTTATTATTGCATGATATTGTATGCAGAGTCATATTTAACTTATATCTAAGATCATTTTCTGCTTGTGGCAAGCTGTTGCTATAAGGGAATGTGAACATTACAATTTTATTAATTTGTAGTGAACACAGAGTATCAAAGTATTTTATAAGTTCTGATTTGTTCACATTATTAAGTTTTACGCTACTCGTAAAGCTATGTTCGGTTGGGTGGAACTGAAATATGTTCGGAAGGAAATATCCATTTTCAATCTCAATTTGATGACAAACCAAACAAATTAACTTAATCGGGTAAGGGATATCGCTATACAAACGAGACTGCCTAAACCTATGCTAACAAAACAAAGTTTATCAAAGCCTTCCAACAACGCTTTAAGTAAACTTTGTATTACCTATCAAGAACTCTGAGTAGCAAGTGATCAACAAACAAACAATATACTGTTCAAAACCTGTACTACTTTATACCTATTTAAAATTTGTTAAAATTTTGTAGAGAAATGGACAACACTATATTCATCATCATCATCATCATCAGCCTATATTAGTCCACTGCTGGACATAGGCCTCCCCTAATGAGCGCCATAGCGCCCTGTCTTCAGCTTGCCGCATCCAGCATCTGCCTGCAGTCTTTTGCAGATCGTCATCCCACCTGGCCGGAGGGCGTCCTACACTACGTTTGCCGAATCGCGGTCTCCACTCAAGAACACGTTTACCCCAGCGGTTATCGGTTCTTCGCGAGATATGACCGGCCCACTGCCACTTCAGCTTGCTAATTTGATGAGCTATATCGATAACTTTGGTTCTCTGACGGATGTATTCGTTACGAATCTTATCCTTCAGAGAGACTCCAAGCATAGCTCTTTTCATAGCTCGCTGAGCGACTTTGAACTGGTGGACCAGCCCTATCGTGAGTGTCCACGTCTCAGCTCCGTAGGTCATGACGGGTAGGACGCACTGATTGAAAACTTTCGTTTTCAAGCATTGCGGTATGGATGACGAGAAGACTCCACGTAGTTTTCCAAACACTGCCCAGCCTAGCTGTATCCTCCTCTTGGCCTCCTTCTCGAAATTGTTTTTACCCAACTGCAGAATCTGCCCAAGGTAAGTATATTCGGAAACAATTTCGAGAAGGTGGCCATGTACAACCACCGGTCTTGGAACGATGTGCCCATTGATCATGACTTTGGTTTTATCCATATCTTCCAAAGCGCTCGTGAACAGTTTCGGGGATATGACATCCCCCTACCTCACTCCTCTGCGCAATTGAATGGGTTTAGACTGCTGGCCCTGTACTTGGACACTCACAGTGGCGGCCTCGTAGAGACATCTCAGCACCTCGATATAACGATAGTCTACTTGGCATCGCTGTAAGGATTCCAGAACAGCCCAGGTTTCGACGGAGCCAAAGGCCTTCTCATAGTCAACAAAGGCCAGACACAGGGGCTGATTATACTCTTCGGACTTCTGTATAATCTGCCTCACTGTGTGAATGTGGTCTATGGTGCCATATCTTCCGCGGAACCCAGCCTGTTCCGGTGGCTGGAACTCGTCGAGTCTTCTGGCGAGACGATTTGTGACCACTCGTGAGAACAGCTTATAGCCGTGGCTCAGGAGTGAGATGGGTCTATAGTTTTTAAGGAGGGTTTTATCTCCCTTCTTAAAAAAGAGCACTACAAAACTCCCGCTCCACGCCTTTGGAGTTCTCCCACTGTGAATGACGGTGTTACCTCAGAGCTAACACAATCTCATCTTGACTGGTGTCTGGCAGTTCATCGGTATAGTGGCGCGTCAGGGTGGCTCTGGAATCGTGGTCGTCTCGTTGGGAACGAGGGGCATGTGCAGAGTATAAACGGCCATAGAAATCCTCTATCTCAGCGGATATCTCCGGCTTCGACAACAACACTATATTAGAGAACATCAAATGTAAATACAGTTCGGTCGTCAGATCTCGGCAAACGTGTAGTTAGCTGTTAAAACGATAAAAAAATGTTTATGCCACTGCATAAGGTCGTCTATCGCGCAGGCGGCAGACAAACGGCTAACTTCACGTTTGCCTATTTTCGCCGACCGAACTATTTAGCGGGACTCGTACCAGCATCTTCATCTCTAATAGTAAAATAAAAACACGGTTTAAACACTGCGAGACCTAGGATTAGCAACTTACTCGAGAGTTAATTTACTATGCAGGTCATTTTCGCAATCGCCGAGTTAGATCGTAACACAGGTTAAAATGCTCATCAACAGAAATTTAGCTGTTAGGTTTACTAAGGCACAGACATCTTAAAATAAATAAATAATGCTGGATATTTTCACACAGCATCATATAGCCCCAAACTAAGCAGAGCTTGTATGATGAGAACTACATGACTGTTATGATACTTAAATACACTTTTTTTTTTGTTAAAAAATTACATATTATTCATATAAACTACCCAGGCCCAAGACAAATATTTGCAGATTCAAAAAACATTTGTCCAGCGGAAGGTTGTCGAACCAGCAACCTTCCGCGTCTCAGGCGGGCCTTCGCCCACTGCGGCACAGAGGTCGACAAATACTACATAATACTAGTAACTGAGGTAACTCTGCAACTTTTCTCATTACTTACCACAAAGCGTGGTGTTTTAGAGTCTAAACATAACATGAAACGGTCACATTACATAGAACTGCTACCCACGCATACCCCACGCTAGGTTTCCCTGTGGGTATCAGGAACTACGAGTCACGTGGACAACACCCATACCCGCAACGAATATACAAATATCTGCAGAATATACAAACATTTGTCTCGCTGCTGAAATTGAACACGCACTTCCTGCGTCGCAGCTCGCCCACCGCGCCACCGAGGTCGTCAATTTGTATTTCAAAGCCAAAGTCAAAATTCATTTATTCATTAAAACCACAGGATCTCTTTGAATCGTTGATTTTATCTACTACCTGTTACTCCGCGACCAAGCCAGGAAAGAAAGGCCAGAACGAAGATTTGATCACCCAGATCAAATTCAGATTTCTTCAGATTCAGATTGTTGACCCAGAACCGGTATAAATGTTTGAAGAATATGCAAACATTTATCCTTTAGTGAGAATTGGACCGTAGCGGCGACCATGGCACTTGTAGGAAAAAAGTTTAGTTTTATGATTTGTTTGTAGAACGCCTGAATATTTACTAGTATATACATAATATTAATTATAATTTATGTAACGTGCAATGTTGCAAGGCGAATTATAGAACAATTCTTTCACTACAGCTTTCCAGATATCTGTTTTGATCATTATTCGGATGACACATCACGACTATGACAACACACTGCCGAGAGTACGAAGCCTGCTATTGTGTCGCGTTCAATTACATTTAATCAGTCTTGATATAATTACCTAATTGAGAACTGGAGAGCACATGACTACCCGTACGTAAAGAGCGTTTTTATCTCCTAACACCAATTCTTGTCCTAAATATCGTTTGTTGTGAATCAATAGCCCATGGACCGTCATTACGATAAATGTTTGATTAGGTCCACTTAGAAAAATACGTTCACGTAAAAACGATGGAGTCATCAGACAGAATTATCCTATCCTATCTATCAAAGTTTTTAAGGTTACATGTTCCGAGCAAGTGCTCATGCATAAAAACATTGACTTTTAACCCAACTTCAAAAGCTTAGAATAAAGAAATACGGTAATGTTTGAACAAGCCTTTTGCTATTTTGGGATTTTATTGAGACATTTAAAACGGTAAAATTGGCCGTGCGTGCATTCCCGTCTTTCGTTTACATTATTACAGTTTTAGGAATAAACGGGACTTGTTACAAGAGAGGCAGTTGTTTGAGATGAATCGCAGACGCTCTATAAAAGTATGTTTGTTTACACGACCGCCGGATACGACTTGGTGGCGGCTTACCACGTGCATTAACGTAATTATCACTCTACACACTACTTGGAAGCTATGAGTTGCTTTGCTATCATTGAATATATATTTAATGCTAAGTCTAAAATCCTGACTCAAAATTTTCAAATTTACTCGAGCCAGAAGTATGTTTAAAAGGCTGATATTGATTGAGTTTCTTCAACTTACGTTTCTGAGCTGAATACTAATGTCATAGTTTATTTATTTGATTATTACTGACACGCTTCATGCCGGGGAAAATGAGTCACGAGCATTGTGTCGTCGTTGTGTTGCCAATGCCATAAATAGCGCCAGTAACCAGAGGGAGCTAAGTAAAGCACCGACACATGTTTTCAAGTCATCGCCCGCCTCGGACCAGTGCAGCGGTTGGTTGGACAATTACAACTCCAAAGCGAAGTGCTCTTGGTTCTGGCACAAGAGACAAGAGGGCTGAGACGCCCCTCGCTCTATCTTGCGTGTGTCGCCTCGAGCTGTTCTTACGATGACTTTCTGGCGGGAATTTTATCATATCATTCTAAGTATTAAGATACAATGTTTTGGTGAAAATAAATATGCTCATACTCACGTACTTTATTGGCTTGTGGGAGTTTAATATTATTGTTAAGAGACGTTATTCGTAGGCTGTCGAAGGATTTATTACTTTCTTTAACGCTCCTCACCTATTATCATGAAGAGGCTAAGCTTTATTTCGTTCAACCATGTGTTGTATTTAAAGAACCTATCAATACGTTCTAGTCATTTTCTAATCATCATTAATTCACGGTTAATGATCATTATTTGTATCTAATTAGTATGCCCGTGGTAATTGAATAGGTCACAAAAATGTCTGAAACTTGGTATGGATTAATCTAGTTTCTAAGACGAGATAAAAAGGGTAACATGCTTGTGATTTATTTTAATTATATATTTATTGTATCTATGCTTATCTATTAATGTCGCCAAGCCAATTTCAACTCCACAAAATGTCACGTCGATCGATGGATCGATATCATCACTTGTTACTGAGTAGTTATTAGAAACTGAGTAGTTGTTACGAATCATCATTCGTAATAAAAAAAGAGATTCGAACGACCACATCAAAATAAATTAAATGGCACTTATATTTTATTGAGTATAGTAAATTATAACACAATTTATCATGTAAATGAATATTATTTTCATCTTACTTTTAATCTTACTGTTATAAACATAACGTTAATTTTTTTTAAGACAAAATGCTATGAACTTGGTTGTGTTCATTCAGTCCTTTACTATTATTACGATCAAGGCTGGGAGAACGAATATCTACAACATGCTGGGGCCGGCCGTACCAATTGCGTCCATTAGCTACTTCCTAATTTTCTCTTTTCCTGTGTTTTGTCTATCTCACGCTCAATGGTAAATTGTTTTTGTCATCCTATTCTATTATACTAATATGTTGAATGCAAAAATTTTGATGTTTAGATGTTTGTATTAGATATTATGTTTGATGCTAGTAATCTCCGTAACGGCTGAACCGATTTGACCGTAATTTGAAATCAATATTGTTCGTTAGTAATCTAGAATAACCCGCGTTGCACCCGGATCAAAAGCTGCCAGATAGGCATTGGTAAAAGCTTCTTAAAGAAATGTTGAAACACTGTCATCGTTTACCTGTATTGTATTATTTAATAAACAAGTTCATGACTAGAAATGATTTCTTTTTACACACACACATACATGAGCAATAATTAATAAATGAGTATGAACCAAGGGCTATTTTTGTACTAAAGGATGAAAATGCTCGTTAAATTGAACGCCCATGTTAATCACATTTTTGAGGGGAGCGCGCCTCTGTCCCATTATAAGGTCTGTGTTAGATTCCATTCGCAATATAATTTAGTTCCCCGCCAGCGGGCATTTCGCACAAAATAAGACTGGGAGCGCGCGGGTGCGTTCGAAACATGAGGCGCTGACTTTTTTTTATAAGCAATGTTTGGCGATCTGGATCTATGTATAGTTTGATATTTGGACACGTTAAACTGGACAAAGCTAAATATATGAAATTATAATAATATCTATATAAAAAAAATCTAAATTTATTTTGCACAAATCAGCTGAATATCTGATATCCTACTGTTTTATTTAGAGTACCGTTGGTAAACACCTCAAATTTCGAGAAAATTTTAAATTTATAGAAAAAAATACTGTTTTTATCAATTCTGTCGTCGCCGTCTCGTAAGCGCCACGTTCTTTTTCAAAGCAAGCTTATTTCAATCCGTCGTAATTTCTCAGCCAACTGATATTAATATGCAAAAAAATTTAACATCCATAAAAGTGGTGGAGCCTGGGATGCTAAATAACTTTAATTAAAGTTTTTATTTAACGACTTATTCTTAACTGTTAAAAATATTGAGTTAAGATTTAGTTTAAAAATCAGTTTGGAATACGGGCCATTGTGTAAGGCTCTGTTCATACGGACGCTTAACGAGCTACGACGCGACACTACCACAAAACGAAAGAAAAAGCGCCGGTTACGAATTCGTATGGAAATGCAGCTGCGTAGACGTAAAGCTGACGTCCGTCTGACTGTTTGATTTAGTACGCTGTCACCTATAATCTCATTATTACATGAACTCTAGAATGTAGTGAATTCCATACTTACGCAGTTTTGGTAGGGCGGAGCGATGCAACTCGAATTTTGGCACGAACTCTCAACGTCAATAATTTGAATCGCAGCCTAGAAACGTCAACTATACGGGGCTTATTTATTACGACAGAATTAGTACATAACCCACCTAGACTGTCCCTGAGACGAAATTCTTGATACGCCGTAGTTTTGTTGACTTGGGTTTGGGATATTTCGAACGGTGTTAATGTCCAGCGATACGTTCGCGATTTCACACGTGTAGCGTGCGGCCATTACTTTCCCAGGTGTTTTAAATTTGGTTTTCCACTACTGACCTCTGACTATTATCAATTCCAGCACATGGTGGGAACCGGAATGAGTCCGTTCCCCGCCGCGGCGGCGGCTGCGGCGGCGGCGGCCCAGTACGCCGCCAACGGCGACGCCCTGTCGGTGAAGGCCGAGAGTGGCGCGCCGCAGCCTCCCTCCCAGCCCAGCATGGTCAAGGGCGAGGGCCCACCGCCGGCCGCTCCTCTGCCGCCAG
Organism: Perizoma flavofasciatum; assembly: GCA_958496245.1. NCBI lineage: Eukaryota > Metazoa > Arthropoda > Insecta > Lepidoptera > Geometridae > Perizoma > Perizoma flavofasciatum. The sequence goes on along the minus strand of OY292425.1, from coordinate 6,924,499 downwards.
CCAACTTTTCACCGCAGCCACCGCCTCAACCGCATCCACCTAATTCTATTGACAATCAGAATAAATCTGTGAGTTTTATTTTATTCCTTTCTAGATTTTCGCTTGAATCTGTAAATCAGTTCTACAGATTATTTTTCCGATAATTTCAGCAGAGTGACGGTGACAATAGCGATGAGAACACTCCAGTAAGCGTAGCGGCAGTGGTGGCTCAGCAAGCGGCGGCGGCGGCAGTGGCGCAGCACGCAGCCGCTCAGCAGGCAGTGGCGCAGCATGCGGCTGCGCAACAAGCCGCAGCGGCGCACGCAGCGGCCGCTGCCGTCTCCGCGGCCGTAGCCAACACCGTCAACCAACCACCCTCCACGCCCGAGAAGACCCTGGTTCCCGTCTCGCAAGCCTCGCAACCCAAGAGATTACACGTCTCCAATATACCCTTCCGGTTTAGAGATCCCGATCTCAGAAATATGTTTGGCGTACGTATTCTTTTAATTCTATAGTACAATACATTCGCGACACTGCATGCAGCCTTGTGTGTCAAAAACGTATGAGCGGATGGAATGTAACTGTACCGTTTTTCTTTCAGCAATATGGCACAATTCTTGATGTAGAAATTATCTTCAACGAGCGCGGCTCAAAGGTAAGAACTATTTTATTCTTATATTTAGATTTTTATAAAGTGGCCCTCCGAAACCCTTTCTGACAAGGGTTTCAGAGAGCCAATCTGAGAGATCTTTACTTTTTTGTTTCTGGCGTATAAACTACTGCATCTTGATTTTCTATGACACTGGTTACAAGACGTAAAACCTTTTCAAGTATTGTATCAATTCTAATGATTAAAACTGATTATCTACTTCGTCTCAATTTGAGAATATAACCAACATCAAGTCGTAGTCTGTATGCCCCAAATCAAACTAAATAATGTTTTATTGGCATGAAGCAATAAAGAATAATTATTGTTTTTTATCATTATGACAAAGCATACTGCCATACTACCCTGTTTCCCGCATAAAAACATACACGGGCTTGTTTAAGATACTTTAGGTAATATAATAGTGATGTTTTCTTTATTGCTTCTCTGCCGAATCTGAATTTTACGGAATAACAATTGTTATTTTGTCCATACGGTCGAATTGTTTTGTTATTCCTTGAATTCGCTCACTGTGTACTTCTTGGCTATTGATGTTGTTTATTTTTTGGATCAAGTAATATTTTATTTTAATACTTAAATTATCTACATTACATACTTAAATAAACTACAGTCAGTAGCTAAATAGAAGTCGTGTGATATAAGTATTTTTCTATATCTAAAATTGCTGCCCAAACCTAAATAAAACATATGTTGATATTTTTAATTTAGTCTTACAACAATCATTTTCTTGGATTTTCAAAATTTACTATTCATTAATAATGACTCTATAGCTTAACTTATTTCTAAAGGCAATGGGCTTAGTTTTTAATCAATTGTGTCTGAAACCATGTATTCTTTCTCATAGCATATTCTTGGTTTTTAATGTTTGGTGCAGTATCTCTAATTGCATTGTATATTTCCATTTAATTTAATAATGTCTACCTTATAATTCTCAAGAATCTGAATCATATTTTGTTGCACCTTTGACTTATTTCTTCCGTTTTTGCTGTTCCATGTTGCTGTGTTACAGTTATTATGAAAGCAGCCAATGATTTGAGTGATTGTCTCAATTTAAAGTGTTTTTCTTTTGTATGGAAGTAAGTCAATGGTGTACATAACTTAGAACATAACAATGAATTTACTCATTTTGATGATACTCAAAAAACAACTCACTGTAAATTAAAAAATATATAAGCAGATGACTTTATTAAAATAATTTTATAATAATTGATTGGATTGAACGCTTTTTTCGTGTTTTCTGCTTATCTTGTGTCCGTTTGGTGACCGCCCCTAGGTAGTCCATGCTCGTTCATATCAAGGAAATATTTTTTATCTTTTCAAATTAAAGTTCCCATTTATTCTTTGTTGGGATTTGCAGTATTAGAGAATGTAGCATCGTCACTATAACCAGCTGATTTCCTAAGTAATGTTACCAGGACAGCTCTATTATCCATCACTAATAAAGGTTACTGTCTGTCTATCATCCAAACTGCTCCTGTTACTCGTATGTTTTGACCTCTTACATTAATATTGATATTTTTAACATAACTACAAAAATATAGTTTTTTCATTGTTTGGTTACTGGTCATGTTATTATTCCTGTCAAAAGTCAATGTCTCCTAATACTTTTATTTCTAAACTGTACTTACTTTGCTTGGACTCATTATTAACAGGGTTAATTCTCTTTGCAACTTGGTGTGTAGTTTGGATGACATATTATTTGAAAGATAAACGTAATCTCCAATCTAATAATTTAATACGCCCAATGTTTTTGAGCTGATTGTTATTAAATTCGTCTAGCTTTATTAACCTGGGAAACACCAAATACTCGTCATTAGTTTTGGGCATGAAGTAAATACCGCTGCTCCTCAATTCGCAATATATATTAAAATGTTAGAGCATTTAAAATTAGATATGGTGCATTTTAGTTTAGAGATTCTCGAATGTCTTCTGTCATGTTTTCGATTGAAGTCCGTTTACCGATTGCCAGAGAGCTTGTTGCACTGAGTGCGTTGTATGTTTTAGATGAAGATAGTTGGTCCTCTTCGTGTAGGTCTTTCTGCCCACATCTTTATCTATTTCTCTTTCTCTCTGCCCAAATCATTGTTTTCCTATATATTTGCACCCAGAATGGTAATAATAGAGCTGTCATTGCTTTGTAAGTGTAAGCGTTTCGTACAATCAGTAACTTGATTGCCACTTTCACGACTCGTTTCTTCCACTGTATTGTGTGCTGTGCTAGCTGCTTTTTGTACCTATGGGTTATCTACCACCATGTTTTAATAGTTAGTAGTATGAGCACGATATTCTGATCTAAATTCTTGGATTAAACTGATTAATTTGACCCTCGAGTAGGGGAATCTAGTGTTACCGTGCAAACATGCAAAATTAGTATCATTAATGGTATTATGAATCGTACAGTAGATGATGGAACTAAACATGTGATACAAATACATATGATTGTAAAAATGCTTATAATTTTACTACATTATGCTTATATTTATGGCACTGTAATGTAATCGCACTATGCTAAATGCATATATTTATAAATTTACACGTTTTCTCAATGAATCAATTTAGTACAAAAAGAAATGTGTATACTTTTACCTTGACTTATGATTAGTCGGAATCAAAAAATTAAATTTAAAGATCACTTATCTGGTATATTGCCTAAATAACTAAAAAATTGTACAGTGAAATTTTATATTTAAATATAAATGGCCGCTACAATTTATAGTAAATAAATTTAGTTAATGCATGAACGGTGATATTTTTCTGTATAGAACAAATTGCAGCTAACATTTCACACAATAACTTTTTACTCTGGTTGTGTCTGTGAAATAGTAACAGAGTTCTCTATACTCGTCGACACACTATGATAAAATCTCTTCTACCTTATAGTACAGACTACTAGCACAGGTTTAGCGAAGATATATTGATTTATTTACTAAGTAATCCAAACGCTTATGTGTACCCATTCAGCTAGAAAACGCTCAAAGTATCAACGTAATCAAATAATATTATCCTATCGATATTTCACTAGAATTATTTAAATAAAGAATATGCAATGCATAAATGTTAATTTTTGTTGCACGTTGTTTTTTGAGCGACGCTGTTTTTAATGCATGTTTTGTCTGTCTTGCATGCAGGGATTCGGTTTTGTAACATTCGCAAATAGTGGTGATGCGGAGCGAGCACGAGAGCGTCTTCACGGCACCGTGGTTGAGGGCAGAAAGATAGAGGTGTGCATGACTCAATGAATACCATCCGTAGCACTATGTAACTTATAACATCCCGCTCCAACGCCCACCGCCCACCGCAACCTGCGACCCGCTCGTCTGCTGTAGTTACTGTCATGCTAGCGTGCCGCGCCGGCATATCTTACCACTAAGTATGCCACACTATAATCCACAAACAAACCTTATTTATTTTGTCCCTTTACTCTCTAGACGGTCATTTAAAATGCCGATCGAAAGAGAGAGTGTCTCACAGAGAAATGTAGACAGAACCGTATCGTCACATTGCCGCAGAGGTAAGATACACAAATATTATCCACAGTTCTATACATTATACCCACTATAAAATACCTTAAATCCATTACACGGACAATCAATACTGATTTGATAAAAGTGGGCTTAAAAGCCTCGAACATTAACTAAACTCTGTCAATAACTCCCCTCAACAAAGTTTCTTAAGCAGTTCCGAGTTATCTATCCTTACCCAAAATATACACACGAAATTCAAATGTCTCATAGATATGATGTGCTTGCCACTCATAAATACAAGGCCTCAACATCGTTTTCCATAAGGTGAGGCCAAACCAGTCCCTATCAGAACATAACCCTTGGAGATTATCTGAATGAGACCTACGATTGATTTATGTTGTTTCTTAGTAATACATATTCTGTTAGTTTATAAAACAATTTATCTATGTTGGGTTCGAATCCCGCTATGTGATATAATTATTAATTTTATAAATTTGGAAATAAAGTAAAAAAAAGAAAACATCGTTTTTTTCTATATGGACCCCGAGGTTATATTCTGACATATTTTACTTCGATATCAGGTTAATAATGCTACGGCGAGAGTCCAGACAAAGAAACCACCGGCGGTCCCCAACGGTAAGCATATATCTACCTACATCTGTTGATTGTTCCATCGTAAAGTCCCAAGTCATCTTCGATACCAGCCCATTATGTCGTCATAACACGTTCCAAAGAATAACCATGCCCTCGAATTGTAATTGTACCACTAACCGGCAAAATTTTAAATATTAATCCGTCACATTACTTAATATAGATACATCCGACTTGTTTTGAATTTAATGCATCTTGGATTTTTCTTTTTTTAATCCATCAGTTATTCTGGCTAGAAATGGATCAGTTCCCACTGTGGGTGAGAGAGCTGAATTTGTAAAAATGAATGTTGTCCATGCCATGTCAATGTACCTGTTCTATACGATGTTGCCTAGATCTGTTGTCTGAATGCAATTAGGTGAATGCTATTTAGAGAATGAGCCCACAGTCTACAACCGGAGACAGACTGCAGTCTGGCAATCACACACAGTTCAGAACGCAATAGAAATCAAAGCATTTGTTCATACATTTTACAACATACAAATTACATTTCAAAGAAGATTCTACACAAGCTTGCCTGTCTCCGGTGCCACTGTTGCCTGGAAAGTTAAATTATCCCAAATAACACCTAAATGGCTTGTTAGTTTGCATAACACTTGTTGTTATGCTTTATATGATACATTCTTGTTGCATTTATCTATTCTGAATGAATGTTTGCGCCTAAAATCTTGCACTATTCATATTTAATTTCTGTAGCAGAGAATGTGTTCTACTCTTGCCTTTATTGTCCTAGACATAGTGTATTATATTGATGTTTGGCATCTCATAAAAATAATTCTATTTTGTTTCAGTGTGTGTACAATGGCCAGAAGGTAAGACAAAATGCAGAATTCTGTATGAAATTCTTTGTTAAAGACACTAAAGCTTTCGCGTTACATTTACTTTAACATTCATTCGAGCATGAAATTTATTTATGTGGTGGGACTATGCGGTTGATTAGAATTTAAAGTAATGCTCGAACAGAAGTTGAATGTCTGAGATTGAATTGAAAGCATTTTGTAATAAAACAGAGGCCATGCTTCCTTAGAGCTGAAAGTCAGCGGCCGCTTGTCGTGTCCTCCGCGGCATAGGAAACGCCGCGAATGTTGTGCTAGTGACATATTCGTGAGCTAGGCGCGGCCCGCGTCGATTGTCATGTGGCATGGTCTATACTATACTCTACCCCGTCTCGATGTGAATCATGTTCTCAACGTATTATAGCCGTCTCGTTATTAATCGCATTCTAGTGCACAATGTAATTATTAGTAACATAGACCGTATTGTGAAGAATGAATTGACTCTTTTCATATTGACCTTTTTTATAAATTTTCACTAATTTGTACATCTAAGATACGTCATCTGCATAACTGAGTTTACCGGACACAGCCGCATTTTCAGAAGTTTCTTCGATACAAAAGGTCTGTCTTGATAACGCGACGCGGTCTGCATATGTTGTCGCTTACTGCCTGCGTTGCCACCTTAGTGATTTTAATGCGAAAACGATATACAAATCTAAGAAGTCTCGACATTGGGTTTGGCTTGTTGCAAGTTCGTCCGTGTTTCATTGTATTGAATTATTTTGCAAGGATAACTTGGACCACACCTTTATAACATTCATATCATTAGGTTCTCCTAACCGTTGAAAAAACGTACATTATCTCGGTAGTAAGTGCTGATTCTTCTTATTGCAGAATAGCATAGGGAATACAATGTGTGCAGGGTCGTCGTAGAACACGAATTAATAGAGCTCGTCTAAAGACATCGAGCAGTTAACCCCGAGAGGCGTCATATTGAACCACACTGTTCTGTCAACATATCAGTTATATATATATAACTTTAAGGGCTGATGTTGGCTAACGCGGACGTTGTCAATGTCATTGCGTCATGTTGCTTGCTGTGCTCTGATTGGTTGAAACTACATTCGACCAATCAGAGCACAGCAGGCGTGGCGGGACTCGCACGACAGTTGACAGAATTGTTTCCTAGCAAATTATCAAACATTGCGTCTCTTGAGGCTGTCTACTCTATGTCTAAAGAAGTAACACCTCATATGTTTCACCCGCTAAGCAGTAATGCTCGCATTGCTAAGTTCTAATCTAAAGGATACTGGTGGAATTATAGGTGTAAGATAATTACAGGCGGGTGTAATGCAATGCTACGTAAAGCATGTCCACGTATAAGGCATCGCAATGGACAATACAGTTGTTTGTTCCTCTACTTGCTCAAATAATAAGACAAACTAGTTTTTGCAAAATTTTAAACCCTTTATTTTAAAATGTGTGATATCCATCATCTATTGGCGATAAAAGTTATCGAAGAACTATCCTTGAAGTAAAAAAATATTTTGAAAAAAAGCCACATTTCAATCGGCTAAGCATACAAAGATAAATGGTCACAAAAAACCACCTGGCAAACGCATATACGCACTCCTTATGACCAACGTCACGAGTAAGAAAAAATTAGGAATAGTAAGGTGGCAACACGGAGTCAGGTGAGTGTGTAGTGTAGCTAGAGGCGCAATGTGTGCGCAGGGCTCCGGGTGTCCGGCGTGACGTGGCCGTGGCTGGGCGCGGCGCCTGCCGCCGCCGCGGCACCGCCGCTCGTGCTGGCGCCTCGCGCTGCGCAGCGTCGCAGGTAATCCTCCCGCATGTTAGCACTCCGCTGTGTGTTGCATGTAGCCCCCGGCGCGGACGGCGGAGCGCTCCGCGGCGCGAGCGTCGTGCGCGGCCGCTCCCCGCGCCCGCACCCGCACCCGCATCTCCCCGCACCCGCACCGCACCACCTCTCGCACGTGCTGACACGCCCGGCATACGCATCGCCGATGCACGCATACGCACCGTGAGTACTCACAACACAATCTATGCAGGTCCATCATGTTTTATAGACTTGTGGCGATAAAACCTTTATAAGAGATATCCTTAAAGACATACAAATCTATTACAAAAACAACATTACAATCCGATAAGCCGTTACGGAAATAAATGCTATCTGACAAACAAAGAAACAACGTCTTAGGGCTAACGCATATCATCCTATTGTCGCAGGTAGAAAAGAACTTCCTGACTTTAATGACTATGATGAGCACCCTCAAATCTTACTTGATTATTTCATACTTATTTATATTCTTAAAAGAGGAATGATAGATAGCCGATAGAACAGTCTTGGCAACTTTTTCACAAAGTGATAAAAAGTAGCCCACTTACGTCATTTATATTTAACTTGACAAACATAAAATAGGCAAGAAATTTGTACACGCTAAAAAATAAATTCTCTATGGTGCCACATGAAGATTAATCTCAATTTACTGAAAAAATTCAGCGGAGCTTACTCTATTGTCCTAGTAAAGTTACGCTGAAGTCATCTACGTATGATGTCTACCCTCAAAAGAACAAAGGAGATGATACCAGTTCTAATATTTTATAGCAAGCAATGTGCACATGCCCTATATGTTAAAAGCACAATAATATATAGTTGCAGAAGCGAGAATAAAGAAAAACAGTTTTTTTTTATGGAGTAAAGAAAAAAGTTAGTTAAAAGAAAGTTGCTGCATAGATCGTGTCTGCACTGTACCGCACACCCATTAATACTACTGATCTTACTCCTTATCCTGCCTGTATTTCCTTATCATAGTAAACACTGGGCTGAAATATGTATATAATTATTTTTATGTCACATTATATCACATCTTAGTGAAATATTTTTTATGATGGCGCATTTGTTACATTAGTGGGTGGTACCTCATGTAAATTAAATTAAATAATAATTGTAACCTTTGTTATGTGACCGTAAATTTCAACTTTTAACATCAATGTTATAAGATAAAACACAGAGATGACATATGACAGAGTATGGCAACATTAAGAATTGATTTTATGTCTCCATAGAAAATCAACTATTTAGATTGTCTAAACTTGAAAATGTCTTCTACCGAAAAATAAAAGTTATTTACAAACTGTTTTCTTTATCCACGAATAAAAATAGAAATAGTTATAATAATGCCAATACGAAGGTAAGGCCTGTGTGTGCCGTACAGATAAGTTATAGTTATTACGTGGAGAACCGGTTGTCTGGTAAAGCCTGTAAGCCCTATTATTTTTTCAGGAGTCAAGATCAATCCTATTTGTACGATACAAATCGAAATCCATAACTACCCAACCCAAAACCTCCTACCTTGCATCCCTCCCACCGGTATGAATTATTTAAGTTAATAACAGCACAAAGTAACCTAGATTAGCAACCATCGAATTAATCACGACTAACTGTATTAATGTTGTATGCAACTGGTTGCCTTAGCTCAATAGTTCTTAGTGCCTTTCTATCACTTTTTGTAGAATATTTGTAAATATTAGAAATTCTTCTTAGTTTTTATTTGTAATATATTTCTATATCTGCATCATACCTAGACTATTTCTCTCTTTCTGCATCTATAGATATTTATTGTTATTAAATGCATTTCTATCTACTGTAAAATTAGCATGTAAAGCTATAAATTATAATACGAGTAGGTATTACATTAGAACAACACTATCGTTGTAAATTGTAGAGCTTACAATATTGAATACTTAGTTAAACGATCTTGTTATTTCTATTTAGTAAAGATTCTTCATCATAACTTGTTTCGGTTCACAGTGTGTATTACGACCCATTCTTAGCAGCGGCTGCAACCGCTGACTCCAACTACAGACTACAGGTGAATATTGCATTAGAGGTATACACACTTATTTATAAGATATGATTTGTTGTTCTGTTGAATGCATCGGCACGAGATGCGGCAGATGTACCTAGTGTAATGATGTTTGTACATTGGGTGTTCCGGGATGACGTGCGTGTGTGTTGTTGCAGGCGGCGAAGCCCGCAGCCGAGGTAACCACTCGCTCGATAAGCGACTTGTCTGTATCTCTATCGCTTCCCGATTCATGTCCACCTCGCTAGTATAAGTTTGTTATTCATCGTGGAGTGAGTGCTGGGATTTTGTTTGCTCCTTATTATATTCGTATAGTCCTATTGGTTGGTAATCCACCCACCGTAATGCAGGGTGCACTTGTGTTTGTGGTAACAGAGGGACTGTGCACAGCGCGCCCGAGGACGGCGCGCGCCCATTGCTTTCTCTTGCGTTTACCTTGTTCGTTGTTGGTATTTGTGGTGGGTGTTTAGTTTTAGGTCTTTGCTCAAGCTGTGAGTTGGCTCGATCAGATGCTAATCTTGCTATCATGCTCCAAGTAGAACGTTGAGCCCACAGATTAATTGCAACCCTCGATTTATGTACACTAACAATCACAAAACAGTAGATAGCTACGACTATTAGACATTGGTTCGATCTTATCTGTACTAGTTTGTAACAATTTTAAATCCTCACATTCGTATTGCATGTTCATTCTCATTTGGCCACAGTAACAAAAATTTTCTGTAACATTACCAGTTCGATCCTCGACTCTCATCGATTACCTACCGATTTGATACTCGGTAATTGTGTCGTGTTGCAGAAAATGAACCATAATCCATTTCGTATGAGAGAGTGCGAGGAAAGCTGCATGTTATTTTGTAAATAAATAGTCAAACTTCCAACACGCTATTTTTTTTATATAAGTAACTTAATTGAATGCATCGAACTGGCTTTAGTCTTTGGCTGTTGTAAAAGAGACGATATAGACGTTGCGAATCACTACATTTCGATGGATGACGAGACCTCAATCGGATCCTTGTGTACGGTAAGATGTTTGTGATTGTAATTAGGTTCGTTACATTGGGTACCCTGTGTTTGTGGGCTCACTGTTCACACAAGTTCACGCGCGCCCGTAATTAATGCTGGTTTACAATTTCCATATCCGCTTCGTTCGGTAGAACGAGACAAGTTCCATTACTGACAATACACCAAACATGGCTTCGCAGCATTCAGGTCAATAATTTATAACAGTTAACTTCATTTCATAATTTAGTGAAATCTAAATCATAGCAGAGTTCTTAATTGGTAGCTTTGTCGTCTAGTCTGATAGAAACGTAATCAATGAATACATGGTGTGGCGAATAACAAGACTCTCAAGGAAATTATCTTTTTCTTTTGTAGTTAGATGGTTTTGTTTTAAGAAAAAATATATAGATTTGAATGAAAATGAAAATGAAAACGTAATTTTTAAAATTTTCTAAATTGTAGTCATCCTAAAGAAAAAGCGGATCAATCGAAACCATTTCCCATCCGGAATTTCGGCCCTATAGTAACTCGTTCAAACATATGTATTTAGGTATGTTTGTTTGACCGACGATAACTGCCGAAACGTTTATTCAATCTTGATTAAACTTATAGAAATATAGCTCATTTTTAAATTCTAATACTGATAGAATTTATAAGTTTAAAAATGAGCTTATCTGTAGTGGGATTTTTAAACTAGGATCCAAGAGGTCCTAAGAAATAAAGCGAGATAATCTGGTAGTCATATTTTCTAAAAATATATAATGCAAAGCCATACATTTTCTAATTTTGTTTTAGGCCGTATAGTTTTTGAGTTATAACTAATTGCTAGTTTTTATTTTTAGTACAAAAAACAGTTCGTGGCTAATCACTGATGTAAGAGCGTGTTGTGGTCCCATTATCTTGCCGCACCCTAAGTAGTACATCCGATTTTACGTAGTTGTTGAAACAGAGCGGAGAGGCTCGCCACCAGCGGTTATTTGAGAGTTTTAAGCGTGCCGTGTGTTGTGTAGGCGGCGGCGGCAGCGGCAGCGGCGGCGGCGCCCTTGCTTAAGAGTCCGCTGAGCTCGGCGCAGCACGCGGCGGCGGCGCAGGCGGCTGCCAACTACGGCGCGGCGGCGCGCGCGGCCGCGGCCGCCGTCAGCGCCGCGCCGCAGCACGCCGCGCTCGCGCCTCTCGCCACGTAAGTTATTTATTCAGACAAACAAAAACCTCTTATGGCAAAGGCATAGTACAAGCTCCTATCATCACGAGTAAAGTACATAGCCTCCCCCTAGTACACGGATAAACTCTTTGTTTTACAGATAAATAACAAAATATACAACTAGATACATATAAAATAAATTTACAAATGGCGGCCGTGTAATAAATGTAATATGTGTTTAAATGTTTGTTTGATTGATTGCAGGTACGGCAGAGAGTATGCGGACCCGTATTTGGGACACAGCATCGGTCCAGTAACAGGCTACGGGGTAAGATCTGATTTTCAGAAACTACATTTTCATTACATCCCGTCCATAGCGGACACTAATTTTGGCCTTGGTATTGTTACAGACCGCAGTGTACAGAAGTGGTTACAACAGATTCGCGCCATATTAAGCCAATGAAACAAGATTTTACTCGAATATGAAAATACCTTCATCACCTTTACCCTAAACATGACAATGAACTCTCTTGAACGTACAAATATAATAAATTCTTAATTTAAGGATAAAAAGTAATGTTGCTAGCCAAATTTTGTATAGTGAGCTTGGGTAGCGTATTAACACTAAACTAACAATAACTCTGTAAGTCGAGTGTATTTAGGAAGTTGTGCGGCGGCGGTGCATGCCCACGCCCTCTCGCGAGAAATCACCATACCAAAGTCAAACAATTTTTTAACCGAAAAAGTTTATTCCCATAAACTTTTATTAACTAACTTGGCTTGCCTTCGAATCGTCTAGGATTATCCACACTGCACCGTCCCATGGCCGGATTCTAATATAAAGTTCATATTTTGAAACGGCCCGGCCATGGTACGGTTTTTAGAATAGTCCAAAAGTGTTTTATCTGTGTGCATTGATAGGCAGTTTCAAAATCAATCAAATGAAACACGCTGTATTCCAAGGTTACGCAGAGTTTAATAGTCGGTAGGGGTTAAAATCATTTGTGTACTAATGCTATACAAGTGCGAGCAGCTAGTGGTTTCATTCATTACGGATTATTTGTTATGAATGAGAGAAAATATAAACGATAAATTTAATCCATTCGTACGGTACCAGTCAGTACGGATATCTATATACATTGAGAATACTATGCAGTATTGTCCGTCTTAGTGTAGGTGTACACAAAAGTTGACAATAGAAAATATTTAATTTCCATGTAAGTATTGTACGGAGATATATAGTGAGCTTTGCACTTGCATATCATAAATAAAAAATGTAAATAAATAAATTTCAATAACTTAGTCACAAAGTTTAGAAGTTTGAATAGCGTGTTTGCTAGTTAGACGTTGTTTGTTATGGAAGGCCTCTCAGAAGGTTTCAAATTTGTTATTTCCGTTCATTCTACAATAAAATCCTCCAATATTACTTATAATTTAAAGTATTTGCCACTAGTATTTCATTAGTTACATGAACTTAAATATCTCTATTAGTTAGTGCTTATGAAATAGCTCGCTGAGTGCTTAAAGTAGGTATGGATCTTCCACAGTGAATCTGTTTTGCATTAACTGACTACTTTTGTGGTGCGATCTTTTATTCGGTGCCATGTGTTTGGTTGTTGTTTTGGAAAAGCCTTTATTTCCAAAAAGTTACCTTAAATTCTTACTCAAGGTAATAAATAGTTGTAACTACATAGTTAAACATAATTTTAGATGACATTTACCAAATAAATCGTTGGGAGAAATCCAAATAAACGATTTATGAGACTATTGTCCAGTTCTGTCATTTTTGCATCGTAATCTCTATGAATATGTTTCGCTTTACTACGTTAAGCATTTTTTATTGTATATTTACCGTGCTCGTTTATGGTCAAAATTTGTTCCAAACCGAAATGTACGTTTTATGTTAAATACCTATAGTCAATACCTACTTGTAGTGTACAGTTCGTCTCTCTGTTATTCTAATGTTAAACCGCAAATATCCAGTCCCTATTTAGTCATAAAACGAATAAGTAAGTAATCGGTTGCTAGTTATCTTAAAGTTTACTGAATTGTAGGTAACGCTTTAGCCGTAGTGTTTAAGAAAAGAAGGGAACTCTTATGGAGTTCTTACATATCATTGAGATTTTCTCCTTGTAATTTGGTTTTATGTAGATGATGATTTATACTATCTTATACGGTGTCTAAGCAATGTTCAGTGCTATTTTAACATTTTATCTGAGGTTTTACTACATTTTAATTTTATTGAACAAACACGCATTACGGGTCCAACCGTTTAGACGTCGTAAATTTTAGATCTAACATTTTCATTAGGATTGTAGTATAATTGTTACTTACATCGTTGAATTCGCTCAAAGTTTATACCAAAGCACAAAACCCATCGATTCGTACTTGTTCGGTGAATTCACATGTCATAACATAACCCATCTCAATAGATTTCATAGTCTTTCATTCGGAAAAACTTAACAAATCTGAGAGTCTAGATAGAATACTTGGAGTATTCCTCTATATCTATTTTTATTTTAAGCAATTGTTATTAATAATGAACCCACGTATCTAAGATTATCCTTAGCCTCTAGAGAAAGCATAATGAATATGTCTCACTCATAGAATAGATGTTAAATGTATAGTATACCTATGCCTACTCTAACATTACGCTTCTGGCGACCAATTTTGGATACATGTGTGGATTATTAATTTCATATATATAATTCGGATATTCTATGAATTCTTATCGGTTTTTAACTTAGAATTAGAACAATAAACCAAGTTATATTCACAAGTTAAAGTAACGTCTTGTCCCTAACTTAGCTGCAAGCCCATGACATTTTTACTCGTTTATCTATTCTGACGGAATTTCTAGTCTTTTGCGCACAATTTAACTGTAGGGAAAGGTGCTTTTCATAACGGTTTCATGTGATAAATATTTGCAGACTAGTTCTCTTAGGTGCCTACATAACATACCTACATCTCATTTATTGATTCATTGTATGATTTGATAGGTTATTTTTAAGCTTTGTGTCATATTTTCTTATTGATTTATCATACACTCACCTAATAGTGCCACTGGCTTAATATTTTAGGATATTTTAATAAATACGTTTAAATACGTAAGTAACTGTCTTTGTTGCAGCTTCGAACAAATATTGTGCTTTACTTTTGAATACTCATGTGTGGATGCATTAATTTAGGAATCTTTAGTGTTAGGGATAAGTAACCTAAATGCAATTTTTTGTATCTTTAGTACAGAAAAAAGTACATGTGATTTATTTGATCATTTTTAGTTATATTATGCTAGTTTGTGGCGTTTCTCAAGTACATGAGACGTGTTTTTGAACGCAACTCGTTTCAATGAATAAAAAACCACGTCACATTTACTTGTTTCTGAACAAAACATAAACTTCGACTATGTTATTTTTATAGCTTTTATTTTTAATATGATTATTTATCACAAGAAAAGAAATTAATTCTTAGTTGAATTATTCTTAGTACATGAAACTAAGCCAAATTGTTAAATTAATGGGAGAAAAATCGGAATTTAAATAACATATCTGACAAAATGGTTAGTGTGCTACAGGAATAAGATTTGAAAAATAAACATCAAGAACAATGTATGTATTATAAAATGTAATCATTAAATTAAGGATAATGTATTTTTTAAAGCCATTGTTTCTCCGTTTTTATATAATGTTAAATTTTCATACTACTCTTCATGCTGTGCACAAATTATACAATCGTCGGCTTCGTTAATTATGAATAATAATATAGATCCTATAAAACGTGTTGTTAAGTAGTGCATGGAGTCTATCAGAGTTGTTAGCGGGGGTCGATCATCGCTAAGAACGCCGGTACCAGTGCCTGCTTGTAGCAGGAGGGTGGCGAGGCCCTCTCTGCCATGTGGATCACTCATACTGCACCAGTCCTTGTCTACGCTTCATTATTTACAGTTTTTTTCTGAAATGAAACCTTTACGACACCTTTTAGAATAGTTTTCATTAAAACGGAACGCAAGCCATGATAAGTCATAGTCTTATAGGCTACATAGGTATTGTTATATGGATCCGTTTTACCTATTGTTACCTACCTATATTTCGGCGTACATAAGCCACGGAAGAAACATCACAGTTCCTGTTTTTAGTGAAAAATCATTGTTTTAACTTGAACACTTGTTTCTCATCGAAATTCAATGACTGGATCGGTTTGAGTGAGCCCACCATTAGTGTTACTGGCGGCTTCACCGCCGGATGTTGTGCGTGTATTGAACCCTTGGGTTCATGTTGTTGAAGTAGCCAGTTATTAAGTATCACTTGTTCGTCAATTGCACACGTCGATCGGCAAGTTCCGCTTGTTAAAAGTCTCGCTCGAGTAGATTTAGTACAGTTTTCCCCGAAATCACTTACCCTAGGTTCCAATTATAAAAATTAACGACGTTTCGGTATAGAAAACTGTCAAAACTTTTTAAATTACTTTAACTTTTTAATGCAATGTATTTTTTTTTTCAAAGAAAAAGACTACGCTGTGATTGGGATCCGGGGTAATTCTTAACATTTAAATAGAAGCTGTATCGTTGGTCACAGGCTACCGGTTCCTGATTTGGAGGTTATGTTTGGAAGCTGTTTTCAGTAGGATGCATGCAGATCGATTGTCTTTCTGATGTAAGCCGGGCTAGCAATACACCTTCGATTTGATATTGTTACAATCATGGCAGACACAGCCGGTACAGCGAGGTACCAACGAACAACGTCCAAATTGTGGAAATTTAATTCAGCCTTTGATGATGATGTGTTCTTCAGGTTCACTGATCAATAACTACAGCTAGATTATAGCTGTTTGTACATAATTGTCATCGCTGGCTTCATTAGTCACAGAGATCACTACAACTTGATGATATTTCTTAAAAGATATAATGTGCAAAACTTGCACATTATTTGGGCTTTGTACTTAGGTACCTTGTATGTATTATGATATAACAACGTTTTTGCGTATCGAGTTGAAAGATAGACTGCGCTGCAGGTACGCGGAAATAGGCGTACAAATTTAAACAGTATTTTAACTAAAAACAATAAGTCTCATGAGATGAGATTCATCTTATGAGACTTCGCACCTTTTAGGACGGATCTTAGACTTTAGACCGTGCTCAATTCCCGTGTCTGTATATTGTAAGAATAAAGTTAAAAATGTTTTTGAAAATAAATTAACAATAGATTTGTTACATAGATATTGAATGTCTTCCGTTGGGCACATTTATAGATTATCAGCACATTTTATTGTTGCACGAAATCGAATAAATAATTGTTTATTTTAAAATTAACTCGAATACGTACAAGCCAAGTGCACAGCGTGCCCATTAGAAAGTTAATTTGTGATATAGTGATCAAATTACATAGAATTCATAGACGTTTTGTTCTCGTGTGGCAGTTCCCAAAAGAATTGCAGTGTCGATTTATTGTAAATATATATTTTTTTCAATTAATATTGAATGAAGTAAATCATTTGAAGCCTTTGGCCTTGTGTACTCATTTACGTTATCAATAAATCATAGTATGAAAACACTTCTTTTATTTTGTAGGCAAACGAAAGTAATACCTAGATTAAAATGTTAGTTTAGTTACCTACTGAATAGTTGCATTATTAGGTAGAACTGGCTTTACCTCCAGTCTAGGAAATTATGCACGCTACAGAACAAAATTTGTAACGCTGCTGCTATTTATGGGTAAGTATGTACATACTGCACGATGTGATTGGCTGTCAGTGATAATTATTTAGTGACGATAAGATTACCGGTCTATTTGATAATGAATCGTAGGCAATCATTCTTTAGTATGAAATAATTAAAACAATTGGAATGGTGAGATTATCTGGCAGGAGCGATAAGGGCTGCCTTTGCGCAGTTCGCGCAGTGTAGTTCGCCGCTGCGCGAACACTTCTCACTGCTACATCCACAGTGCATGATAACATAATTTAATGCGAGGCTACTAAACAAATTAAAATCAATTAAAATGGTGCTTTGTCCACCGTTCAAGTGGTCAGTTAAGGGTGGATTTAATCTGAGCAATGCAGCCCAACCCACAAGGCCTGCTCGACGAGAAACCATTGTAAGTTTTCAAACCATTGTTCTTTTCAGACAACGATTTCAGTACAATATAAAAAGTCATGCTCCGGTCTTCATAATTATTTTAGGCATTACAATGTGTACTGATTTAACAACACTTTGCTTCTTTTTTTATTGATTAGGTACTTATTAGGAAACGTTTGTAGTACACCGAACGATTATTGTAGGTACCTATCTAACGAAAATTTTTGGTTCTGTCAACAATTTAGCACTTTTTGTAAATAACGTTGTGTTCTATTTACCGAGTGAAAAATACAACTATGTCGACCTCTAGTAGGAAGAGTACCTACTTAAACGGGTCAGGAAAAATAAAGTCTTCTCAATCTTTGATTGCCGCTCGTGGACCATACGATGCGTAAGTGTTTTTTATTGTTCGGCCATGGCGAGCCAGAGTGCTTGTTATTGTTTGCATACCTATAGTGCTTACCTTAGGTACCTACATATAAACAAACAACAACACGATGAACAATAATCACGGACACCTACTAAAGTATACTTAGTACACATAAGTCAAGATTACAGGCGAACTTCTAAAAATGTCTGTGTAGATATCTAGAGGTAAGTTCCATAAAAAGTGTTACCCACTTGATGTAAGGCGTTGACTAATTATCTACCTAACTAACCAGTTTAGATTAGTTACCTACTTTACTTAAAACACTGAAATCGTAATTAATCTAACGACAATCAAAGATATGTTTAGTTGTGATAAATTTCAATCACTGTAAAGATAAAAAGGAATATCCGATTATACATATTACTAAACCGAATTATATTATATTTTAATAAATACTTAGTATATAGGTGCTAGTTTATAGATTTTCAAAATCAGGTAAAACTTACAGATATTTTCTAAAAATGAAGAGACCATACAGACAATTGATGAAACTCAACAAACGAATGGCCATGTTCCTACCGACAAGCTACGAAACAGCTTGCCTGTACCAATGGAAACAGAGAAGACACCAAGCTATAATGGAAGCAGTTACAGCAGAGACTCTGAAGACTATAACTCCTCGGCTAGGACTAGCGACGTCTTATTTGATGAACGCAAGAGCAGCGCCGGCCGGAAGACAATATCGGAGATTGTGAGGGTCGACCCGGACAAACGGACGCGAAGGAAACGGGGCATCATAGCTCCGCATGCTCCGTTCGATACCATACGCTCGCCTGTTGACCTGCAATACGACAAATTTGATAAAGATGAGAAGTAAGTACTCACCTGTTGCAGAATTAGTAGAGGTCCTCGTGAAGGGCTCGGTCTGCGGGAGGTTTTAGGTACTACCATATCTGTTTCTGCCGCAAAGCAGTATAATGCTCGCATTGTTATGTTTGGGTTTGAAGGGTATGGATGCCGGTGAACTTACAGGCACATGAGACTTCACCATTATGTGTCAAGGTCGGCAATGCGCGAGTGATAGAAGATTTGCTAGTTATCAGATCGTTTGCAAGGATATATGGCTGTTACATCTGTAGGTATATTTTGTACTAGCCTCTGCCCACGGCTTCGTCCCTCTGGTATCCGAATAAAAAGCAACCTGTGTTATTCTAGGCCACGTCTATACCTGTTCCTAATTTCATCCAAATCGGTTCTGCCATTACGGAGATTATTAGCAACAAACATCCAAGCTTTCGCACTTAAAGTACTAATAATAGGTTACGATATACCAACTTAAGTAGTTTTAATTTTCTTTCGGAGTAGTTATAGCTTTTTGTAAAGTTGTCCTACCTAAGCTAGACCTACCCTACTCGGCAATATTTTAAGTAAAGTTTTGCTCTATTATTCTAGTTAACGTTAAGATAGATCGTCAACTTTGTGCACGCTGGGGCGTCGTATTGGGGGAACATAATTATAGATTCAAGACAAATATTTTCACTGGTTAATTACTGCGATTACTCTGCTGGATGTCGTAAATAAATAAATAAAAGTATTGAGGAAGGTCCACTATTGAATGGTTGGTTGTTGACTATAGATTTATAGATTATTATTTTTTATAGATCAACTGAGCAAATACAAAAAGCAGTAATGGCTAACGATTTTCTGAGAAATCTTATGGATGATGAACGTTTAAAAGCCGTCGTAGATGCAATGAGCTCTCAAGAATTTCCTGCGGGGAGTCTCATTATTCGCGAGGGTGAAAGCGGCAGTCACCTTTTCGTATCCGCCCAGGGACAGTTCGAGGTGCTGAAAGGCGGGCAGGTGGTAAAGACCTTTGGACCTGGAGAAGCGTTCGGCGAATTGGCTATTTTGTACAAAGCGAAACGTTTTGCATCAATTCGATGTAAGTTAAATGATCAACAAACAAGATATAAATCATTATCATTTTCGTTTACAACTGCATAATCTGATAGCAAATCTATTCAATTATACAATTTTTACATTTTCTTTGCGGGTGTGTTATTTTTCAGTTTCATCTTCATACTCGTAGCATAGCATTCTTGTACTATAAGTATAGGTATTTCGTAGATAATAACGTGATTCATAGCACTATCCATTCATTATTATACCAATTATTACACAATCTTATAAAATCTACCAATAAGTTACTTTCTAGTTGGTCAATACACATACATTTTCAGGTATAACAGAAGCCAGAGTATGGATCCTAGAACGAAGAGTCTTCCAAAAGATAATGGTGCGGAGCGGCCGACAGGAGCAGGAGGATAACATTCGATTCCTGGAGTCTGTTCCACTTCTCCAGGGTATCGATAAAATAGAGCTTACCCACATCTCCGATTTCTTGAAGAGGGTCAGTATTTAGTTCACGACAATTACGTAGAAGTATCAGTTTTAAGAAAATGAAAAAAACTCAAAGGCTGCGGACTTTTTATTTTTTTTCTTCCAAATATATTTATTGAAAGAGCTAAAAATGTGCTTAGCTTGCCGATAACTTACATACAGAGATTATGATTATCGAATCGACTGGCTCTGAAAGGGAAATAACCTGTAAGTTAGGTAGATAATCAAACAAGTAGAGTCACGTATTACTAAACCTTGAATTATTTTTTAGAGGTAATTTAGATAAAAGTACTTATTAATAATATTATTAACACCCAATTAACATACACATATACATAGTCCTGAACCCACTCTAAGATTCCCTGTGTTGTCGGTGTCAGGAACTACGAGTACCGTGGTACCACAACACTCAGACCGAAATTAATATCTGTAGAGCAAACATTTGTCCCGCAGCAGGAATCGAACCCGCACCTCTTGTGTCGCAGCTGGCTATTCGCCCGCTGCGCCACCGAGGTATCGTTTTACGAACCTTGTTGTCGATATATTAATATACGCTTCTAGGGTGATCCTAGCAAGACGACCCATTAGGTCTTCATCCACCCATCGGAATCACCCCCTTGAAAATAGATCTAATTACCAAACGTTGTCTGGAAGTGATCGCTTCTAAGCAATAAGACCGCCCATTGTACTTTCATAAAAAGATATTTATTTTGTTATTTGTATACGGTGTACGATAAAGTATTTTCATTCATTCTTTTTTCTTCACTGTTTTCGTCAATAGTTCATTACAATTTAACTAGCTTCTGCCCACGGCTTCGCCCGCGTGGTACCAGGATAAAATGTAGCCTATGTGTTATTCAGATGTATAAGTTAAAAGTTACTGTAAAGTTTCATCGAAATACAAGAGTAACAAATATCCATCCTCACAAACTTTCGCGTTTATAATAGTAGTAGGATTATGTAACTCCCTTGAATGTTTTACAATTTTCGATAGTTTGAGAGTAATGTGTAATTTAGGCGCAAATTGTAGGAATTCTTCTCAGCCGGTACACCGGTGGTACGGCAAGGAGATAAAGGTGATAAATTCTACATCATCCGCGGCGGTACAGTCTTGGTCACGAAGCGTGACGGCGACGGAGTCGAGAGGAGAGTAGGTGTGCTCAAACGAGGGGACTTCTTTGGCGAACAGGCTCTATTGCACGAGGATAGACGACTTGCTACTTGCCTTGCACAAGCCCCTGGCGTGGAGTGTCTCACTTTGGAACGTGGGTAAGTGCGACTTACATAATCTATACTAATAATAAATCTGAAGAGATTGATTTTTGTTTGAATTCGCTTATCTCTGGAAATACCAGTCGGATTTGAAAATATATTTTTGCATTTGATAGCCCAATTCTCGAGGAAGGGTATAAGTTATTTAACCTCACGCTACGACCCTTACGAGCCGAGTAAAAGAAGTAATAGCGCGGAAGGGTGCAGCAACGCGATGGGTTGGGGGCCGAGGGCAGGCGTGACACAGCTAGTAATAAATAATAATGAACAATTACAGTCACATAAGATACAACAAAAAAGTTATGCGCTTCGAAAATTTTCAGCTATCTTCGGAAATGGGAGAAACGCCCGACGTTTTAACTTCCAATTTCTACTTGAACTGCACCTTTATAGTACACCTGTTTTGAGAAGTTAAAATTTGGTAATACATGGAGTATTAAATGCACCCCGTTTCCCATTTCCGAAGAAAGATGGAGAATATCGAAGCGCATAACCATTTTGTAGTACTGTACATAGTCCTGACCCCACAATAGAATCCCCTGTATCGTGAGCATCAGGAATACAAGTCGGATCTGTGGGGGTGTAATGGTTTACACCTTTACAGATCCGGAACAAATGTTTGAAGAACATGCAAACATTCGTACCGTAGCGGGAATCGAACCTGCACCTCCTGCAACCTCGCGTGGCGAGGGTACTCACACTCGCCCGCCACGCCACCTAGGTTACAATTAAGGGATACCCTGAATAATTACGTTCGCCGATCTTGCGAATAAGCTTGTCTACCTATTACTACCTACAAATTCATGAGTCTTGCCTGTCTGCGCCCATATCTCCGTGTTCACCGGGCGTGTTTTACCCTAAAACGTAAATAAGAGTTAGGTAATATGATTGTCGTCAGTCTACTCTATGAAAAATACTTTCTGTAGTTTTGTAGCAAATCTCGAATCATCTTGAAAAGCCTCAGAGAGCGTTCGAATTATTATAGGTACCTGTTTTAACTTTCATGAGACACATAAAAAAATTTAAAGAAGTCAATAAATAGTGACCGTAGACTGTAATATCCTTCTAATCGTATTCGAACTCTAGGAAAGATGATTTCACTTAATTTCTTATTCCTTAGGCCATTCACGGATCTTCTTGGCAATATAGAAGAATTGAGAAAAATTGTTCATCGAGTCCCAAGGCCGTCACAACCGAAGAAGAACTCTCAAGTCAGAAGCGGTAAGTTTACAAATACAAATAGCTAAAAATTACATCAGAGGACGTAGAGCCCTATGTTTTGCCTTGCCCAATTGTCTGGGACACGCCTGACTATTATAGTGAAATATAGAATAGAGTACCTACTAAACATCTCGTATTATCCTAGAAGAAATCCCCCTGGAAATTGAATTATACCTCTATAGTTACTAGTACTTTAGGAAAACCATTGGTGCCACAAACACAATTGATGACTGATCTAGCGGCCATTTAAAGTTTTCTACTGATAGAATTAAAGAAATATATGCTTTTCGGCAAAAAGCAGTACATACCTATGAAAAAATAGCCCTACTTATAGCCATCCATTATTTTTGTATGGGATGAGACATCTGTACTAGTATTATAATATCTGCCTATGAGTTAAATGATACAATATTTCATTGACGACCTCTGTGGCGCAGTAGGCGAAGGTCCGCCTGAGACGCAGAAGGTTGCGGGTTCGATTCCTGTCACAGGACAAATGTTTGTAAGATCTGCAAATATTTGTCTCGGGTCTGGGTGTTTTCCTATGTATAAAATGTATGTATTTTACAAAAAAAAAGTATTTAAGTAGTATATCAGTTGTTTGGATATGTATAATTTCTAGACAAATATGTTTTAGTATCCGAACGCACTTGTTTAAACTTCCAAAATCTACATAGCCAATGTCACTTGTAAAACGTAGTGCATTTTTTCTCTGTGGTGACTTGAAAGGAATAAAGAAAACAGATAGTGTGTACAGTAATGCCGGTGTTTTTATTTACAAGAAAATCCAAAGAAATCGCTCTGTTTAACCGAACATTTAATGGTCCTTCATTACCGGATGTGATATAAAGAAAGTGAGTGCTGATATTCGGTAAGCTTTTCCATTATATTTCCAAAATGTTGGAACCAAGCGCATCGATGAAAAGTCAATCTCTCAGACTCGAAAAATTGCTTTCCAATGTTAAAAAATGTCCTAAAACTCGCATCACTCGCGGATATTTGGAGGCGCGTTTTGAGTCAGCCGAAGAATACTGGAAAAAATACAATGCGCTGTATGACGAAATAGTCTCAGACGCCATACCGGAAAATATAACAAAAATGGAAAAACATTTTGAGCAAACCGAAGAGACTTTTATAGAATTGAAATCTCTAGTAAAAGACGGCCTTTTTCAACTAAATCTTACAAATTCACCCCAAGAATCTACCCAGGAAAGTGCTCAAACAAATTCATTTGGAAAGAAACTTAGAGTAAAATTACCACCAATTGCCTTACCCAAATTTTCTGGAGACTACAACGATTGGCTCAACTTCAAAGATCTATTCACATCTCTCATACACAATGATGAATCCCTCACAAAAGTTGAAAAACATCAATATCTTCGCTGCAGTTTGTCCAATGAAGCAGATCAGTTGCTAAAACATTTCTCAGTGACAGCAGCCAACTATACTATAGCATGGGAAACTCTAGAAAGCAGATACAACAACAAACGAGTTATTGTGAACACAATTTTGAACCGATTTCTGTCTCAAAAGAAACTTAACTTAGAATGTCCACGAGGACTGAAGCAATTGCTTGATACTACAAAGGAATGCTTGCATTCTTTAGACAACCTCAAAATACCAACAACATCTTGGGATGCACTTGTAGTACACATCACTGTTTCCAAATTAGACACAGAATCACACAAACTTTGGGAGCAGCACCTCGGGGTATCACAAGAGATACCAACATTAAAAGATTTAACTGAATATTTAGAAAGCCGATTCCGTTCTATGGAGATGATTCAAACCACAAAAGAAA
Source organism: Perizoma flavofasciatum (assembly GCA_958496245.1). Taxonomy (NCBI): domain Eukaryota; kingdom Metazoa; phylum Arthropoda; class Insecta; order Lepidoptera; family Geometridae; genus Perizoma; species Perizoma flavofasciatum. Next base: position 6,899,789 of record OY292425.1, on the reverse strand, counting down.
ATAAACCCAAAACTTACACAAGCACTTTCACTAATAGAACAAATCAACAACCTATCAAGTCACTGCACACCGAGCTGCAAACATCCTGTACTTACTGTAGCGCAAACCACTATCTGTGTCACTGTAATGATTTTGCACAATTGAATTTATCACAACGACAAGATTTTGTAAGAAAGAGAGGAATATGCTTCAACTGTTTGGTCAAAGGTCACACTGTTGCCCAGTGCCAGCAAAAAACAAGCTGCAAGAAATGTAGCAGACGACATCACACATTCCTTCACCATCCGAACACCAAAGAAATTGTATCTGAACCTGAGAAACCCACAGATAATGTTGTAGTTAGTATGAGCACAAGCATGAATGATGGCCAAGCACTTCTTGCTACAGCACACATAGCTATCAAATCAAAGGATGGAAACACACATGTTTTGAGAGCATTGATTGATCCAGGTTCACATGCTTCTTTTATTTCTGAGGCGGCAACACAATTACTGAATCTTGATCGCACATTTATTGATGGACTAATCACTGGACTTCAAAACACTGAAGTGGGGAGAACAAAAGCCTATGTTAATCTGGAAATTCAACCGAGCCAGAACAGAGCTCACAAAGAAACATTGTGCTTGATGGCTTATGTCATAAAACGGATAACCACACCTCTACCCACTCAAGATTTTCCCAAAGTGAATAGTTTCGAACACCTGCAGTTGGCAGACCCAGATTACAATCGAAGAAGACCTGTTGATTTGCTTTTAGGAGCAAAAATCCATGCATGGTTAATATTAGAAGGCATCAAAAAGCACAATTCACTTTTAGCTATGAACTCCCAGCTGGGTTGGTTAATCTCAGGGGAGATTTCACAAAAAAGACCACTACCACAAGAAGTAACGATATTGCACACCAAGATTGAAGTGGACCACATTCTCAGAAAATTCTGGGAGCTAGAAGAGACTCACACCACTAAACCAATGACTAAAGAAGATGTTCTTTGTGAAGAACATTATAAGATAACCCACAAAAGATATGATAATGGACAATATGAAGTTTGTTTACCATTCAATAAAGAGAATCCTAATCTGGGTGACTCCAGAGCCATGTCTGTCAACCGATTACTACAGATGGAGAAAAGGTTTCGATCGAAGCCAGACTTCAAATCACAATATTGCAAGTTCATGAGAGATTATGAATCACAGGGACACATGGAGCTGATCACCACAAAGCCTAAAATATTGAGTTCTGATAACACAGACAACACAGAAATGAAACCTAAGAAAGTTTACTACTTACCCCACCATGCAGTCTTGAGAGAATCCAGTGTCAGCACAAAACTGAGAGTTGTTTTTGATGGCAGTGCCAAATCTGAAAATGGAAATTCATTAAATGATGAATTGCTGACAGGACCAGCACTACAACAAGACCTGCGAGACTTGGTAACAAGATGGAGACAGCACAGAGTATGCCTAGTTTCTGACATCAAACAAATGTATCGCTGTATCCAGATAAATAAAAAAGATGCAGATTATCAAAGAATTGTCTGGAGAGAAAATACTAATGATCCAATACAAGAATATCGACTCCTAACTGTCACTTATGGTACTTCTTGTGCACCATACCTTGCTATCAAAACCATACAGCAACTGGCTGATGATGAGAAAGAAAACTACCCTGCTGAAACTGACATCATCAGATCTTCAATGTTCATGGATGACCTGCTGACCGGTACATGCTCCGAGGATGATGCTACCACACTGCAACAGCGTCTGACTGCTCTCCTTCTGAAGGGCGGTTTTCCCTTGCACAAGTGGTCTTCTAATAGTCAATCAGTTTTGAATCAAATCCCTGATGCCCTTAAGGTATCCCAAAGTGCAGTAAATATCAAGTTAGATGAATCAGTGAAAGCATTAGGAGTGTTGTGGAAACCTCAAAGTGATGTTTTTGAACTCAAAATTGACATTGACTCTCAACAAAGTGAAGTGATTACCAAGAGACTTGTACTTTCCTCGATTGCCAAGACATTTGATCCTCTAGGTTGGTTAGCACCTATCATAATAGTTGCTAAAATCTTGATGCAAAAATTGTGGTTAGCTGGCTTAGAGTGGGATGAACCTTTACCTAATGATTTGAAAAACCTATGGTTTACTTACCGAGATAATGTTACTCACATGACTCCCATTCAACTTACACGATGGCTAGGAACTTGTCACACTAATGCAAAAGTAGAATTACATGGATTTTGTGATGCTTCTTGTTCTGCTTATGCAGGTGTAGTGTATCTCAGAGTTATCACCGAGACTGATGTTCAGGTTCGATTAGTAACAGCCAAAACTAAAGTGGCTCCTGTAAAGCAAGTCTCACTACCCCGTCTCGAACTCTGTGGTGCAGTACTCCTGGCAAAAATATTGAATGATGTGAAAATTAGTTTGAATGTTCAGGAAGTTTTTGCATGGACTGACTCAACCATAGTTTTATCTTGGTTGAGAAAGAATCCAAATACTTGGAAAACTTTTGTGGCTAACCGTACAGCAGAAATATTGACCACAACAAACAGTAGTCAATGGCACCATGTAAGATCACAAGACAATCCCGCTGATTGTGCTTCTAGAGGTGTAAGCCCAAGTGAATTGACTGATCACTGGTGGACCGGACCCACGTTTCTTTCTGAATCCAAATGTATTAACTATCAGAATACTGTGATACCTGAGACTGATTTAGAATCTAAGATTAAATTAGTTAACTTACTAGTTACAAAACATGATGAATCAGAAACCAAGAAATATTTAAATAAATATTCAACTCTTTTGAAATTGATTCGTGTCACAGCCTATTGTTTGAAATTTGTAAAAATGTGTAAACAAAACTTGCAAAAAACAAAACACATAATATCTGAAATTGACTCACCAAATTATTTAACTGCTGATGAACATAAAACTGCTCTGAATGTATGCATTAAAATGTCACAAAAAGAATGTTTTGAAAAAGAAATTAATTTAATTTCTAAAAAATCTGCTATTCCAAAAAATAGTAAAATTCATACTCTGAATCCTGTGATGGATGACAATGGGATCCTGCGTGTAGGTGGACGTTTATCCAATGCTCATGTTCCATATGATTTGAAATCCCCTATACTGCTGACTTCTGATTGTCATTTAGCTAAGTTGATTGTGTTGGATGCTCATATTCGTTGTTTACATGGTGGAATCCAACTCACTTTGAATCTTGTTAGACAAAAATACTGGATAGTTGGTGCCAAAAATCTTGTAAAAAAGGTTGTTCACAAATGCATGATCTGCTTTAAATATAGAGCAGCTCCTAAAGCTCCATTCATGGGTGATCTACCCAAATATAGAGTCAAACCATCCCGTCCCTTTCTCACAAGTGGTACTGACTATGGTGGCCCATTCAATTTGAAACTGTACCCAGGTAGATGTAACCGTACTAGTAAAGCATACATTTGTTTATTTGTTTGTACTGTCACCAAGGCCATTCACTTAGAGTTAGTGAGTGATTTAACTACTTCAGCTTTCATTGCGGCTTTTCGACGCTTTGTGGCGCGGCGCGGTCACTGCCGTCATTTATGGAGTGACTGTGGTACCAATTTTGTTGGTGCTTCTCGAGAATTAGAACTTAACTTTAAAAACGCAAAATCTAGTTTTTCACAAGAAATATCTCAACTTCTGGCCAATGATGGCACCACCTTCCATTTTATTCCGCCAGGGTCCCCAAATTTCGGTGGACTCTGGGAAGCTGGTATAAAATCCGTGAAAAATCACATAAAACGTGTTTTAGGGCAAACTAACTTGACATTTGAAGAGTTTGCTACTCTCTTAACCCAAGTTGAGGCTTGTGTTAATTCTCGGCCTCTCACTTTGATAAGCTCATCACTAGATGACCCTCCCCTCACTCCGGGTCATTTCCTAATAGGTGAACCTTTTATTGGTGTCCCTGAAGAAAATATAACAGAAATTTCCAATCGCTTAAGCCGTTGGAAAATTGTTCAAAGATTAGTTCAAAGCTTATGGTCTCGTTGGCAATCTGAATACCTCACCACACTTCAACAAAGATATAAGTGGACCCAACACCTCCCTGATATTAGTGTAGGTACAATTGTTTTGGTGAAAGATGAACGTTTGCCTCCGGGAAAATGGCTTTTAGGAAAGGTTGTGGAGAAACATCCAGGTGCAGATGGGACCACTCGTGTTGTTACTTTACAATATAAAAATCAGCTGTTCAAGCGTCCAGTCTCAAAATTGAGCCCTCTCCCTCTGGATGATTCCTCAAACTGAATTGTTTAAATTACAAATTTCAATTTGTATTATGTACCCTATTGTAGTTTACCATTTAGTTTATTTAATTTACTAGAAGTTTAATTTTGGTTATATCCTAGAATGTTTATTCTTGTTTGAACTTTACTCTTATCCTAATGTAGAATCTCATGTAAAAGTAGAGTAAGGTAGAGCCAAAGATTGAATATTGTAGAGAAAAATAAGATAAGATGATAGAATAAGAATGTAGAGTCCTTAACTTATAATTGTGAATTTTCTTAAAGGACCACAGTTGTCCTTTGCCCGGGAGAATGTTTGGATATGTATAATTTCTAGACAAATATGTTTTAGTATCCGAACGCACTTGTTTAAACTTCCAAAATCTACATAGCCAATGTCACTTGTAAAACGTAGTGCATTTTTTCTCTGTGGTGACTTGAAAGGAATAAAGAAAACAGATAGTGTGTACAGTAATGCCGGTGTTTTTATTTACAAGAAAATCCAAAGAAATCGCTCTGTTTAACCGAACATCAGTCATGTAGTTCCCATAATACAAGCTCTGCTTAGTTTGGGGCTAGATGATGCTGTGTGAAAAATGTCCAGCATTTATTTTATTATATTATATTATATAACAAATATGGAGATGCATTTTAGAACATAATGAATTGCAATTTGCGAAGCTATAAGACAGCACACCTTTTTAACAAGCCAGACAGCACAAAGCACAATTTTTATACCTCAAATTTATGCAGGTGCACAATTTTTTTTTTTCAGAATTTGAATACGTGCAGCTAAAAGACCTAGAGATTGTAGGCACCATGGGTGTAGGCGGGTTTGGTCGCGTAGAGCTTGTACAGTACAAGCCCAATCCTTCCCTCACATTTGCGCTGAAATGCTTGAAGAAGATCGACATGGTGCAGCAACAACAGCAGGAACACGCTTACAACGAGAAACACATCATGATGGCGTGCGATAGTCCGTTCATATGCAGGTAAACGTTGTTAACATAGTCCAGTTTTCACAAGATCATTTTATAAAAAAAAACTCGTCTCAGATTATTAGTGTTCAGCACTCCTTAGTACATTCCTTAGTCCTTTTCATCCTTTTGCTGGTCATCATCAGACCCAGGAGTGTTTTAAGCACAAACCAAAGTTTCTAACACCAACAGCTTTTAGAGTCCTTTGGAAATGGCTGCATAAATTTCCACAACATATAGCAAAAACTTATCTCGCAAATACCAAAAACTAAAACAGAGCTCCTGTTCCGGAATTACGAAGCCACAGACAAACACACTAAGGCCTTTTATAACAATCCTCTATTTAGCCGGGTGTTAAAAGCGCCCTTTTCACGTGGTAAAAAAAATATTGTTCCAGATTGTACCAAACATTCAAAGACAACAAATACATTTACTTTTTGATGGAGCCAGTGCTCGGTGGAGACGTATGGACCATTCTGCAGAAGAACCGTTTCTTTCCTGAGAACGTCGCCAGGTTCATGTCCGCTTGCGTAGTGGAGGCGTTCCAGTTTCTGCATTCAAAAGATATCATCTACCGAGACTTGAAACCCGAGAATCTGATGCTTGACAAAACAGGCTACATAAAATTGGTAACCAAATTTTACTCGTAGATGGTGCAGTGAAATAGGTCTCGAGTTGAACTTTAATAACAAAGTTATTTTTAAGGTGGACTTCGGATTTGCTAAAAGAATATCGGCAAACAGTAAAACATGGACATTTGCCGGCACGCCCGAGTATGTTGCGCCAGAGATTGTGCTGAACAAGGTTAGTTGATGAAGATGATTCGTTTTAAACTTGTTGTATTGCTTAACTCAATTTCATTTAATTGTGTCCATTTAACAGGGCCATGATCGGGCTGTCGACTGCTGGGCACTTGGCGTATTTATTCACGAATTACTGGTCGGGAAACCCCCATTTAGAGCGACTGGTGGTGACCACATGAAGACGTATACCCTGATTCTTCGAGGAATAGATGCCGTAGCTTTCCATCCAACGAAAGTTCCCAAATCTGCGCAGTTGCTCATACGCAAACTATGTAGGGCAGTTCCCGCTGAACGTCTCGGATACCTCAAAAACGGCATTCAAGATATCAAAAGTCATAAGTAAGTTTAAGGCCTGTTTAATATAATTTGCATGCATCACATAACAGAGTCGGTTTTAATTGCCTATGTTATTTGGCATTCAATTTGCGTTATGTAATCTTATTTGGAGACAAAGGTTTCTTTTTGTCTATAATAGTTTATTTAAAATAAACAATAATGTTGACTTAAATTGTTCCTGAAATAGGTGCTAAAGTTGTATGTATGCAAAGTCTACAAATCTACCTGTTTGTAAAAAATCTTCGTAGATCGTGCAAGTGTTCCATTTTTTAAGCTCGGAACCCTAAGAAAACTGATCTTTAACCAGATATGCGTACATTTCACTATCAATTTATTCGTTATCAGTTTGATACTTTGATCTAAGATTTGCTACTAGATCGCGTATTGCAGTAGGTGATGGTTATGTTGTTCTCCGATGACCTGTAGATACAGATTGTACGTCAATATTAGTAGGATAAATTCTTGTTATAGCTACAAGCGTGAAATATCCTCGAATACATACATCGACGCTTTCTATCAGATAAAATCGTAAAAAAATAAAACAGGCAGGGGAATACAAGAAATAACACAGTTATTTGATATAACGTATAAAATGGTTACCATATCCAAATTGTCCTCAGATGGTTCCTAGGCTTCGATTGGGAAGGCCTACGTGAGAGAAAACTTAAGGCGCCGCTCGTACAACCAGTGGCCAGTGACTTGGATTTGACCAACTTCGAAAAATATCCTAAGGATAAGCTACCGCCTGATGAAACCTCTGGCTGGGATTTGGACTTCTAAAATGTAGGATTTTGTTCGTGGTTTTCAAAAAGTCCATTATTTTGTATGGCCGGGAATCAGCCCAGTGATGTTATAGCATATTTTTTAATCGATTTGCCTATACCGTATTTTTATAAATTTTATCGATTACACAATGTTTTCGTTTACATGCCTACTTATACTTTTTTAAATATTTTGTACCTATACCTACGATTGGGATATTTAAATTGTTTTTTGAAAGATATCCTTGCTACAAATTGTACACCTTGCTACGTGACCTAATGATCTGAATTCCGTGTGAATGAAGGTTAATGAGGAGATGAACCGGTGCGCAACAAGTGTACCTACTACCTACCTACGCCCTTCACTAAAGCCAGCAATGCGGTGGGCTCAGCATCAGCAGTGTGCCAACATTCTAATCTAAACTATTCTACTTTCTACAAGGCAGATGGTTTATTCGCTTCTCCGCAGGGTTTCAGTGGGAGTGTTGGAATAACCTGAGGATATTTGTAATTTGACTTAATTCCTTGAAGGTTAAGACCGTACCTATAACAATCTTGTATAATTGTTATCTGAACAACAACCCCATCCCAAACACGGCGAATACCTACTAGATAGCGTAATCTATGGTTCCGTAACTACACCAAGGTCAAAGTCAGCATTAATTGAATCGTGTATTTTACAGGTTACTCAGTCACGAGAAATCGGTGTAGGTACCTTGATAACGTGCTGGGTTATTCCCGTATCGTACTCTTTTTACTATGCTTATTTTATTTTATAGCTTCACTGCTATACAGTACAGTTAAAGAAAAAAGTGTTGTAATGGTTAATAAGTATTTTTTATTCATTTCAAAATGCACAGATGCAGGTAGAATAATAAAAAATAGTACAAGTACTAATAATAGACGTTGTGATACCTACCTATATTTTTCATTTATAACATTTCTAATCAACTTACTATATTATCTTCTAGCATCTTTAATATATTTAAGTTTGTTTTTACTAAAATCGTTTTAAAAATCAACTTCAATGGTTCGAATAATGTATCTGCCATAAACAAATGAAAAATAAAAAACATTTAAGTCACCTAGAAGATAAATAAATATCTAATCAACTTAGGTACTATACCTATTATCTTCTAGCATCTTTAATATTTTTATGTTTGTTTTTACAAAACGTTTTAAAAATCAACTTTAATGGCTCGAAACATGTATATGCCATAAACAAATTAAAATCACCTAGAAGATAAATAAATATCAGTCTGACATATCAATAACGTAAAGTGTAGGTACAACTTTGTTATAAATGAAGAAATGAAACTTTTTACTTGTCGGTGAGCTTTGACGATACCGACTCTATCCTGTACAATTTCGTAATTTAGTTAGGTAATAGGTAATTAAAAAACTACTTATGTCACAATTTCCATCCATTTTCATTGGCTTTAGCTTAGGTACCTGGCATAGCTAGCAACCCTTTAACTAGTTTCAAGGCCAAATAGTAATCAGGTATTGGGTCAAACTAGCCAAAGTATTTCAAACTCTTTCTTTAAATATTCGGTGTATTATTTGCAGTTTACACTTTTATCCACGATAGTCTTACTGCCATATATTTTCTATTAAAATTTCAATAAGACCCAAGTGTAACCCAAGACGAACTAAAAATTAATAAATTAACATACCTACCTATATTAATTATCTGAGCAGAATATTCTGTCAGTTTCACCATGTACTGACCAAAATTTTAACCAAGGAACCTTTTGGCAGGTAAGTAGGTATTCGTGGAAAATGAGTTCTGCTAAAAGAAGAAGAACTATACAAGTAAACCGTGGAATCTCATACCTACCTAGGTATTTGATAATTTTTATCTATTTAGTCAAAAACCGCACCTGAAATTATTGACATAGAAAATTAAAAATGCAGTAACAACTTACAATTGCGGAAATTATGCATGAAAGTGCACTAGAAAACAACCTGTTTCATACTTTCGTTTGACTAAATGAAATTGCGACCGGCGCATGTCGGTCGCCGCTTCGTTTGTGTACGTACCTATAGGTAGGTAGGTAGTGGGTACTGACTAAGTTTTGTATTATAGTCGGGGCAATGCGATACAGCAGAGCCAACGCGACGCGCCGCCTGTTGTCAAAAGGGCTCTAAGCATGGAACGACTTCGTCCGATTTAGTAAACTTCTAGCCAGCAAGCCAGCCTACTCCTCGGATACATCGCGGGAACCAGTGTCTATCGTACTAGCCACCGACACGCGCGTATCGCGTTTCTGCACGCTATGTTCGTACAATCACGTTAAACTAATAAAAACACCATCACAATACCATAAACCCAACCCAATCAATATGCACGGTGGCGGACAATAAGTGTAAAATAATTTGAACGTGCCAAATGTTGCTGTGAGCCTGTGAGTTTATGGGAACGTTAAATTTTCAGACGGTAAGTTTGTTTGTTGTTAGAACAGAGTGGAATGCTGCCAATGTAACCCAAAGTTTATTTTCAAAATAACAATCGTCTCTGCAAGAATGGCAAAGGCTAAGTTTTAACATTTCATTTTGGATAGAACGAAGAAACTAAATTAACAAATAATTTATACTGCCAGACAGCGAAATGTTAAAATTTGAATAAAATAGATAGGTCGTTTACCTACCGGCTTGCAGGTTGTCACTCAAGTACAGTTAGTCCTATACGACATACATACATACCAAGACGTTTATTGTTACAGTACCTACATTATTAGCGTTTTCAGCTGTGAAAATCTAATATTCCTAAATAAGACAAATCTTGCCATGCCGAATCGGTCTCAAGGTTGACTATTAACTAATAAAATTACAACCAGTTTCCTTAAATATTCTTGAACGATATCCATAAACCATAACGTTGCACATGTAGGTATAGTAAAATGAGGTGGGGAGTTCAGTGATCAATCAAGTGCAACGGATGGTGTCAGGGAACGACGAATCATGGATGCGGTTTGCCCTCGCGGAGACGTTGAATGCCAGGCGCAGGCCTTGACAGCGGCCCTGCACTCACTGCATCTCTACTGTGCTACCATCACAGCTGCACTTATATGCTGCTGTACTGTGAAGAAGGGACACAGGTGGGTTCACATCTATATGGCCAAAGAATATCGCTTAATTCAATTTCAGAAGTATGTTTTTCATAAACTAAACTACATATTTGAGCAATTTATGCACGAGAGTTAGTATAATATCAGCTTATATGGTGGGTACCTATGATATCCCTCCCTAGGAATTATTGGATTTTATTATTTACAAGTTAAAAATAAGACTCGATGATATTGCTAGTCAACCATGTAACTAATTGGCGTGCACGATGCTGTTTCAATTAAATAATAGTTTCATCCTGTCAGAAATAATTCTGTCCGTCTGTAATTAATAAATTCGCCATCGGCAGCAAAGTAAAATTGGTTGGAGGACATTCCAACAATAAACCAGTCAGTCATATTACTTAGTTATGTTACTTTTAGTGGAAGCTAGAATTTGTTAAGTGAGGCCCGATTGTGCAACACGTGATCCGATTAATGAACTCTGCATTTGTGATTCGAGATACAAAATGTTGGATTTCCCGACAGACGGATAAACCGCTGGCGCGGGCAAAACTTCCGAGGAATTACCAGCCTAATACTGGGAGCAGTGTGGTGCTCTGGAGCAGCTATGGCATTACTGCGACCCGCTGACACAGTTCGACTGGTCGCTTCACTCATGAGCCCTCTAGCGTGGCTCGCAGCCGCTGTATTCCACGTGACCCTGTGGACTCGCCACACCACTGCACCTATTCTCTACCTGGCCATATACTGGTTACTGTCCGCTTCCGCCTCGGCTGCCATATTCTACCAACACATCGCAACCGTGCCCGGAGTGACGTCGAATCACATGCAAATATACATTCAAGGACTTTCCACATTGCTGTCGGCATTGTTATCTGCGGTGGACTGCATGTGTTTTTACGATGAGGTATAATTTGATTGTTTGTTTTATTGTTGTATATTAGTTTGTAGCCTCCTTACCTTCTTTATTTGGTATACTTACCAATAAGGTACCTACTTATTTATGTAGAACATAGTCGTGAAACTGTTAAACAAACTACCGTTCCGGTTGCAATTAAAATTTTCAACAATCATGGGAAGATTGTGCTGCTTCGTAAATTCCATAAAACATTGCAACGTACTTGGAATTTATTACCGATGCAGGTCGGTCGATAGCTCTCTGTTCCCGTTCACTAGCGTGGGTATTTACAAGTGCCGATGCCGTAGGGACGTAAGGCTGATAAGCGCTTTAGTCTCATTATTACAGCACTATCCTCTTGTGCGATTAAAAAATGCTTACCTTCAGCCCTTCAGCCAGCTAAAGGATGCGCTGACATATCCATTGCATGAGTAAAATACAGCTACAGACGATAGACGGTGACATGAAGTTAGATAATATAAGTTTACGTATTGTGTTGCGTTTATAATAACAATATTTACATAACAAGTTAGGTGATTACTTGCGTTCAGAAATAAGACGACTGTTTAAAGGTTAATTTTAAGTGGAAGAATCAGGCCACCGCGCGGTGTCGTCTGCGTGGAGGTTTAAGACTTCAAAGCCTGTACCCTCTAAGTGTATAATTTCAAAAATATTTTCGCGGTGCACCCCTACTTACACATCAAAAGGAACGTATCTTCTTTTCAGGACTTTAGGACTTACGGTTTAGGCTGTGCGTAGAGGTAGCTTAAACCGTAAGTCCTAAAATTGAAATGAATGAATTGTTGTAAAGTCCGCATTCAAAGTCGTGAGCATTCCTCTAGCTTGGGCTATTTGATTTTTTTACATACCTACATAATTTTCTCGCTGCACTCCCTGAGGACTAAAAAAATGTTTATTATATAATTAAATTTTGCAAAAAATCCTATTTCCTAAGTGCACATCAAATCTGAACCTAATTTCCTAAGTTCCAAATAGGTTTCTTGGACTTAATGTATGTTGATTTTATTGTCAGTCAGTCAGTATGTCACGCAACGCCTATATTTAGTGGGACTTACTCGAACTTTCATGCATGTGTTGATAAGTACCGAGGTATCAATAATTTTCCGATCGGCCGGCATGCATGCATAGATAACATCATTCTCCGAGAAGCGCCGCTGTCCGAGTTCCACTTTCTATGTACCATTTACAACAGCGAGCCAGGAAAACATTAAAGTTGTCGTTTTGTATCTTTTAGTTCTTAAAATATTATGGCAGCACTATGATGGTGTAAGATTTAAACGCAATGTGCATGAGTCAGACAGACTTGTGACGCCACAAGATGCCGAATCGACGGGAGTTCAAAGTACTTACCTACTCTCGTGTACGTCTGGCGCCACTCTATGGTATTTCCCATAACAACGTATTAAACTATGACTTAATGGTTTTACAGCACTACGGCGATATAAAAAATATCGGCCGTGTTTTATGAATGTTCCCATCTGAAGTGAACGCATGACGAATGTTTGCAATAATAATTTACAGATCATCAAACGTAATGTGAACAGTTTGAAATCTGCAGCTGAATCTAAAAACATTGCATACAAACACAGCGATGTGCATTTCTATACAAAAATATCTTATTTTTGGCTAAACCCATTGTTGTATAAAGGCTATGGAATGCCCTTGGAAGAAAATGACTTTGGCGATATCCCTGAAAACGAACGATCCAAAAAAGATTACGATAAGTTTTCAAGAATTTCTAAACAGGTACCTTACAAACGTTTCCAACTGAACTAAATTATGTACCTGGTTGTGTCTTATTAACAGAAATCAAAAATGACTTATTACTAGCTTCTGCCCACGGCTTCGCCCGCGTGGTAACTGGATAAAATGTAGCATATGTGTTATTCTGATATATAAGCTATATTACTATAAAGTTTCATCAAAATCCATTTGGTAGTTTTTGCGTGATAAGTAACAAACAGGTAACAATACAGGTATATAATGTAGTAGTAGGATTCGCCAGACTGCTTCCAGTATACTTATTAACCGACTAAAGATGCTTTATGAAGTAGGTATATTATAATATTACTAATATAATATCAATATTACATGAGCATATTTATATTTATAAAAATATATTGATTTCAGAACACCAACATAGAAGAGCCGATGGGCATATGGCAATGCTTTTGCAGAAAAGTCTGGCCTAATTTTTACATCGCTGGTATACTGAAACTGTGTGGCGATTTGATTGGTATGGTGCCCGCACTAGGCTTGGCTGTGATTATTCATTACATAGAAGGCCCCAATTCTATTTACGATACCAGCAAACATGTCACTATCGAAGAATTTTTGAACAATGGTTACGTCATGCTGCTCATTGTTACATTGGCACTGATCAGTCAAGCTTTTCTATCTCAGAATTCAACTCATCTGGTCACGGTTGAAGGCATGAGGTTAAAGACTGCATTGCAAGTAAGTATAATTTTAGGAGTTTTTATTTTATTCTTTAAATTTAATTTTTATATCGATATTTTTTCCAGGCCGTGATTTATAACAAATGTATGCGACTGGCGCCATGGTCTTCGACAAATGCAAACTTAGATGAGGATACACCCCTTTTACATAGCCATGAAGATTCTACCATGACACGCTCTGGTTTATTGACTAATCTAGTTTCCCAGGACACCTACAATGTTATGTCATGTGTTTGGATTTGCCATTATATTTGGGCAATACCATTGAAGGTACAGCCTTAGCACGCATAGCACTTCAAGTAATATCTTCAGCAACATGCAAAATTTTAATTTTGTTCTAGATAGCTGTTATTTTGTACTTATTGTACCGAAAATTAGGAATAAGTGCAATCATAGGAACTGCAGTGAGCGTGTTTATCATTACACCCTTACAATTTTACATCGGAAAGAAATTATCAGACAACTCCAAAGAAGTCTCAAAATGCACTGATCACAGAATAGCCAAAATGACAGAAATATTACAAGGCATTAATGTTATCAAACTTTACGTATGGGAGGACTTGTTTAAAGAGAAGATATTAAACCTCAGAGAAGTTGAATTGAAACTTTTGAACAAAGATTCAATATACTGGAGCTTTTTAAGTATGTTTCTGATACAATTAATGCTATGTGTGTTGAGGATACCTCATAGTAACTAACTCGATGTTACAGCTTTCACAACGCAAGTATCGACTACGCTGATAACCGTGATCACGTTTTCAACTTACTACTTCTTAGAAAATAATGCTGGTTTGACTGCAGTCAACGTGTTTACTGGGTTGGCATTTTTCAACCAGCTGACAGTTCCATTACTAATCCTACCAGTGACCGTACTCATGATGATCCAAGCCGTGGTAAGAAGATACAAATAATACCCAGACTATTTGAAATGCACAGATTTTTTTGACATGACACTACCAGAAAATAAAAGTATTGATTGTATTTTTCAGGTCAGCACTAGAAGAATCCGAGATTTTATAGAACTTCCTGAGGCCAACAATTTAACAGCAGCGGGAAATGATGATGAGTATAGGAAATTGGACAAGTTTAACGACGCATTCGTTGAAAACTCTCCTGTCGAAGAAGTCTCGTTTTGGGATGAAGATGAGGATAAAGAGACTCGAGAAGACGAAACTGGTGATAACTTTTTAGATGATGAAAGATCTGATCCGGTCTCGAAATCGGATATCATAGTAAGATTCAGAAACGCAGCATTTACTTGGGGAATGAAAGATGACCTTTTATTGGAAATTGAAGATTTAGAAATTCCAGCAGGTAGAAAACAAATCGAAGCAATTTAAATAAAATCAAATATTTTTATATAAAAGAATGGGACAAAATGTGTATCTATTTATATTCATTTTTAGGAAAACTCATAATGATTGTTGGTGGAACGGGATCGGGAAAATCATCATTTCTTTCTGCAATATTGGGGGAAATGTTTCTGGACCGAGGGGATATTTCTTTTAATGGGTAAGTCACTTTTAATTCCAATAAGTTGTACTTTACTTGTTGTTTTATTAATGTTCATATTTCTTATTGCAAGTCCTAGTTCCAACTGGTATTCGGGTCAGCCTCCGTGGTTGTTAGAAGGCTCAGTACGGGAAAACATTGTAATGGATAGTCCATGGTGTCAGCGAAGGTACGCACGAGTGCTACGTGCTACGGGACTCAGGCCAGACTTGCAGCTTTTACCTGGTGAGTAAATCAAGTATCTTGATAACCATGCCATGAGTCGGACTATTTTTACTACCACAGATTTCTTAAATCTGACTTTAAAAAAGTTCTCAATTCGTCTGTATGTTTTTTTGTGTGTACGCGAAATCTTCGTCAATTGTTAACCGATTTTAATGATTCTTTTTTTAATGGGTAAGACTTATACTTCGAGTGTGGCCCCATATTTTAAATTTTATGGAACAAATCTCTAGTGGTGAAAACATGGGAGATGAAGTAACATATTGGACTTTTAATCAACTTCCCGTTATTTAAAATAGGTCTATATCTATACTTTAATAAGAATGTAACAGGTCAAATTCTGTACATTGAAGTTATTTAGATTTTTTTTTGAGTGGCTCTCTATAATCGATACTGAAGCCAAAAATTGTTTTTTTTTTCATTTTTGTCTGTCTGTCTGTATGTATTTCTGTCTGAACCTTAATAACGCATGGCGCCGAAACCACTGAATGAATTCAAATGAAACTTGGTATGATTTGAGTTCATACTATAGGGTAGGACTTAGGATACTTTTTATCCCGAAATTCAGCAGTGTTCCTTTGGGAGAGGGGATGAAAATCAAAATGTGAACTTAGTTGTAATTCATTAACGCGTAGTCCGATTCCATTCATTCTTTTTTTGTTAGAAAGGAAGTACTTTCAAGATTGTCCTGTAAATATTTCAAGGTCATCAGGTTTGTAGTTCAGAAGTTACAGACATCACAGGCCTCAGTAATAGGTCCAAATTACTTGAAACCCGAAATGTACAGGAACATTTGAACGTACGGCTCATCTTAAGCTGGTGAGCGCATTTTATCGTATAGGCATAATGGATAAGGCATATGTCAAGACAGACCACTCCAAAGGAATCAGATATTGCTAAACGATCATTCATTATACATAGCCTAGAATATATAGGAACCTTCGAGTTCACGTCTCAGTTTAAGCTGGCGTAAGATTTATAGCGCACTTTGAAGTGTACGCTGAGTAGGTAGCTGGGACTGGGACTGGGACTACCGGGACTACCGTGACTACCGTCACCGTAATATCACAATTTAATTATTATCAACCGACTTCAAAAAAGGAGTTTCTCAATGTGTCTGTATGCTTTTTGTGTAGGTTACAGGTGTGTAGGTATGTTACGTGGTATCTTCGACAATGTTAACCAATTTTATTCTTATCTCGAGTCTTTGAGAAATACTTTCTTGATATGAGTGCTTCACCGCAGACTACAGCGTTGCTTTATATGAGACAAACAGATGCGAATAATTAGTCTGCAGGGATCGCAATCGCGAACGAAGTCGCGGGTTCAGCTAGTAATAAATATATATATATATATATATATTAATGTTCATTGTAGAAGGCGATGCTACTAAACTTGGAAGTTACGGCGCACCTTTATCTGGAGGTCAACGGATACGCGTATGTGTTGCCAGAGCTCTCTACTCCTCTGCCAAACTCTTAGCTCTGGACGAACCTTTAGGAGCATTGGATGCTGCTCTTGCAAGACATGTTGTTGCGAGAGGATTGGTGCCGGCTGCGAGAGCAGGCCGGTCGGTCCTCTTAGCGACCAACCGCCTAGAGCTAATGCACTATGCTGACTTGGTAAGTATTTTAGGAAAGCAACCAAATGGTTGTTTTAAATTAAAGAGATAATTGTTTGTTTGAACTGTTCATATGCACATTCAAGCTCAGTAATAATAGATTTATGATCACGAATCACAAAGGGTTGAGTCATAAACAGCTCAACCAATTTTACTTTATACAATTTAAATTGTCTTGATTTGGTATCATTTTAGGGAAATATAGTAGTAGGTATTAATAGTAAAGTACGTGGTATAGTCGTCATAATGTGCCAAAATATACTTTGTGTAATTGTACTTTGTGTAAACCTTTAGATGGCTTTTAGCGATAAGATCGCCCATTGTATCTCTTATTTATTTATTGATTTTCTTTGTTTTGTACTATTCTTTGGTATGTAGAGGGCAATCGCAAGACATAGCTTAGAAATACGCAAGAAAACTTTAAAAACTCCTTTTTTGGATTATGTAAAATATCTTTCGACTCCAATATCCGACAGCTTAAAAGCTACTGTTCCAGATATTGGTTATGGAGGATGGCAGAGTGGCTGGTTTTGGCCGAGCAGGTAGTGATGGGAATGGTGTGCTGGCGAGATGGGCCCATCTAGCTGGCGAAGCGAGGGCAGCAGCGGCCAGGACCGGTGCAGGCCCGCCCGGGGGGACTGCAAGGGAACGTTCTCGGCTTGTACGAGCTCTTAGCCGGGCGAGGTTCAGCAGAAGTGCTTCTGATGATACTACGGTGTGTAAAGCCACTTCATTCATGCACTCATCGTGTCACTGTTTTTTTTTGTCACCCTTCGTTAGTATTGTGCGCAAATTAATTTTTCGTGAGGAAAAATCTATAGGTGTATGACGGGTTCAGACCATCAAATCGAAAGTCGGTCGTCACTAGCTTGGTTTTAGCTCTCCTAAACCTACTGGTTTCAGCATAATGTTTAAAATTGCTGTACCTATAACATAGATATTATAATACTGTACCAACCTTGAAAGAACGAAAACTCTCAGTTATTGTTAAACGTGATATTATACAATACATGGAAAGGCATCATAATATTCAGTTTTGAATTTCTGTTTCAGTTGGGTATCAACGAAGCAGCAGGTGCCCATTTGCTAGCAGAAGTACCAACCTGCGTAGGAGGCAGTTGGAGACGAGCCACCTTACATCCGCGACCCTCTCTGTCGAGGCAGTTCTCTTCTCCACCACCGACGATGAGTAATTCGAAGTAAGAACCCAAAAACAGGCCCACTCATGAAGCTAGCCTTGATTTTCAAAGTCGAGGAAGAATACAGAAGCTAAAACTAATTAATACTTCTGAAGTTCTTAAAGAAGCCTCCTGAGACACGACATACAAAACATGACATAGTTAAAAAAGAAATTGCGTCATATCACAATATATAAAACATGGGACTTACCATAGAAGTGAAATGCTCTCAGATGGCGAAGAGATGTCAGGCGCGCCGTGAGTGCTGATGAGTCGAACCTGATGCTCCAGCGCGAAGCGAGCTACCTGCGTCGCTGGTTCCGACCACGCACTCAACGAACGCTCACCAGGTTAGCTATAAATATAAAAAGATTCGTTGTAACAAATAAAAAAAATACTCAAGTCACCAGAAAATATATTAATGCACTTGAGACCACAGCTGGGCTACAACGACTGGGTTCGCGTCTCGTGGCTTTTACTTGAGAAAACTGACGCATGTAAATGGACTGAACCGTACTGTGCGCTTGGAGCCTCGCGACCCGCCTAACCTGTAGCGAAGCGATCAAATATGCCATCTGTTTTCTCGTTTTTCCCCGAATAACACCAAGCCTAGCGACTCGCCACCATTTATCATAGCAAAATACCTAGCAGCTTAAACGCCAGCAGAATTTTGAGAGTATGTCACAAAATTCTGGTGGATGCACACCTTGTGCGGCCTAAGATTAAACGCAAAATGTATCTGTGTAAAACAACGTCGGAATTAATAAATTATAATCTGAATTGCCGCGTTCACAGATGGACACCGAAAACACTACGACGTTTGATAAGTTCTGACTCCGAAACACAAGCCGACGACGTTCCAGTAACTAACGGTTAGTTGATTGATACTCACCCATTAAACTAAAAAAAGATATAAAAAAAAATGTACGTGCAACTTTTTAACTAACTCACGATTGAAGTAAACCATTAGGTTACTAGAGGATTCATTACGAAGCTCGTATGATTTGAAATAAACTAGTTTTATCATGATTTTGAATACTTTCATGGATACTAAGCCAATTTACGATACAATCTTTGCAATGCTTTAGGTGCCACAGACGTAAATGCAGCAGAATCAGTACTAAACTCACTAACTTCTGGAGTTAGTAATGGAGTTGACAATAATCCCAGCACCATACCTGAAGAATCTACAAATCCCAAGCAAGACGTTGAAGAAGCCATCAATGAGGTAATTGCTATAATTGGAGTTATTTAACACCACAACTTGCATAAAAGCACAACGAAATGGATATCGTGGAGTCTTGCTCGTGTCACCCCAGACGTGTATTTCTATGACGAACTTACGTCAGTTGGGTGTGTGTACGTGTGTAGAGGTATATATTGCAGCGCCCCCTTGTAACTTGTGGCGATAAACCCTAACTAAAAGACATCCTTAATGACACAAATTGATTGCAAAAACCACATACCTAACAAATCGTTACAAAGATAATCCGTTTCAGAAATAAATGGAATAATAAAAAATAATTAATCATTTATTAATTATACGACATTAAATATCAAAATACCGACTTTAAATGACGGGAAATTGATAAAAAGTCCGATAAGCAATTTCATCAACTATTTTTTCATCCTTAGGAGTGGGTTTTTTTTTCATAAAATGTAAATGGGACCCTTGACGAATACCCTACCCATAAAAAAATATTCATTAAAATCGGTTCACAAATGGCGAAGATATCGCGTAACATATACACAAAAAACATACGAATTGAGAAACTCCTTTTTGAAGTCGGTTGAAAAACAGTATACTGGCTTAATAGTATTGCGGTTTTTCTAATTGATGTGTATGTTTTCAAGGATGGTTCTTATATAAGTGTGTCCTATTGAATACATGCAGCATACAATATGGCGAGAGTACGGGCGTGCTTGTGGCTGGTGGGGGGCGGCGTACTGTGCAGCGGCGACGGGCGCGCAGGCGATGGCGGTCGCAGCCGACTGCTGGCTCTCTTACATCATAGCTGGCGCTTCTAACCAGATCACTGGACAACAGGTATTCATGGAACCGTCCGAACTAGTCTTAGTATTTGACTTGGAAACTCGTTTCGTTCCATTGGCAAGAGAAGTGGCACAGACGAATGTTAAGACCTATGAAAATAAACACAAACCAAAAAAAGCACAGGATCGTTTCATCGTCTAATGAAGATAAAGCTTTATAAAATTAACAAGAGATAGTGTCTAGCCATTGTATCCTCCAGAGGTGTTATTTCAGAAAATCCTTTCTTGGTGCACCCGTACACATCGAAAGGAACATACCTCAGGTCTCTTTTTTTTATAAACTTGGACTATAAACTTTGATAATATTATCATGAAACTTAAAATTGAAAATAAACATGCCGTCTGTTTGCGTAAGTTCTGAGATTGTTGCTTATTGAGATTTTTTGCGTAAGTTCTGTTACCAATGCTTGTTTTTTTTTTTAATTTAGTTTATTTATTGTAAGTAGGTACGATATAATATCAGTATGTCACGCAACAATTTTTGATATATTGATTACCTTCTTTCGCGTAGATGTGGAGTAGCGTGCGTATCTACGCGGCCCTGTGCTTGTGCTGCGCGTGCGCGATGGGCGGCGCGCAGGCGGCTGGAGCGGCGGCGGGCGCGCGAGCTCGACGCGCGTTGCACGAGCGGCTGCTGCACGCGGCATTGCACGCACCGCACGCGCACTACCACACCACGCCCGCAGGGTATACGCTGCATCGCTTCTCAGCCGACATACTCATTGTTGATAAGGTATGACATGACGGAAGATTAGTTAAGGTGGTTTTTAAGAAGAGTGACGACAGCATCATGTTGGCCCCTCCTTTGATGGTGCGCGTTGCATTAGCGGCTGTTACACGCGGCATTTTCACCCCATGCCAGCAGGGAATACGCTGCATCGCTTCTCAGTCGACATGGTCATTGTTGATAAGGTATGTCGCTGGATCAGCTCAAGATGGTTTTGCTAAAATTTTCATAGTTACTATAAAGAATACTTCACAACGCGGTTCTTTAGTTTGCGTAGCGCGTAAGAACCCTCAGAAAAGACTTCAACGCGCTTCTCTTGTTTGCGTTGCGCGTGAGTCTCCTCATAAAAGAAGTCAACGCACTTCTTTATTTTGCGTAGCGCGTTAGAATCCTCAGAAAAGATTTTATGTCAATATTGATTTTATGATATTTCAGAAACTGCCAACCGCAATAAGCCGCTGGGCACAGCTAATGCTGGTCTGTGCGGCCGCAATGCTAGTCAACGCAGTGGCAGCGCCTTGGAGTGTATTGGCGTTGCTCCCAGCGCTACTGAGCTATCTGATGCTACAGTCGGTCTACTTGAGTAATGCAAGGTATTTAGCTAGAATCAAGACAATCAGAGCAAAACATTTTTTTTATTTGTACAATCTACGACTTGTTTTCTCATAGAGAGCTGCAACGTTCAGAAGCCCGTAGTGCAGCGGGCGTGGTGTCACTTTGCGCAGAGACGTTTGCGGGTGGGCCCACAGTGCGTGCGGGCCGCTTGCAGTCTCGAATGCGCACGGCATTTCTGCGACGACTTGATACAAATCACAACGTGCTATTATTGCTGAACGCTGCTAATCGATGGCTGGGGCTCAGCTTAGTAAGTTTTACATTTAAACTTGTGATTTCCCTAAATGATATTATGGAAAATTATTTATGACTAGCTGTACCCGCGACTTCGTTCGCGATTGCGATCCCTGCAGACTAATTATTCGCATCTGAACTCAGTTTGTCTCATATAAAGCAACGCTGTAGTCTGCGGTAAAGCAATCATATCAAGAAAGGAGCTTTTTACTTTGGATTTGAAAACTCCCAGGTTGTATTTCTCAGAAGACTCTAGATTAAAAAAAAAGAATATCGGAATAAAAGCTGTTAACATTGGCGAAGATATCACGTAACATACCTACACACCTGTAACCTACACACAAAAAACATACAGACAAATTGAGAAACTCCTTTTTTGAAGTCGGTTAATAATAGTCGGTTAGGATATAATTATGTATTCTATGCTGTAATGTTATGAGTTTAGGTATCAGGTATACAAGTAATGGTTTGCATCCTATAATTTGTTTCTAGGACTTAGTAGGCGCGGCAAGTGTGTGCGTATCATTGGGAGTGGCTCTATGTGGCGGAAACGCAGCAACAGCGGGACTAGCAGGTGCATATTCGCTGCTTCTGCCGGCATACCTCGCCCATCTCGCGAAATGCCGCGCCGACTTGGACCAGCAACTAGCCGCGCTTGAAAGAGTGCATGTAGACACGAATATACCGCAGGAAGATTATAGAGAGGAATGTGAGTGATAATATTGTAGACACGTTAGTGAACGCTGGTAAAAATAACCAGTGAAGTGAGAGGAATACGTGTGAAGCCTTAGGGAAGCTTATTTTTGCCCGCGATATTAGGAATTTGTATAGTTGATGATAAAACGAACTTACTGATATTTATTATTAGCGTTATTTATTATGTTTAATGAATAATTAACTTTATAGTTACAGTGGATTTGTTCAGAAAATCTCTGACTGTTTCAGGTGCGATTCCTTCAGGGTGGCAGAGGAATGGAAAGATACAATTTGAAAATGTCAGTATACGACACGAACCAGGATCACAGCCCATTTTAAATAATGTTAACCTAACAGTTGGTCCTGGAGAAAAGGTAAATATTATTTATATTGACGTTCTCTTTTGCATTAAAGTTAGCACATGCCTTCGAATTTCCTTCACCGTTATGAGCATGTGTTAATGTGCACTTACATTGTTCGAATTATAAAACCATTGGTGTAAGACCGGCTTAGAATCCATGACCTTCAGTTTGGAAGTCCAGCAGCCCACTAGGTCAACAAGGCTCTCCTTATACATCTGTTTTATACTTTCTAGCTCGCAATATGTGGCAGAAGCGGCAGCGGAAAGTCGACCTTATTGCTATCATGCGTGGGTGCCACCACCATATCCAGCGGTCGCATTTTACTGGATGGCGAAGACATCGCAAAGGTCCCACTAAGAACGCTACGACACAGAGTGGTTGTGTTGCCACAAGACCCGGCAATGTTTTCGGGAACACTTCGGGAGAATCTGGACCCACTTGCTGTACACACTGATGAGGAAATATGGCACTGTTTGAGAGCAGTTGGATTGTTTGATTTCGTAACTGCTCAGCCAGCTGGTCTAGGTAGGTTTCTGATGGTATAAGACAACCTTGAACTCGAACGAGTCAGAGCCTTTTTGTGCAATCAAAAACTACTATGATTATTATTTAAATTAAACTGGCTAATCTATTACAGTGCCTACTATAGAGCATCCCAAAACTATGCGACATGAAGGGAAAGTACCTTAAATATTGTAGATAGGATATTTTGCTGCAAGATGACTTTATTTTATTTTAAAAAAATAGTAATACTGCATTCAAAGATTTTCTAAAAATTACTTGCTTCGTCTGGGAATCGAACCGACTCAAATGTGAAAAAAAACACCACGTATTTGTATGATGACAATCGAAAGAATAGACAAAAAAAGCTTAAAGAAGATGCATTCAAATAATACGTTTTTATTATGCATTCAAATAATCATTTTATCTGCACTTGCGCCTATAATAAGGAAAACTGTGCCAGGAAGTCATTTATTAAGTGGGTACTTATTTGCGAATACCTAATAAAAGCTATCTATGGAATGATAATATCGTTATTTTTTGGAAATCGTCGTCGGCAATAAAAAAATCTTGAAATTTGAGTCAAAATTTTACGTTATTCCTTTCTTTTAAGATACTATGTTACATAAGAGGAATTATTATTTTTTGTTAATTCTTTCGATTGGCATCATAAAAATACGGAGTATTTTTTTTCACATTTGAGTCGGTTCGATTCCCAGACAAAGCAAGTTATTTTTAGAAAATCTTTGAATGCAGTATTTCTAACTTTTAAGTCTTCTTTCAGCTAAATATCCTATCTACAATATTTAAGTTACTTTCCCTTCATGTCGCAGTCTTGGGACGCCCTGTATATACCTATATTAACTTACCTCTGTTTTGTGTAACAAATCTGGAACCACATTCACATTGTATTTATACATCTGCCACGGCAGCCTCTGGGGGACTTTAATGATGTGGTACCTGATCTAATGACAAATTGAAAAGTCTTATGTATTTTTGCCCTTCAAAGCGGAACACAGTTCTTTGACAAATAAGCTCTGTTGCCGAATAAAATGGGTTGAATAAAAACAAAACCAAAACTGATATGCCTCCAATAAGTCCCCATACAAAAAACGATTAACAAACAATATCATAAGTTAAGATATTGGTAGTGGTACAGCATATAATAGATTTGATGGTTTTGTAAAAGTTATTTTCGGAAGAAATTCACTTGATGCCTTTTTAGCCCATTTTACGATTTTACAAAATGCTTCTTTTGTTATTTGGCCCATCGTGTTTCAGAATGCAGCATAGAGCGGTCTCGTCGCGGTTGGAGCGTGGGTCGAGTGGCGAGGGCATGCGCGGCCCGAGCGGCGCTCCACGCGAGGCCCGCTAGTGCATTGCTATTGGATGAGCCGGCAGCTGCATTAGACGCGACGGCGGAGCGCGCCTTGTTGGCTGCTATGGCGGCTGTCGCTCCACACACTACGGTCATCACTGTTGCGGTAATTCAATACTAACGGTCTACTACTAATCGATTGAGCAGTGCTTTCAAGCAACTGCTAGCGCCTTGTTACTATAGGAATGCTCGTTTCTGCTAAGTCGATGTGATAGATGGAATATCACGGTAACTACGATGTAACTATTCTGTCTGCCTAGTTCTGAGGATCGAAACTTACTTAATTTGCTTTTTATTAGAATTAGTTTAAAAACTATATTAATTTTGACTGCTATACTCGGCCTTTTTTGTCATTTTAAATCCGGCGGACAGGTGATCAGACCAGGGTTTAAAACGATAAAATAATCGAAAAATTAAATATACCTAAGTATGCTCTAGTAACAAAGACGCTCGAGGAAACAAGTGTTACTCGTTCCAGCACCGCATATCATCGGTTCGCGGCTACGACCGAGCCGTGGTGTTGGAAGATCGGCGGGTAGCGGAGCAAGGTACCGTGGGATCACTACTCGCCCAACCGACATCGCGTCTCGCGAGAATGCTCGCAGCCGCACATCGTTTGAACTGATGTTCTTCTTTATTAGTTTTAATTCCTAACGAATCAGAAACTATCAGTTTTGCACCGCTGCTTATTTAACTCGTCTGGGACACATATGATCCTAAGACGTTCGCTAGAAGCGCTTATCAGTTGAGACGAGACTGATATAGATTTTATTTAACTAAATGTGTGTGCCCCTAGTGGAGGTGACGAAGTTGTCAAACATCCCGGGGTTAGTTTGCTGATAAATAATAATCCAAAGAAAGTTTTTACTCTTCTAAATAGGAGTACATAATATGTTTTGGTTTTAGGACAGAGATCTGAACAGAATCTGTTATTTATAAAAACGAGACTGAAATATTGATATTAGTCCATTTAAGTAATTGTGTAGGTATTCCTACTTGTAACGTAATATTATGACAATATGTATTGTAATGAAAAACTGTCTGAAAAAAAAACTGTCAAATAGAAGCTTGTTTTAACAAGAAAGTTTTGTTTTAAATCAGTTAAATAAATAACAAAATACCAGACTTTGTTTCCATTTTGTATTTCCAATAGAACAACAATTGCACATAACTCATTTAAAGCTCACATTTATCGGTGCGCGGGCGCACACTTACACACGTGCTACCAGAGTCAACGATACCTCATAAAATTATATCACTACATAACAACAATATTACGTTGGCACCAATTCATATAGTCATATAAAAACAATTTGTGTCACCGCACAATATAAAAATATTTTTACTTACAGTATGTACTTAGATGAATATAATTACACTTTATTATTCTAAATTAAATCTCGAAACATTCAATAAATTCTTCTTTTTTTTTTTGTTTACTTACATTCTATATTGGTATTCACGCCTAAGGCCTATTTTGCTTATGTAGGTCACGTGCATCAGTCACGCTTAGCAATGCGCGGGTTAGGTGGGTTATGAAATGAAGTACAACATATTGGAATATAACAGCCAGATTATCAAACTACAAAAAGGGCTGGTGCTATAAACGCCACATCCCGTTATCGATAGGAGTAAAACCGTCCTAATCAGACAGAATTGTAGAGAAGTTTACAATTCGTTTCTGACTTTTAAATTTAGTAATAGCGCAATGCTGTACAAATCTTTGGTAAAAAATCTTAATATCCAAATGTTAAGTTTAATTTGTGAATTAATATACAAGGCACAAAGTTATCAGGCAAAATGCCGAAGGCACGTGCTCAAACCATTGGACAATATGTCTCAACAGTTTATATGATTTATTATTAGATCAAAAGTAGTAGATACCTACTAAAAGTAGTAGATAGACCTTGGACGGTGCTATAACAGTGTAAACATATATTTTATGCAGTGAACACCAACATTGTGAAATTTCTTTATAATTTAACATGTGATATATACGAAACAACATTACAATTTCGATGCAAATATCTTTAACACATATCTCACAAAGCTACAATTTATATCACCGAGCCTGATATGATTACATTGCGCTCTTTTCAATATCTAACCATTTTTATTCTCGAACGCGAAATTCAACTTTACAAGGCTTACAAGGTTATTTGAGGTATTTTACGGCTAAAACAGAGCCGATAAAGACGATAGGCGGTTTATAAAAGAGCAATCAGATTGATTAATTATAATATCTGTTGAGTTAATTCAATTAATTTTCTTCGAGCGAACTATTTTAATTATAAAACAAAAGATAGCCGACAATTTTTTTTTCTGTACATATTCGTAGTATCTGAACTTTCCAAATAACATTCTAGCTCAAGTATAAAATCTTACATCATGTAAATTGTATTGAACACATAGTTTAGATCAGGTATTGAGTAAACACGACTCCTCCTAATATATATTTTTTTACTTGTGAGTAAACTGAAAATTAATGAAAAATAACTTGTTTAGAGAGTACGTGTTTGATATGTAGCAATTATATCTGCGAAAACTGATGCCGAGCTATAATCAAAAACTATGACAGAGTTTTTTTGTGTAATAATATTAATAATAATGCTGGACATTTTCACACAACATCATTTAGCCCCAAACTAAGCCGAGCATCTATTATGGGAACTACATGACTGATATACTACTTATATACATATTTTTGTAAATACATATTATACATAGGAAACAACCAGACGGTAATATACCGTTCCTCTACAAAAGTTAGGACGCTCGTGCACTAGAACTTATTACGTATTCTACTTCCTTACAGCCTTTGATGTCGGCCTTTGTAGTGTGCGAACACCCTTACAATAAAGACTAGAGGATTTCGACTAAGTACAGAAATAATATTTTTCAAACTATCGCGATCAGGCAACATAATTAAATAAGTTTTATACGGTTTTACGCTGACCTACAACACAACCCTAATAACATAAAAAGGTAAACGTGATAGACCCATATAAAACTTATAATTGCGAGATAATATTTGAATGGAATACCTGACCGTTTTGGAATCTCGGTCTGTGGGTTAACTTGAGAATGGCTTGAGATAGATGGCTCAGTAGTGTCAGAGGCTAATCCGCGTTATGTGGGTTCGCTTTTGATGCCAGCGTTGGTCGCGACGGCCGCGCGCGCCTCTTCCGGCAACCGCTCTGCATTTGTGAGGATGTCTGTTGTGGTGCATAGCACTCGGAGGGAATTCAGAACAGCTGCAATGGAAAAATAACACTTGTAATAATTTATCTGTCAAAAGGAGGTAAACCTCGTTAATTAATTAGAAATGAGATTTAAACACAATGCCATGATGTTTACAATACCACGGTATTATTACTAGTATTTTTACCAAAAAGTCTACGACTTAAACACTCATCTTTCCACTATCTAGATCAACCAACTATTTTCTTAGTTGTTTCTTACTATTGTAAGAAAATATTCTTTCTTCTAGAAGTCCATATACTCATACTCATTTGTTTTTAACCATGAGAATCTATAGTTGTCATGGTTACGTCGAAAACTTACATTGTAAGACTTGAAAGGGTGCAAGAAACAGGCAAGTATTTTCTTACATACCTATGCATGTTTACATAATTAGGTTACTTAAGAATATATTAA
Source organism: Perizoma flavofasciatum (assembly GCA_958496245.1). NCBI lineage: Eukaryota > Metazoa > Arthropoda > Insecta > Lepidoptera > Geometridae > Perizoma > Perizoma flavofasciatum. The sequence continues at coordinate 6,871,447 of OY292425.1, read as the reverse complement.
ATTGCTGCTCTAAAGGGGCATTATATGGATCACATGCCCATTTGCCCAACCAATTTTTAAGATGTGCAAATAATATGACCATTGGTGTAGTCAGCGGGCCAATGCGTTGGCCACTTGGTAGCACTTAGCTGGCGAAGGCCAGCCGTTTAATATATGACTGCTAATGCTATTTAGGCTGTGTGCGCGATTTCACTGATGACATATTAAAGGTTGCGGGGAAGACAGTGGTCGCTCAGGATCTTTCGTCATTGGATTCTTTGGGGGAAGGCCTATGTTCCAGCAGTGGACTTCTACGAGCTGTTGATAACGATGCTTGATTGACGGCATCGATTGCGTGGCGGGCGAGTTGCCAGCTGTGACGCAAGAGGTGAGGATTCGATTCCTACTGCAAGAATAATGTATACGTGTTGTGCAGATGTTTTTTCAGGTCTGGGTTAGTGGTACCTCCGCACTCGTACTTTCTGATACCGACGACACGGGGAATCCTAGTGTGGGGGTCTATGTATGTGAGTGTTGGGTGTTTATTTATAGTTTACCTGGTCGCAGCTCGACGAGCGAGCAGTGCTGCTCGGCCCACAGCAGCGTCGTCCGCACGAGGTCGGCGCCGCTCCCGCACGACACGCACGCGCTGAACGACTCCACCAGCGCCGCACTCACTACGCTAAACTGAACCATACGCTAAGGCAATCATTATTCATGTAGTGAACCACCGCGAGTTTTTTTCATACAAAAGTCTTCCTGCTGCATCAAAGCACCGTTTGACGAGCGTGGACTCTACCACACGACAGCGACGAAAAACTGGTCAGGCACGAATTTGTTTATAAACACGTAGTTCCATTCAAACGATCAACACGTGCAGTCACTTCTAACGTCTGTCGCCAGCGTGTCGACGAAACGAGTCAAAACGCGATTACATCATAGCGCGCGCGTAACGTGCAGCGAGCTGCAGACTTCATAGTCAGCGATCATAAAGTCTGTCGCTGAAAAAACGGCGCGACAATGCAACTTAAGACAGGTGCAGTCACACTATTCGCGTTTGACAGGTGCTATTTTTACAGCTGCGCTGTGGTAACGCTGACATACATGTTAATAAGGCTCTCATGTCAGCCTTGCGAAAAGGTAATGAGGAAATAGCTGGATGAAATATAATGCACGCTTGTTTCGAGGAGGGCGTAGGCATAACCATGAATTTCCCTTTGCTATGATGGTTATTAAAGATGCAGTATAATATACTACAGCGGAATAGGCGATACACTTATTCCGCAAAAGCACTGAGCAATCTCTGTTCGCAGAAATTACAAGATAACATGGTGAAACAAATACAGAAATACGTTGGTTGTGGTTTTCCATTGAATTGGTTAGACTTATCTTCATCAGATTATCTTAATCAGAGGCGATCACGTGAATAATACGTGCAAATTATAGACGTCATAATGTAGGAACGAAAGCGCATATGCACGATGAATTTCAAAAACGGCGTTGAGTAAATATAAACATCTGTATTTTTATCGATATTTAACCAAGCCTATAAAAACAGGAATTGTTGCATTTCAAAGAAAATATAAGTGGGTACCTAATATTATTTCCTACTACTATTATAAACGCGAAAGTTTGTGAGGATGGATGTTTGTTACTCTTTCACGCAAATACTACTGAACGGATTTTGATGAAACTTTACAGTAATATCTTATACATCAGAATAACACATCATACCTAGGCTACTTTTTATCCAGGTACCACGCGGGCGAAGCCATTGGCAGAGGCTAGTATACATACAGGGTAGTATACATTGGCAGAGGCTAGTATACATACAGGGTAGTATACATTGGCAGAGGCTAGTATACATACATAAGACTACTCCCAAAGCTGAAAAAAATCAGCTGTTTCATACATTTAAGCCAAGTAGGTATTAAACTTTAGTATGGAACAGCTGTTTTTTTTTCGCGTTCACATTGTTGGTTCCATAGTAAAAGTTGTTCATTTTGATGGGTACTTTCACTCCCCGAAGTTTTTGGGAGTAGTCTTATTACACCCGGTATATATATATATATAATCGTCTAGCGAATCTCGATCGACGTTTTTTCTGATAGTTACAAAATTAGTAAATGAAATTAAAGATTCTTCGAACGGTTTTTCTGATTAGCTTATGATTATAGCTTGACATTATTGATACCGTACAAACAGAAGAGATAATGAAACTAGGCCGTTTAAGCAGGAAGTGAATTTTATCTGGTAACTTGAGATGATAAGAATGGAATGTCTCATAGTAACAACTAAATAAAAATTATGAAAATCTTTGATACTCAGTTTGCATAATTATTGAAGAAAGTCCAAACATTATACAAACGAATATCTGACATAATGATAATTTAAATGTGACCCAAAAAATCTTATTCAGCGGGACTGAAACCGGACAGCGGATCTAAATATAATGTGAAAAATATTGAAAAATTATTCAATAATTTTATTTAATATTTTTTCAAAACGAAAACCGACTTCTATTTGATGTTCCGAACACTAAGACAAAAAATCATCCACTTATGAAATAATATAATTAAAAATTATAGGAAAACTACTTCCTTAAATATGGAACAAAGTACTAAGTTGTAAGTTTAAGAGATCGCATCTGAGCGATAAAACCGTCCAATGTACATGTAGAATAACTTTTGTTATGTTTTTATGTTACTATCCACGGCAATAAAGCATTTTAATTCATTCATCTAAAAGTTTTAAAACTATTTTGAATATCATTTCATGTGACCACACCCGGGCCACCCCCAGCACAGCACAGGAAGAAAAGTGTAAATCCGTTATTGGTCGTAAGAAAAACATATTTTAAGTTTATGTAGAATAAGGCCTGTGGTTTTTGTTAAATAAAGAAATAAAAGCGTCGCGACTGACTGACTGATTCCGAGAGTCTTCATCAGGGTGCGTGACCCTGATGAAGACTCTAGGAATCTGTCATTTATTTAGATGATAAAAACTCTTGGGATTGAAAATGCTCCAACTTGATATAGTTTTGTAAAAGGATCATTAAAAATAACTGCCTTATTTTCTTGCCTTTATTTCCTGGCTTGGTCGCGGAGGAACAGGCAGTAGATAAAACCGACATTTCAAAGGGGTACGTGATTTAAAAAAATAAATAAATTGACTTTGACTTTGAGTCGAAATTTTTTCGTTGCCTTTACCGATAGTGACATTACGTGAGAATTCTTTAATACGATTCACGATGGTTGTTTGTATTAAGTATTATTGTTTGTAGTATATCGAAAAGGATACTAGCCAATACTTCCAGTTGTGCATGGTTCTGTTGGCGACGTGGCGCGCGAACATCTCGCGAAGGCGGCCGGCGCGGGCTCGAGACACCGGCGCTCCGGTGGCCGGTAGCAGAGAATGACAGTTACTGAAACAAACATCAATCGAACTGTTGTGTGTGCCCGCCTGTGACGCAGAAAGATGCGGGTTCGTTTCCCGCCGCGGGACAAATGTGTTGGCTACGTATAATATGTGTGTATTTACAATATATATATATATTATATGTAGATCAGTCAGTCAGTCTTGTAGTTCCCATAACGCAAGCTCTGCTAGAGGCTAGATAATGCTGTGTGAAAATATCTAGCATTATTTATTTATTTTATTTTTAGGCCTGCACGATAACTTGTGGTTAGGTTCTAATCAAAGCTTTTTGGTCACATGTTCCTATGAATTTTCATTATATTCAATGGTTAGATTTGACCGTCCGTCCATTTTGTGTCAAGATGAGGACCAATTTAACCTTTAGACATTTCATAAACAAAAGAAACTCCCAATTTGAGAGATGTCCGGGGCTGTAAGCTTGTATGAAAACTTGTTAGACCGGGAGTTGACAGTCTTCAACCCTACCTATCAAGTGCCAGGCCATACATGTGCTGAAATAGGATACAAAATATCTAACGCTACGCTAAACAAATGCTGATGACATCGACGTTGCTTTAAATCTTTAAAAGATTGGCAAGTGTCTAGTGTAAAGTTTGCGAGAATCATTGTTACTTGGGCCTCTGGTGAACAGGTCGTGTTTTTGGGACCGATGATGAACAAATCAGTATGGCAAAATAATTCTCCTTTCATGAGACATGACCATTTTCCCCATATTTCTTTAATCCAATAATACGATTTACACTATTATAAGACGAGTGAGTGTGTGGGTGTTTGTCTATAAGTATTTTAAAAAACCATATAATCGGATTTTAAAAACGAGATCTATCACAGCCGGGACCTCGCTTCTAGTTAACTTTTGAATGGTTTTTTACCGAGCCTATAGAAAAAAGTACTTACGATATGGAATTATTCAGGCATTCAATCTGCTGCCGCAAACTCTCCATTTCTTCCTTTATTTGATTCCGTTCTGCTTTCAACTGTTTTATGTACTCGGCGCCTTTCTGTAGCATCGCCGCTTTGCTAATCTGAAGTAAAGGTTAATGTTTCTGTTCAATCTATACTAATATTATAAAGAGGTACCTAATGTTTAAGTTTGTATGTATGGCGTAATCTCCGAAACGACTCATCCGATTTCAAAAAATATTTCACCAATATTTAGAATTGAGTTTCAGGGTGCTCATAGGCTTTATTATTATCCCTTTCAAATAAAATACTTTTTGTAAAACAATTTTGCAACGTAAGTCGACCAAAAAAACGGTCGAGCGAATGCATTACGCACTTTTACGAACGCTACTTTTTATCGGGGTACCACTCAGGCGAAGCCGTGGGCAGCAGCAAAATGACACGGTTAGTATCGGTGCCCTCGCGACATGTGGGTTCCTCCGGCGCCTGGTGTTGTATAATCTAGTACACAGCGGATCACACATCAACTGCGTGTAAAAGTCCACGGCTGGTCATATCACTCCCCTAAAGAGTGTCTTGACCAACGATCTTGGGCCACCTTCGTCCACAGACTTCCCGCAACCTTTAAGATGATATTAGTCCATTAGGTGGCGTGCCTGTACTGCGAACAGTGCGTGTACGAACAGTGCTCTAGAATTTCTATGCAACGTGAGTTTACAACATTAAATGTTGTATACAAATAATTCACCGACAAAGTTCTTAGAAATACGAAGCTGAAGCGGCAATGGATAAGACCACACAGCTCGCAGAACCGACAATCGCTGAAAAAGAAAAGGTTCTCATATCAAAGGTTGCGGAAATTCGGTGGATGTGGTGATGGATGCTCAAGATCGTTCGTCGTGGCATTCTTTGAGACCCATGTGCACCAGTAGACTTCTACAGGCGGTTAATGATGATAATGACTCATTCAGTATCGGCGAATTGCGTAGCCTTCCACTTGTCTTTAACACTGAGATTCGATATTTGTACGGTTCAACATAGACATACGGTACCTTGGCGGCGGGGTTCGCGTTGAGATGAGGGATGAGTGCCTGCAGGGTGTCGAACCCGTTCTTGATGTTGTATCGTCGCTTCTGCTCCGCGTGCAAGTGCGTCCGGCGCGGCTCCCGGGGCGAGCCGGCGCGCGGCGACCCGGGGGAAGTGGGCGGGGAAAGGGACTGCAATAATAATAATAATGCAGGACATTTTTTCTTTTTTCACACAGTATCATATAGCCCTAAATCAAGCAGAGCTTGTGTTATGGGAACTACATGACTGATATACTACTTATATACAATAACAACAACATAACTCTAAGATCGCTCCTACCACAAAGTAGGCAATAATTATATTATGACCAATAACTAGGAGTGAATAGGTAGGCAGGTAATAGTTATTGTCATTTTTAATTCAAACGTTAGGACATAAGTTCTGACATTTTATAATTATTCTTGTATTTAAATTGATTCTCAATCTACCTATTGCACACCATTTGGATGGTAGAATATATAAGGGCCTATATAAATTGTAACATCATGTATTAGCTGACCTATATTCATGCAAATAAATATTCTGATTTCTGATTTCCTAAGATATCCAGACTCTTATTCGACGGGCGGTATTAGGAGATCCCACACCGCACACATACTTACACCCTAATACACCAGAACCCCCAGTATCCATTAGTAATGTTTAATATCTCTGTATTTCTACAAGTTATATATGTTTTGCTAGATACTACATAACTTTTGTAGTAAAAGATTTTATTAAGATAATCTACTCAGAACTATGTTGTGTCAAGATGGGCTTCGAGGACGCTAAGCAGTTTTAATAACTTTTGCAGTTTCATCTTTCGTTTTTTAGTATGAGGTTATTTATGCGTTTTAAAATGTTTATTTTACCCCAAAAACTAAGAAAACAAAGACCCGCGTCCTGATGGAGACTCGGAATGAGTCGAAACAATGTCGGTGCCTTTAACGATAGTACAGTACGTGAAAATTACCGCGTTTGCAATATAAAAGGTGGTTTGTTCGTTTCATTCGTCTTGCCACTGATTCTTTCTTGGTCATCCTACGTTAGATCAGTGTTAGATCGTTGGGGTAAACGAGTTCTTGATATAATAGATAAGATGCGGTCTCCACGACCGCGTCTTATCAAACGTAGTGTGGGGCGCCCCCCGACTAGGTACAGCGAAAACTTAAGAAAAGCGGAGCGGGCTGAAAGTGGATGAGAAGAGCCGAACACCGGGCTCAGTCGCGCGTATTGAGTGAGGATATCCAGCAGTGGACTGATGTGGGCTGATGATGGTCATGGGAGCTGGTCTGGGTTTTGTGGTACTATGGTACTTGTAGTTCCAGATATCCATGACACGGAATCAGGATTACGTATGCGACTGTAAGGTGTTTTTTCGTTGTGGCATGACGCCTCTTTTGTTGTGAACTGTCTATTAACTAAACACTTTCATGTCTATCTCAGTATTATTATATTCTTGTTATTATGGACAAGTCTGAAATGTTTGTTCTATAGATCTTACCTGGTGGGGTGACATAACGTCGCTGCCGATGGGTGAGGGTTGCCCTTTCCGGATCGGAGACTTGGTGGGATCGTTGCTCCCAGCAACCTCCTCATTATTACTTAGCTTGTATAAGCTTTGGGCTGAAATACCATTCAAAAATGTTTTAACATTGTCAAAGCAATACCGAATTTAAGTGCGCTAATCCGATGATTTTAGAAACTATGGGTTTTGGGCCCAGAAAAAAAATATAGAAAATGCCACTAACAGTGTTGCGCCGAGAGCAGCTGGGCGAGCATGACGCTCGCTTGCGGCAGCGTTGGCTCGCTGACGACGCTGGTGAGCGGCGGCGGGCGGCGGGGGGCTCCCCCACCCGCCTCGCCCGCACCGCCCGACGTCGACCGGGACCGCAAACGCACCGCGCCTGTCGTCTGCTCGCGACCCTGCAAAAAATCCCCACTTAACTATCCCTGCTTCCTTTGTCAGTATCCACAACACACTGTACTTTTAGGGACTTCAATGCGCGTGTGTTGCTAGCGTCCATAAGCTACGGTAGTCGCTTACCAACAGGTGGGCAGTATGCTGATTTGCCACCTTGATGTGAGATATAAAAAAAATAACTAACGCCAACGCTCGATTCTGACGTGGCCACTTCAAGGACTACATTGCACCCTCGCTCGCAAACCCCTACGGCCTTTAACCCCGAAACCATTTCACAATCCTTGCTTCATTTATCATACCTAAAGCTGTGATTCCAAACCGACTGAAACCACAGACCGCAAGTAGTCGTAGCGACTGTTACAAATTGTCGCGGCGGCAGTGACGAACAGTAGTATTTGTATGAAGATGTGCCTGACGCAAACTTTGACAACCTTTACCCGTTGTTTGTCAATTTTACCGCGCCAATTCGCACAGGCCTTAAATTCACCAGTGGCTAAGCGACAAAAGCTTTCTGTGGATTAGACAGTTTATAGCTGCAATGTCGCTGCAGTTTGCACGTTCGATGCTGACGCGGCTATATCGAGGACTACAATGCGCCCTCACTCGCAATTACCTACGGCCTTTATAAAACTATTTTACCCTGTTTTTGAATCATAACTCTTAGACGCTACGGGCAACCTTTAAAATACAGTACAAAAGGGGCGTTCTAAAATTATTAAAGTGTCGGTGATCCGCAAGCGTCCATAGACCAAGGTAACCGCTAAACAACAGGTGGACCGATTGCGTGTTTGCCACCATGGTGGTATAAAATAAAATCACCTGAGAAGGCCACTAATTTATATTAACGACGGAACGAGAGAACCCACTTTTCTGAAACGCCAACGCTCGAAGCAGGCGCGTCCACATTGACGATGAAAATAAGTATTATTGATTTCTAAAACCTGTCTGTGACGCGTTTTCCTTTTTATTACATTCGACAGACGAACAGAAAAGTTCCCAGCCCTCTCTTAAATACGTACCTAACTCGCGCACACACTCATTAAATAGTTAGCCACAAAGCCTAGCCGGTGCTTTATTTTGCAATCAGGCGACGCCAAGTACTTTTTTTATCCTCGTCCAGGTAATTTTTTGATGTTTCGACTTTTAATTTATTGCATAAAGTACACAAACAACATAAATACACATCTATGTCTCATTATAATTCTGTATCACTCAATTACAAAACTTCCGACATGTATGACAATTTTAATGTTTACATAACATTGTCCACAATAAGAAATAATAATGGTAAGAGAAAAATCTATTATTTAAGAATGAGGGTAAAAAATCAAACGTACAATAATAAATAATAATTTAGTTTTATAAAAATCTGAAAAGGTTCAATATTTTGAACCACTGTCATTATTTGGTATATCTGTGATGCATTGTTACCAAGGCAACATTATTATGTCATGCTTAATGGCCGATCTTGGATTATAAATCAAGTTAATGGGGCATTTCACTCCTTCATGAGCAGCCGGCAACTGTCTGAGACAGCACGACTAGCCGTGCATAAAGGAGTGTTAGTGCCGACACTAATGCATGGAAGTGAAAGTTGGGTATGGCAGAAGAAACATCAAAGTCGAGTGAATGCAGTGGAGATGAGAGCTTTGAGAAGTATGTATGTGTGGAGTAACTTTGAGTGATAGAGCGTGCTAAGAGAGCAGTGTGGAGTGAATGAAGATGTAGTAACGAGAGTTGAGAGAGGTATGTTTAGATGGTTTGGGCATATAGAAAGGATGGACGTAAGATGATAACAAAAAAAGTATACAAGGCGAGCGTGAATGGGATAGTTGGAAGAGGAAGGCCTCGGCGAACATACTCTGACCAAATTGGAGACATTCTAGAAAAAGGTCAGGTCAGAAGTACACTAAACCGCCGAGCTTGTATGAAGAATTTTATGAGGATGAATGAAGCGAAAGAGGTATGCCAGGATCGTAGCAAGTGGAAATCCTTAGTTTCTGCCTACCCCTCCGGGAAACAGGCGTGACTATATGTATGTATGTATGTATAAATCAAATATACAAAATGTTCTCACCGATGATTTCAAAATAATCCTTGTGATATCAATAAATAAAAATCTATTTGACTTTAACTCGATTCGTTGCGTAAAAATATAAGCATTAAATTAGCGGCCCTATATTATTAATTAGTATAGAATATCTTCTGCTCGTATAATCACCAGCAGAAAATATTCTATATCTTCTGCTGGTGATAAGACCACGGTGATAAGACCCCACGACGCTGTATGCCGATTTCGCTGATGGACCTACTTTCTTACCTCGCATTATTGCCGATCTGATTCCGTGCGCGAGCGATTCTAATCGCTCTTTCATCATCTGTTGATCAATAAATGTGGTCCTATAGTCATGCCCGGTATTAGTGATCGATAACAAAATCGATGTTACAAATATTTCTGTCTAATTCGAGATAAGTTACTGTTGCCGGCCAAAGTGGCGCGATAAACTATTATTCAATTAATTGAAAATAAAATGGAATTATGCGATTCAATTCCACTATTCAATCAATGTACTTAAAATCTATTTCTAAACAGCAATTGTAACAGAAAGCATTATATTTAAGAGCACACTGCACAAGTAAAGTACACAACAAAAATCAAGCTATTATGGCATGTCTACTGGCTTGCAAAAGCAGATTCATACGATGAATAAACAGCATCCTGCATCTAATTCTGATCGATACATCAATCACTAGCTTATTCATCCTTTACAAGCTCATATTTAATATTACAGTCGATATTGTACATAGATAATAGTTTTTGCAACATCATTAGTACGTCAACTAATTCTAACGCGATACAGTTTATCAGCACCTGATAAAGCTCTAATCCTTTTTGTAATTGTGTCGACGTTGGGTTCGGATAAGCTGATATTAATATATAGATATAAATATCTAGACGACAGACACCTGTCAAGTCTCATAGCTGGAAATAACTCATCCCCGAGAAGCTCTAGGAAAAATCGCAGTTTCCGAACAGAGCTAAGTTGTTTGAAAATACCTAAAAATATGAAGGGCCTTACTCATTAGTGTTTCAATAAGTAGCGATGGGCTTGCAACCTGTCACTTGGAATGCTAACTTGCAAAACGCGGGCATATGCATAGGTCTATCATAGGGAATACAGTCGTGAGCGTGTTTATTTTATTTGTCTATTAATAATCTTTTTTTTAATTACAAAAAACAAACGGGGATTTGTTATCATCCGATGGAAAATAATGTGAATACTGTCATTTCAGAATGAATTTCCAACTGAATCTAGCTAGGCTCAAGTAAAGGTTTTAGCCTAGAAACAGTTTAAGGCTGTTTTCAGAGCAATACGTTCTATTTAGGTGCGGACCATCCGCACGGAGGGATATTCACGGGAGTCCCGTGAATACCCGGTTTAAAACTGCATACTTGACTTTGCTCCCACAGCTTGGCCCTATACTTTTTGGCCATTTAAGTCGAATAAAAAATACGCATTGCTCTGAAACCAGCGTAAGATTGGTCTTGCAATACGGGCTTAAGCATAGTTTACAACAGGAGCTTGTATATATGTTTGCCATAAGACGTTGTTTGTCTTTAATCCGATAAGCGCATTATTATCTGGCTTATCGGATAATAATGCGTTTTTTTAATCGATTTATGTATTTAAGGATTTCCATGGGGGGTTTTAAAATATTTCCTTTATACTTTAGTGCGGACTACTGATTTCGCAGAATGAAAATCAAACTGAATCTAGACTCAACAATAGTTTTATTTCTGATAATAATTCTATGCTTGAGTCAAGATTCAGTTTATGTGCAACATTTAACCCTACAATACAGGCCCGACAAGAGCTCTAGATGTACATACAATCAGAAGAAACAATAACCTAAGGTACTTTATAAGAAAATATAAACTTAAGCACCAAAACAAAGTGTAATGTACCACTACAATTAGAATAACTAAATATTTTTTCTTTTTAACTTTTCAAAAACATTGTTTATCTTCTGACAGATTTGGATGAGTCAACCCCATTAGTCGCAAACCACATAAGCCAAAGCAGTCTTACCCTGCCGGTGTGGTGAGGTGTCTCGAGCAGGGGCGGCGGCGGCGCCGCAGGCACGGGCGTCGACACTGACCAGTCAGCGTTCAGCTGCGCGCCGAGCGGCAGGCTGTGCGAACGGTACTGATCCTTGTTGCGAGTCGGACCCGGACTGTTGGAGCTGGCAACAACCGACACCTGCTAACAAAAAATCATTAATCTACATCTTTTCGATACACCCTCTAGGAGTGGACTTATTAATTACTATTGCTTCTGCCCACGGCTTCGCCCGCGTGGTACCCGGATTAAAAGAAGCTTATGAGTTATTCTGATGTATTAAGCTATATTACTGTAAAGTTTCATTAAAATCCGTTTAGTAGTTTTTGCGTGAAAGAGTAACAAACATCCATCCTCACAAACTTTCGCGTTTATAATATTAGAAGGATTTCTTGAACCTAATGTCAATTATACCACATTATGTATTTTATAAAATATGTATTTTATTATACTTTCAATTATTTTTATTGTAGTTACACCACCTCATCACATTCTTTTAAATCTAGTCCATCCAAAGGTTGCCTGGATCGCTCCTAGCGATAAGGCCGCCCATGTATTAACATAACCTAGTTTTAAAGTCCTATGTAAAGTGTTTTTTAAATCCGGTTCAGCAAGCTAAATCGAAAACCTTTAACCCCAGAGACTAGATGGCCTCCGTTACCACATCATAAATTATTACCATTATTACCAACATAAATAATTAAATAAATAAATAAAAAAATCTGAACAGTTTCACACAGCATCATCTAGCCCCAAACTAAGCAGAGCTTGTATTATGGGAACTACATGACTGATAAACTACTTATATACATTTTTTTTGTAAATACAAACATTATACATGAACAACCAGACCCGTGACAAATATTTGCAGATCATACAAACATTTCTCCCGCAGCGGAAATCGAACCCGCAACCTACTGTCTCAGGCGGGGCTGGGCCCACTGCACCACAGAGGTCGAAATTAATCAAAGTTACAATCCTTATAGAATGAGAAAGACACGCGTTGTTTTGAAACACAGTGCAAAAACTCTCGCGCTTAGTGATACGGTACATAATAGCCTGTTAAATTATATTCAACTAATACTCAATTAAAAGGTAAGGCGAGCACCTTGTAGATAAATATAATTCTATATATTGCGTCGTAACAAGAGTCGCTATATTTTTATATACCTTCAAGGAGTTATCCTTCCGTACGTGTACTATTAATTATTTGTGATTTACCTGAGGCGTTACAGGCGGGGAGGGCATTTTGAAAGAGCGTGCGTTGACCGCGGCGGAGGCCGCCTTCGCCTTGTACTCGCCAGCGCTTGGCTGCAGGTACTGGATCTGAGGAGCCGTCTGCCGCGCCGGGGCAGGCGCGACACGACTCTCATAGTTCTGAGGCGGTTGGCTCACCTACAAAACACATCATTCAGAAAACTTGAATATAATACAACGTTTATTTGGCACAAACAATGCAAATTTAATATTTTTAGGTACATTGGCCGACAACTTAAAGTAGAGTTAGGTACTTAAAAACATTTGAAAGGATGGACGAAAGGAGATTGATGAAACATGTCGCACGTTTAAAAATAAAGAGAATTATCTCAAAAAAACGGTCTTGTGAGATTTTATCATAAACAGCATTATCTCAATCCAATGCACAGGTTAGCTTCGACAGCCACTGCAAAACGAGCATTAGAAAAAAAACAAACGATCGCCCATCTCTTTTCCATTAAACGCGAAGTTCAAGTCAATTCTGGTAAAGTGGCGACATTCAGTCTTGTGCCCTCACTCATGAAGTAATATTGTATTTTATGTGGGAGTAGAACGCAATAATTCTCTATAGTAATAAAGGTAAGTCCCTCTTTTATATTTAATTTAATCTTAAGATGATACATTCGGTTTTAATTCCTTTTTGTTTTAATAATGATGATAATATTTGCGTCAGAAATAAGTTTTATTTCCTTTTATTATTAAAAAATGTGCTAGATTATCAGTAACTTTATGATTTGTTTCCTTTTATTTTTTTAAACTTTATTGCACTTGAGAAGTAATACGATGTAGTTCAATTTTTTATTAAATCTGGTTCTAAGATCCGGGCAAAATTTAAAGTTATTGCTCTTTATGATTCATTTGATAATAATTTCGATTGTAATATTTTAAATTACTTCTCTATGTCATAAGTTAGGCACGTAAGATGTCTTGGAGATGTAAGAAAAATGTCATGATGGCAAATGCACCGGCCACCCAATGGACACAAGCCTCCTGCTATGAAGCATAGTTCCTGCTATGGAGGTAAGATAGGTACCATCTGTCTAAAATCTAGATTAGCTTGAAATTAATTAGTGTTACTCTTTTCGTATGACTTATTTACATAAAAATCTGTTTTATTTAAAGGTTTCAACGGAAGAATTGAATAATAACAATAATAGTGCCATGATTGATACTATGGAGACGGCAAATATTGTCTCGTGCAATAACCAAAACTATGGGAACAACGTTAGTGATCATCAAAATAATTTTGATGCACAAGTAAGTATTCATGTCTGTTTAGTCCCCTCGGTATATTGGTGTCTGTATTTTCATAATACTACCTACTTTTAACTACCTAACAAAATAATGAGGCATCGATCGATTAGTGACATTAATATTTTATGCTATAATTTTACCTACGTAAGTACGTTACAGTTTTTTAAACTGTTGCTTCTTTCAAAAACATGAAGAAGACAGGGCTATGGATTCGTTGATTTCTCCCCACAGTGAAAATGTAGAATGCGAACAAATCAGTTATCAAGAGGTTGGTAACCGACCGAATGCTTACTTCAAAAATACCCAATAAAAATGGGTAAATACAATCATCATATTGATGGTTTAGTTTATTACTTAACAGTTTTCTTTTAATTGCAGCATCTAACGGCACCTGATTTAAAAGCGCCTGAAATAGATAACAAGTCTCCAAATGAATCAAAAAGTTGTTTTCCACGAAGTCTAGTTCCTGAATATGACAGTGATATTTCGACAAGTGACAAATATTATGATGAACCAATAAAAAACTATACCGCAACGCAGTTCATCTTCGTCCTTATCCTCAAGCAGCTTTCTGTCTCCCAGTTCTTCAAGCTCAGATTCTGATAGCTCGTCAAGATCTCCGACACCAACTTATCAACAGACTGCAGAAAAAAATGTAACAGCACAAACCAGGGAATTAGTTGACATTGGCTCTACAGACATGCAGATTATAGAATCAGAATCGGATTTTATAGAGATTACCCCCGAATCAACTCTTCAAATGAACCCTAGAGAAAAACGAGGTGATTCTATATGCCCAGTAAATAAAACTCCACCTATGTATGCCGACGAGAGTGATTTTGATGATGATGTAGCCGACCCGAACACTGCTGCTAGACAAATGCTAATAAACCACGCAAGCCTAAAAAAGCGTATTATTTTACAATAAATAAAGCGTATTATATTAAAATAAAAAAGTTAGGGTTTGCAAAGTATTTTTTAGAAGCACTTTGAATGTGTCAGATAAAATTATATTTTCACCACAAACTAACACATTGAATCAATTCCCAGGATTGAATCACATTACTTGAGAGCTCCCACGACCAGACAATATATACACGGAGAAAAAATATTAAAGAACTTTATGACGAGTTCAAGAGCAAATAGAAAATAATAGAGAAAAATCCAATTACATAACCTATTACAATCGTTGATTAAAATATTTTAACAATCGTTGGTTGGTTTATCCATGCGTTAGTTCCTCCGAGCCACCAATATATACCCTCGCATAAATTTCGTCTTTTCGACAATGTACATTGTTACTTTTGGACAGAATCAGACGTAAAAAGAGGTGCTATTGAGATTGGAACTTGTATATGGAATTACCTTCAAAATATATAATCACAATGTGAGTCAAATGCTGACTGCAAGAACGTTATCTTCTACTCAGATAATTGTTGTGGCTAGAATAAAAATAAATATATAGCCACATTATACATGTATACACTGTGCATCACTTGAATATAAAGAGTATTACTCATAGATTTATCTTATGAGGACATACTCAAAATGAAGCAGACAGCGTTCACTCTTAATAGAAAAAGAAGTGAAGAAGAACCTTAAGTCTGGCCCCATATACAGTCCAGATCAGTACATAACTTTAATTAAAAGTGCCAAAAAGAGTAAGCCAGCTATCAACTTTAACACAGATATAAACGGCCAAAATGTTAATTGGAATGACATCAAACAATTAAAAATGACAAAGGCAGACCTAAAAGAATAAAAGGAAATAAGATGAAAAAAATATCAGAAATATAAATAAAGAATGCATATACTCAGAGACAAGAGCTAAGCTCGAACAAAAAGAAAGATCTGAAGGACCTTCTTACCAAAGGCTTGATTCCATTCTACTATGAGAATTTCTATAATTCCATTATTTTAGTATTACATTGATACCACTAGTAGGTAGCAGTAGTTTAAGTACCTAAAAGTCTGTGATTTCTTAAGCCTAAGTTATGTTTTTGAGAAAAAAATACTTTTTATTGTGATCTGAAAAGAAAGTTCCTACAACATCATTTCAAGTTAAAGTGTATGTCTCGATCTATCGATCTATGCTTGAGTTACGCTTACGACATACAGAATCGTTACTCAAGCACAGATTGAAGACTGAGCAAGCTTTCATAATACCGGGCCTAAGTTACCTGATTGTTTTTTTTATAAAAGTTTAACTTTTTTATTGTGATTTAGTGATTAAGTTCTTATGAAACTACTCTTGTTAAAAAAGTACAAAGTTTTCCCTGGCCTGTTTTTATAATTATTGGATAAAATTCCATGATTCATTTATAATTCGTGTTTTGTTTCATTTTATTAGTAAAATATCAGTCTAGTAGAGCACACAGTTCAATATAAAACAGAAATATTATGATATAAAGGATTCAAAACATTTATTCATTAATAACAAAAAGAAGCTATTCGTTATATAGCTGGAAATGCAAATATTATTTTTAAAAAAACAGCATCATTAATACATACAACTTGTATGAATTTGAATAAAATGACAGTTTTTTATCATAAAAAGAAGTAAGTCAGCAATATTTTTTTTGTAGTCTTGTAAGTAAAAAACTAGTTATTAAATTATTGATTTTCTTGCTTAATATTGAAGATAGATGTATTGAATATCCCATAGTAATAAAAAATAATAATATCCACACTAACAAAGTATTTATTCCTAATTTACTAAACATACTCCGAGTCACAAAACTTTGATCGCGATTTCCCGAAAATTGTGTTTTTTGAATTACTTCTTTTTATTTTTATACGTGCGATGTATATGAATGAGGGAAGCGTGAATGGGATAATTGGAATGGGTAGACGTACTCGAACCAAGAGCTCTGTTTTCCCGGCGAACGTACTCTGACCAAATTGGAGATATTCCGGAGAATGGTAAAGGCATGCCTGAAGAATAAAATGATAGTGAATAAAGCAAAAGAGGTATGTCATGATCGTAGACGGTGGTGGGTGGTGCTTACCCCTCCGGGAATCATGCGTGAGTTTATGTATGTACGGTATTTATAACAATAATAACTAAATTGTTCGGGGCATGTGTGTGAAAGGCTACAACAAAAGTGGGTACATCTCATGGTTTTGCACAAAGGATCAGGGTTAAATTAGATTTGAATGTGACATTTTACATTAAATCTGGAAGCTTTTACTCATTATTTTTCACTAAAAATGGGTTACTCATTAATAACGATGGTTTCTAGTTAAATTTATGATAGTTTAGATGAAGATAAATGTTTATTTTGAGACATAGAAAGGAAATGGTTGAGTCATTATAAAAATGGACAATGACAGGAAACTCAAATGTTATAAGCGATAGCTTTTTAGTAAGTGTAAGATAATGAAGGATACAGTCTTCGCGGTAGGTATTACCTGTCCATAGTACTGGCTGCCCCCCATCTGTTGGTTGGAGTAGTGCGCCAGTCTAGGGCGCGGTTTCTCCCTGTACCCGGAACGGCCCTGTATCACGATAGTGGACGTGTACTTGGTGTTCTGAACCGGCTGCTGTAGCAGCGACACCGTCTCGGGCGCCGTCTGCGACGGAGGCACCGCTGTGAACGACACATCTGCATACCTTAAAATTGTATCGCTCGTAACGTAAAATTATTATGATAAAAGTAAGCGCTTCGGATCATCATCATCATTATTTCAGCTCGGAATCACCCACTGCTGGGTATAGGCCTCCTTTCGCTTGTGCCAGCCTCCTCTGTCTTGTGCGTCTCGTATCTAGGTATGCCCTGGGAATGTCGTCGACCCACGAGTCGAGCGCTTCCGGTATTTTCGTCTATCTTCGGAAATGGGAAACCGGGGGTGTTAAAAACTATGCATTTCCCAATTAATAATCAGCTTTAAAGTTATCAGACCGTCCATTATACTTTTAGTCATATATTTTTTGTTTATTATGTGGTGTACATAAAGTATTTTCGTTCATTTAATTATTATTTTATTACAAGACATACACGGCCCACCTGATGAAAATTGGTTACCTGTATTCTGTAACACCTGGGGCATGATGCGTTGCCTGCTCTGTAGGACTCTTTTTAATTATTTTATTGAATCGAATTAAATAAATAAATAATTCTGGACATATTCACACAGCATCATCTAGCCCCAAAGTAAGCAGAGCTTGTGTTATGGGAACTACATGATTGATATACTACTTATATACATTTTTTTTTGTAAATACATACTTAGAAAACACCCAAACCCGAGACAAATATTTGCAGATACAAACATTTGTCCCACGGCGGAAATCGAACCCGCAACCGATAATTGCATGCATAATTAGGTACTATTTAACTTTTTTATACTCTTGTTTTTTGGTGTCATTAAATAACTGAACTTTTAGGCCCGAATTCATAGACGAATAGGAGCTCCCCTAGGGGACTGTTCAGGCGCTAAGTAAAAATTCAAGTGCAAATTAAACCTTTATGCACTCAGCCATAAGGCGAATGCTGAACGATGGATTTTAGGGGACTGTTCAACCCCCGACTATGAATTCAGGCTTTAGTGTTCGTAATTGATAATTCAAAGGAATGTAGATTATCTATGCCAGCAATATTACATGCTTCATTAATACACTTATACGTGATAGACAAAAAAAACATGATTTCCCTAACAAGGCTTATTACCGCCTACACGTTTTCCGGAAGGGGTGGATCCAGTAAGAGATATTTCAAAGAAATCCTACTATTTCCATTATGGTCGTGAATTTAAACTTAAGTGCCACGCCCACTGCAAGTGGCACATTGGAAGGGGGCAAGGTTCGGATAAAAACATTTTAAATTATCAATCATAATCAGGAGAGGATTGATTTCGATAACGCTTATCCATAATCTGCGAGTAAATTTTGACGTAATTTTCTTTATCGATTTGTAACAAGTTCATTTGATTAAATTTGAAAAATCCCATCTTATGTTTACTATATCGATTGCAGCGCTCTCAGGTCACTTGTGGCGAATCTAAGAACAATCCTTACACAAAAAACCGCATTACAATCCTAAAAGCTGTTTCGTTGATGAAAACTAAATAAACAAACAACGTCGTACGGCAAACGCATACGGGCTTCTGACGTCAGTGGTTAAAATGACTGTCTGACCCTACAGTAGTGATCTGGATCAGCTGAGCTATCTATAGATCGTAAGAACGGTCTTTAGGTGGCACAACTGTTTAATGTTTATATCAAACCTAAGACTACCCTTGAAGTCATACAAATCGATGGCGAAAAACCACATTCCAATTCAGAAATATATGGTATGGTAACAACCTGTTACGGATATACGGGTCCCTTGTGAGGCAGGTAAGCAAATTGAAAAGACATTAGATGGATTACCTGCATTATACTTATTGAAGCACGTTTCCGTCTGGGCGGCTAACTTAGGAGTATTGGCGTATTGTAATCTCTGCTTTCCGTAAACACTCTGCATATCGGAGGGCGCGTTTTGCTCATAGCTTATTGGTTGGAAAGGCATCATCTCTTGGCCGGCGATCATGTTGTTTTGTAGTTCCGACTGCGTGTACATCCGTCCGTTATCGTACATTCGCATTTGCTCATTCTTGATTGTTTGCTCGGTCATTGGCATCATTTGTTGAGTATTTGCAGTTGTGTCTAGAATAAAACAGATCTTAGAATATTAAGTGCTTTATTTGACACAACAACAAGCACAGAAAGAACGGTACAAAATCCTACTACTATTATAAACGTGAAAGTTTGTGAGGATGGATGTTTGTTACTCTTTCACGCAACTGAACGGATTTTGATAAAACTCAGTAATACAGCTTATACATCAGAATATACTATTTATCAGGGTATCACGCGGGCGAAGCCGTGGCAAGTAAATAAATAAAATAGACACTTTATAAATAGGAAACAGTAAGATGTTTACAAAAACACTGAGAGAAAGAGGAATATTTTTTGTGCTAATCTGTGCCGTGTGTGCCAAACTGGTCCTGTCTGAGCTGAGTGCTGCTTCGCGCAATATCTTAGCGGTCCGCACGCTCTTGGATATACTAAGCACCCAACAGTAACATACATAGTTCTGATTCCGCACTACGAGTAGGATTATCAAATCAAATCATTTATTTGCAAGAATACATATTTAAAATAAAGTGTAAGGTCTTAAATATTATGATTGCAAATGTTCTCAGCCTGCGTGCAAATATTAAAAATGTCATGCTATTTTATTTCTATTATTATATGTGACATACTCATCTAGGCTATAAAAACAATTACACATTTACCATTTACTTGACTTTCTCTTAAATGTAAATCCATCTAACGCTTTAAGTTCCTCAGGTAATTTATTATAAATTGTTAGACACATATTATATACATTTTTCTTATAGATATCTTTAGAGCAAATTCCCTGTGTCATGGGTATCAGGAACTAGAGTACCATGCTACCTACAAAAACACCCAGACAAGGAACTTGCTAAAATTTGTCCTGCAGCGGGAATCAAACCCGTACCTCTTGAGTCTCAGCTGGCTACTCACCCGCCGCGCCATCGCGAAGTTATTTGCAAGTTTAGCTATTCTAAAGCCTTTTATTTCGCGGCCGTGGGTTGTGATTGAAACCAAAATTGGTAAAGAAAACATTATTGTCAGAGACCATTTTCTATGATAGGAATCGCACACACAATCGCAATCGCATTCAATGAAAAATAAATGTCATTCCCCACTACATCTACATAGAGGTAGGTCTACTACGTCAAATCTTTTGTTGTGTACTGAATTCTTGTCTCGTTTTATGTCTGAACCCTCGCAGATTTTTATAGATTTTTATTAAAGAAGCTGCAACAGGTAGGTATAAGGGGAAACATTTTCAGATGGTTCACGTCTTATGTCCGCAACAGATGTCAGACGGTAGTCCTCAGTGGATACTCTTCCTTGTCCATGTTTATCCCCTCAGGAGTTCCACAGGGATCTTTGTTAGGAGCGCTACTTTTTACTATTTTTGTGAACGACATCTCTCCTTGCTTTCATTATTCTAAAATTCTTTTATATGCGGATGATATGAAAAATTTATATCAGATTAAGACTATCGACGATGCTTATCATCTGCAGAATGACCTAATGAGATTTCAAAATTATTGCCTGGAGAACAAATTGGATTTGAATGTTTCCAAGTGCTATATTTGCTCATTTACCCGTAAACCAGTTCCTATTCAATTCGATTACACATTACATAACTCACTTCTCACAAGAGTAACTACTATTAGAGATTTAGGTGTTTTTTTTTATAGTAAACTTTTATTTGACGATCATGTTAATAATATTGTTAATAAAGCGTCTCGTGCACTTGGATTCGTTTTAAGAATATCGAATGAGTTCTCCAGCATAAAAACATTTAAAATCCTTTATTGTGCGTACGTACGCAGTCACCTGGAGTATGCATCCCAAGTCTGGAATCCGCTCTACGACGTATATACCTACGTATTATAATAGAAAGTATTCAAAAGAGATTCCTACGTTATCTGCAATTTCGGGCAAAAATCTACCTACCAGATTATATAACTAGATGACGTAAATTCCATCTCCTACCCCTCTATGAACGAAGGAAAGTATCCGATCTGTCATATCTTGTGAACATTGCAAATGGCGCGGTAGACTGCTCTGAGCTACTGGAGCTAGTGGGACTGCGCACCAACAACGCAGCACTAAGGAGACCCAACATCTTATATATACCCAGATCTACAACTAATTATAGGCAGAACGCATTTATTATTCGGGCAAGCAACTCGTTTAATACGTTAACAAATATAAGTACTGACGTTCATTTATTTACTACCTCGACAAGCACCTTAGACGCTTAGACGCTTACTTGTAAACAAATTCTTTTTAGACAGTTAAGTTATTATTATTTTTGTCATTGTAAACTATGTAACTTCTTATCTTTTTTTTTACCTTTGATCCGTTGTCCTCATATCTGTAGTTTTGTCATATTTTTTTTTTCTATTAATGGAAACTTTTAATTGGCCCTCAGCCTACCTACATGCACTTTGCATGTAAGTATTTAATTAAGTTATTTCATGTGTACCTAGCTGTAAGTTTTCTTAAATTTTCAAAAATAAATAAATCACTTTTTTGACGTTACACGGTGACATTACATGTATTTTTTGTGCGCAAAAAAGTTACTCTTACATTTATTTTCTGGACAGACAAACGGACATGACGAAACTATAAGGGTACCATTTTCGCAATTCGGCTTCGGAACAATACAAACAGTATATTTACCGTGAATATTGACGGACATCTGTGAGGTAGGCATAGTGGACGCGGTAGAGTTTTGACTGAACCCTTGTGGGTAGGATTCCACGGACATGCCACCTCGGTACATGCTCTCCTCTGGGGGCAGAGCGGACTCCTCTGGCACGGGGGGCAACCGCGGCGTCGATAGCAGGTCTGCGAAGCGGTATGAAAAATCTACGTGCCAATAAGTATGAAAACTTTTGAGCTAGTCGTAACTTTGTATGGCTCACGCTACACTATACTACCTTATATGCTTTAATATAATATTCTACTGTATTTCATCTATGACGTCTCAATCACTAATTTATTGTAACCTAGCGCAACGGAGTTCAAAATCAAGTCAGCGACAAAAATAAGAAAAAAACTATTTTTTGTTGTTTTTTGTTCGAGTTTGATAAGGAAATGATAACTTTAGATTGCAATTTTAATGGCATTGTTAAGAGCCAAGGCTGATCTACAATTGTATCTCAATATTTTAATTATAATCTACGGTTTCAGAAATATTTAAGTTATAATACTCAAAAATGTAATCTTTGTCGCTGACTGTACCTTATCTTCAGTGAGATGTTTTATTTTTAATCTGTGGCAAGCATCTGTAGCGTTAGTGTATAGCGTCCTATAGTTCTTCAAAGTTACACAGGTGGCGCAATACCGAAAGTTAGATCTATCTCTAGACTGTCATAAATGTGGCTTTTTATTGTTTACCAGGCATAAGCTGACATACAGTGATGGCACCTTCAGCTTCAAGAAACTACCCCAAACTGCCACAGATATAAAGAAACCTTGTCTAAAGAAAAACGAAAAAAAGGTTAAAATTAATTAAGCAAAAGATTACACCATTTTACTTCCAACAAAAAACAAGTAAAAAAAAAACAGAAAAAGTGACATTCTCATGGTCATGAGAATGTCACTTTTTCTTGTTTTTTTTTGTCTATCGTGTGATAAGTTCTCACCTTGAAGGGGTTCCAATGTGTCCATAAAATCATCCAAGTTTGGTTGCAATGGTCCTAAGCTGGGCTGTATGAAATCTGCTAAACTAGCTCCTCTGGCTGAAAACAACACAGCTTATTACAATACTATTTTTTTTTACCTTCATAAAAGAAGGCTTTAGTTTGGCCACAAAAAGCCGTTGCGATTTGCCTAACCACAGAATATACCTCGAATGTTCTGTGACGTTCTGTAACCACGTTGGTTACCAAAAATGAATGAATGACACGCAGAAAAGGATACATTCTACTTTTATTCTTAATCGTTGAAATTTTCGATGAACAGAATAACTTTTGAAAATATCATATTTCGCACTAAAAACGGGAAATTCTCTAGAGATTTATGATAACCTCAACGTGCTATTGTATAGCACGTTTTTAATAACCTGAAAGAATCGTGTTTGTGATTAACTAGCTAACTTCACTCATGAACGAAAAGACCTGAATTCGCCAGATTCCGCCCGTTCGTTCGTGCGTCAACTACGCGAGCTCGGTCGTTACGATGCGCAAATCGGCTATGTTCGGCCGGATATCCGGCTTCAAGGTTGGCCGGATATCCAGGTATCCGGCGCAACAGTTATCCGTTTCATCTTTAATATTTTCCCATGATTTGTGAGTTCATTTATATTTTAGCAAAGTTGCATGTGCCATGATCAAGGGGCGGAAGTCTGCGGATGGATGTTATTTGCAGGCAAATCGCTCTTTCATTCCTTTATTAGGAACGATATAACAAATACTGCGTTTACATATGGGTATTCTGCCACAGATTAGTACAAACTGTCTCCATTCGTGCGCGAAATACGCATATGTAAACGCGGTACAATAGCATGATCATCATAATCGTGATCATGGAACATGCAGCGGCGACGAAAGATCTGAACACAATCAAACTCGCGAATCATGGCAAATAGTCCGTTTTAGTGCAAACCATCATCTGGTTTGCACTAAAACGGAACTTACCAATTTCCCTGCAATCTGGAAAGGCGAAAGGCTGGTGACTGGTGATAGTGGAGAATAGTGTGTCAGTCATGAAGTTGAGGTAGTCTTCATCTGTCAGCATGTTCCCCGCGAGGTCGCTGCATTGCGAGAACGACTCCACCGTGTCCATGTCCGAGACCTGAACATGCCAACCCTTGTCAATACACTGACGATTTGCTGAATAATTGAATTGATGGACATCGTCTGATCTATACTCAATATCTGATCTATACACACCGTGTCCTGAACTGACGTGTCTCCTTTGCCAAGGAGTCGCATTATATGAAATTTGCGCCATTTTTTATATTCTGCAATGACAGCCTCAGCTCTTCTCTTCCAATATTTCCCTTCCAATATTTGTGTCTGTTAAATGAAATAAATGAAGAATGAATACAAATAGTAATGTAGTAATATTAAGATATGCTTTTATTAAAACTCAATAAAAGCATATCTTAATATTTCAATAGGTATACTTGTTAAACAATAAATTACCTCTGGTTTAACGTGTGTATCAACATCTAATGGTGAAGCGAATTGGCATACCAGTGTATTTTGTTTCTTTATGACTGAAAATAAAATCATAATATATACACAGATATGTTAACATGAAATTATTAAAAATTCAAAGCAATGGAGTGATTTAGATCAATTTTATAGAATAGCTGCGTTTTTTTCATTTGTTAAACAATTACCATCAGCATCTTTACTTTTTATTTAGATACTTACGAGTATTTAAATAAAAATTACGTACGACTTTTTAATAGGTTTTCTGATTCATAATCAGTACCTACGGTAATCTTGTTAATAAAATATTGCTATAAGAAATAATCACATTTATACGAATGGATGCAAACGGAACAATTTAAACTCTCGTTTATTTATTTTTTCGATAAATTCAATAAAAATATAGTCCGACTACAAAAATAACAGCTGAACTGTTATTTTTGTAGTCGAGACCAAATTTGTGCTTGCCTGCTGGTAAGTGTCGGCCGCATTCATAATAAATGTACAAGTACAAAGTACAATTTTATATATAATAAAATTGACGATTCAATCAACGAGTCGACTTGTTATATGAATCGTCATTTTTTGTGATTGGGGTTCTGATTAGCTGGCTAAGACTAAAATATTGGAACCGAAAGTACAGCTTTGAACAAATAGTTTACTAGATTGATAAACTGAACTGGGATTCATGTAACGGTACCTACAGATATATTTAAAGATCTTATTATCAAATTGTCATCGGACTGTAAAAGTTTATATTTTAAATTGACAAATTCTAAAATACGCATCAATGTTTGTAAGCATGGGCAACAAGTAGGTGATAAATTATATAGGCACTTAGGTACTCTACATGTTAATAAAAATAAGTAGGGACGTATTATTTTCGTATTTAAGAAGGTAGGTACGTACATAACTACTCCGGATCGAACGAATACTAGTTTATCTGTATGTAAAATTTTAGTAAATAAGCATAAACTAATAAATATAGCACGACGCCTATTCATAGGTTTATTACGTCAACGAATCGTATCGCATACCCGTGGTCTGTTACGAAAGCCGAAAGTTCCTCAAACCACGTGGACATGATAAAATTAAACCTGCAACGCTATAAAATAAAATTTACGTTAATCTTTTAAGCCACATTACAGCAAAAATAAATCATGACCTTGTGAATACATTATTTAATTTTATACGTTGAGGGGTCACGATTATCTTTCGCGACCCCTATATTTTATGGACAAATATGTATTGATATTGGTATACACAAATGATACGAACTATTTAAAATTGACTTACACTGCATATGCCAGCATCTCCATATGACGTTGTTCAATCTGATCTTGTCCTTCCACCGAAGCTTTATACCTTTGAAACGATTCCATTTTGGTGATGTTAGTTTTTGTCTGAAGTTAAAATAGTATATCATGTTACAAAATAATGATAACTCACCAGTACTCTTCGTATTCTTTCTAGTCACAAAATAGCGTTTATTAAAATCATTTTATTAACTAAGTTAACTATAAAAGTCCTTGAGCTGGTAAGAAACATTTTGACATAAAAAGTATTAGACAAAGTCATCATTAAAAGTATAAGCAAAATATTGTTTTTGTAAATAAGTCGACAGTCTAAAAGCTAGATCTGTACTATACTGATGAAATGGCTGAGTCGCTAGATAATCAACAGTTAGCTTAGTTATCATGAACACTATCAATAAGCTTAGTGCAAATAGTAGTTTGATAAGAAACGTAGGCTCTATCTTATCTGCAGTTTCTACCTGTCTAGTTTAAATACATAATATAATAGTAGACGGTAACTAATTTTATTGTATCAGAATTTTAACAAAACAAGTAGGTACAAGTACAAGTATCAGCAATCGATGCTGATATATTTTGTAGTCTTATGACATTTCTGTATACCTACAGATTTGTGCGGACGAAAATATCCGGATTTTTCACTTCAACTGTAATCTCTAACACAAATTACTATGTTCTTCAGATAGATCAATTTTTTTTACGGAATGCTACTTATTTAACTTTGTTTCATACTTCTAGGACACAATGTTAAAAACTTACTCGAGACGGGGTTGATGCATTTTGTGACGCAGACAGTTAAGCCCTTGTGACGTAGTACAAAAGATTAATATCTGTTTGTTCATAAAATTACAGTTACGTCATGGCTGCGCCTATATATCGCTCGTTTAAGAAACTAAGCGATGATTAGGTACTTCAATATGTGCTTAAATTATTGTGAACTGCTGAACTGTGAGAGTACTTTTCGATAGTTTCTTGAAGATATATACCATTCACTATTAAAATTAATGTTCGATTGAGAATAATAATGCTATGCAGTCTACTATAATTATAAACTACAGTATTTTTTTTTTGTTACATATTGTTTAATTACGTCACTTGTAGTCTGTGTCCTGAACGGGGGGGCTTCACATCATAAGTTATTGAGGTAATAGCGATTTTTACCATTATGTTCAATAATATGCTACACAAGACGGTGTGACAAAAAGAATATTCAAATATTATTGGGTTGTTAAAACACATCTTTAACCAAGTTTGTGTATCGACACGCAAACGGAACCCTTTTGCGTGTCGATACACAAACTTCTACGTATATTTATTTATGAATTATTAACTTATATGTTAATAATTCATAAATAAATTAAATGTAGCTTCGCATAGAGATAAACTATATTTAGTAAACTTGCTGTTAACATTATTTAACAACAGCTATAAATACCTAACATCAATTCATCCTTGATCGTGTTATCAATAGGGCAAGAATATCATTGTTATCTCTATATGGAAACTTAAAAAAATATTTGAAAATAAAATATAAATAGCAAAATACACACAACTAAAGACGCGACACAAAGTGCGAATCTTACACTTTGTGCCGCGCTTCATTAGTATGGCCACATTGCCTGCATTGACAACCGATTTCGTGGAACAACGATGGGTATCGTCTTAATTAAATATTTTTGAGAAAACGCTGTAAAATATGTAAAACTTGGATTACTTCAGACCACGGCCGCACAGCAGGCGTCCAGCTAGGTGGCTTGCCATGATACATGGTGCAGCGGCCGCGGAAGTGGGGGGCAGAGGGGGCCAAATGCCCCCCCTAAAATCACATAGGTACCCACCCGCCTACCAAGCCAGGGCTGGGAATTTGAAGTGGTGACCATTGAAAATTGTGTGTGGTCCTGGACATGGTGGCTGCACTGCAAGTTGCTTACTGAACATTTTATACAATGCCTAGAATTTTCTTAGAAAGAGTTCTTAGAATGAGAATCTTTTTGCAAACACATGATTTTATTTGTATGGAAATAAATGCCACATACATAATTTTAATAAATGCTTTTTATTAAAATTATGACCGACCATAGGGCGATGATCATCGGTCAATGCTAGTTAACTACTTATTATAAACATATTTATGTTAGTGATCAACCTTCTGACGCTTTTCGCAACAGCATTCGTTATTTTGCGTCACACAACTCAGTGACCACAGATGTGTGATGCAAAATAAATGTGAGCAATATTTGAGTGCCACTTAGGTTTAGTAGATTATTTACAAACAAGCTCAACCAAACTTTTTGAACAGATTTGGATAAAGCGCACATAGCTACCGCATTAGCACATTAAATAGTATATTTCAAAATTTCGAATGAATTTTTAAATTTTTACCATCTATGATGCTGGTTTCACAAGGGCTCACAAGGGAATATAGTATGTGTACCATGCAACCACAACACCCAGAGCTGAGACGTAAGGTAATATCTGCAGAACATGTAAATAATGAGGATGGACCTCTGACCTCTCTGCCTTATACTCGCTCTCAGCAGCACTGAGGTTGTCTATTGTTAGGAGCTTTATTCCTACAAGAGTTAGGTTGTCTCCTTCACAACATTCTGTAAATCTAGCTTAAGATTTATGGACTGTTTATTTTTTGTATTTAAAAACCCTTGCCTAAGAGTGAGAAATTTAAGCTGTATAATGTATTGAGTACAACAAACATGTCATAATATAAGCCTGGTCCTAATAAACATTAAGGGGTTAACCTTAACACCCAATTCTAAAAATGGCATGATGTCTTAAAAGGACCAAGGTCATTTGTAATGAAAATAGTTGATGCAGCTTCTGTCATTTCTAGCAGATTGACAATGTTGCCTCACTTTCTTTTACTGATAGTGCACACAAGAAAGAGGTGTCATGGTTGCCAGTGAAATTACAGGCACATGAGATCTTTCATCTTGATATCTCAGGGGGCAATGCATTAGTAATACCTCTGGTATTGTAAACATCTATAGACTATGGTAACCGCTTACCACCAGGTGGCCTTTAGTTCTTATTTAGAAGTATAAAAAAAATATTGAGAAAAATGCCAATGTTATTCTTGTTTGATAACTATATTGAGTGCAAGACATATCAGAGAGAGTAATGAAGACTCTTAGAATGAGTCTGAACATGAAAATTCCTATGTTTACAATATGGAAACCTCATAAAATTTTCTTTCATTCAAAGGCCCATGCAGTAAAACTAGATGATAAGGATATAACCTAAAGGATACTTATCTTATATTACTATTTAATTAAGTACAACAATGGAGTATTTAGATTACAGCATACACAATATTTATGTCCCAGGAGCCAGTATATGGTGAAGGGTAACAAATATCTGCTCAACATTACATTAAGCCAAGATGGTAACACAAATAGTTTCATAATGTAAATAGATTTAAGAATACTCTAAAACACCAAATTAAAAATGTTCTAAACAAACTGAATGGTATGGGAACTATTTTTTTGTACAATTATCATAAAGCTGTAGTACAACAGAGTTACAGTGTCAAATAACAGCATTGAGGGTAAAATCAAAAGTAAAACATAGAGTACCTAATCATAGAGTGAGTTATCTCAACAAGTGACCTGCGTCTTTAACAGTTGCCTGTGATGACCTCCCCTTATCTTTGCACACTAAACCCAATGGAAACATACTGTTTCCTCATTTTCAACTAAATTCAATTATTGTTATTCACAAAGTTTTTTTTTTTAAACAGAATGTTATTTTAAGCAATATTGTACTCAAGTCAATTTCGGATCATAAATTAAAGATTCATTTAATTTTTTGAAGAGGAAAAAATAACATACAAACAAATATTTTGTTTATTAAGTCAGTTTGTTTTTCTGAGCAACCCTTCTTATATTCTATGATTTTTCACAATTGGTAATATTACTTCATCCCAAATCAGTACTCATGAAAAGAAGTTAAGTTACCATAGTGCTCAGAATATTAAAATAAAAAGCTTTTATCATTGCATGCGAGTTGAAGATATACTTGCAAATTTTGATAGGAGTAGGTTAGTACCTAGGTTAGTACCTTTAGATGGTAATTGTAAACATTAAACACTCACCTGTATGCTAAAGTCATACATTTGAACAACTTAGTGAGAGATATTTCAATGGAAAGTTGTTGATGCTGTTTACTTTCCTCTTTGTCAGTTGGCGGGAATGGTTTAGGAACTCCTGGCACTGTGTAGGTGGCAACAACAGAAACCTTATGGACATTCTGTTCTTCGTCAGGGACGGTCACTAGATCATCAAAATCGTCCTGAGCTTCAGCCTCAAAATGTGATACCATAAAGTGCCCTGAATGAATAGTTTCCTTCTCGGGGCGAGCTTGCCGTTTACCTACACGGCTCATTGTGATTTTTATCTTCACTGGTGATCCCAAGTGTATTTACGTTTAATTTATTTATTTTATTACGTTTGAGTACAAGCTTGTTTTATTCACTCATCATCACACGCACAAAAAATATGTAATTAAAATTATATTTTTTGTTTTTGACATATAGTTGACAGAATGATAGTCTTACGGACATGACAATGACAATTATGACAACTTAACAAATAACTGCATATCGTTTACCATCCCACTAACCTTTAGTCACTCTATATACGATATCATCCCTCCTGAAATCCCCCGTCCTTTCTCCCTCAAATGCCTTTATCCCTCACCTTTTCCCCTCTAATTAATTATATATTATGTGTATTTATTGACATGAATAAAATAAAATTGTAAAAACCATTGTACAGACATTATACTTACTATTCAAATCTAGCTACTAACTTTGTGTCGTTTTATATGTTTGTTTTAAAAATTTCAAATTGGGTACAAAATTCTGGTAGATATTCTATCATTACACCGACCATATTCTTATTCATACACCCTCTGTATTATTTATGAATGTATCATGGATCAAACCCCCACACTGGCGGATTGTGACAACTAGCCACAGAAGCTATAATTAAGAAGTTGAAGTTGAACCTTCATTCTTCTAAACTTCGGCTCATTTTGAAGTGTCGGTAAGAATCGAACTTAAAGTTCATGTTTCTAGCCCCAACTTTGAGAACAACTGCTTTCGGGTCTTTTGGGTGATGCCGCTTTGGATGATATCCGGTAATAATTCTTATGAACTCACATCACATGTGAAAAAACGGCTTCAAAAAACGGAAATCACTTCAAGAAACCCTCAAAAAACGGCAATAGACATAGTTATTTATTTATTGATATACCATAAATACCTACCTAATTTAGTGCCTAGGTAATCTATTATTTCTGTATACAAAATTAAAAAAATATATATAACTCATAATCAAATTATGACCTGCACCCAGAGCGTCAGAATAAAAAACCTATGTAAAATCGCCCACAAAAAATGTTTTGGATAGTCTCGATTTCACAAGATATTGATGTTTTTTGAAAAATATCTTGGGAAAAAATCCCTCAGGAATAAAACTTTTATGGGACCACCTTGGCATTATTTTCTATACAAAAAAATGATCATCAAAATCGGTTGACTATAAAATTAGCTAAAAGATCACTCAACAAACACACACAATAAAAAAAAAATAGGCAAATTGATAACCTCCTCCTTTTGCGTGCATCGTGTTTGCTCATTCACTCATGCACTATAGGTTCTATAAAGCCTGTCACTGGCCTATTATATTTTTTCTCTTATTAGGTTGCCTCTGTACCTGTTATGGTTATATTAGTCACATCTCAAAACCCGTCCGCACAGACCCCGTCCGGCAACACTGACTTAAATAGCCTCAGCCAACTTTTATTTTTAAATATTCCTCTTTTTGGCTCAAAAAAGAAAATTCAGGCGGGATTTTGTTTTTTTCCTTCCTTTACCTACATATAAATAAATAAACGTTAATAGGACTTTCTGTTTTGTTTTGTTGTATCGCTATTCGCTTTATCGGGGATAATTATGAATTCTCCAAGTACGTTAAATTCGCCACAATACAAAAACTTGAACTTGAAACACAAACAAACCCCGAAAGAGTTGAAGGAAAAAATGAGAAAGGTAAATATTTACCTGAAATATTTTGCCTAGCCTAGCCTCATATCTCAGGCTCTGAATGGGACAGGCTTTGTGTGCGAAGTTCGCTTTTGCAGTATTTTTACCTACATACGTATTTCTAACGTTAGATCAAAACTTCGACCCTGTTTTATGCATTTATTTCAGAATTATAAGGACAAGGTTCAAAATTGTAGAGAAATGTTGATGGACAGATTTCGTGGACCTACTGCAGAACAAGATTTATGTAAAACATTGACAGATATATATAAAAGCATGTTTGATGTCAATGTTATTATTGAAAATGATGAAGTAGAAATCCTGGAAGAGTTAAAAAATGAATTAGTACAGGAGGAACTGGAATGGTAAGTTTAAAAATAGTCAGTAGTTAGTGGTAGCAGTATTGAAGAGAAAATTAAGATCTTAACTTCTGGTTATTGACCTTGACTTTGTCATATTCTGGGTGAGCTCTGGCAGCTTCTGCTAAGGTCGCCCTGAATGTCGCCTCACTACAAGTTAAGCAGGACTGCTCCTGCCTATAAGTTAGCAGGAAGGCGATTATATGTTCAACAACCAAAAGCATAAAATGCTGGCAAAATTATGTGGTACCACAACACCCAGACCCAGAACAAATATCTTCAGAACATGCAAACATTTATCCCATAACTGGAATCAAGCCCTCTTGTGTCTCAGCTACCTACTTGCCTGCTATGCTACCAATGTCACCAACCATCTTAAAGTACTGTTGTGCTTCATTTTAATCTTAAATATTAATTTAGAGTTGATTTTTGTAATGCTTTCACAGGTGGCACAGGGAGTATGAAAAATCACAAATGGACAATGTTGATTGGTCTTCTATAGAGCAAGATGAGGGGGTAATATGCCCCATATGTCAAAAATGCAATTTCAAACTTGAACACAGAAAAGTTTCCTGTTCAAATTGTATCATAGAATTCAATACAAGTAAAACATTGTGCCAAATCAAAAAGTCTATTTTGACATGCTTGGAAAAGCATGCTGCTCTGTGCAGCCATGAACCACAATTTACAGTAATACCAGATCTTAATGAATCTCACATCTATTTAATTTGCGAAAGTTGTTCAGAAATGAATGCTCTGATATAATTTTAATGGTAGTAGGTACATATATATTTAAGATATTTCTGTTATAAGTTGATTGATTTATAATTTCTTTGAGTTTGAGTTAGTTTTATGTAAATATTTATATAGTTTTTTATTTGCTGGGAGCCACAGACCTAAACATTAATGATGAGTGTAAATTAACCATAACATAATAATAGCAAATATTAGCAATTTTGAGGATTCAATTGCTACTAAGACAAATGTTTGCATATTCTGCAGATATTTGTTATGGAACAGGTATTGTACTTTGTACTTGTGTAGTTTCTGATATTCACGATACAGGGAATCCTAGCCTATGGGGTCCATGGTCAAGACTAAGTTTGTAACTGTTGAGTGGTATTATTAATTAATTTACTCAAAAAGATTTTAAGAATTTAAATAATAACCTATTTATAATTATATCATTGGCTAAAATCTGTCATATGCTATGTAAATGCTTCTATAAATTTACACACATCATCTTTCAGGCTTGAGCCTCTGGAGTAGCCTGCCTATTGTTATATAATATAGTTTGATTATCAACAAAACACTAAGGGCTCATGCGGCGCGTTGCATATTTTCCGTTTATGGCGATGCGGCGCGCACATACATAAACTTATGGCAATGTATGGTGTTGTTTACGAAGATGCAGGGCATGACGCGGCGCGTGGTACGGTGCGTGAGGAGCAGCGGTGCTCGTCGCTACGCCCGCTGCGTATCTTTTTGAGAACTGTTTGTGTAGAATTATTAAATAAATATTTATTTATTTATTTAATACTTCTACACAAACAATGTAGTGCTAGAAGGACTTAATGTATATATTAGTATACTACAGAATCGAGGCCATTGTTCTACCAGTCATCCCACGCATGCAAATATATGGTTTCTTCTTTAAAAAAGTCGAAGATGTACTCCATTGCACACGTCTGCGTTATGCGATATCCAAACAAGACTGGCAGAATGCTCCGCCGCGGGCGCAGCAGCAGGCACCATCGTGGGTATCGCCACGTTTTCACACGCCGCCTCGCCGCCTCTCCGTGAACGAAGAATTGCAAGAGAATGGTCGGTCACCGCGCCGCCATAATAAAAACCGCGTAGGTCGCGGCGATGTCGTCCGCGGGCTCCACCGCAATCAACGCTGCATTTCAAGCAAACGCGCGTAAAATCGCTTCTCCGTAAACGCTCTCATACATCGCCATATGCTTGAATTTACTGCGGGCCGCGCCGCACAAAACGTCGCGCGTCGCGCCGCGTCTCCGTAAATGAGCCGTTTCCAGTTTTTTTTGCTTGAGATATGTTAAATGATATGGTATGGTCATATTGTAAATTGTAATCCTTAATTATAATTTGGTCTACCGTTTTTTGAGAATTATAAATTGATGATCATCTTATTAGTTTATTTTGTATCAAAACATTTTTTTTTCTAGGCTGCTATTTCTTGAGATTTAAATATAACTGAAAGGCACAAATAAATTGTAATATAGCAGTGGGTTGTAGTTGGTTCTCGCAGAAACCTAACAGTAGAGTGACCAGTAGCATTTTACCAAATGTGGCATCTGAAATTATTTATTTTCAAGAGCTGTTTTTTTATATGTGAGAATAGCAGGCCGTTTTACCGTACCAGCTCAACCAATCGAGCCGCACAGAAAAATAGTTTCTCTTTAACCCTTAACTAATGACGTGGGTCCAGTGGACCTAAACGAAATCGTAAAATGCACCTAAAATCCCCTGTATGCGCCGGAACTTGCTCCGCTTCCTAGTACCTTCCTGCAGGCGGAAGAACGTGTTTAGCTTATCACTCCAAAGGTAAGTTCTTGTTATTTTTCTTTTTTGTGGTTTACTTTTGGATCTACCTCATTGGTTACGTTACTTTTTTGGTGACTTATTTTTAATTGTTTTTTTACACTTTGACTGAACGAAGAAATTTTCCTAGAAATTCTACAAAAATAATAAATATCAAAAATAAATTATCTAAATCAATAGCTAGAAAAAGATGACCAACCATCAACATTGCAACAAAATGATCTGATTACCCACTCTAAAACTTTTAAATTGAGTATTTTTTTCAAAGTTGTGATATTAGAGATGAATACAAGAAAGAGTTAGGTACTTTCTGTCCATTCCAAAAAGGACAATTTTTTTTTTGTAAGTGAGGAAACATAGATTGCTAGAGAATTATGCAGAAATAATACTGTTAAAGTTCCTATAAATGTGATTGTAATGTATAATCTAAATAGTCATACTGTTAGATAAAATAAATAATTATTTTTTTACAGGTTTATTAACATAAACCCAAGTGATTTTGGAAACTTATTATAACTAATAAGTTTCCAAAATCGCTTGGGTTCAGTGGACCGACCTCATTAGTTACGTTACTTTTTATCACCTGATTAGTTAAGGGTTAAATCGAAAACGTTTTAGGCATTCTACACATTGTCTAGGAATTCTATACAATGCCGGATTATACAGATTGTCGGTAACAGATATACTTACCTTAAAACCTTCACTCTTTCTTACCTTCGAAATTTCAAACTTCCACAAGCAGATGCCCTTTACGAAATGTTAGCCGCACAAACAAAACCTATCACGCGTTGAAAAATACATACTACTAAGTGGCATACAAGCATACGGCTATCTGTTGGTAAGCGGTTACCATAACCTTGCAACACCAGGGGGCTAGACAAATACCACATGGAAATGACATTTGCTGCGGAAATGTCACGTGACATTTCCATACAATTTTATCTTTCCGCAGGCGTATTTGCCTAGCCCCCAAAGGTATCACTCGCCCGTTGCCGACCCTGAGACAGATGAAATAGTCTCATATGCCTCTCATTTCCCCGGCATCATACCCTTCAATCAGTTACACAGCAACGCGAGCATTACTGCTTGGCGGCAGATATAGGTAGTGGTAGTACTTCCCCGGACGAGCCTGAGCTGTCTACTACTTCTAAGTTTCTCTTGACATCGAAAACCCAGAAGTTGCTACTGAACCAGCGGCTTTTAAAACTATTTACGAAACGCCCACGCCTATTGTAATACCAATCTAGACTTTAGATGGGTCAAGAATCTAGTCTACATTTATAGTATGTTGAACAGTATAAATAAAACAATATTTTACAAAATAAAAAATGACCTTTTAATTCAATTCATGAAGCATGGTAACAAGGTATATTGTATATTATTATTTCTTTGTCATTATATCGTCGGAATCAGAACATTTTAATATACATGATTAAGTTCTACCAAAAGATTAAACTAACGGTAACTTGTATAAAACGTATATTAATATAAGCAGTATAAAACAGTACTTTTTTAACTGATATAATTATTTAAGGGCATCTTTTATTGTGGAATTAATCTATATGTATGTTAAATGTTCTTTATGCTATGCAATTATTCTAGGCCTGAAAAAAAAAATGAATTTTCAGTCAATCACATACATTTTAATTTTATTCATTTTGTATTAAAATATTGAACAAATATTGCATAATTAATGCTTTTGGTTACTATAAGGCATATTATAACACTTGTCTTATCCAGTACCATTCAAGTTTTCATTTTCTCTTATACATTTGTAGGTAGTTTATGCACTGGACAAGCAAGACATTCAATTGTACTAACTTCCAAGAAATGGTTCTATTATATAATTTATATTACACACATTTAACAATATGTATAATAGTAGCGATTTTTTGTAGCATCTTCTAAAACATCACTTAATCAAAAAGACCAAAAATACCACCTTCCCTTTAAATTCAGTGAGTTACAGCAGCATCATAAATTAACTATCAAATTTTGTGAGCTTAAGAAAATGCAACACTGGATCGCTACCACTTTCACAGTCATTAAGTAGTAACTATCTAATCATTTAAAATAACAGGGATTTTAAGGATGTTAATAATTAGGTTGTTCTTACAACATAGGTTAAAGATATAAGAATGAAACAATAAATAGGTTACAAAAGAATTTACCTCTGGATACTCAACCATCCTAGAAATTGTATATGACGAAAACTGTGATAGGTGTCCTCTTCAGTTCCTATTGACAACACGCGGTCAAATTGGCTTGATGTGATATGTTTGTGATTACTTACTTATTTTGAGCTCTACATATAGATTTTTAAACAAAACGTAGGTAATAGGCGAGACCCTTAAACCGCGACTGTAGCATTATTAATCTCATCACACAGGAAAGTCGAGATCAAAGATAAAAAATAAATTAGTACCTAATAAACATATTCATTTTTGTTAATATAAACTAAACATTAGCTAAATTAAACTATATAATGTTAGTGTATGTTATTCCAGGGCACGTCTCTTAAATGTTTAAAAGAAAAATATTTTTCTCGGTAAACAGTGACAGCAAGAAAGGCTCCTATTAAATCATATGGTATACATACAAGAGTTGCTCACCCAGTGGGGTTATTTTTATGATGTATGTAGGTAAGTATTTTCGTGGCCATGTCTGATAAAAAATGTATTAATAAAAATAATATGTCATATTATTACAAATATCTACCTCGAAATAACTTGCAATATGTCCACACTCGCTGTCAATTACTATTTAAAGTAGCAAGTGCAAGTCATTAAGGAAGAAAAAACAGAACGAATCAAAAAAAAAATTACAAGCACACACAAAATATTGCACGAAAAAAGAAACAATGAATGGCTTATAAAATAACAGTCTCTTTCATACAACCTTTGAATAAAATTGACAAGAAATTCTAATGAGTAAATATTAAAGAAAATGGTAATTGATCGAATGAGTTTAGCGAACAAAGATCTCCGAGTATATTTGGGCAATACGGCGTTTGTATATATGTATAATTTATGGTTGCTTGTTTGTCCGACGGTAACTGCCGAGCCGTTTATTCAATCTTGATGAAACTGTTCTGAATCGCGCTAAGGCAAGGTTAACTGATGTTTGAAAAAAAATGATACTGGTAAACTCAAAACCTTTCGGAAATCGGATAAAAACGGTTTATCTGAGATCTCAGTTCATGACGAATTACTAGGTAGTTTACAGAGATCACATCATGTAATTTCGACAAAACTAACATTTGTCGCCCCTCCTTTAAACCTACCTACATATGTATGGTATTGTACTGTACTCATTGATAATAAAAATGGTTACTAAGGTAACGTACGTTCTTTGTTCACCTCAATGACTGTACCTATGTAGTCCGTGTTTCTAGTTGTAGGGATAAGAGTGTTCATTAGATCTTTCCTGAAAAATAAACTACATAATAGAGAAAACTCGGATTCAAAAAAGACGCAGTTACCTTTCTCTAAAACAACCTTCTATTACATAGTGGCTTCAGGGGCTTACTTATATAAATATGTCAAAACTAACTTAATATAGTTTTTTATGTAGTTTTCTATCACCTTTAAAGTAAGTATAATAGATTTTAAACAAACTTTGAAATTAGTAAGTTTAAATCAAAATGAAAAAAGTTACGATACTAAAGCGTAGATATTGGATCCCTGGGCTTGAGTACGTTTGTATGAAAAGAGCGTCATAGTAGA
Organism: Perizoma flavofasciatum; assembly: GCA_958496245.1. Lineage (NCBI taxonomy): Eukaryota > Metazoa > Arthropoda > Insecta > Lepidoptera > Geometridae > Perizoma > Perizoma flavofasciatum. The sequence continues at coordinate 6,832,725 of OY292425.1, read as the reverse complement.
CGTCTCTAGATAGCCTTAAAATAGAGCCCGGTTGAATTCAAACAATGCTTAAATTTAAATTGCTCTTATGCGTAAGGTTCGAAATAGATGAGAACTTATTTTAGAACCTACTAAAATAAACTTAAAACCTAACAATATTTTATGTTTACATTGAACAGCGAGTGCGTGATATTGACGATAACATGATTGAAACCACAGAACATTGTGTACCCTGTCTATTGAAAACCCCTTAAATTTTACAAGCTTATATGTTCTCTTTATATTTTAAAGCCAGTATTCAAAGTGTAGTTATTTTATGACATAAATGAATTGCATTTTGTAACAATATTGCATTTATTGTTATAGCGGGTTTACGCGAGTGGCGAGGTGAATGACGAATGTTGACTACTTAGTACTAATCAATGGCGAAAGACATGTGTGAACGATACATTCGTCACTCAATTCTCGCATTACTGACTGATTGTGTTAACGGTTGTTCGCGTCGGCACTTGCACACGAATTTTTAGCGAGTGCCGAAACAAATAAATACGCGCATGTGTAAAAACGGCATAAGATTGATTTTATCAAGAGATTTTTAGCACACTTATTTGGAAAAAAATATTACCACCATATTAACCACTTTAGGTAAGTAGGTAGAAATTATTAATGTCTAAAAAATACAGTCAGTATCACCAACTGGGTATATATATTGTTTTACTCCTAGAGCTATTTTGTTTATTTTTCTAAGGCAAATAGACTCTCCTACTCAGTAAAAGTTCAATCTTTTAATCCCGGCAGGGTAACCAGTAGGTGCCTCTTACCGTACATAGTTAAAGTACAAAAATATGTATGCCATTCAACTTACTGCATTAATCTGTTGGAAGCCAATGAAGACGCACCCTAAATCATTATAAGCACGCTGTAGTACAAATAAGCATGTTTGTTACATTACAGTTAAATAGTAAATGAACAAAAAACAATCTAAATAACTCCAAATTCCTACATTATAATATCATAACATTACCATTTCCTATTAAACTTTCGTATTCACTTCAGAAAAATATTCTTCATTATGTCTGCACACGATTTTAGGGACGCTACTTATTCACGTCTTTTAACGCAAGAATGCAACCTAATTCGACCGCCTCAACTGGTATATTGAATTTATTTTCTAAATTAGATATTGTCTTAGTTGATTGGTTTTCGACAACATAGAGGTTCTCAATTCTATTAACTGTTCTTATTGATTATAATGAAATTTTTGATCAGTGAAAAAAACTGCAAAAAGTGACAGATTTCTATGAAAAAAAGGTTCTTATGATACGCATAAGCCTTTGCTAGCTTAGTGCATACGGGCATTAAGAATACGCTTTACTAAAAAAAACTTGGTTGGCAAGGTTGGTTAAGTTTGTGGCAAAAAGAAAAACATTTTATAATAATTTATCAATATTACCAAGAATCTTGTTGTTTCCAAAACACGATTTAATAAACAGTTCAAGTTACCACTTGCAGTTACCAAATTAACACTTGCGAAAAATCGGATATGAGCCAACATTACTCATTTATTCCTTAAATTAAAAATCTGCCTATTTTACATTTTCCCCTAGAGTTCGTTCAGATGAAAAAAAAAGTGTAGTTGCGCAGGCTAAGAAAGCGCGGAAAGTTATTTCCGCGCTTTCTTTGCCTGCGCGGTGTCATTAGCACCATGTTGTTGAGTATGCTGCTGCTGCTATAAGGTTTAATCTTCCGTTTGAAATTTGTATTGCTATTTTTGATGTGCTAATTAGGCAGTTGTTTCCGCCTTAAAGTTGTAAATAAGTAGCGCCCAGCACACCGACACGACAGCATTAATAATCTAATCTACAATTATTCCTAGTGTGGAGGTACTTACTATATAGGTAGACCCTGGACGTCCATGTGGTCTTCTTGAGCGTGCGCGTGGGCAGTGTTGGGCACGGCGAAGTAATTGTGATTGTGAGGAAGGCGCGGGCGTCGCGGGGAGCGCGCGGTGATCACGCGCGGCTTGTGGATCTCGTCCATCACAGAAGGCGCTACGTATGTGAAACCCTGCCCAAATACATCAAGTACAAGTTAATTGATGGAGCTAGAAAAGATACGTGAGTCTTGGCCGCAAACGAGGCCTCAATTGCCTCATCTACTCTCTTGTCCACAGTGTACTAACAGCTGCACTATGAAAGTGATGTGTAAGGCTCAGAAGATGGTGTAAATGTGGCCAAATTTTGTTCAAATAAAATATTTTAACGGGGCAAACCATTGACCCATGACACGCCGAAGAAGAATGGACAATCCGGCGATTTTCAAGTATGGAGTCCAAGAGGCCCTAAGAAACAAAGTGAGATGTCCGGAATATAATTAAATTTTTTAGGCCTTGAAGTGTTTGATTAATTTGCTTATAAATTAATTTACTTTTACTAAAGGCAGGCAGATACCATTTAATTTATTTTTAATTTTAATAAAATTAGTTGTTTATCTTAATTAACTTAATTAATAATCTTAATCTTTATGTTAAATAAAATTTTAAATATTTATTAATAATTATACAATTAGCATGCTGTGATGCCTTGTTATTACGAGGACACTAGGATATATTCAGCATCAGTTCTTATATTTGTAATGTGAAGTGTAAACCTGTGTTGGGTATCCTAATAATAATAAATAAATAAAGTCCACTGCTGGACATAGGCCTTCCCAGAGTGCCGTGACGAACGTTCTTGGTCCACCTCCATCCACTGACTTCCCGAAACCTTTGAGATGTCATCCATCGATCGGGGCGCTTCATACCCAGCGTTCGTCCAGTTCGAACCTTAGAACCTTTTTTGAAGTCATATAAAACATTTACATAAAACTGGTCGAGAATCGGCTACACACTTGACATCGTCAATCGCAGCGCCTCCTGACAAGAACCACCCTAAATATCAAACAAAACAATTGTAAAAAACCTGTTTATGCCGTTTCGTAGATAAATGGTAACAGAAAACAAAACAAAGAAACAGTCACATACGAGTACAAAGTGCCCACACTAGAATTGCCTGTGTCATCCACGACACAGGAAGTACGGTATTGTGGTACGGTGCTGGTATCACAACACCCAGACCATCACAAATACAAATGCAAATATTTATTACTATTATTAGCAAGAAACACCCAAACGTTTGCATTTATAAATTACTAGTTGCGCCCCGCGGTTTCACCCGCGTAAGTTTTGATTTTAAAATTGTGATAACTTCGAAAATAAATGTCCGATAAGTATTTTATTGCTACATAAATACCCTTGATGATAAAACTATTTATTTGAATAAGAATTAATACTACGACACGAATGTTTTTTTTTTTTTTTTTGTTCTGTGTTCATCTGCGATCAGTCTTTAGACTATGAGCAGATTCGGTGTGGGTAAGGGAAGTGGTCCAGTGATCATTTCTCCTTTTCTTCAGGTATCATGTCCGTCGAGCTCCATGATGTGTTGTCTGCGTAGTCTCTTTGGGTAGCTGTGATGCCAAGTGATTAGGATGTGTGTTCAGGCGTTTTTTTTATATTTATTCGAGTATTGTTTGATTTCTTCACTGACAGTGTCGATACCCAGTTCGGTGTGCAGTTCAGAGGTCTTCAGAAACCATGGTGCATTGGACAAGTTCCTTAGTATGGCATTTTGTGCTCTTTGTATGTTGGCGATATTTGAGTTGCAGGCTGATCCCCATAGTTGTATGCCATACGTCAGGTAATAATGAGTACTTTAATCATGTATTACATATTTTTTATGTATCATCAATAGTTTTCTCAGCGCACACCAAATAATTTTTGAAAATAAATTATTGCCTATGTTACTTCCTGATAATTTAGCTTTTATTAGTGAAAAAATGGTTAAAATCGGTCCAGTAGTTTCGGAGCCTATTCGGTACAAACAAACAAACAAACAAAATCTTTCTCTTTATAATATTAGTATAGACTATCTTCTGCCCACAGAATCGCTTGTGTGGTATCCAGATAAAAAGTAACCAATAATACGTTATTCCGAGTCACATTCAATATATATTTCTAAATGTCATTCAAATCGGTTCAACTGTTACGAGGTCAAAAACGTTCAAATAACGTTTTGGAAGTCTTAGTTTTTCCAGTTTTTATGTAGATAAATTAAAGGAAACAATAATTGTTTTCTTTCTTCTTGACGGTGTGCTATTGTACTATATTGACTTACAGATACTTGTATTATAATATCTATGCAGATACTAAAGTCAATATTATATTGCATTTAGTTTTATATTAAATATGTTTATTTTGTGATATAATAAAGCGATAAAGAATCACGATGAAAGTCAATAGAGCAGATAAAAATACTATTTTTTTTTATCTTTTAATCAATATGCCATGAATAGGCGATTGGTTATAGTTGTTTGCGTTGTAGTAGTCATAACAGGTAAAATAACTTCATTATGAGAACTACTTATGAAATGATGATTCACAATTTTTCCCCTATATGGCAGGTATGTTCTTCTGTAAAGGGACGCTACGCGTAATTTGTTGATGGAATGTCATCTCTTAACTTTGTTTGACATAGACGTTTGGTGATTTTGCGTTACGCTAACTTTAGCATGTATGGCTGATGTTTACCGGGAGAAAACTTTACATGTTATGATGTTAGGTACTAATCAAACAAACTGTTTGTTTGTGGTTACATACAAATCAGAATGTGAGAATAAGATTCATATCATACCTGAAACATTAAGTTGGCACTTTCGCTAAGTGTAGACTCATCCGGTGAGTCTATAGGAGTTTGTAGTGTAAATCTTGTATCAAATTGTGAGACATCATCTTCGCTTGCCTGAAAGTGGTAAAAGAAAAATAATTAATAATGTTTGACACAACTAAATCATACAGTTTGGAGGGTGGGTTCCTTGTAGTGCATAGGTTCAAGAAAATCCTATAATACGATTTTCACTCCTAGAGGATGCAGCCAGCGAAAATATGAAGTTTGTATGCAAAAAAAACAACAAAGTAAAGTACTCGTAGCAAGGGATCTTACTAGTCAAATTTAAGAGATTGTATATGCAGGCCTATGCCTCCATGTATGAATTATATTAGAGACTTTATGCTATTAATTAGCGAATGCTAGGAAATTATAATATAATTGTAATTCGACAAAATTTCATACCAATTTAGGTTTTATAGGTGGTTCAAGCCTCCTCGCAAAAACATCGTCCCAACGGATGTGTTTGAAGAAGGCGTGTCCCCTGATCGCGGCAGCGCCCGCCGCGCCCAAGCGCTGGGTCTCAGATCGTTTCATCAGACGCTTTATCAAGTCGCGAGCGTCTGCTGTGAGGTAGGCGGGCAGCATCAGTTTAGCCTTTAGAATTTTCTCAATAGTCTTTGCACGATTGTCACCAGTGAAAGGTGGCTGAAACACAAACGTGTAGACCAGGAGTTCATAGCCGTTGTTCATATCTATCGAGTACTAGAACAGGTAACACATACATGGGGTGAGAGGAAAAAAATTGCTATAAAGACTGTATTTTGCCAGGACACTGCTTGGCAAGATTGTACCTTATTTAGCAGACTGTGCCTAGGCAGCAAAAAATAACATGTTTTATGACTTCTTTCAACCCTTATGTGTAGATGGCGTAGTTCTGAGTGGGGTCGGTAGCAAATTGGCACCATCTTCGATACTAGCAAGAAATAAGCGAGGTGAAGCATACAACCAAACGCAAATTTCATTGGATTGCCCTGGTGCAGCCACTAGTCTAACTGAATGTCAAGAAAAAAGTGTTTCATCACAGGTAAGACCCGTCCTGGTTTCGATAGATAGAGCTGACCAAAACACCATATTTCGGTAAATATGTTTAATGAGCTATGTAACAGAGCACAAGAAATATTCAACTATCTATCCTCTACTTAGCCAACCTTATTAAACAAGATGGTAAGGCAAGTACCTACGCTTAGATACAACAGTTATTTATCAAAACTACCATTGTTTTAATGAGTTAAATACCTGTCCAATCAGCATATCAAACATCAAGGCACCCAAGCTCCACCAGTCTACTGCCTTTCCATGACCGCTTCTGGTAAGGATTTCTGGAGCCCTAAAAGCATTCAAAAAGTAGATCACACATGGTATCAAATACTGCTGATGTTGCAATACTCGCTGAATTACAACATCTACTGTAATAAGCAAGTCATTTTATATTTAATTTAATCATCTAGTGAACTAGAAGCTAATATTAAAAGAAAAGTCATGCAGATAACCAAACTGCACTCCAATTTCTTAATCAACTCACATATACTCAATAGTTCCACAAAATGTGTGTGTGACAATTCCCTCTTGGATATGCTCCTTACAGAGTCCAAAATCAGTGAGTTTGACATGTCCTTGTGCATCCAACAGGACATTCTCTGGCTTTAAGTCACGGTAAATAATGCCAAGGCTGTGTAAATGTTCCAGCGCCAATATTATCTCTGATAAATAGAAGCTACAAAGGAAGACAGATGATTTTGAAGTTTAATAAATAAATCAACATCCTTTATTCTTTATTATACACACAAACTAGCACTTACAAAAAACAGACTGATATTGACTGAAAAATATTAAGGTGACCTTAATCCTATAAAAAAAAATTGACCTAGATTAGGACATCATTTGTGTCTGTGCAACTATTATCATCGCGATTGAATTTGCAAACTTACCTGGCAGTATCTTCCAGAAATATACCTTCTCTCTCAAGGTGCATGAAAAGCTCACCACCACTCAAATATTCTAATATTAAGTATAATTTACCACCAGTTTGGAAGGCATATACTAATTCCACTATGAACGGGTGCTGAAAAACATAAAATTGGTTAAAACTTGTCAAAATTTGTACTTGGTCTTTCAAAAGAAGACAGTGGGAGGAGATTACAGCAGCTTACCTTTACAGCTTCCAAAATATTTCTCTCAGCTTTAGTATGTGCTGTATCTTTTTGGTTGCGTACAATTGAAGCTTTTTTGAGTACTTTCATAGCAAAATGTGCTCCAGCATCGGGGCCTGTAATTTTGCGTACTTGGAACACTTTACCATATCCACCTTTTCCAAGCACTTTGCGAAGTTCAAAGTCTTGAGGACCGAGACGCTTGCATTGCCCCGGATTCACATTATCCTCACATAGTTGAATTGTCTCAGAACCTTCAGCGCTAAAATGTTCAGTAAGATTTGTATTTAGGGCATAAAGACTACAGGTTATTCATAATTCATTTCATGCATTCTGTACTTACTTCACAATAGTATTAACATGAAGTTCAGGATCATAATCCACCTGTAAGGTGCAAATAAACTTTTAGTGGAAGAAATTATCATATGCATATGCATAACTCTAATGTTATTTAATTCAAAAAGTTGTGATGACCAAGTATTAATGTATGAAGTCAAAACATCAGTGATTTTGTCCGTCTGAAAATACAACATAGTTTGAATAGCCAAACTACGACGAAATGTTATCCTTGAGTCTTGACCATCATGAGAATATAGAACAAGGTTGTAGGTTAGGTATTAGGTAGGACAAAAAGTAATAAGCGGACAATGGGTACCTCATCAACATCAATAATATCGTCCTCGTCTGAGTCTACAACGGTTACAGTATCTACATCTAAGTCTAAATCGAAAACACCAGCCATATAAGATGACATTTCAAGATTATCACATCAGCAAGCACTGTTTTTGTAGGATCGCAAGAAAGGATACTCTACAAAAAATATCTTCTTGGTTTGGCGCTTCACTTAGCTAGTTTTAAATTGTTTTGTTAAACAATAGAAAGAATAAACGCTTTGTTAGTTTATCAAATCAGAAATGATTAAAAATCGCATCACGACGACGAAAGGCAAAATTGAATGAAATAAACGATTGAATTGAATGAATGAATGAATATAAACATATTGTCTGGGTCCCACGATCTTGTTAGCATCAATGATTTTAAGTCTGTGCAGTGCAGAGACTTAACTAGGGATGCTGGTAAGTCTGTGCCTCTGCATTTGCAGTTATCGTGCAGGATGCAGTGCAGAGACTTAACTAGTTAAGGAGGTATTAGTTAAGTCTCTGCAAATGTAAAACTACCATGCTTTTACATTTGCAATGGTAGTGCAGGGCGGCGGCCGGTCGGTAGTAAACGTAGTGCAGTAGTAGGTAGTAACTGGTTTTCGCAGAAACCTTCGCAGAAGTTTTCGAAAACCAGAAGTGGCTTCTGAAACGATTTATTTCAAGAGCTACTACTTTCAAAATAGATTTTAATCACCAGTTAAGAGAGACCCCTCCCGGTTTACAACTAACTACAATAAATGCAAAAAAAACAGCGAGCTTTGTAAAACTTAAAACTGGCTATCATAAATAAAATGCGTACAAATTTCATGTCTGTGCTGTTGACCATTGAAGAGTTACTATAACTGGAGCTAATCCCAAATGTCGATTCAGGTCATGCCTGAATCGACATTCGGGCACCATAATAATGTATTGTCATCGGATGTGGGCCAAACTTTTAAAATTCAACTCCGTAGGGTAAGAGGAATAGGTTCTGATTCAGCTTGCAAGATGTGACCTAAACAAACAAACTAACATAGAAACATTGCAAGTTAAATAAAAGCTTTTACTTTTAGTTTTAAAATAACTAGTAAGATTAGTTTGCGGTAAGTCTGTGGGTGTGAAAAAGCGCAGCGGCTCGACTGCAGCTGTCGTTCTATAGTTCAAAACCTTTGGTTCTCACCTCGTGAACTTTTTCTTTAAAAATCATTCATAAGAATAACATAGAGAAAATAATCACTACGTTTAACAAATGACTGTTGATCAAAATATTAAAAAAATGATAAAATTTTAATCTGTGGGTAGTATCTCTTATCTCTTACTAGTCTGTGACTAAGGGTCTGAGGCGAGGGAGGAGTGTAAACATTCTAAAATTTTATCATTTATAAGTTTTATTAGATTTAATACGACTGTATAGACATTTTAGATAATAAAAACATACAAATGAAAGTATACAATGTAAATAAAACCTCTGTTACAACTTTTACTTAGTCAAACCTTTCAATGGCTAGTGACAACGACAAAAGTTCGTCTCAAAACTTGGATGGGTCTTTGAAAATAAATAGGAAGCAGACCAATTGCGATAATAATGGTAAGCTACATTTCCTACAGAACTTCGTATGTATTTAAAATTTCCATTATGTCAGACTTGAAAATATAACCTTTTGAAATACCAACATAACTCCAAATGCTAAAATTTTTGGTGCAATTTGCATTCTATCATTCACTAAAATAAATACAACAATGACCACTGAGCCCTAAAAACAGATAGTGGTAATCTGAACAGTTGTACCTATGTTTTCACTTGTAGGATGTTTGTAATCAAACCATGATTCATTGAAAATGTTGTAACATTGTATAGTAAATGAGATTAATAGTGGCCAGAAAAAAATATAGAAATCAAATAACATAATGATTAATGAGTCAACTCCAACTGTTGCTATTTCTGATGTTGACTAGCCCCTAGCCATGACTTCATCCTTATGCACCTGGATAAAAAGTAGCCTGAGTTATTTTACATCACAAACTATACCTGTTCGGAATTTCATCCAAATCGGTTCTGTCATAGAGAAAATAGCAACAAAAATCCTAACTTTTATAAGTATAATAATATACTTGGTCTCACCATGCCACACACTGCACATTTACTCACAGTTCAACCAGCAATAAGAACTGCTGTTCCGAACTCTGCAAAGTAATTCAAGGCATGTTACTAGCTGGTATCTTGGCTATAATTGTCAAAAAGTGCTTAGCTTGTTTATTCTGGCAATCATTCATAAAAACTTAGATTTTCTTTTGTAAACATAATTATTAAAATTAAATTGGCTGTTCTTTGCCATGTTTTAGCAGGAAAAGATTAAACTTACCAGATTATTGAATTAGTAGCTACATATTTCAGTGCCCTTTAGAAGAACTTTTTACCTTCAAATATAAGATTTCATGAATCTGTATGCAGTAAGTAGACATAGTTATTTACATAATTCAATTGAATAGTTTAAGAGATTTAAAATGCACCACCAATAAAAGGTGTCCAGAACCGAATAGTTAAAAATTTAGCCTTGCTAATTCAATAGTTAACTGTATTTCCAAAAAATATTTTGCAACCTCTTTGGGGATATCTATGTATGAATATATCTATGGCATAATGTTCCAATGCCTGTTTCTTTACATTACTTTAGGTTATTTGTAGCATTTATCAATTTGAACATTAAACAAGGATAGAAGCTACAAAAATATCCAAGGGGGAAAGAGAAAGTGCTTCAGTGATTGTTTCTGAAATGTGTTGTGAAGTGATAGCTTAGCCATGACATAACATTTGATAAACTCAGTGTCCAGTGACAGTGTCAAAAATAATGCAAATTGTAAGTTGGGGTTGTTGATGAATATATCTTGTGTTTGTGTAGTAAATTAAATGGAATCAAATCAAATTCTTCCAACCATGCCCATAACATTAGAAGACAGCACAACAGAAAAGGTTCCACAGTTACTGGAACAAATTCTAAAGAGAGTTATACCTCAAAATGTTTCAGATTCAATCCAGAAAGATTATTTATTTATTGTAATCATTGTTTCAATGCTTGAAAATGGATTTGTGCTTGTGGATAGTGATTGCCAATTCATAGACCACTATTCGATAGACACCAAACATCTATCAGAATGGAAGAGACAGTCTGGAGTCTATGAAGCATTATTTGTATTGTATGGTTTCAAAAGCATGACATTAAAACTTATAATGAGTCCGTTAGGTGCAATGGTTATTGTGAATGTTGTGATAAATGACCTTGACTCTGAAACATACTCTGTCTGTCTGCCTGTGAGTAGATTTGTAGTTTCCCCCCAGGCTACTACAATTCCGATGATATTTCGGGATCTAAAGCAATTCTCACTCACTTTTAAAAACAAGGTGTTGGCTGCAGTGAAAAGCAGGATTCTCAGCCACCATGGTTATGCAAGTGCAAGTCTTATTGGATTACCCGAAGAACTTCTTTTTAAAGTCATGCTGAACCTTCATGTCAAGGATGTTTTAAATATATCTAAGACATGCATGACTTTGAACTTGGTTTTGCAGTCTGATATTCTGTGGCATGACATGGTCAAAAGAGATTTTGGAGGAAATGATAATGTTTCTCAGTCAGAAGTCCTAGATTGGAAGGAAATATATAAAAAATCATATATTTCAAAGTATGACCAAGCACAGCGGAGGTTAATACCACAGGCTGCAGGCACCCTCCATGATTATATGGAATATTCAGATTATGTTTCTTATATTGATAATCCAATGTGGAATGTAATCCTGTAGGTTTCAATGAATAAAAACATTTCTGTGTATATTTTGTTTCAATTATAGCTTCCTTTAATAATGTTCTGTACCTTCTAAATAATCTTATCAAGGTTTAGGTATCTATTCTACTCAAACATTTAAAATCCACTTTTAGGAATGTTTTTATACAGCATGACAGCCAAACAGGAGCCAAATCTGTGAGGACACATATTCACCCTTGTCACTCAGATTTGTGAAGACAACCTACAAAGGGGAAGTCCTAAAAATGAATCTGCTTTATTGGTAAAGATAAAAAAAAATAATGTTGATATAAAATAACTAGTTATTTTATTAACTTGAATTGGTGTAGTCTTATTCTCAGAAATTCTCAAAAATATTAAGCTGATGGACCCCCCTTTGTCTTAACTCTGTTAAAAGATCAAATAGAGCTGACGAGTGCAGTGGTTTTGGAAAGTTGCGGGTAAATAATAATGAAACACAAGGTACAGGAACCTACTACCTACCTATACCTACTTACGAAACTAACGTTTTTTGTTACATAGGTCAGCATGGAGAAAAAAACAGCCTGGATGTGCTCCCAGTTGGGAAGGGTGGACGAAATTTATCGATACCATTCGATTCTGCAACAGTTAATGGGGAGATAAGTAAGTAAGCTCTTATAATACCTTAAAATTGGATAAATAGATATTCACTCTTCTCGCGAGATAACGCGCATTATAGGGTTAGAATTGAAAATAAATGCAATGTTAGAGTACTATCGTACTGCACCAGAGATTATGCAGGTCGAATCCTCAAAAGCAGCGCCAAAGTGGAAAAAGTTTATGTAATTTTATTTATATAAATTAAAAATAATGCTGGTCATTTTCACACAGCCAGCATTATCTAGCCCCAAAGTAAGCAGAGCTTGTTTATGGGAACTACATGACCAATCTACTACTTATTATACATAGAAAACACTTAGACCCGAGACAAATATTTGTAGATCATATATACAAACATTTGTGCCGAATCCGAACCCGCAACCTTAAGCGTCTTAGGCGGGCCTTCGACCACCGAGGTGGTTAAAAACTAGTTATTAGGTTCACAACATTCTGGCAAGCAATACCAGATTCTGCTCTATTCACCCTTGTAACTTCACAGTAATGGGATATCCAGAAGACAAACCACATTTCATAGCTCGCTTATTATAAGCTCCTAGTACATGCTTACGTTGTAAAATGAACCTTTGTTCCAAATTTTACCTTTTTAGACTTAATAGTTTTGGCTGTGCGTTGATAGATCAGTCAGTCAGTCAGGACAAACGATTTTATAAGTATAGATAAATAAATAATACTTAGTATTGATTCTGTCTGCAGTGTAAATAAGGCTTCCATAAATCGCATTAGTTGCATACTGAAAGACTTCGAGGATTATATATCTTGGTTTCTTCTTTAGGTATACGTATAGGTGTCCCACTAGTCCTCCATAAAAGGTACCTACTTTTCTATCAGCTCATATGTATACTCATCAACTTTTGACTCTTTCATGCGCCGTATCTCCTAATCCCAATAAGATATTTGTGTTTGGCCCCGTGTTCAATCATCAAACGATAGGTGAGGCTCTGTCGAGGCGCAAGATAAATTACTCTAAGTTATTTCGACAGCATGGAACGAAGAGCCTTTTAAAATCCAAAAAATATCTGAGTGATAAAAAGTGATTCGCAATCAGCGACACGATAATTACTAACCCCTGTTGTGCCTGTGAGCCGGAGAAAATCGGAAGGGTGAGAGATGCGCGCGTGGGATGCGCCGCGCAGCGTCCGTTCGCTCGCTTTCGCTTCTGTGGCGCCGCCATCATCGCGGAGTTGACGTGTGTCGTGTTCTGAGAGCTGAGCGTCAGCGGCCGGGACTACTCCATAGATGTAGGGCTTCGTGCCGTAGTTGTGTGCTGATGGGCTGGTGTAGGTGAACGGTGGAGGGCCAGCGGGCGCCGCGCGATAAGCCGCCTTGGCGGTGCTACGGACCCATGCTCACCCACAGTCGCTCCGATGGAGATTTCCCTGTGTACACTAGAGGTGAGGAGCTCTACCACTTGTCCTGCTATTGTCTTGACCAATTGTGGTTATTTTATCTCTAAAGTAATTCACTATTCACAATTCATTAGTGGGGCATCCTATTGTGTCAAGATTCGATACTCCCTCGATATCATAATTCACACATTGCTTAATTGGTTTTTCTATAAGAAAGACGAGCATAATAATTGTGGAATGCTTAAATGTTATGTTCTTACATATTCATGTACTCAATTGTTATACCTTCGTTTATAAATACGTTGTTGGCACGACAAGTGTCCGATGTGTAACTCTGATAGTGGCGTCGGAATGTCGGATTGCCCAAGCAAAAGAGATATATAAATCAATATCCTTGGATGCCTGTGTTTACCGCTACGAATGTTGTTACCTTCATCCTTATCTTTTACATTGATTTGTTTCGTGACATGTCATGTATTTACCACTAAATTTTTATTACATTTCTACAAAAAAAAAACAGATTACTAAGGTTCGTGTTTTGCTATTGATTATTTTTTAAAACCCTTGACTTATCAGAAATCAAAGATACTTTAGCGGAGCTCTAAAATTAATTTATGAAAAGTAAAGCTTTAATTTTGTATATTTTGTTCTGGCTTCACTGCATGTATTATACGGTACGCAGGTCGCTAGCATGAAAACATGGCTCGCTTATTTTCTGGGGCAATATACACCTATTAATAAATAAAGACTACACGCCTAATCTCACAGTGCCCTATACGTCCATTAAGTCAATGGAGTGCACTGTGATCATTCGAGCAGATACTTTTACACCACTCGTTCGACATTGAAACAATCTAGACTAAACCTTTTAGGGTACTGTATTATTAAGTTAATAATTAATTATTATTAACTGAACTGGGAACCTAAAAGTTATACATAATTTTGCGTAGAATCCTTACAAAACACAAATAGTTTTTTTTACAAATCCTATAAAATTTGCATGGAATTGTGGTCTTTATACTATAGCTGAATTCTGAAAAAAATGCACACTATTGGCCTAATAGTGTGCATTTTTTTCGTGAACGAGCTTATTACAATCGAAGAAATGAACGAAAACAGGTACCAATAGAAACATCGTGATAAGTAGTCAACGCACTATCATTCCCTTACTATCTTATCTTTGTGACTGTAATATCTCAGTTTTAATTCGCGTTCTGATCTACTTAGACACAAATATAATAGTTTCAATAATATGGGTACTAGAAAAGTGTATGACATGTGATGTGGCTATGAGATTGTTATGTTTCAACATGAATAGAAAAACGAGGCATCGGCCCATTGATGATGATACAAGGAGTGACTCTGGAGTTATAGAAGTCGAGGAGTTTGATTGTAAGTTATTCGTAAATGAAAGGTCATCACGCAAGGTATTACATTGATATATAAATTTGTAAGGTGAAGATAGTATATAATATAGATAGTGTAGTAGAAGATTCTGTTTTTACCTGAGACGTAAGGAGCCTATTTATGCGTTTGCCAAAATAGGTTGTTTGTCTGTTGCCGGTTATCTACGAAGCGGCTTATTCGATTAAAATGCAGTTTCTTCCCAATCAGTTTTTATGATTGCAATTATGGCTCTTAGTTCGGTTTTATCGTCACAAACCACTAGGAGGCGCTGCAGTAGAAGATGGAAAACACATCGGCGGTTTCTTTTCCAAACAATAATTTAACAGCGTCAGAGTAACTTCTACCCCTGGTTATTCTCGTGTGATACCCAGATGAAAATCAGCCTATAAAAGTTTTATTCGAGGTCACAATAGTATCTGCTCTCTTCCAAATAGGTTCAGCCGTTATGAAAATAATTGCTAAATCATAACTAAGGATAGTAAAAGATGTTACGGTAAGATAGGAACTTTTTAAATATATAAATATCCAACGGACACACACATAGTGACCCCACACTAGGATTCCCTGTGTCGTGGGAATTAGGAACTATGAGTGCCATTGTACCACAACATCCACACCCGAAACAAATATCTACAGATCATGCAAACATTTGTCCCGGGAATAGAATCCGCACCTTTTGCCTCGCAGCCGGCTTCTCGCCCGCGAACCCATCGTCTATTGTAAGGAAGATAGAGAGTAAGATTGAGCAAATAGTATATAGGTACCACCTTATGCTTGTTTGCTTTGCATCTTATCTGCTTTGTGTATTTTAACAACATTCAACTTTGAGGGAGATGAGATACTAAGTAATTCGGTTTCAATGGTGTTATTCAATATACGGTGATAACTGATAAGGGAACAACAAAAAAATATGATAAATGAAACGATTTTACTGTCAGTTATCCTAGTTGGTTGCTGAACCGCTTAAATAAAGGTTTATTTGTGAGTGAGTTTCCTAGGCATTACTCTCAAGATCATAAAATTTTCAATTCATTTATAAATACAAAGTACTTATCATTTTCAACAAATGAGGGGTCAGTCAGTGTCAACAAATGATGACACTGAATCATTAATCAAAAATCAAACTGTAGGAAAAAAATATAAAATATATATATATAATGCCGTCAAATGTCTTCTCTACGCCGATGATAAGGTTATACTTGCTTCATCGCTGGATGAGTTACAAGAGATGGTAACAATTATGCATGAAGCGTTTGAAAGAAAAGGGATGAAAGTTGATGTAAGACGAAAGTAATGGTTTTTGATAAGGATGAATGTATGAATACATGTGATATTGTGATCGGCGGAGAGTGGAAGTGGAACAAGTAAAAGAGTTTGTATATCTGGGGGCTTTGTTTACTAGGGATGGGAAGCATGAGAAAGATATTAAAAGGAGAGTGAATGCTGGAAATCAAGTGAGTGGGGCATTTCACTCCATTATGAGCAGCCGGGAATTGTCTGAGACGACACGACTAGCCATGCATAGAGGAGTGTTAGTGCCGACACTAATGTATGGAAGTGAATGTTGGGTATGGCAGAAGAAACATCAAAGTCGAGTGAATGCAGTGGAGATGAGAGCTTTGAGAAGTATGTGTGGTGTAACTTTGAGTGATAGAGTGAGGAACAGCGTGGTAAGAGAGCAGTGTGGAGTGAATGAAGATGTAGTAACGAGAGTTGAGAAAGGTATGTTGAGATAGTTTGGGCATATAGAAAGGATGGACGAAAGAAGCTTAATAAAACAAGTATACAAGGCGAGCGTGAATGGAAGGAAGAGGAAGGCCTCGGCGAACGTACTGACCAAATTGGAGATATTCTAAAGAAAGGCCAGGTCAGAAGTACACAAAGCCGCCGAGCTTGTATGAAGAATTTGATGAGGATGAATGAAGCGAAAAAGGTATGCCAGGATCGTAGCAAGTGGAAGTCCTTGGTCTCTGCCTACTCCTCCGGGAAACAGGCGTGATTATATGTATTTATGTAATTATTAACAAGACAATAAGTTATTATTGAGAAATAATTAATGAGCTTTGTGCTCTCAAACAATGAAAAAAATCTTCCTGAGATAAATTTTAATACTTTAAGACTTGTTACATGTGCTTCATGCACATGTAGGAGACTCTGCAAGGCGCACTGAATACATTTTTCAGCTTACCGACCTAACGCAAGTTGACCAAGAAAGAACCATTGACTGGACGAATAAATAAACTGTTAAAATTAATAATATACTCACATGTACCTACGAATAAAGTTGCATAGAATGTAGGTATAAATTGTCTTAGCCAAGCTAGTTCCCCCTGGGCGGTAAATAATCATTGAAATACGGTGCACTATAGGGTATGTTCGCCGGTTCGTATAACATGGTTCAATTGTTTTTTAATTCTATTTTCACCAATAAACTAGTAAATTGAGGTGGACGAGAACTCGGATGACGTATTTCATAGAACACCGGGTGGTCGAGAGTTGGCTTGCCCAATCTCGAAGTAGTTTAAGTGTTATAACAAGTAATGTATGACCAATAATTAAAACAATTTTATGTCTTTGAATCTTATGGATGAGAGCATTCTAATGGCCAGTTTTCGTCACGTAAATCTCATTGTATAAAAAAATACAGATGCCAAAAATCACTCATGATCGCGAACTATACTAGCCATTGAGAACACGCTAGCTCTCTTCCATCTTTATTTTGAAGTTAAAAAAAGCGAACATTGTAAATAAATATTATTGTTTATCTGAATATAATTCGTCACGCTAATTCCATTACTGACATATTTAATTTTTTATGATAAAAATAAATTACTTGAATAGCAAGTAAAAGTTAAAGAAAGTTAGAAAAGTCTTAATTTATTGAAATAATGTCAGAAAGTAATCCGATAGATAATCATAGTGAGAAATTGACTACTTCTCTACAAGTCGCAAGCCCAGCCCCACAAAAAGTACCGCTATCGGGAAAGATCACCTGGATATCAGCTTAGGCCTCTTGGCTTCTTTGAACCGACACGTGTAATAAGAATTGTTGACAGTCTTTTTTGCGCTTTGAAGACCTGTTTTTTATCGGTTGAGTTGACTTGTAACGGATTCTGCTTAGAGTTGATTTGAAAAAAAAAATGAGTTTTTTATATTTCCACCTTTTGTCAAAGTATCGCATCGCTCGCTATCAGCTGGGAATTCGTCTTAACACTCTAGAGCAAGGTCGCATACTGTGCGGTTTTAGAGGAACTTCAACCAATGTACCCAGGTTATGGAATGTTTTCCGAAGTTCTTGACTACAGTATGGGATTCTTTAAAAAAAGAGAGTTATGTGCCACTTAAGTTTTATAATAAAATAGATGCTCATATAAAACTTTATTATTTGAAACTATCAAATCAATCAATCAAATCAATCAAATTAATTTATTGCATGAAATACATGTTTAAAAAGTTGATAAAAAGCAATGGAATGACAAAGTGTATTCTGCCCTATTGGGCGTGCAATGTTTTAAAATTTACAATATAACTAATACAATTCTAAATACATAAAAATTCACATAAAAATAAAAATTCCATAAATAATAATAATAATACAATCATTGAGAAAAAAATGTCTATGTTATTATACCTACCTACAATTTATCAGTCAGAAATTCATTAAAGGAGTAATAGCATTATTTATTGTCAATTATTGTCATTATTTGTCAATAGTTCAGTCACTTTCCTCCGAAACAACGTACAAGGTAATTGTCGTATGGACTCTGGCAGTTTATTAAATGTGAAGGGTGCTGAGCAGAATATACTTTTACGCATTAAGGTTGTTTTGGAGTTGCGAGTAACAAAATCTATGTTTGTCACGTCTATTGCGAACCACGGCATCAGAGAGTTGTTCAAACAAATCTGGGTTATTTTTAACAAACATAACCGTTTCAAATATATATAGCGCAGGAATCGTCAAAATATTATGCTGAGAGAAAAATGGTTTACACGAGTCCGTTACTTTCAGACTAAACATGGCCCCTATGCATCGCTTTTGATATTTGATTTTTTTTTAAATATCAGTAGAGTTTCCCCAAAAAAGTATACCATAACGAATATTAGATGCAATTAGTCCATGGTACGCTGTTAACAGGGTTTCCACATTAACTATTTTAGATATTTTAAATAGGACGTAAGCTAAGCTATTAATTTTCTTACACAAATTTTCCAAATGAGATTTCCAGTTAAGTTTTTTGTCAATAGTAAGTCCTAAAAATTTTGTCATGTCAACTTCATTTATATTGTAATTACCATATTTAATGTCAAGTAAATGTAGAGCAGCTGTATCGCGTTGTCGAAAGTTTATCATTTTAGTCTTAGATAGATTTATTTTTAAGTTATTATTAGCCAACCAAGGAATAATTGAAGTCAAGGCAGAATTAATATCATTTTCATATGTCATTTTATTAATACATTGAATAGTTACTGCACTGTCGTCTGCAAAGAGCGACATAGGTTGGGTTGTCGACTTTGGCAGATCATTAATATATATTATGAAGAGTAGAGGACCCAATACACTACCTTGTGGTACACCATATATTACGGTACGTTCTTTTGACCTATGTACTTCTTCATGTTTAGTTTTAAAATTAATCCTACTTATTTCAGTAACTTGCTTCCTATTATCAAGATATGATTTGATAAGATTCATTGCATTTCCTCTGACTCCGTAAGCTTCTAGTTTATTTAAGAGTATGTCATGACGCACATAATCGGATGCTTGCGTCATATCGCAAAATATAGAGCATATTGGTTCTTTTATATCAACGCTGCATGTAAATCTATTTAGAAAATCATATAAGGTCATATTTATTGATTTATTTTATTGAAACCCTTTTGTTCTGTACAAAATATGTTGTTTGTTTCAAAGTAGCTATTAATTGCCATATATATATATCGTTCAAGTATTTTTGACATAATAGGTATAAGGGATATCGGTCTATAATTTTCCATGCTCTCCTTATTTTGTTTTTTATAAAGGGGCTTTATGACGGAGAGTTTTAGTGAATCAGGAAATTTACCGGCGCTGATACATAAGTTCATAATATAACTTATAGGTTCAGATATGAATCTGGCTGACATTTTTAATATCTTTGTAGAAATTTCATCATAGCCAACACTATTTGTATTATTTAGAGAAGCTATGATCCTAAGAATATCATCTGGAATGCATGGTCTAAGAAACATAGAGTCTTTCTGACTAGTAATAAGTGAGGTACTATGTATGCCTGAGTTTTTGATAGGTATAATTTTGTCAATAAAAAAATCATTAAAAGCAGTAGGATTTGTAATTGTCTTATTATTTATGTCAAGTTTTATTATCTGACTTCTAGGCAGACTAATACATAAACCTAAAATATTTATGCATAAACCTAAAATATTTTTTATTGACATTGATTTTCATTGCATGAAGCCGTGTTGGCGTAGTGGGTGGTACTTCGACTTTCGATCCGCAGGACATGGGCTTGAACCCCGTCCAATGCATATTATCAATCGAAAGTTTATTTGCGCATTCAAACGTACTCAGAACGGTGAAGGAAAACATTGCTAGGTCATCGGCATACCTAGCAACGATGTTTGGACGTACCTATTCACTTAGAATATCTCTTAGGAAATCAATTGGAAATACAGATATAAGCTTATTATTTGAAATTTATCATATCTATTTTCTTTTTGTAATTTTATAATAATCTGTCATTAAAATATGAAAAACGAATTAATACAAGCATAGTCATTGTTTGCCATTCACTTTTTATTATCCTAGCAGTAGATTTAGCAGTCGGTTCCTTCTTAATTCTTTATTTTTGGTAGTGGTCGAAAACTGGTAAGAAGGTGGACGAAAACTAGATTTTTCTCGGAAACAAAAACCTTTGCTTAATAATAAAATAGAGTATATAAGAAGTAACTTTGACCAGACTTTTGTTTAAAGATGTTAATAGAACATTTTTTTTCGCTCCCTAAAGTTGAAAACTCCGTTAATTGGTCGAGAACTGGCGAACTTACCCTACATACACCTGCTTTTATTCGAACTGCCGGGCTGCGGGGTTGGTTCATACACTACATTGATATCTGTTTGCCTACCCTTATATCTGTTTAAGGGTATCTGTTTGCCTACCCTGTCCCCGCTCTCATGGTAGAGCCTAGTTCTAACAAGAAATACTACCAAAGTACCTCTCTTCCATTTAGGTACTATAGGTAAGAATACCACTTCCTAAAATTTATAAACTTTACTGGTATGGTTCATCCAAACAAGTTTCAGACCATTACTCTAGATCGAAGATAATATACCTACATTTGCTCGAGCCAATTATAAAACATTGAACCAAACTTGAACCTATTAACTACTCGTACCTATGTACTAAAGGACTATTGAAAATGATCATAGAATACTACTAGGGTGACTCACTGTTTCTTCATTCATCAATTAAATGTCTTGTATGAAGGACATAAGAGAGACAATGAGAACAAATTATGATAAAATGGTTTTGGTTTTCAGTGCAAACTAATTTTCTGCAACCTTAATCTCGTATATGATACAATAAAAATAGTAAACCGATCAGCGGAGAACAAAAACCGACTGTTCACTGACTCAACAAATTAATAAAAACAATGTTGTGATGGTGGGTCTCGTTCCCATCCCAGCCCAACGCAACGGCTGAACTTCGCAGCAAGCATCATTAGTTGTTTCTGCGTTGATGATAGCGCTCAGACTCGAATGGCTAAGCTGCCAGTCGTCTCGCTACGGTTAGCCGAGGCGAGTCGGGTGCATTGCAACATGCAGGGACTGAATCAGGCAGGCGAGCCCCCACCCTGCCCCGCGTCACCGTCTCGGCCCGCGCGCCAGTTTGTCGTCGAGCGTCCCTCGCGACACTTCGCTATGAAAACGTGCCTTTGTTGATGCCGGTTTCACGCGTGTGCCTTTGTTTTTGTGCCCGTTGACAGTGTTAAAAGTGTTGTTTTGATACCAAAAATGTGGTGTGTGCGAGATGGCGACGCGTAGTTGATATGCCGCTGAGCGCGCCCGTCCAGGCGGTGCGCGGGACGAGAACCAGCAGCCTCGACACACTGGATTTCCAAGAGCGCAGACAGTTGATTGCCAGCTCATTATCTCTCACTGACTTCTTGCACGTAGGAGCCAAGGAAGTGGCTGCAGTGGCCGGTCAGTCTGCATTTCCACAATTGTCTCACAGAACACACACTCCAGTCGCATTACTAACAATAGCTTTGCGAAATAGAAACGTAATGTTATTTTTTAATTTGCACCGTACGTTTATAAATTCCACGCATTGAACGCCTGGTGAAGAATTATTGAAAGTCTCAGCAATTTTTTGTTACAAGGTAATTAAAAAAAAAGAAATCTAAAACCGACGTGTTTCTTTCGTTTATTGCAGCGCCCTTTACTTGTAGCGATAAAACCTTTCTATGATCTTATAACCATCCTTAAAGCCATACAAAAGGAATGCAAAAAAACCGTATTTCAGTCCGAAAAGCCGTTCGGAGATAAATGGTAACAAGCACATGAACAACCTCTAAGGCAAATGCATATACGGGCGGTAAAAATAAAGTACAGTAAAGTTTGTTCAAAACTTGATTAATGATCGGTTGACTTGGTTTGATTACTCTCTTTTAGGTGTCATTTCAAATTGAACATAAAACAGAACACTATTTAAGTAGCTTAACAATTGTTTACAAATCTTTGTAAGGGCTGTAGTAGTTTTCTAGGTAATTGGATTAGTGTGTTCACAAAGATACCCATGAGCCGTGTCCTCCTACCTACGGTCCTAGTAAAATGGTATAACTATCACGCAACTTGCAGGAGTGGTTTGGAACGCTAACGATCTTTTTATGGTAATAATCATGGTGAAGGTACTATGTTTAACTATTTAACCTGTATCTGCCTGAAAAATAATCATAGTGAGCCCTTGTACATGTATCCTGTTACTTTTGTTACTATACTATAGTGTCTGTGAATAGTATCTTTTATCAAGAAAAAACAGATGCCTTGATCAAAATTTAATACTCCCACCCAGATGTCGCTCAAAATTTGACAAAAGGTTTCATGGTCAGACTCATCATTGACAATGTAGCCAATTTAAATATCAATGGCAAGTTACCGAGAATGGTTGTCCGGATCACGGAATTAACCTTTGCTTAAGTTGGAAATCTTGCTGACAGCTACCTGGGGTCATTAGTAAGGTCAAATGTAAGCGGCCGCAACTAACTCGTTAGGTACTATTGAACTGATAGTTACAGATATTACGTTAGGACTTTACTAGTTTTACGCAACCTCAAGAATTTTGACTGTTACAAAACTTTTCACATTGGAAGATTGGTTCCAATCTCCACGTCATGTTAGGTCATATAAAAAATAGTCAGAAGTCAGATAGGAATAAGGTTTCAAGACGAGACGTTATCATCATTACAAATCTTTTTACTATGGTAAAATTTAGTTACTTATCATTAAATCCACTCTGTTATCCATTTAATTTCAGGTACACGTAGAAATCTCCATTTTGTCAACTAGAACAAACAAATACAACATGTAGCTAACGGATTAGTTTGGTGAAAACTACACAACAAGGGAAAGTTTTCGTTGTTTGTAATAATGTAAAAAGATCAAATCAGCGATATTTATCTCCAGAGCATTATTCACGGTTTGGTGATGTCACATTGCCGTTTTCACCGTCATCACCATTTACAAATGTAACTGTGTTGCTTTTATTCTCTTTGTAGTAGTTTTGGTGTGGGCTGAAAATATTTAGCCAACATTTTATTTCAATTGGCGTAGATGAGAAAGTTAATTGCCAGAATTTAATGTTCACTACTAAAAAAATTCAAATGAAGCAGTTAGCATCATATTTATAAGTTTTAAAGCTCTTTATAGCGCGGCTGGTGCGATGGCGGCGTAATGAAAAAACCTAAGAAGCATAGATTTTTTCGGGAAAAAAACTATTTTGCCCGAGTGCACTGCGTCCGATCCGAATACGAGAAAATGGATGTCGAACTTCGGAGATGTTTGGACTTAAGAAAACGGATAGGAATTTAGTGCACAATTATAATCTTTACAAATAAAATTGTCTGACTGACTGAACGACTGATCTATCAACGCACAGTCAAAATTACCGAGTCTAAAAAGCTGAAATTTGAAACATAGGTTTATTTTATAACGTCAGCATGTGCTATTTATTAGCACATGCTATTAATTGATTTTAGAAATTTCCACTTTGACTTCTGGGGGATTAACTTTGTATGAAAGTCTTTGTTCTTTGAAGTTAAAAACTGGAAATTTCTTTTCAAAGTCTGTATGGGAGTATGGGTTTTTTTTAAGGCAGGAACTTGAAAACTGGAATTGTAGCTACTCATGATAAATAAATAAATAGGTAATGAGGTGTTTCAGGGTTTTTGGTTTTTCAAATTTTTGGGGAGAAATGGGATTGAAAGGTTGTATGGGGTATCGGTCTTTTTAAACTTCACGCGTACAAAGCTGCTGGCAACAGCCAGTCATTCATACAATATCTATTTACGCATTCGGATCGGTAGTGCACTAGCGCTCTAGTAGTAGTCGGTCGTATTTAGATAATACTCGCAGCTTATTTGTACCATTATTGATGTCAGCATTCGTCAATCTATTTCGGTGGTGGCTTCTCTAATCGAAAGGTCGGTGTCGGCAGCCATCATCATATCTTGTTTGATACTTCTCAAATAACATTGCGACGCGACACTGGTTGTCAGCTTTCGTGTTTTAATAGTCATAAATTATCATCTTCTGATATAAGTACTTCATTGACTTGTGTTGTTCAAGCGTTAAAGTAATGTTTCTTTGTTAGCGCATGCGACACCCGAGGAGCATAATAATAAGATATTAGTTACGCAAACGTTCTATAGAATCTATTCGATCATTCTTGTTATGTTCAACACACCATGCTATTTCTATGTCCCTTTTATCTTCAATCTCTCAAAATGTATATAAAATGCATACAGCTCCAAAGGTTCTAAATCAATGAGGATCCGAATGTTGGTTTAAATAAATGCCTATACGAGTAGGTACAATACATATAGGCAAAGTAAATGTCGGCTCAAGCACGAATAAAGGTCACGTTTTCGAAGGTAAAAGGACCTCAAATCATAGAGCAAGGTGAGGTGTAACCGAGGTGAGGACGATCAGCTGTCGTGGTCTTTAGGTAGGCACAACCGACACAACATGGCAAAACTATGACTCACGCCCCTCCTCACGCCGCACTACTAATCAGGCATTTATTAATCGTACCTCCTCAGCCGTACTGAGATATTAAAAGATGCATAATATCCTCAATCGTACTGCATCAATACTTATTCTCCAAGTTAAACCTTGGAGAATAAGTATTGATGCAGCAGTAATTAATAAAATTCTCGTACGATTGAGGATATTATGCATCTTTTAATATCTCAGTACGGCTGAGGAGGTACGATTAATAAATGCCTGATTAGTAGTGCGAATTATCATTTTGGCGAATTATGCAATTCCTATTAAGACTATTGTGTCAATAGTCTGATGTGACTCAACACGTTTGAAAAATTACAGGAAGCAAGGAAAACGGGCTCATTTAACATTCGATCCTCTCAGGGTGAAACAATAATAATTGTAATATTACGTAGGATATTGCAGTTGTAAGCTGTAGGTATAATAAACGCTATAATAAAAGTTGTAGGTGAATGTTGCGGTGGGATATGATGATTGACACCGTCTCGTGACTTGATTGATATGCTAACAAGCAATTTTTTGCAAAATGTTCGTAACACCCGTCTTGTTTTCTATTATCTATTGCAGTCTATCTATGATTTATTATTATTAATATAGAACATATCTGAGAACCATCCTTGAAGTTATAGAAATCGATTGCAAAAATCCGCATTATCGGATATAGATGACAAACAAACAAAAAATATACCAACCAACAACCTCTTATGGAGAATGAATATACAGTGAAAATAATGATGTATCGTAAACTATTCTTTGGATTTAGCAGATTATAGATCAAAAATGCTGGTTTAAATTATGTAAACCGTTTTGAGCTAGGCCCGTATCCGGCTTGCTGACGTTTCGGACACAATATTTTCGGACACTTTGTCCGAACTGACACTTTTTACTATTAATATTTTATTCACTGATGTTTCGGACACCAATGATAATGTTGTTTTGTACAGTCAGATAATAAACTTAAAACTGCCAAGACGATTCCAATGTTACCTTAAACATATAAATCAGTCTAGCCGTTAGGATGATACGAGGTAATAAAGAATATTACAAACCCACATACATAATAAATACGCATCTTAGCCATTAGAGAGCTAATGCATAAACTAGATCTCAACATAGGGCTTTCTCGCTCGTTTTGCTCAAACGCACGGCCGATGAACAGTTGCCAACCATTAGTCACTTTGTCAAGGACAGTGTAAGTGCAAGTACGATTAAGTGAAAAAAGAATATGTGGCAATTTAAAAGAAATACATGCAAAGCAGTTCTAGTGATTGCAAACAACATTATGAATTATTGATAAAAATAATTGGTATTCAGATTTCTTCAGTATTTTTTAAATTGTTTGATTCGATAGGTTTATTAGTAGATTATTGTGCCAAATGCTGTGAAACTACTGTGATTGTTGTAGATTTTTTTGGTAAAGATTTTTATTGCTTGTTTAGTAAATCTAATAAATAAGTATGTATGGTAGTAGTTATATAGTATTTAGTCTGTGTTAAAACTGATTATTATCTGTGATTTTTATTGTACGTACATTCTAATAGTAGAAACGAAAATGTTATTTTTTTTAAATCGATAATGGTAAATCAATGAATGTATTTTTTTTACTATAGTATAATATATGATATATATATATATATATATCATAAATTATCTATAGTAAATTTAACATCAATATTTATAAGACGTTTATTTTTATACTATTTTTTTTCAATATGTAATATTCTAATGTGGTGAATTACAGCGATACACGTCACAGAACAGTTATGATACCGAAAAATGGCGCAATGACTTATCCTTAAATACTCAGTTTTGGTAACGCTCTTTCTCTTAGTATGTAATTATAATATATTTTAAAACTTTTTTAACTGATTGTACAAAACAGCTTCAAACGTCAGTAAATAATTAATGAAAAGTTCAAAGTGTCAGTTCGGACAAAGTGTCAGAAAATATTTTGTCCGAAACGTCAGCAAGCCATGTATCCCTATCTAGTCTGTGCTAGACCCCTGATAAGGTGTGTTTGGAACTTAAAAAGAACGTACCTCATAATGTAAATTGCTTTTCTTATCAGTTCGTCAGTTAACTGAATTCTTTTGATGAGTAACTTAAGTGATAATACTCTTGTTTACATACGCGTAGGTTCTTGTAGCTGTTTCTGTAACTCAGGCTTACTAGAACCGGATAATATCATCGATTCACTCACGTGACTGAAATTCAAATGTTACTGCATTTTAACCGAGATTTAATATGGTAGTGACTATTATTGACGTCCTATTTATGCAAATACTTACCTGAACCTCCATCTTCTTCAATTTCTTTATTATGTTGCCTTAAAATACTGCTTGTATTTGGTATAAGTTGTTAAAGTATTTCCATTTCTTGTAAACCTGAAGTTATATCGAGCTCGAGTGAGCATCAGTGACGTCGCATGCATATCAATTGTGTGGTAGGTACTACGCGGGTTGTTATGCATGCCTGCTGTGTCCTGCCTTTCTTGTGAAGTTGTGATCGTTCTATCCTCATTCTGCATCAGATTTATTCGCGTTTGGGGCTTGTTTACGTATTAGCTGAAATGTGAACTTTCTTCTGATAACTCACTAAAATATTTTTCTTACTGCGGCATTTTATAAGTAGGTGTTTGAACTGAGAACGTGCAGAGTTCTGAAGTTCTGCACGCTTTTGTATGTTATTATTGAAGTTGCTTCCTCAAAGTCTGCATTTTGGAACTCATCAAGTAAGGGGCTAAAGAATACTGGCAGGGACGAGAGAATTTCTCTTTTGTATCTGTATGTAGTTCCCGTTGGCATTGTATCGCGATAGGTACGGACAGTTCTTAACAATAGACTCTCGACATAATGGGGCCATTGATTGTGTGGATGTATCTATCATGTGTTCGTGTGACTACTATTTGTACCGATCGTGATGGAACTGGTACCTATTTTGATATTGACGTGAGAATGTCTTTTTAGATGGTATTCTGTAGAAGATTTTTATGTAAAAGGCTGAAACAATTGTTTATGGTGTATTTATGGATGTTATCGTATCGACACACTCGCCCTCATGATTTCAAAAATAGTTAAGATCTATAGTCTATACTACTAAAACATAAGGTAGGTACCGTAATTGTTTTGATTTGTTAATGAATATGTATGTTTGATTGCAGCAAAGAAACAAAATGGCACTGCAGTGCGAACGAATAGCCTGGGATCAGGCGCTCGCACGCCACCTGCTGAGAGGACCAAGTCTAAGTTTTCTGCTTTCGGCAGATTATTTAAACCGTGGAAGTGGAAACGGAAAAAGAAATCTGAGAAGTTTGAGGCTGCTTCTAGAAGTGAGTAACTTTTTATTTTGCCAAAGTTGAATCAATGATTCAACTTTAGTACACACGGAGACAATAAAGGAGTATACTCTCAAAATTTCAGACAAGCAACTTTTTTATGTATTTACTAGCTTCTGCCCACGGCTTCGCTCGCGTGGTACCCGGTTAAAAAGTTTCATCAAAATCCGTTCAGTAGTTTTTGCGCGAAAGAGTAACAAACATCCTCACAAATTTTCGCGTTTATAATAGTAGTAGGTTATTTAATTGCCCAACTAGCAGGCAACAGAGAAGATTGTTAGAAGGGGAAGGAGGCCTTTGCCCTGCAGTGGGACATTACAGGCTAAAATATAATATTATATATATATATATATTTAATTAACAATGACGAATTTCATTGACTGAAGCTTTTGGCAATGATTTGTTTATTCACATAGATATAAGGCCGTAAACAATTGCAATTTGAGAATAACCCAGATTCCCAGTAGTTTAGAACTGAAAGAACTTAAGCATAATATGATGATTTATTGGTGTGATCAAGAAACAATAAAGTGTTCAGATTCAGTAAATTTATTTAAACAGAACATGTGTAAACACAATTTACAGATGTCGGGTTATTCATTGTCACCTTATCACATATCACCTTATTCTACTATGTTTTAGTTTACAAATATTTATTAAATTAATAAACGATAATATCAAATACAAAGATATTTAATTTAACATTTGGTTCTAAATATTTATTTAAAAAAAAAAACCTATATAAGTAGTATATCAGTCATGTTGTGCCCATAACACAAGCTTTGCTTAGTTTGGGGCTAGATGATGCTGTGTGATAAAGTGATAATGTTCAGCATTATTTTTTTATTTGTTATTTTTAAATGTATTATTGTTGTCAATAATTTTAATTGCCACTGGGAGTTTATTATAAATTCGAGGCGCTATACAACGACACTCTTGTCATAAAAAGTAGCTCTATGAGATGCCATACGTATTTCAATGACACGAACTCGCAGCGTATCCTATTTTTTTTCCTCACGAACATCAAAATGCGGTTTACACGATTCTATTCGTTGAAGTTGGCACATCGATTGCTAGAGTCTATTTGTAGTCTTTGAATGAATGAAAATACTTTAATGTACATCGTAAGAAAAATAAATCTTACTATGGTCTTTATTACCATGTATAGATTAGGTTCATAACTTTATCAGGTATCGTACCGCGTGCCGGTGCGATATACCATACCGCAGTGTGGACGAGAAGTTTGTTATGTGCAACTGAATATCTCATTTTATAATCGTTTGTTGATAATCTTTTGCTGACAATGAGTGCAAAAAACCAGGTAGTTGTCCCAAAACGGAACCACAAGTAACCCACCTGTACCTGTTCCGAAGGAGATTCTCTGTTGCCTATAGAAAAAAAAAGTAGCCGATTAAAATTAGCTCTTGCCGTAAAGGCTGCGTTCGTAAGATACGCATTCGCTCGACCGTTTTTTGTAGACGCCTTACGTTGCAAAAGTGGTCTCCATGAAAAGCCCTATTATTTTGACAGGATAATATAAAGCCTATGTCCACCCTGATGTTCCATTTTGAATATTGGTGAAAGATTTTAGATATTAAATAAATAATGCTGGACATTTTTCACACAGCATTATCTAACCCTAAAGTAAGCAGAGCTTGTGTTTTGGGAACTACATGACTGATATTCTACTTAATATACATTTTCTTTTGTACTCGTAAATATATACATATTATACATATAAAACACCCAGAACCGAGACAAATATTTGCAGATCATACAAACATTTATCCAAAGGTGGGAATCGAACCCGCAACCTTCTGCGTCTCAGAAGGTTGCAAGAAATCGGATGAGTAGTTCCAGAGATTACCCCCTACACCAAACTTACAAACTTTACCAGCGATATGCCTCCGAGTAAATAGAGCTGAATCCTTTTATTTGAATTTGTTCACAGCATTAGAGAGGAAGATATCCGTCCGAGCGAATAGAGATGAATTGGTGCAAAAAGGCATACTTCTTCCTGAAAGTCCAGTCACGCCGGTACCCGAAGCAAGTAAGTAACGAATACACCACTTACCAAGATTAAATTAAAAATAAATATAAATTTAAATTTAAATAAAAAAAAAATGATTTGGCACAAAGCGAAAAAATAGATTAAGTTTGTACGTAATTTTTAAAAAAAATTAAACTACTTGACCGACATAGGAAGACAGAAAAAGGAATTTTGGACAGTTAAATACTTACTTACAAATAAATACTTAGTCTACTTTTAAGTTTACTGGACGGAAATGCCCCACGCACCTTCCTGATTCATTAAAGATGTGGGGGTATTATATTACATATATTTTTATACCTTATGGGTAGGTAAAGTAGTTAAGGTAAGTAAAAATAAATATATTTTTTCTAAAAATCATCGATTTTTATTCTAATGCTTAGCCTCTCAAGAGCATAAGAATTAAAATCCAGTTTTTGACGCTTTGACTCCTGGAAGCAAAAATAGAGGAATTAGTAAGTCCACCAGATAAAAAGGTGGAGTTTTAAGCTTTCGTAATGCGTTACGTTCGTTTTCGTTGGTAAAATTACAAAATAGGCACATCTAAGTATAGCATACTGCTTTTATTCTATGAAAGTCATGCAAGTCGTTATTGCTAAGATCACGTAATGGTCGTGAATAAGCCATAACATGCTCGTACAATACGCACCACCATAATATACGTAACTTTTAATGTATAAATTTACATATTCATAGTTCCAAGTCATGCATACCTACTTCATGTAATTTTTTCGACTCGGGCTTGCGGGCTTTGACTAGTACTCTTTTTCTATAAATGAGTTCACCTCGGTTTGAAAGAAGGATCATCAAAAAATAACCAAGCAGAGTTTGTTGCCTGGTTCTTCTAGGCTTGGCCGAATCGGCGTAAATTCACTTTCAAATTTTAAATCCAGGTAGTTTTTAAGTTGACGTTTCTACATGATCGTTGTGATTTCAATGAATAAAAACCTATTGTTGACTTTGAATTAAGCACGGAAGTGGTTGATCGCGACAAATGGTAGTATGTCAGGTCAATGATCGAAAAGTCACCATGCATATGAAATGAAAAGTACAGGAACCGTTTCGGGCTTTCGATCCCTGCAATTTCATTGAATCTATGTATAAATAAAAACCGAACAAGTTCGAGTCTGACCCGCGCGCCGAGGCTTCCGTACAAGCTTGTATGTTAGCCAAAATTAGCATTACCAAAATGAGCATTACTCAAGTTCATAAACTATGAAAGCACCAAACATTCCTCTAACGAAAAGATAAGTCGGATTGAAAGACAAACTTTGTAGTTGCCAAAATGTTCGCCCATACATCGATATTTCTCACGGTCAATTCTCCAAATGAAAATGTAAGTTTTTATTTTTTGGTGTGATAAAACTACAAAATTTTCAGACTTTTTCCTTTACTTGTGTTGTGAGACCTTGCTTCTTGGCAAATTTTATTATGCAAGGTCAATGGGAAGTACATTTGGTTTTGATTTACTTTGCTAGTATCCAAATATAAGGCGTAAATGGCTGTATTTTTGGATTGCGTTGACTTAGACGCTTGATATTTTTAAAGCACCAAGGGGCCGCAGGTATTTGATATTAATATCAACTTGATACCTCCACGCGTTCCTGAGATAATGGGTCTTGACAGACAGACTGACAACTAAGTGATCCTATAAGGGTTCCTTTTCTCATTTTGAAGTACGGAACCCTAAAAATTAAATGTTAATCGTTTCTAAGCGCAAAACTTAAGAACGGCTTTATCTGCGCAATGGCTCAAAGGAAACCGGCATGTCCTGGAACCAAAATCGAAGTATGTAACACGTGCTTAAAGAAGTCCCTAGGAGGCGCACTTAATCCTTTCGCCACACTGGTTCTTTCCTCATCTGCACTAACCCCTTTAGAAGACCACCATACCTCAACATGGTCAGATCACTAGCCTAGCGTAGGGTGACCAAGTAAAAACCGGGACGCGACGAAGAAGATTTTAGCTTACTACTTAGTTTCTTGTTTTTTGCCTCATACAGTTTTTAGCCTCTGAACTTTTCCTCGTTAAAGCCAGACCTCTAAACTAGCAAATTGAGAGGAATACAGAATAGGCGGGCGGACGGAACCCATTTGTGCATTCAATCATTCTAGATTAGCTGTTATATTCTTGGCGTCATAATGAAACGAGTGTTGGCTGTGCACAGTGATCATTGGATTAGCACAGCATTTAGATTGTTGTTAGTTCTGATGGGATCGGTGACTAAGCGATGCAGTGACAATAACTCTGAGAATACGTGTCAGAGCTTTTCTCTCTCTAAACTTATAAGGAAACGTATAATATATACGTACGAAATAGCAATGTTTTCATTGCCCATACTGGCATGGCATCGGTACCTTGTATCTTTGAGGAATGGTACTTGGTAGGTACTTTCTGTGGTAAACTTAACCCTTAACCACCTGATATATAGCGGTCTCACAGACCGCTATATTTTTTAAATGTATTTTTCTCGGCTAACTTGATATCTATGCTTGTGTGCGTCCATGTACCTTTTCTGCGTTCCCACCAGTGTGGCGCCTGCGCTCAACAAGTGTGTACGTGCGCACGCTTAGCCGTGGTAAGTAAATGCTTTTTTTTTGCCGGTCCGAGAGACCGGGAGTAGGTGGTTACGTAAGTTTTTTCGAATTTATGTTTGAATTTATTTTACATTGTTTTAGTGTCAAAATGGATGAAAATATTAGGCGGTGGCTACAAGAGTGTTCCGATAAGGAAGACTTTCTAAACAAAGATTTTAGTGATGTGAAACACGATTTACCTAATGACCATGTCCTGATAGAGGAATGTGAAATAGCTCCGAAATAGATGGTGAAGATGACTTGGGAAGACGAAACAAAACTCAAAAACAGGCTTAAAGTAAAGAAGACATGTTCGACAAAATATTTGTGATTTTCATGCAAGAAGTCAATCTTCTTGGAATGTTCTCAAATAGTGTGCAATAAATGCAATTTTGCAAAAATAAGCTATTTTTGCTAGTTTTTCTGATTTGATTGTGTTCCTTTACTCTTGAAATTACTAAAATTTGTCGAAAAAAAGTAAGTTTATTTTGTTATTTTTGTGATTGATCTCATTTTGTTTAGATAAGTATAATTGTCTCTAAATTTTATATAAAAGCAAACTAATTATGTTTTCGCTATAATGTTACAAGTAAAGAGTTGATTTTTTTGATAATATAATAGTAAAAACCCTTAACTTGTGTTTTCTCTTATTTTTTATATTCCACCTATCTATAAATTACATAAAAAGCCAATCACATAATAGCGGTCTGTCAGACCGGGGATAGGTGGTTGGGTCACAAAAACATAGGTCAGGTGGTCAAGGGTTAAAAACGTGTAGCTTTTCAAGTTTATATTATACCAGCACGATGCACTTTTCAAGTTTTTAACAAGAGATATCATCTGATCAGTTTATAATGAGTGTGAAGTTGGGTTTTGTATCGAGCTCTCGAAACAATGTGCCGATTGCCGACCGTATAAGGTGAGGACGTGCGATCGCAAAAAAACGATTACTGTCGTTTTTCTTGATGAGCGTCGAGCAATGGCGTCACGTTATTATGATCGTTATGACCGTACCAACGTGTAGGCATGGTCGTAACAATATTAGGAGGCTTAATGTCACATATTCGTCGCATAATTATATTACCTCTATCTGCGTACATTACCACCATGGATATTCCAGTATATATTCTTTTAATTACATTGTACTAACAACTTCTGAAAAATAACACAAAAAATAACCAGATTATCCATCATCCCAATAGGGCTTTGTTCAGCAAGTGTTATTCAGATAAACTATTCCGTCATTCGCTCTTCTCGATTTTCCCAAATACATTTGCCCTCTTACAAACAGCAGTAGTTTTTAATAATTGCAGAATCGTCCGAAAGCTTTCGCAAACTGATATTCCCACCAATATACAGATGTACCAATACCAATATGCTCTAATGCCCTCATTCCATCACCCAGGCCTTCTGATATGCACTTGCCTTAAGCCCGTTTAAGATGAGCCGAGTTCATAAAAATCTACACCATCCCACTTCCTACTAATATTATGAACGCGAAAGTTCAGAGTTTGTTCTTAATAATCTACGTAACGGCTGAACCGTTTTGGACGAAATTAGGAATCAATAATATTCATGAGCTAGAATAACTAATAAGATACTTTTGATCCGGGCACTACGCATGTGAAGCCGTGAGCAGAGGTTAATCCTACTAATAATATAAATTCGAAAGTTTAGATCTTTATTGCTCCCGTAACGGTTGAACTGATTTGGATGTTTTTTTTTTGATGCACTTAGAATAACACATAGGCTACTATTTGTCCGGGTGCCGGGCAGATGCTAGATTTTTTTTGTTCTTGTTTAATCCGCAATCAGTTGGTGGACTATAAGCGGGATGGGTTGGAAGATAAATGGCGCTTGGGATCCTGACTCATTAGTCTTTCTTCCCTTTATTTATGCAGTATATCCAAGATATTGGACTTCTTCAACCGCTTTGATTTTGGATTTTCGACTAGCGCTCTTGCTAGCGGGGATTGGCGTGGCATTTAAGGCGAGCTAAGTATCGTCTTCCTCTATCCTTAATTTCGTCGTCTACTTTGGTGACTTGAATTAAAATAAAACAAAATATAATCAAAAAAAAATATTTGATTGTACAGATGAGGAGTCTCCGACGTACGAAGAGGCCCGGGGCGAGCCTGTCCGAGATGCCCAGCAGGAGAGGCACGCTGGCCTCGTGAACATGCATGCAGCATTGCAAGCGCAGCTCGCGCAGCAGCTAGCCCAGCAGCAGGCAGCGCTCGCCACCGCCATCGCAGCCGCGGCCGCGCATCACCACCACCAAAACAATAACGTCATTGGTAAGTCTCTTTCCTACTGCTCCATAAAATCGTTACTACTATTCCATAAGGGCAATGATCAGTCTTTTCCCTGCTATTTCATACCGTGAAATAGTTTTTCTTACTTTTCCATGATGTCATTGGTGAATCTTTTTCCTACTAGGTATTACATAACGTCTTTAAGGAGTCTTTCTTACTATTCCATAACGTCATTAGTGAGTCTTTTTTCAAGTATTGCATAATGTTATTGATGAGTCTCTTTCTTACTTCTGAACCCAACATTACCATTCTGATAAAATGCCCTTAACAGATTTTATAATATAACCCCCCCTCCCCCCCAACTGGGAGAAAAGCTACTTGCTCGGTCTTCTACTAACTTGTTTCTAAATAACACGGCCTAACACCATTTTTATAGCCTTTTTAATTAAAGTCAACAATCATCTAGCTTGTTAAAAGTAATTTTATTTACGGTAGTGCACATTAATTATTTTTAATTAAATGCTAGTTTTAAAACCGTCCAAATAGGCAATCTAAAGTTGCAAGTATATACCTACCTACTGCCATGATTTCGCCCGCGGAATTCGTAAAAGGAGTTGAAAATGGTCGAATGATTACAATTTCATTCAAAGTTGCATGGTATACGAAACTTCCTTAATCGATTCGATTGTACTAAAACTTACATGAACTTGTTTTCATTATATTTCAAACAGTGGGTTCGGAAAATCCGTAAAATAATTTATAAAGTAAAATAGCGCCCATAATATATACATTATGGGCGCTACAATACATTTTAAATATCCACCATAGTCGTAACAGTATGGGGGTGATACCATCGGTACTCGTAGTTCCTGATACCTACGACACAGGGAATCTTAGTGTGGGATCAGGACTATATGTATGTATCTGCTGGGTGTTATTATTTATTTATTTCCTTACTCTCAAAACGTAAATGTATAAAATACTTTAGAAAACTTAGGTGTTATAGTCATATGACATTAGCTTTTGACTAGATTTTACTGGTGTATAAAATCATTGTGACTGACTAGCAAACAAAGAAACAGCCTATACCGTTGTTCTTGAGTAGACTTGAAATTTTGAGGGTGTTTTTGTGTAATGAACCCCTCTATGGTTCTTGTGGTTTTAACTCAACTTTGACAGTTGCGGGCACAGAGGGTAGGAGTTCGTTTGCTTGTTCGTGTGTGTGTTCGTTTGTTTGTCTGTTATCATTTTGCTTGAAAACATCTTATCCGATTGTAGTTTTTAATTCGTTGAGTTTTAGTTTTTTTGTCAAAAACTTTTCAAACTTTGAAAATAATTTATGAAACTGCGAACGCTGTATTCTCATTGCTAATTAAAAAAGTATTGGTATACATTTTGCAATTACGTTTTACATAATATACCGAAGTGTAGGGCGAGGCGTGACGCGTGGCAGGAATTAGTGGCATCCTGGCAGGACGACGCGACGGTGTCGCCGATCGTTGACCCAACTACCCCGTTAAACAAATGCTCGTCGATACCGTAGAGTTATACGTTACTCGCCTCTGCTCGCGGTTTCTTCCGTGTGGTACAATGATAAAAGTAGCCTTAACTATATCAAAGAACACGATCGATACCAGTCCAAATCGGTTTAGCCGTTACGGAGATATTTAGCAAAAAATCTAAACCTTTATAATAGTAAGATGACTGCACTCTGTCCAGTTGAGAATCTATCCAATTGGAGGTTTTCTTTTTGATCTGTGCCAAGCGCCGTTCTATATAGAATGGCGCTATTTTAGTTGTCTGTCAAAAACGTGGCTCCTTATTCTTTACTTGATAAACAAGTGATACATTACATAGGTCACCTAGTAAGCTCCAGGGCCACCTAGTAAGCTCATTACATAGGCCATCTAGTAAGCTCAACCTAGCTTCATAAAACTAGTCACTGGAAACACACCCTATACATTTTTCATACGATTCTTTTCGAAATTGTTTCTCCGACGGCCTGGGTTAGAGCTGGTACTGTTACCCTCACATTTTCGAACCAATCTGTTGCGATTCTCTTCTTCAACTGCCACTTGTCTATAGTTATTGGCCTCAGCCGGCCATTGCCTTCCTGCAACCAGCTGTTGACGTCATCAAAACGTGACGTATACGGGGTTCCCTGCATGTTTCAATGGTGTCATTGTGTCGGCCACAGATGTGGACGTTAAATTACCTATTAATATATTATGAGTTTATTTTTTCAGTTTGAGTTAAAGGATGATGGATAGGTAGGTGCAAAAATGTATCCGTCATTATCGCAATGATGGTAGCAAATAGTAGCAAATAGTGATTTAATTTCGCTGCGTAGCTAAAATTAAGCGCGCAATTTTTAAATGTTACCTTATTTAGATATAATTATTTTGTTGTCAAAGAGACTTTTTTTAGTTGACAACAGTCGTGTTGGACTAGGGAGCTGTACTACGGCTACCCATCCGAAGGTAGTGGGTTCGAACCTTATAGTGCATAAATGTATGCGCACACGTGCTCATATGGTGAATGAAATGAATACAGGCATGCTCTAGACCCGACTAGAACTAAAAAAATCGAAATCATGTTCCATTGATTGGTGTTGCCATAAAGCGGCGATAGGCTTGCAACCTGTCACATTTAGTGCTGACTACTATGAGGATTATGGTAGTGGACATGGTTGGCTTTATTCGTTGACTCTACATTTCGTAAAATTTGCACTATAACGGCCAAAACTTTTTCAATAGATTGCCTATTATAATTTAACTAACATCCATTAATCATTGTCTGATCTTAAAGTTCGCTTCGTCCTATTTTCTCTATAAATTATAGGTACGTGAAGCAGTAAAAGGCTCGCTCAGCGTTATTGAGCACGCAACGAACATGCTTCACGTCTTACTAGCAGGCTCCATTGAGTCTACTTACGACTAGATTGTTTTCAGCCTACGTAAGGTTTTCTCGGCTTTCCCTTTGTTGCTCTTCAGCATTCGGCTTGAAGTTGGAAAATGATGCTTTTTACTCATTATCTCACATGTGCCGGCGTTTAGCCATTTTGTGGTCACGTTTTGCAGTTTTTCCTTGCATTTTTGTTCCAATAAATATGTAGCGAAAGTTAGAAGGAATTTGCTTATTCACATATTCTCACTAGTAACCAACCGCAAAAAGATCAAGATTTTAAGCCTTTTGGGACATTTTCACAGATTTGGTGGCTTACTCTTAGGGGATCGTGGAATGAATCCTGTAACTTTTACTACCTTGAATTAAATATTATTGATCTCCGATTTTTGAGAGATCTATAATAAAGCTAGTCTATTATAGAACTAGTACAGACTAGCTTTTGACCACGGCTTCAACCGCGTGGTACACGGGTAAAAAGTAGTCTATGTATATTCCATCTCAAACTATACTCATATAAATCGGTTCAGCCGAAGATTTTCATCAAGAAACAAACATACTTTTGCATTTATAATATTAGTAGGATTTCTACATTATATCATGCGCGCACTGGCAATTTAAATTCTGTCATGTATAATAAGATATAAGTATTATGCAAGGTTTTGTATTTTACATATAAATACTGATTTAATGTGTGATGTTGTCATGCCGGTTAGGTTTTATAGGGGTCTAACGGCGGGGGGGTTGTGCCTGTGAACTACTGTGAAACCTAGGTAATGTTGCCGAGTTCCCGGTGGTTCGGGGTCGGTGGTCCGGGGCGCGGGGCGGGGCGGGGTAGCGCGGCGCGCGCCTCAGTGTTAAACCGCCCGCGCCCGCGCCCGCCGGCCCGCGACCTGCCTCTAAAGCTACCCTGCTACCCTCGTCCTAACCTCAATCGGTTCCCTTACCTGCCCACCCAGTTTACCACCTGACATCTCCGAAGAACCCCAAACAATTTTCTACCCTACACTCACATATCGGTGCACAAGAATGTTTTTAACTAGGAAGCACCGTTGTGATATATGTTGTTTATCGTCTTTACCACACTTAAAGTAATGTATTGTTGTATTATAGATATGGAATTACAATAGACGGTATGCAGTAAGACTGCTATCTTAGCGGGGAATCATTACTGCGAATAGCATTACATGCGAAAGGTAACGAATAATATTAGCATTCATTGAAGGTCTTCTAAGAAGTATATTCAAAGCTTTTAACGTTTTGAAGAGCAGTAATCATTGTAGACCCTGTTTGGGCATCCATTTACAAAATCCTGTTTCATAACGACGTCTTTCAGAAGCTCAGAAGTTCTACAATTTTATGTAACCGAGAAGGTATTGAAAATCCATAGCCGACATTTCAACGTCGAATTTCGTAGAAAACTTGTTGTTTATTTTATTAGAGTAGAGTATTACCCGAGTTCGCGTGTGGTATCGATCGGCCGGCCGGCCGCCTGGGCCTGGCACGCGATCATGGCCGGTGCACTGGCGATGTCCCACGGCACCCTTTCCCATGTCCCAATGCAACTATAAAACAAATTATAACATTCATTTCAACTTCTATGTTAAAATAATTAATATATACTTCGTAATACTCGACGTTTTTGTGGCCTTTCGACAGCGCATCGCTCATTTATTCGACAGTTTATAATTTTAAGAAAACACATCATTGAATCTAAAGACTGCAACAAGCTCAAATGAATAAGTTCAAATTAAAATGCACATATCTTAAATGAGTGCGGTAACGCGTTACTGCTCCGGTGTTCATGGTTGATGGTCACATGAGGTATGCTGAGTTGGTGTGCTGAGTGAGTGGATGACCGGGCGCGGGGTTAGAGGCGGTGGGTGAAGGCAGGCGCGGTGTCGCGAGCGCCACACCGCGGCAGGCGCGTGCCGCCGCCGCCGCCGCCGCCGCCCCGCGCTCCGCCGCCGCACCAGCGGGTGTCTATGATGGGCTACATCATGGGATGCGCTTGTCTGAGAGGTGCGTACGCCTAGGATATTAACGCACCGTCCCATAATATTATGGAGGCCGTCCACTATATTATTTTTTGTTTGACATTTGCACGCGGGGTTTTCACGGCCATCTCGAATCAAGCTTTTAGCGTTGAAAACAGATGGCGCAGCTCTGAGCAGAGCATTCAGAAAGAAAGTTAATTGATAATTTGAATTTGTCAAGCAATTAAAAACAATATTTTTTGTTTATATATAACACATTTATTTCTTGGCAATCAAGGTGTACTCGAATCGACGTCATACTTTATGGAAGAAATAGTGTCGTTTTCTGAGTAGGATATTGACGCATCGTCCTAACACTTCGCTCTTTTTTACGCCAATCTATTATCTTATGCAATTTATTGCAATGGCTCGGTTTGCCATATGTCCTTCGTAAATGCATTTTCATATTGCATGCGATGAGTATTTTAATGAGATGTAAGAGCGCTTTACGTTAAATCCGAATTTCAATTAATCAAGCTATTCACCGTTGACGCACTTGTGTAAAAACTTCAGGCAACAAAAGTTCATCAAACCCCGAAAAGGTGTGACGTTATTATTAAAAAGAAAAAGAATCGATTCAAGCTTTCATGACCTTATGATCTTCCAATGATCAAAAACTAAAATCATGAGTTTCTACAAAATTCTCGTGTATGAAACGACGCACGTTTGGTTGACTCGCTGAGTCAACCAAACGTGCGTCCACCAAACTCATGCCGTTTTAATACCAGACCCATCTATCATCGAAGATTGTAGAAACGTTGACATTAAGATGAATAAAATATGGAATTGGAATGGAATATTCCATACCGCACTATTCCTACTGCTTGGAAAATTTATGATTTTCCATGTTTGAGAAAATAATATATTGCTGAAATATGTTCTATGGGCTGTGTTTTTCTGTTCTACGCCGCTGTCCGTGTCCCCGACCATGCGGTAGAGTCGTAAAGTCGAAATGCGCGAAATGTATTTCTTATCCCTTCTTGCTTTTCACATGTTATGTTACGAGAACTAACACCGTGAGTGAATTACTGAAAAGCTTCTTGACGACTATTTCGTACCATATGCTCATAAACTTTGGGCCTCTTTCATAGATTATATTAGAAAATAATACATGTTGAATAATGTTTAAGATCCTCTGTAAAGTGTTTTTTTGTCCTGGTGTATGCAATAAATGAAGAGTTATCTATCTATCTACCTAATAATTCTGAGCACAGATTTTGCCGATGTACTACAGAAAAATTGTGTTGCATATGCCGCTCATAATATAATGTACCATAACTACAAATAATTTACTATAACTTATAACTTGCGTTGCTTATTACAAATTCCTATCAAAATAAAATTAACACTAATAATTTAAGGGAAGCCATTCGTTTTTAGAGTTCCGTAGTCAACAAGGAACCCTTATAGTTTCGTCATGTCCGTCCGTCAGTCTATCTGTCTGTTCGCGTCTTAGCTCAAAGACTCTTAGTACTAGAAAGCTGTACTTTGGCATGGGTATACTCGTACATATTAATCACGCCGACAAAGTGGTAAATTAATGAAAAACATTTTTTTTGTGTACCTCCCCTACACGTAATAAGGGGATGTTGTTTTTATTCTTGTCCAATAGTGAGGGGTGTCGTAGGATAGGTTATTCAAAAATATTGAGTGTGTGCTAATACCATTTTTCGATTCAGGGATCCGTTTGCGAAATATTAAGCTTCGAAAACTATCACAGCTAAGTGGGCCTTGTTAATGAGTTAATGAGTAATAATCGACCAACTTATTTTACTTGGACAACTAAAAAGGAAAATTTCGTACAAATCATATTTGAAAATTACTCAGATGACGTTGTCAGTTGTGTAAAACAGTTAGTTAATATAAGTTTATGAACCATGTCAAATTATGGAAAATAGGGCTCGTTTAAGCCGTCACACCGTGAACTCAATTAATATGTTCATAGTATCAAACAAAAAAGCCCCTTCTAAGTCCGCATATTGTGACGGGCAACTACGGAACCCTACACCGTACGTGGCCGACACGCACTTGGCCGGTCTTTATTTATGTAAGGCATGCTCTGCAAATGCATTCAGCGTATAGCTACATAATTATCATATTTTTTTTTCATAAAATAGAAATAGGTCTTGATGAAGTCATCAGGAAATGTAATTAAAAAAAATGCTTATGATTAATTTATTTTGCAACGGAAAAGTAAAAGATGCAAGAGAAATCGTTTAGATAGGTATTAGACAAGAGACTTCGTTTTCTTGTTTTAAGAAAACAAAATATTGAAATATAATCTGTCCAACAGATATTTTTTCCTGTCCAAGCTCCACAAGAGTTGCATTAATCATAAGTGCTGCAAATGCAAGAAACTTTACGATTTGTAAAATGTTAAAACAATATTCCACATCCTGCAATACTGTGACATGATGTTACGACATGGCTGTCTGGCCAATTGTTCTCTCGTCGACCGCCGACTGCCAAGTCAGCATTATCATATCGGACAAAAACGGGCCGAATCTTAATCATACCGGCTTGTCTCCTGACAAAGTCCGATGGTTGTGCGAATTCCGGATCTGTTTTTGCGGCTGAACATCTCCGAGTAAAATAAAAACGATATAAATGCGTGTTGTTTCGTGGAAAATAATTTTGTTTGTTTCGCGCAATAAATAATAGGAAATGCCAGTACAGACTCTGAAGTAAGTTCGTGTACAAATGATATCATTTGGCAGATCCGTCTACAACTTTTAATATCAATTATTATTTATATTGCTGGCTCCCCTTGTACTTTATTTTGTTGTTTCTTCTGAATGTTTTAGCTTAAATGCGAAATACCTTTGTCTTCTAAAATATTATTTTGCTCTTGTTGTTCCCATAAGAACATAAAAGCAAAGCTGAAAAAGAGTATGCTCCTGATTGTGAAGCTGTTTTTATTTCATGCTGAATATTTTAAAATGAATTCAAGGGAAAGATGTCAGTGACCTACGTTTTCAGAGTCAGAAATGTATAAAGTTTGGAACCTCTGCGGTATAAGCAGGTGCTATGTTAAAATGAAATTTAATCAACTTCATTTCGTTTCACGCTTACAACTGACAAACTTTATTTGAATTGTTAAACAACCTAACCGTTTTTGCTTTAATAAAACAACTTTTAGCGGTGTATGTTTTTTTATAACTTGGTACATTTCTTGGACTATTTAGCCGCTGGACCGTACATAGGATTCATTCCATATTGTATGATATCGCAAATTATATTTAACACATAAAAATATGTGAAAACATCTTCACATTTCTGATTTTAATATTTGATGATTAAAAGCAAATTTGCGTGCCGAAGTTTTTACTAATATACGTCAAAAGTCACTATGATTTATGCACATTAATTAGTAGCGTTCAAAGAAAGAGCCACTTAAATTATGATGCATTTATAAAAAATAAATTTGCAGTTCATCGCACTCCCAAAATACAATTATGGCTGTTTCTAATGTTCAACGCGTACTCGTGCTAGATGAATGGCGATAAATTAAAAATTCAAAACAAAGCGAGGCGATGCGTGGGCGGGTGAACGGCAAAACGCGGAGGGCGGGCGGCGATCGAAGAGCGCGCGCGGTACCCGCGGCTTGGTTGGGGGGCGACGGCGAGGTAACGATCGCGCGGCCGGCCGCAGTCTTCCAGCCGCCAGCGCGCCGCGAGCATGAGCGACGTCGGCACGCTCGCTGCGATGGACGCGTTCGCGGGCGGCGCCCGGCGTAGGCCCGCACGCCTGCCGCCGCCGCCGCCCTTCGTGCCGCCGCCGCCGCCTCAGCGCCACGACCACTACTACGTGCGACGCAAGTCCCCTGTGCCCAGACATGGAGGAAACCTCACCCTCTTCACGCGCACCAATGGTACCAGCACCGTCCTCCCATTGCACCAGCACTTTCATACATCGGAACCGCCAAGCTCCTGCTAGTTATCATCTCATCTTTCGTCAGTCCATGTCACTGCTCAAGTTCTGTTGCACGTGCATTTCTTATCTGTTAGTAACTTCCTTATTGTGCATTAAGGTAGTACCGGTAAAGGTATTTCTATTTTAATAGCACATCATCGTGCATTAAAATTTCAACATAATTAAGCTCTAGTACATATTTGTAACCAGCCACCGAACGCGACGCGCATTCGCAATGTCAATGTCACTACTGTAGTGCGTTCCACTATATATTACTTTAAATTATCTAGTTGTACTTAACTTTAGTAAATCATACATTCTATCTGTATCAAAATTATCAGCGCATTTCTGCCAAATTAATTTCTTTGTCAATATTCAACTGCGTTAGTATTCATCTCGTTCTCTGTGCATACCTATTATAAACTTAATTAATTATACCTGAATGTTGAAAGACCTGCCTTATAGACCGATTAAAAGAAACGACCAGTTTTCAGTTTGGTAGATGAAAGTAGACTTTATTTCCAATTACAGCAAAGGTAGTATCTGTCAAATAACACT
This sequence comes from Perizoma flavofasciatum, assembly GCA_958496245.1. Classification (NCBI taxonomy): domain Eukaryota; kingdom Metazoa; phylum Arthropoda; class Insecta; order Lepidoptera; family Geometridae; genus Perizoma; species Perizoma flavofasciatum. The sequence goes on along the minus strand of OY292425.1, from coordinate 6,788,089 downwards.
AAATTTTCATTGTCAACGTACCCAAAGGTACGAAGGATAAAACGCCCACACGCCCGAGCGCTTTTCATAACCTCACAGTAATAATCTTGTATGAATAACCTAAGTACATACTTGAAAAGGCGTTGTAATTAAATATGAATGTCTACCCACATGTTAAAGGAGAATGTTACTGAAAAGTCTTAACGTTCTATAAAGCTTTAGTACTTGCTTGGCTTAGAAAATGGATGTCATGAAACTGGTGTACCGAGTATAGCGATTTCGTACGGAATTCTAAAGAAAAATATCAAGCAAATTTCCGATGAAATGCTCACAGCTAATCTCTTGATTGAACGAAATCGAGGAGCTTCGATAAAAGCGGATGTTTATGAGGAGGCTGCTCCATGTGGCGTCGGCGATTGAGATGTCAATAAATAACAGCGTGGCGCCCCGCGGCCTTGTGCAACTATTTGCGGCCTGCGCTCGAGCCGATCAGCAGCCGGCGCCGGCAACAGCCATTTTAATTGCCACACAAATGTCCATCACCACATTCCACTAGATAACGACGTCGCTCTTCCTGAAACCCTGGTGTTTCAAGTTCACTTCTCGTGTAGCGTAAATAATTTTTGTTCAGTTACTTAAGTAGGGGCTGGTAAAATGAAAATGTTTAAAAGAATACAAAGAACTTGTCATTCTGTAGTGAATGAGTTATTTGTCAAAATAACGTTTCCTCTCTACTCTTGTACTCTGTACTCGTAGATAATTCGTTTTTGGTAATGCCCAACAGCACATTGCAATATTTTTGGCTTAGCAGTACTAAATTACGTGCTTCCATTCTCTTCCATTCATTCGGATTATGAAATTATCACGCTATTACTATGCTTCACTACGCCAATCGTATTTCTAAATGTGGGGAGCTGAAACAACGCAATCTGTTTAGATGTGATTATGCAGGGATTGGCATAAAGGCAAAGCAATAATTCAGAGAATGCGAAATGGCTGAGGCCGCCCTTGATCCGCCCGCGCCGCTGCCTCCGACCTACCTCCCGATAACGAATGTTAGTATAAGCTATCCCTAGTTTGCTCATGCAAACTAGGAATAGTTAGAACATTCTCGATAGAGGTAACATATATTTAATCATCATCATATTTATTTATTAAAATCAACATTGGATCATCATAATAAATGTTAGTTATTAATTTCTTATTCTAAATTAGTTACATTCCTTGAACTATTTGGCTACAAAACAACAAGTGAACAAATAAATACGTAATTAGAATTGTAAATGTAATTTTTTTTTTGTAACAAACTAATTGAATTGGAATGGAATGTCAAAATTACTATGTCATAAAGTTAAAATGTCATTGCAACTAGAATAAAAAAGATAGTTTATTATTAAAATGGATCATAGAACAATGGCTGAGATAAGTTAAGTCAAATCTATCTGAGAATACCCTCAAAATGCTGTTGGAGCTGTCCCGGACCCTGCGCACCAGAGATGTGCACCTCTTGCGCATGGTGCTGTAGAAACAGTCCACGCGTGCCTCGGCGAACATCCCCGATGCGCTATTTTAAGTATCACAAATGATCGCCTACTATATTACAGAACTCAAACTCCATAATTGTGATTGAAAATAAATGAACCTCGTTACATAGGGTCAAAGTAAAATTAAATCGGATCCGCATTACTAAAATCTGATGCAATTTCGGTTTTTCTGATTTGCATACGTTTTGTATTGAAAGATTTACGACGACTCAACGTTATCTATGATGTATGTTAGTTTATATATAATTAATTATTCCCTGAAGAACAGTATCCATGACTACCTAATTATATTAACCACTCCTTCGTTACATATGTATTGATTACCCAATGGAATGACATCCATAAAATATCCTATTTATATAGAGTACACGATAACGGTAAAAGCGGGTATTCGTAACATAATTTGTTGAAAGGTAAAATTGTAAAACGTTATCACGTCTCGTTGGCAGCCCGCCTACGTGGTTGTCAATGTCATGACTGTTTCTCATCTTCATCTCCTGAATTCCTTGAGCAATATTGTACGGCACCCAGTTGTCGTGCCGTGTCGACGATTATATTGGCCTCGTTACGAATTCAAGAATATTCGTCACTGCGTCGCGTCAGGTCAACATCATCGCTATTACTGAACGTAAACTTTGAGACTATGTTGATTAGATTTAGATAAAGTAGCCATCAATGTTATTGGTAGCGCTATTTCTTTGTACTGTTTAAATAAACGCCTTTCTATTTTACTAATTAGGCTAATTAGATAAATCTGGAATCTGAATACGTGGGCGCTTGATGGATTCCAAATCTCGGTGAAATTTCAATGTCTGTTATTATAAAGGTGAAATACCAACATGTCAGACGATGTTTTCTTTTTTTCATGTTTTTAAGTTTATTTTTAGCGTGTTCGTATTTTGGACGGATTGCTCGTCGGATTACGTGTCGTGTCGAATACGACGCGTTGCGTAGATCCTATCTCGTAGTACGTAATCTTGACATTGTACGTAGTAGCTATACTGGTACAACTCGGCTCTGGGGAACGTTTCGCTATTGGCATAACTTCCTAATTACCTCATCGCATAAAGTGATAATTATTTATATTTTTACTAGCCTCTGCCCACGGCTTCGCCCGCGTGGTACCCGGATAACAAGTATCCTATGTGTTATTCTGATGTATAAGCTATATTACTGTAAATTTTCATAAAAAATCGTTCAGCAGTTTTTGCGTGAAAGAGTAACAAACATCCATCCTCACAAACTTTTGCGTTTATAATACTAGTAGGATTGTAATGGGTTTTGTATCGTATTCAACGTGTTTATTTAAATATTTCTCCTACATTCGATTATTTAAGTGAAAGCCTAAAACTTTTCAAAATACAACGTTTTCAGGCTAGTTAAAATAAATCGTATTTCAATAATAAGATTTATTTCGATTATATCGTTTCGCGCAATGGTTTTGATCGCTGGTCATTTCCTTCCACGTTGAGAACATTAAAGGTTGCCGTTAGCATAGGTGAGTGCGAACACATGTTCGTGCACCTATAGGCCTTACGTAATGCTGCAGCGAGCGGATGTCCTCGGGCTGGGCGGCTAGGCCAAGGGCAGACGCATTGATCGACTCTCCCGGCGACCTTTCCAATCACAGCTGATGTGGAGAGAAAGCGCGAGCGCACATCTTGTAGTCCTGCTAATATTACAAATGCTAAAGTTTGGATGTTTATTGTTCATCATCTCAGTAACGGCTGAAACGATTTGGATAAAATTTGGAATAGGTATAGTTCGCAACCTAGAATAAACAAAGGCTAAAGGAATAATAAACATCTTCTCGTAGTTATAAAGCATTTTTTAATAGCAAATGTTATAGTTTTTTCAAAATATAACATTTGCTATTCAAAATATATCATGCTTTTTTTCATAATCTTAGGAAGCGCTCTATATTGAATTATGGCGATAAAACCTTTAAGATAATAACCTTGAAGTCATACAAGGCTGCTATATAAACAATTAAACACACTAACAATCAAACATACCCTTTAACACCAAACACAGCTTCACTTTAACACAAGTAAATTTTAATTTGGCTCCTTTTTGTTTGTAATTAATGTCGCGGCAAACTGTTTCAGATCGTTATAACATAGTGGACACATTGAGTGTCTCTCTCCCGTGCCACATTCCCGGTGACAGAAGTGGGAAAAGCACCCGCTCACCACATTGAGATGAAATCAAATCCACTTTTCCTTTGAAATTGTTCTAAATATACGATCGCGTCCTTGTTTTCCAACCCGTTTTTCCAAGGGTTATAACCCGGTGAAAATGCTTGGCCAAGGGCAGCCCCGCTGAACGACTTTCATGCTCATCTTTGCCGTTTATAGAAGGAGAAAATATACATCTTTTTATAGAAGATATGACTCTGTAACAATTTGCTTCTACTCTTAACTTAAAAAATGATTTTTTTATATTGATTTCGCTTGAATCGTTTCGCGTCTTTCCAATCGCTGTAACAAGGGATAACAAGGAGTGAAACGACCAAGGTCTTAGGCAGTTATCGATTTGAGGTCTCATCAAAGTACATTTTGATACTTTTACATATTATTTTTTGACATTATGGTTTTCTGGTGAATGAAAGTTCTAGCCCTCTGCTTTGTTAAATGTTCATACTTGTTTTATATATTGAATGACGCACGATTTAAAGCACCGTGCTGTGTCGCGAACGCTATGCCTAAACGACATTGCAATTACTTGTGACGTCATAAGAAAATTCTTGAAATACTGTTGCTTCAATTCTATCTCCTCTTGGCTTTGCCGTCAATAAGCCAAAACAATCTGAGGTTTTGTTTATATTGTAAAATAAATTTGGGTACAAAATTAGATTTATTGACACTTATTGGTTTAGTTTGTCTCTCCATTTATGAAAGAGGGTCTGGTCTGTTTTTATCCAGATAGGGAGAAGTCTTAAAAGTGTCTTAAATCCATCGTTTTATATGAATTATAGCATGATTAAAATTAACAATGTACAATATATTTTACTCGTATGATTAAATGTAAGAATAAATAAATGCATACATATATACAGGGTGCAAAAAAGACTACTCCCGAAAACTTCGGGAGGTGAAAGTAAGTTCGGGAGTTAGTAGTCTTATTACACCCGGTATAATGTTCTGCATGTTTCCCGAAGAAGGTAGAGGGTGTAATAAACGCTATTATATATACGCTATTATTTTCTTAAACATTTACTTCTTATTTACTTACCCATAATTATTTAAATCCAATATTATAATTATGTTGAAGTCAAAGATGAACAATAATTAGAGAACAGCAGCAGTTAACCATAAGTGGGAAATTACCCATTTATCAACATTGCCAAACTAACGCTCGGCATGAGCGTTAGTTTGTATTGCTGAACAATAAACCAGTGAATTTTTAGAATGAAAATCAGTATATGTGAGTGTAGAAAGTAGCACACAGGTAATTGGTAGTTGATCTATTTCGCAATACATTTGAGTAACTTGCCGTAGCGGGTCACGAAATTTCGAGGCTGGCGCTGCCAGGTGCTGCTAACTCTTATTGCTTCATACAGGCACGGGTCCAATGGCTTATAATTGGATTGAACCATTTGCTTTGCGTTACAACTGTTTCGTGTTTTTTAAAGAATTTTTAAATGCGTACATGTGAATGCCTTCATTTGCTCCGGTTTGCTTTTTTGTTTGTTTTTTAGTTTGAACAGACTTGGAGTCTGTTCAAACTAAAAAACCAACAAAAAAGCAAAGAGTTCAAACTAAAAAACCATAATAAATGAACTTCGTTTTGTCATCTGAAATACTTCGATGATGAAGTGTATTTGCGTTCAAACCCTGCTCTATTTATAATGAGACAAACAATTTCGTATATTGACCCAAAAAAAAAACAATTCAGCACGAAAATACGATTAAACTGAATTATTTCATGAGCTCAGGAAACTCATCGACGAAAAAATCGTAAAAGAAATCAACTAAACTGGAACACGATAAGACATTTTAAAAATAACATTTACGAATATCCATTCAGCGCGATGTAGGCGGGGTTTCATGTACGTTTATTAGTTATTATATCTCGTCGAGTTACGGAGATGCGTCAATAATACAATTCCATGGGGCCAAGGCCGACTCCGACGCGAGCCGGGACGGTGAATGGAACAGCGTACTCGTCTATCGCCTATTATTAGAATCATCGCCATACCCATACATACAAGTAATCTAGTACCTAGACAAACCCACTATCTACACATACCGCGAACCGTACCGTTTTTATTCAAATTACACACGCAGCAATAAAAATATATGTACAATGAAACATTCCAAAACAAAATCAAAGAACTGAGTCGATATCATCCATATTTAGCGTGTGAAGTAGGTACAATAATTCCTACGGAAAAGTTTATCTTCAATTTTGTTTTCATTTTTATTTTCAGAACCAAAGAAAGACAAATTGGAAAATGGTGGCGAAATGGTGAGGCCTGAGAGGCCGAACACCTTAACAGCAGGCAAACACGCGCGACGGATATGTTATCAAGGAGACGTTGGTAAGTTGCATTCGCATAAAGTAATAATGTGTACTCGTATTAGCATAAAGAAGCATTTTTTTTACTAATCTCTTAACTTATTGCACATCCTACTAATATTATAAACGTGAAAGTTTGTGAGGACGGATGTTTGTTACTCTTTCACGCAAAAACTACTGAACGGATTTTGATGAAACTACAGTATTTATTATTATTTATTTATTAAATACCTCTCAAACTTACAGCCAAGGGCCAAAACGTTTTAGGGCTAAAGATATTACAGTTTACAGAGAACATAAAAAAATCATACAGTAATTAACGAATATAGGTTTTTTCATAATAAATACATCTATCTTTGGTTCCTGAGTAATCATCGAGTTGAGCAGTGCAAGTGCATTCGCTGTGGGGGCATACCGCGCGGTGTTAGTGCGGGATGCGGGAGGTGCGAACAAACGCCTCGCGCGCGCACGGACGTAGCGGGAGGGGACGTAGAGCCTACACTCCGACAGGGCGGCAGGGTTGTCGATGCTACCCCGCAAAACAGAAAAGTAGTGGATAAGAAGTGCGCATTTACGACGTAACTCGAGCGTATTTAGTTCGATCATACCGCAAATAAAGAGGGAAGGGTATAAATAGGGATAGTATCCGTAATTTTTTTTGTAAAGGAATCTTCCGAACTTTTTCTGAACCCGTTCTAGCATTATTTTGTATTTTTCCTCGTGAGGGTCCCATATCAATGCATTATATTCGAGCTTGGATCTTACAAATGCATAAAAGAGTGATACGATTGCGGTCCTATCATGTAACCGTGCCGATTGCCTCATTACGAAACCCAAAGACTTGTAGGCTTTAATGCAAGTTTCAGCTATATGCGTATTAAAAGATAGTTCGCCATCCAGAGTCACGCCTAGGTCACGGATCTGAGTAACACGCTCCATAGGTACACCTGACACATTGTATGGGTGTGCATAGGGCGAGGGTGATCTTGTGAAAGTGATGGTCTTACATTTAGATATATTAAATTGTAAGAAGTTCCGCTCGCTCCAAGCAACAACACTATCGATGTCACGCTGCATCGCCATACAATCCGCAGCACTTTCAATTCCCAAGAATAATTTCAGGTCATCGGCAAACATCAGGCATCTAGCCGTCTTAATAACATCCGGCAGATCATTGATCATTATCAGAAACTGAGTAGGACCGAGTGTGCTTCCTTGACTTACCCCCGATAACGTCAAATAAGGATCTGATCGAAAACCAAGCAGTTGGACATATTGAAAACGATTTAAAAAATAGTTAGAGAAAAAATTCAGTAAGTTTGGAGTAAATCCTATGGCGGCTAACTTCTTTAAGAGAACGTCATTGTGGACACGGTCGAACGCTTTTTTAAAGTCGAAATATGCCGCATCTACTTGTCTCCTCCGATCCATCTCCGCGGTAGCATAGTCCACAAAGTTGACATGGTTAGTAGCAGTCGATTTGCCTGCCAAGAAACCATGCTGGTTTTCGTTTAAAAAAGGCCGGATTTGACTAGAGATGCGACGGTTGAGTATAGCTTCGAATACCTTACCACAGGCTGAAAGAACGGCTATGGGCCTGTAGTTCTCGACCTTTGACCTGATCCCACCCTTCGGTATAGGTGAAACTCGCGATAATATAGCTTATAATCAGAATAACAGAATATCATCATCAAACATCAGAATAACACATAGGCTACTACGTGAAGCCTATTTGTTATCCTGGTACCACGTGAAGCCGTGGGCAGAAGCTAGTATCTACTAAACCCGTTTAGTAGCTATGTGCAATAAGTTAAGAGATTAGTAAAAACTAATATAATAAATGCGAAAGTCTGTGTGTGTGTGTGTGTGTGAATGTTTGTTACCACGTATCTCCGTAACTACTAAACCGATTTTGATGAAATTTGGAATGTAGATAGTTTAGGATCTGGAATAACACATGGGCTAATTTTCGAAAATCGACCCCTATGGGGTTAAATAGGGCGGTAAAGTTTCTATGAAAAAAAAAATTGCAGTTGAGTTCTTAACATTGAATAAATTGTAATCCTTGGTTCGATTCATTCAAAAGTTGGTGGACATAGTTTGAAACCTGGAGACGGTCATATGCTACTTTTATTAACATACCACGCGGGCGAGACCGCGGGCAACAACTAGTAAAAAATAAAAACTGTCGGTATTTGAACTAAGTTAATAGGTACGTCTTCAATGGCGTCTACGAATTGGAGTGAACTTGTGCAGATACAAAAAATGTGGGGCATATGAAACGGTCTATTTAACAACTTTGTGGCAAAAACTTTTGATTCTAAATACGTTGATGAGTAAATTACCTACAACTCTAGGTAATTTACTCTAGGTATCAAATTCCTGATTACTTTGTTTTTCTGTTGGAAATACTGAGAAATGACTCGATTAAACCTAACCTCTCATTACACTGCCAAAATTGCAATAGGAAACTACTCATTTGGACTTTTATTTCTAAAACTTTAAAATGGGATATCGATCAAAAAATGGTATAAGAACCTACTTTTCAAGTTTAGGAAGGTTAACATTGCAAAGGCGGGCTATATTAGCCATTGTCTCGTTCTCATAGCCATCTTGCTAGTATAATTAGCAGGGCGGTCTCTTCTGCCTGTTTCAAAGAAGCAACTTGTAATACTGTTATACTGTAAACGTAATTTTAGGTTATTAGATTAAAGCGTTACTAAAACCACTCTTAACTATTCAATACACAAAAATATTTAATAACTAATTCTGCTTACTCTCTCACCCTGTTGAGACCAACATAGTGCAGAACGCTTTCACACAATATTAGAAAAAACTCAACAAGAAATCAACACTTTTTTCAATGTTATTCTGAAGCAAAAGTATACTTGATCAAAAGCGGTTACCGTCGTCTATTGACATCTGAAACATTTATGCCTATCAATAAGTAACTAAATATTGATTTCTATTGAATATCACTTGTTTTTTTTTCATATTAGTAGGTGGCTATGGTACGGTTTGCGACGGCGGAGGCGGCGTAAGCGACGAACAACTGATGCTGTCCGATCTCCCGGAGCCTCCGATAGCCGTCTCCGAGATCGGGCCCATCCCGCCGCCACCGATGTTCAGCTCGCCGAGCCCCACGCGTCACCACCACACCAGCACGCCGCACCACTCGCACCAGCACGCGCTCCTTCAACATCCTCCTTCTGACTGTAAGTGTACAGCATCTACCCTTACTTGTCCTGCTTGCTTAGCATGAAGACCCAAGACATCGGTTTTGTCTACCGCCGAGAAGCCAAAAAATATTTTGTCCCTCTCTTTTGTTTGACAAAAATAGTGTTTGTCTTCTTTTCGTAGACAAAACGTTGTCTTGGGTGCTCATGCTAAGCGAGCTGGTGTTTTTAATCACAATCACACCTGATGGAAAATGCCGATGTGGAGTTTGTTTTGTTAGTTTAAGGCGAAAATACGTCACTCACTCCATACGAATTACGTACAGTGTGATCGACGGATTCGGGCAGGAAAGCCAACAATACAAATAAAAATAACTAGAATAAAACTAGTTCAATGCATACTTAGTGCTTAGATCTTAAGAATACCAAGTAGGGGGTAGTCAGAGGCACGTCGTAACCAAAACTTTTAAACAAAAATCCTGATCTCTTTATCTAAGTACTGTGATTACCTACTGAATTACATAAAAAATACTCATAATAGTGAATATTTTCTAGTTTCGAAGGATGGACGTAAGACGAGTTATAGAAGAGCTGATTAAAGAAAACAAATCTTTTTAGTAAAATTTCACTAATTGTGTTCTTTTATTTAGATTACACCCTCAAGTAACTATTCTAATAGTAACTTGCAAAGTATCGGCCCATAAATTTTAACATAGAATCTTTATGGCCGTCGCACATTATAAAAACTCGAGTCCAACTAAACCGAAAGCACAACATTGAATCTTTTTATCGTGATATGTACAAAATAATTTGAACTTCAAGCAAAGTAGTGCGCGATGTGAGGACGTCTGAACCAGCCTTGAAGGTATACAAAACGATTGCAAAAAAACGCAAGTCGGGTAACACACAAACAAACACCTTAGTGTAAAAAACACTGATAAGGAAACTCGCGCCGGCTTTTTTAATCTATTCTAGATGTTTATGTAGAGATGGAGACTAGGCAATAATGCCATCAAATGTCAATGTTTCCATTTGCTTTCAAGTTGAACGTTTTTTAACCAGGTATTCATTCAGTACCAAAGCTGCGAATAACGTAAATGACCAAACACATCGACAAATTCTATTTTCGTCGGCAAAGCCAATTCGTACTACGCAATATTCCGTCCCAAAGAAACAAATTAATTTAATTTAAGTAACTCTCCAAATAACCCTTCTCTCTTCTATGGAAAGACATCGTGGCACCTTCTTTCCCCGGAGAATGTATGACGCATTTATCAATATAATATCGTTATATGACACACTGACTGACAATCAACGCACAGCCTAAATCGTAAGTCCTAGGGACCTGAAATTTTGAGTGGTTGAAATTCCATTTGGTTTGTGCATTAAAAAAAATGATTTTCCGATATTCCACCCTTAGAGGGTGCAGCAAGAAGAACGTAGAAGAAGTCGCGGGGTGTTCCATATATTATAGTTATATTATGTTCCATTCAGCGGAAGACGAGGATGAGCAAGATGAGGACGAGGAGCTGACGGACACGAACCGCGTGGAGGAGATCCCTCCCAAGGAGCCCATCTTCAACGCGGTGCCGCTCAAGTCGGCGCTGAAGAAGCGACCCGCGCCCGCCGCCTCGCCCGCCGGCACTCCACTCACGCAGCGGCAGGACCACCATCACACCAGCTTCAAGTCAGTACCGTTAATATCTTTACCCGCCACGCAATGAAATACCGTCTGTATCACTACCCACAACGCAACAAAGGTCATAAAATACCGTTACTCTTACTAACCGCGACGAAATAAAGGCCATTAAATATCTACCATCTCTTTCAATACCCACAACGCAATAAAATCCATAAAATACCGTTACCTTAACTATCAGCGACGCAATAATGGCCATGAAGTACCTACCATCTCTTTCACTACCCACAGCGCAATAAAGGCCTTAAACTACCGTTACTCGCTCTACCCACGACGCAATTAAGGCCTTGAAATACCGTCCTTTTCACTACCCACAACGCAATATAGGCCATAAATTACCTTTACCGAGCCGCGTGAAATTACACTAGGCTCTTCTCAGGGCTACCATACCCCTGGTCAGATCACTGATATAACGTAAGATAACCAAGAAAAAGCCGGTGTCGTAGAATAAAGGTAAAAAACTGAAAAGCTATCCAATATTTAAGTAGAGTTGGAAAGAGATGGCACTATATGTAATGTATAAAACTGTCTTTAAGTCGTTAGTAGTAGACGTTAAGTAGTGTTTCAGTATTCGACAATTATTCATTTACTTTAATTACATTACAGAGGTCTGACAAAGGCAAACAAGCGGAAAATATTCAAACAAGTTATAGTACCTATTTCTATTCTTGACTTGTCGTTAGTATAATTTCAGTATAAAATATGTCAAGGGGCATTCTAACCAAAGTGGGGCTTTGATCGGCCTAAGAGTGATTAATCACCTGTTGCATAAACCTTTTGTTACGAAGTTTTGAAAAGCGACGTAAAACAATGTCTTTGGCGAGTGCTTGGTTGGAAGGGTTTATCTATAGCTTGATATTTATATTTATTGTGAAATAGCTTTATTTTATTATACTGTTTTGGGATATCTTGGAAAACAATGATAGTAAATCTGTATTGCATTTCTTAGCTAAAATAAAGGGGAAAACAATAAAAACTATTTGTATCTGTAAGCTGTCCCCACTAGTGGGGAATATTCCAATTTTCAAAAAAGTTCTGGCGTTTTCCCCAAATATATTTTATATCTTGGTCAAGTTTAGCTTAAAAAAATGCAACACAGAATCATTACTGATGGTGTTTATCATCCACGTCAATGTTCCCTAATGTGTATTCGATTCGATTTATGAATCTGAAAGCTCTCGAATATTTTGCTTGTGATCATCCATAAATGTGAAAATTGATTATGAGGCGTGATGAAAAATGTAATTGTTTATTTCCATCACGCGGCGGCATCAGGCGGCCGCCACCTAAACCCAGGATCCGAATATGGTAACTGCTGCATATTGAACTGTCGACCATCTGATTGGCCCGCAGACGGTCTGCTTCACAAAGCATCGTGCATTGCACGCTTCCTATCATCTTATACCTCTATAACTATCTCTCGCAACTGCTCGAAGGCATAATACTAGATTCTCATAACAACACATTTTCAAATACCCAGTTACATATACCTAGCAGGATACAGAAACGCTAAAAATAACCATTGAAAAATTAACATGAGATATCAAACACTACAAACGTAACAGGAAATTCAAGTGTAATGTCACTTTTTCCTGTCACAAATGTATACTTACTTTGGTAACAAATATATATTTTGAAAACTGTTCAATAATAGAAAGGCCAGAACAAATGGTTTTTCGCCTCATATGACATGACAGCTTCACAAAAAACATAATCGAATGAAAAATATAAGGAAAACATGGAAAAGGAAGGCCGAAAATAGATTACATGTGCCAGATAAGCGAGAAAGTCGCTGTCATGTCGTGTAAGAAGGTAAAAGAGACCGAATTGCATCAGTTGCACCGAGAACTACATAACTTTTAAAATGATTAAAATATATTTAAATGTTTGTGTATCACTGTACAATAACTGCTATTACGTGAATACGGTTATTTCAGAATTTATTATAGTGAGAATCTGGCGTTTTGAAAATCTGGTCTTATGCTCTAGAGCTCTCGCAACGCCATCATAACGCATTACTAAAATTGCCATGATCATGACGCTTTACTGATACAATATCTACTCCATGTATTTGTCTATGTGCATTACCTAGAATGGTTGTATCCATCGATATGGTTTTCTTGTCATTCTAAATGTTGTTATCAATGTTGCATGTGACTGTACCCAATAGTGTTACAATATTTAAACTCATAGATGTATGTTCAAAATCTAAATGTTGTAAAGCTTACTGTTATCGATATTTTAGACGATAATTCCCGGAAAATACAACTGGGATAGTTTTAGGTGAATGTTGAAAGTAACGTTCGAGTAAAGTTTCACGTACAACTAACATTTGTACCACATTTTACACGACAATCTTTTCACTGACATTTTTACACAATGCCCCACAAGTTACCACAGTGTTTACTACTAGTAATATCACTAATTAAATCAAGATACATTGTAATACGTATTTAGCAATATTATTATTTTAATCATGATTTTCAAAACAATTCAACAATGGATATTTAGTAATGACCTAACTTTCAAACGCAATTTAAAATTAAGCTTTTTCAACTAAGGATTGTATTTAAAATAATGAAATAAATAAATAACCAACGGTCACATATTCCTGACCCGGAACAAATATCCGCAGAACATGCAAACATTTGTCCCGAAGCACGAATCGGGAAATTTAAAATACTGCTTAAATTTTGCGTTTACAAGTATGATACAAGGCTCTGCTCACAGCTACGCCCGCGTGGTGCCTAAATAAAGAGTTTCAAATTAAATCCAAATCGGTTTAGACGGTACGGAGATATTTAGCAACAAACATCCACTTCGCATGTATAAAATAAGTGGGATTAACAGATTCTAATTTGTGCAATTGATTACGACAGTACACGACCGGTGCGCATGGGCAACGCGCACGAAAACAAGGAGAACGCTCGTCCGTGGGAGGAGCACCGCGACGACTACGCCAACGAATCCGCCGCGGCGAAGCTGGCGCGAAAAGAGAGCCTCAACATCAAGCTGGCGCTGCGCCCCGATCGGCAGGAGCTCATCAACAGGTGAATTATCATTTAACTCTTGGTATGCTAATTAACACATCAAAAAGTAGCCCAGGTTTCGAACGCAAGACCATTGAAAAGCTTATAGCAGTATCCGCAAGACTGGCGCTTACGAAAACCTGCTGGAAAAACAAGCGAAACTATGGCATTGTCTATCAAATGAATACTTTTCGAGAATGTTAAACAACAAGATTATTTATTTCAGTATAATGTGTAGGCTTTCTGAACGTCAATATCTGTTGGCTTTTATCAGAGATTTTCGCAAATGTTGTTTTAGGGATAACATCCTTTTTTATGCAGATTTTGTATAATCGTAAAACGACAAGACCCCCAATCTACGTATTTATTAAGTCACATTTGTAATTCTCTTACCGAATCATCTATGAGACTTCATGCTTACAACACTTCCTAATGTGAAAGTTAATGAGTTTATCCCGCATACTATAATAGCCAAGAGACCGTTCGGTATGACTCTATAGAGATGCGATGTCAATGTCACGTTCACCGGAGCACGTAATGAAGGATGTCACTCGCCACTTATCTTTCGCGAAAACACGAGAGTACATCGTGCTATTTTCAACCGAGAGCTATCAGCGGGTTTGCAAGAATGAGCTTGTTGATTCATGCCAATGTTCTAGTGTTTGGTGAGTTTCTATGCATCAACGTGTAGTTATTATTATACTGTAGTAACGGGCGACGTTTGGTTTGTATCGACGTGGTAATGCCTGGCGACAATGCAAGCCTGGGTGTGTTATTTTTATCAGCATCGACAGCCAAATTTTATTGTTATCAACGGTTTATTCCTTCCTGTTTCTATGCTTGCTCTTGGCAGTAGTGGCATCGTATTTTTGAGCGGTCTGATTAGTGTCGTTAGCAGGCATGTATTACTGGAAAGTATTTTTTTTTAATCTTTATTAAAGTGGTTTGAGTTAGGGTTGCACAAATGTGTTAGTTAGAATCGTAGAAAGAGCGTGTGTCTGAATCGTGGTGAGACGCGGTCTCTGAATTGCATACGCTTTTAAACAGTTCGGAACAGTGTTTACGATCGTGAGGTGTCTCAGGTTTGTAGTTAGTGGTGTGTTTTAGTATCGTAGCAAGAGCGTGTGTGTCAGGATTGTAGTAAGTGGTGTGTGTTGGGATCGCAGCAAGAGCGCGTGTGTCAGGATTTTAGCAATTGGTGTGTTAGAATCGTAACAAGAGCGTGTTGGTCAAGGTTGTAGCGAGTGGTGTGTGTTGAGATCGCAGTAAAAGCGTGTATGTCAGGGGTTGTAGCAAGTGATGTGTGTTAGAATCGTAGCAAGTGCTGTGTCTGGATCAGAGTGACCCGTGGTATCTACATTGCGTGTGATTATTAACAAATCGGAACGTAACATTAATTTTGCGTTAACTATTACTGGCTTATTGGGGATGGGTCTAGTTCGTCTCTGCATCTCTGCCTGGACCGTTTGGAACACATTGCGTAGCGGCTCTCGCCCGTAGTTCAAACGTACCCAGCCCAGTCGCACTTTCATTTGTCGGTTTTCTGAGCCACGTCAGATGTGTAGTAATTGAAATATATCTGCGCAGGAATATCCTGGTGGTTCAGAGCGAGTGCGAGCGGCAAGAGTCCTGGGAGGCGATAGGCGCGCGCCTGATCCGACGCCTGTCCATGCGGCCCACCGCCGAGGAGCTCGTCGAGAGAAATATACTCAAAAGTAAGTTATTTTTACGCACTCTGATGTTAATGGTCAATTTCTTCTCTCTCACACACACACACACACACACACACACACACACACACACACACACACACACACACACACACACACACACACATACACACACACACACACACACACACACACAAAACTGTTTATAATATATAAAATACTGTTTATAAAATTGTATAATATTCATCGACTTAGACCCACACACACTTTCTCTTTTTTTTCTCTAACTCCTTTTATCCTATTTATCCCACGTTCTGATGCGGTCAACCTACTTATAAGTATTCCCCCACCTTGCTCTAGAACATAGGACATGAATTGAAAAATAAAAATATAGAATATTAAATATTCTGTACGCATTTTATTTATATTTTGTTCAGTCATTGAAAATATGCATAACAAATTTCTAGGTCAATCGCCAGCTGAGGAGAAAAAGC
The DNA here is from genome assembly GCA_958496245.1 of Perizoma flavofasciatum. Taxonomy (NCBI): domain Eukaryota; kingdom Metazoa; phylum Arthropoda; class Insecta; order Lepidoptera; family Geometridae; genus Perizoma; species Perizoma flavofasciatum. The sequence goes on along the minus strand of OY292425.1, from coordinate 6,771,977 downwards.
AAAAGGAGGAGAAAAAACGATACCTGCTGCGCAAACTAAGTTTCCGACCCACAGTCGACGAGCTCAAGGAAAAAAAGATCATCCGATTCAGTGATTACATCGAAGTAACACAGGTAATAATCAGGATAATCAATTTATTGTTGGCTCTTATCTGGGTCAACGCATTAGCATTGCTATTCAGTATGGCAATGCGGCCAGTATTTTGGTAACGCTTCCATCTGGTGATCTGGATCAGTTGAGCTATCTACAGGTCATTTGCAACGGTCTTTTGATAGCTAGCTGTTTCATCTGTATTTGTATATACTTGTACATAGTTGTATGAATAAATATAAAAATTTATTGGTAGTTAAATTTACACGTCAGTCAGATAAGTTAAACACAATATAAAAAATAAACACTTCTCACTTCACTTAAATTAATAAAGTGTAAACATTAATTTGAAAAAATCCTACTACTGTTATAAACGCGAAAGTTTGTAAGGATATGGATGTTTGTTACTCTTTCATGCAAAAACTGCAAGGGTATTTCTTATCTTAGATAGGTTCTATCACCACAATTCACTAGAGGGTGCTGCAGTCGATGATAAAAACACAGATCGCGTGTTTTAGAATTTTATAAAATGTCTATTTATTTATAATTATTTGATTAATTTGTTGACAGGCACATGACTACGACAGACGCGCTGACAAGCCGTGGACGCGGCTGACTCCGCGCGACAAGGCCGCCATCAGACGCGAGCTCAACGAGTTCAAGAGCTCAGAGATGGCCGTGCACGAGGACAGCAAACACCTCACTCGGTAAATACGCCACGCAACTTTGCGGCTCTGGGATCTAGACAAATACCTCGAGCTGACTTTTCCTTTTACGCGAACGCAAATTTGTCAAGGTAAAACTTGGCAGCTGTCACGTGACATTTCCGCAGCTAATGTAATTCCCATACAATTCAATCTTTCCGCAGGCGTTAACGTCAACAGAAAGTGGTATTTGTCTAGACCCCTGATTATAGCTGCTTTTGATGTTATTTGTAAGCAGTCCGGTACAGTACATCCGATGGGAAGTGGTTATCGTTGTATTAATGTTTTGATGTCTGCTGATACATTGCCTGTCTTGAAGGACGTGTTTTCATGTATTGAAGAACTCTAAGGCGGGTTTTCTCTTAATTCACCGGATACACTATAGAAAGAAGCTCATTCCACAGCCTTCACATTATGGTGAAGAAAGTACGAAATACTACGATCAGAGAATTGCGATCTGCGTGTCGCGATGTACGATCAGAGAATTGCGATCGATTGCACTTAACTGGATACCTTATAAGATATTCAATAGTCAGAAATATTAAGTAACTAATTCCATTGAATCTTTCTCATCTTGTTCTTTCTGTTCGACGCTCGGCGAGGCAACAACTCTTGTTGAGTTTTTTCGAATATACATTGTGTGAAAGCGTTATGTTTTGTGTAAGACTCAACAGAGAGAGAGATTAAGCGGAATTAGTAACTTAATATTTTATGACTATTGAATATAAGACGCTTAAAAATGGGCTACTTTTGTGTTAATTTCTTGATGCAATCCTATAGCCGTCGCAAAATAAAAAGAGTAAAGAGATGCACCTATACAATTGCAGCAAAAAATTGCCACAATACTAGTTGCGCCTAGTTTTGTGCGCCTTTACAGGAATGGATTTCCGAAAAATTGACACCAGTAATCTTATCTTGGATATGGTCAATATCACTGCACTACTGAACATATAGGATGAAGGAGCCATCTCCGTCCACTGAATTTCAGCAACGTTTACGATGGCATCAGTGCACAAGTCCATTAAATACGAAGTGATCATTATAAGCAAACTCTAATTTTAGATTCAACCCTATCAAGAATACAGTAGGATCTAGAATAAGTATCGCAAAAGGCAGATTTGATAAATAGGTTATTTCAGGTGGTATTGCAACCGCAGCCGGCGATCAGTCGAAACGTCTGCTAGGTCATGAATGTAGAACTAACGGGAGATTTGTTCACAGATTCCATAGACCATGACGGCTGTGCCTTAGAGCCGGAGCGAAGGCGATAGCAGCGAGGAGGCGCGGATAAGACGGCGGCCAGCGAGCGGCGAGCTCACCCACGACATGCCAGCGCCCGCGGCGACGCACCTGTGATCATAAAACGTTATTTAGATTGACTTCCTCCGACAACTCGGAGGATTTGTACGCAATAACTTACACATGCATCGGTAAAGTGTTGAATATTCTAAAGTTGCGTTACGACTGTTTTGATGTTACATTTTTTAAGCGAGTGCAATCTTGTTTTTAAATCTATTATTGTATCGTAGTTATTGCCGAGTACAATTAATATTATTACTATGGTATCGTTAAGTTGACGTATTCTAAGCGTAACTATACATTCTTTGAATTGACCTTCGAGAAAGGTTAGTGATACTGATTATTGTGGTGGAGTGGAGACAGTGCGTTTTCAAATGTGGATAGTTGTTGCGAATCTGTCGTTCTGATATGTGAGACGTATCCATCAAATTCATATTTGTGATTTTTCTTATATTACTAGCTTTTAGCTCGGTAGTCATTAAGCTAGATTCGATTAAACGTTTATTTATTTCACACATTTGTAACGCATTTTATATGGTATGGTCACAAGTTTAATTTGTAACAAATTAATCGATTATTATTTGTATTTGTATTGAAATGTTTTAAAGGCATTCAACGTGTTTTTGAACGAGTACAATATTACAAGAATTTAAATGTCTCGTAAATTCAAGCTCGGCGGGGCTCGAACCTGCAACCTCCCGTTTGGCATGCGGGGGCTAAATCAACAAAGCAACAAGATCGTTACCAGCCGAGTCGAAATTCTTGGGATGTTTCGGCTCGGATCGCCGAGTACACTATTAGCTGTATTGTTGAGTATATTTGCTTTGAGATGTATATCGGATTTAACTAAATTTTTTTCAATGTATTTAAATTCTCAAGAACAAAATGTAGATTATTATTAATCAAACTTATTTCTAACGATTATTCTATTTTATAAAATTTTGTGAAAATTTCATTGTAAGGTAAGGATCGTATATCAAAAAAAAATAGGTGTTATATTGGATTGTTAGCTAAATTGTTGATGGCTCGGATGTCATTTGAAATCTTCTTGTGTATAAGTGCTTCCAAATGCTGTGCAACAAAACAATAATAATAGTTATGAAACGTTGGATAATAGCAATGGATTTTCCTTTAGAATTGACCTCTGGTAATTTTCTTTTGCGAAATACTAAACAAACGAACGTGGGTTTGCTCTACTCTGCCAAAATATTGTTTTTCATTTGCAGCACTAATATATCACCTATTTTATGATACGAAGACATTTTTTATTTGTTTATTGTTTTCTTCGACGTCCGGTATCTGAGATGGACCCGGTGCGTGTTATTATTTTATCTTAGTGTGATTCAATAAATATTCCATTATCAATTATATCCTAAAATTAACTGATTTAATAATAACCATAATAGAGATAATTTACGTTTGTGATGATTAAAGACAACTGGTCCAGTAAAGAGATTCCTAAGTACAGGGAGAGACTCAGTGATTATAAACGCACTAATAGAACGCTGTTGTTATTAAATTAGCACAGAGAACCCTATAATATCGAGCTCAATGTAAAACGAGTTGGTAAGGTAAGTTTCATTATATATCCTGTACGAAAAAACGTCGGCGGGATCAAGGTGTTTCAATTGTCGCTCTAGCTAGACTAGGCGTAGCGTAAGATATTACAACTTTAACGAACTATCCACTAAATGACTATGTTAATTGAATTGAATGAGCTCTGTAAAGCTGTAGTTGTTACGCATCCAGAGATCACATTGAAGTTGACTCGATGTGGGATGTTTTCTATACGATAGTAGGCATAGAAGAGCAATAACACTGCTGTCGGCTTGTTGAGCTGAATTGTGAAATTATTTCAACATAGATTTTAAGAGCATTTTTTACATTAATGTATAATAGATAACTTCTTATTAGTGTAACTCATAGATAGGAATCAGTTATGTTTTTTTATAAACGCGATGTAAACTTCAGTAGCGGTGCCATTTTTTGAGGCGTGCATTTGGAAGTCGAGTGATACCACGCCTGATTTGAAAGAATACCTTTATGTTAAGCTTAGTTACAAAACAGATCAAAAATTTGAATTTAAATCAGAAAAATAAGTAATTTTGGTACCTATCATGAACATGCATCATATACATTTTATAGTATATTAACTTAAATTGGTTATTCATCAGACCATTCCATCATAGAATAAAGTAAAAAGCCAAAATAAGGACTTATTTTTCTAAACTATTTTGTTAAATTTGCAATTAAATTTAAGGTAAAGTTGTAGATGTTTATCGATATAATATTGTAAGATTCAGATTTCCAAAGATCTAAGGCTCAACTAAATTCTTTTAGCAAGCTTACGTATAGCTATCGGTTTTGTCGCGCGTAGAATTTCGTAGTATCTCGTTTTCTATAAAATATTGCACTGTTGTCTAGATAAATGAGAATACTCAGGAAAAAAAACCCAGACATCACAAATAGGTAGATTTGTAAATCATTGTTATTTTATCAATAAAATTGTGATACCATTCGTATTTAGCGTTTTGTATTATTTACTTGTGATTACGTTGTGTTAATAATCTGAATATCTAATGCTAAACGGTGCTATTGTTAGCATTCTAGCATTAATTTGTTAATTGGAATCTGAACATTTTCGTAGCAAATAAATAAAAATTACAAGACACAATAAAATATAATGATTATTTTGTTTCAGCTTTACATTTTTCTTGTATAGGTAAGTGATACATATCTTATTGTTGCAATCCCGACCTGTGTACATTTTAAGTACTGCTATGTTCAACTGGTTGAGCTGTGTAAATTTAATATTGCCTGTATTTCATGCAAATTTACATGCTGGGTATGAAATTAGTAGCAGCTCAAAATGCATAGTGTTATAATAGATTTTTGTATAAATGGTAAATTAAATAGTCAGTATGCGTATACGGCTATAGTCATAACAAAAAAAAATACAAATTCCTTAAAATTATGCAAAATTAAACAACCTACCTATATCGATAAACATTGTTAAAAAAAACCTATAATTATGTATATAATTTCTTATCGAGTAAATTGCGGAATCTCTTTATTTCCATCGTTATATCGCGCGCATCTTTTGTGCTATTTACAATTTATAATTGCTACTTATATCAGTAATCTGAATACTGTTGCTTTTATTTTAATGTATAAATTAATGACATGTTGTATAAGTATATATATTAATAGCCATAAAATTACTTGTTTTATATAAAGTAAGTTTGTAAATATCATGATTATACATTAAGTTTTATATACTCGATTGTTTTTGTTTCGTCTCCGTCTTTAGATAATACTATTTACAATGTCATATTACTTCTAATTAATTACGCGTGCTCCAATTGCATGCGCTGGATTAAAGACACATTCAACGTAGTGATCACAAGTCACAAACATAAGATTATCTTTGTCGCCACCTATATAATTGGCACATTGTTTGAATGGAATAGACATAACTTTCTGCATTTATCTTTAAATACCTAAGTGATACCCGATTGGCAATGAAGAATTCTGGTTTCTGGGGAATACTAATGAAGGCTTTGACCCGTGAGGCTGTACCGGCGACGACTTTCGATGGTGCTTACTTATGGTCGTGCGACTGGGTTGAGAGAAAGTTAACTGTTGTGCGTACCCGTTACCGCGACGAGTTGAGACGTTCAGTCGCTCAGTTTGCGTCCGCCGATCGAGCTGAAATGACCGCGCGGTGATTGACGTCCGCTCGCCACACAATGTTTACCTTACATCTAGTGATCCGGCAAAAAGATAACAGAAAGCGACAGTGCTGAACAAAACCTTTTTGATTTAGTAAATCTGAATAGTGAGTGAGTTAGTGTGTAAGGTCATAGTCCAAAGTGCAAAGGTTGAAACAAAGGATTGTCTTGTTCTCTGGAAATATGAAGGAGAGTAAATCACGAACCGCGAAAGACTCATGGGAGTCCGAGGTGAGATCCTTTTGTATTAAATTACTTATGTGATTCATAATATCTCTGGGTTGTTTTGTCGAGTTAGCAGATACTTTCACAAGACTAAAGATAAATATCATACGAGTTAGTAGGCAGTTACCATAAACTAAGTAGGTACCTAATGAATTCGTGGGACATTTAATTCTTGATCAACACTTTCTCCTCATTAACATTATAATTTTTTGCTCACACCTATTGTGTATGGTGAGAGCTTTATGTAGCTAGGATTATGAATAAATAATAAATATCCGATAGGTAGGTATCTAATTGCGTGATTGAAACTATAATATAAAGTTGGATATCAATGCAAAACGAAAATACACCACTGTTTTTTTCCGAATCAACAAATTACTGTTTAGGATCCGGAAATTCGGGCCATTTGCTGTCGTTTATAATTAAGTTTCGTGTCTATTCGTTTGGTTGATAGTGATCGGCCCAGACATAGTTGCTCGTTGATTGATAGTGAAACCCAGAAACTCGTGTCTAAGACCTGTTCTACCAGGAAGTGCCAACTTCTTTATACCTAATTCATCAACAAACATTGCAATGATCGACTGATTTTCAAGTGGTCTCGTCGAATAAATAATCTTAAATTCCACACTCGCTTTTCCTTCTAGTCCTTTTCTTTGGCGCTCGAGGCGCATAAGTTTTCGTCAAAACACCAGTAAAGGGGTAATTGTGTCAGCTGTTTGCAGTGTCATCTGCAATCCGGGTCACAGTCCGGCTGACTCCGGCTGTCGGCATCCATACTGACAAGCTGACGACCACGGTAAGACTGTGCTAATAGTCACTTAGGAACTGCATGCAACTCGTACGTAGGTATTGTTTATAGCTTTCATAGGTACATACCTACTTTCTTATTTAGGTACCTACATAACCTACCAGCGTTTTCTAAGTTTTAGAATAAAATAAACAAACAAAACTGTTGGTTTGTAGTCATAATCTGAAAATATTATTAGAAGCAGTATCAAACCTAACAAATTCAAAAAGTTCACGACCTTCTAAAATATCGTCGTAGTCACGAAGTCATCTCCGTGCTATGCAATCGTATTTACTATGCTTTCAAATATTCTGCGAAATATGATATCGTTCAGGATTCTTACAAAATGCAATGAAATTGAAATCGGAGCAAAGTGCACTGTGCATGTAGCTATAATATCTGACTGAGAACTAGGTGAACTTTGAATAAATGCAGCTGCCTACTTAGTTGTATACCTACTAGGTAGGAGTATTCATTTCAAAACAGTCGGTCAAGAACCGCGGGCCTGCTATTTGATTAACGTTGTCATGTGACTCTTTAAGTAAATAGGTAATCATTATATTGCTTTTAATATCATTATCAACAACAAGTCCACTGCTAGACATAGGTATCCCCTAAAGAGTGCTATGACTAACGATCTTAGGCTACCACCATTCACCGACTTCCCGCAATCATTGAAATATCATCGGTCCATTGGGTAAGGGTAATTTTAATATACGTTTTTTTAATGAAGCTACTAACCTACCAGCCTACCTACTAGGTTAATTCATATTAAGGTTATTTTTTAAATAATTAAAATAGAAGAAATAGATAAGAAATTAAATTCAAAAAAGTTTCAAGCCGAGTGAGCAATGGTTAACCTACATTGATCCCGCTTGGTTTTATGTGAAATCTCAAAAGAAACTGACTGAGATTCTCTACACTAAGTATTTAAAACATATTACCAGTGAGATTTAAATTGTTTACGATAGCAAGTTTAAAGAACTTTCCTGCAATTTAGTACGGATCACGTATTTAAACATTTTCAAAGGACGTTCTGCATGCTACGTGCTGCTACGAAAACGTAGCCAGTATAGAAGATTTCAACGCGCTCTCAGAAAGTTCATCGAATTCGACAAAGCATTTAACTAAAGTAATTAGTGCGTGGCGTAACGCTTGGTTAATTAAGTTTATTAATATCAACTCTTAACTCATACGTAAACAACCGTTATGCAATACCCACATTGCAGACTCAAACAAGTTGACATATTCATTAAACTTTCACGTCAACCCCTCTACGTTTCCGTTTATGAAACTTTCCATAACGGTATCTACTCTTATATATTCCCGAGATTGGTTCTAATTACGGATGGACCGTGATTCCATTATAATGTTAATTGATTTTGTTTCTACTGAATGTGTTATTTCTATGGGTAGATAGAAAATTAAGTGTATTTTATTGAACACAAAAAAACGTTTAAGTACAAAGTAAATATCTGGTCTTTATCGTTTGAAAGCGAGCAATTCAATACTTGTAGACCTTCATGTTTGATATTCCTGTAATTTTTGACACTAGCTGTCATTTTGACGTTTCGGTTTTTAACATTTTGATTCCTGAAATGTTTAAATTAAGTAGGTACCTACCTAAATCGTTAAAATATTGCATTGGTACTAGTGAGAATAGCAACATTTTAAGAGTTCCAAAATAGGCGTATGAATCAAAACTACTAGTACTAGTGTGCATAAATACCGTTATTGAAAGATCTTAATATAGTTAAACACAATTTGGTTTTGGTTATTGGTACGTCCATAAATGATCCTATTCAACAACGCATTTGATGCGTTATTAGTTATCCAATGAAACCGGTAATAGCGAGCTGTCTTCATTGCAGACTTGAACCCAAAGAAAATTAGCGGTTACGGTTGTTATTTGTAAATGAGCACGTACTAACGAAAGTGAGGGCGTTCGCATTGTAAGAGCTAGAGATCTTAATAGAAAACAGCGAAAAGGCTGCGTGCTTTGTTGCGACGAGCAAAAACGTGAGCACGGGATGTAGGTCGCGGCGACAAGTGTAGCTGACGATGCGATTGCATGCATCTTGTCTTGCAATAAGTGAAGAAAACACAAGCAATATCAAATATCACTGCAACTTATTGTAGGTAATCATTGTGAAAAATATCGGGTAGGCACTATTTTAAAAAGGTAGGTATAACATAAAGTATACCTTTACCTAGAGACGCTCTTATTGTTTTGCAAAGTGTACCGAACTGCTTCAATGATATGCACGGCTAGACCGTGATACTAAATTGATTTTCATTCATTGAAAAAAAAAACCGGTCAAGTGCGAGTCAAACTTGCACACGGGTTCCGTACCACCACACAATATAAAATACTTCATTCATAAATCAAAATTACCTCATAACTTTATTGTTTCGATAAAGTAAGTAAGCTTCCTCTGTCTACTTGTTTATTGTAGAAAGGACATGACTAGAATTATAGAGCCGATAAAGTTATGGAGTGATTATGAATAAGAGGTGAATTCTTTGGTAAATAATAAGTCAGTTCCATTGTTTTAATGTTATTTGCAATAACAGAGGTATAGCCACGCGTATTCTGTGAATATTTCAACTTTCTACATATTATGCGAAAATAGATACACTGTGTAACAGCCGACGCGGACGGACAGAGAGGGGGCTAGGTGGGCTAATGAGTGCGGAACTCTAAAAATATGGGAAATTTGTCTACATGTGTTGAAGTACTTTTATTATAAGTTAAAACTTGAGCATGCCTAACAGCTATGCCTCATCGATTACAAAGGTACGTTGCGACACCAAAAGTTTTTACAAGCCAACTTGACCTTGTTCGTACGACGTACGAGTCAAGTGTAGAAACTATTCGCTTGGAATTGCTTTAAAATATTTTTGTTCTCCACGTTAGCCATATAGCCAAATAGTCGTGCTATTAGTGTCCCTTGAGAAGACTCGGCTTCTTATATTTCAACTACTAATAAAAATAAAAATAAATTGTAGCTAATTCATGTCTACAATTACGTCAAAAAAGCCTAAGCAAAAACTTATAGTGACAGATTTTCTATGAAAACTTTAAACTACATATGTATTTTTATAGTAGAAAAATCATAACCATTGGTAAAACTACCTAAGTACTTATGTTCGAACTATTTCTTCATTCAAATGTATTGAAAGTGCTTTGTGGGATTGGAAGTGTTCCTATTGCCACAAGTCAAATTATTTTGCCATTCTGTTATCTAATATTGGTATCGCAGTAAGTTTTGTTTCAACACTTGAAATGAAAACAGTACTTACATAGATCACGGAATCGAAGTAAAATCCATAGTTATGTATAGGTAGGAGTATTTTTTAGGACTTGCTTACTAAATATAAACAAAAATTTATGGGCTTAATAACATCGATGTTTTTAAAAAAACACGATTTCTGAATTATCAATGTATGGAAGTCATCCATAACTCCTAACAGTTTTTGTAAATTAGATAGGTATTACGAAAAACAGGACTCGTACAAAAACAGTCATAGGTTGAACACCCTTTGGAATTAAGCTATTTTGATTTTTTTGATTTCACCTAGGGCACATGAAGTGGTAAAGTATCCTGTGTCTTTAGTTTTCGGAAAGTCTCATTATATTCAGTATAATATGTACCTAACTTATTGCAATAAAATAACTGGTATTTAAATAAATAATTTCAGTGGCTAACACTGTATTATAAGTACCAAGGAACCTACCAAAAACCAACGGGGTAAGTAATCTACTACTCGCATGTCTGGCCAAGTCATAAAATATATTTTATTACCTCGCTTAGATGCTACATTTATGCAGACAATAAAGCAATTATTTATACCATAACTACCTTGACGGAAATGCCAAAATACTTAAGCGTTAATAGCTTAGAGACTTTCTATCTCATGTCTCAAGGTTACCGCTAACTATCGCCGAATCATCGGCCATTGAGCCGATTAAGAATGTGGAGTAAGCCAACATCGATTTACAGGAACTGTTAGTCACGGGTTCCCGCGGTACCTATCTGCTACAATAACCACAATAGATAAAATGTCTACAAACTAGTACTCTATTCCAATGATGAGACATATAGAGAAATGAAGACTAGGGAAGTAAACTCAATAATTGTTAGGAAATGTAGACCAGTCAAGCTTGAGCAGTGATCTGGAGATACTTTCCACGGTCTGTGGTCATAGCTACAAGGAAATAACGTAGGATAGACTTAGTTTATCCCAAACACCATCTAGTAATGCCAATTTGTATCCTTTGTTTGACAATGTATTTCCTAATTTCAAAGAAAAAGTAAGTTGGACTTGGGTAGAGTAGCTTTACTAATTTTGCGTTGGCTTATTAAATTCAGTTTGGAAAATTATCCAATAAATGAGCTCATTTAGTTGCATAATCCGTTTCAAAAGAATCATTTTCAGATCTTACGCGTTCAACATTGTGTACGTACTATATTACAAAACAGATGGAGCGTGTCATTATCTAGCTTTGTATTTAGACGGCTGGAGAACGAATAAGCGAAACTTGCCCAAAAGCGGTGTTTCGTTAACTCTGGACTGAGCTTGAAACCTTTAGTTTTGCACCTGACGCAAACATAGCAAATAGCAATAGTTGTTGCCCTACCTACACCTGTCCATTTTATAAATTAGCACACAATTTTTGTAAAAAAAAACTTTACTTTTAACTTCTGAACAAAAATACAGTAAATGATAACATTTTAATAACAAACATAAAAAATCAAATGTTCTAATAATGTGTACCTATCAACTAGAAATTACATAAATCAAATTAAATTATCGTGGTTTGTTACAATTTTAGGGTATTACGTAACGAACTGACATACCTAAGTACGTACTATTTAAATCTCATGCTGAAGTTGTGGGAACCGTTTGAAGGTCATTCCTCATAAGCACCGTCTGCGACCACGTCTGAACATCGTGAGATAAACGAAAAATTAGCAGATTTTACCAATAAATTGAAACTTACGATTACTTTCCAGCTCGGATATGGATGGACACGGAACGGCAACCAGCGATGCGCGAGGCACCGGGCGCCAGAGTCAACCATGTCAGTCAGCAGCGACATCAGGTTCACACGTCGGAAGATGAGCCGGGGCTGCCGCGGGTGCTGCGCTGCGACCGCTGCTCTCCTCATCCTGCTACTGCTTGCAGCTGTGGCTGTTTACCTCGGCCGTAGGTATCATCAACTTCATCAGCCATCACCCATGGTCAACAGCTTTTCTATTATAGTAGTCATTTTTTATACAACTAAAGTGGCAAACAAGCCCCCCGGCCCCTGTTGGTGAGCGGTTACCCAAAGCTTGCAATACCTGAGGTATCACTCGCGCGTTGCCGACCCTAAGACATAACGGGTGAAAAGTCTCGTGTGTCTGTAATTTCACCCATAACCCTTCAAACTGGAACACAGCAATGCGAGCATTACTGCTTGACAGCAGAAATAGGTATGGTGGTAGTACTTCCCCGGACAAGCTCTTCCCAAGGAGCTCTGATGGTCTCTAGAACTAATATTATAAATGCGAAAGCTTCATCGATTCCCACTGCGGGACAAATGTTTACATGTTCTGCAAATATTTGTTGCTGGTCTGGGTGTTGTTGACCTCTGTACTTGTAGTTCCCGATACCCTTGATACAGGGAATCCTTGTGTGGGGTCAGGACTATGTATGTCTGTTGGGTGATTACTATTTACTTGAGAGGTGTAAAAGGTCCTTCGTCTTTCTATGGTATGCGCCGCACCTTACCAAGAGGTGAGTATTTGAACTATGGATGACTCAGAGCTAGGTTTTACAATCGTTTAGAGAAAAAAAATACTTAGAATTATTGCACTTTTAAGAGATGTTTTTAGAGAGAATGGTGGGCGACCTAGGTCTTAAACGTGTCTTGCTTGGTCGAAGCTACATTCACTTCCTAAAATAATTACCGGTTCACCCTTTAAAACCTTAAACGACTACTATGTTTCATAATTTCGCGCAAAACTGCTATTTGATCGAAGTAGAATCTAAATTGATGTTGCAAAATATCTAGATAGGAGCTAAGATTAAATCAGTCGAAAAAGTTTAAAAACTGTGTAGTTTTTTAGGGTTTCGAGGTCTACAAAGATATTTTATTATTATTTTAAACCAGAAAACATTTATAATAGATAACATGTGAAAATAATATGCTTTATAACAGCCACTTACATTTGCGTAAATCTAAAAACAATAGGGCAAGAACAATCTAAGCGATTCCATCGCTTAGATTCAGAGATATCAGAAAGTGTTTTTGTATGTAGTGCCTTTCTAATGGTTTAGATACTATTCAAGTAAGTCACGCTAACTAAAGTGGGTGGTTATTTCAATTATTATGTTTCTTTGTACCAACAAATCTACCTATGAAACCATGCAATTTACGTCTAACTACCTAAAAGTAAATGAAAGCAAGTTTCTGAAACTTGAAGTCGTGTCGAGAGAGGATAACCTATATATACCACAAAGAAAAGATCAGCCCCGAATACGCTAACAAAATTGCAATGGTGAACGACTTATTTTTATAGGCTTATGTCGTAATTATTCCGCACAATTTTGGTGACATGAGCGTAGAAAAGTTGAAATGTGGCAAAAAAGATTGGTTTCCGGTGATGGCGACAGATTCTATTGATGAAAAGATCTCAGTTTTAAACAACATTTTAATATGACTCTTTGACATCCATGAACAAACATTATCAGGTTCGGAATCGCTGTAATAAACTATTTAGGAATGCACGAATAGTGATCTCACCCGTATTCGTGATTGGAGTAACGTATAGACGTCTTAAAGTCAATCCAACCAAAACCCAAGTTATTGGGAAGCTCCCGGACTGTTGGGAAAATTGACTGGGAAACTCTTCCTTAAGTGGAATTTAATGGTGTGGTTATTCATTTTAAGGACTTGGATGTATTCATAGATTGTCATTTAGCCTGGGGTCCACACCTGGATGCAGCGAGTAGGAGACTTATTGCATCTGCAGGCTCGCTTAGGAGGCTACGTAATTTTCTGCCTACCAACTGCTACAAAAATTGCGCTCGCACAATATCTTCTTCTCCCTGTTTTTGACTACGCTTACGCCTGCTATCTTGACCTTACAGAGGACCAATAAGCTTGAGCGTCTCCAAAATGTCTGCATCAGATTTATTTTTGTTTTACGTAAATATGATCACGTTTCGGAATTTCGCTCAATGCTCAAGTGGCTCCCTATTCGTCTTCGCCGGAATACTCGCATCATGTCCCTCCTATACAACATCCTTCGAAATCCCTTGACTCTCTTCTATTTAAAAGAGCGATTTCAGTTTCTTCACAGCTCCCATACCTCCCGTGTCCTTCGATCATCAGAAAACCTCTTACTGAAAACTCCTGCACACAGCACTAGGTTGTAGTTAATATTCTTTTATTATAATTTTATGTACACTAAATCTAGCTTTTCATATTGACTTTTGGCCCAGGGTGTACGATAAATAAATGATTTATTGATGCAAATAAAATGGTTTGAGACAGATTATATTTTACCAGTGGTTAGTAAATATTTACTATTTGTTAACTGTAAATAGTAAATACCAGGGTTCCTCGAGAGACATTTCGCCCGTCACTAAGCAAAGGCCAATGGGCGATCGGCCTTGCGGAGAGCGTACGGTACACAGCGACAAGTGTACGGCGCCTTTGTTATCTGTTAGAAACTAAGTTTTGAACTAGATATAAGTACCGGTTTGTTAGTTAAAGTGTATAATTTTAGCTTCCCAATCTTTTTAAAAGGCCAAGGATAAAAAGTACCTACCTATATTGTGCTCTATGCACAGACAGTTGATTCCAAAATCGTTGATAGGGGATTTTTACTTTGTAATTGTTATCAACATTCTTAACAAGAATGTTAATAATAATTACAAAGTAAAAATAAAATAAAATAACAACAGTTAAATTTTTCCTAAAATAACATCATTTTCAGTCTTAGCTATAGTTCGAAACCCAGTTTTGAACACACGTAAAAACCTTGTAGAGCTAAAATACTTTGCTAACTACATAATAAAAGTTACTCAATAAAAACTTACCGAGGTACTCACTTATTTATTCGACAAAAAACAAAACAAACAAACACGTCCTCTGAATCAGAGTGTGGATCAGCTCTGATCCATACTCAGTTCCCACGTAGATCTAAATAAGGAGATGAACTATGAACTTATCTAAGTACATGTAAACCTCGAGATGACAGAACATATTTTAACACTTTCCTCTCAATATCGTAATTTCCTTCTGGGCTACAAAGAAAGATTGTTGATTACCTTTAGATCACGCCTACGCCATCGCCAATGAGGCAAAACAATCACAAATCTTAAGTTTCTCAGATTAAAACATCTATCGAAAGATAGAATACTCTTATTTCTTTGAAACTAGAAATACACCTGTAACATCTATAATAATAATTAGTTTATTCATCATCATCATTATTTGATATATATACCATCTACCTCTTACATCTCATGTGAACGTACAATAAATGTATTAAATAATGAGTATTGAGTATACACAAGGCTACGTGTTTAAAACTTAGCCCTTTTGCTGTATATGCAGAATGTGTAAAAACATTACCTATATGTAGAGCAACTCGTAGCGTAGGTAAGTAAATCAGTCTTGGTTGAATAACCTTCAACAAAATAATCGATTGTTTCAGATATGTACCTGTTCGGCGATCCATTAAATCGGCAGACGTTCCGTGGCTCATTCGTGTTGTCCAGCTGGTCGTCGGAAGAGGGGACGCAGGGCAAGGAACCCGAACCGAAGGGCAATCGCACTATCGCAACAGAGAGCCGGTTACAGCAAATGATATACAACTTATATCAAAACTCTGAACTCAAATCCTGTTTTATATCGGCTGATATATTGGCGTTAGATAGGTAATACAAGATATTTAAAAAACTCGGCGACAAAAACTCACATACACATTTGTAAGTGTTCAAAATTTACACAAATATAGCTATACTAGGTATCTCACCAATTAGAGGGCCTATCCATTACCAACAACTGTCTACTAACTTTAAGGTAGGTGATACGTAGGAATACAGCCATCTGTTATACGAAAAAGTACCAAACAAGATGCTCTTAGCTTGCGAGTGTAGAGTTTCGAAATAGATGACTCATCATACTGTACGTGATACATGAATGAACTTAATCTTCTTACTGCGATACAACTACTACAACAACAACAACAACCAATAGAGATATTATTAGAGAAAGTGAACTTTCTCGGATCGCGAGCTTGATGAAGCCAGTGCATGCTACAGTTAGTAAGGCGTTGCAACTTTAAGCTGCACAAATCACGAACATTGATGTATAACACGAAGATGCAAATTGGAGATTCGTTACGCAAAAAAAAACATTAATTTAAGCTCACGCAATGTATCGATCACAGGTCCGTCCAGAAATTCTCGTATTCGACTGTTGAGGGTCAAGTTCTTCAAAGCGTAGATAAATTTCTTTGATCTACGATGACCATTTCTCGTAAAATGCAATAACTTCCTTCATAGCTTATAAATAATACAATATTTACATACGCCATTAAATATAGCTGATCTGTGCCAAACGGAGAAATCCTAATTTTTGTTTACCGGTTTTCAAGTCTGCTGACCGACTTTTATCAAACCTTCTGGCCCAGTTCCTTGTGCAATCTGGAACAACTTTCCAGTTCGGTTAAAATGATAAAACTGTCAAACAATTCACTATTACTAAAGGTAGTAGCTAATTTACATGAGAAAGCTTTGACTTATACGTGATCTGCTTTAAATTTTGTGTTCAATGCTGTTCACGTTTATAAGTAATCCACATTGAAGGTTGCTCTCAATGTTTATAAATGTTACGGCCCTTTCCTTTTGTGATCTGAATCTCAATTATTGGGGAGAGCAATTCAAACGAATATAATGGCACTTAGCCACAAACAATGTGCCTAATTTATAAAAAAAATACTTAGTTTGGCAAAGTGACTTTTGGTAGTAAAGTAATATTGTTAACCTATGAATAGCCTGAGTATTCATTTATTTGATACAGCATAACGGAAGGCAACATAATTTGATTGCTTTTATGGGTTGAATGTCCCAGATTTTTATTATAGGCTTACGTGATTGAGTAAACTTATATTACCTAGATTGAGAATTACTTCCTACATGTGCCTACCTACAAAAGATAAACGGTTTTTATTATAATATTATGCAATGGAAAATTAAAACACTGGAGTTCCATTGACTCCAACCACTCCTAGACATTGTGATTTTTTACGTCTTTGCCAATATAAAAGTTTCTTTTTAGTTTTTTGTGTAGACTCACCGCCGCAAATTTTTCAGCGTAGAGCAAGGTACGAGGGTCCATTTTGAAGTGACTTTCGAGCCGATATTCACAGCAGTGAGCACCGGCGAAGTGACCAATGTCATGGCTCGCGAGCTTTCCTTTCCAACTGTCTTCTCCAGTGATGTCACGACGCTGCCGGAGACGCTCCACATTGAGGTGACACAATATTACCATAATCTATCACAACGACACATAAAAGTACAACCATCTTGGGTTCGTAGGCAGTTCACAGTCTTTCCATCATCCAAGTAAAGTTTTTCTAACCTTTCAACCAACTTCAAAAAAAGGAGGCGGAGTTTATAAACTTTAAATGATATAGCACAGCCGATATTTTTTTTCTGAAAAACACACAAAAACTACTGAACAGATTTTGATGAAACTTTACTTACAGTAACATAGCACATGGGATGTAAGAGGAAGTAATACATCAGAATAACACATAGGCTACTTTCTATCCGGGTACCACGCGGGCGAAGCCGTGGGCAGAAGCTAGTTTATCATAATACTGTATGCGAATAAACATTTTGACACTAGTCGGAAAACCAAACTGTACCTATATCTCAACAATGTTTTATTCACAGGAAAGTTCCATGATCTCCTCAATGGAGTTGAGAGAAGCTGATACGACGCCGGCCGAACCACCCACCACGGAGGCCATACTCTCCGAATCGATAGAGGAAATAAGACAATGCTCCTCTATGTCTCTCCCGATCTGCTCTCATCTGCCGTACAACTCTACATCATACCCTAACCTTGTGGGGCACGCTTCCAAAGACGCGCTGTTGCGGGATCTAGTGGCTTTCAGAGAGCTGCTTGATGCTGAATGCTCTCATCTGGCACAGGTTTGTACTTCCCGAGACAACGGACCCCGTGTATGCGTTAGCCCTATGAGGATGTTTATTTATTACCATTTATCTCCGAATTTGCTTATCGGATTGTATTGCGGTTGTTGAAATCGATTTGTACGCCTTTAGGAATAGTTCTTAGGTAGGTTTTATGGTAACAAGTATAGTGCTGCATTCGATGATCGGAATACGTCAGGGGTTTTAAAGTTGTGCAAAAAATAACTTGTTGGTCATAGTCATTAAATGCTTTTTATTATTGTTGCCAGGATTTCGTTTGCCAGATGCTGCAGCCTCGATGTGAAGGCGACCGCCTGGTGCGGCCGTGTCGCGCCTACTGCCGCGCCTTCCACGCCGGCTGCGGAGCGCGGATGCCCGACCGACTGAAACCGCACTTCGACTGCGCTCGCTTTCCCGACTACTTCGGTCTAGGCTCTTGCACGTTGGAGCCAGGTACAAACACATCATTAGCATATTATCCATTGTTCTGGAGTTCCGGACCTTATTATTATCGCCTTGTGAGATGTTAGGACCGTGATCTACCACCATTTGTCGGTAGGAACTGCTAGACCATAGCTGATTTCAGGCGAAAGCGTGGTACACACAAGAATCGATTCTTGACTAAATTTTAGTAGGGATATATATCAATTTATTGTACACTTAAGTTGCTTAATTAGAAACACGAGCAAATTACAAGCAAATCGCAGAAGTACGATATATATTTTTTTACTGTACATAACACCTAGGAATACCAAAAATATACAGGTTGTTAGGTAAGAATAGAATAGAATAATTTATTGGCATAGAAGTAACACATTAACAAAATATTCATATTAATTTGACTAAGTAACTAGGTAGTTACTTAGTCAAGTTCTACATGCTACGCCTCGTCAATTTGAAAATACATTAATGATTATTATTATTTTTTAATATTATTCCAATAATATTAAAATAATTTAAGTTTGTTGAATTCAAAAATAAACAAACTATCCAAATACATTCAAACGAAAAAAATAAATTCTACACACTCAGTATATCGTCACATCGTCATTTGTATGATTTGTAAATTAAAATAATTAATAAAATATAAAAATGAAGCTTGCACAATCTACATAGAAACAAACACAATCAATACAAAATAGGAAAAAAGATGATTCAGCTTCGAATATCACTTTCGTAGTGGCCATAGTCATTCTCTAAAAAATCCTTAACACTGTACAAGGTTTTATGCAATAGCATAGACTTAACATGATTAAAAAAACACTTATTACTGTCTATTAATTTTATCCTGAGGGGGAGTTTGTTATAAAGCTTGGTCCCAATAATTTTAGGTGTGTTTTGACAAATTTAGTTTTAATCCTTACACTTCGATTACTGTTGCTGCCTTTTATTTTAAAATCTCTAATATTGTCTAACAAATTTTACAGTTTAAAAAATGTATACTGAGTCTGAGGTTAATATTTGTAAGGTCCTGAAGTATTCTCTACATGAGTCTCTATATTTTGCTTGCATCAACACTCTAATAGCAAATTTTTGCATTTTTAATATTTTTTCATAACGGTTGAGTTCCCCCACATCACTTGCAGCAGCTTGTGTTATGGAAGAGAACAACATGACTGTTATACTACATAAATACATACATATTATATATAGAAAACACCTAGACCGGATATTTTCAGATCATACAAGCATTTGTCCCGTAGCGGGAATCGAACCCGCAACCATCTGCGTCTCAGGCGGGCCCACTGCGCCACAGAGATCGACGATTTTAGTAATATGTAACTTTTTCATGCACAGACTGTACGGGAAATCTCCAAAAGTTGGCTCTGTCTCGGCGCGCATGCGACGGCTTGCCGGACTGCGCGGACGCACGCGACGAGCGCGAGTGCTCGCACTGTGCGGCCGTGGGAGGCGGTGCGCTGCGATGTGCCCTGCACGCGCGTTGCCTGCCCGCGCATTCACGCTGCGATGGCACGCCTGACTGCCCCGATGGAAGTGATGAAGCTGGATGCTGTAAGCTATTGGAATGCTCATATACGCGGATAGCAGAACTCTTGTAACACTGGTAAGGCCTTCTTTTCAACGATTAATATTTCCAGTGTGGATTGCCCGGTCCCTGGCATCGTGGCGTCGAGAAAATAGTGAGACCACTCTTGGCGCTATCAGGCGTCGCGCCGGCTACGCGGTGTGGGCGGAACGGGGACGGGACGGAAAGATCTGCGCCGCGCCGTACGAGAGCGACAAGCGAGCGCTGACGAGCGTCGCCACTTCACTCTGCAGGGCTTTGACTTTCAAGTGAGACTTTTAATAACATTAGGTAATATCACAAAATAAAATACCAACCGGTGACAAACGGATTAAATCATAGGGAGCGCGTTGAAGTCTTTTGTATGCTTGCTGTGCCCGGTGCACACTACGGCGTACCTACGTTTTTTTTATTACGCAAAAATTAATTAAAATTGTTTTTTTTTTGTTGCAAATAACATAATAAAACAAAAACTTATTTTGGTCTTATCGCCAATGGTGATAATTAATGGATTAATTAATTAGAAACTGAACCATTTTCTCTCCACTGATAGAGATACCTACGTAACTACAGAATTGTTTTCTTAGTTTTAACTAGTATTCGTAAAATAAAACTGTATGTTAAAATTGGATTGGATGGATTGTGTGACTGATGACATTGGTAAGAAATGGGTTTGGTACTTAAATAACGGCTGATAGAGGAAAGTCGTAGGAGACTCGTTATGCCGACGACCCCACGTAATAAACAAGGACAAGATGATGATTGGTAAGATAAAACTATTTTAATTCCAGTACGGCAGTAACCGCAGAAGTGGTGGTAGACGCCGAAGAAACCAATGAAGACCACAAGAATACCGAAACTCCACAATACGTAGAAATAGTAGATCCGTTCGCATCGGAAATATCCTTCCATAAAAGCAAATGTCCGGAGAGAAAAGTGATCAAAGTAGTTTGCGATAATTTAGGTGAGTCGAAGTACTGGAAATACTGCTTGACACTACCGATAGTGTCATGGTTATGGCATGGAAATAATATCCCCAGTGGAAGTTCACGGCAGTACTAGTAGTGAAATGGTTAAAAAAAATTACCCGTAAACTTACGAGACACTACCAGTATTGTCAGGTGGTAGTTCTAGGGGGAGTCATCATAGAATAAATAAAACAAAAAACACAAACACGCTCACGATTGTAATACCTATGATGAAGACCCTCAGATACAAACTTAGTTCTCCGATTTATTTATTTATTTACGCACACAAAGACATTACAACCACATACAAAAATACAACTAACAAAATTAGGTTCTAATCTTGATTGCAACATAAACATATGTGCGCACAGCTAAACTAAATAACTACATTATATAGAGCAGAAAGTGAAACTTATGTTCGATCTGAAAGGATACTTAGTTGGGGGTAGTCACGTCCAAACATAGGTAATATTTGGCACATGTCCGCGTTTTGCGTTTTTTTTTCCTAATGTTAACCACAATTGGTTAAATTGAATAAATAAATTATAATAAGTATCCAACAGTCACATATAATAAATTACGAGTATCATGGTAAAATAACTTATTATTACGGATTACTAGCTTTTGCACACGGCTTCGCCCGCGTGGTACTCGAATAAAAAGTAGCCTATGTGTTATTCTGATGTATTAGCTATATTACTGTATAATTTCATCAAAATACGTTCAGTAGTTTTTGCGTGAAAGAGTAACAAACATCCATCCTCACAAACTTTCACGTTGATAATATTAGTATTCATGGATCCAGAATAAATATCAGCAGCTCACACAGTGGGAATCGAACCGGCACCTCTTGCGCCTTGCGTCTCTTGTGCGTTTATTAATTAGCTTATATTTTTTCTTAAGTGTGCTTAATAAACCGTTATAGAATGTGGTGTACAATCAGCGAGGGGGTCTAGTTCGTCTAAAGGCGTGGAGGGGTTGGTCCGGTCGGCGCAGCCCGGCGACTGGCCGTGGCACGCGGCCTTGCTGCGAGCTCACGTGCACGCCTGCGACGCGGCGCTGATACACCCGTCCTGGCTCGTCACCACCGCTTCTTGTTTCCAGGTAACAAGTTACTAGTACATTTTCAAAAACTTAAAATACTGCTAAATATGTATGTACAGTCGCAAGCGATAATATGTTTAGGTACTCACATATTTTTTTAAAGATGTCATAATATTAATTATAGTCTAAAATTATGTAACCATCAACTTGTACCATTATTACTATACTTAATATGTATTTAATATGATTAATACTGAAAAAATATTTTGAAAAAAATGATTATTTATTGCTTAACTTGTCAACTTAATTTGTTGTGTTTACCGTTTATCTCCAAAAGTCTATGAATATGGTTGGTTTTACCGCCACAACTCACGAATGGGCGCGCAGGCGCAGTAATCGATAATGTTAAAACACGTCTACGGTTCAATTCGCGATCGTTTTCTATTGATTTAGTTCTTATTGCAGGGTCAACCTAAAGCAGAATGGAACGCGCGATTCGGTACAGTTCGCATCCAAAGCACGACTCCTTGGCAACAGGAACGGAGGATCGTTGGCATGGTGCGATCGCCCGTCGAAGGCAGCATGTTAGCGTTACTGCGACTGGCAGAACCCGCCGAAATGACAGACTTCGTCAGACCAATCTGCTTACCCGACGGCGTCAGTTCTGACAAGAGCATTTGCAATACACTCGGATGGACGAGGAATAGAGACCAGCTACACAGGGTGCATATTGTGCCCAGTCCAATGAACACGTGTGAAAACGTCAGCATTGCCACGGTCAACGGAATATGCGCTGAACCGCTTTATGATCAAGACGATTGTGATGTAAGTTTATGTTATCACTAGCCTCTGCCCACGGCTTCGCCCGCGTGGTACCCGGATAAAAAATAACCTAATGTGTCATTATTATTCTTCATTTCATCCTAATTGGTTCAGCCGTTACGAAGCAGAAAACATCCAAACATCCGTACTTTATAAAACTAATAATAGTAGGTAGGATAAGCCATCTGAGGTCCAGAGGCGGTCTTTAATTTGTGGACACTTAGATGAAATTCTCAATTTATTTAAACAAAAAATGCTTATGTGCTTTACTTATTTATATGGTTTCTGAGGTATGTCTCTGCCATAACAGCCGTTTTAGCAGGACCGACAGTTTCACGTACCCTTCGAAGCACGAACTCGCTCTGATTATATACATTCCATTTGAACTAACAGTCATTCCATTGAAATCCAAGTCAATCTTGGATCTTTTGAACGAGATTTGGACAAAATTATATACATAAAGTTACCAAAATAGCTCTTAGAAATAGCAAGTTGAAGTGGCGAAGGCTCGCAGAACCGACTACTGCTGGGGAAGGAAGGTTCTCGAATGGCGACCCCGACCCGAACGACGCAATATCGGAAGGCCCTCAGTCGATGGACCGATGACATCGTGAAGGTTGCGGGAAGTCTGTGAATGGATGTGGCCTAAGATCGTTCGTAATGTTATTAGCCTACGGCCAGCAATGGAGTTCCACATGTGTTGTTGATGATGATGATGACATTTTAAACTCGTGTTTTTTCAACAGGAAGAAGAATATGCAGGAAGCTCCATGATGTGTTTCGATGAAGAAACGAAACATTGGTCGTTGACAGGTGTTAGTGGCTGGCGGATTGCTTGCTCGAAGATTGGTCTAGGACGACCCCGGATCTACGACTCTATCAGTTCTCATGTTGACTGGATAAAACGAACCATCTCCGATTCGGCGAGGTGACCAATGTTATTTACTGATAGAGACTGCATTTCATTTGTAAGATAAGAAGTATTGTATTGAACTTTGTATTATAATACTTATACCGATAGAATTTTGGTAATTAATGTAGATATGTAGATTTAACAAATACCATAAACAAGTTGATATTTACAAAAATTTTATACATTCCGCGCTTTTTCCATGTTCTTTTGCAGCACTTCCTGGTGACTTGTACTTGTCTAAGATCCATCCTTGAATTCAAACAAATCAATTGCAAAAACCCCTATTACAATCCAAGCTATGCCGAACATAACAGACAAATATACAACCTACTATAGCAAACCAATAGACGAGCTCCTTACGTCGCGAGTAAATACAACTGGAGATGAACAAATCTTTTTATATATAGGTACCATAAACCTGTCTAAATACTCCATATGATATATAAACCAACTGTGAGAGTGATTGAACATGCATTCCATTATTTAAAATTCTCATTGAAAATGTTATTTGTTTAAGGTTGCAGATAGATTATTAATCCTCGCCTTGGATATGACATACCTACCTAATTTAATTGCTGAATATTTTCTAAACACTGATCTATTATAACTAACTATTGCTAATTGTTGAATTTTATAATTTTATTCCAATAGTTATGCATGTACCTAAATGTATTTTTAAGTTAATTTATGAATTAGAATGTTTACTTTATAAAATGTAAAGTTATGTAAATATTGTGATAAGATTTGAACCAAATTAAATATTGTGGCATAACATGTGAGAGAATACATGAATTCAAACTGCACACAACTATTTGATTTTATGAAGATATTTATTTCTCATAGACAGACAGGATGAGAAGAACAAAAGTCAAAAAGGTAACTGAGCAAGTTAAAGGCCATATAGCTCAGAGAACCCACAACCAATAGGGTTTAATGGTTCTCAAATAGTAATCCACAAATAGAACACAGTCATAGTCAACATACATAGTCTTCATATTGTTGTCGCGCCGTGCACTACGACGCGACGCGGAAGGAGAAAGTCGCAACCACTCACCCTGATGAAGACTCTTGGAATGAGTTGAAACTTAGTCGGTGCCTTTACCGATAGTGCAGTACATGAAAATTCCCATTTTTACAATATGAATAGTCAAGTTCACAATAGTTTTTGGAATACATAGGATTATCATGTATTGTGGGTTTCTGAAACTACTGGTACCACAACACCCAGACCTGTAGCAAATATCTGCAGAACATGCAAGCACTTTTATCGCAGCAGGAAAAGGACCCTGGACCTATAGCTACTTACCGCCGTTCCTTCGAAGTCAATGACAGTGTAGGAAGGCCCCCCTGATGGAGGTAGCTCAAGACCATTGTCTGACCATGATTGGTGATGGTGATGATGGAAAATAGGTCCTAATGCAGCTTGGTGAATCAAACAGGGCCTGCACGAGGTTCCCACATCATGTAGCTCTGTGAATACCTAATTCATGACTGTACTATCATGATGCATGCAACCTGCTATGGTGCTCTTGAACTTTAACTCCCATGCACAATGAACCAATAAGAGTTTAAATGCGGAAAAGGGAGTCCACACACATACATACATATGGTGCTCTTTATTTTTGAAAAAACACTCCCAGACCCTAAAGACACATGTGGCCCGCTTAATGCAGTGGGCAGCCATAGTTTATATTAGGAAACATCAGCAAAACAAATACATACATATATCTACAATTTATTACACAAACATTAAACCTAACTATTTTAGGATACCTTCATCTTTTAACTCACTTCTAATCTTTGCTTGTACATGATCCGGTAGATTCTTTAGCTCTTTATTGATAAATTCTTGCAGATTTTTAAGAGGCTGGTAGTACTGGTGCACAAGTTGAGAGCCCGCTAACATTGAGATCATGGCAGCCGAAGAGAATGCTAAATACTGACCCCACGACACTCCAGCCGGCATTATGAAGCCGCGTATTTCTTTATCTTATCCTCAACAATGTCGTGCGCTCGGCGCTTCTTGAACGTGTTATAAAAGTTTACTTCGCCGACTTTCCAATTGATCATCGAGAATTCAAGGCTAGCTCCAAGGACGAAGAACATTGGAAGGAATCTATAAATTCCAAATGTCTTTTTTCCGGGCCATTTGTCCACAACTTTTTGAATCCAGCCAATTCTCATTGAACAGAAATTATTAGTAACCTACAAATTGTATCCACCTTGCCTAGTCTTACGATTATTTGTTTCTTAGCACAGGCCTCGCTCGATTTTTTCTCGATTTGGATTGGATTACAGAATTGCAAATTTTGCTTGGGATTTTTTTACAATTTGTTCCACAGATTTATAATTTTTTGCTCATACTTTTATTCATTCAATCTTTGTTTTTTTTTCTTCGAGCTGCTGTTAAGGGTTTCTAGTTAGCACTGGCTGGCACTATTTGCCCTTTATCTCTGGAGACAAAAACTTCCAGGTCACGGGGTGTTGCCCAGATGCCTTCCTGGCTTCAGGTATATGGCTGTTGTCACAGTAGCGCTAATTTCCTACGAGGGTGCGCCCAGGACGAGACAGAGGCCACCAGGATCTTCGGACGTCGGGGTGCCGTGCATACAGCAATCGCAATTGCTGTATGCACGGCACCCCGAGGAACGAAGTTATGACCTTAATATAACATAATATCTCGTTTTAAGTAAACCTGTTGCTACTATGGAAGACAATTATTTGGACATGGCAATGCGCGCATGGCGTGTATGTTGTAAGCGGCTAAAGTAGCCACGGCTTAAGTATATGAATGTCATGTTAAGTCAATGTCAGGTTAGTCAAATTTCAATTTATTTTGGTTTTGCACCACAGATTATGATATTGTAGGAATAACTGGTACGTTTTTTGTTGAAGATAAGCAAAATATAGCTAAACCACAGAGTACATTTTTATATATGTACTGTTCAATTTTGTTTATCTGTGTACTGATCTAAACTAAACAACACATGGTTCCCATAGATTAAAAATTTGGTTCCTGCTTGTTACCCTACCCACTTACTGAAGTTTCATCAAATTGTTTGCAGTTTTAGACCTGTGAACCCTGTGACCTGTGTTTGTTTTTATTTATGAATAAAAAACACAGTTACTACGAATTCTATGATAACGTGCCACCTGTGAAGCTAACGGAATCGCGGAGGATTAAACTTCGTACCAAAGGATGGGGAATACTTTCGGATTATTATCTTGAATCTGTTAAAATTAATCGCAGAAAAGATGTCGTTACCTCGGTCGCCACGTTAAGAGTTATCGATAAATCGGGACAGACAACCTGCATTGTGAAAGGAGCTTCTTCTGTGTGCCTATTGTTTGCCCTATCGACTGAAGAATGGAAGCATGTGGAAAAACTTTGCTATCCTGAACAGCAGCTTTTTTATAGAAATTTCAAAAATGGACTTAGCAAAAACTTCCGCTATGAACAAAAACTTTTTTACACATTCTGTGCTTCCAACCAGAGCAATGAACCACTTGCTGCTATATTCCTGAGATGCATAAATACTAGAACTCATTTTAAGAATGATGCATGCATCGAGATTGTTAATCTTAGGAATTGTGATGATCATCTATTGAATTTGTACAAAAATCATCTTAGAGAGAAGCAAAACAATGAAAAATAAGATGATATGATAGACCTATTTATTATTGGCCCAAGTATTGTTTAGGTTTTTTAATTGTGATGAGTGATGAGAATGCAAATTTATCAAGCTTTGCCAAATCTTAATATCCTTACCAATTTTGCAATGTTTTTCTTTACAGTTAAGTAATTTCTAATAACATACCTGCACTGAATAGTTATGTATTAATAATAATCATTGTATGTCTAATGCATGTAGTGTTTGAAAATGCATCTCAATATTTTTATTTTCTACATAGATACCTACCTATTTTACAATATAATTCAGTTATCCCTTTATGGTGATTTAATTGTCACTCTCCTCTCCACCATTTACTTTTGCCAAAGAAAACTGTTTCAGTATTATAAAATATATGTAAGTAATGTAATGTGAAAAAATTCAAACTGAGTAGGTACCTATCTAGGTAATTTTTTTGAATAATGGAGATACAAAATTATCCCAGGTGATTATCTGTTTTTTTACATGTTTATGTTATTACAATTTTAAAACTTACCTATTTAGAAATTTCATAGACCTCTTGCCTTCCAAAGAATTACTAGGTAATATGTTTACAAGTATAGGTAAGGTACGAGTACCTACTACACCCATCAAAACAAGTTTGCAATCATTTTGAAAAGTTGAAATATTTTCCTTTTCAATCGCTTTTCATAGAAATTGATTTTAATTCATTTTATACTTAAAACAATACAAATAAAATGGTTTGGTTTTATTCTAAATGTTGTTTTTTAATAAGGAAATAATTCTTTATTCTATATTTTTAATAGCTATTGCTCATGGCTTCGCCCGTGTGGTACCCGGATAAAAAATAGCGTTCCTAAGATGCTTTTTTCGTCGAATTACGTTGCAAAATTGATATCCACAAGAAGCCCTTTTATTTAAAAGGATAATATTACCCCTGAAAAGTCCATTCTAATCTAAATAACGGTGAAAGAATTTTTAAAATCAGATGAGTAGTTTTATAAATTACCTCTAACATACAAACTTTACTTCTTTATAAAATTAAGTATAGATTTCAGCATTCTAGCAAAATATGTTAAGTTTTCAAACTGATTGCAAACTTTTTTGATGTGTGTATGTAGGTGTTACCCACACGGCCCCACGACTCACGCCCTCAGCAACCGCTTTATCCGCACCTTGGGTAGGTATTGGTGAATATGTTGAGGAGAGCTTAGATGAGTTCCTTTTTCAAAGCAACTTAAAAAATTACGTCAGCTAGACAGAATAAAAGCTAAGTAAAATCAGAACCTGCTGTCCTGTTGGTCTCTTCGTAGACTGTGTCAAGTTGTACGTACTATATTGTACTACCTACGATATTGTAATACTCGCCTAAAATCTCGGTAGATCAAGTTGAAAACGACAATGTTCCACACAAGATCCCTACTGCAGTGTGTTTTCCACATATGAGTACTTAGGTAATATAAACGAGGCGCGTGGGACGCGACCTACGTCTGGTTAGCAGGCCGCAGTACCTTTAATCTGGAGTGGGCGTCGACATCGAGTAGGTATGTTTTTTGCCAGTGGAAG
This sequence comes from Perizoma flavofasciatum, assembly GCA_958496245.1. Classification (NCBI taxonomy): domain Eukaryota; kingdom Metazoa; phylum Arthropoda; class Insecta; order Lepidoptera; family Geometridae; genus Perizoma; species Perizoma flavofasciatum. Next base: position 6,742,947 of record OY292425.1, on the reverse strand, counting down.
GCTATGACGAATTCACGATATTAAAATGTATTTTGTGGGTTGAAGCTGTCTGTATCACGTAAGCAAGCCTGTCTGGCGGATACTGGCATAGCGGTCCAGTAGGCTTCAAGCCGGCGCACAAGGCGAACGTTAGTGCGCGGTTCACTGAACGAGCTTTAAGAAGTGCTTCCGAGTGTAGCTGTAGCGATCCAAAGACGAATCATATCACATCACAGACATGGAAATAGCAGATCAATGGCGCCGGGAGTGGGCAGGAACTGCTGAGTACGGGAAGGTAAGCTTTTGCCAAAGCTTTGCAATTAGGCTGAAATACAGCAGTTTTGTTGTGAAGGATAAGTTCTCTGCATGGTACGAAAATATATTGAGGATTTATTTAGTATATCTACGATAATTTTAAAGAGAACATTGATGTTCTTACTTCTTAAACGAAGGGCACGCGTTAGCTCGATAAAACTTTGTGGCATTTCGATCAGGCTGTCGTCGTCGGTCATTGACAAATGGCCAGTTAGTGCTCATATCCTAATACGGAGTTAAAACCCAAAGAGGTAAGACAGGTCGGGCAATTTTAAATTTACATCCATTTTAAATTGAGACTTGCGCATCTGCAACATATGGTTTAATGTTGCAGATAAAAAAGCTTTAAAAAGCTGTCTGAGCCAGTTTAATATCTTTTTTGTGCATACATATTCTTTTAGGTCTTATCTGAAAGGTTGAACCAGTGTGCAACTCTTGGAAATAACTGTAAAATCAACACATCGTGAAATTGACAGTGTGATTAGGATTACCTACCTACTTAGTTAGGTACCTAAAACTAAAATTTGACTAACAAACCTGTATTTACTTAAACAGTTTGTACCTGATAGTTCTTCACCAACTTCCTCAAGTAACCATCGAGTGGCTTACCTTAGGTATTTTTCTTAAAATGGTCGAACCCAGTCAGCATTAAATAAGTACGTACGGTACCTACTTGTTTATCCAAAAATATAATGAGTAATTCCACTGGGCGCTACGGCATAGATACCTTGGTCTTTGGTTCAGGTATCAACGTTATGATACTTAAGAGAGTGAAGTCTTAGATAACAGTCACATAATAGCCGTCCGTGACCCCACTACTACGATAACCATGGTACCCAGACCAAATATTCATAAATCATGGAATGGACCGCACCATAAATGAAAATTACTAGTTAGATACTAATAATAATAATAATTTAGCTGACCATAAGTTGCCACAAATCCATGTGTAGTACATGGATTCACACATGCTATCCAAAATGAACCGCATTTTCGTCTGGACGACACATTCCCAATTTCGCCATGGTTCTAATGACACTAGCGACGAAAAACACGACAGACACCGCGAATTATGAAGATCTGTGATGTAGGATGAGGAACTTACTAGGTATCTCGATTCGCTTCTGCTTATTTAGGTACCAACTTGATGATCCAATGGTGAAAGTGACAAGACGTGAGGAAGCTGCTAAACGGCCCATTCTTCGCACCTAATCATTTCCTATCATTGAAAATAAAGCGTTATAATTGGTATGTTGTAGGTGTTAGCATTAGCAGGGGAACGTAAAATAAGTGCCAACTTCTTGGAAAACATAAACGATTACATCATAAATAAGTCGGAAACATTATTGTAAGTTTATTTTTATTTATTTAAGCTAGTGATTCCACTGTAGGGCTAACACTTCTGTCCTTTCCTTCCACACTCCTCGTTTCTTGGCCATGAGTTAGTCTTATACCTATCAAAAGGAAATGTACCTACTAGGTCCCTTGCAAGGTGAAGGTATGTGAAGAGTCCCAGCAGGTGTGTAAAACTGCCTACAAATTAATAAAATGTTTTTTTTTTCATAAAAAAATATTTTATATTTTTTTATGTATAGTAAATTGTAAATATATAGTCAAGGCCCAGCATAAAGTTAAATCACCTTCAAAAAATTTAAAGGACGTCTTTATACGAGAATATGGTAAGTTCCATAAATATTTAGGTAGGTAAGTTAGTAAAAACGACTTTGCAAGGTGGCAATCCTCGAATGAAAACTGGACACAACTCCAAATATAAATAAGCGAAACGTTGTTTATTCGGGTTCGTGTGCACATTGCCGGAAATCCTGCGCAAAGGCCGTGGCCCGCGAGGCTGTGCGCCTGCGCCATCCGCCCGGCCGGCACCGTGTTATCTGAGTAAGCAAACTCATCATTTATTTTGCTGATGTCGTATAATGACGAACAATTTGTAGGTCCTACACAAAGGATTTGAACACAACAAGCCGCTTATTAAGCTGTCACCAGGCATCAGTGAATGAGCACACTCTCACTGCGAAAATGATGATTAGGTACTTTTGAATAACGATGCTTTTGTGTCAGTTTTGAAAGAAAACTTTATGCACCCTACCTAGGTTGATCTTTACCTTCCATTTCAAAATAACAGTATTAAAAACTCGAAGTGACAGGGAATGCCAGTTGCCCAGGTATTAATTTCCAAGAACCTGTTGACATTTGCATACTTTTCCGTATGCACACTCATCGAATGTTAATTATTAGACTCGAAGACGGCATTTAGTTTGACCGGTTTTTAGACTAAATGAAGATGATTCATTAAAAAAATCATAATCATGTTATTCGAGGGTTTTCCTTGGGAGTTTCTCGCTAAACCATCGAATCACGCCTGCGCTGGTCGCAAGACGATGACCCCGTACGTCATGGACTTTCCTCCATCTAAGTAGGTAGGTATGTGCTACACATCTCACGGAAGACACCTTCCGCGTTCATCGCATCTCTCATATGTTCACACCTTTTTAATTGGCACTAACAAGGGGCGCACTGTTATGCAGCCATAGGAACAGCTGTGTACAATACATTACCTATTGTTTAACATATACATAAGTCTCTATGGCATTTCTGCATAAAAGTTATCTACCGATGAGAGAGTGAATGAAGTGAAAAGGAACAAGTATGTTGTTATCTGGATCGTAAAATGTAGAAATCCGTGGTTACCCCTCCGGGAAACAGCGTGGGATTATGCTTAGATAGGTATGTATGTCGAGGGGAAATTCAGCGATGCGTTTTATCCGGAATACAGTGAACTGGTCGGAAGGAAGGAAAAAGAAACTAGTTAAGAATAATGATGTTCCAGTAGAAACACGACGGAAGGTGATTAGGTAGGTACTTATGTTTCTACAAAGTTATATTTTATGTAGGTACAAAATTACTGGCGTAAGAATCATAACAGAAACTAGTGCGATTTTCAAGAGAAAATTCGCACTTCCTTTGAACTATACGAACTACTGCGAATTATCGTGCTTTACCAACGAATTGTGTTTTCTATGTCGGTTCGGTCCCGTTTCTAAACAAGCCGCACATAATAGTGCAAAAGAGAATATTTTTCGAGAGGGAAAAACATTTTTAACATTTAACCTAATCTTTTTTAAGAAAAATATTTTGATATTTGTTTGGTTAACGAACAAGATGTTGGACATCTGGATAAGTATTAAACAATGATGTTTTTAAATATTTTAGCGAAAACCAAATAACCATATTTTTATCGTATAAGCGAATTTCGGAAATAAATGGTCAAACAAACACCAACCTCTTATGATAAACGCATAAACGGGCTCCTTGCAACAGTCTCTGGTAATAAGTGAATATTAATATATGCAAAAAAAATATATTAATATTTGCTACTTAAAATTCCCGACGAGTTTTCCATCATCTAGGTATTTGCTGCCCAAGTGACTTATAGCAATGAAACTATCCTTGAAAACAAACAAATCGATTGTTAAAAACCGCATTATAATCAAAATAATAATAATAATAATGATTTAATCTGAATTTCAGTAAAAATTGGCAGATGCCGTTTCATCCTACGTAGCCCAGCAACCATTCCATAAGCATATACTACTGCAATAGCCTAGTTTATCACTCATACTTCTAATAGTTTACATCAGTCGCCATCCGCAAGATAACGTTTTTTATATGATATTATACAAAGGGCCTCTTAGTGTTAGCTTTGGTTCCCCTAATGTCTGTAAAGGCATAAGCCTGAGATTTAAAATTAATAAAGATAAATAATTATAATAATGCTGGACATTTTTCACACAGCATCATCTAGCCCCAAAGTAAGCAGAGCCTGTGTTATGGGAACTACATGACTGATATATACAACTTTTTTTTTGTAAGTACATACATTTTTGCGCGTGGGTAGTCAATAAACACACATCTCCTTTTGATTTATAATATTCTTATTTTTTTTAAAACAAAGTAAAAGTGTACTTACATAGTAAATTAATGTATCATATGGTACATTGATATATTTCGCCTGCCACCAAGTGTTATCTCACATATTTACCAAACAATCACAAAGATATCTCACTTACATCAATTTGGATAACCTCACTTTGGTCACTAACTAATATGGACACCATTGAATGGCACTCTTCAGTCCAGGATATGATTGGGGATCTGAAGGCTCGCATGGAGTACTTTGAAGGTGAATTGCAAAGGAACACCACACCACAGTCACCAAACATCACTACGTTGGCTGCTGAGTTCGCAAGCTTCAAGGAATTCACGATGAATGCCTTGAGAGCCCTCCAAAACCAAATTGAACTGACTGCTCGGTCAATTGATCAGCTTGAGATGCGTGGAAGGCGTAAGATCTTGCTGATCCATGGAGTTCCTGAAGAGCAAAAGGAGGATACTGAAACAGCCGTTGTAAAGGTAATCACAAGTAAGCTCAAAACACAGCTCTCTAGGGATGACATAAGTCGTTGTCATAGAATGGGGCGCTCTTCATCGAATCGGCCTCGGCCCATTCTCTTCAAGCTGAGAGATGTAGCTGTCCGGGACAAGGTCTGGTCTGCTAAGGCTAATCTGAAGAGCTCCGGCATCACTTTGTCAGAGTTCCTCACCAAGACCCGTCATGAAGTTTTTATGAAGGCAAGACAGCGTTTTGGTGTGACAAAGTGCTGGACCCGCGAAGGCAATGTTTACGTCGTCGGGCCTGAGGGCGAAAGGCATCGCATCAACTGGCTGGGAGACCTCAACGCGATTGCAGGGCAGTCACAGCCTGAATCGATGGCAGCGGCGTCCTCTTCCAAGCCGCCTGTGGCTTCTTCAAAGCCGCTTGCTGCGGCGAAGGAGACAGTAGTAGCGGCATTGCCGCCGCCGCCGGCACCGAAGGTTAAGCGTACAGCTGCGACTAAAAAGTAGTAGGTAGTTGAGTCGAGTGTTGTCCTGTTGTACCGTCCGTCCGATTATTTATTTCGTTTTCGGTAAGTTTTTATTTCTTCACTTCACTTCTTGATTATGGCTTTTGTAAATTCACCAAAAAACAAACAAGTTACTTCACAATTCGCAAACTTCATTTTTCTGTCAATATGTCATTCGTTCGTTATGTCAATGTCATTTTAGTTAATAATGTATAGCTTAACATATTTCAAGATCTTCGGTTAGGGCAAGTTCTCGCTAAAATTCCTGTTTAATTTTTGCATCGGACGGATTGGTAATGGTTTAGTTCTTAGTTTTTTTTTTTTTCCGCTATGTAGTACTTTATATTAGAACATTTTATTTTATCTTTAATGACTTTAACCAAGCAAGTTTGGTTTTTCCATTGTGTCAATCTCATCACACACAACTGGCAGGTGGACTATTATAAAGTAGGACAGAACTTTGTATTTAAATTAGGTAGGTACGTTTTGTACCTAGTCGGTAGGTTAATAATTAAATTATTTGTAGGTTTATTATAATATATTTTGTTAGGTATCGTATATTGTTTTATATTTTAATTGTGCAATTATGTCTATTTCTAATAGTGATTGTGAGAATGAGCTTTTTCAATCATTTTCCTCTTCTAATGATTTGAGCAGCGATGATAGCTTCAGTAGTATACCTACTCTCTCCGAGTCTCTTGAGTCTCATTTGTCTGGTGTCCCTAAAAACTTCAATGTTGTCCATTTCAATGCCCAGAGTATTCCTGCCCACTTCTCGGATATGCTGGCATCGTTCAATAATCAAAATATTCATGCAGTATTGGTCTCCGAGACTTGGTTAAAGCCCTGTCTACCCTCTACGTCTTATTCACTGCCGGGCTTTATTCTTATTCGTAATGACCGCATCGGGAGAGTTGGCGGAGGCGTTGCTATATATCTACGTGCCCACATCCCTTACTCTGTGATCAGCATGTCTCCCCAGCCCCCGCAACACAGTGAAGGTGAACACCTATTCGTAGAGGTTTCCCTCTCGCATACCAAGGTACTACTCGGAGTCTACTACTGCCCTTCCTCTAAAATAAATTTCTTTTCATCTTTTGAGAAACTTTTAGAAGATTTCACTCCTACTGTCAATCACACTATCATTTTGGGTGATTTCAATACGTGCCTCCTTAAAGGTGACTATCGTACCAAATGTTTTGAGACTGTTATTAAATCAAAGAATCTATCTTTTCTGCCACTTAGTGCAACACACCATTTTCCCAATTGTATTCCCTCCCTTCTGGACTTGATACTTGTATCATCCACTAACAATGTTGTTAGACATGGTCAATGTTCGGCGGACGCCTTTTCATATCATGATTTACTTTTCCTTTCTTATAAAATCCGTCCTCCGAAAGTAAAACCTAAAGTCATTCAACAGCGTAACTTTGGTAGTATCAACTTGGAGAGTCTGCGTGAAGACGCGATCCTGATAGATTGGTCTGATATGATAAACGCAAGTCATATCGACGACAAGCTCACTTTTTTTAATGATAACATTTTAAATCTGTATGACAAGCACGCTCCCTTAAGAAATGTCAAAATAAAACAACTTCCGGCACCATGGCTGACAACAGAAATAAAATCCGTCATGCATAAGAAGAATGTAGCTAAGTTTAAATATAAGTGTCGTCCAACTGATGAAAACTATCTAAAATACATTGAGCGCCGGAATATCTGCAATAAGGTGTGTAGGGACGCACAACGCCGACACATTCACGAATCTGTTGATAACGATGATCCTTCCAAAGTTTGGAAGTTTCTGAGAACTTTAGGGGTTGGAAAGTCGCGACTGGACAATATTCCCAAAGATTTAGACATTGATCTATTAAATCAACATTTCTCTTCTTTTTCCAAGACTGATGGATTAGCTAAGTCTAACACTATTAATCAGCTCGCTTCTGATATACCACCCTTAAATTTCAGTCCTTTTCTTTTTAGTCAATTTAGCGATCGTGATGTTAAGAGAAGCGTAGCATCCATATCATCCAATGCGGTCGGCAGTGACAGCATTAGTCGCAATATGCTTATGCCTATACTTGACGAGATCTTATACGTCCTTACCCACATCCTTAACTTTTCTATTTCCAGTGAGACTTTTCCTTCTGTCTGGAAAAATGCCCAGATAATTCCTTTACCCAAAAAGTTCAATCCTTCCACGTTCTCCGACTTCCGCCCCATATCCATCCTTCCTTTCCTTTCTAAAGTTCTGGAACGCCTAGTATATACTCAGTTGAGCACATTTCTTACTAGGAACTGCCTCATGAATCCTCTCCAATCCGGGTTTCGCCGTGGTCATAGCACCACGACGGCCTTGACCAAGATAACCGATGACATCCGTCTGGGTATGGACAATGGACTTGTGACTGTGCTGTTATTGCTAGACTTTAGCAACGCTTTCAACAATGTCGACTTTGACATTCTTCTGGCAGTCCTTCGCTCTCTAAACATATCTCCGACGGCTATTGGCTGGTTTCACAGTTATCTGTTTGGACGCCGGCAGTGTACCCGTATTGATGAAAACTTGTCATCGTGGTGTGATTTGACTGCTGGTGTACCTCAGGGCGGCGTTCTATCTCCACTTCTTTTTGCTACTTTCATAAATACAATTTCTGATACGCTCTCTTCTTCCTACCACCTTTATGCAGATGACCTCCAGATTTATACACAGGTTCCAGTTGATAACTTGAATGAAGGTTTAGAAACCATCAATGATGACTTGGCGAGGGTTCTTGAGTGGAGTAAATCATACGGTCTAAAAGTAAATCCACAGAAAACACAAGCTATCGTTGTAGGCAGCTCCAGGATGGTTGCCAAAATTGATTGGTCAGTGCTTCCTTCAATTGTGTTCGATGGTGTTTCTATATCTGTTAATAACACTGTGAAGAACTTAGGTGTGCTAGTGGATGAGCATTTGTCTTGGGGACCTCATCTTGCCGAGTTGAGTCGTAAGATGTTCGCATCAGCTGCCTCACTTAGGAGGCTCAGGAATTTTCTTCCGACATGCACCAAAGTTACGCTGGCACAATCCCTCTTACTCCCTATTCTCGATTACGCCGATGCCTGCTATCCTGATCTTACTGAGAAACAACTTGATAAGCTTGAGCGCCTTCAAAATTTTAGTATTAGGTTTATTTACGGCTTACGAAAATATGACCACGTTTCCGAATTCCGCACAAAGCTCAAGTGGTTGTCAATTCGCCTACGCAGAAATGCTCACCTACTCTCACTCTTGTACAGTATCTTATTTAACCCTTCTTCTCCTCACTATCTCAAGGAGCGCTTTGAATATCTTCATCTATCCAACTCTCGTTTAATGCGCTCCTCTGAGACCTTGCAACTTAAATCTCCTGTGCACACTTCTTCCTTCTATGATTATTCTTTTACTGTACAAGCTATCCGCCTATGGAATGCTCTCCCCCTCAATATCAGAACTGCCAAATCCCTTCCTATCTTCAAAAAGCTATTGCACAGTCACTATTTGTCCTTATCTTAATGCTGATGAGTTGCATCATATAGATTATTTATGTAGGTATATGTATTCATGTATGTATGTATAAGTATATGTTTTATCTAATTATTCATCACTTTGTATTTCTGTATTGTCTATACACCACCGTCCTGTATCGTTCACGTAAATTCCTGTCCATCCAAAGGTTGTCTGGAAGAGATCGCTTTAAGTGATAAGACCGCCCATTGTACTCCCGCGATTAGCTTGTAATTTGCTCCGTTTGAATTTGTAAGCATAATATTAAGTGGTGTACAATAAAGAGTTATCTATCTATCTATCTATCTATATTATACATAGAAAACACCCAGACCCAAGACAAATATTTGCAGATGATACAAACATTTGTCTCGCGGCGGAAATCGAACATCACATATCAATAATTACAAATAAACATACAAACAAACAACCTCTAATGGCAAACGCATATACGGACTCCTTTCGCCGCGGGTAACAATAGAATAAATAATTAAATCATGCAGGACATTTTCACGCAGCATCAGCCCCAAAGTAAGCAGAGCTTGTGTATGGCAATTCCATCACTGATAAACAAATTAAATACATTTCTTTGTAAAAAAAAAATTATATATTATAAATAGAAAACACGCAGACCCAAGGCAAATATTTGTCAGAATAAACTGAGTGTTAATACCATGATAGTTTCAAAAGTTAAACCGAGTGTTGATATTTAAAATCCCCGGTAGCTGGAAAAGCTCATTGTTCTGTCACACATGGTACACACAGCAGTCTAGTGGGCAGCTACTGACAGCGACCTCACTTTTGGAATTACTTTGTGTTCGATCGACTCATACCGGTGACGTCAGATTATCTTCGAATTAACTCGCCTTGATCCAATACTAGGTAGTAAAAGGCTGCCGCAGCATTAAACAACCAATGGTGAATTAGCGTGTTAACTTTTTTACACAACTTAACATTGGTCTATTATTTTCTTTAAATGGAAACTTATAATTGGTCATGATTACAAATTGTAGTTACGATCCAATTCGGGTTTGTAGGTAGCTGATGTCATAAAGTTGTTTCCTACTTCGTCTTATGGTAATACTAGTAGAATAGGTACTCCTTGAATTCGTCTGCGTTAAGATTTCTACCCGCGTCCGACGCAAGGAGCCCTATTACTTATGTGTTTGTCATACAATGGTGGTTTGATTCTGTTTGTTTATCTGTTACTATTAATTTCCGAAACGGCGTATCCGATTGGAATGCGGTTTTTTGCAAAAGATTTTTATGACTTGGATGGTTTTTATATCGGGTATGATCACCACCAGTAAGAGGCGCTGCAATATAAGATGAAAACCACCAGTTTACAATTTTGCAAAAATACTTGTTCAATACAAACTCTATATCTCTACTATCTTCCCACTGCATCCTCTTGGGATGGGATTTCGGAAAACCCTTAATAAACCCCTATCCACAAAAACTAAGATATACTTAGAATATATCAGGTCTTTAGGACTTACGGTTAGGGATGTGCGTTATCACTCAGCCAGAGATGAGAGCTGTCAGTCATCTTGAAGACACAAATCCGAAGCTAAAACCCGAATCACAAACATATTTATTTCCGAAACGGCTAATCGGAATTAGCCGTTTCGAAAATAAATGATAACAGACAAACATAGACAAACAAACGACCTTGTGTAGCAAACGCATAATACAGGCTCCTAACGTCACTGCTAGCTAGGGAGCCCGAATATAAACTACTCGAGGTTGGTAGATATAAAAGCGATTCCGCACAATTCGAAAGTGCCGTTATGCCGCCTGTAGAGAACATTTCCATATTGAAATTATGAATGATCAATCTGCCTAATACCTACACCTACACTAAAATGCAAAAGTGAGTTCATTGAAAAGATCGCAATCACAACACAAGGCAACGCTTCGCCATTTCGTTTCGCCCCCGCTTTTGCGATCACGTCACATAAATCTTGTATTCTATCTATTTGTGCAGTACCCAATCATACCTACCGAACACTAAAGAAAATTTATGGCAAGGTCACTAAACATTTAAGTCAACTTTTGCAAAATGAGGCTTTTGCAAAATGAATATTTTATTGTACAAATCGATACAGCTAGCAGGCATTTGTCGGAACTCGGATATAAGTTCCTTCATAAACAAAGTTTAACCAGGCGTTCCGACCTATGTTGTATGGGTTACTCAAATATTCAGTAAGGCAACAGGTATCGCAACACGAAAGTTGTTGAACAACATTATAATGATTATGTCAACTTACCGCGAAGTCAGACTGAATAACTTGCGTTTTAACCACAATTTGACTGCAAGATCATAGCCACTAGAACTATACAGTTATAGTAACAGTTGAGGCTACATCATGAATATTTCATGCACTCTATTTATTCTAGCAGTTGAATGTTCAGTGGGAAGTTTACTGTTAAAGATTTTAGGCAAACATTAATGATCCACTTATCTGTAGCAGTTTGCATCACAAATAACACAATTAACCGCTATAATGTTTGCAACGTTGCAATTTGGTACCAGAATTTTAAACAAAGCTTTAGCATTGAGTAGGTCGTAAAATGATAAATTGTTATCCTTCAGGGCCACCCGTCACCTTTATCTTGCTAGTTTCAATTTTGTTACTTATACGATCCTATACTATTTGTCGCTGTCAACTAATTTAGTAGTATCAATAAATAGATCCCATTAATTCGAGTCGTATAAAAATAAAACTGCTATGACATAGAACGCCTACTACGTGGTCGTTAATTGTTGCCTGGCCGAAAGCTACCTTGAAATCTAGTCTGATTCATTTCTGCAGAAAACTTTCATTCTTGGTAAAGCAGCGCTGGGCAAAAATTATATATTCTTAATGTAATGTTTATGTTTTGTCCATAAGCATTGTAATTAATAGTTTTGGGATCTACGGTAACTTATATATTTTATCAAGACATTCTAGATCAGAAAACCATGATATTATTAGGACCGTGAAACGTGATAAGGTTGGTAATGAACTTTTATAACAGGTATGTACCTACCTAACTGTTCAGCGTAGAATCGACCAAAATAATGTTGTGAAATATAACGGTCTGGGATGAATCACATTCCGCTCGTCATTGTCCTTTGTGAGAATTCAGAACCGAGTTTTAAACTCAAATTAAAGATTATTATTTAAATAAAGCAACGAAAAATATCCGCCCCAATTCTAAGAACACAAGAAACGCCATTCTATTGGGAGTTAGATTAGGTAGAGATAAAATTAAATGTTTGAGTTTGATGACCTTCGAGATTATAGCTCTCTAGCTAGTTAAAGGTATAAACCAGTTTTAAGGAAAGCGGCGCTATAATTTATTTAAACTCTTTTTTTTTTTGCCAAGGTGAAGTTTTGGCAACTGGTGACACTGCCAGTCTCGATTAATATACACAACATTTTAAACTACACCGGGTTTTAAATCGTTTATTGCAGCGCCTCTTAGTAAATTTGGACAATATACCCTACCTAAGAACTATCCTTGAAGTCATACAAATCGCATTACAATCCGATAAGCTGCTTTTGAGATAACTATTGCCTATTGCCAGTCAAACAAAGGATCTCTTACGGCAAACGCATATACGGGCTCCTTACGTCGCGCGTAAAATTGAACTTAGTGACTAAATTAGCCTAGGGCTATTATAAGCCCGCGGATAAAACGTGATTTTTCCGTTATTTCCAGGTAGTTGAAGGCGGCGTGACGCGCCGGATAGCACGCGCAATGGAGGTCCTCCACGCGAGTGCGCCTGGCGCACGTATGAAGGTGATGCGCGCTGCTTACCACACCACTGCCGGCCCGGGAGTACCTGCTTCCTCATACATGGTCCACGCATCCAGGAGGGTAAGGCTCACACATCATAATGCCTAAATATCTTTACCTACTTGGATTTAAAGACGCATTTTCACAAGTTGTTTTCTCGACCATAGTTCCTTGCCTCAAGGAAATAAAATATAACGACTGTTTTTATTTCAGGTGTATTCTTCCGGTTTTAATTCTGGTTTCTTAGAACCTCCGTCGCTACCGACAGAACCTTTGGAAATATCCTCAACGCCACTAAGCCTCTTACAAACTCCACACGCTGATACAGAAAATTACAAAGTTACCGAACCAGATGACTTGGAGATTTCAGAGCCCTCGAAGTGGAGAAGTTCAACAGGAAGGTCGATCAGAATGCCCAGTGAAGAGTCTTCTTCGACAGACAACGCGAGCATTATCGACGTATCCAGAAATCACACGAGCGCGTTCAGAAAATATTCCTGTGATTCAGAAAATAGTGACATTCCACTCAATGGAAGAATAAATCGGGAATCGCCACTTTTAGACGCCCCTGCACTGAGCACTCTCAAATTCAAATCACTTCTGAACGGCAATAATGACTGGAACAATAGACGGAAAAGCTACAGCTTCGAAGATACCTCACCGCTATCCGAGACAATACTACACAGTAACGACACATTAGCGATGGAATCATCAACAGATAGCGGTATTTGTAAGTCAACCGAGATCGTCAATGATCACGCAGACGAAAATCCTCATCCGAGGTATTTCGGATCCAAGGAAAGGAGTGATCATGCTCCAGACAACACGTTTGAAAGTTGGCTTTTAAAAAACAAACAGCATAATTATTACAAAGGAACTAAATTTAAGAGCTATCGCGAACATGAAATAGTCAGTGAAGATCCGAAAGAAAATAACATAACATTGCAATCGACAGGAAAGATCACAATAACATTACCGATAACTCTCGAAACAGAACAAGAGTACGAATCTAGAAAGAACTACGAAGAGCACCAGCGTAGAATCAAGAAAGTAGAATTCTGTAAAACTGAACTACATTTTGCCGCTGAAACTGGGAAAGTGAATATTATTGCGACGGATGAAAAACCTCCGCCATCAAACGATTTCAGAAAGAGGAGGAGTGCCTTTGTTCCTATGCGTGATATGCCTGAAAAGCCGATAACGCTTTTCGGCGAAAAGTCTAACGATTTTACGAACGAAACTAATTCACCGAGTTACACAATTAGCGAGTTAAACGAAACCGATGAGAATACAGCAGCTACAAAAAGTATTCTCAAGAATAAAATTCCAAAGCCCAAACCATATCTCTTGGGAGAGAACATGGCATTTGGGGTTCACCATGAATCAAACGTTGATGATGCAGATGACACGTCGTATGTTTCGACAGCCGTGTCGCTTATTAACAAGCAACTACAAGCAGAGAAACTAAACGATGCCGAAATACCGGCCAGTTTTTCCCGCCAACATACTGTCTCGACAAAAACTAATGCATTTCGGAATACGAATCAAGGTAATACTTATAATGATTAATAATAAAAATATGCAGGACATTTTCACACAGCATCATCTAGCACAAAGTAAGCAGAGCTTGTGTTATACTAGTTATAATTTTTCTTTTTGTAAATACAAACATATTATACATAGAAAACACCCAGACCAGAAACAAATTATACAAAATTTTGTCCCAAGGCGGAAATCGAACCCGCAATTTTTTGCGTCTCAGGCGAGCCTTCGCCCACTGCACCACAGAAGACAACTTATTTACTACTTTAGTTCTATTTAACGTTAAACGCTTTATTAAATTACAGGTCCGCCAGAAACTGTTACAGCAAAAAGAGAGACTTATGACTTCGAAAGCGGAAAAACACAGAAGATCGTCAGAATTCACGATGACAGAAATAAGTTCAGTTCATCGAAGAGAACCTCTCCTATCGCAAGATCGCCGACACCGGCAAGGCTAAAAACGAGGGAGCTCAGAGAAAGTGATCTTACATATTTCGGCGTTGATAATGCCCCGAAAGATATCGATAAACCAAAACAAGCACTCAGAAACCCCCGAGAAACAAACGGAGACACTGCTCTCCATGAATTGTTTCAATCTGTAAAATTGATTCAACAAGTTTCAAGCAGTGTGTGCAATAGCGAGTCCGAAGATACACCGGAATATCAAAACATTCCCATGAATTCAAACTATATTCCTAAGCCTACCCCACGAATACGATCAAAATATGATCATAAACCAAATCACATTGATGAAATCGTTCTAAAGCCTATCATGGAAAAAGAAACAAGTTCACCCGACGATACTTTAAGTTATCGACGGTCAAAGTCAAGAAAACAAGTAGAAGCGAGCGCTATGAAACATCGTAGTCGCTCGGAGCCTCGCAAATCATATAAATTCAATTCTACTGAAAAAACACAACAACACAATCAATCATCAAGGTATGCAGTATTTATATTTAGATTATGAAAACGTTATACTTATACCGTCCTAATAACTCATTGATCAGGAAAGTGCATGGGGCATTTCTGTTTAGTTCTACTAGTAGGATAATTATTTGTTTTTTTGCTCTTTTACTGTTCCAACATCCTGTGTCTGGGTTTATTTTTTAATACAACTGTAGTGGCAAACAAGCATACAGAACCTACCTGGTACCAACAAACGTCCATACATTTCCAACACCAGAGATTATATCTGGAATGGTTGGAATCTCAGGGGCGCATTGCCGATCCTTATACAAAAAGGGGAAAAAGACTCATGTGCCTGTAATGTCACCGGCACCCATACCCTTCAAACCGTAAAACAGCAACGCGAGCATTACTGCTTGGCGACAGAAATAGGTATAATAGTAGTATTCCCCCAAAGATCTCTATCAGAAGGAGCTCTACTACTAACAAAAGTAGTAGCATTTTTTCTATCGATCCAAAAAAATGTTTTTCTTATCACATATATTTCATTATTACAGAAGCACAACGGATCATTCATCAACTGATAATGAAAATCTGCACGGAACATACCCTGCAAAAGCACCAATTTACAAAGCTAGAACTATATCAGATGACGATACTCCTATTTACGCCAATCTCAAAATCGAACAGAGTACAAAGGAAATTATTTCTAAACCTGATGTTAAAACCCGTAATAATATTAGAGTTCCAAGTAGTAATGATTCTAACATTATCAAACCCCATCGTAAATCAGATGTTACGAAGTCCAAAACCAGCCAAGATAAAGACAATAAAGTTTTAACAAAAAGACGTCAAATCAATGAAGAACAATTAACAGCAATCTCAGAAAAAAAGAATGAAAGTCTTAAAAGAAATACCGATAAGCCAAACCCTTCAAGGCAAAAGGCACATCCGAAGATAACAAATGAGCACTCATTTGATACCAATACGACTAAATCCTCAGGAAGTAAAAGTTCCTCTAAACAAACAAATTCAATCCCAGAAAAGAAAGAGCATAGAAGTAGATCATTGCACAGACACTCAAAAGCAGCTCCAGAAAAACTAACACCGGAACATGCTAGTACTTTACAAAGTTCAAAAGATTCAGCCCATAAAACTTCAGAAAATGACGTAAAAGTCCATAAACGGCAATCATCGAATGACAAAACGAGCATCAGAAATGATAATACGACGATAATACCAAAAGTTGGTACGAATTCAAGTGCACATAAAACTACTTACAATAAAGACACAACGAGACACGGTAGCAGGCCGAGTCGGCGTGAATACGTCATAAACTACGACGATAAAAATGGAACCGTATCATCAGTATGCAAGATCAGATCTGCATCCGGCTCACCCAGAAGAAAGAAGACTACAAAAGAGGTAGTGAAGGAAAAGTTTAAAGAAAACTTAAAATATAAATCATCAGATAAAGCTGCTCTGCGTAAGTAGTCGTGTGCATGCTCTAATACAATTCTAACAAAACCAAACCAGCACATCTATAAAAATACAAATCTTTCAGTCCAGATTGAAGATCATCAAAGGAATTCCAACACTGTGCATGAAGACAGAAAAAGGAAGAAAGCACACAATGCGAGATCTTGCCAAGTGTTATGATAATTAGTCTAAAAGACTTTGGATGGGGTTTGATAATATTCAGAGCAATGCTTGATGCATTACAAATAGAATAACTTTAATGATGATCTCACATTATCTACAATAACTTAAGAAATATTAATAAATAACAGATTAATTTAAACTTTATTTGATTTTTATCTTACACAGTGACAAGTGGATCTCTATCTTTCTTGCTTACAATAACGTCAACCTGATTTTTAAGTTGTTCTTTAAGAATAGATTTGAACTGTTTTAAAAATCCCCTTTCCGAGTCTGAATGGTTCGTGAGGATGACACTTATTCCATTTTGAGTCGCATCGAGGATGTCATGGTGGAGCATTTCACCTGCAAAGAAAAACGAGTTTTGAACAAGCAGAATTAAAGTACGTAAACTGAAGCTAGTTTCCCATAAAAGTATATATTCGAGCTTGTATCATCTAGATATTGATATCCATATCAATTGTATCGGAAAAGTGTTTTAACATGTCGTGATGGTATTTGGTGGCCATCATGTTTACGTTTTACAGTATATATAGCTTAGGTCTATTGGGTTCATAAGAATTCATAAAAATCCATGGAGCTGTTAGGCGGTGATAAAGAATCCCACACATATAAATACTAACGATAAACATAACCCGCCGCAGTTGACTAAAAAATGATTCATATTTATCAGTTTTTGCCAAAGTCGTTGGTGTAAACCAAAGATGCGAGGAGGTGTTTAAAATCAATAGTGGTTTGTTGATTGCATGAGGATACACAGACCTTCGCTAATAATGAAGAATATTTGAACACTTTTATTGTTTACTCTGCATTCCTACTAATATTATAAATGCGAAAGTTTGAAATGTTTGTTGCTAATACCTCCGTTACAGCGGAACCAATTTCGATGATATTTGGAACAGGTAGTTTGTGATCTAGAAAAACACAAAGGCTACTTTTTATCAGAATACCAGTACCAGTAGCGGGTGAAGCAGT
The DNA here is from genome assembly GCA_958496245.1 of Perizoma flavofasciatum. Lineage (NCBI taxonomy): Eukaryota > Metazoa > Arthropoda > Insecta > Lepidoptera > Geometridae > Perizoma > Perizoma flavofasciatum. Next base: position 6,725,337 of record OY292425.1, on the reverse strand, counting down.
GGTCAGAGACTAGTTTTTAATATTTGTCTGATCATGGTCCGCAACATAGTTGCCATGGCAGCATGGTTAATACATTTTTGGTATTTTAAACATTGTTTTTTTTTTTAATTTTTAATTCGTCGACGTTTATTTCCATCCGGACTCTCGGTGGCTTGGGGCGATAAACCTAGTTAAGAACCGTTCTTGAAGACATGCAAATACATGAAAAAAACCGCATTTCAATAGAATAAGCCGTTTAGAAGACCAATAGTAAGAGACATACATCAAACAAACAACTTCTTATGACTAACGCATACACGGGATCCATATATCGGGGGTCGGTTAGAATAAAAATGGTAAAAAAATGGTGTCGATTGTGAGTGCACCTCTTCTCTTATCTTATCTAAAAACCATCCTTGAAGATATACAAATTGATTGCAAGACCGCATTGAACTGATAAGCCGTTTCCGAGATAAATGGTAACAGACAATCATACACACACACACAAACAAACACTCTCCAATGGCAAACGCATACACCTTACGTAGCGGATTATAAGAATAAGTGAGCACGTTTTTAGTTATCTTTTAAGTCCGCCTTACCTGTCAAATAGAGGTTAGCTTGTACGCCTTTTAAGACGGAAGCGCCAGAGCCAGCGCATATTGCTACAACCTTCACTGCATTAGCCGTAGATGTACCTCTTCCCAATGCGAGCCTCACATGTTCCAGTCCTGTTAGCTTCTTCACTCTATCCACAGCATCAGCTATAGTGATAGCTGGGATATTGTTGGCATAATCAGGTTGGATGGTCAATATTCTGCAATGATAATAAACATTGATCATAATAATAATGATTAGAAGTTAGGGACAACACACTGAAGAAGACAAAACACTGTTTAGTTAGCTAAAAAATATTTAAAATCTGTATAAGTAAGGGGGTAGATTGATAACAATTTATTGTACACCGCATTATGTTGCTTACTAATTCAAATTATATATCTTTCCAAATAGACAGGTTCGTTTCTTTTGAGTTGGATTTTCATCACATAGCGTGTTTGTCTGTTACTATTTATCTTCAAACCAGCTACCCAATTGAAATTCAAAGTGATCCTTGAGAAGTTTCAAAGTGATCCTTGTGTTTTTAATGAATCAATGTATTTTGACTTTGACTTAGAGATACATTTTTTTTCTATGGATTGGTATGTTTTCAGGGATGGTTCTTAGATCGGTGTTATCGCCACGAGTCACTAGGTGGCGCGGCAATAGACCAAAGAAAACACAGAGTAGGTATTTTTTTATTTGCAAATTAGCTATGGGCATACGCTATTAGTTAAGTAACATAGATTACCTGCCAGCTCCAAAGTTAGGGTTTTCCCCAGGAGTGATGGGACGCGCTTTGTCACAAGGGAAGATAGACGCAAGCCAGTCATTGACCCCGCCTTGCACGCAATCCCAACTCGTGTGTGGAGAGTACAGGGATATCCGTTTCTCCAGCAGATATGCAACAATTCGCTCCTTCCAAGCACTGAAACCAAAGTACTGTAATTTACACCGACTCACCATGAGTTCAAAGTGAGCGCACTGAACCTTTTAACCACACGTGTATTATCGACACCTGTCACCTGACAGGTTTTATCGACACTTATCATAAGTCAAATACCTCCTATAAGTCGTGCTATAATGGCGGCGATACAATATCTAAACTTAAAAAAAAAATGTGCTGGACATTTTCACACAGCATCATCTAGCCCCAAACTAAGCAGAGCTTGTATTATGGGAACTACATGACTGATATACTACTTATGTACTTTTTTTTGTAAATTCATACATATTACCTCGTGTGTTCATAAGTTTTGAGACGAACTTATTTAATTAATTTAAAAAGGAAGTAATTCATGCAACCTTTTTTAAACTTTTAAAATTTTAAATTTCGAATGTTTTGAATCAGAAAAAATATACATTTGAATATTTGTTTCATTCTCCGTGAAAATGGCGCCAACAAAAGATTTGCGTGCGACTGTAATTTCACTGTTTCAAGCAGGAAAAAACCAATGCAAGTTTTTAGTGAAATCCAAAGTTTGGGATGTAGTTGGAACTTTGTGTATTATACCATAAAGAGGTACAAGGAGACCGGCTCTTTAGAAGACCGTGGAAGATGTGGCCGCCCGCCAACATCAAAGTAATCAGAGAGCGAATTCGTCGCAACCCTTGCCGGACTCAAAAGAAATTAGCTCTGCAGACCAACATTTCGCGAATATCGGTGAACAGGATACTTAAATATGATCTTAAACTAAAGGCCTACAGTCGAAGGAAAGTGCATTATTTAAACGAGCGTCTTCGTAAATTGCGACTGGAACGATATCGGAACCTATTGAAGAGACACGATCCAAAAAATATCCTGTTTACCGATGAAAAGATCTTCACGGTGGAAGAAAAGTTTAACCGGCAGAACAATAAGGTTTACGCCAGAAGTTCAAAGGACGTCCAGCCATCTGTACGCAATGTCCAGCGCACTCATCATCCAGCAAGTGTGATGGTTTGGTGGGGTGTTTCCTACGAGGGGGTCACTTCGCTTCATTTTTGCCAGCAAGGCGTCAAGGTGAAGGCACAAAATTACCAAACCGACATATTGGAAGCGGTGGTTAAACCATTAAATGATACGCTATTCGCTGGAAAATACTGGGTTTTCCAACAGGACTCTGCTCCCTCCCATAAAGCTAAGACTACCCAACGTTGGCTGGAGGCCAATTTGCCAGGCTTCATTCGGAGCGAAGATTGGCCCTCGTCAAGCCCTGACTTGAATCCTTTGGATTATTCTTTATGGACGGAATTGGAGCTGAGGGCATGCAGAAAGTCTCACCCAAACCTGAATTCTCTCAAGCGAGCCCTTATTAAAGAATCGAAACGGATTCCCATTGAAAAGATTCGTGCCGCCATAGAATGATGAATGGCGCACGCGTTTGAAGGCCTGCATTGAATGCAAAGGCGGCCATTTTGAATGATTTATTTTTAAATACAGATCTAGATGTCAGTAGTTTTAATTTTAATATCCAATAAATGAATACTCAACTTAGATACAAAAATATTTTAGTTTTACTGTGTCTCAAGACTTATGAACACACGAGGTATACATAGAAAACACCCAGACCCGAGACAAATGAATGCAGATCATACAAACATTTGTCTCGCAGCGGGAATCGAACCCGCAACCTTCTGCGTTTCAGGCGGACCAAAAACAACTTGCCTAAATGTTTACATATAGGCAAGTTGTTTTTGGTAAATAAATTCTTATATGAAAGTTTAATAAACAGGTAACTTCTAAAAGAGTTCGTTTTATTTTATGATTTTCATAATCCATTGTGATATTTTTTTAATCTTACCTTTTTACGACTGATTTCATTGGAGCAAAAATAGGAGGATGGTATGAAATTATCATTTCACAGCCATTAGAGTTTGCTTCCAAAGCCACATCTTCTGTCAAGTCGTTTGTAAGTAAGATCCTCGTTATTTTCCTGAAAACAATGCGAAACTAATAAAATCATTTTATTTTCTGAAAATTAAATAATTATATCTGATTTATTATTAATAATAAAATGTGAGAGAATAACAAAAATAATAATTTAACATAAAAACAAAAACAACATCAAAATCTCGAAAAGAAGTGAGCTGAGCTCGCGTATTTTTCTGAATGGACTTTAATGCCGCAGGGCCGCAGGTGGCCTTGGTCGGTGTCGGCGAGCGCAGAAGGCGCTCAGCCTGTAAAGTTTGGTTAGGGCAAGCAAAATGGCACCACTTAGGTACAGAGGGGAGGAACTGGAGAGAAAAGGCTCGGTACATATCTGCACCGTGAGTAGGCGGAAGTGAGTGTATCTGTATAGTGTCTTCTCCGCCGGGACTTAATGAAGTCACTACCGCGTTAGCAGTGCTGACGGAGTCATCAGGGTCACCAAGAACGTGTCTTGGTCTATGGAAGGTTAGTCAGCTCACGCTACTGGCGCTGCTTCTTTACAACTGGCCGGTCGTTTGTGTTATCAACATTGCTTGAATCGTCTAACACTATTAACTATCATCTCCGCAGCGGTAATTGAACCCGCACCTCTTGCGTATTTATTAGGCGGCTACTCGCCCACAGCGGTACCAAATAAAATAATAATATGTCTGTTCAGTAATGGACCGACGACAGGCTGATAATTGATGACCCAATGTTTCCGATTTAGCGGGACGCGTAAACGGCAATACTTGACCGATTCGAGCATTGGTCGCAATAGCGTAGTTATTGAAAATATTTTTTTTCAAAATTTTAAAAGCCCCGATGGTTTCCACAAACAATCTCTTACAGGCAAACGCATAAATACGGTCGCCTTACGTCATCTATCTATATCTAAATAATAAACCTGAAGAATCACTCACCCTAATCTCTGGACCTTACAGTCGGATTTGAAAAAAACTTTTTGCATTTGATAGCCCAATTCAAAGGAAGGTTATAGGCTATTTGACATCACGCTACGACCCTCAGGAGCCTAGCAAAAGAAGTGATAGCACGGACGGGCGATGCGACGTGGTGGGTCGATCGGGAGCCGAGGGCTGCCGTGACACAGATAGTCGTTAGTAAAAATGCGTTACAACAAACCTTGCAGTATATGGTTCGACGAGAAGGCCTGTGTTATCCCAACTTTCTGCAAGTGCTTTAGGCGCAAAGTTTTCTAGCGCAGCTATCACATTCTCCAACGACACACCTTTCTCTCCAGTAGACATTTTCAAAGAAGTTGAATAAAGTCTTGCAATGCTTACTTTTTTTATTAAGCTTCCCAATTTAAAAAACATTACATGGAAACTGAAAAAGATGAAAAATGCAACCTTTATATTATGGCACTGTAAAGTTTATTTTTATACTACAAAATTTTTATTCTTACCTGTAACTTAATAAGTCAACTTAAAACTTATAAATTTTCAGCTGATCAGAAGAAAATTCATTATTGTTAATAAAACAGGTAGAGAATAATACAAATTAATTGTTTTATAATTTTCCATTTAAACTATTACCTACTTATCACAAGCCCACATATAGCAATGTATACATAACATCCATTATAATGATTTTCACTACATTGATCATAGTAACTGTTCCTATTGATCTTAATGCTTAACTAAATGTTTGTTCATAATTAAGCTTAGACTAATTTAGTCACTCTACTCCGCAAACTTCCATAACCTAATTTCGCCATCGTCACTACATGAGAGCAACTCTTGATTCCCAGATGGATTCCACGTTACACAGTTGACGTCCTGTGTGTGTGCATTCAGTTTTGTGCAAATCAAGTCAAACGTTGGAGCATTCGGATCTGAATCTTCAGTTTCTTTGAATATCCTGATAATGTCATCTCCGCATGCGGTAGCTATGAGACCCGTCTTGTGGCACCATGATATATCATAGATGCAACGCGTATGGTAGCCTGATAGTGTACAGACACATTTCCACACTGATTCATTGTCAGTTACTATGACACCTTCCTGGTTGTTGGGCTTGTATTCCTTCCAGATCTTTACCGTTCTGTCATCGCTGGTTGTGGCCAGTCTTTCTCCTGTTTTATCAAAGGCTAGACTCCAGACAGTGGACTCGTGGGACTGGAGGGTGGCGACACAGGTCCAGTCATTATCGGCTGGGTCTTCTTTGTACATTTTAACTGTGTTGTCATAGGATGCTGAAGCCAGGATGTCTAGTGAAGGATGCCAAGCAACCTACAAACAGAATAATTTGTCATTCATCTGCTATGTTTGTTTTAATTATAACTCATTTGTTAAAATATATTTTCCACTACCAAAATTATCATTATAATTATTCGCTTATTCACAGGGAGTGTATTGCTTGTTATTTGTCAGTGCACTTTAAATTATTGTCTAGTCTATTTAGACAAGGTCACAGATGGAGCATTTATGTATGAATCATTTTATTATAATGTATAGTTCATATTTGTAATTATTATTACTTTATTTTATAATTTTAGCAGGTACATACTTTCTTGACATCTTGATTGTGCGCATTGAGTACAGCTTCACACTCATATTCATCATCTCCAGCCACCTCCCATACCCAGACTGACTTATCTCGGCCACAGGTAGCGAGCAGTTGTCCCGATGGAGACCATGCCACACTTTTCACTTCATTTTCATGCCCTTCTAGCGTTGCATTGCATTCGAACTGACCTATTAAAAGTTATACAGTTCTCTACAGATAATATTTATAGTTATTGTTTTTATGTAGTTTTTTTTATTAATTATGTTATATATCACAGAATAGTTACAAATTCTAACTTTTGCTTAAATCAAGTTAAAAAAATATTTAATAGTAGTTTCTGCCTTGCACACACTTTGACAATACAGAAGATCAGTATTATAGTGCTATACCATAACATTGGATACGTGCCAACCATCTGTTTTTTATTCAATAATTTATGTCTTATCTTTCTATACTAGTTTTCTTTTGTAGCACAAAGATAATGTATTATTAATATCAGTATACCATTGGACAGTTTTGAATACTGACCACTTTTCTTGTCCCATATTGCTGTGGTAGCATCAAAGCTGGCTGATGCTAGAAAGTTGCCACACGGTGACCATGCCACCTCTCTGATGGTCCGCTGATGACCATCCACGAGTACTGTCTTTATTGTCCAATCCTGGCCTTCTTTGCTCCATAGCTTTATGGTTTTATCTTCGCCGCAAGATGCGAATACTGTTCCTAGAGGATGCCAGGATATGTTCCATACTATGCCTTTGTGCCCGGTTAGGGCTTGTGATAGTTCTAATGTAGCCATTAATGTTGCTGTCCCTAATGATTTAAATTCAATGTGAAATAGCTTCGCTAAACCTGTTGAGATCTCTGGGTCAAAATTATCAAACCGAACACAAACAGTAACACTTACGCTACTGTTTTACTAGATAACTGTTTTTGGTTTGTTTGGTTAAGACCAAACAAACCAAAAACAGTTTTCTAATATGTACCATACCGATAACCCTTGAAGTTTGGTTGGTAGAAACTTTTATGATTCGTAGAGTACGGCACAAAATACAATTAACTAGTTATCTAAACGGTAGTACCAAAGACGGACGATGTAAGTATTTTATCAACTAACCTTGGTTTTTATCGTAAGTGATGTAAAATATAGAGCAGTTCTAAGTAATTCTAATAAAGAAAACAGGCCCTCCAGGGTAGACTCACAGATTAAAAATATTGATTGTAATGTAATTGAGTCCCAGTATTGTACGTCCATGGAATGCACAACCATGGAAAGTACACCCCTGGAAAGTAACTGGCTGTACTTTCCAGGGGTGTACTTTCCATACAAACCATCGGTTTCAAATACTTGGTTTGTAATACTGGGCGTACATTCCTGGGCGTGCATTCCCTACACGTGTTGACCTTGTAGGGCCAGTTTTGTACAACCCTGGAATGCACAGCCATGGAATATGAACCAATTTCATGCTCTGTTTACATTTGCGAGTGCTATCATGGGGCAAGTTCTGTGTTGCCATAGTATTTAACGCTATTAGTAAATTAGTTTAAGTAGATTGTTATTTATGTCGTTTTTTGCAGGTAAACTAACCGGTTGGTTTTATTTATTCATTAAAGTTTTTTATTATTTTAAAAATAAATAAACCCAAGTTTGTTGGGTAAAGTTCAGATAGCACCACTCAGAAAAGGAGGCTCCTTTTCTGAGTGGTAATAAAAAAAAACTAATAACCTAACCAATCCAAGACGGATTTGCCTAGGAAGGATTTTTCAGGCCAACATTAACTGATTGTTTGCATTACTTATCAATGGCAACTCTTGGTTGAACATATTAGAACTTGCTCAGTGCAAACGAGGCTCGTCTTCGTCATGCGACTACTTCACATCGACCAATGAGCATCGAGAATATTGGTTCGTAATCCGGGGTGTACATTCCAGGGGTGTGCAATACCGTCATGTGTTTAGTTTGTAAGGAGCGTATTGTACGACCATGGAAAGCAGACCCAGATAAAACAAACCAATGGTTTGTAAAACTGGCTGTACTTTCCAGGGGTGTGCATTCCATGGTTGTGTTTCCATGGACGTACAATACGGTCTCCCATGTAATTCACAGATTTTTTTTAATGTAACTGCGATCCAAAGAGGAAATAACCACTACGTTTATGCGAACGATCATGTCATGCCATTCTTATAATCTGAAAAAATAATAATCTGTAAATGTATTACTAGGTATTTTCCGTGTACTGTCTAGGTAAATGGATTAGGCAGTAAGGTGCGTGGGGCATTTCTGTTTCAGTTATAGGTAGGCTGTCCAAACATAAATTATTATTATTATGTATTCCCACAAATTATCCCACCATCCTTTTTGTCCCTCTCTTTTGTTTGACAGAATAGGTGATAGAAATAGTTTTTGTCTTTTTGGCGGTAGACAAAACTTTGTCTTGTGTACTCATGCTAAGCGGGTAAGAGACGATAATGTACGGCGTGGTTATTGTATGTATGACCAGCCCGATAAATCTGTTGACGCGAAGGGCGTTCCGCCGTGACAACAGGCGCCATACATAAATCAATTTAACTACCCCTCTACACGCACGGCCTAAATAGCCCGCCGATAACCGAACTCCCTTGCTGGTCTAGCCCGCGAGCTCCTCGACTCTCTGTGCGGCGATATTGATTGCCACGCTTGAATTGCTTCGAATTGGATGAAACCCAGGGCAAAACTATCAGACTCTGGAGTGGCTGCTCACGAAGTTGCGACCACAAGAAAAAGCGTTAGATTGCTTCTTACCCGCATATGTCGAACTAGTTGAAGTGATCAATGTCTAAATTGAAGTGATGATGATGATGAAGATGAATTATTTTAGAATTATGAGGTTATGTTTTTCTGTTTTAGTGATGATGGTGTGTTTGTTTTTGTTGTAGACGGAAAATACCAAATCTTATGTTTTATATTATAGTTACTTCAATTTTCATGATCCGCAAGTATTGAAGGTTCTAAGTAGTGTTAAGAAGGTTACAGTAGGTAGATTCCTCTCACAAAACAAAGTGCGAAGACTAAAGACATGGAGAATAAAGACAATTACATGATTGTTCCACCACATCTCAATGCAGAAGCTTACAGAAAAGATACTTCTGGCAATGGCATCGTATCCTATTTAGATTACATCAAGATTCATTCAGGTACCATTTTGTATCATAAAATGAACTTTAATAAGAGAATCACTAGTTGTTAGTTTACCTGCTTCTACCGCCGCCCGGTTTCTCGCACCCGTTTAAAAAATAGAAAGTTCTAAATTCAATTCAATAAATAAATAATCATCATCTAGTCCCAAACTAAGCAGAGCTTGTATTATGGGAACTACATGACTAATATACTACTTCTTTTATTTTCTAAATACATACATTTTCATACATAGAAAACACCCAGACCCGAGACAAATATTTGTAGATCATAGAAAGATTTATCCTGCAGCGGGAATTAAACCCACAACCTCTTTCCTCTCAGATGGGCCTTTGCCCACTGCTCCACAGAGGTCGTCAAATTATATGTCGTTAATAAATAGATACCTCATTGAAGGGTTGGGATTTAGAAAGCTGTTGCACAAATTTACATAGAAAAATGACAAGGCTGGACTCCCCCAGTCTACCATTTCCACATTTTTGGTGGTACCATAATTCCCAAAGTGGGGAATTGAATAGTTTCCAGAAAATTATGTTTTTAAAATTTGTTGGATAAGAAGGTAGGTACTGAAAAAATGAAATACCCCTACAATCCATAAAGAAGTAGAAATAGGGTTAATTGCCAATGTAGCAAATCAGAATCATTTAGGATTCCAATTTGCTTGAAAAATAAATTAATTCAAAAAACACACACTATTCACATGCATTAGTTATGTTTTATTACCAATTTTTAATAATTTCTAAGCATGTACCTTACAAATTTAGCTTCCAGTACATTTTATTTTTCAATACTTAACCTAAAAATTTTTAAATATTAATTTCTCGGAATCTCTTCAATAGGTACCTAACTTTGGGAATGGTACTGATGGAATGGAGACTTCTACCCCTTCCACCTTTCCTTTTTTTAACTAGGTACCTAAATTTATTTCTGACTGATTTGAAGCAAATCTGTCCTGCACTTTTTTATATTATAAAAAAAACTAGCTTTTGCCAATGGCTTTGCAGTGGAGTAGTGTTTAAAAAAACATACTCTCATACCCACTTTCACCCCCATTTTTCTTCCTAGACTTAGTAGTTTTGGCTGTGTGTTGATAGATTAGTCGGTCAGTCAGGACAAACAATTTTATAAGTATAGATTATATAATCTACAAATGTTTTATTTGAGCTAAGTTTTTAAAGTTGCTAACATTGTTCCATTTACTTACAGATGGAACAGCACTGGTTGGGAGTTCAGAAATAACTGGGCGTTATTGGGATGGAGGTGCCAGCATTTTCAAAAAAGTAGCTGATGGCAAATCCATTGAAGCATATGAAAAGCGGAGTATCAATCTCGACAGTGGAACAGCTGATGGTTGCTTTATAGAAAATTCTGGAAAGGTATTATGCTTGCTATTCCTTCTTTCATTTATTCTATGGGACATGAATAAATAGTTGGACAAAGTGTGTCTATTTATTACTTATTTTGTCTACAAAAGACATTGTTTTGGTACTAATTCATTTCAACTATGAACTTATTACCTAAAACAAAATGACAAAAAAAAACAATATAAAAAAGTCATACTACAACTGACATAGGGTCAAAGAGGAATGAAAAAATTAAAATATATTTACTCATTAAGAATGAGAATAAAAATAAATTTATTTAAAATTAGACACAGTGTTTGCCATACATATTTGCATATTTTTTCCATTAATAAAACCTTTTTATGCATTATTATTATTAAGTGCAATGCATCATTATGATCTTAGTTTAAAATAAGATTTTCAAATAGTTGATAAACTAAACACTACTTTGTCTTAGTCTAATTTTTGTCATTTAAAATTCAACAAGAGAAAACAAACACAGTTTAGCTAAACAACTGTTATGTTATATGTATGTTTTAGGTATTGATATGTGAAGACAGTGGCGCTGTGAGTATCTGGAGCAAGACAAAGGATAATCTATGGCAGGAGTGGATGGAGGACAAGTCAGTGGCAGAACATGATGACGGGGCCCTGGCTGTGGACTGCCTTAGCCCCGGGAAAGAATATGTCACAGTCGGAGCTGATGGAAATGCAAAGGTTAGTACGCACGGAAGGACCTGTGTTATTCATATATTTATTCAAAGAATAGAGATAAGCCCGTCCCACTAAACTTTCCACTACCTTTCTGTTGACTGCTGGTCGGGCACTGCTTGCATAATATTTTCGTAGCAAACTATATCTGATGACTGTTTCAATAACAGCCACTTGAGGAGCTTGTTGGTATACTGCGGCTCATCTCCAACAATAAAATAAAATAGTCATAACTGTCTTTATTTCTAGGTATGGGATATGGAAGACCTGATCTGTCTGAGGACGTATGAAGCCCACACTAGACCCATCCATGCAGTCGCAGTGAGGCCTGACACTTCTAATATGTTTGCCACAGCGTCATTTGACACACACATTAGTTTGTGGGATGTCCTCATTAGTTCACCAGCTACAAGTAAGAATATACTTATTGCTACAAGAACATGCTAGACCTTAGCTATATCATTTTTGATTTGCTTAACCCTAGGACTCTGGCCTCGATTCTCTTGTATATCAACTAAACTTAATTTTATCTATCACTCTCTTTTACTAAAACTAACAAAACAAAAAGATTTTAGACAATTTTAGTAGATTAAAGTCTTAAATTAGTCAGATTTAAGTTTTTTAAACATGTTTAATCGTGATTTCAAAACATGCTGACTATAAACACGAAGAAGAGCGACATGTAAACTAATTTGACAGGCGTAAAATTCTTGCCATCTCTTTCTTTCGTGTATTATCAGTAAAAGAGAGTGTCAATTTAAATTAAGTTTAGTTGGTGTATATAAGAATCGACGCCATTGTTAGTCAGCTTAAAACAGTCGTAACACGATTTTAAAATAGTCCTGTTAACTTTAACTAGTTTGTTTGTCCGTAACCACTTTTCTGCAAATCAGATGAACTGATTGTAATGTAGCCTTTGGCAATTTATGTTGTAAATCGTAACTTAATAGAACAAGTGTCAGCTTTTCGTATAAGGATTTGTGTTTATACAGATTTAGCAAAGAGCAATTGCGGTGTTCGAGCCCTACAATGGATAGATGAAAACAGATTACTGTTCGGAGACGACGCCGGCATCCTCGGATTGCTGGACATCAGGAATACTTTGTTCCAAACTCCAGAAACGATAAAGCTTGCTCAATTCCCTGTTGGTATCCACAAGCTCATCTTGAACACTGCGTAAGTACTTACATTAGGTTGGGGTACTGTACTGACACTATTGTTAGTGTCACTTTTTTAACTGCCATGCAAAGAGCCCGTATGTGCGTTTGTCATAAGAGATGTTTGTCTGTTACAATTTATACACGGAATATCATGGATCTGTATGACATCAAGGATGGTTCTTAGATATATGGAGAACACGGTTGACTGTATGTGCTCAATTTGTAAAGGGGAAGATCTTCCACCGGGCTGATCCATTCGATCCAGTTGTCCAGGGTCCTAGGACCCGCAGTTGTGACCAGAAAATTCGGGGAGTCCAGAAAATTTCGTAAGCGTGATCGAGACCTTTCGCTTTATATTCGAGCGCCATCTGCAGGTTGTATGTGGTAGCATTTAGCTACGCTATATGTATCTCAGCAGTGATGTAGCTCGATCGTGTGGCGAGAGATGTCGCTACAGATTGGTTGTATAACCACAAGACACATGGGGGCGCTGCAATAGACGATGTAAAACGCATCGGGAGTTTGAAATTCTACAATAAATGATTATTTATTCACAAACGGTAAATGAAAAAGAGGTAGACCACTGGAAATAAACAACTGGGAATGACTGAACTAAAATAGCTACCAATAGAGAGATATGGCAAAATCTGGAGGAGGACTTTAGTCAAAGCGAGAACCTTGAATTTAAAAAATGAAAAAATATATACTAGCTTCTGCCCACGGGTTCGCCCGCGTGGTACACGGATAAAAAGTAGCCGATGTGTTATTCTGATGTATAAGCTATATAACTGTAAAATTTCATCAAAATCCGTTCGGTAGTTTTTGCGTGAAAGAGGAACAAACGTCCATCCCCAAACATTTTCGTGTTTATAATATTAGTAGGATTGTTATAAGAAATAATTCTAATTCAAAATGCATCTATGTAAATTTTGTGATATAATAATTGAATTGGTCTAAAAATGAAATTGGTAATTTAAAAATATATATATATGTGTAAATGTTAATATTGTAAAAAATCGGAGGATAAATAAAAGGGTTAATATTATTATTAATTATTCACAGAGGCAACAAAGTAGCAGTATGCTGCGATAACAACATCGTTTCTGTTTGCGATATAGACAAGTCCTCATGTCGCGTATCATACCATGATAGGCATATGCACCATAACTTCGTGAGGGGAATGGCGTGGGACGCTGAGAGGCCGGACGTGCTCCATACAGTGGGCTGGGACAGCGTCGTCCAATCTCACATCATTGAATAGACGGTTACACGTTTCATCGTAAAACTTAGAAGATTACGCCTATTTTTTAACTTCATTAAAGAAACTTTGTTAAATTAGGAGCTCAATCTTATATCGTTGGATGGTAACAGATTGATCTAAATTCTTAGAAGATCTTTAACAGTCTTCAAAAAAACTCTATTTAGAGGTTATTGTTTGTTTATCGTGCAATCTCACAAAGTTGAATGGTAGGTAACAGATTAATCTCGATTTTTTTGAAGATTTTATCAAAATTATATCTTAACCAAATTTAAAAAATGTTCAATTTATTTGGGTAAACGTATATTTTTTATCAATCGGCCAATCTGACACCATGGAATAGACGGTAATACGTTTATTTGTTATTTTTAAAAGATTATTCATCTGTTTCTGTATTCTTAACAAGTAAAGTTAATTCTCCACTTGTTTTGCAACTTTTACGGAAATGTAGATAATATGATTGACTTGCCAAAGGGATTTGTCAATAGAGATACGATATAAAATACCAAGAGAAATGTAATAAGCGAAGTACTGTGGAATAGTAAAAGCATCAGCAGTTATATTGGAATAAGTATAGTTTAAGGATATAAAGACACACTCTTACTTTACTATTATCCTGCTGAAGTTTTGACGTTTTCCGAACACGATGCGTACACGAAACTTTAGTAGGATAATACTATGGTAAATGGCATATTATTATCGTAGTTTTAGTGAGTTACAGTATACTATTACAAACACGATTTATGTAATTATATATATTTTTCTATATTCTCTATTTTATTATGTACTAAGTTCGCGATATATAGAACGAAATACTTATTAAGTACGCAATAAATAACTGGACTTGTATCACTTTTAAATTTATTTTATCTAAACTTGTTATTTCTGACCATTAAATACTTCCCAGTATACATGCTTTTAAACTTACTTCAAGCCTACGAATGCAAGTTGTGAACGAAGAACTTCCCGAATAGTATCCCTATACTATAGTATATCTATACTATCCCGATAGTATATTATATACTATAGTGGCGCAACTTTTTTTAGTTATGTTTAGAAGTTTATCTATACTAATATTATAAAGAGGAAAGATTTTTTTGTTTGTTTGTACCGAATAGGCTCCGCAACTATTGGACCGATTTTAACCATTTTTTCACTAATAGAAAGCTAAATTATCAGGAAGTAACATAGGCTGTAATTTATTTTCAAAAAATAGAGATCCTTAAGAAAATTGCATTAATTTAACCCAAAGTAGCAAAATTTTGCCTTTAAAGTTCATTATTTGGCGTGCTCTGAGAAAACTATTGAAGATACATAAAAAATATGTACTACATGATTAAAGTACTCATTATTACCTACAAAAAAGTCCTCGAGGGAATATATCTAACTATCATAGTTAAGTCACAATAGCAGCTTTTGTGTCCTAAAATTTAATTAGATCGCCTGTAGTAATACAAGTTGGTTACATTCGTATCGTAGTATTAATTTTTATTCAAATAAATAGTTTTATCATCAAGGATATTTATAAAGGAGTAAAATACTTCTTAATTCATTCGAATCGGATATTTAATTTTGAGTTATCACGAGTACAAAATCGAAACTTACGCGGGTGAAACCGCAGGGCGCAGCTAGTTATATATAGTTCGTGACTGACTGAAACGAATAATTTTATAATTAATATATAAAATGATGTATGTAAAATATATATACATAATTTTATATATAAAGTTTAATATACTTATCGCTTGCAAGCGACCTCTTCCAGACAACCTTTGGTATCATGTTGCCACAACACACAGACACTGAGACAAATATCTGCAGAACATTTTTAAAAAACCCGCTACGGGAACCGAACCCGCACCTCTTCTTGCGTCCATCTCATTACCACATTGGATATGGTACATGGCTATATTCTGGCCATATTGACCATATCAGCCGTATTTGAACGATAATAATCGTGATTTAAACGTCAGACGTTTAAGTTCTTATGCATCTTCTTTATTTCAAGTGATGTGTTATTTCGAGATGAAAACAGTAATTGTCGTTTTTTATGCAGTTTAAGTGGTTAGGTTTCTCTGAAATGAAAATAATACTCGCTCGCCTTGCCACCGGGGTAGTTTTAATTTGGAGGGTTACTTTGGTGCGTAGAGGTGCATTCCATTCCTAGAGGGTGCAGCGGGAACATGGAGTTTTTTGAAAAAAAACTCGACGCCCACAAATTGGCGGCACATTCTACTTGTAAGGCATTAGCTTTAAATCGGGTACCACGGGAAGCATAAACTAGTTGTAAACAAAACAACGCAGTAAATGCTCAATAATGTATTGCCGTGATAATGAATACAGTGTCACTAGGTAATCTAAGCTATGAGTCAGTAGTTGGGCGAAGGAGCGCGACGCTCCGGCGAGGCGCTGGGCGAGGAGCCGCGGCGGTTGGAGTTGCCGGGGCTCTTGAGACGCACCATCGTGTCGAGGTGACGGAATCTGTTAAAACAAGACAAATAATAAATAAATAATGCTAGACATTTTTCACACAAGACTGATTTAACTATGAGTATAGCATCAGTAGCCACCGACGGGACAAAATATTTAAATAAGTGGGTTGATTTTTGAGACACGGGAATCTCAAAATCCATCCCATTATTCAAAAACAACAGAAGATCGAATTATAATTGTGTTATTTATACAGTGTAAACTTCGTGAAGATCGAATTAACAATTCGAGAGTTATCGCCGGACTAACATAAAGTGCCGATTGTTCCAAATAGACTTTTTATATCTCTTTAGTTGGTCTGGCAGAATTGAGACAGCATTAATTATTCTCTTCTCTTTCGAAGACAAAGCCGTCTTCTAGTGGAGACCTATATGGAAGTATAAGAAGGTTACTTCCTTATTCATAATTTAGTATTTACCTAAGTGGCAAATCGTTTGCGTCGTGGTCGACGCTCTGGAAGAAGAATCCGAGAGGCCAGCTTATCCATGAAGACTGTTTCCTGTAAGTACAAGATTGACTGAATATTCAACTAGATTTAGATTTTTGTCAATGTTAATTATTTGACGGCTGTTTTCTGCTATTGGGGTAAAGAGATAGCTCCCACCATATAGTCACCGTAGTTCACATCTAATCTCTGTAACTAGATGTGAATCTGAACTACGGCAAGCGTCAATAGGCCAAAACCATTGCTGAAATTACATTATTCTTTTATATAGCGTACTCTACTTTTCAGTCTGCAAGTGACGAGTCACTGATTATACAGGATGTCCCGGAACTAGTATTTTAAGTCTGAACGGGTGATTCCGAACATAAACGTAAACAAAATTTCCGGAAAAATAAGTCAAATTTCCAAAATTTTATTTAGAAAAATAATTGATTAATGTTTAAAACATGAGTGTACTTTGGACGGTGTCCCAACTCTAAGACTACTTTTAATAGGGCAAAAAGATTGACATCGGAAACCATACCTAAAACAGATAATTTATTAGTTTGTTTACAGAAAACTGTCGATTTTTACTGCTTACCATGAAAAACTTTTTATTTTTATCAATGAAAAACTTTAAATCTACAAAAGTCGTAGAACATTTGTTGTACGACTTTTGTGAATTTAAAGTGAATTACTACGAGAATCGTCCCCTAGGAATAACATACTTATTCTGGGTCATTCTGTATATATAAATTACTAGATAGACAGGGTAACATAACGGGGTGTCGTGGTAACGTATCTTCGGGATTGTCTGGCGTAGCAGGCTCGGGTAGCGAGTAAGTAGCGACTCCTGGGGGGGCTATATTATAGACCTTTAGGGACGAATGACTATATAGTAAACCCGGTGCAGAACAAACAATTCAATCTCCATCCGAGTTTTATCGCCGCATCGTCTCGGGCCCTACTATAAAAAGATACAGCTACGTACGGTGTCGGGGGCAACAGTTGCATGTCTTGGCCGGGAGTGTCGGGTGTGGTAGGCACGGCGGCGGCGAGGGGCGAGGTGGGGGACGTCGCGACTGGTGGCGGAGTCTTGTTGATGGCAGGATTGTAGATCTTAGGGTCGCTGACCATACGCACGAAGAATGAGCGTTTATGGGCCAAAGCGGCGCGGTTCCGACGTGCGCGCTCCTCGTTGAGATCCTAATAGAAGAAAGTAAGTTTCCTATAAATTAGAAGAATCTAGTTTATAGGTAAATATGAAATGGTAAATCTATGAAGTGAACAAACGGCCAATACACAGTGGAAAGGAACAAGGGAGGTACTTTTCTGTTTTGTGAAAGTACCATATAATCAGTTTTTTTAGAAATATGCTCTTAGCTGGTTCTCGAAACAAGTAATAGTACGCGACTTTTTCTTACATCTTACAAACAGAGTAGAGAAGAGACACTATTTAATTTTGTTCTTGGGGTCACTGACGATATTAATAAAATACTAAATAAATGAAATCGCAATAAACATAAATAAAATAGTTTGAATCCTGATTTGTCTATATTTAGTGGCGTTCCTCTAAATAAGTCCATGAGTGTACCTATTTGGTAAGAAGAGATCGGACTGGTTATAGCAGGGACTCATAGAGAGACCTACGAAACCTGTAAGCGCTGAGTTGGCTAAAACACAATTATTTCCAAAACGTCAGAATCTTCGCATTGAACAGATCTTCGCAGATTGATGAACAGTCAATAAAAAAACAAGTACCGAACTATTTTTTTTTTTAATAAATTTGATCTATGTATTTGTGAAAACAACCAACATACCCTCTCCTTATCTGGCCCTTCAATAAGTTCAGTAGCAAAGTCCGTGATGATGTCCCAGGCGATCTCTGCCAAAATAAGCATATATTATCTGTTTGTTCATGATAATTTGTGAAAAGAAAGACGTTAGCTTGGTACTACGGTTACTACCGACTTCAAACTAAGGAGGAGGTTCTCGGGAGGCTATGTTTTTAGGCCTCTGAAGCCAAACCGAGAAAAAAGAACGCTTATCTTTTCATCAAGTTCGTCTTTCTGTCTCACACTCAGATTTCCTTTAGTGTAGGTAAATCACTCAGGGTTTTCCTTGCCATTTTTTATTTTAAACCCTCTGCGGAAGAAGAGAGGTTCTTCCAGTAAATATAAGGCTTCAAAACAGCGGTTTTCCCCCTTTAACTCAAAGTATTTAACTTTTTATACTACGTTACAGTAGCATTATGAACTACCATCGGCAATGGTTTGCCAGATTTCCAATCATAACATAGTCCGTCGTGAGAAGTATTTTTTTATTTTTTTATGTATGCATTTGATTTTATTGAAATATAATTATAATCTCACCAATGTCTTCGCGAGTAGCATGTTGGTGTACCACGCAGAACCTGATGACGAAGTATTCGCGCACTGAAGCGGGTACCATATGGAGTTTGCCCGATGCGTTGATATTAGTCAAGAGCTTTTTATTCATCTCGTCTATCTGCTCCTTCGTCTCGTCTGAACCTCCGCGGAGGCGGAAACAGACTAGACCCAACTACAAGTGAAAGAGGAAACTCGTTTAAAGAATTCATAAAATACACCCAACAGTCACATAGGACCCCATCCATAGGCTTCATTTGTCATCGCTAACGGGAACTACGATACAACACACAGACCCAGTTTGCAGGATTTTTATAATATCCCAAAAATATTAACCTCGGCAGGCCTCGACTCACCAATATTCTATAACAAAGCTACGAGATCATAGCTTAGTTGGTATTGCCCCCTCGTATCAAGCAGGGGCGGTTGAGGGGTCGAGCTCCGGTGGTCGAAATTCTTGGGATGTTTCGGCGCGAAGCGCTAAGTAATATTTTTGGGTTATTATATTGTAGGTTAGCACTTAAACCTAAAAACGTAGCACGAATCGGAACAAATATTTAATGATTATGCAAACTCGGGAATCGAACCTGCACCTTTTTGTCTCAGTTGGCTAGACGTAGGTATCCACGAAAAAAGAGTGTAGGTACGTAGATGAAAATCACCTTAAAATTACAGGTACTGGCTCGGCCATTTAATCTAAGTTAAAATCATACGGACAATCTGAAACTAAATAAATATCGATTCTACACGTGCGTAAATAATGTGCTTATCCTTTACCAAATATTTGTGAATTAGATCATTCATAATAAACGTGAAATTGGTTTTACAATAATTCTATTACCTATGCTCATAATAATTATGTTTATACGAGTACATTACATTGTTAAATTAAATCAAATTGTCATAGGAGTGCTCCATAATTAAAGAACTAACTGTTCCTGCGCAAATCTTACCGTAACTTCGTTGCAGACCTCGAACCTATCATCCTTCTTAACAAGCTTCTCAAAATACTTTGCTAGTTCACAATGCCTTCGCACGTATTTCTGCAGCCCGCTTATACCATAACTCCTCAGCATAAACCACACTTTCAGCGATCTGAACCGTCGACTCAACGGCACACCCCAATGTCTATAATCAATAGCCGTGTGGTCGTAACAATGTTGGAGGTAAAGCGGGTCCACGACCAGTGCGGACGTTAGAAGATATCGATTCGTAACCCACAGGAGCGAGCAGTCGAAGCTAGTCAGCATTAGTTTGTTAGGGTTGGTGTTGAAGGAATCTGCGTATTCGACTCCGGCGAGTCTGTGCTTATGTTCGGGGCAGAGGAACGAGCTGCCAGCATAGGCTGCATCCACATGAAGCCATACGCAAGGAAATTTGCGAACAACTTGTCCTATCTCTGGCAAGTTGTCGTAGGAGCAACAGGATGTGGTGCCCAGTGTGGTCGATACAAAAAACGGTACCCGTCCTGCTTCCTCGTCTTCCTCCATTGCCTAAAAGAGTAAGTCACTTTAAAAAATTTCTACTACCGTAGATAGATATTATAATAGAAACAAGAATGATTTTTTTTATACAAATAAAGTGGCAATAAAACCTTGAAATTCCTTGAAGTCATACAAATCGATAGCAAAAAAACGCATTTCAATCCGATAAGCTCTTTCAGAGATAGATGGTTACAGACAAACAAACAAATAAACACACGACAGAAGACAGAAGTCTGACACGTCAGAAGGTGACAGACTTCTGACGTTGCTGGTAAATACTTTATTGCACACCAAATTGTAACATATTAAAAGTATTTATGTAGTTGGTAATATTAAATTGAAATATTCAATTTAATATTACCAACTACATAAATACTTTTAATATGTTACAATGGGCGGTAATCTTACTAAGTATCCAGACAACCTTAGGATGCTTTGCCGTTCTAGACCAAACATAAAATAGATCGCTAAATGAGTTCGATTATTTTTAAATATGCAGGTAATGATTTAACGCTCTCTTAGCTTGAAGAGATTCCTGACATTTAACAATTATTTTATTATCGCATGTGTTTTTTTTTGTTATCATGTTGTTTTATTCATAATTAATTCGTAATTTTATGTATTCAATTCATTTACTTTGTAGGATGTGTTTTTTTCGTACCAATGGTTTTAGAAGTTCTTAAATTAGCAAGAGTTAGGTAATAACAAGAATATTGTAAACTGGAATGTGTATATAGTGATGAAACATTGATAAAACCAAACAGTTTTGATCTGTATCATACAAAAAATACCTACTCTAAATGCTTTAATGGCAAAGTAAAACATTTGTGAGGAAACCGGTATACTCGAGACCCGAAAATTCGAAGGTCATCGGTTAATGTTCGACAAGCTACTTGCAACCTGTGAACTTAAGTTGGGACTCAAAGTGAGGCAGAAAGTGCTAACTACTAGCGCAACTTTAACAAAAAGCATTTTTTGTTAAAGTTGCGTTAGTAGTTACCCTTTCCGTGAATTAACGACACTCATCCTTTTTTAGCAAAAACCTAAGGTAGAGTCGAATACAAAGTTAATAAAACTATCCACGTTCCGTCTTGTAGTAGGCAGGTACGATTACGTCTTAAGGGTTCATAAGCTTTTCTATATTTACTCCTAGCGAGAAAAACACATTTTCATTTCCACCCGCGAAAAGTCTGTAAATTTTATGAAAGTGGTGCGCAATTAAGAGGTCACTCATAAGAGGGTCGTATCGCGAAATTTCAATATTCGCGGCATAGAAAGTGGCACACAATGCGACTCCATTACCGCCCGGCGCGCTACGTATTTCCGGCATCCACGGAGCTGGCTCCACAGAGTCATTAAATGCGGGCTGCGGGCTTCTCTGCCTACTCCCAGCCTTCTCAATTACCGCCCGATTATCTGCACCTTTCCACTCAATGACTCATCATAACCCGATCTCGATTTCAAATTCAAACAATGATTAGGTTGGAATTGAAAGCGATGTTCTAAAAATAATCTAAAATCTCTACAGTAAACGCTATACCAGTGTAGATGTATTTGTAAAAACATTGATTATGTGTTGCAGATTTGTTTTTAATTAACCCTAAAATTATATCATGGTTCTTGGCAAATAGATTGGAATTAAAAGATTCAACTTTACATTTACTTTTACCATATTATACTTTTAGGGTTAGAGGTGATTGTTTGTTAGTGTGTTAATTTTTTTACGTTAGTGTGTAACGGCTTCACCGATTAAAATTTATCGCCTACATGTGACTAGGGGGCGCTGAACTAGATAATAGCATAAACGAGCCAGGGCTTTTTTCAATTAAAGAATCGACACCAATATTTACACAATATTTTTTGTAAATATTGGTGTCTCTACAATATTTTTCCATGCTGAATGCATTTTCAAGAAACATCATCTAATTGAATGTGCCTGCCTTACTTACTTCCTTTAAGGTTTCACCCCGCAACGAAGCTTGTTCGTCAGGTTGAAGAATACGTAATTTCACGAAGCAGATCATCGCAGCCTTTTCCACGCAGGAGTGCGCCTCTTTCGAGCAGTATGCGATCAGTTTCGAGAGCAGAAGACCCTCGTCTACGTTTGGAAACTGGTGCTTCAGCCGCTTGATACCGTTGGCTCGTGCAGCCAGCATTGACACTAGGAGGCACTCGCTTGCTGAACCCTAAAACATGTAGTGTAGGAGTGAAATTTCAATTATATTTCTACCACAAAACGCATGAAAAAAGTAGTGAAAACAATATGCTCACGTTAATAACACCACCTCCTTTGCTACCTTCTTCGAATGCTAAGAAGGCTGGTGGAAGACCGATTGCTTTACCTGTAAAATTGTGTTTAATCATCACTCTGGTTCTGCAAGTCATTAACTCGCAAATTTATGATTCAATTTTACTCATAGGAATGTAAGTTTGAAAATCTCAGTTATGACATACTTAAAAAAAAGGAGATACAGTTGATGGCCAGTGCCAACACCACGAAAACATTTTTTAAAGTCAGACAAACTCACCCATCCAATCCAGCATAATAATTTCTAATTCTGTGCAAGCTGGGCTAGCTGCCTGGAAAAAAAAATATATTAATACTATACATGCTCGGAAAGAACCTTATTACTTTTCAAAAATATGGTAGAATGTACGTCATTACCTACTATTGTACAAATATGCGGGTGAACAATATATGAAAATCCATCGTTAACTTGCTATTATTTTAATAATGCCATATGGCAAAAAAAATTTAATACAAAGTTCGCAAAATAATACTGGCCCCTTTATTTTTCACACAGATTGTTTTCTTTTGTTTTATTTACATGAATTTTCAATTTGTGTTTAAAAAAATCGAAATGCCGATACTAATGGGCACCTGAGATTCTAATATCACAGATTAAATAATTAATAATAATAAATAAATAAATAGTGCTGGACAATCCACACAGCATCATCTAGCCCCAAGCTAAGCAGAGCTTGTGTTATGGGTACTAGATGCCTGATATACTTAATACAATACATTACATAGATAGATATTTTTTTATTATACATAGAAAATACCCAGAACACCCAGATTGTTAGATAGTTACCTATGATTACTTACCTACCCACATGTACAGTACAATTGCAATGTAACGAATGCTACGAATGCACTACGTGGCCTACGAGCTCTCCTACGAGTGCTACGACAACACAAGACTTGCTTTATTGGCTCTGAAATAGCTCTTTGTGGTGGACATTGAATTCAAAACTTTATTCCATTCTGTTGCTGGAAATATCCGTATTTTACCGACTCCCATTTACCGACTTTTATAGAATTATAAGAGATTAATACGAAACACATGTTATTTTTTCTCTAAAACTGGCATACATCATCTTCGAACATTTGGCATTCCGGTTTAGTTACCTAAGTCATTTTGATCTTCATTATCAGCAGACCAAGAATAGAGAAAGCGTAATATTTCATAGCTAATAGAAAAGAGATCGGTAAACCGTGCCTACCATTCTTACTATGCCCCGGATGCATGGACGAAACTACATTCATAATTAAATAGCAATTACAGACATAATCAATACGGCTGCAATCGATTGCATGTCAGTACCTACCTACTAATGTCAGTAACTTAGTTCTGAGTTGAGCTCATGTAAATGAGAAACTTTCAAGCCGCAAATGTTCTGTATCATTTTGGTATGTTGACAAAGATAAACAAAACTTTGGTACAGGAGCCAGAAAGATATTCTGCGTTATTTCTTGTGCCCCCGATCGTCTGTCTCATGGTTTGTTTTATCACAAACGGTAATACAAATGGAATTTACCAGTTTTACCCTGTGATTCACAGTCTTGAGACAATTTGGGAGATAGTAGTTTTACTTTGTCGACGGTTAGCTGAGTCCTTACAGCAGCATGGAAACTTTGTGAAGATGTGATATTTTACAAACGAGAAAAGCTTGAATTCACCAACAAAATAAACGGACGATCAAGTCAAGGTAACGTCAAGGACATTTTAGTCCTCGTGCTCTTAACAGTAGGAAAACTTGGTAAGAACATCTGGTAACGGCCACCGGGAAGGAGGCATATTGTTTCTTTTGATATGTATGTGGGCGCATCTAGAGTGCAGTGAGAAGATGAAATTTGTATCGAAAAAAACTCATCGCAGACAATGACGCGGGGCGTTTCATCAGTTTTCTCATAAAATTCTGTCAATAAGAAAAAAAAACACAATCACGACTGTATTTCCTTATGATGGACATCCTCAGGAACATACTGAGTGCGTAGATCTTTGAGGAAACCAAGTAGGAGACAGTCAGAGGAAAACATTACATTTGGCCTTCCAAATTTTGGTACCGCCCACTACGCTAACACGGCTCAATAAGGCATGCCAAAGTTTATGCCTAAGCTTATTGCAGAAGGGTAGAAAAAGGTGGTTAATCTGTGTTGATCCTAATGATGGGAAATATTAGGATACATGCATTGAGAAAGTTTGTAAAAACGATATATTGATGAGCATACTTAGACGAGGCTATTATCAAAAACCTTTGCAGCGTTTTCAGTTTTCGATCAATCACTTCAATCGAGACAGCCGGAAATCTGGTGCATGCGAAAGCTTCTCTTGGCATTGTATTCCTTAATAGGTAATTAGCGTAAACATACAAAAGGAAATTCCTACGTATACTTATCTTGCTACGGTCATCAGCCTATTACCTTATCGTAAAAGTGCCGTTGGAAAATTAGCGCACAGCAATTTATGCTAGGCTTCGTTTTAGAATCTCTTTAAATAAAACAACTTTACGATTCAAGCAGCCCCTATTAAACATTGAATAAGAATCTCTGTGTAAGAAGCATTTGGATTCCCACTATTCTTTATAGGTAGTATCGAGATTAAATTAACACTGACACGACATCACAAAAAAAAACTTATACAGGTGGTTCAAGCACTATTCATGGTTAAAAAAAAAAAAAAAAAAACAGGACGAACTGAAACACGAGGACCCGCTGGTCAACCCGAATCACTCCAATGCTGTACGATCTTTTATAGTTTATTTATTTATTATGGAACATGCACACTAAATTGATTGCATCAATTTAAAATACATAATAAAATTCAATAATGCTTTGAGAAAGAAGGTAGGTATTCTAGTTAAGGAGCTGAGGCTATTTTTGTGTCATGATTTCGATAATTTCCTAAGAAAACGGGTTTTTGCAGAAATACGATACATAAATCAAAAATAATACATAAATCACAGACCAGTTTTTATTTTAACTAGTCTGTGATATACCAGGCCACTCAGAAAGTTTTGCGAAAAAAGTTTTAATGTATAAGGCACTGGCCACTTGTAATTATTTTGAAAAATTTGGTTATTTAAAAGTAAAAATACCATTGTTTGAATTTCGAATTTCCCTCCACATTTTTTCGAGAGTCAAATTAAATTATCGTGTCTCATTTAAAAATGGATCTGCATCGAGAGCATTTTCGTGCGATGATATTCTATGATTTTAAATGTGGCCTAAAACCTGATGAGTCATTTGATCGACTTCAAATGGGGTTTATAGGTGAAGGACCTTCAAAAGCAACTATCTACCGTTGGCATAGCGAGTTCAAGCGCTTTCGCCTTACTTCGGGGGATGAACAAAGGAGTGGTCGTCCTACGACGGCTGTCACGGAAGAAAGTGTGCTGGCAGTAAAAAAATTAATTGAAGAAAACAGGCGAATTACATACGAAGAGATTCAACATACACTGCAGATCGGTTCGGGAAGCGTTCACAAGATTCTACACGAGCACTTTCGCGTGAGGAGAATAGTTTCTCGCTGGGTGCCGCACAACCTCACCGAAGCTCAGAAGCAGGCCCGTGTGGAGTGGTGCCGTGATATGTTTCAAACATTTGAAGTAGGCTCGTCTCGGCGCGTTTACGACATTGTGACAGGAGACGAATCCTGGATTTATCAATACGATCCAGAAACAAAGCGTCAGTCGACAGTTTGGCTGTCTGCCAGAAGTTTTGTCTGCAATGGGCAACAAGCGACCAAGCACCGGGCTCCGCGGGGTACTGCTTCATCATGACAACGCGCCCGCGCACTCAGCGCTCAAAACGAGGGACTTCCTGGACACCACACCGGTCAGAGTCTTGGGTCACCCTCCTTACAGTCCCGATCTGGCACTGCGTGACTTCTTATTCCCTAAAATAAAAAATCTGCTGAAAGGGACTCAGTTTTCATCGCCGGAAGAAGCGCTAGCAGCGTTCGAGAAGACCGTGGAAGAAGTGTCTGCGGCGGACTGGAAAAAATGTTTCGAAAATTGGTTCAGACGCATGAAACTTTGTATAGAGGCTGGTGGAGAGTTCTTTGAAAAGATTTAATTAAAATATTTTATCCATAGTTTCTCAAAACTTTCTGAGTTATCCACGTAAATATAAGTACCAAGATTTTTTTGGAAAACTGTCAACATTTTTTTTATTTCAGTCGTAACAAGCGTTTCTTTCATGTGTTTTGCAAAAATGTACTAAATAGTCGTACTTTGTCACCAATCCTGTTTACCTCGTTCATTTTCTAAATACTGGATATTAAGACTGAAAAGACTGACTGACCAACGACTTGAAATTTTCATGAAGTTCTTCCAACGGCTTCACCGCAAAATATTATTTTACTTAAACATCTTTATAAATTTGGAAGTTAATATGCCTTGTTTATGTTCCTTGTATGCCATAAAAGTGCAGTAAGGTTTTTTTGAAAATCAATGCCTGGTTATAAATTTATGGAAAAAATTACTTCCTCGTTAGATTCATTCAAAAGGGGCAAAATAACTACGAAATGCATATTTTCTGTTTTCCTAGCGTGTTAAAATTTGTATTGGAAAATCTGAATGGTGCCTGAATCATCCTGTACCTATAAGTACGGTTTTCATAAAAGTATTTTTCCTATTTAAGGAATTTTTGCATAAAAGTGTTTTTCCTATTTAAGGAATTTTTGAAAAAGCTTAAACTTTTTTACGTCTTTTTGACGGACAAATACAATGCCGTGGAACACAAGCCTCTTGTTATAGTAGCAGTTACCGCGCTTTTGACTTATTACGATATAGATTTGTGAAGAATTTGGGAAACAATTTTTCAATGTGCTAATTGTGCTACAAATCATTATCGATGGAATATAAGGCACTTACCCATGAGAACCCAATGCACCCGATACCAGCCGACAGCATATCCCCCAAAATCGACGGGTAAGCGTTCCCTGCCGGAAAGTAAGCGTGGAACCTCGGATGCTGCCAGTGTGTCACGCCAGGCATGATCTTTTTCTCCACATCAGTCATCACGTCGTCCCAGGCCTCCGGGTAGTGCGGGGCTTCGGCCGGCAGCGCGGCGCGGAGGTATCCCGGCTCGACGGATGGAACGACCCGGCGCGAATTCAACGTGTTCATGTACGTGCAAATATAGTCCACCATCTCTTTGCCCCGCACGCGGAACTCCTCAACGTCCATGACTGATTGTTATCTCAAGTTTTTAGAATAAAAAGTTTTTTCATAAACTTTTTTCTAAGTTGTTTTCTGGATTCGATGTCACCAGCGCAACGGTCTCCGACTGACTCGTCGGTCGCACCAGCACTCGCGGTTGAGGGTGGCGGGGGTGGATTCGAGCATGAAGGCACTCGCTATAGAAGTCATGGCGGTCGTGCCGCAAGCCATAAGAGGAGGCGTCCTACGAAAATTGTTAAGGATGATCAAATGAGGTCGTTATTTGTAACTATACCAGTTCAGAATTTAAAAAACACATAGTGTGTTATATAAGTTATTTTTTACAATCCTTAAAACTCCCGGCGTGTCCTTTCATTAATGCAGTGCCCCCTAATGACTTGTGGCGATAAAACCTTAATGTTGCACTACATCCGTTATCCTTTTTCCAAAGAATGAAAATCTCCACTTAGAAGCCGTCAAGCTCGCGGTAATTCGAAAGAAATATAAAAACCGCGGGTGTTCATAAAAAACCTAATAACCTAACCTATCCGAATCCGCTCTGCCCAGGTTGGATTTTTCAGGCCAACATTCACTTATCAATCGCAATGCGTTATGTGCAGTTTAGCCGGCTAAAGATGAAATAATCTATTTTCGAAACTATTTTTCAGATAAGCCGGCTGGCTTAACTTAAGTTTATTTTAACACCCATGCATCTTCAGCCGTTACACATACACATATTCCGTGAGACGATTATGCTAACCCATGGCTATCGAGATGACATTAAATTTTGACACTTCTAGTTCCCCATTTGAATGACCCATCCATCAAATTGCAATTACACTGATTCCCCATCGCTTGATTCCCATACCCAGACTGAACTGAAGGCCATGAACCGACCATATACGAACGAAACTTGTGATTTTGACAAGTAATCGAATAACGCTAATACCATGCCTCCATCTCGATAGCTAAGGAAATTAGTGTGATCGCCCCGCTGATGTATTCCCTAGTTATTCCCCTATTCTGTGGTACGGAACGGCTACCCGCTTATGCCGTGAAGCCCGCCGGGTGTCCGGCGGCCAATGATACGCCCGCTGCCGCCGCCCGCCCTCGAAACCACTTCATTGTGTCAGCTGAATGTTTCCCAAGTATTCGACTTTTCACATGATTTTATTTTCTTCGCTAATGTGGCTCGTCACTAAAAATAGTCTGCAGATTGAGTAAGATGTTACGTTTTTCATTGAAGTATTATAAAACAAATGCATACACAAAAAACTTATCCTAAACAGACCAAAATGAATTCTTATAAACCAATCTCGAAATGCGTTATAAGCGTATTATAAGCATAATTGATCTTATAATTTACTTACTTTAATATATTTAACATGATTATAAGAACAATTGGATTTTCACGATGGCATATCAAGAGTGTTACAAGTATAAACATACTTTCTCAAGATATCTATAAGATTGTTATAAGAACAAATGCTCCTATAAAGTGTGCCCAAATCCACTCTACCAGATGTCTATAAGTGTAACTCAAGAGTACTCTTGAGACTATTATAAAGCCACTTTTTGCTAGTTGGGATGTAATCAAATCTTGGAAGTAAATTTTAACCTACTTCTAATTGTCGTATTGAAATGAAACTTTGTATATGTAGATCGGATGACAATACTATAATTTTGTATCTTGGAGCTGATCTGATGGATCATGGATCGTAGAACTCTTCAGTGGCTACTAGTAAACCCCTCGAGTTTGGGGTCATATGATTCGTTTTGATGAATCCAATTATATTGCACTTGGTAACGAGGGTCTGCTTATGGAGCCAGGAGGTGGATATTGGAACTCTTCAGTGCCTACTAGTAAACCCCTCGAGTTGGGACTCATATGATTCGTTATGATGTGTCCAATATATTGCACTTGTTGTTCAGGGTCTGATTATGGAGCCAGGAGGTGGATAGTGGAACACTTCAGTAGCTAATAGTAAGCCCCTCGAGTTTAGGTTCATATGATTTGTTTTGACGAGACCAATATATTGCACTGGTGACCAGGGTCTGATAATGGAGCCAGGAGGCGGATAGTGGAACTCTTCAGTGGCTCTCTCGAGCAGACTTAAAAGTAAACAATACATATTATTGTTTACTTTTGAAAATCCACAAACTTTGAAAAGCCAAAAGTTCCGAAAAGTTTTTTTCGATTTATGACGTTAATTTTCATCTTAGAAGTATAATATTTTGAAAGAATGCAAAACAATCCAGCACAACTCTCAAAACTTGGAAAATCCAAAAGTGCGGGGCCAGGTTCCAAAAACGTTATTTTCGTTTTCCAGCTGTAATTTTCACTCTGGAGAAAAAATATTTTGGAACAATGTAGAACAATTCAGCACAAGTATCAGAATTCAGAAAACGCAAAAGTGCGGGGCTAACTTCACGCACTTGTCAGATAAATAGATAGAGCAATGAGAATAAATAATGCTGGACATATTAGAATAGAATAGTAATAAATAGAATATAGAGATTTTACCAATATTAAAGTAAATTGAATAATACAACTAATGACAAACCTAAATATATTTGTCATTTTAAGAACCTACAACCAGAGTGGATAGGGAAGTTTCTATATAAAAGATTGTAGCCAGTCAATTTAAGTAAACAACAGTAATTTTATTCATGGTGTATTTCAAAGTCAACAACTACTTCATCTTATAGAATAGTTGTATTAATACATGGCAATAAGAACAACAATTAAGATCTTCAACAATTATAATAAATAAATAGTAATAAGTAGGTATTGGAAAACATCAAACATAATCAATAAGCATAATCACAGAAAATAAGAATATACCAAGAAAACATCAAACATAATCACAGACAATAATAATAACAGGTAACAATAGTGAATAACAAAGTACTTAACTTGCGCCGTATTCTGCAGTGGATCCGTAACTGATCAACCATAGAATTACATTCGGCTTTTATACACTTCAAACCTCATTAATCAAAGCGCCATTTTAAACCAATCACAGACGATTGTTGATGTTACCGAAAATAACTCTGAACATTGGTAACTATAGCTAAATATAATACGGTGAAACACTTTTAAAACTTATTCTAAGATTTGTGCTATTTTTATAATCATTTGAACTACAATATTTGTTAAAACATTCCATCAACAACATACCATGAACTATCACTTGAGAAACTAAAAACATCAGGAAAGCAAAGTATACATAAGTACAATATTTCAAAAATCATGAATTATTTTATAATGATGAACTGTAATTAAATATTAAAGAAATCTCATCAATTTACTAAGAGTAAACAAACATCACAATGTTTTATTCGGTACTTTGAGTTTAGTTCAGAAGTGTTGCCAGTGTGTAAGTGTGAAGTGTTGTTGTACAGAAATATGCTCGTGAACCACAGAGCATATTTTAATACAAAATATCTGACAGTGTTTACAAAGCTTAAATAGTTTTATAATAATTTCATATCTGACACGGCCATTCTGATTATACTTCGTCCCCGAAGTATCTAAATAATCATTTTAAAGTTTTGTAAATTTTTGTCAATGAGACAATAACATTATTTGCATTACTAACTTAATAATTAATACACACAAATATAATACTTAATTAACTAAATAAATTCATAATTACCTAGGTCACTTATTTCATTATAACATTGCTACTGTCCAACTTTTCACATTAAGAGGACATAACAACGATCAATCGCTTTAGTACTTTCTAACCCCACACCTGCTGCGCATGAGACGGACTAGAATAAAGCAAAAGACTTCAGCAGTTCACTTATTATACTATATAAAGCTATTTCATTATAAGTACAAGGTTTCATTATAAGTACAAGGTTTCATTATAAAGAGGATTTAATAATTTACAATATGTTTCATTGATCAGGGAAATGCCTTAATTTAGCTTTAGCTACCACTATTTTTCTTAGATAACCTATACCCTATATGGAAAATATTATCTAAGAAGGGTACAAATATTAATTCATAGGATTCTTAACTCAATTCAGTAATACAAGATTTATGATGACAAAACTGTATATTTTTAAACGCCCAATTCTTAATTTTGTTTTTCTACAATCCGCTTGGCCAATCTGACAATATTTCTAATCAATCTGATTATAATAAAACAAACAACTGAATGCACATATACATCTGGATGTACGAGTATATCTTACTTTAAGTTATTTTGTGGTAATGTTGTATAGTTTGTTTTTTAACCACGTGGACATTATCTCTCTGTAGTCCCGTGGACATGATTAGTATTAAAACTTTATTAGGTTTGATAAGTGAATTGGCATTACATTCCACTGCAATTCATAGCCAAGATGGGGGCTCCCGTAGGAGACAAGTCAGACACTGTATGTTGAATTTAACTTTTATGCATTTCCCATACAAAACCAACTTCTAATTTCTGAAATCAGGGTCAAGATACTGAATGGTCCAATGCCGTCACCCAACCAATCATATAATAGGAATGTTTGTTATAATGGAAATTTTGAGAAATGTTTTTATACTGGAAATGTTTTTTTTTTAATTTATTTTACAAAAATATACAGTGAATGGGTTTTTTTTACATGTCTTGATTTCTTGGCGTATG
The DNA here is from genome assembly GCA_958496245.1 of Perizoma flavofasciatum. Classification (NCBI taxonomy): domain Eukaryota; kingdom Metazoa; phylum Arthropoda; class Insecta; order Lepidoptera; family Geometridae; genus Perizoma; species Perizoma flavofasciatum. Next base: position 6,692,833 of record OY292425.1, on the reverse strand, counting down.
CCTACTAAGGATATGTTTTGAAGAATAATAGATCAGAATAGAACCAAGTTGATTGTTATTAAATTTAAATAAAACAACACAAAACGTTAGAAACTTTCCGCAAAGTCACGCAAAACACTGTTTTGTAGTTATTTCAATCAATATCATGTCAAAGAGAGAAATGTTCAGGAATGATCCGTCGATCAAGATCACCGAAACCAGGTATGCTAGAATTCTACAGTTATTGTTTATGAAAAAAATGATTCAATATCCAGCCTTTATGTGAATGTCAAAAGTAGGTTATCGAGAAACCTGTCAGTCCTACGACTATGAATTCTACTGAAAGTAATATCGTTATAGAAGAGACGTGTAAATCCGACACTTTAATATTAAGGGATCATTATATCGATGAAACAAAGATTTTAACATTATGGTTTACAATATGCAATAAATGAGCTAATATATATAACCATTATGTAATAAATTGCCAGAGATGGCATAGTACTAAAAATGTTATATTTTATATCTTTTATGAAACTACAATTCCATTGTTTTATTTTATTTTCTGCTGGGAATAACTACAGCTAATAATTTTATAAATCCTTTGTCTTCGATAAAGACCTACATTTTTATTACAAAACAACGTTATTTTTTATCTCTGATTTTTGTACTTTATTAGCATAAAATTTAACGGCTCCTTAGTGTAGTCACTAAGACATGCCCAAGTCTTTGCATAAGCTTTATTGACTTATGAGATTCTAAAATATTTAAATACTTTAATTTGTTTTAAATGACTATTCAACTTGATAATACTACTAACTATAAAAAATATATATAGTAAAGACTATAATTTAATTTTCTATTTAAATTTTCAGTCTTGATCTGAATTAAATAAACCATTATGTTGTTCTCGTTAATGTTAAAGCTATTCTCAGTCTTTTTACTATTTTGACATTTTATGGTTAAACAAGTGTTTTTTTTTTGCTACATTTGAACTACCCTCTAAATATAAGTAAACATGAGCCATAAAGCCACAATTGATCGACTAAGCTAAACGAATTGAGATATCTAAGTTATTCATTAGCAATAAAGCAATAAAGCGACGATCAACCGATTTTGACGATGTACACAATGCAATCTCTAAGGTTGTAAATGGTTCAATGAAAACAATCTTCTACTTAATGAAAATTTAACAAATTTAAAAACGTAATTTAACAGAAACTTTATAAAAAAAACACACTTTATAAAACATCTGATTATTTAGATGACAATACTCTTGGGATTGAAAATGCTCCAACTCGAACCTATTGTTTTGTAAAAGGATCATTAAAATCCTTTTGAAAAAAATGAATTTTGACTATGACTCTGACTCTAACTTTGACTCTGTCTCTGTCTCTGCCTCTGCCTCTGCCTCTGCCTCTGCCTCTGCCTCTGCCTCTGCCTCTGCCTCTGCCTCTGCCTCTGCCTCTGCCTCTGCCTCTGCCTCTGCCTCTGCCTCTGCCTCTGCCTCTGCCTCTGCCTCTGCCTCTGCCTCTGCCTCTGACTCTGCCTCTGACTCTGCCTCTGCCTCTGCCTCTGCCTCTGCCTCTGCCTCTGCCTCTGCCTCTGCCTCTGCCTCTGCCTCTGCCTCTGCCTCTGCCTCTGACTCTGACTCTGCCTCTGACTCTGCCTCTGACTCTGCCTCTGACTCTGCCTTTGGCTTTGACTTTGACTTTGGCTTTGGCTTTGACTTTGGCGTTGACTTTGACTTTGACTTTGACTTTGCCTTTAACTTTGACTTTGACTTTGACTTTGACTTTGACTTTGCCTTTGACTTTGACTTTGACTTTGACTTTGAATGTTTATTGTTCCGACGATAACTACCAAACTATATATTTAATATTGATGAAACTTGGTAAGTGGGTAGTGGGTAATTATTGCTTATTACAAATAGTTGTTTATTGAAAAAAAAAAGAAATTGGGTCCCAAACTAGGCATAACCTGTATTTTTGGTGGCCCTGGGTTTTCCAGTGACGGAATTAAAGGAAGGTACGTATCATTGGTATGATATTATATTAAGTATAAATATGAATTTAATCGATATGTAAGCCATATATTGTTTGGGGCATATAAATTAGTGGTATTTTAAGACATGCATTTTCTTGAGCTATGGCAAGAGGAAGCTAAAGAGTTGAACCATGTCACTATTTATCACTATCACTATTATCACTATTAAACTAAAGCTTACGTAGTTACGAGTTATTAATATGTAATTGATGAAAGGTACCATGGTTAAGTTAATTCTTATCTATATCTATTACATTACAAAACATTACAATTTAAGTATAATGGCACAATAATAATTGTTATTGACAAATAATTGTTCACTTCAGCTTGCTGCTTATGGAATTATGATTCAGTTTGACCAACCTTTCAGCTTAAGCGGCTGTTGATACTGCTCCATTTGAAATTCTTGGGAGTCGCGATGCAGCTGCATCAGCTTGAAGCTCCATAGTAGTTCTTGTTGGGGTCGACATGTTGGGGTAGTATGACGTCATTGTGCTAGGTGCGCAGTTCGGGCAACGTTGAGGATCCCTTTTAGAAGAACATCAGCCGCTCCAGATTCCATCCTTGAACAAGTAATTGGTTTTAGATAATTTGTATTAAAGAGCGTGAAAGCATCCCACTTCTGATGTTAGATAAATAGATAGAGCAATGAGAATATAGAGATTTTACCAATATTAAAGTAAATTGAATAATACAACTAATGACAAACCTAAATATGTTTGTCATTTTAAGAACCTACAACCAGAGTGGATAGGGAAGTTTCTATATAAAAGATTGTAGCCAGTCAATTTAAGTAAACAACAGTAATTTTATTCATGGTGTATTTCAAAGTCAACAACTACTTCATCTTATAGAATAGTTGTATTAATACATGGCAATAAGAACAACAATTAAGATCTTCAACAATTATAATAAATAAACAGTAATAAGTAGGTATTGGTGCAAAGAAAACATCAAACATAATCAATAAGCATAATCACAGAAAATAAGAATATACCAAGAAAACATCAAACATAATCACAGACAATAATAATAACAGGTAACAATAGTGAATAACAAAGTACTTAACTTGCGCCGTATTCTGCAGTGGATCCGTAACTGATCAACCATAGAATTACATTCGGCTTTTATACACTTCAAACCTCATTATTATAAGTTTAACGGGTCTTTATCGCGTTTACCTTTTTTATTATTTTCCCGACGTTTCAACTGTATTGCAACAGCCGTGGTCACGGGATGACTGGAGTATACGGAGCTACCGTCGAGAAATAAAGGCAGTAGCCGCAACTACCCTCATTTCATCTTCAGAATCAGAAAAGTCCATGTTCACATTACGGCACACTACACTAACCGTATCACCGCACTGCACAATTGGATCGCGACACGAACACCTGTTTATCACGGGATTCCAGGACGCAGAGAGTCAATAGCCGTCTTCACGATTAAAATTTGGGTACTTCTTTATTTCAATCGCTTCACGAACCATTCTCTTACAATATTGGCGTTCACTGGATAGCACCTTAGGGGCATGAAGCTCGATCCAATGGTTTGGTCCTGAGTTCACAAGGTGCTCCGCTATGGCCGACTTGTTTATCTGGCGATTTTTGACAGCTGCAATATGCTCTTTGACCCTTTCAGCAATTGTCCGCTTCGTTTGCCCGATGTAAGCACGGCCACAGCTACAGTCTATTTATAAACACCTGGCATTTGCAGAGGTACCACATCCTTTGGTGTTCGAAGCTGCTTAGCCACTTTTGAGTGCGGAATGAAAACTGACTTGATTGAAAACCTCTTCAAGATGTTACCAATCTTATCCGTCACCCCCTTCAAATAAGGCAGGAACGTGGGCTGTCTACTAACATCAGGTTGTTTTCCTCTGCACGTGCGTTTCGACTGCTGATGTTTACCTATATATCCGTTCGCTTTCAGAACCTCCTGAACATGTACTAATTCACTCTCGAGATGTTCAGGGTCACACAGATCGTAAGCTCTGTTCGTCAATGAAGCAACAACAGATTGTAAATGACGAGGATGGTGGTGTGAGGCGGCGTTCAAATACCTGTCAGTGTGTGTTGGTTTTCTATAAACTGAGTGCGCTAAACACCCATCTGTTTTCACCATCACCTTGACATCGAGAAAAGCTAATGTCCCGTTACTCTCCATTTCATAAGTGAACCGGATCTTTGGGTGAATGGAGTTTAAAATCAATGTAAATTGTTCCACTTCCCGTTTACTACCCTTCATTATGCAGAAAACATCATCTACGTATCGTTTCCACAACTTTATACCGCTAGCTGATAAATCCAAAAGTCCTTCGAAATGTTCCATCCAGATGTTAGCCAACACCGGAGCCACCGGGCTACCCATGGCCACACCATCAATCTGGAGGTAATGTTGCCCGCGGTATAAGAAGAAATTTCCATCTAAACAGTGTTCAAGCAGAACAATATACTGATCAGGTAGTTCGTTATCTTTTAGCTTTTCTTTTATCACCTCAAGGCAGTCTTTTAATGGAACGTTGGTAAAAAGTGACTCCACGTCAAAACTTACCATAATATCATCTGGTTCCATTTTTAAGCTCCTGATGATGTCCACAAAATGGCGAGAATCCTTCACAAAAGATGACGTCTTCCCCACCAGCGGCTGCAAGACCGAAGAAGATACATGTTTTGCCAAGTTGTAAGTAGGTGAGTTGATCTGACTCACAATTGGGCGCAATGGCACATTATTTTTATGTACCTTTGGTAAACCATATAATTTCGGCGACTGCACAATTGTAGGCTTATAAAGACGGTCAAACACATCTTCCGCAAAAAGTTCCTTAAGGTCTAAAATAAGTGCTCTTATACGTCTTGTCACCCTAGCAGTTGGGTTGTACGAGACTGGCTTGTACACCTTATTATCACACAGTAAACTCCGTAATTTATCATCGTAGTCGGTGGAATTGATCACTACCGTGGCATTTCCTTTATCGGCCTTGAGCACTAAAATATCATCATTCGCCCTTAAGTCCTTAAGAGCTCGACGTTCTTCCTCAGTGATGTTTGACCTAGGTAGTCTAGACTTACGTAAAATTATCGCAACATCTTGTCTCAGCGTTTCAGCGTCATTAGTTGGTATTTTGTTGCGAATAATTGTCTCCTCTACACTACTGATAATGTCTTCATACGGTATTCGTTTAGGTGTTGGCGCAAAGTTTAACCCTTTTTCCAGTACGTTTTGCGTAGGTTCATTCAAAACAGTATTCGATAGATTTATGACGGTCTCTTTTACATTTTTTACTGACTGTACTTGTTGTTGAGAAACTCCGCACCTGGCAAGCAATTTTTGAAACTTTTTGTTGTGCTTGTCTGTACACAAATCAAAAGTACGTTGTGCTTGATAGTACGTTACCCGGTCACATAAATCGTATAAGTACCTATGCATTTTACCCTTGCCAATATTTGAACTTCACCAATACGTGGTGTATTATAGATAATTAGTAAGTTGGTCACTTCTTTTATATTCAATGATTAATTCAAAAAGCGTGGAATCGTGTTAACCATAATGCAAAAAGCGCTTTTTGCATTATGGTTAACAGAAAGTGGTATTTGTCTAGGACTAGAATTTTATTGTTAGTTGTTAAGACATCAGAATAAGAAATTAATAATATACGGAGTCTACCTATGATAAGATACCTATATATTTGTGTACCTATTATGTTAGGTATTTATTGTTTGTGTTACTTACCTACTACTACTACCTACTTACCTTAATTTGATTCGCATTATACATGCATTATGTCCAGCGTCCAGCATCCAGCATTTCTTAGCTCCCCATCTCTTGTACAAAGTCTCTGTTGGGTATCTGTATTTTATAGTAAGGTACGTTCGGCACGTTCAAGTTCAAGTTGCAAAGACTATTAATATAGATTTAAAACAGGCTAAGCCTCAGCACCCTTCCCTAGAGAGCACCAAACGTTACTTCCTTATCAGAGCTCAAAATTCCTTAAAAATGTTTAGGGCCTGTGAAACTAATCATTTCGAACTGTGCTAGTAGATTGGGAATATAAACGGTTTCAACGCCTTCGTCTAGTCGAGAAAAATACCATCACACTTTTATTAGAAATCTAAACATTTAGCTCGATGGCCAGTAAGAGAATTAACCGCATTATCAGTTGATAGTCTTTTTCTAAATCCATACTGATTATTAGACAAAATATGATAAATTTATCAGTTTCTCAAGAATTTTCGACACTGTAGTAAGAATGGAAAACTGGTCTATAATTTTGATGATACAGTTTCTATCCCCAGCCTAATGAATTCTGTGTATGAGAGTGATTGGGATGACACTAGGGAGGGAAGGTAACCTGTAGCAATACAAAGGTTAAAAATAATATCCTAAGGCGATTTTTATATTTCAGCAGAAATAGCGTCCAAGCCCACAGACAAGCTTATCAAAGACAAGGTTTATCATCAAAATAGACTTAACTTCATTTTCATCTCCAGACATCATTGCCATAGATGAGCATGGATCATCAACTAGTAACGTTTAAGACGGGTGAATCACAATATATATTTCGCTAGTTGCTTGGCCACGTTGGCAAAGCAGTGATTGACCTTGTTGACACAGTTTTAAGTGTTCCGTAGTCCACAAAGAATCCTTATAGTTGCGCCATGTCCGTCTGCCTGTCTGTCTGTCCGCGTCTTAGCTCAGAGACTCTTAGTACTAGAAAGCTGTAATTAGGAATGGCTACATATTAATCACGCCGATAAGGTGGCAAAATAAAAACCCATAGAGTGGTGTATATCCCATAGAGTGTGTTTGAGTGTCGTTTGATAGGTCTTTTAAAATTATTGCGGGTGTGTGAAAACCATTTTTCGATTCCGGGATCCGTTTGCGAAACTTTATATTTTTCATTAGAGTCAAGTGTTTTTAAGTGTAGGTATATTTTCGCTATTGTCTTTATGGTTTTCCACATTAGTATTTTTCAACAATTTCGTGTATTCAAGGTTCCAGATTGAAAAGCTGGTTTGACGTGACTAGGGCATGCATTCCGAAATTCCGGAATTTCGTAATTCCGGAATCTCGAATAGATTTTTCCGATATTTCAATTCCGGAATTGAGAGGACTAATATCGGTATTCCAATATTAATAACTTTTACTCAGTGAGTGGCATTTTGCACAATAAAACGCAACATTTCTACTTTCCGAATTCGTATAAAAGAAAGAATACCATTATTAGTAGGAGTGCTGCACTATTTGAACGATTAGGAAGATTTATTGGCACAAACTGACGACAATATTTTCCCTAAACCAAATAACGAGAAAATTTCTGAGTTTATCGTCAATTTACTACGCCAGTACAAAACCCAGTTAGCCTAATCCTGCACATGCAGTGCCCTCCAATCTCAAAATGAACGTGTCATCGTCTTCTGACGAAAACGTTTCAATCGAAGAACCAACTCCAAATCCAATCCAATCTGGATAAATACAAGATTATCCGCAAGTATCCATCTATATCTACCAATTTTGGGTAGGCAGGGTTTGTCAAAGTAGAAAAAACGATATGATAACGGAAGACAACGAGGTGTGCATCTCACAGAAGCATACAAATATATATTGTGTGTCCTGCCTGAGAGTATTGAGAGTAAATAAATAATATAAATAATGCTGGACATTTTTCACATAGCATCATCTAGCCCCAAACTAAGCAGAGCTTGTATTACGGGAACTACATGACTGATATACTACTTAGGTCATTACATTTTTTTTTTTTTGTTGTAAATACATAATGATACATTGAAAAAAAAACACAGACCCGATACAAATATTTGCAGATTCATAAAATGAATAAGTAATATTGTTGTTTTAATTATTTTGTTCATCAATTTTTTTTTGTGAAAATAATTACTGCGTGCGTGTGTAAGTGTATATAATATCGTACTTATTTTATTTATATTCTATATTACTTAATGTTGATTTAAATACTGATACTATAACACAAGTTATTTGATCGTTCCTTTCCTCGAACCAGAAAAAAAATACAATTCCGGAACTGGTTCCGGAATTTCCGCAATAACTTTGGTTCTCTGACGGATGTATTCGTTACGAATCCTATCCTTCAGAGAGACTCCGAGCATAGCTCTTTCCATAGCTCGCTGAGCGACTTTGAACTGGTGGACCAGCCCTATCGTGAGTGTCCACGTCTCAGTTCCATAGGTCATGACGGTTAGGACGAACTGATTGAAAACTTTTGTTTTCAAGCATTGCGGTATGGTTGACGAGAAGACTCCACGTAGTTTTCCAAATGCTGGATCCTCCTCTTGACCTTGAATGTGGCGATTGATCATGACTTTGGTTTTATCCAAATTCATGCGAAGACCGATACATCGGGAGGCTGATGGCTTAAGACTAATATGTCATCAGCGAATCGCAGGTATGAGATGTCCCAGCAGCTTGGAAAGAGCCATCTGACGAAGCTTATAATATGAACTCACCGTCTTGTCGAAGCCGCAGATTCTGGCTGAGATTGAAGACTTCTACGGCCGGCTGTACAACTCACTTACCCCCGCCGTTTCTTAAAACTGTGTTCACATGCATGATACTCGTAATTTCAAAATAAATTAAAAATCCGCCTATTTTAAGAGTCGGTGAAAAAGTGAATAGGATCTGTAAAGATTGACTTGAGTCAGTTATAAATAATTTAACCCTCTTGAATTTGGTGAAAGGGAACTCCTTGTTTCTCAAGTGCCTCTGAGTCTGCCACATGAATATTCAGAGCTCATCTCTTCAGATACTTCCAACTGGGCCGCAGATTGCAATGTGTTCCCACCTCTAAATTATACAAAAGTATTCACCGCGTAATAAGATCTTTCACTTTTCAGCCATTAGATAGAGCTTCGAGTTTTATTGAGATAAATAAATAAAAATAAAAAATGCTGGACATTTTTCACACAGTATCATCTATCCCAAACTAAGCAGAGCTTGTATAAGTATATTTTTTTTGCAAATACATAAATATTATGCATAGAAAATACCCAGACCTGAGACCATAAAAAACATTTTACCGCGGCGGGAATCGAACCCGCAACCTACTGCGTCTCAGGCGGGCTTTCGCCCACTGTGCCATAGAAGTCGTCAAAATAACTGTTGATCATCATCTGATAAATATTAGGTAGGTACCTATCCCATATCTAATATTTATTTGAACTATATACAGTGGTGGTCATATAATTAGAAACACCAACCCTGTCTTCTATTTTCATTACAAATTAACATCATAACTAATTTTTAACGTGCCATAGAGGGCTCCTACGTATTTATATGGATGTATCGGTTCTTTTAAAGTATTACTATACGAGTTTAGTAATAACAAACAACAATTTTGATATAAAAATATAACGTTTTAATAAAAAGTCTATTAAAATACATGGACTAAAGTGGACAACTAATTAGAAACAAAAAAAAACAACAATATAAACATTAACTAAGTGAACAAAACCACATTTAATTTGAATAATACTATGAATACTACATCCAAAACCGATTAGTACTGTTAGTACTTGGTAGGGTACCCTCTGTTGTCGATTACAGCTTTACAACGACGTGGCATTGATTCTATCAGTTTTTCACACGTTTCCAAAGGAATACATCTCCAAGCTTCTACAAATGCGTCGTAAAGTTGGTTGATAATGGTGATATGCTCATCCGACAATGTTTTCTTCACAGTGTGCCACAAATGAGAATTTGTCGGATTTAAATCCGGACTATTAGCAGGCCACTCCAAGACTGTCACCAATTGTTGTTTGAGAAACGCTTTAACGCTGTTTGATGTATGCTTTGGATCATTATCGTTCTGAAAAATCCAATTCACTGGCAAATATGGCATCTGAATATGGGATCATTGTCTCCTCCAAGATTTTTTTGTATTGAAACTGATCCATCAGCCCTTCAATCTTTCTCACGGGACCAACTCCGTATCCGGAAAAGCATCCCCATACTTTAACATTTCCACCGCCGTGCTTAACTGTTTTTATAGTGTACTTGTTATTCAAAGCCTCGTTGATTGGTCGCCGTACGTATCGTTTTCCGTCGGAATTTACCAAATTTACTTTAGTTTCATCTGAAAACAAAACTTTTCTCCATTGATGAACAGTCCAACTGGCATATTTTCTAGCGAAGGCTAGACTATTTTCTCTGTGTCGCCTGGTGAGAAGTGGCACTTTCCTAGCAAGTCTTCCATACAAATTTCCTTCAACCAACCGCCTACGGACTAGTCTTGCGGACACGTTTCGAGGGTCGTCTTGTGAAAATACTTCTTTTCGTATAACATTAGAACCTTTAAAGGGATCTGTCTTAGCCAAACGAATCATAAGCCTGTCTTCTTGAACGGTGGTCTTCCTTGGCCGAACTTTTCTAGGCACCTTATCGGATGTTCCATGTTTTTTGTGATGTGCAATGGCGTTAAATACCATCTTTACGGAACACTCTAAATGATCGGCGATCTTTCTGTAAGACCATTTTCGTTTAAAATGAAAGTTTACTATATTTTTTCTTGTTGCTGCATCACAGCTCTTGTTTTTACCCATTTTTAATAATTAAATCTGATAAAAGGTAACAAATCCGAATGAGTAAGAAAAGGCGGCAAAATGCATAATGCGGTGACAATCCGAAAGGTGAATTTTAGTTTTAAAATTCCATTTTAGAACCTAGTCATACTTTGTTTCTAATTAGTTGTCCGACTGCCAGTACTAAGAATATTGATTGATACTTTTGTTTTAATTTTTTTTTTATAATTATTGTATTGGTTGTCTGAATGTTATTGCTTATTATTATCCCAGAGATATAAATGTACATTGTGATTTCGTAAATTAAACTATTACCTCCAATTAATTGAATTAATAATGTTGGTTACATTAAAATACTACCAAGTGACTAAGTGTTTCTAATTATATGACCACCACTGTAGTTCTAATCAGAGGTAGGTACCTAGTTAATTCTAAATATGAGTTTAGTATCATAGATCTAATATTTATTTGAGCTAGTTCTAATCAGAGGTCATAATAATTCTAATTCATTACATTACATTCATTTGGTTTTTTTTCTATTGTATGCGCAAAAAATCGTGTTTTATGTACAGTGGGTGGAATATCCAAACATCATTTGGTGTTGCCATAATGAGCGCCATAGAACGACAAACTTGGCTGAAGCTTGGAATGGTAGATTCAACTAATCCATTGGCAGAAACACTACGAAAAAACTACCCTAGAAAAACTTTTTTCCTCAAATTTTTGTAGGCCCGGGCTAGCCTTAAGAGTATAATTTAGAAATACTTTTCTATCGAACTCTACCTTGCATTGTTTAAGGTAGTGAGAAATTCGTAGCATAGCGGCACTTTTTGTTAGGTATTTTAAAAACCGAGCATAGCGGGAATCGAGCATAGCGGAACTAACCGATAACAAGGCAGGTATTTTAAGATAGAGCAGCTCGGGCGGGGCGTAGCGCAGCCACGTAGGTGACAAGGTTGGTAGGTAGGTACCTACTTTTCGCATTCTATTGATCTACGATACTTAGACATACCTAAACTAAAAAAACACTCACGAACATACCATGTCGGAACATCCTCAGATCCATACTCAGTACCGTCACAGACGTGTAAGGATACCTAGTAGGAGATTTCTGGAGCATACCTACCGGTTTCCTCACGTATTGTTCCATCATTCATGCTCTGAAAGTTGGTCATAGTTAACTCAGAAACGGCTCCGCTTATGGCTAGGCTATTTATAGCCTAGGGCTGTATATATCGTAAGTTTTAACGAATTGAAGAATTTACTCGAACCCATGACCATGAATCGGCAGTCGGAGTATAATCCACTAGGCCAACACAGCTCACGATAGATATTTCATCGCAAATCATCAAAATCGTCAACAGCATAGAGAAGTCTATTGCTGGTCGTAGGTCTTACCCAAACAGTTCCATGACGAACGATCTTGTGCTACCTCCATCTCCACCGATCTTTGAGATGTCATCAGTGCATCGGGTGGGGTTCCTCCCTACACTGCTTCGTGCGGTTCGTGGCTGTCGAGAACCTTTCTTCAGCGGTTGTCGGTTCTGCGAGCAGTACGAAATATCAAATATCCAGGTATTTGCGAGGTGACGGTTGACTGGCTGGTCACAACAGGTGACTTGAACCATGAAATCTGGAATTTCTACTCAAAAATTCTCATAGAAAATTCAATATCAATTCGATTCAATAGGGCTTCGTCGCTGGCCGAGAAACGCCAACGAGTCGCCGGCTCAACGTTCATAGGAATGCACATTCTTCCTCACTCCGGAATACCAATGCCATATTATTATGTGTGATACGTTGAGGTATTAATCAATTCGACCTTTACTGTGGATGTGGTATGCAAGGGTGGGCAGCACCCTGCTATAGATGTGATCGTACAATTATGCGGTGTTGCACAAGACTGATTTCAGTAGCTACTTGTAACATAACATCACATCTCTTAAGTATACTGTCAGTTTTCTTAAGGGACTGAAGCAGAATACGATTGGCTAAAATATTTTTTTTATGTTTAGTTTATGGGTCAACCAAGTCAATCAAGAATGTTATTGTTTCCAAACTACGATTTTACAAAAAAATCACGATTATCAAAATTCCAAAGTTACCTCAAAAATACCACTCAAATCAAAGTGAAAAATCATTTCTGATGATGAATTATATAAACATTATTGATCAAATTTAGAAGACTTTGGGCCTTACTTATAAACATTATCAAACAATTGATTATTTTTTTCATCTACTGTCTGTGCCTGTAATTTTGCCGGCAACCATACTAATCAAAATCATCAGCAGTACGAGCATCGAGAAAAAGCCAAAAATCTGTGTTTTCTCGCATTTTTTGTCAGTGCGATGTCGTAACCGCCACTGTCTTGCCACTAGGCTTTATTCCAATGATTTTGCGTTCGAAACTCGTATGGTTACTTTATGATATGTATACCTATTAACGCACCTGTCTGCGCCTTAATAATTACTACTTCTGTTATAAAAGCTCATCAAGAGGACCAAATTGCCATGTCATTAAATACTAACCTATTTAAAAGTTTCTACTAACAACATGTACCTATTGTCTGAATAAATACATTTATTATTATTGTATAACGTTGTGCATAAATAAGCTCGGTCCACTGGTTTTCTTATTCCATGGTGATATCATCTCCTATTATGCCCTACATCTATATTAACGCCTCAGTTGACATCTTATTCGCAGTTTACGAACGCAAGTCACGTTTTTACTCGAATTATTCGGCTTCGAACTCAATTCAAAAGCAAGTCGTCGGGTTCAGTTCGAATTTAAGATGTGCATTGCCTCATTTGCTTATGTCAACTTTTGCCACTTCAGCCTGTTTGTTTGTGAAAGCTATTGTAAAAACTTTCAATTCCTACTACAAAAGCACGTTAGCACCGTATCAACACGTATGATCTAACGAAAAATACTTAAATTTAATAGCATAACGTTGGCCGATATTAGCATTGCATTCACGGGGACATCGGTATGTTTTGTAGTCTTAAGAGTAGGTAACTAATTAAAAAGAAAACTCTAGCATGTTTCCGAAAATCATTCAAGAATTTCCAGAAAACCCCTTAAATATTTCTATCGGTCATTGATTTTCATACTCGACGTTGGCACTGATACACATTACAAACTTAATGCAGTCTGCTCTAGACTTATCTAGCAATATTGTTCTTAAAAATATTGGTATTCGCTCCTTCCTAGTTCCAAGTAGATATACCTACCTTGCCATGAGACTGATCGACGTCGGTAAAACAATTTAGCCGGCTCTCCGCGTAATCGAATGAGTCGCGAAGAGGCCAGGCGCTCCGCGTTCCGTCGAAATTATTGAAGGCAAATTCAATAATGTCTTACGTTTTATTTTAAACTCAACTGTGGAACTTTCTGGTTAAATAAGTAACGTTTAAAATCTTATCGACCGAGGACGCATTGCGTTGGCGGAATGATCTCGACGCTTTCTTTAGCATCTCTCTAAATGAATAGATTAAAGGCCTTACTTATAAAGATTTTTTACCAGTTGATTAACTAAACACTGATTTATCTCTTTCACAAAATCGATCGTTTACCTACCTACAGCAAGTAAACTGTCAAAACTGTGTAGGCAGATGGCGTCAGTAACAAAAGAATGAGATTACAACAATTTTAGTGCTGTCAAATTAGGATTTAAGCTCTCCATACAAGTTTAGTCGTGATTTCAAAACATGTTGACTAATAAACACAAAGAGGGGCACTTTAAACTAATTTGACAGGAGTAAAATTCTTGCCATCTCTTTCTTGCGGAAGTGCTTAAACATTATATAAATCTAAACTTAAAGGTTTCAGGTTGAAAATAATCGGAAATTACATGCACATAATGTCTGAGGGTGGCGGGCGCTAATACTTAGGTAACTCATATACAATGTAGTTGTAGGTGGTCTTTATGTACCTAAAATCCTACTAATATTATAAACGCGAAAGTTTGTGAAGATGGATGTTTGTTAATCTTTTAGGTACGCAAAAACTACTGAACGCATTTTGATGAAACATTACAGTAATATAGCTTATACATCGGAATAACACATAGGCTACTTTTTATCCGGGTACCACACGGGCGAAGCCGTGGGTAGAAGCTAGTGTAGATATAAATTCTATATATGTATATAATTATTTTTTAAGATATTCTGATCCATATTCAGACGACCTAGATGGTTAAGGCGGGTGCAATGCAAGAGGTGCAGGTTCGATCCCCGCAGAGGGACAAATGTTTTCATATTCTGCAGATATTTGTTCCACGTGGGATGTTAACTCATTGCAAAATGCGGGCATGTGCCAAAACTAATCTTTGAAGTAGGCGCTTCACTACTCCCTCTTGATGGCCTCACAGAGCTACGTCTGAGTATGAGAATACCTATCATGGGTATTGCAGTCTTAGCATATTTATTTTTGAATAAGTACAAATGTCATTTGTACTTATTCAAATATAAAATAAAAAATGTTTAAACAATCTACGCTTTCCTACAGTTAGAAAAGAGTCCAAGGACGTATCCCCTTATAATTTGCCATCAGCGCCTGCGAACACCACAAACGGCCGGCATAAGATCCCCGACAGATTTTTATGACATCTCGAAGCAGACGCTCAATAAATATCGAGGAAATAAAAGGTGAACTCGTAGTGCGAGAAATGGACTCGTTGAAATCTAATTTCGCGTAACCATAACGGGCAGCACTCGAGAGCGATGAGCCATCGTCAGCAGACGCCCGACTCATATCAATTCCTAATTGAGACGCGGTTTCTTCGCTCGAACGCTTCTTCTGAAAACCTCTACTTACCCGACCATTCTTTCTTAGCTCACTGTTCATATAGCGGCCTTTATTAAAATTAATAAGAAAAGTTGATGGAAAAAATTGTAGACACGTTTTTTAACAATACTTTTGGATATTAGATTCTAACACTAGTAAAGTGTTATTTTCATAGTTCCAACCCTAATGAAAATTGTAAAACTATTACAGAAAAAAAAATATGATTTATAATGATTGTTTAGCCCACATTTTGTTTTCTTCTGTTGAATTTGAAATGGCATATCAGAAAGTTACAAAGCAGTGTTTAAGTTAATCAGCTTTTAAACAATCTTATAAATATTTTAAGGCAATTATATTTGAATTTTACTTAAAGAAATTAATATAAAAAAATCACAAAAAATCTGATTCATCGGGACTTGAACCCGCATGCGTTGGCCAATTACGTCATGATAGCATCTATCAGCACTATAAGCTAAATAGAAAGTGCCCTATAAATTCGTACTCTGCGTAACTCTATCTATGGCGTATTTGGCGAACACATTGCCAATTAGAGGCAAAGATATAAAAAGAAAAGAAATGAAATTAACAGAAAAACTTAATTAGTAATAGTTACACATAAGTTACGAAAACAGCTAAAAACAATCGCTTAATAAGTAGGCAGCAGGTTGGTAGTTAAACAGTTTTCATCACCTAGTGAGGTTTACAAGTCCCACAACACAGGGAATCCTAATGTGGGGGACTGTTTTGTAATGAAACGACCGAGCCCGGTTAACAACTATTTTATTATTCTTGAAGGTACTTCTACATACATAGGTATGCCTACCCACAACATCTTCCCCTTTATAAATAAGTTAATGTTGACTGCACTGCTATTTATACATATAAGATGAACACCTTAGACTAAAGTAAATACTTATAACTATATAGGTAGGAATAACCATAACTACCTATTCACTTGATACCACTAACTTAACATTTATTTTTTCTCTTTCGGAGAAGTGGAGGTGAATATTCAAAACTTTCACCCACTTCCCTACTCGGTTCATACTCCTCTCCTTCCTCACCTGATATGTATACATCATCATCATCCGATATAACAATAGGACTCAGACTTTGTTTTTTATTTTCTGCATGTTTACTATCATGCGTATTCTTAACTAAATGTCGTCGATTGCGTCGATAAATACCTATCCTATTCTTGATAATATAAGAACGCGGTGTGGACGCTTTTCCCACAATAGTACCACGAATTTTTTTATTATTGTTTTCCAACATGATTACGTCATCGCCGACATTTAATTTAGGAAGCGCTTTGCTATGTTGATCATAATAGATCTTACTATTATTCTGCTTATTTAGTAGCATTCTATGCTGTGATTTATCGTTATAATTATAAGTTAGTTTTAACAAATCGGGATGAACAGGCAATCTACAGTTTAATCGCCGTCCCATCAGTAATTGCGCAGGAGAATCCAAATTGTCTCGCGGCGTGTTTCTATAACTCAGTAAATTTAAATAAAAATCTGTGTTACTATCAATGGACTTTTTTAATATTTTTTTAACGGTCTGTACTGCCCTTTCGCTTTTACCATTCGATTGGGCATAATACGGGGATGATGTCATATGACTGAAACCCCATACGTCAACAAATTTTTTAAAGTTGTGAGATGAAAATTGTGGACCGTTATCACTTATTACAGTTTCAGGAATCCCATATCGAGAAAAAAATTCTTTCAACACAGTCGTTACAGTCTTAGCCGACGTGTCTCTTAAATGACTCACTTCAACAAATCCAAAAAAATAATCTACTAAAATTAAATAAGATTTCTTTTGGTATTCAAATAAATCAGTTCCAATTTTATTCCATGGCAAATTTGGTATAGGAACCGGAATCATTGGCTCTTTACTTGGTTTGTTTGAATTCTCCTGACAAACTTTACATTTTTTTACATAACTTTCAATATCTTTAGTTATACCTGGCCAAAACAATACTTCACGCGCGCGTCTTTTACAACGATCGATTCCCATGTGCCAATCATGAATCAACTTTAACATTTGATTTTTTAGTGAATCAGGAAATATCTGCTTATTTTTAAAAATGACACTATCTACGCAATACAGTTCATCTCGAATAGACCAATAATATCCTAAGTTACTCTTAACATTATATTTATGACTGGGCCAACCTTGGCTAATATAAACAAGCAATTTTTTTAATACCTTATCTTTAACCGTCTCCTGTTTTACAAGAGTAAGTTTGTTCTGTGACATTGGGATACTGCCAATCACCATCTTTAACTGATACAAAATTGCCCTACTTATTTTATCATCATATAAGTCGGGAAGAGGCGCGCGTGATAATGTATCAGGTATGTACATAAACTTTCCAGGTTTATACATAATATTTAAATCGTAACCTTGCAGTTTTAACATCATTCTCTGCAAGCTTGCTGGGATCGAGTCTAAAGGCTTCTTAAAAATGCTTTCGAGCGGTTTGTGGTCCGATTCCACGAGGACAGATTTTTTACCATATATATATTGATGGAACTTCTCACATGCAAAAACGATCGCAAGTAGCTCCTTCTCGATCTGTGCGTATCTAACCTGTGTATCTGTGAGCGTGCGCGAGGCGTACTCGATTGGCCGGCCGCCCTGCATCAGCACGGCGCCGAGCGCCACGCTGCTCGCGTCCACTGATAACAGAACCGGCTTCTGCATGTCATATAGCTCTAAAACAGGTGCTTTGCATATTAAGCTTTTTAAATTTTCAAACGCTTCTTTATGCCCGTTTCCCAACTCCACATTATATCTTTTTTTAATAATCTAGTCAACGGAAATGTATGATCCGAATAATTCGGTATGTATCTGGATATATAATTAACTACCCCTAAAAATCGCTCTAAGCTCTTACGATCGGTTGGCTCGGGCATATTTTGTACGGCTCTTACTTTTTCCGAATCTACTTTCATTCCATCCTTGCTAAAGACATGGCCCAAGTATCTCACTTCCTCAACTGCAATTCGACATTTTTCTTTATTGAATTTTAAATTAATCTCACGTGCCCGTTTAAATAACTCATTCAACCGTATATCATGCTCCCTTCTGGTACTTCCCCAACAAATTATATCATCAATAAATGATTCTACCCCTTCCTAGCCTTCTAAAAGCTGTTTGATTTTTGCATGAAACACTTCACTTGCACAATTCAATCCGAAAGGCAATCTTAAGTACTGGTACCTTGAAAAAGGAGTATTAAAAGTGCACAGATCAGCACTTTCTTTATCTAGCTTCACCGCCCAGAAACCTGAGTTTGTATCTAAAACCGAACAATACCTAGCGCCATGAAGTTTAGTCGCGAGCTCATTTATTGTTGGTAATTGAAAATGCGCGCGTTGTATAGCTACATTAAGAGGCCTCGGGTCCAGACACACACGTAATTGACCATTTTTTTTAGCAACTGTCACGAATTCACCCACGGTGTGGGATGGGTCACCTTTCTAATGACTCCCAGCTGAGTCATCCTGTCCAATTCTTCCTGTAATTTATCCCGTAACCCTAAAGGTACCTTGCGTGGGGCACAAACTACAGGCGTCACATTCTTGTCGACTACAATATGGTACTCACCGGGTAAACAGCCTAACCCGTTGAATAAATCCTCATTTTGTGATACATTAATGTTTTGAATTCTTTGAACTAACCCTAGCGCTACACAGGCCTGTAGTCCCAGCACACTTTGACAGTTGATAGCAGCAATAGCAAATTTTAAATCATACGGTACATTTTTATATTTCCACACTAAATTACACATTTCTTTTATAGGAATAAATTCACCACTGTACGACTGTAATTTAACATTACAATTTGCATTAATCATCTCAGGACTATATCCCATAGCTACATAACGAGCGTACGATAAAACATTAATATCAGCACCGGTATCTAACATAAATTTCTCTGTACCGCACTCCCCACTAAGCACTTGACACCATCCCTCTGACGAAGTATTAACTTCGGCTACATTGTATAACATAGATATAAAAAACGACTCACAGTCATCTTCTTCGTCCGATTTGTCCTCACGCAATCCAATTTCATACATTTTTTTCACATTTTTCTTTACCTTCACATTCTTGCAAAATGACCATGATTTTCACACACATAGCAATGCACAGAAGTAGCAGGACACTCCGCCGGTACACTGCACTGTCCTCCACACCGGAGACAATGCGCTGATGATGCATAGTGCGCACGTCGCACGGCCCCGCCGCCGCCGCCGCCGCCGCCGCCGCCGCCGCCGCCGCCGCTGTACCCGGCTGAGGGCTGGCCGCGCCCGCGTAGGCCTCCGCGGCTTCCACGCGCGGCTCGCCAGCGCCCCCGGCCGCCCCCCGCGACCCGCACGCCGATCGCGTCTACCTGCGCCGCCGACCCCTGCCCAGCGTGACGCGTCTCCAACACACGGCTGCTATCACACGATATTTCGTTGGCTTGAACAAGTTTAATAGCTTTGTCTAACGTCAAATCTTCCGTTCTCAATAAACGATCTCGCACAACGGTATTTCTCACACCACAAACGATACGGTCGCGAATAAGCTCCTCTTCTAAGGTTTTAAATTCACAATTTTTGCTCAACAATTTCAATGCGGTGACGTACTGATTTATCGACTCGCCGACTTCTTGACTTCTTGTGAAAAAGTTGTATCTTGAAAGCGTTATATTCGGTTTCACTCCAAAATACTCGTCAAACTTTTTCAACAACAAGGTGACGTCATCTTTTTCATTGTCATTTGTGAACGTAAATGTCTCGTAGACATCGAACCCCTCTGGCCCGATCAAGTTAATCAGTAGACTAGCCTGCACACCGCCTTCTTCTTTATGCACCCCAGATGCTTTTAAAAACAGATTAAACTGCGTTTTCCACCGCTTCCATTCGTCAGCCCGGCTGACGGGGCTGCCATCCAGACTCAGTTCTGTCGGTGGTCGAGCGTGTTCCATTATTTTAATACAACACTTACACGTACCTAATGCACCACAATTTCGCGATAAAATAATGGTTTAATTGTACTTTGACTCTAATATCTATTTAATCCCACCGCTGCCACCATGTTTTGTAATGAAACGACCGAGCCCGGTTAACAACTATTTTATTATTCTTGAAGGTACTTCTACATACATAGGTATGCCTACCCACAACAGGGGACATTATGATTCCCTGTGTTGTGGGACTTGTGAGTGGGTGGTCTCTTCTATTCATGTCCCGCTGAATCAGATTATTTGGGGCACATTTAAACATAATAATCTAAATTAGTGTCGTTTTACAAAAAAAATATATAACTTTGTAGGATAAGGGGAAGTGGTTCTTATTCAGCTTGCAAGATTTGACATAAACACACTATCCTCTAGATATAGGACCACATTATTAGCATAAATTTATCCTTTTTTTCTTTAAATGTATTTTGTTTTGGAATTTTCCTTTCTTTTCCTTGAGTACCGTAGAGTTAGATTTTAGCGAATTAAGACTATTATGATCGCTAGTAGTAGATACAGGATGCAACTCCTATCGAAGAGTCCGTGGCGAATTCCTTGTGACCCCACTATACAGGCTTTCAGACCTAGTGTGGGGAACAGAGATAAACCGAGCTACAATCCTTGTTGATTAGGAATCGTTCCTAATTTTGTAGTACTCAGTAATTTGTCTGTACCATGTTAACATTTTTTTGTGTCTAATAAAATATTATTATTACCATACAAACATTAATCGTAAAATAAAAGCTTGTAATAAAAATAGGAACTACTCGTAAGTACAATTCTAACTATAACTATACATTGTAACTAAAATGAGTTTGACTTAGTATCAGTGTTCTCTGCGGCATCAGGGACATCATCTCCCATGGGCACCGGCTCGCTCAAGGAGTAGGGTCCTTCGTTACATTTCGGTCCGTCGCACGAGAAGTTGTCGAATTCGCAATATTCCCCCATCACAATCTGAAAGGAAACTTAACTTGTGTTGAAGAACGACTGGCTCATCTAGGGTTTTTATGGGTTACTAGCCTCTGCTGCATCTACGTGGTACCCGGATAAATCGTTGCCTGTGTTATTCTAGGGCATAACCCGATTGTTTGGGAAGCAGTTGGAATAACTTGATAAAGAGTATGGAGTTTTTAAACTAACAAACATTTTTTTTTATATGTAGGTAGGTAGGAATGTACCTAATTTTTTCAGTTTTAATATCCGGCATGATTTTTCCAAAACGATTACGAATGATAGACGATAGAGAAAACGTCGTGGTTGTAGTTTGTAACGATGAACAAGTTGTGTCTAGACAAATACCTCGCGCTTAGTTTTTTTTCACGCAAATTGTCAAAGCATAAGACATTAAATGTAAAAAAGCCGACTTCAAATAACAAGAAGATGAAAAAACACCAATATGAAATGTGATCACCCATTTTTTAACCATAGGGATGGTATTTTTCATAAAATTTATATGGACATGAAGCATATTAAAAATAACCATAAGTAAGTATATATACCCATTAAAAATAATCAGTAAAATAGATAACTTAGGACTGCAAAGTCCTAAGTTAACGGTTTCTATCCTGTACTCTCTATCATCAGATCTTCAAGTGCTTACGTTATTTTGCTTGCTCACACGAGATTAAAAGTCTTTCGAGTAAAAAAACAAAAGTAAAATAACTCATAATAAATGTTTCGGCTAGCCGTGATTCCATAAGATGATGATGATTTTTTAAGTTTTACGGGGTAATTAGCAATTCCCTCAGGAATAAAACTGAATGGGACCACTTTGGGATCATTATCTATACTTACAACAACAAAAAATCATCAAAATCGGTTAATAATTGGCGAAGATATCAAATTAACGCACCATAATAATAATGAAAAAACAGCCGAATTGAGAAGCTCCTCCTATTTTTGAAGTCGGTTAAAAACTTGTTAACAGTCGCATGTCATTTCCATACAATTCAACCTCTCCCCAGGCGTTAACGCCACCAGGAAGCGGCTGTTATCGAAGAGGTCTGGCCCTTTTATTTCCTCGTTCGTTGTCAGTTCTATAAGTTCTTCTTCCAGCTGGGATGATATTGCTGTGTTGACATTTGAAAAAGGATCCAACGCCCAGTCTGGTATTTCCAATTTCAATAAAATCACTGTTTTTCCAAATGTTGGCAGTAGGCAAACAAGTCGTCGTTGTTGCAGGATACTGATAAATTGGGAAAATTCTGGAACTCACGTCTGCCGTCTCTTCTTGTGTAAGAGCAGTTTGGCTACGAAAGCAGCAACGACATTTTTTGTTCAAGTCATCACCTTGAAGTTGGAGATTTATATCATTAAACAATGTATATAGGTCTGTCAAGTACGCGATATCATTCTTTGATGTGATGAGGTTGTCTCGCAATCTTTGTTTTCCAAGAACTCTATCACAGAGTCAAACAGATTGTAAAATCGAGCCAGACAATTGCCTCTTGATAGCCAACGCACTTCTGTGTGAAACAGCAATCGGTTTTAATCTTCATCATTAGCAACACAAATCTGATTAAATAATCTATTTTTTAAAGAGCTGTTTCGGACTTTATTGGCTGCTTTGATGACATGTTGCAGTGATTGAAACAGTCGTTCACTTAAATTTCTAGCAACCAAATGTTGTCGATGAATGACGCAATATACAGCGAGCACATCTGTTTTCTTTTTAAGTACGCTATGAAGCCTTTATGACACCTTGTCATAGCCGGATCGCCATCCGTAGCAGCTGATACAATATTCTTCAAGGAAATTTCTTTCTCATCACAAAACTTTTTCAGTGTATTAAATATGGTTTCTCCTTTTGTATCTGTCTCTAAATTTCTAGCAAATAATAGTTTTTGAGATATTTTCTCATCATTAATAAACGTCACGTAAGACAGCAGCAATGCTTCATTAGTTGGTAAAGTGGTCTCGTCCAACTGAATTGAGAATTGACTAGTCTTCAGATGATTGCACAATGACTCTTCAATATTTTCAGCCATTTCATCAATTCGTCTTTGCACAGAACTATTGCTCAAAGGAATTTTTCGGATAATATCTGCCGCCGGTTTATGGAGCACAGTAGTTAAATACTTCTTTTATTGCCGGCAAAATTAACTCTTCTCCGATGGTGTGTGGTTTGCCTGTTTGAGCAATTAACGAAGAGATATTGTACGAAGCTCGAAGCCCGTCATAGTCTTGCTTAGCAGCCAACGAAAAAAGTTAAAATACACTTGGCTGATCATTGTGCTTCTTCTCCAGGTCTTGAAAATAGGCTACATTTTTGTAATTCTTATATGGATGCATTTTATTCAAATGATCTTGAAGTCTTGAAGGCTTCATCGCTTCATTCGAAAATGATTTTAGACAAAGAAGGCACAAAGGCGACGATGGGTTTGTGGTATTTTCAATAAATCTGTATTTAATATATTCCGCACTGTATTGCCGTCTCTTCTTTTTTGCTTCCGACATGGTTTTGTTTTCACAAATACGTAAGTAAAGTGTCGAGACAAAGTACTTGCTTAACGATTGTGCGCGAAACCGCTAATGAAAATAAAAGGAATATTACGTGCTTTTATATAGGATTAAAATACAGCACGCACTGACAGGAATAAGATAAACATGCACAAACTAGTTTATCTCATGTAACGCTCAGGCTGGTTTTATTGTTACGCGTTTCGGCAGCGCCGTTGGAGCGCGCGCGTTCGGAGATGTATGGAGGTAGTAGTTGCGTTTCAAAGTCGCGCGCTTGTGCAGCGTTCAGTAACCGCGCACTGTTCGCCGACGCTGCCGAAGCGCGCGCTGCTCTTGCGCTTCTACGGCCAGTATGCGTTTTAGTGTGACGCCGTTGAGACGCGCCGTCAGATACTTGTTTACAAAATGAATAACATCGATACGGGACGAGTAATTGAGGAAGTGCGATTTAGAAGATCCCATAAACGACCCGGCCGATGATTTATACAAGAATAAGGACACCTATATTTTTAAAATTCATCATGTTTCTGCAAAATTAATATTATAATTTCTAATTATTCGATATTCTTTTATTTCACTTACCTTAGAGTGATCGCCAATTTTTCCACTGGAGTTATGGGGATGCGACGTAAGCTGGATCGTCGTAAAGAAAACTCTAACTTGCAGAGTAATTCGTCAAAACTGATTGTTGATAGGCGAAAATATTTGTAAAATTTATAACTATTTTCTCGTAAATCGGAGCAAGATGTTACGTGTAGGTGTGTGTCAGTAACCGTGTAGCGTTATAGGGATCAACTATACTTCTTCGAAGTCGCTTTTGCCTTTTTTTCCATAAAAAGTAAACAGCCAGTACTCTAACCGCATTAACATTCATATTGTACACGACTGTCTCACAGCAGCGGAACGCGTGGTACTAATCTCGTTTTACAGTGCACCGCTGTTCAAGCGCGCGCTGTTAACAGCGCGCTGCCCAGCGGCGTGACTATAAAACCAGCCTAAATCGTAATGAGCAAGTAAGAACAAGTATCGAAGAACCAGCCGATTGATCGCGTTATTTAACAAAAACTTGTTAAAACTTGATAGCTCATCGGCATCAGGGGTGGAGTCGCAGAAGCAGTGCCCATTGATGAACACGCTCAGGCCGAAGCACTCGGCGCCTTCGGATACGCACGGCGGATAGCACTGCAGGTCTATCTTGTTACCTTGGTTGGATAGTCGACATCAGGGGTGGAGTCGCAGAGGCAATGCCCGCAGACGCACTCGCCCCGGCCGGAGCACTCGGCACCCTCGGAGACGCCCGGGGGATAACACTGCAGGTCTATCTTGCCGCTGGCACATGAACACTTCGCATTCTCCTCGAAGCTTACTGAAAACGCGAGACTTTAAGTTGTTAAGACAAATGTTTGCATGCTCTGTATGTTGATCGCCGGATCTGGGTGTTGTGGTACCACAGTACTCGTAGTGCCTGATTTCTATGGTACAGGGAATCCTAGTCTGGGGTCAGGAATATGTGTTTATTTATTTGTACTTAAGTTAATCAGGTTGGTTGGGATAAATTTTTATACATGGTTCTACCTCACAAGATTCCCGTGTTGTTGGTATCAGGAACTCGAGTACCTACAATGTACCTACCGCATATTGCAATCAGAATCTGTAATATTAAGAACTAGGGACAGCCTCGGTCATTTACTTGGGAACCACCTTAAGATAACAATCTTATTTTTACTCTGAGGTTAACCTACCGTACCTATACTGACCTATACTAACGTACCTATATTCTGTAATCTAATTATCCATGGAACACTAGATCAACTTTGACGTAGGTGCTCATAAACTTTTTATCAGTAACACGACTTCTTGGACAGTCTGTCCTTTTTGTACAGTCTTTCCTGGCTTAGTTGTGGAGAAACAGACAGTAAAATTGACGTTTCAAAGTAATCCTTGTGATTTTAATGAATAAATGAGTTCTGACTTTTACTTTGAGTCTGGGGGATATTATTTAAATTAAAGACCGTCGAAATTTGCTAATGAAGTCCAAGTAAATTTACCACCAGTGTGTCAATCCCACACTTTTGTAAGATAAAGTAGTTAACTATTACCTTCCAAGTAGTTATGTAAAGAGATATTTATGATTTAGTGTCTTTAGTAATAGTGGTATAGCCCTGTTGGCCTAGCAGCTCGACTTCCGATTGAGAGATCGACCGAGTTCGAACCCGAGGCTAGGTACCTACCTACCTTAAATTTGCGCGTGCTCTTAGCGGAGAAGGAATTCATCGTGAACCAAAAAAATCTGAAATCGAACCATCAGATGCTTTCAATAAGAAGCGATAAGCTTGCAGCCAGCCACGTGAAATACAAACAACTTGATGTCAAAAAATGGACATCTTTGGGAGTGTTTGTTTTTTGTTTGGCGTTAGATAATAGACTATTCATCATCCGCCCATTGTACCTTATATTATTGTGATTCCTGTGTTTTTTGTATTTTGCTTTGGTGTGCAATAAAGAGTTTATCTATCTATCTGGGTAGAATTATGGGAGAGGTTGTATGCATATGCCGCCCAAAGGAAAACTCTTCAAGCCTAGACTGCCCGCCAAAGGGCAGGTTGTAAAGACAAACATGCTTAGGTAGGTACCTATAAAGATTATAAACAGTTGTTTAGATCAACAGTGTTTAGTTTTCTTCTGTTAAATTTTAAAATGAACGAGACTAAGCAGTGTTTAGTTAATCAACAGTTTTATAATGTTTATAAGTATCTATGGCCTAAAGAGTAGTATGGCCGTAGTAAAAAGTGAGGAAACTAATGTAACAAGTACCTAACTAGGTACCTAAGTACATCTACAGATTTTTAACCCAAAAACTATAATGAATTTGATCATTTATAATTTTAAACGGAAACGGAACCTGCGATCATCTCACCCTGATAGAATCGAAATGAATCGAAACTGTCGGTTCATTCACCGATAGTTAGGTACGGTACATTCGTGAAAATTCGAAAATTCCTATTTTTCAATATTTCTTACTTCCAAAGTAGTCTTATAAAGATTTTAAACAGTTGTAACGCTATCAGCGTTTTGTTTTCTTCTGTTGAAAGCAACAAAGCAGTGCCCATTGTTAAGCTAATCAACTGTTTAATCCTATCCTACTAATATTATAAACGCGAAAGTTCGTGAGGATGGATCTTTGTTGCTCTTTCACGCAAAAACTACTGAACGGATTTTGATGAAACTTTACAGTAATATAGCTTAAACATCAGAATAATACATAGGCTACTTTTTATCCGAGTACCACACGGGCGAAGTCGTGGGCAGAGGCTAGTAATCTTCATAAATAAGGTCATATGTATAGGAACTTACATCCATAATCCACATGATCAATCGTTTCGTTCTTACAGAAGTCATTGGATAGCTGTTTAGAGTAGCATTTGGTGTCTGTTCTGCACCACGAACAGTGAGGCAACTGAAGGCAATCAAGGCAAGTTTTTTTCACGCTGCACACCCAACGCTCGTCCAACGCGAACTTTCCTCTAGCCGTTACTAAAACTAACACTGAACAAAAAAACAAAAATGACAAAGACATTTTTCGCCACCAGAATAACTTGCTTCGAGAATACCGCTTGTTCTAAATAACAAAAGATAACTGTTTAGCCATGACATGACTAACTGTGTACGCATTTATATCGCAGTAGATAACCTTTAGATCCTCTCTGTGGCGCAAATAAATTATGATCTCGTCTATATGTGGTACTTTTGAAAACGTGTGGTATGTTTATATGTACCTCCAAGTACCTACTTATCTAAGTACCAAGGCCCAAGATTGTGAGTTCAAATTCGCCAAATTCGGCTTCACCTAATGACATAATATATTATAATAGGTACTAAAAAATCTCTAACTAAGTACCTACTTAGTTAGAGATTTTTTTCATAGAACACATTAGAATTTATACCTACTACTAGATAGGTAAGTATGGCCTATAGGTACGTTACAAGTACCTCCACAACTGAAATAACGGAAAACATCAGACACCCCAACTGACTAATAATATTATTTTATATAGTTATATGTATATTACCCTTTTATACCTGCTGAAAATCCCAGAAACAGAACAGGGGGTCTACTCTACAAACCGATAAACGATATATCGCTGCAATTATCGTGCTAAACCTACTCTACGTTACATCGTTTCGACTATCATTTGAACGAAGAAACGACCGACATTACTTTTGACAATCGATGTCGTAACTCTACTCCGGCATCACTAAAAACGATACGATAATTTGAATTTGACAACGAAACAAATGTCAACCGACGAACTTATCAACGATGCCCTTGATGCTATCGTGCGCATTATCGTTTCGGGTTATATTGTTGTGTTTTCTGATAAAATCATCTCCATTTCGTTTACCGGACTCCGAATCTTTTATACCTTCGAGCCCTGCTGCCTACTGGACTCTGCATTCTTTTCATTCGACCTCGGCCTGCTGCACTACGGACTCTTGATTTGCCCCTTGTTTTGGAATAATGGCGAGATTTATGCTTGCCATGGAAGCCATCCACGAGGAAAAGGCTTTACAAAAACAACAATTTAAAGTGACGAGGGACCAGTTGGATTAGAACAAAATTCCCGACTATAATTTCATCGGGAATTATAAACATAGTAAAAGTTTGTTTGAAAGTAAACTTGTATATATTTTTTTAACTTCATGATTTTTTTAATAATAAAAAATAAAATTGTTGTTAAATAGTGCTTTAAACTTTAATGCTGTGTGTACTAGTATCTTTTTAATAAACATATTTGAATATTCACCCCGACGAATTTTTGCTTCAACTTCAACTTCTTAATTATGGCTTCTGTGGCTAGTTGTCACAAGAATTTTACTTGTAAAGTTTTCAAATCACAGGCGGGTTTGTTGATTTGACATTTGTCGTTGTCACTTCATTTACTTTCATAGATAATTGTTATCATTTTGCCTAAAAAGTGACATAAACAGTCAAGCAAAAAGATTTAGGCTAAATGTCTATTATCCAAGCCTTTAGATTTTCCTATCATTCGTTCCGAAGATTCGATACACATTGTCTATGCTTTCGACAGACGACAAAGATTGCGAACATTTTTGAGAGTAGGGTACGGCCGAATAATTCGGAGCACTGTCGTATCGTAACGATAATGTCGATATCGTTTTACGGAGTAGACCCCCAGAACCTGAAACGAGTGATTTTGGGTCATTCTATTGTTTTGTTGCTACTGTAATGATTTTGAAGGTCATGGCTAGGTATTATGTGTTTTTAGAAAGTTAACAGTGCGTACTTTAATTTAATTTAAGTTATATTTGCAACCAAATTTAAAAATGTGCGATTTCTATACTCTCAAGTGTATTATAAAAATATCTGTGCCGAAAAGTTGACGCCTATCAAATTAATTAGGTCTACAGCGCGATCAACCAGGGGGTCTACTCTACAAACCGATAAACGATATATCGCTGCAATTATCGTGCTAAACCTACTCTACGTTACATCGTTTCGACTATCATTTGAACGAAGAAACGACCGACATTACTTTTGACAATCGATGTCGTAACTCTACTCCGGCATCACTAAAAACGATACGATAATTTGAATTTGACAACGAAACAAATGTCAACCGACGAACTTATCAACGATGCCCTTGATGCTATCGTGCGCATTATCGTTTCGGGTTATATTGTTGTGTTTTCTGATAAAATCATCTCCATTTCGTTTACCGGACTCCGAATCTTTTATACCTTCGAGCCCTGCTGCCTACTGGACTCTGCATTCTTTTCATTCGACCTCGGCCTGCTGCACTACGGACTCTTGATTTGCCTCTTGTTTTGGAATAATGGCGAGATTTATGCTTGCCATGGAAGCCATCCACGAGGAAAAGGCTTTACAAAAACAACAATTTAAAGTGACGAGGGACCAGTTGGATTAGAACAAAATTCCCGACTATAATTTCATCGGGAATTATAAACATAGTAAAAGTTTGTTTGAAAGTAAACTTGTATATATTTTTTTAACTTCATGATTTTTTTAATAATAAAAAATAAAATTGTTGTTAAATAGTGCTTTAAACTTTAATGCTGTGTGTACTAGTATCTTTTTAATAAACATATTTGAATATTCACCCCGACGAATTTTTGCTTCAACTTCAACTTCTTAATTATGGCTTCTGTGGCTAGTTGTCACAAGAATTTTACTTGTAAAGTTTTCAAATCACAGGCGGGTTTGTTGATTTGACATTTGTCGTTGTCACTTCATTTACTTTCATAGATAATTGTTATCATTTTGCCTAAAAAGTGACATAAACAGTCAAGCAAAAAGATTTAGGCTAAATGTCTATTATCCAAGCCTTTAGATTTTCCTATCATTCGTTCCGAAGATTCGATACACATTGTCTATGCTTTCGACAGACGACAAAGATTGCGAACATTTTTGAGAGTAGGGTACGGCCGAATAATTCGGAGCACTGTCGTATCGTAACGATAATGTCGATATCGTTTTACGGAGTAGACCCCCAGGCAGCAGGCGCGGTACAAGATCTCTAGGATAGTACCTACTTGAAGCTTGATAGACTGACATTGACATGTGGTAATGTATCTGGGAGGGCAGGAAATATGCGTTAACAATTTAACATTTAACTTGACAAACACCTAGTTTTGTTTGGTTATAAACCTAGGTACCTATCTACCTAGCCGATATTTAGATGGCCCGTTAGTGGGCGGGCATTGTTTTTAGAAATTTGTATGGGTACTACACGCTAATTAATTTGATAGGCGTCAATTATACCCCCTGCTCCAAAGAGGTTTCAAGCTGTAGGCGCGTCACAATTGGTAGGTTGGTGATAGCTCAACCTCTGTATCTAGGTACTAACTACACAGATTTAAGGTTGATGAAAGTTATTTAAATCTTTCGGTAGGTACATGTATCATTGTAGGTATATCAAGCAGCAACAAAAACTTGGGTACTTCGTTGCATTTCGTTGCTACAAATAAAACACGTCTGCTTAGTTTGAGGCTTGGTGGTGCTGTGTGAAAAATGACCAGCGTTATTTATTTATTAATTTAGAGTGTTTTTTTGCAAAAGATTTTGACTTCAAGGATGAAGAATCTAATTTTAAAAGTTGAGAAGGGGACCGAAATGGAGAGATTAGAGGTGTCCCATTGCGTGATAAACAAATACTGAAATTGATTAGAAAAATCTCATAATTTCAACTTTAATATGCTAGTTATAGATAATGGTCTTGAAAAATTTTGATAATCAAACGTTTTTCGAAATCATATCATGATTACAACTTTAACATCCGGATTTTAAGGATATCTACTAGGTAGTTGAACGATTTAGGTGGAATATAAAATGATAGCAGGCATTAATTTATTTTTTAATCAAGCAATATTCCAAAAAATCATGTCAGGATGTCAATTTGTAGTTTTAAAGACACTGGTTGCACGATTTGGCGATGTTGGCGTAAAATAGCTAAAACAATCGAGGCCGTCCGTCGCGTCACCTTGGTTACCAAGCTAACATTTAGCAGTCAATCATCGAGCATGCACATACTGCAATAATGGTTTGTAATACTAGCTGTACCTTCCAGGGGTTTGCTTTTCATGGTTGTGAATTCCATGGACGTAAAATACATGAGGACTCGCAAGAGGACATTTTGAAACAAACCAAAACAAAATTATTGATGGTGGCAATGTTATTAAAAATGTCAATGGAATGTCCAGCATTCTCTACTGATTGACTGGCTATGATAGCGGATATAATGGAAGTTGAAGAAGTACCCCGCCTGCTACATGATATACTAGCGAATCCAAAATTATTTCGTCCTCTGTTCAAATTCATTATTAACACTGTTGAGAAGGTATGAAAAATTATTGGTTACAAAGACCTCTGACTTAGAAGTTGTAAAATAAACAAAACAGCCAGTGACAGTAAGTGAGTGAAATATATGATGACGACAGTGTCTTATTTAAAATTAAGATTGGCCAAAAGGATGAGTATCACGCAGTTAAACAAAAAAAAATGTCAATTTTGACAGTTCGGGACAGTAGGTGAGTTTTGCTATGGTGAAGAGGAGTCCGGTTATTGTACAACCATGGAAAGCACAACCATGGAAAGCGCAGCCAGGAATACACAGCCAGGAAAGCGCAGCCAGGAATTTGCGACCAAAATGGTCGCAAATTCCTGGTTGCGCTTTCCCGGCACGTGCTGGGAATGTCCAACCATGGAATGCACAACCATGGAAAACACGGCCAGGAATTTGCAACCAAAATGGTCGCAAATTCCAGGCCGTGTTTTCCATGGTTGCGCTTTCCCGACACGTGTCGGGAATGTACAGCCATGGAATACACAACCCGGGATTTTGTGACCATTGCTGTGATTGGTTGAAAGCCCATGCTTCGTTTAGATGCAACTACAGAGTATAAATCGTACTATCCTATTTTTATAGACGAGTACCACAGACTATAGATGAAATCATTAAACCCAGAAACACACTAGCCACAAGTGTTGATTTGATTATAAATAAATAAATAAATAATGCTGGACATTATTCACACATTTTTGATTCCTACTTTTCTGAGTGGTAATAAAAAAAAAACCTAATAACCTAACCTATCCAAGACGGATTTGCCTAGGAAGGTTTTTTCAAGCCAACATTAACTTATTGTTTATGTTGGCAACTCTTGATTGAACATATTAGAACTTGCTCAGTGCAAACGAGGCTCGTCCTCGTCATGCGACTACTTTGCATCGACCAATGAGAGCTCAACAATATGACGAACTCTCGACCAATGAGCGTCGAGAGTTATGACGTCATTTGGCTTCAAATTCCATGGTTGCGTTTTCCAGGGTTGTACATTCCCGACACGTGTCGGGATTGTCCAACCATGGAAAACACAACCAAGGAAAGCACGACCTGGGAATTGGAAGCCATTTTGGCAGCTTTTTCCATGGTTGTGTTTTCCCAGTGTGTGCATTATTTTGTACGGGCTGGAAAGCACAACCATGGAAAACACAACCTTGGAATTTGCGACCAAAATATACACCAATTCCATGGTTGTGTTTTCCATGGTTGTGCATTCCATGGTTGTGTAATCACGGCACCCGTGAAGAGAAAGGGCGGGTTCGAATTCTGAAATTGAAATAGCTTCATTCGGCCAAATACAAAAACATGCCAGACAGAGTACTTTTTATTAAAAAAAGATATAAACCATTTCATCTTTACGTCTGTGGATTGTGGTGATATATTGGAAATGGAAAACTATACGAAAGGTAAAAACGTGGAAGAATCGTTGGAACGGGATCGTTTACCATTCAAAGATCTACCACAAAACTTTCTTTGGATGCAGGTAAAAAAAATTAAATACTTTTGTCGTTTTTCATACTGATTTGGTAACCACATCTCGTAAAAACTAATTTTTAAAACTGAGGTAGAATAGTAGACAAACAATCTGATCCCATCACAACGAGTTACCTTGTTCTGATTGAGAATGTAGAAAGACAGCCCTGGAAAAAAACACTTGCATATAATTTTACAGGTAAAAGGAGGCAGCAAGATGGCCAATCTCCTTTCACATGCAGCCAGTTTCCTTGAGAATAAAGTGGATACAGTAGTTGTATGGACAGGAGCTGGGGTGGGATTAGGCAAGGCCATAACTTGCGCCGAACTTACAAAAAGACAATTCAAAATACCCCATCAGATTACTAGACTCTCATACAAAACGTAAGTCTCGCATAGAAACTACTAGTTAGGTAATTACTAGATTATCATGAAATAGAGTGCTATACTTATATGTTGTTCATTCAAAACCAATACTGACCTGTTAGGATAACAATCCGGTTCTTTTGACCTGTTTAATAATTTTATTGATTCACTACTGAAAACCTAACTTACCAACAAATTGAGTTAGCCAGTATGTCTCATTTGTACATAGATTATCATGAAACACTTTGTTTTACTACCCTTTTAGGTAAGTATATTACCTACTAATAGACCAACAAACTAACAAATCAATCAATCAAATATTTGCATTGTAATTTGTTCACCAACAAGCATAACAACTTTAAACCTCTCTTAAGGATTAGTAAATATGTGGTAGGTAATGTATGCTAGTACAAATGGATTCTGCAAAAAAGACTAATATGTATAACTTTAATAAATGAGCAAATTGTGATTTTATACTGAGGATAGTTTTTATACTGTATGTCTTACACCTACACTAGCCATACTGGAGTTTGTGTTGATGGTAACATTGAATGTGAGTAGGACCTAGCTCGAACTTTTCTTACCCTAAAATTATGAATACTATCTCACTAGGTATATAGGTATTTAATATTTGGACTGTTACGGGCACTCACAATAATTATTATTAAACTGCTTTCTTTTCACATTATCTTAACTTTCTCTATTTATCATTTATATAAATTTGAATGTTTCAGAGATGAAGAGTATTGGGACCCAAAATTGGAAGGTCTGGAAAAAATTGTTGTCAAGCGACAAATACCAGTTATTCATATAATGCTCTCTTGTGAAACAGAATTTGATATTGATCAACCTGGGTCAGTACCTACAACTTAAATTTTATTATGATAGTTATTTCACCCAAAACTCATAACTAACTATTGTTTTTAGTATAAACTAAAATTACTTTTTATTAAACTATAAAGTTTAATAAAAAGTAATTTGCTTATTACTTAAAAATTATAAGGCTGCATTTAGTGCTCGACTGACGGTGAGCGCTGACGTCGGTCGTACGTAGCTATATCAATGAAAACGTATGAACGTGTACAGTGCAGCGCTGATGAATTGCTACGCGCGTACAGCGTCGCGCTGACGAGGACCATCGGTCGAGCTCGTCGGTCCGGCGTGCGTCGGTCGACCGACGCGTTATGGCGATGTACTTGCGCGTTTAGTGCAACGCTGACCGAGCGACCGACCGCACGCGCGTACGCATACACGCACAAAAAATTAATATTGATACCGAGCATGATATAATCGAGGTCGAATATATCGTCCAAAATTCTCCTTCAATTAGCTGGTCTACAATTATTGGGTACACATGATATCGTCTTCGTCTTTTTTGCCGTAATCGAAATTGTTTACGTAAATAGTACGCACATAATATTATGGAGTTTACAAAGGGATTCATTTTTTTTTCTTCGCAACTGTATTGTCTGACTATAATAGTTTGCCGTCGGTTGAGCGCTAAATGCAACCATACGACCGACGATCAGGGCGTACGGTCAGCGTGTACCATACGCGCTCACCGTCGGTTGAGCACTAAATGCAGCCTAAGGCCTGAAACACATTGTAGGTTTATATTTTTTTATGATTGTAATGTGTGAAAAAAGTATGTTGGTAGTATATCAGTCATGTAGTTCCCATATTACAAGCCCTGCTTAGTTTGCGGCTAGATGATGCTGTGTGAAAAATGTTCAGCATTATTTATTTATTCTCTATCAGCTACCTCACATGACCCAGATTATCTCACTTTTTCTCTCTTCACTTGTAAGGGCCTCAAGTCCCCCATGACTAACCCCCATGGTAAAATGATTAAGCTCATTAAAACCTTAAAATTATATATATTAGTATAACCTACCTACCTTTAATAAACAGTTCAGTTTGGCAGTTATTGTTGGATAAACAATCATTCATACAACATATAAAATGCCAGGTTGTCCAAGAACATATTTGCTTACTCAATTATTTAACAGTTACAATGACTTTCAGCTTGTTATTATTATTTCTGTAGTTGGTTACTATTGCTGCTTTTGGATTCATACCCTTTTGTTACAGTTATCAGTCTCTGAATGGAAAAAAGTTTTGGCAAGGCAATGTTACCAACAGGAGTAGTCAAAAAGGCAAAAACAGGAAACATCATCAATACAAAGGCAATAAAAGAACTGAAAAAAGTGGGCCCAAAATGAAGTGAACATGTTTTGTCTGTACTGAAATTGATGTTCTTATAAATTCTTTATTAATGAATTTTATTTAAAGTATGGCTGATGTGATAAGTGGTGCATAAATTGCTTGAAATAAAAAAATTAAGCAACTAATATATATTTTTATAGGTATAAAGAGTATACATAACACTTGAACCTCATTCAGTGAATGAAGCTTACTAAATGCATTCTTATCCTATCACATTAACTGTGAAAACACTGGTTTAACCAAAGTTATAATAAGTTACTAATGGTATTAACCATTGACAAAAGAAACACACATCAAACTTATTTGTAAATAATTTAATAAGATTCTAGAAGTACAAAGTATTTCCTAGATATGATAGTAGCATCTATCACAAACAGAATCAGTCTGCATTGTATTTCAAAATGAAATGATGATGGTACATAAAGGCATCATTTTAATTATTGCACTTCATTAGAATAAAGAAGATAGTTTCTATGAACATTCTGTCAGAATAAGCAAATAAATGGACCTACTATCTACTTATGGACCTACAGACAACTCGAAAACATTGCAGTTTTTCCACCTACAGAACATTTACACATCAACCAATTACCCATGGTAGGTGCTTACATAATTAATTAGATAGGTATTTTATTCCAAAAACTATCGTGAACTTGACTATTCATATTGTAAAAACGGGAATTTTCACGTACTGCACTATCGGTGAAGGCACCAACTAAGTTTCGACTCATTCCGAGAGTCTTCATCAGGGTGAGTGGTTGCGACTTTCACCTTCCGCGTCGCGCCGTGCAATACTGCACGGCGCATTGATAAAGTATATAAAGTTATATATTTTTTGACAACCTAGCATTAGTAATTTTTATTTTTAAATACCTTTGTTAAGAACATTCAAACATTTTATTTACTAAAGATATCTAAAATAGATACCTTAGTATTTTATTCACAAATAATTTGAATGAGATTCAAGAGGATTTTAGTAATACTTGAACAGTGAAAAGATAAGATTTCATGATTGATAAATTGTTTAAATAAAGCATAATTATCAAACACTGACCACCGATATATTAGACAAAACTGGGTTTACATTATACCAATTTATGAAATACAGCCACATAATGTAGTGTACACAAAAAAAATGATTATTTGCATTCCTACATTTTGTCTGTGTTACAATTAAACAATTAATATTATAAATGCAAAAGTTTGGATGTTTGTTGTTAATAATCTGCATCATGGTGGTAGGTAACAGCTAAACCAATTTGACTGATACTTGTTGAAACAGGTATAGTTTGTGACCTAGAATAACACTTTTATCCTGGTACCATGTGGGCGAAGCTGTGGGCAGGGTCTATAAGAATACACTAGTTTAATATACCAAACTTAAGACATAAAATTCCACTATACTTCAACTAAGGTAATATTTGAGTCAAAATTAAATCATAATAGTTCAGTTCATTAGTGATAACACAAAGTTTGAAGAATCCTGCAGTTATTGTCAGCCTCAGGCCTCTGATTCACCCACTGGCAGAGCAATTGGAGTTTCATCATCAAGTTTAGGCAGGATTAGTATCTCCTTAGAAATTATGGAATACTTTGTCACAAAGTATGTGAAGCGTTTACACAAATGAGTCTCCTTCTCAAATGCATCAAATATAGAACGGTGATGGAAGTAAGCATGGGAGAATATTCTATAAACTCTCCTGCAGACCGATCCCAGCTTGGCAACTGAAGATTCTTTGATGCTCACCCTGAAATTATACAGTTTGTATTAACTAGTGGACTTAAAACCTCCACATAACTTATGATTAATATTGTAAAGAATAACATTTCAGATACCATACTTGATGAAGGTGCACCTAAGTTTTGACTCATTCCAACTAACCCATCCCCCTTTCTCTTCATTCTGAATCATCCTATCAATTAAATATAAAAATATAGATTTAACTATGTATCATGAATGCATTTGCCTTAAGAGGGTGTTTGTGTGTATGCCCCCAAAACAGCATATCTGATTGAAATGCTGTTTTTGTGTAATCAATTTGTTTGTGACTTCAAGGATGGTTCTTAGATGGTTTTATCACCTTAAGTTACTAGGGGGTGTTGCAATAAAATATGGCACCCTGATGCCATGTTTTAAAATATTAACTTGTTTTTCACCTGCTGGGAAAGTACTTGTTGCTATTGAGCAAACAAGCTGCTCCATCCAGGGTGTGTCTGGTGTAATCAATAGCTGGACATTCCTTGGGTGTCTTGTGAGCAGCACACAGGAATATCCACTGCTCCGTAGCAGTCATTTGAGTGCATGTTTCAGGCTTGCACTCAGCTTGCAATCTCACAGCTAGCCCATTTAGTTCCATACAGAATTGTCTGAAATCATATATTACCTCAAACTGAAGGTCTTGAAAAAAATGTTAATTGCACAATGGAGTAAACTTAATGTTGAGGTCTATGCTGAGTTTACAATTCGGTCACCTTATTGAATACATTGACTCCAAATTCAAACTTCTAATTATAGTTTCTGTGACTAGTTGTCATGATTCTCATAGGTGGCGTAGATATGAATATGGTCATCACAAATGAAAAAGAACCAGCAAGAATTTTGTAACAATGTTTGGATTTTTGTGTGGAATCCGAAATACAGTTCCAACATGTTTTCGTGTGTCTACAAGGATTGCTGTTAGATAGGTTTCGTCACAAGTTACTAGCGGCGCTGGAGTCTATTATGAAAAAATATGTCAAAGGTTTGTAAAACTCTTGCAGGGTTTAGTAAAAATTACTAGTACCGTAAGTGCTCATATTTCCAAACTCCTTCGTCTTGGGCGTCAGGCATTTTCAATATAGCGTCAAGATTTGAAGGGTCGCGACGAATCGTCTGTTGAATAAACTGTTGCACTGCAAGAGTGCTGTCCATTTCCTCAAAAGGTTCATCTGGCCAGCGACAAAAATCCTGTAGGATAGCATAGCATTAGCATAAATTAGGTAGAGATACAGAATCTTTCAAAAATTGTGCAAATATGTGGAGGTTACCTTTGCCTTCGAGCCAGGGCGGTTGCGTCTCAATATATCGAACTCAGCCATGTTTTAATCGTTAATTTATTGCTTGGAACCCAAGATTAGTAATTTCTACGAGAATTCTTGATTCGTTACAATATCAAAGTTTCTTCAATTTCGTTGCTAAATAATATTCTAATTCCACCTAATTCCAAAAGTATCTAACTAAACCCTACGTTCGTTTAGGACAAAGAACACAGATTAAAAATTATTTGCTCAATTTTTTTATAAATTATTTTTGTAATATTTTTTTAATTTGCTTATTTAGGGTAGACTATAGTTGAAAGACAATACTACCTCGTCTTCCATAGCTTTTTTTCATTCTTTCGTTATACATATAATTTGGAGTAAAATGTTTCATATACAAAATAATATTCATCAAGAGAAATAAAAATTACCACTACCAAACCACTAGTACCAAAGTACCGAGCAGTGCTGCCAGCAAACAGTATAACGCTAATGGTTGCCAGCCGGGTCTTATCAAAAATTACCATAAATATGTAGATAAAATAATATAAATAACCTTTCATATTTTTTTCCATTAGTATGGTACTAAAAGACCGATGTTGACTGTTGCTGTACTCACAGAAAAAATATCATAGGAATATTGAGTCCCTGTATTGTACGTCCATGGAATGCACAACCATGTAAAGTACACCCCTGGAAAGTACAGCCAGTATTACAAACCATTGGTTTCAAATACTTGGTTTGTAATACTGAGCGTACATTCCTGGGCGTGCATTCCCTACACGTGTTGACCTTCTACGGCCAGTTTTGTACAACCCTGGAATGTACAGCCATGGAATACGAACCAATTTCATGCTCTGTTTTCATGTGCGAGTGCTATCAAGGGGCAAGTGCTGTGTTGCCATAGTATTTTACGCTATTAGTAAATTAATGTAGATGTAGTAAGTTGATTAGTTATTTATGTCGGTTTTTTGCAGATGAACTAACCGGTTGGTTTTATTTATTTGAACCTAAGTTTGTTGGATAAAGTTCAGATAGCAATCCTCCTTTTCTGAGTGGTAATAAAAAAAAACATAATAACCAATCCAAGACGGATTTGCTTAGGAAGGATTTCTAGTTGATAAATAATGTAAACATTAAGTTAATGTTGGCCTTAACTTAATGTTTACATTATTTATCAATGGCAACTCTTGGTTCAACATATTAGAATTTGCTCAGTGCAAACGAGGCTCGTTCTCGTCATGCGACTTATTCGCATCGACCAATGAGCGCTCACGGATATGACGAACTCTCGACCAATGAGCGTTGAGAATATTGGTTCGTAATCCGGGGTGTACATTCCAGGGGTGTGCAATACCGTCATGTGTTTAGTTTGTACGGAGCGTATTGTACGACCATGGAAAGCATCCCAGATAATTCAAACCAAATGGTTTGTAATACTGGGATGCTGGGATGATACTGGGTTGGGAGATTTTATGATAATGGTAGATGTCTTAAAAAAACTATTTAAATTGCTGTGCAGCGTAGCGAAACAAAAAGGTATTCTAATGGGAGATTGGAATGTGGACTTTTTACTTAGCATACCTAATAAGAAAACTCTGACTGATCTTATGTCACCAAGCGGTTTCAGAAATGTTGTTGATTTTGCAACGAGGATATATAATGGTTCTATTTCTTCTATTGACTGCATAGTAACAAATATGCCAAGCCAAGACATTAAAGTAAAATCACTAGTGACCGCTTTGTCAGATCATGACGCTCAAATAGCTTCAGTGAGACTCTTGAATCATCGTCCTGTTAGGTCAAAGTTAATTGAAACCCGTTCTTTTCATAATAAAATACAAGGTGAATCATTTAAGCATGCAATGCTATCATATGAATGGGATGAAATGTTTAACATGTATGATAATGACAGCTTAAACAAACTTATGAATAAAATAATATGGAATTTAAATATATTTTTCCCTATTCGACTAAAGACTAATTGCCCATGGATCAGTGACAAAATTATAAAAATACAAAATGACATTCACGATTTATATTTAATTCACCGTCAGTATCCTGAAATAATGGCTGAAAGTGATCTTATTAGTATAAAAATACAATATAAAAATGACTTAATTAAAAAAGAAAAAATAGGATATAATGAAAACCGAATTAAAAATTCAAAAAATACAAAAAAAGAGGTGTGGAATATAATAAAAGAAGATACAAACAAGGCTATAAGAGAATGGGAGTGGGATCTAATAGGCCCATAACATAAACAAATTCCAACTGAGCTCATTCTAGATTTTATAAATGACTACTTTATATCAATTGGTATTGAATTACAGAAAACAAACCTGCCGCACATCGCTAATGCAAAAACATTTTTAAATAAGTATGTGACTAAACAAAATTACCTGAATTTTCAATGTATATCGTATGATAGACTACAAAAACTAGCTAAAATTAAGATTGACAACTCTGACACCAGAGACATATATGATTTATCTGGTAATTTCGTGTATCAAATGACGACATATCTGGGTGAACACATTCTATTCTTTGTTAATGGTGTTCTTTCCTCAAATTTGTATCCAACAGTCCTAAAGAAAGTTAGATTAACACCCTTGTACAAAGGAAAAGGAGAAACATCTAATGTACAAAACTATAGACCAATTGCATTAGTTCCTATTATATCGAAAATTATTGAATCCGTTATGTCCGATGCTATACTAAAACATTTAACACTAAATACCATTTTATCAAACTGTCAACATGCTTATAGGCCAGGTAGATCTACTATATCTGCAACACAATGTTTTGTCGAAAGAGTAATAGACCATTTGGAGGATAAGAAAAAAGTAGCCGGAGTTTTCTTGGACCTATCAAAAGCATTTGATTCTGTCAATCACGAGCTTTTGTTAGATAAACTTAAAATTTACGGGCTAGTTGGAAATAGTTTCAATCTTGTGAAGTCTTTTCTCGAAAATAGGGAACAGGTAGTTGATATAAAGGTAGGGGGAAAACGATTAAGATCTGCTCCTCAAAGTTCTAAAATAGGCGTCCCTCAAGGATCATCCTTGGGAAACACACTTTTCTTAGTATTCTTGAATGATATAGTTTACTTAGACATTGACGGTGAAATCATTCAATATGCTGATGATACCACTATAATTTTATCGGCAAAAACGAGTGAAGAACTGCTAGAAAAGATAAGACATACTATAGCTGTACTGGGTGCCTGGTTTGATATGAACGGTCTGAAACTAAATGAGGATAAAACTAACATAATTTTCTTTAATGCTGTATCATCTCATCAAGAAAAACAACCAGTGCATTTGCTAAACGGAAGCGCTTTGATGAGTTCCCAGCAACTTTAATGTAGTAAAGTTGCTGGGTCTCGAACTGGATCATGTACTATCGTGGAAACACCATATAGACTCAACATGCAAGAAGATGGGGAGGAATATATGCACTTAAACAACTCAGACCAATATCTTCAGAGAAGTCACTTAAAGAAGTATATTACGCCTATATTCACTCTATTATGTCATACGGCATTATTTTATGGGGTAGCTCTACAGACTATGAAATAATCTTAAAATTGCAAAAGCGTGCCATAAGAGTTTTGACAAAAGCTAAATTTAGAGACTCGTGCCGAGATCATTTTAAAAATCTTAATATCCTCACATCTGTGTCAGTATACATACTGGAGATAATAAAGTTTGTCAGGTTACATTTGAACGAATACTCTATTAGAGGGGGAAATAACAACCGTAGTGTCCGAAATAAGATGACTATTGACTCTATATACCACCGACTTAATATATCAAAAAAACTTCCAAAAATTATGGGACTCAAACTATACAATAAGCTGCCATATGAAGTAAAACAAATAAAAAGCGAAAATATATTTATAACTCAAATAAAAAAACTTTTACTTGACAAAACACTGTACAGCATCAAATAATTTTTAGAAAACGATTATAGTAATTTTAATGTAGAGCCCATTTGTACTCACCCAATCCCAGTTTTGTATCCTATTTCGGATTAACCTGCTTTTATTTGAATTATTTTCGATGTATTTGTTATACTGTCGATTGTCGCCTCTCTACAGCGATAATAACTACATAGATAAAACTTATTTGTGAACGACTATATTTGGGAACATTTTTTGTTCAAATCGTGTACGCAAATGACGAGTCATAGGCCTGTTCACGTAATTTAGTAGGTATATTTTTTACGCTTTCTTACATGTATCACCTATGACAATAAATATATTCTATTCTATTCTACTGGCTGTACTTTCCAGGGGTGTGCATTCCATGGTTGTGCTTTGCATGGACGTACAATACGGTCTCCCGTAATCCCATTTTAAGTTGCATAACTTCACGATATTCATTTTTCTAATACTCTATAAATATCTTCTACATAATTTTATAACATTGCAAAAAAACAAAAGACCGCTACTAGGCCTACATTCCGTTTTATGTTGTATTCAAGTAAGAAATTAAAAACGAATTCTAGAAATTCCAAAATATCACCTAAAGTAATATTTTCAGTAGTGTAACCTAAAAGTAACTCGTCGTAGTTAAAAATCACCTAAAAGTTTACACAAGTAACCTGGCAACGCTTGTATGAACCAGATGTTTTTTTCCTTTATGCCACTAGGTATGTACCTCTTATTACAGAATGGCAGAATAAATAGTCTTTCACATTTTTATGTGGCTATATTTCATACAATACTATCACCCTCTCAACTCGACTCTCAAACGATAACTGACTCCGTGCACGAACAACTTCTTACAATCACGCCTTTGCCGGAACAAACAATGTCAATTCAGTAACTTTACAGAAAGTTGTTCGTGTACGTTTACAATTCTAATAATTTAACCGAGTAATAAATTATCAAAAATAATCAAACAAATTATCACGAATAAATCTTCTTAAAATTAAAGGTAAAATCATTGACAAAATTCAATGTTGAGAAAGATTTCTAACACTATTAAGTTACTACCGCACCATCGCTAGAAAAAACTAAAATGGCAAATGCCGAAAGTGGTAACACCAAGAGAAGAAAAAAAACATTTAAATAACGCGTAAAACGCTATGTCAATACAGCACCTGCTCCTTGATAGCTCCTCTTTACGTTTCCGTAGATCCATCGACGTTATTATTTTGTTGCAATAGAACAGATTAAAAAAAATCAACTCCAATTACAAT
The DNA here is from genome assembly GCA_958496245.1 of Perizoma flavofasciatum. Lineage (NCBI taxonomy): Eukaryota > Metazoa > Arthropoda > Insecta > Lepidoptera > Geometridae > Perizoma > Perizoma flavofasciatum. The sequence continues at coordinate 6,648,809 of OY292425.1, read as the reverse complement.
AGCTACTGCCACAACTTGGTACTCTGTCGTTGTGTTGTGTAATTGTGTTTATTTTGTCATTGTTCTTTCTTTTCTGAATTTTCCACTTCTTTTTTGCCATCTAACTACAACTTAGTGGTTACTTCCAACCAAGGAATTGTAGTTTTTGTGCCTGCAAATTGAAATTTACGTCACTAAAAAAAGAATCAGTCAACAAAAAATCAGAAGACGTAACAATGGGGAAAGGATTCAATAATTACATGTGTAAAAAGTTCTTTCACCCCGCTTCAAGGGATAACTTGAAAAGGGTAACGTATTTATTACTAAACATCAACATTAGAAACCGATTTTTAGATACCTACATAAAACGAGTGAAGTTCAGATGACATGATGTTTATCAATGACCTTGTTATTAGGTATGGATGGCAGAGCAAAAAACCGATGCCTACAAGAAAAAACAAGAAGAATTACGTGTCCAATATGAAAAAGAGCAAGAGCTGCATGAAAACAAGTTAGTTGTAAATATTTATATATCTCTTGCGAGTTTATTATAAAAGTGTACACCTTGCTCTTTAAACAATTTATCAACTAAATAATTAACTAAGCCATATTTTTCCAGAGCAATGCTGAGTAAGGAAAGTAAAGACAAGCAAAGTCTGAATTTCATGTATGAGCCACCACCTGGTGTTAAAAAAGAAAGAGAACGAGAGGACAATGAACCTGAGTATAAGTTTGAATGGCAACGGAAATACAATGCTCCGAGAGAGAGCTATTGCAAGGGAGACAATGAAATCAGAGATCAGCCGTTCGGCATATTGGTGCGGAATGTGAGATGCATCAAGTGTCATAAATGGGGGCATATCAATACAGGTTAAACATTTATTTGGTTTTCAAAGTAGGAAACTAGCCTCTGCCCGGCTCTGGCTTTGCCAATGTCCCCTGATAAAAGTTGCCCAGATCTCGAACCCACAGCACTGGAGATAGCTACACTGCAGCCTGTCTTCACTGCATCTTATAAATTCATCATATTCACTGCTTGTTACTTAATGTAACTAGTGCTGCAATTGATGATGTTGGGTGATTTAAAATCAATTTGTGTTTGCAGATAAAGAATGTGCCATGTATACTTTATCCATGAGTGAGGCCCGAGCCCTCCAAGCCACGTCGACCTCAGCTCCTGAAGAGGAAGAAGAGAAACCAGACATCCCGACATTGATGCAGCACATGCGAGATACAGGCCTTGTTATGAAACCTGGAGCTCTGCCTCTCGCTGCTCCCAGCATTGAGGAGCATGACCCAGCTAATCTCACTGAAATGGATCTTATCAGTCAGTTGACAAAAAAACAGAAGAAAAAACTGCTGAAGTGAGTTTACTATTTACTTGTGATGAAAGGAGCCCATATATGCATTTGCCATAAAAGGTTCTGTGTTTGGCTGTCACCATTTATCTCTGAAATGGCTTGTTGGATTGTAATGCGTTTTTTTTACAATCAATTTGTATGTCTTCAAGAATAGTTATTTTCTTCAATCAATAAGGGGTGGTGCAATGAATGATGGAAAACATGTTGGGGGTAAAATTTACTTATAGTATACCTACTATATAATAAAGTAGTCATTCACAGTTACCACACTAGCAACATTCTCATGGGACTTAGACCACAGAATCATTAATAATACAACTTGCGTTTAATTTGATCTAGTTTTGATGGTTATATAAAGATTTTAATGTTCTTGTATATTTTTACAGGAAGCTTGAAAAGATGGAAAAGAAAAAGGACAAGAAACATAAACACAAGAAACATTGAAACACATTTGTTGTATACTCAAATTAATATTTATGATACATAATTTTACCTATCTAAATATTTTATTTTTTTCATGTCTATGTCGTAGCCAAAACATATCTGTTCTTTTTTAGAATGGCCAGCCGCTTTACAAAACAGCTCTGTTTTCTTATTAGGCGTATTGCCGCCCAGCCGGATTGCAATTCGGCTAAACGAAGGTACGCCACATTGTTAAAGCGTTTCACGTTCTCAAATGTGGTTGTCAATACGGCTTCAATGTACACATTGAAGCCGTTTTGTAAATTGGTGCGCCGCCGTTTTGTCATATTTAGTCATAAATTTTATCTATAGTAGCTCTGCAGTAATAGGATAACAACTAAAAAAAACTAACAACCAAACCTACTCATTCTCATATTCTCACTGTTTAGCCATATTTTACAATATGGCTAAACAGTGACAGTCATTTGTTAAACGTAGTATCGCAATAAAAATCCGTCTGGACGTCAATACGCCGTCGAATAGAACACGCTGTTATGTAAAGCGGCCAAGTAAAAGAGTGTAGGTATTATATACGTTTTGGCTGTGACATCTTTACTATTATTAGTACCTAGCCATTCTGAGTTTAATTATCTAAAGCTAAACTAAATAGCACTAAAAATATCACTATAGGTACCAAACCAGTCTATTTGTAAAGACAGCAAAACTTTCAGTGATGTCAGCTTAGCGTTAGAAACTACAACACAGAATCGCTAGCTTATTTTAACACAATGTATTGATAAAACTATTTTGCTTGCCTTGTGACCAATAGTACAAAACTGCCCTTTAAAATGTGATTATATTATATTGAACCATTTCTAGCATTGGAGAGAACTGTTAAGTTTTTTACTATACTGCACTATATGTCTTATAGTCATAAGTTTTATGATAATTAATTATGAATAAATTACATTTAAATAATAAAATAACACTTAACATAAAACTACTAAAATATCACAGCAGTATCTTATTTTAATAAATGTAAGACTAGCTTCTGCCCTGGCTTCATCTGTGTGGAACCTGGATAAAAGTAGCCTTTGTTACAAACTATACTTATTCAAAAATTTATCCTAATCAGTTAAGATGCTAGAAAGATGATGGGCAACAAACATCAAACCGTATGCATTTATAATAGTATGATTTGATATCTGTAGGGGTGTCCCTGAGGATGCAGTGGATCTACTTATGGATCTATAGGAAACACACTGTTTTTTCGCATGGACTGCGCTCCAGACAAATACCTGAATAGTTTCAAATTTCTTATAAAGATAGTCTTAGCTGTCAAGCCTGTGGAGTTAAGGAAGACATGTCTTATAGTAGAGTGTGTCTGGAGTACATAATAGATGAGAGAGTATGGTTAGGAATTTTAATGTTAACCAACTCGTGTTGGTCGAGTTTTATGGCATGTTAGTTGCGCAGCTATCATGCTCTACCGGTCCAAATACGAGCTGGTTCATGAAAATGTTTGATGTAGTTTACGAGGGTACAATAGAACTGACATCAACGAAATTTCTTAAGCAGAAAAAAATATTCGTATGATTAATTATTATTGCCTGACGACGCAGTGTAGGAAGGCCTCCCACCCGATGAACAATGACAACTAAGGTTGCAGGAAGTTAGTTGATGAAGGTAGCCAAGGAGTGTTTGTCATGGCACTCTTTAGTTAAGGGAAGCTTATGTCAAGCAGCAGACTTCTACAAGCTGATAATGCTGATCATTTTTCACACAGCATCAGTGTTATGGGAACTACATGACTGATTATACTACTTATATATATATTTTTTAAATACATACATATTATACATAGAAAACATCCAGTAACATGGAATCGAACCTGCAACCTTCTGTGTCTCAGGCGTCAAATGATGAAATAGAAATATATTTACATGCAAAGCCTTTTTAAATTATTGAAGTTAAAATAGATCTGAGTATTGCAGCATAGATAGTTAAATTTTTGATTCAAAACGTGCACATTAGCTTGGTGCTTATAATTATAATTCAGATACATTAAATTTTCACATAGGTATTTTCATCAATTTCTATTATATCCTGTCTGTCATTCCTTTCTTTCCAGTGTAGGTACAACACACAGCCAGTAATTATCACAATAATGGCAGTTAACACAAAGACACTCTTTAAGATGACTTTGCTGGGAGTGACGAAAAGTTGTGCTTTCCATTGTGAAGGGTCACTTGGTGGGGCAGGAATCACTACTATTTGAGAGTTTGGTATGACTTGAGTCCAACTCTTGGAGTACCCAGATAAACCAACATTCAGAGTGTCTACAAAGTTAGGAGTCCTGTCGAGTCCAAATATTGAATATGGCAACTGAAGAGAAAAATATGCGGATTGAGATAACTGAGCACAAACTCCAGTTCTGTAGTTGCCTTCCTGTGACCAAGTGTTGTAACCAATTTTAGGTCCTGGTAAATTAGTACCTGAAAACAAAGAGGTGGGTATTATGAAACAGAATGACTATTTGACAACCTAGGTGGTGCAGGGCAAGAGGTGCAGGTTCGGTTCCTGCTGTGGAATAATTTTTTGGATGTACAGATATTTGTTCCGGGCCTTAAGTGTTATGGGACCATGGTACTTGTAGTTCCTGATACCAACAATACAGGAAATCCTAGTGTGGGGTCAGGACTATAATAATAGTCCTGGCATATAGGCATATTGTATATACCATGTATATACATGCGAAAAGACCCATCACCAAGCTGAAAACCACATATTCTATACATCAATGGGATATTTTTTCTCTACTAGACTATACCTAGGAATCCACTGATTCTGGGAAAATAGAAAACAGTAGTTCTTTACGGAAATAAATTCCAAGTGTTATTATTAAACTTTTGTTCAACAGTTTTTTTTAATGCTACAATTCAAAGTCTCGTTAAGATAAACAGTATTCGTAGATTTCGGCTTGGTGATGGGACTTTTAACACTCTGTATGTGATGATGATTTATTTATTTACTTTGCCCTGTATTGGAATGATACTAACCAAATGTTCCTTTTCTATTGTACAAAGTTCTATTGATTACTGGCATCTTTTCATTAGTGAGGCCAGTAACAACAATAACTTTGATGAAATTGGTGTCATACTCCAACTCATTCTTAAATGAATGCATTGTGTATTTCTCGGTTGTCACATTCTTTTTAACATAAATTATGTCAAGAACACCATCCATATAGAAATCATAGAAAGTGGCCATCACAACATCTTTTTCTAATGAGTCAAATTTGTCCCATTGAACTTGAAATGTCCTGTAAAACTTGCATCCGGGTAAATCACATTTTGTGTTGTGCAGAAGGAATGCTTTTGTCCCATTGCTATTGACTGGGCCGAGAGTCATCAAAATGTCAGGATACCCATCCATATTATAATCTCCTGTGCGCATTGTTATAGTGTCCAGATATAATTCATTTCTTGGTGATATGAATCGCCAAAGGGTACCTTTGCCATCATTAAAATCCACTTGCAAATCATGCCATTGGTGGTTGTCATTTATTAATATAGTGCTATTAATGCACTCAGTGTCATAACAAACAGGTACAACTAAAAAGAACTGCCCCGAGAGTGCTACATCAATGAAGAGAGCTTGTCCATAGATAGCTGAGTGGCCGATAAGCAGTTCAATACTGTTATTGTATCTAAATCCATCTGACTCCTCACTTAACCACACTTCAACATTTGATGTAGTTGTCACTAGGAGATCTGCTGCATTATCATCATTAACATCAAGAAATGAATGTGAGTGTGGTAACTTTAATTTGGCGAACATCTCTTCGGTCATGCTCTTTTCGGTAGGTGTGGTTCGTGACTTGTCAAATATCCAGAAAACTCTTTGACTGACATTATTTACACCGAATAGATCCAGCGTCATATCTCGGTTGTAATCCATTGCAAGAGGTTGGCCCTTAGCAATTGCTTTGACAAAGAGAGCATCTGAGCAATTTAAGCTGTCAGTGCCTCCCCAAAGGATTCTTACTTCCTGTAAATTAGACGTATCATTCTGAATTTGCGTTGTGAACATGATGTCCATGTAAGCATCCCCGTCAAAGTCACCAGGTACTATACTAGTGATAACAATGTTGCTAAAATTGCATGCGAATAATGAAGGTCTCAGAAACGGCTCCTTATCGTAAGCCAAATACACTTCCACGTTGGAAGAGTTTTTTATAACAAAGGCATCTGTTAGTTCGTCAGAGTTGAAATCTCCAAACGCAGCGAGTACTCCTTCTGTGTTTTTCCCAAAGGAACTCTCAGTCATATCACTAACAGCTGCACATTGAGTTAGTGATACATAAATAAGAGCACTTATAAGAACTAAGGCGGGCATATTTAGCGTATTTCTTTAGCACATTAATTTCACAAATAAACTATTTACTAATTGAATTGAACAACTAAACGTAGTTGTTATTTCATTTGCAACTCTAGTAAGTCTCTGGGTTATTTCAACGTAGTGGTTATTTCTTCTCAATGCAAAGCGTTGCCACAGATAAATAAAATATTTTATGATGGTCGATGTAATAGCATACCACATACTTATTGTCTGCTCCTTTGCGGATGAAGCCCACAAACAGATAAACCTAGCTGCCATAGCCCATACCCGTTGCATTTAAAAACGAACCGAAAATGGCGACTTGTACATACTTGCATTGACAGTAGTACAGTTAGCAAAAAAGTAGTACTAGCTTTCACCTGCAATTCTGCTATCTTTAAATATACAGCTTTGATTTAATACAGTAAAACTCTGGCTTGATTAACATTATTTTTAATAAACATTATATTTTTTAGGTATGTAGTACATAACATACATACTTGTATTACACATTACATTGTACTACTCATATAGGGCCTATTAGACCCTACAAAATAAAAACGGGAAATAATAACAATGATAATTATTAATTCGTATTAAAAACTCAGAGAGCGTCAAGACATGCAGCGTGCAGGAACTGCTCATGTAGGCATGAATTAACTTTAATTAGGAATTCATAATTAAGGTTTCTTTCTTGTCTTCCAACGGCATAGGCATGGTGACACTATTTTTTAGTGTTATGTAGGTCGGAACCGTGTGTAACCAACCTTATCATCAGAAATTACTCAGCACAGAATATACCTACATTTTTTTCGTGCCTAAGCAAAACATGTATCTATTGTATCCAACATTATTTCATTATTTTTGCCTTATTTTGAACCTAGGCGGTAACGCCTACAACACTGGTGTTAAAGAGTGCGAGAGAAGCTTTGCAGCTACAGGATTACTACATAAAATAACCACTAGTCATCGACTATTTGGTTTACCTATACACACATAAGTACTATTTTATAAACTGTTAGGTAGTATATTTATGTTCTTATGAAAATAATGTATAATCTCATAAATCTCTAGATTTTTTACTGTACCGATTATGTTATTAAAGTTATTTATTTTCTCGCAATCTTGTGAAAAGAAGTGCTTTTAACTCGGGACTAAACCAATTCATACTTGATTCTATAGCCTAAAGGCTAAACATCTCTTATGAAATGGCTCGTTTTAGTCCCTTAATGAAAATCTACCATTCTTTCTGATTATTCTATGCTTTCGTTAGCTCAAGATATTTGGATATTATTAAATACTTGTTTCATAACACAAACTTACTAGGGATGCACAAACTACTGTTGAATTTGAAATGAATGATATATTACCCTAGAGAACCACAAAGAGAAAAAGCAGTGTTTCGCTAAACAAATATGTTGATGGTAGTTTGTTGTCTTCGTGTGTAAACTAGCCGGTATTAATCGTGCGTGTAAGTAACAGTGTCTTCACTCAGTACCTACAAAAATAATAAGCTGTCGACGACGGCAGACCACGTGCGCAGGTTTAGCAAAGTAAAAACGAGCAAAATAACGCCACTTTTTAATTATTGTGCTTGTGCAAAAACTTGCATGCAGGTTGGACGTCACATTTACGTGTGAATTACTTTCATTAATTCAACATTTATGCAAGCAGCATCGACCACAACACGTGTCCCGTCCCACTCATGAAAAAACTGAAACTGCAGGAACTCTTGCGTGCGACTCTACTTGCATACAAGTACTTGTATTATAATATCTGTGATACAAGTAAAACCTAGCATAAACATATTTCCATTGCAAGTAAACAAATTATATGGGTGCAAGACATGCACCATGGAAACGCGGCTTTAGAAACGAGACAAGCGGTCGAGCGAGAAACGTCTTGCGTTGCGAGCGTCGCCGCCGTCGTGCGGATTGTATTAGCATCCTAATAGTCTGTGTGTAGTAATTTACTTTGCTTGCTGGTAGCGTAGTTCATTTTGTCACGATTTTGCAGCGAGGAAAATAAAAAGATTATTGTTTGCTAAGTTCGGTTGAGAATTACAAGTAAAAATAATTACGGTACATCAAAATTATTCATGTTTCATTTCCATCGAATGAGCCTGCGTTTATTTGCTTTATTTGTCAAGTGAAGATGAAACGAAATTGGATTTTGTGATAGTGAAGTGAATAAATGGTGTTTTGCGTAGTGTATAAAGTTATTATGAGCTACATTTGTGCATAGTGAGTTCTTGTTGTATTTATTAGATTCATCTCTTCAAACATCAAACCTAAATCATTTGTAGTATTGTTGGTGCCATAAGATTGCTATAATCATAAACATTCACCGTCTATCTACCTGTTTGCTACATGCTATAAATTTTATAACAAGCTGCCCTTTGAATGAAATAATTATGTTTCATTGACTTTGAATTAGGTACTTATTTTCATTTAGGTACTCAGTAGGTACATAGCTTACTTACCTACATATAGGTACTCAGTTGAGCTTGTGGTTAAACTAGCCAGATTCGCAAATTCTTGTCTTCATTGTGTTTTGCTGTAGGTACACATTCATACAGTTTTATCATTTCAGTTATTTTTAGCTCCAACCTATGTACGTATACCTACCTACTTCACAATGGTTATTGCTTGATTTCTTTGTAAACATTTTGAGAATTTTAGTGAGTGCTTTATAAGTGTTGAAATAGTCATATCAAAACTGTAATGGTGTGAATGAAGTGTATAAAAAAATACATTTTCCCTGGATTATTTGAATTCATGGTGAGTCAACCTCACTTAACACATAATTATTGCTTTAATAAAAATTGATTTGCAAAAGAGCCCAAAATGATGTTGCTTTGTACAAATTGTTCTAGTAATGTCATAATACATCTAAGTATAAATTATTGTTGCTTGATTCACTAAATGACAATCAATGTAAATGCACAGTTGAAACTGTAAATCCTTAAGTCCTGAAATTCAAAGGGTATGTATAGATTATGTTGAAATTTTAAGATGGGTTTTCAAACTTCCATACAGTAAGAAAATTTATAAAATGCAGTAAGAAAATTTAATTTATCTCGAAAAACTCAAAATTTAAAAAAAAAAAATAAGATAAGAAATAGCTCGTATCTATTCCAGATAATCTAATTCTATTCCAAATGCTCTTTTCAGACATAACTATAATAAACCTTTATTACATAGACATCTTCTAGCCAGCTGAGACACAAGAGGTGCAGGTTAAATAACTGCTGCAGGATAAATTTTGTTATATTTTTGAATGGCAGATATTTGTTCTGGGTTGCAAAAGGGATGAATTATTAGGGTATTTTCTGTTCTACAAAATAAGAAAAAAAGCAACATAAAATAAAACAACAAAAGCACAAGATGTAACCCCAATAATAAAACAACTAAAATGGTGGTGGGCTGGTCACATGGTATGAGAACAGAAATGGAGTAAAGCTATAAGCACTTGGTATCCAGGAGAAGGCAAGAATAAGCATTCCGGAAGGCCATTCCGGAGATGGGATGATGAGATAGTAAAGACAGCTGGTACAATTTGAAAAAACGTCACTCAAGACCGAGACAACTGGAAAGGTTTAGAGTAGGCCTTTACATGTGGACACACATTTTTTAAAAAATCTGAAAAAGCAATGAATAGAATAAAATTCTACAAAATACTAGCATCTTCCGAATTTTTTGCTGTCATAATACCAGGATAAAAAATTGCCTTATCTGTTCCAGATAATCTGATTTATTCCAAGTTATAATTTTGCTTTATATTACCCGCAATGTAAGGAGCCTGTATATGCGTTTGCCATAAGCGGTTATTTGTTTGTATGTTTGTCTGTTAGTATACATATCTCTGAAATATGGTTTATGGCAATTTATTTCCATAGAAATAAATTACTTCAAGGATAGACAGAAAACACTTCAAAAGTTTTAAAATTCATTGTAATATAATTTAATTACCTATGCATGCAACTTATTTGAATAGTTCTTGTGTATTCGCACAAAGTGGTTTAGCGGTTAAGTAATTAAGTCAAAATGTTAAAACCCATAACATACACGGTATATTTCATCATGTATTGTAGCGCCCCCTAGTGATGTGTGGAATTAAAACCTTTCTTGAAGTCATACTAAACTGATTACAAAAAACTGCCTGACAATCGGTCATGCCATTTCACATTCCATCGTTTATGGCAGCGTTACTCATTCCATCGTTTATGGCATAGTTACTTGTGATTATTAACTTCTTTTTAAGAACCACTCATGAAAAACAAACAAATACAATCATAATTGTAATCCCCCATGAAGGTTATCCTCAGATCTGTACTCATTACGTAGTTCTATGAGGATACCAAGTAGAGGTAGTCAGAGGCACGCTCAAACATTATATTTGGCACATGCCCATATTTGGCATTTGCAAGTATGAAGTTAGCGTATCACGTGACAGGGCAAACCCATCGCCGCCTGTCGAAAAAAAGCCATGGCGTATGCGCCTTTGAACTTTGGTTGGGATTTAGAAAGCCGTCGCAAGAATTAAGGAAAAAAAAGCCAAAACCAAAATGGACCTATTCAAATCTTAATTTTAGTCCGACACATTTTAGTCCACTAAGGAACACAAAAACACAAGCATGAGCCGAACGCAGCGTATTGATGGACTTGTTGCCGAGTCACAGAACCTAATTTAACCCCACTTCTAGTTATTTGTGGAAATAAGGGGTATAGGCCTCACTCAAAGTTTGATCGCTTTTGATTTTTTCAGTACTTAACCTACAAAATTCATCATTTCAAAACGTTATTTCTCGGAGTGTGGACATGTCAAGATTTTTAAAGTTTTGCATAAATGTAACATTTATGTAAAAGTACCTATATAAAAGTTAATTTTAATAACTAACAATATCATATAAGTAACAAACTCGAAAAAAAAATAGCTTAATATTCCAACGCTTAGATACGACTTTCTACGGGTTACTCCTAGTATTATTTGTGTTGGCTGGTTTTCGATCGTGATACCGAATTCACATGTTTTTGGGCCTCGCTCCGCTCACAGAAGCAGTCATCTGGCGCTTCCTGCTTGCCTTTTCTAGGCATGTGACCCCACAAACGTAATTCTTAATTAGTTAAACTTAATCGGTCTCATTACGAAACGTGGTCTAAACTCGAGTTGAACTCAAGTTCTGTCAGATCCACTAAACCATGGTTTAAATATACCTTATCGAAAAAAAAGTATTATTGCAAAGCCACTACGGTCGACAATTTAAAAATAAAATAAAACCGCGGGATGACCGTTTAATTTAAAAAACACTTCTAAACCAAAATAAAAAAGAAAAACATAATTTTGATTGGCTACCAAAAAAAGTAGGTCCTCAAAAAGAGGTTGAGTTATGATAGAAATAAACTAGGTGACCGCCTGGTTTATCTTTTAGCAGTTATTTGTAGTCAAACCTCTTTTTGAAATGTCACATAGACTGTCGGCTATTATACTATAGCATTCAATTTTAAGCCTTGTTTCCTTTGCACAACAATTTGTCTTGAAAATCAGGAATCAAAGGTCTAAAAGATAAACCACCGATTTAAACCACATTTCGTAATGAGACCAAATCGGTTTCATTAAAAAATGTGGTCTAAACTCGAGTTGAACTCAAGTTCTGTCAGATCCACTAAACCAAGGTTTAAATATACCTTATCGAAAAAAGAGTATTATGGCAAAGTTAATAAGGTCTACAATTTAAAAATAAAATAAAACCGCGGGATGTCCATTTGATTTAAAAAACACTTCTAAACCAAAATAAAAAAGAAACGCATAATTTTGATTGGCTACCAAAAGAAAGTAGGTCCTCAAAAAGAGGTTGAGTTATGATAGAAATAAACTAGGTGACCGCCTGGTTTATCTTTTAGCAATTATTTGTAGTCAAACCTCTTTTTGAAATGTCAAATAGACTGTCGGCTATTATATTATAGCATTCAATTTTAAACCTTGTTTCGTTTGCACAACAATTCGTCTTGAAAATCAGGAATCTAAAAGATAAACCCCTGATTTAAACCACATTTCGTAAGTTTGGGGCTAGATGATGCTGTGTGAAAAATGTCCAGCAGTTAGAAACTTCGTTAAAACCTACACACTCAAGTGATCAGATTCCATATTTATTGACGACCTCAGTGGTGGGAGGTGTGGGTGCGATTCCCGCTGCGGGACAAATGTTCTGCAGATGTCTGTTCCGTGTCTAGGTGGTGTGGTACCATGGCACAGTAGTTCTCGATTCAGGGAATCCTAGTGTGACCGCTGGGATGTTTATTTTCGATTTTATTCCACAATTTTTATTTTAGAATAACTTAGCCTGTTTTTTTATCGAGATAATGTAGTAAACTGTGTTTTGTAAACAAGTTGATTCTTGAAAATATGATGTAATTATAACATAATGTTTCTTCTGCTGTAACGAACTTTTGTAAGGCAAATTTTTTAGCTTAAGAACTTTGGAGTAGTACCTTTTTTACATCATGGAAAGTCTTGTGGTAAAAAGTCGTTTGAGATTAGATTACTTTGGAGTACACAATCGGTTGTGTGCCAATACGTGGTGGGGTCGATTTTTATTATCTTAGGGGTAGGTGCGGTCGGGAGTGGCCAGACCAAACATTGCCCACAAAATCGATATAGCCTTACCGACTATTCCGTTTGCGACAACTTAGGTAGGTAACTTCACGTGGCTATGTTATAGGTACAAACAGTACCTATCATAGTACAGCACCTAACTACATATAATGACGAAAGTACCTGACTGAAGGTATTCGAGGCTTAACCTTTTACAGTACTACTTAGGGTCACACATTTATTTTTATCTTTGGCTATAGGTACCTTGAGGAAGAACCGTGAGTGTGTTTTTTTTTGTTTTTGCTATAAATACCTATAGGTAGTTCACTGTTACCTGTTGTTAGTAAATCTTTGTTATGAAAAGCAGAAAATACGCTTTAACAGAAAGGTATTTTATCGAATTCGGTTACATAATCTTTCCAAGAATCTTGTTGTTTCAATCTTCAATCCCACACTCCAAATTTTCTTGCCATTTTATCAGCCTACTCAACTCTTTAACATTTTCAAAGCCATCTGGCCCTACAGCCCTCCAGTTTTCAATACTTAATAGTATGGAAAACGGTTAATATTTGCACAGCTTTTTTATCTTCATCCATACTTGGAATATGTTGTAGCACTCTACTTCAATCGCTTAATTCATTCATAAATTTCTCAAAATATATCCCTTTTAACGTTCTTTGTTTTCCTCATCATTCGTCAAAACCTTTACTCCATCATCTATATTAAATGATTAATTTAGTATAATATATAGGATAGGCGATAACGAGAAAAAATCAGCATCTAACTAAAATAAGCGATTTTGCTCCACAACATCTGAAGAATGCACCTCAATTTAAATAGGCATTACGTGAAAAAATAATATGTCGCCCAATATCGTGCCATGCATGACCGTGCGTGCACCGCGCCCTCGGCCGCTGCTCTGTTTCGACGGTTCATGGCGAGTGTTTGTTATGCGCAAAATGTTATCGTAATCACATTTACCTTTTTATTAGGTTCTATTTATAGTTCAAGAGAGCGTTATCGCAGACGTTATCTCAAGTCGAGATCACATTGCGTCGTTTCGCCTCTGACATTGCAGTGCCTGGCCTGAGCCTGCATTGCAACTGGCCTGCCCACTGCCCAGTTCCCAGCCTGCGAAGTGTCGGTCGGCGTGGTGCCCAGTCCCACTACCGAGCCCACAGGGCCATCTGCGGTTATTGACTCTAGGGGCAGATACCAATACCTACGTATATATTTGCCATCGCGCTATACTCTTTGTGAATAATCTCCGATATGGCTGCAACCGCTTGCTAAAGCAGACTTTATCCAATCCAGTGAATTATACTGTATAATTATTGATAAGTTTCCAGTTGGTTCTAAAAACAGAAACGCAAATAGCCTTAGCTCCACTCCATAGTGACGATGCATTAACAAGTATTAAATTAGCGAACCTTTTATTAAAGTTCAAACAGCACACTTAGAGAAGGTGCATGTTGTCAAAACAGCGGTAGGTCAATTGGAGTAATAAGCCGCCGGCTGCGAGCCAATTATTTACTTGACAGCATGGAAGCAATTCCTACATTTGATGGCGGAAAACGCTGCAGGAAGACTTCCCTTTATTGAGTTACAGAAATAGATACACTTTATTGTCGCCATCGCTGCGCTTCTCACTCCCATTTGGTTAGAATACCTTCAAAGATGCTATCGTTAAGTTACGAAGAAATAGAATTCAACCATGTCAATCTTTCTATTATTTGGAAAACTAAAAATCATAGTCTTATGGCAGATATCTGAATATGACGTTGGGTTAGGGCATGCATTCCGAAATTCCGGAATTTCGTAATTCCGGAATCTCGAATAGATTTTTCCGATATTTCAATTCCGGAATTGAGAGGTCTAATATCGGTATTCCGATATTAATAAATTTTACTCAGTGAGTAGCATTTTGCACAGCAAAACGCAACATTACTTTCCGGAGTCGTATAAAAGAAAGAAGACCATTATTAGTAGAAGTAGAAGTGCACTATTTGCACGATTAGGAAGACTTATTCGCACAAACCTACGACAATATTTTACCAAAACCAAATAATGAGAAAATTTCTGAGATTATCGTCAATTTACTACGCCAGTACAAAACTCACAGTGAACCTAATCCTACACATGCAGTACCCTCCAAGCCCAAAATGAAAATGACATCGTCTTCTAACGAAGACGTTTCAGTCGAAGAACCAACTCTACACGAACCGCTAGACAAGGAACTGGATAAATGCAAGATAATCCGCAAGTATCCATCTGTATCTATCAATTTTGATAAAGCAGGGTTTGTCAAAGTAGAAAAAACGATATGATAACGGTGGACAACGAGGTGTGTATCTGACAGAAGCATACAAATATATTTTGTGTGCCCTGCCTGAGAGTATTGAGAGTAAATAAAAAGTATAAATAATGCTGGACATTTTTCACACAGCATCATCTAGCCCCAAACTAAGCAAAGCTTGTATTATGGGAACTACATAACTGATATACTACTTAGGTATATATTTTTTTTGCTGTAAATACATAATGCTACATTGAAAAAACAGACCCGAGACAATTATTTGCAGATTCATAAAATGAATAAGTAATATTGTTGTTTTAATTATTTTGATCATCAACTTTTTATGTGAAAATAATTACTGCGTGCGCATGTAAGTGTGTAATATCGTACTTTTTTTAAATTTATATTCTATATTGCTTAATTTTGATTAAAATACTGATACTATAACACAGGTTATTTGATCGTTCCTTTCCTTAAATCAGAAAAATAAAAAAATATTGTCAATTCCGGAACCAGTTCCGGAATTCCTAAACCAGGTTCCCAGCATCGAAATTCAGTTCCGGAATTGAATACCTTCCAATATTGCATGCCCTACGTTGGATGCGAGTCGAAACAATGAAACTAATCATTGACATTATTACATCGCTAGTCTTGTTACTTAATGCGGCACGTAGACAGGAGGTTTATCAATCGATCATTTTAATATCTTAACAGGACAATGACTCCTGAGAATTTCATGAAAGCTTATCAATCATATCTTGTGTGTCCTGGCATATCCTGCATTGGGCTTATTCAATATGCACATAACAATAACGTGACTAATCCTTTACACTCCAAAACTGTTGTCTCTATGGCATCGGCATATTCCTACCTACTATGATATGGCATGTCTCGCAACAACCATTCTGTCGAGTACTGGACAATCCTTTTAATTGACAGGTGACCGTACCGCGGTGAAGGCGACGGCATGTGGGTCGGCGCGCGGGTGTTTCTGCTCGTTGCGCTGGGC
The DNA here is from genome assembly GCA_958496245.1 of Perizoma flavofasciatum. Lineage (NCBI taxonomy): Eukaryota > Metazoa > Arthropoda > Insecta > Lepidoptera > Geometridae > Perizoma > Perizoma flavofasciatum. Next base: position 6,632,788 of record OY292425.1, on the reverse strand, counting down.
CTACTGGCCGGGCCTTCGGTCGCCAAGAAGAAGTTTAACATCACCGTCGGCTACTTGCCCTCGCTGACCGGTGAGCTGCGAGATAGACAGGGTCTCACCATCTCTGGGGCGCTGTCTATAGCTCTCGAGGAGGTAAGCGTTTATGGTACAATGCCATCTCTGTTGCTGACTGGGTAGCCAAAAATTAGCAGGTCCTCGCTTGGCTTCTTGTGTAACTTAGAGCAAGCAAATACAAAACGTCGCGTGTCTAGCTGCGCTACACCGGGCTCTATCTAGCCTAGAGAGAGCCCTTGAAGATTACACTAAACGTCCGAGCTCTGACCGGTGAACTGCAATTTAGTTACGGGCCTCACCATATCTAGGGCAGCAATTTATGAGGCATTAGCTTCTACGGGGCCTGGCAAATACTTTAAAAACCATCTCACGTTCTACAGACTTCATTCACTCTTCAAATAACGAAAATCCTGCGAATTGACACGTGAAGCTCAGGGGCTTAGAACGGAATTAATAAGATATAATATATTATCAGGATCTTTATTGTCTTGAGATATAGTCATGATCCTCTTCATTTTCTGAATTTTGTCACTTAGTCAAGGTACTGTGCAGAGGACATCCGTTCCAACAACTTCATTTACCGTAATTCGCGCGTCCGCTTGCTCCGAACGACTATGCAGACGGAACATTATTCGCTGATGGTCAAATTCACAATCCTCAGAATTATACGGCTAATTTCTGTTGCAGCAACCCATTAAAATATTTTTATAATCCTGCTAATCTTCCATTAGCCACATGAAACGCATAAATAAATATTGTTGGGATAATTTATAGTCGCATGGGAGCGAGACCAATCGATCCCAATTCAAGTCCGAATGGCCTTTCCCGTATCATAAATTATTTAAGTATCTATATTTGTAACGAGGAGCTGGAATCAGATTTAGATACTATTAACTTTAAATAACTCGGACACTTACACTGTTAAATATTGTTTGATCAGCATAAAATTATATGTACACTTCCGTAGCTATATTTAGCTCGAGAGCAAACAAATCGACTTATCTTTTAGAAGTCATGTGTATTCAAACGCTAACCTACCAGAAGAATAACGCTTTCAAGGTAACAGATTTGGATGCGGGTCATACAAATACAATTGCTTTTAACTCAACTGTTGGACGAAGCATGTAGGCGGTCGCGTGGTTCCTATTTTTAGTTTTTTACCGGTTAGGTACTTAGTGGACGCATCCTCTTATCTGGTATTCCGATTTATGAATAAACATAACAGTCAATAGAATTCATAGCTTGTTTTTGTTGTATGTGTAAGTATTATCTTCAAGTCATCAGGTGGACAACTTTTCAATAATTAAGATAAAGGTGTAGTAAATTATTATGAAAGCCCTAGGTCTAAACAAATAATGGAGTATACCATTGTCACAATTTTCTTCATTATCACATTACGTTATCGAAATGTCACCTCATTGAGGTCAACCTCAGAGTCTTCATCCATTTACACCACGCCTTTCTACATAGGTAAGATATGTTTAATAATCTGTACCGAGTTTCTAGAGCCCCAGTCGTAAAATAACTACACACAGCTAACTACAGCGAACTATACTGTCTTTAATAAGCTCTCTTGTTTCTCTTACTTGTGTGCAACTCATGTAAAATACGCAGCTGCAGATGAGGGTTCCTTTGAAAGAGGCCTATCATGTTTATCAATTTCAGCTGAACGACAACAGCAGCAACATCACGAAAAACTTACTCCCCGACGTGGAGATCCTGTTGGAATGGCACGATACCAAATCCGATACGGTGACAGCGACAAGGTTGCTCACCGATATGAGCTGTTCCGGAGTTGTCGCCTTCTTCGGCCCTGAGGGACGCTGCCACACTGAGGCAATCATCGCGCAGTCAAGGAATCTACCAATGATCTCCTATGTAAGGAAAATTATAAGTCTTGTATGATCGGTATTTTTTCGGTTTCTATGTATATAATAAAACTGACTTGTTTTCTTTCAGAAATGTGCTGATTACCAGACATCAACGCTATCTAATTTTGCCAGGCTCGAGCCTCCAGGCGCCCAGGTAAAAACTATTTGCGGTGTGAGAGATTCGATTATTTGCTTGACGTATAACTTTAATTTGAGACGCCCATCGCGCCCGTGTCTCGCTGCTTCTGTGGTTTGCATAACATGCGTCAGCACACTGTTTTGACGTAAGAGGTTGTTTTTTGTCAGTGACGATTCATCTCCGAAACGGCTTAATCGTTTGAAATGCGGTTTTTTGCTATTCATTTGTACGGCTTCAAGGATGGTTCTCAGATAGTTATTATCGAAACAAGTTACTAGGCGGTGCTGCAATAAACGATGGCAAATACGTAGAGGTTAATAGTTTTTTTAAATTCACTTATTTGTTAGTGGCAAGTAGTTATAACGTTTGTAAACTATCTAGTGGTATTTGAAATCGTTACAAATACTTTCAGGCAACGAAATCTGTGATATCGCTTCTCCGCTACTACAGATGGAACAAGTTCTCGATACTATACGAGGAGTCATGGGTAACCGTTGCCCTGACCCTTGAGAACCATGCTAAGAAGAACAACATGACGGTCAACCATCAAAGACCGGTCATTGATGCCTTCAAGTGTTGCGAAGAGAAGCTTACGTGCTGCGCGCCTGGCTTCTGGTACCAGTTTATACAGGACACTAAGAATAAGACTAGGAGTGAGTACATTTTTTTAATTATCTTCCTCTGTGGCGCAGTGGGCGAAGGCCCGCCTGAGACGCAGAAGGGTTCGATTCCCGCAAATGTTTGTATTTGCAAATATTTGTCTCGGGTCTGTTTACTATGCACCTATAGTATGTATGTATTTACAAAAAATAAGTGTATATAATAGTATATTAGTCATGTAGTTACAAAAAAAAGTGTATATAGTAGTATATTAGTCATGTAGTTCCCATAATACAAGCTCCGCTTAGTTTGGGACTAGATTATGTGTGTAGAAATAGATGCCAAACTCTGTTTCTTACCGGGCGACTGGTAGAAAATGCTGCATTAAATCTGTCCTTTGCACCGGTTTATGTGGAATGAAGAATTAAATATATGTGGCGTGGCGGTAGTAGTTCCCCGGACGAGCTCTTTCACAAAGAAGCTCTATTGCTACTACATACTTCTACGCATTTGCACTTCTTCGTTGTTGTGATAGGACGTCAAATACGACGCTTCACCATACGTACGTATTAACTCACTAATACTCCCGAATAAATCTTGGTAATAGAGGATTATTTGAAAACAATCGCCTGTATATCGCCTTGGTGAGAAAAAAACATGAGATAGGCGCGGCAACATGTATATTGGAGGTATAAATTATGGAAAGTAGTGGAGTAAAAGTAGTTTCACCGAGTGGTGTCCTGACCCAGCGACAAGGAAACTGCGGCTGTTCCTAATAGACTGGAACGAAGTAGCCAAAGAACGCACAGACTGAAAATAATCGGGGGGCGGGCCTTTGCCCGGCAGTGGGACACAAATGGCTGATATAATAATAAAGTATAATCTATACTAATATTATTAAGAGGAAAGATTTTTGTTTGTTTATACCGAATAGGCTCCGAAACTACAGGATCGATTTTAATTTTTTTTTCATCAATAGAAAACTAAATTATAGTGTATTGTATTGATCAATATTGTACGTGCCTGCTGCAGATTTTTATAAATAAAGTGGTATGAAAGGTAGTTTAATGTAGCCTCGGTTCAGCCGTTAAGAAGATTATCGGCAGCAAATCGCATTTATAATATTAGTAGGAGCAGGACAGGGCAGTGTAGGTAGGACGATAGTGATTTGTAGGGTAAGCGCTGTTCTTTTCCACAGGGGCACACAAATTTATTGAACGGAAATGGACTGTCAATATGTTTTTTTTTAGTTTACGTATTTTTGGGCTCCACGGCCGGGCTGATAGACATGATGACCGCTATGGAGTCGCTACAGTTGTTCGCCAAGGGAGAGTACATGGTTATTTTCGTCGACATGATGACCTATGTGCCGAAGGAAGCGTTGAAGTATTTGATAAGTAAGTATTATGGCTTTACAGAATATGCAGTGCATGGTTTTCAGCAATTTACCGAGAGCTTATTCTATCTTAGTCTGGACCTAGACCTCTATGCCGGTTGCTTTGCCAAGAGGTCAAGATCAAGAAGTAGAAAAGAGAACATCTTGTCGAAGGGTTGCTGGATTTGTGAATTTTTGCAGCTAGTCTTTACTTTTCATTTCGGGACGAAAAAAGATTAGCTCTGTAGATTAAATTGAAGTCATTCGTATTTTCCCATACCATAATGTAGTTTATTTTTTTTATCATATTTAGGTGTATTTAAGGCCTTATATTTTTTTTAACTATGAAATGATTTCTGATATCAGAAAGATACAATGATGTGTTTAGTTAGTGAACTATTTGAACAATTTTTATGTAAGGCCCGTTATCTTGCCTCAGAAAAATAAAAAATAAAAACCTCTGCGGTTAAAAAAATCTATCTTTAGACTCCAGAGGGGTAACCAGTTGGTGAAGCTGACTGTACTTTGATAGTACAAACTAGGATTGACTGATCATCTTTCCAGAAACGGAGGATCGAGTGTCAAAACTCGTGTGCCCGAAAACGGCGGAATTCAAAAAGCGCGCCCAATCACTCCTTGTTGTGGTGTCTTCAGAGCCAACCGCGATTTACGGAGAGTTCACTAATAGAGTTCGCAACTACAACTCCTTAGCGCCGTTCAATTTCTCCGATGTCTTTGCTAATAAGTTTAATAAGGTAAATTAATTACATCCAACCAATATTTTGTAGACTGAAGACGTAATCTGAGTTTTCTATTTTTACCCGTGGCGACAGGAGAGATTCTATGCGTTTGCCATAAAAGGTTGTTGGTTTGTGTGTTTGTTTGTTTGTATGTTTCCTTTTAAATCCGGAATGGTTTATCGGAGTGTAATGCGGTTTTTTGCAATGATTTGTATATCTTCATTCAAAGATGGTTCTTAGATTGTTTTATCGTCACAAGTTACTTGGGGTCGCTGCGATAGATAATAGAAAATCCGCCGGAGTTTAGAAATTTCACTTGTTTTATATGAACACTAAATGAACACATACAATATATATATAAACGATCTGAAGCTGAAGATGGAATGAAATGAGGGTAATTGCTCTGCTTTTATTTCTCGACGATAGGCTAACTGTCGATTTACTCTAGTCAATACGTGACCGCGGCCGTTGCAACACAGTCGAAACGTTCGGGAAAATCATGATGAGTTAAACGCTATACAATCGGCACCGACCGATGTGGCGCGGTGGGCGAAGGTCCGCCTGCGACACAGGAGGTTGCGGGTTCGATTCCCGCCCTGGGACAAATGTTTGTACGATCTGCAAATATTTGTTCCGGGTGTTCTGGGTATTTTCTATGTATAATAAAAAAATATCTATCTATGTATTAAGTATCATCTAGTACCCATAACACAAGCTCTGCTTAGCTTGGGGCTAGATGATGCTGTGTGGATTGTCCAGCATTATTTATTTATTTATTTATTATACAATCTTATAATTAAATTGTTCTCAGTTCGTTTCCATTTACGCGGCTTACCTGTACGACTCTGTGATATTATATGCCACGGCTTTGGATGAAATAATCAGAGAACAGACGCGTAATCAGGAACTGACGCAAACTAAACTGATCAGCATCGCTACCAACGGCTCGAGGATCATCGAGAGGATGATTAAAAGCTCTCCATATAGAAGTAAGTGTATTGTACAATAAAAACATGCACACAACCAGGATTTTTTTATCTCTCTTTTACTAAGAGGTGCTAACGGTAACAAAATAAAGAGATGGCAACAATTTTATTTTTGTCGAATTAGTATATTTAAGTTTTCGATTCAAGTTTAGTCAAGGTTCCAAAACATGCTGACTATAACCACGAAGTAGAGCGATACGTAAACTAATTTATCAAGAGTCTCTTTCCATTTCTTTCTTGCGTGGACTATCGGTAAAAGAGAGCGACATTTTAAATTAGGTTTAGTTGGTGTACAAGAGAATCGGCGCCAATATAAAGGTAAATACAGGTATTTTATCTTTATGGTACGCTGTGTTCATCTATAATTAGAATAACGTGTAAACTCTTATCCTAAACTATCAACCGCAAGCATAATTATTTACGTTAGTTATGTATATGTTTCTAAATTTATTTAATTACTAGCCTCTGCCCACGACTTCACCCGCGTGGTACCCGAAATAAGCCTATGTGTTATTCTGATGTATAAGCTATGTTACTGTACAGTGTCATCAAAATCCGTTCAGTAGTTTTTGCGTGAAAGACTAACAAACACCCATGCTCACAAACTTTCGCGTTTATAATAGTAGTAGGATTTCATTGTACATTATAACTTAGTCACTTAGTCACTTAGTCACGCGTTACTTAGTAGAACTAAGTTAAACAAGTACTGAGCCATTGACTTTACCTACCTTACCATGGAAAATACCTAGATTCGGGTATTGAGCTAGCATATCGTTGAGCAGCGTTAATACTCAAGCAGGAGGTGCGTTATTCCCGCAGCGGAAATCGAACCTGTATCTTGCGTGTCAGCCGGCTGCTCGCTCACCGCGCCTCAAAGGTCGTTTTAATGTTTCGATTCGATTACAGGTATATCGGGTATGTCGATTCGCCTCGACGAGCGGGCCGATTCGGAGGGCAATTTCTCTGTATTGGCCTTCAAACCTACGAAATTTAGCGACGGAGAAATAAATTGCAGCTACAGCATGATACCCGTCGGACACTTCCAGCAGAGCTCTAAAGAGTTTCCAGTAAGTATTCTGTTGGATCAAGGTCACGCACCGAGCTATGGAAAGAGCTGTGCTCGGATTCTTTATGTGATTAAAGTCCTTGATTATTGCAGCGTGTGTGGTATCTAACAAATAACAGCATTTCCATCGGATGAGCCGTTTCGGAGATAAATGGTAACAGACAGACAAACAAACCAACCTAGGTCATACGGATATACGGTAACAAAATGACGTCGTATTTGTCTCGGATCTAGGTGTTTTCTATGTATAATAAGGAGTATATCAGTCATGTAGTCCCCATAATACAAGCTCTGCTTAGTTTGGGGCTAGATGATGCTGTGTGAAAAATGTCCAGCATTATTTATTTATTCCCCAGAAAACCGATAAACAGTATAACATGGTCGCTATGCAATCACAACAATATTTTTCTTCTCATGGTTAAAATTTGGAAATACGAAAGCACATTCTCTGCTCCCTTTTTACCATATTTTTCTTCTCTCGATACCCACGCGTTTAACTTCTACGGGCATCTTTCTTTCTTCGCAAGATGCCCGTAGAAGTCTCGAGGCGGGCGGGGACGGAACAGATGATTGTTTATTTATAACCATTTAATATAGATTCTGTTCTAAATATTTTCCAAATAATTTGACTTGCCTACTTAAAATCGTCCATAGTTATTTTTAGAAACGATAAATATGAGGAAATATTATTGACTCTTGCTGTGGTATATAAGCTAAAAATAGAACGACGCCTATGGTTTTGTTTGGTAACTAGGTATAAAAAAAAATAGTTTTACCAAACTAGGCAACAATTTTTTTTTCCTATAATCGTTTCTGCTCATTCGTGGAGAGTTTTTGAGGCATTTTAAATCTAAGTTATCACATTTAGGATTCGTTCAGATAAAAATCTAAATACGTAATAGATTTTGTTGTTATACTAGCTTCTGCCCACGGCTTCGCCCGCGTAGTACCCGAATAAAAAGTAGCCTATGTGTTATTCTGATGTATAAACTATATTACTGTAAAGTTTCATCAAAATCCGTTCAGTAGTTTTTTCGCGAAAGAGTAACAAACATCCATACTCGCAAACATTCGCATTTGAAATAGTAGTAGGATTTGTGGAATTACGAAAGCTGTCTCGTGTAAACTCTTCTTCCAGCTGGCGGTGTTGTAACTCACGCACATAATAATAATAATAATAATATAATAATAATGCTGGACATTCTCACACAGCATCATCTAGCCCCAAAGTAAGCAGAGCTTGTGTTATGGGAACTACATGACTGATATACTACTTGTATACATTTTTTTTTGTAAATACATACATATTATACATAGAAAACACCCAGACCTGAGACAAATATTTGTAGATAATACAAACACTTGTCCCGCGGCGGGAATTGAACCCGCAACCTTCTGCGTCTCAGGCGGACCTTCGCCCACTGCGCCACAGAGGTACATGGACTGTAACTTTCAGGAGTACAAATTGAACCCTCGCCTTCAAATCGACTGGCCGGACAGCGTGAAACCAGAGGATGAGCCTTCCTGCGGATTCCTCAACGAGAAATGCCCTAAAGACGATTCGCAAATCACCTCGCTAGTGGTAGCTGGTACGTTAGCGGTGACGTTATTCTGCGCGCTTGTCGTCACCGTCAGTATCTATCGCAAGTGGAAGATAGAACAGGAGATTGAGGGCTTGCTGTGGAAGATTGATCCGTGTGAGATCGCCGGATACCTCGGCAGCGGGCTTATCTGCTCGCCTAGTAAGGTAAGTTCGCAACACTATTACCTAATAGGTAATCAAATAATCAAATAAATATTATAAAGAGGAAGGATTTTTTTGTTTGTTTGTTTGTACCGAATAGGCTCCGAAACTACTGGACCAATTTAACCATTTTTCACCAATATAAAGCTAAATTATCAGAAAGTAACATAGGCTATAATTTATTTTCAAAAAATTAGAGATCCTTAAGAAAATTGCAATAATGTAGCAAAATTTTGCCCATAAAATTAATTATTTGGCGTGTGCTGAGAAAACTATTGATGATACATAAAATTTAAGTACTACATGATTAAAGTACTCATTATTAGCTACAAAAAAGTTCTCGAGGGAATATAACTATCTTAGTTAAGTCACAATAGCAGCTTTTGTGTTCTAAAATTTAATAAGATCGCCGGTTGAAACAAAAGTTGGTTATATTCGTATCGTAGTATTAATTCTTATACAAATAAATAGTTTTATCATCAAGGGTATTTATGTAGGATTAAAAATACCTTTTAATTCATTCGAATCGGACATTTAATTTCGAAGCTATCACGAGTATAAAATCGAAACTTACGCGGGTGAAACCGCGGGGCGTAGTATCAAATACATTTAAGTGTTAGGCTGGAAATACAGTCACGCTGACCGTCGGCGCGGTTCTATCAGCGAGCCGACGCTGCTCAGCGCTGAGCAATCAGTGTAATGATGTTTATTAAGCGTGCGTGACTTTATCTTCAGCCAGTGTACGACCTCATCATCATCATCAACGGCCATGATATACGATCTTGGGCCACCTCCACTTCTATCCTCTGACTTCCCGCAATTTTTGATATGTCATCGGTTCATCAGGTGGCAGGCCGCCCCTACACTGTGTCGTGCGGTTCGTGGTCGCCATTCGAGTACTTTTCTTCCCCGGCGGTTGCCGGCTCTGCGAGCTACATTTATTTATTTAATGTTTATGCATTATTTGACATTTATGATTAAGATTTTAATGAAATGAAAAAATACATTTCATTTCATCTTCTGAGTCGATGGCCATTGGAAAGTGCACGGAAAATCATGACTTATGTGTATTTAATTTGTCATTATGTTTCAGTTAAGTTTAGCCAGTGGCATGTCTTGCGAGAGTAAATGCTGCACACAAATATTCACCACTACCGCACAGTACAAGGGCAATGTGGTCAGAATAAAGGAGTTGAAGTTCTCTAAAAAGAAAGTAAGTTTTAACGCTCATAAAGTTTTAACATTCTAGGTTGATTTCAACCTAGAATAGTATTTCAGTTTCTGAACAAAGATTAGATCTTATTTTACAAATAAAAAACGTGGTAAAATTGGAAAACTCTGATGTTTTCCATCGTATATTGCAGCGCCCTTTAGTGACTGGTGGCGATAGCTTTTATTTAATCTATCTAGAAAATATCCTTGAAGTCATCCAAGTTGATGCCAAAAAAAGGAATTTAATTCGAGTAGAGGCTCCTTACGCGGGTAAAGTCCAGCGCACGAAACAAATCTAGCGGCGATTTCATGAAAATATGACGTGGTAAATCTAAACATGAGATGTGGTTTTCTTCACAGGACATTTCACGAGACGTGATGAAGGAGATGAGACTTCTAAGAGAGTTACGTCACGATAATCTAAACTCATTTATCGGTGCTGTGATAGAGCCCATGAGGGTACTGCTGATAACAGATTACTGTGCCAAAGGAAGCTTATATGTAAGTTTATTTCAACTGTTACAAAAAAACTGTCTGCTACAGCGTTTGGGTGTCCGCCATATTGGATTATTTGTGACGTCACGATTCTAACTACGACCCTAAACTTTAACCTCCTTATTCATAATCACTCCCTAATTTTATCGCCTCGCCATAATTTGTTCGCCTCTATCTTTTGTTTAGTGTTAGAAACGGACAGGACTAGAGTTATCGAGTTGATAAAGTTAGGGAGTGATTATATCGAGCTGATAAAGTGATTATTAATAAAAGGGTAAAAACTTTAAAATTATTTCCTCAGTTATTTGTAAAGTCATAAACCTGCTATTGGTAGTCGGAAATTTAAGCAAAATTTTCCTTATTTGAACAAGCTTTCAATGCATTTCTTCGAATTGACGAAATCTTACGTCATCCTGTTAATGTTATTTATTATGCTATGTTTCACTCGATCCAAACCTGTAATGTTTCATTAATTTTTGCCTTTGTCGAGGCTAGTGTCGATTGACATTATATGTTAATGCACCTATGTCTAATTTCAGGATATAATTGAAAATGAGGACATAAAACTGGATAAAATGTTCATATCTTCGCTAATACATGATCTCATAAAGGTAAAGCAATTATTATTTTGATTAAATTAGGCGTTTTCGAACTCGATTTTACCCGACTTCAACTGTTTCAGGGTATGATTTTTATCCATACATCGCCATTAATATTCCACGGGAATCTCAAATCGTCGAATTGTGTCGTCACGTCCAGATGGATGCTGCAGGTAGGTACCTCTCAAGATCAGCCTTTTGTTTAAATTACCTTTAAAAAAAATGGATTTATGGATTGAAGACCTCTGTGGCGCAGTGGGCGAAAGCCCGCCTGAGACGCAAAAGGTTGCGGGTTCAAATCCCGCCACGGGACAAATGATTGTATCTGCAAATATTTGTCTCGGGTCTGGGTATTTTTTATGTATATGTATGTATGTATTTACAAAAAAATGTATATAAGTAGTATATCAGTCATGTAGTTCCCATAATACAAGCTCTGCTTAGTTTGGGACTAGATGCTGCATGAAAATGTCCAGCATTATTTATTTTATTTTATGTATTTTCCAACTTTTCAGGTCACTGACTTCGGGCTTCACGAATTGCGGTATAGCGCAGAAAATGATTTAATAGGAGAGCATCAATATTTTAGAGGTAAGCCGTGGTTGAAGATCGCGTGTCTGTATGTGCATTGCGAGTTGTCCGTATACTATGTGTGCATTTGATTCATGACTTGTGTACGTGCATGCTAAAATAGAGTGCTATAAGGTTAAGCCTCAAGGTACCAGCTCTATACAAAATTCAATCGACCAGTAGTTAAAATATGCACCACTTAAATTTTTTTTAACATTTACTATATTCGAATATTTGCGTAGATTTTATATTCAATATTCTGGTCAAAGAAATATATTCTCAAAAGAAATTACATAATTTCACTTAATGAGAAAATACAAAGTAAGTTCTATAAAATTGAGCAAGCATGCAGAACATTTTAAGTAGGTAGGTAACTAATAGTCTAGCAAAAATAACATATTGAAAAGGAGCTTTATGTTAACCACTCACAACAGTATAAAGCGGGTACTCAAGCAAGCATATTATTTACCGTATATATTTTTTCTTAATTATTTACAATTATTTATAAAAATAGGTACAAGTAGGTTTATTACAAAATACAGATGAAAGATATGTTTAGACCGTTCCAAACAATCTATACAAAGGTCAACTGATCCAGATTAGTACAAGACGTTTCCAACACCCTGACTGCATTGTCACGCTGGATAGGAATGCTAATACGTTGACCCAGATAAGAGCCAACTTTATTTTAGCCTTTGAGTGAATCTCTGTATTATAAAAGATTTGCTGCAAGAAAACTTTTTTAGGGTTAAACTCGCTTTCGTATCAGTCTGATATGTTATTAAAGTGTTATTTTGTGTGTACATTAAATAATTTTAAAAACCACTTTACAACTATTTTCCTTTGATCACCACCGCCACCGCGTTTGTTTACCGAGCCCTTAGTCTGTAACAAAATTATACAGTTAGCTAGCTTTTACAAAGACTGACATATTTTCGCCCAGTTAAAAGAAAAGCTTTATTTTCAGGCTTATTGTGGAAATCTCCAGAGCTTCTGCGCGAATTGGACCACCCCAACGGAACAGTCGGCGGTACTCAGAAAGGAGATGTTTATGCATTTGGAATCATACTATACGAAATTATCGCGAGAAGGGGCCCGTTCGGGGTCACAGCTATGGAACCCAAAGGTAGTACTAGAATGCTTACCCACAGTTGGGTTATTCCACATATCTCCCCTGAAATTCCTCCATAGGGGGGAAAACTGGAATTGATAAAAAGTCCAATATGAAATTACACTCCTTATTTTTCAACACTGTGGGTGGGATTTTTTAATATCGACCACTTTACGTACCCGTTAAAAAAACATTAAAATCGATTTACAGATGGCGAAAATATCGCGTAAAATACACAAAAAAATACAGACGAATTGAAAACCTCTTCCTTCTTTGAAGTCGCTTGAAAAATATTAAAATGTTTTGCCAACCTCTGTAGAACCTCAATTGGACAACCTCTGTGGCGCAGTGGGCGAAGGCCTGCCTGAAACGCAGAAGGTTGCGGGTTCGATTCCCGCTGCGGAACAAATGTTTGTATGATTAGCAAATGATTGTCTCGGGTCTGGGTGTTTTCTATGAATAATATGTATGAATTTACAAAAAAAAGTATATAAGTATCAGTCATGTAGTTCCCATAATACAAGTTCTGCTTAGTTTGGGGCTAGATGATGCTGTGTGAAAAATGTTAAACAACAAAAAAAAATGTTACGAATGATGCATTAAATGTTTCAGATATAATAGAGCGCCTGAAACGACCAAAACTAGAGGACGAGGATTACTTCCGTCCGGACACCAGTGTGCTCGAGGCGGCCCCCGAGGACTCGTTCATCGTGTCTTGCATGAAGGAGTGCTGGGCTGAAGACCCCAGTATCCGGCCAGACTTCCCCACTATCAGGAGCCGCCTTAAGAAATTGAAGTCTGGAAAGTAAGTCCATACTAACTCAACAGTCAACAGTCAAAGGTCGCCACAGAGGTCGTGAAAAGGTTCTCAAATAGCGACCACGACACGACTCAGTATAGCAAGGCCCTCACCCGATTGACCAATGATATCGTAAAGGCTGCGGGAAGTGGCTAGACTATCTTTGGGGGAGGTCTAAGTTCAGCCGTAGACTTCTTCAGGCTGTTGATGATGATGAAGGCTGAAATTACTGCGAACAGTAATGATGAAGAGTCAGGCTGTGAGGAAAGTCCTTGTCGAGTGGCGTGATCATTTCAAACCTTTTACAACTTTCGTAATTTTTATATGATAGGATTAATCTTGAGTCCACTCAGAGATCCGATAGTCTATAATACCCCCGTTTCTCTCAGCTTATTGACGTTTGAAAGAGATTAATAATTATCATATTGTTATAAACGCAACTGGATTGAATTCCCAGGTCAAGAAATATAATGGACCAAATGATGGACATGATGGAGAAGTACGCCAACAATTTGGAAGAACTAGTCAACGAGAGAACGAGGCTGCTGTTCGAGGAGAAGCAGAAGACAGAGGATCTGCTGCATAGGATGCTACCAAAGTATGAATCTTTATTCTCTTAAACTTTGTGTTCAGTTTTGCAGAAATATAATAACCAAATGTCAAATATGTCGTTACGAAATTATCAATCCGGACGAAATTATAGGATACTAAATATAGACTTACATATGGCTGATTACTTTTTTGTGTTCCATTCATATTGGCTATAGAATCTCTTAAAGATGCTAATTGGGTAAAAGATGATTATTAAAACCGTAAAGATTATTTTGAACTTAAACGTAGTACCAATGCGATTTGGTTTAAGAAACACTAACCACTGACCTCAAAAGTACGTGTTTCACATTCCCAACTACCGGCACAGGCAAGTCAAGCTTTGGTGGTCGTAAAGTTATCTGCATGTACATGTTATAAATAACCTGTGTACATTTCATTGTATAGTTTTAAGCGGCTCGCTTAATTCTTTTAACTATGTTGTACTAATTCAAGGTTTTCTGTAAGATTGGTGTTTATAGTGAGCACAAAGACGCAAATACAACAAGCTGCATGACATACCTGGACAACGCAGTAATGTGCGCACTGCTTTACATTCGGTCCAAGTCTGCGTTACCCTTTAGATTAAGCGGAGTCTATATAGCGACCACCTACCAACCACATGCAAACCTTCCCAGACTATTGAAGAGCGCAACTATTACACAAACATCGTTAGTTCTTGATTCATCCGAATATGGTTATTACTTTGCCTTCGCCTAACACGGTTAATTTGGATATTTACAGTATTACGATAAAGGTATGCGCTTCGGAAATCTTCGTCTATCTTCGAAAATGGGAAACTGGGGACGGTGTTTAAAACTTTATTGTGCGGTTCAAGTACAATTTGGAAGTGCATAGAGTTCTAAACGCCCCCAGTTTCCCATTTCCGAAGAGAGACGAAGATTTCCGAAGCGCATAACTTTTATCGTAGTACTGTACTTATTGGCTTACTTAATTTGACTCTTTATTTCACCCTCTAATAACACTCTATCTGATATTAGGTTCAAGGAAACATTTTGTCTTCTGGAAAAGAAAAAAGATTCAATGTTCATTAATGCGACTAATAAAATGTGACCTGAATAAAACTAGTCATGGCGTTTCATTTTCTAAATCCCTCAGTACCATCGACATGGACTTGGTGTAAAACAGTCGTACATTCTCTAAAACTCATTGTATTCACTTTGTTGTACTTGTGTTCTTTTCCAGATTTGGAGGTTGAATCCATTATAGAATCGTGAAAATGTATTGAGGTAATTAACTCCCTATTGGTGATTGTAGATACTGATTTGCCTTAGATACACTGCAGGAGTGGTTCAGGGTTGGTTCTTGGAATAAAATCGTCCATGAGAGAGATGATCGCATCGTACGAGATGTGGCGTCATCTCGTAGACGAGATTAATCTGAGAATACGGGACTGGCCAGTGTGCCTCACTTGTTTCATTAACAGCGTTTGAGTAGATTAGAGCTTGCTTGGGGTTTTTGGTCCGGGTGACTGCGTTTCACCGGTTTCGGTGATGGACTTTTACTGTAGAAAGTTTTTATGCCATTTTAAACGACGACAATTAGCCAATAGAATGAATAGAGGCATTTCATTGGTGAGCCGACTTAGCGGATCCAGTCAAAGGTATTTTTAAGCCAATGAAATGCCTGGAATCTATTGTCCCAGGCCATTGGCGTCGTGTAAAAAGGCATTACCTTCTTAAATGATTACGAACTATTTTTGGGGTACTTTCAGAATTTCCTCGGAACGGGCCAGCACTTTTATTTTGACAAACGTTCATTTTATAATTCTCTTTGGTGATGGTAAAATTAAGGTTTGTTATTTAGATAAATCACTTTTATTAATTCAATTTACAGGTGTATACTGAATGAGCATGAATGTAGATCAATTTCTGATGTAGATTGTAGTGATTTACTAAGTAATGTGATTTAATAGTTTTTGTCACCTGAGCGTTATATATTTTTGGACACAAAATGTAGTTAACTTGCATCCACAGTATTTAGTTAATAAAAGATTGACGAGTAATGATAGCATGATTTTCTCAGTAGAAGTAGTTTAGTGTTTGTTTATAATAAACTATGAAAAGCCGTGCAAGTTTCATTAGTTACTCAAAATCCTGAATTCTGACAAGACTGTTCTTTATTTCTCTGTGTAGAGTGAAATTTTAAAGGTCTATGATGTTATCGCTCAGTACTATAACATAACCGTCTGTGCTTTGTTTCAGGTCAGTCGCCCGTCGCCTCACAACCGGCGAGGGCGTCGAACCGGAGTCCTTCGATTCCGTCACTATTTACTTCAGCGATATCGTGGGATTCACCGCGATGTCGGCCGAGAGCACACCGCTGCAAGTGGTCAACTTCCTGAACGATCTGTACACAGTCTTCGATAGGATTATACGGGGCTACGATGTTTACAAGGTGGAGACTATCGGAGATGCTTATATGGTGGTATGTACTACCTACTATCAAACCACGCGGTTGGGCAGGAGCTAGTATATTTACTATAGATAAATTTACACACACAACGCTGATATTTGACAACCTCTGTGGCGCAGTGGGCGAAGGCCTGCCTGAGACGAATTAGGTTGCGGGTTCGATTCCCACTGCGGGACAAATGTTTGTATGATTAGCAAATGATTGGCTCGGGTCTGGTTGTTTTCTATGTATAATATGTATGAATTTACAAAAAACGTATATACATAAGTAGTATATCAGTCATGTAGTTCCCATAATACAAGTTCCGCTAAGTTTGGGGCTAGATGATGCTGTGTGAAAAATGTCCAGCATTATTATTATTAAATAATAACAACTAATGTTTTGGTCTTCAGGTATCAGGGCTTCCGATAAGGAACAGCGACAGGCATGTCGGGGAAATTGCATCGATGGCGCTAGAGTTACTGAATGCAGTGAAAAGCCACAAGATATCACACAGACCGAACGAAACACTCAAACTGAGGATAGGCATACATACTGGTAAGTCCTCACCGTAACTTAAGGTTCTAAGGGGCTTTAAAAAGATTCTTAAACAGTGTTTTGTTTTCTTCTGTTAAATTTGCAATGACTCGTATCAGAAAGAGACGAAGCAGTGTAAAGTTGCAGTTTTAGTAAGACACTGTTTAATTAAAATATTTATTTAAGACCTTGAATGTGAACATGTAAAGAAAGAAAGAAAGAAAATACATTTATTTGACACACAAAGAGGATATAGGTAGGAAGGAACATAAATCTATACATATATCGGCCTTACCGTAATAGGTAGGTATACCGTGGTGGGCTGAAGGCACAAAACTTCAAAATAAACATGTATGATTTTTTTACTGAAACGGACCTTGAAATTGTGTAAGCCGGAACTTGAGTAAGAGTTTTTTAGCTGTTACGATTTATATCCGAAACGGCTTATCCGATTGAAATGCGGTTTGTTGCAATTGATTTTTATGACTTCAAGGATGGTTCATAAATACCTTTTATCGCTACAAATCACTAGAGGGCGCTGCAATGCAATAGCCAATGGAAAAGACGTCGGAGTATTTAAAATTTGCGTATAGTAACTATTATTTTATGCACAAGGTGTCTAGACAAATATCAATTTCTGTTGGCGTTAACGCCTACGGAAAAATTGAATTGCATGGAAATGACATTCGCTGTGGAAATGTCACGTGACTGCTGTTAAGTTTTAACTTGACAAATTTGCGGTAGCGTGAAAGGAAAACTAAGAGTGAGGTATTTGTTTGGTAGTGCACTGTTTTCCAAATTGCACAAAGGTTAATTGGAAAATAATGCTATCTAACTTTATTATTATATTAATGAATGAATGAATATAATACTTTATTATACATCTTGTGATATAAATAAAATAAACAATAACACATTATGATGAAGATACAATGGGTCTTATCGCATAAAAGCGTGATGTGTTCACAGGGCAGTGCGATTCAATATGACGCCTCTCGGGGTTATGCGCTTGATTATTAGAGGCGAAGATGCGGGTTCGACTCACGCTCGATAGGAATCGCTTCGTTGGATCGGATTTTTTTTAGACAAATTCAAATTTAATCCAATCCATTTTGTTAGTAGATACTTAAGACTATTTGTTAGTAAAAACTGCGGTGATTGAAATAGGTATGTACATAGAGACATTCTGCGACGGGAGATGATTAAACAATAAGATCAAATTGATTTCACTGGTTGACCACCCTACTTACAAAATGTCTCCAGATAGGAGAGGTACACCTCTCCGTAACTGTTTTGTTTCGTTTTAATAAACATAAAAATCTCTATTAGTACTACACTTATTCACTTAAAATCTATTATCTCTAAAATCTAATATATATTATCTATTTGAAGTCCTATTTTTTATTTATACCATTTGAATGTGTATTTCAGGTGCGGTAGTGGCAGGCGTGGTCGGCCTGACGATGCCTCGTTACTGCTTGTTCGGCGACACAGTGAACACCGCCTCCCGCATGGAGTCGAATGGGGAACCACTGCGGATTCACATATCACCGAGCTGCAAATACGCGCTTGACAAACTTGGAGGGTATATCGTCGAGCCGAGGGGCATGATACCGATCAAAGGGAAAGGGCAGGTTAGTACCCAGTGCAGAAACGCTGCTCTATATTTAAACACGATTATTGATAGAGATATATATTTACGGCCTTATTCGAACAAACAGTGTTTTGTTTTCTGCTGTTGTAAACGCAGTAGGTTATTTCCTCTATAAGCTGTTGAATTTAAATTGACAGAGACATCAGAAAGAGACTAAGCCCGTCACTCGCTTCACGAGTGACGCGGGTTGCACGAGTGGCAAAAGGCGTATACACGCCGCGCTTAGCGAAGCGGACGCACTCAAAGTCTTGGCTTATTTAGTAAACCTACAGATTTTTAAACAGTTTTAACAGTAGCTAAACAGTGTTTTGTTTTCTGCTGTTGTAAACATAGTAGGTTATTTCCTCTTTGTGCTGTTGAATTTAAATTGAAAGAGACATCCGAAAGAGGCAATGATTTAAAGGGTTACAAGTAAGGACGCGCGCGTGTCGCGGGTCTGTTTTTGCGGGTGTAGGCTGTGAGTGACGCGGGTCGCACGTGTCAGTTGCAAAAGGCGTATACGCAGCGGACTAACTCAGGTTATTTAGTCCACCTACAACAGTAACATAACGCGCGCTGAATCATGTAGATTCATAACTTCACGCTCCGTCTTAGTAACCACAAAATGCCTACCATTCTACCGCACTTCTGTGTTCTCTCGCAGGTCCAAACGTATTGGCTACTCAGTGCTACTGATAAAGCAATTCAGAAGAGGCCCGTGGAAGGTGAGGAGCAACCGCTGTTCCGTCGGCCGCGAAGGAGCCCTCGGCTCGCTGATTCGAGACATCCCTCGCTTTCTGGTAAGTTCTCTACGAAGTCCTCATATGTGTTGAATACAAACAAATAGCGATGTAGACATTAATTGGTGTCCGTTCATGAATTTCGTGTCAATGACTCGTATTTTATAATATTTGCTTCTACCAATGCGTGGCCATCTTTGGTCTGTACAGCCTCGGTGTCTCGATGATCTGTTCCCGGGTGCAGGTGATGGGGCACAGAGGGCAGGAGAGCAAGTGCGCTATATTCTATATACGCTATTTCTATATTCGTGTGGGTTACCCGCAATCACACTGGACGTAGCGTGGGTCAATTATTCCCCATTTAGTTAGGTTACAGAAGTACAGAAGTTACAGAAGTTGCAGAAGCAACGCCCAACTGTAGCGCAGTCTGGGCAAATTTAAGTGCGCGCGTTGATTTTGAAAATGGACACCACGAATTTATATGAAGCAAAGTTACGATGCGCAAAAATAATACTGCCTATAACTTTATACTAGGAATCGGTCTAAATTAACTTGAGTTTAAGTTTAAAAAACTGGCCAAGTGCGTGTCGGGAGTCGGCGGGCCACGCGCAGAGTAAGGTTCTGTAGTTGCTTATAAACTTATATTTACGTTCTACCTATTGGGTCAAAGGATTTTAAATGACAATAAACGCACAGTCTTAACCGTAATTAGAGACTTGGAATTCGTAGGGTAGGTTTTCTTTTGTTTTGTAGAGGTGCACTAAGAGAGGATCTTTCGAATATCAACCCCTGGTTGGAAGATGGAAGTTTGTATGATGGAAAACTAAACACATAACTTCCACTAGTATATATATAGTATTAGAGTGTTATCTTTACAGGCGGTGTGCGACAACGCATTGCAAGTAGCGAAGCGGGAATGCGCGGCTCGCGCTGTTCGCTGCCGGCGCCCGCTACGACCGCCGCGACCCCGCCTTCGCAGCGACGAATGCGGACCGACACTACACGACCTAGGTAAGCTGACAATACATTATACAGCAGCCCACAAATATATACTAGCCTCTGTCCACGGCTTCGCCCGCGTGGTACCCGGATAAAAAGTAGCCTATGTGTTATTTTCATGTATAAGTTATATTACTTGTAAAGTTTCATCAAAATCCGTTCAGAAGTTTCTGCATGAAATAGTAACAAACATTGTGCGAAAAACAATGCGAAAGTTTGTGAAGATGGACTTCACAAACTTTCGCATTTATAATAGTAGTAGGATTCTGACAAATATTAAAACTGTTGTCTCTCTTTTGACTGACGGAAAGAGGAATAGAAGTAATTTTTGCCTTGTCTTCTGAAGGTAAACCCGTTGTCTTGAGTGCTCAAGCTACCGGTGCAGGTTTGATCCCGAAAGGGAATGATTCCACCGTGATGAAACGATGATTAGAATTTCCAACCATTTACTATCAGGAAAATAATTATTTAGACATTTCTTTACACTTTCCTACCACAAGATTAATTTGAAACAAACAAAGTGTTTAGCATTGGTTACCTGAAATATGTGCATGTTGAAATTATAGGGTTTTTATATAATTTAAGAATAGATTTTAGGATACATTATGAGGAAGGACCTCTAAACGGTCAATTTCGTTGACCAATTCAAATCAATTCGTCGTCAAACTCATTCATTCAGACCGTTGTATATAGTCGTAATATATCCTAGAATTGTATATTCAGAGACACCTTGTATGAAGAGTTTATGGAGAAAATAGTATTTTTTTCGGAGCCTTAGCTTATGGCCCTTGTAGGCTTGGAGTCCCAACAGTTTTAATACATGTCATGATGATGACGCAGAGTCTTAGGTCAAATCCTAATGATTGTATTTCCGATAGGTCGCCTATGGCCAATGAAGTCGGCGATCTTGTAGCCACTTCAATTAATGATCCAGCGCGACCGCGTGCGCGCCCTCCTTTACTGTAAGTGCGTTGTGTCCGTCCTGTGTCCTGTGTCCACTAGGTTAGAATTGGTATAATTTTTCAAGTTAAAAACCGCCTTTGGTATTCCGACCACTAAGGCAAATTGTCATCCACGTAAATGTACTCGCTTACCAGTACTTAAACTTATTCAGTACAGATAACACCGCACCGGGTGTTATCATCTCTACTAAAAAGAAAAAACCACCGACATTACCGGCGGAGATTTTCAGTATTGTCCAAAAACCTTTAACCTCTCTCTAGGTCAGTGTTTTGGAAGAAAACTCTTTTAAGGGTTAAGCTCCCCTTTATACATGTCATATTATTATATCTTTTGTGTGTGTTAATTTGTGTACAATAAAGAAAAAATCAACCTTAACACCACTGGGATTGGTGCTGTGTCGTTTAATGCAAAAAAGCCTCAAGATATTATCGGTGCCGCTCGGATGTATCGATGAAGATACATCGTTGCCGGCCAATAAAAAACATTCCGATACCGATATCAGGCACTGAAATGTATGGATTACTGAAATGTAAGACACATTATCGGGTACCATCCACTCTGCATATAATCATCCCAACTTCTTTAGCGGTTAAAGTCATCATCAGTACAGCAAAGGAATTGAAGTCGTTTTTAGCGGCTGTCTTCCCTTCAAATCGAAGGTAAATAGATAGACAAGCACGCTCCATCCTCAGCCACATTGACACTCGCATCAGGTGAGGTAGAGGACGCTTTCCATCATTAAAAAAACGGAACGGCGAAGGCAATAAAAAGCTCTAGCTTATTTCCTCGTTATTAACCGCGACGGAACCTGTATTTGCGTTTGCCGTAGGAAGTTGTTTGCTTGTCTGTCTGTTAAAATTTATCTCCGAAACGGCTTATCTGAAAAATGCGGGTTTTTGTACTTGTTCGGTTTTAGTCACCGATAGTGTCAATACGAAAAGAGACGTAACTTGTTCCTCGGTATTTCCAGGCATGCCCTGAGCTCGATCGCATCGTCGACCGCGTGCGAAGCCGAAGGCGAGTGCGAGTCGCTGTGTTCAGGCGCGGGCGCGGGCGCGGGCGCGAGCGCCGCCGGGCTCGCTCTGCGCGGCGCGCGCTCGCTCGACGCCCTCGCCGCGCCGCGCCTGCGCCGGCACCACACCACGCGCTCCCTCGACGCCGACCAACCCCTCGCTACCGTCTGCGGCGACCCCATCTTCAACGGCACTATAGTCGGCATACTCACCGACGACCTGCCCCGACGCCAGGAAACCAGCCCGCTCCTACGCAAATGCAGCCTCTACAACAAACTGGACAGACCGCGTCGCAAAGTGCACGATGCTTCCTATATAGAGTTCTATAAGCGCTGGCGTTCCCTGGAGAACGTGGCGGATAGTAAGGGGGAGAGGAAGCTGCCGCGTTTCGCTATCCGTTCGTGGCTGCTTGGGTTCTTCGGCGGTGCTCCGCGTGGCTCGAGTGCCTCGTTGCGTCGCGCGCCGCCGTTGCTCGACCGTGAGTCTGCCGTCTGATGACGCACACACCTTGACCCCCTGTTCCAGAACGAAATTGAGACCTGTAGAAGTCCACTGCTGGACGTAAGCCTCCTCACCTCCATCCACTGACTCCCGCAACCTTCCTGCCCTGCGTCGTCCGGTTCGTGGTTGTCATTAGAGAACCTTACTTCCCAGCGGTTGTCGCTGCGAGTCTGCCTGATTGAGATTCAAGCATAGTGTTTTTTTTTCAGTTTTCATTAAAAACTCTAGAAGAGCATAGATTTTTAACAGTTTTGCTTGAGATTTATTCTGGAATATGGATGTTATCTACTTTCATTGTGATTCAAAGGCTTGGACACAGGAGATGGTGTGCAGAATGTTAATGTCGATGTGTACGTAACTGAACGTCTACAGACGCCATAGTCAAAGCTTACGCTCTGCCGCCTTTGCTATGTGGCAAAGCCTTGAAAGCTGTATAAAACTTAGTCGGAGTAACATTATTGGCTGATACGTTTAGTAACGTCTCCTTAAGACGACAGCCCAATATGTTGCCACAGCGATGTTTACCTAGTAGAATAGCTACACTGTATATTGATTACCCTATTATATGTATGTATATGAACTGCTGCTGTAAATAATATGTGTAAGTAAAACGATGTTACCGTCAATTGTGAAATAAGAGAGTTTAATGTTATTAAATAATTTCTATTGAACAATTTGTCTCTTAGTAATACTGACGTAGATCACATTACGGCTACTTATACAGAGGATGGGACTGGCTAGCATGCTCTAGCCCCAATCTTCATTACAAAATTATCTAGCATTGTCATAATTTACTGTCTATGCACATTTAGTAGGAGAAATATACATCACCTCCATTTGAAGGCGAAACTGGACAAACTATACAGAGAAACTACAAATTGCAATTATTCTAAATTGAAAAATACACAGCGTTGACCTCAACGGTCTAACATCGGATTCCAATAACAGGCAGATGACGTCACGTTTTTCCAAAAAAACTGTCTGTTATTTTTCAAAGAAATATGAGACGTCATCATCACCTCTAGGTAGCCGAACGTTGTTTCGTTTTTCCTTGGGAAAACGTCAGTTCTGATGGCTTTTAATAGAGAAACGAGACGTCATCCTCTTATGAATGTAATTTAAACCGCCCTAAGTCGAATCACGGCGGACCTTAGATTTCCATTATAGCTGTATTTATACAGTTATGTGCAAAGAGCCTAATAATAGAGCGAACAGTTGACTAGGGATCATTTAATGACTATTTATGCATCAGCGAGGAGCGGTACACCGGCGCCGTCGCCCTCAGCCAGCGAGCACCCATTGATAACTAGTTTGATGTCGCACGCGGCGGGCGGCGTTTCTGCGTCTTGCAGTAACGGAGCGCAAGACGCGGCGGCCGGCGGGGGCAGCGAGCATTCAGTGTGCTCTATGATGGGGCACGACACGCTGGTGTATTCGTGGCGGAGGCTCGGAGCCTCGAGGTGCTCTCCGCGCTGGGCTGGCGCTGATCGCCCTTCGCCTACCACCTGTCAATCAAACGAAATGTTGCAAATGGTAGCGAAAACATAAAGTAACTGATGAAAAATGGGAATGGCATAAGTTGCATTGAAAAGAGCATAGCTCTTCAATCTAATGATGATGAATCGTCATTTTATAGTTCTTCAAACAATGGCTTGATGAAGTAAGAAAGGAAGATTTTTTTTTATTTGTTTATTATTATGACACAAAAGTTATTCATAATAATAAACACGCAATACAGATAACATAAAACGGAGCGAAGAACAGACAAACTAAGTAGGTACCTAATTTGCGTTGTTTGGGGTCAAATAGGTCTCCTGTATAGCTCTGACTAACATAACTTAACAAGTTATTAACTTGATAATAATAACTTGCCTCCATTAGATATTCGTCGCTACGATGATGCAAAACACTATCCGTATGAGATTCTAAGTGATTTCCTGATGCAAAGCGCAGTTTCTTCGGAGATTCTAAACTGCAACACCTGACAAAAAAAACAATCAATTCTTACAATTAACTTATTTATATCCAACCTGGCAAAAAAAACAACTGACTATCCTATCTTAACCGATGAATGTAATTTCATTCAAAAAAATAGGGCACCATTTGTATCCAATAGGAGTGTTGACCAAAATATCAGACAGTTATCAAAATACCTAATAGTGTGGAAAACTAATTTTCATAATAACATCCCCACTATCGGAATCCTTAGATTCATACGTAAAATGGCGTTAACAGGGATCTAGGGGGAATAGAGTGAAGAGAAGATTCATTCCATGAATACTTTCTAGAACACCCAAGGGTCACCAAATTTTAACCATTCCATGAATACTCTCTAGAACACCCAAGGGTCACTCAATTTTAACCGTTACTGAGTGGAAACCAAGTGGGGCGTAAGTAGTTAGAAGCGTATGAATATTATACAAATGCATGCCCACGTTTCTCATAGAAGTACCATTTCCAAAATTATATTCATCAAAACGAAAAATGGCGTTCTGAGCTTGTACTGCTCTTGTGCTAAGCTTTACCTGTGCAGTCCCCCAACTTGGTTCTTCCAGTTCTTGGTCTTGAGCGAGCTCCTCTGTCCTCGTTTCTCTGGTCCCGCCTGCTCATCCCGCTGCGCTCGTCGCCGCGCGCGCGCCGCTGCGGACACCGGTTCCTCGCCTCGGAGCCAATACGTTACCTGAATAAATATTCATGGAAATTTGGATAATGGAATTAATGGAAATTTTTGCACAGCATCATCTAGCCCCAAAGTAAGCAGAGCTTGTGTTATGGGAGACTGATATATAAAATTTATATTACTTTTTTTACAAGTCCAATAAGTAGTATATCAGTCTAGTTTGGGGCTAGATATGCTGTGTGAAAAATGTCCAGCATTATTTATTTATTTATAGAATTTACATTACATCCATAGAAAAATTAAAATCCTTGAAAATTATTTTTCCTCCATCCTATCCTCCGTCACCATCCATCCAAGGATTTCGTGTCGTGAATATCAGAAACTACAGTAGGTACCGTGGTACCGCAAGATGAGATCTAAGGGTTGCGGAAAACCTGTGTATGAAGGTAGCTCAATATCGTTCGTGATATCACTCTTTAGAAAAGGCATAATATATCCTGCAGTGGACTTCTACTGATATAGAAGACGATATAATTTTCTAAATAATGAATAATGGAATCACGAATAACGAAGGGAAATATAACAAATCAATTGTCATCAAATTGAAGCATTAGTAGACGTGACAGAAAAAGGTCCCGTTATGTCACCAGGGGTCTAGAAAAATACCACTTTCTGTTGACGTTAACGCCTGCGGAAAGATAAAATTGTATGAAAATGTCACGTGACATTTCCGCAGCAAATGTCATTTCCGTTAACGTCAATAGAAAATGGTATTTGTCTAGCCCCAAGTTCCGCTTACCAACAGATGGGCCGTAGGCATGCTTGTTTGTAACTAGTTGTATACCGTGGTCCAGTAAATGTTACCTGATCGCGTTTTCCTTTCATAGAAACGATCCCTCGCTCTTCTAGTAAGTACCCGCCTATCTTGTCTAGTAGAAGTTTACACGTTGAACTGCAGTGGATTTTCAGGGCTGAAAGAAAATAAAAATGCCCTTTGATATTAAAAAAAACAGTAACATATAAAAGTCACCTGCATAATAAATAACCCTGGCTACATTATGGTATGATTGTGTATCAGAAACTTTACGAGTACCATGATACCACATTACCCAGACCCGGAACACATATCTGCAGGTCATGCAAAAGTGTCTCGGAATCGAACCCGCACCTCTTACGTCGCTGCCGCTAGGCCGGCGAAGTCGTAATTGTGGAATTTAGCATAAAAAAGCCTTATAAAAATTTATGTATGGCAGTATTATTTGTATAATACTAATATAATAAAAATAATTTGTATTTTTTTTGTTATTTTATTATTATTCTGTGTTTATACTGTAAATTGGTGTTATGCACAATAAATATTTTATCTATCTATCTGTTATGATATCAATTATAATACTGCCATACAGAAATTTAGGAAATGATCAGATTTCATAATATTTTAAAAGTTATGATCAAATCAACAGTCGCATTCATAAAAGTCTTATGTTGCTGAATGGTATGATTCGGATGGAGCATGTCTCCTACTCATCTGTTGCTTTTGGTTTAGTCCATTTGAAGACCATTAGAGTTTGAATTACTCTGTTAAACTTACGTGCTCCAGTGGATTCGAATCGGCTAGCAGTGTTCACTGTGTCACCGAATAAGCAATATCGAGGCATCTTCAGTCCCACTACTCCTGCGCAAACTGGACCTGTTCAGAAAGGAAAAATGTGTCACTATGTACTTAAGGCTTGAGTACATATCATGACTTCACCTTGTTCGATTGACAACTTAGCATCAGCTACATTCATTAGGATCTTTAAAAATAACCAAGCTTGTTTGTAGCTCTATTCTACAAGGCTTGTTTGCGAGGAATCGTTACCTAAATCGATTCCTCGAATAGAAAATCTTAAATTCGCTTGATAGCAGGTATTCAGGTCAACGACTCTAACGATACAAGTGATTTAAATGACTAACGCAGTTTATTTGTTTGATTTCATTATTACGTCACGCACCACGTCTGTCGCCTGTACCTATGTAAAGTTAATGGCATACCTAGTTAACGATAAGTCAATGGAGGATGCAGTGTCCGCGCCACGTCTTCCCAATCGCCACTTCTGTATATGTTCAGGGCCAACATTCTGTACGTCAAGTTACATTTCAACCAAGAATAGGCTTAGTCGCGCGCGCGAATCGACGTAATTTCACTTTAACATATTTTCACGTATTCACGTAGTTTTTATGATCCTTGTGATTTCAATTAATAAAACCCTTTTGACTTTGTGCTTTGAATGTGGGAAACACAAAAGGATACATTGGTACCTGAATGAATTCCGACACGCAACAATAACCGGTGCTCAGGTCGATGTCGCACTCGGAAGGCTCGCGTCGCGGAGAGAAGCGCCAGTGCCATAGATGCCACCTCGCCTGCGTGGGTGATACCGTTTCGGATGGGTAGCCCTGAAACCTGGAACGTGGGATACCACATCAATTTTTAAGAGGGAAAAGTAGAATAAGCTTTTTGGATTCCAGTTTCTCCCCCTTAAGGGGGCTATCAAAGGGGAATTCTAGACTTTTTTATTTTCCAGTTTACCCCTTTAAGGGGGATTTTCAGGGGTAATTTGTGGAATCGCCCATTTAAAGTATAGCTTCTTGTGAAAGAACTCGCTCGCCAATAATACCACCATAAGTACCATATCTGTTACCATGCAGTATAGTTTTTATACAACCAAAGTGTGACCAAAGTAAGCGGTTAGTCTATGGGCGCTTGGAACCAGAGGCAGGTATCATTCGCGCGCTGTCCCTGAGACATAACGGGTGAAAGGTCGCATGTGCCTCTAATACTTGCGAATTTTCACCATAAGGTATGTCTCAGGGTCGACAAAGTGCGAGTGATACCTTTGGTAACACCAGAGGTCCATAGACTAACCGCTTACATTGGTCACAATTTGTTTGGATAAAAAAGCAAGATACCTAGCCGATAGCACGTTAAAAGTAAAAAAAATGTTACCTAACTGTTATAGATACCTATTTTAAAAGTAGTACATAGCTATGTATAGTTTTGGCCAAAATAAACTACTTTAATAAAATAAATTGTTAATTTTTTACAACCAAACGGCTTAGGAGCCAACTCGCCCAATGTATGGGCCAGATTTCCACAGAAAAATAGCAATGTAGAATAATTTCGTAGAATGATTAAATTAATTACATTTTAAATTCAGATTTAGATTCATCGTTTCGAGGGTAATTGGTAACTTACCACCATGTAAGCGTCGCCGATAGTTTCGACTTTGTAAACGTCGAAACTTTCCAATATTGAATCGAAGCATGTGTACAAATCATTCAAAAAATCCACCACCTGAAAATTATCAAATTATTTTTTTTACAAAATGTTCAATATCCCCTAACGTACCGGTTAGAACTATAAATTCGAAACAGGTTTACAGGTCTATCTAGTTTAACACCGAGAATAACACTATAGGCTACCTACTTATTTTATGCAGGTACCACGCAGGAGCTAATGGGGATTAGGTAAAGTCATGAGCGTATCTTTGTTATTTTCTTTGAATAGACAACGCTAACAAACCTGCAATGGAGTGCTCTCAGCCGACATCGCGGTGAATCCGACAATGTCGCTGAAGTAAATAGTCACAGAGTCGTAGCTTTCCGGCATCACTCGGCGACCACGCTTCAGCTGTTCCGCCACGGGGGCTGGCAGCATTTCTTCTAACAAAGCCTCTGAAAATAATTGAATAATCATATTTCAGTAAACTATTAAAATTTTTACGTCGGCACGTCATGAGGACGGAAGAATGTCTTATTACGAGTATTTATTTATTTATTTACACGCACAAAACACATTACAACCACATACAAAAATATAACAAAAAAAATCGGTTCTAATCTTGATTGCTACATAAACTTTATATAAACTTAAAACATGTGCGCACAGCTAAATTAAATAGGTACCTACTTAACTATATTGAGAAAATTAGTGGAAATTATGTTAGAGGACTAAAAGAAGACTAACAAGACTTTTTGCCATGAATCTATGATATCAAGCACCCTAAGGTACCTAAAATCACAGATACATAACATAAATTTCGTCACAATTATTGTCAATCAAGAGACGAATATGAATCCTAGGACGGACAATCTTAATATTAAAAAAAACGTTATTCAAGTAAACGTGATATAAACGTACCATTTGATGGAATGCGAACTACTTGCAAAAACGCGGGCATATGCCAAATGTAATGTTGGTACGTGCCTCTGATTACCCCCTACTTAATTGGTATCCTCAAAGATCTACGAACTGAGTATGTATCTGAGGATGTCAACCATGGGGAATATAGTCGAGAGCGTGTTTTTTTAACATTCAGCTCCAATAAGAATAATCATATACTGGTCATTATTCACCCAGCATCATCTAGCCCCAAAGAAGGCAAAACTTGTATTATAGGAACTACAAGACTGATATACAACTTTTTTTTGTAATTACATACATATTATACATAGAAAACACCTAGACCTGAGACAAATATTTTTAGATCATACAAACATTTATCTCGCGGCGGGAATCGAACCCGCAACCTTCTGGATCTCAGGCAGGCCTTTGCCCACTGCGCCACAAAGCTCGTTGAATTAATGTGGAAGTTAATTTACTGTTGTATACTTTTTTTATATAATAATGCTGGACAATCCACATAGCATCATCTCGCCCCAAGCTAAGCAGAGCTTGTGTTATGGGTACTAGATGACTGATATACTTAATACAATACATTACATAGATAGATATTTTTTTATTATACATAGAAAATACCCAGAACACCCGGAACAAATATTTGCAGATCGTACAAACATTTGTCCCAGGGCGGGAATCGAACCCGCAACCTCCTGTTTCGCAGGCGGACCTTTGCCCACCGCGCCACATCGGTCGTCTATACGATACTGTATCTCACGATTAATTATTAGTTAATTTTCTGTAAGTACAACAATATAACCTGGAATAGTGACAGTGTAGTGTAACCTAGAACTCTTGATGGTTGAAGCCACTGGCCTGATATACAGTTTCTACTAGTTCGGGAGTCTATGGATTCGTTTACAATCAGTACATTTTATTATGTCTAAGTAGTAAATATTCTTTTTTTATTTTGTGAACTGATTCGGATGAAATTTGGAACAGGTACAGGTAGGTTGGTGACCTAGGCTACTTTTTATCCGAGTAGATAGATAGATAGATAGAAAATACTTTATTGTACACCAAATAACATATCAGCTTAGTTAAGTACTCTCAACTTTAACAATGTTGTACAATGGGCGGTCTTATCGCTAAATAGAGATTTCTACCGGACAACCTTTGGATGAAACGGACTGTAAGAAAGTTTAAAAGTTTAAAAGGGGTTTAATTGGTGTACTTACCACATATTATGAATATATTCTAATACACATAATTTATTATATACAATATACCTACATATACCGAGAGGCAAGTGTAATTCGTACCAGTCTTTTTCTTCTCTTCCTGTAGTTGGTCCGTCCGCTCGTCCACGAGAGCCTCCAGATTGTTTGCGTACTTCTCCATCATCGCTATCATATTGTCGAAGATGTTTGCTTTCCTGAAAAGTTCACGCGTAAAATATTAACCATTTATGAATAAATACATCGATCAAGAAGTTATTTCTAAGTTCGATTTGTGAAATTTATTTTTTAGAAAATTAGTTTATATTAATTATTGTTTATTATCATTATCATATTCTCGAATATGTTTGCTTTCCTGAAAAGTTCGCACTAAAAATGTTAACCATTTATGATTAAATACATCGATCAAGAAGTTATTTTTGAAGTTAGATTTGTGATACATATTCAGCAGTAGAGAAAAGATTTTTTTTTTGAAAAAAATATTAGTTAAACTAGTTATTTTTTAGAAAGGCTTCTTAACTTTGTTGGAAATTGGTTATTTTTAATTATTTTTAAAAAGGTTTTTTAACATTGTTAGCCTTATAGGCTCATAACTATAATCCCCATTCCCCTCAGATCCATGCTGTGAGGATACTAAGTAAGGGGTAGTCAGAGACACTTGCTAACATGATATTTGGCACATGTCCACGTTTTTCATGGTAGTTCATTCCACGTGACAGGTTACAAGCCCATCGCCGTTTATAGCAACACTAACTAATGGCACATGCTTTCGAATTTTGGATGTTTTCCTTTATCGTTTTGAGGACGTGTTAATACACAGATTCAGATTCAGATTCAGATTTGTTTATTTGCGAAGCATGGGTTACAATGTGTGGTAAAAAATAAAGTAGGTACAGCCATGGTCAGCTCACAAGCATGCAAAATTAATAAATGTCATTATCATCTAATAATTACTTAATAAAAAAATAAAAAATATTTAACATGTCTTGCAAATGAATAAATTTAAATGTACAACAACAACAATATTACAAAATAAAATAAAAAAGTGATGATAATTCAAGTCATTTAAATTTGTCGGTGAGATATTCATTAATATGGTAGTACGCCTTCTGCACGAGTAATTGATTAAGTTTTAATTTAAAATGATTAATTTGGCCTATTTCTAAAATACATTTGGGTAGATGATTGTATATCCTTGGTGCCATATAAAAACACTGTTGTTAAACAGTGCAGTATTGTTTTTGGACAGCAAATTTTTAAACTTTGGCGTTTACTTTTGAAAGTCTTAAACAATTCAATGTTCTTCCTAACATATTTCTTTCGAGTGGGAGAATCCATTGGCGCACAACCGTGTTCGAACCCATGATCTTAGGATTAGAAGTCAGGGTACCACAGGCCAACGCGGCTCTACTGGTTTTGGTTTAATGTATTTTTGAAGTTACGATTTAAGAATGTTATTCTCATAAGAATTTACAATTAACTTATATGAGAACTTATAGGTAACTAAAAAACATTACGGAGGTAGGCACTTAAATAGTTAACGATAGTTGGACAACCTCTGTGGCGCAGTAGGCGAAGGCCCGCGTGAGACGCAGAAGGTTGCGGGTTCAATTCCTGCCGCGGGCCAAATGTTTGTATGATCTGCAAATATTTGTCTCGGGTCTGGGTGTTTTGTATGTACAATATGTACCAATGTATTAAAAAAAAGGATATAAGTACAATTAGTTTATCAGTCATTTGGTTCCCATAATACAAGCTCTGCTTAGTTTGGGTGGTTTAAAGGCTAGAAGATGCTGTGTAAAAATAAGTTACATAACAACCACAATTAATTGCGACATAATTTTTGTTATGTATCTGTGATGTAAGGTACCTTAGGGTGCTTATGATATCATAGATACATGGCACAAAGAGAGAATTTTGTTAGTTGTTTTATTATATGTGGTTGTAATGTTTTTTGAGCGTATAAATAAATAAATAAATAAATAAGTTAATATGCGAACGTACGTTATAAACAAATCTAGAATAGGTAAACATATATGACAAAACCAATTATTATTAAGTTAGATAAATACCACGCCTACCTAAAGATTCGCAATTAGCATTGTTTTGAAGTTGGGTCTAAGATGCATTTGCGTGGATGCTTGTACTCACATGCCTTTTCTGAGGGGGCGTAGGCGCGTCCGTATCGCCTTGAAATCCGGACGAAGCAGTTCATCCTCAGCCCAGCATTCGCAGCAACATTCACGCACGCAGTCGAATCGACCCGTTAGAGATTCCAATGGCGGCCTGCGAACAAAATACAGAAACTACAGGGTGAAATTACGCTAAACCTTAGACACATATATTTTTTACAATTTATTTGTTTTTACCGGTAATGTCAGTAGTTTGATAAGTCAGAGTTTTTTTTGTTAAGTTATAGTATGTACTACCTAGTGGGAACTTTGTAATTTTTCTTTATCCACCAAATTTTTAAAAATTGTATTTTGGAAACAAAATTATTGTGAAAAGATGAATTTTATTAATTAATTTTAATACCAAAAATATTATAAATACCAAAAGTTTGTATGTTTATTGCTAATAATCTCTGTAACGGCTGGACAATTTTGAATTAATTTTGGAACAGGTACTTATAAATAAATAATTTTGGACATACAGCATCATATAGCCCCAAACATAATATCTGTGGCCAAACTAAGCAGCTTGTATTATGGGAACTACATGACTGTTATACTACTTATAAATATTTTATATTTGTAAATAAATACAAAAAAATATAGAAAAATATTTGCAGATCATACAATCATTTGTCCCGCCGCGGAAATCGAACCCACAACCTTCTGCGTCTCAGGTGGACCTTCGCCCACTGCTCCACAGAGGTCGTCAAGTATAGTTCGTGATCGCAAATAACGCATACGCTACTTTTTATCCGAGTACCCTGCGGGCGAAAACAATTATGCTTACTTTAAGCTAGGTACTGTTCTAAATAGCTAATCATTGGGTTCATGTCGTATATATTCCAGAACTTAATATTTTGTAGGTTACAATATTATTACATCCTTTAATATCCTGCGATACAATGTGACTATGACACATACCTACCTGTAAGGCGTCGAGTCGGGGTTCGCCAGCCGCCGCAGCAGCGTCGGCGCGGGCGGAGCGTCCGATCCAAACGGTCCGCGCCGCGTGTGCAGTTCATACAGCACCAGAGCGAACGCGTACACGTCCGACGCGGGCGAGCCGCGGCACCACTCGGCCGACGAAGACATGCCTTCTTTACCCCACCCGCACGAGCGGAGCAGCTCGGGTGATAAGTATATGAGATCTGGATGAATGAGACAATTACACAAACACGCTCACGACTGTAATCTCCATGACTTCCGTAGATTCATGGAACTCTAAAAAACTTTTAAGGTTACAAACTATCTTACAAGTTATTATTGAATTGTTGCGATCATATCTTTAAATAGGAATCATCCTTGAAGTCGTACAAATCGTTGAAAATCCGCATTTTAATCGTATTAGCCATTTCGACTGTATATTGTATCAGACAAACAGACGAATAAACAACATCTTACGTCAAACGCATATTATACATCGCGGAGTCTTCAGTTAATCTCGCGAGTCGCGAGGCGAGTGACGAACGTGCAGTTAGCCCATCCGTTTTTTTATAATAATGCTGGACATTTTTCACACATCAGCCCCAAACTAAGCAGAGCTTGTATTATGGGAAAAAATGACTATTAAACAACTTAACAACAGAAAACACCCAGATCCGTGATAAATATTTGCAGTCATATAAACATTTGTCCCGCGGCTGGAATCGTACCCGATTGTAGAACCTCTGTTCTACAATCTCTGTGGCGTCCACTGCGCCACAGAGGTTGTCGTTTTTCACAGATAAGTACTAACACACAATATAAAAATCACGTCTGATTCCTTGAGGGGTAGGTAGAGACCACGAGTTTCCACTTACTACGATTCTGGCATACCTCTTTTGCTTCATTCATCACATTCTTCGTATAGGCCGAAGTAGTCACTAAAATTGTTTTGACAAATCCTAAAATGGAAACTATATGAGTAAACTCACTTTCAACATGAGTCCGAAACGCAGTGGCTTCAGACGGAGGTAGCTCGCCCCTCCTGAACTCCTTGAGTCCGAAGTCTGCCAATTTTACGACCCACCGCGCGTCGACCAAACAGTTCGACGGCCGTAGGGCCCCGTGAAATTGTAACGGAGATTCGTGTATGAAAATCATACCCTGGAATATGAAATACAATCATTATCTAGAAAGTTTAAGAACGAATTATGCATGCATGTTGTTAATTTATCCCTCGAGGCTGTTGGTTTGGTTACACAATAAACGATTCTCTGAGATTTTTGTTATCAGCTAATAAAATGTTGAAAAAACAAGTGTCCTTCATTTAATCAGTTAGTTAGTATCATAAATGCGAAAGTTTGTGAGGTTGGATGTTTGTTATTCTTTCACGCAAAAACTACTGAATGGATTTTGATGAAACATTACAGTAATATAGCTTAAACATCAGAATAAGCTAACACATAGGCTACTTTTTATCCGGGCATACGAAACGTCAATTCGACTACCAAGAGAAAGAAACAAAGGGTTTCCAGGCATTTTTTCAAATTTTTCTTTCCATTAAAACTACGAACATTTTAGAACAAAAAATCGCTAAATCGGCCCAGCCGTTCTAAAGTGATGCGCTTACCAACGAACAGTATTTCATTTTTTTATATAGATAACTTAGTGTTAACTTACTCTAACTTAGTGTTAGAGTAGTGTAAGAGTGACTTGTGGCGAAAAAACCTGTCTAAGTTGCAAACCCATTTTTGAAAACATATAAATCAATTTCAAAAAACTGCATTACAATCCGATAAGCTGCTTCGTGATAGCACAAACAAACAAACAAAATCCTACGGCAAACGCATATACGAGCTTGTGTCGGCGCGGAAAAAACTAATTTGTTCAAACAATTCACCAAATATAAATTAATTGCAAAACTTTTCATTCTGACGTTTAAATGAGGGTTTGATTAAAAGTACCCAAATTTTGTAATTATGCTTAGAAACTAAGCTTTGTTTAAAGTTTAAACTAGATGGCATACATTGGCGAAATTCTACAAATTCACTTTCGTAAGAATGTCACTCACCCGAATAATATCTCCGACCAGAGACGCAATGAACATATTATCCAATTTAATATCTTCATTCTCAAGAATATCCTGAAACAATACAGTTTAGCTTCAATATTGCTTTTTCGGCGTTGAAGTGGGATGTTGGCTGGATTCCAATGTTTACCTTGAGGCTGCCTCTAGTGCAATATTCGGACAGAGCACACACATTTGGCGGTTCTATGCAGGCGCCTACAAAGCCGTTCACGTTGTCATGTTGCAAATCCCGCATCTGACGATATACAAGCTTACGTCAATAAACATAGACAGATAGAAAATACTTTAATTGCACACCAATAGTAGATTGTTCTAAAACGTCCCGTCAAGGGGTTAAAACGTTATAGTCCCGATTTAAACACTCTACTTTTCACTTCGATTGCAAGAAAATAAAATAACTATGTACCTATTACAGTTAACATTCTAGAGATTTCAGGAATTTATTTCTTAATATTTGTTTATTGATAAAATGGAACATCGAAAAGTCTATTAAAAGGATCACATTATTTTCGTAGTCTGTTAATAATAACGGATTAAAAAAAAAAATCTACCTACATTACTCCATAGAGGTTAAATAACACACTTTAGTCCGCCTACGCTTAGCTAAAATGAAACACTTTTAGAGCATGAGAATTGGAAATAATATTAAAATAAGTACTTACTTTATATACTCACATAGGGTATTTCAAAATAAACTGAAGAACAAGGTATTTTTTTCAAAATACACCGCCGCCGCCGACGTGATTTCTATCAGCAATCGACGTGATTGCAGCGTATCTAGTGACTTGTGGATATGAAAACTATCTAAAAACCACCTTTGAAGTTATATAGACTAGAGTTATGCGTTATTTCGTTAAGCCCCAGTGTAAAACTATGGTATAACGAGTTATTTGAAGTTGCAGTTCAACAATGGCCGCAGTAATCTAGTGCTCATCCGCACCTGAGTAAACTACTCTATTTACTTTATTCTTGGGAACGTTTGCTTTCCAGCGCTCCAGGGATTTCGTCCAGAGATTTCATACGTTGTTTGGAGTTTGATCATACTTTGACGAACATATGAAGTTATTTTACGACTTGTTTTAATACTGCAATTTTATTTTTAGAGAAAATTAGTTGTATTATAAAATCTAACTACATATTATGTGGATGTACTTAATCATCCGATTTAAATATTTTCATTTCATTCAGGAAATTTATATCAGTTTTAAGTCAAGTAACTTACCTACCTGAACGTTTTGTTTTGGAAGAATGCTTACTTGTCGGTAAATATAATCCTTGTTGCTTATAAAATGTAGGTAAATATTTATGTATCAGGTAAGATTGATATAAAACATTTCCTGTACATCATATCATCATATTTCACATAGGTGAATAAACATAGCTATCCGTTTAAACGCGTACCTGTGGTATTTCAGCAAAGGAGAATGAATTGAGCGATTTGTCTCAGTCGTTGCCTCCGTCATATCCGTAAAGCTCTACAATACTCTACTTATTTAAACAAATGCGCCTGTTTGTGTTTACAGGCAACACGAGGAAAAAAGATTACCTCCACTTCTTATGATCATTTTAGCCAAGCGTAGGCGGACTAGTGTATCATTTAACCTGTAGGGATTAAAGTAATACTTTTTTTATTATGTAGGTCGTTATTATCAACCTATTACAAAATTAATGTAATCCTTTAGAAAGACTCGGCCTTGTGAAGTTCCATTTTTGAAAAAATATATTGAAACCGACCTACACTTCCGTACTAGCGTTTATGGGCGATCGTTGGATGTATCCGTCAGTGCGTTTGTCAACAAGAAGAAATTTTTAAAAAGGCGCAATCTCTAGAATTTTTATTATAATACAAAGCTTATTTTATTTTCTCGTAATCGAAGTTAAAAGCAGTTCATACTTGATTCTATAGCCTATATTCTAGAGTGACTAGTCTCGTGTGAAATGACTTGTTTTAGTCCCTAGTTGAAAAAAAACGCAAATAAGAGATAATGATTTTCTGTACCGGCAAAAAAACAAATATTAGATACTTTTCACTTTTACTCGGAAAATACTCTTTCGCGGCATGCGTAGAGGGAACAAAATGCGTTTGGTGGAACTAATATAATTTTTAAGCATTTTCCTCGTAGTTGCAGTCATAAGCAGAATGCCACTCTGGTCTTAAGATACCTCGGGCGGTTATATTGAATTCTTCATTATGCTCACTTATTAAATTAATAGAAATTTTAATATTGAGCTGAATAATATTATGCGCGGAAATACACTACTTTGATTATTTGTAACAACCAATTCACTCTTTAAATTGCTCTGTGCTACGTTGCTCCATAGGGAGCAAAAAAAATACATTACATTGGTCATTAACCTACATGGTAAAGACTCTTGCGATCTGCGTAGAGACTCTTGCTCTGTGTTTGCTCTTTAGGGCGCAACGTAGCGGCCAAATACCCAAGTTCTCGACGTTAGAACATTTTGAGGCAAACAGACAGAGTGTGTCACTATGGACCAAAGTTAAAAATATAAATAAATAGTTTGAAAATAGTTACTTTGATTCCTTTTGACACTATAGGAATATTAGTCAATCCTATAGTACGGGATTACTCACAATTTTGAGTTCTTTCTTGATTTCCCTGTTGATATCGATATGGTGTCGCCTCACACGCTTCACAGCGAGCAGCCTTCCTCTATAGAAGGCGACTTCGGTGAATATTGCCGAGTATCTGAAGTCCAGGTCAGGGTTGGAGCTGAGAGAAACCTGGCTGGAGCGGACTCCGCCTGTGCTTCCGTTCTTCTCTGCGGCGTTGGTGGCAGGTTTCGCGATCGCCCCCGCACTGCTATCTTGCTGGAAAAAATGAGCTCTGACCAATTTGCTTGGAATTTATAACGCTGAGAAGAAACGTAGGGACTATCACGTAGACGTGGGAAGTAGGTTTTATCGCTGAAAAGACCGCCCATTGTGCATTTCTTTTGTTTTTTGTTTTTTTATAATATCTTTGTATTTTGTCTTGCAAAATGGTGTTATGCACATTAAAGAGTTTATCTATCTATCTATCTATTTTATTGGCTTGAATGGTACAATGTATTTTTTGTGAAAAATGTATGTTGGAAAAGCTAATTTAATCAACGTTCTAAATCCATAGCGTTATTTAAATAAACAGGAGTTACTTTAAAAAATATCTATAGATAAAAACATTATATTATAGGTGTAAGGATGTACTTACTTGTATTGATCTATAAGGAAGTGACAAAGAAGCCGTAAAGTGATGATAGATTTAAGAATTATATAATACTAGCTTCTGCCCACGGCTTCGCCCGCGTGCTACCCGGATAAAAGCAGCCTATGTGTTATTCTGATGTATAAGCTATATTACTGTAAAGTTTCGTCAAAATCCGTTCAGTAGTTTTTGCATGAAAGAGGAACAAACATCCTCACAAACTTTCACGTTTATAATATTAGTAGGATTTATTTTCTGCCTATTGTCTTCTACATGTTCCCTGAAATCAGCTTTTATTATTTTTGTTTTAGATTCAAATAAAAACAGACGTAAAATTATAAATTGTATGCAGTCCAAGAAACGAAACTGGAGATATTAAATAACAAACCAGGGGCTTTCTCAGAATTCCATAGCGCTTGTCACCCAGCGCAGCGGCGCAAAGCAATGCAATATTCATATGTAAAACTCTCATATATCTCCCTATTCTCGTATTTCTCGCAGTACATCGGCTTCAAAATACCTTTCTTTATAGACATAATATGTAAAATACCTAATGAAATAATAGATCAATTAAATGTATTTTGTAATAAACTAGCCCCTCGGGGTTAATAGGCAGATACATTTTTCTGGTGAAAAATTCCATTGTAGCATAACCTGGTTCGAACCCACGATCTCCGGATCAGAAGCCCACCTGTCCAATACGGCTCTACCTAGGTTAATGATAATGATGTTGTAAAAAGTAACGCATATGTTTACCATCAGTCAAAGTGTTATTAATATATGCAGTGATGCTGTGATACGGAGAGATAAGTAGTGGAATTCATTGCAACTCGTATTGTTAGAACTAGAAGTTTTGCATACGGCCACCAATGCACTAG
The DNA here is from genome assembly GCA_958496245.1 of Perizoma flavofasciatum. Taxonomy (NCBI): domain Eukaryota; kingdom Metazoa; phylum Arthropoda; class Insecta; order Lepidoptera; family Geometridae; genus Perizoma; species Perizoma flavofasciatum. The sequence goes on along the minus strand of OY292425.1, from coordinate 6,592,750 downwards.
ATATTATGCTTCTAATCAACTCACGAGACTGTCTTGGTTGCTGCAGTACTACTACATATTTCGTATTTTTATGTGCGGTCGCCCTTCATAATAATCAAGTACACTACACTTATTGGCTTCTGCCCACTGCTTCGCCCGCATGATATCCGAATAAAAAGTAACCTATGTGCTATTTTGATGTATAAGCTATATTTCTGTAAAGTTTCATCAAAATCCGTTCAGTAGTTTTTGCGTGAAAGAGTAAAAAACATCCATCCTCATAAACTTTTAAACGTGAAGTTTAAAATATTAGTAGGATAGGATATCTCGCAATGCCTACCTACTGAGTAATACTCATAATTTAGTTGTGCACATTTGTTTTGGATACAATAAGATTAATAACAATTCGAGAACCTAGTGTCCAGGCATACCTAACAAAGGTTTAAAGAAACTACTAAGTTGTACCTAATCAGTTTGTTAAATAACTAAATCTAAAAAAGACGAACATGCAAACAACAACATAAATCGTTTTACCTACTCAGTTTGTTGGCTTGCTGCTCCTCATCAGGTAGATGCAGATCTCTGAAGTCAATCTTCCACAGCAGAGAGTCCAGCTCCTGCTCGTAGCGCCACCCTCTGTACAGAGCTAATGCAGCTAGGACTAGTAGCACGAGGGTTCCACCAGAGGCACCTAGAGCCCATGCTCCGATGTGACCTTAAGCAACAAGTCAATAATTGCAAAATTTTAAAACCACAACGTGTTTTGTCCATCTTCCATTGTAGCGCGCCCTAGTGAATTGTGGCGATAATTTGATTGTCTGTTATCCAATCCGAAATGGCTTATCAGATTTATAATGCGATTTTTTGTAATAGATTTATGTATTGAAGATACACAAATAACAGACAATCAAACAAATAAGTTTAAAAACATTAAAAGAATCGCCTTTAAAATTAACCAAGTTGCAACTATTTATCACGCTCAAAGGTTACAAATAACATAATTTATTTCTTCAATGAAACAAATGAGTTATTAACACAATTTTGTATATAAATATAGGATAATCAGCTAGTGTTTTTGGAAAGTGATACCCATTTATATTTACTAAGAAATCTTGAAGAAATCGTTAAGTTGCAGTCTTGGGCCGTAATTAAGTGACCAATTTTGGTAGCAGTCTTCAATTACGTCAAGCCTTACAAAAATACTCATCTCGGCATTTTCATCATCCTAGACACGTTTAAAACAAAGTTTTCTGTATGATGTTTGTGGTACGTGTGCGGACGCTAGCGTAGACTATTCGTACTTTATTCCAGACCCTCTAATTAAATCAGAGCAAGAGTTAAAAGTTCCGTTAGCTCAAAGGTGCTTCATTAGGTTCGTGTCGGGATTTAGCTCGAAACTTTTTGATTCTGAACCCCAAAGCCAGTAGATTATGGGAATAAGTACCTACGAGTCTCTTCTTTCTAACTAGCACTGCTACGACATAGGGCTTTAGTTGGCACAACTTTTCAATTCACTTTGCTATTAAAGACGAGCTTTTCTACATTTGAATTTCAGTTTAAAGCCATCTACAGAAAAGTTAATAAGGACTGATCTAAGTTGGTTTTTCCTAGTGTCGCTTTTATAATTACAATTGATGCATTATTTCTAAACAAAATTAAATCGTCCGTAAATAAATACATATACACACACATGTCGTCTAACTTAACGGCAATTTATAAACGAGTAATTTTTGATTTTTTTTAAAACCCTTAACGTTTTTTACGTGTTTATTGCAGAGCCTCCAAGTGTCGTGGTGATAAAACCCAAGTAAGAATCATAATTGAAGACGAACAAATCAATTGCGTAAACTGTATTTCAATTGGATAAGTCGTTTCGGACTTTAAAAAAATGAAGAATAATTGCGCGCGACCGCAGAGTGAAATTCAATTGCTTTTTTCCTAAGATATTGTTCACCGAGGCCAGGTTTAGTTTCAATACCGTCATAAATAATTTCAACATAAAAAGAGTCTATGAACACTGAAAGATCCGAGAATGCCTACAATATGCCCTATAGACGTAAAACGTGGTACACGACGCGCCAATTTCGCGCTATTTTTTACTGGTAGCTCTAGTTACCAGGGACTGTCAAGCGTATCCGAGTACTGGTAAGTACAGCTACCATGGACGTATGAGTGGATATATATGATAAACAAACATAAAAAGAAACAGCCTCATAAGAGGCTGTTTGTATGCGTCGTATAATATACATGCACCTTACGTCGCGTCGCGGGTAAAAAGAGAACGTTTTATGAACAATGTCTGCGAGTAACAATAAAAAAATGTGTGTTCAACTTCTTTGCAAACGAAATGAAGTTTTATTAAACCCGAACCGCGTTTTCCATCTTTGCACGACTTCATATTTTAACAAGATTCGCCTTTGTCTTTGACGGGGATTTAAAATGCTTTAGATAAAATGTTTGCATTCAATTTGTTAGATGCCAGATTCCAGTCTCTCAAAGCACCGGGGAGATGACATAACGTCAACGATAAATACTTTATGAAATAAATTTCACATGAAAATAGTTGTGACGACCGAGTAAACTAATTCATCATGAATCAATGAGGAGCGATACGACTAATAAAGATTTCAGCGATTATCTTTTGGACGTATCCTAATCAGTCTGTTGCCCTTAATAATTATCATCAGCAGCCTGTAGAATCCCTTAGCTAGACATTGGCCTCCCATAAAGAGTGTCATGACTCCATCTTTCAACACCCATCCATCATTTGCTGATTCCACCCACCAATTTCTCGCCATCTTTAAAATGCCATCGGTTCATCGGGTGGAAGGCCTTCCTACGCTTCGACGTTCATTAACATTGATTTGTTATATTAAGAGAGAAAAGATCAGACCTTTCTCACTACTATATCAAAATGAATGGTCTCACGATTTGTTCATTCAATCAGCTGAACCAATAAAAATACATGGTAGAGTAGTAGGTATGTGGAGACCATGGTAGGTGAGGATTCCAAGTATATTCTTGAAATTACTACTTTATTTATACGTTTTCAGTGTGAATTCACTTTACGAGTAGATATGCCAGATTTTTCAGTAAGATTGTGTTTGTAATTTTTTTTTAAATCGTAAATTTGTTGTCTTTGCTTCGTTGTGAAATATTTGATCTAACGTATTTCTTTATATTTTCTTATCTTAGAAACCGTTTTGATACGTGTGCTAATTGAAAATGACACAGCTAGGGTTAGACGATAGGCATCTCTCGTTCGAGTGGGCCATAATTTATTATTTTTTATATCTCTGCCGTGTGCAGCAGCTAGTTTTTTAATAACTAATTATAAAATTACTAGCTTCATGGACTTTACGAAGACAGATACTTTAAAGACGATGATAAAGGCATCGTCTGTGTGGTAGCTGGATTTAAGTACGTGTTATTCTAGGTCATGAACTATACAAATTCTATGTTTTATCTTAATAATTATATTCAACCGTTACGACGATTATCAGCAACAATTACCAAACATTCACTTTCGCATTGAATGTTGATATAACTTTTTACGTAGTTTTCGAAGTAAGCAAGCGTGTTCTTATAATATTACAAAACCACGCCATTTTCATTATCGTCTGAAACCCTGAGGCACTCAGCTTAATCTTGTCGCCAGGCATTTAGGTAGTAGTCTAAAGCCTTTCTCATGTAGGGAGTATGGCTAAGCATTGTTCTGTGTGGGCAGTTAATGCGCGCAGCGGGTCGCGTGCGGCCGATGGCGGCCCCACATCGCTTGTCACAGACTCGTTACGAGAAAACTTTCACGACCCACCCTTCTTAGCTGTACAAACCTTGCACTTAACTGCGTAGCTACTTATTTAGTTTTTTTTAGATGGCTACTAAACAGCAGTGCGAAGGTAATGATTCGGGCCACTTGCTGATTCCATTGTAGTAATACATGTTGCGCATTACGGGAAAACCTTTTTGTCGACCCAAATACATAAACATTTTACTCGGAAGCCAACACTGATTTATGAACAAAAGCTGTATTTTTGTCGTAGCTCATTCGTAGCTCAACCCTCTCTGTGAGACGACAAAAAGTCAGTATTAGGGCTTAGTTAACTGCTAGGTTACTCCAGCAAGATCTTGCCTACATAGCTGAAGCACATGTGGACGTGACTTGTGAGGTAATGCAAGTTTATAGGCCATTAGGTGGGTCATTTGCATATTCTGTCAGATAATCACATAAAAAAACGTGGAACAGCGACATCAATTTGAATTTGTTGATGCACTTTTTTCGCGTTTAACAAGGAAATGATAACTTATGTGAAATATGTAATTTCTTTGAGAATAAATTTCTTTGACCAGAAGTGGTATCTTTAGAATGCAAATAGTTAGAGGCCCAGGAGGATCTTTAAATGTAGGCTAATATTTGGAACTAAAGTCTACGGAATCCAGAAATATTAACTGTTAATTTATCTTTGCCGCTGTCTGTATACATTTTTTTCATAATGACGTGACGATTATGCGAACTCGATTTATATTTACAAACTTCTCTGAAACGGTACGTAAAAAAGTATTGAAAAGATTTGGGTACTCACTAACGCATTTCTCGCCTCGGAAGCCGCAAGGTGGCTCCGACAGAGGTGGCTGTCCGCCCGGCCACTTCAGCTCCCGCAAGAACCTTACTTCCTGCGGATAAGAGAGATAATATTCAATATGACATGTTTTCAACAAGGTGTTTTAGACATGATTGTGTAAGTAGGTATTTACTTCTATTTAAATTTAATTTATTTCAATAGCAATTTTACGATTGTGTCTGAAAGGAAGTACATACAAATAAAGGACCTACCTACAACAGAAAATTCGTCCATTATTGGATTTTTCACAACATTTATATAAAACAAGACTAACTATTTTATTCCTTACTAGCTGTATCCGCGACTTCGTTCGCGATTGCGATCCCTGCAGACTAATTATTCGCATCGGACCTCAGTTTGTCTCATATAAAGCAACGCTGTAGTCTGCGGTGAAGTACTCATATCAAAAAAGGAGCTTTTTACTTTGTATTTGAAAACTCCCAGGTTGTATTTCTCAGAAGACTCCCGATTAAAAAAAAAAAAAATCGGAATAAAATCGGTTAGCATTGGCGAAGATATCACATAACACACCTGTAACCTACACCCAAAAAACATACACACAAATTGAGAAACTCCTTTTTTGAAGTCGGTTGATAATAATTAAATTGTGATATTAGCGATACTTACCTACGCTTGCAGTCTCTAGTTTACGGTTTCTATCCTGCAGGTAGTCTAATAGCATCCCAGTCCCAGTCCCGGTAGTCCCGGTAGTCCCGGTAGTCCCGGTTGTCCTGGTAGTCGCGGTAGTCGCGGTAATCCCGGTAGTCCCGGTAGTCCCGGTAGTCGCGGTAGTCCTAGTCCCAGTCCCAGTCCCAGTTACCTACTCAGCGTACACTACAAAGTGCGCTATAAATCTTACGCCAGCTTAAGCTGAGACGTGAACTCGAAGGTATATGTATATTCTAGGCTGTGTATAATGAATGATCGTTTAGCAATATCCGATTCCTTTGGAGTGGTCTGACTTGACATATGCCTTATCCATTATGCCTATACGTTAAAATGAGACACCAGCTTAAGATGAGCCGTACCTGCAAAGGTTCCTGTACATTCCGGGTTTCAAGTAATTTGGACCTATTACTGAGGCCTGTGATGTCTGTAACTTCTGAACTACAAACCCGATAACTTTGAAATATTTACGGAACAATCTTGAAAGTACTTTCTTTCTAACAAAAAAAGAATGAATGAAATCAGACTACGCGTTAATGAATTACAACTAAGTACACATTTTGACTTTCATCCCCTCTCCCAAGGGAACCATGCTGAATTTCGGGATAAAAAGTATCCTAAGTCCTATCCCGTACTATGAACTCAAATCATGCCAAGTTTCATTTGAATTCATTTAGTAGTTTCGGCGCCATGCGTGATTAAGGTTCAGACAGACAGACAGACAGACAAAAATGAAAAAAATTACATTTTTGGCTTCAGTATCGATTATAGAGAGCCATCCAAATTTTTTTTTCAAAATAACTTCAATGTACAGAATTTGACCTGTTACATTCTTATTATAGTATAGATTCCCCTTTTGAGGACAGACCATTTACTGGGACGAATTAAACTTCTGGTTTGAGCCAACAGTTGTATAAAAGCTTATAGCATGTACAACCGCGCAAACTTGTCTCCGTAAACGAAGTATAATGAACATGTATTCTAAAGAATGTAGATTATCTACAAGGTATTCGTAAACTTCGAACCATTAGTTTCACGAACTTTGGCGTGGCGTGCACTGCAATTTATCACTTAAAGAATTCGCGCACCGATGCGGTACAGCAATTATTCACATGGAGGTGGTTGTAGACAAGATGTCTTTGTTAGCTTTTTTATAATTCGCTACAATTCCATTGAAACGTGAATACCAACATAAGAGTCATAATAAGGATTTGCCGACCTCAATGGCGCGGTGGGTGAGCAGCCGGCTGCGATACAAGAGGTGCGGATTCGATTCTCGTTGCGGGACTATGTTCCAGGTCTAACGTTGTGGTAACTCGGCACTCGTACTTCCTTATACCCACGACACAGGGAATACTAGTTGTTGCCCGCGGCTTCGCCCGCGTGGTTTGTTAATAAAAGTAGCATATGGCCGTCTCCAGGCTTCAAACTATGTCCACCAACTTTTGAATGAATCGAACCAAGGATTAAAATTTATACAAAGTTTGGAACTCAATATCACACCCCCAAACGGTAATTTTGAAAAAATTAAAAATACGTGTTTCATTATTTATTTTAAAGTTTATGTGTACGGAGTTTTGAGTGAATAAAACCAAGGAATATTTTTTTCTATAGAAACTTTACCACCCTGTTTAACCCCCTTAGGGGTTTATTTTCGAAAATTAGATTAGCCTATGTGTTATTCCAGATCTTAAACTATCTACATTCCAAATTTCATCAAAATCGGTTTAGTAGTTACGGAGATACGTGGTAAAAAACATTCACACACACACACACACACACACACAGACTTTCGCATTTATTATATTAGTAGGATGTACCTAAGTTCTTAAGCAGAGCACGCATGATTGCCTCTGAAACTATTGTGGAACAAGTTAATTTTTGCAAAGTTTTAAACATGACCTGTCTATTGCCATTGATTCTAAGAGCTACCTCTAAGAGCTATCAGTGATTAGTTCTTCTACGGATTTCCTGGTTTAGGACTTTATCACATATCAAAACTTCAGAGGTAAATAGAAATCACAGACTTCCGAGTACTAAGCACAATATAAAAAGTTATATAACTCGACTGCGTTTTCATATTAAAAAGTCTATTAGAATTTCAAACACAAGATTTAGGTAGTTCGCTCCAGTTTTCAGGACCTTATGTTTCAATGTACCGAGCACTTGGCAGCAAAGCGCATCTCCGCAGCCAAATGTGACGTAAACGCGCTGCTAACAGTTAAACACCGGCATGCATTCTCTGCACGTTTAGATTTGTAAACGTGTGCACTGCGTTTGCAATTTAATTCGGGTTATTACTACTAAGTTTATGAACCGTGCTGATTCTGTCGTCCTTCGAGACGGTGCGAGACTAGAAACGCGTTAGCATAGTAACTGTGCTGGAGACTGTATCATTTCATTATTGACATCTGTCACTTTTGACATAAGTTATGTCAGACATTAGTGATCAATTAATTGAATTTAATGGCGCAGTCTGTTACTATTTTGTCTCCGAAACAGACTATCCGATTGGACTGCGGTCGTTTTTGCAATCGGTTAAAAGACTTCAAGAATGGTTCTCAAATACGTTTTATTGCTGGAATCTCCTAGAGCAACTGGCACAGTAGACGAAAAACACGTCAAGAATTTTAAAATTTTGCCAAAAAATACTTGTTTAGCAGAAATATATCGACAACTTGTGGAAACTTAAAAGTTCTAATATACAGAGTGTTTTTTTAATTGGGACAGTACGGAGGTATCCATAACCAGAGGATATACAGGTGCAGTTTCTTTTGAAACATCAGCTCCTTTTTGGAGAAAAACATTTAAAACAGCTTTTTTTTTAAGTTTCGAAAATAAGTACACGCTGTTTTAGGATTTCCGGAAATAGGACAGGACTCATATCACACAGTCTTACCCGCCATAAACTCAAATAGCCTCTAGTTAATTAACTTCCTATGTAGCCATTTTTATATCCTGACTGACTTTTATTAAACGGAATAAAAACAAATTATCTACTACGTGTTTGGCTTTACCCAATTTATTTTAAGGGCAAACGGCAGTCGGCACTTACTTAATGCAAAGAAAAGCGGGAGAAATTCAATTTTAGGAAGAATAATTTGTATCTTTATTATACTCTCGGACAATATGAATTTTCGACACAGGCTGATTTTTATTACGGAAATTTCGTGGCAATGTATGCTTTTTATATTTTTTATAAAAACTACAAATAAATAAACACCTAACATACACATAAACTCCACACTAGGTTTCCATGTATCGTGGGTATCATAACTACGAGTACCTACCGTGGTACCACACCCATGGTACCACGGCATGAATATTTGCAACACTTTCAAACATTTGTCCTGCTGCGGGAATCGAACCTGCACCTCTTGCGTCTCAGCCGGCTACTTGCCTGCCCTGCCACCGAGATTGTTGATTTTGTTAAAATTTGGAACAGGCACACAAAAACAATGCAAGTTGTGACGTTGTAAGATGAAATGAGGCGGAAACGTCCTTCCACTCAACATGATCGAGTAATTGGGTAAAATTTGCTTTCTATCAGCATGTCTGTTCTGCACAATACCAATGGCTGCTAGTAAGTATATATACTACTAAACACATATTTACTCTCCCTGCTCTGCATACCTACGAGGTGCGCACTAAAAATTTCCGGAATAATACTATGAATGGCCAAAAATTAATTAATTGTTTCTCAACATATTCTCCGTTGTAATTAATGTACTTTTTTATAAGAATAAACAAATTTTGAAACATTAATGCCACTCCGCCGTGACCTCGGAAACATGTTTTTCATACTCTTCGACACCCTCTTCTGGTGATGAAAATGGTACAGTGTGTAGTGATTGGTCCACACCTATCACTACAAACAATAGGCACGTGTCCAGTTTTATTAAAAAAAATAAGCAATCATCTGCTTATCGGCACTTTTCACGCGCACCGCTTTGGTTTGTTTCAGCTTATCTTGAAAGACCCAAACGGATTGCTGCTTTGTTTTGGGGTCATAGCTATAAATCCGAGTTTCGTCACCAGTAACTATATCCCACGCCAAATCTGATGCCCCTTTGTTGAATCCGGTAAGCATGGCATGAACGGACCGAGTCACTTGGTGCAAAATGACGCGTTCCATTTTTGAGCCTCGGTCAAATATGTGGGGGATCCATCACGAGCACAGCTTTTTCACACCCAAATGTTTGTGTACGAGATTGATTGTATCTAACTTATGCCTATGCCTAAAGATGCCCGAATCTTATGGTAGGCCACATGCCTGTCTGTTTTGATCAAACGGCGCACAGCATCTACGTTTTTGTTGCTCACAGCGGTGGACGAGCGAGCATCACGAAAATCAACACTGAGATAGATACGACCGCACTTGAAATCTGCAAACCAGCTATAAATGGTCGTCTTGCATAGTGCTTCATCGCCAAAAAAAGTTTGAAGCTGAGAGAGGCTCTGCTGAACTGTTAAATTAAACTCAAAATCGTAAATCATACTACGAAAACTTTCACGGGTAAATCCATAGTGATTGACATAGTGATTGAAGTGACACACAATTTTTAAAATTACGCCACAATATAAAAACAAGCGTCAGCTAGATGAAACAAACTGAAAGATTTCTATTTTCAAATATTGTAATTACTTTTTAAATATTGTTTATGTAAGTGGCCAGTTCCGGAAACATAATAGTGCGCCCTATGTAGAACGTTAGAAGACAACGCATAGAGATGTTAGCCAGTGATATTTCTTTATACCATAATGTATGCCAACGTGTTTTCCATCGTCTATTACAGCGCCCGTGATGTCGAAGTACAGAAAAAATAGATTACAAAAAACATAATTTAAATCGGAAGTTTGGTAGATATTTGGCCGTATCAGATATATTTGGTAACAGACAAACAAAAAACCTCTTATGGCAAATGCAAATACCGGCTCCTTATTTCGCGAGTAAAAATGTAGTAAAGATTTTACAGTATGGTCAATTTCTGCTAAAATATTGGACAGTGCATTTATCGGGCACTGGGATTATTCCTAATCCTAGAAACTAGAAAGAAAATCTTTAGGTTTTATTTTGAATACGACGAATAGTCAGTGAGAAGATTAGTTAGTACAGCAATTTAAGTGGAGAAAATAAATAACATACCGGTGACAGCTTATGTAAAACAGCAAGCGGATATAGACCGGGTGGTTTGGTTGGATCTGTAGAGAGTAACGTGTAATTCCCTTCTGCATCACCATTGTCGTCCATGTGCACCCAGTACCTAAAAATAAAAAACGTGTGTAGAGGATAGGGGCGTGGAGTGGAGTAAAATCGTGGATTGAGAAGACTTTTTGTAAATTTTTGAAAATGCCGACTGTTTGCGCGACGCGAGACAGGTAACCTTTTGACCGTATCAACTTGCTCACTTACTAAAAAAGCCTCGGATCGCTCCGCGCAAACGGTGGTGGATTTTATTTAATAAGGTAAGTAAGGTAATTTCTGTTTGTTTACATTTATACTTTAAAATTAACATTCTTTTACATAATTTCAAATTCGCGAGGTTCGTCGTCTACAGCGTGAATCACAATTTATGGTCTTAATGTTAAAATTTCTCTCTTAGTTCATCATGGCTGTACAACTAATATTTTTATACCTATTGTAACCCATGTATCGCAAAATAAAGTGGAAATGAAATAAGTAAAATAACGCGCCTCTGCCGAGTTTTCACATAGTAATTATATTGTATGTAGTTCAGTTTAGTTTGAAGAATTTTACTAATTTCTTGTCTTCGTTGGTTTCATATTTTATTCCGAGCAATCCTGCATAACGGAATCACAGTAATTATAATGCTTAACGAGTAAAATTGCCTTTGTGTGACATTAAGTGGAATACAATCTGGGGCATAGCAACGTCTCGGTCGTCCTATAAGGATGGCAAAACGCAAGTCGAATCTCATAGTCTAGCCCAGGACCGTAAGAAACAAAACAAACAAGGCCTGTACACAGCGTGAAGTCAGGCAGTGGTTAATTATGATCATCTTACAAGATAACCCTATCGGATATCGGTGTATCGGATATCGGAACAGAGAGCTCTTAATGTTACATTATGTCAATTCCTATCAATATTCAAGTCTATTATCAGAGTTTCAACTTGGAAACTCTGTTGTTGTTTGACACGTCACGTATCAGACACGTGATACGAGATTAATTAGAACAGTTATGATGGATTAATGTAAATTAGTCTAATCTCGTGACGTCTTCGCAATCAGAGCAGCGTGATAGTCATTTGATATCAGGTAACGAGGATAAGATTTTGATTAATCCGTGGGAATGAAAATATAAAGACATACATTATATAATAGCAGTAGGAAAGTACCTACTATATTCGAGCCGAAATCTACGTTCTCCATCGAATATATTCTAGTAACGTTAAAAAAGTAAAACCAGCGAGTGAACTCCTTAAAACTTGTATACCATTACGGTAATAATCCCCACAACCGTGGTATATAAAAAAAACAGACAGACTAGATTCCGCGCCACCTCCCGAAACTAGCCCGTGGCGATCCTTACGATATCGGGCACCAAAATGGGGAATAGTACCAAATTTTAATAGCTTATGAAGTCAGATTAGAGTTCATCACAATCTTTTCAGATACAGTTATCAACACTTACCCCATAACACTTCGATATGTGGTATTTTTCATGTGCTCCACGATAGCTCTACCATCGCGCAGATCTTCCCCCGTGCTTAGCGCCTTGGCCAGCGCTCGGGCGTACACCCACACTGAGTCATGAAGCCACGCTGCTTCTACAGGGATCTGAACAAGAGATAACAAAATATAAGAGGACATACATTACAAAATACATACAGACAAACATAGAACTCATCCTCCTTTTTTGAAGTCGGTTAAAAAGTTGAATCAGTAACGATTCTCATCTATGTTTGCAGCTAGATAAAAACAAGTTCTGTGGATGCATAATCAGCTTGAGTTTTACTACCATTTACAGGTTATTTAGTAAGTTAAACCAACAGCCGAATTAAGTATATGCTTTATGAATTATGGCTTGGATGCGGAAATTATGGATAAGGAATGCTGAACAATCCGGTACCTAAAAATCTCCTCATAACTAAGGTAAAGAAATTGAATTTATATTATTACAAAAAAAATCTATTGCAAGAAAGCTTAACAATAGCAGTTTCATCGAAAATCTCTTATTTAGTTTTAATTTTATTCCCCACAGGTATCTAAGTAACTCATGACATAAGCTAGTCCATTAATGTGTCACACCTATGTGACCAGAGAGTAGTGTAAACTACGACGGTCTCTTTAAAGTCAGGCTCCGTGCGTGACTAGGATCTAAGAAAAGCTCTAATATTTATTAAGTTTCTCTTGACATGCCCAAGGTCATAAAAACCACATAAAAACCGCTTAATTTATTTGGAACTAACATCGTCGCTGTTTGTGGGAATTTATGGAGAACACGTTAGTTTGAACCGTGAGATACCTACTGTTTTAGACGTTTTATAAATTCAAAGTAAAGTAGACTGAAACTGTTTTATGACTTCATGAGGTACATTTGTACCTCATGAAGTCATAAAACAGTTTGTTTGATCCCAAAATTCTAAAAAAAAAATAAAAAACGGTCAATCCTACAGAGCTCGAGTGTAAATTTTTATGATTGCTGGAAAAGCTAGAGAAGTTGAGCATTGATCCACAATTACACGGAACATTTTCTTCGACATAAATTTCATCTTATTTTATTCGAACCCAGGGCAAAGTGTAATTATTTTTCGTCATGAATGCACGTTAGGTATGTTACGTCGACTCGCGCTGAGAATAAATCGTGCGCTCTGACATAATAATGCTGTACCTGCTGCATTGCAAGGAGAATGGACATAATTAATTATTTGTGTACCTACGGCGGCGTGGCGCTAAACCGGGTCGTGAACCTGTCGTTCAAATAATAATTGAAATATCAAGATAAAGATGATAATGCGCCTCTATTCTATCACTCCATGCAAATATAAGACCAGTCCGAGAAGGACGGTTTTGGATCTAATGAAAAAAACCGAAATAAATTGATCTAGTAGTATTATTAAGTTATTATAAATTATTATTTTTTTCTCTAGAGATACTTATAAGCAATTATGAACTAATTACCAATCCTTCAGAGTTAGAAAAACATGAAATACTGTTGAATTACGAAGACCAACAAGAATGCAAAAACCTTGTTTTTTATAAAGTAAATTTAATTTTATTAAATCACGGACAAACAGTACACATAGTTACACGATAGAGATATTTTACAGCAGTACACTTTTAATTATAACATTTTTATAAAAGTAATTACAATATGAAAGGCAAATAGTATGATCATTCATCTTTCAGTTGGGCAATAACACCATATCATTCTTTTAGATACTTAGTTCTCATATTCCTAAGGACTGCCCAACGAGCATTTTTTTTAGTTTTATTTTTGTATGTTGTCCTGTTTATCTATTTATGTATCTATCATTGACGTTAATTGCGATGCACTCCTAGTTTGAAACGATACAAGAAATCCCGACCAGAAACAAAAGGCTGAAAGTTTACTTTCAGCCTAGAATAGTACACCACTTTAGTTTCAAATTGTATTGTTTTTTCAAGAATAACATACCTTGAGGATACCCTGTGGGAACTCATGATCGTGTACTTCACATTACCTAACCATCTTATTATCTGAAGACAATTTAACTTAAACTTTATGACTCACTGTACAAAAGAAATGCCGTCTCATTTCCCCTGTCCGGTCTAATTGGATTTTTGTCATCAAATTACCACACCCTTGCTACCCGTGGCTTTACGAGATCCAATCCTTGCCACTTTTTAAAATGAATTACTTTCAGAATCTTAGGGATGCGACTTGATTGCAGATTATCTGTAGTGAAAGCATTAACTTCAAATGCTTGGACTGCTCCATCAATTGCGTGCGTTTTTTTTTCGTTTTTTTACCCGACTACCGATTAGAAATATGCGATAATAAGCAAATAGCAGAAATGAGCTTGCCACGCCCACCTGTCACGTGGAATGCTACTACTTGCAAAAACGCGGACATGTGCCAAATGTGAATTTGGACGTGCCTCTAACTACGTCTTACTTGTAGGTTGGTAGCTAAAGATCTACACACTAAGTATGTTTTAAGGAAGTCCATCATGGATAATACAGTCATTAGCGTGTTTTTAGCGCGTGTTTATAGAGCTTTGATTTTTTGGGTCTACTACAACGAAAAATCTCTCTATTTCTAAAAAACTGGCGTGATTTTATGTAGTCTTTTCAGGTCTCTATGTTTATTCGTTCAAGGGTCTTCAGGATGTGACTACCACATATTTCAGTGAGAGTAATGTGGGCGAGTGCATTTTGCAGTTTCTATTTCTGTCCGCAGATCTATGCGAGTGTCAGCGGTGGGTTTAATTAAAGCTGCTATTAATCTGATGAGCGAGTTTAAATTTGCGTTCACATTAATAAATGTTTAGGTGTTTATGCTACCTTTAAATACTTTTATTCGACCAAGGGAAAAAGTAGGTAACTTCGTTTATACAAAACAGGCCGCCCGAATAAAGGTCTTCGACATAGCTTACCGACTATTATGACCGACTATATAGCTTAACATACCTTCCGAAGCACGGAAGCGCTTCGTTCTAAATGCCACCATCGGGCACCTATCCAAATTTTGCTTAACTTTGATATTGGCTAGCTATGTTTGTTACGAAGAAGTTAAGACATGACATACCAAAAATTATTCGAAATTTAATATTCAGTACGCCTTATCTTATTGGGTAATTGACCGCTATTTTTGTAAAATAAACATTCTACGATAGCGGTAATCCACTAGCTACCTTATTTGTGTTGCCAATAAAATTATTTCGATGCTTTATGTGTTATTTTAAAAAGTGAAATGGCTACTTTCAGTCTTGACTAAACAGTTATTTAGTAAATAGATAATAAGTCTGGCGACTTTTAAGCAGCTACATCTATTATGCAAAGTCTTGTTATACTTTTATGGATTAGTTACTGATAGCAGCCATTTGTCAGCGATCAGTTCATAATAGATCAATGAAAAGATGAAGTGATATCTGAAGATAAAATTCTTGAAACAGATCAAAGGGGATCAATAAATATGGATGAGAAAATTGACAACGATTAGCATTTACTTGATTGGTACGAGTAATTTCATGAAATGGCGGCGTTTCACGAAATGCCCAATTCTACGATCGGCCTACGACATATCTACCACATGTTTTGCCAAAAGCTGACCCATTGTCTCATTGAGCATGAGCAGTCGATACGTTACTCTCCTCTATGAAAATTAGAACTGCATTATACAATACGTCCAAAACTGTCTAAAGCAATGGTAGCACTTTCAATGTCTAAGGTACTTTTCCTAGTGAATGCTTCTGGAATAAATCAGTAACTTACCACTTTCCCGCCTCCAAAAGCTAATAATGGATTGGTGAAGTTGAAAGGTGGCATCTGTAATCTTCTGTTGACTTCCTTAGCAAACGCTGGATATGAGGGTGACGGCGAAGGCGCAACTGCTAAGTAAGACCGAAAGGCCCTTAGCGTCCTAGCAGCTGGTTCCTTCCGAAGTGGTCCAGCTAAATACCGGACAGCATCTTCAGAGTCATACTTTTCAACGTCGACTCCGATGGCAGCATATTCACCTGTCGATCATCGTTACGGTGAGTGTCCGAAGATTGACGCACGATTGAAAATTTAATCGATTTGGTACGATGAAATTGAGTGGTGCTACGAGTTGAAATTTACTCGGTGGGTCAACATTTTTACACATTAATCATAGGCACAGATGAGTAGTCTACGCTAGAATGTTTTCGATCCTCAAATTCTCTGAGCTTAGTGGCTGATCCGACTAATCGCTGATAGTTTGATTAGAGCTTTAGTTCAAATTAGTTAGGGTTAAAACGTGCTCCACGTGCCTCAACTCTAACAATAACGATTCCCAAATCAATCCGAAAATTCCAATATTGCTAAGGGTTTCATAATTCAACGACCTACGTGATTTGGGGGAATAAATTTTATACAATCTGAATTATATAAAATTGCTGCGTGCCTCACTGACTAACTGTCAATCGACGTTTAGCATAAACTAAAGTCGTGGAGATTTGCAATCTAAAGGATATGATCCTTTTTATGTGAACTAAGAAAAGATTGTCCGAACCTGCGTACATTTTTGCGAACATTTTGGGATGAACTTTCTAGGCGTATTTCAGATTTCTTTTGCGATTTTTAATGAGGAAAAGTTCCACTTTATAAACTGAAAAAGTATGAGTGTTATGTCACTACATATTGAGAGAGATATTATTGAGCCATATAAAACTCCTTAGACAACTCGTTCAAGAATGGGAAATCCATTTTGTACGCAAATTATGATATGAAAATACATACCTACTATATCATAGACGCACCGATAATGTCAACAGTAATTTATCAAGTGCCAGTATTATTTACACTATTCAAGCTCAACATTATGATTGATCGGTTGTACCGTTAAAACGAATACAGTTTCAATAGAGCTTTGAATGACAATATCTCTTTGAAAGAGTTTTCTATAGGTCCGAGCAGAAAGCTTATTACATTCCAACATTGAGGACGTTCAGACCTAAAGCTTATTTTCTTCGATAGTTCATTCAGATTGGAAGATCGGGGTCGGTACTTTTCTTGTTATTATTATAGAAGCAATGAAGTATAGGCATTTTTCTTGGTACCTATACAAATAAAGCAATATACTTTATGGGTACTAAATTCTACAAAGCCTTGATAAAATTGCCATTTTGAAGAATAATAACGGGACTTAAATATGGACAGATTAGCAACATATAGTGCCTTATTGTAAAGCTTTCATTCTATGAAATGTAATTGGAACAAGATAAATAATATTCTATGAAATTTATACTGGTCCTAAAGTTCTATAATTATATTGTGGAGGCAGCATTATAGAAGTAACTCTACTAACAATTGAGACGCTTCATTTCACTTCTGAATCACGTGTCAATTTAGAAATCCTGTGGCATCAATTCATATCCCTTAAAATAAAATGGTGTGAATGGCACTCAGCTGAAACGCCCTCGGATAATGGGATGTTGTCGAGCCAACAAAGGGAAAACCTAGACAAATATATCAAAGATCTTATGAAAATCATACACGTTGCTTCTTTCAGTCTAGAGATCTGAGATATGATTCTATAATGCCGTGGATAAGGGACTTTATCATATTTACCTTTTTATTTTATTTTTTTAGTTATAAGTTACAAACTAGAGTGAACAATGTTTGGTAAATGTATGACCCACAGCGTCATCCACCGATTACTTTATAACAATATTAAACAGGGTAGGCTTAAATCTGTTGCAAGTTTACGCATAGATACAGGTTTATAGTAGGTAGGCAGGTACATGCGTTCAAAACATTAACAGTTTGTAAGTATTCATTAAGATAGGTAGGTATGCATAAACCTGGATAATAAGGGACTTTATCATATTTATCTTTTATATTATGTTTACTAATGGCAAAAGTTTGGAGTAACATGTTAATGTAGTAACAATAAAACATGGTTGTTTTTTTACTATGTACTACAAGATCGCTCTCAAAGTTAAGTTAGACTAGATTTCAAGGTGTATGGCTCTAGAATAGCATGAAGGTTTAAAAAGGCCAGCTAGACCCTGCGAAATGAAAACTGTCAAATATGCATAACGCTCACTTCGACGCAAAAGCGAAGCCATCTACTTCCTCTATTATATTGACAGCAAAGGGATGGGGTCGCCTCAGTTTGTGGAATTTCTACTCGGGAATCTTTGGTTTAGACTTTATGGCATTTAAAATCAGTTTTTGACCGTGATATTTTATATAACCTAGATTATATAAAATATCACGGTCTAGACCTAGAACCTAGAAGTGCCATCTACAATTGACGTATTAGGTTTGCATATATAAATGGTAGAAATAGCTGGTACCTACTATTTAGAAAAAATTAGAAACCTTGCCACCCTATTTGAATCATAATAAATAACTGATTGATACAAATTTACATAATAAGGTAAAACCTACTATTTGAAAAAAAACTAAATTTTTATTTGTTTGAATTACGATTTGAAAATTGTGAATGATCTAATTCATGATAGTTTTTGCAATAAAATTACAAAATTCTTTCAAGGAAAATATTTTCAAAAGAACAGTAGACTCTTTGTTAACCATTACACCAAGTAGTTACCTATTACCTATAATACAATATTGAAACTTACCAGAATCTAATAGTTGCATCGCATCCAAAGCCAGCATCAGTCCAATATGGTCATGGTAGTATCCCACAGTCACGTAAACTGCGAAAACATATTATATTTTAACACTGTTATGTTTATTATGAAAACAGGGCGCTATGGCGCTCATTAGGAGAGGCCTATGTCCAGCAGTGGACTAATATTGGCTGATGATGATGAGGATGACGATGATGTTTATTATACTCAGAATCTATTGAAAGGTGAAAAGTGACTTAAAATAACCTCTTCCCTCGGCTTAGCCCGCGAGGTATTCTTATAAAAAATATAATGTACCAATGCCTATGTATTGTGTTATTCTAGGTTACTAAATATACCTGTTCCAAATTTCAAGAAAATTGGTTAAGCCGTTACGAAGATTATTAGTAATAACCATAAAAACATTCATACTTTTGTATTTATAATATTAGTAAGAATCTAAAAATATTTTGTTTATTGCACTCAAAGTCTATTGAGAAAAGTGCTCTTCCATATTTCATCGATAAGAAACTGGTTTACCTTTTTCCTTCTCTAAAAATACTTGAGCGTGTTACTGAATTTGAAAAAAGTATAATTTATACTTATTACGATCTTTAACAGAGCAGACAACGCTTTCATTTATGAAACAAAATGGTTACTATAGCAAACATGGTCTAACGACAGTTACCGTGCATTGTTACTATAAGAGCCCACATTCAACGCATTATTTTCTTAATAAGCTCTGCAGGTCCAGAGCTAATAAGTGCTATAATAGAACAAAGTGGATATTATTTAAGCAATTCACTTAAGCTTGAGTTCACCAACAGAAACAGAAAATCACGTCTGACCTTTGATTATGATGACAGATTCCTATGAAAACATGTCCTAATCAAAAAGCTTTGATTAGGACCTAACCACCCATCATTGTGTTAGTGAACTCGGGCCTGAATGTTATTGGTGCTTTAAGTTAGTCTCATAGTTATACAATTTTACCTTTATCATCATCATCATCATCATCACAGCCTGTTAAAGTCCACTGTTGGACATAAGGTTTCCTCTAAAAAGTGCCAGGACTAACGATCCATACCAACTTTAAGATCCTTTAGGATTTCGATCTTCTACCACACAAAATTAGAGAAAAGGCTTACATAGTCCGCCTGAGACGTAGAAGGTTGTGGGTACGATTCCCGTCGTGGTATAAATGTTTGTATGATGTTTGTATGACCCGAGACAAATATTTGCATATTTGTCTCGGGTCTAGGTGTTTTCTATTTATAATAAGTAACAATTTACATAATTATATAAGTAGTAGGTATATCAGTAATTTAGTTCCCATAACACAAGCTCTGCTTACTTTGGGGCTAGATGATGATGTATGAAAATGTCCAGCATTATTATTATTATAAAGAAACTTAAAACAAACTCACTTCTAGTATCTTTATAAGTGTCTCTCACGATGTCGAGAAATGGATTACGCGAGAAATTCTCCCGTCTGTTCTCGTAGTAATAAGGCTGCCTGTACACTTGCACTGTCCGCACTGAAATCTGTTGTTCTCTAACAGCGGCTATTATGGCGAGGGCTAGCCGCGAGAAATCATGGTTTGGTGCTTTGAGGTATATGAAACTGACCTGAAAAAAAAAGTGTTTTAACGGTAATTAGCAATATGAGTTTTACGTGGAGCTGTGCATAGCAAAATGTGTGTGTTTATGTGGAACTGTACATGTACGTGGAATTGTAGAATTTGTTTTTTTCTCATCGTCAGCTCATGTGAAGAGCTGGATTTAGACCACTTTGCTCTTAATCCTTGTATGTGCATCGTAACTTCTCAGATTGCATTCAAGGCAGAGTTTATTTTATTAAATGCTCATAAAGGATAGTAGGTAATTAAATATATAGTTTCTATGAAACAACAGTCCTCATTATCATTAGACTATACAATATAAGTAAGATCAGGTATTGGGATTCTAATCAACTTTCGGAAGGGAAATCACCTTCTCTTTTATTATAGTCGTTGCAATACGAGGCATGTCGATATACCTACCTCGGTTGTCCGAGTGGATAAACTTCAGAGCCTCATCAAAATGCGTTCAGTTGTTTTCAACTAAGCTTTCAAGCATCAGCTAACCCGAGTAGTTCGAAAGTTCCAAACAAATAGTGAAGCAAAGTCGGAAGGGAGTGAGATAGATATGCAAATAAGTATTGTTTACATGCATGAAATTGAAATTCCTTAGCACGGCAACGACCGAACGGGAGATATCGATGTCCGACGGGCGGGTGCGAGCAAACGTAGCATAAACGCGCTTGTTCGAACTGGCTACGTCTCGGCAATACTGTGGGACAAAAGATAAAGTTAAAATTATATTTGAGCTTACACACTGCATATCATCAGATCACTTCTCAATCACTTTATTTTAATGTAGTCATCGGAACCGCACATTACTTAGCAATTTAAACCACTGTTTCATAAAGTGGGCGATAACGCAACCTTGTGGGCTCTGTTGCTATGTTTAAAAAAATCCCAAAGTGGGTGGTGGGAAAAATAACTTTGAGAACCTGTGATTTAAACAGATGATCGAAACTGCGTTAGAAGCGTTTTCAAGATGAATTGCCTACAAAAAAGCTTGCGCGGTATTATAATAATCCACATCGATTTTGAAAACGGCGACCCTAATTACTAGAATTTATCCTAAACCTACTCCTTTGCGTAAGCCCTGGTATAAAAAAAGGCTTGTTTATAATAACGCAAAATTCAAAATACAAAATTCTAAAGCGATGATCGGTTGGTGTAGGATGACCGTAATTTTATACCCTTATGGTTGCCTTATATGGTATGCTAGTAAAGAAACTGCATTGCACGTAATCTAAAACGATAAATAAATTACAATTCGATTACATTTTGCTTTGTTTATGTTAATCGAAACTGCAAATGACTTTTAAGAAAATATAATACCTCTAGATAGAAGATAGAAATATATAGATTATACGAGGTATTTATTTGTCTTTAGTGTCAATATTTGATGATAGGTACACATTTTGATGAGTGTATACAAGTATCATTGATGCTATCGGAATCTTCTATCACAATTCAGAGTTTCTGAAGAAAACCTAACAAGCAAGAACAATAATACACGCAGCAAAGCATTAAAACATATCCCGGAAACAGGCCGTACAAAAATCTGATAAAGTTCAGACAGAACTTTGGCGAAATATGGGCATCGATAAAGGTTATTATTTAGTGTTGCCAGGCAGTAATACATCACTGTACGAAGCGTTATTAATGAAATTGCTATTACCATAACACCCACAGTACCATGTAACGCATTAGGCGTGAATCTCAATGACAATGTCTATGGGGAATTAATAGCCCGTTGAATGTATGTACCAATTCATAGAAGCTGGTTTTTGCTGTGGCATCGTGGTTAAGAAAGAAATGTTCCGATCCCAGCTATGGTTTGATTCCCAACTAGCAAGGGTTTCATTGAGCGCAAACGATTGATAAATAGAGTATAAATAAGCAATGTTTCATTTCTACTCCATTCATCAATAGTTTGTCGTCGAAAAATAGTCACTAATGGCAATACTTATTGATTACACCTAATGAGTATAGTAGTGGACAGTAAAATGATACTCGGCCGAGAGAGTTGAGTAGACGATTAGGCTAATCGCTCGAACTAGCACTCGTCAAAGTGTTAATACGAGCACTCGGCCGAGAGCACTGTCTCGCCTCTACTCATCTCGTTAGGTGTAATCAACCCATTTTATGAAGTAGATTGTAGCCGAATACTCGTGAACCATAATGTGCTATAGGAACTTACGTATGGAGTGTAAAATTTCAAAAACATACATACAGACTTATATTTATATAATGGGACGAGCGAGAAAGTACAGTCGGCAAACCAGTATTTAATTTCATTAAAATAAGAAAAGGAGCTAACGAAATCATATACTTGTAGCTTTTAGGTTAATGTTTTAATTTCATAAGATTTTGGGGACAAACTTGCATCTCAAATAAAATTAATTCATTGATTAATTTACCAAGTAAAGTTAAATAGGTGCACTATACCAGGCCACTCAGAAAGTATTGCGAAAAAAAACTCTTTTGTATAAGGCACTAGCTACTTATTTTGAAAAATTTGGTTATTTAAAAGTAAAAATACCATTGTTTGAATTTCGAATTTCTCTCCACATTTTTTCGTTCTTCACGTGGTTTCCCTCTTTAGGATTTTTTACTAAAAATCCTAAAGAGAGAAACCTGATGAGTCATTTGATCGACTTCAAATGGTTTTTATGGATGAAGGACCTTCAAAAGCAACCATCTACCGTTGGCATAGCGAGTTCAAGCGCGGTTACCCTACTTTGGGGGATGAAAAAAGGAGTGGTCGTCCTACGACGGCTGTCACGGAAGAAAATGTGCTGGCAGTAAAAAAATTAATTCAAGAAAACAGGCGAATTACATACGAAGAGATTCAACATACACTGCAGATTGGTTCGGGAAGCGTTCACAAGATTCTTCACGAACACCTTCGCGTGAGGAGGATAGTTTCGCGCTGGGTGCCGCACAACCTCACCGAAGCTCAGAAGCAGGCCCGTGTGGAGTGTTGCCGTGATATGATTCAAAAATTTGAAGCAAGCTCGTCTCGGCGCGTTTACGACATTGTGACAGGTGTCGAATTCTGGATTTATCAATACAATCCAGAAACAAAGCGTCAGTTGACAGTTTGGCTGTTTCAAAACGAACCAACGCCTACGAAAGTGAAGCAATCGAGAAGCGCGGGGAAAATTTTGAACGCTAGTTTCTTCACTTTGACGGGGTATCTGGTTTCAATTCCATTACGAGACCAAAGCAGCATCAACGCCGAATGGTATACCACACAAAAACTTGCCAGAAGTTTTGTCTGCAATGAGCAACAAGCGACCGAACACCGGGCTCCGCGGGGTACTGCTTCACCATGACAACGCGCCCGCGCACTCAGCGCTCAAAACGAGGGACTTCCTGAACACCACACCGGTCAGAGTCTATCTAGAGATGATTGACTCTGTGCCTGATCTGGCACCGTGTGACTTCTTTTTATTCCCTAAAATAAAAAAATCAGCTGAAAGGGATACAGTTTTCATCGCCGGGAGACGCGCTAGCATCGTTCGAGATTACCGTGGAAGAGGTGTCTGCGGCGGACTGGAAAAAATGTTTCGAAAATTGGTTCAGACGCATGAAACTTTGTATAGAGGCTGGTGGAGAGTTCTTTGAAAAGATTGAATTAAAATATTTTATCCATAGAAGTTAGTTTTTTAGTTTCTCAAAACTTTCTGAGTATCCCACGTATGTTTACACTTACATAAACAATATTTAAAAATTAATATTAAAAATTAATACAATATTTGAAAAAAAAAATGTGGCTATTGAAAATAGTTTGTTTCATCTAGCTTGAACTTGTTTTTATAAATTGGCGTGATTTTAAAAATATTTGTCTACATCACCATGGTTTTGACTCGTGAAAAGTTTCGTAGTATAATTTACTACGATTTTAAGTGTAATTTGACAGCTCAGCAGAGCCTCTCTCAACTTTAAACTGCTTTTGGCGATGAAGCACCATGCAATGCGATTATTTATATATGGTTTGCAGAATTCAAGCACGGTCGTCGACTATCTTAGTGGCGAGTTTCGTGATAGTCCGTCCCGCCCATCGCAGTGAACAACAAAAACGTCGATTCTGTGCGCCATATGATTGAAACAGACAGGCATGTGACCTACCATGAGATTTCAACATCCTTAGGCATATGTCAGTCAGATACAATCAATCCTACACAAACATTTGGGTGTGAAAAAACTGCACTCGCGACCGCGATACTTGGTGCAATGCCATGCTTACCAGATTCAACGAAGAGTTATCAAATTTGGCGTGCGATATAGTAACAGGTGACGAAGCTTGAATTTATTGCTACGACCCCAAAACATAGCAGCCATCGACCGTTAGGGTCTTTCAAGATGAGCCGAAACTAACTAAAGCAGCGCGCGTGAAAATTGCCGATAAGCGGATGATTGCTTCTTTTTTCATAAAACTGGACACGTTGCTACTGTTGCTTTGAAGAATCGTCGTACAGTATATAGTTATTGGTACACGACCATTGTTTGTCGGAAGTTATTGAAGAACTTCATAAAAATAACCGTAAACACCGATCATCTTGCACCATGACA
Source organism: Perizoma flavofasciatum (assembly GCA_958496245.1). NCBI lineage: Eukaryota > Metazoa > Arthropoda > Insecta > Lepidoptera > Geometridae > Perizoma > Perizoma flavofasciatum. The sequence continues at coordinate 6,568,022 of OY292425.1, read as the reverse complement.
ATGTCAGCTCATACACGGCCAAACAGACAAACGAATTTTTGAAGGTGAAAAACGTAAAATTTATGAGTCATCTGTATACAGTTCCAAACTGGCACCTTGTGACTTATAATCTGTTTCCAAAAATTATGAACCAAATATGCGGTTAACGTTTTTCATCAGCAGAAGAGGCTGTCGAAGAGTATGAAAAACATGTAACCGAGGTCACCACGAAGGAGTGGCATAAATGTTTTCAAAATTGGTTTATTCTTATAAAAAAGCGCATCAACGCTAACGGAGAATATTTTGAGAAACAATAAATTGCAGGCATGTACAAAGGCGAGCTTAGCCCTAAAAAGGGTTTTCTTCCAGCAACCTTTGAGGAGATCATAGTACTTTTTCTCATTCATTCAGGAAATTTTTAGTGCGCCCATCGTATATCTTTTTAAACTGTTATGACAATGCTATCATTATATGCCTCGAGTGCATTAATTCGTTATTACAACGAATGAATGCAGGTGCACGTTATTATCTCTATTGTTATTTGAACAATAGCTGCACAATACATGCATTGCATATAGTTTAGTAAAAGGTTTTGTCATACAAAATAGGTTTAACTGCCTACAACGCCATGCATAATTGATATAAAATTATTATCCAAAGATATTCTGTGGGAGAAGAAACACAATAGTAATAGTAATTACATAAATTTATTTTATGTTATTAGGAGAAAAAGCTGGGCCACTTATTTCATTCCAAGATGGTGTATCTTGGACCATCTTAGAATTACGAGTATTTAATAATATAAAACATTAAATGACAAAAAACCGACTTCCTCACGTGCTTACGTTATTTTGCTCAATAGGGATGGCACTCTTCGAATAAAAAATAAAAGTATAATTGCCCAAAATAATGTTAAAGGTAGTCGTGATTCCATAAGATGATGATGTTCTTTGAGGCTTACAGGAAAAGTAGAAATCCCTCAGGAATATTTTTTTTATTCCTGAGGGATTTCTACGGATCACGTCAGGATCATTCTCTATACAACAACAAAAGAATGACCCATAAAAAATTTACAAAAACAACTGAATTCAGAAACATTTTTTGCAGTCGGTTAAAAAAATACTGTGTTACAATTAGTACTTACTCTGTAGATTTGGTCTGACATAACGATTGAGAAATAAGAAAGGCAGTAAGTGTAAACTTAATAAACGATAAGCCTCAGGTGACCGGTTTTTTACCAAAAGTCTTGAAAGTCATACTCTGTCACACATTTGCGTTCCATTATATAAAAATACATACTTTTCGTTTCATTTTCGTAAAATGTAACGTATTTATCAATGCCAGTGGGCTAGGATGGTGTAAAGGTCAGTGCAAAAAAGTCAGTGTCAAGGAATTATTTCAATGCGAGTATGAGGGTATACTCGTAACTGATTTCATAGCTGTGAGAATTTTGGTTAACAATGAGCTTTTGAAATTTTGGAAAATTGGTTATGATTCGCTATTTTGCTGATATTCAATAATTCATTTTTTTATAATATCCAAAAATGATCAATTTTGGCGGGACCTCCCACTTGCTACAAGATCGATAACAGCCTTGGGGTCTAGACAAATACCACTTTCTGTTGGCGTTAACGCCTGCGGAAAGATTGTATTGTGTCGGAGTGATATTAGCTGTTGAACCTTGCCAAATTTGCGTTAGCGTGAAAGGAAAAGTAAGCTTGAGGTATTTGTCTAGACAGGTTCTCAAACTTTTTTTTCCCACCGCCTACTATGAGAATAAATAAAACCTAGCGCGCCCCTAAAGTTTTTAAACATAACAACGTATGCTTTCTCCTCTAGACCGCTTTAGCGTCCTCAATATCAATATCGCCCACTTTGAGAAAAAGTGGTCTAGAACCTGGTCGAAATTTTTGGGATGTTTAGCTTCGATCTCGTGTCTTAGTGGGCGTACCAAGCGGGAGGTCGCAGGTTCAATTCCTGCCGGGGTTGATATTGTTGGGAATTTATAAATATCATGAGATTTCCCATAAGTGTGGATTAACATTTTGAAATAAAAACATATTAACATTGTTTATTTATTGGGACTGCATGAACGTATCAACACATGTTTTCCGTTACCATTAACTGATAGGAGGTCAGAAATACTGGAACACTGCTGTCAGCAACCCAAAGTCCTTCTCCGCTACTTCAAGGAGTTGGGCTGGTTGGGTTCAGGTAGAAGGGGGATAATACACCCCAATTCGGGACGTCAGTGCAGATCTCAGTTTCCCCACTTAGAATCAGAATTAGAACATTGTTTATTATTTTGTCATCAGTACTTGCAAATTCACTCACATAGCTGATCATAGGTAGATTGAAGGCTGCAGCCATACGGCCTTCGTGGACACACGTCTCCTGCGGACCGATGAATGCGGACACGTTAGCTGCCCACAATGCGGCCACCTTTAGGAAAGAAACATTCATTGAAATCACAAGGATCATATAGAAATGTCAACTAAAAACTACGTAAATTTAAATTTTTTAAGTGAATTTACGTCGATTCCTCACAATCAAAAACATGGCATGAACATATTATTATCTACTCTTCTTTTGGCATTTGTTGGTCAGTATCTTTGATAAGGTTCAGTAAGGTTGTAGTAAGGTATAGAAGTAAATCTTAAAAAAACCCTAATATCATTGAAATCACAATGATCATATAGAAACGTGAATTTAAAAACTACGTGAATTTACGCCGATTCCTCGTAAAATTTCGCCGATTTTCGTGAATTTATTGAAATTTGAAAGTGACTTGATAAGGTATTATTTTCATTTGTCAAACATCGGGAAACAATGAAACGCATAGTCATGGTAAATATATAGTTTTTAGTGAAAATTACTTTCAGCTAGGTTTTTGAACCTAGCTGAAAGTAATTTTCACAAGAGAGCCGCGTTGGCTTAGTGGGCTGTACCCCCACGATCCGCAAGACGCGGGGTTGAACCCGGGCTTGCATTAATGGTACGTGCTCAAAAACTGTGAAAGAAAATATCAGTAGGAAAATTCGTAAAATACGAGTATCGCTAGGAGACCAGCATGCCCTAAAGCCAATAATCCGAAGGCATATCAGTTAGTGATCCAATATGCGATCAGCATGTTACATATTGCATCTAATGATAATAATTCTGGACATTTTCCACACAGCATCATCTAGCCCCAAAGTAAAGCTTGTGTTATGGGAACTACATGACTGATTTGACAACCTCTGTGCGCAGTGGGCGAAGGCCCGCCTGAGACGCAAAAGGTTGCGGGTTCGATCCGCCGCAAGACAAATGATTGTTCTACAAATATTTGTCTCGGATCTGGGTGTTCTCTATGTATTATATGTATATATTTACAAAAAATAAAAAAGTATATAAGTAGTATATCAGTCATGTAGTTTCCATAACACAAGCTCTGCTTAGTTTAGGGTTAGATGATGCGGTGTGAAAGGTGTCCAGCATTATTTAAAGACGTGAGCGTGTATGCTTATATTTTATCAAACAGACATTTTACACAATTTGTATCACGACATTTGAATGAGATTTGCAAGAACTAAAAGTAACTTTTTTATGTGACGACTTTAGAGGAAACAATTTAAAACAAGATTAATCCTTGCTAATAAGTCAAAGTAATAAAGTTGAACCGTAAACGCTTTAGTTTTCGAGCGTCCAACAGTGTTACATCCCACAAGTTTACGAGAGCTGCAGGGAAAAACTGTGAGAAATTTAATATGAAACAAAGATTTAACACAAGATTCTTTATCCGACCGCTTTGACGATAATCTTTATTCGTATCGTAAAACTGAGGAATATTAAGCCCTATTTTACTACAGTGGTACAAACGCAATTTGTGGGTACTTGGAGATGAAGATATGGTATCAAACACCGAACTGATATTTTAATTCTTATGAAATGATCAATAGGTATTTATTTCGTAGAGTTAAGAGGATGGTCTAGCAACGTGATTTTTGTAGAACTAGTATTTTTTGAAGTCATATTGCACAAACAAATCATAAAAAACCCTTATATTCATGGTAAATACTTCAGCAGATTGTAATCTAATTTTAATCTATTTATGTACCTAATACAAAGGGATTAACGACAAAAATCCTAACATGAGATATCATACTTTTAAATATTTTAAAGAAATAAGTAAGTAGGAAAATATTTTTTTTACTGTATCACTAACATACTTAAAATCATCGAGATCAAATAATCTTGGGTTTATTGTAACATTTTTTTGAATGGACAAGAAAGATTTGATGTGTCAAGAGTATTTGCGGTTCTATGCTCAGCTACGAGCAATAGAGCGCTCCTTTCTTGGGCATCATTTGCAATTCGTCTCTCATTATTCACCCTTTGTTTAGTACAGAGGAGGTATGGCATGTGCCATTATGTTTCATTCTACATAGAATATTGTTAATTTCGTTTATCGTTTGAAACCACTGTGTCACAAAATTTCCAACAGCTTTAACAACTGTTTAGATCTTAAAAAAATAACAGAACTGGTAGGGTCTAAGGTTTAGACTTGAAAGTGGTGGAAGAAATAATTTAAAAGAAAATAGCAGTCAATGCTGTTGGTAGAGCAGAATAGCTATTATGTAGTATTATGCTTATCATTGAGGGCACTCGAACGATAATGACTGGAAGCAATTAGCAAGCGACGTAGCTCTTTGGAATAATAAGGATGGGAGTTTCAATTCCATTAAGCCTCTGGTCTTAAGACTTAGGACGCAGTCTTTTAAAATACTACGATACAAAATCATATGCGATACGCACTTACTGTATCATACGCTTGATTGAATATTCCAAAATGTTGCTGCTTCTGACAGCAGAACGCGGCAATGGTTGCAGTAAATCACAGCCCACAAAGGGACTCTACAATATACGGTAATTATAGCAATCTCCTCATCTCTAAATGACCAATGAAGCATTAGAAATAAAACTTTATACTTGTAAATTATACTGTTTACGTATAAATACGCCATTTAGTGACTGTCCTTACTAGATCTGACAATACACAGTTTCACAACATGGCGTGCTTTTTGTTACAATAGCTGATGATCTCTATGACCGTGCGTGGCCTCTCTCGCAGACTCCATCAACATACAGCGCCAAGTGTCACGTGTCATCTAGATGTCAGGCCTGAGTGAGTGTGCTTACTGATGTATTCATTTTACCAGCCTATCTTAAACACAATACGCCACATTTTAAGCGACACTTCAGTCTAATGTTGGATTTAGACAGCTTCAAAGACACGCTCTTAACAGTGCTGATCCAGATTTACCCTCAAAAGCTTAAATTGGATCTTTTTACGGAAGATGGGTAATAAACGTTTCACAGAATGGTAATGGTATGAAGGTGTAACGTTTCGCAACGATAACATTTTACTGCGAATATCAAACCTTGGAAATCTGAGACTTCGATTGCCTCATCTTTTATAGACCAGATCCTGACTACAAAAGGTTTATACATCTGCTGATATGTAAGTGGGATCTTTAAACCTTGGGTACACTGACCCGTGGGCGTCTTTGTCTTCGTGACACCTTTTTGTCTGAGGAAATGTTCCAAGATTATTCATAACCGCTGCGCTGTTACGCGGACAGCTTCAAATCTTTTTTATCGGCAAAATCATCATCAGCCTGTAGAAGTCCACTCCTGAAAACCTCACCCAAAGAGTGCCATGACGAACGATCTTGGGCTATTTCCATCCATTGACTTCCCGAAACCTTTACAATCTTATCAGCCCATCTTTTGTAAGATGCATCTTTTGTAATATAGAGAGGCCTTCTTATGAAGGCCTCTCTACATTGCATCGTCCGGTTCGTTGTCGCCATTCGAGAACCTTTCTTCTGCAGCGGTTGTCGGTTCTGCGAGCTATATAGCAGCAGGCCATAGCCTGCCCACTGCCACTTCTAGTTGCTAATTCTAAGAGCTATGTCTACATTTTTATAACAGGGTTGTATACGAGTAAAACAGTTTAGCCGGAAGTCTTGTGATGCAACAGCTATAAAGTTATGGTTCAAGTTTTATGTACTCGTATCACCCTCGCACCGCCAGCTCCACTTTACGAGCTCTTCCGAATACATCAATCTCATGTAATGTTCATAATAAGATTAAACGTAATAGTCCTTCAATAGCTTTTCCTGTCCTGTTTTTGATAAAGACTACGAGGAAAAAGCTAGTTTGAAAAACAAGACATCAATTCCACAGTAGAACTTGTCATAAATGTTGTAAGGAAACATAAAAAATGTTATAAATTCTAATTATAATAAAATGTTATAATCTTGCAAATATTTACAGTTTCGCTAAAATACGATGCGATAATTGGACTCTCTAGGAACTGGCTGAAGTCTTTAGCAAAAGGTTGATATCTAATTAAGTAAAACTTTGGTGCTCTTCCTAAAACTTATGTAGCTATTTCGGTGAAGAATGAAGTATCGGTAAAAATGGCACCAGAAATATATTTCAAGTTGAAGAACTTGCCAACATATGATATTTCCAAAGGAGACATTGGACCCACGATTTCCATTTTATGCATTAACTAGGATAATACGTCAAGCTACGCACAGTGGGTGGTCACGTTATTACCAACCTAAATCTGGATTCTACTTTTACAGAGAAATTATCTCAGTTTTCTTACATATATATTATATACTTATGTATATATGTAAGAAAACTAAGATAATTTCTCTGTATATGCATGGGCATAGGCCCACCATAACCACTTACCCATATTAGCTAGACCCACTATACTTACCCAATACTGGTGGACTACTGAAATAACCCTTTGTATTAAGACTTATTGAGCTATGAATGACTCGTTGTTTTGATGAAAGTGGGACTTTGAAAATCCTTTGGCAGCAGGAAAATATCTGAATTGCGTGCACTTCTTTGGGCCAGTGACCGAACACATTTTGCTGTACAACTGACGTTCTCTTACATGATGCTTACTTATGCAATGTTGTTCATTATGTGAACGCGAGCCAAGTCGATTGAATCGAAGTGAATTAAGCTAATAAGATTCTCGGATGAATGAGGTATGCGCTCGAGATGTTACGGCGGCCATCACTAGTTTGTTCACTGCAGTCATTGGATTAGGTCTTATCTTATTGTAATTCTAAAGTACATCCCCTCTGTATATTTCGAAAATACCTATTTTTTTCCCCCGAATAGTACTAGCACTCTACCAATTTGAAATTAGTATTTCATGAAGAAGGGCAATTAATTTTCCTGAAAACCACCCAGTATGTAAATTGAATTCAAGCTCATTATGCTCACTATAATGTAACTGCAACCTAATGTAATTGCGATCGCTAACCAATATAAAATGTCGTTTGTTCATTTGTGAATGCACGACAAGCTTTTCGTGCGAAAGCTATAACTATAGCTAATTAATATTTCAGACGCATAGATCTGTCGCTTTATTTGCGTTTGAACGATCACGACCAAGGATTTATGAGCTGGCTCTTATTGTCCATATCCTCAATTCAATTCCTTTTCAATTTATTCACAGGAAACAATCGCTAATTAGAATTGGATATTTTTTTTTTAATTTATGCAAATCGTCTCAGCACGCTCACCCATTAGTTTCCGTGGAGATTAGGCGTACTCTATAGAGTCCAATCAATAAAAGCTACATTTAGTCTATACAATATGGTATCTAGATATACGAACCTTCATTTATACCGATTGAGAACAATTTCAATTACAATAACTTTGCCGCTATGGTGCAAGATAAATTATTAGTTATCTTCTATTATGATACTCCTGCAAATGCAATCTGTGCTCAGACCCTGTGAAAGAATAATGGCCAATGGACAACGGGCGAGTGGGCTTCGACTTCTAGGTAATTTTTCAACCGATTGGAAAAAGTGTTCCGATACTAAATTGGAATATTTTATGTGATTTTTGTCTGCTTTAGATTTTATGCCAAGACCGGGTTGGGTCGTAAACCTAATTTATGAATATTGGTAGCACACACCTGTCGTATGGAAACTTCTTCTTGGCCGTACGTTTCAGCGACAACGAAGTCTAGAGAATGGCCCATCGGCCCCAGCAGTATTTCATTCACTTCATCGACCGCCATGGATATTGCTCCTGTTAAAATATAAATGAGAATTAATATTTGATTTGCTTCGTGTGATATTCTAACTAGATTCCCTTTGGTATCTGTAATTTTTCATTCACTTCCTTGACCCTCATGGATGTTGTTTCTGTTAAAATATAAAGAGTAAATAAATTAATATGGTTGATGTCAATCGATGGTTCTAGTAAAATTTCTTCGTGTGATTTTATTGCTTGCCCATTGATTTCGGTAGTTTTTTTTATTCACTTCCTCGCTATCATGGATATTGCTTCTGTTGAAGTATAAAGTGTATAAAAATAAATATGATTGATGTGAACATTTCTAGGTATACTATGCTAATAGTGAATGTTTATTTGCCTACCTATATAGCTAGATATGAAGATATTTTATAAAGTGTGTGCGCGCGTGCCAAATGCTAGCATGTATTAATCTTTGTGGGTCGGATCTCGGATCGATCTGGCAGTAAAATAAACAGACATATCTTTGATCGCATTTATAAGCAAAGCGTTGTGCTAGTGTGTGCAAAGTCTACTAAATAATACTTTATAATGTAAACATGAATTTAACTGACGCAAGAACATATAACTTACTGATTTTGTTATAGGCATTTAACATTAACTACAAAGTATTGTTCATAATAGATAATGTGAACTAGGCTAATGCGCAATTATGATAATGGATGTCCCTTCGATTGTGATAAACTCTTCATTATAACTGAATGCATGTATGTATGTATATGTTTAAGTATAAAGATATAATGTACTAGCTTCTGTCCACGGCTTCGCCCGCGTGGTACCCGGCTAAAAAGTAGCCTATGTGTTATTCTGATGTATACACTATATTACTGTAAAGTTTCATTAAAATACGTTCAGTCGTTTTTGCGTGAAAGAGGTACAAACATCCTCACGAACTTTCGCGTTTATAATATTAGTAGAATATCAAAAACTTTTCACTTTCACTTAAGAGGAAACGTGGACAACGACAAATTTGAATACAAAAAAGCGGCAAAATAAGGTATGTAAAAACAAATAGCAGGTTATGCGGCTTTCAGAATATAATAAGAAAATAGAAAGAGTGTCTCTAACAGTAGGAGTACTCGGTATCTCAGAATGGCTACTTCCCACCATATCCAAGCCCATTGTTCTCGGAAAAGAAATTTTCATAATTTTTATTTGTTCCCAACCACATCCATGAGCATTTAATAATAATTTTTAAAAATATTTTCGGTCATACATTAGTTCCCACTCACATCGATGCATAAATTTAGGTAGAGACAGCACGAGGGTCTTCTGATTGTTTTATCTCCTGTTTGGTCTTGCACCACAACATGCAGCAAATTGGCACTTAGCGTCATAATAGATCAAGGTTAAATGGCTGACTTTACTGATAAAAAGCTGCATTTTTGTTTCAATGCAATAAAAAAAAGAGAGAGAGAGCCGGTTAAGTTGCTTTCTGATTAGATAAAAAAATGTCTGTTTTGCTTGTAAGCTTGACTAGCAAACTATGACAACTAAACTATGAATAGTAACTACTTAGCGACTAGCGGTTTTTTTATTTGTTTGCGTTGAATTTCTTGCAATTTTTCTATTAAGGTAGGTAATCATAAAATATAATTAAATCTTTAAAGAAGGTATGATTCAAATTAAAATGTACTTACTTATAATGACATTCAAGAGCCATGGTAGAGCCAAGCATTATTTTAGACTCGCAACTTAAAGATTGAACATCATCGTCATGATACAAATAAATAAAACCCAGAAGCCATGCTTATGTTCACTGTACTAAAATGTTTCGTGGATGTGAGAGGCAATATTTTTTTTAATTTAATAAATGCTGCTGGATTTGAGTGGGAATCTTTTTTGGATGTGGTGGGAATGAACCCTCAGAATTATAAACATGACAACTTACCCTTGTTCCACGACTTTTCAAAATTCTGCTATATGATTTTTATAAAAATCAGCTGTTTTAGGTGAAAATTGTATTAATCTGTGATTTGGTACATACACTTATGTCAAAGATCTTGTTCAGGTACAAAATCGAAAAAAAAAACAAGTTTCTGAAAAAAGTTATATTGCAAGAAGTAATTGCATTACTTCTTTTATTTTAGGAATACTTCTTCCTTCTTCAATATAAGTAGGTATTAATCATTCTATTTTTTTGTGTAAGTAGGTAGTTATAGTCCACTCACCTGATAAGACCCTGCCAGGTCTTTGGTAGCTATAGTCTCCTGGGCGTCTCTGTGATCCGGTCAAATATCCAAGTATGAATCTCTCGCCGTATGTGTTGGTTATTATCCCAATGAGAAAGCACCAACTCCAGAAACACTGTGGTCAAATAATATTTGTTTTTCAAGAATCTAGGAAATGGATATAACTCTTAGAATAAATTCTGAAACACGCGTTGGTTCTCATTGCAATGCCCAGAAACTATGCCCATATTTCCAAAACAATAGTTTTCATCTGGCACAAAGCGCCCGCAAATACCTAAAAGTTGTTAAAAATGTTGCGCGGAAGATAAACGGCGAACAAAGAAAGTTGAGCCCTAATTTAAAATTTTCACAGTAGCAAATCGTTTGGAGGGCACATGCGACCGACATTTTTCAAATAGTGTCCGCTCGTAAAGCGCCTCCAGTGTGGAAGTGAGCTTTTAAACACAACGCTTTCCAACCTAGATTTTCTTAATTTCTTTATTCTTTTATTGTGCAGCTTTATTTTTCAGCATCCTTATTAGGTGCATAAAATTAGCAGAATGAAACTTACTAAGAACCTACTTGAAAAAAGTATTTAATTAGTATATATATTATATCAGTCATGTAGTTCCAACTCAAGCTCTGCTTACATTGGAATATCTATGCTTTGGGGCTAGATGATGCTGTAAAAAATTGACCAGCATTATGTCATGTATTTTATGTTAATATTTATACATAAGTATACCATTAATAAAATCAAGGTTTTAGGACAAGGAAAAAATAGATGTATCACAATGAATCATCGGTAAAACTAGCGCGATCCAAGTTTTTTATTTGCACAAATAAAAAAGTTATGGTTTAGTTATGGACTCCAAAATAGCAAAGTTAAGGGGGTTTGATGCAGCCGGTTCTTTTTTCCTTCACTGTTCTTAATTCATCAAAATATTGCAATATACCTGTACCAATATACACGTACAGGTAGAGACAGTTCATGGTATTATAATTAAACGACGGAACATTGCACAATTGTATATCAGTTGAATAGCAGACACGAAACTCGTTTGGCGAGGTTTACAAGTGTAAAGATGTAAGCTACAATTGGCTCCACGCGTGTAAGTATCCAGCTGTTATTGACACAATCTTCATTGAACACTTTTCAATTCCGAGACTGTACGTTTTTTCGCAATGTCTGAATTGATGTGCAAATGTTATCATCGTAAAATCTTTCTTTGTTGATGGATCCAGCAGATGTTACATTTTACCGTAAAACGCTAATTTTAGCTTTGTAACGTGTGCCGCAAACGGATTTGGAAACAACTTTATAGCGGTTCAGAGAAACACATGTCTATAGTGATGCAGCCGTGTCATATGTCACAAATTTTATTTTTCAAAAAAAAAATCGTGTTTTCCTTCGCCCCTAGTGAGTTGTGATGATATAACCTATAGAACCATTCAGGAAGTCATACTAATCGTTTGCAAAAACACATTGCAACTGAATAAGCAGACAAACTCTTACGGCAAAACGTTAATAACAGTTACCCTGTGATAAAGATCGAAGACGAAATGTCGCATTTCATAATTTCGCACGCACTCTACCGCTAGACGGGAGGGCTTACTGTACTACAATGTTTTTAAATATAGCAACCGTGGGAGATATTTATGTAAACTATAACCGGGTTAAGTCAGTGGGAATCATAAATAGGATTATATGCGCACTTTATGCATCTAAATAGTAAAATAAATACATCGTAGTTACTAAGTTACTCAGTCACTTAATAAATCTTTTACAATCGTAATAGTTATCCACTAATATATTGTCTGTGGATGGAGACACGGTATTAGAGTCGCTAGCCTGGCTTTTACAAATTGATATTGAATTTGCAACCAATTTGTATTTTCAGTTACGTGAGTGTGTAACAAATACATGGATGTCGACAGGTAAATACAATACTGATATATCTCCTCGCCTGTCATTGATAGATGTTAGGTAATTTATTTAAGTTGCAGGTATACTCGTAACTAACACACAAAGCTAATTCAAATTTGGAGCGAAAGAGGCTGCATAAGTTAGGTATCTACAATCTACTACCTACATATCTACTTACATATTTTTTTCATATTGTTTCATAATCTTTATATATAAAAATAAGGAATAATTATTTAAATGTAAATAAATGTATGCGTTTGTGGTAAGAGGTTGTTCTTTTGTAAGTTCGTGTTTATGTTTATTTGTCGGTTACATTTGTCATTTTTGTCCAAAATGGAAAATCTAAGAACGTTCTTGAAAAATACAAAACACTGCTTGACAATCGGTCGCACCGTTCCATCGGCGATAAAACCTATTTATGAACCATCCATAAATACAAATCGATTGCAAAAAATTAAACATTTTAAATTGTTTATGTAAGTCCTTCCGGATAAATAAATGATAAGAGACAAACAAACAGACATACTAACAAACAACCTCTTACGGGAAACGCATATACGCGGACTTCTGTCGTCGCCGTTAAAACGAACTTGTTCGTTTAGGTAGCATGGATTACCTATGAACTTTATCGTAGAGCGTCTAGTCTAGAACCTTCGCAACTAACATGTTCCTCTATTACTGTTTAGTGTTGTCGTGCACTTAATTTTCCAATACATCGAAGAGGTCGTTATGAGTGCGATAGTGCAGCGCGGCATTGACATAGTTGTCACTTGCAGCGTCACGTCAGCCACGTCATGGCGTCAACGGCCGGCGGCGCGGCCGGCCGGCGGTCCAAGCAACCGCGTGCGCTTACCTTTAATATCCTACTACTTACCTGTTGTTTATGAGTATACGAATTTGCCATAGTTATGCTGAAAACTGCCTTGCCTAACTTTGAGCCAGAGCCTACTACTCTACTTAATTATAATATTAAGTAGGATAGTAGGATTTTAGGAACGCGAAAGTTTGTGAGGATGTTTGTTACTCTTTCACACAAAAACTACTGAACGGATTTTAATGAAACTTTACAGTAATAAAGCTTAAACATCAGAATAACACATAGGCTACTTTTTATCCGGGTACCACGCGGTCGAGAAGCTAGTAATGTCATAATTTTGCAATTGACTGTAATTATTCAGATACCAACGCAAAAAACAGGTTTTGAGATACCTACAAACGTTTTAAGGTACATTTTCTTGATAACCCTATCCTACTAATATTATAAACGTGAAAGTTTGTGAGGATGTTTGTTCCTCTTTCACGCAAAAACTACTGAACGGATTTTGATGAAACTTTACAGTAATATAGCTTATACATCAGAATAACACATAGGCTACTTTTTATCCGGGTACCACGTGGGTGAAGCCGTGGGCAGAATCTAGTAATATTATAAACGCGAAAGTTTGTGAGAATGTTTGTTGCTCTTTCACGCAAAAACTACTGAACGGATTTTAATGAAATTTTACAGTAGTAAAGCTTAAACATCATAGGCTACTTTTTATCAGGGTACCACGCGGGCGAGAAGCTAGTAATGTCATAATTTTGCAATTGCCCGTAATTATTCAGATATCAACGCGAAAAAATAGGTTTTGAGATACCTACAAACGTTTTAAAGTAAGTACATTTTCTTGATAATTTTCCTAATAATGTTCTGGTATCTAATGAAGAAACATAAACCGCAATTTAAATTGACGAAATTTATAAATTCTGTAAATTGCATCAAAATTGTTTGAGCCCTTTTCGATATATATTTTTTACACATCAATACAACAAACAACACAAGAAACACTATAGGTACTCGTATATTGTTCGGTCAAAGAATGAGGATTTAGGTACTGACTAAAAAGCAAAATGTTGTAATTTTCTATACCTAAGTAATCATAGTTTGAATTTGCCTTACTAGTTAATCAACTCAGTGAAAGTATCCTCCCACGAGACTAGTTTGATTCAATTTAATTCCATTCAATTTTTATTTCATATAAGTGAATTACAATAATATTAAAGTATAGTTACAACTAGCAGTTGCCAGCAGCTTTGCAAGCATGGAGTCGTGTTTAAAAAAACCCATACTCCTATACAAACTTTCAACCCTAATTTCTTCCCTTTATAATATGAAAATCCAAAAACTCTGAAACACGTCACTATTTATTTACGATGAGTAGCTACAATTCTAATTTTAAAGTACCTAACTAGCTTAAAAAAACCGATACTCCCATACCAACTTTCCCCTCCATTCCCCCCCCTTAAAATGACAAAATTAAAAAACCCTGAAACAGTCACTATTTGTTTATGCTCAGTACCTGTAATTTTAAGAGTAGTAGAGCTTCTGTGAAAGGGCTCGTCCGGGTACCTAAGTCTTACCACCATGCCTATATCTGTCGCAGTAATGTTCGAATTGCTGTGATCCGGTTTGAAGGTTATTTCCAAAAATCCTTTCTTAGCACATGTTTACGTTATAAAATTTCAAAATATCAGCTTTCTAGACTTAGTAGTTTGGCTGTGCATTGATAGATAGTCAGTCACTCAGTCAGGACCAACGATTTTATAAGTATAGATTGCAAATCAGTGGCCAGTGTTGCAAAGCTATCAGCCTCAACAAAATTAACTTTCAGTGGATTTTCATCGCGACGTAAGGACCCCTGGTTTTTTGTCTGTTATCATTTATTTTCAAAACGGCTGAACCAATATAATACGGGTTTTTTGTAATCGATTTGTATGACTTCAAGGATGGGTTTAAATAAGTTTTATCGCCAAAAGACACTCAAGGACGACGTCGGGGTTTTAAAATTTAGAAATATAATTTTGTTTAAAAAATGTGTACCTACTTGTAAATTCTTTAATGTGATTCTGGCAGTAGTTATTTCTAGGAAACGTGAGATCAAAGGAGCTTTGTCCCGGTGTCAGTAATTACCCGTAAACTAATAAACCCGTGTCCAATTTATTCCATTCAATACGTTACGAATAGACACTACAGACTTTAAGTTACGAATAGTTGAAACAATTTCCATGTCTGTGTATTTTTAAAATAAAACAGTAAAACCTATTGGGTAGATAAGTGTAGTGTAAATAATACCATAAGTAATGTAAAAGTGTAATAGTGCTATACTTAAAAAACTGGAGGCAGTAAGAATAGTGTTAATAATGGACACATTCTTAGTAATAAGTACTTCTTAAAATTTAGGTGAACGTTAAATTATTCATAATGACTTTTGATCGGTATCGCAGTTATAGATCAATCTATGCGGGGTCGCGAGATCTCAGTGCGATCCCAACTATTAGTTAATTATTATTGTAACAAAAACAAATACTAGAAAAAGTGTTTAATTTGTATGCAAACCGCAAAGGCCCACACCCATAGTGTGAGCGATTTTGTACCCGCATGATCGAGAAATAATGTTTGATTTGATCCCGTCGCGTCGTAGTTCGGTCGTCTGCGGGCGCGCCCGCGCAGGCTTCATGTCGCATTTGCGCGCTCGATACATATTAATGGCATGTTTAACATCGTTTTTGGGGTTTGATACTGATTGTACCTCATTGGTGTACGTACTACGAATACGAACGTAGAAGGCATTTTATTCGTTTTAAATACTAGTCATTGCTAACTCATATTTTGGTAGAGTTAATCTAGCCAGTAAAATTTACTCATTTGTGGCTAGTTTCTGCCCAGGGCTTCGTAGGTATGGTCACTACCAAGTAAAAAGTAGCTTATGTGTAATTCAAGGTCAATATCAACATCCAAGGATTCCAAATTACATCCTTTGTTAAGCCATTTAAAGATCTATACTTTCGCATTTACTTATAATTAACGGCCCAACACGCGGAATCCAGCCTTCGAGCAAGGGGGAGAGGTCACAGGCTTGCATCAAACCGAATTATGTTTTGGTCTGTTCTGATATATTTAAGATATACTTTTAGTTGTAAGGGTTTGACCTAACCTGAAGGGGTAGTCTGCTGTCGTATATACCTAACACCTACGGCTTCGGCGAGTGTTGCGAGCTGAGTGGTTGATGGTAACCAAAGACCAGTCTACTACAGCATTTTTGAGTGAGCGAAAAATAATTAGCAAAAGTGACAGGGTTGCGGAGCGTTCGCTGCATTCAAACTTTTTGCTTTTTGCGCGAAGACCAGAGCCAGAGGCAAAAACATACGCGAGCCTACGCGAGCCTTTTCATATTAAATGAAAAGGCGAGCGGAGCGACCCGCAACAGTTTGATGTTCTAGGGGAAGAGAGTCAAAAACGACTTTATCGGCGAGTGGAGCAAGTTATAAAAAAAAATAGTGTTTCAGAAGCAACGAGGCACAGATACTTTTATAAATATATATACTTAATGCGGTGTTTTAAATTCCTTCACATATACCTACACAGTAACTAGGTATAAATTACAAAACCCCTTAGCTGACAGCAAGGGGTAGTAGCAGCCTGCCCCCCTAGCCCCGATGATCCTTAGGTAAATACGCGACTGCCCACGGCTTCGCCCGCGCCTGTGCGTCTGTTGTACACGGATAAAACATAGCCTATTGTTATTCTAGGTCTTCCAGAAAATTATCTTAATCGGTTCAGCCGTTACAGAGATTATTAGCAATAAAATTACAAACATCCAAATTTTCGCATATGTAATATTAGTAGGATAGGTTCTACCATTGAACTTATCTCTACAACATTTTTAATGGATACTTTTATATTATCTGTGCCTTTGCTTTGTATGACTTTCTTATATCACATTCCACACGTCAACTTTGCATTTCTGAGTAGAGAAGTTGTGTGCTTGAATGCTCATTTCCATGACCGTCACGTTGTGTCTGTAAATGGGGTGCCAATAGTGATTGATAGTTATTTTAACTTTGCCTTTCCAGAAGTAGAGAATATAACGTGCATTTAATTAAAAACAGTCAAATGTGCAAGCTAGATATGAAATGGAAATTAAGCAAGAGTATACCTTAAAATTAACGGTTATTTTATTTTAATAAAACCAATTTTGAATTTTAGCTTTAGTAGGAAGTCTAGACGAAATAAATACGGAAATGTTGTTATGTTTATACTCTTAATTACTTAATTGATAAAATCCTACTGATATTATAAACATGAAAGTTTGTGAGGATGGATGTTTGTTACTCTTTCACGCAAAAACTACTGAACGGATTTTGATAAAACTTTACAGTAGGTAATATAGATTATACATCAGAATAACACATAGGCATACTTTTTATCCGGGTACCACGCGGGTTAAGCCGTGGGCAAAAGCTAGTTTTGAATAAAAGGCTAAAATAAAACAAGCTTACCAACATCGACGTTGAAATCTTCATAGTGCAAAATGTTTGCACTTTATTAGAAAATATCACTAAAAACCTAAAGATTTGTGGGATGCTAAACTCGCCATTTGATAAGAGATTATTACTTTTTTCCAACTCAAAGTTACTATAATTATTTGCCTATTTTCCCGCCATAACGAAAAGTTTTTCCGCGATCGTGACTGAAGTGGCCAAAGCTCGGGTAGAAATAGAGCGCGCGCGTCTATCGCCGTCCGTCGACGGTTGAAAACTGACGAAACTGGCGATTCACAACTCTCATCAACTCTGGTGAAATGTTACAACGTTTATTATTTCAATGGTAAAGTTAAGCGTGTTATGTATGCTGTTTAAGTACCTACCTTAAAGTATTGTTCTATTTCATTATTTTCTTCTGTACACAATCCTACCTCTATAATTCCTCTCTCTAGCTCAAGGTTTGCTGGAAGAAAACTCTTTTTAGGGTTAAGCTCGCCTTTGTATGTGTCATTTAATTCTGCCTTTTTGTATGTGTTTATTTGTATGTACAATAAAGAATTTGATTTATCCATGACGGACTACTGCGTCTGTCACTCAAGCACTGTTTTCTTAAGTGAGCCATCTGGTGAGACGAGGCTGATGACGGATTCTTGTATTACAAAGAATTGCAGCTGTTTCAAAAATATATTTGATTTGTTTTGGAAAGCGTAGACTTTTGGGTCAACTACAGGACATGTTAAACAAAAAATATTTCGAATGAAATAACAGTAGTAGGTTAGCCACTTATACAGACTGCCCTAACACTAGTATGTTATGTCGATTCTCGACACTTACGCGAATAACAAAGTGTTCTACGACTTTTATGAATTCGACGTTTTCATTGAAGAAAACATTAGTAAAAATCTGATGTTTTCTGTTTTAGGTAGATATGGTATCTGATGTTAAACATCGTGTTCGATTAAAAGTAGTCTTACAATTGGCAAACAGTTCAAAATACAGCTGATAAAAGGATGCTTCAATTCAAACGATTTCAAATTATTTTCCTTAAAGTAGGACCTTTTGGAAATTCTACTTATTTTTCAGGAAAACTTGTTCACTTTTATGGTCGTATACACCCCGGAATCACCTTAAAATACTAGTTCCGGGACATCCTGTATAATTATACAAAACCATTTACCATTTACCAAGCGAGTATGATTGGAAGTAACAAAAATGAATGAAATTTTGCAAATTAGGTCATTCTTGCTAGAACCTTGATGTTAGTCCATGATAAGTAATTGATTGCTAGAGGCAATAAAAATCTAGTAACATTTATATTTTTATTAGATTAAATATTAGTACATTTCGAATAATTAAAAAAACAACATTTACATATTAACCGAAAGCCAATACACAGTATGAACAAAACATGTATGAATGAATAGCAAACATTTTATCAGAGTGCGGTCAAGGAGAACTGGCACCTTATATTATAGAAGTTGACATACGTATGAGTATTTACAAGCTCGATAATATTATGCAAGAAATGCCTGTTTCGTGTATGAAATAGGTAAGTTACCATACTTGCTCTAACAAACTCAAAATCAGGCTGATTAAAGATTTGATGACCTCCTTTTTCGCAATCCGCTAATAAGATACGCAGTTCATCGTAATCTCAAGTATAAAAAATACTTTGTATTTTACTTTCGGCTCAAGGGTACAGAATCATGCCTTACTAAAGTTGACCTCTAAAATGATTGAAATAGGGTCATGTCTTACATACGTCAGGTCAGATTTAATCGCCAAATACTTGTTAATCTGCCGTTATTGTATTTGCTTAAGGCCATAGAAGTAATTATAGTGATAAGTACTGCTTTTGAAAGATTTATTAGTTTTCTGATTATGTTTCGAAACGTATGACCATTTATCACGGTCTTAAATCTAAATGAGTTCTGCTCGAAACTGCCCAAGTTGATAAACAAGTCAACAATATTTTGGACTATTCTTTTAAGCCAAAAGTATACAAAAAATACTGGCGATGGTCACTCATTAATTACGGCGTTATCGCAACTGCCAGGAAATGTTGAAGCCGAATCATTAATAAAAAGTTCGGAAAATGGTTTAAGTTTCGACATTATTAAAACAACATCTGGTGGTTTGTGTTAAGATAACATGTATTTTTCTGACATTTTCTTAAAAACATTATTGCTAACATTTATTTAAAACTTCTCATAATATTACACTGCCGGGTCTATTGCACTTTCTGTAACAAAACAAACAATCATTAGATTGAATAATACGATCTAAAACTCGAACAAAAATATTCAAACTTACCATCGTGATTTCAGGAAATATGGTGCTGAGATTGAAGTTTGCTCGGGACGTTATTGGGATACTGGATATCGACCTGTCAACATTTGGGCCCACGGCATGCATATTGGACGGAATCAGGTGACTGTTAAAGAATTCTGGTTGGTATTGGGAATGCATTTGATTACTGACGTAATTCGGGAAAGGTAACTCCTCTGTCATCAAATTCGGATGTCTCTTCGTAGGCGGCTTATTTTGCCAGAGCGGATGAGAGGGTTCGCTCCATTCTTCGACATCACTATTCAGTTTCGCCCTTTTACTTTGATACTTTTTACTGGAATCTTTTTTAGAACATTCCAGTTTGTGTTTGGCCGCTGATTCTCGACGAGAGCTTTTGTAATTGGTAGCCATTTTCTCAGCTTGGAATAACGGTGGGTTATTCCGCATTTTAAGCTCCTCGTATTTATGATTTGTAAAGTTACATTCAGATGACTGATTGTAATCAATGAATTCACCAGTGAAAGGACCACTTGTGTAATTACTAGGCATCAAATTGCTACTTCCGGGCATGAAGTTAGAATAGAATGAATTTGACAAAGTGTTTGTTGTAGCATTGTATAATGACGTCCCAGAAAATTGCTGTCCAGTATAACTATTTTCCGAGTAATCTATAATAGGTGGAAAGTGAGAAACTTGGGCAACACTGCTGTCTTGTGGAGCATTAAAATCATTATACTTTTGTGTTGGCATGAGGAACTTTGAGTTGTCTTGTATTTTCTGCGTGCAATTCCCGCCACGTAGCAGTGACTCGGCTGAGTAGTTATTTTTCTGAGCTTTAGTGTTCTTGTCAGATTTGCTTGTAGTCTTGGACTTATTTTGTGAAAATTGACCCATGTTTTCGTAGGAATGAGTCAGTTTTGGATTGTTAAAAATATAAGGTTGAGGTGCATGATTTTCAGTTCGTGCCGCCATTGGTTTTCTATGACTGTCGTTTGAATAGTGTGAAATGTTATATTTAGTAATAATTGGTTTTGATGTCTCTACTTGAGTAGGTTGATATCGCGAAGGTACGTTTTCATTTGATCGATTCATCAGCTGAGTTACTGAGAAAAAGTTGCTACAGTTCTGGAGATCATGTTGAGGAATAGTCCTAGCTGTCGGATCTAAGTTTTTCTTTTTGTCGTGTGGTCCAAGCGCCAGATCGCCGACCAGCGTTGGCAAATTTATCGGAGGAGGATCAATACTAATCTCTGTAGTGCCTAATGGCCTTGCTGAAGGCCACATTTGGAATTCCTCTTGAACTGATTGTGTAGGGAAACTGTGCATTGATAGCGGAAAGTAGTTATTCGTTTCGTTATTATCATTCCTCTTAGAAGTTTGGTCCAAAAGGTTATAAGTTATCTTGTGTGGTTCTTTAATTTCTGTATGGATAGGGTTACAAGTAGTTTGTATTGGTCTGATTTCGGATGTCATCCAGTTGATATGCATTTTATTAGGTGATTTCTTTGTATACTTTTCGTTTATTTGATGAGACATGGTATTATTTGTAGATTTCATTCTGCTATCTACATTTGAGTCTGCATTGCCTTTCAATTCGTAATGTTTGGGAATATTTGGCTTCACATTAGAAATACCCTGTACATTTTCTGTAGGTAAAGGATAAGTCTGGTGATGGGAGGGCAAGCTTTTGGAAACATTTGTGTTGCTATAAAATGGTTCTTCTGGCCATAAATTGTGTTGTGAGTAAAAACTTGTAAGCGTGTCAGCAAATGATGAATTGGGTTTATTTGAAACGCTGTCTTTTTTACTCGACGTTGATACCAAAGGAACATGAAACTCAGGATTGAAAGGATTATATGATGTACAAAAGGGAGTAGAAGAGGTAACAGTTGTCATGATGTTGTCTTTGCCAAAAGTTGTGTTGGAAGTACAACTGATGAAATCGAAGCTTTTATGTGGCCAGCCAAGATCAATATCGTATGTTAATCTCGATGATCCAATTTTCATGACATTATTTTCGTCTAAATTTGTAAAATCTGATTTATTTTTCGATGCATACTTCTCTATTGCACATGGATACAGTCCGATTCCATTGAAATCATGATTAGAAGATATACTGCTTGTGCTGTAAATGGTGCTTTTGGCAGTACTGAATGGATCATTTTTGTAGAAAATATTACTGTTGCCTGTATAGCTCGCTGATTGACTTACCGTAGGCTTATTTAAATTACTTTCAAAATCTAAACCAAATGTGGCATCGGATAATGCGCAAGTAGTTGAAATTAACGAAGGCGTTGATAGATTTAAAAACGGATTTTCATTTGACACGTTACATGCAGCCACCGTAGAAATTTTAGATTCAGTTGGTTTGGGAAAATTTATGTTTTTGGGCTGTTCATTCTGTTTATTTGCAGCAGTAGTTGTAACGGCTTTACTAGCTTTTATTTTGGTCTCACTGCTATTAGTTTTGTCGAAAAACGTAACAGACGTGGAAGATTGATGGGGCAGTATATCACTTCGTTTTTGGACTATGTCTTTTGTATGAGTCAGTGTAGTGTTTTGGGTATCCTCTGCAGGGCTGTCTGCTCTATTTCCACTGACTAGGGGAAACGACATAAGGAACGCGGCAGTAGGTGAAGCAGCTAAGAATTCTTCTGCTAGTTCTAGACGAGCATTGCCACCATCAACAACATTGTCTAAGGTTGTGTCAAGTATATTAGGTAATTTATTTTCTTTATCTTTGTCTTCTGGTAACGTTACTTTTATTATTTTATTACTCGTTTCACTGATGTCAACGTTTTTAGAAGAATCTTCTGAAATTGTTATGTTAGTGGTTGCAACTGTTTTCGGAGTAAAATGTTTGTCCACGTCAGATTTCGTAATTATAGTCGATTCAGTAGTTTTAGACGCCTCAGCTGTTTTAGGTTTAGATGAAGTTTCATTCTCGACTTTCGAATTGGCTTTACTCAGTGCATCATTGGTTATTGATACTTTTTCATTTGCAAGAACATTGGAAACATTAAGAGGCTCAGTTGTAGTAATAAGCCCTGTTTTAGTTACTTCTTCATTGATAACGTCTTCATTCGCTGATTTGCTAATTTCCTTTTCTTTTGTTAGTTGTTCATCTGATTTGGTTTTAGGCGTTTCATTATTTTGAACATGGTCTTTTACGCTTTTTGCTGGTAGTTTATTTTTCTTGGTAACTTTTTTATTGACAGATTTTGCTCGTACATTACTTTTCTTTTGTCTAGAAGCTGATAGTGAATGGGAGTACGCCGATATAGGCAAAATATTGACCATGGTTGTTTTAGTAATATCACGGTCATTTCTACTGACAACTGCTTTATTTACTGCTTTTAAATTATGATCTACAACTACAATGGCTGGGGGCATGGAGGGTAATAGAAAGGGTCTTTGGGGGAAGAGGTATGGTGTTGCTGGTAGCACCACAATTGTATTTTCAGGCACTGAAATAGAAACAAGTTAGCTTTTTTAAGTATTTAAGTTAGATAACTTATTAATTAGAGCCATTTTCGGCAAGGTCTGTCAAGCTTTAAGCGCATTTTCATTAAAATTAGCTTTTTTAGTATAACTTTTATTAAAAGCTTTGGTCTATAGAATAGCCATTCTTTAGTATTTTTCAAACTTTCGCGATTAGATAACATAATTATTATAAGTTTAACGGGTCTTTATCGCGTTTACCTTTTTTATTATTTTCCCGACGTTTCAACTGTATTGCAACAGCCATGGTCACGGGATGAGACTTATAATAATTAAGCCATTCTTTAATCTTTTGAAGAATGGCTATTCTTCTTAAGAGAGCAGAACTTGGTGAGATAGACATTGTTAAACGATTTACCTTTCTTATCAAAAACATTACATAGAGGTAGCAAGGTCGGTAATTTTGGCATCAGAGTATTTGGTTTTGCTTTTTCATGTTTTTTTTTCTTGATTTCATTATTTAATAACTCTGATTTGTTTTCATTATTTGATTTAGTCGTTATATCTTTGTCCTTAGAATCATTTGCCTTCGATTTTGTCTTTATTGTCGATTTGACATATTTTCCATCTAAAATATGAAAAGGATTATAAGTAACATAATTTTGATCAGATATTTCTGGATTTCAGCTAGCATAAGATTTTTTTCTTATTTTTAACTTACTTTTGCTTTTTCTGTTTATTTTCAAGTATGCTTGTGTTGATGCATCTTTTCTGTTTGATGCATTTTGAATACTTTCTAGTTTTACTTGCAGTGCTAAAATTTCAGCCCCTGTTTATAAAAAAAAAACATAAATCATTTAGGTAACAATAATTAGGTATATGAAACAGTACCAACATATTGTAGGGAAAAATGATTTGCAAGCTTTAAAACTATTAATAGCAATACTTAGCAGCTCAGCTTAGTTGTTTTAATATGCAATTTATGTATTTCCTCTATGAGCAAGTAATTTATGAAAGGAAATACATTAGTAAAATTTTTTGGTCTCACAGGGTAAAATATATTTTTTGCCAAAAATACAAGAAATACCAATGTTTTTGAATAACTTTTAATAATCTAATCTAAAAATGGACTGTATATCTACACTATAGTAATACATTCTCACAAAAATGTAAAACACCCAACATATATCTTTAACATCAAATGATAATTTAATTGTATTGCAGTGCCCACTAGTGGCTTGTGGCTCATCTTTGTATGTAAAGCAATTGCAAGAAACCACATTTCAATCTGATAAAATGTTTCATATACAAATGGTAACAGAAAAAAATGAATAACCTCTTAAGGCAAATGCATACACAGGCTTCTTACATCTCTTCCTTGCACTTACTGAGTTGTGTTTTTTCCTGAGTGCTATTACTCAGGCATAAGATTGCTTTCTGTATGATTTCAATTTTAGGATACTTCACACTGTCACTTGCTTTTCCTACATCAGTCTCTTTGCTTGAGCATTCACTGGCTTTGTTTATAGCCTTAACAATTTCTCCAAGTTTAGATATTGCATCATTGAATTTGTTCCTTCTCTGCCTCTCCCATTCCCGACATTGGCTGGAAGAGAAGGTATGATAAAATAAAATATTTCTAGCAAGGTTAAGAAATGCTTTGGATCTCCAGTAGTGAAATGAGCCACATTTAATTTGTCAGTTATCATCAAATTCCTATTCTTTATTTGCCACAAGGACTACTTAGAATGCTTGTGCACTATTTGATAAGATTTTGTGTAGGTTACGGAACACATTCAAAATTTAGTCAAAACAATCACAGAATTATATCAAATTAAAAAAGTGTTACGTAAACATAAAATTATATTGCAGTAGAAGGGATCATCATGGGCCCATGATGGCATGACCTAGATTCTGAGGTCTGAATCATATCTATGGCATGGTAAGAAATCAGGTAAGTGATAAAGCAGATTGAAAATAGGCTGTGTGTTAGAATACATTCAAATCCAATATGTTTGTTTGCATAAGCTACTGGTCAACTATGGTGTTGGAGTTTCCAGCCAAATGAGTCAGCCCACTCAAAGGCCTCCGACGATGTGGCCTTGTGACTGTGACAGCCAGGAAATATTTTATAACCTGCCCTCTAAAGCACGGAAGTGTTCTGTTCTTAAAGTCACTGCTGGTCATCCTTATACAAATGATGAACTTTGTTTGGTGGAAAGTTGCTTAATGTAGCTGATCTGTTAGGAACGTTTAGACAAGCTGAATTTCGAGCTAATCAAATGACTAGAGAGAAGTTATTATGCGTAGGAAGTGAACTTACCGATTACGTTGCTTACTAGTAGATTCCATTTTAACAATTAATTTAAGTACCTACCACAATCCACATGAATAGACACGTTATGATTTTCACAAAGAGTAGATATATTTTCAGAACTAACCTACCACAGGTTTTTGTCGTAGATGTTATTAGTATCGTAAATATAATAAATTATTTGTAAAATTTACAATATTTACTAGTTTGCTTTTTGATTGCTTCATTAGATATTATGTTTGACTTTGACTTACGTGCAATTGACACAATTAGTGGTGGTTCTCAGCACGTGTGGCACCACTTTTGTAGCTACACACTTTCTCAAAACGAGGCCTCACTCTTTTCGTTTGGACGAGCTAGTACACCTGCACACCAACACAGTTGCACAATCGTGCAAGGCGCGAGCCGAGCCGCGAGGAAAGATCGTGTTGGCTCGCACATAGCACTCCACTACATTATCACAACACACAGCACGCACAGTGCACACTGTGTTCCCAAGACTGCCTCACTCAACTACGTTCAGAAACTACCTCGCCGCCTCGCCTTAATTGTGGTGGCTCAGTTGTAAAACTGCGGCCCTCGCACGATCCTCGTTTTCAAACAGTGTGCTACCATGACTATTTGCAACGATTTGTCACATTATGACACGGTTGATCACCAATGGCAATTATTGACGTGAAACGGATTGGTCAGTACGGGAAAAATAAATATCTAAGTAGGTACGGTGTTATCCAAAGATGTTGAACTAAGTGTAAGATGATTATGTCTCTCCCGTGCGCCGCGCCGTGTTATCGTAGCTCTATCATTATAGCGGGAGATGTATTTTTTTGTTATCATTATTTGATAGAGAAGCGAACATATTTTTACCCGCGACGTAAGTAGTCCGTATATGCGTTGCCATAGGAGGTTGTTATTTTAGTTTTAGTCGGCACAATAAGATTACCTTTGTAACCTTAATTCACTTCACTTCTTGATTATTTGTGTGGAACAGAAATTGTTTTTTTTTTTTTTTTTAATTATAAATAAATAATTAAAAAAAAGGATTAACCATCGTAGCCGAATAACTGGCCAACGTACAGTGTATTATTTTACCTTAGTTCCGGACATCCTTGTTTTATGATCGATTTCAATAGTTTTAATCATAATAAGTTACAGAGTGATATAGCGTTTCTAAGTTTTTTTCAATTTCTATGGAAATAGGGTGGAAAAATATGGAAATATCTCACAAAAAAGTATACAATTGTGTTGGTTAATACAATGGCTAATTGTATCTTCATCAAATATCAAAGTAGATGGCATTGTTTTACCAAAGCCTTAGCTTTGCTTATGTTTGTTTGTTTTTATTAAAACATAAAACTTAACTTAAAACTAAATTTTAAGCTCCTTTTCTTTCAAAGAAATTAATAGAATACTCCGATTGAGTATTTTATTTAATTTCCTCATTATCAGATACCACTATTATTTCGTTTGTTACTAGCGCGACTTCAGCAGCTTCAGTACTATTATAATCCGATGGGTAAATATGGTAGAGTACATTTTCCGTGGTCACGGTGGTAGTGATATTTTCTTGTGTCGTATATTAAGTGTCAGCGAGGATAAATATGGATCAGACAATTCTAGTGGACGGTGAAATAAATCTAGGATGGTCTTTTTTCGACCCAATTTGCGCGTGTGGTGCTCTCGATCATAACGCCAGTACTTGTTTCTGGATTCACCGGCTTGTTCGGACAACATACCTATTGGTAATGTGCTGGACTCTATAATTTTCCGACCATGAATTAGTATTTTATATAAAGTGACAGACATATTGAACCATTTATACTTCTGTAGATACTTTATAGTAGGTATGATTTCATTACACGTCCGCAAATTAAATTAATCCTACACAAGTGCCCAGGTAGGTACTTCTGGCTTGCTATTGATGGCATCCAAAGCGGCAACACCCATAGACTCGGCAGCAATTACCCCCGAAGTTGAGGCTAGAAAAAAAGAACTTTAAGTTCGATTCTTACCCGCACTTCAATACAAATCTAAGTGTTGACGGCCGGCGACGAAATTGTTGATACTGACACTTGACATTTGACATAACGATATTTGCATCTTAAAAATGTTTGTTTTCGGATATTCGCAGTAGGGATGCCGATTCTTTTTAAAGAAGATCGATTTTTTATTCAATCGGAGATCGATTAATTGAAGAATCGATTTGTTAGGATCGATCTCAGTCCTCCAAAAATCAACGTTCAATTCACTTTTTATATATTCTAAAAAAAGTATTTTTTTTAATTAGTAATCTTATAATTATACCACAGACTAGTAAAAGTAAACTTTAACTCGTACTTGTCTGTGATTATACCTACCTAGTTGTAAGTACGCCTACTCAGTGGAAATGCAACATTTTTATTAGATCGATGTTTTATTATAATATACAATTTTACCCATATTAACTAAATATACTTTATAATGTACAATATATAGATTTCTCAACTAAAAATTGGCAAAAAAATAAAATAAACGATCGTTTAAGTCTAGTAAAGAGTGGAAAAAGATCGATTTTTCGGTGAAGTTCAGATTTTTTCGTGAATTAAATTGTAACTTCTCAGGCTTCGATTCAAATTGATTTAAAAATCGATATTTTTTAAAAGAATTGTATCCTAGTCTGCGATCAGTGTTGCTAACTTAGTGGATTTTTCACTAAAACTGGTGGTTTCGACCCCCCTTCTAATGGCGAAATTTAGCTTTTAGTGGCTAGTGGATTTTTCTAGTGGTTTAGTTCAATTCAGTTTCAATTACTGAAAATGAGATCACTCAACTGCTAAGCCACGAGAATGAGACCAAAGATACAAAAAAAAATTGGAATGAAGTATTGCACTTCAAAGATGCTCAAGGATATTCGAGTTAACAGTTGTTATTGAATATTTTTTTATGTTCCTGATCTTGACTTGTTGGTTTACTATTTGTATGTTGATTTATTGATTGTTAGTATGAGTAGGTACCTATTACGTAATAATAAAAGAAACTAATTATTAATCTACTTAGTTTTCTTTCGTAATACCTAAAAAAATATTTAGTGGAAAATTTAGCGACTATGAGAGTAGAACCGTTTTTCGTTAGTGGTTTTCTGGTGGTTTTAGATGTTGAATCTGGTGGAGAGTTAGTTTAACTGTTGGCATCACTGTCTGTGAGTGCCATCGCCATTCGCCTTTGTATCTTTACTTTTTCTGTGACTCATTTTACTGTGGGGATTTAGGTTGGGTTGCGTTGCGTTAGTTGGTTTTCCGCGTCACAGTTCTAGTGAGTGAGTGAAGGCCTGTACCTTTTGCAGGTATCCAGCCTTTATAGTTGTTCTTGAGGTACCAACTTCTGCAGCAAAATGTCGCTCTATCCTTCATTGGAGGACATGAAAGTAGACACTATGGCGAGGGCTCAGATGGCACAAACTCAAGCTGTGCCCCTCCCTTCGTACGGTCTCCCGCCAGCGGTACCGAGCGCCCCAAGTGCTCATGTATATCCCGCACTCGGGAATTACATGGGACTTGAACTGTCTGCGGATGTTATTGCCCAGAACATGCCCGAATATCAATTGCAAACGGTAGGTACCCAAAATAAAACTAAAGATTAATTGGATCCATTGTTTTGCTTATACTATTTCTGCTAACATGTTGAACAATGTGTTAGCTAACATGTTTAACAATGTGTTAGCTAAGATCTGGTTGTGTTAGTTGTGTGACAATGACAAAAAAATGGAGGTTTACAATTCGTAAATTCCCATTTTTTTGTCACGCCAACGTAGACCCCCATAGACCCCTGGGGGTCCACCTGACCACTTTGGGAACTAATAATAGTTAGATAATAGTTAGAGCAATAAATGTAACTAGTTCTAATTATAAATCTTTCCTAATTATGTATTGATTTTCATGCTGCAGTTCAAATAAATGTAGCATACATACTTACCCTATGAGTCAACCTCTCCATTTAAAATATTGTGAAACAATGATCAACATGTTTACATATATTGTTTCCAGGTACAATCAAGTGGAGCAGTTGCTAACCTGGTCGCTCCTCTGTCTTCTCAATCACTGTCATTGCAAAAAGCCACTGTTACTCAGGCTATAAGGCAAGTTGTCCTATGCAAAGGCAAAGATGGCAAGTGCGGATTACGCATTCACTCTATCAACAGTGGATTGTTTGTTTGCTATGTCGCTGCTAACAGTCCAGCTGCTTTGGCTGGCTTGAGATTTGGTGATCAAATACTGGAGATAAATAATCGAGCGTGCGCTGGCATGACAATGGATGAGACACATTCACTATTGAAGAGCCTTCCTGTCAATGGAATTGTTATGGCTGTACGAGACAGGTATGTTAAATTATTTGACCTTAATAATGTGTATTGTTGCAGGAATGGATGCAGATGCCCCAGGATCATTCCTCATGGCACTCTTTGGAGGAGGCTCTTTGTCCTGCAGTAGAAGTCTGTTGATGATGATGATGATAAATGATGAAAAGGAATCAGCTATTGTTTTGTAGTTGAATGATGACTGAATTGTTTTCCTTGATTAAATAATTGACTGTTTATTTATTGCAATGTGTCAATTATTTACTATCAGTTTGATAACATTGTGCTAGTAGGAAAATGCCCAGTGTTCTTATCAGTACAGTTCATATAATTTGTTCTGGTCTTGATAGCTTGGTGGGTGGGTAGCCAGCTGATGTTTGCATGTTCTGATTTGCTACAGGTCTGGGTACCCATAGTTCCAGATACCCACAATACAGGGAATCTTAGTGTGGAGTCAGAACTATGTATTGGGTGTTTATTGGTCCTCTAAATTTTCCAGACCTTTAGAGAGAACTATTACCCTGCATAAGGATTCTCTGGGACATGTTGGCTTCCAATTCAAGGATGGCAGGATCCTTGCCCTAGTTAAGGACTCCTCTGCTGCACGTAACGGATTGCTCACAGATCACCAGCTTTTGGAAGTGAATACAATCAATGTTGTCGGAATGAAGGATAAAGAAATATCGGAAGTTATTGAGAAGAGCCCTGCTATTGTAAACATAACCATTATTCCGAGCTACATTTATCAGCACATGATACAAAAGTGAGTAGTTGTTTATCAGTTGTTTTAATTGTGTAAAGGATTGTTATATTGAATACAATGCTGCTTACTCTCACTAGTGGAATGCCTCATACTGTTTTGCATTGAGTTTACCCAGAGATGATTATAATCCTACTAATATTATAAACACAAAAGTTTGTGAGGTTGGATGTTTGTTACTCTTTTACGCAAAAACTACTGACCGGATTTTGATGAATCTTTACAGTAATATAGCTCATACATCAGAATAACACATAGGCTACTTTTATCCGTGTACTATGCGGGTGAAGCTGTGGGCAGAAGCTAGTTGTAGATATTTCCCTATCCCGTAAGTTTTCCCATACAAACTTGATCTTTCTACTGTATCATGTAGGGGTGGAATTTCGGAAAATCCATACTTAGTGCATCCCTATACACCAAAAGACACTTACCCTTAACATTTCAGGTCTCTAGGACTTATGCTTTGGGCTGATTATCAGTCATACAATGATTTTATATATTTAGAAGATAAGTTTGAGATTCCTACTTTAGGCAAACTGGTTAAGATTGTTCATTAGAACCTGATTGATTGTTGCAGTATTTATGAGCGAGGTGATCATTGTGCTCTAACGTTGATTGTTTTTAATTTTCAGGATGTCTACAAGTCTGTTCAAAGGCTTGGACCGCACACCAGCTGTCTAAAACCAAATATTTCATCATCATTATTCATAATACCTATTTATGTTCACAGAACACGAGTTTATATTATTCAAGTCACAATTTTAAAACATCTCTATTTAGATAATTGTTTTTTATTGTCAAAGTTCTCACTGCACATAATGTTAGTCAAAAATTTTAAGATATTATATGTTAAAAATAGTCGTTTTTAGTACCTATTGATGTTATGAATTTATAATAGACTATTATTACTTTACAGCTACATATTTTTGAAACTGATTTTTGAAACTAAAACGCTAAGTAGTTGTTGGACAGAGCAACAAAGCTACATAACCTATCAGATTTGTACTATAAATATTAAGTCACAAATGTCTACTCATAATTATTTGGTTGATTTAGCCTTAACCACTCGTCCAAATACGTGATAAGTTTGCCATAAGTATGTTATTTTTTATATTTTGTAGCATTAATTTAGTCGGTAAGGGCTGTGAGAATATCCTGAATGATGTCGATATAGGTCAGTTTCGCTGAGGGCATTATACATGAAGGTACATTTCCGACACTAACCTACGGCATCGGCAGACCACAGAAGTGCATAGCAAATTGCTGACAGTTTGCCACTGTTTTATGAACAGTCAAAGTACGATTCCGAATGAGGCGGCAGCGACCGACTGCGACCGCAGACCGTAAGTTGTCTTTGTAACTGTTATTAATCAGTGGCAAAGCGACAGAATTAGCAATTTGTAGCTGCATTGTCACTCCCGTCTCCTGTTCTGCGGTTGTGTTTCGAATCACACATTAATTACAACTTCGGTCGTTGACGCCAGGTAAATATAGGAAATTGTACCTTCCCTGAACATGTGATCATTCTAACGGTATTGTCTTCTTGTAACTGCTTGCTGGGTAGGGAAATGTGTGCCGTGTGACTACTTTAAAATTTACACAAAGTACACGGTGCTAAGTAAGGTTTTCTATATAATTTGCTGATGTAATAAACAGAAGTTATTCCTGAGATACTACATTCCATTGTTGTGCAAATCGTAATTAGATTGTGTCAATGTCAACATTTTATACTTTGACTAAAAATAGTAACTGGTTCGTACGTTTTTTGAAGGTCTTACTATTCCGTTATCAATGTTATTGTATTGTATATTATTATTATAGATTATAAATGTAATTCAATAATACAATATGCCCCATATTTTATTAGATATTAAGATCTGAATAAAGCCAAACTATTCGATAAATCTAGGTTTTATTTCAATTCCAAATGAGTTGTTGTAATATAGGTAGGTACCTACTGAAATATTTTGAAAATCTATTATTATCATTAATTATTTTTTCTGTATTAAAGTGAAACTTGTATCAGAAGCTGGCGCCAAGTCATGATTAAACAAAATTAAACTAATGATAAATATATATTCATTAATATTTAATTTTAGTTTAATTTTCAAATTTAATGTTACTTAGGTATTAGTAACATCAACTTCTTAATTTTAAAAACAAGTCATTACCTTTGTCGTTTTAATTGTAACTATAATCATTATTTTCTTTGACACTTAATCGATTTTACTTATTTAGTAGTAGGATTTTCCTTCACAGTATCCAATAACTAAATAAGGCTCACTTATAGTGTAAATTCAACAGGTTTGCACTCAATGTATTATCTTGTTAATTTACTACCGTTAGAAAACTTTACGAGCCTTTTACTGAGCTATAATAAATAAAGCTGGACATTTGCAGTATTATTCATGTAAATTGAAAGGGACCTTTGAAAGTCCAGTCCGGCTTGAGAATCATTTTCGGGCACGACCACGATTTTGGAATGAAGAAGCTATCGTCTTCTGATGGTGGACAGTTTTTACGGGCGAAGTATTCCATGGGATATAAGCTCCAGAGCATTCCTGAAAATAATTTGATCCATTAGTTTAATTATTTATATCATCAGTGGGTGTAGAGAATTGACACCCACTGTGCACCAATCTTGAACAGAACTGTTGAACAGAACTCTACGGCTCGCTTGCCGCGCTTATATATCCCGTCGTAAACAAGGACGCGTTTCTTCTAATAATTTCTAGTACGGGGCGTGACCCGCACAATACCTAGCGCTGTCTCAAATAATCGAGAATCTACCATTTTTTTCTAGTGTGGTTAGTACCAGACGTTACTAGATGGCCGTAGACGCACTACTTGTTTTCCCACGATATGTTCTTCGCCGTTGGAAAGCACAGCATTGCGCACTTTCCGAATGAAAGAACCATTGGCGCACGACGGGGTTCGAACCTCTATGATTTTAAAATAAATTTCAAAATATACATGAAATTAGGAATCAAAACCGGAGGTTGATGAAAATGAGTACTGGATATGCTTCTAATATTAACTAGGTAACAAAAACAGGAAAAACTAGCTTAGTATTCAAAGCCATCATAAACCTACTATAGTAGTGGTTTATGGTGCAGTGGGTGTCAATTCTCTGCACCCACTAATGATATAAATAACTCTTAAACTAATTTTATAAGAGTTGGCGCTAGCGTATCGGAATTAGCGCCGCGCACGTCACACTATTATAGGGCCTTGTCAGTTACCTACACCATACCTCAACCTGGCCCGATCACTGACCTTTCAAGAAAAAACCTGTGACACGACGAAGAAGATCAAAGAACAATCGTTAATGAGACCATTCCATGTTAGATGGAAAATTTTACATAGGTACCGTACTATATTTTCACTTACACAAAAACTTAGATGTAACATTTTCGGCATAGCAGAGCATTATTTGGTCACTGGTACGAGGCACTACATCCGTTTTGACAAAAACTTATTTATTACCAGTTCTCCCAAAACTAAGGAATCAAATATTAACTGACCATTTCCTAAAAAGAATGCCAGCCACATGAACATGTTGAGTACGTTCGGAAACCGCTTGCCGCTCGCGGAGGTGAGAGGCATCATCATGAAGCCGAACAATCCGAACTGCGTCAGCAGGACTGGGTAGAAGAAGCCGAATGATAGTGCTAGTATCACCTCGTGGGCAACGGCTGATACCTGAAAAATTACAAAGTTTTAACAGTTTTTCATAGAGAAACGAGAAATGTTGTCGCCGCGTCGCTCGGGTGTATAAGGGTAACATCTAGTTTTTCTTTGAAAAAACGTCTAATCGCTGGTTTAAATTACAATCGTAAAAAATCACGTCTCGTTTTTCCTTTAAAAAATTTCGAAGTTTTCATAGCTCTTTGAGGGAAGCGAAACTTTATCCGTTTACGATTGTAAAATTGGAAACCTTAAGTTCGTTTCTAAAATGCACACAAATGCTACACTTGTTTCTGTTTGTCGGTTTTATGCACAGACTAATTAATATGCTAACCTTTCGACTTAAAAAAAAGGAGGTTCTCAATTCGGCTGTATGTTTTTTATCGTGTGTGTTTGATACTTGATATCTTCGCCAATTGCTAACCGGTTCTGATAATTTTTTTGTTGTTCTATAGACAATGATCCCGAGGTGGTTCCATAAAAGTTTGATTCCTAAGGGATTGCTGTTTTTCTCGTAAAACTTAAAAAAACATCAACATCTTATGGAATCACGACTAGCTGAAACATTTTTTGTGGGCGATCTTTCTTTTGTGTTTTATTCGAAAGAGCAAGTAAAATAACAAGGGTACATGGGGATCTGATGATAGAGTAGGTACCTGCAGGATAGAAACCGTAAACTTGGGACTGCAAGCGTATCGCGAATATGATGATTTAATTATTAAGAACCGACTTCAAACAAGAAGTTTCTCAATTCGTCTGTATATTTTTTGTGTATAATTCCGCGATATCTTCGCCAATTAAAATCGATTTTAATGATTTTTTTCTAATGGGTAAGGGTATCAGCTGCCGATGATGAATTTACTCAGCTGTTGAGTTAACCTGGTCACTTAATACAATAACAACATGTTTGAATACAGGTGTATCAATTATTTTTTTAATATTCTATAAAACTTACAAAAAAAACGAAGAAAGTAGAAAAGGTTCGACCAGCTTGCGGCGCTACAGGCATGTAGATGTGGTCACGTAGCCATGAGTGGACCAAACGATTCCACAACCGGAAAAAACTCGAAAATCTGGAAGCTGTCCACCATTCCTATGAAAAAATAAATAAGTTTATAGTATTTCAGTGTATTGCTGGAACAGGACAATCCAGCGTAAGAAAATCGCTCGATGGACCCATGATAAAGCGAGCATAGTCGAGCTGAAGGTAGATAGATAGATAGATAAACTCTTTATTGCACACCAAAGCAAAATACAAAACACAGAAATTCATGAACATAAAAGGTACTATGGGCGGTCTTATCGCTAAAAGCGATCTCTTCCAGACAACCTTTGGATGGACAGGATAAAATGGAATCAAAAGACGGTGGTGTACGAGTTAACCTATAATGTATATATAGTATTCATAATAAATACCATAAACCTATACAAATCCTTTTTTTATATGTATAATATACATATAAAAAAAATAGAATAAACGATTAACTAGCAGCTCTGTGACATAGAAAGGAAATGGTTGTATACCATAGCTTTAAAAACAGCGAGTGATTTTGTTGATCTAATAGAGAAAGGTAGGGCGTTCCATAGTCGTACAGCTTACACCGTAGAGGAGTAACCATAAAATTGTGAACTATGGACAGGAGTATGAAGCTGTAGAGTTTCGGAAGAGCGAAGATTTCGGTCATGCGCGTAGTGTAGAAATTCAAAACGCTCCTTCAGATAAGAAGGTGAGGAAGGATTAAGAAGAACACTATAAAGAAGGGAAAGAATATGTGCATTCCGGCGAAGGCGGATGGGAAGCCACTTGAGTTTTGCGCGAAATTCTGAAATATGGTCATACTTACGTAAGCCAAATATGAACCGAATACAAAGATTTTGAAGGCGCTCAAGTTTGTTCAACTGGGCTTCGGTGAGGTCGAGGTAGCTGGCAGCATAATCTAATATAGGGAGTAGAAGGGATTGTGCAAGCGTAACCTTGGTAGAGGTCGGCAAAAAGTTACGAAGTCTTCGCAACGAAGCAGAAGACGCAAACACTCTGCGACTGATCTCGGCAATACAAGGCTCCCATGTCAGCTTAGAGTCCATGATAATACCAAGGTTCTTCACTGATTTACTGATAGTAATCGGCGTACCATCAAAAATCACACGCGGAAGTTGTGTGAGATCTAGCCTGGGTATCATCTTGTGACTACCAATGACAATAACTTGAGTCTTTTTAGGGTTAACTGTAAGGCCAAAAGATTTGCTCCAGTCACAAATAATGTCTAAATCGGAATTAAACTTATTGCTCCGTGCATATTTTCAATTGAAGACTGTGTGTATATTTGTAGGTCATCTGCATACAGGTGGTAGGAAGAAGCTATGTTTTTAGATATAGAGTGAATAAAAATGGCAAAGAGAAGTGGAGATAAAACGCCACCTTGAGGGATACCAGCAGACAGGCTGCACCATGAAGAGTATCTATCTTCAATACGGATGCGTTGCCGTCGTCCAAACAAGTAACTATGAAACCAGTCAATAGCCGTCGGAGATATGTTAAGAGAGCGTAATACACCCAGAAGTATATCAAAATCAACGTTATTAAAGGCACTGCTGAAATCTAGGAGTGACAACACTGTCAACTTCCCACTATCCACTGGCACTCGGCAAAATGACTAAACTGGAAAGACGGAATATTTGGGATTGGCTGAGAAGAAAGATAATTAAGTGTACTGAGCTTAGTAGTTTCATCAATATTGGAAGAATTTGTGAAGTGTTGGTTAAGAAGATTAATGTCTAAGTTTTGAAGAAGATTTTCTTGTTTAATAAGGTCTTCTTTGGACGAATTCTTCTCTGAGTAGAGTAAATATAAATGTTCGAAAAATATGATTAATTATTTTACCTAAACTGTTCATTTTATATATTTTACCGCATTAGTTTCAATATAAAAAAGAAAGAAAGAAAATGGGATTCTACTCTTGAACGGCAACGACGACTTGTGGAAAGTTTTAGCATTAAAATGTCGAAAAAAATATTATCTACAAACTGTTCTAGGAACCACCTAAAGTCGGTGAATGACTTAGGACTGTTCGTCATTAAGAGAGGAGGCTATATCCAGCACATGTTTTGTATTTGATAAGTTATCCATTGAATTAAAATAAGCTCTATCAAATAAGTTTAACTCAATGGAAGGTAACACGATGCCTACAGTAGGTAGGTAGGTACAAGTCTCGCACTTAGTGTAGACACCGCAAACCAACCTCTGTGAGTCCAAGCCTTACAATTACTAATGTATGGAAATATTTCCATACACTGTTTTTTTAACTGTAATTGTTCATTTTTTAATATTAATTGTGATTACTTAAATTCTTGATTTTGAATAAAAAATATTATTTATTGTTATTATTGAGTTACACATCTACTTATTACCAAAATTAAAGGGTCAATGCGCTGGCCTTTTCGTAATCTCATTTGACCCGGGGCGCGCAAGCTTTTCAGAGGCTTTTAAGCTCTCTCTTCATTCGAATGTTGGAATATTAAATGCAAACATGAATGATTTGCATTTAAAGGACGCTACTGACTGCTACGAGATGCTACGAAGGCATACAACGCAAAATAGTGGTAGAAAAATTGTTAAGTCGATATTTTCAATCATGAAACTAAAACTTACGTGCTCTAAAGAAAATTAAGTTTTATTACAATAACTAAAATCTAAAACATAACAAGCACGCTCACGATTGTTATCCCCACGATGAATACTCAGTCAGTACGGGATTGTCAGAGGCACGTCCAAATATTATATTTGAGAAAATATAATGTTTGGACGTTTTGCATTCTGAATGACAGGTTGCAAGCCCATCGCCTTACATTTTACGTTATTTTTAAGATTATATGAACGTATAACAAACCTCATAGAACAATCTATCTCCGAATTTCATCATCTCCGCGAAGGCATTGCACCAGGCGTGAAGAACGCAGTAGAAACCGCACAGAAACGATAAAACACCCGGGAGAACGCACGCAAACATTCCCCTAACTATTGCGCCCACTTCCACCTGAAATAGAAAATTTAATTATAATACTATGGCTACTCTCGAACGGGAAAATGCAGGTGATCCAAAATATTTCAAACAATGACACCCGTATACTAAAGGATCACAAGTTTATTTTACAAAAAAAATAATCGTAGACGTGCTTTCAATCGTCTAACGCAGCGCACCCTAGTGACTTGCGGCGATAAAACCTAAGAATCATCCTTGGAGTCAAAACAACGATTGCAATTAAACCAATTTCAATTTCATATCGCGGAGAAGCAGTTCCGAAAATAAATGGTAACATACATACAAACTACCTCTTACGGCAAACACATATACGGGCTCCTTACTTAGCGGATAAAAAAAATTCTGTTTGAAGTTGCAAAGTCTTGTAAAGACTAACACCGGAGCTTATTAAAAATCCGTAGAGTTTCAAAGAGTGACTTGGAATATTGCCAAACGATAATGGTCTTGCTTTTAATTAAAAACATAAACAATGAAACTGAAACATTTCAACAAGCATTAGCTTTTCAGTAGGCAGCAAGTTTAAAATCGATTAAACTTCTAACTGAGGGGACGGGGGTTTACTAGCTCTGTAATCATGATAAATGGTTTTAAGTAAATGGTATCTGCACTTAAAGTAGTGTTTTTCAATTACGTTTTAAATATCTAACCACGATCACAGCATTGCAAGCCCTGCAATTTTTCTATTATACATTGTTCGTACGTTCTTTGGCGAATCGAAACTTTTATACTTAGTTTTTTCTTAAAATAACCTATTGTAGTTGTATCTACGACAAATAGTTAATACGAAAAAAATATATTTGGATGACGAAAAATTGTCGCATTAAGCCGATTTCGTATATTACAGGAAGTAAATTTACCTTGCCTATACTTACCTTTATATAGACGGTTTCTGTACGTAGGATCTTATTGAATTAAGCATCGTAATGAAACACTCATTAGTATCATATATAAGCCAATTAATATCGGATAAAATTTCATTAGATTTCTATCGTATCTATGTATACTAGTCTATGCATTGAGTTCTATTGAGTAGTAAATGTGTACGAAATACCTAAATTGTAATCTAGATTTATAAAAACTTACGCTTGTTTCCTTCCCAAAGTCTGACCAATACGGCAGAATGAACCGCTCCCAAAGGAAAGTGTTGTAGAAAACAATCGCTGCCACCTCCAAGAAATGTAACACCACCACGCCCCACCTAATCTGCTTTGTCCTGGATACCGAATGAAACATGCGTTACATGATTTATAACGCTCAATGGTTTACGGGTAAGGCTCACGCGAGATCCATTTTAACATAATTTCGGCTGAGAGCGATATACGATATACGGCTGAGAGCGATAAGTAGGTGTTTGTCTATTATAACATTTTCTTCGCCTGCCAGTAATTATGCACAAACCAAATAGAATTAAAAAAAATATAGTAGTTTATTTATTTATGTGCTCGTATTTTGATTTTAGCCTCGTAAATAACAAGTCAATAGATACGGTAGTTGAAATACTAAAATTACAATTCAGATGGATTAAAACTGATTCTAGCAGACACAAGTGAGGCAGAGACTAGGTCTATTAATATCAAAATTATCTTTGCTTAGGTGCCTATAGCATTTTTTGTGATCGTCAAGGCAGCAGTAATGGAAATTTAATTGGTTTTACCGTAAATATATCCTTAATAATTATTATGATTACTAGACTTAGATAATATGGAGTCATTTGTTACGAATAACTAGAAAACATCAGAATGATTACTGACCTAGGGTATTGGTCTCTGTACAGCAGGGTGGGCGCAAAGAGGAAGTACATATAATGCTGGAATGTGGGAAGAGGCAAGCTGTCCCCATAACACCGAGGTCCACAAGCAACTGCTGCTGCGTAGATTTTCATCGCCAATCGGAACTAAAACAAAATAGATTTTTATTAATTAATAATTATTTTAATTGCAGTGTCAATTTGATACAATACCTTCCTCTTCGTAATTAAATTAAATTCATTTATAAAATCAGAATTTTTTTGTTAGTGAGCTGTCTTATCTATGTTAAAATAAGGAAAGCACAATGAATTAAAAAAGGAAGGTTTAAGGACCTTTACTTGTGTACTGATCAAGCTGTCTCAGACGAGACTTTCTACTTGATCATAACTTGACCCGAATAAAGGCCTTTATTACTGGCAAGTCATAACAATCTGGAGTGACCTGCAGAATGAATGCTGTTGGAACTGCCCCGCACTCTGTTGAGCAATGAGGCAGTTTTCTTACGGATGATGGCGTGGAAACCATCGACCCGTACATAGTAGATGCACTGCAGAAGCGCGACAGTCTCATCAACATCCTAAAAGCCCATATTTCAATAATTAGGGTAAAATACGTTTTTACACAAAATTTCTAAGTCTAGTGCCTTATTGTAATTTCTATAATTAGTGACGACCTGTAAGGTATTTATACGTGTCTAACAATATTACAACCGAAGTGATGCATTTACCAATGTGTTTTCTTCTCAAAGTTTGCCTGTCTGCCAATACCAATGCAATAGAAGTGATACTGCAAGTATAACGTAGACAGAGTTTTTCTAAATAGAAGATGGTTATGTCATAACATCATCCACCTGTACTATACTTCATTGCCCTTTGACTGATTGACTTCTACGGGTTTTCAGTCTGAGAATAAAATCTATCAACAGATAAGTATGTTAATTCTTCAAGTTATTCTAGGTAGGCAGAACTCATTTGTCTCTGAAAATCATCAATCATACTTTGTATCCCATTGAACCATAATTATTTTCGAAGGTGATTAACATTATCGTTCTATTAAGATTACAATATACAAATAATAATTTATTTACAGGTGAGGTTAAAACTTAATTAAAATCTTTGGCTAAAGTTCGTTTAATAGAGACTTTCAAAGTCTTATCAAAGTTAGGGGTCGTTCATTTACCTATAGAGGGTATTTTTACGGTAAGACATTCTTCGAAATTAAAGTGTTTTCGTAGGTATGTTATAGTAGCCTATTAAATAACACAAATTAAAAAAAAAATACTTTATAGTACATAAAAGTGAATAAATTTGTATGAATTTTCATAATTTTTACGATCTTAAATTTATTAGTATTAATTTCGGCACGTGCCTACGTTCAAGAAACCACGATTATACTTTCGTATCAGGGGAATAAGTAGACAGCAGAATGGTTTGGTTGATGGTTGCATGGTAAACAAATATAAGGGCTGATCACCCTGGTATTTAAAACCGATCACTTATAGATACCCATTATTTATTCGAGTTGAGATTAATAAAAAATTAAATAAATTATAAAAATTCAGAACTGACTTAATATGACTTTATGAAACCTGAAAGTAATTCTGGTAACTAAAATGAATGTGCCCTAAAACAGGAGAGGTCTCTGCAGGCTGCGCCTCGTCAGCGGCAGGCATCACGCAGTTATTTACGGCGGCCTGACAAGGGTTCTCAGGTGATTTATGTTACATTTCACTTTCAGCGCTATTTTCGCGCTCAAACTTTTCAGGCTTCACCAACAACTTTGCATTCACGTCAAAAACAGATTTCCGGATACCGGCACTCGAAAATGTTGATGCAGCAGCTGTAAACTAATTCGATATTGCGCATCGGGGATGATGTGCCTGCGCCGGCTTTCCGGCTTTCTAAGCAAAACGGCTAAATAATTTTAAAATGTTCCTACAAATTCATTGCAGCACATAAATTACTACGGAATTGGAAACTGATCATTATCAGTCACTCTAGTCTAGCTAGGTGCAAAACTTTAGGTAAATTATTGAAGATAAATAACCTCACGTTGTTATATTTTTGTGCCAAGTTATAATTTAAGATGTTTTGTCTGATGAGTCGAAGAGCCTAGTTACCTTGATGGGTGGTACTCCGATATCCGATCTTAAGATCATGAGTTTGAATCTGGCTGTGCACCACCAATTCAATTTTTCACTCAAGAAAAACGTACGCAACCATGTGCTCATAGGCATTATTTAATCAGAAAGTTGAATATTTAGTCTAAATAACGAATGAAAAATCATAAGGACAAATTTACTTATATTTCCTTACTAGATGAGGTAATACGCTAAAATCTAAAAGAAAATTAAAGGTCTTTTCTCTGGTAGAGGTTGAGCATAACATGTGTACGATTGCATCGACAATAGAACCAATTAGCATGCCTTTGTCATAAATCTACGACGCGGCGATGTCTAGTGAGGCAACGAGAAATAGCGAGTTGCATTCATTGAATTCGGCGGAACATACAAAGGAGAGGGATGTGCGCTGCATGCTAACCAATTAACATTTAATCACATACCATCTGGCTCAGACTACGTAAACTATGAAAACAGCTGAAACTAGCTGAAATTTAGTTCAGCATTTCTTAATACTGATAACTAAACTAACAAAATCATCCACTTAGCTAAGTTGTCGTTTTACTAACATTATACATTTTAGGTTTCCGTACCTCAAAGGGAAAAAACGGAACCCTTATAGGATCACTTCGGTGTCCGTCTGTCAGTCTGTTTAAGACCCATTTTCTCAGTAACGCCTGGAGGTATCAAGTTGAAATTAATATCAAATACGTAGGTCTGTGGCCCCTTGGAGTTCTAAAAAAAACAAGCTTCTAAGTCAACGCAATAAAAAAATTATATGCCGTATTTTTGTTATTGCGTTGACTTAGAAGCTTGATTTTTTTAGAACTCCAAGGGGCCGCAGACCTATTTGCGACATATTTTGATACTCGCAAAAAAATCAAAATTAGATCTATGATTCTAGATCTAATTTTGTTTTTTTTGGCAAGAAGCAAGTGTCTCACAGCACAAGTAGGTATAAGAATAATTCCGAAAACTGTTAATTTGTAGTTATATCATATGAAAAAATATTTTTTTGTTTTTACAAACTTAAACTTGCTTTTAGATAATTTACCGTGACATATATCGATGTATCGCCGAACATGTTTTCAATTACAAGGTTAAGTTTGTCTTTCAATTCGACTTATATTTTCGTTAGAGCAAGGTTTGGTGCTTTATAAGCTTGTACGGAAGCCTACGGAGTCGCGAGACTCGCACTTGTCCGGTTTTTTATTTTATTTTATTGTATGTCTCTTATAATAAAAAAGTATCTTTACGTACAAGGCTGATGCAAAATTGTCACTTTCAGGAACTATGTTTCGTACACTTTAGATAGGTTGGTACAAATGGGGACGAGCAGGCTTTCACCTAGATAACGGTCAATTACATGCAGCGTATAGCCAACCGGGCCAGCGTACGTAGCAGTTTCATATTGTTTACTAGCTTCTGCTCACGGCTTCACCCGCCTGGTACCCGGATAAAAAGTAGCCTATGTGTTATTCTGATCTATAAGCTAAATTACTCTAAAGTTTCATCAAAATCCGTTCAGTTGTTTTTGCGTGAAAGAGTAACATCCATCCTCACAAACTTTCGCGTTTATAATACCTCTAGTAATAGGAAGTGTTTATTTTCAATACCAACAAACATCATTTATCGTGCGTAAATAAATGCGTGCATGTTTACTAGCATTAAACGATCAACAAAATGGTTTGTTTTGAACGCGCGACCTCCCTCCTCATTAAACAGTTAGTTACAATATTTGCCTTCAAAATAAAATGAAGTAAATACCGTTATAAGTAAATATTTATAACGGCATGTAAAAATACAAGGATTTTACTAAAAACTGTACACAGCGCGTGTTTTTAGCTGCTATATAAACTGGTAGTAATCTGAAGCGATATTGAGTTAATATTTTTCAAACATAAATATATGTAGGTAGTTATAAGTCAGGTATATATGGGTCTTTATCGTGTTTACCTTTCCTGTTGACAAATATTTGCATATCATACAAACATTTGTCCCGCGGCGGGAATTGAACCCGCAACTTTCTGCGTCTCAGGCAGACCTTCACTACGCCACATAGGTCGTAGTTATACCTAATAGATACTAAACGAAAGTTGGACGGCTCGGCTAACCTCGTAAGTTTGTTTTGCTCCCTCGCTCGGAAGTTTCCCTTTTGTAACGTAGATAAATCGCATATGAACTAGTACACAACTTTAAGCTAGGTACCTACTTTTATACTATTTAATATTGTAATATAACTAGAAGGGTATAATCCCAGGCGTGACGTTTTCTAATAACCTATCAAACAAAACAATGTCTTGCTTGCTATTGCAATTTAATTAAACCTGTATTTCTGGTGATTTAAGGCTGCATGTTGTCAAGAAGAAAAATAAAAATGGCGATTCAGAAGAAGTACTGACTTATGTACCCCAGAATTTCAAACCCATTAAGTCGAATGAAGTTGCTGTGTTGCCTAAATCAATCAATTTTCGAGGGTTGGTATTTATCCGATTATGAGGGTAGAATTAGATCCCAAAGTAATCCCATACCGTATG
Source organism: Perizoma flavofasciatum (assembly GCA_958496245.1). NCBI lineage: Eukaryota > Metazoa > Arthropoda > Insecta > Lepidoptera > Geometridae > Perizoma > Perizoma flavofasciatum. The sequence continues at coordinate 6,523,252 of OY292425.1, read as the reverse complement.
GTAATTTTAATGGAAGCAAAGACGATTTCGATAACGTGCCAATGAAGTATGCCTATGTTTATTACATTATTGGATCGTACCTACTGATAGCATAGGAGGCAAAACGTAGAAAGACCGGGTGAACGTAAGCATGTGTAGACGTTCACCCTGTGTGTGTTGCTACCAAAATCTCCAATATAATTAATAACTAGCTATGCCACATCGCCCGCCGCGCTATTACTTATTTTTCTCAGCTTTAGGTCGTGATGTTAAATAACCTGTAAACTTCCTCTTGAATTGTGCTATCAAATGCAAATAATTTTTCAAATCTGACTGGTAGTTCCAGATATTAGCGCGTTGAAATATAAAAAAACTTTTTTATTTTTTTATTGGTATAGATAAGTTTCTACACAAATTAACTTTTCTTTGTGCTCGTAGCATACTCCATAGCACTCGCAGTAAATTCGTAGCTAATAAGAAGGTGTATATTTTAATCATGTCGATCGACGGAATTCGATAGGATCCCGATCCCGATCCCGATGACTGGTTGCAACTAGGATTCTAAACAAAGGGTGTCTTCTAAACTCACCATTTCACACGTGACTGCTACCGAGGAACCCAACGCCAGATGCTCTTTGCCTAGATCCCAAACTGGCAAAGCAAATAGCGTTCCAAGTGTGGCTATCAATCCGAAAACTCCAACTATTTTCCAAAGCTGTCGCGTTTCTGTAAAATAAAATATAAACAGAATATTTCGTTTGTGGTTTGAGGAAACTATGATATAATTTTTCAGGTGAATAAACCGAATATAATTTCATGGCACCACCATTCATTCACAGGGGATAAAACCATGTGTATAACACATTGTCATGCAAGAGGTAATCCGCGTGCGTATATTAAGCCATGGTGCGTACAAATGTAAAGTCTTGCAAAATCAGAAACAAGAAAAATTATGCAAAATTTTGCATCTCCTTCTTTGACCCCTGACGTGTCTTCTGTCGTATATTGTAGTGTCCACTTGTGGTGATAAAATCTATCTAAGAATCATCGTTGTGGTCGTAGAAATCGGTTGCAAAAAACACATTTTAACTATACTAACTATATCGGATAAGCCGTTTTAGAAATAGGAAAATGGTAATAGACAAAAATACTAACAAATAACCTCATAAGGTTAAAGCATAAACGCGTCATAGGTAAAACGTAGCATTGATGACGTTTTTTAGTTATATTGAACTTTGTCTCTACGTTATACTAAACTTACTGTTTTTGTAACTTAATTTTTTTTATTGAGCTTATCCAACAGCTTCGTAACTAAAACTAAGTAAAAGTAAAAGTGAACTTAGTTTCTCAGAAGGTAAATATATAAAAACATCCTAAATATTCTAAAGCTGTTTGGAATCGTAGAAAATACATAGGGGTGATTCGGATGGGTAACAATGATATGATAAGATTTTTTTATCACCTAAATTTCAAAATTGGCAAAAGTTCTAATTTTATTTAGATATAAAAAATCCTAGTTTATTTTAAGAAATAATAATGAACGAAAATATATGAGTAGGACCAACCAAAACCAGTCATCAGTGTGCTTACATAATGTAAAACAAAACCTTCTTTTTTTCATGTCTTTTAAACATAGAAGATCTATAATAGTAATCATGAATTCTGGTATTTTAGCTGGTAGGTATAAAACGTAGTCTCTAATTTAAACACTATTAGATTATTGCACTATTTAATGTTGCAATATTGTTATTCAACCTGCACCAGCTAGATAGACCAACTTATTAATTTAATAGGTGCCCCAGAACCTGATAGCTAAACAATCACAAAGGAATAAGGTCCGATAAGAAGTTTTTTTTTTAGACAAACTGTATTATTATCCCAACAAAAGACATGGCGCCTCATTAAAACTTTTCAAATTATTTCAAAACTTTATCCACAGAAGCGTTCCTAACAAATGTTTATATTATGTAGCAGAATATTATTTTTAAATTGAATTTGCTAGCTTTTCCGCGTTTTTTATTGCAAACATATTTTCTGACCACGCTGGTCTTAGTCAGGTAATAGGTATAGCTACCTACCAGTTATACCTTGTTATTATCATAAAAATATATGATTAAAATAAGTATGATTATATTTTAGGACACTAGTAATAATATTAATAAAAAATATTATTATTGCATTTCATTAATTTTAATTAGATATTGCATTCTTCCATTTATTATCTTTTTGTTTAGTATTAAAATTTACCTGATTTCATTCTTATATTGACAATTACTAGCTTCAGCCCACGGCTTCGCCCGCATCGTACCCAGATAAAAAGTAGCTTATGAGTTAATGTTATAAATTATAAGCTATATTACTGTAAAGTTTCATCAAAATCCGTTAAGTAGTTTTTGCGTAAAAGAGTAATAAAGATCCATCCTCACAAACTTTCACGTGTAAAATATTAGTAGGATAGGATATTCATGTCATGTCATCCCTTTTTTTAGAGTAATTTTTAGTTCGTTGGTAATATCTATCATTGTTTTAATTTCATTATCATGCGTTATCCATTGCTGGATGAAGGCCTCCTCCATCTCTTGCCAGTTTATCCTGTTTGTGATATTAAATTATATGCATGAGGAATTTAATATTCTTTCATAAAAGCTCCAAGTTCATGTTGAATTAGGTAGGGCAATAACAATAGAACGTATACGAAGATCGGTGAGGCGGCAAATTGGGAGGCACATCGCAATTGTACTTTAGCAAGTTTGGCTATAAACAAAATCACCAGAAAAACTTGTAAAATATTTTGTTAGACTAATGTTCTGTTCTGACTGTGGGACTGATCTATAGAGGTTATTTTATTCGGAATTGTATTAAATAAAACTTACAATTCTCTACTGTTAAAATATACCTAAGCGAAATACAAGAGCGAAATCTTCTATGAGAAGTATTTTTTAATAGGAATATAAAAAATACTAGCTTATGCCCACGGCTTCGCCCGCGTGGTACCCGGATAAAAAGTAGCCTATGTGTTATTCTGATGTATAAGCTATATTACTGTAAAGTTTCATCAAAATCCGTTCAGTAGTTTTTGCGTGAAAGAGTAACAAACATCCTCACAAACTTTCGCATTAATAATATTAGTAGGATTTATATATATTTTAAAAGGAGATTTTATCATTATTAAGATTATGTAGGTACTTATCGTTTGGAAACGCATTGGATTGCTGAAGTATTTTCCGTTCTGTTACTTAAAGTTTCAAAATTAATGTCTTTATAATTCGGAATTCTAGTGTGAGATTGTAGGTCCTCCGAAGCCTTCAACATGGCTTCACGACTGTGATAGCCAGGCCCGACCTCTTACCGTGCCTTCAGAAGAATGAAAGCGGTCAGTGTTAAATGCTGGTCGGTTTCCCATGCAAATATGATTACAGCGTAAAATTGCTTGACTTATCTGGATATGTTTGGATGGGGAATGTTTCGCAAAATTATACTCTATAAAATAATTGGAATGAGATTTCAATGGCGAAACTATATATGTTATTGGCTATGGCTTCGCCCGAAAATACTAAAATACTTCATACTTTAACGGGATAGCTATATCCCAATTATAAAAAATAATATATTTATACAAAAAACTATACCTACTCTAATACAAACTTTCATAACAAACCACATTAATGAGAAAATACAAAAACCCTGAAACACGTTATTATTTCTTTATAATGAGTAGTTACAATTCCAATTTTCAAGTTCCTACCTTTAAAACACTTTAGTAACACTCCCATATAAATTTTCACCCCCTTTAAAGTAATATTTCAAAAATCCTTTCTTGGCACATGCATACTTTTACGGCTTGTTCAACTCCTTGGCTAAAGCAAATATTAACATAGATTTATTTAACACTACAACTAGTAAGCTTAAACGCTTACTAAGTGACAATTTCTTCCTATTATAAAATTAGAAACGAACTATCCTATCATTTCTATTGTATTCTGTTGTCTATTGTTACTGTACTATTTCTAATTTTCTTCTAATATCTGTGGAAACTTTTAATTGGCCTTCTGTGTATATGTAGACTTTTTTCTGATTAGCTGCATGTACTTAGTTCCTTGTCTACAATGTAACCTAGCTGTAAGTTTTCCAAAAATTTATAAAATAAAATTTAAAATAAACTTATCTTTCAAATTTCAGCTTTCTAGACTTAGTAGTATTGGCTGTGCGTTGATAGATCATTCAGTTACTAATAATATTCAGTTTATAATATTCGTGTAGATATTGTCACTCACTTTGAGCCAGGCTAAAGAGGGCAGCATTCCCTCTGTAGCGCACTGGCAAGATCTAAGAGTAAATTCAAATTGAACAATTGAAGTACTAACCTTTGCTGTAAGACTAGGCCCTCGACCGGCAAGTACTTTCACATCCAAGAGGCTTTACTTTCTTTCTTTCCATCAGAGTCTTTGGCTCAAATAAGTTTTATAACTACCTATTTGAGTAAATAATTTGAGTAGTTTAGTATAGCCTACTTGAGAAAATAAAAAGTTGGTTCATGTTACTTTACTGTGGTATTGATCGTCAGAATTAAAAATGTGAGTAGTTAAAACACCGAGATGGTTTCCTCATAATGGACATCGTCATATAATGCGTAGATATGTGAGGATACCAAGTAGGGGGTAGTCAGAGGCACGTCGAAACATTATTTTTGGCACATGACCGCGTTTTTGTAAGTAGTTAGTATTCCACGTGGCAGGGCTGCGAGCGACGCTTACTAAAGTAGGTAGGTATTCATACAGTTTTTTACAGAAGCGTTGTATTAATAAAATATACAATGTATAATATGTCGCAGCCAACTAGCATAATTTGCCTTTCAGTTAACAGCCTAGCTTTTTTACTTAAAAACATGCGGCGTATTGACATCCAGCTGGAATGTCAATGCGATGGCTGCCAATGTTTTGCTATTTTGTAAACAGATGACATTGAGTTGATCAGGTTGTTAGGTTTTTTCTATTTGCTGTTGTAAGTTTTCTTTTTTGATTGAATGGCTGAATATAATTTAGGCCAATAGTTGAACGGCGCCGTTTAGTAAAAAAGCTAGGCTGTTAACTGAAAGGCTAATTAAGCTAGTTGGCGACATATACATACCTAGTTAGAGTGTTATGCCACTGTTAAACTCGGTGTGATGATATCAATTACGAGTGCCCCTACGTGTAGTGGGGGCAATAGTAATTGAATATCATATTAATTGTGAGAATTAAAGCAAAGATGAACTTTTAAAAATGTAAACAACTCTAAAATTGTGTATTATAAGGTTTGTTAGGTTATTATTTCACATGATTATTGTGCACCCAGTTGTTCACCGATCTTCGTGGCATCATGAAGGCCCCGTCTGGAAACCAGCGCTGCACCTGACCTACTTGGTTCTGGCGCAGCATAATGCTGAGACGGGGACCTATTTGAACCCACGCAACACAAAATGACATACTTAGTTTGTCTGTTTTTTGTTTCGCTTAGTTTTATGTTAAGTATCTGATGTATGTGTTTATTATTATTTTTGTTTAACTTTTGTGTTATTTGGGTAAGAATAAATAGATTGTCTTTCTTTCTTTCTTCTAAAAAACGGAACCCTTACTGTTTCGTCATATGCTCGACTGTATGTCTGTCCGATCTTGTTTCATAGACGTGTTTTCATACCCCAAAAACGAAAATCTAAAAATATAATATTTTCAGAAACTACTGTACCTCACCGTATGTGTTATCACTGAATAAGTCTCTAAAAATCACTGCGCAGAAAATATGAGGCTTCAAAGAAGCTAACATTGTGTCCCCCTCTTTTTACCTTGTAATCCTAGGAGTATGAAACAAAGCAACGAGTGGTATATGATAGGGACTACCAACAAAAATTCATTTGACGCCAACAAGGTTCCCGAACCCTAACATAGCCTGTCTCGACACGTCTTGGGTAGCTTTATTTATCAACTACATAACTGCGGTGTTTGTTGTTCAGAGATAAATTTTGGCTCGGCTTCCCGTTCAGTTTGTAGCATTGATATATCGTTAGACTGTTTAACCGCAGTTGAATCTGCACTTTCTGACATTAATGAATTAATGTCAAGTGCTAATTCACAGCTCCGTGTTTTTTCTGCAAGTACTGGTGAAATGTATTTTCGCTGCAACTTTTCTTTGAACCTTTGTTACATTTTTTCACAGCTTTAACTGAGATCCAGTGCTCTAAAAGCACCTTTCATTATCATTAAAAACTGGCGGCGTAAAAGTTTGATAATTAAACTCATATGTTGTCGGTAAATTTAAATATTTACCTACGTGAAAAATACATACAACACCAAAAATTATCAAGAACATAATATTAGATAGGCATTCTAGGCATTTCACAAAGCACTCTCCTACAAATAGAAAAAAAGTGCTATGTTGCATAATAGCTACGAAAATAATCAATTCAAGTGTCCTTACCAGTATTTCTGCCTAAAATTTTCCCCACTGCTCCATAAACAAGCAGAAGTGGATGAAATACCACAGAAACCATGAACAGGTACAACCATAGTTTAAGCCCCCGATTCACGTCTCCGAACCCGTAGCCCACCGTTTGTAGGCCAATGTTTAACCTGAAAATAAAAATGATCGTCTAAAGAATTCGTAGAGCTTGGCTCTTCAGAGCAAGAAGCTCGTATAAACTTGGATTATAATAATTGAACGATTCGTTTTAATCAATAGGATTCATTTACATATATATACATATATTTAGTTTATAGTGTAGGTGTATCACATCGATTTCGCCATTGTCGTTGTGCATATTTATATTAATGCTCGATTGCTCCACTTAAATTAAGCTGTGTTATGGAGGTTGAAGCCTGCTGTAACACATTTAATCTAACACGGGGGGTACGGTTTGTAACTAAATACTTATTATAATAATTACTTTTAGTAAAATATAAAAAAGGTTAAGACCAGAGCAACTTTATATATTAGTTAAGGTCTCTAGTTTAAAAGTTACTTATTGCATTAAGTTACAAAGAATTTGGTTACATCTCAAATTGAAAATAAAATGATCTTTATCTTTATCATTCACATAATCAATAAAATCATATTTATAGAAGCTTTATTTCAAGTTAAGTGAGTGACCATATTAGGACCTTTTGCACAGCTGGCTGGCTAGTCTAGACGAAAATTATTGTTGTATTTCATGCCCAAATACCTAGAGCGAAACCCAGCCAGACTGCTTGTTAATGAAATTAAGAATGTGGTGACGGTCTTCAAGTCTTACTACCTACCTAAGTAAAATGGAACAATCTGATGCCCTTTGAATATTAATATGAACAAAAAAAAATAACAACAATTTATAACTATTTATTACTAGCTTCTGCCCACGGCTTGGCTCGCGTGTAACCTGAATAAAAAGTAGCATATGTAGTATTCTAATGTATAAGCTATATTACTGTAAAGTTTCATCAAAATCCGCTCTGTAGTTTTTGCGTGAAAGACTAACAAACATCCATCCTTACAAACTTTCGCGTTTATAATAGTAGTAGGATTAGTATACCCCCTATATATTTCCATTCTTACTATATGTTAAAAACCTCTCCATCCAAATGTTGTCTGGAAGAGATCGTTTCAAAGTTTCAGTTTTATACTTTTGTTAAGTTTTATTATTTTTTCTTATGGTGTACAATAATGTATTTCCATTCATTCAAACAAAATATATAATGCAATTAAATTAAAAACTTTTAAAACCAAATCTATAGGTTTCAACTCCTAGTGACTTGTGATAAAATCTATGTAAGACCGTCCTTGAAGTCATACTTATCGATTAAATAAACCGTATTTCAATCGGATAAACCATTTTGCAAAAATAGTAATAAACAAACATTCCAACAACGCGGGTAACAAATTCATTTTTCAAATTTCCTATTTAGGAGCCATCCTTGAAGTCATACAAATCGAGTGTTAAAAACCGCATATCGATCCAATAAGCTGTTTCGTTTCAGAGTTATACAAAATATATGTATGGTAACAGACAAACATATATACAAACAACCTTTTATGGCAAACGGGGCTTCTTACGTCACAGGTAAAAATATCGCAGGACACTCACTTTCCAGTTTCAAACAAGTCATAGATCATCGTGTCACAGAGTAACATCACTAGTATCACTATGAATATGTGGTAGATCGCGCGTATGTGGGCAGAGTCTTTCAAAAGAAGTGTCAGCGTCGATTCTCGTATCACAAATTCTGGGTCCTTGTATTTTTCCTCATCGTGTTTTGTTGTTCCATTCTGTGGTTTTGCAGGTTTGGAACGTATACGCGTGCTTTCTCCCATTTTTTTATCTGAAAAAAATCAAATTTGGAATCCCAATATAAATCAGCCAAGAAAAAGTTGACTTGTACTAAGGGTTCTTTAACATGGTGAAAAACTTGTAGGTAGATAAGTATTAGCCACATCTAGCAATAAAATAATAATACAAACTCTACTTAGTTTGCGGCTAGATGTGTGAAAATGTCCAGCATTATTTATTATTATTATAAAATCCTAGTGGACACGAATAACATATTTTATTCGCCGCGCCGCGCCGTGCCTGTTCCATTTGAGGTACCGAACCATAAAAATATAGTATTATATGATAACTATGTTGTGTCTCTACTCATTAGAAAACTTTAACCACCGGAGAATAACATAAACACTACTAAGCAGCATTCAGAACTGATGAAAAGTTACAAAGATGTTTTATAGCAAAATTCTGCAGAGTTATTTGTGAAAACAATAGTAAAATGTCTCGTAAATTAGCATTGCTGTTCGTTTACCTGGTTTTCGATATTTCTTGAGTGTATTAATTTTTCACCGTTTGAACACATTAAAATAGATCGTACTCCATTCACAATCCAATAAATAATACGTTCATATGTTAAGATAAATCCTATAACAGCATGTTTTTGTTGACATTCACAAATGAACTGTGCGGCGGTACCCGTACAACATATAGAACTTTATCGAATTATTTGTGGGTACTTAAGCACTTGTGTCAGTGCATTAGATAATAAGGTTATTCCACTAACCTTTCACATATGATAACTAATCAAACTAGAAATGTCCCTTTTAATTTCGTAATTAGCAAATTTATATTTTAATTTTCACTTTATTAGGTAGGTGCACTTGTTTATGTTCACAGACCACACGATACTTACAGTGCAAAATTGTTTGTTGATATTATTTTAAGATAAGTAATTAATTACTTACGTATTTGTTTTTAATAATTCCTTACAAAGTAATGTGATAAAAAAATACTTACCTACCTACCTACACGCCTATCGTTTACACTGGCAAATTAGCAACTTCATGTTTAATCTACTAACCAGATAATCTACATTTTCAAAGATAAAACGCAATGTCTAGTGATTATCGGCTAAGCTTAGGTTTTGATAAAAATCCTATCAGTCAATAGTTATTAGAAAATATCTGTTTCTACATGTTTCATATTATACCTACTTTATAAATACCAGAGTAAGTAGGTAATGTGTTTATTCCAGACAATGATATTATTTAATTAACTTTTAACAATTTACGAACTTCGAAGGTTTAGAATATAGATTTTACCTACCTACAGATTAAATTGGTCCATGGGAATGAACCTACTTAGACATGTAGGTAGGTTTTCTTAGTAAGGTCTTATTAAGAAATTAGGATGATCTATGCTTACGTTGTATTGAAAACCTAAACCAAAGAACTACAAGGAATGGTAGGTACCTAGGTATTTGCCATATGTATGGATTCTTCTTCATATCATGAATAGCTCATTAGATAAGGATTCCATGTCAAAGCTAGCTTATTGATGTAATATTTCTTCTGGTGAGTTACTTTTGGCTACTTACGTACCTAGTTGTTTTCCGTCACATTGTTAGTCATAATTTAAATTCATTTTTTTATAGTTAGGTATATTATTTTTTATTTCTTTCTTTTGTAATCACCGACGCGTTTTGCTTACTTACAAACGTATTTATCTATTTCCTTACATTTCATTACATGATATTACAATGTACATAATGATCAAAATTGTGATAGGTACGCAGTACTTTTGTTTAATCTAAGCACATCACGTAGGTACCTATGACATATTTAAATCCGGACAGGGTGAGGCTAAGTCGGTCGACAGTGCTTTAATTAAACAAAAGTACTGCGTATCATAATTTTCGAAAACATTATTTACAAATTGAATTTACCCGTGTCAATTCAATTTGTAAATAATATAATTAAATAAATATCAAATGAAGGTAGGTACCTTCATTTCATATCGTACACCGCCGTCTTTTGATTCTATTTTATCCTGTCCATCCAAAGGTTGTCTGGAAGAGATCGCTTTTAGCGATAAGACCGCCCATTGTACCTTATATTATTGTGAATTCCTGTGTCTTTTTGTATTTTGCTTTGGTGTGCAATAAAGAGTTTATCTATCTATCTATCTACCTACTTCAATTAATTATCTGTGATTAAAATAAATTAATCAAGTTTTTGACGAGGGAATACAAAACCTCAATTTTGTAGAATGTTGATTTCTGTTGTTAGGCTGTTGCAAGGGGCAAAATCATATTAATTGCTCTCATAAATATGCAGGATTTATATCAGTATAGTTAAATAGATTGTATTGATCTCGATGGTGTATTAAATAAGCAGGTAGTAGAATAATTCATGGATGCTGTAATGTTGAGTTCAACTACGCAGATACCTGCATCTATAATTAAATCCATTTTTCTAAAGCGCGTATTTAAATTTAGTCGTCGCTGACCTTTCCTGTCTGGCTCTTCCCTTTCCTCAGTAATACATTTCAGTAGGATAATAGGCGTTTCTTGAAGCTAGATTTGGGTAGGTATCTACCTGCCTATAACCTATTTTATAACGACCTTAATGCCTGACTAACCTGCAACTACAACACAAAGTTGCTATTTTTTCATCGTCCCCAGTATGGTATATCCTCCTATCGTATTGAAGTTCCAAAATATTTTACCATCATAAGAAGTCATGTTACTGCGCAATAAAGTGTCAGGATTATTGCCGATACAGTTTTACGGGTTCTTTATGTTTGCTTATGGTCATAAATTCCAGCGCCTTATCAAAAACAGACAGTGACAATACGTTCCTGTCAATATTCTGTACGTTGACATAAAGGGACACAGAATATTTCATCAAGACAGAAAACCGAATTAGCTCAAAAAAAAAAACATCAATTTAAATGTACTTAATCATTGAAAAATTTGTCAAGTCTTATTTTTTTTTAAATAAAACGCTAAAACCACCTCTTTAGAATACTAGACCAGGATTACTATTGATTACTATTAAATCAACTATAATAATCGAGTACCAGGATGGGTAATTTATGGGATGCAGACGACAAAAACACTTTTTTTCTTGACTGTATCTAATCTAGAAGGCTGCAACGAGGCAGTTAACGTGCTTTTAATCATCTTTTATGACTTATTTCAAGCCATGTATGTTTTACTCTTGAACTCATTAAGATGGGGTAGTTATGAGTCGGATCGGAAGCATATTGTCACTATCTTTGATCGGATGCCCTCGAATACCAGCATTAAATATAGGTGAGGTAAAAGAGAACATATAAGTACAAACGCAAAACTTCATTGGATTGCTCAGGCGGTTAAATTAGGTACAGTAAAAAAGTGTTTAAAACACTTGTTAAGCTGCGCAATGGCAGCTTTCGTTCTTTTTACGTTATTTATTATCCTCTTTTACACCAAGTATTACTTGTTCTGGTACACGATTGAAAGGTTGACTATGAACTCAGTGACGTAGCTTGGTGGCCATAGGCGCTGGGGCAAAAAAAAAATTGGGGCTCTTAATAGTAAAGTTATATAAAAAAACATGATAAAAGAAAAATCGGACAAGTGCGAGTCTGATTCGCGCACTGAGGCTTACGTACAAGCTTGTATGTTTACCAAAATAATTAACATTACTCAAGTTCCTAAACTATGAGAACACCAAACATTGCTCTAACGAAAAGATAATTGATAATCGATAATCGTGGTATCGAAAGACAAACTTAACTTTGCAGTTGAAAAAATGTTCTCCCATACACTGATATACATCACGGTCAATTCTATAACTACAATTACAATTTGTATTCGATTACAGTTTTTAATCGTAAAATCATACGATTACAAACTTATATTGTTATGTATTAAAATATTATGTGGTTAAACTAAAAGTCCGAAAATCGTTAATTAGAAATTAACGATTTTCGGACTTTTTCATTTACTTGTGCTGTGATACCTTGTTTCTTGACAAATTTCATGATTCTAGGCGGAAGAGAAGTACCGGGGATTTTGAATAATTTGCGAGTGTCAAAACATGTTGCATAAATGGCTTTTTTTTTATAGCATGGTGTAGAAACTTGATTTTTTTTGGGCTCTAAGGGACCGTAGACTTACATATTTTATATTAATTTCAACTCCACGCGTTCCTAAGAAAAAAGCTCATAACAGACAGAAAGACGTACAACGAAGTGATCCTGTGGTGTCGTTTTTTATTGAGGTACGGACATTTTGCGCTTTACAGCAATAGAAAGCATCTATTGCTGTAAAGCGCAAAATGTCGAAGTCGAAATTGGCCTAAGCACACAATTTCTTACATAATTTTTAATTATGATTAATATGCTAAATTATCTTTCAGCTGATGCAGTAGTTATAGGAATTGTATAAAATAACAATATTTTTTTTGTATATTATTACGATTACATACTTTAGGTACTATTCTCCTGCTGAAAATGATACCAAACCAATTAGTATTTTAGAATTGATAATTTCAATTCCAAAATAATAATATGCTGTGTTATTATTCGGTCGCATTCTAGCATTTCATATTTGGTAATTATTTCCCTAACTACTTACCTAACTGGTAAGTAGTTAGGGAAATAATTGCCTGACTCAATTCAGAAAGAAGTAAGTGGTAATATGCAGTAAGTGGAAATTGAAGTGAAAAATTAGGTCCTATTATATCAGAATATTTTATTTGGAATTGATAATATTTTTTTAATAACGTTGCTTCATTTAAAACAAGTAACATTTTGGTGTTAGAAAATCAAATACCTATTTCACAGACTGCACTCATTATCAAATAAAGATCTACTAATATATAATTAGGTAGGCACTCCAACTTACAATACTTGGATACCTATACAATATTAGTCTAATTTAAGAAGGGTAGGCGCTGAATCGGGAAACAGAATTTCTTGTCCGATACTCAGAGTTCTAGGCCCGAATTCATAGTCAAATAGGGGCTCAACTAGGGGACTGATCAGGCGCTAAGTAAAAATTCAAGTGCAAATTCAACCTTTATGTATCCAGACATAAGGCGAATGCTGAATTATGGATTTTGGGGGACTGTTCAACCCTCGACTATAAATTCAGGCTCTAAACACTAACATTATGTCTACAAAATGGCAACTGAACCAGACAACCTAATCTATTTTGTTAGATTTAGATAAGATATAAATGTGCTCTATGTACTTTGAACAATAAACATGATTATTATTAAAGATATTTTTTAGGACAGCTAGAGTAAGAGGTATGCTGGCCAGGGCCAAGCTCAGGGGGAGCTTGGGGGCCTCGGTGCACGGCACCGCCTAGCCCCTTGGTAGCTACGCCACTGTATGAACTGCCAGTTAACCTACGTTATCATATACACCTACGTGTACCGAGAACACCGGTATCATCCTCCCCACAACATATATTAATTAGCACATAAACCTACATAGAAAGCCTCCGAAATAAGAACCTCATTTTGAAGTCTTAAAACCAATACCAAAACATTACGATAGGCAGGTAAAATGCTTGCTAATGTCTCAAGGTCAATTTACCTGAACACCAAGCAGCATTTTTTAGGTTTGATTAATAGTTATAATGATAAAACATGATAAGTATATCTTAAATGTCATTTTTTTCAGGGTTAGCAAATAATAGGGACCCTGTTTCTGCACACAATCTTCTTTCATACGTACCTACACACAAACACACACACACATGGCTGGTGGTAAGTACCTACTAACCTAATCTAACTGGTAATTCTTGATTTAGGTACATTACAGAATAGGACATAAATGTGAGGTACACGTAGATTTATGTCGATTATATTCTTCTGTTATATAGTGTACTACGTGAGACGCACTACAAGTTTCCGGAATGAATAAGAAAACAAACAGAAATAATTCCTGTTTGAAACTTTGACGTGTCCCTTTCTTTTCTCGTCGATAAACGATAAGTGTTTATTTCTTTATTAACACTAGTTAACACCTGCTAGTTAAATAGTAGGTAATAAGGCCGCAAACGGCGGGGAAACGGCTCTCAGTAAATAATGAAAATCCATAAAAACCTTACGAGCGTTCTTTGTTCTAGAGTCGCCTCGCCCCGTTTTGTATTTTACTTCTCCTTTATATAACCCCAGATGTAGGTCTAAATATAGTTACTTCCTATGCTGTAGCCATCGAGCGGGGTTATGTGTTCGATGGCTGCAGTTGACATACTTGGCACTGAGACTTGGTCGGTAACTATTGGCCTCATACATCAACTCAAGTTCACGCAGCGGACTACGGAAATAACTCGAGAACTGAAGACACCGACATAGCTTTTAGAGTTAGCAGGCAGAAGAAGTAATGGTCAGATCATACAGCTCGCAGACAACCGATGGGGACAAAATATTCTCACATGGCGCCCACGTACCGGGTAACGCGGTGTAGAAAGGCTCACCACCCTGACCTGATATACCTGGAAAGAGGTCCAAGATCGCTCGACGTGCCACTCTTTGGGGGAGGCCTACGTCCAACAGTGGACTACTTAAGGTTGATGATGATGATGCCGAAGTTACACGCTTGTTTATCTACCATCTTGCTTCAGGTCAAGCGTCTAGCTTCTAGGCTGCAAAGGCAGCTAAGTGGCTTAAGTAAACGCACAGTGACGGCTACGAAGTGGCCATCACATAGGCGAGAAGCTAGACAATTGTGAAACAAAGACGAGAAAACAGACAGCATATTTATACTGAGGTAGGTGCACCTGAACCCTTTTAGCACGCTGCAACTTTGAGTTCGATCATGTAGATTTCGTAGCTAATTTAGTAGTTCTTCATCAACAAATTTTACCCGCGACGCAAGGTGCCCGTATATGCGTTTGGTGTTAAAGGTTGTTTGTATTAAGTTCGTCTGGTACCATCTCCGAAACGGCTCTTATGCGGTTTTTTGGGATCGATTTGTGATTATGATTCTTAGATAGGTTATTTTATTTATTACCACAAGTCACTAGAGGGCACTACTCGATGAGGGTAATACACGATAGAGGTTTTCAAATTTAAAAAAAATTACATGTCATTTTAGAGGGCAACAAACTGTACTTTAAACGTAGTTACTATTTCATAATCATAACATTTACCATCAATTAGGTTATGTAGCGAAAAGAGCTGCTTTCTGTAATATCTGAGCTATTTTTTTAAATTGAAAATAGCCGTATATCCTGAATTTGTTTATCTTTAAATATGTGGATGATAAGACAGCTTTCTTTTTCTACGTTTTTTTTAGGAACTCCTGTAGAACTAAGAATTTATACACAGGAATTGTAGTCTTAAGCTTATTAGGTAAAAAATAAACTACACACTCAATCGTTTAATTTCCTTTGGTTATATAGCAGCTTGAAGGCATTTAAGCATTTCAGCTTAAGCCTAGTTTCTGGGGGTGACCTTGGTACAGACACCAATAAGACACCTGAGAGGCTCTCGACACACTGCGGCGGGGGTCTGACCATGCTCCGAGTCATAAGTCTTGCAAGCAGCGCCTTCATCTGAAATATTAAAAATTAAGTTATTTTTTTTTGCATTATTTTGAAACACATGATGTGTTTTCTTCAGCTTTTGGTATTTATCTTATTCAACCCTGTACAATAATAAAAAAAGAAAAAAAAAGACTTTTCAGGAAAAATAAAAGACGATTTCATATACTAGGAAGTTGATAAAAAGTCCAATATGAAATTTCCTCCCCCATTTTTCACCCTTAGGGGTGGATTTTTTTATAAAATTTATATGGTGGTCCCATGAAGTATTTATCCATTAAAAATAATCATTAAAATCGGTTCATAATTGACGAAGACAATTTGCGTAACATACACACAATTAAAATGCAGACGAATTGAGACCTAGAAGGTTGCGGGTTCGATTCCCACCGCGGGACAAATATTTGTCTCTGGTCCGGGTATTTTCTATGAAAAATATATTTATTTCCAAAAAAATATGTATATAAGTAGTATATCCGTCATGTAGTTCCCATAACATAAGCTCTGCTTACTTTGGGGCTAAATGATAGTGTGTGAAAAAAATCCATTATTTATTAATTATATTTATTTAACTGAGAACCTCCTCCTTATTTGAAGTTGGTTGAAAAGAGCCCACTCCTTTTACATACGTATACACAGCAGCCTCATGTATCATAGCTACGTAGCTACGTATCATTGCTGCGTAGCTTAGTTACGTGTCATAGTTGCGTAGCCACCACGACATTATATGAAGATTCCTCTACGCGTGCGTAGAGTAGCTACAAAATCAGACATTGATTGTGTTCCAAAAATTAAAATTAAGTTAAATTTCAATTTCATGTTTTCTATTATTATAGCTACCACTTTTACGAATAAACATTCGTAGATACACAGTTTTTAGAATCGTAGGTTTATAACATTCTAGCTTCTGCCCACGGCTTCGCCCGCGTGGTACCCGGATAAAAAGTAGCATTTGTGTTTATCAGATGTATAAGCTATATTACTGCAAAGTTTCACCAAAATCCGTTCAGTAGTTTTTGCGTGAAAGAGAAACAGACATCCATCCTCACAAACTTTCACTTTTATAATAATTGTAGGATTTTATTGGACATTTACCTTATTTTGTAAAAATAAACGTGCTAGTTTAACTAAAAACGAGTCAAATAATCGGATAGAAAATCTCAAATGGAGAAGATATTATTAGTTTGCATTCTATTTAGAAAGTAATTTCTCTAATTTAACCGAAACATATCTATCTAGATAAATTATTGACGCACTTTGAACTAGCAATAGCAAATAGTTTAATAGGATTGAACATTAAGGTTCATAAGTTATTCACATACTGCGAAGCCTATTATGCTGACAGACAACCTGGGGGCTTAGAATTAAATGAAGGCACTTCTAAGAAAATACAGAGAGTTATACTAATGTTGATTCCTCATATTGAGAATTAGAATATCTTTAAGATGACTCAAAATCGTTTGTCATGACACTGCTGGATATATAATAGGCCTCTTTAGGGGGGGCCTTTGCCCAGCAGTGGACTTCTCCGGATGTTGATGATGATGATGAAGTTCACGCGTTAGCCATAAGAGGTTGATGTTTAGTACAAGGAACAAAATTATGAATGACTAGCCCACGGTTTCGCCCGCGTAGTACCCGGATAAGAAGTAGCTTATGTGTACGGTTCCAATAACGTACAGTTTTGCAATATCTGCATTTCCGTGCATTATTATGGAAACCGGGCGCAACTCGGCAACGCGTCAGTCCACATCATAATCGCGGCTCATCAACATCTTCCCGTTTCAATACATTAAATGTATGTGTAAAAATATATTTTCTTTGATGTACCTTACATTATGTGTTATTCAGATGTATAAGCAAGTATATTACTATAAAGCTTCATCAAAATACGTTCAGTAGTTTATGCGTGAAAGAGTAACAAACATCCATCCTCACAAACTTTCACGTTTATTACGTTTATAGTAGTAGGATTCCGTATCATTGCATTCTAATATTGTGAAGAAAATGTATATTTGATCCCCAATTTATTAATTAGGTTTTTAAACCAAGTTCTGAGTAGGCTTTGAATTTTACGAAAGTTTCGAAAGTTTTTTTATAAAACGTTTTTACATTTTCTATTACTTAAATTCTGTACTCTTCGGAGACTTTCAAGTTCGAATTCCACCCTCCAGTTTAGTTCAAATAAAATGTAATGTTCCTGAAAATTTTATATTATTTAAATCAGACATATTTTTGAGATTTCTTTATTAGGTATGTCTATTAAGTCAAACTGCATTGATTGTGGAAGTTATTTTGTAACAAAAGACAAGTTGTCGCACGGTCTTATACCGTGCGATTCGTTGGCCGTGTGGAAAATAGCAGAAGGTATAAACACTAGGTAGGTACCTATTTAGGTTGCTCCGAATTTGTAAAATTCATCAAAGACCGCGGCAGACACGCTTGACAATATCACAAGTTGGTCGATATTTGCCACGCGAACAAAAGACCAACACGGCGAGTACTGTGACGTCTCCCGTGAAAAATCATCTAGTAATGTACGTTGAAATGTATGGACCCGTCATAAGATGGGGTGTAAATCATTTGTCAAATGAACACGATCCCATTAACTTTTTGTATTTTTCAGATACAAGATATTTTTTGCAAAAATTTACGTATTTTCCATCATCTACTGTAGCGCCCTTTACTGACTTGTGATGTTAAAACCTATCTAAGATACTCCCTTAAGTCATTCAATCGATTACAAAAAACTGCATTTCAATTGGATAAGTCGTTTCGGAAACAAATAAACAACTTCTTTCAAACACATAAACGGGCTTCTTATGTTACGGGCAATATATATAATAATTATAATAATTCTGGACATTTTTACACAGCATCATCTATCCCCAAAGTAAGCAGAGCCTGTGTTATGGAAATTATATAACTGATATACTACTTATACATAGAAAATACGCAGACCCGAGACAAATATTTGCAGATCATGCAAACATTGGTCCCGCGGCGGGAATCGAACTCGCAACTTTCTGCATCTCAAGCAGGTTACAGTTTTCATACCGAGAAGAGAGACACAAGCCGGGCAACATGCGCACCGGCCCGCGTGGTTCTCGCGGTACACCGAAGGCTTGCGGCAGCTGGACTTCGCCACAGGCGAGCTGCAAGGGTTCTGGGCGCAGTAGGACCTGCCACAGATCAGGTCACCGTAGACCACAGACATGGTACACGCAAGGACAAATAGGACGAATACAGCTTTCATTCTGAAATTACAATAGTACGAGTAGATATTATAACAGGTGATATGATAAGAATTGACACCCAGGCATGAGTTCAAGTACCAAAGTAAACAGACTATCAAGTCTAACCATTGATTATGATGACAGATTCCTATAAAACATGCCTCAAAAAGCTTTGATTAGGACCTAATCGGTTATTGTGTTGGTGAACCCGGGCCTTAAGTTTATTTCATTTTAAATTTTTATACAATAATATGTGTCTTAAATACTCGTAGTTAAAATACATGTTAGCGCAGTGTTGTGTTTTTCTAAAACTGCACGGCATATAAGGAGGACAAGTGTAATCGGTAAAGTGATAAAAATTATACAAATCAGTGGTAAACTCCATTTACTATATGGATAAACAAATAGCATCGGGAGTTGAGAAAGATCACGATCGAAGCAAACACAACTGTAGATGACCACACTAGACCCTCTCGACTTATTGTATATCAACCTAGAAATCACTTCGCCATCTGTTTTTAAGTTAATTAAAAAGGTTTGACATGGAACGTTATAAAGTTTTGATAAAGTTGTGCAAGACAACTTTGAATTTTCAGTGAAATTCCATTTGTTGCAAGTTTCGATTCAATTTATTATGAGTTGATGGACCAAAACATATAACACTTTTAAAGATAATATTTTGCCATTAAAAAACCGACTTTTGTTTTGTCTTTTTTTTATTCAGTTATATGTGGTTTTAGCAACGGCTACTAATATTCGCAATTTAGATAATATTTTCACTGGACCACACTGAAATTCTTCACTTAATGTCCCATCAATATTTTATACAATGCTTGAACACTAAAATGTCTACCCAACAATGAACAACTATTTAATTTAAGGACCACACATCATGGTGTAAATCAGCCTAACAAAGTATCGTCAATTTCGCAAGTCGATTTAACTTTCATGCATAAACCATTTGAGTAATCTGATTCAGGTATCTAATATTTTCATGGGAACATCCGGGACCATCCCTTATGATGATGATTCCGTACAGTAAAGGATTATACCTATATAAGAAATCGCTGAGCACACACAAAAAATCAAAATCAAAACTGGACCTCGATTAGACAACCAAATAAATTATAAAATATACTATCAAATGTATGCAAAGCTTAATCAGAAGATCCTCAATTATGGAAGAATCGGCACCTTAGCTTTGGATGGGTTTTCTATTTTTCCGCAAATGAAATTAATTCGTTTGGGGATTGGTAGGCAAGCGTGAGGCCCAAAAGGATTTGAGTGATTTGTGAAACAATCTACCGTAATCCGAATTCCAGTCAATTCCCTCAGAGTAAAAATACTAAGTATTTAAATTTATATGACATTCGTCTAAAAAAATAAATAAAGAAGCCCATAACGAAGTTCTGAAAAATTTGATAGACTTTTTAATTTATGATTTCTGCTTACGCTTTGTTCTGGCAAATCAATTTCGAGGTCGAGCCCACGTTGAGATTATGTATGACTCTAGGCCTGGACACTACCATTTAGATCAACATTTGTATTTTGGAACCTATTATTAAAGATATTAGTGGGGGCCCGAACTTATAAAATACCGTTATTATCTCCACTAGTTGGGGCAGTTCATCTTTTTGTTAAACTAATTAAAAAGATAATAAAATAATGCTAGACATTATCACACAGCGTCATGTAGCCCCAAAGTAAGCAGAGCTTGTATTATGGGAACTACATGACTGATATACTACTTATACCTATACAGTTCTTTTGTAAATACATACATATTATACATAGAAAAAACCCAGACCCGAGACAAATAAGCGTATCATAAAAAACATTTGTCCCGTGGCGGGAATCAAACCCGCAACCTTTTGCGTCTCAGGAGGGCCTTCGCCAACTGCGCCACAGAGGTCGTCAGTATATCAGTCATGTAGTTACCATTAAACAAGCTCTGCTTACTTTGGGCCTAGATGATAATGTGTGAAAAACGTTCAGCATTATTTTATTATCTTTTTATTTAGTTTAATTCAAATACAGTAAATAACTCACTTGAATGTCGGTGGACTTGTGCAAACTGATTGCCTGTTACCGAATGCCGTGGAAAGTATTGAGCAGTTATATTAAGAATTCTCTGAGATAACCCCCGATGTTTACCCTCTGTGCTCTCGTGATAACTACTATCTTTTGTTTTTTTTATCACACTTGTACAACAGCAACAGTTCGGAGAATTCATAAGAAAATGGCTAAGGCTAAATTGCAATCTTCTGTGTACAGTGTAAAGGTCGAATGAAATTTGTTTTGCAGTGATTAGCATAATCTTGTTGTTGAGCCAATCGAGTAAAGAGTTAAGATGAAAGTTCTGATTCCTTCTAATTGTTTAAATTATATGCCATCTAAGTAGGTGCTTACCATCCTATTATTTTCATTAGTAAAATACCTTTTGAAACGTCAAATGGTATCTTATTCCTATTAAGAAGTTGACCACCTGATGCCATAATTTCCTTATTTGTGTCCGAACTCCGAGCGTCCGGTTTTGGTAAGAATATATTTCAAGAATATGTTTCTCTTTTGCGAAGTAAGTACGCAACTAATTAATTACTAATTAGGATAAAGGTAAACAGAAAATATCTCGTGTTATTCAAAATAACTTGGAAGTTTTCAAATTGGCTATTAAAACGTCGCTCCTTATCATTAGAACGTCTGTACCTACCGCTAAGGGCTGTCATCCAAAAGTTGGTAACGTAACTACATCTATACATAAATTCATATTATAAAACGCGCATGTTCACGTACCGTAATCAATCGGTGAAGGCACCGACTAAGTTTCGACGCATTCCGAGAGCCTTCAGCAGGGTGAGTGATCGCGACGCTCTCCCTCCAGTCGCTTCGTGCACTATACTCTGTTCGCAATGGGCGTTTGTGTTTCCCACATTGTAGTAATTGATGGTGGTGCTACATCGTCTACACTGCTGCTTACGTCATCGCCATAACTTAGGTATTCCTAGAGTAGCTAGACAGGCAACACTCACTGTGGCAATGTCAGACTCGACTCCAGCGCTGTCATGTAGTCCATACAGACATGACTTCCAGGCGGAACAAAGTCCATCCTCGGTCTCTGTTAAAGTTTTGTATACGACCTATCTCGACAGTTTCACGGATCTTGCGAATAAAACTTCTATGTCTTAGAATTGAAATTATCGTGGTTTGGAATAATTTTAGTATATTAGTATAATAATAGTCATAAGATTATACCGCGTACTTTACTATACTGTACTATACTTCTGCTGATGTTCCGTTAACCGTTGTTTTCATTGTCGTGTTTCAGGTCCCGTCTCAGGATTGTGCTCGCGTAGTCGCGGATGATGCTAATGAGGAAGGACCTTTAAACCGTGAACGAACCGTTAGCAGAATAATAGTAAAGTACGTGGTTTAGTCGTAATGGTATCCTAAAATTTATATATCTGTTCCGTTGGAGATTTTTAGACCTTATGGCCTGCTTGGTTACTTAAATTTGGCGGAAGACCCAGACCCAAAAAATAATATTGCCATGCTATTGTGTCATTAACGGCCGGTTTCTAAAAGGCGATGTTGATCAATGCTGACGAAGGATAATCAAACTAGGGATGCCATGTCAGTCAACCTTCTCGTGTGTCTGTAGGCTCTGGTCGCTTATGGATCAGACGGATCCGGGGTGAACGGAAGCTTATGGGACGGTGCGCCTCGTTTAAGCCCAACAATAACTTCTCCTACGTGGGATCTTATTGTCAAGCAACTAATGAATTGACCGGGGGGCCCCTCCTCGTATCCTTATGAGCCGCATAGGGCACAGTGGATGGGGCAGCATGGTGGGCTCATGGAGGAGCATCATGGGAGGGCCGGGGCGGTGTTTGCTGCTCTGGTGGGCTTGTGCGCCCAAATGATCTTTAAGACTATACCGGCAAGGCTACCCATACCGGTCAGGCTTGGAGAGAGCGATCAGTGCAAGTTGGAGGAGGCGCCCTTTTAAGGGCGCAAATGAGGGCTTGGCGGAGCCCTATGGGCCCTTTTCAGGGCGCACTGTGGAGGGAGGGCCGGGGAGGCTTTCGCTACTCTGGTCGGTTGCATGTCCCAATCTTGAAGATCCCAAGATGTTGATCTTGAAGGCTATACCGGCAGGGCTACCCATACCGGTCAGGCTTGGGGGGAGGGACAGCGTAAGTTGAAGGGGGCGCTTTTTTCAGGGCACCCTTGTGGGGTCACTGGTGGAGATCGGGGGACTCTGCCGGCTTGCACGGCCCCACACATAGCCGGGGCCTAGGTGGTTCCCGGGCCACCCGTCGGCATGAGATGCACGAGAGTCGTGAATGCTAACGGGGCCCCATCTTGCCCCACTTTGGGGCAAGATGGGGCCCCGTTAGCCCCATGGCGGCGTGATGGCGGGTGACTGTTTAAACCCCCTCAAAAAAAAGGCTAATCAAACTAACCTGTTGCTAAATCTCATACCAACTAATGTTGGTTGACAAAATTATCGCGTTTATCAACTTTTCAGAAACCGGTCGCCAAGTCATGAACATTCATAATCTATATGAATATTTTAGATTTGTTTAAAGTGACATCCTTAAAAAGCAAAGTCCCGTAATGCCTCTCACGATTATCATTAGTTTTGCTGCAAGCTGTGGATTAATTACTAACGAGATCTGAATCCGTAGTGAAATAGCTTAATTTCAGTTATACGCCCCGAAGGTCACATCGAAGTTTTAGTAGGCGACTCAATCTGCCATTAGAAAACAAACAAATTCGATTTAAAACAAAGAAGGACTCATCAAGTTAAAGCTTCAAATTACCTATCTCAAGGCACATGGGTATCCGTTGGATCTTTTGACAATTTAAGGTCTGTCTCGATAAGGTACTTTATGATTATGAAATTTTTAAGTTAAATTTATTAAAGCATTTCTAGCAGGCGATTGTAAAACCTTTCAATAACAATACTATTTTATACGAATAATTTAAGCAACTATGAATTTGCCCTTTCGGAATATAATTATTATAGAAATTTCATAAGTATAGGTAGAAATTGCACTTAGTTGCCTTAGTTACCAGCTAGGTAGCTGGGAGAATGTGTACCTACTTTCCTGAGGTCGACCTTTGGCATTCACTCACTGATGCTGAGGGAGGAGTAATGGACTTTTATGGACATTCTAATGAAATTTTGTGTACTCTAGCCGCATCTGAGTGCCAATTGGCATATCGTCTTGCTGGTGAATATGAACATTGTCTGAAATGTCAACCAATTTACCTGGGCTTATTATCTACTCTGTATAAGATAACTTCTAAATATAGAAAGGAATTTTGTAAGATTACTGGGTTTTTTATGTGTCCATCCTCTTTATTATGTTGTTAATATTGAAAAAAAAAACGGTCAACCATTTAGAATATTATCTAGAGGACGGTACACAAAAGAACTTCTTAGATAACTGCAGCTTTTGTTATAGAGGTCACAGATTCTTAAAAATGGTTTACAAAATTCAAACCGACATTTTTGACATTTTCTCACAAAAAAAAACTATTTTATGTACGCACATGTAAGAAGAGTCAATCCTATCCTAACCTATCCTACTAATATTATTAGTGCGAAAGTTTGTGAGGATGTTTGTTACTCTTTCACGCTAAAACTTTTGAACGGATTTTGATGAAACTTTACAGTAGCCTTAGCTTATACATCAGAATAACACATAGGCTACTTTTTATCCAGGTACCATGCGGGCGAAGCCATGGGCAGAAGCTAGTACTAAATAATATTCAAAACAATACGCTTCACAACGTTTTTACTAGCAATTATTCGGTTTAGTTTGTGGCTGTTGCAAATCATATGTTATGGTATAATTCATCATAATATTATTACAAATATTGTTCATGATCTGAGTGTTGTACACATATCAAAATTATATCCAAATGTCAACTTATTTTTTTAAATAATATTCGTCGTTCAACGCACCTTGTTAGCTAGACAAAGCCAGACAATTCGCGATGGAGAGGTCCAAGTCCTTTACTTTCTAGCAATGGGCACAAAATGGTGACATGCCGCTTGTTTAAACAGCATTGTTTATTGTTTGATTTACAGCATTTTTCCAGTGTTAATGTAAACAGCGCCCGTTGAATGTGGCGAGTGAGCAATGTGTGCAATTAATTAAAAGCCACAACCCCTGCGAGTGTTGACCAAACTTCTAGCAGTATCATACAGTGTGCAGTACGTATGTGTGCGCGTGAAGATAAGCTGATGCAGCGAATAGAGTTAAATCCAAGCGGCTAAGCGCACCGGACGCAGACCAAAGAGACCAAGTGACGACGAGTGGTGCAATTATAGGCTGGTACACCTTTCGGATTTATGTGTATTGAGTGAGTTTTAAACGGTGTAAAAGTAAGTAGGTAGTTAAAAGGTGACAGTTTAAAAGAAGAGTTGTTTTATAAGTGTTTAACAAAATCGCGTGGCACCCGGACAAAACTAGCCTTGTTAAGAAACATCTAACCAAACTTCCAACCTTTTGCATTTATTTGTATAAGTAGGAAGTAGGCTTTATATTTGACATAACTTGGGTATAATGGATGTGAACTAACAGATTCTATAGACGGAACATGATATATAAAAGGAAAAAAGGCATTGCTCAGCATTGCGATACAAGAGGTTAAGAAAAAAAACTTGATGACATATTTCAATAACATTTTCAATTAGGTACTTAAGAAAACCTATAAAGAACTATCTATATACAACCTCTGCTTAGTATGGGGCTAGATGATGCGGTTTGAAAATTTATTTATTTATCTACTGCGCTGAAAAAGTATAATAATTATCCAAAGCGCAAGAGGTGTTCTGCAGAATTTTGCTCCGGGTCTTGATGGTTTGGTACCAAGGTACTCATAGTTCCTGACATCCACGACACAGGGAATCCTAGTATGGGGTCAGTATTTTATTATTATGTCACTTTTAATAACAACAACTGAAGTAGAATATTGCACGCACTTCAGTGGTATTTGCCTCGTTTTCTATGATTTTTACGAAGAAATATTAAAGAAGCTCGGCGGGTACTGTAGGTGTATGTACGCAGCTGCCCTTGTGTTTTGACCTGCCAAGCAATCCCGTATGTTATGTACAGCCCTGAAAAAGTTTCTTGCCTTGTTTTTCTTATCACAACTTTCAACTGAATATTTTTAGAGTGATGCTGTTTCACTTAACTGGTATTTTTTTACTTTTAGTATGTACTCGTATAATATTCTTTTTATTTTGGTAGCAAAACTGGCTAAGGACGATTTTAATTTTTTTGTACTTTCTTTTTGCGAAGGAAATTGCGCTAACAAAATTAATCAGTGACACAAAATAAATATTGTGAAAATGTTATATGACTGTCGGCTCTTATATCGCATATCTAATTGAACTGATTGTATGAATTCTTCCATCAGAAAAGTCAATAAAAATCAGCGTCAATAAAATAAAGTCAGTTTGAGATAAAAATATATCTTACTATCTTCTGCCCACGGCTTTGCCCGCGTAGATCCTGGAAAAGTAAAAAGTAGTTTAAGTAGTAAAAAGTAGCCTGAGTTATTTTGATATATAAGCTATATTAGCGCACCAATAGATGATGAAATACACTTCAGGTGTTA
This sequence comes from Perizoma flavofasciatum, assembly GCA_958496245.1. Lineage (NCBI taxonomy): Eukaryota > Metazoa > Arthropoda > Insecta > Lepidoptera > Geometridae > Perizoma > Perizoma flavofasciatum. The sequence goes on along the minus strand of OY292425.1, from coordinate 6,496,587 downwards.
TAATATTTTGCAAAATGAACTTGTTGAAGTTGACCTATAGTAGGTTATAGTAGGTAGGGTTTAACCAAAAACATACCAAATTAGCTAATTACATATTTACTACGAACTTAAAGTAGGTCATTTGTGATATTATTGCTATGAAGAACTCCCAGGAGTTAACAATTCCATAAAAGCGAATAGCCATTCAGCAAGATGAAAAGCCTTGAATATGAATTTAATTTATTTGTATATTAATAAATGAAAAACAAATTAACGCTTCAGCATTTAATTAGCGAAGTAGGTACTCATTCATTACCCGATTTCGTTTTGTTCAATAAAATCAAACAGGTTTATTTTATTGCTTCGCTTTTAATTAAATTACTGGATAATTTTATATACTTTTCATACTCATAGTTTTGTTTTTCTACTTTCTATACTAATTAAACCAATATAGCTAATTTATATTGATTAACTAAATATGTGTTAAAAATGTGATTCCTACTATTCTCTACATACTGCGAGGTTCTGTTAAAACTTTTTGGAGGGTAAACGAGGCGTCATCTTTTTACGACTGTAATTGGAACCCGGGATTGTGGTATTATTATTTACATTTGTGATTATTCATGTAATTTCGTTTGATGCTATAATTTTGCGAAAGACATGTGTTGACGACCTCTGTGGCGCAGTGGACGAAGGCCCGCCTGAGACGCAGAAGGTTGCGGGTTCGATTCCCGCCTCGGTAAAAATGTTTGTATGATTTGCAAATACTTGTCTCTGGTCTGGGTGTTTTCTATGTATAATTTGTATGTATTTACAAAAAAAGTATATTAGTAGTATATCAGTCATTTAGTTCCCATAATACAAGCTCTTCTTAGTTTGGGGTGGCTTGGGGCTAGACGATGCTGTGTGAAAAATGTCCAGCATTATTTATTTAAATATAATGTTTGGACGTGTATCTGACTACCTCCTTGGGTATTACTCCTTGGTACTTGGTATCCTCACAGATCTTCGTACTGAATAGATATCCATCATAGGGATTACAGTCGTCAGCGTGTTTGTTTTTATTTTAATTTCATATTATATAAATTACATGCACAAGAAACAAAGAAAACAACACAATAAGAATGATAGATTGATTGAGATAGAAAGTGGATTGGTCGGGTAAACTCTCTGCGTGTGGATGATTTAGGTATATATGGTTTTATATGATGGATAAAAGGCAAACAAGGTAAAAGGAAAGAACAAACAACCAATATTTGCAGATATTCACGTATAAGGTGAACTTAGAAAGTTGTGAAAACAACGTAGTTTTATTACGATTTGTCGTCTGTAAATGATGTACTATAGTATATTTACAGGTTTAGTATTCTTAACTCTGGATTTCGGTATCATATATGATGGAGACGATTCTCTTTCACACCAACTAAACTTTATTTAAACTGTCGCTCTCTTGCACGCAAGAAAGAGATGGTTAGAATCCTGTCAAATTAGTTAACGTGTCGCTCAATTTCGTGTTTATAAATGGATGTTTGCAACAAAACTTGTGTATAGAATTGAAATCTGACTAATTTGATAGCACTAAAATTGTTGCTTTCCCTTTTTTTTTCTGTTAGTAAAAGAGAGCGACCGTTTAAATTAAGTTTAGTTAGTGTACAAGAAAATCTACTCTATTGTCTAACTAAAAGAGCATTGCGTGCCGCTGTTTATTAAAAAAGCTGCTCACGATTCAGGGTTTTGCTAACTTGATAGGTGTAAGTGCTGTAGCAGTTACAGGATTTATTATTCTCTTCAGTTAAAGACTCTGCTCAACAACTTCACTTTCTTTAAACTCCTACACTGTACGTACGGTACTTTTTACGGTACAATTTTCCTACTTTGCAGCATTCCTAAACTAATTGTTATCCATTTCTTAGCTCCTGCCTTATGCTAAAATATTGTTTATATAATAAACAACATTTTCTTATATATAAAAAAAACTGTTTTTAAATATACATTATTTTTATTGTAGTGACATCAACTCTCTTCACATTATTTTTGATCAAGTCCATCCAAAAGTGGCCTGAAAGAGACTACTCTTAGCGATAACGGCGTTCATTGTATCACCGCTACTTAGTTTATAAGATCCAGTAAATGATTTTTTTTCAATTCTGGTGCAATAAAGAGTTGTATATCTATTTATTTTCTGTAATTAATTACCAAAAAAACATGGTCGCAACTCAAGCGATTACTAATTTAGCAGGTCTGTTTTGATATTCCGATCTGACACTTTTTATTGTCTAGTAAAAGCTACGAAAAATATGGCAAAATACGTGCAGGAAAAAAATATTTGAATAATGAATGATCAAAATAATAATTAGACAGGTGCTGAAATGTGTTATCCAAAGGTTCTAAACGCAATATCGCTATAACTTATATCAGTATAGGCATACGGTACCGCGCTAACATAAATGCGAATAATCACATTTTTTTTGGGTGTTTCACTTTCAAAAGAATACCTACTTTTCGAATATATAACCGTTTGTGCCTTAATAAAAAAAACCAAAATAATAATAATAATGTACAACAAGGACAACGAGGTATTTAACGAGGTGTGCTTATTGAAAAATTAATAGTAATCGGCTAAATTTTATCAATATATTTTAGGTAATATCCGATATTTCACAAAGTCTATTTCAGATATAACTTTGACATTTAATTTATAGATCACTTTATTAAAATTGGTTTTAAAAACAACAAAATAAGTTCTTAGTAATTATGACGATTTTGCTAAAAAGTTTTTTTAGTAAATTGTATTTTTTGCCTCAGCCTCTTGGACTAATAAAGGGTCTCACTAGGTAGTAGTAGGTGTTGTCTTAAAGACGCAAGCGAGCAAAGCCAATAAGACCGAGGCACCCCCTGTCAACTCGGTCGTCTGACCACCTTCTAGATAGGCCTTTAATAACAAAGAAAGGATCCTTATTTTTGTTTAGGCTTGAATATCCTCAAGATTTAGTGAGTAAATTAGGTATTCCTTAGTTAAATGTATACAATTTTAAAGTAGATGGCATGTTTATGGCACTGAATATATTCTCGTGACCGATGGTTAGGGAATCAGTGTGCTAAAATGTTTTGTATTGATACCTCACAAATGCTCAGCATAATTTTAACCCCAGGCAATATTTTTTCCTTGTTAAAGCAGTAAAATATATAGTTGTTGTGCTCGGCCACAGGCCAGGAGTATTACACAAGTATTTTGTTTCATTGAATACTATTTTTCAGATATGAAAAGTTAATTTAAATGACACATTTTTCAGAAAAAAATGAAACCGACTTCAAAATAATAAAAAAAATATGGATATTTTCACATAGCTTGCTTACTTTGGGGCTAGGTGATCTAACTCCAAAGAAAGCAGAACTTGTGTAATGCGACTTGTGCTATATCATGATTAATATTATCTTATTTTTTTTTTAATACATACATTTACATAATATTTTACATTTACATATTATACATAGAAAACATCCAGACCCGAGACAAATATTTGCAGATTGCACAAACATTTGTCCCGCGGAGGGAAACGAACCCGCAACCTTTTGCGTCTCAGTTGCACCATCGCCCACTGCACCACAAAGGTCGTCAGTGGGTTGGTATTTTTTCATAAAATGTATATAAGACCACCGTTAAAGTAGATATAACTAACACATAAAAAAAAAATCGGTGTCGAATTGACATCTGCCGTCACATCGTGCCTGAACTCAAAGGTAAATGTTTCACTTTTATCCATGATACCTAAGTATTCCATTTCCCTAATAGCGTCGAATATTATAGTCTGAAAATAAAATAATCGTAAACTTCCTAGGACACCGTCTTGGCATTTATTTAACTGACGCGGCAAGCTTGCTCGTATAAATGCGCTCATAAAGTTTACTCTACGTTGTTCAAACACACGCCCCACCATGCTTGGAACAAAAACTCCTAGGCTATCTCTGTAGTCTATTATGGTACCTAAGTCAACTCCACAGAAACTTACTTTTACCCAACTGGCTAAAATTTCTAAATTAATATATATTTTTTATAAGACTTGACATTCTACATCATCCTATCCTACAACTAATATTATGAGAAAGTTTGTGAGGATGTTTGTTACTCTTTCACGCAAAAACTACTGAACGGATTTTAATGAAACTTTATAGTAATATAGCTTATACATCAGAATAATACATAGGCTACTTTTTATCCGGGTACCACATGGGCGAAGCCGTGGGCAGAAGCTAGTTGTATGTAAGGAGCGCTATCGGTAGATATAATAATGTAAGTAAACAATGTTCAAAAGTCTTGAAAAAGAACTAAAATCTTTTTAACACGTCCATTTGGAATAAAAAGTGGCGCTTTTACTAAATCTACTATTTTTTGTCTGTACCTCCTTGATTAAATTTGACGAATATTAGTTTCGACATGGATGTTTCTATGCGCCTTAAACGGCCCGCAATATTAACGACTTTTAATGAATAATCACTATCAACTAACGAACAGTGCGTTACTGGTGCAACCACTTCTGTTCTGGAAATTTTAATCTCTCAAATGAACCACGTGGACGGCCGGTGAACAAGTTAATAATGGCGAAATGAAAGCTTTTTGATGTTAATGTCAACACAATATTGGAAAATTTGTGGCAAATCTGTAAAATAAAGAAGCTAAATCGCATTACATTTTGTCTTATAAAATAGCAATTTTATTGGTACTGTGTGTAATATTTAGAAAATCTAATTTTTAGTATAATCTACGCATAGTAAGACAATTCAAATGTCACTATTAGAATTAATCTCACTTTACCAGCGTAATCAAATGAAAATGGTTCTTGATAACTATGTAGGTAAATAGACAAAACATAAAGTAGTAATCTCGTTATCTCCCAAGAGCCCAAGAGATACCTAGTCTCTTTATAGATTGAATAAGTCGTCCTTTATCACAACTAATGAATACCTTCCACCACTTTCAACCGATTGAAGTGTTTACACGGCACATTGTCAGACCCTAAATCAATCTGGATTCCGGCGAGCACACAGCTCTTGATTAAATAGCCGATAGTATCCACTTTACGAGCATAGTAGGTATAGGTACTGAAAAAGCAGCGCAATACGTTGTGTGTCTTGGTTAATAAAACCCTCAACAAAGCCTATTCCTTTTTTGTAACATACCTAGTCAGATTATTTATATAGGTATATTTGAATTTTACTAACTTATCAAGTTTCTACATTTCATCTAGAGCTACCTTAGTAGTTGTTTTATTCTTTTTTGTAAATAAATATAGTTTAAGTAGGTATAAAAAGCTCTTAAAACACATGATCATTATGTTTTATCTTGTACCATAATCCTACAACTATAAACGCGAAAGTTTGTGAGGATGGTGTTTGTTACTCTTTCACGCAAAAACTTATGAACGGATTTTGATGAAACTTTACAGTAATATAGCTTATAGGTACATCAGAATAACACATAGGCTACTTTTTATCCGGGTACCACGCGTGTGAAGCCGTGGACAAAAGCTAGTTGTATGTAAGGAGCGCTATCGGTAAATATAATAATGTAAGTAAAAAATGTTCAAAAATCTTGGCAAAATAACACATTTTATAATTATTTTCTCGCAGAGGACCAAGGATAATAACCGTATGACCCTCGTCACTTTACCAATACAAGGCAGTCTACTCTTTCTATATCAATACAAACGGCTTTGTAGCTATGGGGCGAAAATAAAATACTAACAAAAGTAAGGATACGATAGGTATAATGTATATCTACGATACCTCTACTCGATCTCTAGAATAACAAGTTAGAAAACCCCATGTGTATTTTTGTCATCAAATGCAGCGGCCCCTTTTTGACAATATAACCTATCTAAGAATAATCCTTAGAGATTTACAAATACAGTGGTGGTCATATAATTAGAAACACTTAGTCACTTGGTAGTCTTTTAATGTAACCAACATTATTAAGTCAATTAATTGGAGGTAATAGTTTAATTTACGAAATCACAATGTACATTTATATCTCTGGGATAATAATAAGCAATAACATTCAGACAACCAATACAATAATTATAAAAAAAAAATTAAAACAAAAGTATCAATCAATATTCTTAGTACTGGCAGTCGGACAACTAATTAGAAACAAAGTATGACTAGGTTCATTTAAAACTAAAATTCACCTTTCGGAATGTCACCGCATTATGCATTTTGCCGCCTTTTCTTACTCATTCGGATTTGTTACCTTTTGCCAGATTTAATTATTAAAAATGGGTAAAAACAAGAGCTGTGATGCAGCAACAAGAAAAATTATAGTAAACTTTCATTTTAAACGAAGTGGTCTTACAGAAAGATCGCCGATCATTTAGAGTGTCATCTTTATGGTATTTAACGCCATTGCACATCACAAAAAACATGGAACATCCGATAAGGTGCCTAGAAAAGTTCGGCCAAGGAAGACCACCGTTCAAGAAGACAGGCTTATGATTCGTTTGGCTAAGACAGATCCCTTTAAAGGTTCTAATGTTATACGAAAAGAAGTATTTTCACAAAACGACCCTCGAAACGTGTCCGCAAGACTAGTCCGTAGGTTGATTGAAGGAAATTTGTATGGAAGACTTGCTAGGAAAGTGCCACTTCTCACCAGGCGACACAGAGAAAATCGTCTAGCCTTCGCTAGAAAATATGCCAGTTGGACTGTTCATCAATGGAGAAAAGTTTTGTTTTCAGATGAAACTAAAGTAAATTTGGTAAATTCCGACGGAAAACGATACGTACGGCGACCAATCAACGAGGCTTTGAATAACAAGTACACTATAAAAACAGTTAAGCACGGCGGTGGAAATGTTAAAGTATGGGGATGCTTTTCCGGATACGGAGTTGGTCCCGTGAGAAAGATTGAAGGGCTGATGGATCAGTTTCAATCCAAAAAATTCTTGGAGGAGACAATGATCCCATATTCAGATGATTTGCCAGTGAATTGGATTTTTCAGCACGATAATGATCCAAAGCATACATCAAACAGCGTTAAAGCGTTTCTCAGACAACAATTGGTGACAGTGTTAGAGTGGCCTGCTAATAGTCCGGATTTAAATCCGATAGAGAATTTGTGGCACACTGTGAAGAAAACATTGTCGGATGAGCATATCACCAATATCAACCAACTTTACGACGCATTTGTAGAAGCTTGGAGATGTATTCCTTTGGAAACGTGTGAAAAACTGATAGAATCAATGCCACGTCGTTGTAAAGCTGTAATCGACAACAGAGGGTACCCTACCAAGTACTAACAGTACTAATCGGTTTTGGATGTAGTATTCATAGTATTATTCAAATTAAATGTGGTTTTGTTCACTTAGTTAATGTTTATATTGTTGTTTTTTTTTGTTTCTAATTAGTTGTCCACTTTAGTCCATGTATTTTAATAGACTTTTTATTAAAATGTTATATATTTATATCAAAATTGTTGTTTGTTATTACTAAACTCGTATAGTAATACTTTAAAAGAACCGATACATCCATATAAATATGTAGGAGCCCTCTATGGCACGTTAAAAATTAGTTATGATGTTAATTTGTAATGAAAATAGAAGACAGGGTTGGTGTTTCTAATTATATGACCACCACTGTATATTGCAAAAAACCGCATTACAATCCGATGAGCCGTTTTGGAAATAAATGGTAACAGAAAAACAAACAGCCTTTTATGACAAACGCATATACCAACGAAGGGAGCCCCGTCGTTGGTAAAATGGTTTGGTTCAATTCAATTCAATATATAAAGTTCGTAAGCGAGTGCCAATGCGAACTACCGTTCACACACACTATCGTGAGGTGAATGTCTAGGCAGGTGACGCATTACGTGCCGTCTAAAGACCCAGATTAGTACTACAAGTCAAAATTCGTCATTCGTCTCGCCACTCACGTCGTATGTGTAGAAGAGGCATATAGGAAAGTACCTTATCTTTCGTAGTTGCAATGTTTTGTTTTAGAAACACTGAGGTAGTGCAACTTAACAAAATATAAAACGTTGCTTTAGGATATTCTAGGTATCTACCTATGGGGTGCCATGTCGGTCAACCTTCTCGTGTGCCTGTGGGCTCTGGTCCCTTATGGATCAGACGGATCCGGGGTGAACAGAAGCCTATGGGACGGTGCGCCTCGTTTAAGCTCGACAATAACTTCTCATACGTGGGATCTTATTGTCGAGCAACTAATGGACCGACCGGAGGGGCCCCTTCGCGTGTCCCTATGAGCCGCATGGGGCACAGCGGATGGGGCAGCATGGTGGGCTCGTGGAGGAGCACTATGGGAGGGCCGGGGCGGTGTATGCTGCTCCGGTGGGAGGGGGCGCCCTTTAAAAGGCCCGGACGTGGGGTCGGCGTGGCCCTTTATGGGCCCGTTTGACGGAGTGTGCCTTTTTCAGGGCGCACTGTGAAGGGAAAGCCGGGACGGCTTTTGCTGTTCTGGTTGGCTTGCGCGTTCCAATGATCTTCGAGGCTATAGCGGCAGGGTTTCCCATACCGATCAGGCTTGGAGTGAGGGACAGCGTAAGTTGGAGGGGGCGCCCTTTTCAGGGCGCGGATAAGGGCTTGCGCGTCCCAATGATCTTCGAGGCTATACCGGCAGGGTTTCCTATACCGGTCAGGCTTGGAGTGAGGGACAGCGTAAGTTGGAGGGGGCGCCCTTTTCAGGGCGCGGATGAGGGCTTGCGCGTCCCAATGATCTTCGAGGCTATACCGGCAGGACTTCCCATACCGGTCAGGCTCGGAGTGAGGGACAGCGTAAGTTGCAGGGGGCGCCCTTCTTATGGCGCGAGTGTGGGGTCACTGGCGGAGATCGGGGGATTCCGCCGGCTTGCACGGCCCCACACATGGCCGGGCCCGGGTTGTAACTGGGCCACCCGTCGGGGTAAGATGGTGAATGCTAACGCGACCCCATCTTGCCCCACTACGGCGGGCGACGTCAACCAGGGGGGTTTTAGTGGGTTAGAGTCCCACATACCGAAGGATGCGTATAAAAGGTATCTACCTATAGGTACTTAAGTCAATGCAATCGAATTGTTTTTTTTCTAGAAAACTGAGTGTGGCTCCATCGAATCTTTACGCCCCATTCGGGATGTTTCTCTACAATAACCAGAAGCCAAAAACACCGGACAAGTGCGAGTCAGGCTCGCGCACCAAGGCTTCCGTACAAGCTTCATAAACTATGAAAGCACTGAAAGCACTAAACTTCTAAAAGCTTGTTTATTTTAGAGCTCCAAGAGACTTTAGACCTACGTATTTGATATTAATTTCAACTTTATACCTTCACGTATTTCTTGGAAAAAGGGTATTAACAGACAGACAGACGAAGTGATCCTATAAGGGTTCCGTTTTTTCTTTTTTAGGCACAGAACCTTAAAAACACCATATGACACTGAACCAGGTAGTTAGCCTAGTTCTGTGTCATGATTATGGCTTTGTAGGTTTTTTATCTATACTAAGGTTTGCCCAAGTGCCGCTACTGAGTTATTTATTAGGTTTGTATCCAAGTTTCACCAAAGGACCAACTTCGGTCCCAAATCCCAAGTCATTAAATTAATTTTCAGACACGTCTTCTTCAGTTAAATGTTTTTTGTTGTGAAATTGAATTTCAAACTCAACTTGTTGTATTGAAAAACTGCAAAACTTATAAGAGGAAATATCTTGCTTGCGGGAAGGAAACTAAAAACTACCAACCAACTTCTGAAACATGAGAGCAAAGTTAATTTTCTTGTAAATGCGAATTTCTGTTCGTTTTCTGGTGCCGTAGGTTTTTGGATGAGTACTTACCTAAGTACCTCCTCGTACTACAGCTTAACTTCAGACATGCAGCACCAAACAAGTCCTGCGGCCATGACTAAATATTTGGCATACATAGATATGAGCACACCGCCAACGGGACTTGTTTGTGGAGTGGACTCTATGCACATCTACCGACATATTTCCCGGGATGTTAGGTGCGTAACATGCGTTAGCCCTAAGCCGTTTTCTATTTGCTTGTTGGTTAAAACTTTATTTCCAAAACAAGCCGTTTGAGTTATTCACAATCGCTTTGTATCACCGATGCTTTTTAGGTAGGTTTCATCGTTACAAATTAAGTATTAAGGTGCGCTGCAATAAACTATGGAAAACTATTAGGGTTTTGAATTTTACAAAAAAAAAATACTTATTTTAAAGTATGCACTGGATTCTGACACGAAATTAAATGTAATGAGATTGATTTAAATCTTTCGAGACCAAATAAAAATGCATGAATGGGGCAAATTTAGCGCTAGTTCTGGGACAAAACTGCAACGATTTTACATATTGAGATAAAAACTTACCTAAATACATTCCTTATTAAATAGCAAACTGTAAATGTTAATCCTTTCAACAAGTATAAGTAGTTATGTGTGAATTTTAAGATAGTTTTACGACAATACCACGAATTCGTACTATACTATACTCCTGCTAACATTTCGTTGACTATTTATGAGTCCTTCCGCATGAACATATCCGAAAATGATACCATATCACAATCACTTCAGAGGTATGAGATTATTATGAAACTCCGCACATTTAGGTAAAGTTTCACTTTGCATCGAAGTTAGAGAATTGATAGAGTTTCCTTGCCTAAGTAAGTAAACCTCAATAAAACTCTAAAAAATAAAACTCTCTAAAAGCTAAGAACTCATGGAGTAGATTTTTAATTATATACTATTAGTCTCTGCCCACGGCTTCGCCCGCATGGTACGTGGATAAAAACAAGGTCACAAACTATGTCATTTTTATTCAAATCGGTCCAGCTGTTACTGATATTATGATATTCGTAGGATAGCATGTGAGAATACTCCCTGAGTACATAGGCTCTATTTAAAAACAAAACCGCTTTCTGCCGAAGGATGTTAAATCTAGTAGGTATATTAGCAAACATGTAATTAGAGTGCCCGGAGTGCCCGAACAAAAGAATAGATCACCAGAGCCACAAGCCACGTGTAAGCTGAAGTGCTTCTGCATTTAGCACTTTAGTTTGCTGCCGTAACATTTTCTTTTTTTGCTAATTGAAAAGTACCTGCCTGGCCAGAGTAAAGATTAATTTTATTATTAACAGAAAGACACGTTTTTTCCTGAATTCACAAGTGTTTGTGTACCTAGATTATGCATTGTAAGGATGTCAAAGTGGATGGCCTCTCAGTAATATATTGGATCTTCCTTTTTTAAATATATGTAGTAGATAGGTACTTCGTAACTCAATTTTTCAGGTTTCCACATACTACTGAATAAAAATTTTGAAACAAAAGAACATTATTTGGCCTTAGAGAGATCAGACTCATCGGGATGGGCTTAAAACTTTCCTGATTCGAGTATTCTTCGAGCTCTAATTGCGGACGAATACGCCTTAGGGCAAATCTCGAAGCTAACTTACAGATTACGGAAAATCTTCGAAGCCAAATGGACTTAGGCCCGATACTATCCTAAACTTCACTTTAGTCGTTTTGTCAGTTAAGAGTTTTGTCCCAATATGAATTCTTAAAACTTGTTTTGGAAGACATACATTTATTTTAACAATCTATCAATCAATTCAACTGTCAGTTTTGTCAGCTTTTTGTTTTACTTATTGAAGAAAGAAGGCTTTGGATTTTTAAAGGGGCAATATTATTTGATCCTTAAGAATCTAATTGATATTTGATCCTTAAGAATAATGTACGCAATGTACGCCCAATTTGTATCTTAAGGGGATCAAATATTATTTTTGATATTCAAACATTTTGTTATTCGTATTTGATCCCCTTAAGATACAAATTGGGTGTACAATGCGTCCCTACATTATTGACACGTGCCGATAATGCACAGCCAATAATACGAATCTAATGACAGAGTACGTCAGTAGGCTATAGTTATTATTTTTTTGTGCACCCAGAAACACCGTGCTATTTTAGATCTTTTTTTGCGTAGCTCAAAATAAATTAAAATATCGATTGATTTGATTTATTTTATGTCTTGTTTGATTTATTTTATGTCTCACTAAAAGAGGATCAATCATTAAACAAGATGATCGTTTATATTTTATTGCGTGCTGTTTTTTCAAAATTATAATTATTTTTATATAAATACCATTTTTAATAAGGTTTTACTCGTTAAAAAATAACCAATAGGTTGAAAGTGAGTTATTCTAAATTAAATTATCATGACTACTTAATATTTTCTTATTTTTTCTACGTACGTATATATGGTACCTAATCTATGTTTACTCTACTCTAGTTATTCCCACAAAATAATAGGAGTAAGCAAATTATTATCAATATTAAATATTACGCTCTTGGTGCATTCAACCACTATTGTTTCGAGAATTTATTGCATACAATCCTTGCAATTCTGTACAATTGTCTGAAATCTGCAGCATTCGCAAAGATAAAATATGGATGCCGTTCAGCGCTACGTATTGCTTGTTTCATATAAATAGTCGGTATCTTCATGCATGCTAACGCAGACGTGATAAACATAACAACTTCTTGATTTGTATTCCCTCGCTTTTCAAATGGTAATCGTAGAAAGTATAAGTAATAGTACTACAGCACATGTTTCCAAAAATGTATTTAATTCATCGTCGACCCCGGAAATATTGTGAGCCATATTGTACCTAGTAGAGTTCCTAGCCTGTGTAGCGTAGTATCCACTGAAGAGCGATATCTCTCCCTTATGTTCTTTTCTCAAATATTATGCCAAACAAAAAGAGATAACGCTGTACCAAGGTTACTCTGAGACCGCGCTGCACCGCGTTGAGTCTATATCTCCGACTTATAACTAGACTAGCTTCTACCCACGGCTTTGCCCGCGTGGTACCTGCATAAAAAGTAGCCTGTGTAACACACAGGTCGCGAACTTATGTAGGTATACCTGTTCCAAACTTCAACCAAATCGGTTAAGCCAATACGGAGATACGAGTATTTGAACATAAGCCATACGTTTCTAGAATTATTTCTGTACCGTGAGTATTTCTCAATAATAATGAGAATCTATTTTGTAGGTCATTTACTTGGAAAATTACAGCCAGATGCTTCTCATACATACAGATGTGTCAAACACGAACGTTCCTAATCGGTGCAATGTACACAAGTCTCTTCAGATATAAATAACTAGGAATGCATGTCATTACAGAAGGTATTATTACTGGAGCAGGTGTTTCTAATGGTCTACATCGTTTCGGCTAATGTCCGTAGGACTTACGTAATCATTTAGGCGTGTATGTATGTATGTATGTATGTATGTGTGTGGACTCTCTTTTCCGCATTCAAACTCTTGATTTAATCATTATTGACGACCTCTTGCGGCGCAGTGCGCGAAGGCCCACGGGACAAATGTTTGTAAGATCTACAAATATTTGCCTTGGGGTCTGGGTTTTTACAAAAAAAGTATATAAGTAGTATATTAGTCATGTAGTTCCCATAATACAAGCTCTGCTTAGTTTGGGGCTAGATGATGCTGTGTAAAAAAAGTCATAATAAATTATTTATTTATTATGCGTGGGAGTTTCTGGCTAGTGAGATAGCCAGCCCAACTCCGTTTAGACATAAGCTAGATGCCAGATGAGACGCAAGAGACGCGGGTTTGATTCCCGCTGCGGGACAAATATTTGCATGTTCTGCAAATACTGGTTCCGGGTCTGGGTTGTAATACCATGGTACTCGTAGTTCCTGATACCCACGACACAGAATTCCTAATGTGTGTTTGGTTCGAAATATGTATGTGACTGCATGTTTTTCTTTTTTTTAGTTTGTTTTCATGTTTTAAAAAATATCTTACTCAAACTATTTTACCGTAATACATTCGTTGGTGGGTACCTACCTTACAATTCAATTCAAGTTGAACAGTTCTGGAATTTGTGGAATTAATAAATGACTCTCCTTTAGAATTGAGATTAATTTGAAAATAGGTGCCTTGGTATATAAATATGCTGATCCTTATTTTAAACTGATTTATAATAACGTTTAATAACTGTCAAGATTTTCCTCGGAGAACTGATAAAATTTTATGCTTTTTGGCTTCAGTCTAGCTATAGAAAACGCACGAAATAAACAGAGTTATTTGTAAATCTCGCAAAAGCTGAAAACATCTGAAAATAAGACAAAACTCCAAAAGTTGTGGAATTCTTATCATCAAACCCAACAACAACAACGCTGATGTTTTCAAAAGTAAAATTTTGACAATTTTCATAAAGTATGAGCAAGTACTTGACATGTCAGTCAAAAATAAAAAGTTTCTTGACGTATAAGTCCTAATAAGGCACGTATACAGACCCGTATACATGGAAAAAGTTGCAGGCATGCTTTATGGGGAGAATTTGCATGAGATGATCCATTCAAGCAAAAAGCAAAAACTCATCTATGATTATAACATACGATACCTACTCGCTATGTGTGTGTTTACAAGACAAGATATACTATTCATGCCTTCAAATTTCGGTAACATCGAGACTTATAATATTCCACATGTGAATGTCGTACATTAAGTGAGGTAAGTGTTTCTATATTTATTTGATAATTGCATCTCCGAGACGAGATTAATTTAAGACACAGCTGATTTTAAAGTTGTTTGTTTATTTTGACGGTTTTTTAACGTCAAAAAACTTCTGTGGAAAAAGACAAAAGTTAGATAGATAGATAGATAGATAGTTTTTTTATTCGACACATACAATACAGCACAGACAGTACAAATGAAAAGAAAGACAAACAATTAAAGAAACACAGTAAATACAGAAGAGTAGGTACAATAAGTGGGTGCTAACCAGTGCTAACGAGGGCAGTCTATGCTGCAATGGTGTGTATTAGTCGAAAAGGCTCCGCCAAGGCGAAGCAGCGCTGATTTTCAGATAGGACCTAAGAAGTGAGGGATGACCTCACGATCGCAATGTTGCAGAAAGAAAAACAGTGAAGAAAAAGTGAGTGTGGATAAAGAGTGTGTGATGAGAAATGGATAGACATAGATAGTTAAGTTTAATTAGTAGTACATTAATCAGTTTGAGAGAGAAATGTGAAAGTTGTGCTGCAGCGACCGTTGCGTGCCATTTGGTAAGTTGAAGCTGGAGTAAATAGTGTATATCACAGGCTTTTTTGTATAGTTTCTTTAGTGTAAATCTAAAAATACTAACCGATTTCAGCACTCGGACCGTAGGAGGAAGGTCATTCCAGCACCTGGTAGCTGCATATCGGAAAGAACCCCGAAATGCTACTGACTTATGCCTCGGCGTCAACAAAGCCACGTGACTACATACTCGGGTTGGGTATCGCGAGCTATCGCTAGCCCATTTCAGTTTACAGAAAAGATATTTAGGTATTTTATTTGCAGTAAGGCCAAAGAGTAGGGTTGCGAAGTGGAGATACCTGCGAGCTTTCATTTTTAATAAGTTTGAAGCATTAAGAAAAGGAGTAATATGTGTACGTGGGGGGACAGGGAAACAGAAACGGGCACAGGCATTTTGGACTCGCTGGATCAGTTTTTCAGTCCGACTTAAAAGGCAGGGGCCGTAGACCACATCACAATAGTTTAAGCGAGATAAAACAAGGGATTCACACAAGGTGATGCGGACTTCCTCACTGAGATAAGGTTGGACTTTATAAAGGATCTTCAAACGATAGAGTGAATTACGGACACTTTCAGTCACCTGAGTTTCAAAGCGGAGCTGACTATCCAGTGTTAGCCCAAGGTTTTTAGCCTCTTTAACATATTCAACTAACTCCCCATTTATCGTTATATATATATTTTTATCAATGAATTGACTAAGTCCAGGTTTGCTACCAATCAGCATGTACTTTGATTTACATGGGTTGAGGACCAGCGAATTTGATGTAGACCATAAAAATATCTAAGTCCTGATTAATTTCTGTTACAGCTCTGGCACAGTCTGAAGGCAGGAAGGATTGATAGAGCTGCAAATCATCGGCATAGAGATGGTATTGGGAAAAATTGATCTTGTTTATTATGTCAGCACTATACAGAATAAAGAGGATGGGACCAAGTATTGATCCCTGAGGGACCCCCCGAGGAACTGAGCGAAGTGAAGATCTTAACGTTTTTCCATTTGGGAGTTTCAACTCTACACACTGATGCCTCTGGTCAAGGTAGCTGGAGAACCATTTGATGGTTTTTGTGTCAAAACCATAAAAAGCAAGCTTTGAAAGAAGAAGCGGAATATTTATGGAGTCAAAGGCCCTGGAAAAGTCTAGCAAGACCAAGATGCTACACTTATCCTCGTCCTGTGCAGCCAATAAATTATCGACCACATCAAGGAGAGCAGTCGACGTGCTGTGCCCTTTCCGGAAACCAGACTGTAGTTGGGGGAAAATTTGATGAACTTCCAAAAACTTAATCATCTGCATGCAAACAATCTTCTCTAGTGTCTTGGAGAGACAAGGCAAAAGGCTTATTGGTCTTAAGTCACTAAGGAAAGAGGGTTGGTTGTTTTTAGGGATAGGCTTAATAACGGCTACTCTCCATGACTCTGGGAAAAGGCTACTGGATATTGATTCATTTATTATGGCTGTAATGGTAGATAAAGACTTAGGTAGGGTCATAAGTAGCATATCCAAGGAGATATCATCTATACCCTGCGCATTGGATCTAAAGCTTTCAATGACTTTATGCACTGTGTAATCGCTAACAGTCTGGAGAGAGAAGGTCTCAGTGCCATGCCGATGGTACTCAAAGAATGTGAGCTGTGAGATTTTTACATCAGAGGCTCCTGGCACATTGAGGAAGTGCAAATTAATAGCGTCTGGATCATCAAATTGCAGTGGAAGCTCCACTGCCTGTTTTTTATTGGGTATAATATCTTTTTTTTAAATTTTCCATAGCTGTTTAGAATTTCCAATGTTATTGTTTATATTTTGAGTAAAATAGACCCGTTTTTCGCTCTCTATGGCTGCGATGACTATCAATTTCATACTCTTGTAGCAGTTTTTGAGTATATCATTCTTATGTAATTTATATTCCTTGTGATAGTTATCCCTGATACCCATCATGATTTTAATAGTATCCGTGATCCATGGATGTGCAGGACCTCTAAACTTGGTAGTTTTAACTGGGGCATGCAAGTCGAACAAGGACTGAATTGTACACGTGAAGTTTGATACAAGTTCATTAACGCTATTGGGTGTATGTAGAAGGGACCAGTCAATGGAATCAATGTCAGCGGTGAATAACTCAGGGATAATATTTTTTAAGGGTCTATATGTCACAAAGCGAGGCAATGGTTTGTCCTTTTTAATATTGAATTCAACCACTATCATTGCATGATGACCCAGGTCAGGAGTATGTTTCATAGCCACATTGCGTACTTTAATGTCTGTACACACGACATCAATCAACGTTAACTTACCTAGAGTGTTAAGATGGGTCGGCTCAGTAATTACTTGATTAAGGTTCATACAGTGCAGGAATTGTTGTAGTGATTGAAACTTCCTGTGTTTAGTGTCAAGCATATCTATGTTAAAGTCACCTACTAATATTAAGTTGTCACATTTGGGGAAAGACGTGATTGAGTCAATTATAGCTTCAAGAAAAGCATCAGCATCTTGCCATGGTGCCCGATAGCCAGTACCTATGATGATAGTTTTGCCCAGGGCGCTCAGGCGCAGCCACATCTGCTCAACCGAGGGTATGACGGGGTGTGGGCAAATGCGTGCATTGATACCCCTTCTCACATAGAAAGCAACCCCTCCACCACGCCCTCGCTTGATACTGTCTGGGCTTGATATTATGTCTGGGCTGGAATATGATACGAAAGTCTGAGATTTTCGGTGCCTTATAATCCTGTTCATGACCCATCCAAGTTTCATTGATAGCAAGAATATCTGGGCCCAACTCTTCCAAGGCTACAACAAACTCATCTTGGCCAGTATTAAGAGACCCTGCGTTAAAGATACCAACTTTCAGATGGTTTAGAGGAAGTTTAAATATTTAAAAGGGGGACTTCTGAACATAATTTCATGGAATATTATATCATTACTATGGTTTATCATTTTAACATCATCAGTATAAACTGCAGTCAAAATATTAAAGTAATTACAAAATTGTGAATGTGAGTACAGATAATATAGAGGTATATTTAAAATTAGAGGTATGTTGCTATACAAATAAGTAGAGGAATATAATATAAATATTCTTAAATACAAAATGAGTTTTAAAGCGACAGATTTATGACGTACCAAGTTAGAACTAGTTAGCAGCCACTCACTAATCACATGCAATGGAGTAAGACTAAAATTTACAGAGCAAACACAAATAAATGAAACAATACTTAGTATGAAAACACTAATTTCAGCGAACAGATTGCCAAAATCAAACGTGGACAGACCCAAAAACCCTTACTACATCAGCATCCGACCGGATGGGGTACGCTGGCTTGCCGTCGCTCTGCCTGGCGTAGATGCGACCCCGCCGCGTCCATGAGTACCTCCAGCCCGTTCGAGGGCATTCTTCCCGCAGGCGGTGAAACAATTGTCGGTTGAAGCGTGTTAATCGTTCATTGACGAATATGCGCGGGGCGGCGGCATCGGTGCGGCCAGCGTCTGCCGCCGTCAGAGTGCGACGCACGCGGGCACCCTGCAGCATGCGGTCACGGAGATCGCGGCACGCTAGCCGCACCACGACACGGCGCGCGCGCACAGCTTCGTCCCCCGCCCCCGCACCCGGTGCAGGAGACGCGCCCACTCTCTCCGCAAAAACAATGTCGCGCTCCTCCAGTGGGACGCCCAGCTTGGTCGCCAGCACGGTGACGGCGTGCAGCACGCTCTCCCCCTTATCCTCCGGCAGCTGACCGATCTCTAGATCAGCCAGGAGAGCATCCTGATCGCGGTCGTTGAGCTCCTGCTTCAGCTCGGAAACCGTACGCTCCAGTGCAGAGACCTCCACGACAACCGCAGGTTCCACTTGGCGCTGCTCGACCGCTTTTAGCCTCCGCTCAAAGCCGTCTATGCGCTGCGCCATGCCCGCTATGGAGGCTCTGAGATCGGCCATCTCCTGCCGGAACTCGCGCCACTCGGCGAACATCGTGTGAAATTCCGTCTTGAACGCGTTAAGGTCAGAGACTTAACCATCCTGGATGCTAGTGAACTCAGACATCATATCTTCACGAAGGGCGCGGAGCTGTACTTGCAGTTCCATTTCAGTGAATTCCGCCGTGATGTTGGGTGCGGTGTCGTCGAGCATCATCGGCTCCTCCAGGGTAGGGTAGCTGTGTTGCGTCGTACGGACAGGTGTAGAGGGATCCCTACCCTTAGGCACCTTAACCTGGCAGGCTCCGCAGCGCCAGGAGTCGGTGACTTGCACTCCAACAGGGACCCGAACACATTCGTTGTGGCTAGCTGACTTGCAGAGGGGACATACAACGCCACCTTTTAGAAATTTTCCGCAACCAATCTAGCCACTTAGCAATAGATGGCAGCAGGAGTAGTCAGCTGAGCTAAACTTATAAGTCGAACCAACTTTATTAAATAAATACAGTAGGTACATAGATTTATCGTACCGATTCACTGAACTTACACAGTTTTTGACCAAACCAAGAGATGCACTATTCATAAAATGAGATAATTATAAGCCTTTTTAGTTAATGATGAGAGTACACTTAGGCTCACGAATGTTAATTTATGAAATAAAACCACTTCTTCTGTTAATTTTATCACCAAAACAATATCCAATCAGCACGGCGCGAGGAACAATGTGTCAGCAATCAGTACAACACTATAAAACTCGCAAAAACTATTTTTACAATTAAAGTTAGCGGATTTGTCGGAAGTTGTTGGGTTTGATGGGTAATTATGGGTCGAGAGCTTTTACGTGAATTACAAATAACCCTGTACTATTCATGAGAAAGCAGGTTGATAATAAATACGGTAATTGGATGAAAAAAAAACTCGGAAAATGCTTCTTCATGCAATGGTACTCAATGTACATAAATAGAAACAGAAACTAGTATACCTAGTCAAATTGGATCAAAATGCCATGTTTCGTTTCCCGTTTATTAGTAAGTAATTAGTACCTACACCGGAATACTCGCCCTTTCGATTTAACCCTATTTTACAGAAATGATTGAGTTATTCTGACCATTCAGAATAATTAAAAAGATCCATAGAATTCACAGAGAATGAACCCGTTTTTTGAAAATTCTTTACAAACCTGAATTATCCACTTGCGTTCTATTTTTCTTATAGGTTACCAATATATTCTGTATACATCCAAAGTAAAATACTTAATATTACACCGTTCTTACGTTAAATATGTTTTGGGTTTCATCATCTTTAGACCAGTTGGAGTTATGTTTGACAAGGGCCTGGTGATTGAAGATAAAAGAGCGACTGTAGTGAAAGGATTCCATGTCAATTGCATATTGGACTTTTCATCAATTTCCCGTTATTTGAAGTCGGTTTTTAGACATTTAACTTTTTGTAAGGTTCTGACTTTTCCAAATCCCCTATTTCTAAAGACAATGTTATAAAACATGAAGAATAAAGAATGAAGAATGAAGAATGAAGAATGAAGAATGAAGAATGAAGAATGAAGAATGAAGAATAAAGAATGAAGAATGAAGAATGAAGAATGAAGAATGAAGACTGAAGAATGAAGAATGAAGAATGAAGAATGAAGAATGAAGAATGAAGAATGAAGAATGAAGAATGAAGAATGAAGAATGAAGAATGAAGAATGAAGAATGAAGAATGAAGAATGAAGAATGAAGAATGAAGAAGGAAGAAGGAAGAAGGAAGAATGAAGAAGGAAGAAGGAAGAAGGAAGAATGAAGAATGAAGAATAAAGAATAAATAATTTAATTATAATATAAATAATTCTTGTGTACGTGTGTATGTCACTGAACTCCTACACAGCTAGGCCGATTTTAATGTTTTTTTCTGTGTGAGTTCGAGTGGTCCTTGTATTGTTTAGATTCACAACTGGACTCGGTAGGTGGCACTGCAGTCGAGCTTCGAGGATCTTTTATTTTTATCACCGGACTAATTTAACCACCGTGTTGGCGTAGTGGGCAGTACCCCGCCTTCCGATTTGGAGGTCGTGGGGTCGAACCCGGTAGTGCACCAATGGGTTTTTTTACTCGAAAAAATTATGTGCGCACATGCATGAAGCAAAACATCGTAAGAAAACCAGCTTGCCCAAGAACCAACAATTCGATTTCAATTCGGCTTGTAATCTCTCACGTGGAATGCTAACTTGCAAAACGCGGGCAATTGTGCCAAATGTAATGACGTGCCTCTGACTATCCCCTACTTCGTATCCTCAAAAGCCTACGCAATAAGTATGCATCTGAGGATTTCAATCATATCCTACTAATATTATAAACGTGAAAGTTTGTGAGGATAGATGTTTGTTACTCTTTCACGCAAAAACTACTGAACGGATTTTAATGAAACTTTACAGTAATATACACATAAAACAGGTTCATAAAGCGGGTTATTATACGGTTAGTTAAGGACCTTATAATTTAAGAACTTATTGTTTTGAGAAAATAAACATTTATTATTATTATATAGCTTATACATCAGAATAACAAAAAGGCTACTTTTTATCCGGGTACCATGTGGGCGAAGCCGTGGGCAGAAGCTAGTAAAATATAGTCGTGGTGGTGTTTTTTGTATTGAAGTTTTTGAAGACTCTACAAAAAGAGTGAGAACCTGAAATGGTTATAGTAAAACATAGTGAAAACTTCGCTTGACTGAATTCATGAAAATTTCGTAGTTTGTTTACAGTACCGGTATACTTAGCTATTGATATTATTTGCAAGTGTCGAGTTACTTCCTCGGGTCGGATTGGATTGGTTTCCTTGTGTTATATGAATCACCAGTATCGAGTCTATTCGAATCCGACCGAATACAAAATTGAAAGTGTTTGGTCGAATTTCGTACTTTATAATAATTTAAATAGTGTACAATGGTATCCTCATAAGTTAATTTGTACAACATTTTAAAAATCCCAACGTAGATTCCCATCATCGATTGCAGAGCACCCTAATGACTTGTGGTGAAAAAACCTATTTGAGAGACATCCTTGAAGTCATACAAATTGATTGCAAAAAACAATCCGATAAGGCGTTTCAGAGATAAATGGCAATAATCAAATAAACAACTAACCCGCGGATTCTGGAAACGTCTCGTCTCCAAAACGAGACGTTTCAGAATCCTACTAATATTAAAACGCGAAAGTTTGTGAGGATGGATGTTTGATATCAAAATCACATAATTTATTAAAAATTTAAAATGAGGCATTTTGTTGTCCAGTGGGACTACAACTCGGCTTTCCAATATTTCAAGCGTAAATAGGAACGTTTACGTTATAATAACCTAGGCAATGTTGCTACAAGCACTTTGAAATGAAACTTCCCTAGATGGCAACTTAACGTGATTTGCCTTGTATTTTCATGTCACACTTTATTTGTCTTCGTCAGTGGAAAGACTTGATAACTATCGCTACTGAAGGTTTTTGGTTGAAATTGGCCGGAACAATATTTAGGATTCGGCTCCGTACTAGTAACATGATATCAAAATCTACTCATAATCAGTGACTAAAGTCGCGAAGCCGGAAACCGGAAATTCATTGACACGAAAAATTATCCTTCGAGTTTCTTGATTTTGTATACTTTCGGCTAATTCCAGACAAGACCTTATTTCAAACACTATTTATTAGTATGGACAGCTCCTGGAGGATGGATGGGATTACGGCTACGGGCCTACGCATTGTGACTTACGAGAAATAATGACTAAGCTCTTGTCGAATTTACGATGCAATTTCTGAACAGAATTAATTATGAAAGTTTTTGGATTATTATGCCGAGTTATGAGGGGGGGGGGGGGGGGGGGGGTGGAAAGCTCCAAAACTAAGTGCTCACGATTTTCTTACGAAGTTAATGTGTAAGCTTTAATAGCTGAATAGGGTAATACGAAAGAGTAAAATTCAAGTTAACAAAGATAACTCGTCACACAAAGGAAAGTCGCTGTAAAGTTTGCACGAAAACAAATGTTGTGGTAGGACCGTAGATAATGGTACAAAAACACGGTAAATAATATTACTATGTGCGCGTGTACTCAATTATTCAGCTGGAAGGGAGGCAGAGGCTACGATATAGAGCAGGAGTCAGCAGAAAATGTACAGTATGAAAACCTTCAGTAATAAAGTAAGGCTAGCCTCTATTCTCAGCTTCGCCCGTGTATAATTTCAGTTTATCGATTCTCATGACTAAAATTTTGTATCAATTGTAACGGTTTTAAGAGCATAAAGATGCTTCTTAGTCATCCAAAAAGTCTGTACCGAGACATTTTAAGATTGGATTTTAGTAAAATTGAGTATTTAATATTATTTGACCTTTATTATTTTGTACAATTTCGACTGAGCGACCGTCTAAAAGGCTCTGTACGACGCTAGCGAATCACATCCAAATGCGAAAGGTCACGCCCCTTCCCTTGCACTCTAACATTTACCAAACTTCTTTCAGATAAGTACTCTATTTGATCCCGGTCTGGCTCAGATCCATCACGCTATTGTTAGAACAATTTATTTCTCTTGAAACCCGTAATGTGATTGCCAAAAGACGGAGTCTATCGATTTTGTGGAAAATGTTTATCGGTTTTTAAGACAACAAAACTTTACGTTTCAATCAAAATATTTACGTTTTACTGGCGTGTACTGGAGTGGTAAGCAAAATTTAATTTCCCGGTAGTGCCATAATCCCCGATGCGTTTACACGGGTGAATAAGATCCGATTGACGTAGAATGTGGTAGCAATGTGATAGAGAGGATTACGTTTTAATTACCCGGAACTCAGTAAATGCATTAACGCTGAATGGTAAATGAAAGAATATGGGAAACGATATGATAATCTGTTTCTAGTCTAAGGTTCAAATCTAAAGAGCCTAGATACCTATGGGCTGGTGTGTACGTTACCCTTGATCAAAATGTTCAACGGAGATCTTCTTCGTCGTGTGACCAGCTCTTCCTTGGTGTTGGTTACGTTTGAACAGTGATCTGACCAGGCTAAGGTATGGTGGCCCTGAAAAGGGTCCATAGATAGTGGAAAAACCAGTGTGGTGAAAGGATTTATTGCGCCTCGAAGAGGCTTCTTTCTCACACTTGTAATGTCCCGCTATGTCTCAAGGTCGGCAACGCACGAGTGATACCTGTGTTGTCCCAAGCGTCCATAGGTTATGGTAACCGCTTACCAACAGGTATGTGCCATCGGTAAGTCTTCTAATATACGGCGATGGGCTTGCAACCTGTCACGTGGCATGCTAACTACTTGCAAATCGCGAGCATGTGCCAAATGTAATGTTTGTACGTGCCTCTGAATACTTGGTATCCTTAAAGTTCTACGCGTTGGGTATTAATCTGAGAATGTTCATTATGAGGAATACAGTCGTTAGCGTGTTTGTTTGTTTGTTAATAAACCACAGACTTCATGGATCTCGAACGTAACGCCTCATTTAAAATCTTTCTCAGGGCCGTGTAGCGTACTCAAATAAATATAATAAGTCATTTTACTGTAAATGCTGCCGGTCAAGTTGAAATATGCACCTATTATATGCACCTATTTATTTATTATATATTGGAGGTTTTATGCCTCTGGCCACGTCTTCGCTCGCTTGGTACAAGGATATATAAAAACAAGTTTTATTTTATTTGAGACTTGCTGCTATCCGCGGTTTCACCCGCGTTAGTTTCGCTTTTATACTCGTGATAACTTAAAATTAAATGTCCGATTAGAATGAATTAAAAAGTATTTAACTGCTACATAAACACCCTTGATGATAATACTATTTATTTAAATAAAAAATAATACTACGATACGAATGTAACCAATTTTTTTGTTTCTATCGGCGATCTAATTACATTTTATAACACTGAATCTGCTATTGTGGCTTAACTATGATAATTAGATATATTCCCTCAATGACTTTTTTGTAGGTAATAATGAGTACTTTAATCATGTAGTACACAATTTTTATGTATCATCAATAGTTTTCTCAGCGCACACCAAATAATGAATTGTATAGGCAACATTTTGCTACGTTGGGTAATGTAACCCAAAGTAGCAAAATTTTGCCTATATATTTGAAATTTTCTTAAGGATCTCTAGTTTTTTGAAAATAAATTATAGCCTTAGTTACTTCCTGGTATTTTAGCTTTCTATTATTTAAAAAAATGGTTAAAATCGGTCCAGTAGTTTCGGAGCCTATTCAGTACAAACAAACAAACAAAAAATCTTTCCTCTATAATATTAGTAAAGATTATGAACTGAATCGGAACAGGTAAAGCCTGTTCCAATTTAGTTCAGCTGCGACGGAGGTCCTTAGAAAAAACAATCATTTAAACTTTTACATTCATAGTATTATAATAAGAAGTACGATAGGATGAGTCAAGTTTTCAGCTGTTTCGCAAATTCATATCACGATTCGACTTTCCGACTCGTTAAAGCTATGAATTAATTACTAATGAAAGAGTCCCTTGATAGAAACCTACAATGGTAATTAAATCAAGTAGATGGACGAAGGACCAATAGAGACAATCAAACTTGGATATTGTGATTGACAACGTGATATTACGATTTTATACATGGTGGGGATTTGAGACTGCTGACTAAAAACTGTGATAACCAAAGTCATACACAAGCAGAATTCATATTAAACATCAAAAAGAAAGAGGGAAAGACCCGTCTGCATTATAATAAAATAACTAAAAGGATGGTAAATAAAAAAACAACAATTGGAAAAATAAACGGTTTTCATGTAAAACAAAATCCCAATAAAAACATCTATAATGTAAAAATGATACCAAATCTTGCTACTCTACCACAAAAATTGAGATCACATACATTACGATTTTTTTATTTTAAATTTTTCCTGTTCTATGTAGAAAAAAAACATAGGCACAACCTGTTTATAGGCACTTCAAACTTACACTCAGGTTTTGATCCCATCAAAAATGATGGGATCCCATCATTTCAAGATGCTCGATTGTACCTTGACCCGAGATCCTGGTCATGTGACGGAATAAAGACAGATGGACAATAATAGCAGTCGTTACGGTACACTAGCCTCGCTGAGACAGTCACGAGCAACGGAAGTAATATTTTTGGTGACAATAGGAGGGAGTCAGCATCTTGGAGGGCTACAAACTGCTAAGTGGATTAAATGTCTCACAAAGACGGTTTATTACTCGAAGCCTGCCGTCACGAACACACGTTCATTGTCAACACTTACTTGCCATTGTTAGGCCCCCTCCGAGTGTATGTATTCTATTCTATAAATAGGTATATTTAAGTCCCAGACGGGGGCAATTGCTAGATTTAGCCCAGACGCTTTTTGTTAGAGCTGAGAGCTTAAATTAGATCACGTCGCTGACTTTGTTTCCTCAGTAAACAAGGCAAGACCAAATTAAGTGATCATTAAGAGAATAAGTTTGTCGCACACCACACACACCATTTGCGCTGCTAAAATAAATTGGCCATCTAGCTAAATGTGTCAAAGCAAATTTTAAAAGTACTAAAATGCACCCTTCTGCAGAGCATAAAAAAATAAGTACCTAAAGAGCACTAAAGCCAAGCTGTCGTTCGTTGCATTAAGCTACAATTGTCTTACAAAGTTTTCCCAAATTGAAGAAGTTCCAAGAGGCGAGGGCACAGATCCTTTGCATATAAACATAATCCGAAACAGTATCAAGTGGCCACAAACGTACCGTTGAACCCGACTAAGATGAGATTGGAAAACTGTAGTGGCCACAAGACGACGAACGAGCGAGGATTTTTGGAGGTTTCGGGATGACGTCAGAAGGGTCTCCCGGGTGCGAGAGGGGAGGGGAAGAGAAAGTGGCGCGCGCCGCTCCG
The DNA here is from genome assembly GCA_958496245.1 of Perizoma flavofasciatum. Lineage (NCBI taxonomy): Eukaryota > Metazoa > Arthropoda > Insecta > Lepidoptera > Geometridae > Perizoma > Perizoma flavofasciatum. The sequence continues at coordinate 6,469,728 of OY292425.1, read as the reverse complement.
TACAACCCGGCGGCAGCGTAGCGGTGCGGCGGGCGACGCTCGCTGCGCCCGTTGTGAGTAGCTACCTACTATCTGTTGCGCGCTGAGCGCGGAGGACGCGCTCCGCGAACTGCCGCCCTCCTGAATAAATTCTACGCGCATCTTTTATAAGTGAAAACTCTCGTCATAACATGAAGTAATATTCCTTTTTTGTTGTGATTTAAGTTTGATTATTAGTGACTGTTTTAACGGTGAAAGTGTCGACCAGGGGGTAAACGTCCCGCCAGCCGCCCACGGACTGTAGTATTGCTGTAGTAGCCGCCGCCAGACTTCCCACTGATGCAACGAGACTTCACAGAATTTAGGTAAATACAAAAAACAGAATCGTTTTGTTATTTCAGTACACAAGTAATTTAGTTTTTAACACACCACATAGATTCTGTATTTTTTTTGTTGCATGCAGACACTTATATTTTCACATGACTATTAAAAAGACGACTTACCAAATAGCTCGATAAAAGAACAAGATGTTCAACATCGGACTACACCCAGGTAGGATTGCATTTTTTTGACTAAATCAATACATAGCCGAGAAAACAATATTATTATTATCCATGGAATTAATTAAGTTACACGGATAACATTTTCCTTGCGAAAATGAAATTTTTTAACTTTTTTTGATAGATAAACGAAATGTTGTCAATTCACACCTGTATTAGAACATCAGGTACCTGATCCCTTTTAATTCAATATCCACTCATATTTTGTTCTTGGTTCTTATAAGGTAAGGCCACAAAAAATAGTATTTATGTTTTTGCTAATTAGTTAAGATGTTTTCCGATTTTATTTTCTTCTTTATATATTCTCTAGAAACCTGGATACTCTTAGAAAAATTACCAAATATAACAAAAAAGTTTATTTAAAAGAAAAACACGCTCATAACTTCATTCCTCGTGATGGAAATCCATAGATTCATACTCAGTACGCAGATCTGTGAGGGTACTGGATACCAGAAAGTACAAAGATAATATTTGGCACATGCCCACGTTTAGCATAGTATTAGCGTTCCACATTAGGTTAGGATTAGGTTGAAAGCCAATCACAACACTATTGAATTTTCGAACGAGTACTTTTAGTTTTAATCATTTCGGATAGTAATAATTGAAATGAACATTTTCACACAGCATCATCTAGCCCCAAAGTAAGCAGAGCTTGTTGATATGTCTACTATTTTTTTTTTCTTACAAATTCATACTTATTATAGAATTATAATACACACCTAGACTCGAAACAAATATTTGCAGATCATAAAACCATTTGTCCCGCGGCGGGAATCGAACCTGCAACCTTCTGCATCTCAAGCGGGCCTTTGCCCATTGCGTCACAGAGGTCATCGAGGATAATGTAGTACCTACTTAATCAATTTTTTCAGAGTCTGTACTTTATATCAGTCCACGTTCATAATAATTTTTCTTAGCAAGTAGATTCTATTAATATCAAACGTTGGAACTAGAATATTAAGTCACATTTTATATCCATTAACCCGGACCATTAGCCTATTTAAAAATTTATTTTGATGGTTATTTGTTGATATTCATTCATTCACATAATTATTACTACCTACGCAGATAAAATATAAGAGACTACACTCTATATTATTAATTTACTAGCTTCTGTCCACGGCTTCGCCCGCGTGGTACTCGGGTAAAAAGTAGCTTATGTGTTATCCTGATGTTTAAGCTGTATTACTGTAGAGTTTCATCAAAATCCGTTCAGTAGTTTTTGCGTGAAAGAGTAACAAACAACCATCCTCACAAACTTTCGCGTTTATAATATTAGTAGGATAGTAAGATGGTTATTTTGTTATGAACCCCATGAAAGACATCATCAAATCTATTCTTAGTACGCAGATCCGAATTCGTGTGGATATGAAGCAGGGACAGTAAAAGGCAAGTCCAAAAAATACTTGATGTCCCAGAATATGTACATAATAATAATAATAACACACCTAGAACCTAATGTCTAGAGTAGACAAACGTAACGTTTTTAAGACACTAAAGTACTTACTTGACTACTTTAATTTGGTTGTGTACTAAGTTTGAGAAAAAAATAAATCTAAAAGTGTACCTACTATCCCTAAAAGCTGTGAAATCACGCATGAAAATGAGCAAGTTTTTCTGAAAAAATAGTCAATAAAAAACTGCTGATTTTATTCCCTTTATTTTGAATTAACCCGAATTTTGAAAAGTCGTAGAACAAATACATCCTTTTGGAGTATTTCGGGACACCCTGTATTTTTGGCATATCCCCACGTTTTGCAAGTTGCAAATATTTTACGTGACAGGTTAACAACTATTCTATTCTAGGGCATACCGCCCGCCGGCCGCCTCAAGATGCTTTCCTCCCGAAGTCAGTTTTTATTTTTTCCAGAAAAAAATTATAGGTACTATAATTATTTATTTATTAGAACCATCAAAAGAAGATAAATAGAATTCCAAAAAAAATGAACGCACGTACAATGGACGGCCACAAGAGATGAAAGGAGAATAGTAAAGTACGTGGTTTAATCGTAATATGTACTCGTATATATCCCAAAATATTCCATTATGGTAAATGTTACCATATATTTTTTAAATTTCGGTTTTATATTTAATGTTACTTTATTGCGTTCAAGTTTGTGCCTTCAGGGGGTCTACTCTACAAACCGATAAACGATATATCGCTTCAATTATCGTGCTAAACCTACTCTATGTTACATCGTTTCGACTATCATTTGAACGAAGAAACGACCGACATTACTTTTGACAATCGATGTCGTAACCCTACTCCGGCATCACTAAAAACGATACGATAATTTGAATTTGACAACGAAACAAATGTCAATCGACGAACTTATCAACGATGCCCTTGATGCTATCGTGCGCATTATCGTTTCGGGTTATATTGTTGTGTTTTCTGATAAAATCATCTCCATTTCGTTTACCGGACTCCGAATCTTTTTTACCTTCGAGCCCTGTTGCCTACTGGACTCTCTGCATTCGACCTCGGCCTGCTGCACTACGACTCTTGATTTGCCTCTTGTTTTGGAATAATGGCGAGATTTATGCTTGCCATGGAAGCCATCCACGAGGAAAAGGCTTTACAAAAACGACATTTTAAAGTGACGAGGGACCAGTTGGATTTGAACAAAATTCCCGACCATAATTTCATCGGGAATTATAAACATAGTAAAAGTTTGTTTGAAGGTAAACTTGTTTTTTTTTTTAACTTCATGTTTTTTTTTTAATAATTAAAAATAAAATTGTTGTTAAAATAGTGCTTTAAGCTTTAATGCTGTGTGTACTAGTATCTTTTTAATAAACGAATTTGAATATTCACCCCGACGAATTTTTGCACAAGAGTTTTACTTGTAAAGTTTTCAAATCACAGGCGGGTTTGTTGATTTGACATTTGACGTTGTCACTTCATTTACTTTCATAGATAATTGTTATCATATTGCCTAAAAAGTGACATAAACAGTCAAGCAAAAAGATTTAGGCTAAATGTCTATTATCCAAGCCTTTAGATTTTCCTATCATTCGTTCCGAAGATTCGATACATATTGTCTATGCTTTCGACAGACGACAAAGATTGCGAACATTTTTGAGAGTAGGGTACGGCCGAATAATTCGGAGCACTGTCGTATCGTAACGATAATGTCGATATCGTTTTACGGAGTAGACCCCCAGGGCTATCACATTGGCATCGCTCAGCTTCGCTTGGCTTCGTAAATAAACATCTATCACCGTTTTCATTAAAAATAAATTAGGCGTGAGAATAGTCCCCGCCGCAGAATGAGAACCCCCGGCCACCCGCGCCGTTTACGTCACGCACCTCCCTATACGAGAGTCCAATTCACCATCATCAACAGATTTATCAATAGATTTCTAGAGGCTTCTATAAATCTACTGTTGGGTATAGGCCTCCCGCAAAGAGTGAGATGACGAATCATCTTCTGCCACCTACATCAACTGACTTTTTTATTTGGTTATTGGAACAACAAACAGCTAGATTATGTTATAACTAGCTTCTGCCCACGGCTTCGCTCGCGTGGTGCCGGTTAAAAAGTAGCCTATGTGCTATTCTGATGTCTATGATATAGTACTTCAAAATCCGTTCAGTAGTTTTTGCGTGAAAGAGTAACAAATATCCACCCTCACAAACTTTCGCGTTTATTATTATAAAGTAGTAGGATAGTAGAGTAATAGGTAATATAAATCAGACTTAGTAATAATGCAGCCACAGAGTTATCCACAGCTTAGTATAGAAATTTAAAGACCCTTACCGTTATGAAGATGCTAACCTACAAATCACTTAATTTATCCAGATTCATACTTCCTTATTTATTAGTATGTACAATTGTACACTTAATACATGCGAACTAAAAGTCTTCGCGCAAGGTTTGAGATAGAATTGGTCCATTGCGAGGGGACATTCTTACGCTGTGTCTTCTGGTTCGTGGTCGTCATTCTAGAACTTTTTTTCCTCAGCGGTTGTCGGTTCTATGCATAGCCAGCCCATTGTCACTTCAACTTTTTAATTCTAAGAGCTATATCGGTGACCTTTGTTCTTCTACGGAATTAAATTTGTTATCATAGAACTACTCTAAAATTAACTTAACTTAAATAAAATAACCAATAAAGATAATTACACTTTATTTTTATTTCTGTTAGGGTTATGGGCAATAAGTGGTTGTTTTTCTAAAATTATGTTTCTATGTGAGCATGTTCGAAAGTTTAGGCGAAGGTGTGTTGATCATATTATAAACTATTTCCTAATATCAAAAGAGCAATTCACCCACTCGCCAATGAAATACAAACAGAAACTGATTTATATCTATGAAAACAATTAAATCAAACTGAAACGTGTGACAAAGTCCATAAAATCTAAATGAGATTATCATGTAAACAGACTTTTATTTTACAGGAATCTGCGATTGATTGGACCTCAAAAAGTTGACCGAAGGTTCGACCAATGAACGGTACTCAGACAGATTTTTAAAATAGTCCAAAGCACGCCCACGACACAAACATGGCGTTAAAAGACTACCGGCACAAATATGGTGCCTGGTGCAAAATTATAATGTACAAGCTGCGCCCCGCGGTTTCACCCGCGTATGTTTCGATTCCCCAGAATATCGGGATAAAAAGTAACAGTAAAGTATGTTACTGCTATATTCCCTCGAAGAGTTTTTTTTTTGGTTAATGATGAGTACTTTAATGTAGTACATAATTTTTATGTATCATCAATAGTTTTCTCAGCGCACGCCAAATAATGAATTTTATATGCAACATTTTGCTACTTTGGGTTACATTATTGAAATTTTCTTAAGGATCTCTTTTTTTTTGAAAATAAATTATAGCCTATGTTACTTCCTGATAATTTAGCTTTCTATTGGTGAAAAAACGGTTAAAATCGGCCCAGTAGTTTCGAAGCCTATTCGTTACACAAACAAAAAAACCATTCCTCTTTATAATATTAGTATAGATAGGTACTCTTACCAAATGCATATTACTTCAGGTAGAGAAGATGCCTGTCACCTAAGTATAAGCGATGGAGATATCGACCTATCCCATACATTTAGGTACAGAGTAACCAAGGTTACAACACGAATATTAATTACGTCGATAGGTACTTTGTAATCGTTTTATAAGTTCTCTTTGTAGTAGATAAAACCAACACGATGTAGGGCTCTTAATTATTTTTGATGTTATTGAAGTAGCAAACTTGGGAAATTTCAAGTTTGTAAATACAACGTTTTACTCGTTCAGAAATAATTTCACAAGCAGATCAGATCAGTCTAGATCATAATAAGCTGTAGGTATCACCTAAGTTTTGTGTTTTATCTATCTTTGTTCATTATAATTTTACATTTCAGCACGTGAAGTTCCTAAGTTCCGACCTCTAACGTAATTTTCTGACATTTTCTAAAAAATTAAGTATTTTATCGTCGAAGTTTCTGTGATTGCAATTGATTTTTTGCATTCGCTATGTAGTAAATTAAAAGATTCTTGAAAAGTTTACCAAGGTGCGGGAAAATCATTAAAATGATATGTACAAGTGTACATACATACTTTTATCTCAAAAAGGGAAAACATGCCTGTTTTAGAAATTGATACTCTGCGACATAATCAAAAGATTGGTAGAAAATGGAACCGGTCATTGCCGGTTCCATTTTCTACCAATATCGTTTTATTCCAGGAAATAATAAATCAAAAACGTACAATCAAGATGTGTTTTTTTTTTTCATAGATATAAATCAGTTTCTATTTGTATTTCATTGGCGAGTGATCCATGGGTAAACTGTTCTTTTGATATTAGGAAATAGTAAAAACAATCACTTATTGCTCTTAACCATAAATAAAAATAAAGTTCCATAACAGTATTGGCTCTTTTTTAAAAATTAAGCTAATTATAGATAAGTTCTTAATAATAATTTTAATTTAATAGTTTTCTTTTTATTTTAACTAAGTAACTGCTGTAACAAGTAATAGTTTATTTTATTTATTTAGTTCTATTTTTCTTAAATATCCAGAAACGAATATCCATAATATAAGAAGCGAAAAATATCCAGAAGCGAATATAAGCGAAATCTCGCTATCTGGATATTTGCGGCACAGGCACACTGTGGTAATTTTTGTAAACTTACTTGTGGTTATTAGAGCTAAATCATAAGACCTAATAGGTACGTAGCCATTTTCTATTTTGTTAACTTTATGTGTCAATAGAGTATACATATTGTAAATCTGTATAAAATCAAAACAGCATGCGCTATTGAAGATTATTACGCATGAAACTCAATGAGCCTTATCGAAGGGCTTGAGGTTATGGACTACTTTTTCTTAAGTAATCCGATGAGCCATAACGTTAAGTTTAATTAATTTTTTGCTCGCAAAGTCTACGAGATAACCTATTTCCTCCAACTTGATTAATTTTGTTATTTAGGTTCTGTCGTCAATATTCTACAAAGCTTTGTAGGTAACCAGGTTTATTTTTAACCCACGATGAAAGGAGTCGTTAAATGTCTGAAACGGCTGAACCAGTTGAAATGCGGTTCAGCCGTTTCGGTTTTTTTTTTGGAATCGATTTGTATGACTTCTTAAAGTAATAAGCTTGAATTTGAAACGAGATTCAGAAAGATTTGTTGCTAACACTATTCCTTTTTGTGGAGGATTCATTTATCTTATGTATATTTACAATAACTTAAGGTTACGTTGCTCGATACAAATGTGACCTAGCAACAATGCTGTATCCACAGCGCTGGTTTAGAGGGAATAGAACCAAAATTTTAAATACATACTAAATGGCGTGTTTTTAACGACGGTAAGGGCAGACCAAGTTGTCAAAACATCTGTTGCCCAAGCCCCAGGTACCACCATTATTTAAGGGTACAGATGGCTTAATTTACCTACTAAATGTAAGCAACAATTTGGAACGTAAACTTTCGGCTTTTTTTTCGAAATTCAACGGTATAACTTTATATTCACGTTACGTAACGTTACTTTATATTCACTATACATTCGATAATCATGTTATTTGGACATGTCTATCTGTCATTTTTATCTCAGTTGTCGTTACAGTTGCGTGGAAAGAAAATGACTAAATAATTATTACAGACTCCTGAAAAAACTAAATACGAAAAAAAACGTTCTCGCGACTGTAATCCACATGATATCTATTAGCAGTGAGTAGATGCTTGAGCATACCAAGTAAAGAATAGTTAGAGGCACGTCCAAATATTATACGACATGTCAGCATACATTTTATTTCACAAAAAAAACCAGCCTTGTCTCTTGAACTTTGACTAAAACGGTCAAAATGTTTAACTTCGGGATATTTTCATAATGTTGATAAAGATAGATAAGGATAGGATAGGGCATCAACGCGCGAGTGGTACCTCTGGTGTCGCAAGCGTCTTTGCGTTACGGTAACCGCTTACCAATAGGTGGGCCGTGTGCTTGATCCTACTTTAGTTGTATAAAAAAAACTCTTGCACCTCAAAATCTCATCTGGTTCTCATATTCTAGTAAATCTCATATTTATTCGGTGCTCTGGGAAGCAAGCTGGATATTAATATTCATTATTTTCCGTTATGAATTCCGCCTAAGCGTTGCAAAATGTAGAATTAGTGCTTGCATTTCTAATATTCAGCGTCAAACAAGCAGAGAGGACAATATTTAAAAGGGCATTGTGAGCATTGTTCGATGCTCATGCATAAACCATGTTCAGTGACCACCGTGAGGACATCCTCTTTTATGATTAATAGATTCACGTACCAGACCCAAACACTACTACACATTAGGCACTACGCTATATATCTGAGTACGTATCTACGATATCCGATGGGTTATGAAAAGCTTTACGGATTCAACACAGATTTTACCTATGATTGATAGCGGTATATGAATGTTTAGTTAATCGCCCCTATTTTGATGTCAGGCTAGTCAAAGTGGATCGGCTGGATCCACAAAATGGCTAGGTGGCTAAATCAAGGTGGCTAGGTTAATGTTCGTGGACTGTATTCGATGAATTCCAGACAATACACTTAAGAGAAAAAATTCCGGGTCATCTAAAAACCTTTATATCTCGGAAATCATGAATGCTAGCTTAGTGAAATATTTTTTTTCATTCAAGGTTTCCAAGATATTTAAAATTTTATAAATGACCCGGAATTTTTGCTCTCGAGTGTACTTGTTAGGTACGCTGCATCCTACTAATCCTATCCTACTAATATTATAAACGTGAAAGTTTGTGAGGATTGATGTTTGTTACTCTTTCACGCAAAAACTACTGAACGGATTTTGATGAAACTTTACAGTAATATAGCTTATACATCAGAATAGCACATAGGCTACTTTTTATCCGGGTATCACGCGGGCGAAGCCGTGGGCAGAAGCTAGTTTTTTATATAGTATTTTTAACGTACTTATCTTAGTTTTAATAAACAAGAAAAAATACAATAGGTAGCTAGAATTCAAACAGAACTAACGACTTAAAGCTGTTTTAAAAACAACCTAATCTACCCAACGAATATTCTGTGATCGTAGTCCTAAATCGATTTAAAAAAACATAATAACGTTAATTAATATTGCAAGTGCTAATTGCACAAATATTTAAGAGACTGAAAAATGATTGTCGTTTTATAGTAGCTATTCGTCGTTACTATTCAAATGGTAATTCTTTGAATACTTCTAAAATACTGAACATAATCATGGTGACTATCTAGGTACCTAGTTGCAGACGCCTCAACCAAGTAACTTCCATAATAAGCCCCCAGCTCCACGTTTTATTGTTTCCTTCCGCCACCAAAACACAATTTGGATAAAGCGGAGATACTACAAGGAATAAATTAAATTGCTGCCACAAGAGCTTCAGCATCACGGAAATATATTTATATTTTATTTTTCACTTGAAACTCAAAAAAAAGGTTGCATAAAAGGATTTTATTTTCAGTTGTTTTAGTTACTTAACTCAGGTATATAATTTGAGGTAAGGTTTTTTGTTATTTAAATGAATTTCAGAATATGATCCGTCACTGATGCAGCTTTACTAATGAATGTGCCTTTGTTCCTTGAATTTAATAAAAGCACAAACGCCATTGAGCCGTGCGCAGGTAAGGTACATAAAATTAGATTATTCATCGTTATTTTACTGAATATTTATCTTGTCAATTGTAAATTGTGGCCGTTCTGCCCGCATTCGGGTCTAATTGTACAAACAATGTTCCGCAACAATTCAACATCCATATAAATAAAGTAGACTCGTTTGTTTATAGACTTAATTCAGTAAGTAAAATATTATGGATGAATCGAAATCGAATTTCTATTCAAATTCTGACGAACATGAGCATTCATTTGATCAACTACCTACTTTGATAGTCTAGATTCAAACAATTAGTTGGTAAACTGATGAAAAAATAATATTTCTGGAATTTTCTTTCGAAAGAAGTTTTGTGTTTAACTTTTTTAGATTTAAAATCTAACCTCCAAAAGCAGTGAACACGCTGGCGGGATATTTGGGTAGTAAGTCATAAAATAATGATAAGCATATAAAGTAAATAAATAAAACAAAGAATCAAACAGCAAACAGATACCTACATAGCATAGTCCTGACACCAGACTAAGGTTCCCTGTATCGTGAGTCGTGGTACTAAAACACCCAAATGTGGAACGAATATCTGCAAACAATTTTGTCCCGCATTTAACCTGCAGCTCTATGTCTCAGCAGACTGTCTCGCCCGCCGAGCCACAGAGATAGTATCACACTTCTTTCAAATTAATATTAGGTCTTTCTTTACCTTTGCAATTGCCGTTTTGTATGGTAAAATAGTAATCGGATTTAGCTTATTTGTTTTTTGCCGATTTTCTACAAATGGCCCAATATTGTTTTGACTTTAACATCAAAAGCCCTAGGTATGCAAGCTCAGCGGTAGTTTGAGACGGATCCGCTTTCAATTCGTCATTAGCAGCATTGTTCTCCGGACGTCCACGAGGTTTTCTTGCGACATCCACATTTCCAGAATGAAAGCGCTAGAACCAATAACGCACTTTTTATTCGTTGGTAGTGGTAGGTCCATACACATCGTTAATATTGTGTGCCGTTTGAGAAGCATTTTGTTTCCTCGTCATAAGTCATGTTCGAAAATAACTTGAGTTTTCTTGGAGTCCATGGTTGCAAATGTAATGAAATACGATATAAAAGAAACAAATGAATTACTTTTATGAAATAAGAAAACCATGCCTTATTTTTAAAATTTATTTGAATTTAGTATTACAAGTCAAGCGCAGATATATCACGACAATATTAAGTTAATAAACGACAATTTCATAGGAGAAGACCAATTAAATAGCTCTCGATCAAATATTTATCATCAAATGATTACCTTAACGATACAGTATTATTTATTATGTTTGTGGTAATGAAAACAATGAAATATATACCCTAACTAGACACAATATAGGTACGTATGTATGTTATTATGGGTTGGGAAAGCTGACGAAATAGTAAACACTAAAAGGTGGGTAAACTAAACTACACCTCTCTTTGTGTACACGAACCATAGATGCTTTAGTGTCTGTAAAGTTTGGTTTTCTACTACTTTATGTGCAGAGAGAAACTAACCTTGTTGGTTTTTTTACTAGAATTTGAATTTATCTAAGTAACTATATTATCATCATCAACAGGAATATGTAGATATGTGTCTGTAGGCTGTTTATAAACAAAAAAACTTGAATTATGAGGTAATGGCAAATCAGATATAAACTAACATTATTGGTGGGTGGTCAGTATTCCCATCACTATTGTTCCACAAAAAGTTTACCACATTCCTGAAACTTGATTTCATACCTTTTTCATCAAACAATTGAAAACAAACATAACTCGGGTGTTGGGTGTGACAACATAAGTGGCCTGCCTACTCCACGATAACCTTGACCGATGGATTTATCCAATGAGAATGTATTTGAGTTTCGGTGAAGCCAAACTGTAAGCGATTAGGTTCGAATGGGGCCGTGTGTGTGGGTTAGTGGAGAGGCTATACTCATATTCAAAGCCGATTTCCGGCGCTGGCATTTACCCAACTAATTATTCTACAAATCGCACACTGCCTGCTTTACGTTTTACGTACCAGCATAATACGCCGGCTTACAAGCAAAAGTAACCTGCTTTTACGGGAAATCGCCCTTAGTGCGGTTTCAAGTTTCAGTCTGCGGTAGAGTAGTCGGGGCGCCGACATGCAATCAACCCGTTTCTACTCCAGTGGGCGAGGCGGCGCGCACGGCAAGTTCCGAATAAGCGACGATGCGTGCCCCCAGTCACGATGAGCCTTGAACGCACCTGTGACCGTGAATTTTACAGGTGACTTTCTCACGCTCACTTTGGTAATGAGTGAAGAAAATAATAGAGACTGATGGAATGACTACATTATTCCTTCCGATGATTTTTTGTTGCGGCTCAATTTTGTAAATACCAACCTAAGCATATTTTGTAAGAATTTTCGCCCCAAGTAGACGTAGATGGGTAGGTAGTGAACCTCTTTTGCCCCTTAGGTCTGTAGGTATTTACAAACAAACAAAACAAACACGCTCACGACTGTATTCCGCATGATGGACATTCTCAGATCCATACTCAGTGCGTAGATCTTGGAGTATACTACGTAGGGTGTAGTCAGAGGCAGATCCAAACATTATATTTTATTTTGGTACTTATATAATCTTATCACTTATTGTATTTTTTCCTGCAGCTTTTGTTCAAAATAATTTAGGCCAGCACCTGCACGTACCAACAACAGAATCCTTGTTTGGATTAATATTTAATTACATTACCTACATAAAAATAATGTACCCAAGACTTGTCCAGACACGCAAGTTAGGGTCCCGAAGTTGCTTAGTAACTACTAAAGTTGAAATATCAAATGGAAATATCAGTTAATATATACTTATAGTTCCTATGAAACACTACTCGATAAACTCACAATTAGGTTAAATAACCTAATTGTGACCTAAGAGTGGAGGGGGCACACCTTTTTCCACTATTAAGCCTTATATTACCTGGATGAGGGATTCAAATCAAAAATTGTTAATGATACCTCAGAATAAATTTTAGATACCTATTTATTGATACTTCCAAGATGCAATGTAAATAAAATTACATCTCCCACTTTACATGTACACCTTAGTAGCAATAACATACGAGTAATATAAGTAGGTACTCTTGTATTATATTTTTTTATTTTCTTTTTTGGGTTATGAAAACACGCCTGCATACTAAATTGTTTGAGCTCAGCTAGAAATCTGGATGGACAGACAACAGACAGATGGGTATGACGAAACTAAAAGGGTTCCATTTTCGCCATTCGGCTTCATAATGACCCTAATATCTACTGATCGAGTCAAACGTAAAACGAAAGGGTTCGGTCCGTTGTCCCCCAGTCCCGTTTTCACCCGGTCCGTTCTCCCCCGATTTGGTTTACGTACGACCAATTTTATCCGAAGCAATTTCTTATAAAAAATACTGGCAGGCACAAATGTGTTCGGCTTTAGTAATGTAAAAAGTAAAATATTGGATGTTTGTTTCCGCTTTTAGACCTATACTCGTTAAATGATTAAATCCTACCACTGAACCCTGTGTAATATATAGCTTTCTAAGTGATTTATTTTGAATTGGCACAAAGTAGCATCTACAAACTAAGTCCCTCACCACTCTACAAAATTGTATGTCTCTTATGTACAAAATACGACTAGTGAATACGGGTATCTTTCATAAAACCTATCAGCTAGCTAACCCCAGAGAAATATTTCTAGTGATAGCCGAGCCGTATGGAAGCATGTTTACATTTTACCGCCTCTTCGTACATATACTAGTCAAACGTCCCTACTTTGTAGACTCGTATAAGTTATGTTATGTTGAAAGTCCGTGTATTTACTCACCATTTGCTTCAAGGTCACGGGTCAACTCAAAATAATAATCACGCGACGTTTTTCAAAACAAGCTGAGAGAGTTTTTGCAGATAATGTTATAAATAAATATTATATTTAAAAACCATTAATGTGTATTCCATCACGTACTGCACCGCCCCTCAGCAATTTAGAAACTTAATTAGAAAACAAATACAATAAAACTGCATGACAAATCAGTCTCGCCGTTTTACATTCTTTCGTCTATCGCAGCGCCCTTTATCGCAAGTTTGTTTCGTAAAAAACCCTATTTGAAGTTTCCTGGTGTTTTGTTGGCTCACACGACAGGTTTTTCGGTTGTTTCTCGTTAGAATTTATAAAAAACTACTAAAGTAATATCGAGAAAATGGTTCGGCAAGTAAGTCTCGCGTAGCTTACTCGACATCGAATTCAAACATACAAGATAATATACATACAGAGTTCATCAGAAAATTGATAAAAATTGGTCTCATCTACTGAGTTATGATTATGAATGACTTGTGACCTTCAAGCGACATTTTTTATATATTGATTTTATCATAATATTCAACATTTAGTCTGCAGATTGAAATAAGCTATTTCGCTCACGCGTGTCCTTCGACAACATATCTTGTAAGTAAATGTTGTGCTCACAAGCCAAACCCATGGCAATAGTTGCTGAGACTGACATAAATGTGCCATTGTTTGTTATTGTTTGTGAAACATTCTTTTGATTAGATTACCAAACATCGCGTTCGGATAAATAAATCCCTTTAGATAGTATATTTACTCGTAAAAGCGTGAACATAATATAAACATTGTTCTTCTTAGTTTTATGATGCAAGATACTTGCGACAAAATTAAAGGCATCATTTTATCTATCCTTTCGGCGATTGCTCGTAAATTGTATAAATGAAAATATTTTCATTGTAAATTGAAAGTCTTGTTTAAAGATGTTCAAAATCAACAAAATAGTTATAGTATTTTTCAAACCTTCGCGATCAGCCGTGGTCATGAGATGCTGTTGCAACACAGACAACACGTCGGGAAAATAAAAAAAAGGTAAACGCGTTAAAGACCCGTAAAAACTTATAATTAGGTATGTAAACTGATCGCTAAAGTTTGAAAAATACTATTACGATTTTGTTTGCACATAAGACCTGGGTAGGGGTAGCTATGCATCTATGCTTTTAGTTGATGTAATGGGACTCGTTGAGTTGTAGTCTTATTACACCCTGGCTAGACAGATAATTAATTCAGGTGCAGAAATCCATTCTTAAATATTCGATAAACAGAACGAACTAATTACACCTCCGATGAGTCCAACACAAAATAGACATGTACAGAAAGCGTACATAACAGGATTGTGTTCCCTGAGGAATATGGTAGTTCGTCGTTTCACGTCGCTTTTTATGATAAGATTTGCATTTGCTGACTATCGTTGTATATCTGAGTTCATCGTTTATCTAGCAAGTGTCTGGGTATTGTCTGGGACAAATTGAGTGTAGGAGATAGAATAACATCTTCAAAGACTTGAAAAGAAGTTAGCTACAAGAATTTCCGCTTCGCACTTACTCAATGTAATGACGCTCGCTTTTTGTGATCGCTTCGGTTGGTTTACTTAAAGATTAAAAAGGTTTTATATGAAAAGTCTCTTAACACTTTGTACCATATTCGTAGCTTCTCGACGAGCAAAATTTGGAACACGTTTAAACGTATGCAAAATAAGTAATAATTTAAGCATTTTTAATTCAAGATGGGTTTTTATTTATTTTGTTTTAGAAAATGAAAGTTTTCAAGGTTTTGGCGGATTACATTGTGACCATCTTGAAACATAGTGCAATATGATTTATTTACTAGCTTCTGCCTACGGTTTCATCTGCATAGTTCCGGATAAAAAGTAGTACAGGGGCCTAACCATGAAGTCTTATAGCGATTCAGTTTAGGCAAAAATGTCAAATCCCGCTTTGCGAATGACAAAGCTTTAACTACGCGATAGCGTCCTCAATCACAAAGCAGAAAGTGACACCTTTGCCTAAACTGAATCGCTATAAGACTTCATGGTTAGGCCCCTGGTATTTGTTATTCTAGGTCGTGAACAATTTTGATTCCAAATTTATCCATATCGTTACGAATATTATCAACTATAAATATCTAAACATCCATACTTATGCATTTATACATTAGTGGGATGATTAGAATGTACTAAACACTCACAATCAACTAAAGTTTTCAGATAGAAAAAATATTATGAATCATCTTATTAGCCATGGGTAGTTCGCGAACGAATGAAGTAAATGAAGTACTTCATACGTAAGATTGTCTTGTCATTTAGTTCACTACTCATTCTAATGTGTCTCTAGTGCATTTAGTTCACGTGTCTTTTTACTTCAATGCTTCGTTTAGCGTCACGCTCGACGAAGATAGAAAAAACAGTGTTATGGCGTATACACAAAGACTATTTTATTTTGCACAATTTTTTCAACAATAGAAGCGAGAGTAAAGAGTGATAGCTGATATGGTATCTCTTTCTAAGAACTTGCAATTAAAACAAACCCTTACGTCGTTGAGATAAAGTTCTTTGATTCTTGCTAAAGTAGATTGTTTATGTTTGTTTGGTTTTTTATTATTAATATTTTGTTTGAGTAAGAAAGTACCTATTTTGCATTGTTTGAATTTAGTAAGTTATTTGCGATTATTAGTGCGTCGTGTTGCGCATGTTACGGGTCAGTTTTATATGCAAATATAAAATAAGTTAAGTCGTTTTATTAATAACTTTGAAATATTATTCAGTTTAATTAACAAAAGTAAATTGTACATATCTCAATTTTTAAATACGTATTTATTATAATTATAAAAAAACATATTAAATTTCCCTACCTATTTTATAGTAAAAATGTTTGCCCCTGGTTGTCAGTCCTAAGCCTGTAAAGTATCTATGAAGAAAAAACCGAGATATAAAAATAGAAACATTTGATAGTTTATAGCACTAAGAAAACAACTCATTTCTTAATTTCGTTCATCCATTCATAATCTTCTAAGAACTAAACGGTATACCTTAAGTAAATGAACTACTGAACTAAATCAATGAAATAGTTCACTTAGCCAAAAGATATACTTCATTCTTTTCTTTTCACTGACACATTTCGCGCATGGCTACATCTTATCACATTTGAAACATTCATTCCAACATTTCTAAAGTACTAGGCACTTTGAGTGCAATTTAGTTATAACTCCTTAATGGCTCTTCAAATTAATTAAGTGCTTGTTAAATCTGAAAATATTCGAATTCTAAAAGGTTTTATTCAAGCATATTCGTAATATTCTTAAAACCAATATTAGGTTCTAATATAGCACTAGCCGATGCCCGCGGTTTGACTCGCGTAGGGTAGGTAATTGATAGGTACATCAAACATCAAATTCGAGGAATACGATTTTTCATACAAAAGTTTTCAGCCCTTTTCACCCCCTTTGGGGTATAATTTTCCAAATTCCTTTCTAAGTGCACCCCTACACCATTAGAGTAATATACCCATATTGTAAAAATGGGAATTTACACATACTGCACTATCGGTGAAGGCACCGACTAAGTTTCGACTCATTCCGAGAGTCTTCATCAGAGTGAGAGTGGTCGCGACTCTCTTCTTCGACGTCGCACCGTGCACGGTAGTCAAGTTCGCGAAAGTTTTTGGAATAAAAAAAAGTAATATACCCTCTAAGTTTCATGCTTCTAGGACTTATGGTTTAGGCTGTGCGTTGATTCACTTGTTGGATTTTGACACCCCCTACCCCCTTTGAGGGGTGTTTTGGGGAAATAATTATATAAAACTTTTATCATTTGGATTGAAGAATATTTATGTAAAGTTTCAAGACTGTAAGTTCAAGGAATACGATTTTTCATACAAATGTTTTCAGCCATTATCACCCCGTTAGCGGTAGAATTTTCCAAATTCATTTCTTAGTGCACCCCTACACCATAAGGGGAATATACTTTCCAAGTTTCATGATTCTAGGACTTATGGTTTAGGTTGTGCGTTTATCCGCCAATCAGTAACGGAACAGTTTTATATATATTGATGACGATGATGATGGTATCTCAATAAGTTACTACACATTGTGTCGTGTAACAGGCAAGAATCGTGTGTTTTGACGTGTAACCAATCACACATAGTAAGTATCATAAGAGATAATCGTAGGCCTATACCTTTGCTTGAATGTAAACATGTGCTAGAATCGACTGAAGATCGCTAACGATAATTGCAACAAGTTAATTTTAAGACCTCCGAATACTTTTTTACTGTTTATTTCAGCGCCCCTAGTGACTTGTGGTTATAAGAGCTATCTGAGAACAATATTTGAAGTCTTTGTTGGATTGTAAAAAAACTCATATCAATCGCATAAGCCGTTTCGGAGATAAATGGTAACAGACTAACTAGCAACCTCTTAAGGTAAATGCATATATTGGCTTCTTACATCGCGGGTAAAAAGCAAAGACGATTAAAAATCGATTAAATAACGCCAGCGTGCTCTATCTCCATTCCTTGCGGTAGCAAGTCCTATCTTATCCTAGTCTGCAGTCCTACTAACATTATAAAAATGAAAGTATCAATATTTTGTTTGTAACTACGGAACAGATTAGGATGTCGATAAATATCTGGAATAACATAAGCACATGAGCGAAGCCAGGGGTAGAAGCTAGTCTATAATAATAATTTTAAACATTGGTTCAAAAATCTGTTTAAAATTCAAATTCGAACGTGACTTTTTCCAGTCTCGCATCAACGACAGCCATAAAATGATCAAAACGTCGGAAAAATCTTACATATTTCTTGCCAATACCTACGTACTAACAACGCTTCATGCTTGTTTCGTTTGGGATTTGATTTCTTTGTTTAGGTGTAAAGCGCTTCTAATAATAAGTTATTAGAAAAAAAATTATGCGTTGGCCTTTCATCTCAATTAGCTTATTAATGCATGTTATACAAATAAAGCTGTGTTCAATGGATTAAACTGACGAGTGAACTTGAAAACTTTCACCTTTTTGGAGCAATAAACTTTACTTACTTTACTTTTCTTTCAAACGATACATAGTGTTTATAAAGCTGAAAATATGTATATGAAGCTTACTGGACAATTGTTTTTATTTTTATTCTTCAAACTTTTCTCTGCTCTAAATCTATTCTTGATTTATTACCATAACGAAATTAAAATTTAGATCAAAAGATAAATCGGCATTATTTTTACTGGAAACGGGAAATCAAGATTTGTAAGTCTTTATTTTTTTACTGATATTTCAGTGGAGTTTCTCCCGGATCATGGTGCATGGAACAGTACCTAAATACGGGGACAAAATCCCATCAACTATCCAATTTCTAGTGAAACATGTTCATAGCTATGATAGTTTCAAACGTAATCTCATAAAATCCCGCAAGAAGCGGGTACCTATAGTCACCTATAGGGTGGTCAGCGATAAATAACTCTAATAACTCAAATATTTTTAGAATCCAGTAGACGCAAGTTAAAAATATTAGGCAAAATAGTAAGATCCGCCATAACCCTTAAATATTTGCAATCTTAAATTACTTGTTAAATCCGAAGCATCTGAAAACTCAAATTGTCAATATTCTTTTGTCACTGACTGTACCGAAATACTATGGATAAATCGTATAATTGTAAATCATCAGTTGGTAAATCACCTGCAAGTTAGCATGCATCGTCATACCTAGCAACAATCCGGGCGCCTGCCCGGCTGCACTAATTGCGATATAAACGCTTGAAGGCACTTGTCAGCACCGACAATAAAGGCGCGCTCAAATTGGGACGCGGTGGCGATGGCGATAGATAAATAGATAGAAAATGCTTTATTGCACAAGATTAAACAAGTGCATGGACGAACTATGCTAATTAGCATTTTCTTCCAGCTAACCTTTGTGTTATGGAGAGTGGGGCGGTAGTGCGATTAGTACATTGACTCGAACTTTGACGGCTATTTGACAACCTTTTCCCTTTGCGCTACGCCATCGCCACCGCATCAAATTTAAATGGAACTTTAGATGCCTACTGCTTTATTTTTGGATTTCATACACTAATCTGTGCTGATGACCATAATGAATAACATCCCATGAAACAAAAACAAGTATTTTTTACTTGTCCTACCTCGAGCTAAAGCAAGGTGACTAGATAAACGAGTGACCCGGTGAACGCCAATAAGCTCTCGATATAACTTATGAAACTATCATGGTTTTGAACATAATTTTTACTGCGAAAGATTTGTTTGCCACTAATATTCAAAACCCGCAAAGACTTCAGTTCCTCCCGTGATCATGGTACATGCAACTGTGCCAAAATATCGGGAAACATTCAAACTCACAAATCATGGTAAATATACCGTTTTTTAGTAAAAAGATATAAGCTCTCGGTCTAAAATCGATAGGATCAATGTGCACTGCATAGCAATCTAATTTCTTCACAGTACATTTTGACACGACTGAAAACTTCGGATAAACAGCTAAAGTAAAAGGCAATAAATTCGTTTCCTCGGCGTGGAGCCACTAAGTGGATTTTTACGTTCTGGTTTTGTGTAGTAGGTAACCGGCAAAAAAACATAGGAGAGAACATTTTAGTTTTTAAGGTCAATACGGCTTTTTGCACGGATACACGAGCGTCAGAAAGGAGTTTATAAAGTCAAAGTCAAAATTCATTTATTCAATAAAATAGCGCTTGTTTTATAAAAAAAGGTGATATCCATAACATTAATACTAGAAACAAAAATAAATTACTCATCCCGAAATTTAGATTAGAAAAGTCCAATGGGTCTTTTATGGGAAACTCTGTACGCTTCTATAATAAGCTTCCGGAAAATGTAACCGAGCTGCCTATTCGAAGATTTAAATCTTATATAAAGAACAATCTAATAAAGAAGGCGTATTACACCTTAAATGCCTATATTGACGATAAAACTGCATGGCCCGATGTCGTCGCTCCGCTCCTTCGTTAGCTTAATTGTGGAATTGTATATCTGTGGTATCATATTTTTTAAGAATAGGTTAAGCATTACTATTATAAAGCGTATAGTGTGTTGTCATAAGAACTTAGGTTGATACTTTTTAGACTTTATTTAAGTCTCTGACTAGTACTTTTTTCTATAAATGAGTCTCGTTCATTTACGTTCGATTGGCACCACACTAAAGCTGAATGAAGGATCATCAAAAAAATAACCAAGCAGAGTTTGTTGCCTGATTCTTCTATGCTTGGTCGCGCGCGAGGAACCGGCGTAAATTCACTTTAACATTTTAGATTCACGTATAGTTTTTAAGTTGACGTTTCTATATGATCCTTGTGATTTCAATGAATAAAAACCTATTGACTTTGACTTTGACTTTGAATCACAAGGACCACTTTGAAACGTCGGTTTTTATCTAGGTGCCTGTTTCTCCGCGACCAAGCCAGGAAAGAAAGGCAAGAAAACAAGGCTGGTTATTCTTTTTAATGATCCTTTTACAAAACAATAGGTTCGAGTGGGAGCATTTTCAATCCCAAGAGTTTTTGTCATCTAAATAATCAGATATTTTATAGTATGCCTTTTTATAAAGCTTTTGTTTAATTACGTTTTTAAATTTGTTTATTGATAATTTTTGTATATCTCTTGGGAGTTTGTTATAAAAGCGTACACCGTGCCCTTTAAACGATTTACTAACTTTATGGAGTCTACAAGTGGCAACAGCGAGTTTATCTTTATTTCTAGTATTAACATTGTGATTATCGCTTTTTTTCTTAAACAAATTAATATTTTTGTGAACATACATCAGATTTTCATAAATGTATTGACAAGGGAATGTCATTATATTTATTTCTTTAAACTTTTCGCGAAGTGATTCTCTGGGGCCCATATTATAAATTTCTCGAACAGCCCTCTTCTGCAGCACAAAAACGGTATTGATATCAGCAGCACTCCCCCACAGCAGTATACCGTACGACATAATGCTGTCCAGGTAGCTGAAGTAAACTAGTCTAGCTGTGTCAACGTCTGTATAAAGACGAATCTTTTTGACTG
Organism: Perizoma flavofasciatum; assembly: GCA_958496245.1. Taxonomy (NCBI): domain Eukaryota; kingdom Metazoa; phylum Arthropoda; class Insecta; order Lepidoptera; family Geometridae; genus Perizoma; species Perizoma flavofasciatum. Next base: position 6,448,245 of record OY292425.1, on the reverse strand, counting down.
CATATGCCGCAGAATTAAGTCTCTTCGATAACCCATCAATATGAGGACCCCATTGAAGCTTATTATCTAGGGTGATACCTAAGAATACGGTGGTGTCCACAAGAGCCAACTGTTCATCTTTGATTTTGATATTTGCTTTAACTTGTGTAACATTGGGTAGTATAAAATATTATTGAGTAGTATAAGACCACGACTATGTCTTGTATCTGAATACATTTAAGTTTTAAGTCGTTGTACGCCTGACTCAGTGAATGAGTAACCAACGATGCACAAACTAAACCGTAAACTAGAAACGTAATAAATTGAATGAAGGTTACTTTTGATAGGTATGGGTGAACTAAGGAAATAATTTCCGAAAATCTAACCAAGAAGAATACAGTTAAAGTTCCAATATTAAAAAAAAGTTAACACTCCTTTTATATGACGTCGCTGGTGTCGAGAGAGCTGGCCCTTTCCTAGTCTTTCTTAGTTTTTTTTGGAAAGGATTTCTTTGAGCGATAGAATGCCGCCAGCACTCTTGGCATAAATAACATTTATTATTTAGTTAATTTTTAGCTCTTAAACTTCCTCACCAGCTGGAATATTGTTGTTAAAAATCTCGACGCAAACAAGGTCGGGGCTTTTCCACTAACTAGTCACAGTGTAAGCACCAATTCCGTTTAGTCTAGTTTCTATGTTGTAACTGGTAATTCCCGATTTACAAACCTTCTGCAACAGGCTGCGGGCGGTCTTTACAGGTTTATTTATTACATGCTTTGGTAATAAATACACAATACAAATAACAACATTTCAATAATAACAAGTGTTATTAAATAGAACCCATCTACAGGGTATTTCAGGAAAAACTTGAAAGCATGGGAGTTATAGGTATATTTATGTACAATTTATAGGGTACTCAGTAGTAAACACTGTATATCGCTACAAGCAGTGATAAAATCAGTATTAGAACCATTCTTAAAGTCATACAAATCGATTACAAAATACGCATTTCAATCAAATAAGCTGTTTTTATAGTAAACGCATAACGCAGTAATCTATTTTTTTTTTTGAACACAAATCACTATTTTGCTTATATAGCTATAAAGCGTTATAAAGCTATAAAGCGTTTTTAATTTTATTATATCCCAGATATCAAAAACTATGGTGCTATCAAAGTTGGTTTTAACGGCAAAGTAAATTAATCTTCTTTGTATCATATCCTGGAATATACGAGTAGTATCAAAGATAAAATAATAAAGATAACAAACGGTACATCAAGGACCATACTGATACTAAGGATTTTCGGCGGAGGGGAGGGATGAGAACAGCCCTGTTTTCGCTTTAACCGTTTTGCTGAGACACCCCGATATCTGGCTATCTCGCTGGGAATTTATGGAGTAGTGAGTTGTTTTCTCGAGTTCATAAGGCTGACGAAATTGTTACGCAGTTTTATTATTATTTTATTATCAGCTCGCTGCAGGATACGACGCTGTGGTTTTATTGACCGATATATAGGTTTCGCTGATTGATGTCACAAAACTGGCTAACATCTGAAATATAATCGAAGCTTAAGTACCACATTGAACCAATGAATACTATCAAGTTAGTATTCTAAATACCAACGCTTAAATTTTCTTCTGATTGTTATATAGAACAAGATTTTCATACGGGAAATTTCACGTACGTTGGTACCTATTACTTACTAGTTATTTAAGGGGGTTTTCACTAAAAACCGTTTGTTTTACTCATTCAATGTGCCTACGTTCAGGGTGATGGAATGCGACGCACTTTCTCCGCTTCACACCTTTTCTATCAGATTCGACCCTCGCACTGTCATGGATTTCATGTAGAAATGACTTCCAAGTGGACGGTAGAGCCTATCCACGATCATTTGAGATCTATTTGTATAGCACCATGGATTCTCGATTTTACAAAATAAATGATCATAACTAACGATCGCTACTTTCACTACTACTTTATTTGTTACTTTCATAAAAGTAACAAAACTAACGTTTTTTTTGTTTCCAATTGAATTTTGATAATTTACTCACTAAAAATGTTTTCCCCAAAGACCTACTTACTATTATTATAATAATACAAACTTATTGATTGATTTTAAGCATCAATGAACCTACAAAAGTCAGACAAAACTTGGAACAATCAATCAGTTCCCAGCTCAGTTCTTGCAGATAATTACCGTTTGAAGTCCACTTCCTCTAATAATAACTGAACATAAATAATAATAACATCAAACGGCTCTACATACAAACAGGAGCCACTTGTCGGTCGCGATTCTGAAGGAAACGAACTTTATAATTTGTATAAACTACCTTAAATAATATCATGCATAAAACATACTACAGCAGAATATAATAAATAATAACATATATCTACCTATTTTATATATATATATATATTTATATAAATACTAATACAATACTTACCTATATAATATTTACCAAATTGGTTCTGCCATTAAACCTACCTCAATTAGAGCCGTTATATCAATAGTAGTTTACACCACAAGAGCCAGTTTAATTTTCTATCTTCGATTATTTCATAGTTACTCAGTTGAAGTGTTCGGACATTATTATCAACAAACATCCAAACATCCAGTTGACATATTTATATAACATGGCTTTTATTCTTTGTTCTGTTATTTTCGAAATAATTCGTGCTTTTATTGGAATACGTAATTATCATATTAATACGACCCTTGTGTTTGTAAGCCTATGGGCAGGATCTAGGAGTTCAAATAGTTCTATACTTTACCATCAAAACGTTACACTTGCCTAGATTTACAAACAATAACTTATTTGGTTTGAAATATTTCTTTAGACATTACGTACTCAGTATTGTTGAAGCAGTTTCAAAGACATTGTTTTTCAACCGTGATTTCTGTGTCGAAAACAGGATATGGAGCCACTGATATTTACGACGACTGTCTTGAACTCGAAAGTTTTGCAAAGAATCTTAGGTAGGTACGAGTACATCTACTAGAATCGCAGTAACTCTTTCTAAAGTCGCAAATACTTGAAATGGGTAGTAGATGTGCGTTATTCAGCTGGATGTGGTATGGCTCTAGTATAACAATGGCTAAAAAAATGTATTCCAAAAACTATCGTAAACTTGACTATTCATATCGTAAAAACGGGAATTTTCACGTACTGCACTATCGGTGCACTATCGGTAGAGTGAAGACTCTCGGAATGAGTCAAAACTTAGTCGGTGCCTTCACCGATAGTGCAGTACGTGAATATTCCCGTTTTTACAATATAAATGGCTAAAAAAATCTTCCTACACACAATACTGAAAAACAAAGAGTTCCGCTAGAGAAACTTTAAAATTGTTGTGCATAATGACTCCTGTTCTGGAGTTACCTGTTCTTGTAAATTGTTAGCCCATACAAAAACTCTAAAGTACCTTAGACTCTATATTGATGAGAATCTCACGTAGGTATTAGTTTCTAAGAATATCCATTATCTGTAGGGTGTCGATATAACTATGTATATGTGAATAGTCATACCACAATAACACCTGGCTAAGACCTTAGTTAAGATCGAATAACTAATTATTCGATCAATACTCAGTGATTATGTTACTCGGGCCTGTAGAATGTCTATGTAGTAGCCAATACGTATAGTCCGCTCTTTAACGTAACGGCTAGCTCATTACAAAATAGCAATGTTTTCTCCAGCCGGATTGTTTTTCGGGTAGATGAAAGTACGCCACTTTGTTAGAGGATTTTGCGATCACCAAAGCAGATGTAAATGGGGCTCTATTGTGTAGGCATTTTAGAAATTGATTTGCCGTTTTTACCTTTTTGGTTAAAAATATTGGCAGTAGTAGCTCTGCAGTACAACGATTTAACCTAACCTATTCAAATAGGGCTTGCTCTGAGTCGAACTCAGAGTGGGTTCTCGCCAGAAGCTCTTAAAGTTGCCCCTGAGTGTCTCTTCACCACACTCGAAACATCTTTCCGATAGAGAGAAAGCCGGAGAGGCTTGCTCTATTCAGGAACTTTAGCGAGCTGGCTCCTTCACTTTTATTTACACTCTAGTGCCGTCACGCACACGTCACGATACGCTCTGTCATTCATTCTCATCTGTTTACGATATGGCTAAACATTGGCAGTTCTTTTGTCAAACATGCCGCAACGACATTGCGGCTGAAAGTCAATACGTCAAATTAGAAAACAGTTTTGTAAAATGGCTAGCCGTTAAGTAAAAGAGCGGGACAGATTATATGGCGACGACACGTACAATAATGGCATTCTTAGTGGTAAATCAATTAATTGTACCACAATATTTGGTATGACAGATTATACGTAGATACTACCTACCTACGAATAAACATTTATTATTCGATCTGTGGCTAGGTACGAGTACCTACTCGTATTTCTATAATGTTCTTTAATTTTATACGCGATGGTGAATGGGAGACGTTGATTGAAGTTTTGTAAACATAATTTACGAGGATAGCAAACATGATGATGGATCAGAATGGAATATCGTAATTACCTAAGCGTTCGTTTCCAAGAAAAGTTTCAACAGAAAATGTTATGACGAAGTAAGGGGAAGCCGATAATAAGCATAATTTTTATTTTTACAAAGTCGGTTTAGTTTGTGGCCGTAGGAAAAATATTATGTTTCAATTCATCATACTACCATGGTATTAACAAAAATCTTGCCGTATTCAAAACACGTTAAAGCAAAAATAATAGCATATCTTATTTTAAAAGCTAAAAATAAAAAAGTTACCTCTAAATTAACACTTGCAAAAAATCTATAATTGATTTGCCAATGAGATATTGATGGAATTTATACAGTTTTTCTCATTCATTATACGTAGTTTTATATTTTCGTAAAATAATCATTTATTTTACGAAACTATAAAACTCTTTTTTGTGAGAAAAAGACAATTTTTGTCAGCGCGATGTCGTATGAATAAGCTTTGATACGATATTTAATCTTGCGATCGTAACTTGAATGACTACTTTTTTTATAATAATATGCTGATTCAGCACCGGGCCATTTGTCTGCCACTTAAAAAAATTACTTCCATCCTTTACTGGCCCAAATTAACTTGGCATAAATTAAGCCTAATGACTGAATTTAGAAGTTGTAAAAGCATTGTCTCCAATTGATTTGCAATCATCTTTGAGGGTGGAACGATCTCAATCGGTGACTGCTATAAAGTTGTCTATATTCCATTTCAATTGATTGCCCATAAATTATACGGATGTTTCAGACAAAGTTCATCGCTTTTATCAAATTCAAGCCGTATCTGAAAGTATAAACACCTGAATGCGATTGCGAAGCCTTGGCATTTTGTTTTTGAACTTTTTCCGAGAGGAATACAGAGAATACTTGTTACAGATAATTTCCACAGAATTTTACTGGTATATTAACGTAATTAATCAGCAAAATTGTGTGGAAGCTATTTCACTAGTTATCATAACAAAAAGTTGGGTAATAAGTATTGGCAAGTACAGAAATGTTTTTAGATATCTTGAAGGCATTAGAAAAATTATCTAAATAAGTGTAGTAGTGGTTTCGGCACAAAAATCTTTAAACGTCTTTGATTCTGACCAAATAGGTTTAAAGATTGTTAATGACACGAAACATAATAACATAAATCGATTCGTCTGTATTGACGATGGTCAAGTCACCAAGAAAAGTTGAAGCCTTGAACTATCGTTGTTAAAGAAAGACAAAGAATAATGACTGGTAATGATACAATTACAAATCATAGATAGGGTAACTAATTTGATGTACATTATTAAAAAAACAATATATAAAAATAAGAATACACGTTTTAAATCAGATTGACGCTAAAAGCGCTCTCTTCCGGAAAACCTATGGCTGGACAGGATCAATTCGAACAACTCAGGATGACGTCGTACATTGAAAGAAAATAAATGAAATCTACAATAAAATATATACTTAAGTTAAGTACTTATATTGTAATGAATAATTCATAAATAAATACTTTATTATAAAAAATACACTTTTAACTGGAATGAACCAGTCAGGGTGGCGTAATGAGGACTATGTTTGAGCATGATTATCAAAATATTTTGAAATATGCCTCTGCATTCCAGAGTCTAATAGTCTGCAGTGTAAACGAGTTGCTTTCAAACTCTGAGATGTGAACAAGAGTATTAAACCGACGAATATCAGAGTAATGTAAGGATCGTGGTGGAGAGTTGGAGGAACTTAAAGCGTAACCAACGCTTGAATACCATACCAACGAATACCAACGAATGAGATAAATTATGCGCGTATTTCGGCGAAGACGGACGAACGAGTAGCCACTTGAGCCTATTTCGATACTTAGAAACGTAATCGTAATAGTACTAGCCGAAAATAAATCTTAACGTTGATCTTAATAGTTTTGACAACCTCTGTGGCACAGTGGGCGAGGGCCGCCTGAGACACGGAAAGTTGCGGGTTCGATTACCACCGTTGGGCAAATGTTTGTAAAATCTGCAGATATTTGTCTCAGGCCTTAGTGTTTTCTTATGTATTTAAAAAAATATATATATAAGTAGTATATCAGTATCAGTAAGCTATGCTTACTTAGGGGCTAGATAATAATGTGTGTAAAATGTCCAGAATTATTTATTTATTTAAATCTAATAGAAACATTTAACAATAGTGACTATGCGAGTGCAATTTTGGTGGTAATTGGAAGGAAGTTTCGCAACCGTTTAAGAGAGGCAGCTGCAGTAAAATACCTTCGCGATGCTAGTTGGGATCCCCAAGATAGATTCTTACCCGAGAACATGCAAGAACACCTTGTTGATCACAGTCCATGTTTGTATAGCGGCAGTTATATTGCTGGCCGCGACGTGCCCTTGGCCGAGGCAATCAATACCAGAATTATCTAAAGGTTTCGTATTGCGTGATGATAAGTCGAGACAATAATCATTCATAGCTTCCTATAACTCGTATAGTATTTACTCGTAATAATTTCCATCAATCAATATTTTTGTCAAATATTTTATAATTATTTTAATCAAACAATTTATAAAATGCAAATAAAAAGTTACTACGCATCGATATAAACACCCGCGACGCAATAAATATCCGTTTAAAATGTATAATTGATTATTTAATTACCAATGTAATCTGCGCATATATACGTCGAAAGTTGTTTAAACATTTTTTTGGTTCCGATAGATAATGGCTTTATAACAATACACACTGAACAGTCACAATTTTAAAGAAAAACGCATTTATTTTTTGAATAAAGCAAACATTTTTATTTCAACATAAAGAAAAATAGTTCCGATTAATCGTGAAATACAATATCAGGCAAATGGCCACCACGAAACCTCTAGCACAAGTTATTCTTTTGTTGAAATTTTAAATAACGTTTTCGCATAAATGTATTTCACCAATAACGTGCCGTATTTCCTCTTTAAGATGTTCAACTGTTTCAGACTTATTCGCATACACCTTTTCCTTCACATAGCCCCAAAGAAAAAAGTCCATCCGTGTTAGATCGCACGATCTTGGTGGCCAATGTTGATCGCCAAATCGAGAAATGACACGGCCTGGAAACTTGGTCTGCAGTAACACTATTGTTTCACGTGCTGTGTTACAGGTCACACCGTTTTGTTGGAAATACATGTCCTCCACATCAATTACATCCAATTTGGGCCACAAAATAACTCCGTTAACATTTCGCGATACCGGACATATCAGCTGTATTTTCAAAGAAATACGGGTCAATCACTCCGCTAACCAGAAGTAATGTGTTTTTACAATAATTAAACGTTTTTCGTTTGAATACTTTTCCATATTCTTAAATCGCGTAGTCTGGACGTGACAACTGTCAAAAAATTTACCGTACAAATCGTAATAACAAAATATCAAATAAAATAATGGCCTCTACTTTCTTGCTAATCAAGAGAAAAAATAAAAACCCCAGCAGCTGCGCAAACACAAGGCTGAAGACATATTTATTGAATTTTTAACATTGTTACAGATTGGAGCAATAAATAAACCGAACAATGACGGACCGGGCTCTGAGCTATTTCTTCCGAAAATATAATACTAGTAGTAAGTACCTACATTGAATCCTCTGAAGGACTCAACATATAAATTTTCTGCTCTAATAAGGAACTCATTTGTAGAAGCAAGAATTGCTTAACTTTGTATTGTCTTGGAATAAGTTATGTTCATCATAATTTTGTGCTTATGTTAAATGTTCTCTGTACCATAATCCCTATTATTGCAAAACTTTGCTTGCAACTCACGTCTTAGGTCAAGTCAAAGGTGACAAATTTATTACTATGACTCCGATAACACAATATTATCCCCGTTTTCATCTCTATTTTAGATAGAGTTTTAATATTTTCAAGACATTTAGTACTAGTAGAGCTCATTTGTGAAAGAACTCATACGGGGAAATGTTGCCGCCGTACCTATATATTTCTACCGCAAAGTAGTAATGCTTGCATTGCTGTGTTTTTGTGTGGAGATAGACGCCAGTGAAATTACAGGCACATGGACTTTTTATATTTAACCATTCACCAACTCGTAGGTCGTATTGTCTTTTTGCCTCTAAAAAGACGGCACTTGAGACGACTTGTTTTTTTGCCCAGTAAGTGTAGTGGAGACCCGGTGAGAGGGGATGGGTGGCGCGGACGATGATGACCAGGTTGACTGGGAGGCGCTGTACCTACGCCTGCCAGTGGAAAACCTCACGTGGGGCAACAACGCCACGGAGTGGGGCCATGGCCTGTGGAACGTGACACTGATCCCGAATGCCACTTGGTGGGACTCGGCCGCGCCCTTCGACTCGCCGGCCGCACTCGTCCGCGCCGCCGTCAAGGCCGTCGTTCTCGGCCTGCTCATTCTGGCTACTGTAGTTGGTGAGTAGATTCCTGTTTCTAATGCTGTTTTGAGCTAATGATACTATAGTACAGAGTACAAAACAGAGGCTAGCCTCTACAAGTGAAATTCCACCAGTTCTCACATTTAATCAATATCACTTAATTAAATCTTTCGAGCGAGCATATATTGTATTTAGCAAGCAAGCTTTATTACCTAATACCCAAGAGAATAATGTCAGAGGGTCTAGAATATGAATAGCCTTATTCAGAAAACTCTGTCGTGCAATGCAACTTGCTTCCAAGCATAACTCACCCGATATACAATTTCCATTATCTCCGAGAAACGAGTCGATATTGCAAGTTCGGCTATCCGGTCTATCTATTACGCTTGGTAATAGCATATATTTTATCCGGCCGATCGTTCGGCTACTTACATGCTTACGTTCAGTTGGAACGAACCATATTTCAGACTACTCGCAGCAATTTCTTCACATTTTCCCTGCGACTTTATCGATGGACACATTATGGTCAACATCACTCAAGTAATGGTGCGATAACGCCAGGAAAATTCATCATTTTTAAGCGATGATGCAGTGCTATTTTAAATAAGCTAATACTTACTGATTGTATTTAAATGATTAATATTATGATAAATACCGAATCAATCATGCAATGTTGTTTCAGGTAATGTATTCGTGATAGCAGCAATATTATTAGAGCGGCACTTACGCAGTGCCGCGAATCACTTAATCCTGTCGCTGGCGGTGGCAGACCTGCTGGTGGCGTGTTTGGTAATGCCCCTGGGGGCTGTGTACGAGGTGGCTCAACGCTGGACGCTGGGCCCGCAGCTCTGCGACATGTGGACTTCGGGCGACGTGCTTTGCTGCACCGCCTCCATACTGCATCTTGTCGCTATTGCACTTGATAGGTTAGTAAACATTCAAAACTTTTTAAGTCTTCCAAGTAACTCATCCGTTTATATCATATCCATCCTACAAATATTGTAAACTTGCTTCTGCCCACGGCTTCGCCCGCGTGGTACCCGGATATGTGTTATTCTGATGTATAAGCTATATTACTGTAAAGTTTCATCAAAATCCGTTCAGCAGTTTTTGCGGAAATAGTAACAAACATTCATCCTCACAAAATTTCACGTTTCGAATAGTAGTAGGATGTCAAAGTTTCGATGTTTAGATGTTTGAATGTCCGTTGTTAATAACCTCCGTAACGGCTGGACCGTACGGTATAAAATTAAGAACAGGTAGAGATAACTTACCTTAAAAGCTACTTTTAATATAGTTACAAGGCGGACAAAGCCGTTGGCAGACGCTAATCTACAATAAAACAAAAATTACAGTGGAATCTGTTTGTTCGCAGGTATCGAGCTGTGACAAACATTGACTACATCCACGCGCGGACTCCACGGAGGTCGGCGTTGATGATCGTGTGTGTGTGGACAGTGAGCATCGGCGTGTGCATAGCGCCTCAGTTGGGCTGGAAGGACCCCGACTGGAACCGCCGCGTGTCCGAGGACTTACGTTGTGTCGTGAGCCAGGACATAGGCTACCAAATATTCGCGACCGCGTCGTCGTTTTACGTGCCAGTATTAATTATATTAATTCTTTACTGGAGAATCTACCAGACCGCTAGGAAAAGAATACGTCGGCGAAGAGGTGCAACCGCACGTGGTGGCCCACCCCCGGTGCCGGCGGGCGGCGCGCTTGTTGCCGCCGGCGGCAGCGGCGGAATCGCGGCCGCCGTCGTCGCCGTTATCGGCCGCCCGCTGCCAACCATCTCCGAGATGACGACCACGACCACGGGTTTCACGAACGTATCATCGAACAACACAAGTCCGGAAAAGCAATCGTGCGCGAACGGCCTTGAGGCCGACCCCCCGACAACGGGTTTCGGTGCCGTCGCCGCCGCTTACTACCCAACTTTAGTGAGACGGAAACCTAAAGAGGCAGCCGACTCGAAACGAGAGAGAAAGGCCGCAAAAACTTTGGCAATAATAACCGGGGCGTTTGTTGCGTGCTGGCTGCCCTTCTTCGTGCTAGCGATTCTCGTACCGACGTGCAACTGCGAAGTGAGCCCGGTGCTGATGTCGCTGTCTCTGTGGCTGGGCTACTTCAACTCGACGCTGAACCCGATCATCTACACGGTGTTCAGTCCGGAGTTCCGGCACGCATTCCAGCGCCTGCTGTGTGGCCGCCGGCGCCGCCGCCGCGCCCCGCCCCCGTAGTGCCCTTAACCCTGTCCCGTCATCCTACCTGACTGACCTCGTCTAGTTCATCATTATCTTATGTTACCTTGTTACATTTTCAGAGATATATTTACACCCTTTTATTTTTTGTAAGTGATAATGTTACGTAATAATTAACGGAACCTATCTAGTTATTAAATCACAAATTCTCTTTATATGATGTTTACTTTAACCCAATTTCTTTGAGTAAAAAAAAACTTAGAACACGTATTCTCGTTCAAAACAGAAGTATCACATAAAACAATTATTTTCCAGCCCACTCGACTTTTGGGGTCATGTACAGTTAGATACTCTAAAATCAACCTTCACTATGTGGTTCCCAGATTAAAACTAGTATTTGTGTTATTGAGTCACGAACTGTACTTGCTCCAATTTTCAACCAAATCAGTTCAGCCGTTACGGAAATCCTTAACATCTTACGTCAAACATTCGCTTTCAAAATATTAATTGGGTTAGTTATAGTAAAACTGAATTCATTTCCAACCGACGTAGATTTACCATACAAACAACTCCAGGAGTTGAAAGTTTTAAAAGGATATAAAGATGAATAAACGCTTTTAACTAAAAGTTTTTTTACGTGCTCAGTTCTCTGGAGCAGAGCAAAACTTCAGACTAATGAAATAAAGTGGATATTGCCGTCAAAACATGGTTTAAAAACTCCGGTTAAACACTAGCGGTGAGTACTTGTTTATTCGATATATTGGGACCGAATGATGAAAAATACAGTTTCAGTAACGGCTCAAAAGCCCGAATGAGTTATTGATAGACTCGATTGTATCTGCCAATACTCGCAGTGCCCGCATGTTTATGGCACATTGTCCTTCGCCCGCTATGGCAATAGATTTTCAAAAACAGTAGTGAATGAGGATTTCTTATTCTTTGTCGGCAACATGCTACAAAGAGTGAGTTCCTCACGGACCAATCAGTATGCAAAACTAGTTGTGTCATCAGAACACTTGCCGAAATATTAATTCCGTTAGACACAACACTGAAAAATCCTTACTGGGCATATTCAACTCGGATATGTAAGGAACACTAGTTCTGCCAAGTTGTGTCATACGGAACTTACATTTGTGATAGCAAAACTAGTTTTGCATAGGTAATGATTGAACCGTGAGTAACATCTGCAACAAAGAAGCATGTTGAAATTCGTCCCACAATATCCTCTTTTGTGAATTGTTTAATTGAGAGTTTTCGATTGGTAAAACTGAAACCATAATCATAAAATCATAAGCAACCGCTATACTGGTGCCCAACGTGGGGTGCCAATTTAATCGTTACGTAAAAGTATTATATAAAACAAACATACACAAAAAAGTAATACAAAATAGTAACACAACTGTGGGGGCACAACACAAGAAACCGTTTTAAAGTAGGTAATAACAATGATGGTGGTCGGATCGCGGAAGAAATGCGTTCACGCAAGTGCGTTTTGCGGCAAAGCTCCAGATTAACTGTCGGGCTGTTCAAGTCTGTTGCCATTGCCAAGTGCCCGCGTTCCATTGCACGAGCGGCCGAAGATGACCCGAGTAAAGCTGAGCATCCCTGAACCATACAACGAATGTGAATATCCCGCGTTGCACAAGTTTAATGTTATGTAGGCTAATGAGTTAAGCAGTTGTGGTGGTATTTAGAAAAATCCTTTCCTAGTTAATCCCACATACCAAATGGATATGCATTTCAACTTTCAGTTCTCTAGGACATACGGTTTAGGCTGTGTGTTGAATGAATGAATTAATTAAAATACTTGGTTTTACACCACAAGAAAATTACAAAAATAACAAGAACTTTACATTACTAAAAGTACAATGGGCGGTCTAATCGCTATAAAATTATATCTTCCAGACAACCTTTGGATGAAGAGGAATCTATAAGATTGTATGAATGGTCGACGTTGTACGCATTAATTTATTAAATGAGGAGAATACAACGGGTGAAATAAACTACTAATTACTTCTTTGACTAGGCTTCTACGGGTCGTAGCGTAATGCTTAATAACCTTTCTCAAGAATTGGGCTATCAAATGCACAAAGATCTTATCAAATGGGACTTGTAGTTCCAAAGACTAGCGCGTTCAAACAAACAAACTCTTCAGCTTTATTATTAGTATATCTAGTATAGATAAGAAGTGACGACCTCTGTGGCGTAGTGGGCGAAGGCCTGCCTGCGACGCAAAAGGTTGCGGGTTCGATTCCCGCCGCGGGACAAATGTTTGCATCTGCAAATATTTGTCTCGGGATCTGGGTGTTTTCTATGTATGATATGTATGTATTTACAAAAAAATTGTATTTAAGTAGTATATCAGGCATGTACTCGTAGTTCCCATAACACCAGATCTGCTTACTTTGGGGCTAGATGATGCTGTGTGAAAATGTCCAGCATTAATATTCAGCATTGATTATTAAAATATATATATATATGGTATATCTAATCTAGTATAGATTCAGATATAAAGATTAGTTATATAGATAACATGACAATAATCCAGCTGTTGCACTGACCTTGTCATTGGATGGAGAGTGGAGTGTGTCGGGTATTATAATATACCTACTGTCGATGTCGACCGCGTGCCCGTCGGCGCGTGATTAATTAATGCTTTATGCATTTTATTTACACTGTGGTGATCAATCATAGTTTACCTGTTGCTCGTCTAGTAAAAACCAAGAAAAGATTTCATTTTGACTATGGTAGCCAACTAAAGCTACATGCCCTCTGTTTCATTATCAATCACTTGCTAACTTTAGCAGCGTGCTAAACCTTGTCAGACTCTATCCTTTTTTTAGTGTTAGATTTAGCAATTTGCTGAGTTAGCGAGTGATTATTAAACCGAGGATAGTTTCCATACAATGTAATCATAGGGACATTCTTTATAAACAATTGAATTAACCAAATCTAGTTGAATGAAAGGCAAAATGAGATATATGTGATGAACTGATGAGTTGACATTTTTAGTATCAGTGCTGTGTACTATCATAAGACGTTACACGAACAACTCTAACTGTAAACGAAATCGCAAACGCAAATGGTCCTGATGGTCTGAACGGAGCTATAAATAGCGCAACCGCTCGAATAATTACAATTTCAGCCAATCCATATCTACAATCTATCCAAGAGGTTAGAAATGTAGCACGAAATAAAAAGGGAACCTATATCTCTAAATATTAATGTAAACAAGTAGGTAAGTACTTACCTACTTACTTACCTTTTACCGATACTACAAACATTTGGCCCACGGTGCGAATCGAGCCTGCAACTGTCTGCGTTTCGGACGGGCTATACTTATAGGGAAATAAGTGCCAATATTATACGTTAGGTAGTATTTATTAATTATTCAGTGATAGAGGTTATCAAATTACAAAAACTGCTTAGTAATGAATTTAATCACCTAGGTAATAATGTTATGTAATTATTCATATCGTAAAAACGGGAATTTTCACGTACTGCACTATCGATGAAGGCACCGACTAAGTTTCGACTCATTCCGAGAGTCTTCATCAGGGTGAGTGGTTGCGACTTTCTCCTTCCGCGTCGCGCCGTGCACTGTTATGTAATTAGTAAGTGCCTATTAGTTTTTAAGATCATTTCACAACGACCATTCTTTTGATACCGATATATCCGTGTTTTTTTGAAGAAAAACAGCTTAAAACGTGCTATATTTCGGTTTTGCCATTTTCGTTTAGGTACCTACTTGACGCGTCTTATCGATACATTATTCGATTCTTACCAGTGAACCACAACACAGTGAACACTAGTGTGGGATCATGACGTGTCTGATGGCGTGAATAAGTATCGTGATTTTCACCACCGCTCCTTTGTGAAATAAATAAATTGATTTATTGATGTGCATATAATATGTGTCTGCTAGCTTGATTAATGAGGCTATTAAGGTTTATCTCGCGTATCAACGTATTAAGGGACCAGAGAATGGGTTTTTTAATCTCTATAACGTGAGAAATGGTTCCGGGTTTTACGGTAAGTACCTACAGGGTTGGGGCATAAAGTAAAGATTGCCTTTGTTTGTACTCGTAATTTAGAGGTAACTTATTTTGACGTTTTCATTGTTTTTTGACTCAAAATTTAAAATAGGGTATTTCAATTTGATTGTCAAATTCACGAAGTTTTTTACAGAAATCTATGGAAAACTAAAACGCTTGACTCAAATTAAAAATCAGAGTCTGATTTTCAATTGTAGTCTATTTACTATGAAAATAAACTTGCTAATGTTTTAAAATTGTTTCAAACTATTGCAACTTTTCAGTTTGTAAGCATTAAGTAAAACTTTATCAATTTGTACTAAGCACCTGAGAACTTTTGCTCAAGCTTTAGTTTTCCAAAGGCATTCCATCAGTTAAATACTATGAATCTACCATGCCTCATACAGATAAGTACAAATTATTAATAACTCTTGAGGGGCATTCTGTGCAAACAAAAAATAAATTAATAATAATAAACCTCTGAATCTAAAATTAAATTGTTTGAATACCAAGCTTTCCTTTCCTATCTCTTCAAAATAAGTTCAAGGAACTTCTGCTTTTTCCGCGTGCGCTGAACAAATAGAAATCAGCAGACCTAAAAAAATAATCGACACAATATACATATTACCTAGCGTAGCTTCATATATAGCCACAAAAAAGTTTCTTATGTATTAAATAAGTATTACAAAACTTAATAACATACGTTCAAACTGGTTATTTTCTACCAATATTGTCTTAAAGCAATATTGGTAGAAAATAACTACTATATACTATAAAACAGTTAAATAGACAGTTATTAAACATATAATTATATTCATTACAAATTATTATTACCTAGGCTATGAATAGCGAGAGCAAATGTTGATTTAGGCCCAATGTGGTAATGTGGATACTTATCCTATATCCTTCCATAAGCTCTAATCGAATTCATAATTATTTATGTTTCCAATAGTACTTATATATAAGAGCGATGCAACAGCCAATTATACAAAATATTTCAGGCAACCAATGATTTGACCGATGATGCAATGGCATCTGCCAATTTTCCGTGGATGAAAAGACTAGTGTGTGACTAGTCACTATGCAATAACGATAGCTTGATCTTCAGAAACAGAGACATGAACTAGATTTTGATTGATTAGGAACTATTAGGAACATATTAATATAAATAAATGAATATCCTACTATCCTACTAATATTATAAACGCGAAAGTTTGTGAGGATGGATGTTTGTTACACTTTCACGCAAAAACTATTGAACGGATTTTGATGAAACTTTACAGTATATCTTTTACGTCAGAACAGCACCTAGGCAATTTTATACGGGTACAATGCGGGCGAAGCCGTTGGCAGAAGCTAGCAAATAATGCTGGACATTTTTCATATAGCATCATCTAGCCCCAAACTTAGCAGAACTTGTATTATGGGAACTACAGAACTGGTATACTGCTTATTTACATTAATTATATAATAAATGTATAAAAGTAGTATTCTAACATAACAATTATTTTTTTCGAAAACTTTGAACACACAAATTACTTAACTTTTATCGCAAAGAAAACTTTTCTTATGAAATTATAGCCTATTTTCTCACGTATTAGTATTTACGTATCACGTATTATTGTCGAGTTTAGAGACTTATTACGTACTAGCCAATGCCCGCGGTTTTACTCGCGTAGGATAGGTAATTGATAGGTACATCAAAAATAATTGCATGCCTTGCACCCTTAAGGGTTTTTTAATACCCTGTTCCTCAAGCTCATTTAAACCAGATTTTAAAGTTACACCCTGAGGCTGATGTATTTGCAGATACACTGCTGTATATTGAGAAAGCCTGTCTGAATTATTGTGAAGGTAAATAAAAATATATATGTAAGGATCCTGTTATATTTTATCCGTACTTGTGTTTAGTGTGTAAATACAAAAGTACGAGTACAAAGGTCCGAGTTTAGTGAATAAAATGATAGAAATAACTACTTTAGTTTTTATACTGTTATTTTATTTTCTATTTGGAATAAACTTTAATTTAATTTTAATTTAATGTATTCAGGTCTTTTGTATTTTAAGTATCCAAACTAAGTTCACAGCAAATCGCACCAAGCGTTAAACATTTCTTAAACAAGCTTAACACACCATCCTATGAGGAATAGTTTAGAAAAAAAATGTTGTATTTTATCAGTTTTACTAAATAATATTATATATTAAATATATAAATAATATTATATATTTATGCCGAGTTTCAAGCAAATTGGTCCACTCGTTAAAAAGTTCCCATACAAACTTGGACACCCTCTACAACCGCTTAGAGGGGTAGTTTGGGGAGATAATTATATTAATATTTATGGTTTAGGCTGTGCGTTGATCCGCCAGTAAGTAACGGAACGTTATATATATTTATAGAACTCCACAAATATTTTTTTTACATTGGAAGTACCTATGTTATTCATTTGGAGCCTTTTAGAAATATACCTAGATAAAGAATAACATTCATTTGTTTAATACGTATGCGCGGCTCTATCTATACCAGTTGTCCTGAGCAAAATACACGAAACTATAATTAAAAGATGGTGTATTAAGTAAAAAGCAAGAAATTGTAATAAAGTAACATTGTGTTTAATCAACTCTCCAATCTCCTCATAGTAAACAATCCGAGCCTACTATCAGTTCTACACATCGCATCGCTGTCACATATTTTTTCTATATCCAGGAAAAAACATGCCAAAACACACCCCTCTCATTTCCCACCGATGAAAGATGATAATAACATCATGTCACAGTTTTATGTACGCACGCAGTTTCTCATTTATACCAAACAAGGACCCACGACGCCGTTGTCACCGCCTCCCCGTTTCTAAGCGGAGCGGAATTTTTTTATGATGCCCCACACTGTTATTTTTATTTTTTAACAAAAGTTAAACAAAAGTTTCTAAATAAATAAATATATATTATATATTCCCTCGACCGTTTATCCCATTTACTTGGGGTCGGCCTTCCTTGTCCTTTTTCTCCACTGCGCACGATTTTGTGCGGTGTCGGTGCCGAGTTGGGCTTCTTTAAGGTCTTTTTCGACCGTCGTCAACCAAGTGGAGGGCGGTCTTCCGCGTCCACGCTTCGTCGTTGGCAAGTTTAGGGCACGTGATCTTCCGGGCGTCTCTGGACGTGCCCATACCATCTTAGGCGTTTTTCTTTAATTTTGTCAACTATAGGGGCCACTTTACAACTACCTCTTATGTAGTCGTTTCGGATTTTATCTAGTAGTGTGACGCCTGCTGACCAGCGTAACATGCGCATTTCTGTTGTGTGCAGTTTGTTGAGATGTTGTTAATTGGTCGCCCAACACTCAGACCCGTACAAAACGGTCGGTCTTATTGCTGTTTTATACATTTTGCCTCTGACTTTAAGTGGCATCTTTCTGTCACACATTACGTCAGTGAGCTGTCTCCATTTTAGCCAACCTGTTGTTGTTCTATGAGTAACGTCGCTATCAATTTTTCCATCGCTGCTAACAATTGATCCTAAATATTTGAATTGTTTTACAGTTGGTATTCGCGTAGTTCCTATAGAAATGTTGATGTTTTCTAAATAAATAAATAAATCTCTTTTTGATTAAAATAAATCTGCGAGATATTAAAACTTAAATTCGATCCTTAGGGGTAGGTCCTCACTCTTGTCAAGAGTAGGTAAGTAGATATACCTTCTAGTTAATGGGTCAAATCACCTAATTTGTTGGGTAGGTAAGGTAGAATTACTCCGGGCAAGCTGATTTCCCAAGAAAGTTGGCCCCAAAATAGACATATTCCTATGAGATTCCTTTTCTTACAAACTTTATGTTAAACCAACAGACCTCACTTCATAAGTACTTCTGACGGTAAAATATAAGTACTTTGCCAAACCCGAATGCCTTTAATTTGACTCTGCCAAAGCTTTCAATATCCTGGACTAACCACAAAGTTATTACACACAGAAGTTGAATGAAAGGTGATTGATTGTTCGAGTAGGTACGGTAATTGCTTGCTCTCGTTTGGTGTAGGTACAATTACCTACTTATACTTACAACCTTATATCTACCTTCTAACGTAGGTTTTATGGAGAATTGCTTTTGATGTGTGTGTACACCGAGTACTCGAGCCATACTTTGTACAGAACCATATTTTTGTAGAAGGTATTGGTTACTTTTTGTGTTTGATAAGAATTTTTGTTTCGACGTAAGCTCACAACAGGCTCTGGTTATTTACAGACACATTCACTCCATTAGTCAGGTCCCGTGTTTTCAAAAATGTTATGGTTTTCACGAGAAATCTGGTGAATGTACTTGAGATTTACCGCTTCCAACATCCCTTCTAGAAGTGAGAGCTTATGTTATTGTGCTAACTATTTTTTAAATCTAAAATGTTATAAAGATTGTGGAGACCGTTTAGGTATCTAAATTAAGTTCCTATACAAGTTTACTCAAACCTAAAAAATATTGGGCAATGAAAGGATTACGTCGGTTACCTAATTTTTCACCTCGAATCTGTAGGTACTTTGCTACACACGACTTGATATCATACAATTCGTGACTGTATGCTCTGCTCTGCTTGACTTTTGTTTTTGTGATATAATTCTGGTGCATGATTATTCAGACACAGTTTAAATAATATTTTCGAACGCAAAAAGGGCAACAACGTATATTTATTTTATGAAAAGTTATATCGCAATTATAATTACACTGCCTAGTTAACATTTTGGATATCGCCCTTTGTTCTGTTACTTTATTCTGATTTTTTTAGTTAGTCTATGAATTTTACCAAATCAGTTCAATGTATTTCTCCTGGCTACGATATGACTCAGTATATCTTTCTGCTTTGTCTCAAATTATGTGGGTTCGGCACAACATGTTTTTCTTCCATTCTCCTATATCATCATTCGGCTATCATCGCTAAGATGATGACTCACTCATTTCTTACTCACGATGGGATCCTTTACGAGTCCATCACGTTACGTATTTACCTAATCGTAAGATGAAATGATTACCGCAATTCCTAACTCGTATCACATGTGGATTACATTTTAAAACATGCCATTTTATTATTCTTTATATATCTTACTTTTCCCCAACTCATTGACCTAGATATGGCCATATTTGGCCATATCTAGGTCTAGGTTTGACATATAATAGTGGCGAACATTCCAGTTTCCACACTCTCTTACAGTGCAGTTACAACGACAGCTTAGCTACGGATGTGTAATATATATTTTTGTTTTGTATAATGAACCTTCTTAAATTGAAATGATAATAAAGCCCCTTACGAAATTCTTAGTGGTTTATTAAAATTGTCGCATATTTTAAAGTACCTAATCCTACTAATATTATAAATGCAAAAGTATGGATGTTTATTACTCTTTGACGGAAAAACTACTGAATGGATTTTAATGAAACTTTACATTAAATTAGCTTATACATCATAGGATTCTTTTTATCCGACTACCACGGGGGTAAAGCCGTGGGCAGAAGCTAGTTGGAATTATATTTTAAGTAAAGTCTCAGAGAATGGGTAATGTTCGTAAAGGCGGGCGGGGCGTAGGTTAATAGGTACTCGTAAAATCACAATAGCTATTAATATTCTCGAATAAATAATTACCATGTAAATTGCGGCGAGCAGCACATAGCTAAGCCGAGTGGAGTCAGCGGCTCTTATTTAACGACAAAGTTACAGGGCGACGCTCCCTCAAGATTTATGTTAATCAGAAATTTCCGCTCTCAGTTGATTGAGAGTGGGCACAGATAGTGACTTTATTAATTTTCAATAAATAAGTTAATAAAGTGTGTCAAAGTTGTTTTTAGAAAAAACAACTTAACAATAAATCTTATTAGTTAGTGTGGATGTTTGTCATTTAATAATGGCGTGGAGTAATTCACCTCGGTTTTTTCGTAATATGTACTTACTACGTTGATACGTTAGCTGCACTTGCCAGTAGCCACGAGTGTACGCTAGCAGAAAACAACACGTGCGTGACCTATCTTCACGAGCCATCACCCACAGTCTCCTAAGTCTTAACGTGAGATGGTACCGTCGAAGTGGATTAGGAGCATGTGGCACAATGGAAGCTTTTATTGTGAACCCGGCTTATGGAATTAATGACTCCTAATGTTGTTACATTTGCTAAGCCAAAATCAACTGAGCCGTAGCTTTTAGATAGCAAAACACTCGAATTTGTGATTTCATACCGGATTTACCATACACTTTTTTGTTTTACCGGGTGAACTCAAAAATATATTAGCTGGTTAAATGATAATTATGGTAGGTACCTTCCAACTGTTTTTTTTTACTTTTATGAGTTAAAAGCTTTTCTTAAACTTGTCTACAAAGTCTCCTAAGTTAGTCTTCCTAAAATTTAGGTATACCATATTTCTATAAAATGGATCAGTTAGGGTAAGTACTAAACGATAAAATAAATAAATCGTTGAATGAACTTTTTACTATAGGAGTTAATCCTTTTAGATGCATTTGATACTTATATCTTACCGTTTTAGATTTCCCCTCACTAACCCAGAAGTGAGTGTGTTAGTACTGTGAGATCAAATAAATACCCTGTATAGGGTACTGTACTACGGTTCCATTGAGGCGTAAACTAGGTATATTGACTGAATTCGTCAAACAATTATCTCATTATATCGATAATATACGACATGATGACTGATATTTATCTGGACAACACTCGTTACCTGTAGTTAGACAGTTTTACGAAGCCTATGATTGAACGTGTTTCGGTCTATGTGAAACATTCGAATCGGTTACCATTGAATTGATTTATTCACAGCAAGGAGCCTAATCCTACTTCTGCTACGATTCGCTTGGATTCATCAGAGTTTTTCTCTGATGACGATCTTCAATGAGATGCGGGTTCAATTGAAAAATACCATAATAGGGCCTCGATTAAATGTAGAGTACCGTTTATTTCGCAATGATAAGGATATACGACGGATTTATCTCCTTAGCAATAATAATAAAAACATTATTGTCCATAACATTTAAAGACAAGTATGGAGTCTAAAAGGTTTATGATCAATAACGCCTTCTTATACAGGAAAAGATAAGATAATTCAATAATGACTCCTATAATCTACAGAGAAACGAAAGAAAATATAAGACAGCCTGTATATAATTATGTATACTCTAGGTACACATCAGATTGTATAATAAAAATGATGTGAGTCGGTCCAGAGCGGGTATGAAATGTGCAAGCGCGTATAACCAAGTAATTCTATATGTATATTTCCGTGTGTTTTGTGTGTAAACTATATCATTCGTTGTAACGTCCTTGTGTTGTGACTGAGTAATCTCGAGTCCCCATAGGCAACCGTTATACTTGTCGTTCTGAAAAAAAAACGGCAAGGTTCAGCAAAATTAAACATTGCTTCTATAATTTATCCAAAGTGAAGGAACATAAATTTATCTAGATGATTTGGATAAGCCTTAAAACCCCTTTATTAACTTGAGTCGTATCGTTTGGACCATGTTAAGTAATTTAATCACTCTGTATCCCCTCCTTATAGTCGTCGTTTGCCGTAGAACAGAAGAACTACCTACTCATCAACAATTCATATCCACGGAAGCGCACACTGAAGAGATTTAATTGGGGAATAGCTGAGCTGGTCTTTTGCTTACATTTCAATTTTATTGTCTTTGTTTTAGCAATCACAGGAATATTGCATTCAGCCAATTCGAATGCCGGCTTTTTAATTATTAAAACGGTTCGCAAAAAGAAGAAAGGAAAAAGAGACGGTGATTTTGCTAATTGAAAAATTCGAAAGTTTCTAGATACAACGCTGTAACTGGAAAGTATTGGATTAAAAATTCTAGACAAGATCCTAAGCCACCATTATTAATAGATATTAATACTGGTGGCTAGGGATACAAAATTATTGAAGTGATTCAAAAATTAAAGACTGTGACATTTGTGACTTTACAAAGGTCTACTTGGATAAAAACTCCATAAAAACCTAACTTTGTCAAACCAAAAGTAAAGCTAGAGTATAATATTATTACGTTATTTAAAACTTCGTATTCCAGCCATTAGGCACCTACATGCGATGCCTCAGGTACTAGTATCTGTGCCTAAGTATTCAAAAGATGACTTTCCACAACGAAAGGATCCGTTATCTATTCCCGAGCCCACTCTCAATATCTCAGTGATCAATAACGTAAGTATCTACCTAGATACCTTTTACTTACAGTTGGGCTACGGCTCGACTGCAGGCACTTAGCTTAGCGTCTGGAGTTTAGCATATTTTCTCCTGGTGGCTGACTACGATAACTGGTAGCTACTGCAGAAGCCTTGTTTAGCATCTTGAGTCTCGCAACTTCCCCCTTGTATCTTGTTACGATACGTGGCAACCGTTCTGAATGCGCCGTTCAGCTTAGCGTCTCGAGTCTAACACCTTCCTCCTGGAACTGGAGATAAACGGACTTGATGTGGACTGTGAGTCGCAAGCTACACGGTTAGCGCCTATCGAGGGCACTAAGTGCGTAATGCGGCCGGTTGGTTCCGTATATTTCGCTCGCACAGTCTCTCCTTCTTCCAATACTGGACTACGCTGATACTTCCTATTTAGATCTCACTGAACAAAAGCTGGATAAACTTGAGCGCCTGCAAAACTTCGGGATACGGTTCATATTTGGCTTACGCAAGTATTATCACGTTTCTGAGTTTCGCAGTAAGCTCAAGTGGTTACCCATACGACTTCGCCGGAATACTCATATCTTAAATCTGTTATATAACATTCTTTTCAATCCCTCCATACCTTCCTATCTCAAAGAAAGTTTCGAATATACTCATCTCTCCCATTCTCGATCCCTACGCTCTTCCGAAACTCTCCAACTTTTGACTCCTGTACACACCTCCTCCTATTATGATAATTTCTTTACTGTGCAGGCTGTTCGTTTATGGAATGAACTGCCTGTTAGTATCAGATGTGCGAAATCACTACCTATTTTTAAATCCTTAGTCAGGGAACATTACTTATCCTCGAGTCGTTAGCTGTTGCCTGTTTCTGGCTTACCTAGTTATGTATTATAGAATAGTAAATGATAGTATGTAAGTATTATGCTGTGTAGTAAGTAAGTAATTATGTAGGTAAATAATAGTATAGTGTTTTCATGGTATGTGGTACACCACTTACAACCCCTTGTAATCTTTCGTACAGTCCGTTCCACCCAAAGGTTGTCTGGTAGAGATCGCTAATTAGTTATAAGACCGCCCATTGTACAACAATGTTAAAGTTTTTACTATTTATTTAAGCTGAAATATTTGGTGTGCAATAAAGTATTTTCTATCTATCTATCTATATTTTGAATACGTTTGTTTCCTTTAGGCGTCTCGGAAAAAACTAGACGCTAAGTTAGGCATCCGACAGTGCGGCCACGACTTTAGGTACTTACTTACCTTACCTCTTTATGTATCAGAGAAAATGTAAAAAATATTGAGTGTTCTAATAAAACTTCATTTGGTTGGTAAACCAACTTAGAAGCCACCCTTCTCAGTTGTTTTAGCAAAAGAAAATAATGTTGTGGATTTTTAAACCACGATAAATAAAGAACACAACTTCATTCTCAAACAAAGTTTAAAATTCATGCTATATAAAATTTTATTTAAATTGTTGACTTCGAACACTTAAAAATGAAGAGGACGTAACGCGAGAGGTGAACTACAATGCATGTTGAGTCAAGCCAAGCCAAGGTGTTTGCTGAGTTCCATTAAGAGGCCAGCCATTAGTTAATGGATGCGAGCTAATAGTGGGAAAGGGCACCCTGTATGGCACCTCATACTTTGCGAACTAGACACTTTGCAAGAAGACATTATATAGGACATACACATTGGCAATATACATTGTAGCAACAGAAATCTGCACCAATTGCTACTTTCACATACGAGTTATAGATAAACAATGTTTTTACAGGTTATAAACACATTCCACACTAGGATACCCTGTGTCGTCGGTATCAGGAACTATGAGTACCGTGGACAACTCCCAGACCTAGAACAAATATCTGCAGATTATGCAAACATTATTATCTCTCTGAAATGGCTTGTCAGATTGTAATGCGGTTTTTAGTAATCGATTTGTAGTTTTCAAGGATTGTTCTAGAATAGGCAATAGATGATGAAAATACAAGTTATAGGTATTCAAATTTTGAAGAAAACTTTTTTTCCCTTCTTATATTCACTAAAATAGATACCTAGACAATTATTTATTGCATACCTACACTAGAATCAAAAAATCACTTAGCAAAAGATGTTATAAACTACTAGCCGACACCCGTGGTTGTACTCGCGTATGATAGGTAATTGATTCTCTCTCTCTCTCTCTCTCTCTCTCTCAATTTACTTGAAACTCGGCATAAATATTATTTAGTACAAATTATAAAAGACAATTTCTTTTTTCTAAACTACCCCTCTAAGGTTGTAGGATGGTGTGTTAAGATTGTTTAAGAGATGTTTACGCATGGTGCAACTTGCTATAAACTTAGTTTAGATATTTAAAATACAAAATAACTGAATAAGCCCTTATGGGTGCAAGGCTTGCAATTATTTTTGTTGCACCTATCTTACACGAGTAAAACCGCGGGCATCGGCTAGTAAAAATATAAATCTGTTCTCAGGAATGGGTCAAATTTTGAGCACAATATTAAACATTGGTCCCAAACTATACAAAATCGTGGAATATATATGGAGTTAATTTAGATGATAAACGAGGTATTCTACACCTCTGTTGCTTTTAAACCATCTGGCTTAAATCACACCTTGTATTTTTTTTTCGTGGTATCATGTTCATTTTTTATTGTTTGAATGCCACGAGCAGATCTCGAGGGTTGAATAAAAAATACTATAATATAATAATATCAAACCATTTGCATTAAGTGTCAAAAAACGTTATGTGCCACTACACAAACAACCCCAGCATGTGTAATTAAATTCAAAGCAAGGAACACGTTGGAACTATTCTAATAAACTCCAAATTGATTCTGTTCAGGCTTATCATAAAATAAATAATGTATGAGATGGGTACAATTTCTACACTAAAATATACGATGTAAGAATGATGGGGTAGATACGCCCCTTCAATATTATTAGGATCAATTTAAAAAAGCAATCTCCAGTCATTTATTTTTGTCAAGGTAATCTTGACAAAACAAAATTGATTATAATGAACAGGAACAGGTAAAAGTTGGAAATGCTTTTAAAGATCTAATATAAATTTTCTACGCAGGCTAAGTATAAAGATTATGTTCAAAGCAATTTACCTTTTTATTTCAGACGAATAACCTCTTATGAACAGTTTTTCAAGGTAAATAAATATATCTACCCAATTATTACCAGGATTCTAAAACGGGTGCTAAATTGAACAGTAATTATTATTTGCTTGAATCTAAAATTCATGAATAAAATATAATAATAGAGATGTAATTTGATGAGTAGGTGATTTGATGTTGGATATATTTTGATGGCGATTAGTGAGACATAAGAAAATACTATAATAACTAACATGCGTTCAGCTCTCTAACTCAAGTTAAACATTGTTCAAATCAAATTACCATTCCTTCGTCACCCACCCTGATTTAGAAGGCCGTATGTAATTAAATCACTGACCTTGCTCTAAACACTATGAATGCTTTATGTAAATTTTCGTAAAGCATAGAATTTGCAATTTGGTTAAATCTTAAAAAACAGATCTTTATAGGTTGGGCGAATGGAATGGAACTGAAAATTTGATGAAAGACCACAAGATACTGGGACTGCGGACCAAATAATATTATTAGGCTAATCAAGTTTATCAAAGCTTAAAAGCTTTATTTAAAATTGACGTTAGATTCACCGATCTAATAATACTCGATTGTTTTTTTTAAACTAATTATGCTTTTGATATTTATTTGATATGTATTTATTTAACCATTTCGTTATAGTTACATAACATTGGCATGTCAAAGTTTACATAAGTTCTTAATCTAGAATATTCCACTATCCATGCAAATCAGAAAATGAACAACTCATGTATTCATTAATATGATAAAAATGGTGACATTCAAGGAATTCCTTTAATTTCGTTTTAAATTGGTTAGGCGGAAGCCGTGTGATATCTAATGGCAATTTATTGTACATAATCGAGCTTTTGACAGATACCCAGTTTATACGTCTTAACAAGTCTGGTTTTTGGAACATATAATTTTTCTTTGTTTCGGGTGTTATAATTGTGTAAATGTTTTTTCATGGGTAAATCGACTTTTTTTAAATGAATTTCTATTAGAGAATTAAAAATAAATAGAGCTATAACTGTTAATATTCTAGCTTTCTTAAAATATGCTCTGACTGAAGTTAGTCTATGTAGACCGTATATGATTCTAATGGATCTCTTTTGGCAAATAAGAACTCTTTCAATTTGGGAGGCATTTCCCCATACCGTTATCGCATAGTTCATTATAGAATGGCAGTAAGCATAGTAAACCGAAATAAGAGTCTTTCTATCAATTATTATGCTTCAAAGACCAGCCTAGATTTACAAAATAATGTCTGCTGATCGTCATTATACTAGCGAGTATCTTACATCACATCAGCCAAATATGAGAACAATGTGTTATCAAGCTCTCTTGGTGCACTGAAATAAGGTAAGAAAATGTGGATGAAACAATGCGGTAAGAAATGTCAAAAAATATTTCTGGTCCTCTTTGGGCAGGGGTGAATAATTCAGGAGAAGTATCGTGCTCAATGTTACTTTAATGAAAAAAATTACCAATATAAACACTTAATAATTCATACACACTCAAAAATAAAGTTTTTTTTCTTCTGTACTTTTTGTCAAATAATTAACGTTCTGGAACGCAGCAAAAGCAGAACTTGCTTTTGCTGCGTTCTTCAAGGGTGGTATACTTCAAGAGTCTCACATAATTTTATAAAAACACACCTACGTGTGAAAAAAAATATTATGAAATTGCATATTGGACTTTTAATCAATTTCCCGTTTTATGAAGTCGGTGTTTTTTTACAAAGTTTTTGACATTAATTCCTATCCTATCCTACTAATCTTACTACTATCATAAACGTGAAATTTTGTGAGGATGGATGTTTGTTATTCTTTCACGCAAAAACTACTGAACGTATTATATACTGTCATCGTAATTTATTATTTGGATACTGTTATTTTACTAAAGTTAAGTATAAAAATTACTAAAAAACACAATCAAAACTTTTTTTTCTTATTCTCTAATTATTCTTTAGGTTTCCCTCGATTTTATCAGCCTGAGCATAGAGAAGCTGCCAGAAGTTTATTTTAGCCATTCTGCGTTGCTCAGCCAACTTCTTTCGCTCTTGCTTTCTTGTCTTTTTTTTGGAAGCATTATTTCTACAACTTTATAATAATTGTTTAGTTCTTTTATTAAACTTTTTAAACTGAGAAAAAGTCGCGCGGTTTTTTTAAACGCCTTAATGGTCTTAAATAGCTCGACACATAAGACAAGCAGGGTAGACATCATCTCAAATCTTCAAGATCTTCGATGATGGTCTAAGAGCATAGTCAGAAGCACTACATAAGGTGGGCATCTGCACTTTGTAATATTTTATGACTTTAAAGTATAAAAAATGCTTCCTTTTTATCATAAAATTAATTTTTGTGATCGCTCTGGTCAAAAAGACCAGAGCGATCAATGCCATAGCAATCAAAAAAAGTAACTAATTTAATGATTCTGCAGAGATGCAAAACAATAGAAAGCTATAATTTATACACAACAAATATATCCCTAAAACAGTTCTTATTATTGAATTGAAATATAAACAAAGTGAATAACAAATCAGAAAAATGTACCATAGCAATCAAACATTTACAAATCCAAAGCCAGAGCAATCAATTATTTACCTCTTTATCTCGGCACCACGGCAAAGCAGAACATGCCCGTCCCCATAGACAGAGCACAGCTGATGACAGCGCGCATTGCGAAAACTGATTGGATAAAGCGTTCAGCTAGGAATGTGAACACGGATTCATGTTGGTCCAGAGCGATGAACAAAAACGCGGGGACACAACTTATTTTTTGAATTGAAGCGAAACTATTCATTTATTGTTATAATCTAATTTAATTCCATACAAATAGACCTTTTGTAATGTTAGATAAATAAATAAAATGTCGTAATGTTTCAACATAAAAAAGTTACGAACGGTTTTCTGAATCAAACTGGAGTTGGGACAGCCCACAGCAATCAAGTTTTCAAGGTTTCGGATTTTTTTTAATATATTTACAATAACGTTAGATAAATAATTCTGAGTGCCCAAGGTAGCTAACAAGCCAAACTATCCAACAAAAAAAACTCCTATTCAAAATTATTACTTTAAGGTGGACTTCTTCACTGAGACATAGATTTTTTTTGTTTTGGAGATTGAGCCATAAACACCACTATTTGGATTTAAACTAGATACGAGTAGAAAGAATGGGGAGTAGGCCTATTTTGCTACAAGCGCTACAGAACGATAGGATCAACGTTTTGTCGTTTATCATTGTTATTAGAACACAGCGGTACTACTGAAACAAACACAGTGCTCTCAACATTAGCTCGAAAACAATACGACCTTGACATTAATTGGCATTTATTTTTTACGATAATATAGTAGATTGTGCAATTGTTGGTAAATTTATATAAATTTATTTCTAGCTTCTGCCCACGGCTTCGCCTGCGTGGTGCCCGGATATAAAGTAGCCTATGTGTTATTCTGATGTACCTCTATAAGCTATATTACTGTAAAGTTTCATCAAAATCCGTTCAGTAGTTGTTGCGTGAAAGAGGAACAAACATCCATCCTCACAAACATTCACGTTTATAATATTAGTAGGATTAACCACACAAAAATACTATCTTTAGCATATATTTGACGTTCATGTTAACACAAGATACAAGTATTTTTTTTCAAAGGTAGTAGAAGTATTCATCTTTAGTAAAAAAATACAGTGTGCATTTTTATCACTGATTGGAAGCGCCCCTCTAATGATTTATAGCAATTAAACCTATATAAGAGCCATTCTTGAAGATAGTCAAACGGTAAATGGTAACAGATAAATAACAACGCATATTAAACTATATGCATAAAATTCTTGTTGTCGTGGAAAAAAATAAAAATTGTTTACACTCTACAAGGGGTATATATATAGAGCACGGTGCGAACCGTTTTTATTTTTGTATTATTTAAGGTTGCTTGTTTTCCACAGAATATTATAATATAACGCAAACAAAGAATAAATAACACAAAAATAAGAAAGATTACAGAAAACAAATCTCTGGCTTTGTAAGTAAAGACGAAGAGCCCGAAGATAAATGAGTATATTGTAAGAATAATGATTTTCTTGCGTATAGAAAGCAGAATACTTACTTTTTTCTCTTATAGGTTGCGGCTACATAGTAATTAATAGTTAGTTATCGATTAAGTAGACTGTTCGTAGAGGGTCTAAGTTACGGGTCACACATCGTTAGGTCAAAACCAGTGTTTGATTTTTGTTATTGCTACGTTTATAATTGAGAAATATTTAATATGACAAGATTTTTATATATTTTTAGCGTATTGCGCAAGGTAAAATGCCTAGATTTGCATGTATTTATTGGTTTCATTAGGTGCTTTTATGTATTTTTTAAAACGAATGTATTAATTTTATAAAGGCCAAATGTATAACAATATGATTCCAGTTGGATCCTTTGGGTATCGTTTTATGCGTGTTCCTGAAATTATAGAACGCCACTCACGAAGTAAGTTTTTAATAGGCAAAAAGGGTTTATACATACATGTTGGCAAAACTTACAGTCAGTCACACATCTATCCAACATTCCCAATGGTCCTAGTACCTTAGCCAACATCCTCTTAGTACTCCTGTTTCATCTATACCTATAAAGAATTCCTAAAGGTGGCCACCACACTGTTGCTCATAATTTATCAATTATATTTTAAAAAGTAGTAAAAGAGAAAGAACTACGAGGAAGCTTGGGAGACCTTTTTTGCTTTTCATTTCCGACTCTTCAGAAGGTAAAAGAAACATTTCAATCACATCATGCATTAAGAACAATTGTCTTCAAACTGATAGTCAATTATTGACTTCACCTCGAACTATTCAACAGCCACTGCTCCAGTTCCATTATTATTTTCCGAAGAGCGGGCTAATCTCCTTGCTTCTAGCACTCGAAAGTCAGGATTCTGGCTACGTGCGCTTCCGTCGCGAATATAGCATTTTCAATAGTTATCAGCCTACGTATTGGGGCCAGATCAAATGAGCCACACCAGTGCCACTGCGGATCCGCTGTCGATCGACAAGGTCACCATAGCCTAAGCTCTCCCATCGCCCCGTAGCGCGGGCCGCCAGTCCCGCCATGCTAGCCTTAACGACATCATCCGTAGCGCCCTTTCGTGGCGATTGGAAGGGGCTAGTCGGCATATTTTTAATTCCCTGGAGCCGTGGAAGGCCGTTGGTTTGGCACGCGACTTGCGTTAATACGCTGGCGGCCTCTCACGTTTCGTCCACCTCCAAGTCAGCGGCAGTGGCGGCATCGGCAGCGGAAAACCTCAGAAGGCGGAAATATGCATCCAGCGGCGACGTATCTATATTAAGTATAGATTTTATATCAATGAACTATACGCAACAAACAAAAATAATTGTCTTGCTTAGGTCGGCGTCGATAAGGAAATACGATTGCACGATAGCATCAGTTGAAACGGCCAACAAAACAATCTTCTCAGCATATTCCTTTATCTATAGGGTTGGGAAAACGATCTTTCGGCTGGCTTGGTAGTATAATCTGGCAGTATATAGATAGCTATGTATATAATGTGGATTCGATTTAGTTCATGCACAATATACTTAATACATTAGCATATAATTAATTATAAGAAAACTGTAAATCATTATTAAATAAATAAATGTTTTAGAAAAATGAGCACTTACACTTACATGTAACATCTCTGAGCTCTATTTCAATCATGTTGCTTGAGCGTTTGGTCTGAAGCTACATTTGAAAGAGCTTATTTGAAAACCAGAGCAATAAAAACAAATCGAATCTTCTGCGTGTTTCAAATGTTTCAAACATTTGATAGTTCTTGTATGATAATTTACAAGACATTAAATGTCAAAATACCGACTTCAAATAACGGGAAATCGATATCGTCACCTATTTGTTCACCCTTAGGAGTGGGATATTTTCATAAAATGTATACGGAACCACTCTTGACCCTACACCCAAAAACTATCGTGAACTTGACTATTCATATTGTAAAAATGGGAATTTTCGACTTACGACTTTCTCGACGCGACGCGGAGGGAGAAAGTCGCGATCACTCACCCTGGTGAAGACTCTCGGAATGAGTCGAAACTTAGTCGGTGCCTTCACCGATAGTGCAGTACGTGAAAATTCCCGTTTTTACAATATGTATACCCTACACATTAAAAGAATCATTAAAATGGATTCACAATTGGTGAATGAAGCGTAATGTATGTTACGAAAAAAACATACATACGAATTGACAACGTCTTCCTTGTTTAAAGTCGGTAATCGTGATATACGCAATACGTTTGCAGACCCAAGTTTACTAAACACATGCAGATCTGATAATTGATTTCTATTCAATAGATCTTCACGTGTTTACGTTATTTTGCTCAATCGGGATGAATGCACTTTTTTGAATAAAAAACAAAAATCGGCCACAAAAAATGTTTCGGGTAGTCGTGATCCCATAAGATGATATTTTTTAAGTTTTACTCGAAAAATACCAATTCCTAAGGAATAAAACTTTTACGGGGCTACCTCGGGATCATTCTCTTCCTATATAACAACAAAAGAATCACCAAAATCGGTTTAACAAATGGCAAAGATAACAAGTAACAAACACGCACGATAAAAATACAGTCGAATTGAGACACTCCTAATTTTTTTGAAATCGGTAAATAAGTAGATTATTCAACCAAAGATTCTTCCCCAGATTCTTGATTGGTGACTACAAACCAGACGATGGATGGTTGGAAGGTCTCCCACCCAATAGATTAGTATTTCTCAAAGTGGGCGATAACGCCCCCTTGTGGGCGCTGGAGGGCTTCAGGGGGGCGCTAGGATTTTTTTTATTCACAAAGAAAAATTATCAAAAAATAATAGGTGGGAAAAATAAGTTTAGGAACCTGTGCAATAGATCGATGGCATGGCATCGTACAGGTTAGGGACGGTGCATGAATGTGGCCCCAGATCTTTCATCTGGGTCCACAGGTGTTGTTGATGATAAATGACCCCCCCCCCCCACCCCTCCCCCCCAGTTTGGACCCCCAGCTATCAAGACTATTTTGGACTATTCAAAAAAAGTTACGTAAAGAATTACCAATATTTGCTATTCTAAAAGCAATGCAACTGGTTAATTTCTGGTCTACAATTTTTGGTAACTTGATCACAAGCACTCTGTACGTTGCAAGTTTGTACGTTGCACAATCTGGAACGGTTTATTAGTAGCACATGCTTTAATTTAAGCAGTAGGTAAGGTACCTTAAGTACTTGTAATAAAGCTTAGCTACATTATATTAGCTTTAAATCACCCATTTTTACCCGACATTATGTAACTTGCAACTGTATCTATCTAAAGCTATCAAATCGATAGGGCTTTTTATCAATTTATTACAGATAGGAAGATAATCGGTTAATCTTGATATATTGCACAGTTTGCATTCATCGCCCCATCAGCAATGGATTATCGTGTAAAATGTGCTTCGGTTACTTCGCGAGGTATTCCTAAATCACGATATTGTTACTGTAAGCCAAGCTTTGATTAATCATAATTTTCTGAGTTTTTTCTTTGAGTTCTCGACTATTTTAAACAAACGATGTATTTCATGCAGGTATTGAAATAAAACAGTTAGCATTTCCTAGCACATCAACATGTGCAGGAATCACCTTCGCATCATCACATCACATCTATTTCTCTGTGTATGGTCATGCCTGTACACGAATGGTCCTTTGAGCCTGATAGGTATAATTAAAACCCTTTTGAGTTCAAAACTCTAGAAAATGCTACAGTGATGTAGGTACTCGCCGTGGGAAGTTCTATGGAAAGCTACAGAGTGAAGTCATTAGAAACTCTATGAAGCTTCCTCGTAGTAATAATGAATGTATACTTTCTAGACCAGCTTTTAAATAGAGAATGGTTCAGGACTGAAAGGAACACGAAAATATACACTTAATTTGTTGGATTTTCGGTATGCCTCCTCCAAAGATTGCTGATCATCTCTAACTCATGCTTTTCTTATACTTTTCCAGCCACTTCGAACTTCATGAATACTAAATTGTATGAGCACAAATCGTTGTTTCATCTAAGTGATAGCCCCAACTGCTTAACGCAATCAGAGCAAGGGAAGCGTTTCTCACAGGCCCGCCTTAGTTAGAATTACAAATCTTATAATTTACACGCACTCGCAGTCCGCTTCAAAGACTGAACACGACACTATTCCATTTTTAAACAATTTCAAAAAAGGAGTAGGGTTTTGATTCAATGCCTATGATTTTTTTGTGTATCAGTTTTTTTTGAGTACTCAGTAATATTCAGTGATGATAGCTTTTTTAATCGAATATTTTTTTCTATACTGTTAAGAAGACTAACCCGGTTAGTTAGATCCGGCTCGGTGTGTTACGAATCTGAGATAAATGCTGAATACGTCAGAGACGGTACGACGATTACTCGTGATGCTTGGTTCTTTGCCATGCTGGGTGGTCCCGGCGTCGTCCCATGAAAATATTATTTAAGTTAGTTGAGACTTTTCATAGTTTTTAGGGTTCCGTACCTCAAAAGGAAAAAACGGGTTGCGTTTTTTCCTTAAAGGATCACTTCGTTGTCCGTCCGTCTGTCAAGACCCTTTTCTCAGGAGCGCGTGGAGGTATCAAGTTAAAATTAATATAATATGTAGTTTTGCGGTCCCTTTTAGTTCAAAAAATTCAAGCATCTAAATCAATGCAATAAAAAATACAGCCATTTATGCGACATACTTTGATACTCGCAAGATCTACACGGTTAAGGAAAAATTTGTAGTTATATCGTATGTTTTTTTTATTACAAACTTACACTTGCAGTTAGATATTTGAACGTGACGTATATCGATGTATGGGGGAATATTTTTTCAACTACAAAGTCAAGTTTGTCTCTCAATACGACTTATATTTTCGTTAGAGCAATATTTGGTGCATTACAAGTTTGTACGGAAGCTTCGGTGCGCGATTCAGACTCGCACTTGTCCGGTTTTTTTCATAAACTATACTTATACATAACTATATATATAAGACTTCAAGCATTTTTGGAAACAAACTAACAAAATGAATGCTAAGTCTGGCCTCCCTCTGAGTGTGAATGATGTTAGTGACCATAAAATGATCGCTAATCTTTTTAAAGATCACTTTAATGTAAATCTGCCGCCGGACTTTACCGCCTCTGGGATGATCGATGTTGGGACTGTCATGCACGAGAGAACCACAAGTTTTAAAGCCAAAGAAGTGAGAAAAAATATTCAAACTATGCAACGAGGCAAATCTCCGGGGCATGACAGTCTCAGCATTGAGCATCTGAGATATGCGGGTGTTCATCTGCCGCGTTTGCTCGCCATGTTTTACAATCTGTGTTTGTGTCATGGGTACTTACCTGAAGAGCTAACTAAAACTATAGTGGTTCCGATTGTAAAATGCAAAACGGGAGATGCGTCGGACAAAAACAACTATCGGCCCATCTCACTAGCGACCATAATGGCAAAGATCCTAGACAGCCTGCTTAATGACGTAATGCTACGACACGTCCACCTTCACGATGCCCAATTCGGTTTTAGGGCTGGGCTCTCGACGGAGAGTGCGATCTTATGTCTTAAGCGCCTGCTTACTACACGGAGAGGAAGACGCCGGTGTACGCTTGCTTCTTGGACCTGTCCAAGGCTTTTGATACAGTTCTGTATGATAAGCTTTGGTGCAGGCTGGAAGCGACGGGTGTGCCGGCTGATATCGTCTCCATGCTGAAAAACTGGTATAACTACCAGCGAAACCAGGTGAGATGGGCGGGTGCGTTGTCTGACGCTTACGGCATGGAGTGCGGTGTGCGGCAAGGCGGGATAACATCTCCTCTGCTGTTCAACCTCTATGTTAATGATCTCATCGGCGAGCTCAGCAGCACCCACACAGGTTGTTTTGTAGATGGAGTCGCCGTAAACAACCTGAGTTACGCGGATGACATGGTGCTGCTGGGACCATCGGTGGGTTCTATACGTCAGCTGGTAAAGACCTGTGAGGCATATGCGGCTGAACATGGATTGAGGTATAACTCTAAAAAAAGTGAAGTCCTCGTGTTTAAGAGTGGGAGAGTTCGACCAATCCATGTTCCGCCAATTATGCTCAATGGTGCAGCTCTACAAGTGGTTAGAAGTTTTAAATATCTGGGGCACATTGTCACTGAAGATTTAAAAGATGATGAGGATATTGAAAGGGAGCGCAGAGCGCTGGCAGTCCGGGGTAACATGCTCGCACGCAGGTTCGCTCGCTGCTCGAGAGAAGTGAAAATCACTCTGTTTAAGGCTTACTGCCAGTCCTTCTACTCGAGCAGCCTCTGGTTAAACCACACCCGGCGGGCTGCCAGCTCTCTGCGAGTCCAATACAACAATATCTTCAGGATGCTGATGCGGCTGCCTCGCTTTTGCAGCGCATCGGGGATGTTTGCGGAGGCGCGCACGGACGGCTATCACGCGATTATTCGCAAGAAAGTCGCTTCCCTTCTCCAGCGTACGCGAGCCAGCGGCAACGGCATCCTGAAGATGATTATAGCACGGGCAGACTGCCCCATTCAGAACAGGTGGATGCAAGTAGTGATGGGCTCCATCTGATTAAATTTTAATTCATTTTATTTAATTTTTGTGTATTTAGTCACATTAACTTTTGTATAACATTTTATCTTATTCAATTTTAATTTTGCTGTGACATTTTATTTAATGATTAAATTTTTATCCTGTAATGTATAGTGTTAAGTTTATGTATAAGTATTAATATTGTATGGATTTTTATAATCTGAAATAAATGAATAATAATAATAAACAAAACCCCTTTATTATAATAATTTTTGATAATACTTGTCTAGTGCTCGATTACCCCAAACTAAAGTATTTTTTTTAATATAGAAAATTATACAAGCGTATCTAATTAGTTCTTTATTCTTTATTCTTTATTGTACACACAGATAATACAGACAAAAGACTTACATATAGGACATGTACAAAGGCGAGCTTAACCCTAACAAGAGTTTTCTTCCAGCTTTGAGGATAGGGACAGCTGATAAACAGCACAGCGTTTATTTAAAAAACCAATTTGTGAAACAGATTGCTTAAAAATTACGACTCAGACTGTACTATTGGAAATAGGTAGATTAATATCAAAGCTTGCATAAAAATACATAAAAACTGAATTAAAAGGTTTATTTTGAAGTACCTTTACTGAAAGAAGTAAAAGTTTATAGATCGAGGCGTGCTATCAAAAGATGACAGGGTTTGAGACGGAAGACACTATTCAATGCACGTCCGCAATCTCTTTTCCAGTGAAGGACTACAGCGACTGAATCCTTATACCATTTTGAATGTGCAATAGATAATTGGTTCGATGCTGAGAGAGGAACCATCAAATATGAGCTTATTCTTTAGATTAATTTAGATGTACAGTTTTCTAATAACGCTTACGTTATTGAATGCAGCTAATACCCATCCAGTTAGGTTTATGTGAATTTTGTAATTGCCGATAGATATCCCAAAGCGTTTATTTTATTTTAACGCCAGAGCTTCAATCGATGTACCCCTGGATAATAGCTTTCCTACAGAAAATAAGAACTAACTGGAATTCTCCGAACGTATCTCACGGATAGAACGCGCGATCAAATGAAAATGTCAAGTGGTAATTGATGCCGGATACCAAGGAGTATACTCTTTGTACCCACCCAAGTCGGGTAACCAAACCTCTTCTGAACCTCGTTAGGGGTGATGGATGGCTTACGGTAAAATGACGCGAGAGTCATGACCGATGCCATTGAACAAATTGGGCAATATCTCTGACTGAATCTCGTATCATGTGATAACCTTTTTCACTGTTAGATTGCGCACCTCATTTGCAACTGACCATAATATAAACGAAGCGATAAAGTCAATTCTCAAAAAAATTATAAGTACGTATCAAGATATTTTATAAGGTACCAAATCATCTTGAATGTTTAGAGAGTTCTCATACGGAATTCGTTTCTTTATTATGCAAGAAAAGTGAGAGAGAAAAATCAAATAGATTCGTCCCCATAAATTTTCTCATGATAAAGCCTACCTGAAAATAATATTACTTTAATAAGGAGTAAAGCTGAGTGAAAACGACAGAGAAAAGCGAATTAACGATTATTAGATTTTAAGAAGAAGGTACCATGTGTGCCTCATCCACCCCATTTTAATTAGGCCGGATTATTTTGTACGAGCGATGTAGATAATCTTTGTCACGCGCTGAAAACATCCATAAGTATATTGATAACATGCTCTTATTAGCTTACATATAAGTCTTCTTAGAAAATTAATTATTTACTAGACCCATCATAGAAGCGAAACTTAGCAAACGACGTGTTATGTACAAGTACAGGGCAAGATATTTTTCCCCGGCATAAATTTAAGCAAATGTAAATAGGAAAACATAGACATAGGCACAAAAATGCCTAGAGTCATTTCAAGATGATGAAAAACTTCGCGACCTAACGCGATAACAGAGCACGTATTTTTTTAGACGTAATTCGTACATAGCCGAAAAATTCAAACAAAACCAACTAAATTGTGTCACTAAACAAATAGAGTAGGTATATCTCGAATTCACATTTTTAGCGCCAGTATTCCTAACAGTGGGAACAAGTTTTAGCACAACAAGAGGTGTTGTGGTGTGATTTCCATCACGAACCGGACCGGAACAAATAGGTAAATAAGATCCACCCCCGACATTTAATTTTCAAATGCGAGATCTTTTTTCATTTGTGAAAACGAGGCAAATGGCGCGTCATCCGTTAATTGCAGTTAATTGACGGCAAATGAGCTGCCGGCGTCGTCGCCGAGCACAATGGCCCGCCCGCGGACGCGCCTATAGCTTTTGGCATAAAACTGGTTAATTACCAGAGAGGCAGAGTTAATTTTAAAATAAGTTAAAGTTTATTTCTCATTACTGAAAAATGATGTTTAAGGATCAGACAATCAAACAAGCATCTAAGAAAACTTAGTGTGTATCTGATCAGAATCTAAAAAAATATATTTCTTAATTGTTTCCTAGCAATTTAGTTCCAAATACCTATCAAACCCTATAAAAAACGATCCAACTTGATATTGGGATATTGGCACTTGTCAGGCCTGTGATGGATAGTACTATTTACTAACTTGGTTCTAATAACGAGCTCATCTTCCGGTCCAATGGGAGAACTTCTTTGAGCAACTTTCTGATGTTTTGATGATTGAACGATGACAAAAAATGACACATACTTAATTAAATAAATGATATTCAATTTTTTTTAAAGCTTATAAACGAGATGAATAGTCAGTTCATTTTTAAGATAAGTACACACTTCGTTAAAGCGAAAACAGCGAATGCATCTGTATCATTTTATGCACAAAGCCTGTTCCTAGACGAGCACGTGTTAATGCATTTTAATTATGCATTACCCTGTGGCTTATAATAGTGTATAAGAAGCGACAGCCAAAATATGCTGGAACATAACCAAGCTAAACCCTTTGCACGCAACGAGCAAATTTCTAGCATAGCGGCAGCACTAGTCTTTCCTAGATACTCAACTCAAGTAGAAGGCACGTAGGTACCGGTACCTATTACTGGTATCAAGAGCTCAAATCGATGCATTTGCGCCCGTCATCGTTTATTCAGAAGGTGGTGTACTCGCGAAACATGAAAGCCGATACTATCTCAGAGGATAAGGTCACGGCCATGGACGCAGTACCAACCTTTATAACTTTTCAGTTTTTTACTTCAAATTGCAGGATCGCATTTACAAGTCCTATAA
Organism: Perizoma flavofasciatum; assembly: GCA_958496245.1. Taxonomy (NCBI): domain Eukaryota; kingdom Metazoa; phylum Arthropoda; class Insecta; order Lepidoptera; family Geometridae; genus Perizoma; species Perizoma flavofasciatum. The sequence goes on along the minus strand of OY292425.1, from coordinate 6,408,112 downwards.
AATATTTTGTTGACAGTGTTTTTGTGAAATCCTGGAGGCTCCTGGCAACATACACACGCGATATACTGAAAAAAAAAAAAAAAGTAAATAATATGTAGCTCTAACATTATTAAATAAAATTAAAATATTACCAACATCATTATCCACAGCTTACAGTAAAGTTATAAAATAGATGAGATCTTGCTACATTATACGGTAAAACTAGAACTTAGCTTCTTTAAAAAGACCTAGCTTATCCTAGCTACGTCCACGCGGTCACGGCCTCAAAATTACTCGCAGCTTTATATCGGCCTCCGTTCTGAGCAAGGTGAAGCAAAGTAACTCGAAACTTGAAGTAAATAACAAAGCACACGCAATCCCTACATTTAGGGGCATCACATTTACTTATCTGTAACAAATGAGGAAACCATTATGGACTAATATTGAGGCAATAACAATGTTTTCGGTATTCGTTGGAAGCAATACTCTATTTTCTTGGCATTCGTTGTATTTTTCATGAAAATACATAACAAACAAACAAGAACTTTGAATTTTAAATCTTTTCCAGTTTATTATTCTACAATCTTTCATTTACAGTTTTCGTATAGACTTTGCAATAAAACTTAAATTAAACGGAACAGGTGTTCCTTTATATTTTATCATTTTGTTACAAACAAGACTGCACTTGGAGTTTAGTTCAACAGCCTGGTATCCGCGTGAGGCCTAATATACGATTATGATAGAGAGGTTCCAACGTAAATTTACTAGATGTATCTATAAGCGAATGTACGGCTATTACCTTTATCTTTTCCCTTCCCTATTCGTAGTCGATATGGTCGCCTTGGATACGCTAGAACTAAGACGTAAGCTTCAGCTAGCTTTTCACTACTGCCTGGTACTGCGTAACAAGGTGCACACTCCGACCATATTGAGCAATCTGCCATTATATGTCTCTGACAATTACCTCTGCTTTTGCCGCCGCCGACACCAGTTGTTTGCCTGTCCCACAGCACGTACTCTACATGCCAACAATACGCCGACATTAAGGGCGCACACGAGTTCCAGCATCATAAAAAAATTACGACACTTTTTTTATGACAGCCCGTCATCAATATTTATTTCGTTCAGATTATATTTAAGTTTTAATTTCTGATAGTCGCTTTTTGTCTTTTAATCGCATTTTGGTGTCATACTGTACGTTTACTATTTTTTGAAATAAATAATTCTAAATTCTGGCCGAATAAAAATTTTTGACGCAGGCGTTTTGTATACCATGTGTAGGTAATACTCCACAATTCACTAATAACACGTTCTGAACATCATTTTTCTATCCGATATGACATGGTCGCATCAAATGCTACATAAGTACTTTCAGGAACGTAACTACCCTCCCATTTCATTCCCAAACGACAAGTTTTCAATTGGAAGATCAAAGCAGAGCGAATCACAATTTTATAGATCGTTTAATCCCCATTTTGTTCTTCTATTTGTGCCGCACGTTACGGAAGACAATATAAACGGTATAGTCGTCGTGCCGACGTGTACTAAGGGACTCGTTTAATTAGGGACCTCTGCTCAAGACCCATTAAATACGACGCGCGTCGAATCCGTTTGCTGAGAATAGAAGGCTGGTTTTTAATCTACTTTTCTTGTTATGTTTTCCATTGGCAATTTATTGTTTTTTTTTTATTTCTATTGGTGACTTTTTGCAGTAGTGATTTAAAACTTTATCCGACTTCTTGATTTAGATCTTATTTTCAAATAACTTTTGACTGTGAACATGAATCAAGTAAGTATATCGTTCCGAAATATGCTGACAATGCTTTTTAGAGGGGCACAAACTAATTTTACTGTTACTTGCGGTACAAAATCACCAAACCATCATACCTCGATATAAAAAAATGAATTTCAGTTGATAAAACAAAAAAGTATAAAACAGTTAGCTTCGCAGTAGCAGCGCGGGTATGCACTATCAGCAGCAAACAAAAAGCTAGCTATAAAATTAGGCCGGCAATATGATGACGACTTTGTCTAAATTCCTCGTGTAATTATCTCTCATTGTTCCTTCGACAAACAATGCGGCTTGTGGTTATATTCTCATGCTGAAAACGCAAACTCAAATCATAAATTGATGAGTCTTCTTTGTGGAAAATTTTGAGCATTCGCGTTATAGCAAATTATGAAGAGCTTTTAGGCTCCATTCTATTTTTATCAAAGAGTAAAAGTCATTTTCCAATTTATAAATAGCTCTACATTTATTTCCTATTAAACAATTAAGTACATAAACAATTTGCATGAATATCTGTTTAAATCTTATTAGCTTAGATAAACTAGCATTGTAATCGCATACATGTTTTTTTAACATGCTACTTTACTTACAATTTTGGTTAGACGCGCGCTTCGCAAAACACTTTAAATATTGATGTTGCTTGAAAAACGTCGTCGTTTCTCGATTCCATGAAATAAACTCATTTACTCTTAAATGAAAGATCTGCAATCTCTTTTGATCAAGCTTGAGATCAAAAAAGCAATAATTATAGTACTCGTATTTAAAAAAAACTGATTAGACGGTAGATTTAGCATAGAGTAGAATGCGGTTGTTAAACAATTCTTGTTTAAAAGTAAGTGTACGTGAAACTGGAAAGTTGTGGTAAAGTTTTCTACTACGCTACGGCGTAGCGCTACGCGCCGTAGCGGCAAGTTTGCATAAGTATGCACAAGCTATAACCGGGATTTGACAGCCGTCAAGCCTATTTATCGAGTACCAGGACGTACTCTATATATGGGGTGAACGAGGACATAAATAACGTAATAACCCTACTTTGCTTTGCACAGTCGGGTAAAAAGAACATGTGCTGCCGGATATTTTGTTATAACTTTTTTCTTGTCTGTATCTAATCAAGCTATGCCTAGGCAGCAATTTTTTTTTTAACTATCTTTTGTGACTTCTTTCAACCTTGTTTGTAAAACTCTTGTTAACTCTTTAAATGTAATAAAAATAATAATACTGGGCATTTTTCACACATCATCATCTAGCCCCAATTTAAGCAGATCTTGTATTATGGGAACTACATGACTGATACACTACTTATATATATATATATATTGTAAATACGTACATAGTATACACAGAAAACACCCAGACTCGAGACAAATATGTGCAGATCATACAAAAATCTGTACCGCGGCGGGAATCGAAACCGCTACCTTCTGCGCCTAAGGCGAGACTTTCGCCCACTTCGCCAAAGAGGTTGTGATATACGTGAGGTCAATGAGAAAACAAACGTATCTTATTGGATTGCCCAGGCGCAGCCAGCTAGATTAGGTACAATCAAGAACTTCTTGAACTTTTCAGAAGATCCTGCCACACAGCGATCTGGTTGCAAACGTTATTTTTACGCTATTTGTTCTCCTCTTCAACCCCAAGTATGACCCGTCCTTGTACTCGATATATAGGGTTGAGGACTCTGAAATCCCGGCCTATATCAAGCGGGGTCGAACTTTGGCTCGACTGTCAGTCATTACAACAACTTCAGAGCTGAGTTCAAGTTGGCAGAACCACTCTGGACGGCTGGCAGTTAGGTAATGAGTTTGCGAGCTAAAACAAAAACTTTCAACACTTGAAGTATTGGTCAATAAAACTAAATTCGGCACAAGTCTCGTTTAGACAACTACTTTGACAAATGTTGGAATAATTGCAATTGAAAGTTTGTTTCAATTGATAATAAAAAACAAACACGCTCACAACTGTATACCCTATGATGGACATCCTGAGAACCATACTCAGTGCATAGATTTTTGAGGCATTCAAAACGCGGACAAGTGCCAAATATAATGTTAGGACATGTATCTGACAATCTCCTGAATGCGATATCCTCACAGATCGGCGTGCTGAGTATGGATCTGATGATCTCTATAATGGATATATCTCTATAATGGATAATATAGGCGTGTTTCTTTGTTAATTTTTTGATAGTTATCGTCGCAAAGCCGCTATAATTAAAAGCTTAATTACCTATAGGTACCTAATTAAACTTTTATTACAGGTAATTAAACTAAACGAATTATTAGTTTTTAATGTTTCGATAACAAAAATCGATTATCGACTATGTAGAGTAATACTCTAGTTGACAGTTTAAATAAAACCTTTAATTATTTTTCTTAAAAAATAGAAATTGGTTCAACAAAAGAAACTCATTAAAATTATGCATTGAAATGAAGTGAGCTTTATTATTTTGTAATGAGTGGTCCTAACGATGGAAATAATGGGCGTGTTTTTAAAAATCTTTAAGAAGAAAGTGCCTACACCGTTATATTTTTTATGGAAATAAATTAGTTTAATAAACCTCCATATTTAATGTCAAGCAAAAATTATACATACAATGAAAGAGAGATTCGTTTGCACAATTGGATTGACTGAAACCGCGATACCAATAAAATCAATAACGATACGAGAACCTTCATATTTCTAAAAGTGTGTTACTTAAGTCTAGTAAATTCGATATTCGAATGAATAAAACACGACAAGAGATTGACATGATTTATTTCCGAGTGAAAATAACATTATAAATAGATGGAAACTAGAACCAACAGTAGGTAATGGACGAAACTGATAGTAATGCAATTTTTGTAATCGCTTCGTATGACTCTAAGGAAGGTGCTTAGTGAGTGATAATTTTGTTCTCATTGCACCTCCCCGTGTTACCTCGTGTTGGGTGATATTGAATTGAGGTTAGTTTCGATTTCTTTAAATTTTTTTTTATTTGAAACCTCCTTTTAAACTTTGAAGCCATAAATTTCTTAAAAAGCGACATTTGGTATGAAATGTTATCGAAAATTTATACGACGGTGTCCCGACGCGTTTTGGGCGCTTTAGTTTTCTCACATTTCTGTCAATGAAATGCTTCGGAAAAAGCTCCTAAACATAGAAAAAAAGAGTGATTCCCCTAACACATTATAAAAACATAATCTGCCGGTATCGGAAATAAGAATTAATAATTAAGTTTTAATGACAACACTACATTAAAAGTTCACCCCAGCATCACAAAGCTGTGGTATGTCGGTTCGGAGTTCGGACGTATTTGCGGAAAAACTGTCAAAACTCGGGTGACTCTCCACGAAGCGCTGTTTTCACCACACTTGGCCGTGATCACATCCGCAGTTCTTAAAACCGCATCCAATATTCAATAGCATGCTAACTTTCGTACATTGTGACCTACATATGATAAGTTAGCGATTTTTGCTGAATTCTAGACACATAGTTATGGTTTCATCAAAGTGAACATACACCGGACAATTTGAAAAGCACACACGCCGACAATCACGTTTTATCTATTGTGTGCTTAGGTAGAAAGAGAGGCTGTTTCTAATAACCACTTCACCTCGAGTGACCTATACCTGCCTACCCCCGTATTCTAAGACAACACGTTAAGATTTACTCGACTCGACTTCTATAATTCTCCTTGATAGATTTCCTTGACTGAGTGAAATAATCCATCCAACGGTCATCTAAAGATGTACCTTTAGATGACCGTTGGATGGATACATACCTTACATCTACCTTGAGAATTCTTCAAAGTTAACGTTTATGAGATTTGACAACAGCCATAGACCAATAGGTTCTGTAGACATAACAGTATATAAATTCCCTCGAACGAATGACGTAAACTCTATTCCAACTTCGAATTATTGTTTTGTAATGACCATCGAAAAGTTCAATTTAAAATACCGAAGATGAGGAAGTTTTGGAGTGAACCTCAAGACGCACCGCGTCGAGTTGGAGTGGTGGAATATTTGTGAAAACTTTTAAGAATACGAGATTCTATCTCGGATTCCATGACATTCAAATAATCCAGCTCGTTACTAAAGCAATTTTCTACTACAAAAGTCATAAAATGTCAGGATAGCAGATTCGATTCCTAAGCGGACGACATAAATTACTTTAATAAAACCTGTGCAACACATAATTGTGTTTGTGGGCAGAATGTGGAACTTATTTACATGCTATTCATATAAAACGAGTTCATCAGATATGCAAATCAACCTCAGTTTGGCTCGGCGCACGTTACGAGACTGAAAAGTTATTTATTAAGACCTCGCTTCTAAAATAGTTTTATTCCTGAATCCCAAATATTTTAACATTTCATCTACGGGTTGTTGAACTCGATATGGAGATTTAAGTAAGTACCTAAACTTTAATGATTGAGAAACTTTACGACTTAACCTGATCATGAACATTGACCTTTAGTTTATTTAATTAAAAAAAGCTGTTTTTATGAATATATCTAAATTAAAAAAAAAAAAAAAAAAAAAAAAACATGCCCACGATTGCATTCCCTTTTATTGACATCCTCAAATACAAACTCGGAGCGTAATCTTGAGGATACCAAATAGGATGTAGTCAAAGCCAAACATTAACTACATATGGCACATGCCTGCGTTTTGCAGTAGTTAGCATTCCACGTGACAGGTTGCAAGCCGCTTATTGGAATACTAACCGATGGAACATGCCTTCAAACTTTATGGTTCTAAGACATGGCGATTTCCTCAATATGTGTTTGTTTTGAGCACGTGAGAGATGTCTAACATGTTATTAATTTACGACATATTTTTTGAATTACCGGAAGTTATTATTCCCATTTTTAAGGTTGAATAATCATTCAGCAAATTTAAATAAATAAATAAATAATGCTGGACATTTTCCACACATTATCATCTAGCCCCAAAGTAAGCAAAGTTTGTGTTATGGGAACTACATGACTGATTTACTACTTCTATACATTTTTTGTAAATACATACATATTATACATAGAGAACACCCTAGATCCGAGACAAATATTTACAAATATTTGCGGCGGGAATCGAACCTGCAACCTTCTGCGTCTCAGGCGGGCCTTCGCCGACTGCGCCACATTAATTATGAGCAAATTTGTTAACTTTAATAGATATAGACGTAGCAACAAAACAAACACACTCACAACTGTAATATCCACAAAGGACATCCTCGATCTTTACTCAGTAGTTACGTAGATTTGTAACGTTACCAAGTAGAGGGTAGTCTGAAGCAATTCCAATTATATTTGGCAAATGCCCACATTTTGCATTTCACATGACGGGTTGCAAGCCCATTACCGCTTATTGGAACACAAAGTGATGGCATATACCTTTGAATTTTTTGTTATAGAGCATGGCAATTTTCTCACGATGTTTTCTTTCGCCGTTTTGAGCGTGTGGTAATGTGTACACAGTTTTTTTAAATTTAATTGAAATTAAATACTCTCCAAGTTATCAAATAAGTATAAGATTCCTGAATAAAAACATCAAACCAAAGAAATAATAAAGAAAAGACCATACGCATAATTTTCCCACACTTTATTGACCGATATACAAGAAAAGCGTTTTACAATAAGCGCCAAAATAAAAAGGGTTGGATTTTCATCTTTAGGGTGCGGTTGCCATAAGATAGTGAAAATGGTCAAAGTGATAGTGGGATAAAATGTAACGCTGTAAAAAATTTATAGGCACATCGTATCTCAGTAAATGTATGAGCTAAAGCTTTTTTGCAGTTGGCAAGAAATTGAAAACGATTAAACTTACTAAATTACTATTTTTTTAAAGTACTATTTTTAAAAATGAGGTCTTTAAACTGTACTTTGCAGCTTCGGTAAACTAAGTATTATCATTTTCTTAGCTCCAGTCATTGCATTTGTAGTTATATATTATATTACTGTATTGTTTATAGGTATACATTATTCCACATTACATTATTTATTAAATATCTATTATATTACCTTCTGCAAATTATTATTTTTTATTGCAGTTACACCACCTCTCTTCACATTCTTTTAATTCAAGTCCATCCAAATGTTGCCTGGAAGAGATCGCTCTAAGCGATAAGGCCGCCCATTGTATCACAACAACCTAGTTTAAGATCCTCTGTTAAGTGTTTTTTATCCTGGTGTATGCAATAAAGATTTATATATCTATCTAAATTAAATGATGCTGCTATGTCCGCCTACACTAAAGTCAAAAAAGCCAGCGGCGTATTTTACAAATACGCGCTGTTGCGCTGTTTAAGTAATTGAACGCGCGGATCTCAACATAGCAGATTGTTTGCGTTTGTACCTATTGATTGAAACGCGTTTTTTTATCAGTACGGTTGCATCGATACATGTATATGCGCGTGGACGTCACCGTATTATCGAAGCAACGGGTGGAGAAGCGGCGCCTGCACAAAGAAACAGCGCATGTATATCGATGAAACTACGCGTTCATAGCGATAAAAACGCGTGGCTGAATTTCATGGAACACAGGTTACGAATGTATCTCGTTTGTCATGCGGTTTAATTGCGTTTTACTTTCTCTGCGCGTTCTGTACGTAAAAAATACGGCGTATGCATAAGTCTTGGACATATCTTAGTGGTAGTTTTCCTAAGAAAATTCATTCAATTTAGGAGCTGTCAGATTTTAAGTGCAGTTGTTTTTTATGTGAGTGTAAGCATCTGCGAGTGCTGCGTGATATGCATCCGTCCCTGTCTGGCCGCAGGCTCGGTACGTGCGCGCATTTTGCAACGCAACAGTTTCAAGGTGTTCTCCCACAAACGAGTCTGCTCCTCCACCACACCTTGACGGGAACTTATCGCTCTTTGCTCCTAAGAAAAGATATATTTTATAAGGTAAATATATATTTAAGGGCCCAGTCCTGATATGACCCTTAGGATTCGGAACTTCAAAAATATATAATATACCACGTTCACACAACACTCATACCCGAAGTATTGTTATTCTGAAGTGGGTTTTGCAAATTCAGGAAATAGTTTCCGCTTTCGATTGTTGTACACAAAACAACAATCGAAAGCGGATTATACTTGCCTCTTCTAAATTTTTGACGATTTGTTCCAAGTCACCGACTTTTTTCTTGAGAGCCTCCATTTTAGAAGGATTCCTGGGTGACTGCATTGAATTTTTCATTTCAAACATAACGATTTCTTGCAAACTTTCAGCTTTTGTAATTTTTTGCCTCAGGGTTTTCCATTCATCCTCCTTACTATTCAACCGGTCAGTCAATTCATTCACTTGGTTTTTGTGGGGTTCCATTTGCGATGTTATATTTATTGCGGTTGCTTCGTAAACCCTCTTCTTTTGTTCGTATTGTTGTTGAACTGTTTGGAATTCTTCTTTTACGGGTTTGATTTTGTCGGCGAGAGGTTGAATCTCTTGACGGACTTGGGACAACTTTTGAGCGGTCTGCGCGACCAACTGTGAATATAAAGCACATTTAAACAACCCTTCATTTTCGACCTTTCGGGTGTGGTTCAAATGTTTTGACTTGTACTCTACCGAAATTAACTATTTCATTATAAATCTTGTTTTTTTAACGTCAGGTCATTGCGATAGTGCTGCTAATCGTTTTACAATATATCGGAAAACAGTTTAGCTGTCAAAGTTTACTGTAGAAAAAGATAGGTACCTGAGACAAATCGTGCAATGATTTCTTTGCCAAATCCGCTGTTTTATCGCCATCTTTTTCCAATGCGTCTTCATCCTCAATTTTCATTTTCTTATGATTGACCAAGGCCATTTCCACAGTCGGGTCCAATGTGCTGATAATTTGAATCGTTCTAGCCAGTATTCCGGCTTCAACCTATGAATAAGGAAAGATTAATTTAAAATACCAACTAATATTTAAAAAATCGTATGAATTTTCAAGAAGATGGTATAAAGCCAATAGAAAATGTTTTTATAAAAATTCTAGTCGCTATACAAATGAAAGCTTACCTTGAATGTAGAGAGATTAGCTCTCTGCCTTTTGTAAACGGTGCTCTTTGTCCTTAAAGAATTAACGTACTTCTTCAATTCTTCACCCCTCAGAACCGTGTCCCCGAGGAGCTGTCTAACCTGATAAGTTAAACAATACAATTTTATGAATACGAGAACAAGACGTATTCTCCCGCTTCAGTAAAGCAGAAAACGAACCCACGACAACCTATCGCGCTTTTCAAAATGTTGATTCATTTTTCAACGATAACTAGCTCAAACTGTCCAACTTCATTCATTAATCTTGGAGCCTCGGAGGGACAGCACAATAAAGTGTACCAAAATATTCATTACAATAAATCAGTTATAAGTATTTCCCTGGACATAAATATCAGAGGGCCCAGCGCATAATCTGTGTTCAATCTAGCTCTCCCGTCATAATGACCGATTTATTTGAAACGAGAAAAATGTTTTATCTGGCTGATCTTCATGAAAAAACCGACAAAATCGACAAGGGACAACGATTTTGATTCCATAAACGTTGATCATTAGTTACGCTTCCGCCAGGCGTTAAAAATACTGACACTGAGCCAGAATGATTTGTTTGATGTTTGTTTCGGAGTTTTATACGCGTTGTAAATTGAAAATGCTCAACTGCTCAACCCGGTGTCAAAAATTGCTAATAATCTGTCCTCGTTTTCATAATTGTGAAAGCTTAGTCGTCATGTACGGATTTTAATGGGTTTTGTAACCATCACAAATCACGCAGTAAAAATTTTGCAAATTTTTATTTGATTATTTTCACTAAATGGTAGTGCTTCCTTTTTGAGTTTGAGAAATACTTTTATTATTTTTTCAAATTCCTATTCACGCTCACATTCAGTTTTTTTGTAAATAAAACTATCTTATCGGATTTATCCGCTGATATAGCGAAATGCGTGGTTCCACCTCTAATGCTTTTCAAGCACTGTTTTAGAAGGCAAGTGACTCAATAAAACCTTTGCCAAGTCAGCTTCGACTTTTCTAGAAAGTTGTAACTACCTAACAGCTGAGTTTGGCGAAATACACTTTTGGTAATGGTGGATACGTGATTAGAAATTGAATGAAAAGAAAACATAAAGAAAAGGTAGCCCCTCCTACCGAAGGTTAATCAGAAAGATAGGTAACTTTTTTGCTCTATGTAAAGTTGAACTAACTCGTGATTGTAAATCTGCCAGTGTAGCTTCATGTTCCTTTAAAGTAGCAGCTAAATCATGCACCCTAGCCGCGCTGGATTCCTTGTTACGTCTGATGACGGTCGCCTGCTGACGGAACGGAGCCAACTTGTCTTCCTGAGGACCAGCCGTGGCCAGCTTCCTTTGAACCAGCTGCTCCATTTCACCATTTATCGCGGCTATCTATGGAACCAATTTGACCTTACAAGACTTTTTTTGACTTTGTGGAATTCAGTGATATGTGAGCAAGGAGTTAATGTAAGTAAAGGCTCTGCCACATGATATTGAAGATCGTGCAGTGATGATGTAAACTGACATCCGAGATTCCGTTTTTATTATAAAGTAACTATACTTTAGAAAGTATTAAAATTAACCATAATTAGACAGTTTAGGTGTCCGTGAAATGCAACTGTCTGCAAGATGCAATGATTTTTTTCATCAGACTGGTTCTTTAACCATCCTACAAATATTATAAATGCATAAGTAAGGATGTTTAGTAAGAATGCTGTATATCACTAAGCCTTCTCTTTGTACAATGTTTAATGTCATAAAGCATTAAATAAATTAATAAATAAATATTTGAATGCATGTTGCTAATAATATTCGCAACAATTGTACCGATTTGGACGAAATTTTTTATTCTAGATAATTTAAATATTATTAATTATCTATAATAACACTAAGGCACTTTAGCTTTCTATCTCAGTACCATGTAGGCGAAGCTGTGGGCAGCAGCTCGTTGGTCATAAAGAAGGTACCTTTTTTAGTAACCAAGAATAACGTGTCACGAAAACGTTATAGCGAGATGTTGCTATTTTACTAAACTGTTACTATTACGATACGGTAACAATCTACAAAGACAGAACGAATTAAATGAACACCAGTCTCCTATGAATTGAATTGATATAAAGGATGAAGGGATTTTCTAAATAAGTCCCCTAGATGTTAGTTTCAGACAGCAGAAGGCTCAAATTACTCGAAGCTCTTACCTTATCTTGCACAGTAAGTAGGTCGGCTCGAGTAAGATGCTGCTCTGTTGCTATCATCTGCATAATATTCAATTCTTTTTGCAGATGTGAACTTTCTTGCGGTAGTTTCTCCTTAACAAGGTAACTGTTCAACTGAAAGGGAAACTGCGGTAAGTGGGCGGTTTTAAACGACTATGTAACAAGCTCACTTTCTAGTCTTTCACTAAAGTTGAATTGTTTCCTGACCTGAATTTCTTCTTGCAAATGTTTTATGACGTCGTTAGCGTTTTTAGGAACTGCACTTTGGCCGTGAATCACATTTAGGTATCTTTTCAACTGATCGGACGCTAGTTTTAACTGCGATTGCTGTGTTTCGTACTAAAACAAGGAAGTACAATACATAAAATTACATCTACGTATCTTTTCAACGAATCAGACGTTAGTTTAATGCGATTGCTGAGTTTCGTACATGTAAAGTAAACACCATAAAAAGTACAACTGCAATGAAGAAATTGGCAATCAAGTATTGATTGGTACTTATTTGAGTTTGATAACTCGTTTACCTGATTTTCCAGCTCCTTGGCCTTTTCCTGTTGGAGCCTCAATGACTTACTGGCACTTAAAAGTTCTTCTTTATTACTTACGTCTACGAGATTAACTTGAACATTTTCTAATCTTTTGATCACTGAAACACAAGTCACGTCGGTCAAATAATTACCGTTATCGAAGAAGAGCGCATCCAAAGTCGTTTCAAGGTTGAGAATTTTATGTGAGTACTTAAATTCAGATGTCAAAACTCCGTAATAATTACAGAAGTTGGGAAGAATTTACCATAGACAAGCGCTTTGTTAATGAGTGTTGTTTGGGGTGTCGTTATGCGTAAATACTTACCGATGTCTCTCTCGACCGCCATCTCCTTGATGTCATTTATAATTTCTGACGCGTTTTCCTTCTGGAGAACTCTCGTCCTTTTATGTACGTCCTTGAACTCATCTATCAGGTTTTGATATAGATCCAGGAGATCTTGGATCGTGTTGTTTCGTGCGACATCCGTTGGTATGTCAGGTAATTTTAAATATCTGCAATGGAGGTATAATTCAAAGCTTTCCTTCCATACCCTACCTACCAGGACGGCAACATATGTTACATGTTACAAAACTAAATAAACATAACGAAATAGGCCTTGAGCGCTAGTCGTAAAAGCTTTTGGTGACGTACCTACTAGCTGCTTGTAATAATGGTACTTTTATTTTCTCAATATTCGTTTATTACGAAAACCACACGTATGGTTGATATATTTTTGTGTAGTAAGCTAGGTAGGCGCCCAGATTAAAAAATCTAAGATAAACAGCTGTAAAGGCGTAAACAAATAAATTACGTTGTTTACGCTAACACTCCAGGTCTTGGGTCACTTTGTATAAAAACGAAGCCTTTAATCTCCCGATAACGAAAACAGGGTAAAGAATAAAGATTTGGGATCCTCTTACCCCATGTCAAAGGGATTAAGGATACCTTCGAATACTACCACGGTTTATCTTCACATAACTACATAGTAACTCCGGTTGTGTACGCAAAAATAACCGTCACAAGTTTTTTTTTTATAGCCTGTAGGTTTTTATTTTTTTGAATATTATGATCATCGTTATCGGTTTATCATCGTTAGAAGACCTCTGAAGTCTGAAGAGGGTAGGCCATATAGAATCAAATTCTCTACTCAGTCACCTCAGTGTAGTATTTGTTGGAAGAATTTTTAGATGCAGCTACGTCCGGCGTAGCGTGTAACCATCGCTACGTGACGTAGCGCTTATTTACAAGCTCGTAATATCTCATTTTTACCCGCGACGATAGGATATGCTCATATTATGCGTTTGCCATAAGAGGTTGTTGGTTTGTTTGTATGTTAGTCACATACTCTTAACTTGTTAGTCCTATTTTAACGGTTTCTCAGTTTTTTTTAATCGATCTGTATTACTCAAATATAGTTCTCAGATAGGTTTTTCGCCACAAGTCCCAAATGGACGCTGCAATTGATGACAAGTCAAAATTAAAAAAAACTCTTATATACTAATTTTCACGTACCGTAGTTAATAGCGGTGAAGGCACTCGACCCATCCCGAGATTCTTCATTAGGCGTAGCACGAAGACAGCCTTTGATAACAAGCTCGTTGACAAGCGCATGTATATACTCGACAAACGGAATAGTATAGCTTTGCCAAAAGAACTATAAGAAAGTTAGATGCCTACACGTTCTTACTTTGCAAGATACGCCGTATTCTTGACTTGGTCCTTGTTGGTCAGAAGCCAATGTAGCACGTGATGGATAGTCCTGGCGTCTCCAGCTAACAGCTGAGCTCTGAACCGGGTAGGTTCTAAGCCAGGAGGTGGGCGGTATTTCACACTTCCCAGCATTTCTAATAGTCGGAGGGATACCGTCTCAGTGTCGTCTTCACTGATGTCCAACTAAGAAAAGATTCGAAAAAAATATAGTTCGTGCGATTCTGTCAATGGTAGGTACTCAATTCAATTTGATAATGTTGTTATGAAGGTTTATACAGTGGACATGTAGGTATTGTGGAATGTAGAAATTATAGTCTGAATGAAGACTCCACGATTGTGTGAATGATAGTTTGCCTAGGCACTTGTAGGTACACGAACTTTACACATATATACATATACATAGATAAATACAAAGGCTCATGTATAAACCCGGTACCTATTCAGTATTAGGATAGGTATAGTCGCCACCACGAGTCGTGAGCAAGAAATCGAAAATGACAATTCGCACGCGCGGGGTTCGACGCTTGCTAAAAAAGTTGCCGCGTGATTGATGTAGAGGTGCGGAAAAGCGTTATTTTCGTATCACCGCGACTGTCGTTCCAGTTCCAAAAAAGTCACAGTGAAAAATCACTCTGGTCACGAGAAACGAGATGTGTATAATTGTTTTAAATGATCCGAAATACCAGGCTCAGGACTGAGTTTCACAAATTGAATATTGGCACTGTTTCACACACAGTATAATATAAGCCGTATGTAGTTAACTATTTCTATATAACTATTTTTTATCTACTTATTAAAATAAATATTAGTAAGTATTATTTTTGATAGGTAGGTAGAGGATCATAATGTTTTTTTTTAATAGATTATTCTTATTCTTATTCTTATTCTTATTCTTATTCTTATTCTTATTCTTATTCTTATTCTTATTCTTATTCTTATTCTTATTCTTATTCTTATTCTTATTCTTATTCTTATTCTTATTCTTATTCTTATTCTTATTCTTATTCTTATTCTTATTCTTATTCTTATTCTTATTCTTATTCTTATTCTTATTCTTATTCTTATTCTTATTCTTATTCTTATTCTTATTCTTATTCTTATTCTTATTCTTATTCTTATTCTTATTCTTATTCTTATTCTTATTCTTATTCTTATTCTTATTCTTATTCTTATTCTTATTCTTATTCTTATTCTTATTCTTATTCTTATTCTTATTCTTATTCTTATTCTTATTCTTATTCTTATTCTTATTCTTATTCTTATTCTTATTCTTATTTTTTATTAATTTAATTTAATTTTAATAATATTTTTTTAAAGTTATTAAATAGATACTTACAACCAAATTATAGGTATTAACCATATTAATGATGTACGAGTATCTTCATTCATAGTAAATACCTAAATATTAATATAAAATACACATACAACCCGGTCACAATATCTGTGCACCTGACCTCGTGACGTCATATCGGCGGTCTGGGTACGGTGTGCAAAAAAGTTTTTTCAAGAAATGTGGAGGTAAAAAAAAATTACTAACCTTTTCAAATCAATTTATTATTGATGAAGGGTTTGTTATTAAAAAACAATAATTTTGATTACAAAAACATTTATTATTAAACTCAGTCACTATAAATTATTGACTCTATGCCTGACATTGTATCTTCCTCACTCTCACTTTCTGAACTCTCCGAACTGTCTTCCCCTAGTGATATTAAAAGTTGTGTGATGTTGTCATCTGCTAGATGATCCTTTTCCCAGTATTCTCGCTGTAGTCTCTCTACGTGATTCACTTCTTTTTTCCAGTCAGCCGCATCTTTTGTAAGTTGTTCTATTTTCTTTTCCGATTGGTCAATGTTTTTATCTGCCACCCTTTGCTTTACCAAGTTCCATATATATTCGATAGGGTTTAGGTCACAATGATAAGGTGGCAGACGCACAACTTCTTGGCCATGCTCTCGCATCAAATCGCCGACGACATATTTTTTCGGCGGCTTTGTTCTCAGTATAATGGGATACAATTCCCTCTTTGTCATTTTGTCATTAAATGGAATATTGTGTTCACGTAGCCAATTTTGCATGTCAGCTTTAAGAGCAGCACTAGTGGGCGCTTTCACCGACTGCGTCGAATGGTAGGGTGCATTGTCTATGACAACTATACCGTTCGGCGGTAAATTTGGTATAAGCTTTTCACGGAGCCATTTTAAAAAATTGTTTGTGTCCATCTCGTTATGATAATCGCCGATTTTACTTTTACATTTATAAAGTAATTCTGCACCTTCAGTGAATCCATTTTCTCCTCCAGCGTGTACAAAAATCCAACGTTGACCCGGATTTAAATTTTTCTTCACACTGCTGTCGGTATTATTTTGCCAGCATTTACTGACCGTATAGTGGGAATGGATCCACGTCTCGTCCAGGTAGGTAACCGGTTTTTTATCAGCGCCAAGGTCATTATTCTCTTTCATACGGCGTAGGTAGCGAGACCTCCATGCGGCGATGTCCGGCTTTTGTGTCAATACACAACGGATATTTTTTCACTTTTTGAACTTGTAGCCCAATTTGTTAATTAAAATATTTCTTAAATATGTTCTCCCACCTTGAAAATTTAGGTCTCTCTTAACTGCTGCCAGAATTTTCTTCAAAGTTGGGATTTCTTTTTTTACAGCATAAAAACTGTTGATGATATTTCGTATTGCGCAAATGTCAAAATCATCTACTTCGATGCGTTTTTTGTACTGTTTACGCTTCTTACCCGGTGTCGATAATTTTGGTTCTGGGTGGGTTTCTAAATTATTACTCACCAAACAAAACAAACCAGTCCAAACTTAACAGTAAACAGTCTAAACTTAACAATAAATATTAAAAAACAAAACAACAACAAAGCGAAAATATCAAAATTATCGGGACGTGTATCGGCAACGAAGATGCTAACCGTACTGTCGCACCGGGGAGTGCGCGGAGAGGTGACAGGGGAAGCGGGAGAGGCGCCGCATTCCAGCGAGGTGCACAGATACTGTGACCGGGTTGTACCTTCAAGTCCCTTATCCCAACTAATATCAAATACGATAATGAGTGTATAACGTAAAAGTTGAATTAGATTGTTCTCATCTGCCATTTCTAGAAAACAGGTACCTACTTACCCTCTAAGTCAAAGTCAAAGTCAAAGTCAAAATTCATTTATTCAATAAAATCACAAGGACCACTTTGAAACGTCGGTTTTTATCTAGGTGCCTGTTCCTCCGCGACCAAGCCAGGAAAGAAAGGCAAGAAAACAAGGCTGGTTATTCTTTTTAATGATCCTTTTACAAAACAATAGGTTCGATTTGGAGCATTTTCAATCCCAAGAGTTTTTGTCATCTAAATAATCAGATATTTTATAGTATGCCTTTTTATAAAGCTTTTGTTTAATTACGTTTCTAAATTTGTTAATTGATAATTTTTGTATATCTCTTGGGAGTTTGTTATAAAAGCGTACACCGTGCCCTTTAAACGATTTACCAACTTTATGGAGT
Source organism: Perizoma flavofasciatum (assembly GCA_958496245.1). Classification (NCBI taxonomy): domain Eukaryota; kingdom Metazoa; phylum Arthropoda; class Insecta; order Lepidoptera; family Geometridae; genus Perizoma; species Perizoma flavofasciatum. The sequence goes on along the minus strand of OY292425.1, from coordinate 6,390,406 downwards.
CTACAAGTGGCAACAGCGAGTTTATCTTTATTTCTAGTATTAACATTGTGATTATCGCTTTTTTTCTTAAACAAATTAATATTTTTGTGAACATACATCAGATTTTCATAAATGTATTGACAATGGAATGTCATTATATTTATTTCTTTAAACTTTTCGCGAAGTGATTCTCTGGGGCCCATATTATAAATTGCTCGAACAGCCCTCTTCTGCAGCACAAAAATGGTATTGATATCAGCAGCACTCCCCCACAGCAGTATACCGTACGACATAATGCTGTGGAAGTAGCTGAAGTAAACTAGTCTAGCTGTGTCAACGTCTGTATAAAGACGGATCTTTTTGACTGCATATGCCGCAGAACTAAGTCTCTTCGATAACCCATCAATATGAGGACCCCATTGAAGCTTATTATCTAGGGTGATACCTAAGAATACGGTGGTGTCCACAAGAGCCAACTGTTCATCTTTGATTTTGATATTTGCTTTAACTTGTGTAACATTGGGTAGTATAAATCTAATACACTTTGTTTTATTTTCATTAAGTAGGAGATTGTTAACGTTGAACCATTTTACAACCTTAGAGATTGCATTGTTTACATTGTCAAAATTGGTTTGTCGTCGCTTTAATTTAAATAAAAGTGACGTGTCATCTGCAAACAATACAACCTCATGATCGTCCCTTACAAGGTGGGGTAGATCATTAATGTATACTAAGAACAAAAATGGACCAAGAATTGATCCCTGCGGTACACCGATAGTAACCAGAGACCCCGGAGACCGTTTTCCATTCACGTCAACTCTTTGTACTCTGTCACTTAAATAGGAAGTGAGAAAGTCTAGAGCAACGCCCCTAATACCATAATGGTGTAGTTTCCTGATCAATGTCTCATGGTCTACGCAATCAAATGCCTTTGACAAATCACAAAAAACGCCTAAAGCGTCATGAGATTCCTCCCAGGCATCAAATATGTGCGATATTAACTCAATACCAGCATCAGTGGTTGAGCGACCCTTACTAAATCCGAATTGCTTATTATGCAGTAAATTATTTAATTTAAAATGTCTTTGCAATTGATTTAAAATTAGTTTTTCAAAAATTTTACTAAATGTAGGAAGTACTGATATAGGTCTAAAATTACTAGGGTCAGAACATGTACCCGATTTGAAAAGTGGAGTTATTTTACTGTGTTTCATTAAATCAGGGAACACACCACAGTCAATACACTCGTTGAATATTAAAGCTAGTTCGGGCGCAATAATGCCAATCAATGATTTCACAACGCAAACAGAGATGCCCCAGAGGTCCGTGGTTTTTTTAACATTTATGAGTTTGAAAGCTTTTATGATGTCATCACTATTTACATGATCAAATTTGAATTGTATTTTACATTCTGTTAAGTTTTCTTTTAACAATGACTCTGCTTCTATGGGAGAGGAGTTTAAGGATTTTGTGGTAGAGACTGGAATGTCGGTAAAAAAGTTTTCGAACGCTTTAGCTACATCACTATCCTGATTGACGGTGGCATTGTCAATTTTCAAATTAAACTTATTGTTCTTAGTTGTGACTCTTCCAGTCTCACTGTTGATTACTTTCCAAGTGGCTTTTACTTTATCTTGGCTATTTTTAATTTTTGAACTCAAATGACGAGCTTTTGCTTCACGACAAACATTTTTAAAAATTTTAGAATACTTTTTGACTTGTTCTTTAAACTCCTCATTAAAATTATATTGTTTTTCAGCATAAAGATCATACAATTTCTTCCTGCTTTTATGTATTCCCGCTGTTGCCCAGTCACTGAACTTTTTACCGTCAGAGACCATGATCGATTTCGATGTAAAAATTGAATTGAACACATCACTAAATTTCTTAAAAAATGTGTTGTATAAATTATTTGGATTAAAATTACCATACAAACATGGAAATACAGAAGTTAAATTCAATTTTAGTTTGTCCAATCGATCTTTGGTCATAGGTATACAAGTAATATTTCTTTTTTCAAGTTTTTTTGTTTGAACCTCTATTTTAATTATTTGTCCAAGATGATCCGACTTAATATTACTAATTAAACTCTTATTTAATATTTTAATGTTGGCAAAGATATTGTCTATACATGTGGCCGAAGTATCGGTTATTCGAGTAGGCTCCATAAATTGAGGTTTTAAATCAAATGATTGAAATAAACTAATTATTCTAGTATTTAAGGAGTTAATTTCTAGTAAATTAACATTAAAATCTCCGCACGTAATAATATATTTATTTGATTTAGATAATTTAAACAACATTTCTTCCATAACTTTTTCAAAAATGTCAAATGAGGCAGATGGTGGGCTGTAAACGCTTATAACTATGAATTGCTCCAACTCTATGCAAGCAACTTCAATGTGTCTTTCTACAGAGAGGTGGACTATATCTAAACGTTCTCTAAATTTTATCTGTTTATTAAGTAGGATTAATGAGCCACCACGTATAGCATGTAATCTGCAGAAAGAACTACCAACTTGGTGATTACTGAAACTGAACATGACCTCATGGCTTCGCAGCCAATGTTCTGTAATGCAAATAATGTCAATGTCATTTGAGTTCATGTACAGTTCTAGTTCTAATTCTTTACAACGAATTCCTTCAATATTTTGGTGCATCAAGTTGGTATATTTCACATTTTTATTATTTAACAACTGTTTGTTTTGTTTATTTAAAAAAAAAAAATTATTTGACTTTTTAGTGCTAGAGATTTCCTCTATTGTCGTGTCTGGTAATTTAAATGACATGGAATAATTTCCAATGTCTGGTTTTCAATTTTAAGACAATGCTCAAAAAAAGCATTTTGGTTAGCCAAGTTTTTGGCTGTTATACTAAAATAATAAGATAGCGAAACAGCTATTTGTCGTTTGTAAAAGTTAGAAAGGTAGTATCTACCTTTGGTCAAATAATATGTTTTAACAACACTGTTAGAATCAATCAAATCTAACTCTATAAAGAGAGTTATAGCGAAATAAACACGAACAGGCGCCGAGGAAGCGCGATACAAACCGAAGTTACCGCTAGTCGCGCGTCATTAGAGCAGTCAGTAGGAAGGAACGATAATGTATCTTGGAACGGTGCGCGATTGGAGCACGAAGGAACGATATACGTAACGTTTTTCCTTTTCGACGAATCAGTGATACTATTTGACTTCAGATCACTGTGATTTTTTCATCGTGACGTTATTTATTACTCACCTCTAGATTGATCAGTGTCCGCGGAACATTGTCGAGGATTGGGCGTAGGTGCACGCCATTAAACATTTTCGACTCCTAATTTTGATCGTAAATAGACACCTGTGCAAACGTGCCCCCACTGATGCTAATCCATGCTCGCTCACCTCTCGTGGCGGCAACAAGACATGCTGTACTTTGCTTTGTTTTGTAAATAGCCACATTTTTACATCCTTGTTAAAACAGTAGCTAGGTCTACAGTAGGTATGCTCTTCGGAAAAAGTTTTCTGAAGAGGTAAGTTTTCTAGCTTCTCAGGATAACGTAACTTGTAATGACAAGTATAAATCCAGTGAATTTAAAGTAACCATTGATAGGTAGGTAATCAGACTTACTTTTTCACCAGCTTCGAATTTGGCCAGCAAATCGACGAGCAACTGAAGCAACTGTTTTTCGTTCAGCGCGTCGAACTTTATCAGGTCATAGTTTCTGCCTAGCGTTGCATTTAGCTCTTTGATTATATACTTCATTTGCTCCGTCATTGTGAAAAAGTAGGCGAATTTATTATTATTTCGAACACTTTCACAAGATCGTTTTGATTCGCTTTTACATAATGTTGAAAGAAAACTCGCATTTCTGTTGTCATAGTAACAGCCACAGACTAACTAGGATAACAGTTTCACTAAAAGTAGAACCCGAAGCACAACGCCATAAACTTATGAAACGGCAGGTACTTGGTGCTTTGTCCTACACGTAAGTTCTACCAACTTTCAGATTTTTCCTTTTTTGTGTATAAGATGTTAGCCCATAGCAATATTATAGATATCGGAATCGGATGAGCATAGAAGGTATTGCCAACAATTAAAAAAATACACTTTTTCGTTCCTACTTATTACAACCGTAATTATTAAACACGTGCTATGCATGTTGTGCTGTTCATTTTAAAGTATTTTTTATAGATACAAGCTATATAACTTGACCAAAAAGAGAGAAAAAAATAGCCACCGTACTTATAGTTATTTTACTCTCTATCTACAGAATAACTTCAAGTATCATGCAAGTATGTACCTATATTATGATTCAGTTTATACGAAAGTGAGAACGCACCATTATTTGCTCAACTTTGTAATTAGTGCTGCCATCTAGCGGACCCTCTAGGAACAAAGAAAAGCACACGAGAAATAAGTAAGTTATGTTGGTACTATGAAATCTAGCTAACTATGATAACTACTAATCTAAACTACTGTTGTTTATTTTGTCAGATATTGAGTAAAACAATAACTATTTTGTGAATAAATTATATTTCTGATATTATTTATTATACAATCAGTATCGCTTTGTTGTAATCGTCAAGTTGCCCTTAGACTAAACAATTTGTGCCTACCTCACTGCTCTATACTAAAATGCGGCGACATTTTCCTTGCCTCACATACTTCACATTCTGTGTTCATGATATACACTCTTACATGCCCTACGATTGTCTTATGTTTTTATCACAAACAAAAAATACACCGACAAATGAAATAACTGATGTTGGAGTTAATCAACAAATATTAACTGTATTACAAAACTCACTATGCGACTCATTAACTATCAGAAATCATGTTTTTCATGGAATATTTGATATAAAGTCGCATATTGTTTGTTCGATTATTTAGCCGTGATACATTACAATAATCAAATAACAATGAGCGATTCTGAATTAGGACCTCATCCATGAAATATGTGATTATTTTTCAAAAATGAATCCCATAGTGAGTTGCGTTTACCCGAGAGCGAGCTAATACAATATACAGAATCACTGGTGTAATATAAACTATCTAGCACCAATTTCAATAACCTAATTAAATTAAACTATTAAACTGGTTGTTACAAAGAAAACAGTAATGCCATCGGACTATTTGCTGCATTTTAGTATGCAGTAACATTATCAAATTCAACTCGTATCTATCCTATGGCATGCACCATTAGTTTATTCAGACCCTATGTTAGTACCAACTATTGTTTAAGAAATTCCAAGCATAACCGAGAGTTTAGAAGATGAATGTTTAGCAAATTTAACAAATATATCAAATATAAAGTATTTTATGCAGTGAAAATTTGGCATTCTTGAATATTTAACCTCGAGAATCATAGCACTTAATCACTCTTACTATCCATTATGAATTACGAAATTCAGAATATTCATCATAAAGTAATAATTTGTACTTTACTAAATTAATGGAAATTCAATTATTTACAATGACACAATATAATTAACTAAGCAAAATACAAGACAGTTCGCTATGATGAGATTATCGAAAATTATTTTTACTTTCCATAAAAGCACCTACAAATCTAAAATTAAGTCTCACTATTTTACCTACAAACTAATCTATTATAAATATTACAACCCTTACACGATAATACTACAGACTTTCAATGACAGGATGATTTGTTTCATAAATTCACTTTAAATTAACTAACTAATATAAAAACAATTAACAACCACAATAAGTATCCAAATCAATAAAAAATATATAATCATAATAATTCGTGTGATGCGTATAGACTCGTTTCGTTCATCTTTTCGAATATCGATTGTCTAAATAATTGGTACGTTTAGCAAGCTTTGGTTCTAATGATTGCATCTTATCACGAGTACAAAACAGTAAACGTAATGAAACGAGTTCCTAGATGAAAGGAATGTCTAAGACAGAGAAAGAGATACTACTTTCCGAGTCGTATGGTCGCATTTAAAGCTGCAGTTTTTTATATCGAATAGTTGCCGCGACAGCACCGACCGGACTCGACTCGTCTGGCCTCAGCGAGGCACATAAATGCAAAACAAATAACAAAACAAAAAATACAAAATAAATGACGTCAAAATATATAAAATCAAATAATCGTAATGATCTAAATACCAAAAGAATCAAAATATAAAATCACGAGGCGAGCATTGCTCTCAAAACGTGAGCGTTTACGCGAAATCTTATCAATAGTTAATTTCAACTACAAATAGCCGCCCTTTCGACCGAATAGAAGACTGAGCGTGCCTAAAGGGGAGGTGTGCGCGGCAGAAGGCGTGTTCGTTGTTTTAGGTTCTACCGTCCCTAAGTCGGTGCGCGGTCGCGGCGTTCGACCTCTGGCCCGTCTCGAGCACCCCGCATTCTCAGGACTCCCGTCCAATGCCCCAGAACCGAGCGGCGCCGGGACGCCCAAAGGCGGCTCGCACGTATCCGACGGCACTCGCTCTTGAGGCGGAGCCGCCGGAGACCGTAACGTTCGCTTGAGACATGTGAGCTGCTCCATCGGACTGCGATGCACCAACCCCGTGTACAGAGATCCGGGAGTTTGTAGCGCTAACGGTGCGGGCGAGCCTTCACCGGCCGGCGATCCGGCGCCTAGATGCCGCCTTCTTAGTATCGACGTGCCTGATGCAATGAGCGCGTGTAAGGACGGCGGCGCATCGCCCGGCCGTGGCGTCGCCGGGGGAGAGGAGTCGGGCGATCCGAGGAGAGGGCTATTGGCAGGCGTCGCTGTCGGTGACCAGTGCGGCCTCGACGGCGGGGTAACGAGTGAGTCTCGCCGCGACCGCTCGGGCGAAACGGCGGCCGAGGAGCGCCGTGACGTCATCCGCGAGCTCCACGCGGAGCCGAGCACGCTGCTGGAGAGGCTGCTCATGCCGCTGCCACCGACGCTGCTGAGACCGCTGCCGGCCAGGCTGCCGTCGTTGGGATGCAGCACCGTGCTGTTGATGTATTCCACGCTTTAGAAACAAACAGCGTGTGCATGCTCTGTTAGTTACTCAACGTGCATTAGAAGAGAGGATGTATCATGAGCTCAAGATGTTGTCTTGGTTGCTCATGCTAAGCCTGCAGAATAGCGCTTTTCTCTACGGTAGAGAAGACAACGAATATTTGTGTGTCTCACTTTTGTCTGAGAGAAAGTGAGAGAGAGAAACACAAGTAATTTTTGTCTTCTCCGTAAACAAAATGATGTCTTGGGTGGTCATGCATGCCACAGGTACAGTTTAGCTTGACGTCTATTGCGTTGTTTCTGGATTCGTTTCTAATTGTTTTGATAAAAACAGTCACGTCAAGTCAAGAACTTGATACAGCCCAATCAGAAAAGCAATTTGAAGATATTACAACTACCTCCATTACCACCAGATAACATTCTAAAATGCAGCATTTAGAATGAGTGCAAACGAATGGGTTATTATAACTCTACAAACAAAGCACAGCATTTAGAATGAGTGCAAACGAATGGGTTATTATAACTCTACAAACAAAGCAGAACAGCAGAGCGTAAAAACCAACCAATAGCTTGTTAAGATGGACACATTATTAATATTAACAGAATGTAATATTATTTTCATGGGTGTTTACGCTGCGCTACGCTATGAAAAAGGTTCGCAAACTACATTAGACAAAAAGAAATAGCGCAGTACTTTGAAAACTTTCTTGCTCAGTCTAAGCTTCGCGTGTTACCGAGATAACACGCCTTTTTAGATTCGAATTAGCGCGTAGCTGACTAGAAAGTGCTTAATTTATTCGGATTCAGCGTTAGATCGATTTATCGGCTCAACGCATTGCCGCATGCCGATTAGAGGAGAAGCTGCGGATTCAAGTTGACATATGAATTGGTAAAATTAACAAACCTATTCCAAATTTAATTTAAATTAAATGGCCGATAACGACTTTTATTTGTAACATACAGTTGTCTCAGAATACAAGCCGTATTTCAAAAAGTCTCCAAGGAGTTTCACTACCTGAGAAAGTCCGAAAAACGAGGAAATACATAGACAAACTGAAATCACCCGCATAGCTCTTAGAATAAGCAAGTTGAAGTGGCAATGCGCAGACCATGCACAGAACCGACAACCGCTGGGGAAGGCGAAAGGCGACCACGAACCTAACGACGCAATGTGGGAAGTCCTAAAATGGACTGGTGACTTATCAAAGGAAGTCGGTGGGTGGAGCTGGCTCAAGATCGTGCGTCATGGCTCTTTTTGGGCGAGGCATACGTGCACTTGTACAGGGTGATGTTGATGATAATGAACTCACCTGTTAGTAAATGTGTAAATGAGGCTGGACTGCGGCAATCTCAGCATGTCGTCGTCTTCCTCGACGTCCGACAACCGGTAGGTGCGCAGGCCGAGCGCGGCCGCGGACCGAACACCGCGCACGCCCACGCCTTCATGCTCTTCCAATAAACCTGCAAAACTCTTATGCTAGTTATTCTAACTCATGCCATGACTGTTGGTATTATGAAGCAGTATGAAGACAAAAATCATACTACTATTTATTTTAAACGCGAAAGTTTGTGAGGATAGATGTTGGTTACTCTTTCACGCAAAAACTGCGCGATCTCGCGAAACAACATTTTATAGGTAAATAGGAATCCAATCATACAAATATACCTATTTGACAAATATACCAACATCTATTTGATTTACTGTATGCTTACTAAATAAGGTATATATAGATTTTCTATTGAGGTAGGTATTTGATGATACTTTACAGTACTATAGCTTATACGAGTACATCAGAATAACACATAGGCTATTTTTATCCGGGTACCACGCGGGAGAAGCCGTGGGCAGAAGCTAGTAACTACTAATTCTTCGCATTTTTCTTTTATTGCGTTTCTCCTTCTGAATGCAGTTGTCGGAGTGTTGTTTTACTATGGTACTCGTAGCTCTTGATATACACGATACACAGAATCCTATTATGGGGTCAGGAAAACGTTTCATCGTATAAACTTAATCAGTTCGTACCTGACATATTAGGTTTGGCCAGTTGCGCCCACGTGTGCAACGTGAGAGATCCTTCCATGGGCTTGACGATTTGTAGTTTGTGCGGCGGTCGAAACCGCGCGAAGCCTCCCGCGGCGCCTGCGCCCCATACAGCACTCTCCTCGCTGACATCACGCTCTGGAATTGTTTGAATACTTTAAGGTTGTCTGGAAGAGATCGCTTCTGAGCACACAGCCCATTCTATTTTTAGTTGTGTAAAATTTTGTTGTTTTGTAATTTCCTTGTTTAAAATAAAGTATTTTCATTCATTCATAGATTCGCTCCATCGTGTACAGACTTGCGAGCGCTCAAACTTTGAGCCGATTTACTTGCAAGCCTGTGCTTAAACATTACCAAATAATAAAAATTCATTTTAGTCACAAGAAAGTTAATTCTAATCTAGCTGGGCCACGGCCCTCGACCTACCGCCTCACATCACCTGGGGTGCCTAGACAAATACCTCATGCTTACATTCCTTTCACGCTAACGCAAATTTGACAATGTAAAACATGGCAGCTGTCACGTGACATTTCCACAACTCATTCCATTACAATTCAACTGTGCCCAGGCGTTAACGCCTTTTTTATAGACAGTTTGGTTATGCAGTTAGGTGGCTAGTTAATAATACCTGTATGCCGCCTCTGCCTGAGCACGTGGGAAGCCGCGAGGGAGGCTCGCCTCGAGTTGATCTCCTGCGGTGTGAGCCGACGGAGCGCCGCCGCTAATTCAGCCGCGCCTGGCGCGCCGGGGACACCCACTCCACAACCTCCACTGGGGAGAATAAACAACAAGTTAATTTTCGCAAAATTTTAATACCCCGGACGTGTATTGCATCGTCTAATATAGAAAGTAGAAAGGAATATCGGTCCCTCTAGTAAATTGTGGCGATAAAACTACGATCTAAGTGGCGCGGCGGGCAAGTGGCTGCAACGCAAAAGGTGCTGGATCGAGTCCCGCTAAGAAACAAATGTCTGCATGTTTTGTATATATTTGATTCTGGATGTTGTGGTACCACGGCACTCGTAGTTCTTGATACCTATGACACAGGGAATCCCAGTTTAAGGTCAGGATTATGTATATGTCTGTCTCTGTTGGGTGTTTAGTAAAACATCCTCCAAGTCATACTAATGGATTGCAATCGGATTAAACTTTTCGGAGGTGCTAGTGATTAACTTATCACCGCAAGCTGATTAAATCAGTCCAACCACCGTATCCACTGTTTTTCATTGGAAAGTTCCGTCGTCCAACATCTGTCTCCATTAAAACCGCTGAACTGAACGCTTCCGTGCTCCGGAAGTACACAATACTTTTTCAAATCAATAGAGTTATCGAGGCACTAGCTTCTACCCACGGCTTCGCCCGCGTGCTACCCGGATAAAAAGTAGCCTATGTGTTATTCTAAGCTATATTACTGTAAAATTTCATCCAAATCCGTTCAGTAGTTTTTGTGTGAAAGAGTAACAAACATCCATCCTCACAAACTTTCACGTTTATAATAATAGTAGGATAGGATGTCCACCCTGAAAGTCTATTCTAAATATAGGTGAAAGATTTTTTTAAATAAGAATAGTGTTTTCGAAGATTACCCCTTACATACAAAATTACAAAGTTTACCTCTTTATTATATTAGTTTTGATTATTGATAAGAGTGTTTGTGTTTAGCACAAACTTACGGGTAAAGGTCGTCGGATTCGGCGTCTGACGAGTCGTCTAGGAAAGAATCGTGTGACAGTGGCTTCGGCGGCGGTATGAGGTAAGTGGGGAGCGCGGGGGGTCCGTCCGCGACGTCCGACCCGGGTAGCGACGGCCCTGAACCGTTCGACCATCGCGACGCACACTGCACCGTCTCAAACACTTTCTGCATGCTTGAGCTGTGAACAAAAAAATAACTAAATTAAGAACTTGTTGCGACTACCCGGTCTCAATCTTTCGTGATCGGTCAATTGCTATAATTATGAGTAGTCAGGCATTCAGATTCAATTCTACAGTTCACATTTTGAACTAACAAGTTATCTGTTTAAGGAAAAGTCCATATGTTCTATTTGTGTTGTTGATAGGAATTTTAAGAAAAACTATTACTTTTAAATTGGTGCGCTTTTGGGCATGAGGCCCCGTGTGGAGTCGACTCGTATATATTATTTAACCACACAGTATACTTACTGTATGTATAATAATAACAATAATGTTGGAAATTTTTCACACAGCATCATCTAGCCCCAAAACTAAGCAGATCTTGTATTATGGGAACTACATGACTGATATACTACTTATATACCTTTTTTTGTAAAAACATGTATGTAACCATACAGTGCTACTTACTGTGCGAGCGGATCGCCGATGCCAGAATCCAGGCTAAGCTCGGAGTAGACGGACGAGTGCATTTCCCTGTGCAAGCTGGCGGGCAACAGGCCAGCCGCGGCCGCCACACTGGGCATGAGGCCCCGCGTCGGCTCCCCACGCTTGCGAAGTTGCCGGAGTTGATCTTGGGCTTCCGCCAGGTGTGCTGCGATCTCTGCATAACGCTCCTGAAACGTAAATAACCGTTACAAGTTAAAATAAGTGTTTTTTTTTAATTAAGCTTACCCTCGACATTTAAAATAATGATTGTGACTGTTCACGCTATTAGCAGCTAACTTTCTTAACTAAGTACATCCAGTGGAAATACAATGATGCAGTGTACGCAAAATTTGAAACAGTTAGTTTTTTTAATATCCCGTCCGATAGCAATGGCATTTCTAAGTTCATCCATAAACAGTGTTCGTTTAGGCAGGTGGAAGACCTATATGTATTGCGTTTTATTTACGCGAAAGTAAAAGTTGTGGGTCTATCAAAAGACACAACTCATTGTAAAAACCGGACGTAAAAAATGACTGACAATAATAAAGTCACAAAGAAACGAACAAAAAATATACTAGTACAATAAAAAAGCACTGCGTTTTCACGTACTATAAATTACTCAGTACAAGATCAGCTGAACAATTCGCGAAATCATGTCGATAACAGATACACGTACAAAATCAATTAGCCCAGAAGCCATGCGATCTTAGATAAGAGGGTTCTTTACTACATTATGATTCGCTCTATCCCTAAGTCCAATATTTCAATATTATCAATAATCATTATCTACAGCCTGTATATATCCACTGCTAGACATACACCGTAATGAAACTCCAGAGCATAGCTCTCCATAGCACATTGCCCTATTAGAGTTTATCTATGAGGGCAATAGTTGGCCAAAAGTTAGCGAACAAGTCTCAGAACCATAATGCGCACGGATTGTAGACTTTCTTTGAAGCTTTGCACTATCTGCGACGAGAAGTTATAACGAAGTTTCCCGAACACTGTCCACCCCAGTTGGGTTCGTCGGCTGACCTCTTTGTCAAACTAGAACTAGGATCTTAGTCTATGAATCGTCCGACCCAAAAAGACAACAGTGATTTGAACTTCAAGGATATCGTTCCCGAAATGTATCGGCACAGATGCGGTTCATTTTTTTCAACGTTCAGTTATTTATTCCTTACCGGGTATTATACAACGTTCAAGAGCTCACGTCTGACCTAGTAGTTTCTAGGCCAAGGCCGTGCTTTGACGTAAACAAAATGTTTGACGTGAAGTGTGGTTAATGAAATCCTATTTCACGCACGCGATAGCTTTCTTCATCCTACCACTATTATAAACGCGAAAGTTTGTGAGGATGGATGTTTGTTACTCTTTCACGCAAAAACTACTGAACGGATTTTGATGAAACTTTACAGTAATATAGCTTATACATTAGAATAACACATAGGCTACTTTTTACCCCGGTACCTTGAGGGCGAAGCCGTGGGCAGAGGCTAGTCTTTTATGTATCTTTAAAGCCGTCTGATCTAATTTCACTCAAAGCGATATCGCGTCATTCCATTTTGCACTAAGCATTCATGCATTTAAAGTTCATTCAGCAAGGTGTGGTCGAATTGGGTCGCTTTGCACTGAATACCATCACGCTCATTTTACCATAATACACATACAATATTCATGCCTTACATAATTTACCTTGTAATCTGCGAGTTCTGCGGCGAGAGCATTTTGGTTATCTCTAGTTATTTCCAATATCCGCAGCGTGTGTTCGTGATCTGCAGTTAACTGTGGACACAACAATATTCATCAATAGCTTTAATTCAACCAATTTCAATCCCACTCGGGGACACAATAAGGTGGGTAGTACCTTAATCTGCTGGGTGATTAAGGGATGCAAAATTCGAACTTCTTTCTTGAACATGCCAGTATAAGAAACAACCTATTCTTTGCTGTTAACAAAAGTAAATTAACTCGAACCACCAGCACAACGGTTGCCACTGGCTCGTTTTACGCAATAGGACTGAAATAAAACGCAAGGTATTTCAAGAATCTACCTACATCATTGAAATAGTAATCCAATTTGGAATAAGAATTTTATAGCGTGATCCACTTTTGTTCAAGGTTGTTTTCCAGACAGACTAAAAACGACGATATGTATTGTATTGCGATACATAATCGATCAATTGAATTCATTACCTTTCTTTCTTGAAACGGCCAACTTATTATGAGTCTGCAACGTATTTTAATGTTGTTTTAACATTAAAATGTTAAATGTTATGTAAAACTATTTAAACTGGTGATTTTGTAATTACAGCTAGGAAAAATCTGTGTTCTGAATAAAGATGTTAAGGAGCTCGGTAATAATAACATTTTATCGATTTATTATTTTTTATAAATTAATTCAAATATTTTAACGCAAAACCGCATTTTGAACGTTTCAGAAATTAAGATTTCTATTTTTTTATCTATGCGCGGCGATTTGCATAGTGATATGAATTGAGGACAAAATTATAAACACGTTGCATTTTACACTTTCAATGTGATCACGGGAACGATAAGTATCAGCAAAACGTGATAACTAAATACATTTCCCAGTATGACACATTGACTGTCAAGTAGATTCCTGCCTGAATGTAAATCCTATTACATTCAGGCAGGCACCTATTTATTCTGGAGTCGCATTTTCTCTGCATGGCAAAGTTTACTTTGCAAATATTTAAGAAAAATTACAAATTTTAATAAAACAGTTCAGCCATCTGACGACATCAGTGGCTCTGTGGCCGAAGGCCCGCCTGAGGTGCAGAAGGTTGCGTGTTCAATTCCCGCCGCAGGACAAATGTTTGTATGTTCTGCATATATTTGTCTCGGGTCTGGGTGTTTTCTATTTTTTATTATTTACAAAAAAAAGTATATAAGTAGTATATCAGTCGTCTAGTTCCCATAATACAAGCACTGCGTAGTATGGGGCTAGATGATGCTGTGTGAAAAAGGTCCAGCATTATTATTATTATTATCTATGACTAGGAGCCATTGCATACGATTTACAGATAGCTAAACTGATTCAGATCACTATACGACACTATACGAAAGCGGCCCCAAAGCATACCAATACGTTATCCCGAATAAGAATTAGCTCTTAGATCACACACTGCAAGGGACCAAAGTCTGCAAAAGACTAAAATAAGTAAGGGGCTTACTTAAGATTTTTAAAGTTTTTTTTCTACCGTAGAATTTGAAATGGCACATTCACCAAATTCTCAAAAATAGAAAGAGACAAAGCAGTATTTAGTTAATCAACCGTTTAAAGTGTTTACCTCTTGGTAGTTCCGCTCGCTAACAGTGAGCCTAGCATTAACGGAGTCGAGCTGATGTTGCAGATCGGAAGCACGCTGCCTTTCCTCGTACAACTCCGAACCAAGCACGCTGGCCTCTGAATTTGCACTAGCTGCAATTAGAATGACCTCTATGAAACAAACTGAATGAACATACACACATACATCCTCACATACATTCACGCCTGTTTTCCGGAGGGTATACAGAGACAACGGATCACCACTTGCCACGATCCTGACATACCTCTTTCGCTTCATTCACTCTCGTCACATTCTGCTCGCCTGTTACCCTATAGAACGTTCTATAGAAAGTTCAGGTCAAAAGTACCCTAACTTTTGACCTGACCTTTCTCCAGATTTCCAATTTTGGTCAGACTAAACGAACTTTAAAAAATATTGACAAGTGAACAATTTAAAACAATGCTTATTCCTAAACAAACTTGATTGTTTATGTCCAAAAAATTACTGTCAAGCTAGTACAAAAAAATCTTAGTATCAGAGCAAAGTTAAGAAATAATTAGCTGTTAGAAACCTTAGAAAAAAATACATGACGGTTATGAAATTTGTATTGCCACTACTTTTTAGAACAGTTTAATCCACATCAATGTTCCAATCAGAGAAACTAAAGTGGAATGCGCTCTTCGCTTCTTTAACTCTTAAAAGAAGAAAAATTGCTTAGACCTATAGATTTATTTTAACTATGAATAAAACAGGGGCCTAACCATGAAGTCTTATAGCGATTCAGTTCAAGCAAAGATGTCACTTTCCGCTTTGCGATTGAGAACGCTATGGTGTAGCTAAAGCTTTGTCATTCGCAAAGCGGGATTGACATCTTAGTCTGAATTGAATTGCAATAAGACTTAATGGTTAGGTCCCAGGTGGTGATGACAGGTGGAGCAGGACAACGTGTGAGAGAATGATGGCCGAGGAACGGTAACAGAAATGTTGGACGTCCGGCAGCTAGATGGGCAGACGACATAGTCATCGTCACGGGCCGTGGATTGTTTAGACTAGCGCAGTTTGGACGACACAAACTGAGGGAGGCCTGTAACCAGCAGTGGGTGAAGCTGGACTGTGGATAATGATGATTAAAACATGCGCAGTTACCTTCTGGGTGTTTTCTATGAATAATATTATGTATTTACAAAAAAGTATGTTTATATAATCAGTCATGTAGTTCCCATAATACAAGCTCTGCTTAGTTTGGGACTATAGATGATGCTGTGTGAAAAATGACCAGCATTATTTCTTGATGTCTTAAAAGAAGATAGATAGCGCTATACCATGGATTTATTTCAAGTCTGATTTAATAATACGTAATAAATATCATAACATATTATATTTCTTCTCTGTGTTCTTCCTACTGCCTTCGACGTATCGTTGAATGCCAGCAAGTTGGAACAAGTATGGTCTGACAGGGTGTGAATCTACATAACAACACACTGCTAGACCACCTTGTCCCACCAAGCCGAAGTCTTGCTTTCTTTCTTATCGCCACAATCGCAGTATCCATTTTAATCTAAAATAACTTGATAAACAGTAAAGATTATGCGCCACTAGCTTTTTCACACGGACTGACTCGCGTGGTACAGTGATATCTAGATGAAAAGTAACATCAAGTAATTCCAGGTCTTAATGATCTTTATGTTATTCCTCAATTCAGTCGTTACGGCGTGATTAAGCAAGAAACATTAACACAAACTTTCTTATTGAATAGGTAATTACTTAAAACTATTGCAAACAACTGTATTGATAAGAGACATTTTATCACAAATACCGATGATATGAACTGACTAGGTAATTGTAGTACATTATCGTTCGCGTGCTTTTTGTGTGGGCTTGTTGACTAAAGTCTGAATCACAACTTCATGAATATGGCATACAAAATAAAATAATTTTGGAGCAACATATTATTGATATTAAAAATAACTATCATCATCATTGTTGATATGTTACAGTCGATCATACCCAGTACATTCAAACCCAAAAACTTGATTGGTTTTACACACGGTTTTTGTGGCCAGTTTAACGTTGACAGCTAATCACGTAATCAGACTATGTTCACGTCTGATCATAGGGAAACACACAAAAAATAAATACTAGGAAAGCAGAAAATATCCTTCATACACTTCGATGATCGAGACGTATGGAAAAAAAATTGGTTCGATCTCGTGGGCGTTAAAAAGACTAAAAAATTACCAAACACGGTGTTTAAACCCCAGATGGTTAAGCAGTTGGTGATGCTAACTGTACCTACTACTGATAGTTGAGTTTTATAATTTAATCTTGCAAATGCTGAGAATATAAAAATTGTAGTTTTCATGGCCGAAAGATTCTCCTGTTTTGTGAATCGACCCTAATCGAAACGAAGAACTAGTTTAACATATTTTAGAAGGCAGCTAGTCACTGTTTTTTTATGTTTTATCAATGTAACCCCATTTGGTCAATGCTATCAGCGATAGCATAATTTTATACAGTATTTATTTACATAACTTTGGCTTAAGCTATGACTTTTAAATACCTTAATATTTCAAAAATCTAGTGGTAAATAAAACTAGCTATATGAATAATAGAGATATGTAGTAGATTTTTTGGTGTTAAGCCAAAAATTATTGGTTTGCAACAGGTTGCAAGCTCACCATCACTCATCATTAGATCACTAGGCATGGTTGGGTTCACCATTACGTAGGTACAGCAGATGTGATGGTACTCACAGAGTTGATGCGCAATGTCCCTGAGCAACTGCTGCTCGGCCAGCTCGGCGCTGTCCGCGCCCGCGGCGAGGCGCGTGGCCTCCTCGCGCAGCGCTCGGTTCTCGCGCTCCAGCGCGCCGGTGCGCTTGCGTAGCGCGGCCGCGCACGCAGCCTCCTGCTCCGTCGGAGACAGCGGCTCCTCGGTGTCATTTGTCAACACCTGTCAACAACATTATGCATCATCAGCACGCTCCTTCTGCAGTACTGAATTAGTCACACAAACCATAGTCAAGAAGTCAGTCAGTACTGAATTAATGGAATTGACGATGGAATTGGTGCAGCGGTTGAGTAGCCGGCTGCGACGCAAGAGGTGCGGATGCATTTCCCGCTGCGGGGCAAATGTTCTGCAGATATTTGTTCAAGGTCTGGGTGTTATGGTACCACGGTACTCGTAGTTCCTGATACCCGCGACATATACACGTACACATGCATACCCACGATACAGGAAATCTTAGTGTGCGGTCAGGCCTATGTTTGTGTCTGTTGGTAAATTATCTAAATAAAATCAAAACCATGGTTTTTTTGAATGAAATCACAAGGAAAGAGGAGGATAAGAAACACCGTTTTCATCAAAGAATTTTTTTTTTCAACTTTTAGTACATCTAGCATCTAGGGCATGCATTATTGTAGTCCTAAGAAGGATCGATGTGCACTAAAGGCGTGTACTTTCGTTCAACTAGTTTTGAGGCGTGCGCTTTTGCTATTTACGGCTTTACACATGCTTCAAGGGAGCATACTCAAGTTAAAGAAGTGTACAGGGTTATGCATATTATATGGATGAGATTAACAATGAAACAATTCAAGCAATATAGCATTGCACCTACACCCTTTCATACATTACTGGTTGTGTTAATAGGGTTCACTTTAGCTTGATGCCTATCTCCGTGAAATGAAAGACAACCGTACGAATGTGTGATTTATTTGCGACTGGTTAGAACAAAGATCGTAACAAGGATCGATGCGAAAGTAGGTATGATTTGCATAAGAGTTTAGATTAATAGAAAAGGACATGACAATTACCAATTCTTGGTTATGTATGAAAAATAACCAAGGACGCGTGTGAGCATCCATCATCAATCACATTGAAGCATCAACTCGCAAGAAACCTGGCGTCAGTCAACGGCACTGTAGCCTGTGATGCCTTAATTTCGGTTTTAACACAAACTTCTTTGCTTTGAAATAACTGGTTACCTGCAGCAGATCAGTCTTTATGGAGAGGTCGTGCCTGAGCTGCGTGATCTGGTCGCTTGCAATGCGCAGGTCGCCTTCAAGCGAGCTGACGCGCGATTCCAGTATCCCTTGCGTTGTTAGAAGCTCTTTACCGATGCGCGCTGTCAACTCCAAGTCTTTCTCTTTCTGTACACCAAAAAACAAACATAGACTGAAACATGGATATAGAGAATTATACATACACAACAATCTCTTTAAGATATTTGTGACTTGTTTAAATAAAACTCTCAAAGACATGTCGAGACACGATATGTTAGAGTCCCGAAGTTGTCTCATACCCCATACCTCATTGGATTTTTTTCAAACTATTTTTTATCGGCTGTTCGATACATTTTGTTTTATACTTCTAAGAATTTACTTACATTAAAGACCTAGATGCTAGAGAAACCTCTAAGTGTTTTTAGTAAAAATATTTTAGTTCTGAAAGAAATAACCACAAGAAAATTCACAAGAATATTATTGCATAGTTTGCTGATAAGGTTGACCAACGAGTAGGATAATCAACTGTATAGTCTCGTGAAAAATAATGTCGTGAGTTTGTCATTTGAAGAAAAAGTTATTTTAGTTCACATAAACAATATTTTACGGCTATAATGATGGTTATAAAAGTTAAATTAGGCATAAAAAATATGTTTTAGTGAATGAAGGTGCCGGACGCTTGCAAGTTATGGAGTTTTAATCACAAAAAATCCGGTGAAGCGTATTTTATTAAGTGTCCATTAAAATTATTATTGCTTTTTGTCATTTTCATCTAAATTCACTTTACTTAATCGTAACTCTTCGCAATATACTCCAGCTAAGTGTTGGTGGTGGCGATTAGCGTTCTTCTACAGTATGCAAAAAATAGGTTTCGAAAAACTGAAAATGCAATAAGTATTGTAAAAACATCAAGTTATCATTTTTGATGGGTTTTTGATACTGCGTAGAAACAATTTAGGTCACAAAATGCGTGGACACGCGGCGCATTATTTAGTACACGAGCGACAAATTAAAATAATATTGACCAAAATTCTTAGTATTCCGCGTACGGACTAGAACATAGATGTTGGCAAATTATTAAAACTTACTTCTTCTAAGAGCCGTGTTACCGCTTCGATGTCATTGTAGGTTTTTGTCATTTGGCTCACTCTGTTGCTGCATAGAACTGCAAAAAATTAGTATTATTGAGAAAAAATTCTAGTCCACACGCTTTATCGTGAAATCACGCACTTGTTTGTTTGTACACAATACTAACAAAGAAACAGATATGGAGGTACTGTACAAAAGATATGATTCTGTAAACTGAAGTACAATGGCTTTTCATGTAGGTACCTACTTAAGCGGGCTGTGTTTATGATATTCAAGATAGTGCTAATATTTAATTTAGTTATTTAAGTTATTAAGAAATTCTACCCTAATTTTAATATTTACTTGGTCAATCAATCATTTATTTTGAGTTTTTTTATGGATTAAAATCTGGATAGGATTATGTAGTAAGTACCTATGACTAGTATATTTCATTAAATCATATTTTGATATCAGATTCATTCCCTGATGTTATATTGTCCGTAAACTACAATAAAAGTAAAGTAAACAAGCTATCCATACATAAATAATATTAGTAGGATAACATACAAAATAGTAAGTTTATTAGGTAACCAATTATGAAATTTTAAAAAATCAAAGTACATAAAATACATACGACAGGCAAACCTAAATAAAAAAGCTGCCCTAAGTCAGTCTTTGGCTGTTCACAACACAATTCAGTTTCTGTAAATCCAGCGCAACTAAACCACTAATTTCTATGTATAATAATTATGTACTTAGAAATAAATAAATTTACAATATATATATATATATATTTAAAAATAATTATATAAGTAGTATATCAACCATGTAGTTCCCATAACATAAGCTCAGCATACGTTGGGGCTACATGATGCTGTGTAGAAAATGTCCAGCATTACTATTATTAACCTGCCTGAACTGACTGTTCAGATATTATAATATAATTGCAAGGCAAATGAGATACTGTAAGAATAATATAGGTAAATATAATGTGCCATCGTCACATTAGTAATTCAAATGTACAGAAGACAAATTTTAGATGTTAGTTACATATAATAGGTATGAATGACGACCTCTGTAGCGCAGTGAGCGAAGGCCCGCCTGAGACGCAGAAGGTTGCGGGTTCAATTCCTGCCAAGGGACAAATGTTTGTATCTGCAAATATTTGTTTCGGGTCTGGGTGTTTTCTATGTATAATATGTATGTATTTACAAAAAAAATGTATATAAGTAGTATATCAGTCATGTAGTTCCCATAATACAAGCTCTGCTTAGTTTGGGGCTAGATGATGCTAAAATGAAAAAAAAAAATGAATAGGTAAATATTTACTGACTGCTATAATAGCGCGAGTCCAATTTTAGCCGGCTCTTACTCCTCGAATCGTGCATTTTGAAATAATTAAGATCAATTCACACGAAACGAATTATTGTCAATTTCTCACAAGGTTTTCACATGGCTGAATCGAGTAAACGATCAATAAAATATAAAACAATGAACACGTAAATTCTATGTACCGGCACAAATCACAATATCGTACGACGATTATGGACGAGCACTTAAGCATGAATATAGTTTGGAGCTTGCTCGCCTTGAGTGCTGATAAGATACGGCAGGTAGGTAAAAGTGTTTAAATTATTCGTCAATTACGATAGATTAAACAGATAGTACTACGAAGTACTGACCAGGGAGACTTTCATCTAAACACGGCCTCGGCGCGTTCATTGAATCTACTTTAGAAACTTGAAAATATTTTCTAAAGTTTCTAAGAAAATATTTTCACAACAGCACTTGCATTATAGGTTCAATTGAGTTTTCCAGGAACGAGGCGGATACTCGGTTCGTATGTTATATCAATAAAGGTGTCGAAGGTAACGTTGACTACAATCGACAAATACGGGCGCAAAGTAACCGATCCAGTTAGCGACTGGTGTGTGTGGTGTACGCAAGCAACGCTCGAACCCGGGCACACCGCTTTTGCGGATCACAGGCAAAACAAACGATTCTATTGTACACGTCTGTGGGAAAACTCGATCACAAAAGACAACAAACGCATCGACATATTTTATAGACATGTGATTACCCTTTTTGTGTGATCAGAGATCATTGTACAATAGTATCGTTGCAAAGCCTTAAGTAATGAAAACAATGGTAATAGGTTCATTATTCTCTACATGTTATACAATTATCTTTTAAAAATACGTCATATTTTATATAGTACTTAACTTCCTTTTTCTTGAAACTAATTTGTTCCACTGATGGCTAGGCATGTTTCCCTCAATTCCTACCCTACCAACTCTGTACATATCCTTCGATAATAGGTATACTTACACATTTATGATTCATCAGATAAGTAAAAAGTCGCGCCTGTCGCGCTTTACACTAAGCACCGGTCACACCTCAAGTTGAATGAGAACGCAGCTATCAAATTACGTTAATTATAATAACTTTGTAACATTCATACCTACCTTAATAATTACATTACGTATAACAGAACACGCCTTTCTAGAACAAAAAGGTATGTGAACCTACATCAGCTATAATAGCTGCATTGAATGCGGTAGATAGGTATGTCAGTTTTCCCATTCTTACCTAACATTACGAATACAACGGATATTGATTGTTCGTGGTTACGTCTCAAGACGAAAGACTCACAGTTTTTGCTAAACACATTTCCCGTACTAATCATTGCCATCCGACCCAAAAGAATATTCTCAATATATTATGTTAACTAAACGAATATGCAACACAAATTACATACCATCATGTCTCCTCATAACATGATATTATAATTATTAGGTATAATAATATGAAATGGCATGAAAGGCACCTATAATTTCTAGCAATTCACAACGAGTGAACAAAACTTACTAGGTCATGGTTAGTCAATCAGATTGTGTGGATATAAAATAAGCAGTAAGTGTAAGAATGAAGATAGGGTAAGTAGCTGAAATGTCACTAGACTAGACGAAACTGCGGAAGCATCGAAGTGAATGTAAATACAGCTCCGTAATCTGCAGATAGCGGTGAGAAGTGGACGAGGATGGAAGCCGCACTGCATCTGATCCAGTTACCTCGGTCTAGGAGCAAAGTGCGGATGATTCGGAAGTAGAGTCTTCCGAATCTATCTCGTGCGACGTGGTAGATGAAGTCGGGGTACTCGCCGAGGCACTCCCGCAGCTCCGCGTCGGGAAGGATGCTCAACTCGTGGAAGAGCTCGGGATCGAAGCCAGGCGGCGGCGAGGCGCGCGTGCTGCCCGCGCACCCCGCACCCGCGCCCGCTGAGCCCTCCGCCGTGACGCGCCCGACGTTCAAGCATCGGCTCCGTCCGCGTCACGCCGGTCGGCGATCACTCACACAGAATCTTTACTGTCTCAAGAATCCTATTCACAACGTTTCCACACAAATGTACTGGACAAACTGATCCGGCAAACCATTTTACACTTCACTAATATCAATATTTTAAATGCCCACGACACTTCAACTAAAATAGACGACATGCGGACAACATAGGTTTTATTTTACTTGCGGCTAACCGCAAAACGCTCGGGTGACCAAGCGAAATGTTTAAATTAACTCTTATGAAATCCGCAATAATATGAGAAACACGAGTCAAGCGCCCCAACACGACAGTGCTAAAATGACGATACACTATGGAGGATATAGTCATGAAAGGTAACAGCCTACAGCTAGAAGACCATTACAACATTATTTCCAACTATGTAACTTTTATATCAAAGTTAAAAGGCTACAAACTTGATCAACGAAACTATCAAAACAAGAACTGCTGTCGATCGATCTGATGTAAGCCGACACTCGAATATTTGGGGTATGATGTCTTATTGATGATTTTGTGAAGTCTTTCTTGACTCTAGTCAAAAGTAGGGTTCGAAATAAGCAAGGTGAGATTATTAACGAATATTCAAATAAGAACCTATAGAAACATAAATACAATTGTTTTGCCTTCCGTTCGGTCGGACTGTTATTTCAATAGACGTCGAAAGTCAGTCTACAGTCAATCACATCTGACAATGGGTTGTATATTATAGCAAAACGAATTGAATACGTTGTGATCTCACCTCCAATGGATTGTTATCCATAAGGTTTTCAATAAAAATATCTTCACGGTCAGAGAAGAAAGAGTAAACAGAATTTTGCTGTAATTGCTTAAACAACCTTCATTCAAAGTCATGAATAACGAGTTCATGAAACTAAGTTTGTTATTTATAAGACAAATCTGTTTCATTTAGAACTTAAGAAAATAGTGTTTCGAAGATAGCAATGTCTGACAAGGTTTTTGAACTCGACAGTATCATATGGACAGTTTATAATACAGAATTTCCTACTTATGCAAAGTAGGTTAGAGCCGGCTAGGGACTGAAGGCCGCTCAAGCACGTGATTCATAATCTGACGTCGAATTTAACTATACTGCGGCAGACGTTTAGCCAACAATAGGCATTACAATTTGGCTAATGCCTTCCTACTCTTTAAGTAGGTACCAGTCCAATATTGTCCACGTCATTTGCACGATTTCTGTAAAAATTTGTGCAGTCAAGTCAGTATTATGTGTAAGAACTTAAAATATAACAGCTCAAATGAAGATATTGTATTTAAAATTTAATTTGTCGACTTGATTAAAATTTTATGTATGACACCACAATAAGTCGAATCACTTAGGTAGTGATTCGACAAACGGACACTGGCAGAATTGTGACAACTAGCCACAGAAGCCATAATCAAGAAGTTGAAGTTGAAGTAGTGATTCGATTCCTACAGATTTACAATGAGCATTAATATAATACATATAGTTTTTATTATTTCATAGATACAGCCTATTATTGTTTTATATTATTACAATCGTGAATCTAGTCAAGGCTTTTTTCAATAACAACCTGTTGGTACCCACAAGATTTATTCCATAACAGGTGACAATCCTGATTGTTTTTCCTCCAACGAAAATACTCGTTTTAAGATATATGACATTGTTACCTCTCTGCGAGCGAAAATAAAGATGGTCCAACCTTGAGAGTTTCTGAATAAACAATGTTCACGTCACTTACTATATACCTTCTCGTAATGAACATAAATGATAAGTAAACAAGTAAATCTAAACTTCGAGTGCATGCTCAATAAAGCAAGACGGCCACTTTTCGTAGTATACTGGTAGTTACTAGACCGAGCAACAATTACTATATTCACTAAACTCAACATGTGTCTGAAGCGTTGCAAGAGCCAACCCATCTACAGATTATTTTATAATTAGGTGAATCGCGAAATCATTGAAGCATAGTCGTTGAACGGAACCAAGACCACTGGAATTATATTCAGGGAATTGTTTTATTTTACTGAGCAACATTGATCAAATGATAGTTAAAGGCATATCATTTATAACAATTATTCAGTTAACAATAAACGAAAGTAGGTTACATGAAACATATGATGAAATATCGACCCTGTCCGTACTTAACATACGAAATAGCTTTCAGATCTAAGATAGAAAAGTTTGATAAACAACATACACTAATAGATTTGGATTGAAGATTGAGGTTCCTAGCTGAAACATCACTATAATATTGTGTGGATGATGTACGCACGGGCACAAAATCAAAAAGTAATGCTACTGAAACGTACAAAACAACCTTTATCTTAGAACAAGGCGATTTCTTTAGTAACGGTCCCAGTGTTTGAGGCCAATGGTAATACACTTTCACGATAAAGTGCAGACGTCTGCTTCTGTAAAGATAAAACGCGAATTGTGCGAACAAGACGGACGCGCGACACATACGAACGGACTCCGAACGAATCCGCAATATGCGGACAACAGCACGAGGCGACCACTTCCGCTGATGCCGTACCGATAACTAAATAGCATACTATGATACTAGCATTGCACGCCTTGATCTTGATACGCGGAATTCTACTAGTGAGTAGTTAGTGTCAATTCATAGTTTTTCAATAAGCACATTATATGCACGTTAATGAAGCTGCAAGATATTTATATTTGGTTCAACTTTTCACAGTTCGTTCGAATACAAGATTATGAGAAGGCAGGTGATATTCAATTAAGGCAACAATCTATGGAGTCCATTATTCAGGTAGGATGACAGATCGTCCCTTGAAAAAGAGTACAAACCTCTTTGCAAAGACCAGTTAGCATTCACAATACGATGCAAGAATACACATTTTAATTGAAAATTGAAATCATCTATGACTGTAAATCCACCAGAGAGGTAAATTTACCCAACACTAAAAACTTGATGCAATGAAAGATAAAATAATTATATAAATAAGGTACTTCTTCAGTTTGTACTCATGAATGCTGAAATGAAATTTAAAAAATAAATTTCTTTTTTAAGTTTTATAAAATTAAAGATTTGTATCACAATTTGTATTTTAGAGATTCCATAAATAAAGCCAAGAAAAAAAATAGATGAACTGAACGTTTGGTCAGGCATATGAAATAAATTCGGTTCGTTCCGCATGACGATCCTGTTACGCTTCTACATTTTTCAATCCTTAATAGTTTTGCAGATTTATACGAAATTATGCCATCGCCAGTCGCCGTCTAGTTGGACAATATTTCTACAACTTCGGATAAATTATTGCACGAATAGGAACAGAAGTTGCATGTTAAATGGCAATAGAAGCGAAGGGAACCCAAGGACGCTGATAGGATCTGACATTTGCTGAGAAAATGAAAGTCCAAACAATAACGAGACCGTATTTAGAGCAGACGATGGCAAAGTTGAAGATTCTGAATTGAAAGGAATGTTTTCAACAATATTGCACAACTATAAACAGTAAACGATTCTTTAAGATTTTTAAGGTCAGATTTCATTTCGGTCATGCGCAGACCTAAGCCCAAACAACAATGTTTGTATCCCAAGGTCTCAGTTATGCCAAAAATACAGATTATAAAACAAAAGCAGCTAATATGCCTACCGGAAAGCTAGAATAAAGAGCTGTTATATCAAATACAATAAACATACTAGTCATTATGAAATCAATACCAAATATAAATTCTCCGAATCATATTAACGCGTTACAAAATATTTAAACATACTCAGATACAAAGTTGAGGGTGGTATGAAGTAAATAATAATTAACGCTGTAAATTCAATAATAATAGTTCTACACAAAGAAATAATGAATTTATTTATGGTCTCACGGTCAAGATAAGAGCTCTGGCTTACAGCTGTTGCGCGCTGCGACGCTGCGTGTACCGTGACTTTCGCGTCGCTTCGCGTCTCTCACTCCAAACCACCCCGATCGATGATGCAGAGGGTGCGAATATACAGCTCAAATACCTTCTCGAACAAAACGGTCAGATACTACAAAATATACCGTTACAAATGAACAAGGTCGTGGTTATTGATACAAATCTACAATTTTTTACAAACGCGAAAAGGTCAAGACAATATTTGCCGAGCACGTGTATCCGAGAATGGTATATGGGTGCAGCGGTGCACCTTTTCTAAGTTTAGAGTTTGGGGCGTTTGGCTGCGCGGTGTGTTCGGCGCATGGGACGGGTTCGGGTATCGATCGATGGCGCGGTGGCGGGCTCAAGGGCCGGCGGTGTGAGACACGCGTGCCGCGTGGCTACCGGCGCGACCGGCACTGCTGGACGCGGCGCGCTAGCAACGCGCATGCGCGCCGGCCATACCTACCACTACAACATACCGACCGACCGGCCGAATCGTCACGCCAACGATGCGGTCGAAACGAAATAAGTACTTTAATTTCGTCGAGCGCATCAATTTTTACCGCAGACGCAAAGAATAAATAAATAAATAATGATGGACATATTTCACACAGCATCATTTAGCCCCAAACTAAGTAGAGCTTGTATTATGGGAACTACATGACTGATATACTACTTATATACATTTTTTTTTGTAAATACATACATATTATACATAGAAAACACCTAGACCCGAGACAAACATTTGCTAATGTAAATCATACAAACATTGGTCCAGCAACGGGAATCAAACCCGCAACCTTCTGCGTCTCAGGCAGGCGTTCGCCCACTGCGCCACAAAGGTTGTCCAAGAGCTTGTTTATTACGTGTTTGGGGGTAAATGGTTGTTGGTTAGTCTGTTATTTATCTCCAAAACAGCTTAACCGATTGTAAAGCGGTTTTTTGCCATTGTTTATGGTTTTGTAAGAGTTCAAAGGCGATTCTTAGATTGGCCTTTACGCCACAAGTCACAAAGGGGCGTTACAATATGTGATAGAATACACACGTCGTGGTTTTAGAGTTTTGAAAAAAAATAACTTTGCAAAACAGAATTTAATTATCTTTGGCCCAGATGTCTAACGAACGAATGAATTAATTATTAAACTTTATTGTACACCGCAAGATAACAGAATATACAAAAACTTATATAACTAAAAGTACAGATCTCTTCCAGGCAACCTTGGACAATGTGTAATATGACAGTGAAACGAGATGATATATTAAGATACGGGTTGGTACGCGACCACATGTGAAAAAACTCGTTAAGCGTTGAGTAATTAGAAGTAGCTATCTTTAGATAATTCTTATTAATGTTTTCCTAAGGGTTCAAGGCTAAACTGATTGACCAAGTAAACGGTTACATTAAATTCAGCGTTTCTTAGTTAGAATTGACATTTATATACAAAATGTCCGATCCATTTAGATCGTGCTATTACAGTTTCAGTACATTATTCACACAGCTTGTTATTTAGTAGCAGTGAGTAAACTGATCTGGAGAACCTTGGACTATGTTTATTTTAACAAGGTAATCGATAGTCATTTATCATACTATTTAAGCTATTAAATTTATAACATTCAACATTCCTAGTTCAAATAGCTTTCTCCCACACATTATAACAGTTTATGGGAAGATTTTCATTGATGTTAGCAGTAATTTATCTATTTTCTTTGTAAGTATTGGTAATATGTTTATGGCAGTGTAATACTATACTTATTAAACATTGGCATTTTCTAAACTCTTGATATTCTTTAGATTTCGTAAAGTGACCTTACGCACACCTGCATAATGTGCAAATGACTATTAAACTTCTAAATATATCAAATCGTTGGGTGACTTACTGACTGACTGACAATCAACGCGCAACCTAAAACGTAAGTCCTAAAGACCTGAAGCCCAAGTCTCGTATTAAAAAAAACAGTCAGTCTTGATCTCATAAACGTCAGAATCGGTATCCTACTCAACAATTATTGGCAATTCTTCCTTAGAAAATGGATCGACAGTAGACTGACACATTATTATAAAACGAGTTGATTGAGAAATAATTACAAGTACTGGGTCTCTGAAATTTCACGGGTTTTCTTAGATATTATGAAGGGATATGCACTAAGAAAATATTTTACGAAACTCCACCCCTAGAGATTTTCGCTAAACATGATTTTTGTTAGGAAAAACTCAACGCGGACGAAGTTGATGGGCCTTCCACTACTTTCCTATAAACAGTAATCATCAAAGTACTCAATCCTGTATATTTTCACTTCCAGCAAGATAGTAACATTGCTATGTTCCGGGTCGAAAGGTAGCATAAGACGGTGAAATCAACAAAAACTTCTTTAGAAATGACACCGGCTTGTAAATTTTTGCAAGCCAAGGTCACAAACAATGCAATACCACGTGGTCCTCATGAAATTCAAGCTGCAGACATCGCTTCTATTGCCCAGAGGATTGCAATAGGCGGGCCATCAGGTGAATATTAACAACTGCATACTAATTATTCAATTAGAAAACCCTACTCATGCATTAGGTATGCAAACAAGATACTCACGGAAGTAATTAAGAGTCTCCCTGATCTGGTCAGGTGTTAGCGCAAGGTCTTCAGGCTTGACTGGTAGCGCTGGCGATGGTATGAACCAGTCTTGATTCTCGTAACCTGAAACGTGAACATGTTTTATAATATAGCAGCGTAAATGTTTATTTTATACATCTGATATGCAATTTTTGATCTGAGATTCTTGAACACAAAATTCGAAGACAAACAAAGTATACGCTGGTACCAGTCTTCTAAAGATTGTACATCCTCGCTAGCTGAGAGTAGGACTGGATTAGATATAGAAACGTTGGTTTAAGATAAAGTTAACATTTCAAAGAAAATTTAAACGAACTTTTACCAATTACGCGTACACACATTTGTAAGATATGCGATCTTGTTCAAAAATGTAATGCATGATAGGCCGGCGATGACGTCACGGGACGC
Source organism: Perizoma flavofasciatum (assembly GCA_958496245.1). Taxonomy (NCBI): domain Eukaryota; kingdom Metazoa; phylum Arthropoda; class Insecta; order Lepidoptera; family Geometridae; genus Perizoma; species Perizoma flavofasciatum. Next base: position 6,360,526 of record OY292425.1, on the reverse strand, counting down.
TGAATCATTCCCCAACCACTTTGTTCAGTTCAATTTCGTTTGAGCTACACCCGAGGTGTGTGCTCATTACACAACGGCTAGGACTAGTTTTACAACATTCAACTTGCTTCACTTTCATTTTAGTTTTTCAGTATGCGTTTTACTATGATTATTAATATCGGAATAATTACATTACACAATAACGATACTAGCTTCAACAAGCTTAGAAGCCGTTTAAGTTTTTCTTTATTACGCAACATCTACAACTCATTTCCATTACTCGTTAAAAACATTCCTGTTTCTTATTTCCGTGCTAACCGAGATCGTTAGGATGCACATTCCAATAGTCATAGATTGTTTTATAGCTCTCTACGCTACGAGAGGTATCTGTAAAGTTCCGAGATGCAGGTGACAGATGATGGCACGCACACGTATAGGACCGCATAGAAATGCTACAGAATAAATAATTATGCCAATGTAAAGAAGTTTCACTCCAAAGCGACGTCTTGTGTTTCTGTACATTTTGTATGAACAGATTTCGCAGCGCACGCGATCAATAATGCAACCAACATAATAGCTATTATTCAATCTGTGACGCAACCTAAATGTTTTTCAGCACAAATGTTCAAGCTTGAATTGTTCTCATCCACATAGTATCTAAGATCAACGCGATACAGCTCATTGTACAATAATTTGTAGTGCCACAGGCCTGAAGCATAGTGGCAGCGGCGGGCGATGACTCGAACGATGAGACACTATTATTTATAGCGTATACGGACGGCCGGCGGCGCCTGCGCCGGAAACTGTGCCTCAAACACTTACTGGGACGGAACCACCAATATAGACTTCTTCGCTTTTGGTGTAAGCTGAGCACCTAATACCAAACCAAACAGCATTAAACTATACAGCAGGTACGATTTTAGGTTTTAAAGTGTTAACCCACACATAAGGGAATTCATAATATTTTTATAATATCCCGAAAAAACGACCACGGCGGGATATGAAATCGCGACGAACTCAAACGAATAAAAATCTTATAATTATGTAAGAAATCCTCAAAACGGCTACAGTGCGTACGAAACGCAAACTTATTGATTCATTTTCTTTTCCATTCTTGGTTCCAGGAAACGCAACCGTTCCAGATTTACATTTTTAGACATATGAAGATCACGGAAAAGCTTTTCGACTTTCTCATTGAAATTATCAAGGAAATAGAACTCGAACTGTGATGCCATCAGACCACCGATTTCTTGTTGTGGTTATTGCTCCCGGTCTACACCACAAATTACATTTCAATCCACGGCGACGATTGTGACGAATTAAAATTCTTGCGGCCGCGAAATGGGAAATTCGATTCAGAAAATAGATAAAAACGTGGCCAAGACATATTATAATGTGGCTATAAACTTTCCAAGAAGAGTAATCTAAAGCGCATTCACATGCGTTTCTAGAGAGGATCGATTAAGATATTGCATGTCGCGCAAAAGACCTTGCTATTCTGATCGAGATTGCATTCTAGGGCGAACGACTTTGCAGAAAGAGGACGCTTCGATGAGAGCATACGGTGAACATAATCACAATCAAATCATAGGCAAGTTATGAAGCAATCATCTTACTGTACATGGGAGAGATACCGCTGATCGAACATTATAAGGCAATCCCGATTAAGGTGGCACCGCCATGAGAGCATCTGTTTTAACATGTTTTTAGTCGTCGTCGAGCTGATTAATGGCATGTTCTAAATTGCTCATGCAAATTATGTAAACTCTGTCACATTTCACTCTCAATTTTAAAGATAAAGAATGTCTACTTACATTCCTAACGAAATGGAGCGTGTGTTACTTTTGGAACATTGACCTAGCGTATGTAATTTACGAACGCCTGAAACAAAACTAGGGCAATCCGAAATTAAAGTATTTATTTTTGAGACACATTTGTGATTTCTATCAGCCTTATCATATTTTAGTATTTCAAGAAAGAAGTTATCGTAAAGTCATGATACTGATACATAATTATGGAGTATGTAACTTTATATGTATCTGAGTCTGGACTATACATAGAATCACTCCGATCTTCCGTTCCAAGTAGAAAAACTCAATACCTGAGTCATGAAATGAGTGATAAATGAGAACTTATTTATCTATAGCCGTCTTTGGCGCCGATTGACCGTTCATCACTGTACCTCTTCCATGAATGCAGCCTATTAACATCTAATGATCTTCATGATCTCCTATTCAAAGTTTGCATCTTTGAAAGTTAGTGAAAAGAATATCAGGTTCACTTTACTTTATTATTTGAATAAGGATGGCTAATATTTCTACGGAAATAATAATAATAAAAAAAATTGTTCATTTAGTTTTTGCCGCAAATTGTCATGTTCCGCACCTTTCCTTTAAAGGTACACCTTTCTCTGATAATGATAACGCAGTGCCAAGTTTAGGCAAAGGTCATCGAATTCAGAATACTCTTCATAGGATCGTAAGTAACTGTCTTCTAACTTCTTTACTGCCTTCATAATGCTACATCTTAATGTGAAATATCGCCCAATACCAAATTAATCTTAACGATGCATGTCATATAGGTGTGAACTACGAGCATCATCCAAATCAGCCATATTTTGTGTGTTGGTTCCAAAACAATCCTGAATGTTAGCCGTCAAGTTCTCTTTAATTTACTAGTTCTCAGGATACTCAAATACTTAAATAAAAGCCTCTGAGCCCAAATTCAATGAAAAATGCATCATTTCGGACTTCAAAATCAATCCATTTGTCAACAAATTTATACGACAGAGAACTTAACACATAGCTGAGGACTATTCAGACAATAAATAAACGAAAACACAAAGAGACATTCTACTTAAACAAACGCTTTATTGCCCTACCGCTGGAAGATTTAATTGTTTTATTGGAATTGAATTTGCTAGATACTTTAGATGGAGTAGGTACTTGCCTCCGAATTGCGTGAGGCTGTCGGCTCTCAGGCGATATTTCGGTATGTGTTCTTGAAGGAGGCTGACGATCTCTACTTCGGGCACTTCCTCGCTATTGCACACCTCTGGGGACAAACGAAACGTAAATTAGTAAGTTCTAATTCTATTTAAGTTACCGGACGACCGGACGTACAACCAACCGAAGCGGAGTCGGAAAGCTCACCCGATGTTGTGGATGTGGATTGGGGATGTGGATTCAAGTTACTGATGCATTTTTGGTAACTAAAGTCAGTGACCAGCTTGAGCAAAACTCAAGAGTTTTGAGGTCGATGTTGAAAGAACTAGTATGTAGGATTCAGTACGCCTCAGATAGGCTCTTTTCATGCAATTTAATAATTGATTAATTAAAATATATAAAATTTAAACATATTACAGGCATTCGATCAATCTCAGTTCATCGCATTAAAAACATTTCATTCAACCTCTGCATCCAAAAGTAGACAACCGGAAGAGATTGCTTTAAACGATAAGACCGCTCATTGTACATCAACTAGAATAAGTGTGTTTTTGTCCATTTTTATTTTTTGTGTTTCTTTAAACAACCTTGTGTTTCCAAAAACCCTGAAACACATGATTATTTATATATGATGAGTAGCTATATTCCAATTCTCAAGTTCCTCCCTTTGAAAAAATCCTAACAAACTTTCACCCCCCATTTCCCCACATTAAAATGTCAAAATCCAAAAATCCTGATGTTTCACAGCTACAGTTACTGGGCATAAATAAATAGTGACAAACATGACACTATTTATTTATGCTCAGTGGCTGTAATTAAAATTTTCATGTTTCTAATTCAAAGAACAATGACTTTCATACTGCCCCTTAACTGTGAGTCGTCACAGGACAGCCTCGCAAACAAATCGTGACAAGTATTTTGCTTTCTCTACATATTCGTTAGTCCTAGCCTCAAAGGTAGTTTCGTGTACTTTGAAGATGTGGTTATCTTTAGGTTGCAAATAAAGTTCCCTTAAAATTCTTTAGGTTGCAAACGGAATGCCACGATCAAAGTAGTGAACTTCTCAATGCGGTATCAAGTCTATATAAGTGCATAGTACAGCTACAGAAGGCGTCTACATTCCGTATTTAGTATGGAAACTGCAGACAGAATCGATAGTTCCCCGCTCCAAACGCAGCTGCGGCGGATGACCGAGCCACAGCAGAAAATAATAGTATGTAGTAGGAACCGAGCCTCTAGGGCCATGTACTCTGGGAATGCTGTCTACCATCTGAGCTAAGTCTACATTAAGTTAGAATAGAGTGGATTGGATTAATTTTACACCTTAATACGATGCAGTTAAGCGCCTGAAAGTTTTCGTGACTGCAGGAAGAAACAGATGATAGAGATAACCGTAAGCTGTGAGTATGATCTATGGATAGTTTAATTACATTTGTGTATGTAGTTTTTCATTATAGATCACTGCATTATGAGCGTAAGAATGATGTTTTATATAATAATGGTTTGTGTGACAGGACAGACAAATTCTCGAGGCACAGTTAATATTTTGTATCAAAGAATTTAAAAATATAATAAAAAATATATTAGTTTTTTTTTACACAAGGAAGCTCCTGTACAAAAGGGAGCTAATAAGAGTTTTTTTTTCAGTAAACCTTTTAGATGGGGAAAGTTATGCCTAATAGGAAAAAAATAATTTAAAAATATGGTCCACGTTATTCTATACAATTATTTATTTTAGAGTTTTCGTTGGATTGCATCCAAATTATGTTGGTTATGTAAATATGGCAGAGAAGAATATGCGCCTACGAAATGGGTGGTGACATCATTTATTTTACACTCACGTACAGTACATGTATTTTTACAAGTTTTTACGTTCTCATACAACTCTAACTTTAAAAGTTGTGTAACTGTTAAAATTAAGAACGTTAAAAAACTGAAACCAAGAGAGATGCAAAAATATGAGCAAAATCCTGATTTATCAATGCCTATCAAGCAACGCAGCACCTAGAAAAGTAGCAGCAGTTATCAATTTCTTATCGCCAGCGAAACACAGGTAGTGGAGACACAAACACAAATTATCATACAGTTTGTATCTGCAATGCAGAATGCAAAAACATACGAAGACAATTTAGGAGTTATTGGCGTAATGAAGCGCTTTAATTTCCATCTAACGGATATTGGAGAAGGCCTGTTGTAAATTGTAACAGGTTAAACAACAATGCAGCTACTTATGCTGCGGTAATCACGCGGTAACCCTCGTTACGACTGTGCGATGTTACAAGCACATACAAAGTACCCAATTAGCTTAGGAGTGGTAATTCGTAAACATCACCGTCATTTTCATCAAACTAACGACCACTGTGCTAAGGATTAACATGAGTAGAAAGCGATGGAGCTAATCAAGCGGCGATTGCTTACACCGTACGTTCACAAGCTGATAAGATTGATCGAATGTTTCTCTTGGAACTCGGGTGCATTCACCAATAAACTTTGATGTATATTCGAATACATAAACAACCAACAGCCACATACAGTCCTGACCATGGGATCACGGTCCTTGCAGTTAGTTCCCCATACCCCATACCATACAGAGAAAATTCCTGTGTCGTGGGTATTAGGAACTACGACTACCGGGACACCACAACACTCAGACCCGGGACAAATATCTGCAGAACATGCAAACATTTGTCCCGCAGAGGGAATCAACCCCGACTTTGCGTCGCAGCCGGCTACTCTTCCGCTGCACCACCGACGTACCCAAAGTCAAAAACAAATAAATCTCTGAATTTAATAATGTCATACTGTTGTTGCCATCATCACATGCATACAATTTAGTCGAGAACTCACCATTACTCCAATTAAGAAGAATATCTTGTCGCTTCTCGTGCATTTCATCCTTACGCCGCGGTCGCGGTCGCTTTATCTTCGCCGACATCGTTGTGCACACTCATAAGCAGATAGGTACACCAAAAATAACAGTCACATCACAACAAACAATGTTATAAAACCACCAATTGCACTATTTAGATCTGCGGACGTGCACTGTGTAACGAACGCGTCCGTAATCAACCGATATAATTTGCTTGCAGATAGCATGTAGACGCGTCATAAAAACCCGATAACAGGCAAAATCTATCAGTTACGACTGGCGACAATGACCGTGGAAGTCTACTGGTACCTATCTAATGTTATATTAGATCTCTTGGGAGTTAGATTCCATGGCGATGGCGGGGACAATGAGATAAGTTAGTAAAACAATTACATTGTTCTCGGGTCACGAATTAACGAACGTAATAGATTGAAAGGAAACTACTTTCCATTTCATCGATTGAGCGTCTGATATCTTGGAAGAGTAAAGTTTGTGAAGTAATAATTGGTTTATGGTACAATTGCGCAGCTGAAAATAACAACAACGAAGAAGTTTTTCAGTGATAAATGTTAGCATAGCAAGGACTATGTGACTTTTCAAGATTTTGTGCAATACCTCTACAGGTAGGTTTGTCTACACAAATATTTGCATCTAATAATGAGGCAAAATTAATAAGACCAGTATCGCCTGAGTATCGTCTGCTTTTTGCGTTTACTTTTTGATACCGTTGATGCCTAACATTATTTCAAATCAAAGATTCGTCTCTAAGGATTTGAATGTATATTATGTATATTGGCAGCACATTAAAGTTCTGTGATTCACTCTGGAAAAATAACCAGCATTTGGAAATTGGGGCAGTAAAGCTGACAACGATGTGGATGTTTGTCAAAATACAATCACAATAAACTTTACTGAAACACATACAAGGCCTTCAAGTGAATGTTGATTCAGTTGGGAAGTTATTTAAGGAAAATGCACGAACTTAGTTGACTTTGAGACATTGTAAGTTGATACAACGCGACAACGGATTATCTGCAAATCGGTGATGCCGAATGTATGCAAAGTCATTACGCTAACAAAGTTCATTCAGCTCGTGTCATATCATATATACATAACGCTAATTGATTGTTTCCTATTATAGAACAAGCACGGGTCGGCGCGCCAAATTCAATTCTAAATTATATGCCAAAAAATCTACGTTGCATCTAAACACACGTTCTTTTTCCATCATACTTTTCAAAGAATATACAAATTCTTGAATTTTAGAATATGCAAATTCTGATTCATCCTGCAAAATACTGCGCCTTTTGGTAATTAGCTGCGGTAAATTAGTTAAATATGAACGTTAATAAACACCCTAAAAAGGCGTAGAGAGGTAAAAAAAGTTGTTCGTCAGACAAAAGCCCTGTTAATAGACACTGTGCGAGGCCACACGCACAGTGCGCCTGTGGAGGCGGTTCGGTCGACGCACTCATTCGAATAACCAATAAAAATAAGGATGTCGTCAATGAGTTGGCATCGCTGCCATAGCGGGGTCACCTCAGCGTTGGGCTGTCCCGCTACTGTTGGCTGACGTAACCATTATTGGCGACCTTGTATAGTCACAAGGGCCGAGTAAACTTAAATTGCTGGAAATATCACAACCAACCAACCATGTCACAAATGGTCGACCTTTTATAGAGCTCAGTTTGAGAAATGTTTACCATTTAAGAGATCAACAGTTGCTTGCCGGCTGACTCAATTGTATACAATTGGGCCATCGACTCCCACAATGATAATGCATGGATCGCGTTAAGAAAGCACGCCAAAGTCGGTTATGTAAGGTGTTTGCTGTACGTTACAACAGTACATCGCACAAACACATGACACAACCGATGGACGAAAGATAAATTGGCCATTTTTCAGGGCGTTATAATTTCACTTTCGCTTTAATTCGCTTTCGTTTTAGTATCATGTTATCAGTGACATTGTGACTGCAGGCACAAAATATCGATTGATTGCTAAGATATATTTGCAATTATGTATTCTTTAATCTTGTGGTCGTGGATGTTTATTATTATTGCATTGTATAATACCAATCAGAGCAGCATGATGACTTTAAATAAATTAAATTTTTATAAAAATCTAGTTTAGACTTTCTAGTCAGTCAATGAAAATGAGTTAGAATACGCTCTGAAAACAAATCGTAGTGTTGATGAAACTCATTAATCTTGTGTATTAATGAGTAGTAATACTGAAATTCAATGGATTAATAGTCACCTATATTGAGTCTACTTACTTCTTAATATTTATCGTGTACTTTTGCAAATACAATTATATTGTGTAACCGCTATTATTTTGTATGAAAGGTCAAAACAATTTGAAGAACCCTCACTAGACGTTTGTTAATCAAAAGGAGAAAACGGCCAGTAAAAGCATGCTTCTCTGTTGTATACCTTTCATTGCTCAGTTCTTGTGGAAAATTGGTGGTTGAGGCTGGACAACGCTGAATAACAAAGAGATGACACTGTATTTAGATCATCAATTTGTTTATAATTTACTCAATTTAAATGTTTATGTACGTTCGGATAATAATCGTTTCTAATACCACTGTTGTAGATAAAACAAAAATGTTACGGGTACTTTTAGGACAATGCTTGCGGGACTGTTGATGAATGAAATGGTTTAGGATATGAGAAAGCACCTCGATAGAACTAAAAACTTTTCATTTCTAAATCTTCCGCCAAAGCGTGTCCCATGAGCGGGGGACGCCGCGACAGCGGTTAGAAGAAAGCGCGGCGTTACACTGAAATACTCACGCGTTGCCCGCCCTACTCAGAATAGCACAGCCTGGCAAATAGCCAATCACATCGATAGTTCACCCCATTCATAAACCCTAGGCTTTTAAAAAGTAATTCAAGAATCTTAACCCCGATATGATGATTAAGAATCGGAAGACGTAGTGTAGAACCAGATGGATGTCGAGAACAGTGGACATGACACGGTAATACTTGCATACTCAGTTTCAGAGAAAGTAGCGAAACTTGTGAATGCCGATATGACCAAAATATATATATTTTTTTAATTTAAAAACTTGTGTTCTCCGCCGTATACTGCAGCGCTCTATAGGGACTTGTGGCGATAAAACCTATCTAAGAAACATTAGCCGTTGGTATATTATGACTTTGATTATACCTCCGCATAATGTAATTCACGCGTAACGTAAGCGATATGAAGGATACCGGTACCAAGCCTTTGGAAGGAGGATTGCCTGGACGTGTCTTTCAAAAGGAGTTAACCATTTTTAACCATCCATTTGGTCATGCCGGGATTCGAGCTGACGACCTCTGGAGAACTCAATAAAATTGAAGGGGTAGATCATAGGCGTGATGATAATTTTTGAGATATTGTTAAATCTTGATCGCCGGTCTCTGCTGTTCGAACAACTGCGCACTACAAAAAATCCCAGAAGTGTGCGTTATGTAACATTTTAAAAAGAAATAACCACTTATAGAGATATACCCGAAACCGTGCTATGGCCGCCGAGTTTTTCCATAACTGTAGTACTTTAATTTTCTGACACAGACGAACATAGGCTTCACAGGGTGTATCTGGATATGTACCTTCTTTACTGAAGAGGGTAATTCTTCAGGTAAAAACTTTTGTTTTAAGACTTTTCGTTTTCATTAGATACAACTTTATAATTACCTCCAAAAAATGCCAAATGCACAACATGATTACATGATGACATGGTAGGATGTCAAATAAAAGCTTGTAAATTGTATTACAGGTACGAAATAAAAAAATGGAAAACTCACCAGTGATAGTAGAAATGGTGCGTGTGCGCGGGGCTAGCGAGGGCGCGCGAGCCGCATCCTGGAGGGCCGCCAGCTTGACAGACTGATCTACAAACAAGCATCATTTTTAGCTTGGCCTTTACAGCATTAGCCTTTGAGATAAAGGCCAGGCTATTAACGATGGCATAGATCCTATAGAAATAGTCTGCAACCATAATACCGAGTGTTGTTACTTTGATAAGAGCAGTAAGCGAAAGAGTAAGAGAAAGTGAAAATCGTTAATTTCCATAGATTACAAGAACCCCTTGGAACCGGACAACCAACCAGTATCTATGAACCACCTTCCTTCATCATCATCATTAAAAGTCTGGAGAAGTACACGCCTGGTCATGACAAACAATCTCGGGCTTCCTCCATCCACCGACTTCCGGCGACTTTTAAGGGGCATCGCTCACTGGTAAGTCGAGACGAGATCGCGGCGACGGCGTCGCGGCACGATTGAGGCGTACAATTTTGAATCTACAGCAAGCTAAAAAGACTTGACTTTTCTAGATGCCCGCGCTTCGAGGCCGCCGCCGCGTCGACTCTTAATCCTGTGAGCGGCCTGCATACAAGAATCTCTTCAACTCTTCCCAGTCCATGTAGGTTCAAAATTGTAAGCCTCAACCGTGCCACGACCTCGCCTCTACTTACCAGTGAGCGACGCGCCTTAGATGTCATCAGTCAATCATCAGATGAGTCCGTTCTATATGGTTCACGTTAAATCCAAAGGTCTGAAAGATATTGCTTTTAGCGATGAGATCGTCCACTGTACTTCCGTAATTAGTATGTCTTGTATTTTGTTGGTCTTGGTGTTGTGGTACCATGGTACTCGTAGTTTCTGACACCCACAACATAGGAATCCCAGTTTGGGTCAGGACAATGTATGAGTCAAATGGGTGTTTTTTTTACAATAGGATCAAGTGAAAATGTTTTTAAAAAACAGAAACCAAAATGTAACTACTTACAAATCAATTTTGTAGACTCCTGTCAGCTTTAATGGGAGACATTCACCCTGTAATAATATTTCCCAATTAGATAAATCAATGGAAACTGTTCCTTTCACAGGACTCACAATTAGTCTTGTCTAGGTATATATACATAGACAGATTATAAAATCTTACAATTATTTTTTTAATTTAACCTGTTCTATCCCACTGCCAGGCAAATATGTCGCCCTTTTCCTATTTATAAATTTTGTTAAGTAAGGTTTGAGAATAGTTGATCTGATTTTATTGAGATTGGAAAAGATGTCAAGTTGATTTTAACCTGAAATAGCACATAATAGCTTAATGGTGATTTGTGGTGTAACATTTATGGTTCGAGTCCAGTGTAGGTTGTATTTTTGGGATATTATAAAAATATGGATATGTAAGGTTACTTTTATGTGTTCTGTTGTGTGTTTATTTATTTAATTTTTAAGACCCAAGGCATAGGCAAAAGCTGGGTAAGTACTGTAATTTCAGTCACATACCCATTTATGTAGGTGATAGGATGACTGATGAGTTATCTCCAGTGCTTATTCTGGCAATCTAATAGTCATACTATATTAAGCATTGTGTATAATATGTCCAGTTCAAAGCAGGAAAAATTCTGAATGAATTGAAGTAAACTATTATCAACTTTACAAAAACACCAACTATATCAGAGGCTTTACTTAGTACCCATCACCATTTTGCTAGTGTAATTAGGGGGCTGGACTTACTTTGTTGTCATCATCCACAACCTAACTTCACCCACTGCTATATATATGTATCTCATTGTTGGGGCATTCCTTTTGATTCTGGGCTACTTTTTACTAGACCTGGACAAACTCTTAAACTACTTTATTACATTTAATTGTTCAATCATGCCTCTAGCACTATTATATGCTTCACTGTGACTAATTGAACTTTATTAGGGGGCAGCCACTATTGTTATACCAAAGTTGTTCTTTTCTCTTGGTCCATCTATGATCCTTCAGTTTCCTATGAGCAGATTTATTGATTGTGAAGTTGGCCTCTTGGACTAAACTCCATTGCACATTCAGAAGAATTAGTGTCCTTTATGAGTTCCAGGATATTGTAGCATTTTAGCTGTTTGCGGATTAGGTTCTAGTATGTGAGGCCAGGTGATAAGGATGATTTGACATTGTATTTTTGTAAGCCATTTCAGAGTTTAGCCTCTTCCTGTAACCCTTTAGTATGGAGTTTTATGGATGCTTGCAACACCAATTTATGAGTTGGAGGCACTACCCCAAAACTGAAATCAGGCTTGTTTACTAAAATCTTATTTTCTGTGATCAGTTTTGATTCTCTCCTATAAGTCAGATAAGGTTTCAAAGTTATAGTGTAATAATAAAATTAGTTCTCTGAGCTATAGGCCAACCCTGGTGTTGGAGCTTACATATAGACCAAAGGCCTTTATGACCACTTGGATGTTATGGTGAGCCCCCCGTTCGGAAGAGCTCAGCTATTCATCATCAGAAAGACAATATTTTTTATAAGGTCTATCTTACTTCACTACGTAAGTTCTAATAAGTGCAATAACTATGACCTTGCCGTTCAAAACTTGAAAATCCAAAACCTCCATCCGACACCACAGCACTGTTCACCATCACAAGGAAAACTCAACAAGGAAAGGAGATTAATTAATTATCTTTTTCTAAATCCAAAAAACCTTGTCAATTCCACATTGAAAGCGTTAATACACAACACATACGAGTCCAACAGCAGAATAGAAATTACTCACAAATCACACACATTTTTTGGATTTTTTTGTCGTTTCGTATCACAGATGAAAAATTTTTTGCTATTTGTATCATAGAGAAAATTTTCGTTTAAAGTAAGACCATAATGTTTAATCTATGGTGTGACCAAAAATTACAGTAACAGAACATAAAGTTGTGACGCACTGACTAGATAAAGGATTAGCACAGATAATAATAATAATAATAATAACAATCCCGCAGGGCGCGCTTGTGGCGAGCGTTCGGTGCGTGGCGACACCGCGGAGCCCCATTACTGGCGTCGACAGAGACCCCTGACTTGCCTTAGCCGGCCGGTCGGAGGTGGAGGCGCAAGAGCGGCAAATATGCTCCAAGGGTGAAAATGTTAAAGGCATAAAACCGGGAGTAGCGTTTAGTGAAACTGCAGCGCACCTCTCGACACCCTTTTGCCGTCCACACCAACGTTGCCTCTACGCTGCATATCGTTGGCGGCACTTATGGGGCCAGTTTAGTGGACGGCAAGTCATCACCTGCCATTTGAATTTGAGTCAGAATTGGCAGGTGCCGTTTCATCCTACATAACCCAGTAAGCATATACTCCTGCAATAGCCCAGATTACCAGTAGTTTCATCATTCGTCATCCACGAAATAACGTTTTTTTATATATTTTATTGTATTAAAAGGCCTCTTAGTGTTAGTTTCGGCTAATGCCTTTAAAGACTCCAGGCATAAGCCTGAGATTAAAAATAAATAAAGAGGAATAAAAATAATGCTGGACATTTTTTCACACGGCATCATCTAGTATTAATATTTATTCTGTGCCCAAACTAAGCAGAGCTTGTTGGGAAACAACATGACTGGTAACTACCTACTTAGAAATAACGTTTTTTTTGTAACTAAACACCTAGAACCGAGACAAATATTTACAGATCATACAAACATTTGTCATTTTTGTTTAGATAATACATTTACTTGACGCACTTGACAATCAACTTTCTGTTGAATCAGCACAACAGCAAAAAAGATTATCTTTGGTGCAGCAGCTTTTCTAAAGGATTAAACCGAGTTTTGAGTGAATCGAACCCAGGATTACATTTTTTTTCATGCAAAGTTTAAAACTCTATTGCACACCACCCAGGTGTAGTTTTGAAAAAAATATGTGTTTTATAATTTACTTTAAAGTTTATATAAAACGAGTTTTGAGCATATCGAACCAAATAATAAAATTTTATAGAAACTTTACCACCCTGTTTAACCCTGCCTAGTTATTTAATAACCTATCTACTTGTTATTTTGTTGGTGAACTCAAGCCTAATATACTACGCCTTACTTGTATACTACGTGTGTCAGTTAAGACATAACTGCGTAAAAATATTGGCAGCCATCGGATAATTAACATAGGTATAGTAGGTATAAAATTAGGTATGTACCTACCTATATCAATAAAATACAAGCGGTAAGTACCTAAGCTACTAAGCAACTAGTTACCTACTTATATTAACCCGCCTTGCTTTTAATATTGAACATAAATAAAACAATTCAATTGAGAAACGTCAAACCTTTCTTTTGTAAGAGGAAACAATTCCAACCATGATAATTACAAAAGCAAAAATAGATACAGTGATTGCAGCAGCCAAAGTAATAATCATACCAAATACGAAACCTGAAAACAAAAGCTAAATTAGTTTGTTTTTATGCTGCTTTAGCCAGCTTTAGCTTTAACTCACTGTTTGAAAACCGAAGGATAATAGGTACTCAATTAGTCGCTCTATCAAGCCGAAGTAATTGTAAGTAGAAAAAACATGCTCATGTTTACTCACTATGATGGACATTCTCAGATAAATAATAAGTACGGAAGGATACGAAAAAAGGGGTATTCAGAGGCGAATTCAAGCATTATACATGCCGCACATGCGCACGTTTTGTATAAGGTAGTAGGTAGTAGTGTTCTACAGTTGCAAGCCTATTTAAACACTAACCATGGCACATTGAATTCTAGATTCTTAGGGCATGTCAGTCGGCATGGTGTTGTCAGCACGTGTTAAGGCACATCAATCTCAATAAGTGTAAAAATCTAGTTTTGCACGACCGGGTTCCCACTACCCTCGGACCAGAAGCCGGGGAGGCCTACTAAGCCAACACAGCTCTTATTAGGTAAGTAGGTACCTACCTTCGTACAAAAATTTTAAGCGTTAATTAATTAATTAATGTTCCGTTTTTGGAATTTACGTAAGTTGTATTTCTTACCTTCAACTAGTAAGACCACGACAGTCAAACATAAAAATCCAGTCGTTACTAGCACTGAAACTGTAATGGCGCTAGTGAGCAATATTATAACACATGAAAATAATAAAGTAGAGAGTAAAGGCTTCTCTAGAGCTTTAATTGCGTGGCGGTGGATTAGTTCTTCAAGTTTTAGAGTTGCAACGTCCAAACTTGAAACAAATGGACCTAAAAGAAACAAAATGATAAACTATTTACATATATTGCTTAATTACTAACAATAGGTGAGACAGCACATGTGCAAACCTTGCACCTACCTATAGAAAGTTTTATGGCAACGATAAATGCATTTTCCAAATTTATTTCCATTTTAAAGTCGATAAATTATTTTATTAAAATGTGAACAGCTGTAATGCAAGCAAACGAAAAATAAAATGAGAGCGCAAAGTAACGCTCACAAGTATAGGCCTTTCGGTATTTGAATGTAGGTAGATAGATAAAACTTAACTTATCAAGGTATTTTAACCTTATTCATTTCGATTAACACTACGTACTAGTATTTCTGATTACCTACTCTGTGAGTAGTCTGTAACTGATGCACCACTAATGGCTAGTTTACACGTATTAAGTTCATAAGTCGATAAGTATATTTTTAAACTAAATTTTAAGTTAAATCATGCGTGTAAACAAGTAATTTAGTAAATAAGTAGACAACTAAACGATTAAGTGAAGTAAAATAGAATTTATTCTATTTTTCGGATTAAGTAGCCGCGCGCTCCGCACCCCGCACACCGCCCGTAGGCGTGGTTTCGTCATTTGCGTGATTTTATGCACATTTGGACAGGAATCATTTAGTGAAGCTCATAATTTGCGATGCGTGGATAATAATAAAAAAAAGCAAACAATGTCGAAGTGGAATAAAGATAATTTTATTTATGTAGGTGAATGCACATCGTATTGAAGTATCCGCTTTTAGTATGATTATTCTGTCATCCTCAGTGCGCAAATATTGAGTCATCTGCATAATCATCTGCCAGTTCTGTAAATATAATCTACACTGGCACCAAGCTCGTTTCTCCTACTAATCCATTTTGTCTCCCGAAAACGCTTGGGCTTCTCCTGGTCTTCCAATACTGCATTGTTAATTGCATAGCATTGCAATGCAATAATGCGTTGCAGTAACTTCGCTCAGCACCATGAAGAATCACTGAGTTTATAATCACACGCACCTCAATGTGGAACGTACTAAAGAGCATTACTAAATTACTTGTTTGATCACGTAAAAACGCAAGGCTACCAAAATTAACTTAATATTTAGTTAAAAATTTAGTTACCACTCAATCACTTAGCACGTATAAACCAGCCATAATGAGAAGACATACAGAATATCGAAATCTCTTGCCTCTAAGCAAAGCCCATCTTCCGACTTTAAGTAAATATTGAAAAAAGGTAGGTAGAAACAAGATACCTATCAACGACTTCTAACCAGTGAAATATAACGCTAATCTTTTTATTCTTGAAAACTACTTACTTATTTAAACAAAATTCCTGTTTTGATTTACAATGGAAAGTAACCTACGAACAATATACATTCTATTATTATTTTCCTTTTCACCCTTAAATTACCTTATCTTTCTGGCTGTGCTAATAAAAATAGTAATGGTAACTCTACCTTTATGTCTGACAACTAGCCGGTCTAGAGAACGCACTCTCTGCCTCTCTATTCTTGACAGACACGCCGTAGTGACATAATTTTTCGCGGGTGTTTTTGAGTTTGACAGACGTACACTAGATTTTGGTTGTGATTTGTTTATATTTTTTGTTTTCATATTTTACGATTTTCAGGTGGTTTTCGTGTGTTTCCGCTCTATAGAAGTACTTTGTGGTAGTGTGATTTCAATCTCCTATCTTATTGTATTCATTGTAATTTGTTTGAATTCGTAGAATCGAATCATGGTACGTGTGCGTTTTACCTTTTTTTCTTTACGTTTTGTATCAAGCCAACCAAGTTATAAATTGTTAGTGCGCTCACAGAACATTCAAAGCCTTCATTAAGTGTGTGGGTTCGCTGTTGCAACTGATACTAAACTTGTTCCAGGTGGGCAGTTACGATGAGAACTTGCTCCCTGATATGCTGCCAATATACTACACAAGGTTGTTTCCACAAAATGTATTCTGTCGATGGCTTGCGTGCGGAAGCGCCCCTCAGCCCCTTGCAAACAGAGAACTTTCCTTCACCCTAGCTGATGATGTGTATCTGCGATATTTGTCTATTTGCAACCAGAAAGAACTGCAGACTCTGCTACAAAAGAAATGCCCTCACAAATTGGATATTGGTGCTGTTTACAACACAAAGTAAGTACTGATTGTTTTTAAAATTTTGTAGAGCTGTTTTGACCCAATGGGTAGTAAGTACCTTGACTCTAATCTTAGATATTGGTTTCAAACCCCAGTGCCTAAGTGAAAAATGTATGTGCATTCATACATACTCAAATCAGTGAAAAATGGTGAGGAAACTGGCATGCCCTAGAACAAAAATATATGGCACCTACTTGGTATGCTCAGAGATCTTTGCACGGAGTATCTAGGATGTCCGTCATGGAAATGATGGATTTCATGGATTAAAGTTGTGACATTTTAAACCCTCTTTGGACTAACATAAAATCAAGTTCATTCACTCAGACCACAACCTGTATTATGCAGTGTAGGAACCCGATGGACCAGTGAAATCTGAGAGGTTTATTTATTAAGAACTTTTGTAGTTTTTTAATTATATCATAGGTGTAGTGGGCTAAGACCCGCCTGAGATGCAGAAGGTTGCAGGTTCGATTCCCGCTGTGGGACAAATGTTTGTGTGATTTGCAAATATTTGTCTCGGGTCTGGGTGTTTTCTATACATATATATGTTTATGATATGTTTGTATTTACAAAAAAAAAAAAAGTAGTATTATCAACCATGTAGTTCCTATAACACAAGCTCTGCTTACTTTGGGGATGGATGATGCTGTGTGAAAATGTCCAGCATTATTTATTTATTATTATTTTATTTAACCTTCATAAACCACAATATTAGGATCAATCAAATCATGTTCTCCTTCATCAACAACTCCCATGAGGTTGGGGATACTGGAACACTGCTGACATCAGTCCTTCTCCCAAGAAGGGGTTTCTCTCAAGGAGTTGGGTTAGAGGAGGGATGATGCAAAATACATCCACATATGGAACATCAGTGTAGATCTTAGTTTCCGCATTTAGAATTGGAATTAAGATCAATATGGGAAAGTAATGATTATCTCTGACTACTTCTCTTGTGATCTTAAAGGTTGCAGGAAGCTTGTGTATGAATTTTTCCAACAGTGAACTCGTGCATAGTTAGGATTATGATTCATCCACTTTTATTACCTTTCAGGCCATCAATTGGGCGGCATGATGCAGTAGTGTTGTCCAGAGAGCTGGTGTTTGATATAGATCTAACAGATTATGATGAAGTAAGAACTTGCTGCCAGGAAGCTAAAGTATGCGAAAAGTGCTGGAAATTCATGGTTGTTGCTTGTGAAATCATTGACAAGGCTTTGAGAGGTACTTTACTTGTGTCTTGTGGTGTTGTTTTACTCTATTTATCTATTTTGACGCCCAATATTATAAATGCGAAAGTATGGATTTGCAGATCATACAAACATTTGTCCCATGGCGAGAATCGCACTCGCAACCTTCAGCGACTCAGGCGGGCCTTCGCCCATTGCGCCATAAGTCCATGAATTGATCATTGATAATCAAGAGATGCAAGTTCGTTACATGCTGTGGGCCAAATTATAAAAAATCCGCATGCAAGAGTAACAAACATCCATCATGTTTTTTTTGCATGAAAGAGAAACAAACATCCATACTCACAAACTTTTGCGTTTATCTATCTATACTAATATTATAAAGAGGAAAGATTTTTTGTTTGTTTGTTTGTACCGAATAGGCTCGTAAACTACTTGACCAATTTTAACAATTTTTTCACTAATAGAAAGCTAAATTATCAGGAAGTAACATAGGCTATAGTTTATTTTCAAAAAAATAGAGATCCATAAGAAAATTGCAATAATTTAACCCAAAGTAGCAAAATTTTGCCTATAAAATTCATTATTTGGCGTGCGCTGAGAAATCTATTGATGATACATAAAAATTATGTACTACATGATTAAAAGTGCAAAATTATTACCTACAAAAAAGTCCTCGAGGGAATATATCTAACTATCATAGTAAAGTCACAATAGCAGCTTTTGTTTTCTAAAATTTAATTAGATCGCCTGTGGAAACAAAGTTGGTTACATTCGTATCGTAGTATTAATTCTTATTCAAATAAATAGTTTTATTATTTAGGGTATTTGTGTAGCAGTAAAATACTTTTTAATTAATTTGAATCAGACATTTAATTTCGAAGTTATCACGAGTATAAAATCGAAACTAACGCGGGTGAAACCGCGGGGCGCAGCTAGTAATAGTATAAAGTAGATTGAGTTAAATTTGTAAGATGCATATTTATATTACAGAGGACTTTGGCTTTCAAAGTATTCTATGGGTGTTCTCCGGTAGAAGAGGCGTGCATTGCTGGGTGTCGGACTACGAGGCTCGCACACTGGATAGTCCAGGGCGCGGATCCATTGCTGATTACCTCTGCTTGATCGCAGGCGGGGATAGCCAGAACAAGAAGGTGCACTTGGGAGGCGATAATCTGCATTCAAGTATCAGGTACCTACTTATGAATTTTGGTAATACTATTATTGTATGCCATATATTTCAAAATTCTTGAGTTTTTAAACATATGTGCGCAATTAACACACACTCAAAATGGTGAAGGAAAACATCGTGAAGAAACCGGCATGCCATAAAAACAAAATTATCTAAGGCATGTATTCCCTTGAGTGCGTATATCATTGAGGATACCAAGTAGGGGGTAATCAGAGGCACGTCAAAACGCGCCATTGGTTAGTTTTCCAAGAAACGGCGATGGGCTTGCAACCTGTCACGTGGGACGACCATGCAAAACGCAAACATATCCAAATATAATGTTTGTTTATGTGTTTTTTTGTTATTTTTAGTTTTATTAAAAAAAGTGTATCATAAGGGTTTTTATATCTTATGACTTCTAACCCTTGTATGTTTGTTCTCATAATATAAATAAAACTTCTTTTTTAGTACACATTTCTTTTTATTTTATCTAAAATAAGTCAAAACTTTTCGAACACTAAGTAATTTTCTAGGACATGGGAAAATTTCATATTCCGCCGCCATTTTCCTGTGAGTCAAAGGTAGTTTTTTTTTACGGATTAGGTTGGTCAACAGGTTAAGATAGGGTGTTGGGTAGATTAAGGGGGTTTAGTTAAGTTTTTCATAACTAGATAGCGTTAAAAAATGTGACCAAAAGCTAGAACGCGCTATCAATGCGTTCTAGCTTGTGCATAAGTAAACTTGTGATTTTTATAGAAATTGTCTACCGTCTACCTGAATACAGCAATATACACTATTGGCTTGTACTATTTTTGAAGCAAGTAGCTAGCACCCAGAATCAGTCTGCGAGAGTGTTCATAGGGTACTAAGTAACTGGATCGGGAGCATATAGTCACTATCTCGATCAAATGCGTGCAAAATTTTATTGGATTGCCCAGCGGCCTTTTTTAGGTACAGTTGATAAAAAGGGTTCAAAATAATCCTGCACCCT
The DNA here is from genome assembly GCA_958496245.1 of Perizoma flavofasciatum. Classification (NCBI taxonomy): domain Eukaryota; kingdom Metazoa; phylum Arthropoda; class Insecta; order Lepidoptera; family Geometridae; genus Perizoma; species Perizoma flavofasciatum. Next base: position 6,340,281 of record OY292425.1, on the reverse strand, counting down.
GCCAGAAAACGTTCTTTTAACATTATTTTTTGTCCCCTTTCATTCCACCTATGACCCGTCCTGGGACTCAAAGTTGACGAATACGGAAAAAACTAATGCGCGCCTCATTTCGATCGTTCAGTTAGATAATAAAATAAGGTTTGTATAGGCCCTATTGATATACTCAAGAAACTAGGCTGAAAAGTTTTGTGACTTTTATGGTTTAACCATTACCACTTTTAGTGGCATTCACCAATGAGCGCTTTTCTGTTTCGGAGGGTACGTTGGATCGGAGCTATCATTTAGCGATGTCAGAGCCATCATTAACAGTGCAATACTAGTATTGGCCATTAGCTGCATCACAGAACAATCATAAATTCGTATAGAACACTATGCTTCAAACTTGTTGCCACCAATTTCATCATTATTAGTTTATATTAGGCCTTTCCCAATATGCGCCACTAAGCTCGGTGTTCTTCTCATCCATTTCCTGCCCTACTCTATTCTTAAGACATCATTGCCAAGAAGCGGTCTCCACTCGAGAACAAGTTTACCCCAACGCTTGTCGGTTCTTCGACTTATGACTAGCCCACTGTCACTTCACCTTGCTAATCCTCTGAGCTACGTCAATGACTTTTGTCCCACTTTGCTACCAATATCAAGAAATATAAGACGACCTCTGTGGTGCAGTATACGAAAGCCCGCCTGAGATGCAGAAGGTTGCGGGTTATATTCCCGCCGCGGGACAAATGTTTGTATGATCTGCAAATATTTGTCTCGGGTCTGGGTGTTTTCTATGTATAAAGTAGTATATTAGTCATGTAGTTCCCATAATACAAGCTCTGCTTAGTTTGGGGGCTAGATGATGCTGTGTGAAAAATGTCCAGCATTATTATTAATATAAATTTGTATGTTTCAGAAGAGCACTGAATGTGATTGACAAACATTTTGAAGAAATATTACATGACCAGGAATTCCTATCAACCCCAGAAAGGCTGAATAAGTTCTTGAAAATGTTACCAGATGACAATCTGAAGACGAAAGTTGGAAAAGTGTTGGAGAAAATGCATGATTCATCTCTGGAGAGATGGAATACTTTTCTCAGTGAATATGACTCATATTGCAGAGAAGTAAGTATCTCATTAGATTATAAATTGGTTTACAGAATATTAAATTGACCACTGTTTCACCAGTCATCATCAGTCTGAAGAAGTCAAATGCTGGACTTGTCACCTCCGTAACTTTTCATCAAAAAATGGTATATGATACTAATTGTACTATTTATTTTTCCTATAAAAAGCCCCCTCTCATATGACGCACTGTTTTTTTTTACTTTAGACGTGTTTGCCGTCACGCATCGCAGCGCCCCCTACTAACGTGTGGCGTTAAATTTATCTTAGAACCATCCTTGAAGTCATACAAATCGATTGCAAAATGCCGCATTTCAATCGGATAGGCCATTGCGGAGACAAATGGTACCAGAGAAACGAACAATCTCGTAAGGCAAACGCCTAACTTTCATCTTTGAATCCTAAGTCCCCGCGTCAAGGTAAAGGAAAACCGCAAAGTTTCTCCAGACCATTTCTATCTAGCGCATTTCTCTATGCGCAGACGCATAATATACGGGCTATCGTGAATTTGATTGTTCATATTGTAAAAACGGGAATTTTCACGTACTATCGGTGAAGGCACGGACTAAGTTTCGACTCATACCGAGAGTCTTCATCAGGGTGAGTGATCGCAACGCTCTCCCTCCTCGTCGCATCGTGAAAAATCCCGTTTTTACAATATGAATGTACGGAGGACCACTTATAAGGAAACAGCCTGTTATTTTGATGTATAAGCTTTTGCGTGAAAGAGTAACAAACATCCATCCTCACAAACTTTCGCCATTATAATATTAGTAGGATAAGAGGATCCAAGGTGATAATATTCCACTTTCTGTTACAGAATGGCAACACAGTCCGCAAAATAAAGTACTTGGTAGAAGAAATCAAGATACAGTACACCTACCCTAGATTAGATGTAAATGTCACTAAAGGATTCAATCACTTACTGAAATCGCCCTTCAGTATACATCCGAAGACTGGCAAGGTGTCTGTTGTCTTCAAACCTGGCCAAGCGAAAAGCATGAAGTTGGATGAGGTCCCAACGATCTACACTTTACTGGACGACAGTGCACCGGACAATGTTCAGCACCAGGCTAACATGAGAACAGCTGTGAAAAACTTTCAAGAAGTCGTGTTTTCGTTGGAAAAGTCCGAAGCATTGAGGAGAAAGAACGATGCAAGTAAGTATCTCTCGATGATCTCATACCTAAAGCAAAATATTGGCCTCGATTCTGTAGTTCACTAACTAAACTAAATTTAAACTGTCGCTGTATTTTACTGATAGTGCAAGCAAGAAAGAGATAGCTACAATTTTAGTGCTTTCAAATCAGTTTACGTGCCGCTTTTCTTTGTGCTATAGTCAGCATGTTTTGAAATGACGACTAAATTAGTATGGAAAACTTAAATCTGACTAATTTGACGGCACTAAAACTGTAGCTATCTCTTTCTTGCTTGCACTATCAGTAAAAGAGAACGACAGTTTAAATTAAGTTTAGTTAGTGTACTACAGAATCGAGGCCATTGTTTGGCAAAAAAAAAACCCCTAAGTACTTTTCATCGTCTAGTGTTATCATCATCGTCTATCCCCCTAGTGATTTGTGGTGATAAAACCTATCTATAAACCTTGAAGTCTTACATATCGATTGTAAAGAACCGAATTTCAATCGGATAATAATTTCGGAGATAAATGGTACAAGCAAACAAGCAAATTCTAATGTCAAAAACATGTACGGACTCCTTACATCTCGTGTAACAAAAATATCCCCATTTATGTACTACTAGCTTCTGCCCACGGCTTCGCCTACGTGGTACCTGGATAAAAAGTAGCCTAAGTGTTATTCTAATGTGCTTTTTTATTACTGTAAAGTTTCATCAAAATACGTTCAGAAGTTTTTGCGTGAAAGAGTAACAAACATCCATCCTCACAAACTTTCACGTTTATAATATTAGTAGGACGTAAAATATTTTAATCCTGGGTTTTACTGGAACGAAATGTCTTCAAAAATGTAAACCATTCGACGTTTCTTTTCAGGTTTATCAATGGACTTCTAAACAAATCAGTGATGTTTCAAGTACCTACCTATCCAAGGCTAAAAAAAAAAAAAAAGTGTAAAAATATTATTTTTATTTAATACAGTGGCAAAAGTAGGTACCTGTGATGCCATAAAAATAAAAAATATTTTGTGGTCAATCAAATGAAAATAAAATACATAGTTGAATATCTAAAATAACATAGGTACCTAAACCAAGCTAATAATGAGGTAGCGTCTAGTATCCAGAAGCGAACTATTGCTTACCGGTTTATAATAAAATTATATTACATAAGTAATCATGTCGGTGGTAGTATATTTGTGGCATAGAAAATTATAGTCTACTATTTAAATTATAGTAGAAGTATGTAAATGCTAGAGTTTCAGTTATTGATGGGTACAGCGCGTGAAACAGCCCTTAGACCTGCCAGGTCTATCATAGTGCCTAGTAAGCGTTATCTTCACGAGTGACAATATTTGTCTGCCTTTTCTGACGCGGCGGCTCAAAACACTCATTCTGGTACCTAAAAGCTGACATTCACCAATCGTTTTTTCATTCGGCCATTCTGGATCGTGGTGCCGGAGTTCATCTTTAAATACTTGTCAGCTCGCATCATTGAATCTCAAGTATTACACTGCGTGGTTTGGTAATTTGTGATAATATTTCATGAGCGATTTTCGAACGAGACTCAATTTGTAAAACAGCCTCATTGTGTGTAGTATCGTGTTGCCTACTCTCTGTGAGCAGTTTTGCAAGTAGTTTCGTTACATGCTCAGTAGCCGAAACATGCCGACAACTCGGTTTCACGCTGGGAGGCAAGATAAAGTTATGAAGAGATTCAAGACTCCAGAGAGCATCGCCCGGCTCCCGCAGAGGACAATGCCTAATAAAGATTTCTTAGCTTTGCTTACTACTCTGCAGCAATCTCAATATCAACTCTATCAAAAGATATTGCTAGAGAAATCTTCAACTCCGGTAATGTCAGCCACCACGGCCGAGTATCATAAGACTGCTAACGCCGTGAACGCCAGTACATAGCAGGTAACCAACTCCGGGTTCCAATTATTAGCCGAACGACGTCTCGTTATTCTGAAATAGTTATGACAGTTTCTTTAAAACAATGTCACAACTTTGACAGTTTTTCACGGAGAAACGAAACTTCATCTTTATGCAGTTGTAATTGGAATCCGGTGTTAGTAAGCTAAGCTGTCGGTAGCTTAAGTCGCATTTTAACATCATTCGAAACGTTTCCACGCTTACCAGTGAACTCCAGTGAACTATGCCTATAGTTCACTAAAATAAATGAGTGACATATATAAGAAGGTAAATTAAGCAATTCTGGTGTGGAATATTTAAGAGGTATCAGGTGTACACCTTCATATGGAACAGCTTAAAGCTACATTGAGAAAATCTTCGAATCCAATCGTGACGGTCCCGTTTTGCTGCGTGTCTCGAGCTCTGAATGCTTCTGTGAACCGCTGCATTTGTACGCACAAAACTATAAAACTGTCCACTGAAATCTTGCCTTCCTTTGGGTCACTTCTTTTAACAAGAAAGTTGATGAAGTCTGGAGAGAATCGGAATCCCATCTGATTCAAAGCTGAAAAAGAAAGAAGAATATAGCGTATCGTTGAATAGCAAAATAAGTTCTAGTTACCATAAAACTAACATGAAGTTGCTAAACGGAGAGTAGTGGGGAATAAACAAAAAGATGGTGCTGTAATCAAACTATGTGTATAAAATGTTCAGTTATTAAAACCTACAGGTAACTAGAAAAATAGAAATATATCCGTTTTTAGTAGAGGTGTAGTTCGTTATAATTTCTTGGCCACCATGTTCGTCTATGTCTCTACAGGGTTTTTTTATTTTCTAATACGAAGTACTAATACGTAAAAAGCGGTTTCTTTTTTCGTCCGTGACGCTGCTAACAACTGAATAGCAGCAAAATCTGTGTTATTTATGGTTCCGTATCTCAAAAGAGACCATCTATACCGCAATGCTGATGATGATGATCTCAAAAGGGGGAAAACGGAACCCTTAAAGGACCACTTTGTTGTCCGTCAAGACTCTTTTTCTCAGGAACGTGTGGAGGGGAGGTATCAAGTTGAAATTAATAGCTAATACGTAGCTATAAGAATCCTAGGAGCTCGAAAAAATCAAGCTTCTAAGTTAACGGAATAAAAAAATAGCCATTTATGCGACATAATTTGATACCTACTGAATAAATCAAAACCTAATAGGGTTGACCTAGAATCATGAAATTTGGTAAGACAGTACAATTACAGGAAAAAGTCCGAAAATTGTTAATTTGTTGTTATACTTTATGCAAAAATGTTTTTGTGATAGATTACAAACTTACACTTGCAGTTAAATAATTGACCGGGACGTATATCGATGTATTGGCGAAGATTTTTTTAACTACAAAGTTAAGTTTGTCTTTTAATCTGGCTTATTCGGAAGCCTCGGTGCGCGAGTCAGGCTCGCACTTGTCCGTTTTTTTTGTTTTACCTTTGGAGAGCTCTTCTTCATCGATGCATCCAGATTGGTCCAAGTCATAAGTTTTGAACACTGTCAGCCACTGGTTTATGTAAGTATAGAGTTTATCAAACTCCTCAAGATTGATGTGACCCGAACGATCTTTATCGAACATGCCTGTAAAGAAAACACGTGTTATAATCGCAGGCCATCTATCGTACCTAAGTACTAAGTGGTTGTAAAATCAAAGTTCATCATTACACACAAGTGTACCCAATCATTGGAAACGCTCGGAACACGGAATTAGGAAAATGACATTGTGAGGATTTTTTCTTATAATTCGTACATAAAATCGGTGCGTGTTGCCAGAGATGACCCTATGGTCGTATTGACCAAGATATTGATGGTAGACCAAGTTTCAGCGCATTATGACACTAAAACTTGGTCAATATCTACACTCTTTGTGACCGGCGAGCGTGGTCGCGGACGGTGCTCATGAGGAAGACCTCTAAACGGTCAACGAAATGTCAGCAGGAGAATAGTAAAGTACATAGTATAGTCGAAATAATATTCTAAAAAGTAGAATAGGTCAAATTATAATGTAGGAACAGACAAAGGAATAAAGTCTCATAAAATATATTTTTTTTATTAACGATTATGAATTTGTGTGTAAACCCTTCTGACCGATAAATCTATGCTAATATATAAAGTTGAAGAGCTTGTTTGTTTGAACGCGCTAATCTCTGGAACTACCAGTCGGATTTGAAAAATATTTTTTTCTTTTGATAGCCCAATTCTTGATGAAGGGCATATGTTACTAGCTTCTGCCCACGGCTTCGCCCGCGTGGAACCCGGATAAAAAGTAGCCTATGTGTTATTTAGGTGTTCGTAGGTAGGTATACTTACTTACATATTATGCAGATGGCTTACCTATCATTAGATTACAAGCAGTTTCAGAAAAGGTCTGCCCTTGAGCGTTCACTAGCGCTCCTTTCAATTCTGGAGCAGTAATGAATCCCGACTGGTCCTTGTCAACAGCTCGAAACCACTGCTGCACTTGAGGTGAAATGCCGCCGCCCGCTCCGATCGATGGATAAGGCCCATGGCCAATTTCCAGCTGGCCACCAGGCTGTTGCGGCTGGCCTCCATAGTTCGGCTGCTGAGGGTGACCTCCATAGCCGGGTTGCCCGTATCCAGGCTACAAAGTTAAACAAGTTTTTCATTTTACATAATTTGGAACCGTTCGCGCCGACGACGTCTTTTCCATCACGTATTGCCGCAGTGACGTGTGACGATAAAATCCTATGTAAGAACGTTACTGAAATAATGCCGGACATTTTTCACATAACATCATCCCCAAACTAAGCAGAGCTTTATTATGAGAATTAGGTGCATGCCTGATATACTACTTTTATACTTTTTTGTAAATACATACAAATTATACATAGAGAACACCCAGACCAGACCCTAACATAACTTAACTTCGTACATAATTACGGCATTAAAAACAGTTCCAGTCTATTTTCTGTTTTCGCCGTTCCACATTGCAGCACCCCTTGTGACTCGTGGCGGTAAAATATTTTTAAGAACCCATGAATTGATAAATAACTATTGCAAAAACCGCATTGCAATTGGATAAGCTGTTTTCGGAGGTAATAGTAATAGAAAACAAACAACGTATTAGAAATACGCATGAGCTCCTGTGGTCTAAAGACTACCTATAGTTTAGTCAATTCGGGACTGCAAAAGTTCTTTCTGACTAAATCTCTATTGCACTTAGGTAGATACTTGCATTGCTATGTCTGTTCCGGCTGTAAGCCTACCTATAGTACCTACGAGTGAAAAAGTTTAAGATCGCTATGTACCTACCTGTAAGTACTTTGGAGCAATAGTTCAAAGAAGAAACAACATTATTTTTATCGACTTTATTCTAGTGTATAAATAGTTGCTGTAGGTATTTACATAGTGGGTTAGGTTTTATAAACATACAATACAAAACTGCATTAACTATGCAAAAAATCTATACTATTTTCTGTATTTACACTGGTTCTTAATCTTAGTACATACTTACCTAAAAATATTAAAGGCAACATTTACCCTATTCTGGATTCCTAACATTGAAGAAGTACCAACGTACCCACGTACATTACCTCAATGATTTCTAACAGCTTAATACTACACATAGGTATATTTTTATTGTTCAAATAACTTTACTTTATTCCACCTAAATAAAATTGTTGTTTTGGTATAGACAAAAAAAAATAGGTTTGGTGTATACAAGGCAAAAAGGGTTAAATACTTGCTATTCCCTAACATCTTATTATTACCTACATTATAGTTACCTATGTGTTGTAGGTATATGTAGTGAGTGTTATTTAAAAGATAATAAAATATAATTACAATAATATAAATATAATTGCTACAATAACAATTTAAAGTTTTAAGAACCTAAAAGTTATTAATTTAGACATAATAGATGCCATGTTAAATAGTGTTACTCATATTTAAAATTATAAATAGAATCAGCTGCTTGTTGAATTTCAACTATGAATAACTTTTATATAACTAGGCAGTAGCAGGTTCCGACATTGATTCTAACTTTAACAAATTCAATGTTAATAATTTTCGGCAACATTCATTAAACATTAATAAATGTTTTCGAAATTATTATTACTGACTTTTAGTAAATTAATTTTCAACTAAGTTTTACATGTAAACTTGCAATTGTATAATAGCTACTCATAAGTATTTAAAGTTCAGGTTATTTATTCATGAACGTTTTTAGAATACATCATTATAAATTCCAAAATCTTTCATACATGATTTAACTGGTAAATATTGTGAATAGTCACAATATTTACCAGTCAAATGTTTGAGTGTATGCAGAATAGAATATTCATTTATACAACTGTGTATATAAAAATGTAATGAATGCAGTTTATCAATGTGGGGTTTACTGAGGTAGTTAAAATAACGGTGGTTTATTTAGTGCACGGCAACAATTCCGAAAAATATTGACTTGTTTGAATTTTACTTTTTCATTCGAAATATGCAGTGCTGATCAAAAGGTTGCAAAAACACATACTTATTATAAATGGTATTTCGATTTGGTGAACGTAAATAGTTGTACTTAATCATACTCTGGATTATTTTATCAAATATTTTGAGCTCAATGACAAAAGGCTTTTTTTTTATTCAAACTGCATTTTACAATAGACTATAAATGATTTCAGAAGACATGTCCTTACAACTAGACATAAAATAAAAGCTACCACTCAAATCACAAAAGTTATTTGTATATTCTATACAATTTATATCAGGTAGGTACTTAATTCATAAATTTTTGAGAAACTTTAGGTATGGTATTTGTTACAACTTGTTAAAAGTGTTTAATTTATATTGCCTATGCATTTTAATTTATAAATAAAAATAACTACTAACTTACTCTAAATGACGTTCAGTCTTTAAATCAAAACCAATACTGGCAAGTTAAGTTTGTTATATTTTGTACTAAACAAGGTTGATCATTGCATTTTCACTAACTACATTTCATGCACAAAAAGTATATTGTCCATTTTCCCAGATTTTTTCAAAATTTTGCATCAATAAAAAAAATGTATTTCAAGTTCATTACATCATTACTAATAATACATTATTGGTTTAGTTTTCATTTAATTACAGTCAACTTGTAAACTAGACATAAGTTTAATAAACATTCATTTTAAGCCATCAATTCGGTGCATACATCTAAGTTGATAGAATACTAAAACTTCCAAATATCTTGAATCTTGCTCAAGAAAATTGACATTATGTATAATTAGTGAAACTGCATTGGAACTATGTAGTAACTATGAGCTATGTGTATAAAGAATAAAACAATATCTCAACAATACTAAACATTACTACTGTGACTAGAAAAACTATATGTAGCAGGTGTTACAGATTTATTTACACACACTTGAATAGATGGCTTAAATGAAGATGGGAGAAGTTTATGTGCTTCAGCAACAGGGGAATAACTTCTGCATACAGCAGTCTCAAAATGCACTTGCTCGCTCCTATCAGGAGGTACACCATCAAAGCTAGTCTGTTTACCAGAATCACCAGTCCCACTATCCTTACATGAAGAATGCTCTGATAAATTGTCTGAGAACATTTGGGGCGATTCACTTTCACTATGTACAACAGGTGTCATTTTTATACTTTCAGCAGGAAAGGTAGGCACTGCACATGCCATACGTCTCCTTGTATGGTATATTATTACCACCCATATTATTGAAGTCCCTACAGCACAGCACACAACAGTTATTATAATAATACCAGTCATATCTTCTTCATTTACCATTATGGCTACAGGTGGCAGAACACGCAGCTCTGTCATATCCTTTTTTGTCCCAAGCTCATTAGTAATCTCACATTCATATCGACCTGCATCATTTGCTTCTGCTCCAATTATTATCAGTAATTGATCTTCAGCAGTTAAGAAGTAACGCTCAGAGGGTGCTATTGGTATTCCATCTTTTAACCACTTCAATACAGGTTTTGGCGAGCCTGATATCATGCATTGTAATACAACAGAGTCCCCACTTGTTACTTCTTTATTTTCCATCACTCTGACAAAGGATGGCTCTTGCAATACTGTCAATGTAGAATTTGCAATTATAGTTCCAGCAGGATTTTTGGCTGCACAACTATAAATACCAATATCAGTGGTTTTTGCATTGACTATGAAGAAGAGATGGTCTGTTGGCATGACATTCATTCTTCTCTCTCTAGCTGCTGGAAAGTCATTCCCGCCATCTTTTTTCCAGGATATTTCAGGCGGAGGATCTCCTGAAGCAGCACAGTTAAGAGTAACAGTCTCACCAGTCTTAACAGTTACATTAGTTGGTGTCTGAATAAAACGGGGAAATGTTACAATATTCACTTTTGCTTTGGATGAATATGTGGACCCAAAGTTGTTACTAACCACACACTGATATTTCCCAGAATCAGCATGAGTAACATTTGGTATGATAAGAACTGATGTAGCTCGAGGATGGCCATTGCCAGATCTGGTGATATTTTCATACACTAATGGGTTACTAATATTTCCATTATTCTTTTTCCATAAAAATGTCATATTGTTGAAAGGATTTGATGTTGCAGAGCACACTAAATTTGCTGGGCGGCCTTTGATTGCCAGATGAGTTTTGGGATGTTCCACAACTTTAGGTTTAGGGGAATCTCCACAGTTTTCCTCTTTCAGTTTTGTGATAGATGTTCCTCTGACTTCTGCAGGGTAAGCACAGATAGCATTTATGTATTTATGCTCAGATTTCTCTCTCATCCACTTCACAATCCATAGTATATTACAGTCACAAAGAAGAGATGAAGAGTTCAAATGAAGCTTTCTCAATTTTGTCATTGATTCAAAGGCATGTTGTTGTATTGATGTAATGTTGTTACCGTTCAGGTCTAACTCATACACATTAGTAAGTCCTTCAAAAGCTCTTGGGTTGATTGACTTTATGTGATTTGCTGATAGACTAAAAGTTATCAAGTTATGTAATTTTGAGAAGGGTCCAGCCATATCTTCCACTGTCCATGATATTTTGTTATTGTTTAAATGCAATGTCTGTAATTGCACAACATAGCTAAATGCTTCTTGTGATATTGATGATATTTTATTGTACCCAAGGTAGAGAGTTCTCAGATTTATTAGGTGCTGGAATGTTCGACCTTCTATATGTGTCAAATAATTGTGAGATAAGTCCAATGTTTCTAGATTTGTACACAATTCCCAACTTCCAAAATCAATTTCTGATATTAGATTGTTTGATATTAATAGTGTAAACACTGATTCCAGGCCATAAGTCCATCCTTTTGATACACTTTTTATTCTATTATGATCTAATTGCAGTGAGTTCAGCGATTTGAAACCAAAGAATGCTCCATCAGTCAGGTTTTCAATATTATTGAATCTCAGTTTCAAAGTTGTTAAATTGGACAATCCTTGGAATAACAGTCCTGTTATATTAGTGAGCTTATTGTGGTTTATCTCCAATGTTTTAAGATTACTTTGATGACTGAACAGGTGAGCGGGAAGTGACTTTATTTCATTCCTGTTCAACTTCAGCACTTCTAAATTAGTCAAATTGTCAAGTGCACCTTCTTTTATGAATTGTATCAGGTTGCTGTTCAAATTCAGTATTCTGATGGAGCTGTTGTCGGGAAATTTGCCCACACCAATAGATTCAATACTATTTTTATTCAAACTTAGTTCCTGTAATTGTTCATGTTTCAGAAGATTAGGTATGTTATGCAAGCTGTTTTTGTCCAATTTCAACTCTTCCATGTTCGACAAATCGTCGAATGCCTCTGTAACATTTTCATTCAGTCTATTGTGGCTAAGATCTAACTGTTCCACCCACTTGGGAATTTTTGGCACTGATACGAAATTCTTTTTAGAACAATCAACATACAATTTCAGGCAATCACATTTTTGTGGGCATTCTAAGCTTTCTGCCTCTACAAAATAGCCTGTCTGTAATAATATGGTTATAAACAATAACAAATAAAAGTCTCCCATTTTCATGCATTTGTGTCGATGTTCGTTTGAACAGACGATCAGTCTCTCTTCTTACATAATTATGTGTTCAATCACCACACAAGTAAAGTTTACACTAAAAGCACAGCACTTAAAGTTATTAGACGGTTATTCGGCATTTTAGTGAGGATAAAACTAACTCACAAAATAACGTAACTATGACAATACATTTAGCAGCCATTTTATTTTACTTTGGTTGGTTTTGTTTGCGTTTGGTTAGTATCTCGTTCACATTCAAGTTTTTTTTTTGTTGCCAGATCGGACAGATTTTCGCTTACGTTTTCGTAATATCCTAATAATATCCGATGAATTTTCTTATAAACGTTGTTTATGCATAAAGTTTTTTGGGCATGAAATAAAGTAAATTATTATTAAATCCTTGTTTTTTTTAACCCCCCCGTGAGCGGCTACTGGTCTGATCGATTCGAAATTTAGTACCTATCCTGTGACTTTAATATTACAACAATAACATAGTAACTTTGACCTGATGCTGCAACATCATCTGAAATCAGCAGGATACTCAAATTATCACCAAAGTTACCCCAATTTAATTCCCCACAATCGAGAAAAAAAAATCTGGCATGACAGCACGAGTCTCTGTATTGAACGTCCATGGAATGCACAACCAAGGAAAGTACAGCCAGTATTACAAACCATTGGTTTCAAATACTTGGTTTGTAATACTGCGCGTGCATTCCCTACACGTGTTGACCTTGTACGGCCAGTTTTGTACAGCCATGGAATACGAACCAATTTCATGCTGTTTTCATGTGCGAGTGCTATCAAGGGGCAAGTGCTGTGATGCCATAGTATTTTGCGCTATTAGTAAATTAATGTAGATGTAGTAAGTAGATTAGTTATTTATGTCGGTTTTTTGCAGATGAACTAACCGGTAGGTTTTATTTATTTGAACCCAAGTTTGTTGGATTAAGTTCGGATAGCAATCCTCCTTTTCCGAGTGGTAATAAAAAAAAACCTAATAACCTAACCAATCCAAGACGGATTTGCCTAGGAAGGATTTCTCAGGCCAACTTATTAACTTATTGTTTACATTATTTATCAATGGCAACTCTTGGTTGAACATATTAGAACTTGATCGAAGCTCGAAACGAGGCTCGTTCTCGTCATGCGACTTATTCGCATCGACCAATGAGAGCTCACGGATATGACGAACTCTCGACCAATGAGCGTCGAGAATATTGGTTTGTAATCCGGGGTGTACATTCCAGGGGTGTTCAATACCGTCATGTGTTTAGTTTGTACGGAGCGTATTGTACGACCATGGAAAGCACACCCAGATAATTCAAACCAAATGGTTTGTAATACTGGCTGTACTTTCCAGGGTGTGCATTCCATGGTTGTGCTTTGCATGGACGTACAATACGGTCTCCCGACAGCACTAGTTGTGGTTAAAATGTTCAAGGCTGCGTTTCGTTTCTACACTCCATGAATTGTTATTCTGTGGCTCCATCTCCATCCATGTAAAATTCGGGAGACCGTATTGTACGTCCATGCAAAGCACAACCATGGAATGCACACCCCTGGAAAGTACAGCCAGTATTACAAACCATTTGGTTTGAATTATCTGGGTGTGCTTTCCATGGTCGTACAATACGCTCCGTACAAACTAAACACATGACGGTAATGCACACCCCTGGAATGTACACCCCGGATTACAAACCAATATTCTCGACGCTCATTGGTCGCGAGTTCGTCATATCCGTGAGCTCTCATTGGTCGATGCGAATAAGTCGCATGACGAGAACGAGCCTCGTTTGCACTGAGCAAGTTTTAATATGTTCAACTGGTTAGGTTATTAGGTTTTTTTTATTACCACTCTGAAAAGGAGGATTACTATCCGAACTTTATCCAACAAACTTGGGTTTAAATAAATAAAACCAACCGGTTAGTTCATCTGCAAAAACCCGACATAAATAACTAATCTACTTACTACAGCTACATTAATTTACTAATAGCGTAAAATACTATGGCAACACAGCACTTGCCCCTTGATAGCACTCGCACATGAAAACAGAGCATGAAATTGGTTCGTATTCCATGGCTGTACATTCCAGGGTTGTACAAAACTGGCCGTACAAGGTCAACACGTGTAGGGAATGCACGCCCAGGAATGTACGCCCAGTATTACAAACCAAGTATTTGAAACCAATGGTTTGTAATACTGGCTGTACTTTCCAGGGGTGTACTTTCCATGGTTGTGCATTACATGGACGAACAATACAGGGACTCTAAAATTCAAGCTGTTTTTTCAAAACTCGAGACAGACACTGAAACTGAATTATGTACCACCTATTGAACTATCTGGAATCAGAATTTCCAGCAGTGTGAAGAATGTATGGAATGACGCGGATAAGGGCTTTCTATTTAAAATATATATTATTAAATATATATTTTTATAAATAAATAGAAAGCCCTATCTAAGGTATTTATCTGTATTTGTGCGTGTACTTTACTGTGTTGCCTGAAATAAATGAATTATTATAAATATTATTATTAAAATATGTTTAAACCCAAGCTAGGTCCAACTGGCTCGATAGATGGCAATGGCACTATTGGCACTGCAATGCGATGGCTCATTTATGACGAAAATTAAATCAAAAGTTGTTGGTTTTGTGCTTGCTTGTCAAGTTAGCTTTATCAAAATAAAAAATTTAATGTTAATCAACTCGATATGGGCCTGTTTCAGGGCATGTTAGCTGCGCAAACTTCAACGTAGAATAATGGTCTACCGGTCCATATAGAAGCTGGTTCATGAAAATGTTTGATGTAGTCTACGAGGGTACGATAGAACTGACATGATCAAAAATCGACGGAAGTTCTTAAAAGAACAATTAAAAAAAAAAGGATAATTAACTGGGCATTCTACATTTACATTATGAATCCTGGAGATAAATTCAAACAGGCATTCAGGTGTCTAAGGCTGGACTAAAGCATCCCAGAGATAATCAAACAATTAGATCAAGCTATTACTAGTATTATAATATTTGTGTGTCAACTGTTTATTATAACTGCGTAATAAGCTTTAATAACCTTTGACAACCTTTATGGTGCAGTGGGTGAAGGCCTGCCTGAGACGCAGAAGGTTGCAGGTTTGATTCCCGCTGCGGGACAAATGTTTGTATGTTTAGCTAATGTTTTTGGTGTTTTCTTTATACAATATGCATGAATTTACAAAAAAGTATATAAGTAGTATATCAGTCATGCAGTTCCCATAATACAAGTTCTGCTAGATGATGCTGTGTAAAAAATGACCAGCATCATTTAAGTAAGGCTCTTATCATATTATTATTGATACATTAGCAGCTATGCAGCTAATGCGTGCAATGTTTTTTATGTTAATCAAGTCTGTATTCGAAAGATTCCACTGAGGGAGTACCAATAACAGTTTCTAATAATTCATTCCAAGCGACTAGCTACATGGTTAGGTAAGAAGTGTTTTCTTACTGGGATTGTATATACCTGGTAGCATTAAGTATCAGTTTTAGTAAGTGGCCTCTCTCAATTTATTATCAATATTAACTTAAATTTCAGTTCTATTCCATTTTTTTTGCCTGGCTGATATCTCTTATCTTTCAGAATATCTGACTGTCTCAAGATTTTTGTTATATCACAAAAATTTCAATCTTAGCAGGACTTGACCCAAAGACCAGTGACCTCCAGCATGCTACGGCTATACCAACTAAGCAACAAAATATTTTTCAGCTAGTTACACACATTTTAAGTTTTTAAGGTACTTACATTATAGGCCATTGTAATGTTCTTCACAAGTATCTGCAATAACATGAAATGCAATTAGCTAATTAACTACAGTGCAGCAAGGCAATTATTACTAATAAAGTGAAAGCAACTTTTAAAACTAATATGAACCATAATCATAATAATATTATGTGAAAATTTGAATATTATTTTGTTGCTAATAATCTCAGAAACGCCTGCACTAATTTGGATGATGTATAATTTGATATCTAGAACAACACATAGGCAAAATTTTATCATTTAAGCCTTTTGGAGTTAAGAGCCTCGATTCCAAAGGGATTATGAGTAATGACATGGATAGCTGGATGGCCAAATAATAAAAAGAAATAATCTATTTAAGAACATAATGTTTCTACTTACTATTTCAACTTAAAATGTTTCTTTAGATTATTAATGACACAGTTATCACAGTTTTATTGACCTTTATTTATCAATAAAGAATGCTTCAAAAGAAAAACTAAATGTAACAGTGAGGATACAAATAAACAGTACCTAACTGTAATAAAATAATAATTATCAAATTAGAGTCCTCTTAGTAAATTAAATAATTATCTAGGTAGGTACCTTATTAATAAAATTGTCTTGTACGTCGACTTGATTTCATTCAAAATAAATAAGTAGGTTGTGTCTATTTCAATTTCTGATTTGGGAGCCCCTTCTAAACGTATAGGTTATTTCCTCTATGGCCTCCACTTCACTTCTTGATTAGTGCTTTTGTAATTATCGGCCTCCTTCTCACCCTTCAATCTGTGCCATACTCTCAAACTATCAATTCAAACTTTGAATGAGAATAAAAAAGTACCTAGTACCTGCATAGAATTGCAGCGCAGCTTGAAATTCAAAACAAATAAATTCCATGGTTGTGCATTGTCAGGTTTCAGGCCGGACCTTCCCTGGTCGTAGAATTTAGGGACCTCCTCCCACCTGCCACAATCGCCCATAAAAGCAGAAATAATTTAATCTGTGCCACTATCACACTCATCGTCATCAGCACGCACGTCACTCACAAAGTCATAACTTAATTTCTGAGTTGCCTCTGTTGAGGCATAAAAATAATCCGCTTTCCTTTCTTTTTTCTCAAATCAAAAAGTTTTTTCTAGTATGGATACGTACGAGAGTATAATACTCGTTAAAAACGAGGTATTCGTGTTCAAAATTCCACCCAGAACAACGAACAGAGGCTACAGGTATGGTTACAAACCATTGACTTGAATTGTTGTTTTTGTTCGATATTTTTTTTAAACAATCATTATGTGGGCGTTTTTAGGGCAGCAGATTGGAATCTACAAGAACCACAATGGACGGGGCGTATGAGGCTAGTTGCTAAAGGAGAGGAACTTATAATGAAGCTGGAAGATAAGGCTTCTGGGGAGCTCTTTGCTAAATGCCCAATCGACAAATACCCTGGAGTAGCGCTTGAATCTGTTACTGATAGTTCTAGATATTTTGTCGTGAAGATTCAAGATGATAATGGTGAGTAAATTATTAATTTAATCTTAATACCCTCCATAGAAAAATTAATAAGGGCAAACAAAAAACCCTTGTAAAACACGAAACTTATTAAATCAAGGAAATTTTAAGATTTATGACATTCAAAGAATATAATAGGCAAAGAAATTGGCTACAAAGCAATTTCCCATAAAAACAAACCCTCTTCAAATCACTCGCTAACATTATCAGCATGCTAAAAGTTGTCATCCTCTATCCTTTGTTTAGTGTTAGAAAAGGACAAGGTTACAGTAGAGTTAGCAACTGACTATGCTAGCACGCAATTATCAATAAGAGGGTGAAATGTTTGCTGAGGGGTTTTTATTTATTTATAGCATTTTTCTGATTTATGTTTTATGTTTTTTTATATAGGTTGTTTTTTAGTTGGTTTAAGCATTGTTAATGGCTATATCTGTACACCTACTTGCAAAGGCCTCCTCCGACCCATTCTACTTGTCTCAGTCTTGAGCATATAATATGTAGAGATGATTGTAAAATTTTCTTTAGTTTGACGGTGTAGTTTCCAACCGAAACCCAACCTAAGGCGTTATGAGTTAGTGATCTCTTTGCCTACTAGTCATTTAGCAAATTAAGTTATTGCCCAGGAGTTAATAATGTCTTTGCCTACTAGTCATTTGACAAATTAAGTTATTGCCCCAAGGATAACTTAGATTAGGTAATCAATAGAAAATCTATTGCTTTTCTGTCAAGATGACATATCAAATGTAATTCGATCCTACTAAAATCACTTCACTTCACTTGATTATGCCTACTAAAATCATACATATGCATAAATTTTGATGTTTATTGTGAAATGTCGCTGTAACAGCTAAACTGATTTGGTTGAAATTGATACCTAGCTAGTGACCCAAAATAACACATAGGCTATCATTATACCCAGGCAAAGCTGTGGGCAGGAGCCAGTTTTTCTATTAATTGCATAAATTATCTAAGTTCATAATCATGGTATCATTGAGGCAACAGTCAGGGTAAGATCAAATTCATAGGAGGCCCTTACTAGACAAGAGTTCCTCGAGACAGATTCCAATGGATATTACTGGAGGAGGCCTTTGCCAAGGGGCACACTGCTCTGAGAGACATACTATACAAGAATGACACTTAAAAAAATAATCAATCCAGAATAACAAGGCTATAATGATAATAATAACAGTATAGGGAAAAATTTATTAGTTTTATGTCTGGGTCTACCTTGCATACATTCTAAATTGGCCATACAACCGTGATGGCCCGGAGGATAAGTAGCCTACTGCAACTCAAGATGTGCAGGTTCAATTTCCTGACATTGACCATTTCACATTTGTTCACTGGGTCTGGGTGTTGGGGTATCATGGTATGTTACCCACGACACAGGGAGTCCTTGTGTGGGATGGGAATTATGTATGTGTGTGATGGATGTTTTGTTTTTTCTAGGGTGGTACCTGCAACACCATGATAAATAAGGTTATTAAATTGCTTTTGTTATTGTTAAATCACCTATTGTAGTGTCCCCTAATGACGTGTGGTATTAAAACCTATCTTAAAACCACCCTTGAAGCCATACTAATTGATTACAAAGAAACACATTACAGTCAGATATGCCGCTTCAGTGATAAAATGGTAAAATACAAACAAACAGAAATGGGCTCCTTTCGTTGTAGGTAAAAATATTTATATTTATTTTAGAAACTTAACAATTCCAGGTCGCAGTGCGTATATTGGGCTAGGATTTGGTGACAGGTCGGACTCCTTTGACCTCAATGTCGCATTACAAGATCACTTCAAATGGCTTCGGAAAGAGCAAGAAGGTGAGCAGGCCGGGCCGGCACAGCAGCTAGACCTTGGATTCAAGGAGGGAGAGACTATCAAAATCAATATGAAAATTACTGTAAGTGTTCTTGCTATTTTCTTGCCTTACTGAGTCTGTTAGCAAAATCATTATCAGGACTCTGCCGCCCAAGTACTCTAGCAAAATGGAAAAGCAATTATTATTATTTTAAGTAATCATCACATCAACAGTCTTTAAGAAGTCCACTGTTGGTCCACTGGATGTTGTTTGAGGTACCACAGTACTCGTGGTTCCTGATACCTATGATACAGTGAATATGATTGTTGGGTGTTTAATATTTGTTTTTCTTTGTGCTTTAAATTTAATGAAGATCGTTTTTATCGTTCGTACACCTCAAACACAACATCGCGAGATCTCAGTTTGCGACACTACTAGCACATTTTTGTCAGCATGGTGTCGTTTTTTTTTCTATAAATAAAGATTTTGCGTTTGAAACATGTACGGCTAATTCAGCGCCTGTCTGCGCCTAAAGTTGATGTATTTTCTTTGTAGAAGAAAGATGGCAGTGAAGGTAGTAAGCCTCGTCGCGGCGTAGGCGGTGGCGCGGTCGGCAGCCTGCTACCCCCGCCGCCCGGCACCGGCACATCGCGCCTCCCGCCCCCGCCCTCCCCCCAACACGCGCCCACGCCCGCAGCCAACTCTGCAACCAACCCCGCCAACTCCGAGTGGGGAGACTTCAGCTCTGCCAGGTATTGCTAAAGTGGCATTAGCGATAGACCGTCCATCGTACAACATTGGCCTTGATTCTCTAGTACACCAACTAAAATTAATATAAACTATCGCTCTCTTTGACTGATAGTGCAAGCAAGAAAGAGATAGCTACAATTTTAAACCTGAATTCATAGTTGAGTGTTGAACAGTCCCCCAAAATCCATCATTCAGCATTTGCCTTATGGCTGGGTGTATAATGGTTAAATTCGCACTTGAATTTTTACTTAGCGCCTGAACAGTCCCCTATGGGAGCCCCTATTTGACTATGAGTTCGTGCCTTAGTGCTGTCAAATTAGTCAGATTTAAGTTTTCCATACACATTTAGTCGTGATTTCAAAACATGCTGACTATAAACACGAAGAAAAGCATCACGTAAACTGATTTGACAGGAGTAAAATTCTTGCCATCTCTTGCGTGCACTATCAGTAAAAGAGTGCGAGAGTTTAAATTTAGTGGGTGTAATACAGAATCGGCGCCATTTTTTGTAGTAATTATCTAAGCTGAGACATGATTTGGTGTGCAATAGAGTATTTTCTATCATCTATCTATATATTAGTTTATACTATAAGTACCTAGGACACCTAGGTACATATTAAGTAATATTGTGTGTCCGTAAAGGGCAAACTGTTGGCTCGAAACAAATTAAGTAAGATCTTATGTGTAACAATAAATAAATCTTCTATTCTATTGTAAAACATACCTACTAATTGTGATCGTTTCTTTTACAGTGCTCAACCCAGTCAGAAGCCGACGACACCAGCAAACCCAAACTGGGTTCAGTTCTAAAATATAGGCAATTGTGGTTTGGTATCTGCACATAATGAGGCACAGGACTTAAAGGCAAATAGTTTAGCATTACTTAATACTGTGAATACGGTAAGCAGGGGTCTAGACAAATACCTCATGTTTACTTTTCCTTTCACGCTAACGCAAATTTGTCAAGGAAAAAACTTGCCAGCTGTCAGGTGACATTTCCACTGTTATATGCAGGTTTGAAGGCGGACGCGAACTATCAAACAAATAAATAAAAAACACTCAATAGTCATATACATGGTCCTGATCCTATACTAAGATTCCTTATATCGTGGGTTTAAGGAACTACGAGTAACATAGTACCACCAACACTAAACCTAATTAAAAATCATTAATTCCCTCAGTGAGAATGACTGACGGATCTTACCGTTAGGTTACTCTGAAGATACCGTTTAGGTTTAACTTGGGTGTTCTCAACTTTAACTTGCTTCTTGCAAATTAATCGCTATATCTTGTTACGTAGAATTGTAGGGAAAACTTCAAAACCAATATTGACACTAACCGCAAACACTGTCTCGTATCGGATAATTTTCCTGTATCTTAGTATCGGGGAAGGCACCGACTGTTTCGACTCGTTTCGAGAGTCTTTATTAGGGAGTACATCGCGATGAAGACTTCCGGAGTTATTCGAAACAGTTGGCGTACCAAGTTAAGTGAAAATTTCCCTTACAACAGTGTCACTATTTACAGTAATCAATAACGTACTCGTTATAGATTTATGTGTGTACAGACAACTAGCCTGGAATGTTATGCATTTACGTATGTAAGATTGTTATGAAATAAGAACAATAGGTTCTCACTAATTTGAATTCCAAGCGATCGTGGCGTAACTTAAGTCACTAACCGGTGAATAGGACTAGCAACGTTCATCACGGTTGTAATTTGTATGGGTGACTGTTAGTAGCAACGAGCGTGCCGTGCTTCGGAGATCAAGTTAAGCTGTCGGCTCCGGCTATAACAGCTGCTAAGGGCGGGTTCCAAATTACAGTCGTAAAATGATGACGCCTCGTTTTCCCTTGAAATAATGTCAAATCCTAGACAGTCTTTCACAGAGAAACGAGACGTCATTCGTATACGGCTGTAATTGAAACCCGGTATTAGCCATGTTCCTTCGGCATGAACTTCTATACCGCTCGAAAAAACTCACTATGTACACACTTACTTGGATTTCAATACTTGTGAGTTACTTACGCAGTGTAGTAAGGCCCCCCACCCGATGAACCACCCGGCTGAAGAAATCTTAACCCTTTGGGTGCTTAAGCACAAATGAGCTCCCTAATTGCACTAGAAAAATGGCTGTGGGAACGTGAAAATGGAACTCGCTTTACCTGATTTAGGGTTGATTCTGATTACAACCGTATACGGATGACGTCTCGTTTCTCTGTGAATAACAGTAAAAACTTTGAAATATTTTAAATGGGAAACGAGGCGGTGTTTTTACTACTGTAATTTACCAATTACAAATTTCCGCATTGCTAACTCCGGATACCTCCGGAGTTAGCAATGCGGAAATTTTTTGCAAAACATTCCCACTTTAAAAAAATCGGTCTACTATTTGACCGTTTTCCAGGTATTGGATATTGATAACCCCGGTTTCCAATAACAGCCGAAACCGAACGTCGCCTCGTTTTTCTTTGAAAAAATGACAAATCTTTGTCAGTTTTTCACAGACATACTAGATAGATTTACGTCTGTAATTGGAGTTCCGGGTAAGCTCATCAAAACGAGTGATCCCCCATTTTGTTACTGCAATTAGCGGGCTGGTCAAGACAATCCATTTTTTATTGTCTCTGAAATCCACACAGTCCCAAGGTTAAAGGTAAAGGGAAGCCCGTGGACGAAGGTAGCCCAAGTATTGTTCGTCATTGCACTCTTTTGGGAAGGCCTATGTCCAGCAGTGGCTTTTATAGACTGTTGATGATGATGAAGTACTTACCTACTGCTGTTTTGTGAGTTTTCCATTAGACTATGTTAATCCTGTATCGTACACCATTTCATTATTTATCACAAACACTTTTATAATATCCCCAAAAATTCAACCGCGGTGGGACACGAAATGACCTTCCGCTTCGAGTTCGAGGGCAATTCCGCCGAGGTTGGTTTTTTTGGGAATGATATAAAATCTTGTGATTTACTTTAAGTGTAGGTTAAAAAACCCAATAACCACTACTTTTTAGTTTTAAGAGAATGTCACTTTGTTATTTTTATATGTTATTATTTTCCACGAACACCTAGGCAGACTTTTTTACTAAATTATCACAATACAACGAAGGAATAGATTATAAAACCCAGCCAATATGTATTGTTTTTCTTGGCTTGATGGCGAGATACCTGATCACAATACACGCAATAAGTATAAATAGTTTAGGTGTTTAACATAGTTGTATTTAATCTGTATATCTTGCAACACCTTGTATTTAATTATATTTAAGAAATAGCTACGTTATAATGTTTCAAGCATACTAGGAGCTAAAACTATACGGAACTTATATCAAGGGCCGTAAGCAACAAGGCAATTTAAAAAAAATACACCAACACTTGGTATTCGCCCGAAATTTTACTATTTGGCTCTACATATTGTTGTTAATATAATATTGTTGAAAAGATGCATGTTCTATGTAAATAGTTATAGTGTGTTGTAGCCGTTAAAGTACCTAGTACAGTAGTACCTATATACTTAATCGTATGTACAAATATTCACGTTTTCGGCTTATCAAAGATTAGATCTGTTCTTTGCGTTGGTTCTTGAGAAGTGTACAAAATAAAGGAATAGGCATTACATTGTTTTGTATCATTTAAAAAAAGACGCTCACGTATTTATTACCTATGATGGACATCGACCTCTGTGGCGCAGTAAGCGAAGGCTAGCCTGAGACGCAGAAGGTTGCGGGTTCGATTCCCGCCGCGATTCAAATGTGTCATCTGCAAATATTTGTCTATGGTCTGGGTTTTTGTTTTCTATGTATAAAAAAGTATTTACAAAAATATATATTTCAGTCATGTATATAGTTCCCATAACACAAGTTCCTTACTTTGGCGCTAGATGATGCTGTCAAAGTCAATAGGTTATTATTCATTGAAATCACAAGGATCATATAGAAACGTCAACTTAAAAACTACGTGAATTTAAAATTTGAGTCCCTGTATTGTACGTCCATGTAATGCACAACCATGGAAAGTACACCCCTGGAAAGTACAGCCAGTATTACAAACCATTGGTTTCAAATACTTGGTTTGTAATACTGGGCGTACATTCCTGGGCGTGCATTCCCTACACGTGTTGACCTTGTACGGCCAGTTTTGTACAACCCTGGAATGTACAGCCATGGAATACGAACCAATTTCATGCTCTGTTTTCATGTGCGAGTGCTATCAAGGGGCAAGTGCTGGGTTGCCATAGTATTTTACGCTATTAGTAAATTAATGTAGATGTAGTAAGTAGATTAGTTATTTATGTCGGGTTTTTGCAGATGAACTAACCGGTTGGTTTTATTTATTTGAACCCAAGTTTGTTGGATAAAGTTCGGATAGCAATCCTCCTTTTCTGAGTGGTAATAAAAAAAAACCTAATAACCTAACCAATCCAAGACGGATTTGCTTAGGAAGGATTTCTCAGGTCAACATTAACTTATTGTTTACATTATTTATCAATGGCAACTCTTAGTTGAACATATTAAAACTTGCTCAGTGCAAACGAGGCTCGTTCTCGTCATGCGACTTATTCGCATCGACCAATGAGAGCTCATGGATATGACGAACTCGCGACCAATGAGCGTCGAGAATATTGGTTTGTAATCCGGGGTGTACATTCCAGGGGTGTGCAATACCGTCATGTGTTTAGTTTGTACGGAGCGTATTGTACGACCATGGAAAGCACACCCAGATAATTCAAACCAAATGGTTTGTAATACTGGCTGTACTTTCCAGGGGTGTGCATTCCATGGTTGTGCTTTGCATGGACGTACAATACGGTCTCCCTTAACACCGATTTCCCGCGCGCAACCAAGCCTAGAAGAATCAGGCAACAAACTCTGCTTGGTTATTTTTTGATGATCTTTCATGATGAAATGTCCTTCATTATTTATTTATTTATACTCAGTGAGTAGATTTTTAAGGATACCAGTTAGGGTATAGTCAGAGGCGCGTTCAAACATTACATTTGGCACATGTCCGCGTTTTTTTAAGTATGTAGGTACGTAGTTAGCATTCCACGTGACAGGTTACAAGCCCATCGTCGCTTACTAGAACACTAACTGATGGCACATGCCTTCGAATTTTTGGTTCTAGGGCATGGCGGTTTCCTCATGTTGTTTTCCTTCACCATTTTGAGCGTACCTATGTTAAATCACGTATTCATTCAATATCACTAAATTACTGGATAGAATAGGACGTCCATAAAACAACTGGATAGAATAGGAATTTTTGCAAAATCTCAAACCACCAAATTCTTTTCCATCGTTTATTGCATCGCTCCCCAGTGACTTGTCGCAATAAAAACTACCTAAGAACATCCTTGCGACATGGTATGTAAGTATGTTTGTGTGTGGACTCCCTTTTCCGCATTTAAACTCTTGATTTGTTAATGAAGCAACACATCATTATGCGTGGCAGTTTCTGGCTTAGTTAGTTAGCCAGCCCAACTCCGCCCAGAAGCACATAAGTTTCCTAGGGTCTTCGCAGGCTTCGCGGGGTGACTTTTGGTTGTCTAGGATTTGTATGCGGTGAGTTTTTACGCCCACGACAGCATTGCAGACGTAACATAAGGTGAAGAGACGAGATTTATGGGATGTAAGGCGTACTGTGGTCTTAATAATAAGAGAGAATGGAAGAAGGGGCCTTTACATGGCAGTGGGTCAAAGTCAAAATTCATTTATTCATTAAAATCACCAGGTTCACTTAAAGAAAAGTAAAGCAAACGTTTATTGCAACAAATGTGTATAAAAAGGTATTCCCAAAATAAAAAAAAAACTAAAAAAACAATACCAGTTTTTTTAGTTTTTTTTTTAACTTTGGGATGAATTTTAAAATATATTGTGTAGATTATAATTATAAAATAAGGTAAATGGTTATATAAGGCTTAGAGAAATAAGGAACATCCTTGAAGTCATAATAATCGGATATCAATCGGATAAGCGGTTTCGGAGATAAATGGTAAAATATTACAACCAGCCTCTTATGGCAAACACGTTTACGGAACTTGCTGTCCTTAAGAAGCTTTAGAATTCTAAAGTTTCTTTTCTTTCACACCGTAGTCAGTCGGGCAGACAAACCATTCAATTTAATTAATGAACTTTTGAAAGATGTTGAACGAAACAGTTCACTCTTTTTATTCAATTGAATGATTTTCAATTAAATTTTGAGGTCAGTTTTAAAAATATAGAAAATATAAAAAAAATATTCTGCTTGAGTCTATATATATTAGTACCCGGGTTATATACGAGTACCCGGTAGCGGGTTCTAGTCCCGCTGAGGTTGAATTTTTGGGATATTATAAACTCTTATATACGAGTAGTCCAACTCTGTTCCCTGAGAAAGACTGATAAAAAGAATAAGGAGTGCACGTCATTTTTTTTCATTGACCTATCATAAGACTACAGAATATGGGCTTGTTATGTACATTAGACTTGTCAAACTTTCGTCATGGAGTGACTTTCAGTTACAGAATAGGCCACCCTATTCATTTCTAACCCTGGGTTCCACATAATTATAGTCGTAAACGGGTTACGTCTCGTTTCTCCATGAAACTCTGTCAAAACTTTGACATTTATCAAGGAAAAAAGAGACGTGATTTGGCTACGGTTATAATTGGAAACCGGGGTTACTAGCCTTTCTCTGAAACCAGACTACTTAGGTACCTATTTATATTAATTCTGTTGGAATCCGTTCTGGATAAATGGGTCTACTTTTTAATAGGTCGATAAGCCTACATAGGAAAGAAAATCTCTATTGATCAGCTTTAATATTGGCGATTTGGAATCCACATAGAATAAAGTTATCTAGGTAACCTGAAGGAAGTTTATTTTGGATCGTCCTACACAAACGAAGCCATGTTTTTTGTGGCGTGAAATTGGAGTTTTTGGCGCGCGTGAACTCTCGGGTATTAGCGATTTATCAGTGCTTTGGTAGGTACCTTCTACCCAAATCAGGTAGATATTGGGTAGGGGAAGCTTTTTATTCATTTGCGTGTCATTTTACCTCTCGGGAAAAGACTGATAACTTGATATATAAGCAAGTTACCTTGGTACTTTTATTTGGTCTATGGATATATAGGTAGGTGCCTATACTTACACTTACAAATAATTTGTTAAATTGTTCAGTCAAGAGATACCTTCAGAACGGGAAATTGATCCTAAAGAAATTTAATTTACGTATAATGTAGGATAATAGAAATACAATGTAGGTACATACCTATATGCCTTGTGTACCTCGTATTTTGTATGGAAAAAAACTTTAGTATCGACTCTACATCGATGTTTATATTATGGCGAACGAAAACGTGCCTATTCGGTTAATAGGCAAATGCACTGGATATACTGATAAAGTAGATAGACAGGTACCTAAATATATTGGTAAACTAATAAAAAAAAAATTACAGGTCAGTTCCTCTGACGACCTCTGTGGCGCAGTGGGCGAAGGCTCGCCTGAGACGCAGAAGGTTGCGGGTTTGATAAATGTTTGTATGATTTTCACATATTTGTCTCGGGTCTGGGTGTTTTTATGTATAATAATGTAGCTCCCATAATGCAAGCTCTGCTTACTTTGTGGCTAGATTTAGACATTGTGAAAAATGACCCGCAATATTTATTATTATGATCTGTAAAGTTTCAAACAGCTCAGCTACATATTGAATTTAGCCATCTATTCAATTTAAACCATAAGCTGGTCATTCATCTCGAAGGCTTAGGTCTTATTCTAATATTGTAGAGTAAACATTTCAGAACACATCAATCTTACGAGGTGAGAGTTGACGAGATTAATGAGGCGTGGATCGGAACCGCGCTAATGTTCACACTTATCAGCAAGCCACTACTGAATACGGTAGGTACACTCCACGTGGGTCTACGCGGAGTGTGCTGAAGTCCATGTACTGATAACTGTGCAAGTGCGCTGTGTATATTAATGAGCTCTAGTTTCCTGGACTTGTCAGTTTCAAACCACTAATTATTAGACCGTACCAAATTACCTAGGTATCTATGGATCTAAGACCAACATTCATAAGTTTGGTAATAACCTATATAACTAAAGACCCGGTGTGGACCCGGTCCATCTGACGCAATAATAATAGTTGGCAAAGTTCGCGTAAATTAATCGCCCGTCACCGGCACCGCCCCGCGCCGCGCAGTCGCCGCGTCAGTTTGACCAGGCCTTTACATGTTAATTACACTATCAAAATGGCTGTGGGAACGAAAGGGTAGGTAAGTACGTATTTAGCCGGGCTTAGCAAGACTTCAAAACTAGGTATGCGAAGGTTTAGGTCAAGGACTGATCCCTCTTCAAGTTTTAGAATTTGTAGACATTGCCAAGTATGTCAAAATGAGTCGTTCTCCAATGCTACTTTGTTAGTGTCATTAGGGGGACGATAAAATATGGCGAAAGTAGTCAGTTCAGTTTTATTGGAAATAAATGCAGAGGTAGGCCAAAAAAAAGATTGATAGATTGTGTGCAGAATGACATGGTTAAGAAAGAAGTGAGTGACGGCTGATAGAGGAGAGTGGAAGAAGAAAACATGTGGTGCCGACCCCACGTAATGTGGGATAAGGATAAGAAGATGATGTTGAGTCGGTTTTAAGTTTTATTTTCATAGAAATCTAAATATTTTTAGGTAGGGAAGTAAGTACCACTATATTTTACACTTAGGTACCTGCTTGAACTTCTTGACCTAGTGATACATACAGCCTCAAACATTAATTTGTAGACCGTTTGGAAAAATATAACAACACTCAGGTGTTTTTGGCTAAGATTTGTTTGCTTCCTTAAACCTACTGCTTTAGAATTTCAGCTTTTAAGCAAAAGTCTTCAGATTGCCAACAAATTAATCTTTGTCCGCCCTAGAAAAATCGACAATGTTGAAGAATTACTGTTTAATCGCTTTTTAATATAACATTCAATACTAATCCTCTTATAATTAATTTATCTAAAACCAATATTATCAAAATCGTCTACGTCAAAGTTTGCAAATAGTGAAGAAAACTTTATACAGTGTTGAACCGATTCAGCGAAAAACATAGAAAGCTAAAGCTTATTTAAGGTAATTAAAATATAAAAATAAGGAAATGTAAATGTAAGTTTGTCGAATGTTTAATGTCTTTTTATTCTTGTTTTTATACATTATCAACCATTCTAATTAAAACCCAAAGTACCTACGTATTAAATTCGAATCGGAATTAGATTCCTGCGGTAAAAGTACTTTTCCCAAGATACTATTATATCTTCTTGCCAAACTATGAAATCCGTTTAAGCATGAAAAGGTAATAGACAGACTTATTATTTACTAGCTGTTGCCAGCGTGATGTAGTGTTTTAAAAAAAAACTATACTCCCATACGTGTGTATTAAACATTTTTTACCCCCCTCCCCCCCACCCCTTAAAATGTGAAAATCCAAAAACCCTGAAAAACAAAGACAAAATCCCTAACTACGCCAATGAAGCAGATACAAAAACTCCTTTCTAGTAGAGTTCTTTGTTTGAAAGTTTAAAATTTGAAATGTAGAGATGAAGTAAGCTTAGCTTTTCAAACATTGGACTATAAAACTTACCCGTGCAGCTAGAGTCCTTTTAAAGAAAAACACCCGAATAAATAAAGTAATACAAAAACTAAACTTAACTCATTTAAAAGACAAAATAATGAAAAAGAAGATTATGAAAGTCTTATTCCTTCAAAGTGATTTCTATAAATAATATTGGGTGGCTACGTCTTTGAAGGCTTGTAGATAAGCGATTTCCCATGGGTTATCTTGTGTGGAAAGTCTCGTGTGTCGCGTCCGGCCGTCTGACCGATAAAATAAAAAATATTTAGCTCAGTGTTAGCACTGAATAATCGATAATATTAAAGTAGTTTTTGTTTTATAAGTATTTAAAATACTTAATTTGAAGATTGGTATTGAGCAAGTTGGGCGAAAGCCAGCCTGAGACACAGAAGGTTGCGGGTTCGATTTCCGCCGCGGAACAAGGTTTGTATGAACTGCAAATATTTGTCTTGGTCTGGGTGTTTTCTATGAATGCCATGTATGTATTTACAACAAAAAAAGTACCTATATAAGTAGTGTATCAGTCTTGTAGATCCCATAATACAAGCTCTGCTTAGTTTATTAATATTGTAGTGCCGACACAAATTCTAAGCAGCTACCCCCGGCCTTTAAGCAAGCAGGCCTACTCCTAACGTGGCTTAGTAAAAATGTAGAGAGAGACTAACGAGGAATCGTATTACAATGTTAAATTATCTGATTATAAGGTCTACAAATAATGTCAAATTCCTTCATTATTCCTTATTGAACCGTAAAGTACAGCGATTTGATTGCTGCAGTATAAGGATCATTTACGACCTATGTACGGTTTTTAAGTTACAGCAGAAGCATATAAAGAGTAACTAGCTTATAAGGTTCAGTAAAAAAATATTAAATTCAACACGATTTGAAAACCAACGTGCATTTCCATCATCGTTTGCAGTGCTCCCTCGTGACTTTTGGTGATAAATCTAATAACAATTATTGACGACATACAAATCGATTTCAAAAAGCCGCGTTATAATCTGATAAATCGTTTCGCAGATACACATACAAACATATCTCACGTATACAGGACGTATTCCTGTCGTCGCAGGTAAAATGAAAAACATCAAACAACAAATGCGTGCATTCTCCTTCAGTAGATGTTTATATCCAAAACAGGACATCGATCGAGAACAACTTCACTGAGAAATGATAATGATAGAGGAGAGAGGTTCTATTTGCAGATAAAAAGTAGCCTCATCTTTGATTTCAAAATGAAGTTCATTTTGAAATCGAAGATGGCGCACACAATTTTATTTTTTCAAAGTGTTAATATGGATATCGTTTTCAACTAATTTGGGGATGTTGATTATGGAAATGAGATTCATTTGGAAATAAAAAACTAGTCAAAAACGATACTCATATTTTTTTTAATAAAAATAAAATACGCCATTATTGATTTTAAATTTAACCTCATTTCCATAATCAGCATCCCCAATGAATTTTTCAATATAAAATTAGTTATTATCGCTATGTTTGATTTCATACTAGATGGCAAAAGGATGAATCGGGGGACAACGGGAATAACCCAAGAGTTACAAACATCCATCCTCACAAACTTTTACGTTTATAATAGTAGTAGGATAAGAAATTGATTTTAATATTTTTATAACAAGTTTGCATCTGCCAGTGAAACGGTAGTTTGAATTTGGTATCTAAGGTATATTCTTTAGCAAGTGTCTTTGTAGGTAGGTAAAGCAAGCACCTAAATAAATTCCTTGTAAGAATAGGTATCATCTTTGGCAACTAGTTGTATGCTATACTGGTTGTAGAAAATAAATTCATAAGTAACCATCTTCATGAATTCTTAGTTCGCAACGAGTTTTGAAACAAGAAAAGAATACCTTCTTCGGCAACTGGCTGCGTAGCATGTTTTTTCTTTATAGACAACTAGGTTATGTAACTCCGTTGCCATAGCGGCCGAGCGGGACAAAAAACTAAGAAAGCAGAAAGTTTTTGCGGAGTTGTTGAAAATGAATGTCCGGGCTAAAATTGTAGTATAAAGCAATTGCAATAATGCATTTCATCGTCGCGATTTCGACGATGAAAATCCACAACGTCGACTCTACAGCTCAAGCTCAGTATAACCACTAGTTTTCAGCAGGTCATCCATTACAAAAATGAAATATCATCGGGAGTGACTCCATGTGTGTGAAATGCTATGTTGCCTACTAAGTGTGAAATGCTGTAAATGTCACCAATATCCTGCAGTCTACATAATGTATCGTAGCGGTAAACTAATGATGAACATAAAGGTGCCTTTAAAATTGTATAACTGAACTTTGGTATTAACCTATCAACCGTGAATTTCAAATTGCTTATATTTATAGGGAACTAGCTTCTGCCCACGGCTTCGCCCGCGTAGTACCCGGAAAAGTAAAAAGTAGTTTAAGTAGTAAGTATACATAGGCTACCTATGTCTTTCTGATGTATAAGTTATACCTACTTATTACTGTAAAGTTTTATCAAAATACGTTTAGTAGTTTTTGCGAGAAAGAGTAACAAACTTTCACGTTTATAATAGTAGTAGGATAGAATGCTTCGGTAAAGTCCTTTGTAATGTATTGAAGTGTGGATACTTTTGCTGCCTCTACTCTGAGTGAAAATAGGCATCCATCAATCACATCACAAAACCACGGCTTGTGTCAGTTATAGATTTTTTACTTCGACTATAACATGTGCTTACGTTACACTGCCTAGTGCAGGCGGTAGGCGTAAATCATTTCCGGTGTTTCGTCGGTAAACTGTTGGCGGTCTATGGCTCAGTGTAATTTCCACTTGTCCTGTCATGTTTCGATGTCGATTATCGATTAGGTAGGTAAGAAAGATTTTCCTTCAGGACTCGCCAAATTTTGGTTGGAATTATGATCGCCGTATTAAACTTTTGAAGAACATCCCTTGAAAAGTGTAGTAAAGATCAAAAATGTTGTAGGTAATTAAATGTACCTAATTATCAGGTATGATTTTTGGTATCACGTCTGTAAATATTTTCGTCAACAAATGTATAAATTAGAAGGTAAAAGTACCTTCATATCGAAATAGATTGATGATTGAAATATACATACATAATTGAGTTTCATAACAAAAAAAAATATTGACAGTCTGTAAAAGTAAGTTATTACGAGTAAAAAATTATATATCAAACCGATATTTTCGAATAAAAATGCTATGCTCTTTCTTAGCATTTGTAAAAAGTAGTAAATTCCTACCATTTTGAGAAACGAAGACTCAATACAAAGACAAAGTTTTAACAAAAGTCGATTAGTTCAGTATAACATGGACTTTGTAAGACTTTGTAAGTCCAATCCTCTTAGCAAGAAAATGTTGTCTCTACTTGTGTCTCTGCTATTACCTACCGTACGCTTCCTTATTCAATGTTAGTACCTACTCAACTCAAAGGTAGTACTTAGGCGTACCTACTTATTATTTTTGATAAATATTTTCTAAAGAGAACTTATTTCGTCTGTAAAGAATTAAGAATCTACCTACAAGAAGTTATAATTTACCTTACCCACAAAAAGAAACACATAAAATTTCACTTTTGATAATCAGCTATTAATCAATGATTATACACTGTAATTTAACAATCTAAGTGATGTTCTTATGAATAATTTGTGGTTCTCCGCCGACGTAACGCATTTACGCCGATATATGATTTGTTAAATTTACCTTGTGCCATCCATTGCGGCTCAATAGGGTTAGATAGAAACCTAGATTGAAAATGCTTTATTGCACAAGATAAAACAAGCGCATAGGCGAACTTAATGCTAATTAACATTTCCTTCCAGCTAACCTTTGTGTAATGAAGAGTGTACCTTTGTGTAAGGTTTCGTCGAAATACTGAGCGAAAGCTTCCCTTAGTCACACAATCAATCACGTAGCATATGCCATGATTGCAAATACATAGGTGGATAGGTACGTTTGTTCTAACAGTAACAAACCGTGGCAGAGCTTTTGTAATTTTACCGAAAACATGACACCTGGGATAACAACCACTAAATCACGACAGTGTTATGGCGTCGTACAAACAATATGGAGGTAACTATGTACTTACACAGGATGAAACGGACACAGCTTATGAATGCGTTAGCTATCTCACTCACATCTTAAATAAATAAATAATGTTGGACAATATTGGACAAAGGTGCAATAACCTTTTTTATCCGCGACTTAACCGCATGTTTACGCGTTTGCCGTATGTTTGACAGTTCTCCAAACGGTTTAACCAATTTTAATGTATTTTGCAATCGATCTGTGTGACTTCAAGGATGGTTTTATATGGTTTAACGCCACATGTCACTAAGGGGCACAGCAAGTCGTAATGGAAAACACGCGTGGAAAATATTCTCGCCCCCAGGTCCGATTCTCGATGTGGGACAAATGTTTGCATCATCTGCAGATATTTGTTCCGTGTCTGGGTGGTGTGGAACCACGGTACTCGTAGTTCTTGATACCCACGATACAGGAAATTCTAGTGTGGGGTCAGGACTATATAAGTATGTTTTAGTTGAGTGTTTTTTTATCCTGTTTCTTTCATGTCACTCGTTCTCTCATAATAGTTGACTCTGAAATGGTACTTCCCTTGCTATGTTTGTTAGTTTCTACTAACAACCATAGCATTTTGCATTTTGGAAAGAACCAGTCAGTGGTGAAAGAATTGCGAGCGCCTTGCAGGGTGATTGCCATTTTGTACATACTGAGGCTCAGTTCCTATAACATCTATCGTAAATGAATAAATAAATGTTATTGTTTTAACCTCCATACCTACCTAACGTTTCATGTTAGTAGCTTTAAAAAATATTATTTACGACGAGACGATGAAAATTCGTTATTTTTTATTCTGAAGCTAATAAATGTCTTGCACGTCACCTTGGAGTTTGACTTGATGTTTTACGGAGAACTTCAAATATTTTTTCATACCTTGGTAGGTACTAAGAAATAGAAATAGCTCAAGAGACCAGTGGAAAGAGGGTAGAGAGGCCCTTGCCTTACAGTGGAAAACGTTAGGCTTAAAATAAAAATCCTACTAGTATTATAAGCGCGAAAGTTTGTGAGGATGGATGTTTGTTACTCTTTCATGCAAAAACTACTGAACCGATTTTGATGAAACTTTACAGTATTAAGTATAGCTTATACATCAGAATAAAAAACATAGGCTACTTTTTGTCTGGGTAACACGCGGGCGAAGCCGGAAGAAGTAAGTAAATAATAATACTACTTATGCCTTTTTACCTGCGACGTAAGGAGCCCTTTTGTTTTTATTCGAAAGAGTGTCGTCCCGTGTGAGAAAAATAACATAAGCACCTAAATAAGTCGATTTTTAGACATTAGTAAGACATTAGTCTTATATTATGAAGTGAACGAACATGTATGTATCTATGCGCCCGTAGCAACGGCTCGTGCTCGTAGCGATAGAAAATTTCGTTTTACGGCAGGATGAAGCATAAAGCCTACATTTTCTCAGAAAATAATATGAATTTGCCATTGTTTGAAGCCTACCAAGCTTTTAGGAAAACTAAAATATGTTTTTTAAAGGTCTCCAGAAACCATGGTTCGATAGCATTTCGTATTCTTTGTAATAATTCTATACTTGAGTTGCAGGCAAACAAATAGTATAATATGTAGGTAGATTAAGCAATTTTTACGACCTTCAATGAGATTCCTGATTTGTAAGTGTATTAAAATTTATTTTGAGTATCCACAATAATTGCCACAGTAGGTATATCATTCGAGTATAAATTACATTTTAGGATATCATTACGAGTATACCACGCAATTTACTTTCTCATGCTGGCTTTGTTGACCATGTTTCGTTAGGAGAATAGTAAAACCAAGATAATTCTATTATAATTCTTTTTTTTTAATAGATTTTTAGTGGTGCCTATGACGTTAGCATCTACACCAGTAGGCGAGGCTAAAAAACAGCGTGGCTGTGTCCTCCTCGGCTTTTCACTTACCTAGGTACCTACTAATTTAACTACCTAAGTAGGTATATAGTATTATTATATAGTACCTAGGCTAGGTATGTTTGTTTAAATGTGGATAAATAAATGCCCTTTTTTATTTATTAACTCTTGATAAACTTCGTAGTGTAAATTTTAAGTAAAATTTCTAACAACCTGTTTTCCATCACATATTGCAACGCGCCTTAGTTACGATCCGATAAGCCACTTTAGAGATTAATAGTAACAAACAAACATTTAACAAAATGACAAACGCATATACGAGCTCCTTACGTCGCAGGAAAAGTTTGCATTTATGTAATGATAACACGCTTTGCATTTACGCTCCCCGTTGGTACGCCTCTGTAGCTCGTAGCCCGTAGCGACGTAAAATTGCATTTTACGGCGGCTGGACTGCCAACAGCGTAAGTATTGCTGCCAGTATGTTCATAGCTAGACTCCAATATCGATTTGGTTTGAATACCCTACTGGATTTATTAATTTGTATTTTTTTTAGTTACTACGTTTTAATTACAATATAACGATTTCATTTACGTATTTTATAGGACTAAGGACGAGCGGGGTTTAAAATATTTAAATTAAAAACATTATTCATCTTTTAAATAAGCCTAGGTTGAGATGTAGGTATTTATGATCTAAGCCACGAAAACCCATTTGCTTGTAATCTTCTCGTAACTCATTTACTTACTTTAATTTCGCATTGGATAATCTCGTCTCATGTTATTAAGTCGGGCCTAGATTTCTCTGCGGTTCCACCACGAGACGAAATAAATTGTTTTTCAGCTTCTTTACGGTCACATATTTTGTTGAACAATGTTCTACACACATTTTTTCACTTTGTAGCTACATTACAGACTCTTGGTGCAAACTACTTTCTACATTTTTTGTGGAAAAATATGTGGCTCCGAAAACAGAATTTGATTGGGTCACGCAACGATTCTGGCAGTTTGAAAGAAGTAAAGATATAAGTCATCAAAAAAAAAAATAACAATCAGACAATGAGAACACGAAATGTTGTAGATAAATCGTTGTCATTCAAAATGGGAACAGAATACCAAAGCTGTTTATTAAAATTGATATTACTTAGATTGTCGATTATCAGATCGTCAGACTTATTATAGGGACTTACCTACACCGCCATCCACCAATCCGTGAACTGATTAATCTAATAGGCTACTGATAGGTAACTAGGACCTTGCTACGTCTACAGGGCTTAGATGGGTACGACAGGGCTCTGTGAGTAAGAGAAAAGTAAAAGAAAACGTTACCTACATTACATTTTAATAATTGTACGTGTAAAATGTTATTTGTACGATGAGTTTTCATACCAAATAATGATAAAAATTGCCTGTCCTGACCCCATACTAGGGTTCCCTGTATCGCTGTTATCGCTGGGTGTTGTACCACAACACCCAGACCCGAAACAAATATATGCAGAACGTGCAAAAAATTGCCCCGCAGCGAGAATCGAACCAGCACCGGTTACGTCTCCGCCGGCTACTCGCCTGCCTCGAGTTTGTCAAATATGTCTTTACAGAGCCAGACGTTATTTGAGTATCCCGTATGTCAGAAAGAAAAAACGCCTTCGCAAATTCGATCATGTGAGTAAATTCGCGCAGAATTAAAATGGCTTCCCATTCGGGAGCGTAGAAACCTAAGGATTCTTTGTGTTCTTTTCTCTGTTCTTCAGGAAATCTTTGCACCTGAGTATCTAAAAAACCGTTTTCGTTTCCGGTCAGACACACGAAAAACAACTAAGGTCTTCTGATAATCTCCTTCAAGACACCCCCGAGCATTGCACATCGTTCCGTGGAAACTCTTTCTCTGTCGAATGAGTCCGGCTCTGGAATAAACTACCATTTGAAATTAAAAAAGTAGACTCTAAAGAATGCTTTAAAAGATTAGCTCGCAAACACTTCCTCGATGAGTTGTATTCATAGTTTATCTACCATACCCTCAAACTATTATTTATATGTATAAGTATAAGTGCCTATCAATATATAATTATATATATAATATTGTTCACGTTTTAATTAAGTGTGCAATAAAGAGTTAACAAATAAATAAATAAAAAACCGAAATTGCTCATTCATATTTCAAATTCACACAAGTATATTAAATAACACCTTAAAGTAAACAACGCACGCACTAAGCTTATTTGAGTTATTTGAGCTTCAGAGCAAATTGTTAATAAATCAAAATATTTGATAAAATTCCAAGTCAGCCTTCAGAAAATATCAAAATAGTAATCCATAGCACAAATATCTATTAGAGAACTCCTTATGTTTACAGCCAGTAACCATTTAGTGGTAGGCCGTGTTGGCCTAGTGGGTGGTACTCTGGTTCCGAACCCGGTCATGATTTCGAACGGAATAGTGTACCAATGGACTTTTCTACTTGTATGTGCGCGTACGTACGTACCGAAACCGGAGTTCGAAGTGATGTGTCATCAGTTAGTGTTCCAATACCTAAGCGGCGACGGGCTTGCAACTTTTCACGTGACATTCTAACAACTCGATAAAACGAGGGCATGTGCCAAACATAATGTTTGGATGTGCCTCTCACTACTCCATACGTACATTGAAGATATATGTACTGAGTATGTATCTGAGGATTTTTTTGCACGACGCGACGTAGAGGAAGAGCGTTGCGATCACTCACCTCTAATAAAGCCTCTCGGAATGAGTCGAAACTTAGTCTGGGCCTTCTGAGGATGTCATCCATCATGGAGAATACAGTCGTGAGCGTGTTTGATTTTTGTTTTATGCTTATTATATTGTAGGCTAATCATCATCATCTTCTTGTCCTTATCCCAGATTATGTGGGGTCGGCACATGTTTGATTCTTCCGCTCTCCTCTCTCAGCCGTCATCTCAATAGTCACTGTCATTCACACAATCCATCCATCTTTTCTTTGGCCTATCTCTGCTCTTAATTTCATCCACATTTATATTTACCTACCACTCTACTCGTAATGTGAAATTCTTCTTAGGACTTGTCCATACCACGCTAACCTAAATAGAGATAAATTTTATCCTTTCGAATTTCACACGCGTGGGTTTTAGTATTTTATTGATGACTTTAGCCGCTGCCCACGCCTTCGATCGCGTGAAACCTGTATTTAAAGTAGCCTATTAGTTTCGAATCTACTTCCAAATTCTATTCAAATCGAACCAGGCGTTGCAGGGATATATAGTAATAAACATCCAAACTTTAGCTTTTATTATATTAGTAGATCATAATATATTGCGCCGCGAAAACGGAAACTGACAAATGTAATAACACTAGATAAATCGGATATAAAAAACTCGCTAACGATGTCACGCGTCGGAGCTCGGAAATTCGGAGTTTGTATTCGATTTTCTACACTTAACTTTGTATTTTATTTGTTAGTAGCTTTACCTATTGTTTTGTTTATTGTTTTATTATAATTATAATAATAATAATGCTAGACTTTTTCTCACAACATCATCTAGCCCCAAAGTAAGCAGAACTTGTGTTACGGGAACTACATGACTGAAATACTACTTTTAATTTAAATACATAGTTACAATTATATATACGAAACACCCAAATCCGAGATAAAAAATTGCAGATCATACAGACATTTGTCCCGCAGCGGGATTTTAAACCTGCAACCTTCTTTGTCTCAGGAGTATTAATACATTTATAGATACTCTGACCCTCTATTTGATGAATTAGGTATACAATCTGCTTTTGAAACCTGTTGTTTGCGGTCCGTTTGCAGTGCAAGCGGTCGGTGGTGCGATAACCGGACCAAATATTGATTAAACTGCTCCGTGAAATCCGTCCATTCAATTTCAAACAAAGGGACTTTCCAATAGAATTTCAGTGTATTCGCGATAGAAATTAAGGCGGCTCGAAAATGTTAAATCCACTATTGGAAGGCATAAGTTTAGGATCAAATATTCCTCAGTTTAAATATTGTTTTAGGCAGGGTAAGGTTTCGAGGAATCTGTCGAACAACCCTTTGAATCAGTGATATTGAAGGCTAATGCTAAACAAACTCGCACGCGAATATTGAATTAACGATGCTTCAATATAGAATACCATACCCAACTGAAAACGTTATAATAAACATGCATGTGATTGTGCCCCTATTAGGTACCTACGTTTCAATTCCTGGAACTAAACACAAGATTTAAAAAAAACTTCATAATTATACGCTTTACTGTATCCGTTAAGGTACTGTTCCCGGGCGAGCTCTGGCCTATACTTCGGAAAATTACAGTCCCGTAGCGCGACCTACATTTGCGTCATTACTTACTTTATTACGCCGGGTAAAAAGCGTTATTTGCTGCACGTTGCATACTGCTGAGGGTGCACGTGTGTGAAGTTACTTTGGCTAGATCTGTGAATAGGTATAATTAAGGAAAGTAACGTGAGTACCTACTTCTGAAAATTGTATTTCTATAAACGTTTGTGTACATACATGTTCAATATGAGCATCCAAGACGATTTATTTATAATTTATTTATAAATTAGCACGGGACAGCACGGTTTTTTATTAGTTATAGTGAAAAGTTGATTGAACGATTTCTAATTTATCAAAAACTAGCCTCTGCCCATGGCTTCGCCCGCGTGGCATCCGGATAAAAATTAGCTTATGTGTTATTCTGATGTATAAGCTATATTACTGTAAAATTTCATCAAAATCTATCCGTTCATGAGTTTTTGCGTGAAAGAGTAACAAACATCCATCCTTACAAACTTTCGTAGTAGGATTGATATTCACTTGCTTAGGCTTATTGGGTAGGTACTTAGTTAAATTAAACAATTTTTTAACATTGATCTGATTCTGTCTTTATTAAACTTGATAACTAATACATTGTACTACAAGATAAAAGTTTTAATATGTACAAAATAATGTTCATTACGTTATGCATAAATATTCATAACGCTTAGTAAATAGTTTAGATTTCAATAAAGGGATACAGAAATAAATAAACAAAAACAATGAGAATTTAGGCACTCCACGTGTTAACATCATATCACATACTTGGCCTTTACCACGATTAAGATCCATTAATCTAGTAAGCGTCACCGTTCTTATAACAATTTTATTATTATTAAACGCAATACATCTACTGAGAGGAAAATACTGTTGTAATATGAAAATGTTTTACGAACTTCCGGTCCAGACTATTCAATTAATAACAGAAATTTATTTTATGGTAGCGTCAGGTTTTATTTTCACTTTATATGTTGTACCAACGTCATGGAATGGCAAAGTTGTACCGGATGTGCGTTATATTGTCACTACTTTATAATACTCTATAGTTTATAAAATACACAGTGTAAGTATTAAGAAATTATACTTTATTTCATAGTAGCCACAGTATGACAGCCGGTCGGCATTTGTATAAATTGAGTAGAAAGCATTTGTTTATTGTTTATTAAGTTACAAAAAAATAATAGATTGCCACTGAAAAAAGAGGGCATTAATTGTAGTGTATGCTTACACTGACCTACATTTAGAGACATTTGATTTCAAAAACGTTTATGTCCTTGTCAAGACACGAATTATACCAGAAAGATCGGAAATAGATATCTACCTAGATGTTTTCATGAGTTCCAAACAAGGATATTGCTATACTTAGTAAAATACAGATTTTACACATCCAAATAACATTCTACACTTAAATCTATAATTGCGCGATACTTGCAATACCATTTTATATAATATTTTGACAAAATATTAAGTAATTATATGCACCTGGATATATTTTTGGCATTATTCTTAAAACCCATGTGGGGGAAGATATGTGGTGAACTTATAAATAAAAGTGTTATTAAGTAAGTAGGATATATGTAAGTATTAAAAAGATTAATAATTTATAAATGCATTTCTTTAATAAAATATATTTTGGCACATGGTAAATTCACTTTAGAAAAGCTCAAGTACCATCAAGGGAGGATAATTTGAGATCAAAATTAAATTTGTATATTTGAGAAATCGATAATTTTATATTCCTATGTTACTTTCATTTTATACTATATACAGTATTGTCTTTAATACTAATACATACTTACAGTAAGTAAGACATTTATCGTAAAAATAGTTTGTTTTTAAAGTTTTCTATTTCACAATAATTCTACAAAACTTGTAAGTAAGGAATTTAAATGTTAGTTGATAATCTACCACATATAATTCAAGATTTATAAGTATGTAGTTACTTACTAGATGGTGAGAAATTGTTCGCTCTTTCACGCGACTTGTTGAACAAACCATAGCCCGTCAACATTGACTAGATCATTTATACATTGGTATATCTAACACCAATACAGAAATTTGATATGTACAAAACTTCATTGAAATCAGTTATCTCAAAGTCCACAAAGAACACGCCAACTCAGTATACATACCAGTAGTTTTTGCTAATTATAAAAAAATAACAATTCACATAAAAAAACAACACCTATCTACTAATTATCAGGTAGAAATGAGCATATGTATATGTGGAAACTAAAATAATGAAATGCAATTAACTATTCATATTAAATTTAAGGCTGCGGGAGCTAGGATGGGACGATTTATTCGCCAGAAGTCTCTCCGAAGCCTCGCTCAAGTCGCTCGCAGAATGCCTGCTTCGCCTCATAACAGTAATTTTCGTTTCTCTGTCGAGTAGGTTTTGAGTTTCAGGTTGAGAGTAAAGTTCTTTGGCACTCCCGCTGAGGCTTCGAGTGGGTTCGTAAATCTCGCTGCCAGTGCTTGAAGGGGTCTGACTGCCATTTTCTGATTCTGCTATTTGTTCTAACACGCTTTGTCGACGGCCTCTCGCCTCGTAGAAGTCTACGGTTGTTGGGGCGATCACTGGGGCTAGGTTGGCCATGGGATCAAGGCCTAAGAGCAGCATGACAGTGGCTGGATGATCCATTATGTATTGCGTCACGCAATGTAGGAATGGTTCAGTTTGCGTACAGCGATGTACTTTTGTTCGTTCCGGAGTAATTGGCCTCTCTTGCTGTTGGTGGAAAATAAAAATCTCAATGTTTGTACTAATTTATGAGATGTCTCAATTTGAATGAGGAAGATGAAACATAAAAAAGTTTTGAATAAATAAAAGATACCCGTTTGTGAGAGACGATTATGCCTAATCTTTAGCTGCCCATAAACGGAAATCCTATAAAATAATTCATGATATTACTTACTAAGACCTTTGTCAGATGTTGGACAAAGATACCCTCTCCCTGAGCGCCCATTCAGGCCAGTAAATTCAGTTTTAACTAAGCTCTATTCAGAGATGTTCTTAATTTCTGAATAAACAGTTTCATCTTTGAGATGAGATATTTTATGGTTGTTCTGCTTTTAACTGCCTTGCTATTTAATTTAAAAGAGACGCAAAGCCTAAATTGAAACTAAAAAAAATAATGAAAGTTTATAAGACTAAAGAAAATGTAAAGATTAGTTTTTTTGCGTTGAATGTGGTGCTATTTTGTAGAATTTAGAAGACAGTGGAATTTAGGAATAATGCTGCTAAGATATTTGAAAGTCGGAGAATGCAAATCACCTGATCCCAGCAGAAGACGTCTGGTGGATGGCTGCAACTTCTCGCTAGCTGCTGGTTGTGAGGCTGGTTCCACTGCAGGTTCGGATTGGAATGTGCTGAGTGCCAACCTGGAGGGCCCGTCATCTCTTGTAGAGCTTGGATTGCGTTTCGGACCTGAAGATTAAAATTCTATTCATATCCACGACATAAGAAAATGACCAAAATACATCCCGCAAACTGAGTGAGGATTCATATTTCTTGACCTTGAGCAAAGCTTACTCGGAAAACCTTGGGTCATGATAACTTTTAATTTGGTAGTTTACTTCACAGGCTTATCGAGTGTAGTTGATGATTTTCGGTCAAGGTAATGGTGGTTATCTCTATTGTATAACTACATATTTAAATCACAATCTCAAAAAAAAGAAATAAGATTATAGCGGCACGTATGGCCAGTTTCAAGAACTAACTTTAGTTTGATGCAATTTCAAAAGTTTGGTCGTTGTTCTACTTTTTCGATCATTCGAGCTTTGCACATTTTTTAAAAGATACAATGGCCGATATCGTTAATACCGAAAGCGATATTTCTAAAAATAAAAAAGGGTATTGGGCATCCTATCGACTAACCATTCATCATCAAAACCATGGAATGATAAGTGTTTTTTATCTTAATAGTTATAAATGGTGCAAATACATGTTAGTACATTTTTGGTATTATCATATTCGTGCACGCACATCTAACTAGGCTGTCATGTCAGAAGTGTCATAAAAACCCATAATAAACAAAACAAAGTATATTTTTCCGCTTATCGCAGTGCTATCATATTATCTTAATAAGGAATCCTTGTCCTGGCAAATGGGTCAACACTTTATGACATCATTGTTTGACTTTGGATTGAAGCCTGAACATTGAATTTACTACTTAATAGCTACTGTCACAAAATGAAGGCAGATTTAAGGATTTCAGTTTCATAAGGGATTCTGATTCTAAAAGAACCAGTTGGATATTAATGTATTGCTTACCTCCTGACTCAGAGCCGCCACGTCATGATGTAGGCTCGACACTTGCGTATCAAGCCGTTCTACCGATGACCTCGTGTTGTGCATCTCCAAGTTCAATCCTTCTAAAGAGTCTGATCTGGTGAACTTGGGCGTAGCCACCGATCGCTGCCGCTCTATCCGTTCGCGCAGTTCTCTATGTGAGAGGCGCTGTTGTCCATCAGTTCTAAGAGACGAAGCAATTCATACTTTGGAAATAACACCAATTAGGTCAATCAACTCGACCCTACAAGCCACACTTGTCATAATTTCGGCATACATGAGAAAAAAAGGGTGCTTTCTGACGAATCATAGTACAACCACAAACCACA
Organism: Perizoma flavofasciatum; assembly: GCA_958496245.1. NCBI lineage: Eukaryota > Metazoa > Arthropoda > Insecta > Lepidoptera > Geometridae > Perizoma > Perizoma flavofasciatum. Next base: position 6,295,855 of record OY292425.1, on the reverse strand, counting down.
TCACTGCAGCTGCCTGAAGTTGCTTTATTGCACTAGTTATACGTAATATTATGTCTCTTCACCTATGAAATTGCTTTTTTGTCCAAATGGCTATTTTGAATTGAAATATCTGCAGTTTTACTTGGAAGTCTAATCTCAATAACTAAATGCTAAACTATGTTTAGCATTTGCTTTGTTCAGCAAACAGCTGAACCGGTGAACAAGTGCAGTGGCCGAACACTTTTTTGTCGCTGTCGAATGGCTGTAGTGTAGTTCTAGTATCGTCCGTCTGAGGTGGTCCGTCTGAGCGCGAACCAACGTAACTGTTTGCACGTTACGTTGGTTCGCGCTTTTGATGTTTGATAGTTTTTGACTGGTTTGATATTGCCTATTTCTCAAAAGATACAAATCAGTTCAAATTACAAGCATTATGCTTGTATTTTAGTGAAGCCTTAGTATCATAATGTGCATACTTAGTACATTATGATACTAAGGCTTCACAAACCTATAGCTTGTCTTTTGAGAAATCTACTCGTTGCTCTGTTAAATAATCAACAAAGTTGCAAAGGCATTACAAGCAAAGTTACTGAGCTCTTAGCGATAGTTAGTTTGAATTGTATGTTACCCTTGATTTAATCTTATTCTGGCATTAATGGTGGGATAGAAGCAGTGACAAACTAAGTAATAAATTGTAGATTTTTATGATAAATAAGTATCTCACGGGGACAATAAAAAATAGTACATATTATAATAACCGCATAGTTGTAAACGAGTTTGAATACTCACCTAAATTTAGCATGACGAGGACTGTTAGTGTTAGAAGTCGGCTGCTTTTTCGGTGACGGTGCATGTTCATCTCCATTTTCATCGTCCTCCGATATAGAAGGTAACGTCAACGACGGATGTCCATTCCCATCTGATTCCGCTTCTGCTTCGTAACCCTCCCTCAAGTTGTACGTTAAATCGTGATGGATATCGTGTAAGAATTCTTGCTGGTACTCCGGGTAGAGGCGCAGCACTTCAGCCAGTCCTCCCATGTGGACGGATTTCAAGTCACAATACGTCAGCGCCTGTACACGGAATTATGCAAATGAAAACCGATTAGTGTATACTCGCATACTAGTTAGCTTAAGTGATAGCCCGCACTACGATAACTGCCTTTGGTTAAATTTTACACTAGTTTTTCTCCAGGCTTGCTTGCGTGGGAGACACCTGCATAGAAAGTAGCCTATAGGTTTTTCAGCCACGAACTATTCCATTCCAAACTTTATTTGCATTCAGTTTTTTCATATAATGCACTCTCAAGCTAAAGGGTTAAAATTTGGAAAATCCATTCTTAATGCATGCTAATAAATGCGCTGTATAAAAATTGTAGTCAGAACATTGCTCATCACACTATAATACAATTTAGTATCTAACTATTAGCTTAGTCGTAACGGTTCAAGGAAGAACCGTTTAGCTAGTGACAATCCATATTTTCAAGTCATTACGAAATGTCGACTTAACCGTGAGACGGTCGGCGACGTTTCTGATTCAATAAAATAGATGTGGCTTGTTACAGGATCTTTTTTACTGTGCGTGTTCTACTTAAAAGGGAATAAACACATAAAGGTACCTTAACATCGCTGCTGGATTTAACGACGACGTCAGGATTATTGCCTTGAGACGTACCGGTTCCATTGTAGGCTTGCAAATGGGTATTCATATCGCAACCCACCAAATCTCCTTTACCTATTAAACGCAAGGTTAAATTTAATTTAAAAAATATACAGTTAAGTTTCAGCAAAGTTAGGTTTAAACCGGTACCTCAAATTGCGTCGAACTATTTTGGAGTAGGCTCTTGAAATTCTTCAGAGCCTATCCAATACCTTGTAAAGTTTATAGTCGATGGTTTATCATATTCAATATCAACTTTAAATACAGAGAAGTAAACATGAATCTGTTATGCTTTCGCTACTTCAATGTGCATAATTATACCTACTTAGTAACAAAATACATCAAACCCGAAAATAATGTATGTTGCAACCAATTAGATTAGTTACACATCTGCTCGCTAACCTTTTCAGTTAAATGGACTAAAATAATCAATACAAATTGAGTGGACGATCGTTAGACCGATTTGCTAAACGTTCAGTGTCCACGCCAGTCACCCGCGTAATTGCTTACCTAGAATAGCGACTACCATATCATTCTGCATCACTTCCATAGAGCCGTTGCATATGTAGTAAATGTATGTTAGAGCATCCCCTTTGTGGACTAGGTACTCCCCCGGCGCGCAGAAGTTATTCCGGATATGCAGCGATAGCAACTTCAGGCAGCCCTGCGACGCCGCCTCGAATATAGGCAGTGATAATATCTCGCGGTGTAAATGTAACGAGACGTCCCCTCTCAACTCCTCGGGGAACTCTTTGAGCGTCTAAAAATACACAATAGCTAAAACCGTTTCGTAAACACAGGTGAGCTGCCGCATCGATTCACTTGCACGTACTATTTCTTCAGTTAAATATGAAACAAGTTTAGCCATTTCGATTGTTTAAAAAAAAAGTTTCTCTAAAAAAAGGCTCAGTGAAAGATGATCTCTTTTAAAAAAGTGAACGGTTAAGCTGGAGATTAAATTTATCGCATTATATTTCGTTTCCAGACCATTTAGCTCAGCTGTATTTTTGGGACGAGGTCAATCGGGACTATCATGCTCCCAGATCTACCATTAGAGGACTCATGCTGGCCTAATGACGCGTACCTACTTATTTCACAGAGCATAGTTAGTACCCAAGACAACAGTTTAGGCGACGAAATAGAAAAATATTTCTGTCTTTCTTTTCTGTTTGAAGAAATATTTATCTTCTCTTCAGTCGACAAAACCGCTCCTTGTCTTGGATAGTGATCATTCTAAGCCTGCAGCTACACTACACTACACTACACTAAACCCATAATCGTGTAGATAGTACAATGGGTCGTGTTCAGTGATTTAGGCTGTGTAGGGGCAGTATTGAGCAATCTTACGGGCATCTATTAGGGCAGCCGATGTAAACAAAACAAATTTTGGTAAGCAAACATGACAAGCGCGTAACATATATCTTAATTAAAATGACGATGAATTGAGCGCTGAAGAATTTACCTCGTGAATATCAATCCCATGGTTGAGAGACCACATTGTTTGGAAATAGTCTTGCATTCTTTGTTTTAATTCCTTCGGTACTTGGTTCAGGGATAGAAAATCCTTCAAGTCCCGCCATTTGCTCTGGTACATTGAACGGCGAGAGTACATCCTCTGAATAATTGCTGTGACGTTACCGAAAACGACAGCGTGCATTAAAGCTGAAATATAAAGGGTAGTTATAACTCACTGGATTTGTATCTCAACTTTTTCGAACACTTGGTTTTCTTCCAGTTGGCATGGAGTTTCCCCTTTCGCCTAGTATCCCTTATAATATCGGGGGTAAACCAAACGGGATAACGCCTTGTACCAGTTTTCTTGCGACTCTTTGTCGGTAAACACTTGTCAAAGATTTCATAGATAGCGGCATAGAAAGCCACTGTGGCAGAGGTTATATCGTCAGAGAGTAACACTTGATCCCAAGAAGCACTTGAGAGACAGTTGCGCAATAGCTCAGTATTACAACGTTTAAGGTTCCAGTCTCTAGTTGGATTTATATTGCTTGGTTCAATGCGGTCCGAACTACGTGTCATCTCTAGCAACACCTTGACATCTAAAGCAGGATGGTATGCATCCATGGGGACAATACTCTCCGTGCTTGTGACCAGTACCTCACTTAACCCTTCGCTCTCCTTAGCCAGAACAATATCCAAAATACTACCATGAAAGTTCAGTACTACGTTATTTTCAATAACATTTGAAAAAGATAAAAAATAACAATAATCATTTTGTATATTTACAGAAGCACTATTTAAATTTATATCACCCATGATTATTACATATCCCTTTAAATCATTAATAAAACTCTCAGTTTTGTTGTGGTAGATACGATAAAATGTGCGAATCTGAATCTCACTACGCTGTTTTTTTTGCCATGTCGTACTTGGTTCAATTTGTAAAGCCTTGAAGTCCCACATTAAATTGGTTCGACTGTCGCTATTTCATTAATTCATATCACAAAAATAATGGTTAGTATTTTCAACATTTTTCTCTATTTTATAAGGGTCAATACGAGTTTCACGTTACAAGTATCCTTAACGATCTTTGGTCTTCAGAAAAGTAGTATTGCTAAGAAAGTTTCCAACGTTCTTGGAAGTTGATCCAATAGAATCATGTTTCCGTACTGTAAGCGATAAGTATTATAATCCCCGACATAGAGCTGTAATTTATGGATAAGTTGGGTGTATGTGTTTATATATTGAGCATATATTAAACTGTTTATATTCAAAGGAGTTCATCAACTGATGATAAGGAAGCCATTGGAAACGTTTCACTGTTTATCTGTTTCAATAAATTATTACATGGAAATATGGCATTGCTTTTGCTACGGCAGGCTTTTAGGTCATATCATATTCAATGTTTACAGGCTTTTATAAAAACTGTGAATGTATGTGACACAAAAACTTTTAGATGTGTACTTTTTTAGGGTTCCATACCCAAAGGGTAACAAGTGTACCCTATTACTAGACCTACGCCCGCGCCCGTTAGTGCGTCTGCCACAGGGTTGTATCTAAAAATACATGTTAAAAATATAATCAAAATACCCAAAAATAGTATTTAGTTGCTCGCCATATTAAAAAAATGCTACTAAGTATCTTTTTATTTACCAAAGAATTGTGTGTGATGGATGGAGACCTCTTCGGTCAGGACTCGCAATTGGCCCGTTTTTATTTAGCTATGATAATATGTATCGATACTTTTATATCTAGCATGATGGCGTCATTACGTCTATTATGTTGATGTTGCCGATACAATATATTGTTTGCGGTGAATATTTCACCAATATTCATCATAATTGTTATACAGAAATAGATAGAAATTGATCCAAAATAAAATATTTCAAATGAATATTCCAAAACCTTATGGAATTTCGGAAAATCTTTACTTGACCAAACTTTGCACGAGAAAATAAATCTAATCGACTAAATTCTGCTCTCTAGAACTACCTGAGTTCTTAGTTTATATCTCAATAAACCAGGACTTTAATATATACAGATGGTAAACTCACCTCCGATCAGCATTGTTATGATGCTGAATACCTTCTCCGGTAGAGTATTCGCCGACACGTTACCAAAGCCCACGCTGGTGAGCGAAGAGCAGGTGAAGTACAGTGCCGTGACATAGCTCTCACTGTGCGAAATGTTTTTTATCGGAACCTTCAGTCTCTCGGCCAGGTTGTTTATCCATCCTAAAACATGTGCGTAGTTAGTATTAGCTATCGGAAACTTACTGTCCTCGTACCAACCAACATGAGTCACAATCGATTCTTGTAAAATTTATAAAGCAGCAATGGTGTGTTTACCATATAATACAGTGCCTTAGATTATGTATCGAATTAATTTAAAGCTGAAACCGCACCAGTGTCATAAGTGTCTTTTCTCAGAAGGAAAGGACAATCATTTTCATCTTCTCTTCTCTCCAAAACGATTGTCTTGGTTATGATGCTAAGCCTGCTGGTACGGAAAGTACAAGGAGTTTTCATCTTCCTATCATTTGTATGTAATGTTACATTTCAGAGAGTAGAATGGGAGGCAGAAAGAGAGAAGAACAGTTCTTCTTTCTTTCTGCCTCCCATTCTACTGTGAAACCGATGAAAAGCTTTCCACAAAACAATCAAGCGTAGTCTGTAGCCTCATTTGCATTACAGAAACTCGGGTCGTCACACAGCGTGGTGGTTCAGTGAAATCGTCAATGTTGAAGGCATTCTGTTAAGGCAATCCCGACGAAATAATGATGTACGCAATTCACGATTTGCGACATGTGAATCCTTTATTCTGAGAGCCAGACAGAATATAACAGTATTTAGATGTTTTTCTTCATCGTTTTAAGGGAGCGTTAATGCGCAAATAGATTTATAGTAGGTACAGTCAGCGCCAAAAACAGATTAACAGTTAGTTTTACAATCCAAATATTTATGGCACCCGTAGATTTTAGTTCAGAATAAGTTTAGGGCTACAATTGAAGATTTAGCCTTGGCTTTTAGTATTTGCTATCTAAAGTCAGCAATCTTTGAAGTAATAAACTCATATTGTAAATCTACTTTTGTCGCTGATTATACATGTCGTAGATAATGATAAAATATCAAGTTTCAAACAAAAAAATATAAGCCTGTAGTAATTTTGACACAGAGCATAACTACAAGTACGTTTACCTTATTCCAAAAAATTGTGAATTTGATCATTCCTACTATAAAACGGGAATTTTCAGTACACGATCTTTCACTCTGATGAATACCTACTCTCGGAATAAATCAAAACTTACACGATGCCTACACCGACGGTGGTACCTTAAAATTCCCGTTTTACAATATGGACGTTTACCTTAGATCCAGGAAAACTGTCATATTTTTTGTACAAAACAACCCGTTTTATTTGAATAAATAAATAATGCTGGACATTTTTACACAGCATCATCTAGCTCCAAAGTAAGCAGAGCTTGTGTTATGGGTACTACATTACTGATATACTACTTATATACATAGTTTTGTAAATATATACGTATTATGCATAGAAAACACCCAGACCTGAGACAAATATTTGCAGACCATACAAACATTTGTTTCGAGGCGGAAATCGAACCCGCAACCTCCAGTGTTTCAGGCGGGCCCTCGCAAACTGCGTCACAGAGGTCGTCAAAATAATTAAGTACTAAGTAACTGCATCATGTGAACTTACCTAAATCCCAATTCTCATCCCTATGTACGTCGATTTCCTTATCGGCTATTATAAACCATATGCAAGCGAGCCAGTGCGCCAGAAGAGTAAAGGACAGCATCAACAAAGTCAATATGAGCGCAGAGTACTGTGCGTATCGATCCATTTTTTGCATCAACCGCGCCAGACGGAGCAGCCGCGTCAATTTCACTAGGTGCACATTCCCATGCGCTGACTCCTGCATAACGAAAAAATCATCAAAAACACACAACGTAAACGTACTGTTCCTAAAAAATAGTGACGAGTTGATAATAAAATGTGGCATAAGAAAAGGTAAGATTGCTATGAATAAAAAATTGAAAAGAGCTAAAAAAACTACGGCTAGAAAAGAGATGTATTTAAAGTGATTACCTACTTTGAGCTGAATTCGGGGCTCTTGTCATGATATCTGACCGTTTGGTAAGCATGGAAATTTAATTTTACAATTTTAACTTCATTTTTGTATGCTAAGTGCTAAATAGCTAACAAAAGGTTATAAGTCACTTCTTCTCGTTGATTAGCAAAAAAAACAAACAACTTTACGTCTGTATTCCTCATGATGGACATACTCAGTACGTAGATCTTTGAGAATACCAAGTGGGGGTAGTTAGAGGCACGTTCAAACATATTTTGCACATGCCCGCGTTTTTGAAAGTAGTTAATATTCCACGTAAAGGGTTGCAAGCCAATTGTCACTTATAAGAACACGCAATCGATGGCACATACCTCTAATTTTGGTTCAAGGACATGCCGGTTTCCTCACGATGTTTTTTTTCACCGTTTTGAGCACGCGTTAATGCGCACATAAATATTTCGAGTTGAAAAATCTATTGGTGCCCGGCCGGATTTATACCCCTGCTCCAAGACAGACGTAAAAAAACTAGGTTTTGCAATGCAAAGTGCGGTTCAAAGTTACAGTTTTCAACACAACTCACAATAGGTAGCAGTCCATTTAGTTTAAACGCTCAAATTAAAATTAAATCGTCTCCCTCGGCGGTAAAACTTGTAACAATTCAGAGAAACAGCCGCGTAGTAAATTAATTAGTACCTCACTACACCACCCGCCACAGCCCCGCTGTACGTGGGTGCAGTATAATAAATGATCTTATGAAGCTTCGAAAGTTGAAACGAAAACCAATATCTAGCTTGAATAAAATTTCAAAACAAATATGCCTGATTGTACCAACTGATTTCATGCCTAACCTATCGCATCTATTTGTAACTGTCCATCTGTACTGATTAGTACAAATGGAATCAGTATATTAAAGTGCGCTTGTCTAAAAATACATTTTACCTGCGGGGTACTGCTCTCCATTAGTGAGTTCTCGATAAGATAAATTGCAGTTTCAATTTTCTGACCTGACTAATTGGCAAACCCATTCAGACTTCAACTTTCCCAACTAATTGAAATTGAGCCCATCAGAGTAATAGCGAGTAAGCTCCAGAGTGCCTACAAATACATTACGTTCACTACGTGGTGTGAACAGTGAAAACCAATCAGTAAAAATCGCTCTCGCATCAACAAATAATATAGTATTTTTCAAACTTTCGTGATTAGATAACATAATTATTATAAGTTTAACGGGTCTTTATCGCGTTTACCTTTTTTTGGCTAAGCAGCTTCGAACACCAAAGGACGTGGTATCTCTGCAAATGCCAGGTGTTTATAAAATAGACTGTAGCTGTGGCCGTGCTTACATCGGGCAAACGAAGCGGACAATTGCTGAAAGGGTCAAAGAGCATATTGCAGCTGTCAAAAATCGCCAGATAAACAAGTCGGCCATAGCGGAGCACCTTGCGGACTCAGGACCAAACCATTGGATCGAGCTTCATGACCCTAAGGTGCTATCCAGTGAACGTCAATATTGTAAGAGAATGGTTCGTGAAGCGATTGAAATTAAGAAGTACCCAAATTTTAATCGTGAAGACGGCTATAGACTCTCTGCGTCCTGGAATCCCATGATAAACAGGTGTTCGCGTCGCGATCTAATTGTGCAGTGCGGTGATACGGTTAGTGTAGTGTGCCGTAATGTGAACATGGACTTTTCTGATTCTGAAGATGAAATGAGGGTAGTTGCGGCTACTGCCTTTATTTCTCGACGGTAGCTCCGTATACTCCAGTCATCCCGTGACCACGGCTGTTGCAATACAGTTGAAACGTCGGGAAAATAATAAAAAAGGTAAACGCGATAAAGACCCGTTAAACTTATAATAATTATAATAAATAATATGTTAAGCTTGTACGACGGAGCATGAATCTATATGGTTTTTCATTTTGCAATGATTGTCTGTTGGCTCTAGCTAGAGTTATTTCTATCAAGTATTGAGTTTGTTTGCTGAATGTAGGAACTAGCCACGTGATGAAACAACAGATAAATCTTAATCGCGACTAACGAAATACACACAATCCACGCGTCAGCAAACTCTATTTTATTTTAACGCAAAACACGCGGGAATGGCCGTTGTGGCGGTGGCAATCAATTTTTTGGCAAAAAGTTGTCAAAGTTCGCATCAGTGTAGACAAATACTACTGCAGTATTTGAACACCATACCATCGCTACCGCCAACAACGGATCAATTTGCGCGCTTCATATCCTTATAGCTTGCTTTCTTTTACTCCGAAACTTATTCTACCGTAAATTACAACAATTTAAAACAACATCTCAACAGGTTCATTTAGTTTATCTTATCTTAATAAATGACTCACCGCTCCGCTGTATACGTCCGAAGCGTAAAGTAGGTCAAACGGTAGCGCGGCCAGGAGATCTACCACGAACCAGGACCGGATGTAATTAAGAGCTATCGGCTTCGAATCCGATACCACCTCGCCCTTCTTACTCACAAACGTTGTGCGGAAATTGAGGACTATATCTGGAAGCAACATACATGTTACTCTCGGAAAATATGCAGCTGTATTTACATAGTACTGAGAGAAATAAATGGTTTCCATTAAAATTTCCATATTATCTTTGTATAATGTAGATAACAGCTGTAATAGCGTGGCAATTATTTAATAATAATAATAAATAAATGATAAATAAATAATGCTGATCAATTTTCACATAGCATCATCTAGCCCCAAACTAAGCAGAGCTTGTATTATGGAAACTACAAGACTGATATATAAATATTTATAAGATTTTATAAAATAATGTAGGTTTAACACACGTTAATAGCCCTAAAACACCATAATAAAATAATCTTGACCAGATTTCATCAGCAATGTGATAGGTGTACCTAGTTCACTTTAAATCTTCCCTAACGAGGTGAAACTGTACCTAGCTATTTATATTATCTACTGGTGGAATGTTGGTCCAAGCTCGAGTTAATTCGATTTCTATAAGGAAACCAGATTTACATACTGTTTCTCTTATACAGTTCGAGCAAAATCCATTGTTCTGGTGAAAACAATTTATTATTATATTAAAACATCTGGGTATAGAAAATAAAATAATTATCAATTGAATCAAAGAGTAAAAGTTATTGAATAACGTTGTATGTTCAATAGAAATTGTGTGTACTTTTTTCATCAATGGGGTATTTTTTATTCAATCAGGTTCAATCACAACAAAAACTACAGTTAAATAATTAATACAGTAAGTGATATAGATCAGTTAATCTATCTATAGATCATTTGCAACGGTCTATAGATAGTAAACTGCTTCATCACTGTACATAATAGTTGTGAAAATAAAAATAGAAAATAACCACAAATATAATATAGTTTCGTACCAATAATAAAGAGAGCCTCTACGATCACGTCGCTAGTGACGCTTATTCTAGGATGACCCTCGTCAACGAAACTAGCGTTATACGGAACCACTACCGCCACGTAGAACGTCGCTATCAGAATCAACCAGTCCCAGAATGTTTTAAATACACCGTAATGTGATATAATGAGCCTGGACTTCTTTATAGCTGATGTTTTGTACTCAGGGAGCGGTGGGTCCGCTGAATGAAGGAGATTCTGAAAAGATGTTGATGTTCTATCAATTTGGAAATACAATTAATAACACTGAGTTTAAATTCAGTTTTCGTGATTCTATAAACGAATTAAAAGGGTAGCTTGAATACAAGGGGAGCTACACGCGCGTAGCACACACACAAATCTCCATTGTTCGGAAAAAATACGATCATTAGAGCGTTAAATTAATTTGTTTCCAGAAAATTCGTAGGTATATTATCTCGTCTTACATTGTTGAGTTTTAATTTAGTCTTCATCTTATCCGGTTTATAGTGTCCTGAAAGCTGGTACAATACCGCCCGGGAGCGCCGCCTGCCCATGTTGGCGGGCGAGGGCGCTTCAGGGTCAAGATTGCCATTCGGGTCTGGAAGTAGGCAACTAGATTCAGCTCGGAACCGGGCGCCCAAGAGTGCCGCTGCGGGTACAAATGGGGATAACGCTAGAGTGACCACGCCAGCCGAAGGCCGCACCGCGGCTCCTGAAGCACAAACCACCCTGTTATACTAACGAGCACCACAAGCTAAACATACATCTAGGTTCCTAGTTTCTACACACAAAACCTTCCAATCTAACATATCTCTTAACCGTGTACTGGAGAAAACCAATATTCTTTTCAGACCTATTGTAAGGAACCCCAAAGTAATCTATTTGTCGATATGTTTATACTTTGAAAATGTTGTTGGAATTTAAGAGATATATTTACTGCGGAAAATCATGTAAGGGCGGATGAGTAATTTGATACCAATAGTGACGAATATTATTATTTTATGAAAGTCAATTGGTTAGTAATTAGAACTTTCGGGCTAAAATGCGTTTATTTTTTTATCAAATTGCTATCAATTACCAAAATGTCGCTAGTCATATTTAAAGCAAACATGACAAATTTATAGGCGACCTGAAAAATAAATACAAAAATGCAAGTAGGATAAGTTTAGCGGCACCATCATAAATCAAGCTAAGTAAGCTAAGAAAAACAGCTTAATTTAACTACAGTAATGACCTATTAAGTGTTCCTAGTAATATAAAATTTTCTCAAAGAGAACCTTTTAGTGAAGTCTCAAAAAAGATTCAAGCATTTTTTTTAAGATTTCATGAAATAACTGTACAATTTTCATTCTCAAAATACAAAGGAATATAATTAAATTGATTAAAGATTTATGACGAATTCATGCGGAATACATGCGTTAGAGAAATATTGGAATGCCCGATTTACCCCATAAGAAGGTGCAGGGGTAAAACTGGCTGAAAAGTTTATTGTGCAATAAGAGAAAAATGTTTTGTCTGGTAATGGAACATCGCAACTGGCGACACACGTCGTTATTTTAAGAAATTTAAGAAAATTGAAAAAACAGGGTGGTTTAGGCTCATCATAAAAATTATATACCTACAACTAGATTGTGAAATTAATAGCTAAATTAAGAAAGTAGCTACCTACAAAGACCTATGGTTATAATGATTTTATATACACTTATATTTTTTATACACACATATATATAGCATAAGGTTTTTTCTACTTATAATACAAAATTTACTACCTACTACGTTTAGGCATGTATAAATTTGGTATGTTGTATTGGAGAGCTTTAATTAAATTTTAAGTAGGTGTGTTCATAATTATTCTACATGGAAAAACTCGTAGCTGGTATGAAGCTTCTTGAAAGCTCCCAGCAACCGTAAACATAGTCTTGGCTGGCATAAACAGTCCCCTATTTCCACGTAAAGGACCATAAGGGTCCTTTACAAACAAAACCTTTAGAAGTTTAATCTGTGCTAATGTGCTTCTATGGAATCAGCAAAGAGTATCGTTTGTACAAAGTATAATATAAATATGAGAGGCATTAGCGTTTAGGGCAGAGTGGAGTAAGATGGGATGAAGTTAAATTACATTCGCATCAAGAAGATTGTCCCTTTTCTCAATGTTATACAAATGACACTAAAACCAGCAATAAATATACCTGTATAATATACGAGTCAATCGATCTTAAAACCAACATCGATCTCGAGTAGGCCAACACATTTTCCGATCCGAGGGAATCGAAATTGGTCGGTACCCTTATACATTTTTTGAACTATGCAGTGGTGACCACATTATCCTGCTCTACTCAATCTTACTCTACTCTTCCTAAGGCCAATACGCAAACTAGGTAGACCTCTATTCTACTCAGACCAATGCCTGTACTAGTTTCTACTCTATCTTCTTCGTTACTACCTACTCTACGTAAACAATGGATAGACCAATAAATGAACTTTACCGTGCGGTGATGGTCAGAACCAACCAGGGAGCTAAGGAGCTAGCTCAATAATGCTATCTGTGTACCTATGACTAGAACAACGTGCTCAGTTATTCATCTTAGCTTAGATTAGTAAGGGTCTAACAGTTCACTATCTACCAAAGCACCGCTACAGGGACACGAACGAAATTATTAACGTCAGGTTCGTTTTGTCAAATATTGTGTTTGCAATTTTTGTAAAAGTCTGTGTAGCGATGCTTCACTGGCTAGCGGGCCTCTGTTATTGTTTTCATTTTCATTTGATGTGTGGAGTGAAAAGCAAAGAGCTTACCGCTATCGAAATCCTCATTAGTGTTCATAGCAGCCATCTTTGTGTTGGTGATGTCCTTAAACGAGGCAAGGAATAAAACCACCTCGCGCTTTTCATTTTTAATTGGGACGATGTCAAGTAAACACCAAAATGGAGTACCTGAAAATTTTAAGAGTAAGTTAAAACATTCCATGCATGTACCATACTAGATCCTTGGTTAAAGTTCCCATTTAAAAAATAAATAAAACAAATAGTATAACATAGCTATCCAAACTGTTTTTTTTTAATTATATTTCAAGCTTAATCACAGATAAAAAGAGTAACTTAGCAACCTACACAACCGAACTCAAAGTTGCAGCGCTCCAACGGGTTCGTTTACATACCTAGCGCCTTTCTTATGTATTGTTTAACACCTACATTAAACTGTGTACATGACAGCAATAAATAAATATGAATGAATGAATAAACTTTAACTTGATTTTTATTGAAAATAGTTACTGCTTATTACTTAAGTATATTTGTTTTTTTGCATGATTTGAAGCTACCAAAGCTAGCCTTTACGTGAGAGATCTTCGATTTGTAGTATCTACTTACGTTCATGAGTAAGCCTATGTAGTAAGAAAACAATATTATTAAGGGTAGTATTTAATCATGAAGGTTTATATCTCAAATAAGCTAAAATACGCCTACTATTTAAAAGTGGTGCTTAATGCTGGGCTGCTAGAAGTTCTTAGAGGCAGTAAACTGGTGACGAACATCTGCTTGTAAAAAAATAATTTCGCCGAATGAAATCGTAAATTTCTTATGGGTTTTTGTTTACGAGTGCGGCTTGGACGTTGTTTTGCAAACTTTTTGTACTTATGTTCAGAATCATTGATCAATTTGGGGCTTGCTTGTTTAATCACATTTTTATTACGGCTCGGTTCAAAAGTGGAGCTGAGTGCTTTTAAGATTATTCGGTTAGTACTTACGTACCTAAAAAGTTGGTAGGTAGTTTAATATACTGAAAAGAAAAGTTTGTCTAAACGAAAATCAGGAGCGTTTACTTTGATGGTTACATTTTATTTCCAACTGATTACCAGGATATAGGGCGAGCAGGTGAGCTCGGTTTAATTTTAGTTCACATTTAGTGCTGCATTATATCGAGGTATTAATAAGCAACTAATGCTAAATCAGTTAGTTAATGTATTTATTCGATATGAAAGACCACGATAGTAACACTAGATTTACGGACATGACGAACCTATACGGGTTTCGTTTTTCGTTTTTTCGCCATTAGACATCGGAACCCTAAAATTTAATCTATAGAACCTATTTGTTTTATTTTATTTGTAAGATTCTCAGGAAATGTCTACAAATGGAGGCCTCTCCACCGGAACATGACATATTAATTAAGTGACCGAATCATGGATATGTTCCGGTTCACTTAATTAATATAACTGACCTAAGAGGACGGTAATATTAGTTAATAATGAGACAGTTAATCAAGAACAACTTCAAAAAGACTCTCTCGAGGGCTATGAACACGGCACGGCTCTACTTTCTTGTAATTATAACGAGTACATTCTCCAGAAAACCCTAGGGTAGGTTAAAAAAGGTCAAAAATAAGCGTGTATCGGATGGCTATCGATTCTGCCACATTGTATGCTAAGCTTAGCGCTAAACGCATGGCTATAGTGCGTAAGAATAGCATATAATTAAAGGTCCACATGGTCCACAGGTCAGCTGATACTACCTATCTAATATGAGTTTATTCGCGCAGGGTTAACAATATCCAGGCTGCGATGAGTGTTCACGTTGTATAGGGCGACAAATCATAAGCCAGAACTCATCTCCTTTACACCAAACTTGTCCCAGAAATAAACATATACCAGCGTTTGTAAAAGGACACCACATTATTAGACATACTAGGTGTTATTACTTCCGACGAGACTGGTTCTTATGAAGCGACCTGTCAACATAATCTCTAGGTCGATCGCTCTTTGCGAACTGAAAATGTGCGAGAGCGACTTATGGAGACAAAGTCAGAGCATTTAGACAGGATAACTGAATAGGGTACTTGCTTGCAGCCGTTTGCAGCATCATTCGGGATAATATACGAACGTACGAACTTTAGCTTTTTAGTTTTGTTAGGTGCAGAGACTGAGGATTTATGAACCGACTTGCAATTTATTAAGTTTTATTGAAAGCAAGTCTTTGCATAATAAACTTTTATGATAGGAGCTAGGTCAAGCCTACTTTGTTCTGAAGAAATAAAAAAGACAGCTGAGTTTTTTTATCGTTTATAGTGTCGTGTCTATTAAAAAACTTTGCATTTTTAGGTTGCAGAGTTTTACTCACCATTCTTTTTGTAAAATATCAGTTCTAGTTTCAGTTCGCTCTTCGTATCCAGTGCTGAGTCGATCTCTTTTCGATGTTCGTCCCTCGTATCGACACCATGCAGGAACTTGCACGCGCATCCTTTTTGCATGATGTGCGCGCGCGCCCAACCTGTCAGCTCGCAGAAACCATCGGAGCAGTACACGATTGGGTAAGCAGGAACTTGCGCGTTACCCAGGACGAAATTGCTGTCTGTTGACAAAAAAGTATTTTAAAATCAATTCAGTCTTTCTTAGTTCTTGTAAAAAAAACAAATCAGAGAAAATTATATTTATTGCAAAGTTACAGTAACCACAATTCATTTGTGGGTCGCCTTTATTTAATTTTTTAAGAGCCAATCTGAAACGTGCCAATTTGACGCCGCGGTAGATCGCTTGTTTACTTATTATCTACTGAATTCATTTTATCGAAATTATCAAGACGTTGGTGATGGGAATCGTTGCCCAGGAGAAACTTAGGAGACAACTTTCTACGTGAAGCGAAATCATCACCTGAAAAAGTATCTATTGATATCGTTTACAAGCGATGTAATTTGAAATTTAAGTCGCAATAAGGCTCTGTTCTTATGGGCGCTTTATGAGCAACGACACGACGCGACGCTAACACAACCACAGAAAGTTTAAGAAAAAAAAAATGCACCCAGCACGAATTCGTATGGAAATGCAGCTACGCTGACGTCCGCCTAAAGGCGCTCTAAAGGTCGTTTGGGCTCCGGTCATATCTTTTGGGAAGATGTATTGAAATATGTCTTTGTCAAATTTGTGACAAATACAAGTATAGTTAGAAAAGCCATAATCAAGAAGTGAAGTAAGTGAAATATGTCTTGCCATTATAAACCTCTTAACCCGCTCTTACTAAGCGGTCGTGTGTGACGGCCTTAATTGTATTGGCAAGATGAGGAGTCAATCACTGAGTGTTTGCCAAACGTAGAGTACACAGGCGTGTTTGCTGGTACACAGTGGCCTATAGTGCCTCCACGACAAAGCGTGTGGGTGTGGAACGAGATTGCAATTGTTCAAATAATCTCAACAATCTAATGAATCACCTAGTTTGTGTGCCAAGTAAAAATGTAATTGCGTGTAAATAAACTTAGTTTATATCCTACTAGTATAATAACGAAAGTCTGTGTGTGTGTGTGTGTGTATGTTTGTTACCACGTATCTCCGTAACTACTAAACCGATTTTGATGAAATTTGGAATGTAGATAGTTTAGGATCTGGAATAATACATAGGCTAATCTAATTTTCGAAAATCGACCCCTAAATCGATCGATCGGGGTTAAATAGGGCGGTAAAGTTTCTATGAAAAAAAAACTTTAAAGTAAATAATGAAACACGTATTTTTTTTTTCAAAACTACCCTTTGGGGTGTGCAATTGAGTTCTAAACTTTGTATAAATTGAAATCCTTGGTTCGATTCATTCAAAAGTTGGTGGACATAGTTTGAAGTCTGGAGACGGTCTTATGCTACTTTTATTGCGGGCGAAGCCGCAGGCAACAACTAGTCTAGAATAATATCTTTGAGTACCACTTATTATTGTAGTCCATAATAACAACTAGACTTTGGGTCAGATATATTAAAATAATACTAAAAATGTAATGATGTAATGTAATGATGTAAAAAATGATGCAGCTAACTCGGCAGGTTAGCCATGGATTTATGAAAATTATTTGGTTTCAACTTTGTCTATTTAAATAAAAATACAATTCCACTAAATCTATTCTATTACAAATGTTCGTAATTACTGAACCGATATGGACGATTTTTTAAGTTTTATATTTAACGGCCTGGTTAGTTTTTAAAGGAGGAATATGAGAGCAAGGCCAGAGAAAGCGGCTATTGGCTTATATTTTCCATCGAAGGTTCATACGACACACGATTATTTGTAAATCACGAAAAAGCTCTAGGACCATAATTCCTACCATCAAACTTTTCGATAATTTTTATTTTTTTGTCTTTATATTAAACATCTCTAAAATTATCACGTTCATATCAAGAACGAGTTATTGTCAAGTGCTTCTTCAAACGATTATTCTTAGAAAACTTACGACTGCCAAAAAAATATAATAAAAAAAATTCTAGTCAAAAATTACAAAAGTTTTTGTTAGATATTATAATTAGAAAGCTTTTCGTGATTTACTACTTTCTAACGTTATATAAGTAGTAGATAAAATCCACACCAACTCGTATAACAATTGTTAGGTAGGTCTTAAATATATTAAATTCATGTGCTCTGTTTAGCGAGTGCCTATCTTACACAAACATTGAATTGAATTAATTCATAGCAAAAGGGAGTTTCGTAACACAAAGGGCAAACTGAGGGATACATTTAAATAATTTGGAATCAGTTGAACAACAGATTAGTGGGTAACATTATCATGAGTTCTCTTGACACGACATTAGGCTTACTAAAGTGTTATGTTAGAGTATCAGCACTTTCAGTTTCAGCAAAGAAAACTGTTATTATTATCTTTGACTTAGCCCTTGAAAATGTTCGGTCTGGGTTTTGTGGTATGGTATCGTAGTTTCTGATACCCGCGACACTGGGAATCATCATGTGAAGTCAGAAGTGTGTGTGACTGTTGGGTGTTATATTAAAATTGTGTTCCTTTACAGTTTTGAGCTTATTTTAATGTGTAATTATTAATAGAGTGTAAAATTTGAGTGATTCGATATAACCATTAAGTTTGTCTCTTCATAGCTATGGACTATTGACTCCAATATTTCCGCACAACTTTCAGATTGTGAGTTACCAAAACAGCCACACCAAACGATGTTACAAAACAACAACAAGCAAAATAACATAATTATAAACTTCTTATATCGAATGACGTCAATACATAAGACTGTATAAAAGAGAAATATACTTTATTAGGTATTTATAGTTATTTCCTCGAAACACGCCCCTTGTTTCTGCTACGAAACGAACCTAAGCTTACAGAAACGTTAATTCTGCTGATTTTGCTCATTTTGTTCATATATGGTAAGCATCCCGTGTAGCTTCTAATTGAAGAACTTAAATTTAACATTTTTTTTAAATACATATAATCTTCAAGTTGTCATTCATTATTTACGGTTTTATTTATTTTGACTTCTGTGACTATAGTATCTTTTTTACCTCAAAAGGCAAATATTTTGTGCATCGCTGGTTAGTTTAGAAGCGGGCCATTGTGATAGCTGGCATTGTATAAGTGGTCTGTAAAATTTTACTAACTATTTGAGAAAAAATACCTCAACTTTCAAATTGCTCCATACCGAGAATGTAGAGTTAAATAATTAAATGATCACAGTAATCATAATGGACTTGCAGAAAGCGAAGCAAATCTTTCTTGGGTTCCACAAACTAGTACATCTTCTGTGGCCCTCTACGCTTTCACTTGGTGCATCCTAAAAGGAGCTTAGTATTGTACCTTTGTTTTAAAGCTCGTACTAAATTATTTTGTTTGTCCTCGCATGCCCATTAGGTTCTTTGAGTATTTTTGCGCAAAAGGTTTTTATTATTAACCTTTTATGTTTATACCTGGACGCATTAGTAGCCATCATCTAAATATAGATTTCCACACATTTATGTACTCTGACGGTATTTTCATACAAACCTGCTTCAAGTTTATTATTGTTAACTATTGTCCATACCATAATAAAACAATTAAGGATGCCTGGTGCTTTTTGCTAGGAAAAAGCCGCTAATTGTCAGGTGAAATTGTCCAGCGAATAGGAACTTCTCGCTTGTTCAATACACGGAATACGACAATGAAAATGGTGTAAGGCTAAAGTTTTGATTGCTGCAAACCACCCCTTCCCATTCCCCTCCCGGCTCCGGCTAGACTTTGAGCATTTAATCTCAGAACTTTGTTTAATCATAGCCGATCTTTCGAGCACGAGATACATTTTATGTTGCAATTTAGTAACAGAAGACGGTTTGGAAAAGGATATGGACAAAACTCTGCGTTCTGTTATAGCAACATACTATCCGTATGTTGCTATAACATATAAACAGTACATGATAGCCATGTGTCAGTTTGATTGTGAACCTAAGAATCACCATCCTTAAATTACCAACAATATACTCTTTTTTTTTTGGTAGTAGGTATCCTAAAGTTATTGGTTCCTTTTGTGATGTCTTCAATCCACTTAGTAATTTTTTTCAGCTCTAGCTTAGAAAGTTTCAGATCCCAGAAAGTAATCCCAGCTCTCGTAAATGCTTTTACAGATTTAAGATTCTTTTTGAAATAAAATAAAGTTAGGTCGGAGAACTCGACGTTGGTCGAGTCTATATCATGAAATATATGAACGACTACTAAAGAGCAGCGCTGATGAATTGCTACGCGCGTACTGTGTTGATATAAAACGTTGCAATAAATAAAGACTCCTAGTTTCCACTAACCCCACCTACATTTTGTTTCAATCCTGTAACTATATCTTATATCCTACTAATATTATAAACATGAAAGTCTGTGAGGATGGATGTTTGTTACTCTTTCACGCAAAAACTACTGAACGAATTTTGATGAAACTTTACAGTAATATAGCTTATACATCAGAACAACACATAGGCTACTTTTAATTCGGGTACCACGTAGGAGAAGCCGTGAGCAGAGGCTAGTATTAAAATAAATAAAGACGACTGACCTACACGACTTAAGTTAGAACAAAAGGATATATAATATATAGCTACTATATATTATGGTATCTACGCCGTGTGTTGCTTATGTTAAGATATCTTCATATTCAACGCTATGATTTATACATTATTAGTGAACTCGAGCTCGAGCGAAGGGTTCAAGCTCGTCGGTCCGGGGTGTACATCGTCGGTTTGCCGATATATATGCGAAAGAACCGAAACAAGTCTACACTGACGAGCGATATTTCAATCTACCATTATAATAAAGCAAGCAAAAGCGGTCTTTTGTGTCGATTTCCCGTGAAATATGATGGACATTAATTTCGGGCATTCTGATTCAGTTTAGACGGCTTCGAAACCCGATACGTTGGCAAAAAAGCCAAGATTGATGAGGGGCTTACGGTGCGGAATTTCACCCGTTCTGTTCATATTTACTCAACTACGCCGTATTGAAAAGTCTCGCTCGGAGTAAACACTTGAACCTTATTCTGAGTCACGAAACTCACTCCAGTTGAGTTCTCTCCTCGAATTCGCTGGAAAGTAATTGGATATATTAATGCTCTTTTAGATCTCAAGTATGTACCTATATAAAAAGTAATTGCAATGTGAATAGTTTTTTTTGCTATAACTAGTAACAACGTCTATCCTCATCAGAGCTAGTTGCATAACAACTATTCTTAATTTTTGCGAATGCACATAATTCTATTTTATTTTGAATGCAGACTAAAAGTCGAGAGAAAAAAACAGGATTATGCATAGACAAACAAGGCTTTATAATATATCAAAAATAAATATTGTCTTACGTTTTTGTTTATTTTGTTATCTTGTACTCTATACTAATATTATAAAGAGGAAAGATTTTTTGTTTGTTTGTTTGTATCGAATAGGCTCCGAAACTTCTGGACCGATTTTAACCATTTTTTCACTAAATGGAAGCTAAATTATCAGGAAGTAACATAGGCTATAATTTATTTTCAAAAAATAGAGATCCTTAAGAAAATTGCAATAATGTAACCCAAAGTAGCAAAATTTGGCCTATACAGTTTATTATTTGGCGTGCGCTGAGAAAACTATTGATGATACATAAAAATTATGTAGTACATGATTAAAGTACTCATTATTACCTACAAAAAAATCCATGAGGGAGTATATCTTACTATCATAGTTAAGTCACAATAGCAGCTTTTGTGTTCTAAAATTTTATTAGATCGCCGATATTCCCACGGAATCGAAAGTTACGCGGGTGAAACCACGGGGCGCAGCTAGTGTACAATAAAGTATTTCATAACATAACATTTTGTCACGAGTAACAGGTTATTTACCATGATTTGTGGGTTTTGTTCATTGTTTCCCGATATTTCGGCACAGTCATGGGAGAAACTAGCACGAGTAGTCTGTAGAAAGAACGTACAGTGGTTTCTCTCGTTTTCTTATAGCTCCATATATTGTATTTTTTTGACAAGGAAAAATACGTTATTTTACCGCTAACTCAATTGAAAAGTTTCACAAAAGTTTGAGTGTAAATTGTTTATCAGTGATAGATTGTCTACGTGGTCTGAGTCCCACTTCAAACTATATTTAATTTTAAGTTTTTTACAAACCTTTTCGGTTCATAGTCATAACAAAACAAAACAAACACGCTCACAACTGTCATCCCCAAGATGGGGATCCTTAAATCTATACTCGGTACGCAGATATGTGGGGATACTAAGTAGGGGGTAGTTAGAGACACGTCCAAACATTATATTTGGCACAAGTTCCCATTTTGCATTCCACAAGGCAAGTTGAAAGCCCGTCGCAGTGTATTGGAATATTAACCGATGGCACATGTCGAATTCTAGGTCATATTTATTTATTAAACATTAATATTTACTTTCGTGTCTGAACGGAGCAAATTAAATCTTTAAAAAATAAATTAGATAAATTTGCTAATTTTAATGAATGTACAAGTCACACAATATTTTTTGTGTCTATCTCAAGAGTCTTTACACAGCTGCTGCGAATAAAATAAAAGACACAGCAAAAGCTTGAGTATTTCTTCTTTTGTATGAAAGTATCCTACTAATATTATAAAGGTGAAAGTTTGTGAGGATGGATGTTTGTTAATCTTTCACGCAAAAACTACTGAACAGATTTTGATTGAAACTTTGCAGTACTATAGCTTATACATCGGAATAACACATAGGCTACTTTTTATCTGGATACCATGCGGGTGAAGCCGTGGGCAGAAGCTAGTAAATTTATAGTTTCATGACTCACTAACAATCAACGCACAGCCAAAACCGTAAGTTCAGGAGGATAATGTTCCTTTTGGTAAAAGGATTTTCCGATTTGGCGGAAGTATGTTGTTTGTATGAATAAAAACTACGTGGATGAAGTCGTGGGCCATTCCACTGTTGTAGAAAATAAAATAGATACTTGCCATAAATAGTACGATTAAATTTTTTGAGTCTCTAATGTGATCTATTGTGAAAAGTCTTAGTTCACATTAGATGGGCAAAATTCGCCCAATAGTTGCGAAGTAAACCGTTGTTTCAAGTTTCACCCTCGATTAATCCCAGACACTCCAACTTGTGCTATGAATATATTATCATATTCCTATTGTCTTGGTAAATGTTATATTCTCCACTAGTTCTCAAACTCACAAATAGTTTTGTAAACAAACTCCAATGCTAATTCGTATACGTCTCCAAGGAGCTGTTTCTGAAGAGTGATTAATTACCCCTGTTAAATTCTCATTATGAAATTTAAAACTAATTTCATAAAGTTTGTTTAAACAAAAGTTGTTTTACAAATTCAGTTAGAAGTGCCTACTTGTTGCGAAGCTGGTGTTTTTCATCAACAACCTTTTCGAAATTGTATTCCAGGATTAAAAAAGAAATAAATCCTAGACAACAATTATTGTATTATAACGCAAAAAATGGTAAACCATTTCCGTTTCTCGTAGGTAGGTATAGGTGACCTAGAACCTACACGAAATATATTTAATTATTTATAGTTGTGAATAGAAATTCTTGTAGGCATATATTAACTGCATGGACGGATGAACTCCCTAGGGTGTTAAGAAAAGGTCACACTATCCTTCACGTCTCTGTAACTTAATACAATCATGCTACTCGGAGACTCTACCATAATGTAGCTATACTTGCTCTAATATGACTGATTGACAGTCAAAATAGCAACAGTATAGCCTTAGCCTTGGCAAAGTTCGTACGTTGTCATTTTTGAGCAAACAACAAGTAAGCTGCAGTACGTGCGTTCTGCTACGCGGCGAAAAAAATACCTAACCCTTTAGTTGCATTTCGTGTGTCGAGTAAATTTATAATTATGTACAACTAAGTTTTACCATAGAGCAGCAAAACTTTTAGAAGTCTCATTATAATTATAAAAGGTACCTATCATAATTTGTTCTATATTTGAGGGATTCAACAAAAAACTAGAATTTGTGTAAATAAATTGTATGTAAAATGTAACAAATTGTTGTACTTATATCTTTGCATTTAAGTAACTAAAACTAAGTAAATAAATAATTGTAAAAGATTTCAAACAGTACACGTTGGTCAGATTAAAAATCAGCGAACATGTAGGTAGGGAAGGTACCTAAACAAACTCAAATTAAAACAAAAACAAAAATCAGATATAATATGGTAGACAATCACAGATTGATACTAAACTGTTATTGTTATAATCAAAGATTCTTTTTAATTATGTACAGTTTAACTTTAATTGTGTAACAGTAGTTCGAGACCATCACCAACCGTTGTATTATTGTCCTCGAATATTTAATCTAACCATTTTTATATGATCATCTTACTAATACAACAAACACCTTTACCTAAAATAGGCTAATAATAAGGTTTTAGCTAAGCCTTTGCCAATTCTGTTTTGTTTATAAAAATGATATTTTGTGTATATCTATGGTATTACTTGTTCAAGCTATTCATAAATACTCGACGCACAAAATGCAACAAAAGGTTTAGGTATTTATTTCGCCGCGTAGCAGAACGCACGTACTGCAACTTTCTTGTTGTTTACTCCAAAATGACGACGCATGAAATGCAACATATCCAGAAGAAATCGACGATAAATACTATAGACTCAGTTTAGCGTTCTCTTTACTTTTCTGACATTTTGAAAAATAATAGAGAGGATGCTGTTCCAAAGCTTAGGCTATACCGTTTTTATATCAGATGATCTACGAATATTTGTCTCGGGTCTGGGTGTTTACTATATGTAATATGTATGTATTAAAAAAAATTAAGTAGTATATCAGTCATGTGCAAGTAGCTCCCATAACACAAGCGCTGCTTACTGTGGGGCTAGATGATACTGTGTAAAAAAGTCCTGCAAAATTATATAAAAAAAAACAAAAAAAACGCTGTTCGTTTTTCACACAGCATCATCCAGCCGCAAACTAAGCAGAGCTTGTATTATGGGAACTACATGACTGATATTAGTATATCAGTCACTGTTAGTGTTACTGTTAATACATACATATTATACAAAGAAAACACCCAGACCAGAGATAAATATTTGCAGATTACAAACATTACTTCCACGCCGGGAATCAAACCCACAACATTCTGTGTCTCAGACAGGCCTTCACCCACTGCACCACAGAGGTCGTCATATTATCATAAATGTTTTTAAATGCGTTAACTTAGAAGTTGACTTTTTAAAGCTCCAAGGGATTGTTGATCTAGTATTTGATATTTGTTCAACTTGATACCTCCACGCGTTCCTGAGAAAAAGGGTCTCTATAGACAGACATACGGACAACGAAGTAATCCTTGTACAATAAAGCATTTTCATTAATTCATTTAAATACAGGGTTTAAATGATAAAATACATTTTGACGATCTCTGTGGCGCAGTGGGCGAAGGTCCGCCTGGGACGCAGAAGGTTGCGTGTTCAATTCCCGCCACGGGACAAATGTTTGTATCTGCAAATAGTTGTCTCAGGTCTGGGTGTTTTCTATGTATATTATGTATGTATTTACAAAAAATAATAATTATATAAGTAGTATATCAGTCATGTAGTAGTTCCCATAATACAAGCTCTGCTTAGTTTGGGGCTAGATGATGCTGTGTGAAAATGTCCAGCATTATTATTATTATTTATTATTATTGTTTTAAAATTTGAATGGAGTTGTAGAAAACGCTGAAAACATTAAACAGACGCCTTTTAAAACAACGGAACCTAGCTTGTAGGGCAAATTGTTTTCCCCTGACTAGACAGCACGAATATTATATCGCGTTGCTAACCCACTTTTATTTTAATAGTCTAATCGAGTAACTAGAAATAACTTTAATGCGGTCATGACTGCATTGCATTATGCACTCGCGAATCTGCGGCAATCTGCTTCTAATTTTACAGACGCGGATGCACAAACGACCTTTTTAAGCCGGTCAAGTCCGGTCAAAAACAAATTCATCTTGTGTTTACATCTGACTATGACCTGCATTCAGTAATATATAAAGCCGTTTACCTACTATCGGCTGTATATTTATTTGTTATAGTTAACTAAATTGCATAAATATCTAACACTGTGGCATTTTACTGACTGACTTAGGCCTCCCTCAAAAAGTGCCATGATAAACGATCTCTATCCACCGCTATTTTGCAACCTTTAATATGTCATCAGTCGATCGGGTGGAAGATTACACTGCGTCTTTAGATTTATGGTTTCTATTCGAGACTTCATAAGATTAACAATAAGTTAGTCCTAATGGTGAGACATAAACCACTACGCGGAAAGCCGAAAAATATGGGAATTTCTACGTTCTTGCCGTTCAGTTGCATTAGATTTCGTTTGAGTCAATACAATGCCTGAAAGGGATTTAAAAAGCCGTCACACGAATTTAGATAAAAAGCACAGGGGTGGAAGGGGTGGACTCCCCCATCCCAACGGTACCCCCAAACATAAGAATTGTTGAATAGTTTCCGATAAATAATTGAGTACATATTCAAAAATATAATGTTCTGGAGTTGGAGGCTTGTTTTGTAACGCGCATGCTTAGAAATTATAAAAATATGGTAATTCATTATTAAAGCGCTTGAATATTGTGTTTGTTTAAATTCATACGACGGCTTTCTAAATCACAACAAGTGCCTTTACCGATTTTTCACGGTATAGTTATTTTATCCGGCTTTTTGTGATTGCAGATTCGTCCGGCATTCGATTTTACTCCTTCCCCTATACGCGGTCATTGCGCCGTTTCCGAGCTAACTCAGAAATAACAAATAATTGAGACTAGCGCCGATTTGATTTGATACACTAATGTGCACGAAAATAAGTCACACTACTGTGTCTATTTTTAGAAAACCATTTTTGTTTTTGGCACAGCACTGGCTTTAAGTTTCCCTGTTCTTCGATAATAATGATCTTTAATACATTTATGGGCTATTACAGTGACTTTGTTTCTGCTAATTAGTATCTTAAATATAGCTGATTTAGGTTTATCATCATCATGATCCCCAAAGAGTGCCATGACGAACCGGACGGATTAACCGACTTTAACCGATTATGCTTGAACACCCCATCTTTAAAATTCAGAAAATAGTATGATCCACGAAAGCATCTATGTTACCAAATGGAGCGATTTTTTTATGTAATTTCAATTTTGACTCAAACCAAACGATCTTTGTCATTAAATTGACAGATATGAATAAATGTTTTCCATTTTACCCGCGACGCAAGGAGTCCGTATATTTACCGTAGGTTGTTTGTATGTGTGTGTTTGTTGGTTTGTTTGCTGTTACCATTTATCTCCGGATGGTTCTTAGATCCTCCTCAAAGATGGTTCTTTAAATAACACTGGCTGAGACACTGGTCCCAGCTGAAAACCAGCGCTACGATATGCCAACAGGCACATGCTAAGCTGAAGGCCGATTCACCACCCCTAAAGCCTGAATTCATAGTCGGGGGTTGAACAGTTCCCCAAAATCCATTATTCAGCATTTGCCTTATGGCTGGGTGCATAAAGCTTAAATTCGCACGTTAATTTTTACTTAGCGCCCGAACAGTCCCCTAGGGGAGCCCCTATTTGACTATGAATTCGGGCCTTAGTAACCTTCTTTTTTGTTTTATCTTTTTAGATATTACAATCTAAAAAAAAATATGACTAGAGAGGCTGTTAGTTTATAAGTAAATTTGTATAAATTAGTACCTTTCAAATTTGAAAATAAATATATCTCTTATCTCTCTCTCTCTTACTAAGAGATACCTTGGCGAAGATTAGATATGATTTTTTTTAATGCATTATTCCATTATTATTTTTTCCATGTCATTTTTGTTGTAAATTAATCTGTTCATACTAAGTAAAATATTATACAAGCGAGAATATTGCACAATGAAACAACTGTCGACATGGAATCGCATCGTATTCATCACGGTGAAATATTGTTTCCAGCGTTTTTATTTTCATTTTCGTCCGCCAGATTAAAATCAGCTTTGACTCATTAAAATCAAAGATTTTTATCTTAAAACCTACTTTAATTCTTCGGAGTGAGCAAACTGGAGTTTTATTGCCTTTTTATCATCTCCAAAGAATGTTGCCAGCTTTCTTTGAACATATTTTTTTCCTTAATCCTGATAGGCAAATGTTACTTTTGCTTTTTGGTTACAAATATCATGCCCATCATTTTTCAGGAAAGTTTTTAAAATAGAAGACGTTAAAATAAATATAAATGTATTTCTTCGTTCAATTTACTTGATATTTGGGGTCCGTGGGGAACCGGGGCTCTTCGCGTTTGCAAAATTCTTTCAGGGCGACTGATTGAAGCGACGCGTGACCAGAGAGGTGGCTTTTATCATGGCAATGTGTCCAGTATTTTGCGAACGCTTCCGTCTGGTAGTGATCTGGATCAGTTGAGCTATCTATAGATTGTTTGCAACTATCTTAAGATAGCTACATGTTTCATCTGTATTTCAATATACCTTTTTATACATAATTGTATGAATAAATGTATTTTATCCCATTTACTTATGGTACCTACAGGGTTTGTTTTAAAATTTAAATAATTTCTTATCATAACTGCCCTAACTAATTGGAATTATTTGTAACAAGGGTGCCTTAAACTAATTAGCTAAGCTGGATACCTTCAGTTTAATTTTGTAGCTAATTAACGTTGTATTTCTTGTCATCCTTTGTTATTTTAATGAGAATAAGTACTAGAAATTTAGTGAATTCATTTTAGGTTTTGAGTATGGACATCCCAGCATAATTTGTATTTTAAAACTCAAGTATTCACAGAAATCATTGCACACTTATTCGCCAAGTATTATGAATTCAGATAAATATCTACCTACATACAAAACGCAGGCATCTGTCAAATATAATGTTTTAACGCGCCTCTGACTAATCCCTATTTGGTATCCTCAAAGATCTTTGAGGATACCAAATAGGGATTAGTATACTAAGTATGAATCTAAGTATGTCCATCATGGGCAAAACATTATTCAGTCATGAGCGTGTTTGTTTTTATCTACCTACGTTAGGTAGGTATCGATGAATATTATTTAGCGTAGTACATTTACATAGTCTGTGGTGTTAATTCTATTTTCAAAGTTTATGTATTAGGTTCTTCTCCAACAAGGACCGACATCTAGAGTCGGAGTTTCCTTTCAGCTCCCGACTCCACAGTACTTTTAGTTCTTGATACCCACGAAACAGGAAATCTTAGTGTTGGTTCAGGACTATGTATGTTTCTGTTGGGTGTTTAGGTATTTTAGCGATAGGTATGTTTAATAAATAATCCCAGAATGGGTTCGTAAATATTTATTGTTATGTTTGTAGCGGGCCAAGACCCTGTATAAAGTTTTTCTATTGTAGATCTGTGGAACAATATAAATAAAATAACTATACATAACTACCTACTCGGAAGTTATTTCATGTGAATAGGTCAGTGAACTTTTTCCACAATAAATAATTCCAGTGATATTTCCAGTAAACTAGAAACTAGAACCGCAAAAGCGGTGCCGAGTTTAGATTTGTGTAGGTAAAAGAGTCACACTTTAAATGACTACATGCTTTTTTGACACAATTATTTTATTTTATAATTTACTAGCTGTTGCCCGCGTGGAGTTTAAAAAAACCCATACACACATTCACCCCCATTTATCCCCATTTAAAATATGAAAAATCCAAATATGAAAATGAAACACGTCATTATTACACGGGTGTTCTGGGTATTTTCTATGTATAATAAAAAATATCTATCTATGTAATGTATTGTATTAAGTATATCAGTCATCTAGTATCCATAACACAAGCTCTGCTTAGCTTGGGGCTAGATGATGCTGTGTGGATTGTCCAGCATTATTTACTTATTATTTATTATTTAAAATAAGTAGCTACTACTCAAATTTTCAAGTCAATTTTCAAAATATAAAAAGGTTAAAATGTCAAATCCAAAAACCCTGAAACATGTCATTATTTATTGAAGCTCAGTAGCTGTAATTAAAATTTTCATCTTTCTAACTTTAAAGAACAAAGACTTTCATACTAACTTCACCCCCATTTCCGCCCTTAAAGTGGACATTTCTAAAAATCCTTTCTTAGCACGTGCTTACGTTATAAAATAAACCTATGTTCCAAATTTCAGCTTTCTAGACTTAGTAGTTTTTGCTTAGCGTTAATAGATAAATCAATCAGGACAAACAATTTTTTAAGTATAGATAATCCACCGTTAGGTATACGACTGGTCGATATTTACCTTCGACGTAAGGAGCTGAAACAGCTTATCGGATTGCAATGCGTTTTTTTGCAATCAAGTTGCAGGTAAGTCTCTAGTGATGGATTTTATCGCCACCAATTAGTAGAGGGTGCTGCAGTCGATGATAGATAGGTATAGACGTCAGTTATTTTTACATCGCTTGCTGTTATTTTCTTTTTACATACCACTATTATTGTATGACTGTTGAATTGATAACTCATAGTTTACAAACAAATCATTGATGTTAGAGTTGGTTGGTTAGGTATGTACTCGTAGTTTTAGAAAAACATTACCATTTTTTTTTTGTCAACGATAAGCCAGTGTCGGCGGTAATGTCAGTCAGTAATAGTGATGAGATCCCTGCATGAGACTGTATCGCATATAAAACAGTTCGAACATCATGGTATACACTTTCACAAATTGTAAGCAACCAAACTCGTCCTTTTCAGTCACGTCCATGAAAACACAAGCAAGGGGCCGCTACCAACGACATTCACTAATGTTGGGTCAGAGCAATTTTTATTCGACACGCTTCCTATAAACAGTAATTTACACCTGACACTTTTCTAAAATTCCCTGTGATTTTTATTCGTACAACTTACATTTAAAATTACAGGGTGAATACATGCACACAGATAGTCACGGATTTCCACTTGCTACGATCCTGGCATACCTACCTCTTTAATTCAACGTCATTCCATTCTTTATATAAGCTCGGCGGTTTAGTGTAGGTACTCTTGACTTGGCGTTTCTCTAAAATGTCTCCAATTTGGTCAGAGTGGATATGTGATAGATTTCTGATAATATCCAACTAACTGGTCATTACATCTGTGGTGCTGCGAAAATAGCACAGTCAATTGACAAGCAAACAGATGAGTAACATTTATATCAGTAAAAACAAACTAT
This sequence comes from Perizoma flavofasciatum, assembly GCA_958496245.1. Lineage (NCBI taxonomy): Eukaryota > Metazoa > Arthropoda > Insecta > Lepidoptera > Geometridae > Perizoma > Perizoma flavofasciatum. The sequence goes on along the minus strand of OY292425.1, from coordinate 6,264,900 downwards.
TGAATCTAACATCACGTTTGTCGTCATCCACAAGCGATTCTATTGTTTGATTTTGCACATCTCTGCTTAGCTTTGAACGAACCTACCTACTGGCCACGAGCCATCTGATTGTTCTTGAATCGATTTCATCGACCTATAATAGTAAACTGATGTAATAAACAGTATGATAAACTGAAATAACTGAGACGGCTTTATTAGTCTCCACTGCACCACCAAAAACACTGAATAGTTCCCCTATCAACCCCTATTAGTCATATTTTATATTTTTTGATACTAGTGGATTAGTGTTGAAACTTTTACATGAAACAATCTTGAACTTCTGGCAAGGTATATGGTTTTCGTTTTTACCTGAAACGTCAGGAGCGTATATTCGTTTGCCACATAAGGTTTTTGTTTGTTTGTTTTTCCGCTACCATTTATTGCAATCGCAACGGCTTATCGGATAAAAAATACTTATTAAATCACATGTGCTTGTGATTTCACCGGCACCCTTCACCACGAAACAGCAATGCCAGCACTATTTGGCGGCAAAAACACTATTATGGTATTAGTGTCCGGTCACAAGCCACCATAAATTAACTAAACTAGTCACTGTTAAAAACTTAAACCTGTTACATAACGTTGTATCGTTATAAACGTGGTGTATAATGTAACTCTGGAGAATAATAAGTTTCAGGTATACATTGGTGCTTCGTTACAGGTAGTACTCTATATAGGGTATATCCACGTACCACTTAAATTATACTACAATGTGGCTTCAAGTAATTGTCTCTTCCAGGCGTTGTTAATCTTTAATTAAGGAAAGGCACGTTCCGTACCTACTTATTCTTAGAAAAATATCGCTTTATACACGCACTTACCTATTAGGAATTTCTGACTGAAAACAGAAACGCAAGTGATTACAATCGTTCTTCACACTATAGTTTCTAAATTATCTTGTTTTAGAAGATACTCGCATGAAATAATGAGAGTTTTATTTTTGTGAATCTTCGAATTCTACCTCTAGCTAGCTGCATTAAGGCCCATTTACATGGAGATAGATCCTCAAACGCTTTTTGATGAGTGTATGCATGCGATTATCGATGGCAATAATCTTTAGTCAATTCTTGCACCCATGTGTTTATATTCAAGCTCTATATGTAATACGACCTCTGTGGTGCAGTGGGCGAAGGCCCGCCTGAGACGCAGAAGGTCGCGGGTTCGATTCCCGCTGCTGGACAAATGATTGTATCTGCAAATATTTGTCTCGTGATCTGGGTGTTTTCTATGTATAATATTTATGTATTTACAAAAAATATATATATAAGTAGTATATCAGTAATGTAGTTCCCATAACACAAACTCTGCTTACTTTAGGGCTAGATGATGCTGTGTGAAAATGTCCAGCATTATATTATTATATATAAATAAAATAACTCGAGACTTTCAAAAGGCGGAGTGATAATCGTCCTTCTACGTGCGGATTATTGATATTTATATTATTTCAATTACCTTCGAGACGAGAAAATATCTCTGTGTAAATGGGCCTTCAGTTAAAAATGCTTTACCATATAGCATCGCTACTTTTAGTTCCGATAACCAATATACAATTACTTTGTATTGTTTGCCTTTAGGCGAGCCTAATTATACCCTCATAATTTATCGAATTCCTGTAAGCGCATTTATTATACATACAAATATTTTGGTAAACAGGCATGCGGACCACTTGTTGGTCAGCAGTTACCGTAACTTATAGACACCTGCAACATCAGGTATCACTCGCGCATTGCAGTACTTCCCACTTGCTGGGGTATTAGATGGGGGTCTGTTTTAACTAGAAATAAAATGTACCTATAGGTTAGGTACTTGACTGACTCGACTCTTATGAAATACTAGCTATGCCACGGCCGCTCTCGGCCCCCGACTCGACCGCGTCGCATCGCCCGTTCGCGCTATTACTTCGTTTTCGCTTAGCGTTCTTTCTGTTTTTTTTATTGATCCTCGGCTCGTAGGAGTCGTATCGTGATGTTAAATAGCATATAACTTTCCTCAAGAATTGGGCTAATTAATGCAATTTTTGTTTTTCAAATCCAGTAGTTCCAGAGATAAGCGCGTTCAAACAAAAAATCTTCAGCTTTATTATATTAGTATAGATTGGTAACAAGTGGTTACGTCTAAGAAATATATTGCACGACTAAAAAGGCAATCATTCATACCAATAAGTCAAATAAATATAACAAAGGATCGTTAGTTCCTTAACTTAACACCTAAGTTCTTTGACCTAACACTGACAGAACAGAACGGTCCAGTTTGTGTGAACGTGGGGTACGTTCACACAAACTGGACCATACTTCTTGAACAAACCAATATATCACACCAATATAGTGACAAGGAAAAATGTTTAAGCAATTGCCGTCCCCTGTCAGTTCCGGCAGGCCGTCCTCGTCCGCCGGGTATCGTTATGGATCCGATTATTTTAACTTTGAAGACCCACTAGAGATTTTCTGTTAACTTGTTGGATAGATTTCTAGAGTAAGAATTTTAGATAGGTAGATGGGTAGAGAATTCTTTATAGCACAAAATAGTAGTAGGTAGGCGAACTTCATGCGAAAAAGCATTCTCTTCCACATAACCCTTGTGTATTGTGGAAAAGGATGTGTTGGAAATGTACAGAATGGTTAAAATCAAAATAATAATATGTAGTGATTATGTAGAGCAAATGTTTAAATACACCTATAGATAATTGATAGTAATATACTAAGGACATAATTACATAAATAAAAGTTAATAAAATTAAAATAAACTAATAAATAGTAAGTACATATATACAATACATAAATAAGTAATGCTGGACACTTTCACACAGCAAAACCCTCCGTAGACCAAACCCTCCGTAGACCAAATCCTCCGTAGACCTAAACCCTCCGTAGACCAAGACACGTTCTTGGTGACCCCGATGACCCCATCAGCACCGCTAACGCGGTGGTGACGTCATCAAGTCCCGACAGAGCAAACACTCCACAGATACACCGAGCCCGCCGGCGGGCTCGACGAGTCCCCACTTCCGCCTACTCACGGTACAGATATGTACCGGGGCGTTTCTCTCCTATTCCACCCCCTCTGGCAACGGCCCAAGCCGAGGTCCGTACCTAAGTGGTGCCCTTGTGCTAGTTGCCCCATCCTAACTTTTTACAGGCTGAGCGCCTTCTGCGCTCGCCGTAGTCCGGTGACGCTGACCAAGGCCATCTGCGGCCCTGCAGCATTAAAGTCCATTTAGAAAAAAAAAAAAAAAAAATTCACACAGCATCATCTAGCCCCAAAGTAAGCAGAGCTTGTGTTATGGGAACTACATGACTGATATACTACTTATATACATTTTTTTGTAAGTACATACATATTATACATAGAAAACACCCAGGCCCGAGACAAATGTATGCAGATCCTACAAACATTTGTCCCGCAGCGAGAATCGAACCCGCAACCTTCTGCGTCTCAGGCGGACCTGATATATATACAGATATAAATTGCTCAAAACATAAATGAACAAACGGCAAATTGCTCAAACTTTGTCTTCACCGAGGAAGTGACTATAGAACTAACTCTGAACTGAAGTCACTTCAACTGAAGTCACTTTAACATTTTCCGTGAAGCTTTCACGGAAAATGTTAATTTAAATTAAATTTTAGGTATTTTTAAGAATATATTCTTGATACTGCTCTTAAGTGCTGCAGATCAGATAATAGGAGCTGAGGATATGTTTACATTATAGCAGATCAACTGTATGTTAGCACAACTGCATATTTATGAAAAGAAGTAGGTACGTGCTTTTTTCGGAAAGGCACACAAAAAATTGGACCTGGACTAAACACATTTTCGCAGACGGCTCGATTAGATACAGACATAAGTAATATAGTAAAGAATAAGTTTGGATGGGAATATCCGCACGGTTTACTCACGTGTGCCATCGAAGCGTGTTGCAATAGTGTCGAGGAAGGTGTTCTGGGGCGCGAGCAGCCCCTTGCGCACGGGCATCACCCCGTGACGCGCGGCCCGCGCTACCCTCCCACCAACTGCAACAAAAACAAACAAACATTGTGTATTGACAACCTCTGTGGCGCAGTAGGCGAAAGTCCGCCTGAGACGCAGAAGGTTGCGGGTTCGATTCCCGCTACGGGACAAATGTTTGTATAATCTGCATTCATTTGTTTCGTGTCTGGGTGTTTTCTATGTATAATATGTATGTATTTACAAAAAAAAAAGTATATAAGTAGTATATCAGTCATGTAGTTCCCATAACACAAGCTCTGCTTACTTTGGGGCTAGATGATGCTGTGTGAAAATGTCCAGCATTATTTATTTATTTGTGATTGACGACCTGCTTCCACATCATTTTTCTATAACAATAACACTACCTGTGTTCCGGTTTGAAGTGGTATACAGGAAGTGCCGGTGTAATTACGGCACATGAGACTTTTCATCCGTTATGTCTCGGTCGGCAACGCGCAAGTGATACCTGGTGTTGCAAGGGTTCATAGGTTACGTTAACCGCCGGTAACATGCCGAGGCAAACCGGACAAAGTCCGGCCCATCTGATGGAAATCGGTTACCACTAAAGTCACTAAAACCTTGGCTATCTGGCAACCCAACCATCAGCTAAATAAAATCATGTGTATATTATTATAATATCTGGTATAATGTTCACATGTAGGTATTGTATTCCTTTTTTGATATCCGAAAACATTAAACAGCATCAATGTTTCTTATCCGGTGGGGCTCGTAAAAATCTACTAAATACAAAAGAAATGGTTTTCTTAAGGTTCTCGTAAAAGCAAAAACCTGCCAATAACATGAGCACACACATGGGTTCTGTTGTGGGTTTATAAAGGAACGTAAAAAAAAATAAGTTAACTCGGACCAGGAAAAGTTGAGAAACATTGTGTCACTGATTTGACAAAAGATATTATAGCCATTTCCTTTATAACAATCCAAGTGGGTCAAGATGGCAAATTGCTAAATTGGTAGGCCCAAGTTTGAGCGACACTTTTTGTTTTGACAGAGAAATATTTACAAAAAGCACCCGCATTTGTGAAGGGACTTTCTTGTGAAGTCACTTTCTTGTAAAGCAAAAGTTTATCCATCCTTGTACTTATAAACAAATAATGCTGGTCATTTTTCACACAGCGTCATCTAGCCCCAAACTAAGCAGAGCTTGTATTATGGGAACTACATGACTGATAAACTACTTATATACATATATTTTTTTGTAAATACATACATAATATTATATAGAGAAAACACCCAGACCCGAGACAAATATTTGCAAATACAAACATTTGCCCAGCCGCGGGAATCGAACCCGCAACCTTCTGCGTCTCAGGCGAGCCATCGCCCACTGCGCCACAGAGGTCGTCAAACTTATCTTTTATCTGTACCCCTACAAAACGGAAAATGATGTTCTTGTTGTTTTGTTGAACATTTTATAACATACTTACATAGTTTTGATTAAAGGAAACCACGACCACTGCACCGCTCTTTACGGATACAAGTGTTCGTCTTTGTAAATCTGTCAACTTCTCAAAATCATAACGGTGAAACAATATCAATACTTTTCCCAAATCCATATGGAAAGGATGGATGAACTGAGATTGGCAAAACATGTATTATAATAAAAGCGATCTATTTCATAGCACTGAATATGAGGTAACCAAATTGTCACAAACATTCAAACTTACACGAACTAGGAGAGAATGTAATTTCAAAGTTAGCGTGAAGTTGGAGTTTAAATCGTGAACCTAGTGTTCACAGTTTAATATAGACTGTGCAATTTTATTATCTGCGTAAATCCATTAATCTCTTTAAAATAGGTACCCATAACAGGATAGGCAGAGTCGAGTTTTGTCAAACTATTTCTAAACTAAAATCCCCAAAAGCGATTAACTCGGACCCAAAATCAACCATAGTTACCGTACCATGTATATGTTGGGTAAGCATTTTTAAATCGTAGAATGTGAAAGTTTTAATGTTTGAGTTCACGTCGTAGTGGCTGAATCGATGGAAATAGATTATGATCCAACATAGCCTAAGTAATATAATCTACTTAAGGGGCCACACGCGAGAAAAAGCTTTACTAAAAAAATAAAAGCACATTCGGTCATATTACCAAAATATTTAAAAAAAATCTCGATCAAAATATGGCAGAGTTAAAAGAGCACTTGGGAAAAATCCAACATAATAATATACTGATTAAATTTTAGAAGACTTACCTACTCATTATTTTGCTGTCTGCCTATCTTACCGTAAGCCTGGCTTACTTCCGAATTAGCTAGGTTGGTCAGATTATATTGTACTGCAGGACACAAAATTGAGCATTCATAACATCTTAATCATAATTTTTATTTTATTCCTTGGACTAGTTAAATGTATAATGAAAGTAGGTGAAGTATAAATCTCTTGCTGCTTTGACACCACCAAGTTCATTAATTTTTATAGCATATGTTGCAGGTCCCAAGTTCTTTGTCAACTCATCTCATACGATCAGTACCTACTAGGCACAGACAAATCACTAATTTTATTTTGAACCGATGTATGTGATGTTATGCTAGTACCTAACGAGATATATATTATATGTGTTTTATCAATATTTAACAATAAATAATTAACAGAAAACCTTTTTTCTATATAGAGCATCACATTCCTAAACTTATGACTTCTTATGAACTTATGACTTATGAACACCATCATTTGTTTTGTCCCTAATAATTAGTGACGTTAGCAAATATACCATGGCAATATCATCACAAACTACAGAAAAATCATTCACCAAATAAGTTGTTGATTTGATTTAATATACTGTCTGAAACTTTATGCCTAATAAGCCAGGATTTCATTAACCACCAGTAAATCTTTCAGAATAATTACAGCTCTATTTAAGGTGACCCATAAACTGTGTGTTGGAAATGTCGGAATACGCCTGCCTTTCTACCTAGTCGTAAAGTTTTATGTTTCATAAATAACATACCTAGTCTGTGTATACACTACATCGTTTCTCACTTAAACCCCAGCACGAGATTTTAACGAATTAAGTTGCCTGTGTAATTTGTATTACTTATTGTACTTTGAAATATTGGCAGTGCTCGAAAAACCAAATTGAATTAGGGCTTTGGACTTGAGATGTTATTATACTCGTATCTATCTACGTTCATCAAGCTTGACATAAACAAGTCGTGTTGATTTTGCCGGTTGGCCAAAGCAATCATTTGAGCATAAATCCCGTTATTATGGTTTCAGTAATTTATTACCGGTATTAATGCTACTTTGTTATTCTTTGGTGGATTATTAATACCTATACCCACGTAGGAGAGTGTTGTTTTGGAGGTTTATTTATGTAAATTACCTACCTACTCATTTAATTACTACCCAGAAAACTTTTTAAACAAAACTCTTCGCCCGGCGCGCGCTTGGGAAGCCATGTTTTAGGATTCTCTAAGTAGTCAAGAATTGAAAAGTTTACAAAATCTTGGAATACCTTTTACAAAAAGGAAACATTCCTTTTAATGTTTTTAATCGATAAAGTTTAAATTAACTCGATGGCTGCCGATGAATCATCGGAATTCAATAGGAATATTTTGTATAGGTATCTTTACTACTAGGTACATAAGTATTAAGTAGGTTTTAGGTAGGTACCTATCTGGATCGGGTAACAGAAGCGCTAATTACCTGTTAAACAAATTTGAGAGTGCCGAACCAGACATTCCAACATCAGACAGTATTTTGGAGTAAGGCAAAAGCTTCGTAAAAAGAGTTTTTAAAATAAATCAGTGTACATAAATAAACGTTGTTATGTAATAGTAAAATGTAGAGCAGTTTGTTTATTTTGTCTTTTACTCACAGCTTTGAAGACCACTCACAGCACACACGCCTATTAATTAATTATTTGAAGTTTAAAAAAGTTAAACGGGGTGTACTATAACATCAGTTCAAATTACCTTTAATGAGACGTGATTAGACGTTGATGAAAATAAGTCGAAGTGTTAAAATTTTGCAAAAAATTACTTAAAATTAAATTTATTAACCTTTACACTCCTGAGTTGGCAGGAACATAAGTAAGTGTCTACCAAAAATTACTTGTTGTCTTCTTGTAGGTAATTTTGATAAGATTCTTTTGTTTGGAATATTTAACCCACCTATTACTTTTTTACCAGATAAGCTGGGCACAGGTAAATATCCAAATATCCTTCCACACCGTGCGTTCACTCCAGCCAATTCACCACCACCCTTCCTGTAAAACATCAAACCAGTCGTAATACCTACCTAGATACTTAGGTACTCAAAAGGTAAAATAAATTACTAGCACTTACTGAAAAATCATGGCGAGTACCATTCGATTAATTGAATATTGAAGCACGAATTTCAATTAAATTAAGCGACCATTGCCAATAATTGAACTTTGCATGAAAGTCTTTGTTCTTTAAAGTAAGAAACTTGAAAATTTGAATAGCTACTGAGCATAAATAAATAGTGATGTATTTTAGGGTTTTTGAATTTTCATTTTTCACATTTAAGGGGAGAAAATGGGGTGAAATTGTGTATGGCAGTATGTTTTTTTTGGGAAACACTCACGAAATACTATTTACAGTTAAGTAAGTACATGATTATGCAAAGTACTAAGTGTGCTAAGTAGCATAATCATTAAGTACACCTTATAAACCATATAGTGGTTTGTCTAAGGTGCATACAGCTATAAAATACCTGTCATATCCTATATAAATCAAAGTAAAAAAAGCCCGTGACATCACAAGGGCTATTCTAATCCTCTGTCGGATTAGGCAGCTATGTTGTAATAGGTAGTATCTCCGTCCGTAGGTAATTCCATACATCCGATCTCGAGGCCTTATCCCTCTTAGCTTTGTTAGTTTCGTATCTTGGCTTCATTTAAAAAGATACATAAATAGGTAGGTATTATGAAGTAAAAGGCGCGTAGTGTAGTTTGGTTGTATAGGCGATTTTAATTCACAGAAAGCCCTATTAAAAAAGTAAGATCAATATTTATACTCTCTATTGAATATATCACGTGTTATTGTGAAAGTGTTTATTTTACAATATTTGTTACACTACTCACCTCCCACTTCACCTAAATACAGGGTTTCCCAGAACATGTACGAGCATAATAACCTGAAGGCCTCCAATTGAAAGTACGGGTTTTCCTGGAAAAAAAATCGATCGTGCAATATATTGTTTTCATGGATGAATTTGTTTTAATTGAAATAAACCTTAAATCAGCAGGTTTTTTTTGTATTTGAATAATGATAAAATAGAACTTCTCTTACCGATTTTTTACAAGAAAGTACCCAAGTAGATTAATCTTTGTAAAGTACAGAGGACGTCTCTTACAATGATCATCTAAGATTACCTTTGCACGTTTATACTACGTATAACTCGGTAGAGAAAGGTCTTTAGACAGGTGAATTTATAATAGAAACTTTTATTTGGGTCAATAGAATAATCGACTTAAATAAAACACAGAGCCTGTGAATGCCAACCGACCGAGGCGCACGCGCATAGCCAGAGGCTACTTTATGACGTTATAATGTACTACACCAATGGAAGTAGGTACTGAGTTACTAATGCCCTTAGTTATCCATTTACGAAGATAAACGAATATTGCTTAAGCGCATAACTTTTATTATTATTTGAAAATGTGAAAATGTGTAGTTTTTTATTTCATAATATATCTTGAAGTTTCGTACGAGGAAGCACATAGAAAGAAATTAAGAAAAGCCTCATATAAAAACAACAGGGAATTTGGCGGGTAGGTACATATTTTGTCTCGGGTCCGAGTGTTTTCTATGTATAATATGTATTTACAAAAAATATATATAAGTAGTATATTAGTTTTGTAGTTCTCATAATACGAGCTCTGCTTAGTTTGGGGCTAGATGATGTTGTGTGAAAAATGTCTAGCACCTGTGGGTTTGAACTACCTTCATAGTCTCGTTAGCCCTTTTTATGCTGCGGTGACTGAAGGTAAAAAAACTACATAGGAACTATGTCAAACCTACTAAAATACTTTTGAACATACTCCATGACACGTTACGGGGTATATCACGGAAATCGCTGCGTTGGATGTTGACCCGCGTGACAAATATATACCGTGCAATGTAACTGTGAACAACAATTTTCCATTGCACCAATTAATTACACAATTTCTTAAAACTTTGAGCTACGACGAAACAGAATCATTTTTAAAACCCATACAATAACTACCCAAATCAACAAACCATATGTAAACGACAAGTTATACACATGTCCTTTGACACCCACCCAAAACACACACACCCATCCACACACACATACACACACACACAAAACACCTACACCATCATCAAATGACACGCGTCGACTTCTCACTCGAATCAACACAGTTAGTGCACAAACACATTACAAACAAATACCTACTTAAATTACATGTTAAACTCACACAAATAAATAGGTGACTAGGTACTTGTAAGGAATCGTTGAATAATCGATAATTAATACTGATAAGTTTAAAGTTATAAGTACCTACTATGTATTGTAGGCAGGTATAATTATTCTGTTATTTCTATGTTTTATCTGCTACTGCGTTACTTTAATTAATCTTATATCTTTATAAATCTATCCGTTTGTTCTACATGTACTGTTCACAAACTTAAAATAATGTCGGTCAAAGTGTGTTGGCACCGTGCGAGGAGGACGAATACTAACCTCCGAGATACAGTTAAAAACTAGTTCGGAGTGTGTAGGGCTTATCTAAATCAGCTACCAGTCACAATGAGTTTAACCATAACTTTTAGAATTACAACATAGGTAAATACTAGTACCTAGAGTTTTATAAATTTATAATATCTGTGACGTAGGTTGAGTATTTGTTACTAAAAACAAAATTTAAAAATAAATTAAAAGTGGTTTGGTTCTGGGTCCGCTAGGTGCTCCGCTATGGCCGACTTGTTGATCTGACAGCTGCAATATGCTTTTCTTATTACTGCTTTCGCTTAGACAATGTACTGCTAGTAGGACTTAATACATTCGCTACCAGTCATCCTAGGCGTACAAAAATACGAACATTTCGTGAACATTTAATTTCAAAAATAGAAAGCGTGGCTATACGTAGCGTAGGCTTGGTCAAAGTCAAAGTCAAAGTCAAAGTGAAAATTCATTTATTCAATAAAATCACAAGGACCACTTTGAAACGTCGGTTTTTATGTACTGCCTGTTCCTCCGCGACCAAGCCAGGAAAGAAAGGAAAGAAAACAAGGCTGGTTATTCTTTTTAATGATCCTTTTACAAAACAATAGGTTCGAGTTGGAGCATTTTCAATCCCAAGAGTTTTTGTCATCTAAATAATCAGATATTTTATAGTATGCGTTTTTATAAAGTTTTCGTTTAATTACGTTTTTAGATTTGTTCATTGATAATTTTTGTATATCTCTTGGGAGTTTGTTATAAAAGCGTACACCGTGCCCTTTAAACGATTTACTAACTTTATGGAGTCTACAAGTGGTAACAGCGAGTTTATCTTTATTTCTAGTACTAACATTGTGATTATGGTTTTTTTCTTAAAATATAAATATTTTTGTGAACATACATCAAATTTTCATAGATGTATTGACAAGGGAATGCCATTATATTTATTTCTTTAAACTTTTCTCTGGGGCCCATATTATAAATTGCTCAAACAGCACTCTTCTGCAGCACAAAAACGGTATTTATATCAGCAGCACTCCCTCACAGCAGTATACCGTACGACATAATGCTGTGGAAGTAGCTGAAGTAAACTAGTCTAGCTGTGTCTACGTCTGTATAAAGACGGATCTTTTTGACTGCATATGCCGCAGAACTAAGTCTCTTCGATAACTTATCAATGTGAGGACCCCATTGAAGCTTATTATCTATTGGATTTCTGGATTTCTGGCTTATTATCGGTGGTGTCCACGAGAGGCAACTGTTCATCTTTGATTTTGATATTTGCTTTAACTTGTGTAACATTAGGTAGTATAAATCTAATACATTTTGTTTTATTTTCATTAAGTAGAAGATTGTTTGCATTGAACCATTTTACAACCAAGAATTGATCCCTGCGGTACACCGATAGTAACCAGAGACCCCGGAGAACGCTTTCCATTCACGTAAACTTTTTGTACTCTGTCACTTAAATAGGAAGTGAGAAAGTCTAGAGCAACGCCCCTAATACCATAATGGTGTAGTTTCCTGATCAATGTGTCATGGTCTACGCAATCAAATGCCTTGGACATATCACAAAATACTCCTAAAGCGTCATGAGATTTCTCCCAGGCATCAAATATATGCGATAGTAACTCAATACCAGCATCAGTGGCTGAGCGATACTTACTAAATCCGAATTGTTTATTATGCAGTAAATTATTTAACTTAAAATGTCTTTTCAATTGATTTTAAATTATTTTTTCAAAAATTGTACTATATGTAGGAAGTACTGAGATAGGTCTAAAATTACCAGGGTCAGAACAAGTACCCGATTTGAAAAGCGGAGTTATTTTACTGTTTTCATTAAATCAGGGAACACACCACAGTAATACACTCGTTGAATATTAAAGATAGTTCGGGCGCAATTATGTCAATCAATGATTTCACAACGCAAACAGAAATGCCCCAGAGGTCCGTAGTTTTCTTAACATTTATGAGTTTGAAAGCTTTTATGATGTCATAACTATTTACATAATCAAATTTGAATTGTATTTTACATTCCGTTAAGTTTTCTTTTAACAATGACTCTGCTTCTATGGGAGAGGAGTTTAAGGATTTTGTGGTAGCGACTGGAATGTCGGTAAAAAAGTTTTCGAACGCATTAGCTACATCACCATACTGATTGACGGTGGCATTTCCAATTTTTAAATTAAACTTATTGTTCTTAGTTGTGACTCTTCCAGTCTCACTATTGATTACTTTCCAAGTAACTTTTACTTTATCTTGGCTATTTTTAATTTTTGAACTCAAATGACGCGCTTTTGCTTCACGACAAACATAGGTAGTTGATAGTATAGTATAGTCGATTTCAAGATACGGAAGGGGGGAACCTAAGAAAATATCTACCTTATCCACTTTAAGTAAGCCACGAGCTGGTAGTTAGGCTCAGAAAACCAGATGGTTTGATACAATAGCTTCTAACGCAATGCACGTAGAAGAGTAAAAATAGACTCATTTCATAACATGGGTATTGTTATCGTTGTATGAAAACAAACACTTCCTAAGAACTAGAAGTGCATAATAAATAATACTTGTACACAAATTCCAAATTAAAAAAAATATTAGATCACCCCCGGTCATTCGTACAATCTTAAAATCCTCTCCATTCAAAGGGTGTCTTGAAGGATCACTTACGAGCGATAAGACCGCCCATAGTACTAGTTTTATAGTTTTTTAACCGACTTCGATGAAAAGAGGAGGTACCTATTCAATTCGGCTGTATTTTTTTATAGTGTGTTTGTTACTTGACATCTTCGCCAACAGTTACCCGATTTCGATGATTCTTTTGTTGTTGTATAGAGAATGATTCCAAGGTGGTTCCAAAAAAGTTTTATTCCTGACGGATTGCTTATTATCCCGTTTTTTTTCTGATGGACAAAACCAAAGAGCTGGTCCAAATGCTTACCTAGATCAGAAGATTAACAGTGCTATTTATATTGGCTTGACTCTTTTTTTTTAATACATACAATATTATACAAAGAATTTGTCTCGCAGCGGAAATCGAACCCGCAACCACCTGCGTCTCAGGCGGGCTTTCGCCCACTGCACCACAGAGGTCATAATAAAAATGTAAGTTTAAATGTCCCAATGTGGACTACCTAACCACAGTTTACATTACCATGCGCTTTGTACTTTATGGTTGTTATTCGTATCATTCCTTTGATCTTAGATTCAAGTCTCGCTTTTCGCCAGCTACTGATCTACAAAGTTAATGAGCTTACTGCCATCGATACTGTAACCGTTTTCATTTCACGCGAAAGATCGATCTCTCGTTATTTTTAAATCCAAGGAATCTCGTCTCTTTATTATCCATCTGGCTTGTTTATTATTGCGTCTCGTTTCATTACATAACTTGACTTTTGGTTGGTTGAGTGGGATTGAAAATGTTTCCGCACATTTTTTGTAGAATATCTTTGATTATAACAACATTGATATCTAATTAGGTGCATCCCTTACTTTCATTTCACGCTTGAGCTGAACGAGGTCTTAAACAATCGAATGATTGTAGAAAGCAATAAAGTTATTAAAAATAATTTATCGAATCAGCAAAGCTAGCGTAAATCAAACAGGACGGAGAGAAATGGTGTATATGCAGAGGGAGGTGGTATATAATGTTGAATTAATGCGAGTGAACTCTCAAACATTTGGCAGAAAGGAAATTGTATTGAAAAAAAGTATATTTCATTTTCCCAACATTTATCCCTGAAACATGTATCCAATCTAATCTTTGCTCGGATTTTTCTCATTTTCCAAACATTTTATCAGACCCTCTCCATCTTTCCACTGTACTAATAATACAGTGGACCGCAAATCTTTTGATATTGAAATCATCGAGCCGTACCTATCGAGGTCAATTTTCGGTCTCCAAACCAACTGTTGGCAGACCTTTTCGGGGAAGGCTTACTTACACAAAGTGCTTACCACAAAAAAACTATTGGTTCTACGCGATGGTTACCCGACATTTCGATATATTTTTTTTACTCCTGTCTTGTATTATATCTGTGCTCCTGTTGAGCACTCCAGTGTCCTTAGCTATTACCCAACTAGGATTATTCGAGTACCCCTAAAAGGGTGCTCTGACTGTCGTGAGTTTTTTGTCACATCCGTTACTAGCATAAGCTAGTTTTCAATATAACTTTATCATCATCATCAGTGTGCTAACGGACGATCTCGATTTTTCTAACTCGGATCTACTCAGATAAGTGCTATAATTAAATATCCAATGATTTTCTTAGAATCGTCCTTCGTATGCCTTGTTCGTCTGCGTGCAAGGCTGTAAGCTTTTTTTACCTCTCTTTAATGGGAAAATACCTATAAAAAATACACTTACGAGTATAACACTCCTAATAGTAGGTAGTGCCTTACCTACTTTAAGTGTCACCAATGAGAACAATTATGAGAACTCAACTAGATAGGTTCCTACCTACTTTATTATAGGTACGAAGGTACTCTACGATAAGAACTTATTGTCTATTAAGTTCGTTTATTACAGTTTTATTGGACACTAATCTGGGAATGAAACAGATGTTCTAGTAACCTAAATTATTTCCTGCCAAAGGTTCCCAAGGGTTTTATTTGGTGAAAGCAGACAGTTTTGGCATAAAAAATAAATAAATAAATAATTCTGGACATTTTTCACACAATATAATATAGCCCCAAACTAAGCATAGCTTGTATTATGGGAACTACATGACTGATGTCCTAATAATATACTTTTTCGTAAATACATACATAGGTATCATACATAGAAAATACACAGACCCGAGACAAATATTTGCAGATACAAACATTTGCCCCGCGGCGGGAATAGAATCCGCAACTTTCTGCGTTACAGGCGGGCTTTCCCCCACTGTGCCACAGAGGTCGTCAATATATCTAATTTTATACCTAATGTACTTTGTTGAAGATAAATTTAATAAGATATCTACTTAGGTATCTAATTTGGAATTTGTCAAAAAAAATACACAAGTACGCTAAAAATATGTTCAATTTAATTTTATGATTGTTAGGATGAGATGAAAGCTAATATGACTATAATTTAATTGTTGATATAATTTTATATTGTACTTTTGCCGAAGGATTCGCGTGTTATCTTAATAAAAAGTAGCCTATTTATTTATTTATTTAAGCCTTTCTATTTTTTTTATATTGTTTTAATTATTACTAAATTTAATTATTTACATGCATAACTTCAAAAGTACAAAGTTATTATATAATTATTATTCTTTTATTGTTTTATTTGGGGCCGCCCATCTTATGGACAAATGCCTCCTCCAACCGTTTCCAATTATCTCTTTGGTGAGCTAGGCGAGTCCACGTAGCTCCCGCTACTCTCATGATGTCGTCGCGCCATTGTCGTCTCGGCCTTCCTCGTGGACGAGTTACATTTCGGGGGTACCAATGTAGGATTTTCTCGTACATCTTCCATCTGTCGCTCTTACAACATGACCCACCGATCTCCATTTTAGTTTGCAAGCTAGCTCTGCAGCATCAATGAGTTTAGTTCTCGTTCTGATGTCAGTATTTATTTTTCTATCGCTCAATTTTAAACCCAGCATGCTCCTTTCAGCCGCTCTTTGGAAGACTTGTATATTATGTATCACATTTTTTGTTAATGCTCAGCTTTGACATCCATATATTAATGTGGGAAGTACTATAGTGTCCATCGCCTTCTTCTTGAGTCTTATGGGGATATTTGACTTGAATACTTCCTTAAGAGACCAGTATCTGTTCCAGGCCTTCTTTATGCGACGCTCTACCTCTCGTGATGTCTGTTCTACAAATGAAATATTCTGCCCCAAATATAAATATTCGTCTACATATTCTACTACCTTCGACTCGATCGAAATAGGCTTCTTTTCGCTAGCACAGTTATTATAATACTATACTAGTTTTAGCAACAAACATCCATACTTTAGCATTTATGATATTAGTAGATTATGTAAGTAAAACTAAACTTAAAATTTAATTACAAGTACTTTTTTTTGGGAAAAAAATAAAAACCGACTTCTTTTAACGGAAAGTTGATAACAGTACAATATGAAATTTCATCCCCCATTATTTCACCCCTTAGGGTTATATGGGATTCTTCCATAAAATTGGGACCACCCTTAAAGTATAACCTATCCATTAAAAAAAGAACTAAATTCGGTCCACAATTTGCGAAATAATCACGAGACATACACAAAAAAACATACAGACGAAATGAAAACCTCCTCCTTTTTTGAAGTCGGTTGAAAATATGATAACATTATTTAATACAGAAAATGATGGTAGCTACTTAGTAGGTACTTTTACGACGGTAAAACCCTTATCTGTATTTAATAAGATCGCACACCGACAACCGCAATGCGTGTGCATACCTTTATAGTATACGCACAGTTTTAACAGGTTTTTGTCATCCCATTACTCATGTTACCATGGAAATATTCCTCCCACTTCCCATGTAAATTTTCTAACAAAAAAGCCTATTCTCCGACTCTTGCCGAAACAGCGCGAGTAGCTTCATTTGCAAATTTACCTCGGGAGAGCTATAGCTTCGTCACTGCAGGCTACTTACAAAGAAAGTTTGAGACGGAGTTATTTATTCGTGTTATTATGAAGTTGTATGCAAGAAAGCTCAACTCAGCTACAGGTTTGGAGGTATTGCTTGTGTTGCGATCAAATACGAGAACATTGCCAAAGTCTTGGAAGACAAATATTCACAGTGCTACATAAACAGGTGCTATGGTGTTCCAATCCTATATTCGAAGAAGGATTGCTTCCGGTTTTACGCCACGGAGTAAATGTGGCACGGATCGGTTGGGTGGACATCCATTCAATCCTATCCTACCATTATTTTATTTATAAGCGAAATTTAGTTTAGATGTTGACTTGAAAATTGGAATTGTAGCTACTAATCTAAATAAATAATATGTGTTTCAGGGTTTTTGGATTTTCACATTTTGAGAAGGGAAAAGGGGGTAAAAGTTTGTATGGGAGTATAGTTTTTTTTAATTGCGCAAAGCCGCATGCAATAGCTAGTGGGTATATAATTCAAAATCATACAGCATGGGATGATTGAGATTTGTATGAAGACCTTGTATAAAGCTTTTTATAACCTACTTACTTTACGCGTGCAAGTTGCGATTACTCCACGCTCTCTTACTAGTAGGTAAAGGTAAAATACAGGTATAGGTAGATAAATATATCTAATGTTAAATGTCTAATGTATGTATAATGTTATCGGGAATTCGGGGCAGATCACCCAGTAAGTAGTTACATAATCCCTTTGATACGAGAATCAATAATCTCTCAATACCAGATCAGTAGGTTCATAATCAGCGGAGATTGGCCGCTGGCCTTGGTTATTGATTGTCTAATAATTAGGTAGGCATTGATAAACCAGTTTGGTATTATTAGCGCTTTCCCTAATCATCCCATGTTAGGGGAAGTGATGTCGGGTAAGATTTTTGAGGAATAACGATGTGAGAGGAAACTTTTACGGTGTGTTGAATTGCAGGCGTACACTTTTATATTAGGCCAAATATTTTATATTTAGTAACCATAGATAATATTGATAGCTACCTGCAGCAAAGCCGGCAACGCGAGCGACCTGCCGGCTATATAAAGAGCAGCGCGAGTGAAGCAAGCTCTAAACCCTCCGTAGACCGAGACACGTTCTTGGTGACCCTGATGACCCCATCAGCACCGCTAACGCGGTGGTGACGTCATCAAGTCCCGACAGAGCAAACACTCCACAGATACAACGAGCCCGCCGGCGGGCTCGACGAGTCCCACTTCCGCCTACTCACGGTACAAATATGTACCGGGGCGTTTCTCTCCTATTCCACCCCATCTGGCAACGGCTCAAGCCGAGGTCCGTACCTAAGTGGTGCCCTTGTGCTAGTTGCCCCATCCTAACTTTTTACAGGCTGAGCGCCTTCTGCGCTCGCCGTAGTCCGGTGACGCAAGGCCATCTGCGGCCCCGCAGCATTAAAGTCCATTCAGAAAAAAAAAAAAAACGCAAGCTCTCCTCTTCTCTTCGAGACTTTGCGCTGTACGGACGTATTTTATTGCGTTCCTGTTGTTTTACCGCTAAATTATTGTTTTACTTGTTTTCTTTGTAAATTATAATAATCATTCGCCTAGGGGATTTGTAATTTTCCTTTTTAAAATTTGGTTTATTAAAAATCCCCAATAATATAATCACTATCTTACTGTTATGTATTATATAATTAACTAAGAGTTTTGATTTTCAAATGAAAGAAACTAGATTAAGGTTCGAAATACCAACCAAAAAGGCTTCGAATTTTTGTTTCATACATTTTTTACACGCGACGTAAGGTATAATTAGATAGGTTTTATCGCCATAAGTCGCTGTCGCTGCAATTAATAAATAAAATAATTTTAAGTCAAGTCTTAAAAATTTGTAAAAAATAAAAAAAGTTTGCAAAAAAACTACGTTACAATCCTATAAAGCGGTTTCGGAGCAAAATAGTAACAGGCAAACTCACAAACTACAATTTATGACAAACGCATACGGGCTCATAACGCCGCGGGTAAATTTTTTAAATACATATTTCGAATATGAAACTGTCATTTAATGTCATGTCAATTTCCTATTCGAAATTCGCAAGCTTTTAAAGTGTTCGAAGTTTGAATTGGCGAAAAACTTTTTCCATAACCGGCCTGTTTGTTTGAGTTTCAAGTGGACTTTACAAGTTGTTATGAATATTGAAGTAATATAAAGAATCAATGAATTCCGTTTAGCCATTTTGTTTGGTGTGTTTACGAATTTTGATTCGAAATGGCTTTCGATAAACACAATAAGTTCAACCAATAGTTATTGATGGAAGGTAAATAACAAATCTATTTTCAGTAGTTACCTATTTTCTAGTGGAAGAAAGGAAATAATAGAATAATACTTGTAGTAAGTAGGTTCTCATGTTCGCTGAGGTAACTGTTAAAAATTTGGGCAACGACAGAGCCCCTGCCCCACGACACCCGTTTCAATTCAATTTACTTGTAAAATATTTAAGTCCATTTAGTCGCACATCAAGGAAATGACGACGATTTAGATCGTCATTTCCTTGATGGACTAAATGAGTAAATGGTGTACATATAAATCACGGTTTTAAAAAAGATTTTTCTTTTTAATTTGGGTCTTAGTCACTCCGATCTTCAGGCAAGCTAGCATTTGGTCAAAAATCATTTAAGTTTTTCAGTTGAAGTTTCCACCGTTGTAGGTTATGAGGAATTATTGTTTTAATTCATTGAGGTTTGATTGACACAATATGAACGAAGTGCTCATTAAACAGTAAACAGTCAACAGATATATTCTTAGTCACATCCCCACAATAGGATTCCCTGTGTCGTGGGTATCAGGAACTACGAGATCTTTACCACAATACCCAGACTAGGAACAAATATCGGTAGAACGTGCAAACATTTATTGGATTCGGCAGCCGGAATCGAATCCGCACCTACTGCGTTGCAGCTGACTACTCGCCCGCCGCGCCACAGTATTCGTTGTAGTGGTAAACACTACGACGAACAACCAAAGTCGAAACCCATCGCGCAATCAATATTGCCACGTGAAAACTGGGTTATTCCCGTTGTCCCCCGATCTTCGGCTCCATCGGGGGAATAAAACTAAAAGGGAATTTATTTTTCCTCTTGTCCCCCGATTCAGCCTTTTGCAATCTAGTATAAAATCAATCACGGCGAATTTTATATTAAAAAATTCATTGGGTTGCTGACTGAAAACTGTATGCGCGCTATACTATGTAGTATACGGAATATATATATCGTAAGGAAACTGCAATGTTCTGGAACCCGAAATTCAAAGAAGACACGTGCATGAATAAGCGCACTAAATCTTTTCACCACACTGATCCTTTCACCACTGATCAGTACTCTTTTCAGGACCACAATTCGATCGGAAAATGCAATTACGCAAGGCCGTCGGCTTTTCTCGAGCCGGAGGGGTCTGTCTGACTCACCACCTAATCCACTAACAGGATCCATTAACACTTACCATAAGTATCTACCTATTCAGATCACTGACCTAACGCAGGGTGACCAAGAAAGAAACGGCGTCATGATGAAGAAGAATGCCCATCAGAAGTGAAAGCCTATTTATTTATTTATTTATTTTTGTATATTGGTAGTACAATATGAACTTGACTGACTATCTATCTATTATCAAATACAAACGGATTACGTACTAGTTATGTACCTAAATACATATTCTATGTACTCTATCTTAGATTTCGCATATTCTGTGTGGAATCCTCAATTCAAAATCCATATTAACCGTATAGAAGGAGTTCAACCAAATTTATCAAAAGAAAGAATCTTAAAGATTCTTTCTACAGGCTCTCCTATTACAGGTTTTTGATGATAATAATAAACCATACCTTAAACGTACTGTTTTCGAAGTTCACATACCTACTAAGGGTCTTCCTTATTTTAAACAGTTTTACCTATAGCTTATCATTGTTTTATTTTCTGCTCTTTTGATATGATACATAACAGAAAGAAACAAAGCTATATTTGAATCAACTGCTTAACATCTTAATAAGTAAGGTATATTCAATAACAAGGTTATTAAGGTAAACCGTACGAAAAGGCTCAGTTCACACTTTAGTATTGTAAGGCAAGTATTTTCCTTCAAATCTTATTTTACTAACAATGAGCTTTTCTCAATAGGCCTCAATACCAACCTTGCAGAACTCAGTAAATCTCAAGAGATTTCCGTAATCCCATATTGCTTCTTCTCTTGAATTGTCAATACATATTTCTTGAGCGACAAATCAAAAGTAGGACTTTTTTTGTATACCACTAAACTGGCTAACAAGCATACGCCCAAACTGAAAACAAAACTGAAATAAAATTTTGTGTTGCAAAAGAAATATAACGGCTATCGCTGAGGCAGCTACAGGTAGATTATATAAAAAACCGGCCAAGTGCGTTTCAGGCCACGCGCAGAGTAGGGTTCCGTAGTTACCCATGAACTTTTATTTATTTACTACTTGTTTTAAAACTAACAACTTAATCTAAGTAATTTTCAATGGAATAGGATCGATTTTCCTTTTTACTTCTCTAAGTATATTTTATAAGTTGGTCGACTGTTACTCGTTAATTTGTAAAGCCTACTTAGTTGTGATAGTTTTCCTTTTAACTTCGTACAATATATACAACTGCCGTGAATTTTTCACATAACCAAAAACTACTGTTTAGCTGGCAGGGGCAAGATGGGGACATTTCACTCTAAACAAAAATTAACACTTTAATGATTAATATTTCGCAAATGGGCACCCGTTTGATCCCCGATGTGAACGACCTATGTGACGACACCCCGCACCATGGGATAGACGAGAAAAAAAACATCCTCACTTTATATGTAGGAGAGGGTACACAAAAAAAACAAGATTTTTATGAATCGTTTTGTCGGCGTGTTTAATCCTACTAATATCATAAATGTGAAAGTGAGGATGTTTGTTACTCTTTCACGCAAAAACTACAGAACGGATTTTGATGAAACTTTACAGTAATATATCTTATACATAAGAATAACACATAGGCTACTTTTTATCCGGGTACCACGCGGGCGAAGCCGTGGGCAGAAGCTAGTATCCTATATTTTGACCTATGCCAAATTACAACTATCGAGTACTAAGAGTCTCTCAGCTAAGCCGCTGGCAGACAGATGCACGGACATGGCGAAACTATAAGGGTTCTTTGTCGACAACGGAACCCTTAAAAGCAAAAAATATACATAAATAAAGTTTATATCCCCTGAAAAATAATATTAATGGCTACTCTATTGCGCTGTCTCAATTTAATAGAAATCAATACCAACGATAGCTCTTGAAAATGAATTTATCAATTAAAATCCAGGCCAGAGAACGAAGTGCGCTCTTGAATTATCTGACGCATTCAAGAATATCTTTTCCACCCGCCGTCGTTTCAAGTTGTGATACTAAGTAGTTGTTTTATTGCACGTCCACCAACGACCGATCATACCCTGATAGTGATCATCTACGTATGTCATAATTATCATCATTTTTTGATTAATATTAGGTAATATGACAGAGATATTTTTTTTAATATTGAAGATTTTTGTTTTATTTGTAAGATTTTTTAGTATTTTAACACGGTCTAAGGCTGGTATGGATAAAAAAACTGATACTTATTTATTTTGAATACTAGCTTCTGCCCACCTCTTCGCCCGCATGGTACCCGTATAAAAATAGCATGTGTTATTCTGATGTATAAGATATATTACTGTAAAGTTTCATCAAAATCTGTTCAGTAGTTTTTGCGTGAAAGAGTAACAAACATCCTCACAAACTTTCGTGTTTATAATATTAGTATAATAGGATATGATATCCGGAAAACATCGTAGTTAGATATTGTATAGATAGATACACTTTTTATTGCACCCCAAAGAAAAATACAAAACACAGGAATTAAAAAAAATACCTTGTGCAATGGACGATCTTATCGTTTAAAGCGATGACTTCCAGACAACCTTTGGATAGATAGGATACAATGGAATCCATGGACGGCGGTGTAAGAGTTAACTATTTATTATAAAATATAACATTCATAATATACCTATACTTTACACACACTAAATAATATACATAATTAAATATCTCGTTATATCTACCTAAATAAACGGTTTATTACTGGAAATTATCTAGTTATGAATGTAAAGCGTTGTTCAAGAGGCTCTAGATCTTTTGTTACCCGCGACAATAGGAGTTTACCACAACAATAGGACAATAGGATATATGAGTTTACCACAAGAAATTGTTTGTTTGTTTGTCTGTTACCATTTATATAAGAAACGGCTTATCGCATTCTAATGCGGATTTTTTTTTAAACGATTTGTATGTCTTCAAGGATGGTTCTTAAATAGAAAGGCCACAATTTACTGGGGGCGATGGAAAACACTTCGGGGTTTTTTAAATTTAGTAAATAATTGATTTATTTTGGCTGTTCGCGGGTACAGCTCCGCTCCACCGCCTACATCTATACAAATAATAAAGCTGAAGAGTTTCTTTGTTATTTTGTTTGAACGGTCTAATCTCTGGAACTACCAGTCGGTTTTAGAAAATCATTTTTGCATTCGATAGCTCAATTCTTGAGGAAGGTATTAGGCTATTTAACATTACGCTACGACCCTTAAGAACTAAGAAAAAGAAGTAATAGCGCAGTGGGCTGGTGGCCGAGGGTGGCCGTGGCACAGCTAGGACTGTTATATTTTTTTAAATTTAGAAAATGTTGACCGAAAGCTTTGTGTTACTGGTACCTACTCTGTGGCCGCGAGCGACAGGAAAATGTTACAACACGTTCGAGTTTCCTATTCACTTGTCATTTAGCCAGAGCATGGTGAATTAGGTATATGTATTTTTACCCGGTCACGATATCAATAGGATATCGTAAAGCATAAAGGATATCATGCGATGACGTCATCAGTTGTACCTCATCGTAATTGCCATCGGAATCATTCCGAGATCTGTTTTAGCTGCCATTGTTTTCTCTGTAAATTGTGAGCACATGGGAACATAATTCGTTAACAATTTTGTATCTAGAAGCAATAAATCTGACTGAGTAAACTGTTTATCTGAAAATGATTAGATGATGCTGTGTGAAAAATTACCAGCATTATTAATATTATTAAAGGCTCTGTAAAAAGTCAAAGCTAAAATTGCCTACCGCCAATGTTTAACATTAAGCTAGGTTTGGCTGGTAGTGAATTATTAATGGCGTACTTACAGTTGTACTAAATGTTAACCTACCGACTTATAACAATTTAAGTTTATCACGTATCATCAAGCTAAAATAAGTACATTTTCAAATTAAAAGACTGCAATTGCAAGATGAGTCAGAAGATGAAAAAATATCACAATCGAACAATCACATCGCCAGCAATGGTGGTCCGAATATCGAAACGCACACTACAGCACTGCAGTTACATTAAAAAGAAAAAGCTTCCTTGTAAAGAGGCACGATCTAAGTTGTGCTTCAGTTTTTTTCGATGTAACGTTACATAAGAGTAATGATGTTGTCAATATAAGAAGGCATATAAAATATAGAACAAATAATTATTGAATAGCAGGACACACCAGAAAACTGATCTCGGAATATGTACACAAACCAGGAATAACCTAATCTTATCTGACGCAGTACACAACCGTTCATACCAGTGTTCTAGAAATAAGTAATAGATATGTACCTACGTGTAAATGAGTCTAACTGTTACTACCAACCATTTGGGAGCAGAGAAATAACATTGATTAAGTAGTAGGTAAGTAATTGTAACCCGTTATTGCTCACCTTAATTAATTTAATTTGTCGATCGATCTGAAACCTAGCATGACTTTTGAAGGCTTTTAACTTCAATTGTAATAGGTATTGTTTCAATAGTAGCTGTATTAAGATAAAAGATACGGAAATACTTTAAGCTAAAAAAATATTCGAACCCGACGTATTTTCCATAGTTCCTAGTTGCAGCGCTTCCTAGTTAATTGTGGCGGAAAACCTATCTTAAAACCATCCTTTATGATATACAAATCAATTTCAATCAGAAGCTGTTTTCGATATAAATGGCAACAGACAAACAAACGCATACATTATATGGGCTCCTAAAGTAGCTATCATAAGTTAATAAAAAAACATCCCTTAACGTGTATTTCCAGCTAGTTACTTGTAGTAATAAAACCTATTTGAAAATCATCCTTGAAGACATACAAATCGATTATAAAAAATACTTCATTACGACGAGCCGTTTCGGATATAAATGGTATCAGACAAACAAACTCTTGCAGCAAACGCATATAAGGGCTCTTTACGTCGCTGGTAAAAATGCATGCACATAAAACACGCGAAACCTTTTTCTCGGATTATTTCAGACTAGCTTCTGCCCATAGCATCGCCCGCGTGGTACCCGGATAAAAAGTAGCCTATATGTTATTCTGATGTATAAGCTATATCACTGTAAAGTTTCATCAGAATCCGTTTTAGTCAGTAGTTTTTGCGTGAAAGAGTAACAAACATCTGTCCTCACAAACTTTCGCGTTTATAATAGTAGTAGGATGTTACACATAAAGCCAATATCGATATCTACCATATTTATGAAAACCCGCCCTCTGGTTTCTCTTTACTCGAGCGTTGTTTAGAGAATCTAATAACGTTTATTGTATTTGAATAGGGATATTAAACCCTTTATCGGATCCCACTCCACCGGATAAATAGGGACTTCGAGGATATAGCGTCGATTTCTCGTTAGACGATTCTACTTACGAAAAGGTATTTTTTCTGAGATTTTAATAATTTATTATATTCACATAGTGTAGGTACTTATAGATTCCACAGTTGAACCGAGCTAATGTCTTTTATTATGTTGGCATTTTGACAAGATTTGTATCGGTTTTAGGAAAATCCAAATCTATTGTTGTCAGTTTTAAAAACGCACTAAATAATATTTAAAAGGCTTTTTTCCATTTTGAAATAAAACCCTTTTTTGAATTTGATACCGTTCATAATTAAAGCGCCCTTTCCACATTTAAAATTCTAACGCACAAATTCCATTTCGTACTAAAGGTAAAAATGGTTCATTTCGCGTCAAGGGTCTCTGAAAAGAATAAATCGGCATAATATAGAAAAGTGAGTTTTACGGGCAATAATTTTGTAAGGGTCATTAGGCCAGTACCTACCTTCCTAACGTTTTCAGCGATTGGGGTTAAGTATCTCTTTATCTGAAGAGTAATTAAGCTAAATTTACCATATGGTGCTAAATGTATTATACATCGTATGGAGCAATAGCCGACGTCCAAGTGAAATTTTCCCACCAAAACGAAACAAACATTACGGTCTGGACCGATATAATCGTATAATGGCTCGCATAAAACCCTTCGCGCTTTGATGGCAAGTCTATGTTAATATTTACGAGTATTAGTGATGTTATTTTCCTTCTGTTCTTTTACTCGAGAGGAAAGAAAGTAATGGCTTTTATGATTCATCAGCATCTTATATTCTAATGTTATAATTTTGCTGTAATATTATCGTACTTTCACTATCAAAATAATCTCATTTTAATCTCACAAAAAAAAACTTAACGGAAAAGGCGGCAAACCTACGAGGTGAATAGATAAGCACAAATTAGAATAGAAAATGCGATCTTAATTAAAGTTTAATTTCCAAATATACATTGCAAGAGTTTACCCGTACGAGTGTGTCTTTTAAAGCTTAATTTAGATGTAGGTAAATAAGGCGAATATAGGTACTAATAAATTCAGAATGATTATACCTACATGTTATTTGCTATCAAATAATTAGTTACATATTTAGGCAAAGCTCCCATTATTCACATTTTACTACCTGATTAAAGTACTCATTATAACCTACAACAAATTCATCGAGGGAATATATCATAGTTAAGTCACAATAGCAGCTTTTGTATTCTAAAATTTAACAAAATTTTGCTACTTTATTGCATTTTTTTTAAGGATTTCTATTTTTTTTGAAAATAAATTATAGCCTATACTTCTTAATAATTTAGCTTTCTATTGGTGGAAAAATGGTTATATTGTCCAGTAGTTTCGGATCCTATTCGGTACAAACAAACAAAATATCTTACTTCTTTATAATACAAATAACAAACTTAATTATATAAAAATTTGCATTTTTAAACGTAGGTATTAAGACTCTAAACGTGAACATTGTTGAAGACGTTCAAATCACAGCGACATTATAATATCAGTAAATACTTGGCTCATATCGATGCTACTCTTAGACCTATTCAGGTACTTACAAAAACAGCAGAGTTTCGAGAGATTTTCCACGAATGGGTAGATTTTGCCAATGATGAGTTTTTAGAAATACTTTTTCTATGGCAGCGTAGCTGGCATAAAGCCAGCTTACGGAACAATGCTCGCCTTGACTCATTCGACGTTAATTGGCTTACTTTTTTGGAGGCAATAAAAATTGGTGTAAAAGTGCGCAGCTTTGTTTACAAGCACATGGATTTAGGATTAGGTACGAAGCGTGTTCAAATAAACGGGTATTTTCAGTTCTACGAAAAGCAATCCTATGAATTGGGTGGTTGAAATGTAATTTTTTCATCAGTTAACCCGTGAAATCAAAGTTGTGGTTTCTAAGTACTAATTTGACCCTGATTTCAGAATTTTGGTATTATCGTATCGGAATGTAGTGTATCGCCAAACCGTTCTATCGGCGAAGAGTATTTTTGATACCACAATAGGTAAGCTCGACTGATAGAGGATACTGGGCCAACATAAAATAGGTCATAATATCGTAGACGATCCAAAAACTATCGTAAACTTGACTATTCATATTGTAAAAACGGGAATTTTCACGTACTGCACTATCGGTGAAGGCACCGACTAAGTTTCGACTCATTCCGAGAGTCTTCATCAGGGTGAGTGGTTGCGACTTTCTCCTTCCGCGTGTAGTGCATGGCGCGACGCGGAAGATATCTACCAAAATAATATCGTAGGAAACACGAGACCACAAACCCTTGTGAGAATATTTACTTCCAGCAATGTCTATATTCCAGCAAGCAATAATGTAAGACGGTTTCTAGCCCATAAAGGTAGGTAATTTTCCATCCGATCGTACGCAAAATATTAACGAAGCTATAAATGTGAAATGAAAATTCCTAGCTTCCTTCAGCTGAATTCACACAGGAAACAGGCCTGACCATCGCATAGGCTCAAGTCGGTGTAGTATATTTTCTACCCAAGCCAAGGTAATCGAGACTTTGAGTAAAGTAGGTGTAAATACTATCAAAGCAAGTCGGTCCCGCTGTGGGACGAATTCGACTCAGGAGGTTAAATTAACCTCGATGCAGTCTTAACATCATTAGTCTTTCAATTTTTATTCCATGCCAGAAAAAAAGTAGAAGTAATAGAAGACGCTGAAACCTTTTTTCTTAGTACTGTGCTTATTAAACCAACAAAGATTTATAAGTCCACCTATGAGGGGATTTCAAGTACTTATTTACAGAGATTCTGTTTGCGGTTTGTAAATCAGGTTACATAATAGTTTAATTAATAAAATTATAAGTTTTACGGGTCTTTATCGCGTTTACATTTTAAAATTATTTTCTCGACGTTACGATTGCAACAGCCGTGGTCACGGGATGACAATAATAAAAAGGGTTAACGCGTTATGGACCCGTAAAACTTATAATTTATCTAATCATTATCTAATCGTGAAAGTTTTATAAATACTAGTTTAATTAATTTCGGAAACTGCTATTCAAATATGCAACTCATCTAACTATGCGACTCGCCAATCTCTGTATCTACCACCTACTTAAACGAACTCGGTGGCATAGTGTGCCAGTAGCCGGCTGAGACGCTAGAGACGCGGGTTCGATTCCCACAGCGCGACCATGTTAAAAATATTGGTTTGCAACATATTCTGCATACTTGACTCCTGAAATACAGTTTCAACTAGTTCAGGAACCTATGGATTCATGTACAATTTGTAACATGTTATTATGTCAAATAAATTTATATTTTTTTACTTTTATTTGTTCCGAGTCTGGGGCTGTTGTGGATCATGGTCCTCGTAGTTCCTGATACCCACGATACAGGGAATCCAGTGAGAGGTCAGGAGTCAGTACCACGGTTATGTATGTGACACTTTTTTATCTTTATTTAATCTTGTTTTTTATCGATTATTAAAGTCACCAGGACCTTAATTTGGGTCATTACCGTTAGGGACTCCGAATAAAATGGCGGGTCCCTAGAAACACTTAACAAATTAATATTATTTTCATTCCTAGAAGGGACTGTCCACGCTTACTGCTTTTATGGTTTAAATTTCAACACTAATAATCGCAAAGTATAATCACCACCAGAAATGTTTTTTGTATTACTTTTTAAATATTATTTCTGTAATTTTTAAACCTGAATTGACTTGTTTTCAGGCAGTTCCTGATTGTTTAGGGGTGGAACACGAAAACAGATATGAATAAATAAAAAAAATCACGCAAACCATTTAAGCCTAGTAAAAAATAAGATTCAAAGTTATGAATTATAACAACCTTGAAATATGAAACAAAACTTATTTCAACATTGATAGAAACATTTAATGAAAATGAGCTCGAAAGATTTACTAAGTCCAACGGTAACTTTAGGAGATTATGATACATGCGACTTCGGAAATCTGACATACATCACATCTTAGGTAGTTTATAACTCTACCTGCGGCATCGGAAGATGCGTTTGTTCTTTTATTTTTTTCAAATGCTGGACATTTGATTTTTTCAAGAGACACATTTTATAACACTACCAAAATGTGCGCAAATTTGTTTAGCAAATTTGAAAACTCCCTAGTGACTTGTTACGATACCATCAATCTTGAAGATATACAAATCGATTGCAAAAAACCGCATTACAATCAGATAAGCCGTTTCGGAGATACTCGTAAATGGCGACATTTAAACAAACACGAGTGACAAAGCTATTTAAGTTTTGCAAAAATGTACTTTGCAGCCGATGACGATATTGAACGACCCACTAGTTTATTTTTGGAACGAAACGAACTAATTTATATATTTTTTTAGTAGGTACCAATAAACTAATGTGGCCGCGTATAGAATGAAATATAAATATCGTCTGGACAACTGCATTCCTATAAAACCTATTTTTAACTACGCGGAATGGAGAGCTCATTACGCGCGATTTGATAGATTGATTTTATTCCAAAGGTTTGACACCCACCTCCGCTCCACTGGGCGTTGGATTGCAAAGACGCCTCTTTATTGAATCCTCAACAATAGAACATCCATCGTGTGACTGAAACTCACAGCTTAACTACTACGCTTGTAAAATAAGCGTAATTTTATTATTTAGTTACATTCATCAGTGCCTTCATTCGGACAATGGCCTGAATGAGTCTCGTTAGGTAGCGTCAGCACATTTGCAATGATAAATCATGATTATGTCAGCAATTCACACTGAACCTTTGTTTAAAATTAAATTACCTACAATTTCAACAGCACGAGCACGTAACTGTAAGTTTCCATTAATTTTCATACTAGTGCAAACTCGCTGGTTTTGTATAAATATTTGGCTTCGCGTTCGAGAAAGGAAGGAGGCTTATGCCCAACAGTAGGTTGATGATGATAATAAACAGATGGATACTGAAAAACATTTAATTCTGTTTTCGTAGGCTTTTTGTACCTAAATATGTTGTATCTGTATTTTATAAGATAACAAATAGCGTTATTTAACAAATTTACTTTTTAACCGCGACAGGCATCCTTTTCAGCATGAAGCTTCGACAAGAAGCGTTTGCCATAAGAGGTTTTTTGTTACTTTGACTGTTTTCACTTATCTCCGGAACGTATTATCGGATTGTGATGTGTTTTTTTTTCAATCGATTTGTATGTCTTCAAGGGAGGTTCTTGGATAGGTTTTATCAATGTGAAACTGCGTTATCGATCATCATTCCGTTCTTTGTAATCGTTTACTTCAAAAATGTTTTTAAATTAACCAATTAACGCGATACATCAGTAGGGGTGCTCCATTATTTACCTAATGAAAATTCACAACGGGGGATTTTAAATTTTGTAACAATTTGTTACTGATCAGCGTTACGCTATTGTTATAAAAGACTACTTTCTGAAATGTATACCTATCAAACCTTTCAGCACAAATGTTAATGTGTTGTTATGCTCATTGTTTGTTTAGGACATTCCATTTCAAAGTAAACGAAACATAGAAAACATAAAAAACACGCTTACGACTGTACTCCCAATGATGAACATCCTCAGATACATAGGTCCTCAGTGCTTATATCTTTGAGGATAGCAAGTAGGAGGTAGTCAGAGCTACGTTCAAACATCATAAATAAATAAATAATGCTGGACATTTTTCACACAGCATCATATAGCCCCAAAGTAAGCATAGCTTGTGTTATGGGAACTACATGACTGATATACTACTTATATCATTATATTTTTTTGTAAATACATACATACTATACATAGATTATGTCATCATGTTTGGCACATGCCCGCATTTTAGTTTGTATTTCACGGGACAGGTTGCAAGCCCATCGCCGCTTAGTGGAACACTAATCAAAACACAAACAATGATAACAGACAGCCTAAAATTGAAGAAAATGGGTTATAACCTTGTGGTTCTAAAATATTTTCAATTGTAATCTGGA
Source organism: Perizoma flavofasciatum (assembly GCA_958496245.1). Classification (NCBI taxonomy): domain Eukaryota; kingdom Metazoa; phylum Arthropoda; class Insecta; order Lepidoptera; family Geometridae; genus Perizoma; species Perizoma flavofasciatum. The sequence goes on along the minus strand of OY292425.1, from coordinate 6,232,959 downwards.
TTTACGCGGATCTGTCATTAAGAAACATCATATTTAAGAAATGCGTATTTAAGAATACCTAATATGCCTGTAGCAGTCTATTTTTGGATAGGTTTATTTATATATCCAAAGTACAAAAATATCATTCATCGAGAAGCACTGCATTATAAAATTTCTGATATGTAAATAAAACAATCTCAATTCTAGTAGTCTATTTCTTTAATATACTGTTAACCTTTTCTCGGCTTTTTGATGTTCAATTTTTGAAATAAGTTCTTGGAAAAAGAAATTATTTAAAAGATTTTATTTTTATGCAATATTTTTTTCAATTAATTTTGAAAATAGAACCTAATCATAGATTAAAAATTTAACTGAATGCGACCTACACTGCTGAACCAGCGCTCTTGGCGATCGTTGGATGTATGCGTCACGTCAGTGCGTTTGTCAGAATATATCTATATCAGGCACGGAACAAGGGCACTTGTCTCACCCTTCCTGAGTTGAGTGTTCAACCCTGAGTCGAAGCAAAAAATTACGAATGATAAGTAACGCCAGTTTACGAGTTTAAAAACTTGGCTACGGACAAAAAATCGGCTTGTCGGCTTCTGTATGATAAGTGTGAATAAGAAGAGGGTTCTGAAAGCACAAAAAAAACGATTTTTCAACCAGATTTTGCTAGAAACCTCGCAGGTACAAGAAGTAAGCTCCGCACTTTTGCATTTTCTGAATTCTGACAGTTTCCTACTTTTTCCCCATATACCTAAGCAAATGCTGGGTACGCCCATGAGTTTGTTCATGTATTATGCTCGTTAACTTATTCTGGTAGCAGGTTCTTAAGAATTAAACCGACATTAGTTGGATAAGTGTAGGCTTTTGTGTAGGCGTTGGATTTTTTATAAAACTACAGTAGTAAATAGCCATACGGACCACATGTTGGCAAGCGCGGCGGTTACCTAACGTAACCTATGGAAGCTTGCAACACTGTACCGATTTACCGACCCTGGGACATAACGGGTGAAAATTCTCATGTGCCTGTAATTTCACCGGCACCCAAACGAGCATCGCTGCTTAGCGGCCGAAATAGGTGTGGTGGTAATACTCTCCGGACAAGCTCTTAACCAGGTAGGTCGTCGTAACCTCGTCTTAACAGGTACCTAGTTAAGACGAGGTTGTAGTCTTAACAGGTAGGTTTAATAATAAGCTGTCATAAATTGGGGCAAGTTCTAGGTACACATTATACCGATACTCTAAAGAACAACACAATACCATTTAAGAATAGCTGCATACGTAAAAACAGGGGTCTAACCATCGGCAAAGATATCAAATCCTGCTTTGCTTTGAGGACGCTATGGCATTGTCATAATAACCATGATATGAATCGCAATAAGACTTGATGGTTAGGCCCCTGTACCTACTTACTAAGTAAAATGATAACTTACGTTGTTATTTGCCCGCTGCCTGCGGGATCGATCTAGCGCAGCCGGCTGCTCCCGGCCATCGGACCACGGGCACGTGACACCGCAACACTATTACAATCACCAGTTTATACAAATCACAACACTACACAATTACTGAACAGAAACTGAAAAAACTATGAGAAAAAAAGGAATTACTCGAATTTACATATGTATGTCCATTAGTGTTGGACATACATATGTTAATTCACCAGTCACATGGAATGTTAACTAATTGCAAAACGCGGCCATATGCCAAGTTTAATGTTTAGACGTGCCACGGACTACCCCCTACTTGGTATTCTCAAAGATCTGGGGATTACAATTACAAAGTGAGTGTTTTTTTATATTTATTTTCATATGTTTGCACGTCGACGTAATTACTTTAACTTATTATAACCAACCTCTAAAATAGAGGTTCACCTACGGATATACCTAGTTTGTTTTTAGATGTAGGTATTGACCATAATAAGATATATTATGTACCTTTTAATAATTATTTTACACGAAAGAATACAGAAAGAAAGACATACACATTTTGTGTATGAATATTGTAACTTTTTTAGTAGATTTTTCTTATCTTATATATCTTAGATAGGTAGGAGTTGATACGAAAGTCAATAATAAGTACAGAGAAAAAGGAAGAGTTTTTCGTATGAATATTGTACCCTTTTTTGTGATTTTTCTTATAAGGAATTAAAGCTGGTAGGAACATATATTTTAAATGGTGCTACAACATTCTACCAACCGATATTGAAAAATAAATAAAACTTAGTAAGTAGGTATATTCTTATCTTTTAGCAGAGGCATTTCAGTCCACATTACATTCACATGTATCGATCTAGATAAGTGTGATAATGTTATCTACGATACGTTAGGCTTGACTGGGGATCGAGGGAGTTCCATTGCTATGATTGCGGAATCAACGAAAAACGCAAATAAAATACCCATAGGTACTTATTTATTCACCGTAGGAACTTCATAGTACACTTGGTTTTGAGAAAATAGTTAAAAGAAAGCTGCATAATAAATCTGGTCGATTTAGAGGGATTATCCTACTATAAACGCGAAAGTTTGTGAGGATAGATGTTTGTTACTCTTTCACGCAAAAACTACTGAACGGATTTTGATGAAACTTTACAGTATAATAGCTTAAACTTACATCAGAATAACACATAGGCTACTTTTATTACTTAAACTACTTTTTCTTTTCCAGATACGATGCGGGCGAAGCCGTGATCAGAAGCTAGTAACATACTTATTAGCACAGTGATTTCAAGATGCCAAATGTCCGACATTGTTTCATCGGTTCATTTTTTATTTAATCTAATGATTGTAGATACGTTCTGTTGTGTGGGTACAACTTGAGCTTGTTTTTGAAAATAATGTTATTTCGGTACTTAAAGGATTCTATTTATTACTTAGCACAAATAATTGTACCTCTTACCTGCTGAAAAATATACTGAATTTATAGTGGATCGGTTCGCAAAGTGCTTGTAATACGGACCACCAGTTTAAATAATTTACGAGTGAAAGGGGAATATATCAGACCACATTCCAGCAACATATAATATTATGAATTCGAACTATAGCACGTACCTACCCACCTATTACTGAAGCGTAGGCGCTTAGAATCCTACTAATATTATAAACGCGAAAGTTTGTGAGGATGGATGTTTGTTACTATTTCATGCAAAAACTACTGAACGGATTTTGATTAAACTTTACAGTAATATAGTTTATACATCAGAATAACACACAGGCTACTTTTTATCCGGGTACCAGGCGAGCGAAGCCGTGGGCAGAAACTAGTTAAATTTTTATTAAAACATAAATACCTACGCTTTTAATTGCGTAGGTACCTATATGTTAGGCCCTAGGAACATACAAATTAATATCATTTAGCACCTTGGACTCTTAGCTTCAGAATTTATGGTTAATCTCTTAGTACAAGACTAGAGTTCGTAAAAGTATCCAGGCCACGCTATTTAATACAGTAAAACAGAAAGCGTAAAATAGAAAATACCGTTTAGTGGTTTAAATCCGTTGAGAATTAGGTTAACAATCAGAGCTTTATCCTTTTACAAATTTACGAAGAGAAACACTCTAAATACGGGGACAAAACCCGAAGGGTCTCTGAGAAAGGGTTCTATTGTGTCAATGTAAATAGAGTGACCAGAAAATGGCGAAAGTCGAGAGAACCGGGTAGTAACGACATTACTATCTAATTATTTAGGATATTTACTTTTTTATTAGCTTTTTTATACCAATATTGTTATCCAGATAAGAATAATAATATCTTATTCAGCATAAAACAATTAAGCAAGTTATTTCGTTTATTTTTATCGCAAATTGTACCTTTAAAATTATCTAAGGAATTTGAGTGATATTTTGGTAAGGGCTATCTATAGCCCGACTACCGTGGCACGAAATTAAGATCGTATCAAAATGGCATCACGTTAAATACAGCTCGGTGCCTTTAGACGGCTGACCCAACAGACACATAACAGACAGTCTAAGCAATTACCTTTTTAGGTAATTGCTTAAACTGTCTGTTAACTGACTGTTCTAACAAGTTTATTTTTTTTGAAATTTGAAAATAGCTGACTTTTATTTTGATTATCGAGTGCAGATCCTCCTTGTTACTTGTGGCGATGGTTAACGGAAAATACCCATTTACACGGAGAGTTATCCGTACGCTTTGTGGCGAGAATCTTTAATCGATTCTCGCATTCATTTGTTTAAATTCAAGGAAAAAACTCGATCTTTACATCATTCAAAGGCGAGGCGATAATAGCCCTTCTACATGTGGAAATAATTATATACAAGCATTTTCTAAACGTGAAACTCTCTCCGTGTAAATGGGCCTTAATATAGGCTCCATACGTTCGTCGCTATAAAAGGGCAATTTTTTATTCATTTTCTAGTTTTAGATGTTTTGGATATTGCTAAAATAGCCAAATTGATTGTCATTTGGTTGTGATGCGTGAAAGCACGAGCTGCAATGCACCGATCAGTTTATATTGACTATGGGAATTTATATCCTAAGAGGATATAAATTTGAGCTGTCCAAGACTTAAATTATTTCCGTATTTTCTTCGTTACTAAAAATAATCTGTTGCAGACACCTCAGGACTGGAAATTTCGGTGATTATGGAAAACTCTTGTCAGATGCTAATTGTATTTTAGTGGGAGCATCTGGTAAAATTATTGGTTTATGCAATCACCCTTATTAGCCTTTGTCTCCACACAGCTGATATAGGTCAGTAGGTAATTTATTTATACATGGCGATGTACAAAAAATCCTGCTTACTATTAAATCATTGATTATAAAATCTGTTAATTGAATTATATTTTATTATAATCTGATCAGTGCTACTTTAAGTTGTGATGTTGTAGGTATTGTAGAAATATTTGTTTTAATTTCACATTTATGATTATTACCAATAAATTACTATTATGAATTAAATACTATCACGGGCAGGCATTAATTACCAAGGCTGGACCTAACGATTTTTCAGTAATGACAGTGTCGCAGTTATGGCCCGCTCAAACTGACGCGATCGAAAGGAAATGGTTGTCGAGTGGTTGTCAAAGTTCACGTGTATGTACTGATCGCCACTGCCACCGCCACCGCCACCGTCCCCGCTACCGACCTCGCCACCGACCCCGCCACCGCCGCCGCGTCAGTTCGACTCGGCCTTTAACGAACCTTTATTTACCCGGAATAAAGATAGACTTTATGTTATTCTAGGTCACGAATGTACCTGTTTCTAATTTAATTCAACGGAGATTATTAGAAACAAACACCCAAACTTTGAAATTTATTATATTATTTAAGTATTATACCTAGTAAGATTTGCTACAATATCGCTTACGAAACGTTCGAGCCGTTTTAACGTTATATCCAATAAAATTAAATTAAATCTTAAAAAGCAAAGCAAACACACTCGCGATAGTATTTCCGTTTTGCAATATGATAGTATTTAGTAAGCATTCCACGTGACATATTCCAAGCCTAGGAGAACACTAACTGATGGTGCCATCAGTAATAAGCCTTAGATTATTTTGGTTCTAGGGCAAGCCTGTTTCCTCACTATAAATTCCTTTACCGCACGTGTTAATGCGCATAAAAAAATTTGAGTGAAATAATTCTTTGGTGCCGACCGGGTTCGAACCCACGATATCCGGAACTCTATAAGCTCCTACTAAATATCGCATTTATAATAATAGTAGGGACCGCCTGGTATTAACCAACGTAACGTAGCGTTTTCAGAATGCATTTTATTAATCCTGTGATTTAAAATATGACTTTATGCTCAGTGGAGTAATTTTATTGCAGGTGGTAGGTACCTGTGTAAATAAATATTACTTAGTAAGTACCTCAAGAAGTTCCTGGAGATACCCTTGAAAATTAATGAAATAAGACAGATAAGGAAAAACAGTCTCACCTTTCTACTTCATTAAAGCGTATTTAAACGAAATAGTTTAGAAAAACCTTTTAAAACAAAAAATCATGAATTAAAATTGGAAAAAAAACTTTTAGTTCTGTACCCAGCCACAGACCTAATTCTATGTCAGGTGTTCAAAAACTCTCACTTCGTTATATGGCGGGACTTTTAAATTCACACACGCGTTTTGGAGCGAAAAGCAGTTAGCGAGTTGCGACTTCGACGCGCCGACACGAACTAGAGACGGCAGGGCGGGCGGATAGTGTTGCCCGCTACACCAGGCATTTTTCGTTGAAATCACCTCACGTTTTAGTGAGGTAGTTATGTGCTTCTAATAACTAAAGCAAAATTAAAATCTAGGTACCTACCTAGAAAATATGTACATACAGCCTGTCCCGGAATATGTATGTAACCGTTTAATAAATACAAATGTGTACAATGTACATGCATTCACATATAGGCTGAATCCTCTGTTTTCGGACTAATATTAGTATCATTTTTTTTTCAGGGAAAACTTGATTGTTTTTATAACCATTTTGGGTTGGTAGGTATACATATTTTAGTCACCCATATAATTATGATACCTACCTAAAGAGTTCTAAAAAGAGCAGTAGTGACCATATCACGTTTGTAATGTTTTAAAAGTTCAGTAGGTATACATACCTACCTACCTATATTTTTTTAGTAGTTCTACTAAAAAATATAGGTTTGTGATATTTCACTTTTTTACTAAATTAATTTAAAATATTAAGTATTCCCACCACGATCGCTCGTTTGATAAAAATAAGGAAATATCATTTTATACTTTCACGTGGTACATCTATCCAAAGCCCAGCTAAGTTGGCAACAGCTGTCAGGGCGCGGTGGCGGGCGGCGCAACAGATACGCCACAGGTTGGGCGGTCCAGGCCACCCAGGACCAATTTATATCCTCATTATCTTCTGAAGACTTCTTGTCACCACACCATCAATGAACAAAGAGTAAATCTCACGAATCGTAACCAGTAATCGTTCGCTCACTATCGAGTCTGCAGATAGTAGATACCTACCAAATACTACCTATGCAACAGAGTCAACCTTATGCTCAAAGGCAGTCTTTAACTTTTGTCCTGTCAACAGTATTTTAATGTTTAGTTTAAATATTAAAAACACACATATTTTTATTTCATTCTCGATCGTCCTAGATGAGTTGATGCGGCCCTGTAAACTGTAGTGCATCAACATTTGAAGGACCGAGAGGCCAAGGGATAAGCAATCATGGTGTTTGAACGTTATTTTCATGTTGTAGTAGATGAACTGAATCCAATGGCTCAGTTTTGAAATGTTGTACATGAGTCTTTTTAAATTTTATTATATACATAAGAGATCAAAGAGTAAATATTTTTGGTCAAAATTTAAATCCCAGTCAAACATAAGAGCTTAAAGTAATTGGTTATCTACAGCTAATTACAATAATTGTACCTATCCAAATTGAATAAAGTATATTGCATTTTAGAATTGACATCTCTTTAAACTAGCATGTTAAAGTTTTGGATCGCCTGTTTTACCATCCTCTAAATGAGGGCTCTACTGATATAGGTACAAAGTATCGGCCGATTAAAAAATAATCAAAGCTAGTTTTTATGTATCGTATATCAAACATGAAACAATGCGTAGATTAGGAACCCGCTACGTCTACTTTATTATACTTATTTGATGGCTATTTTGCCAAAATCATCTTCATTAATCACTAAAATTTCACTTTTTAACGAGTGATGGACAGGTTAATGTCACTAACTTTTTCAACGCTTTCTTATATTGCAGAGTGTTTTTTTTAATCTAGACTAGGGGATGGTGGTAAAAATCTCAGACACGTGTAGCAAACTTTAGGCTTTTCTTTTTTTATATGGGCCCGTTTACAACCACAATAAATCCGTACAAAGCAATCGGGCTTCGGTTCAACTGAGCCGCCCTAACATTTAGTAAGTGTTTGTGCCGATAAAGGCTCTCCACAAGATTGTATCCGTAATATTCTCCGTATCGATTTCCAACCGAAGTATAACAGAGCGAAAGCTCTACATTATAATCAGTACTAACTTTCTAGCTTAGTGATTCGAAACTTTAGTGAACGCACTCTAAAGATACCTACTACTTATTACCTAATACCTATTTATGAGAGTATAGCGTAGATTGTTGGTACAGCAAAAACTTATGTAAGAGGTTTAACTTATTTACTACGTAGTTTGGCTTTCAATATTGGCTTAACGAAGTTAATAAAGGGCGTTTATTAACTTTGACAGCATCTAAATTTTCAATTATATTTTGAGATCTTTCAAACTGAAAGCTTTGCCGGGCCTTGGGCCATGAAACTAATCAGGATAACAGTGCTGAAGTATTTTAATATAAATTTGCCGCTCCGCCGAAAAATATGACCGTCCTAATGTTCATGATTTTGAAATGTTCACTCACACGTTAATAAGATAACAAATCAAAATAACCCCGACGTATCTTCAAGAGAAGGTACAAAGATAATGGAAGTTGGACTTCTTTTGTCATTTGCAACCCAAGTAATCAAATTAAATTCTAATCTCTAATATTTGCGGTCAAGTCTTTAGTTTAGCACCTAGCACTTATAGCGATCTATGAAGCATTCCCTATATCATGGTATCAGGTACGAATACCATGGTCCTGCAAGTCCCGAAACAAGTATTTGCAGAACATGCAAACATTAGTCCTCCAGCGTAAATCGAACCCGCACCTCAAGTGTTTTAGCCGGCTACTAGCCTGTCGTCCGATATCGTTGTCTATATCCAAAAGGGCCACAATCACAATTTTTAAATTCACTTATTTGCTTAATATTATTTAATTTATATTTACATTAAATTTTTTCATTTTTTTACATCGTTTTTTTATTATTTCGAGGCGGGCTTAGGCCTGCTTAACCTCAACTAAAATAATATAAACCTTACGAATATCAAATACCTAGGTAGGTTAATGCGTAGGGTTTTGAGATTGCATTATGAAGCCAATCGTCTTACCTCGCAACATATCTTTCTTTCACTCTAATAATATCGCTGATTTAGTGTAAACAGTATAGTGTGATCCATTACTACTGTATACGGTTTATCCGCTTCTACAAATTGCTAGTCTAAGTCAAAGTCAAAATTCATTTATTCATTGATATCTCAAGGATCACTTTGAAACGTCTCGGTTTGTTTTTTTGTAGACAAATTGTTTGATTGTACACACACTTTTTCATTTCATTTCATTCCATATATTCACATCCTTTGAGATATTGTGTATTCTTGGACAAGTCAAATTTTAAAAAAATAGTTAAAAAATTTAAAAAACAGTATGTACCTAAGTCATTTGCAATAGCATCGTCAAAGTTGTATAAAATAAAATTAAGAATATAAGAAATTAAAACATAATTAACACAAACTGATCGTCTGCCAACAGAATACCATGAGGAAACCCGTGTTCTGTAAAATAATTAAGTAAATTATAAACTGTTGTGACAATTCCACAGCATAAGCCATGTACCTACGGTACTGTAGATAGATAACTAATGTGGCAAGCCGTTTAAATAATCTTTATCATATTTTCCAAATGGGTGGCTAAATGAGGTCCTTTGTTCTGAATGATTGGATTCGGACCTGTTTAATGTTTCGTGAAAAAGGTGTCTTCAGGATTTGTAGGATTAATATATGTATGTAGGTAGGTAGGTACTTGCCTGCTCACTACGTTTAATAAAAAAAAATTATACTCATATGCTTCCAAAGCCAAATGGCGAAAGCGAAATCTGTTCGTTTGTTGGTGAGTGACATCCCGATTTCTCGCCCAGTTTTAAACGTAAAGTAGGTGAGATAAATAATATAAATTTTGGTACGAAACTTTATTAACAGTCAAAGAGAAGTCAAAAAAAATATCCGCTCTACCCTCATTATAATTGAACATAATCTTAATGACACTAGCAAAATGGCTGTAAACACGTGATAATGGCGCTCGTTTGGAAATGTATCTTTTAAAGTTTTTGAAGTTTTTGAGAGCCTGTCAAAATAAATCGTTAATAAACTCGTAATTAAGGGGTTTTTGAAAAACCAATGAAGGGTTTTTCAACCATTTTATAAAATCGTTATGGGCATTAAAAAGCTTCAGAGTAAGTAGGTAGGTAAAGATGTGACACATTTTGATAACTTGGATGAAGGTACCTTTTATTAGTTAGTGTCAACCAACATTAGGTAGTTTTTCATACGACATACCTATTGTCGCACGCCTTGGGCAGTTTTATTTGACTTGCCAATAAGTAAAGTACCTAAGTATATATAAACTGAATAACTACCCCCTTCCCCATTTCCCTGCATAAATTTCCACTTTGAATTCGACTCGAAAATACATAATCACAACATTTTATGCTGGTCACATTTTACTTGTGTGGGTACCAGTGGATGTAGGAATTGTTAAGTACATAGATAAATATAACTACTAGCTTCTGCCCACGTCCGTAGTTTTTGCGTGAAAGAGTAACAAACTCTTCAAAGATCTTTTTCAGGCAACTTTTTGATGGAGTAGAATATATGACTTGGACGAGGTACGGTAGCTAATACAGGTAGTAGACTTAGTGAAGGTAAGCACCAACATGTAGGTACTAAAGTGTCCAGCTTATTTGCAAGCACTACAAACTTCTGCTGCGAACCGGATTAACTAATTAGTGTGCCTTCTCAACCGGCAATGTGTGTTTCTGAACGCGCACTACGTTACCGCCTAATGAAATGAAAATGTCTGCATAATGTAGAAATGTTTAATGTTTAAATTACAACTGGTAATAATCACCACCATAATCTATTCTTGGGAGGGTACGATAGTCTTATTTTAAAAAAAATAGATACGAATAGGTATATAATTTAATGTACATAGGTCATTATACCTACCTTTTCACGTAGGTAACTAGGTATATTCTCTCACTAGTTACCCAAGGGTTCATTAGATTTACTTACTTACGTACAGACAGTAGCGGATCCAGAGGGGGCCTCCTCCCCTTATGCATTTGGGTCCACCCCTGATAAACAAAACTGTTTCATGTTTACCTTAATAAAGCCTACCTTAGCTGGGTCAAGTCCCTCCCAAACTTAAATCAGGGCACTTAGGTACTACTACTAGGCTAATTTATGCGTAACCATAGCTAGTTATATAGGTACTTACTTAATTAATAAGTAGTTGCAAATAAATTGTATCTATCTATAGCATTATGATAGGTTTCACATACCTAGTGAAAGATATTACTTCTTTCGAAAATCAATGTTTGATAGATTATTTTCGTGCATACAAAATAAAAAATTACCCTATACCTACTTAGCTACGTAGCCTCTACGTACACCGCCGTCGGCTCACAGCTTTATAATCCACTTAGGCAAATCTTACCCGTAAAACCCTGAAAAAGATGCAAAGCCTTACAGAAAACGTAATTTTTCACCTCGAATTTTATGCCTTTCGGGTGGGACGAACGTTTTTAATATTTAGTTCGTTGCCCTTGCCAGACATCTCATCTGCAGTTCTAATAAGGTGTTCCTCTCCTTACTATCGGGTGTTGAACGAGTCTGGGGAAAAATAATAAATAAGTACTTCAGGTATCTATAAACGTAGTGTCTGAAAATATGTATAGTATTTCGGTTAAAATCCAACTAAAAAAATCCTGTTCGTTTGACATTAAACTTAGAGAGCACAAAGCCAAAAAGCAGCTAGCCTCTGGGTTTTACTATCAATCTCAAATTGATTAACTGTATTTTGAACTTCAGAAAAACTTGCTTAGTTTTATAAACAGACTCAGCCCCCTTTGGGATAGTAGGTATAAACTTTACATATTATTTGACATCCTGTAGGAATTTTTACATAGGTAATATTAGCAGTGAGATTCATAAAAAATAAGTAGCTTTTCATTTTTACCCATAGTTTTTGAAAAGCCTTCACTGACCTATTTTAATGAAAACTCAGGCTGTTATTTACTAAGTACTCGTAACTACCAGGAACACACTGGTTTGGAAATCAATTTCAAAAGATTTCTTGCTCGTTTGTTCCTCAATCAGGCGAGATCAGTGAACAGGTTTGAAAAGGGTTTTCCGCGGTTTTCCTTTTCAGTGATGTGTTAACGTGGTTTTCAACAAGCGGGTAAGTAAGTACCTACTTATTGCTAGAGTACAGCTCTTCAAATAGCTATTGCGAAACGCGTCATTTATTTCCATTAGATAGGTAAAAAAAAGATCAATCATCCTTACGAAATCCACTGCTGGAAATCTCCCCAAAGAATTTAATGACGAACATCTGGAGTCACCTCCATGCACTGACTGGTCGCAACCTTTAAGATTTAAATTGCTAGATTAATCTGGACATAAAATTACCAAAGCTAACAGAATTTATAGATAGGTGATCTATGGAATCTCGCTACTCGATTAATTTTAGAAGCTTACCTGCCTACGACCCTTCGGAACAATAAAAAGTCTATCGATCAGCTATCAGGAAACGTAATAAAGTTGAATCATTCCTCTGAACAGTTCGAGTTCTTAGTAAATACAACTTACTTTATTCAATTGGGATAAGCGTAAGACAGGTACTTAGCATATTTCTGAAGCAATCAAATAATAACATACAGATTATTTTTTATCGTAATACCTACTTAAGTAGATATACATTCTACGAAGCTACGACACGGTCGTAGGTATTTCTACGTCTGATATTGAGCATTGGAGAGGCGTAGCATTTCAAAAAGGTGGGACATTCACCTTGGTGGACAAAGGTGCACCTACTTAGGTACTTAGTCCTAGCACGATTGTTACGTTCTAACAACCTACGCTACGCTACGAAACGTATTTTCGTTTCGTAGCCTCGCGGCTCGTAGAGAACGTAAGAGGTAAGTATATATGCCGAATTTATGTGATACAGCAATAGCTTACCTACCTGTGCATACCATCTGTATGTATAATTGTCTAGCTAACATTTTTATAAGTATGTAGGTACCTACATCTGTCTCTTATTGAAAAAAGATCTTGAACGGTACTTACGAATATTAATAAACGGAGCTGAACTCGAACGGTCGTTTCACTATCGAAGTTCTCTCGGTCGTTGACGACGTCTGTGGCGCAGTGGGCGAAGGCCTGAGACGCAGAAGGTTGCGGGTTCAATTTCCGCTGCGTGACAAATATTTGTATGATTAACAAATGTTTGTCTCGGGTCTGGGTGTTTTCTATCTATAATAAACTAGTTTCAGCCCGCGTGGTATGTTCATAAAAGTCGCGTATGAATATCGCGTATGACCAGGCTTCAAACTACATAATATGTCCACCAACTTTTGAGTGAATCGAACCAGGGAATATTTTTTTCCATACAAATTTCGGAACTCAATGGCACCCACGCTAGGGGTAGTTTTGAAAAAATTAAAAATACGTGTTTCATTATTTATTTTATAGTTTATTTGTACCGAGTTTTGAGCGATTCGAACCAAGGAATAAAATTTTCCATAGAAACTATACCACCCTGTTTAACCGCATTAAGGGTTGATTTTAGAAAATTAGATTAGCCTATGTGTTCCAGAAACTAAAATATCTACATCCCAAATTTCATCAAAACCGGTTTAGTAGTTACGAAGATACGTGGTAACAAACATTCACACACACAGACTTTCGCATGTATTATATTATTAGGATGTATCTATTTACAAAAAAGTATATAAGTCATGTAGCTAATACTAAGCTATGCTAAGTTTGGGACTAGACGATGCTGTGTGAAAAATATCCAGCATTATTATTAATATTATTCTCGAGTCTATATAGGTGCATACACGCCGAAAATGCACCATCTCTAGGTAGATATTGTAGATAACGATCCGATTCCGTTTGGTGCTATATTATGGTTTTGTACTACCTACGTACCATAGGTACATAGACCTACAACTTTCATGAATTTTCGTAATTCGGCTATTTTCATTGCATAAAAAGTAAAAAATCTGATATTTCAATAATAAATTAATAAATTATTTATTCAACCCACACGACCCGTTTTCAGATTTGGCTATAAACTTGGCTTTAAAGCTTCAAAATTTGGAAAAGGTAGGTACTAGAGCGCGGTTAGTACCTAGATATACAAATGGGAGAAGGAGACAGTGAATTACGAATCAAAATAAAGACTCACTAATATCATAAGAACATATTTTTTTTGGTGGCACGCGCGGCGTGCGTTCTGGTTCATCTAAATTCTATGGGTTAAACTAAACTTTTCAGAAATCAAACAACAAATGTTATTTTCATTTCATTTATTCATTAGTCACCATATCAGTTTTATATCTAATGTAAACTATTCATCAAATATAACTCGCTAAGATAAGTCCTTAGAAAATATAATTATAAACAAAGTGCTTGGTTCATGACAATAGTAAGGCCGATGGAACTCCGGCATGCTTGGTTCTAATATTTCCAGCAGCAATAGCAATGTGGATTTCTTTGTTCATATATAATCACTTTCACTTTCAACTTGCCTTTAATTACGCATGCAATAAGGCATGCCTCAAAACTAGTTGGGTGACAGATTCGGCATCATTTATTCGAGTGATTTACGCCGTATTAAATTGAAAGTAAATTAACGAGGTATTTAAAGAAGGTATAAGAAGCACCGAGAGCTTAGTATAAATAATGACGCTTAAATTTACTGGATAACGCTTTAGTAAATTGACAAATATTAAATACATATAAGGCAATCAAAATAAGAAGACTTCCAAAAGAGTTGATGTCATTGGTTTCAATCTGAATTTTGACACAATATACGCTACGGTAAATTTACGCGCGTTGTTCATACTTGGGCCACTGTTTAAAAATTTTATTCGAGTGGCACATTAGTTCCATTTTTTATTTTGACGCCAATATTGGAACTACTTTGAGTGAACCAAATATTGATATTCGCATAGTAAACACAATATTCTAATGACCCAAGTCTACATTTAATTTAAAATAAATAATCAATTGTAATAAAACGATGCAGTACATTATGTATATGATGTTGAGACATATAATTGAATAACGCGAGGGTCATGTCTATGTCTGGATATTTATAAAATGTTTTAACATTTTATAAAATATGATTTAGAACCTCTACCCATTATTTTACTAAATTATATTTACCTAAAATATTTGATTTAGACACACAATTTTGTCAGCAGAAAAAAATGTGCTTGAACTGCAGTTCTAAGTATAAATTGTTTACCAATGATTTTATCATAATAGATACAAATTTGATTTTGAAAACCATTGAATCATATTTGATGACTAATTACGACTAAAGCAAAATCATCTCTCTTCGGTGGCGCGGCGGCCAAGTAGCCGGCTGAGACGCAAGAGATGCGAACATTATCCTGATCCCAAATAGGATTTCCTGTATCATGGGTATCAGTAACTACGAGTACCATGGTGCCACAACACCCAGACAGATATCTGCAGAACAACCCAAATTCCCGCAACCCAAAAGTTTGCGGGACAAATGATACCTGATCCTGATACCTACGAAACAGGGAATCCGAGTTGGGGTCAGGACTATGTATGTGACTGTTGAGTGTTTATTATTATTATCTCTACTTATAAAACATAGTGTAAATCGGTGTGCAATATAAATGCAATAGTGTCGATAACGCTAATTTGTACCAATAAGTGTCTCTTAATATTGTCTCTAAGTGAGCAACGTTACATTGTCAGTATGTGGCAGTTGTGAGAAATGATTATAACGAGGCAAATAACCATTTGAAACCATCTTCAATGAGGTACAACGAGCGAATTATAAAAGAGCAGCAGAAACCCGCCGGCAGCGGCAGCCCGGTTGATATAAACTTATTGATAATAAAATATCAAGAGGGACTAATTAATTGGTTTGAAACGTAATTATAACTAGATCACTGAGAAAAATTGGCAGTACTAGGCATAAAACTATTGCCATAAACAAAGCAAATAAAATGCAAACCACTCTAATTACTTCGACACTATGGAAGGAACATTAAAATCACTAAAGGAAATAATACTAAAACTTCTAAAATACTTCTACACAAACAAAATACCTATCAATAGGTGCAAAATGACAATCCACGCAAACTATTCTTGCTGGGGTGAATGTAGCGCAAAGGGCGTTGCAATTAGGAATTTTATTGGGAAGAAAAATACACATCGTACTTACAGCTAAATTCACACCACCAAAGATATTTGACTTCTCACTGAATCGTTTCAGTTTACAAACTCACTATCATAATAATAATTATGGCATTCACATATCCAAGTCGAATATGAGATCATTTTTGAACATAACTTCTAAATATTGACCTTTATTTAACTTATCCGGGTTGTAGAGATCTGTCTTATGTTGAATATTATCGCAAGTGATCGGTTCAGATGACTTGCTCTCAGTTGTTGACTCCCATATACCTGGTTCTGGTTTCTCTTTGACTTCATCATTGTCTATGATGTTGAGAATAGACTGTGGGTTCGCATTGTTGTTCTCAGTGGGAGTAACGAATGAACGCTCGTCTGGCGTGTTTTTGTAGTCCGTGTCTGCGTCCGATGTGTCTGCGAGACCGCTATCACGTCTCTGCTTCAGGACTGGCTTCTTGGGCTTTGAAGTCTGAAAATGAAAATATGAGAAAATTTATTTATGGATAATTTGAGATAAAGCATTTAAGAGGACTACAAACACACGTAGCTCGTGACGTGTGCTTGCAGTTTGGTGTCAAGTGTAAAGGCTTTAGTCATCGCGAATCACTCATTTTTGTCAAACGGGTTCGCGCGAACTATAGTTACCTACCTAAAGTTAGTTCTGAACGTTGAAAATGTGGAGGAATATTTTTTTTTTCGCATTTGATATCAGAAAATTGCGTTCTAAATTAGCACCACGATTCTCGTGGTTAGCCAGGCTATAAACTCAACAAATATCCTCCCCCTATTATCTAGACGAGCGTAATACAAAACCAATATAAATATATTCAAAAAATTTAATGAAAATCGGGGCTTTTGAAGATAGAGACTTTTAAAATCACGAAAATCCCAGACCCCAAGTAAATATAGTCTAAATGTAATAAACCACCAGCACGGTGTATAAAATGCATTTTTTACGATGACTTACTTCAGTGACTTATCTAAATGTTCAATAGATGTTTTCTTTGGTTTGGGCACCTTCAAATATCTTCCGCTATCAATACATAAGCCAGTTACCGGCCAGTTGAATGCTTGCCAAGAAACATCGCATGCATGAAAACCGTGACAAAATTCACCGAATTCGGATGTTAAGAGCGTGGATGGCGTAATATTTTCTCCCGCGACAATACCGAAACTGGTTAAGGTAGTTTGTGCGTTTGTTTGTCTTTTATAATTTATCTACGAATGACTGCTATTCTCCGAATTACTGCGACCTTGTTTGTAAACATTTACGAATTAAATTTTCTACGCACCCTACGTGTTGTAGTTTAAAACCGCGCTAAAATTATAACCGCGCTTATCATTCTAGTCTAGCAAATGAATGCTATAATTTTAGCGCCCTAGTTAATGACGTAGGTCCCAGCATAACTAAGAACTATTTTGGAGGCGCAGCTGCTTTTAGATGACATTTTTAAGAGCGTATGTATATTATTTTTGTAAGTGTATTTGTAGCTTAATTTTAAAAAAATGTTTTCACATATCCTACTATAATATTATGAACGCGAAAGTTTGTGCGGATGGATGTTTGTTACTCTTTCACGCAAAAACTACTGAACGGATTTTGATGAAATTTTACAGTAATATCAGAATCAGAATTACACATAGGCTACCATTTATCCGGGTACCACGCGGGCGAAGCTGTCGGCAGAAGTTAGTTATCAATACAGGTTGATAAGCCACTTATAACATAACCAGTACTTAAGCTAGAAGTCGACAGAACCTTGATAGGGTCGGGAACTCGGATATGCCTTTAGAAGCTTGCTATGCTATGCCGAGAACACTTGAGAGACAATAAGGGTTATTCAGCTGAGCTGGCGGCATGCTGATAAAGAACCGATTTTTTTCGGCTGAGGTATTTTTCCAATTAGAAGACTTGTTACTCAGTTTTTTTGCCTTTTCCTAGCTCTAGATCGTTTTTCGTTTCTAAACCCTCTGCTCTGTAACATCAAAATCATTTGAGCCGTTCCAGAGTTCCATTTTGTAAAGACAAAGAAAAATGACTACACACACACTAATAAATAGCTAGGAATGATATTTCACCGTCATCACCATCAGAGTTGCCTGTAGAGGCCTACTGCTGGCCATAGGACTTTCCAACAAAAACGTTATAAAAAGGCATACTATAAAATATCTGATTATTTAGATGACAAAAACTCTTGGGATTGAAAATGCTCCAACTTGATATAACATTTAGGTACCTATTATTTGGTAAAAGGATCATTAAAAAGCCTTGTTTTCTTGCCTTTCTTTCCTGGCTTGGTCGCGGAAGAACAGACAGTAGATAAAACCGACGTTTCAAAGTGACCCTTGTGATTTTAATGAATAAATGAATTTTGACTTTACTGAGGACCCTGACGAACGACCTTGTCCACATCCATCCATCGACTTCCCGCGCCCTTTATTTGAGATTCATCGGTTCATCGGCTGGAGAACCTTTCTACACTGCGTCGTCCCGTTTGTGGTCACCATTCGAGAACCTTGCTTCCCCAACGGTTGTCGGTTCTGCGAGCTATAATGCCTGCCCATTTCGACTCCAACTTACTGGTTTTTAAGAGGTGTCGATTTTAGTTCTTCTACGGATTTTCTTATTTAAATTTTTATTACGTATGCAACTCCAAACATAGCTCTTTCCATAGCTCGTTGCGAGATCTTGGTCGTAAGTATGAGGTTTATAGTGAGCTACAAAGTCTCAATGCTAAATGTCATCACTGGCAACACACATATGTACACAGTTGTACAGACTTTTGTTCTTAACAAAGATCTCGGGTCTTTGGTTACAGGTTTTTAATTATATAATTATGCGATAGAATATGCTATAGTAGAATAAATTCTAAATTACCGGAATAGAGTTGAGAACATCATCCTCAGCTTCGCTCTCACTCTTCCTTCGGTCCTGGTTACGCTTTTTACTCTTCTTACGCTGATTCTTCTTCTTTTGGCCCTCGATAGAAGAGTTGTACCTGAAATTGACAATTATATTTTTTTAATCTGCTGTCACTAGTCAGTCATCTTGTTTTATGTCATCATCTTCAATAGCCTCTCTTCTGACGACTTCAGTGGCGTGGTGGACGAGTAGCCGGCAGAGACACAAGAGGTGCTTGTTCGATTCCCGCTGCGGGAAAATATTTTGCATGTTCGGCAGTTATTCATTCTGGGTCTGGGTGATAATTATAAGACATTATTTAATACAGTACGAGATTCGAGCAAGCCATTTCTTTAAATAAACGGCGGTCAATGCTCTTTTAAAATGACATGATTTTCGATCAGTTTAGAATTTGCTCATCAGAGGAAAATGATCATGGCCTTGGTAATTGGCAAACATTGTTATGAAAAAGTGTTAACAGCAAGCCTTGTTTGCATAATATGCCGATTAGTTGTGGAAAAATTGTTCATAATCTTATCAATGACAAAAATACACATAGGTATGTAAAATGTGTGATAGATAACTATGTTATGACTGTGATAAGCTGCCGTTAAAGATTAGCTGTAGAATGTACTAGATTCATGCTCATTTTCATCAACAGGAAACTTGATTTAAGAATTATGGCACATTAAAAAAAAATGTCTAAAAATTAAGATCAGTCTAAATATAGTAATATTTCTAGTGTTGAATGTATAGTTGCTCAGGAGCAATCTGTTATTGAAGCTCATATTATAATTCAATGATAACCCACTTTGATAAGCTAAGATTTGTGTACAACAAGGTTTATGGAAATAATATTAACTAGTAGACTCTGCTTTGCTTAGTGGCTTTGCTCAGAACTGAGATATGTAGTCTTTCACTATGTAGATAGATCAATCTGCTCCCAAAAATCATAAGAATTTCATAAAAGTCAATTAATTGTTGGAAGCATTTTCAAATAAATGCAGATAAACAATATATATAAACAAATGTTTGTCTGCAGGGAAATAATAATGGGATAATCCTTACCTATAAAATTGTTTTGAAATAACATCATTAAATCTAACAGTCTTCTTCAAACTAGATTCTTCAGGGATACAATCAGAGCTGATGTAGTCCATTGAAGATGCTACATCTCCTACTCTAGATTCAGAGAAGCTTCTCATCTTAGAGATTCTCTTAGCATGACAGTTGGTGCTTGTTTCTGAAGCAGGTTTTACAAGTATGCCCTTAGCATTAAAGTCAGCACTTGTTTCTGTCCACACAATATCCTTCTCATCAGTAGGAGAATCATCTTCCTCTTCATATTCATCATCATCATGGTTTGAAGAAAACAGGATGTTAGTTTGACTTCCTAAGTTTGTTACTTCAATGTTTGGAGTTACTTCTTCATCAGGCTTTTCTATGCTTTCTTCAGTCTTTGACTTTGAAAGCTGGGATACATCCAAGTATTCACTGGCCAAGGAGTCTTCAGTCAAACCAATCTGGAATTTCTGAGGAATTACTCCAGTGAGGTCCAGCTGAAGGATTACATTATTGTCCCAAGCTTCTCCAGACACATTTTCGAATTTGATGTCATCATCAAATATGAGGGTAGCTGCATAGTGCACAGGCACAAATCCTGATCCAATCGAAGTGAACTTAATATAGATTTTGTTATTCTCATTTTTAACCTGGACTGACTCGGGCTCCGTGTTTCTCACATGAAAGGTTAATGCTACAATATCATCCAACACATTGTGCGTGTATGAGGGGAGAATGTAACCTAAAGAACTCTCAAAGAAAGAGCCACTTTCTGCACATGATTTAGGCACACTGGGTGATGGGTTAGACTCACTAGATTTTGAAGAACTTGAAGACAATTCAACAATCAACTTTGAACCTTCCTCTTCGCTCTGCGATCCAGACTCTTCACTTTCCACACCACTATCAACTTTCAAAGCGCTATCACTGGTTAAGTTTTTCCTGATCACTGGTAAAGTTACTATCAACTTGGATTTAGATTTGTCAAATTTTGCACTTCCACATTCATCATTCACAGAGTATGGGAGAGGGATGTTGAGCTTGTACTTAGCAGGTTTCTCCGAAACCAGGTTGAGGAGTTTCTCTTGTACATCAAGAGTGCAGTCAGTGGTTGAGGACAGCAGAGGCAGGTATATCTCAATGATGAGGTGGCTAGGAATGGCAGAATGCTGCTTGCTGTCTCTGTGGTATGTAAACTCCTGGAAATCCACATTTTTTTGCTGTTTTATCAGATATTTAGGTATTGTATAACCTTCTTCAGATTTGTGGGAGAATTCTGCAGGTTTTGTATTGGTTTTTCTAGGCTTATGGCTTTGTTGTGTAGCTGTATCATTGGTTGTATTATTCTCCTCTGAATAGTTCTTTTGAGGATAGAGTTTGTCTATCATCTCTTGAGAGAGATGCTCACATTCATCTTCAGGCGGCGGTTTGTAGTCAGGGTCTTCTTTTCGGATGACCGCCGGCATTATCATACCCTTGTAATACGATTTTGGAAAGCGGGAATTATTGCTGTCCAAGTGAATGTGGTAAGTCTCCTGTAATCCCTCATACGCGGTCTTGTTTACAAGTTCCCGGAACTGTTTATTAGCGTCTGCCATGCGCACCGTGTCGGGATGGAAAACTACGTCGTAAATAACGCAGCGCTGTTTTTTACCATCGAAATCCTCCCGCGGGGGTATGAGTGAATACGGAATGAGCCAGTTCATGCCCCTTTTCCCATTGACCTCCTGGACTCGATAGGAGGGCTTGCCGACGTTCTCATTGCTGCAAATGTTAATAAATGCTTTTCTGTCGCCTGCAACGCTAGTTTTTATAACATAACCCCCTTTTGGATTAATGAATGTTACATCGTAGCCACGTTCTTTCTCGAGCTGGACCATTTCTTTCTGATAGAGCGCTTGATTAGCCGGGTCACGTATTTCCTCGCAGTACTCGGCGAATAAGTCTCGAAACTTCTTCTGCTTCATGGCATCCTGAATAGTTTCCAGATCAGTTCTTGTGAGCTGACTATCTTCATCACGAGGTTTTACTCCCGTTGCCATGTTGGTGAAACGTCTGATTTACGATGTAGATATAAAAATAAACATAAATGACTACCTACGCATCCACAAATTAAATTCAGCTGACGAAACGATGGAATAGTAGAATGAATGACTATAAAACCCGGGTGATGGAAGGAACGGAAGGAAGCCAAATGAATGAACAAAATACATTTTATGGTCAGTTCCTTCATCAGTCTTCCTAATAATTTTGTCTATGGTCATCAACTAGCTATAAGTAATACAATAAATAAAAATATATAGAATAGATTAGAAGAGAATAATCGTTTATCTTCCTTCAAAAGCAGCACTAACTTGTATGTACACGCCATAATGCTTGTAACTATATTATTATACACATTATTGTACACATAAATATGTATACAAGAATATACATACTTTTTGTGTATACAAAAAACTATAGAACAGTAAAAGTAATAATTATTATTGACGAACGTTGAGATTATTAACTGGCGTTTTGCATCGGGCATGGTGCGTGACCTTGGCGAAACGTATGTACAGCAAGATGGATCGTGAATACACGGCGTTATCATAGACTCATTATCATCGATTTGT
Organism: Perizoma flavofasciatum; assembly: GCA_958496245.1. Classification (NCBI taxonomy): domain Eukaryota; kingdom Metazoa; phylum Arthropoda; class Insecta; order Lepidoptera; family Geometridae; genus Perizoma; species Perizoma flavofasciatum. The sequence goes on along the minus strand of OY292425.1, from coordinate 6,210,343 downwards.
GGGGTATAGAACTAAGAAGTTTCCGAGTAAAATTTAAGTATGAGGTTTATAGTGAGCTACAAAGTCTCAATGCTAAATGTCATCACTGGCAACACACATATGTACACAGTTGTACAGACTTTTGTTCTTAACAAAGATCTCGGGTCTTTGGTTACAGGTTTTTAATTATATAATTATGCGATAGAATATGCTATAGTAGAATAAATTCTAAATTACCGGAATAGAGTTGAGAACATCATCCTCAGCTTCGCTCTCACTCTTCCTTCGGTCCTGGTTACGCTTTTTACTCTTCTTACGCTGATTCTTCTTCTTTTGGCCCTCGATAGAAGAGTTGTACCTGAAATTGACAATTATATTTTTTTAATCTGCTGTCACTAGTCAGTCATCTTGTTTTATGTCATCATCTTCAATAGCCTCTCTTCTGACGACTTCAGTGGCGTGGTGGACGAGTAGCCGGCAGAGACACAAGAGGTGCTTGTTCGATTCCCGCTGCGGGAAAATATTTTGCATGTTCGGCAGTTATTCATTCTGGGTCTGGGTGATAATTATAAGACATTATTTAATACAGTACGAGATTCGAGCAAGCCATTTCTTTAAATAAACGGCGGTCAATGCTCTTTTAAAATGACATGATTTTCGATCAGTTTAGAATTTGCTCATCAGAGGAAAATGATCATGGCCTTGGTAATTGGCAAACATTGTTATGAAAAAGTGTTAACAGCAAGCCTTGTTTGCATAATATGCCGATTAGTTGTGGAAAAATTGTTCATAATCTTATCAATGACAAAAATACACATAGGTATGTAAAATGTGTGATAGATAACTATGTTATGACTGTGATAAGCTGCCGTTAAAGATTAGCTGTAGAATGTACTAGATTCATGCTCATTTTCATCAACAGGAAACTTGATTTAAGAATTATGGCACATTAAAAAAAAATGTCTAAAAATTAAGATCAGTCTAAATATAGTAATATTTCTAGTGTTGAATGTATAGTTGCTCAGGAGCAATCTGTTATTGAAGCTCATATTATAATTCAATGATAACCCACTTTGATAAGCTAAGATTTGTGTACAACAAGGTTTATGGAAATAATATTAACTAGTAGACTCTGCTTTGCTTAGTGGCTTTGCTCAGAACTGAGATATGTAGTCTTTCACTATGTAGATAGATCAATCTGCTCCCAAAAATCATAAGAATTTCATAAAAGTCAATTAATTGTTGGAAGCATTTTCAAATAAATGCAGATAAACAATATATATAAACAAATGTTTGTCTGCAGGGAAATAATAATGGGATAATCCTTACCTATAAAATTGTTTTGAAATAACATCATTAAATCTAACAGTCTTCTTCAAACTAGATTCTTCAGGGATACAATCAGAGCTGATGTAGTCCATTGAAGATGCTACATCTCCTACTCTAGATTCAGAGAAGCTTCTCATCTTAGAGATTCTCTTAGCATGACAGTTGGTGCTTGTTTCTGAAGCAGGTTTTACAAGTATGCCCTTAGCATTAAAGTCAGCACTTGTTTCTGTCCACACAATATCCTTCTCATCAGTAGGAGAATCATCTTCCTCTTCATATTCATCATCATCATGGTTTGAAGAAAACAGGATGTTAGTTTGACTTCCTAAGTTTGTTACTTCAATGTTTGGAGTTACTTCTTCATCAGGCTTTTCTATGCTTTCTTCAGTCTTTGACTTTGAAAGCTGGGATACATCCAAGTATTCACTGGCCAAGGAGTCTTCAGTCAAACCAATCTGGAATTTCTGAGGAATTACTCCAGTGAGGTCCAGCTGAAGGATTACATTATTGTCCCAAGCTTCTCCAGACACATTTTCGAATTTGATGTCATCATCAAATATGAGGGTAGCTGCATAGTGCACAGGCACAAATCCTGATCCAATCGAAGTGAACTTAATATAGATTTTGTTATTCTCATTTTTAACCTGGACTGACTCGGGCTCCGTGTTTCTCACATGAAAGGTTAATGCTACAATATCATCCAACACATTGTGCGTGTATGAGGGGAGAATGTAACCTAAAGAACTCTCAAAGAAAGAGCCACTTTCTGCACATGATTTAGGCACACTGGGTGATGGGTTAGACTCACTAGATTTTGAAGAACTTGAAGACAATTCAACAATCAACTTTGAACCTTCCTCTTCGCTCTGCGATCCAGACTCTTCACTTTCCACACCACTATCAACTTTCAAAGCGCTATCACTGGTTAAGTTTTTCCTGATCACTGGTAAAGTTACTATCAACTTGGATTTAGATTTGTCAAATTTTGCACTTCCACATTCATCATTCACAGAGTATGGGAGAGGGATGTTGAGCTTGTACTTAGCAGGTTTCTCCGAAACCAGGTTGAGGAGTTTCTCTTGTACATCAAGAGTGCAGTCAGTGGTTGAGGACAGCAGAGGCAGGTATATCTCAATGATGAGGTGGCTAGGAATGGCAGAATGCTGCTTGCTGTCTCTGTGGTATGTAAACTCCTGGAAATCCACATTTTTTTGCTGTTTTATCAGATATTTAGGTATTGTATAACCTTCTTCAGATTTGTGGGAGAATTCTGCAGGTTTTGTATTGGTTTTTCTAGGCTTATGGCTTTGTTGTGTAGCTGTATCATTGGTTGTATTATTCTCCTCTGAATAGTTCTTTTGAGGATAGAGTTTGTCTATCATCTCTTGAGAGAGATGCTCACATTCATCTTCAGGCGGCGGTTTGTAGTCAGGGTCTTCTTTTCGGATGACCGCCGGCATTATCATACCCTTGTAATACGATTTTGGAAAGCGGGAATTATTGCTGTCCAAGTGAATGTGGTAAGTCTCCTGTAATCCCTCATACGCGGTCTTGTTTACAAGTTCCCGGAACTGTTTATTAGCGTCTGCCATGCGCACCGTGTCGGGATGGAAAACTACGTCGTAAATAACGCAGCGCTGTTTTTTACCATCGAAATCCTCCCGCGGGGGTATGAGTGAATACGGAATGAGCCAGTTCATGCCCCTTTTCCCATTGACCTCCTGGACTCGATAGGAGGGCTTGCCGACGTTCTCATTGCTGCAAATGTTAATAAATGCTTTTCTGTCGCCTGCAACGCTAGTTTTTATAACATAACCCCCTTTTGGATTAATGAATGTTACATCGTAGCCACGTTCTTTCTCGAGCTGGACCATTTCTTTCTGATAGAGCGCTTGATTAGCCGGGTCACGTATTTCCTCGCAGTACTCGGCGAATAAGTCTCGAAACTTCTTCTGCTTCATGGCATCCTGAATAGTTTCCAGATCAGTTCTTGTGAGCTGACTATCTTCATCACGAGGTTTTACTCCCGTTGCCATGTTGGTGAAACGTCTGATTTACGATGTAGATATAAAAATAAACATAAATGACTACCTACGCATCCACAAATTAAATTCAGCTGACGAAACGATGGAATAGTAGAATGAATGACTATAAAACCCGGGTGATGGAAGGAACGGAAGGAAGCCAAATGAATGAACAAAATACATTTTATGGTCAGTTCCTTCATCAGTCTTCCTAATAATTTTGTCTATGGTCATCAACTAGCTATAAGTAATACAATAAATAAAAATATATAGAATAGATTAGAAGAGAATAATCGTTTATCTTCCTTCAAAAGCAGCACTAACTTGTATGTACACGCCATAATGCTTGTAACTATATTATTATACACATTATTGTACACATAAATATGTATACAAGAATATACATACTTTTTGTGTATACAAAAAACTATAGAACAGTAAAAGTAATAATTATTATTGACGAACGTTGAGATTATTAACTGGCGTTTTGCATCGGGCATGGTGCGTGACCTTGGCGAAACGTATGTACAGCAAGATGGATCGTGAATACACGGCGTTATCATAGACTCATTATCATCGATTTGTGGGGTATAGAACTAAGAAGTTTCCGAGTAAATTTTTTTTTTTGTGTTTCTTGGTTAAACTAGAAAGAGCAACAGTGTATTTTTTGTACCAAGGTATAAAAATTACTCATAAAAAAATGACATTCTTGGTTTAAAAAATTAACATAGATGGCGTAAGTGTCATACTTTAGTATTTTATTAAGTACATCGTAACATACAATATACAAACAAAAACTAGGTTACCTTTATGTTTCTATGTAAACAACAAAACACAACCTTTGTCAGACTTTTTCAAAAAAGTCATAAATCAGCGCAAGATATGTCAAAGATTTAAAACAGCGCTGATTTTAGCTCTTCCAATATTTTCTCCAAAGTGAGTATTCTGCTAAATTACTAAAGTAGGTGTCTAAAATATTTCCGAATTATAATATTTATCCAATGCATGTTATTTCTTCTTTTTTTTAATATGGATACTCACCATACGCACAAAGTTAATTAATAATACTAGTTCAGTACTTAAGTACTGTCTGTATAGCTATAGACTCCTACAGTTAATACAAGACTTACAATTCTCCAAAAAAATATTTATAATAGGTAAGTACTTATGAAATTTTATCTATACTTATCTGGGTCAACGCATTAGTATTGCCATTCAGCGTGGATATGCGGCCAGAATTTTAGGAACACTTCTGTCTGGTAGTGATCTGGATCAGTTGAGCTATCTGTTTTATATTATTATTATTAAGTACCTAGGAAAAATTAGAATCACAAATAACACATAAGCTATCTTACAAACATACTCGTAGGTAATTAAAGAAAGTACTTAGGTTAGTAGTATTTACCCAATTTATTCAATTGAAGTACTACCCAACCTACATAGACTATACCTTATAACTGAGACTACCTACTAAACTCACAGATTAATGATTTTTACTTTGGTTTTTACGATTATTAGGTACCTACTTCTGGTAGTAGGTACAAGTTTAAGAAGAATTAAGAATAAGTACATTTAGCTTATTACTATGTATAGGGTAGGTATCTAGGATACAGGGTAGAACCTTCCCATTCTTGTACCTTGGATTGCACAATATGGTAGGTAGGTAGATAGCTATCTATAGATCGTTTGCAACGATATTTAGATAGCTTTATCTGCATTTTTTGTATTCTACTTATACATAGTTGTATGAATAACGCGTATAACACAATCGCAGCGATCCAGCATACTCAATTAATTTCATCCAAATCACGATTCCACTCAGATGTGTGGCAAAATTTTTAATAATTTGGCCTCAAACCTATTGTTGGATTAATAGGAATACGTTTTGACAGATTTTATTTTTTGACTGAAATTAAAAAAATATTCCTCTTCCAGATGACGAAATTTACTAAAAAGTATAGGATTTAAATATATAAAATTAAAAAAACCTAATTTTTTGTAACTAGCAAAAACGTGCTTGAACCCTAGACACTTTTGATGATGTGTTAGTTGTAAATAATGATAAGGTTGCATTCTTACCGAAACAGAAAAAAAAAATCTAATCTCGGATTTCTGAGTGTCTGAGGTCGATTCAATAGACCGATCCATTGCTTATTAATTATCTTTTTAAGATAATAAGGCGCCAAATTTGATTCTTCGATTAATAGATTTCAGATCGCTATTTCTATCCCTATTTATGCAGACTGACAGTACAATGTTTGTTTTGACATATTTTTCACGAATGAAAATAAAGTTACGGAAGACGAGGAAGTATGGTCATACGACTATAGCGTATCCTAGAAGGGTAAATTAAAAAAAAAAATTACATCACAGATAAAAAAAGTCATTTTGAGGTTATATTTTCAGAATTTCTTGTCGACTTTGATTTTCAGAAAGAAAACAAAATCAGAAACCTTACGTGAAATAATTTTATGTTACACACAACACAATGCCAAGAAATATTCAACGTCTGGTGTCTCAAGTACTATTAAACCAGCAACCGGCTTTGAACTTCGGAAGATATTACAATAGATGGACGCACAGGCAACCAGCAAAAGTAATTCTTCCTTTTGAGCCTACGGGAAAAGTTAATCTAAAAAAAGAGAAGGTCATAGATTTAAATCCTAGTATCTTAAAGAAAACACAAGATGCTGTCCCTAAAACCATAAAAGTCATAAATGCAGACAGTCGTGATGAAATTCTTGATGACCGACCTGCCTCTAAACTAGATCCTAGAAAGGCAAAAAAGATCGTAACCGAAAGGCAAGAAAAAATTAAAAAACGCAATTTCTATTTGAGCCAGAAGAAAGTGTTTGATGATAATGGCGATATAATTTATGAAAAGATGAATGAAAATGATGGTAGAGTCAGGTAAGTTTATTTTATTTTTTAATTTAGAGATCCTTACTATTTTCTTGTTTTTTCAACTAAGGTGGCAAACAAACATGCCTGTTGTTAAGCAGTTACTGTATTCTATCAATACATCCAACACCAGACGTATCACTGTCTTGCATGTTACAAAACACCCTTTTTGAAGAACTCCATACTATGTCCAAACTGGTCCATACTTGGGAAAGCCTCAGCAAGGAAATAATCTCATAACCTGAGTGTTTGTACAAAGAAGTACCTTTCTATAATGTCATAAATACATACAATGAATTACCTTTTGTTACTTGTAATCTTGAAAGCTGAATCAACAGGATAAGGTCTTGACCTGGAATAACACCTTTAGCCTGCCTTACCACTCCAGCGAGGTTGTCGACAGAAGTTAATATGTGTAGTATTATTGTACAGCTTTCTGTTAACTCTTAATATTACTTTTTCAGTACCTTGCTGATAAAATTAAAGTCAAGAAAAGAAAGGTTGCGTTCTGGCCAGATGCTGGTAGAAGGCTGGAGGCTCATAGTTGATGGACTTGAAGCAAAATGCAACTTGAATTATGTCATATTCAGCCGTACAGAGGACCTTGATAAAATAAGACCATTTCTGCCAAAAACTGGAGTTGTGTTCTACAAGGTACCTTATAAAGACATTGAGCTATTTTCTGATGTTGAAACTACACCTGGGATCTTGGGTAAGATAAATATTAAATAAAACAATGTTTTAGACACAATTGACTGAAAAATTCTATCTAGATTTTCCTTAAGACTGCAGGGATTCTTTGTCATAAACACCATAGTATGTTCAAAGAGAAAGATTAATTGCACAATCTCTAATACAAAATTGTATGGAAATAGAAACAATGCACTACCACCATGAGTGGCCATGATTGGTGCAATGGACCTATTTGTATAAAATAACCTAAGTAAGTATACAATTTTATTAAATTGAGCAAGCAAAGTAAGCAAAAATCTCTAAGTTTACATGGACAGTCTGGCATTTGTAAGTATGTATGTTTGTTTGTCCGATGATAACTATTGAATCATTAATTAAATCTTGATATAAGTTGCTGTAATAGGGCCACTTTAATAGGTCACATTTAGCATCTTTCAGTCTTAGCTTCATAGTGAAGTGACCTGCTTAAAATTATGAATTGAATTGAATGAATCAATGTGATTTTCAAATATCTGTGGAGTTTTTGGCCTAAAAATATAACATCAATGATTTTGATTCATTGACCTTTTATTTGTGCCTAAATAAGCTTGATACAATTGTCTTTGTATTCAACAAGCCGATTCAATTAAAAAAGATTGAACTAAATTGACCAATTTTTGTGTAACATTCTTAGTGAAAAAGGTATACTGTTGTAACAGTCAGTTTATATTAAATAAAAATAAAAATGTTTATTGTAAACCTTTCTAAGTTTTATTAGTCAAAGTAAATCTTGAAATTGACTTCTAAAATTATTTAGTAACTAAAAACTGAAAAAAGTTATCCAATAATTAGACAACTAATTTTGTGAAAAAAATGATTTGAATTTTATTATGTGTAGCAAGTTTATTTTGATTAAGTGTCAAATGTGACCTAATAAAGTGGCCCTACTTTAGGTAAAGTTAGTGACAGCAGTGACAGTAGTAAATTGAATTTTGAAGTTGGAATATGAGCTTCATCGGTAGCCAGGATTTTTAAACTATGATCTCAGTTTGCAGCAAACTACTAGTTTGATGAATTTTCCAGGAATTTTTGGGACTCCTACAGCGGAAAATGTAAAAAGGCTTTCAAACCCACTACCCCTGCATTTCTTGTGTGACAATATCCGCATGTCAGGAAACTTGGGTGCCATACTAAGAGCTGCTGTGGGGGCGGGATGTGAGAAAGTACTACTTACAAAAGGTTTGTAATTTAGTTATAATGTTACTGTAAGAATTAAGACCTAATAGCGTGGTGCCCAAGTAGCGCGAGAGGTGGGGGTTCCATTCCTGCTGCAGGATGAATGTTTCTATAGATATTTGTTCAGGGTCTGGGTGTTGGTACTATGGTACTTGTAGTTCCTGGTACTCAGGACGCGGGACTGTTGGGTGTTTATGTATTAAGGGCCTTTATTACAAAGATTATAAAACAGTTGATTAACACTGCTTCTTTCTGTGTAAAAATCTAAACACTGTTTAGTAAGCAATGGATTTTTGTATATTTCTCTGAATTTGTGACGTTCGGTTCGAGAAATATTGACAATCAAACCTGTCTACTGTGCTGTGTGGCCATTATACTTTTTTAAATTACTCTGTGACTTGATAAATTGACATGTTTCCAGGTTGTGTTGACGTGTGGGATCCGAAAGTGATCAGAAGCGCCGCAGGAGCCCACTTCAGACTGTCCATCCAGCATTCAATAGACTGGGACGAAATGCCTTCGTACCTTGAACCAGAATCATCCATATTCATCGCTGATAGCAATGCACAGGTAGATTTTTTTATTTCAAGAGTTTCTGCATGAGCTTGGTGGTCAACTCTTGTGTAGGAGTTTTGAAGCCAATCAATCATTAGGTAAAATCATTCAATTTAGTGAAAAGAGATCCTTTTTGAACTTTTTCGTTCAAAACGGTTCAAATCATTTGAAAGAAAAAGTATTTTTTCGTTCAATTGAATGATTGGACTGGCGGCCGCGGTGTGAAAGCAACATTATGCTGCAAAAATCATTCAATAGAGTGAAAAGAACGAAAAAGTTCACTCATATCGTTCATTTGAATGATTTGACCGCCCAACTGCTCTCATACTGCGTTAAAACTCCAGTCCATGGAGCAGAGTCTTGAATATTTTATATAGCAAAAAAGCTGTTTTCTTACTTTTTTCTTTAAAAGTTTATTCAATTGAAAAGTTCACTAGTTTCATTCAATTGACTGACAATTATTCAATGATTCAAAGGTCCCGGAAGAAGAAGAATCAGAAGCGATTGAAGATCAAACCAACTCACAGATTCCAGTGTTGCCGTATTATGGAGTGGAGTTCGCGGCTATGAAACACATCACGCTCGTGATCGGCGGAGAGACTGAGGGAATCAGCGAGAATAGCTATTCGTAAGTAAAAAAACAATAAAAAAATCAAAAAAACGTATCGAGATGCGTTATGTTAGGATCGCGAATTGACCTCTTAACTCCTAAAGTTTTCAGTGGAAATTCGTCGAACTCGTTGACATTTCCTATCGAAACTATTTGTTATACTTTGTTTCATACTTCTAGGACTCGAGGTTTTAAAGTCAAAGAGACAACCTTAGCTTATGTGAAGCATATTTCCTAAACTTATAGTTTCTGAGTTGGTATAACCAAACACTTTCTTTGAGTGTTATTGCAACGCATGCCAGTTACTCGCCAGTACAAAATAAAAACAAACTTATTCTAATAAACAAAATAAATAATTCTGGACATTTTTCACGCGGTATCATCTAGCACCAAAGTAAGCAGAGCTTGTGTTATGGGAACTACATGACTGATATACTACTTATATATATTTTTTTGTAAATATTATACATAGAAAACACCCAGACCCGAGACGAATACAGATCATACAAACATTTGTCCCGCAGCGGGAATCGAACCCGCAACCTTCTGTTTCTGAGGCGGACTTTCGCCCACTCCGCCACAGAGGAAAAAAAAGTATAATGGGTACTTATCGCTTAGTGGCTAATGCTTTCAGACATTATTATTTTCATACAGACAAAAAACTTATATAGGCCATGTGCAAAGGCGAGCTTAGCGCTAAAATGAGTTACCCCAACGAGATATTACCCCTCACCATCATCATCATCATCAGTCCACTGCTGGACATATGCCTCTCCCAATACGCGTCACTGAGCCCGGTGTTCGGCTCATCCACTCTCTGCCCGCCGACTTTCTTAAGTCATCGCTCCACCTAGCCGGGGGGCGCCCCACACTATGTTTTAAAATTCAGTTTTAATTTCATTTATTAATGCTTAATGTCCTACATACAATGGTTAAGCTTAGATCTACTGTAGCTCCAAGTAGGTTGGTAGGTACATCGGCCCTGTCAGGGCGATGCATTATTTTTACAATTTAACACAATTTTTACAATTTAACACAACATAAAATTTAAACGATAACAATAGTTATCATTTAAACACAATATAAAATTACAATAAAAAAAAATAGTGTTTAATTGTAAAAATATAACAATGATTACAATGTTTTCCCGATATTATTATTTTGTTTTATTCCAAAAACTATCGTGAACTTGATATCTAAATATAATATGCAAAATAATAATTCATATTGTAAAAACGGGAATATTTACGTGTTGTGCACTATCGGTGAAGGCACCGACTAAGTTTCGACTTATTCCGAGAGTCATTTGGGCGACTGACACAGTGCACGGCGCGACCACTCACCCTGATGAAGACTTTAGGAATGAGTCGAGTCGACTTAGTCGGTGCCTTCACCGATAGTGCAGTACGTCAAAATCCCGTTTTTACAATATGAATTATTATTTTGCATATTATATTTAGATATAACCCCTAGCATAGAATAACTTTTCAATACGTTTACAGATTAGCAGCTGAAAAGAACGGCGTCCGCCTAAATATTCCCCTACAAAGAGGAGTGGACAGTCTCAACACGGGCATGGCCACAGCAGTAATCGCTTTCGAAATAAGGAAACAGCTCATCCAAGCTTGGACGAAGCTCAAGAATGATAGATTACACGGGGTGGCGACCTAGTCTTAGGATAGGTACTGTTGCTTTTATTTTGTCTTAGTATTCGATAGTAGTTAGAATATCTAATATAGATGTTGATTTATGACTTATCTTTCTTTTGAGTAATCCCTTTAGTAATATAGAACAATAGATAGAATAAAACAATAGATATAAATTATGTGTAGGTATTATACTCTGTGCGCTGTAGCATGGTGCGTATACTTACATTTTAGTATTTTTAGTGACTAATATTTAACGCTGATTTATTTATGGTATTCCGATCTCCGATCCGGAGGTTGTGGTATCGAACCCGATCGTGCACCAATGGATTTTTCCATTCGAAAAATGTATGTGCACATTAACAAGTGCTTAAAAGTGAATGAAAACATCGTGGTTCTAGATTCGAAAGTATGTTTTCATGCAGACCACTTCTGGCGTAGTGGGCGAAGGTCCGCCTGAGACACAGAAGGTTGCGGGTTCGATTCCCGCCGCGGGACAAATGTTTGCATCTGCCAATATTTGTTTCGGGATCTGGGTGTTTTCTATGTATAATATGTATGTATTTAAAACAAAAAATGTATGTAAAAAATGTATTTAAGTATATCAGTCATGTAGTTCCCATAACACAAGCTCTGCTTACTTTGGAGCTAGATGATGCTGTGTGGAAATGTCCAGCATTATTTATTTATTACTATTTTTCTAGGTAAGAGGTTGCAAGCCCATCGATGTTGATTAGGACACGAATCGATGGCACATGTCTTCGAATTTTTGGTTCTTGGGCATTCCGGTTTCTTCACGATGTTTTCCTTCATTGTTTTGAATATTCTCAATGTTTGGCTGAATGTAAGTGATGAAACGTAAGCGAAGCAAATAAACATAAGCCACTTGTTTACACTAAGTACAAACTTTCATGCTGATTATCATACATACATATAGTCACGCCTGTTTCCCGGAGGGGTAGCAGAGACCAAGGATTTCTACTTACTACGATCCTGGCATACCTCTTTTGATTCATTCATCCACATCAAATTTTTCATACAAACTCGGCGGTTTAGTGTACCTACTTCTGACCTGGACTTTATCAGTCAGCTAATATTTCATTTTTATCGTTTTGTCCTTTCCCCACATTACGTGGGGTCACAAAATGTTTTCTTCCACTTTCCTCTATAAGCCGTCGTCTCAGTACTTACTCTTTTCTAACTATGTCATCTTTTCTTTGGCTTACCTCTGCTCTTATTTACATTCATATTTAACACTCTTCTCGTACCTAATATGACATTCTTCCCTCCTCATGACGTGCCCATACCACGCTAATCTATTACTAATGATTTTCAGATATCCCCTGCTATAGGTACTCATTCCTTATCTTGTCTTCTCTTGTTACTCCGCATATTCATCTTAATATTCGCATCACAGTTGCGTGCCTTTTTCATCAATCCCTTTGGTCGGCGAACAGTCAGAGCCCTATCCAACGTTTTATACCCTGAATTTCAGTGTATGTTTTTAGAAATAGATAACATACTATTGTTCTTCTCAGTACCTATTGTCCTCAATTTACGTGTGTAATTTGCCAACAGGCGTAATAGGTATCTGCAATTAGGAGTATGTAAGGTCCTATTGTGTCAATTTCGCGAGCTCTGAAACGACCTGGGTAGTGTAGTTAGGATCAAAGACGGGGCTTACGCCAGACGCCCCCGAATACGGAATCCTTTAAACACATTGGACACTTTCACCCAAGAGATACATAGGTATTAGCAAATTTTAAAACGTAATTAAACAAAAACTTTATAAAAAGACATACTATAACATATCCGATTATTTAGATGATAAAAACTTTTTGGGTTGAAGTTGCTCCAATTAGATGAAAATTGTACCTTTATTGTAAAAGGATCATTAAAAATATTAACCAGCCTTCTTGCCTTTCTTTCATAGCTTGGCAGGTAGGTAAAATTTACGTTTCAAAGTGATACTGTGATTTTAATATTTATTAAGTGAATTTGGACTTTGAGCTTCAAGCTGCCCCCTAATTATTTCCGGTTTTCCAACCTCTTCGGATTAAACAGATTTTTTTGAAGAACCCTTTTGCAGTCGTTCAAAACGATCGCCGAAAACTGCCTTACAATCGGTTGAGCAGTTTTGGAAAACCTGCTTAAACGATTGTAGCTTCTATTGTACCTTTTAAGACCGATGGGGGAAAATGTAGTGTGGTGAAAAACTACACTACATTTTTCACCATCGGTTCCGAAGTCTTGATCTGATGTAACCAAAAAGAACCGATGTCGATTGAACAAAAGTATGAATTAATGAATGAAAATACTTTTTTGTACACCACAAGACAATTACAAAAAAAACTTTACAAATCTAAAAGCGCAATAGGTGGTCTTATCGCTTAAAAGCGATTGTATATCTTCCAGAGAACCTTTGGATAGAGAGGAATCTATAAGATTACCTAAATTATTGTTGTATTGTAATCTCGTACATTTCCGGGGTGAAACTGACCTGGTTTACATAAAATTTGTTACCTTATCTTTTCCCACGCCCCCATAAAATATATCAAAGGTTCCTGACTACGTCCTTGCTCCAAAGGTAATTGGAGCCGCGTTGAGCTCGTCTGCCGTAAATGCCTCCATTACCTGAAACGTTAACTACTACATGTGTAGCATGTTGAATCGAATTACTTAGAATATTTTTGCAATGAACTAAGGGCCCAGTCAAACTGACGCGGTGGCGGCGGTGGTGGTGGCCCTTTGATTGAGATCGAAATAGTGTAGATCGAAAGAGTAGTGTGGTGGTGGCGACCAAACACGCGAATTTTGACAAACATTTCCCTTTGGTCGCCACCGCCACCGCGTCAGTTTGACCGGGTTTGACAACTGCTTGACAAACATTTCCCTTTGATCGCCACCGCCACCGTGTTAGTTTGACCGGGCCTTGGATTGAGCGAAATTGGGAACCCATTTTTAGGGTTTCGTACCTCAAAAGGAAAAAAAACGGAACCCGTATAGGATCACTTCGTTGTCCGTCCGTCTGTCCGTCTGTCTGTCAGTCTGTCTGTTAAGACCCTTTTTACACAGGATCGCGTGGAGTTATCAAGTTAAAACCGTAGGCCTACGGTCCCTTGGAACTCTAAAAGCTTGATTCAATGCAATAAAAAAATACGGCCATATATGCGACATATTTTGCGATATTGGCAAATAAATCAAAACCTATAGGGTAGGTACTTCCTGTTGACCTAGAATCATGAAATATGGCATGAAGCAAGGTCTCACAGTACAAGTAAAGAAAAAAGAAAATAATTAATTTGTTCTTATATGTATCATATGAAAAAAAATGTTTTTGTGATTACAAACTTAGGTACACTTCAGTTGGGTAATTGAACGTGACGTATATCGATATATGGGCGAACATTTTGTCAACTACAAAGTTTGGCTTTCCATCCGTAACGTTGGTATAATATGTGGTATCAGGAAGGCTCGCGAAGGTCTTCGAATAGGCTCGGGACAAAAATGAGCAGATCGTGCAAATATTTTTGTCGCTCAACAGAAACCGAACTCACATCTCACAAGTCTCACCGGCTTCTGGAAGAAAACAAACGTTCTAGGTACAGGAACTGTTTTCGTCGTATTACTAAATTCCGACTTCTGTTGGAAATTTCTGATATTTCAGTTGTAATTGGGTTTATTTTAGATCATAGTAAACTAGGATTTCCAGGGGCCTCAGTTGTCTGCAAAACGATATTTTAAAAACCAGGATTTATACAGAAATAGTCATGAGATGAGAAACTTTTGCGATAAAGCGATTTTGTTTTCACTTTCGGCCTATGTTCAACCTGTGCCTTCAGTAGTTACCCGCGACGTTAAGAGCCCGTAAATGCTTTTGCCATAAAGAGATTGTATGTTTGTCTGTAAGCATTTATCTTCGAAACTTCTGAGAATTTAAATGCGTTTTTTTTTCAAGCGATTTAAACGACTTAGGATGGTTCTTAGATAGGTTTAACCGCCACAAGTCACTAGTTGGCTCTACAATAGGCGATCAGTTTTTTTTACAAACAATAACTTGTTGGGATTCGTCTTGAGTAAAACTTAAACTTACCTAGTTGTAAAAATCTCTGTACTACGCTATCTTACTAATATTATAAACGTGAAAGTTTGTGAGGATGGATGTTTGTAACTCTTTTACGCCAAAACTACTGAACGTATGTTCCAAAAACTATCGTGAACTTGACTATTCATATTGTAAAAACGGGAATTTTCACGTACTGCACTATCGGTGAAGGCACCGACTAAGTTTCGACTCATTCCGAGAGTCTTCACCAGGGTGAGTGGTTGCGACTTTCTCCTTCCGCGTCGCGCCGACGGAACGGACGTGAGTGCACAATATGATTTTTTTTTTCAATATGAACGGTTTTTACAATATGAATGAACGTATGTTGATGAAACTTTACAGTAATATAGCTTATAAACCAGAATAACACTATGGCTACTTTTTATCCAGGTACCACGCGGGCGTATCCGTGGGCAGAGGCTAGTACAATATAATGTAGGTATGTGGTATGGCAGCGCTGCTCAAAGTACTTAGTAATAGCAGTATCAAAAGAAATATTTCTTTGGCCATTTTTTCATATTTTCGTTGTATGTTGTCATCGTCAATTGCCTTTTGAATAAGAAATTTATTTTGAGAGCTCCTGGAATCATAAGGTGAACGATTCGCCCTTTTGACTTCGATGTAGGGCGACAGACGTCACGTAGGTACTTTACTTGACACAGAATAGGGCACTAAAAGCAACGACCAAGTCTTCCAAAGAATGCGTATATACCACCCTACTTACATGAAAACTAGACATTCTTAGTTTTCACTAGCTGCTAGCTTTGTTCGTATGGCACCTAGATAACTTGTCTATGTTGTTATTCCAGGCCACAAATAATGTTTAAGGTTTCCGTGATTGTTATTAAATTGTAAATTCGTTCGAAATGTCAGAAAAAAAACAATATTTTTAAAAGTGTTTAGTTTACAACATATTCCTTTTACCAAAATCGTTACAGCGTGTTTAGGTTACAAAAATCCTAACAATACGTACTGCGCATTTGGAATTATTTCAGGATAATAGCAGGAAATAAGATTGTTTTGAGATTGAGCTGGTTTTGCAAATTGAGATACCTACTGTTTTATTATTATTATCCATACATATTAAAATCCATACGATATTATTTTACACAAACTTAACACCATACACTTAACACTTTTACGTTTTATATTATACTTTTCTATTTTAGTGTTTGATTGTAGTATTCGCTGATATAAAAAATATTGAATTGAATTGAATAAATCATCACGACTTCAAATATCTGGGTCTAGAGGATTGCCCTCATTCAAGAATAGATTGCCTGATTATATTACAAGATTATAAACAAGGCAAAATTATTCAATGTCTGCTTTTTCGATTAAAAGTGTTACAATCGCTAGGTATCCTCTCAAAACTTAAGACGTGCCCATTTCTTAAGGAATTCTGAAATAAAGTTCCTATTAGCAGATTTTAAATTATTTCAAAGGTAAAAAAGACAAATCGATGTCTCATATTTGACATCGATTTGTCTTTTTGAGAATAAAGTTATTTAAACCTTTATTTATGTCCTCTTAAAATTTCTCATAATTAAAAGCTGGCAATAAAGATTTCCAATTTCATTAAATTGAATAACGTAAAGTCTGCTTGTCTTTACCTGTCTTATTTTGAGTTGTACTAACGGAACCAGAGGATGATGTGGAAGGCCCGCCACCCTATAGTACCAAAAGACCGATGACATCTTCAAAGTTGCAGGCCGATAGCCGTTGTCACGGCACTCTTTAGTCTACGTCCATGAAGAAACTTCTGAAGGCTGTTCATGATGAATGGAATCCTTGATTTCTTCATGAGGGCTAGTCTTAGCTGTTCCAAAACGATTGTCATTGCGGTTTTTGTTAGTTGCCAAGTTGACTGACGTCATCGACTGGTTGACTGCGTATAGCCTGCAGTGATAGGCACAAAACGAGGCTGGGCAGGATGTAACGGGCCAGCCGGTTACATCAATCACTGGATTAAAGTTGACATCATACTGGCTAGCCTACATCCTACGTGAGACATAAATTAGTACTTGAAATCCTTTCAGAAGATAGCTAGACGCAGCAATTAATGTGACATTTGCACTTATACAACTTTTAAGTACCTAACCTAAGTCTATAAGAACTTACGGCTTGACAAAAAAGATCCACTTTTAAGACAAGATTGATCATAAAAGCGGCAAAATTTGTCAGTTTTTCTTATAATTAAAGTTTCCTGAGACCTTTTCTTGACTACCTATAACATGAGCATGTAATTCCTTATTCTAGAAGGACGCTACTATTGTGAACTTACTTGGGCAAATAAAGTTCAATTTATAGACATGAATGATCTAGAAATACCTAGCGAAGCCATGCTGTCCCAGGTCTTGGTAAAACTTGGCTTATTAAGTTTTCTCTGTAAAACCTTCCTAGAACTAGATATTTTCGCTGGCTTATAAGAATACTAAGAATACTATATACTACAACTGTACCATATCAACGGTTACCTATGCATTGAATGAAGTTGGGTCAACTTGCAAAGACTTGAGGTTAGCGGTTGATCGAACCTCAACAACTCCAAAACCCCAAAAGTTAACCGGTAAAATTCCTCATGGCTTTCTAAGTGACCACAAAATAGAATTTATAAAAGGAAAATAAGTTATTTGTAGTCCTCGGTAGCAAAGAAAAAATCTTTGCTATCTTGCAATCTTTCTGTATAAATATGAAACAAGTGTTCTGCATAAATATTTTTTTTAACAAGTCAAATCTCGTACTAAAACAACTTCGCTCTAAGTTGAGAATGTGCTAACATTCTACGTCATCGCCTCTCCCACTTTATCCTTTGAATTTTGATTGCATAACTTGTGAACATACTTTGGACGTTAGCGTCTGAAATTCTCCTATCCTCTTATTTTATTTTATCTTCTCTGAAGATACTTGGAAGAAGTTTGAGAAACTTATACGTACCTAATATCTTGAAATCGAAAAAAAAACAGCCAATATCATAGGTGCTAGTATTTCATAGGTGCGAGGCTATATAGACGTGGCCTATCTCAATCGAGAGGATGGAATTAGGGGATTTTTCAAAGGAGAATTCGTAGCTAGTTAAGGATGTGAAATGTAGGAAGGAGGCGTTGTCGGTCAATACTGGAGGTGGTGCGGTGTGGAGCGCTGCGCAGGCGTGTCGGGTCGGCTTCCCCGCGCGCGGCGCTCGTCCCACCACGCACGCACGCAACTCGCGAGTCAGCCGTCGAGCGCTGCGATCGCGCGCGCCCGTCCGCCCGAGCGCACGAACACGCGAAAACCATGTGTCATGTTTTGATCACAGAAGTATACCTTCCGCACTTTATACCCAATTCATGAATGAATAAATCGAATAAATCGCGGATAGACGTTTTGTACGCAAACTCACCAGTCTGGTTTTTCTTGTAGGCTCTCGTGGCCGTTGACACTGCAGCGTTCGGATTCCGCTGTGCGAGAGTGTGTGATTAATCCGCTAATAAGTCGGGGACGTCAGCTGAGAAGCGTAAACATTGGCCAAACTTTATCAGGAGTGTTGACCATGGGTTCGGCGGAACCGCGCACTTAGACGTCCACATTCTACATTCCTAAAAACTTCCAAGATGCGGCGACTAACTCTTCTGTTCCTGTTAACAGGTAAGGAGTATGCTTATTTCTATCTAAACCAATATCTACGCTTATACCCTGTAGATACTAGCTGGTTTTTGCTTACCGAGATGCCGGTTTAGGAGTTGTTTTTCCAAACAAGACCAACTGCACCTCTTTTTCCTTTGTAAATTAGCATTTGCAATTGCCTTTCGAGATAAGTTGTACCTGTATTTGTTTGCTTTACCTGTAAACGTCTCTAAACGTACATACAACGGAATTTAAACGCTATAACTACTTTTTGAAATACGATTTAATATAATTTTAAAACCTTTATGCATGCCCACGGCTAAAACCCTTTTTTCCTTATCGTTATCACCAATTAGTTTTATCCTGTTGTGAATAAATTCTAATTTCGTCCATTTCACCATAGCAAGAAAGCTTGTACCTTCGTTTTATCCTCATGTTACTCCATATATCACTCGCCTTGAAAAATAAGTTATAAGACTGCCAAAAGACCCTCGTCCCGAGCGATTCAAAGAACAAATGGGACGGTTTGAGAGAAAAAGGGCATTTTTTGCGTACGAACTCATTTCTACGAACAATTGCGGTTGCTTTTGTCCTTATATTTTTTACTCAATTCTAAATTGTTCGTCGTTTCTAATTTTATATAATCCTTATTATTAATTGGTTCTTTTTTTCACCTCATCAACAACAACGTCAATTTCAAGATAATGGGTCTATACTCCATACACAAAGGTTTCCGAACGAGATATAGCGTGTAGATTTATATTGACGAAAGCATATCCATTGTTGCGTGGACATCTGCTGATATCATCTATGATTTTACAAGAATTGGTTCCACTTTGTTCAATTGGCTATGATGCGGCATAATAATAATATTTTGTTTAGCCTTTCTTGATATCGCCAAGAGCTCTAACCATCTTTTTAGTAATTTAGTCTTTTCAGAAATAGGCAGCTCCGTATTTGAATCGATTTTATTTCCTGTGATCGGCTTACCTGATTTAAAATATACATGTTCCAGAGCAGATGGCAAACTTGAAAATCCTCTAATCGTTTTCATACGAACAACTAGGCTAGGATTAAGGTTTTTATTTATGGAAGCCAACGACAGGTGTTCAATTCAGGTAGAGCCAGAACAGATATCGTCCGTTCGTTAGGGCCGTTTTTTTTTTTACAAAATCGCTCAATCACTGCACGAGTCGAATAGTTGCTACGCTAACATTGGAACAAGTGGAGTAAAACCTCGGTTTTCCATTTGGCGAGTTGCAAATTGCCAATAACAATTCAATCCTTGTTCGGGTCCTGAGCTTCAGATTGCTTTACTTGATAATATTTTTATAGGTATATCGAGAAGGGACTTCTGTTCTTTCCGAATTCGAATTGTGTTCATTCGCATTCACTTAACTTCCGGTTGAGCATTGAAGAAGAAATTGCCATTTTAAACTTTTGTTATTTTGAAAGTCTTCTCAAACTGATTTTGATATTTCGCAAAAGTAAACTCGGAAATCAGAACTTTCTTACCTATATCAATCTATCTACTATTTGGTATATTGTCATAATTTGAAGAATCAGTAATAAAACTGGTTATAGGATGTTCATCCAATTGTATGTAGTAAACAGTTTAGTTAATATTCTTGCGGTAATAACGTGTAAAATCCTACAAATCCGGACGGCTTGGTGCTTAAGCTAGACTTTAAACTTGAAGCTATCGGCTAAGTTATAGCGTATAGAAAGATTAAAACTTTAGTTCCCCAACTTCCCACAGCTTTCAAGTTATTAGACAAGTCTGGTGCAATATTATGGCGAGCCGAGTTTCTCAGTTACTTGCTTCTTTTTTATGAACAACGGATGTCGAATGCACCTGGCCTGTGCTCCGATTTACAAGTCCCTTCTGGCCAAAAGTATAGTTTTTTTAATCCTGTTTCAAATAGAGTACATTCTATTTTCTACTATTTTCTCTATCTTCTCACGTATATACATTTCCTATTATAATTCCCTACTTTTATATTACTTCCTTTTGAGCGATGATATTTTAAATATTTTAATAAAGTAAATACGGTGGATGTTTGTTAACAATAAACGTCGTAATGGCTGTTTGATGTAATTTAAAATACTCGTAGATCAAGAAAAAACTAGAACTAGCACTTGCCTTCTTTTTATTCGGGTAAAATGCGAGCGAGTCCGGGGTTAGAAACAAGCGCGTTATAAAATAAACCTCTGGAAATATTTTAGTTATATTGCTCTAGAAGTCACACCTCCACTTAAAATAGGAAACATGAATAGACATGGCTAAATTAACAGCATAGCAATCAGAGCGTCGCAAATCCTGATGTTTCCGGACACTGGCTCGCTAAATTCTCATCTCGCAGCTATATGAGCTGTTTCAGCGCTGCTAAAATATGTTTATCCGTTAATATTATTTCCGCAGAAATATTCAGTCTAGGATCTTTCTATCTGCTAAAAACATTCTGTCGCTGTTGTAAAGTAAATCTACTGTCACATGTAGAATCTGCCTGATGCGTAAAAGAATGCAGTGCCTACTATGTTTACATCTATTTCGGGTTGCTGACAGAGTGGTATATATGGTATAATATAAAACGGGTGCAGGAGTCGATAAGTGGCGAGGCGCCGGCTTTCATCTCACTTTGGTTGTGTGAACTTGTGTGTATGTGTATTTACACTCGGTTGCGCAGGCGGCTGTGGTAAGCTCGTGTCACTCCATTGAGCTTTCTATGTAAGGTGAGCTTTATCGCACTGACTGAAGACTGAATATTACTGGGATGTGAGTAATTTAAAATCCGTAAATTTGAGAGAGCTTGCCTGCAGATCTGAGTGACTTGTCGAATGGTTTGAGCTAACATACGTTCTTTCTTCAATAGATTGCGTGCGAGCTTTATAGAGACTTAAGTGCCTGTTTCAGTAGGTGCTAGTATGTGGATGAAACATCTGTGTTAGTAGGATGTCTTCTGTGGCCGCGGCTGCGCCAACGCAACTGCAATTCAAAGGTCACCACATTTATTTATGCGTTTTTTGATTACGATGTCGTTCCCAGCGCCGCACCTTTCTTTTTATGGACGATATAGTTTAGAGTTATGGCCGAATTTAATTAATCAGTTGAATGAATCTGCTTTATTTTAATTAGGCGCGGACTAATGGGATATTTTCCGAGCGTTATCTCAAACTATATGTGGTAGAGATAGGACAAAAATGCATTCGGTAAACAAAAAGTAGGTAGGTAAGTATCTGAGTGGAATAAGTCCTCTGTGGCATATATTCTAAGGCGGTTTTCTCCCTTAAAAATACATTACGACACCATGTCTAATTACAAGATAGTCTAAAACTTGTTCCCAACATTCATACCGAGATTTCCCGAGCGCAAATTGGGCTGCTTTTAAATTTCCCTGAAGGATCTAGAACCGTGAGAAATACCTCGTCTTTAGTATAAATAAACATGTTGCAAAAGTTTGCTCCTTTATGTTCAAGAACAATTAAATTAAATGTTTTGTTTTGAAAATCTCGAAGATGCAAAATGAGACCAATACCTATGTCAATTTGGGTTTACCCATTATTTACTTGTTCCTTATAAGAAATTCAATATTTTCTTCTAAGGTCCGAATTATTAAAAACTGCTAATCATTTGTATACTTAATTATTACAGTTTCTATTTTAGGCGTATTTACAAGTTTGGTAAAAGCTTTGTGATTTAATCGAATATACTTTACAAACAACACAGCGGTAACATAATTCGGCTTTGTTCGGTTATCTGAAATTAACTATCTCGCATCGTATAATCTGGCAAGTGGGCAAGCTACAATATATTGCAAGCTATTTCCCCTGTGGTCGCACTGGGTTGACACTGATTTTGTTGGCTCGTATCAAATATTTTGCTTGTTTATGAGCAAGCAATGTACTTAAATTATAATTATGATATCTGCACGGTTACTAGTAGGTAGATGGGATAGTTACACTCCAAAAATAGTATTCTCAGCCGGGCTGGCGACTGACCGACCACTCGTCGTACTACCTATTCAAGATTTTCCCTTATTATGGGTATTTTCCCATCTATGGGATCTAGCTAGATCATTTTTCTCTCAAAAACTCCCTGTCCTATTCAGGCCTTACTTGTAAATAAGGTACCGAACCCTAAGATGACATTTTGGCATATAGCTATAAACTGGTGAAAATAGGTTCTAATATTATCGTAAGTAGGACGTCCTTATAGCTTTGGCATATAAAGTAGGTCCTTTATATGCAAAAGCTATATTCTGAAAATTCACAATTTTTTCCTACATTTTCGCTGTAAAAAATCATTTATAAAAATCATCGACTGTGGGCCACCTTATATACACTTAGGGGTCTAAGATGGCCCGCAATATTCAAAAAACAGCAAAAAATTCACAATGAATAGGTAAAGGACACTTTACGTTGAATTAAATGTACAAAAGTTTATTCTTTAAAGTCTACTAGTTGAAACAAACGAATACAAACTTGAAACGCCAAAATAAAAAATATATTTACCGAAGCGAGGTTATAACTCGTCAAACCGACACGCAAAAAGATTTAAAGTGGGCTATCTTATGTACCGGGCCATCTTAGGGCAAAGTACCTTACTATTAAACAGTTTAACTAAACATTGCTATATCTCTTTCTGACATTTGTCATATCGAATTGAACAGAAGAAAACAAAACACTCTGGTCAACAACTGTTTCAAATCTTAACAAGTAAGGCCTTTAGTTGTTGTATCTGAGTCTAAATCGTAAAAGCCATTTTAGAGATCCTGTGCGCACTGACAAACATATATACGGGGAATCTCATTAGGTAGCTACAATAAATAATTTCTTGAAAACAGAGAGGTAGATACTCCAAAAGACATTAAAATTCCACTCAACAGATTGCAAGACGACGAATAATGGAGTCCATACTTGAGGTTACCCTTAGTTGCCCAAAACAGTATCAGAACCGAAGTACGTTATATACATTAAGGCAGGCGAGCGAAAAAACTAACATAATCAATATAAAAAAATATCATCCCATGCCAACATTCGCTTCAGGATACCGAGTATACGAGTATGTATTGAAAACAAGAGTAGCTAATTCTAACAAGTGCCTATAAGCCTGTTGCCAAATTACGCTCTGGTACTGACAAAACTGAACGAACTGTGTGTTTGCAAAGCAAGATAAACACAAAAGGGGGCAAGTAATGAACAAAAGACCGTATAGTCTAGTCAGTCAGTCTATAATTATCGACCTTGAGAGTATGAGGGTTGTGGAAGCACAAGGCGGCACGTGCTTGACGCAAAACGATAATGATAGAGTGCCCGAAGGGGAGGCAAAACTGAATAACTAATTCAAGTCATTGCGCTTTACTTTGTATAATGGGCCTTTTTTGTGGCACCCGCTGCTCGCATTTATGTGTAGAAGGGGTCAATTTAAGGAAGCTAAGGTAAAAATATTTTGGAATGCTTTCAGACGTAATGAGTAGGTAGTTGGCATTCTCCGTGATTGCATTAGTACTCAACTGTCTATAAATAGGTAACTGGGTGCCCGCCCATTTAGTAATTGGGAACTTGTTTTAATTAGAGTCGCTCAAGGGTATGCCAATATAAATTTAATGACAAAAGTTTAACTCTCGGGTATTTAAAGGTTAGTTGATCTAAAGGTCGAAGGATCACCTTGCTGTGGTTTTCGTAACTGAACTAGAATAGTATTAAGTACGAAGTTTGTTAAATGGTGCAATTTATTTCACGTGGTTTGATGAATATTTCTTAGCAAGAAAATTACTTTGCAAAATGCAAATTAATAGAAGCACTAATTGGTTTAACCCTACGTTAAGTAGCGCTGGTAAAGTAATATTATACTTAATAAATTGCTCGTAAATCATTAAGGATAGAATCCTTTCACAAAATAATTTTAGATGTCCCACTAAGCGACAGCTATGTGAAATATATAACCTTTAAATATACAAAGTTCAAGTTCAGGGACGTGTATAGTATCCACCGGACATCGCGGCAGCACATGTTATGTGCGGCTAAAGCTAAAAAGCAATATGTTCACCATAATTGGGTCAAAGAGGTGAAGGACGGGTCCATGGTGGGGAAAGGGGCACCCAGCACCCCACAAGCGTTATTTCACGTTGCGTACGAATGGCTATATTACAACACCACATTCCGTGCTGGAAACTTTATGGAAATGCGATTCACGACCCCTTTGGCTGAGGAAACTTGGCTTCGGTTCGACTGTACATATTTTTAATTTACTTACTAGCATCATAAATATAAGCTGTACTTTTTGCGCTATCACGATGTCACTACGAGCATAACAAATCGATAATGTAACTCAACTATGGCGCAACGCGTAAGGGGTCGCGTAGGGGCTAATAAAATTTGATTACTGAAGATCATAAATCTCTTTTTTTTTTCATTATCTTTGCTGACATGGTCCGGGCCGTCAGCGACAGACAGGGCGACACCCAAATCCCTATGTTTTGACACAAATACCCACTGTATTTATGAAACAAACTCGCCTTTACCCGGCTGACATGAGATTTATGAAGTGCGCATATGTGTTTAGAATACTTTAGAAGTTGGGATTGCTGATTTACGCAATGGCGTTCCATGTCATACATACCATTTCCAAATCCGTGTTCATTTTATAATCCGATTACGCGATCGCTATTGACCTATTTTCTATTTGATACGCGATCGAAATGGTTCTGGGTATTTCTATTTAATTTAGAACATTGATTTTGGTTCTTCAAGCAACGCCCATTTCATTTTGGCTTTAGAAAATACACTAAGTATTCAAATAATTAAATCTATTTATTCTTACTTCTTTGTTTGTTATACGAAAGCTACTTATAATCAACATCTATCTCTTTGATTTATTTTTACGCACTCCTACATAAACGAAACTATAATATATGCCACTGGATAAGTTTTTGTTATCACCATCGTCCCCTTTCTATTAAGTTCCAAAAATAACAGATCGCACCCGCTCTATAAAGTTCGTCCGTGGCTTAGTACAGTGACATGTGGAATCCATGAGTCATCCTCTGGGCTTCCATTAGCTACATTGCCGAATCACGTTTGCTTTTTGCATACCTCTGTCACTCCATCTGCGAGTAAGTTATGCTTGCGCGTTTCAATTGAATTTTACGTATTTTGCAAACTTAAGTATTCGTTTTTCAGCTCAATTAACAACCAATCACAGAGTTTTTGTTACAGATTAGTAAGAGATACGTTATTGTATATTTTTGTGGCATATAAATTCCGACACTAGCTTATACCAGGGAACTTTTTTTGAACGTAGGTGTCTCAAGGAGCGTCACCAAACATTGTTTTATGATGACCCAACTGACCTATAGATGCTTACTTATTCAGGTAAATGACGTTATACGTTGGCGCAGTCGTAAAAATCAATGCTCAAGCAACGTGACCCTATAACCGAGCTTTATAATACTTAGCTCTTAAATCTCATTAAGTGCAGTGAGCCTATCATAAAACGATCTCGCGTTCTAACATCCTGTTTCACAAGTGAAATTAATGGTATTTTGTCGTGTGATTTAATTCAATTTCCCCAACATTGTTTCATTTAGCCTTGGCCTCTGCGAGAATGCAATACCGTTGACAAAGAGCAGCGTAATAAAAAAGCGTTTGTACGGTTAGGAATTTAAAACTTTCCCAGCATTAGAGACTCTAAATCCGCTATAAACATTTGATTCTAGATAAGCGGTGATTAGAGTTCCATGTCTTATTTCCGGGCGACGGTATCGGTCACCGCCGGATGAGGCGAACACGGAAAGCATTTTAAGCGCTCGTCCCCGCAAATGTTGCGGTCAGGGCTGCCGGCCGGCTGTTTGGATAAGTAGACCGGCTTTTTAAACATTAGTCCGGCCAAAAGTGCGACGTTAAAATTAATTATGCTATGGTTGGGGCCTTTTATCCGCTTTAGATTAATGTACGAGTACGGGTACCCTATAGGTACGAGTTACGAGTTTTTATTTTGACTAAAATACATCTCCGTTTATCTTTGGTTATCAATATAATTCCCGTTTCTTTTTTATTTATTTAGCTGTGTGTCTTTGTGTAAATTTATATGATTTTCATAGGAAAAATTATATGCCAAGACAGATTTTGGATGAATATCCGGTTAATGTCGAAAGCTTTGTTGACTAGCGTTCGTGCAAATCCATTTTCCAGTTAATAAGAGATTTGACATAATATGATTAGTTAATTTTGATTTGATAAATATTGGTCAATATGCATATTAGTCATTGGTCAATATGCGTATGCGTCATAGTGCGTATTGGCATTTTACATATACATCATCCTTGACGTTCCACGTTTATGTGTTTGGTCATTATGACAATTCTAGATTATTGGTCATTATGCATCAGAACTTATTTGTCCGGCTATTCTGGTTGGATTCCCTTACTGCGGTCCATTGTTACATTTATTTTGAGCACGACCTATCGATCCTTTGTTTTCGGCGGGCGGCATTATATCATAATCTTTGTTTTTATAGCGCTTTATTGGAGGGATGCTTGGGATTCTTTGGTAAAGCTTTCCTCGAAGATTTTAGCTTCTAAGAAAATAAGTACTTTTAATTTCCAGATTAAAGCTTTTGCGGTTATAGGTAACCTTTTCAAAGCTTCTTTATGAAAATATTCCTAAAAGAAGGTTCTAGAATTTAAAAGCTAATCAGCCATTTAAAAGCTAATCAGCAAATCAGCAAAGAAGATTTTTTTCGATTTGTGATCTCTATTATGCCACTAGCATTTACTGGGTGATATTTTAGGTAATATAGTTTGAAGGGTAGTTCTGTCGATGGTATGTATAAGAATATAAGTCCATTTTTGGCATGTGTTGGACCACACCTGGTAAAGAGACCAACAAATTATCGATTAAAAAATCTTGCGTGAAATCAAATGAGTGTATATAATATACTTTGATACTCGTATATACAATAACCTACAATATATACAATAACCTTGGCAATCCATTTGCGGTGGCACCCAAAGCCACATATTGTGGTAGCCATATAAGTTATCTGATCTGAAGTGTAACCTGAAACTCCATACCTTCGTAAAGTTCCCCTTTTCAGCTAATAACCAGAGTTTCTTCCAATGAGGGTATGATTAGAAGGAAAATGGTTTTACGTTTCTCTATATTATTTTGAAAAAGTTCTCTCACAGACCAAAACTAAAAATAACTTGAATTATTTAAGGCCTTATAAAGATTTTTAAACAGTTGATTAATTAAACACGTCTTCGTCTTTTTCTAATAAATGATTTCAAATTAAATAGTAGAACACAAAACGCTGTTTAGCTGAACAACATTTTAAAAATCTTCCTTTGTACATTAAACTATTATAATTTTAACTTCTACAAATAATAATAAGATTCGAGAACCGTAACATTCAGACTTTCATGCAAAGACATTCTTGTCGTGACAATGTTTGTACGTAAGACCGTTATACCGTTTACTATGTTAACATATTACCTACATGACCTTTCTGACTCAAAGTCAAGACTTTCTTGGATATAGTGTTTAGCTGTGTGGGTACTTACGCCAACACAGTTTGTAAATTATTTTGTAATAACAGTAACTCGGACTGTAGACATAACAATTGACTTTGTGAACGTTGAACTCTAAATAAAGAATATTTCTATTGTTGTAAGGTCAATTAATTCAATTCAATCTACTAAAGTACAATTTACTAAAGCTACTGACAAACTTGAAAATTATCGCACAGAGATGCTATTTTCTAAACAGCGTTTATCTGCGAAGCAAATCAATATGAGAGGGCAGTGCAGGCCAGGGGTTCAGTATTTGCCCTTCGAAGTATAATCTAATGTGGCGTCAGCTACTCTGGCGCCAAACTCAAGAGGATAAACTAAAGTTCCATAAAACATTTACTAAATATTTGATAGAAATATCGATAAATGGTACGTATAACGAACACGAGTCGATACAGTACACGATACTTAAAAAATATGCTTTTTCAATATACATTATTTCAAAAGCTTTCTGTCACAATATAAAAACTCACGACGTAAGGAGCCCGTGTACCCGATGGAATTAGATGTTGGTTTGTTCGCATGTGTTTGTCTATTATATTTTTTTTAACTGTTGACCGATGTTTATGCCTTTTTTGCAATCGTTGTTGGTAGGTTTCGAAAAAAATCTTCAATTGATTTTCATACGTCTGGGGATTAACAGATTGTAACTATGTACATTTAAAACACAGTACATGAAGAAGCTTTATTTTGAAGAAACGAGAACTCAGTGCATCGCTGTAACTTACTTTCGTAAAACATTCGTCGTACTCGTGTTCATTTTATAAGTTAATTTTTTTGCGAATCTTTGAAGTTCTGTAGGTACCTACCTATATACTGTGCACCACGACATTTATCTCTGAAGACAATCGATGTGAGATAGCAAGCTAACTCAGTCCAAGGGTTCACTGTTTGAACAAAGTAGCGTCAGTGACTGTGGCGCCACATCTCGAGAGGATGTCCCCTATAAGCATTGATATCTAATTTTATTAGGATTATAAGCAAATGTTTGCGACACGTCTGGCTTCTGTCCTTCTATAATGCGTATTCAACTTTTTCAATTATGTTTTACGACAGTCTCTGTGTTGTTTTTGACTAGCAATTTCTTTCAGGCTGGCTTTGCTAACGTAGCTTTTTGTTAGTCCAGTAAGTTTGCGCACATTACAAGCTCTATGTGAATTATCTTTTACTGTAGTAGTCTCACTAGGAATCGAAAAATACGGAAACTCTATAGAAATAGTTCGTGCAATCATTATCATAGCATATCACTCAGGTCGTTATGTAGCATATAAGTATAGGTTGAATGAGCCGATCGCCATGAATATATGAATCGATGGGAGCGATCTGACCCAGATGCGACTCACGCGATTTTAATGTCAGCTTTTATACTACTTGCGCACAGATGCCCCCTCAATAACAATAGAACTGAAGCCGCAGTCTCATTATGTAGGTATCTTCTAATGTGTATCCAACCCTGGCATCTAGGGACCAGATTAAACGAGTTATGTCCCGTTGTATCCTGATCATCCGCGCCATCACGGGACAACAAAAAAGAACTCTCCGAAAGCTCAAAAACTAATCTCATCGTCTCATTACTAATATTTAGAAAAAATGTGTCATTGATCAAAATTAACGAACCCGATTAACGAATTTATAAACATTCGACATGTTTGATTTCAAAGTAGATGGCAAAAGTGTGAATCGGGGGACAACGGGAATAACCCGATTAAACAGTCTTACTACATACACAGAACCAACAGAAAAGCTAGTATAGTTCCCGCGAAGCAGAGCTTTTGTTTAAAGTTTTGAGCTTTTGCCAATAGTTTATTCATTGAAATCGTCGTCTTAGAGTTAAAACAAATTACTAATCAAATAAGAATCAGGTAATAAGCATAACTTGTTTTTTTTTGTGATCATCAGCTTTGTGTGGGCCCAATCGAGTTCAGTAGAGCTCTTTTTGATATTGCACTAAGTCTGTGAAGTTTTTATAAGTAGGTTACTCTGTCAGCAAACTTAACGTGTTAACCAACTTATGCTTGTATCAGTATAAGTAAGTATGTGACAAATTTAACTGGAATAGTTGTAGGATATTATTATTCTCTTACAGAGTATTTCCCACTCAACTGCAATCATACTTTGGTTCATCGTTGAATTAATTTATCGGTGACAGCACTGAGTTATTTGACATGTTGAGGCTAGAGAACGATCGCACGATCTATGATCGAAATCACAGATACGGACGTGACATTATCGGTACGTGTATGCCCCAAGCTTTTCTCCCCAAGCTGTAATCTGTCGTAATGTTCGTACATGCTTGGGCATCTGCGTCCTCAGGAGTATCAAGGGCCCGCCTCACCCTATGTGTCCCCAAGTTGTTTATCTATCTATCGATCGCAGTCAGCAAATTGGACCAATTGGCTAGATGCAGTGGAATAGTTAAAAGCTTTTGGGATCTACGTTTGCCATTGCCACAGTGTATAATTTTACCGTTTAGTAGTGATCTTTATCTTCGGTTCCATCATACAGATGATACTTATTCATAAAGGATGCGGGTACTTTTATCGGTTCTAGTAGATGACGATTGATCATATTATTTCCGAATTCAACATATCTGGGCAGTTTACCCTTTTATAATTATTATTATTTTGTTATTGCTGTCCCACTGCAGGACAACAATCTCCCCGCTTCTCGCGATCTAACGTTATAACAAACCATGTTGTTTGTTAGGTGCGAGTCAAGCACATCCTTGTTTGAATACATTTGTAAAATTCTGAATGTATGGAACGTTATGTGCAGAAAATAATCAATATGCAAAGTTATGTAAGCATACCTAATGACACTAAATACAATGGAATCGGCCCTGATATTAAATTCTCTGTAATCTGAACATGGTATGAATCATCTTTATTAAAATGCTCATTGCGTCAGATGGCACATAAATAAAATGCATGCCGATATGCCGATCTCAATACTTCCATTCATATTGTATTATTGATGTCAATCGATTGTTTGTTCATCCATTTGCATACCTAGTTAGAACATATATATTATTCAGAACATATATGCATATGAATAGAATAATACAATGAATAACCTAGACGACGCCATGCTGACCAGGCTTTGGTTAAAATATGTTTTCCAGGGCACACTTGCAGGGATGTTGAAGCATTGCTAGGAACTACTTTGCCGAAATCATATATGTATGTGATGGCGATGATGAATCGGTACTATTTTATATTGTTTTTTCATTTGTTCAATATCTTGTTAAAAAAAACTGGAAATAGCCTGTATCTCTTTGAACAAGGATAGACACATGAGTCTTAAAGCAATTTATGTACAAAATTATGTACGAGTACACGTTATTAAAGCTCGAGATTTGTTTATTGCTTCGATAAAATGTCAATAAAATCTTTATGGCTACACAATATATTAACAAGTCTAGCGAAATTGTGTCGTATCTCACAAGATATGAACTGTTCATTGACATGTGGTATATATCTGACCCAGTTTAGAAATTGAATAAAAGTGATTGCAACAATTATACGGTCTTATAAGTCACACATGCACAGAAGTCGACGTTTCTTTAATTCTACATGCTAATTTTTATACATACATACATACATACATATAGTCACGCCTGGTTCCCGGAGGGGTAGGCAGAGACCAAGGATTTCCACTTGCTACGATTCTGGCATACCTCTTTCGCTTCATTC
Source organism: Perizoma flavofasciatum (assembly GCA_958496245.1). NCBI lineage: Eukaryota > Metazoa > Arthropoda > Insecta > Lepidoptera > Geometridae > Perizoma > Perizoma flavofasciatum. Next base: position 6,178,416 of record OY292425.1, on the reverse strand, counting down.
ATCCTCATCAAATTATTCATACAAGCTCGACGGTTTAGTGTACTTCTGACCTGGCCTTTCTCTAGAATATCTCCAATTTGGTCAGAGGCCTTCCTCTTCCAACTATTCCATTCACGCTCACCTTGTATACTTGTTTTGTTAATCTTCTTTCGTCCATCCTTTCTATATGCCCAAACGATCTCAACATACCTTTCTCAACTCTCGTTACTATATCTTCATTCACTCCACACTGCTCTCTTACCGCATGCTGTTCCTCACTCGATCACTCAAAGTTACACCATTAAGTTAATTTTATATGTCCAGTGTTTAAAGTTTCGAAGGTTTAGAGCTTTTGTTAAATCGTTGACCCCCCCTTTTGGAGGTAAATTTTCAGAAATATTTTCTTAGTACAACCCTACAAACTAAAAGCCTAGTCAAACCTCCAATTCAATTTAAATGACAAATTGAAGTCTTTTAAAAATAGATTTACTAATAGCAAAAGTTTTTATTTTATGCAATTAAAGTGGCAAACAAGCATCCTTTGTAAGCGTTTATCGTAACCTATATGTGCTTGCAATACCAGAGGTAGCACTCGCACGTTGCCGACACTAAGACGTAATTCTAATTCTTATTCTAAGTGGGGGAACTAAGGTCTGCACTGACGTCCCGCATTGGGGTGTATTGTGCATTATCACCCTTCTAACCATTAGAAGGGGGATAATGCACTAAGACATTACGGGAGAAAAGACTCGTGTGCCATGTCAACGGCAATGCCCCTTCAAACGGAATCACAGCAATGCGAGTATTGCTAGTAGTAGGTATACAGTGGTAGTATTTCCCCAGATGAGCTCTTTCACAAGTAGCTCTTCTACTTTTTAGGAAGTTTGAAAACATGTAATAAACTTCTGCACTTTGTTACTCGTATTTATATAATACTAGCTGCGCCCCGCGGTTTCACCCGCGTAATTTTCGATTCCGTGGCAATATCGGGATAAAAAGTAACAGCTACCTATCAAGTTGACCCTTGATAATAAAACTATTTATTTGAATAAGAATTAATACTACGATACGAATGTAACCAACTTTTCTTTCTACCGGCGGTCTAGTTAAATTTTAGAACACAAAAGCTGCTATTGCGACTTAACTATAATAGTTATATATATTCCCTCGCAGATTTTTTTTTAGGTTTTTTGTACTCTTTTTTTTAGAGTCCTTTAATCCTGTAGTACATCATTTTTATGTATCATCAATAGTTTTCACAGCGCACGCCAAATAATGAATTTAATAGGCAAAATTTTGCTACTTTGGGTTACATTATTGCAATTTTCTTAAGGATCTCTATTTTTTTAAATTAAATTAGAGCCTATGTTACTTCCTGATAATTTAGCTTTCTATAGGTGAAAAAGCGGTTAAAATCGGTCCAGTAGTTTCGGAGTAGTTAATAGATACCAGTTAATTAGGAAGTACTGTCCAGCAAAAAACTAAAAAACTACTACTCTAGTCTCTAATGAAATCAGAGAAAAGCGTTCTTGCTGGTGAGAATTTTTCTCCGCATTTGTGAAAATCTCCGCAAACTATTTCGTAGTACACGTGTTTCTTTTTGTTTTACAAAAGTTGTTTGACCGCAGCCATCGGGCAAGTCTGTACATTTCCCTGCTCTGAAACATATTTGCCGGGAGAACGGATTTTTTTTTATTTTTCCTTTCTGTATTGCATGCTCTACATTCAATAAGATACATGCAAATGTAATAATGTTGTAGTTTGCTCTGTTCTTCTTTTATTAACTATTTGTATTTACTTATTGAAGTGCTTGCGAGTTAAGCTTGTATTTATCTTCTCCATAAAAATGAGGAAATAGCTTGAAATATAATAAAAATAGGTTGACGAATAGCGAATACGTACCAGAAGACAGCGACGCAATCTAAGAAGGCTCTCCACCCGATGACATCTCGAAAGTTGCGGAAAGTCGGTTGATGGAGGTAACCTTTCGTGATGGCACTCTTTGGGAGAGGCCTATGTCCAGCAGCGGTATTCTACAGGCTAATGATGATCATGTGAGTAGTAGTACTACTAACATGATCATCATACGAACTATGAATAGCTATACTCCGTACGTTTGTTCCAATAGAACCTTTGAAGCATATATCCTAATTTGAAAAAGTGGCTGGTCACATAAGACTCAATTCAGATCCACAGACTTCGAACTAGTTTTATCGGCGGCCTTTCAAAGGGATATCGAATATACTAGAAGCTATCTGTCGGCCTTTGCGGTTCCAACTTGTCAAGATCAGTTTCTGTTGAAACTGTACTTTCCACAGCTCGAGAAAACTTTTACTCTAGGTTATTTTCTAGCTCACGATATATTTTTTAAATTATCCATGTGTTCGTAAACCAAATTATGTACTTTTCCGGATTTACCTTATAACTAGTCATGAGAGCCTTCCTTGTCAGTTGTACTCCAACTTTCGGTTCAGATTTGGTCGTCCACAAATAGATTTTTCGATGAAAAATGAATGAAACATCGTCAGGAAACCTACATATCTAACACTAGTACCTAAATTTCGAAGTTATGGCCATCGGGTAGTGTTACAATAAATAATTAAGGGTTTAACTAGTCACGTGGAATGCTTAAACGACCTATACGCAAAATGCGGGCATGTGCCACATATTATGTTTGTGTTTGTAATTGGGTCTGATTTACCCTTCTTAGTATCCTAACGGATACTGGATATAGGATGAAGAGCCCTTTTGCAGTCCAGTTGGCAGATGGCAGGCTCTCAATTATAGTAAAACCAAAGAGCAAGGGAACCAACAAAGTACCATCACGACCTCTGAAATGTGTCCAGAACAATTTTAATAACTGTTCCAAATAATTCCATAAAGTGGATTAAACCAACCGAAGTAATCACAATTTCTTACGAGCGACAGTAAAAGAAACTCAAGCGCAAAATACTCAAATTTCGTACTTTGTACTTTAACTTCATTCAATTGCAGTACCTAACAATGAAACTATAGCTCTGTCCTCAAGCTCTAGAACGCATGAAGATATATAAGGTAAATCGTGTAATTCTATAATACCTACTGCATTGCACGTTAATTGCAACCCAAAAAAGAGCAAGCTGAACAATCTTTAAAATCCGCTTTTAATTCTGGTGGAGCAGTTGGGATTCCGAATGCTCGACTACTATTCCATGTTAAGTGATAAAACAGAGCCAGCAGTCGGTGCACCTACCGGGTTGCTTTTATTGCGATGTTGCGATGCAATTTTAAGACCATTAATCTTTTCAAAGCTGTTTTGCCGCTCCACTCACTTTTAGCTCCCGTGCACTGCATTTTTGCAATTTACTGCAAAACGACACAATAACAGGATACAATTTTCGACTCTTGCCTACATATGTAAAAACCTGGCTCCCTACTCATATTTTGTATTGATTAAAAACCAAAAGACATTTCATTATTTCGTTTAGTATACCTACTAGAGACGCCCTTCAATTTCAGCCTACACCAGACAAGATACAAAATTGTATGCTTAACTAACAGTATTATTTCTCCTCGTCTCGACTTGAGTAATTCTTATCTCTCCAAGTAAAATTATCTGGAATACAAGCAACGTTAACTTTGGACGAATGAATTTTCTGCGTATCTAGATGAAATATTTACTTTGATCCATAAAGCTGGCGGATTTGTTTACTAACTAAGTACCTAACGCAACCACATCGTATTTATAAGAAATTTTGCCCAATAAAGTGAGAAAATAATTATACTGAGACGTAATAAAATCCGAGACTTTGAGGGCTTTAGTAGCCTTTAGTTCGTAATTATCATCATAATAAAAAGGATGAATATTTGAATTTTAATGTTTGTTTACTCTGGTGGAGTAAAGCAATTAAATTCCCTTTGATATAGCTTTGAAGCCTCAGTTTGTGGGAGTCGTCTAGCGGACGGCCACGATACTAAGGCAATTCACGAGATTTATAACCTCGCCAAAGTTAACGACGCGCCCACCATTCGAGACACGCACCGTTGCCGCTAAACTTGTTTTAGGCGAAAAATTTAAAGCTTCTAGAAACAGCTGAGGTTAAATATTATCACGGGAAACCCGTAGAGCTTTTCCGTACTTTGTCAGTAACTGAACTAGAATAGATTACAGCTTTGCTGTATTGGTATGATACGGTAATCGAACTGTAATGAACATATTATAGATTAAAGTACCATTCCAAGCATGTCCCTTCCTAGCATGTGCTAGGAATGTAGTTAATGCATGTGCTCATTTTATTTCCATTACATAAACAATGTAACGTGATCTCGCTAATTTCAACGCTAGTTGTGGGCATCACTAACATTCCACAAAATCTTCGTACAAAGTTACCACCTAACTTGGTAATATTCAATGACTGATTAATTTTAATATCGCGTGTATCGTAAATAGCAAAAGTTCGGTAAATTGTGTAAAACTTGTAATTTGGTTCTTGCAACCAGGTTGGAAGTCGGGGTAGGTAATAAACCGTTACCTTTACAAGTAAACCTAAATAGTTCGCTTATTAAAATTCAAACTTAAGTATTTGAAGTCAATCAAATGAAATTAATTGCTTGTGTTTTTCTGGATAATGCCTTTATACAATACTTATACTATGTTTATAATCTGATGTCTGTTCTCTGATTCATTATTGGTACCTAACTGGACTTCTTTATGTTATCATGCCTACCTGATTAGAGTCCCGTAAAATCAAGTATATAAATGTAGTAAACTATTGACTCTATTCTATTTCTCTTAAGCTTATATAAGTACCTTATTAAAAAAACTTATTGTTTTATATCGAAGGTAATATCAATATCTATTGATATTGGTATAGGACGGAAGATCAGCGCACTACTTACCTACACCAGGTCTGTGGTGCTTTATGCTGAGTTCCATCCCAATTTGTGGCTACAAACCTTATCAGCAGTTCAACCATATTATTTATTTATTCTTTATTGTACACACAGATAATATAGACAAAAAAACTTACATATAGGACATGTAAATAGGCGAGCTTTTAACCATAACAAGAGTTTTCTTCCAGCAGCGGTGTAATAATAGTATCCTACTACGAAAGTTTGTGAGCTTGGATGTTTGTTACTCTTTCACGCAATAACTACTGAACGGATTTTGGTAAAACTTCACATTAATACAGCTTATACATTAGAATAACACATAGGCTACTTTTTATCCGGGTACCACGCGGGCGAAGCCATAGGCAAAAGCTAGTTTGATTTATCTATCTATCTAAAATCTTGCATAAGATGAAAAGAGTTTACTAAAGGAAAGGTACTTACATCTACCAGCGGCGTATTATTGCTTGCGTTTGTTTATCAAATGTTTGCGAGCTTTCAAAGCGCAGCTACGCTTTGAAACCTCGCAAACATTTGCACGTGCGTGCATTTCGTACCTCGATCGTCGCTAATCCCGAAGATGCCTTTGCTTGCTATACGAAACCACTATAGAACACCTGCATGTGTGAAAGCAACGTGCGTGCCGTAACATAAAACAGCTTCTTTTGTTGACGTAACAATCGGCTATCGACTCAATCGGTGAGGTATTCTGCTATTGTGATAGTAACTGAAACCGAAAGAGCTTACATACTTAAATACTTACACTAACCAAATCGGCTTTGAATTATTCTCCGTTCTAACAGAAAACTAGGTTACCATACTTATTTTGTTACAGTAGTAAGGTAGGTATAATCTTAGTGCTTGCAGTATTTTGGTGCCTCAAGTAAATATCATGGATCACTAGATCGGATGCAAAAGTAAATGAGTAATGTGTAGGTAAGGTACCTAACTGAAAAAAAATCTTTTGGCTAAACCTAAGCGTAATTCTATGAAAAATATGTACCTAAAAGGTGGTAGGTATGTTTGATTGTTCATAAATATTTAATACATAGTGAGTGTACATACTTGCACGAAAACAACTTCGGACAAACCGTTTTTCGGTATTTTCGGTGGCTGTTACAACTATAGAATAAAACAGTTTATTTTAAGCTGATCACAGTTTTATTATATTCAATTTGCCTTAGTAACACATATGAACTTTCATTTTAGAAAGACTTGTTTCGTGACCGGATCTGTTGTCAAGATTTTTTTCTATACATAAACGCAGAGAAAAGATTTCAATGAAGATAAGTTCACTCACTTCCATCCATTTACAACGAAGACACGCTAGATTTCGAATCTCGATACCTTAAACAAAATATTTAGGTCAAGCGACAAAGTCAATAGTATCAAAAATTAACCAGTCGAAGACTCGACTGGTTAATTTATGATACTATTGAGAGCCTAGAGAGTTGAAGTTCTTCGCTTTCACGAGACAGGACCATGTTTAGCTAGTTTTATGTTACCGTTTCTGTAATTACTGTAAGGAAAACTTACTTGACGAGTTTCTGTAATTATTGGTTACCAGTTTCAATAGAGATTGAGTAGATACAAGGTATCTCTTGCTTAGGAGGGAACTAGTATTTTATTTTGTGATAATGTCTAAAAGTACTACGTACTTGTTACAATTAGAGTACCAATATTCAGACTTTCGTAGAAATGGTCTTACTTTTTATGTTTTATTTTATCTTAGATGGTGTAACTGAAAAATAAATAAACATTGCGCTATGCCAACTGAAATCATTTGCAACGCTACAGTCTTATACTAGTGTCCGTAATTTGAAGTTGGCATCTATTGTCGTCCGAAAACAGGTCAAACAGCGGTTGCGGCTTGCGAATTACTGGAACCCATTTCGTTTACAAAATACAAAGTGCCTCCATGGGCCTTACTTTGGTTTGAACTCGCTTAGTAACATGACCTTTTGCCCATTTGACCTCTGAAGGACGATAATGAAGGCGAATTTTTCTTCTCAATTTCCTTTTCTACTCGCGAAACAAGCAAATGGAAAACACAAGTTTGAAGACTTTCTGTCTCCATACAACATTAACTTGAATAATTCAGCGTTTTTAAGTCAAACTTTGAATGTCGTTTATTCAGTTTATTATAATAGCCCCCTGAAAATGTAACAAAGGAGCAGAATATATACCTAAATCTAAAGATAATTTAGTTTATATATCATTCTAAGATAAAGAGGGGAATCACCTGATATCGCGTTCGTCTTGCGCATTTATGATGCGATACTCATTTGGAAAACTTACGTTTTTGATGTGTCTATCTTTCTAAAAGGAACATCAAGATGCTCCAACTTATTCTGAGAAGTACTCCCTACTCTAGTAGGACGGTGTCTCAAATCGTGAGTACTATGTCGTTTGTCTAACGAAGCTGTATTGTAGATACGGTGCCTCGCCGTCTAGCCGTTCACTGACGCCGAGACGTTTTGGAAGGGGGCATAAAAGGAGGGTGGTCGTGAGACTTTGAAAGCTCCATAGAATCAGACCTCCTGACATTTTATTTGAAAGACCAGCTTACCAGCTTAATTCATACAGTTACATTTGTCGCAAAAGACCTGACACTTCCGACACTCTCCTTGCGGCCATTACAGCCGAAACGTAATTACAGGGCCGTCAAATTGCCGTCTAATGTTCAAAGCCTGTTAAAGATAATCATCGCGTCCTTCTTTGCCTAATTTAGAACAATAATGGTATGATACAGCTGGGAGGGATGGTTATTACCGACGTTTTTATCTCTTTTTTGATGCTTGTTTCCTTTTGTCTTATTTTTTATTTCCTAAGGGCGTTTGTCCATGGCGCCCGATAACGACAACAGACATGCGTCGGTTCGATATGACGGCCTATGAATTTGAATGACCATTTGTCGAGGCGACCTCCGATAGCTGATAGTAGACAATGGAGTTCGCAAGGACAGACGGTCATTCAAAAGTATAGGCTGCCATATCGAACTGATCGTCTATTTGGTTGTCGTTTTCGGTCGCCATGGACAAACGCCCGAAAGGCTTGCGTATTATACGCCCACAACTTGTACTGGGTGTAAAACTTTACGGTTCATTTTATTGCATGTCTTTGGGGTCAATAAGAGAGAAAGATTTATAGATTCCTAAAGTTTTGTGTCGAATTGATCTATCTGTATCTTATGAATTCCTCGGTATACATGATTCATGGTAGAATTTCTACTTTGAAACTTGCGTAACTTTGGCTATTTTGGTTTTGCATTGCTTTGTATAAGTATTTCACTGAGTATTTAAGTTATCAGAACAATTTGAACGATGATGATATTTTTTGATCATCTTAGTTTCAAGACAGTGAGTATTCATTATTTCTCCATTATCCCTATATTAGCATGCCATTCTCGGATTTTACATTACAAACAAGTCTTGCTAACGAGCACAAGTAAGTTAATTCTCTATTCATCTTTGATATTTAAACTTTGTTTTGCCCAGTTAAGAATTTCTTAAGCTTGAAATGTCTCTCGAAAACGTTTCTCAGTCTAGAGCGTCAAGTTTGTACAGGCTTGCACTGTAGACTAACTTTTGACACTATTTTCTGCAAACTTCGGTTTTGATTAGGTCAGGAAACTTTACACTGAAGTTATACGTCCAACTTCAGTCAAGAGCTCAAGAGTGAGATGAATAGGTTGAGTTGGAGAATTCTGTACCTGTGTTTATTTTTGGGATAAGTATTGTTGTTTTGCCATTATGTACCTACTACATCGTTTCATCGGCTTGTCTGTTTGATTGGTAAGCTATCAACACGTTTATAAGTAAATCACATCACAATCTACCAATAATGAGGTAACTTGGCGTGTAACCGTGATTAAACGGCTCAGTTCAACGGGTGCCCGATCAATTGGAACTGATGCTACCCACACGCGAGCTCGGAAGCTGCCACAGGATTTACACTAAGCTTCTGTTTGTACCGATTGTTTTCTTGGTAACATATTCTCCCGATTTGTATTGGGATTCAACAATGTGTTCACAACAGTTTCCATTTGCACTCTGAATTGAAGCGCGCCATTTATTTTGATCGAATTTCAGTGGATTGACTTTATAATGTTCTCGAGTCAAACTTATTTATTTTCTGCTAACTCCATTTCAGTCTCAAAACTTGCGTTACGTTGATGTCTCTGAAACTTCTGTAACTTAAGTGAGACGCAGCAAACTTGTAGCTCAGACCACTGGGATCCAACAAGATAAAATTACTCTCGTATGTGATCGTATAGGATTATGCTTTAATCCGTAGTAATAATTAGAATCTCCGCTCGTACTACGAATTTAATATCTAATTAACAGAACATAACTATTCAAACGACTTAAAACATGTCTTAATCGAGATTCCTAAAAGCATTAGGGCCTAATGTCGTAATGCAATATAAGGCGCCTTCGTTACGTTACGAGCTTCTAATAATGAAAGCGTTCTAATGTTAAGGGCTCTTCAGAGCCCTTTTTAACTCGATATTAATAATGGATAGGTGAGGTCCCCCTTAATGTCCAGTCGAGAACTATTGTACAATTATTTTTGTTGCTTCCGAGGTCGTTGTTCATAGAGTTACTTTTGCCCTGGAAATGAAAACATTGACATCCGTATTGAAATAGTATGCAAATAAGTTCCTGATTGTTACGAAAAATATTATAGACTGAATCCACAATAATATAGGAATGTATTGATTTATCATTAATAGTTATGTTGTTTTGCATTACAATTGCAATGGCATTCAATTTATCAAATTTGAACGAATGGATAAATATGAACGGAACGGTTTCAGCTGAAACGGAATTAGTTTGTGCGTTCAACACTGGTGCACCGACCGCTGGCATTTAATATAATTGACTGCCTGCCGCGAATCGCTGACCCGTTCCATACACATCATGATAAAAATCCGTCATAACTGCATCATAAACATGGAGCTTTTAATTAAAGTACATGCTGCACGCATATTAAGAATTTCTACTTAATATCGACCAAGTGCACAGAAAGAAAGGAAAGTAGATAGTACAGTAGATATGTGAAACTCGGTACATATGTATAGGAAACATAATCAAGTAAGTAATTAGTTTTTTCCTGTGTGAGCAAGGCGCGCCTATCTAGCCATCATAACTATGTACTGATGTTTACTTTCCTCTTTCCTTTAAGATTATATTACAAATGGACTAATAAGTAGAGTGGAATACTTGTGGTTCGCAACGAACTGAACCCTTGCGATCCATACCTACTTACTGCCAATCTATCCCAGTTATATTCGGAGTTCTTCGCTTCGTTCGATCGCTTCGCTCGGTCACTTATTAACTTGTGTTTCTTAATACCTATTTCACTGTTTAACAATTATTTTTAAATATTATTTACCAGGAAAGTATTAATAAGTGGTACCGCTTTTGATAACATTTTACGTTACTTATGCAAAAGTTTAGCCGGACAACCAAATGTGGCTCGGAAAGGCATCAGCTGATAAGCTAGAAACATAGCTGTGCCCCATTTGGATTTCCGTGTCCGGTGTTGCCTATGTACAAAACCGTCGGAAACTCAAGCCTAAAACAAATAACCATCATCGTTAACTGTCTCTAGAAGTCCACTGCTGAACATAAGCTTTTCCTAAAGAGTGCCATGACAAAGGAAATTGAGCTACTTTCATCCACTGACTTCCCGCGAAGTTGGATCCCTCTTCCTTCCCACACTGCAAACAAATGATACCTACCTGTTTATTATTCAGTTTAGAACCAAATGAATAGACTGGACTGTACCGTAAAGCTAATGTATAGTTACTACCTCATTTGTTTGCGAAAGTGTCTAATGATTTAATCATTGTTTCTACCACCCAAGAATAGGTGCAGTAATATGCAACAATGTTTTACAATAAAGTGGCCCTAACCTATCAATATGTAAGTAACCTACTTCTCCCGTATGAGACGTTACGTTGGTAGAGTAAGTAGGTACTTGGCTCTCGGAACTTCCTGTGGAGTTATGAATTAAAATACTTAACTTGCGGTACATCAATGCTGACGGGGTGATATTATTACTATACATAAAAGAAACTCTATTAAATGTACTTAATCCTTTCACCACACTGGTTCCATACCTAAAACTGGTCACTATCATGAAAAAAGCAGAGATTGGAATGCCAGACTACTGAAATATTTGTCTTCCGCTAGGAATATCATCATAAAAACCTGTACACTACAGCAAGCTTTGAAGTTCTACATCTACAGTCATTGACATTTGACACTGTAATGAATAAACTTTTAATATCTGCTAACGTTCGCTATCGTCTTTCTGTTATCGCATCTAGTGCCATAACTATTAGTCGTTTGTGTGGCTGCGCTATCGAGAACCTGTAGTTGTTTGGCATGTCCCTAGTCGGGTGCGCGAGCGCAACCAGACGCATTCTCGGCTCGGGCGCAGGGTCAACGGTCGCCCTGCATGTGCCTGGGAACCGACGATAAATATTTGAATTTCAACACTTGATACATATGCTTAGCAAATTGGGTATGGTGTGCTCAGGCGTCCATGGTAGTCGTTTAAGTTTAGGCTTATAAAGCAGCAACGTAGGTAAATATGCTTCGCACTTTTACAGACACGCGAGTCGTGATTGTCGAACATTGCTTAAATCTATCATAAAATTTTACCGATAAAAATAAAAGTACTTACAACTGTAAACGTACCTAGTTACTTACAAAATTACTTGTCTTACATGTACTTAAGCACCAAGACGTTAAACGTGCATATGTGAGGGCTATTAAATGAACGTCGGCGGTCAAATAAAGGCCAGTCACTGAGCGGTTCCCTCACAATGAAAAAGGTCTCATAATCATAGTAATGAAGTGTCGAATATTTTACTTTATTTTATGTGCATACGTATAAAAATATATAAGATGATTTCTATAATTATTAACAAAAGGCCAAATTTTTGTAAAAACAATTGAGCCGACTGTATCATATTATCTAAAGCATACATCAGACACTCTTGGGTCAACATACTTGAGTTTTAACATTTAATGTAAATATTAATGAAACATTCCTTTAAAAGTTGGAGTCCCTCCTTCCTCCGGGACCAGAGCTTAGTGGGTCAATGGGGTACCTAGAGCCAATGCCTTGTGGTTTGTTATTCATGAATAAATAATTCATCTTCAATTAAGTCCAAATACAATTACTCTCGCAGTGAATCTAAAAATTTGCTTTGTGTTCAAAATTTTCATCTGAACCTTATTACTGTCACTTATTACTAAAAACTACCTACCTAAATTGTAGGTACTAGGTAAACGAAAACGTTATTTTACACTTTTACCTGTTTTAAATGTCATAGACAGCAATCAAACTCCGATCTTGATAGTGTAAAGTAATTTCTTGTCGCGCATTCGAATACGCCACAGGAAATTACCCACATCTTAGGTCGAATTGGGGCGCTCCCTGCGTAGCTGGGAACGTTTCCTACAACAACGTCGTATTAGTATTCGTATAGGCATGTGACATTGTCTTCTAATGGTGCATTGTTATGAATGACCGGAAGAGAAAAGGCAATATTTGACCGCGCACGTTTAGAAAGACCACAGTAATTCCTCGCTTGTGTAAGGAATGTAATAAAACCTATTTTCCGAGGACGTCAGAGTCGTCGTGACCGCAACCTCCATGTCTAACTAATCCATTATTCGAAATTCTATTCTCGAATAGTTGGTAAAGATTTTTCATCCGAGCGCGCGCTAATTAAAATCGTTTGTTTTACTAATTGGAACGCTTCGATTGGTCGATGCCGTTAAACGGCTTCAGTATTATGAAACTTGCATGAGGTCATTCGGCATTCTCTGTAGTATTTACACCATTTTGCCAGGGGATGACGTAATCAAAGCGAAAACTTAATAGATGGTGTCTATCTTAATAGAAGGCGCGGCGTTTCGTACAATCCATTTAAAACTGTTTTTTTACATTACTACACACCACATAAACATTCTGAATTGTTTCCCAATCCTCAACCAGGGTGCTTGAAATGAGTGCAGAAACACAGTGTTTATAAACTCTTCAAATATTCGAACACCATCAGCAGAGGCCAACTAAGCCAAGATAGAGATATTAATCCTACTAATATTATAAACGTGAAAGTTTGTGAGGATGGATGTTTGTTTCTCTTTCACGCAAAAACCACTGAACCGATTTTGATGAAACTTTACAGTAATGTAGCTTATACATCAGAATAACTGAATAGGCTACTTTTCATCCGGGTACCATACGGGCGAAGCCGTGGGCAGAGGCTACATAATAGTTGTGAAAGCTAAATCAACATCTTCAACTCAGGGCTGTTCCGAGCTGTTGAACTGTGTTTGGAGTTGTAAGCACTAGCTTCGAAGCTTAAGATAACTTTGAAGACCATCATTGTTGCCAAGCTCACTGATTTAGATAAAACTTTGAATAAGTAAACAGTATGAAGCCTACTGACCACTGAATTTACCTACTATGCATCTAATCGTGTAACAGTTGGCACCCTAAATGGTAATATTTTCAAAACAGTTTTTTTACGTAAATAAATCTATACAGCTTTTATTCTTGAGCATCCATACGATCGGACACACAATTATTGTTCACGGGTAGTGAGCACACAGTTGTTAGGTGATTTTACGAACAATTTCACGTATTATTTATTGTTGACCAATTCACTTAGCACTCGTAAATCCTTCATTGGTACGAGTACCTACATCCTATTAATATTGAAGTCAAAGTTTAGATGTCTGGATGTTTGCTGATTATAATCTCCGTAACGATTCAAATGATTTGGATGTAATTTAGAACAGGTATAGTTCGTGACCTAGAATCACAATAGGCTTCTTTTTATCCGGATAACACCAAGGCAAAGCCGTGGGCAGAGACTAGTAATTTTTAAACCAAGAAAACATCAATTGCTTGATGAATGTTTAATTGCATCACATTTGTTTTACCACTAAATATGGGAAGAGTAAAACTAATATTGACTTTGGTGAACGATTGAAACGGGGGCCGGTTAAAGCTACTCGGGCACTTTGTCTGTCCTTCTCGGACCACAGAGTAAATACTCTTTGGAGCCATGCATAAGCTTCATCAGGCGAGTAATGCTAATGCGTTTTCAAGCACCACTTCACGTTGCGCTTGGTTGCCCTGTCGATGGACCGTGTTTCCACCCAGTTAATGTAAGCAAGTAGTTTCCACTTTATTATGTACTCAATGACGTTTCAATCACTCACACGCAGTGCATAGGCAGAGCTGTCTTGACAATACTACTTTTGTGATATTTCTTGGAAAATATGATAAGACAAGTGTTCATCTTATTATGATGAGAAGTTCCTGTAATTGACAAAGTTATTTTGTATGATACAATTTTTTTATGATCTGCAAATATTTGTCTCGGATCTGGGTGTTTTCTATGTATTATATGTATGTATTTACAAAAAAAAGTATATAAGTAGTATATCAGTCATGTAGTTTCCATAATACAAGCTCTGCTTAGTTTGGGCCTAGATTATGCTGTGTGAAAAATGTCCAGCATTATTTATTTTATGCTATACTTTGACATTGTAGATAAGTGGCACATATTCAAGGCATACAGACTCTCAGGTCTAAAATGCGGTTTTCAATCCAGCGATGCAAAAGATTCCAACATTGGTTAACTTTGTGGCGTATTATTCTGGAATCTTTCAACCAAGTACCCACTTACAGCTTAGCAGAAAATTTGAAGGACTGTTTTAAGGGATCGCGGAAATGGAATCCCAAGTGGTTCTTGAATTCCCAAAGCAAATTGGCTGAACTTCGTGAGGCGCCTATCAATTTTAGAAGAAGACGTTTCCAATTAAACTTTGCTACGCCTTTACGTAGCCTGCTCCATTTAGCTGACTCATTTGTAACGCACTTTAATTTTTTATTATTCTTCCCTTAACTAGTATAATATGACAGGCACTATGAACTCTGTTACGCTCTATGTTGTTTGAGCATATTATATGTACCGTGCTAAGAATCATACAAATGGAATAGATCCCAAAATTATGTCGTGTCAAACTCTCTTTAAATGTTCTGGAACAAGCCTATTTGGTCTGATTCCAAATACTAGCAATTGGAAGCTAAACAAGACGCTGTACTTGTACCCATACCTAATGAACTTACTTCTTAAGATCATTTAAGAACCTTTGCATACAAACGTGCAAAAGCCGAAAGGTTTGGCCGTTCCTTTGGCTTAAAGTGTTGGGGTTTTTGATACTTTATAGGAACGTACTCGAACCTCTATTATTCGAACACGCCTGGTTCCCTAATTAAGAACATTTCACCATATTCGCCGGGTTACTTTCCATTCAAATCCCGTTCCTTATGTTGCCGACTTAGTTACCGTTTTTGTAAGCACGCTCCGACCTTTGTTATTTAAAAATGGAATACGTTTTTTGAGATTCTCTTGTATAAAAGGCAATTCCAGGCTTTGTCCAGTCCGGTATTCCCCAGGTGCCTCGGGCTTTTGAATAAATTGTAGTACCTTCGTACAAGCCCTCTACCTGCATAAGTAGGCGCTGAAAATATTGTTTGAATTCGGTCACAATGAATAAAATATGCTATTCCCACGAGCTTCTATACTAATGAACTGATGTCCCTTTTGTGTAAAGTAAGTATTTGTAAGTAATATTATTGTCTGAAAATATCTTGTCACGTGATATGTTAGCACACAAATGAGTAAATATGAAGGAGTTAACATATTCCGAGTATCTTACAAAAAAAATATTCCATAACCAGTTCAGTCTTTACAAAGACAATTTACAAAAGCCGCCTTCAAGATAAGAATCTAGGGAATTGAGAATTGATCAAGCAAACCGATAAACCACTAATTAGTGTCTGATGCCGAGGATAGCGCACGCTCTCAATTAGTCTAAACCTTTGTTAACTAACTCGGTTTGCTTAAACAGACTTCGCGGAAGTAGATTGCCCGTATTCTTAGTTGATAGTTATTACCGGGACAGTTTCTTCGCTCAGAGATCATAGCAGCGTAAAAGGAGCTCTCTCAGAACTTAGTACTTTTTAGCAGTTGTTCTCCAAACTGTTAATATCTACTTTTACTTATGAATTGAGAATGCAATGAGGAACTGAAGTATAATAATTATGCTTAATAAGCTATGAGTTTCTCTGAAAATATCTGGCATATTTTGTGCCGAGGACTCTTTCTGTCTCAGTATGCAATGCCAGTGAGCATACCAAATTATACGTTAAATATATTCTTCACTCTCATACACATTGAGCTACCTGTTAAAATTATGTATACGGCAACTAGGAAATTAAGTATTTTTCCAGGGATTTCTAATTAGATAGGTTGGCTATGTGTTGGCAGATTATCCAACTAATTAGCATTGCAAACCAAGGAGCTCAATGGCGGTGCGGTGGCCGTGGTTTTCATTCGAACTCATTATTAGGGGAAGCTTGCATTATAAATGATCAAAGCTGCACAGATGGCGTAGACTTCTTGAAATATAGACGCTTGAACCAACAAACATGCGATAGTTCTAAATTAGAATATAAATTACAGAAATTAGAATGTTTGTGCTACCGTGGCGAATAATCATCATACCAACGATATAAATACGTACGTATTCGTACCTATTAACTGTTATATTAGCAATAGGCAAAAATATTTGGCACCGAATTATTAAACGAATAACGTCCAATATCGGCGATCGCCACGTGTAATATAAAAACAAAGTCTAATGTCGAATGGAAGCAGAAGTATTTTCCAATTAATGTTTTCTCATTTCCTCGGGTGATCGTGACTAGGAATGGCTGTCCATCTTAGCTACTATAGATACCTATTATCTACTTACTTCATGTGTCTACTCGAAGCTTGAACTTCGTTTATAGTTGTTAAATACCTACAAATTTTATTGACTTAATATTTTTTGGGCAAAACTAATTTATAAGGTTTTTTTGCTTAAAATGGGAATAAAAAAAAATCCAAAAGTAGATATATTATATGCCATTATTTTGGACAATAATAAGAATTTTAAAACATTGTAGTGAGATGTTCAACTGGAGCTCAAATTAAACATTTCGCTTGATGACGCTCGGGATAGATACTTCCGTGGACGCTGAAATTGCTTAATCCGTAAAGTTCACTTTTATGTTATATCCCGATCTCTGTAGCATAAGAAAGCAACATAAAATTTTACGCGCGGATTCTTAATTTATATATCTGTAGTTAAGCTTTTTACTGAACAAGGACAAACATATACCAAAAATATACGCTTTACTAAAAAAAGTTCTAGCACGATTGGTTCAGTTTGTGACAGTAGGAAAAACATTATGTTATACCATACTAGCTTCTGCCCAGGGCTTCGCCCGCGTGGTATCATGATAAAACTTGTGTGTTATTCTGGTGTATAAGCTATGTTACTGTAAAGTTTCATCAAAATCTGTTCAGTAGTGTTTGCGTGAAAGAGTAACAAACGTCCATTCTCACAAACTTTCACGTTTATAATATAAGTAGGATTACCAAGAATCTCATTTTTTATAAAACATTATGTGTTGTTGATAAAAAACAATATTATTGCAATATTTTCTTAATAAAAATAATGCCAAAGTTACATCTCATTATACTTATAACTTCGTTGTTTCTAATTAACACGCATATATTAGCTTCACTTGTAACAACATTTTAACCTTTTTTAACTGTCGTATCGAAATGAAACTTTGTATGTATATATGTAGTTCGAATAACAATACTATAATTTGGAATCTTATAGCTGATCTGATGACGAACTCTTCAGTGGCTACTAATAAACCCCTCGAGTTTGGGCTCATATGATTCGTTTTGACGAGGCCAATAGATTGGGCTTGGTAACGAGGGTTTTATGATGGAGTCAAGAGGTGGATAGTAGCGACGGGCGTTGAATAAACGAACTAGTAGAATCAACCGTTTACGTTGAAGCTACGAATCGACGGTTCACTGTCACTCATTCAACTAGTTGAAATTGCAGACGGCTAAACTGAGATTCCACAACGTTCATATCGACGCGCAACGCGATGAGACGATGCGTGAACGTAGACGATATTAACCGTCTATGTTCACGCAGTTGAATCAACCGTTTACGTTGAATCAACGTATCGACGGTTCACAACTACGAGTACATTGTTGAAATCGTAGACTGACGCGTAAACTTTGCAATGGTCTTTAGATAACTAGCTGTTTGATCTGTATTTTTTTACCTTCTTGTATGAATAAATTGTAGGTACCTTCTTGTATGAATAAAATGTATTTTCTTTTCAAATAGGCTCGCATACAAGTAAAAAGGAAGTTTAAAGTTTTACGACACATTTCTTCGAATATCATTAAATTTCAAAGAAACGTTACCACGTTTCTTTGAAAGATTACCTACCTAGTCTATATGTTACGGTCGAGCTACGTAGATACTATCGACTAGGTAGACATTTAGATAGTCCGTCAATGTAACGCAGTTGAAACATCGACTAGTTGACAAATTCAACTAGTCGATGGACTCGTTTTGATGAACGAAAATAAACGGTTTCGTTTCGTTTACGATAATTCGGGGAACTCTTCAGGGGCTACTAGTAAACCCCTCGAGTTTGGGCTTCGTTTTGACGAGTCCAATAGATTGGGCTTGGTAACGAGGTCTTATGATCGAGCCGGTGGAAGTGAAATTCTGTTTTATATTTTTTAGTGCGTGATAAAATGGTTTTGAAATGTATAAGTTTCAGAAAAAAATAAAAAAAATGTTTCAAAGTGCACATATTGCAGTTTTCCAGTCCAATAGCCTATGTCCTATAGCCTTAAGCCTCTGAAAATATGAAAAAATAATTACGTGGGTTCGATTTCATTTTGTTGAGATCGTCATTGTGATATGCAATTACGGGAGTGGAATTAGTTATTTCTGTATTTTCATTTCTAAGAATGTTATAGGTACCGAACTGAGTTTCAGTCACATAAACGTAACAAGGGTGTAGCCTCCTTAGGGAGTAACCCTTGTAAACTATTTTATTTAGTTTTCTCACTGGTGAAAACGGATGGCCTAAGAAAATATAAAATACAATTTGTGAATAAAATCCTTCACTGAAATACAAAAGCACAATACGAACATTTAAGTAACAATGTCACTAAATCTACATATATTGGCAGGAACTAGAAAATAAAAGTTTCAGCATTTGAATTTGAGCGTAGTTACTTAACTTGACGACCTCTGAGGCGCCGTGGGCGAGAACCCGCCTGAGACGCAGAAGGTTGCGTGTTCGATTTCCGCCGCGGTACAAATGTTTGTTTGATCTGCAAATATTTGTCTTGGGTCTGGCTGTTTTCTATGTATAATATGTATGTATTTATGTCCAAAAATAAGTATATAAGTAGTATATCAATCATGTTGTTCTATAATACAAGCTCTGCTAGATGATGCTGAGTAAAAATTTCCAGCACTATTTATTTATTTTATTTATATTATAACATCTACATTACAAATTTATTTAGAACGAGCTGGTGTCTACATATGATAATTCTCAGAAATCTCTGAAGAAATCTTCGAAATTCCCAATTTTACTTCAGTCTATCTACCTAACTACTGTTAGAGTAGGAATAACAAATTTGGGGTTAGAAAAGTAACATACGCATGATTGTTATGAATATTCGGAGATCACAACCGTGGGAATTTTCTTCTTACATGTTTATGTACCATAACCATAAGTAGCTTTTATGGGTGAACCACTAATAGGTACCATTTTACTTAAGCCCATTTTAGTTGGAAGAGTCTTTTTTTCTGGTCAGCGTGAGGCAAGCAGGAAACCGTGTGACAAACTGATTGGATATAGATTCTTGAATACATATTTCTGTTTTTTTTTTGGTATCAAGTAGTTACACTTTACTGTCGATTTATTATCCTATATTATCGCAAGAAGTATTTCATATCTAAAAGTTAGTCAAAGGAAGCTCATTAAATTTTTATAAGCTTCTCAAAAAGTTTCATACTCGACTCCCTAAAATTTGTTGTAAAAATATTAATAGCAATAACTGAACGATGTAACATTCCTCGGTTACTCAGGTCGGGGAGTCGGGGAGTATCGATCATATCGGCACACATTAGCGCGATACCATCATACACAACACTTGTCAGGTCACGTCACCACCTTCATTTGTGATGATCGGCCCAATACTACGCGCACCAAACAGGCTGATATGGGGCATGGGTAAAGTGATTTCAAGAACAATTTAATTTTCAATTCAATGATAATATCTCATGTACCGATATGTACTTACTAGCTTCTGCCCACGGCTTTGCCCGCGTGGTACCCGGATAAAAATTAGCCTATGTATTATTCTGATGTATAATATAATCTATATTACTGTAAAGTTTCATCAAAATCTGTTCAGTAGTTTTTGCGTCTAAAAACATCCATCCTCTCAAACTTTTGCGTTTATAATATTAGTAGGATAGAATATCGGTACTTGAAATTTTTACGTGATTTTGTTTTGTTTGGTTTTAAGATAAAATTAAAGACTGCAGCATTCTTATCTACTTTAACAGATTCTCCTTGAAAATAATCCAAACGTTTTGAAATTTAGTTTTAGTCAAAGTCTAAAACAAAATTTTAAATATTTGCATAAAGCCGTAGATGAATTACGCCTGTGTTCGACTCAGCAGTTTGCAGCAGCAAAAAATGGTTTAACATTGTCCGTTCAGAATTAGCATGGAAAATAGCCTGCGTTTATTTTATTTACGGCTCCAATCAAAGTTGCAGTTGAATCCTGTCGTCTGCTCGCGGAGGCTGTGAATAGACCGATTAAATAGGAACGCTGTGTCTTCATTTGCATAATGGACAAGCTCAGGCTAAAACCGAAGCAACGCCGATTTAACACTGAACAGTTGAGACAAAAACGGATTCTTGGAAATATATAACAGTATATAATCGGAAAAGAGTGTGAAATGTTGTGGAAGACGGTGTGAGTGGATGTTTGCGTGAAGATAACTATCGTGATCCTAACTCAACCAAAGTTAGGATCACGATAGTATGACTTTTGTAAACAACTTTTGATGGAGTCTTAAAATAAAGAACTAAAATCTATTGGATTTTTCTGGTAAAGTAGAATAAAAACACGTTTATAATTAAGTCGGGATAAAATTATCCTCGAACCATGTTATCTTTGTCCAAATAATTTAACAGGAAAAAGAGCTGTGACCAGGTTAGACACATGACCGGTTTGCTATAGTCTAATCTTTTAATAATTTACCTAACAGTTACAGCCTGTCCCCACAAATACTCAGTATCTATAAATAAAATAAATTATGCCTGACACTTTCATCCTAATAGTCCAAAAAAAAAGGATTGGTGTCAAACCACTTCTTTTTAGTAGGTAATTTTTTTTACTGATTCGAGAGTGCTAAATAAGTCACATGTCAAACCCGGCAATGGTTTGAAAAAGGAATAGGGGATAATTGAGTATTGTAACAGTCTAAACGTACTTACACCGTCTCCTACCTGTTCTGGAAACAGGCTGTAAGTTAAGAAATGTATGTATTTAACGCCGTATTTTAATTGTTTCAGGTATGGCACTCACCAGTTATGGCTGTATTGCACGTCAGTCCGCCCCCTTATGTTAAAGTGTCATTGGTAAAGAGCTTTTCCACAAGCTTTACTGAAGACACAAAAAACTAAATGACAAAGATCATAATCGATTTATCTTGACAAGTTTATAGTAGGTTATAAAAAGTACATGAATATTTGGTAGTACCGACGAGACCGTCAGATCCACCTTGGTATAACAACAAATGTCAATCAAATATCACGCTCATCGACTCTTCTAGCAACATGCTTGCCATTCCTTTCTCGATCCAAGCCACCTAGACAGGCGTCCGCAGTTTTTATCGCATTACCCGGCTCCACTCGTCATTTGCGAAGCCCCTAAGCGTCCCGGGTGTCGACAATGGGCTTTTTATCGGGCGTACCGCTTTTTCTGCCGTGCATATACGCATCGTTTGGCAGTCATAAAGTTACAAGGAGCTTGGCTACCGAGCCGTACCATTTTTGCACCTTTTGTGTCCCCCGCTGTTATTTCTGCTCAGTGATTTTTTATCAATCTTATCCAGATAACGAGCCATACCGTAGTTTACACCTCTGGCTATTTGAAGACAAAGTTTGCGTCTGAAGTTGGGTTGTATGTTTAGTACCTACTCTTTTAGAATTTTGAGACTTAAGAAACTAAATTCTCTTACTTTCCCTTATTCTTTAGGTATTGCTTACACATTAAACAACTCGTCTTTTTGTGCAACTATAACATAAGTGTCAGACAATCGTTCAAGACGAAGATAAAAATAATTTTGTAGCTGAAGAACTTTATCAGACTGCGCTTTCGTGTGTTTACCCATGCCTCTAACAAAGCAGCAAAATATATCAAGTTGTCGAGTCGTTGTAACCGTTACCCGCAACATGTTACTACACAACCCACGTTTTGTCAACTCGCACTACCCATTTCATGAAAAACTCTAGTTTTCTCAAAAAAAGTAGATAGAAACGAAACTAAATTGACGAAATAAATAAGAGTTGCTTCATAAAAGAGAATCAATCAACGAAAAACATTATCCGATACTTTGGTTACAATCATTTTGAATCCAACATACGGCAAGTCCTCAATATTATAAATCTAGCCCAAGATCGCTTGTTCCGACAGCAGTTCTGTCGGAGTGGAAATGAAATAAAAGTGCACAAATCACGCGTGAAATTGAGTTCGATCCACTGAAGTCATTGTTCGACTCGGTAACTGGGGCTGCCGGCTGCCAGCCCATAGACGGACGTATCAGAAGCTTTGCGAACTCACACGTCAAGTATCCCACATTTTCCAAAGAGTTTTCAGTGTTTAGAATTGGCGTGTAGACATTTTCTCAACGGTGTCGTTTTGAACTTACATCACTTTAAAAGCGTCGCAGAGTTCAACTATATTTCGTACTTTGGGATTGAGCAAGAAATCGCTCGAAGGATACATTATTCAAAAGTTAAGGCTCTGTAGCCGACGAACGGGCGTGGATGTGTGCAAAGTTTCATGTTTTCACCATAAACGACGCCCCCGAGGCTCATTTATCTGCCAACACAAGAGAATGAGATAATTAATTGAAATTACGTCAAGTTCACGTAATTTGCACAAGTCGTTAGCGCATTCTGAAGAATTTGGTAGTGTTTTATTTAGTTTTTGTATTTTTTTGTTTTTTGATTATGGTTAGATCATAAGAGTGACGCTATTAAACTGTGGATACGCTTATTTTCTATATTTTCAGTTGCCTGATTTTTTTTTCACTTTAAAATACGTCGCGTCGTTTTAGGAAGAGCATTTGACGGCAAACGGCAACAATGCCCTAGGGTATTGCCATCCGGTCAACGTCATCTTGAGATTGTATCCTATCGTATTGTAAATCGAAGCAATGTCGAGGTAGATCGCACTGCAATCTTGCTTTTCTCGAGAGTAGTCGGGTGCCAGAGGTCATTTCCATATTATTCGTGACACGTCCGGCTATGCAAATGTGCCCCGTGCCAAGTGTCGGCACGAGTGCGAAGGAAATTCCAAAAGAAATGACCGATATTAGTGATAAAATGATGTTATGCCGTATAATGGGTTCATAAAAATACTAATAAAATGCAACATGCAATGGGATATTTTAACGACCGACTCGATAGGCTAGGCTAATACAGCCATACATAACAGCGCAAAAAATCTTAAAAGAGAGACTGATAAACCACAGTCTATACATATTCCAACTTCATAATCTAGACTAATTTGTTGCCGATTCACCAAAAAGGTGCGAGTAATCGGCATACGTCAGTGTCTAACCCTGGGTGATTCCAATTAAAATAAGTTTGCCACGCGAAACACCGTTTAGTCATCGGCGTTGTGATCGTCTGTTCATGATCATGACTAAATACTCCGGGTTCATTTAATTTGCATGCTGGATCATCGCTATGTGTTTAGGGTATGAAATTGTTCGTTTGTTTTTATTGTAGACCAGGGGTTTTTAGTCGTCAACCCTATTAATCGAGTACCAGGATGGGTCGAACATCTTCATTGTCAATGAGAACAAAAAATACGTAAATATAACGTATTCTGCCAGGGCGCAGCATTGTCGATTTTTTTACACTTTTATACTTGACTCTACTTAATTTAGCAAGCTGTAACTAGGCATCTTAAGTATTTTTAATTTTTTTATGAGTAATTTCAACCCGTTAGTAGTCGGATCAGGGACAATTGATACTATTTTCGATTAAATGCTTTCAAATATCAGTATACTTGTGGTGCAAGATACAAGTTCAAAATTTCATTGGATTAGGTGCAGCCGGCTAGATTAAGTACAGCCAAAAAAAAGTGTTTAATGATATTCTCATTTCTTTTTCAAACGAGGTACCATGTTTTGCGTTTTGTCAAAAACACATTTTCCCCATGACTACATTTTGTTTTGTTGTTATACTCAACAAACAATTCTATACTTAGATGCTTACTGTTTTTATTGATTACTTAGAACCCTTATGGTTCTAAGTACAGACGTAAGCGGATGTCGTCTCGTTTTTCAAAAATTACAAAGTTTAAAGATTTTTTCAAAGAGAAAAAGGGCGATTTACCAATATTAACTTTACCCTACCAAAAATTTTGTATAGTTTTGGTCTGTCTGAAACCTGTTCTCTTTTTATTTCTAAAGGTACATTTTACGTACCTACGATATGTTGTAATTTGTAATTTCCCCGTAAATACTGCAGACTGTAATTTAATGCTCTGCATAAGATTTTTCATGCGATGGCTCCATTGGTTGGTCCAAAATGTCACATAGTCCTGAATCGTGATAGTCCAATTCTATTGTTAGCGTAGAGTTTATTGTCTTAGTTTAATCGGCTATCTACATTCATTAAGTACTTTTACCTATGGGTATAGAACCATTCTAGATATGTCTAGTATAGCTCTATCGCTCACCCTTTGAAGCCGTAAATGGTTCTAATTAGTTCAAAACCACAGCAGGCTTTCAGCAAGTTCAAAGGACCCACGCGTCTCCCTATAGACACTGGCTTATTAGGCAGTTTCAGGTTTCCTAAACCTTTCTACTTAACCAACAAAACATAACAGACATGTTACAATACTTGGTTGATGACTAACAATTTAAAAAAAAAAATGTTTCTTAAATCATAAAACTTCGATTGACATGAATTCTAACTTAACTGATTAAAAACATCTTCTTAAAATTCAGGACTACAGGATAAAGAAAAAATATATATTTTAGAGTAATACCGTGGAACTGTTTTTGTTCAAACAAATTGTACAAACAAACATACTGGCTCGAAAAATTGTGCGGCCCTGGTAAAGCCCGATAAACCGATTAACTCCACCTTTGTGTATTCGGTAGCAAACAAAGCAATTATGCAAATTGTAGCACCTATCTAGTTATCACAAGCATTCACTTCGGAAATAAAACGATGCGTAACCGGAAAGATTCCAAAAGATGTAATTGCTATCCTTTTACTCCACAAACAACCTACTTTTCAAAGATAAATATGTTGATATGTATTTGCAAAATCCTTTTTACTGTCGTGTCCTAAAAAAACTTATGTCTCGTAACTAGAGCATCTCTACAAGGGAAGTGGCTTGAATTTTCTGCCGTTCAAATAAAAGCAAGTTCCAGGATCGGCAGAGCGAAGTTCCCGTTTACATCCTCGGCATCTCTAATGTGCTCTCGGTTTAATTAAATTACATTCCGAGCAATCGAGATGTGCATCCGAGCTGGGAGTCGCTCAAAGAGTTGCTCGAGCAAAGGAGCGCCGTGATCGCAAGCGTCCATTACGACGATGCTTCAAGAATGATAGCAAAGCTACGCTCAAACGAAATCCTCTTATTTCAATCGGAAAACTTTTATGCTTCCTATTCCTAGCTTTATACGAAAGCCTTATCTAATAGATACCTACTTATTTACTTATTACAATACATTCGCTGTGATTGTCACACAATGCCGGAGAAAATTTCTTAGGTTATCGCGATATGACATTGTTAGGTTTCAGAAGATATAAATCTCTCGTCAAGGGACCTATATGAAATTGGATTTAATTGGGTGATGACTTTCAAACTGAAATCTCACAATACCTGAGAACTTATTTGTTGTATATAATTTCAAGTGCACATTAATTATATCCAATATAAGTTAAGTAAGATACAGCTAGTACAATACAACATTGTCTATGATATATATTTCAATTGAATTAATTTAGGTGCTGTTGCGTAATCAATTGAGATGAACGAGTGGCAGCCAGACATAAAACCACGAACTTTTTAATGCCCATAAAACCATGTAGTTCTGAGAAAATAAAGTTAATTACAACGAGAATAATGAAGTGAAAATGTCAAGTGGCAACTGTGCTGCCAAGTCTGTATGACTCTCTGAAGTCTTGCGCCAAAAGTTCCGAATTAAGGAAATACTAGGTAGAAGTTGGAAAGTTTGTGTTTGGGGGATTGTGATAATCGCAGTGAATGTTAGGTACTGTGGGCTGAATATGTAGAAGTTTCCCCTATCCTCCGTATTGCCAACAATACAACTCCTCCACAAAAGGAAAGTTTGAGTGAGACCTCAATGACAATATCTCTAAAAGCAAAGAGAGTGCATCACTGTATCTTGCTTTGCATTGTGTCGACCTCGTGCCGTAGAAGGGTTGCAAATGGATGAAACAGTTTACGCTGATGAAATGGTTTCTGGAATAATATAATAATAATATGATTTATTTAGCCAACTTTAGTTTTTCACCTATATAGTTGAGTCCCTGTCTCCCGGAGAAGCGTGAGCTGTGGCCCAGGAAACAGTTTTCTCCTAATTAAATTAATGACACGGTAAATAATCATAAAGTACAAGAAATATCTATGGTAAGAAAGTAAGTATATAATAATATGAAAGTAGGTTAATATCTACCGTATGTGTTTAGTGTAAGTGTGAGAATGTGTGGGTGTGTAATGTGACTTGGTGTGAGTGTGCAAGTCTCCTGTAAAACACCAGTGCCATAAGAATCTGTGATTCACAGTGGTTACTTATTAAGTTCTTCGTTCTAGTCTAATTTTCCAAGTTTAATATTTTCAACCTTGTCAAGATACCAAACTGTTACTTATATAACCTAGGTCAGTTCACAGTAAAAGAACACTGGGATTATTTTCCACAAAGAAATTTCGGTTTAGAGAAGTAATTATTTTGACGGTCTGAACCTAAAGAATTTGTAAACCTTGGTTCTTAAATGTACCTAAATACTTTCAAGCTACATCCTGTAACTTCTCATGTAGACTAATAAACTTAATTACATACTATTTGTAGCTATAAAATGTTTGTATTGTATGCTTGTTACACGGACCAACTTGATGAAAATTATTTATCTGTAACGTTTCCACCGTATTGTTTCATGTTCAAGTTGTTAAGCTTATATTTTTTATTGCGTTCACAAGAACCGTGCATTGTCGGAGTAACATGTAAAGAATAAAATAATCGTGAGTAATATCACGCACTTTACAATCAACCTGTCTCATTGCGGGCAACGTATGCGCGTCTAGTTCATTCAGCTGACCGCAGAAAGGTCAGATCAAACGAGCAGTGGGTTCGGCTGTTTTATTTCCAACTTTATTCTTAAACACTAAAGACTACAACGTAGCGTCATCCTTTGAATAATGGTGCACCATGACGAAAGCACATCTGCGACGCTGTCCCGCTGCGCGCGCGCCGACGCCGACGGCTCAGCGGGAGTCCACGTTACTTACTGCAATTGGTCATGATAACAATTTCAGTGACCGAATAAACTCTAATTTAAAATAATATAAAGTATATTTTACTTTACTGCGTAACATTTCAGACACTACTTATCATATTAAACGGTACAAATACTCATATTTTTTCAAAAATGCACTTCGTTTTTGATAAATAATTAACTTGAAAAGTAAAGCTTTACATTGGAGGTCGTGCAGTTTATCAAAGTAGTAATTTGTAAGCTGATATCGTATCTCTGAACATAAACGTTGCTCCATTCAACTCTAAATAACTCGTACCTCAATTAGTCAGTAAAGACTAATTCATTTCATAACGTGCTTATTTGCGGTTCGTATCTCGCTCAATATTGAGTTTAGAACAACTTTCATGATTCGCTGGTCAAAATATAAATTACTATAGTTATGTACATCGCGTTAGAAAACAATCAAGTGATTGTTACAGAGCCATGAAAATACTGGTCGACTGTCAAAGTTAGATTAGTTTGCCTCGCCGCTAACAGAATTAAGCGTCTACCTAGTCCGAGCTTGCAGAGTTGACTTTGTTGTTTCTGCCGGTAATCGTTATGTTCTTGATGGCTAGTTGGCGAACTTTGGCGAGACTTTGGATTAGGGGAACCGTATTTCACCTGCCATTTACCTCACCACGTTTAGACATAGCAGGGATCAGCGCAAATTCATAACCTATAGTTTTTAGCCCTTTTTAAAATGAGGATCTCATACAAGGTAATAGTTAGTTTTTTTTGTGTTTTTACAGCGAGTACTCCGTGAAAAGTTGTCCCATCGACTTACATTAAAATAAAAATGTCGTATGAGCATTTTTACAAAAATCGGAAATATTTACTTGCCAAGTCGATCGATACTTAGATTTTTTTTTTACAAAACATTATCAGAGCACGGAAAACCAAATTGAACTAATTGTTAAATCGAACGAATTAAACAGTTAGCCAGTTAGCTTATACTTACTTATGGTCTAGCTGAAAAAGTGATGCGCCTCAGTTAAGGCTCAGAATAGTGTTCTCTCTCCCTGTCTGACATTTGAGAAACAAAAGTGGCTACTACGCCATATAAACACTACATAAAAGATTTTGAACAACGCTCCTAAACGCAAATCAACACTTTTTCTTTCGGCTTTGCTAATTTAGCATTTACTACAGCAGCAGATTGGCTGCAGTAAGTATGTGGGCATGTAGGATCCAAAAAAACTTTTTGAATTAAATATATGCACAGTTCAAGTTAACCACTTTAAGATGGAAATTATACTTTTAGAGAGAACTGTTACCTTCTCACAGTATTTGGTTATACACGATAATATTTCAAATGCTAGTAAAGGATGATTTCACGAAAAGCAAAATACTTATCCGAATCATACTATCTAGACCCCAGTGTAGAAACACGAGAACCGAGTAACAGTTCACGCATAAGATATCATGTTTGTATCTTCATTTCTGTGCATGTCGTATTATATAAAGAATTTCTAAAAACTTTTCCGCATCGTGTCACGCTACGTCTCTTCGTACAATATAAAGGAATAAGCTCATATTTGCCGCTCGGTAAGATCACGTAACACATAGAAGAGAGTAATGTAAACAATGTTAGCTAGGGAGATGTGAAGTATTGTCAAAGTCGTGTATGCGAGAGGTCTTCGTTCAATTTACATTTTCCACGAACAAAGAGCCAGCGGTCTAAGTCAGGCAATAGCTTCTTATCATGCCTAATCTCATTTTCTCGCCTTTATAACTTCGAACATCGTTACACTTCGAATTGACTTGTTCCAGAACCAACGGTATTGAATTATTTGTGATGATCCCAGTTATTTAATAGGTGCACTTTATTCGCGAGATGGAAAATATAATTTTGCTCTATGTTATTTATTACTCGGATTTGCATTACAAAAGCCGATCAATATCTCAGGCTTGTTTGTACGTGCTAGCTTTTCTTTTGGGAGACACTCAATATAGGAAAGTATATTACGTTCACAACTCTCCCTTTACGAGATAAAGACTCTTATCAAAACGTGACACGCATCTACGCCCTACACGCTCATATTTTTTTAAACCCACTGCACGTTATTTAACAAGCCACAAAATAGACAAATGGGAGATACGCAAACAAAGATGAAGGGTTGTGTGGCGCCTTTATTTGCATTTAGATAGAAGCGACAAGTGATATTGTAGAGCTGCCGTTGCAACCCGCTATTTCTATTGATCATAATCTCATTAAACTTTCATAATTTAATTATGACAGGCGCAAACCTAATTAAAATAAAAGCAGAAACCACCCTATCCACACCATTTAACGTTGCCAGCCACATTATTGGCACCCATATTTATTTGGTCGGTTTCATTACATTAAATTAATTCAATTGACACAATTAAGTACCTACTTAATATTATGTAATTAAAAATAAACCGTTTAAAAGCTGTTGTTTTGGGGTCGATCGTAAACTTAAACCAAACTTCAAAAAGACTGACAAGTTGCTCGTTCAGTATGCAATTAAAATGTGGAAAGAGTCTAATCAAGTATTACCCACATTTTCCAAGACACATTGTGGCATATTAGACTGCGTGTAGATCAGCTTATGAAAATACCTTGCTAAGGCCCACGCAAGCCTTTAACAATGCAAAGGAAAAGCGCGGCAAAGCCGGGTCTCACCATTCTGAGCTGCGGAAGATGAATTGTAAACAAGCAGGAATGTACGCAGGCGATTCGTCTCACCCGGCGATGAACGATCACTTAAGAGTTTAAGTTTTATTTGAGTAAATAAAACTGCAAATGGTTCCTGTTACTAATTGCGCTTAATCTGTTCCCCGTACCAGCCACCTACAAGGGATTAACTTACTCTAAACTTAGAAGTTGCGTGAGTTATCGCAGCAAAATTTGCCGCTTCGGTAAATTCAGTTTCAGCAAATTAACAAATCTGCGACCTACTTTAGTTAATCACCATCTAGTAATTAAAGTGCATAGGTAATGTTAAAAGTATAAAAAATATTCACGAATTTTTTGCAATAGGAAATATTTTAGTTTCCCGATGTTGCAAAATATTTAAGCACGGTAAACCTCCAATTTCACCAGATTTCCTCTGGGATGCGAAACAAGATTTCCATGCCTACTTGTGTGAATGGAACGTATACGTATTGAATTATGTAGTGGAGCATTAATCATCTAGACGGGATATAAAGACGTAGGTGCTTTCTATAAGAGCTCTCGAGTGGAGTACTGCAGAAGAGGTTGACGTCCCGGAAGGTCGCTTCAAGTGCCTGACGAGCTATCACAGCTATAGCCATACATACACCGGCATGATCTCTCAGTCAGGACTTAAGTACGTAGTCATGATCTCATCCTTTTTGTAAGTTCTAGTTAAGGGAATCATTTATTATTCAACGATATGACAACATGAGTGGGATTATTTATCGAGGGAAGCGAGATCTCCTATTCCTATTCAAACTCTTGATTCAATCGGAATGAAAAAGTGATTTGAAAATCAATAACGGTAAGTATGTATTTTCTTGTTAAGTCATATGTTTACTTGTGCTGAATAAAACATGGCCCTAGGTATTCGAATTTTCTATTACGCAAACGAAACGTAGCCTACAAGAACATGAGCATAAAAGCCGTACATCCTCACCACCCATAACACGTTCGGTAATGCTTTATATCTTATTGCTACAGTGACAAATTCCAGCTTCTATATCGAGCTCAGATAAATTATCTTTGCTCCCTGAGTCAGGTTCCGGGAATCTTGGGTAATAAGTTACGAATGCACTATTGACATAATATGTGTAAGAGGCGACATAATATATGAAATATAGGTGGCAGTTGTGCACTTGTGTATTGTGAGCATAGCATCTTATAATTTTTGCGTCGAAATCATTATTTCTTTATCGTTCTCAGCCTGCATACTATAAGACGTTATAGGCACTTATGCACCTTGCTGTTAGTATTGGTTTTGGAAAGTGTGCGCATGATTATGTCATGTTTCTATACGATTAAATTTTACGGCGATTTTTAGATGCTATCGACCCATTTATTAGGAGTTTGAAAATACTATTAAGAATAATAATAGACGTGGACATAGGTGGCGCGGCGGGAAGTAGCCAGCTGCGACGCAAGAGATGCGGGTTCGATTCCCGCAGCGACACAAATTTTTGGAAATTTGCAGATATTTGTCTAGGTCCCCAGACCTGTTGTGGTATCACGGTACTCGTAGTACCTGATACCTACGAAACAGGGAATCTTAGTTTAGGAACTGAAACACATTCCTAAACTTTGGCAGCCATTCTAAAATGTAATAAAACTCGGGTGGATAGAATACCATCTCTACAAATATGCAAATTAGAGCTCTATAACTAATCACATCACAGTGTAAGTTAGACCGGATGTTTATTAGTTTAATTTATTCGCTTGTTCGAGGTAGCATCCTTGTGTAGTGTCCGTCCGTTAAACATAGCACATTTCTCCTCGCTTGCGTCTGTCTCGCCACTCATTTACTCAGAATACAGGCATGTTTCCTTTTATTGCAGTTTTGATTGATTCGTATAACAACCCGATAATGCTAAGCTGTCGTTTACACTGTCTGCAATAAAGTTGTAGGTGTCGTGCAAAAATTCCAGCGCGTTCTTGCAGACCATTTTACGTCTCTATCGATCAATACCTTCTGAAGTTTTTATAAAGTTGTTTGAAGGGCCTTAGAGTACAGAGGTTATATATTGTTTAGTAATTCACACACGCTCTTTTTTTATTGGTTCGAGCTGTCGCTGAAAAAGTTTCAAGGAGTTGAATACGTGACAACTACTCCATTCCATTTGAAACTGAAATACAACCGGGGTTGAAACAGTGAACAAGATAATTGTACTTATATATAATAAGGTAGGTAGGTACACAGAAAATTAACGATTGAAATTTGAAACAGACTTTAATTTCATATTCCTAGGTTTTATACCTAACCTAAGGTAGAAGACATATAAGGAAAAAAATGTATCTTCAATGGTTTTGTGGAGTGTCTTTACGTAGATTTACGTGACAAGTCTGATGAATGAATGAATGAATGAAAACACTTTATTGTACACCATAAGAAAATAGATATAACTACACAAAACTAATAAAACCCTTAAAGTACAAGGGGCGGTCTTATCGCTTAGAAGCGATCTCTTCCAGACAACCTTTCCGATGGTCTGATG
Organism: Perizoma flavofasciatum; assembly: GCA_958496245.1. Lineage (NCBI taxonomy): Eukaryota > Metazoa > Arthropoda > Insecta > Lepidoptera > Geometridae > Perizoma > Perizoma flavofasciatum. The sequence goes on along the minus strand of OY292425.1, from coordinate 6,145,596 downwards.
CTGCAAAGAAAGGATGCAAACATAAGGGCTTCAGTATTCAATCAAGAATGTTCACTAAGTATGTATAGCTTACGAAGCCAGCCGTTAAAAATTGGGTCACAAAAATAAACACACATACCGGTTCCTTGCGTCGTAGGTAAAAATAGCTACAAATTTGATCACACAAAAGATGGTATTTAGAACCCGGAAATTAAAATCAAAATATTTTAGGGCATCAGATTGAATTTACTTACTTTCCCGTCTAAAATTGAAAAAGGCAAACAATTTATTTTGCAGACCACCCTCTTGTTCGGCGAAGGGTGGTCTATTATTTTTTACGCGGCCTACCCTTACCTCAATTTTGCCAAGTTTATTGTCATTTCATAAAAATTTTAGAGGCTAGGTAACTTAGATCTGTTTTACTTGAAAAACATTTTTATTAATGTTTATTTTGTTTGTAAAGTATAGTCTAAATTAAAGCGAAGAGGCTAGGTGTAAGAGCATTAATCATTTCTATATGCGTATTTTATATTATGCGTCGTAAAAGTAAAAAGTGTTGTAGGTACTATTGCAGTCATTGTATTGCCCTCAAAAAACCTAGCTAGTTTTTTTTTTAATATAAAACTGTACTAGTGTCGTAGGAATACTTCATCATCAGGTAGTTAATCTTTTATGCACATGGAGTTGCGTTGCCGATCGGCCTGTTTATTGGACGGGGAAACTGGTAGCATATGCCCAACGTAGTACGTGATATCATTTATAATTGATTCAAGGTTATAACGTGTAAATATCTCATACTTTTTTCCAAGAACATTATCTCTTAATAATGTTCCTATACATATAGTTCCTATACAGGTAGTCGGTACTAGGGAGAAAAATAATATAATATAGCGCTTTTGAAATAACATGCTATTCTGGGATACTCAGTTGGTAAGAAAAACAGAAACCCATTCAACAATTCCCAACATTTATCGCTGCTAATTGCCTGTGAAATATGCGGCTGTGAAAAGGCTCGTTTGTTTGGGATACTATATATAAACACAAAGCATTGTTTTAAAAATTGTACGTTTCCTCTGTAATTCATGACACTGTCGATAAGTCAGTTGTTTAATTCAAAATAAAGAGATAAATAATTGTAGTGGTTATATAAATGATCATCGGTCGGTGACGTCAAAACGCCATCAGCAACACGGCATGATAAATGGGCAAATATTTACCTACCTACCCGTTAATGAAGGCAGACACATTAATACGTTTTATGGCTGTCCCATCTATCACGTCTAGGTATTGTACGCTAATTGCGAAGGATTGCGTACCAACTTTAGGGACTAATACACGCACACACCCCACTACATACATCATCTTGTTTGGGCAATGAACCTTAACCTCTTCAGATGCGCAAATCCTAGGCACATTTTTAACTTATGCACTTGATTATTGTTTTTTTTTTTTCATTTTGCCTAGCCTTATTTTTATCAAGTCTTGCTATTCTACCTAAACTCGTTTGTTTTCTCCATTAAATACTACCTGGTAATTTTTGATCGGATTCCCGCGGTTCAGTCTAGGCCTAGTGCGGGGTCTATTGTAATAATGTAAACAGTTTCTAGTAGGTATTTTGAGATATAAATTATTTTGTATTTTGTATTTTAATATAGCCGAATTATTTTTCTATATACAATGTAAAAAATACGTTTGTATGTTATCTGCTAGTAGTTACGTGACCATTAAGTTTAAATTTTATAGACGAACTTAAACTAGCCCACCATTAAGTACGAAAGCACTTAGTTTTAAATTCAAATGTTTAATACACATTTGAATATCAGTCACACATCCAGTCTGAAATTAATTATTAGTATAATTATACAAAGTTATCTTGAATTTACATATTTTTCGATACAATCTCAAAGCAAAGATCTCCCCGTTGTTTTCATTAGCGTGTAACTTCCAAGTATTTCACTAATGATCACGCCTTATAGAAGGCGATATACGGGCTCCATCTGTCAATTGAACTTTCTATAGCAATAGAGAGTTTTCAAAAGGTCAGTAAAAAAAGATAGTAGGTATTTGATAGTGAACCCGTATCGGGATTTACTTGTGTGGCAGTTATAACTAGCTTCCCCTACCCTCTACAAATGAGGGTGCGATCAAGAAATGCGATATCAATTCGCAAAATTTATTTTGTAGAGACAGCGGTCCGAGGGAAATTAAAGTAGAAATTCATGGCGAGCGAAATAAGAACTATTGAATTCCAGAATATTGCTTCGTTAGTTCAAGTATATTCTAATATACGAGTAGGAAGGCTTATTCCTTCCCCTGGGAAGGGGATTTCTGGACTTTTTGTAATCAAGAAATCCCCTTCCGATACTCAAATGGGATTAGCAAAGGGGATTTGTGGATGAATATTAATTATAAAAATTATACATTAGATAGATAGATATATTTTTATTGTACACCACAAAAGAAACACGAAAAATAAATTATAATAATACCTAGTGGTACAAAGGGGCGACCTTATCGCTGAAAGCGATCTCTTCCACTACTACTTCTAGTCATCACTATGAAGTTCTAACATAACCACACTATAACTACAAGCCCATTCTTCCTTTCACAGCCTTTCTGTGAACTTTATAAGAAATTGGATCCATGTCTCTCTTTACAATGTAACAAATTCACGAGATTGCTCCAACCTAAAAGCTCTGTGAATTTTCTTTGTTCTAAAAGTGTCACGTGCTAAAGCATTTTATTATCTGTACTTCCCTTCCATCTGCACTAAGTCTTCTAGTATCGCGAAATGGAAGTGTACGAACAATGCCGTTTCCTTGCAAATTAAGCGATTGCTTCCTATCCACTAACCGCTATATGCGGGATCAGGGAATTATCCTTAATCGCACTCGTATTTGTATCAAAATGTTTACCTTTGTTTTCAATATATTCAAGTCTGAAGATTTATCGAATATCTCTGGCTGGTTTACAACATCACGTACGGGCATTACGGATTGAACTCGCGCAACGCCTAATAACTCAATAACAAAAGTATCGAAAAACTTAAGGGACCGACCGCATTATGAATAGGATAATAATGAATTCTATGAGAGGCCTCGTACAATAGGAACGTGACACAAATCCTGACCTAATAAACGAGAAGAAGCCGAGATGACGTGACGCGACCCATTCGTCATACCGAGAGCACCCACTCTCGCCTTCACTCTAATCCTATGTTATATGAAATTCTTATAGCACCTTCTTATCCCTTTTATGGTGCCCTATTAGTAGTGTTTAGTTAAGAGATTGGACATTTTATTTTGAATAAATTAATAAATTAATTTATTTTATTTTATTCGGAAAACAAACAGTATTTATGACTAAATAGACAACTTCTTAAGATACTATTTACCATTAATATGTTTTCGCATATAAGAAACGAAATAAACTTATTTGTCTGAGTTAGCTAAGTAGAAAAGTTTAGGTAAAATTTTCGAAAAAAAAACACAACCTACTAATGATTCGGTTCAAGAACTAAACAGTTATATAACCGATTCAAACCAGTGATTAGAAAGGACGCGCTTGAAAACGGACTGATTAGAGTTAAATAGATCTAAATCCGGGAAGTCAACTAGCTTATTATAAACACTGTCATGCTTGGATAAAATTTAACTAACAGAAATAACAGGAAAATTTTAACAAATAAAAATATCGATGTGTTTCTAAACACAACAGGGTATAATTGATGTCTCAGAGGACACGAATGTTGGAGCGGTGCCAGAACATTGTGCTTCAACGCTCTTTTATCTCGCGTCATAATGCCTAAAACATATTAGGTATGCGTTCTCTCCATGACGTAAGCCAATTGCATTTTTTCTTTTGTTGCAGGAACTGTCCTCGCTGTCGAGGTTCACTTCGAGAATAAAGATAGCGGTTTCTTTTTGAAACATACGGCGAGATGGAATGGAGCGGGCCCGCCCCCTGAGCCGATGGGCACGGCATTACCGGGCGCCCTCTTATCTCTAGATCGATTTACGGTTCTACAAGGCTCCGCACCGGCTTCGGTTCGAGCTACTTACGGGCCGTTCTCCACGAAACAAACAGTGCCGGCTCGTTACGCAGTGCCGGACCCCTTGGAACCGCCAAAGAGAAATGCTTCGTTGACGGAACTCCAAGATGCGACTGCGCATAGACTAGACGTGTCCGCCCATCTTGTATTTCGAGAGCTGCCTCGTGATGCTCCGGTGTTGCGGGTGCTCTTCCATACGGGTGGAGAGGGTGGAGCGCGGCGTTCTGCAGCCAGACCGCGCCGCGTGTGTATCACTCTGCACGCCACCCTGGGGTCTAGGACGCTGACAGCGACGTGCGGCCCTGAAGGCGAAGAGGGTGCGTGCCTGGCTGAGCTGACTATACCGGCCGCATGGTGGCCAGCTGACGGAAAAGGGAAAAGGCCACCGAGGACTGTGCGACTTGCGTACAGTGCGGCAGAAGCCAGCGGCGACTCCGGAGAAGACGCATGTGGTCGAGTTTCCGTTCAACCGGCTTGGCCTCTGGGCTTTGTGACCCTGTCAGGGGCACGCGCTGGCTATCGTGAGGCCCGAGCTGGTGACGCCGCTCTCATGTTACCACGAGCCCCGCTGTACCCTCACTCTCGGCTACACCTACCATTCGTTGTACGTCGGGACTCCAGCCACACCATTGGACATGTTGTTATCAGGTTAGTCGAATAACATTACCTTTTTTTTCTTTTAAAGAACTGCCGTTGTTTCGCAGGCTCCTAAAAAAATGATGTCATCGAACTCAAACGTCAAATTAAGCAATCGTCTTTGACATGTCGTTATTGCCACCCAAGCCGCGCTGAGACCTGACATAGCGGTTCGCAGTGGCAGCGAGAGAAAAGTTGTCACCGCTCGTATGAGCCACTTCACTTCAGCTTCGAAACGATTTGAATGAACATCTCTGTTTGTCGAACCTGTCTTATATTGCTTCGGTATTCTATCCAACTTGACTGGTTTATTGCATGTCAACTAAGTACGCTGTGTATACACATCTCGCGTAGGAGGAAGTTATTTCAAATTTATGTTTTGTTAGCATAGAGAAGTCATTACAGAAAGTCGACACTTCACCCTTTTAAAGAGATGCAAAATGAAAACATAAAATCACTATGCAAAGAAAATAACGGCCCTTGTAAGCAGCTTGGAAAGTTTTAACTAGCGGCTGTGAATCGAAAATGAATGAGACGCCTGCAAAGTATGTTCACGTTTACGTTGAAGTACCGGCCTGCGGTCCGTTCAGAGTTTTGGACGATGCTTTCGACCCCGATGCACCAATTAAAACTTTGCCCATCACGTTCTAGTAATGAGGTTTTATTAGATTGCAAACAATATTGCTTTAAAAGCCCTCTGCGGTACTCGTAGACTTTACGCTCAAACTCCATCCATAAAATGATTTTCTGCTTTACATTATGCTCCCACTTATCTTTGGTCTAGACTTGACTACTTTAGACGTATAAAAGCTAAAATAAGTAGGTACCTTCAGTAATTTAAAAGTTTCTAGTCTATCAATTTGAAAAAAAAACTACATAGACACAAGACAAAAACTATGATTAACGCCAGGCTTATTTAATAAGCAGAACATTATCGTCAAATTATTCAAATAAGTAGGTGTCACCTGGCTTACCACCATTAAAAGTCTGATAGGCGCAGATTTATTTTCTAATCATCATCGCCACAGAGGATAGGTTTAGTGCAGAGTACCTAACTCTCTCCAGCAGTCACAGTAAATTACACCTCTCACAAAGCTATTTGCGAAACGGCACTCCAAAGAATAGCTTGCACAAATTTTGATATACGTTCCCTGTACGTGTCCGTAATAAATGCACCGGTCTACAATAAGCAGTGAATTTTCCCACTCTTTTTTACATTAGCAGGGAGGTTAGGAAGCCCCGGTACGTGGAAATAGCAACAGCACTTACCCATCCAGTAGATAAGGTACCTGCCGAGTTGTGCATAAATTAGAGTCTGTAGCCCCGTAATTCGAAATGCCCAGTGTATGTGGTAGTTTGACCGTTAATTTAATTCATTGCGACTATAAATATTCTTTGTTGCTTGTAGTTCTAATTTCGAAGTTGGTAAAAGAAAGGTAGTCAGTTAGTGGCTGGTTAAGAATTCCTGAAATCGCGTGATTTGGTAACTTAAAAGTTAGTACTTTCGGAAAGGTTGCCCGACGATAAGCGGCATCGATTCTTTTATATAAATGATGTTGAAGTTTCTGTTAAATTATTTATATCAGGACTCAACCAAAAGCCAAATAAAGCACCAACAATACCTATCGATTTCCGAAGTCAGTTAATCGCGACCATTGATCAGACCTCGAAACGATTGCTCCGCTTTGTCACGCAGTTGCTGCACGTTTATTTCGCGTTAGTAAAGTTTTCTTTTTATTGTGTTGGTAGAAATCTCGCAATCACCCCATACATTATCTGCGCCACCTGCTCCCAAACTTCATAGAAACATGTGTCGGTTTCTACTTTTGAGTTACGGCTGTACCGCGAGCTTCGGGCGTTGTATAGCCGCGTGTGCCTAAATGGAAATTTATAACGTCTTCGCTTTCCAATCAGAATAAATTCCGGAATTACCGTTACGTCTGACAATAATTCGGAAATGCATCCGGGTATATTGCGAGTTCTAATTTTATGTAGCCACATGGTATGTTTGCAGGTGTAGGTATTCTAGCTATTTAAATGACTGTGTCAACGTTACATTTTCAGCACATGGAACATTATGTTAAATACCAACCGACGCATACTTTAGAATAATTCCCGTCATTAGAATAACCAGAACAACTAAGAATTTACTTTGATCTAGTTTTATGTATCTTTTGACACGTCTTAAGTCAAGTTAATATTTATTAGATCTTGACGTGTTTTCTATAATCTATTGTAGCGCCCCATAGTGCCTTGTGGCGATACAAATCGATTTCAAAAACTGCATTATAATACCTATAATAAGCTGTTTCGGAAATAAATAATAACAGACACACAACAAACAACCTCTTTCGTCAAACGCATATATGAGTTCCTTGCGTCGCGGGCCAGTTTTTTTAGATTTTTTACTTTCTGCTCCAGGATGAAAGTAAAGTCAGGACTGCGGTTGGTCAGCGTCACAGCAGCAAACTCCCGGTGGGCGGTCACCGCGGAGGTGAAGCCTCGCGCAGCCACCGTGACCGCCACGAGATTGGAACAGCCATTGCGGGATGACGTCGATTTTGATACGTGAGTGTTGAATTGAATGATTATTTTCCTTTATTTCTCTAAGATACTATGATCGTGATTATATCTAGATGTTTGTTTAGAGAAGCGGTATTAGTTTTGACGAGTTCTGTGGCACAGTGGGCGAAGGCTTGCCTGAGACGCAAAAGGTTGCAAAGGGTTCGATTCCCGCCGCCGGACAAATGTTTGTGTCTGCAAATATTTGTCTCAGGTCAGGGTTTTTTTTAGTTTTCTATGTATAATATGTATGTATTTACGAAAAAAATATATATAAGTAGTATATCAGTCATGTAGTTCCCATAATACAAGCTCTGCTTAGTTTGGGGCTAGATGATGCTATGTGAAAATGTCCTGCATTTTTTTTAAAGATATATTTGCTTAGTTCTAAGTTTCATGGGCAACGAGCGTGGGCGAAAATTTGTCAATACTGGCTCTACCTACTTACTGCAATAAAGGTTGTCTGGTAGAAATTGTTTTAGCACTTATCTAAGCTAAAATATTATTATAATATTTTTTTAAAGTACGTGGTATATTATCTAAGATTTTAAAATCGAGCTGAAACAAAGTGGAATGTAATCTACGTTTGCTGTTTCTAAAACATTTTAGATAAGAAACGTCAGGTAGGTAACCCTTTTGCAGTTATCGTTGCCGATATCCCTAAAACATCAACGGTACTTATATACGATACATAATAAAAAACAAATTCAAAATAACGAACAGGGCGTTTGAAGTGGTGCTACACAACCCATTTAACGAAGCACTTGTACGATCCAAGAACCCTCACTCATGTAGAAAGATACTTTCCTGAATCTATATCGGCTACAGAATCCGTGTAAGCGCATAAAATTCGAAACCAAATATGCAAAGGTACTAGGTTTTGCATATGGAATAACGCAACGAGATTGCAATCTGGTAGACGGAGATAGTGCGGTAGTTTCGAACTGCACTGTACCGACCATCCGGACATTGTTTCGCGAGCGAATTTGCAGGATTCATTCCATTTCTATTTCCCCAACTGCGCCTTCGGGTCATTCGCGTTCCCGACACTATTGTAAGTGGGTCAACATTATGACCCCAAAGATATTATTCAGCCTAGAAACATAATAAACAAAGACAATTCTTCAGTGCCGCATTGTAAACAATGATAACTTGAATAATAGCACGATAATTATATCGCTATTTACATATTATATGTATATATATGTACCTCTACACTATTTACTATTCATTCATTCGTAATATCAGCCTGTTTTCTATTCTTCTCACGCCACGTAGGTAGAAGATACGTCTATTATCTCTCAAATTAACTTTTATACCTAACTTCCTATACGATACGAAGGTAATTTTATTGTACAATTTCGCATTCATACAGAAATGAAAACATATTTCTTATTCATTGTATATTTCGTAATGAAATAAAGCCCCTTCCTCATTTCTTTAGCCGAGATTTGTTCACAATGTCGCTCATGACTACTTTGCATTTGCTGAGAGCCATAAATCGGGGGCGAGTTTGCGTGCCTAATGAAACTTCGCGTCACGACTCTCGGACTTATATATGTTTATACAATATCATAGTTTAACTGAAAATGAGACCGCCGGCGCCCACCAAAAAGTCTACGTGAATTATTGATTTATTGTGACTTCGTTCCCCTTTCTGTTCACCCTGCACGACCCACGCCCTTTAAAAACCTTGCGAACGAAAGGTTAGCTTATCAGGGGCCTTTAATTAGTGATGATTTACGGTGGCACCTTTGATAATACTATTTAATTTGTTATCTAGGGACGTTGAGGACAGTGGCGCGGCTGGTCCTGGCTGGGAAGAGGTTTTGACGTGGTTGGTGGAGGTTGGCGCTGAGAGCGAAGGCGACGGTGAAGGATCTGAAGGTGAATCCGGCCGCGGTATGGCGCGAGTCAGCTGGTCTGCCAAAGTCTCATCCACCTCTAACCCTGGATCCACAACTGAGGAACCTCCGCATGAACACAGGGTCAACACCCGACTTGATATTGAAAAGGATGACATACAAGCCGTACTTCCAATTTCTAAGGTAAGTAAGATCCTATGATAACGTAATTGTCCCTGAAGTCTTTTGTGCCGTGTTCATGTTATCTAAACTTATAAAACGTTTGTCCTGACTGACTGATCTATCAACTTAACAGAAAGCTGAAATTTTGAGTATAGTTTTATTTTATAACGTAAGTCTGAGCTAAGAAAGGATTTTTGAAAATTTCCATTTTAAGTGGTTGAAATGGGGGAGGAACTTTCTATGAAAGTCTTTGTTCTTTGAAGTTAGAAAAATGAAAATTTTAATTACCTACAGCTACTGCTCTTAAATAAAAAGTGACGTACTTCAGGGTTTTTAGATTTTCACATTTAAAGGGGAAAAATGGGGATGAAAGAATGTATGTGTGCATATCGGTTTTTCAAAACACGACTCAGCGCGTGTAAAGCCGCTGGCAACAGCTGGTTATCTATATGGTCGGAATTCTTGTAACTTTAATTTTCTTTGTAACAGACTTAAAGATAGAGGTTCCTTTGATTTGTGGCTATGTATTTTGTGTGTTTGTGTGTATATGTCGATTACTCCATGATTTTCGGTCTTATGACTATGTTGTGATCTCAAAAAATATTATCTGCATCGTACCTTAATACCAACATATCAAAAATTTTCAAAAATCTTAAAAATAAATGGCAATATAAAAGTAGGTCTTTGATAGGATTTATGGTCTTAGTGCTCCGAAATCTCGTTACATCAAATAAAAGTCTAATAATTTTCTTGGCATTGATAACAATTAAAATGAAAGTAGATTTTTGACGTTTTGTACCTATTAATGTATATAAGTAGTATATCAGTTATATAGTTCCCATAACACAAGCTCTGCTTACTTTGAGGCTAAATGATGCTGTGTGAAAAATGTCCAGCATTATTTTTATTATTTATTATTTGGAGATAAATGAGAATAGGTACGTAGGCCTTATAATATCTTAGATACTCACTCCATTATTTAGAAGTGGGCGTCTTAGAAACCAACAATTCATTGAGACATTTATTGCGCCGCCAAATTAATCCAGAAGGTAACTTATATCTTCGTAATGAATAAAACTATTTATTGTTTTGAATTGTCAATGAAAAAACTATATCTGTGTTAAGTTTAGAAGGTGTTTACGAGTCGGCTCTGCCAATGTTGAGTATTGTCTACGGATTTAACCGTAAAATATCTAACAAGTAATTTTGTGCAAAATTTGAAAACACGTAGGTATTGCAGCGCCCCCTATGCACGTGTATTCAAACCTATTGAAGAACTTTTCTTGAAGTTATACAATACAATTACGAAAAACTAAATGATAATTGGTTACGCTTTTTCACTTTCCATCGTCTATTGCAGCGTCCTACTGACTTGTAGAAATTAAGTCTTGACGTTACACAAATCGATTGAAAGAAACGAATTAAAATTCAATAAGCCGTTTTAGTGATAGGTAAATTTTAACAAACAACCTTTTACTCCAAACGCCGCAATCAGGCTTCTTCCGTGTCAGGTAAAAACCTCCAGTAATTATTGAAAAATATGCTACGAGTATAAAGGCATGTTTTTATTCATTTGTAGAGTATTTTCTTAACACGTGATCGCAACAAATGGTGAAGATTAACGTCTAATGGTGCACTCTTAGCATGAATAAAGTGGTGTAATGGGAGCTTCATCGCCACGTAATGGATGCCTTAGACGGAAACGCCCACACCAGCTGCTGGCTTATAAAGCGTTCGATTCTGAAAGTATTTGCCGGGTAATTGGCTCAAACTCTGTCTAATTAATCTAAACTGCTAATTGGGATATCCGATTCGGATTATTTTTCAAACTTAGTTCAATCCTACACATACCTACTCAGGTACCTTTTGTTTGCCAAGGTCACATCCGCTGATATAATTTTATGAGAAAGCCTAGGATTTGCGTCTATTTCATCACTTCCTGTATCTTGTGTTGGTTAAACCTAACTAAGAATAGCATTGTAATCGTATAAGCAGTTTCATGGATTATGGTAACAGCAAACTCATAAATATAGGTACACCAATACAAACAACGCGAATAAAAAGAACCAAAAAATTATGTTCAGACATCAATTTTTAGTCCATTTCAAATTGTTAATTGCACGTTATCGGTGCCCATGAAACGGCCGATACATTATTTATCTCATTAATCATTTTACAAGCAATTGAGACTGATTACTAGATGGAAACATTGAGTTACAATTGGTTTTAATGAGACAATTGTTAGTCTTAACTTCTTAATGATTGAAGTCTTTCAGAGGGATAATTATGTACTACCAAATAATGCCAGAAATATGTACCTAGAGCGAACGAGAGCACAATTCCCTATTCGCAGAAACACTAACGCAACAGCCTACTCTCCGTATATTATAAACCCAGCAAAGTGATAATCTATATATCTATCTATCATCTATCTAAAGTGAAGATCAAAGCACAGTTCTCTTTGAATTGTCAAGATTTTTTCAAACAATTTTTTATAGCATTGTCTCCTTATTTCCTGTAGATTACCTATGTTCTTGTACTAAATAGTTACCAGATCCGATTTATGGCTTGCTCAAACAAAGAAAAACGAAGGAAATTTTATAATACTTCGTGTGTGGGTCAACAGTAATGAAGAGAGTGATAATTATAAAGCAATTAGTTTATCTCAATATTGCCGTGGAGATATTAACCTGTGTGAGGTTGCCCCGAGGCAGCAGAAAGAGGATGGCTGGTTTACTGCGTACTCTGGGACGTAACTTCGACACGTACCTATAGGAGAATCTAACCTAACATGGAGCTCCCCCACGTATTTTACATAGCTCTGACTTAGCTGTTTTTATCGAAGTGTTTTTATACCTTATCTCCTTTAGTGTTAATTAAGGCTTCAGGCTATGCACGTGAACAAATTGTTACAAATTTCAATAATTGTCTCTATGGTTTATCATCATATTTTGAATAAGATAAGTAGTACTTAATAAGATAAGTAGGTAAATACATCATTCTAGAATCATTGAGTGACTGACTTATTGATGATCAAAACATCACACCTAAGTTGATCGTGGCAGCACTTATCAAAGCGCACTTGGACGTTTTGATCAGTGTTGTCAAAATCGAAGTAGCGCCCAAGTCGTCATCAAATCTACTTTGTCCAAGCAGACTTTGATTGTGTCAAAGATGGCTTTTAGTTTCTTAGATACTTTAAATTTTGGAAGGTGGTTTTTTTATATGTGTAGTAGGAACAATATACGTATAAAGTAACTAACTGTCATTATTAACAATTGATAGTTTTACTAAGTCAAAAAAAACAAGATTCATTTCAGACTCATGTACATATAGCTATGATTATCATAGAGCTCTGTCCGTCTGTTTTAGTTTAAAAAATGTGTTACAAATGTGAACAGTACTCTTCCCATAAATACCTTATATTACTAAATGCAAATAGAAGACGAATTGGATTTTGCAAGCACTAGCCTGTTACAACGACTTTGAGTCTATATCACATAACTATCGTTTTATATGTGCTTGTAACTAAGTCCCAAATACACCGTTTTGTCTATGATCTGAGCTACGTCTAAACCGGCCCGGGACAGCCTCTTCATATCCGTTTACTGACGGTTCGCTTGCTCTATATGCCAGCTAGAAACCAATTAATCCAACGTGAGTGATGAAGTGCATTGTGCTAGCAATATTTGGCCGCAACGCTTTGGGACGGCTGGCGTAGAATAATCCCATTAATTATCCTAGGAGGTTAAACTTATTCCGAAAATAATTTATAACAGCGCGATTCTAATTAAACGGGGGGAAAAGCTCTATTTTTAACTTTGTAGACACGTAATTGGCTAGATAAATCTGATTCTAATAAAATTCGTGCAGATTTATAAAGGATTTTTTCTCTTTTCCCCTGTGTCGGAAAGGGTTTGTTTAGAGTTATTTTCATGAAACAAGTTTTTCGTACCCACTCAACGCTACACTTGTTTTATCCTTTCAATTAATTGCCTGACACGTAGAAGTTTGCGGGTTCGATTCCCGTTGCGGGACATATGTTTGTATGATTTGCATTCATTTGCCTCGGTTCTGGGTGTTTTCTATGTATAATATGTATGTATTTACAAAATAATGTACATAAGTAGTATATCAGTCATGTAGTTCCCATAACACAAGCTCTGCTTACTTTGGGGCTAGATGATGTTTAAAAAAAAACACACTTTGTCAAGTTTGTTGACTGTACAATACCTGTTTCGATCTTCACTTCGCTTAATTAAGTCTTGAATGATTTTGTTCACAGAACTGGGAAGTCCTGAATACAGCTGTGTTAACGGGGCGTCAGGTCTCTCAAGCCATGAAGGTTTTGATAGTGTCGCAAGCGGGGCAAGTCGCTGACGTCACGCTGCAAAGCTCCTGTCATTCTGAAGACGAGAGCGTTCTAAAGGTAAGCAAGTGTTTCAGTATAGCATACAAAATTAAGGATCTTTAGTTTAAAACACAGCTAGCTTATATACATCTATAAAAAATAATATCTAAATAACAGTTTTAAAGAGTCATGGTATCTGCACTACAAGCAAGAACGTGTGGATTATGCTAGGCACGTGCGCAAGACGTCGCTAGTTTTTTGATAAATAACTAAAGTTTTCGACGGCACAGTGTTGACGCAACAGCGGGGGTCGTAATCGATGAAACTGGGATACTTTATGAAAAGTTTCCGGTACCTAGAGTAGCTTTTACTATATGATGGCCATGAAAAAGGCATTTATTGAAAAACCAGTGCGGTGAAAGGGTTAAGTGCCTCTCGTCTGGAGGCTTAACTGGCTGAGCTTAGAAGAGTTAGTCTGCTTTATGAACGTAAGCGTAAAGTTAAATAAGCTTTTAGAAAGGTATTGTTACACACACACCTTATTATTTTACAGGTTTCCTCTTCATGCAGCTCAGTCTACGTTGACGGGTCTGAAATCCGTGGGTCCTCAAACGCGTCAGTGATTGTCAAGTACGGAACCTACACCGGGCTGGCGCGATTCACTGTATGGATGCCTGAATATCCACTTGAGATCGATGTCGATGACAACAGGCTTTCGCAGATCAAAGGTATGTAATGTACCTACCTAACATTTGTTTAGTGGTTATTTAAATCTAGTAATTAAGAGAAAAAAATGATCAATGTGTATGCTATGTCATTTTTAATTATTATGCTCGTCTGCACATGCCTAAGTATGACATCTTAGAGACAGAATCCTTTGTAGGTTGCTTTGGAGTAAATTTTGAATGTTAGAACAAATTCGAGTACCTACCTAAGTATATAATTGTATTGTTTGTAATGGCGTATGTTTATTTACATTGTTGCCTAATCCACCTTAACAATATGCAGAACGCAGCAAGAACCTGCTTATGGAATCGTGACTAATTTTATTGTCAATCGAGCAAAATGTAAAGTCCTTCGATTCAAATTTTCGACAACTTTGCTATCCACAATGACAACACAATGAATGGAATCCAATTTGTGTAACAAGGGAAATTCCACTGGCAATTTTATAGGAAATCCTGATGACAGAATCTAATAAAGCGTGAAATTAATTACACCAGATGAACCGTTTATTTCGTTCGAAATTTTACATTTATTTTAGTCAATAACAGAATTCGAGAAAACAGCTAAATCGAGAGCGAAAATAACTTCAGAGCCGATCCAATAGATTACAATCACGACCGTTCCTATCAATTGCTGACGAGCTTATTGTCCAATTCTGTGCCGTTACCGTAAATTCACGCAACAACCCCCAGGGTTTGATCTATTTTTATCTTCCCATATGTAACTTCATATGACTCTAGTAGGCGGCCGTATCAAACGGAAATAGTACTCTATTTCGATCGGGTGTTCATTGAAAGTTGAATAAAACCGTGAAAAGTTTTGATCGTTGTGTAAATATAGCTCAGATACCTAATCTAATCGTGTCATATCGAATAAAATGCTTAAGACGTGTCGAGACAAGCTATGATAGGGTCCCTAAGTTCTAACTAACACTAGTTCTAGGAAGCCATTGAACAAATTTTCACAGGCATGCTACAGACTCCTACCTATAGAATACTACTCACTCGAAAAAGTTCATATGTATTATGTCCTCGTTTAAAACAGGAAATCAGGGTTTGACACAAACTGACAGACAGACAAACATTAGGGTTATTTTCTTATCAACTGGCGTCGGAACCCTATAAAAATGTCCCTACATCAATCATATTAATTCTGCTGAATATAGTAGGTACTAATTTCAATGTTTGTGTGCAGGTTGGAAAGTATCAGACGACGCAAGCTCAAAGGACCGATTGAAGCGGTCTTTATCGTCGCGCGGATGGGGCGGCTCGAGACCCGACGCGACCAACTCACTGTCGGAGCAGCGCTCGTGTAGATTGAGATATCAGCAAAGCAATGTTGAGGTTTGTATCACTGAGAATAATAATGTTTTGGTTTTCGGTACATTTATACAATTCAGGTACCTACTTACTAATAAAATTTCGATAGACATGATGACTGATTTTGAAAAACCGTTCCATGATAATCGGACGTGGCTACTATTTCCAAAAAATATCTTGTGAAATGTTATAAAAAATATATTTTTTGGTAATAGTAGACACGTCCGAACATTATGGAAGTTTTTTTTTAATCAGTTATCATGCCTATTTTTGTTAAAATAATGGCGGATTGCTGTATTTTGTAGTTTTATTTTATCAAATAAAATAAATACGTTTTTCTAAATCCTTTAATCCTATTTCATTAAGCAGATACTTCATTTTAGAGATTCTGGATATATGTCATCATCTATTGTAGACTCATTACACCTTACTTTTATACTTACGAAAATGTATATCTAGTGGAGGTAAGTCTTTACATTTTCGTAATATCATAATATAGACCACTTATCCTTTTTTATAAAATCCCGGGTTCAATTCCATAGCCCTATAAATTTGTGAATGCAGTTTACTTCATCCGGTGCTGATGGTATATTACAAATTAAATGGATTATCGGATTAGCATTAACAATTTAAACAAAAATACTTATTTGATTCGTTTATGTGTGATCGAGGCATGTTGAGTTTTTCCAATTTCGTCGCGAACTTGCAAAGAGCTTTAACTGCATACATTTTGTCAGAAACGAATCCGTGTGGAAATGTGATCAAAGCTAAAACCATAAACACCGAAATTATAGGGCGTCACATAGGTCGTTATAAACTTTGTTCTCGTTTCAAAGATAGACCGCGTTCCGGGAATTCAGAAATGCTTTACTGGAAAAATGGATCTAATAAACTTTTTAATTCACCAAAGTTAGTACCCTGAGTTGTAGGTAGGTAGGTATACACATTGAAGTCATCATTGATTGCATACGTGAATATTCACCGCGGTATATCTAGTACATCCTACTACTACCTATTATAAATGCTAAAGTTTGTGAGGATAGATATTTGTTACTCTTTTACGCAAAAACTACTGAACGGATTTAATAAAACTTTACAGTAATATAGCTCATATATATATCATAGGCTACTTTTTATTCGGGTACCTCGCAGGCGAAGCTGTGGGCTAGTAACATATTCATTAAAGTCCGTAAGCAGAACAGAAAGACACGATCATTGTATTTTTATTATTTTTGTCGCTCGCGTACCAAATATGTCGCACGGGTGCAGTCATTGCAAGAGGTAGGTTGGTATTATATTTTGTGCGCGAGTGGCAGAGATAAGTCAATGGCCGGAATTCTTTCTGTTTCGCGTCTGGAAATATTTAACAACAATCATTCAAACTTTCGCATTTATTTATAGTATTAATAGAATGACCAACTTTACGTCCATAGGTTTATGCTCGATTCCTCGCCAAAGACCATGATTCGGGCCGCGTGTCCTACTTCGTCTCCCGTCGGACTTGGCTCAAAGTGACTGAGCTGGTGATGACCCTCATGCGAGTAGCTGACCCTCGCATTGCGTCGCTGCGAGGTCGCGCGCTGCAAGGGAGGAGCACTGGACGGACTGAAGTGCAAGTGCTGTCACCCATTACTGGTAAGTAAATGACTGAGCTAGTAACTAATGATTATCATGTGAGTGGCTGATCCTCGCATTGCGTCGCTGCGAGGCCGCGCGCTGCAAGGGAGGAGCACTGTATGGACTGAAGTACAAGTAATGTCATCCATTACTGGTAGTAAGTGACTGAGCTAGTACCTAATGATTATCATGCGAATGGCTGATCCTCGCATTGCGTCGCTGCGAGGCCGCGCGCTGCAAAGGAGGAGCACTGGATGGACTGAAATACAAGTGCTGTCACCCATTACTGGTAAGTAAGTGACTGAGCTAGTGATGATTCTTATGCGAGTGGCTGACCCTGGCATTGCGTCGCTGCGAGACCGCGCGCTGTAAGTACTGGATGCACGAAGTGTTAGTGAGTTTTATTGGCAAGTGGTTAATACCGGATCTTATGAAATAATTTGAAAACGAAGCGTCGCCATTTTACGACTGAATTGAAACCCGCTCTTAATATAATCCTTATCATCGAATACAGAAACGTACCTAACTCAAAGTTAAATCACGACTTAAAATTACCGATTTAAACATTGAATTTAGCGGCATTTTTCCAACTCTATTTACATTTAGAGAAGTTAGTGTATTTGGCTGTTTAAGTGATAGATGACTTGCAAATACGTCACTCACTCCGAAAACGCGCAGTGAGAATCACGGATTCGGGCCTGAGAGAAAAAACACAAATAAAATGGCCAAGAATAAAAACAAAAAAAATACTTTTCCATTTATCTCAGTACCGTGGTTACCCTACTTAGTTACATAAACATTAGTCCTTAATATTTTCTAGATTCCAAGGACGGACGTAGATAGGTACAAATTTACTTATTTGGAAGAGCTGATTACAAACAAAAAACTATCGAGAAAAGTTTTATGCATCGTGTTTTTGTCTTTCATTGAGACAAATAGTCACACAAGCCATAATCAAGAAGTCAAGTCATTCAGTCTTTCATTGATTTAAATTGTATCTACAAGTACCTACCTAATCACTGTATAAATACCAAGTTTGTAACTATGATGTAAAAAGCGAACCCTAATTTTTAACATGGCGCACCACTAAGCGTGTAGCTTCTTCCTACTTGTAGCTCCTGAATGAAACCAACCCCAGTAATCATCTAGTCTCGATAAAATCTACAGCTTTCGGTCACTTAACAACTTTAATCTTGACGTTTTTCTACGGACGGATCATCAATTCTTTTTATTAATTAGTTTGGAGCTTATCCTTCAACTTTCAAGTCCATATGTTTCGGCATTGATTAGAACTCACTAATGAAAGATCTATACAAATACAATACAGATTTTTACTATAACTATCACAATGTTATTAACTATCTCCGTGTACAAAACGCTCTTGCAGGTCGCGTGATTGGTCTTCGAGAAGTCCGAGTGGTGAATGACAAAGTGACCATCTCCCGACTGCTCGTGCGAGTTATTTCCGGCCTCCAACTAAACATTTCTCCAGACACGGCCATAGACAATGGATACGTTTCTGAAACTACCGTCACTCGCCGTCTTACGGCTCAGTATCAGGTGAGCTATGTACCAGCAACCGTAGACTTCTGTCATCTTAGTTAATGGCGTATAAAAGACTCAGATTAGCTCATCAGAGCCTCTATGCTGAGTTACTAATACGTCAAAAACCTTAGCAAAACATGTGTTTTGCTCAACGTGGCGCCCAAAGTGAGTCAAAAATAATGATACTGATTATTTGTGGCCACACGTTGGGCACCAATATTCTAGCCCTCGCTTCTTAGTTATCTAGCCTCAAAGTAAGCAGAGCTTGTGTTATGAGAACTACTTACATGACTGATATACTACTTAAACAACGTCCATTGTAATAACGCATAACCTTAAAATAGTTTGACCAGGATCGAGTGTAGAATCGTGTTACTTTTTGGGTAGATTATTTTTACAAATTAATACATTTTCTTAAAGCCGCAGTGTCTAAATAGTTTTAAAAAATCTTGACAGTTCCGCGTGGCGCGGCATGCACATCATTTATAAGATTTCTAAAGCGATCAGAACAGCATAAATATGAATATCTTCTACAATAATTAACTAAAACAAATCAGTTATTGATATATAAATTTATTATAGTTAAAAAACATTTGGAGTGGCTGAGGTATTGCGTTATTTCATTTAGACCCTTCAGACTCAGTTTTATCTATTTATTTTACAGGAGGGTTTACTTGACATAGATCTGGAGTTTTCTGACGGCAGCCGCACGGCGTTACGAGATGTGGCCGTGTCGGACTATTATCTTCTAGTTGAAAGCCTCGATCCTGAAGTCGTTGCTTTCGCTCCCATGCTGGCTTCAAAGCATCCTCGAGTCATTGCAGTTGGAGAAGGTACAAAACATCAGATTACTTTATGTCTAGGTTTCTTCTTTTTTTTTTATAATATTCAACGGCAGTATGTTTTTGTTGTAAAACATTAAGGTGGCTCTTCAAGATCGGCGAACGCGTTGGCCCAATGTCAAGTGCCATAATTCGTGTTTGTTAATGTTAATGGACTAACATAAATAAACACGCTTTAAAATCTTTAAGTGTATTTGCGCAGAACCATCGAGCCTAGGAGCCTAGAAAAATCAGGCAGCATAATCTGTTTATTTTTTTATTATCTTTCATTCTTCAGTCTTTGAGAAGGAGCTTTGCCCATGTGGAACACAGTCGTGAGCGTTAGTTTTCCCAAACTGTATCTTGTGCTGAATGTACTTCACTGATTTTCAGGTAGCGGCGAATTACTCCGAGTGACACTTCTAACTCCCGATCAATGTCGCTCCGGTCCTTTACGCCGAGTGGCTTTGCCTGGCAAAGGGGACACTAAAACTCCAGCCAACATCAAAAACATACCGGGTGCCTTAGCGACTGCCGCAGCCAGTGTGGATGTAGATTTCAGTGGAGGGGACTCCCCGCAAAGACCGGACACTCCGCAGAATGATGACATCATGGCGAGAGGCGGAATTAGGAGTGGATTGGCTGATCTCGGTGATGTTTTGAAAGGTTCGTTGAAACAATATTCTGATTGGCTAACCTCGGGACGTAAATCTGTATTCCCGTTTGAAGGGTATATGGTTTCAGTAAAATTACAAGCACGTGAAGCTTATCTTTCGTTATTTCTCTACCACTATAGTTGGATAAAAAAACGAGATCTCGTTTGTTTATGAATAACTGTCAAAACTTAAGATTCTTTTGTCTCACATTTCGGTACGTTAAAGGCGGTTATGTCCGCTTTTATGTTATGTTATGTTATGTTTTATGTTATGTTCAGGGGGCTAGACAAATACCTCACGCTTACTTTTCCTTTCACGCTAATGCAAATTTTTCAAGGTAAAGCTTGGCAGCTGTCACGTGACATTTCCGCAGCTAATGTCATTCCCATGCAATTCAATCTTTCCGCAGGAGTTAACGTCAACAGAACGTGGTATTGGTATTTGTCTAGACCCCAGTCCAGCAAAGGAATGGAATTTATTGCCGGAGGCTGGCTTCCTCGATAAATATAATCTTAGAGTTTTCAAGTCGAAAGTAAATTGGATATGCAATCGTTTCAATCTACATATTAATTAATTGGTGCTCATGAGTCTACGTACATTGTAACAATTCCTTTTTCAGGGCTCTCCCCATTTAAGGACGAGAACAATCACGAGCCAACGGTACAAGCGCAGCACTACAACTCTATTTACCGCAACAACCTGCATCCGAGACATCAGCCGCCTCCTCATATGACACCGGTTGAAATCGGTAAGGAAAATATAAAATGATATGTACATGAATACAAATAAAATAAATCCATTACGAACAATATTGACAAGTTCAATACATAAATTAAATAAAACACCCAACAGTCGCATAGTCCTGACCCCACACTACGAGGATTCGCTTTATCTAAAAACCGTAGCAAACGATCTATAGATAGCTCAATTGATCTACTTCTATCCTTTATAAGAGGAAAATAAGAGCTAGCTCTGGTAAATAATAAGTTGATGTTTAGTTTACAATACTTACCTACCTTAAATAAATAATTTATTTGCAGGAATGTACGTTCTGCTTGGAGCTTTCTGCCTTGCGATTTTGGTGAGTTTCAATATTTCCTCATATGAAATACGAAGGTTTTTCATTCACAGACACCACACTAAGACAATTTGAAAGGTTCTAGTGACGTGTGTTAAGCCTTTCCTTGAAGTCTTACAAAATGACTTTATAAACCTGAATTCTAATAAATAAATCGGGTATATTATCTACCCTAACACTATAAATGGTCACCTACAAAATAATCATAACCAATTCCAGGTGTTTGTGGTATCATGTGTGGTATATGCGTCTCGCCTGAAGCCTACAGCGGCCGACGCTGCCGTCACCGGCGGCCGCAAGATGCCGGCCGTCGCAGAGGGCGGTAGAATCCAGGTCGCGGGTCTAGTGGGCACCACACTCGGTCTAGCAAGAGAGAAACCTTCTAGGGAGTCAACTACAAATGCGCATGATTGGGTTTGGTTAGGTAAGTTTGCTTTCTTTCATCGAAAATAATCTGATTACCTACACTTGAGAGCAATTTGAATCCGGGTCAGTCACACAAACCCACTATATATATCGAGAATTAAGTTCGCTAGCTAATTCATTTAAACAAAGTGTTTCATAAACTAACATTAACATGCAATCCAACTAAGTACTATTATAAACGTTTATAAGGATGGATTGTTACTTTTTCACGCAAAAACTCCTGAACGGATTTTGATTAAACTTTACAGTAATATAGCTAAATCTACTATTGTCGATCAAGAGGATAAGACTAGAGTCTTATAAAAGGTTAAAATCAGACTTTTTCACAGGCCGAGCGACAATCGAGCGAAACGGGAACCGCGTCCCAGCAAACCGCAACTCAAACCAACAGATCGACAACAGGCAAGACAAAGAGATGCGTATCACCTCCAACCCACTGAACTACAACTATGTGGATCCCGATGACGCTATTAAGGACAATGGAAATGTTATGGTGACGAGTTTCGACAACCCGAATTCTATAGAGCTACCTTCGCAGAACGATCGGAGGGAAAGGGTTATAGATTCGACGACGTATTGCAAGAAATCGTCGAGACATGCTAGAACTCAGTCGGGGGAAGGACATTGGCAGTAAGTAGCTCATTAATGCTTTATTCTGTCAATTTACGGATTTCATCAATTGTTACTAAAAGTAGTTGTCTTCTCAACAATAATCTTGAAAGGTAAATTTTGCTAGCAGTTCCTGTAGATACTTACTAAAAAAATATCAATAATATCCATTCAAAGGTTGTCTGAAAGAAATCACTAACTAAGAAATGACTTTTATGCGGTAAGATCATATAGTAACTTTAATTTTAATGTTATTTTTTATTCCAAAAACTATCGTGAACTTGACTATTCATATTGTAAAAACGGGAATTTTCACGTATTGCACTATCGGTGAAGGCACCGACTAAGTTTCGACTCATTCCGAGAGTCTTCATCAGGGTGAGTGGTTGCGACTTTCTCCTTCCGCGTCGCGCCGTGCACTACGCGCTGCCGCACGTTGTGCGCGGTTATAAAGGCGCGCGAGTGGAGGGGGCGATTGTGTTCGTAGCGTTGTAGTAACTACTGGTGGTAGGGGTGCTACATCGTCTACGCTACTGCTCACGTCGATGCAATAACCTATTCCTGGAGGAGCCAGACAGGCTACGCTCACTGTGGCAATGTCAGATTCGACTCCCCCGTTATCATGCAGTCCATACAGACATGACTTCCAGGCGGGGGGTAAAGCCCATCCACGGTCTCTGTTAAAGTTTGGTAGACGACCTATCTCGATAGCTTCGCGGATCTTGCGAGGAACGAAAAACTTTTCTCTTGCCAAGACCCGGGCTTTATCAAAACGGATATAGTGCGTCGTACCAGTGACCAGCGAATGCTCTGCTATGGCGGAACTGTTGATATCTAAGTTCTTCACAGCGCGTATGTGTTCGGTGAGCCTTGTAGAAATGTTGCGTTTTGTCTCGCCGATGTAGCATTTACCGCAGTCACAAGGAATCTTGTAGACACCGGGGACACCTAATGGGTCTCTATCCTTGGGAGAACGTAGCAATTGTCTCAATTGTGTCAGGGGTCGGAATATCGTTTTTATGCTGTACTTTCGACGTAAGACGTGCCCGATTTTATCTGTTATTCCCTTAACAAATGGTAAGTATGCTACAGCTCTCTCTACCGATGCCTTGCGTGACCTCATAGACGTGTTTGCGATCCGAAAACTTTGTCTCCAACCATAGCCGTTTCTCTCTAACACCTCTTTCACATGTGACAGTTCAGCATCCACGTATTGTGGGTCACACAACCTAAGAGCTCTATTTATTAGAGTGCGTGGTACAGAGGCGAGGTGTGCTGGATGGTGGTGAGAGTCAGCTCTAAGGTATCTGTCTGTATGTGTTGGTTTGCGGTATATCGAATGTGAGAAGCGTCCTGAAGTTTCTCGCTTGACCAACACATCTAGAAAAGGCAGAGTTTTGTTTTGTTCACGCTCCACAGTGAAACTGATTTTAGGGTGTCTGGTGTTCAAATGTGTAAGTAACGGTGTGATGTTATCTTTATGTATTATGGCAAACACGTCGTCTACATACCGCCACCAGTGTCTTGGCTTAAAAGGTACATTTTCCAGCGTTGTGGACTCAAACCACTCCATAAAAATGTTTGCGACTACCGGAGCTATAGGAGACCCCATCGCTACACCCTCCATTTGCAGAAAATAATCACCCCGCCACATAAAATAGCCACTAGACAAAAGAAACTCAATCACCTTCATGTACTCGATAGGTATTGAAGTAGGTAGCAATAATTCCTGAATTATAGTTATGGTGTCCGCTATCGGTACATTGGTGAACAGAGAAGTTACGTCGAAACTCACCATACATTCATCTTCCTGTATTACTATTCCATCCAACAGTTGTGTGAAGTGGGTGAAGTCTTTCACGTAGCTATCCGTTTTTCCTGTGAATGGAAGCAGTACATTCGCCATAAAGCGCGCTGTTTTGTACGTTGGTGAGTCTATCTGGCTTACTATGGGGCGAAGAGGCCAATTGGGTTTATGAATTTTAGGAAGGCCATAGATCTTTGGAGAAGTGGGATTCATGGGTCGTAATCGCTCATACAAGTCGTCAGAAGTTGCTTGAAGTAACTCCTTCAACTTTTTAGTTACTCTAGCTGTGGGATTGTAGGTGGCTCGTTTATAAGTTGTGGCGTCGTCCAGTAATTCCAGCATTTTTTGCTCATAAGCCGTTGTATCCACAATAACAGTTGCATTCCCTTTATCTGCTGGGAGCACCAGTACGTCCTGATTATCCCGCAAACTCTTCAGGGCTTTCCATTCGGGCTTTGTGATATTGGGTTTAGGTAACTTGGCTTTCCGCACCATAGACGCAACATCTTGTCGTAAGCACTCAGCGTCGTGCGCAGGAATTTTGTTTCGCGAGATGGTTTCCTCGACGCTAGAAATGATCGCTTCAACTGGTACCTTATGCGGGGTGGGTGCAAAATTAAGACCTTTTGATAATACCATTTTTACATCATCTGACACCACTAGAGTTGATAAATTAATCACCGTTTTGTCATCATTAATGGGACAATTTGCCACGACTGGTTGCTTGTTTTTGTTTGTCAGACGCTCAAATTTGGAGTTATGGGTATTTGTTATCCTGATTCTCACTAACTCTGCCCTGTTGGCTGACATTGCATCCAGTGTATCCCATAGATCCGGTCTTAATACTCCAGACACTTGTTGGTGTAGGTCATACAATTCCTCTGATACAAACGCAATTTTCCGGTAATATTCTCGAATTACCCGCGAACACAATTTGTTATTAAAATCGTCAAAGACTTTTTGGTAGTCCCGAATGCACTTAACCGGCTTAACACGCATGTACTTTGGCACTACACCTGCTTCACTGCACTTAACCGTATAACTTAAGCCGCACTCGAGTTTGTTACGTTTTGTTCTAAGACTCGCGAACCGTTTAACTTTTTTAAGCCATACCTCCCCGTAGAGGTTAGCAATTTTATTCCAAAAACTATCGTGAACTTGACTATTCATATTGTAAAAACGGGAATTTTCACGTACTGCACTATCGGTGAAGGCACCGACTAAGTTTCGACTCATTCCGAGAGTCTTCATCAGGGTGAGTGGTTGCGACTTTCTCCTTCCGCGTCGCGCCGTGCACTACGCGCTGCCGCACGTTGTGCGCGGTTATAAAGGCGCGCGAGTGGAGGGGGCGATTGTGTTCGTAGCGTTGTAGTAACTACTGGTGGTAGGGGTTTAATGTTATTGTTTATTTCATAAGGTGAACTATTAAAAAGTATTTTCGTTCCTTCATTAATACAAGACACAACGCACGTTTTTTTCCCGAGGAAGTACTTGCCTAGTTTGTCTAAGTTTCCGCAATAATTTCAGACAGCCTAGCTTTGAGGTTTCAATAATAGGTACGCTTTTTAGTAGCGCCATCTAGTTGTTTGCTCAGAAACTCAATTTTTGTTTTCAATTTTTCAACGTTCTTATTTTCTGAATAAAAACCATTTTGCGCCTTGTTTTCTTGAATGCTAGTAGTGATCAAGTGTGTGTGTTTAAATAATGAGGGTATAATTTCCTACATTCGGCCTGCAGGGCAGATGCTGAGGACCCGGAGGAGTACCGACCTCCCGTGCCGCCACATCGGAACTCCTCGACTCCTCAGCCACAGATCCCCGTGCCCCCTAGGAACGCAGGCAAAGTAAGCCAAACACATTATTTCACAGGGCAGTAGACCTTGGGACGCTGAATTATGAAATTAATATAATATTTTGTAGAAAAAAAAATTCGCTTCAAATAACAGGAAGTCCAATATGAAATTTCATCCCCCATTTATTTTTTCATAAAATTTATATGGGACCGCCCTACCCATACCTACCCTACCCTACCCATTAAGAAAATAATCATTTTAATCGGTTTATAATTTTGGCGAAGATATCGCGTAACATACAAAAACATTCAGACGAATTGACCACTTCTTGAAAATGAAGCTGGGCAGTAAACATGGGATGATTTGGTGATGGCAGGTGGAGTAAGGCCTTGGCTGATTGGTGGCTGACTAGGGGACTTGGCAGACCGAGAATTAGATGGAAAATTATATTGTTGCCATACAGCGGAAGACCGGATGCAAAGGGCCCAGAACCGAATGGAATACTACCTGTTACACTCAATCTTCTCAGCATAATATCCGGCTACCGTCTTGGGCCACCTCCACCTACCGACTTCCTGTTCCCCAGTTGTTTTCAGTTCTGCAGTCAACATAGATTCTATTGTCAACGTAGATTTTGATGAATCTATTTGCTCAGCCTTTTCATTCACTGTTTTAGTACATTTTCTGCTGTAGATACAACGCAGATCCACATTCATATCTCCTCGAAAATTTTTAATTAATTCTATGTTGGGCATAAAAAAACGACAGATGATTACTTAAACTCTGAACCTCTAATAGATGAAATTTAAAGATATACATATAGATAGATAAGAGGTATAGAAAATCAAAACTATTTTTCCTCGATTATGCTGACGTTTTGTAGCTAGATTTAGTAACCCTTTATTATGAGCAGCACCTACGCGTTCGCCGGTGGACCGGCGGAACTGAACATCCATATATTTTTATATGATCTCGAGGCAGTCTAGTTGCAATACTGAATGGATGATGTTCCTCAGATTTTGCCCGAGACCGTCATGCCTCCATCACGACGCAGTCACTCACGGAATCACCACAAGAAATACGACCGCGACCATGAGTCGAAACGATCTCCGGAGGGTGGCCGCCGATCAGACCGGTAAGTCGCTAGTAACTGCTAATAAATAGAAGGAAAACATCACATGAAATCTCGCTTGCCTACTTTTGTTGATCTTTCATTGACATTACTTTTAGTCCAATTTTTAAAGTACAGATTGCAGATGTAAAAAAAAAACATTCCAACAATTGCTCGTATGTTATTTCGTGTGTTAGGTTTTTAGACCAAAATGAGAGATAGTATCTGTCACAAAGTGTAGGTAAGTTAATAATGGAAAACTAAAATCAACATAAACTTCTTATGTTCCAGAATTATTGATTTGAACAAGACGGATTCCCCCTACCTTAGCCGAGACATGCAGCCATACAAACGCGACTCTAACCCTATCCGTGACGATTTCGACGACAACCCAGTAGACAAACTGACCAGCAAGGAAGATTGCTCGCGCCTCTTCGAGTTTGATAACGACGCTCCTCTAATCATGGAGAATAAGGACTATAGAGAGATTGTGGGCTTGAACAGAGGCACAGACGATTCACGACGCACCTTCGCCAAGCCCGAAAGCCCTGATTACATGCATGACTCTGGAATAGGTAAGGAAAAAAAATATAATTTCCTGAACTTTAATAGCTGATTTTATAACGATACTAGCTTATGCCCACGGCTTCGACCGCGTAGTACCCGGATAAAAAGTAGCCTATGTGTTATTCTGATGTTTAAGCTATACTGTAAAGTTTCATCAAAATACGTTCAGTAGTTTTTGCGTGAAAGAGTAACAAACATCCATCCTCACAAACTTTCACATTTATAATAGTAGTAGGATTCAGTAGAAGGCATGGTCCACAGTATTTGAAATTGGCAACTCAATGAGATTGTAGCACAATGTCAATGAACCGAATTAATAAAATTATACTTTCAATACGTGAACTAATGTTATATGTTATCTTCTAACTGGAAATTCACAATGACGCTCATTAGACGATTAAATTAAAATGTCTAAAGAACCGACCAAATTGAAATTGAAAGGCACCTGAAAATCATTATCCGTATTTAGTTTTGTTATTTTCTGCTATCAGGATTGCCGGAAGTACAGATGAGACACAAGAGTAGGCCCAAAGGAGAGTTCGTTGACGCTACAAACCAGAACAAAGGTAATCTTTTAGGGCCTTTGCTTATATATAAATATTTCTAAACAATTGATTATCAGGTAAGTATATTTTTATCTATTATTCAGTCCAAATTATACTGTTACTTTATCACTTTTTAAATGTGCTATTTGATTTTAAAAAAGGTTGGTTTAGGAATTCACCTTTTCTTAGGAAATTTTGTTCACTTTCATAGACCCCATCCCCCTTTCGGGTTCTGATGAGCTTTCAGAAACACGAACTTGAAATCAGTGAATATCGACTATATTTCTGATATTTGATAACTGATATTTAAAAAATTAAAACCTAGTATGCATGTTCTGGCAAACTCTGTACAGTAGGATTATGTTCCGGTTTACAGGCAGCGGCTCCCCGGAGGTGAAGCGCGCTACGATCGTTGGCAACCCGATGTACTCCCGCGGAGAGCCCCTCGCCCCCGCCCCCTCCTCCGGCCCCGCGGAGCCCCTCGCCCTCGACGACCTCCACATGGACTACGACCAGATCATGCACTACTTCCACAACCTCAAGGTATAAAGCAACCGCAACCCGCTTCTAGTCTAGTTGCTGAATCGCTTACATCGTGCCTGCTATCGGCGACTTCACTTCGATGTTCGATGTACTCTCTTATGAATAGCCTAATTCTATGCATTTAATCTAGATTAATGTTTTATACGTTTATACATAACGCCGTACAGTATTATCTATGTTAAGTGTTAGACACGGTTTCGGGTTAACTCCTACACCACACATTCCACTCACATGTCTTCTATCTGATCATTCATACCTTCCACGTAGAGATAGTGCAGCTACCTCTTATCACTAGCGTTGTAGTCACGTTCTTCTAGAATTTGAGTGAATAGATTCAGATTTTTGACAAATTTTTAAAATTTTTCGCAGGAATCAAACGCCTGAGTAGAGCAGATCATTGCAAAGATCCGGCAGATATTGTCTACGTATAATTATCAGCATATCAGCAATGCTACAATCGACGTATACGATGATGCCGGGCTGGAGGATAGTACTGTTGACACACGCAATAACAACAACAATTCTAACGACGCACACATTTATGAAAACATTTACAAGGGGAATGAGGTCGCGCCCACGCAAATGCTCTGTGACTCCATCGCCCACAAAAATACTTTCATGAAAACACAACTCAAGTTCTTGTTAGAGCACTTGAGTGAAGCGTACGAATAATGTTGTAAGCTGTCAATGTATTATCCTCGGTAGATAACAATATGTGTCTAATTGTGGATCCTTGCAGTGATCGAAAGCGAAAATATAATGTAACTGTTTTATAATATTATCGTTAACATATTTACTCTAGTCAACTACAAAGCTACACATTATTTAAAATACCTTATAATTATGTGTGCATTTAGTAATACTCATAAGAATATATTTCAGTGATTAATTCGCTGATTGAAGTTTGTGTATTGTTCATGAATAAGTTTTTCAAACCTATGGGCTAATTTTCGTCTACAAAATGTATTGCTAACGATATCCCCATTAAATTCCATACCAAATAAAATAACTGCATTTCTTCTAGAACTGTACATATTTTTCCACTAGAAGGTAAAAACGCTACCTCACTTTTAACTTATAGCTTAGCTAATAACCCTACGCAAAGTGTAAACTATGGATAGTATTTATTTTGTAAATTAGGCAGATTTCTGTTGTCCTATTTGAATTAAACAATATTTTAAAATTAAGACTGCAACATGCCAGTGTCTAGTAAAATATATTAATATTAAGAATTGTAGAATTAAGAGCCGGTACTAGTCACATTTACTGTAATTAATCTGAGCTAATTATTTTGCTCAAGTGTATACAACTTTTGCTATTGGCACAACTTTTAAGGCATTCTGATTCCAGTGTTAAGATTAGTTTAAACCATTTATTCCGTTAAAACTAGGAGAATAGTTTCGGCCTACTACCTACACTTGAGAACCTTTACATGAATGAGGACTGGCTATTGTAATAATGAATGCAGTCAATTTAAATAATTGCCATATCATATAAAAAACCTAGCGCTTGTATAATATTGTAAACACTATTAATTTATTGAATGTACATTGCATTTATGTGTAAGTTAGTGTACTAGGCTTTGTAAATATTGTTATGAAGTTATATAATTTATAGGTGGAGTTGAGAAAACAGAATATAGAGGATAAATTAAATGTGGTAGAAGACGCTTATCAATGACAAAGTAGCGTTGCACTATATCATGAATTGTCTGTTATATTTACACTGAATAGTAAATGTTTTGATCTAGTATTGTGCATTGATGTGATCCTAAAATATTAGGAGCCCGACTTATAAACGTAACTTTCAGCTGATGCTATTTCAATGATTATAATTATAGAAGACGCCTAATTATTGAGAAATTGTACCATTGAATTAGCAAAGACAAAATATTAAAATAGTGTGTTTGGCTTTTGTCGTTAGGTTAGGCAAGAGTTTAAGGTCCTAAGTACTATGCTGTAGTGTTTGTTACTTTACACATTTGTTTTTGTTGAGTTTTTGCCGTTATTGTAAGGAAGGAATTTATTAATTATTGCTACAAGATTTAAACATGTATGCAAACTGAGGCTTATCACGATCCTTTCATGAAATGTCAAATTTAAATAAACAATTATAAAGTACATACTATCATTTCGATTTTTTATGAACCTTTTCCTCCCTTGTAAAAAGCTAACCCATGCATAGCCTTACATTCGCTTAAGCGAAAAAACTCATAAATTTAACCTTATGGTTATTTGTTAAAATGCAGGCCAATTTATGCTGTGTTGTGAAGACAATACCACATGTTCTTGACGTTTGGATGGCCCACTACTGAAGCATAAAATAGTATTATACTTATACATAACTCGCCTCTGCCCACGGCTTCGCCTGCGTGGTACTCGGATAGAAAATAGCCTGTGTTATTCTGATGTATAAGCTTTATTACTGTAAAGTTTCATCAAAATCCGTTCAGTTGTTTTTGCGTGAAAGAGTAACAAACATCCATCCTCACAAACTTCCACGTTTAATAGGAATTATCCACGTTATATAGGAATAATAATAGGATAGTACTACGTAAAAATTGCCACTCACCCCTCCCGCCGATCCAACTTTCCTCGCCCCGCCCGGATTTCAATAGTTAATGCATTTCACATACATAAACCTTGTATGACTGGTTAAATTTTAATGTGAGTAGCTGGAGAGTGACTTGTCGACCGCTGTGGCGCAGTGGGCGAAGGCCCGCCTGAGACGCAGAAGGTTGCGGGTTCAATTCCATCGCGGGACAAAAAAGTATATTAGTAGTATATATTTCAATAGTTAACGCATTTCACATACACAAACCTTGTATGACTGGTTAAATTTTAATGTGAGTAGCTGGAGAGTGACTTGTTGACCGCTGTGGCGCAGTGGGCGAAGGCCCGCCTGAGACGCAGAAGGTTGCGGGTTCAATTCCATCGCGGGACAAAAAAGTAAATTAGTAGTATATCAGTAAGCAAGTAATACAAGCTCTGTTTAGTTTAGGGCTAGATGATGCTGTGTGAAAATGACCAGCATTAATTTATTTGTCTGATGATCTAAACCTGCTTTTAGATCATAGTGTAGACGTGATAACCGTATCTTCAATACGGTTATCACGTCTGAGTCACCCACTATAACGTAGGTCAAAAAATAATGTCGAGATCTTTGCACCTACTGAAAGAAAACTTCTCCAAGATAGATCTATTATTTATTTCTATTCATAAATTTATGGTGACTATAAGGTAATATTATTTACAAGTGTTTTCCATACCAGCGTTGGTCGAATGGCGAGAGCATCCTATGACAGCCACCCATATTGTTTTGGATGATGAATTTTAAGGAGTACTTATTCCTGTTATTTTCTTCCAACCACTTTTCTTTGGCAGCATTCTTCTCCATTATTTCTTGTGAAACGGGCTCTGCTGCAAACGGTAGTCTCTCTGCAACTATTCTCAACATATTCTTCACCTAGAAACAGAAGAAAATAAATAACAATCATGAATCAAGAAAGGCATCACGATTCTTGAGTTCACGAGTATTGTGAGTATGAGCTAGTTTTTGGGGGCGAAAATATTACGCCATCTACCGGTGAGTAGTATTCTACTAGAGTTTGAAACAAACCCTTTGTTAAACTAAGTAATAAACAACAACCGCTGGCGAAGAAAGGTTTTTGAATAGCGACCCGAACTGGACAACGCAGTATACGAAAAGCCCCTCCACCTGATAGATGGATGACATCTTAAAGATTGAAGGAAATTGGTGGATGGAAGTTGAACAAGATTGTTCGTCTAGGTACTCTTAAGGGAAGGCCTATGTTCAGTAGGTACATAGCCTTCACAAACACTGAGGAAATTAGAGTTTTCAAGAAAATAACGAATCGCTTTTAGAAAGAAAATATAAATGCATGTGAAAATTAGTACCTATCTATTTTCAATTCAATTTAATTCCATTAAGATACAATTATTGTACACTTGGAAAAGTCATTTTAAATTTTTTAAGGTGGTGAGGTTATTATAATTTATAAAATACATTATAAGTACATAATACATTTTAGAGAAGAAAAAAAAACAAACGAGTATGATTACATAAAAATTTTGACATTAAAAAACACCTTATTTTAGAATTAAATTCTAATAATGAAATAATTAATTATTAGATATAAAAAGCATAAAAAGCTGTTATCAACTTTAGCAAGTCTATGTTTTGGAACAACTATATTATGTTTATTGCGTGTATTGTAATTGTGAATGTCACTTTTTAATCTGAAATTGTCAATATGTAATTTAGCATAAATTAAATTTTGATAAATATATTCGCAAGTAAATGTCATGATATTTAAATGCTTAAATTTTAGTCTACACGATTCTAATTTATCAATTTGCAATATGAACCGTATCACCCGCTTCTGCAACACAAAAACTCTATTTACCTCGGCATATTCACATTTCCCTCCAACTTCGATGATAACCCTTCCAGCTTTGATAGGTGTGACATAATGGTCAATTGCACCTTTCCCGCCGCCCATTCTCTGACCCTGGCCCTTCTTAGTGATGGGTTGCCATGGGGGATCCACTCGCCATATCGCAAACATTATCTTCTGGTCAAGATGTCTGGCAATAGTTAGACGAATCATTTCGAAATGCTCAAACTTCAGTCTGCCGCCACCAGTCGCCTGAAAAAGATTAATATATTATTATTTACAGAAAAATCTTCCTTAAAGTAAATTTTTGCCAATTTTTCAAACTCCCTAACTTACCCATAAAACTTATCTCTAAGAATCATTTTCGAAGTCATAGAAATCGATTTAAAAAATTGACATTTTCGTCAGATTAGTACTATTATATATACTTACCTAGTTAGATAGATAGAAAATTCTTTATTGCATAACTATTAAGTACAACTATATAGGCAAACTTAATGCTAGATAGCATTCTCTTCCAGCTAACCTTTGTGTTAGTGGAGAAGAGTCTTGAGGTAGTGCATGAATATAAGAAATTATAGGCTAGAGCTAATCTATTAATAAATCGATCTATCTAGTTACCCTTGATATTGCTTTTTACTTTACGATTTTTTATTGTCTTTAATTCATTGGGAGAGAACGACATCCTTGGCCTCAGCTCACGCTTTTCGGGAGACAGGACTACAACTATAACGTTAATACTACAATTTGGCAAAATAAATAATTTTATCATTATTATTTTACTCAGCCTTTTAAGGGATTAATGATAACAGACAACTACTTATGGCAAGCACCTATGCAAAACAGTTAACAGAACTGTACTTTTAGTTCAAAGGTTGATAATAATGCTCTGATAGTTAATATCACAGAATTATTATTCACTATAAATTTATGAGATCAATAAACCACCAGAACACCAGAGTCCCGGCAAGGTCGAATTTTTGGCATATTAATCATATTATACAATCTTGAAAACACCATAATTTTGTACATGCTTTGATTCAATTAATTAATGCCACAAAAGAGTTGAACTTGTCTGTTGAGGATATTAACTTGTTAGGTAGGGTGTTTCTTCAAATGAAATCCTTTTTTTGATGATGTTGCTTTATATTGAGCATTTATGTGGCTTATTGAATAAAATAATACATTCAACACGTCAGTCGCTGTGAGATTGTCGGCCAAGTAAAGGGCCCTCCAGAGCGCAGAGTCGCGGGTGGGACGGCTGAACTGGTTTCCTCGTGAGTAAGTCATCTCGGTTCGTATTTGTTTTGCTAAACATGTCATTGTACACACATAAAATAAAAAAATACTTACAACTATGCCATACTGTTTTAACTGCAAGGAATTGTGCAATAATTCAGGCCCTCTCATGTAGCGGAGCCTTTTTTGCATCTTCGGAGGTTTTAAATTTGGCGGGTAAGTGGGCACCTTCTCAAACACACGCAGCCTTTGGCGTTCAGGTATTTCAATGTCTATAATATTTTATAAATGTCAAGGTAGTTAGATACTAAGCCAGCTTCGTACTTACTACCTCGTGTGTTCATAAGTCTTGAGACACAGTAAAACTAAAATATTTTTGGAGCTAAGTTGAGTATTCATTTATTGGATATTAAAATTAAAACTACTGACATCTAGATCTGTATTTAAAAATAAATCATTCAAAATGGCCGCCTTTGCATTCAATGCAGGCCTTCAAACGCGTGCGCCATTCATCTATGGCGGCACGAATCTTTTCAATGGGAATCCGTTTCGATTCTTTAATAAGGGCTCGCTTGAGAGAATCCAGGTTTGGGTGAGACTTTCTGCATGCCCTCAGCTCCAATTCCGTCCATAAAGAATAATCCAAAGGATTCAAGTCAGGGCTTGACGAGGGCCAATCTTCGCTCCGAATGAAGCCTGGCAAATTGGCCTCCAGCCAACGTTGGGTAGTCTTAGCTTTATGGGAGGGAGCAGAGTCCTGTTGGAAAACCCAGTATTTTCCAGCGAATAGCGTATCATTTAATGGTTTAACCACCGCTTCCAATATGTCGGTTTGGTAATTTTGTGCCTTCACCTTGACGCCTTGCTGGCAAAAATGAAGCGAAGTGACCCTCTCGTAGGAAACACCCCACCAAACCATCACACTTGCTGGATGATGAGTGCGCTGGACATTGCGTACAGATGGCTGGACGTCCTTTGAACGTCTGGCGTAAACCTTATTGTTCTGCCGGTTAAACTTTTCTTCCACCGTGAAGATCTTTTCATCGGTAAACAGGATATTTTTTGGATCGTGTCTCTTCAATAGGTTCCGACATCGTTCCAGTCGCAATTTACGAAGACGCTCGTTTAAATAATGCACTTTCCTTCGACTGTAGGCCTTTAGTTTAAGATCATATTTAAGTATCCTGTTCACCGATATTCGCGAAATGTTGGTCTGCAGAGCTAATTTCTTTTGAGTCCGGCAAGGGTTGCGACGAATTCGCTTTCTGATTACTTTGATGTTGGCGGGCGTCCTTACAGACCGCGGGCGGCCACATCTTCCACGGTCTTCTAAAGAGCCGGTCTCCTTGTACCTCTTTATGGTATAATACACAAAGTTCCGACTACATCCCAAACTTTGGATTTCACTAAAAACTTGCATTGGTTTTTTTCCTGCTTGAAACAGTGAAATTACAGTCGCACGCAAATCTTTTGTTGGCGCCATTTTCATCACGGAGAATGAAACAAATATTCAAATGTATATTTTTTCTGATTCAAAACATTCGAAATTTAAAATTTTAAAAGTTTAAAAAAGGTTGCATGAATTACTTTCTTTTTAAATTAATTAAATAAGTTCGTCTCAAAACTTATGAACACACGAGGTACAGTCAAATAATGTAATGCTAAAGTAGCATAACTCAAGATTTGAGTAGAGTTGGAAAGAGATCTCACTATCATGTTATATTGTTCATTATCAGGCTATCATTTTCTAATAGTAAAAACTATTAGAAAATGACATGATTAGTCATGATTTAGTATCATTCAATGATTTGTAACAGTTTTTCCACTGTTGTAGAAATAGCAAATAGCAATCTTCACTCATTATTTCCTGACTAGAATAAAGTAGTATTACCTGATAATACAGATGGATATTATCAAAATTTATAAGCAACCTGATCTGTGCCACTATGTGTTATTCAGCTAAGTTTTAGGTGGCTTCCTGATATGTCTATGTCACAGCCAACAATCTTAGTTAGCCTCTTACTTAACAGCCTTTTTACTTTACAACTTATGCAACATATTGACTTCCAGCCAGAATGTGCTGCCATTATAGCTTTATTGTAAACAGATGACAGTGAGTAGGTTAGGTTAATAGGTTTTCTTATTGATTGAATGGCTTTATATCATTCAAGCCTATAGTTGAAAGGTTTTGCTTAGTAAAATGGCTTAACTGTTAATAAAGCTAGTTGGTGACATCTAGATTACATTAATAGAATGGAAAGTGTGTTCTGTTTGGTTTTCTTTTTAAGCTATGGCTTTTTTTGTTACCAGGGTGTCTAGACATACACCTCACATAGTTTTATTTCATGCTAATGCAAATTCATCAAGGAAAAACTTGGCAGTATCCCCATGACATTTCCACAGTTAATGTAATTTCCATAAAATTCAATCTTTGGCTATAACTCCAACAGAAAGTGATTGTTGTCTAGACACCCTGAGCTCTGTCTATCACAATTTGCATTGTCTCATAGGCCACATCTTACTAGTATGTGACATTGCATTGCACCTGCCACCCTGAGACATAATGGTAAATAGTATCATGTGCCTGTAATTTCCCCAGCACCCAACCCCTTCAAACCGAACCACATCAATGTGAGCATTATAGCTTGGTGGCAGAAAAATAGGTATGATGGTAGAGTACTTCCCTGAAATAGCTCTTTCGAAAGTTAGAAAAGCTAGCAAATAAACAGCAACGGTTCAATCTCTTAAGAAAAGTACTTTTACAAAAATACAAGTTTGAATAGGTTATGTAGATAGGTACTTACGGTCATAATTTTTGGGCGGTGGAAAATATTTTAGGCCTGCAGTTGCCGGTAGTTGTATACATTCTGGGCGTAAAAGTCCTGTAATGACGATGGAACGACTGAATATGGGCAGAACTTGGATGTTTCTTTATCAGAGTTATCACTTAAACTTACCAACAGATATTCTAAATGTTCGGGAAAACATTTCAACATGTAACTGGGTAGGGACGAGCACTCGTTACTTATATGAAATATGAATACTTCCAAGTTGAAAAACTTAACGAAAATAAATAATAACCTCTTGGTAAAATTTTTAGCAGAGGATATTTTCACACCAACCCACAGAGTACTTTATTCGTTATATACTGCACATAGACTATACATACTACACCTAAATTCCCAGGTATTTAAAGGCCCTTCCCCTTCACCTTAAACCCTTTTTTTCAGCCCCCTAATGTGTTCTTTACATGGAAATTAAAGTTTAATCATGACATTTTTTTTTTTTAGACGGTTTTATTTATCCCACATAAAGCATCTTATTTCAAGCATTTTATAGCTAAAATTGTGATATGAAAACATATATATAAAAACCCATTTCAATTTCAATATTGACTCATCACGCACTTCAAAATCATGTCATCAAAAGAAGGTATTTTGAAACAAAGATAAA
Source organism: Perizoma flavofasciatum (assembly GCA_958496245.1). Taxonomy (NCBI): domain Eukaryota; kingdom Metazoa; phylum Arthropoda; class Insecta; order Lepidoptera; family Geometridae; genus Perizoma; species Perizoma flavofasciatum. Next base: position 6,107,719 of record OY292425.1, on the reverse strand, counting down.
AAAAAAATGTTTTTGTTGTTGATAATTTAATTGAAATGGAAATAAGAGTTCGGCACAGGGTCTATAGGAGTAAAAAAAATAATCTGTGGTACAGGGATAGAGGGAAGTTTGGAGGAGGGGGCTACTGATATTCTAATTCTCGATTTGAAATAGCTTCGACCGGAGAAAAAGTTATAGGTAAACAAAACAAAGTTTTCGTGTTCTTCTTAATTCTTATTGTGTTTTGTATTGTATCATCCAGTCTTGATTTGAAAAGAGACTGTGTAAAATAAAAATAAAACACGGTATCGTATAAGAAAGGATTTACAGGTTTCAGTAAAACACACAAATCGTTACCACATCCCTCATAACTTCGGTTAGAATACACTTTGCATTTGATAGATAAAACTTAAACCCTGGAGAAGCTATGCCTCACCCAAGAACATTGCGGTCTTGCTGTGTGTGCCTATATAATTGGCCTAAGTTATCATAGCTAATTCCTATCGTTAAGGCAAACAATGTGTAGATGGTGACATGGGCTGTTGGTGTTTCTTTAAATAAATTAAACTTTGATAAAAGCTCCCTACTTATCTACTTCATAGCCTTTCTACTGGATATTGTCTTTCTCATTCACATTATTAGCTCATAGGCCACAATCATAGGCACAATTCCATCTACAAATTAAGAAATCATCTCTCTTTTCAGAAATTAAGTTTTGACAACAATGAAATACTTGCGCAGCCTCATCCTGCAAAGGTGTATGTATTTTGACTACTACATAAACATAATTTGGACAGTATCTAATGGATTATTCATTTATTGTAAGGTAATTTGATGTTTTTTGAGCTGTTGACCTACCTACTAAGTTGTATAGTTTCTTACCTGCTCTCAAATAAGTTGTAGCTAATATGGTAGCTAATCTGCCTGTGTTATGTATTGTGCTGCTTCTTCTATGTTTTATTCTAGGACACAAACTAAACCTTTTCAAAATTCATCCAAATTTATTCTGCTGGGGAATATTAGCAACAAACATTCAAACATCCAAACTTTGATTTATTAATATTAGTAGGTTTAGCTGAAGGTATAAGTTATCCCTCCAAACCTGTTTGTCTATCTAATCAGTCTGCATTTACCCTCTGCTAGGGATCTCTAGGACACCTATTTAGTTCTGTGCCAATCAAACACAATGAGTTTCCACAAGTAATTGACTTGCAGAAAGTGCTTCAAATCTCTTTAAACATAGTTTTCTCTGCTTTTCAGCTGGATTATTTGAAAATTCCGAAGCTTTTAGTGGTGACAGCATACCTTCTGATGATCATCACATTTTCTATAAAGCACTATCTTACCCAATGCAGAGGCTTCACATCTAATGTAAGTGCTTACTTATCATCATAATATCAGGTTGTAGACATCCACAAGGGGAAAGGTTCTCAAATAGATCACACAAACCAGATAATGTTTCCACGCATAATGGACCAACTTAGAGTCCGAATGCGTAAAAGGGAGTCCATCTACATCTACAAACCAGATAATGTTGACAACCTCAATGGGCAGCGGTCGAGTAGCCACAGCGATGCTAGAGGTGTTGGTTTGATTCCTGCTGTGGTTGTCCTGTAGCATTTGAATGATCTGCAGATATTTTTTCCGAGTCTGGGTGTTGTGGTACCACAGTACTCATAGTTCCTGATAATAATGACACAGGAAATCCTAGTGTGGGGTCAGGATTATGTTTGTATGTAAGTGTTTGTTGGCTGTTTATGATTATTTTTATGATGTAGTATAGGAAAAAACCCATCCTTCAGACTAATGACATGTCACCATCCGCGCCCAACCGCGCGCGAAAGCATGCTATCTGGCGATAAGTAAAATTAAATGGTGCTATGGTTGAGCATTTCTAATTCACTCACACTTACAACAGTACCATTCATGGACACAAACCCTGCATCTGATGATTACGGATGCTATTGCTTCAATTTATCAGAAGATAATATATTATAGGGCTGGGGTGTTTCATATTCCAGACCAGATACCAGACATTATAGAAAATCTATTGTGTCCCGATCAGATCTGTGATACAGCAGATACTAATTAGGTGAATTATGATTAAAATAATGAATAACAAAATTAACTAAAATAATCTTTTACAGATATCGAAGCTGTCTCGTTTGTTCCTGCTGACAGTTCTGATACAAATGCCACTTGTAAGCTTTTTTCTTATTTCTTCCCCAACCCAGTTGTGTATGCCGGTAGAAGTGTGCCTTCATGGTGTCCTAGTTTTGATGACGTTGATAGAAAGTACAGTAGGTTTCCTGGCAGTTTATGAAGCAGTACAAAATGCTGCAAACCAACGTCCTACGTGCCCGTATTTTCCACCAATAGAGATGAATCCACGCGTCGTTCCAAGGCGTCTTGGCATGAGAGAATTTACTGTGCACGATTCCACACAAACTTCTGAACAGATTCCGCGCGTTGGTACTATTAGGTAGCCATTTCCGCTTTGAAATATATTTTTTAAATGTTCTGAAAATCTCTATACGAGTATGAGTCAACTGTCGAAGGGTTTTTCAAAAACGTACCAAAATGAGCACGTATGTAGAAGAAAGACCGGATAGGAGCTGTTAGCTATCTCATGCTGTGCCATAATTAAAGAAAACACCGACGAGTAAATAAGGATTTATTTTCGGCTGTGGCGAGCAAAATATAGAAAAGGCCAACAATTTACAATGAATAGTGGCAGAACATAACAGCGTGTAAAACTGTAAGATACCTTTAAAACATCAGTTCCTAACTAAATAGGTAAGAATGACTGACTTAATTTCTAGTCTAGATTTAATGAAGTATTATTCATTATTTTCTTTTAATAAAGTACGCCTACTTACGTAATATGAAATACCTACTGTTACATTTTCGGTCAAAAAGAGGATCATATAAATAAAAATAAATCGCAATAATATACTCAAAAGAATTTATTGTATTTAATGGGCATATAATGTTACTCACTTTATAAAGCCATTGTAAGAAAATTGTTTTGTGTGTTACTAAAACGTGTTCACGAATCTCAACACATTGAGCATGCTCTCGCCGTGAATTTATTAGTTAATTTATGCACAGGATGTTTGTAATTTGGTCTCTAGACTTTGGGCTTCGTTGTGTTATCGACTTACTAAAAATCTAACTTTAGACTTACAAGTATACAGCACAAGCTTTGGTTTGTTAAATAATGTTGACACCTGTCTGCGTTGCATTTCCTAAAAGTAAACTCGATTAGACAACAGACCAATTATTATTTTTAAAAATTTCAGTCTGGTTAATAATGAAGGGCGCAGCTATAGGCGCTGTCAAATTTAGTTTAGCTTTAGAAAATGCAAGTTATAAATACAATCTTATGATATAAATGAAGCAGATTAATTATGTTATATAAATTTTTATAAATCAACTTCTACAATAATTTAAAAGGCTGACGATGTTAATTGCTTAGTATCTACTATTAGTGTACACAATACATAATTTAAGAATACTAGAATCTGGCAGGCATTACCTACCATAATCGTCTATAAACTAAAACACAAATATCTATGTATACAACACAGGAAAGTTAGTATCAAATATATAGTCGTCTAAATAAAACATTATTGCATTTTAAATACACTTTTAATTGTTAATTTTAATTCAGATCCGAAACATTTCAAGGCACTGGATATTTAATGCTGAATCTGACCATGTGCTTCGTTAAACTTCCCACTACACATCTTTCTGCAATGCTTCATAAATGTAATTACTTAATTGTCTTCTCTTTGACCATGTCAACAAATTATATTTCCTTTCCTTTCCTTTCAAATACTCATCTACGTACTACATTATTTCAAGTTGGCTAAGCCTTGATTAATGTTAATGACGAATCAAGATATTAAATGATAAACAACCTTAAGCTATGGACGTGTGGGGAATTTATTAAACAATAAAAAAAGAAATAAATATATATACACGTTTCAGACTACTAACGTAGATAAATAAATAGCCTCTTAGCAATTGCACTCTGGATCCCTATCGTCTTAGTTTTAGGTAGGTATTCAAATTTATTAGGTACCTACAATTATATTACATGTTTATGGTTTTAGTCACTTCAATTAAACTCACATAAAAATATGACTATCTAGCTATTAATCTACTGTTTAGTTTACTCTTTAGGTAGGTCTTATATGGTAATTTTCTTCACAAAAATACTTTGATATTCGTTTTAGGTGCCTTGGCGTTGGGTTACACCATATCGTGTTCTCTAAAAAAATCGTCAATCTTACATCTGACAAGGTGAAGCGTTATGTTAAAACGTTCTAATCTAGTTTCAAATTGCTTAACGTTATGATCGACTTCGAATGATTTCATTATTTGAGGCAGAGTTGGCGACATTTTGCAAATTAGCTGAAACAAAAATAATCTGGTTACTAGCACCTCAGAGTTGAGATAAATTTAGTTATCATACATGCTGGTTAGAGGCTTTTATCAATAATAAATAAGTAACGAAATAATTAAAACTGCATCGGGGGTTAGTAAAAGGTAAGACGCGTCATTATAATGTCATTTCCATGCTGGACATTGGTCTTCCCTGAGTAGGTATGTATATAAGTAGTATACCAGTCATCCCACAACACAATCTCTGATACATTTAGTAATCATTCGTGTTGGCTAGAGGCAAGTTATAATGATGAATTATTAATTAAGATTGACTTCAAACTTTAACACTCCCCTATCTTTTGCATCGGTGGTTAGTGGAAGGTAAGACCCATCATCATCATCTACAGCTTAGAAATCCATGCTAGACATTGGTCTCCCCATGTAGTATGTATGTAAGTAGTATATCAGTCATGTAATTCCCATAACACGAACTCTGCTTACTTTGGGGCTAGATGGTGTTGTGTGAAAATGACCAGCATTATTATTATTAATATGACTTTGACTATGACGGCATGGAGGCATTTCCATTCAATGACTTTCCGCCAACTATAAGACGCCCAGCGGGCCTTCTTAAATTGCGCGGCCCGGTTGGTGATTGCCATTAGATAACATTTATTCCTCTGTGGTTGCCAATACTGTTACGGTTTGAGAGCTATGTGGGGACTGGCCCTTCTACAGATTAACAGTTATAGAAATTGTAGCCGGCTGTTTTACCCGATAATTATAATCTTAGAGTTTTTAAGTCGAAGATAAATACTTAGTTTATCTTCTAGACAAGCGTGCTACAGCCTCAGATGACAGGCAAGCATTCGACCATTATACATCATTAAAAGTTGTTTCATATCATATATATATATCATAAAATATTGGAAATACTTCTTTTTGAACTATTCTGTTTTCGTTTCAAGTATGTGGGTATGTTCATATTGTAAAAACGGGAATTTTCACGTACCGCACTATTTTCACATACGCGGACGGAGAACGTTCCGAACACTCACCCTGATGAAGACTCTAGGAATGAGTCGAAACTTAGTCGGTGCCTTCACCGATAGTGCGGTACGTGAAAATTCCCGTTTTTACAATATGAATAGTCAAGTTCACGATAGTTTTTGGAATATGTGGGTATGTACTTACACTAAATAATTGCTGTGTCACCCAACTGTGGTATTGCTTGACAGAACCCTCATAGGCTACCGTGAATATTTTTTTCATGTTGACATCATAGTTGCCTGATCTAATATGGTTTATGATCTCTTGAAACGCCAGTTCAAAAAACAGTAGAGCTCTGCAAAGAGAATAAAACTTAGTTAATTTCACGACTATGTAAAATATAAAATAGAACACTCCCCTTTTTTTAGATCAAGGGTTGATGATAGATAAGATCCCTTATCATCATCAACAGCTTAGAAGTTCACTGCTGAACATAAGCCTCCCCAAACAGTGCCAAGACGAGCGATTTTAGGCTATCTGAAAGGCATTTGAGATGCCATCGAGTGGCCCTGCGTCATCCAGTGCGTGGTTGCCATTCGAAGGTTCCCTAGGGGTTCTGCGAGCTAAATGGCCTGCCCGTTGCCAAGTCTACTAATTCTGAGCTATGCCGGTGACTTTGATTCTTCGAAGGATTTCCTTGTATCGCACTTTATCACGTAGTGAAACTCTGATCTATTTTCAAAGCCCGGTATAAAAACTAGTAATTATGCTTACATTAATTTATACGAGTTAGCTTTTGTTTTTTTTTTAATTTAAATATTACCTGTTAAGCCACAGTACTGCTTCAACTGCATTCGTTTTCCCAGACGCTGCCTCTTCTTGCATTAATTCAAGTAAACATGAGTTTTCAGCATATTTGAAGTGTTTCTGTATTTTCTGATAAATGAAACATAAAGTTTGATTTAAAAAGATTTAGAAAATACTACTTTGCAGTGTGATCCATGCAACATCGTCAAAAAAAAACACGTGGTGTGGGTTCGATTGCCGCAGCGCGACTAACTTTTGCATGATTTGTTACTGGTCTGGGTGTTGTTATATAAACCATGATACTCATAGTTCTGGATACCCACGACACAAGGTCTATGTATCAAAAATTTACCACGTTGTAAACTGAAAATTATGGCCCTAGTTCGACGGCTTTATCAAATACGTAGTTTTTTTCCATATAAATTAGTCAGAATTAGCGCACAACGTTAAACAATGCTACTTAACTATTACTACTACGGTATTAGGACTATACAAAATTATAAGATTAATAAACCACAAAAGCGACTAACATCTAACACTTACATCAATATTTCCTTGCATGTCATACTTCACAGGTGCGAACACAGTGCCAAGACGTTCTGTAAATAAACACATTATGTATGTATAGAGTTGAAAACATTTGAAGCTCAGTTCATATATTTCACAAAAATACGTATAACTTACCCACAACAGCTACTAAATCAGTCGATGCTTCTAAAAAATGTACTATATTAATTTGTCCATTGATAACCGCAGGAAAAACATTCGTATTTACAAAAATGTTGCTTTCTTTGTTTGTAGAGCTGCCTGCCATTTCAATGCTGATCAGTCGAAGACTTATTTACATGTACAGTTTCACGGTATCTCTCATACTACAGTAAATTTATCACACCTAAGTTCCAAACAATTATCTTATTATCACGGTAATCACTAAAACTTTATCATAACAAGCGCTTTACATACACGAAAAATATTTTGGCTGAATAACTAATGTCAAAACATCCAGTTGCCCACATCAAAGCAGGGTGACCACTTGAAAATAAATAGTTTACGTTAAAACTTCTTCTTAAAAATAAGTTTAGGAAGCTTGACTTGCAATAATACTTTTGTTTAATGTCCGGTTCTTTTTCACTTTATTGTCATCTTTAACTTCTTTAACACCATTCAATAGGTAAATGTCTGTTTCAAAACGTTTCCTAAATCATCTTCTACCACTATTGTCAAAACTTTACTTTTTGGTGAAAATGTGAACGGAAGTAAGAATCTTTTCTCCGGTAAAAGATTTGTGAATTCATAGGAATCTAACACCATTCCATTTGATTCATCCCTTACTTCAACAATTCGTAATCCAGCTGTGGAAATGATCATCATTTTGTTAGTATCAAATTTCAGATATCTTGTTATCGCTTGCCTTTCTCTTCCGTATTCGTTATTGAACCATCTATGATAAGATAACATAACTGCACAGTTTCTTGTCCAATATACCGAGTCATTCCCATTCGTTTTGCTAATATTTTTCCTTGAATCTGAAAATTTATTTGTCATACTTGAATAAACACTAGATGGCCTTGTTATCGAAGTAATATTTGGACTTCTTCTTATTATGTCCGATTTCGACATTTGGGCAAAATTTCCCAATGTGGTCTTGCTTCTTGGGCCTAAAATACGTAGTGGTTCCGCTACATTCATTGTAACACTTATGTTACGTTGAAGAGAAACAGTGGAATGTTGTACTGGTTTACCGTTATAATTGTTCATGTTATCTTTTGTTAACGTGGATCTTTTATCTCCTACAGTAAAAACTCTGTCCAAATTGTCAAAACCTCTTCCCATGATACCGTCTTTAGTGTGTCCGAGATCGAACGTATGGCCGAGCTCGTGAAATACCGATCCCAAAGTTGTTGCGAAGCAAGCACCTAGAGTCCCTCGGTACCCACTGTCATCCATAAAACGTCTTGTGTTTACTGGAGTTGAATCCATAAGCTTTGGTATTATTTCTGAAACATTCAATGGCCAAGTATAAAGGCATGCGGTGCCAAATAACGCTAATCCACCGCCTCCAAGAGCTGCATAGGCTTCTGTTATAGAAACAACTTCATCATGCGACATGGGCTTGTCAATATCTGTTCCCTTAAATCGGGTGCACGATATGAAGCCCAAGAATTTACGTTCATTGCTACCCAGATCTGATAACATCAATTCCCTTCCAAAATGTGACCAAAGTTCGGCTTGCTTCATTTTCCGAGCTTTGTTCACATTGAGACCACTTCTGAAAACTATACATTCTGGTGTGTTAGTATATACTTCGTGTTCAAGTTGAAATGTTTTTCTTCCGACACCGCTTTCGAATAGCTTTTCAGCAGTTATACTTTGGATTAGTTTTGCTCCTAACGCGATTCGAGCGCATGCACTTTCTATTGAGCTGTCAATACCGGGAGGGCTTTGGAGACATCCATCGTGACCTTGACATATGATATACACCGGTGTTACCCTGAGATTAGTTTTTCTTGGGGTGTAGTCCAAAATAAAGATTCGCTTTTGATGTTCCGCGTATTCTAATTCGATAATGTTTTGGCCTTTCTTCAATTCTATTATCACTTTGAACTCTCCATTATGGACATTCCATTCAGATTTACTTCGTTCGCCTTCATTATTGATTGCACAAAGTATCTTGTCCTGATTGTTTGAATTTCCTCTGGTTATGAAGCCTTTTAGGAGAACTATAGAATAGTTTAAGACGTCTCCATTTTGAAAATTTGTAATAAATATGGAGGAGTTGTGCTCATTCTCAAAATCATCATTTATCCGGTTATCCATTACCTGAAAATGAGAATGGTTCGTTTGTAATGCGTGCCACTAATGTTTGACCTTCATTGTCGGTGCGCAGTCTCGATTTCTCTTATTATATTCAATTTGCACTTAATCAGGTTAGTATTTTACACTTCGTCTCTTTCGGGATTTATGGGAAATGTTTTAGTGAATTAACCGTTCGGTTTACATTGGTCCGTATCGGAAGCGATGATGAAAGGCCGTCGCAAATGAATAGTTTCGCGCTTAGAAATGACTCACCATGTTGCGGTTTGGCAAGGAGTGCGCAGGGCCGGCGCGGTGGGAGGACTGCGGGAGCGGGCGGCGTGGATTCAGCTGCCATTCGCAAGCGAGCACTACGTTCCTCGTTCCTCCTCACTTCGAACTAGACTCGGTCGAACGCGAGGTGCGACCTCTGTGCGCATGCTCGCCGATGCAGACCGACGCGATGTGCCTGGGTAACGATTGCGCTCCCCAGACAAGCAACGCGACTAGCTGTCTCGACATCACCAGAGCGAAATAAAACAATGCACCAAACAAACGAATGCGTCACTATTATCTATAATTTGTTTGTTTTTTACTAGCCATGAGCCTATGCTCGATGATCGATTTTATGAAAACACTCTTTACGAAAAAGCCTTAAGGCTGACCTTGGTCGTATTCATAAAATGAGGAGGCATAATAAGCAATTTACTTATTTATGGTCTTATTATAGAGATATATGGTAGAGTCTTCGTGAATTCGGCTTAAAAACGCAAACGTTTTTGAATTTGTGATCGCTCAACTATAAGTCCTCTATAACTATAAAATAATTTGTATAGTACCTACATAAAGAAAAAAATGGTAGGAATCTACGGAAACTAATCTAGCAATGCACCCTGGTATAAGTTGTAAAACTTCTATCAGCTCCCAAGGTAGGTAAAAATAATTTACAGGAACTGAAGGAACATACAGTTCAGAATTATAGATTTTCTTCCAAGGACACTAGGACGTATAATTTAGCAAGGGAATTGTAATGTTTACTCATTAAAATGCTCAGATTTTTTTTTCGAGCAAAGTATAATTTTACACATAGCAAAGTTTCATTATTGTAATCGTATATTGCGCCTGATATGTTACAAGTTTATGCTATTGACATTGCTTTTATGATTTGTTAGGCGGCGTAGGCGTAACTTTACCAGATGGTAGAGTTGGTATAAATTCGAAAAGCACTCAAAAATATCAAAACTTAAATAAATTACATTCGCCATTAGTTATATAACATGGTTTCTAAAAAATGTATAAGACATTAAATGTCAAAAAGCGGCTTCAAATAACGGGAAAGTGATAAAAAGTCATAAAATTCATATGGGACCCTTGAAGGATTTTCATTATTATTTTTTAATGGGTAGACCCATTAAAAAAATAATAGTTAAAATCGGTTCACAATTGGCGAAGGTATCGCGTGTAGTACACACAAATGAAAACATACAAACGAATTAAACAAAACCTCCTTTTTTGGAGTCTGTTGATAATAATTTAATCGCCATATACATGATACGGTTGCAGTCTCAAGTTCACGGTTTCTATCCTGTAGGTACTCTATAATCAGATCCCCACGTGCTAACGTTATCTTGCTCACTCAGGACACTCTTTAAAAGTAAAATCGCCCACAAAAAATGTTTCGCACAGTCGTGATTTTATAAAATTACGATATTTTTTTATTATTTTGGAAAAATAGCAATCTCTCAGGAATAAAACTTATGAGACCATGTCGGTGTAATTTTCTATACAACAACAATTAATTGTATCATCAAAATCGGTTAACAAAATACAGCCGAATTGAGAACCTCCTCCTTTTTTGGAAGTCGGTTAGATAACAAACGAGTTCTTTAACATCGCTTAGGACCTTTTCAGGTACTATACCTCAACTCGGTCAGGTAACTGACCTAATGCAAGGTGACCAAGAATCAGTGAACAGAAGGACGAATGAGAACTGACAAAAAAAGGTTTTTCGGACCGGATTCGAGAAATGGTTGAAGATATTAAGTATGTATGTATTTTTACCCGCGATTATTAAACAAATTCCAGGGTCCGATGACCAGTACAGAATTAAGCTAATTTTGCTATATTGGTATGAAAGCTGGTGTTTGCGAGATGACATCCGACTTAAGCTCACACTCCAGGGTCTGCTGATGACCAGCAAAAGATGAACAGGATTGTACACATCTTTTCCGTTCAGTCGATACCCCACATGACTAGATTATCTCACTTTTTCTCTCATTAATTCGTAGGGCCTCTGATAATTCTCTTTCGAACTATCGTTTTTTTTTAATTATTTTATTTTACTTTAATGAAAACGGTTAATATCAATTACCCTACCTTACCTCCTACCTCCTCATAGTTCTAAAACTCTCCCTACCGATAAGCTCATATTCAAACATAAAAAATTATATAAGTTTTACCCACCTACCAAGATTCATCAAGATCGAATAAACGGTTCGGTGGTTATCGTCAGACAAAAAAACATACATCCAAGTAGACTAACAGATCTTCGCTCGTCCGATCAATAAATAAATAATGCTGGACAGTTTGACACAGCATCATATAGCCCCAAACTAAGTAGAGCTTGTATTATGGAAACTACATAAATGAAAAACTACTTATACACTAATACTAATAACTAATATTTACACTTACTTTACTTTTAACACTTACTTTTTTTGTAAATACATACATATTATACATAGAACACCCAGACCCGAGACAAATATTTGCATATCATACAAACATTTGTTCCGCGGCGGGAATCGCATCCGCAACCTTCTGCGTTCTCAGGCGGGCCTGCGCCCACTGCACCACAGAGGTCGTCAATAAAGGTCTTGATGAGACCATTCAAAAACACAAGGCCGACATTGACTGCTGTGGTCCGTTCCGTTGGCAACAGCACCTTCAGGAAGGTGGCACAGGACAGGAGCCGGTCGTTGTCCCATTGAACAGCACTTTCGCTTTTGTCGGCGAACGAACTCACCCGGCCCATACCTCTGTTACACCATACAACTCGATTTTGGCTACGTTTGCCACTACGGCATGCATACTAATAGCGTCAGCACACATTCAGGATTCTCTTGTTTAGATTTCTCTTCGCTGTGCAAACGGTTATTATGTTGTTGAACTGTTTTATTTTAATAAACTTGCATTTAAGTATAACAAAGCTCTTAAGTGAATGGAATGAGTCATACCAGTAACGTAGCCTGCGTGCAAAGCTCTACTATTGAGCTCTACCACAGCGCCTGGTAGGGCTGATTGGTCGGCTTGGGGTGAATTGTTCTCTGAGTAGTGCATGTTTGTCATTTATGGACATTTTAAACTGATTATTTTATATCATACGACATATTTAAATTCAAAATTAAAAAAAAAAACAAAGAAAAGCGTTTTTGACTGAAAATTGGATTCTTAATTAACAGCGACTGGAATAGAGTGCTAAAATGTCGGGAAATAATTTAGAACTGTTCATAGGTTTTTTTAAAGTAATCGGTTTTCAGAAAGTTATGCAAAACAAGTGCGTTTTTCTCACTATTAGTGAACAAAAATTTAATGAAGTTGGGTTTGAAATTTGCATTGCTACTTTTTCATGTGCTAGTGTAGCTCAGCTAGGCAGTTAGTAAGCTTAGTCCTATAATAACTGTTATATCTTCCAGCTTTTCAGTAGTTTCTATAACCGTTGAAAAACAAATACTGGACCGCGAGTTTCGTGGCTGATTTAACGGAAAGGCAGGTTTGTACTTGAAATCTGTGGTCTCCGGGGAAGGCTTGGCAACTCCTAAATTGATGCCTAATGACAGGTTTAAAAAAATGCCACTAAGACATGTCTTTGCGTAAGATTTTTTCACTTTAGTGTTCACATTTACTAGTTGTTGTACATATCACCTTAAATTAAATAACGTAAAATATACAACGAAGTACCAACATAGCTCAAAAAAATTAAAGAATTGTACTTTCGGCGGCATTATTCCTTGTACTAAGTAGGTACACCGTTTTGTATGGGACCGTAAAATAAAATGACAGATGAATAAACAACACTGAACAGTATGCACGCATACTTCGTTGAAGCAATCCTCTTGTTGCTCGGAATCATAAAGTTAAAGTTAAATATTGGTAATTATCAAATATTGGTACTTGTAGAAGGAGAAGTTTATACTTCAGTGGCCTATATGTACGTGTGTTGACGAAGAAACCAAAATATATAAATTTTGAATTATTCATAAAAAAATATAAAAGCAGTATTTCTAAATATCTAATCGAGACGTCATTTTCTAAATTTGATGAAGTCATAGTCGAAAGGAGCCATTAAGATAAAATATTATAGCTAATGTGGCAACATCGCTCTGTGGTTTGATTAGACCTAACTTGATTTCATTTGACCGGTTAGATTGCGAATATTTTAATAATTTCGATATCGTCGTCGTTAACTTCGTTAATTAATGAGGCTTTTGTCAATCTCGTATTAATAAAATTGAAATAACGTCATCAAACGTAAAAAATATGCAACTTTTAGCTAACGTTTTTCATATATTTATTTGATTTTTCCCTTATGAGAATAGACTGTTCATTATGCTTTTTCAGTTTCAACTATACTTAGTCGTGTAGCTAATAAGCATAGTTCGTGAATTCTACGAAGACGCGCCCCACCACAACCATGGCAATCATTTTCACAGTTTTTACACATGTCCATAGCCTATAAAACTCGAAAAGGGAAGTTCTTAACCTAAACATTCCTCTTTTCAAGTATTAGAAGCTATATAGGTACATAGTGCTACGAGTGTCTTTGTAGAATGCTCAAACTACACACATCAATCAGCTTAGAATTATTGAGTTTAGAATATTAAAAAATATTTTTATTTTTTTTAATTATTTCTGTAGTTTTTATTTTTTGTAGTTTTTAGTGAAATAAACTCGATAAATAAATAATAAACAAAAATTAGGCTTATGCGACTGTGACTCTAGGTACAAATAAACAAAAATGGACTTTCAAAAATAAAATCATAACCCTTCTGGGCAGTTGAATAAAATCGAATACAGTGTGTTTCCTTCTCGCCTGTTTAAAACGTGTCTCCATCTAATCTGCATGGAATCAATAGGGTTTTTGATATCCTCGTGAGGCAGTCGATCCCAGTGAAATTTAAGCAAGTCTGTTATTCCGTTGAAGCCCCTTCGAGTTATTTCAGGACTCTTCTTTGAAGCATATCCCATAAATGCTCAATGAGATTCAAGCCAGGCGGCTTAGCTGGTCATGGTAAACCGCGGATATTTCACTATGTAGCCATTCCTGAATAAGCTTCGCTGTATGTATACGGGCAATGTCGTGCATCAATGTGACCTCGGGTCCTCAGGTTTTCATTGTTTGTGAAAATAGACGCATTAGTCACCACATGTTGCATTTTCAGCATTCAGGTTGGCAACGAGATCCGTTTTTCGGTCTTTAGATATCTCAAACCAAACCATTACTGTCGAGCCACTGCATGGGTGGACTTCCTGGACGTCCATCTTAGACGTTCAGCGTTTCCTTATCAGCCTGCGACGATACACTCTCACTGAATTGAGATTCATTGCAGAACAAAATTTGGGGCCCATCGTTCTTGCGGCCATAGTACGCGTGGTCTGCACCATAGATCACGACGTGCTCGATTCCCGTGACGGATCTGTGGACATCCGATTTAAAGACGTGCACCATACCCATGCAGTCTGTTTCGCACAGTTTGGGGGCAAATAGCAGAACCATCAGCATTCTGAGCCTTGATGCGATCTCTTGGGCAGTCAACTTGGTTCACGTCTACATGTTACCTGGATATATAGGTCTTGGCGATTTTGGTACTACGTCCTCGGCCTGGGTGCTGTTCAGACGGATCACCTGTGTCACAATAATGTCTCGGGAGTAGGCGAATTACTTATGAACACCGAAATGCCGGGCAACATTGGCTTGAGTGTTTTCCTTTTCGAGAACTTGTGCCATTTTTCGCACATATATAAGTATAAGTAAGGTATAAGTACTCGTGATTACTGCGGTTACTAAAGTTTTTAGCCGAAAACGGAATGAAAAGCACCAAAGAAATGGCGTAAAATTGGACGACATAATGTTTTAAATGATTAAGACATAATTAATCTAAGAAAAAACATCCATTAAAGAACAACATTTTTACCCGCGGTTACGTTTGCACCATTGATTTGCCCCATTAATTTTGCAGACGTAACTGGTTAGTTATGTTTGCAAGTTACGTGTTGCCTAATTTTTTTTTATGTATGTACCTATTATAAGTTATCTTTGATGTTATCCATAAACGTTTCGCACTTACAATGCTGTTTTTAATTAATTGCTGTTCAGCCTATGAAGCAACTTTAAAGTGTTTATCATCAATCATCTTGTATTCAGGGAAGGCTACGTAGATTTGGTTGCGTCGGCCGTTAGCATGTCATATTTCGGTGCCTTAGGGCTCCGTACGTGAGCCCTACGTAGTACGTGGTCCAGTATTTCGAAACAGTGGTCTTTGTTAATAATAATGAAGATCTGCGTAGTTTCATCACAGTGTGCTGGTTGAATAATAACGTTCAGTTGAATGAACCATTGCATTGTGTCCTTGTTTTCTGTGATTTTCCATGGCACGTGCTCGCACGCGGGCGTTGCTTGTGGATGGTACTATTCACGTGCTCACTTGGACATTTCATTTCTCATGCAAGCTATTTCAATAAATTATCGCTTCGTTAGACGCGATCAGCTGAGCAACTGCGCAGTTGTGAGATGGTACTCACAACTATGGTATTATGGTAGGTAATTAACTTCCAACGTTTTTAATATACCGTTTAAATAATCACTCATGATCATTTTTATGCAGAACTTTGTTCTAATGTCACGAAATAGTATATGAAAATACACATACTTTATCTGTGTTAATTCATATTAACATTTAACATTTTTTTAACAGATAATCAATACACTACAGGGGCATGCCAACAAGTTCGTAATATCCTTGAAAACAGAGCAAAAACAATGAGGATGCACAATGTATTAGGAACATTATATTATATTTTATATCATATTTATTTTAATTAATCGTAAGTCTTTTTTATAATTTATAGAAATATCCTAATATTGTGAATTCAGGTTTTTTTCCTATCCTATTAAATCCACACTATAGTTATGCAAAAAATTAAATTACCTACTGTGTCTCCATTTATATCTGATTCAATTTATTTAGACAGATTAATTCGACATGGCCTCAAGGTATGCTGCGTTGGTTGGTATATTCGGTATACTAAGCTTAGTAGAGTAGAACACTATTCAGTTATGTTATAATACGGTTACTTTTTTCTGTTGACCCTGATCATGTCCAGATTTAGGCCGAGCCCTTGGTTATCTGATTGAATTTTTATGAAGATACTGCATACCTTCGTGTTTTCTCTACCTGTTTTTAAAGAACACGAAACTTATCATAGAGGCTATAGATCTGACATAACGCACGTAAAACCAGTCGTATAATTATGTAGAGAGCCACTGTTTTAAAAATCATTAATAAAACTTTTCTTCAATGTTTACGCCAGCTATAAGTACCGGTAGTAAATTAATAATTAGTTTAAAGTTATAGGTTAAAACGTAAAAGTAAACCAAAAACATAAATTAAGTTTGGTCGATTAAATTTAATTTTTACAAAAAACGCTTGTGTTTTTCTAGAAAAGGTCTGCGTAAAGTACCTACTAATCTTATCCGTAGCATTGAATCTAAAAGTTTAAGAATTGGGCTACTTGCTGCTGATGCTAGCTTTTACGTAAACACCCCTCGACTTTTAAAAGGTATACGAATATAAAGTTAAGAAATTCATAAAACTAATTTTGACTTTGCTGCGGCTCAACTGTAAGCTTTCAATTTGGAGCATGGTGGTAGAGTGCATACGTGCTAGCCTTCGATATTCCACGGTAACAATAGCCACTTTGCACCACCTGACCCAATCACATAGGCCATTCAACATCCGTGCAAGAAACTGACCACACATACTGAATATGAAATGCACGCAGTTTATGTGTCACTTTTGTCAGAAGTAAGCATTTTCGAGTACGGTCATCGACCTTAACATTGCGTAGGCTCTAGCTACTTTCTCTCAGTGTTGGAGCGAGAAGGGGGTCCTGCCAAATTAAGTGCGTGAAAGGCTGCGTGCAGCCGTTCCGGCAACGCGGCGAGTACCGCTGCCGGGCCTTTCTGCTGATCGACCTGCTTCCGATGTTGCTAAGTCGATACTATCTTCATCTGAACGGTTTGAATTTGCTTTGTAAAAACCGATCCCTGGCCATAAATGCGTGGCGTCCCGTTGCAAACTTTTGGCACCTAACAACAGAAGTACCACCTTCGTAGCACTGGCAGTCGGGGTCACTGAACTTCGACACAGCTTCGGCAATCGCAAGCATATTTGGTAAACTGAATCTGACCCTTGTGGTGCCGATAAAGCGCGATGTAGTGTTGTATAAGCATTGTGGCGCTTTCTACGCCCTCTTGTAATCAGAATAAGCAAAGAAGTGAATGGAGAAATTGTTGACACTGGTCGTAACGGTTCATTTTTAAAAGAAACAATGATACGAGAAGTGATCGTTGCAGTGGTACTCTACCTACATTTTCCTCTCAGTTTTAGGTAACTGTACAAGTATCTTGTCATTCGAAAATACAACCAGTCAGTCTTCACGAACATTATGTTAAAATTTGACATGTTGGCAAAATGGTAGGTATCTACTGTCTGATGAGGTGAACGTGTATAGTGCAATTGCAATGCAAATTAGTTACCTACGTTATTAAAATGGCGATCCCTACAGGCTCCAAGTGCGCGTGTATAAATTTTCTATACGTTGTGTATCTTGTGACAAAAAAGGATGTAAACGTTTGTAATCTATTATAATGGATGACAGTAGATAACTGTATAATTTGAAAATCATATTTCGGTAGAGAATGCTTTCATTCATTTAATTTTGCCTACTCTGCATCTGACGCCAGCTTTATGAGTGTCACGACCGTGCTATGTTACGCTCAACCACAAGTTACGAAAATCACACATCGCCGATACCGCTACAGGAATACCAATCAGCCTGAATTGGGCGACTTACAAAGGTCGAAGGCAAAATTATAAAAAATTGCGAAACGGCCACTTAAAAAAGAGTTGGCACATTGGACGTGCTTACGAACGCCACGTTCTCACTTTTGAAGGTTACTACACAAGCCTATGCGTGTACCGTTAAAACTGCCATCGTTTAGGAGAACTAGTTTTACAAAGCTATTTTATTGTAACTGTAATGTAATGAAGTAACACTTTCTGGCATCGGACGAATATGTCTTCATTATATTGACGTGTTCATAAGCTGAGAGATCAAATGAAACGCGATGAGGCGTTGATTAAAATAGTTTATTGCCTTTAAATTGGTTGTAAATTAGTGTTAATCGAATTTGCGTTTTGGTCGGCTACGAGCGTAGTCGTTGGTCTACGCGTAGAGCTATGGTATGGTAGGCGGTTGCGACGCGATGCGTGCTTTACAGTCTTGCTAGTTGTAGTGATAGGAGCGGTGTGCGGTGGCTGCGCGCATGTATATCCGACCCGCAAAGTGCGGTTGCCGGGGTCGAGTGTCGTATTTCTAGAGCATTGAACCTCTAGACCTTGTGCGTTGAGTCCGGCCACTCTCCGCATGCTGACGCAACCGCCCCAGTCCCTCCTCCATACCGACCGCAACAATCGCATAATTATTCCTTTAGGGCACACCTGTTCTCTACAATGAGCAAAATTATGATAGAACTAATCAATTCATGAAAGGTTAAACTTAATTATATGCTGTTGGAAATGATGCAACTCGAGCTAGTAAAGGCTTTTCATGCTTCTCATGAAATGCTTTAAATAATTTGTTAATCCACTGCTCTAGGTTGTTGCATCTACATGTAGGTAATTACCGGGCTAGAACTAACAATGTTAACACTTGGTCGAGGCGTGGAAAGAACAATGCTGTGCGTCGGTGGATCTAGAGATGCGCAGCAGCGTAGTGCTAACTAGCCCTGGTCGTCTGCGAATAGTCAGCGCGAAGTGCGAAACGCGAGCACTGCCCGAGAGCGTTGCGAGGTGACGCTTACGTAAGTCGCTGATATAACCGAGTCGACGACCGCTAGTAAAATTGTGCAACCACCAAACCCGCAACCCCACGCACCGCGCCTTCGAGGTGCTGAGAGGGGCCATTCTCCCACCAACTCGCCAAATTACCTAATTGTACCCAAAAAGCATCAAAAGGACACCAGTCCAACGCCCGAGTTGCGACACTGGCAATCATTTAGTGTTACAACCTTCTAGGCGAGTGACGACGGACGTAGCTCCAGCATGCGGTTCGGTTTAATTAACATTTGGCATATGCAAATCGCATTATAATCGTTCCAGCAACAGTTTTTTCAAGCTAATATCTAACCACACAGGCTATTTTTTGGCGATGTTGGAAGCGCTGACAAACTTTGGATGGGTCTGGCGATTGGCAACAGTACACATACGTAGGTATGAGCACAATTGAGCTGGCTCTTACTGTCTAAAATGTGTGCCAGTATTGCGTATTCATCGCAGGCTCTAGGAACCGATATGGCGCTGGCGGAATTGTGGGCATGTACGTGACGTATTGGTACAGTTATCCTTAGTAAACGAAAGTGAAAACTAAATGCGGGTCCGGTCATCGAACCTAGGGCGGGTCGTCGACCGCGCCGAACTGCAAAGGCCGTTTGTGAGTGCTGAGGCCGCGCGCGATATTAGCTGATTGGTGCATGCACACGCGACGCCGTTGCATCTAGCGTAGATCGAAATAAAATTCACATCCTAGACGAGACGATTCATTTGCATTTGACATTTACAAGCTGGATACAATAATAACATCTCCATTAATTATCTAAGCTAATGAAATATTTCTTAAGACATAAATTTTTATAAAAAAGTCAGTTACTAAGTAGTTACTATTAATTATTTTTTGCACTTCCAAAACAGCAAAACATAACAAAAACTTCAAATATATGCTAAAACATCTAAAAGATGTTTCTTTGATCAAAAAATTTTACGGTGTAGTTTTTATTTGAATTATAGTATTTCTAGGGCTATCCAAATGCCGTGACTACTTAATTAAAGAAAATTAAATTTCTTAAAAAAAAAAAGAAAAAAAAAAAAAAAGTAAATTAAGGCAGCGCTTATACTTGTCGAAAATTGTTGATTAATTATTTCTGCTGATAAGAGCTGGTCTTAGTAATTAGGTGTCTTCCAGTAAGAGAGGTGTATTTCATATGGCATAGCCGTGGTACGCTCTGTATTCTCTTCATGCAAAATATAAACCTACTTCGTAATCTAATATTAACAATTATTATAATTTTTGATATTTTGTATGATTATTGACATTTGTTTTGTATACCTACCTATTATACACCGGTGTTATTATTTTAATTTTATATTGTGTGTAATTTTTAAAATAGTACCTACCTCTGCAACGCCCTTACAGGGCCGATGTACCTACCAACCTACTTGGAGCTACACTAGACCTAAGCTTAACCATTGTATGTAGGACATTAAGCATGAATAAAAAAAAAACTCAATTTAAGGGTTTTTCAAACTTACCATTTTCGTATACAACCATAGTGTATTTTTCAAACTTTCGCAATTAGATAACATAATTATAAGTTTTATGGGTCTGTTCACCGGCACCAATATCTTTGAAACTGGAAACACAGCAATGCGAGAATTATTGCTTGGCGGCAGAAATGGTATGGTGGTAGTACTACCCCGGACGAACACTTCACAAGGAGCCCTACTAATACTAAAAAAAAAAACTAAAGGTAATTTAAAAACTAAAAGTTTTTTCGGAAAATTATATTATGATTTTATGTATGAGACATAATATAAATACCTACCAGTCAAGGGAAATTAAGAGACATGTATATTAGGATTTTCAATAATTACCCCCAATAAAGGATGAATTATTGAAAATACGTGTTCCACGAGATAATACTGAGAGTTTAAAGAAGGTAGGTAGGTACATACATACTTACTCGTACTTTTTTACGAGTAGATTGGATAACCTGCCTGCACTTTTCCCAAATTTTATGACAGAAACATGTATAGGAGGTAGGTAATAATTTTTTTAAAGTAAATATTTTTTAACACACTAATGTAGTATGACTTATGTGGCAATGTTGGGGGTTAACATTAGAAAATATTTTACAGATGTCAGTAACCAAATTGAATATTCAATACTGATTACGTATTTTGTTGCCTAGCCTAATGGGTAAACCCAGTGTGACGAACCAACTGAAGGTTTAGCAACGAGATATTATTGTCTTTACCACATGCAGATACTAGGTACTTACTTCGTATTTGAGTAGGTAAGTGTTATTCTGTCCACTTTGACCACAATTAGCACTGGTCGGTGCGACAGTACTTGAGTTTGGGTTCGGTGAAGCATTCGGCCGATGCTATGGCGACAAGCCTCGGCCGCTTGGAACTAGGCCGCGTTTCCACCGAACGGGTCTTGACTTTTTGTTCGTGATGATGCGGAACAGAAGAGAGAAATTCGGTGAGATAAAGCAGCACTCGCTAAGGAGGGCACGGTCACGAGGAGTCATCGGCTCCGAACACGACGAATGTAGAGCAACCGATGTTTCTCCTTGGACCACGGCGCGGTGCAAGCGCAACCTGTCCGTGCTGTGCCACTACCACACCGCCCTAGGCCACAATAATGAGCTCACATATTAACATTACTAGTCAGTACCTTGTCTTAAAATACTCACAGCATTGATAAGTTGTTGAACACTGAAATCGCTATAAATGCGGCTTACAGCAGATTACGGTGCAGATTCAGTCAAAAATGGCTGCGGCTGCGTGCGTAACGAGCAACTTTCTTTTGTTACAGCCTTAAATGAAATAAAGGTATTGTTAGGTTGAGAAAAGCCGAATTCCTGATTATATTTTCGAAAGCACGCTGAGTTCTTATGTAAGAGTTCAACGTGATACTTTGGGCAGAGACGGTGCACGCGCGTTCAGCGCGCCACTTTCCTTGCGCACAAATATTTGGATAGTTTCTGCGCTCCATCGGTCGGCGAAATACTAGAAAGTTTGCTTTTTGTCAATTTGATGTCCTTAATAGGAGGGTTATTAAAGACAACTGGTTTTACAGCAATTAAAATTATTACTGTATCAGCGTGATAATTACATTTCTACGACTCGACCGATTAGTCAAGCATTTTATATATAAATTTTGTTTGGCTGAAATATGGTTACGGTCGTCCGATATTTGAGTCCTTTGAAATGTGATTGTTGACTCGCCCATAATATAGTTGCCAGCACTTTAAGCTTTCGAAATACGTTAAATATTGTTCGTAAATTATCCAACTGATGAATAAGCGCGATAAATATAGGTATAGAAGGCAAGATAAGTGTTAATCGAAATGTACTTTTCTCCTACTAAGGACTTAAGTAAGTAGTTACAATGAACTAGATCTGGTATTTACGCCAGGTCTAACTATTAATAACGTGTTAAGAGATTATCAGGTGTATCAGGCATTTACATGAACATTTATTGTCTGAGTAATGTCATAACAAAGTGCTGGAAGAAAATAACACAAATAATGTATTTCTGAAATTGTATAAACAACAAGCTTACAAATACGATGAAGTCAGAATACGCTTATGTATTGTATATACTGCATTATACCTGCATCCGGCCCTTTGACAATTCTAGGGTGCATATCAGCATAACCAAAGTGACCTAATTTTCGGAGCGTACGAAATGACGAGGTTGTTTACACTTCCCGACGCAAGCGTGGCGATTGATATGGCAGTAGGGCGATAATGAATAGACAGAGGATGTTTGTTTAGCTGATGTCGTGTCGAGTGTCGTTCAGAGAAGACTGACAGCAGCCGCATCAACTGCGAGTTCGTTGAACTCTGCCAACAGTGCCAACGCTTACATTTGGCGAACAATGATTTGAAATGGCGAGGTGAACGGCCTCGCTCGGAGGGGCTGAGCGTGGGCAGTTATCGACCCATATTGGCGGTGAAATGTAGATCAGTGGGCGAGAGCGGCGAAATTTGCCGTAGAGACTGCGCGCGTAGCGCCTGCGCAGGCTTGCGGCCACAATACGCACTGATTGTTACCACAACTACATTGTACATCGGATTCAAGTACTAATGAGGCTTTATTTTACTTAGAAGTTTTGACCCCTTACAATGGCTTTCAGTCTTTTTTTCATTAGTTTTACCTATGGTTTCTACTTGAATTCGATGTGTTGATTCGACACAATGGTATTATAAATTTAACTTTGAAGTGGTATATTTGTATATTGAGTTTTGTCTAAAACAGGGTCGATGATTCTGTATGTGGAATCCCAAGGTATCTTGCGTGCCAGAAATGTCTGAAATTCTTTTTTTACGCCATTGAATTTTTCTATCGTTCGGCGCTTCGAAGCCTATGTTTCTTAGTAGAAATACCTAGACGAAATTCTGAACATCCAATATACCTACAATACCAAACGAGAATTGGACACAATGTTTTGCGTTTTATTGGGAATCGATTCTTTCGTAGAAAAGCTTTCCAACTCTACACCTCCTTCACTGCATTTATAGTTCTTTAACTTGTATACATATATAGTGTGTTTTCGTACATATTATCTAGACACCAGCGTTTAATTAAGTCTGGTTGATTTTACGATGTTAATTTATAGGTATATAATTTATAAGAAGAACCAGTGGCAGCCGATTTTAAGGGGGTACTTTGAAAGTTCTGTAATTGCAGAAAAAAGACAGAGTTTTCTACGCATAGTAACACAACAATAGATACACGTGTGCAGAAACAATACACCCAATATTAAGGAAAGTTCTTTATGGCCGTTGGAAGCAGTTAAGCATAATGTCTTTGTTTGAGTCCAGACACATAAAAACTGCAGAATTTTTTGAAGGAACATTTTAACGATGTCTCGAATAACGGGACTTTGTCAGCCTTAAGTCATAAATCTATAATGGCGATCTTTAGGGTAGTGGAAAAAGTTTTCAGTCATTTTAATTTTTTTAGCAAAGTTGGTGGAGGTTCCAAGCATCCGCTCACTATACTTTCTTAATAATATTACTGTAATATATTTAATACGAAGTTTGGATGGATGAATTAATGAATTAAAATACTTCATTGTACCTTATGAAATATTAAACAATAACATGTTAAGATTAAAGGTGTTAAGATTGGATGGATGTTTCAATGTTTGTTGTTAAGGAACTACGTAATGGTTGAAGGGATTTGGATGAAATTTGTAAAAGTTAGGTACAAGTACGTAATCAAAAATCACATTGGCAGCCTACTTTTTATCCCCTTTCCACGCGAACGAAGCAGTGGCTAGTAATATAGAAATTATCGATTCGTGATTTATTATTGACATCCTATTATAAATGCGAATGTTTCTGAGGATGGATGTTTGTTACTCTTTCACGCAAAAAATACTGAACGGATTTTGATGAAACATAACAGTAATATCCTACTAATATTATAAACGCGAAAGTTTGTGAGGATGGCTGTTTGTTACTCTTTGACGCAAAAACTACTGAACGGATTTTAATGAAACTTTACAGTAATATAGCTTATACATCAGAATAACACATAGGCTACTTTTTAGCCGAGTACCACGCGGGCGAAGCCGTGGGCAGAAGCTAGTAAAGGCCCGGTCAAACTGACGCGGTGGCGGTGGTGATCAGCTTAAGCACACGAACTGTGACAACCACTTCTCAACCATTAATCTTTGATCGCCCTAAGTTGATAATTGGCTAAACAGATAATGATTGTTAAAACTATTAGAAAATATCCCCACTGGAAAAAAAATTGTTCAAAATTACCTACTAGTACCTATTACGTATCATAATTATGATTCTAGATCGATTACCACCAAAACAATACGAACTTAATACAATACATACAGATATAAAGGACGCCTTCTTCTTTTTCAGTTTAACATTTTTATACTGTTTTACACCGATGAAACATACATATTTTTTGATGTTTTGTTCTACGGTAGGTAGTCATGCAGAACTCTACCAGACGTTTGTTTGTGAGATACTTCAGGGACCACCTAACAAAAACTTAAAAGTGTCTAGACACGTTATAGTTGCATATGTATGTAGGTAGGTACATTAATATCACTTTGAATTCAGTTGTTGATTTGAAAAATCTCCTTGTTTCTAGTATGTACATGTTCGGTTTCAGTCCTGTATCTAGCAGGTTCTTGATAAACAAAATTACGCAAAAAAAAAACATATGTGTTTTAAAGCTCCATTAAAAGTTCCCTAAGCTTTTTAAGCTATGTTGGTACTTAGTCGGTGCCTTCACCGTAAGTACGGTATGCGAAAATTCCCGTTTTACAATATGAATAGGTAGGTATTATTATTAAATATATTTTTTTGGAAATAATTTGTAAATATTCCGCTCGCGATCAGTTGGCATCTTATATTTTTTAACCACAAGTTCCTACGTGTTATGCAGGTATACTTCAGGGTCCTCTTTTCCTGCAGTCGCAACGAAATTGGGATATTGAGCGGTGTACAATTCCACTTTCATCCAATATTCAGTTCCAAGTGGCAGGGTAGAGCTGCCACTCGAGTAGGACGTGGCACGTAGTCGTGGCATGTTTTGATTTCTGTCTGATATATCGAGTCAACTGTTGCAGTATTTCATGTTCGGTATAAATGTGGTAAATGTTTAGAAACAATACACCTACATATTTTCGGCTTTGAAAACCTTTCTTCACCGAAATCTGTAAAATAGAACTTTCCGCTTTTTCTGAAGCTTGGTACAGTCAAATGTTGTATAGATTTTTTGAACTATTGCAAGTAGAGAGAATGCAGCATGTTTTTTTTATCTAGGTAGTGTAGGTAGTATTTTGTAGTAGAACTCTTTGTGAAGAGTTCTGCCGTCAAGCAGTAATGCTCGCATTGCTGTGTTCCGGTTTGAAGAGTATGGGTGCCGGTGAAATTACAGGGACATGTGACTTTTCACCTATTATGTCTCAGGGTCGGCAAAGAATGATAATTCTGGTGTTGCAAGCTTCCATAGGTTACGGTAACCGCTTATCAGCAGGTATGCTTGTTTGCTACTTAGTTGTATAAAAAAGGTAAGTTACCTAATTTGATTTCCATAAATTTTTAATAAATATTTATTCAACAAAATTAATGGCAGTCTGTGACGGCTACAGAATTGTTTACCATTTACTCTACAATCACGATCTTGTCCCACTTGCTCGTTACAGGATTACGCTACATTGTTACAATAACTCCGCTTACATTTACATCGAACACATCAGAATGGGATACTTATAGCTTAGTCAGTAGATATTACAAGTGAGCTTTATTTCTCACGATTGTACAAGGTGGGGCCTGTCGCGTATCGATTGCTGGTTCTCAGAACGGCTATAAGCGACCGAGAGTTCTAATTATAGTGCACGCGCACCCAACACCTTATGTCACATCGTACAAGGTTACTATACTGAGGAAATTTGTCCTAGACGGGTTTCCGAAAGCGGCTAGAAGAAAGTACTTTTACTAAGCGACGTGACACAGTTTCCACGCGTGACGAGATAGTGCGGTGAAACCGGTGTCAGGGCACAGGCAGGGGCGTACAGTGAAATAGGGCGCAGAACTGCAGCTTTTGCAATAAAATCTTGACAATACGACGCGACTATCTACTTTGCATTTATACGGCTCGATTGCAATTGAATTGATGTCGAGAATTAAACGTAACTTACATCTCAGCATACTTTCTTGCGATATCTTTGTTTAAATGTTGCCGGAGTAGTTTAACCGTAAACATAATTTATTATGGACAAGGCCTCATATTTTTTTTTTGTCAGTTAAAAAATAAATTATGAAATGAAAAAGCTTTTGTATCAAATGCAATACTGTCTATATATATGTGCAAATTCGATTTATTAAGTTTTGGTTGAGATAAAGATAAAACAGTTACTCATATATTATTACTGTCACAGTTACTGCCTGCAATACAGTTATTTCCTTCCTTTTAAATGTAAGGCCATGGATTTCACACACTAGTTCGATTCCTGCGCATTGCAGGCTTTCCATCGCGTCAATTCATCGAGCATTACTTGTCCAAGGAAATGCACGGGATTAATAATACGGGTAATGGTAATAGTCACCGGATGGAACGTCGGCATGATGTTGCTTTCCGACTTTTCTAATAAATAGGTGCTGCGAGCTGCTCGTGTGAAAACATCTATGAGAGTCAGAACAAGATAAGTGAGCAGGAAAATTACTAAGTTTATTAACGGTATTGACAGTTCAGTGAAAGATGAATTGGGAAATAATTATAATAATACTGCTGGTAATTTTTCACACAGCATCATCTAGCCCCAAACTAAGCAGATATAAGTCAGTAGGTAATTAAGTTATAAGAAACTTTTTGTGCTAAAGTCGCCTATCCTGTTTTTTAACCTACTCCAAAAAAGGAAGTTTTTTGTGTATATGTTACGTGTTATTTTCGCTAATTGTGGAAAAGCCAGGTTAAATTTTATATGCTTTTAAACTAATGCGTTGTATTTATTTACTGGCACTTCACTAAAGCTCTTTAAAGGCAAGCCTAGTTTGTTGCCTGATTCTAAAAAAAAAATGGCTGTATTTTAATGAATTAAATCTAGTCTAGTTAGAAATCTAATATGGCGGCTACAAACCGCCATATTAGATTACTTGAGACTATTTCAAAAACCCTTTAGCTTATCCTGTAGGCTAAACTACTTGATGGATTTTGATAACTGAAGTGTCATTGATCTGCGGTAATGCGGTCCTGATCACCAGAGTGACATAGAATGCAAAAATACAAATAATTTAGTACGATGCCTATATGCCATAAGAGATTTCCGTTTTACAAAAACACTATCAAACCTGATGGATGGATAGATGCAGTGTCATTGGATACGTTTTAGCCTAAAGAGTGACATAAGATATAATAATACGAAGTGTCATTTGTTATTAAATTTTATAAAGGAATATTAAGATTATAGAATCACGCTTAACAACTGCAGACGAGTTTCTTTGTTTTAAAATGATTACATGTTTAAGAAATGCTGGAGTACTTCTCAGTGCTAGGGTACTAGTAATAGGTTACTACATAGTGTACATAAAAAATATAATGCTTACCACACATAAAAGCATTCAATATTATGATAATTTCACCAGTTTCCTTTCTGCAGTGCAGTATTTACGTAGATCAGCAAGGTTGTATGTTTCTTAGAAAAAACATACATTTTTTAACTGCGTCTACGTTATCTACGCTTTATGATTTAGGTTTGATTACGTAATATAGTTTGCCCAGCTGAAGACAAACGATGTACCAAAAAATGATAATTCACTGATGGTATTTTGTGTAATGCCTACTATTGCGTGTTCCTACACTTATTCGACCAATTGCCCTGTTTTTGTAATTTCACAATGCCTCACAATCAAGTGAGTGAACCTTCTCAGGGATGTTGCTAAAAATAACCGTGACTCAGCCTTTTATGTAGCGCTTAAGCCAAAGGACACATTTAAGTATAAAGCAGGCGGCGCCAATTATCTATCGGCGTCCACTGCTTATTGACACGAAGACGTATCTAACTTATCTGTTCTGTTGAGAGGGACGCCACGATCTATGTTTGTTAGTCTTTTAATGTACCTAGGTGACGTCATTGGTTAGTTTTCAATCAACTGATCAAATAAAAGATGGCGCTGGTACCATAATCAGCATTGACATGTGCATGAAAGTAGTATTCCAAGTGCATAATTCTCTAAACAGGAATGGCTCATTCACCATATTTTGTGACAAGTCCTTTTTCAAGACTGTACTCAAACTGGTACCTAAAAGGCTTAAAACAAAATATCCTAAAGTGAACTGGTGACACGATAAATAATAAGTAAATCTGAAGTTGCATTTTTCAAAGAGTTAAGCGCTGGCAATCTGCTTTCTTAGTAAATATGCAGTTCTATCGAGGGATGAATGAGAAATGGTTGCAATTTATAAGGAAGATCTTTTTGTTTTTACTGCACTGACTCATAAGCTCGGCTACGAGTAATGTTCCAGTACCATAAACGATCTAGGGTGTAACAGGAAAATTGCATCCAAGCATCCAACTGACGTCATAAGCATAATACATTTCAGATAGCGTAGGTCATGTCTTGATGTATCATTTTGATAACTTAGGCCGGTTTCTGAAAGGCTAACCCAGAGATCTTGAACTTGGGATATATAGTAGCTAGGGCACAAGCCCCGCTGCCGGTGCTTCACAAATAAACCAATCTCTATACCTACCTGTATTTGAGTGTATGGAAAATGTGAGTTTGTTTAAGTTAAAGGCACATGATGAACTACCTGACTTATCAATAATCCATACCGCACTTGCCCATTACTGACATAAATAACAATGTTGGTTTCATGGTTGCACATCTAATTAGTTCATTCTTTTTATGAGCTAGTGGCCAACTCTGATGCCAGAGCTTTTGATATCTAATTAATAAAGTCTGATAGGAATCCGTTAGAGAGCTTGTTTTTACTATATGGCAAAAGCAAACAAACTTGTGAATAAATGATTGAATGTATGACCACCATACACATATATTGACATCAAACTATATTTAAATCGAATCTGGAAGTGAGTTGTAATTGTTTTCCCTACCAAAGGCGATTCATTGAATAGCAAAATCCTTCATGACGTCACCCGACTGCACCGAGACATGCTCAGACTTTAAAATATGTCGGGACGATACAGGTTCTCAGAATGCTAGCTTGATTCCGCGAAGTTAGTTGCACCTGCTATTTCAATACTATGATCTAGAATTCTAGAGTCACCCTAATGAAAACATCTTCCTAATGTATCTCACAATGCAGATTCCATAAATTAAATAAATACATTGAAAAGGTGATGATCACCACTTCCATGGTAAATATAACTTAGTGATAGTTTAATTATATATTTACAAATTTTATCATATGAAATAATTTTCTATTTTCATAATTCAATACAGATGATTTTTTGTATGTTCTTTATACTAACTTAAGCATCACTCGATTCAATTTTACGCGTGTGTCGCTAGGTTTTGGTAATTTTCAGCAGATTTTTTGTTGCCTAGACACTTTTAAAAGAAATTCCTTGTTGAAGATAAAACTTGTCGTATACCTTGGTAGTGGTATATATTGGTACCTACTTACCTGGATCCATAAAATCACTTATCTAGAAGCACAGATATTATAATACAAGCTAGAAGTTTTAAACAGTGCATAATATAATGAGCTAAATGACTAATGCTGGACATTTTCACACAGCATCATCTAGCCCCAAAGTAAGCAGAGTTTGTGTTATGGGCACTACATGACTGATATACTACTGATATACTTTTTTTTTGAGAATAATACAAAATGAAGCACATAATAATTACACGCACTATCGAATTCATTCACGTGCGAGTGCGTGTTATGAAATATGCCATTTTTATAAACACAACAAATAGTATCAGGAATGTTGACGTCAGTGCATGCATGTATAACGTCGCAAGTTACCGCCGATAATATAGTGGAGGTCACGCTATCACTCGAAGACTTTGCCCAAAGTGACCTTGCTCTAGTTAACCTGACCTTGTTCTTTCCAATGCGCTAACGAGCAACTAACGCCTGTCGTATCATATAGTAATTCATTAGTCGCATTTGTTGGCCCACTGCGCTTAATTGAGCTGTATTCCCATAAGGACCAATGCATTGCGTATTCTCATTCTTGGTTACCTACTTCTTTCCACATATTGTCTTGTAGCCAGCGACAAAACCTAAGACCTTCAGAATCCAACAAAAGCAGGTTAATGAATGATCATTCCAATTTGCCATCATACGCTTTGATGATTTAGTTTTATTCTGTACTTACATTTACAAAATAATCGTATTTTGAACCGACTTTAAAATCGCAAATAACATAATACCTTAAATATTTGGAAATACGTTTGTAAGAGTCAAGCGTGTCCCCGTGAATTTAGAAAGTATATAGTAGAAGTATATATAATGAATTTAAAAGGAAAACTATCAGAGCTAAGGAGGCTTTACAAATTAACGAGTAATAGTCTACCATTTTATAAAAACTATCAACTTATAAAAAAAGTAAAAAGGAAAATTTCGTACAAATTCCGTTGAAAATTACTTGGATGAAGTTGAAAGTTGTTTAAAACCTATACTTCCCACATATTGTGACGGGCAACTACGAAACCCTACACTGCGCGTGGCCTAACACGCTCGGTTTTTGTTTTATTCAAGGTGATTTTACGATTTTACTTCCATAAAAATCATAACAAATTGCCACTTTAAGCAAATACTTATTATAAATACTCTCTATCATATCAATGAAAATTTACAAAACAATGTTACAGCCGTGATCCTTATAGATCAGCAATCAGCAGTTACAGTCTATTACAAAACAATGAATTATATGTTAATTATAATTCCGGAAGGTTGCACAACATAGCTGATGAAGTCATTAGGGATGGTAATGATAATACATTTCAAGCTGTCATGCGGGCGACAGAAAGTAACTATTTCAATGTGTCTGAGACAAGGTCTAAACGCAAGTGACAAGTGCACATATCAAGGTTCTAGTTGTGATTATGACGCAACGCAGCTAATTGAATGCCTCTCTTGCATGCAATATCAATAAATACGTAATCATGTGGTTTGGTTGATGAATATTATATTGGAATTTACGTTAAATTTTTCTGTTCAAAAAATGTGAAATATTTCACGATTAGCAAAATGCTTGGTTCTTGTAGTTTTATTTTTATTAGAATAACAAACCACTAATTTATATAATACTAATTCGCCCGCGTGGTACCCGGTTAAAAAGTAGCCTATGTGTTCTTCTGATGTATAAGCTATATTACTGTAAAGTTTCATCAAAATCCGTTCAGTAGTTTTTGCATGAAAGAGTAACAAACATCCGTCCTCACAAACTTTCACCTTTATAATATTAGTAGGATATGATGTAATAGTAGAAAATTAGTCATGTAAATTAGATTTAGTGATAATGCAGCTCACAACGTTATCCACGGCTTAATATAAAAAAATAAAGAATCTTACCTCTATAAAGATGCTGACCAAAGTTACCCAGGTACATGAGAACTTAAATTAGCTAAGCTAAAAGTACTCTAAGTGATAAAAGATATAAAGCTTTGAAGTAAGAATTTAGATATATATTATTGACCTGTAAGAAATTATATTCAAAATATTATAGTTCTATCATTATTCTTTAAATTATTACAAAAAGGCAGAATTAAATGACATGTACAAAGGTGAGCTTAACCCTAAAAAGAGTTTTCTTCCAGCAAACCTTGAGCTAGAGAGAGGTAATTATAGTGGTAGGATCGTGTACAGAAAGAAAATAATACTTAGTTATAGTACTCTGCAGATAATATAAAAATCCGAACGATATTTAACTACTCATAGTAAAATACTATTGCTCTACTTATACCAGAATGAAAAATAGTCTAACTTTAAATAAATGAAAAGGTGTATAAACATATATTTTTTTTCATTTTTATTTGAATGATCGGTCATTAAAATAAAAAAGAAAACAATGTTATGTGCTGATTCGGTACCTCAAATCTTAATTCTTGTATAACCTTGTTAATATATCAATCCTAGAAGTATGATATTATTTTAAATGTTGTTTTGTATAAACATCGTTTTAGGTTTTACCTAAAAGTAGATACCCCTCATTCTAATTATCAGGTATTATCGAATTCGCCTATTGTAATAGATTTGCGTACTATGTATACAATTTGACTATTTTTTGTTAAACATAATTGGAAAAAAATATTTTTGTAATATTCTGTGTGCATATTTCCTAACTCATACCAACAATGGTCACGCATTGTCCTTGCTCGTAGTAAAGATAACGTTGTAGAGCACACCGATATGAAATGACAAAGTCAATAATAATGGCATAAAAATGCTGATAGTTTATGAAATTGTAACAGAAATCTGCAAAACATTCGGATAACATTCCTGCAGTACTTGACTATCGGCCATACATATAAATATATTAATCGGCATTTATGAATAGAAAGGCTGGACCTAAAAGCAGAGGTAGGCCAAAATGTATTGATTGTGTGAAGAATAACATCGGCTGATAAAGGATAATCTAAGAAGAAAACGTGTGTCGAACGTGCGTCATAAACAACTTCTGATGAAATATTTCTGTAAAGAAATCTTGAAACAATTATTTATGCACTGAAGAGAAGATTTACAAAAACTTAACATCGTTATTAAAAAAAATCATCTTGGCACTTAACATCACCGCAGATAGTAGTGAGAGATTTTGAGGGACCGAGATGGCTGTAGAGATTTTTTTCCTAGCCGTGGGACTAAATAAATTCTTATAATAATGTTTGAAAGGATGACCAAGAAAGACGCAAAATAACTGCATAACTTCACCTATGTTTATATCTACATTCAGGTAGTGAAACTGTCCTGACTTCTCTAACCAACACAGGTTTAGGCTCGTAGTAGCTCGCCCGCCCAGCAATAACTATGCACCGACAACTTTTCTCAGCTTTCCGTGCATCGCCCCACCCTGACGTGGGGCGTGAAAGCACCGCGGCCGTGCGCGGGCGCCGCTAAGTGTGTCAACGGGGTCGACGAACGCCGGCCTAGACCCACATCCCGCAATTGGGCCACAATCAGCGACAGTACACGGAGCGCGTTGACCCGCACGGTGAAATGCCCATCTCACTTCACACTCTTTCTCTCGACGCGACGTTGCGAGCCGCGGCTTTCCCGAACACAATCTTCCACGTGACGCACCGCAATTATTTTGACACTCGTCTCTATCACCATATTATGCCTATTGCGCTTGATTAGCATGTTTGTAATTGTGCCAAAACTGACCTACTCAGTCAGGTTATCAAAATTTTACGTACATAGAATTTTATTGAGACAAATGTAAGAAACTTATGATAATTTTGAAGAATGCAAGCAACTTAAAGCAAAATAATACTAAAAATACTCGTATATTCTTGCTACACAGCAATTTATTCCAATAAAATCGCCTTGATACCTGCCTCCAAAAATGTACTTTATTACCCTTTGCAGGTAAAACGTTTGTTATACTGTTTTACTAGCCTCTGCCCACGGCTTCGCCCGCGTGGTACTCGAGTATAAAGTAGCCTTTGTGTTATTCTGATGTATAAGCTATATTACTGTAGAGTTTCATCAAAATCCGTTCAGTAGTTTTTCGTGAAAGAGTAACAAACCTTGTGTTCCTTGTGTCGAGGGTAACAGGGGCTACGAGTACCGTATTACCACAACTCCCAGATCCGGAACAAATATCTGCAGATCATGCAAACATTAGTCCCACGATGGGAATCAAACCCGGTCTTGCGTCGCAGCCGACTAATCGCCAGCCGCGCCATAAATACAAAACAATAGTAAAACAATGAGCGTGCGTCTTGGATAGTATAATGTATGTTTTCTCTTGCAATCTTGCATGTGACCATCCTAACTATTCAACGGAACTGACACAAGAAATTGTCATTAAAGTAGCTAGTAAAATACGAGAATGTTCGATCTTCGTTCAGTTAACCACCTATATTCGTCAGTGAAACGGGAACACTTGGAAAATAAAACGTCAGTGATCTACGGTAGCATGTACTACTCATGCGTGGCTTGCTACGCCTCTGCATGTATGGACGCTGATTTGTGTGAGCAATGCGCTATTTTCACTTTCAGGTAAGAAAACCCGCGTTTTCCTTGTTTAATCGAATGCACTAAATGAAGGAAACTTGGATTCTAAATAGAATTTTAATTTGAATCTATGAAAATTTAACAATTTATGGTTATGGTCTTGTTTGTAACATTCAGACAGTATGTGTGACAAAGTAGTACACGCACTACCTCTTATATAGTCGGCCTCCACAAAATTATTTATTGAAAGCTTTATTGCACACAAACTAAGGGACGACTTAACGCTATACAGCATTTTCTACCAGTCATCCTTAGCGGTTTGAAACAGAGGTTGGTGTGCTAAACTAAAATACTAACTATAACAAACAATATAGCAACATAATTAAGTCTTAACTAATATGTCTAATCTTATTGCTAGCTACATATATGTAACCTATATAAGATAAAATAATATAATTAAATTTTAAATCAAAAATTTACCAGGACGATCTACCCTCTTTCTCACTCTTTTATTGCGAAAAATACCACTACCACCGGTTTCACTGTCACATTCGAGTACATCTCGTCTCCGACACACAACACTAACAGTATCTCCAAAAACTATCGTGAACTTGACTATTCATATTGTAAAAACGGGGATTTTACAATATGAATAGTCAAGCACGGCGCGACGCGGAAGGAGAAAGTCGCAACCACTCACCCTGATGAAGACTCTCGGAATGAGTCGAAATTTAGTCGGTGCCTTCACCGATAGTGCAGTACGTGAAAATTCCCGTTTTTACAATATGAACTAACAGTATCCTGATGCGCAGCTGGTAGCATGCAATGGTAGTGGTATTTTGCGCAATAAAAGAGTGAGAAAGAGGGTAGATCGATTTGTCTGCTACTAACATTCAAGACCCGCAAATACTTCAGTTCCTCCCGTGATCATGGTACATACAACTGTGCCGAAATATCGGAAAATATTCAAACTCACAAATCATGGTAAATATCCCGTTGTTTAGTCAAAATTATGTTCAAAACCATGATAGTTTCAAAAGTTATATCATTTAGCAGTAGTTGGAATGGTCGGCGTCATGTTAGAATAGGGACAGTGCACAATACACCATAGGTATTGGTTCTCCCACTTAGAATTTAAATTAGAACACCATAGCTTATTCTGGTGTTATTTCAATTCCGTAGCAAGGTTTCAATGCAATCCATTTCGATTCAATTATAACAACAAAAACTCAATTCCAAATTATCTGGTAGAATTGTTTTCTTGAAAAAAGCCAATGCATTATGAATAACATAACAATGTATCGATATTTCAGCATGTGCGTCTACTTAAGGAACGATTCTTCTCGCTGCTTTTATTTTCACTCGCGTCCGAATGATGATACGAACATACTTAGATGTGTTATGCCGCATTAGTGTGGAAGCGCAGAAACAAAGTAACAAGAGCGAACGGAAAAGAAAGTAAAAATGAGTGCATTGATATAAGAACTAGGCAAACGTGTGTTATACGAGAAACATGTGCAAGCGAAATGCAACGGTTTCATCTAAGGGGAAAAAGTGATGCTTATGGAACTGGAAACATTGGATTCTGAACGAGCTGTCATTGTCTCGAACACTCTCGACGCCCGCCGCGTTCCACGTTCCCGCGTCTCTATGCACTTAGTACATTGCACTTTTTTATACTTCTTCACTTTCCTCTTGTGAACACTTTCTAGGCTTTATGGTGAAATGTCTACGTTTTCTAACGTATCATTTCTTGTCGCCTATCTTGGAAATGAAATGGAAACGTTTCGCTATTTTTCTTTTAATGGTGGCTATAGTTTTTCAAATTCGAATTTTGACCCACCTTAAATCCATATTAAGTATTTTGTTGAATTTATAACAGCAGTCGTTAATCACTAAAGTGCATATTAATGAATGTTTTCTATGAAAATGTTCTTTTCATACAATACGTGTGAAATTGACGCCAACATCGCCATCGGATGTGCCCCTGTTAAATGAGATATGATTGAGCGTCCGCGAAATTAAGCCTCTCTCCACGTGTTATTGGCATTGTAAGTTAGTATCATATTTAGGTCACAGTGAAGGCTTGCTCTGGAAATCTGCATAGACGGATGTAGGTGCTATTAGATATTGTGAGTTTCTCTATCGGTGAAACTTTCGGAGTGAGCGAAGTGTGTCAGCCCGCGGGGCAGTGCATTGCCAAGCTTTGATTCGTGCACCCACGGAAATGGGTCCGAGACAGTAAACTACAAGCGTGTCTTTGTGGGCCATCGGCGGGATCGGTACTAACACCAGCACTATGCAAATAGCTAGGAACTTTCTTCCGGCGGCGTTACGAGAGGCCATTGTAACGATTTCTCCGATGCAACCGCACGATTTTCGCCTTCCCGAAACTTAGCATGGTCATGATATTGTATTGCTTGGGGAAATTGTGTTACTAGGACATCGCCCTATGAATCAGAATGCAATTTAGCTTTCTTAGCTTTTCGACCCGGAGCTTTGAATTAGGAGTAGAATTTTTCTTTTAAATATTTTTTCCTTATATAATACCTAGTATTGAACTTTTTAGAATTTGATAGATATTTTTTTATATAATTATCTACTAACTTAGGTTATTGTCATTGGAGGCGATTAAATAGTCCTATTTTTAGCAATTTCTATCAATAATACGTACTGTGCAGAGTATATATATATATATATATATATATATATATATATATATATATATATAAAAAATCTCTCTTTACTTTTCCATTAAAAATAATTAAGTTTTAAATACATATTTTCTGTTCATGTTTTTGTTTATTTTTGGTTTCTGATATATATCTCAGGCTCTGACTAAATCTCAGGTCCATCCTCTGAATGCTTTCACAAAGTATAGGCATAAGCTACCTAGATAAACAGTGTAAACGTGTGTAAATCAGTTATTTTACCTTTGTTTCTATTTATATATTTTTTTCTTTGATTATTCTAACGGAAATTTATAATGAGCAGTAATATTAGGATGTTAACGCTCAGCGGAGACCACGACCCGCGCAATAAGGTGAGAGGCGACGACGCACGGCGTGGACTCCGGCGCGAGCGCACGCTTACCGAGTTAACCTACTTGCAGAGCGTTGATCTCTTTGTTTGTAAACATAGAAGCGAAACCGCGCACAGCGAGCCCTTTCGGACTTTAATTTTCGACGGGTCTGTAAGTACATAATTATTTACTGATTATTCAATAACTTACAACAAAAATACTGAAATGCAGCAGCACCTTACATGTATTTACGAGTAAGCTCACATACCTACCCTTATTTATATATTTTTTTATTCGCTTTTTGTGGCTTTAGTATCACTGCGGCCGTCACATGCCTATTGTGATCGAAAAATAATACTCGGCATTTTATAAAACCTACATATTTATAATACTCGGCACTGAATATTTTTGAGAGCTAGTGGCATTCATATAATTTTAATCATGAATTGACCCTGTCATTAATGGTAGTATATTCCGTTCTCATTATTAAGGTTGAACCGAAATATAGACAAAAACTATTTTTTTTTACGTGACAGATTATTATAAAACAAAAAAAAATGTTTGGCACATTCCAATTTATAGAATTTATTGGTGCTGACGAACTGCTAAGTCTAATCCAATAAAGTAGGTAAGAGTATCGGTATAAGCATTTTTTTTTATTGTTAGCAAACTGGAATAATGATAACTAAACTAACCTACGTTATTATCATGTTATGTGATAATAAATAGATCAGCTATTACTGAAGCAGTAACCAGTTTCTAAAAACTATATATTATTTATGAATGCGACCTCGAGGGCGTGGCGGGGAAATAGACAGCTGCGACACAAGAAGTGCGGGTTCGATTCCCGCTGCGGTATAATATGTGCATGTTCTGTAGATATTTTTTCTGGGTCTAGGTGGTGTGATGCTACGGTACTCGTAGTTCCTAATACCCACGACACAGGGGATCCTAGTCTAGGATCATAACTATATATATATATATATCTGTTGGCTGTTTATATAAATAAACAGACAGTAATAATACTAGCCTCTGGCCACGGCTTCGCCCGCGTGGTACCCGGTTAAAAAGTAGCCTATTTGTTATTCTGTTGCGTAAGCTATATTACTGTAAACTTTCATCAAAATCCGTTCAGTTGTTTTGCGTTAAAGAGTAACAAACAACAAACCCTCTATAAATAAATAAAGATTAAAAAAAAAAAAACCATCTTCACAAACTTTCGCGTTTATAATAGTAGTAGGATTTTTTATTTTACCGGTCTCAGAAACAACTAGCTACTTGACGAATCTTCTTTATAAGGTAAAATTATTTACAGTTTGGCATTTTAATTTTGCTCTGCCTGCGATACCAGTTATCGCAATTTTCTGATTGGCCGCTGTAACCGTTGAAAGTTCGGTTTGCTCAGCAAATATTACATTTTGTTTGGCATCACGACACTCGGGCCGAGCACTGCTTGCAAAGGTACAAGGGTACCTATAGGTATCAACAGTGCAAGATTCGACCTCAATACGTGAATATTTATTCACAACTACACCTCGACATGACTTGCTGGGCATTAAATGATCCTATCATTGGTAATGGGCATAATATAAATGCTCTCTTCGATCTGATAAGAATGCGTAGGTGGGTATTATTGTTTTTCACGAGTCCACCGCGGACTTCGAGCGTTTACAAAATGCACAGACTATACGTACAGCAGTTTAATCAGCAAATAAATTTGTAGAAATCAGCTTATATCTGCCTTGTACCTCGTTCTTAAAAAAACGCTCAGTGCGTAAATTTTTGAGGATACCAAGTAGGGAGTAGTCAGTGACACTTCTAAACTTTACATTTGGCAGGTTTCCGCGCTTTGCATGTAGTAAGCATTCCACGTGACAGGTTGCAGGCCCATCGCCGCTTATTGGAACAGTAACTTATGGCACATGCCTTCGAATTTTCGGTTCTAGGGTACGCCGGTTTCCTCACGATGTTTTCCTTCATAGTTTTAAGGGCGTGTTAATGCGCACAATGGTATGTATTGTGCGCATACATACCTCACATACCTATTTCTATAATTACTTTAATAGCATCTATAATGATTATAATCATCGGTGTCCACGTAGGCCTCCCCCTTGTCACGTTACAGCCCTACCCTAGGTTTTCAAGAGAAGGGCTGTAAGCGGCAAGTTAAATCTTAAGAAAAGAAAGGGTATTAAAGATTTTTAACAATATTTAATCAAAAATTATAACCTACCTACCTAGTGATGATTAATGATTTAATGGACACTACACGACGTAATACCGAAGTATAGCGGAGAGAAGACCGACGGGTGCAGTGCGAAGCGTTAACTGGAGGTGAAGTGTAGTTGACCTGAAGAAATGATGTTGTTAAATTTGTGGAGAATATCTTTAGGGCGAGGAGGAAGTGGACCCGCCCTGATGTCAGACTGATTACAGCTCAGTCTTCAGAGCCCAGCAGGTGAGGTCCAAGCGGAAGTATGAGGCTAGCCAGAGTCCTCGGCTTTCAGGTCGTCAGCCTCTGGGTTCTGCTTCAGGGTCCAGTGTCAGTGTTTAGCGTCAGTGTCCAGAGTCCTCGGCTTTCAGGTCTTCAGCCTCTGGGTTCTGCTTCAGGGTCCAGCGTCAGTGTCCAGCGTCAGGATTCAGCGTCAGGATTCAGCGTCAGGATTTAGCGTCAGGATTCTGACCAGGGTTGAGGCTCTTCTAGATTCTAGGTATTCTGATGGTTCTAGAGTCAGAGCTCCACTGCAGCTTCAAGGTATAGGCTTTTCTAGGTCTTTATGGTTCTAGAGTCAGAACTGAACTGCCGGCTGAGTCTGCTCAATGCCGTATTTATAGGAAGTTTTATGTTTGAATTTGGAGTGTGAGTGGCTAGTGTTATTCTAGACTGAATATAGAGGTTCTATTAAGTTTCCATATATAACCTTCTGCAAACATTCGTTTTTATATGCAAACTTTCACAAAACAACCAAATAAAAAATAAAGTTGTGATGAACACTGACAGAAAGTGTCAATCTGTCAATTAGAAAACAAACATTTTTAGCTAAAAATAGTGCTTGAAAATGAAAAATGGTTTTATAGTTTAGATCAGAAAATTCTGCTCTTTCGTCTCATGTAATAATGTTTTTGAGGTGAAATACGCCGAAACATGGATTTTCCGTCGATTATAGCTCAAAGGAGGGCTGGAAATTATGAATGAGTAATACTTTGGAGCAGTATCTTCCATCCTACGTGGGTATTTACAAGAAATCATTCCTATAAAGAAAGTTAGATATAGAAATATACTACACCCTGTCCATGTTATGCTATGGTGTGGACGTAGGCCACATGTTTTGCTATGTCGAACGGTCTGGCTAGAGCTACTAAAGGTTGTCTGGAAGAGATCGCTTCGAAGCGATAAGACCGCCCATTGTACTTTCTTTAGGATAAAATTTTGTTATTATTTTCTTTGTTTAAGGTGTACAATGAAGTATTTTCATTCATTCATTCATTCATTTATACTTCCTTATACCGACTGTAATGATTTCGTTGGTTCATCTAATCAACTCATAATATTGATTAGATTATTACTAATTAGTAGTTTTATTCCAAAAACTATTGTGAATTTGATTATTCATATTGTAAAAACGGGAATTTGCGCGTACCGAAAAATCTGTGAAGACACCGACTAAGTTTCGACTCATCACCCCGATGAAGACTCTCGGAATGAGTCGAAACTTTGTCGATGCCTTCACCGACAGTACAATACGAGAAAATCCTGTTTTCACTTTATGAATAATTAGTAGTTGTTCATATAATTTTATATTTTCAGTGTTTTTTTTATTTTTAATTGACAAATTTTTATGTAATTATTTTTGACCTATCTTCATGCTAGCTATAATCATTGTAACTGGTATTCACCGTTGTAATTATAGTAAAATAAATAGATGTTCTTTCTGCAAACAAAAATGCTGAACTACGATTACGTATAAGTACCCTCAAGTAATTAAATGAAACCCGTAAAACTTTAATCCTTGATGTGCGTTGACAGCGTCAAAGATTAGTTACAGAAAGTTTTACGGAGGTGCCACAAATCCATTAACAGCTTGACTACAATTTCTGGAGGATCTATCAGTAGGTCGCCGTGTTCTTGTTGATCGAGTGAGCGAAGCGAACAAGATATCTAAGGCCAGAATTCATAGTCAAATAGGGGGCTCCCTAGGGGACTGTTCAGGCGCTAATTATAAATTCAAGTGCAAATTTAACCTT
Organism: Perizoma flavofasciatum; assembly: GCA_958496245.1. Classification (NCBI taxonomy): domain Eukaryota; kingdom Metazoa; phylum Arthropoda; class Insecta; order Lepidoptera; family Geometridae; genus Perizoma; species Perizoma flavofasciatum. The sequence continues at coordinate 6,065,730 of OY292425.1, read as the reverse complement.
TATGCACCCAGCCATAAGGCAAATGCTGAATGATGGATTTTGGCGGACTGTTCAACCCCGACTATGAATTCAGGCTTAAGTCTTATTGGGTAATCCAGCGTTTGTATGCATGTTTGTTAGTCCGATGATAACTGCCGAATCGTGTCGGATCTATGAGAATAAGTGATTCCTCTATTTCCGATTGATATGACCAATAGGAAAAAAGAGTTCACGTCGTCCAATTGAGGGAATTACGCTGTCGGACCACGCATTCACAAGGCTTTTGCCATTCTTTATGAAACTTAGAAGTAGTTAGGTTATACTAATAGAGTTTTGGAGTTCGAAGTTGAGCTTAATCGGTAGGGAGTTTTTGAACTATGGAGTTGGGGATTTTAAGGTAGTCGGGTAAAAACGGTACTTCGCAAGATCAGTTCGTGGCGAATTAGTTGTGCGTATTTTTAGTAATTACTATCGTATCAAGAACAACGTAAATTTTGTTGTTGTAAGGGTCTGGGTATTTTTATATGTATAATATGTATGTATTTACAAAAAAAAGTATATAAGTAGTATATCAGTCATGTAGTTCCCATAATACAAGCTCTGCTTAGTTTGGGGCTAGCTGATGCTGTTGGAAAAATGTCCAGCATTATTTATTTATTTATTTATTTATTTGTTGTGATTGGTATAGCTCGCAGATCGATATACGCTGGGAGAAAATAACTCTCGCTTATCGGCAGTCTTTGTACTAGATCACGAGAAATGGCTGATGATTCTAAAATATCTTTGTAATTAAAAATGATATATTAGTAACGAAACTAGAATATACGAGGATTTATATTAGTTCGAAGGCACGTGCCATCAGTTAGTGTACGAATAAGCGGCGATGGGCTTGCAACCTGTCACGTGGAAAGCTGGCTACTTGCAAAACGTGGGCATGTGCCAAATGTAATGTAAAGACTTGTCTCTGCCTACCCTCTACTTGGTATGCTCCATGATCTACGGACTGAGTACCTATGTATCTGAGGATGTCCAACGTGGGCAATACAATTGTAAAATGTAGAACTCATTTGATGGTACTTGTAGAGTCGGTAAATTAACTAGTGCACGGCGCGACTCGGAAGGAGAAAGTCGCAACCACTCACCCTGATGAAGACTCTCGGAATGAGTCGAAACTTAGTCGGTGCCTTCACCGATAGTGCAGTACGTGAAAATTCCCGTTTTTACAATATGAAATTAACTAGGTATTAACAAGATATTTTTAAATGGTCGTACTCTAGGTGTATTAACCTACAAGCACGCCAATTATTAAATAGATATCATAAAGTAGGTACCGACATCATTGTTGATAAGTGTACATGGTACAGACAAATACCACTTTCTGTTGGCGTTAACGCCTGCGGAAAGATTGAATAGTATGGAAATGACATTAGCTGTGGCAATGTCACGTGACTGCTGCCAAGTTTTACCTTGACAAATTTTATTCCAAGAACTAGTTCACGGCGCGACGCGGAAGGAGAAAGTCGCAACCACTCACCCCGATGAAGACTCTCGGAATGAGTCGAAACTTAGTCGGTGCCTTCACCGATAGTGCAGTACGTGAAAATTCCCGTTTTTACAATATGAACTTGACAAATTTGTGTTAGCGTTAAATGAAAAATAAGTGTGAGGTATTTGTTTAGACACCCTGGCCCGTTATGACCACCATTTATTCCGTATCGAATCTAAAATAAAAATTAATACCTAAGTAGGTAACAATAATATTTTTTTTACTCACAAGTTGCAGACGACCTCTGTGGCGCAGTGGACAAAGGCCCGCCTGAGATTTAGAAGGTCGCAGGTTCGATTCCCGCTGCGGGACAAATGTTTGATGTTCTGCAAATATTCGTTCCGGTTCTGGATGCTGTGGGACTACAGTAGTTGTAGTTTCTGATACTTGCGACACAGGGAATCATAGTGTGGTATCAGGACTATGTATAGGAGAAGGTATATCTGTTGGGTATTTTTTGTTCATTGTAATATTTTAGAATCGTCGATTTATGAACTTACTGATTTAACGCCGATTCTAGCAATTTTATTCCAAAAACTATCGTGAACTTGAATATTCAAATTGTAAAAACGGGATTTTTCACGTACTGCCCTATCGGTGCAGGCACCGACTAAGTTTCGACTAATTCGTCACGGAGCACTTCCGCGGTCTCTGCTCGTAGGTCCCCCACCCCACGACATGGAATCCTAGTGTCAGGGTTATGTATGTCGGTGTTGTATGCATTAAAAAAGTTAAACAGGTATTTTTAGTGCAATGTTGTCCTAAAATGCAATATAAAGTGCGACCGCCAAACGATCTCGACCCTCACGATTAGTTTCATTACGTAAAGCCACACCTCATGGCCCAAGAGCGAATAGATCCCTTCACATTGTCAAGGGTTATTGAACCGGTAATATTCTGCTATTCCTCCAAAGAATGCGAGGACATCGATGGGCCGCTGGACGAGTGATCCGATCCGATTGGATAGCCATCGTAGCAAGTCAGCCAACTTGCTGCCCTTTGTCTCTATATACCTACACAGAGACTACTTGCCCATAAATGCAAAGGTTGCGTGATTGCTGTTTACCACCAAACGTAAATATTTCGAAGTTACCTTTTAAATGCTACACCTCGACACCGTACTTTGTAGACAATCAACAAAGATACATTACTTTGTTTTACTAACTTACGGTGATTCCACGGATGGGTTGGTTGTTGGCATTTGAGCTTATTGTCATACTCATATTTGGAAGAGTACAACCTTTCTTTTAAAAAATGAATGTTATCTATATGTTGTACATTTAATTAAAATATAGCTTTACCTTTTATGTAAAAAAAAATCAAAGCAATATGATTTTGTCAGAAAATCGTAATCAAGTAGTTAGTTTTTGCGAGAATAAACGCAAAAATCGTTACTTTTTCTCACTTTTTTGACAGCACGGATGTCACAAGCGCTGCGTTCTTGCGTAAGTTATAAACTGTTCTTCAAAAATTTTGCAATTTGGTAATCTGGCTCAGTATTCTCCTTATTGAACGGGTAAATGCAGCAGACATCATGCAATATCTCGTTGTTTACGATGTTGTGTACTCAAAGCTTGTCAATAATTAAGGTTTAATTATACATTTTTGAAGTCAAAGTCCTGAGATCGATAAGCGGAATGGACTTTGACATTGAATTGGGAGCGCTGAACGAAATCACAGACAGTAAAGCATAGCCTTGAAATCTAAGGTACGTCCCATAAGTTACAAAGGTATAAAATTGAATTAAATCACATAAATTTACTTTTAGCCTTCACTTACATTTTTCCTATGCAAGTTAAAAATAGTTTACACGTTAGTCCACGATGTTCTTTCTCGACTATTGTGCAACAGCTGCAGCTAGGGGTAAAAAGCCTCGAATACGTTGACCCACGGCTCAACTAGTCGACCACTACTTTTGCGGGAATTAAAAATAAAAGAAGGAGGATGTATGCATGGGATGCTGGCATTCTAGACGTACGGGTGTAGCGGTGCCGGCGCACTTGCGAGAAAAAGGACTACAAGAATGTAGAAAGTACAGTGGCCTGGGGTGGCTGGAGTGGACGACCTGAGCTCGGCTGGCGTCTTCGAACTCAGCACTATTGTAGGATAATTGTATTGATTTGATTGAACCTGCTCCCTTCGCACATTAACAGGGGCATCTTGTTAGACATTTCTAAGTCACATAACTGAGTATGTGATTTTATAAGCGGTGTGCTATAAATAAGAATATTATTTGATGGCCCTAGGCGTATGACTGCAAATAAATTACATTCCTTCTAGAATATTTTTATTAATCTGCAGGAGAAACTCCACTGCGGTTCAAGGTTGCACTAACTTCTGACTCAGATGGCTCGCATACGTCGGATAGGAAATGGTGCAACAATTATCTTTTCTTGTAACTGGAAGCGGATTTTTACTTTTGGGACAATCCAAAAGTTCCTTCCTGTTGGTGTTTTTGAGTAGGTACGTCTACCTTGCTTTGTCCAATTGAATTAGAGCCTGTATTTACTTCTTGAACCATTTGAACTTGAATGTTTCAACATATTTCTGAAGCTGATTTGCTTGATCGTTTGATCTATTTGAACGTTCGCCACAGTTTTATGCGTTCATTACCACTACTATGTAGTAAACCAGATTGCAAGAACAACTTTACTGTTGTTACTAAATCAAAAATCAAATACTTATAGTAGGTATATAATTGCTAGAGAGTAAATGCCTGATACATACCTATTTGATTGATTGAACTCAGTTGCTTTCCAAATTGGGAAGTTGTTGTCCTTAACTACGAAGATTGGTTGCAGCTGAGACTATGTTTAGATTGCTCCAATTTTCGTTTTAATTAGTGAGCTGGCAATTGTTTTTTATGTTGTGCTCTCCTAGCTAAACACAATGATTGAAGGAAAATATACATAGCATACTTATTTATTCGAGCTAGAAAAATGAAAATGTAACCAAGATAAGATCTGGAATATTTATGGAATGTTTTTGTGCATGGATAAAGTATTTTTTGGTAGTTTACACCCCTCACTTAGGTTTCAGTACATAGCATATATTAATTCAGTCAAGATTGTTGCAATTGCATCATGTCATAATCAATACAGTGGCACGTGGTGCTAATGTTTGTCAGAATAGTCGTGTATGTGGGTATAGAGTAGATCATTTACATAAATAGCAGGTTCTGTGTCTAACTATCGGGGTGTGGTGCTATGTTTTTTATCGTGTTGACATATTGTCAAAATAATGATTGTAAGTGGTCGAAGAAGCGTGGAGCGAATTTTCTCTTTTTGTATGGACTAGAGTGCACTATTTTTGCTCGTAAATTGCGTGATGATGAACTGGAGACAGAGTATTTGGTTATACGTTTGTGAATGTACTATATTATTATATGTGCCACAGAGTATTGCGAAACAAACGGAGTTATCTATTCGTAATGGGCATGTCGTTTTTACTGCGATCTACTGGTATTGACGCTGTAGACATGTACCATAAGCTCCGGTTGACTTGCGCCGGCAACCAGATTTCGACGTAAGTGTGAATTGGATACTGTGGGTAGATCGTTACGATTGGTGTGATAACAGGCTGCGCGGACGCTGACCGGCCTTCACTCGCTAGCGCCCGTCGGGTGAGCGCGTGACCTCGCCCGTCTGTCTCACGCTTTATAAAAGCTTATGGTTTGAGGCATTCAAAGGTGAAAACATATTATTTTATGAAAAATTAAATGTAAATAATTGTTTTTGTTTCAAGCCGCTTAAATTTTCCCCAATTTGCAACCAGCAAAAGTAAGTCAAAAAAAAAGTCAAAAAGTCAAAATTCATTTATTCAATAAAATGACAAGGACCACTTTGAAACGTCGGTTTGTATCTAGGTGCCTGTTCCTCCGCGACCAAGCCAGGAAAGAAAGGCAAGAAAACAAGGCTGGTTATTCTTTTTAATGATCCTTTTACAAAACAATAGGTTCGAGTTGGAGCATTTTCAATCCCAAGAGTTTTTGTCATCTAAATAATCAGATATTTTATAGTATGCCTTTTTATAAAGCTTTTGTTTAATTACGTTTTTAAATTTGTTAATTGATAATTTTAATTAAATTTTAATTTGTTAATTGATAAGGTATCTTATATCTTATCGTATATGTATAGTATTGTAGAGGCTCTTTAATATTTGAAAGTATTACGGGTTTGAATGTATTTTTATGAGTCTTTTAAATGAACCTCCAATTAGAAACATGTATAATATATGGAGCTTAGTTTCAGTTTCTACGGTTCTTGTTTTCCACTCCTAAATATAAAGCCTGTAGGAGTTTTAACAGTTAAATGATGTTAAAGTCATTTAAAACAAATGATACCTACTTAAAGAAGAGTTTCGCTTAAAAATCAAGACTAATTAAAAACCAAATCACTTTAAACCACATTTCATTATCGATGCGGAAAATCATAGTTTCAAGGAAATTCCCCATAATAACCCATGAGTCAGGGTAATTGCATAAAGGGGAACGACATCATTATCGATAATGGTAAACTTTATCGGGGGCCGTTCACCTCCTATTTGCATAAAAGATTAATGGATTACCATTATCTATTACTATTCCTCGTAATAACGAGTACCTATGCAACTGCAATTGTAGACAAAATGTTACTAAGTTAAAATATTAACCAAATTGTAAAAATCAGAAAATTATAAAAACCTGCTGGATATTTTTTTGATTAAACTCATCATCATCTCAGCCCGGAATCATCCACTGCTGTCCAGTGTGTATCTCATCCAGATAATCCCTGCGACTGATATAATGTCGTTTTCTCAATCTCACTTTCGGACAACCAAGATTTCTTCGGCCCGACTTCGGTCACCACACAAGGCTTTGCTCCACCGGCCATCACCATGTCTGACCAGTGACCAAGTGTCTTGCCTAACTCCACGTGATTTTTATTGCCCTTATAACTAACGTCGTCGACTTTCGTTCGACGATGGATCTCAGTGTGGCGAACTCGGTATAATAGTTTGATGCCGAGCATGGCTCGCTCCATGGCCCTTGGTGCAACTCGTACTCGGTGCACAGTCTCCTTAGTAAGCGTCCATGTCTCAGCATCGTATGTCATAATTGGCAGGACGCACTGGGTTTTTTTTTTAGGTTCTGTGGGATCTTTTTGGACCGGAAGATATCTTCTAGCTATCAGTCTATCCAAGCTGAATTCTCCTGGAGATTTTTTTATTTGAATGCTCCTTGTCAAAAGATAAAACATGTTCTAAGTAAACGTAATGATCAACAATCTCTAGTACCTCGCTTCCAATCTTATATTTTAATTCATAAATTTAAACAATAAAATATATAAATTAATTTATAAAACCAAAACATATGTTTGCATATCTACCGAGTTAATACCGAAATCGGTGAAAGTTAAATTGTACGCAGTGACAATTTGTAGTTCAGTATAAATAAATAATATTGCATCTTGACAATAATAATGCTGGATATTTTCACACAGCCCCAAAGTAAGCAGAGCTTGTGTTAGGGGAATTGCATGACTGATATTCTATTTTTTTTGTAATTACATTCAAATTTTACATATATAGTATACTTTTCGAACCATCTCTGTTTTTACTTCACTTTTTATTTATTTTTGATAAAAAACCTGTCTCTCTCCTTTTGGTCATCCTCTATTTCACTTAACTAATTCTCTCCATGAATCTAATTAGATGATGTACAATGCCAAAAAAATAATAATATCAGTAGCCAGATAATTAAAACCCTTTTAGTTTAAGGGACAAAGGGTTTAACTTAAACATTATTTTGGGAATGGAAAAGGGAGTTTAATAAATTAGAGTAAAAATATTTCGTACGAATTTCTTTACTATTCTGTAAATAACTCAGGTTTTTAAAACAATAGTGTGATACTTTATACAATGTTAGGTACCTACCTAACATTGTATAAAGTATCACACTTTATACAATGTTAGGTAGGTACTGCTATATAAACACGTAGCTGCAAGTTTAAACAGACTTATTTTGAAACTGAATTTCAGTACAAAGCAACTTGGTTGCAAACAATAAAATTAAGGTTTAAAAAACTAAGCCAAAACTAAAAATAGGTAATGTATATTTAACAATAGTATCGCACTAGACTAGTTGATGGTTTACTCTACCATGGAATGTTACATCTTCCAGATAGGTTACTATAATAAACTAGATAAATTATATGAACACTTCTTGTAATTTCTTACGAGCTACCTACGTGTACGCAACAATCATGAGATCACATACAACAGACAACACTCTCGCAAATTGACGTACTAATAAATAATCAAATACATTTATTTTGGTACTAAAACTTACGCGGTAAAACTATCCTAGAATTTACTCAAATTGTGTGATTTATTGACCATTACAACGATCCAAACATACATGCACTCTAATACTGCAAACGCACACAAATCATAATTTCAACGATGGGAAATTTTAAAACATCTACCTTTCTGTCTATTAAAATTGAACACTTTATGCACAGCCTCGACCATCGCGATAGCGACGTCGTTACTTAAATATTAATGACTTAAAAAAAATGTCTTGGATGCGCTCTAAAACGAGTGATCTCTGAATACTGGTGGGTGTTGCGTGGCGCTGCTTGGCGTCTCAGTGTGCGCCGACGTGCCGCAGGTGCAAGTGGTCCGGCACGGCCGGGGGTGTCCGAGGAACAAACCTCACACGGAACGCCTTCGGCGCTATAGTGGCACCCACCGTACCCTCCAGCGACGGCGGCGCATCACCGGCCACCATCTGCACGTCGAACTGATGCATCAAGCACGCGAAGAACATGAACATCTCCATCCTCGCCAGAACATCACCCAGACACATTCGCCTCCCAACACCAAATGGCATAAAGAACTCCGGCCGTCTAATTTTACCGGTGTCATCTATGAACCGGCTAGGGTTGAATTTGTTTGGTTCGTCCCATAGATTTGGGTCCATGTGAACACAGTTGATGAGGGGTACGACTTGCGAACCCGCTGGGATTCTGTAGCCATTTAGGTTGACATCCCTGTTAAAGAAGAAAAAGGATGTAAGTACGTAATAAAAAAAAACACAAACAATTAGTCTAGACGATTACGATGGGAACTTACTTTGTTGGCGAGTGTGTGGTGGCCAGTGGGACAATACTCGACATACGCAGAGTCTCCAAAATCGTAGTCTCCGTATACCGAAGGTTGGGCATGTCTTCAATGGTGGGCAAGCGGTCTCTTCCTATTACTGAGTCGATCTCTTCCTGGACTCGTCTTTTGACAGCAGGATTTCTTAACATGAAGACCAACATCCATAGAAGAGAGGACTTGATTGTTTCCATACCGGCGGAAAATAAATCTCCAAGGATCTGTTTTATTTGGAGTTCTGAAATAAAATCATTTATTTAGAAAAATATGGAAAATTGTGATTTTATGTGATTTTTTGCAATAGCTCTAAATTTCTTCAGTTTTTTGTCAGATTGCTTACCATGATCTCTGCCCTCGAACAGTTCGCCTTCTCTGCCTTCGATTTTAGCTTTTTCGATCTCAATTAGATAAACATCGATGAGGTCCCTCGCGTTTTCCGAATCCAGGGTTTCCCGGTGCTCGTCGATCAGCGTTTGATAGAAAGCGAACATTTCGTCGCGATTTTTCACCACTTTTTCTTGAGCTTGAGCCTTTCCCGGCAAATACTGCAAAAAGGTACATTTTTATCAACATGTTTAATTTAAAAAATATAACAAAAAAAATATTTTTTGTAATATTTTTTATATAGTTTTATTTTATATTTTTGATATTAATACTCACATTGTAAAGCGGGATGTATTCGCCGTAGTGCACTTCTCCGAACAATCTCATTCCTTCTTCAATAAGGTTGTTGAGTCGCTCGAACCGCACGTCCCCATGATTGAACCGCACTGACATAGTAATGCCGCAGATAACATTGGACACGCCCAGCGCAAGTAGGGGGTTCGCGTCTATAGGGGCGCCTTCCGACCGGTGGATGTTAGCGATTAGCTCGTGCACTTCATTCTAAGAGGGAAAATACTTGTTAATTTCGATATTTAAATTAAGATATAAAAATTTAAATATTTTTGTGATTGATATTTTTTGTAGTTATTTCGGTACTAACCTTAATTCTTCCTTCCATAACTTTCTTTCCATTTCCCATGTAGGTCATGCCGAATTCGCGTAGTTTGTCGTGGAGGAAGCGGCGCTGGCTCTTCCAGAGACGACCCTCGCTGTTGATGATACCTGCGTAGAGGGAGGCGTTATAGCGAGGGCTCGATAGTGGGCGGCGCACGCGCATCGGGAGGGCCGCTACCGGCACGCGTGCCGCCCACCCACATACACACGTGCAAGCTTTCAAGCAGTTCATATTTAACACCTTTACAAAACATTAGTTATTTCCATTAAAACTGAATATTTGAGGAACTTTTAGTTGATAACTTGAAGGACCTAAAATTGCTTTTTTTACTGTGAATGCGAACAAAAAATCAACTTACCGAGTCCATCCAAAGTGTGCATGAGCGGAGTGCTGGGGCGGCCTGTAAACTCTTCGCGGCGGAAGGCTTCTCTGATGAGCTTGTAGTCACTTAGCACAACCATTAGTTGGTTCCCGAGCCGGGCGGAGAACAGCACGCCGTAGTTGCGAGCCAGCTCCAGGAAGGTCTTATGCCGTACACCCAGGAAAGGCAGGTAGCCGACGACGGGCGGCCCCCACGGACCTGGTGGCAGCGAGCGCATCTCCCGCACCAGCGATACCAGCCGCAACGCCAGCACCGCCGCTCCCGTCAGCACCAACAGCGGCAGAGACAATCGCGTACCACAATAATTGTACATTTGCCATAGTCCCCATAACAACCTCGAGTTCGATAGCATTGTTAACATAATTTGTTTTTAAATATTCACAAAGTTTAGTTTGTGAATCAAACGTAACATTAGTGCGCGAGCGTAAATCGCTAGAGTACGATGCGGTGAACGATATGATAGTATCGTGCGAGCGACGTCTGCGCACTGGCGCGGCGCGGTGTGGCCTTGCGAATAAATACAGACTCGCCAGCTGTCGTAGGGGTGGCGCGCGCGCAGCGCCTGCCCCTCGGAGGCGCCTCTCTCTGAATCACTCTCGGAAAAGCGGTTTTCGCCAGCCGATACAGCGCTACGAATCCCGTAGCACATCCGTAGACCGCTTGCATTTTCTTTTTTTTCACTAAATGTTATTTTAAACTGAAATCTCAGTAGTTTTGGAACACAATTAATTCTGGTTATTTGGATTTATAAATAATTAACTCAAAGTTATGATCAACATTAAGATTTTAAAATATGCCAAACATTATCACCCTAAGCTAAGATATTATAAAAACACAAAAGTCTGGTTCTTCTGAATTAAACACTTTTCGTCACTGCTCAACTCCGAAGCATGGTAAGAGCAGATTGGCGTTGTTCATAAATCTTTAATATTATAAGAAACAGTTAAAAATACTTGAGCAGGAGTGATCAGAAGAAGAAACATGACAAGGGCTCAACTTGGAACAAACCTCCCTCGAGACTTATGAGTCAAACCAAGAGCGATAACCCTTTGGTACTCATGCGGTACCTACCTACTGAGTAAAGAAATCGTTACGGTATGAGCCCTTCAGGTAGCTTTCGTAGCCTTATACTACTATTCCTGATAAAACAAAGCTATTGCTTATCTAACTTTATGACAAACAGCGACGAATCCGATCGTTTAAAAGTTATTAGGTTAGTTACTTGAGGCAACCATTTCAAATCTTTTTAATACAGATTTATTTCTACTTCTTTTTAATATACGGTTAATACAGACCTTTTCTTTGGGTAAACCAAGCCATCAGGTGAGTACAATAAATGATAAAGAGAGAGGTAGATAAGACAAGTACCTAAAACTGGTGTGGCAGACGGGTAAGCCCTTCCAGTTAACTATAAACCTATGCTATAAACCATAACATAGGTTTATAGTTCTTTCCTTTTTTCATGTAACTTGTGCAAGTACATTCCATACGTCAGGAGTTATTAGTTTACCATGCATAGACACTAGATACATTAGGCTTCTCGTTGGCGCGGCGGGTGAGTAGCCGGCTGAAACGCAAGACGTGCGGGTTCGATTTCCGCAGCGGGATGTATGTTTGCATTTCAGTCTGGATGTTGTATTACCACGGTACTGTAAGTTTCTGATACCCACGTTACAGGAAATCCTAGTATGGGTCCAGACTATGTGTGTGACTGCTGGATGTTTGTGAATATTTGTTTATTTATCAGTAACATAAAAGCCGAAATAAGACCACTGTTGGACATAGAATGCCAAAAGGAGAAACTGTCCAAAGGTTGTCCGGCAGAAATCCGCTAAGAACGCCCATTGTGCATTTAATTTGTTTTTTGTTATTTCATCTGTCATAGCCGTCTTCTTCCACCAACTTTCTTCCCTTCAATGTCATCTTTCCGACGAGCTCGGTTCTACACTGTCGTTCGTTTCATTTGAAATCAAAGATTTATTTTTATTTATTCCTAGTTTATATACATATTTAGCGAATTCTATATAAAAGCTTTATTATTTAGCTTTATAGCTTACCCGTTCCGATTGTGAATAAGCGTTTTCGGCGGTGGCCTCGACAGTTTGATATTAATGAGAAAGAAGAAGAGAAGAGTGTTTCCATTGAACAACATGGTGACGTATTGCTTAGAAAAATTAGAAATGTATACTCTAGAAACACCGATATAAAAAAAGAACGAACCTGGATTGGATTAGAATTTGGATTAGAATTGAGATTGTATCGAGATTGTATTGAGATTGTAAGGGTAGCTTCCCTGCAGTCTTTTTAAGATTTTCGAATGCTGAAAAAAAAATTACGAATGTGAAGGCATAGTGATCCCAACGCAAAGCGATGCGACGCGACTAAGCTGTCCTATATCCCTTAGTTTTATTTAACAATGCACATTGTTAAATAAATCACAAAATGATCTCGTTAATTTCGCCCAGTTCGCTTAAGTAGGACATTTAAAGCGACTATTTGATATATTCGCGCCACACCGCGTACGCGTTAAATTCGCTCATGTAGAAAGAAATGTTAGCCGTGCCGTGTCGCGTCGTGTGGAAAATGTCCGTAGGTATATAGCCGATGAAATTCGGCGAGGGGTGAGGGGAGAGGTCGTACGAGTGCGCATGCAGATGATAAGATTATGGATTGCGTAAGTTGGCGCGATGCAAGGTGACGGGTCAACGACTCGCGATTCTGGGCCTTGGACGAACTACGCGGGATGACCTCTAAGCGACACTATATCGCTTTTTACAATTGATTGACTTTGTAGGTGGCCGGTAGAACAAAAACATTATACATAATAGCGTAGTAATGATTATTTTACCTGTGCAGTTTTAGAAAATTTTCCATTCGCGGGGACTAACCCCATTCATAATCATTTAATAACTTTATCTATTCGTTTAAAGTAGAAATTATAATTCTGCCCAGAGGTTTTGCAATCGTATATTTTCAATGTTTTTTTTATTTCTTCTCTATGTTATGCAAATAAAATATTTGGTACTGAACTGTGAAGAATATTTTTGTGTCTTTGGCTAGAAAGATTTGAGCTAAGACGAGGATTTGGTAGAGTGTGTAGTTTATTCTTCTTTGGTGTTACAATGAGATAAAGTCACGTGTTGATATTATTTATTCTACTTTGCACGTTGGGGCATTGTCCGGCCTTACCTTCGTAGGTGCCGTGTCTACGCTCTACCTTGGCATATAAGTAGGAAAACTCATAGGAAATACATAACATCGTCTAACATATAAGTATTTCATTCCACACGCCATCTTAGGAGACGTATAGGTACCTAATAATATTCCGCAATAAATCAATACCAGAGTGGATTTGAATAGTAATGGTTCTTGAGCATAAATAATTAAATTTTTCATTAGTGCCTTTATAATAAATGCACATAACTTACGGGCTAAAGTTGTAAATATCGTAGTACTTACAGGGTTACAGGGACTTAGTGGAATCATTTAGCTATGACTTTTCACAATGTTTTTACAGAACTAGCTTTAGTCGAATAACTAATAAATAGAAACAAATACGGGATCTACGATACTTGTAAATTTTTAAATGTGAGAAATATTGAACCGAAAAATGTTAGATAAATTGAATTATAGACAATGAGGACCTATTTAATAATTATATGAGGTAAATAAGGTACTAAAATATTTTGACTGGAGATTTTAACAACACGACACACTTGCTACACACATATAGTTGTTTGCATACGAATGAGAATGCTCAGAAAATATCTATTTAAACTTAATCTAAATATAGATCCTAAGTCACGAACAGGAAAATCTCATATGATCGTTGACTATCGCATTGTGTGCTTAAGTAACTTATGTTTATTTATTATTATAAGATGTTTGTTTACTACAATATAATAAAATTATCTAAACTTGGTACTATAATTGTATCATAGCTCCAGTTCCTTGGCTTTATATTGTTCTAGAAAAGTTACTTCGAGTTTCGACGTTTTTTTTTTATTTTGTGTGCCGTATAAAACCCAAATTCGATTTGCACCTAGAGCTCTGCATCTCAAAGATACTTAAATAGAAATGAAAAAAAAGATCTCTACGATTACTGGCTTACCAGTTGTATTCATTCATGATGATATTAGGCAAAAATTCTAACATACTAGCTACATAACATGGTATGAACACAGCTCAGCGCACTGGGCCAAAAGAGCAACGACCGTCCCTTTTATAGTAGACCCCGATTTACTGAGTTAATAGTTTATCGCATTTCGGTTATTTCTATCAGCATTACTTACAGTGTAAGATTCGAATCTATATGTAATAGACTTACCTGAGTATAACTACTGAAAATTTGTAAGTTAAAAGCCTCGGTTTGGTAGGACTCCATGTTAGATACATCGTCATCATTTCAGCCTGGACCACCCGCTATTGCCAGCGATATCTGTCCTGCCATGCGTCTCGCATCCAGATATGCCCTGCAACTCAACGATGTCGTCAAATGTCCGGCTTTCTTCGGCCTGTACTTGGCCACCACTCAGATTAGGCAGGCATATTAGAATTACCTAGATACTATGAACCGTAGGCATTAACTGCACTGAAAAAAAAACAGTTTCTTGAAAAATAAGTCAAGTATTCTTTAAGTTACAACCACTCTTAAAATAAGTATATGTCACTATACCAGTTGCATAATGTGACCTACCCACGAGCATAGCACGGAGGTGCGAGCGCATAGGTTTAGCTTAATCATAGGTATAAAGTGAAATTACAAACAAAAATACACACACTCAAAAGTTAAGCTTACGTTGTTCAATACCTGGTGTATATGTGTGTGTGTGTGGTATGTAGATTTTTCTCCCGGTGCTAGACCACCCAGTTACTTTTTCACAAATCATAAAAACCCGATAACAATGACTAGTTAATTCATTAGTCGGCTTGTTACGGCTTATGTAATCGTTTCTTATCGACGTTCATAGAAAATAGTCGTAAACTGAATTTGATTATAAACAAGAGGTTATTGAATCCAGTTGAATTGACAATGAACAACCTTGGTGTTTAAGAGCTCTAAAATCCGATAACGATGATATTGATACGGTTCAAAGTAAACATATATAAATTCTACCAACGTATAATTTTTTCAATAAAATAAACCAGATATAATGCCTAAATTATAAAAAATCCACTGAATCAACCTCAATATTTGTGATATATATCATTGAATTTACATTGACCCAAATAATTATCATATTTTTTAATCACATTATACTTCCTGATGAGATGATACACGTGTCATTGATGATTTAATTGCTATTAAAATTAACAATATTGCTTCTAAACTTCATAAAATTTTGTTCAAGTTCGAATTTGACCTCGAGTCACAGTAGTACGTAGAACTCTTATTGTATACAGCCAAAACAAAGTAGCAGCCGATGGGCCGCCCAGGCACAGAGTGGGCCACAGCTCTTTTTCTTTGCAATCGCCATGCAAAGAAAAGGTATTCACGGCACGGTTAGAAATGGATTGGCTATTAAGGCCCAATCTATTTTGGGCATATTACTGCATGCTATTATAAAAATACAAGAGACGCGTTGATGTCTTTTAAACTTTAGTACAATAGATAGTATTCATAATTATCTTATTATCTTATTCATCATTATCGTGCTAAAAGTATATCTAATAGAATATGTTTATATGTTTCTACACTGTACAAGAACTATAAGCTTTGTACTAGTAGATGATCAATGTTTTTATGAGAATCCGTTTTAGTTTTTTGGGAAAAAAAGTTTCGCAGTTTGTCTGTATGTTTTTGTGTGTTCGATATCTTCACCAATTGTGAACCGGTCGTAACGATTATTTTTAATGGGTATGGTATACTTCAAGCTATACCCTATTACCTATACCTTAATATGGGACCACATATATCATTTATGAAAAAATCCACCCTAACGTTAAAAAAATGGGGTATGAAATTTCAAATTCGACTTTTTATCAACTTCTTGTTAAAACTTATCACTCCACTAATTTTATAAACCTTATCTTTTCTACAAATATAATTACATATGGTAGTAGAGCTCCATGTGAAAGAGTTCGACCGGGGAAGTACTACCACCAAAACTATTTTTGCCGCCTGGACTGGAACGCAGCATTGCAAGCAGTAATGCTTGCATTGCTGCGTTCCAGTGAAATTACAGGCACATTAGACTTTTCGCCCGTTAGATCCCAGAGTCGGTAACGCGCGAGTGATACTTCTGGTGTTGCAAGCGACCATAGGTTGCGGAAACCGCTTCCCAACTGATGAGCCGTATGCTTGATTGTCATTTTAGTTGTATAAAAAAGTAACTATCAGTATATAGTGACTGTGATTTCATTCTTTAATAAAAACTTAATAAAGTTAACTTATAAAATGAATAAAATTAAATAAATATTAACAAGAATAACGATGACAAAAATATGATTGCTATATTGTAACAATACCCTTCGACCTCACTGGCACAATACAAAGATAAATTTCTTACTACATTTTACTACGCTAATCGGCATTATGCTGTAGTAGAAGTGAAATTAAGTTGAAAAAACTCGTGTGTGACCTAATTGGGAGAAAATGTAGGTAACTACACTAATACGTGATCTCGATTATAACGTTTTGTCATCATTTCTTTGTAGGCGCCGCAAATCTGAAAAAGTCATAACAAACGTACGAGTTTTAAAGGAGAACGGGGGTTTACCTAACCATAATATATTTACCCATTTGGGGTTAATTTCTGGGAAATACAATATAATATGCAGCATGGAATTAAAAACCGCAACCCTTGATTATTATAACAAAACATATTATTTGGGATTTACTAATGAGTAACGCAAATAATGATACACATTTATTAGATTTAGGCAAGACGTATTTAAATTCTGTCAAAATCTCGATACCCAGGCATAGGCATTTTACGTACATTTTAGTTTCAATATTTTTTGAGTGTATACTTTACCCCAACCTACTCTTAGATTATTAGAAAACACAATTTAAGCATTTTCAAGCATCTTGTCCAATAATCAGTTTTACTGTATATACTATACTTAACGTTAAAATTATGGTTGTACGGCGGTTTCGACCACGTTTCAAAGGCTGCTTGTACTAAAGTAATTTGGTCATTTACATCGCACTAATTTCAGTTCATTGTGGTAATTCTACCCTTTTCAGATATCTGTATTTCTTTAGTTGCTTGTATTGTATACCATTTGCTGTTATATAACTATATCATATGCAACAGCACATAATAATAGATAAAATATAAATTGCCCATTTCAAATACAAAGCTGAAAAAACCGTTCAACGCTTTTTTATAAAGCGATAAAAGTCTAATCTAACTGTCCGTGACACCAAGATCGCAATGGTTTGAAGATTTACTGATTAAACAATAATTATTAAAAGAAATAACGTTTATCGACGACCTTGAGCGAATAAAAAGTAGGTGACACCATTTTTGCACTACCTATACCTACAATTCACAGGATGATAACGGAAGATAGCCAGGAACCCTACGGCACACTATCTTAGCGTATCATGTCTGTATTATTAAAAAGAAATAAAAAACTGATATCGCTTCTGTAAAAATCATTTTCTAATTAGGCTCTTTGTCCATCATAACATGCATAAAATTTCCCGCGGTACAAGATATGTTTGTTATAGACATATTTTATATATTCTACTGTTATAAAAAAATGCGAAAGTTTTGATGTTTAGATATTTGGATGTTTGTTGCTAATGATCTCCGTAACGGCTGAACCGATCCAGATAAAATTAAAGACAGGTTCGTGACCTAGAATAAAACGTAGGTTACTTTATATTCGGGTACCATGCAGGCAGAGGGTAGTTTTTAATAAATCCAAAAACTGCTTTTTCGAATTTAAATAAATAAATAATACTGGACATTTCGACACAGCATCATCTAGCCCCAAACTAAGCAGAGCTTGTGTTATGGGAATTGCATGACTGATATACTACTTTTATACATATTTTTTTGTAAATACATACATTTTATACACAGAAAACACCCAGACCCGAGACAAATATATGCAGATCATACAAGCATTTATCTCGCGCCGGGAATTGAACCCGCAACCTTCTGCTTCTCAGGCGGACCTTCGCCAACTGCGCCACGGAGGTCGTCATTCCATATTGTAAATGAAGTGTTGTTTTTCATTTGTTATACTCTCACATCGGTATAGTTGAATAGCAAAGTGTTTACACTATTTTTCTTATCTTGATACGGGGGCGTTATATTACATAAATAACTATTTAGGCGGCAGAACTTCAACTAAACAAGCTCGGTGGATCGTGATGGTAGAGTAACGAGAAAAATAGAATAATAGCTGACATCACCGCGAGATAGTGGAGAATTTTAGCAAACGAGTCTTTTGAGGAGATAGTGAAATGATGACATTATTGTGTGTCGTCATTTGTGTTTATGTAATGTAATGGAAGTGATAATAAAAGTTTATTTCAGTTGTCGGATTTTTTTTTGATAAAGTTAAAAAACAAATGTAATATTTTAATGTTTTTTTAAATAATATTACGTCTTGAACGATCACGATTATGTACATAATGATCACTAAAAGCGAGATAGTTATCATGGTCATAGCGCATGTCCCGAAATACCAGCACCAATAAAACTTACAAATGTTGGTAAATATCACATTTTTAGGCTTCCGTCGTCAACAAGGAACCCTTATAGCTTCGCCATGTTCGTCCGTCTGTCTGTCTGTTCGCGGCTTAGCTCAGAGACTCTTGGTACTAGAAAGCTGCAATTTGGCATGGGTATATATATATTAATCACGCCGACAAAGTGGTAAACTAAAAATCACGAAGATACATTTTTTAGGGTACCTCCCATACATCTAAAGTGGGGATGGTTTTTTTCTCGTCCATCTCATAGTATGGGGTGCCATTGAATATGTTTTTTTTAATATTGCGGGTTTGTTAAAACCATTTTTAGATTCAGGGATTCGTTTGCGAAATATTATGCTTTAAGTTAATGAGTAATAGTTGAACAACTTATAAAATGTACTTGCAGAAGTAAAGAGGATAATTTCGTACAAATTCAAATTAGAATTTTCAAAATACAAATTGAAAATTACTTAGATGTAGTTGTAAGTTGTGTAAAACAGGTAGTTAATATAAGTCTATGGACAACTATGGAACACTACACTGCGCGTGGCTCGACACGCACTTGGCCGGGTTTTAAGAGAAATAATTTTATAGAGCATAATGTGATATGCATTTGTTCATAAGCTCATCGGTAGGGACCCTGTTTGCCCCAAATCATATTTAAAATAGCAAAGAGAACCATACACAACTTATGTATGGTAACAAAATGTGTTGAAAGTATTATACTGTTTGTTGTTTATTATTCGCTCAGTAGTTAGTGGTGTAGTCTCACAAGTTTCGCATGTCTTTACGTGGAAGAAATATATCGAGCTGAGCCATCGGGCCGTGACGAAATTGTAATGTCTTCCCGGGATTGCGATTCACGTAACCCGAAACGTAACTCGTGTTACATGTTATGGGTATTTCGCGTCAAGTATTGTCCCTTATGTAAGTAAGTTATGGCAGTAAGCTTATGTACCTTGTTCATAACAAAGCGTATCAATAATATCTTGAAGTCTTCCAAAATAAACAATTCGGTGGCGCCCGCCCGCCGGTAACGTACACGCTACTAGTCTCATTCATTACGATCGTTTTATCTGTTTGTTTGTCTGCGTTGTTTACCAGATCTGGCAAAAATATAACAATCAAAAAACATAATAATTGCGTAATCTAAGTTGTAATTCAGTGTGATGAAACTACGATTAAAGCGGAGAGAAAGGCTAGGAGATATTTAATCTGCATCGCTCGAAGCAGAAGGCGAAGCATTGTACGGAAAAGGGCAAGGATGCCGGTTCAGCTCATAGCTGCCCGGTTGGTCTATGAGGTTTCCAAATCTACGAATTTTAGTTTGCGTGAATGGCTGGGGTTATCGACCCTTTTAAAACGGAGTGAACGCAGCGCAGGCGCAGCCAATTGATAAACTCTTGCGTAAGCGAATTGCACGCCCTCCTAAGGGATTTGCTTAAATGAACTCTTGTCAAGAAGTAGATTACGCTCAGAGCGACCACATAAACTAAAGTAACACAAAGTGATAATTGCTTATATAGAGCTGTTTCACTTCCTTAAAAGCTATTACGCCACCAAACTAACACGCCTTAAAACGAGATAAGCTGAATGCATTTGCAAGTTTTACTACGCTGGATAGCTCAATATGCGCGTTCATTTGAAACACTTGTATGAAACAAAAATGAATGTTTTTTTTAATCAAATGTCTTAAATATTTTAAATGTTTTGGCCAAAGCTGTTATAATCTCAAAGTAGGTTCATAATCTAAGTAGGTAATCTGTTCATTGATCTCTTTGAAAGATTCCTATTCCTAACCTAATGATTTATTATCCAACACAGTCTGTGACGTCGTTTCGCACAACTATCAACGACGCACTTCGTAGGTCAACTGATAACCTACTTTCTTGATTACTACGCGTTGCAAAAATTTAGGATAAAATCCTAAATTATTTGTCTATCTACTTATCACGTTCTATAGAACTACACAATCGGGCTAAATACACTACCTCCCTATGTATGTTACCTAACCTGAGCATTAGGATGGCGAACTAATATATAATTTTAATATTATGTAAATATAATTTTTCCCTTCTATTTTTAAAGCAGGTAGTTCTATTTAGTAAGTAGGAGGAGTATAAATAAAGCCTTTAGAATTGAGATTAGTATAATTGAACACTGATATGGATTAGTAATATTATTTCTGTAAATAATACAACAAAATAATTAAAGAAAATAATTTTGGCAATTAACGCTGGGTCACCTTACTGTCAAGTGATATAACAATAAAAAACACAATAATTGCTATATTTGGATCAAGTGACAATGACTACTAGCGGTAGGTAGTCTTTAGTAGGATTTCTACTACCATTATTATTGAGTGTAAAATAATGAACAGGCAGCGTACATAGTGAGTACTCGATTGCTTAATTTTTTTTTGACCGCCTCTAAAATGTACAGTAGAATGTACAATCTCTATGATAAGAGTTTGATGAGCCTTCTACTTGTCACCTCATCATATACGTTGTAATACTCCCGATAACTTATACGGGACGTTTGAGTTTTAACAGTACCGTGGTAATAGATGGTAATATATGTAAAGTAATTTTTCAGAATCCTGTTTTATGAATAAGAGTTAAGATATTTTGTTTGTTTTTGGGTTTATTTGAGATGAGTAGCAGGAGGTGTCTAAGATGCCTATATGTTCTGGATAAATATTTTAACCATCGGTTTCCGACCACATAATTTGCCTACGTACCTACTAGCTATGGGTTTCACCACATACTTTTAATGAATTTGACC
This sequence comes from Perizoma flavofasciatum, assembly GCA_958496245.1. NCBI lineage: Eukaryota > Metazoa > Arthropoda > Insecta > Lepidoptera > Geometridae > Perizoma > Perizoma flavofasciatum. The sequence continues at coordinate 6,044,243 of OY292425.1, read as the reverse complement.
AATCACCTAACTCCACTAGCACAAGGGCTTTGGAAACGCAACTATCAGAATTGTCCGAAACTTCGAAAACGTGACAATAAGTAAATTTAAATAAATAAATAAACACCCCGATAGACAAAAACATAGTCACACACACACACACTAATATACGTCGTGGATATCAGGAACTACGGTTAACGTGGTACCACAACAACCAGACTCGTAACAAATATCTGCAGAGCATGCAAACATTTGTCCCGCAGAAATCGAACTTGTACCTCTTGCGTCGCTGCCGGCTACTCACCCGCCGCGCTTAGATCGTCAAGGCTTAGATTGAGAATAGTTTCAAGTTTTTCTTCTTAAATGTTGGATATTATTGTCCTGCCTGTCATAAGTGATTTTTCCATAGCCATTTTGCTAGAGTCAGATGCAGACTTCTGATGAATGCAATTTGCACTGATCTGCTTCCAGCCTTGTCATTCGTATAGCTAGTGTAAGTCAAACAAATTGTAAATTACAACATATTATGAAAGTTATCAAATTATATTTTCTGATATAACAGTTGGCAAGTGATTTCAACAACCTTCCGAAAGTCATGACATAGATGTGCCCTGTTACAGATAACAGGATTATTTAAAGGTGACATAGAATTTGGCAATATCATATGCATTTAGTGCTCATGCACAAGTTTATACTGGTTTAAATAAAAACAGTATTTTTTTACAAGCTCAACTTATATATCTCGTAATGTTTTTAAGGTAGTTCGTAGGAGCTAAAATTATAGATTGGAAGCAACCGCTGGTAAAAAGGTTTTCGAATGATGACCTTCCTAAACTACTTCATCCAGTTGTAAACTGAACGAAGCAGTTTAGAAAGGACCCTACCCTATGGACTGATGCCATTTTAAAGGTTTCGGGAAGTAAGAGGATGGAAGCGACTCAAGATCGTTTGTGGCTATTATGAGAGGCTATTGCTGGGCGAGAGAGCATGTTTTGCACTTATGTGGTGTAAATTAAAGTGTTATTTATATATATATCAAAGTATTATGTTATGGTTAAATTAGATTTTCGCGTAGCTTTTTTTCCCTTCGCTTTTTCGCCAATGTGAATTGACCCTTATTATAGTAATGCAGAATATTGATAAATATAATTATACTTAGCTACCTACCTATCGTATTAACAGGATATGAATCAACAGACGTGGGTTTATTTTACGCCATCCTAGGGATTTCGGTTTAGATAGGTAGATATATCATTTCATGCGTCATTCTTAACCTCCTAGCGAAGGGTTATCGACTTTATGAGTAATTTAATAGTAAGCACTCAGTTGTAGTTTTTGCGTTCCCATTCAAGTCGATCAATCAATCTACTTATAACATACTTATGTGCGGTACACATAGGCTGCCTTTAAGGCAAGCCACCGTAACTACAATAATTATTACAAACATTTTTATAGGAATTGACCACAAACGAATTGTACAGTACTTACTGGTACTAACACTGTTTCAAAATCTGTATAAATACTCTCGAGAGCTGAGTACTCTTCTGGCCCGCTAGATCGACGGTTTTCACAAAAGCATCTTCAAGCTCAAGGTAAGTTAAAGCTTAAGTTTTATCGATGATAAAATTACCTGGCCGTTTTTGTAGCTGACGACTCGTATGTACGGTGATTTATAACCACATATCAAGCAAAGCAAAGTTGTAGAGGGTTTTTCAAATAATCACCATCTGAAACTATTAAAAAAACTCAGGGTACTGAGGTACCTGCTTAATATAGTAAGTAATCTTTATTTTGAGCGCGAATTCTGGTCGAATTCGGGGAAAGCGGTCATTTATCGTGGAATTCGTTGTAAAAAAATTGCACAAAAGGATATTTTCCTTTAAAAACTGCAAATGTTAAATTATTTTTTGAAGACAACGCTTTTCTACAGATTTTATTAAATATATGGTTGTTTACGGCAAGTTCATTACACCTAAAAGAAATTAGAAGCCATTCAGAGAATTCGCGTCAGATTTCCCATGCGACATCGAAAACGTTGAAAATAACAATGTAAGTGAGAACGTATTCTCCTTCATTAATTCAATAATTCCGCATAACTATACCTAAGGAAGTACCTTTCACAGATAAATATGTGCTTTGAATCCACTAGTACCTAAGTACGAACATGGAATGGGCAGAAATACCTATATACTGTATTAGCACATAGAAACGAATCTCCTTTATTCTTATTTTTACCATTACGGACAAAATAATAGCCTAAGCCACTTTATTTTAGGCCTGTCTAACGTAGGACTAAAATAACTCCTATAAATTTTGACGTGCGTACGAAATTTGACTTTAGAGAGGTGAACCTAATTTTGGTTTCGACTTTTGAGTCTGTGAAAAATGCTCTCCACTTTGTCCGATATGTATTTCCATACAAGTAAACTTCAAAAACTCCTTTCAAACTTGTTGATTTTTAAAAAGTCAATTTTATACAATTGGTACAAACTAACTACCAACACACTATTGAAGGGACAAACCTTTCAGACTGGCATGTCGCTATGAAACTATTTTAGGGTTATACGCCAAATTATAATAAAAAATAGGATTAAAGTTCAAGCAGAAATCCTTGACTTTAGAAGTCCTTCGAATGTTTCTAAATGCTATGCGTTTTTTCGTCGTCAGTCAGTAACAAAACTGTATTATTTATTTAGAAAAATGAGACACGGATGCTAGTCACAATTGCGCAGTAGCCAGTCTCGATAGGGAAGTGCAATAAATTCAGTCCAGGTAGCAGGCAGTTATCTATATATCTTGAGACGGCAATTTACAATTGCTTCTAACGACCGATATTGAGGTCAGCCAGTTCACGGCCACAGGAACACGATCTTGTTTGTCCACAAATATTGCCTTTATTATGGACCTATATAGCTACATACTTAATAGTTTTTTTGCTACTCTTGCGTAAGAATGAACCTGAATGAAAAATATAGCATTAGTTGCTAATTTGTGATTGCATGTACCACTGTGCAGTATTTTTTTTTTACTTTTTCAGTATTTTGGGAACGCTTCCGTCTGGTAGTGATCTAGACCAGTTAAGCTATCCATAAACAGTTTGCAACGGTCTTTACATAGTTAGCTCTTTCATCTATATTTTTGTATATAATTACTTGTACATAGTTGTATGAATAAATGTATTTATTACATTACAATGACTACTTATCTCCGAAAGCGCTTATCGGATTGTAATACTATTTATGGCAATCGATTTTTGTGTTTTCGAAGATGGTCTGAGCACTACCGCCTCACTCTTTATTACACAAAAGTTAGCTGGAAGAAAATGCTAATTAGCACTAAGTTCGCCTATGTACTTGTTTTATCTTGTGAATTTTCTATCTTTCTTTGGCTCTTAGATGTAGGCTTTCCTTCTTAGATGGAATGTAAAATGGTGCAACTAATCGCCATACATTTGTTATCGGTTGGTATGACTTCGATAAAGGTTTTAGGTAGGTAGATTTTAAAGCCACGTGTTAGTTGCGCGGAAATACTCGTAGATATCGGAGTTTGGGCAAAATAAATTTGAAACTTGTGCAGTAAATCGATTTCTATTTATCTTTCTAGAAATTCAAAGAGCAACCAATCTATTTATGGTCGAGTCTTGCTCTTGAATCTACTAAGAAGGAACGGAAATAACCCCTCTTATCTTTGTTTATGTTAGGTAGGGCTAGGTGAGTATTAATAGCTTGTGTGAAAGCCCTTTTACGAAGAATGAATCACTAGTAAACAGATAATAGTGAATTTACTAGTTATACAAGATTATTATATCAGTGTGTACTAGGGAGGTAATTAATTGTTTTATTATTCTTAATAATCAGCAATGAAAAGTCCAATATGTTATCCCCGTGCACCACGCAGTAAAGTTCAGTGGCTTCTGAGCTACAATCTGTTTATGATGATGATTTATAGGAGATACTAGACTATTTAGGATTAAAAAGTCGACAAGGAATCTATGTTTGGCCCTGTACGACCGCTGCTGTGAATAAAAAACGCTAAAATGCTTTCAATTACGATGAATTACAACACAGGCACAGTGTATGGCACAGTGGGCTGAAGTTCGCTTGAGACGCAGAAGGTTGCGGGTTCGATTCCCCCCACGGGACAAATGTTTATATGATCTATAAAAATATTTGTCTCGGGTCTGGGTGTTTTCTATGTATAATATATAGGTATTCACAAAAATATATATAATTAACATATCAGTCATGTAGTTCCAATAATACAAGGTCTGCTTATTTTGGGGCTAGATGATGCTGTGTGAAAAATGTTCAGCATTATTTATTAATTTATTTAATTATCAAGCAAAATATTTTCATGGTATAGCCACGTACCGTGCAGGTACAGAACGGAGCAGAGTAAGAGTCTGAACTTGCAGGTAGCTGTAATATATAAGAGATAACTGCTGCCTATTAGGTATAACTTTAAGATTTACTTATTGATGAGGTCCACCTAAGTACCTTACATGGTTTTGACCTTTCCATGACAAAGTCTCTTATATTTTCCGAAGCACTTCAAGCAGGAACACATGCGAAAATTATTGCTTGAAGTCTGAAATCGTTATGATGGAGGTACTTCCCTGAACAAACCCTTTCACAAGTGGTTCGACTGGTATTACCTAGTAACATAAGATGGTATAGGCATTCTTCTGAAGCTAAGATTGCGACAGTTTATTAAACCATAAAATGAGGCAGAATCAGTCACGGTTTTTTAAGTAAGTATTATTTTTCTAATTTACATCGTTCGAAAAAATAATACACAGTAGCTTTATTGAATAATATTTTTGTCAAACGATCATGGTCAGTGCTTGAACCCGGTAGAATGTAAAACCCAACCACGGCGGAACGGAGTGATTTCTGAGTTACGTAATTGTGTTCTCATCAAGGTCTTGAAATCGATGACAATGAAAATCTAACGTTGGTACTCGTATCTATTCTCTTGCGAGGTTTCAAACAATAACAAATTAGTCATCGATGAAATATGTAGTATGAGAGACAAAGGTGAAGGTGAAGGAAGGACTTGAGGACAGTCAGACTTAAGTTTAACTAAACCGGCGAAGTGCGAAAGGTTTCGTACCACCAAACAATGACTTTGACGACCTCTGTGGCGCAGTGGGCGAAGGCCCGCCTCGAGTTTCGGGTTCGATTCCCGCCGCGGGACAAGTGGACTATATAAATTCTTCTACACATAATACGAGCAACAAAAATTGTTCTGCGAATTTATGAAACTCGGCAAATTTTTTGAAAAAAAAATCTGTTTTTGTAAAATTCGTACAAATCTATTGTAGGGCACGGTTTGATATCAAGCATCTTGTTGGTCTTAGGTTAAAGCTCAAAATTTTCAATTGAGTTTCGGAATCATTTTCCGAAAAAAACAGAAACAGGAAATTCTACTATTTTTCAGGAAAACTTGCAGAACCACTCCCCTGACCTTTAAGGTTTATACGGCCGTTACTATAAAGGAAACCACCCCAGAACATGTATAATAACCCGAATGGGCACAAATTATTTGGCTTTAATCAGATTCTGCGGCAGAAATAGGATGTTTGCATTTTAGTTTTACATTTTTATAACTGTTAAACCGACTTGGATGAATTAGAATAAATATAGGTCTTGACCAGAACAGTTTTTATTCCGATACAAGGCGAGCAAAGTTGTGAGTTGGAACTAGTATACTTAGGTATTATAATTTTTTTAGGTGCAATCTTGATAACCCATTGATTACTTTGTATTTTGAATTAAAAATTTGAACTGAGGATAACCTATGGTGTTTATGCATTTTGGTAGCTTACGCAATGTGTTGTAACTTAGGTGCATTTTTCGATAACCTATTCATTGATAATTTTTAAAAATTTGTGCAAAAACTTTGTTCTCTGTGAATACGTATCTGTTGTTTTTGAATGTTCTACCCCTTCTCGGTTGTTGATGTCTGGAATGTGTGCGCGTTATAATAATTTGTAATAATATAATCAGCAAGTTTTGATAGTCTGCGTAACTACTGTCTTTAGCAGCATACGATTGCTGTATAGAGAAATAAACTTTTTCAGTAGACATGCACCTAAAAATGAAACCTAACTGAATCGGCAAATAATTAATAATAATAAAATGTAGGTGGAGGTTTATTTTGGCAAGGAAAAAGATGGGCGATTCAATCAACCTTGGAGTTTGCGCACTTCGGGCTTCGTTGCGCAACAATCGTACCAGGTCAAGGGTGGGAAGGCGCCGCCGCACTCATTTTTGGCAATTCATTAAAACCTACTCGCATAGTAGGTACTTGATATGTAAATAAACACTTTTTAATGTGAGGTTATTTATTTGTCTCACGTCAAAGGTATTTTTCCTTGGGCTATTTTAGCCAAACATGTTCTCAAAAAGAGATGTAATTTTCATCAATAAAAAAAAATCTACAGAATCGAGACCATTAAGTGCCTACGTACCTACAGAAGAAGTGATGATGTGAGTGATATGCGTAATCATATTTTTTTTATCTAGATGCAGCATGTACATGAAAAAAAGGTATGCGTAATCCATTTAGATTTAAGAACTCCAAGTATGCCAGTTTAAACCTACCATAGTAGCTTTTAAATTGTACAAAAGCGAGTGGTAATGGATTTATTATGATAACGCTTATAATAAATACATTCCATTCCAGAGACGACGATATCGTTATTCTCAAAAGCAATAATCCTAGCTAATTGGTTTGATGAATCGGATGCCAGACTAGAGTCAATCACCTCATGTTGTTCTGTCATAAGATTCTCGGAACCCTCAGACATAATTCGACAAATGCTAAAATGGAGTGGACACCTGTATTTATGTATGTGGTGTCACACGAACACGATCGTAAATTATAGGTGTTTTTAAAGAAACCAGTCCAAAATACGTTGTTAATTCACGCTATGTATGAATGTAGACAATTTATTGGTTCCGCTCGGTATAAGAATGTGTTCGCGGCGCCGTTGGATTTGTTGCGTGCTTGCGAATCTCCATCGGCCTTGACCCGTCTGATCTGCAAAACCCGTCGTAATAATAAAAGTAAAAGCTTTCGCCAATGAGGTTGTAAGAATTGCGTCACCCATAAACTTACTTTCGCTGTAATCCTTACAAGCTCTATTATATTTTGGAGACGCACGAGGTGAGGCGTAGGTGTTGTTTTATGTTGGAAAGTATTGAAAAACTAACTAATTACCTATTGTTTAACAAAGAGAAAAATAGCATTTTCAGTTCAATTGCAAGTTTGAGCTTTTAACAATATCAATAGAACATGTCTTAGATTTTTTAAACTTGCATTTTTTACATTTATTTTAAGATTTTTACGACTTATCAAAATGTCAGTAATAAGTTATTTGAAAGTCAAATTTTAATAGTTAGCTACTGAAATACTATGCAAATTTGTTAATTTGCAAGAAGAAAACAATTACATTTAAGTGTGTCCCGAAGATTCCAATTCAGCGGGAATCAAACCAGCATCTTCGAAATTGACTAGAGAATTGGCGATGTGTTGACCAATTATAATATGTATGTATTCACAAAAAAAAGTAGTATATCAGTCATGTACCTAGTTCCCATAATACAAGCTCTGATTAGTTTGGAGCTAGATGGAGTGCTTCCCCGTAGATGATGTTGTGTGAAAAATGACCAGCATTATTATTATTAATTCTGCCTCGAATCAACTTATAAATAAGAGCCTTTTAGCGCATAAATAGCAAAATAGCTATTTTTGTGAACCATCATGGCATTTAAAGTTAAACGTACTCGTTACAATGCTTAAGATTCTTGCGCCCGAGAGGTCACCGCGGTTCTTGCCATTTAAGAGTAGGTATTGACGCATAAAACGACGGCTACCTCCTCTGTTAAAATTAAGAAATATTGGTTACCTACTGCCAAAATATATTAATAAAATATAAGTTATATGTCCTATTGAAGCGCATGGTTGGGATGATTGGTTATCTTTGGATGATTTCTTTTCAAAGTGGGGATAAAAAATGTAAGAAAATAGTATTTACATGTTTTTGTGTTGTTCTGCAGTGGGCGAAGGCCCGCCTGAGACGCAGAAGGTTGCGGGTTCGATTCCGCCGCGGGACACATGTTTGTATGATCTGCAAATATTTATCTCGGGTCTGGGTGTTTTCAATGTATAATATGCATGTATTTACGAAAAAATGTGTATATTTATATATATATAGTATATCAGTCATGCAGTTCCCATAATACTCTGTTTAGTTTGGGGCTAGATGATGTTGTGTGAAAAATGTCCAGTATTATTTATTTTATTTTAGCAGTTAACTTCTATAGGTTTTTGATAGTGATGAATTTTATTATTATTACACAATATTAAATTAAACATTGTTCTCGGAATTGCTATCACTGCCATCCTTTACCATTGTATTTTTTTCTTTCCTGACACCCTATAAACCTGTAAGAAATCGCTTATTGCCTAGATAAAGGCCACCTATTGTACTATTTAATATTTTTTTGTGATAGGTTATCATGGTGTATATTATATTTTAAAGTGTTAATTCATTCTTAACACGCATAAGTCTTTACCTGAGCTTTCGTTCCGTGAGTAATATGCTGAAGTATAATTTATCTCTGGCTCCACTCGTAGGAGACGGATCCTTATAAAACAAGCAATGTAAAAATGTTGTTTGCGACAGACGTACCTTCCTAGTCATGAAAGGGTTATTTACCTCTGTCTAGATGCTAACATAATGGAAAAATATAGGGAAAAAACTTAACGAGATCAGCAACTGAGATATTGTTTTTTTAACCTTAACCCCATGGTTCCTGGTTCCATTTGTGGATGCCCACATACAAAAACATAGTATTACGTGCAAGAAGTGTTGATAACAATTCTACCCTGGTACATATAGTAGTCTGTGGTAATGCTCATCTGCACAAAAGTCGCGAAATCTTGAATTAAATGATTGACTCTTATGACACTACGTATACATAAAATAACAAATAAGAAGGTTCTATTAAAAATAAGTCTTCTTCATTATATCAGATGGTATCTGTTGGTTCATATGAGAGTTTTTTTACCTTCATAAACACCAATTGTTTTTTACAAGTAGTATTTTAGAGGTAACTTAGATATTTTTACAAAATCATGTTTTTGCAAACAACAAGATAATAACAACATTATGTTTTTAGGCTGATTTAGCTACAAAATGTTATAAGGTGTATTTTCGGCTTCAGCCCCTGTCATGTTTGACTTTAGAGCAGCTATAATATATAACCAAAACTTTGAAGGCATGTGTCATCGGTTTCTGTTCCAATAAGCTGGGATGGGCCTGCAACCTGTCACGTGGAATGCTACCAAAAAACTTGCTATACAAAACGCGGACATGAAATAAAAATAAAATAATTGGACGTTTCTCTGACTACAAATAAAATAAACCGAATGAAAGACGACCTCTGTGGCGCAGTGGGTAAAAGCCTTGCGGAAGGTTGCGGGCTCGATTCCCGCCGCGGGACAGATGTTTGAATGATCTGCAAATATTTGTCTCGGGTCTGGGTGTTTTCAATGTATAATATGCATGTATATATATATAGTATATCAGTCATGTAGTTCCCATCATACTCTGTTTAGTTTGGGGCTAGATGATGCTGTGTGAAAAATGTCCAGCAATATTTATTTATAAATTAACACCCAACTGACACATGCATAGACACATAATATGTCACAGATTTGTAATCCCGCTTTGCTATAAGTTATAAATGCTTACCTACTTGTTAATGGAATGAGTTAGTTGAGGAGCTAACAGTTTTTCGATATTTATTTTTTAATCTATTTTATTTTAATCATGTAAAAGTAAAATGGAAAATATAAATACTTGTACCTGTTTGTACTTGTATAAAAAAATTATGCCTTCTCTTTTATCGGATGCTGTGGCGATGTTCCACAGCGTATATTGCTATGCATACCTTAGGCATAACGACCTTACTATGTATTCTTCAGGTGCCCATTACGCGTTTGCCATAAGAAGGTGTTTGTTTGTGAGTTTGTGTGTATGTTAGTATTTATCTCCGAAACCGCTTATCTGATTGTACAATAAGTATATTTTTTTGGAATTAATGTGTGTCATTCATATGGTTCATAATATATAGGTTTTATCGCCACAAGTCTCTCGGCACCGTTGTAATCAATTATGAAAGACACTTTTCGTGACTTTTCAAAGTATTACCTGAAAAACTAAATTCCCGCATCGGGATTTTTTTTGCCAATCTATAGCGATCTTTGTATTTTCCAATGGTTCCAATGGTTCAAATTGTTCCAACGTACCTGATGTTCGTAGTATTATTTTGTTTAACAAACAGTTTATACTACGTCTTAGTTTTTTATTAGTGGTGGTAGGCTATCTACGGTGCAAAAACTTCCTCGTTTTCTACAAGGTCGCGAATCTTACTATTACGTAATATTTCAAGTAGATAAATATTATGCTTGTCAATGTTTACTTGTTATGACTCCAAAGGTATTCAAGTAGGTGCTCGTAGATAAGTATAATAGGTAAATATATTTAAAATGTAATTACAATATATGAAATTATAACTCTTTGGTTGTAAAAAACAGTTTGTTTCATTTAGCTGTCACTTGTTTTTATATTGTGGCATCATTTAAAAATTGCGAGTCTACATCAACATGGATTTAACTGAAATTTTTGAAACTGGTGAAATTTTTTATAGTATGATTTACTACGACTATAAATACCATTTGACAGCCAAAAAAATGCCATTGCTATTGCCATTTTGCAACTGTTTTTGAAGTGACTAACCAATAACTTTAAGATAAAACTACCATAAAGTGTTCCGTAGTAATGACCCGTAATCCACCTAATAGTAGCAGATATGTGATGAGTGTAATCAAAGACAAATAATTGTACAAAATTTTAAAACCCCCGAAGTTCATATTCATCATCGACTACAGCGCCCCGTTGAAGCTATTGGCGATAAACCTGTCTAAGAACCATCCTTGAAGAAATACAAACCACGATTACAAAAAACCGCATTACAAACAGATAAGCCGTTCGGAACATACAAACAAACAAACAACCTCTTATGGCATATACGGGCTCCTGTCGTCGCGGGTAAAAAGGATCATGTAATTGCACCAAGTAATCTGCGCGCGATTGTTTTTATTATTATTTTTTTGTTTTACTAGCCTTTGTCCACGGCTGCGTTAGTATGTGAGCCGGATAAAAATAACCTGTGAATTTGTTATTCTATGTCACCAATTGTTCCTTTCGTCCAAATCGGTTCAGCCGTTACGGAGATATTTAGCAACAAACCGTCAGACTTTCACATTTATGATATTAATAGAATTGTACATTTTGATTAAACACGTCGTCACTCATATTGTTGGGTGCCGATTTTCCAGGCTCCACCGTTTAGCTGCCTTATAATTTAACCGTTTTTCATCTAACTGAAAACCACTTCCCCTTAACAAGTCTACAGAAGAACATTACTTATAGAGCAACGTCATAGCTCCGGGAAGTGCATTTCCTGTCACTAGATTCATAAGTGGCGTTCAGAGTGCAATGTCAAGGTAAACCATTAATGAACCTTAATGATTATAACCTCTAGTTTAGTAAGACGTACCTAGGTGTTTTTTTTTAAATGTAACGACAAAAATGAACCAAGCGATAATGTCTAGAAACCCAAGTGATTATGTCGTCTCATGCTCAAACGTCATGTTAAGCCTGGTGACTAGCTCAATAAAAAAATCCTGTCAGCATAATAAAAAAAACAAAAACGTCACGACTGTATTCCCCATGATGGAAATCCTCAGTTCTTTTAAACAAGTTAGTTGTTAATCAAAATCTGTAACCTGTCTCATACGTTTGCGCAACTTCAGCGGTACGTAAGGTCACTGTCATCATCTTATTCTGCACGCTTTCGTAATGATTGGCTTATAATATTCCACGCTTCAAGGCGACCTAGGGATGATCCCAGATGACATAGATGAGCCTAAACTGAGGAAATAACTCAATTAATAAGTCAAGAAATAACTGATAACTATTTTGCAGTTCTTTCCCTATGTTGGTAGGTGAGGTAACAACTTTCGAAAGTGCTCTTAGTTAAATTTATTTACAAAAAAGAACTAATCGCTTGAACATGGTTAATGTGTTAAAGTGTAAATTATCTGAGTACTTCACTTGCCAAAATCACAATTTCCGTAGCTGACAACAACTAATTATTTCTGGGACTAAACACTGCACTCAAGTTCATCAACAACACTGGACTCATATTCAATCAAGAAGGACAAAAATCAATCTGTGGCCGAGTGTATCCAGTGTCTACATGACAGGATATCTAAATTCGAGGGTGCCCTGCTGAAGTCCTTTTCATCAGACACCTGGACACTCCAGCACCAGATGGAGATCCTCGCACGAGATGCTGATAACCAAGAAATGCGAAACTGCCGAAAAATTGTCTTACTTGATAGGTGGCTTCCAGAGAACAGCAAAGAGGACACAGCTTCACTGATTGTTAAGACTGTCAGCTCAAACCTCAAACTGCAGGAGGCTCAAACTGGAGCCCACATCCACAAATGATATTGCCATTCGTCATCATTGCTATGATAGGTATGGCGGAATGGGCAGGACGTAAGTTAGATTACCTTTCTTTGTCTAGCTAGAGTTAAAAAAACCCGACCTTAATCTTTTACCTACTTCCGTCCCATCTCCATCCTTCCAAGGTCCTCGAAAGACTCATCCACAACCAACTAAGTTCCTTCCTCAACCGACATAATCTTTCAATCCTCTCCAATCCGGCTTCCAATCCGGTCATAGTACTGTTACTGCCCTGGTAAAAATATCTGACGACATAAGATCGTGCATGGAAAACGGTCAGCTTACCATCCTTACTTTACCTGTTGACTTCGACATCCTTCTTAGCTTACTGCGCTCAATTAACATATCTCCATTAGTGATTTATTGGTTTCGTAGTTGTCTACAAAGACGCCGGCAACAGATTCCTTCTCATCTTTGTGTTGCACATCGGCTGGTGTACCGCAAGAAGGCGTTTTATCTCCTCTCCTATTTGCACGTTTATCGATTCCATTTCACACCAACTCACTTCCGCCTACTATCTCTATGCAGACGATCTCCAAATATACACTCAGGCTCCACTCGATGGTTTGTTGCTTGCAATAAGGCACACCAATAATAAACTCACCAGTATTCATAACTGGAGCCTTAATATAGCCTTCATAACTTAAAGTAAACCAAGTTGTCATAGTTGGAAGTCCTCGTAGTTGACTCCTTCCTATTTGAAGCAACAATAGGAGTTTCTTTACAGTTCCCCTCCGCTCCCGTGCCTTTCGCTCATCAGATTTAAAAAAAAAACCCCTGCATACAGCACTGGCTTTTACGATAATTTTGTTAACGGTCCAAGCAGTTGAAACGCATTACCTATCTCAATAAAAAAATCCCCATCCTTAAGTTCGCATGTTTATTGCCAAATATCTCCGAATATATGCCATGGGCAGAAGTTAGTCGGTCTATATAATTATCACCTTCCCTATGCCACGCAGTAACTATTTGTTGTACTAACTTACCCGTCGTAAGCTCTTACCCCTGGTTGTCATGCTCAAATTTGGAAATAGGACCTTAACTGAATGGTGAATAACCATTCAGAATGGATGCGCGAACGCAGCGTGCCTACTTTATCCCGGTAGCCTTGACGCTCGCAGGTTTGCATCGCGGCTTACGCTTACACGTGGAGAACTTAAGGGGCGTTTCAATACAAGGTTGCGCATTCGATTCCTAACACTTGTTTTTCTTTCATTGACTGCAGGTACCTAAATCAATTCGCCATATTTTTATTGAGTAATGCATGTTTTTTAAGATGTATTTGAAATATTGAATTTTAAAATTCAGTCCTATCATTCTATTAGCAAAGAATGGATTTCGAAAACTATCAAGGAAATAAATATTTGTAGTAAATGAGATAGGTAGACAGGCAGCTCCCTCACTATCCAAAGATATGTAGTATAGCGTTGTTTTACTTTTATCAGGATTAACGATGTTAGCGCATACAAAAATAAAATTAATACTTACAAATAATACCGTAGGATGGTATTAAGATAAGACATCAGGCCGCATTTTTAGATACAAACCTTTTCCTCTATTTTCTCATGAATTTTTTCAACAGATTTTTTTTAACATGATTATACATACATTTTTTATTAGCAACCTTTAAATACCTTGAAATGCTTGACTTTTCTATATAAAATATATTTACAAATTTTAGGCTAATCTGTGGTGTAAAGTACCTATTAAATTGAGGTTGAGTGTTCGTTGCGATGGAACTCGGGCTTATAGCCTTGAACTTACAGAGGTCACGTATCATGTTGATCAAAAATACAGAATTGAATAGATTCTCCCTTCCGACCTTTGAATACAACTTTACGATGTCGAGGTCAATATAATAAAAGGGCTGGCCAGTTTTAAAGAAAAAACTTATTCAATAAGCGTATTTTATTATTCATAATAGTAGACGCATATAAACTTTTTTACGCGCTTTTGTAAGCATTCAATTACAAATTGCCAAAAAGTTTAACAAATGGTGGGAACGATTGAGTAGGTATAGTTAGGTACCTAAACCAACTTGCATATTATAAAGAAGAAAGAGAGAAAATCTTAAAAATCTTTCAAACCAAGCTTGTCGTTTTTTTACTTGATGTTTACGGTAAACACAAAAAAAATATTAAAACTATAAATTAATTAAGTTATGTAGTTTTATGTATTTATATTGTAAACTTTTTAAAGCATTATATTGAAGTATTTTGTTGAAAATTTGAAAAAAAACGCCACTGAGATTTAATCTTCGTAACGTAATCAATGAATCAAATTGGTAATAGGTAAATATAGTATGTGACCTAAAACATCACATAGCTACTTTTTATACGGGTACCACGCAAACAAAGCCGTGGAGAAATATAATAGTTAAGCTATGTATATAGAAAACTTCATCAGTTCTTACGGAAAAATGTATGACGACGACAGGCCTTTATAAACAAACTTATGGTTAACAAGATTAAGATAGAATAACTCAAAGTTAAGCCGTCGACAGAGATTAGTATAATTTGTTTTATTGATTGATTGAAAAGTTTATAGACAAAGATTAGGACGTCGCTAATGTAATAGCGCCTTTTTATCAGACATAAAACCTGAAAAAGTTTGATCTGTATCGAAAGTAAAATCGATCCTGCTTCTTTTTACGGTAGGTTTTTTTTTCTCAAAATCGTTTTTTTCTGTAATACCGCATTTATAAATCCAATACTACCTTCTTGACAGATCCGTGCGGCGATGCTGATTGCGCCTAAGATTTGTAGACTTCTTAAATAATTAACGAAAACCAATAAGTTATTGATAGTTCAATTTATTATATTTAGGTGGCTAGCTGTTTCATCTGTATTTGTTATATATACCTACTTGTAAATAGTGTTATTATGGATATAATACATAATAATGTATTATATTTATTATAACAAAAAAATACAGCTAACTGCTTGTCGGACAACGCGCAGTGTAGGGTTCCGTAGGTAATTTCCCGTCACAATATGTGGACTTAGAAGGGGGCTTTTACACAACTAACAACTTCATCTACGTAATTTTCAATGGAATTTGTGCGAAGTTTTCCTTTATACTTCTCCACGTAGCCGCAGGTGCATTTCGTAAGTTGTTCGACTATTACTCGTTAAGTTGTAAAGCCTACTTAGCTGTGAGTTTTTCTTTTAACTTCCCTAGTTAGACTACTGCCGTGATTTTTTTCATATATCCAAAAACAACCGTCTAGCTGCCAGGGGGGTGGGGAGGATTGTTGACTCTAACAATAATTTTATATTAGCCTAATATTTCGCAAACGGATCCCTGAATCGCAAAATGATTTTGAAACACCCATAATAATTTTAAACGACCTATACAACGACACTCCACATCGTGAGATAGTCTAGAAAGAAAAACAACCCCACCTCACGTACGTACCCCTACACGAATAAATAAAAATATTTTTAAGATTTTTATTTTACCACTTTTTCGGCGTGATTATTGTACTGTAATTAGCTGTAATTTATGTAATGTAATTTAATTTATGGTATGTTACATAATGGTTTAACGGTTGAAGTCAGCCCATAAAATAGTAATGCTATAAATAAAGTAGAAGCTTGCCTCGGAAAACAATTAACATTGAAACCGCCATGGCTAATGTCATGGTTAATACCTGATATAGGTAGAACACACTGGGTGCATTGATGTGAATTTAGCAATTTTACGAGACACTATGAAGTAGTGAGAACTTTTGTGCAGAATGCGACTCGAATCCGAGCCTGGTTTTTTTTGGAGGTTTTCCTTCAATTACATGACTATGATTTTGATATGGTTTAACTTATACAATCATAACAAATTCAGTGACGGAAAATGTTTTTTTAAGATAAAAGTCGGCAAAGGCCAACCTAGCTCAATTTTGCCTAAAGTCACACAAGTGAAGATAAAATTCTTCACAAATGCGTGTTTGCCAGGGCCCCCTACTGACTTATGGTGGTTAAACCTATCTAAGAACCATGGTAGGAGTAACACAAAACGCAAAAATCATATTTAATTCGGATATGACATTTCGGAGATAACTCCTGTTACTAGTTATCTCGGAAATGTCTTATCCAAATTAAATACTTTTTTTTAACAAACAAAAATTCGAACAACCTCTTGCGAAAACACATTTACGGGATTAAAAAAATACTATTGGGGCATTTGCGAAAGTTATAGAACTTTACCCGTAAGTAGTAGGTACCTTATTGCCTAGGTTTAATAAAAAAAACAAATATACACGCTCACGATTCTAATGCTGGTCATTTTTCACACAGCATCATCATCTAGCCTCAAACTAAACAGAGCTTGTATTACGGGAACTACATGAATGATATACTACTTATATATATACTTTCTTTATGTAAATACATTCTCAATGCGTAGATCGGTTTGAGGATACCAAGTAGAGAGTAGTCAAAGGTATGTTCAAATATTATGTTTGGCAATAATTTATTACTAAGTAGATATTATGAGAACAAATATACACCTGATTATTCGCTGGCGCTGTTGTTCTGCCACCTGGGGCCTAACCATGAGCTCTTACAGCGATTCAGTTCAGGCAAACATGTCACTTTACGCTTTGCGATTGAATACTCTATGGCGTTGTTAAAGCTTTGTCATTCGCAAAGCGGGATTTGACATCTTTGCCTGAATTGAATCGCAATAAGACTTGATGGTTAGGCCCCTGGTCTAGGCAGAATAACAGCGCCTTCTGTTGACAACAGTCGGCATTATGCTGAGCTTAGGCCAATTTGCTACTGCAGTACACATTGTTCACCTTCTTATTTTTTATTTTTTTATATTGTTTGTATTGTGGTAGGAAATAAATGTTACGTCTATGTCTATGTCTATACAAGCACATAATGTGGTTATCAAAAAAGTCCCTAATCAGAATGTAACTTTACGGGCGTAATTAGCAATGAAAAAGGAGTTTAGTTATCAACACTCAATTGTGTGAATCATGATTTAAATCTGAGTCGTAATTAAATAAATATAACTAGATGGTCACAGGACATTCATTGTTAGAAATGAGATCAGGGTATTGTTCTTTGAAACAAATAAAAAATATATACGTTCAAGTTCAAAACTTTATTGCAACAAAACTTAGTTTTATAAGAACTTAGAATATAAGTTATGAGATAAATAAGAATAAAACCTTATTATCTATAAACGTGATGTAACATGTTTTATTGAAATTACTTGTAGATTAAATCAAATAACATATAGATGAACTAAACCGATACTATACTAAATTAAGCCAGGTTAATTATAACGAGGTTAAGTCTAACAAGAATAGAAGATATAAGTTATAGATAGAAGGAACTTCATTAGGAATATTTATAAATAGAAGGAACAATAACAGAGGCGGATTTTTTATTCACTTTCTAATGTTATCTAATAACAGGAAAATCCCAACGCCTAAAACTTATACCAAATGAACACATAACGGTATCTAGAAAACTATACCTAGTCATTATTAAAAACTATCATATTTTGACAATGCTTAGGTATTGCCGTCTCATAACACTGGATACTGTCAAACAGTGGCAGGGCTACTTTTAAGTAGAGCTTACATTTAAAAATATTTTCTAAAGTCGCTAGTAGTAAAACTTAACACTTATTAATTATAATACAAACCATGATCATTCCCAAAAATCATTTTTTGAAGTTTTAGTTTTCCTACTTTTAAGTTTTTAGTTCATCGTTTTTTTGTTCAAAGTAAACAAAAAGTATAGTAAGCATAATAATATTAAAACTAGTCTTAAACCCAACTTAAGATGGTTTGAAGACAAATGTTTTGAAAATGCATACATTTTGTTTTGGGAATCAAATCTCATGTCTCAACCGGCTCTTATTAGGAACATTTGTTAATAGGCGACTCATATTATTTTTTATTATTAAACATCCACCACCAATGTTACCTAAAAAACTAATAAAAATAAACTTTTAAACACAATCTCAATTGGTAAAAAATAAAACCCCATAAAACTGGCAGACGTTCGTAGTCCGAATTCGATTTCATAACTCGTTTTTGGAAACGAAGCACCGAATCTTCTTATACATTTTGACTCGCACGCGTTTTCTTCTTCCATTAGAAGCTGACCTTTCCTTTGCCCGCGTTCTAAATCAAACTTCTCAACTGGCAGCTTATATTGATTTACTTAATCGAGAAATTAAATTCGGAAAATGACCTAAAAAGCTTTTTAAAACTAATCCTAAAAAGTACATCTGTTGGTATGGTAGTCGTCATTCAGACGATACGAAATACCATTAGTAGTGCGCGGCAATTTTAGATAACTATAGGGTTTCATAATCGGGATCATAGTTAATTCGGGTAATGAACAGTCCCCAAAATCCGCTCTTGCATTTTCACATAGCGCCTGAATAGTCTCCTAGGGAAGCCCCGTTTTGACTATGAATTCGGGCCTATGTTTACGTAGCGTCTAGCGACTGATAATGATTATGATATATTAGATTGCCAGCGAAAAACGTTTAAGAGGTTTAGTTAGCGTTGTTGGGAAATGAGATAATAAGCGTCAGTTTTCTAATTTTTTGAAGCACAAATCAAAAGGCACTGGAGCGTGGGTGGTCCCCAAGACGCCTTCCAAGCCCGGTATTTCTTGGCCGTCAGGCATGAAGAACTCATAATGGTTCATCAGATTGGAAAAGAACAAAAACAATTCCATCCTAGCTAGCTGAGTACCCAAACACATGCGTTGCCCTACACCGAATTGAGTGAAAGTTTCTGATACCTGGAGCTGTCCCTTCTTGATGAATCTTTCTGGCTTGAATTTATAAGGTTCCGGGTATAATTCAGGGTCTACGTTCATTTTGTTGATGAGTGGGATAATGTGTGAGCCAGCCGGTATTATGTAGTTGTCTATTTTCCATTCACTGTAACAAAGATTTATTTGGATCAGACTTGTTTGAATGTTTCATATATATTTTTAAACTATATACAGCTTCACCCGCGTGGAACCAGGGCCTCTACTCCGTAAAACGATATCGACATTATCGTTACGATACGACAGTGCTCCGAATTATTCGGCCGTACCTTACTCTTAAAAATGTTCGCAATCTTTGTCGTCTGTCGAAAGCATAGACAATATGTATCGAATCTTCGGAACGAATTATAGGGAAATCTAAAGGCTTGGATAATAGACGTTTAGCCTAAATCCTTTTGCTTGACTGTTTATTTCACTTTTTTAGGTAAAGTGATAACAATTATATCTGAAAGTAAAAAAAGTGACAACGTCAAACGTCAAATCAACAAACCCGCCTGTTATTTGAAAATTTTACAAGCAAAAATTCTTGTGACAACTAGCCACAGAAGCCATAAATAATTAAGAAGTTGAAGTTGAAGCAAAAATTCGTCGGGGTGAATATTCAAATTCGTTTATTAAAAAGATGTATGTACACACAGCATTAAAGTTTATAGCACTATTTTAACAACAATTATTTCTTTACTATTAAAAAAGAAATAAAAATCATGAAGTTAAAAAAAATACAAGTTTACATTCAAACAAACTTTTACTAAGTTTATAATTTCTGATGAAATTATAGTCGGGAATTTTGTTCAGATCCAACTGATCCCTCGTCACTTTAAAATGTCGTTTTTGTTAAGCCTTTTCCTCGCGGATAGCTTCCATGGCAAGCATAAATCTCGCCATTATTCCAAATCAAGAGTCCGTAGTGCAGCAGGCCGAGGTCGAATGAAAATAATGCAGAGTTCAGTAGGCAGCAGGGCTCGAAGGCATAAAAGATTCGGAGTCCGGTAAACGAAATGGAGATGATTTCATCAGAAAACACAACAATATAACCCGAAACGATAACGCGCACGATAGCATCAAGGGCATCGTTGATAAGTTCGTCAATTGACATTTGTTTCGTTGTCAAATTCAAATTATCGTATCGTTTTTAATGATGCCGGAGTAGGGTTACGACATCGATTGTCAAAAGTAATGTCGGTCGTTCCTTCGTTCAAATGATAGTCGAAACGATGTAACGTAGAGTAGGTTTAGCACGATAATTGAAGCGATATATCGTTTATCGGTTTGTAGGACTAAAAGTAGCTTACCAGTATGCGTAGAATTTTATATATATTAATATTCATCTTTATCCCTAGTTTTACAAAGATTCAAATGAGAACGTGTCACATCTTCTATCACAAACACTTACCTAGTATTTACATGCGTAGTTCCCAACGGCACAAGTGACACAATCCGCAATGTCTCGAATATGATCGCCTCAACGTACGGCAGCTGAGACCTGTGTTCCAACGTGACCATCTGTCCGAGCCCCACGACTTTTCGCAAGCCCTCTCTGACCCTCTGAGCGACTAGAGGCTCCCTCATCATCATAACTAGGCACCAGACCAGGGCCGTGCGGGACGTTTCCATGCCGGCCGAAAAGAGGTCGTTCATCACTTGAACAACTTGTTTAGCTGGAATTTCAAAGTATCATTAGGTGAGCTGAATGAAAATGCCTACAAGATTTGTAGCATTTTGATTAGAATTTTGATGCGTTTGCCTACAGGTTAAAAAACAATTAAAACTATAATAGGTACAATATATAGGTAGTAGTTATAGAAGTTTTAACTTAAAAAAACACCGTGAGCAAATAGGCGTGCCCTAAAATAAAAAAATTGAAGGAATGTTCCATCAGTTGGTGTTCCAATATGGGCTTGCAATCTGTCACGTGGAATGCTAACTATTATATAGAACTACGTACTTACAATAGTCCTTGCATAAAAAACAACGTTCTGGTATGAAAAAAACAAATATATTTGATTGGCATCCATCATGGGTAGTCAAGCCCCATGGGTGTTTAGGGCTATGTATTTTTATATGTATGTACTCATACGTCGACTACTAATAAGTTTTATTTAACTTGAAAATGTCAATTTATTTTATCTCAACAAAATTCATACAAAAGACATCAACGCGCGTCTGCCGTGGTATGATCTCATCTCACTAGTTATATGTTTTAAAAACATTAAGTAAGTCATTGCTTTTGTTTTTTTATGCATGTGTGGAATATTCCCATTACTACGTTGATATCTACTATAAGTTCTAAAAATAAGCCGATTTATATTTATTGTTATTTATTTATTTATTATATATAACTTTGCCTCCGGTTGGTAGTAATTCATTTATATATACCGCGATTAAAATAAATAGATGAATTATACCAAAATTATTCCTTTCTTATATCTACTAACCTGGATCAGTGTCCGGGAAAATTGTTGTCTCATTCGTATTTTGATTTTCAACATCTTCCTTTTCTAGCTCCATCTTATCCAGATAGTAATCCAAAAGATCTGCGGCCTCGTAACACTCCGACGTGATCTGGCGCTGCTTTTGGCGTTCAAGGAGGCGGTCAGCATGGAACTTGCTAATGTCTTTTAGGTTCCTTTTCATTTCATTCATCACGGCTTGCTTTCCGGGCAGTTTCTAAAATAGGACACATCTTAGCCGGTTATGCCATAGTTTCTGAATCTATTTCCAAAATGAATATTAGTTATTAAACAGCGAAGTTTTAAGGTTTAGCTGAGCAGGTTTGCAATTATGCACTAACTCTTCGTTAGTTCATAATTGCAAGCCTGTAATTTGATATGACCGACTATTATACCTTGAATTTTAATATGTTATTATTTATTTTGTTGTTATTAAGGCAGATATATTTACTTACCAAATAAGCCTTTATATGTTCTCCAAAATGCACCGATCCATACAACTTCATGCCTCGTGTAACTCTTTCGTTGAACATTTTGAACTCTTCGCTATTCTCTTCAAAACGGAAACTCATCATCAGTTGGCAAATAATATTGTGCATGTGGCGACCTAGCACAAACGTTGGGTCTACTGGTTCTCCCTTGGACCTGTTCAGAGTTTCTAAGAGTTCCTCCAACTCCATCTATAAGAACAATATGTTTTTTTTAGGTAAGGGTAACAAGCCGCTGTCCACGGCTTCACTTGTGTCGTACTTGGGTAAAAAAATGCCTGATTCAACGATTTGATCCAAATGAACATAATATATAATAAATTATATTAGAATGATTATTTCGAAATAGTTGAGAAATCCACGAGGAAATACACTTCCTTCTAATGTGGGAAATAGATGCAAGTTTATAGCAGATAGCTCACCATGATGAACTTTTCGAAACGCTGATTCGGCCAAAGCTTGATTCCAAGCGCACGGAACTTCTCGTGAAGGAACTGACGTTGCTTTTTCCATAGAGAGCCTTCACTCAATATTATACCTGTAAAAACGGTATTCATTTAATAAAAACTTACAAATGTACGCATTGTAATGTTTAGTTTCAATGACATTATAAATAAGCCATGTTTCAATTCATACATAATTTGTGTACCTTAAGAGGTTGTATACAAATAGTAGTTTTTCCGCGAATAGTACTAGTAATACAACGTGAGTAAACAAGATTATTTAAATAGGTAACTGAACTACAATGACCTTTTTAGCAAATGTGAAGGATAAACATAGAGGACACTCACCAAAACCACCCATCAGATTAATCAAAGGTGTATCCGGACGTCCAGTAGAGTCATGTCTGTAGAAAAGTTCCTTCATCATCTTGGCTGATCCGATGCACACAATGAGATTGCTGCCCATTTTCACCGAAAAGATGTCACCATATTTAGCGGACTTCTTCAGATACCATGAGTGAGGAGCACCGCGGTGCTTCATGAAAGGCAAGTATCCTAGCAAAGGTATGCCCCAAGGTCCTGGCAAAGGTATTCGTAAATTAGTATTAAAAGCGCGTTGTTTTCAGTTTCAGCTGTCCAATTGTTTCAAAACTGTTCATATATATTTATAGACAAAGTAAAACTGCTGAACAGATAAAACTTTTTTAAATATGCTGCACTGAATGTAAACTTACCAGGCGGAAGATTTTTATAATAATTTATATTTTGTATAACAATCCATGTGAAAAACGAGAAAAGTACGACATATTTTATTTCATTGAGAGACAAGTAATTAAACGTTTGAGAAGTTATCATTAAATACAAATTATAAAATAGTTCCACCATTTTCACCAGTAAGTTTTTTTTAACCAAGTGATTGTTTTTAAAATTTAAGAAGAATAAGACACTATAAATTAGTGCTGATATTAAATTAACTTGTCAAGTATTATTAACTTATCAGCTCAGTTACGATTTATAACTGAATTTAAAATTGTCATTCGATGTGTTAAATAGACGAATGAACGTTGCAGCTGAGCTCAGATAATAGGTATTTATCGCAGATTGCGAGCAAGCCAAATGTAAAGAAGCGCCGCGCATGGTGGTATTTATATGGAACAGAAAGATACGAGTGCAGACGTCACTGATTAATATAGATGATTATTATTATCTAACGCGATATTGAACGATAAGTGCATTGATAACCTACAAAGTCATAATAAGTATGTACTTGCATATTTCCATAACATTTGCATATACATGTATTTGGTCTCAATAAAATCAAATAAGTCTTGAACTTCACGTATAAATTTAATTAATTGATATTTATGAAATTCATATAGGATGATTCAAGCAAGAGGTTCACAGGAAAAAGAGTGTTAGATAGCCTATAAGAATCTCATGGCCTCCTGGCCTATAAGAATCACTTAATGAATGTGTCACAATTTTGGATAGTTTCGGATTAATTTCCATATGTGTGCAAATTCTGATTAATTTCTGAGATTGACTGTAAATAAGACTAACTAGCCTTAGATATAAGTTATTCTGATTAACTCTGATTCATGATTATATGGTGTAGTCGTTGAATGCCAAATTCCATTATCTTCAAGGTAGTATTAGAACTAAAGTTTTTTTTTTATATTACAAGAAAACTTTTTGGCCATTCATTGGGCATACATTTTAAGGGATGAACAGGTCTCAGGTTAATTAGTAAAAAAATAGTATTTGATAGTATTTACCCAGTTAAGTTGTGCCCTCATGTAATAATGTGTCCTAGAAGATGAAAACCGATTGTTTCCGACTTCCAATAATAAAGTGATATGAAGCATGAAACTTCGGGAGCCTAACATAGAATGACTCGACACATCTTGGGCAGTATTATTTCTTGTACTAGGAAATCTACTCGCCACGTGTTAATGCGCAGGTTGATAAAATAAGGCATTGACGCATATATCGCCAGTTCATCGACCGCCAAGGTCACCCCATTTATCTCCAAGGACTTACATAAGCAACGATCAACATCGGATAGAGTTTATTGGCCTTATGACTGATAGAATTCCGGGTTCAACTACTGGCAAGGACGCTCGATGACAACTAGTTTTGCTGAGCAAAATAATACGTAAGTGATAATAATAATACGATATTGCCTCGACTCTAATTTCAGTGGTCAAGAAGCATTATTGCTTAATCAATATAAACGCAAGTAACGCATAAGATTCATAGAAATTTTACTATAATGTAGCAATCAAGCTATCGGTCTGTAACTTGTGACAATGAACTGAATTAAACTCTGATGCATCATTCGTTATACCTGCATAGACACAACCAGGTGAATACGACCTATGTTACTTAGTGACGAAAAGTACATAATCTATCATGTGTTTTGTTTTGATTCAAATAGTGAAGTCAAGGTACTCTGCTGCAGTCAATGTTCATATATATCTTTTAGTGGGAAGTTATCGGCTTGAAAATGTCAGTGGGAGGTTCTTTGGCTGTAAGTGATTTGTTGTTTTTACTTCCCCATCTCTTTTACAAGTACAGAGTATAAATATCAAATACCCATCTGCACTAAGCTTTAAAAATCTATCCCTAAGGGGATGTCTTGGCATGTCTTAACATGCCAAGTCTTTGCTAACTAGAGTTCCGTATGGTACCGCCA
The DNA here is from genome assembly GCA_958496245.1 of Perizoma flavofasciatum. Lineage (NCBI taxonomy): Eukaryota > Metazoa > Arthropoda > Insecta > Lepidoptera > Geometridae > Perizoma > Perizoma flavofasciatum. The sequence continues at coordinate 6,018,778 of OY292425.1, read as the reverse complement.
GAAACAATCGGAAGTCGCTTACTTATGAGCATTTGTGCTGTGAAAAGGTTTCCTCGTATTCGAGAACCTTACAACTTACTCAATACTTACAATCATAAACTATTTTTCAACCCTCTTTTTCGGCTTACTTTAGTTTTAAATATATTTTCAAATAAAAACTTAATAAAATCTTTGTAATTATGGTATATTTGTCTTTTCAGGTTCAACTAGATACTTTTAAGGGTGATCAACCCTTAAAAGTATCTAGTTGAACCTCGACTCATGGCTCGAAGAATCGGAAACTCAATTTTACTGGCCCTATAATTTTATTCCAAAAACTATCGTGAATTTGATTATTCCTAATGTAAAAACGGGATTTTTTGCGTACTATCGGTAAAGTGCTATAATTTGTTGCTAATTAACAGGAATACAACAGTGTGCATAAGGTACTTCCTCGTAATTCCCTCCAATACATAATCTAAGCTGATAGTGTGGACTAATACCTACAGAGGTTATTGAACTGGAAATTAATGCAAAGATAACGAATGTTGTTATATAAAATCGTGCCCCTTTATCTGAAATCGTGATTACGAAATGACTTTTAACAGATGTAAATGTCAAAAAACAGTTTGTGGAAGACTAGCGAATGATATAACATTTTGGGTATTTTTGTAAGATGACCTCTATTTTTTATCTCAAACGTAATAAACATTTATTGTTTGTTTTTTTCTCAGCTCGTGGATGCTCTATCGTGGATTTTCATGTTTTGCTTAGTTCAATACTTTGTGTAGAATATGAAGAATGTTGTTATACAAGCAGTCAAAGAAAAAACAATCCTAATAATTTGATAAGCGAAAGTAGAATGTTTGAATGTTTGTTATCAATATACATCGTAACGGCTGAACTGATTTGAACGATGGACTAGAAATAGCTCGCACATAGGAAGGCATTTAACTTTATCAAGGTATTACGCGAGGGCACCCAGGGCAGAAGTTAGTTTAATATAAAATACTTATAATATACATTATTTCAAATGGAGAGAATTAGACCAGTCTAGATAAGGATTTACTTTTCAACCATTTCATGTACCTATTACTTTCTACACGATATTAGAAATAAATGTAAGCGCTTTATATAAAGTGCAATAAAGCGTAGATCTACAGTTTCCAATCGATAATTTTCATCGATGAAACAAAGTCTGTCGCTATGCAATTTAAATCGATCGCAACTGCGCTACATAGAAATGCCTAATGATATTTTTTATCTAGTTCACCAAGTAAGTAGGTCGTCCATATTCGAGATTATATTATCTTATGCCTGTCATCTGTCAACGATGTAACGATAGATGAGAGTGGTCGGACAACGACTTATGTAGTATTCTAAACAGATAAACAAGATTTAGTGCAGATATTTTTTTTTTAAAATCTTTAAATAAATTAATACAACAACATCTTTCAGTTTTTTTTAACAAAAAACTGTGTAGTTTAGATTATAATGTCCACAGGATAAACTGACTTGAAACGGGAAAGCCGCGTAGCCAAGCTACAAAAGTGCTACGAGATCCGTAGCACTTCCTTTTCAACGTTGCATTATAGAGCAAGATTTTATTTTTTTACAATGTTATCGCTTGTAAATTGTTCTTTGATGGTTTCCCTAGATATTGAAACTTGCAAATTTCAACTTTACTTGCTAAAATGAATTTGTACTATTTGCTATTTTATTCCAATCAACGGTGAACTTTTGATCACTGGCTTAAGCGATAGAAGCACAAGCATTTAAATAGTCCAATGAAGATCACGTTTCGGACACATCACTTTCTCTCTAAGGAGGAAATGACAGGATTATTAGTCCCAATCAAAATGTAGAGCTCCCGTCCCGTCGGCGTCGCTGCGTGGCAACAGTTGACCACCCACTCGCCAGCCGTTCGTATCAATGAACGAATTCGGTCATGGGAGTCACCGCACAGCTGACTTGATATTCATTTTCTCATTTCACTTTCGTCGATACGGTCCGAAGCGAGGCTCGCTGCGAACGGTGTGCGGTGTCGTTGACCCGCCGTCCTCGGTCGTGTGCCGATTAGATAATTTCCGCAGTTCGTTGTCAAAATACTCATGACCTAATGGTACAGTGAATAACGCGGGTCGACGAACTACAGATCTCGAACACACTACGTGATTGCTTCGCCGAAATTTCGATTGGAGAATTGTTATCGGGCCTGGAGATATTTTTTTATCGTTTCGTATCTTGGTGATTATGTGTTATCTAGTCTAGATAATATTTGTTTCAGTTTATGAAAAAGTCTAATAACCTGTAAAATAATTAAGGCAGTAGGTTGACAGGTTGTTATATAGCGTTAGAGATTAAAATACCTACTACCTATCTAAATCTTGGCTAAGATTGCACTTAAATAGAAGTGGATTTAGATGTTTTTTAGGAGGGAATCTAATTTTAAGTACCTCGTCGTAGGAAGGTGTTGTTAGAGGATCAGATCATTCATCTTTGCCGTGTCTGACTGACTAACCGCCAGTCATCGCCTCAAGCCGTAAGACCTAGAGACTTGAAAAGTGGGTATGTTCCGTTTGATGTAAGGGTACTAAGAAAAAAAACAGAGCTTAACCCCTAGAAAGTATTGACGTAGTTAAAATTTATAAGAAAAGATAATCACTCAAAAAATATAAAAGTCACGAGCGTATTTCCAATAACTAGATAAATAAATAAAGCTGGACATTATCACACAGCATCATCTAGCCCCAAAGTAAGCCAGAGCTGTGTTATGGGAACTGATATACTACTTATCCTAATAAGTAGTATATTGGAAGATATTCAATTCCGGAACTGAATTTCGATACTGGGAATCTAGTTTCGGAATTTTTTTTTAATTTTCTGTTTTGAGAAAAGGAACGATCAAATAACTTGTTTTATAGTATCAGTATTTTAACCAACATTAAGTAATATAGAATATAAATAAAAAAAGTACGATATTACACACTTACACACGCACGCAGTAATTATTTTCACATAAAAAGTTAGATGAACAAAATAATTAAAACAACAATATTACTCATTCATTTTATGAATCTGCAAATATTTGTCTCGGGTCTGTGTTTTTTCAATGTAACATTATGTATTTACAACAAAAAAATATATATATCTAAGTAGTATATCAGTCATGTAGTTCCCATAATACAAGCTCTGCTTAGTTTGGGGCTAGATGATGCTGTGTGAAAAATATCTAGCATTATTTATGCTATTTATTTACTCTCAATACTCTCAGGCAGGACACACAAAATATATTTGTATGCTTCTGTCATCACCTCGTTTTCCTCCGTTATCATATAGTTTTTTCTACTTTGACAATACTTGCGGATTATCTTGTACTTATCTTTCTTAGTTTATTGTCTAGCGGTTCTTGTAGAGTTGGTTCTTCGACTGAAACGTCTTCGTCAGACCCGGAAGACGATGACATGTTCATTTTGGGTATGGAGGGTACTACATGTGTAGGATTAGGCTCACTGTGAGTTTTGTACTGGCGTAGTAAATTGAAGATAATCTCAGAAATTTTCTCGTTATTTGGTTTAAGGAAAATAATGCCGTCGGTTTGTGCGAATAAGTCTTCTCAATCGTGCAAATAGTGCCAATAAAGGTCTTCTTTCTTTTATACGACTTCGGAAAGTAGAAATGTTGCGTTTTGTTGTGCAAGTGTCACTCACTGAGTAAAAGTTATTAATATTAGTACTCTCAATTCCGGAATTGAAATATCGGAAAAATCTATTCGAGATTCCGGAATTTCGGAATGCATGCCCTACTACTTATATATTTTTTTTTTTGTAAAAATTACATTTTATACATCGCAATACCCAGTCCCGACACAAATGTATACATATTCTACAAACATTTGTCCCGCAGCGGGATTCGAACCCGCAACCTTCTACGTCTCAGGCGGACCTTCGTCCAATGCGCCACAGAGGTCGTCAAGATAAATAAATAAACTCTTTACTGTTCGTAACCCCAGTATACAAAATAGAAAATATAACTAAAACAACAAAAAACAAAAGGGATACACAATGTGAAAACTTATAACATAAAGCGATTTCTTCCAAACAAGCATTACGATGGAAGAACTATGTATACTGATATCATCAGTACACATAGTTCTCACATGTGTCAAAGAGTTACAATATTGCTGATAGATATATATTTTTTAGATTCCCTGCCCGGTATCCGGTATATCGTGTCAGTATTGACACGGTGCGGATAGAAGAAACAAACGTAAACGACCAAAACTTGCGAAGGTTATTCGCCATTTGTTTAGCTTTTTGCCTCAACGCAATCAAGGCAAAAAAAATAGTTGGCTATAATAACTTGAAAGAAACAACCTCTAATCGCAGCTAGGACGCTGACGTGCCAAAGTTTGTTAACCTGCAAATTTTTGCATAACCACCTCTCAATATGTATCTAGACGGCCGCAGATTTACACATCTCTACCATTCAAGCATTATGGATACCTAATGGTACCTGGTCATAAATTGCAGGGAATGTCACTCTAGGACTAGCACGGACCGGAATACGGGTGATTGTGATTCAGGAACAATTGAGTTTGACATCAATACTATGGAATTGGCTTAAGTAGCTTGGAGTGCATAAAAGTTCATCAACACAATACGCACTTATCTGTTAAATGCAGAAGGTAAACAATCGCGCTAAGTGCACTTCATAGGGTAATGAGGCACTTATCGAACCAACTAACTAGCTCTACAACATGCTACGCGTCTCTTAAAACTCTTCTCATAATAGTTTCGATAAAATTTCGTTTTAAAATCCGAGTAAGTGCACTAAAATTCACGTGTATCAGTTTTTTTTAAATTAAAACTAGCTTTAAAATAGTTTAATTGAATGAAGAGTATAATAATGTATATTATTTTCGTAAGATTTTGCGTGATCGCAGATCTTTACGTGACCCACTGACTGACTGACTGACAATCAACGCAGTCTAAACCGTTAATCTTGGATTCCTGAAATTTGGGGAGTACATTTTCGTTTTGCTAACTACGAAATTACACCTCTAGAACAGCGGGAATATAAAGTTAGTTTAGAGAAAAACTTGCTGACGAAGTCCAGTTTCATAGTAAAATAAACAGTGTCTGGGAAAATCTACAAGGTCTTGGAAAAAAAACTTACTGCAGAATCTCAGCGCCACTGAAATCAGCAAAAACTTAATAGCATCGGACTTTGTTCCTAACAAAACGGCCATGAAGAATACTGATACGCTATAAAATGCATATTAGTGGATTTTGTTAGGTGCATACCTACCGTGTCAGTGAACGCACGAACCGCGCGAGGCCGGCCGATCACCTCCCTTATGTAACCACCATAAAGTGCAGTTGCCATTCGAAATACTACGAGACAGGTCTTTGATCTTACTAATGTATAGTCGATAAATCTACCTGCTGTTTTGATACTAGACATAGGCCGCGCGCGTGGTCCTTCGCCATTGAAAAAAATGAGCAATAGTATTTTGTATAACATACTTCAGATGAAACTTCACATCTAAAAAAAACCTGTATCGGTTATAATCGGTAGGAAACCCAAAAAATTCTAATTCAGTATTTCTGAAGCCATAAACAAACTTTCACATACAAAAATCAGTGAGGTGTCTCTATTTTATGTTCCCCGAGGTTGTTGACTTTTGAGGTAGGTAGTGGACTGATTAGGGCTGTTAATATTTCGGCCACGTTTACGACCGAAATACGTACGATACCTACGTTTCAGCGCCTGAATATTGATGCGTGTGAAACGCAGAATTCGTAATGGCAATAATGTGGCTCAATCGTTTTACTTCCGGGTCTATTGTCGTCAAGGCATGCCCGGGGCACTAAGCACCCGCAGACTACCGATTAAACGACGATAGTTGTGTACCTAGTCATCATCATCAACGACCTGTAGATGTCATCTGGACATATACCTCCCCTAGAGTGTAATGGTAAAATAAAAAACGTAAAATACCTTTCGTCTATAATAGAAACGTAAAGTCACCCACGTCATAGTTTAACTATGAACGTCTTAGGTCTATGACGTCGGTTCTCTATTGGCAACTACGTACCGGACGACGCAGTGTGGGAAGCCCCCTAAAATGCATCGTGGTCCGTGGTTTCCATTCAAGAACCTGTAATTTATTTTAAAATGGAAATATGTGATGATTACGAATTATTGTGATTAAAGCCTATGTTGCCCATACATTTCTAAAAGGCGAAATTAATATAACAGTTTGCTAAATATGAAAATCAAAGACAGAAATAGCATGACAAAATATTTTACTAATTTATTTAATGTAATATAATTTAAATACAAAACAGCTTTAGAATTTAAAAAAAAATACAGTTTAGCTTATTCTTACGCACTAATATTTTCTTAAAACGCGAATTTAGAATTTTAGGCAGTGGATGTAACATTCTACCACAAAATGTGCATACAAATATTATACAAAGGTAGTAATACATATTTTTTTGTTTGAAACAGACGTCCACGTGATCTAACAATGACCATTCAAAATACCATTTTTGCATTGAAATGCTTTTCATGTATTTTAAAAGGTGTTATAATTATACTCAACAGTTATTTTACTTACTAAATTTGTTAATTTAAGGGGCTCATTTTTATGGCAAGTTAGCAAACTATTTAAATTTTGCTAACTAGTCATAAAAATTAGCCCCTCAGACAATCACCTCTTCGTCTTATTATACGATTTTAAAGAGATCGTTAAAACATACCGAAAAAAAAACCTATTCAAATTTTTGAGTCTATTTAGTTTTTTCGGTAGCACTGGTCATGTCCATGAACTAGATTACAACAGTCATAACTTTATATTATCGATTAGTATTTTTCGCCAGGTTTCACTGCGTAATATATTTTACAACTTTAACTGTGAATAAAAAAATGGAATGAATAAATAACAATGTTACACTATTATCACACTAGCTCAGCGTCTATTGCCGTTAACTAGCCCGCTAAAATTACAGAGATTTTTGTATTTAAGTTTATTTGTTATAAGTGTCCTCGGTTTTAGCGCACTAATAATTAATTAGGCACCATGACCATATATATAAATTTGAGAGCATTGTTGTAGTGCGCACATACATTCGAGAAGATTGTTGTGATGTACACATCAATTTGAGAGCACTGTTATAGTGCGCACATACATTCGAGAGCATTGTTGTGATGCACATATAAATTTGAGAGCATTGTTGTAGTGCGCACTTTAATTTGAGAGCACACATGAATTCTGGTGAAAGAATCCATTGGTGCAAAATGTAGAATCGACGAGCACTCATTCTCGCCGCCTAGCTTACATAAAAAGGCATGTTCCCTAACTCCTTAGTAGCCAGTCTGGCCGCCCTGTTCAACGTCCCGTTACAATGTGTGTGTAGCGCGTCTAAACAGTCAGTTTCTTTTTTACTCCACTTGGATTCCATCGCCGCCGAAAATGCCGTGCAAGAGAATGCACAGAGCAAGCTTATGAGAATACACAATCTCATTCTTAGCGCATCGCTCGGCTGTTCCAATAAACACATGAAGTTGAAGCTTTTGTCGTCGAAAAGTACTCTTTCTACTACGTCGGCGTGTTCGGGCAAATCTTGTAGTATGGTGATCATTAGACCGACGATGTTAAGGACTATGCGAGGTACTTTCGAATCTGTAAAGAAAATGGGTTTTCAGTCTCTTTCTTTTGCTGCGAAACTACCTAAATATTACCAAATAGTTAATGTTGATACTAAATACGAACTAAATATAGTCTACTCAAGGAAAAAACTAATAATATAAGTCTTTCTTGCACAATTGCATGGTAGTTAAAAGGAGGTTGACTGGTCAGTGGCGACTAACGAAGTCCCGTGATACCCTTATTAGTCTTTCTCCGTGAACAGAGTTTACTGCTATGACTTGCAAAACAAATCAAAAATCGACTATTTTTAGATGAGCAACGATCATTGATCATAGACGATTTAAATTGAGAGAACGCAGTTGCTGAGGAAATTCCTAATTAGTAAATAATTAGGAAATATTAGTCGGATCAATACGTATCTTTTGATGTTTTTTTTATCTAGATTAATGTAGATTTTTATGAGAGTTAACATAATGAATAATAATCAGCCAACAGACACATACAATTATTCGTGCTATTTAATGCTTTAGCACCAGAAAAGCAACATTTCTCATGAAACAAACAGAACACTCAGAGGCGATTTTTCAATAGTCAGATAACTCTATGGATAGCTAATCTGTGGAATTAATTTGACAAAACGTATGAAACTTTTTTTTTTAAATAAATTTTAAATAGTTTTTAAGGAGTTAGCTAAACTTTCTCATAAATTCTAGGTTTAGACACATTGGTAAATACGTTCATGTGTAGTTTTTTTTTTAAAATTTTAATTTAGTTTATCACGCCAATCTCTGATTCCTACCGCTAAGGACGACTGATAGAAAATGCTGTACAGCATAAAGTCTTCCCTTTGTACATTGTTTGTGTGCAATAACGAATAAAATAAATAAACTTTCGATTAGTATTGCTGCAGTCGGATAGCATCAGACAAACTCATACGCTACGCACGTGTAAAAATATTCCATGCCCAGCGTTAAAAACTGCCTACGAATGAATCATCTAAGAAAAATGATTGTTGCTAGATGCGAAAACAAAAGTCAGCATATCACGTTTGTAGATAAAATGCCTATTTTCTTATAGGCATTTTATCTACAAATTATTAAATTGTTTTGAGAGATAGTTTAACGTCAGCGGTTAGTGAGCAGACGGTGCGTAAGCATTGCTCAGCTCAAAGGGTCGGTTTACATTACTTACCGCCCTACACTGAGGTTCTTGATACCCACAACACAGGATCACAGAATCCTAGTGTGGGGTCAGGATTTAGTATGTATGTGTCTGTTGAGTGTTTATTTATTTGAAGACATACAAATTCTACTAATATTATAACGTGAAAGTTTGTGAGGATGGATGTTTGTTACTCTTTCGCACAAAAACTACGGAACGGAATTTGATGAAACTTTACAGTAATATAGCTTATACTTCAAAATAACACATAGGCTACTTTTTATCCGGGTACCACGCGGGCGAAGCCGTAGGAAGAAGCTAGTCAATCATAACGCTTATATTTCATTAATATCGATGTAGCCGTTTGATGAAATGCTAGGAGGTATTTCTGAATCCCTATATGCCTGGGATATTGAAATATACTAAACACTTTTATATAAAGGATTGAACTCTTTTTAAGTCCGCCTTTCTACATGCTCTCTTATTCTGTTTTATGTGAATGCGTTTATTTGTGTACAATAATGAATATATAAATAGACACATATGAACATATCGCGCGAATCTCTCTGCAGTTAGGTAAAAAGTAAATGTAAACTGGCCTTTATAATAATGTCTAGCCATCGGCTGCCATCCGAGCTATGCCAAGTCATCGACACGCTGAGAACGGCTGCGTACTGCCGTGTATGCATTCGTTTCATCTTGAGTGATTAGGTATGTCATTTGTCCCGACTGCACTTGCCCGTCTAATCTAAGCTAACACGGTCAAGATTGTGCTGACAATGCTACTACGTTCAACCTGATACAGCTACGGCGAACGTTCTTTCACAGAGATTCGAGACATTAATCCTCATAGTGATTAACACCTCAGAATAATCATAATGCTGGACATTTTCACACAACATCATCTAGCCCCAAAGTAAGCAGAGCTTATGTTATGGAACCTTTACATGACTGGACTATACTACTTATATATTTTGTTTTGTAATGTAAGAACCTTCCGTTCGCTAAAGGGGCAACAACAAATAATTGATCGAGCGAGCGAAGCGAATAGACATCTCTGAGTATATAACGACGGTTTTTGTGTTTTTCCGTCGAAAACCGCCAAACCGTGTATTCAATCTTGATGAAACTTTCAACCTGTCACGTAACTACAGTACTACGATTTAAATTAGACGCTTCGGCAGATTTAGTCTATCATCGGAAATACGAACGTGATATTTATCTAGAGCTGTTACAATAATTATTATAATTTTATCGTGAAAATATTAGTATCGTTCGGAAAATAAAATAAAGGTGTTCAAAAAACGCGTTTCGCGTGTTTCGCAAAAAACTCAGTTCGTAGCGAACTACTAGTGCATTCATTAACCGAAGATTTGCTAGTTTAGTAGTTAGTAATCACAGGTTGCGAACCCATTGACGCAAATTCAATCAATAAGAAAAAAATAAAAACATTAATCTGAACAGTACATAACAACAACAACAAATAACACATATACAAACACTTCGATAGATAAATAAGGATGGGACGACATTCTGGGACGGTACTGTACTAGTGTATGCAGAACAATACGCAGACAAACTTCTACAACAACTTGACAACCATTCCTCGACGACCTCTGTAGTGCAGTGAAGGTCCGCCAGAGACGCAGAAGGTTGCGGGTTCGATTCCCGCCGCGGGACAAATGTTTGTACCTATGAGCAGCAAATATTTGTCTCGGGTCTGGGTGTTTTCTATGTACAATATGTATGTATTTACAAAAAAAATAAAATAAGTAGTACTTATATCAGTCATGTAGTTCCCATAACACAAGCTCAGCTTACTTTGGGGCTAGATGATGCTGTGTAAAAAATGTCCAACTAAGCAATTATTATTCCCCTTTGATAGTCACTAACGCTTCAGGTTGACCGGGCCCTGATTCTAGGTATCGTACTAAATAACTATACCAGTTCCTTTGTTAAAGTAGGATTATTTAGATGGCTATCAAAGCTGTCTATTTTTATCATAATCCCAGCAACAGTTTGGCGCCAGCTTATCGGACAAACAGTCCGATAAGCAAATTCGAAATTTTAAAAATTATCACATTTTAGATAGCCCAAATGAAACAGAATTAGTATTCTATTTATAAAATCGTTTTATGACTAACTTACTAACTGACTGACTGTCAATTCACGAAGGTAAAGTCTTCTCAGTCCCAGATATCTATGGAATGTGAGCTCTTCACTGGACTTGGAAATGTTATAATATACGCATAAACACGTGCTCGAAACGGTGATGAAAAACATTTTGAGAAAACCTATATGTCGTAGAACAAAAAAATCGGTTAATCCTGCTAATATTATAAATGACAAAGATTGGATGTTCAGATGTTTGGATGCTTGTTGCTTAGTATTTGCCGCCATCAGTTATAACACTCTGATGGCATATACATTAAAAAAAATAGTACACGACCGGATACGAAAACCACGACCTTAGAATCGGAAGTCGGGGCTAAGCCCACCAGGCCAATACGGCTCTTATATTCCGCCGCATACATTGCTGCGGTTTATTATTAATTGCCTACACACATACATAAAATTATCAATTAATTATTAATATAAAAACACAATTACATTACATATTGTAAAAAACGGGATCAAATTCAAGTTAGTTTTTGGAATAAAAAGCTTAATACTCACAAATTTGGAGGAGTCTCGTGAAGACAGGATAGGCGTCGTACGCGCTCATGGCGGCGGCTAGTTGCCGGACGCCGCGGCACGAGCACGCGCAGAGCCAGCAGCACACTTCCACCATCCGACACACTCCTTGTAACCTGACAAACATCAATTCAAATATACATACCCACATACTCTGCCTCTTTACAATCTATATCTATAATATAATAAGAATGTAACAGGTCAAATTCTGTACATTAAAGATATTTTGAATTTTTTTTTGGAGTGCACTCTATAATCGCTTCTGAAGGCAAAAATGCATGCACATTGGAAAAAATATCCCCCATTTTAACATGTATTAGGAAATCCATATGAGTTAAGCACTCATTTATTTTATTTTCTAATTTTTGGGTTTGATAAAACATGACCAAATCGGGATGTGACATGACGAAACTATAAGCGTTCCGTTTTCGCCATTTAGCTTCGGAACCCTACGAATAAATATGTGATAGTGATTTCATAATTTTGTTACCTGTCCTCGGCCTCTTCGTCGGTGTCTTTGCTGTCTTTCATGAGCGTATTGATAGCTGCGACAAAGCTGTAAACGACCTTCGCTTCAAGGTATACCTGCAAATAACATCACACAAGTTGATTGTTGTACATTGATCAAAATACAGGGTGATTCAAGCAAGACTGTCCAAACGAGAGTAACAGTATTCTATTCATGATTTATCTAATCACCACCTAGACTAGAGGGTGCATCGGGAAGGTGAAGTTTGTATATAAAAAAGGGTTTGACTATCGACTTTTTGGATAAAATAAGGTCAACAATTTTTTTTATTTAAAAATCTAACAAATTTACATAATTATCCCCAAATTAATCATAAACAAATACATGAAACACATCGATTTCGAAAAAATAAAAAATGACTTTGACCATCTTTGAGTTCAAAATGGGCCACATTTTTATAATCAGAACCAAAATTTCTCAAAAATACATCTTATCTCGTATTCGTATCTATATGAGATACAATTTGAGTCCGCCATCTTTAATTTTAAAAGAACCCCATTTTTATAATAAGCATCCACGAATAAGTAAAAAACCGATACATACATCGACCTTTTCGATAAAAATTGTGTCCGCCATACATTACTTACAAAACCTATTCCAGGCAGTAGATGACCATATAAAATGTTAGATATGACTTACATCCTGTATGTTCAAGAGCGTATGTCGAGGCAGAGAGTGCACTAACGCCGGCAAAGCGAGCAGCGATGCCACCGCGCCGCAGACCCGGCCTCCGGCGCCGCCCTTCGCTGCGCTCCCCACCACGCCTATCACCATGCTGACCTGAATAATAAAACTCTTATATTATACGTGTCAACTATCATAAGAGACCCGGACCTTGATTAAACTAGCCAAATGGCTTGGGAACGAGACAATGGCAATCATTTTAAAATCACATAAAATCCTCTCCACCCAAAATCCTCTCCATGTATCTTTAATTTTAATATGTAATTGGTTATTTTGTTTATTTTATAAGGTGGAAAATATAGTATTTTATTCATTCAGTTTGCTTCATAGAAATGAAATTATAGGCTTGGTATCATTTTAGGATAAACTTACACGTATTTTACTATCCTTACTTTTGAACACCGTCAAATATTTAGGATTGATAGTCTTAAAGGTAACGCTTTGTCCAGAACTTCATAAACTTGAAAATGGGCAAGTAAAATTCGAAAAGAGTTCCCTTTTCAAGTTTTAGATGTTAGGGCGTGGCTAATCATGAGTGCGGAGGCCGGAAAAAAGACGGTTATATGGTTTTAAATTTTTAGGACAACAAACGAAATAGTTGTAAAATAATAAAAATCAGAGATTACGATTAACTTGGGGTTTAACCCCCGACGCAAAAAAGGGAGCATAAGATACTGATATTTTATTTCATAAATGTACAAACCAAAATAACATTGAAAAAGTAACATTACAAAGCACTTACTTTTTAAAACATTCCTAGGGAAAATGCATGCTAGTAAATTTCTGTAGTATGATTTACTTACCATGTTCAATTGTGTAAGAGATTCCACATCTCCGTCCATCACCTCGCTAATATTGGAGTTCAGAAATGCTTCCCACTCTTCCAATGCGATTGATGAAGGTTCTTTTACTGCAACTAAAGAAATCAATAAAAAAATAAACTAGCTTAGAAATAGGAAAAAACCTGTAGGTTTGATTTCCTCTGTTATAGCTGTTTACTTGTAAGTAAACAGCTATAACATTGTCGCCAGTCGAAGTGAATTGAGCAAACTTTAAATGAATAAAGTAAAAGATCCGTTCAAACTCATCAAATATTGTACGAAATATATCATTTGTCCCAAAAAATCCGATTTAGCAGGGATCGAACTCGCATCTTCGCATCTAAATAAATAAATAAATAATGCTGGACATTTTCACACAGCATCATCTAGCCCCAAACTAAGCAGAGTTTATATTATGGGAACTACATGACTGATATACTACTTATATATATATATATTTTAATACATACATAATATACATAGAAAACACCCAGACCTGAGACAAATATTTGCAGATACGTACTGAATCGTAATTTTTGGGACATATTCAGATATAATGTTCTCTATATAATGTAGTATCACTTAAAAATCAACAAACCTTGTACAAAATCATGAAAAATTAACTAAACTTAATGATAATTGGACTGCGCTAGCTGCTGAGTGATAGCAACATAAAACAGGGTTGAGTATACATACCATCGCTTCTTTCCTCAACCAGCAGCATTTTATCATTATCAGCTACATCCTTTTCGTCATAGGTTTCGTCTATTATCTCGCTCTTCTCTATATCTTCGTCTCTGTCTTCCTTTGAACACTTTTCCTTATCATTATTGCCATCGTCAATAATACTCGGTATTTCGACGGCCGGCTCACTAGTCCGCCTCTGACTGTCTCCTTTCTTATCCCAGCTTCGGCTGAAGTGAAACGAGCGCTTGATACTTCTAGTCAGTTTGTTCCCACCGCTGCCAAATCTGAGTTTATCTCTTGAAAACTGTAAAAGCTTTTGTTTGTACGACGGCGGTACACTCTTGCTGAGTCCCGAGCTGATATCGCTGCTGCATTTAGTACTTTTCGGATTCTCTAAGCTGTGTGACGCTGTGTCTGTCGATTTTAACTTCTGTTTCACTTCTGTGCTTTCCTTTTTGATTTCCTCTGTTAATTGCTTCTCTTCAAGTTTTTCAACAACCTACGAATAAAATATGTGCTTAGTGTTATATAGCAATGAATGGGTTGGTGATAAAACTAGCAGAATCGACCACCACGGAAAGGGTCTTGACTAGCGATGACGACGACAGTGGTGGAAATAGGTGGATGAAGGCAGAAACAAAGTCTTATTCCGGTAATAATATATCGTTATATACTACTAGCTTCTGCCCACGACTTCTCCCGCGTAGTACCTGGATAAAAATTATCCTATGTGTCATTCTGATGTATAAGCTATATTACTGTAAAGTTTCATCAATTTTTTTTTTGCAGTTTCTGCGTGAAATAGTAACAAACATCCATCCTCACAAACTTTCGCTTTTATAATATTAGTAGAATTTATAGGAAAAAAATCATGTATATCACGAGGTGACGCACCTGTTTCTCTTCATCAATCTTGTCCATTTTATTCAGATCCGACTGTTTCTTATTTGCTGCCATGAGCTGAGCCATATTATTCTCCAAGTTACAGACGACGAGATTAGAATTATTCATGACGTTGTACTCGTGCCGCAGTAGTTTAGCGTTCGCCGCCGTGATGAGGTTCAACTCCTCGTCGTCTGTCTTGAGACTGTCTCGGACGCTGAACGCGCTGGTGGCTCGCACGCTGTCGTCGTCAGACATGGGGACGCACTCTAAAGCTTGCAGCACGCGCACGTTGCGTAGATCGTGCTCTCTTGCTTCACCTTTGTGCGGTTCATTTTCTAACTTTGCTGCCCTGAAACAGCAAAATACAAAATCTCATTAATACTACATTACTACTGCCTGAAATAAAGTAATTGATAGCCGAGTAATATTGGAAAGACGCGGCGAAGCAGATATCAAGGTGAAATTACTTTATTGTGTGAAACTGTATAGCACCACCTGTCGGTAAAAGGCAAAGTTGGCGCTAATTAGTCGAGATATTGCAGAACGCCATCTATCGGGGAGTAGCTAGTACCAATAACTTATAAAAGATGTCGCTGAACTCATTGCATTTGTATAAATTAACAGTTTAGGACATGTATTACACATTTAAAATAAATACAAAGTAAGAAAACTTTCAATTTCCACAGCAATTCATCTTAGCTACTATTCTTGCAAACCTGAGAGTCTAGACAAATACCTCACGTTTACTTTTCCTTTCATGCTAACATAAATTTGACAAGGTAAAACTTGGCAGCTGTCACGTGACATTCCCACAGCTTATGTCATTTCCATACAATTCAATCTTTCCGCAGATGTTAACGCCAACAGCCCGCTTAGCATGAGCGACCAAGACAAAAGTTTTTTATACGAAAGATTGGACAAAACTATTTCTGTTGCCTATTCTGTGAAACAAAAGAGAAAGATAAAATATTTTTTGTCTTCTCGGCGGTAGACAAAACCTTTGTCTTCATGCTAAGCAGGCAGAAAGTGGTATTTGTCTTGACCCCAGATATACTAAACATCAAACATAATTCATTACCTTGAGTTATTGCTAATCTTAGCCCTCTGTAGTTGCTTTGCCTCCTGCTGGCTGCTGGTCAAAGGCTTTGTGAATGGAGATTCACTCTGCACATCTTCAGGGAGGATCAGCACATGACCCAATATGAAGGGGTGTTCCAAAATCTCGGGCCAACTCATCCTTTTCATCGGATCTTTGTGAAGCAAACCCTGAAAAGTTTTGTTCAAGAGCTGTATAGGTAGATCTAGCAGCACTAACTAGGTATAACTCACACCCATTTGGATGATTTGAGATTTATAGTACTGAAAACGTTTTTTTTTTTGTTTTAATTTTCTATTAAGATGCATACAGAGCCTTAGAGATGGTAAGCGGTTATTGTTACCTGCAGAGGCATTGTAGATGCGTTACTTGCCATAGAAACTAAGTTGAAAGTCTCATATGCCCATAGTTTGATTTACACCCATCTTTCAAACTAAATCAATGAGAGCATTACTGCTTGGCAGAAATAGTAAGTACTCTTATCCAGACAAGCTCTTTCACAAATGAGCTGAGTATTACTTTTAGTAACTTCCATCTGTCTATACGTGACAGTCTGCCTCCTTTTTCTAGCTCTTAATTTGTGACCTTCCTCTCCCTCATTTGCCTTTGATGTTGGTTTGCCTCTTTTCTCGTTCACTCTTTTCAGTATGTCTCTACTAGTTACTCTTTCCATTCATTATAACCTCTTCATTGACCTTGTTCTAAACTTACTTGCAAAAAAGAGCGAGCCTCAGTGCTGATGAAGCTGGGCCATTGCACCGGCTTGTGTCGTATCATACGCACCAGCTGCCAAATGGACATGGTGCAGAATGGTGGCTGGCCGGCCATCAGCTCATACACAATGCAGCCAAGGGACCACAGATCTGCCTGAAACATGTTAAAGGTTTTTAAAGATACAAGTTAGTTCTTGCAAAATTTTAAACCCCTGAAGTATTTTTCGTTGTCTACCAACACTTTCCCTCCTAAGGTGGATTTTAAAGAGGGAAAAGTGGAAGAAGCATTTAATTGATTCTAGTTTTCCCCGTATAGCGGATTTTCAGGGTGGATTTGTGGAATAACCCTATTAGAATGCCCCCTAGTGATATATAAGAACCATCCTAGCAGTCATACAAAACATACATTTAATTGGATATCCTGCTTTAGAGAGCTCTTTTTGTTCTCGTTTATATCTGGAATGCTTTTCTGTGAGTGGTCTTAAATCACTTCGGATGAATGATCCTGCATGATGAGAGGATTCAATATGTTTTGCACACAGATATGCATGAACATGCTTTCAAGGATAAGGTTACCTGATGATCGTAAGGCTTTTCCTCAATCAGTTCAGGTGCCATGTAAAGAGGAGTCCCCTTGATGGAAGTAAGAATATGGGTTGCATTAGTCATGATGCGGGCAAGTCCAAAGTCACACAGCTTGGCACATCCTGAACTATCAAGCAGCACATTCTGAGGTTTAAGGTCTCTGAAAACGAATAAAACTCTTAAAATCTCCTGTTTCTAATTAAAAAAATATACTATATCTTCAACATATCTCTTAAATTAGCAAGTTGAAGTGGCAACAGATTTTGATTTATTTATTTCACAAACTGAGTACACTAGTTAGTAGTGTCTTAAAAAAGCCTCTCTTGGCCATTAATTTAATTTAATGAAACTTTACTCTGTCTATTTTAGTATTTACTGGAAAACACTATAGCTCATTCATACATCCAATCCTCAAGCAAATTTGTAACACTAGTATTAACAAGCTCTCTCATTGTCTATTATTACAAATTTTAAATATAATAACATGCGAATAGGGGTGGATATTTGAATCCAATGAAGGATGTAATAAAGATATGTGTTTTTCATGACTCTATAACACTGACCTGTGGAGAACTCTATGTGAATGAAGATAATACAGAGCTGAAACTAAATCCCATGTTATTTTCTTGACTTGACATTCATTCAAGCATCCTTCTTTAGCGAGTATGCTATGAAGCTCTTTCTCTGCATATTCCGTGACCACAACCAGCTCAGATTCAGTGTCAAAGCTATCTATCATTCGTATAATGTTTGGATGATTTAGCTGCCGCTGGATTTCACATTCTTGCTTCAAATTCTTCAAGTCTTTAGAAGAGCGGCCTTTCTGTAATGATAAATAAGTATTTTTAACCACCAGTGTGATTCCCATCAATTGCAGCGCCATCAATTGTGGCTTCTGGAGATAAAACTTATCTAAGAACCATCCTCGAAATTCATATGCAAGAACCACATTTCAATCGACTAGGTATATATTTTGGAGGTAGCAAACAAACAGTAAATGCATATCCGGGGTCCTTACGTCCCGGGTAATGAAATAGTATTATCAATGGTAATAAATAATCGGAACTTTCAAGTTGCTTAAAATATGTAGGTATTTAAAGTTGGTGAAACAAACCTTTCTTATCACTTTGAGGGCGACGATAGCATCAGTTTCTTTGTGTTTTGCTTTAAAAACGCGTCCGAAAGATCCTTCCCCAACGAAGGATATTACCACATAGCTTTCCATGATTTGTTTGGTGCTAACACCTGATATTAATTCTCTATTTTGTAGCAGCCATTGATGGCCACATAAAATAGTTGTTCTCTCTTTTCTAGTTTTACAAACTAAGCCCCAGTTCTTTTTACATCGTCGCGCACAACGCAATGCAAAGCATTGAGAAAGAAATACGATGCGAAAAGAAATATCTAAAGCATCAAAGCAAAATAAAAAACAAAAAAGTCAAAACATAACAAATGATCGAGCTATGAGCTATTCTATTTCAGATAGGATGGAAGCATGCGTTCAAGCATCGTATATAGTCTGTGATGGAAGCCCTTCCTTCCTTTGGTCGGACTGTCAAAATTGTCATTTTACTATACAGACACTGACAAAAAATATATTGTTTCGTGGCTGCATCGAGCAGATGTGTGGTCGATGATTGGCTGTAATAATGGCAGCTTGGTAACCGAGGTGAGACGGCACCATTGTTTTGGCTATTGTTCAACCAGTGACCTTACAATCCTACTATGTATATAAAATAATAATAATAATATTTATAAACGCGAAAGTTTGTGAGGATGGATGTTCGTTACTCTTTCACGCAAAAACAAACAGAACGGATTTAAAGAAACTTTACAGTAATATAGCTTATACATCAGAATAAAACATAAGCTAATTTTTATTCGGGCGTCACGCTGGTGAAGCCGTGGGCAGAAGCTAGTAAGGTAATAAAGTTAAATTCATAGCATATTTTTTCGAGGCCATATTGTTCTGAATTTAAATAAAACAGGTATTATCTTCAAACATGGTGTTTTTATTCTACGTCAGTTTTACAAAAAGTTGTAAAAAAAAACTTTTTTTTCGGCTGTGCTTCTTTCCTTACAAGTGATTTGACATTGACATATCATTCAAAAAAGATTCCTACTACAGACTAAGTACACAGATTATCCACAACACATATCCTAACATTTTACGCCCAAATCATTCAAATTCCAAGCAAATTCTATACCTAGTATAATTTTCGAAAGCAATTTTAATGCACATTCAATATCTCCCATCATGCAATGTAACGTCCGCCCTTTACCTCTATTATGATTCTTTGTGTTGTTTAGTTGTGGTTATGAAATGTCTTTGACAAACCTATACATATCTAACCTTACCTGCTGGATATGATATGGGTACCTACCTACATGCTGGCTGTGGTTGGTAGTAGACATGTGCGTCGATCCTAAAAGTAGCGGCGGCGGCTGCCGCTGTAAAATCGGCGGCGGCGGCGGCGGCGTGTTTTCGGCTGGAAATCGGCGCGGGGTTTTATGCATGGAAAAAAATCTACTAAAGGTTTGAAGGCGTTTTATTATGCTAAAACTGAATTAACAAACTAAATAAACACACTTAAATAAAAAATCTTGAAATCTACCGGACATAATGTTCTTTAGAAGACGAAATGTACTTTAATACACAGACTACTATATGAATACAATTTATGCTTTACATCTTGTGTATTTGTCGTGGGACTGTCAGGTGTCAGGTGAGCGGTTTTCAGGCAATGTATGCAAAACAATTGGTTTTCGAAAAAATATTCTTCTCTTAATCATTCTCAACAATCAACTGGCCAAAGTGTTTCCAAGAAAAACTGTTAATGGATTTAGAAAACAATAGATTTACTGTAAAATGCCTTAATTTTATTTTATTTACGTCTATTCCTACATACATATAGTCACGCCAGTTTGCCGAAGGGATAAGCAGACACCAAGGATTTCCACTTGCTAGGATCCTGGCATACCTCTTTCGCATCATTCATCCTAATTAAATTCTTCATAAAAGCTCGGTGGTTTAGTGTACTTCTGACTTGGCCTTTCCCTAGAATGTCACCAATTTGGTCAGACTACGTTCGCCGAGGCCTTCCTCTTCCAACTATCCCAGTCACGCTCGCCTTGTATACTTGGTTTGTTAATCTTCTTTCATCCATCCTTTTTAGATGCCTAAACCAACTCGACTACTACATCTTCTTTCACTCCACACTGCTCTCTTAGCACGCTGTTCCTCACTCTATTACTCAGAGTTACACTACACATAACTCCTCAAAGCTCTCATCTCCACTGCATTTACTTGACTTTTATGTTTCTTCTGCCATACCCAACTTTCACTTCAATACATTAGTGTCGGCACTAAGACTCCTCGATGCACGGCTAGTCGTGCCGTCTCAGACAATTGCCGGCTGCTCACGAAGGAGTGGAGTGTCCCATTCACTTGATTTCCAGCATTTACTCGTCTTTAAATTTCTTCCTCATGCTTCCCATCCCTAGTAAACAAAGTCCCCAGATATACAAACTCTTTTACTTGTTTCACTCTCTCTCCGCCGATCAAAACATAACATGTATTCATACATTCATCTTTTTCAAAAACCATTACTTTCGCCTTACATTAACTTTCATCCTTTTTCTATCAAACGCTTCATGCATAATTGTTACACGCACCATCTCTTGTAACTCATCCACCGATGACGCAAGTATAACGTGATCATCGGCGTAGAAAAGACATTTGACGAGTAGCTCATTCATTCATAATCCAAAATTCTATTCCTAGATCTTCCATAATAGAATAAGTAGGTATCAAAGTTATGGATCAGCTCGAAACTAAAAAAATATATATCAAAACTAAGAGCACAGATGAAATGAAACCACAAAATGATAACATTTAATTCAATGAGTGGTTCGCGCCGCGCATCGTTTCGCCACTGCGATGTGATCGGTAGGTTTTGAGTACCGCTACTCGCGCCGATTTTGAGCCGGTCAGCCGGCGGCGGCGGCGCCAAGTTTAAACCGGCGGCGGCGGCGCGCCGGCGCGACGCACACGTCTAGTTAGTAGAGACTGTGGTAGAGAGATGAGGTATTCTCTACGTACCTACCTATCTACGTATATAAATAAACTAGCTGTTGCCAGCGGCTTTATTTATTTATTAACTCTTTATTGCACATTTAATTAAAACGTGAACAATAGGCGGACTTAATGCTAAAGTATTTTCTACCAGCCAACCCAATTTGTTGTAATTGGCGGTAAGCGTGCGACAAATTTTTATCAACTTATACCGTCTATAATAGATACCATATTATTTTATATATCTAATCACATTTTCTTAATATATATAAGGCTTTGTACGCGTAGTCTTATTTTAAAAAAAACATGCTCCCAGACACACTTTTAATACCATTTCCCCCCACCCCTCACCCTCTAAAATGAATGAAAATCCATAAACCCAGAAACCCATGTATTTTATGTTCATTCTCCATACTTACGTCTATATAGCTTTCAGTAAGGCAATAGCACCGTCATTCTTTTAGGTAAATAGTTCTTTCCATCTTAAGGTTGTATGGAAGAAATCGCCTTCAGCAATAAGATCACGCATTGTGCATTTCTTTAGTTTTTTGTTATTTTATTATGTTTTTTGTATGTTGTATGTACCTGTGCCTACCAACTGTAAAATGGTGATACATAATAATTTGTAAGGGATACCTAGGTAGGCACTATTTCACACTTCAATGCGTAACTGAATTATGCTCTAGAAACGTTTAAGGCGCTAAAATTAGGCAAAAACTTTTTTAAATACGAGTGCACTTAGCTTCACTTAGCCAGTGCTATAAGCTTAGTTATAAGCTCAGTGTAGACGAGCATAAGTTATTACGCCACCCGGCGGCGGCGTAGAAATATTAGGTTCCTACGTGAGTACTTATAAATATTTAATAAACTCGTAAATTTTTTGAGTCGGTCAAACAGAATCGAATTCGATGCCACGTAATGCAATGTAACCTTCATTAGATCATGTTTATCAGTAAGACCTAGGCACCTAATTATTTGAGTAAAACCTCTGTCTTGGAAAGAGTAGGTAGGTAGGTACCTAAGCAGAATCCGTGACTTTGGAATAAAGGAGAACGTGTGCCTTAATATATTTCTCGGCCATATTGATGATGACGTCCTAGCTGCTTTCAGCTACAGCGACTGTGCGGACTGGACAGGCTTATTTAACTCTAACGAGGGCTTTGATGTTCTGCCCTTTGGTGCTCTCGTTGGTGGCTAACGTACCCAATCTTATGGGAGAACGTACGAGAGTTAGGATACGTTTATGCGCAATGGGCGTAGTTATAAGTCATGGCCAAATGTGTTCTGCCCCAACTCATCACGTTTCTTATCAAGCTCATCACGACGTTCTGCTTCAAAGGTGTTCATCTGTATGTGAATGAGCCGTCTAACTTCAGTTTGGTGTGAGAAATACAATTATTTCGTGCTCCTAGAATTATATAATTTTTCATAAGAGTCAATACTCTGATAAGTAAAAAAATATCTCTTGTAGGTACCTAACCTAACGTTGTGCACGAACATTATTTCCGTTTCACACACGTTACTAACGTTAATAACATTTCAATAGCTAGAGCTATTTGGATTACACAGAAATGTGTAGGTATCATTTTACACCGAACGCTAATTTGTAATAAAATGAAAAGTAATACAAGGTACCCACAGAAATATGAATTTCCAGAATATTATTTTCTCCTCTGTGCTACGAAAGAAAAGTAGAGCAGAAAGATAATAATCAACGTGGGTGGAAGTGGTCGAGCATACTTTAGTAGTTTGAAAAATATAATGATGGTAGTCATGCTACACGCATAATCTCCTCATTTATCACGCCATTCCAAAATACCACTATAAAAATATAGTTTCAAAATATTAAAGGCTAATAAAAAGCTGTTCGTCCGTTTGCCATAAAGTTGAACAGTAAAAGCAGTATTCGATACGCTGAAGATTTGTTGACGCTTTGTTGTCTATCAACTATTTATACCCGAATTATCCAGCAAGCAGCTGTACGTGATGAAACTCCGAATCGCATACAATAAAACACGAACTGGGTAAAGTTCGGACGCATTATTTCACATTGAAACACATCATTCCGCAGCCGTGCATTCTGTAAACGAAATAAGCAGAAGGCGTGGGCGAATGTATACATTAGGGCTTTGTGAAGCGCATATTTTATATTTTTATTTCTAATTCACCTTTAGATTTAAGCGTTGTTGTGATTCCCTCTATTTAGAATCTTTTATTTAATGACAGTGACTTTCTACTTCATCTATTCTCGTAAGTTCTCATTTCTCGTTCACTCTTTTCTTATAATTCTTTATTGTACACAGAAATAAAACAGATAGGTATATAAAAAAAAATATTAGGTGAGGCATGTACAAAGGCGAGCTTAACCCTTTTCTTAATTCTTTATTGTTATTCTTTTCATCCATCTTAACCAATGCTCCTCCAGCAGCATATACTTAGCAATCTTATTAATCAATCTTCTATATTTTTCAGTAGTTGAAAGATTCCACTTGGTACGCCTACGCGAAATAGGCCACCTTCGTGTCTGTAGTTAGCAGTTGTGTTCTATATAAAATAAGTGGTATTTTTATCTTGCTTTCTAGGGCTTTTGAAATGATTTGAAACTCTTCTGTGGTTTCGGTTTTATGAATGTAGATCTATACTCTAGGTTATCATATACCTAGGTTACAGGTAAAGTTAGCAGAACAATTGCTGAAGCAACCACGAACACGACAGCTATAATTCATTAACATTGTGAATAATTCGTATTACGGATGCCTCTTTTTGTTGGTACATCTTTTCGCGACTAGAGTTATTAGTCCTTCCATGTACAATGTTCGCAAAATTTACGCTATGTTCTGATTGCTCGGACCTCTCGGCTGATTTGACGACATCGATGGCGCGGCGAGCGATATAGTAGCCCGGTGGTTGTGGTAACGTGGTACTCTTAGTTCCTGATACACACGACAGGGAATCCTAGTGTAGGTTCAGGACTAAGGATGTGCTTGTTGGATGATTATTTTATTATCGCTGAGATAAAGAAGTAAGTAATCAGCCTACCGCTGTGTGCACGATCCTGCATCAGCTAGTTTGATGGATTACAAGATCGCACAACAGAGATGTCGGTTAGACCCTCGCTTAGTTTTTATTGACATTAATAAGTGTTCCATTAAGTACTGGTAAGTACTTACTGTGTTCCACTAAGTACTTACCAGTACTTAATGGAACACTTATACATGCTTGCGTAGGTACATTTCCATCGAAATAGCTGTCTAGTATAACTGCAGTTGAAGGTACACTGCCCTCGGTCCAAATTGTTTTACGAACCGGCGAGTTCATAACTGTTTCTGAAAATAGTCGCTCTCGAGATTGCCAGTGCTCATAAAAATGCGATTGATTTACGATCACCGGCATTTGTATTGGCAACCACCCATAAGGAGTACATTATAGTTTCAGATATCACAATTTTAAAACATGGTCATAAATTAACGTGCATTATTTAATTTCCGCTAGAGTTAGTTCTCGTTACAGCGTCAGGCATTTTATTACCCGCAACTTGTAACACGAAGGAAGTTGAAAATTAACACATCTGAACTAAATTTCATTTAATTTAAACAAGAACTTGATTATTGTGTAAATAAGTTTTATCTAGTCTGTTATCATAATTTTGGTGTTCTTCATAGCTAATGATTTCCTACTTGTCATACTTTAAACCTGATTTTTAAACCTGATGTTAATTGAAAAGAAAAGGAAAAGAATAAGTGATAAGTATGTACCTACTGCCAATAAATTAGGCAAGCCTTCCTGCTCCCAATAAGGTACTGAGCCCTAAGATGGCCCACATTTTGGCATAAATATAGCCATAAACTGGTGAAAATAGATTATTTAATGATATAATTGTAAGTAGACGTAGGTTTTCTATATGCCAAAGCGAAAATTCACCACTTTTTCCTACATTATTAAAACTAAAAATAGCCATAAAACCAAAATCTTTGATTTTATTTAAAAAACTATTACGATTTTCTTAGTTATGCAACTAATTTTTAAATAAAATATACAAAAATATAAAAAAATTGGTAGCTTCCCTGAGTAGCCTATCTTAACTTTCATCCCGTATTTATATATTATATTAATTTCCATCATGCTCTGGTTGCAATCTTGTTTTAATATAGTGTTTCACATTAAAATTACTTGCTTTTCAAACCATTCTTTTTTTCCTAATTGATAGTACGAAATAATATAATTCATAATAATATAAATTGCCCGGGTCATCTTAGGCTTATATGGAGTGGTCCATCATAGGAGCATTTTTGGTAATGGTTAAAACAGCAAAAAAAATCACAATGAATAGGTAAAGCAAAGACACTTTACATTGAATTAAATGTACAAAAGTTTATTCTTCAAGGTAGTTAAAACAAACAAATAAATACTTGAAAAGCCAAAATAAAAAAAATATTTACCGAAGCTAGGTTATAACTCGTCAAACTGATATGACGTCACTAACAAACTGATGTCTGCTGTCAAAATGGCGGCTTGCTTCCGTTCGTTTGGAATTGCCATTTTGTTTATGGATGCGTTCACACATTTCCGATAAAATTTTGATGGTTTTGAATCAGTGGAAATACATTTTATTTAAAGTGGGCATTTTATCTTATGTACCGGGCCATCTTAGGGCAAAGTACCTTATTCGATATTTATAGTTACATAAAATTGGCATGTCAAAGTATACATTATAATCATGTTCTTAATGTCAAAGTGTACCTACATAAGTTCTTAATGTAGATTTTTCCATTATGCATGCAATTCAAATAGAAATGCAATAAAATAGAAATGCTACATCATCATTATCAGCTGAAGAAATCAACTGGACAAACAGAGCATGAATGATCTTGTGGCATCTTCATTTACCGTCTTCATAAATCCTTACAATTAAACTATTAATAAGTCAATTAATAGTGCCAGAATTATGATAATATTGAGAAAAAAATGGAGCTATTTGGAAAGGTGGAGTCTTAGATTAGTATTCTAATAATAAGCGGCGATGGGTTTGCAACCTGACACGT
This sequence comes from Perizoma flavofasciatum, assembly GCA_958496245.1. Taxonomy (NCBI): domain Eukaryota; kingdom Metazoa; phylum Arthropoda; class Insecta; order Lepidoptera; family Geometridae; genus Perizoma; species Perizoma flavofasciatum. The sequence goes on along the minus strand of OY292425.1, from coordinate 5,992,170 downwards.
GGAATGCTAACTAGTTACTATGCGAAACGTGGCCAAATATCATGTTTGACCGTGCCTCTGACTACCCCATACTTGGCATCCTCGGAGATATATGAACTGAGCAGAGGATTGAAGATATCTATCGCGAGGATTACAGTCGTAAACGTGTAAGTTTGGTTTGTTTTGTTTATTTCTGACGACGCCCTTCCGTCCGAGCTCCTACGACCTACACAGAACGCATATAGGGCGGGCGGGCTGAGATAAGAAGATAGCCCTGTATGCTCAATAATTCTCTAAAAATAGCTGTTGTCCAAATACAAGTTGTTAGTTTTTATACGACATAAAAGTTGGATGTTCTCAATTCGATTTTTTTTTATGTGTAGGTAAATGATTATGTAATTGCGTATATGTCGATTATTCCATGTTGGTTGATCCTACTTAAATGATGTTTTCTTTACTTATAGAGGACACTCCCGGGTGGTTCCATATTGTTTTAAAACTAATTAAAAAAAAGCTCATCTAACAAAAAAGCTGTCAATCAGTCTTCGCTTCATTTCAACAAGACGTTGTGGTAAATTAAAGATATATTGCAGTTTTGTTTACAAACAATAACAAGGGCAATGTCCTGGTAAAATGGAAAGGACGTTCTTGCTATCAATCTCTCCGTGCCAACTTTCAAACTGTGTACCTACTAGTGTGCATCATCAGGCGTGATGATGGATTGAGTGGCTGTCGTTTATTTGAGAATTTCTCTCAATTTTCTTTCCCCACTCGTGTAATGGTAATATCAGATACGGGGTAAATCAAAGCTACTTGAACGTTACCTAACTTAAAAATAATTTGTACATTTACCATAAAATATGATTATTTAATCAAAACTCCTATACGACCTTAGCCTATCACTTAGAAATGATCTCTTTCAGCCAACCTTTGAATCAAGTATATGAAAATCGGAGAACAGTTTGTTGTTATGGAGGGTACAATGATTTGAAATGATTTTCATGACACAGTTATATTTGTTCTGTAGAAAATTATTGAAGAACATATGTCTTGTGTTACAAAACAAAAGTCAAAATGCAGAACATTCGTTTTGGAGTGTTGTAATATTCTAAAACTATTTACAAGTAGGTATATACAAAAAATACAGATAAAACAGCTAGCCATCTAAATACCCTTGCAAACTATCTATAGATAGCTCAACTGATCCAGATCGCTACCAGACGGAAGCGTTCCCAAAATACTGGCCGCATTGCCACGCTGAATGGCAATGCTAATGCGTTGACCCAGATAAGATCCAGCTCTCTGGTCAGGCGTCGCTTCAACCAGTCGCCCTGAAAGAATTTTGAAAACGCGAAGGGCCCCGGTTCCCCATGGTACCAGAGTCTCAACCCCAAAAGGCGTAAGTAAGCTCTGTCGAGACTTCTATATTTGAGCCTCTTGAGATCCCCGCCCTAACGACCTTTTCTATTTTATTTTGGTTTTCTGTCCATGTTTATTACTGGGGCCAACGCAATATCTGCTACGGACCTGCTACGAAAATCTTTGCATAGGAACCTTTTTGTAGCAGCTCGCAACCAAACGTAGGATTCGCGAGCATCCTTTTTAGACTGCCTCTCTAAGTATTGTAAATTTGTAATAAATGATTCTTTCTATCTGTATCCAATTCGGAAGACCAGAGGAGAGCCATAAACAAACACTTCTTACGAAACTATTCTTAATTGCCGTGAGATTCCTTTACTTCATATCGTAAACGGCCTACACACGACAAACAACTTTAAAATTCTAATTATTCACATTATGACAGCAATCTCGGGAGTCATTACAAGGCGGCGGCGAGGTTACTCAGGGCGAGCGGCGCGCTCGGCAACGCACACACCGCTTGTTTACGTTTGGAGTAACCACGTTTCTACCTAAAAATACTGTAGCATCCTGCCGTTTGAGGCTCACGCGATTGGTCGACGCAAGCGCAGGAAGCCGGGGAGGACTCTGCGCAGCCCCTCTCCCCTCCGCTGACCCACCATTTATATGAAAGTATCAGAAAGCCGAATATTGCGGAGAAGCAGAAAATAACCCTGAACGCTGGAAACATCGAATTGCCCGCCAGTCGTGTTGTGCGTCTCAAAGTGTTAACTAGTGATATCAAACATGGTTCTGGACACTGAAGACTGGGTAGGTCTTCGAGATTTGAAAAACTTTAAGCGCCCAACTAATATTGACGAATAATTTTTAAGCATTTTCTGGTTTACAATATTAATGGATGCGTTAAAGTGACACGTGAGGCGCCGTGAACGCTCTGCTAACAGGTGTTGTCATTATGTTCGTCACTATGGTTGACGCCTCGACAGATGTGACGGAACAACCTATTATAATGATGCGCTTTATTAACTTTATAACAAAAAGGCTTTGCATAAACTTTTTCAAACTGATATTATTAACTGATTTGCTCTGGGTTAATAGTAGGTAGACACGGAAATATTTATATAGACACTTACCTTATAGGTAGGTAAGTAGGTAGGTAGTATGCCTATTCACTAACAGCTGGCATACTACCTACATAATAAGTAATTATTTACATTTATAATAATGATTAAGTATGTTGGTAGGTACTCAATCTACCACTTTTTGCTAACTCACATGCATTCATCTAGCTAGGGCTATTATTATACCAACAGCTTCTTTTTCATAATTCAAATCATTAAAAGTTAACTTGTTCAAAGTTTTTATTAAATATAAGTATGCAAATGTATGAACATATGCATATCTATATTTAGTAAAAGCATGGTTCATAAAGTTGCAGATTTACACTCAATCAGTTTAATGTTTATAGATACCTCAATGATCCACCATTTCACGTTAAAAAAGTATAAATAAAATTCTGGTAAATCACAGCCAACTCTCGAAATGAAATTGCGTCAGTCCAGTTTCAAACTCAATTTTGACGTTTTTCTAATGTAGGATTATCAATTTGAGCAGAAATAGTAAATTATTGCAGTGGCCGCGAAATAGGCAATTGCAGGTCGAGTATCAAGCCGAGCCGCAGTCGAGGACTTCGATGATACGAGACATGCAATTGCCATTTCCGCTGATTGAAGTGTTTTCCAAAAAAAACAAGGAAATAAAAAAGTTTCTTATTTAAGATAATTTTAGGTAGGCATGTATTTTTCTTTGGCTTACGCTGGAAACAGGTTTTCCATCGCTAATTTGGCTTCCAACCTTAAATCTGGTGGAGTGCAGTCAATATCATTTTACTTTAGATTTTGACGTTTACAATTCTTTACCTGAGCAAAAAAAAAACTTCTGTGATCTTTACGTTGACTGATTTTTAAAATAGGCGAATTGGGCTTCTCTAAATTTACAAAATATAAAGACTTTACTTATACTTATACATTAGACTTTGGCGTTCAATCTAAACTAAGAATTTTTTTCCACATTTTGTATGAATGTCGAAAATTTATCTTAATATTGAATTCAACAGATACCAGATGTTCAAAGAACCATATTATATATATTATATTATTACTAAAATCGATTTAAACTAGATATATTTACGTAAAATGGTAGAGCTGCATTTTGCTTTAAACTTTGATTTAATTTTAGTAAGTATGTCTGCGAAAATTAAGATGAATCGTATGCCTGAGCGAGTTTGTATTGGCAACAGAAAAGTGTTGACTCTAAATAAATCCTTAGACATAATAAAAATACTATAAAATTTAGTTACCAGTGACGCTGCCCGCGATTCCATGGAGTGCGCAACCAATGAGTCTATTTTAGTTTCAATTGCACATAAAACAAATTTATTATGCTTTAGTAATTCAAAAACATACGCACTTTACCTCCTTTAAATACTCCGGCCATGTTACATCTTATTTCTCCGTTTAATGGTATAATAATAATAATAATAAATGCCCAATTAAAGCATAGAGTCCCCCACACTGCACTTTGGGTATCAGGAACTATGAGTAGGTAATGTGAACCACAACAATCAGAAAAAATATCTACAAAAAAATTTAATAGTAGTACGATAATCAACTACGAAAATCTTATTCATTCTGGTAACTGTATTCTGATCTTTCATATCGTAAGAATACAAAATTGACGTTCGCTCAATTTTATTGTGTGATATTTCTATAGAGACTTGGATCTCCATGACTTTCAACCAATTCTGTTTTATTGGAGTGATAAAAGTCATATATTTCTTCAGATATAAGCAATATAAACATTTTACTGATAAATTGAATTTTATATCGTATCAGGGTGTGGGATAATTGGTTTTTAATCATTCTATTACATTATCATAAAATACTTACGACTAAGTTCTTCATTCTGTCTTTAATATTTTCAGGCGGACGAGCTGCCCGCAGAACAGATTGCCGGTAAGGAATAGCATATTTTTAAATAATCACTAAATTCCGACTCAGAGAAGAAGACATGAGTGTGGAAGGCTGCAATTTTCCTGCGTATTTCGAACAAGATTGAATAAATCGTTTCAACTGTCAATTAACGCACAGCTTGGACCGGGTCCTGACATTCGGGGGTTTGTTCGTTTTGGTGTGTTGGCACCACACTTAAGCTGAAGGATCATAAAACTAAACAAGCAGAGCTTGATGCTTGATTTTTTAAGCTTGGTCGCGCTAGAGGAATCAGCGTAAATTCACGTACTGTATAATTTGACGTTTTTATATGACCCTTGTGATTTCAATGAATAGGTATTTAGGTACCTATTGACTATGACTTTCATAAAAGTACTTCTAATAGGACTTTCATTATATATTTTTTTAAGTCATAAGATGGATTTTTAAAAGTTCAGGAAGATAAACCTCGTATTATAAAACTTAATGCGGATTAAGTAAGAGGACTTTACACTAGTAACATATTAAATATTCACTCTCATCATTGTTGATGAAAAGTGGTCTTTATTCCACAAGGACGTTTAAATTTCATTACTATACGTTTCCCAACCACTGCAAATGTCAGTGCAATAGCTAGAAACCCACTGGTAAACTATTTACATCCCATCCTCACAAAACAACATAACTTAAATTTTGTAATGTTTACATGAAACGATGAGGAAAACGCAAGCTCACTCCTGGCCGACAGCCAATCTGCACAATAGTGGACTCAATAAAAACAGAGGCCCGTTTAATAAATAACATTCGCGCGAGTTTAATTAGGCAACCTTATTACAGTAGGTACGTTAAGAAAACATAAGAGGGCGTGGTCAATATGGTTTTTTTTTTCGAGTATTTTCATTGGGTCTGGGTCTCAATAAGTTATCATAAGCAATAACACATCATGAGCAGCCTACAAAAAGACACAGGTTTTCTTCAAAATGTGCACTGACAAACGTTCTATAACCAGCTAAATCCACTGACTGGACTGTAATTATTGGAATGCCTTTGTTCTAATTTATTCAACTTTTGCCTACAAAAGAAATTCTTCTTTTGTAGGCAAAAGTTGAATAAATTAGTCTTTTTAACGAAAAATTTACTAATTAAAAATTATTGGGGTTTTATGATTTTGGAATTTAGATGATTAAGTAGTCGATGATTCCGTATTCCTTCATAATTGAGGTTTAACTTTTTAGATCCATGAAAATTATTTATTGCGACTTTGACTTGTAACTAGTTGGATGATATAACTACGTTTAACGCTATAAACATGATTAAAGAAGTTATAGGAGAACGGTTCTTCGGCAGTTTAATCGATAGCAAGTTTTTCGGAACAACTTGCTTGCTGATTATAAATGTATGATGCAAAACTACGTATCCTATAATAAATAGAAAGTTTAATAAAGTAATGCAGGTCTGAACTCTTAAAACTTCGCATTTCGATAGCAAAGCAATGATCAAGCAACAGTCACGCAAAGTTTACTCGCCCATGGAATAGTGCTAGGGCGGGCTATGGTAAGGCGGGCGGCTGCGTGGCAACACGGTTGGACGCGCGCCAATCTACCGTGTACCGTAATCAGATAGCTATCGTCATTGTTGTAGTGATGGGAAGAGAAGGAATTTTGAGTAGGATTATCGACTTTACGTTCTGTAGAGTCACAGTAGATAGTGGCATAGTATGCATGAAATGAGCAGACAAAGACGCTCGTAGCGAATGTATGCAACTACAGGTAAGTACTTATCAAGCTCTATGTATATATGTATAATATGTAAATTACAGTGTATGTCCTTATTACTATATAATTATCCTTATTTATAGAACTTGTTTTTATTTTTTTTCTACTTTTTGTACACCCAACACAAATAAAAGTTTTCTAAAGTAGCCGAACCAGTGATCCCTCGCGTCTCTACTTCGTTAATGCGAGGAGCTTAAAGCATTGCCTGGTCGTTTAACACGCAACATACTCGGAGCCCTAAATTACTACCATACATAAAAATCGGTTATCCAGATACAAAAAAAAACATACTCATAGTGGAAGCAAAAGTCTGCTTCCCAATGATTGCAAATTGCAAACTTAGATTAATACTAATTAGGGAGAAGTCAGAAACATCTCTAAACATTATATTTGGCACATGCCTGCGTTTTACAAGTATTGGGGCTTGGGAAGTCTCGACAATGTCAATGTCTCGGGACACAATACAAACCACGATGAAAGTCTCGGAACGTCGGAACGTGGTTCGGGACTTCGAGACTTCACAGACTTCACAGTTTCTAGTAAATTTTTACAACATTTGAAAGCTCTTGACGTGTTTTAGATAGTCTTAGAATCCCTTACCAATATATCCTTATATCTCTTTCTTGCTCCATCATCAGACCCTGATAACTAATAATCTATCCTATTCATTGAGACTATTCTAATGAGCCCAAACATGATAGGTACCTCTGTTATAAATTGGTGAGGAGTTGGGTATCCTGCTGATTCCGGATGCTGCTGCATCAGATCAAGGTTACCATGCTATTGTAATATTATTGAAATCACAGGAATCATATTTCTAATCGAACAGACCAGTAGAAGTTCCTCACATCCCTTCAACAACTAGAAAAGAACTGATGATCAAACGGCTGAACAGATTATCTTGAATCATAGCTAAGACCCTCGACCAAGTTACTTTCAAACAAAAAAAAACTAAATCAAAATTGGTTCAGTCGTTTAGGCGCTACAATGCCACAAACACAGATACACACGTTTAACTACAACACCCCTCTTTTTGTGTCAAGTGTTAAAAATTTAAATAGAGTTCATTTTGGCGAGATTTATCAATAAAAAAGTAACTTTAGTAAAAATCAACATTTACATAAAATCTAATCCTAACATCTATAACGTTAATTATAGTTTAAACAATTTTTATAATCACGGATGTTTAATTGTTATAATCTCGGATTAAGTTTAGGTATTTAAATCTTATAAATATAAAACAAACTTAGTAATCAAAATGTACTATCGTTAATAATGATTAGTCATTGGTCGTAATTATCATTATCACAGATAATTTGTTGTATAATAAAATTTTCTAAATATAAACCAGACTGACATTTAGGAATCATACTCATTAATAATCATCACCCAGTCTCTATTTATCAGTCATGAACCGATGACTCCGTGACTTAAGCCTGGACCCAAACAAAAAGTCCCGGGACTTCGAGACACAAGACGTCCCGTTACCCAAACCCTAATCTTGATATATTATTGTTTAAGACTATACTGAATCAACGTTTTATTTATTCATGCAAATTTTGAGTTCTTATCTGTTTTGTGATCCCATAGGTCTCAGAATCAGTCATATTGACTTTTAAATTTATTGAAATTAGTCACTGGCATGCCTAAATCTGCCTAGGTATATATACATCTTAATCGGAATGTATAGGTAACTGTATAATAGGTATTATACAGTGATGAACATTAATCTAGCCTATGTTTATTGTATTGGTAGTGATACAATTTGTTATTAGTTGTTAGTGGTTTTGTAGAAGGAATAAAATTATTGGACGAATTCAAAAATCTAAAGTATTTATTACAGCATATACAAAGTAGGTATTAGGTATAATATAAGAAACACATTTTAGGTTTACTATATTATGGATACACATTGTTATGATGAGAACTTAATATATCTAAGAAAGGAGTTATTGTTGGCGTTCTGACTAGAATAACACATAAAAAAATTGTGCTCAGCTGACAGTTTACGTTATACTTATACTTGTTATACTTATGTTTTGTTTGTATTAATCCCTAGATGCATCCTCACCCCATTTACCTGAATGTTGTGTTGTTAGTTACCACTGACTCATGAAAAGGTAAAGCTAAACATCAGACTGATACTATTAGTTCTATATTAAAACATTGGTGGGGAATATTTCCCAGAACTTCGGAGTTCTTGTAATTTACCTAATCGTTATTATTGATGTTTCTAAATACAACCGATACGAGCAATGAGTCATCCGCCCACTTTGCCACGGTTTAATGTTTATTTGCCGCCCTATTTCTGGTGGCAAACGATTACAACTGCACGTTTGTTAATAACGAAGTTCATCATAAACTCAAAAACTTGCAAAACATATTTTGCGTTATTCACTGCCCACAGTTTTGCCAGCTCGGATAAAAAGTAGTACTATTCTAGGCCACAAATTATAATTATTACAAATTTCATCCAAATCAGATCAGCCGTTATGACGATAGGATAGCCTATGGTTATCAAATAAAAACGGCACCTTATAAACTGCATGTTTTTTTTTTAAATTACTACGACTCCTTACCTGCGAGCAAGCCTAGAAGAATCAGGCAAAAAACTCTGCTTGGTTTTTTTTATGATCCTTCTCTCGGCCTTTGTGTGGTGTTAATCGAACAAAGTGAACTCATTATTAAAATTAAGAAAGAGTTAAATATGCTTTATAGTAATAATGCTTAGTATTGCTTTAATAATTACTTATGTTAAAAATGCATATTTGTATATGCAAATTAACAAGTTAGCTGTCGAGGAACGGAGCGACATAGACTCTAACAAATACCTTTTGTTTTACATGAGGTAAAACAAATATTTTGAATATATAGGACACCAGCTTCTGCCCATGGCTTCGCCCGCGTTGTACCCGAGCAAAAGAACTATATGTGTTATTCTAGGTAACAAAATATACCTGTTTCAAACATCTATATCGGTCCAGCCATTTGTAGATTAATAGCAATAAACATTCAAACAACTAAAATTCTAACTTTAATATTTTAGAAGATTATTTAGGTTAGGAATAAGGATAGGATAATATGATGAGATTTAAAATCGCAATGCTATTAGGGTATTTATTTTATTTACGATCGGCAACCAATAAGATACGACTCATATATCGTCATATTGGACCCATGTCCGAAATGACGACCGTATTTAAATAACTGTCTGCCTGCACAACCTCCGTTGTCAGCTGTTGCCGCCATATCGGACAAGAGCCGTAATGATGAATTCTGTTATGATGCAATTCAAAATATTTTCATACTGTTTTTTTAACAACCAACCCTTATAGGTCCTACCTACCAAATCTTCATGAGATAAATGTATCATATTTGATTATGACAATATGAGATTTTCTTTAACTATAAAAACGATGAAATTGACGATTAAAGACACCGTAGATTTAATTAATGAAATGAATTTAAAAATATTGATCTTTGCCTTTTCCATAGAACATTTACTTAAACCATTCCTAAGAATATATAATTATATCTAAATAGCAATAGACGCAAACGGTAATAAATAGTTGTACTGTTCTAATGTTCGCGACATGTTTGCTATTTGTCAGAGCGCCACCCACACATGTTTGAATACATAGTTGAATAACAACAATTAAATATAGCGAAACTATTCGCTATGTTGTGTCAGAGGTATGGGAGTTGAAACTGCTATTAAAATTGCAGAATAATAAGTAATACCTATTGTTTACTCACAAATAGCTACTCTACCACTACGCAAAACTTGTATGCCAATTGATCACAATGATTGACAATAATTCATTCACCTCCATAAACTATCTAGGCTTGAGTGTTTTCAGACAGAAGTAAACCTCACTCTTTTCAAATTACATCTAATAAACTGAGTAGATAATAAATCAAAAACCTGGAACGAAGGTCGGAGGAAAATAATAAGGAGGGCAAGAGGCCCTACAAAAATTACAAAATAAAATACTCCATCCTCTGATACGCAGTTTCAGTCACAGTAGTAATAATATTATTTTGCATTTTAACACCCCGGATTCTAGAAAAAAAAACATTATAAAATTCTATGGAACTTCAGAACATTTGCCAAGACGTCTTGATGATTAAAATTTACAACAAGACGCTCGGAAAACAAAATACAAGATTTTAAAACTATTTTGTTGCCAAAATATCACGAAACAGCTGCAAAATGCCAACTGGATGCTATCATGAATTAGTTATCTGTTAGATAATTATGAAACTGAAAAAGTTTTTTTAAGACGGTAAATTTTGTCCGATTGTACCTATTTTGTCTATTAGGTTGTTTGTCTGTTACTATTTAGCTCTGAAATTGCTTATTCCATTGAAATGTATTTTTGAAATATATTTGTATGACTTCAAATATGGTTGTTAGATAGGTTTATAAACCACAAGTCATACGGGAGCGCTGTTTTAGACGATGAAATGCATGTCGGTAAAAATACAACAGTAAAAATTTCATGCGTAACATTTTTGCAAAAATATATCTATATCGTTATTATTTATGTAGGTAAATAATGGCACTACGTCGTGACGTCTTTATTTAACTACTAACAAATTTAAAGTTTTTATATCTGTCATTAAAGATCAAAAGAATGATAATCATTGGATTTTATATAAGTGAAAAATTACTCTAGAGCGGTGTGTCTATCACGCGAGTCATTAAAAACGAGAAAAAGTTTATTTCTCAACGCAAATATTTTTTTATGTCGTGGAGAATTTTGTATGACGCAAGTTCGCTATGAAAATCTTGGGCTGCATGATCTAATTTACACAAGGATTGCGATCTAGAGTAGGACACGCAATTAGTGATGATAATTTTATAACTAGAAACCAGAAGAAGGCAAACAGGATAGCCTTTGCTAAATGCATCAAGGTGCGGATTCGATTGTGGGACAAACGTTTGCCGGATCTGTAAATATTTTTTACAGATCAAATATTTTTATTTTCTTCTAGCCCCTACATGAAATCAGAATTCGTTAGACCTTATCTTCATACATTAGGCACGCGTAATATTGAATTTCGAAATACCAAGTTACATTAAAAAACGAAGTTCTATTTATACAACAGACTTAGAGACGCCCGAGAATTTCCATAGTTCCCATTTGGATTCGGCCCAGTTTAAGGTTCATTGAAAACGTTCCGTTGATAAATAAATACGAAACTTCTGTACAATCTAACTGTTTCGATGATGTAATAGATACATTTCATTGTAAACGTTTGAGGCAATATTGTATGCGTACTATGTGGTATGTTGTTTTTATTATTTATCGTCGGTGGCCTAGTTTTAAGCGATGCGCCACATCATGCAGGGCGGGCCGCGCCGTCTAAAATGCACCATGCACGCTGCAGCACAGAAATAGATGCATTGCACAATATTCGCAGTACCACACCTCAGTGCATTGAACTATCCTAATCCGATCCTAACCCACCAAACGATCAGTTTAGCACTTTTTATTGCTTGTGCACTACGTTTCGGCACTTTGGAGAAAGCTCCAGGACGCATTTTCTGAGCCTAATTTGCCAGTTAGTTTGCGTGAGCGCAATGTCCACGATAAATATCGAAGGTACGGCGTAATTTCACGACGTTTCTTGTTACGTAATGTCGAGTTCTGATGGGAGTGTGGTTTGTTCCAGTCCTCCGCAAGGCCTTCGATGGCTTCGACCACAACCGCTCGGGCAGTATCCCCTGCGACTTCGTTGCAGACATACTTAGGATGATGGGACAGCCCTTTAACAAGAAGATCCTTGAAGAGCTCATCGAAGAGGTCGATGCTGACAGTGAGTATTTGCTTATGAGAAAATTATATGAAGTAGTAAATTATATTTATAGCAAATTATATAGACTTCATTTGAGACCTTTGCTTCTTCTAATTAAATAACGGATTATTTGTTAAAGTGCGAAGCTCTGTTTTTTCATCCTAGATGCAAACGATGGGTTATTTTAAGTTTGAAGCCTCTATAATGTCAGGCAGATACGCAAGAGATTTTTTTAATCTAATATTTTTTCTAAACCGCTCTCTCTGAATAAAAGTTCAAAAATTATTTCTAGTTATTTGGGTTGATTTAAGGTCAACGTAACCTCCTTAATAACTCAAATAGAATTGTAAATAGATTTTAATGATCCTATTGTTGTTCTATAAAGAATAGGAGAACTGAGGGATTGCTGTTTTCCCTTAAAACTTTATAAACATTATTATCTTATGGAATCACGACTAGCCGAAACATTTTTTGTGGGCTATTTTACTTTTATTTTTTATTCGAAAGAGTGTTATCCAAATGAGCAAAAGAACATAAGCATGTGAGGATCTGATGATAGAGTACCTAATAAAGGATAGAAACTGTAAACTTGGGACTCAAAACGTATTGCGAATATCTTGTTTCAATTATTATCAACCGACTTCAAAAAAGGAGTAGGTTCTCAATTCGTCTGTATGTTTTTTATGTGTGTATGTGACGCAATATTTTCACAATCTTTGTTACCATGTTTGTTAAAATGTGTTATGTAATTTCATATTGGACTTTTTATCAATGTCCCGTTATTTAAAGTCGGTTTTTTGGACCTCTAATGTTTTATAAATTATGTTTTTTAGAGTTAATTTAGAGTAGCTGTACATATGTCATCAGTTTAAAAGAATGGTAGGGTTATTACACCCGGTACATATACCACCAAACATAGTGGCTGATAGAGTCCAATGTTTAATATTTGTATCAAAGAGCTTTTAGAAGTTTTTTTTACTACCACGGATATTCGACTACAAAAGTCACATGATCAGTCACATTGACGCCACATATTTTTCCAGAGTCCGGTCGTCTTGAGTTCGGAGAGTTCGTGACCTTGGCTGCTAAGTTCATCGTTGAAGAAGATGCTGAGGCCATGCAGAAGGAACTCAGGGAAGCTTTCAGATTATACGACAAGGAAGGTGAGTTACTCAAAAGCCTCGGCCACACTTCAGAGGTATATGTTGCTTAGCTGCTAAGAGACAAGAAAGTTATATAGGAGCCTATGATACATGTGGCCACACTGCAGGTGTTTAACAGCTAGACGTCCAAGTGACTTGGATGGCAATACTGCAAGCATCTAGGCGGCTTGCTACAATACGTTGTGGCTACATAGGCGCTTCGCTAGGTAACTAGCATGTCGCCTTTTGAGACAAAAACAGAGCATATTTGGTCAGACAATCAAACATGTGAGTATTTGTTTTCAAACACTCACATGTTTAATTGTCTAAAGGAAGTAGTGTGTTTGGAAGCTACTGGGATTACGTCAGTGATGATGCAAGGGTTGTGATTTCAGGCAACGGTTACATTCCCACCTCAAGCCTGCGCGAGATCCTGCGTGAGTTGGACGAGCAGCTAACAGAAGAAGAGCTTGATGGCTTGATCCAGGAGATTGACACTGACGGCAGCGGTACCGTCGACTTCGATGGTAAATATATACTCTCATAAAGTTCATTATACAACTCATCTACGATTTTCAGCTTTTTGTCAAATGATAATGATTTACTGTATGTCATTATATTCCTATACCGATTATAAATCTTATGCTAATATTATATAAATCATTAATTTCTTCACCTGGAGCTGGCCACGGTCATTTATTTGTAAAATTGTCTTTGTCTATTTTTGTGTGGTTATTTTCTCGATTAAAATCCCAACATGTTTGAGCTGTTTGTTCATTCTTGTGATCTCTCTACATTACACCTACACACTACTTCATTATTTCAACTCGATGTTAAAATTCACGATATTATTCATTGTTTCAGAGTTCATGGAGATGATGACTGGAGAATAAATATATATTTCTACGCTTTTTATTTATATTAAATTTAAGGAATCTGTACATTTTGGTACTTCAACCTTTTGACTCTTGGGAACATTGGACAACATTACTTTAACATTATGTTTAAACATCTTACTCGTTGGTTCATATACAAGTATTACGTATGTATTGTATAAAATAATATTTTGTTTATTTGATGTGTGATTGCGAATAATGTTTATACCTATCTTTATTAATAAATCTTTTATTCAACTGTCCATCTTTGAGTTAATTAAGAATCGCGTGGATTCGGTGCTCGAGATGAAAAGTTCTTAAAATAATGTTAGTGTTTATATATAACTTTAATTTCATAAGATTTCAGTAAGAGATATATTTATAATGATTCTTCTGTTTTAAAAATGGACGCCAAATTGTCCTACATAATTTTGATGACATGAAAATTTAGTAAAGTTGGATCTGAGCCAATTTGAAAACACGAGAGCATCCACATTAAAATGATGTTGACATTATTTTAGTTTTTGGAATACTTGGCTAAAACTGCTGAGGTAAAAAAAATAAACAAAAATAATATTGGAATATAATTATTTATTACGTTATTCTTTGTTCGTTCATAGTTTGATCGTGTTCGCAATGTTCTGTATGGCAAACAAGATTATAATTACTTAGTTTAAAACATTTGGGGTTCTTTTTACAAATACCTAGCATAAAAGCACAATAACGATAACTTTTCTTAGTACTTTATGACACACATACACAAAAAAAATATGTACAAAAATAAATACAATTTAATATGGCCATTTTTAAATAAAATGAAATAACAACACTACCTAATAAACTTTACCATTACAATACTACAAAACACAAAAGACTGGGCCAATTTTGAAAATAAAAACGTGGTACATACTCTTTTAAAAGCTACATACAAAAAAAACTATTCTACCAACACAAATTAGAAATAACAAATCAGTCAGTATGTATTTGGAGTGTTCATGATATTTTTTTATTTGGTAGGTCATAGGAAGTTTCACAAAAAAAGTTCGGAGATATTTCCACACAGACAATTCTTATGAGCCTAGATGAATATTTTTTTGTTCCTGGTACACCGGTTAAAATATAAACACGTAAGTACCTATTTTAGCATTGTAGAGGGTCATTCTTAGACTGCTAATATTTTCTTCAGTCAAACGTAACTGTATACAAGAAAACCTGTACCTACACATAATCCCTTACAAATCATCTTTCATTTTGCAGTTATAGGTACCTATCAGAAAGATCTAAAACTTAAAAGCCTACATAAAACGTAGACCCATATTTAATACAAAGTAAGAACAACTTAAATTAATACATGATTGGGAATGGATTTAAAAGGAATTACCTGATATCTTAAGTTATTAATTATTATGGAAATTAATTAAGTATAAATTAATTAAATAGACGATACGGACCTATTTAAAATAATGTGGCAAATAAACATACGAATGTCTCATTGATTGTAAATGAAATGTCTAAAAATAAATTAAACATAAAGTAAACTGTAAAAATTATCACATTACCGATTTAAGCTGTAATTTCATGGCACATAGCAGTGGAAAAAGCATAATTCGATATTCGACGCCAAATGTATAGAGCGAACGCCTGACAATAAATACTTAGCAAACATTTAGATACATTTCAACCCAATCACTTTATATCGCTAGCTAAGTTAAAAACTATTTAAACATACTTTAAGTCAAAAATTAAAATTCATTGGTAACGTATATAACACTATGCTTTCAAAAAAGAGTCTTCATTTATAAATAAAGCTAACTTATTTAACGTTTCTGTGTTATGTACACGTCCCGTCGCTCGACAATCTCGTTAGCTTCTTGGCTTCGGATGGCTAGATTTATCTAAGATTTCGTAAAGAACTACTTACAGATGAGATCTCAATTTGAACTATGTTTTACCAATCGTCCTTCGCCAGCCTGAAGTAATAAAATCTAATTATTACATTTTCAAAGAAACGTTTAGCATTTAGACGCAATTAATTATTTTTCCAGTGAACAGCGTGATTGCCCATTGTTTATTAATTTAAACCAGCTTAATATTCGTTTGTTCTCTACAATTTTCAACTTTAAAACTAAGTATTCATACTTTTGAAGGACACACCAGTGATACTTACACCGATGCTTTGAAATATGAGGTTATAGGCATCTTCTATCTAATTCAATCAAATGCTGGAATGATGAAAATAATGTGCTGGTTGAGTTTGCGAGGCAATTGTGAGCTAGATGGTCTTATTCATATAAGTTATCTAATTAAAAATTTAGTAACCTAACTAAAAGTAGTTTTAAGAATACTGTTTAGTAGATAGATCTTCGTTCCTTATAAAGCTGATTGCGCCTTACAGATGCAATCCTTGGCCACTTTGCAATATTCTCGTAATACTCTGCAACAGGAAAAACGTAATGTCAGACATCATTATGTAGGTAAGTATGATAGTAAAAAATGATATTTTTCTTTAATAAAAAAATACCATCAAAAATGATAAGAAAGAGTAACTAATAAAAACAAAATCGTTTACTACTTCAGAACGGATTGTGATCACTTAGTGGTAAAGCCTTAGCAATATGTTCGGCTCCAGGACAAGATGTTTTTTATTATAGCGGCTGGGAGCTGTGACAAAGCCTTGACATCTTGGCAATTGCCTAAGAGCAAGAAGAGATAACAAACCTAAAGGTAAAGGTAAAAACTCACATCATATCGCCGCACTGGCTGGTTTGACTAGTAAAGATGACGCCGCAAGCAAGCTAATGCAGAATAGGCGGCGGAGGGCGAGAGCGAGTGATCGGTTTAGGGATCGCGTTCGGATCCAGCAGGTTGGTCTCCTTGGGTTTAGCGGCGCGGTGGAGGCCCTTGCGACCGCGACTCAGCCATGCCGGCGGTGCGCCCTCACACCACATGCTCCGTAGCCAGTCGCGAGGCTCGGCTCCCACGCGCGAGCACTCCCTAGCGTACGCTCGGTACGCTGCGCAGTGACACCGTACTCCCGAACAACTCCGAGCGTCCAGCTCGCAAGCCTCCTGATAATGATGAGGATTCACTTTGGTGCCACAGTCCGTGAATGCGTCGTTCTTCACGAAGCCACGGCATAATCTACGAGCTTTCGTAACGCGTGACTGTCGGTAGAATGTGCTCATGTTTGGCCTTCGCTGCCGACGCGTGCAGGCCTTCGTCCCTCCCACGCGCCACGAAGATCCGAAACGCCATGTATCGGCCATCATCCTACCATCACGGGTTCTCATATCGTCTCTAGCTACCGAATTAAAATTACCACACAGACCGCACAGTTTTCCCTTGTAAGCGCTCGACACAGTCACTTCTAAAAAGCCATCACCGTCCCATAGCATCTGAATACCGATGTCAGCTTTGAGCAAAACGGACCCGTTGCTGCGGATTATTTCAGCTACTCCATTTATAGTGTGAGGGAGCTGCACGCGACTTGCATTTACTTTGATACGCATTTTCTTTCCCATGTTGATTTTAGTAGGTCCTATTCGAAGTGTTGCAGTTCGAGTCCAAGAGGAATGTGAGGTATTTCTAGCATCGTTCGATATTCTTATTGAGAATGTTTTATTCACACAATCCGAAGCCAGTTGGTATTTGCACGACCCTTGAAAACTGTAAAACTTTCCGTCGAAGGTTTTGTAGTGAGGGTCTCCAAAGACCGTACAGATGCCATCGAGGTCGACGCATTTGGGACAACATTGTCCTGGTAATTGGCGAAGAGTTTGATCTGACGGACAGGTAAGGGATGGACATCTTTCCATTGCACATCTTGGTTCACCACTATGGCATTCGCAAGACTTGCACGCATCCAATTGCCATGTTTCTCCATCCTGAAATGGTAAAAATACCACCTATGAATCAATTAACGCCACACAAAACGATAGGCTGAATTTTAACTGAAGTGTTTTAATATTTAACGTACCCTATAAGTTTTTCTCCCAATAACACATGCAGACTTGATCTCTTCGACATGTGGGCATTCGGGGCAGCATTTTCCCGGTCCAGGAGGCAATACACGTGCACCGCACGTCAGCACGGGACACGTGTGTCGCATACACACGGCCGTACCGTTCAAACATGAGCAGTCCGTGCAGGGGTCTACACGGAATGTACTCAGGTGTCCATGGTACTCCTTTCCGATAATGCATGGCTTACTCCCTGCAACTACAAAATAAATATTTGTGTAATCTAATAATATAAAATGACATAAACATAACTAGACCAGGTAGTTTAACTTAGCGTTCTATGAGTTGCTTAACTGTTACCTAGCTTACAATCTTTACGCAGGCTGTGCGGTAAAAATACTTACTCGGCAGTATTTTATCCGCCGTAGGATGCGAGCATCGAGGACAGCATTCACCAGGTGGTGTGAACTGTTGCGTTCGATGGCAAGGTAGCACGGGACATGCACGTTTTGAGCACGACAGAGCACCGCGCACGCACCGACACGATAAGCATGGCTCTTCGGGTATCCGTACATCTCTACCCTCTCCAACACGCTGACCATTGATCACGCATTCTGGAAAATAAAACAATATCTAGATATGAAAATCTAAATATATAGGAGTTACTACAAATTAGTAGGAACCTTTTGCATAAATAATCTAGCCCAGTTGTTTGGAAATCCGTATGAGTTTATAAGGCAGAGAAAAAATCCTGATTCACATACCGCAATAATTATTAGGCACCTAATAAGGTACTGATTTTACTACTGAGTCCTCAGCTATACAAATAAAAGCCCAAAACTAAATCAAAAAAATGTTAACAATTTACGTGGAGCTTTTAAATGAGTCATGGTCATGTTGACTCGCAACTGCAGTTATAATGCATTAAGCAAATGGAAATGTACCCTCATCAGTAGGCCGGTGCTATAGCCTGCGTGTCTGCGTGACAATGTGGATAATGTGGATAATGTTTTTGTTATTTTAAACCGGTTCTCGGTATTCGTTATGTTATTCTATGAATTTCAAATTGCGTTATACATTAAAAATTGCATACCTACTTTTAAATTTAACAAAATTATGGTTTAGGCGATCGACAACATCACAAGACAAGACAAAAAATTGCTGATTTATACAGCAACATGACACCAGCATCTATATTAGATTTTAACTTTTGAGACGTTTTAGGCAAACGTATTATTAAGTATTTTTACCGCACTGCCTGCGTAAAGATTGTAAGCTAGGTAACAGTTAAGCAACTCATAGAACGCTAAGTTAAACTACCTGTTCTAGTTATGTTTATGTCGTTTTATATTATTAGATTACACAAATTCGTCTCTTTCTTTGGAAAACGTTAAGAAGTCCCAAAACTTGATTATTGTCACAAATAATACCGACGTGTTGTCTGCGGCACACACTTGGAATTTCTATTACGACAAGTTTTACAAATTCAATTCATCCAATCAATGAATCCATGATCCAAGCGTTTAATTGTGACCCAAACGTGTAATTAAAAACAATGGGAATACAAAGAATCTGCCTTTGTGTCCAGAAATTTTGCAAATTAACAGTAAAAGTTTAAAACAAAAATAGAGGTATTGTGTGGCGCTCGGAAAGACTACAGCGGCTGCGACAAAGCTCAAACTCCATAAATTAGCGAGGACGGGCGATGAATCAATCAGGACAGCAAATGAACTGAGAGGCGCGGACGGCCGCACACGGTGGCCCACCGCTGTGCCGTGTCCCACCTGGAGGTAGATATTTTACAACTTCGGCAGTCGGGAGCGCCGATATCAAACAAATGTCTTTATCTCAATCGAAAACCTTCTTTGAACTATTATTATGTTATCTTTAAACATCATCTTCAACTCAAACAGGACAATACCAAACAATGGTGAAGATATCACAAAAGAGAGATGAAAGAAAGCATGAAAAGAGCTTCTAATGGAATGAGGAGAACTTTACTGATGTCACTCAGTTATTCCAATTGCTTTGTTCAAGCACGACTTATTTTAATGATCATCATTCTAGCAGAGCTTCGAGTGCTTACATTCATATTATAAGTGCGTTGGAATTGAAGTATAATTCAGCAGTTGAACTCATGTACGTTCAATTTTATGCGGTAGGTATATTCTCAAGAAGACCGCCGCGTCGTCGCATATAATTGTGACAATGAAAACCGTCAGGTGTCTGTCGTAAAACTAGGGACTCACAAAGTAGGATGTCCTTATGCAGACAAACAATTACGTATGCATAGCCAGTGCGCGCACTTCATAACATAGATGCGCTGTCGAAGTACAAAGGTACAAAAGCATCTTAGTAGAAATACGAATGAAAACTAATTTGTTTTAAAATTTTGTCAGGCAAAAGACCACTGTTGTAAAAGTAAAGTAAACAAATATTTATTTGACACAATAAAATGTTACAGATTATATATGAATCTGTAACATTTATCTCCCCCTTGTAATCTATAACATTTCTGCTCCCGAACTAGTAATAACTGTATTTCAGGAGCCAGTGACTTCTCCCATCAAAAGTTCTACGTATTATGTCTCACTTACAATAATACATTTAAAAAAAGAGCAGAACCAAACAGAACCTACGCAAACAACCTCTCTATAAAGATAAGAACGTTTAGTTTTAAGTTTTATGATAATATAAATAAAAAAGTAAAGTTTTTTATCTAGTTTTTTATTTTATATCTGATATATTATATTGAATAATCAGTTAACTGATCAAGGGGTTCATTACAAAAACAATACAAGTATAACGTAGCGTGTGTAGATGCTATTATATATATAAAATATAAATAGGTACCCAGTTTTAAGATTCTTTGTTTCTTTATTACATACACCAGGTTTGCAATAAAGAGTAATCTATCTATGTCTGTATTCGTATTATCTAATAAAGTGTGATTGTAACTAAAACGCGACTGAACATACTCTTCGTGCCCATTTGCGTTTCAGTTCACATCATAATTATCAAACATAGAAATTAGTTAGTTGTGATCATAATATTATACATTATAAAAATCTAGAATTCCTGGACTTAGAGTGGACTCGACCATCATTTACCTACAAAATACTCTATAAGATATATTTCATAGGTACCTACTTTAGGAATTTTAAAGCACCAAAAACATGATACAATGCGAGTTAATAAACATAGATGGAAACTTAGTTGAATTTCTTAAAATAAGAAATATTTCCTTTATTTGGCTTCTACATCAATATAAGAATTTCAATAACTTTTAAATTCGTTTTGTATGTGATTTTCGTTTGCAATTTACTTTTGTATACTGTAGGTAATACTGATGGAGAATTCCCGCGTTGATAAGGCAGGAATCGTGAGGATATAAGAAATAGAAAGAAAAAACTAATGCACTGTTGGGATCGTAAAACAAACAATCGGAGGTAGGGCCGGGTTCCCGCAGCCACGCCGTCGTCGGTCGCTTTGACCACCGCATAAAAACCTACCCGCCTCAACCTTTTAAGTAGGTTGTTAACTTTTTGATTTATGGTCAATAATAGAGACGCAACGCCGTGGGAGACTGACCACAAAATAAGTGTATAATTTCTATGGACCCCCGAGGATGTTTAATAAGTTAATTCCGTTGTCAAAATTCTTTGTCTCCTGTTATGGTATTGGTATTCGATTAAATCACTCTGGCAAAGCAAACATGAGTCAATCACAAAACGTAGCTTCTATTGGGTGGTCCATCTTATTTTGAAAAGATGGGTAAATAAACACATTACAAATGGTATAAAATTTTCATGAGAGTCGATAAATTGAGACAATCCAATCTCTGTTGTTATTACCGCTTGTTCGCGGTTCATCAAGATTTTATTGCACGTCAACTTTATTTATTCAGACCCATCGTACGAAACGATTACTCTTCGGCGCCACTCCTATGTACACAATATGAGTATGGAAACATAGGTACTTATGTTAACACGTTACCTATGTAAAAACTTTTGTTACTGCTCGACCTTCGAAGTTGATATACTTAGTTTTAATGGGCAATCGTTTAAATCACTCCGTTGTTTTATAATAGTTATCTCTAGCCTGATTATGGAGCTGCAAACGAGACGGGTTATAATGGCAGATTAGTCTATTGTCTGCGGATATGCTACTGCGACAGACTTGTTTCTTATGTTTTGCCATTGTTGGTAGCGGTGTGTGGGTGGCTCGCAGCGACACATGACAAATAAACCAAACGAACAACAAATTACACAATTTAAGTCTGATTTTTCTACCCATTAAAACCTAGGTAAGGGTTCCGATCCTTGCTGGCTTGGAGGTAATTAATGAAGTATACTTAAACACAAGCAATAAAACGATAGTTGGAATGCGTCGGCAACATTCAAAGCAATTTAGAGTCGTCATCTTATAAATTACTATTATTTGATATAGAATTTAATAAACTTGTTGAGGTTTGGAAGCGGAGGTAAATTGCTTGCCGTTATGGTTTTATTAAGTTCGCGTGGCGGCTTGTATTTGTTTTTGTAAGGGATTATGGTGGTTGTTCATTTCTTTTTTTTTTCTTTTCTCTCGAGCATCTGGGTGGGCGCTGCGCGAGACACGACCGCGGCAGCCCGCTCAATTATATTCGTTGAGCAGCAATCATCAGTTGTGGGAAAAGGCAGCGTGAAATGCCCAGTGAATTGCTCTGAGTCATTGTGGTTTTAATTACTTCGGGTACAATAATAGAGGATATTGTTTATGAGGAGAATTTAAAATCGAAAATAACAATCTGCAAACTGCAGATCAAGATTTCTGGAATTGAAACTACTGTGGTTTGGTATCATTTTAGGATATTATTATGACTATACTACATACTGACCTATTTTAGAAATACAAAAAAAAATATTGCCATAATATACAAGCCGTACAGCTCTACCGTGTGCATTAAATCGATCCAATTCAAAGAATGGTGTAGGTAAAACGTACTGTCTACCATCAGTTTTTCGAAAGCTCGCAGCAGCCTAATACTGTAGTTCTCGTGATGGATCCTCAGAAACAGTACGCACGTACGCAGATCCATGAAGGTACCAAGTAGTCAAAGACTCGTTCAAACATTATGTTTGGCAGATTTCCATGTTTTGCATATTAGTTAGTATTCCACGTGACAGGCTAGAAGCCTATCGCCGCTTCATAGGAATACTAACCAATGGCACATGTTTTTAACTTTTTAGTTCTAAGTTTTGAGCATGTGTTAATGGACTAATACATTTTTAAACCCAAAAGTTCATTGATACACGGTCACAAACGTGGGTTCGCGGGATTCACCTTCGGATCGGAAGTCGGGGTACTGCCCACTAGCTTCATTTTTATATCTTAGCAGCCTATATTTGAAATAAGTACAAGTTAATTTTTAATAAAATTTAAAACGCCTGATATTCTTTTCCATCATCGATTGTAGTGCTCCCAAGTGACCCATGACGATACAATTTAACTAGGACCTTCTCAGAGAACCGTATTACAATCCGATAAGCCATTTTGTAGATAAATAGTAACAAACAACCTTCTAGGGCAAATGCAAGTATGAGCTCTTTAAGTTGCTGGTAAAATACACTTACCATCACAAACAGGGCAGTTGTAATGCCGCTGATGCTTGGGACTGTCGCAAGGCGCGTAACATTGCGGTCTCGATATCGTCACGACACCGGCTTCGCATCGCAGAGTTTTGCTTTCTTCTGTCCATTCTGAATGAGATACGTGTTCGGTGCCGTTGTACCAGCAGCCTTTGCACTTGGCGCAGCAGCCTTCGCGAGGCATCACCACAGCGCAGTCGTCCATCTGCCCGCACTCTTCTACGCCGCTGCGACACTCCACGAACCCGTTCTGTGGAATGATTTTAAGGTTGTTCCAAATAAGCCACTCAAAAGTCATAAGCCAGGTTGGCGGCCGCTGCAAGGCCTACCTATCGAGTACCAGGATTAATTACATGGGACGTGAAACAGGCCAAAATTAATTTAAAAAACCTGAATCATGTACTCTTTAAGCTTTGGCAGAATTTTCAGAATCGAAGCAAATAGAAGTTGAAAAATCAAGACAAATTTCAACATCGAGTAAAAGGATTAAACATTTTGTATGTTTAATCCTTTTACTCGATGCCGACACGTGAAATAACCTATGCCGCCTACGCGCCGCTTGGTACGATTTTTACAAGCAAATTAAGGCACAAAAAACATACTCATCAAGCAGTAGGCGCTCGCAAAACAATACTAAGTAATATGTAGGTATGCCTCGATAGTTATTTCTCTGCAAACGGTCCAGTCTGAATAGTCATCAGCATCATCATCAGCCTGTAAGAAGCCTTTAAAGAGTGCCATGGCTCTCGAACGATCTATAGCTAGCATCATCCACCGTCTCCCTACAAACTTTCGTAACGATGATGTCGGTCCATCGGGCGTTCCTACACAGTATCGTCCAGTTATTAGATAACCTTTCTTCAACAACAGTTATCGGTTCTAGGCCTATTGCCACTTCAACAAGCTAATTCTAGCTATGCCACCGGTGACTTAAGTTCTTGCCTGAATAATATAATAATATTCTAAGAGAACAAAGAAGTGATCTGACGCAAACCCACAATTGACTTATGTAATTGTAATCATATACAATTTTATCACCGACGCAATTTCATAGCAGTTTTTTTTTCTGTTTTGATATTAATACTGTCTGTATTCTACCTAATTACCCACGTCTCATACCAGTCGTCTGCGGTTAGGTAAGTATGTCGATAAATACATTTTTTCCATGCCCTTTGTTTTATTCATGCATAGATGTAACTTGCTTTTGAATAAAATCAGAGGTGAGTACTGTTGTATTGTTAACAATTAACAGTACAAGTAATTTAAGTGCGGAATATAAAATAAATCGGAAGGAAGCACAATGGTTCATTGACAGATACGCAAAGGAGCCATATAGATCAATGGACTGACGACAGTCATCTATTCAAAAGTGTCTCATTTAAAACTAAAATAAAAACGGGTTTTCTCTTAACCAAGCTTTTCTATCACTTATTCCGTTTTTTTCTCGTAAAAAGTGTTTACAAATCTTAACATTTAAGATTTGTAAACACTAGATAGATAAATTAGGTATGAATCGTTTTTCTTAGGAATTGTTTATCCTGCTCTTTATAAAGCAAATATATCCATTTATAAATCGATTATTTCTCCGTATAGTAATGAGTAATTCTGGGGTAGGTCGACTGGTCGATTCTGAGTTAGTCAAAATAGTGGCGTTGGCGACGTCCTTTGACGACGCCACTATTTTGACCGCCTATTGAACCATTGTTGAGCTATGATCATTGTCTCTACGTAAGGTATTCAAAATTCTAATTATTTTTACCGAATTCAAACGGAGGAGGTTCTAAGTTCTTTTTTTTTATTATTGTGTGTGTTCATTACTTGATATCTTCCCCAAATTGTTCTAAGGGTAAACAAACAGCGTGTTAGGCTACGCGCAATATAGGGTTCCGTAGTTGCCCATAAACTTATATTTACATTTTATGTCTTATATTATTTTGTGCATACTAATAGTAGTGAAAAATATTCTCAATATTAATATGTGTTTAAAAAATATGATGTTGTAATAATACATACCATACTAGCCCCGCATGTTAACAGGATAAAAAGTACCCAATAAGTTATTCTAGTTTATAAATAACATTGATTCCACATCCAAATCGGGCAAATAAACATACAAACATTCACATTTAAGTTACTGTTTGCTCTCATTTAAAGCCGCAATCAGTTGCTGGATTATAAGCGCATGAGTTGAACAATTCATGAATCCAGACGTTTGATGTTTGTCGCTTGGATTTTCAACTATAAAGCACTCTTGCTAGTGCGCTATTTGCATTGTATTTAAGGCTATCGAAGTGTTTCCCTTTTTCTTTATTTAATCAAACATTATAAAAGAACTTAACGACCTCTGTGGCGCAGTGGGCGAAAGCCCGCCTGAGACGCTGAAGGTTGCGGGTACGATTCCCGCTGCAGGACAAATGTTTATATGATTAGCTAATGTTTGTCACGGGTATGGGTGTTTTCTATGTATAATATGTATGTATTTACAAAAAAGAAAAAGTATATAAGTAGTATTATCAGACATGTAGTTAATACAAGCTCTGCTTAGTTTGGGGCTAGATGATGCTGTGTGAAAAATGTCCAGCATTAAAACAAAAATTTGTTTCTTTACATATTTTGCGCAGCCAAATGGCTGTTCAAAACACTGTATTTAACAGAAACCAGAAAACTCTGTAAAGTTTATTATGTAAGTATACAAACTAGTACATACACATTATACAATATTTAGAAGAAATTAATGAAGTCGTAAAATAGACGGACTGCGCGTGCTCCAAACAGGTTCATTAAAATTATCTAATTCTCGTCTAATGATTATTCTCGTTTAATTGTCGCAATAAAGCGCTAACAGCTGAATATTAATGCCTTTTTATCCATCGAAACAATTAATTTAATCATTACTGCGTTCTTATTGCATAAAGGTTCTTTGTTCGTACTCAAATCCAGCTCAAATGTATATAAGCTTGATCAACGCAAAAGTTGAAGCTTTGCTAGTTTACAGGGAACACTTCTGTTATGAACATAAACGATTTACCACACCTTAAAATCGCTTCATACAACGGAGTTATTTTAAGTAAATTTTGTTAGATGTTTTAAATTTCCCACCTCACGTATTCCTTTACCTATTGCAGTGCTCCTAGTTTCGCGTGGTGTTAAAATTTATGTATAATCCGTTCTTGAAGTCGTTCAAAATGACTACAAAAAATGCATTTCGAACGGTGAAGCAGTTTTGGAATTCGACAAAGAAACACCATTACTCTGCATAAACGCTTATATTGGTGTTATTTGCAGTTTGCTAGCTATTCTGACTAGGTCATTAAAATTATGTTTTGTAATCTCCCAAGCACGTGCCTCTCGTGTGAAAAATATGCTTACTGCTTTTCAACACAATACCTACTCCATACTCACAAGTGCACATTCATGATTCAATACTTTGTTATGTGAGATTTTGAGTGAAATACGTGTAACGTCTCATAATCGATCGAAACATTACATCATTTAACATTTCATAAAAATTAACTACTTTATGTTATAATAATATATATAAACCAATGGTGTAGGGATGAATATTCAGAGTATGGTGGAACTGGTAGGTTAGGTTACAATCAACCACAAGTAGACGGGTTTGGGTACTCAGATTAATTAACTTTATACCTGACTGGAGAATTTCAGCCATAATCATCACTTTGCCTAGCAAGTTACTCAAAGTGTAGCTAAGTTCTAGTCTCTTGACATCCGAAACCTTACGAAGCGAAAAAGATTATTAAATAGAGAATATTTAACAATCAATGAAGTCAAGCAACTTATTCGCATCGAAACTGGCAGACATTATCAATACTGGCGGGCAATATTTGAACAAATCTGTATTCGTGTACCAATCAATCGTCTAATTTTTAAACGTGTAAGTTAGTTTATCTATTATTTTTCATTAGTAGGTACTGGGATTTCAATAAACGTATTCTAAATAACGCAATTGCAATGTTGATTAATCAGATGCCGTAATTTATCAGAATGAAAGTGCATTGATGATCTCTGGTAGCGGCCTGAGACGTAGAAGCTTGCGGGTTCGTTCCCGCTGCGGAACGAATGTTTGTATTACATTTAAAAAATTGTCTCGGGTCTGTGTGTTTTCTATATATAATATGTATCTATTTACAAAACAAAACGTATATAAGTAGTTTAACAGTCATTCAGTTCATAATACAAGCTTTTCTTAGTTTGGGGCTAGATAATGTTGTGTGAAAAATGTCCAGCGTTATTTATTAATTATGCGCCATAAGCACTTTCATTCTGATAAATTACGTCCATCAAGAATTCCGTATGCCTAGTTGGTAGGTTCCTCATAAATGACATTACTGTGCAGATGATATGGTATGTATTACGACATTGTACTTTTCAAATACATATTTTATGATTAAGATTTTCAGATTAAATTATTTAGCTAGACCATAATAAAATGGATGATTATTTACTGCGGCGGTAGCAGTATAACTCTACTTTATCGTATTTACCTTTTTATTATTTTCTTGACGTTTCGGTTCAATTGGACTTGGAGGTACCGTCGAGTAAATATTGTCAGTAGCTTAAACTATCTCATTTCAGATTAAGATTAAGAAAAATCCGTAGAAAAATGTAATCAACTACTTTTTTCAACCTACTTCAAAAAAGGAGGAGGTTCTCAATTCGTCTGTATGTTTTTTGGTCTTGCACATAAAACGCCTTCGCCAATTTTGAACCGATTTTAATTATTCTTTTTTTTTTAATGGGTATGGTATATTTCAAGCCAGGGAGGAAAAATATATTTTCGTTAACGGAATTAATTGCAGTGAGTTTTTATTCATTCATGAAAAAAAATTACTTTTTAAATCACAAAAGTACAGCGACCTGGAAACCTATAGTTATTTTTTGCTGGACCTTTTATAGAAGAGTTACTTTTCCTAGCTTTATGTTATCCACTCATAGCACATGTCGAGGTCACCCGCTCTGATGTTTATCGTTTTTCAATACTTCGGCCGAATTTCACGTGCGGCTCTCTTTGAACACGGCTGTATTTACGTAACGCGTCGGTTAATAACTGTAAGTCTGTCGACTGTCCGTTACTTGCTCTAATGTGTATAGAATAAAATAGAACAGATGAGAGTGTTCGACTAATTGGGGTACCTGGCTTTTATAACCTTGAATCAAAATTTTATTTTTCTAAGCTGACACTTTTAATAGAGAAGTTATGGTGAGCACCAATATGCCACCTTACAAAGAATAAGGAAAAATTTCAAAAAAAAAGTCAACTAATGTTATCATCAAGCAATTACTATATTAAGGTTCTGCAGTAAAGCTTATTAAGTAAATGACCATGAAAAATACTTTTTTGCGTGCTACGTTTTTGAGGCAGACTATCATAAAATGCATATTCCATTGGCAACTGCTATTAAAAGTGATCCAGGACGGAAACCCATTTGTTCGATTATTATTATTTTTATTAGCTTTTATCCAAATAAAAAGTTATTATTGGCCATATTTATGCCAATCCAAAAATCAATTCTATGTATTTGAATAATGATACCTACCTATATTTCAACTTGTATCTATGAAATTATTAATACATTATTTGTATTTGTTAGTAGTGGATGACACAAAATTAGGGAGGCCCATACCCAACAGTGGGTGACGCGGGCTGACTATGATGATGCAAATCATCATCTGGTAGCTGTTCCGAAGATTATTAGCAAAAACAAATATCCTTATTCTGCATAATGAATACGAAAGTTATATTAGTAGGAAGGATTGTTCTGAAAACCACATGATGTCAACATCAGAAACAAGATGAATGCTATGATAAATGCAAACTACAAGAACGAAAGAAAGATCCATGGTATTTACAAATATAGGTATTTAGAGTAGTAAAATAAGTTATTTATCGTACAATTAGCCACATATCGTACATTGTTCTGCACCATTACCCTAATAATGTGTTGGTTTAAGTAATTAAGATAACAATAGAAAAACATTTTTTTGATTATTTGGTACAAATATTGTGAGATTGTTACCAGGCGGATTTCTTAGTATTTTTTTAGATAACAAGATCAATTAACATTTGTAAAGGAATTTACAAGCTTATCACCGGCTTACTAAAAGCTCTACGACCCAAAAAATTATGGTCTACGAAAGTGCTACGCACAACGCCTACAACTCGCAGAGAGCTTCTACGACGATATGGCCCGTCCCCCCTCCTTCAAACAAGGTCCCCTAGGGAAGTGCTTAAAAGTTGTGATAATACTGAAAAGAACCTGGACGGATTCATTTTCTTTGGTATAATCCGTTGTAGGGAAAAATGCGCACACCAAAGGAAAACGAGCCTGTTTTTTTGTCTTCCAAGAAAACCTAGTTCGTCTAATTTTGTACCAAAACAAAAAAAATACGCTCACAACTGTATTCTCCACGATGGACATTCTTAGATACATACTTAACGCGAGCATCTTTGTGGATACCAAGTAGATTGTAGTCAGAGGCATGTCCGAATATTATATTTGGCCCATGCCCGTGTTTTGCAAGGAGTTTCACATGACAGGCTGCAAACACATTTAGGAAGGATTTAAAAATCATATCCTACTAATATTGTAAACGTGAAAATAAGTCGCAAAACCTGCTACTTTTTGCGTGAAAGAGTAACAAAGATCAACCTACTGAACGGATTTTGATGAAACTTTACAGTAATATAGCTTATATATATCAGAATAACAAAACGTTTTTTACACACTTCTTTTTATCGTGGTATCAAGCGGACGAAGCCGTGGGCAGAAGCTAGTCAATCATGAAGACCGATCTTTTGCATTTCATAAATATATTATGCTATCTGTTATTTACAAATTGAGTGAGAGAAAACAGGAAAAACACCTGCAGTTCTAAAGTTGTGTAGTAATAGAAATGTAATGATCACAGTATAACTGTATCTTCGTATATGCAAACAACTAGCTTCTGCCCACGGCTTCGCCCACGTGGTACCCGGATAAAAAGTAGCCTATGTGTTATACTGATGTATAAGCTATATTACTGTAAAGTTTCATCAAAATCCATTCAGTAGTTTTTGCGTGAAAGAGGAACAAACATCCTCACAAACTTTCACGTTTATAATATTGTAAGTAGGATAGGATAGGATTAATGCGAAAGTTTAGATTTTTGGTTGTTTGTTATCTCCGTAATGGCTAAACCGATTTTTATGAAATTTGGAAAAAGTATAGTTCACATAGAATAATATAAAGGCTACCTTTTATCCCGGTGTCATGCGTCAAAATCAAAGAGCATGGCTTTTTTTTAGATTGTTTTTAAGCGATAAGACCGCTCATTGTATTATTATGTCTTAATGTATTATTTTGTTTATATCATCCTTATGATATAATCAAAATAAGGATAGATAGATAGATCGATAGATAAACTCTTTATTGCACACCAAAGCAAAATACAAAAAGACACAGGAATTCACAATAATATAAGGTACAATGGGCGGTCTTATCGCTAAAAGCGATCTCTTCCAGACAACCTTTGGATGGACAGGATAAAATAGAATCAAAAGACGGCGGTGTACGAGTACCTAAACCTACAACATATATATACCTACATAAATTACAAATATATATACATATCCTATATAATATACATACAAATAATAATAATAATGTGAGATAATAATATGTAATAATATATAAAACTATTTACTAGCAGCTCTGAGACATAGAAAGGAAATGGTTGTATACCATAATTTTAAAAATGGCAAGTGACTTTGATGATCTAATAGAGAAAGGTAGGGCGTTCCATAGTCGTACAGCTTGCACCGTAAAGGAGTTACCATAAAATTGCGAACTATGGACAGGAGTATGAAGCTGTAGAGTTTCGGAAGAGCGAAGGTTTCGATCATGCGCGTGGTGTAAAAATTCAAAACGCTCCTTAAGATAACATGGTGAGGAAGGATTAAAAAGAACACTATAAAGCAAGCACTATATAAGGTGTACAATAAAGTAATTTCATTTATTCTTATTCATAATCAAGTATTTATTGTTATATCCATCATCCTCGCTTGGTGTTAGCCACATTACCTTTTTATATTTAGATTTTACGGACAATAAAATTTACTTGCAACATTTAAAAAAAACGAAAATATCATACAACTTTATTATAAACCAATCTCTTGTAGAACACAGTATCGCGGTTTCAGTGGTCTGAGCACTTCCCGTTAAACTGATAAAGCATTTGGGCGTCAAATATCCTCGACATTTCCTGGAAACTGATTGCGTTTTTTGCCAGAATGTACACCTTCAAAAGATATCGGCCACAATTAACAAAAAATAGGTTATGTGAAGCTCTTTTACTTTTTATTTTCTCAAGATGTTGGCAAGGGCACTATTTTGACGCTTCTTGACTTTTCTCGTCCATTCGATACCATAAATACAACTCTTTTATTGTCTAAACTTTCATATATGGTTTCGACGGCACTGCGATTAGATGGTTTGCGAGCTACTTAACCGAGCGTTCCCAATTAGTAGAACTTTGTAATCTTGAAGGTCTCAGTTCTTTTTCAGCTGCTATGCCTGTGACCCGTGGAGTTCCTCAAGGATCTATTCTTGGTCCGATACTATTTGTATTGTACTGTGCAGATATAATTTTAAAAGTTAAAAATTGTAATTACCACATATACGCTGACGACTTACAGCTTTACGTATCATCTAAACCTTCTGAAATACAAATGGCCGTTAATGGGCTGAATGAGGATATATACCGTATACTTAACTGGTGTAATTCAAATAGTTTGGTCCTGAACCCCAGCAAGTCTAAATTTCTCATACTCGGGTCAAAAACTCAAATTGATTGTATAAATGTACGTACATGACCCTAAGGTGCTTGTGGGTGGAATCTCAATAGAACGTGTTGCAGAAGCCCGGAACTTAGGTCTGCTCATGGATGGCTCATTGCGTTTTGAGAAGCATGTGCTGCAAACAGTTCAAAATTGTTTCTATAGGCTGTCTGTTCTATATCGTATGCGCGAATATCTAAGTACTGACTTACGGATCCAGCTATGTGACTCGCTTATTCTTTCTAAGCTCAACTACGCTGACAATGTGTTTGGAGAGTGCTTACTAGCTCGTTCTGGAAAGCTTATTCAACGCATACAAAATGCTTGTGTACGTTTCTGTTTTCCGATTCCACATCGGGCCCACATTTCGCCATACATTAATAGCAATGGTCTGATGAACATGACGTCACGCCGATTTCTTCATTTTGCTGCATTGCTTTACGGTGTTATCAAATATCAGCAGCCAAGATATTTGTTTGAAAAACTTCATTTTTCGGATCGCCTAATGCGATTCGCTATCCGTTTAATTTGTCCTCGACACAGAACGACTGCTTTTCGTGGCAGCTTTAGGTATGCTGCCACGAAATGTTGGAATAACCTACCTCCACCTTTAAAAAATATGAAATCAATTTGGTCTTTTAAACATTCTTTAAAAAAACTTTTGTTATCTTCACAAAAAAAACCCTCACATAAGTGGTCGTTCTGAGTCTCTAGGTACTCATTTTTAGTTATTTAAGTTTCTATTATTGTTACGTTTTTATATATTTTTATAAAAAGTATACGTAATCACTTACATAATCTGCATAATTATCATGTGTATAGAATCCAGCTCTTCTATTATTCAACAGTTTGTGAACAATTTTGTATTTGTATAGTGTTTCAATAGATGCTGTGTATCGCAGTTGCTGCCCCGCACGCACACCGGCGTCACGGAAGACCAGCGTTTTAGTGGCACAAAGTGTTTCTATAACATAGTGCTGAGTGGCGGCCGTTTTTGTTGTCAATCTCATTTACTTAATAACTCGTATGTGTACCTTTATAAAATATTTTTATCTCTATCTTTATCTTTATCTTATAATATTTTTTAGACTTTACGACTCTTATGTACTTACTAGTATTTATGAAAAAAAAAGATAAAATATACTATACTTATTTTTTCTTAGTTCAGTATTATCAGAAACCCCTATTGGTTTAAAAATGTTAAGCAAATAAGTCTTAATGTAAAGAAATCCGCATCAATCAATATACTTAAAAACATTGAAATCCTTTTAAGATTTTATAACTTATTGATGAGTTTAACGATTAAAAAACGACAATTTATGAATAACTTTAGCAGATAGAGGTATGTAGGTGCTTTTGATAAAGTTTGAGACATTAGAGCAGTAAATAAATAAATAAATAATGCTGGACATTTTCCACACATCATCATCTAGCCCAAACTAAACTAAGCAGAGCTTGTATTATGGGTACTAAATCACTGTTAAACTACTTATATACTTTTTTTTGTAAATACATACACACACATTATACATAGAAAACACCCAGCCCCAAAAAAAATGTTTGCAGATCATTGTATGATCTGATCATTTGTCCCGCGGCGGGAATCAAACCCGCAACCGTCTGCGTCTCAGGGCCTTCGCCCACTGCGTCAGAGTAAGATTAGATCCATACGTGACAACCATTTGACAACTATTTCCCTTTCATCATCATCACCACTGCCACCGCGTCAGGGCCTTAAAACGAAAGGTGATGAGATTTTTTTGATACAATTCTCTCGATGAACCTACCCATCAAAGCTCCTTGATCCTCAATTAATTTTAAATTTCAAATAACTATTGTGATTCAAATTATGTTATTATTTAGAACGTTCATTTCTTATGGCACAGAGAATTTTGAAAATAATCGTGACGATAATATTGAACTATGTATAAGTTTATTTCATCATTTACATAATGAATTCACGTCTGTCAGACACTTTGGAGACTCTCCATGATTCTTGATGATTGAAGGACCTCCGCACACAACTAACGCTATTGAATGCGAACGCACGTTCGGATTTATTTAAAAGAAAACCACACATAAAAGATTTTGTGTTTGATCAAAATATACACATGAAATTGTTAATCTGCATTGGGAAGTCAAAACAATGGCTAAAATATCTTACTATCGTACGTACCAGTCTAATAATAATAGATAGATAGAAAGATAGAAACCAATTTATTAATAGCTAATATTTCAGCTTAGGTAAGTACTACAAACTCTAACAATATTGTACAACGGGCGGTTTTATCGCCATCAAGCTATTCCTAGCAGACAACCTTTGGATTAAACGGACTGTACAAAAGATTACAAGGAATTTAAGTGGTGTAACACTCACTATGAATATATTACGAGTATATACATACATGATATGCCTACATAATTACATACCCACTTACTATACACAACATAATACCTACCATAAACTATTGTATAATACATAACATAGGAAGTCAAAACAATAGCCCAAATAATTTAGCATCGTGCCTACCATTTTAATAATAATATATCTTCTGAGTTGATTGCGAACCTTGCCCTGCCCAATTTGCATGGTGAGGACACGGCATTAATCTACATTGACTATGCAGGTAGCATTGAAAAATAACCGCTAAATTAGTTTTGTGTATTTGCCTCACCGGTATCAATGTACCTTGTTGCCTACTTAGACCAACGACATCAAAATACTTAAAAGCATATAAAAAATGCTAGTAAGTATGTTTGAGGTACTTTTAAACTTAAAATAATAACGGATGCTGTACTTGCTTACCATGAATTACTCATAATCGATAAATAGTTATCATATCCGAGATCTACGTTTAAATCGTGCTAATTATACAGTAACATTTAAGGTGGAGCATACACCGGTGTAATTGTATCTAGGCGCGTAAATGATCCCGGGGCGACAGAACCTCAAGATTATCTAGTAGCTGCGCGCACACAGGCCTCGGTCACTCTAAACTATTACAAGCGAGTTCATACAAACGTTTTGTTATTTTTTTCATATCAGTCCACGACAATGACACGACACGGGTAGGTATGGATAGCCCTAACTTTCAATCTGAGTAAATGAGCCTTCTCGCTGTAGTACCACAACACTGTCATGCAAGCAATTGTAAACAATTGAATTGTAGTTTCAACTAGCCTAGGATTCATTCGTGTGGTTCCTCGATAAAAGTAGCATAAGTATGTGTTATCCCAGATTCCAAAGAGCCCGGCTAACTATACCTGTTACAAATGTCATCCGAATCGGCTCAGCCGTTGCGGAGATCCGCAGCAAACGTCCAGACATATGTATATCTATACCTAGAAACTTAAAATTTTCCATTTATAATAGGTATTAGAAGGATTCCATACAACTTTTTAGTTTTGTACATATAGTCCTGTTGCTTTGCGACTGACGAAAGAAAAGCTTAGTTTAAAAGATATTGGTGCAACCCTTTAAGGGTACGTTTTGTTTACATCATAGTACACATTGCTTTTTCAGAATCGTCAAAGTGAAACTTCTAAGTTAGTAGATACTATTGATTGTTCTGTTGCGCAAGGCCGAGTGTGGGTTGCACAAACGCTGCTGGCGCCTTCCAATCTCAAGATATTTTTTGCGTCCGACACGCGCCGAGACGCTACTCTACTGTAACAATGTGGCCAATAATGTTTTAATTAAACCTTATAAGGACTAGATATTAAAGCTATAAAGGATGTGGAATGAAGTTGTAAATGTTGATCTTTTAATTCCAGTCATTAATTTTTAATGACTGCATAAAACGGCTGAGTTACACGACACTTTCAAATCTGGTTGAAATCTGAACAGTCTTTTTCTACTTTAAGACTGGTTCTCGAAATTTCACGAAAACATTCTCAGACTTGGTTTTGAACTACGCAACACACCACATCTACTTGCCGTTAACGATGCACTACGGTAAAAATAAAAAATGTGTGAACGTGATTGCGGATATAAAACCGAATTCTCTAGTTTCTACTATAACGGCTCTGCTGTAGTCTGCATTAGTATTGAGAATAGATTTTTTGCATCATAGCAAAACATATGAAACAATGTGGAATGATGTGTGGTGTAAAAAATACGCGTTGCTAGAAGAACCGGTGCGACCGCATACCAGGGGCTCGCGGCAAGGCCTCGGCACCTGCGCGCTGCGCGCCATCAACTCCCGCCAGCTACCCGATCCAACCCACTTTCACAAGAACCGACATACATCATGTACCTTCGTTTTACATACATTTCTTCTATTTCCCAATTTGGTAGAGCTGGAGATTATATTAAGCTATAGAAAAGTAGACAGATTACGCGATTCTTACCTAGGTATAGGTGGATTATAGACTTCACATATTTCCCATACAGCAAATTGAAAATTTAAATATCTGCATTTTCTGAATGAAAACTCAATCACGAAAACTTTGTGGTTTTTTGATGTTACCGTATGCTTTAAGGGCTTCAGCTAGCTAAAAGGTTTCAAATATGGTTCACCTCTTCTTATGTTGCCTGCTTCTTATATTAAATTGGTTTTAATTAATCTTTTTCTCAATTTAAATAAGTAATAATATTTAATTTGCTAACTATTTTGCTATGTACTATTTTTGACATATTGAAATAAAAACTGAAACGAGAAAGTCGTATTTCAGTTGTTAGAAGGTTCAGTTCAGTAAACATTGTATTATGAGACTAACTGCTATGACTTACAATGGTTTATAAAAAGAGCTTCGAAGCGCAGTGTATCCTTTTACCACAAGATGACTTATTTATTTGCTTCATACGAACGGAAATATCCAAATGCCACATGATACAAAAGCTAATAAAGATCCTAGTAATAACGCAGGCAGCTGTTCCGTGATTCCACTTCGACCGAAATTAGCCAACTTAGTCATAATAACTCATGAAACCATTTCGAGATAACCAGGAACAGCGGAATTATGAGTAACCTTCTTAAAATATACTTCAATATGTAATTGAACGCCTCTGCAAGGATTGCACGATCATTACAACTTAGCAATTTACTGGTGCGTTTACGCAATTTATGGGCTAATGGAGAAGGGTGAAAGACAGAAGTAGCTGATTGATAAGCTGCCTAATAGGCTATTTTGAATGCTTATGAGTCAGGTTACGAGAGGGTGTTCCATAGAATCCATCGCGCTGTACAAATGTGTATTTAGTCATATTTGTAGGTTTTTGGAAATTTTCTGTGATCTAAAAATATAAAATCATTGCGTGGTACACTTATTTACTCACTGTTTCTCAACGCATAGCCTAAACCGTAAGTCTTATAGAGACTTTGGAGGGTAGGTTCTTTTTGTATAAAGGAACCTACCTACAAAGTAGGTGATAGATAGATTGGTGTGTCTCTCGATACACCGATAAAGTTTGTATGGAAAAACTCGACACGGACATAGAAATGGAGAGTAGATATATGAAATGAAATACATTTATACAGCACTTCATCCAAAATCAAATATCGAGGAAAAATAACAACCTATTTACTTATGATTATTAGAAACAAACATATAAACAGTCAAACTTTGACATTTATTTTCAATTTACAATACCCACACATTTACAATGTACAAATTAAGATAAATTTATGTATTAGTAGGATAGAATTGGTTCCCTAGCATCTGCATAGGTATTTACGGATATGCTCGCGTTGTACATAAATAAAGAGTATAAATTTGGTTCAGCCCTTAAAGAAGAGCTTTATCAAAAATATGAAAATTCACTTTAAATTATTATAAAAAACATTCAAATTGTTTTATTTTTTTAATAAACAAATATCTGAATTATGCAGCAAAAATTTTAGTTAATAATGGAATTAAGTATCAAGTAAGATTAAGCGCTAAAGATGAGAGTTGTCTTAAAAAATCTAAGGCTACCTCTTACCAAACTCAAAGAGGTTTGCCGAAAAAAAAATGTCCTTACTATATATTCTGCTTTCGGTTTATAATTATGTATTTAAAAAAATATATAAAAAATATAATAACAACTCTAGGTTGAACTGAACCTCCCTGGATACGTCTAGCCAGAATGAACGTTTTGAAAAAAACAACTATCATCCTCATTAGCGGTAAAATTGTTGTCAATTCTAAGTCTAGAGGCCGTCAAGAGGTCAGTTTTCAATCTCTGCCAGTAAATTCTATAATTAAACCATATACTATTCTATAAAAATGCATCTCAGGATCAAACGGTACCTACATAGATAGCTCGAATATTTTTTTTTTTAAATATTATAATTTTGCAAACTACCGTGTCTTGAGGCATTTGTCAGGCACGGCATTTATCACAAAGAAAGTGTTTATTATTCTGTGCCTACATTAGAAAATTACAGGCACGATTCAATTAAATTGTCATGAAGACTTCCAAGGGCTGTTATTACGGCGTATGGTTTATTTAAGCACGGTTTATGACACGGAAAATTTGCAAGTAATGGTTTTATATTTACTTTGTGTGGACATAAAACAGCCCATAATTACCATGACTTAAACAGTAGCAATAAAAACATGTCTAGAAGTACTTAAAGTATATTTACGAAGGCTAAATTTTACATTGTTTCGGCTCTGTGACGATGTCTAAGTTATCCGATCAAGAGCAAAACTGGGATAAAAAAAACTTGACAAGATTATGTTTCGTTTACATCATACTATTTCTCGGCATAAAAGTTACCCATAGCAGTATAGAAAA
Organism: Perizoma flavofasciatum; assembly: GCA_958496245.1. Lineage (NCBI taxonomy): Eukaryota > Metazoa > Arthropoda > Insecta > Lepidoptera > Geometridae > Perizoma > Perizoma flavofasciatum. Next base: position 5,953,102 of record OY292425.1, on the reverse strand, counting down.
AAAAGATATAAAGGGATTAAATTGTTTTATCTAGCTTCTGTCTATGGCTACGCGCGTGTAGAACACAATAACAAAATATAATTATTCCAAATTTTATCAAAATCGATTCGGCTAAGGAAGATTGATAGCAACATATATTCATACTTTCGTAATAATATGTTAACATATTATTACGAAGGAAAGGAGGAAAGACAATAAACAAAATTCTAAGAGAGAGTATCTCTATTTGACGACCTCTCTAGCGCAGTGGGCGAAGGCCCGCCTTAGACACAGAAGGTTGCAGGTTCTATTCCCGCTGCGTGACAAATGTTTGTATGATTAGCTAATGTTTGACTCGGGTCATATGTATGTATTTACAAAAAAAAGTATATAAGTAGTATATCAGTCATGTAGTTCCCATAATACAAGCTCTGCTTAGTTTTGAGGCTAGATGATGAATATTTATTTATTTAACTTTGAGGAAACTCTGAATGGACTAAAGTCTGCTGTTAAGTTTTAAAGTATTTATCTTATGGGCTCTGTATTTGTACGTGCACTTTACTGTGTTACCTGAAATAAATGACGTATTATTATAAAAAGCTGCTTGAAATGAAGAAATCTCGCAAGCTCGAGAGTTGCTGCATAATCGACGGCCAGTAATGACGGGTTCATTAAAGTAACAGGTGGGCACAACGATCTTATCGAGTAGCTACCGGCTTACACGAAAACGAAAAGCACCGTCGGATCACCTTGTCACCAATCAGAATAATAAATAAAGAAAAAAAATAGCTAAACCTCAAAAATAATCTACCTAAAGATGACTTCAGATATTTTATATTTAAGGTGTTAGTTAAATACCTATCACATTTTTAATAGCTGTCAAATGAGATTGATAAATCATAAAAATTCCATCAACATAGAGACAGTATCCTACACGCGACAAAAAAGCCCATTAGGTAGGCAAATGTTTATTTTAATACAGAATAAGCGATAAATCTCGCGATGGGCTTTCGAATTCCGCGCAAGTCATCCGACTATAGATGAGATCGGCTGGGAAATACCAGGTTACTATACGTACACACTTTACAAACACATTCCGGTGTCGGTCAGCAGCTAAAATTTACCTAGGTACTATAGCTTGTACATAATTGTGTGTTTTAAGCAATTCCAAGAATTGACGAATATATCTTTTTTATTTTCTTTTACCCTAGACAGGGAAAAATCAGAATACCAGGTAGTTGAAGAATGTGAATAATAATGGAATGCTAGAAACAGTTGCGCGTGCGCCGGATTCCAAGCAGTGGTCGGTTGGGCTCTAGGTTCCGCATTGGCTATCGTTTTTGCGCAGACGTGGGCGCCCGGCACGCCTGCCGGTTGCATTGGCAACACATAAAAAATTGAGGAGGTATGTATTGGGTCTTGTTCGTGTATAACACAAGCGACGTAACGCATAACTGATTTCAGGTTGTAGCATCGAGACGTCTATCGCATCAAACCTCCAGTTTTAACAAAATAAAAATAATCATATCAATACGAATTAAAAAGAAATTATAAAGTTGTCAGCACAAAAAGCTTTACCTGCATTTAGTACTTATTAGGTTTTTTACCTATTAAATTACCGTTTTGTCGAATTGGCCACTTTGCACTGAAATATCCGCGGTTTGAATTATAAATTCAAATATTTTTTTATAATCTATGATTTTCTATTTTCAGAATTCTATTATTCTTTTGTTTTTTAGGTTTAGTTCTACGTTTAATTTCATCAAAACAACCATGAACTCTAAGAAGATTTTTTTTTCTAGTATGAGTTTCGACGTTGAAACATTGCAAACGGCACGCAATATTACATGACCTAACTACCAATAAACTAACAGTGCGTTATTGGTTCAACCACTTTCGTATGAAATCTCGTAATCGAACCTTGTAGACGCACAGAGAACAAGGTTGATAATGATGAATTGAAAGCGGATCCATCTCAGTCTACTGATGAGCTGCATCAGCTTTTAATGTGAGCGTCAAAACATTTTCGGAAAATCGGAAAAATAAAGAAGCTAAATTTTCACAAATAAAACGACAATTCTATAAGTAAAATACTACTATAATAAAACATATCTTTACTACAATTGGGCTTTGACATGATAATTGACCAAGACTGCAAACTAGAATTTCACAGACGGTCACATAATGGCCATACATGGCGTGAAAGAAAACAAAAATAACTTAAAAAGAACGTATGCTGCCAGTGCGATATAATGATTATGCAAGACTAAATAATTTATGGAAAAAAAACTGTAAAAGGACTGTTAGCATAATTATTCTTGCTCTTTGCTCTCTTCGCATACCTACAGACCAGCACCGCACGTAACTCCAGTCGAGTCCTTCGCTATTTTAATTGGTACAGCCAATTTTGTTAGTTATTTTTTCGAAATGCACCACAACCTTGGATCTTAAGGCAATTTCTTAGTAAAATATTCAAAATATTAGATTGTAGTACATTTGCTCTAAGTTTTCACTTACTTAAATAGATACCATTACAACTTTGGTTGTAGGTATCTAGTCTGAAAATCCTACCTACTAATAATACAAATGTCATAGTTTGGATATTTGGATGTTAATTTTCTTATACGTGTATGTAAGCTGACATATGAAGTAGTGATTAAAAAAAACTTTTATTAAACTCGACTCTGTCCCTTAAAAATCTATTACACGCATTTTTAATCAAAACTACTAGACTCGACCCTGGAAAGGATAGGATAGGATTAGATAGGATTACTCAAACAAAAAAAACATATCTAAATATTATGACGATAGCAAGTTGGAAACGTCATGTACTAGGAGTTGTACAAACAATTAGCACATCGGCTTCGTAGGTTTTATTGCTGAAAAACCGGTTATACTAACTTAGTTTGAGCCAATATGAAGATTTAAAATAATCAATGATGGAAAATTCTGCTTTTAATGTATTATTAACAAACGGTAACCGTCATTTGACGGACGTTGTGTACCGGATACCACAAGGAAAGTCTACTATGTTTTTATTTGTAGTGTTTGATATTAGCTGTTCAAGATTTTTTTTATATATCTTATTCTATATCTTTATCTATATACTAGCTTCAGCCCACGGCTTCGCCCGCATGGTAACCGGATAAAAAGTAGCCAATGTGTTATTCTGATGTACAAGCTATATTACTGTAAATTTTCATCAAAATCCGGTCAGTAGTTTTTTTGTGAAAGAGTAGCAAACATCCATCCTCACAAACTTTCGCGTTTATAATAGTAGTAGGATTATCTTCTATCTATTATTTTTGCTAGTATTAGATGGTTGTATTTTTATTACTAATAATCTCCGTAACGAATGAACCGATTTGGATCGACTTGTAGTTGGACTGTGACCTAGAATAACACAGGCTATTTTTTATCTGAGTACCACGCGGGCGAAGCCGAGGGCAGATGCTAACAATATAATAATAACGAAAGTTTGGATGTTTGGTATCTTCGTTAGGGCTGAACCGATTTGAATAAAATTTAGAACGAGTATATTAAATTATTCTCTAAATTTTATTTGAATAAAATTTAGAGAGTTCGTGACCACATAGGCTATTTTTTATCCGGGTACCACGCGGGCGAAGCTGTAAGCAGCGGCAAATAGGCTGGTGAAGCGAACATGTGCTAAACAGTGCGTATATGACGTGATCGTGATCGTAAATCGCGCGTTACCGATCCTGAGACATAACGGGTGAAATGTCCATGTACTTGTAATTTCACGGGCACCCATACCCTTCGAACGAGAAGAATTGAATACGAGCATCACTGCTTGGTGACAGAATCAGGTATGGTGGTAGTAAGTACTATCACCACCCACCCACCGGGGAAGTCCCCGGACGAGCTCATTCACAAGGTGCTCTACTACTTCTACCCTTGACTTCTTGCTTGTTGATACCCGAGCGGGCAATTTGAATTTTCTGGGCATACCTAAGAGCGTGTTATGAAAGCAGTGTGGAGTAAGTGTAGTAACTAGAGTTGAAAAAGGTATGTTGATATGGTTTGGGCGTATAGAAAGGATGGATGAAAGAAGATTTACAAAACATATATACAAAGCGAGCGTGAATGGGATAGTTGGAAGGGGAAGGACTAGGCGAACGTACTCTGACATTCTAGACATTCTAGAAAAAGGCCAGGTCAAAAGTATACTAAACCATCAAGCTAGTAGGTATTATGAATTTGAAGCGAAAGAGGTATGCCAGGATCGTAGCAAGTGGAAATCCGTGGTCTATGTCGGGGTATCTAACCTACCCCTCCGGGAAACATGCGTGACTATATATATGTATGTATATACCTAAGTAATTAGCTAATCAAATAGCGGGATTAGGTTTATAATAATTTATAATACTCGTTTTGAACTGTGTTATGTTATGATAAATAAATTTTAGGTACGAAAATACAAATATCCGGTAGTTGTTTTTTTTTTCATCCATGCACAATTACCACCTAAAACCCCAAAGTAACCGTTATATCCAAATATATTATTAATAAGCAGGTTCTTATACAGTCAAACAATTTTATTTGTTGACCTTTAATACTAACTAATTTGTCAACTTCGTTTCGGTATGTTCGCACGTGTGATAAAGCCAAATCAAGGTCTTACTCAGATAATACTAGACATGGTTCCTTGGAATTTTAAATTTAAAATGGCGAATTGGCTAAGGTTTAATGTTGTTACCACCTACCAATTCTGGTAGGTGGTTCTGGTACATCGACTGTGTATGCAGCATATTTTGTTATTTTATAGCTTTTCAAAATCGAAGGTTGAAAAATGAGTCTGTTAAAAAAGGTTGGATTCATGTAGCAAAAAGTTGTATTGCCCTAAAAATCTATTGGAAACAGTGCCAACTATATAGTTAGCGTTAGTGAACTAAGGGCTCGGTCAAACAATTGTAGTGGCGGAGGCGGTGGCTATGGCCGTGGCGATGGCCGTGGCGATCAAAGTTCACGTGAATGTATTGATCGTATTGATTACTACTGACACCTAAGAGAATACGACGGTAAGACATTGAAAACTGCGAGTAAAAAATCTAAACACAAAAAGATATATTTTTTCCTAAGCATAGTCTCAACGCAAATGTATTTATTGGACTTCTTTTGAGAGTGATTTATATGGACAGTTTCCAAGGTATTTTGAAGGATCCTAACTCATTTATAGTTTAACTAACCAAAAATTCTTCAATATCGGTATTAAATCTTGCATTTAGTTCAACGAAGTGTGAGTTTGTATAATTCGAACAAGGTCAATGTCTAATTCTGCCAATAGGTACATTTATTTTTGAACTTTTCTGAGAAATTTCCGACTGTCTATGGGCAGATGTTTTTCAATGTTGTTTCATGCTGAATTATTCAAACTGTGCCATCACAGGTTATTCGTCTGTAATCGCTGGCCACCTACCGTCTCACCTACCGTCAGCTCGTTATAAATTACAATAATATTGCATGATATCTTAATTTGAAATTATTTCTAAGCAAAATTTCAATTAAATCAGATGATGGAAACTACATTTCATTCAACTCACAAGATTTGAACAACATCTACTAACGGAACAACATGTGATGAAAACGACCGATACCATACCTATACCTATCGGAAATCCAAGTCTGAGACAGTCACAATATTTAACTTCCGTCTGGTAGTGATCAGGATCAGTTGCCTATCTATGGATTGTTTGCAACTGTCATTAGATAGGTAGATGTTTCATCTGTATTTTTAACTCGCTTATATTAGCTTCAGTTGTAACCAATAAACAATGCAATCAAATCTTGGAAGTCAATTTTACCTACTTCTAATTGTCGTTTCGAAATGAAACTTTGTATACATATGTTGTTTGGATGGCAATACTAAATACGGTACGGTAAATATACGGTATCTTGGAGCTGATCTGATGATGGAGCCAGGAGTGGATAGTGAACTCTTCAGTGGCTACTAGTGAACCCCTTGAGTTTGGGCTCATATGATTCGTTTTGACGAGTCCAATAGATTGGGTTTGGTCTTATAATGGAGCCAGAAGGTGGAATTATTTTTATAATTTTAAGCTACACATTTTATCGTATGTACTTTGTCAATAGGTATATGAATAAATGTATTTCTTTATTACTTTATACATAGTTATATATATATAGTTTATTTTATAGTCTTACCTTACAAATACAACGGAAGCAACTGCTCCAGTCCTGCTCTAGCCTGGCGTCCTGGAGTCTCACGGGCTCGCCTTCGTTCGAGCACGGAGCGCGTACGCCTCCTGAAAGAAAATATTTGTAAGGTTTATTACAAGTACACGGAATTTTGCACTCATAAGAGAAAAGGCCACCGGCATGTTTCCCATACAAACGTATTCCCCTATTCATACCTCTCTGGATTATGACGCACATGATTAAGTTAAAGGAAACCTACCTACGCTTTAATTTTTTTACTAGTTATAGAGGTAGTATGTACGTGCTTCTTCAAAATCCCTTGAGAATTGCCTACTGTAACCACTCCAATAAGACGTCCGCTCTAATAGTAAAAAATATTTAACGACATTTTATATTAAAATACTTTCCTGTGGTTATTTTAATGAATAAATAAGCAAAATTGGTTGATTCTTTTCGACTAACGGACTATCATTTATCGAAAATGTAATTAATTTTTTTGTCGATCACCTTTTCTCTTAATTACCACGAATCTAATTCTGATATTCAATTATTTGAATCTTAACCCCAATATTTTATAGTTTCTAAGCAACACCTGAACTTATCAAAGAAATAATAGTAAAGTGCCATTCCAAAGCCCATGCAAGATACAATCTGCATCTGTTACATACCTGTTGATAGGAATCAAGTAATTTAGTGTTAGTTTGGGTTTTAAACGGCAATGATCGCAAACCAAAGGTTCACAGTATATGCCAGTGACCACAGAGTTGCGGAGGAGTTGTGGTTTTTGTTACTTGCGTGGGAACCGAACGTCCTATAAATATTGCACGTGCAAGTGCAACCGAATGCAAAAATACATTTAGGTATCTGAGGATTGTTTTCTGATAAAACCCTTCGAAAGCGAGGCCATTGTGACACACGATTTGTGTGATATTTTCTTGAAGGTAATCTCTTGGTATTGGTAAATCTACAGAAAGTACGCACGACTATACTGACTCTACTGATTTTAACTATTATTCTATTGCTGGCAAGAAAAATACAATTATGTACTTACAACTTAATATACTTAATTAATAAGTAGTTGCAAATAAATGATTTATCTATCTATCTCTATCTATCTTTCTAACTACAAGTACCCACAATTCTAAGTATATAACTGTATTATATTGTACATAATATTTTATATTTGTGGCAGGGCATATAGAAAATAAATTTGCAGCTTATACTTTTAACAAAAAACAGATGGATTGGTTAAATAAACAAATTTATTTAACTTGTAAATGTCTTTATGCCAAATTCCAATATAATTGGAGAGCTATTATTACAAATCATCTTAGTTTTTAACGGCTTCTTCAATCAGAGCTAATTCGGTTTTTGTAGTACAAAATGCCCCATAAAGAAGAATGCTTCGTAAGTCAAAGAATATTCAACATAATTTCAATTACGAAACTATGCATATTAAATTTTTCAATTTTTATAAAAAATTTGCAAAAAAACAAAACAAGTGTTTTTTTTCAGAAACTACTTTTACTCCCTATAATCCTTACCGATTAGTAAGGAATGTACCTCAAACACATTCTATATTTTTTATCGTTAAAACTTAAGTAAAGTATATAAGTATAGAAGTGCAAATAAAGCAAAGGTGGGCTAGACTGGGTCTCTTAGTTTTTTTTTACATCATAAGTTGTTCTACATTAACGCATATATTTTTTTGTTTAATCATATATTTGGTTTAATTATAACGAATAATCAACTAAATATAATGACAAAACTATAATGGTAAAATAATACTAAACCTTAAAAAACTAGACTGTGGAGTATAAGGCCTAACATGATGCATACGTGCTAAATGACAAGAATGCGAAAATAAAATATAAAAAGCGTGTTATGCCAAATGAAAATAGGACTAGAAGTAAGTATTATAAAAAAAGCGAACACTTAATTTGGAGGATTATCTTTATCTTGAACACAATCAGAGATTATCTTACTCCGAACCCAACTTTTAGCATTCAAAGTTCCAGAAACATGTCCCAAAGTTTTCTACGACTACTACGTTTCGTTTAAAACCAAATTAAGAATCCTAATTAACGTTAAAAAAAGCTTATTTTAGATCAGTTGAACATAGGTGTAATAAAAATATAATGTATGGGACATTATATTTTTATCACACCGCTCCAAACCTACATTTAATACACATTTGGGTGGGTCTACATTTAATAAAGGTGAATGTCACTCTATGCGAAAAATATGCGCAGTACAAGAAGGACGAATTTAGGGCACGGAGGACGCAAACACCTCGAGGTCTATAACTAAATATATAAAAAAAAAGACTTTTCTCAAGAGTTTTAATATTTTAAGATGTATTGCATCAAGCTAAGTTTCGTGTGTAAAAACACATAATTTCATTTGTATACTTTGTAAGATTCAGAAAGTAACTAGATGTGCGATTTCACCCCGGCTTTCAGATAAAAATTTCCCAAACAATATGATTTTACAATAAGCGATACACATAAAGTCGACTTACTACCTACGCTGTTACCTACAAATTTTATTTTATGCCCACGAAGAAGCGCATTTCAAAATTCAAAGATTTTTCTTCGCCGATATTACTCGGTCATAGTTTATCAATGAAACGATTTTGTAAAGATACCACTGCGCCTCGCTGCTCATGTACAGATCTCGACTGATGGCATATTACCTTGATTTAGATCCGAAGATCCGCATTCTTGCGTAGCCACCGCGGGCGCCACTGGTCACACTACCTTGCGATCCGCGTGATCAGCGTCAATATTTTGGTAATTAATGAGCTCCTCTCCAAACGTGAACATGAGCATTCCTCACTGTCTGTTTACTACACACACACATACATTTAAACATTACTGCTTTGTTTGTTATCGACAAAGTCTGTGCCAGTCCCAACCTATTACTTACAATTACGTGCTAAGATAAGAGTGATTATGAACTTCGATTAATGATAGTTAGGTACATTTATATATTTACTCTAAGTCAATTCTAAATCTTCTTTTGTTTCATTGCCATCTTGTAACTTCTTAATAATCTTCTTTATCTCATAGCAACCAAAGAATTCAAAGCAAGTTCATTATTATGTTCGCTGAATCGTAAATTATCTAATTTTATAGATAGGCAATCCATATTTTCAAGCTCATAGAACCTGTGTATATATTTAGACATAGGTAGGTACTTTCCTAATTACCACCGATTATTTACAGGTAAGTATCTTAAAATATAAAGAACATCTTCCAAATAAATAAGTTTGTTGCAGTCATCAAAAATTATAATGATTATGCAATTATGTATACCTAATAAACCAAAAAAATCTGTTGTCAAGAAAAATGTGAGTAAAAACCCAAAGAATTTTGTTATAATAACAGGTTACCTAGTAGCAGTTTATTTTCTATTGAATTCCAATCACGACTGTCATGCCGTTCGTTATAGATGAGTGTAAGATAAGGTTGTGTAGATAAGCTTATAAGTAATCGTGCATCAATGTCAGCACTTAGAAGCACAGTTTAAGTATGAACTTGACCTTCGTGGGTATCTGTACTCAAGACTTGCTTCCTCGCTTTGATAACTAGCTTCTGCTTATGATTTCGCCCACGTTGTACCCGAATAAAAAGTAGCCTATGCTTTTATAAAGTATCCTAGGTCTAATTGATTCATTACGATGAGTATGAGCTACGAAAATGTTAAACATTCGCATTTATAATATTAGTAGGATTCACTGCATAATTTTGCACATTGGTTTGGACTGCTTATATTTGGCCAATATTTGCATCTAAGGGTCGGCTAAATGTACCTGGAACCGTTTTCCATTATCAAAACGTCTTTTTGCATAGAGCTCGAATCTTTGGGATCCTTTAAGAGCACAGATAAATAAAGTACTTAGATAAGATTACTTAGTTAAACAAAAAAGTTCTTTTAAACGAGGTTATAAACCCAATGTTATTTTTCCTCTCGAATTTTATGCAGGCCAGTTCGATAAAAGATTTCAAAATAGGGTACCAACCAGCTCGTATCCTCCTGATGCCGCTTCATCGCTAATCTTTTGCCATGTTTTCAACCGATGGGCACTTCATGATATACTTAAGTACCTTTTCGTTAAAAATCATGCTGACTACAAAAATATATATCAACACTAGCTTCTGCCTACGGCTTCGCCCGCGTAGTACCCAGATAAAAAGAAGGCTATGTGTAATTCTGATGTATAAGCTATATAACTGTAAAGTTTCATTAAAATCCGTTCAGTAGTTTTCGCGTGAAAGAGTAACAAACATCCATCCTCACAAACTTTCGCTTTTATGATATTAATAGGATAGTAGAATTTTGCATAGTTTAGTTGCAGTGATATAAACAATCTTTGAGTAACAAAAGTAATTTTAACGTCATGGTTTATTTATATTGGAAATTCTACGAAAAAGCCGATGGTGGACTTTCGATCCGGAGATCGTGGGTTCGAGTCCGGTCGTGCTCCGTTTTTTTCCGTTTTAGTTATTTCAATACTTTGCTTAAAAACAAAGTTAAATTGCGCGAATAATTTGAAGTGAGCAAATTTTGCTGCAGCCTTAAAACGTGCTTAAAACGGAAAATATCGTGATGAAACCGGCATGCCTTAGAGCCAAAAATTCGAAGGCACGTGCCGTTAGTTAGTGTTCCAATAAGCGGCAAAGAGTTGTCAGGTGTAATGCTAACTACATGCAAAACGCGGGTATATGCCTAATGTAATGTTTGGATGTGCCTCTGACTACTGCCTACCTGGTATCCTCAAATATTTATGCACTGAGTATGTACATGATGATGTACATCATAGGGAGTAGTGAGCTTGTTTATTTCTGTTTTTTGGAAGTTCGTTTTCTGTATACACAACGTAGCAACCAGCTCAATCATTCTTCTGACAATCTGAATAGTTTCTAATGAAGAGATTTTATTATGAATGAGCATTATATCTTCGTATTCTAATTGGGTAATAAGGTACTTAATAGGGATTCTACTGAGCAAATTACCTTATGAGAAAGGGGTTCTAATGAAAATTGATTTTCTTTGATGGGAATAATATTATGAGGTACGTAGGTAGGTTAGGTTAGGTACCTCCCAAAAGGCGTGATAGACCTCGTAATCACAAAAGTTAATAAGTATAAAAATATATTACATAATAAATTCCAAATTCCACTCTGTGGCGCAGTGGGCGAAGGCCCGCCAGAGACGTAGAAGGTGGCGGGTTCGTTCGATGTTTGTATGATTTGCAAATATTTGTCTCGGGTCTGGGGGTTTTTCAATGTATAATATGTATGTATTTACAAAAAGAAGTAGTATATCAGTCATGTAGTTCCCATAACTCTGCTTACTTTGGGCTAGATCATGCTGTATGAAAATGTCCAGCATTATTTATTTATTAATTTTATTTAATAACTATGACCAACCAAAAGTTTGAATGCGGAAAAGGGAGTCCAAATACATACATACATACATACATACGATAACGACCCATAAAGTTTATCTGATGAAGGAAATGAAAGGTCGAATGGCGAAGGTGACATGTGGGTAATGAAACTCACAACGGAACCATATTCAACTATTCATTCATGTATAAGGACCAAAAAATTTTGGAGCGCCTTACAAGGAAAACCGACTGTGATCAAGGGTCAGTAACATGACAATTTCATCCTACTGTCCTATCCTATCCTATCCTACTAATATTATAAACGTGAAAGTTTGTGAGGATGTTTGTTACTCTTTCACGCAAAAACTACTGAACGGATTTTAATGAAACTTTACAGTAATATAGCATATACATCAGAAAAAACACTTATGCTACTTTTATCCGGATACTACGCGGGCGAAGCCGTGGGCAGAAGCTAGTACTAAATATCGGGGAAAATAGTTCATCATTACGATCAACCTGTAGAATTCGACTGCTGGACATAGGCCTTCGCCAAAGAGTGCCATGACCAAAACTTCTAGGCACCTCCATCCACCAACTTTCCGCAACCTTCAAGATGTCTTCGGCTCATCGGTGAGCGGCCTTCCTACACTGCATGGTCTGGTTCGTTGTCACCATTCGAGAAACTTTCTTCGCCAGCGGTTATCGGTTCTGCGAGCTATAAGGCCTGCTTATTGCCACTTCAGCTTGCTACTTCTAAGAGATGTCGGTGACTTTACTTCTTCTGCACATTTTCTAGTATTGGACTTTGGACTTCGAATTTCGAATAAAGTATCGCAACATTGGTTAGAATAACAAATAAACTGGATACGTCGATCGAGACCGGAGAGCGATGAGAATCGCAATAGTCGGATAGGTACACTAATTAACTAGATATATCGCCTCGACGCTAAACATCGAATAGAGTATCGCAAAATTGGTTTGAATAACAAATAGATTGGATGTGTCGATCGAGACCGGAGAGCGTATGCGTGATCTATGTGGGAACTGAGTCCGGACGAACAGTTTCGCAAGAGAAGAATAATTGTCGCCGAGCGCACCTTGTGCAACCGGTAAGGTACCCGTTGTGACTTTTATTGTGAGATTGTAACTTGTGAAATTTTGACGAAATCATAATGAAAGTCCGAACGAACATATGTAGTATTAGGATTAAAGGTAAAATCATAATATCTGCCAAATGAAAAGGTATTCTGGGACATTTTAATGTTCCCAAGTTAACTCGCAAAAACAGAGCCCTTACTGTCTAGTTTTAGGTGTTCAAAACAAAGCACTTAAAAACCATGTACGTACCCTGCTTAAACAGTAATCAATGTGAGGTATGGTAGCAAAAAAACAAAAGCGCCGCGGCGCTTTATGTCCATATACGGGACTCAATGGACATTGTGTTTTGATATGCGTGCGTATAGTATACGGCTATAGCATACTTAGTGCTTGATTGAAATAGGAATAGTTTAGAATCAGGGACTATCGTACTCATTGGATGTAGCAGTCAGGCGCCTGGCACACGTCATATTTCTTTAATTAGTCTAGACAGGGTAGGTAGGTACCTCCATCGCAAGTGCGTGGCCGTTGACGTCAGTCAGAAAATAAACAGCTAGCGTAAACGTTTTTCACAAAACACATTTGTAAGTGACAATAAAATGTGTAGTTAAAAAAAACACGATATTTTTATCATGCCCTGAAAATTATTAAAAGGAATTCCACTATCTACCTCCTGGCTCCATCATCGAACCCTTGTTTCCAAGCCCAATCTGATGGACTCGTCAAAACTAATCATATGAGCCCAAACTTGAGGGGTTTTACTAGTAGCCACTGAAGACTAGCTATACATTTCCTTCCATCATCAGATCAGCTCCAAGATACAGATTATAGTATTTTCATCCGAACTACATATTATACAAAGTTTTATTTTGATACGATAATAAGAAGTATGTTAAAAAACACTTCCATAATTTTATTACATTGTTAGCTAATAAGAGTGTTAAAATAAGGAGAAAAACGTTTCAGAGATTACTAGACCTAGATAAGCACATCAGAAAATATCAATTAAAACAAACGTAACTTCATTGAATAAAGTTTATAACAGAAGCTTACGACATCCACGCGGACAAAAAAGTGTGAATAATACAAACTTTTGTCGCATCAACACTCTTAAAACCAATTATTTTAAAATACCAATTATCAGTTTGTATATTTTTCCCAAAGTTTTAGTACTAAAACCATTCCAAGCTTTGTTGTTGTTTCGTAGTAGAATCCAATTTTCTGACAATTAAAGCTTTTCAATAGATACCTCACACGACCAGATTAGCACACTTTATTTCTTTAAGTTAAGTGTCGTAATCCACGTAAGAAATAAGAGAATACGCTTGTATAAATACCGGCCGCATTAAAAAAAAAACATAATCATGATTCGTATTATTTATCTTCAGACATGTTACATAAATCGTTAAATGTTACCACTAAAGTGACCAACAAGCTCATACGGTCCACCTGTTTGTAAGTGGTTACCGTAACTTATGAAAGCTTTCAACACCAGAGGTATCACTTGCTGACCCTAAGACATAAAGAACACGCATGATGAGAAGTCTGATGTGTGAATGTTGTACATACTCAGGCTGATGACGTCAGTAGAAGCTGAGGCGGCAGCGGCGAAAACAAGCAAGCAGGTGGCGTAAAGCGGGCTCCGCATGATCGCTACTCGCGGCGCCTGCGCCTGCCGCTGCGCCGCCCTCGCATCACACCCTAGCGCCACGCCACAAGTGCGCAACACCTGCAAAAATACAAAAACCAGTAAACAACAGATCACGTGCGAGAAATTGGTGTAATTTCACTTTAAAATTCACTTAGTTGATGTTTCTTTAAGATCCTTGTGATTTCAATTAATAAAAACCTATCGACTTCGACTTAAACTACAGAACTGGCTCATTACAGTTTGAAACATACATGCAATATTGATCTAGGGGGCGGAAACTCCGACGTTGTGGATTCGAACCCCATTGTGTATTCATACACGGACAAGCACCAATAAATTAAAAAAAGTCAATTTTGCAAAATTTAATATGCCTTAAGATCTTTTCCATCTTCTATTGCAGCGCCCCCTAGTAACTTATGGCATTGAAAATTATCTAAAAATTATACTAGATATCATACAAAAATAAGATTTATTGATCAAAATTGATTGGAAAACCCGCTTTTCAATTGGATAAGCTATTTTGGATGTAAACTTTACAGCAACTTTACAGTGCCTATATTTACGGGTTTCTCACGTGGCGTCGTCGCGTTGTCGTGGCTAAAAATACATGCGTAATAATATTATGCATTTTGCGGCACAACTTAGACCTTTAACAAAGTCAAAGTCAAAATTCATTTATTCAATAAAATCACAAGGACCACTTTGAAACGTCGGTTTATATCTAGGTGCCTGTTCCTCCGCGACCAAGCCAGGAAAGAAAGGCAAGAAAACAAGGCTGGTTATTCTTTTTAATGATCCTTTTACAAAACAATAGGTTCGAGTTGGTGCATTTTCAATCAAAAGAGTTTTTGTCATCTAAATAATCAGATATTTTATAGTATGCCTTTTATAAAGCTTTTGTTTAATTACGTTTTTAAATTTGTTAATTGATAATATTTGTATATCTCTTGGGAGTTTGTTATAAAAGCGTACACCGTGCCCTTTAAACGATTTACTAACTTTATGGAGACTACAAGTGGCAACAGCGAGTTTATCTTTATTTCTAGTATTAACATTGTGATTATCGCTTTTTTTTTAAACAATTTAATATTTTTGTTAACATACATCAGATTTTCATAAATATATTGACAAGGGAATGTCATTATATTGATTTTTTTAAACTTTGGGCGAAGTGATTCTCTGGGGTTCATATTATAAATTGCTCGAACAGCCCTCTCCTGCAGCACAAAAACGGTATTGATATCAGCAGCACTCCCCCACAGCAGTATACCGTACGACATAATGCTGTGGAAGTAGCTGAAGTAAACTAGTCTAGCTGTGTCAACGTCTGTATAAAGACGGATCTTTTTGACTGCATATGCCGCAGAACTAAGTCTCTTCTATAACCCATCAATATGAGGACCCCATTGAAGGTTATAACCAAATAAAAGGTTCTTTAAAAAATTAAGCATCAACAATATCTCTCATTCAACAAGTTTGTAGCAAATTTTGTTCCTTTTCAAAACAATAGGTAATTTAATATTTATAATTAAGTGGTTTTTGTGTTGGTAGGTACTCACAGTGTTGGTCGACTAATTACGGGCAGATGAAAATCTTGACCAAAATAATTGTTTATGTAGGTACCTGTATTTTCTAATTGAAACTTTTGCCATTGTAAATTATAACGTAGTACTTTTCGTTATCAGACATATCTACACACTACTTACACATTATTTTTCAAACACCTTAATTAGTTGTGTCCTTAATTAGTTGCTAAGCTCTCAGATGGTACGTAGGACAACCGATGTTTTTAAGTTTTCATGAAGTAAGTTATAATATAAAGACTTTTCCTAATTTTATTATACATAGGTAGGTATGATTTTTACAACAACGTACCTACATGGCAACATAGACTCGATAAATAAAGTATCATGAATAAAATAGTTATGCATAACGTTTAGTAATTAGTCAATTAGTTGGCTACCACTGTTTATACCTAACGTGAGCTATACCTAAACCTGAGGGATATATAAAATTAAATATCTTTTTGAAAACGCGTAAGGTACCAGTAAACAACCTTACAAGTTATTTTATATTATCTTCATACTCAATACATATTTTATAACGTTTATCTTTGTTATTTGAAAATACTAATTTACTGGACTTTGCTTTTCGGTTTATACAAATTACACACAATTAAGACGTCACACGAGACATCTTTATCAATGTGATCCGTTTTTGATAATTATTGCATACGATTTCAAATACGATTAGGCACTTTCTTTGAAATCATTGACCGATAAATGTTTTATAAATTCACTTGGATTTCCTGATAAAAATTCAAGCTAATTATATATAGGTATCTTCTAATTATATGTAGGTATCTTCTAAATTCGACAACGTCATTCAGCGTTAGTTCGTCATCATAAATAGGTAATCTTATTTTCATTAGAAATCATGTACTAAAATGTTGCATTCTTTGTCTATTTTTGGCAATGAATCACAGAACTCATTAGCAAACTAACATTAAAATATAAGATAAGCTGTATTAGAATTAAATACTCGTCTGCAGTAAGAGCTAACAATCGAATTCTGTAAATTACCTTCTAAATACAAATACAATATAATATTAATATAACAATACATCCCCTTATTTTAATCCAGATTAAAAAGAAAATCCTAACAAGGCTCAAAATGAATGAAGGCATCAGTCACGCAAATTACATGTTATGTTTTTTTATGGAAAATAACTTTATTTTACTTGAGGAAAATACAAAACGAAACATCTCTGCTATAGGTAAAAGCAAGAATACATGTCAAATTACAATACCACGAAAATCAACAAAGCATTCGCCAATTTCAGGAAAAAAAGTTATATCTTTTAGTTCTTTTACTTCCACATTTCACGCTATTGCCACGTGATTCTTTATGATTTTTTTTTATAACGTGCAATCAACCATTGTAAAGATATAATTGGAATTTCTCTAAATAATATACCTCATAGGTATGAGTATATACCCCCTATATCAAACAACGCGCCTAGCACACGGATTCCCTAATATAGTACCTTCTATCTTATAGACCTACCTGCATTCAAAGCTAAACAATACAAAAAAATATAATATGTAGTTTTTATAGATATAGATATGTAATTTATTACCTAACAACCTAACTCAAATTCCACAAAAGCTCCATAACAAACCATAACATATGATTTTATTATAAACAGGCAAAAATATGCTAGAATGATTATTCCACCGACATTTTCCTGTTGTAGGTATCCAAATCGAACACCTATGATAGTCACGCAACTCAATTTAAGGCCATCAAATCCGATCACACCAGCGTTGTTGAACCGGGGACGTACTAATTAATCATTCAATGCTGATCACAGAATTAATGACCTGGGCTCGAGCATAGTAGATCGTACAATTTGTACATTTGATAGAGTGCCAGACTGATGTCCTTTACGTAGGTATTTTTTTAAACCATTCCGTTCGAGCGTTGACCTCGAGTACTCGGACATATACATACAATTTATTCATTTAATAACACAGTGGAGCAAAAAGTGGCTCAAATAAAGTGCGTTTACTCTTGCACGAGCCCGAAAGATCGCTACATTGGCAATTACATCTAGTTCCGGTTTCAGATCCTCCTCGGTAATTTGTTTAGGCTAACTGTAAATATACCAAAAAAAACCTAATTGAAATCTTTGCAGTTCTTTCTGTTGTAAATGAAACGAACGAGACTAATTTTGGCGTAATTTATAACGCGGAACTAGATAATAGTGTTGCTAACTTGCTAAAGTATAATTTAACAGAATATCGTAACAACTACAAGACAATTTAGCACTCTCAAGTCAAAACTGGCGTAGATAACATTAAATCTACAATCAAGACTTTATTAGTATGTACCTAGACACTTTTGCTTTGTCAAATATCTTGAATTCAGTACGTGTACCTCGTTACTTACAAGATCTACAAGACAATTACTTGGAACAGACGAATTCTCAAGAGGTATCTGAAGCCGGCAGCATCATCCGCTCCGATATCACTACATTTTTTGTTTCATTATGTCAATCAACCCGTTGATAATCGAGAAAATACCGAACGGACAATAGAAACGATAAAAAGTCAAGTTGCTATATGAATAACAAACATCATATTTCGACGTTTTCATAGGTAGATTACATAAAATTGCAAGTTGTATTGATACCAATGACTGCTCAACATTGAAACGCTAAATTTATTTTATTCCAAAAACGATCACCGTGAATCGAATCATTCATCCCGAGTCTCGAATTGATAAAGTAAAAAAAACTACTAACTTGAAAATCTGGAGACATCTTGGAAAATGTCGAAGCTCACAGCACACAGCCTTGCAAGAACAACTGACTGGCACATACACAATGAAGGCAAGTTGGGCGACAACTTCCGCGAAGAGATGAGCGAACTGTGAGCAATATACAATCCAGGAAGGCCGCTGTAAGCATTCGATTGAATGTGTTCAGTTTCATCCACGCGGGCGATATTCACTTTTTCTTCGAATACGTTGAGTAATCCACATTCTGATTAATATTACTTACAAAAGGAATCGTTTATCGATGTTTTTTTTAAGTTCCTGTTAGCATTGATACCTATCAGCACAGGTAGATAAGTAAGTATACGCTAGATGGAAATAATAATATATATATATCGCCATAAATATATGTCTTTTATAATATGACCTACGACTAATTGCATGTGTAATTCATAAGACAAGATTTCAAACGATTTTAAACCATATTTTTTATTGCATCAGGGCAGCTCTGAGACATAATAAAATCGGTCATGGCTCAAACATTTGCAAGGGGATTTCATACTTATTCAATTAGAACTATCGCCCTTAAATTTACATTCTTACGAAATTTGGTCTTAAGACAGATTTGGACTTAACGGTCCTTTTTGTATGTTTGCAGTATGAACATACTCGTAGAGGTTAATTGGTAAGTACTAGGTCTTGTTGCTAAACTGCAATAGTTTGCTTGGACCTAAGAGTACCTAAGATATCGCTAATGTAAGTTTACCAATCATGTTTTCTTAAATATAGTCCGTATATGCTCAGAACACATAAATAAATAATGCTGGACATTTTCATGAGACTACATGACATGACATGATATTTTTTTGTATATACATACATAATTCTGGGCATGGAAATTAAAAAGATTAGTAGTGTTATCAGTACTCATTTTAAATTACATGAAAATTATTCAAAAGTTATCGTTGGACAAAAATACATACAATGCAGATTTGTCTCACGTAATCCAAAGCTCTCGCTCTTTTAGCTCGCTCGGTTGAGCTGTCTCAATCAAATGTGATTATTTACACAACATTATATGAAGTTAATTACTATCAGAAAGCACTTGCAGATACAGATTCCAAGATGCTGACACGTATCATAATAAGCAGTACGCATTTAGAAAGCCACATGTAATCTGTCGTAGGGCCCCCAGAAGTTGTCCGAGCGAATGCAAAGACGGGTGCCACCGAGGCGGGCGGCGCGCGCGCGGTGTGGCAGGCGGCGTCACCTACTTTCACGGATGCAGCATCGGAGGAGCGCCACGGATCGCTGGACTGCGGGGTTGTATGAGGTGCGGGGGGGGTGGGGCCGCAAGGTCGCTTGAGGCAAACCACTCGTGGACAGAATTTCTTCGGCTCAAAGACACGCGCATACCAGTCCGAGTGCGGAACGCGGTCGCAATAAAAACGCTCGGATATATTTCACGCGTGCGCAACATTACCTCGTAGCTCTCGGCTCCGATTACTTAATGCGCGGCTAACTGTACAAGCGGAGAGTAACAAGATCAGGTTTTTTCGCTGCAAGTTCGACGATCGCGAGACCCGGGGTGCAGTTCTGGGTAGAGGGTCACAACACCGTCGCTGTGTCGCCGGCCACGACACTTGGAGTTGTTAAAAGAGCTATTTTTATGTAGTTACTGACATTCTGCTGAATCAACGGATTCTGCTTTTTTTTTGGGCTTTATTTAATGAAACAAAAGCTGCTAGGCTTTTATTTTTCATAAGATACTTTGATCATTTTACATTATAATAACGCGTTTGTTTTGGATATCATTGTCATAATTGGTACTAAAAACCTGTATTTATAAATACACGAAGTTAAATGCTCTCGTCCAGACTAAGTTTGTTATTTATAATCTGATTCTACTGAGATTATCGTTATGCCACTGTGCTGCGATTTATCTCTAGCAAATATTGGAGCTAAAATTGTAATTGTCTTCTGTTTGCAGTTTTAAGATAAATTTGGATCGCACATACTGGGTTGTCATGCTACGCTTGCTCTAAACTACGTGATAAAATAAGATTAACCAACAATTTAGATTCAAATCATGGTATAATCATAAATTCAAGGCTAGATACTAGAATACAAAACATAAACTGAGACTTTGAAAGAGTCAATAAACTTGATGAAATAGGAACTAAAGACAAGTATAGTACTTACCAATACTTGTCTTTTGTTTTGTTGAAAAAGACACTAAAGTTATATATTTTCAATATGTTGAAAAGGAAGAACAAGTTCTGTTTTCGTAATAACACCACACTGTGGTGTATAGGTAAAATACACTTTGGATTGATTTCTCTTCGTGCTATTCAAAGAAAATACATAAAATGCAAGAAATTTATGCATCAAGCATGTTAATTGAAGAGACGATATTATCCAAATATTTACCTCTATCAATGAGTTAATTTAACCTGAATGAGTACATTAAGGATTTCATTGTGGCGTGAAAAACAATGAGTGCCGTTGATTGGCGAACCGACGTCTGGTTCACGGCTAATTGAATTAACAGAGTTGAACACAACATGTCCATTAACTCTCTGTAAATATGGACTGTAAATCAAGAATTCGGGGATATCGATATATATTAATTGTTTATGCTCGCTTTGTGCGTCTAAACTTGTCTAAAGTATTTTTTTGGTAAGAATCGTGTATTAGGTTTTACTATAGTATTTTTATCTTGCTTTATAGCTTGATCAATTGGAATTTTTATCTGAAATTTTATAAAGCCACATCTCCAATTCATCCAATTATCTGCAACTTCCTAACATACTAAGTTGTTGGCTTAAGATATTGCAAATTGGTAATATCCCAAAAATACAATTCTAAGGTAGATTAAAGCTTAGAAAAATCGAACGCGTCAATAAATGGCGTATCACGAATGCAGCAAACTTAACTTTATTTCCCTCAAATTGCTGAGTTTGCTGTCTTTGTTCCAAACATGGCAAAAAGTAAAGGTTTTCAAAGGGTGGGAAAGAAAAAGTAAGTTCCGGTATGGGGTGGTAGCCACGCCCTCTTACCTGATCACGCCTACATTCTACCTGATGGAGTAAATAGCTAGTAGGTAGGTAGTAAGATATTAGATACAAGTAAGGACTGGGAGATTTAGACAAAACTATATCCAAAACCCTCCAGAAGTAAAGGGCTTGTCCGTTTCGAACTGACCGTTAAAAGAACTATCGCCATTATGCTTACTGCTAATTTGAACGTTTACAATTAGGTGGTATCATAATAGTATCAAGACAACAAAACAATAGAAGGCCACCTAGAAACCGAGCTGGACGAATTCATAAATCACAAATAAATTATTCTCTTTAAATCACAAACAACTTGCAATTCCGGTCGAGTCACAAACGAGTGGTGTCAAGCCAATCGGAAAACCCCATAACGCGTATGCCAGTTTTTATGTGAAAGTATCAGACAAGTCTTAGCAACAAAGTATCGTGTGTGGTAATTGAGTTCATACAAGGTGCATGTGACGAGTGGAAAATAATCTCGCAGAACAATAGGGTTGAGGAGATATGAGATGAATTATTAATAGAGTTAATGAGGCGCGCTCGGCGAGCGATAGTGGGGTGAGCGGTGCGACCTCGCACTCGCTAGCGATAGTGCCCACGCAGCCTAGCTGTCGCCAACAACCCGAAACTAATACTTTTTACATACCAGAGTTAGGTACAGCACTAGGCATCCTATCCTATCCTAATTCCTATCATACTATTCTATTATAATATAATACGATTTTAGATGTCTGTTGCAGTAGAATTCTCCGAAACGTTTGAATGGATTTGAATTAAATTTGGAACAGGTATAGATCGTAACTTAGAATAATATATACCTAGGTTAATTGTTATCCAAGCACCACGCGGGCAAAGCCATGGGAATAGGCTAGTGGTACAACATGAATTCTGCATCAAAACAGAAATTCCTTTTTATTGGACATCACTTATAATACGCACAATTATTTTATGTAGGTTTACTCAAATAGTTAAAACACATGTGTGACACTCACGTTTGCTCTGCATCTCCTCTAGATTAGTAGCCTAATTAAAGGAATAAAGCCATGACTTTATAATAGGTACGTCTGTAACGAAATTTGTTGTGTGTCCTGAATTCGAATGTGTTTGTCCTCTAAAAGATGTAATAATTGATTTGATGTTTTAATGTGGTTTGTGCTTACCAATTATAATCATACCTTCTATTTAGATAGTTGGTTATCTATCCACATAAAGAATTTAGTTAGTTTTTTGAACCTACCGACATAAGCAACAAAATCTTAACGTTACCTGCTAATATTGTAAAATCCAATTTATATACGAAATTCAAACAAACTGCAAACTATAGGTAACAATTTTAGCACTCACTAATGTAAAAAGTATGTTATTAGTATTTTGACCCAACGTTATCACGCAAAAAGGAAGTTACACCACGCGTCAGTAGTGATTTATGATTTTGTGTTTTCAAGTAAAGTCATATTTTTTCAACGAAATCCCCAATCATCTGTGTGACGTAACGTTTCACAACATGTAGTTAGAATCATATAGAGCTCGACCACCACTTGGCGCTGTGACTGCTGATAACAAGGGTCGCTGGCTATTCATTCAAGTTGTAATTAATATAAATGAATGGCTGGACAAACTTCCATAATGTTACTGTCACCGAGAGTCTAGTTAATATCATAAATCCTATTGATACATAGCATTATTAGGCTTGCTACTAGTGAAAAATAATATTAAAATGATTATCAAGGTAGAAAAAAGTATTACGAAGATTCATAAAATATATAAATGATTATAACAAAAACTAAAATAATTATTTAATAACGTGTATTTATTATATAATTATTTTAGTTTTTATATTTTTATTTAGAAACTGTAGCTACATAAATATTTTGTGAAGCCAAAGATGATGAATGATGATGACAAGCAAAGATTTAAAATAAAACAAAAGACGGAACAGTAGTCCTCCTTTTTTTGTAAATTATCTTAATTACAATAGCCCTTTATATCATCTTATTGTTTATGATTGTTTTATTGGTTGATAAAGACTATTCGATTAAATTTAAAAAAAAAACTATGTTGTTGCAAGTTCTAGGTGAATTAGGTTTAAAAAAGTACATAGGTACTACGTATCTACCTACTTTTTACTAGATAAGGTGGTAAGTCTTCAAAATGAATTATCTTTCACTGTGTTCTTTTCTTCACACAATTCTAATGAAAATTACACATTCTCTTTCAGTTTAAAATAGCTAAAAAAGTAAACAATACAGAAACCTGCCAATTTGACTTATCATTTACTAGCTTCTGCCCACGGATTTGCCCGCGCGGTATCCGGATGAAAAGTATTATATTAGTAGGATTGTAGAATTAGAAGGATTGCCACGACACTTTCAGTGTCATTCGTTTTTTTATTCTTAGAAAACAGTATTTCCGCAATACTTTCAAAGTCTGGCTACGCTTAAAAACAACCAAGAATTACGCTTCTAGACAGCTCATTGTCTGAAAATTATTTATCTTAGTGAAATCGTTTACAAGCTTTATCAAGTGTTACCTCACAATGGAATGCAATGATAAAATACGACAACAATTAATTGAGACACTCGTATAAAATCTATAAACTAAATTCTTTTTACTGATTACACGGTATTTCTTTGTGTGACGTAGAGTTTAGTGACGTCATCACTGATACTGTTACCTACTTATAATTAACTAGCTGTGCCCCGCGGTTTCACCCGCGTAAGTTTCGATGTTATACTCGTGATAACTTCGAAATTAAATGTCCGATTCTAATGAATTAAAAAGTATTTTCCTGCTACATAAATACCCTTGATGATAAAACTATTTATTTGAATAAGAATTAATACTACGATACGAATGTAACCAACTTTCTACCGGCCGCGAGATAATTAAATTTTAGAACACAAAAGCTGCTATTGTGACTTAACTATGATAGTTAGATATATGCCCTTATGCAATTTTTTGTAGGTAATAATGATTACTTTAATCATGTAGTACATATTTTTTATGTATCATCAATAGTTTTCTCAGTGCACGCCAAATAATGAATTTTATAGGAATTTGCTACTTTGGGTTACATTCTTACAATTTCCTTAAAGATCTCTATTTAAAAAAAAATGATAGCTTATGTTACTTCCTGATAATCTAGCTTTATATTAGTGAAAAAATGGTTAATATCGGTCCAATAGTTTCGGAGCCGATTTGGTACAAACAAACAAAAAAATCTTTCCTCTTTATAATATTAGTATTAGTATAGATAGTATAGATTACATAACGTCATGGAATCATATTTTAACCCGCAACGGCAGGAGCAAGTAAAGAGGCCGTAAGTTTGTTTTTTTTTATTTAGTTTCAAAACTAAATGTGTTTTTTTGTTGTCATAATCAAAACTCAAGGATAGTTTTCAGATATGTTTTACCTCCACAAGACACTAAGATCATTGCAATGGATGATGGAAATGCATATCGGGAGTTATTTTCATTTTCTTACCTTTTGTTATTCAACTAGTATTCTTAATTTGGGAAGTCCAGCTGTAGTAATATTTATTCTTAGATTCGACGCCTACTTTAATCTTTCAGTTTAATCTGCTTACTTACCTTCTTATTAATTTTACTTTGCTTGTTTACCTACTATTTAAATTTCATCATGATTTATCGTATTATACAAACTAAACTACTATATTTCAAATTTAGCTCGGTTCAGCCGTTAAAATATTACTAGCAACATGCATCCAAGCATCTAAACATGCATAGCTACTTTCACATTTACATTTACAATATGTTTCTTCACAATTCATAGAGAAATTGTTTTATAACCAAAGTATGTATTGTATACTAGATATCCTCGAGCCTGCTTAAGTTTAATTAGTATCGTAAGTGAAATCACTACAAGTTGCTGTTCCCGTATCTGCCAGTTAAAGGTTATCTGTGTTTACTTACTTTGTTTTAATTAAAACATCCTTAGGCACTTTTACTACCTACAAAGAGGTGTGTGAGTGATTTAAGTTACAATTCAGTTGGCCACTGAATGTATAAACTTTTTCTTTATATTGTTTGTTTGTTTGAACAGACAACCTCGAGACTGACTCGAACGATTTATATGAAATACTGGATGGTAGATTAAAATAAAAAACGAGAAATAGATTCTGGGGTGGATGACATAGATCTTGAACCGTTTTTAATTTAGTCGGCCAGCCGCCAGTTCTACCTCAGTTCCAGAGCAAAGCTCGGTCGTCTACTAGCTTTAATATTAATATGATTCAGTTTTAGGCTATTATGATTCAGTTATAAGAGAGTAATAAGTAGGTACGTTCGTTCAAAGTTGCTAAAGATAAAGCATAAAGAAAATCTGTATCTTCAATGGCTTCCTGTACAAGCAGGTGCAAACTTTTTGCTAAGCTATATGAAATGTCCACAATGAGCTTAGTAATAAATAATGAATGAGTACACGGGAAGCGCCCGTCTGAATGGCTATGCTGACTCATACCATCTTTCGCTGAAACGATGAAACATGGCGTCGTCATAGGGCTAGTCCAGACGAATAAATAACGTGGTTTATTGCCTGCCTTGTTCATCTCTGTCACCAGCCAGTTTTGGTGACAAATATAGGCTTAATTTTATATGACGGTATACTTCCAGAAGCCATAATTATTATGCATTTTGTCTTTAAAGTTGGGGGCGTTATTACCAGCGTAACTTTATAACATATCTATCAATAAGATTAGCTTCAGAAATTTTGTGAGGAAGAAATGAGATAAAATAATGTCCTCTAAATTTAAAAAGATAGACTTTACGTTGTTTAATAAAATAATACGTTGTATTCGGATTAACAAGGAAGCATTTTCGATTTGATTTACCTAAATACCACGGAAAAATGTTTTTGGATTTTTTTTAAATATCTCGGTATTAACTATGATTACATCCATTTTTAGATGAGGGATATAAATAAGAGGTACTTATATGACACCCAAAACTGTACCTACTATCGCTATAAATGGAAACTTGTAGAAAATTGTGTCATTAATAAAATTGAAAAGATATTTTTTTTAAATGAAATTTAAAAAATAAGAACCTGAGTAATATCAAGTTAAAATAATAAAAAAAGCTTATCTTTAGGTAGGTACTTTCGGAAATACTTACTATGTGTTTGTTTGATATTTATTTATTTAATCATAAGGAAACTATGAGCCTTAACATATGTTAATTCTAAGAAATCTTCCAAAAACTTCTCATTAGCATAATACATTAGGTTATGTACTAATTGTGTAGTAATTAAATTCCCCACGTTTTTTATAAGGGAACCATATTTTTTGCATAATTTCCATTTCCCTAAAGCCCAATTCTGACAATATACTTATCTTTGGATTGAGATCTGTCGATATCATTTGGTGAATACAATATTTCTTATTCAAAGCCACCATTTGACTCATTTTATTGGTCGCTATAATAATCTCAGGTTAATTAAAAATGATGGTTTACATATTGATGACCAATGAATTTTTCACATTTTACAAAAAAAAATTAAAACATTTCTGTGTTTAAAAATCAACTTCTTTTTTCAATACTAAACTATTAAACTTTTCAATTTAATAAACTTTTAACTTCTTAGAACTTCTTTGTGTTTTAGCAGTTTTAGTATTATTTGTTCTACGAGATTTGTTCCGGGTCTGAGTGTAGTGGTACATTATCTTGATCAGGATCGAAGTTCCTGATACCCACGACACAGGGAATCTTAGTATGGGGTCAGGACTACCACACGTATGACTGTTAGTGTTGACGACTGTTGAGTGTTTATTATTTGTCTAATAATAACAATAATACTGGACATTTTTATACAGCATCATCTAGCCCCAAACTAAGCAGACCTTGTGTTATAGGAACTACATGACTGATAATCTACTTATATACATATTATTTATTATATTATTATTTTGTAAATGTAGTACGATTTAATAAATTGATTATCATTTTATAATTGATGATAGCTTTCTAAATTTATTCGACGAGTATGATAAGTAGCATTCATAGTATAACCAAAGCAATGCCTGGGCTTGAGCGCGTGGCTTACCTTCCATGGACGAATATCATTTTATTAGTGTTACCACATCATTCACTGGTTTATATTCTTGTGTTAACTTAGTTACATTTGTAGCTTCTACGAGATACATAGTTTTCACGTTTCTTTTAGAAAATTATATTTGTTTTTGGAACGATCTAATTTAAGTAATGGGGTTTATGATGTCTTCTTTAGTTCTACTAATAGCGTGTAGGCAGTCAGTCACAGGTAGGTTAACAAATAGGGAAGGGTACAATAATAACAGTACCTAGATAGGTATTAATTTGCATAATCTAGCCAAACAGAGAATACCATGTACTTACAGAATTAGAATTTATTTAACTTGCCTCAACATAACGAGGTTACATCAACTCGAGTACCTCGCGTACTTACAGTGGATATGTCTGTCTATGTAGCTTTAACTTGTTTCGTTGCTATGCAATCGACTTTCTAATACATCATACAATATTTTTTTATCCTTAGCAGACTTAATACTAGACTTCTTACAAGTTTCTTACCTTAGTATCGAGATCGTGGTTCCGCAGCTCTTGTTAAAAATGTATAACTTCACACGCAATTCACAACAGAGAGCGTTAGCACGTAAACGTAAACAGTAGAATCGAGGGAAATGCTTTGAAAGTTGAGGAGGGTCGCGGAAAGTTTGCGTGTCGGGAGTCGGGAGCGTGTGTGGTGTAGACGCGAGCTGACGGCCGGCGGCGAGGCGGCGCGTGTTGGTACTGAGTGGCGACTGTGGCCGTGTGGCGAGCGAGCCTGGCCTGCGCCCGGCGGCCGCGGCGGAGACTGCCCCGCGCGTGCGCCGGACCTGTTCCATGCAGCCTCCCGCACCGACCGAGCTGCCTGCCACACGCCCGCCACGCAACGCCACGCCACTCAACACGACAGCCTTTTTTTTTAAATGGGAAAATCCATCATGGATAGGTACTCTTCCGTCGCGGGGGCAACAGAAGGGTTATGCCGTACTCCAAACGGCTACAACCACTACTGTGTTTCTTCCTGACACCTTGTCTGCCAAGACTACGGGTGTCTTCCGACAGCCTGTGCCAACTCATCCTTCCGACATTCACCACCACTCTTCACCATGGTATTGTTACTGAAAGACATGAATCGCATCACATCTCAAAAAAATTACTTGAATACGAATTCCAACCTTGAAGTCATACAAATCGATTGCAAAAAATACATTACAACCAATCTGATTTCGGAGATAACAGGGTAGCACACAAATAAACAAACTGACAGCGTTTCATATTCTACGATGTGTGCAACATTAGTCGGTTAATCGTGGAAGCGTAGATGTGCAAAAAACATCAGTTATCAGAAAAGCTAAAAAAGATGATTTGTGATTTAGGCAGTTTCTGAGAGGAAATAGGGTTTCAGAAATGTGTTGTGTGATACTAGGGCATGCATTCCGAAATACCGGAATTCCGTAATTCCGGAATCTCGAATAGATTCTTCCGATATTTCAATACCGGAATTGAGAGGCCTAATATCGATATTCCGATATTAATAAATTTTACTCAGTGAGTGGCATTTTACACAACAAAACGCAACATTTCTACGTTCCGAAGTCGTATAAAAGAAAGAAGACCATTATTAGTAGGAGTGCTGCATTATTTGCACGATTGGGAAGACTTATTCGCACAAACCTACGACAATTAACCAAATGACATTTTAGAAACATGCTCAATAATTGTATTTAAAACTAAACTAAAAAGACTATTATTAGAAAAAGCTTATTACAGTATTAATGAATATTTATCAGATATATTTTAATGATATATTATGATTTAGAAACAGCTGTGACATTGTATTTAATTTGACATTATTATTATTATTATTATTTTGACTGTGTTTTTTTGTATTTTTTTTTTCAATTATGTTTAAAATTATGTTTGTAATGGATGTATTAATAATTTTGCTTACTATATAATTTTTGCATGCTGTAAAGCTGATCATAGCTGTACTTCTATTAGTAATTATGAAATCTCATGAACCCATGTTTCGCAGAATAAATGATTATGATTATGATTATTATTATGACAATAGAAATTTTCTGAGATTATCGTCAATTTACTACGCCAGTACAAAACTCACAGTGAGCCTAATCCTACACATGCCCATGCCCATCCAAGCCCAAAATGAACATGGCATCGTCTTCTGACGAAGACGTTTCAGTCGAAGAATCAACTCTACAAGAACCGCTAAACAAGGAACAGGATAAATGCAAGATAATCCGCAAGTATCCATCTGTATATATCAATTTTGATAATGCAGGGCTTGTCAAAGAAAAAAAAAAGATATGATAACGCAGGACAACGACGTTT
Source organism: Perizoma flavofasciatum (assembly GCA_958496245.1). Taxonomy (NCBI): domain Eukaryota; kingdom Metazoa; phylum Arthropoda; class Insecta; order Lepidoptera; family Geometridae; genus Perizoma; species Perizoma flavofasciatum. The sequence continues at coordinate 5,923,066 of OY292425.1, read as the reverse complement.
GCATCTGACAGAAGCATGCAAATATATTTTGTGTGTCCTGCCTGAGAGTATGGAGAGTAAATAAATAGTATAAATAATGCTGGTCATTTTTCACACACCATCATCTAGCCCCAAACTAAGCAAAGCTTGTATTATGGGAACTACATGACTGATCTACTACTTAGGTATATACATTTTTTTTGCTGTAAATACATAATGCTACATTGAAAAAAATAGACCCGAGAAAAATATTTGCAGATTCATATAATGAATAAGTAATATTGTTGTTTTAATTATTTTGATCATCAACTTTTTATGTAAAAATAATTACTGCGTGCGTGTGTAAGTGTGTAATATCGTACTTTTTTATTTATACACAAGTTATTTGATCATTCCTTTCCTCAAAACAGAAAAATAAAAAAAATTACAATTCCGGAACCAGTTCCGGAATTCCGAAACTAGGTTCCCAGCATCGAAATTCAGTTCCGGAATTGAATACCTTCCGATATTGCATGCCCTATGTGATACAGTATGATTAGTTTATTTGACCATTCTGTAACACCTATCGTAGCAGATGCTACAATGGTACGAACAGTTTTTTAACAAATAATAGGTACATATACTCCTGACCCTACACTAGAATTCAATGTAACGTGGGTATCAAGGATTATGAGTACCGTACCACAACACCCAGGCCAGAAATAAATAACTGCAGAACGTGCAAACATTTGTCCCGCTGCGGTAATTGAACCCGCACCTCTTGCGTTGCAGTCGGCTTCTCGCCGCCGCGCCATAGAGGTCGGAATTTATCAAAGCACTTCTGTCTGGATTAAATTTATTCTTTTGCATTGAATATAATACGCCATAAATCGTGATCGTAGTAGTTAGATTCATAATTAATTAATTAATTTTAGCATACTTTTTCTTTATTCTTTATATAACACACAAATAAACACTTACGAAAAGGCAGAATTAAATGACATGTACAAAGGCATATTTTAATAGATTATGATATATATATGACGGAGCAGGTGGCTCCAAGGTGGTTTTAAAGAAAGAGTGTCGTCAGCAATGCTGACGACATTACCATCACCAGCATGCTGGTCACTCATAGTTGACGACGAAAGTAAACTCCAGGAGATGTTCTTCTAATTTATTCTTCGTTGTACAGAGTGTTTCTAGGTCTGTACGGTCCGACGGCTCGAGCGAGAATGAATCGTACTTTTTTTTTTTTTTCTGAATGGACTTTAATGCTGCAGGGCCGCAGATGGCCTTGGTCAGCGTCACCGGACTACGGCGAGCGCAGAAGGCGCTCAGCCTGTAAAAAGTTAGGATGGGGCAACTAGCACAAGGGCACCACTTAGGTACGGACCTCGGCTTGGGCCGTTGCCAGAGGGGGTGGAATAGGAGAGAAACGCCCCGGTACATATCTGTACCGTGAGTAGGCGGAAGTGGGGACTCGTCGAGCCCGCCGGCGGGCTCGGTGTATCTGTGGAGTGTTTGCTCTGTCGGGACTTGATGACGTCACCACCGCGTTAGCGGTGCTGATGGGGTCATCGGGGTCACCAAGAACGTGTCTTGGTCTACGGAGGGTTTTCAACTCGGGTGACTCGATCGAGTAGTCGGGGATAGTGGAGATTAAGGGGTTCGGGTGGGATGAGGCCAGTTCATAATACCGCTGAGAAGCGTTTTTTATGAATTTGGCTATGGACTCGAGCTTGGTGTCTCGGTGGAGGTCTATGTTGCGCGAATACCACGGCGCACCGGTGGCCTTGCGCAAGAAACGATTTTGGACAGCTTGGAGTTTTTTGACATGAATGGAGTGGCCGAAGGCCACTGCGGCATATGTCATAATAGGGCGGATGCACGTTTTGTAAAGTGTCACCTTATTTCTAAGGGACATTTTGCTCTTCGCACAGATGAGAGGGGAAAGGCGGCCAAGGATGAACTTGGCGCGGTTGCTCACTTTCGTAATGTGAGTGAAGAAGGATAGACGTCTATCAAGGATCACTCCTAAGTAACGGGCTGACTTAACCCATGGGATGGGTTCGCCAAAGAGTGAGACCGTTCTTGTGGGCAAGCGGTTTCTCCGAGAAAAGAGCACTGCTGCACTTTTCGTTGGATTGACCTCTATGCGCCATTTACGGAACCATGCACTTAAGGTGTCGAGAGCGGCTTGCAGCTTTATGCGCACTCGATCAGAGTTCTTATCGGATGCGTATAAAGCTGTGTCGTCCGCGAAAAGGGCTAGTTCGACTTGATGAGTCCGAGGAATATCGCTGGTATACAGCGTGAACAGGAGAGGAGCAAGGACGGAGCCCTGAGGGACACCGGCTCTTATGGGTCTGGGGTCAGAAAGAGTACCTTCCACGCGATAGCGGAAGCTTCGATTGTGGAGATAGTCTCGTAAGATGAGCACGAGTCTGTCTGGCACTCCGAGTTGGAATAGCTTGTAGATCAAGCCATTGTGCCAGACTTTATCGAAAGCTTTCGCTACATCGAGGAAGATTGCACCTGTATCTGCAGGCCAGATAGCGTGCCTCTTGGATAGGATGTGCTCCGTGATGCGGAGCACTTGCTGGGGGCACGAGTGTCGGGCTCGAAAACCGAACTGCTCGTCCGGGAGGAGCCTGAACTCGTTTACGTGGGACCAAAGACGATTCAGAAGGAGTCGTTCGTAAATCTTCCCCAGGGAACTGAGGAGACTGATAGGGCGGTAGCTGGAGGGTTCATTTGCACTTTTGCCGGGCTTACGGATGCCGATGACGATGGCTTCCTTCCAGGCATTAGGAAATGAACACGAGGACATGGCTGCATTGAAGATGCTGACTAAGAGATAGATGAGGGGAACTGAGAACTGCTTGAGTACTCTGTTGCTGATGCCATCTGCACCAGGGGATTTCTTAGGGCGGAGATCCTTGATGATCGTCATTACCTCTGAAGCTTTGACAGGGGGCAGAGCTGGGGCAGAGGGGGGTAGGGAGATAAGGCGCGTGACTTCACTGTTCACCGTATCGAGGTGAGCAGGGTCAACGGGGTAGTGGCTAGGAGTGCATTGGGCTTCTAGGCTTTCAGCCAAGCAGTTGGCTTTATCCTTGTCATCGAATGCGGGAGGCTGATTGGGTCGGTTGAGGGGCGGCATCGTCGAGATCATGTCTGATTTCATAGACCGAGCCAGTTCCCAGTAAGCCAGGTGACTGGGTTCGATCCCTGAAAGTAGACTGTCCCATTGAAGTTGGCGGAGATCTTTAATGCGCCTCCGCACCTCGCGGTGTAGAGAGCGCATTTTGACTCTATTAAATTCGGTGGGCCAGCGGCTGTAATAGCGGGTAGCTGCGTTTGACTCCGTGATCAGGCGCCTCACATCATCTGGCAGGACCAGGCGGGGGTGAGCCACCACCGGGACCTGTTTCGATGATTCGCTAATAGCGTTTGTGATGTGACTGGTCAGAGAGTCAACCGCGATCGAGATATCACTAGGGGTCCTAATATCGTCGGGGATTTTATCTAAGTCGGGTGAATGTATAGACTTGAGAGCTTTCCCAAGTTTATGCCATTCTACCACAGTCTTAGTTGGAGGGGGAAGATCGGTGGGGGGGATGAATCGTACTCGGTCCGTCGCCCCTATTTATGCAAAAAACAAACTCAAGCAAGCTACTTGAATTTCTACATTTTACAATCATTTAAGTTTACAAATGGTTTTTGAAGGTAAACATGGTAAAAATAACAATTTTTTACACTGTAATTTGACTATCTAAGTGATGATTTGTTAAATAAGTCATGGTTCTGCGCCGATGACTCATTGTGGAAGCATAATAACGCCTTTGCGCCGACATATATATATATACTATATTTTATAACAAACCTACTATTTATTTCCTAAGCTTATAAGAACTATGTAACTCACCACCATCTTTTTACTTATATATAATTAGAAAAATCTATTGTATCAAGCCAATCAATCTGGACAGCTGACCACAGACGTGTGGTGGTACATCATACCTACTTGCCTAGTAAGATATGTACCTACCTACTAGGTCACGCCAGGTACCTGTCTACATTCTAGCTCACTATAAAAAAAAACTAAAAAACGAGAAACCTTCACCACCTTTCATTCTGTTTTCATCTGTTTATTCCTATCGTTCCACCGATAATGGTATCAGTCGGAACTATGCGTTGTGATCAGATGAAACAGGACTCCTTTGATTATCTGTGATTGATGATGATGTAATGTTAGGACGTGTTCTGACTACGCCTACTTGGTATCGCCAAAGATCGTACTTGTAGTGCGATCTCCAACATGGTGATTACAGTTGTAAGCGTGTTTTTTTTGTTTTTTTTTGATACTGTGATCTGATAACAGGTTCAGTCGATACCCTAAAATAAATACTGGTACGTGACAGAACTCTCACTAGGCCACCAACAACCACAACTCTTTTATTACTGAAATTACCTACCCCAATTATAGATACCCAACCGCTATACGTTATAGATAGGTTCTTATTTTTGAATACTTACACCAACTGCGGTAGAGTATAAAGGCACTTGTAAACGGCCTAGTTTTGTGGCAATTATTTGCTGCACTAAAAAATAAAAAGAGTAGAGATGCACTTATACAATTGCAGCAAGAAATTGGAACTATAAAAGCAGTTGACGTGGACGGTCCCTTCTAGGAATGAAAAAAACATTAATTTTGAAAGTGTCTCTAGATCCCCGCAGTCCATTTTCTTCGCAGTCCCTAACGGTAATAACCTAAAACTAGCCCGATTACGAGCACTTTAAGAAGTGGCTAGACAGTAGTGTAAAGTAATTGATGGAGCTATTGCCATTTCAATGATCATTATCACCCAGAAGGCTAATTAACTCCATTGCTTCAATTTACTTGCAAACTTCATCATCCAGTATTATCGATTGCAACATGAATCGTTACGTTTTGTCTTAATATTATCTAGTTACCAATCTTTTTATTAGGTACCTAAAATATGCCATCATGTCTATACATGTCAATGATGCCACGTTATTTATAAGAAACTAGGTGGTAGGTACCTCTCTACTATCTGAATTTTTTATCAGTCAGTAACACAGCCTTAGTTTTCAGCACATACCTAATGTGATTTAGGGTAGGATACAGTAAAAAGTTATCAGTTATTTAACCAGCTAATAGGTAAGTCATCCTAGCGCATCGTAGCTACTTTCCACAAATTACTGTTAGGTACTCGTTTGCTGCTATATTGCATAAAACATAAAAGAAAACATAAAAAAAATGTTTTATTCATGAAAAATAAAATGGATGATTTTTTTCAACTTTTGCCAAACTACATAAACAGTTTATTGGCATCTGCTTTCTTTACAAAAACATTTTCATACCTACTTATACCTACCGAAATAACTAATACATATCTTAAATACTATTATATTAAACTACTTTTACCTACTAACCAACTTTAAAATTCTGATTGTGAGATATCAACGTGAAATAAGTCGGGCAAAGGTGGTCCACCTGCTCGGTTCACCTTGATAAACCACGGGCACTTTTTGTTGCCTGTAGTCCACCTCAGTTCACCTGGGTAAACCATGGGCACTTTTTGTTGCCTGTAGTCCAACCCTGAGTTTAGAATACTGAGTGTTGTAATACCACACGGTACTCGTAGTTTCTGATACCCGCGATACAGGGAATTATAGTGTGGAATCAGGACTATGTGTGTGTAGATACACAGTTTGGTGTTATTTGTTACTAGATTCTGCCCGCGGATTCGCCCGCGTGGTTTGATAAAAGTAGAGTATGACTGTCTCCAGGCTTCAAACTATGTCCATATCAAATTTCATGACAAACGACTCAGCGGTTACAACCTATACAACATATAGGTATAGATATTTCCGATATAATTTTACTGATTTAATTGATACTTATGACCAAATCACAAAATATCATAATAAATTGTTATTCTGATATATAAGCTATATTACTGTAAAATTTCGTCAAAATCACACCCCCTAAGGGTAGTTTTGTAAAATTAAAAATACATAATTCATTATTTACTTTATAGTTTATTTAAACCGAGTTCTGTGTGAATCGAACCAAGAATAAAAAAAACATACAAACTTTAGAACTCAATTGCATACCCCCAAAGGAAGGTCTTGAAAAATAAATAATACGTATTTTTTTATTCATTTTAAAGTTTATTTGTACTGAGTTTTGAGCGAATCTAACCAAGGAATAACATTTTCCATAGTAGCTTTACCACCTATTTAACCCTATATATCATTCCAAAACCTATCTACATATCGGTACTTAAAACCGTAAATTATCTACATTCCAAATTTCATCAAAACAGGTTTAGTAGTTACGGAGATACGTGGTAACAAACATTCACACACAGACTTTCGCATTTATTATATTAGTAGGATTATCATTTATAACATTACAATCCGATTAGCCGTTTCGAAGATAACTAAACAACCAACCTCTTATGTCAAACGCATATACCTACGGGCTCCTTACTTCGTATCAGTAATAAGCGGCAGTTGTCATTTCAACCAAAAGTCCAATGATTCAATGTTCATCAGATGAAAAATCAATAGCTTTTTCGGTGTAAGGATTATACAGGAACGGTAAATCGTGTGCCGATTTCCGGTACGGGACTCCTATACCTCATCACTTCATCAGTCACGGTTGCACTGGCCTAGTACAGGGTAGCCAAGAAACAACCAATGACAATCTGGGGAACCTTTTTGACTAGAATAAGTTTTTCCATCTTCCTAGTAAGCTAAAGTCACTTTTAACTGGATAAAAAATGTTATAAAATGTTTGGCGTCAGAATGATCACATATCCCGATCACTTGAACGACAAACTGATAAAAAAACGCTAGTAGGTACTTAGTTCCGATGCTTAATCAAATACCGGAAACGTTTTCATGAGTAGGTGATTCAACAAGATACTGATACGTATCAAAGCGATACCAAATGTTCAGAGTACTTTTCATTGACTGATGTTAAATTCACAATAATAATAATATAATAATAATAATAAAGCCTTTTATTATTATACCAACTAATTTTACAAATTACTTTAGGTAGCTATATATACAAACTTATATTGATTAGGAACTGGAAGAGGCCTATACCTCTCTTTGGGTATAGGCCTCTTCCAGTTGACTCCATTTCCCTCTGTATCTGGCTATGAGCATCCATTGTTTCCCAGCAGTTCCTATGACGTCATCTGTCCATCGTTTTCTTTGTCGAGCAGGTCTTCTTTTGCCACTAGGTTCTGTCCATCTAGTTGCCTCTATAGTCCATCTATTTTCTGTGTATCGGGCTAAGTAGGCCCTTTTCATTTTAACCTGAGCGCTTGCTGGAGCTTAAATTCATAGCTGCTCATAATGCTAGGATGTTAAACACAAAGCAATGTAAGCAAGCAAGTTTTTTCCTACTGAAAAGAATAGGCACCTAATTAAGTTCTGCTTGACATTGCACCATGACCTTCAAGTCAAGTCTTTTTATCCTAAGTCACGTCAAGTCATTGAGTGATGTAATTTCGTCCTTTGAACGGATTACACCCAGGCTGCCGCATGCCCACCGGCTAAGTTAGTTAACAGCCATTTGTATGTGCGGCACAAAACACTGGATCTGAGCGCACCTGTTTTATGGTATTTATGCTTAAATATTTCCGCCGCCAAAGAGTAGATGGACGGAGACTCCATTTTCCTCTTCCTCTTGTCAACTCTGGGAGTTATTATTGGCTCTCCATTTTTTCTATTGTACACAAATTAACGCATTCAAATATGACAAAATGAGAGACTATTTGAAGTTAGTGAGAGGTAATTATAGAGTGGCCGTGTAAAGTACAAGCAAAACATACTCGTATACATTGCTACTTGAACTTAATAATCTTTGAATTGTTGCCGGTGCAGTGATTATTTTTAGTAAACAGGTCTTCATCATTATCAACAACTAGTAGATGTCTACTACTGGAAATATAAGCCTCCCTCAAAAACTTAAACGATCTTGGGTTTTATCTATCTGTCTTCTACTAATTTCCCGAACCCTTTGTGATAAATAATAGGAACATCCATTTTAGCCGAAGATCTCAAGAAGCGCAAATATTTAAGTCTCGACAGACAGATTTTTCCTTAAAAAAGCCGTTTTTCCATTGTAAAATATTTAGGTGCATTACACCAACTAAACTTAAAAATATTTATCACTCTCTTTAACAGCAACAAAAAAAAGAGATTAACAATTTAAGTCAAATTAGTCAGATTTTAGTTTTCATTACAAGTTGAGTCGTGATTTCGAAACATGCTTACAAAAAAGAGCGTGACACGTAAACTAATTTAATGGAATAAAATTCATGCCATCTCGTGTACTGTCAGTAAAAGAGCGACAGTTTAAATTAAGTTTAGTTGGTGTACAAGAGAATCGGCGCCAATATGTAGAATTGTTTTAATGTTGTATGTTTGAGGAGTCATCAGTTTGGAATGAAGATGTTCCATTACGATAACCTGAATGCTTTGATGCGGAATGAATGGCACCTATTTTGTTGCTTGCGTATTAAATTTAACACACACAATCCTCACTAAATGTTTTCAGTCTATAATCTAGATCTAAGTATCTAAAATCAACAACATGAATTTATTTAGCGTGGATTTAGAGCTGTGACGATTTGTTTTTTTGTTTCTGGCTTTTTTAATACAAATAATAATCACCGTGGTGGTGGCAGTGGTGATGAAAAGGAAATGGTTGTCAAAGTTCGCGTGAATGTATTGACCGGACCCTTATTCGCACAAGTCATCGTTGTCATGATAGGTACCTACTAGCCAGTGTTAAAGGCAGGCCCTCTGTTTCATAATCACTCGCTAACTTAGCAAGCCGCTAACTCTTACCCTTTTCTAACACTAAACTAAGGATAGAGGCTTACAACTTTTAGCACGCTGACAAAGTTAGCGAGTGATTATGAAACAGAGGGAGAGTCATTAACACTAACAGACGACGCAGTGTCAAGGCCTACTCGTAGAAAAGATAGTTAGCTATTAAACCTTACCTAAGAATAATCAAAGTATTGGAAATATGGTATCAAGAGGAATTCAAGTAGGAATAAAAATTACAAATAAACACACAGATATATATAGTCCCTGATTCCATGGATTCCCTGTATCGCGGATATCAGGAATTACAGGTACCCCACAGGTGCTTTTTGATGGCGTTCACATTCAGCAGAGTGAGACGGTAAAAAATCTAGGTGTTCTCATTGACAGACAGATATCATCTGGACCTCAGCTAATTGAAGTCAACCGAAGAATTTTTGCTTCTGCAGGTTCCCTTAGGAGACTTCGTAACTTCCTTCCGACTGCCACTAAAATTTCGCTTGCACAGTCTCTCCTTCTTCCAATACTGGATTATGCTGATGCTTCCTACTTAGACATTACAGAACAGCAGCTGGATAAACTTGAGCGCCTGCAAAACTTTGGTATACGTTTCATATTTGGCTTACGCAAGTATGATCACGTTTCTGAGTTTCGCAGTAAACTCAAGTGGTTACCCATACGTCTTCGCCGGAATACTCATATCCTAAATCTGTTATATAACATTATTTTCAATCCTTCCACACCTTCCTATCTCAAAGAACGTTTCCAATATATATTTATCTCTTCCATGCTCGATCCCTGCGCTCTTCTGAAACTCTTCAACTTCTGACACCTGTACACACCTCCTCCTACTCCTTTACTCATGATAACTCCTTTACAGTGCAGGCTGTCCGTTTGTGGAATGAACTACCTGTTACCATCAGACGTGCTAAATCATTACCTATTTTTAAATCTTTGGTCAAGGAACACTACTTGTCCTCGAGTCGCTAACTGTTGCCTGTTTCTGGTTTATCTATGTTTTGGATCATACAAAAGTTATGACGTATATAATATGTAGGTATATTGTATATAATAAATTGTGTGTATTATAATATATTCATAATGTGGTAAGTACACCAATTAAACCCCTTTTAAACTTGCTTACAGTCCGTTCCATCCAAAGGTTGTCTGGTAGAAATCGCTATTTAGCGATAAGACCGCCCATTGTACAACATTGTTAAAGTTGATAGTACTTAACTAAGCTGATATGTTATTTGGTGTACAATAAAGTATTTTCTATCTTCTATCTTTCTATCTATCTACAAGTACCGAACAAATATCTGAAGGGCATGCAATCATCTGCCTGCAGAGTGAATCGAACCCTCCGCTACCTCTTGCATCGCAGTTGGCTAATCGCCCACCACGCCATGGAGGCTGTCATTATGTTCAGATGAAGTGGGAATAGGGCATCATCTGAAAGGGTCTGGGTGTGTTCTTATAAGCCTTCTAAGGTAAAGATAGGAATCCCTTATAATGGATGAAATAGAATAAGTACCTAATAATACTCATTTACTTTGTGATTGTGTATTTATAATTTCCTAACACACCTACTTATAAAATACCGCGTTCGGGAATGGAGGTGGGTAGCTGGTCTTCTAGAGGTACTACGAGTGGTAAGGTTAGATTGTTTAGATGTAAAAGTTGTTTTTAGTGGCAGCTGTGCCGTCAACAGCTACATCAGTAGGCGGGGCTGAAAAACAGCGTGGCAGAGTCCTCGATCTTTTTACTTAGGTACATACAGACATACTTTCTTATTATACCTACTAATTTAATTACCTACTTATTATAATGTCAAAGTCAAAGTCAAAGTCAAAATTCATTTATTCAATAAAATCACAAGGACCACTTTGAAACGTAGGTTTTTATATAGGTGCCTGTTCCTCCGCGGCCAAGCCAGGAAAGAAAGGCAAGAAAACAAGGCTGGTTATTCTTTTTAATGATCCTTTTACAAAACAATAGGTTCGAGTTGGAGCATTTTTAATCCCAAGAGTTTTTGTCATCTAAATAATCAGATATTTTATAGTATGCCTTTTTATAAAGCTTTTGTTTAATTACGTTTTTAAATTTGTTAATTGATAATTTTTGTATATCTCTTGGGAGTTTGTTATAAAAGCGTATACCATGGCCTTTAAACGATTTACTAACTTTATGGAGTCTACAAGTGGCAACAGCGAGTTTATCTTTATTTCTAGTATTAACATTGTGATAATCGCTTTTTTTCTTAAACAAATTAATATTTTTGTGAACATACATCAGATTTTCATAAAAATATTGACAAGGGAATGTCATTTTATTTATTTCTTTAAACTTTTGGCGAAGTGATTCTCTGGGGCCCATATTATAAATTGCTCGAACAGGCCTCTTCTGCAGCACAAAAACGGTATTGATATCAGCAGCACTCCCCCACAGCAGTATACCGTACGACATAATCGGATCTTTTTGACTGCATATGCCGCAAAACTAAGTCTCTTCGATAACTTATCAATATGAGGACCCCATTGAAGCTTATTATCTAGGGTGATACCTAAGAATACGGTGGTGTCCATAAGAGCCAACTGTTCATAATTGATTTTGATATTTGCTTTAACTTGTGTAACATTGGGTAGTATAAATCTAATACACTTTATTTTATTTTCATTAAGTAGGAGATTGTTAACGTTGAACCATTTTACAACCTTAGAGATTGCATTGTTTACATTGTCAAAATCGGTTTTTCGTCGCTCTAATTTAAATAAAAGTGACGTGTCATCTGCAAACAATACAACCTCATGATCGTCCCTTACAAGGTGGGGTAGATCATTAATGTATACTAAGAACAAAAATGGTCCAAGAATTGATCCCTGCGGTACACCGATACCAGAGACCCCGGAGACCGTTGTACTTAGGCTAGGTAAGTTATTTTATTTAAGGAAGTGTTAGCGGCTTTGTTTCCAGCCAAGGAGGAGCATACTCCACCATCGATGATTCCACCTGGTGAAGAAAGTGACGAGGTTGACTCCGATGAGCCAGCTCGAGTATTATAGGAGTTGAGGGAACAGTTCGAAGGCTCCTTGCTAGGAATACTGCTCCGGGGCCTGACGGCATTCCAGGTCGGGTCCAGGTCGTGGGTGCTGGCCTTATAAGACTTGGGTTCCAGACTTCATGATCTGTTCAACGCGTGCCTAGAACAAGGGCAGTTTCCAGCGCAGTGGAAGGTTGGTCCTTTTACGGAAAGATGGGCGTCCTGCAGATTCGCCTTCAGCCTACCGTCCGATAGTACTCCTTGATAAAGTAGCTAAGCTTTTGGAGCGCGTTATCGCCGGGCATCTTGTTGGGCACTTGAACTGTGTTGGTCCTGACCTGAATGACAGCCAGTTCAGTTTCCAATGTGGGCGATCGACAATAGTTGCGATTCTTAGAGTGAAGGCTCTTGTCGAGGAAGCAGTCTCTCGGGGCGAGGTGGTTTTGGCAGTGTCACTTGACATTGCCAACGCCTTCAACTCCATACCATGGAGTTGCATTAGAGAGGCATTAAAATTTCACCAGGTGCCCCTGTACCTTCGTCAAATAATAGGTAATTACCTAACAGAGAGGTATGTTGTTTTTGAGGGGCAACATGGTTTAAGTCAGAGAAGGATGTCGTGCGGTGTTCCGACGACGAACCGATCCACAGGGATCGGTTCTTGGACCACTCTTGTGGAACATGGGATATAACTGGATTTTAAGAGGGGCAACACTCTCTGGAGTAAAGATCACATGCTATGCAAACGACACGTTGGTGACTGCAAAGGGTCAAATAAATGTTTGACCCTCTGCAGAGAGGCAGCCATCCTGGCAACTGTCGGAGTAGCTCAAGTTGTCAATAGGATCAGGATGTTGGGTCTGGAGGTGGCCCTAAACAAATCTGAAGCCTTGTGGTTTCATGGGCCACGGAGGGCACCTCCATCAGGTATCCATATTGTGGGTGGTGTCAACATCGGCGTCGATTCGACAATGAAATACCTGAGACTCGTCCTCGACAGCCGGTGGGATTTTCGCTCCCACTTTCGGCGACTGATGCCGAAGTTGATGGGCTCTGCAGCTGCTCTTGGTAGGCTTCTTCCCAACCTCCAACCAGCAAATGTAGGCTGTCGCCGCCTCTAAAAAGTGGTTGTGCGCTTCATGGCCCTTATGGAGCTTCAGTGTGGGCTGACACCAGAATGTCGCCCTATTGCGAAAACCGCAACGGGCGATGGCTATCAGGGTGATCAGAGTTTATCGAACGAACTCCTTTGAGGCGGCGTGTGTTCTTGCAGGGTCTCCGCCTTGGGATCTGGATGCTGAGACCCTCTTGGCAATATATTTTTGGCGGGAGGAGGAATTAAGTCGGGGTCAGCGTCCTGCCCAAAGAGAAATCGGAGGGACGGAGGTCCGAGCTACACCAAGAGCTAACTGAAATGTGGCTCGCAAGGCTGTCACGCCCAAGTGCCGGTCAGAGGACGGTAGAGGCTGTCCGACCGCAGTGATTGAATCGAAGCCACGGTGTGCTAACCTTCCGGCTTACGCAAATCCTCTCTGGACATGGCTGTTTCGGGAGGTATTTGTGCCGCATCGCTGGTAGGAAAGAGACGGAGAGATGCCACCACTGTAATGGTCCCGAAGACACGGCTCAGCACACACTTGAGTCGTGTCCTGCATAGGATGACCAGCGCCAAAATTTGACCGCTGCGATTGGAAAGGACTTTTCTCTGCCAGTCATAGTTACAGCTATGGTAGAGAATGAGTCAAGCTAGCAAGCTATGCTGGTCTTCTGTGAGGAAGTGCTCCTACAGAAAAAAGCTGCGGAAAGGGAAAGGGAACACTCCTACCTTGACCTTATTCGTCGCAGGCTTCTCTGCCCATAAATTGGTTCGACAGCGTAAGAACAGAGGCGGTGCGCGCGTCCCGCACGCGCCTGACTAGTGGATAACCCTAATTTCTTGTTGGGGCCCCAGAATCGGGGCTGTCACCGCCGGAGTTCGCGGAAGATTGCTCGTGCGTACCCGTGATCCCCTGGCAAAGGTGCCCAAAGGAACACCGTGAGGTTTTCGTTAGTAGGAGTCTGACATAACCGTCCGCCTAGGAGGAAGGTATCCATGATGGACTTCCTCACAAAAAAAAAGTAAAATTTATTTAAGGGTATGTTAATAAATGTCCTTAATTTTTTTTATTTGTTACGATCACGGTAAGGTTTACCCTGGTCTTATACAAAAGATATTTCTTCTATAACTAAATGAGCGACGGCTAACTAATGTCCACGTAGCGTGCAGCTTACACGTGTCACACAAAAACCGAACCTAGGTTCGGATTGATTGATGAGATAAGACCAATTACAATTTATTTAATAATTTATAGGCTGATGTAGGACTAGAAAATATAGTCTGCAGTGCGACCAACGATGTTGCCGGCTGATGCATTAGCATAAACGGTCTTTGCTAGAAGCCGCCTGCAATGGCGCCTGTCGCACCGATCACATTAGATAGAAACACGGAAAATTACATAGCTCGTTGAAATACTGCGAATAAACCACTATTTGCTGGATAATTGTGCTCGTTTACCTACTCAAGATACCTTTACGTAGCACATTTCAATGCGCTAATGATTATATTACTATTTTATTTGCGTTATCGTAACTTAATAAATACATTGCCCGTTGATTACAGTCTCTGCGTTATTTATTTTCATATTTAACTTACTGTTAAATACGAACAAAAGTAGTTACATTTTATAAAATCATTGTTAGGGTTATGAATATTGCATTGGCGTATTTAATTGGTCTATTTATCTATGGTGTAAACAAAGGTAATTTGCAGATTGAACGTAGTATGCTGGTGTCTGGCCTAAGCTTATTACCTGCGCCATTATCACTTGAGTTAGTAAATCACACCGATCGATAATGTCAGATAATGATCTGTGTATCAGGCGTCAAGCAAGTGTGAGTTGAGAAACCGCAACCTTTACTGGCGCCCGCCACGCCGCGCTGCTGTGCTGTGGTGTGTTCGTGTGCGCATAGATTTATTAAGTACAAAGTCTGGCACAATTTATCTAATAATGACGACGTGTAGGTACAAAGTATTAATAATTTTAACGAATTTAGGTCACATTTTGAAATTGAAATTGGCTATTAGGCTCCTAACAAGTGTTATGAAAAGCGTTTCAATAGCTAGCCGCATACGCAGTAAATACAAGTACTTATCTCACACTCATAAGTGTCAATTTATTCTGTGATCGATTGAAAGCTAAAATTTTCTTATATGATGGAGACATGATATAGATAACTCTGTAGATTTAAGTAGAAGCGGTCTCAGTTGCCTGTTAGGAGAGCAAATGTAAGACGGAAGTTCTTAATTACCACTTGTAGAAAAAAAAGAAGTCTATTGATACATTGCTAAAATAACATAAACTAGGAGCATTATTTAGGGCGAGTATATTTTTCATCGCTTACTATTGCTAGTTTAAAATGCCAGTAATAAATAATAAGTAAATAATTTTTAAGCAAAGGCTTCCCTCAACCGCATCTTTCTCTATTCTGAACCTCTTGCATCCAGATTTTCCTACCTTTCCTACAAATCTATGTTTTGAAGATTCTGGTGGTTACATTAAACCTACCAGAACTCTCAAAACAAATATTTCTACCTATCAATTTGATGGAAAATTACATGCAAAACACAGCCAAATAATGAGGTTATCGTCGCCACTTACTATACGCTAGATCTAATGTAACCTACAGATCGTGTTGGTACTTGTTCCAGTTATTCATTGAATCTGAATTATATTTAGCTCGTGATAATAAGGGACGACTGATTGAACACGAATATTCTTACAAAACCCTTATCTAGGTCGATGAATAAAAATTGAATGTATATACGTATCTTTATCCACATCATTGCAGGCGCATCCTTGCAGAACAACAAAACTTTACTATGCTCCATCATTCTATAAAGTAAATTTTATTCGTATCTGTTAATTACGATAGTTGTATTGTTTAATCCTTCCGCTCCTCCTTATCTCAAGGAACGCTTTGAGTTTCTTCATTTCTCCAATTCTCGTTTACTTCGGTCATCAGAAACTCTTTCTCTAAAGACTCCTGTGCACAGTAGTTCTTTCTACACTGACTCTTTCACCGTGCAAGCTGTACGGCTGTGGAACTCTTTGCCGGTATCGATCAGGCATGCTCCATTACTGCATTCATTTAAAGATCGTGTCAAACTATTTTACTTACAGCAGTCTTCGTCATGTTCTTGAGTTTTTGTGTGGTATGTTTTACGTTTTATTTTTATTTTTTTACTATATTCAATTTGATTTGATATAGAAGTTCAAATATGTGAGTTTGTGTATGTAATTGTATATATTTATGACGTGGATATTAATATATATTTAGATATGGGTATTAGGTATTATATCAAAATTAATGTTTAATTTGTATTTTTATATTTATTTTTCACACTTTTATTCAGGCAATAGCACCGTCATTCTCTTAAATAGTTCTCTTCATCCTAAGGTTGTCTAGAAGAAATCGATTTCAGCGTTAAGACCGCCCATTGTGCATTTCTTTTTACTATGTTTCTGTGTTTATATTGTAAATTGGTGTTATGCACAATAAAGAGTTTATCTATCTATCTATCTATTATAAAGCCAGTAAATGTATATATCTTGCCTTTAAGATCGAGTTCATTAGCCAAATCTAATAATAAAATTTCGACGCCTTCATTTTTTCTCATGGTGTTATTTCGACGCCGTAATTCATACTGTCTCGAGTGTTGATAGATAAAATGAGATAACTACTAAATAATATAATGTTCAAGGTGTTTTTTGTTGAATGAAGGTTCAAGCACACAAAGTTCACGTGTTTGAAAAATTATGTTATTTCAATATTAAAAATACATAAAAATAGAACGTGTCGGTTCAAAAGGTTTGATTAAAGTTGCTGCTCTAGCATGATTGAGCAACGATAGCCTACAAAGCTGTGAAAATTCCATTATGGTTCCATTTCTTTATAGTACACATAATTTCTTCAAAGCTATTAATAGCTTCTCTTGCAGTAAAAGTTCGTATATTGAAAATGCTCGCAGTCAGTCAAAACCAGGCTTAAAGTTTCGCAAGTTGTTTGTCCCTCAGTACTTCACGGCAAGTTAACCAGCTGTTATTTAGCTACTCCTATCACCGACGACTAACCGATAGGTTGCTTAAATAAAGACTCCTAAAATCAAATTGTGAACAAAGCATAAGGTTTGTTCACAATTTGATTACCTTTATAAAAAGTACCTTTAAAGTGCCTTTATAAAAAGGTACTTTTTATATTGAATAAATACTTACTAACTTCTGTCCATGGCTTCACACGTGCGGCAACCTGATAAAAATTAGCCTTCGTGTTATATTAGGTCACGAGCATTGACTGTTCGCAATTTCATCTAACTCAGAGATTCTTATCAATAAACATATATCCAAATATGTATACTTTTGCATTTATAACATAAGTAGGATAGGATTAGTAAGTACCTACTTAATGCAAATAAGTACTCTGCCTAGTGAATTGATATTGAAAATATGAAGAAGCAAAATGTGTAATATAACGTGAAATAGATAATAATATATTATGGTAATGTTTACGGAAACTATGTTAAATGGATCTGGTAATAATTATCACATCCGCCCGTTCAGTGGATATCTAATATTAGCTGCCATTAATTATATTTTGTAATTACTAAATCAGACCAAAAGTAGCCAATATTATCAGAAATCACAGTTTTTTTGATAAAAAAACTGTGCTGTGTTTTACAAGCTTTGATAAAATTAAGTTTAGTAGGTTTACAAGAGAATTCTATTCTATTTAATTACTTTCTTTGACAATGCCCCTATATACAGCAGAACCATTCCATAATTGTTAGCATGTAACCCAATAATTTTAATATTATGTACTTGACAATGCACGTTTACAGCAGATAATATTATTTAATATGACTTACTTTTTTTGTGTTTATTTTTTTTATTTGACTTTGTTTAACTTTCTCTTTTGTACCTATCAAATTTTTATTTTCTTTGTTGTACAATGCCCCCCTTTACAGCAGCAATTCAACCTATTATTACAGTAACCTTACCTTATTAATGATGTAAACATTCATAGGTATGTAAGTAAAATACTTGCCTGTTTCACCCTTCCAAATACCTACAATGTAAGTTTTGTAATATTTTTATCGACATTGCCAAGTGTAGGTACAGTATGTTCCCAAGGTTAAAATAAATGAGTATAGTTATGAGTAATCGACATCACATTAGCTATGAACTTTTAAACCCAATGATATTATGTAATGTACATTTCATTGATAAAGGGGTTATTATCATTTATAGGGTTTCGAACGCTTAGGTACAGTTTCATCATGTCCTTCTGACTGTCTGTCCGTTCGTGTGTCACATCCGATTTCATCCTCAGTTCAAAGCATACCAAGATAAAATCCACATAAAAAGTTACACGCGAACAGGGCATTAGGACATTTGTAGAGTCGACTTGAAAGTTCTAGTTTGATAGATATAAAATAATTTACTGCCAACCAAATAATATTTCATCTTAGTTATTTATGTACTATAAACATTGACAATGTTATACAATGGGTGGTCTTATCGCTAGATGGGTGCTTCGCAGGTTATCGACATTAGGTACATTAATGTACGTGAGTGACCAAATAATTATAATTTGATGACCTCTGTGGCGCAGTGGGCGAAGGCCCGTCTGAAACGCAGAATATTGCGGGTTCTATTCCCGCCGCGGGACTAATGTTTGTTTGATCTGCAAATATTTGTCTCGGGTCTGGGTGTTTTCTATAATATCTATGTATTGACAAAAAAAGTATAGAAGTAGTATATTATGGGAACTACTCCCATAATACAAGCTCTACTTAGTTTGGGGCCTAGATGATGCTGTGTGAAAAATAACCAGTATTTGTTTATTTATTATTTGATGGGTGGTCTTACCATTAGATACGAGTAAGTGCTTGTCAGTTCATCAACATTACATTAATGTACGTAAGTACCCAAAATTATTTTCATGGTATCCCTATGTTATTCTTTATTCAGTCCGCATAGGCATCCGAGGCATAAAATAATTGAGGCATATAAGCGGTACGTATCAGACCGAGACACCCGCCGCCGTCACATCACAAATACCCTAATTACATCAATTAACGGCATGTTACCACTATTTAGCTTATTAAATCCGACAGCAATAGAATAACTGATATCTTCTCGGTAAAAGTTAAACGATTTTCAATTTTATCAAAGCCTCTACCACAATAAACGTGCAGTGGCTGATAATATAATGCGAGCCAAATAGGTACATTTTGGCTTGATAGAAGTTTTCATAAATAATTATTGGTAACTAATGGAATGCCCAGCGACTTCACTTCTTTCGAGTACAAAGACTCACTTAATCCCCTATATGTAATTTCAAAATATCGGTTTTTGTGTATTCCCAACAGACTCAAAGGAACCTAATACCCTTCAAGCCGGTTATATCGTCGGCAGGTATCCTGGCCAACGTTGATTTGTATAATAATTTTGGACACAAGGTTAATCCCGCGTAAGCAGTAACACCAAAAAATCTGCTGATGCGATAATAGACGAGCGTCTAGTTCAAGTACTAATTAATTCTATACACAACTTCGCTATAAAAAAGCAAGTACCTACAATGCCATTTATAGAGTGTATAGCCGTTTTAAGAGCTTTTGTCTTATAATGTGAGCGCGTGGGCGCCCCCTCGATTTCATTCATTATGTGGTGTGTATTTTCGAAGCCTTTAGGCGTCGCTGCGGCGGCGTTTTATCACTCGTAGACTATGTGACGAGCTTACCTATTTGGGACTCGAAATGTGTTGACTAGTTACCTATTTGACATGTAATAAATAAGTATATCGTGGACTGGACGTGCGACGATGAACAGGTACAATGGAACATAACTTTTATAAATTGAGTATTTGTTACTCAGAATACGATGCTATTAGGGTTGTATATAAAATCACACTTATTGCCCAGTAAAAAATATTATATCAAGTAAACGGATTCTGATATATCCTACCCACATCAATATGGATTCCTAGGTCTAGGTTAATAAGCCGTTTGATTATATAATAATTCAGGTTTAAAAAAAGTTCTTATACCTTGGTTTTTTAATTATATTGTACTAGCTTCTGTCCACGGTATCACCCGCGGGATATCCAAGTAAAAAGCATATTGTAATATTCTAGGTAAATTAACTCTTCACCTATTCCACATTTCATCCAAATCTCTTCAGACAATACGCAGATTGCCTTTTTCATACTTACAACTAAACAAGGCCGAATTGTTTTTGAACATTGTCATACCTATACCCCACTAGCGGGAATTATGACCTACTACGTGGCAATTAAGCGTACATACAAACAAGCAACCAAAGTATCAATCACATATTGCCGACCTTGAGACATAATGGTAAGTCTCAAGTGCCTGTAATATCACCAACTTCCATATGTTTCACCGGAACACAGCAATGCCAGCACTACTGCATGGTGATAGGTATTGGTATTAAAAACAAACTAATATACTTTCGCATATATAGTATTAGTAGGGTTGGGATAGAATTATGAAACTGTACGAAAATGTATAGGGGTGTGTTACGTTACTGTAGAAGGCCTACGTCGTAGACACGCTAACGAAAAAACTACTTCGTAACATAAGTTAAAACCTCATAATAAAAACCTTCTTTCTATTGGGAGGCAGCAGCCCTAGTGCTATCCGTAGATTAAGGAATGAGCGGGTTGGTCCTTTGTGTCGCACTGTAATTTTTTCACACAAACCTCCATTGCATACTGATAAACTTCTTGCTCCTGATCAGGTATTTTCCTCGCTCTGGGTTCGTGTAAGCTTATAATGAGGCTCTATTATATTGTAATTTTGCAATACATAAGTGGGTACTCGTAATTATCAGCCTATTAGCAGATGAGGCTTATCTTCCCAACCATTAAAATAAAAACAAAAAAATCTGTTATTATATTTGATCATAAACAGCTTTCTGTAATGCACCATTCATAGTAAGTACCTTCTGTTATCCTGAATGAATGAATGAAAATACTTTATTTTACACTAAACACTAAAATAAACAAAAACTTAATACAAACGGAGAAGGTTGCGGTAGCGGGTTCGATTCTTGCCGCGGAACAAATGTCTGTACCTATGATCTGCAAATATTGGTCTCGGATCAGGATGTTTTCTATGTAGAGGTATAATATGTATGTATTTACAATAAAAAACGGACTAGTGCGAGTCGCACTCGCACACCGAGGGTTCCGTACAAATTTGTAGGTACTTATTATAAAGTTCAGGAATCGATTCTGCCAGTTTTTCCGAGCTTTTCCCGAAATTCAGTTCCCAAAACCATGAGCAATTACAAATGTATAGTTTTCAGATTGTTTCCTGTACTTGTAGTAAAAGACTATTACTTGCCAAATTTCATAGTTCTAGGTCAACTGTTAGTACCCTATAAATTTTGATTCCCTTGAGAGTGTCGAAATATACGTTTCTTGCGGCATAAACTGCCGTATAATTTTTTTAACGTTAACTTAGAAGTTTGATTTTTTCACAGCTTCAAGAGACTGTAGACCTGAGTATATGGTTTTCATTTCAACTCGATATATCCACGCGTTCCCGAGATAAAAGGCTCTTGACAAACAGACAGGCGGACAACAACGTGATCCTATAAAGGTTCCGTTTTTTGCTTTTCAGGTACAGAACACTGAAAAAGGTATTATAAGTAGTATATCAGTCACGTAGTTCCCATAATACAAGTTCTGCTTAGTTTGGGGCTAGTTGATTTTGTGTAAAATATGTCGAGCTTTTTTTATAAACAAAATATTAGTGGGCAATTTTATCGCCTAAAAGCAATCTCTTCCAGACAATCTTGGGATGGAGCCTGTGTTGTGGATTATATTGCACGCCATGGACGGATTATTTTGGGGCAATCTGTCTGGATGGAGAAGAGAGTCGATTGAGACACATCCTGTTTCAATTTTTCATAGATCCAACAATGCAATTTTTTAAAACAAAATCTTTCAACAACATATAAAATTGTAAAACTACCTATTCTCCTTGAGAATCTCACCATCTTCACACACTTTCATAGCACTTTGTAGTTGAATGTGGATTATCATTCGTATTCATGAGAAAATTCTGAAAAAAGTTTGGATTGTTGCCATTTCGCTGTCACGGTCCGAAAGCCTCTTTTTACGTCAGTATTTATGAATGTAATATGGGTCAAACTGAAACAAGCTACAGTAAAAAATAACTTCATAGTTATTTCTCGCAAGCAGAGCTTCATATTTCAAATTTTATGGGGTAGACGATTTAACCGATCTGATGCACTGTAAAATAATGTTGGATCTATTTTATTTTTCTCAAAGCTTGGACAAAAAAGTTGGATGCAATAATATACCTACTCATAGCAAGTTATATTATAGTAAGATTTGAGCAGTAAAACTCTTTATTTAATCATCATTATGAACAATAGCCTCAAAAGAACACTAGAAACTTTATTTGTTTTAAGCATGACTTTGTCTAACATCAAAGTACAACCGATATTTTTCTAACCGATTTTATTTTTATTTATTAAAAAAAACTCTCAAACTTACAGCCAAGGACCAAAACGTTTTAGAGCTAAAGATATTACAATTTACAGAGAACATACAAAAATCATACAATAATTAACGAATATACCTACGTTTTTTCATAATAAAGACATTTCAAAAAAGGAGGAGGTTCTCAATGCATCTGTATGTTTTTTTGTGTGTTTGTTAAGTGGTTACTTTAACTATCGCGAACCGATTTAATTATCCATTTTAATGGGTAAATACATTCTATGGAAAAAGCTCACCCCTAAGGGTGAAAAACATCATCCCACTTTTTTCACCGTACTTTTTCTCAACTTTCCGCTAATTGAAATATCGCACCTCAAAATTATTCTCATGTTTTGAGCCAAGCCTGAATGTTTTTTTAGGAAAATATAAAACCGGCTTCATACTCTTAATACTCTATTTTGTCCCACCTTAAAATAAAAAAATAAGGCATTTATTCAAACTCATTTAGACAACCCAGCACTATTAGAATATGTAGTTTTCTAAAGTATCTGGTCTCTGGTTAGAACATTTTCTGCACTGCCAGCGGCGTAAGTATTCCAGGTCGTACTAGTGCTATTAGTACATAAAGATGGGACTGGATGATGACCAGTGGTCCGGAGGGACTTTTGTCCACGTGAGTTTTTTCCATACAAACTTCACCATCCTACTACGCTTTCTAGAGGCGGAATTTCGAAAAATATTTTCTATAAGTTATAAAGACCAAAACGAACACATCTTCCAAATTTCAGGACTCTACGGTTTAGGCTGTGCGTTGATTGTCAGTCAGTCAGCATGTGTATTTTTTACCAGCGACGTAATGGCCGTGGCCCCTATAATATGAGTTTGCCGTATGAGGCTGTTTGTTTGCATGTTTGTCCGTTTAGGTAAATGTTTTGTGCGTTTTTTTCCTCTGAAACGGCATATAGAGGTATACAATTAAATGCAGTCTTTTGAAATCGATTTGTTTGGATGGTTTTTAGCTAGGCTTTACTGCGACAAGCCTCGGGTGCTGATTGCGACACCATTATTGTGATTACTATTATGACGTTTATGACATAAAAGCATGATCAGAACTTTTATTTGTGAATTTTATTACGAGAATTGGGCCTCTGATACCCGATTTCGTAGTCTGAAAGATGTACGTGACCTTTGGGTGTATGAAGAATGTTATGAGAATGAATAAAGCTAAAGAGGTACCATGATCGTAGCAAGTGGGAACAGGCGTATGCGCACATACTTTATGTATGTGTATGTATGACTATTATTGTACAGTAAGTTCTTGAATGATACTTTATCAGACGGTCTACGAGTCTTGACCTCATGCAAGTAAATTGGGAATGCCCTAGTTATAGGGAAGCACGTACTAAAGATCACAATAAGAACTCGCATTCTTTAGCAATCAGTTCCACCTCAATAAGTTGATATTCAACATGTTAGAAAGAAAATATATATAATTAAAAATATATATATATCGTAGTGGCACTAACAAATTGTTACTTCTTTATTGATCTACTTATAAGAAAAATAATAATAACGTGGCCTCATTACCTGATCGTAGAACATGGTTTGTAGGTATAAAGTTTACTATAAATAAAAATATCATTATTTATCGCGCGCCATGAGGCAACTTAATGACACAGGAAAACGATTTCTTAACTTCTAGCCAAGATCCAGTTCCTTCCTATTTTATGAGCGAAACTAGCCTCTACCTACGGCTTCCCCCGCGTGGTACCCCGATAATAAGCTTATCTGTTATTCTAGGTCACGAACCATACTTGTTTTAAATTTCATCCAAATCGATTCGACGTGACCTATATAATTAGCAATAATTATCCAAACTTTCGCATTTATAACATAGAAGGATAGTGGGATTATTTCAGACAATCATTGTATAAGAGAGACTAACCAAAGAATTAACTTCTGGCTCTTGCCATGTTTTTACCTTCGAATATAATTATCCAGAAAAAGCGTCGTGCATACTACTCTCATTGATATGAGTTGATATTTATTAAGTATGTGTAGATTAGTATCGTATTACACCATCTATTAACACTCTTCATTTGTTTAAGTATCTACTACGTATTCCCTAACATCCCGTTTGATACGGGGGGCTATATAGATATAAGTACCAGGTATGAGACCGTTACCAGCCTGGTTGAAATTCTTCCCAAGTTTGGAATTATGAGTCTAGACGAGGTTTATATATTTGGGATTATTATTATTAATCTAAGAGAGGGCTAAATCTTGTATCTTAAAACTAAATAGTTTGGAAACCATTCGCGAGCTAGCAAGATTTCGCGGATGGGAACTGGGAAGTATGATTACGCGCGTCGCGGGAGTTACGGTGTAGTTTTGGCTTCACTTCGCCTGGTATTCATTGTGTTATAGGTGACATCTGGTTCTCGTCTGATTATATGACTATCTGAGACTCACGCCTCTGGCAGACTTTTATGCAGGCTCTATTAAGACTAATAAGACTAATATTAATCTTTATAACACAAATCTACTATAGATTACTAAAATAACGCTGTCAACCTATCACGGGGAACGCTGTGCTTTGTGTGACCTTTTTGATACAAAGCAAAACCACGTATCTACATCGTTTCTGCGTGCACGGCGGATCCATATTGGGTCGCATATTGTTTTTAAGCATCATTTTAATTATTATTCCATATAAGTTTACTCACAAACTTTTTGTTTCGCTTAAAGAACAAATGCATCTTTTGGTAGGCACAATTTATTTTAGACTAAATTCATTGGAAATAATAATAAGATAATAAGATTTGAATTTGAGTCAGAATTGGCAGGTGCCGTTTCATCTTAGATAGCCCAGCAACCATTCCTTAAGTATATAGTCCTTTAATAGCCCAGTTTATCACCCAATATTTCCAGTAGTTTCATTAGTCGCCATCCACAAAATAAGGTTTTTTATATATGTATTTTACAAAAAGGCCTCTTAGTGTTGGCTTCAGCTCCATGCCTGTAAAGGCTCCAGGGATAAGCCTGAGATTTTAAATATAAATATGATATAAACAAAGTCTACATTATTTGGGCATAGCAACAAAACAACTAAAATATTTATTTAAATAATTTTAATAATATTCATGTAGAAAATCCAATCGGTAAACTTGTATTTTTTTTATTTTAGGACTTAACTGAGATGTTCAATCCAATATTCATAAAACTTTAACTGTGCTTAGATGAGCCCATAGTTAAATTGTCGCGGGGGATACTTTATGAAATAGAAAAGGGTGTAATAATATCAGGTCATGTGAGGGTGTAACTTAGATTGCACATTTAAAAAAAGTACCAAAAACGATTTTCTATCGGTACGTTCGCTTTGGTCGCTTTGGTCGCTTGGTTCGCTTTGCTAAAGTGTTGTTGTCACCATTCATACTACACTCGTCGCTTTGCTACTTGCTAAACTATTTTAATTAATTGACGAAGTACGATAAGATTTTCTGAAAAAAGTTTTTATATAAAAATTTTTTATAGTATTTTATTAAAGTTACATAACGACTGTAACATTGCTATATTAGACAAAATGAATAGGTATGCGAAAATAAAATATGCCAGTCAAGATATAATATGCCAAATGAAAATAGGAAGCCGCACCCCTGAACAACTGGGGAGGGTTGATAATTTTTTAGTCAGTTGTCTGTAATTTTCCTTTCATAACCAAGAGGAAAGTGAACATGTCACCTCATTAGCAGAGGCTGAACGGCTGATTGGCCTTGTTAACCCACGCTCCTGTCACTCAGCCTATAATTGAAGTCTTGATACGTTTCAATTGGTCCGGGATCATTTTACTTGTCTCGATAGACAGCGATTGCGATTTTTAATGAATGAAAATGCAGTGCATATCCGATTAATTTGTGGTAACTCATGGTAACCTAAAATAGCCCGTAAAGAAAACTCACCCAAAGCATGTAAGCCACTGACGAATGACAACCTGTACCTACGTAGTTTATAAAGTGTGGTGTAGTTTGAGTGAAAATAATTGAACAGCTACAACCTTAGATAAACTGCTGAAAAATAAAAGTCAAGTCAATAACCCTCGAGCATTGCACATCGTTCCGTGGGAACTCTTTCTCTATCGAATCAGTCCGACTTTGGAATAAACTACCTTTTGAAATTAAAAAGATAGACTCTAAAGAATGCTTCAAAATATTAACTCGCAAACACTTCCTAGATGAGTATTCATAGTATTATATACCCTACCTTCAAACTATTATTTATAAATATAACTATAAGTGCCTATAACTATATAATTATATATATTAAGTAAATGTGATTAGATATATAAAATAATATTGTATTTAAAATTTGAAAAAAATTGTAGGACGCTTACCACCAATCACTACAAATTGGGTCGGCTGGTAGAAAATGCTTTAGCATTAAGTCCGCCTATTGTTAACTTTTAATTAAATGTGCAATAAGGGTTAATAAATAAAAAAAAAAAAAAAAAGTGTCTGACTCAGTTTGACATTCTGTATTTTTACCCGCGATGTAATGAGCCCGCGTAAATTATTATACCTAATGCGTTTGCCACAATAGGTTGCTTGTTTGTATGTATGTTACCATTTATCTCACAAGTTACTAGAGGGCGCTGCATTAGACGATGGAAAACATGTCAGTGGTTTTATTATTTCGCTCAAATAACTTATTTCTAAACATTTAGAATTGTCTGTTTACTAATTGACAATATTAATAGCATTCCTAAAATATCGGCGTTCAACAAAGTTATTTTTATCTATGTATACATACTACTTTAGATTTGATCTCAAAAAACATGAGATCAAATCTAAAGTAGGTATGATTCGAATGGTCTAACATGATGCTGTTATACCATTAATTGGTATAATATGGCACAATAACTACTCTATATAAAATTAAGTCGACGTATCGCGAACGATCTACTACCTAATAGCTTCACTCAGTATTTTGAACGTGTTTCTAGCGTCAAGTCGACTGTAAACACTTTGTAAATTACTGTAAAAATGTACAATGTCTTCTTATTGGTGATTAGAGGCATAGGTTGTCTCTTGAAAGTGTCTCTTGTCGTCGTAGATGACTCGATAGCCAAGAAGCTCGTGATTAAAGTAGTTACAGCTTATCTCAATAAAATCATAAAGTTTAATGAAGTCACTATTAGCACCTTGATGCAACATAGTTTTCATATAAATCGGACTTCAGATCGAGTATCTAGTCAGGCGTATTATAGGAAAATTATGTAAAATTGTTTCGTTATGTTGATAATGTCACTAGCTGTATTAAGCTATGCCTGCAGTTGTGGAATTTGCTAAGTTTGATAGCTTTAGTTCTTAGTGCATTAAGTAGCCAACTATTTCATGATTTAAAACTCAACTATCTTATCGAGAGGTTAAATTCTATAAGAAATCCTTATCTTATAGAATTTAACCTCTCGATAAGAACCTAGCTTAAATTCAATTCAAATTCAACAGAATAATCACTTTTATATCAGAGGTATAATGGGCTGATATACGAGAGGCGCAGTCAAAATTTCCGGAATAAGAAAAAAAACGGACAAGTGCGAGTCACACATGCGCACCGAGGCTTCCATTCAAGCTTGTATGTGCACCTAAATAATTAACATTGCTCAACTTCATAAAGTATGAAAGCACCAAACATGAACAATATTTTGGTACTTAACGAAAAGATAATTCGGATAGAAAGACAAACTTAACTTTGTAGTTGTTAAAAATTTCGCCCATACATCGATATACTACGTCACGGTCAATTCTCCAGGTCATCCGAATAAAATGGACTGCGGGTCCCTAGAGACACTTTCAAAATTAATATTATTTACATTCCAAGTAGGGACTGTCCACGCCTACCGCTTATATGCTTCAAATTTTAACACTAAAAATCGCAAAGTACCCATACCTAATCACTGCAAATGTAAGTTTGGAATCGCAAAAAAATGGGATAAAACAGGAGTGTTCCCTATATGTTTCCGGAACTGGCAATTAGCAAGGTTTCACAGCACAAGTAGGGAAAAAGTCCGAAAATCGTTAATTTTACTGTCTACTCTATGAGTGCGCCCAATGTGTCTCTAAAAGCGAGTTCATCTAGCAAGGTTGTTTTTACAAACTTTGAAGAGCCACGACCGAACTGCTAAAAATATTGATTAGCATTATCTTATGAAAGAAAGAAGACAGTAAATACATCTAATTTAACATTTTTAACCCATAAACACACGCAAATGGTTAACAGTGTTTGCCTATAGAAAAATATGTATTGCTTTGGGGTCAAAATAGGTCCCTGTCTCAGCTTAATGCAGCATCGAACGAGTAAGAAGGTACTGTTGCTGCACTGGGTTTTAGACAGGACCTTTTGTGTGGACACGAACATTGACGACGGATCACAAATCTCTATAAACGACATCATCATCATTATACTTGCCGTTGTCCCACATTACGAAGGGTCGGCATATATGTTTTCTTCTACCACGCTCCTCTATCAGCCGTTAGTACAGTACTCACTCCTTTCTTATCCATGTCGTCTTTCACACAATCCATCCACCTTCTATTTGGCCTTTCCTCATATTACCATCCACATTCATATTTAAAACTCTTCTCGTAATGTGATATAAACGACATAAACATATACATAGAAAAAAAGTAAAATATCAACTAGATGAGAAGCTTGGTGTTTGTTTTGCACCAACAACTCTCGCACTAAATTATGCAAAGCTGATTAGCCCATTAGATTATTATTTATTGAGGACATTTCAGGTTGTTTACCGTGAAATAATTAGGTAGGTACCTACAACATGTTCAATTAATAAAGGAAACCGCAAACTAATACAAGCCAATTAGATAAAAAGTTACACGGTTCACAGTGTACGAAAACTGAGCTATGATATATATGATATTTTTTCAGCTTGCTATCAACTGTAAATTAAAAGTTTGGTTGTCAAAGTAACTTGGGTTAATAGCCGAGTTAAATCGGAAATGCTAACCCTGCCTAACGCAAGTGAGCATAAGATATTATAACCCAGATATAATGCTAACTGCATTTTAACTATCTAACTCGACGATAGCGCAGTACAAAATGACCTGTGTACTGCGTGGTACATTAAAGTGCAGTTCGGATTTGAAACTTAGCACATTAAAAAAACAAATGAATTTGACACTGACTTGTAAGTAATCGAATCCTAACCGATTACCATGTATTGAAACAAGAGGTATACTAGTATATCGCAGCCATAACAAAAGTTGTCACGGCTACGACTGAGTCTGGCCGGCTACGTTCACACTAAAAGCACATAAATTGTGAACTTAAATGCAAATAAGTAAAAAGTTCTTAATCTAAAAGTAAAAATTGATATTTGTCTTAAAAGAAGTTTTAAAATCCTTTCCTTGACTTGACTGAAACCGAAAGATAGATTGATCAAATTTTATGGTAATTACAAGCTAATCGCTGAAGTACAATGGGCGGGTGAATATAATAGCGTTCTCTTCCATGGGATGGACTGGAGTTTATGTGAATGATGATGGAGCATAGTAAATAAAATTAGAAGCATTTTTATTAACGATCTATTAGATAATATGAAAATATTATTTATAACTTAACTCATATATATTTAAAATATGATTCAACTTGTTTATAGATTCGCCTATCTAGTTGTCTGGAAAAGAAAGGTCGCATTCAATACATCCAACCGAATCGAAAATTTATTTTTGTTATTGGTATCCTTGTTGGTACAGTCGTGGCTATTTGAACAAAGAAACAAAAAGCTGCTGGGAATACTAAGTACATAGAGCCGTTGTAGACTTTTTGACAAATGGGCATTGCAAACCGCCTTCTACGAGAACGCGCCAAGCCACTTATCAAAGCAAATGTTTGTTCATACAAACTGGTCTGTTGCGCATGCAATGACGTCATTGAAAAACAAGAACATTATAATACGTATTAGAAGGGTAGCCACATATGAGCCGCAACAAGGATGTTGGTCACACAACTACCTCTCAACGAGTTCGATAATAACACTAGCTAGATTTAAAGAGGTTTATGGACATAAATAAACGAATATCACTTGGGTTGCGAGGACCCTTGCAGGTTCGATAGTAAAGAAAAACAGTGGTAAATATCCTTGCAAGCTGCATCCAGATAACCCAAAGGAACTTCTTTTCGTTATTTTTGCCCCTTTCCCTGCCACCGTGCACTTGATGACGACAATCACCGATAAACTTAGGTAAATTGACGCACGATGGTGACTGTACTATGTAGATACAATAATGACAACGCCTACACATACACTTCACAATACTTTAGTAGGTAACATTATCTCCCTTAATCAAGTGCCTGAACTGAAGTTTATAACGTAAGGCTATTTTTGCAATGACATGTGTACACAGTTATAAAAACACTTGAAATGAGTAGCTTTTCATTCGGCTTCGACAACTTATTGACGTCACTGAAAACCTTATTATTCAGTATCAGAGATCTAGAAAAAGTTTACACCTATAATTTGTTTCTAATTTATCATACTTCTAAATGATTAATTAGAAATTTGCGTTATAGGTACACTTATGCAATTTCTTGAGGATTTTAGCGATATATACCTAATAATACTTTCATATAAATAAGTACCTATATTTCAAAATTTATTTCTGTCTATTATTATTATGTAAGTAGGTAACTGTTTCTAGATATACTTATACTAAGGATTTTCATTGTCCCTCATGTTCTCTGTATCCACTACACAAAATGTGTTATATTTTGTAATAGCTTTTAATTTAAGATTTAAGTTGATCAATGTTATTATTACTGACAGAATCGTACAAAACTTGGGTCTGACCCTCTAAGTAATATAACGTTATGTAGGTACCTACTGATACCTACATCCGGCAAATTGCCAAAGATATCGGACGTAGGGTTATCAACTGGTGCACTTCAAAACACGAGGCCAAATAAATGCTAACAATATTTATTACTTTAAAATACAAATCATTTCGAAACAAGACATAAATTTACTCATACCTATTGAGTTTTATACATATTATGTGAGTCATAGGGCCCTTCTTCGATTTTTTGGGTGTATAGGTACACAGGAACATATTTTAGGCTGACTGTAGATAGGACCTTTTTTTTCAAAAATGCATTTTCTATTTATTTTAACGAAAAATTACCGAACGTTTTATAAAAACAAATATCTAAAGATTATTTACTTGAGTTAATGAACTTGCCAAACACTGCAAGGTCACAAAAGTAAAAAAAAACATCCTTAGAAAGCCAAAGCTTTCCATAAATATTCCCAAGGTTGTCTTATTACAAAATGCTTTCAGCCCAAGCATCATTCAATCTATAATTCCAGAGAAGCCGAAATTAAATTTGAAATTGTTTAATTTGAAACTTAGGTTTACCTCTACCTTAGCTCTAGGGTCAAACTCTATTTTATTAAAGTCGATTACAATATTTTCCCTGTTGAAATTAGGGGACTTTTTCCAACTACATTGGAGCGATATGAACGTACGGTATGAGCCTGTATGTAGGTATGGTGGTCGTTAGGTATCTTATCTAACTATATTCATATAAGACATGGTCCAACAACAAATGATCAGTCATCATCTTAAATTACTGCCCGGTGATGAAAGGGATCAGGAACCTTTATAAATTGCTGTATTGTGTGAAATACCTACCTTCCTACAACAGATAAAGATAAAGAGCAGAGCGTCTTAAAGAGAAAACGAATCGATTCACCCTCACGAATAGTGCATTGCCCCCGATACAAGTCGTTGTTCGTTATGTCCATACAGATAATTGTTTTATTATTGTTTTTCATTGACTTTGCGATAACTTGATCTTATTTTTGATTCATTTAGGAGTACATCATTTGCCTACTCGATCAGGAATCAACGGTATTTTAAACTATGGGTACCTAACTGTTATGTTATTTTATATTTTCAATTTTTGATTAAATAAATTTATATGAGGTCGCTCATAGTAACATGCCTACCACGTACCTGCTTGCCATCGGCCTAACTTCTTGCCAAAAGTAGCTAGGAGTCCAGGTATGTCAGATCTTACTCTGAATGCACATCGATGCAGACCCTTCCATTATTGAACAGGACAACGTGACGCGACGTTGTGTAAAAAGGCCCCCATCCGATGGATGAATATCTCATAAACTGCAGTCTATTAAGGTGGCTCAAGTCCGTTCCTCATGGTACTCTTTGGAGAGGTCGATGTGCAGCAGTGGACTTCTAACAGGCCGTATTGATGAAAGTTTGTTCAAAAATAGGTACAAGCTTTTAAGTGTTACGCGTTTGAGCCAAAATGGAAGTAAAGACTTGCTCACATAGTTACGTTGTCATAGGAAATATTGTAGGTACCTACCTAACCAGCTAAAGGAACCTACCAAATAGTTCTGCAACTTTTCCGCAAGCATTCTGGAACCTAAACTAATTACGTGATTCCGAAAAAACTTCTTTCCGCCAAAATAGCAGAAAATTTATATAAAGTTGCATATTTTCGCAGTGGAAAAACTAAAGAACATTTGAAGGACCTTATTGATTATTCATAAACTTATTGATGATCCTTAATTTACATGAAATTTAAAGTAATTCGTGAAGATTGCATGAACCGAAAAGAAACAAGATAGAGAGTGTAGAACTCACCCGCTAACAAATCTCAACAGTGTGACAAATCCCACTTGCACCAGTTGCAGCCATTCCTCCGAAATTCTTTGAATGTGCCGTAACTCAACCGTTATGCACACAAAGCTGTTACTACTTAACTTAGATAGTTATTGATTTTGAGTAACAAAAGTTACCTTTTGTGGCGTCGCTCGCGATAAGTGGCCTTCCCATGGAGGGATGGCACATTCCAAGATAAGCTATCTTATTCTCGTTCCTTGCATTGCGATCTACTCAGTCATCGCGTCACCAATAGCTACCTACTGGTATTTATTCTGTGACATCCTGTTCAAAAGCTAAGGCTGAACGAAGATCACATTGACCTTTGAATCGCGGTGTAAACTCCTGTTTAGATAACAGTGCGACCTAATGTACCTAATAAGGTTAAACAGACTTAAAAAAACATGATTTTCATTGGAATAAGTCAATAACACTTGCCTGCCCTAAAATCAAAAGAGCTTAAGCAATGGGCAAACAGGGAGTCTACAGGAGAGATTAGATTAGATTAATTTATTTTAACAAACTGAGTAAGTAGGTACAATAATTAGTAGGTATCATAAAACCTACGTTAGGTTTGTCTAGACACTAGGTTCTCGAAGTGTTATTAATATAGGTAGTATCCGAACACAACACAACAAAAACATAAGCAATAAGTAGGTAGGCATTGAGAGCAACATTATGATTAGTGTAGGTGTATTTACTTATTACTTAGGCATGTTTACATAGCAGAATTTTCGAATTTTAGTTTCTTTAGGTATAAACTTAGGAGTTGACAAAGTTTAGTGCAAACGGAACTTAAGTACATCTCCTTTAACCCAAAATAGAGATGTCATCGTCACCGCATCTGCGTATCCTCGTAAAATACACAATCGTTTCGCTTGTTCGGTCTGATGTCTAATGAAGGAGTTTATACAATAATCGGTTCCAGAATCATTGTGGTGATGAGTGATTTATATTGGAACATGTCTGTCTGTCTTGCTACTTGGTAAGATCTCAATGCCAAAGTGCCGACAGACCTACCTAAGCCAGGCACAGATATTATAATACCTACTATAAGGTTATTTTGTCTCCTCGCTATTTATACTGTTCAATTCATGGCTTCGTCGTATCAGGTCAACTAAGTAGAAGACCTTTGTCTTCTACTTATTAATACTGTCCCAATAAGTAGGGACAACATAATGATACAACTGAACGAACCTTCAACGAACCTTCTTAGTAATTCATATCAGCTAAGTTCAGTCTTCAGTAAGTTACTAACTTATCTAGGTACTAGGTAGGAAGTTACCTACCTAGGCACTACACTAAAAACGTTAGGTTAGGTAGCCATATTTTTATTAACTTGCTCTACGTTTACGTACGTTTACTTTCGTCACAGATCACAGGGTACTTTGTTATATACTGAAACAGATATTATAATAAAACTTTCGTAAACGGTACGTTTTCACCATCCGTATGTTCTCATGACTCTAGTAGGTAGGTACCGAGGCAAAAATTGTCGTGAGAACTTCGACTCTGAATTGGAGCACGCTGAAACTCTAGAGCTGCATTGCATACTTACCCACTTTAGTTTGGTTAAATGTTATAATGTTCGTCTGCATCAAG
Source organism: Perizoma flavofasciatum (assembly GCA_958496245.1). Classification (NCBI taxonomy): domain Eukaryota; kingdom Metazoa; phylum Arthropoda; class Insecta; order Lepidoptera; family Geometridae; genus Perizoma; species Perizoma flavofasciatum. The sequence continues at coordinate 5,888,287 of OY292425.1, read as the reverse complement.
CTAGACAGACGTGGCAGACTAAAAACGAATTATTAGTTTTACAATCTCATTGGTTTCGCTTGACTCGACTTCTTGCGGACTGCAGTCTGCGGTTGCAGTCAATCTCTGCGCTCTGCGCTGCATCAGCCCGCCTCGTCGCGCGCCGGCCCCCTTCGTAATCATTCATTTAAGGCTTGGTCACCGATATTATAATAAAAGGCTTGGTCAAACTGATACGGTGGCGGTGGCGATGGCGATTCACATTCACGCGACCTTTGACAAGCGTTTCATTTTGATGGCGACACAACTTAGGTAGGTACCTATTAGCGATGGGCGTTGAATAAACGAACTAGTAGAATCAACCGTTCACGTTGAATGTACGCATCGACGGTTTACTGTCACTCATTCAACTAGTTGAATCGTAGACGGCTAAACTGAGATTCTACAACGTTCATATCGACGGTCAACGCGACGAGACGATGCATGAACGTAGACGGTATTAACCGTCTACGTTCACGCAGTGGAATCAACCGTTTACGTTGAATCAACGCATCGACGTTTCACAACTAGTTGAAATAGTAGACTGCTAAACTGACGCGACGAGACGATGCGTTCACGCGTCCATAGACGAGCTTATAATGAAACTGGAAAAGTATGAAGGGATTTTTTTTATTGCAAATAAATAGATACCTATCTATAAATCGTTTGCAACTGTCTTTAGATAGTCTGTTTGATCTGTATTTGAATAAAATGTAAGTAAGTATTTTTTTTTTCAATTAGGCTCTCATAAAAAGTAAATTAAAATAAATGAATAAATAATGCTTGACATTTTTCACACAGCATCGTCTAGCCCCAAAGCAGAGCTTGTGTTATGGGAACTACATGACTGATATTCTACTTATATACATAAATATGTTTTTTTTGTAAATACATACATATTATACATAGAAAACACCCAGACCCGAGACAAATATTTGCAGATAATACAAAAATTTGTACCGCGGCGGGAATTGAACCCGCGTCTTAGGCGGACCTTCGTCCACTGCGTCACAGAGGTCGTCAAAGTAAAATGGAAGTTTTAAGTTTTACGGCACATCTCTTCGAAATTTAATACATTTCAAATAAACGTGGTAATAAGATTACCTACCTAGCCTATAAGTTAGGTACGGTCGAGCTACGTCAGATAACCATCCGGTAGATACTATTGACTAGGTAGACATAATCGCGAAGTTTAGATCCGTCCGTCAATAAAATAAAACGAAGTTGAAGCATCGACTAGTCGACGAATTCAACTAGTCGATGGACTAGTCGATGAACGAAAATTAACGGTTTCGTTTCGTTTACGACAATTACGTCGACGACCCATCGCTAGTACCTATATAGATATAGGTACCTACCTTTCTAACATATTTTCTGACACATAAATCTGGCATGTCACAAAGTGCTGTGCTACAATAGGAAGGTAGGTAGATAGATAGGGACCTACGTAGGTTAGTAAGGTACATGTATCAACTCTCAATATTTTTATTAGTTAGGTACCTACCTAGATACTTACCTACATATCTACCTACTTTAGATTCCTAGTTCAGTCCTTTTAATCAACTTTACTTTCCTAGGTACTGACTGTATATAAAATGGGATCCAGTCACGTAAAGTGCAAGGTATCTATGTACCTGCTAAGCAGCTAGATACCTGCGTCTGCAAAAAAATCTTAGTGACACAATACGTACCTAGTGGTATTTCCAGTTAGTAACATTGATCAAAGCATAATAATAATAAACTGTTTATTCTTAGACAACAAAAATCCTTAAGAAAATATAAAATTATATTACCTACTTACGTATATTAGATACATACATGATTAATTGGGAGACCGTATTGTACGTCCGTGTAAAGCACAACCATGGAATGCATACCCCTGGAAAGTACAGCCAGTATTACTAACCATTTGGTTTGAATTATTTGGGTGTGCTTTCCATGGTCGTACAATACGCTCCGTACAAACTAAACACAATACATGACGGTAATGCACACCGCTGGAATGTACACCCCGGATTACGAACCAATATTCTCGACGCTCATTGGTCGAGAGTTCGTCATATCCTTGAGCCCTCATTGGTCGATGCGAAGTAGTCGCATGACGAGAACGAGCCTCGTTTGCACTGAGCAAGTCCTAAATGTTCACCCAAAAGTTGCCATTCATAAGTAATGTAAACAATAAGTTAATGTTGGCCTGAGAAATCCTTCTAGGCAAATCCGTCTTGGATTGGTTAGATTATTAGGTTTTTTTTAATTAATGTATCGATACTGTACTCATGATAAGTATCACGTATAAAGTATTGTACTCATAACAGTATCGAAACAAAAGTATCGAACCCTAAGGTATCGATACTGTTCTACACATGTTTCCACACTCAAACACAAAATAAAACACTTATGAAGTTATAAATGCTTTTTATTCAAAATTATTCATTTTTACAATTATGTAATATGTAAAATAAAATACATAAACAAACCTCCCACTCTTTTTCTGTATGATATGTGGTAATACTTCAAACATGATTTTTCATGTTTGAAGTGTTGTAGCAAAAAACTTCAAAGTTTTAAAACAAGTTTTGCATTTCACATCATTATGGTTAATTTTGTTGAAGTACTTCCAAATAACACAGAAGTGTTATTTGGAAGTAAAATGCCGCTGTCTACCAGAAGGTAGACAGCGGCATTTTGACACACGCAAAGTTCAATTGTAACTTTGTTTGAATTATTATAACAGTTTACTGACAGAAATAAGTAAGATTGTACGAAAAGAAAATGTAAAAAATATTCATTATTTTCTAACAAAAATAAGTTAACCAAGAAAAACGTTGTTTGTGAACCAGCCATCTGTCCATTAGAGTCACTGAATTATACAGTTTTTTTTCTGAATGGATTTTAATGCTGCATGGCCGCAGATGGCCTTGGTCAGCGTCACCGGACTAAAGATGATTCATTAAGCCAAGAGTTGCAAGCTTATATGGGGAGATGGGTATTACTGCCCTTTCATGCCCTTTAAAAATGATACCTTACCTTATTGGTATAGCATTATAAGACACAAAGTTGTTAGTGATTTAATTTACTATGATTATCGGTCTAAAAAAAGGCTAGAGGCTGGAAGAGATGGATTCCCCATTCCAATATTTTAAATCTCAACCGTTATCCTAACCCATGCACGCTGGCAACACCAGAGGTATTACTCGCGCGTTGCCGATCCGGACACATAGTGGTGAAAATTCTCATGTGCCTCTAATTTAACTGCACACCGGCACTCATACCCTTTTAACGAATTTAAGTTTTATGATGTTTTTGGTATTGAAAGTCAATAGGTTTTTATTCATTGAAACTTCAAAACAACGTGAATTTAAAATTTGAAAGTGAATTTACGCCGATACCTCGCGCACGACCAAGCCTAAAAGAATCAGGCAACAAACTTTGCTTGGTTATTTTTTTTGATGATCCTTTATTCAGCTTTAGTGTGGTGCAAATCGAACGAGGTGAACTCATTTATTATAGAAAAAGAGTACTAGTCAAATAATTAAATAAAGTCTTAAAAGTATCAACCAAACCAAAGTTCTCAAGATAACACACGATATGCTTTATAATATAATGCTTAACCTATTCCTAACCTACTTTATTTAAACCGAGTTTTGAGTGAATCAAACCAAGGATTACAATTTTCCATACAAAGTTTAGAACTCAATTGCACACCCCCAAAGGGTAGTTTGAAAAAAATAAAAAATACGTGTTTTATTATTTATTTTAAAGTTTATTTGTACCGAGTTTTGAGCAAATCAAGCCCAGTAATAAAAATTTCCATACAAAATTTACCACCGTTTTTAACCCCCATAATTGTCTTATTCTAGACTCTAATCTATCTACATTTAAAATTTCATCAAAACTGGTTTAGTTACGGAGATACTTACGTGGTAACAAACATTTACACACAGACTTTCGCATTTATTATAAAAAAGGAAGTAGGAAGTAGGATAGCCACTTATGTTCACCAAAGGCAAAAAAATAACGTCATGACGTTCTCAACGATGTATTACAAAGTGGATGCAGACAAAACACTGACGTACCTTCCTGTAGACTCCCTGTTTGCCCAGACTGTGTTCAAAGTTCTTAATGACAGTTGTTATATTACAATTAAAAACTGATGAATTTGTCTAGAAGTAAAAATAAGTTGCATACCCAATAAAGTTAAATTTCTTTAAAAAAATTGGTTTTATTTCACGGGGCACACCTCTACCTCTGGTTACGGTTTGTGACCATGCCAGATGGGTATGGTTCTAGGGTTGAATTGGTGGTTTATCTTTTAGAGATAGGTCAGACTTATCTACGCTGCTCGAGTAATTTCGAACAGGGTCCACGGAGTGCAGGACGGAGACATCCCGTTGCACCTCGATTAGAAACTAAAATACTTGTATAGGAAATAGATACGAATCGTGTTACGATTATGGAGCACAGTTGCGTTTGCAAAAAAATGATCTGTTTGCTCCTGTTATAAGGTTAAAAAAATACTTCGAAAATAACTTTCGCATTGGCGAAAAGCGGCGTGGTCCTTGTGGCTAGCACAAAGAAATACTTTCAGTCTGACGAGTATTTCGGGTCACATCTAGTCAACGTACTTGGAAGTAAAAACCTGGTTTAAAAACCTAGTCGCGTAAATACGTTCCTCTCCTAAGCAACACTCTCTTTTCGCGCGCTTTTGTTTTCACAGACGGACTGGTTACTTTCGTTTCGCTTATTGATGTTTATTTTCATTTAGCTGTTTTCTTTCGTTGTTGACGTTATTGTCTAACATAGACAGAGAAGCATCCTAGTAGTCTGTGGAGAATACCATTGGTCTGTAAAACAAATGTAGTGGTTATTTTCTCTAGGTCTAAAATAAATAAGACCGCACGGAGAAAATTCATGTCGGCTGGTGAAAATCTTAGTAAAATCTCTACTTTGTTAAAATGGATAAACGGAAGCATTCCAAAGGTCCTCCTCCAAAGAGGTTCAAATCCGGAGATGATGACGAAGACGTTGAGGTGCCATCAAGTTTCGAAGAACAACTTGCTTGTATGGACACAGCTGAAGACATTCAGGTTTTCGGTGAGGGTCCGGAGAATCAAGCTACTAACCTGAAATGGTCTCGCCCGCCTCCTCCAACTTATAATCCTAAGAAGGCTTCACTAGTTTTTCAACAATTGGATATTGATCACTACAATGGACAGCCAATTCAAAGTATGCCTGGATCACAGCTGGCTCCTGTACCAATAATGAGAATGTATGGTGTTACTATGGAAGGAAACTCTGTATGTTGCCATGTTCACGGATTCACACCATACTTCTATGTGACAGTCCCTGTGAACTTTACCGAATCTACTTGCAATGAAATGAAAACAGCACTCAATAGAGCAGTTTTGGAGGACATGCGATCCAATAAAGACAGCATCAAAGAAGCTGTTCTGGAAGTGAGATTGGTTAAAGCCAAGTCATTGATGTATTATAAAGGAGATGATGACATAACACTGGCTAGAGTTTCTGTAGCTTTACCAAAGCTAATTGCTGCAGGAAAACGGCTGATAGAAAGGCAGCCTCCGTCATTTAGCTTAATGGATCCATTATTTTATGAGTCCAACATTGACTTTGATATTCGCTTCATGATTGATACTTCAGTGGTTGGTTGCAGTTGGATTGAATTACCACAAGGCAAGTGGTTGATAAGATCAAACAATTCACAAATTAACTGTGAGTCGAGGTGCCAAATAGAAGTTGATGTGGCATGGAATGCTTTTATTGCCCATCAACCTGAAGGTGAATGGTCAAAAGTTGCACCATTTAGGATCCTAAGCTTTGACATTGAGTGTGCTGGTAGAAAGGGTATTTTTCCAGAGCCAAACCATGATCCTGTGATACAGATTGCTTCAATGGTCATCAGACAGGGTGAAACTGAGCCATACCTAAGAAATGTGTTCACACTGAACACTTGTGCTCCCATTGTAGGGTCTCAAGTCCTCAGCTTTCAGTCTGAGTTTGAAATGCTCTCAAAGTGGTCCGATTTCTTCCGTGAATTAGACCCTGATATAATAACTGGGTACAACATCAGTAACTTTGACTGGCCATACCTCATAAATAGAGCCAAGCACTTAAAAGTCAGCAACTTCGACTTTTTAGGAAGAATCAAGAACATTAGATCTGTTATCAAAGATTCAATATTACAATCCAAGCAAATGGGTCGAAGAGAAAATAAGAGTGTTAACTTTGAGGGCAGAGTACCATTTGATTTACTTCTGGTTCTTGTCAGAGACTACAAGCTACGATCATACACATTAAATGCAGTCAGTTATCACTTTCTGCAGGAACAAAAGGAAGATGTCCATCACAGTATTATTTCTGATTTGCAAAATGAAAGTGAACAGACACGGAGAAGGTTAGCCATGTACTGCCTGAAGGATGCATACTTGCCTCTGAAGCTTTTGAACAAACTGATGTGTATCATCAACTACATGGAAATGGCCAGAGTCACCGGAGTCCCATTATTGTGTCTGCTTACAAGAGGTCAACAAATAAAAGTGGTGAGCCAGTTGTTACGAAAAGCTAAAGAAGCAGGGTATTTGATGCCGGCTTACCACGGCACAGGTTCAGATGATCAGTTTGAAGGAGCTACTGTTATTGAGCCTAAAAAAGGATACTATGCTGATCCCATATCCACACTAGATTTTGCCTCCCTGTACCCTAGCATTATGATGGCTCATAATTTATGCTACACCACCTTAGTGCCTCCAAATATGCAGGGTAAGCTGCAAATAGGCCTAGAAGATGTGACAACAACTCCCACCAAAAATATGTTTGTCAAAGCAACTGTAAGGAAAGGTTTACTGCCTGAAATCTTGGAATCATTACTGGCTGCAAGAAAGAAGGCAAAGGCTGATTTAAAAGAAGAGAAAGATCCTTTCAAACGCTCAGTCCTTGATGGCAGACAATTAGCTCTGAAAATTAGTGCCAATTCAGTGTATGGATTCACTGGAGCACAAGTGGGTAAACTACCTTGTCTTGAAATATCTGGCAGTGTGACAGCTTATGGCCGAACCATGATTGAATTCACTAAATCAGAAGTAGAGAAAAAATACACTAAAGCTAATGGATATAAAGAAGATGCTGTGGTTATTTATGGAGATACTGACTCAGTGATGGTCAAGTTTGGAGTTAAAACTCTAGAAGAAAGTATGGAACTGGGAAGAGAAGCTGCAGACTTTGTTACTGAAAAGTTTGTTAAACCTATTAAACTGGAATTCGAAAAAGTGTACTACCCATATCTGCTTATAAACAAGAAAAGATATGCAGGATTATATTTTACCAGACCTGAAAAGTATGATAAAATGGATTGCAAAGGCATAGAAACTGTAAGGAGAGATAACTGTCAACTTGTTTCCAATATGATGAACACATGCCTTCAAAAACTTCTAATAGATAGAGATCCAGATGGTGCTGTAAACTTTGCCAAGCAAATTATATCTGACTTGTTATGCAACCGTATTGATATATCACAGCTGGTTATAACAAAAGAGCTTGCAAAAAGTGATTATGCCGCTAAACAAGCTCATGTAGAGTTAGCAAACAAAATGAAAAAGCGCGATCCAGGCACTGCACCGAAACTAGGAGACAGAGTACCATATGTGATATGCTCTGCTGCCAAAAACACACCAGCTTACATGAAAGCAGAAGATCCTATCTATGTTTTAGAAAATAGTGTTCCAATTGATTTTAACTACTACCTAGAAAACCAGCTATCAAAGCCCCTCTTAAGAATCTTCGAGCCTATACTTGGAGATAAAGCAGAATCTCTTTTGCTAAAAGGGGAACACACAAGAACAAAAGCCATGGTGACATCCAAAGTTGGAGCTCTGGCTGCATTTACTAAGAAAACAGAGAAGTGCATTGGGTGCAAAGTGGTCATGCCAAATGATACAAAGAAAGCACTGTGTAACCATTGTATGGATAAAGAAGGGCAATTGTATATCACTGAAGTTTTCAAATTGAGACAGCTCCAAGAAAAGTTCTCCAGGCTTTGGACCGAGTGTCAAAGATGTCAGGGGAGTCTTCATGAAGAGGTGCTGTGTACTAACAGAGACTGCACTATTTTCTACATGAGGAAAAAAATGGGCATGGAATTAGATGCTCAAGAAAAGACTATCTCAAGATTTGGGGAAGCAATATGGTCTTAACTATCATAACATGTTTTTAACTTGTAATCTTTGAATAAAATAATTAACTGCATTTTAGTGTTTTGAAATGTTTTATTGTGGATACTAAACAGAAATGTCTTGATGGATTATCAACATAATTAAAGTAGAAATTTATAAAACAAATAATGCAATTTCAAATTGCCTTAGAATTATAGTGATATAAAACCATGACGGATCTAGAGCTACATAAAGGGTACATTTTGGTATATTTATTACGGGAAATCTGAAGAACAAACCTAATAATTAGGTATGTAGAGTAAGGTACCCACCAGTATAAATTTACACAAAAATATATCACAGGAGTTTTGTCAAAAGCTGCATGGCTTTATCAATAAGTTAATTATTCAAATTACTTTATCTAAGTAGGTAGGTAACCCAAATTCATTTAAAAAGTGGTACTGCGCTATCGAAAGTTATCTTATCCTATGTACCAAACAATAATATCCATGGATACATATGTAGGAATGTGAATGTACTTTTAAAAATAAGATTGTTAGTAAGTACCTTCCTATATTTTTGGTTCATTTACATTATATACTTAACTAAAGTACTAACAAATACTAATAATATAATAAATAAGCCAAAGGGTTAATCAAATCAGCAAGTACATTAACAGCCTCAAATTATACAATAAATTTATTGAATTTACATTGAAGAAATATAAGTTTCACAGAACAAGTGGGCATTTGAGGAACAGATTATGAAAAGTTTACAAATTGTTTTGCCTCTATCTCTCCTAGACTCTAGCGCTGCGTCTACGGGTCTTATTTCGTGAAACGGAATCAAATCAGCTACAACAAACAAACTATGAGTAAGTACCTACTTTTGATATACAATTTATAATTATTATGCATTTTTTAAATGTATCTGATAAATCATCTGTTTTCCTGAGATATAGATCTGGTTATACTATGTCTGGGTATTTTAGAGCCATTATTTTTATTAGCAGTAATATTTGGAATGGGCATTTCGTAAGGGACAGTTGTGTTAGCATTAGAAGTCAATTTCATAATATCTTCAAGTGTTCTGATGAATGTGTCACATGTCGCAGTGAGGAGACTGGATGCATCATCGATTTTCTGTAAAATGAAATGCAATAAGTCAAGACATTTCACTGCATCTTGTTGTTAACAACACCATCTATTGGGTGGTTAAGTTGGGCAGTAAAACAGTAGACAGTAGAGTAGATGTACTTTGGTCCTTTGGTTATCAAATCACATGAAAAGTTGTATGGAGCCAACTACAACTGAGTAGCTGTTATTTTTTAAATTAAATTTATAAATAAATGAACTGAACATATTTCACACAGCATCATCTAGCCCCAAACAAAGCAGAGCTTGTGTAATGGGAACTACATGACTGATATACTACTTATGTACTTTTTTTTGTAAATACATACATATTATACATAGAAAACACTCAGACCCGAGACAAATATTTGCAGATCACATTGGTCTCGCGTTGGGTATCGAAACCGCAACCTTCTGCTTCTCAGGTGGACCTTAGTCCACTGCGCCACGGAGATCGTCAGAGGGATTAAATAAATTCACTGTGGAATTCTCCATTGAAGAAATGAGACATACATAAAAGAAGCCTCTACAGACTACGCAGTTTAGGAAAGACCCCCGCCAAATAGAAGCCATGTAGAAGTCACTAACATGCTGAGGTAAGAAATTATAATCACCTGGATTTCTGGACCACCTTCAGCCGTGGTTGCACTCTTCATGGCATGGACTTGCTGCATCAACAGATCACAGTACAATCTCAACTCAGACTTCTTGTGGCTGAGAGAGTTGGGATCCTCTAATACTGTGACTGAAATAATAAAATAATAATGATAATAGAAATAAAAACAATATGTTAAATCAGTATAGCCTTTTTGGAGTATGAGGCGAAACACATGTAAATTTATTAATGAGTAAGGCCTTTATTGATTATAGTAAAGCGTTCGTTTCTCTGACACACTCAAAAATCTGGGAAGCCTTAAAGGAACATGTTATAGAACACAAATATATAAGGATTATAAAATAAAATATAGACACAGTTTGGTATGTTTTCAACTGGAAAAGAAGGGAAATATGTTTCATATACAAAAAGGCGTTAGACAGGGAGACCCCCTCTCACCAACACTCTTTCTAGCTGTACTAGAAATGATCTTCAGGAATCTTGAATGGAGAGACATTTATGCATAACCATTAAAGGCCGCACGCTAATGCACTTATGGTTTGTGGTTTATATTGTATTATTTGCAGAAACACCAGGTGATCTAAGCAAGATGATTAATGATCTAGCACCAGAAAGTGCAAAGGCCGGATTGAAGTTAAACCCAGAGAAAACATACACATTTCAACGAAAAGCAAACTATTTAACACATGCATCCTGCCTGTATTGAGGCATATGGGAGCGAAACATGGGCTTTAACAAGAAACGCATCAAACAAACTCTCCATATGCCAACATGCCATGGAAAGGAGTATGGTAGTGATCAGAAGAATGGATAAAGTAAGAAATAGCGGCATCAGAAGCAATACCAGGGTCCAGGATATAACTCTGAAAATAAGAAGACAAAAGTGGAAATGGACAGGCCACATGATCAGAGGAAGGGACAAATGGAGTAAAATAGTCACACAATGGTGCCCAAGGGATGGAGAAAGAAAGAGAGGTAGACCACAGAGAAGGTGGGATGACGACATTAGACAAGTCGCGGGAATTACATGGGGTAGAGTGGCCATAGCAAGGCCAGAATGGAGAACATTGGAGGAGGCTTTTGCCACCTAGCAAACGGACATACAAAAATGGAACAAAAGGAATATATATAAATAACAAAGAAATATTGTCTTAAAGCTTATTATTATATTAAGGCCTTTGAAGTACATTGTTAAATAACAAGATATACATTCATCAGCTTTAAGCTACCTATGTATTAACATAAAATAAATATTGTTACAAGCTAGGGGTACATGATAAAACAATTAAAGTCCAATTGTACACTAAAGGAACACTGTTCAATTAGTTACCTGGTTAGATTGCATAAACAGTTTGGACAGTTCTGTTATCAACAGATAAATAAAAAAAAACGAACATACATACATATAATTAAACATACAAACACCGGATTGCTCAAGAAGACTCCGAGATCTTAATTTGCTTTGCTCATTTAATCTATACTATAATAAGAATGTAACAGGTCAAATTCTGTATATTGAAGTTGTTTTGAATTTTTTTTAGGATTCTCTCACTCTATAATCGATACTGAAGCCAAAAATGTTTTTTTTTTCATTTTTGTGTGCCTGTCTGTGTGAATCAGGACCTCGCATAGCGCCGAAGGTACTGAATGAATTCAAATGAAACTTGGCATGATTTGAGTTTATAGTATGGGGTAGGACTTAGATACTTTTTATCCCGAAATTCAGCATGGTTTCGTTGGGAGAGGGGATAAAAGTCAAAATGTGTACATAGTTGTAATTCATTAATGCATAGTCCGATTTCATTCATTCTTTTTTTGTTAGAAAGGAAGTACTTTCAAGATTGTCCCGTAAATATTTCAAGGCCATCGGGTTTGTAGTTCAGAAATAAGAGACATCACAGGCCTTAGTAATTGGTCCAAATAACTTGAAACCCGGAATGTACAGGAACCTTTGAATGTACGGCTTATCTTAAGTTACTTACTTATTTCATCAGATAGGCTTAATGGATAAGGCATATGTCAAGTCAGACCACTCCAAAGAAATCAGATATTGCTAAACAATCATTCATACACAGAATACACAGCCTAGAATTTATAGGAACCTTTGAGTTCCCGGCTGGCATAAGATTTATAGTGCACTTTGTAGTGTACGCTGAGTAGTTAGCTGGGACTGGGACTACTGGGACTGGGACTGGGACTACTGACTTGGACTACTGGGACTGAGACTCGGACATAAAACTTAAAAAAACATCATCATCTCATGGAATCACGACTAGCTGAAACATTTTTAGTGAGCAACTTTTATTTTGTTTTGCCAAAGATTAGGCAAAATAATGTGGGCATATGAGGACCTGATGCTATTACAGTGCCTGCAGGATAGAAACCGTAAACTAGAGACTGCAAGCATAGGTAACTATCACTAATATCACAAGTTAATTATTATCAACCGACTTCAAATAAGGAGTTTCTCAATTTTTCTGTATGTTTTTTGTGTGTAGGTTACAGGTGTGTAGGTATGTTACGTGATATCTTCACCAATGTTAACCGATTTAATTCCGATATTATTAGAGTTTTCAAATCCAAAGTAAAAAGCTCCTTTCTTGATGAGTGGTTCACTGTAGATTACAGCGTTGCTTTATATGAGACAAACTGAGGTCAGATGGGATTAATTAGTTTGCAGGGATCACAATCGCGAATGAAGTTGCGGGTACAGCTAGTAAATAATAAGAATAAACTGAATAAAATATCTAAATTGTACCTTTAATATCTGATTTGGAGTCCACACAAGCTTTGGCACTGCCCAGAGCGACCAGCCATTTCTGCCGGTCTTGGGGAGATGGGGCTCTCAAATACATATGCTGCTGCCCAGGAATAACCAAGTCAAGTCGTGTAGTGTCTATACTATTTACTGAATCAAGCAAACATACATGTTATAGTAAAGAGAAGTTGGTGGATGGAAGTGGCCAAAGAAATTATGGCTTATTTTGAAGGAGCTTATTATGTACAGCAGTGGACTTCTACACCCATGATGATGATAATGTTGATGAACATTATTTTCAATTTATTAGTCCATTAATTTATTTAATATTTGGATTAAAATGTTGAATATCCCTAGACATTGTGGATGTTCACTATTATTATAATGGTCTCATTAATTCAGACTTCCTGCAACTATAAAACAGTTTAATAGGTTAAGATCTCATCAATCTGTCAAGCAAAAAGGCCATTTTTATGTTAAATGTTCAGATTCTTATCAAAACTGGATTTAGATTAGCTTATACTTGCGTTTTTATTCTCCCTAGTGTACTGAACAGTGTCGGACTGGAACTAAGATTTGAATAGGGTTCATTTCGGTTCTGACACTTGCTGGCCGCTTTGAGAATGGGGGAGTCCACCCCTTCCACCCATATCCTTTTTATATCTCAATTCATGCGAAGGCTTTAGGAAAAACTTACCATTGATTTGGCAAACTGAAACTTTCACTGAACCTTTACAGCCTTGACTGACTTCATCTTGCGACTTATAATATGATATTATCCCATTATCGAGGACAAACCACCTGGTTTGCCAACCTGCGACAAGGAATTATATAGTTTAATTGCTTATTTATTTATAAGAAACCTTTCACTTACAATATGTTTTCATATTACCGTTCCAATAATTCGTCCACTTCCATAATATGCCTTCCATCTGATCAAGTAATTATAATTTGTTTATAATATGGAATTTCATACAATTTCATTTATTTTCTGCGCTACACTAGCTAGTTTTCACATTCCCTAAATTTTCTTTCGTCCAACCAAACCAAACCAAAAATTTGTTCAATTCAATTTTGTAATTTGTTGACGAAGAACCGTCACAAACTTCAACTTCAACTTTATTAATGGCTCTGTCAAGAGTGTCAAGAAGTGAAATGAACAGGCCACAGATTAAAAAAATTTAACTAGCTCTGTGGCTAACTTTACAAAGGTCTGTAACGATAACATTTAAAAAATATTGAAAAAAATTCTATACTCACTTTTTAAACGATGTGAGTATAGAAAAAAGTTAAGGGAAATTATCTACGAGAACTTTTGTTTTTGTAGAATAACTGCCACACCCACCCACAGACTAGCAAGGGAAGCTAGTCTGTGGGTGGGTGTGGCAGTGTCAGGCAGAACAGCCAACCAACCAACCGAAACGAAGTCAAAATTTTGTACGTCGTTCGTTCGTCGCTCCCCGAGTTGCCAATTTGTGGGGAACTTACTGATTTGCGGGTATTTAGCCTATAGGCCTATAGCGCAATTTGCGAATATTTTACGGTGAAGGGAAGAGCCAGAAAATAATAATAACTTATTAATTAGGTACTAATAATAATAAATTCCAACCTTCACCGATAGTGCGGTACGTGAAAATAGCACGTAGTTCACTATACAATGGAATCAAAACGAAAGGGTTTAATTTCAGTGCAAAATGCTCCTCTAGCATCTCATGGCATTACAAAGAACCAAGTGAGAATTAAAAAACTAATTAGTTATTAATCATTACCCTGTCCAGAATACTAACGAAATTCTAAAATTCAGCAACAAAAAATATGTACAGCGGGAAAGTGAAGTTTCTATAAAAAAAACAAAGTTAAAAAGGGATTGGTTAGGGTGGCAAAAACTCTTATCAAATATTTAGGTGGAAGAATATTTTACATAGTAAGAATTTTGGGGTGATTTCAGCAGTGTTCGCTCCAGCAGTGCTGATTATTGGCAGGAATTCCCTAATTGACAAGTAATGGAGGCTTGCGTGGGGAGAACGAGCGGTTGATCCAAAGTGGGGAATCACGGTAGCATTAAGCGGACCTATTAAGCGTTATATACTGAATTAGGTTTTTATGGAAAGAAAATAAATAAAATTGCCCAGAATATGTAAAAAAAAGTTATTTCTTTCTCCCATACAAACTAATCTTTGTTGTCGAACCTCTACGGTTCTCGAATTTGTCAAACAACGTCTTTTGGGTTAGCTTAGCTATTAGGAAGGAAAAGATATTTGGAAAAAAATACTGGGTACCTACCTATCTATTGTTAAATGGTTGAAAAACTCAATTATCAATTATTTTTTGATAATTGAAAAGCAAAAATACAGTCAATTTTGATTAAAGAGTTTTTTTTATAAATATTTGTTCAGATTAAACCACATTTAATGTTACCTTTATATTTTCTACCATTAATCATGGGAAATTGATAGTAAAGCAGTGAGGAATTCGAAAGGGATAGCTGGCAGCACTGGCTTCTTCGTCCGTTTGCATGTTTATTTATAGTTACAAATTTAAAAAAAAAATGAAGTTGGAAGCTAATTTAATTGTTTGATTTTTTCATTGAAAATCTTACATAAACTACTGCAAAATGCCTGAAATCAAATATTTCACATTCGTACTTTTCGTTTTATCTATTTTGATAACAGGTGGGTAAAAAAAACAATGCCTAGGTACAAACACCCCTAGAAACTTTAATCTCAAGATTTAAATTCTATTTTCTTTTCGTTTTAGCGTATGCTCTTGAATGCTACGTATGTGAGAATCAAGAAGATAACAACGAGAAATGTGTGAAAACTATAAAAACTTGTGAATATGGCCAAGATGTTTGTTTAACTGAGATCAAATGGGGCACCATGCCCTATTGGTCACAAGGAGCTAAAAAACAGTACTACATATCGAAGCGCTGTTCAAACAAGACAGAATGTGCTACTACAAGGCAGCGATACATGCCACTGTGCACTCATATTTGGTATCAAGACTGGGTGTGTTCGGACTGCTGTCTTGGAGACCGCTGTAATTACTATGTTATTGTAAGTTGACCTATATCCTTCCATTTTCAAAACAAAACAAAGATCAGATGGAATTTCAAACGAAATTGCAAGTAAATGCTGATTTCTATATACCTATGAAGGAATCAAATGTTTCAAACCATTTATTTATTCTAGACAAGCAGCAGGTTTCGCTGATAAGTTTATTTATTTTTAAGACACCCTGCATGGTTTTTGAACAGTGTTCCTGCAATTAGAGGGCATCACAGGATGCATAGTCTATAGGTACAACAAAACAACAAATACATCACGCAATGTTTAAATTGATAGAATGGTCTTCTAGGTTTGGTTCCCTTTTAAGCACTATAGTTCTTTTGTAACCAGCTATCTATTTTGTTCTTTTATTCATCAACAGAGCTAACACAAACATCTTCTGGTAGGATATTCATGTTGTGGATCACTGTTGCTAAAGTGTTGTGCAATAAGTGAGTTGAGGTAAGAGTAGTGATGTAGGTAGGTATCTCCATAACATGACAGCAAATCTAGTAAATGAAGCTCTTCAACAACTTCACTCAAACTTATAGATGGCTCAATCTCACAATCTTTTGAGTTAATGCTTTCATTTTTGTCTTTTCAGAGTGGAAGCACTATCAAGAAACCTGCCACCTATGCCTTAGCGGGAGTGATATTTCTGCAACTGATAGGCTTGATTAGGTATTAAGTTTTGTAAAAAAATGAAAAAAGATTTTTTTTATAATTGTAGTGTCCGATTAGAATGGTTGGAGGCATGTGCCATTAGTGCTGTTAGTGTTCCAATAAAGTGGTGTTCCAATAAAGTGGTGATGGGCTTGTCATGCTGAATTTAAATTTCTTTCAAATCTGAATTGAAATTTGGCATTTGCCAAATATCATTTTTGGACATGCCTCATACCAAATCTTACATACTTAATATTAATGTCCACAAAAGCATGAAGGAACAAGTAATTTTTTCTTCTCTTTCATTGACAAAACTTTTGTCTTGATGCTCAACCTGCAGCTTGCTATGTGGCCCTTTAGACCTTGGATGAAACCTAGACCTGGTTTAAGAAATCTATAAATCTATCACCATTTGCCTAAATATGTGACCAAGTTGCTCTCAAAAATAATGCAATTCTTTGGTCATTCATTCATTATACTTTGCAACCAGAATTTATCATGGAGGTATCCATGGTATGAGGTTGCAAAGAAATCATGGTTAATCTACAAAAAATAAAATTCATTTTACTCAAGCAACCTAAAGCAAATTCTTTGTAAAACCTACCTTTTTACAAAGAATTCTGAAGATTATAAATCAATTGATCGGATTTAGTTTTATACTTAGGTATAATTATTAATAAGCAAGATTGTCTTTTACAGATTAATGTAAATGTGGGTTTTAGTAGGAAAGATCATCTGGTAACATTCAAGATGTTCCCTAAGGTAATGTTTCCTGAATATCATATAAATGTACAGTTTGTAACCAATCCGTCCAATCTTAGCATGGTAAGACTAAGCAATAATTAAGTCTTTTATACAATACTTTTAATTATTATTTTTGGTATGTTAATCTTATAAGACTTACTTCTGTAAAGCAGCGTTAACATTTTAACCTTAGTTATGATCTACATAACTATCATCAGCTGCTTTTGATTATTAAAATGTTAACTCATTGATTGTGTCTCTTGTATAAAATTACCTGCATAGTAAATTAACCTAGAGTTAATTTAAGAACTCACCTCATACAAGGGGCAGTAGGTATGTTAGGAATAAAATAATAATAAGTAAGTAATGATTTTATAAGTGATTTTTTTCATGACAAAATGGGTAATCCATTCTTGTTTGTACCTATACAATTTTAACATAATTTTTTCATTAATTATTTTAAAAAACATATTTTTTTGCATATTGATGAATCTATACCTTGGCCAAATACTCTTTCCAGGCGCCTGGAAGAGCTATTGGGCCATGAAAGAAATGATGAAGGGTAATCTTCTATTCTGTCTTAAGCGGAAAATCATGGGATATATTATGCATTCTCCCCATCCTGACCGACGGTGCACAAACCTTTGACGGCTCTTCAAAGGTACAAATTCGAGGTTTGCTAGCGGGCGATGAAGCGCACCATTCTCCGCGTCAAACCTACAGATCGCATCCGCAACACCACACTGCGCTCCCAGACAAAAATCGCCGATGTAACCCAGTTTGCCAAACTGGAATTGGACTGGGCTGGACATGTGTCCCGAATGCCGGCGAGCTGTGGGCGAAAATAGCCACTGAGTGGGTCCCACAGGGTGTGTCGCGGCCACGAGGCCACGAGGTCGGCCCAGGCGGAGGTGGCGCGACAAACTCGACACATTTTTGATATCCTGGCCAATCGATTCACATGACCGTGAAGAGGGGAAAAAGAGAAGAGAAACCTTTGCCCTGCAATAAGATTAGACAGGCTTATTATATTATTAGATTTTTCAATAATAATTTATTCTATTTAAATTTTTCAAACCCTGTGTTATCATTATCAATCACTTAGGTACCTACCTATCTATTTTATTATATTTTTATATTAGGTAGGTAAAGTTACTTTATTTACCTACATCAATAAACCGACTTTGTGGATACCTATTTTCTCTTGATTTGATATTTTCTGAGTTGGTGGATGGAAGACAAAATGTCCTCACTTTTCGGTGCCAACAATTTCTACCAGCTGATGATGTTGATTAGGCGCTAAGTAATTGATTATGAATATGCATAAAAGGCTGAATTAATCGGTAGGTATAGGATTAGTAAATTCATGTTACTGATGGATCCGCCGCGAAATCTATACTTATATTTTAAAGAGGAAAGATTTGATTGTTTGTTTACATTGAATAGGCTCCGAAACAACTGGACAGATTTGAAAAATTCTTTCACCGTTGGGAAGCTACACTATCCCCGGGTGACATAGGTTATATTATATTTTCAAAAAAATTCGGGATCCTTACTAAAACTCCAATAATGAAATCATGAGTCAATGTTAAGAAATAAACTGCAAAAAGAAGGGTGTATGTGTGTATATACACAAAAAATTATAATATTTGAAATTTTTGTTAAATACCCGTGCGAAGCCGGGACTGGCCGCTAGTCATTTCATAACTTTGGTCACAGAGTACTTAATAAACGAAAAACTGGCTATGAAATGCATTATATATAATAATTATAATGGCCAAACCTAACGTTTTGAAAAATGACGAATTTATCATTCTGCCCGTTCGCGTTCCGGTAAAACATAAAATATAATCTCAACAGAGCCTACTTATTTGAGCATTTTGTGGTTGAGACTTTGGGTCCGTGGGAACCGGGGCCCTTCGCGTTTTCAAAATTCTTTCAGGGCGATTGGTCGAAGCGATGCGTGACCAGAGAGCTGGCTCTTATCTGGGGTCAACGCATTAGCATTGCCATTCAGCGTGGCAATGCGGCCAGTATTTTGGGAACGCTTCCGTCTGGTAGTGATCTGGATCAGTTGAGCTATCTATAGATCATTTGTAACGGTCTTTAGGTGGCTAGCTGTTTCATCTGTATTTTTTATATATACCTACTTGTAAATAGTTGTATGAATAAATGTAATTCCATCTAGATTATTGATGGTATGAATTTACACAATCTATTTGGCATTTATTTTTGCTACTCTCTGGTAGATGGCGCTACGCAACGCAACCGATCATATAAAAATATAAATGCAGTTATCGAAAATGGCAACCTAATTCCATTCCATTTTTGTCTATTGGCCAATTATCCCAACCCACCACAACTAACTGTCAATTGTCAACAACCAACCACCCCCCTTCCCTCGGGGCCGTCAGAAACGCAGAAGAACTGCCTTCCGAGCTTGTACAGGAGCTGGGCGCTACGTCAGAAATTACGTGATTGTTCGCGAAGTACAAATCCCCGGCATTGAGGACTTCATTGTAATGTTGGCGCGTCGTATGTCTACCGCGCCGACAACTGCCGCCACATTATCTCATGGTGTTTCTCCACTGCATACACGGCCCCCGACGTCCAAGGATCCTGACGGCCTCTACCTTGTGAAATTCTGGACACACCAGAAGATTCCTCGTAGGAAATTAGCGCCACTGCGAGTCCAACACAATAGCCATATAAAGATTGACTATCTGAAGCCAGGAAGGCATCTGGGCAACTCCCCGTGACCAGGAAGGTTTAGGCTCCATAGATGAAGCTAGGGCAAATAGTGCAACAAGGGCCTCTAGCTCTTTTTCTTAGGAAAAAAATTAAGAAACTGCTGACAATCCGTGACGCCGTGCCGTATAGGATATATAGCGCAGGCGAGAGACACCCTCCTTGTGGAGCTCCAGCAGGTAGGCGCTGGGACTCTGCCTGCCCGACCGATACAAAGAAGCTCCGGTTGAAGCTTATGAAGACTGTGGCGTCCTCCGAAAAAAGACGCCACAGTCTTCATGATCACGGGTGGGGTGCTAAATGCTATAAGCTTCAGCAAGAGGCCAGCGTGCAAAACGCGGTCAAAAGCCTTATCCACGTTCAGAAACACTGCCACTGTGGAAAGCCCACAGTTAAGCTCGTTGGCAAGGTGGTGTAGGACGCGTGTGAGCTGGAGCGTAGTGGAGTGCTGCGGAATCCAAATTGGTTGGGCCTAGTCTCGATACAGGGTTCCAGTCTTCGCAACAGCAGCATTTCAAATAGCTTCGCTATGGTTGGAAGCAGCGTGATGGACCGGTAGCTTTCTGGCTGTCGATGATCCTTGCCAGGCTTTGGGAGAACGACGACTTTGCCCACTTTCCATAAGTCCGGGAACAACCAACCAGCCGCAAACTGACACAAGGCACAACCGGTCATCCACTCCTCCGTGAATTGCTTTCAAGTGAACCCCACCATGCGGAGGTTCTTCTTTTGTAGGCGCATATTTGCATGTTATGTGTATGTATGTATAATACGTATTATGTATAGTGTGTATATACGTTTATGTAATTATATATGTACCTATCTATATATACATATGAATTTGCAAAGAAAAAAAAACAGCAACCCAAAGAAGCAAAGGATCATCCAATGGTTCCAATCAACACCTAAAGATGTAATCCTAAAGCTTCATTACCAATTCACCCAGAGATAGTTCTGCGAGTTGACGCCAGGGTAGAGAGGAAATACCTCGGATCCCTAACTAAATGCCTAACAACACAGCAGAGAGCGTTTGAAAAAAACCTGCTGCTGCTGTCACAATTTTATTTGTCACCTCGTTTCGTTCGGCCAGTCGTCAGATTTTGAGTAGCACCATTTTTTTCTTTTTGAAGAATTATTCGACTTATTCTTTTACTATGAATTGGAATTCACCTAATTTCTTTAGTTACAAATTTGCAGCATGTTTTTTAGTATTGGTAAGTGGAAAAATCTCTACATTTTTGCCGAATTAGGCCTTTCATGGGGGAACCGATTGTTGATGCAAAATTGGCTTGGTTGTTGATTTTATGGTGAATTACGTGTAAGTAATTAGTGTACGTTGTTTGTTATGTTTCAGTTATGCCACAGTTTTTACAACCCTACCGATAGCGGCGCCGTTCAAATAACGCAAAGTAATTTGGACATGGTATTAGGTAAGTAAATAGGTATTCGGAAATTTCTGAAGCCTGGATCTATGTTCGCGTTTTAACTAGCTTCCACGTCGTTTAACATGGTATTTTTAATTGGATTCTTATTTCAATCTAGTTACCTACCAATGCATGGGTCACTATCAGATTAGATCAAGCACTGTATTCCAGCCAATAAGTTCTGGTAATAAATAAATAAAAAATTATAAATAATGCTGGTCATTTTTCATACGGCATCACTAGCCCCAAAGTAAGCAGGGTAAGTTTCTACTTATATACATTTTTTTTGTATATACATACATATTATATATATAAACACCTAGACCACCCAGAGCTGAGACAAATATTTAAAAAATAATATTTGAAATAATGCATAGAAAACTTTAATATTATATTAATACTAGCTGTGTATTAATATTAGTAGTATTTATAATATTGTGATCTTTCCAGCTTCCAATGAGATTGTGTTCATTAACTTCTATGCTGATTGGTGCAAATTCAGCAACATGCTGATGCCCATATTTGATGAGGCTGCTGATGAAGTGACCAAGGCCGGTTACGACACGGGTAAAGTGGTCATGGGTAAAGTGGACTGTGACAAGGAAGCTGCCATTGCGACACGGTTCCACATCACCAAGTATCCTACCCTAAAGCTGTTTCATAATGGTCTGCCTGCTAAAAAGGAATATCGAGGTAAGGAATCAAACATTTATAAGACCAGGTACATAGGTAGGTAGATCAATGTTTACATATTTAGATGCTGTCTAGGTAAAGGAAAAGCAAATCTAAAATACTATGTTGATAATTGACCATTATCATTCAGCTAACACTACCTATTAACCTTTACCAGATAAAGAAAGCATTAACTATCTAATAAAACTAAATAGGATTTTGGAACTTTGCAGAAGCAGGCTTTGCTAATACTGTTTCCAGATAAAAAGTTGTTATATTTCTATTTTATTCAAAGTCAATATTTATTGAATGAAATCACATTGATTGTTATAAGTCAACAAAAGAACTGAGTGAATTTAAAATGTTATACTAAGTGACTGTATGATGATTCCTTGTGACCAAGCCTAGAAAAATCAGGCAACAGACAGCTTGGAGGACATTGCATTTGTAGAATAAAAAAAAAATTACATTTATATAGTAACACAAATCCAATCACACTTA
Organism: Perizoma flavofasciatum; assembly: GCA_958496245.1. Classification (NCBI taxonomy): domain Eukaryota; kingdom Metazoa; phylum Arthropoda; class Insecta; order Lepidoptera; family Geometridae; genus Perizoma; species Perizoma flavofasciatum. Next base: position 5,865,795 of record OY292425.1, on the reverse strand, counting down.
CTTTTATATAATTAGTAGTGCCTATTGTAACTCACCATTTTTTAAATATTGTTTATAAACTGTGTAATTTTTGTGTTCTGTACAAATAAATTATCTGAATCTGTATCTCTATGTTTCTTAATTGGTGGTTCAATAAATAATGTATTTATCTATGCATTACAGGTCAGCGCTCAGTAGAGGCATTTGCGGATTTTATTAAGAAACAGTTGGTGGAACCAGTTAAGGTGTTTGGAACCTTGAAAGAGCTTCATGAGCTAAGTGATGAGAAGAGACACATTATTGGGTACATGGACCGGCGAGACCAGCCGGAGTACCAAACCCTGAGGAGGGTAGCGGGCACCCTCAAAGATGAGTGCTTGTTCCATGCTGGTTTCGGTGACGCTTCTCAACAGATGCATCCACCAGGTAATATGTGATTTGTAAAATTAGCTTTTTCTTATAGGTTTGCAATACCTTAATATAAATAAATAAATAGACACCCAACAGAAATAGTCCTGACCTAACACTAAAACTCCCTGTCTCCTAGGTATCAGGAACTACAACCTTAGTACCACATCACCCAGACTCAGAACAAACAGAGCATACAAACATTTGCCCTGCAGAGGAAATTGTACTCTCACCTTTTGGGGTGTAAATCAACTTTTACATATAAAAAAAATAAAAATAAATAATGCAGGACATTTTCACACAGCATCATCTAGCCCCAAACCAAGCAGAGCATGTATTATGGGAACTACATAACTGATATACTACTTTCGTTTTTTTTTTATAAATACGTACATATTATACATAGAAAAATCCCAGACCCAAGAAAAATATTTGCACCTGCAATCTTCTGCGTCTCAGGCGAGCCTTCGCCCACTGCATCACAGAAGTCGTAAATGATTAAGTATATTACTGATTTAAGGTAAATAAGGTACACAACTTAAATCCCTGTGTTGTACACTCTTAGATCTATACTTAGTATGATAAGGATACCAAGTAGGATAAATATTACTGAAATTGGGTAGGAGGTGGTTTCCCCCTTGTTAAATTTTTTATCATATTATTGACTGTTTAGTACTTTGGAGTTCTGTGTGACTCGAGACCATTCATTTACACTCTTCAATGCGTATCTATCTACATTATCCACAAAGTGTTGTGACCATATCATCTCACACAGTTCATATGCAATTCAAACTTGGGTATTTTGTTATCATAAGAGAAAGTGTGACTAACTAAAAATAATCATGCAATAAACAAAATATGTAAATGAAATATGTAAGAACTTACCACATTTATACAATTGTAAAGTTACTAAACAGATGTTATTGTATAGTGAAATGACCTTTCTTATGTGTGACTAATTTCTATACAAATTTAACCTAAGTTGTAATGATAGGCAATATGCCTTGTTAATATAGTAATAATTATAATAATTACATTATATAGATTTTATGTTATTTTACGAGTTTGTAGGTGTTTAGTTTTTCCCCTATGTACAAATTTTACCTTCCTACAGCAACCTCCAGGGGCTTAACTTAAAATCCTTAGTACACATAAAATGTAGCATTTGAAATTTCAAGGCCTAGGTTTTTGCTGTGCATTGTATGTCAGCCTGTGATGCAATAATGTTATTCAATTATTTTATATTTTTATTGAAATATGTTAGTTAATTTATTTAAATTTAAACTTTGCAATAATCTATTTCAAGTAATTCATTCTCCTAAATCCTTTTCTCATTGCTTCTTTTACCTTAAGTCACTTTGTAGCCATCTTTTACCATACCTTAACCAGGCTCACTGACCAAGAAAGAAGACTTAGCGAACTACCGAAATAATACCGTAATTTGAATAATAATAGTCAAATTAAATATAGATTAGTAATGCCTAACAGTTGTACGGAAACAACTAACTAGGAAATATTATGCATGTTAATCACAGTTTTAAAGCAAATTATAAGAACATCAGATCATTTTGTAACCACCTTTTTATCTGGCGACTCAGGGCACCGGTGTACGTGTTTATTTTACCATTTTTGTATGAAACAGCTAAACAATGTAATTCGTTTTTTGCTATCGTCTTGAAGGTTCTTTGATAGGTTTTATCACTACTAGTCATTAGGGGGCGATGCAGTAAATCACAGGTTTTCAAACTTATTTTTCCCACCACCCACTTTGAGAATAAAAAAAATCCTAGCGCCCCCAGTGTTTAAACATAACAATCTATGCTTTGCCTTCTTGACCGCCTTAGCACCCCCAATATCTTCTAGAGCCTTCTACCGCCCCCTGAAGGCCTCCAGCGCTCACAAGGGGGCGTTATCGCCCACTTTGAGAAACAGTGCAGTAGATGATGGAATTCATGCGTCGTGGTTTTGAAATATATTATCAGTAGTAGAGAGCGTAGTGAAAGAATGTGACTTTTCAACTTTGTCGCTATGGCAGGCTATGCATCAGCAACGCCCATAGTATGGCAGATGACTACACTAAGTGCGAGACTTCTGCTGTAGACGTCGCGTTAACTTTCATTGAATTGAATTTATTTAAAAGTAATATTAATGAAAAAAAAACAGATGAAGAATACAGATTCACAATGCATACAGAATATTCAGATAGGATAGGTACTACATACTGAGTGAAATTTCTAACGAGACCCAAACTAAGCGTGAGCTTGTATCTTGGGTATCAAGAGAGTACTTACAGAAAGAGATATTATAATAAAAATAATTGTTTTTTCCAGGCCAGCCTATTGTCGTCTTCCGTACGGACAGAAAAACATCCACGGAGCCTGACGAAACATACACCGGTTCTCTGAACAACTTTGATGAATTACACAAATGGGTACAACAGAAATGCATCCCACTTGTGAGGGAAATCACATTCGAGAATGCCGAGGAGTTGACAGAGGAGGGATTGCCATTCCTAATTCTGTTTCACCATCCAACGGATACGGACAGTATCAAGAAATATAAGGAACTGGTAGCTAATGATTTGGAGTCTGAGAAACGTAAGCATTAGATAGATAGATAAATCATTTATTTTGAAAATACTTATTAATTAAGTATATTACTAAGATGGTTGGAATAAGTAGCCACAAATTGGGATGGGACTTAGCATAAAGCGCCGTAGACCTGAAGGTAGGTAAGTATGGAAGATCAGCGCGCCATCCTCTCGCAATATCAGTAGCAGATAGCTTCGATATAAAACAAAGAGTTTCTTACCTTACTAAGATAGGTACGCGTCTCGCATTGACTCTGCATCGGTGTGTCTCGACCCTTACGATTATATAAAAGAAAACAAACACTTTCCCATTTCCAGAAAACATAAACTTCCTGACCGCCGACGGAGTGCGCTTCGAGCATCCCCTACACCACCTTGGTAAATCAACTTTTGACCTGCCCCTCATCGCCATCGACTCATTCCGGCACATGTATCTGTTCCCCGACTACAAAGACATGGAGATACCCGGTAGACTGAAGCAGTTTCTGCAAGACCTCTACTCAGGGAAACTGCACAGGTATACTAGTAAAATTTACTTATTCTTTTACTAGCTTCTGCCCACGTCTTCGCCCGCGTGGTACCCAGATAAAAAGTAGCCTCATGTGTTATTCTGATGTATAAGCTATATTACTGTAAAGTTTCATCAAAATTCGTTCAGTAGTTTTTGCGTGAAAGAGTAACAAACATGCATTCTCACAAACTTTCGCGTTTATAATAGTAGTAAGATTAAAAGTTTTTAATTGGCGTTGAAAGAGTAACGGGAAAAAGTGAATTCTTTTTTATTGTCAGCGTGGTTGTCGTAAGCCACGGCGGCGTTGCGTTTGAATTTTGTATTGCTTCTTTTTGACATTCTTGTCTGGATCGTGGACATTAATTTACTAGATTCTACTTCGCTAAAAGCCCTGAGGCTTCGATTCTCGCTGTGGGAAAAATGTTTGTATGTGCTACAAATATTTGTCTCGGGACTGGGTATTTTCTATGTATAATATGTATGTATTTTAAAAAAGTATTTAATTAGTATATCAATCATGTAGTTCCCAATTCCCATAACACAAGCTCTGCTTACTTTGGGGCTAGATGATGCTGTGTGAAAAGTGTCCAGCATTATTTATTTACTTTATTCCCCATCAAATAACACATCGGTTATGTTAAGTACTATAAACTTTGACAATGTTGTACAATGGGTGGCCTTATCGCTAAATAGCGATCTCTACAGACAATCTTTGGATGGAACGGTCTGGACTGTGACTGGGTTTAATTAACATTTTCCATTAATACATTTCTAACTGTGACTAATTAAGGAGGGAAAACACTTTCTACTTTAAATAGTAGCTCTTAAATTTCTCACTATACTAACTCACTGTGCTCCATTTGAGTCTTTTCTCTGTGCCCGTGTTTTTGACCACCTTTTCCCGCATACTTTTGATCGCCACTCCGCCAAAGTGCTAATATGCACGGGCCCTTACACGTTACAAACCAGTTTTAGAAAGTATAAAAATGTGGCATTAAAAAAAAAATGTTTTACAGAGAATTTCACTACGGTCCCGATCCGAATGCTATCGAGCAGAAGTCTGACTTCAAAGTGACCACGCCGCCGGAATCCACGTTCAAGAAACTGGCGCCGTCCAAGAACCGCTACACGCTGCTGAGGGACGAACTATAAGGTTACGAAACTAATATAATTTGAAACTGGCATGGTTATGAAAATAGTTTTCACTCAAAACGGGACATTTATCATCTGTATATACAGGGTGCGGCGAGATAATGGAGCTCCCAAGTGGAGACAGTGTTATTTTTCTTTAATATTTGAAATATTTTTGAGTAATGTATTTTTAAAGTCGTTACTGTTTTTCAATAGGCCTTTTGGCTTTTGGCCGTTTTTAGTTTCATCAAAATTATCACCTAAGGTTTCCAAGAACAATACAGTCTAGCTACGAAATAGTTTTTTTCTTTGGGATTACAGAATTGAAACTAAAGAGGCTGTTTGAAACTAATTACCGCTGTTCATGGTTGATTTTACTGACGTTAGTAGCTAATTCAGTATCTCTGCATGTTTCCTTGACCCTCTATCTTGTCACACCCTGTATGTATATTATATATTTGCGATATTTTACATACATGCCGTATGTGGTAATGAACTAGCGAATAAGTGTTTGTGAGTTCTATTTTATGCATATTTAATATTACTCACAGATCATTGCATATTTAATAAAATACCTGTTATTTCAATAATGGTTTATTGCGTAAAAATATTTTTTAGTAAATTATTGATTTAACACTTAACTAGATAAGTAAGGAAAAGGTAAGTAGGTAATTGTACACATTACTATGAATGAAATGCATCCCGTTCATAACCCTACTAGTTTCAAAAGTTACTAAACTAATAGGTCACGTAATTTGTTTGTAAGAACTTACGTCGATACTCAGAGACGCCACTTAAACTTTATTACTTGAAATCTTGTACATAACTTTTGTATTTGGAATAATTCAATAAACTATTAAGTTAATTTGGGACTCTGGGTGCGACCGTTAGATTAAAAAAGAGAAAATGTGTTTCATAAAAAAATTAGGAAGACTAGTGCAACGCCCGCGACTTCGGTTCGCGTATTTTATACTAATTTCAACCCTTTTAATGCACCCCTTTGAGTTTGAATTTTGGATTTTTTTTTCAGAACTTGAAACATTAAGCTTTTTTCAGGGCCCTGCGTCTGTCTGTCGGACACAATATCCTACTATTATTAAAATAGTGGGAATAGAGACGAAAAATAAATGCTAATTAACTATTCATAAATTTTTGCAAAGCCGTGAAAAATACCAAATCCGGTATAAACCTCTAAGCAAGGAAATATCTTGAATGTGTTCAGTATAGCATTGTTAGCGCTATATGTTATAGGGGAGGTATATCCATCCCAATTCTGGAGCAAAGCTCGGTCTTCTACAAAATATTATTATACGCATTGGACGTAACGCGTCCTCACTTTATTGTTATATTTTTATAAAATAATGTTTTCTGTTTGTATATTTTATATCAAAAATTCACGAGTTCTTACATACCTATTGTCATTTTTGAAAGTGGAATTTATTAGATTTTTTCTATATCGTGTAATCTCAATTTGACATATAAATTTAAGATATTATGAATTGCAATGAATTTATTCGTTTTACCGCGCATTTACTACAATTAATTTAGAATTTCCTTTTTTTTTCCTTCTTATCTTGCAATTATATATTGCATGTCTGTCTTCAAGCACTGCAAAGATTGTTTTCAATTTTTGTGCCTAGTTTTTCATATCGTGGCTTGTCAGGTCGTTCTCTTAAGATCAAGTTTATTAAACATTTACATTAAACATAATTCAACTCTGTGGTACAAATGTTTGCAAGTTCTGCAGATGGGTCTGGCTATAGTGGCACCATGGTACTCGTAGTTCCTGAAACCCACGACACAGGGAATCGTAGTCTGGGATCGAAACAGGGTCGATCACGCTAACCCATGGCTTTCGAGATGGCAATCAATTTTGACACTTCTAGTTATCTATTTGAATGGCCCATCCATCAAATTGATTCCCCATCGCTTTAGTCCATAATTGTATATTACCCAGACTAAACTGAAGGCAATGAACCACGAACGAACGAAACTTGTGATTTTGTCAAGTAATCGAATCACGCTTATGCCATGCCTCCATCTCGATGCCCATGTAAATTAGTGTGATCGCTCTTCTAGTTGGTGTTATTAGAAAAAATAACAATCGTTAAGTTAATCTGGATGCCTTCCAGAGGTTTCCATGTTTTATGTAGACTTCTTCCTACGACACCAAGATTAGCCACGTAGTGAACTGTGAACTACTTATATTATTCAATAACAATGTTCTTTAATTATTATTTTATATTAACTTAATTTAATCATGTAGCTATTATTCTTACACAACACATTTTGGCGCAAGCAGAATATTTTGAAAATTGATATTTTCACAATTTTGTAATAACAAAAGTTAGAGATTATCCGGTTTTTTAGGTAGGTATTTATAATATGTAAGTAATTACGTATACTTCTTATGTATTTTTAAACATCAAATTGAGTGAAATTGAGTAGACATTTGAGAGTATGTTTAACGATAGATCATTATGTACAATCATTTACGTTGTTTCACTCTCGAACTTAAATTATTGTAAAAACAACCTCATTTCATTACACGTTAATAATTATAATCCTTGTATTCTTTTTTTTCAATTTGTTCCTCTGATAATGAGAGGTTTTATTTGTGATCTGTCAGTGTCATTTATAATTATTCAATCTAAGATCTAATGAGTGTCCAAAATGTGGCTTCAATTGTTTCCCAGGCATACGTGCCATCTAGTAAGCTTCAGGGAACTAGCCGGCCTGCAACAGATTAAAAAAACCGCTTTTAATGATAGTAAAGTTCAAATAGTAATAAAACATTGCCTCTACAGTGTTTAGATTTCTGAGTGTAAGAGCTTTGATTGTGTATCGGGGAGGGTCATTTACTCGTGCGTCAATGTAACAAAAACAGTTGAATCTTTCTTTGAATGGACCCTGAATTAAACAGCATAGTAGAGGTTACTTACAGTTGTACGTTAAGCATAACTAGTTAATTAAAAGTATGTGACCAGTGAAACATGAAATAAAACACGAGACTTTGTTACAAAATCGTTCCAAGTTAGCCGGAAAACCAAGGAAACCAGTTAGTCGGAAAGGCAAATAATCCACATAGAACTCCCTATTCCCGTTTTCACCAACATTGATTTCTACATAATATGATTCACAAATAATAACTTTTCAACCGATTTCAAAAAAGGGAAGGTTATCAATTCGTCTGTATGCTTTTTTGTGTGTATGTTACGCGATATATTCACCGATTGTGCACCGATTTTAATGATTATTTTTTAAAAGGGTAGGGCATCCTTCTAGGCTTCGATATTAATTTGAATGAGAAAATAATGAATGCAATTTCATATTGGACTTTTTATCTTAAAGTATAAATTAAAAAAAAACATGAATATAACAGTTTCAAAGTTACATTCAAATATGTATGTATTTACAAAAAAAAAAAAATATAAGTAGTCTAGCAGTCATGTAGTTCCCATAATACAAGCTCTGCTTAGTTTGGGGCTAAATGTCCAGCATTATTTATTTATTTATTATTTAATATAGTTTTTCAAAGAAACGCGTAACTTTTTATTCCAAAAACTATCGTGAACTTGACTATTCATATTGTAAAAACGGGAATTTTCACGTACTGCACTATCGGTGAAGGCACCGACTAAGTTTCGACTCATTCCGAGAGTCTTCATCAGGGTGAGTGGTTGCGACTCTCTCCGCGCACGGCGCGACGCGGAAGTCGAAACTTAGTCGGTGCCTTCACCGATAGTGCAGTACGTGAAAATTCCCGTTTTTACAATATGAAACGCGTAACTTTTATAGACCGTATTACGAATCGAACTCTATTTTGAAATCGATCTCGAGTACATTTCAAAACTAAACCTTTTGTTCGCTGCATAATATGAGTTGATTAACCATAATGGTACTGACGCACTTTGGCTAGCAATCTTAAAAGCATTCCATAGACATTTTGAATGAAAAGTAAACTTTTTAATTAATCAGCAATTTACTTCGACTAGTCGTAGCTTAAGAGTTCGATTTAATATAAGCGAACAAAGAGTTGGTGAAAACGGGAAATGCCTCATTTTAAATGAAACTGCATAGACTATGTTTTTTTAATAGGTTACCAACATTCAGCGTCACTACCTGTCTACTCCTCTGGAGTTTTAAAGATTGAATAAGAGGTATATTTTGTTTGTTTATCTGAGGCAAAAATTTAGCTAAGACTTAATACATAACAAATGGTAAACATTACTATCCTACTCTTTCAAGGTCCAATCTTTAAACCCCAGCGGGGTAACCAGTTGGTGAAACTTACCGTACATAGGTAAATGGAACAGTTGAACAGAACAAGCCGATTATAGATTTGACCTGTGTGTCTTTAAACAGTATCTTCCAGCTAAGAGTGAGACATTCCTCATCTAAACCTAATAGTCATTACTTAATGTATGTTATAATATGTGAACGTGATTTGTACAAATGTATGTCTTTTGTGATGTAATAAATTTTTCGAGCCTTCATTGTATTGTTTCAATTTTCAATTAAAGTTTTCATGATGCTTTCTGTAGGTCTGAAAACGTCAGCTTAAAAACTGTGTGAATTTAATATGTTATAGCGAATTTACGCCGAGTCCTCGTGCGTGACCAAGCCTAGACGAATCAATCAACAAACTCTGCTTGGTTTTTTTGATGATCCTTCATTCAGCTGTTTTATTATCATTTTGTTTGTAAATTGATTATTTGAAGGACTAAAATGAGTAAACAACATTATCACTACTACGTTAACATTAGCAGATATCTGTCTAGAGCTACTTAAGCCACAAAATTACATTAGCAAAATGGCTATGGAAAAGAGACAAGAAAATTGGGAATGTTAGGGCCGAAAGGTGTCTCCTTTTAATGTTTTGAAATTTTTAATATTGCTAAGTGAGTCGTTCCCCGTTTGTTAGATCTATGCATTGTGCAACGTTCGTTACTGGTTCACAAAAGCATTTCTTTGTTTTGATAATTTGGGCTTACAGACAATTTCTGTCATTTGAATTATTGAATATTTATTTCAAATTTCAACACTTCAACAATAATGACATTTCGACTACATTTTAATCTAGGTACACGAACTTATTATTTACAAATGTTTAATTAAGTAGGTAGGTAGCAAGGTGATTCACAAACATCGAAAACTTCTTGCTGAAAGACAAAAACAAAAGTTGACAAAAGTGTCCAAGTAGTAGATACTGATCCTAAACTAGCCAAAAACCTGTATATTGGCCACAATTCTGTAGTACACTGACTAAACTAAATTTAAACTGTCACTCTCTTTTACTGATAGTGCAAGCAAGAAAGAGATAGCTACAATTTTAGTTAGGAGCTGAGACGTGGACACTCACGATAGGGCTGGTCCATCAGTTCAAAGTCGCTCAGCGAGCTATGGAAAGAGCTATGCTCGGAGTCTCTCTGAAGGATAGGATTCGTAACGAATACATCCGTCAGAGAACCAAAGTTATCGACATAGCTCAACGAATTAGCAAGCTGAAGTTGCAGTGGGCCCGGTCATATTTCGCGAAGAACCGATAACCGCTGGGGTAAACGTGTTCTTGAGTGGAGACCGCGACTCGGCAAACGTAGCGTAGGACGCCCTCCGACCAGGTGGGATGACGATCATCCACCGATGATGACAGGGCGCTATGGCACTCATTAGCGGAGGCCTATGTCCAGTAGTGGACTAATATAGGCTGATGATGATGATGATGATTATCTTTTTACGTTGAGTTTTAAGGCGAAAAATATCTAGTGTTATATTTAGTGTGTTGTACAGGTAAGGCCCTAGATAAAAGAAGAAAAATAGGTTCTAAAACTTACTATTTCACAGATTGCATGAGGTCTATGTGCATATTTCGAGAACAAAATTAACGGGTTGACGAAGGACTATTTGTTGAATAAATAACTGACGGACAGTCAAAAGGTCACATGATTTTTATAAAGCTGACGTAGAAAAGTAGTACGGTCGAAAGGTGCTGACTTTAAGAATAGTTTAAGGAGATTGGGTTTTGTGGCTCCTCCCCAAAAGCTTATGCAGTATAAAAGGATGATTTCTGCTAAAATGATTACGTAAAAGTAACACATACCAAAATCATGTTTATAGGTTTTTTGTCTACTTAGTTATCAATCCGAGTACGTTCAAAAGCATCTCTTAGTCCTTAGTGGGATCCCAAACTCAAGTCAACCATTCAGGAACTGTCCAAGACCGAAATCCGGGTCTCGAATATCACTGCAAAAACCTAATGAGCGATACACCGGCGTCAAAATGTGTCTCATACGTCCTCAACGGCTTGTGTAAAACAAACTGCCCTGCCGCTGTTTTTATGACGATTTGAGCACTTTTGAGCATTTTTTGATGTGGAGTAATTTCGGCTGTCACTGGACAGAAAGGCCAGTCTTTGAGGGCAGCCGCGCGCCGTGGGGCGCCTCTGATACGCGGAATTTCTTTACCTACTTTTTTTGTGTCTACATGGTCGGGACAAACTTTACTATAAACTGACTTTGTTATAATTTCTTGCCAATTTTTCGAAGGTACAAAATTGTTTTCGATGATTTAGGGACTGTAAATTCGTATGTTTATGATTTTATTACAATGTAGACCGTATATTGTAGAGCATCCTTAGCACCTTGTTGTTATTCGGTTCTTTAGGACCGAATTCTTTGCAAGGAATGGCATCATGTCGATACCCATTTTTCTATTTATGGTATGTAAAAAGACATATCGAAATAAAAAGAAATAGATCATCTAAAGTTAGTTGCCTAAAATCGATTGTTAAGACATAATCACGTTTCAGGTTTCGTTTCCTCAAGCTGAATTTGCCACGGCATTTAATTTTTTAAGGAAACTTGATATTATAAAAAGCTACAAGTCGCGAATAAGCTTGTATACGCATTGTATCGGATCGGATAGTGATGTTATCTGATCGGAATTCCGCACAGCTTCACAGATTTAAAAGGAGTGAACAGCGGTTGTGATCCTTTGTGGAAGTGTAACAAGATCACCGAATGTACCTGTTATGGACAATGCGATACAGGTTCGCAGATAGAAGCGTGAATCTTTTGAAATTGGCTTTGGCATTGTGTAATACGGTAGTTGAGTAGGTGAATAAACTTTTTGTCGTGACTTTACAAGTTTTTTTTCGGAATGTTCACTTGAGTAACCTATGAGATAAAAATCAAGAAGACAAATTATGATAACCCTAAATTGCGAACCCTATGAGTACAAAACTGACGATCTCTGTGGCGCAGTTGTTGAAGAATCGCCTGAGACGCAGAAGGTTGCGGGTTCGATTCCCGCCGCGGGACAAATATTTGTATCTGCAAATATTGGTCTCGGGTCTGGGTTTTTTCTATGTATAATATGTACGTATGTATTTACAAAAAAATATATAAGTAGTACGAGTATATCAGTCATGTTGTTCCCATAATACAAGCTCTGCTTAGTTTGGGGCTAGATGATGCTGTGAGAAAATGTCCTGCATTATTATTATCATAAAAGGTTCGTAATTTTCACGAACATTTCCTTGTCATTGTTCAACATATTTAATTAGCTGCTTCTCTTCTCTTGAACGAGAAACAGACCAAGGACTAATCAAATTCAAAAATATTTTATTAAAAATTACAAGTTACGTAACATAAATCGTTTGGGATCTCTTAGTTTAGTTAAGTTTAAGTAAACTTTTATTAAAGAGTCCCTTTTCTGTTGGACTTTCTTTTAATACATGCCAAAACTTTGGATAAAAAAAGTTGATATGCTACGATGTTATACGTATACGTACCCACAGGCTAAGATAAAGATAGAGACAAGAAAGTCACTTTTCATACTAAAAGAGTTATTTACGAGTATTCCCATGCTGCGCAACAAAATTTATATTTCCCAAAATCATGCACAAGATCTTGCATTGATAGCGTGCGTGGGTGCCGTGCTGGCTGCTCCACAATAGCTGCAACCCGACACCGTACCCCGGTACTTTGTGCAGTTTGAAAGCTTCTCAAATCTTGCCTCCATTGACGGGCGCCCAGCAAAGGACAGGAAGTGAAGGACAACGTGCGATAGAGCCAATTACCCGCCCACGATATAGGAAACCTGTAATTAGTGTAAAATATCCGAGCTTGAACGGAAATGAGTGTGGCGAATTGTATTGATTTCGTAATGTTTCATTGCGATTTTTTTGTAATTATTCGTACTTAAGTACATAAAAGAAGTAAATAAATTTATTCATACGACTATGTACAAGTAGATATACCTATACAAAAATATATCTCAAGAGGCGAAAATATGAAAGTCTCGACAGAGCTTACGTATTTGAGCCTTTTAGGATTGAGACTCTGGAAACCTGAAATAATTTTGAATATGAGAAGGGGGACCCTTCGCATATTCAAAATTATTTCAGGAAAGACTGTTCAAAGTGATGCGTGACCAGAGAGCTGGCTTATATCTAGGTCAACGCAATAGCATTTCCATTCAGCGTACCAATGAATCCAGCATTTAGTAATTTGGATCAAATGAACTATCTATAGATCGTTTGCAACGGTCTTCAGATAGCTGAATTATCTGTATTTTTTGCATAAAAAATATTATTGTTTTAAGAAGACATACCTACTTAAGACATTATTACCAAAGATAATATCTGTGTCCAAGGTATGTAATTAATGAAAACCAGTGTTCCGCAGAAAAGGCTGTGACTTTCTCATATTGGACTAAATTATTTATGTACTTAAAATTCGTTTATGAAAGCTACTTATTTGAACTTTTAAATGATAATACAGTACCTACCTATTGGCAGTGCATAGATAGGTATATTGAAAGAAGCGCAACACATTTATAACACCCTTTCTTGTTTATCCAATCGTCAGAACATGTCCGAAGACAGCCAACATCAAAGGAACAAGAGACGTATTTTTTCGACTCGCACAAAAACAGTAACAACTATCTTCCCTTAAGATTTATGGCGTAGTCAAACGATCATAGGGCATTAGTACGTTACATTGTCCACTGCATGTGGGCTTTGTCACACCAACTTCAGTAGCTGCCAGGGATGTCCAGTTGGTGTATTGTTCTATGCCGTAAAACATGTCGACAGGTTACTGGATTTGTATGCAAGTGATAATTCAGAAAAAATACGGTAGCTCAGTGCTGGTTCAGTTCGAAGAAAGCTTTTATTCAAGGATTATTTGAGATAATTATGTATTCGCATGCTTAGTTTGTAATGGAATACCCTTGCTCTCGTTGTATTCCTACTTATTCAGGAAATTGAAAATTATCTTTCTGAAAACTATTTTCACCATTGGGAGTTATAGAATTGATTCTGGATTGATCCAATGTCGTAAAAATGGATGGTCGAGGTAGAGGTGTTACATACAAGGGCAAGTTATTTTCTGTTAGGTAAAGTGTTTAACAGTTAACCCCAATTTTTTCTGTCAGGTAGAATAGAATAGAAAGTGGTTTATTTGACAACAATAAAGCACAGAATACATGTCCTATGTACAAAAATAAATAAATCAAATAGACACTTTATAATAGATAGGATTTTAATAAAAACACATAGACAAAGAGGAAGATTTTATGTGCTATTTAGTATCTGTGTCGTGTGGGCCAAACAGGTCCTGTCTCAGCTTAGTGCTGCTCCGCACAGTAGTGAAAAACCTACGTTTTCTCTGTTGTGGTAGATACCTAGGTACCTACCTACCTATTTGTCTCATGTGAGCAACATGCGACAGGATAGTGGGAATCAAAAGAAATAACCATTTAAAATACATCCGTGAAGGAAGAAAAGCAAAATATCCTAAGCGGCGTTTAAAAACAAAAGCTGAACGTTATAAACTGCCATATTTTAACAACGTGTAATTAAAGGTTTGGCTTCGGTCGAATATGCATAAATCATACGTCTGCCGCGAACTGCCGACCGAAATAGAAAATGAAAAAAAAGATACACTAAGCGACCGATAACATAAAAATAAATAATACTACAAATCTATATTTAATAAGAGATGCTCATTTTTGGTTCGGCTAGGTGCAGTTAATTGGTCTGTTAATTAGTGGGATATGAAAATTTTGAAGGTACGGCTTTCTCTGTAGGTAATTGATGTTTAAAATTTCATATAATGGCTCGTTACTTATGAAGTTGCCTATATATCGTGAACACACCGAATTCATTTTAGAAAAACTGTTTTCAATAGCTTCTTGCTAATCTTGAGTGATATTGTTAAACAACCTCATGGTAACTTAAATCTCCTAGTCAAACATTTGCTGTGCAAACACGTTACGTCGGTTATTAACAACAAAACGATTATGTTCCCAAAGTGAATAAGAGTAAGCAAATGTATACATAACCTTTGTAAGCGGGTTCTGGCGTCTAGCTCACGGCTCTCCCATTCTAGAGGTGAACTGTGGAGAACAAGCCCATAAGCCCATAATTCACGGGGTTGGTACTGGTGTGTATTCTATGTCCCGGGCGGGGTGTGTCGGAGGCTGCGCAGGGGCATGCGCGGGGAGGGTGCGCTTCGGGCCACGGGGCGGGGGGAGAGGTGACAACCGCTCGTTACGTCTATCCCAAGCCAGTTATTAAAAACGTCTCGGCGCGAGCGGTGCGCCGCCCTGTAATTATCCAGTTGAAAGTATCGCAGCTACGTTGTCACCACCGTTGACGGAAATGCAGTACGTGGATCCGCCCGCACAACAGGTCCGTCCGCCCGCCCACAGGCACTATTAAACTCTTGTCACTTTATTTACATTAACGGGTTGTCCGCCGTTATTCAATTTACCGGTACATTTTAAAGTTCAGTGAAGTGTTTAATTTAGTGTAAGCGTTCAGTTTTCAACAGCGTTTTCAATTTGTACTTCCATTTTAGAGTAGTTTTATGACATGTTCTGGTTGGGTCGTTTGAAGTGTGTGTCATAATTATTCTAATTTCATCTCTACTTGTTACAGATGATGAATATGATGACCGGGTATGGTTGTGGTTACGGCAGAGGTGAAGCTATATCTCCAGTTTCGGACCTATCATCTTGCAGTAGTGCATCGTCTGGTGCTTGGTGTGGGCCAGTAGCGTGGCGCGAGCCGACGCTACCGCCATATCCGCAGTACTCACCATACTGGCCGCCTGCACCGACTGCAACTGAAGACGCCCGTGAGCTCCAGCGTCGCTGTGCGAAGTGTCGGTGCCCGAACTGCCTAACTGAAGCCGCCGGATTTGGCCCCAACTACGGCAAAGACGGTGCGAAACGCGAACACGTCTGCCACGTTCCCGGATGCGGGAAAGTTTATGGAAAAACTTCTCATCTGAAAGCTCATCTTCGCTGGCATACTGGAGAGCGTCCCTTTGTTTGCAACTGGTTGTTCTGTGGAAAACGCTTCACTCGCTCGGACGAGCTGCAGAGGCATTTGCGCACTCATACCGGAGAGAAAAGATTTGCGTGTCAACTCTGCACGAAGAGATTCATGCGATCGGACCATCTCGCAAAACATGTTAAAACACATGCTAACGTGTCCCGGAAAACAAAGAAAGTGAAAGAAGATGAGAAGGAGCAATCTCCTTCGCCCGTCGCTCAGGAAAAAGTGGAACAGCCACCTGTGCAACCTTCAGCTTCAGTCGGAAGTATGAATTACGGTACAGTGCCGTTTACAAGCGCGACAACTAAGCCCATCTCTTTGAACTACGCATCTTCAGCTGCAGTTGTATCTAGTGCTCCGAGTTATAACAGCTCAATATTCAATGGAAGTGGTGTTATGTCTGGCTGGTACCCTGAAATGAGGCAGGATGGGCTTTACCCTCGTCCTCCTATGAGAGATCCTCGTTACCAACAGTACCCTACTCCAATAACTGGTTACCAATGCGCCACGAAGGATAACTACGCTGTTTTCCAAGGGCACTATAATCTACAGCCTCCGATGGCACTCGGACAGTAAAATTTAATTCAAATTGCATGATTGTAAAAAGACTGGTTCTGTTTCTGATTCGTTGTTGTGAATTATTTTAATAGACAGTTTTGTTGTTAGTTTAAGTTACCAAACATTTATTGTGATATCTATAAGATAGATTTACAATTTAGTTTTTAAGAAAAATGTGCCTTTGTATCAAACTGAAAATTATAATAAAACTATGTCAATAATATCGTCTATACTGTTATTATCTATATATTTGACAAAAGAAATAACAATAGCAAGATATTTTAAAATTACGAAACTCTAAAAAAATACTTGTCCTTACGATCCGTTATATTATGATCTTTGAAATCTTGTGATTAGGAATAATTGAGTAGATTATCGCTGCTTATATACATTACATAAATTATAATGCGTCATTTGACCCGACAGCATAAGCTATCAATTACGAAATTCGGCTGTGGGCGGGAAAGCATCAATATCTCTGAGATTAGCATATTGAGCGGTATTATCTCCTATGGATACATTTACAGAGACTCGTGACACGGCACTGTACTGTTACAAGAGCACAGAGCTATTATAAAATAGCATTGAAACGATATAGGATCAATAGACAAGCTAGGTTTATGATGTGCATTGGTAACTGGGCGATTAAATCAATATAAATAACTCCTAACAGCCACATTCATTGACCCTATACAAGATTCTTTGAGTAGTAGCAGGAACAACGAATATAAAACTGGACAAATATTTTCAGATCATACAAACGTTGATCACATAGCGGGAATCAAAATTGTACCTCTTGAGTCTCAGTATCTTTATAAATTCTTAATTTAGTGCTCGTTTTGTGCAAATTGTTCTTAAGTTTAATGATTCTTTGTAAAAGGGGTTGAGCAGGCCTACTTTCTTACTAATATTATAAATGCGAAAGTTTAGATAGATATAATTCAATTAAAAACTTTTAAACGGATTAATCTTTTGTTTTTTTTATTCCTAACGTTCGAAGGCTTTGCAGCTTTCGTGGTCGCAGGTAGATAGATGTTTGGATGATTTTTGATAAGAATATCCATAACTGCTGAATTGATTTAGATGCAATTTAAAAGTAGTTTTGGCTTTAAATGACACGTAAAATAATCTTCCTATTCAGCTACCATGAGGGTGAACCCATGGGCAGTATTGGGCAGAGGCTAGTGATTAAATATTGGTATCGAGTTTTAATTTCAATTTAAAAATAAAGTATATTTGGAGTTTTTAGCTAAAACTATTGTTATAAATAATTATATAAACGAATAGTAGGTACCAGAATAATTTAGGATTGAAGTCAGTGTGCCCTACGCTAATAAGTGCTACGCCTACGCCCCAGCTACGCGCTACGGTGGTGCTACGTAGGCGCGTTTATGTCTTTTCTATCGAAAAAGCGTATTTCTTTATTTACATGAATACAGTTAAACCAACTCTTATATAGCAATACTTACTGTGTGTAAATTAATTTACCTTAAATATCGATATATCTACAGCTAAACAAAAAGAAAAAAAAATGTAGGGCGCCACTTTCTTCTGTTAAATAAATAATTTTGTATGAAAATAATTTAACTAAGTTTCAAGACTTTTTGCTAAACTATACTTAGATTTTTTATCAGCCGACCCCTAAAAATAAGATTTTAAACAGTTGTTAAGCTAAAAAGTATTTTGATTCATCTGTTGAATTTGGAACGATACTTATCAGAAAGATACAAAGCAGTGATTAATCACAAGTTTAATAATCTTTATAAGTAAGGCCCTTAGTTGTTTATTTCGTTATAATTTTATTGTAGCAGATACAACTATAATGAAAAAGGCATGGGCAGAAGCTAGCCAAAGATATGTGGTATCTCTTAGCTGTCGAATTAGCAGTGTTACGCCAGTCTGCACTAAGCTTAGGTTATGATTTAGGCATGTTTTGCTGAATTATTTTCATAAAAATCTCCTACTTCGACATACCTAAGTTTTATGCACACACAACTTGAATACATAATAACACATACACACGAGGCGCACTGAGTATTCTCACCACAATGGATCTTTCATCAATGATCACGAGAGCCTTTCCAGGGGCTACTATACCTCAACCTGGTAAGATCACTGATTGACGCAGGTGGACCAAGAAAATACCGGTGACACAGTGAAGTAGAAATGCAGATTGGAACAAGTTATGAAATATGTACTTGTAAAAGTCTTTAAAATATTTGTAGCCATTGTCATAATTTATATCGACTGAAATATTTATTATTAGTGAGGCTTCTCAACGCTAGATGGCGCAAGTAGTCCGTCACCGCTGAGCGGAGCGTAATTGCGCGAGCTATTATCTGGGCGGCGCTCGGCGCGCATGGCGGCCGGTGCGAGCGGGATGCACTCGATAATACGTAAAACAAAACGAGGGAGTAATAATGGTAAAAAACGAGCAGCACGCAAATTATAGTGAGAAATGAGGCAGCCGGTAGCGGTGGGGGACGGTGGTGGGGGCCGTTTGCACGGCAGTCGCGGCCGCCCGGCGCACGCAGACCGCCCGCGCCGCCTGCGCTGCCTCGCGAGTGTTGTGACAGTGACATGCCTCCGCGACAGAGATGAGCGGCAAGGCCTCCTCCTCACCGGACCTGCTCATGAATGTGAGTCAGAGAACGCGACTCTGCCAACTGGCGAAACTTACAGCACTACTATCACTTATCACCGCACCTCTTCATTCTGCTTACTAACAATAAAATATAGGTCTCCAAATTTTACTAACCTGAACCCTTTCCTAATGCATTTTCCTATTCATAAAATTATTATAAAATGAATCTACAACTCGGTTTATCTGAACAGCTTCCTCAAATTTCGAGTTTTCATTGATAAAACAGTTTTAGGACGTTTAATAAATAAAATCGTTCACGCTTCAAACAAATTTACAAAGCAAACCTTTTCAAATAAGCGCGTGTAATAGTTTTTTGTCAGAGCGCCCCTTGGCCCTGGGGTACTGTCGATTTAGCACGGACCATAAGCGGAGAGTTACTCTGCGTCGTCGGGTCCCCTGAGCCCTAACCTCTTACTATTCATGGCGAACGCCCCCGCGGGTCCAAATGACCCAAGACCCGAGAAATCTAGGAGAATGTTATGGGTTTTCCATTATTTTCCGTGATCTTGAATAGGTAATTTTATAGAGTGGTTAACGTGCCTACAAAGTAGCTGTTTTTATATGCAGTATTGCAAAAAACTTGTGTAAAATGAAAAAGCATGCAATACATTTTAGTACACCTTAAAATATATAGAAACATAAGAGTCAATACAATTTATTGAGCTTTTATAAGACAACACAGTCACGTAGAAACCCAAAACCCAAACAACCTTTTTGTTATCTGACTGTTTCCAATTTCACTTTATTTATGTCCCAAAACACAATAAAAATAAACAGTAGGTGCTGATGATATTTACGAAGCAATATCTGTCACATAACCATAATGATTATTACCTGAAAAGTCATTCCATTTGGTTCTGTACCATTATCGGCAGGCCATAAAGCCTCTAAAATGTTAATTCAATAAATGAAGTCAAATAAATAAAGGCCGAGCCGGCTTTGAAGCACCGTGACCAATCCTTAATGACATATAGAGCCTTCGTCCATTTTCTACTCAATTTCCTTTTCATATTAGTTTAATCTAGAGGCAAGGACTACTGGCGCCAAAAATTATGCCGCGACGGCCGTGTCGGCCGAGCCTAATCTGTTTAGCGTTATATTGTAGGGCGCCGGGCCTTTTGTGCGGTGTAAAAGGAAGAAATTTATGCTTTTCGGCGTCGTGTGTGAGTTTTTTTGTGGGAATGTAATTAATAATTCGGCGGCAAAACTAACAGTGTTTTCGTTGTTGCGTCTGACGCGTGATTGATGCACGGCATGGCTGCAATTAACTACAAGCGGAACAAAGCTTGTAGTTTTACCAGTGTACTACATTAGTAGGATTGGGATTGTAATGTATTTGTTTTTCTGAAGCTATGATGAACGAAGCTATGTTGAATGATAAAATAGACGATGCATTAAAGTAAGATGAAAGAAAAAATTAAATATAAGTCACTAGATTGAATATTAGTTCAAGGGAAAATATGATTTAATTTCAAATATTTCCGAGGTTCATTAATGTTTCAAAATCAATATATCACGATACCAGAGTTTCTTATAGATGCAAATATATAAACAAATTCGTTATCACTGGAGTTTTTCAAAATTATATTAACCTCCAATTTTGGCTGTCTAAAATAGATACTGATGACATTGACTGCTACTATTTTAATCTTTGATTAAATCCACACTAAATCAAGTACTCATTATCTTTACTTTTATATTCTACTAGCTTCTGCCCACGGCTTCGCCTGCGTGGTACCTGGATAAAAAGTAAACTAGGTGTGTTATTCTGATGTATAAGCTATATTACTGTAAAGTTTCATTAAAATCCGTTCACTAGTTTTTGCGCGAAAGAGTAAAAAACATCCATCTTAACAAACTTTCGCGTTTATAATAGTAATAGGATAATTGAAACTCACTCATCATTCACTATTATCTAAAAACAATGAAGGCTCAGCTCATTTACCTGTGCATACCGAGCAAGTCATCCTAGTAGCTTTGTAAAACAAACTGAAGGTTGGCTCTTGGATCATTTCACTCGCGGTACAGTGACGGGCCAATTCCTGACTTGAATCGCCCACGCGTAGGCTTGTAGGTTCAGGTATTATTATGTAAAGGTAGGCATGCTGTGGTTCAGGTGAAACACGTTTGTAGAGCATGTTTCGTAGAAAGAAAGAGTTGAGCGATATAAGTATACTTCTCTATAGAAGTCAGAGTTACAAGGAAAACTAGGTATGAATCAATTGCACTAATTTTAATTATATTTATTATTGATAGATGAGTTTGTAAAAGTTACAAAGAAAATAGATTTTTTGGGATATGTAATTGATATAATACGTATGGGATATGTAATTGATAAACTTCATCTTGTTCCTTCTAAGGGCATAAGCACAAAATTAAGTGTCGCGTCAACTAGTTACCAACAAGTCGTCTAACGCCGCTAATATATGTACGTCAACCAAACGAGCTGCCTCAATTAGATAGCAGAGGATGCGAGTAATTCAAAGCAAGTCGACTGTGTTATTTTGCTGTTTTGTGCGCGAATGTACCGTTGGAGCAAGCCGGAGTAGTCGGAGTGGCACTCGGCAGCCGAGCGCAGCAACATTTTAATTGACCACGCGATGTTACCGCGTCTCGTCCAACTTTTTCTCCTCTTCAAATTGCTCTAAAGTGCTTAATGAGTGATGCGTGCAATCGCCGTTTCCACATACGAGAGGTTGCTCTTATTTTACATACGTAAATAGTTTGAACTAATACCGATTCTCCGTACCATAATTGCGGCTGTGACAGGCTTCCGTCGCCTTTCCAGAGGCTGGCGGTTAAACAGCAAACGTTCGCTAGCCACTATTCGCCTGAATTATAGTTATTTCACGTTAATAGCGAACACATCCAGTGCGTGCGCATGCGGCTTCGAGCTCCATTGACATTAGCAAACTCCTGCGGCTAGTGGGCCGATAATAATTTACTTCTAAAAGACGTGACTAGGGTTAAAATTTATGTTTTAATTAAGTGGTTATTCGTTTTGAAGGAGTACTCTTTCTTGTTTTACTAAATAATTATCGCATTGCATGTTTTGAAGGCAGTTATTGTGTTTATTAGATAAATATAAAACTGAATTAACATCTCATCCTAAATGGTAGACTATAAATATGTCTGTTGGGTGTTTATTATTATTATTATAACTCTGGTTGAGTTATATAAGTAATCTCTATTTACCAGCAATTTAGTAACTGTGTGTTTCGGTTAGCAGTATATATTTATGGAATTGTATTATTATTTGGAAATAATTAACAATGCAGTTATTTATAGTGTAGAGTTTGTATACGATTCTTATATAAGTAAATAGCATGAGACAAGTAGGTTGGTAACTTGTTTTGCCACTCCATTAAATTACCTAGCTCATTATTAAATTGGCAGGTGCGATCCTGTCATTTTTAGCATTGTAGGTAACTCTTCTATTATTAATAATAATGTTTTTTTATCCATTATTATAATGGATTAAAGCTGCGTCAATTTACTTTAATCGGATTGGTAAATTGCAACGAGGGTGTTACCTAGTTAAGATATTATGTTAATGATGTAAAAATAATGATCATGATACTAACAGATAATGGATTATCTTGGTAACTTTTATATATTAAGTACTACTACTTAACCTATTTGATTGATTTATGAGTACCTAAGCACTGGTACGGCAAGATGCTGACAAGATGCTGCATACTATACCTATCTATGTACATCGGCATATATAGATATAATATGCAACATCTTGTCAAAAATGAACTGTCATGGATGTGTTACAATAATACAATAGTTTATTTTTAGGTTTACAAAAAATTCGAGCCTTTGCCTGCTCAAATCGAAAAAAAAACGTTGTTTCTACAGTTGTTCGTAATGTACCTACTATGTAAAAACATTTCTGAACTGCAGTTACCTGTTTTATAATCAGTAAGATCTAATAATCAGATAATAGATCAGTAAGAGTGGTCTCTAATCGGGGGTCAGAGCAGGCAAACTTAGCTCACAAGAGTTACAACCAATCACGGAGTAAAAAATAAGCCGAAACTGCTTAACTACATTTAAAGCAATGTGAAACCCAAGCGATAATCATCGTTGACCATCATTTGCAAGCCAATTAATTTACTCATTATATCTGAGATTTAATAACGAAATCAGTTGTATAGTAATATTTTGAGGCTGGTCTAATAAGCATTATTAATTTTCAAAATAATAAATAAATAAACACCCGCAACTTTTACATCGCAGCCGGCTTTTCACCTGCCGCTCCATCGAGGTAAAATAAATAAATAATGCTGGACATAGGTATTATTTTTTAACACAGCATCATCTAGCCACAAAGTAAGCAGAGCTTGTGTTATGGGAACTACATGACTGATATACTACTTATATACTTTTTTTTAATACATTTATATTATACAAAGAAAACACCCAGATCTCGAGACAAATATTTGCAGATACAAACATTTTTCCTGCAGCGGGAATCAAACCCGCAACCGCCCGCTTGAGACGCAGAAGTCTCAAGCGGGCCTTCATCCACTGCGCCGATTAGAGGCAAAGATGCGGGTCAAGATTTTATGAAACATCAACCCATAAGTATTATGGTATGAAATATTATCTAATTCCTACATTATATAAAATAGGAAGATATGATCGTACCCTACGGTAACGGATCGTACCTATTTTAAACCATGAATATGAATCTAACAAATTATTTTAAGTATGACCAGATTCCACAGACTCTATCATTTATTGTAATAAAATTGATTGTTCAATTTTACGCTTGAAGCTTACCGTTGAAATACCTACAGATACGGTAAATCATACCTTGCAGATACTGAGTGCATAATCGTGCCCTAGTTAAGGGTACCTATTGACTGTCGGACTTCACTGGCACACTCGGATGAACTGCCCGTTTAAAGTCCAATACTCAATAAAGTGCTTTTCTCCTTGATTTTTATCAGTTCAGTTTGACAGTCAAGATATCCAATTTGTGGCTTTAGTAGATTTTTGGTTGAATTGAACTGCCACTGATCAAACCGAAAACGTTATTTATTCTTTCTCTCTTTATTATTAATTGTATACACAAATAAACACTTACAAAAAGCAAGGCAGAATGATTTGACATCTACTAAGATGAGCTTAATTCTATAAAAAGTTTTTTCCACCAAACCTTGAGCTAGAAAGAGGTAAACGTAGAGGTACTTTTATTATGGCTCATCTTTTACATTGTGCGTCAACTGAGTTGAACTGCAAATGTGCGGTCCGTCTGTGTTTGCCAGGGAAGTCTGTCTGTTAGCGCTTTAACTGAGAGAACATTATTGCAAAGTGCTTAGTCTAAAATATTCCACCCCATGAGATCATCGATAAGTGTGAATCTGACATTTGCAGTGCTCATGACGAACGTCAATCAAGCAATCTAGTCACGAACAGTTCTGAAAAAACTGTGCTAATAAAATACAAATAATGATGTATTTTCTGCCAAGAGACAATTATATTATTAAGAGTTCAGATCTTTGAAACACATTCTTACATTGCACCAAATGCCACATAAATGGAGATACCAATAATATATTACCCAAGTTAATTTTTACCCTCGACCACAGGAGGCCGTATATGCATTTGACATAAGAGGTTGCTTGTTTGTTTGTCTGTTTTGCAAAATTATAAAACCAACGTGTTTTGCATTGTCTATTGCAGCACCCTTTAGTGAGTTCAGATTCAGATTTGTTTATTTGCGAAGTATGGGTTACAATGTGTGGTAAAAAATAAAGTAGGTACAGCCACGGTCAGCTCACAAGCATGCAAAATTAATAAATGTCATTATCATCTAATAATTACTTAATACAAAAATAAAAAATATTTAACATGTCATGCAAATGAATAAATTTAAATGTACAACAACAACAGAATATTACAAAATAAAATAAAAAAGTGATGATAATTCAAGTCATTTAAATTTGTCGGTGAGATATTCATTAATATGGTAGTACGCCTTCTGCACGAGTAATTGATTAAGTTTTAATTTAAAATGATTAATTTGGCCTATTTCTAAAATACATTGAGTTGAGTAAAAAAAAAAAACGAAAAAACGAAAAAAAAAAAGTACAGTTGAGACAGTAAAACTAAACTAGGAGTCTTCCTAGAAGACATATATTTATATGTCTTCTAGTATGACTCCTAGTTTGCAAATACCGCATTATAATCCGATAAGCCGTTTCGTAGATAAATGGTAACAGACAAACAAGCTTACATTACTAACGCAAAGAAATGCAAAGAAACGATGCATGCTACTTTGTTATTTGCGCTTTTACGAGTTTTGAAATCTAGAATGTCCAAT
Organism: Perizoma flavofasciatum; assembly: GCA_958496245.1. Classification (NCBI taxonomy): domain Eukaryota; kingdom Metazoa; phylum Arthropoda; class Insecta; order Lepidoptera; family Geometridae; genus Perizoma; species Perizoma flavofasciatum. Next base: position 5,840,290 of record OY292425.1, on the reverse strand, counting down.
GCTCTTAATGGGTGGTCTAGTAGCTTGCTTATAGTAGTTGGTGGGCAAGTAAACCCCTTAAAAATTACAATAAAAAATAAAGTAATTGGTCTGGGCCTTTAACCACTTACCACTTCATGTAAACATGCCCTTACTTCCAACTATCTCGAGGGGAGCTGTTTTGTAACAAACCAAAATACGAACATTGTGCATTTTTTCAATGTTATAAAAAGAGATAAATCTACGTACGTTTTGAGTGCTTCATTTCCTGAACAAGTCACTTTGTCGTTGCATACTTTCTAGTCGATGGGCAAATTTACATAAAACAGCAGTTCGTCTGTGCTCTCTTCCGAAGGCGCGGCGAGACACGTGACGAAGCTATAACGTTTTCGTAAGTGCAATAACTTATGTTGCAAATTAAGATAGCTACGAAAAAAAATAGCTTACATGCGTATTTTTTTTCGTAGCTATCTAGGTGATTACTTGAGCCCGTTTAACACATCAAGAAGTAGCAGTTCTATCAAATAAAACGTTAATTTATTAAAGTTTAAAACAAGACAGCGACGTTTGTGACATCTTCGCTAACAAAGAAGTAAGAAAAGAAGATCATTGTAAAAAACAAAAAAAAAACGTTTAAACGTTTTATGTAGGTAATATTTTCCCTACATATTAGTGCTAAAACATGTCGTAGCAGTGTTGAATCCAGTTATTTTTTTTGTCTAAAGCCGCTTTACTTTTTTTTTTAATTCAATTCAATATTTTAAAATGCACAACATGTTAATAAAAGGATATTATTTTTGTATATTTATTTTAATATTAACTTGATAAGAGAGTTAAATTCTTTAAAAGATAATATATGCAGAACAATTCATCTTAGGTAATTCTTAAAACTATATTCTAACCCTCTTATTCATGATCACACGCTAACTTTAACACCGTGCTAAAAGTCGTCTACCTTTATCCTTTGTTTAGAGTTAGAAAAGGATAAGGCTAGAATAAGGGGCCTGCTTAGTTAGTGAGTGATTTTGATTCTTATTCAAAATCGCTCAATAGCTAAGCTCACTAACTAAGAAATATGTAATACTCTTGTAATAAAAAATTCTATAGCAACTTAATTATATAAATGTTTATAACATTATGCGCAAGTCCGTAGTGCTTACTACACCGGCTAACAAAAAAAGTTAAAAACACGCGACTTCTTCGCATTAACTCTCTCATTTATTAATTATTTAAAAATAAAAAATAAACCGAAATTTTAGTGCTTAAAACATTCCAAGGGTCATGGTCGTTAGAATCCAAGTAGGAATAGGAGTACAATAGGAGTAGAATCCAATGTTCCATCAAAAAAAGCTTTGTTTTGGATATTTTTTACAATGAATTATTATATATAATTTTACGTATAAACTGCTACTATAAAATGAACTGATTATAAAATAAAAGAATTCATACAAAGATGGCCACTCAGCACAGTCTTAGTTTCTTAGTTAACTCTAACACAACGGGAAAAGTATTTCTCAGAACGAGTATTTGTCGAGAAATATTGAGTTCAAGGGTTTAATTCTACGGGTTTTAAAAAACATGCGAGTCTCTGAGATATTGCGGTTTGTTATAAAAAAGTCTGCAATTTAAATTACAACTAAGTTTAGAAGGCAACTTTCTACCTTATAGTAAATTAATATTTAAAAATGTTGTGTGAGCACGATGATTGCTTGCAATTCCAACCTCGAAAGTGAGAAAACAACGATTAAAGAACTTGTTTTTTTTTTAATTTCTCCCATTTTCGTCTTCTTATAATAATATAATTGGGTGCATTACCTACTGTTGATAACAATCACGTGGCTTTCAGAGAATCTTGCTGTTAGTTCTGACTGTTCCGCACACTGTAAATGAACACAAGTACCTACCAGCCTTTGTCTTCTTTTACTAAAGGTCATTTTGTAAACACACAATGATCTTTTAGATCTTTTAAAAACCTTCATACCTTCAGAAAATATTTTTTGACAACAGTATAAAACTATCATTTTTCTTTCTTTTTTATCAAAATATCTACTATACACATATACTATACATAAATATTATCTACTGATCTAAATAGATAGGTATATAATAATATATTCATTATTCCGTCCAAAAGAAAAAACCCGACAAAATAATTAAAAGTGAACTCATTCAGACAACGGTAAAGTTTTGTAAAGTATTTTCAAACTTTGTTTTCGTGCTACCTCTTTGCACATACAGTTGCATACATAGTCCTGATCCAAACTAGGATTTTCTGTGTCGTGGGTATCAGGAACTACGGTACCATGGTACCACAACACCCAGACTCGTAACAAATATCTGCAGAGCAAACAAATATTGAAAACTTCAATGACTTTAAAAAAAAAACACCCGATAAGATGACTTAACGGTTAAAAGTTGCATTTGCACTTTCCACATATTGTGCATGTGATAAGATCGTATCTACACATCGCACATTTCTCTTCCTCACCCTCAGCTAGAGCATAACCAAAACATCGCTGTTCACAGTTTCCACGTCATTTAACCCGCACACCGTTTCCGCACTTACCTACTTTGACATTTATACTTACACTTTTTGCGAACTTCGTTGTTGTTTTACTTTTTATTGGAAAGTCGTGAGAACGTGTGAACTTGAAAATAATGCCAGTTCGTAACAGTTGAGTTTCAACCTCACTTTCTGAAACCTGCTCTGATTTGATTTTGCGAACACAAACGAACGTCTTATGAGGATAAGTTACTAGTAAATATTGCAAAAATAAAATAAATAATGGTTATATGTTAACGTTCATTGTATAAAATAAACAAAAAAAACAAACACGCACTCAACTGACGATGGACATTCTCAGATTCATAATCAGTGCGTAGATCTTTGAGGATACCAAGTAGAAGTTAGTCAGAGGTTTATCGAAAAATTACATTTGGCATATGCCCACGTTTTGCAAGTATTTAGCATTCCATGTGACAGGTTGCAAGCATATCGCCGCTTATTGGAACACTAACGTATTAACTGTCTTTATACATTTTAGCTGAAAACCAGATTATAAAAGCATAGAAAACGTGATTGCTGATTGATAAACAGCAGTAATTATTACAAAGATTTCTTGTATCTAGGTACCTTGTATCTTGTATCTCTATAAAGCATTTTACCTGCTTTCAGAGATACTGAAAACCTATGTCGGTTTTCAGTATCTCTGCTGAAAACCGACATAGGTTTAAAGAGAAACAAGATATCTAGGTAAGATACAAGAAATCTTTGTAATAATTACTGCTGTTTATCAATCAGCAATCACGTTTTCTTTGCTTTTATAATCTGACTTGTATGTTCATCCGATTGTCAAGATGCGCCTGCGCAGCGTCACGCGACTCGCGCCGCGCCTCAAGCGCGACGATTATAATTCCGAGCTCCGATCAACATGAAAATGGACGTCCATAAATTTATTAGACATAGTGTCGGCTGGTTCGCCCCAGGCTTGCATTATGTGTGTCAAGAATTAAGCATTATAATGCCGAGAATATTTTACGCCGCCAAGCGTTATGTTATTGTTTTAAGCGGATCTTTCACCTCAGTGAAATATACTCGTAGAAACTAGTGAACTAAGTAAAGGAATTCACATCAATGTGGATTACTTCAAATTAAAACCAAAAAAGGCGGTAGTTTTCTGAAAGATGTAGCACATACTGCCTACCAGTGTGTAGAAAATTAAAATTTTCCACGTGATGCGGCACTCATATGACACAATTCAAAGAATAAAACTCATTTTGCCGTTGATATAATTGTGTGGCCGTCAACCGTAGATAGATTATGCGCAATTTGCAGATACGAGCTTTTGATCCTAAACAGAGATACTGCGCCCACGTTGACCGCGAGGGCAAGTTATAAAATGTAAATTTATTGCGCGATATTTTACATAAATTCAAATTGGCCGCTATATATCGCTGGCCTTAAGTTACGTCACGTAAATTTGCTGCGCACAATTATTATAATTTTACTATAATCGCAGTCATAAAGACGTGCGAAAAACAATTTTAAGGGGAATATCACGTTCTGATTTATGGGTATGGTACGGGGGAAAAGTTTCATTAATTTATTACATGACCCGCAAATTGCTATATTAAACACTGTTTTGACTTCGTGAAAGGGTAATCTATAGAAAGAGAAATTACAACGTAAACATCTGCATCTACCGACAGAGGTTTAGCTCCAACTCTAATCAACAGTGATTCATCTAACGAAACAAAAAATAATTATACGTTGTCTTCTCAGATCTTACCTGAAATCGTGTTTTTAATTACAATCTACGTTTTTTGATTTATTGTGGACGCACATTGTCGATGATTTATGAAATCTCAATTTTTGTTTTATTTTATTTAACATATTAAAATACAGTTACATCTGTTGGTTAGTGAGTTTGTGCGGGTACTCACACTCGTCAGAAAATTAAACCTAAACAAACAAACAAACATGCTCACGACTGTATCCTCCATGATGGACATACTCAGATTCATACTCAGTGTGCAGATCTTTGAGGATACCAAGTGGGGGTACTAAGAGGCATGTCAGAACATTACATTAAATATAATAAATAAATAAAAAACGCTGGACATTTTCACTCAGCATCATATAGCCCCAAAGTAAGCAGAGCTGGTGTTATGGAAACTACATGTCTGATATATTACATACATTTTTATTTCGTAAGTTCATACATTTCATACAAATAAAACACCCAGACCTGAGACGTGTATTTGTTGGTCATACAAAAATTTGCCGACGGCGGGAATCGAACCCGCAGCCTTCTGCGTCTCAGGCGGGCCTTCGCCCACTGCTCCACTAAGGTCGTTTTGGCGCGTGCCCGCGTTTCACAATTAGTTAGCATCGCCATTCCATAAAATGATTATTTTTTAAGAAGTCTTCGGTCTTTCAGGTCCATCTTCCTACACTACGTCATCTGGTTCGTGGTCTTCAAACGATTGTTTGTGGTCGTGGAAAGTAGGTGGATGGAGGTAGCCCACGATAGTTCGTCATGGCACTCTTTGGGGAGGCCTACGTTCAGCAATGGACTCCTACAGACTATTGATGACAATAGCTTTCTTAAAATTATCAGCGTTTTCGAACCATTTATTTGATACTTCACTATTCAGAGTAATTACTGGGTATCGAATTGCAATACTAACTTTAGATTTCCAAGTCGTCACTACAAACGCGTGAAAGCGAACACCTTTCAAACAACTAGTTCTAATTAAATCTAGTTAGCCTATAATTATGTCTTTGCCCTATTTGTTCGGTTGAATTATTATCCGTGATTATAGAGACCGTGTGTTTAAAATTCAACGTCTTTGAGGCAGAATATCGGAAGACATTATTCCTCGAGGTAAAGTAGAAATCGAATAGTAAGAGTTTAAATTTTTGATCAAATAACACCTGAAATGAGCTTTACTGGCTTTGTCTTTGATAGACTCGTAATTAAAAGCAGTTATTACTTATTACACCATGATTGGTAGAGGCGTGTCTTACGTGCCTTTCTACTGATCTATTATTTAAACTTTCGATAGAGGCCCATATTTCGTGACATTTAGAATAAAAATGTTACAAACAAGTTAATTTTAACAAAATTTTAAAAATGGTTTGTAAAATTTGCCGACTTTTTTTCGTCATTTATAGTAGGCCCCCTAGTGACTTTTGACGTATTCATGTTTGTTTGTTTGTCTGTTTATATCTTCGAAACAGCTTAAAATCTGATTAAAAGACTGTTCTTGCAATCGATTGGATGGTTTAGATAGTTTTTAGTGTCACAAGTAACAAGAGGGTGCTGCTTTATACGATGAAAAACACGTTAAAAGTATTGCAAAAAATAACATCTCTGTTGTGCAAGGAGATGATTCCCGGTGTAGTTCCATGAAAATCACAGGACATCAAAAAATACTCTATGTCTTTCACACTCGCTAAAGCATCCGAACAATTTGCCAACATCCAAATTGAAGTATACGCGGCGTGTTTCTGCAGATAAATCAATCCACTCGACTTGTTCGCTAAAATTTGAAACTCAACTCTTATGCCATAGAAATACGACTTATTTTAATCGTATCATTATAATGCAAAGAGGAGGAATGTGCCATTTTATCTTGTTAGATACCTATATGTACTCCCGTCCCGTGACGCGTCTCCAAGGTCGTTGCTCTTGACTTAATGTGACTTTTATTACATTCCACTTCCAGCTTCATTGTGTGATCCCCTTACAGACGTTTCAGTTCTTTCCGAGGCTCACGTTTACAGGTATTCGACACTTTTGAACATTAAGGAAAAGTAATCTTACATTGTGGTTAATTTGTTCACAATTTAAAAAGTCTTTACTTAGATCTATGTTTATTGGCAATATTAAATTAAAAATAATCGAATGACGTTTTTCTTTTTTATCTATGGCAGGCCGGGTTAGTTCCCTCATGCTACATGACAATCTTTGTCAAATTTATGTCCGGAAAACATTAAGAAGCCGTAGTTTTGACAGTATTTCCACACTATTGACAGTTTTAGATATAACTAACTACCCAGTACTGCGCCATCTATGTGACTTTTAAGAACTATAAAAAGACAACCAATAAGAAAAACGCGTATTAAAAAAAAAATGCATCATCCTTATCTTAGGAGCAAACAATTTTAATTTGTGGTCCTGACCCCGCACTAGGAGTCCCTGTCGTATCAGGAATTACGCGTACCATGGTACCACAACTCCCAGACCAAACAATTATCTGCAAATCATGCAAACCTTTCTTCCGAAGCGGGAATAAAACACACGTCTTATCCGGCTACGCACTCGCCACGCCACCGAAGTCTTCAATAGTTTACAAAATCGAACACAAAAGTTTTTTTTCAACCATCTAGGTTCACCCTAGCCGATTGTTTCATTATAGGTGCAAAACAAACAACCATCCAATCAGAAGACAATCAACCATATGCTGTGACAAGCATAATAGGGCAAACGGGCGGGAAATGACCAACCATCCATCAAACCACCGCAAGCACCGTTTTCATTTTCCCCGTGTTTTAAAAAAAATACACACCCTTACACCCTCAGTGATAAAGCCGTTGCTACACCCGCTGCATATTTCGACAAACATGTAAAGTGCATTTAAGGGGAGGTTGTGGTCTCCGTAATGATGAGCGAGTAATATTCCTCTTCCGGCCTGCATTAGGTAATGAACCGTAATTGGTTTATTAAGGCTCTGAACGTTTTTAGTGTGAAATGCATTACACGCTGCGTCTAGTCACTTCCGGTGCATTTGCGAGTTATTGACTACAAATGGGAGAATCTCAATTATTGAAATGGATTGTAATAGATGTAGGCTCGATAGTCTGATGCATTTGAGAAGTAACCGCCCGTAGTTTATCTCAAGACGTAGATGGAATTTGAGGCGTCATAGTGAGACAAAGTCAGTGACATAATTAAGAATAAATGTAAAAAAATATATTTCGCATTGATGTTTATCCAGCTTTGAGTTCGACGACATCAGTAGTGCGGTGGACGAGTAGCTGAGATGCAAGGCGCCTGGTTCAATATCCGCTGTAAGGCGAATGCTTACATGAACTGTAGTTTATGTTTCCTCCGGTGTTGTAGTGTCATTCTATGTTACCTACTATTAATTACCACGCAGTGTAGGAAGCCCCCGCCCTCTAACCAATGACATACATACTTAATGGTTGCGAGAATATGGTGGATTGAGGACTAAATACCTACAGTCCAATAAAATCACTAAGATTTCATTATATGTATAATCCCCGCACCCGTACTAAGTATGGTCATGAATATGAGTGACTGTGGGTACTTTCAGTGATATACTAGTTGACACGACAACTGGGTACATCGTTTTTATCATCAATAGCCCCCTAGAAGTCCTTCCCCATAGAATGCTATGACGATCGATTTTGAACCATCTCCATTCACCATAATGCCATCGGGTGGGAAGCCTTCCTATACTGCGTCGCTCGATTCATGTTTGCTATCGAGAACCTTTCTTCCCTAGTGGTTATCGGTTCTGCGAGCTATATGGCCTGCCTAACGCTACTTCAACGTACTATTGCTAAGAGCTATGTCGGTGAATTCAGTTCTTTTACGGGTTCCCTCGTTTCAGACCCCTTGGAGCCCGGTCAAACTGACGCGATGGCTGTCAAGTGGTTGTTAAATTTCGCGTGCCACCGCCACCACCAGTGCCACTGCCAACGCCATTGCTACCACAACTCCGAGAAATAAAATAAAAATAAAATATTTTGGATAAAATACTCAGAGGAAAATACAATTTGTTCAGTGGAAAAATACAAACATGGACTAACGGTCCCCTTGTAAATGGAAGCTCTGTGGAACGCGAGCGCTAATTAATTTTCGCCACAATTACGCGCTCGCGTTTCTAATTGAGACATCAAAGAGTTCGGCGTCTGACTGTCGCCGGTCGGGGCTCGATTAGATCATTTTGCTTTGTTCAATTTGCCTTTTAATCCGCACGTTTGTTGATCATGTTCACTCTTAAAAATACTCCTATGTGGAAATATTCATAAACAATCTACTCTTCCAGAAGAGATCTTCTTTTGTTTCTCTGATGTCGCAAGCGTTCATAGGTAACGGTACCAGCTTACCAACGGGTGAGCATGTTTGTTTGCCACTTTAGTTTTATAAAAAAGAAAAAAATATTTTCCACAAAGATACTTTATTTGGTTAGTTTTTGCCCTTTGTGGTTATGTGTTGTGTCATATTGACCACATTTTATTTATATTTGGTTTATGAATCACATTCTATTCTATTGTCTTCTATAAAAAATGTTATCATGATTAAAATACAATGAACCACGAAAATAAATGTTTTTCTTTCTTTCGCGGACGGAAGTATAATTAAAATAAGTTGGTGAGTCGATAGAAATTTCAATTTAGGTAGTGTTTTGTCAGATTACTGTGAGGTTTTATAGTAAACAAAAGTAAGTAATGTTCGCTATGCAGCCATTTAGAAATTGTGTTCCTAGCTGTACTTTGTAAACTCACACTATGTGGGCACGATCGACTGAACTGTTTTATGCGTGTTGCTGGCATTGGCCAATATTGGACACTCGATAAGCTAGGTTTAATAAAACACATGTTTTTTTACTTCGGATATAATTAAGGGGTTCGTTGCATTTCTTGCTGAATACTTTTCAGATCTTAACCAGCACAGACTACTAGTAGTAGTAGCGATATTTCCTTCAAGCTATATCCCTTATGTCAAACCAATTCTAATCTTTGTCTGGTAATAGTTGATCCTAATGCATTTCAAGCATTTTGCCTGTCATCATTCATGTATATTTAGTCGTATTGTCCATTAAAGTGTTGGCCTGCGGCGACTCCGTAGCGGGCAACCGCAATATGGGGTCACTCGATAATGCCTGCGTAATTACCCCGCCATTACCTACCCGTAGGGTTGCCATGTGAAAGCAGTAGGTTGTAAAGCCTAACGTCGTATATAGTTGTCAAAGTTAAGTTTAACAAATCGGCATTGTAACTTGTATATTTTATATAACCAGCTGCGGCGCAAGAGGTTTCGATCTCCGCTGCGGGGCAAATGTTTGTATATATATATTATAATATGTTAATGTCGACCGATAACTTTCTGCTTAATCCGATCTTTATGAGATTTAAAAATGTAGATAAAAATAGGTCAGGCTCTTACAATCAATCATCGTGGGGTTTTTTAATAAGTAGGAGAATGGATAATTTTTGAAACATGGGACACATACATAGTGAAAAAAATCTGGTCATGATACATGAACATTTCAAAAATAGATAATATGCAATTTTAGTCTTTTACTTTATTAATTTGAAAGCTAAAATGTGGCAGGTAAAATGAAATGTTTTCCTTTTATAATAATAGTTAATCCTGTTTCCTGTGAGGATAAAAATACTCCTACGATACTACGGTAACTCAAGTGATCCTACTCCTCTTCCTGTGGCAGGTAATTTGTGAATAACGTCAAAGATTTTCCGGCTAGTCTTCAAGTGTTGCCATCCCTATAACTCGTTGCATGCTCAAACACCGCACTTCTTGTTACCCGATCAAATGTCTCGGACGTGACTCCGCTGCTACCAATGAAAGACGCATTATCTAGATTCAATAAAATATAAATTATTCACAAGCGCGACCGCAAGGCGCCTTTATCTAACCTCAAGACCAGAATAAGTACTGGATATTCATAATGATTACATAATAAAGATATGACAGGCTTAGATCTTTTAAATTATTTCAGACTGTCATACTCGTAAGTCTGCTTAAAAAATAAGGCATAGGTAGATACAGCTACAGGCTGAAACATCAGTCCAGTTCGATGCAAATCGATCGTCATCGGAGTTTCAACGTACCATTTTAATTTTCGGCAGGAGTTTTATTACACCCTGTATGATAAATATAATAAGCAATCCGATTTTGTAAACATATACATAAACTATAGTTCTCAAATAATCGTATTCGTTGTATCGTAGAGAATATGTATTGTTTTCCAAATTGAAACAAATTCGAGATATTTGTTTGTTCAAAATAATCTACATTCAATGTATTAGGTATTTAAAAACGCAAACAAAAACATATTATTCAGGATAAAGTAGTTTCAGCCAATTGTCTTTTGAACAATAATAATTAATCCAACGTAGGTATAGATAATCAAAATTACCTTTAGCTCGGAAAAAATCGCCATCACATCGTTGTTGCATCGATTACGACGGACTGAAAGGTGTTGGGTCTGAATTAATGACCTCGTACAATGCCACATCAATAATAGTGCGTGTTTGTAGATTACAATGTGGGGGGATCTTGGACAAGGCAACTTCAGGACGTGAACTACTGCATGACCTACTTATACCGAACCAAATTAGTGCGGATGATTTGCCGATGCGGTAGATGTATTTGACACTTATTTCGAACTCGCTTCTAGAAGCTAGTTTCACGGCTTTGCCCTACGTAGCACCTCGGCTTAAAGTGAAACTACTTATCTATTATTCAAAGACACCTAAATATCATCCCAATTGGTTTAGCCGTTACGAAGACTATTTGGCTATATCTAAACATAAAACATTAATAAATTAGCATTTATAATATTTAGTAGGATCATTTCTCCTTTGAAATTTTCATAGACACGGGGCAAAATATATTAACAAGTACAAGCAATTTTCGTATCCACAGGTTCATTCGTTCTAGAGAAGAACCTACTATGCCTATAGTAAAGTTCAGGTTATAGAAAACCTTTTAACAGTGGTTTACATTGCGTAAGACATGATCATAAAATATAACAGCCTTTAGCAAGAAAAGTGCGAGTAAACAGGATAAATCAAGGTTTCTGATCGGCCGCAGGTCTATAGGAACAATCGAGTAAAGCCTTTAACTGCAATTTGCGTAGTGGCAGCTCCTCCGACAATTTGTGTCCGTCGCCGTCGCTTTCCGTTACTCGGTAAACGCTACTGGACTACTCTGTGGTTCCCAGTTAAACGCACAGTTGTCCGGACGAGTGAGATACATGCTAATTACGGGCAATTTTCAAAATCGATCGCCAAGCTTTCGCACTGCTTGTGGCTTCCTGCGTTAGCTCTTTAACGTTTTCTTGATAAATCATGAAGGTTTTTCTTCAAAAACTATCACGAATTCGATCTGAGATTTCCACGCACTACCATACTACCGGTGAAGATAAGGCGCAACGAGGAGGCAATGCATTTCGACCACTCACTATGATGAAGACTCTCGTGATGAGTCGAAAGTCAGTTGATGTTCTTACTGCTAGTGAAAACAGCGATTACCTATTTTACGTACCGGAAAAATACGAATGGAAAAATCATGTGGAATTTCTCTTTTGTGTTGAAATGTAACAGATGGGGAGCAGATGGAAGTTTCAACGAGCTACCATTTAATAAAGGTATCATGGAAGTACCAAGCTTCAAGCTGATGACTGGTTGCGCAAGAAGGCCGCAGTTAGATCGAATTATCGGTCGATCGATGGCGTCTAGATTGCATCTCAATAATCCTTGCTCAAGATATCGGAGATTGTGGAGCGTGCTACTGCGCGTCTTCCGGGAGTCGTTCTAATGAAATGCTGAAAGCTTTATCATGTCTTCAATCACGTACATCTTCGGTTACACGTTTTATTTCAAGCATGTCACGGGTGACGGATTAACACGCGCTAATAATGGCATCTTAAGAAGGGCATTAGGTATGCACCGCTCTGTTGGCGACGGCTTCGACTGCACCGGTGACCGTCGAGACGCGGTAATTGATGACGTCGCGGGCAACCAGTGTCCGCCCATTTTCCGTCAATTTTCGTCGCTTGAGTGATGGTGGAGCGTCCCGCCCTCACCCCCTTACCCCTCCCCCCGGAGACACCCGCGACGGCACGCGCCGTGCTAAATTTAAATAAAGGAGACGAGGGAAAATGTGGCAGAGATTTGGCATACCTTATAACTTTCTAAAAGTTTATACACTTTGGTCCACCTGCGTTTGATCGCTTTGTTTAAATGGGTCTGCAATACGCTATGAATTAAGCGTAAAAAATATTTATCAAGGCTATTAAACCAAATGGTATCATGAAAGTTGTCACTTCGGTCTAACTGGTTTTTCAGGCCACGACTGGTACTTCAAACTGGTAAAACAGAGCGACCAAGAAGGCACCAGTTCTGGTTGTTTTTTTATGACACCCGCAAAAGGCTGATTGCTTGCATGCTTTTTTTGTCAGGTGTTTGAGAAATAACTGCTATATTTTTTTCCTATTAGTACCTAATGGATTTTAGGAGTAGATAAAAAGTCAAAGTCAAAATTCATTTATTCTTTAAAATCACAAGGATATTAAATCGTCGACTAATTATGTGTTAATTTTTTATAATGTTTTAATATTAGGATTAATTACAGTTATGGTAAAATGATATTACTCAAAATAAATTATTATGATGTCAACATTTATGACTGTTAGATATTATGTCTAATGTATACTAGAAACAGTGATGTTACGCGTTTCGTTAATAACCTTATTTTTATTAGGATGTAAAACTGTATGAAAAGATAATTAAGACAAAAAAAAATATGTTTAACAATAATATACCTATTCATTATTTCAGAAAATTATACATTTTACATTTCTGGCCCATATTATAAATACCTTAGTCTTACTTACATATTATATAGTTATCTTTAGGAAAAATAACATATTAAATAAATAATGCCACACTAGGCCAGTCGTCCTCACATTTTACCCAGCTTCCTTTAAATGGGATGATCTTGTAGCGGGCGGCCGCCGTCAAGGAATGAGAGCGGCATGATACGTTAATCATAGATTTGTGACAGTTACACTCGAAGATTTCGACGGCTACAAAAAAAATTGGCTCTGGTAATTTTGATTGGTCTTATTGTAGTACAATTTTAAACGGTTATCATTTTGTCACTGCACACGTCATGTGTTTATAATACAAAGAACGTGAATGTACCTCTTATACGTCTGGGTATTAGGCCCGTGATTCACTTTAGAGTTCATTTTAAAATTAATAGGGTTACAGTCAAGTTCACGATAGTTTTTGAAATAAAAGTGACAGAATCGTCGAAAGAAAACCCCGTGAATTTGCAAGTTTAAAAAAAACATATAGAACGCGTTTTCATGACCGTACAATATCAAACAATATCATTTATTAAGTACCAATAGTTTAAAAAATAATAATTTATGAATTACATTTAAAAAAATTATGTTTAAAAGGCTCGTACAAATTAATGTTTAAATTTTAAATAGGATTAAGTAAAAAATTTTGCATGCTTTAAAAGTAGATTATGGAGGACACAACAATATTTTATAACATCTTATATTGCACCCATTTTCGCAAAATAAAAATATTCATATTTCTATTTCTAATACAAATCTGTGATGCAATGGTGCTTCAGTTAATAAACAATTCACCCTCACTCACCTAAGGCATTCCTCCATTCCGAAAAAGTAAGAATTATTACCTCCACCCTAAAGAGCAAAGTCAGCATAGACAAAGAGCTACCTAATCCTAACAATAGCCCAGGGGATATAAATAAGGGACCACTTAATGAACACATAAACTGAAGAGAGGTAGCGATCCGAAAGACAGCCTCGTTGTCATGGCAACCCCGCGGCTAACGAAAACGGCTGTTTGGGGTTGCAGTTGAGTGCCTACTGCCTATTTACTTAGCAGTTGGTACCTTCATAGTATCATTATATCAACATAAGGTACTGTAGGCATCAAAATATCACCGCCGCTGAAAGTCAACAAACCTAAATATTTCTACTTTAAAACTAACTACTTTAAATATTTTACTCTTTATGTGCGTGCAAGGGTGTGAAGTTTGGTGTAAATATCAAACATTTTAGTACGACTCTTTTTGTTTTCAGTCTTTTGTTCTTGCTCTTACTTTATCCTCAAATAAAAAGTAAATACCAATTGATATCAGGGCCCGGCCAAACGTACGATGATGTGGTGGTGACGGTGATCAATACCTAAATTAACGCGAACTTTGACAACCATTTCCTTTGACCACCACCGCCACCGGCAATGCCACCGTGTCAATTTGACCGGGCCTTTAATTGCTATCGGTACACAAGGTACTCACTCGTCATACTTATAATTCAGGTTAAAATCCACAAAGCTACTACAAACTACTTGCAAGTAATAACACGACGCTTCAACCTTATAGTCAGAACTATTGTTGTGCCTAGCTGAGAACAATCAATAGAACTTAACGAGCAGAGCTAAGGTTGATGAGAGGCATCATGCAAGCCCGTGTTACTGAGTTTCACTCCACAGTTTAGATACAAAAATATACCTACAGTTACGATGGGCAAAACATGCCAAGTATAGTATTTTTAAGAATGACTAGATAAGCTACGCCATTAGTGATTTAGATATGCCTTTGAAAAAGTCCTAAGTGAGGGATTGTGATAGAAAAAAAGAGTATTCCATTATATGCAGCGGTTCTATGAAAAGCGCTTCAAGATATTTGTGTGAGCAAACTTGCCAGTTTTTCGTTATTATCTTCATCATAAACAGCCTGTTAAATTTCTGCTGTATAGAGGTATCTCTCAAAGAGTGCCATGACGAACGATCTTGGGCTACTTCCATCCGCCGACTTCTATCCAAGATATCATCGGTTCACCGGGGCCTTCCGACACTACGTTGTCCGAGTCATGTTCGGCATTCGAGAATCTTCCTTCCCCAGCGAGTGTCGGTTCTGCGATCTGTATGGCTTGGTTGCCACTTTAACTGGTTAATTCTAAGAGCGATGTTGGGTCCATTCAATCGTGATTTATTTTTGTATAAAGAATACAAAACAAATCACGATTACAATAAGTGTTGAAATGATCAATAGAGCGATTGCGTTCAAATAATTACTGATAGGCAATTTCGTAAAAATGCGGCGAGTTAGCCAGCTGGTAATTATCATGAGCCAACAATTGCACGTTGTCAATTAATAATTAAAGGTATCATACATCTTTGCATAAGTTCATTATACCGGTATCTGGTATCGGTAATCGGGTATGAAGTGGACGTTTACTGTCGCGTGCAGATTGTGATTTATGATTCTGTATGGAGAGATTCGTGTGGCATGCGTATACAAGAAACATATTTATTGTTAATATAGGAAGATATAAAGTTCATTGAAATAACATGAAAATTCAGGGTTCTAGCTTTATCTACAACGAAGTTATAGGGGGGTCAAAAGTGCCGTGAGTGGCTTGGAGAAAAGGATGGTACGGCTGCGCTTTGCTCGACTTGGCGAGTACACTGCTGTTCCTCTAGATTCATACAACTATGTTCAACAACATAGACAACCAAGTAGGTATATATAAAAATACAGATAAAACAGTTAGCTATCTAAAGATCTATTGATAACATTTTTCGCTCATATCATTTCACTTTTATTATGTGGAGCAGCCTCAGTTTGTCCCGCAGTTGGAATTGAATCAGCACCTCTCGCGGCTCAGTCGGCTACTCACACTCAAAATGCTACTTTCAACAAAGTTAAATCTGGCACTAAAACATATAAAAGCCGTGTGTATAGACTATGTTGTTCTGTGTTGGGCAAATACAGTGATATCGGCAACGGGACTGGGTTGACGCTGGCGGTAAATCGCGCGAAGACGAAGGCGGGGCCAATCGATACAGCCGCGATAGCCGGTGATTTACCCACCAAATAATAAACGGATGCATTCGTTTATAATCGAATGCGTTTATCGATAATTAATTTTGTAACTCGCCTCCCTATGTTAATTAACTCCGTGAGAACGATACGAAAGCTAGGAATAATTAAGCGTTGTAATGTTTAACTTTGTTATGTATGTTACATATTACATCAATTTATGTAAGAATAAGTATGGATATGGAAGAGTTACTTTCTTAAGAAGGAAACGTAGATGAAATGTTATAACGCTACATGATTTAATCTGGATAACATAGCGAAAACTATCTGAGCAAATCTCATACGTAATGAAAGGAATTTTCAATCTTACTATACAAAAGAAGCACTGACTCTACATCAGTGCTGACTAGCCCAAAATGCTGAAAGAAAAGTTATGTTTCAAACAAAAAAACTCTGGAGCTAAAAGTGCCTGCGCGGCTTGTAGGGTCGCGCGACAAGCGGCGCGGCGGCGGGCGTCACGCTGCCTACACACGACGGAAACGCTCCGCTCATGCATTATTCATACCGAAGGCAAATACAAATAAATAGGCACGGAATAAATACAAACAGGCTGAATGGAGCCACGGCGGTGGGCGGGGCCGTGCGACATAAATATCGGCCGCGCTGTCATAAGAGCGGCGAGCCGGTCGCGGCTATTTTGGACTCGTGACGCCCGCGACGTGGTTTGTCTCAGCAATGGTACAAAAATCATTAGTGTTTTTATTGTTTTCACGATCAAAAATATTGGTTAGATTTGGATGATTCGTATAAAAACTCGACTCCACACTATATCGGCTTTGAGTTTTGGTCTTAATGAAAATGACGGTGTAGAGTTTTGGTCTTAATGAAGGCAGGTAGGGGCTTAGCGTCCTCGAATGCGAAGTGATATCCGCTATCTTTGCCTTAATCTCAATAAGACCTCATGGTTAGGCGCCAGGGATAAGTGTTTCTTATCAAAAAACATGAAAGTTTTCATATTTACAAAATGCCAAAGGTTGTCTCGAAGAGATCGCTTCGAAGCGATAAAATCGTCCATTGTACTTTCATTATAATAAGATTTTGTTTTATGATTTTTTTGGTGTACAATAAAGTTTTTTCATTCATTCATTCCAATGCCAATACAATATAGGTTGGTACGTATGTATGTCTTTGTAATTCTAGTACACCAAATGCAAAATAAATGTTATACATTAGCCACCAACAACGGTGACATGTGGTATCTCCCGATACCATCACTATTGCACAAAGTATGCTTACAATAGTTTTCATGACGAACAAACCTTGCAAACAACACATTAAGGTTTACAGAGTTCTAGGTAGAGCGTTACAGGCTATGCTGACATTTAATCAGACTGCAGCTGTTTATGTCCAACAACGCTATTACGAACAAGAGTGCAGTTATTACGTATTGAATATTTATCTTAGCTACATGCGAGGGACGTGCTTACTTACGTCCAATTTAATGCTCAAGGGCCACATTATAAGTTTTTAAAGTAATTTACAAACAATTATATCATCAAAATTTTAATAATCGATACAATATTCTCGATTCAGTCAAATTAACCCGTTTTAATGAGGGCAACCACATTGGCACCTACACCTATTCGTATTTTCATAATCTTGAAACCCGTTCTACTGAGAGAATACCATATTAGAAAAGATCATCATTATGATAATTTGTAAGAAAAAAATAGCAAGGTTGTTTTGTTTTAGCTAATGGAACATAATTGGCAGGTAATTTGTGGAACATCAAATTTTAATTGAAACTCTGAGTGAATTTAGCTACGGACCGGGAGAATAGCCGTCGCCCACTTGTCCGCTGCTCGTAAATTGCGCGAATCGCCATAAATTGCACAAAATCGCCAATTACAAGGATAATGTCGGGAGCGAGCGATGGGTGCGCGGGCGCAGAGAACAGCCGCTTTATGACGTGCCAAAGTCAACCCGATCCACTGAGCGGTGGTTTACGAAATAGTGGCAGCCGTCATTTTATTACGGTGGTCGCGCTTCTCTACCTAACAGATATATATTACATTTACTTCTGCCACGTTTCCGCTAGTTATAGCCGCCATATCACAGACGCCAAATCTTAAGAAACTAAAGCAACCGCTTAATGTCGGATAGGTCACCCTTCAAGAATGTAATAATTGGGGTCTTGATGTAAGAAGGAAATTAATCATACGAGGTTCTCTACGTCACGTGTTTCATAATTGCGGTACGATAGCTGAAATTATTTTGCTATACAACCTCTCTTAAAAATAAACCTCATATTTCTGTGTTTTGAAGCTGCGTAAGTTGTATTAAAATATACATTGTTGTTCTTATTTTTAGATTGAAGTCATTAGAATTTGATCTCATATAATACAATGTCAAAGACATCTTGTCAAACTTTTAACATTGACTTTTGGTAAAGTATGATTTAATAATGTAGGTACTTCTCACAAAAAACTTAACCTAGACCTATAGAGCAGGGCGCTCTACCATTTTATTATTGCATTTTTTTTTCGTTTTGGTGCCTTATTAAATTAGATATGGAAGATCAATATAGCATACCAAGATATACAAGTAGAAAAATATGTTAAGTAGTAAGACCGGTAACTTAAAGTGAATAACCTTTTCGACCGTACTTGTCATAATCCCTCAGACTAAATACATAATGATGGCAATTTACTTTTCAAATTTTAGCACGAAAATCTCATCAAGTCTGGAATAATATTGTCCTTTGGAACACGAAGTCCTTTGCGGGCAGGATCGGCCGAATAAAAGGCGGTGTTATTATGTTGGTAAAACAAAATTCACAATAATGGCCTCATTATGTGGCGAAAATTGCTCGAGAGGTTTTTTTGTGAGGTAATATAAATGTATTTGTAATAGCTTTTAGAAATATTGCAAAGAAGCAGGTCAGGAATCGGGTCGGCTGGCGTCTGATAACTGAAACTTAATTTATTTTGGTATAAAAAATTAAGATTGTCCGCCGCGGCGTGGGAAACGACCCTGTCGCCGGCGGCCTTTATTTACGTCATTATTTTCTATATTAGAATATATATTGAAATTAAGATTAATAGAGAATCGATACGGTTAATAATGCGGTCGTGTTCCTGTATACAACTTATCGATTTATGAACGTGCCTGATAACTAAAATTGATATCAATTTAAAGTAATGAAGTTCGATATTGACCTGACCCAATTTGTTCAGTCAGTTCGAGGGTTAACGGTACATAACTGTGTGAAGAAATGATTTAAACTGGTTGTTCCGTCAATATTGGCAAAAGTGGTCGTGTCTTTAATTTGTCAGTCGCCGCATTACCATAATTTTCCAATTTTGTTGAACATGAAGAAATAAGAACTACGGACATATTCATCCAGCATCTCGTATTACAGGTTTTTGTAAAGGTCAGTTTATTGTTTGATACATTTTGGCGACTTCTGTTGGTGGTTATAATGTATGGACTTACAAAAAAAATGTATATAAGTAGTATATCAGTCATGTAGTTCCCATAATACAAGCTCTGCTTAGTTTGGGGCTAGATGATGCGGTGTGAAAATGTCCAACATTTTTCTTTTGACGAGTTTAGCTTCGAAAATGCTGTCCAATTCCTCACGGATCCATCCTCCATCCCTGTTACAGTTACAGTGAGTAACTACCGAGCTAAACCAATCCCTATAACAAATATCCCATCCAATCAATGAATATTAAAGATCGTCAATGGTACTAATAAAGTTTGTGAATGTTAATGAATCGCTTTCGGTTTGTGAGATGTGTCATAAAACGAGCCACTGGGTCGGGTGTCGCGCTCCGGGAGTCCGAGGGGAGCCCTAATTGATTTGTGCCCCAGGCCACAATCAAAACAGATCGTATTTTATAAGACGTATCGTGAAGAGGGCGAGGGTGGTGAAGTAGCGTTTGAGTTGGTCGGTGAAATGTTGTGTAGGTTCGATTCTTGGTGATATGCTTTTACGAAACTGGTTGGTAGGTGATCTCAGATAAATAAAACAAATAAACATACACGACTAAATATACATGCGCTACCTAAAATATTCTCAAGTTCCATACTCAGCAAAACAAACACGCTAACGACTGTGTAGGATACTAAGTAGGGGGTAGCCAGAGGCACGTCCAACATTTGGCACATGCCCGCAGTTTGCAAGTAGTTAGCATTCCACGTGACAGGTTGCAAGTCCATCGCTGCATATTGGAACACTAACCGATGGTGACTAACCGCCGCATATTCGACCGCCTTCGAATTTTCGGTTCTAGGACATGCCGGTTTCCTCGCGATGTTTTCCTTCACCGTTTGAGCACGTGTTAATGTGCGTAAACTTTTCGAGTGGAAATAATAAGAAGAAGCCTATGTGTTATTCTGATGTATAAGCTATATTACTGTAAAATTTCATCAAAATACGTTCAGTAATTTT
Organism: Perizoma flavofasciatum; assembly: GCA_958496245.1. Taxonomy (NCBI): domain Eukaryota; kingdom Metazoa; phylum Arthropoda; class Insecta; order Lepidoptera; family Geometridae; genus Perizoma; species Perizoma flavofasciatum. Next base: position 5,819,704 of record OY292425.1, on the reverse strand, counting down.
TGCGTGAAAGAGTAACAAACATCCATCCTCACACACTTTGACATTTATAATAGTAGTAGGATTATAAAACCAGTTACAACTGCAAGAAAATATAAATATATATGAGTAGTCACATGTCTACAATATCTATAGTTTTCAGCAGTGAAGCTACATCGTAGCTGTTGCAAATTCTAATGTGTTCAGTGATCAAACACAAGAAAATCAAATGATCATTTGATAAATAGTCCCGCTGGGGTGCGCCGCGCTCGTAATGCGGTCAATGCGCGGGGCGCAGGGGTGCAGGGTAGCTATGCACCCTCTGGGAACTGATTATGTTTTGGGAAGTACGCACTTCATTTGCATTAGTTGGTCCTGATTATTGCTTAGAGGACATTATGGCTACAAGACTTTGCAATCTGTTTCTAAGCGCGAAGCAATACTACAGAGAGCTTCCGTACTCAGTAATATTTCGTTCAAAGTGCTGTTAGGTAGCTATTTGAATCTTTTTACAACACTGGCTCCATCCACATAGGGGACTTTAACAAAATCACTTCATACAAAACTAAAAAGAGCCAGCGACACGAGGGCTTAAAAAAGTGGCATATGACATGAAATTTTATTTTTATCAATCGTTTGTGTTTCTTAATCATTCACCAGCAATATTTTCAACGAAAACTCTATGCTTAGTTTCTATGCTAACTTTATTGTGCTTAGTTTAAATGCCTGAATACGTTTAGGCATCAAAACTAAGCACAATACTCCACAATAGTTTGTTACTTTCCAATACAAAATGCTACATGTTTGCGTAGAGGCCAAATACGCGACATCATTTATCACGCGCGTGGTTCGTCGTGGTACCGACTGCCGATCTACCGATAAATCACCCGGTGACTGCATTGCTGTGTTGAAAAATTGCCGATTGAAATAAACATGCCTTTGCTTCGGAATATAAAGCTGGCGTTTTTGTATGCTTAGCTTGTGGTACTGTGTTATATTTTCAGGGTAGTACTTAGAGGCTTATTTTTTTTTATTAAAATTTGGTTTGCGTTTGGTTCCATACACCTCGCCTAACTATGTTAAACACGCTCACCCAGTAGATGCTTATTTACTCTTTGTCTTTATTCGAATTATCTGCATTCTATAGGCTACTTCAGATATCATGATTGGCATTAAGGTTTTGACTGAAGGGTGGTTACAAGCCACAGCCAAAGCCTAATACCAGGATTGGCTGCTTCTTTGACACTATCCAGGGAACATGTATAAAGGTTGAGGGTTAACCTAAGAACGTGAGCAGCTCGGCCCCCCAAAATGTATATTCGTAGTAGGAAATAATATCGATGTCTCGATAACAAGCCCGATCTCTAACCTCCATTCATTCACAATTAGAGGCATGCCGTGACACAGTGCGATGTGTTGCTGTCGTGTTTTCGTGATTTCACGACACAATGGGATTCCCGTCATGACTTGCAGAATGTGGGGCCATTCATGTTCTTTGCGCCGAAGTAACTGTTGGTATACTGTGATTACAAGAGTACTGTAACTTCAGATGCTGTAATGATTGAACATAGATATTTTCTCTATTTAATAATCACTTCTAGATAATGCAACCTAATGTTTTTGCTGACCGCTGTCATGGAGTATTATTTGCCAATAAGCTAAATATTGAACCGAAATCTATCACTCTAGAAACTGTTTTAGATTGTGTGTCCGCCTTTTGTCATTTATGCGGCCTGCAGTGTTATAGGAATGAATTAATGAAAATACTTTATTGTACAGTTTAAGAAAAATATATATAAATTAACAAAACTAAAAAAAAAAACAAAACTTAAAGTACAATGGGATTAGTTCTATAAGAATAACCTATCCGATGACACCAATATTGGTGGGTTTAGAATAAATAAAACTACACATTTTATTCTACAATATTTAATCTGGCTGCGTATTTAATTGTTTGACACTTCATGTCACTTTGAAAATTATTGGACTTCTATCAACCCACTTGGGAGCTACCTGGTAATAAAGATTCCCACTAACAAACAGATTCTTATGATATACAATATATTAACAGATACATAGATTTAATAAAAACATACGCTTCGGTAGTCGGGAAAAAGAAGACACGGTATCTGTACAGTGTATCATTGGCAGTATGATAAAGTTTCATCACAGCTTATGGTAATAAATAGATTCCGGACCGTGGAAATATTGGACCAATAATGGTACAATTCATGAGGTACCATCCTGCGCAAGCACGAATAGCGACCTGCGACCCGTGATTTGCATACAATGCGTGCGTGGGCGACGCGGGCATTCCAGCGCACACGTGTCCATATGTACCATGTTTAGCTTTATTTTCATGTGTATTTCGAACAAGTTGTCAGGAACAGGTTCTTCTTTGAAGCCAGAACGTATGTATTTTTATAACAAAAGGCATCGAGTTCATTATATTTTTAAATAAATGAGAAAGTAAACAAGACAAACACAGACTCCCTAAATGAAAGAGATAAACAAGATTTTTTTCCTGTTTATCTCCACAACAGATAAAAAGGACAGGTACAATCAAATTTTAATGCACACCAAAGATAAATAAAATATATACAGAAAAATAAATGAAAGGTACTAAACTTTATTGCTAAAAGTGAACTCTTTTAGAAGCAAAGAATGGCTAGGAAGGCAATCTTCCTAGCAAGACACTCTTCTAGGAATATTAGAAAAAATTTGATACAAAATGGTTATGGTGGTCTCTACTCTGCAATTAAATGTTGTATTTAGATGTATGATCGTTTAATTTCGAAATCTAAATTATTTAAGGAAACTCAATTACGGCGATCAAATCCGAGATAGAGCCCACATGTAATTTTTAACTTTTAAAGTTTTTTCCATGACCCTCTCTGGAGTTGTAAATTTAAGACATGTTAGCGGCTACTTTGGGGGATATTTGATCGTAATTATACATTAATGGACAAGTATATTGTTATTTTGTCATAGAAGACTCAGCAACGCTTTGCAGGTCAAATTGTCTTGTGTATAAAAACATTATCATTGATTCTTCATGCAGTTAATGAAACTAAAGTACCTACGAAGAGAGATTCTAACGGAATGAAGTCTATGCCGTTAGATTTTCCCTTTTAGCCGTAGATATTTTTTTGTCATGCAGTAACAAATTTAAAATAATGAACAATCTAGTGCTTTTAAAATCAATCTTGCTCTTCCCTACATACCCTAACCGTACAAGAGTGACTTCTCAAATGATCAGATCAGAATGACAAAAACACAAAGAAACTAAGTTGGCCGGTGAGCTAATCCCCGATAGAACAATATACCCGCGGACGGTCAGAACGCGTCCAGAAATTTACTGTCCATAATTACAGGGTTGGCTCACTTAATTGTAGGCCCGCCGTACGTTGCTCGCTTTTTTAGACTTTATAAAAATTGACTAATATTCATAATAAATAATGAACTCTCCGTTCTCAGGACGAAGGATTACGGCGTATAGATTAAAGATTATTTTGAGGGTTAATCGAATAATCAGCTGGTGAGTGCACCAACCACAAATAATGCTTCGTTTTTATTTTAAATAATTCCTTCAGATCCCGTGAGTGTAAACTTGAGATAGACAATAAATTAAATTAAAGAAAATTATTATTACAAAGACTTAGATGACGTCTGATAACAACCATCTCGATAAGTCGTTACGTTATCACTACTTTTGATTTGATTTCTTTTGAACTTTTGATTTATGAGAGACTAGTTTCTGCCCACGGTTTCGCCCGCGTGGTAGCCTATGAGTCATTCTTATGTATAAACTATATTACTGTAAAATTTCATCACAATCAAAATCTGTTCAGTAGTGTTTGCGTGAAAGAGTAACGAAAATCCATCTTCACAAACTTTCACGTTTATAGTAATAGGATGATTTTCAACAGGTATCCCAGTTTTTATCACTTTCGCTTACCTGCATTTGTGTAAATTTGTAAACAAAATCACGCCATTTACGCGCTGCCTTGATGCCCCAGATTGCAGGAATGCATTTTGGTAAAATATATCATAATTTAGGAATCGAGGCAAAAACTGGCTAACCTCGTTGCATGTTGTTGCTGCAGGCTCTCTTTATAATTGTAGGGTCTCGCCCAAAAGCCTTCAATTATAAAATAATAGCAGATGTGGATCATAGTAATAACAATTATTATCACGCTCGCTGCTATCATTATTGTTGAAATATGGCCGATGCGTTGAGTATGCAAACTTAGGAAATTGTTTTGCTTGTGTGATGCTGATCGAATTTGTCTTTGATCTCGTTAATAATATACGTACTATATTTATGTTAATTGAAAATTTGAAACATACTGATTTTAGAATACTATTACCATTATACCGCGTACTTTACCATTCTCCTGCTGACGTTTCGTTGGCCGTTTAGAGGCCCTTCCTCATGAGCACCGTCCGCGACCACCCTCAGCGGTCGTGAGACGGGGATGTGTTTCTATGCACGTGCTCATGAGGAAGGACCTCTAAACGGTCAATTAAACGTCAGCAGGAGAATAGTAAAGTATGTGTTATAGTCGTAATTATATTCTAAAATAATACCAAACTATGACAATTTCAGTTTCAACACACTGATTTCTGGTCTTTGAGATATATAACTGTAGTTTTACTGCTCTTTGAATAATAAGTACGGACTTTTTCATACTTGGTTTTAATTACAAACGAAGTGTTGAAGAGCAAATCCATGAAATAGATTAAGTTCGCAAAATACATTAATTGTATACAATTAGTTGTAATTAATTACCAAAAATGAGTGGCAAAATAGCACCTTCAAAGATTATCTCTAGACTCACGTAGTAATGGTAATAATAAACATTTTGCGTGTTGGGGATAATTACATATTTAGTTTGTTTTGCGGTATTTTTGACCAATCGCGAATAGATCTTAACTAAGCTGTGCTTGAGTTTTGTTGTATATTAATTAAATTCTGCTTGCAATAATGTAAACAAAATATCTTACAGTGATGTCATTGTACGGAGATAGGTTCCGAAAGGTTGATCTACGTAACAATGAGTCAGTCAGTGGTAAAATCTCATGACAAGTGATTTAATTGTTAGTTGACTTGAGATTTGGCAACTGGTAATAAGCCTTTTAGAAACCTGCCATATACGAGTACATGGTGGATCTATGTATTACTAGCCTCTGCCCACGGCTTCGCCCGCCTATTATGCTACTTTTTTTTCGGGTACCATGCAGATTTATTTTTACAGTAATATATTACTGTAAAGTTTCATCTAAATCCGTAATACTTTACAGTAATATATTCCGTTCAGTAGTTTTTGCGTGAAATAGTAACAAACATCTATCCTCAAAAACTTTCGCATTTATAATATTAGTAGGAAGTAGGATAAACCTAACAAAATCACAATCGTCTTTTATAAACACCATAGGCTCAGCTTATAATGTAAACTTGTAATGCGTCGATTTCAAATTCTCTTACAAGTGATGGTCCCCGCCTTTTCGCAATCGCAATCTTAATAAAGACTTCCTAGGTGTACAATCGTATTTTATTTTTATGAACTCTCATACCGACCGCTTGTAACATTAATTAAAGACAGAGTTTCATGTTTAATTAAAGTTAATCGCTGAACAGATGGATCGTTGGATGAGATTCATGTCGGCGTAGCGGCGATGCTAGAACCTGTTTTTTGATATTGTGTTCTTTAAGATGTAATAGCGTATACTTATGTTATTGATTATATTTTTTTCCATTACTATCAATTTAAAATGCATAATTCTCAAGAAGTGCGACAGTTCAGTCAGTAAGGTAATGCCAAGCTTCATATGTACAATGTAGCCCTCTAGCTAGGTAGATCAGTCTTGCTCCAGATGTCAAGATCTTCTAGATTATTAATACCTATCTAATACAGATTAGTATAGATTCTCTATCCTCAGCTTTACCTCGGCAGCTTGTCGATTAATCATTCTTGCTCTACCGGATAATTCGGCAGTGATTCAAAAACAACATGTTATTATGGGATAAATCTCTATCTAGAAAAGCTAAGAAGGCCTAAGCGCGCCTCTGATTTATTACCATTTACCCTCAGCCATCGCCGAGTAGCTTTTGATTTGTGATTCTCAACATCGTTTCAATCTTTAGTTGAATTTTAATTAATGGCTTTAAAATTATATACCCTTAAGTGTGTAATCATACGGTGTGCGTATTGATTATTGCTTTTAAAACGAAGATTTGAATTTATCACTGCTAGCGATTGAGAAAAATAAATAATTTTAGATCAGAAAAATATTTTTACTGATATGAATTAAGTCTACCAAAATAAGCTCGATAAATCTGGACCAAGTGATCGATAGAACTTTGAAAATGGGAGTGCGACTTTGAAACGTGGTATAGGTATCAGGTATTTTTGCGTAAATCACAGTACCCTCCATATCGGCACTGTAAGCTCGTCAAGATAATATCATGATATATTGCCTCCCCCCTCCCACTCGTACCCCTTGTACCTCTGAACTCACCTAATAGTCTGGTACTAAGTGACCGTAGTACAAATATGTAGTAGCAGGCTTTGTTGACCATGATACGATGGGTTGAAATGTTCCTTTAGGTGCAGAATGTCCAATTCGCAAAACGTTTAAAATTTTCAAAATGTTTGAAATACAGGATGTACCATTCGCAGAATGTCCAGTTTGTATGATATGCAATTCTCAGAAAACAATGAGACTTTTCGCATTGATTGTCTTTTATAATTATTTTATGAATAATTTTATAATTATTTTTAGTAAATTTTCTTACGCCTAAACGGCCAAAGTAATCATTATTGTAATTTTCCATTAATTTTGTATTTTTGACATCTCCCCGTCACTTCTGTTAATTTCCTTATTTACTTTACTGACGAAATACAATATAGCTATTTTGTTAGTGAAATTGTAAATTCTGGCACATTATTTTACTCTATATGCTTGAATCCTTACCTACATATAAACATTATTAATATTACGACTTGCTTTTGACAAATTAAATAACTGTTCCTATAATGTTCTCTAATAAATAAATCTATCGTCAGACTATCTCGAGAATGTAGGCGGGGTGTTTTGCAAGAAATTAATGAAGTCTTCCGTGGAGTTTCGCGGTTTAATAGCGGCGATTAATTTTATCTCAACAACAGCTAGGCCATTAATTTGTACAAGCATAGCGATCAATATAGCGATTTTCAACAAAACATGTTAACTATGATCTGGTGAAAAGAGCTTTTGGATGAAGTGGCGGATGTCTTTGACGATCACATATGGGTATACCTACAAATAATACCTATAGAAGCAGGGTGAGCCCCGCATACCAAGTGAATTGCAGTCCTCGAGTCCTATTGAGATTTAATTTGTGAGATATCATAAAATATTGAGGTTTATTTAATACATTCATAAAAAAATTGCTTAAACAACTTTTTTTACGCTTAACTAACAATGCAGGTTAGTACTTGCATTATAAGTCCGAAAATACTTTGAAGACGAATGAAAACAGTTTGATTTACTTAACCGAACATATTATTTTTGTATCTATTGTATCTTAGGGGGAAATAAATGTATTTTATTTCTTTCTTCGAATGTTAACCTATACTTCTTATACGTTTTTATGTATGTGACTGTTGGGTGTTAATTTATTTATCTTGTCGTCTCTTTTATACGAAGCCGAACCCTTACGCCACGCTTTAACATATTTAACTCACTCTCTTAGGAATTAATACGAAAAATACTCTTAAAATTACTATTGATTGCGCATTCCTATTTTTCTTATCTTTAGACAGATTACAAAATAATGTATTTAGATGACTGAGTCATTTATTTCTAGTGTCTGACAAATGTATTTACGTGCCAATAGCACCGGTACTCAAAGGTTGTAATTAAATTGTACGTATTCGATTATTTTTTCAATAAGTGCTATGCTGCTGTTATATTTTTAACTGAACGGTTGTTACTTCCATGAGATCGTATAGGTTGCTCTTATATGGAAACTGGCACTTTATCAGTGTCTCAAGATAGGCTTGAGTCTTAGGTGGAGTTATTGTCGAAGACTTTCTCATTTTTACCGCCAAGACTGTTTAAAATAGAATTATGTTGTATTGTAGGATGTGAGATTATTTAGATTATTTTTTAAGATCACAAGTAAACTTTTTTAAAAACGTCTAAAGTGAAAAACAAGCATGCAGCCCACCTGTTGGTAAGTGGTTAACGAAACCCATGGATGCTTATAACACTAGAGCTATCATTTGCGCATTGTCGAACCTGAGATACTACAGGTGAAAAGTCTCGTGTCTGAGAGTACGCTGTTTATAAATTAACTTGCTTATATTGTACACAAACTGCAGAGGAAGTAACTCATTCTCCTAACAATACGATGAAGGCACAGACAGTAAACCGATTTAAGACCCAGTTCCAGCTCGCTGATTCTTTACGAGAGTATTCAATATAAAAGATACGCGGTCATAAAGTCACTCGCGGCGCAATGAGCGGCGTCCATCAGAACTCGCAAGAGTAAAAAATGTGAAGTAGAAGCTTCGACAAGCTCACAAAAGCTCGTAAAAGCACTCGACTATTATGTAGTTATTGTTACGGGGTGGAAACACCATTATTACATGGGCTGGATGTTTTATGTTGTTTGGCACGTCGCAGCGCGTCGTTGTTGTCAGTTCGCGACCCACTGAGTATCGTGTACATGCTAACGTACCGTACCTATGTATCTAGTACAATAAGTTTATTTAAGCCTTTGTTTTATAAACCCTGTTAGACTGTTAGGCGCGATCCCGACTTATGATCCGGAGAGGTCGTGAGTTCGAACATGGTCGTTCACCAATGTATTTTGCACCCGAAATAGGTATGTGTGCATTAACACGTGCTCATACTGGTGAAGGAAAACATCGTGACGAAACCGGCGTGCCCTAGAACCAATAATTCAAAGGCATGTATCACAGATAGTGTTCCTATAGGAGGCGATGGGCTTGAACCTGTCACTTGGAATGCTATACTTGCAAAACGTATAATTAATATTCCGAATTTAATGTTTGGACGAGTCTCTGACTACCCCCTACCCCCTACTGGGTACCCCTCAAAGAACAATGAGTATGTGTTTGAAGATGCCTATCATGGGGAATACAGTTGTGAGCGTGTTTTTGGTTTGTTATTTGCTTCGTAAACTGGAAGTCAATAGATAGAGATTATTATTGTACATAACACCAATTTACAGTACAAACACGGAAACTAAATAAAAGAACAAAAAAATAAGAAAAAGAAATGCACAATGGACGGTCTTATCGCTAAAAGAGATTTCTTCCAGACTACCTTAGGATAAATAAATAATTCTGGGCATTTTCACACAAGATCATCTAGCCCCAAACTTAGCAGAGCTTGTATTATGGGAACTACATGACTGATATATCACTTATATACTTTTTTTTGGAAATACATACATATTATACATAGAAAACACCCAGACCCGAGAAAAATATTTGCAGATACAAACATTGGATGGAGAGAACTATTTAAAATAATGACGGTGTTATTGCCTTACTGAAAGTCAATATGCTTTACATAAACAAAACGTTTATTATCATCGTCTTTCTTTATCATACGACCAGTCTTACCAACGCCATATAACTCTTTAGTCAGAGAGTTATCGTAAGTTCCACGGTATTGAGAATGCTGTTAGAACACATTGCGTTAGTTTGTATGGCAATATTCTGAGATGCTAATCTGGCCTGTAACATCACATTCTAATCCTAACGTACAAAAAATAATCTCTATATTATCTGCCAAGTGAACACTCAAGCACATTTCAATATATCAAAACACAATCCCGTCCTCAAGTTTAATCCTATTATGTTCGTAAACAGTGTCGAGTGGAGACATCTACCCGTCAAGTGAGCTTTCGATATTGTTCACTTGGGCTTTCATAGTACAGGAAACATTCTAGTGACCGCCTTTATTCCGGGATTATGCGAATTTTGCATAGGAAGCAGTCGCGAAATGTCCTGCATTGAATTCCACTGAATGAATTCCATGAATGGAGCTAAATCCTATCACAATACAGCCATATCTGAAAGGAATCACACGTGTTGTGAATAAGATTTGACAATGTTTTTGATGGTAATCCAAAGATAATATCTTCAAAATTTATGTATCGAAAATTCATATTTTGGACGCGTAAACCTGCAATCTGATTACAAATGATATTCTAACCTGTTGAGAAATATAGAGTTTTTTGTACTTTTTTGTGAGATTGCATATATTTATCATTCTATCATATCTTATCCTACCGACTAATATTATGAATGTTAGTTTTGATGTTTGGATGTTGAGCAAATATTCCCGTAACGGTTGAATCGATTTGGATGGAATTTAGAACAGTTATGGTTCGTGACCTACAAAAACACGTAAACTACTTTTTATCTAAATACTACGCAAGCCGTGTTCAGAGACTAGTTATTATTATCATAAAAGTTTATTTATATTTCACACTGCAAAGAGAATCATCGTAATAAAGAAAAACGTCCTAATACAAATTATAAAAAAAAACGTTGAAGCACTATGATCTCATGCAAACCTAATGGCTTAACTCTGATTAAACAATAAACACCCAACAGGCACATACATAATCCTGACCCCACACTAGGATTCCCTATGGCGTATATATTAGGAACCAAGAGTACCGTTGTACACACAACATCCAGAAAAAACATCTGCAGAACATGCTAACATTTGTCCCGGGATTTGAAACCGCACCTCTTGCATCGTAGCCAGCTACTCGCCTGCCGCGTCACCGAGGTTGTTAAACATGCCTACATAAAAGTGAATGCAGACATATAAGCCTACATCTTACTACTATTATAAACGCGAATGTTTGTGAGGATGATTGTTTGTTACTCTTTCACGCAATAACTACTGAACGGATTTTAATGAAACTTTACAGTAATATAGCTTATACATCAGAATAACACATAGGCTACTTTTTATCCGGTTACCACGCAGGCGAAGCCTTAGGCAGAAGTTAGTATAAGTTAAGGCTGAAAAAGTTGGGGAATGCGAAAATAAAGGAAAACCTTCTTCCCATAAACAGAATTGTCAGGTCTTTAGACATACCTAGGCACCTAGGTTAGCCAAAGTATCTGTTGCTTGACAAACCGTTAGTTAAAGGCGACCACCGGAAGTCGGTGTAAGATTGCTGCCGGAAACGTTGCACCCCTTCTACTGGCATTCGAGTATATTGCACAATGCAAGAGGGTGATTGTGAAATGCGATATATGGCCGGGACTTAAGTGTAGCGGCAAACCATTGGCAATATTGCGCAAATCTCATAATACTATACCTGTTCCATCAGCTATTTATCCTGGATCTCTTGTGTTGTAGTAATGATAAATATTGATAGTGTGTATGAATATGGATTGAATAATATTATACAATAATTATAAAACCGATTATCATGCTATGATTCCCTATAATTACGGGAACACTAGGATATATCAAGCATTCGTTCTTATTTTTGTACGTGAAGCCTGTTCTTACTACTATTATAAACGTGAAAGTTTGTGAAGATGGATGTTTGTTACTCATTCACGCAAAAACTACTGAACGTATTTTGATGAAACTTTACAGTAATACAGCATATACATCAGAATAACACATAAGCTACTTTTTAACCGGGTACCATGCGGGCGAAGCCGTGGGCAGAAGCTAGTAATAAATAAATAAATGAATAAATGTATGAACAAGCTGATTCCCACGTTTTCGCTCACGTGATATCCGGATAAAAAGTAACTCATGTGTTAGTTTAAGTCACTAACTATATCAGTTCCAAATTTCATCCAAATCGATCCAGCCCTTACGGATATTATTAGCAATAAACATTCAAATCACGAAACATCTTAACTTTGTCATTTATAATATTAGTAGTATATAATATAAGATCGGTTTATGGGCGAGTAGTTGGTTGCAAGGCAAGAGTTTGATTCCCACTGCAGAACAGATGAAGCACAGTTTCTTTTATAAACCTATCCCTATCATCTAAGATCTTTGCTCCAGTTGACTTTTCATTCAACGATTTTTACCTTGGCAGTTGCTTTTATAACTTTTGTGGTATACTTATAATATAGTTTTAGAAAGCGCGTTGTGCGACTAAAAGGAGTTATTCTGGAATTCCTTGATAGTAGTGAAGTCAGTCTATGTATGAATCATAATTACAATTCTAGCAGTCCTACTATTTTCTGTAACAAATTACACGAAAAATGTAGAAACCATTCGCCAGATTTTGCGATTGGGAAGTATAGTAACAAGTATAGTTAACAGTGATACTATTATAATAATTATGTATGTTAGTCTAAGGTATTTATTTTATGGGCCTATTCATCATCATCATCAGCCTATATTAGTCCACTGCTGGACATAGGCCTCCCCTAATGAGCGCCATAGCGCCCTGTCTTCAGCTTGTCGCATCCAGCATCTGCCTGCAGTCTTTTTGCAAAATTTTGTTCATGTTGTTGCCTGAAATACATTTTTATGATTATTATAGTGGCACGGGAATAGTTTTATTTTTGGATTCACTCCATCTCGATATTCTCTAAGATGTTTTATAAACTTTTCATTTCAGTACAATAAACTACAAATAAAACCATAATGGGTTAAAAAATCACCAATTTTAGAGTTCAGCCTCCAACTGCGCTACAAAAAAGCTTAACAAAACTCAATAACAGTTATTTGCAACAATGATTGAAAAGGCGAGAACAATGATGAAAGGTTTGTTTGTAATGTGATTGCAACTCGATAGCTAGACGGCTGGGCGGGGTTTGGGCGGCTCTAGGGCGGCGCGCCATATGCGCACGCGACGCATTACTTAAATTAAAGACCTCTATAACAATAGAAAAATAGGTCACACATTTGTTTTTTATTCAACATATTTTGTAAAGTACACGCAACCCGAAAACATGAAAAATGTATGTGTTTGAAATCAAGTTTAATGCACTGGTATACAATAATAAATTGACAGAGAGACTTATACCAGTATTAGGTATCAGTAGTATAAACAAATTTAAAAGTTGGGACATTTAAACACCTACACAAACGGGTCTATACATACATTGATAGATCAACAAGTTTATAATTTGTTAATAACGACAAGCTTGTATCTAACAAGCAAGACTACACTATGTAAATGGACAAAGTATGTACAAACAAACGACTGTATTCCTCAGGTATATAATCAGGTGTATACTTTGAGGACACCAAGTAGGGGGAAGTCAGAGGCACGCCCAAACATAATACTTGGCACATGCCCGCGTTTTTGCAAGTAGGTAGCATGCCAGGTGAGCATACTTTGATTATTTGCGAACCCATCGCATTCAGATTTTGTAAACAATCTCTACTTTTAATAATGCTACATACCTACTTAATCTCAACTTCATTCAACATCCATGAATGATCACAGGCACAGTACAATAGAACAACAGTAAGTCAAGTACACGCGGCGCGCGCGAACGCCGAGATTACAATAATTACACAGCACGCGTACACCCGCCCGCTCTAATCACTATCATTTGCACATGTTATTCTATATTTTGTACGAAATGCTGCCCTATCGTGTGACATCAGCAGTTACCAAGTCACGATACGAATGGTCGGATCAAATTTTAGTTTCAATTGATAGAGTACAACATTTTAAAATCCGAACACTGATTACTTTAAGTTTTTATACGATAAGTTTAAATATACATAAAATAGTTCATATGCAGGACGAAAGACTGAAAGTTCAGTAAAAAATAATTCAAAATGAAAAAAGTGTGCTCTACTTTCACTGAAAGCATACAATTATTTGCATTGCGATATTGATTGACATAATACATTCATACCTCTCATAGACCTTTGCATATTTTATATCCGTTAAATCCACTGAACATCTGTTGCACTATCACGTGATCCCTGATATCAATAGGAAAGTGTATCCTGTCATACGACCCGTATCCGCCCCCGCACAGATTGACGGTAAAAAATGGACCAATTTCTCATAATAATACTTGGGTTATCCCGATTCTATAATACACGCCGGAAACATTTATAACTATTTGATGTAAAACTACACCGCTATCTTAACATGAGTATTGGAATATCCTGGCTGAAAACAAAATCTTATTACTAACAGCAAAAAAAAGATGCTGTTTTTTAATAAATTTAATTAAAATAAGAATGCATTGTGATTTTTCAAATCTGAAATTGCGTTTCAATGCGTGTTTCGCGTGTGCGTAAAAGCGCCCGCCCTTTTGCCGCCCTGCGTCACTCGCGCCGCCCCGTAAAACGAACTCTGAAAGAACCACGCGGCCGTAGACAGAGATGCAGAATGTGCGAGTGAGTTAGAAAAACCAGCTCACCGAACCTCGACCCTACAATTAGTAGGCGAGATTCGTTCGCCGCATCAATTCGTTACGAGATAATTGCTCCGAGGAATTTTCACGATTTTTAGTTCGCGTGTGTTGTGTCACCAGTGAATTGATCGGGTCTGATTAGAATCCTATGGGATGAACTGCGCGTATTATCCACAGCACGGGGACTCGTATCCCGTGAACCACAACGTTAATCATTCCTATTTCAATGAGGTATGTATATTTAGGGATTTATTATATATTTTATAGTGTGCTACAAAATAAAATAAAACATTAAAATGTATATTCCTTGGTGGCTTTATTTCGTCAAAATAATGTCTAAAGTTTTAGAGTATTTAAAAAAAATATTTTGAGTATGTTTCTTAATTTGGCTGGAAAACCCATACTTTTAGGTAAAATATAAAATAATACTTTTTAGGACCATTTAAAATGGGCAGACCATTCGGGGCATATAAAAAAATATGATACTAGAAAAGAGCTTTGTTATTTCAGTTAAAATAAATAAAACTCCTTAAAATAATTTAAAATTAGCAATATTAGACGCACTATACTGAATGCTTAAATTTTATCATAATAAAATCATCAAAAACGTTACCCCACTCAATTTGTTATAGAAATTCTAAATAAGTACCTATATCTTTAGCAGAAAGTCGTTGCCGACGCACAAAATGGCGTGCAAACAAAAGACTCAGAAATGAGGTAACAAAGGCACACCTGGAACAAAGGGAGAATGGGAATAAAAATATTTAATTGGTGTGATTACGTGTGATTGTTGAGCACAAACACCTCCCGTGGTCTTTCTACTGGGCTCTGTTTGTGGTTTCTTATTGCCAGTTATGTGAACTCAACATAATTTAGGGACTTCAAATATTAAAAAGCCATTTATTTTAATATTTAAAAGATTTTGAAGATCGCTTTTCTTCTATTTATTGTCTTTCTGATTACGTTTTTAGACTCTTCAGAAGCTTTTGTGAGCTCATCTTTATAGCTTCTTAGTCATTGCCCAAGACCGTGTATAATCCTACTTCCTACTACTATTATAATCGCGAAAGTTTGTGAGGATGAATGTTTGTTGCTCTTTTACGCAAAAACTACTGTACCGATTTTGATTAAACTTTACAGCTTACACATCAGAATAACACATAGGCTACTTTTTTCCGGGTACCACGCGAGCGATGCCATAGGCAGAAACTAGTTATTAAATAAACCAGCGAATTTTACCTGCTTCTTTCGGATCTGGGCGTTGTTGTAATTCCTTTTACCCACGATACAGGGAAACCAGAACAGGTATGTATGTGACTTTCGGTTTTTCATTTATTTAAATTGTAGGCAAAGATAAAGCTATCCCTACAAAGTCCTAGTTCAACGCGTTTTACTATATATATAGGAGTCCATTGTCTGGAATACCGTATTTGCAAAAATCCTATATTTTTTTAAAATGATTTTTTTTCTCAAATCTGGATTTTGAAACATTAAAATGTCCCAATGGTTTACATAAGGGTCGAACTAAATTCACGATCTGGACGTGCCATTAAACTTTAATGCTTAAACTTTAATTCTATAGTCTAGGTATAGTTTTACCGCAAAAAAGGCACCGCACAGTCATCGTAAAAAGCTTATTAGATAAAATCAAATGTAAAAAAGGCTTATGAAGAAATTGGTTTAAATAACTGTTTTGCAGGTATTGTTTGTACCTACTTACATAGATAGCAAACACACAACCTTAGACTTGGCGTCCAAGGTTGTCAACTCATAATAAATATATAAATAATGCTGGTAATGCTTTTGACACAGCATCATCTAGCCCCAAACTAAGCAGAGCTTGTATTATGGGAACTACATGACTGATGTACTACTTATATACATACTTATTTTTGTAAATACATACATATTATACATAGAAAACACCCAGACCGAGACAAACATTAGCTAATCATACAAACGTTTGTCCCGCAGCGGGAATCAAACCCGCAACCTTCTGCGTCTCAGGCGGACCTTTGCCCACTGCGCCACAGAAGTTGGCAGTATCATAATAGCAGTTCTCTTACTTATGTCAATGTTATAAATGCTTCCCAAGTTTTTGATAACGAAATTAGACCTAAAACTAATTTTCAGTAGACCACTAGGCAGCGGGGGAAGGAGGAAAGCGGGGTACACACTGTCGGGTCGCAATTACGGGCCCCATAATTACAGGGCTCGGGCCGCTTGGCGCCGAAACCAACTTGCACGTCCCCGCAAACCCCGCATACCCCGCAAAGCCTGCACCAAACGAATCCTCAGCCGTAATTAAAAAAGCTCCAAATTAAATTCGCTGGCTCCGACTTATGATATTAACTTTTTAGGGACTTTCTGATACGTTTTTTTACGTGTTGAATGATGGGAAAATAGGAAACATTCGGCTTATTTAATTTTGAGGCAATTTTGGTCACGATTGTTGGACGTCTTATACTTTTGAAAATGTTTTTGACTGATTTATAGTTAACTAGCTTCTGCTCTCGGCCTATGGAGTTTATAGCCTGTTACCCTAATCACGAACTACTTACAAATTTAATCCAGAACAATCGTTACGTTACGTTATTTATCTTAACAAGTTTGTTACAAAAGTAGATATAGAAGATTTACGTACCTACCTACTTATTTACGGCAGGCTTTTAAAAACTAAAAACATGTCATCTACGTATTAGCAACAAACATCTATACTTTCGCATTTATAATATTACTAGCTGTTGCCCACGGCTTTGCCCGTGCATCGTACTCGAATAAAAAATAGGCATTTGTATGTTTGCTAGCCAAACCAAACATCTTAAAGTTCAAACAAAACAACCATAAAAAATCATTAAAATTCATCTCGCATTTATAATATTAGTAGGAAGTAAGATGCTTTGATTTATCAATGCTTGAATCTTACCGAAAATTAGTTTGTGACCCAGACTTTTCATGTGTCTATTATTCATCAGATTTTTCTTTGATCCACAGGTTAGTATCGACTCTGTGTCCGCGGATCACAAGGACATGAAAATTTTAGTAAGTACCTACTGCGTTAGGTATATTAAGCATACTAGCAGAGAACCGAGCTTTACGCAGGAGCTGGGATGACATCCCTAAAACAGTGTTCTCTGATTATCTGGCTACCATTAGCTTTAAAATATTTCTCGTCTATAGGATCTAGCTAAATCGTTTTATCGTCTCCAAATCCTGTTAGAGTCATCAAAATCATTAGAGTCGTTTTAAAGATCTTGTATGGAAAAACAAACAAGATATATACTTCCATTGCTTAGATACCTTCTTGTATTAAAGGCATAAATGAATTATTTAATGTATCGTCCACATATGGGGATATTGTTGCAGTACAATTTGAAGTTTGTTGTCGTATTACGAGTATTTTTTGCCTCGAACTCTCATAAAAAGTTTCTTATGAAACCCAAGAGTTAACTGTTACGTTATAAAGTTTTCTTTCAATAAGTTTTCCGTCTCTGGCTTGACTATAATTTGATATTTAGATTTCAAAGTCCAGAGACATGATGAAAGCTTCTTTCTGGTCGATTGACAGCCTCGATTTTAATATATGCCATTATACAGAACAAAATCGTATAATCAGTTTTATGCATCGGTATCTTAGTAATGTGAGTTGCACATAAATAATTCATACTTCCTGTGATTTTGATGCCAACGCCTCCTATTACGATTTTCCGGCACGACTTGGGAAATTATATCGGAACGAATATCGAATGACGAAATCGGTAATTTTGATTTGTCGTCCATCGAGTGGACATCATTCACAGTCGGCATTGTGAAAGATGTGCGCAGAGTTGGTACAAGGATGGTTATTCCGTGAGCTCATGAAGCATTAAAATCTTAATGTTGTTATGCTCCTCCAACCTCGGTGGCTTGGCGGACGAGAACTAAGCTGCAACAAGTGTTCAATTTCTGGTACGGGACAAAATGTTTACATGTTCTACCGATATTTGTTCCGGGTCTGGGGGTTGTAGTACCATGGTACTCGTAATTGCTGATGCCCACAACACAGGACTATGCATGTCTCTGTTGGTTGTTTATTTATTTATGCTCCACACAGCTGAAGTTAAACAAACTATTTGGAGAAAGTAATGAACGTTTTTTTACAAAATTATTAAAAAGCTCATTAATTTGAATCAAAAGATCAAGTGGATGATTTTCGCTCCAATCCAAGAATTACGGTTAACTAGTTTTCTTATAGTACTTACCAGAATATACGCTTCAATTCACATTTCAATTTGGAAACCTAGCTTGCGAAATGATTTTTAGTCATCTTTCTTCATGATAATCGAATCTGCCGTTTTAAATACCCAACGTTACAAAACAGACATATCAGATGGTTTTTAGTTTCCGTAAAATTAATACCATTTAGAGATTCTTTCTCTCCAGAAAGTAGATAATATTTAACCAGATAATATTTGGGAATACTTCTGGCCCTTATATTCAGACTGACTACAGCCCTGGCTGAGAGGCGCGGTGATGGATTCGATACGGGTCCGTTGCGCGTGCGCCAAACACGTGACAACGCGCCGATACCAGACATTGTTGCGAAATTATAGCTTTTACTTGCTTCATTCTGCCATTATTTTTTTAATACGTTGCACTTGAGGCTTTTACTAGTATAACGGGTATGTTGTAGGCATTATACTACATCATCTTTTAGTTCTTATTTGTGACTAGGACGGTCAAACTGACGCTATTGCAGTGACAAACAAAGGAAAAAAGTGTATGTACTAATCGCCACCGCCTCCGCCACCGCGTCAGATTGACCGGGCCTTTAACTTCTCGGACACGGGTAAAACTTCGTGTAAACTCTCTCCCCCATACCCACTCGCGGACGCCCTAAACAGATCGCTGACAGACTGTAGAAATAAAATGCCTACCGATACTTTTGAGGATATAACTTGTATAATTCATCAACTTATATCGGCAATTCTAAAATCGAGCTTTTACTAGCGATGGCAGGTAAACCTGGGTAGGTTTACCTCCAGTCAAGACTTGTTAATATGGTGAGTTATGATCAACTATAATTGTGGTCTAACTATTGGGTTTGATTAACGGAAAATTGATTAGGAATGTTGTATTCATATTTAGGTATATTGTGCATTTTATATGTACTCACTACTTTATTTACGTAGTCCGTTCCAAACAAGAGTGGTAAAAATACTATTTAGCAATTATTTAGACTGCCCACTGTACAACATGAGCAAAATAGTATGTTTACAAAAAAACAATTCAATCACATGGAAATATGAACAAAATCATGCCTTCTGTGTGGTATGACGGAAATACAATAATTTACCCAAATGTATTTTAGAAATAGGCCAAGTTCATAATTTTGAATTACAACTTAATAAATTACTCATACAGAAGGCTTAATATCATGTGAATATTTTATTGACAAAATCTTAGAACCCAAATTATTATCACTTTTTTATAATTATTGTAATATTATATGCTTATATTACACTTAATTTTATTCACTTGCATGAAATGTTAAATAATTTCATTTTTTTGTATTATTTGTGTGATGACATTCATTAATGTTGCATGCTTATGAGCTGACCATGTTTTTACCACACACTACATACAACTTTAAACAATTGCGATACAGGCCGTCAGAGATCTAGTCTAACAACAAAAACAACGAACTGTAGAACTCACTTATAATTAAAACCATAACTTCTTTTTACTTAAAGCAAATACACTTTATATAGTCAACAATAAACTAATTCGTATATGATTGTTGCATTATTCTAAGATTTTTTCCATACAAGTATCGATTGAATATGCAATTGAAAAGGCTATCGAGAAATAATGGTAAGCGCACAATGTGCATTGAGAAGTCGGAGAGGCGCCGCAGGCATCTAGTAAGCCGCGTGTGGCCGAATTGTATAACTGTTAGGGAAATTATGTTCAGTAAAAGGCTATTCTTGAAAGTAATGACTCGGAATTGTATAATAACTGAGTAGTGTGGAGAAACTTATCTAGCTGTTCTTAAAACGTAGGTAGGTAAATTAAGTATATTTTTATGCGCAAAAAATTTTGAAAACGCATTGATTTTTGTGAGACTACGGGAAAGAGGAACGGCACAAGTTTTGTATACTAATGTTTATAGTACAGTTAATATATTTTTAACTCCAAAAACGATTTAAGATAACGGTGTGCCGAGCACTGAGACAAAACATTATTAATAAATGTACCTACTTTCGTTAGTTTTAGTAACTGTTTGTTTTAACAAGTATTTTTTTTAATATTTGTGGTAAACATACTCATGGTATCCCTCGCGATTTTAGATGACATTCTCATAGGATCTCTCCGGCATCTCGCCCTACATGGAAAATAAACCATTCGAGTAGGACTAATCGGTGTATATACCGACATAAAAAAATACAGGAAAGTCGAATTGAGAACCCTCACACTCTGTTTTTTTAAAGTTAGTTATAAATTCAATGTTTACTTATGTTAACAAGTTTTGCAAAATCGAAAAACCCGTCTATCATTATCTATTAGAGCGCAACCTAGTGACTTGTGACAAACCAATCTAAGAACCATCCTTGAATTCATACAAAGTCGTTTCAGATATACATTTCACACATACAAACAAACAATAGTGTTTATAACAAACGCATAAACGGGCTCCATACGTTGCGGGTAAAAACCATCTCGCCAAACTAACATTAGTGTAGGTAGTAGAATAAAGCTAACACAATGATAGGGATACCTATATTTAACTGCCTTCGACTCACGACACTTAGAAAGTTGGACTGACAAAACCTGTAATAATAATTGCTGCTTAGACGAGCTGTTTGTTACTCACTTTTACCACTCAGCAATAATAATAACTAAACATTCTCACTGATACTCGTAGATACAGTCAATAACAAAAGTTTATCTTACCGTGCTCCCAGACATACTTTTTATTGTGCTTAGCACCTGTAAAATATAGGTCACTAAAACTAGCAATAATTTATGTAGTTTTAATTTAAAAAATAGGCTTACCTTCTCAACTACTTTAGGACTAACAAAAATGGAAATAATAAGGTGTTATCATCATAATGCTAGAGAAACATCATAAATAAAGATAACAATGAAAAAAAAATGGAACCATCGAATCGGAGTTTATCTCAAGATTTAAAAATCATATTGATATATGAGATGATATGAGTATATCATATTCACGTGGTCTCTGGTAGATATCTATGATTGGATATTTACTCCAAAATATATGGTAAAACAATAATTTAAAATAAATTCCCGTTGGACAGCATGGATCATATTTATATTGTAAAATAAGCACTTCGGATTAATCGCGTTGTTTTATCAACTATACTTAGAAAATCGTTTGTCCTGACTGACTGGCTGACAACGCACAGCAAAACTACTAAGTCTAGAAAACTGAAATTTTAAACATATATTTATTGTATCGTGTTCCACCTACGAAAGTTGTGATCGCCTTCGAAATAGCTGTTGGTAATAATACTTTAACAAAACAACGCGATTAACTCATTTTTAAGTGTTTAATTTGCAATAAATGCGAAAACGCATAACATTTTCAAATTTACATTTATGCTTTTCATTCAAATTGACGTGTTTATACTTGAAATATGTCGCTAAGTGTACCTACTTATTTATGACTAAATTGTGGTGCCATATGGTGTAAGCAAAGCAGTACCTCAGTTTGTTGCACAACTGAACATTATTTAGTAACAGCTACTAAGTTTAAATAGAGAGGTGCTTCACTGGTACTTACTAGTCAGGTAGGTACTTTGCTAGCCCTACAGCACTAGCGTTCAGACACGTGTCTTTTATTTCTTAAACTTATCTCTACATTAGTGCAGATAGTGTATCAAGCTGCAAGCAAAACAGTTAGGCGTGTCTTACGTACTGTCATTTTTATCATAGAGATTACTGATTTGTTACTAACACTGGACTAAATCTTCGCCAAAGCTTAGTGCAGGCATGCCTTCGATATACCTATTTATTTGCTTCTTTAAAATACACATTCATTCGATTTTTCTTACCTACATGTTGATTTATTGTGATTTGTTATGAATGTGTATGGGAAATCGCCATCGTATAATAGGCTGCCAACCGAGCAACTTGACTAGAGGGTAAGTTTTCCTAGTGCTTGAATCAGTTTGAGTGGGTGGGATATAGTCGTCTGATAGAGGCCGTCGTCACTCACTTCCGGTCATTTCCGCCGGTTATGGGATAGATGACGGCGCCCTAAGACCGCTTGCACTAACGACAAACGCGGCAACTAGATCTAAATTTGAATTACTAGTGTTACCTGGTTAAAAATAGCTTATGTGTTATTCAGATATATAAGCTATATTTCTGTAAAGTTTCATCAGAATCCGTTTAGTAGTTTTTGCATGAAAGAGTAACAAACATCCATCCTCAGAAACTTTCGCGTTTATAATAGTGGTAGGATTTAAGAGGTTATAATTCGTAGTTTAAAATGGCATGGTTCACCTGCCATTGATGAAACAACTCCGTAGATGTCTACGACAGAAAGAAATGACCATTCTTTGGTTAAAATAAGCTGTGTAAAAACTTAAGAAACCAAATTGTGCTTAAGGAGGTTTTTTGTATGTGGTATTAATTTGCTCATAAGTTATTGACTAAGTTTGTTTTTTATTAGAAATCTCAAAAAGCGCAAGCTCGTTCATGTCTTTTATTCTTTTGGTAAAGCAATTTCATGTAATCATGAGATTCAGACAAAAGACCCAGACATGGGGGCAAGGGACTTTTTTCCGGGGTTGCGGCTGTCCTTTTAAGTACGCAAAGAAATAACCATCGTTCTAAGATGTGGTTAAAGTGTCACTTGATTCTTATTTAATTCCGGCATACCAATCTATAACTGAAACGGTCTATCATTGCAAGGAGGATCCCAAAAATATTGCCTGTCATGAAATTTTCCCGTAATTTGATTTCTGTTGCACACGCCGCCCCCATACCGTAATTTTGCATCTCAGCGTGAGTTTCGTGTTCAAATTAAAATGTTTATTGCGTTAAGCGGAGTTCGCACGGCCACGGCCATGAGGCCGCGAGCATTTTTATTTCGTTATCCCGGACACGCCCATCACCGTCTCACCCTCTCACCTCGCTACGTTTTCACTATTTTACGAACCCGATGGCTCCCCTGTCTAATGTCGCTATAATGCCCCGAGACTGTCATTTCCGGTCCGGTCATCGGGCTCGACCTTCAGCCTTGCTGCGCTGAAATAGGACTCAGTATTCAGATTTTTCTACGAGAAACGTTTTTCGTTATATGCGTGTCATAAAACTATTAGCCGCTTAAGCTATTCTTAAAGCGACGACGTTGCTTGGAGAATGTTTAGCAGTCTGGAGGAGCTTGGGGTGCGGAAGGGCGCAATCATATTTTTTCAACGTAAACTTTTATACCTTTATGGAGCTTTTAATGTCCCATTGGGAATTATTAGGTCGTGTTTATGAGGTTTTTTGTGTGTGGTATTATATTTTATTATCTCTAGCACCTTGTTGGCCTGTTGAGGAAAGGTTGTGAGGGTAATGGTATGTGTTAATGACATTGGTTTTGTCACTTTAACAGTTAAATAGGAAATAAATATAAGGCATTGCAAACTTATACATTTTGAAATTTGCCATCACAACGATTTCCTTATTTTGTCACGACGATTTCACAAAATTGACAGATTTAGAATTTTGTTAAGTTTATGCTAATCCTAATTATCCTAGTTAATCCTAATAATTATATTATTATAGTTATTAGGATTAACAAAATTCAATATTTTTTTATAGAAAATTACAAAGTAGGTAGTACATATTTTGTTATTTTCTCTTAAAAGAGGCCATTAATCTAGAAACTCTAATTTAAGGTAAGTAATCAAAAGATAAGGGCTCAATTTACCATATCCACGCATCCAACTAAAAAAAAATAGATCAATAAACGAACAGCATCCCCAAAACGGACAAGACATAAGGTAATTTGAAAGAAAAAAGTTTATGCAAATCGGACCAGCCAAAATAAAATGGAGTCTTCGTACGCGTGCGATCAATACCACCGCCCCACGACCTTGCGGGCGGGGCGGCGTGGGCGGGGCGCGGTAAGAGGCCGGGATTGGAAGGCCCCGCCCACGAGCGCCGCGCGACTTGCCCCGCTCTCCTCTAGAGCCTGAGAGCTGAGTGCGCGTCTGGGCCGCTCGCGTCAACCGTCAGTCATGTGCACCCGCGCCGCGCGCCTTCTGTGACAGTACACAAATAAACATTGTTTTTGTTTATGGACTGACCTTATTGTGATAGTGTTTCGTGATGATAACCGATATGTACGCGCCGATGGCGGCGAATCCGAACAAAACTATTGTGAGTTTGATTCATTAAATTTTTATGTTGTTCCTCTTAACAAAGAATCTTTTAGTGAATAATAAAATCTTAAGGATTTTAAGGATTAAATTTGATTTAGGATGAACTGAGTAACTTATTCAGAAATGTAAAACAGTAATCAAGGACCAAATAATGTTATTTTACTGTTGACACAGTGTATAAACAGCTGATCTAATTTGCCGACGGCAAGAGAGTAGGTATCAGCTGTGTCTCGGATAGTAATACTCTTAATAAGAATAATGGTGATGCAAAACACCCACAGCTCATTGAATAGTATTTTTTTTAATAATACATTTTTATTTAGTTTACCCACTGGTTTTGGATAGATATTAGTTATTTTGTTATTTTTGTTTCAACTAACCACTCGTTTTTACCCTTACATTAAAAAAATTACAAAAGGCATTTATTTACTTACACAAACATACATGGTGTAATTTTTTATATTGACATTAAAGTTATACAAAACCATAACAAAAAACGCATTTCGGCCGTTTCGGTTAGCCATCGGTTTAGCCGTTTTGGAAGAAAATGGTATAATAAACAAACGAACAACGTTTTACACCAAACACTTATTGCGTCACATATAAAACTTAACTTTATATACCTACCTATACCGATGATTAAAATTAAAACCCTTTCCCTATTTTCGTTTCTTCCCGCCATCAATCTTGTTAGCAAAATGTTTGTCATCGAGAATAGAACAAATCCATTGATCTTTTCGGATATACGAATTACCCATTGATATCCGAATTAACGGATTGGCTTTATTGAGCTTCGCAGAGAACAATGCGGTACCTATTGTTCTATTGAGCTTGTAATTCAATGTTATTATATTCTGGGGCCATTCTGTTGTAGGTTTAGGCATTCGAATTAATTTCATAGTAATGCCAGAATTTTGGGAACGCTTCCGTCTGGTCCGTCTTTTTTTATTTTATTTATTATTCTAAATAAAGTTTACAATTACATGGTTATGCTAAGTAAACCAAATAAACCTAATAGTGGTTCGTCTAAGGTGCATGTACCGGTACATGTAAGTACCGATTCCTCATTTAATACATAGTCAAAGTATTCACGCCATATATAGTTTGCAACGGTATTTAGATAGCTAGTTGTTTCATCTGTATTTTTGTTTATAGCTACTTGTTCATAGTATTATCCACAGTACATGGTATTTTACATTATATACGAGTAAAATGTTGATTTCGCGATCAGTTTTTTCTGCCCGCCTGTTGCAATGCTGTTGCATGAATGGATCTCCATCAGTTTTAGATCAGTAACTGCACGTTGTTCACAACAGAACAAGATATTAAAGGATCGATTACGGTAAAGGAACAAAAAACCAACGAGAATTTTGTCAGGGTTGGATCAAAACATAAATCATGACATCCTCAGATATGCACTCAGTGCATAACTCTTTGAGGACACTAAGAAGGGGGTAGCCAGATGCACGTCCATGCATATTATCTGGCACATGCCTTCAAACTCGTTATCTCCAAATTTATTTGAGATAACGATTTTTTTATTTTTTTACGACATACTCGTATGTGTTCATGCAAAACATTTCAGGCATTCGATATTACTCAATTATGCATCTTAAAATCTCTTTATTCTTTATTGTACCACAAATAAACACTTACAAAACGGCAGAATTAAATGACTGTACAAAGGCGAGCTTAACCCTAAAATTATTCTAGCTAGAGACAGGTAATTATAGGATCGTGTACAGAAAGAAAATAATAATTTAGTTACTTTAAACTCCAAAAAATAAATAAACATATATAAATATTTATGTATAATCTATTATGAAACCATAGAGAAGGAATAAAGGAAACCAACTACACTCGAGATAAGCCTATAATACTGGACCGTATATCAGGAACTTTCATCTCCCGAATACATCCGACTATTAAGCGTGTCTAATAGATTTTTTCGGCACTGGCCCATTCACAGCGGGCCCAGCATGATGCCCCGTCAATGGCCATTGTGGCTGCCGACAAACTTTTATTTGGAATGGCACTAAATGGCTGTTGTGGGGATTAGGTGCTATGCTTTGTCATCGCACCGAACACTTTAGAAAAATTTACAAATCTCCAGAATAATACCTGTATAGTGTCATGCATGTGACACTTTGAAATAGATTTCAATTAAAAATGAGCTCTATAGCGTTGGTTGCAGATTCAATATAATTTGACAGTTATCGCAAATTTCTGGTGATGAAAGTCTCATTTCTCATGAATTTTATAATCGTGTGAGCCCGGAGTGAATCTTCTGCGCTGTCGAACTTATTACTTTTTCTGTGCCAGTACATAATTTTCGCACCAAAATAACACAACGAAATGTCACTGTCACCTAGAAATGACATTAGCCTAGTACAATGGATTCTTGAGATCTGTCACTTTTGATAGCAAAGTTCTTTGTGTTTCAAGGTTTACACGACGGATTAGCTATTTTCTGGGTCGAAGCCACTTAGCTAGAATGTTTATTTATAAAAGATGTCTTTGTGTTGTAGCGAATTGAGATGTTTTTGTTGATTGATTGGGATTGAAAATATAAACCTATCTAGGTAAATATTTGAAGCTGGGACGGTATTTAATGATTGATGAACTGACTCTTTGATTTTGATATTTATATTTAACCTACTAACCATCATCATCATAATTATTATCCAATGATAAACATAGGCCAGTCCTCTAAAGAGCGCCAAGATGAACGATCTTTGGCCTAAACTAACTTAGCGCAGGCATATTTTCAATTGCATTAGAAATTAAAAAAATATTGAGATGCACGAATTTATTTTAAAACCCCAACACATAGTCTTTCAATTAAAATACTTCTCGCATGATCTAATTGCGACAAAAACCAAACAGTAGCGACGTGTCATAACTCTTTTTTATTTCAACCCGTTCATTGACAAAAGGTATTTAAATGAAACTGTCTTACTGATATTTACTGCGCGAGCGCAACGCTGCGGCATTCTAGGAGACCATTAGACTTCTCTCTTAAATTATTTACAGATTAATAAGACAAAAGGCCTTACTATCTATATATTTGAACAGACAGATTGCCAAGAAAGTTAACTAGAATGTGCTAGTAGCACATTCTAGCACCTTATTGAAAATCGACTCTATCGACCGACGTAGAAGAGACATCGTGAGATCAAGAGCAAATGAATAGTATTGTATAAGTGTCTAGGATTTTTTCGATGACTTTTGTCGGATGCTGGATAGATGACCGGCCAGCAGTAAAAGTCTATTGACTTATAATGATAGATAGATAGAATATGTTTAGGTGAAACGTCACTCTCAACTTCATCGCATGAACTTGATTAAGAAAGCTTGCAGCATCAGCTATTTAGGTGTGCATCAATCAACCCTGCGTCTGGTCGGCGACAAATTTAACGATGTTAGTCGTACATTACTTGTCGACAAGCAAACCTCGTTTTACTCTCAGACCTCATTCATAAAGAAAACCAGCGTTGGTAGGCAGGCACCGTATAAAAAGTGCAAGGAGAGAAATCGCATTGCTAATATTTTAGGTGAATTTAGAGGGGTTACTACGAGATAAAAAGATGAAGTCTTTATGACTTCATCTTTTTATCACGTGGATACTGCCTAAAAATGTGTCATCAAAAAAAATTGTATTATTGTTTATGAACACCATCTTTACAATGGAAAATAGGCCACAGAACTTTGCCCTTGACAGATTTGGTTTCGTACATATTCGTTCAACACTCTATCGCCGGCGTTGGCAGATAGTCGGCGGCACGGCAACATGTTTTCTATGTAACTGTGTTCTAAAACAGAAACGTTAATGAACTGCAAATCTGTCAGTGGAGGCGTTTGCGATTTATCTCGCCGTCTGAGGTAGGTAATTGTTTTGCATTGTGTCAATTTAGCGCAGTATTTCAGCTCTGCGGTTCGGTTACTACAAAATTGGTTACAATAATTTGTTAAACCGGATAATTACGTCGCTAGGTAAGAGAACTTTGAAAAATGGACCTGGCTATTTGTTTAAATGTTTTTTTTAATTTCATTACAATTTATTGTACCTACAATTTATAACCAAATAAAATTTAATAAGTACTAATCTCACAAAATTTCTAATTTTATGTGTATATTAAATTTTATTTAGAAATACATTCATTCATATAAGTAAGTATATAAAAAATACAGATGAATGACCAGTATTATTATTTATTTGTCTAAATCAGTTGACCATCTATAGATGGTACATATATCAACTGATCCAGATCACTACCAGACCGAAGCTTTCCCAAAATCTGGCTGCATTATCACGCTGAATTGAAATGCTACTGTTTTTATTAAGTTAATCTTGTGCGAGAATGTATCGAATGTATACCTGAGTAACTTAACCACTAATGACACTCAAGGTACCTGTGTCTGAAGACCGTTATACCGTTTAAAACATAAACATGTTTTAATTAGAACATCACCACAACTTCAGTCATATAACAGGGAACACGGTAGATATGATTATGCACTACGCATCCAGTCAACCGTCCGCCGCGGTTTATGAAACGTATGCCATTCGCCACACATAGCGCTCACAAAAACGGTCCGACCACGGGCCAACTTCACTCTTTCCTGCCGCAACCACAAATGACCGTTTAATACTGCTAGTTACTTGATGCTAATATTATTTTTACCATAAAAGTAAGAATTTCTCGAAAGTAAATAGTGCAGCTACGAGAATCATTTATCCAAACGGCATCACCCAAAGACTCGGGAGCAGTTAATCCCCAAGTTGAGACTAGAAAAATGAACCTTAATTTCGATACTTACCCGTACTTCAAAACGTGTCGAAGTGTAGACGACCAAGGCAAGAGAATCATTTAATTTTACCTACGTGCGAAATATTTACTAACGCCATCGGAAATTTTTATTGATTGAGCGAGGGAAGCGAGTGAGATTTCCGAGTCGAGATGGACGAATCGGCACTCCATGTATGCATGTGTGTCCGACTATAACTTCCAAATGGTTGATCGTATATCCATGAAATTCAAAATGTGTAGAGATAACAGAAATGGAATTCGATTGTTCCGGAAATGTTTGAATGATTGGAGTGGTTCATCAGAAATTTGGAGCCAATGCCAAGTCTCTTTTTAAGGTAAAGTTTGCCTTTGTATATGCCATTTGCCGTATCATTTTGCCATCTATTAATTGTTGATTTGTGGTCATGTGGGGTATGACATAAAATGGCGTTGATTTTACATTATTATCATATGAAATGAGGGGGGAAAAGCGTAAAAAACAATTACTTCAACGCGAATTATTAGTTCAACATTCAAAATTAGCATAGAATCAACATTCTTAAAATTAATCTGCAACGCCTTCATACTCGTTATCGAATAAGTAGAAATTGTTGATAAGCATCTAACACTAGTAAAGTTATAACTTTACTACACATTTTTTACTGTCACTATCGCCGGCTGGCCAATGTGAGAAGTCATTAAAAATATATATTACCACGGATGAGTAAATATAGTTGACAAGTACGTTCCTACGCGGTGTAAAAAAATATAAGTAATATTTGAGGTACCACATGTCATGCGGGCATTGGTTCTAATGTTTTACGACCAGCTGTAAAGCTACTACAGTTATTTATGTTCCTAGCACTATTGCTTTAAGCCTGAGATTGATTACTAAACACTACTTTGTTTCTTTCTGATATGTGTGTCATTTTCAATTCCAACTGAAAAAAAAGGCTGATAAGCTTTTTATTTTATCAGTGTTAGCTGTTGTGTTTTTAAGCTTTATAAGCATGTTAGAGTTTTAACACAAGTATAATAATCATCATACGACTGTCACGTAAACCAACGACGTCAATAAATTCATTTTGATCTTTTAAGTGCCAGTTCAATTGCCTTATTATGTAGGTTGTCATTAAGCCTATTTTTTTTGTAAAATTAAATTAAATAATATTAAGTTCTAATATGGCTCAAATTCATGAACGTAATGCTTCAAAATAGATCTACTCTCATCTCCAACGATCGCTAAACAAACTGAAACACGATTTTGCCGCAGTCTGACAGATCGGTGCCGCAATCACCGTCAATGATTACTCTCGAAGGGACTCTTTGAAGTCACCGCCCCCGGATAATGGAGGTCGGCATCGCAAGGGTAACTTAAAACCCTAGAGATTTAAAAGTATCGTCCGATTTGGGAGTCATTAATGTCATCGGATCGTCCTATCCAGCTTCTGGTACTGTTCCTTTTGCTAAAACAATTTGTGACTTCTCAGGATGATACAAAGATGAGAATAGTTTAAAGTGTTTTGGATTAGATGGTCAGAGATTTTTGCAACTCATTGCATTAGCCGGGCTTGTTAGTGGAGTGGTGCTTCGAGCCTCTTCATAATGAAGGCGGCTTGCAAGTCATGGGCCCAGGCGCCGCCCGTCGCCCGTCGCCGCTCCGTCATCGCGCCCTGTCAATACTTGATGCCCCGACAACAGAGAAGGTTATTTCCGAAGCAGCACCACTAATTAATACCCTCTACTGGGCACAAAAAAGGCAAGGAGCGAGGTCATTGTTCTTATGTCAACATCCAAAGTGTTGAGCTTTTTGAAATATGAGGCGATGCCGCGCTGTTGAAAGCATTTCTTGGTTCATTACGTGCCTAATCTTCTATCCGGAGCAGAATTGACGCTTTAGAAGTGTGGTGTGGGTCCAACAATTAATCTAACACTTAAATAGGTACAGATAGGTATGGTTGCCCCCCGGCGAGGACTCAGCGTGGTCCGGAACCCCTGGAGTGCCGCGACACCAATAGCGCCATTCATATCCTGCCCGAGCCTCACTTATTACCTACATCACATTTACATAACAACGGATTACTTATAACGCGGTGACTGTCACATTTAGAACAACTATCTTTTTCTGGTCCACAATCGTATACATAATCATCATCACAACCTGACTTTACTCCCTGTTGAGTCTCATTCCTCAGTTTGTCTGCGGCAAACCTCGCGGTCCTATGCCAGCCTCGATTAGACTCATCCCGCAACAATTACGATTTCATCTACCATTAAGATGGTAGAAAATCGTAATTGTTGCGGGAAAATAATAATTAATTGTTAATAATTAATAATTGCCGAATATTCAAAACCTTTTATGAACACTGAGAAAAAATATTTTTTTAGTTAAACTAGGTTACTTTGAACGGAACTAATATAAGCTTTGAACGAAGCTTCTCAAATAATCATTGTAAAAAAGTTTAAAACATAACCTATAATGTTTTGGTATAGACTAACTTATAATGATTTCTCTATATAATAAAAACATTTATATCATTACTTTCATGAGCCATAAAGCATACATAGGAAACATCCAATTTAGTGTAATTCCATGAGTCATCACGATACCGCACAGTGTGACATCATTGAAAACCATAAATCTGCCTGCATTGGCTAACCACCATCGCACGCGTCGCATTACGCCATCGTAAGATTTATCGGAAATTGCAACTATTTGCTAAAGCTTCCGGCTTTTAGTGTAAACTTTACGGTTGTAATTTATATCACTGAGGAGTTAAAATAACCCTACTTTATGACGTCTTCGTTTAGAGTTTTTTACTGTAAAATCTACTTATCATGAACTAGATTATTCAACAAGGGTAATATTTTTACGTACTACCTACGTATCTTATCAGTAAAGGCATCCACTTGTGGCGATCCATTCCAAGAGTTTTCATCAGGATGAGGGTGCCCGATGAACTTCCTCACCTGCTTTGCACAATTGGGTGCCTAATAAACCTTTAGAACCATTACATCGAGGTCGACTTCCTAAAATGTTCGGATAATAGAGACTTCATGACTATAATAGTATGTACTCTATGCTCGTAGGTTGGCAAAAACTGAGAATTAACATTTTTTTCATAGAAATCTGTCACTTAAACATGCCTAAACATTTGCTCTAATGTAAAACCATCCATCTAATGTTTTAAATAAAGTCGGGACTCGAGAGCTTTGTACAGACGGGTATTAGTATGCTCTATCTACGTAACTGCCTTTTCAAATTGAGAAAATCACTCTGTCACAAGATACCATTCCAACGGAAATTACAACCATTTGCCATAGTATCCGGCTTGAAGTGTAAATTTTCCGGTGGCAATTTATTTTGCTGAGGAGTTTAAACAAACGCGTCTTGTAGTGGCCATTAAACGCACTCTGTGGGGACGCGGGGACGCTATGAATTCGGATGCCTTTTGAGGGAGCTAGTTTGAAGTGTAATGTTGCCGGTGATAAAACGGCTCAATGGTTTGGTCGTTGCTCTTGCAAAAAGAATAACGCTTCGTCTGGGGGTTAATAGTATAAACAGGCCGATTTCAATGAATTTATTTTTCATGTGGTGAAGGAAAACATCGTGAGGAAACCGGAAGTTATGCCCTAGATTTAGTTTTCCGATAAGCGGTAGTAGGCCAGATTTTATGTATTTTTGTTTTTTAAAATCCACCTATGTTGGTAACTAGGTACTTTATTTCAGTTATTATTATTCCGCAGTAACAAGTTTATCGTAGAACTAGAA
Source organism: Perizoma flavofasciatum (assembly GCA_958496245.1). Classification (NCBI taxonomy): domain Eukaryota; kingdom Metazoa; phylum Arthropoda; class Insecta; order Lepidoptera; family Geometridae; genus Perizoma; species Perizoma flavofasciatum. Next base: position 5,786,379 of record OY292425.1, on the reverse strand, counting down.
TACTTTGTTACTTGAATAAATAGCAGTAGAACCTACGTAGTAGTAATAGTAAGAAGTAACTCATTATAAAAAGTTCATCAAACTGCAAGACAGTTTTCTGCCGCACCTTGTGTCCCAAATTAAAGTTAAGGGATTCGCTTAAACTTTAATTTTGACCTTCACCTCTAATTATACTTAAGTATAATTATATACTAGCTTCTGCCCACGACTTCACCAGCGTGTTACAGAGATAAAAAGTAGCCTTTATGTTATTCTGATGTATAAGCTATATTACCGTAAAGTTTCATCATCCGTTCAATAGTTTTGCGTGAAAATGTAACAAACATCCATTCCCACAAAATTTCGCTTTTATAATAGTAGTAGGATTTAAAGTAGTATCGTCTAGAATTTTGTTTTTCTAGAATACATTTAGAACAATATAAAAACAAATTATTCACAAACGCGGACCAAACAAATATTCTATCAAAAAGTACACACTTTCCTAAAAATCTCTGTGACATTGTGAGAGAGTGCATGAACGCCGTTAACCCCCTAAAGCCATGCATCAATGCCCTCTCTCCAAGCTGTCTCCATGAATACTCCACGGTGCTTGAGTACTACCGTCTGCCTTTGATGGTTTTGGTTATGTTGCCAATTGAGTTTAACATGTTGGCAATTAACTTACAAAGATAATTTGTTTGGTGAGTGCCGGCTTGGCACTCATTAGGTAGCAATAGGTTCGAACCTATTGCTACCTAAGGACTAATATTTGATCGATAAAGATCTTTATCAATAAATATTAGTCTTCCTGTAGATAAAGCTATCTATAGAACGGTTTTTAGATAGCTAGCTGTTTCATCTGTATGTCTTGTATGTATACAGATGAAACACCTTGTAATTTTATATAGTTTTATGAATAAATGTATATTTTTTATTCCAAATAAATAAAATAGTTACTAATTTACCTTCTTATTCATAATCACTCACTAACTAAAATATCTATCCTTTAGGGTAATAGGGTACTAAAATATCTGTCTCTATCCTTTGTTTATTGTTAGAAAAGGACATGGTTACAGTTAGTGACCTGCTAAGTTAGCGAGCGATTATGAATAAGAGGTTGAGGGGCCGTTAGATCTATAGTAGTTTAAACTTAGGATTTTGTAAATCTACGATTAAAGTTAATCGAAGGTTTGATCTACTGTCATATAAGAACACATTTGTGGATCAACTACCATTGAACTTATGAAATAATCGAATATAGAAGATTAAACCTGCTCTTGTAGTGTAAACTACTATTATTGCGTGTAATTTTTTTGCTAATGTTTTGTAAAGTTTTTTACAGCAAGAACTCAAACCCATTCTGCACAGTGCTTTACACTGCTGCAATAGATTGTACAGTTTACACCTGGCTAACTACTGAAATGTGTTGTGGTCGCTGCGGTCACTCCACTCAATTCACTAAATGCTCCTAGTTTAACACCGCAACAGGATGCTATAGTAGTTTATATATATTATAAACTACTATATTGGTGGTCATTTGGTATTAATTCAACCACGGTGGCTGTACTTAAAAAACTAGATAACTTCAGTAAAATACAGCTCAGTTTTCATTTAGAAGCTACGAGTATTTGTTACAGAAAAGGAGAATTATTCGATAGTTTTTTAAAACTCTCTCTTTGGCACTCTAAAACACTTCAAAGTTTGGGTTCATAACATTTTTAACACGGACAAGTTGGCATGATGAATGGGTTTTAACACAAGTAAAGTCTTGTTTGGTCTGGCTATAAAATCTTAAAGTTAACAAATTTAAATGAGGTATTTATAGGTAGTTAGCCGCAGAGAGGCTCTTAAGGTCGCTTTGTCTAGCTTGGTGTATCTTTTCACGTCTATGTTGAATCAATATCCAATTGTAAAAGATGCAAAAGTATTTCATTCGGCTATGCTTTCGAAATAGAATCAGTGATGCTTGGTGGTCGCGTGGCGAGACCGCCCGCCGCGGCCGACGGATCTATGCTAATTCAATTGTGTTACACCACAGAAGATTCAACAGTGTCTAGGTACTGGCTCTACATATAACTCGCGATACCATCGCTCCGCATTATCATAAAAGCGAGTCACCTCGCAGACTCTCGCGCCTGTCGACACCGATATCGATACGGATACGGTTTTGTAATACTGACGTATGAGTCGACAAACAATGATGAGTGAAATCGTGTTCTTTGTGAGAGATTAATTGAATGTAGCCTGAGCATATCAGACTTTTTTAACAGACACGTACATACATAGTCCTGATACCACATTAGGGTTGCCTGTGTCGTGGGTATCAGGGTAGGGTAACTATGAGTACCGTGGTACCACAACACCCAGACCCGGAACAATTATCTGCAGAATATGGAAAAATATGCCCGCAGCGGGAATCGAACCTGCACCTCTTGCGTCTGGCTACTCGCCAACGCTATCGAGGTCATTGTGCTTTAAAAGTCTATAATCTAATCAATTCAAGGTAATATTACAATAGTGAAACAAAAAAAACAAGAAAAATTTCACACAAACCCCTGACGTGTTTTACATAGTCTTTGAATCCTTCACCAGTTTATTCTCATTTCTCTTTCATGCTTCATAATCAGACCCTGATCACTAATCAATCTATAACCTATTCATTGAGACTATTCCAATGAGCCCAAACACGATACCTATGCTGTAAGTAGGGTATCCTGCTGATCAATAAAAAGTTGACCCTTCAACCACTAGAATGATGATCTTCAAACGGCTGAACAGATTTACTGGAATCGTATCTAAGAACACTCTCACAAATCAGGATCGCTTCATCCGTTTAGGAGCTACGATGCCACAGACAGACACACAGATACATACATTAAACTAAAAACACCCCTCTTTTTGGGTTGGGTTTAAAAACGCTGGTGAACTTGCCGCAAAATTATCGTGACAGAATCAACGCGATACTCAAGCTAATGTTTTAAAATCACAGAAGGAAACAACAATCTAATCGATTCACAGAAGTGTTGAAAAGTGGCGAAAGCGGTTCTCACCGAGCCACCAGCCTGCGGCGCTTAACCGTACCCACACTTCGACGATTACGCTCTACGATCATCTAGCGGGATGCAAATTGAATTATGGGACTTTTTGTGGCGTTGTGCGTTCAATTGTCTGCTATCCAGGCTTTGTTCTTTACCGGCGTCGTCCCACTACGTGACGATCGACCGCTCAGCGCCTTGTAATAGCTCGCTATCTCACCGATTGTTCCGCACAAACTCTTTACGTGACGCTAAAATTACAGTCTTTTGTTTTATTACCGCTATTGTTCCCAATAAGTGCTGGAATGTTAATTTCTATTATCGTCACACAATCAAGTTCATTTGAGACATCTGATATTGAACTCGAACATGCAATCATACTATGTTGGTACATAAGCGACCTTCACAATGTTGTGAGATGAAAGCTAGCATGTGTTATATACTTTTGAAGTTAAAGTTATTCATTCAGAAAAATATGTAGCAGAACAGATTCTTAGTAAACTTAAGTAGCTACATTTATTATGTAAATAATGTGTTTTATAGGAACAATTTATTATAGAAGGGTCATTCCCACCAATGCCAAATCAATTGTTCTCCAAATTATAAATTCCATACATGGATTCCCAAGCAATCCCATGCCATTTTTAAAATAAAAATAATGTAGTTGTCAGTGCCACGAGTTTTAGGTAGGTGGTAGGTACAGTTAACAGAAAAATTTAAGCTTTTTCTCGCGACGTATGAAGCTGCATTTGCCTTAAGTGGTTGTTTATTTGTTTGTTTGAATATTTGCTTGTATACTTGTATTTTATCATTTATCTCCAAAATGGCTTATCCGATTGAAATACGGTGTGTTTGCTATCGATTCATATGACTTCAATGTCTCTTAAACAGGTTTTATCACCACAAGTCACTAAGGGCCGAAATCACGTTGAAGGTTTTAAAAATAAATTTAGGAATATTCACTTTTATTTAAATTTTCTTGTTTCATTCAAAACTTACAAGAAGATATTGACGCAGATTTTGTCATTCGACTGAGTTGAAAATATTGTATACCTACTACCGGTCAAATTCTAATGACGATAACGCGTTATCTTAACGATAAGATAACGCAAGCTTATCAGATCCATCATCAGATGGAGACGGGACTTATTTTACAAAATTAAAACTCATTATATAATATTAATGGATTTATTCAAACAGCTTTGTACTAGGTTTATACAAAAAATATACCTAGCTATATAAGGACCGTTGTAAACGATCTATAGATATGTCAACCGATCCGAGTTAGTAGACTTAAAATTTATTCCGTACAATAAGAATAAACTTATTTTAATACGGAATAGTTAAAGTGATAGATAATCTAAAACTAGAGTGCATAGTAAATATATAATTATTCATTTTTTATGGGTTGACTGCACTCTGCGTCGAGTCTTGTGGTTTTAGCCCGGGGGGCTTCGCGTCGGTAATTTTCTCAGCAATTAATAACGCCGTTCAATTAGTTAAATGTAAAAAATATGAAACAGAAGTCGAAGGAAATTACGTGGCCACATCATTGAATACAGTTTGTCGCTGAATGCAGTGTAACCGACGGAATGGATATATAATTGCTGGCTGCCCTATTGTATCGACATGTGTTATTGTGGCTTTGCTGGAAATATCACATTTTACTTTTCACGTCACCGGAACATTCATTTGCATTTCAAATTTTAATTATCGTTGATTGGTATCAAGCACTATAGGCATGTTAAGGCCCATCGTCCACCTAAGCGGCACGGCGCTCCGCTTAGGTTGAGGATAGAATAAAGAGGTTAGGGAAGAATAGAATCGTGTGTAAATAATATGATGACATCTGTGAGCGTCACGTAAAACTATGCGTTTAATATATGTTAGCTGAATTTATAACTGTAATTATGTTGACATTCTAACTAATTTCATGTTATTTTTATATTTCCTGTGTTTTATTTTTGTAAATTTAATTGACTATAATTACTTTTGACCTATCTTTGTTCTAGTTCTAGCTGGTTTTAACGTTGTTATAAAAGTTAAATAATAAAATAATTTAAATAAAAACTATATATGATTTTAAACGTGTGATTTTCCAAATGTGGATGTTGGGTAAGGGTGGGCGACGCGTTGTTGACCTAGCATGTTAAAAAACAATTTTGTTTTGAAACATAGCTCTTTGATAAGAATGAAGAGCACAATTAACTTGCCAACATTACATAATTCCTTGAAACCCAGATAAATCAAAGTAAGAAATGGAAAAGCTGACTGACTGACGCCCTCGAGCGATGTGTTCCGAGCTTTTTATTTGTTTGTTACTATGGTATAAATGGAGCTAATTATAATAATTTCATTGGAAATTACTGGCATTAAGTTGCTACCAAAAATACGTGAGTTTAACGACTTTTTCTCGGAACTGTCGGGCGAGAGATGCAGCCAAAGGCGTTGTGGATGTAGACACGCAACGTACCTACAAGGATTTGCAATGCCAACGTGACCTTGACTGACAGACTGCTGCTAAAGTCAATTTCACTTATAGTTACTTTGTAGTATTATTGTTTTGTGTACTTGAATGGACTTGTTCTGAAAAGTGGTGTGTTGTTTACGTTAATAATCTTAGGCAGCGCGCAAACGTTTATGGTACTATAAACGGACTTTACTATACTACTATACATACAAATAAATATCATTCATTGATTATACTTTTTAATAAATGTTGTCATGATATTTTCATTTGAAAAGTTTATGTACGCAAAATGTGCTCATTAAAAAGGTTGGGGAAGATAACGTGTCAAAAGCGGCAAACCCTAGTGTCATCGATTACTATCCTAATAAGTGAACTGTATGTTATCTATCTCGGTAAATGCTAACTATTAGGTAAAACATAGGCGTGTGCCGGATATAAGGTTTGGACGTGCCTCGGACCACCCCCTCCCAACTACCTATGCAAAACGTGCCAAATATACGTGTCTTTACTATGTCTAGGACCTTTTTTCTTGGCATCTGCGCACTGAGCTGGTATAGAGTGTTATTTAGGGGGATTAAAGTCTTGAACAAGTTTGCCCATTTTTTCACATTTTACTGTAATGGCGCTTGCATTATCATGTCCTTGGGGGAAAATGATTTATTAGACCAAATTTTAATGTAATCTAACAATATTTTGTACAACACAGTAAGCAAAACATTTATATACCATTCTGTGAATCGGCAAACATATGAAGGTATTTATAGTTTAATATCACAAACAGACAAAACAAATGGGTATTTCCATTCGTTGGTCCTTCATTTTTTATCCGAGTGGAGCTGGTTCTTCAAATTGGTGCAACTATTATCTGGACCCGACGAAGGTCGTCATTTCGAAATTTTCGACTGGATTCCAACACGCAAAATATTGGTGAATTAAAATTATCTAGACGCGTTGTTTGGCAGTTATTTTTATATAATTATTAATCGCAAAAGTTTGAAAAATACTAGTTATTTTTATGTTTGAGACATGTCAAAATTAACATTATGAGGTATAATTTTTTACTTGGGTATCGTTTCTAATTTTCTAGGACTTAGTAATTTGCCTGTACTATTTTTTTTGTGTCTAATAGAATAGTATTATTATTAATGATTGGCAGATTTGTTTTGTTTTTGGTACCTATGTCATGTCATAATTAAAGATCCTAAAAAAATTAGTTGACTATCATTTTCTCATAACCAATTGTGATATGGTTGACACTTCTTGGTAACTTCTTAGACATTTTAACTTTATCTACATGTGATTATATTCTGTTAGATAACATTTTGGTGCTGTGGTGCGGCCCGCGGGCTAATTCCGGCGAGTGGGCGCTGCGCTTGTCCGACACATTACCACACAATTTCATCCACTTGAACACATTATTGACGCCTAAACTGTGCGTGAATATTAAAGCTCTCATCATTTTGGTGAAGTTATTTCATCAATAGGAGGAGATGAAGATCTCTTTCCTTCGCTTCAAAATATCTTGATGTCGACCTAAAATAACCTACGTGTTCTTCCCGATAATGAATCTGTCTTGTCAAAAAATCAATGTACAATAAGATTTATATGTGTAACTACAAATTTGTTTCTAAAGTTTTAATTCAAGTACCGAATGTCTTAACTATATTCTTGGACTTAGGATGTCGTTCTTCATGAGCACTGAATCATACCCCGTTTTAATACTTAATTGGCAGGTATGCCAAATTTTCAATTTTAATATGATCTCCAAACAACCAAAAATGATCTTCAATTTACTGTGTCGGTCGCTCACCGTATCAACTAATCACAAAAAGTTCTGCACTCCAATGAAATGAACCATGAAAATTCGAATCTGTCCACAAAAAGCTGGGGTTCTTCCCTACACATGTCGGTCAAATTAAAGGCACATGCGCACCAGCAGTGGCTAGGCGTCGGGTCACAAACGATAATTTCCATTTAAACATATAATTAGCTTCTTAACATATAAGGCTCAATTTAAACTGATCAAACCAATACGGCCATGTGGCTCCATGAAACGGCTTAATGACCTGTGCTAACTATCGCAGTTTCACGCCTTTGATCACAAATGTTTGGTGAATACGTAGATTTGCTTTGCTGTGGCTTCCTTCGAACCTCACTTTGTCTATCCTCTCAAAGGATACATTTATTCATACAACTATGTACAAGTAGGTACATATATACGAAAAATACAGATGAAACAGCTAGCTATCTAAAGATCGTTGCAAACGATCTATATATAGCTCAACTGATCCAGATCACTACCAGATTAAATTATATTTTTTAATAAGAGGACAGGCAGGAATAAATAATTCTGTCTGCCCCCCCGTCACTAATAGGGGGAAAGAAGGAATTTTTTAAAATAATTAAAGTTCTATCTGTCCCCCCGTTGCTAAAAAGGGGACAGATCGAACTTTTTTGTCCCAACTGTCACCCTAGGGGGACAGAGCTGGGTGACAGATGGGAATAATTCTTCCTAAAATACTGGCCGTACTGCCACGCTGAATGGCAAAATGACTGAATGGCTGAATGGCGTTGACCCAGATAGAGAGATTTGAGAGTATAATTTCTATGACAAATAAAGTTATCAAAGAAAGCTACTTACCTACATACATTGGTTTTATAAAGGTGATTCTAGGGGAATAATCCTTTTTGGTGATCTTATAATTCATAAAATAAATAAACGAATGGCTTTTTGCATTGGATCATGGAAAATGGTTTACGATTCCGTGAAAGTAGTTTCCATGAATCGTTTTACAAGTAGTACGCAAAAAATATTAAAACATCCATAACCTGAAGTGGGATTTATCAAAGGTTCTTAATATTGAGAAGACATTGAATAATATAGACTAATAATATAATGATAAGAAAGTGATATGTTTTAATTTTTTAAACGTTATCTTATCCAACGTTTACAATCTACACAAGATTATAACTACTTAAGTACTAAAATTTCAATTTTTACTCGATAATGCGTCCAATTTTTATTTCAAAATCTGCATACTATTTTTATGGTTCGTACAATGTTTCAAAGGTCTGCAACGTCGTAAAAAAATACGGTTATCGGAATATAAAGTTCCAAAGTGATATAATTACCATTAATTAAGTAACGATCAGTACGATGTGGGTTTCACACACCGACGACAGCGTTCGCGTGTGTCTGAGGCGGTTAATGTAGAAATAATGTTTCGTGGTCATTATCTTTTACTTAATCCATAATACTTGTTACTACGTCCAGGTTTGAATAGTTGACTGACCTAGTATAGTTTCTGAATAAAAGATTTTTTTAGGAGCCTTTAATTCACCCCTGTATACCAAAAAATAACTACGAAATAATCGAAGTAGAAACTTACACCCAAAAAATACAAAACTTCTTATTTTATACAATTATTGCCGTCCCTCGTGTTCTTCCAGACAGCATATCTGTTATCCTATCCTACTAATATTATAAACGCGAAAGTTTGTGAGGATGGATGTTTGTTACTCTTTCACGCAAAAACTACTGAACGGATTTTGATGAAACTTCATAGTAATATAGCTTATACACCAGAATAACACATAGGCTACTTTTTATTCGGATACCACGCGGGCAAAGACGTGGGTAGAAGATACTATAACATAAAAAACTAGATAAAAAATGATTAGGATAAAACAAGTGAGTGCATCGGCGATCTTAATTCTAGCATTTTCCTCCAGCTAACTTTAGAATTGCATCGTTGAATTGATGAATGAACTCTTCTCCCTCCTTGGAAGCCAGTTGACTCTGCACTCCAAATATCGATATTTACTTCCCCTCCAAGTGTCAAATATCTAGAACCCTTCTTCAGTAGCCGAGTGACAAATAGGCTCAGACATCCAAATCGATTTCTAAAATGTATGTCTTATACATAGTACGATGGAAATTGTAAGTGGCTACTCATTATTCAAGATATAACTACTGAATAATCGGCTAAAGTGGAACTTTTGTGCAACAATTTACCTAAGCAGGGTAATGATTATACTTTATAATATTAATAACTGTAATAGCTTTAAACTGTGCTTCTTAATGCCACGATCATTATCATACCTTATCACATTACCTAGGTACGTATACTTCTTATAACATTATATAAGGTAGAGTCTACCTAGAAATTAGGTAGAGCAAAACTTTAGTAACCGAACAATAAAACTAGTTACTTAACGTCATTGATAAACCTACTTACCTGTTACGAATCAGACGTCGACATTAACAAACAAATTCGGAAACAATTCTTGTATGTACCTAATAATTCTATGCAATTTGTAAAAATGTAGGTACAATACACGAAAATACAAAAGGCGTTGGTATGTATATATTATCTATACTTATAAAATCGTTTGTCCTGACTGACTGATCTATCAATGCACAGCCAAAACTGCTTGTCTAGAAAGCTGAAATTTGGAATATAGGTTTATTTTATCGCGCTAAGAAAGGATTTTTGGAAATTTCCACTTTAAGAGAAGAAATGGGAGGGTGAATTTTATATGAAAGTCTTTGTTCTTTGAAGTTATAAACATGAGAATTTGAATGACAGCTACTGAGCATAAATAAATAATGACGTGTTTCAGGGTTTTTGGATTTTTACATTTTAAGGGCGAAAACGGAGGTTGATAGTGTGTATCTCCCATATGAATTATGGGTTTTATTTAAGCACGACTTCACGCGTGCAGAGCCGCTACCAACAGCTAGTTGTATATAAAACGAACATATACTCTTAAATTAAATACCTACTTAATCTAATTTAAAGTTAGGTCCTTAAAAAGTTTAACATTTTGCCGGTTGTAGCATAAGATTTTTCTCGTAATTTCAATCCAACAAGTATAAAAATCGATTAAATATTGTTAAGAACGGAATGTTAAACTTAAATAAACCTTGAACTAGATATATAATTTGTAACGAAAACACTGTACCTAAATATAGTCAAAAACTCAACGCTATAATTAATACGAATGTAAAACTACGTACTCTCGAACCGCCAGTAAACAATTCTGCCAAATTAATCCCACTATAAGTCATTGTAGAGCAAGTTATTTTGCATTAGAATGGCATAGGGTTTACTAGGGGTGCGATATCAATGTGAGACGCGACCACCGTGTGGTAACTGCTGTGCTCCGATTAAAGTCCTGTAAGCAGATATCTAAATAGTCTTTTAAATCACTGGATAATATTAAATTTAGATGATTTTTATGTGAACCGTAAGTTTTTTAATAATACCTTAAAATATAATATATAATATAATATAATATAAATATATAATATATAATATATAATATATAATATAATATAATATATATACCTTTCTCAAAAATACATGAATCATATGATAAAAAAATGCAGTAATGTAGGCGAGTGACTATACTCGAATGTATGTATGGTAGGCACAAAATAAATGTTTACATCATTCAGCACGTTTTCTGTTCAGCAAAATTAGATGGCCTCATGCGTGCTTGTTGTGGGAAAGTATCACTTTTTGCATCAATTACCAATGGTAGAAGGTGAAACAACTTTTGTGTCAAGCATGGCAGCCCAAGTTGTGGTAAATGTCGCGTTTGTAGGTCGCATTCGATATTATTCTAGCTTTATTATTCCTTGCTTCAGTTTGCTTTAGAATAACACAGGGTGAGCTGGGGTGGCATTATTGGACGTGAAACGCGACCGGGGCGCGGCGTACTGTTTCACTCGGAATTAACTCGATAATTCCCTAATTGTGCAATTATCCATTGGCAATTTGCTCCTTGTTAAATTACGATGGTTTAGCTATATGTATGTGAAGCTGTGGCTTGGATGTACTTGAGAACTTAAATGGCATTTTTTTTATTGTGTAAAATTGTATAGTTATGCAGAATTTAAATAAAACAGAATTTGTTTTAAAGATCCACCTTCACATCATTTAAATATTTATTGCTAACAGAATGGAAAAATCGATGTTAGCTTACGATAGTTAGGGCATCAAACTTAGCCTAAAGTAAAAAAAATGTATTTATATAGATTTTATAAAGTGTAAATATCTAACTCGCATAATTTCCAATAACTTGTTGTCGAAAATATATTATCTTATAATCATAGTTATGAATTGTATGAAATACAATTTTATCAGTAACGACTTTACGATCATCTTAATAACACGTTGGGGATAAGCGAAACCGCTTGAATATTCATTTTGGTTCATCATAATTTTGGTAGATAATTTTATATTATCCAATCTGCCGAACTGCCTGAGCTCTAAAACGTCTGCTTCATAATTCTTGCCACAATTTATTACTTCTCACTTTAATTTAATTAAACTATCCAACACCTAAACACGATTATAACCACTCTAGCTAAGTAGGTGACTATCGCACGTCATTAAAAGAATTTGCTAATGCAGGCATCTATCGACCATTGCAAACTTGTTCAATGACTATATACTATATACTTCAATAGTCTGGGGACTATCGATGGCAATTATGAAGTGGTCCGATCCACTTCGTCATCGAAACGACCAACCACCTTTCAAATTCATTGAATCGATTTCATTCTATAATGTTACAACTTCTAAGAATCCCATCTTCAATTATCATCTAGCTGTATGAACACACAATATACAAGAGCACTTTTTCATGAATTGTATACGGTATAAAACCATACAAGCATTTAAAATTGTTTATTATTTTAAAAAGTTGTCAGTGTGTTTATTTTAACTCAAAGACTGGCACTGAAGCATATCACAGGGGCACTCTACCTGACCAGCGCACAATTTTGTGCCCACATTAGGTAATCTCATTTTATTTCATCTCGTATTTTTTACGACGAGAGGTCTTCGTCATTTTTGACAAGGAAAAGGCCATCAACTTTGTATAATGCGGGTATGGCGCCGACGAGTCGGCATCAGGCGTCATCTACTCTGATCCAATCTCGCGGGCAGTCGGGCCGAGTTGACGACCAATTATGGTACAGGCCGATATCACTCTGTTTCGGCCTGCGCCCAAATGGAGCATAATGCCTAGGGTAATTATGACTTCAGCCGCCTTGGACGCGGATGGTCTCACATCTACTCAGACTACTTATCGCCTAATACCTTAAAATTGCTCTGAAATAGCTTTTGATGAGCGCGGTGTCAATTTTATGATTCTTTTGACGATGTGACATATTAACTTTGAATCGCAAGATCAATTTTATTGTTCTGCCCTCTAATTTTGATGATCGAATATTCTCAATTGTTTGGTGCCATAAAAATTCAACGACTTTTATAATAACCCATTCAGAAATAAATATCTGCATGGAATAAAAAGCAATTTGCCTTCCTTTAAGAGAAAACGCAATTGTACAATTTAGAACAAATAATAATTCTTAGAAATGTAGGAGCTCACTCGTACGCGGGCGACATAAGTACCCGCCAGAGCAATTTGACTGCTCTTTATTATTTTTTTATGGTAATTGTAATTGTTGTTGGGTTAATTGAGAGAGCAGCCATATTTACAACTGGGCTGTAGATCTGTTCGCGATAGTGCGTCGACCCGCCCCATTATTTCTATTTGCCACAGTACCGCCGCTGCTAGCCCACATTCTCTAGAAATTAATAATGGCTTATGCAGTTTTCTAATTATATCCATCTTTAACTATAATTTAATTCGTACACTTTCCTGTTCCTGTTCCCGTTCTTAGAAAAAAAATATGACAATTTATAAAACTTGTGAACACGTTCAGATATAAAATTAATATATTTTTATAATACCTATTGAAAAGTATCCAGATCAGAATTCTGCAGTTGTAAGGGCTGGCGCACACCGAAGAGCAACAGCTGCACCAATCACAATATAAATGGGCGTGGCTGATCCCCGCACCCCTCGTAATCCCCCCGTGCGTGATCCCCGGATTATATTATTGTGTACAATGGAACTTTTTTATCGAGCCTTTGTATCTCATATTAGGGTGAAATATCCGGCCGGATGTTCTTCTACACTCACCTTTATTTAGCCTCGCAAAGTGAACAACGGTGAATGGATTATGTTCTCAATAAACGCACTATGCCTTCATTGTTAATGAAAGAGATATAACTGGTTGGTGGTGGTATATACTTACATTCCGTAGATTCAAATGCTTATTTGTCTCGGAATTCAAGAACTCATTTCCTTATTTTGGTGTACCGATTTGAACAAACGTTTTACGACAGCCAGTACAAGATTTATTAATTAGGACGTCCCCCGGCTGAGCGCGGTAGCGACCGGGAGCTGTCACCGCGTCGGCTAATTGTAAATACACCACCACCTATAAACTGTTCATAATTTATTTATACCCGTTTGTGAACGCTTCGGGCACGGAACACCGCCACATCAGTTCTCATATAAATTAGGCCATAAATCTGATTTGACTTCTCGAGCACATTCTCACGGTCTAAACACGGTCCAATAATTAAACTCGAATAAAGAGTTATTGTCTGTTTTCGATTCTAAATAATAAACTATTTATTTTTTGTCTTTCCAGGAACACCCGAGCTTACGCGGCACGCCCCTGGCGATGCTGGCGGCACAGTGCAACAAACTATCGAGCAAGTCTCCCCCACCGCTGGCGGATGCGGCCGTGGGGAAGGGCTTCCATCCGTGGAAGAAGAGTCCCGGCGCGCACTCACCGCCCGGCGCCAGTATGCCTCCGCGTTCTCAGCCACCATCATGCGGGCCCTATGCGCGAGGACCCACCACCTGCTCGGCTCCCTCATACGGCAATGATCTCTACTTTCCTTCCTCTGGTGATCAGCTCCTGGGAAAAAGCGAATCCAGTGCCAGCCTAGGCTCTATGTATTCCCGGCATCCATATGAATCATGGCCCTTCAACGTCGGAGGAGGAGGCGGTAGTGGCGCTCTCAAAGCTGCTGAAATGAGCGGCGTTGGAGCAATGGGTGGCACCTGGTGGGACGTCCATGGTGGGTGGCTAGATGTCGGCGGGCAGATGGCGAACTACACTGGCCAAGATTATTCTCAACTCACACATTCACTATCAGGTGGAGCGCATTTACTGCCACCTGCGCCTCACCTCCTACAAGATGCTTATAAATCAGTCTTGCCTTCACAAGGGTCCTTCGGGCTACACGGACCTGGTTCCCCAGCACCCCCAGCGCAAGCGCCCTCGCCACGATCACAGCGACGATACGCAGGCCGAGCGACTTGCGACTGTCCCAATTGCCAAGAGGCGGAGAGACTAGGACCCGCCGGAGCACATCTTAGGAAAAAGAATATCCACAGCTGTCACATACCCGGCTGCGGGAAGGTGTACGGCAAAACGTCCCATCTGAAAGCGCATCTTCGCTGGCACACCGGAGAGCGGCCGTTCGTGTGTAATTGGTTATTTTGCGGCAAGCGATTCACACGTTCCGATGAGCTGCAACGGCACCTGCGCACGCACACGGGCGAGAAAAGATTCGCATGTCCGGTGTGCAACAAGAGGTTCATGCGGTCTGACCATCTCGCCAAGCACGTGAAGACCCACAACGGGGGCAAGAAGGGCAGCTCTGACTCGTGCTCGGACTCAGAGGAGAACAGCCAGGGCGAGGGCGGCGGCGGGCGCTCACCAGACCACGGGCTGGATGTGAAGCCAAGCTCGCTGGTGTGACGGGGGCGCGCGGCACCGCCCGTGCCGCACCACGCCCCGCCGTACCTGTGATACCGCCGCTCCGCCGCGCCGCTGCGCCGCTGACGCTGACGATCCCGTCGCCCGCTCCTGTACATACCACATATCAGAACACTGTATTATACTAAAGAACATGGAACTATTAAAGACAATGAGGCGTCCGACGCGCCCCTTGTGGACGTATTTTGTGAGACTTAAAAGTGTTGTACAGTATAGATATTATTAAAAATAATTATCTCATATTATAACTAGGTAATGTATGTAAAATAGTATTAAGTAGAATCACTCTTGTAGTCGGAAAATGCTGTTTTAATAATTTATTGATAATGTATACCTCGATGTGCCGTTAAACAATTCTGTTTTATATTACATACGAATTTAACATACAACGTTTAGGTCCAAAAGTTTGAGGAGACGAGAAAAGGGATTGTAGGATGATAGTACACCTTATGGTAAACAAAACTGAATTGCACTAATTACTAACCAGAATACACTATGTATCTTAATGAAAGATCGATGTTGATGTAATGGGAAATAAAGCTGACGATCCCTATATTTTATTGTGAAACAAGTTTATGTTTTTAGAAATAACTACTGGCTATGTTATATACTAAAGCAATATGACATTAGTTTTCCTTGCTAAACAAAAAACAATAAAAAAAACTAATGTACAATTATAAAGTAAAGTTAAAATCTAAATAAGCGCAAAAATTCTCCGTAAATATTTGAAATGAAATTTATGAAATTAGGTCACATTGGTCGACAACAATTTCGCTTACATTTTACATCATACTTATGTGATATCGTAGTCTTGAAAAGTGTTATATAAGAGTTCAATAAAACCCCAAGATATCATCTCAAAAAGTGAATGTTTTTTATATAATAGATACCCAAATAAATACTATCAGCTTACGGACAAAAAAATTGTAAACTAGAGGTATAATTAAGGTGTATATTGTACAAAGTTGTGCGAATCAGAAATGCCTAAAATTGATTTTATAAAAATTTAAATATATTTTTCCGAGTGGAATATTGTGTTATTAATAAACCCATAAATATATTTAGCCGTAGAAGGACTAAAGTCACTGACGTAGCTGTTGTCATAGAATTAGAAAGATGAAGTGGTAATGAGCAAGCCAGGCCAAATAGCTCGCAGAATCCCACTGGGGAAAAAAGTGCTAAGTCAATGTCAAAGTCGAATGACGACGAAGTGTGGGAAGATCCTCACCCCATGGGTCGATGACATCGTAAGGTAAAAGTGGAATGTCAGTGAATGGAAATGGCCCACGATTGTTAGTCTTTGCATATTTGGGGGAGGCTATGCCCAGGCAGTGAACATCTACAGGCTTTGATAATAATTAACTTAACCATATCTATACACAAAATAATAATAATAAATAATGCTGGACATTTTTATACAGCATAATCTAGCCCCAAACTAAGCAGAGCTTGTATTATGGGAACTACATGACTGATATACTACTTATATACTTTTTTGTTGTTAATACATACATATTATACATAGAAAACAGACTCGAGGCAAATATTTGCAGATACAAACATTTGTCCTGCGGCGGGAATTGAACCCGCAACCTTCTCCGTCTCAGGCGGGCTTTCGCCTACTGCGCCACAAATGTCGTCACAAAACTCATTGTTTATACAATAAATCAAGCCTATTTTATTCATTCATATAATTATTCATAATAAAGCTTATGTCTCCCTTTTGTTTCTCTAACGTCACACAGGGAAAAATAAATTCTTTTAAAATGCTATAAATAAAATATACTTAAAGTATACCTACCTACCTGATGAAGTATCATTCGGCTACTTAACAACATCTTCAGATCATAGTCTTTAATCCGAAAATGATGTTAAAAGACCTAGAAAATCAAACAAATAAACACGCTCACGACTGTAATTTCCATGATGAACATCCTCATCATGTAATTTTCATTATGAACATCCCCATCATGTAATTTCCATGATGAACATCCCTATTATGATGGACATTCTCAGATCCATACACAGTACGCAGATCCTTGAGGATACCAAGGAAGGTGTAATAACGGGAACGTCCAAACATTATATTTGACACCTGCCCATGTTTTTGCATAGTAGTCAGCATTTCAAGTGACAGATTGCAAGTCCATCGCTGCTTTATTGAAACACTAATCAAAATGGCACATCATTGAACCATTACTTCTAGGGCATGCCAATTTCCTTACGATGTTTTCTTTCACCGTTTTGAACACATACAAAAAACTACTGGGTAAAAAATCTATTAAATTCAAGTAGTGGAAAAAATTGAGATAGGTATTACTTATCTGTTTCAGAATGTCAATTATAACTAACATATGTATAATTATAACTACGTAAACAAATGAATACCTACTGTAAACATTTCCAGTATTTTTTACCAATTTATTCTGAGCTCAAGACTGTAGGCAAGAGAGGTTAAATTGCAATGATCAGTTTACGTTCAGAAGGCTATTCTCATTTAGGAATGGTGCAAAGAGGGCGACGTTTGTAAAAAGCGAATGAAACCGCAAATAATGAAGGGAGATTCAGTGATCTAGCTTATAAACAGCTAAACCACTCGGCAGAAACAGAAAAACTCAACTTACGACAGTAAAGGTAAAAACTGAAGTGTACACTCGCAAGTAACTTCCATAATAACTTCTTGCAAAAATCAATGCGAATCAGCTAAATCTACATAAATGTACTTGCTAAAATGTGTAGCTGACTTCTGCAAGTTTTATTGTAAATAGACACTTCATTAATATACATAGGACATAGAAAAAAAGTATCTCTTTTGGGTAGGCATTATATCTAGTAGACGTATTCAGGCTATTGATGATGATTGTTTATGTTAGAGTATATTCACACTGCCGTGAGCGTTTTTACAGCGCAACACTGCAAACGTCCCTGTGAATAGAGTCGTCAAAGCAGCCTGAAAATGCGTTGTCGTGACGTTTCACCAGCGACAAGCTTCAATGATCGCTGATTATGGACTATGTCGCTCTTTGCACGTCACGACCTATTTTTCCGCGTTTTGTTATGATTGATTACGTCGACATACTAGCGATAGGCGTTTAAAGCGACTGACCGTGTGGCTTGTATGAATGGGACTACGCGTTTTCACATGAATTCGTACCAAACCACTTTTTAGACAATGTCGTCTGGTAGTGTCGACGCTCGTCAAACGTTCGTGTGAACAGGCCCTGTACCTGATACTTTCGAAATGTTATGCTTAGATGCCGATATTTTTTTTGTCGTTGGAATAAACACAATTTGACTTGACAACAGAAATCAAATCAAAATCAGCATTCTTAAAGAAAACAATGCTGTTATTTTTTTCATTATTGAAAAGTGACAAAACCTACCTTCAGCCAACTGGGTAATAAGCGATGACCACTGCATATCAGTCACATAGGTACATTTACAAATTAGTTAGACTTAGAATAGTTTAATACCTTTAAAGGCAAAAATATTTACCCATACAACGGTTTCGGGTAAAATTGATTCTAGTTCAATTAGTAGTTTTGTCACATAGAAGTAATATATGTAATTTACTATTTTATTTCGCTCAATCATATTGTATGTATAATTTGTGTGTCGTATTTTATCTACAATTTTCTGATTCAACTATGCACAAGTAGGTAGGTACAGTTGAAACCTTTTGAGTTAGCACGCCAAACTTCCTTTTTACTTCATTTGAGGTTGGCAGGTAGAAAATGATTCTAGCACTAACTAAACCCACATTTTGTGTTTTATGCAATGAAGAATAAAATGAAAAGTAAAAGTTCGAGTCACGGCTGTAGTGACCTAGCTAACCTCTGCTTTAAGCTTTATCAGAACAGCGTCGCCTCCGCGGGTGGCCGGCGCTCGTGCCGTAAAAACCGAGCTCATCTGCAAGCGGCGACGCCATCAGCTAGCTTAATCAACTGTTTATTAGCGGCGGTGGTCTTCCCGGCGTCACGACGGAAGCGTTTTGATGTCACCATTGCCTCACAACGAATTACTTTGTAAGTAATTCGTTTCGATTACAGATCTCATAACTTTATAATTATGAACTTACTAGCTTCTGCCCATGGCTTCGCCCGCGTGGTACCCGGATAAAAAGTAGCCTTTGTGTTATTCTGATGTATAAGCTATATTACTTATACATCAGATTCATCATTTTGATGAAATTAGTAAAGTTTCATCAAAATCCATTCAGTAGTTTTTGCGTGAAAGACGAACCAACATCATCACAAACTTTCACGTTTATAATATTAGTAGGATTATTTACCAAAAGTTACTAGTAACTAGTGGTCCTCGAGGCTCATAGATTGAGAGTTCATAGTCAACTCTATCAAACGGAAGGATCATGCATGGGGTGAAAAAGTATAATAAATTATGTATGCTGGCCGCGCGCAGCTTGGCAGTATTTTTTAAACACTTTTTTTTGACTGTACCTAATCACGCAGACTGTTTTTTTTTTTTGTTTAAGGCTGTCTCGTGTATCGGCCTTCTCGGTCAAACTATAAGGCAAATTACCAAATACATTAAGATACAAATAATAATACAACTACTAAAGTACGAATAGGTAAGTTTTTACAAAATATAGGAACAAATGAAACAGTCGAGTCGTCTCAAGATCGTTACAACCATCTACAGATAGCTCAAATGATTCAGATCACTACTATAGTAGTGACTAGGTATAGTAGCACTACGCTAGAACTATTGTAGGAAGCGTCCTCAAAATGCTGGCTGCATTGCCACGCTTAATGGCAATGTTATATAATTTCAGAAAATTCCATAGGAAAGTTCATGCTTAATCGTCATTACCATCCACAGCCTGTAGATGCAGGACATAAAGCTTCACTAAAGAGTGTCTTAATAAAAGGTCTTGAGCCACCTCCATCCAATGATTTCCCACAGACTTTTATGATATCATTTGCCCATCAGGTGGAGCCGTGGAAGGGAATCCGAGAACATTTATTTGTTTTAAAAAAATGTCAACAGACAAACAAACAAACTCTTACTCCAAACGCATTTTTACAAAAAATAGGTTCTAACTCAGTTTTTTTACAGATACTGGGCATATACATTTATCTGACCCCACACTAGATTTTCTTGTATCGTGGATATTATTAATTACGAGTGATACCACAATACTCAGACCCGAAACAAATATCTGCAGAACATGCTAACATTTGTCCCGCAGCAGGAATCGAATCTGCACTTCTTGTATCGCAGCTGGCAGCTCGCGTGCCGCGCCACTGAGGTCATCAAATCAAATACATACAGTATTTTCTGCTGCTCCATTGCAGGCCGGTCGATATGGGGCTACCAGAACCTTCTTAATTCCGTTACTATAAGTATGAAGAAAAATACTCTTTTGAAGAAAAAGGCGATCCTAGTTACATTTCTGTTTAAGCTAAGGGTCTGATTACTGATACCCACGAATCAAGGAATCCTAATCTGGGATCAGGACTATGTATTCAACTGTTGATTGTTTATTTATTCAAATTCTATACAAGAACTAAACACAAAAGCGATTTGAAAACTCATCAGTACAACCTTGATATTAACTGCTGCTAAACCTGTTACCATCATCCCAAAGAGATACAAAACAAGATAGTTATGAAAATCATAATTGAATTTACAACCGTATCTGATTAAACCTCAGATTACACAATTAATCACGCATTTGTTGACCTCTGTAATCGAATATGATCCTAAAATCCTCCGTATTATCGGTGTTTTCCTCTCGTAATCAAATTAAGTCCCTGTTATCCGGGGACTAAACTCAGATTTATCGTCCCTAAGCGAATTATTCGTAAACTGATTGAGCACGATGAGGGAGAGGCCATAACTGTTTTGTATTCTAGTCAACTACACTCTCCACTTGCAGTCTAGTGAGCAGAAATTGTAAATTTTCACAAAATTCTTTGAAATTGCAACATCGTGAATCTTTGTGTGAATTTCTGTTATGTGTGTGTTAAAACTTAAAAACCAAATAAAATAAAAATAAAATGTGTAGTCTAGAAAACAAAAAAATACGCTTTTATCACGAACAAAAATTATAAAAAATAATTTCACTATCGGCTTCCTGGCTTCATCATCAGACCCTCGTTACCAAGCCCGATTTATTGGACTCAACAAAACAAATTATATAAACCCAAACTCGAGGGATTTACTAGTAGCCACTGAAGAGTTCCCCTACCCACCTGGCTTCATCATCAGATCAGCTCCAAGATACCAAATTGTAGTATTGTCATCCGAACAACTTATACATACAAAGTTTTATTTCAATACGACAATTAGAAGAAGATTAAAATTGACTTCTTAGATTTGATTACATTGTTTGTTTGTTAGTTACAAGTGAAGCTCATCCTTATATATACTTTTCATCATGGACACCCTTAGATACATACTCAGTGCGTAGATCTGCGAGGATACCAAGTAGGGGGTAGTCAGAGGTAAGTCCAAACATGACATTTGGCACCGCTTTAAAAAGATGACATCGATCCATTGAGTGAAGAAACCTTACTACACTACGTTGACATTCCTACATACAAAAATCTTCATTATTCGTCTTTTGAATGAGGCATCGATAAACACAACAAAGTTCTTACTTTGTATTTATTTTCCCAGGTACAAGCCCTAAAGACCTTTGGTTGTTTATTTTGTCGACTATCTAGCTTTGTACCTACATTACAGCAGATCCTTTGAGCATAAGTTAATGTAGCGATACACCTGCTATTACTACGTTCCACACAACTTCAAGAGATGAGGATGGCACACTTCAAAGGAATACATTACACGCACTATTTCTTAAGCCACCGACTTTGAATCTTTAGTGCCAACTTTTACATTTTATCGGCTTTTCAGTCCGGTAGAAAGTGGGACATAATAGTTTTACTACTTTTCAAGTAGGGGATAGTTTACAGACCATTGTTGAGTTACTGAGCTGTAAGGCATCTTTGTAATTCTTGCTTGAAATAAAATCTTGGCGCTTGTATTATAACTGTTTTATAGGGTTATGTTATTTTGTAATAAAAGTATCATTACAAAAACATGAGAAATTAAATCTATAGTTCTTAGTCATGGCTTGAATATACCAATAACAGAAATGATATTCTTGAGTAGATACTCTCTTATCTAATGTGGCATTACTATTTTAAATTTAAAAATACTAGAGCACACATTATTTTGTTACCATTTGGACTAATTAACAAGTTATGATTAATAACTTGTAGTCATAAATCGTGTCGACCAAAGACGGGACAAAGATACCGCAGCACGTGTGGTGGCACCTTCCGAGAAACGTGCAAGTAGCAGGCTAATTTGGAGTGTTTTGGACAATAAATAATACTTTATAGGACTTTTTAAAGAACGAACTTGATCCGGATAGATTCGAGTTTAATTAGAGCAATAAAAAAATATATTTATATGAATGTGGGCAAAACACTGTATTGCAGATACCGAGAAAGTTAATTGCAGATAGAGAGAATTTTATCTCTTGCAATGACTATGGTCATCATGTTAATTAAATAATTTCATAGATTGAAGTCTCAATAAAAAAGTGTTTCTAAAATCGTTTTTTTTTTAAGATTTATGTCACCTATAAAGATTTAGGATTTGGGGCAATTTATTTGGGTTTCAGGTTACAGCTAAAATCATTTTTACCTGGCATTTTTTAGGTTAATAGATTGGACTTAACAATAAGACGATTTTCATTTGCTCTTGTAATTTTTTTACACCGACATTCTATTTTTTTTTTATAACCGACAGATTTTTGCAAACATTCTAGAATTTAGAAGATATCGCCATACGTCCCAAGGAGGCACTGCAATACACAATGAAATATGTGAACAGGTCTGTAACAAGATAGGAATCCAATGAGTTTCATACGATTTCGCGTACACTGAAGACATTTTATAGACTGTCAAACATTGTTGCAGCAACGGAAACACAGGCGGTTTACAACTTTTTAACAGCGCAGCTTGGCCGCAGTAAATCAACGTTTAGACCCCTTTCAGAAGTAATATCAATTTCTTCGAACTCACATTAATCTGCCATACTTCAATATGAGAAAGGAAACGTCGAAGCACAAAAGAGGGAACAAATTTAGCAAATGCAAACGCCAGAAATAAACTATACAAAAACACATTTTTTGGTTGTTAAAAAGATTCAAATTATGAGGGATGCGAGAAAAAGCAGCAGTCATACTTTCTTTCAATTTAGGAATTTATTTAGCAGAAACTAAAAGTACTTTATTCAATGGTTCTTAACTTTTGTAACGAGGCAATACGACTATATTGAAACTGTCAGCCAAACCGTCATAAAAAACGAAACAGAAGTGATGTCGCAAAATTGTAGAGTCGCTAATGATATGCTGTTTCTTCGTTCGGTTTATATTATTATGAAGGTATAATGAACATTTTGAAGGTGAAGCTAGATTATTTTATTAATGTTTACGGTTCATCAAGCAACTCTTTAGGGAACACATAGGTGTTCCCTAAAGAGTGGGCATAGTGCCCAGCAGTTGAATTCTACAGGATGTTAGTGTTAATGATGACGGAGTATGCAGCAATTCTTTATTGATAAGATTATTTTGTTAAATTGCAGAGTTTGATAATTAATTGAAGGTATGTACGAAGGGCTGGCTAAAAATATGTTTGGTTAAAATGTTTGTGATAATTTGTAATAATAAAACAAAGTACATTTCTATTCATTCCTCTGTCCACCCAAGGGCAAATCTCCGTCAAAACACTCCAGCATATCTGTGACACAGACTGTCAAGTCAAAATGTTTTAATTTAGTGGCGCACTTCGTTACACACCGGCGTATCCGCTATCCGCTACCACAATACAGCCACCGCCACCACAGCTCATAATGGAGAAGCTAGATCAGTCAATTACTACTTTTACTACTTATGAGTGAGTCTTGTTTTTTTTTTGTGAAAGTACAAATTGGCAACGTATTAGCAAGCGCGTACCGTAGTTTATGAACGTTTGCAACACCAGAGGTATTCGTGCGTTGCTGGCCTTGATCCATAATTATGGTCTTTATTATAGTTCTCATTCCAAGACGTCAGAGAAGAAATTTTGGGAAAAGTGTTCTATTTAGAATAAGAATATTTATCTTTTAAATATATATCTCTATATAATCCTCCAGGAATCTACCATCGAATCACTGCTTTTTGTGATATCTATCATTAATTATGTTTGTGGATATGCAATTTCTCATGGTGGAAAGTGCACTGCAATGCCGTAGGACCGTCAAACAACCCTGTAGGAGGAACAAAACTGATAATGTGGTGTTTGTCAGGTATTCTGAGTACCTTCAATATAACCCCACCATACAACAAGTTCAATGAAATCAAAAGTTAAATAAGTTTTTTTTTTAAGTTAGAGCAATATAACAGTTCCCCCCGCACTCTGTATAATTTCACCATACAAGATGTGTAGTGAATTCAAGTAAAGATCAAGATCAAGTAAAGAAATAAATAAATTAGTCTCGCACGATGAGTCAGCTAGTAAAACCTTAGAAATAGTTGTTGAAAAGATGTATGGAGTGAATCAACTCATTAGCGTACGCAACTCTACTATTTAATTTTGACGCCATCTGACGCCTCGCGTTCTCGGAGGTGATAAATCTGAGCCAAACGACACGCACTAATCAAGGAAATGAAAACAACCCTTCACTCGTTCGCGTTTAATGTTCCGCTCAAATGAGGACGTTAAGCGGTTAGAAAGTTATTTTGATGGATTCGCTCCTCCGGTTGTGAATGTTGACATCTTAATATTGCAATATGATTAGTTTCTTCCTTTGAGATGTCAGTTGTCGCGGTCGAATCCTATTTGTGCATGTTTCTTTACGAATGTGTTAGTTTATTTGCATAAAAATAACAAAACTACTTACATTGGGTATAATTATAGTAGCTCCTTGTAAGAGAGCTCAACTGGGGAAGTACTACCATACCAACATACCTATTTCTGTCGCAAAACAGTAATACTAATATTGCTGTATTCCGGTAACACTCAGTTAACCACTTACCAACAGTTATGACCATGCTTGTTTGCCACATTAGTTGTATTAAAAAAACTACTTAAGTATACTTACTAGTATTGTAAGTGGTGGCGCTGTTCGGAAAAACAGTCAAAATGTTTCTAATCTGCTCAACATGAAGAGAGAGAGCGAGTCGATACCTCCTGTCCTAATCAATCATAAAATTACATGATTTTCGATTAAATACTTTTTTCCTGCTCATTTCTACATTGCTATAGTAAGGACTGAAATATTCTTCAGTCCAGTTCAGCACACATATTTCTTTGGGTTGAAAGATATAAACCACTTTAGCTATCTGATGTTTTGAACCCCTTTTCGCATTGGTAAAATATTATGCACGTATCGCAATTTTAACTCTGTCAAAAGAATTGGTTAATAAAATAAAAGTGCTCCCCTATCTTTTGCCATCACCGTCAGCGTTCGCAGGAAAACAAACAATTTGTCTATTTCCCCGTCAGACGAGATCAAACACTGGTTAATAAAGCTAGCGAGATGACGCCAATAAGACAGGGGGCGTCAGATTTGACACACAGACAAGACACATTGCCTGACTGATTTTAAAATTGGCAACCATTTGATCAATAGGTATATTTTTGTTAAATACGTGTTATTTTTAAATTTTGAAATGGAATATATTTATTTGGCATATCATGAAAAATAGGAATATTGCAATTTTATTCCAAAAACGATCGTGAACTTGACTATTCATTTTGTAAAAACGGGAATTTTCACGTACTGCACTATCGGTGAAGGCACCGACTAAGTTTCGACGGCGGACGTAGGGCACGGCGTGACGCGGAGGGAGCAAGTCGCGTTCACTCACCATAATGACTCTCGGAATGAGTCGAAACTTAGTCGGTGCCTTCACCGATAGTGCAGTACGTGAAAATTCCCGTTTTTACAATAGGAATATTGCATATGGCTTAACATGAGAAATATAATACATCAGAATAGTTTATTGCTCAAACATAAAGGTACATTAAATTAAATGATGCTGAATTAATTCTAATCACATTAAAAATAAAATATTATTTAAACTATGAAGGTATAAATAACTAGTATCTAACAATAGATCTTATGATTAAATAATTATGTATGAATAATTAAGGTACACATTTTTTGAGATGGTGCGTTGAGGGTCGGATGAGAATAACTGTATCCCGACTCCCTGCGCCAAATAGGATGTTGCTACAGTTAAAAAAACAAATAGGTACTTGGCCCACTTATAAGTAAAACTGAACAGAAACACCTCAATAGGAAGGTACCTTCCAGGGGTCTAACTATGAAGGCTTGTTGCGATTCAGTTTAGGCAAAGATGTCACTTTCCGCTTTGCGATTGAGGACGCTATGGCGTAGTTAAAGCTTTGTCATTCGCAAAGTGGAAAGTGACATCTTTGCCTAAACTGAATCGCAATAAGACTTCATGGTTAGACCCCTTATCCATCTAGCTAGACGATTCAACGTCGCGCCAAAAAGTGTGAGCTCAAAAAAATGCTAGGTAGGGAGGTTACCTACTCAGCGCTAGTATTCTGCTGATCCTAAGCAGTGACGTCATACATGCTCGAAATAGATACTGAGGAATACTCAGGAACATTTTTTTATTGTGTTCGAGTGATGATGAAATAAGCTAATAATTATTCCATCATCATCCGAACGCTCGCTTATTTTATGTGTTTAGATTTGCTGATGAATAACATAGCCTAAGTCTTACTAACACATAAAGATCAAGTTATCTGAATAACATTATTATTATTATTATTAAAATTGACATTTGCGACGGACTAGAGCACAATTTATTAATATTTGTTATTTACGACGGACTCACTACATCAATAGGTAAATTAGATTCTCTAAAAGTATTATCTTGAGAAATCTATTATACCTTGAGACTCATTTTAAAACTTTGCTACTTGCAAATCCCATAGTTTAAAACTATGCGATATTTTTACTAGTGACAAAGTTTGATTGTGCATTGGCAACCAAATGATTTCTAACTATGTTCAGTTCATGTTAGTTCAAAATTTACACAAAGATGATGCAAATTAGCACATCTATTCAGTAAAATGAAAACTCTGCTCTGTCATTTGAGGGTGCTTGGGATGGGGGAGCACAGAAACACAGTATGGATAATACGCTGTTGGCAGTAATGCCACTAGGATAATATTTAGAACGCTACCTCTGTACTCGTTAATGCAAAAACATGTGAATGCTTTTTACATTATAAAAGTTTCCTTGTCACTTCATCTTCTAATCTAAAGTCTGCTAAGGCCTAAAGGTTCCACGGCAGTACCCCACTTCACAGTTTCAGTAGAAAGCTGTAGTATCTTACTGTAGAAAATACTATAACAGTAATATTGTTCCCATAACAAATCTCTGCTTACTTTGGGGCTAGATGATGCTGTGTGAAAAAATGACCAGCATTATTAGTATAATTACTGCTTTTATAAGCTTATCTATTCTGTGGTAAGAGCTTTCAATCGGCCCTCGTTGGGGACTTTAGCATTAAAGCAATCTCGTATTGCGTCACTTTATTAGTCTCGGCTTTATATGCCGCTTTTGATGTTTCAAAATAATCGGGCTACTGTTTGTTGATGCTAATTTCTCTTCAATAAGACTTTCAAAGGTCAGATGTGACAAAATGAGAAATGAGGAACTAATAAAAGATAAAATATTCATTAAGATGAATTTGGACGGCCTTCATTATTTTCGCTTTCAAAGTAGGTAATGTCCTAATCATTAGCATAGGAATAAAAATCGGTGATGAAAAGAACGGTTCGAAGCTACTAAAAGTGGACAATATTATACTCGTATGTAGATATAAATACTCTATCAGTACAATATATTATAAATCGCGCTTTGGTAACATTTTACCTGGATATTAACGATTATCGCACTTCGAGCGTGGTCTCGGCCGGTGCTCATGAGGAAGATCC
Organism: Perizoma flavofasciatum; assembly: GCA_958496245.1. Taxonomy (NCBI): domain Eukaryota; kingdom Metazoa; phylum Arthropoda; class Insecta; order Lepidoptera; family Geometridae; genus Perizoma; species Perizoma flavofasciatum. Next base: position 5,758,242 of record OY292425.1, on the reverse strand, counting down.
TCAAAAGGGTCATAGATATATAAGCCGGAAAAAATGATGTTCGTGTTAAAAGAAGCCATTACTATACTTAAAAAAATAACATTTTAGTACACGACTAGCAGAGGCACCTACCCCCATCCCGCATACATCATTAACTCTTAAAGAAACTCGGAAACGAGGGAATCTCATTACCATGGCACATTTGGCGTTACAGGCGGAATAGGAATGAGGTAAAGACAGGATAGTAGTGCACAACTTTTTGGGGTTCATGAGTTCTGTGGAATTCGTCACATTTTTATTTTAAGTAATTTGGAAATAGGCAAACGGCCCATGAGCGTTTACCGTCGCCTATTGCCAAAGATAAAAAGGTAAAAAGTCTCATGGGTACGAAATTTCACCGGCACACATATCCTTAAAACTGGAACACATCAATTCGAGCATTACTACTTGGCGGCTAAAATAGATATAAAGGCGCGGTGGGCGAAGGTCCGCCTGCGACACAGGAGGTTGCGGGTTCGATTCCCGCCCTGGCACAAATGTTTGTACGATCTGCAAATATTTGTTCCGGGTGTTCTGGGTATTTTCTATGTATAATAAAAATATATATATCTATGTAATGTATTGTATTAAGTATATCAGTCATCTAGTACCCATAACACAAGCTCTGCTTAGCTTGGGGCTAGATGATGCTGTGTGGATTGTCCAGCATTATTATATTATTATTATTATATTATGAGTAGGTACTACTAGTTTTCTTTTAGCTGACAGTTTTATAGACAAAATTATGTTTGGAAACATTATATTAGAGAAACGTGAAGTGAGTTAGACAATGACCAATTTTATTATAAAAAAACCAAACACGCTCTTGACTATAATTCCCATGATGGACATACTTACTCCATACTTAGTACGCAGATCCTTGAGGATACCAAGTAACGGGATACTCAGAGGTGCGTCCGAACATTATCCTACTACTATTACAAACGCGAAAGTTTGTGAGGATGGATGTTTGATACTCTTTCACGCAAAAGCTACTGAACGGATTTTGATGAAACTTTACAGTAATATAGCTTATACATCAGAATAACACATAGGCTACTTTTTAACCGGGTATCACGCGGGCAAGCCGTGGGCAGAAGCTAGTATGTACATATTTGGCATTTGTGTATATTTTGCATAGTAGAAAGCATGCCTTGTTATTTACGTGGCATCTTGCAAACCATTTTATTGTAACACTACTTGATAGCACTGCCTCTGAACTTTTCTGGACAAGCCACGTCCTCACGATGTTTTCCTTCACCGTATTTTTTTTTATACAATCAAACAACACAACAATCCACCTGTTGGTGAGCGGTTACTCTTGCCTATGGACATTGCACCAGAGGCATTGCCGATCCTGAGACATAACAGAATACACACATATAGAATGACATAAAGAACTGAGACACATAATTTCACTTGTGATAATTTATAAAGCTTGTGAGTAATATAAAAAAATGGTGGAGTGGGTACCCATTGTACCCAGCTCCTCGAATACGGCCCTGGTAGGAAAGCGATGTGAATGACAAAGTGTATGCAAATATGAGCTTTGTCGGCGAGTTGAAAAACCGTACATTCGCCAATCAAAAGAGTATGTAGGTAGACACGTTAAACATGCATTAACCATGTTTCTTGTTCTCATATTTAGGCTTTGTAGTGTTCATAAGAATTCCTAACGTACTCTCTTTTATGTTAGTCTTATAAATAATATTACTAAACAAACACGTAATCCTGGCTCTATACTAAGACTCCCTGTGTCGACGAGTACCGTGGTACCACAACTCCTAGACCCAGTCCGCATGGTACCCGGATAAAAAGTAACGTATATGTTATTCTGATGTACAGCTATATTACTATACAGTTTCATCAAAATCCGTTCAGTAGTTATTGCGTGAAAGAGTAACAAACATCCATCCTCACAAATTTTCGCGTTTCTAATAGTAGTAGGATAAGTTGTCATTTCACAGCTATGCGACACCTTTTCCTGATAATGGCTGACGTGTGTTGCGGCAAAAACAAAAATTCTTACTAGCTCGTAAATCTATTAGCTACGCAATGTCAGGACCCTTAATTAATTTATGTGAATTCTTGCCACTGAACCCTGGAACTTTCAACGCGCAGAGATGGAGATAGTAATGAAAAAATATTCATATTTCAGGAAAAAAATAGGACAATTTTGATGTCTCCAGTAAAGAAAATCAAACGTTAGCTGCTTTTCATTGCCTTTACATTATATGCTGTATTTATCCAAAATAATATCTATACATAAACTACCAATTTATTGTGCATAACACTATTTTACAGTGCAATAAATTAAAACATTAAAAAAAAAACAAAAGAAATGCACCATAAGGCAGCCTTTTGCTAAAAGCGATTTCTTTCACAAAATCGAATTTAGGATTATTTTTCAAAGGTGAGTCGCCTGAAATTTTTAACATTGCGACAATTTAGCAACTGCGTGGTGTTAGGTTTCACGAAGACTAAATATGCGGTGGGCGGACGTCTGCGCACGCGCCGGATACGGAAGTAGGTAATTATGGTGCTATTTCGCAAAAATGTCTCAATTGCACGTAGACAGATGGCGCGAGCCGCATTGTTCAAACATTCCGTGAATAGTTCAGCTGTTTGTGTGGTTTGCACCGCCCACTGCTATATTGGGAAATATGATGGTAACACCAAATAAATCCGGGTGCTTTTTAAATTCATATTCCTATATTTTGATCTTGTACATGACTCGATAAGAATTAGATTATAATTCTTAGGTTGGTGAAGCCTACGAAACGTTTTAGTTTTCCAGTATTTTGAGCGGAGATCCGCGATTTTCCAAGTCTCACGCAAAACGGTGTAAAGTCAAAAAATTAAATAAAATGATAAATCTAATACATAACAGGTGGGAATTGATTATAAATCTAAAGCACTCCTTTTGTGTTCGTATCTGTTCGCGCTGTATTGAACACTTTTGTTTAACGCCGGCCGGTAAATAAAATATGAATAATATAAATTAATTGAATGTCTTTTTAATAAAGCGGTTTATTGTTTTATCGGAATAATGGCAGAGGAATAATGGTGACGGTGCCGCCCAGGTTTGTTCGCAGCCAACGTCACAAAGAGAAAATAATAAATAGTCGTATTTTGTGCGCGATTTGAACGCTCGGTCGCTTCTCTCTTATTCCGTTAATTGGTGTTTCAAAATAAATTAATCGAATTAGATCGCTTGATGTCACCCAACACGTTCGCCGGTTAAATGTTTGGACAGACCGCGGATGAAAAGCTTTGAAATGAAGTCGTTTAAATTGATTTGATTAAACTATTGTTTTAGGACTGAATTGCACAGTGTGAAGCACCAATCATACAAGGAATCTTTAAAGCTTTGGGCGTGAAAAATAAAAGCTTTGTAGTCGTATTAAACAGAAAATTTTGCTTATTCTACCTACCTACGTGATGTGTGTGCTCAGTGTTCTGTTTCTATGTTCGGTAAACGAGCCTCTGAAATTTTACACTTTTAACCAAGCTGTTACTACGATTATTGACAAGTAACAAAAATACAAGCTCTTCAGAAAGCTTCGGCCTAGTAGCGCCACCTAGTATCAAGTAGCAAGATTGAATGGTCAAATGTAGAGCTCTTTTCGAGCTCTATTACAACAAAGCGAATGGAAAGGCTTTTGACCCTAAAAAAATACTGTACTTGTCAATTGTAAGATTACCTTACCTTCTTAAGGCTTGATTTCCCCAATAAAATAAACGGAGATCAAGTATAACCGTTGATTACGTTACGTTATTACAGATTCCTATGAAAACATATGTCAAAAAGCTTTGAATAGAACCTCCCGTCATTGTCGTAATTTTTTTTGTCGATGAAAAAAAATATAACGCACAGCCACAGTAATAAACTTCCATCCGAAATAAAAAAGTAAGCTTATCTAACGCATTTAAAAGTAAACTACAACTACATATTGTTCAAGATTGTTCACTTCTTTGCAAATAAAATGTGTTAGATGGGTTAACTTGTACCTTACAATGATCTATACTTTTAGTACCTACTTCTATGTAAACTTTTTTTGCAGGCAAGTGACACTGTAATGTCTTTTGTGAATAAATAATAATTATCAAATCGAGCCTTAGAAAAGGGATAAAGATAAGTACACTAATAAATAGTTACAAGTTAGCCAATTGTTGAAGCTTACAACACCACCAAATGAGCAGTTTTTATTGCTGGTATTTTTTTTCCACCGAGAACATAAAATCTTTCGAGAGCATGTTCTACTGACATTGTCACACAACAAAACAGACAGAATATACTTTCTCTGTTTACATTAGACCTATATCTTCAACAGTCTGTAGATTCTGTTGGTGATCAGATAATAAAATAAATAAATAGATAAACATTATGTGTTGTCTATGTGTAGGTACATAGATAGTCCTGACACTACACTAGGATTCCCTGTGTTTCAACTTCAATCGAATGAAACAATATTATAAATTGATACACATATATTAGGCATGCCAAAATCAACCATTATGTTTACTTTGCATTGTAAATAGAGTTTATGGTCGGAAATAAAGTTGCGGTTAGAAACAAACTACTAATTTCACGGCAGTTTGCTAAACAACGACTGCAACAGATAGGTACCGACCGAAACGTTGGCTTTCTATTCATTGTGTGGTATACTTTCTTATTTCTTACCATTCATTTAAAAAGTTAAACATGGGTAAGTTTTGTGTAACAAAAGCCGGTAGCGGGTTAAAGCATAGGATGTGTAATTACGACGGCAGATGGCGCGCATGTCATGTCGATGTGACCGCAAGCCCCTCAAAGAAAAGAGGAAACTTTTTGTGATGCTTGTTACACATATGCCTCTGAAGAGTTTGAGGCGATTTGTTTCTGCTACTTGATAAAATATTATATGTAATGTTGCTAACACAAAGAAAAATCAATTCTGAAATAGTTCCCTCCATTACTATTATTTCGGTAAATGATCATAATATGGTGTAAGGTAGTTACCTAATAATACACTTTTATTTCTTGAATTAATTCCCATAAGGAAGTATATAAATACCTCTATCCCTACACTTCAAGATACAGTTTGACAGGAACTCTTATAGAATCGAATGTACGGGTGGCATGTAGGTAACTACTTCATTAATATTTTTTGGTGAGACGAGTATTATCTTAAATTTTTCCGAATAAAGAAGACATTACAATGCTTAGAACTAATACCATTTTACCGCTAAACCACAAATTGCACCAGATGCTTCTGAATATTTTGCAACAAAACAAGCAACTAAGTTTTGAATGACTCAGTCTTTTCGTAATTTTGCATCAAACCGAGACAGAATTAAGAAATCTTGGGCAGCTGACATAGACAATTGTATATAAGCAAGTACTTACAAAAGGCCCTGTCTGAAAACCAGCGCAGCAACGTAAACATGATGCTGCATCAAGCTGAGACAGACCTATTTTGACCCCAAGCAACACATATTTTCTAGAGGCTAATTCTTTTCCAGTATTTCCAGTATATCCCATGTTTGTGTTTTTGGGTTCAAATAAAAATATTCTTTCTTTCTTTCTTTACTTTATCCATAGGTTTTTCAGAAAGAACAGAATCTTCCTATTGAACAAAAAAGCTTTCCCAGCAACAGATTATCTGTCGTCTATAACTTCTTTTCTACAAAAAAATATTATCACAAAAAATAAGTATCTGCAAACATCACACACTTGTGAATGAGATAGGTAGATGGTCAAACAAAAATTTGTAAAGAATCACATAAAATGTTTGCACACAAAGTTGTAAAATTGATGGAATAAGTGTGACTTTGTATTCATGTATGCACCAACAAGCACACTAAACAGCTTATGAAAATAAAATAAAAATCAAAGCTACCGATTTGATAGATTTATACTTCTGCTGGAACCAGATGTAAAAAAATATCAAATAATAAAAAAGGTTATAGAGCATGATATAGTAGAAGAAGAATAAAAAATACCTTTTTATATGCCTTATTAATTAATTAAGTACTTACTTAATCAAACTTTAATTTTTGAAATAAAGGTTAGTTACGAAGCTAAATGAGTAATAACATCTAATATTAAAAATCATAAAATCGTTACACAATAAGTATAATTTCTCCAAATAACAAACAACAATAGTCAAATACGTCTCGCTAATGTGACAAAATGCCGAAAATTACCCTCATTATTGATGGGAACACACGAATAATGCTTTGAGCAGAACAGCTGGTGACAAACTACCCAGCGACCGTCATTTTCTATGCCTTTTTGACTTTGATTTATGACTTTTTTATACCCTATTCACCCGTCATGGTTATTTTATATTGTGTTACTGTAACTCAAACTTTATCCTCTTACTCAATTGAATCTAAAACCAATTTCAATAAAACTAAGGTCCCTTCTTCAATAGTAGAGTTTTTATAATTCAACAAATGTAGGTATGAAATCGCAGTTGCGTCTGCGCAAAGTATCGCTACATCATCGCTTAATAGTAGGGGATGAAGAGAGGGTTTCATTTCATTTTCAAAGTAATTTGCTTTTGTTGATACACAATGACTGCATTGTCCGGTTCGATTTTAAAGTAAATATGCGTGAACTTTGAAGGAGTGTCAGGGATACGGTTCACACCCTGTTGATATTTGCAAAAGGTTCTACAAGTAGGCAAATAAGGCTTGTAAAAGTACTCAATCAAATGTCAATAACAACTATCAACACCAATTGTTTACGTTTTGCTGTGAAATTAGTGCAATCCAAACAATGACTTCCGTGCTTCGGAGAGCGCATTAAGATGCCGGTCTCTGCTATCACTAGTAGTTAAACGGTGTCAGAGCAACTTACTCCGACACCAAAGTTAACCACCAGATCATACCAATAAAATAATAAAAAATAAATGCTACTATCCCATCCTACTACTATTATTAACGTGAAAGTTTGTGAGGATGGATGTTTGTTACTCTTTCACGCAAAACCTACGGATTTTTAATGAAACCTTACAGTAATAAAGTTTACTAGTTTCTGCCCGCAGCTTCGCCCGCGTAGTATGTTTATAAAAGTAGCGTATGACCGTTTTTGAACACTCCTAAAGGGTATAAGAATACGTTTTTCATTATTTACTTTAAAGTCTATTTATACCGAGTTTTGTGTAAATCGAACCAGAAAAAAATCCATACAAACTTTTATAACTCTCTTAACTTTACCAGCCTGTAAAACCCCTATGGGGGTTGATTTTCGAAAATCAGATAAGCCTATGTCTTATTTCAGAACCTAAAATATTTTTATTCCAAATTTCATCTAGGTAAAACGGTTTAGTAGTTACGGGGATACGTGGTAATAAACATTCACACACACATTTAGTATATTAGTAGGAAGTAGGATACATCAGAGTAACACATAGGTTACTTTTTATCCGGGTACCACGCGGTTGAAGCCATTGGGTAGAAGCTAGTTGTGTCTTGTTTGAGAAACTAACTTGAGACTCGAAGTATATCTTTAGAACAAGCTAGAATACATAATTTAAAAAACTGTAAACAGGGTCAGACTTTACTAAATTGGACTTTCTAAATTAAAAAGAAGTTTTTCTCGGAATATGAAAATTGATACTGCCCTCAAACCCACCTGCAATAACTATACGCGCTAATTAATATTCATACGAGATCCAAGACGAACAATCGTCCATAACTTCGCTGCAACAAAGTGGATGCGACGTCATCGCATGTAATACACGATGTTCAATCGTTCCCGCAATAAAACCGTGCTCGTAATTCACAAGTTCCATAAATAATGGTCAATATGTCGGGAGGTATTGTCGATGCTGACAAATTGCCGCTCTTGCTTGCCGCTCTTTGTGAACCACCAGAGTGACTCTTTTGTCGAACCCCGCACAATGCCTACAGCCACCGAATGACTTTTGTCAGCTATCATTTTCACTTCGGCCTCTAGAATTGCGGATTGGTTTTATTATGTCTTGTGACCCACAAGAGGTGTCGTGCACAAAATGATATGATAAATAGATTTTTTTGTTGCTGTAAAAGCAGATAAATGTTTGCTTTGTGCGCGGACTGTTGGAGATTATAGGTACCGATCTAATATTTGTCGGCTTGGCTTTATGCCTATAGTAAAGTAAAAAAAGTAATATATATTTATTTGACATTAATTTTACAGATTGTAAATGAATCCATAAAAACGTATTTCAGGAGCCAGTTGCTTCTCCCATTAAAAGTTCTAAGTATTAATATCGTACCTACTTCCAATAAATTAAGAACTACAACCTTTCAACAAGTAGGTACGTGGATGTTTATTAAAAAAAAAAACTTAATGTTTGGAAATGCTGTAAGCTAAAATCTTGTTGATGACTTGCGTTTTCAATATTTTCTTATCACTCACGGCTTAAGCAAAAGCAAGAAGCAAAAGTAGAGATGTTCTCTGGAAAGAACATCTCTACTTTTGCTCTGAAAAGTCACTTCGCAAAAAATATTACTGCGCTTCAAACATAATTTCATTAAATAACATGTTTTTTTCACCTGGGGGTACTTAATGGGAATTAGAAGCGTAACGAAGCGAATTTTTAAGGGCATGTGCGTTGGCGTTTCGCATTTGTGGTAAAATCAGCAAGGCGGGTCTGAGACGCCCAGTCCGTCCCTCAGCTGCTCTCTTAAGGCACACGTGTTCATGGCACGCTCAGTTACGTGTGAGGAGGAACAAGAATTGCACCACCAGATCAATCTAAGTTTAAGAAGTAGTGACAGATTCTGGCAGATGATTTTTCAAAAGGAAAATGCTAATATGGGGGTGGGGGGGGCTAGTTCCATCTACTGAATTTTTACAACTTTTGCCATCTGTCTATTGGGCACATTCAGCCCATACTAATATTATAAAGAGGAAAGATTTGTTTGTTTGTTTGTTTGTACCGAATAGGCTCCGGAACGACTGGAACCATTTTTTTTCACTAATTGAAAGCTAAATTATCAGGAAGTAACATATTATATACAATCATATAGTACCTTTGTAGAAGTAGCTTTTACGAGCTCTCCCGAGGAAGAACTACATACAAATAAATACTTACAACATGTAGAATGAAGTTACATGTACAGAAGAATATAATGAAACAGAACAATACTTACGTACATAAAACTACAAAAAACAACATTACATATAATATATATATATATATATATATGTGACTATTATAAAGTGCCGGTGAAATTACCGGACTTTTCACCTTTTATAAGTCTAGTGCCGATATAACGTCTTAGGGTTGGCAACGCGCAAGTTATACCGCTAGTTTTGCAACCATGACCTATGGAAGGGTACGGTAACCGTTTACCAACTATGCTAGTTTTTCATTTTAGTTGTATAAAAAATATTATCGTGGAAAATAGGCTCTTGAGCGCTATACTACATGTTATAATAACTATGTATTTACAAGTCCTATTAGGTTAGTAAAGTAAAAGTGTCATTCGTGGTATTGTGTTGCGGCACCGAGAGCTATGTTAAGATGAAAAATCTCATAAAATAATGGCAATATAGAAGTAAGTACCTTGTTACGTTGTTATTTACCAATTTTTCTACTTAGTCCAATATATAACCAACTAGCCTCTGCCCACAGCTTCGCCCGCGTGGTACTCGGATAATAAGAAGCCTATGTGTTATTCTGATGTATAAGCTGTATTACTGTAAATTTTCATCAAAATACGTTCAGTAGTTTTAGCATGAAAGAATAACAAACATCCATCCTCACAAACTTTCGCGTTTATAATAGTACTAGCTTCAGCCCACGGCTTCGCCCGCGTGGTATCCCGATAAACAGTAGCCTTTGTGTTATTCTGATGTATAAGCTATATTGCTGTAAAGTTTCATCAATATACGTTCAGTAGTTTTTGCGTAAAAGAGTAACAAACATCCATCCTCACAAATTTTCTCGTTTATAATACTAAAGTCGGATAGATAACGACAGTCGCATCATGCATGTTGCATGCCCAAGAACAGTTAGATACGAGTTGTTCCGCTCGAATCACTGGAAACAAGTGATGAATACAAATTCATTCGTAGCATTCGTGGGCGGAGCTTCTACTGTTTTTTTTCTTCACCATTTGTGGAACAAACGACATAGTTGCACGCCCACTGCGGGAAATGCAAGTAATTAAATTACTAATGCGCGATATTAGACGGTAATGAATTTGTAACATATTGCTTTTATTAGTGACGGGCAATTTGAGTTTGATGCGCGATGAGCGAGCGTAACGCTCGATTGGATTAGGATTAATAATATTTTTTAAGAATATTGAATATATAAACTTATTGAGAATATTGTGTGTTCATTCAATGTCTAATAAAATCAAATAAATGTTAATTCAAGATTTCTTGAAAATGTAGACAGGATCGAGACAGATTAAGATAGAGCAATGCCTATCAAGGCTCATTCTCAGTCCATTAGCAATTTTTTGAATGATACTCTACAAAGCAGTTGGAATAAATTCTATAAAGTATTGCCACTTTATAGAATTTATTCTATAAAGTGTCTTTTTTATAATTTATTAATTTTTTTAAAATTTATTCTATTCCTTGCCAAAATAAATGTTAGTTCAATAAGTATACATGCCGCCATCTGCTGGGCAGTAGTTGAACTATAAAGCCACCAAACGTCAAAGTACCTACCTTGGCAGAGCTTTACCATAGTGATAAATCAAAATGAAATTGTTCAATAGGTTATAAAAAATCAAACAATATTGAAATAAAAGAAAATCACATTATTGTTTATATAATATTACTTTTTAAATTCTATAAAAAAAAAATGTCTTATACCATATCCGTATTCAAGAATCAACATATACATTTGTCTTGACAAAAAACGATACAGTCAAAGACGAATAAATGTTATCTACCTTCCCTTTGAAACTGTAAATGACCATTATTTTCCATAACTATGTTAATAATTATACAATCTTTGTCAAATTTGAGTCAATTTGGGTCAATAAAATGAAGTTTTATGTCGCATTTACTTTGATGCGGTTTGGAACATGTAATTAGAAAAGGACTGGATCTCGTTCCTTGTCGAGTCGGGTCTATTCCTTTAGCAGTAATTTAGTAAGGATTAATGACTAAATAATCATAATTTTGGTCTCAATGTTGTTTTAAACTTGGTTTCATTTTATTAATAGTATCATAATGTTGAGCCAAAGATACTGTATTATTATTTATTGTACACACAAATAAACACTTACAAAAAGGCAGATTAAATGACATGTACAAAGGTGAGCTTAACCCTAAGAAGAGTTTTCTTCCAGCTTACCTTGAGCTACAGGGAGGTAATTAGGTATAGAGGTAGGATCGTGTACAGAAGAAAATAATGAAACAGAAAAATACTTTAGTTACTTAAATAACTAAACATATATAAATATATATATATAAGTATATCGAAAAATTGTTGGTCCTGACTGATTGTCTGATCTACCAACGCACAGACAAAACTACTAAGTCTAAAAAGCTGAAATTTGGAACATGTTTATTTTAAAATATAGGCATGTGCTAAGAAAGGATTTTTGGAATTTTTCACTTTTAAATTGGGGGGAGGAATTTGGTATGAAACCCTTTGTTCTTTGAAAAAGGCAGTGATAATAAAACAAAAAAATTGCATTTACTGAACATAAACAAATAATGACGTGTTTCAGGATTTTCGGATTTACACATTTTAAGGAGATAAATTTTGTGTGGTCGTCCTTTTTTTAAAACATGACTCAACACGTGCGAAGCCGCTGGCAGCTAATCAATTATAGTTTTATAATGAAACTAGATTCTAATAGTCCTTTGGTAAAATCCTTATAAACTTTAAATAATAAATAAATAAAGTAAAAACATACCTACAACTTTAAACTATATACTAACCTAAGCTTTAACAAATAAAATATATGTGCAATTGATATCCTTATATTGCTAAGAGCGATCTCTTCCAATCAACTTTAGGATGACGAGGAATTAAATGACAGAAAGATGTACATCAATGAAAGTAAAAAGTATAAAAAGTAAGTAAGTATAAAAAGTAAAGTAAGGAAAAGTATAAAGAATATGATATTGTGGCCTTAGGCTTATTTTTTATTTAATCGTATTTATCGTTTTAAGTGTTCGTTTTGAGTGTTTGTGTACAATTATTCTAACCCGTGTCAAGATGTCCGTGAGGTCAACACTGGTCTCAGCTGAAAACCAGCGCTGCGGCATGCCAACATGTCGTAGCACATGCTAAGCTGTAGGCCGATTCATCACCACTGTGTAGCTTCTTTATTTTACTTTCTATTTTAGTTATTAATAATGTGTTTAAGTTCCTAAGTAAATATAATTTGTAAGTGGTGGTTTGAATAAATGAATATCTATCGATCTGTCTATAGTAAAAGTAGAAAAAATCCAGCTTTTAAAATCAAACCTGAATACCTAAAATGGCTCTTCAGTATAATTCATAAGTACGTTTCCGATACTTTAAAATAATTGTTTACGAACAAATCAAAGTTTCTATTTCCTAACGAACTGTCAATCATATAAACTGTTCGCTATTCCTAAATTGATAGCACGGGCGACTAGATCTACACTTTGCAAAAATTATCCATAAACCGCTTCTTTGTCATTTTCCAAGTTTAATGGTAGGACTCCGCCGTTAAACTTGGAAAATGACAAAGAAGCGGCTATATTACCTACTGGCGGTAATATTAAAGTGAATCTTTTGTTAATGTCCCCGTTACCAATCCCACAACAGCACAAACTGTTGGTCTATAATCTGTCGCCATTATGCAGAAGGGACAATGCAAAAAAACTCACATAGTTTCACGGAAAATGGAAAGCCATTATCCTTCATTACGAATAGGCATATCTACATGAAGCTAACTTACTGTTGTTTTGATAACTGCATTTTTTATTTCGAAAACGTAGAAAAATTGTGTTGTGACACTCAGTGAGGGAAAATGAAATTTTAATTGAACAATTACAGATAAACGTTTTATTTTCCTAGGAGGGTGTCATTTTGAAACGAAAATGTGTGGTTTGGTTTACCGAAGATAATAGCTGTCTTTTAACACCTTTGATGTCGGTGACATGCAAGGTATCTTGGTAAAACTAACATTGTTTTTTTCGTATTGAGAAATGAATTAATTGGATTGTTTTGATGCCTATTATCATCATCGTCAACAGTCTGTAGAAGTCCACTGCTGGACATATGCCTCCGCCAAAGAGTGCCATGACGAAACACCTCGAGCCATCCACGGACTTTTCGCAACTTTTGAGATGTCATCAGTCCATCGGGTGGGGCCTTGCGTCGTCTTGTTCGTGGACGCTATACGGCCTATCTATTGCCACTTTAGCTTGCTAATTCTAGGAGCAATGTAACTTATTTTTTTGTTAAGTTTGTAGCCTGATTCTTCTAGACTTGATCGTGCGCGAGGAATCGCCGTAAATTCACTTTAAAATCTTAAACTCACGTAGTTATTAAGCTGACGTTTCTTTATGTTCTTTGTGATTTCAATGAATAAAAACCTATTGACTGTGACTATCGATTTCCTCGTTTTGAACTTTATCATGCAGTGAAACTCTGAGCTCTTTCCATAGCTTGCTGCGTGTTCTTGAGCTTATGTATAAAGCCGATAGTTAGTGACTAAACCTCAGTGCCATGATATGTCATCACATCACCTGGCAACACGCACTAATTGTAGACTTTCGTCTTGAGTTTCTGCGGTATCTGTGACGGGAAGATATTGCCAAAGTTTCAAAAACGCTGCCCAAAACAAGGATTTGTTAGATTCGTCGACTAACCTCTGCGTCAAAGTTAGACCTACCTAGTTGAATCGTCGGACACAAAAAGACATAGTTGTCTACAACTTCGATGATGTCGTTCCCATCATCTGCTGCACAACAGCGACTTTTCACCCGTTATTTCTCAGAGAGTTGCAAGCGTATATAGGTTACGGTAACCGCTTATCAACTGGTTGGCCGTATGTTTGTCTGCCACTTAAGTTGTATAAAAAAACATTCACGTAACCATTCCTTTTTAATGTGATATATATTTAAAAATTGAAATTTATTAATCAATCTATTGACATCCTCTGAATAATTAAGTGGCAGGTAGTATGTGGTACACCACTTAAACCCTTAAGACAGTCTGTTCCATCCAGAAGTTGTATGCTAGAGATCGCTAATTAGCAATAAGACCGTCGACTGTACAACATTTTTAAAGTTTGTAGTACTTTGTTAGCAAAGTACTACAAACTTTAACAGTGTGGTACAGTCGTTTGTTTGTACAGTTGTTTAGCTTAGGCTAAAATATTATTTGGTGTGCAAAAAAGTATTTTCTATCTTTTCTATATATTTACTTATACCTATCTTAAAGATGTCTTCGGCTCAGGTGCGCTTCCATTTTCTAGTTGCTAGCAAACGCCCGTAGGTACAAATCAATTTACATAATCCGCTTCGCTGCCCGCTCCGCTCCCCGCCACGCTCGTAATCACTGTGATCCGTCGAGCGAGCCAAGCCGCGGGCTGATATTATGTCATTATCCACCTCTCGTCCCGGATATCAGATTGAAAGCCAAAGGATAGCCGATAGCAATTTAACGGAAAATTGTCTCTGTAAAGGTAGAGTTAGTTATATTTTTAGATCTCTCTTTCCAGCGATAGTGATGGAATTGCAACCTGTCACGTGGGAGACTCGGGAGACGTGTGAGACTACTAGCAAAAACGCGGGTGTGTGACAAATATAATGTTTGGGCGTGCCCCTGACTACCCCCTACTTGGTACCCTTTAAAATATACGCACTGAGTATGTACCTGAGGATGATAGGAAATCTCTATGGCACAGTGGGCGAAAGCCCGCTTGACACGCTGAAGGTTGCGAGTTCGATTCCCACCGCGGGACTAATGTTTGTATAATCTACAAATATTTGTGTCGGGTCTGGGTGTTTTCTATGTATAATATGTATTTATTTACAAAAAATAATATAATTAATATATCAGTCATCTAGTTCCCATAATACAAGCTCTGCTTAGTTTGGGGCTAGATGATGCTGTGTGAAAATGACCAGCATTATTATTATTATTATAATTATTGATACAGTCGTGAGCGTGTTTGTATCTCTCTTTCTATTTTAAATAGGCACAATACCTAGTACCGTTTTTTTAATATAGTTATCCTATTTTGTAGCGTGGATTTATTGGCATGATTACCTTATGAAGTTATAATTCTGGTCAAAGAAATTTTATTCTCAAAAGAAATTACATAATTTCACTTAATGAGAAAATACAAAGTAAGTTCTATAAAATTGAGCAAGCATGCAGAACATTTTAAGTAGGTAGGTAACTAATAGTCTAGCAAAAATAACATATTGAAAACGAGCTTTGTGTTAACCACTCACAACAGTATAAAGCGGGTACTCAAGCAAAAGAGCGCGAAAGCGATAAGCAAGCCGATCGAATAATTGGTTCCTTCATCAAATCTTATATCTTGACTACTAAGCCTCTGCTCACGATTTCACGAACTATAGGTACCTGTTCCAATATAATTCCAATTGGTTTAGCTGTTACGGCAAAGGCTAGTAGGAAATAAACTTGAAAAGGATACGGAACGATTATCGACATTAACTTTCTGATTTTCAAGTTTTTGATGTTTTGGCTATTACTTAGCATGGAAAACTGAGTGTCATGTTTTCGTTTCCATTGCCATTTTGTTCGTATAATTAGGAGGCAGGTTACCTTACGATGGAATACTCGATTGATTACTAGAAAATGTCTTCATAGGTTTTACTATCTGACCACAAAGACAAATCTTTATCATCTAGCTACTCGAATTCGTAATTATTACAGAGTCGTGGTAAAGGTGTTTAATAAAGATGTTTTAATTTCAGCCGATTTAATCCAACCATTCATGAATTTTATCTATTTTAAGACGTTTGGGGCTACGAACTCAGCATAGCAATTGTATTGAATGTTGGATTGGAGCAAAACGAAGCAGATTATGATCGTGCGCGTATGGGCGTGTCCGGCCGCCGCCTATTGGGCCGACCGGCGCCAATGCGTGCGCGCACACGGTAGCGCAAGCATATTTTACATATAATATAAAACTTTTAAAGCTACATAAATACTCATATAGGTAGAGGTCCCGTATACTAAGGAAACTTCAAGAAATTGTGGGAAAAAAGTTCAGCCGATAGACGCAAGATTTTTTCCTTGATTTATAGAGCACGCCGCAATCATTGAATTAATGTGACCTTAGGAATAAATAAGGGGTATCTTCACTCGATCGTACCCGCCAGACGGCTTCCTAAGAACGTTTAAGAGTCTGATATTACCAATAATTGAAGACATCGGATCATTAAGCCTGCCGAGGCAGATTCTAGGGCGATTACTCGTAGTTATCAAGAATTTGAGCATCGACAGACTTAATACGGCGGTACGAAGACCACGGGCGCTTCTTCGTAGGTAATAACCATGATGATACCTGAAATTATATGATTTGTGTGGAATTTTGTTTAAAATGGCGAAAACATTACAGAAAAGTACAGGGGTCGTTACGTCGGGCGGTGGTGCCCAAGGCGGCGATCCGCGCCCGTATGCAAATTAAACGTAATCAAAATAATAATTTCAAGCCAAAGCTAAATCGAGGGGCGAGACTCCTCCACCCTCTCTTTCTTACTCCAGTATATTTCCACTGCGGGAAAGGAAAACCATCTGCCAATCCGACGGAAATGCAAATGAACTGCGCTCGATCCGCTTTTATTATTTCGTATTGTTTCAACTACGTAATTACACGCGATAGTAACATAATGCGAGAAATTATCCTAAGTGGACTGAAATATTTCAGTAGCTAGTTATTATGGTCAGGCAGGTTGTTTGAAATGTGATAATCTCGTACACAGGGCCTACATTACACTTCAACTTATGTCCAACAGTCCAATTTGTTTTTTTATAGTCAACTTTCACTTTATCGTTCTAATAGATAGCTATAACCTTCTTTCAGCCTCAATGCAAAATTAAATTCCTTCACCGACATTGTTATAAACTAGTTACGTTCAATTTTTCTTTTTTTAAATACCAAGGGTTTGTATTTGGAGATAAACCTTATACAAAATTTCTTGTCCGAACCGTGTCTTACTTTGCATAGGTATCACCAATAATACTAACATAGGTCTTTCCTAGATCACAACGTATAATCAGAAGTTAGCCCACCGTGCGCAAACCCGATTATACCGCTGCGTCGTTCTAAATGGCACCTAGACCTATACCTACGTCCAAGTAGGTAGAGACAGGTACTCATAGGTATTACAGAGGGACACTGACGTACGCTAGTACAACTACCGTTTAATTAAGGTCACGCTTCGCCAGCGGTGGAACAGGTTACCCTGTGGTTAGTTACTGTGTCTCTACGCCAATTGGACTCGATTAAAAATAATTTTCATCATTTTTGTTGTCATTTCGCTTATTACAGTGCTCTCTGGTGCGGGTAATTCCTTTGTCATGCGAGAATATGTTGCACATCGCTTGGTATAGGGACCTGGATAATGGTAGAGACAGACAAAGAAACTCAGATGGTTCCAACTCAAAGTACAATAATTTCTTAATATGAAGTTTCGAAGCACTTTCATAGACAATTTAATTGGGATATTTTAAACACCCTTTGCTTCTCTCTGTGGTTTATTTTAATCAGATGATGCTTGACATCCAATAACTCAAGCAATTACCAAATATACCTGTTCTTAATTTTGTAAGATAAGGCCCTCCGTATTTTACAAAATTATATTGTACTAGTTAGCTACTACCCACTGTTTCGCCCGCATGGTACTCAATGAAAAGTAGTGTTTTTAAAAAACGCATTCGCTCGACCGTTATTTCATCGACTTACGTTGCAAAATTGGTCTCCACGAAAAACTCTAAGCCCTAAAGAAAATAATTTAACTGGATAATAATTAGGTATATAGCCTTGCTTAAGTATATGTCCACACTGAAAGTCCATTCGAAATATTGGTGAAATAATTTTTGGAATCGGATGATTGAAACAAGCCTAAACTTGCGATAGATAAGTGGATATCAGTTTTTATCGAACGGTAAATTTTTCATCCATGACCGTCGACCTTAAAATAATTAACGTGAATATACCTTTCCCAAGAAAATGAAGCCAGATATATGATGACATGAATTTTACATGAATCTAGAGATGTAGTATAGGAAGGCCCCCATCCGATGGACCGATGACATCTTAAAGGTTGCGGGAAGTCGATAGATTAACTGATGGAGGTATTAGCCCAAGATCGTTCGTTATGTCGACCTCTGTGGTGCAGTGGGCGAAGGCCCGCCTGAGACGCAGAAGGTTGCGGTTTCGATTCTCACCGCGGGTTAAATGTTTTTATCGTCTGCAAATATTTATCTCAAATGTGGGTGTTCCCTATGTATAATAATGTATGTATTTAAAAAAATATATACAAGTAGTATATAAGTCATGTAGTTTCCATAATACAAGCTCTGCTTAGTTTTGAGATGACGCTGTGTGAAAAATGTCCGGCATTATTTTACTTATTTACTGGCTTATTTCCAAGGCTTCGCCCGCATGGTTCCCGGATAAAAAGTAGCCTATGTGTTATTGTGATGTATAAGCTATATTACTGTAAAGTTTTATACAAATCCGTTCAGTAGTTTTTGCGTGAAAGAGTAACAAACGTCCATCTTCATAAACTTTCGCGTTTATAAAATTAGTGGGATTTATTTAATGATGATGATAATGATGGTTCTGGGGCAGTATCTCTAGCTCTAGAAGCAGTTTATTCTCATGTCATGCATGGTAGGTAGGTAATGCTGGTACGTGGTTAAATCTAACGTAGCACTTAGGTACAAGGGCACTGCTCATGCAAATTACATAAATATCAGTTCGATGACAATTAGTCGTAATTAGATGAATAGGAATCGTTGGGTGTCTTCCTTAA
Source organism: Perizoma flavofasciatum (assembly GCA_958496245.1). Classification (NCBI taxonomy): domain Eukaryota; kingdom Metazoa; phylum Arthropoda; class Insecta; order Lepidoptera; family Geometridae; genus Perizoma; species Perizoma flavofasciatum. The sequence continues at coordinate 5,739,275 of OY292425.1, read as the reverse complement.
CCTACTCTCACACACTCATTAAAAGTATTGTTTAGAAAAGTACCTATAACTAAGTGCAACGCTTATGTACCTATGTATGATTACCATAAAATTGAGCATTTATAATAAGTATGATCATATTACATTAAGCATTTATGGCTTCTACCAAAAGTATATAAGATAACTGGATATGTATTATTATTTTCTTGTATTATTATTATTTTATTCGATTATCTTGTACCTCATGGAAAGCTATGCAGGTCAGCTTCATCTCTTCTTCTAAAGATTCTTCTTTTAGCTATTATGATGGGTCATTCACCGTACATGCTGTTAAATTATGGAATTCTCTTCCTCATGCAATCCTAGCCCATCGCTGAACATTTTCAAACCTAAAGTGACTAAACTTTATAACTTCTCTATATCTCTTCAAAGGTTTGCTGGAAGAAAACTCTGTTTAGGGTTGAGCTTGTATTTGTACATGCCTCACCCAATATTTTGTTTTATATTTCTGTGTACAGTAAATATCATAAGAATAAGGCTTTAAATGTTCCGTGACTTTACCTACTGAAAAAGTCACAGATTTATTGAAAACGTTGCCTAGTACCTAGTTCAGGTTTCAATGGCGTCCATTCTCTTGTACACCAACTTAACTTAATTTTGATCCTAAAACGTTCCTGAATAGCATGAAACATGGGTTGTCATTCTTGATGACATTTCAAATCACCACTTCAGCAGCGGGAATTTAGCTCTTTCCCAGATGGCAGTTGGAAGGGAAACGAATTGAACCAGAGCTTTCGTATTTAAATGAGCAACAATACAATCGGCAAGGCCCGGCTCATTATACAGCATGAGCGCTCTGTCATTACGTGGAATGGGAGCAAATTGTGCACATCCAACGCACACCCGAGTAATGCCGACTGCCGGCGAAAGTGCTCTAATTTTGTGGATGGTGATGAGCGGCATCAGCTTCACTGTTAAAAAAACCTTGATTTTAGCGGATTAAATTTAGTGGGCTGGTTAGGATAACATTAAAACATGTGCTTGTACCGTAGGAACATAAATTAAAGTATTTTAATTTAAAGTAGGCTGCTTCTTTCGGATAAAATTAGTTCTTGTACTCATATCTTATTTAAAAGTGTCTACAGCTGATTATAAAAGTGGGGTCAAAACATAGATATTATTAATTAAAACCACAAGTATCATAGATATTTTCATTCGTAAATTACGTGAATTTAAGATTTTATGTAGGTAAGACATTAACGCTAAATCCTAGTTCAAGCCTAAAAGAACCCGGCAACAAACTATGTTTTTATTTTTAATCCTGTAATGTACTCAAATTGTAATCACAAACAAATTCTTCATCGTGATTGTTCATAGGTTTTACAGAATAGATTTTGGCCGAGTTGCTAACATTTTCTTTTCAGCATTATGTAAACTAAAATGGACCTACCTAATTCCTATACAATTTGATGGTGCTCCATTGACTTTACAATGAACCAACCTATACAAACTACCTGTCATTATCTAACCTAATATTATAAATGCGAAAGTTTGGATGGTTCTTGCTAAATATCTGTCACGCTGAACCGATGAAATTTAGAACAGATTAATGTAAATTGTCATCTAGATTAGGTACCTATTATGTGGAAACCGGGCGCCACGCGGGTAAAGCCATGGGCAGAGGCTAGTAAGCCATAAGTAGAATTCATTGTAATTTGAATTGATTGCAGCGATTATATTGCATTAGTAAATCTATTTTTGCATGAAGATTACCATATAATAGTGTCAACACATAATGAACTGTTTCAGAAATACACAATTGTAATAGCCCCCTTATGATTTTGAAAAAGATTTTTTTTTTCTTTTCATTCTAAACAAAGTAAATGAAATTTGCTCATGAGATGTTTTGCAGATGTGCGAGCTTGCTAAGTTTTATTGTGATCCCAGAATAACGGATATATCAAACCAGCGAATATGTACAGTCACAAACAAAAACATATAGATTGGTAAACATACCTGGGTGTCTAGACAAATACCACTTTCTGTTGGCCTAAAAATTTAATTGTATGGAAATGACATTAGCTGTGGAAATGTCACGTGACTTCTTTGAAGTTTTTCCTTGACATATTTGCGTTAGCGTGAAAGTAAAAATAAGCGTGAGGTATTTATCTAGACCATGTTGATTGAAAAGTGGGCCTATCTGAAGGCATTTGTCTCAAATAGGGGATCAATTGTCTCAATTGTAGACAAGTTGTAGTGCATTGCCGTGACGAAATGGGATACAATAGCATATGTTTTGAGCACTAGAGCGGACCTTATCATTTACCACATTACTTGCGCAATGATTATAGTAATCTGCTCATAAGGGAACAATAGACGCACTCGTCGGGCCACCACAGGCGTCCTCCACCATTTAAACAGGATGCTTCGTTTTCGTGATTCAAAACAATCTCATAAATAGTTTAACAATAAACATTAACAACAATAAGCATGTTGTGTCCATCTCACTGTAATATCATAATATTTACACATGTTTACGCAAATAAATTATCTTTATCTTTATCTTTATCTTTATCTTTAAACTATTTTACAAAAATAGTTTAACAATGTTTACTTTTTTTTTTTTAGTTTAGCTATCTACCTCTATAGATCGTTTGTCTTTAGGTGGCTAGCTGTTTCATCTATATTTTTTATATATACCTACTTGTAAATAGTTGTATGAATAAATGTACTATTTTACAAAAAAGGCGTTCTGTACAGAACGTTTTCCTAATTATTTTAAGCATCATATAGTTTCAAGACTCTTCCGAGATTGCTACTTTTTAATAGGCTTCAAAAAATGAGGTTCTTAATTCGGCTGTATTTTTTTTTGTATTATTGTGTATGTTTGTAACTTGACATCTTCGCCAATTGGTAACTGATTATGATATTATTTTGTTGTACTATAGAGAATGATCCCGAAGTGATTCCATTTTATTCCTGTGGAATTGCTATTTTTCACGTAAAACAAAGAACATAACCTAAATGGCTAGTCCTGATTACGACTAGCCATAAACATTTTTTGTGGCTTATTTTACTTTTGTTTTTGATACGAAAGTGCTATACCAAGTGAGTAAAATAAGGTTAGCACGTGAGGATCTGATGATAGAGTACCTACAGGATAGAAACCGTAAACTTGGGACTACAAACGTATCGCGAATATCACGATTTAATTATTATCAAGCGACTTCAAAAAGGAGGAGGTATTCAATTAGTCTATATGCTTTTTTTGTGTGTATGTTGCGTGATATCTTCACCAATTGTGAACCGATTTTAATTATTATTTTTTTAATAGATAAGAGAGGTGGTCCCATATACATTTTATGAAAAAAATTCACTCCTAGGTTGAAATTCAATCTATCCTCAAAAGGTGATGGATGAAATTTCGTATTGGACTTTTTATAAATTCTCCGTTATTTAAAGTCGTTTTTTTGCAATCATTTGCTGTGACTGAAGCCTAGACAACCAGTCAGTCCTACCTACATATATTCCTCAATAAATAATATTATAGTACTTTGCAGGAAAAGAGCTATGGCGGTAACGTGCTCAATTCTGTCGCTGTTTTCCGTTTTAAAATCTCATCCAGCTAAAGAAATACAATCAAATCATAATCGTAACAAATAATACGAAAAGAAATAAGAACACCCTGTATTCACAATTGTGTAAATTTAATAGAAAATATGACCCTTTCACTGTTCAACATAATTAAGGAGTGCGCGACGGGACAAAGGGCCTATCGGCTACACATTTTTAACTCTGTTTTATTCGTTGGAATCGGTTGACAATGGCGGCGGCTGGCACCCTTTCTTCGGCAATTTGCCGCGCAGCAGTCTCCGGAAGTCAAATCTTCTACCTGGAATTAGGGCTCCTTAGACTCTCCAGGACTCCTATTGTAACGGAGGACTCCGCCCCGCAATATTTGAACCAGCCAGCACGTGACATATTCTAACACCCTGACGTTTCAATTCAGGGTAAGGGGTGACTAGGCAAGTAGGTAACGTCTTTATTTCTATAGAAATTAATCTTGTAAGAATGCTTATAAAAAAACCTCGACTAGTTTTTTTTAAATTTTGGACCTATTCGATGACTTTTTATTTCTAAAAGAACTGAAAATTTATATATGGTTATATCTATAATTAGTACGTATATTTTGGAAATAAACATGATTATTATTGTAGTTCAATGCCGTATTATAAGTGTGGGGTTCTAACCTGTCATTTTACGCACTACCCTGCACTAGCCCGCACCGACGCAATGCACCGTGGGAAGAGGCTCATCGGTGGTATCGCAAACGAGTCCGTAGCGGATCCGCTGCAGCGATATATTCTTGTTTAACTTTGAATGAGCCAATTAAAGCTTGAAATCTCTGGATCGAAGCCTTGGTGTGAGCCTGGGTGCGGTGCTGTCCGTGGTCGTCAGCTGTTACCTGTAAAACCACGGAGTAAACTTAACTAACCCTTAGCTTATGTTTGCGCCATACGCATGCATTATGCAGAGACAAGTTCAAGGTAAAAGTGGACAAGTGAGGACCTGGATAAGCAATCTGAAAAATACGCAGATGCCTCAAAACAATAATTCATTGAAAGTCGTAGATGCAAGATGTTAACATACTGGAGTGAACGCTTAGCTGTTGAGCTTGATACATTATCTACCAAGGTACTTACCTACTTACGTGAAATCAAAGAATTGTGGTTTGGTATCATTTTAGGAAGCAACTATTAATTCGCGCAACAAGGGCAGAGCGCCGAAGCCAAGTCAGTCTTACGAAAGTCGAACGTAGTCGCGGATGGTGTTCTTGAGGAAGGATCTCTAAACGGTTAACGAAACGTCAGCAGGAAATTACATTACTTCGATTTATATTTCGACAAGGTTGGTTTTTGGAAAGGTTTTACCGCCACAAGTCACTAGGAGGGGCGATGGTGGAAATACGTCGTGGGTGAAACATTTAATACAAATTTGTTAGCCTATATTAATCTCTCTGAACGATTTTTAGTGGAATTGTACCTGAATTCCATTTTTTATTACCTAAATAGGAACTCACTATATTAATATCATAATGAGGTATAGAATTAAAAGTTCTCGTCTCACGACCATCGAGCGTGGTCGCGGACGGTGCTCATGAGGAAGGATCTCTAAACGGTTAACGAAACATGAGCAGGAGAATAGTAAAGTACATGGTATAGTCGTAATAATATTCTAAAAAATATATAATGAGGTAGTTTGTAAGTTTATTAGTTTGTATAGAGGTTATCTCCAAAACGACTTATCCGATTTCAAAAATTATTTCACCAATATTTAGAATGGCTTTCAAGGTGAATATAGGTTATATGTTATCAGTACTATTTAAGTAAATTGGTTATTATTGGCATAATATCATTATGAAAGGGCACGTAACACCGCCTATTTCAAAATGTAAAACGTTTTAAGTTATTCCTAAAGTCCATACCACTTAGTCTAGGCACCTCCTATTAAGCGCTGAATTAGACAGCACCTCCCAAGGTCCAGTCACTGATGTTCCAAGCAAATTATCTCATTGTTCTGACCTTGTCCACGCATGAGCTCACAACTGCTGATTAACGAATTAGGTACCAGCCGCCCTCGCCTATACTTACCGCACCGATTTAAATAATAAATATCTTATCTAAATAACAGCAGACCATTGTTTTTACGCGACGAGTGAAGGAAGACTATGTTTTTCCCTCGATGATCAACGTAATGACGTGTATTAGCTCGAATCGCTAATAAAATTAGGCTCGCAATAATTCGACTTCATTTTGGCAGAATCTAACCTGAATCTGGTCGTTGATTATGAATTTTGCGAAGTGATTTTCGAGAATCGTGGTTTCCTAATATGGGACGATGGTTTGGTATTCCTTCTAAGTAGGTAGGCAATTATGTTATCAGAATATTATGAGTAACATAATATATACCTACACTAAACAACAGAAGGGCAACAATACAGATATGAAAAATACTTAAACCTACTAAAACTTAAAAATACTTACTTTATAGAATCCTCTCCATCTACTAAGCGATAGTACCGCCTGATTTATGTAGTTTGTAGATTATTGTTTCAACTATTGTAGTTGTAGTTTGTTTTGTTTATTTGTATTTATTTATCTTACAGTAAAGTTTTTTCATTTATAAACTAACCGTACCTATTAAATAGGTATTTGTATAATAGTAAAGTGCCTTTATCTACATAATACTTCTTTATGTTAAATTAGGTTTTGAAATTTTGTCTGTATGCACTGCAATGGGCTCACATCCTACCGTAGAAAGCCTAATTGCTTACCTATGTTAAAAGTTAAGATAAGAGTGCAGAATTAGTTTTATCTAGTTTACTTTTAAAATTATGTTTGAACTTGCCTCTGATTACACTATGCATGCTTATCGTCACGGGTATATAGATGTGTTGAAAATATAAAGGATATATAAGTGTATAAAATATGAGGCTATTCACTAAGGGAAATACTATGAGTTTCTAAAAAATGTGGTAAACATTTTCCGAATCTACTTCCAAGCCGAAAAAAAAGGAAAATTACACAATACAAATCTAAGTCTAATGTTAAAAGCATTAGCTTTTAACTCTGGCGACCTCTGTGGTGCAGTGGGCGAAAGCCCGCCTGAGACGCAGAAGCAGGTTCGATTCCCGCCGCGGGACAAATTTCTGTATGACCTGCAAATATTTGTCTCGGTCTTTTATATGTATAATATGTATGTATTTACAAAAAAAAATTAAGTAGTTTCAACCATTTAGTTTCCATAATACAAGCTTTGTTTAGTTAAGAGCTAAATGATGCTGTCCAGCATTATTTATTTATTTATTATTATTATTTAACTGATACATCAGCCGCTGAGAACAGTGAGTGAGTAAAGAGCATTCGCAATTGAGAACCTATTAAGTAATTAATCCGCCATATTAGTTAATTGTTCCGCCCTCGGAGTAATTACGCATTAGCTATGGAGCGTAAAGGTGGCCCTGACTCAATAGAGATACATAGATATACAGATTTTGTGGTGATGATGGTACAACCGAAATCCTTAGTAGAACTAATGTCACCAACATCCTACTACTATTATAAAAGCGAAAGTTTGTGAGGATAGATGTTTGTTACTCTTTCACGCAAAAACTACTGAACGGATTTTGATGAAACTTTACAATAATATAGCTTATAAATCAGAATAACACTTAAGCTATCCGGGTACCACGCGGGCGAAGCTGTTGGCAGAAGCTAGTTGCTTATAAATTAGCTACAACCGACAACCTATTGGGAAGAAAGGTCTCCCAACCGGTTGACCGGTGACATCTTAAAGATTGCGGTGAGTCGGTGGATGGAGGTAGCCTAAGATCGTTCGTCATGGCACTCTTCGGAGAAGGTCCAGCTTTGCACTTTTACAGGCCGATGATGATGTTGAGGTTCAAGATAATCTTTACTCTAAAAGATCACTAAATACTTACTCAGGTATTATTCATGTCATGTTTTTTATTTACTTACGACAAAAAAGACATATTTTTTGTTTTTTCCCGTTAGTATAACCAATTATATCAATTTTCTTAAATAATAAAGGGTTTTCCCTTAGATGAACCTTTAAAATCTTATATTGTGCGTATGTACGCAGCCATCTCGAATACGCATCCCAAGTTTGGAACCCCTGTTATGACGTTTATACTACACGGTTAGAGAACATTCAAAAGAGATTCTTACGTTATCTACAGTATCGTGCTAAAATTTACCTTCCTGACTATTTGACTAGATGTCGTAAGTTTCACTTTCTTCCTCTTCAAACTCGTAGATATATTTCTGATTTATGTTATATATTGAGCATAGCGAATGGCACGGTGGACTGTTCGGAGCTGCTGGAACTGCTGGGACTACGCACTAACACGTCCAATATGCGTAATCCTAGTACTCTTTTTGCACCGCTAGTAAGGACTAACTACAGGCAGAACGCCTTTTTGAATAGAACAAGCAAATCGTTCAACACTTTGGCAGGGGCAGATGTTGATATAGACTTATTTAATACATCTAAAAACAAGTTAAAACGCATGCTGACTGATAAATTCTTCTATAACAATTATTTTTAATTTATATTTAGTTTAATGTTCTTCTGTTACTACTTTACAACTGTTTTCTTTTTATTTTCTCATTTTCAAGCCTATAAGTGGAAACTTGTAATTTGCCATCATTTAAAATATGTGCTTTGCATGTATTTTTATATTTTTTCCTATTATCTTGTCTAGCTGTAAGTTTTCCCAAAATTTTTAAAATAAAAATAAAATAAAATGAGGTTTTCAATGCTCGTGTTCTAGCTAAATCCGTCGTTTTCGACCTCGGTGGAGTGGCGGGTGAGTAAACGGCTGCGACGCAAGAGGCGCGGGTTTGATTCCTGCTGTGGTACAAATGTTTGCGTTTTCTGCAGATATTTATTCCGGGTCTGGCTGTTGTGATCCCACGGTACTCGTAGTTCTTGATTCCCACGACACAGGGAATCCTAATATAGGGTCTGTACTATGTTGTTTTGTGTCTGTTGTTTCTTGTATATTCGCGTGGAGTAACAGTGACATCTATATTTTTTTTAATGTTCTAAAGCGTCATCATTTATTTTGGTATGAACTGGTCATCTGCTTTCGTTTACCGATTTTCAACCTTCACACTCATGGAAAAATATGACTCGCTCCTTTGCTCACCTACGCTCAGGTACTCTGGGGTCCCGTCCGACCCCACGTTACGCTTCACGGACGGATAATTGCACTTCAGTTTCCGTTTGCGGTTTCATGATTACCAAGGTAGGTAGGTACCTACCTACTCAGTTTAGTTGTGTCAAATTAGGTAAAAGATCCAGATAATAAAAATGCTGCTAAAGGAGAAGAATATAAACTAAGTAACCTAGGTAGGGCCTTGGTGATTAACCAGAATCTTCCTACATACATACGTTATAGCCACGCCTGGGTCCCGGAGGAATAGTCAAGAGACCACGGAAATGAAATGGTTTATTTGTGAGAAATATGGTTACAAAGTTCTTACAGTAAGTAGTTATAGTTTCACATATTTCACCAAACACATTGACATGCAAATGTTTAGCTAAGTTAAATCTAATATCAGTTTAATATGGTGATGGTTTATGTACCGAAATACATCGGTAACCATTTTACATCGATGAATGTCATTATACTTATATGGGACATCATCTATTAAACTTAGCTCTGTGTGAAATCTTATTTGTTTTTTGTAGTGTGTTCCAAATTCAAGATCACGTATCAGAAAAAAATATCCTCCTTATTAAAAATGAGAAATTCTCTTCTCTTTCTAAGGATTAAAATATGGACATGAAACAGCGCGCGTTTATGTCTTTTAAATGGAAGCCGTGGATCTCCAATAAAGGTGCTTTTAGAAGGTACCTACCTCCAAATTATCATTGAGATACCTATTTATTAATACCTATGTATTTTAATTTTGATTTTTTTTCATCAATCGGAAGAATTTCACGACTTTATAATTTTATTATTTACGCTACTGCGCACTAGATGTCACCAGGCGCCTAGTAAATTGCTATATTTTTCACCATCACACAGATGGATTAGTAGTTATTACTCGTTGAATTGGGAATTATCGCATGTCACAAGCTAATAAAAATGCAAGTATTTGGGTTGGTATATTATTTTAGATTTCACATGTGAATGGCCGGGCGAGGTGTGCGTGTAAGCCGCGGGCGGTGGGCGTGCGCCGCGCCGCCCTGCAGACCAATCGTGGATCGCTATTTGTGCCAAATCGAAAGCCTCTGAAAACCTTTTAATTTTTTTCAACGGTCAGTTACATTAATTGGCGCTATTTACATATTTTAGCCATTTGGTAGGTAGCATAAGGCTATTTTCATGGTACGAAGCGAATAAGGAGGCACGGTAGGTAGGTAGGTACCTACGTGAGTAACTACCTATCTACTAGGTAGATATACATAGGCATTTGATGTTATTATGAAAAAAATATACAGTAGGTAGGTACCTACAGACTAAGCTCTTTTATCATTGCTTGGGCCAAAGATTGATTAATATAATGCACACTATTATACAAGCATATAGAAATCCACCTAAGCAATTTACATATGTACCTAGGTACATGAAGCCAGACAGAAAGATAAACAGACAAGATGCGCTTGCAATTTACCAGCTGGAAGTCTGATATGGTCAGATCTACCTGCATTTATCTACCTACTTACTTAACGACTTATAAAGGCCTACTGGATACCTACCTACATACCTAAGTGTCCACAGTCCGTATCGGACGTATCGCATCAAACGAATTTTAAAATTCTTTGTTAATTTTTGGTTTGACCATTTGTCAAGTTGTGTAACTTGACAAATGGTCAAACCAAAAAACCCTAGGTTTTGTTAAGCAGAAATCTATTTCTGTAACCTCAAAAAATAGTAAAACTCTATGGGGGTGAGAACGCTCCGGCGGCCTTGGCAACTGAGTTACACAACCTGGGGGACTAGTCACGCTTTCTTTTCCTTCATCATCATCGGTCTTCTACACTTCGACCTATTCGGGAAGTGCGGGTAAGAAGCGAGCTTAAGCTCTTTATTCTGCCTTCGACTTCGGGAGCCACTACTCCCGAGTCCCTTGGTTTTGCCCTGGGGCCATCCGGTTAATGGTTGGCCTTTCAGCGGCTTTGCGTTCGCCTTCTCGGCTTTCGTTGTTTTTTTTTGTGTTTTATGTTGATCAGCAATCCGAATTGCCATCCAGCGGAGAGTTGGGTGAGCCCAGGAGCTCACGGGTCGCCAGGGAGTTATGCTGTCAGGCGGTCGCGAGTGCAGAGGAGCTATCCCGTTGAGATAAGTGTGGTGGCTGTTATCGGCGCGATAAAAGCATCCTTCGTGATATCACCACAGATTTCTCGACGCTGGTCAGCTGTACATCGCGAGCGATCGTGTCGTTCCTGACGTATCGCCCCGCTTCTATGCACACTCGTAGGGCAATGTTTTGCTGGGCCTGCGGCCTCAGGGGTAAATTGGAGGCTAGGACTGGTCGAAGCATGGCACGAGTGGCACGCTTTTGTCGTATCGCACGCTCCACCTGTGCGTTCATCGTCAGTGATCTATCAATTTCTACACCGAGGTAGCGGACGGAGGTTTGCCAGCTGATATCCTGGCCTCTCAACTTGAGTGGTGAGAGAAAGGTGCGCCGACGCGTGACCAGGAGCGCGGCCGTCTTACCAACATTGACCGACATACGCCACTTGTTTAACCACGCAGGCAGAATGTCAAGCAGGCGTTGCATACGAAGGGAGGCATCAACTGGGCTTGTAGAGGACGAGAAGAAGACACTGTCATACGCAAAGAGCGCTAGGGTGATATCCTTTCCTCCGGGTCTGAGGCTGCCGTCCACAGTTGGGATGTCGTCTGTGTAGAGTGCGTAGAGCGCGAGCGAGAGGCAGCTTCCCTGTGGCACACCGGCGGCGATTGGTCGTGAGGCTAAGTTGGATTGCTCTACTGCTACATAGAACATTCTGCCTCGAAGAAACGATGCTTTAATGTGGATGATCATGGGTGGCGTACTGGGTCCTACTAAGCTTCAGAATCAATCCCGCGTGCCAGACTTGATCAAAGGCTTTTTTCACGTTTAAGAAGACTCCAACTGTGGAGTGGCCGCTGTTGAGTTCGTGGGCGAGATGGTGGATGATTCGGGTAAGCTGGAGAGTTGTAGAATGCTGACTGCGGCGGGCCGGGGCACGAGGCACGGAGCCCCTTTTCCTTTCACGCTAACGCAAATTTGTCAAGGTAAAACTTGGCAGCTGTCACGTGACATTTCCACAGCTAATGTTATTCCCATACAAATTAATCTTTCCACAGGCGTTAACGACAACAGAAAGTGGTATTTGTCTAGCCCCCACTTGTCTAAAAAGACAAAAAACTGGCTAAGCAGCCGGTTGCCGAAGAGAATATAAAGTTAGTTAGGTAGTAACTAGTTTAAATTACGCAGCAAAATAAAAAGTTCATAGGAGCAGCAGCCCTAGTTCGAAGAAACAATGATAGCAGCGGGCGTATTGACGACCGACATAACATGCAATGCTAATGACTGCTCAGATTTAATTAAAGTGGTCTAAAGCCCTGCTAACCATGAAAGCTGGTTTATACCTTTAGTTACCCCTAGCCAGCCATGTAGGCAGATATATCCAGCAGCAACAAAAACCTTCCGGGTTTGTCGAAGACATTTCGTTGCTGCAAACTAAAACACGAAGAATCTAAGCATAGAGGAAATAATCACTACCATCAATCTTAAGTTATCTAGTAAATCCTAGTGTTGGGTGGTCTGTAGGTGGGTAGGTAGGTACCTATATGTGTTTGTTGGGTGTTATAAAAGTATGTACATACCTAAGTAAGATTACAAGAGGAATGGATTGGGGTGATTAGATGATCTCTGTGGCGCAGTGGGTGAAGGGCCGCCTGAGACGCAGAAGTTGGACAACTGTATGATCTACAAATATTTGTAGATATTTGTATAGATATTTGATATTTGTAATATTTGTACATGTCTCGGATCTGGGTGTTTTCTATGTATAATATGTATGTATTTACAAAAAAAGTATATAATTAATATATCAGTCATGTAGTTCCCATAATACAAGCTCTGCTTAGTTTGGGGCTAGATGATGCTGTGTAAAAAAATGTCCAGCATTATTATTATTATTATTATTAGGAGGGTGAGAGTAGAGGAGAGGGGGTGTATTACATTGAGTACCTACTTAATAAGAAAATTTTGAAATTTAAATTGTTTTTGTAATTTTTTTACCATAATTTAAACTTTTAAATGGAATAAGACATTGTTTGATAAATATTAAAAAAATTGAAAATCATTTATTGTTAGGAAAGTCGTGTCTAATCATGACAATAACAAAAAAATCTTTGTGATTAACTGACATTCTAATTCTTAGGAATGTGGTTGAACAATTTTTCCGTAACATAGCCAAACAAACTGGGCCTTCGCCTTGGTTACCACCATAGAATTATGTATTATAATAAAATATGTATTATCACATTATTACAGCCAATCATCGGGTAGGTATGTACGTATTATGAAACAAATACTTCACTTTATGATTAGAACATTTTTTTCTAGAGCTACATTATAATTATGTCAATTTTGACAGTTTGACACAGCTCGAACTAGTCTTCGTTCGTATTGAAATAGCTTCGACCAAAAAGAGTTGATTTTGGGTTTTTCTCTTTTCTATTCAATTTGTTATTAAGGAAAACTAAGTTTATCTCATCTTTTAGATAGCATAGATTTATAGTTTGATTTATCACAGGCTACCTGTGATTATTACCAAAAGTTTACTGATTTTGTTTCAATTATTTGTGGGCCTGTACTGAAACATCAAAAGGTTTGCACAGTAATGGTTTGGTTGGTTGCTGACCTCAATTTTTTTTTTTTTTTGTATACAGTGTTAATTCCTCTACGTAATGAATACATAACAATAATTATCAGAACGCTTGCCCTCCTTGTGAAATTTTGATATAATTTTCAGTTGTACATTTTGCTAAAAACTTGTTAACTTAAAATCTCTGGTAAAATTACAGATGCAGCTCACTTCAGACCCCAGACGCGCTGATCGTGAGCGTAGATTCAAGCCGCCTCCGTCAACATCAGCCCCTGCTGAGGATCTGACTACAGATTATATGAATATCTTGGGTAATTATGTATATTTGCTTGGCTGCTTTGGCTGATTCGGCTCCATTATGATGTCAGAATGTGATAAATTGCAACGAACATAAACATTCTTCACTACCAGAGTGCTTGATCCCATGTCCAACAGTATATTTCAGGTTAATAATAATGAAGTGCTTCTATCATTTTAATATAACTAATACATGTCTGCTTGATAGCAGACAACTGTGTCAACTATGATCAGTTGAGGTATTTGTGTGGCCTATATTTACCTTCTACAATGGGAGCAAAGAAGATGATTACCACCTTTTGAAAGAGAGTGCTTCTATGAGCTAATATTTTTTTAAGTTCTTGAAGCTAACTAGCTAGTTAGCTTCAGTGTTAGCATTTTTCAAGGCATGTTAGGTGTGCTAACATCTGACCTAGCTAACATGCTCTACCGGACCAAATATAGTCTGGATAAAGAAAATATATCTTGAGCATAGCAAGATGAAACTATGAAAATAACAACTTGGTTTGAAATAAGCAAATGTTTGTAAAAAATATTATTCTATTCCAGAGCTCCTTGTTTCAGTTTCTGTTATAATTTTTCAGGGATGGTGTTTTCTATGTGTGGTCTTATGATGCGTCTAAAATGGTGTGCATGGACTGCTGTTTTCTGCTCCAGCATCAGTTTTGCCAACTCAAGAGTTTCAGATGATACTAAACAGGTTTGTAGAACTGTAAACAGGTTGAAGAAAATAGCAAATAGTAGGTGCAAATGAAATCCTTTAGTTCTTTTACTGTTGTAATTACTAGGCCTTTTTGAGCCATTATCAATACACTACAATAATTAATAGTGATCACTGACTAACCATTTAGATTTTTTTGTGGCCTGTGTATAATAAATATTTTATTTTGCAGATTGTGAGCTCCTTCATGTTGTCAATATCTGCTGTGGTTATGTCCTATCTACAGAATCCAGCACCTATGACTCTACCGTGGCAGACAGGCTCAATGTAGTTATAGTTATAGGGTAGTAAATTTCATATGAATTTATGTAGGTCTTAAAATTATGAAACCTTGATAAAATATTTACCACAAATCTTTGTTTCAATTCAATGTTCAATTCAATTCAATTCAACTAAATAGTGGTTAGTTACTTTATGTACATCCCATCCCTATGCATTGCCACTGCTGCTATGGATTAATCTCTAGAAATCGTGTAAATATTAGCATCCCTTCTTAGTTTGTGTCTGGAGTGGGCATGTATCCAGCTAATTTTATTGTTTTCGTGCTACCTTTTTGGGCACTTACATATATACTTTTTTGTAAATACATACATATTATACATAGTAAACACCCAGACCAGAGACAAATATTTGCAGATCATATAAACATTTGTCCGAGGCGGGGATCGAACCCGCAACCTTCTGCGTATCGGGTGGGCTTCCGCCCACTGCGCAACAGAGGTCGTCATACTTATATACACTTACTACCATACTTTTATTGCATAAAACCTTCCTTAACCTAACATAATTGTTCTATGATATAGTACCTACCAAAGAGAACGCTACGCTAAGAGTACCTACCAATGCAATCTTACCATACGTATGACTTTGCATTATTAAAAAGTAGGTACTCTGTGAACATGACATAGTAGATTGGTATCTATCCACTTATGGAATCGACTGTACCTTGGATGTTTTTCACTCTCGGAACAATAAAATAAATAAAAATATTCGTGTTGCTGGAATGTATCGAACATACTTTGCCAGTTCTTTAATGACAGTGACAGCCATAGTTACGACGTCTGTCTATTATTTTTTACCTGTGGATTGCTGCTCGTTTGCCGGATTTGCGGTATGTACACGTTTGTGATTACTATTTTTATTTTATGCTGGAAAAACTCATGTATATTAGTCTAATATTCTTATTTCAGCTAAGTTACGCATTGCCTGTGAAAACAGTGTATATTGGAAAGCTTTCAGGTGAGAATTTATTTATGTAGTAGGTTATTATCCGATCTGCTTTTAGTTCCCGGGTGCTCCTGGTATCTTTCTCTAAAGAAGGTATGCGTACATACAGTATCTCCTTCCACTTAGTTAATTTATTTACCCAATCGATTAGGTACCTCTGTTACTATTTCACGATAATTACACAATAATAAGTAATTTCAAGTACAAAGGTATAAAAAAAAATTAAGTATTTACTATCATATTTTGTTCTTCTTTTATGGAAAAAAATGATGACATAGAACAAAATATGTTTTGGCATAATACCTACTATAAGTTTTGTGTTCCAATACTAAGGGCTTGCAACCTGTTACATGTAATTCTAATGACTATGAAAAACGTGTGCATGTGCCAAATATTATGTTTTAACTGGCTTCTGACTACCCCTTCTTCGTATACCCATAGATCTGCATACTGAGTATAGATCTAAAATTACAGTTGTGTGCATGCTTGTTATGTTTTTCCTATATTGGACAATAATCATTCATTACTTAGTAAAAGACAATTGAGTTTGGCTATGAACTGGAATTATTGTCATCAGTGTGACCAGGAACCTAAACAATTCAATTATAGCAAAGTGGGATGTTAAAACCCACTTTGTGAGGCCACTATGACAATGCCTAAGAATGGTTCTAAGACGGCATCTAGTCTTGATTGTTTTATTGTTTTCAGTATGCCTCCCAAGAAAGTGGAAGAGCCTGAAAAGAAGCCCCTCATTGGACGAGTGGGTACCAACTTGAAAGTGGGCATTGTCGGAGTACCCAATGTTGGCAAGTCAACATTCTTCAATGTGCTCACTAAGAGTCAAGCTGCGGCTGAAAACTTTCCATTCTGCACCATTGATCCTAATGAAAATAAGTACCATTTTATTATTATTTTGACCTTATCTTGCACTACACTAATAATTGAGATAGAGCTCAAAAGCTTATTAAGTTCATATTGTAAAAACAGGAATTTTCACGTTATGCACTATGGGTGAAGGCACCAACTAAGTTTCGACTCATTCCGAGAGTCTTCATCAGGGTGAGTGGTTGCGACTTTCTCCTTCTGCGTTGCGGAAACTTAGTCGGTGCCTTCACCGATAGTGCAGTATGTGAAAATTCCCGTTTTTACAATATGAATAATCATGTTCACAATAGTTTTTGGAGCTTATTAAGTTACCTGCAGTAGAGAAGACTTATTTGTCTGTCTGTCTGTATTGGTTCTTCTGCCAACTCTTTTTAATATAATTTTTTTGGGAACTGTTCTTAGTTTAGATTTATCATTTTAGCTTGCTCTGCTCAAGGTACAGTTTCTTTAATTAGCCCATTTGGACTGGTAGAGCATGCTAGCCACATCAGATTCTGGCGCAGCTAACACACCCTATAACAGGGTCACATCGAACTAGTTAGCATTCAAGAATTTAATAAAGCCTTAGGACACACTGCTTACTAAGAGTGTCTTCAGACTGATGTCAGCGTTACATCGGCGCTGCTGCGTTCGATTTTGGATTCGGCGCTTTTTCTTTCTTTTGCTTTCTATGGTTTTGTGGTATCGTCGCGTCACATGATCGCTCGTCGAGTGTCCTTATGAACAGTCTTAGCACTAAAGAAAACTTTTTCTAGTCATAATAATCCTCATTTCTCTGCAACCTCAATTTTGTATATTACATAAAATAGTGTCAAAAATATTGACAAAGAATGTCATTACCTACAACATTAAATAATTTTGCTGATTTTTTTTGTATAATTTGAAAATGAATGAGTTCGAAAAGCACTTAGATAACTTGGATGTTGTTGACAAGCATGGTTTGAAAAATGTAAATGTTAACAAAAGTGTGACATACAAGGGTAGTATTAAGTTGGTCAGCAAACAAAAGCATGAAGTGAAAACAAAGAGAAAAAGGCCACTTGCTGCTGCTGTTCTAGGCTTGAAGAACACAGCTGCCCCACTGCCAGAAAAGCCAAAGTTCTATGATCCCTGGACAGACATTGATGCTCAAGAAATCTACCTAAGCTCTAAACCTACATGCTATCTGATTCTTAGTAAACCAGGAGCAGGAGCATACAGTCTTGGAGAAGCTATTTCCAAAAAGCTTAGTTGCGTCCATTTGTGCCCCAAGAATATAATTACTGATGAAATTGAACAAAATAGCCCCACAGGAATATGTATGGATTTCAACATGAAACACAACAATGTTTGTGTATCTGACAATATCTTGAAGATGTTGAAAGTTAAGTTAGACTCGCTAGCAGTGAAACACAGAGGATATGTAATATCAGGTTTCCCGTTGGTAACTGCAAGCAAAAGCTCAAAATACCTTGTAAATAGCCTGCATGGTGAAGAAGCTGTAATATCTATGCAAGAACTGATGTTTGATGTAATATGTAATCTAAAGAAAAAGAAACCCAAGAAGCCTAAGGCACAAACAGGTAGCCCTCATTCTTCGATAACAAGTGATGTAGAAATACTTGGTGAGGAAGAAGCTGAAGAAGAAGAACAAGAACCAGAAGAATTACCTGAAGAAGAAGAGGAAATCAAATGTGAATTGCCAAAATTCATACTAGACTCATGCTCTGATATCATATTTCCTGGACATGCCTACTATAATACCAAGAAAGCTGTATTACTACAGCAAATAAATACTCTGTTCAATTTAGAAATGAAACCAGACATCATCATTTACCTCACTTGCTCTGATAAAGACTTGGTAACAAAAAAGATGCACAAGTATCTAAATTACAAGAACAACATGAACACTGTCGAGCCATTCATAACAAAGACTCCTATGGAATTAAGATGGCCTAATAAGTATACTATGAGTGACTATACAAGCCCCTTTGACAGCCACATATTTAACCCCAAATACTGCTGCAGACAACCTGTTAATTTTTCAGCCAACTCTGTCAATCAGATGTGCAACTACAAACTTGATATCTTTCCTTATGTTGAAAACAAACTTAAGGATTATGAGCAAAATTATATCATCAAGCTTGATGCCAGGCAAACAGTTCATCAAATGATGCATCATATAACGGAAAGATTACTTCTAATGCCGGTAAAGACTGTCATAATACCAGAACCCTTGTACATGGAAGAGCCTCCAGAAGACATGGAAGATTTTTGGAAAACAGTAGAAGAACTAAATGTTCTTCGTAGCGGCGTTTTAAGTTTTAAGCGATATCCTTCGCCATGGTTCAACAGATGCCCTGTAGAGCTCAAACGAAGGCAGTCCACTAGAGGGAATCCTAAGTTAGCTGTAACTTTTACCAAACATGTGTTCCTTCTCTCTACACTGGATGCCATGGTTTCATTTTGCAGAAACCCACGACCTTACTTGAAGCTTAAATTTTTGGAGCCCACTTGTAGAACTGTTGTCATTGGGACTAAATCATCAGGAAAAACTATGATATCTGAATGCCTGTCATGGTTATTTGACACCCCAATAATTTATTATGCAAAGTTTTTGGAGAGTGAAAGACAGAAAAAATATGACACCTTTGCAAAAACGATCTTATCTGAAATAATCGCTACACTGGAAGATGCTCGCTTTGCTGCGTGGCAGGAGGCTGAAATGGAGAGATTTTCGAAACTTGATACATGGTGTAAATTGACCCAGTCAATACTGAGAGATTATACTCCACTTCTCATAGAAAGTTTTAGATATGTAAAGAAAGAAAAAGTAGTTGAAGAAACCCAAGAAAATGAAGAAGAATCTACACCAGAAGAAGAATCTAAACCAGAAGAGACTCCAATGCCAAGCTTCGAGTTTCTGAGCAAATTTAATACCTTGAGAAATCAACTTGCTAATTTGCCAATTATAGATGATTTGGATCTGTGTGAGAAAGCTCTTGAGAGTAAAGTGATCGCTCAATATGCTCCTGTTAATATCAAATTTGCGATCCCAAAACCGACAATACCAGCTTTAGGAGATGAAGATGTTATGTCCGCTATTGCAGCTTACATTATTGCCAATGAACTTCAAAAAGAAATCGAACCAACCATTGAAGAGTTGATGAATGAAATGATAAGAGTTTTGACTGCAATAGACACAGATTGCCAATCTGCCACTGGCTTCGATCAAATGTATGGAAAATATATCATAGACGGATTCCCATCAGATCCGGAGTATTGGGGCTTTCTCAGTGAATCTAAATTAATGCCAGATTATACATTAGCATTGATTGAAAACAGAGAATTTGACGCTGATTTGGCAGAATATTACAAAATTATTGGCAGTTCTCAAAAAAATCACTCCGAACGGTTCATGAAAGCCAGTGATACACTTATAGAAACTAAATTGCGTATGAAATTACCACCCGATACGACAATTTTGGATATGAAAATCATAGTCAATGACATCATCAGTAACATATTTAATTTCAAAATTCCAGAAGGTGGAGTAATAAATCCAGAAGATAATCCTGAAACAGAAATGACTAATTCATTTACTGAAGCTGTAGAAAAGTTCAAAGAAGACTGGGACACTATCAAATTAAAAGTAGAGGAATTTCATAAATGCTACATTGATGTGGAACTAGAGAACAAATCTGATGTTCAAGTGGTAGAAGAAATGTTACTCAAACTGAGACAAAGCTACATGATACCATGTGAGCCGAATGAAGACGAAGAAGCTGACGACCAAGGTGACGAAGAAGATATCCCTAAGGATATAATGACTTTCAATAATCCTCGGAATTTGTGTGAAACCAGCATTTACTGCCCTATTGCTTATTACGATCACGGGGTATTGTGGGAAGGAAAACCGGAGTTCGGAATCAAATACGACAACAAATGTTATAATTTTTGCAAAGAAGAAGCTTTAGAGTTGTTTAAGAAAGATGTTTCGAAATATCAGTCGTACAATAAGCCATACAAAGGTTTCCCACCGCTTCGTATTTGTGTCATCGGCTGCATTGGAAGCGGGAAGACAACATTGTCAAAATTACTTGCTAAAGAACTTGGTCTGTTGCATATCGATTTTGCGGAAGTTATAAATGATTTACTAATGCCTAAACATTTCAAAAAGGTTGGACGTCGTCATGAGAACACTTTTACTGATGTTCCTATAGATGATGAAGCAGTTATGGAATTTCAAATAGATGAAGGTAATGAAAATCTTTTATCAGATATTTTATCGAACGAGACAGAACTAAGGCGAATGGTTTACAATTATTTTGAACGAGGAGCACCGATTCTCTCACCGCTTAT
This sequence comes from Perizoma flavofasciatum, assembly GCA_958496245.1. Lineage (NCBI taxonomy): Eukaryota > Metazoa > Arthropoda > Insecta > Lepidoptera > Geometridae > Perizoma > Perizoma flavofasciatum. The sequence continues at coordinate 5,718,406 of OY292425.1, read as the reverse complement.
GGAAAAGTTCATAACAAAACTATGGTTTCAAGATCCATTTGTGAACACAGGGTTTATTTTAGATGGTTACCCACGCTTACCTACAGATACTGAAGATATGGTGAACTGTTTCTGTATACCTGATTTAATTATAGAAATTGAAGGAAGTTCGGAAGTCACACTTCAACGCCTATCATCTAAAATGTTTAAAACATGGAAAGTCCAGTTAAATGAAGCTAAAGAAAAAGCTAGACAGAAGTTTGATACTGAAAGAAAGGAGTGGATGAATTTCTTGACAAAAAACATCGTAATTAAACTTATTATTGATGAGATTTTAGAAAATATGTTTTTCTCTACTGTTGAACCTGTTAAAGGCCTCTCTAGAGAAAGTGTTATAATGGACGCGCATCCATCAGGTTCATCAAATGTAGACGCGAACTTATTCAATTCTTACAATGAAATGATACTTGAATTTCCCGAACCAGTCGATCAAAGTGAGTGGGAGAAACCAGATGAAGTTCATGAAAGAATCGATGCAAGAATAGAAAGTATTTATGAAACTGATGATGAAAATATTCAAAGCTTGAAGGATCTTTTAACTGAACAAAGAATTAGGGTTGTGCCTATAAATGGAACGAAATCTATTGAAAAAGTTATTAGAATCGCACTTTCCAAGTTGACAAACCTAAGAAGCAGATGCGAATCATTGTTCGAACAAACATACATCGTTAATACTGATATTGCAGAATTGCTACTGCTAGAAGGTTTTTGTCTCATGAGTAAATTCATTCGCATTTGCCCTGTGTACGTCTATGACAATCCTGATGCAATACAGAGTGTATACAAGCTTAGTAGACGCAAAGGCAAGATATATCCTATCGTTCATCGGTCTTACCTCTACTTTATGGGGGGGCCAGGGGCCGTGAAAAAATTTCGAACCAATCCCCTAAAGTATATTTCCAATAATAATATCATCTTATTCAAAGAATATCCCATAAGAATTGGCGTCATTGGACCCCCCAAATCAGGAAAAAGTTCACTGGCAGCTAAACTTGCTAAACGCTATGGATTAATTTGCATATCCAAAGGGATGGCTATACGTCATATTATAGAGGATCTATACTGGACTGAATTAGGGACCAAGATGCTGGCAGCTATCAACTCTGGAGAGTGCATCAATGAAGACCACATTGTACAAGCAATTCAAACTATTGCAATAGATCATCGAACCATAACTTATGGTTTCGTCCTTGATGGATTTCCTGAAACAGCGTCGGAAGCTATGGAACTATGTAAAGACGGCCTTTATCCCAATATCGTTTTCGACATTCACTCTAGTATTGGCACCATTATAGACAGCTCACAGCTTGAGATGTATTACGATATACTAAAACATAAGCCACCCTATTCGCGTCCATTTATAGAAAACAGGTTCGAAAAATGGTCGGATAGAAGTTACAAAATCCGAGATTGGATAAATAATGACTATCAAAACTTGTATGTCCTAGACGGGAATGAGTCAAAGTGGCAGTGTTTAGAAGATGCCGTCAAAGTTATTAATGAATTTATTCCTAAAGTTCATTACTACTTAACCAATGTGGAAACTAACATAGTGTCTGCAGACGTCATGTGTATTTCAAACGAAATATTCCAGCAGAGAATGTCGTGTTACAAAAATATGTGCCCGCTTTGTCTCAGTGCGAATGTGCTAAGGCATAGTAGTTATCCTGTTGATAGAAAAGGTGTGGTACAATATATGAACAACTTCTATTGGATATGTGCTGATCACATGAGCAAGGTGCTGAAGAATCCTCATTGCTTTTTGACAGCACAGAAGGTTGAAATTCCCGAAATTCCTGCTGTCGTGAAAACTGTGAGCATGGATCTTGTTTATGAAAACGGTATTTGTATTGTTAATTATGCCGAGAACCTGCCGTCTCAAAAGCTTATAAAGGGAACCAGTAAATACGCTGCAAGTTTTCGAGGTAATACTTATTTATTTTGCGGTGGGAAATGCCTGGCAAAGTTCTTGGCTAAACCTCACATGTACTCCGATATAACTGTATTCAAAGAATCGAAATTGTTCCCACCGCTCTCTCTGAACAAACTGCCGAATCTTGGATACCTCGAGCAAACTGTTGGGAATTTGATAACAGACGCTTGTTGCTCTGTGAATGTCTTTCGGCCTAAATATCCTGGATTGCCCTTCCAGTTGTCTGCTTTACTGCAGATTGCGTTATACTTGAAGACGCACAATCCACGCGCCGATAAGTCTATGTTGCCGAAGTACTTGAAAGCGTCCAGCGTGTATGACGCTCGATGCAAGCTGATCACGCATGTCGGCTTGCTTCTTAGATCCATGGATAATCCGTTTGCTTGTTACCCTGTGTGTTGTAAGGATGCAAAGACCTGTGACTCGGGAACTGTGAGAAAGCCATCAAGCTTTGCCACAAGTTCAACCAAAGCGTCTGTAACGATATTTGAGTTAAACAAATAGTTGTAGTTTATTTAAAAGATTAAATTATTCATAATAAAGTCAAATAACATAAAGAAGCAGTTTTCATTTTAATAAAACTTTGAAAATTGTTCAGGTAAAGTCTCTATTAATTCGTGTAGTATGCTGAAATTGGCATTGAAGTCTAACAATTCATCTTTTGTTTCAGCACGTAGGGTACCTGTCCCTGACGAGAGATATGATTACCTTTGCGATTTCCATAAACCAGCCAGGTGTGTTCCTTTTTAAACCCTTTGCATCAATATTCACAATAACGTAAAGTTAGACTATCACTATACTATGTTGCACACAGGCTATTGGACAGCCTGTATTTGCTTGGACAACATACTCATTCAATGCCCGAAACTTAAAAATTGCTTACTGAGGTTTTATTTCAGTGGCAGGCTGGACTAGTTCCTTGATGCTTACTGAGGTCTACTAGCTGGAAGAAGGTCCGGAAAACCATATAAAGCCACGTTTTTTTACAGTCATGCCATATTTTTTACAGTCAAATCTGATTATTCAATACGTTATTTAGAAGAATTACAAAATTAGTACACATGCCATAGATCATAGAAATATTTCTTTGTCATAAGTGTGCTAGAGTTTGATGCTCTGCATCGCAATGTAGCGGCATGATAGAAACACATATTTACCTTTTGGCTATTTCAGCAAAGTGCCCGCATTCCTGAACGTGGTCGACATCGCCGGTCTGGTGCGCGGAGCCGCTGAGGGGCAGGGCTTAGGAAACGCTTTCCTCTCACACATCAAAGCCTGCGACGCCATCTTTAATTTATGCCGTGAGTTATGAGCAGCATCAACCCTCATTATCCTGAACGAGCGAAGATCTCCGATTCAAGTTAGAAAATCGGCACTTTATGTATGTATGTTTGTCCGTCGATAATTGTCAAATGATTTATCGGCATTCATCGACGATTTTCATGAAAATCGTGCCGCATTAGCTTACTTGAATAAATGATGGTTCAAATACATACATGTATGTTTATTGGCTATACACACCATCCTTTATCATCCACATCGATTCCTGTCTATCCAAAGGTTGTCTGGAAGATATGGCTATTAGCGATAACACCGCCCATTGTACTCCCGCGATTAGATTGTAATTTGCTCTGTTTGAATTTGTAAGCAACATAATAATGTGGAGTACATACAACAAAGTGTTATCTACCTATCTACATTAGTATTTGACCATCAGGTGCTTTCGATGACGAAGACGTTATCCACGTGGACGGCGACGTGAACCCCGTGCGAGATCTCGAGACGATCGGCGAGGAGCTTAGACTGAAGGACGAGGACCAACTTCTGAAGGACCTCGAGAAACTGGAGCGGGTCGTGGTGCGCGGCAATGATAAGAAACTCAAGCCTGAATACGTGAGTAGAAAAGCTTCCTCGAATATGCAGTGTAACGGTATAAAGTTCTTGAAAAAATTTAAGACGGGATGGAAGTTAGAATTGAAATGCCTTCTATGGCATATACAATTATTCATTTAGCTTTTCTAAGAAATGTGTAAGATTTTCTAAGCTAAGCTTTACAATTAGCCTAAGTGTAGTAATTTTCTGCGTCATAATATTCCGTTTAAAATAAAAGAGCTTTTCGTGGAGACCAATTTTGCAACGTAAGTCGACGCAAAAACGCTCGAGCGACTGCGTTTCTTACGAACGCTGCTTTTTATCAGGGTACCACACGGGCGTAGCCATAGTAATAAATTAAATGATTATTTTTAAATATTTTATTACAGGATTCATTGATGAGAATCAAGGCTGTATTGGTAGATGAAAAGAAACACATCCGTTTCGGAGACTGGAGCGCAGCAGATATCGAAGTCCTCAACAAATATCTGTTCCTAACCTCAAAACCGGCGTTGTACCTCGTTAACTTATCAGAGAAAGACTATATTAGGTATGTTGAATATTTTATTTTCAGTTAAAAAATTAAAACCTATTCCAAATGACGGTAAGTTGACAAAATAGACGTACTCATAAACTTTGCTGCTTTATACATCATCAAAAAAGCAGGAGTTCCTGAATATTTACATGGAAAGCTCAAATGGCGAAGTGATAAGTCAGGCAGAATCAGAACAGTGCGTAATGATACATTAGAAATACCGCGACCTAAACTGGAGCGATTTAGGGGTAGCTTCCGTTTCGCAGCATCAAAGGGCTGGAAAGTTCTTTCTCCACCTATTCGACACAATTTAAGATGAATTGCAAAAACTGGCTCCTGGAAAAACAAAAATCCGAATGTTGTTGGGAAGTCGTACCTGACTAACCTTATAATATATATATTATATCTTATATAGCAATAAACATTTAAAAGTAAATTAAATAGAATAATCTACTCATGTATTTTGTTTATTGTGTGTTATAATTTCCTAACATACCTAGGTACCTACATATATAATATCGCCTTAGGGACTGTACTTCTATGAAAGTCATACCAATTATATATATTTTTAGTGGTAGCTGTGAGCGTCAGCAGCTACATCAGCAGGCGAGGCTGAAAAACAGCGTGGCTGAGTCCTCGACCTTTTTACTTATGTACAAACATACCTTCTCACTATACCTACTATTTTAAAAACCTACTTATTATGTTGTACTTAAGCTAGGTATGTTTGTTTAAGTGTAGGTAAGTAAATAAATGCCCTTTTATTTTATTTATTTATTTATTTAAAAAGTCCAATATGAAATTTCAACCCACAGTTTTTCACCCTTACAGCCCGTTCCCACTTGTCGGCTGTCGGGTCCGGGTCTTAATCGGGAGTCGACACCTCTGTTCACATTGTGCCAATTTTTAACACTCTCCGCGAAGCGGCTGTACACGATGGACGTCGGCGTAGTTCTTGTTGTGAACATTCTTGTTTTTTGATGTACATATTATAATTTGTGAAGAAAACGAAATGACAGCTAAGGAAAGAAAATACTGGGTGCAAAATTTTAAAATTTAATTTGGGAACATTTTAGAATTTAATAACACAATTGAGAAGTGAAGAAATTACGTTTTTTAATTATTTTAGGATGTTAATATGTGCAAATTTTACGTGGTGCGCGGAACAAGGGGTAGCGGAGAGTGGGTTTTTGGCCCCGACATCCAACAAATGTGAACAGCGTCATTTGTTACTTACTCATAAGCGAACGAGATCCGACCCGATTAGGGTGCTGGCAAAACACCCGACATTTCTTGTCGGCGCCGACACAAAGTCGGTGTCAGATAAGTGTGAATAGCTTCATATAAAATGCTCTGCCACTGGAACATCCGATTAAAATCCGGGCCCGACAGCCGACAAGTGGGAACGGGCTCTTAAGGTTCGGATTTTTTCATAAAATTTATATTAATAGGGATTTTAAAAAAAAACATTTATAGCCGTTCACAATAAATTAGCGAAGATATTGCGTAACATACACACAAACAGATGAATTGAGAACCTCCGCCTATTTTGAACTTCAATACACGTTCGTGTAAGAAACGGGCCTCTGACAACCTCCTACTTGGGTATCTTGAGGGTATCACAGATTTACTCACAGAGTATGTATCTGAGGGTCTCCATTAAGGGGAATATAGTCGTAAGCGTGTTTTTTTTTGTATGACTTCAAAGAGTCACTAGGAAGTGTTGCAATAGAATTATAGAAAACACGACGGGGGGTTATAAAATTTTGTTAAAATACTTGTTAAGTTTTGCCAGCTATGTGTGTTTTAGGTATGTTATTTTTCAAATTCAAATTAACACACATAGTGTTTTAGGTATGTTATTTTTTATTTTCATGTTGATGAGTAATGTTTCGGAACCTATGTACATTGCTTTATGTATGTTGACGACCTCTGTGGCGCAGTGGGCGAAGGCCCGCCTGAGACGCAGAAGGTTGCGGGTTCGATTCCCGCCGCGGGTCAGAGGTTTGTATGATCAGCAAATATTTGTCTCGGGTCTAGGTGTTTACTATTCATAATATGTATGTATTCCAAAAAAAATGCATGTATGTAAGTAGTATATCAGTTATGTAGTTCCCATAATACAAGCTCTGCTTAGTTTGGGGCTAGATGATGCTGTGTGAAAATGTCCAGCATTATTTGTTTATTTTTATATGATACTAGCTGTACCCGCGACTTCGTTCGCGATTGCCATCCCTCCAGACGAATTATTCGCAAGATAACAGTGCTGAATTTCAGGATAAAAAGTATCTTATGTCCTACCCCGTAGTGTGAACTCAAATCATGCCAAATTTCATTTGAATTGATTCAGTAGTTTCGGCGCTATGCGCGGCCCAAATTCTGACAGACAGACTGACAAAAATAAAAAAAATAAAAACATTTTTGGCTTCAGAATCGATTTTCCTTCAAATTTTTTTTTTCAAAATATCTATAATGTACAGAATTGGACCTGTTACGTTCTTACTATAGTATAGATGAGTAATTTGAATTTTAACTCAGGAAGAAAAACAAATGGCTGCCTAAACTGAAGGAATGGATTGATAAGAATGATCCGGGAGCGCCGCTCATCCCCTTCTCCGGCGTGTTCGAGAGCAAGCTGCTAGACATGGACGCAGCCGAGAGGCAAGCGTACTTGAAAGACAATAACTTATCAAGGTGAGTGCACCGACACCATTATTTATGTTAGTATTTTGCCAAATTTCGCGATCAGTATACATTTTGCAAAGAATTTTAAAAGTTGCAATATTTTCTTGTTCCTTTCAATCGTTGTTTCCACAAGAATTAATTTCAAAATAAGTTTGCTAACATTTTGAAAAGTTGCAATATTTTCTTGTTCCTTTCAATCGTTGTTTCCACAAGAATTAATTTCAAAATAAGTTTGCTAACATTTTGAAAAGTTGTAATATTTTCTTGTTCCTTTCAATCGTTGTTTCCACATTCGGCTAACATTTTAAAAGTTGCAATATTTTCCTGTTCCTTTTAATCGTTTTTTCCATGAAAATTAATTGAAATTTTTTTATACATAAAAACAATATGAATGAAATGGTTGCTGTTTATTCGAAATGTTGTATTTTAACAAGGAAGCAATTCGTTACATTATTTTTTTATCACAAAATATGTTAAGTTTCAACTGATCGCAAACTTTTTGATGTGTAGTTGTTTCAACGAACGTGCACGGCGCGGTGCTATAGATAAATTAACTATCTATAGATTGAAAATTATTTATTGCACAACTAAAAAGAAGTTTACTTACACGAACTTAATGCCAGATGGCATTATCTTCCAGCTAACCTTCATGTGATGTGGAAAACAGTCTTATTGTACAGTATTGTTTTTAAACAGAATCTGAAATCACTCTGATGTATACCCTAAGTCAAAACAAGTCGGTGCGCCTTGTTTTGACTTCCGCCTTGTACGGAGAAGGCGCACCGACTTGTTGCAATTATTGTTTGTGTTTATCAAGTTTACAACACAAACAATAATTATAGTTTTTAAGGGTATATAGCGCGTTTACCTTTTATATTATCATCCCGACGTTTCGGCTGTGTTGAAACAGCCGTGGCCATGGATAGACTTAAAGTGTATGGAGCTACCGAGCTCGAGTGTGTGTAAGGTGCAGAGCCGGTGTGAGAATTTCGCCGCCATGCCGGTCGATCGGCATACTGTTTTACAAGTGTGTGCGTTTTTTTTATACTACTAAACAGGCAAACAAATTAACGGCCCACCTGGCGGTAAACGGTTACCGTAGCCCACAGGTTCTCAAACATATTTATTCCACCGCCCACTTTGAGAATAAAAAAAATCCTAGCGCCCCCCAAAGTTTTTAAACATAACAAACCTATGCTTTCCCCTCTAGACCGCCTTAGCGCCCCCAATCTTCTAGAGCCCTTCTACCGCCCCCCTGAAGGCCTTCAGTGCCCACAAGGGGGCGTTATCGCCCACTTTGAGAAACAGTGCCGTAGCCCATGGACGCTTGCAATACCAGAGGGATCACTAGCTCGTTGCCTCCCTGAGGTATCTCTTACTATCCTCTCCATACAAAGGTTGTCTGGAATAGATCATTTTCAAGCGATAAGGCTGCGCATTGTACTTTCTGTATAATAAGATCTTGTTATTATGTTATTTGTTTAAGGTGTACGATAAAGTATTTTCATTCATTAATTCAAGACGAAAGATCTCATGAGCCTGTAATTTCACCGGCAACCACATCCTTCAAACCGGAACACAGCAATGAGAACATTAATGTATGGCGGCAGAAATAGGCATGGTGGTAGCACTTCCCCGGACGAGCCGGCATACTTTAGTTAAGTTCTTCACTTTTAAAGTTTGTGTCGCAGATTTTTTTTTAAATAGTCTGTCCTATCACGACATCATCATCATCATCAAAAGCTTATAGAAGTCCACTGCTAGACTTAGACTTCCTTAAACAGTCCAATGTCGAACGATCTTGTCACCTTCATCAACCGGCTAACAAGCTATAGTAGTCAATAATGAAAAATAAACAAATTAATAATTTTATTATATCGCAGTGCGCTGGATAAAATCATCGTGCAAGGATACAAAGCTCTGCAACTAGAATACTTCTTCACAGCTGGACCGGATGAAGTAAAAGCATGGACTATTCAGGTTAGACCCGTTCCTGTATTAGATTTCTATTAAAAAAATCACGAATCAGTCACCGACCGCCTCAACTTTTAAAATATCTATCATGCGACTTCTTTATATCTTTCAGTAAGGCAATTGCACCGTTATTATTTTACATAGTTGTGTCCATCCTAAGGTTAACTAAGATATTACTTATTTTGCTCGGCTCCTAAAGGTCGTAGCGTGATGTTAAATAGCCTATAACCTCAAGAATAGGGCTATCGAATGCAAAAATATTTTTTCAAAATCACATTTAAACACAAAACAAACTCTTCAGCTTTATTATTAGTATAGATAAAGAGTTCATCTATATTTCTTCTCTAGAGTATAAGCCGTTCGTTACTTGTATTTGCAGAAAGGAACTAAGGCACCTCAAGCCGCCGGCAGGATTCACACGGACTTTGAAAAGGGCTTCATAATGGCCGAGGTGATGCACTTCAAGGACTTCCGAGAGGAGGGCACAGAGGCCGCTTGCAAGGCCGCCGGGAAATACAGACAACAAGGTAACGTCTTTTTAAAATAAATAAAATAACACCCAACACAATGCTCCTGGGGGTATATGCGGAGTTTTGCAACATGTCGAACGGTGATCGTATCGAGAATTACATTTGGAAATCTTGTCAATTCGGTCACCGGTTCGACATTTTTTTTCCTATTCGTGACTCAGCATAGACCCTCTGGGTGTCTAGACAATACTCACGCTTACTTTTCCTTTCACGCTAACGCAAATTTGTCAAGGTAAAACTTGGCAGCTGTCACGTGACACAGCTAATGTTATTTCCATACAATTCAATCTTTCTGCAGGCGCTAACGCCAACATAAATTAGTATTTGTCTAGACCTCCGACCCCACACTAGTATTCCGTTTTTCCCCTTTTTTGGTATGATTTAAATCACACATTTTACCACAATCTCACATGATGGTCGAGGATGTAGTACGCTTGTCTAGAAAATACCTATTTACATTCGACTCGATGACTCTTAAATTATATATAGTTTATCAGAGCAGACAGCCACCAGCAACCAGTTCCATTCCATTTAACTGCATTCATATTAGTGATGAAAGTTGGTGTCCTAGAACCGAAAGTACGAAAACCAATAATGGAATAAAAGTGTTAAAGTTCGCAAGCATGTGCCATCATCGGTTAGTGTTCCAATAAATCGGCAATGATCTTACAACTTGTCATGTGGAATGCTATGCAAAACATGTAAAAGCCTTTTAATACCCCATTATTATTTATTTATTAGAAGTGTAGCTATTTTGTTTTAAATAGGAACATACTGTACTTAGTACTAGGAGATGGTGTTGGAGACTGCGCCACAGTTTTTATAACTATTACGGTTATCTTCGTTTTTCTATTCATTTTTTGGGCGAGGTAAGCAAGTGGCGATCACAATGGACCTGTTCTGGCCGTATTGATATGAAAGCCACAAAAAGTTGATAAAAAAAATATACCATCGTTTCCTTAAGTAAGTTCGTGTGCCTACTTTTATTGTTTAGAAACATGTTTTTCTTTTTTTAAATTATTATTTTCTTGGTCACAGGGCGAAATTACACGGTCGAGGACGGCGATATAATTTTCTTCAAGTTCAACGCCGGCGCCGGACTCAAAGACGCCAAGAAGAAATGACAAGGACGTGATAAGGTACTCCTGTTGCTAGTACACATGCTGTACTTCAACCTCGTACTGTATTCACTATTGCACGTCGTGTGAATAAGGACTTACATAAATAATTATTTATAATGCAGTGTTTAATGGAATAAAAGTGTTAATATTTGTAATTATGTAGTTTATTTAAGTGCAACCATTGCTTATCAGTGGTGGATAGTCTATTTAATGTTTTGCAACAAGAGTTTCATAGGGGAACCATCTTTGCAGAACTGCCGTCCCTTAGTCTCAGCGCTATATTTGCTACTGACATTACATAAATTATACTTAAGGCCCAAAACGATGAATTTACATTTAAGGTACATTAGCGATTGGTATCGTATTGATTAAAACGCTCGGGAATATTTGTACTTTGGCCTTTTAACTGATTTAAAAAAAATTTTTTTCGAGTACAGCCTGTCTATGGAGTGACACTGGAACTATAATTGAATTCTGCTACCATATAAGCCAGTACTAAATTCATTAAACTGAGTGAACTCTGATTGGAAAGAGTGAACTTTTTCATTCAAATACCTACTATTTATACATTTGATGTAACAGTACATTTGATCGAAATATTTACTCAAAACCGCTCTGGATATAATATTCGCTCTGGCAGTATGAAAGCAGCATTAGGCTATCCGCCACTGATTATTTGGACGACCCGGTGAAGACCCGTAACATAGTTAAATCTAAACTATCTATAGAACTTCGACCATCTCTTCTATACGTGTAATTGGATACTCCTGTGTGTTATTATCGGCTTCAGAAAACAAATTGTCTAAGACGATGCGTAATTGCTTGAGAAATCGCTTCAGGTTGACGTGTGATAATATCGCTTGCTCCATGACGGGCGCTAGCTTCTCCTTGTCTTTCTCGGATTTTTTGAACACGTTATTCCAAATGTACGATAGTGCTTGGACGACAGCTTCTTCCCACTCCTAGAATAAATAAACATCACAAGTCACTAATACAATATTTTTATTTCAATCAATATCGTAAGTTTAGAAACGACACTTGCATAATTTTCACCAAAAACGGGAGAGATACACTGGTTTTTATTACAAAAATTATATCGTTTTGTGCAAATACATTATTTATTCAAATGATCAGTGTGCTGGAGATAGTATAGAAAAACTACTTACTGATCATAGTAAACATCCCGTTTTTTGATGATCAATTGTCCCTTTAAATTTTAGTTAGATTCAAAATGAGAAGTAATGAAAAAAAGAGGGCTCAAGAACTCTCGTTGACATTTTTGGTCGAAGTCTATGTCCAGCAATACGTGAGGAGTGTGTATTATAGTGAGTCGTGAGGAAACCAGAATGTCTCAGAACAAAAAAAAACTAATAAAATAATGCTTTGCAAGGCACACGGAATCCATTCACCACATTGGTTCTTTTGTCATCATCACTTGAATTAAACAGAGCGCCAATACGTTTAAGGATTGGCCAACGGAAGCGCCATTTTGTTTTATCTATTCCACGATTGGTTGACGTTAAACTAGTACGTACTTACTTGGTAATGCTCATACAAAGACGTGAGAGTCATCATCTCTTCAATAAGTTTTATTTTAAATTGGTCCTTGGTGATTTGCTTGAGGATGCAAATAATGAGATAGCCAACTGCTGTCACGGTGCTGCCGGCCCTAAAAATAAAACCAATAACATTATACCGGATAATCATAAATGGTTCTTATCTCGAAAGGTTGCAGAAATTAATGAGTTATTTAGTTTAAAAGTGTTCACGTAGGTTAACGGTCGATTATTATTTTACCACCAATGTGACAAACAATTAAAGCCTACCTGTTGGGCTGACCAGAGGCATCACAAGTACGTTGTCGAACTTTAAAGATTTCAAAACGCCCTTTTGAAGAACATTCTTCAATCGGCTCCAAGAAAGGAGGGCCTTCTCAATTCGTCCTCTTGTTTTTATAATAAGTTTCTATAAATACCTGCAAACATTTTCCCTTAACGCAATGATTTGATTCACAGTGTTCACTATTCTGCTGTGAGTATCTCTCATCAAGAATTCTAAAGGATCGCAGTCCCCCGGCGGCAAAGATCCATACTGAACCAACAATCGTTTTTGAACGACTATGAACTGTCTTTGCAGAACATTCAATTCGTCCTGCAAAAGAAAATCAGCGAATTATAAAAAAAAATGGTGCTTGCATTTTCACCATAACACAAAATGCAATGTCTGGAGTATTTAAATGTTGTTACAATTTACTTGTAATAAATAAATAAATAAATAAAATAAATAAATTAATAAAAAAATAAATAAGATAGAAAATGCTTTATTGCACATGATAAAACAAGTACATAGGCGTACTTAATGCTAATTAGCATTTTCTTCCAGCTAACCTTTGTGTTATGAAGAGTGAAGCGGTAGTGCGTTTGGCTGATTATCAAAATAAGAGAACAATTTATTAAATAAAATAAATAGCTACTTAAAAATAAAAAATAAACTACATACATAAAATCAAACATAATTGATACTTAAATACATACCTACATCCAAATATATATATAGATACATACAAATATAACAAAAATGCTCAATTTTGTCGAATATTTTGTAGAGAGATGAAATGTTTGTAGAGTTTGGATTTGAAGACTCCAATGGATTTCTACATGGATTTTACAGCAGTACGGATTTCTACTGGAATAGAGTTACACAAGCGGATCGCAGTGACAGTAAAAGAGTCCGTATAGAAAGAGGTAGAACGCTCAGGGGTCAGGAGTCGAAAATGTTGAGAGGAACGAGCAGGACCGTCTTGAGAGAAGAGTGGAGAAAAACGTTCTTTGAGGTAGTTTGGAGAGAAAGGATTATGGAGGGTATTGTAAAGGAGGCAGAATATGTGGGTATCCCGGCGATACTGAACTTTAAGCCATTTTAACTGCGAGCGGTAGTATGTGATGTGGTCATACTTGCGTAGACCGTACAAATATCTGATGCAGAGATTCAGCAACCGCTCCAGTTTGTTAAGCTGTCCCTCGGTAGCGTCAGGATAGCACATATCTGCATAATCTAGGATAAGAGGATAGAGTTAACAAGAGTTGCATTGGCAGAAATTTTGCATGCGTTTTAGAGCATGCATTGAACCGTACATTTTCCTGCTGACTTCGGTAATCCGATAGATTCGGATTCGGCTTCGGCTCCCAGGATAGATTTTCGGTCATGACGAGGCCAAGGTTCTTCACCTCAGAACAGTAGACCAAAGGAACATCATTATATTTGACTGAACATAGAGAGTTTTTGTCTAGTCTGGAGATGAAGGCCTTACTACCGGTGATCATTACTTGAGTCTTGCTGGTGTTTATTTGAAGACTAAATTTCCTAGACCAAGAGGAGACAGCACGTAGGTCTTCAGTCAGCAGGTCGACTGCATCATTTATGTCGTCAGGATTAAAAGAGAGGTAAAGTTGGACGTACCAGCATATAAATGAAAGGAAGCAAAACGAAGACCACTAACTAGGGTATTAATAAAAATAGAGAAGAGAAGAGAGAGGACTCCACCCTGCGGAACGCCAGCCACAACGTCGTACCAGCTGGAGTGAGTGTCATCAATTGGGACACGTTGTTGGCGTCCACTAAGGTAAGACCGAAACCAATCGCAGGCCGACAAAGAAATTTTAAGGGAGCGTAGTCAACACAGTTGAAAGCGTTACTGAAGTCAAGAAGAGTTAGTAGGGTAAGTTTTTTGTCGTTCATAGCCAATCTCATGTTATCAGAGATTTTGATGAGAGCGGTGCTAGTGCTATGATCAGTGCGAAAGCCCGACTGAAGAGAGTTTAAGAGAGAATGTGATTGAAGGTACTGTGAAAGCTGGCGGTACACAACACGTTCCAGAACTTTAGAGAGAAAAGGAAGAATAGGAATTGGGCGAAAGTCTTTAACCTCGGAGGTAACAGATTTTTTAGGAATAGGAATTATGTATGCCTATTTCCAGATGGAAGGGAAGTAACCAGAGGAAAGAGAAAAGTTTATGATGTATAGAATACAAGGCAGGAGAAGATTAAGGGGTTATAAGGTCACGGCCAAGGCCATCCTGTCCTACTGCTTTACTAGTGATACTGGTTATAATGCGTCGTATTTCATCTTCCCCCATAGAACAGAAAAAGGAAGGAAGCCTGGTTGTGTTAATTTACCTAGTTCTGCAATGTTATTCTCCCTCACAACATTATCAACACAATGTGTGACTGTTGAAAAATGTTTGTTTAAAGCATCTACGTCGACTGAAGGTTCAGCTGATGTTTTGCAACGGCCAAAACCTAGGCTATGAAGAAGCTTCCACATATTATTTGGGGTACCAGTGCTGATTTTTCCAAAAATAAAGCATCGCTTATCTACGCTAAGCTACGGGTTTACGTAAGTTTTACGGGTCTTTATCGCGTTTATTATTTTTATTTTTTTCCTGACGTTTCGACTGTATTGCAACAGCCGTGATCAATAAAAAAGGTAAACGAGATAAAGACCCGTTATGTTTTCATAAACTTAAAATTATGAAAACATGAAAATGTGCACTCTTTTATTCAAAATTAACTGATTTTAATGAACTGGCTACCAGCCAGCATTAGAACTGATGGCAGAAGATTTAAAATTAAATGTTTTTTTTTATTGTACCAAATACTTTCAAATAATGATTTGAATGGACTTGGACAATCATTTTGTTTGTTCTATTTTTCAGTTCGAAATTTTATTATTGTCTGTGGTGGTGTGATGCCAATAATAAAATTCTAGTTTTGTACTAACTTCTGATGTCTTAAGTTTCAAGCGCTCCTTAGCGTGAGCTTCAATGCTCCTTAAAAACTTATGTATGACTTGTTTCACAAACTCGCTGTCATATTTCAATTTGAATTGGAAGTCCTTCACGCCCATTCTTTTGTAGTGATTACTCAGACGCAGCAAGAAATGGTCTAATATCGACGACATTTCTGTGAATTCGTCTGCTTCTATGAGATATTGAGTTGGTGATGATTTTATGGTCACTGTTCTTTTTGTTGATCTGTATACGAACGTTACGCTTTCGGGGCCGCCTTCATTCTTTAGGTCTTCTTCTGTGAAATCTGAAAATTATTATTAATATCCTATACATTGAACTTTGGTCTTAGTAGGTAATATCAAAATTATTTGAAAACACCTATGTTAATAATGACAAACTTTCAAGTTATGGCATTCCTTGATTTTACTAAAATAAGTACCTACTGGATCTACTTTCGCACTTTTTTAGAAAATCATGGATTTAGGTGGATTTGAAATATTGCTCACGGTTACATATTGGTGCATGTAAAACCGCCCTAAGATAAAAAAAATGTCTTCGAAGCTGTATAAAAACTTGAAACCGCGACTACGTATACCTACTGAGTGAGACAAGAAGGAAAATACTTCTTCAAAAAGACGTCACCTGTAAAAATCTGATTTAATTCAATGCAAGGTTGATTTCCCTCAACAAACAATTTCAATTTGTTCTCTATCTCAGCTTCAACAGGATAACAAAACAGACTCAACGGCATCAGCACATCTCTCGATATCATAACTATCTTTCCCGAAGAATCAGTGATCGTAAACAGTATCTTAATACGAGATTCTGATATGTCGAATTCGCTGGACAAAAACACTTGAGTCTCTATGATCTCTGAGCCGTTGACACTGTCCAAACAGATGGTTGATTCTGAGCATTCGATTGGTGGACAGGAAACATAAGTTATTTGAACACTTTGTATAAGTTTCGGGTCTTCGCAGTTGAGAATCACGACTACAGGGCACATCAGGAGATGTATTCCTTCGCTCTTGTTTTGCGTGTTTTCCTGGAATAGGTTTTGTACTGGTTTACCGACATCGGCCTTTATTTTGATGACATGTTCTATCCTGGAAAAGCAGCTGTCTGTATCTGGAAATATTAGTTTTACTTTTTGAAATGTTTGACAAATCGTAATAAAATGTATGGTCAGAATCATCAAAAATCGGTTGACCACACACGGAATGCTATAAAGCTACTCCCGATAAAGCTTAACAGGACTTTCTGACCGTGATCCTAATTGGACTATATAAACAAAAATAGATTAAAAAAATATTTAACATTTTGTTTGTATTTTTTTTACTGATTTCTCATTTCGACTGTGTTTAGGTTTATTTAAGGTCACCGTAACCTTCAAAACTCCTAAAATCAGGACCCTTCAGGAACCCCAGGTTTTATAAATGGACTGGCATTGTAGAACTGACAACAGCTGAGGAATAAAGCTTCTCGAGTGGCGACCACGAACCAGCCCGCTTAGCATGAGCACCCAAGACGTTTTGTCTACCGAGAAGACAAAAACTATGTCGCCTATTCTGATAATCAAAAGAGAGGGAGAAAATATTTTTTTCTCGGCGGTAGACAAAACCACTGTCTTGGGTCTTCATGCTAAGCAGGTAGAAGATGTAGCCGGAACCACTTGATGTAGGTATCAATGATATCTCGCAATTATAACGTTCTAGGATAGGTCGATGGATGGAGCTGGCTCAAGTATTTTCGCAACATTGCTTGTGAGGGAGCATCTTTCCTCTGGTGATAAAGATGATGCTACCTCTACAATAAAGGTGCACTTGACTACTTCTGCTTTAAGAACCGTTTACCGTCTTTGTTCTCCAAAATGTTTTGCAGAGATTCCTCAACTTCCTCCATTTCAGTCTGAATTTGCTGAAGATCAACAGTTTCGTTCACCATTTGAGTGACATTGCTATTCAAATCTGGCTCAGTTCCCAGATACCCGACATTGACTATGCCTCCTGCTGATAATGTGACTAGACCACCTGTTAGGAACAGACAAACATGCTCAGGACGTTCCATGATAGACTGACATTCTCAAATCTATATACAGACTTTCGTTCAAGCAAATAAATAAATCAGCTAAGGGTGTGTGGCGTGTGGTGTGTGGGGCTGTGTACATACAGTAGTAAATGCTTCTGAAAAGCCGATAGGTGAATAAGTACGACTATGAAATATTAAAAAAAAACTGGTTTCACATCACATTGTGCGACCGAAAAACTGTTTTTTCTGTATGTAAATCTGAGTTTATTCAATTGTCTGCTAAGAGAGTTTATCAGATTTCCGTACAAAATAATCATGTCTTAAAATTGACATACTTATCCCATCACCTTTTGCTTAGTAGTCAAACCTGGTAATGCTTTGAGGAAACACCGAGATATAGATACAGCTGGACCGAGCAGATCGCACGACCACAGGAGAGTGGTGCCTTCGTAAACGAATAGCTTTGAGTCCTCTGATGCAACCATCACTAACAATCTCGCTCCTGCCTCTGTAAAAAAACCAGTTGTCATTTCAAAAGATCAAGAGTTCGCATAATAAGTAAGTACCTACTGTACGTAAGTTTAGTTTTAAGTCTTTTCGAAGTTCGGCTATTTTCATTGAAGATGATATGATGAATGTGCTAGGTAGATACCGAATTAGGTCGGTACCGATACTTATAACATTCAAACTCAAACTCATAAAAATCATATTTTTTTTAATTTGACCTATAATTATTATTATCAATAAATAACTATTATGACTATTACTATCATACAATCTTACCATAATACCAGCCGATAAGATACGCGTTGAAGCAAATCGGCATAAATTCGAATTTTATGACGTACTTCATGAGGCCGTTATCTTGAAAGCAATAGAGATGTCTTTCACCTAGAGTCAAGATGCTGGAAAAGTTGCTGCTTGTCTGAAACATATTCACACTATTGTTTTTGCCTGGAGGAGCGAAAAATATATTAAATATATAAATAATTTATATTATAATATAAATAAGTCCTATTATTATGCATTGTTGGTTGGTTTCTATTCACCCCTGGATCCCTGTTCATAAGATACATTTAATTACCTGAAGTGCTTTATAAAAAATATGAAATTTAGTATCAATTAAAAATGTATGTAAGTAAGTAGGTAATAATGTACCGCATGGCTGAAAATATAGTTAATTTGTGTTTTTTATTTATTTACCATTTGAGAAAATAAACAAAAAGCACCCCATATTGCACAAGTAAACAGCTATATGAGCAAGTACTCCCAGTATGATCTGCATTGTTCGTAGATTGAGGTCTTACCTGAATAACTTGAATGTGTGTTATTTCTTCTCCGGCATTGTAAGTCCATTGCGGAACATTGTTTTTGTTTTGTCTGACCGTAAGCTCACTGAATTCTCTCAACTGCTGGTAACTACGAAAAATGAGTTACCTATCATAAACACCAAACAGACACATAGAAGGTACATAGTCCTGATCCCACACAAAGATTCCCTGTGTCGTGGATATCAGGAACTACGAGTACCGTGGTACCACACCACGCAGATACGTAACAAATATCTGTAGAACATACAAACGTTTGTCCCGCAGCGGGAGTTGAACCCGCACTTGCATCGCAGCCGGCTACCCGTCCGCCGTGAAATTGAGGTTTTGAAAATTTATCATGATTATTCATGAGACCTCGTTCATAAACGCTGCTTGGATTAAAGTTCGTAAGTATGAAGATATCGTCCAACTTTGATATCGAAATTTAATACCGTCCGAATTACCGATATGGCTTATAACCGGAACCGACATCTTATCTTGTCCTACGGAGCACGAAAGGGCTCATTTCTACTCAGATATTCAGGTTGAACTTGGAATGGGAAAAGATTCGATAGACCCGCCTGAGACGCAGAACAAATGTTTGTATTATTAGCAAATGTCTGTCTCTGGTCTGGGTGTTTTCTATGTATAATATGTATGTATTTAAAAAAGTATATAAGTAGTATATCAGTCATGTAGTTGCCATAATACAAGCTCTGCTTAGTTTCGGGCTAGATGATGCTGTGTCAAAAATGTCCAGCATTATTATCTGAAAGGTGTCCACAAATAATGGCGTATAAATGCAGCACCTAAGGTATGCATTCAACCGATCTGCTACAGCACTACAGTGCTGTCAAAAAATCATTCACTTGTATGAACTTTGAATAGTGGATATATGTATTATAAATTAATATTAAATGTATTTACGTAGGTACTATATCAGTCATGTAGTTCCCATAACACAAGCTCTGCTTACTTTGGGACTAGATAATGCTGTGTGAAAAAAATATCCAGCTTTATTTAATTTATCTATTATGATATTTTTCACGGTCAGTCGATGTGAAATTAGTGTAGGTGTAGGTACCTAGGTTACCTATTCAATGAATTAAGTGAATTTTAATTGATGGAGTAACTTCAGTAATATTCCATTCACTGAATGGAATTAACTTTTAAAACTTGAAGATGATGAGGATATACCACCTACCTATAGATTTCCAAAATCCACGTCGACTTGCAAACAACGAAAGAATCGCAATTACTAACGTAAGCAACTGGGCCTGGTATGATGACGTCATTGAAGATACACATAAACAGAAACGTGTCTTGGTCGAAGAAACTCAGGCTTCCGTCTAGACCTTGGATGCAGATGAAGTTTCTAGTCTTTATGTTTCCGAATGGTCCGCAAATAACGCTGTCGGCTCGTCGAGTGAACGCGTGTTTTATTACGGGTTTTAGCTGGTTTTGATCTCCTGTGGAATTTAAGAAGATTAGGAAAAACCAGTAAAATTAAATGTTTTAACGGTAACTTCATAAATCTAGGCCAAATAGTTGGTGTACCGATAAAATGTATGTGCTCAAAACGGTGAAGGAAAAAATCGTGAGGATAACGATGAGCTTTTTATATCTACCTACAGCTAGATAACGCTTTAGCATTAAGTCCTAGCACTACATTGTTTGTGCGGAAGTTTTAAATAAACAAATATAAGTTAATAATACTTCTACCACACTACACACAGTACGGTCCAAAAATCATTCATCTCAAATTTTAATTAGTCCCAAAAATTATAATTCCGCGTGACTTGAATCGCAATCGTGTGAAGCTGAGTTCGAATATATCGGGCGCTTTCTATTCAGCTGATGGATGCTATCTACAGCTGTCTCATTCGGTAACATTCCTGCTCATTGTACTAAGTATTACTAGTACTATTATAAACGCGAAAGTTTGTGAGGATGGATGTTTGCTACCCTTTCACGCAAAAACTACTGAACGGATTTTGATGAAACTTTACAGTAATACAACTTATACATTAGAATAACTAGGCTACTTTTTATCCGGGTACCGCGGGAAAAGCCTTGGACAGAAGCGCGAAAATTTGTGAGGATGGATGTTTCTCTTTCACGCAAAAACTACTAAGCGGATTTTGATGAAGATCCACCCGGTTCAATCATAAATCACTGGAAAAATCCCAGTAGGTATTTTATACCAACTGGGATTTTTTGCGTTGCATAGGTACCCGCATCAGTATGGCCTTCTTTTCTCTTCAGCTGGTAAATAGCGTAACTTTGGGGATGTAGAACTATGACCTGTAGATCTTCATAACCCCTGAAAAGTGAAATGAAAAATAATTATACACTTGCTTTGGTTAGATAGACCTACCTAGGTAGCAGTCATTAAATTTTGGACATTCTTAGCACAGAATACATAATAGCAGGTACCTACTAGGTACTATGTATCCCGTATCCCTATGCGTCAGCATCCTAGTAAATAGTTTGTGGTACCCCTGTCAAAAATAATTCTGGTCTTGTACATATTTTGGGCAATTATAATATAAGTATGATGCATGTATCTAAGTATAGGTATATTTGGATGTATGTATGTAGGTATTCAAGTATGA
This sequence comes from Perizoma flavofasciatum, assembly GCA_958496245.1. Taxonomy (NCBI): domain Eukaryota; kingdom Metazoa; phylum Arthropoda; class Insecta; order Lepidoptera; family Geometridae; genus Perizoma; species Perizoma flavofasciatum. The sequence goes on along the minus strand of OY292425.1, from coordinate 5,696,975 downwards.
ATTATTTTCACCTAAGTATGTGTGTAGTTTACTTATATTTTAAATAGCTTAGTTATTTAATTTTATTAAATTAAATTATCTTATTTTGGTAATCGTTCAAACACACTAGTTACATAATATCTCCTATTTACTTAGTTCTAAACTAAGGAGGTCAGGTACAATGAGGCGACCTCGATAGCGCGGCGGATAAATACCTACCTACCCAGCTGCAACGCAAGAGGTGCGGGTTCGATTCCCGCTGCGGGCTAAATGTTTGCATGTCTTGCAGATATTTGTGCCGGTCTGGGTGTTGGGGTAACAATGATGGTAGTATCTGATGACTACGACACGAAATCCTAGTGTGGGGTCAAGACTGTAGGTATGCGTCTGTTCGGTGTGTTTAATCAACAAAAATGTAGTTTAATGTAACAAATTGGCACCTTTAGGGGCTAAGGATACTTAAGTGAAATAACTTACGCTATAAATTTCCCAGTATCAATTTGCAATATCACTTCAGCTAATTCTGATTCTAAGATCGTATGGGGCACATTTTGATCGGCTGTTGGTTTGTAAATTTTCAGCATGACACCCTCCCCAACTAAAACGCAATCGCTGTCATTGTGTGAGCTAAACTTGTCCACTTTGAGGCAGTTTGCATTTTGGAGGCCAATAGCTTCCTCATTTTGTAGCTTATTGTTAGACCACCACGGTTTCACTTTGAATATCGACATATCACTGTTTAGATCTGATGTTTTAGATAAGATACCTAGAAGTTTGCCCTAAATCAAGCCCCCCAGTCAGCACACTTTTTAGTTCTGCAGTATCCTACAGTTACCGTAGCAACGCTAGAGAACAAAAGTGTAAACAAAGGTAGATGGTCACCCGTAGTTTGGTCAGTGTTCAACTCGAGATAATGTGTTATTCAAAAGAAAGTGATTTGCTACCAGTGGAATATAAATTGCTTAATTCTAGATAATAATTATATTCACAAGACATTTGCTTATGTATCGGACGCCCTCCGTCATAACGATAAAAAACTAATAATTTCTCGCAATTAATTTAACAGTGCCACCTGTGACACCGCGCATCAAATTTATGCTTGCTTCTCATCGATAGATTGCGTGGCGTGACTAAAACCTCTGTTATATAATATGTTTGTTCCGATTTTTCGTTTTTTGTTACTGGCTTCGATTCTGTAGTACACTGACTAAACTAAATTTAAACTATCGCTCTCTTTTACTGATAGTGTTTGCAAGAAAGAGATAGCTACAATTTTAGTACCGTGTGCTGCTGTCAAATCAGTTTACGTGCCGCTTTTCTTCGTGTTTATAGTCAGCATGTTTTGATCTCACGACTAAATTTGTATGGAAAACTTAAATCTGACTAATGTGACAGCACTAAAATTGTAGCTATCTCTTTCTTGCTTGCACTATCAGTAAAAGAGAGCGACAGTTTAAATTTAGTTTAGTCAGTGTACTACAGAATCGGGGCCATTGTCATCCTTTGTTTGTTTGGCTGATCAAAAAAGGTTGTTTTTTTGGCGGTGCTATAACACGTCAATGCTACAGTTTTACAAATACCAACTTGACCTTTTGGCCCAAAGTAGGCTTTCACTTGTTTTTTTTTAATATTTACAAAGGCATCTTGAATGTGCAAATCTATTCTCGTAGAAATATTTCCAGCTAAATCATTCTCTGTGGGGAAAAAAGTGCGAAAGATTACCCTCTCATCCTGCGTTTTCTGCCAGATTATTTACTACGAAGAGCTTCTGTTTGATACTATGACCAAACTTTGCAAGTCTTTTTTGTTAATAAAGTAATATTGATAGCTTTAATGCCAGTTACAGAAATTAATACTAAAAAAACAAATAAAAAAAATGACAACAAACCTACTCAATCTGCCTAGCGTCCATTATAGTAACATAGCATATGCTGAATTACAAATACGTCGACAATTTTGTCGACAATTTTTGTACGGAAATCTTGTCTATATGTTCGACATTTTGATAATTATGTTAAAGACAGCATATACCCCTAAAATAATAATAGACAGATAAAAAAAAACAGTTCTATTAGTTCGTTCGACACATGGCAAGGAAAAAAGGTAGTGTTTTATCATACAAAGCATGCGCAAGCAATTGGAATAGCACCGGCCGAATTATTTTGTTTGTAATTTTGTAGCACATCATTCGTATTCCTGCGTGTGGTTTGCGTGGTATTTTGACTCTTTTGAAGAAAGAAACGGTTATTGATAATTTTATTACACATTATTATTTTCTACTCTTTTTTATCGAGACGAAGTTATTTCTTCTGAGCAGAATACATCGAAGGGCGGAAGAAAAAATCAATATGTCTGAAGAAGGGCATCAAAACAACGGGGAGACGGAGACAGAACAAAGACCTAACGGCGGAGGTGATGAAGGCGACGCGTGGGGCAGTCACGAATCATCGCAAGTGCGTCGCATTGCAAAGATGCCTACCGACAGAAATGCGCCGTATTACAACATGAACCACAAACATCGCGGCATGGCCATCATTTTCAATCACGAGCACTTCGACATTCACAGCCTGAAGTCGCGCACAGGAACTAACGTCGACAGTGACAATCTGGCCAAAGTGCTCAAAGGGCTAGGATTCAGCGTTACTATATTGCACAATCTGAAGTCTGAAAGCGTCAGTAAATACGTCCAGCAGACTGCTGAGATGGACCATTCAGATCACGACTGTCTGGTCATAGCGGTGCTCACGCATGGAGAACTTGGGATGCTGTATGCCAAAGATACTCATTACAAGCCTGACAACCTGTGGTATTACTTCACTGCTGACAAATGCCCCACTCTAGCTGGCAAGCCTAAGCTTTTCTTTATACAAGCTTGTCAAGGTGATAAATTGGATGGTGGAGTAACCATGACCAACCGTACAGAGACAGATGGTTCATCAAGTGCTTCGTACAGGATCCCGATTCATGCTGATTTCTTGATTGTGTATTCAACTGTACCAGGGTTCTACTCGTGGAGGAACACCACTCGTGGGTCTTGGTTCATGCAAGCTCTTTGCGAAGAAATGCGCTATGCAGGGCATGAAAGAGACATCCTTACTCTCCTGACATTTGTTTGTCAGAGAGTCGCTCTTGACTATGAGTCCAATACACCTGATATGCCGACAATGCATCAACAGAAACAAGTGCCATGTATTACCAGCATGTTAACTCGTCTACTTATATTTGGTAAGAAGTAAATGCTTGCTAGATTTTGTTCTTCATTCTCTTGTTTATGAATTAGAGATAGTATTTTTTTAGCCATTTGTTCTTGTCTCTGATGCAATTTTGTAGAGTTGTGAAGGTTTAGCACCAATGGCTGTTTCCAACCAATGCATTGTATTAGTTTATAGATTAGAAAATAATTTGAGATTATTTCTTTTGTGCATTCTTCCTTGTTTTTATTTTCAGATAAGTATGTAAAGTACTTAGGTAATATATACCTACATCATTTATTTTATCAGAATGAACAAAAAACAGTGATGCTAAAACAATGACACAGAATGTGCCTAGTATAGACAATTTAAATTATATGCATTATGTTCATATTTTAGCAGATCAGTTAAATTAAGCGCACAAAAAATTAAGCACACAAAAGAGTATATTATGACATTATGAAATTTGCTCAATTGCTCAAATTTGAAATTTTGCTTTAAATATTCTTACATACATTTTGGTGCAGGTACTACAAAATGACAAAACATAACCTATAATGTAATTATGTACTTGTAATTTTAATGTACTTCCTTATATTTTATTTACTTATTAATGTTAGTATAAATTCTCTGTGTGTATGTAGGTGTGATTATTTCAGAAAACAATGTTTTTCAAAAGCTTTACATGTAAAGCAATTATCATATCACTATTGAATAAAAAAAACATGAAGCATGAGGAATGGCTTTCTTGCTGTAGTAATATTTATTGTTTTGAGATAAATACGTAAATTCAGAATAAGTATGTACAAGTGTTTTGGTTTGCTAGCTACTATAGATTAGTACATATGAATGGATTTACATCATCACTGCCAAGCCTTTCTGGAATTGCATTTATATGATTAGCCATTGCATTAACTTATGATTAATGTAGAAATATGGGATAATGTTTATCTGGAACAAATAAGTTAGGTTGATATCTTATATTTTGCTTATGAAAAGAATCTCCTTATTATCTCAAAGTATGATGGTCTCATTGATGTGTGTGATAAAAGGAATGACTGATTTTAAAATTAACTTTGGTACTTTAATGGTGCAATGTCTGTGAGGAGTTTTTATGATGATGATACACCTTTTATAATACTTTGTATGACATGCCATACAATGTGCCTTCCATGGAGTATATTTTTTGTATTTTTTATGATGTAGATCGTAACCTAAAAGAAAACTCCTCATAGAGTGTATGACATCAATTTTGTCAAAAACATTCTTTATAGCAATAAATAAATAAATAATTTTCTTCCACTAATGACTTTAACTTTTTATTTTGAAAATAACTCATGTGTTTACTTTATATAGAAAGGTGAGTAGATAATTATCTTTGAGTATAGTGCAAACTGATGATATGAAATTGGGTGATTAAAACTTCTGAAGTAACTCAGCATAACATTTAATATAATAATATACCTAAAATATTTGGCTTTAATTACAAAGATCATCAAAACTAATTATTCATCTCACAAGCTTTTTCCTTCAACTCCCAACACTGATCCCAGAACTGACTAAGCCGTTGTTCGTGGTTCGCGCAAAAGTGTTTGAAATCTCGCAGCATCCTCATCTGGAATGTTTCATCGCCTGTGGCAGGAATCTGTGACCACTTCCATTTTTTGGATATCATGTGGTTCCATGACCAAAGGAAGCCCATCTATGTAAAGAAAACATGCTTAATTACAACAAAAAAATGCGATAAAGAATTGTATACAAATAGGTATATTAAAAAATGTAGCCTGGCATGGCAAAATCTCGAAATGGAAAGTAATTTTCTTACAAAAGTCTAATATAGCTGTTCCCAACTTATCACAAAGAAACTAGCAACTTGTTTGTCTCTAAAAATATCAAGAATATCTACATACAATTTGTTTTTCGGAATACGGAATTTAATTAGGAAACTACAAAATAAATTTGTTATCATAAATAATGCGGTATGTGGTATTAAGGGAATCGTCTTGACCGAGTCGACCGACGTTTCCAGGGTCGTTACCGAACCCAGCCGCGCGTCGCAATCACTACGGCGGACTAGATAAAAGTTTTTTGTTTACATAATTATATGTATTCCAGTTTTAAGTAATTTTTCCTGTATTCAACCACAACCTCTGTGGCGCAGTGGGCGAAGGCCCGACTGAAAAGCTTTGCGGTTGCGGGTTCAATTCTCGCCGCGAGACAATGTGTGTTCTGCAAGTATTTGTCTTGGGTCTGGGTGTTTTCTATGTATAATATGTAATGTATATACAAAAAGCACTGCTTAGTTTGGGGCTAGATGATGCTGTGTGAAAAATGTCCAGCATTATTATTATTATTCGTATGTGTACTTTACTGTGTTGTCTATAAATTAAGTAATTATTATTATTATTGCTTACCCGACGACTGTTATCATATTCATCTTTGTTTTTGGGTTGAACGTGTCGTGTCAGTATATACCCCTCGTGCGGACTGGGAGCGACATCCATGTGAGTTGGATATCTGAGAGAAAAATAGTTTTATTTTACTACCAAACTAATAACCATTCCTAAGCCCTAACATGCCTACATAAGGTCAAGCAGTTGGCTATGTTAAGAGATTTGCTTTGATTAAGGAGCAGAACTAAAGTCAAAGTAAAAGTTAACTAAAGTCACCGATACAGTACTTAGAATTAGCAAGTTGAAGTGGCAATGGACAGGCCATATAGGTCGTAGAACCGACAACCGCTGAGAAAGAAAGGATCTCGAACGGCGACCACAGGACGGACGACGCAGTGAAGGAAGGCCCAGATGGACTGATGAGATAGTTAAGGTTGCGGGAAGTCGGTGGATGGAATTAACTCAAGATCGTTCGTCATGGCACTCTTTGAGGCCTATGTCCAGCAGCGGACTTCTAAAGGCTGTCGATGATGATACTAAGCCCTGAAACTATAGTGTTGAATATAAATTATTTTAAACTAGCTTCTACTCACGGCTTTGCCCGCGTGGTACCCGTATAAAAAGTAGCCTATGTGTTATTCTGATGTATAAGCTATATTACTGTAAAGTTTCACCAAAATCCGTTCAGTAGTTTTTGCGTGAAAGATTAACAAACATCCATCTTCATAAACTTTCGCGTTTATAATAGTAGTATAGGATTGAAAATAAAATCTTCGATATGCTGACATGTCGAAGTTAATTTTAAAAGCTCATAATGAGTGAGTACCGCGACAGAACTAAACGATGCTTCGAACGTCAGCAAATAGACGAAAATAAGTGAATTTCAAATTCTAAAACATAATGAGGAAGGACCTCGTAACGTCGTGAGCAGGAAAATATTGTATAGTCGTAATACATCCTTAACCAAGATAGTTACCTCTAAACAGTCTACGAAACGTCGTCACCAGGAGAATATATAAATATATATATTTTTTTTATCTTAGTTCTTAAGTCAACCTTATAGTTTAATTTAATTTGTAATTTGAGGTGGTTTGAATAAATGGTTATCTATCTATCTACCTACTTACGGTTTACGATTTAAGATCATTTATTTCTCAAAAAAATTACAATATAAATCGCTTACTAAGGAATCACTATATTCTTATACTACTTAACAAGTAGCTACCAAGATGCATTTTAGATGCAGTTAGAGTAACACGCATGGCTAGGTAAGTAGGTAGGTAAGGGACCTACCCACATAAACAGAAAAAATAATAATTGAAAAAACTCAATATTGTATTCTATAGTCGTAATTAAAAGATACAGAACCATCATTATTAATGCCATGGTGCATACCTATTTATGCAACGCAGGGTGACCGCAAGAATCCATGACACAACGAACAAACGAAGGAAAGGTAAAATTCTGAATAGAAAAGGTAAACGCTACCTTCCCGAGTTGACCGGCTTGTTGGCCGGCTTCCGCAGCGCCCTCTGCTGCGACTTCACCGCGGTCGGTATCAGTATGAACATGTTCCCGGTGACGTGCACGTACAAGTGGTCGCCGACGCCGGATTCGTGTGACGTGCTCTCAGCCGTGCATTTTATGAAGCCGAAACGACCGACGATCGCTTCTTGGAATAGGAACAGACGTTCGAGCCATGTTTCTTCGGGGAATCCTGCAATTAAAAAGTCATTTTATGGTCCCTTAGGGAAGTGGCCTTTATAGACGTTGCTTTTAATGCTATGGGGGGGGGGGGGGGGGGGGGTGATTAGACTTTGCACTGACGACTGGTTGGGTGTTTTGTGAATTGTCCTATTTTCAATGGCAAGTCAAGTGTGTGTGTGAATGTTTGTTACCACGTATCTCCGTAACTACTAAACCGGTTTTGATGAAATTTGGAATGTAGATAGTTTAGGTTCTGGAATAACACATAGGCATATCATATTTTCGAAAATCAACCCCTAACGGGATTAAACAGGGTGGTAGTTTCTATGAAAAAAAAAATTGATTCTAGCTCGCAAAACTCTGTACAAATAAACTTTAAAGTAAATAATGAAACACGTATTTTTATTTTTTCAAAACTACCCTTTGGGGGTGTGCAATTGAGTTCTAAACTTTGTATAAATTGTAATCCTTGGTTCGATTCATTCAAAGTTGGTAGACATAGTTTGAAGCCTGGAGACGGTCATATGCTACTTTTATTAACATACCACGCGGGCGAAGCCGCGGGCAACAACTAGTATGTAATAGAATGACGCACGGCTTCTTAAAAAATGATTCATATTTTCATGAGTAAACAAAACTTATATTTAAAAAAAAAGGTGCTGATCACCTTTTTTTTAAAATATATTCGTAAATATAATTATTGCGATTGGTGAACATAAGATTTTTTTTACTAGGCTGACGCAAAAATGGTAACACAATCTCGCATAACACATAATTACGGGCATCTCAATTCGGCGTCGTAGGTAAATTAACGTTTTTATAAGTAATAAAAAGTCGTCTCAGCCTAAGTTACCTTCAAACAGGGCTGCTTTATTCCTCAGCAGTGGCTCCTCGTTCATCGGCACGTAGATCGGCCCCCGCAAAGGATCCGATTTCAACGTGAACGGCAATGCGAGCGGGTCTGCAGGTATCGGCACCATTTGCAGGCGACAATTCTGAGCTTTACGAGCCCAACCAAAAATCTGAAAAAAAACACTTGCGACTCTCCTATACCATCAGATATTTATTATGATTTGTGAGTTTGAATGTTTCCCGATATTACGGGAATTCAAACTCACAAGTCATGGTAAATATCCCGTTTTTTAGTAAAAATGATGTTCAAAACCATGATAGTTTCAAAAATTATATCTCCTATACCATGTTGGGAATACCATGATATAAATGCTCAGAACCATTCTCAGTAAGCAGATTTATAAGTATACCAAGTGGTAGTTAGACCAAACATTATTTGGAAAATGTCCGCGTTTAGCATAGTAGTTTTAATATTTTTACTAATTTATTAGCAATTTAAAACATAATTTGCATTCAATGTGACAGGTTAAAGCCCATCTCTGCTAATTGGAACAGTAACCGATGGCACATGCCTTCGATTTTTTGGCTCTAGGCAATGCTGGTTTCCTCTGGTATTTTTCTTCACCGTTAAGGACGTGTTGCGCACATACATTAAAAAATGAATTTAATTAGAAAATTCATTGGACCGGGTCGAACACATGACCTTCGGATCGGAATTAGAGTTTTAAATAAGTTCCTAGTTATTTAAAAACTGAAAAATGGCATAGAATCGTATAGCATAGAATCCTCTCCATTCAAGGAAAAGAGAGCCGCTGACCATTTTGACCCATTATATCTATTGTTTAACCCTCTTATTCATAATCACTCAACAATTTTAGCAGCAGCGTTATCTCCCTCTTTGCTTAGTGTTAGAAAAGGACGGGGTTAGAGTTATGGACCTGCTAAAGTTAGTGAGTGATTATGAATAAGGTTAGTTTTCTATTGTTTATTTCATAAGGTGTCAGTCATTCCGATACCTTACGCTTACCTTCTACTGACAGGGAAAAGTTACTGCAATCCTACTATTATAAACGCGAAAGTTTGTGAGGATGGATGTTTGTTACTCTTTCACGCAAAAACGATTGAACGGATTTTGATGACACTTTACAGTAATATAGCTTATACATCAGAACAACACATAGGCTACTTTTTATCCGGGTACCACGGGTGAAGCCGTGCGAAAAAGATGAATACATCTGAATTGCTATTTAACTTTGACATTTTGCATATTTACATGGAATTAGCATGCAAATATCAAAATTAATATGGTAGAACATAATTGATGTTCAAGCAAATAAATGAAGTTTTACCAAATCGGCGACTATATTGCCGCTAGCGACCGCCCACTGTATGCACATCTCGTACGCCTGATCGGGGCGGAAGGTGGCTTGGTAACGCGCGTGGCCCCACTCGATGCGGTCGCTCTTATTGTTCACATCTATATCCAAATGCGTGTTCTTATAGATGGGCACTGTGGACAAAACAGATTTTAATGGGAAAAAATGAAATCCTACTTTATTAAAAAAACCAAGAAGTTTTTTGCCTGATTCTCACTCGTAACTAGGTTACGAGTGAGAAATCGGCAAAAAATCACTTTAAAATTTTAAATTCACGTAGTGTTTAAGGTAAAGTTTCTATACAATTTACGCCTTCTGACTTTGACTTTCATCGCTTGACTCGCGAGTAACATCTAGGCGTTACCAGCTGCCCCTTTGATAGGGCTAGCACTTTGACTACTATTGATGCAAGCTAAGGTTATGTGTTTGCACACATCAGTCCATGAGCCACCGCCACCGGGTCCTATCACGCACCCAAGAGTATTCAAAACGCATTTGTAAAATAATTCGGACGGAGATGTAATTCCACGCCAATGAAACTGTCAAGAATTCACGATTGTTTTTAGAATAAAATGTACCCCAGTTGTACATTTTATTCTAAAAACAATACTAGTCTAGACTAGTGGTAAGTCTAGACAAATACCTCACGATTAGTTATCCTTACTAAGGTACTAGATATGGCAATGGCATTTCTAGCCAAAAGACCTGTTGGCCGGCCAAGGTTACGTTTTAAAGATAGCGTAAAACGCGACATGGCAACTTTTAAAATTGGGCAAGCGAAGCTGAAGATCGTGACGCCTGGAGGATAACAGTGGCGTATGGTGTCGCTCATGATAACGCCTGGCTCAACTATATGGCACATAAACGGGTAAAACGTCACCAACGCGCCGCAAATCCTGTAACATCCCCGGGGTCTTTTATTTGCGAAAAATGTGGCCGCGGCTGCCTCTCCCATACAGGTCTCATTAGTCACGAACGAAAGTGTTCAAACTCTTTTTTTTGTAGTTTAACCTGACTGACGCCACCAGATGAGTTATCTGTAATAGATGTCAAAGGCCAATGATGATGAGTTATCCTTTCACGCTAACACAAGGTAAAACTTGGCAGCAGTCACGTGACATTTCCACAGCTAATGTCATCTCCTTACAATTCAATCTTTCCGCAGGCGTTAACGCGAACAGAAAGTGACATTTGTCGACACCCTATACTATGGACTTGAATAAAAGACGAATGAGTAGTTACTGTCGCTATCGCTGCCTAGCTGCATGTAGTCGGGGTCGATGTTCTCGCAGAGGAAGCTCGGCACGCCCTCCTCGGCGGCGGCGCTCGAGCCGGAGATGTCGATGGCGCCGGCGCTCGCCTCGGCCGGCAGCAGCGGCGACCGGGGACCGAGCACCTCCACCTCCATCCACTCGTTCTCGAAGCTTTGCAGGTCACCCAGCGGCATCACGTAGTCTGACAGTTCTGCGAATTCATACTACATCATTAGTACGCAAACAAACACCCTTCCCCTCCCCCTTTTTTGTTTCTTAACTATTTTAAGTTTAAGTTTAATTTAGTTTTCAGTTTAAGTTTTACGTGTTAAGTAAGTTTTAAGTTTAGGGTTTAAGTTTAGTACATATTTAATTGTAATTTGACATTTATACAACACTAGCCTCGGCCCACGGCTTCCCCCGCGTGGTACCCGGATAAAAATTAGCCTATGTGTGTGTGATCCGTCCGTTTTTGCGTGAAAGAGTAACAAACATCCATCCTCACAAACTTTCGCGTTTATAATAGTAGTAGGATTGCACACCAAAAAATATTTCAGCTTAAATATGTACTTTGACAATGTTGTACAATAGGCGGTCTCATCGCTAATTAGCGATCTCTACCTGACAACCTTTGGGTACGTGTACACAAACGGATTCTCACCTTTATTTTCCTTCTTCTGCGGCAAGATATGGTACATGTAGTAACCGACTACGAAACGCTTCGTATCACCCGATGCGTGGCAGATCATTCTCTCTTGTAGAAGTTTCTGGAACGCGTGAGAACAATGACAAATAAATAACTTAAAACTATAATATATACTTAAACTTAACCAATTTTTTTTTATTTTATTTATTCATTAAAATGAATCACACTGCGTCGTCCGGTTCGTGGTCACTATACGAGAACCTAACAAACGTACATTAGTAGGATATTAGTTCCAATATCGTACCTCCATAATATTGGTCGCCTTCTCATAAGTGACAGCCTCCATATTAGCCTGCAGCCAGTGTATCGCGTAAATGGACACGAAGGTGTGTGACGGTAAACTGACGGTTTGCTGTAGGAAGCCCACTCCCAAAGTCGGGTGGCGCATTCGCTCGATTATATCGGCGAGCGACGAGTTGGCTTTTAACTTCGGCTCTAGTACTCTGGAAATAGGGACGTTTAAGAAGAACACAAAATAGAAAGGGTCTTAATGAAATAACGCAAAACCTCAAAGACCCCAAATGATTTTCATAAAAATTAGGTAATTTATATATCAATAACTTATTCATTTTAGTTAATTATTGTTGAAGATATTTGTATTTATGTTGCAATGGAAAGTACTGATCGCTTTACTCTTCGAATCAATGACGTGCATGCTGCGTTCTGCGGTACTGTCACAGCAAGAATAAAAAAGAATTTATAACGCGGGTGGCGTTACAAAAATTTATTAATTTGAAAAGGAAAAATATACCCCCAAAAAAGTAGCTACAACGATTCTGATCAAACTATGTTCAGGTTTTGCGTTATTTCTTTAGGACTTTGTTTATCTATCTGTGGCAGGCCGGGCTAATTCCCAGACGGTAGCTAGATGGCGCTGCATGCCAGGGCCAAAAGTAAATCTAAAAAGGCCGACAATGAGTTCAAACGCTATAAAGCTAAGTACATTTATGACAGCCCTTCCAGTAGAAAGCGCTACATACCAATCAAAGCGCTAAAATAAAAATCGCCTCTATTTCGACAGCATCTTTACGACTCATCGGTACAGCGCAATCTATGTGAAATTGATGAACAATAAAATGAAAAGTTACATAGCGTATGTTTATATGTATTGTCGCATTTTAATATGTACCTATTGACATATTAAGATGACTCTAGCAATCCCGATTATACGGGCGACTGGCCGGCTGTGTAAAATAAGCAGCGCAAGAAACGCGCGCTTCTTTTCCAGATTATGTGCTACGAGGACGTAATCTAAATCCATGTTGTTTTTCTGTTAAGTTATTCTCTTGGTTACTTTCTTTGTAAATTCTTATAATAAAAAAACAAGGATTTTTTGAATTTTCTTACGAAAAAAATATATTCAAGGTCCTTAATGTTTTTCTCCTTGCCTTGTCCCACATACCCCACGTACCACACTACCACCTACCGGCAGGACAGTCCTCTATCAGCCACCATTTCAGTACTCACTCTTTTCTTATCCATGTCATCCATTACACATTCCATCCATCTTTTCTTTGGTCTACCCCTCTTATATCCATTCACATTAATATATCCTTAATAGTATCTCACTAAAATAAAAATTAACGCTGAGTAGGTATACCCCGGGGGTATCACATAAGAAAAAATTACCCATCATCATAGGTGTCATCGAGTTCGCCAGTCTGAGATTGAGTCCTTTCCAATACCGCATTCTTAGCAGCCGTCCTACGTAAATAAAATAATCAGTTCACCGCCCATTAACTCACAAACTATACACAAGTAATGTACAAAAATATATTGCTGACCGTTTCAAAGCAAAGGCTCGCGCAAACAGAGCGATGTCGCTCATCTGGTCGGTTGTCAAAATTCGCGCCACTGTGGCCCCTTCCATACAAATGCTACTGCGGGATCTGATCTTTTGATCTGGTTTTCTGATCGCCATCGCGCCATTTTGCGCGGGCCTTTATACAGGTGATTCAAGTGAAATGGTCCAAAAATTTGTTACAGGCAGTTGTTACCACTTAACATTAGGTGGGAAATAAACTTGTTCCGTTAATGGCACAAAGAAAAAAACAGGGTGATGTAAATCTCGCCCATCTAAATCACCCCCATGTATGTTAAGATTTTGGCCAGCTTTAAGGTTAGTGCAATGTTTGTTCTAAAATTTTAAACGTCTTGCTAAAGATATCTAAAATTTTGTTTACTTTAAAAAGATCCCTGTTTCGTTAAGAACTTTTCAAAAAAAAAAATTGGGCTTGCCTAGCGGCTTCATCACTAAAACTAAGATACAAGTGATGACTGTTCAAAATTTTCGCACAAAAATAGTTGTATCTTAGCTGTTTGAAAGCGTAGAATATATAAATGAGGGTGGTTAGGATGTTTCACAAGGACCTCAATCACACGTTAAGTTTTGGACCGTTTTGCTTGAATCACCTGTATGTAATATGTTTTTTACATCTACAAGAATCTTTCGTACGAAATATTACGATAAAAACAAAACACATTCAATGCTTTCCGTCAATTGATGTGTTACAAATTTATCGGTCAACAACTTATTTATCTGATGGTTATAACCAAGCAAATTAACGCAGACGCAAAGCTACAAAGCACAGAATGTGAAATGACATGAATGAAAGAATAATGTGGCACATGGACCAAACATACAGTTAATAACATTTAAAAATAAATTTTACAAAATTTGTGAACCCACGTCTTGTATCGTTGATCAAGTCACTAGAGGGCGACCTTCTAGTGACTTGTGACGATAAAACCTACCTGAGAACCATAATTGAAAACATATAAATCGATTGCAAAAACCGCATTACAATCCGATAAGCCATTTCGGGTATTAGACAAACACACACGTTTGCCATAACGACCTCTTATGGCAAATGCATATGCTCCTGTAAAATTTAAATACAACACAATACATTAATCCTATTTTATTTTGTACTAGCTTCTGCCCACGGCTTCGCCCGCGTGGTACCCGGATAAAAAGTAGCCAATGTGTTATTCTGATGTATATGCTGGATTACTGTAAAGTTTCATCAAAATCCGTTCAGTAGTTTTTGCGTGAAGGAGTAACAAACATCCTCACAAACTTTCACGTTTATAATATTAGTAGGATTTTATCTCCTTTGCTTGTGTTAACAATATTTTTTTGGTGGTCAATTTTAAAGTCGGGTTAAAGAGTGGCAGTCGTTTTGAAATAAAACGACGCCATGTCTTTTAAAAGAAGATTTTTTAAAATGTTGTCTCACTGTACTTTGCCCAATGCCCTACGTTACGTATTAACATTCGTCCTTGACTATAATAATCTCAAAAGAACGTGTAGTCAATGTGCCACAGAAAATAAATGAGCGAGTAGTCATACTTACTTGTTGCAGTGACTATTGTTTAGTGACTTAGTAGGTGAAACTTGCTGCAATTAAACATACGTAAAGGATAAGAATAGCAAACAGAATAGCAGGGGTCGGGTAAGCATTCCCTTTGTACAGTAAAAAGCTCGTCTTATAATGGGGGCTAAAAGATACACGACAGTTGCAATAGCATCATTCTAGATGGCAGTACTGTTGCGGCGCGATCGAAACGATAGCCTCCATTAAAAGCAGCAGAATAATGAAAGGATCAAAATCTGGAAAAAAAGAAAATTTATAAATAAATAGAATTTTGGCAAAAGAGCTACTTTTTCAATAGCATTGATATTGTGCAAGTCCAGTTGCTCGTTTACCAAAGTTGTAAATAAAAAGCTGATAAGGAAAAATATTATGGAATATCCAATAGCTCAATGGATGTTCGAACCTTATTTAGATTCATAAATATTATTATAGGTAACAATTTAACAAATTAGTAAACTTACCTAAATTCACAAACAATAAATGATTAGATTTGATAAACACATACATAAATACGAGTAAACATATTTATTGCAAAATTGTGTGGCCAAATGAAATATCTAAATTCATTTAAACAAAATAGAAGGCGTGAAACATCGATCCAAGATGAGTGAGGGTGAAATTTGTGATCTGCTAAAGCTACCAGCTACCATGCAACTAACAAAACAGCACACAATGGATAATTTACCATTTACTTACTTACCTAATTATTACATGTATTAAAACACCATTACTTGCTCTTCCAAAGAATAAAGAATTGAAAAATAATTGTCTTTTGTAATTGTTGCAAAAGAATACAAATGAAAAAACAATGAACGCTCTGGTGTCTAGTTGAAACAAAAACTAAAATGCCGTCTCACACGTTATTTAATTACTATAATGATAATAGTGAAACGCCCGCAAAATTGTTTAAATTTGCGTAACTTAATTTTTCAGCAGGATAGGTAAATTTTTTGCATGCGTTGTTCTCACTTTTGTATTCCTGCTCGCATTTTAAGGACAAAATACAGGATGTAATAAAACAACCACAAAACCAAAATCTACGCATTCTGTTTTACTGTAACATTGAGGGAAAATAATTGCTGGGAAAAACTTTTATGTTTTGGCACAAGTAAAATGCTGTTTTTGTAGCGCGCAATATAATGCACACTGAACGCGCATTTGAGTGCGTGCACCGGCACACGCACGAGTTAAAGCCTTGGTATGCGTTTGAGTTTGATATTGATTACATTTCTGCAACTTCAAATGCGTAATTTGTTAAGAAAATACGAAAAATTTGATGATGTTTGTTTGGACCAAAGTTTAATAATAACACTTGGAATTCATTTACGTAAAGAACTCAAAAAAAATAAGACTTTCAATATCTCCAGAACCAGTGGATTCCCAGGTATAGTCTAGTAGAAAAAATATCCCAATGAGTATAGAATATGAGGCTTTCAGCTTTATGATAGGTTTTATTAAAATTCACAACTAGTAGAGCAAGTCATGGCCTCAAAATGTATGGTAAAATAATAATTATCGTATGACAGCATGAGTTTTTAAATGCAATACAACGTGCGATATCGATTATACAAAATATCCATGTCCTCAGTATAAAGTCCCCTTAGCTGTCAATAATATGATTATTTTTTATCTTATAGATTAATTTCCATCTGCAATTAGCTCAGGCAGAGACTGACGCTTTCTTATGCGAAGCTTAGTACAGACGAGCTTAAATTATCTGGCTTGTAATATGTAATTATAAAGGTGTTGATAACAGCATTGAGGGTGGTTAATTCTGAGATTCTATGGAATTATTCGCAAATCGCACTATTCAATGTACTGACATAGCTTCGTTCCTGAATCGTGGTCGCTCGGGCAGGCGAGTGCTCCCCACCCGCTCTCTGAACGGAGAATTGGATACACCGCCCTGACACACACAACACTCTGTTACAATACTGTAGTGAATAACATTTATAGGCATTACATTGTGAAATAAAATGCACAAAATCACAGCTGATTTTGAGACGGTATCATTCGGTAGGTACCATCGGCAGAGTAGAACTGTCTGGACATTTTAAAGATTTTAAGCTCACACATAGGAGCGCGTCAGCTGAGTTAGGTTAGATTATATTTCATAATGTACTGCCAAATCTACATCAAAACATTTCGAAAAAACAAAAGAAGCGAGCAAAGAAAATAATGTCACATATCGAGGTGCATTCCGTGCATGTATTGCATAATTTTATAATAAGCAGTGCAGATTATCATTATAGACGCATTTCATATACAATGTAATGTTCTCGTTTTACATTTTCGGAAAAATCTACTTCAAATCACCTGCAACTTAAAATCGAATTTCATAGATTTTCGGGCTTTCTGTTTCAGATCTTTGTAACCGAGATCATAATTTTGTATTTTAAAGCAAGTTATCGAAAATGCTATTCTATATCGACCCAAAGTTGTTCGTAAAGGCAAAAGTATGGACAAAGATAGTGGTTTTGCAAATTAAAGTGAATCAGTAGGCTGAAGTTGGAAGACAAACACCTCGAGATAAGTATTACGCACTGTTATCTATAAAATTACGTATTTAATGTTATTAGTTTGTCATTGACTAAAATCCTTAGGATTAGTCCTCTAAAGTTATATATTAATGTACAAATGCCACTCAGTTAGAAAGAAAAATTACAAAACCCTTCCGCGAGCCAATGAACGGTGCTCTTTGCCAAAAAAAAATAATTTTGAAAAAGAACCGAATAGTAAATTAAAACATTTGCGTGTGAGCAAACAAGAAGACCAAAAGGCACCGAATATGATTTCATTTCTGAAGGAGGAGATTAGATACTTAATTAGCATCTGAATCGAGTAAAGGCAGTAAATGGGGAAAGAATGTTTAGAAGTTATAAATGAAATCAACTAACTCTGAGGACTTGTAGAAGATGAGAAGATGTCATCAATTCTGTCTTTTTATTGCTTTCAGTGTACGTTGAGATGAGAATAATAAGGAGGCAAGGGGTCCGGGGACAAAATGATCAACAACAAATGCATAAATAAATGTCAGGTTGTGTAGTGTTGGTATACGTGGGCGCACCGTGTGAGGGAGATATTGTCAAAAATTACACAAAGGAGCGTATGCCGTTATTTGAGTATTGGTATACCTGGCCGTTCCATGTGAGGGATATTGTCGTAGGTTACACAAAGGGGCGTATACCGTTATTTGAGTGTTGGTATACCTGGGCGCTCCGTATGAGGGATATTGTCAAAGATTACACAAAGGGGCGTATACCGTGAGGGATATTGTCGTAGGTTACACAATGGGGCGTATACCGTTATTTGAGTGTTGGTATACCTGGGCGCTCCGTATGAGGGATATTGTCAAAGATTACACAAAGGGGCGTATACCGTGAGGGATATTGTCGTAGGTTACACAATGGGGCGTATACCGTTATTTGAGTGTTGGTATACCTGGGCGCTCCGTATGAGGGATATTGTCAAAGATTATACAAAGGGGCGTATACCGTGAGGGATATTGTCGTAGGTTACACAATGGGGCGTATACCGTTATTTGAGTGTTGGTATACCTGGGCGCTCCGTGTGAGGATGGAAGTCGAGTGCCGGCGCCGCGTGAGCGCCGAGTCCGATGGTCCAGACGAGCCGCCGGGCACCATCTGTATCACCGACACCTTACAGCCCGGCTCACTTATAGCCAGACCCTTTTCCAGCATTAAGCCGGGGCTTTTGACGACTTGAGCTTTTAACGGCTTATTTTCTACGCACCTTTACCGACTGTAGCCTGTTTTGACCGAACGCCCCCAAAAACCATTGAAGGCCCGTGGTCTCGAGGCATATTCTTTTTATTCACGCGGTTGTGTTAGTGTTTGTCAAAGCGCCGTAGAAGACGCAGTGCCTAACAGAAACTGAATGGACCGCGTTTAACGTTATACGTTATAAAATAATCAATTGTGAGCAAATACACCTTGATTGATTGATTGATTGTGAGCAATACGTAAAAATTGATTTATCGAAATATTGAATTTTTATTGACATCGATTTTCAAAGGATGAAGGTATCTATGTGCTCACTTAATTGTAGTTCGATCAATGATTAAATATTATATTTCGTGTTAAACACATGCTCGGGCTCAAACAGGAAATTATAAATAACATGTCGTGTGCAACATAAAAATAATGTTTCATGCGGACATACACATACTTTAACAAACATTTCAAAAGATACGCTTGGATTCGTCTTTGTTGTAAACTTTTTTTGGGAAACACATAATCATGTTCGAATATCCTCTGAATCATGCAAAATTTTAAATTTCATGTTTGAGTGGCCACTGTTATGATAAGTATCTTTTATTACATTCCTAAGCCAATTCTAATTTTCTACATTATTATATATTCAGAAGATGTGCAAAACTAAATATGCATGCAGTGCTATCGTAACTACGTGTCAAAACTTGTGCAAATACAATCATGCAAATAACTTTAACCTACTCATCGAAATTGGCCACAACTTTACAAAGTCAATCACCGGGACATTGGAGCGAATAAATAAGTATTTACAAGAAACAAATTAATCATTAAGACTATGCAAATTTAAATCAAAGAAATCTCTTGCAAACTATGCAAAATCATAATTATCTTTGAAAATAGTATTTTATCCTTATACCAACTGGCATTTCAACCGATAACAGAAAACTAAAATTGACTAGAAGCTTGTGTATCCGACAGAACTTCTAACATTCTAGTGCAAGTATCGATTGAGGATCGTTTTTATAAACTCTCTTTTTTAATACTTACTCTCTGTTTGTTAGGTCGTTTCACCTTATTGAAGTAGAGCTCAGTCATCTTCAAAAACCCGTCGGTGAGCTGATCTAAGTCATACCGGGTGGGCGTAGGGTAGATATTACAATGCGTGGTCTCGTCTTCGAGTATTTTCTTGGTGGCAGGATTGGACATTGGCAAGAGTAGGGTACGAAAACGCCAGTATTTAAGCGCCTGAAACAATAATCTCTATTCACTAAAGAAAAGTGGCGAATAGATTAATTAAAAAGTAGTAGAACATCTATTTCTTTTAAATCTAGTTCATACAAAGGTTGCCTGGATGAGATCGCTCTTAGCGATAGGCCACCCTTTGTAAAGTGTTTTTTAATCCTGGCGTATGCAATAAAGAGTTATCTATCTATTTGTGGCGCTAAGCAGTAATTATCACATTGCTGTGTTCCGGTTTGAAGAGTATGGGTGGCGGTGAAATTACATGCACATGACACTTTCACCACCATGGTACGGGGCCGACACGAGTGGTACCTCCGGCGCTGCAAGCGTCCATAGGTTAAGGTAACCGCTAAAAGGTGGGCCGTAAGCTTGTTTGCCAAATTAATTGTATCAATAAAAGAGAATTCAATGATTCAACTTATGAAACTTTCATGGTTATGAATATAATTTTTACTAAAAACGGGATATTTACCATGACTTGTGAATTTAAATGTTTCCCGATATTTCGGCAGTTGCATTGTATGTACCATGTTCACGGGAGGGACTGGGTGGTAAAAAAATATCCCGTTTTTACTCAAAATAATATTTAGTTTGCTCTTTCCTGTTCTTGACTTCATCAACTTCATCACTTCACTATCTCTCCTCAAAGGTTTGGTGGACGAAAACTCTTTTTAGGCTTAAGCTCGCCTTTGTAAATGCATCACCTAATATTTTGTTTTATATTTCCGTGTACAATAAATTATAAAAATTCAAACTAAATGATTCACCTCGACAAGAGCGAAGTCCGTATCGCCCCGGGTGCAGATGTAATGGTCCATGTAGTTCCAGTTGTAAGTCTCCAGTTTCTCAGTGGTGAATGACACCCACGACACCTCGTACGTATCGTGGTTCGGAGCGTGGAAGCGATAGCGGTAATGGATGTTGAATGGCGGGTATGGATGCCTGAAATTCGAATTGGCCTGTTCAAAGAGAAGCACTGGGAGTTGTGAAGAATTGCTTCACATGGTTCATAGTTAGAGATCTGGGAGTACTAATAGACAATCAGCTCATACTCAGTGCCCATATTGAAAATATTACTGATCGTGCATATCGTTTGTTAGGTTTCATCGATATGCACGATCAGTAATATTTAAGGATTGGTAGGGAGTTTAGTAATGCAAATACACTGATCACACTTTTCAGTTCAATAGTTGGACCTATCTTAGAGTATGCCTCAAGTGCATGCAATCCTCAATATCAAATTTATGTCAATAGTTTAGAGATAATTTAGAATACATTTTTGAAGCACCTGAAATACAAAATTTCAAGATCTAATCAACGGATTATTTTAATATTGATACTCTACAAAGCAGACGCACCATCTGGGATCAAATCATTTAAAAATAATAATAATATTGTTAACTCCCCATATCTTGTAGGTCAGATTGGTTTAAAATGTCCTCGTTTAAATTCCCGTCATACTAATAAGATTTTTTATCTAGAATATTTAAGAACGAACTATTCATGCAATTCATTTATCCCACGAGCCTTTACAGGCTCGTGGGATAAATGAATCCCACGACTTACGTTACACAATGAACAGTTAACTTACGTTACACAATGAACAGTTTTATGAGTGCAACATATTTTCGTTATCAGCTAATATGTTTAAAAAGCAAGTGTCCCTCATTTAATCAGTTTTGAATAGCTATGCAGGTAACTGAATATGTACCTATTTATATTCAATTATTTGTAACCTAGTGTAAGAAGTACCGTCTTGTTTCAAAATTATTTATATAGGGTTACTATTAGCGGCAGCTTAAGTACCTTAATTAAAATAAAATAAATAAAAATTAAATGTACCTAGGTCTATATCTCGTGACGGTGATGGTGGATCCGACCAGCGTCAGTTTGTGGAAGATCCTGCCGATGGAAAGCAGGTACCGCTTCGTCGGCGTGACCGGCTTGCTGTACTGCGGCGCGACTTTGGACGGCGGCGGAGTGGCAGTGGAGGGGCAGTGAGACTCTATCACCTCGTTTTCGTTCACCCCTACGATAAGTTGGAAACCCTGAAACGATAATAAGTAAAATTATTGATTTGGGAACTTGATAAAAAGTATAATAATATGGAATATCGTCCCCCATTTTTTCCTCAGGGTTTTTTTTATAAAATTTATAAAGGACTACTCATTAAAAAATGAATCATTAAAATAGGTTCACAGTTGGTGAAAATATCGCAGACTAATTGAGAATCTCCTCCTTTTTTGAAGTCAGTTGAAAATATATATTTTACTTCATCTACTTGGACGATTCGTTTGCCTGCTGGGAGGAACCAATAGGCGTTTTTGCTCTCAATGGTAGTACGGGTGACTGACTATAAAATAATGTTATAAATAATAACTGTTGAAGTTACTGCTGAACGAATGCATCCTCCAAAGAGTGCGATTACGAACGATTTGGCCCACCTCCATCTACAAACTTCCCACAACTTATGTGGTGTGGGTGACTGAGTGTTGTATAGTTAATTTTTGATGTACCTATCTATCTAATCAGCCGATAACACCCACTGCTGAGTAATAAAGGTCTGGGGCCTAACCATCAAGTCTTATGGCGACTCAATTTCGGCAAAGATGTCTAATTCCGCTTTGCAATTGACGATTGTATGACAACGCCATAGCGTCCTCAACTGCTAAGCGGGAACATCTTTGCCTGAAATGAATAGCAAAAAGACTTGATGATTAGGCCTGTTCTCTGTTACGACACCCCTGGCGGTCTGGTGCCAGCCGGATCCACTGCTCACTCACAGCCTTAAAATATCTGTGTCTGACCATCAGGCAGGTACTCTGCCTGTAACTTTTGATAGGTTTAAAAAAATACTGACTTGGGCCAATCTCTGCGAGACCAATTCTTTGAACACTTCCATTGTGGTCAGTGGTTCTTTATAAATGGCTCTGTTCTGAGCGAAGTCTGCGTTCACATCATCCGGCAACAAGTTGTAGTCTGACACCAGATAGTCGTTCTGCAGGGAGCGCTTGTCGGGGAAGTAATCTGTAGTTATCGGCAGGCAAGCTGGGATCGTGAGGGATTTCCAGTCCACACCTGTGTTATTTAAGTTTATTAGATGTAGAAAATAAGAAGGTTATTGTAAACAGGGTGTCCCAGGACATGTTTTAATGTTTTTTCTCTTTTAAGTATAACGAGTTAGATTTGCAAATAAACAGTAATATTTGAATTCATAAACAAAATAAAAAAATACTGTACTGATAGGTAGCCATTCTACACATAACAGGTTACACACACAGTTGGCTATTTAATAAGATAAAATTGATATTAAAATAAACTGTTTTCCGCTGTGTAAATTAAAATTCTGCTGTGTAAGGTACGTAAACCCGTTTGCTTAACATAGACATCATCATCATTATCAGCCGGTATCAACCAGACCACAGTTGGGCATAGGCCTCTTTATGTTTATGCCACTTGTGTAGTTTTTATGGAATTCGATTTTTTTTCCAATAAAAACTATATTCATGGGTGGAATCACCCTATTCTGAATAATATACATGTTCTGGGACACCTTGTAGACCATGCTTGAAGTTGGCTCAAGCTTAGTAAGTGCGAGCAAAATTAGACACAGCGGCGTAAGAAGTCAGTTGTAGCCAACATTGTACTTTTATTTTTTGCATTGAGTTCAAAATAGAGATTAAACTTGCAAAAATAATTTAGTAACTATATTTCATCCATGCCACGTGCATGTTTCGCACTAGATTTACTGCGCGATTCCTTTTCATAAGGTTTTGATAACGTGCATTGCTTATAATAATCATAATCTAGGTCTACTTATGAAGCGTAAATGATAAATGGGTGCAATCAATTATTGTATTTCGTTCTGGGTATTATAGTAACATGAGCTCTCAAAGCAATGGTTTTATCTTCGGAATGGATTTCACATCTGTTTCCCTCTTTTTTGTAAAGGAAAGAGAAATAGAAGTGGTTTTTTTTTCTTAAAAACCGTTGATGTTCATTCTAAGCCTGCAGAACAAAATATCTTAAAACTAGTAAACATGCAATCACATTCATGCGTGTAGTATGAGGCAATTTCGTGATGGCGCACGTATATCCTTTTGTTTAAACAATGGCATACTACTTTTGGAACTGCTAGTAACAATATAAAAGCGATAGAAATGTAATAACCCCTTGGCGCCATAGAATAATCCATTAAAACATAAAACACAATCTACTTGATGCAAATCCAATAAATATATCAAACCTATGGCTCGGTTCGCTTTGGTAGCAATCGTTCCAATGTGATTTTGAAGATTATCAATGCAGCAATATCATGAAACATCAAAAATGATTATAAACAATTAAGAGCGGAAATGAAATTATGCCGTGACTTGATGAGCCGGTACCAAAATAACCTAATCTTTGCCGACCTAGCCCAATTTTGTGTGAAGTGACCGACAAGTAATAGTACAAATGATTTCAGCCCAACTAGGCTGGGAAGTAGAGGAAGTCTTTCAAACAAAATTAGGTCGATCGGTAAAGTAAGAGCATTTAACTGGTAACCTTTTTAGTTTATTTTTTTATGCTGGCGAGTGTTGATGAGTCATATATTCGTACCCTGAATTCACTTTGAAAAATTTATTGAATATTTACAAAACAGTGTTATTTTATTGGTCCTGATATATGGGCAAGTTCATTGCGATTTCGGTACACAAGAGACCTTATAACTAAGTATGTAAGGAAAATTAACATTTAAGCAAACACATACAAACATCAAACACTCAAAAAACACCATGCTTATTTTTATAAAATAAAAAAATCCATAATCTATTAGAACTATTATAAAGAAACAATTATTATCATAAAACCCTGGTTCGCACCCGGTATGAGCGAACTTTTAGTGCACCCTAGAACATCACATCTAGTTCACATCTAGAAAATTAGCTCAGGCATTCAGGCTATGCGTTGATTTAAAGACAGACAATAATTATTTCCTACAAAGAATATTGATCAAGTGAATCTTGCTCAACTTGTTAATTTAGACGAATCGGCATCTGTATATGTATGTGGGCAAAATTAAATTTCACAGAGGATAATTTACGAACCGTTGGTTGTTAAGAACTTTATGGAATTTGACAGGTGGTTACGTTATACTAACATGATTTCTATGTAAATAGAAGATCTAAATTAGTAGAGGGTTATCAAGTTATAGGGATGAGTGAGAGAAAAAAAACTAAACTGTCAAAATTCGATCAAAAGGGATTCCATACGACAGGGATTTGTATGTACATTTTATTGAAATTGTATTAAAATTTTAGTACAGAGATAGTATATAATATACTTATATGAAACTATTTTTGTTCCCTAAGAAAACTTCCACATCAAACTTTAATTCCTTTGAATACTGATGGGATGAGTGAGAGAAAGTTTAAAGTGAAAAAAAAAACTTTTGTTGAAGAAACAAAAGAAAACTGAAAATCGCTGTCGGGGCAGACCACTACTTAGTCAGAAAACAGAAAGACAGATAGATAATGGATACAGATATTTACTAACCTGTTGTCAAAGCGGGTGTCCATTCCTGTTCTCCAGTCGCGCCCCACAGCAAAGCGAGCGAAGCGTTGTTCGTTGTGGACGGGGGGCCTAAAACAGCCCCAATGATGCCCAGAGCTCCTGAGGTGCTTATCATTCGCTTCCGGCTGGGAATATTGCCTGTAAACATAATAAATTAACGACCAACCGTCACATTATATAGTCCGGACCCCACACTAGGATTCACTTGTATCGTTGGTATCAGGAACTACGAGTACCTGGTACCATAAAACCTAGACCCGGAACAAACAACTGCAGAACATGCAAATATTTATGCCGCAGCTAGCTCAACCACCGCGCCACTGAGGTTGTCAGTATAAATACCTAACTAGTCCAGCTTCTTTGTGAAGAAGTTCGC
The DNA here is from genome assembly GCA_958496245.1 of Perizoma flavofasciatum. NCBI lineage: Eukaryota > Metazoa > Arthropoda > Insecta > Lepidoptera > Geometridae > Perizoma > Perizoma flavofasciatum. The sequence goes on along the minus strand of OY292425.1, from coordinate 5,671,236 downwards.
CAAAGGAATTAGCTACTAGTCTACTTTCGAATAATTTCGATAGCGGTAATTTTTCATGGTAACCGGTTAAACAAAAAAACTTTTTTTATACAACTTTAGTTGCAAAAAAGCATACGGGTCCACCTGTCGGTAAGCGGTTATCGTGACCTAACCATGCCTAGCGTGGTCGCTAACAACACTAGAGGTACCAACCGCGCGTTGCCAACTCTGAGACATAACGGGTGAAAAGTCTCAAGTGCTTTAATTTCACCGGCACCCATACCCTTCAAACCGGAACACAGCAATACAAGCATTAACCGATCTAACCGTGCCTATCGTGGTCGCTATCAACACTAGAGGTACCAACCGCGCGTTGCCAACTCTGAGACATAACGGGTGAAAAGTCTCATGTGCCTTTAATTTCACCGGCACCCATACCCTTCAAACCGGAACACAGCAATACAAGCATTAACCGATCTAACCGTGCCTAGCGTGGTCGCTAACAACACTAGAGGTACCAACCGCGCGTTGCCAACTCTGAGACATAACGGGTGAAAAGTCTCATGTGCCTTTAATTTCACCGGCACCCATACCCTTCAAACCGGAACACAGCAATACAAGCATTAACCGATCTAACCGTGCCTAGCGTGGTCGCTAACAACACTAGAGGTACCAACCGCGCGTTGCCAACTCTGAGACATAACGGGTGAAAAGTCTCATGTGCCTTTAATTTCACCGGCACCCATACCCTTCAAATCGGAACACAGCAATACAAGCATTAACCGATCTAACCGTGCCTAGCGTGGTCGCTAACAACACTAGAGGTACCAACCGCGCGTTGCCAACTCTGAGACATAACGGGTGAAAAGTCTCATGTGCCTTTAATTTCACCGGCACCCATACCCTTCAAACCGGAACACAGCAATACGAGCATTACTACTAGCCGGCAAAAATAGGTATGGTGGTAGTACTTCCCTGGACGAGCTATTTCAGAAGCTCTACTACTGGTTTACTTTTTTCATAGCACTTTATGATTGTCTATGAGGATGTGTGCAAAATGTCCAGCATTATTATTATTATTATAATGATTTAACTAAAACCATAATTTTTGTTTTATGGAACTACTTGCAAAACACGGGCATGTACCAAATGTTATGATGGGACGTGCCTCTGACAACCCCTTACTTGATAAACTCAAAGATTTACTCAGTTGATAAAGTAACTAAGAATGTCCATCATGGGGAATCGTGAGCATGTTTGTTTTGTTTTATGATTTAATTTCGACATTTTTACTTCATCAATTTTGTACTCACCGTCAATCTGATAAATAGGATGGTTGTTGGTCATCAGAGCGGAACCGTTCTCTTTAGCGATGTTATTTTCTCTATTGTTGTTCCTCGAAGCGGGCTCGCCGGCCGGCCGCGCTTGGTAATGATGCTGCTGTATTAGGACACCGGTCGGACCTGGAAACCGGTAAAACAAGGTTGTTAAATGTATTAGGACGTCGCCGGTTGGAACAAAACACCGGTAAAATAAGGGTGTTGAATGTAATATGACATATCGGTTGGCCTTGAAAACCGGTAAAATAAGGTGTTAAATGTATAAGAACATCGCCTTGGAAACCGGTAAAATAGGGGTGTTAAACGCTAATGACAATAGATTTCTTGCGCAAACGTAAGCAATTGTTAATAACAAGTTATAATTTTATAATAATTTAAATGTTAGTCGCTAAGGTATTTATGTTATAGGCCTATTGCCATCATTAAATACCTCACGCATAATTTTCCTTCCATGCTAACGCAAATTTGTCAAGGCAAGACTTGGCAGCAGTCACGTGACATCTCAAAAGCTAATGTAATTTCTATATTTCCTTTTCGCAGGCGTTAACGCCAACTGAAAGTGATTGCAGTCTAAGGGACCTAATCATAACTAGGCCATCATCACATCTAGGTTCACTTACCTTTAGGGAATATGTGCGTCCATCGGCGTCTGTTACTAGTAAGCTTGACCGTCACATGGGACGGATCGAACGGGTTTATCAGCGCCCGACCAGTTTCATTCCGCAGGCGTTAACACCAGAAAGTGGTTACTGTCATCCTTATCATAACTAGGCCATCATCACATCTAGGTTCACTTACCTTTAGGGAATATGTGCGTCCATCGGCGCCTGTTACTAGTAAGCTTGACCGTCACATGGGACGGATCGAACGGGTTTATCAGCGCCCGACCAGTTACATTCCGCAGGCGTTAACACCAGAAAGTGGTTACTGTCATCCTTATCATAACTAGGCCATCATCACATCTAGGTTCACTTACTTTTAGGGAATATGTGCGTCCATCGGCGTCTGTTACTAGTAAGCTTGACCGTCACATGGGACGGATCGAACGGGTTTATCAGCGCCCGACCAGTTACTTTCCGCAGGCGTTAACACCAGAAAGTGGTTACTGTCATCCTTATCATAACTAGGCCATCATCACATCTAGATTCACTTACCTTTAGGGAATATGTGCGTCCATCGGCGTCTGTTACTAGTAAGCTTGACCGTCACATGGGACGGATCGAACGGGTTTATCAGCGCCCGACCGGTCCGTATCACCGGCTTGTGTGAAGAGATGGAACTTCGCGGCGAGAGACGATTGCTTGATAGCGGACCATCTGTAGCGTCGCTGTTCGTATCGAACGATGATGTTTTAGCTGTGAAATAAGTGGATAATAGTAATAAATAAAAATAATAATGCTAGACATTTTCCATGTTGTATGATGTTTGTATGATCTATCTGCAAACATTTGTCTCAGGTCTGGGTGTTTTCTATATATAATAATGTATGTATTTCGAAAAAAATGTATAGAATTAGTATCAGTCATGAAGAAAAGTCCAAAATAAGCAGAGCTTGTTATATGGTTCCCATATAACAAGCTTTTTAACTAGTTAGTTAAAGACAACTTCGGTGGCGTGGTGGACGAGTAGTCAGATGCGTCGCAAAAGGTTAAGGTTCGATTCCTGCTGCGGGACAAGTGTTTGCATGTTCTGCAGATATTTGTTGCTGGGTCTGGGTGTTGTGGTACCACGGTAGTCGTAGTTCCTAATACCTACGACACAGAGAATCCTAGTGTGAGGTCAGTATTGTGTATGTGTCTATTAGCTGCTATAGATACTTATTTATAAAAAAAAAAACTTCTTTTTAATTTAATCTGAAGTTTAGAAAAAGCAAGTGGCCAGTATCGAAACTATTATTATACATATTGTAAAAACGGGAATTTTCACGTACTGCACTATCGGTGAAGGCACCGACTAAGTTTCGACTCATTCCGAGAGTCTTCATCAGGGTGAGTGGTTGCGACTTTCTCCTTCCGCGTCGCGCCGTGCACTAACACTAACTATTATTATACGTTCTTATTTTATAACACAGTAAGACTTTGATGTGTGGACTATTTTTTTTATACTGGATACTGAAATGTGACTTACTTCCGTTAGACAATATATCTGCGACGCTGTGATGTATATCGGGGTCTGACATCTTCCTGTGGTGGATGGTGGAAGATGGAGGACTACGTTTGCTAATGCCTTCTAAACCTGCCACTGACGTTTTCTTTGTGCGGGCCACTCTTTGAACACTGCAATTTAAAAAAAGATTTCATTATCATCTATCATCGCAGTTACCTTATCGTTGCTGGGTGGGTTTTTTTAACTCAATTTTCTTTACGCCGTTTTATATCCTTTTCTCAAATTTTGAGAGAAGTTCTATGATGATTTTATAAACACGTCACTAGGAGGCGCTGTAATACATTTTGGCATATAAAACGGCGTGATCGATAGTAATGCAGTTGTTGTAATCGTTTTGTATGACTTCCAGAATAAGAACATCACCGATTATTAGATGTATCTCATCACTACACGTCTCTAGAGGGTGCACGTAATACGTGTAAGAATTATAGATGATTTTTGCGAATATTATTCGAAAATTTAGGATATTATTAAAAACTACCACGTATTATACTATTTTCCTGCTGACGTTTCGTTGACCGTTTAGAGTTCCTTCACCTCTTAACTCCACTTCCGCTTGGACCAGCATTTCAGTATTTATTTATTCCAATATTAACAAAAAATATATTGTAAGTATACCGAATGTTACATAAAGGATGACACCTAAACGATCAACGAAACGTCAGCAGGAGAATAGAAAAGTACGTGGTAGTAATAATGCATTAATAATAAGTCGTAATAATATCCTAAAATGATACCAAACTACGATAGTCTCAATCCTATTATATTCGAAATGTCAAAGGATTAAATTTTAAATAGGCATGCTTTGTGGACTAGAATAACAAAATATAAGCTACATGATCGTAGCAGAAGCTAATTAGCTACGAGTATAGTTCGAAAAGCTTCTTACCATGTGCTATGAGCAGGCGGCAACTGAAACACCTGCGCGTCATACGCGTCGTAATCAAAAATCGAATTATGCATATATTCATCTTCCTTCAAAAGCTTCCCTTTCTTCTCATCCTCATACATCTTCCTCAGCGGCTCTTGACCTTTCCGCGGCGGCAATTTGATCCGCGGTATAAAATTCGAATACGCAACTTTTTTATTCGTCGAATAGAATGATAAATTGATCCAATGCGGCATCGAATAATCGTCGATGGAGTTCAGATTGTTGTCTTTGTTGTGGAACTTGAGCAGAGGGACGGCGTGTAAAGGCTGTTCGCCGACGCAGACCAAGTCACTGCCGACGCCATTGTCGATGATGCGTTGCTTAGTTACGTTGGTCAGCTCTCTGTCGACCTCGAAGACGCCTACTCCTGGCGTTATGACCACACTGAGCTGGCCGGTGCGGTCGAAGCAACGGTCTAGATAGTGCTTTTCAAACACTGGAAACACAAGAGACTATTAAGCAAATAGGTACAAAATTTTGTAAAATCATCTTGTAAGGCAAAAAATCTGTCTAATTCTACCTTTATTAACCGATCATATACACATTACCTATACCTACACACATTGGGAGAATTGTGACAGATAGTCACAAAAGCCATAATCAAAAAGTTAGTCAAACAAGTGCAGAATAAAAAATACAGTAAATTTTTAAAAATAGTATAAAGCTGCGTGCACACTATAATCACGATTGTCGAAGTTTGTCATCGTGTTAAATCGACGAAAAACAGTGGTAAATGGGCATATTTTCTGAGATAGGTTTTATCGCCACGAGTCCCTGCTACTTGATGGAATACAAAGGTTTAATTAAAGTTCACTATTTTAATAGTGTTATTTTCTTTTCAATATTACTTTATTTTATTTGAAATTAGCTTGTAACACTATATATAACAGACTTCAAAAAAAAAGGAAGAGGTTCTCAATTCGGCTAGTTTTACTAGAATTAACGTACCATTCAAACTCATATTGAGAACTTCCAGGAAGTTGCCTTGGGCTGCAGTAGAATTAACGGCAGTAGGTATTTCAATGTTAGGCCTCTCATGATATTGCAAAACTATTTTCTGGTAGTCAGTGAAAAGCCGACGCAGCTGGAGTAAAACATTAGACCAATCTTCATATCTCTCGTTTTGAACTGCAACTCTGAAAAATTATTGGTTAAATGTGACGACCTTGATAGCGCGGGAGTAGCCTGCTGTTACACAACAGGGTTTGATTCCCGCTGATAAAAAATACGTTACTACAGATACGCAATTCGAAAAGTAAGCTATCGAATGAGCGGAGCGACAATCGGCCTATGCAGTTTTATTGCCAACAAGGTACTGCCCACGGCTTTGCTAGCGTGGTGTCCGGATATAAAGTAGCGTTCTTAAGAAACGTATTCGCTCGACCGTTTTTTCGTGATTTAGGTACGTTGCACAATTGGTCTCCACGAAAAGCCCTTTTATTTTAATGGGATAATATATAGCCTATGTTCACCCTGAAAGTCTATACTAAATATTGGTGAAAGAATTTTTGTAATTGGATGAGTAGTTTCGGAGATTTTCACATTGAAACTTAGAAACTTTTACCTCTTTATAATATTAGTATATTCCCTTATTTCTTAGATTATTCTTTGTAGGATTTAAATCTACGAATAGGAGGCTCTGTAAAATTTACCGGAAGTTTTTTAGAGAAGAGTTCTCCATAAAATACCCCTTGGACTTTTTTAATAAAACTTTACTTATAGCAGGACAAAAAGGCCTTAAATAAGATTTTTTTTCATTATTCACACTAGCCAATCCAAATAGGATGTATAGAATAATGAATATTGATTTATTTTCTGCACAATAAGATTTTTACACTTTACCTGTAAAAATCTTCATAGAATCTTCCTCTGTAATTTTTTTGCAGACACTCTTTCATGTGCTGAGGGAATTCTTCTAGAGATTTTGCTTTGTAGAATGTTCTTGAGAATAGTACTATTGTAACTTCATGATTGCTGCCATTTTTCTGTAACAAAATATCAAAATTTAGACTGACGACTTGTAATTACTTTTATTTATATACCTTTTAAATAATATATACATATTGCTTTATTTTAGAATATTATTACGATTATACCACAAACTTTACTATTCTCCTGCTGACGTTCCGGGACCGTCACGATCATCGAGCGTAATCGCGGACGGTGCTTATGAGGAAGGACCTCTAAATGTCAACGAAACGTCAGCAGGAGAATAGTAAAGAACGTGGTATAGTCGTAATAATATTCAAAAATGATACCAAACCACGATAATGTTAATTCTATTGCTTTATATTTGCTCGACAACATTTTTTCATATTTTTAAATTTCATGGCAAATTCAAGATAGTTTACTTGAAATGTAAAAAATAACTCGTTATAAACATACCTTCCATTTAGCAAAAAGTTCAGCCAGAAATCCATTGACAGCCTTCTCGAAATACAAATCGCCGTGTATATCAAAGTCCCACATTTCTGATGACATCTGTATGAACAGATACACCATTGACGTGGAAGACCGGAAGACTATCTTGGTGTCTTCTGTGATGACACCGCACGCGACACGATCTCCTTGCGACCACATCTCGTAGACTTGACATCTGATGCTCGCGCCGCAGTATTCTATCTTTTTGTTTAAGTAGACGCATGTGCCTATCTGGAAATTAGATTTCTAGATTTTTATTCTTTATCGAGCACACAGATAATACAGACAAAAAAACTCACATATAGCATATATTACCAGAGCATATAAACAGCTGATATATAGCGGTAGGTACGTGTACACAAATCGCGTGTGTTTCTACCCGCGACATACTTACATACATAAGTCAAACTAGGATTCCGTCCTATGGTACCTCAATATACCCAAACCCGTAACAAATATCTGCAGAACATGCATACATTTGTCCCGCAGCAGGGATCGAACCCGTAACTCTTGCGTCTCAGTCAACTAATATAAGACGTTGGTCGTTTATATATTTGATCATCCGTTTTTTGTACAGCCATTTCATTGCCACGCGTCAATAGGCAGCGCTGTAATATAATGATCAAATAATGAAATGTAAGACGGCGTAACCCTTACCGTTGGCCTTACTATTTTTGTCTTCAGACAAAATAATAACAAAAATAAAAAAAATATATAAACAAAAAGGAAGAAAGAAAGATAGGATTTTTTTAAGTTTAACATCTCTAATGCATGTTGCTACACTACCATGGTTTTTAAAGTTTGTAAAAAATCACTCATAAGTATGGGGTACTTGTTGGGAACCTTAGTTAGTTTGTAGATCATAAACCATATGAGTTCATGGCATTAGCGATCTAAACTCAACTATTTGACAACCTCTGTGGTGCAGTAGGTGAAATCCCGCCCGAGACACAGTAGGTTGCGGGTTCGATTCCCGCCGCGGGACAAGTGTTTGTATGATCTACAAATATGTGTCTCAGGTCTGGGTGTTTTCTATGCCTAATTTAAGAGCTAAATAGTCAACTAGCATCGACTTTAGGTTTTTAATTCACTTACCAAGCTATTTTTAAGACGCCACATTTCAGACCTTCCCATGTACTGATCTCTGAATGTAAGCTCCACAGAGTCTAGCGCTACTTCAGCTACATTTACGATGTTAACATAAACATCGGCAAATGTTCTCAACTGGAATGTTGTGGCTATGCTTTGCTCTACACTTATGGTATCTAAAAAAATAAAAAATATATTGAAAAATAAAAAGTTATCACTAGATTGTTTTTTTTTACTTAATGAAATTAAGATGTTTAATTACTTTCAGATCAGAGATTATAAGCAACAAACATCCAAACTTTTAAGAGTTTATAAGTTATGAGTTTGACATTTAGCTAAATCACATTTAGCACAAACCAAAAAAACTTTTTATTTTCAAAAAACAAAGGTAATTCGAGCTGAATTTTATTCAGGGATTTTTTTTTGAAAATTTTCCAATTTTTCTGTAGTGTATATGAATTGTAATTAAGTGACCCTTGAAGGCATTCATTTGGATTTTGATCTCATACCAAGGATTCATCTTTCAATGTTTTTGAATGCTGCATAGCCGCAGATTTCCTTGAGCCAACATCACCAGATTATCAACAAGTGCAGAAGGTGCTTAGCCTGAAAAGTTAGGATGGGGCAACTAGCACAAGAGCCTTAATCAGGTATGGACCTCCACTTGGGTAATTACCAGGGGCAGAGGGGAGAGAATCACCCGGAACATATCTGTACCATGAGTAGGTGGAAGCAGAGACTCATCCACCCCACCAGGCATGACTGTAGATCTATGCAGTTCTAAATTGAGACTTCATGTCGTCACCGCTGGTTTAGCGGTGCTAATGGGGCCATCAGGGTCACCAAGAAATATGATAAAAGCTTACCCCTTCCTCGAGCAGGCACATCCACCTTGGCCACTTGCAGGAGCAATCTTGGGTAATCATTTTCAGGATGATATATTTCAACAATATCCTTTTCATTAAGCCCAGGGTAATCTTTCAAGTTTATTATCAAGTCTGCGGCTGTGAAATATAACAGAAACAAATTAGCAACTTGTTCCTACTTTAGATTCATTAAAATAGGTAAAACAACATTAACTTACGACTGAAAGTCAGGTGGTGGACTATAAGCTTGAATGATTTCATAATTACACAATTGTGTTTTTCATTTTTCGTTGTTTTGTCAGTATTTTTCTTCGTAATCTAGAATTGTTCCAAAACAAAACAAATATTAGAATACCTATTTTCGTGAATTTGTTCTATAGAAACCACAGATTAAAAATTTTGTACATAGAGACTAATAGGTAGGCTAGGGCTGTATTCTGTGGTTTGACTATGAATGACTGGCAGATGATTGTAAGCAAGTTCGACGGGGACGTCAAAAATAGTGATGTCTTTCAATCATATCAATGTTATTCTGTTTATTTTAAGCACACTGCACAGGCGCGGTCGATACGTCAGGAACGCCAGATCGCTCGCTGCGTACAGTTGAACTACTGAACTAAATCAATGAAGTACTTGAATTTGCCAAAATATATACTTCATTCTTTTCTTTTCACTGACACATTTCGCGCATGGCTATTAAGATTGCTTGTCCTACAATCAGATTAACTAGAGTATGTAAGTCGTTCATAGAACAAAGCATAAAAAAAATTAACAAGTTACCTGACAAAATTGTTAATATGTCTGAAAATAAATTTAAGAAAACTGTAAAGACTGTCATAATGAAAAAGGCTTATTATAATGTAAACGACTACCTTGATGACAAAAGAGTTTGGGTCCTCGACACATGATTGCTAGCTTAGTTTACTCGACATTCGATTTATTTAAATTGCTTAATTTTAAAATAATGATTTTGTATTACTGATACTTTATTTAAAATAGCTCATCTTATTTAAATTTTTTGACGTTGTTAAAATGTGCATTTACTTTATTATTATTGAAATGCAATTATTGTAAATTGAAAGAGTTCAAAGAAAATGCCTTAAACTATTAAATTATCGTCATCAGTCAGGTCGTTCTAACCTAAGTTATATAGATCGGTTAATTCAATTTAACGTTCAATCGTTGGAGACTTATCGTATTTATTTTGATTTAGTTTATCTGTACAAAATAATACACACTATAATTGACTCGCCTGATCTTTTGTCCCAAATTTCTTTCAATATCAAATTTAATGCCCGTAGATTTAGATCTACGGGCATTAAATATATATTGGTTTGGTTAGCCAAACCAATATATTTACCCTACTAGTTTATAGAAACCATATTTCTTTTTATAATCCTTTAACAAGAATGTGCCGACAGTACAATAAATTGTCAAAGGCAAATTTGGAGTTGAATATTTTAAACTCTAAATTATGTAAATTTATTAAAACAGCTATAGACATCGTCCTTTGTAACTGGGGAATTGACGCTTATGCATAGTAGCGTCTTGAGTCCTAAGGTCCATTAAATAGGTAGAGAGTAGATAGGTTATTGTAATTCCTAGTTTTCTAATATCTGTTATTGTCTTAAGTACCTTAATAGGTAAGTACTTTATTTTACTTCATTTACATTGTTTTTATTCACTATTTTTTATGAATCTGTTCCTCAAACATACTCCACAGTTGTTTACTCATTATATTGTTTTGAAGTGCGCACATAAGTTATGTTCCTAACCAGATCAAAACAGTATTCTAGATATTGTATATATTTTTTTAAATGTTTGTAACGTGTAATGTGTGCTTAAATAAATAAATAAATTGCACTTACTTACAAAGAAATACAGACAAGAATTTGAAAAAAATTTAATCTGAAGTCGAAGCTAGAATAAAGAGCTTTAGATCGCTTCTTACCCGCACTTCAAAGTGGTCGAAGTCCCGTATAGGTCACAGTGTAGAAGGCTGATGATGATGATGATGACATTGGATGCTAGGTCTATGACGTAGATTCTAATATACGGTCTGAGAGACCAAAAAATACACGAGAGCACTTCCGAATATAGTTTGAAACGGATATTGACAGCAATGTGACAAAATAGCCATATAAGCCATAATCAAGAAGTCGAGTCAAGGTGACACCGACGGTGACATTTTGATTTTGTTGTTTTGGCACTTTTCTATGACTACTTTTGAATTTCTATTGACGTATTTAAAATATTTTTGCTGCGATTGCTCTAAAAAATGGAAATTTTGCCGAATAGTGACTGAAATAAACTATAAAACCATTGCCACATTATGCATTTATCAGATTTCAAGGGTTTTGTAAGCTCTCTAGCGGTAGCTACAACAATATTACAATTTTTATCTGGCATGTTAGTAAACCAATTTTCTCGTTTATTCATTTTTACATTGTGCGTGTGCCAGATGTTTTACGAATTTTTTTTTACAGCCTAGTGTGCAAGCAGTATGTGGTAAACAAAAGCACAGCAGAAACTTCTCCTCTGCCTTTCCTATGTGGTCTTTTATCGTGAGTAAAAGAACCACGAATTCAAATATTTTATCGTTGTGAATGAAGCTGACTTTATTATTTCTATTTCAGGGCCGGTCTCTGGCTTTTATACGGATTGACTAAACATGATGATAAAATAATATTTGTCAATATTGTTGGGCTAGTGCTGATGATATTGTATGTGATAGTGTTTTACAAGTATACATTCAAAAAGTCATCTCTCTTGAAACAAATATGTGTTTGTATACTGTTCTTCTTATTCGTTTTTGGATATGTTTCGACAGAAGAGGATAATGAAATGCTATTGACTCGAATAGGTAAAGTAGTATTTACCACTTTGTTTAGTTTCAGTAGCAGTGTGTACCTCAGTGGTACGGCTGGGAAGTAGCTGTAAAAGCTGCAAGCTCGAATCCTGCTGCATGATTATTGTTTGCATCTTCTACAAATTATTATTTTGGGTACCATAGTACTCATAGTTCTTGATACCCATGATACAGGGAATCCTTATGTGGGGTCAGGACTACATTATGATTTTTTATTTTTATTAAAAATGTGTTTACATTTTCTCACACATCACCTGATGGTAAACACAGTTGTAACCTATGCTAAGCACCCTCACCCAGTAAATGTTTATGTGACTGTTGAGTGTCTAAAATAATGAATAAGATAGATTGACAACTCTATTGCATACACCCGAAATCATAACTCACTTAGCATAAAATTTGCCATGTATCATTTTTTAATGATGATGATATTGAAAACATTATACCCATATCCTAGAATCAAAAATTCTAAAGCATGTGCAATCAGTTTGTGTTTCAATAAGCAGCAATGAGCCTGAAATCTCTAATGTTGGATGCTACTGCTGGCATAATGTGGGCATGCGCCAAATGTAATGTTTGGACATGCTTCTGACCACTCTTACTTGGTGTCTTCAAAGATCTACTCACTGAAACTGTTTCTGAGGATGTCCATAATGAGGAATACAGTTGTGAGTGTGTTTGTTTATATGATGATAATTTTCAGGTCTCTCTGCTTGCTCCCTCACTGTTCTGACAATAGCTGCACCGTTAAGTAAACTGTTCTATGTGATAAAGTATAAGAACACCGCATGTCTTCCATTCCCTATGATTCTGATGTCTTTCTTCGTGTCAACTCTCTGGTTGCTGTATGGTATTATTCAAGAAGATGTTTATCTTATGGTAAGTCCTGCATGATACTAATCTAAATACATTTTTAGGTGTCGGTACCTCAAAAGGCAAAAAAGGAACCCTTATAGGATCACTTTGTGGTCCTTCTGACTGGCTCTCACAGCCTCACTGTATTAGTCTTAAAGTTCTGATAATTTGAGGGTATAGTGGAATGACTTGTTTTGTATCTAGTACATACAGACCCTTTTTCTGACAGACATACTCGCTTATTATGCCTACTAATTTAACTACCTAATTATTATTTTATTGTACTTAGGCTAGGTATGTTTGTTTAAGTGTAAGTAAATACATGCCCTTTTTTTATTACTATAATACTTTGTTGCAGGTGCCAAACTTGTTAGGCGCACTGCTTGCTGTGTTCCAACTCTCTCTGTTTGTGAAATACCCAAGCCAACCTCATTCACCCAGCCTAGCTAAAAGCATACTTGCCTGATGTACTAAGTTATATTCCTAAAGAATAAGAACATAGAATAATTATTTTAAAATGAGTTGAAAGATGATTAGTTTAGATAGATGGTATATAATATTATTTTTATAAAATATACTAGAATGATCATATTCATCTAAAAGATAGTCAATGATCTCAGTATTTAAATAAATATATAAATAATGCTGGTAATTTTTTCACACAGCGTCATCTAGCCCCAAACTAAGCAGAGCTTGTATATGGGAACTACATGACTGATATACTATTTAATATTATAAATAAGTTGAATCGTTTTTACTGTAAGTCCAGGACTTTACATGTAAATCGTGTATACCATTGGCTTTTAGCTAATTGATATAGATTTTAGTGCCTACTGATTTCTTAAGCGTCAGCCGGATCTATGGTCAAATTGGTAAACGATTCTAAGATAATTTTAAAATAACTTACTTTACATTCTTGAATTTTACTTAGTATTGCAGTATCTTGTATGACTTGATACACAAAATTATATGTATACATAATTTAAGTTACACAGATCTGAAGTATTTATGTTGCTTAGTGTATGATTTTTAGATAGATTTTTGAATGTGCATAAGGTAGGTACCAAATTATTTTTTACTATAAACCTAAACAAAAAAAACCAATTTAATAATTTAATTCGACTTAATTTTATTAAAATTAATTTGAAAGCCTGTCCTCAATGTAAAAAAGATATCTAACATGTATAGAGAATGATTTTAATTTATCAACTAGACAAAGTGAATAAAACCCATTTCAAATTATAAAAGTCTACTTAATTATTACGTTTACCTAGTACAGTATATTATATTAATCGAATCTGGCGCGCTGGAGACATACCTACTACATATATACATAGGTAAAAGGTATAAGAGTAGCTACTAGTAATAGCTATATCGCCAATGTTGATTAGTCTATGCTATAGTCACATAATCATAATACTATATAAAAGAGTCTGTCGTTTCTATCTTTTCTCTTTCTTAGTCAAGGTTAGGTAGGTAATCTACAGTGAATTTAAATACTATCTAGGTACCATTAATTTATAAGAAATCCACACAATACCTACCTACATAACTATCAGACACATTTCACAAACTTGCAAATACAATATCCTAGATCACGCCGTTTTTTGACACAATAACCTTTGATATTGTAAGGAGATATTGGGTCAACTAGACCTAAGACTGATAATTTATTTTTGTCTTTTAATATCGTCGCTTCGAAAGACAATTTCGGCATTTCAGCCCCTCCTGTGTTGTCGTCGGCAACCATTTGAAATGCTATTACGTAATGTTTTTTGTTGTTCTGATTTACGTATGAATGTACTCTGAAAACTCTGTGCAGACGTAACGGACGGCACTTCTTACAAAGTGATGTTTTAACATGGAGACTGTAATTCTGTACATGTGAAACTGCTAGTCGTACACTATTTACAGCATCAATGTCCTTAAACGTGTTAGCATTTTTCATATTATGACAACTGCACCATTTATTACTGACACCCGCTTCAGCGCAGGTTCTAGACGATGACTTTTCTTTGAAAATACTACTACACAATGGACAAGCCTCTGATGTTATGTCGGCGGAGCTTGATATATTCGAAATGTTTACCAACGTAACATAAATGTCGTAAGGTGTGACTAATCTATTCTGATTTAGTTGTAGATTGTAATATTTCTCCTCATGCATTTTTCGGAATTCGGTCGGTACCCATACAAACAACATAGGCAATCTTTCTGCATAGTAAGATTCTACCGGGATTCGCATTGGGCCGAAACGTATTCCATGATCACTCAACAACACAATAAAAGTATTGTCCATAATGACCCTATTACTTATTTTTTCAAAGAAATCTATAGTATCGTTTTCGAATCGTGAAGGCAAATAATCAGTGTTGTGACTGAAGGAGTTAATCCAAAATGTACCGAAGAACTTATATTTTTTGTACGTATTAGCGAAATCAATAGCATAGTCGAAAATATGTTTCCCTGATGACTGATGCTTAGCGCAAATGACGTTGCCTTGTTGCGACTCTCCAGTAAGAAAGAACGGTCTCATGTAGTGATGAGTGGGCGACGTTCTAAAGCCATGGTATCTGGAGAAAGTATCAGGTAGCTGTACGTTATCCTCTCCGAATGCCGTGATATATCCAGCTTTGCGAAAAGTGCTCCATGCCATAAGATCGTTGCAAGTCTCCATGCCTAAGCTACATGCTTGATCAACTTTCGTATAATTTTTCCCTGTGAGTACTGCCATCAAATTGGGAAATGTGTTGTCGTCGATCTGAAAAATAAGCAACTTTTGAGTTTCTAGGTATTTATATGCGATAGTAATATGGCTATATTAATTTCAGTACCGTAAGTACCTTCTGATATCCTTTGTAATCTAACCAACCCTGTGCTCGCAAATATTTTACCACTTTAGGCATCACAGCGATGATTCTAGCCCTAGACATTGTGTCTATTCCTATTATCAGTACGTTCCAGCTCTTCTTAATATATTTCATCGAGTTTTTCGACTGCTTTTTTACAAATATGTATGCGTCCTCATACAAGGTACTTCGCTGTGTCCTATTTGGTTCTATGGCTTTAGTGAAGCATTTAACCAGTATCACTTCTTGAGTCAGGAATATCTTCGAGCCATTTTTAAAAGACTTGCATTTTGCGTAACTGAAATGTTATAAAAATACAAATTAAAATTAAGAGGCTAAAGTCAAAGTTTTTTAATTTGTGGCTGTAAGGACACCAATGTTATTTATTCATTACATTTCCAAAAACCTGGTTGTTTCTAAAACATTATTTTTCAAAATTTTCTCGATAAATAAAGCAAAGTTTCTTTAAAAATATCTAAAGACACGCGGTAACATTTACTCAATTTTATCCATAGAAAAAAAAATACTTGGATCTCTTATTGTATTGTACCTTTTAAACTTTTAAAAACTCATTTTATACTTTTCAAGTATTCGTTTAAGAGAAAAAGTGCTCAAAAGTGTAAAAACAATTTTTCTCATATTTTTTGTTAGCGTGTTGTCGTAAGTGCCAACGTACGCTGATGCTAGAAACTTTAAGCTTGTTAAGCTTGCGTTCGAAATATATGGCTACTTTTTTATGGTGAGATCGCAAGGGATTCAAGAGTGGCGGAGGCAAGTGGAGGGGGCAAGAGTGGCGTTATAAAGAGGAGGCATATACCCAACAGTAGGTGCAAAAGGGCTAGATAATAATGATTATGATACCTCAATGTGCCTTAATTTGTTTAACAAATTTTGTTAGCAAAGTTTTGTTATGCACTGAAGTGCTATGTAGTTAGTATTTGAGAGATTGTGCGTAATCGTTTCTAACGCAGCACTCGGGTGTACAGTTGTATATATGTAAAAAATAAGTATCTACGGATCTACATACCTTATTCGACTATCTTCATAACCAGGTTTGTTAGATCTAACAACAAAACTGTAACAGCATTCATACTTTTGCTTCTTCTTTACATAATGTAGCATTTTGTCTCTATCTATTCTGAAAACTAGTACAGCTTTCCCCCTCTTATTATATTTTTTTCTGATAAATACAGCTCTTCGTCCACAAGACTTTTTTTTGTCAGAAGTTTCTTTAAATTTATGTTTTTTACCGTAGTTTGGTATGTAACAGCCTGATGTGTTGATAAGGAATGCCTCTGTCCCTGTAAAATAATTTAGAATCAATAATGGTGCCTAAACCGCTGGTTCGACAAATCTATCACGTTGATTTACCCTAATTTATTATTATTAGGAATTATACCTAATTAATGCATTGTGCCCGATTGGCAATGGACACCTATCGGACGGCAAGACGGTTCCTGTCATGTAGTTAAATATAGGCTAGGCTCGAGCGTATATACCTAATTCCAACTAAGTTATACGGTACGGGTTTTGAAGTACTTAGTAGAGTTTGTGAAAGAGGTCGCCCGGGAAAGTACCATCATACGGTTTTTTTCTGCCGCCAAGCATTAATGCTTGCATTGCTGTGTTCCGGTTTGAAGGGTATGGGGATATATGGAAATTACAGGCACATGGAAATTTTCATCCGTTATGTCTCAAGGTCGGTAAGGCGCGAGTGATACCTACCTCTGGTGTTGCAAGTGTAAATAGGTTACGGTAACCGCTTACCAACAGGTGGAATTTACGATTGTTTGCCACTTTAGTTTTTTGATTGTTCATCCCTCCGATTGTTGACCTTCGATAGTTCTTCTCGAAAAACCCAAAGCTTTTAAATTGCTCGTTTATTGCAAATTGTTTATTTGTAAAAAGTGCATAACCATTAATGATTATTGTCGTAATTTAGGGACTAATAACAGTTTTGCTGTAGGTATATTTTGTCCCACTCCACATCAGCAATAACACCGAAGTTATGACAGCAAAAACTATTTATGAAAACTACATATTTTTTTGCAAGTATTCCACATAACCTACCTACATAAATAAACCACACAATAATAATAATCAGATATGCAATTATCGATAGTTTTTCAAAGCAAGAGCAAAACAATTTTGGTACCTTACCTTTGTAAGCATAAATAGGTTCTTTAGTCTCACGTTTTTGTATTGTTCTATTATCATTTTTTATATGATCGTAACAACTGAAGTAATACATAGTTATGACCAAACTCGTCAAAAATATCAAAGTGGCTTTTAGGTCAACCATTTCTAACGGCAGGCCTCGAGTTTCTAAAAAAATATCATAGATATTACAAGTCGAAATGTAATCATTACAATGCAATAGGCAAAACTAGAGATGTCCTTGTATGCACCCTGACTCGTAGTTCGAGTACACAATTTTATTACAAAGTCGTTCATTAGTTTAAAAGTAGATGTGGCAGGATTTTGTGAAAAATTTCGTGACAAAAGGGACTGGAAATTATGAATTAAAGGATTGCCTAGGTCTACATTAATCAAATGTATTAAAAACTTACCTGAGTTTTCAAGTAACGCTCAATGATAATTCCATGACCCATAAGCACATCTCTCGATTGCCCAATGTCAAACTAATTGAATTGACGCGCTTTCTCGTCGCGGTCAGTAAAATTAATTATGTCGCTTCACAGATGGTTGTGATTAGGTAGACCTACCTACCTATTAGGTTCTACAACATGCCATTCAAATACGAAAGAGATTCATACACTACGTGTGAATGTGAAATAAATGAATGATAACATCATAACATACCCATGGGCAGGTTTTCAAATGGCGACGTCACGGTCCGGACGAAACGCAGTGTAGGAAGGTCTTTTATCCGCTGGACCGATGACACGTTAAATGTACCGAGAAGTCGGTGTATAAAGGTGGCTCTTGAGCCACCTTTATACACCGACTTACAAAGAGTACCATGACGAACAGTCTTGACTGTTCGTCATGGTACTCTTTGTAAGAGGTCAAAGTCCAGTCAAGGACTTCATCAGGCTTTTGATGATGATCGATATGAGGCAAATAAAATGACGTTTGTAAAGTATCTCTCGGTTACTTTTCGCGTGCCATTTTATTTGCCTTACTTCTAAATAAGTAAATAGCAAAGAGAAAAAATAGAGAATGCCATACTCTACCAAGTATGCATCGTAGCATTTTCTAGTCTACGACGCGTAGCGAGTTGCTTGCTAATTGAGCAGTACTTAGACTACGCGAAACCTAAACACGCTACGCTTCGTGTTATTTAAGTTTACTCTACGCGATTAAATTTTCTGACAACCTCTGTGGCGCAGTGGGCGAAGGTCCGTCTGAGACGGAGAAGGTTGCGGGTTCGATTCCCACTGCGGGACAAATGTTTGTATGATCTGCATTCATTTGTCTCGGGTCTGGGTGTTTTCTATGTATAATATGTATGTATTTACAAAAAAAAATATGTATATAAGTAGTATATCAGTCATGTAGTTCCCATAACACAAGCTCTGCTTACTTTGAGACTAGATGATGCTGTGTGAAAATGACCAGCATTATTTATTTAATTACTTATTTTATTTTGATTAATTTATTACATGAATACACAAAACATCATATTTAGGTACTTAAGAATTTACGCACTTAAGATACGTATAATAATAAGTCTTCATATTATTTAGGTAGGTACCTATCGGTGAAGGCACCGACTAAGTTTCGACTTATTCCGAGAGTCTTCATCAGGGTGAGTGGTTGCGACTTTCTCCTTCCGGGTCGTGCCGTGCACTACGTCTACTACGTGTGTACGATAGTGCAATACGTGATAATTCCCGTTTTTACAATATGAATAGTCAAGTTCACGATAGTTTTTGGAATAACAAAATGTTATTGAGTGTGAAGAAAATAGGACTAGACTACGTTTTTAACACATTCACTGCCACCACGATTTTCTTGAAGTTCATCGAGATGCCGCCGTATTAAACTGGGGACACTCGGCACTAAAATTATTGGTCACATCATGAACATAGATTGTAGTAATATAGAGAATATAACAAAATGTCATTGAGTGTGAAGAAAATAGGACTAGACTACGTTTTTAACACATTCAGTGCCACCACAATTTTCTTGAAGTTCAAGAGATGCCGCCGTATAAAACTGGGGACACTCAGCACTACAAAAATCATTTTTTTCGTAAAAAAATCTAACTAGTTTTTTATGGTGACCGCTTCAAAATGCCATAGCCTATCCCTTAAAAATAATGCACTAATAATTTTAGCTTTATTTTAGTGCACTCTTTTCGTTTGGTTTTTCGTGCGTACTTTATAAAGTACTAAATACTTTAATAAATAGATTATTTATATTTATTATTTATTTATTTCAATTAAATATTATGCTTGAAAACCAGACGGATTTTACTGAAAGAAAGCAAAAGACTTGTATCAAATAAAAAGCCCACTAAGTGACATACCAACTGAAATGAATTGAACTATTACTTAGTTATCCTACTTAAATGTGTAACAATTCACAACCTTACAAATACAGTAACTTCGGTCAGTTTGTTTCTTGACACAATGACCTCTGGCATTGTAAGCAGTAATTGTATCTATAGGATCTAAAACTGTTAATTCATTATTGTCTTTCAATACCGTGGCTTCGTAAGACATTGTCATTGGAGTTCCCTTTCCTCTGTGGTCGTCTGCAATCATTTGAAATGCTATGACATAATTTTTTCTGTTATTCTGATTTATGTATGAATGTATTCTGAAAACAGTGTCTAGGCGTAGTGGATGACACTTCATACAAGCTACAGTTTCTATATGGAGAGTATAATTTTGTAAATAACTAACGACTAATTGTATGCTATTTAAAGCGTCAATATCCGTAAACGTGTCAGAATTTCTCATGTTATGGCAACTGCACCATTTTTCACTGACACCTGCCTCAGCGCAGGTCCTAGACGATGGCTTTTCTTTGAATATACTACTACACAACGGACAAGCATCTGAGGATAAGTCAGCGGAGCTTTTTGGCATGTTCGAAATTTTTATCAGAGTTACATAAATGTCGTAAGGTGTGACTAATCTATTTTGGTTCAATTGTAGATTGTAGAATTTTTCTTCGTGCAAGTTTCGGAATTCGATCGGTACCCATATAAATAACATAGGCAATCTTTCTTCATAGTAAGATTCCATTGCAAGTCTGCTACTGCCGTATCGGATTCCATGATCACTCAATAACATTATAAACGTATTGTCCATGATGCCCATCCTACTTATTTTTTCAAAGAAATGTATGGTATCGTTTTCAAATAGCGAAGGTAAATAATCAGTGTTGTGACTGATAGTATTAATCCAGAAGGTTCCGAAGAACTTTTCTTTTATATACGTATTTGCAAAATCGTAGGCATAATCAAAAATATGTTTCCCTGAAGGCTGATGCTTAACGCAAATGATGTTCCCTATTTGCGACTCTCCAGTGAGAAAGAAAGGTCTCATATAATGATGAGTGGGCGCTGTTTTAAAGCCATTGTGTCTAGAGAAAGTGTCAGGTAGCCCTAAGTTGTCTTCTCCGAATGCCGTGATGTAACCGGATTTGCGAAATGTACTCCATGCCATGAGATCATTGCAAGTGTCCATGCCTAAGCTACATGCTTGATTAACTGTCGTCAGATTTTTTCCTGTGAGTACTGCCATCAAATTGGGAAAGGTGTTATATCCAATCTGAAATTTGAACAACATTTGGTTTCGTGGATGTGCCTAATGGTTTTAAGGTTAGTAAGATTGGATTAAGTTTACCTTATGATATGCCTTGTAGTCTAACCAACCCTGTGCTTGCAAATATTTAACCATGTTAGGCATCACAGTGTTGATTCTCGCCCTAGACATTGTGTCTATTCCTATTATAAGTGCGTTCCATGTCTTGTCTTTATACTTCATCGATTTTCTTGGCTGTTTTTTTACAAATGCGTAAGCGTCCTCGTATAAGATACTGGGCCTTGTACTATTTGTTTTTATGTTTAGAGTGAAGCATTTAACCAACATTACTTCCTGTACCAGGTCTACCTTTGATCCACTTTGAAATATTTTGCATTTATCGTAACTGGAACGTCAAATAGTTTTATAAATTAATATCAATTTCTTCATAATCCGGTTACAGGCTACGTAGAAATTCTACTTAGTAGATCTACCGCTGGTCAACTTGTCTACCAAATAACGATACCTTGTATTTACAAGTATCAACAGTAACATCAAATAGTTTTATAATTTTTTTCATAACCCCATTTTTAGCTTTCTGAACATTCCACATAGTAGGTAGAGTACCTACTACTTTACCCAAATAGCGACGACTACTGCATAACGATGATATTTTCTATTAAATCTGGTAATCTTTATATTCCCCCATTAATTTCATTAATTTCTATATAGTTCTAAAATTTTAACGATTGCACGTTTAAAAATATTTTTTCCTTTTTTTAACACTAAATTATATTTGTAAAAAGAAATAACTGTGTATTTCCAAATAGGAAATAGAGATACAAGATATTGCGGTCGAGGGCGAGGTGGAACTTACCTACCTTATTCGACTTTTTTCTTGACCAGTTTCATTAGGTCGGACACCAAAACTGTAACAGCATGCATATTTTTGATTGTTCCTCACATAATATCGCATTTTTTCATCGTCTATTTTGAATACTAGCATTATTTTCTGCCAGCTATCATATATTTTACTGATGAATATAGCTCTGTGGCCGCATGATATTTTTTTGTAAGCAGCTTCCTTAAATTTTAGTTTTTTACTGTAGTTTGGTATATAGCATCCATCTGTGCTGATAAGAAAGGCTTCGGTCCCTGTAAAGTATTTTAAATTAACCAACTTTCATTCGTTCATTGTTTAAATAACTTGTTTTACTAGGGATGATAAGTAAGGTATCTATTTGTATACCCAATTTTCAGATAAGTATCATCATATTCAAAAGTTACCTTTGTTATTATAAATAGAATCTTTAATCTCTCGTTTCTGTATTGTTCTAATAACATAACTGTTATCATGTTTTATGTAACTCATGTTATCGGAATGAATGAAATAGAAAACAAATATGACCAGACTCGCAGCCAATAACAAAGTCACCCATTTTTGGTCAAACATTTCTGAAAAAAAATACGTGATTAAGATGTGCCTCGAATGTTATTATATTGTACTAATGCCAATCTGCACTAAACTTTGTTTGTGTCTTAATTCATGCCTAGTTGCGGATTATCAGGTGGCTATGTCCAGCAGAGGACTTCTATAGGCTGCTGATGCTAATGATGATGATATATCTATCGGCTCGGGCTTGGGAATTGGTAATTGATTAACTATTAGATCCCATAAGATTGAACTCATGGAGATTGCCGTTACTGGGGAATAAAGCCCTGATACTTTCGATCAGTTTTCAAATATGAATACCTCCATTTTATTTTATTTTTACCACGCGATAAAAGGCCCTCATACAAGCATACCTAATCCTTCTGTCATATGTACCTACTTGTAAAACACGCATTCTTAAATAATTAGTAAAATATGAATTCGTATTTAGAACAAAATAATGCATATGTAGTTGAAATAATACATTCATATCCTAATTGGAACAGCTTTATCGTAACGGAAGTTTCGTGCCTGTTTGTTATGTACTAATTAAATAACTCGTATAAGGAAAGGAACGGTTTATTTATATAATTGCAGTAGGTTGTTATGATTGAACCTCTCCCCTCTGCTTTAGATTAGGTAAAGAAACTAGTTTTGCTCGATTTGCAAGCGCATTCTAAGAATAGATGGTACAGAGACGGCTGATGCAGCCGTCTTTGTACCATCCGGCTGCAACCTCTCATGGTACTTTTTTATTACTACTGAAGCGTCTCCAAATCAATGCAGACGTATTCAATTAAATTTTATTTAAATTATATAAAAAAAAAATTTTTTAAAACTCCTTTGAAAGCTCCCAAATGAAGAGTGGCGGAGCCCAGAGCGGATTTCCTTTTCTTAATTTTTACAGGTTTTCCAAGATTTTCCGATGTCCAGACCCGTCAAGAATTTTTTAACGTAAAATCCCACGAGAAATATTGAATCCGTCGAACCAAATAAATATCTCTCTATGATTGAAGAAAAGCTGAGTATGGGAGCATCGGTCGGTTGGTGAGTAAAACTTTTCGTCAATCCTTTTCCTCGCCGTCCTGTATTTTTCATGTTTTTTCGTTTTTATTGAGACCAAATCTCGCTCATTAAGTATAACGTATCTAGTTAACTTTGCATGAAATTCTATCGAGTAAACTTGGTTTTAAAAATAGAACATAATTATAGAGTAGTATAAAATTAGAGCCTACCTACAGATTTTCAAACTCAGATTTGTACTAAAAATATAAAAAAAAATTGGGGTCCGTCTGCTACAGGATTCTATTCTACGTTCTTTAGATCAATCCAAGTATAGGATCAACTGTAAAAATACTGGTATTTTGCCATAAACTGAGAGATCTCGTGAACTACCTTAAAGTTCATAAACGCCCCTATCGATTAGGCTCATTTCGTTATTGTAAATTCTATTAGTTAATACTAATCCAGGCAGGTAATCCTGCCTACCTTCTAAGATTTGATAAACAGTTCGGTAGTTATCTTTGGACTAACACAAATTCATAGAAACTAACATAGATACAAACACTACATGACCCAAGTTGAATCAGAGTCTTCGTTCTACATCGTTCGCTTCGCCCACTTCATTTATGAGTAGTCAAACTAGAGAGACTAGACTTACTATATCAAAATTTACTTACCAATATTTTTAATTGACAGCTAAGATTATAATAGTTATGATTTTATAATCCACGTCTCAAAAGCAATGCTCTCTCTTTGCGAACAGGCGTCTATTTGAAAGTGTCTAGATTAAGTACTGCCTACTTGCTTATGTTCCACAGCGCGTCTACCAAATACAAAAAAGGTTCACACAGTAGCTTACGTTTGATTATTGAATGTATAAATCATAATAAAATAATATACCTACTTAATCTAAGCACAAATATCTAGCCAAATAGTTAGGTAGAGGCATCGAGGTAACTAGATGAATGAGTTCATCTTGCGTCACAAAAAGCTGAAAGAAAGATGCTAGGTGATCCCGTGTTCGTTCCTGTTCTTCTAGGTAAGGTCGTGGCGTAGATTTATTAA
Source organism: Perizoma flavofasciatum (assembly GCA_958496245.1). Classification (NCBI taxonomy): domain Eukaryota; kingdom Metazoa; phylum Arthropoda; class Insecta; order Lepidoptera; family Geometridae; genus Perizoma; species Perizoma flavofasciatum. Next base: position 5,646,652 of record OY292425.1, on the reverse strand, counting down.
GCTCTCTTAAATCCATACAAAAATAAAATAAAACACCTGGATTATGCGAATTACTTTACACAGACCCTTTCAGAGACCAACAGAAATACTAGCAGTTCCTATCAGTTTTCGATGCAAGATTATACTTAACTAGGCATTGCAAAAAAAAGGAAGGTTTTGTAAAAATATATAAAAAGCCAGATTCGAGCCAAGCATTAGGCTTATCAATTTCTTTTCTTGGCACTATTTTCAAAATTTTCTCACCTTTTTACACGTTTTTTAATTTAAAATAATTTGTTTCGGTGTATTTATTTATTAACACTTGCTTAAACATTTTCTACAAGCCGCTGTTGAGATTGGTGATTGGTGTACAAATAAAGAATTATAAAAATTAGTTGACTATGATGAATAAAGATTTTGATAAGGCAATGTATCTGTTCAATTAGCTTTACTTATCTATAATAGTCGTTACCTAACTTTAGAATCTGTAGACGTATCTACTCGTACAAGAGCGTACTCGTTATATATCTTCAGTAACCGTGACCAGGGTCACGTTTATATCCTATCCTTTCGTTTTTGATTTGGACGAAGTGTTAGTTGGGTATCAGTTGTTATGCCAGACATATTATATCTGTATTTTTTATCCGCGACGCAAGGAGCCCGTATATGCGTTTGCGTAAGAGGTTATTTGTTTGTTGCCATTTATCTCCGAAAGGGCTTATCCGATTAAAATGCTGTTTTTTTTAGCAATCGATGAATGAATGAGTAAAAATATTTTATTGTACACCACAAGATAATAAAATAAACAAAAACTGAATATAACTAAAAGTACAATGGGCGGTCTAATCGCTTAAAGCGATATCTTCCAGATAACCTTGGGATGGAGCGGAATGTACGTCTTAGATAAGTTGTATCACAAGTTACTATGGGCGCTGCTTTAGACGACGGAAAACACGTCAAGGATTGTCATTTTTAGAAAGAAAGCAATTAGAAAATGAAGAAAATTATCATAAGTTTCAGCAATTTATTCTCAGTTAGAATTATGGCTATCTATGGACTCGGTATCATATCACAGAATTTCAGGGTTTAGCAAGTCGCTCGATTCTGTTAGCTTATTTTGTAACAGTAATTCGAGTTAGCCTAAAATCTTTTCTGACGGGCTTACGATTATAAACTTACTTTACTTAGCTTAAACAGAACATTTAACCTTTCGACATACGCAGTAAATTCTATCAACTGATTTTTCAACACAATTTCCTCTTGTGTTATAAACAGATAACGTGTCTGCCCCATTTAAAATTGATAATTCGGTATTTTCTTTTAAAACCGTCACTTCGTATACAATTTTGCCGGGTTTCACTTGAAACGCTACAACGTAATACGTTTTAGTTCCATTTTGAAAGGAATGTGTTCTTAAAACACGGTCCAGCTGAAACGAATGACATTTCGTACAATTTATTGTTTGTACTTTAGCAGCTTGATTTCGAACGTATGCAACTGCCAGTTGTATACTTTTAATAGCATCTTTATCAACAGCTCTGTCAACAGACTTCATTCCGTGGCAACTGCACCACTTTTCACTGACGCCAGCTTCCGCGCAAGTTCTGTCCGGTGATATTTCTTCGAATAAATTCTTACACGATGGACAAGCTTCTGAAACTATGTCCGCAGAGCTTACAGACATGTTTGATATTTTCACCAACGTTACGTACAAGTCGTATGGTGTTAATAATCTGTTCTGATTTATTTGTAGATTGTAATATTCCTCCTCATGCAGTTTCCGGAAATCATTTGGCACCCAAACAAAGAACATGGGTAGTCTTTCTTCATAGTAAGACTCTATCGGGAACCGATTTGAACCGAATCGTATTCCATGATCACTTAGAAACACTATTATTGTATTGTTCAGGAAACCAGAGTCATTTGCTTTTTCGAAGAAATTTAAAATATCATTTTCAAATAGTGATGGCAAATTGTCTAGGTTGTGGCTGTAGGAATTTATCCAAAAGATGCCAAAGAAGCCTTCTTCTTGGTAAGTGTCTGCAAAATCGTAAGCATAATCGAGTATATGTTTCCCTGAAGAGAGACGACTGGTGCATATCAAGTTCCCTTCTTGACGCTCTCCAGTAAGGAAAAGTGGACGCATGTAATGATGTGTTGGCATTGTTTTAAATCCATTGTGACTGTGGAATGTGTCGGGTAACCGTAGGTAGTCTTCTCCATAAGCCGTGATATATCCAGCTCTTTCGAAAGTGCTCCATATCATACGTTCATTACAATTATACATGTTGGGTTTACAAGTACCATATATTGTCGAAATTTTCATTCCGGTTAATATTGATATAAGGTTTGGAAACGTGTTGTAGCCTACCTGAAATATGGTGACAAAAATATAAGTAACCTTAGAAGAACACCCTATAATGTGATATTTTCTTTACTATTTGTATCATAACAATCACGCCCAACAGTTTATCCAGTTGAGTCGTGTTCATAGTACCATCCTGAAGCTAAGTACCTACATTTCAAAACATAAAATTGTTTACCTTCTGATATCCTTTGAAATCGAGCCAACTGTGTTTTTGCAAATATTTGACCGTTTTAGGCATACTACTAAAAATTCTCGCCCGAGACATGGTGTCCATTCCCAAAAGCAGAATATTCCATTTTCTTTTCTCATTCTTAGTTTTGCCTTCGTTAGCTGGTCGTTTCTTCAAAACTAGGTAGGCATCTTCATAAATACTATTGGATTTTTTTGACGGAGAAACACATGTCACAGTGACGACTTCCTGTAAGAGGACTGTCTTTGAGCCATTTTTGAAAGGTTTACACGGAGTGTAACTGAAACATTAAAGCAATCGGTTTAAAGTTGTTTTAGAATTCACGCACGTTTGTATCTCATTTTAGACGTAAAGTTAAGCGGAAAAAGTCGAATATGGTAGAGCATATAAAGTTAAACATGAAATTATGTTCAGATTAGTTCTTAGCGTAGCGCAGTACCTACCTACCTGAGATAAGTATCTTCTTCGCCAGTCATATTGGATCGAGTAGCGAATCTATAACAGCATTCATATTTTTTATTTTTCTTAAACTGTTTTTCCATTTTCTCGGCGTCTATTTGGAAGACTATCTGATCATTATCTATCTTCTGCACAAAAATGGCTCGTTGGCCACATGACCCTTTTCTATTTTTAATTCGTATAAATTTTAATTTCTTTTTGTAGTTTGGAATGACACAGCCTGTCGTATTGATAAGAAAATCTTCAGAACCTGAAAAAATATTATCAAAATATCAAACACTTGCACCAATAATAAGACCATTTGTTAAGTAGATTGTGCTATTTATTTATAATGTAAGTCCGGGTAAGTAGCACTTTATAAGTACCCCTACGCCTTATAATAGCTTGGTGCTTGTAAATAGCGCAGGTAAACGGCACTTGCGCAGATTAAATGCATCGTGTAAAGAAGTGCGCAGGTCCATTGATGAATTATGTGCACACTAGCTGGTACATACTGCTCGTGCATAAAACCAGCTTCTTTACATGTAAAGGAGGTTGGAGCAAGCTCCAGCTATATGCAATCTATACACGCACCATAAAGAATTGCAAAATTATACTCGTAGATACTTCCTATGACTTACCCTTGTACGTATAAATAGGTTCTTTAATCCTGAGTTCTCTCTCTGTTCTTACGTTAACACGAAACAAGTTATCGTGATAATGGTAATAGAACAAAGATATGACTAGACTCGAAGAAAATATGACAACACTCGCTTTTTGCTGAATCATTTCTCAGGGTGGGCAGCAGAACTGCATACCAATAATTATGCTGTGAACAATAATAATTGAGAGCTATCAAAACATGTGCAATTTTACTATTTGTGTGAACAACGCTATCTATCCCTAACGGGAAGTTAAAAACCGGCATTGAAATAGGAGCCGCCCCGCCTACTTTGCCCTAGATAGTCTGTTATTCATAATTATGCTCTTCATTAGAGTCTAGGAATTAAAAATAATGAATGAAATCGAATTTCGTCTGGGTGCCTTATAACCAGAACATGGGAGGTAGCTAAGCGGTGTGAGTACGTGGTTAAGATGCACGAAGGTTGTAATAGAGACTTAGGTAAGCGAATTCTCATATATTTCACTCTTATGCTTAGTAATTTTCTAGTGCTTAATAATGTCTGTACAATGTTTTTTTTATGTAGAATAAATATTATCTTATCTCTCGCACACATCCCTCACTTCCCTCGCTCGGATTCCACGTTCAAATCCGTCGCTCGCATTCCTTGCTTCGCCCAGAGAAAACAGTTTCGTTAATCCCTTTTCAACCAGAGTTAAGGTTAACTAATCTATGCAAATGAAACGATTCTATTGGTGGGTTTCATACGCATCCCTCGCTATAGATTCTCGCATATCTCTGAAAAGGCACCCTTAGATTCAAACCCACGTTATTTTTTAAAGTCTTTGTGACCCAATCGATTAGTGTCGCCTGGCCGACTAAGATATATTTAGGGAGATATCTATTTTACCTACTAGTTAAATAAAACTAAGTAGCTGGTACGGGGTAAGGTTTTATATGGGCTGGAAACTATCGCCGCACAACATTTAAGTTACCTATATACTGAAACGACGATTACAACAGGACAATGCGAGTTCGTATTTCACCATACAAAGCTATCATGGAAATTAACAAAGTAGGTATCTATACTTACTACTAGAGCTACCAGTATCTTATCTGCGGTCTTACCTACGGGCACTGCCGTATCCTAAATCACCATGTTATAGGTTTTGTGGAATTGGCAAAGTAACAATTTAATTGGTTCGGTGTTCAAGGTACTTTGTCAACGGTAGAATAATAAAGAATACAGTTTCGCATCCCTCATTTGAGACTGGCTGTCTCAATTAAGTAGGAAAGTACCTATTTAAAATTTTGTCCCCCAGAGTAATGATACGAATATTTTATCGTTGTGATTGCATACAATAAAATCCTGGAGATCATCCGATATGACGTCAGCGATAGGTGGAAACCGAGCGAATTGAGAGGCAAGGATATATTATTTGAAAATCTACACCATAAAGAGACTTAAGTACTTACCAAATATTTGATCCTATTTCAACCAATCAAATAAAGCCATCATCATAAGTGATAATGAGACCGACGTTTCACTGTTTGTTTTTACGATGCTTAAATTATACACACGAAAAATAGCTTCACCATAACTCACTCGTCGCTTCGCTTACAAGTCCAGGGAAACACTGAACGTTCGCGATGTATATACCTACCATTTGTACGACCTATTGAAACGTATATTAATTTTCCAACTAATTTAGTGGTTACTTAAAAGCTAGTGGGGCTTGGCATGTTTTGTTTACCTACTTCTGTCTATCTATCGATACGAACCTAGCTTAGGAAAGTCGTGGAGAAAATTTTAGTGAAATAATAACGTTTTTTTATTTCATTTCTTAAAGATTCGAAGAAAAGCATTTCCAGACTACATACCTAATTACTGAAATTAAATTAAGGATACATTCTTAATTATTAATTTCTTAATAGTTTTGAAATGTGTATTTTGGCTTTTGAGAAAATAATAATATTTTAGTAAGTGTAACGTAGCTTATCATGGTTCAATGTTACATTCTTAGGCTTATAATTATATCAATTAAGTATTTAAATAAAGGAGATCAAGCTATGAATTCATTAAATACTATACAAATTTAATTTACCGAAAAAAAACTTAACCTACGTTATAGAAAATCGTATCACAGATAGAAAAACGTTAAAAAGAAATGTAATTTAAGTAATCCATACCTTTAAATTACGACAGAATATTAACAATTGTCGATTCTTTGGCATAGACAAAACAAGCGATCTCTAGGTTTCAAAGTGCACTTGCCTAATCCCCTATAAGGTGAAATAACACTCACTGGGCCTATCATTTCCCTCTTACCATCCTTTAGCAGCACGGTAGCTTCGTAAGACATATTCCCAGGAGTCATAGAAAATGCAACCACATAGAACAAGCCAACTTTGTCGTTATTGTAATAAAAATGCATCCGTAAAATATTTTTCAAAGACAAACTCATGCACCCCCAGCATCTGTTAGTCTGAATGGATTTGATCATCGAACGGATATAAGACACCACAAAAAGGACACTCTGTTCTCCTTCGGAATCTTGAGCTGGTAGAGGATACAATTTATGGCAAGTACACCACTTATCATGAATGCCGACATCCTGACACGTGCGATTTTCATTAACCACCTCGAATATACTGTGGCACTTTGGACACGCTTCCGAAATATTCTCCGTGGTAGTATTTCTGCAAAGAGATATTTCTTTGATACTTACAAGTGTATTGTATAGATCGTAAGGAGTTATCAATCGGAATTGATTGATTGCTAGTGACTTAAATTGATCTGAATGTCGTCCATTGAATTTCTTCGGAGACCACACGAATAAAAACGGCAGACGCTCGTCATAATATGATTCCATTTTTAACCGATGATCACCAAACCGTAGGCCGTGATCGCTAAAAACTATGACAAAAGTGTTTTTCATAACACCTGTGTAAGTCAACTGGTTGAAGAAATTTTCTAAAAGCGTATCTGCATCATGAGGTCTGCTATTTATATTGTGGCTGAACGAATTTATCCAAAACAAACCAAAAAAATTATCACTTCTGTATGTGTTTGCAAAATCCAAGGCGTAACTTAGTAGCTGCTGCCCAGACGAGACCTTTCCTGCGCAGACCAGAGACTTGTTATTCATTTCTGTCTCCCCTTTCAGAAAAAAAGTTCTCATGTAGTGATCCGTCGGTGGTACCTTGAAGGCATATTTATTTGTAAACGTATCTGGCAGTCTCAAATAATCTTCACCGTACGCCGTCACGTATCCTGCCTTCTTGAACTTATCCCAAATTAAAAGATCGTGGCATTGGTCCATTTTACCGGAGCACCTCTTTGATATTGACAGCAAGTCCTTGCCAGTTAATGCTGCCATCAAATTAGGAAATGTGTTATCTTCCACCTGAAAACATTTAAAATAAGACGTTGTTGAATATAATGCTAGTTGCTCATAATTAAAATATATCTTAGTTCGAAATTGAAATAATACCTTGTGGTACCCTCGAAAGCCAAGCCAGAAATTATCTTGGAAGTAGTGAACTGTTCTAGATAGTGATAGGGAGAATCGAGGCAGTGACATGGAGTCCATCCCGATCATCAGCACATTAAACTTGACATTACAATTATCATGTTGTTTTGATACGTTAATACTTTTCGCGAACGCGTATACATCGTCGTATATGATATGAGATACATTTCGTTTATCGTAATCAAAACATTTAACGTTAATGAAGTCTGTTTGCAACGTGATGAGAGAGCTATCTTCAAATTTAACACATCTCGTGAACCTGAAAAAAAATGATTTCGTTTACACCACTTCATTTAGCAGCATTCAAGTACATACAGTAACGTACCTTATTTGATAATCTGTTCAACTTACTTAATCTTCTTATTTTCATATCCATTCTGGGGAGATCTTTTAATGAATCGGTAACAGCAGTCAAAGAATATGCTTTTCCTCAAATACTTTTTCATTATTTTTGGTTTTATTAATGCCCGAACTTTGTCTCTGTCAACTTTCTTCATAAATACGGCTCGTTTTCCACAAGAACCTTCCGGCATTTTCCCGCTTTTCAAATATTTTTCATAGTTTATCATTAATACTGGAATTTTGCACCCTGGTGTGTCTATCATGTTTACTGTACCTAATAAAAAACAATCCAAATTAGATTGATAACTAGTTAAGTTTTGTGCTTATTTTAATTCTCTCTTCAACTCAATATTTACCTGGCTTTGTGTCATAAAACTCGATAGAATCATTCGGGGACGGTTTGGGTTGATCGCCGTATAATTCATTCAGAGGTATATGTCTCATCGGGGTGTCTGTCAGAATATTTAATTCCTTCACTTCCATGCTTGTTGTCTTTAGTTTGAAAGCGACAGGCATGTTATGCTCAGTTACAGCGCTTCTATTCCAGTAGCACATCAAAAGAGTTATGGAACAAGAGCTTACGACCAGCAGGCCCACAGCTAATTTAAGCTGCTTCATCTTTACTCTTCTCTTCAGCTTCTTTAATCTGAAAAAACATAAACCAACCAGTTGCAATTAAAGTGGCATCTGCAGTAAGTGGCATGCAATTTAATTATATTATTTGTAGCACTACGATTAAGCTGTAATTTAGCTTAATTTATCGATTTCGGTGACATGTTTAATGTCGACCTCAAAACTGTGACAAAGTACTAAAAAGTATACTATCTTCAGTATGTTTCAAGTATGAAATGGAGTATAACGGTTTGTTCAATACATGTTAAGTTTTGTTACGGCCGAAGTTTTTAAGCGAACCTCTTAATATAAGAACTCATAAAATTATAACCTTGACATTGGAAACCGCAAAAATTTCAATAATTTCCAACAAAAAAATCGTTTTCCCATTGCTTGTTCACTTTTTCTGAAAACACTCCTAAACATGTTCTTCAATACTTGATTCTGATCAAAATGTAGCTAATGTGTTGAAACCGGACGAAAGAATGTAGTTTTTCAAACATTTGGCAACACACAGAGCGTGCCTTTGCTATTCAAGAGAAAAGACTGATTGCGAATGCACGGCTTTGTTTACAATCAACAAGTATTTCAATAACAATCTGCTACATACGAGTACGTTTACGAATAATCAAAAAACTAAAAAGAATTTAGATCTGTAAAAATAGAACATTTAATTTAATTTTTGTTTTCATGGTTGTATCTGATACAAATTCGATTTAGGCTAGAAGTATGTAAATAAAATACAGTTAGGATACCTAGAAAACCGGCTATGTTAGGTATTTAGTCATAAGTTTAATATACAAATTATGCATCACATCACGTCATCGTAAAATCATCAAAAAATCAATAACATTGCTGCTAGGTAATTCAAGTTAAAACCGACGGCCGACTCGTGTTTTGATGAAGCATTGAAAGTAGTCACGATTTTCTCAGACCTTGTTCATTAAATTATGTATTTACAAAAAATAGATATAAGTAGTATATCAGTCATGTACCCATATTACAAACACTGCTTACTTTGGGGCAGACGATGCTGCGTGAAAATGTCCACCGATTTTGTAAAATTTTGAATTGAATTGTCAGTTAATTAATGCAGAACCTGTTCTTCATCTTCAAAACTAGAATTTGTCATTATAAAATTAATAAAAATATGCTATTATACGTTATTTTTGCTATATCAAAATGCGAAAAATTTGAAGACGCCCATTAAATATTAGGCAAAGATAGGTATTATAATTAATATTTTATAGTAAACTGTTGCGCACCCAGCTACCTTTCTACCTAATAGGACATATTAATAAATAAAAAAATAAATAGGTAGGCATAAGTACACTTTTATACAAAATCGAAAAGTACCTATTGAGTTAATTTTGGCCTCAGGAAGATTTTCAACTCAACTCACCCATTCCAGAAATAGAGCTTCCTATACTGTCAATTTAGAAGACCTCTTGGCACTTTTTGGATGCACAAAAACTCCTGAAAAATGCTAGATTATACGTACAAGATATTGGATGCTGTGCCGCCATTTTTGTTTCGGAGTTGGGCGCATGCGTGTTGGAATGCGATCGCATTTTAGGAGATGAATGAGTGAAGAGGGATATATAAATTAGATTTTAGCGTATTACAAAAGTTCAGCTATTTCCTCATATCAAGGTCGAAAGGAAGAAACAGCCTCATATAGAGTTACACTACATTACCTAGGTACTTGTAATGAGTATAAATTGTATTATTCGTAGTTGAAATATGTAAGTATAATTCTACCTAAAAGAGGTACTTACCTACCTGCTCACCTTATTAGACAGTCAGCTACCAAATTGGCACATCAAAAAGTAGCCACACAAATTCGAATGCACTCGATACTCGATTAATTTAAAGATAATAGTTGCGCTGGCAAAAAAAATGCAGTTTTGGTATTTTCTCTCTTAAAAGATTACTTTTCGAAAATGTTCTTATTGCATTTTTTTTTGGGTAAGATCACCTTCAAAACTAAATAACTATCTAAGTAGGTAGGTAGAATTGTTTTGTATTCATAAGTTCGGATTTCAATGCCATTGATTCATCATCCATCACGCACACCTAATTGCACATAGGTATTACAAAACTTTAACATAAAGACAGCGTATAATAAATGAGACTAGGTAACTCCTGACCACTTAAACGGTATCTTCAGACAGTAACACTAATTTCGCAGTGAAAAAAAATAGATTTCCTTTTTGAAGCTTTTAATTTTGTCAGTTTCCAAAATCTTTATCGCAATATTTGTTTCGGTGGCATTTTGTTGGTGGGTTTTTGAGTCCAACCTCCTTCGTAAAGTCCTTATCTCCCAATACCTTAGGGAAAGCGTTTTTGTTTTTTCATAGGGATACGGATGTAACCAACGTTTGTTTACACCGGCGATCTAATTAAATTTTAAAACACAAAAGCTGCTATTGTGACTTAACTATGATAGTTAGATATATTCCCTCCTGGCCTTTTTTATAGGTAATAATGAGTACCTACTTTAATCATGTAGTACATCATTTTTATATATCATCAATAGTTTTCTCAGCGCACGCCAAATAAAGAATTTTATAGGCAAAATTTTGCTACTTTGGGTTACATTTTTGCAATTTTCTTATGGAGTTTCGGAGCCTATTCGGTACAAACAAACAAACAAAAAATATTTCCTCTTTATAATATATTCGTATACATATCAAAATATCGTATCTCTGGTGAATACAATTTTTCGTTAGCGCCACCTTGTGGCAGAAGTTTAAAGTTCATGTTCTAGAAATGTTTTCATGAGTCATGCACTGCTTGGCCATATTGCTCATTATTTTGCTATTACGAGTAAGTTTATGTTAGATTTTGTAGAGGGCGTTTCACGAAGAAATAATTAATAGCAACCTACTTTGACTATTACTAGAGACTAGAGATAACTATCTTATTAGTATTAGAAGAATCTTGGGGATCAAACTTAAAGATCGACTGCGCTCCAACTAAAATAAAAAAGAAGAGGACCGGAAAAAGACGTGACGAAAGTGCGCTGACGACTATGCCAGACGAGCCGTGCTACCTCTATGGTACATATAGTAGTCTGTGCCTCTAACGCATTAGGTACAGCCCGTATAAGGGTTAGCCCAACTAAACTTTAACCCATTTTCTTGAAAAGCGGAAAGTTTTGTTGATTCAAAGTTGAGATGGAATACAAGTATACCCTTTTCAAGTTCTTGAAGTTATGGCAAGCCTGTCAAAGGTAAAAAATTAACAAAACACGAACATTTTATACTGAAATAAGTTTAATAAATAGGTATAATAATACTCATCACATTCACACAACATTAACACACTATGATACAAAAAGTTACAATTGACTTTTGCCAGGCAAACTCCGCACCTAGTTAAATTACTTATAATATTCCTAGCATTGTACCTATTCTACAATATTTATTTCACTACGACCTTCGTCTTCATAATGCCTAGACAGACTAAAAAAGTTTCGAGAGTAGAATCAATGTAGCATTTTACTTTTTATAAATAAAGTGGCAAACACGAATACGGCCCACCTGTTGGTAAGCGGTTATCGTAACCTATGAACGCTTGCAACACCAAAGATCACGTGTTGCCGAACCTGAGACATAACGGGTGAAAAGTAATTCACTAAGTCATGTGCCTGTAATTTCACCCATACCCTTCAAACCGGAACACAGCAATGCGGGCATTAATGAGCTTAATTTTTTTTACAGTTTTTTTTTTTTAAATTGTTAGAAGTACACTTCAAAAAGTCACTGATAGTTTGTTATAGAGCCACAAAGCGATAAGAACGTTTCAGGACGACATTAAATACTAATATCTTCTACAATAAGTAGGTACCTAATTAATAAAAGCTATACTGATTGATCAACTTATTATAATAAAAATCAAATAAGGTCTGAGGTTTTGCGTTATTGCAATAAAACCCTGTATATTATCTATAGATAATTCTTCGTAATTCGTCATCTTCGCAAATTGAGTAGATAGATCAGAAAATGAACTCGCCTTTTCTAAATGCTATAAGTCCTTAAGAATTATTTAAAGTGGCAATAGGCAGGACATATCGCAGAACCGACAACCGCTGGGGGAAGAAAGGTTCTCGAATGGTGACCACGAACCGGACGACGCAGCGTAGGAAGACCCTATGAACCGATGACATCTCAAAGGTTGCGGGAAGTTGGTAGATGGAGTTGGCTCAAGATCGTTCGTCAAAGCACTCTTTGGGGTCTGTATCCAGCAGAGGACTTCTACAGGTTGTTGACGATGATGATGATTATAGGTCTTACAACTGTTAAGTATTCCTAAGTACTTAACTTTAGGCAATATTTTGCAAAAAATACCTTGACTTAAAAATGCAAAAGCCATATTTTTCGTTACCTACATGATATCGATGTTTTCTTGAAACAGACAAAAAAACCATCTATCACCCACACGCCCATAATCCCCATGATGAAGATTCTCAGATCCAAAGATACCAAGTAGGCGATAGAGACACGTCCAAACATTGTGTTTGACACATGCCCGCGTTTTGCATTACTGAACTATTAAATAATCGAAAAAGTTCTTATTTTTGCTTTCATTTACAAAATGTTATAATCCAAAGACGTGGATTTACTTTTAAAACAAAACTTTCTTTTGATAGCCTCCAAATAACATTATACAAGTGAATTTTGCGAAATTATTAAATTATTAAGTGTTTCGCATCATCTAATGCTGCGACCTGAAATTTGGAGGGTAGGTAAATTTCTTATTGGTGTGCAGCAGTGAGAAAGGATTTCCCTAAATTCCGCTCCATTTATGCAACAACTTTTGGTAGGTTAGGATGCGTGATATAACATAAGACCACTATTGGAGTCAGACAAACGATCGCAAAGAAACCACATTTCAATCGGAAAAGCCGTTCCAGAGATAAATGGATGGTAACGGAAAAACAAAATAAGCTCTTGTAGCAAAAGCATATACGTTTTACTGGGGTCACGGATAGAATAGGTATGACACTTAATTCATAGATTCAGTGGCAGAGTATCACTCTTCAGTCTTATACACCAGTGGCATATTTTAATTCAGGTCTATTATGGCCCTATTTCCCAAACTACAAAAAAAAACACGCTCACGATTATAACTCCCATCATAGACATAATTAGTAAATTTATAAGTACTGACGTATATATAAAGTCACCAGCTGGGGGGGTAACCAGAGGCACGTACTTTTTATTGTTTTGGCGTTTACATTGCATGATAGCATGCAAATGATAGCGTTCTATTTTTCAAATTAATACTATATAGTATTAATTTGAAAAATAGACCCCAAGTTTATAAGCAAAATTATATATATGTTACAGCCAACTAGCTTAATTAGCCTTTCAGCTAACAGCCTAGCCACTTTATAAAACAGAACTGTTTCATAATCTGTCGTGACATCCACCCTTAAAAACAAGTTTTTTTTTGGGTATAAAAACCTAACAATCTAACCTACTCATTTTCATCTGTTTACAATATGGCTAAACATTGGCAGCCCTTTTGTTAAGGCTGAACGTCAATAAGCCGTATTATAAAACAGCAAGCGGCTAGACTGATAACTGAAAGGCTAATTGAGCTAGTTGCCTGCGACATATTTACAAACCACTAACTTATGTGTGGAAATTTTCACGAAGTTTTACAAAATGGACGCGGCAGTAACAAGCTTAGTTGAGAATCTGTTAGGGGCAAGTCAAACTGACGCGTTGATCACGCAAAATTTGACAACCATTTCCCTTTGAGTGCCACCTTTAGATACCGCGTCAGTTTGACCGAGCCCTTAGTGACACTATCTATCGACACTGTGTCGATGGTATAGCTAAGAATTTGTTAGTGACAGTGACACTAGACAAATGTCGACACTAGTGTCGATGGGTCTACACGATAAGCTGTTTAGTCTATTCATATTGTAAAAACGGGAATTTTCACGTACTGCACTATCGTATCGTATCTGTAGTGCACGGCGCGACGCGGAAGGAGAAAGTCGCAACCACTCACCCTGATGAAGACTCTCGGAATGAGTCGAAACTTAGTCGGTGCCTTCACCGATAGTGCAGTACGTGAAAATTCCCGTTTTTACAATATGAATAGTCAAGTTCACGATAGTTTTTGGAATAAAACTGTTTAGTCTAATCATAAGCAACACTGATGAAGCTAGATTTGCAAGTTAGTGTCGCGACGGGTGTACGTTGGTACACAAATCGACACTCTGTCTATATACACAGCACTTTTTTTTAACTGTTGCTTATCTAAACAGTTTTTTGTTTTCGACTGTTAATGTGAAATGACTCATAACAGAAAAAAAGGAGTACTTAGTTACTAAACATAAAAAAAACTTTACAAGTAAGGTCCTAAGTATCTATAATCGTGTCGTGTATCAGGAGTTTAGAGAATATGAGCATGCATCTTACTACCAAATCGTCTGTGAATTTAAAAACAAACTTTACCTTATATCAGACAAGTATCTAAGTATTATTAACCATAATAATACTTAGATACTTTATACGTACTTATTTGCTAATATCGAACCATAAACTTTTTACAAAAAAATCTTCTAAAAATCTAGTTTTTACGCGTTACGAAAAATATTTTTGCATCAGTACCTATGTGCAGGTATTATTTTGAGATCCACTACTTGGAATGTCTTTCGATAAAGCCTCTTCAGGTTGATCTGGTTTTCACGGAGCTGGACATCCTGCAAACAATTTGTAGCAAATTTTAAAACCCATTGTATTATTTTCCATCGTCTATTGCAGCGCCCTCTAGTGAACCCATCATCATCATCAGCCCACATTAGTCTATTGGTTTTCAAAGTTCGCGTAAATATACTGATCAAAAACTTTTCGAATTTACTTAATCAATTCCCTATGAAGAAAATAATGGTACAAATCAAAGAAAAACATCAGATATGGCTAGAGCACAACGACTGAAAACTACAAACAGTTTTAGTAAAATATGTTTTCTAACACTTTACAATACGTAATATTAACAAAAGTGGTTGTTTTTTTGACTTATATGCACAACGACCAAAAAATGCTGATTCTGAGGTTACAAAACATATTTTAACAAAAGTGATTGGTTTTTCGACCTATATTTCAGGGCAACTTGTTCAGACTTGGAAAACTGAGTCAGAATCACTCCTTGGGATAGTACTACTCTATCTATGTATAGTAGGTATTCATATAAGTATTGGAACAAAGTGTGCTCCATTCCAAACGCCCGCCGCCAAAATACTAATAGAATTTAATTCGTGTATTGTGATGCAAAGCATAGTTTGCCACTATTGTCCGTGTAACGGATTCAAATATCGTGTCAAATCGATCCATGTATGCAAAACAGTTGGTCGTTACTTTAATATTATAATGCGAAAGTATGGCTGTTTGTTGCTAATAATCTTCGTAACGGCTCAATTGATTTGGTCGAAAATCGGGAACAATATTTTTAATGACCTAGAATAAAAAGTACCTATGTAGGCTACTTTTTATCTAGGGTTACCTACGCGTGTTAACGCGGACGAAACCGTGTGTAGAGGGTAGTCTGACATGTTTAGCTAGATGGTAAACTTGCCAATGTAACAGTTATGAACAGATATAGAGTGACTTAGAACCAAATTTTTATCTCGAAATCGGGATCACACATCAAAATAAGTTTGGTAAAATTTTGGATATTGCCTTGAAATATTAATTATTTATTAAAAATATTGAAATATTTACTTTTTTTTTTAAATTGTTTTTTCATAAGATTTAATTCACATTATTGTTTTAACAAGGAAACAAATCGTTAAATAATTAAGTTAATAATCATATGTTAAGTCTGAAAAAATATTGTAAATAATTTTTGATGTGTGTATTTGGCTAGATGGCCATCCTGGTCATATAACAGTTATTATTTTACAATGGCGCACGGTTATTTGGAAAAGTGTTGGAACTGGGCAATAAATCAGTGACAGTAAAATAACAGCTATTGCGCCTAATCGCCTTTAAATCTAAAGGCATATCAAAAGATGTCATCTAATTTATTTGGATAAATATTTAACCGGTTCATAAGGCAAAGACCTACAGATATCAGGATGGTCTTATCAAATAGGACATCTTTGGATGGCGTTTGAACAGGTAAGCCGACAAGTTCGCAAAACAAACAACCGCTAAGGAGTAAATGTTCTTAAGTAAAGACAAGAATCGGATGTCGCATTGTGGGAAGGCTCGCCACCGATAATACCGATGATATTGAAGTCTTTAGATGAAGGTAGATCAAGACTGTTCATGACGACCGACGGCTGGATATCAATACGCCAAATTAGAACACAGTACTGTTTTGTAAAGCGGCCGCAGCTGTTTTAGCCGTTATGTAAAAGAGCGGATTATACATTTTGGCTGTGACATAGAAATAGTTGAAATGAAATTTGCATTGAAAACATTTGATTTTAAACATACACACTCAGTGCATAAATATATGAGGATACCAAGCAGGGGGTAGTCAGAGGCACGACCAAACATTACATTTGGCTCGCGTTTTCCAAGTTAGTATTCCACGTGACAGGTTGCAAGCCTATCGCCGCAATGAAAATCGCCCACGTGATCTTATTCAATGAAATAGCCGAAGTCGAATTTCGATTAGTCGTAGACCATAGGTTGTGTAAAGACCCTGTTTCGGGATAGTGTTCGGGGACACTATGAAACTGTACAAAGCAACTTACTACAAACGCTGCAAGCTATCTCGTCCGTGTTATCGCCGCACCCGTCTCTGCCCGAACATGAAACCGCTGTACTTCTACATCTGCCGTTGCCGCATCGCATTGGACAGAAATCTGCAGCTCGCCATCTGAAACAAAGGAATTGGTTTTACTAGGTTAGACTTGAGAAATGCAAAGCCCCGGAACTAGTTTTTTACATGGTGTCCACATGATAATGATTGAGTCCACAAATGGGGCGAAATTAGGCAAAAATCGCCTCATAAGTTCTGTAACCTATATGTTTTGTAAGGGAAAAATCTGGTTATATCGCTGAAAATCCTACAAGTATATCCTTAAAGTGACTTTTATAAGTTCTTTAAAACAAAGTCAAACAATTTTTTTTTTATTTTTAAACCTTCGATGGGTTTTCAGTTGTCTACCGAGACACTCTAATAAATTGTAGCCATAAAACCAAGCTAAGAATCATTCTTGAAGTCAATTCAATTGCAAAAAAAAAACAATACGGGAAGTTTTATACTCGTTGTCCCCCGATAGCCGAATATCGGGGGACAATGGGAATAACCCTCCATTTAGGAAATTCATGATAAAATAAACAAATAATGTTGAGTATTTTACACAGCATCATATAGCCCCAAATTAAGCAGAGCTTGTGTTATGGGAACTACATGACTGATATACTACTAATGTACACTTTTTTTTATAAATATATTCATATATATATATATATACATATATATTAAACATAGAAAACACCGAGACCCGAGACAAATATTCAAGGATGATAACAAACAAATAACATCTAACGGTAAATAGGTATACGGACTTCTGTAATAAAACCGCTATATCAGATTTTATGGACTTGATTGTGGAGAGGCAAACACACCGATTGTTTCCGCAACAAAACGAAACATCTGGACAAACACTAGACCACGGATAGTACAATGTTACGCTAAGGTCAAATATTTGATCAATGCCGTTATGGGTCACACGTGGGTGGGTCGCTAACGAAATATCCCAGAAACAGTTACCTTTGAGAATTTCCTTTGATATTCTTTTGGTAATGGACCGGTGTGAACCACGTATGAATCCACGTATCTAATTTTGGCAGATTTTAAGTTTTTAGGGTTCTGTACCTCAAAAGGAAAAAAGGGAACCCTTATAGGATCACTTTGTAGTCCGTCTGTCTGTCTGTCAAGACCTTATCTCGAGAAAGCGTGGATGTATCGAATTGAAATTAAAACCATATACTCAGATCGACAGTCCCTTGAAGCTGTGAAAAAAATCAAACTTCTAAGTAAGTTAACGTAAAAAAAAGACACGGCCGTTTATGCCGCAAAAAACGTATATTTCGACACTCTCAAGACAATCAAAATTTATAAGGTACTTTCCGTTGACCTAGAACTATGAAATTTGGCAAGTAATATCGTCTTATACTACAAGTACAGGGAAAAATCTGAAAATTATATATTTGTAATTGCTCGTGGTTTTGTAAACTGAATTTCGGGAAAAGCTCAGAAATTGCGAGACTCGATTCCTGAACTATTTATAATATGTACCTACAAATTTGCACGGAACCCTCGTTGGGCGAGTCCGACTCGCACTAGTTCGGTTTTTTTTAAATGGATTCATGCCTTGACTATATTATGAAGTCCACGCATCGGTGTAGAGTAGAACGACCTATTGAAAACCAGGTCTGTGGCGCGTAATTTGTGTGAGATAGGATATAGTTTTTACTCCCGCATATCGGGATTTTTTTAATCTGATAAAAACTAGCCTTGAAACTGTCATGTCTAAGAATACGAATATAGGAATCGATTTTCCCACGTACCAAAGTGCCAAAATGCCAAAATGCTTACCTTGATTGTTCATTGCAGAGATGTGAAGGCTCGTCCGAAGCGTCCTTGCAAGAGATAATCGCGTTGCAGAACTCATACTCAGGCAGACACTCGCCAGAATTGCAGCGGAAAGTGTGCCGCGGACATCTAGAATCAACACCATGCAGAATGAGAACCTCAGCAAGTGTTGGTGAAAAGTTGTGATACAAGTTAAAATGAGATGCGATGCAAAAGGTGTGGGTTGGATTCCCGCTGCGGGATAACATTTTCATGTCCTGCTGATCTTTGTTCCGGGTCTGGGTGTTGTGGTACCACGGTACTCGTAGTTACTCGTGATACCCTCTTTGACAACCTCTGTGGCGCAGTGGGCGAAGGCCCGCCTGAGACGCAGAAGGTTGCGGGTTCAATTCCCGCCGCGGGACAAATGTTTGTATCAGCAAATATTTGTCTCGGGTCTGGGTGTTTCCTATGTATAATATGTATGTATTTACAAAAAAAAAAATGTATATAAGTAGTATATCAATCATATAGTTCCCATAACACAAGCTCTGCTTACTTTGGGGCTAGATGATGCTGTGTGAATATGTCCAGCATTATTATTTATTTATTATTATTTATACCCACTAAGAATCCTAGTGTGGGGTCTCAGGTCTATGTTTGTGTCTGTTGGGTTTTTATTTTTTGTCGTATTTTTTTTTTGCTGTGTTTACCATGGACTATTGCGGCGCCCTCTAGTAACTTGTGGCGATAAAACCTATCTATGAAACTATAACTGAAATGGATCCAAAAATCCGAGTACCCAAAGTCTGAGCAATACAGAAGGTTGTGAATTCAATTCCCGCCGCCGGACAACTGTTTGTATGATCTGCATATATTTGTCTCGGGTGTTTTCTATGTATTATGTATGTACTAGCTTCTGCCCACGGCTTCGCCCGCGTGGTACTCGGATAAAAAGTAGCCTATGTGTTATTCAAAATCCATTCAGTTGTTTTTGCGTGAAATAATACAAACACCCATCCTCACAAACGTGAACCTAACTAACTCTCGAAGGTCGAGAGTTAGTTAGGTCGGCATTCTCACCACGAAGGATTTGAAACTGACCCGGTGACGTGACCCACAGCCTTAATGGAGTAGATATTGCACGTTTCCTATAAAATATTTTTATACCTACTATTATGTATGTCTACTTGTCTACAAACTTGCCTTGAGTAAATTCAGTGGAGATGAGAGCTTTGGGTGGTGTAACTTTGACTGATAGAGTGAGGAACAGCGTGTTAAGAAAGCAGTGTGGAGTGAATGAAAATGTAGTATATACTTACCCTCTACGTTTTGTTGTGTGGCAGTTCCTCTCGTCCTCTCCTCCAGGGCACTGCGCGGTGCCGTCACATCGCGCAGCGCGGGACACGCACGGCGATCCAGGCCCGCCGCAGCGGAACGAGTTCATCGGACAGGGCTCACCGGAACCATCTGAAAGAGGGAACATCAGTCAGTAGTGAGACGATCTCTTTCGAAGATACCAGGCAGACGTTTGAATATTAAGAAGGCGAATGCAACTACTAGACTGACAAGTGTGATTAAATCTATTTCCTAGATTACCAGGCATATCATCGGATGATATTCTGGAAGTGGAAGGTACTGATGGGTGGTGTGTTGATCTATTTCGATAATACCAGTCAGATGTTTAGATATTGTAAAGGTGAAGGAAACTAATAGACGGGTAAGTATGATGAGTACTATTTTCTAGATCACCAGATGGTCGGATGTTATTCTGGATGTAGAAGGAACTGACACCAAATAGACCACTTAGCCAGATGGTCGGACGTTATTAAGAAAGTGGAAGAAACTAAAACTAAAATACGGAAAAGTGTAAGTGGTTCACTAGATATACCACCAGCTGAATGGTTAGATGATATTATGAAAGTGAAAGGAAATCACTTAAAATTACTACAGATAATTATCTTTACCTTCTTATTTACTCACAGCTTAATCAAATATTCTACCTTTAGTTATTTAGCTTTGAAAAATCTCCCGACGAGAGAGGTCGCGGGTTCAAGTCCCGTTGAGATTTATATTTTTAGGGTATTATAAAATTATTTAGCGTACCTTTCTTTAATCCCTCACACTTCTCGTCAGAACCATCCGGGCAGTCCTTACGACCGTCACAAACGAAGTACCAGCTTATACACGCACCTGTCGACCGGCACTGAAACGTAAACAATCAACAATTTATCACGGACACTTATCACCAGTCGAGGTGACACAATAACCGGTCACTTAATGTCAGAAGATGCGTTAACATTGACAACAGAGCTTCTTATTTAATAAAAAAACATAGCCTTGAAAGATTCATATCTGGATCTTTTCATTGGTGTTAGTGTTTCAAACGAAATACCTTAGTACATATCATGCCTCGAGAAAAAAACGAATAAAAATGTTTAGGAAACTTTCAGTAGTCAATTTTTACCGTTTGAAGGAACTTGGGAATACAAACTCAACGATGGTAATTTAAGCAATGTGTATTCATTCATGCATTATTGCATCAGCCTTTGATGTCCTTAAGAACCGACATTCTAGCTTACAAATAGTTTGCACAAATCCAAATGGAATTGATACCGTTACCCAAGCATTGATTATGCTAACGACCGTGATAAATTTTATGAGCTTGTCGCAGATGAATGAGGCTCCTTCGTTTGTATGATTACTGACTGATCTCCATATTGCTTAAAATTTTCATAATATTGTATGATATTCAATTAGGGAGAAGCTTATTCTTGGAGTAAGTATTTGCCCAAAGAATATCCCATGCATTTCACACTATGTACTGTTTTTTATCGGACACATAGTGGCAAAAAGTGTGTCATGGCGGCATCAAAGTACGTATTTTGAAAATACTTACTTGGAATGTTGCAGGCAAACAGCCCCTATTTCTCGCTGAGCAAGCAGAGGTAGAGTTGTTTCTGTACGCACAATCGCATCGTTTATTTGTACATTTAGAGTAAGGATCCACTACTTGGCATTGTGAATCATTTTTGCATGCGTATCCAAGAGAAGCCGGGCCATCATCCTCTATTCTGGAGCGGAGTTTTTCTGAAAACGAATGAGATATAGTACCCACACTACCTACTGTGAACAAAAAAATTATATGAAAATGCAAATCGAACTGTTATTTTAGGTAGAGTAAAACACCTTTTTGACTTACCTTTCAAAGTTGATTTCTTCTTATGTCCGGTCTTCTGCGATTTCCGTTCAGTAGTTTGCTCCTTGGCTGCATTCTTCTTGTTAGGCTTTTTTTCCATAGATGGCTGCGTGACTACTCTATAAATCGGTTGATCGTTTGCATGTAAATTGGCTGTCAGCTCGTCCACACCTACTATTGCAATATCGCCATCTTTTCGGTTTGAAACGTGCTTTGCTGGTTCAATTGTCGGTACTTTTAAAACAGCTTGCATTAGTGGGCTATCTTCTTCAGTGCTCAACACGTCATTTGAGTATGGAAATTTACTTGGTGACACATTGTCGGTCTTCTGAGTTCCGAACGGATCTTTCGGTTGAGGATACAGATTTGCAGTTGGTTTTGGAGCTTTATTTGGAACTTCTGTTACGGGATTGTTGAAGAAGTCGAAAGCATCTTGTTCAGCAACTACAGCTTCAGTAGCATACGGTGGCAGTCTAGTCGTTACACATTTATCTCCACTTTGCCTAAAGTTGGTGCCACATGCACACCTCCCGAAGAGATTTAGGATGACAAATTCGCAGCGACTTTCCTTATCCCACAGCCGGCAATGTTCGTTGCTGTAGCATACGTGTCCGGGCTGAGCCGCTGCAAAACATAACGTATTTTCATTACAGTTTCTATATTTGCGATGGATCATTGAAAGCCAATTGGACGTGGAAAATTAATGCACCTATTGCTTGACCTCGTGATGCAACGGGTGGTTGACGGCAATTTTCTTGAGGATGGCCATACGGTCTACTATCACATGCTCTAATAGCTACTGAGGTACAGTTGTAATTTGCTCTAAGTGTGTCGCGTGTAGCTTATTACTATATTAGTAGAAAATGTAAAATATTTGTAGTAAAGATGACTTGTTCTTCTCATAGTACCTGGCTACAAAGTACCCATTCCACAATTCTAATGTGCTTGATAGGTACCCGATAAATTATTGTGACTATTATTCAATAAGGTACGTGTCGTGAATATAATTGTACATACACATAGCAATATTCTTGGTAATTTAATCATTAAAATCATTGGGAAAGGTAGTACACAGCACGAAATATATAATATTTGTAATAGATGTACTTGAGATGAAAGGTGTTAACATTGTCTTAAAAAATTGCCCCGATATACTGACGAATTACTCAAACCAACTGACAAGTTAATACCATAAGATTAACCTGTAAAATACTAGGCATTATTTCATGCGTCTGGGAACTCTATGCTAACGGGCCTTTGAGATACAATTTCTTGATTTGAACTCCTGACCTTATCCGTAAACAAGCATTCAACTAATTTCATTCGGTTAGGTGCCTAGCGGCAATTATTCTCTAAACCGTGTGTGTTAGAGTTGATCTCCTTATTCAGTAACTGAACCGTATTTATGATTTGCAAAAAAACGAGGTCAGCAAGGAGTTAAATGCTGGTACCGTTTTGTTATAAGTACAGATATCAAAACAATTATAGGCATCATTCCGTAAGGTGCTTGCGAGTTTGGCATGAAAGTGAAGAATTTGAAACAGTTTACGCAGAATTTCTCACAGTAGAGTAGAATCATACCCACATTATGTCTGAGTAAGGTTCTTATGAGCTTTTGGATTTGACAGAACAATCGCCTCATTTTTCTCAGAGAATTACAATATATCGCGGAAATGGGCTCTATTAAGCGAGCTTCTACGCCATTGAACAAAGGGCTTATTATCGACTTTCATTCGCCAAGTCGGGTGTGTTAGTCTTGTAGTTAGTCTATATAGACACCGTTATAAGAAATCCTTACTATTGGACAAATTTTAGTGAAGCTGATCTAGGGTTGTTCGCATCTGTCAGAGCTAAATCTGCATTGATCTACTTGTTGGGCAACGAAATCTAAATTGAAACTTTCTTCTACCCGTTCGATAGAATTACACGCTTTACTCGTTTCGACCCAGTAGGTACCTAATACCTACTCCAGCCGTGACCCGACCAATTTGGCACGAGGCAATCGAAATGCTTTGATGACAACGAAATTTATTAGAAGTAATGAAGTTTCTTCTGGAACTTCTAATGAAGTTTCTTGCGGAAATACTATTAAGAAACGCAGTTTAGGAATACAGTTATTGTTTGAAATCGTTTCATATTGCTTTGTACATCGGTGTACCATCCTTATACCCTGTTCAACACGGGGTATAATGATGGCACAGAAAGGCTCTTTTTTTAGTAGTATTTCAATAAAAGTAATACTTGTAGAATATTAATGAAACCTATTTTGTAGTGTCATTGCTATAGACCGAGTTTGCAAATAAATAAAAAAAGTGGAAAGTCTACTGTTGTATAAGGAAACTAATGATAAATGCAGGAAGATCATTCGATAAAGTATTTCCAGTAATCGATTGGTTCCTGCTTGTATCACGTCTGTATGGCACTTTGGATTGGAAAAGATTAATAGCATCGTTACGCTTTTTGAACAACCAATAAAGGTGTTCCGCTAAATGTTACACTTTTCCTTTTGTTTGCATTTGCAGTCGTGATATTGAAAACAGTTTTTTGCCTACAATACATTTTTTGATGAGTGTATACGTTTAAAATTTATAAATAAGTAAGTAGGTAAGTATAAATACTAAGGACCTCTCATTAATTTACCCTTAAAACGAAATAAATTTAGGTACATTGCAATTCTGATATGATTTTTAGTTAAGTACTTTAAAAAAATAAAAATCCTTCTTATTTATTAGGAAAATTCCAACCTTAGTGTAACTTAATTAGCTTAAGACCAATATTGTATGACCGAAACGGGCAAGCTGTTGAAACTTTTTAAAAACAATACCACCTTTATACACATTTGTTGCAATAAAGATTTACTTTACTTTACTTTACTTCTATATTGTAGAGAAATGTTTATTACGGATACAGAGGTGTAGTTTATGCCTATTTTAATCATACAGCAAATCTACAATCCCTTGCTGTCCAATTAATGTCTGAAATTGGACAGCAAGGGATAATATTCAAATTCAATTTATATGCTGTAGTTATATATACACACCAAAAGAAAGGAAAGAACAAAACAAAGGCACATTTATATTTAACAATCTTGTCGTAATGTGACATTTTTCCCTCTTTATGATGTGCGCCAATCTACTCAACTTTTCCATCACTGGCGTTATTTTTAGACTTCCCCTTATATACGCAGTATAACATAATATCCCAACATACAATAACAGAACAGGTAAATTAAATTCAGAAACTCAAAACGCTCCTATATATCAGATAGCAAAGTTGGATTTTAAAATAACTATTGTGAAGAAAGGTTATAATATGTTAATTCCTACGAAGTTCGATAGGCAGCCATTCGAGTTTAGCTGATGAGTTAGTTAGATCTAATCTAACCTTACTTACGTAATTAGCTAATCGTGTGGGATTGGGCACAAGAACTCTGTACACAAGAAAACTGTACCTGCTACCAGATGCAATATAATTTACTACATCGTAAACCATAATTATGTGCGCTGCTCTCTATCCCTGACTCTACATTTCTAGGGGTAACAAATCGAGGGTTTTTCATTTCAATGACATTGCAAATAATAAGAAAAAAATACTTACGCGACAGACACGTGTGCTTCCTAAATTGCAGATGCCCATCGGAACACCGACATACCCCTTCCAAGCAAGCGCTGTAGGCCACCTTCAGAGTACACTGCTCCGACACCACACATTCTGATCCGAGTAGAGTAGCTGCAACATTAAAACAAGCGGTCAAAATAGAAGAAAAATTATTTCGTCTAGCTGTTTTGATCAAGCACCGAACGTACAAAAAACTGGCGGAAGAAGCTTGTACCTACAGCATAAAATATATCGATTTTTATAAGATTTTTTTAACTCCTATCTTTCTCAGATTAATGCCCAAATAATGTAGACGTTCAAGCAGTTTTGAGATGCCTATCAAAATTATAATCAAACTGTTATTATGGCTGTGTCTTTAATTCAACACCAATTATCATAAATTTTCAATAAAATTGAGACACTTTTTGCTTGAAGATCGCAGACATGCTCATTGTAATTCAAACTTGTTAATTTCCCTTTGAACTTAGCTATGGATTTTATGCACCCTCACTTATTTTCTCGAACTCCCCCGAATTTATTGAAGATCACATTTAGAATCTGATCATCATCTTGATACTTAAGTCAGAATCTTATTGATTCTGACTCTCCCAGTTTGCCACAAACAACGGCTTACTACTTGATATACTTGACTCATATTTTGTGGATTGTATAGGTATAAACGGAAGTCAAGTTCTGTGAGAATATATCTGTTGACACACTCACAAAGCATGTTTGTATCATACAATAATAAAAAGAGTACGTGTAAAGAGATCTATATATTTGTTAAATTGCGAAAACAATACCCACTTAGCTCTATGGATGCAGTGTGCTAAATTAGCACTGCTAATGGCAAACTACAAGGGTTCACGACCTATGGGCGTGTGCGACCCTATTTTATTTCAAGTTCAATGGGTGTGGTCCACAATTTGCATCGAATGGATTAGGTTCAACAAGTGATTTACATCCGACACTGCTTTTTGTACAACTTATCGTGTTGCAAAAATATTACGAAATAACGGACTTGTAAGCCTGTGGTACTCTGTATCTGATTACATACTTCGTTGTTTATGTGCATTCGTAGCTTTAGCTCTTTGACTTTGTGGGTAAGTCGTGCTTTTGTTATCCTCCAATTTAATTTGTGGACGTAAATAGCCTACAAGATGCAAAACAGTTATGATAAGTTTATTAGTTAAGTACTGTTTTGTATTCCTTTTCATATAAATTCAAATTGTCACGTGATTACTTAAACCTATTGTAATGCGACTTTCAAATACTAAGCTATAAATAATAGTCACGCCATGATTTGTATGCAGCCGGTAGTTTTAGGAGGTAGTTGGTTTATATCGGTATTTATTGCAGCAGTTTATTAGATAGTGGTAAATATCAAATTCCGTTTGAAGACATAATTAATGTTAACGCTTAGAGCGTTTATGGCACTCATCCATTTACAGCTTGTGTTCGTTAGGGATTTAAAATTTTAACACTTTTATTTTTTTTAAATATTACTTTGAAATATCTAGCAGTTAATGACTCCATTTATACCGAAATATCTCAAAAGAAAGTGAACAAGAAACCAAAGAAACAAAATGCATTGTATTGAGGAGAATTGAAAGTAGGTACCTTAATTCACACGGGATCGAAAATGAATAGGAAATCCAAATAAGCCCGGCATATCTTCGTTCGAATTCACACTGTAGTTAACTACCATAACAATTCTTTTAGTTATCAGCTTAACGATCAACTATTCTTGACACATTAATCTAAAAACGAGGTACTATGTACCGAATGAAACACTTGCGTTTATTACATTTGGCACGAAGCAGACAACTGTGAAAGAGAATACGATGTGCGTGACTTTTCGATTTTCAATTGAGATCATAATCCGTACAAAGTCAAGGTCGATTTGATTCAGCACAGTTGAAGGTTGAGGGGAGTGGAGCGGAATCGGTCTGACAGATGTTTGCATATGCATGGATTCTTGTTGTATTACAGTTTCAATGTGTTGTATCTACTAGGATATTGTGTTAAGATATATCTCTACCAAATGTTGTAAAAAAAATCAGCCGCTAAGATGCAATTGAGAAACATAGGTACGTCTTCATTTTTGTATTTATAATTCCTCTATGATAGGATATTACTTTAATATAAAAGTATATTATGATACTAAATTATAATTTTGTTAAGCTTCTTCATATTCATGTATAAAACACAGAAGCTTTTACCTGGTACACACTTAATTTATTCGTCTCTAGTCTACCATGTATGAATCATTCATATCAATTTCAAATTCTCGTGTAATGTGTCGCACCCTTTTAGTTGGCATGGCACCATCGACTAATGTTTAATTTTATCTACCTATTTTTACTCGAAATCGACATTGCTAAAAGTACGTTTCTAAGGATGGAGTTTGTCGATCGCTTATGTCATCATGAAGCCTAAAGGAAAAAACGGAACTCAATGTCTAAAAGACAGACAGACGTAGTTCGTGTGTCGAACCATATCACCCTAAGTTTTGATGTTTCAAGATTAAATTTGGCTACACCAGCCGCTGTTTACGACAGTACCTACTTTGTCTTGATTTTCACTTGCTATGCATATCTGGGTTAATGTACGCAGAAACAGGTAGGTAGGTTCTGTGCAACGCACATAAAAGCTGCCATGTCACGCTTGCATGCCTTACTGGCTTTATGAATATAGGTATCCGAGAAGATCCTTAAATCTTATACCGAAGCACAAAAGCTAAATGTATTTTGTAATTATTATTTTTTGAGTGGAATATTCTGCTAACTTTTTACGTTGGTTGTGAAAATAGTTACATCGATTGTACAATAACTTGTGGTTTAGTCACTATAAAGCTTCTGGAGTTCATGTTGCTTTTTATAGGTACATAGGACTATGGAAGTTCTCGACATCAATCACAAAAACTATAAAATCTATAGTAGTTGAGAAAAATATTGAAATATTTTTAAATAAATGGAGGCAAAGCAGTCGCATGCAGTTTGCTTTAAAATAAAACAAAATTAAACAAGCCAAGCAGGTCCAAGGGCAACACCTCCCTACCAAGGAGCATAGCGGGACATTTCTCGTTTTGAAACTGGACGATAACTCCGGCCTCAAGCAGACCATCGTCAACAAAAATCAGTTCCACAAATAAACCAGATGGATATGTACGAGTATGAGCGACTCGAAACGGACCTGTAGCGGGATTTAGATTTATTATCATTAATCTTTATTGAACCTGTGGACAACACTATAGATGGCTAACTTACATTTTATGTTAGCTCATGTTTTCATGTAAATGCTTAAAAATATGATGTTTCGGATAAAATTTCATTGATATTCAAGGTCGCGTAGAACCTTAAACTCCCATAATGTGTCGAGTTTAACACATTGTTCATAATAGCTGGTGCAAAGTTACCGCTAACTTACGTTTGTGTTAGCTAAAGTTTTCATATATATGATTAAAATTATGATGTAACAAATAAAGTTCCATTCATTTTACAAAAGGTAATGTGTTGCTTAGGCTTAAACTACTATAATGTGTCGAGTGTAAGACAATGTTCTTAATAGCTGTTACAAAGTTGCTGGAAACTGATACGGCTGTGTCTGTCACATAAAGTTAAATTCTTAGTTATTGCCCGTAAGATCGTAATATATAATCGCTCACGCTTAAACACAGGTGTCTAGACAATACCACTATCTGTTGGCGTTAACGCCTGCGGAAAGATTGAATTGTATGGAAACGGCATTAGCTATGGAAATGTCACGTGACAGCTGCCAAGTTTTACCTTGACAAATTTGCGTTAGCGTGAAAGGAAAAGTAAGCGTGAGGTTTTTGTCTAGACCCCAGAGAAGATAAATGACTAGATGACAGCACACATCTCACTGATTTAATTTATCTAAATGTCTACCAGACATTTGTATTACCTATTTATTATTGCAAAAAAAAATTACTACTTTATTTCCCTATGATGGAGATCCTCAGATTCATACTGAGTGCTCTTTCAGAATACTAAGTAGGGGGTAGTCAGAGACACGTGCAAACATTACATTTGGCACATGCCCGTTTTTTGGTAATAGTTAGCATTCCACGTGATAGTTTGCAAGCCCATCACCGCTTATTGGAACACTAACTTACGGTACATGCCTTCGAATTATTGGTTTTATTGGGTATGTCAGTTTCCTCAAGATTTATTCCTTATTGTTTCAATGAATTGAAACGTAACTCTTTGCAATTATTTAATATTTTATGGAATATATTATTTGTTTTTAATTGATACTCTAGGTCATTTATAGTAGGTAGCTTACTAATAAACTAATTAATCCGTTGTAGCTTGGCTACGGTATTGTTTTATCGTATTTCGTATCAAAGCACAGCTAGGTACCTACTACGGTTACGAACCTCGTATGGTTGAAGGCCTCCGGAGCATCTGGACAGATTCGAAACTGGACAGATAAGCAACTGGACGGAGTATAGTCAGGGATAAAAGTAAAAACAATATGAAACATAGATTATGAATAAGTCAAAGTCTGTATTCAAGAAAAGTCACACAAAAAGACGCAAATAGATAAGACAAAACATTGATTCCTATAAATAAAAAAAATATAGGTTAAACTTAAGTTCGAGATCGAGGAGAGATCAAATGATGAATACCCATTTTAACGATCCTAAGCGTTCTAAGCTTGTCTTGACTATTTTTTTTTCTTTTACGCACACCGACAAAATATTTTCTATTTGTTTATCAATCTGAATTTGCTTTGAACGATGTTTGCTCGTGATAAGATTTTGTTTCTTTTTCTAAACATGACTAAAATTCCTATGGAAAATCTAAATTTTATACTAGCTAACCCGAGAAACGTTGTTCTGTCCTTGAATTCGACAGATTCAGTGAGAAAGAAACATTTTTTTTACATATTTCAGGCAATTTTATTTTTCAATTAAAACCTAATTTGAACCATTATTAACATTTGAAAAAAAAAACAGCAAGTTGATAAAAAGATTCAGTAAAATCGGTTTATAATTGGCGAAAATATCAAACAAAAAAACCATACAGACGAATTGAGAACCTCCTCCTTTTTTGAAGTCGGTTGGAAAATAGCCAAATCGGTCCAGCCGTTCTCAAGTGATACGCTTATCAACGAACGGCATTTCATTTTTATTTATATCGACTAAGCATTGAATTCCTTTAAAGGCCCGGATGATGGAATTATGATTATTGATAACGTCGGTCGGTACCGCGGTCTGGTGGATGGCGGCCCCGTACGAACCTGGTTTGAAATGCCACCCAACTGGACCTACAGGTCGGAGAAGTGTGTTACGCGCATCCGCAAGTGGTTCCTTACAACGCGTACGTACCTAATCAGTCGTAATTACAATCATGACCAAGTGATTGAATAAATTGCTTTCCATAAATAGGCAAACAAAGACCGTTGCAACTTAAAATATTCCCAAGATTCACTGTATACTTGAAGACGTAATTTAAACCTTTTACTGTAAGAAGCCATGTTGTGTTGGCTTAGTGGGCCGTACCCCAACTTTCGTACTGGAAGTCGTGGGTTTGAACCCGGTTGTATACCAATATATTTTTCCACTCGAAAAATGTATGTGCGGCATGGCATACCCTAGAACGAAAACTCGAAGGCATGCACCATCGGTTACTGTTCCAATAAGCGGCGATGGGCTTGCCGCTTATCCGCTATCCGAAACACTAACTACTTGAAAAATGCAAGCATGTGCCAAATGTAAAGTTTGGAAGTGCCTTTGCCACTGAGTATGTCCATCATGGGGAATACAGTCGTGAGTGGCTGTGTATGTATGTTACTGATCTTGTTAAAGCTTTGGAATGACACCCGTAAACGGCAAGGACCCGTTGTAATCCACCCGTGATCCAATTGCTCGATTTGGTCGGATACGATTGAAGTAATGAAAGTGAGACAAGCGTGGGATTAGAGGGCTATCCGGGCTCGATCTACGATGTGAATTGTGATATCGCTCGATCACTTGCTCGATCCGCATTCAGTCGATTCAAACTGGCACGATAAAGATCTTTGCCAAATTCGAATCAAATATTGTAAAAAAGTGTCTAGACAGAATTGATTTCGGGTTTTTTCTTAGTAGGAAAAAGGTTTATAACTGACGATAATTAAACTAAGTGCTAACCTACAGACATTTTCAATTAAGTTAGTGAAAGCAATGTGAATACAAACTGTGAATGAATAGATAGGTATTCGAAGCTTCACGCAAATAACTTTATTAGCTCAATAGGATCAAAGTTGTACCGACCATTGAGTGGAGGCATTTTGATTGATGCAGCACGTTCACAACAATGGAAAGCAAATTCGATATTGTTATGGACGATAATTTCGGGTGTCTTGTGATGGAAACTGACGATGATGTCTTGATTAATATTGATAGTGAAAGTTATTTAGCTTACCGCAGAGTTCACCACACGGGAGATGATTCCTTTTTAATTTAATTTTATGTATTACTAGCTGCTGCCCACGGCTTCGCCCGCATCATTTACCCGGATAAATAGTAGCCTATGTGTTATTCTGATGTATAAGCTATATTACTGTAAAGTTTCATCAAAATCCGCTCTGTAGTTTTTGCTTGAAGGAGTAACAAACATCCAACCTCACAAACTTTCGCGTTTGTGATAGTAGTAGGATTTTGACATTTATGATTACAATTTTGTTTCTATTATTATCTCATTTTAAAAACCTATCTTTTGAGTAAAACTTGCAGCGCCCTTACAAGGGTTCATGTAATTCCCTACAGCTAATTTAATATAAGATCTAAGCTGATGTACATTTGAGCATGAATAAATGAATATTAGATAACTAAATCATAAAAGTAATGAGCCTGGGTTGAAACGAAAACCACGCAAAGCACAAATCACAATATCTATCGAAAAATAAAACCAGTAAGTGATTTGTGATGATCTATCTACTACTAAAATGCAAACCTAAGTACATAGCATTTTAGTAGCGTTCACATCACATACTACGTCTTCAACAATAATTGTTAACCCGTCGAGAAGAATGTTATAAAAATGCTACTCACACTCAAGGCACGTAGAGTTGTCGACTCGCGCGTAGTAAGGCTGGCATGCGCACACGCCGCGGTTGCAATGCGCATTACTCACGCTGCAGTCGCCATTTGTCCGGCAAAAGTCGCCAAGAAGAGCATAACTCTCTGGTAATATCTGGAATTAATAATAACATGTAAATAAAGCAACTTAGTGGCAGGAAGTTACAGATTTTTTATACCACTTATGTGGAAAACGAGCATACGACCGACCTATTGATAAGCGATTACCATAGCATATGGACGCACGTTGCCGACTCTTTTAAATGTTTAAAACGCCCTTTTCGAAGAACTTTATACTCTAGTCACTTGGGAAAACCTCCCCTTGGAAGCAAGAAGATCATTCCATAATCTAAGTGTTTGTAGGATGAAGTTCCTCTGAAAGCGCACGGTCAGTGACAATACTGGCTCCTGTGTGTGAGGATGAACGGTGTGGTAAAAGAAGGTAGCTGTAGGTATCATATCAAACAATTCCATACATGCCCATTAGAATTATTGCAATTGTCTGCAATCGCAACTATCACAGCATATTACAGTTAAAATATTCTCCTCCGTCATGATAACTTCAGTGATTAGAATTATATTTATTTATTTCAGAAAAATATGTAGTAAGCTTACTTTAGCACCATAATAATCTTAAAAAACAAACATTGACGATGGGCTGTCTTTAAAGATGTCGAGATGCTGAAGATCATGTGTGAATGCATCATCGCGACGTGAAATAAAAATCTATTTGAGAGAATTCATGAAACAGTAAAATTAAACATAAACAAAATTAAACTACTTTGTTGTCCTGGTATCAATTTAAATGACAAAGATGCTTTACCCTCCACAGCGTTAACAAGTCAGGTTTAAACGCACTGTTTTAATCATGGCACCTCAGCGAGGGCCAAATTTCTAAGAATTTACTACCTCTAAAGTGGATGTCCAGGTATTATGTTATTTATAATTTCACATCGGATATTTTTACTCGTTTGAAAAGGGCATTGTTCTCGTCTCTCGCGAGCTGACCTTGGGAACTGGAATGGGGATCTTTCAGCACGCTAAGTAAACACGAAGTCGAAGCTCAGCGTACCGATTACTTAAAACGCATGAAGCACAAATACCTACTGGCCACTTTTATTACAATGCCCATTGCTAATAAGTCTTGCGAAGATTATGATAGGTATGCAGCATTTTATGGGCAAAAACAAAGCAATTCTTTATGGTTTTGTGAGAATCAACTATCAAAACTGCGGTAAGATATAGGTACATAGTATGTCTTAATAAACAGAGAATTGGTGTTCGTGTGCCTTGTGCTACTTTTTGTTTAGGCATTGAATCATTCTGCAAATTGCTATGACATTCCTAGTTACCTACGTTGTCTTCGCTTCTATAAGGACATCCGCTACGCCTACGATTGTGAAGTAATCTTTCATTTAGAAACTTAAGGCTTTTTTACAAGAAGAGAGTTTCTCGCACAAGTTTATGCAGGTGATTATTTTAGTCAATAGCCTTTAGAAAATGCACGCACCCATGTGTTTACAATCAAACAAAACAAAAACTCGTTATGTATCTCAAATATGATTCTCGCCTCCTTAATTTTTGTATATGCAGAGCTACAATATTCAAAAGCGAGGCGATAATCACCCTTCCACAAGAAGATATCGTACATAAAGTTTCTAGAGGCATTTTTTTTTAA
This sequence comes from Perizoma flavofasciatum, assembly GCA_958496245.1. NCBI lineage: Eukaryota > Metazoa > Arthropoda > Insecta > Lepidoptera > Geometridae > Perizoma > Perizoma flavofasciatum. The sequence goes on along the minus strand of OY292425.1, from coordinate 5,612,450 downwards.
TATTTCGATAATCGCATCTTCGCGACGAAATACTCTATCCATGTAAATGAGCCTTAAACTTCATTTAAATTTGATATAATACGTAGAAAGAAAATTTAAGTTTTTGCGCTTGCTATTTCTAGACCTCATTCACTGCTAGAGTCGAGATAAAAAGTGATGTAAAAGAAAACGTCTCTTCGAGTTACTTTTTACTTGATTATTGTAATTTAACAAGGCGGTAAAGTAAACATATCAATAGAGTTCCGACAGAAATGCAACAGCTATTTGGCGTAGCGAACGGACACAAAAAGCATAATAATCAGGATATATATTTTACGAATACATCTGTAAGTCCGTAATTCTGTATCGATCGAAATTTAAATTTTAATGAAACCTTTTGGTATTGTATTCAAGTTTTGGGCCGGCACTTGAAATTATATGGAACGGAAGAGGGTTTGAGGATGGGCATATAAAAGCAAGTCCCTTAACAATATCGTATAATAGTTTCGAACGAAAGGTAAAGAGCCAAATAGTAACTTACTAGAGCTGATACTTTCTAGAAACTATGCAGATATTTTTTTTTGTTGATATAGCAAATGGTAGGTAGGTAAGAAACCTATGCATCTCTATAATTTATATTTCAATTCTTTAAAAGTAACCTCACAGATCACTAATCCTACATCTTACTTCTTATCTTACTAATATCTTACTACTATTATAAACGCGAAAGTTTGTGAGGATGGATGTTCGTTACTCTTTCACGCAAAAACTATTAAACGGATTTTGATGAAACTTAATATAGCTAATAGTAACAGTAATATAGCTTGTACATCAGAATAACATATAGGCTACTTTTTATCCGGGTACCACGCGGGCGAAGCCGTGGGCAGAAGCTAGTAATATTATAAACGTGAAAGTTTGTGAGGGTGGATGTTTGTTATTCTTTCACGCATAAAACTACACAACGGATTTTGATGAAATTTTACAGTAATATAGCTTTTATATCAGAATAACACATAGGCTATTTTTTATCCTGGTTCCATTCGTGAGAAGAAGCTAGTATATTATAAACGCGAAAGTTTGTGAAAATGGATGTTGATTTTGATGAAACTTTACGGTTATATAGCTTATACATCAGAATAACACATGCTAATTTTTATCCGGGTAACACGCGGGCGAAGCCATGGGCAGAGGGTAGTTTTCAAAAAACTGATATCTATATAACTTTAGCATACAAATAATATACCTTACCTACGAATACGAAATTAAAACACTTTTATCATACCTATATATTCTGGCAGTCCATATATTTTGACATTAACTAGATAGGTACCTAGTTTAATCTCAGAACGACCAATCATTTCTATTCAAGTGAATCACTGACCCAATTTCCATGCTTCCATTGCCTTACCAATTTTTTTAACAACTGTTGTCAGAACTCAAACAAATCGGCTAAAAAAACTAGTCCGTTATCTCATGACTGCGGTTTGTTCGATTGTATGCAATTATCGGAATCTGTTTTTGAGCACGTAAACAACTGTGAAACACTACTTATCATGAACCAGGTACCTATACTTATAAGTGATCTACTATCCAATTTCTGTATCTGTTTTGGAAAGCTGTGTGGGTCGATAATTTATATTACAGGTAATATGCACGTAGTTTGAATCTTAGGTCTCAAAATGTTTAAATTATAAACAGGTAATTGCCAGCAAAACTCGAAATTACGAGTACTTTGGTCCCATTAGAAACAGAAATGGCTTCTTTCTAAGATAAATTAAAAAAAATATCTTTAAAACTCACATATCAGTAGAGATTTTAAATTAGGTATCACTATAATGACCTTAGTCAGTAAAGTTTTCTTCTCAGCTTTTCTCAGCTGTTTATCTCCTTGTTAACTCATCAATTGTATGCGATGATGGAAGGTGAAGAAAACTTTCATTTGATAGTCATAATGACTTACCTACCTGCTACAAAATAATTGTTGCTCATATTTTGCCCGACATCCGGAATATGATCGCAAATATTAACCTTTTTCTTTTTTCTTAAAAATAACCTATACTTACTTACATCAAACAAAATAGTTTTAGTTAAATATTTTGTTTTATGCTACTTTATAGTTATAAAATTCCATCTAGCTCGTGACCAAGGCAATTAAAATTTCCACAAAATTAAACATGCAACAGGCTGCGTGTACAACGACCTTTTTACGAATTCATTACCGTCATTATCAAAACCTGTAATTATTCATACTTTACGTGATTATACAACAGCAGGTAATGATGACTTAATAAGCTCCTGTGATGTTATCTGGCGAGCAAATGAATTGTGAATTTTCTTATTAGCGCAGCCAAGAGAGCGTAACTTGGTATGGAAATTATCTATGAGATGGGAGAAACAGCGCAATGATCATTTCAAAGCGAGATAATGTTGGGAAAATCATCTTTCTCTGATTATAGTAAGTAGCCACTACTTCTAATGCATTTAGGTACCTAGCGTACCAACAAGTCAAACCTTATGAGGCCTATTTCTTTTAATTGCCTGTTTCATAGAAAACTGCAAAGAATGTCCTCTTTAGAATACATTTTAATGTAGGTACACGCTCTGATCAAAATGCCAGCAGATTTTTTAAAAGCGTGCTCGTGTGAAACTTTCTGATAATCTGGAGCGTTCGTATGAATTTTAAACTGGCGATGCCATGGCTTACATTCAGACAATAAAATAAAGAAGCAATAAAGGTACTTTAGGAGTACGCAAGCCTACAAAAAGTTAACTGTAAGATAATACTTGGGAAAGTAGCGCTTACACAATAGATACGAGACAGAAACGATAATAGTTTGTAATGCCTCCTATACTCATAATAGGTATGATTTATTTAGCTTTGTAGGGCTACTGAGTACCGAGTACCTCAGCGCACAGATGCCGTTTAAAAGTGTTGCCTATCGGGTCTTGCCAAAAGTTACCTAAAATAGTTAAAAAAGTAACCCTTTGGTGTAAAAAGTAACCTTCATATTTTTTCCCCAATAATAAGGTACTAAAAGTTGAAAGACAAATGTTGGTTTTATTGATTTACAGAAATTTAGTAGTTTTTCTATTTAAAGTTGTATTTCACGTTATTACTTTTTCTATTTCACAGTGTGAAACAGGAAATAGAATCTTAGAGCAAACTATCAATTTAGATTAGACAAACACAATAATGAACTCGCCTTTCAGCTTCAAGGACCCTTCAATTCTCCAGACTGAAGAGACATAGCATTTCAAACCTAGCAGAGAGATTCACAGACAAAAGTTGAGAGAACACTCACTCGACTGATCTCTCAAAACGACTCAAAAACCGGATAATATCAACCATCAAAGTGGACTATTGTTGTAAAAACAAATTGCCAAGAAGCAGCATAGGTACAAAAAGAAAAAAAAGTTTTTCTACACAACTTTTTATTATATGTTTTTGCCAACATTACAACATAGAGTGCTAAGAAGGTACTATATTCCGTTTCAATTTGGATTCAAGTAAAAAAAAAACATTTTACGACTTCCAAACAATCACCAAAAAGTAACCTTTTGAGTAGTATAAAACCATGGCGAGCTTTTCTATAAAAGTAAGTAAACGATGAAGACATTGTTTATATTTTTCTGACTTTTTTTCAAGAGTCAGATGGAGTCACGTCTGTCTTTTTGTTGTGCTATTTGTTGGTGTTTATATTAGCTTTGTTTGCAGAGCCTTAGATTTTATTATGTGGCAGAGTTTTTCTAACAAAAAAACAGTTGATGTAAAATCTCCGTTCTTGTTTAGATTTACGATTTAATTTCCTTCAGTTTTTATGATTTCAATCACAATTATCTTATAACTTTTAAGCAAAACTTCATTTTACGATTGTAGAGATAAAATAATAAGAAAACATTAAAATTTACTATTATAATAAAATTATCTCGGCTTGGTGAACGCCATAAAAACATAGTTTTATCTTTATCTATACAAGGTGCAAAACCAAGTAATGGTCGTTCCTGTGAGAACAATAGTAAACCAAACCGCAGTATTGCTACGCATATTGTGGTCATCGCCTTCATCGTTGCACCGTACATTTACGTCCCTTGAAATTTCGTTTAAATAAATTTTCATCTTAAAACAAGTTTTTTTTATTACTTAATAAATTAGAACAAGGTACTTTATTAATTATAAGTAGGTTATGAAGTTGTTTCCCAATTTTCACTGGGCATTACCACATAGGTAGGTACCATTTTAGGCAAAGAAAAAAAACACGGACCCTATTGTTCACTTTGCATAAAATGTGCAATAAAGTGTGAATAAATAAATAATCTAATAAATTGGTAAAACAAACAATGCATAGGTAAAATATAGAAAATTATCCCGTTTTTAAGTTAAAAACTGCACATAATATTACACTAAAATCACTATAGAGCCATTTTCGGTGTATTTTGTTACAAAAACACCGAATGCAATTTTGTTACGAATTGATTTCTTCTACGAAACATTAGGTACCTACATACTTAGATAGACAGCCAAGTGCGGAGTCGTATGCAGACTCAGAGTACATTATATATAACACCATATCGTGGATGTCGCTGATGGTATTTTCCAAACCAGTTGGCGGCTAACTGTATTACCGCGACAAAATTGCTATTCGCCCAAAATATTTGCATGTTATACGTCTACATTTGCCACAGTATAAGTTTTAAACGGGATTTAAATAGGTAAGTAATCAAAACTAGGTCTAGTTTCACAGCGGAACCACAGAAAATTGATTTGTTGTCTATTATGAAATATGCAGCAGACAGGTTAGAACAGAACAATGCATTGTTTGCCAATCAAAGCACATCCGAGATGAGTGCGCATTGGAATTCCTCGGCTGGTTTTATACACTACCATTAGCGATGTAGCCTCAACACTTTGATATATATTTCTATGGCTATAAAACACATTTTTCTTAGTGATGAATAATAAGCCTGTATTCCGGAAGCTATCGTGCTTGCAAACATTTGAGCTTATTTAGTAATAAGGGAGCACATATAATTTTTTTAGTTGCGTGCGGGAATTATGTCTGTGTATCAAATACTCAAATAATACTCGTGAAATGAAACGTAAGCAGTAGAGTATTATTTTACCCTAACAATTATGCAGCTACAGATCCATAGTTAGTAGGTACTGTAGTCGAATAAGTAATGTAAAGTTGTTGTTTTTTATGTTATGTCGTCGTAACTGGCATACGACCCACCTGATGGAAAGCAATTGCTGTCGCTTATTGACATCGCCAACACCTGGGGTACTTTCCCGTAAAACTCAAAAAACGTCATCATCTTATGAAATCGCGACTAGCCGAAACATTTTCTGTGGGCTATTTTACTTTTGTTTTTTATTCGAAAGAGTATCATTCTGAGTGAGCAAAACACCGTGAGGAAAGCGGTTTTTTGACATTTAATGTATTTTATTACTGAGCGGGTCATGTGTTCAGCGATACAGCTAAAAAAACTGCTGTAAACTGAGCAATGCAGGTAACTAAATTATATTCTCTGGCAGAGTAAAAATCTACCTTCCAATTAGTGAAGCCTGGCATAGGTAATTGTCTATTGGTTGTTTTGCCATAAAATATTAATTGCATTGGGTTATGAATATTTGCAGTGCTTGGCGTTTCGGTTTATGCCGGAAATTGTGCTTTTTCCCATACCTTCCTCTTCTACAGCTGTTAATAATTACCTAGAGGTGATTGTTTCCATAGTATACTGATTTTTACTTTATCTAATACCTATTTGTAAAATGCGTCTGTTTTCTTCATTATTCTAAATCTGTTCCATAAGAGTTAGAGCTAAATACCTTTTCAGTCCATTCACAGCATTGTCTTTAAGCGTGGGTTAGGTTACTTTCAATTTAATTGTTATTTACCTTCCAGTTTTAACAATCACACGTTTGTGATTGTTAAAACTGGAAGAATTATGTCCAAAAATGAATTATGTCCAAAATCTTACAAATCACTTTTCAGCTTTCTTAGTGCATTTCTTTTACAATGTGCATTGATATTGAATGAAAGCTGGTAATCCTAAAACCGGCTACCGAGTAGAGAGACATCTCCTCATCTTTGCCGTAGATATCACATTAGTTATTAAGGAAGCATCGCATGCGCGGATGAACTTGCTGTGCGTGGTCGTTGACCTAGCACGCGCCCTTACCACAGACTCTATGCTAGTTTCTAAGAAGCACCATGCGATTGATGCATTGCCTTCAAAGCACAACTTGTTACTTGTAAAATTTAAGGAATGCATTTTTCGAGGCTTCGTGAATGGGTTAAAATTTGTAGATTTTCTTATAATTTGCCAAGATAGAGGCCACTACAAAACAACCGTAAGAACTCGCTTGGTTAGTACATAAAAAAATGGTAGTACCTATCTAATGATAGACTTGACAGACAGACAAACAAACAGACGAAAGGACAGTGTAGGCCTGAGCCTACAGTTATAGGGTTCCGAGGGCAACGTGCAACGTCTCGGAATGTGTTTTTTCTTTCTTTTATTTTCAGAAAGCAGCAGTTAGAAATCATAAAACTCGTTTACGGAAACAAGCAGAAAATGCATCTATAATCACCTACATCCCTTCAGAAGTTCTTACTTATGTTTCTCAGTTTCTGTATAGAATTTTATGATTATTTTATTTGCTAAACAGGAAAGCCGATTACCGGGTTTGTTGATGATAAGAGTGTAAAAAGTGCCTATTTGCGTAATGGATCCTTAGACGAATTGATATTCTAAGCCAAACTTGTAGTTCATTGAAAGAACTATTTGTATAGGTTATTCATTCATTCACCCATCTAATCAAATCGCAAGTTTTTGAGAAAACGAAAAAATGTCTAAAATCATATTCTAGGTATGATATTGTCGAAGCTTTAGCTAATGACATTGTTGTATGTAATCATAGTTATAGTTTTTTTCTTCTAGAATGTATTTACTACTAGCTCCTACCCACGGCTTCGCCCGTTTGGTATCCGGTCATTCAGATGTATAAGCTTTATTAATGTAAAGTTTCATCAAAATCCGTTCAGTTGTTTTTTGCGTGAAAGAGTAACAAACATCCTTGTGTAGGCTAATTGTTTTATTCGTTGTAACTGTCACGACATCTTATTCTGGATCATTATTTACCAAATCTGTTTTTTTCATGTTGTGCGAAATATATGTTTTTTCATTGCGTATTAAGGCCATAAAATATTTTTTTAACATATTTTAAGGCCAATACGCAATGAGAAGGTATCCAGTGTCCTAAGCTTGACACTGGGATTATCTTATACATTTATTATCAAAATTCAAAATCAAAATTGTTTATTGGAACATAAAAAAAAGTAGGTTACATAAATACAAAGAAAACGAAGGTGACTGCAAATAGTTAAAAAAAATGTGGCGCAGTCACCAACGCCCGCCTCCTAATGTTAGGTACAGCATGTTCCTAATTGAAAACAATTTGGTTAAAGAAAACAAATATTATTATTATTTTTTTACATCATTAGGTTTAGGGAAAGCTATTTATAGTAAATTTTAATGATATAATATAAAGTGTAGTTATGTTTAATGTTTGTGAGTGTAAGAGTAGGTATGTATGTGTGAGATTTGATTATGGGTGTTCTCCTGATAACACAAGTCTCGTAAGAGCCATGGTTTCACAGCAGAACATCGTGTAAGTGTGTGTAGTGTGTGAGGGTGGTGGAATGTATGCGGTAATTATTTAATTACTCTCAATAGCTCTTCAGTCTCGTCATATGAGAGGGTTTGCAGCCATGCTAGCATTTTTGTTTTACATTTGTGTAATGTGAGTGGGTAAATGTTATTTACCTTATTGCTTCTATTGTACAGCATCGAACTAATGTAGTGATAATGACGGCTTGCCACAGCAGTTCTGCGGGGTTCAATCTTAAACACTTTATCAGATCTGCACTTTTGACTTTTAAGTGGATCATAAGTAAGTTGAGAATGCTTGCGTAGAACTGTGTTTATGATGAAAAGTTTTCTAACTGAGAGAACACCGCAGAACGAGTGGAGTTCGGTTGTAGGAAATCGAAAAGGTTTGCGAGTCATTACCTTCAGGACTGCTCTTTGAGCTCTTTCTATTCTAAGCATGTTGGTTTTGACTGATCCACCCCAAGCTGTAATACAGTAGGTGAGAACAGACTGCGCCAAGGCGAAGTAGATAATTTTCAGATATTGGGAATCCAGTGAATTTCGTAGTTTAGACAAAATGTAAATCAGTTTTCTAGTACGAAAAACAGTAATGTCAATTTGTTGTTTCCAGGGCATAAAGCAGTCAATTGTAACACCAAGATACTTAATATGAGGGGTTTGCTAAAGGGGGATACAGGTACAAGAGGATGTATAAGATTGATTATGGTGGCAAGTATGACTGCATATACTAAAAGAAACTGTAGGTTGACTCAAAGCATTAGGGGAAAAGGTTATAAATTTAGTTTTATTTAAGTTTAGGGTGAGCTTATTGGTTATTATAATAGGCTCTTGTGATCTGGCTTCGATCAAACTGATTTGAGTCAAAGCGCGTCACACTCGAAGTTTTGCTTGTTTTAAACATTCTAGCCTAAGCTGTTTAGTTATGAAGCACCTAAAAAGGTAACCTTGCTCCACTTTTCCGATGTTGGCAAAAAAGGAGAGTTGATTGGGATATCAAATTTTTCGTGAAGATATCAAATTGTTGTAAAGGCATTTGTTACCTAAGCATCAATTTTCAATAGTAGGTCGGGAGATTTGATCTGAACTTAGCATTTTAAAAGTCAAAGTTGAACCGTTACAGAGATGCGTTTCACGAACTCGCCAAACGCAACAATGGAAACTGCTGTAGCAAATAAATTTTATTAAATCGTCATTCTTTGTAAACTTAAAGGCGCATTTACGTTGAAAGCAGATTGTTTATGCCTAGCATCTACTTATTGGGATGGACGGAATGAACTCCACGAACTGAGTCTCTCCAAGAACTAAAACTAGTACTATTAAATGTATATTAAATACTATTTAATGCAATACTAGCGCACGATTGGAATTATTATTTTATTTAATATTAATTTTATAGAACTAAATGAAATCAACTATGCTATTTATTGGTAGGTAATTTTGACGTTTACATTCGAGATTTGAGTAGAGTTTGCAATAGAAATTTCAAAAAATGCAGGAAAAAAAAGAAAAAAACTTAATTGGAATATAATTGAATACAAATACATTTATTCACACAACTATTTACAAGTAGGTATATACAAAAAATACAGATGAAACAGTTAGCCATCTAAAGACCGTTGCAAACAATCTATAGATAGCTGAATTATTGAATATAGATAATTGAATTCGGATCGTATTGGATTGAATAAAAGGTTCAGTTCAATAAGTTCGACAGTTATCGTCGGACAAACAAACGTACAAATATACGAACGCCAGATTGCCCAAAACTGACTCGGATATCTGCGTTCGCTTCGCTCACTCGATCAATAAGTACTTGTATTTTAATAAAAATCGATAACGAATATGTATATATTATGGATTTTATATATATATATATATATATATATCAATAATATAAGCAAAATAGGACTGAAGGGGCACGTTACTTTATACGCCGACGATACCTGCCTATTCTAGTTCGGCTCTAACCTCGGTGAGCTGGTAAAAGATGCACAGGCGGATTTATTTAAATTTAACATCTGGTGTCAGAGCAATCTAATGACAGTCAACGCAAAAAAAAAACCTCATTTATGATTTTCGCAGCTAAGAATAAAAAAATCCCTCAATTTCCGTCACTTACTATAGGTGGTTCGATAATACATCGCTCGCGCCAAGAGAAGTACCTAGGTCTCATACTCGACGACCGCCTAAATTGGCAATCTCATATCGAATATGTAAGAAATAAAAAAGGCTCACTAACGGGTGCACTGCGTAGATCCGTGGGATGCCTGCCACGTAAAGTTCGAAAGACTATTTATAATTCCCTGGCTAAATCTCATTTGCAATATCTACTAGAAGTATGGGGTACGGCGGCAGTGTAAAATCTAAAATCACTACAAATATCTCATAATAAATAAATTAAAGTTCTATACAAATATGACTACCTAACTAGCACACATACTATTTACAAGGAAACCAAAACGTTTAATATCAACCAGCTATATACTTACCTCACTTGCATCCTTGTTAGAAAAATAGTAACAAATAAAATACATACACAGATTACACTAACAAAGAAAACCTACACCTACAATTTAAGAAATAAAAATAAGTTAAAAATAAGGAGTCCACGGACCAACTATGGAAAACGAAACATTATGTATGAAGGTGCGCAGATTTATAATAACTTACCTGATAACATCAAAAACTGTTTATCAATACACATATTTAGGAAAAGATTAAAACAACATATTTATGACGGAATCTGTTAAACAAACGGTACCAAATGTCACTCTAAAAATTATTAAACTAAAACTTAACTTACTAGCTAACTACCTATGTATTACAATTATAGTATTACCTGCATATTAATTAGTTAAGATATTACGCTTAAGAATAATGTATATACATTCTCATTTAAGTGAACTGTGTTCTTTTGAGAAATAAATTCTTTAAACTGATTTTACCCCTCACTCGAACGTATAATGAATTAAGAGTTTGAATGCGGAAAAGGGAGTCCACACACATACACCCCTCAGTCGTGCCGGTATAAGACGATGAAAACCCTGCGGCAACCAGCTTTACCAGTAAATGCGCTCTACACAAGTAAAAAGTGAGATGCACGATTTTTTACTAACACCGTCAACTTTTTTTGCACGTGACTCCCATTGTCGGTGAACTTTGGTTGGGGCGCAGAGCTTTGTCAATATACTTTGGTAAGAGGTTTATTGTTGGGAAGTTAGGAAATGTGACGTCATCGCATCGTATGTACCTACGTGTGACTGAAGAAAGTTTTATAAAAACACAAGTTTGTACAAAACAGTTATTCATTATTATAAACTAGTAGTTTGCCACGGACTAAAATCTTGCGATATACCGTTTTTATCCGACTAGCGAAACCCTCTGCTGCATAGTTCAAAAACACCTTTTTTCCTTTTTTTTATACAGCTAAAGTGGCAAACAAGCATACCCCACCTGTTGCTATACAAAGTAAGTTCCTATTCGATCTTAAAAATTCCATTATTTTACCTACCTACCAAGTTTCACCAAGATTGCATAAACGGTTCGGCGGTTATCGTTGGACAAGCAAACATACATCGATATAAACAGATTGACCAAGCAGAAAGATCTTCATTGATTTCGCTCACTCGATCAATATCTAGTCTAAATCGAGAAAGTGTCGTTCATTTCGTACTGAACCGTAGCTTTTCCGATTTCCCTAATGAGTTTTTTAATCATACTCGGTCGGTTGCTTAGTCGATAGTCACACCACTGTTACTATTCATTGGAAACGTGATGATTTTTATGAACAACAACCTGTAAGAGTCCACTGTTCTAGGCCTCCCCAAAAGAGTTCCATGACTAATGATCTCAGGCCACTTCCATCCACAAACTTTTCGCAACCATTACGATGTCATCGGTCCATCGGGTGTGGGTCTTTTCTACACTGCGTTGTTCGGTTAGGGTCGCCATTCGAGAACCTTTCTTCCCCAGAGGTGTTCGATTCTATCGACCTGGCCATGCCACTTCAACTTAACAATTCTAAGTATTATGTCAATTCTATGATAGTTTTTACTAAAAACGAGATGTTAACGACGTTTTGTGAATTCTATTTTATTTTCTGGTATATCAGAACATTTGCAAGCGTCATGATCACGGGAACTCACATAATGCTGGCTGAAGTCTGCGGGGCGATAATATAAAAAAATACCTCAAAAAATATGCTACCTTAATTCTATCCTTCGTATCTATCAACATTTTTTTTTAAACAATCCTTAATAATACTCCCCATCATACTCTGTGTTTGTACATAAGAGTACCTCTTTACTTCATTTACGTCTTAAATTGAGTTCAGTTATGGAGAAGATTGAATATTATATTTTCTTCGCAATATTATCTCCCCTGAGCACGCACCCCCGGTTGTCTAGACAAGCGCGTGGGATCAAATAAACTCTTGTAAATAACTCAAGGAGTTTGTTACTTTCACTTTCAGCTTTCATGATCATGTCCGTACTTACCTACCGACATTGTTTTTACCTATTGTTGTGAAATATTCTGCCTGAGAATGTTTTATCAACTTTCTTCAATCTCAACAAATTAGGCTGGCTGGTAGAAAATGTTTAAGTCCGCCTATGGTCACTTATTATTAATTGTGCATTTGAATGTTAATATAGAAATAAATAAGTTTTCGACGTCACGAATATTTTTTAGAATCTTAAAGTGAAAATATAAGTACCTACTAGGGGGCAATTTTAAATATAGACTTTTTTTAAATGGATAGTAGGTACCTAATGTACCTACTACCCAAAATTTCAAAATTTGTCAAACAAAAATTAATACCACTCAGTATTAATTTTCTAAAAACTCAGGTAGTTTTATTTTGCTCGTTAAAGAACTTCAACTAACAGTGTAACATTATCACTTCATACTTTGCTGTTCTGTGATAGTAGTTCAGTTGAAAAAATCGATAAAGCGTGTAATAACCAACACACTGCTTGACCGCTTTTCACACTTCCATCACGTGCAGCTAATACCGACATAAAATGTATTGTGTCGTGTTTTCAATAATGCACACACATAGGTGGTGGGTCCACGCATTTATAATTATAAATTTAAGTCGATATGTTATGCTTAACAAAATTAAAAAAGAGTTAAGAGCAGGCAACACATCAGCAATGCCCTAGGTGTTACAGATTTCAATAGGTAAAGGTAAATGCTCTCCATTAGGCAGGTAGTTTGCTTGTTTGTCTCGTCATAATATTTAAAAAAAATATTATAGCGGCATAGCACCACTTCAAAGTGACAGCCATGATAGCATCGATATAGTGAGGTTTCAAAAATCATTTCAAACAAATACCTACCTACTTATCTATCTAAAGGAAACCTTTTTTGTTTTCTGTACAGAATTTCATGCTAAGGTTTTGCTCGTAAAATAAAAAAGTTTCAAAAATAAAGTCGCTTGTTGACTGACCCTGTTTAACGAAAGCTGATAAAAAAAGAACGCATTTCCAGAGATTTCAGTAGTGCACGCTACCAGGCCACTTTTTACTATATTCCGTAATGAATCTATTCTGTAGAACACTGGTCAGACTATCTCTTCGGAAACAGCTCAAGCTCTCCCTTACAAAATACTCTACATTGTACGGCACTAATCTCCCCCCGGGTCGTGCACCGATTTGATACGGAGTCTATAATTGCGTATTAGTGTTGATACCTATAGGTATATTATGAACCTTCTTCAATTTGGTTTAGTCCATCCATCCCGTAGATACTAACTAGAGACTGATTTGCTTGAATAAAATAGTTAAAATTAAGATAAACAATGTCTAAGTTTGATTCTCTCAAATTATAGAATTGAAATTGTCATGGTTTAGTATCATTTTATATTAGGATGTATACTATACCACGGCTTTCCCTTGGCCGTTGTGGTGAGCGTCTGCAGCTAACGACTTGAAGGTCATGAATTTGATGGTTTCGCAAATTAGTTAGATCACTAAGACATTAGAGCGGCATAAAATCAACTCTCTCTCAAGGAGACGAGATGATAAAGCTAGTAGAAACCTACGATGCCAAAGTTCTGATAAACGAAAACAGAGCTATTATCATTTTCCTTAAAAACAATCGTAGCAGTATAACGTTTTCCTGTTGACCAAACGAAAACGATGACATGACTAGTTCCAATTAATTTCTAGGAAGGGTCGTATCAATTGTGCTCGAAAATCGTCGTCGGATTACAAATATTATAGAAACGCAGTAATTCGGACAGTGATTTATAGTGCGGGGGTGGGTGCCACCCTCGTTTTGTGCTGCTATTTATTCTGTGGTATGGGGTAGTAGTGGACTGCGGTCCGCCCGTATAACGTAAACAACATTGATTTCTGGAAACGTTCGAGACAAGTTTCGAGGAGAAAATGTTGACACAAGAGGGGTCACAATTTATGTTTCCATCCAACAATCATATAACATGGGGTTTCCGATTAGAACTAAGGGATAGAAGAGTATCTACCTGATTATATTGGTAGGTAAGTGAATAAATTTAAAAGACAAATCTACAAAATTCAATGAATGCTTCTTTTTCCTTTACTTTGGAATGCCACTTAAATAAATAACCCCAAAATCTCTAACCATTTGCAAACACAAAAGTAAAGAACATATTTCATTTCTTTGCATGAGATGATAAAAAATATATTTGGAACCACCTCTCATCTCGTCAGTCATATCGTGTCGTGTCATGAGAGTGTGCAAATTCTGCTGATCCATGACAATAACGGTAATAGAAACCTCCAAATGGCTGCATCATGTTTTTTGCGCGCAAATTGTTTTTCTTTGTGTTGGTATTTAACTGTTTAATTTAATTACTATCTTGATAAAAAGTAATTATCAAGATAGTAATTAAATTACCGATAAATGCAACTGGGCTACACACGTCAAATTGTATCCGTCCGACCGAATTGTATCAGTAAAACCCTAGATGAATGTCTGACAACTTTTTACACGCTTCTCAGTAACACTACCTGTCATCATTTGAAGTGATGATTATTTAATTGAATTAATCGCTGACGTACGCAAAAAAAAAACCTGGATGAAATTAAGTGGTCAGTTTTTGCGGTCGTAATGCGATTAGTGGAGATCGCAAACAAATCAATGAAGATAACGCCCGAGCACGTTCCAACAAAATGAGTTTAGACATCAAATCTGACAAGATACCATTATCTTTTATTAAATGCGAATGGAGATGACACCACAATGTAGGTTAGGATTTAGAAAGTACATTATATGCAGGTAAGTGGGCAATTCCCATGGTCTTAGAAGGCTTCGATGCCTAGAGGCGTTTAGCGCACTTATATGGATCGATAGGGCATGTTGGGTCGTAGGCACGGCGACCTCACCATTGACGGCGATTGGAGCAACGGTACCCTGCACTGACCATGTTCATTCACCATGCATGCCCCGGCTCAACTGCAGTTACTACTTGATTATATGCTTGAATAGTACATTGGCTACACTAAGCTTACAATATTCCATATTTACGCCGCTCATTAAGACCGCAGTTTATGATTGTTTATTTTTCCGTTATAAGCTAAATGTTGGATCAATTCCGCATGCTTTTTTGCAAAACTGGGCCGACAGTTAACCCACAGACCTGTTTGCAATTGGATAACTCTGTAAAACTGCTAGTAGGGCATGCAGTTGGATTGTAATTTGTAAAAGTATGGAGCTGAGCAATTTCGGAATTGGTAGTTAATCAAATCAACTTCAAAGTTTTTAACTCCTACCCAACTGAAGGTACTTATTAGGTTAAGTAGGATATCGATTAGATAGATGTTATGGCGAAGTGATGGCTCGTTATCTCTTAGTCTATGAGGAAGGTATCACTCGATAGTTATCTGAAACAATCGACTTACAAGTATTGACACTATCGGTTTGGTTATCTTAAATTGGCTCACGCTTGAAAAACCAATTCAAATTATTGAACAAAAAACGTTCTATTATGCAACTATAATTGGTTTGGGTCAACGACTTGAGGATGAGGCGAACACATGTGACATCATTCATAGTAACTTTTTTCTATAATTAACTTTTTCGCCAATCACTTTCTCGCTAGCTTTTTATAGAGAACATGCATGTTGAAGTATCTACCTCTACCTACATAAATAATATACCTTCTACTGGTAATGCGATCGGTAACGCATGACTAGGTACTATTGTAGGATCAACAAAAGGTTCTAATTATATAAAAAAATCTAAATGGATAGTAGACGTGTAATATGTAGATACTTTGCTTTGAGCGCTAGTTGAATGTTTTCAATTAGAAATATAAAATGAGTTTAAGGCAAGAGGTCTTAGACCTTTAATTTTTTACGATCAACGGCGGATGTGTTTGTTCAGTTTATTCCACTGATTACGGAGAAGGGCAATAAAAACAATGGGTGCGCTTGGTACCTTACCAACCTAATTGACCAACCTAACTCTCCGATTGCGAAGACCGAAGTCAAGTCCACGGTCACAGTGAGTGCATGCATGTCGACTTATGCGAGCGCTTACGAAAACAAACATCTGAGACGAATGTTTCCAAGCCAGGCTTGTTGTGATTTTCAAAAGCGGCGCGTCGCTCTTGAAAATCGCAGCTAATAGACGCTAGGTAACAGACGTAAAGTGTGCTAAAGGCAAAGCTGCTACCGAAAATAGTAAGTAGAGCGTGGTAGAGCAGTAGTGAACACAAATCACGCTGCCAAAGGCATTTTGTGAACACAAACAGCACTTTCATGTGTTTGATTACCCGCAACCGCTACCCGTAAGTACTGTGCCTAGTACTTACTATTTCATCATCTGTGTCCTGCTCCCGGGCGTTCCCTAATTGCACGGCCGGAGACGATTCCCACGCGCGCGAAGATCAACCTTGCCGTGGATACAGGCATTATGTAACACTAATCAAAATTCTGTGCATTGAGAACTGTTATCGGTTCTCATAACTCGTTATATTTTCTTATTATTAGTGGCGGTACCACGCAATATGGCTGGCAGGTTCTTTGGAAGAACAAAGTAGCTGACTAGTACCTGAAATCAGTAGTAACTTTACTATATAGGTACAGCTAAACGTAACGTCGCCGGACAACCTATTAGGTGGGAAGAGCGGCCGAGCACGGTAGCGGGAACGTGCAGCCTGTACCTAAGAACGGGTGTTCCGATTAAAATGCGTTTTTAAACGCCGTCGTACGATGAATAGGAATCATGTGAACCAGTGCTAGCTAATTGGGTGCAACCGAGCAACTTTGTAATTGATACGGCAACGCAATCTAGCGGTTCTTTAAGCTCAGCAAGCAGGTGCCCTGCGGTAGATATGGTTGGGGTAAAACTTATTTTGTCATTTTTCAGTTGCATAGTTCTTAAAATTGAGAATTTATAATCAAAGCACAAGATTGATTGCTGAGGTGGTCAAAATAGGTGTTATGAAACTTACAAATTAAATTCTTTGTAAGTTTCTAGCCAAGACGCTTTCAACCAAGCTTTTCTATAAAATTATGAACAAATTTAAAATTTGCTAGTTGCCATTCAATTTCCTTTTTCTTAGGTTAAGCTAATAAGCTGATTCAGAAAACCGGAAATTCCTAAAAAATAGTATAATAGCTTCTGCCCACGGCTTCGCCCGCGTGGTACCCGGATAAAAAGTAGTCTATGTGTTATTCTGATGTATTAGCAATATTTCTGTAAAGTTTCATCAAAATCCGTTCAGTAGTTTTTGCGTGAAAGAGTAACAAACACCCATCCTCACAAACTTTCGCGTTTCGCCATTTAAACATACGTGGTCGCCATTTAAACATATTTTATACCTACCCTAGCTTTACATCCTGCTACTACTACTAGCTTTACCCTAGCTTAACATAATAGTACTTAGTAGGATGTAAAGCTAGGGTAGGTATAAAATATGTTTAAATGGCGACCACGTACCGGACGACGCTAGGAATACCCAATGGACCGATGGACAATCGTAAAGGTTGCGGGAAGTCAGTGGATGGAGATGGCTCATATGGATGATGGATGAACTCTTTGGTAGAGATTTCTCAAGCTCTCGCTAACTAACAGAGAAGTCTCTACAACGGAAATGGATCTAAGTTCCTCGCAGATGTATCATCAAGTGCCATCATGGAAATACATTATTGCAGGCTATGTTTGCTTTCATAAAAACAAATCACTGTTTGATTGATGTGCAAATGCCACATGGGATAATCAACAATCCAACATGATCTTCATAGACTTTGGTTTTGTGAAAATAAGTTCACAAAATTTGTTAACGGTAATGCTCGTTAGTCCGTTTTAGTCCTAGGGGCCCAGGAGCATCTCTGTACGAATTTACGCTTGGAGAAATTGTATCCGCGATTGTACCTTGGTGCGTAGGAATTTGATCTGTTTGACGTAACGAGGTATGTTACAGCAATCGGAAGCTTCTGGGCGAAGATTGAAGTCGGAGCCACAGACAGCTTATTAGTTTCTGGTTAGTGATGTTGCAATGCTTACAGTTTTATGCGGCCGTATTAAATGCTTGCATCTTGCGCATTAGGCGTTTTTAACTTGTTTAAAACTACATGTTTTAATGTAATGGTTCGATGATCTTGTTATGGTTTTTATAATCGTGTTTTGCTCACTGTTTTACTTAGATAAGGTAGACTTATAGGCCTCGCCTTACGAACTTTTCCCCGAAAATATGGTTTACTAAAAAATGCACTAGGTTTAGTTAGTGGGACTAGGAAAAAAATGTTTTCTTTATTCTAATATCTACCAAGATTCATGTTTCCAAAACACGGTTGCACAAAATATTCTAGATTGTTAAAAAAAATAACTATGTCAGGTAACAAACCACATGCGATAGAAAATATCGTACTATAGTTAATCAACAGATATTTAAAAAATAATAATAATAATAATGCTGGACAATTTCACAGCATCATCTAGCCTCAAAATAAGCAGAGCTTGTATTATGGGAACTACATGACTGAATACTATCTACTTATTTAAATTTTTTTTTTGTATATTTATCATATTATATATATAAAACAGAGCCAGACAAATATTATGCATTTACAAACATTTGTCCCGCGGCGGGTATCGAACACGCAACCTTTCTGCGTCTCAGGCATTCGCCCAGTGATGGCTACCCAGACCCAGAACCCAGAGATCGCTAAAATCAAATAAAATACTTTACTCCATATTATGTCAGTAATTTCCTTTAATAAAGAAACTTGTAGTTTTATATTTTTGTGAAGTAGGTAATCATTTGTGAGAGAATAAACCAAAAATTTGAAGAGTAAGTATGATGTGATTAAGATGAATTGAAAAATACCTCTAGCCCGCTAGAGCAAAGAAATAACTTATTTGCATTTGTTGACTTAACATAATTATTTAAAATCTGTCAAACTATTCTTCGTTGGCAATTCTACTGAATGCTTCCTAGACAGGTACCTCATCTCCCAGTTA
Source organism: Perizoma flavofasciatum (assembly GCA_958496245.1). Lineage (NCBI taxonomy): Eukaryota > Metazoa > Arthropoda > Insecta > Lepidoptera > Geometridae > Perizoma > Perizoma flavofasciatum. The sequence continues at coordinate 5,593,343 of OY292425.1, read as the reverse complement.
ACTCCTAGGTAACAACATAAAAAGTTAGAGAGGCAAACTACTTATGTAAATACCTACTTAGCATTATAAATATTTGCTAGATGGGGGCTTCCAATCCTACTAATATTATAATATAAAATACTTATTTAGGTAAGAAAACCTTTCCAATAATACCCCACACTGGGGTGCGTAGAGAAAGTCTTCGTCCACTTTTTTTGTTTACGATATTTCCGGGGGTTTTCAAAAAAGTACCTTCAAATTTGAATTTGATTGCGTATTTTAGTTTCATTGATGGGGTCATGTTTGTATTGTAAGGAATAGATATGTAGCCTATATAGCTAGGTAGGTACCTAATTTTTTTCAATCCCCGCGAGGGTATGAACAGGAATAATAAAATCCTCAGCAACTCCGGTCCTATTGGTGTACCTAAGTACCTACTTATCACCTCCTGATGCCTGAAAATATTTTCTTTACCTTTCTTGGGTAACTCCAAAATACCCCATCTTACGCGCAACAAGCGATTATAATAATTATCTTACCATCACATTAATGACCACGAGACATGGTAGAAACATCAACGAATAAGTTTTCGTCGTCATTTTCACGGTTTCACATAAACTTTAATAAGAATATTGCAGTTCGCGATCGTGAGATTCCCGCCAAAAGATTACTTTTTCACACGCGCGGCTGTTGGCTGACGCGGAGCCCGCCAAACTGAAGGAAGCAAAGCAAAGCAAGCAAGTACCGTGCGAGCTTCGCGGACGGTCTTTGAATGGCCCACTCCACAAGGGAGAAATGGCGGGAGTCGCGGGAGGGACGCTCAATTATTGAAGGGGAAACCGCCTCCGATAATTCACTAAGAAAATTTATTTTGACGACCCGCCGCATCATGGGGGTTCGAAGACGTAGGTACCTACCTACCTACCTAGTTATATAATAATTATTATAATAAAGAATTCGGACAAGTATTGGACAGGGTTTTTGTTACATACAAACGACGGGTCTGAAAATGGGAAGACAAGAATAATGTCAAACGCCTATCTCGCACTTACAACTGTAATCTAAGTAGGTAGATAGGTATTATTTTTAATAATCCTACTAATCTATACTTCTATACTAATATTATAAAGAGGAAAGATTTTTTTGTTTGTTTGTTTGTACCGAATGGGCTCTGAAACCATTTTTTCACTAATAGAAAGCTAAATTATCAGGAAGTAACATAGGCTATAATTTACTTTCAAAAAAATTAGAGATCCTTCAGAAAATTTCAATAATGTAACCCAAAGTAGCAAAATTTTGCCTATAAAATTTATTATTTGGCGTGCGCTGAGAAAAATATTGATGATACATAAAAAATATGTACTACATGATTAAAGTACTCATTATTACCTACAAAAAAGTCCTCGAGGGAATATATCTAACTGTCATAGTTTAGTCAAAATAGCCGCTTTTGTGTTTTAAAATTGAAGGTAGAAACAAAAGTATGTTACGTTCGTATCGTAGTATTAATTCATATTCAAATAAATAGTTTTAAAATCAAGGGTATTTGTGTAGCAGTAAAATACTTTTTAATTTATTCGAATCGGACATTTAATTTCGAAGTTATCACGAGTATAACATCGAAACTTACGCGGGTGAAACCGCGGGGCACAGCTAGTAATATTATAAACGCGAAAGTTTATGAGGATGGATGTTTGTTACTCTTTCACGCAAAACTACTGAACGGATTTTGATGAAACTTTACAGTAATATAGCTTACTAGCTTCTGCCCACGGATTCGCCCGCGTGGTACCGGGTTAAAAAGTAGCCTATGTAATATTCTGATGTAAGTAGGTAAATAAATAATCAATATAGTCTCAAAGTTTTGAGCCGATTAGGATTATCTGTGTCGTGGGGATGATTATACCGTGTTGCAACAACACTCAGGTCCACAACAGAACATATACCTATCTGCAGAAAATGCAAATATTTGTTCCACAGCTGGAATTGAACCAGCTTGCGACTCAGGGCTACACGTCCACTGCGCCGCGCCATGCCACCGAGATCGTCAAATGACCAATGACATCCTATGCTTTACTTTTAGTTTGTGTAACTGTCTAATATTCATCAACCAATTACGTTACGCTTTCCCAGAATATGTATGTTATCCTGGAAGGGGACATTCTAGAGACAAAAGGTACCTAAGTGCCTAATAACTTAGGTTAAGACTACGAAATGCGGCTACTTTAATTGAAGAAAATGGTGGTGAAAATCATCTATTTTCGGTAGAAATCAGCTAGTAAGGGTACTAGCGTAAAAGTGGTTTGATATCGGGATATCAAACCACTTTTTCGTTCAAATTATTAGTTAAATTAGCAAATGAGTATTAGTTAGTTTCTAAGTTTATAAAAAATATATAAATTAAATTGTTTAAGTATAATGGAAAACTTGTTCACTTTCATAGGGAAGCTCAGCCCCTTTTGGATTAGTCATAGCCACGCACACTGGTTAGTAGGTATTTAGGTAGTAGGTACATGTTTTAGGCTGATATAGTTATAGTTTCAATTCTATGTTGCGAACCGAGTGATCATCGAAGTTGTAAACAACTAGTTAAAGATCAGACGATTCAGTTGGTAAGGCCAACTTCGAAAAGAAACAAAATCAACTCGGATGGGCAGTGAACCGTGCTAGGGTTTCTGCGTCATCATAATATCTTCCCGTCACAGAATGCTATCGCATCAGCTACCGCAAAGCCTAAAGACTAGTCTTAGGTACTCTCTAGTAAGACTAGTAACAACTTAACATCAGTGCATCTTGCCATTTTTAATAGGTAGGTAACTTATGTCGCAAACATTGACCTTATACATATAAGTCAGACATGCTATGTATGCCCAATATACCAACGTTCATCGTCGCACAACGATCTATGTCGAGCTCGAGTTTCACTACGCACTATAATTCGAAACGAGAAAATCCGTCCGACTAAAGCTACCGATATAGGTCGACCTAGCTCTTACAATCAGTAAGTATAGGTACTGCGACCATATAGCACGCAGAACCGACAACCGCCGGACAATACACTAGAATGACGACCACGAAACGGACGACGCAGTGTAGGAAGGCCGACCATCCATTGATGGTGGTGGACGTAGCTCCAGTAGGTATAGTTCGTTCGGCATGTCTCACTTTGGCCGAGGCTTATGTTCAGCAGTGGACTTTAAGTGTTGATGATGATGATGGATAAATAATTATCTAAAAGAGACGATGTCGGCCGCTAATATTGAATCCCATAGATAGTCTGACCACTACTGTGAAAATGTCGTCAAATTTGGGGGTTGATAGGGTTTCATATAATATCTGTGACAGTACCTAGTGGTTAGTTCCTTTATGTGTTTTCACAAGTAACATGCAGTGCCATCTAGTAAGAATCAGTGAACTTTTAAGTAGAATCGTAAACCAGTAAACAGTTTGTCTTGATTATGATACACTAAACCGAATGTTTTCACCAAATAAAGTCACACAGATGGCGCTGTACCGAAAGGATAGGAAATAACTTCAGGATAAATAATTCACTTCACTTCACTTCTTGATTATGGCTTTTGTAACTATTTGTAACAATTCTGCCAAGATAAATAATTACATATGAACTATTAACAGTAGTGCCTATATCGCATCTGACGTATGACGTACTCATAAAGTCAACTTCTTGATTATGGCTTCTATGACTATTTGTCACAATTCTGCCAGTGTCCGTTTGATCCATGATACATTCATAAACAATACAGAGGTGTGAAAATAAGAATATGGTCGGTTTAATGATAGAAAATCGACCAGAATTTTGTGACCAATTTGAAATTTCTAAAACAAAGAGCCAACACGAACATATAAAACGACAAAAAATTAGTAGCTAGATATGATTAGTAAGAACAATAGTTTTTTCAATTTTATTTTATTCATATCAATAAATTTATATAATATATAATTGATTAGAGGAGAAAAGGTGAGGGATAAAAGGCATTTGAGGTAGAAAGGACAGAGGATTTCAGGAGGGCTGATATCGTATAAAGAGTGACGAATTTTCGGACAGTTGAAAAATATATGATCCACGTTACTTTCATCCAGACCACATTCGCACATTGAATGATCCCTTATCCTAAGTTTGGACTACTCATAAAGTCATAACTTCGTTTATGTGACATGACTGCCAAAAAAATACTTTTTTTGACAAGTTTTAAAACCCCCGACGTGTGTCGATCCATCCATCCATCAATCTATTCATCGTATACCATTATAAATATGATCAGGGCACAACGGGAATAACCCGTTCCGTCATCTAATGAAGCACCCCTAGTGACTTGTGCCGATAAAACCAGACTAAGTCCTAGGGATATTAAAGCATGACGATCCTTGAAGCACAGATATTGTAATACAAGCTTGAAGTTATAAAAATCAAATGCAGACAGAAAATCAATAGGATAATGCCGTTTCGGTACACACATCGATTTACTAATCAGTAGTTATTTCCTCTGGTTTCGGAGTTAAATAATAACAGACAAACCTACAAACAAACAACCTCTTATGGTAAACAAATATACAGGCTTCTTACGTCTGTAAAAAGAGCACCACATCAGACAGAGCGTACGCTATTAATTGGGCATACGTTAAATCACCATAAACGTAGGCGCCTAGAAAAATTTGATAAATGATAATCAGACCCGAATTTAGGTACCTACTATATTATACCGGTAATTTACATATGTCACCAAAGTTCACAACAAACAAAATAGCCTTGAGAATATTTCTACAAATTCCTTTAATTAGTAATTACGCGATTTCGTAGATACACAATATAAAAAGTAATAAATAAAATGCAAATAAAATACCCTTAATTCCCTTATTGTGACAAAGAAACAGTACATTAAAAAACGTTATACACGCTTAAATTAGAGTCTGCACACATTATTCTGGGCATGCAGTCATTTTCCTAATGCTTTCCGCAAGTTTTCTGCTAGTTTGTCCATAAACTCGAAAGTCTCATAGTAGTCTGATCTCTTCACATTGTTCATTCCCTTGATGCATATAGCGAGGTCCTTAGTCATAACGCCCGATTCGATGGTGTCAATGCAAACCTTCTCAAGAGTCTCAGCGAAGTTTTTCAGTTCTTTGTTGTCGTCCAGTTTGGCACGGTGGAGAAGTCCACGAGTCCATGCGAAGATGGAAGCGATAGGATTGGTGGAGGTTTCCTTCCCTTGCTGGTAAAAGCGGTAATGTCTAGTGACGGTACCGTGAGCTGCCTCAGCCTCTACAGTCTTACCATCTGGGCAGATAAGCACCGATGTCATCAGACCCAGAGATCCATAGCCCTGAGCGACGGAATCCGACTGAACATCCCCGTCGTAGTTCTTGCAAGCCCATACGAAGCCACCTTCAGACTTCATGGCGTAAGCAACCATATCGTCAATCAGCCTGTGTTCGTACCAGATTCCGGCAGCTTCAAACTGCGGTTTGTATTCCTTGTCGTAGATGTCTTGGAAGATGTCTTTGAAGCGGCCGTCGTACTTCTTGAGGATTGTGTTCTTGGTACTAAGGTAGAGAGGGTATTTCCTGCCTAGCGCATATTGGAAGGATGAGTGCGCAAAATCGATGATCGAAGCATCAGTGTTGAACATTCCTAAGGCGACACCAGCGCCCTTGTATTCATTGACTACGTATTTGATGGGTTCTCCTTTTGGTGGCGTCCAGATAAGCTCTAACGTACCTGCGCCGGGTACAACAAAGTCCGTTGCCTTGTATTGGTCAGCGTGCGCATGGCGACCGATAATAATGGGTTTGTCCCAGCCAGTCACGAGACGTGGGATGTTTTTGCAAATTATCGCCTCCCTGAAAACGGTACCGCCCAGAATGTTACGGATCGTTCCGTTAGGACTCTTCCACATCTTCTTCAGTTTGAACTCTTCGACTCTGTTCTCGTCAGGAGTGATTGTAGCACATTTGATTCCGACATTGTATTTCTTAACTGCTTCAGCGCAGTCAATAGTTACCTGATCATCAGTCTTATCACGGTTTTCCATACCTAGATCATAGACATGAAGTTCGATGTCCAGGAACGGAAGGATGAGTTTTTCTTTGATGGTATCCCAAATGATTCTAGTCATTTCATCACCGAGGATATCAACGACGGGTCCAGCCTTGATCTTAGACATTTTGAGATCTGAATGAAAGACAAAGAAATGAAATGTATTAAATAACAGCTAAAGAAATAAAAATGCTATTGTTTTATATCAGCAGGGGATGATAATTCTATTGGGTAGGTATTTAGATTTAAGACAGGTCAATGACACCATTTTTTTTATCATATCAACAACTTAAATTTTATTAAAGACCTACCTACTCTTATCTTAAAATTGAAGCAGAATGTAATCAAATGGAAGATTATTTATTATCTCTTGACGTAATTTACCCGATGCCCTGCAATAAATTCGAGATCAAGACGTAACGTAGATAATTATGTAAAACGAGCTCAAGGTTTTGGTAAATTAATTAGGTAGGTACTAAAAAAAATCGACGCCTGGCAGAGTGACGACCTCTGTGGCGCAGTGAGCGAAGGCCCGCCTGAGACGCAGAAGGTTGCGGGTTCGATTCCCGCCGCGGGACAAATGTTTGTAAGATCTGCAAATATTTGTCTCGGGTCTGGGTATTTTCTATGTATAATTTGTTATTTACAAAAAAAAAGTATATACATAAGTAGTATGTCAGTCATGTAGTTCCCATAATACAAGCTCTGCTTAGTTTGGGGCTAGGTGATGCTGTGTGAAAAATGTCCAGCATTATTTAATTTAATGACTTTGGAAGAATTAAGTAAAAGTTAATTTTACAGTTTTAAAACCTCTGGCGTGAATTCCATCATCGAAATGCAGCACCCTCTAGTGACACTATCGCCTATCTGAAAACCATCCTTGACAAATCGATTGCAAAAAACCGCATTAGAATCCGGTATGCCATTTCTGAAATAAATGGTAACAGACAAACAATCTCTTATTGAAATGCCTATACAATACAGGCTCCTATCGTCAAAGATCGTTGCGATCTTCTGCACTGGAAGATAGTAAGTAGCGATTACAATAGGCCTGTCACGGCCACAGTGATAAAAGCCACAAAAAGTTAATAAAAAAAAGGTCTGCACTGTCGTCCCGCATTGGGTGTATAATCCCATTATCCTCCTAACCTAAACCTAACCCGTCTAACTCCTTGAAATAACAGAGGACTTTGGTTTGATGACAGCAGTGTTCCAGTATCCTTGACCTTAGTTATTGTGGTTGGAGAGCATGAATTGATGATGCAAATGTTCTAGCACTTTGTATGATGATACAAAAATAAATAGTTGAAAGTAGAAAAGCATCTAGGCATATCAATATCAATAATATTGACAGCAATTATTAAACAAAACATCATTGTTTACTCAACAGTGAAAAAAATATGATAACATTACAATATTACAATAAGAACATTTGTTGTTCTTAAAGCCAAGTGTGTTAGATACCTACTAGGTACTCATATTTTTCATTGAAATCAGATGTTTAAAGTTTAACTCAAAAATTCCAAATCATATTGTCAATTGTTATCGACTTTACAATTGAAAAATAAATAAACAACCTTGCTTACTGATTGACTGTTACTTAATAGTCGACTTTTAATTAGGTCCAATGACATTAACTTTTAAACAACAATCTCTTGAATATAAAAAGGATTGCATAAAGAGAGTTCAAAACAATGTTTGCTCGCGCATAATCATCATTAAAAGCCTGAAGAAGTCCACAGCTGGAGATAGGCCACCCTTGAAGAGTGCAATGAATAATCTTGGGCTACCTCCATTCACCAAATTCCTGCATGTTTTAAGATGTCATCAGTCCATTGGGTGGGGGCTATTCTACACAACATTGTGTCAGCTAGCTCATAGGAAATTGTTATTATATTGCATCATCATAAAAAAAGAATGCTATCGTACAATTGGGGCCCATAATGGACCTGCATTCAGTACTTTCTTTATCAACTGTACATGAAAATCTAAAAGCCAGTCAAATTTTCCAATTTAAACACGACACAAAAATATTCAACAAACCTTTGTCTAATCATTGGATAAACAATGTATTCCTAAATGTACAATAATGCATTACACTATATTGGCTTAATGTACTAACTTCGAAGTTAGAGTGATAATGGGAGTGGCATGATTGAGAGGCCTTGAGGCCTCAATGTTGGGTGTGATGATTAGATAAACAATTCTTAAGATAAACTAGTGTTGTTTTCAAATGACGACAGATAAGTACTTAGATGATCATTTTAGGGTTCCATACCTCCAAAGGAAAAAACGGAACCCTTATAGGATCATTTAATTGTCCATTTGAGAATGGACAACAAAATGATCTTATAAGGTTGTTTTAAGGTAATGATATTAACATCAAGTTTGGATGAACTTGAGTTATGTTAATTATTTTGGTGAACATACGAGCTTGTATGGAAGCCTCGGTGAGCGAGTCAGACTTGCACTACTCTGGTATTTTTCGGAAATTTTGTTTATCTTTAGTCATTTCAGTTTAATTGTTCTCTCTTACTCTGCTCAGTTAAACTTTCTTACCAGTCAATATATGGACAGGTAGAGCATGCTAGCCATGTCAAATGTTGGTTGGTAAACATCAAAGTTGGTTAGCTTTCAAGAATTTTAAAACTTTCTCTTTTAAAGCTGCACTTTGGACACACTATCAAAAGGTGGTAAACATCTTCTTTAACCCCACAAGCCTCAATACTGTTTACTTCATGAAAAACTTATTCAACAAAAGCTATTTTATGGCATGTGACTGAAGAGCAGTCTATGAGCGATTACACTTAGATGATTTTAAATATGTATAAATTCATGTAAATTCACAGTATCATAAACATACAATTTATTTTTATTTTATTTATAGCCCCATTTCAGTTTTCTTTTTAATTTCAATTGGTTTAATCATTGTTAATGTCTATATCTGTATGCCCACTTGGAAAGGCCTCCTCTAACCCTTTTCACTAGTAGAGACTAGGTGACTAGCTCGAGGTCTTGAGCAACTCTTGTCCATGTTCTACCAGCTGTTTTTACTATCTCATCTTCCCATCTCCGGAATGGCCCTCCTTACTTACATAGAAGATTCAATTTAAACTAATCAGATGTGAAAATTACTTGATAAACATCTTTCGGTATGATAATGAAGCAGGTACAAAGTTCAATAGACTTTGATTTACCTACCTCAGTGAGATAATTTTCTAGTTATAACATGAAAATCAGACTAATTTATTTTTGTAATTTTGTATAAAATTACTTCAAAAGACGTCCGAGACATTCATGCAACAAAACGATCAAAATGATGCCTTACCTTATTGTGCAAAGGAATTTGTGTAAATGTAAAAGCGTGTACGCCCGCCCACTCCACAGAAATAACTGTCTGCTTATGAGAAGCGAACGATGGCCAGCCAGCAGCAACGAGCGGCACGAGTAGCTTGTTTACTATAATCAGAACTCTACGAGGACGACGTGACGTGGCATCAAATAATAGGGCAAACCAAATTTATTTGGCTTCAGTCACAATTCGTACACCAGACGTAAAAGACGATACGAAGTCAATTGCACAAAGCAAAAAATATAGTTTGTTGTTGTAGTCTTGTCTCCATTAATGCACTTATATTTGTGATTTGTGCAACGCAAACGCAAGCAAATAAACTCACTTGCAATTGCAATGACTAATCCCTATCTCAATTTTGGAGACCGTATTATATGTTCATGGAAAGCACAACCATGGAAAGCACACCCCTGGGAAAGCACAGCCAGTATTACAAACCATTTGGTTTGATTATTATCGGGATGTGCTTTCCATGGTTGTGCATTACCCGTGGAATGCAATTAGGAACAATACAGGAACTCATCTCCAAATCAAGAGCAAAAAAATTTTAATTCTTTGATTCTAATCATCAAATAATCGATCGTCGTCGAATTTAAGGTAAAAGGAAAACATATTTTTAAATCCGTGCTAATACGGCGATATGGCCCCAATTTTTTTTTGGGACCATAGAGGGCATAACCACTTACGTTTATTTAAGAAAATTTGAAAATTGCACTATTTTTAAATTTGTTAATAACATTTGGAATTCATAACCGTAAAAAAACTCAAACAATAAAATTTACTTTGATATTCAATATCTCCAGAACCAGTGGATTCCCAGGTACAGTTAATTATACTACTATATTATAGAATTTTTGGCTTTCGGCTTGGTGTTAGGTCTTATTACGATTTACGACCGTTATATTTGTCGTATGCATAACTATTTAGGCTAGTTGTTTTGTGAAACTAGAAGAATAAACTTAGCTATAGGCACAATTTTATTTTTCCAGTGTCCGTTTGATTCCTGTTATATTCATAATTTCATAAACAATACGGAGTTTGTGGTGTTAAGAATGATGATCGGTGTAAATGATTGAGATTCGAACAGAGTTGTGTAACCAAGTTAAAATTTCTAAAACAAACAGACAACACAAAACATAAAACGACACAAATTAGTAGTTTTTGTAGGAAGGAAGTTTTCATGATTTAATTTTATCCAATAATAATAAATTGGCTTATACGAAATTAATCAGAGGGGAAAAGGTGAGAAATAAAGGCATTTGTGGAAGAAAGGACGGAGGGTTTCAGGAGGGATGATATCGTATAATATGGAGTATCGTCACTCCAGCACCTAAAATTCTTAATAATAGTTTTTACACTTTTACTGTCAACTAGCTGTTGCCAGTGGCGTGGCGTGGAGTCGTGTTTTAAAATACATCATAATTTATTTATGATCACTTTCTTATTTTCAAGTTCCTACATTGAAAAAATTATACTCCCATATAAACTTCTAACTAATTTATTTATAATCAGCAGCTGTAATTCAAATTTTCATATCATTCATATTCATATCATATTTGAAGAACAAAGACTTTCCTTATACATGCAACCTTATAAAATAAACCTTTGTTGCAAATTTCAGCTTTATACTTAATAGTTTTGGCTGTGTGTTAATAGATCAGTCATGTTTTTAGAAGTTTTTCGGCACAGTTCGGCATGGGAAGGGAAGAAAGGGTGAGTGGTTATTAAATTACGCATTTGAATTGGCAGAAATGCAATGAATACCAAACTCGGCCCGCACAACAAGGCCTTCAATCGTGCGTATGCCGGAGAACGCACACAAAAAACAGTATTTTTTTGCCCATAAATAAAAGTCGTTTTCCAGCAATTATTTTCCCTCAGTGTTACACGTCATAATACAACCAGCACATGTATATTTTCGTCAAATACGGCAATATAATGTCTTCTCGGCATCTCTAGTAAGTCCACAGACTACGAGATACTACGTTACGTACAGACGTATAGTAAGTCTGTGCTGTGCGGGCTGTCTGTGTTTTTCGGTTTGTTGTGGAAAGATTGATTTTCGGTAAAAAAAAATGGAAGGAAGGAATATCTTACAGTCTGCCTAGTTTTGCAATAATCATGAATTAAAAGTGATGCAGTATTGTGATAGAAGTGTTGTCAATCCCGAAACAACATTCCTGCGAGATGGTGGTGCAAAAGAATTGGAATACTAATGAGGCATCCCAACAAAACGCTGAATCGGAGATCTCAACCAGTACCCTGACCTTCCAGGTTCCTAGGACTGTGAATGTTCGTACCAGCGTCGCAAATACTATGCAGACGGTAAGTAACTATCTTTATGGTGATAAAATTGGGATTCGTCCTTGATAATTATGTAGGTCATTCAAGGCCGCCCTTGACTACGGCCTTGCAATGGAGGATAGGTCGTGGGAAATAACAAATAAGTGATGGAAATTCTACTGTAACATATTTTTTTTTTTGCTTTTATGTACCTAACTAAATGGGGTAAAAATGAAGCCCTGTAAACAAATAATAGTAGGGGCCAGCCTTAAGGACTTGGACTGGTTGGGGTCAGGCTTGAAAGGGCACAATATACCTCAATGTGGGATATCAGTGCAGAGCTTGTTTCTCCTCTTCAGAATTAGTATCAGTGGTATGGGACCAGCAGCACTGCCCACTAGGGGCCTACTGGTAAGACAAGAATCTGCTTCTCTCCCTATTCACCAATTATTCTTAATTATACACTCATCCCTATAAGTTTAACCTCAGTCTCTAAGCATACAGATCTGTACATATGTTATAATGAATGACTTTGGAAATATAGGTGTTTTTTTGGGTAAAATGCAGAGAAATACATTTGCTTGTTGATAGCATAAAAATAAATGAAGGCTTAAAGTTTTTTTTCTGGGTCTATATACATATAGTAGTCTGTGGTCTATATAAGTTTGACCCTGCACTGTTGACAGTTATATGCAAACTTTAAGAAGTTTCTAATAAGATTAAAATGAAAAGAATATCTATGCTAGAAAAATAGTTATTTGCAATTCCAAAACAGTTTTTGTACATCTCTATTGGCTGTCTCTCTCAACATATTAGCTGTCTGTATCAAGATCTGCACTGATATCTCGCATTAAGGTACCCCTTTTAACCTCAATGAGTCCTTGAAATAGCAGAAGAAAGGTTGTTTCTTTTGTCAATTACCATTTATCTCTGAAACAGCTTATTAACAAATAACTTAAAGGATGCTTCTTAAACAGGTTCTATAGCCACAAATCAGGGAAGCTGCAATCGTTGACAGAAATACACTTTCAACCGACTTATATGATGAATATGTATTAATAATTAAATGTCAAAAAACCGATTTTATCACATGCTTACGTTATTTTGCTCACTCACACTTTTTTGAGTAAAAAACAAAAGGACTATCACCCCCAAAAAATGTTTTGGCTAGTCGTGATTTCATTAGATGAAGATATTTTTTGAGTTTCACCGGGAAAGTAGCAATCCCTTAGGTATAAAACTTTTATGGGACCACTTCAGGATCATTGTCTATACAACAACAAAAGAATCATCAAAATTGTTTAACAATTGGCGAAGATTTAAAGTAAAACAACCTGTATTGAGAACCTCCTCCTTTTTTAAAGTTGGTTAAGAAAGAGGAGGCTTGTGTGTATGTTTATTTTATGTGAACCGATCTTCGCTAATTGTAAACAAATTATAATATTATTTTTTTATGGGTAGAGTAAGGTAAAATATTGTATTTTCTTGACATTTGTACTTGTTTATGCTGTTGAATATACAATTCTATCGGTCTATCTAAATCGAAGATTTTCATGTTTTATTAATATTAATTATTTCTTACAGAAACAACCAATATCCCGTCAAATAGCCATAAATACACTAGCAGCCATGCATCGAAGGTTCAGTCTGCCTGGCCCTGTACAGCCTCACTCCCGACCCATTGCTGAGTTCCGAGCTAGCGCTAACAAATCACTGGACACATTAAGACAGACAATACAGTCTGCTGTTACCAGAGACATTGATCAAGTCATCAGAAAGTATCTTGAGGTAAGAATCCTACTAATATTATAAACGCGAAAGTTTGTGAGAATGGATGTTTGTTACTCTTTCACACAAAAACTACTGAACAGATTTTGCTGAAACTTTACAGTAATATAGCTTATACATCAGAATAACACAAAGGCTACTTTTTAACCGGGTACCACGAGGATGAAGCCATGGCGAGAAGTCTTAAAGTAAACAAATATAACAATAAACACCCAATCACATATATATTTTTTAAATATTATTGGAGAGTCAAACAAACTATCGTTCTACCTGCTGGTAAGCAGTTACAGTACCTTATGGATACTTGCAATACCAGAGGTATCACTCGTGCCTTGCCTCCCTGAGATATCAAGATGTAACATCTCATGTGCCTGCAATTTCATACTTCTGACCCCACTCTAGGATTCCCTGTACTGTGGATTGTAGGAAATCACTGCAGCACCCCCAGGCCTAGAACAAATATCTATAGAACATGCAAACGTTTTTTCCCGCAGCGGGAACCGAACCCATACCTCTTGCGTCTCAGCCGGCTACACGCCCGCCTTTCCACCGAGGTCGTCAAATATTCAAAACGTGGGCCGGAATTCGAGCTTGGATGTTTTTATTCACAACAAGAAGAGCAAATATATTAATTTGCCTTAAGATGTTCTTTGTTTGTCTGTTGCGATTTATCTATAAAAATTTTCTTCTTGTATGACTTCTTAAGGATGGTTTTATAGATGTGCTTTGTCACCACAAGTCACTAAGGGCACTGTAATAGACAATGAAAGTTCCGTGAGGCTTTTTAAAATTTTGTAACTATTAATTTGCTAATTTATAAACAAGTTCTAGGTATTTGCATATAAGGAGCATCCTAGGTATACCCTGGATCTTTTCATCACATTGATTTTGTGGACATTCAACTATAAAGATTATTTCACTGAAAAACGTTCAACCAACCAACATGCATTACAAATTGTTACTCTCTTGATAAACTAGCGATATGAGAATTTTCCTGTCTGTGCAAACCTATCAACACTTTTTGGGACTAATAATAATTAAATGATTTCAGAAATTCTTTGTACCTGCTGTGGACAACATAAGATCGAATCTGGGAGGCGATTCAGTAAATGAGGATCAGGTCAGTTTCAAAATCTTTGCCACCTGGCTGGTGATCTGCCTCGTGATCTATCTACGTTTTGTGTATGTCAAAACTAATAAGTAAATATCTTATTTAAGGTCAAGGCCGTGTGTCGCGCGATGCTGGATGCTACCCGTTTATTATACGCCCCTCAAAAATCTACTCTCACCGATGGCAGTGATGGCGGCTCAGGCGTTGACTCAAAATTTTGCATCAAGCAAGAAGTAAGTACCTACCTTTTTATGGCTCTGTCCTAATGCAACTTGCTGATGAGTCAAACTCAAAACCAAAATTAATCTATTTTTATTTATTTAAATTACTTTTAATATATCCTTCAATAGTAATAATAATAATAGTTTACACTATACCACTGGGTCTTTCACCACTGATCACTGGCCACATTCCATCAACCTACCTAGTCAAATAATTTACTTGATCATTGATCAAGCAAGAACTGTTGACACGACGATGAAGAAGACCAGAATAATTTAGAAACTAAAGGCCCTTTAGTATTGCTAGCGTCCATAGGCTTACAAAAAGGGGTATATGCTTGTTTGCCACCTTAGATGTATACAAAAAGTCAAATGTTTACTTATAAAGATTTAAAAGAGTTGGTTTTCTTTTGTTTAATCGGAATTGGAAATGTTACCTAGCAGAAAGGGACAAAGCAGTGTTTATATAATAAACTGTTCAACTTTCAGCTTCCGACTTCACTGAATAAGAGGAAAGAAACCGACAGTGAAGTAGACATCACCATCAAACGCAAGAAGATCAAAGAGGAGACACCTGACGGCGTGACCCCCTCTCCGACCTCCTCCCCGGCGCTCAGAGACCCGGACAAATGGGACCCGGCGCGGCTCACGTCTGACACACTGTTCATTATGGGCTCTCATGCTCACAAAGTATGTATCAGTTCTATTGAATTCACACTGTTCATTATGGGCTGCCATACTCACAAAGTACGTATCAGTTCTATTGTATATGTAAAGTGATACCTGACTTGACCTTCCCCCCCCTCTCTACCTTCTCCCCGGAGCTCATTACTGCCGCTGGGGGCGGAACATTACTATGTTCACTATTGTTCACACCCTGTGTTGTGATCCTGTGCTTTGATTCTGTGAGTCTTAGGCTACTGTGTAGGACCACCAAAATGCACTGTCATAATCAAGCAGCTTGAGTAGCTGTGGGCAGTGTTATACTCTTTGACATCTTGAAATGCAATGGTGTATGGTGTATAAAAACAAAATATTCTTGTCAGGTTCTGGGTCTAGGCAACGCAAGAGGTCGTCTCTACACAAGACACGCTGGCTTACTGCGATATCCCGCCGACACAGCTGACAAGGAATGGATCGCTGGACACAATTTGGTCAATGCGGTTGGTGGAAAAACTTATATCATGGTAAGGGAAGAACATTTATCACATTTTACAGCCACAATGATACTTATAACCTAATAACATTAAGTACAGTGCTCAATGATGCTGGAAAGTAAATTAAGATTGAGTGAAACCCGTAAAACGCCGATTTGATTAAATAGGGGTTTTGAGGATACTAAGCCATTTTTAAATCATCTGTTCGGCTTAGAATCACCTTCATAATTTATCTATAAGTACTATGATTTTGGTTGATTATTATTTTTTGTTACGTCACACGATCAACGTACAGCGATCGTACTTTTGAGCCCGCCTCGCCTTAACATATTGTTCTTATTTTATTTTATCTGTTCATGTATAAAATTATTACTTCCTGACAAAAATGGCTGTGGCTAAATTATACTACATGAGATTATTGCATTTCAATTGAAGTTTAGAATGTTATTTGAAAGTACCAGTAGCAAATCTTCGTTCTGAATTTCAGGTCCTAGAAGACATAGAGGAGCTAGCTAAAAGCGAAGCGTATAAACACACGTCACTGCCGATGCTCGGCGAATTGACCGGATTCAAAGCGCCTCCATTCATGCTGCGCAAAATAAAGGCATACATCACGAAAAGGAACCTCAGCGAAACAGCTAACGGCAGCCCACAACCATCCACAAGTAACACTCAAGTGGTCGAGCCGTACCAACTAGACAATATCAAAATAGAACAAGACTTTGATACAGATAATTTCAACGCTAGTCAATACAACATCGGAACCTCTGATAACACCAAAGACTTCTCCGACGTTCCAACAGATACAGATCTGTGCGATATAAAGGATGAGGACATAGACGATATCAAAGTCGATGGGATTAAAGTCGAAGATTTAGACGAGATGAAAGTCGACGGGATTAAAGTTGATGATTTAGTAGCCGGTGTTGACGTTAAAATTGAGAGTTTGGAGGATATCGATGGAATAAAAGTCGACGATATTAAACTGGAACATGATGACTTTACCCTTTGCAAGCAAAGTGACGATGATCAGAATTTGGAGGGGCTTTTAGACGCGGATATAGAGTTCTTGAGCCGCAATTTGGAGAATATTGAGAGTGACGCTGATGCAAGGAAAGCTATTGAAAACCTAACCGGCGCCAATCCTGACACACTCACCTTGGTTGGTGATGAATTTGATCTAGGACCTACTTTGAACACGAATAATGTAAGTAAACTAAGCAACTATGAAAAACATTGTCAACCATCGTAAAAAACAGCATTTAGAAATCCACTGTTGGACATAGGCCACCCTAAAAGCTTGTGTCTATCACCGGCGACAAGCAGCGACAGGCGACAGCGACAAGATACACTACTGGTTCTTATACATTTTCTATGTATTTATACAAATTCAAAGAAAATGTATTCGCTGCTTCTTGTCGCCGGTGATGGACTCGAACCTTTAAAATGTCATCGATCCATTGGGTGTAGGCCTTCCTACACTGCGTTGTCCGATTAACGTTTGCAATTTTGCCATTCTTTCACCTTTCTTCGCCAGTTAACAGGCTATATAGTTAACCAATTAGATGTATTATTATTATTGTATATTATGTAACCGATGAAGCTCCTACGGCTGGCCAAAAATTGGTCAAAACAAATTAAAAAAAAAACTCACCCACATGACTCACTAAATGATTTATGGATAAGTAAAACTCGTAACTGCAGTCAGAATTGTGTTCTTCTGAATACTTATTCACTTATAAACCTTATGTTCCAAACAAATAAAAAAAATCTCTGACATGAATGAATAAATGAATTATGGATAGGTAAAACTCATAACTTCAGTCAGAATTGTCTTTTCTGAATGCTTGTTCACTTCTAAAACTTATGATCTAAACAAACAAAAAAATCATTGACACGAATTAATAAATGAATGATGGATAGGTAAAACTCATGAACATAAACCTTATGTTCCAGTTCACGAACAAAGAAACGAAATGCATCACAGTACAGTCAACCACAGGTGGCATGGTGCATAGCGTTCCCGTCGCCCACATCGCCCCGCGTCGCATCACCGGCAGCACTGTACATTACTACACGAGCCCTTCGGTCCAGCAGAATGTACAGAGAAGCGTACATTTACCCCAAGCCACGGTCACCATACAGAGCATTCCCAGCTCCACTTCGCAAGTGATACGTGGGTGAGTGTACTTACTGCGGTGTCCGTACCTAACTTAGGTAGGCTTAGATAAATGCAATTGAATGTGACCAACACAAACCTACCTTGGTTTACGTGGTAACAACATTTTAGAAACTCTTTGTATGAATATTGTAAAAAAAAAAAGAATTATCACGTACCGCACTATCGGTAAAGGCACCGACTAAGTTTCGACTCATTCCGAGAGTCTTATCAAGGTGAGTGATTGCGACTCTCGGAATGAGTTGAAACTCAGTCGGTGCCTTCACCGATTCTGCGTCTCAGGTGGGCCTTACAATATATATATATATATATATATATTGTTATTATCTTCGTCCTTTCAACGCTAGCTTAGCACGATTGTTTGATTAAATGTATGTTGTATTTTGTGTAACCCTTTTTAGCTTTATTGTCTCATAAATCTAAGTCCTCTCTTAGTCTAAGTTTAATGTTACGCTGCTGGATTACCATAATAAAGTAAAATAAAATAATATAAGAGTAGAACTGTAGAGCTTCTGTAAAAGGGCTCGTCTGGGGAAGTGCTATCACGATGTCTATTTCTGCAGCCGAGCAGTTATGTTCTCATTGCTGTGTTCCGGTTTGAAGGGTATGGTTGCCGGTGAAATTACAGGCACATGAGAACTTTCATCTTGATATCTCAGGGAGGCATCACCAGGGTCTAGACAAATACCTCACGCTTACTTTTCCTTTCACGCTAACGCAAATTTGTCAATGTAAAACTTGGCAGCTGTCACATAAAACTTCCACAGCTAATGTCATTCCCATACAATTGAATCTTTCCGCAGGCGTTAACGCCAACAGAAAGTGATATTTGTCCCCAGATGGGTCGTAAGTTTGTTTGCCTCTTTAGTAGTAGGTATAATCAAAAAAATACCCGCTTTTATTTCAGGATTCCCCTCAATACAAAAACCGGGTCATTCAGCACCGTGATGTCGCAAGGCACGGCCAGCACAATCATAGGTTTCGGCGCTCGCACCTCCAACGCCACCATAATCGGAACACCGCAATACGTCAACGTCACTTCAAAGTCATTCCCCACCGGAAACATACTCCACAACGCCATCGTATCCCGAAACGTCATCAATCGTAACGCTATGTCTTTCAACCTATCAACCATAAAACCGAATTCAGCACCAAAGATAAGTACAACCACTGATTTCGACGGTATTTCCACTACAAAGGATATGATCGATAACGCGTGCAACTCTTCAGTGATGCTTAAGAAAGTGCTCACTCTCGGCAGCGCAGGTACGAAATCCTTTATGATGCAGAACACACAAAAGGTACTCTCGACTGGTTTCGCGACTGGATCTACGCCGCCTCCGAATGTTACTATAGTCAGTTCGGGGTCAAACGTCAGTGTCTTGAATAGCGGACATAACCTCGTGAATACATCGGGCACTTTGAGTGCGACGCATGCCACGCTGTCGGCATTGCTCTCTTCGGGAGACATTATACCGACGAAGAAAAATTAAGCATCATAATGAATCAACGCGGTCGTTCAACCGATTAACTATGAACTTATATAGAATGCATGACACTGATAGGCGCCGATACACACACTTGTGGCTTAAAATGGTTATGGCAAGTCCAAAATGTAATGGCTGGCCGTTTCTCCTGTGTGACAATTTGTCTTCTAGCATGCAAGCTGCTTATACATTTTACGGGTATGTGTATCGCGGCTATGTAGTCATTTTGAGTGGTTGGGATGTTGGTTTGACCGTGTCAATGTGCTTAGATCATTTGAGCATCTATCGTATAGGTAGACTACCAATACAATAGAAGTATCAATCCCGTCAAATGTTAATCGACTCGAATTACTGCCAAACATTAAAAGTTTGTTATATCTGAATGGCACCGGAGCTGGGGTCGAGACAAATACCTCACGCTTAGTTTTCGTTTCATGCTAACGCAAACTTGGCAGCTGTCACGTGACATTTCCATAGCTAATGTCATTTCCATACATTTCGATCTTTCCGCAGGCGTTAACGCCAACAGAAAGTGATATTTGTCTAGACACCAAGGTGACAGCGGTGGTGCGGAGACGCACCAATGGGAAGACCGCTGGTGCGATTCGTACCTCGTTTCAAATTTTGTGAAATTGTAAAATCTTCATGTTTCCTAAGTGTGGGAAAAATAAAAATTAATAAGAAAAAAATAACATTCCACATCATCAGATCACGACAAGGCATAGGTCTCCTTTATACTTAGTCACAACGTCAATGCCGCCTTCAGCTTCCGAAAATCGTTTCCGGGAGGGCATTTCACATTCCCTAGTAATTTTGATCTCAATACTTACCCTCTGCTACATAATCACTCGTTATCTTAGCAGTTTGCTAACTCTAACTCTGTCCTTTTTAGGGTTCCGTGCCCCAAAAGGAAAAAACGGAATTTGGCAAGTAATATCGTCTTATACAAGTCCAGGGAAAAAACTGAAACTTATACATTTGTAATTGCTTGTGGTTTTGGAAACTGAATTTCGGGAAAAGCTCGGAAAAATCTGCGAGTCTCGAAATCCTGAACTGTCATAATTCCTGAACTATTTATAATATGTACCCACGAATTTGTACGGAACCCTCGGTGAGCGAGTCGACTGGCACTTGTCCGTTTTTTTTAAATTAAACAAAGGATAGAGGCTGCCAACTTTTGGCACGCTGCTAAAGTGCTAAAAGTTTCATAAAACCGAGTGATTATGAAAAATAGGGTAAATGTTTCACTCTATTCACGTAGGAATACATCATTATAGAAATAATCATTTAAATTTTGATCTCTATCTAGATGTGTTCATGTTTAGAATCAAGTAGGTTAAAAGATGTGTCTGTTGTAGTAGGCATTAAAGTCTTGTGAAGCTTTGAATGTTAGTAAGATAGCGTGATCTTCAACTAGTTTCTTAGAAAACGTGAGATATTTCTCTTTTCTGATTTAAACATGTTTCAGAAATACATGTACCTGATTAAATTCTGCTCAAAGTAATGCTCGGTTACTAAATGGATTGATTAAAAAGCTATACAAAAACATGTAAATATTTTTTCCATATTAAAAAATATATATTTTATACAAAGATTTCCACAGCTTGTCGCTTATTAGAAAATTATGGTTGTTATAGTAAGCTGTTCAAAGTACGTTGTTGTCTGAATGGGAATAAGTACCTAACTTATAACTAGCTATTTAGTTATAATCTAAGCGGAACAGCTACGAAAGTATTTTTACTATGGAGCTGATTACCAAATATGCTTTTAATTCATGTCAAATTTACAGTTTTCTGTGAAAGACTGTCAGTTTTACAAGAGTTAATTATCTCTTAAAATGTTAGTATCCCGTTATTTGTTGGTACAAATAGACATTAATCTTATGATCGGTTGTGAGTTTTTAATTGGTGGTTGAATATGTAAGATTTGCATAAAAAATATTGCTACAGTACTCGAAATAAAAAATATTGTTATAGTTTATGTATTTAGGGTTGATCTCTGTCAGTTAATGTATCGGGCCCTTTTCAAACGAATAGCATAATACGTATACACGCAGATCTATTAGCTAGGGCAATTTGACTAGATTTTTTATAAAACCATAAAATTTGGAACATCTTGAGAACACAAAACATAGGTACCTATCTAGTTATCTTCGACGCGAAGTACCGAGGCAAAAGTGTTATTCCAGGTAACGAACTAAGTAGGTACCTATTTCAAACTTCGTCCAAATGGTTTCAGCCGTTACGAGGATTATTAGCATTAAACATCGAAACATCCAGTAGTATCGCTTTTTTATTTTTTGTACGATGTTTATTTTCAATAAAATAGTAGGTATTTAAACATAAAACATTACTTTTTGGATATCTTACATACGTGAAAAATTTCACTTGAGCTATTAGTGGCAGTTGCATTTTGCTTAAGCAAAGACTTGTGGTGAGAAAGAAGATGTGTCAAGGAACTTTTTTCATAGATATCTGTCGTAATAAACATTATCATAATGATTGTGTGGTGTTCCAAAACTAATTGGTGGAAATGTACGATCGCTTTATATGCTTTTCTTGTCAAGGGCCCGTAAACGCTCCCGTATGCCAAAAAATACCTGTAAAGGATGAGTTAGAGCATAATTATATTTATCTATTTTCTCTAGTAACAAACAAAATACTATTTACTTATAGCAAAATATTGTAGAATTAGCATTGTTGATAATCTTACTCAGGTACCTAATATTTCGTATTATATTATAGTAAATAATGTAGAACTTTGTGTGATTTGCAAAGGATTGATTTCTACGATCACTTTTTCACTTCGTTGTAAGATATCTTTTGTCTGTTAGTTTTAAACAAAAACGCAACGTGATAAAAATACCATAGATTAGATTTACATGCATTCGTTGATACTGCTCAATAATTGCTTGCAAACACCTCGGATTTAATGCTTTAATATTTAGTCTTCTAATTTGAAAATACCAAATATACTAGAATGATGTACGCATTATTACATGCTCAAAACATGTATAGCAGTGCCCTGTGTGGCGATAAGAACTTTCCTTGAAGTTATACAAAAAGATTGCCGAAAACCGCATTTTAATCGATAAGACCGTAGAAGAAAGGCAACACACTAACGGACATACATAATAAAAAATAACTTCTTGCCTCACGCTACCGTCTCCGTTCGTCGCGTCGCGGGTAGCCCAGAAACTATGAAGGCTGAATCGCTTTTTAAGCTTGTAAGATGCAATATTTTTATATTTTTAATGTTATTTTATGCCGCGGCTTGCCCTAACGTCATCATTATGCGCGTCGAGTCTTAATTTAGGCAATAATGTTGTGTAGCAATATCTGGCTTTTATGCTTGCTTATTTGTGCAATTTGTTTCTATTCGTGAGACTGTTTATTTGCTTTATTTTTACTTACTGTGATTGCTAAGCTTTTATTTATTTAGTTATAAGAATAATTTGTTAAGTTATAACGGGTGTAATAAGACTACTGCCGAAAACTGAAAGCATGTACATTTTCCATCGTTGTTTGTTTTAGTATTTGCAGAAAACTTGGTTCCTGGAAATGCTAAGGGTTATAAACGAGGCTATGTTGACCTTAAATAAACGTTAATATATTATCTTTATTCGTAAATCAGGTTTGTGTTTTTCAAACTTTCGTAATCAGTAAACAAAATTATAAGTTTATGCGGGTCCGTATCGCAGGCAATTCGTGACTACGGCTGTTGCAACACAGTTGAGTGTCAGGAAAATAATAGGAATGTTAAACGCGATAAAGATCCGTATAAAACTTGTAATTATCTATACCGTATTATACGGTTTATAGGGCTTTTGAAAACGGAAATGACAGAACGACAATGTTCATGCTTCGACTTGCCATTTTGCGAACTAATTGAGTATCACGGTCTGAACGCCTGTTCCAGTTTTCGGGAGTAGTCTAAAGTAATTGAACACTGTGTGAGGCGAATGTCTTTCTTAAGATTGAGTTGGCTTCCTTGTTGGACATCTCGCAATAATTCAACATCCATTGATGTTATACACAAAACTGCCATATTTTGTTGTTTTAATGGCTGTGTCTGCTTAAGCTAGTTTGTAGTCTGTTATTGTGAGATTTGGCAATCCAAACAGAAAAATGCGTGTAACTAAAACTTATAATATCCTAGGTATTTGCAAATTTTAAATAGATTCATATTTTAGTGAAGCTAGAGTTTGTTAATGTGTTTGAGCCAAGTTCAATTTTACAAAAAGGCCATAATACTGAGAGGTTACTTTAGATTTAAGAAGGGTTGGAAAGTGATGGCTCGATATGCAATGTGTAAAGCTGTCATTTCAGGCGAATAGCATTTTGTATGATGCGGTAGAATAGAGTTATATTGCGTGTTAATGTTTCACTTTGAAGTATAGTTTTTCACTTTCACACTCTGTTTATATCTAGCTGTTTTTATCCCAATCCTATAAGAAGAATATGTAAAAGGTTGAAATTTGTGGATGTCATTTAAAGAGGGCTGGCACCGTTCGTCACCATCAAAATTATAATGAGTGACCGCTTACAAACGTGCTTCGGGCGGCACGTAAAGATGTTAGTCCTATCAAAAATTAATGAAATGTTATAATTACCTATCTATAGTTTATCATTAACGTTTTATTACTACCTACTTACATTTTCGTAATTTTAGAACCTAATCTTTGTTTTTCCCCGCATTTAAACGAGCCTGATTCTAAGGGCTAATTAGTCGGTGGTATAATCTTACATGCCTATCCAGAATCAGTAATCTGGTGGCTGTCCAGATAACCCCCCCATCCGTGAGACCGATATATTATGTTCTGAATAACCTATAATGCTATCATCTGATAATTATAGAAGTACGTAGTTTTTATTTGTTTGTAGTGTTTTACCTGTCACGTGGTTGTGTATTATTCTAAAACTAGGATGTAGGTTCATCTCAATGATAGAAATCTATTTTTAATGTTACGTGCAACTATCATGTAGGTTGTAGATTCAGAAATTATTGGAAACTCGTAAATTTGCCTCATTTTATTAGTTATAAGATTAATTAATTATTATAAGCGTTGTTGAAGATAATATTCGTCGAAGAGTTGTAAAGCATTCTGCAATCGCTACATCCGTATTTACTAGCACTAAACTAATTTCAGAT
This sequence comes from Perizoma flavofasciatum, assembly GCA_958496245.1. Classification (NCBI taxonomy): domain Eukaryota; kingdom Metazoa; phylum Arthropoda; class Insecta; order Lepidoptera; family Geometridae; genus Perizoma; species Perizoma flavofasciatum. Next base: position 5,568,580 of record OY292425.1, on the reverse strand, counting down.
GCCGGATATTTTTACAAACACAGCTCCCGGCTCTTATTGTGGCACATCGTTGATGGAAAGTTCAAATTCAATTTCGAATAGCGCCAACACGACGCGGAGACGTCTTCTGTCACTTATTTATTTTGGACATCAAACAGAGAAATCACACCGTAGGATATGTGAAAACGAAAGAGAAAACATTCAACATAAGTTAATGTTCATATTAAAAGCCCCGACTTTCAATTCCATCACGTATTTCCGGCATCGGTATGGAAGTACTATGTTGATAAAAACTTAAAAAACTACGCTGATTCAACTACTTTTGCGTCACACCTGTTTGCGTCGGGGATTATAAAGCGACGTCTCGACGAGAGAACATTCTTGCTCACGGTGTGCCACAGAAACAGCCTTAACGTCTGTATTGGAATACCATTACGTACCAATCGCTGTATTTCGAAACGACAAATTATTCAACAGTAAAGTGATTCTATATCGAGATGCGACTGCAGTCAGCTAAACCAAATAGTGACCTAGTTCTATTTATTCCTGTCTAGCCCAACATCGGCTGACTTTTCTAAATATAAATTGGACTGTTAATACAAACATGCTTCAAATATTGTAATTGTTTTCAAAAATATGTGTTTTATAATTTTAAATGCTGTAAAGATTCCTCTAGGCCTTATACAATCTGCCCTAGGAAATACGGTTAGGCGAAAAAGAGGACGTCTACCTCGTAGCCTGGACATGTAGTGAAGGTTGGCTAATAAGCCATCTTCTTATAACTTTTAGAACTATAATGGTTTTGAACATAATTTTTACTAAAAAACGGGATATTTACCATGATTTGTGAGTTTGAATGTTTCCCGATATTTCGGCACAGGTGCATGTACAAATCATGGTAAGTATCCCATTTTTTTGGAAAAATTATGATGTCTCCTTACTGAGACACACTAAGGGGAAACATATTTTTTTACTAAAAACCATATTTACCATGATTTGTGAGTTTGAATATTTCCTGATATTTCGTCATAGTTAAAAAGGTAACGCATACGGTTGCGTTACGTTTTTTAGTAAAAATTATGTTCAAAACCATGATAGTTTCACTAAGTTATAACACTAAGGGGAAGTTCGGTGAAAACGGGTTATTTTTTTACAAAATTTTGATATTGTATTCCATTATCTATTCTACCACTATATACACACAAACGAACAACATTTAGTCATGTAAATAGGTTTTTTTATTATTTGTAATCACAAGGATCCGATTAGAAACATCCACTTTTAAAATACCTACGTTAAAGTGAATTTACACCGATTCCTCGCGCGCGACTAAGACTTGAAGCAACTAATCTGCTGATTTTAGTTTCTAGTTCTTCTGAGCCGTACTTCCCCTACAGTAGTCGGAAAACAACAACACAATAACACAAGTACCTTAACCAGATTACAATTTGCTGTTATGTTTTACGATTAGTGATCCTCTCTAAGTGTCTTTGTAACTACACGACGGATATTATTTATCGAAGTTTACCGAGGTTAATCCCCATTCAGAAAGTAAATATCACCGAAATCATAGTACAGATATCAATCAGAAAGGATACTTTTAGTAACATATTTTTATTAAATCACATTGTGGAACGTGACATTTGTTCAGACGCTCTTTACAAATAAATAAAACGTTAGTTTTAACGCGACATTATCTTTATACATATTTTAATCTATATATTTATGAAAATATATATAAATTAAATTATTATATACTAATTATATTTTCGCTTTATGTAACGTGATATTTGTTCATATTCCCTTTTACATATTATCAAATAGCAAAGTCACAGTTGTCAAATCCCTCGATTTTGATTACCTTGACGAATCACAGCTGCTTATGGAATGAAGATAAATGGAAATATAAAAAACGACCTGTTACCACAAAACAATTGTACCAGCGACACATAGAGCCAAGTAAAAATGAAATTTCGTCCAATTGTCCTTACTGCTTGATAACTGTATTGTGCCAAAATCATTCTGACTGAAACATAACACTCGCCTAAGAAGTAAAACTCTGTGTTGTGAGTTGACAAATGTTTGACCTAGTTGTGGTCGTTGTAAATGTAACCCTTTTCTCGATATTATCGCGTGCTCGTGTTTTAACGTAATAAAAATGTCTTCACAGATGTATTTTTTGTTGTATAACGTTTGCGTTTAGAATAGTTTCATACCTGATTTCGTCAACTTCTTCCTAGGTATAGGCTAAGTGTGACTAATGCATGATCTTCATTACGTTTCGTGACAATATGTCGTGAAAACTAAACTCATTTCAGTAATAATGTGACCTTTCTGATGATTATACTAGTACCTACTTTAGTCCCAAAGGTATCAATCTTTACCTCCGGGTTTAATTACAGGTATGGTTGACTACTCGTTTCTGCGTAAAAAACTGTCAAAATGTTTTGTTTTTAATGGAAAAACAAGACTGAATTAAAACCCAGGGTTAGTCAGCGCGTTATTTAACTGAAAGCGCGTTATTTAATTTAACTGAACACGTACGTACATTCCCAAAGAAAAACCACTTTAGAGCCGAAGATTTCGGTAACATATCGAAAGAATCTACTTTTTAACGTGCCACAGCCTAGTCGACTCTGAATTATATTTGGCAACGGAACTATAAAGCAACTGTCTTAATGAAAAACATGATTCATTATTAGGACTATGTTCAGAAATTCGTTGAATAATAGAGTTTCCACTCGAAAAAACTTGTTAATACGATTTAAACTTTACCCATAAAATCTTTTCCCAGTATTCCTAGAATCGTCACGTTAAAGTAGCTACAATTGACTGGGTGAGGCCCTAAATTATTCATAATATCCATTTTCGTTGAAAATTCGTGCATATTGTACGAAGTTGACCTAAATTGTTAGGTGATCCGAAATAGAAAAATCGAAGCGAAACCGAATTAGATCAGTGGCTCGTCGGCTGAAGTTCTAGGTATAAAAGTTTTAACTCTAGCTAAGAAAGCAATAGCGTCATAAACCAAAAATTTATCGTTATATTGTTCAGAAGCCTACGCGCGTAGCGATGCGATGTCGTAGCACCATTTCGTAGCTCCCGCTACGTGTGGCTGGCACAATATGACGTCACGGATCGTGGTTTCTTCGCTGAGCTATTTCGCAATATCGCTGCGTTCTATCGCCTCTGGCATCATTATTATCTCCGTTTACATTCGGCGCGTCGAGATTATGTCGCGCGACTGTAATATTCTAAAGTGATGTTATTTGAGTAACGATTGCATCAGACGAATTCGCTAATGATTTGATTGAAGAGAAAAATAGGTAAAGATAGCTTTTTGAGTTAAAATTAGCAAGTTGAAGAAGTAGCTATTTACTAAATAAGATGTGTTACCGTGACCAGAAAAGATAAGTATTTAATAATATTGTTAAGATCAATCTGAAGATTTACTGACAAGATTTGCTGTTCGCAGAAGATCAATGTGTTTCGTCAAATTCAAAAAAGGTGAGTTTGGTTGCTATCAATATTGATGATTGAATGTGTCGGTGGGTGCTGGGGGTGGCGCGGCGCGGGCTGTGGGTGCGATGGGCGTGCTCGGAGGTGGCGGCGGCGGCGTGCGACCGGTCGTTCGGCGGGCGGCCGACGCGCGACCACGTGCAGCGCGCTCACGTGGCGTGCTATCGTCGTGCCCGTCCTATGAATAATTGTGTACGAAGTGAATGAATCGATGCGGCAGAGGCGCGGGCGGGCAGGAGGGAAGAGGGGGCGGCGGGCGCGCGCTGCGTGGAGGGGTGCGCCGCGCCGCGCCAGTCTCGTGCCGGTAGTCGGTAGTGCAGCCGAGTGAGTCTGGGAGCCGTCCCCGCCGCGTCCCCGCGAGTACGTAGTCGTAGTGTACGCCCGAACCGGCTAGCCCAGCGCCGCCGGCGCCCGATCCTATGGAAAACCAAACTCAGGATGACGCCAGGAGCCCCGTCGAGGCGTCCAACGACCCGGGGTACGTCCGCCGAAACGAGAAGCCGGTCGCTCGAGAGTTCTTCCGTGTATGACCGCTATTGTTTATTGTTGCAGGAAGATGTTCGTCGGAGGACTCAGCTGGCAGACTAGTCCAGGTACGCTCCTCGGTCGCCGCGGCCCGTCTGCGGCGCACGCGGAAGTGCATCCGATGCACCAGACCCGATGCGCGCCATCTATACCCGCACGCATCCGTTTACAACGGAAATCCTCTATACTAGCCATTCCATGAAAGCCGAGAGACGTTTTCATTGCCCAAGTTACGAATCCGGAACGTAAACACCGGGAAAAGTTTGGTAATCAGCTGATTACTTAACATGTTCGGAAGTTGTGGTTTTCTGTGCGTAGCGTTAGTTTATTCGATTAAAAAAACGTTTCATATTCATCCTGTAGGCTTTTCGGTATCGTAGCGGTGTGAAAGCTTTTTAATTCAGTTATATTATCGAGGTTTATCGGAAGTCAGATGTGCTTGTGGCGGCCATGCCGGTTGCGCGCGCAACCTCCGGCTGCCTCCACCCTGACGGGTAGGAGTGTAAAGTAGTTCCTTATTGTCTTAACATTTCGGTTGAAAATCGAGGAGGGTACTTTGCCGGCTTCTGCCCTTAGCAAATCACAACATAACCTCAATCTTAAGTACGTAGAGCACGGCACCGACCGGCGCGACTTTGTACAGATAGACATCCTACTTCCTGATCCATAAGCGTAGTTCAATAGCATAATGGCTTTAGGTTTCAAAACTTGTAATGTATTTTTTTTTCTTTTTTTTTAAATACACTTTCCCGTACGAAACCAATTGTTTTATTCATAAACCTGTGGGATCAAGCGGGAAGCATTCTAAGATTTAAATCAGTATCTTCGCGAAGGCTACTCAGCAATTATTAATACTTATAATAACGATAATATGATATTGAGATGATGTAGACAAAAAATATGCGTATTAAAATAATGCGTTTTGTAATCCAGACATTATGAAGATCTATTTACCTAGATCTTAGAGCATACATGTTCTAGACATACCTACTTCTACATTCAGAATACTTAACAATATAAACTAGTGAAAACATAGAAAAATAATTGTTACTTTGACACATTGTCATGTTTTCAGGGATGTCGTGAGTTTTATTACGTGTCAAATTAATTGCGCCAGAGCGCATCAACGAACGCGCAAAAAGGTCCGGTGCGCGTGCGCACATCTCTACCGTCCGCGGTATTGGGTCGAGCGCCCACACTGCACTTTGATCCTCTATATCTATGCCAACTTTGTTCTTCTCCTGGATATCTAGGGCGCTGCATAGGCGACGGACAATACTTGAGATAATAATCGGATCTATCGATTCCTCGCCTAACCTATATCGCAACAAGTCATGCTGTACGCTGCTAATGTATTCAGCCAGTCTCTTTTTCCTCATAGTAGTTATAAAGATAATCTTGGCTCAACAAGATACGTTCAAAATAACTGTTAGGCATTGAACATAGCTTTAGTCATCACGAGGTATATTTCAAAGCCCACAAGCGAATAAGACTCTTTCAGATCACGTGTCTATTACATATGCCAATTTAACTTTGACATGCGTGTAATGTTTTGCGTAGTTTCGAAGCCAACATTTTTTTCCGCTGTGATAATAATAATTTCTGGTCAATGTCCTATGGAAGAGTTTGTTAGTTACAAACTGATGTGGTGTATTTGCTTGAGATGTTTGCACCTTGCTGGAGCCATAGCAGATAAGATAAACTTTAAATTTTGTATCGCACGACTAAGGCACCTACATACTACGGTTATCACTTATTTTGATAGCGACCGAAGCTTTGGACGCCTTAATCTCGGCGCTACTAATATCTAATACTAGTACAATCTGAAGTCTTGGATGTACCTATTTTATAAAAGTATCAATCACAACTAAGATAAGATTGACAGGGACACAATTGGACAAAATAATATAGCTCGGATTTGAATGAGCAGATTTTCTCTCTTGAGGTATCTTTAAGATAATATAATACTAACCAATAAATAACTGGAAGCGTAGGGCTGATTAGATTTAATATTAACGTACATAGGTACGATAAGAAGTCGCCGATAGTAAAGTATTGTCTTATTATTTGTTATCATAGGAAATTATTTAGTCTGCATAAATTATCTACGTAACTAGACCCTGACTTACAGTATTGTCTAAAACATGAGGACTTCCTAGTTTACACCAGCAATATCACATTATTCCTACTTTGGAATATACCTACTTAAGTGTGACAACGGTTTTGTTGACGGAAGAGAGGACTAAAATATATCTAAATCTCTTTCTTTTGGAAAAGGTATAGGGAAGTAAATTTCGTCTTTTCTTCCTCAGTATTACTTATACAAAATGGTTGTGTTGGTGTTCATGCTAATCCTATTGGGACCTGGGCGTCTAGACAAATACCACACACTTAGTTTTTCGCGCTTACGCAAAATGCGTCAAGGAAAAACTTAGCAGAAGTCACGTGACATCTCCATGGCTAATGTAATTTCCTTACAATTAAGCAGGCGATACCTACAACAGAAAATGGTTCTTGTCTAAGTGGCTTGAGCGTCATATATTTCGGCCTATTATTCTTGCTTATTATCACATCACCTCAGAACATACTCGATCGCATCATAAAGTCAAATAACCTCGCCCCAGTCATGTTCATTTTATATCATTTTAATGGTTGATCTATCCGGAAAAACTTAAACATTTCGAATTCACAGACTATTCCGTTGTGTCTTGGACATGAATTTAAGATTTTCATGGTCATACACGTTATGTTCGAACAATTCCAGTAGCTTAGGCTTATTGTAATTCAAAACCTTTAAACAGTAATGTTACTCTTCCAAAGAATGTCAGCTCTGGTTACGCGTAAGGACCACGTTGCCTGCCATGCCTAACACAATACCTACTGATGGACGCTCGCCACGGCTATTATCGACTCGAGAAACGATTGTTTCCTTCAATCGTGCTCGTGCGCATACATTTAAGTATTGCAAGACTAAGCTAATACCGTTTAGTTGGTCTTTTTCTTTTGATTTTTTTCCTCGAAAGATTTTCGAGGAAAATAATAAAAACTGGTTTGATTATGACGTCTCATTTTGCGAGGTGCACTAAATCCTTTCACCACACTTATTTTCACAACTAAATGTTGTGAAAATAAGTTTTAACAAAGAAGGTTCTTATATTAGTCACTTAGTCACGTGTGGCGTTATTTCGACATTTCTACAAATCTTCAAAATATTGCAAAAAACCTCATTATGGTCGGTTAAGCCGTTGTGGATAAAAAGTATAACGTACAAACAAACACACGAACAAACAAAAAACTCCTACCCCAACACACATAATACCAGGTCCTTGCGGCGCGAGTAATATACTGAGGGAGAAAGCGGGGTGTGATACACGGACGGATAGACAGACGGATATTACGAAATTATAAGGATTCAAGACGACGATGCCCGTTTCTTTCAGTCCCCATGAAAAATGCAATAAATCAGATCGATAGCTGCGTCTTGTCTGCGTCAGATTCGAGACCGTTCGATTCAAATTTCTTGCCTAACGTCATAGTATTTAACATCTAGGAGTTCTGTTGTCCACTTATATTATATTCTCCATAATCAGATCAGCTTGCTGTCACTAACCATAATAGAGCATTGTCATAGCAAACGTTGACAACTCAGCTGGATGACCGGAAGTACTCCTTAGAACCGTCTCGTAGAATTTGAACAACCCGTCAGGTAGGTAGGTATAATACTGGAAGAACTCTAAAAAGTTTTAAAATATACCTAAGTATTATTTCCGTTAATTTTATTTATTTATTAACACTTTCTTGCACAATTTATAAAAGTTACAACAGGCGGACTTAATAAAGAATTTTCATATTTAAAGTAAAGCAAACTCCATAAACACTACCTACCACTAAAACTGTTATTTCGTGTAAGTGAGTGCAATTATCTGTAAATTTACAACGTGTATTTTTACATTTTAAATAAGGTTAGGTAAATAAACGGTCACTTTTGTCGTGTTAATACTAGAGGCTCGGTCAGCCGAATCAAATGGTATCGAATCGGGGGACTCTTGGGAGACCAATTCTTTCCATTTTAAGTGTAAGCATTCGCTCATTTTATAATACACTTCTATTTTAGTGTTGTCTACAGAAAATAAAATTTAGTTCCCAAAAGCCGCTCTTAAAGCTACTTTATGAGATTACCAGTTTTTGTTTATAACTAGGTTATTCAACATCAATCTATCGTGCTTGAAAGGAGGCTTTTTAAGGTGCACTCAATCATCGCCACACTGTTTGACCATTGGTCATTGTTTCACAAGATCCTATTCAGGGTTACCGTACCATACTGAAATATGTCAGAAGATAGGAAGATCAAATGACACGACAAACGCACAAATTTATGCAAAAAACTGGGTCCAAGCTCTGTCGCTTTCACGTTGTCATTAGATCTTCAGGATGTTTTTGCTAAGTATCTTGTATCCACCATCAGGTACTACCTATCACCTTTTTACTTTCCCTTCCCATTTGAAGTTTATATCACATTTTTTATAGGAGAAGCTTGTTGTATAAATGTAGTCGATTCGATTCCTCCGCTATACTTTGTCCAAAGTGCCTAATACAATGTTTTGTTATGCAGCCGATGAGCCCATTAATATATTGTCTGAATCTGAGGATTAGTATTTTTGCCAAAAATCTTAATAAACCACTTGCGAATTGGTTGTATGTACATTTATGTGAATGATATTTTAGTCTTAGTGTGGACGGAACACAACTTTATTAAGGTAGATTTTTTGTCTTGAAAATATTTTTATTTTAAATGATTATCTCAGTCGCAAATTTCCGCTTATCCTTATTTATTTTATCTTTTTTTTCACATTAGGCTAGGTCACGAGCTCCTCGCTCATAAATTTACTTTAAATTTTAAATATAGGTACTTACGTAGTTTTTGTGTTGACATTTCTATATGATATGTATGATTTCAATAAAAACCTGTTGATTTTGTCTTTGAATTCTATCAAGTGCATCTCTTATTTATGCATTAAGTAATAAGTACAAGACCAAGAACCTAGACACTCTATTTTCTAATAGCTCCTCAAACGGAATTAAATATTCAAAAGCAAAGAGTAAAAGCACGTTTGAAACTGAAAGGTTTTCAATTCATCACTTCACCTTTGCATTTGTCAATTATTAATCTTGGAATTTTGCATATCTACGTTGAATAATGCATCAACAGACTGATGCAGAACGAACGGATTGTCCTTATTTAATTTCCACTTTGGCTGTTTTCACGTAGAAAGCAGGCTGGCGGTTCCTGTTTACCGACTTACTGGTGCTTGGGCCTGTGCTCATATCGGGCCTAGGGATGGCGATCTGAAATAGATTAATCGAAGAATCGATTGTTTAGGGTCAAAAAGATCGATTTTTAGTCGATCTTGAGCAATGGATCAATCCATTGAATTGATCTCAGGCACCCAACAATCTACTTTCGATTCATTTACTTATAAACACATTTAATTGTAAACTACTATGCATCCGTTATGTGCATTGTGGTGGTCATCTGTTCCTTGCAAGAAATTATTTTCAGTTGTCGCCAACATTGGAAGCGAATAAAGAAATCGTTTAGACCCCCATAGATTAGACAAACTTTTATTCCTTAAAAGTTTACATTTCTTATGTAAACTCTTTTACATTTCTTATGTCTTAGGTTACTGGAATCTCTTGGTTTAAAGATCGATTTTAAAAGGCAAAACAAATTGAGAAATCAGATATAACTTTTGAAACTATCATGGTTTTGAATTTAATTTTTACTAAAAAACGGGATATTTACCATGATTTGTGAGTTTGAATGTTTCCCGATATTTCGGCATAGTTGCATGTACCATGATCACGGGAGGAACTGAAGTTCCTCCCGTAAAAAACGGTAAATATCCCGTTTTTTAGTAAAAATTATGAGAAATCAGATTTTTGTACAATCGATCTTATGAGTTTTTTGTGATTCGAACTGGTCCAAAGATCGATTTTAAAGGGGCCAGAAATTGGAATAGAAAATGATATATTTTCAGAAATTCATCTTTTGAGCTCCGATTTTTTCGTGAATCGTTTCTTCAGACTTCGATTCGAATCATTTCAAAAATCGATCTTTTTAATAGGAATCGTCATTCCTAATCGGGCCCCTAAACTGACTGTTCGCCTTGCCATGTCTGAAGTAGGACCTGACTTGAGGTTTACTAGGTAGGTACTTACCTACATTATTAAGGCAGATTAGCTAACATGTCTCTCATACTGTTGTGTAGAAAAGCCAAGTCTTAGAATATGGCTATTGGCCTATCTACCTGTTTTAAGAACCTTCGCTTGCTTTGAAGCGTTTTGGGGTAGACGAAATCATAAAAGTGTTAAGGCTTTGTAATCTAGTCACAAAGTTAGTTTAGTTAGTTTAGACAAATACCACTTCTTGTTGGCGTTAACGCCTGCGGAAAGATTGAATTGTATGAGTATGACATTAGCTGTTGAAATATCACGTGCCTACTGTTAAGTTTTCCTTGTCAAATTCCTAATTCCGTTAGCGTGAAAGGAAAACTAAGCGTGTGGTTTGTCTACACCACAGGACCGTGCTGATAGCACAGTGGATGACGCTGTGGGTCATACATTTACCTAACATTGTTCACTCTAGTTTGTAACTTATAACTTAATGTATGAATTTTTGTCGTTCCTAAAACAATAAAATAAAATAAGGTTAATATTGCGTGAAAGGCACCGGTTACCAGTATAGGTACCTGCCTACAAAGATAATCTGCTTCCTACGTAAATTTTGCCTAGAAGCGGGGTTCGCAGTGATGTACTTGGTACTTGCCGTCTCGCAAACTTCCCGCCAATCAGGTGGGAACTTGGTGTTGCCAGTAACGTTGTTTCGCTTCAAATCCGCTCTAATAACTACTGATTAACTCTAGTGTGCCCTGTGTTTATCAGGAAACATCTCAATACCGCTTTAATGAACGGATAAAGTTTATAGTAGGTGATTAGATACCTACATAAGCACACCTTGTTATTCGTTCCAATTCGGTAAAAAAATAAGAATTTTGTACGCAAGAATCACCAAAACACAAAAACTAATAATCACACAGGGCCGGCACCCTGACTTCGGATCCGAAGATCGTGGGTTTGAATCATGTCGTGCATAATGGATTTTTCCACTTATTATTTGTGGTGCGCATTAACTCAAAATGATGGAGGAAAACATCATGAGAAAACCGGCATAACCTAGAAAAAAATGTTTGGACGTGCCTCCACTCTCTACTTGGTATTATCGAAAATCTACGCACTGAATATGTATCTGAGTATGTCCATAATGTGTTTGTTTTTATTTTTGAATTACCAAAAGTAATTATAATCAAACACAGTTGTTATCGATACTTCAGTGGTGCTTCGTTCGCGAATAATCGGTGTAAATTACATGTAATGTAATGATAAAATGGTTCTGTGTAATCCAATCGAAATAAACGATATTTATTTTCGTGGTTAAATCAGTATAAACAGGTGATTCGGTTATCAGTAACCTATGATTAAAGGAGGCACTCTACCCTTGATTCTAAACATAGTCTGTGTTTTTGTCAGCGAATTCAATCCACCTACCCATAATTTCGACGACTTAAGACAGTCCGGTTTGTAGTGGAATATGATGGTTTTCAGAAACTCAACCTGGACACAAACCAGGGGTCTCAAAATGTGTATATATCTACATAGGTAACTTATGCTTCTTAGTTTTCCTTTCACGCTAACGCAAATGGAAAACCTTGACAGCAGTCACGTGACATCTGCAGCTAACGTCATTTCTATACAATAAGGAAAATCTTTCCGCAGGCGTTAACGCCAACAGAAAGTGGTTGTTGTCTAAAAGGGCTGACTAACAAAGAACGAATGACACATCAAACGAACCAATCAAAATACATTGTCGTCATGACGAGAGAACTTTCCCACAACCATAAAACTGCCCAGGAAAACTGCTCACAAAGTGATGAAAATGACGTTGCAGTTAAATAATCTTCCAAGCGCCTATTATTAGTTTTCTTGACGTGACGGTAGTAGATCATTATCGTTTTTTTGAACGGATGTCATTTCCGAAGCGTTTTAAAAGCGGTTTATTTTTAAACAGAACGTGCGGATATCTTGTGCCCTATTTACGAGTAGATATAATGTTGAGGTTTATATTCTGCTGGCCTTCAATGAGATACTCATTATCAACTTTACCATCTAAGAAAAAAATATCAAAATGTCAGACCATTAGGTAGATGATTTAACGTGCACAATAACAATAAAAAAAAATGCTGGTCATTTTTCACACAGCATCATTTAGCCCCAAACTAGCAGAGCTTGTGTTATGGGAACTACATGACTGATATACTACTTATATACATTTTTTTTTGTAAATACATACATAATATACATAGACACACAGACCCGAGACAAACATTTGCTAATCATACAAACATTTGTCCCGCAGCGGGAATCGAATCCGCAACCTTCTGCGTCTCAGGCAGGCGTTCACCCACTGCGCCACAAAGGTTGTGACAATAACAATAATATACCAATAAAATTATTTCGACTTGAGTAGCATGTACTTATGGATTTATGTATCTACTAGCTTCTGCTCACGGACTTGCCCGCGTGGTACCCAGATAAAAAGTAGCCTGTGTTATTGTGATGTATAAGCTATATTACTGTAAAGTTTCATCAAAATCCGTTCAGTAGTTTTTGCGTGAAAGAGTAACAAACATCCATCCACACAAACATTCGCGTTTATAATAGAAGTAGGATTTTGATATTGAACTAATCACTTACCACTAGTAAGTAACCAAAATAGAACCAAAGTCTTCTAAAACAAGTTTAACGAAGCGAATTACAAACTAACTTCCAACGATACAACTGACGGGCGGATCCGACGTGGATCTATCGGATCTCTAACAAAATAAAACCACTGTTTAGTTTCTAAATCAAAGGGTTATTGAAAGCCGCAGCTGCCCATCCCATCTTCAAAGTAAATTCAGACATTAGCAAGGGAACAAGGCTATTCGGAACCTACTACCAACTGATCTGACAGGGAAAAGATTTAGCAAATGGTCAGAGAGGAAAGAGTGCAAAGCAAAACCGCTTTACCGCAAATCGTGGTATAATCCCTCTTCTAAGCGCTTGGTAAGCGTACCTAGCAAATACCATACAGAATTCAAAGGAACGGATACACGATTAATTTTGCCAGTTATTTTGGCCTGGCTGCAAATATATATGGGAGTGCGTGTGCGAACACTTCTTTAACTCACATTCATAAAGACTGAAAAATAATATAAATGTATGAGGATCGTTTATCAATCAAAGAAGCGTACGTCCAATGAACGACAGGACTGAAGTTTATTTTGAAAAGTTTATTGAACGTCACCTCTTGAAAACCCTTGAAGAAAAGTATTTGTATAAAATACAATGACGTAGAACTTTTATGTGAATAAATCTAATTGCGTAAGCGCAGCTCTACGGACGAAACGTCCCGCGTCTGTAGCGTGACATATTTTAATTTTAATTCGTGGTAAAAAAATAAAACGAAGCGAAGAATACAATTTTAATAGAGTTGTGTTTAGATGAGTTTTTGGTGGTCAGAAACTATTTGAATAGGTACTAGTAAATTATCCGGTAAATTAATAGTGATTGTATATCTACTGGTTATGTTTGAGAAAAAAATACGATTCGTGTTCGTGCTTTACATGTAACTGGTCTGTATTATCGCGTTTATTTCTTAATTCCAATACTTAAATGCTTACTGACCTTAATAAGATGCAAACCATACTTATGCCTGCTAATAATTCTATAATATATGTTGAGTTTTATTAGCTTATTTAATTATAAAGTTGTGCTTTTGATTCAAAACTGTTAGCTACCCCAAATTTAATATTAATTGACAGTCTAGCCATGTTTGGAATCTAGAATTTTAATGGTAGAGATACATCTAGCTTTTTCTCGCGGTAGAAGTTAAAGAGATATCATATCAACTTTTATGCGGTGCAGGAATAGAGATATCGATGACGTCACTCTAGAGCACAGGTTCTAAAACTTATTTTTCCCACTGCCCACTTTGAGAATAAAAACAATCCTAGCGCCCTCCAAAGTGTTTAAACATAACAACCTATGCTCTCCCCTCTAGACCGCCTTAGCGCCCCCAATATCTTCTAGAGCCTTCTACTGCCCCCCTGAAGGTCACCAGCGCCCACAAGGGGGCGTTATCGCCCGCTTTGAGAAACAGTGCTCTAGAGTGACGAAAAGAAGATAAAAATAGAACTCTAACCAAAGATTTTGAACAACACACCCAAACTTTTCGTCGTGGTTTCACCTAATATAATTTTTTAAGGGCTAATTCTTCATACGCTTGAAAGAGAGTAGATTTTTGTGGCTCCTCAAGTAGGCCTCACATATGCCAGGTCTATGTTTCCCATATTTCCCCAAGTAGGCACACAATGTGGGAAATTCTCGCATGTAATATCTCTACCAAGTAGGAGTATTTAGCTGCGGCTTGCATATTTGGCAATCCATGCATCCAGATATAATCTGCATCTGGGAACGTTCGTAGATGACATACGCCACGATGCGTTGTTGTCATTACTCATCTGTCGCGCACACGAATTCGTGCTACCATCGGTTCTTGTAGAACGGAATGCCACATTTCACTGTTTGGCGTGCGATAACGAACTCTACACTCTGTACAAGGTGTAAAGTGAAGCCACGAATTGGCTTGTGTCGCTTAGGACCTTGTGAACCGGTGGAGGTGACAAAGTAACGCATCTTCAAACGACATGCTAATAGACGGCAACATGAAGCAAAATTTAGCTAAGTTATTTTTTAAAATTATTGTGCTTTAGAACTTCCTTCTCACAGTAATGAAAGTACTTTTGTGCATATATTTTTTTTAAACTCAAAGTCAGTAAGTTTTATTCATAGATATTTCTTCTACCGCGAGAAAAAGCTAGATGTATCTCTACCATTAAAATTCTAGATTCCAAACATGGTAAGACTGTCAATTAGTAATAAATTTGGGGTAGCTAACAGTTTTGAATTAAAAGCATGGCTTTATAATGACACTAGCTTCTGCCCGCGGCTAAGCCCCTGTGGTACTCAGATAAAAAGTAGCCTATGTGTTATTCAGATGTATGAGCTATATTACTGTAAAATTTCAACACAATCCGTTCAGTAGTTCTTGCGTGAAAGAGTAACAAACATCCATCCTCACAAACTTTCGCGTTTAAAATATTAGTAGGAAGTAGGATAGTAGGGATATGTAACGTTATCATAAAAGTGAGAAATATTATTTCAGAACTGTTCTCTTTACTGTTAGCAACGAGATCGCAAACAAAGCAATTAGATAAGTAGAAATCTGTCCAGTTTAGTTTTCAAAGATAAATTGGTTTAGGTGCTCAAGACATCATTTTGGGTGCCAATAACAAAGAAAAGAAAATGCTGTTGACTTTCTGCGCTAATATTTATTTCTGTGGTCGCAAGAGGTTGCTTTTAGTCCTCACAATTGTCCCTCGGCTATTTGAAAAGGTGTTTTTACGTCTTGATAGTACCTACATATAT
Organism: Perizoma flavofasciatum; assembly: GCA_958496245.1. NCBI lineage: Eukaryota > Metazoa > Arthropoda > Insecta > Lepidoptera > Geometridae > Perizoma > Perizoma flavofasciatum. The sequence goes on along the minus strand of OY292425.1, from coordinate 5,552,971 downwards.
TTTAAGATAGAAATAATAATTCCCGTCAGAAAATATAAAAAAGGGTAAGCTGTTTAGGATCTTATTAATACAGATTTATTACGTTATATTTATTTATTGACTATGCATACTTATAGACTTATAGACTATAGTTTGGGTGTTTTCTATATATAATTTGTATTTTTTACAAAAAAAGTATATAAGTAGTATATCAGTCATTTAGTTCCCATAATACAAGCTCTACTTAGTTTGGGGCTAGATGATGCTGTGTGAAAAATTACCAGTATTATTTATTTAAATATTATAATTTTTTTATTGTATGGGGTTTTCTTCGTATGATTTGTTTAAGATATTGAATTGATCTCGCACTAGACAGGTCTATTTCGTAGAGTAATAATGTTATTGTTACTCTACGACATCGATGGCGCGGGCGAGTAGCCGGCTGCGGGTTTTATCCCTGCTGCGGAACAAATGTTTGCATGTTCTGCACATATTTGTTCCGGTTCTGGCTGTTATGTAACTATAGTACTGGTAGTTCCTGACACCCACAAAACAGGGAATCCTAGACCCAGTGTGGGGTCAGGACTATGTGCCCGTTGGGTTTTTCTATTATATATATTTTTAAACTCTATTGTACATATTTATTTGACTGATTATCTAGTTAGTAAGAAAAATTTTTCAATGACGCTCTGTAGTAGTAATATATACATATCAACAATATCATAAGATAGATACGAATTAAATTAGATAAATGTAAAGGATATCATTAATAAGTGCAAAGTTCCTGCTACTAGTGTGATATCGTGGGCGATAAAGATACTCGTACGTGAATAACAAACTCTTAAAATATATCGGCATAAATTATATTGATTTGATTAATGTTTAAATGAACAAATCGTAGGACACTGGTTGTCCCTTCTAAGTGATGACTCAGCAAGATTGTACTTTTAGTTTCGTAAAGTTTTTATCGTTCTGTAGGGTACCTTTTTACCCTTATAGTTTCGCGATGTCCGTTCGAATGTCTGTCCGCGGCTTAGCTCAGAGACTCTTAGTACTAGAAAAATGAAATTTGGTATGAGTAAACATATAATCACGCCGACAAAATGGTAAAATAAAAATCTTAAAAAAAAAATTTGATTATGTCGAAGCTGTATTGTTGAATGTTTTTTTTCTCGTCTATCTCATGGGGTGTCATGGGATAGGAACTTAAAAAATATTGCGGTTATGTGAAAACTATTCTTCGATTCAGGAATCCGTTTGCGAAATATTAAGTTAACATTTTTGTTAGAGTCAAGTGTCCCCCCCACACCAGCCAGCTAAACGGTTCCTTTTGGATATGTGAATTCAAGGCAGTAGTATATATATATAACGAAGTAAGAAGTAAAACTACGGCTAAGTAGTCATTACAAGTTAACGAGTAATAGTCGACCAACTCATAAAATGTGAGTAAGTAGGTACTTAGAGAAGAAAAAAAGATAATTTCGTACAAAACCATTCAAAATTGCTTAGATGAAGTTGTTAGTTGTGTAAAACAGCCAGTAAAGATAAGTTTATGGGCATTTACGGAACCATACACTGTGCGTGGCCCGACACGCACCTTGCCATTTTTTTTGTAATTTTCCTGTGCTGGACCATAAAGGAATTTCATACATTTATTTATTTAGTGACGACTATCGGAATGAGTAGAACTGAGCTCATCCGTCCTTCGAAGAATACATTAATATGTCGGTTCTGGCTTATCAGTTGCTTAGATATGGAGATATATGCCTGAAAAATCCGATACTAGACTTGGCAACTTCATAAAAATCTAAATGTAAATAAGCTGTAAGGGCAAAGCAATAAATTAAAAATTATTTGGACACAATAGCAAAGTAAACAAAACGTTGCCTACTAAACTGTTGCTCCTGAAAATATGTGAACTCAAACGAACGTTTCAAACGTATGTAAGCATTTTAATGGTTAAAACTGTAGGTAGGTAGCTGGTCTTCTGTCGCGGCCTACTACGGGTGGTTAGGCTAGATTTTTTAGTTGTCTAAGTCATACTTACTATAGTTTTTTAGTTGTAGCTGTGAAGTCAGCAGGTACATCAGTAGGCGATGCTGAAAAACAGCGTGGCTGAGACCTCATTTTTACTTACATACAGACATTCCTTCTTATTATAACTACTAAATTTAACTACCTACTTATTATTATATTGTACTTAGGCTAGGTACGAGTATGTATGTTTGTTTGAGTGTAAGTAAATAAATGCCCTTTTATTGATTTTTATTTATAAAAGTTGTAACTTTAGCACCTTATTTGTAGTAAACTATAGAAAACATTGCACAATAACGAAAAACAAAGCAACTACAGACCCACACTATTTTTTAAAAATTCATGCTTAATATGAATCTACCAAGTTTTAACACCTCAAGCTGCAAGAAGGCGCTCCAATTGAGGATAGAAAACACTTCTGATGTTTTAGTTATTTTTTAATTAATGTGTCGATTATTATTATTGACGACCTCTGTGGCGCAGTGGGCGAAGGCCCGCCTGAGACGCGAATGGTTGCGGGTTCGATTCCCGCCGTGGAACAAATGTTTGTATGATCTGCAAATAATTGTCTTGGGTCTAGGTGTTTTCTAATAAATATTTATAAAAAAAAAAAGTTGTATAACAGTCATGTAGTTCGCGTAATACAAGCTCTGCTTAGTTTGGGGCTAGATGATGCTGTGTGAGAAATGTCCAGCATTATTATTATTATTTTTATTAATGGCGTGCTTATTATTTCTTGCTTTTATTTATAAATCATCAATATTCTAAACGCAAACCTTTTGTTTTGTTCTTCGGGACCTATCATCAGACACATAATTAGGCTTAATTTGCAAAGACAAAGCCGGTAGTTGGTCCTAGTGCATGTTTAATATTCTCCCAGCAGTCATATTACCTTAGATATTAGGTTGTTTTGTGGCCTAGATTTGCCAAACGAAGACGCATAACCGTCCCTAAAATAAATATCTGCACTGCATATTTCAACCTGCTACCTAAATATTTCCTATGGATACTACCTGCTCACAAACTCAGTGTACTGACTATCTACGCTACTGCGGTAGATATAGCTACGTATATCTGCGGCTAAACCGTATTATCATTCCGAGACAGAAACATGGGAATTCGAGTTACAATACACGTCATGTCTCGCTTTATTTAGTCGTAGTTTTGCGAGCACAACGAAGAGTATTATTAACTTCTCAACTTAATATCGTGGAATAAAGATTCAGATTGTTTTGGCGCTGAGAGACTGTTTCACAATATCTTTTAGTGGTGTAGTAAAAGTAGAAATATAGTATGAACGCACTTATCGAGCGGTTTATTACAGATTATTACATTCCTTCTTATATTATGCTTATGTATCTGAATACTAATAAGCTCACTTTATTATGTGGGAGCTTACATACAAAAATGGAAGAAGAGGAGATTTATTTTTGCTATGTTTTAAATTATTTAGGGAGTATTTTTTTCTGATTTGGAAATAATAATAATAATAATCATAAATTTATTTAAAGAAACTCGTAATTATACAAAAAATAAGTGAACTAAATAAATAATGCAGGACATTTTCACAAAGCATCATCTAGCCCCAAACTAAGCAGAGCTTGTATTATGGGAACTAAATGATTGATATACTACTTATATACTTTTTTTGTTGTAAATACATACATACATATTATACAAAGAAAAATCCCAGACCCGAGACAAATATTTGCAGATACAAACATTTGTCCCGCGGCGGGAATCGAACCCGCAACCTTGTGCGTCTCAGGCGGGCCTTCGCCATCTGCACCACTTGTGGCGCAGTGGGCATACTTGGGTCGTCGAAATAAATAAATATAGCTAAGTGTATGAATTTTGCCTGAACTAGGTAATCCTGTGTTTCAGGCGACGATAGTGCTAAACTTACAATCACGATAAAAGCATTTAGTTTAACAATGTTGTTTATATTACAAACAGTTCGCAAAATGAAGTTATGTTGGCGTGATCATGAACGCCAAATTTCACAATCTGCAAAATATTATTTCCCACCTGACACAGGCAGTGCAAAGGTAGTCAAAATGCCACGAAGTGGGTAGTTTCTGCTAATTACAATTAGTGACAGTCTACGGACATCGAAAGTGTGTTGAATGGATGTCCGCTAGACGCGTTTCTATGTCTTTTTTCTCTTTTTTCTTCAAACTAGCAGAAATTAGGACAAGCAGTAAGTAGGTACTTAGTTCAAAGCTGACCATAAAAAGTTACTCCTCCGATGACAAACGACTCGAAAATTACACTCGCCTTTATGTACCATCCTTATTAAGTATTAAGTAACTTCGCTCTACTACATGTTACATAATTCTTACCTATAGATGGAAGAAATAATAAAATTACATGAACATTTTTACCTATATCTAAATTCTAAATTATTATTCTTCTTTTTACATTCGTTCCTACTTTATTTATTTATAAATAATGATGTTTTTTTTGGATACTTAGTTAATGTTTTCTGTTATGTCGTCCACCTTAAAACTGTTATTTTAAACTATCCTTTTAAACCTATAAGTGGAAACTTGTAATTAGCCATCAGCTTAAATATGTGCCTGGCATGTATTTTTATATAATTTTTCTATTATCTTGTCTAGCTGTAACATTTCCCACAAATTTTTTAAATAAAATAAATAGAAAAGCGTTTATTTAAAGTAGTGAAGTAGCCTTTTTTTAGTAGTAGCAAGTTTATATTTAGTTTAAAGTTTAATGTTTAATGTTCTTCTGTTACTACTTTACAACTGTTTTCTTTTTATTTTCTCATTTTCAAGCCTATAAGTGGAAACTTGTAATTTGCCATCATCTAAAATATTTGCTTTGCATGTATTTTTATATTTTTTCCTATTATCTTGTCTAGCTGTAAGTTTTCCCAAAATTTTTAAAATAAAATAAAATAAGTAGCAGTAGTTTTTTTCAGGCAATTAGGTATATTAAAAAGATTTCATTCGTCTTGTTGGAATTATATAATTTTGCTCAATAAAATTATATAACGTATATTTATCTCTGCGCACTGCATTCACTAAGTCTATTTTATATCTACGTACATAGTTTGTAGAAAGCTACTAACAGGGTAAGTACATAAAGAATGCGTACTGTCGCCAAGTCTATACGACTTTTTGCTTTCGACATAGTAACACGCAAAGAGCACTGGACTCGGTAAACAAAAATACACCCACTAAAATCGTTACAATACTATCTATTTATACAATATTCGTAACCAGATAGTAATGTGTGATTACGAATAAACCGGCCAAGTGTGTGTCGGGCCACGCACAGTTCCTAAGTTGCCCATAAACGTATATTTACTACCTGTTTTACACAACTAAAATCTTCATCCAAGAAATTTGTACGAAATTTTTCTTATAATTTTTTCAAGTACATTTTATAAGTTGGTCAACTATAACTCGGTAACACGTAAAGCCTGAATCGATAAATAATTTTCACACACCCACAATATTTTAAACGAACTATCCAACGCCACCCCACATCATGGGGTAAACGAGCAAAAAAGAAAACATACCATATACAGCTTTCTAGTACTAAGAGTCTCTGAGCTAAGCCGCGGACAGACAGACAGACAGACGGATATGGCGAAACTGTAAGGGTACCTTGGTGACTACAGAAGCTACGATTCCGTGCAAAACGTGCAGTGATTTCGGGAGAAAGTTTTGGAACATCGCCAGCACGTCCGGTGTCGCGATAAGCTTGAAATGCAATGAAATAAGTTCACTGGTACCTCAACCACGAACTTTCAAAATAAACTTTCACCATCGACTATTAATTATTATGTAACATAAATATATTATTATGTTATACTACCCGAATAGACAAATATCTTATGATCTCCGTAAGTTTGTTTTCTCATTAATAGCAGTAATATTTCACTATAATTATTAAGATCTCCGAAACTCTACAGAGCTTCAAGATGATATTACCTACCTTTATGTCACCTATGATTATTGAATAGGTTTTCGGTGTCTATCACTGCGACCGAGCCAGGCTTATTTTTTACGCGGCAGCGTTAGAAATTCATCACTAAATTAGTAATACTTCATTAATCTTTAGAAAAATGCAACAAGTGCTATAGCACTTATGGTATATATATATATATCTCCACAAAAAATTGTATTAGAATTTTCATCCTCATGGTAGAGGCGTTTTCTTACCAACTGCATTTTGACATGATTTAACATGGAACTCGTAAAACGATTGCTGTTTGTTTGTTTTAAATCTAACACTTCGTTAGCTTTCCACCATCAAAATAGATCGAATATGTTGCAGTTCCGAACTCAAAACGGCCGATGGCCTAGCACATGACAGAACTACCCCCTTTTTAAACTAACGAAATGGCATTGAGAATCGACTCATTTTGACAAGCCTACCACCCAATAGTGTAACGCTATTCAACGTTTAATCACGACACGATGGACGATTAGAAAATTACAGCTTCCTATGAAAAGTGTTTCAGTATTTGGCCATTTTCTATGTTTGGACAACTTTTAAAATTAAAAAAAATAGGAATATTTAGGTTTGAAACTGGTAAATAGTTTCCAACCCAAACATTCCCATTTTCAAGTTTATAAGCCAGACAAAATGAGAATCTCGTGCTCATAGCCATGTCGTTAATCCAATAAGGGAATGTTCTTTGCAACCAGCCGATTGTCTCATCTATACGTGCCAGATCAATGGCCGTTACGCGCCAGAAACGATGCGTAATAAATCTTTCATTAAACTCAGTTGTAGGAATCCATGTTTGAATTGGTTCTTTTGTGGTTTTGATACTGAGTTTAGCTCAGATGCGGTTTAGTGTAGGTAAGAAGGTACTATTTTATTGAGATGTGATATAACTTTTAGGCGTATCTCTATAATTTTATCTACTGATGATATTTTCACTGTCTTTTTTGTACGTAGTTCACATCAAATTATTTTGTGAATTATTTATTAAATTATTAGGAAATATTTATATCTTTAATTAACTAAAATACGGATTTTAATAGATTTTTTAAGTGCTTATACGAGTACTTGTACATAGTTGAATGAATAAATGTTTTATGCCATGTAACTTATTCTACTGATAAAGTTTCATAGAGTAATACATGTCATCATAGTCTTTTTTGTACTTAGTATAAATCTATCTAGTATCAAAATGTTCCGTGAATTATCTAAATTATTAGCACAAATTCGTCATTAATATATTTAAGGAATCAAGAAGTAATCAAAACATTCAATTTAATCACTTATAATAACTGTACAGAAATAGTTCTCTTTCTACATTTAGACCAGAACGTTAAAGTCTGCTCAACATACTAATAAACCTATCCTATAGCACCTACCCGTGTTGACTTCGGATTATGGCTTCTTGCGACCTTAAGACGTTCACACTACACGAAATAGTTATAGAATAAAGCTGCGTACAGATACCCTCATGGTTGGCAAGCTGCTACAAAGGTACTGTTCAAATATTTGAACGACATTACACAACCGTGCAATACAAACTATCGATGAAAAAATATACAATTCTACAAATAATACTGATCATAAATAAATAAATGTCCAACATACATATGGTCCTGACCCCACAGTAAGATTCCCTGTGTCGTAGGTATCAGGAACTACGAGTACCGTGGTACCACAACACCCAGACCCGGAACAAATATCTGCAGAACATGCAGATTTTTGCCCCGTAGCGACAATCGAACCCGCATCTCTTGGGTCGCATCCGGCTACTCGCCCGCCACACCATAGAAGTCAACGACGGTGTAGGTTACGGATTTAAGTATTTGACTTTCATAAAATATATATATATATAGGTATGTTCTTAAAAAGAACCTCTGTGATATTGGTTCTTTGACCATCGCACGCTCAATCATTCAAACGTTACGTTATAGTGGTCAAATATATATTTTAAATTTAGCCTGGTTATACCAAGTCACTTCTAGTGTGAACGCAGCTTTGCGTACCTACCTACCGTAGGTACGCGTTAGCGCGTTAGTGTTCGCTATTTACACGGAAATGCAAATATTAGTTTAGGCAAAGGGTTGTTCTGCACTTGAGAGGGTTTACACTAAGTGTGGGATTAAATAACGGATGTGGAATACGCATTTTATTTCAATACTATTTATAAGCATTTTGTTACGTACTGTTTTTGTGCTTATTTACAAAAGTTTATATGAATTCGCGTTGCTTTTCCCTCACATACTTATTATTTTCGATCGGTAATGTTAAATACCTAGTATTCAAAAGGTCAATTCGTGAGAACTACGACAAACATATAGTAAAAATATGTGCTTTATCCTACTTACTATTATTAACGCGAAAGTTAGTGAGGATGGATGTTTGTTACTCTTTTACACAAAAACTACTGAACGAATTTTATGAAACTTTACAGTAATATAGCTTATACAGCTCAGGTGAAGCCGTGAGTAGAAGCTAGTTAATAAGGTAGATAATCAGATGAACAAACAAGCCAACGGATTTTACAGTTGGTAACTGTTAGAAAAATAGATTACGGTTTGCCTTGGCCGACAAAGCTGGTGAAATAATAATGTGTTATATGTATTTTGAACTTGTACGCGTATCTCGCCAATTTGCAATAAGTTGACAGAACAATACTCAACTTCCATCACAATACAATATTGTGGCTATGCGTAAAGTTCTCATATAAATTGCAAGTGGCTTTGTAATAGTAGGTACTTTCCCATACATTCCTATTCCAGGCATCTGTTTGAGGAACTTGTGTCACATACATCACACGTGGCCACGGTCTTCGACTCATTAACCGGAAAGGAGCAATATTCTAAAGAAAATAGTATATATTAAATAGCAAGGTTCGAGAGAGTTCACCGAGCGAACACAAATTACATTTGTGGATTTTTTTACTTTTACTAATTTGCATTAAATATTGTTGCCCTTAGAATACAAATGTCGATTTGTTCAGGAAGGTAGAACTGAACATGAAAACCAAATTTTCTAGACAGGATTCACGACTGTATGATATACATCCTCAGATACAAACTTAGTGCATATATCTATGGCATATTTGGCACATAGCCGTGTATTTCAAGTAAGAAGTTAACTTAGCTAAAGAATCATTGATTTACTGAACTTGTATTTTTTTTTATTGGTAAGTAATTACTAACAACGATTGTAGGTATGTGAGTATTAAGTACCTACTTATTTATCAATGGGATTATTTATATCTATTGGATTTCGCTTTGTTTGTAGGTGATGTACAATCTGATTGGTCATCTTTGGATGAATTATTAAAGATGATGTAGAGTAAGCCGAGAAATGTCAAAAAATTTAATTGGCCGTGGATATTTTAGTCGCGACACCATCAAATAAGCATGGTTCTTGAATGCGGCATAAACTAAGTCCTGAAGAGATAACAACGGGTAATCTTCCATCTAAGATTTTATTTATGTCGTACACTCGGGCGGCGAGTGACAGGTCGGGTTTGCGTGTGCGCATGGTTTCACGCCGACCTTTTGCGCGCGCATCGCGCTGCCCTGCGATAGCCTGTACTATTAGTGTAGTATTACGTATAATATTTGTGCCTCTACTAATCCACTTGGTAACATACTCTAGTATATAATATAAAAACCTGTTTTTTCGCACTGGTGACTAGGCTCTACTTTAGTCAAGTATAAAATCTGAAGCTCAATTCACGTCTTTAAAAACAGTCTAGTAAAGTCTCGATTTGATAAATCTTAAACTCTGCATTCTATTTTTTCATTTGACTATTATTTCTACGAAAAATGTCATATACGTATGTACGTCATTTATACTGACACAATCCTATCCTACTACTATTGTAAACGCGAAAGTTTGTGAGCATAGATGTTTGTTACTCTTACACGCAAAAACTACTGAACTTATGATGAAAGATTATGATGAAACTTTACAGTAATATAGCTTATACATCAGAATAACATAAAGCCTACTTTCCGGGTACTACGCGGGCGAAGATGTGGGCAGAGGCTAGTATTATGTCAAGACTTAATTCTGAAATAATTACGAGATTTAGTTTACTGGTGTAACAGTCCTTGCATTCTTTCAGTATATCAGATCATTATAGCCAAGATTGAACACTAAAATAAGTTCACAAACAATGTCTCGACCCAGTATTTCAGTACTATAATTAATAACGTAAAGAAATCAAATTGTTCAACAACAAATTCGTATTAAATGAGAATGACTGAAAAATCAACCAGACATTGAAAAATCGACCAGACAATGAAAAAATTAAGAGTTCTCAGGCTACTAGTAAATGTCTATGAGGTATTACTTATTTCAAATGACGATTTTTTTACTAGATTTTTTTTATGGAAGACCCTCTGAAGTTTACTCAATTGACAATTCACGAACACAACCAACTTTTCCCCGACTATAAAAGCGGAAATAGCTGTTTTGACATGTTCCGCTCGCCATACTATATAATAAATACCCAATTTCATCGCCAAAATAAAACGAACGCAGTTTAGATCCGAAATGAATATTGATTGATTGCATTTCAATTTTGAAAGTGGAATAAACTATGGTGCTATGTTGAAAGCTAGCAAATGATTTTTTCGACGCTTCATAAAAACGTCAGTCGTCAACTTTGTTTTTTATCGTAAACATTCGATTGTTAGTTTTATTAACTTGTAAAATGTGTTCTTCAGTTAACGAGTTAACAGCCAGTGCGTTGTTTGTTATAAGCAAACAGCGATCATAATCGAAGGCAACGTGAAGAGCACTACAATACTTTTAACAATTTCGTAGAAATTATTACAGTTACCTATAATTTGCTGGAAATAGCAAAGAGTAATGACTTCATTGTTTTGAGCCTTTTCTGATCTCTTTGCTTTGTTGGCACATGCATGCGGACGTATGTAGAAATAAATAAACAAAAACTCGAGTCCATTCACTCTGCGCTGACATTTCTAACTGCGGGTATCGTGCCAATCTGTCTATTTTTTATTAGATTAAAATTGAGCGGGTTTGATAGACGTTTCCTGCAAAAATTATATTGATTGTAATCAAAAATCGCGTGAAATTATCGGTCGTATTTGTCTTCAACTCATCACTATTTGGCTAATGTTTTATTGCTCATAATAATAAATATAAGAATTCTGAAAATAAATCAAGAGGATGAGTCTAAAAAAGAAAAGTTCCAAAAAAATTGCTGAAACAAACTATCTACGCTAGTAACATTATGTTGTTGTTTATTAAAAGTTAATAATGTGGGAGATAAAAAGCTGTTAAACAAATGTGATTCCCACACGTATTTCACAGTAAAGATCTAAGAGAATTATTTAAAATAAATTCTTTAAATTTTTAAATGCTATTATTAACACCAGGTTCACGCGTGTAGTTACGGTCTGAAATATATTTTTTAACATCTACTATTTAAAAAGCTCAAACGCAGCAAGAACAATATATTTTCAAGGCAGGCCACAACACTAAAATATTATTTTGTCATAATGGCCGATCTATAATTAAAGTGTGAAGAGAGTGGAACTGTTTCGAAAATAGCTATAGGTACTGTGGCATCGTAAATCTTGGTTACGACGAAAGTTACTGTGTAAATCATCGGTCCACGTAATGGGACATTGAATTTTATTGCACACTCATAATAATAAAATTATTAGGCGCAATTAACGACAAGATCAATTAAAATATGCCCAGACAACCACCCGCCACAGACAATTTCCTCGTAATACTTGCGATAGCCGAGTTTTATTTGCAAATCTCATCATGCTTATAGTCAAAACTACACAATCTGAACAACAATACTCAATTCGTTATGAAGCGATGGTAAACCGCGAGTCTGCAAATGCATCGTGGCGTGCAAAATCGTTACTTTGAATTGTTTCACAATATAAATTATCCCATACCTATTTCCGTTCCGCCTCTAAACGATCACTGCGTAAAATTAATAGTTGATTCACTGACTAAATAATAGGTAATTTATTTGTACGATTTAAAGTAAACATACGTCAGGCACGCATGGTTAACGTTAACTTCATTTATGTACTCGTATTAGGGTTTTATCGGGGCAGACATACACGGATGTTTGAGTGACATGGTTGACCGCCCATAGAAAAAAAAAACAAGAAGGCAAGTGTAAATATACTCGTATCATGGAATTACGAGATTCGTCTTCAGTGAGACGTTCTGTGCATCTACACGGCCATTCATGCCATTTAATGTTTTATTCTTAGTGTAACTGCCATTTTGTATAATGTAATAAATCGCGTTCGTTACTGCTAGTTTCCAATGAATGGGTCAGTAATCATCTGCATTTGAGGCCATTATCTCAATTGGTGGGCGCAATGAGTCGACCTCCGCCGGACACCGCACCCGGCTTGACAATTGCTTGTTGTTGGCTTGACAATACATGCTTTTCTGTATTTTTAGACGTTTAGATCATGAACAAATTATTGGCTACGTCTATTCAAACTCGATGACTTGGTTGACTTTACTGTTACCTGAGTTCTTTGATCAAATGAAATATATAGTTAAATATTTTTTTTATGTATTCATATAGAAGCACTGGTCGAAATCAAGTCTCACTCAATAAACGAGTTATAGAATTTTGCCACTTGGTGTTACTACTCGGCAAATACTGCCCTTTTTAAAGGAAGATACAATATTATGTCTTTGGTAATCGCAATAAACGTTGGTATATCAATTGGTATTTAAATAATCATAAAAAATGTGTTAAATCACAGCATGACCAAGGTAAATAACATATCCATAGTGTTTACTCACATGATGCATTTATCTATTTACGTTTACGAATCTGGAGCACATTATCTCTTGCGTAACTCGACTTGTCTAATTGTGACCGATTTTCTTTAGTTCGGGATCATCTGAAGTTATTCGTATTCGCGGACGTTCTCGTTAATAAAAATAGTGCAGTCAAAATGAAATGTGTGCACCCCGGCGCTTACCGGTAGCTACGAATAAACTGCAAAGCTTCGTGCTAGTAAGTGCTGGTTGACTTTTTGCCGGAAACTGGCTTTATTATTTACAAGCTACTGCTCATGGCTTTGCCCGCGTGGTAACTTAATAAAAAGGAGCTCATACCGTTTAGGCAGCGTTTGTAAGAAACGCATTCTCTCGACTGTTTTTCTTCGATATACGTTACAAAATTGGTCTATACAAAAAACCCTTTTATTTTAACGGGAATAAATACATAATATGCCCATCCTGAATGTGAATTCTAAATATTGATCGAATAATACTATAAATCGGATGAATAGTTTCAGATATTACCTCCTACACCAAAACTTACAAACTCTCTTATATAATATTTGTGTAGACGAAGATCTCATAATGTATAAACTCTAAAGTACGACTTCACTGCCATACGTAGAGACTAATGTAACGCCTTTATTGACTGAAATAAATCATGAAGCTTAGAAGCAAAATTTAAATAGTAAAATGTATTTTTATAACATTTTTCGTGTCTAGTTCTAAGATATTAATGTGACAGGATGATTTGATTTAATACAATAATAACATCTTTTACAGGTACCAATTCATTAGCTTCTAAAATTTACTCATAAAACGGTAATTCAAAATGATAAATCTATAGTTCACTTCTTAAAACTATTATTGTAGACAGTACTTGAGTAATTTTTATTTATCTTCACTATTGTCTCGGTATATTATTATAAATGACCAGCAATGTCGAGTACCTATTAGTAACCAATTGCTGCAATTTGTGTGGTTGATAGTAGAACCTGTGTACTTACCTATAAACTATAGACATTTGTGTTTTAGTTTTATAGTACTAGCGCCGACTAGCGGTTATAGATTTTTATTTTAACTTTTGTACATTTAAGTAGAACCTCAGTCTGTTACAAAACGACACCCAAATACCACTTTAGTGTTAAATGGTACAGCCCAATATTGTTCTCACGAACATAAATCAGCATGCTAGCATTAATACCTACGCCATCACACCCAGACATTAATTGATGAATTCCTGTATTTTATAAGATCAACCACTGTTATAAAATAACTTACACGTTAGATTCACGGAGAAAAATATTTTTCCCAGGGTTACGCAAGCGGTAATTGTGGTGGAGCACCTTAGTTGCCATCTTCTGAAGTTTGGTAAGTGAGGCACTCCATTTATACAGTCTGCCCGACGTGATTCCGGAGAGAAATATTTTGTTGATTGTACCGCTCGTGCCCTGTTCACACAGCTTATTGACACGAACAGTATTTGTGCGGAACATAACGCATAAATAGATCTTTCCCGGGAACCACCGGAAGCACATCTCACGTAGAGTAGACGCTTGCAACCATTAGTATCGCTTACTAGACTTATAGTTCTGCGTCTAACGATCGGACGATATCACGCTATGCATGGTTACGATAAGAGCACGATTATTTTCACTATTACTGTGATATGTGTTGTATTTTAGTTTTATTGCACATTTTTATGCATCTTCCTCTATTAGAGTAGGTACCTACTTATCTAGTTTGAACTTAGTTAGATTTTGCAGCGATCGAATTCTCGCGGTAATTGGCAACCGTCGGAGTAATCTCAGAAGGCTCCGGAAGGGCTCACTCGGTGAACCCGAGCGGGGAACCGATGCGTGTAATGAAAGTCTGAGTTCGGCCTTAACGTCGTGGAGCGTCTATATTATCGCATTGAGTATCTCAGCCCCGCTTATGTCGAACGCGAAATATTTTTAGCATTAGAGTATTCGTGTGAAATATTCTAACATTTCATGTTCGCCTTTGAATGAGGAGCTCATTATTCCACGTGCAGTGGTGTTCGATTCCAAAGTAGAGGTCGAGTCACATCGTATTTATATGCGAATGCGGTTCAGAGGCATACGCCCAGACGACGTTCGCCCGCCTCTAATCCGATTATGTGTAACAAAATGCTACGCGCAGCCACTCGCGGCGACCAGTTTCCTAGTATAAGTAGGAAGTACACTGGTGTACTTTGTCTGCGATTCATGTGAGCACTCGTGACTTGCGTAATTACATCGTTAAAATTGAAAAAGCAGCGCAACGGAGTCATCCCTAATGACATGCATGCCCGGGGTTGCGTGTAAAAATGTTTCAAAGCCTGTTAGTTACAAGAGCGAAAAATGTCTAGGGAAATATTACTCGACGATTAATTGCATACATTCTTTAATATGACACTTTGTATTGTTTACGGAATTGTATTTTTAATTATAATGGTATAGTTTATCATCCTATCGTAGTTTACTAGTTTGTTTGTACCTCATATTATAAACACGTTCTACTTATTCAAATGTCTATAAAATTTAGATATAAGTAAAACGTTAGCGCGTTAGTCTTTGACTCAACATTTTGAGTCAAAGACTAACGCGCTAACGTTTTAAAGTCCAAAATAAACGATTTTTCAATGGAAAGAATACGGTAACTGCTCTTGCTATAACGTCTTCGATAAAAATACAAAAAGTCCCACTTCTGGATAGAAGTGGGACGGGGGACATGAAGTTACGAGCTCTCCTGTAATCCGATTACGTGACAAAATGTTTGGTTACATTCAAACGGAAAGCAGGTTGCCAACGACTATATATCGGCGCGTACCGATAAGCGCAGCTACTAATACCAGGCGACATAATAAGAAAATGCTACGATCATTCCAGAAATCTTCATTGAACTTACCCTAATAATGATGATTGTACATTATTTACATTACATGTTGGACACAGAAGAAAAAAATGGGTATGTAGCCATAGTGGAGTACGTGAAACGGCGCGACATAAACACTACCGAGTTATGGCTTCAATCCTCTAAATAATTATAGTAAAATAATGCCAAAATTCTAATAGAATGGTGCTAAACTTCCAAAGTAATAAGCGATCTTGTCATAACACATTTCGGTACATATGGTTTTGCAAGTGAACCCCTATTGACAGAAACGAAAGATGTTTCACGTCAAAATAACAAAGTAAACAGCAATCTGTAGAGTTCCGAGCTTTTTTTATTATTTTGTCCTGTTTTGTGCGTGTAAATGTGCCATTTCCACGAGACACCCTCTATAATCTCACAAATTGATATTTAATTTTGTTTTACGGCTGTGAATCCTGAAACGTTTTAAACCAGTTATTTATGATGGGTCAGACAGACAGGCACTTTCTTTAGATTCGACAGGAGCAAAGTGGGTTATCGTGACTCATTTATTTTTCTTTGTATGACAAGTTCTTTCTTTGTCACTATTTTCATCGGTGACCAGCATAAAGTTTTTTCAATCGCATTTGATTTAGAAATTATGTCACTTTCATGCAAAACAATATAAATGGAAGTCTTAAAAATTAAATCTAGACAAAAAATATAAAAGCGGTGTAGAAATAAATCACAACAATTAGGTACTCTAAATGGGTACCGAGAATTTATTTTACATTTATTCAATAAAACTCCAACATATTGGTTCTTTTAGATTTCTACTTTCTTCGATTTATGTAGGTAAGATACAGCCGTTGGGGCAATCTGGTTTAAATTTATTGA
Organism: Perizoma flavofasciatum; assembly: GCA_958496245.1. Classification (NCBI taxonomy): domain Eukaryota; kingdom Metazoa; phylum Arthropoda; class Insecta; order Lepidoptera; family Geometridae; genus Perizoma; species Perizoma flavofasciatum. Next base: position 5,536,444 of record OY292425.1, on the reverse strand, counting down.
TTCTCCTACTGTGGCTATGCCCTACGCAAAATTTACCGATGGGGCCTTCGAACGAATAGGTTTGTGATTCGTAAACATATTTTATGGGAAAAAAGAAAAAAAGGTTGGCCTTATCTTATTTTCTATTAGCAGGGTAGAACATAAATCAATGAAGAGATGTGATAAGAATAGATTAATAATTTTTTTCATGAGAATTAGAACTGATGCGTCATGATCTCTGACCATTAACTTTTTGTAAGTTCCAGTTAATAAGTAGGGAAAGTAGCTTGTCAAATGTATAACATAGTTACTAACCAAACATTCTTCGGTGTTAAATGATCCATATTGGATCAGCCATCAAATAACGCTTAATAAAATAACCAGAAGTCCACAGTGGAATTGATCGCCATTAGCCTCTTATTTTGAGAGCTAAATAACAATGGGGTTAGGTTGTGAAGCATGTCATTTTCCTGTTTCATGCATATTTGATGGCATGACAAAGCGAGTAAGAACAATTGGTTATCGCCCTGTATATTTATTACTCGCGACGTAAAGAATCTTTATATGCATTTGCCGTAAGAGGTTGTTTGTCTGTTTACCCGCTACCATTTATCTCCGAAACAGCTTATCTGATTAAAATCTATTTTTTTGCAATCAAGATAGGTTTTATTGCCACTAGGGGGCGCTACTACAGACGATGGAAAAACGACATCGGATCAATATTTTTCAAAAATTTACTAACTTTCTTCTGATCATGGCTTCGCTCTCATGATACCCGGATAACTAGATATCTCTCTCATCTCGCGCAATGCTGTTACTGCCTGACGATTGAATAGAGAGAGTTTAAGCTCATATTTAAACTTACAAATTCTATTAGTGTTATCTACCAACTTATTAAGTTTTGAATATACAGTTCGGCAGTAATCGTCGGACAAACGAATAGTCGGATTGCCCCCAATAGACTAAAATATTGTTATTTGCCTCGCTCACTCTATCGAAACGACGTAGTTTAGGTGTTATTTCAGATCGTGAAATATATATAGTCATTACGAATGTTATAGATCCTTAGATCTTGATAAACGATGTCTACTAATCCAATTCTGTCAACTACTGCATTATTTGCAAAAGAAATTGGCTATCGATGTCACTGCCACACTATGGCAAGAACTGTTCGACACTAACAATTTTATTGGTTAGCAATTAATTTTATAACGTATGGTGTCAATCAGTTCCGTGGTAAGACTGCTCAATAATTTAGCTACCAAATGAACCGGGAAACACTTGAAATACATTCGAAATAGGTTTAGTCACAAATAACTATAAGTCTCTTTGAATAGTTTTTGTGTTTTAGAGAAGGAAGAGGAGAGTTGAGTACGTCACAGCGTCATTAAAAATATCAGTCTTATAGGTTAGACTGAAATATCCAATAAAATCTGAAAATTACCAGGACCGAGCCCCGAATAACCGGATCGAAAACCCGAGGTTTTATATCCGTTCGGGGTACCGCCAATACGACAATTAATAAGAATCATGGCAATAATCATGGCAACTAATAAGTAGTTCATATTATCATTATTTACCAAAGATTGTGTATGGAACCCTTGCGTGAGTTTGACATGCATTTAGTCTGTGTCCTACTAAAATTATTAAATTATTTATACAAGAGTTTAGATGTTTGGAAGTTTGTTGTTAAATAACTCCGCAACGGCCGAACCGATTGGGATGAAATTTAGAACAAGACCTAAAATAACTTAAAGGCCACTTTTTATAAGGGTAACACTTGAGCGAAGTCATGGGGAAAAGCTTGTTATTAATATTATTTAAAATTCTCCACTACACTCCGATCTCCAAATGCTTGTAATGAAGTATCATAAATTAACTAGTTTTTGTAGAAATACCGTAAATAAAGATACTTTCAACTAATTTAAATCGTTCTGCCACTGAGTTTGACAGCCTTATTGAACTCCAAGCGGCTGTACATTATTATCAAAGGTCACCTTATTTCTATGTTACAAATCTCGCTCGATAATCTCTGTGGTGCAGTGGGCGAAAGCCCGCCTGAGATGCAGAAGGTTACGGGTTCGATTCCCGCCTTGGAACAAATGTCTGTATGGTCTGCAAATATTTGTTTCGGGACTGGGTGTTTTTTATGATATGAAAAAGTATATATAAGTAGTATATCAATCATGTAGTTCCCATAATGCAGCTTAGTTTGGGGTTAGATGATGTTACGTGAAAAATGACCAGCATTATTTATTTATTTAATATAAATCATCCATTTACATCTACGATTTTAGGAGTCAGTCCCAAAAAAATAAATAAAAAAATGAGCTTGTTACACTCACTTTTTGCAATGCAGTTTATATATAAGCCCGCTAAACTATCTAAACCATCCAAAATCCAAACAAAACTAGCAGCCATACCAGTATTAACGATCACAGTTTCAGTTCAAAAAACGATTCATAAACCAGTGAAAATCGGTTCATGTTAAACTGCAAAGACTGAAACCGGTAACTAGTAAATTAACAAATGTGGGCACTTCCGTGACAGGAAAGAAACACTTATCGCGTTCATTGTAAGTACAGTTAGCAACACAAATTGTTGTAGATTAACGATACCCTTGCATAAAAATTATGCTGGAATTTACCGTGGCATATGTGACTTTTTTAGTGTATAATAAAGTAGTAAAAGAATTCCAGAATCTAAGAAATTGTTTGAAAACTTGTTATTTCCCTGTTTTTTAGAATTTCTACACATTAATAAATGTACTTGACTCTTGTTGAATTGCGAAGTTCACAAAAGTAGTAATGGGTACGAAAGGAGCCTCCCTCTATATTGAATATGGATTTAATATATGGTGAAATGTGAAATGTTGTAAGTTGAAATAAATAAATAAATTTCATCGGTCACTAGGTCGTTTTTTAAGTAACTACGAGTATACCAAGAAAAAGAAAGAGCCAATGATAAAAAAACTGAAAACACTGTAACAAGTTTTACCTTTAAATAAAAAAAAAACATGGTCATAAAACTCAGAACAAAGAATTGTTTTCCCCCCGAGAGGTACTCTCCCATTCAAGTTTCCACCTTAATGAGAGATAAATTCTGGACGTGACGTAGTCATCCATGCGTCCGTAGTGTAGGTAAATAAGCAGAGATTTCCCAAGCCATCTTCCGTATTTACTAAGACATTCGAACTAAGTTCAGATACACACAAATAAACACAACGACAGGTCCTTGTACATTTATTGAAACTTAATGTATGTTTGCAAAAGTATTAATCTGGATAGAAAAAATAACAGAGAAAAACAAGAAGTAAATACTAAAACTCGCAAAGATACTCTTGCTGTTTCTACTACTAGGCTCAATAAAGTTAAGTGTATTGTTTGAAGGACAATCTATAGCAAAATTCTGAGTGTAAAACTGTCGAATAGTAAGTAACTCTTTTATTTGTTGATTTTTGTATTTGAATTATATAAAAACGTGTGCATTCTAAACTTATCTCAAAATGCATAAAACTGAGCTAAAAATCGGTATGTGACACATGGACGGACTGGCAGTCTGACAGAGGATATGGAAGCTTCCTAACCCTAAAAATGCAACAATAATAAAACTCTTAATTTTCAATGGCTGTAGTAGAGAAGCGGGTACAACCTCTTGATAGAGATGCAACTCATTTGTAAACTCCTCATGGCCACAATATAAGTATTCTTGCCCTCAATATGCCGGCACGCCCTCTCGCGTTACGCGTCATACAGAAGCACCAAAAACACAATTTTAGCCTCTCTTGTAGACAAGAGAGGCTAAAATTGACTCTCTCCCTAGAGTGAGAGAGTTTCGCTTCTATGGACATGCATTGGGAACATAATCCATCCATAACCTTTGACGCTCATAACGCCAGTGGTTCATCATTTCATCAGGCCTCTTTAAAGTTTCCACTTTAATAAGATTAGCCTTTAGAAATTATCCAAGCTTTATTTTAGTATAATAATATACAAATCATTAAGTATGAGCGATAAAAAACTGTTATTTTCGACAATACTCTGATATCTGAGTCAGTAACTGTTCTTTCTTTCATTCAATTCTTATACTGGGTTTACGGGTATTGAACTTCAAGCTTCGACTACCTATGAACGCATTTTGGGTCAAACTTAATGGGTTCTCAAATCTCTCCTTTATTCTTTATTAGCCCACGGCTTCGCCCGCGTGGTACCCGCGTAAAAAGTAACTTATGTATTATTTTGATGTATAAGCTATATTACTGTAAAGTTTCATCCAAATCCGTTCAGTAGATTTGACGTGAAAGAGTAACAAACATCCATCCTCACAAACTTTCGCATTTATAATAGTAGTAGGATTGCACACACAGAAAATACAGACAAAAAACTTACATATAGGACATGTAAATAGGTGAGCTTAACCCTAGCAAGAGGTTTCTTCCAGCAAACTTCATAAGGCCTTTCATAAGGTTCCATTCTTAAGAACAATACATAGGGTTTCCGGACTTTAAAAAAGTGAGTTACAGCGGACACTGTGATTAAGATACAAGATAAGAGTAAACTCATAGGAACAAATCACTGTGCATCACTGTACTATATTTTTCCAACGTTCAAATAAATAGGAGACTAACTAATTATTACTACTAAATTTTGAAGAAGCTAATAGACGAAACCAATGACTTATGCTGGCGCTTACCATGGTCAGAAAATTAGAATTGCTATTTAATGAGGTATAATGTCACCAGCCTTTTGGGTACTCTGCCTGCGGTCGGTGACTTAAATCTGTTTTCTACCTGTAGTGATAGGACTACAGGTACAGTCAGTCTTCTTTTCCTATTTTATTATTGTGTAGATATTTTATTATAATTGTTCTGTTTTTAAAGTATTGCTTTTATGTGACCAACCGCGTAGTGTTGCCAAAAATGGGATATACTAACCGTACTTACTCGTAGCTCTCACGTACACGAAATTCACGGCAGGTAGCTACGTCATCAAAACGTCTCCATTTGTCATCTTAATAATGAAGTGGACGATTTTAAAGAGTGATTACGTGAAATACGTTGCGGCCATAAATTCGTGGAAATGTCGAATCAGATTACAGTAGAGGTATTTTTTTTATACAACTAATGTGACAAACAAACTTACGGCCTACCTGTTGATAAGCGGTTACCGTAACTTAAGTCATGTAGTTCCCATAATACAGCTTAGTTTGGGGCTAGATGATAATGTGTGAAAGATGACCAGCATTATTTATTTATTTAATATTCATCATCCATTGACATCTACGATTTATGGAGTGGGTAGTCAAACCACAAATAATGGATTTGTAACATACTTACGTTTTGCAATGCAGTTTTCAGTAGACACACAATAAGCCCGCTAAACTATCTAAGCCATGCAAAATCCAAACCAAACTAGTAGCCATACCAGTATTAACGGTCACAGTTACAGTTTAAAAAACATTAAGCAATGAAAATCGGTTCCTGTTTAACTGCAAAGACTGAAACCGGTAACTAGTTAATTAACAAATGTGGGCACTTCCGTGATAGGAAAGAAACACTTATAAGAGCTCTACTATTTCTAAACTATTAATTTAAAACTATTTGTAATCTTTTTCAGCAATGAAAACCATATTTTTTCACAGCTGGGACTGGGCTAGATCTTTCGTCGTCATGAAACAGTTAAAAGTATTTTAAATTTTTGTGACTGACAAACATACATTTTTTGAGCGACGAATACAGAGATAAAGTATCTTCATGGCCCTAAAACTCTTTTTCACGAACATACAGGCCTAAGCACGAATGATTCACGTTACCGTTACGTTAGCGATACGATAGCAAACGTAAAATATTTGCCGAAGCAATTAAAAAGATTTATATGTAACGTTACGCTTAAATTAGACATTTCTGTGGTCGTTACGCTTACGATATGTCAAATACGATATGCAGATATGTCAAATGGCCAAAGACATACGCTAGCTTAAATTTTTGAGTAGGTGTTTGGATTGGTTTTCGTTTAGAAACTTACGTTTTTGGTTAATTCTGATGAGAGTATATAAAAAATTGTGTTGATTTTAATAGCTGACAGCTGTATCGTTATACAGTTGAACTGAATATCTAATGAAGGGAAACAGTTCTGAATTGCACGTGTGGTGAAACGAAAGATCGTGATAACGTGATAACAACAAGAAGTTCCAAAGTGATTTCCTGGAAAAAATAAATCCCACAAGAGAATTTGTATCGTCTCAAGATAACATTTTACCAGCAACTAAAGTTTGAGAACAACTAGGTGGGTATTCTATCATTTTGATAAAGCAAACTGTTTTCTTTCAAAGTCCTTAAGATAAGAATGTTTGCTTGGGCTACGCAATCTCAGCGGCAAAAAAATCAGGATGTTAAGATAACGCTGCTCTTGTCAAACAAACTAAATTATATCATGTTGCACACCAGATGTGGCAGATATGGTTTTTTGTCACAGGTGGGGAGAGGAATAAGTGGCAACTTAACTTTTTGAAATATTAATAAATCAGTTATCTTCTTTTACTTTAAAAGATAAATTATTGTCTGCAAACAGCTCATATTAGAAGAGGTGGTTTAAGAGGTTTTAAAATGATAATAAATAAATAAATAAATAATGCTGGACATTTTCACACAGCATCATCTAGCCCCAAACTAAGCAGAGCTTGTATTATGGGAACTACATGACTGATATACTACTTATATACATTTTTTTTTGTAAATACATACATATTATACATAGAAAACACCCAGACCCGAGACAAATATTTGCAGATACAAACATTTGTCCCGTGGCAGGAATTGAACCCGCAACCTTCTGCGTCTCAGGCGGGCCTTCACCCACTGTGCCACAGTGGTCGTCAATCATTTGATTTGATTTGTATCATTCAAGTAAGATCTACGTGAATGATACAAATCATTCGCGTAGATCTTACTTTGTAAACTGTGTAATAATGACTCAAAATAATATTCGGTATGTAAAATACTAAAACGAAAATATTGTAGCTCATTTCCTCACGTCTATTTATCGTTACTAATATTAATTATGTAATTAGTCTTATTAAACACAGACAAATTCCAAGATATACTGGCTATTAAAAGATCTTGAGGATTTCCGAAAATAAAACTCAGAGCTCTCGCATTTCTCTTGTACAAAATTATGTCTACCCGATTTCATGACCCAAATAAGCATACAAAGCTATTATCAAAAGATGTACAATAATGCTCTTGCAAACATTTATATCTTCACTTACCATTATCAGCATGAGATGCGATGCTTTGTCGACGAATCAGCTATTAATAGTATATAACTATGGTCATTTTATTGATATTATTATCCTATAAAAACAAACCATGTATGTATTAAAACTTTGTACCTAACTTTGTTCGCGATTAAAATTAGTTTCTCTGTAATTTAAAGTCAAAGTCAATAGGTATTTATTCATTGGAATCGCAAGAACCAGAATTGTCGACTTGTGAACTAAGTGAATTTATTTTTTATAAAATTTTCCTTACTGAGGTAACAAACTTGAGTTTTTTATGACCTTTCATTCAGCTTTAATACAAGTGTGGTGATAATCAAACAAGGTAGAGTAATTAAATGTTAATTTCATAAAACTACGGTTCAATAAAGCTGTTTCAGTCTAGGTTTTAGAATATTCTGCAATAATAAAAGCACCGACGGTAGAGCAAATTGTAGTTCCCGAATACAATACATTCCTACGCACACTAACAGGTAGAATTAACGAGAGCATTAACGTCACATTATCATTTTAAAAACAACCATAACAAAGTTTTATCACTTCGTGAACAAGATGATCGTTTTGACTCAGGTTTGGAATTTTGTGTTGCTATACTACGAAAGTAAACTTTGAACGGCTAATGGAAACGGTATCAATTTGAATGCATGAGTGGACAATTATACTACTATAATAATTACTTACAATAATAATGATAGTATAAAAAGTAACACATTTTTATTATCATTCTTAATGAAAACAAAAGATGGAAGATCCTAGGAAGGTATAACCCCCTTTCACAAAGAGGAATTATCAATCTCTTTAGATCACCTCGTTAATAAATTACCTTGGTAGTATCACCCTGGTAAATGAGAATTTGGTAAATATTCTTAACTTATCGAAGATTCTAGAAATGTCTATCAAATAAATTTGACATAGAATAGGTTTTTGGCGAATTATAATTAGCATAACTTTATCGACACCGGGCGGGCGGTCGGTAGAATACCAGGCGAATGCATTATTGAAGTAATCTTCATTTTGCATCCATTACTATGCATGTTCTATTCCGGATTTTGTGGATTCCCAACTGCGTTAGAAAGGGATTTCAACTCAAAGTTAGCGGTTATAAGACTGAATATGCAGTGAGCTAATCTAGAGGCGTACGACACGTATGGGACGCGTCAACTCGAGCCGAGAAGCGTAGGTGCTCGGCTGTGATCTGCGTAGTGTCGAAATCGGCTTTCAGCAGGACATGCCCCCGAATTTGCATTTTGCATATCTTCTGCTACGTTCCTATTTTAAATATTCAAACATAATCATCTCCGGAACTAAACTTAGAAGACACACTTCGACCTCTTCTTAGTTTTGATCAAAACTTCCCATTTAATTAAACCGTTGCATTTGATACAGGCGTACTTAGTTGAAGTTCCATTCTAAGCGTTTCTTGGCCGAGTTGAGGAATAATACTTGCGTTATGTTAATAAAACTGCTCATAAGAACCGAAAAGTCTAACAAACAAAGTGTATCCAGGAGGTCAGTACAGCTGGCATATATTTATTCAAATGTGGATGGGAGCATGAATAAATTAGATGCAATATCAATGCCAGATAACGACAGTAATTGCCCTATAAAGACGAGGAACGATGCCACAACGCCTAGAAATCGCAATTACGGCCACAAGCATGTTGTCACGAACATGCGCAGCTATAACGTATTACTAGCATGACATTTTTTAAGTTTCCCATTTTGCTTTTAGTACCTATTTGGATACGAAACTGCATGCCTTCTGTTCAATACAATTACAATATTTTCAGAAACAAACAATAAAGAGGCAGTATTTTCCCGCAGCAAGTTCTAGTAGTCCGATGAGTCATCACTATTCGGATAATCCACAAGCAAATTTTGAAGCCAAATGGATGGCAATATGGAGCGCTAAAGCGTTTTCTGGAAATAGAATGCGTGATCATAAACTTTGTTCACTTCACGCGAGAATAATTCAAAAATTTGGCCGAGGAATCCATAGCGAGTCCAATCGTGTATACGCAGAGTAATATGGTTCACAATGTATGGCGGATTTAGAGTATTCCGAAGGAATATATACGGCCTCAGTTTGCACTCGTGAGATATTTGGGTGGCCCGCGTCGCTCTAGATATTGGTAAAACGTTGGAAACCTTCCACGTGAAATGGACGATTGGAGACGTTTCAAACGCCAATGGAGTATATAGCCTTTGAATATTTTTATTAAAGTTCTATTGAAGCACAACTTATTGAAGAAACTTAATGGTTCGAGAAATATATTGCTTAATTAAAGTCACATCAAATTGACCATCAAGCAAGTGATAAAAACACGTTAGATGTTTCCATTAGTCAGTTGTCGGATGTAATTATGTATTTTCAATTCACAAAAACATTTCATCATTTTGTTACATGTGTCTTTAATCATCACGCCGGGTGTCCAAATTTGATGGAGAGTCACAATTCTATTCTCAGTCTCCTGAAAACCGAAGCTAGGTTGAATTGGAGCACATTGAAATTTAGCAACTGTCTGTCAAGCCGACTCCACCGCATTTTTTTAACCTTTTATTTATAGTTCATGATATTTTAGTAAAATAGTTTCTAAACAAACTCCACGGGATAAAAAAAACAAAACAGAAAAATCGTTGTCTGGTTTAAAACAGCCCACAAATTAAATAAGAACTCAGTTCAAGTATGTTCAATTGTTATAGAATTGGTAATAAATAGAATAGATCTTGTATTTCTCATAATACTATGTTCTGTATGTTAAGTAAGTATGACAAATAGTTAGAGAATAGTTACTAGGTACTATGGACAATTCTAATCTAAAGCACAGATATTCTAAAGAAGAGAACTTAGGAGAGAACATACCAAAAGAACAGACATATGAGTGTATAAACTGGCATTAAAATCAACTTTTGGCACTGTTCCAGGCCACAGAAGTAGATACCTATTGTTTGCCGTCTTTGCAGGAAGCATACGTAAAGTAAAACCTATTATATTAGCCATTCTAAAGGTTTTTAAATCTATTATGTATGGCTTACAATAATGTCACAGTTCAGTAAAATAAAATTTGTATATTTTTCTACCCACGACCCAAGGAGTTGTGTGCAATGCGTTTGGGATGAAAATTTGTTTGTTTGCTGGTAGTGTGGATGTTTACAATCATTTTATGTGATTTTAATGTTGGTACATACATAGGTTCTATTGCCATAAGTCCCAAGTATTCTAATAGGATGGGATGTGAAACGGCGTAACCTAATGTCATGCAGTTTTTGTAATATTTTTGTGTGGTTTTAAGGAAGGTTAAGGTTATTAGATAGGTTTTGACTGGATAACGCTGCAATAATGCAATGACGAAATTATCTTTCAGGTTTTAGAATTTTGTAAAAAGTATTTATTTTACCAAATTTAGATTTCCACATCTAAGCCATGTGCCTAGTAGACGCTACTATTTTTTTTCATAAGAATAAAACCCTTCAATATAACACTAACTGTAAAGCACGTCGATAACCAGCTACATAAGATGTACGACCGCGTAAAAATAGGAATTTCTAAAATTACCGCGTAGTGGTCGCATTATTTAGTGTCGTTCCACAAGTTGTGTAGTTTGTGAAATAGTTCAAGTCGATCATTATATTATGGAATAATTTGTTCATTGACATGATGGACACTAATGTCGCCGTTAGTATTGTGATGGTATTTAGCCCGCCTTTGAGAAAGTGATAAATCTGACACGACTTCCTGAGCATGGTCGCTCTGTTATGCAAATGCACAACCAATCGTTTTGTGACGGACACAATGCTTAATGCAACGCAAGTAGGGCATGTTGACTTGACATCTTCAAAGTTCAAACATGATATAATGACACAGTATAGAAAAAGAAAAACAGACATTTTTTTAACCTCCAACTAAGAAGAGGGGTGCTATAATAAATTTCTAGCCAATTTCTAATAGGTCTTTATCTATGAAACTATCTATAAATGGTTTTTTATTTTTTATAATGACACAGTATAGAAAAAGAAAAACAGATATTTTTTTAACCTCCAACTAAGAAGAAGGGTGCTATAATAAATTTCTAGCCAATTTTTAATAAGTCTTTATTTATGAAACTATCTATGAATGACCTTTTCCTATGAAATTGCCGTGTTATCAAATAAGCCACTTTTAAATAAAATAGCACTGATTTGGATATGTATTTACCAAATTGATAAAATAATGAAGTCTCGAAAATATGTTTAATTAAAAAAAATCCTCAAAACCATAGAATGATTCAAACAAATCAAATCAAATCATTTATTGCGAATATGGGTAGATAGATAGATAAAACATTTATTCGTTGCTACAGACACACACCAATATACATTTTATTGACAGTAAGTTTGTGTTTGTGTGTGTTGCAGTACAACAAAAAGGCCATGGCTCAGTGAAAATTTTTGCTTAAAAGCTAAAACACTGATTTTCAGCCAAAAACCTGTTGAGACCAAGTAGAACGAGTTGCAAGTGTACCTAGCTACGAATGATTGTAGTTGTGTTGCGAGTAGCGTTCATACATTTAAAAGAGAAGAATCAAACTAAAAAGATGTTATAAAACCCATCCCCATCCATTTTTACATACCCATCTTAAAAAGATGTTTAAGATGGGTATGTAAAAAGATGTTATAATTTATAATATAGGATTACTATAACGAACTTTCTATCATGCAAATATAGTATAGTCAAGTAAACAAAAGAAGAAGAGTCATTGAATCTCATATTAACTTATAGATGAACCTATGCGATTAAATTATAAAGAAGATTAAAATATCGATGCCATTCATCACAGAAGTAATATTTAAACGTGATACAAAATCATTTTTTGTACTGATTGTACTTTGCAATTTTTAATATTGAAATTTGAACCATAAAAGCAGTGGGCGTGGACAGTTTCTACTGGGAATGAAAATAATATTAATTTTGAAAGTATTACTAGGGACCCGCAGTCCATTTTATTCGGAGTCCCTACCGGGAATGACTCCATTGATTGAGTCAATAAATAATCATAATACTAAAATAAACATTTTCATGCAGTAGTTTTATAACTGTCTTGTAATATTGTCTTGTGGAAAATATTGTGAGAGGCTGTTTCCATAACATTAATTAAGATTAAGATTGCTCGATTAGCCAACTGTTTCCCGGATTTTTAGTTATGCAATCCGGGAAACAGTTGTAGCCATCATATGCACCAGCTTCGACGACTTTGTGAGCCGTCGCCGAATAGCCTGCAGACTAAACGCATTTCTAATTAGGTATCTGTGGCCACCTCGCGTACTCGTCCAAGTAGATGGCTGCGTGATGAGAGCAGGTATCTTAAGGATCTGAAAGTTATCAGTTACTGTTAGAAAATTTAATTTAAGCTCAAAATGTTTAGTTTTAACGTCATCAAACTGGAGTGCAGACTCCAGGGTCTGATGATGATCAGTATAGTATTAAAAGGATCTGGAGTGCAACTGGTTCTTCGATTTCAATGCGGTTTTTTATTTAAAAGCTAGTGTTTCCAAGTTGACATTTAAGCATTAATCCTTATTCTATTATAAACGTGAAAGTTTGTGAGGGTGGATGTTTGTTACTCTTCACGCAAAAACTACTGAACAGATTTTAATGAAAATTTACAGTAATATATTTTTAATAATAATATAATAATAATAATGCTGGGCATATTTAGCCCCAAACTAAGCAGAGCTTGTATTATGGGAACTATGACTGATATACTACTTATATATTTTTTTTTGTAAATACTTACATATTATACATAGAAAACACCCAGACACCAGACAAACATTTGTCCCGCAGCGGGAATCGAACCCGCAACCTTCTGCGTCTCAGGCAGGCGTTCGCCCACTGCCCCACAGAGGTATAGCTTATACACATAGGCTACTTTTAATCCGGGTACCGCGCGGGCGAAGCCGTGGGCGGAAGCTAGTGACTTACTATTGGATTTAATAAGTAGCACTAATAATCTAATGGTCGGAGGTATTTAAAATTTTGAAAAATAAACTGGTCTCGATTTATCCAAAAGCTTCTCTTTTAAACTTATGACAGTTACAATAGTAATAAACATGAATAAGCAGGTAGGTAGGTAGGTAGGTACTTAAACGTCTACGTCAACAGCTGAATTATTACGGATGACATGCACAAAACCATTAAGTTCATTAGTGCCATGATTCCCATGGCTGTAGGACCGTAAATACAACCGCAGTTGTCAACGAAGCCCGACTAAAATAACGTCAACCCACATTGATTGATGTCAGGTCACACGCACGCTGCTTTTGACATCTTCCCGTCAAGTAAAAGCTGTGCCAGCCGACTGGCTCCCGCCTGCGGTATTTTTTCTATTAGCTAGACGTAACGGTAGAGATGTGCGGTCATATGAGCTGATGAATTTTAGACGCTTTCTTTCGAACAGGAAATTCATCGTCACACAAAACGCGACGGGTACCGAGGAACGTAACTCGGTTGTCGTCGAACGCCGACGCCAGCGGCAGAAATAGGGATATGATTTTTATTTTATTCCTGTTAGTGTGTCGGTGAATTGGCGTACCCTCCCTTGCGAGTGAGTAAGTATTAAAAGTGTTGCCGGGAGCAAGTTTTATTCGATATTTTCACGTAGATGATTGTGTTAGTAACCTTGCGCATGAGGCTGGGCGCAATCTCCGGTCGTGTTGCGAATGTCACCCGCCATCCCCGATGTCGCGTCACAGCGACTGCACTGTCAATTCCCCCGTTGAATAGCCTCATTTTGGCAAATAGATGAGCCTGTGATAATTAGAGATTAAGAAATAATAATAGATTTGTTTAAAAGAGTTATTCAACTAATTTAATTAAGCTGAATCACATTTAAAGAAATGTGTTTATAACTCGTAATTATGTTTTTTTTACTAATGTAGGATTTCATTAAATTTTTCTTGAATATGGTATTTATTTATAGCACAATAATAGCTGCAATAATATTCGTATTTTTTATTCACTACCTAAGTAAATACCTACTTAATTAAAAAAATTAGGCAATAATGATAAATGATTATAAACAATAAAAACCAAGCTTATTTTATAAATCTAAATCTAAAATCCTGAATTAACGAAACTTGGAATGGAGGTAGAGAAAATTCTGACGATATTTTCCAATCGCAGCTTGGGATCTAGTTTCCGTCGCGATAAGTAAGTTACTGTTGTTAGCGAGGAAAGGGCGGAGAGGATGGATAGCTCATCCATACAATTAATAAACGAACCGACATGGGGTTTAAACGGATTCGATGATTTGTGAAATTGTGTTATATACGACTCAAGATTACTTACTGGCTGTGATGTCTGAGAATCTCGTAGGTTTGTACCGTAGATTACTAACTTGATGTTGGGGATATCCGATCATTGTCCGATATTTGTCCAATAAAATACTATGTACACTGGGTGGCGGTATTTTGGGCACCAACATAAGCCATATATGGGGCAGGAATTATAAAAATGATGTAAAAAGTTCTTTGGGATGCGAGGGCGCAGGTTCGTTGCACTATTTCGTTTATTTTCATATATTATGAAAATATCATCCAAATTTTCTCTACCTCCACTGGAAGCTTCGTTTGATTAGGATATAAATGTAGATTTGGTTCTCTTCAAAAACCAAGTGTTCATAATCATTTATCTCTGGAGCAAATGCTTCCTAGTGCTTCCGTGTTAAATATATTTTAGGAGATATACCTACAAACAATATAATTTTATTCAAGAGAAAAATCCTACCGAATCTTTCGTTCGGACATTTTAAATATTTATTTTTAAACGGGCATTCGTTTTTAAAGGTGTGCACATGTCTTAAAGATACTTCATAACGGCTTACATTACCACAACGCATATTATTGTCAAGCGAGGACGTGTCAAATGTCTCTCCGGGCGACTGCAATAGAATGCAGTGCGTTCAGAGCTACCAGACCTGTTTGCTTATCACCAGTATCCTACTCAAAACACCACTCTACAGACCTCCTTATAGAGTCGACATTTCCCCGTAAAGAACAAGTTCTAGATAGCCTTCAGCTAGCAGCAGTTCATTTGTTTCCGTTAGCACTTCTCGTCTTCGGGAACGTATCGAATGTTCTATTCTTGATTGAAGACACACGACCCAGCCGGTTGTGACAGTAGCCTAAACAAATAAGAAAACCGAATACTATTTGACAGAAGTTAAACTAAAAACTGAACTAGTTGTTGCCAGTGATGTGTTAAAATTTTCGTCACGTGTCCAAATAAACGCGCGCCGCAAAACCCATGATCTACCGTTTAGTGAACAACTAAATGGGAGGTTGATAACCTAGTCTGATGGTGGCGCACTAATTGAAATATGCCGAGTCCTGCCTGACAGTGACACCCTTTTATTTATGCGCATATTCAATACTAATGAGTGCAAATGGCACTTAATGGTAACAAGCGTGAAAATGATATTCTAGTTAAATTTACATCTGAAAATTTAGATATCTGTAGGGCAGGGACTATTGGTAAAGGTTGTAGGTTCGAATCCAATTGCGGATTTGATTTGCATCGGTGAGTGCTTTCGTTCAATGTTCTTTTGTTTTAATCAACTTGTATTAAAAGTGGTTATCTACCCTTATTCTACTTTTTAAAATTCAATCTGTATAAAAGATAGTTAAAATACAATCTCGATCTGATGTTTTATAGTCGGTTGAAATTGCAATTGAAAGTAGAATTGCATTAATATAATAATTACCAGAATCTAGATAGGTCAATAATAGCTCTAACATACTTTGTATTATTTAGATTGAGATTTTTTTAGTTTTTACGATCGAAAACTTCCGTTCTATCATATATCAGTCACTGCAAGATTTCATTGCTATTTTAAAGTTTTACGGCTTGTTGACCTTCAGCCTAAACTTCGGAGTTGATAAGACATCCCAAAGATGTGATTGAGTATTTTTTTCTTTCTCTGTCTCTCTTGTTTCAAAACACGAAATGAAACGGGTCAAGTGATGAGACACAAAAAGACTGAAAGAGATCTCTTCGTGAAAAACAGATTAAGGTACAGTCTTTAGTCTACATTCTAAGTGGAGTCTTTTTTTTTAATTCTAATTTTTAAAATCACGTTAGTTTCTGCCCCCGGCTTAGTACCCTAGGTCGTTATTCCAAGTCATGAACTTATAGGTTATCTATTGCAAATGCGATTAGCAAATTTTGGTTCGCAGTGGTTCCAAAGTTGGCATTATAATAAAACTGTTACTAGCACTAGTAAACTAAAATGAAAATTCGCAGTAATTCCAAAACGGTAATGATCATTGGAACTACCGCGAATGATCCATCAAAATACAGTATTTTTATAGATCATTCGCGGTAGTACATTCAGCCGTTCTGACCATTGCTGGTAAAACAGTATGAGCATAGATAAACTGTTTCATAATCAAACTCCTTTGGTTATGTTGCGGCTGAAATCCAGAATTGACAACTGGATGTACCTACCCTCACAAGCACATAAATAATTGACAAATTGACGTACAAAAGCCCAGAAGCGCTTAGCTGTAAATCTGTAACATGTGTTCCGGATCTTTTGGTGGACAGTGTTATGCTCATTACCCATCATACCTACCACATTCTAGGTTTCTTGGTACCCATGACTCTGGAAACGCCATTAACGGTCATTGCTGACCATGCTAAACGTTGCTTTACCCAGCAAGCGTTATGAACAATCAAGCTATACATGCACCGCAAGTATCTAGCTCTCGTTCCTTGACATCATTAAAAAAAACTTGTCGTTTAATAATTGGGACATAATACGAGTGTACATAAAAAAACACGTCTGAATTACCCATGATGAACTTCCTCAGATTCATATCCAACGCGTAGACCTTTGAGTATAACAAGAAGGGGGTAATCAGAGGCACGTCCAAACATTACATATGGCACATGCCCGCAGTTTGCCCACGTTGGCCCAGTGCTTGCGGGACGTTTTTAGGTTCTACTCACACCAAGCGCATCTTTAGGAAACACCACCACAATGCAGTATATAGTCTGTTTTTGGTACAATGTTATGTTAGCAATGTTTTTCATCGAATGGGGCTTAGGTTTAAGCTACTCATGCTACCCTCCTGCCGAGATTTACTATTATGTAATCATGCCCCGAACTTGTCTGGCTATTTACTGCAGATACAATGTTGCCTCAATATTGTATCTGCATTAAAACTCTGTCTGATTCAATAAAAGGTCTGGGTGTTCTATGTATGTATTTGCAAAAAAAAAAATATACTTAGTTTATCAGTCATGTAGTTCACATAATACAAGCTCTGCTTAGTTTGGGGTTAGATGATACTGTGTGAAACTGTCCAGCGTTATTTATTTATTTTATTTATTATTCATATTTCTATAAGATCCCTGAAAAAAAAAACGATTTTGTATATTTTAAAGTCAGTTTTATAGAAGTAGTAGAGCTCCTTGTAAAAGAGCTCGTTCGGGGAAGTACTACCACCATACCTATTTCTGTTGTTAAGCAGTAATATTCCCGTTGCTGTGTTCCGGTTTGAAGGGTATGAGTGCCGGTGAAATTACAGGCACATGACACTTTTTTACCCGTTATGTCTCAGTGTCGCCAACGCGCGAGTGATAGTTCTGATGTTTGCAAACGTCCATAGATTACGGTAACCGCTTACCAACAGGTGGGATGTATGCTTGTTTGCCACTATAGTCGTATAACAAAGTTTTAGTATCTACGTAAATTTTCTTAGAATTTCTGCTTTGACAACACTCGTCGGTGTGTCAAAGTGAACTCACCACTTTGACACACAGGCTTGTACTACATATTAATTATTCCGTGACACAAGTGACAATTGGCGTAGGTTATCTAAGCATTTTTACAACAGCTACTAGCTTATTTTCTCCCGAATAATTTTATTCAATTCACTGGAAAATAATATAATTAGTACCTATTTGATTTACGTAATCGGACAAAGCCTACGATATCCAATAAGACTCCTGTAGATCGAACGGGGTTTTTGTTTCATACTGAATTAGCGCATAAATTCTCCTTACAACCCATCATACATATTACGAGTTCAGTTTACTATCCGCTGGTGCGTGCATACAAAAGTAGTGCCAAAGCATACATGAAACGCAGAACAACGCAAAATAACAAGGTTTCATTTATTCTGAGAAAACCGCGTCCACACTGAATGATGCCTTGCTTAGCGCTTAGTATCTTGAAAGCGGCTGCATAGAGGAATTAATGATATGAAATTGACAGCGCCTTGATCTATGAAGCGATGTGAGTGAATGCGTTTCGATTTCTCAATTGAAATAGACATGTTTACGTATACAGAAGTAAAATAAAATCGATCTAGGAATTTTTCAGCCATCACGTGTGGATGTCACTAGACTCTAAGCAAGAAAGCAGTACGGACGTAATGGCTAGAAACTATTCCAGATGATTACAAAACGGTTGCAGTCATATGACTGCCTGCAAACTAAAACAGGCACATAATACCATTACGAAAAAAAGAGTCAATAACGCTATCAATCAATATGTCACGAATATATTCCTTGTTAATAATTGGTACTGCCATGTCATGTGTCTCCGACTTCTTTTAGGACATTATAAGAAATCCAGCTATCAGATTTATGACGCTGTTCAATTTGTTAAGATCGGTAGGTTCCTAATGATGATTCTCTTCTTTACCACGTGTTCGTTCATCAAAAAATATAATTATGCCGTCCCAGTATTTTTTCTAAGTACCCTCAGTGGGGGTCTGAACGATACAAAAAAGATAATTAGAGGTCTAAATCTATCAGCGTATCCCTTGCTTCTCTATTTTGGTTTGCACATGTTTAGGGACACAATTAAACAATGCGGGCATAATGGACACATGTTTAAAATGTTAAGATGACAAGCAATGTTTTATATTTATGTGATACAATAAATAATGGGAAAATAACATTTCTTCTCTACTTCTTAAACAAGCTGTTTCAATACCAGACGTTTTTCTTAAAGCCAAAAATTTAAGAAACTAAATTTATTTATAGTTTGTTTTGATTGTTTTGAAATTATGAAGCCATTAAGAAACACATGATAGAGCAAAACAACCTTTAAATCATTATGTTTGTGGACAATTTGATTTACTTATCCCATAAAGTTGGGTAATGTTTACCAAATTCTAACTTTCTTAGTTGGAACTGAAGTTATGAAGAGTATTCTAATGGTAGTAATAAATAATAATAGTAATAATACACCTACACATATTTCAAGGATCGTAGCAGTACCTATCATACTAGAATATACTCTATATTTTACAAACACAACCAGTACAAGTGAATGGATTAGTGAGCCTAGTATGTCGTATTACGCTGCGTAGTTAATGCGTGGTTTCCGAATGTTCGGTATCAGTTCTGAGACATCTCAGTCTTAGCCTAGTCTAGTACTAATGGACAGGACGATGTACATTAGTATAACCTTTAAACGCTTATCAGACTTAATTCCTAGCGTCATAGCATCGCCGCGTCGTGGGGGAACCGGCATGTCCTAGAACCAAATACTCGAAGACATGTGACACGTTATACGCAAGTAACCATTGGCCACTAGGCCCTCTTGAGGGCCTTCATATTTCCGTCTGGTCAGATCACTGGCCTAACATAGGATGACCAAGAAAGAACCAATGACTACAAAGGAGAGGAAAGCTTATTCAAAATTCACTCTTTTGGAATCGGGTTCGAATAGAATCAGTTCGTATGAGCTAATCAAATCAAATCAAAGCAAAAGTTTTTATTCCCATTTTGTTATTTATTAGTAAATTCTGCGATGATACGAATAGATATGTACATAGAGACATTCTGCGACGGGAGATGATGAAACAATAAGATCATATTGATTTCACTGATGACGACCCTCCGTACAAAATGTCTCCAAATAGGACAGGTACACCTCTCCGCAACTGTTTTGAGGATACTGTTGTGACTGCCCCGAACTCTACTCATCAGAGATACCGTCTTTTTACGGATGCAGGCATGAAAGCCATCCGTAATGGTACAGTCTTTGAAGGCCACTCAAAAGCTTGTGACTAACGGTTGTATGACTAAAGCCAGAAATAACAGTGTACCTGCTACAGAGAAAAACATATGTTTTCCAAATATGTAGTTTGCAAAAAATACTTTCAATCCGTCTTAATAGAAGTGAAGGTAATCGGAGAATTTTCAAAATTCAGCTTTAATGCGTAAGATGTTTGCGTAAGTTAAAATCTTCTCAACAATCGATCACTGTCGTCGTAGGAATATACCTACATACCTCATATTTTATCAACCTGGTACATTGACCTGCTTAGGTTCACACACACAAAAAGGTCTCGTGTGTCACGTATAATATTGTGACTAAACGATCTGATAAGCACACATGTAAATGTTATGTTACCCCGTCTCACTTATCTTGTTTGCTCAGTGGAGTTTTAGATAAATTTAATATCATCTTTGGTTTAGTTTCGTCAAAATGGAGTGAATACTTTTTGTCATAATTTTTAGTTTAGTTTAAGATCAGATGATGATCTAACATAGCAGTGTTATTTGCATCACATGTTATCTGTGTAAACACGGTCAGAGACCAAAATACGGCCGAAATCCTACTACTATTATAAATGCGCAAGTTTGTGAGGATGGATGTTTGTTACTCTTTCACACAAAAACTTCTGAACGGATTTTAATGAAACTTCACAGTTATATAGCTTATATATCATATTAAAACATAGGATACTTTTTATCCGAGTACCACGCGGGTGAAGCCGTGGGTAGAGGCTATTTTAAGTATACAATGCTAAGGAATAAAGCAAGGATATGACAATAGAAAAGTCATTCAATTTTAAATATAATTCGATGCCTCTGAATTTAATTTGATATTTACCTAATACCTTTCCTCAATGTGATAATGATACATAAGTCAACCAGATTTATAGATAGGCTATAGAGTTTGGGTCTTGCAGTAGGTATCTTACCGTCAGTTCATGAATATATTCTTAGAACGGTAGGTACGTAGGTACTCACGTCATTCCTGTTGTAATAACTCAAACGAAATCAATACGTTACGATCTACTTTAGATAATGAAAATAGGTCTCCTTCGGGGTTCAAGAAATTATTTTACTGTCAATAGTCACGGAATAAGTGCCGTGACGTCACATTGCGGTAACGGCGTGGTGGAGCGCACTTATGTACAAAAATAGATCCATTAGAAGGAATAAACTAGAAGCTTGTTTAATCTTTTCCTGAATGCAGCCCTCTCTAAAACAGACCATTCTGTTTAAGAAAGTCTATATTTTTTTTATAACGGACTTAGCTGTTTGAGACACAATTCTTAAAGGTAGCTTTACACAATAATGATGATGCCATCCAGACCGATTTCAGCCACGGAGAGTAATTTTCTGCTTTAGACGGAAGAGCTTCGTTGGTATGCTTTTATATGAATTCAATTATCCTATTTTGAGTTTTAAAGTGGGCTTACAGTGATTAGAAAAATAAAATACTTAGGTAGAACTATTAAGTATACCTACTTAAATTACATATTATTTTTTAACAAATTATAAAACTTCTATCATCGATTGCAGTGTCTTCCAGAAAAAACCTGTTCTTTGAACAGGTTTTTTCGACACAAACTGTCTTTTTTCTGTCTTTAGGATCCTTAAATTGGTTACAACAACCATATTGCAATCCAATAGGCCGTTTTAGATATAAATAGTAACAGACGAACAATCAAATAACAACCTAATGGCAAATATTGATTATATAATATTTTGCAATTCTATCATAGACTATCTATATTTCTATCATATTTGACGACCTCTGTGGCGCAGCGGGCGAAGGTCCGCCTGAGGCACAGAAGGATGCGGGTTCAATTCCCGCTACGGGACAAATGTTTGTATCTGCAAATATTTGTCTCAGGTCTGGGTGTTTTCTATGTATATTATGTATGTATTTACAAAAAAAAATATAAGTAGTATATCAGTCATGTAGTTCCCATAATACAAGCTCTGCTTAGTTTGAGGCTAGATGATGCTGTGTGAAAATGTCCAGCATTATTTATTTATTTATTTATAGGCACTCCAGTAAATTTTAGCTTCTTAAACTGTATAATAAAAGCCTCGCACTAGCTATCTCGCTGAATAATTTCATAATTTCATACCATGATGAATGTGATGAAACGGGGCGACCCCATTCCTACAATGCGATCTGCCTCATATCTCTCGGCAGCCACTTCTTCGGCTAAGTGGTAATAATTGACTCATATATCGGTTTACAAATCGCATATATACAAATGCTATTTAATAGAATCTCAGTCGATCTTCGGTCGATTGGTGTTGCCAAGTTCGATCTATTGGGATAAAAAGTTGATAAATGCCAAATTAAAGGTTTTAATGGTTCCCGTTTGTAAGTTTTATTAGTATTTTAATTTTTGTAACAAATTTCACTAACTCAATTTAATTGTTTATTATGTAATCGCACACAAAAACATGTTAGACAAACAACGACTTTAGTTAAAAAAATAATGTAAGTAATATATCAGTCGTTTAGTTCGCATAACACAAAGCTCTGCTTGCTGTAGGACTAGATGATGCTGTGTGAAAAAAATACCAGCATTATTTACTAGTTACGAGTGTAACCGTTCAAAATAAAGATAACTAGATTTGAACACATATTTTAGCTTGACAATGCAAAATAGTGCTAGTACTGGCATCGAAAATGCTATGTTGGCAACACTGCGGCCGATTGAGACTTAAGGTAAACACCACAGACGTTGTTTATATTGTCGAGCAACTTCTTAAGAAACGTGAGCTCTTCGTCGAGCTCTAGATGAGATGGCTGCGTTGAGATACAAGTGCTGTTTATTTTTCTTAGCACTCTTTTTAAATTTCTGCGCACGGTGGGAATTAGGCGTACGCAGTTTATTTCTAGTTAGTCAGAAAGTTTTAAGAGTTTTTTAGGACTCATACCTTGAGGGAAATGTTACGCGTCTAGATTTTGCTTTGTTTTCTTTGTTTTTGCTTTGTTAAATGAGAGGTAGGTAACCTTAGGGCATGATTCACGTACCTACTTACAGATTGCGTATCGCATCGTACTGTAAGTATGATGCGATACTTTGCACGATGTCAACGACAAGACAGTGTCCGATGTATGCAAATGTTAGCATTGTGCTAAAACGATAACTTAAATAATATGGAGTTGACATAAGCGACCGACAAACACCATGCTCCAGCTCGTTTTTCTGGCTTTTCTCGTGAACCAAGATAGGGCCAGGCTGGTCAGTAAGCAAGAGTAAAACCTCTACGTTGACCCTAAAAGTTTCATTCGAAATACGACCGCAAACTACAAAGCAACAATGCAGCTACCGATCTTTAATTCCATACAAAGATTCCGTCATTTAGCCACTGATTAATTAACAGTCACTACGACTACTTGCGGTCTGCAGTAATCATAAAGGTTGCATATAAACAAATTTTTAAAAGTAAAAAAAAAAATTTTATAACCTGATCTGAAGCTTACAATTATAAAAAGTGTTATTTAATCCCCACAGCATTTACTTTATTCAAACTGATATGACTAGGGTATAGATATTAACGAAGTCTTGGAAGTCCTTGGGAACCTCAGTACCTATTTAAGTTTTTAATGTGCCTTTTATAGGCGAGCTACGTGTTTTTTTTATAGTAAAATATATGTTCGTTATTAAGTATTATTTTTTGAAAGATTCTATGGTTACCCAGACAAAGGCATTGAACTAAGATAAGCATTCACAGCACATTGTTTTCTAGACGCGCATTTAAAGTCTCACACGAGCAACCGTTCAAGTGAAAACCGGAATAGTAATAAAATTGTATATTTCCTCTAAAGTGTACGGCTTCATAGTCTTTGGCTCAGACGGCGTGCGCGGGCCGATAAGTCGCAGAAGGCTTTATACACCGCTATCGTTCTACCCTGCATTGCACGCTCCCCATGTCACATTTGTATAAAGCCACCATGCAAGAATTATTTAATTCCGAGTAAAACTACGTTCCATTTCCAATTTTAGTTGAAAATCATCAATTATTACCCACTAACGAATGAGCTAAAGTGCTGCTAAACCGGGAACGGGTTATTCTGGACTTGTCACGGAGTGGGTCACCTGGACGGTTTTATATTTGAGAACAAAATGATACGGTATTCTATTAAAGTTGCATTTGGACAGGTAGATATGCTAACCAGGTCGTCGGAGCTATACTTGTCCCGATCGAAATATGCTATTATTGGTCAGGATTGTTCAAACAGAAATTTTGCGACTTAAAAGCAGTCACTATTTTTGTTGTTCAGTTAAAATAGATGACGGCTCTTGGGTTTTATGCTTTGCTTTTGGTCACTTTTAACTTCATTAAAATACAGTTATGATTGAGACAACGTGTGAGCCAATATCTCTCAAAAACTTTAGCCCTGTCCTTTTCTAACACTGTAAGATCCATGAGCCTAGTAGTGAGTGGAAGATGACGAAGAGAGATACCTCCAAAGTTCCTCGAATAAATTCATAAATATGTTTAATGCAATTTCTTTTCATATTACGTTCCATTGAGAAGTACTAATACATTTTTATCTTGTTCCAGGTAGAATTATGCAATAAATTGCACGAGAAGTTCTTTGACTCAGTTACACTTGGTGTCTTGGATGAAACGTAAGTTGAAATGCTTAGTGCGGATTAAGTTTCGCTGGTTATACGAGCAGTAATTTCAAATGATTCAAATACCTGCTGCGAGTTCGATTCTCGCTCGTATTTTGTAAAAAAAAGATTGCTAGGTTCCTAACTAAAACTACGTGCCTTTCGACCGAATTTATGCAGTGAAGTGGCGTAAAGAGCAGATATTTTTTTTAGCACATACAATTTAAATTCTTATTATGTAAATTCTTTCTCTTTAAAAAAGTAAGCAAGTAAACATGTGGACGATATTGACTAATGTTGATTGCGACTTTAATGATACGAGAAACACATTTTTGTAGTCTTAATCCGGGGCTTATAAGAATGTTATGAATTCTTCTCTTATTTGTTCTTCTTCTAACTATTGTGTTTTGGGTAATAGTAAAATTTTATGTTGATGAATAGAATGTGCACCCTCTTGAGTGGATAGGTATTATCAGGGTAAAAAAAGTATTCCAGCTGTTGCAATGTGATAGAAACACGATGCTGATGAACTATGATGTATTTTTTGGTATAAGATAGGGTCTTATCATGTAAGATTATAGTGAATCATTATAACGAAAGCTCAGTGCTCGGAATCTCACAAGTGAATGTGTTGGATAAGAATTTGGCGCGGCTCCGCTCACTTCTCTCGCTCTCTGATCACGTCCTCGTGCCAAGGGCTATCATATTGCGCTTTAGATCTGTATATTTTCTGGAGATACTCTTTATTTCATACGTAACTTAGTATTCAATGAGAACATAAAACTCGTAACAACTTATTTTTGAAGAATGATTTTTATGGAACGTTGTATTTTTGATAATTTATCCTACTATAATATTATAAACCCGAAAGTGTGTGAGGATGGATGTTGTTACTCTTTGACGCAAAAACTACTGAACGGATTTTGAAAAATGTCTAATTCCTTTATACCAATAACATTATAACTTAGTGAAGAATTGGAATTTGCAAATCAAGCAGTGCATTTTCCTGGTGCCAGTGAACTTTAACGACTCAATTAACAGAGCGAGACTCTCTACCAACCAGCATTAATCGAAATCGATTGATTTGTATGTTTAATGTTTGTTAAATTACAACCTCACTTTCTTAAATCAATATCTTGATTACTATTTGATTACGGTAAAGAATCTGAAAATTAGTTTTGACAAAAACAAATAGATTTTTTCTAAGAAAAAATGAAAACCCACTTCTATTAACAGAAAGTTGATAAAAAGTTCAATATGAAATTTCAAAGTTCAATGAAATTTAATTTCTCCGAGGTAGGAGTTTTCTATAAGATTCAATGTGGAACTATCCTAGTAGTATATCCTACCCATTAAAAATTAAAAAAAAAATGGTTCACAAAAAAAACACAGACGAATTGAGAACCTCCTCCTTTTTGAAGTCGGTTGATCAAATGGCGTATTGGTCTATCCAGTCCGTATACCTCAGCGTTTTTAATACATCACTTTCACTTCACTATCACCAAGCAACTGAAACACGTTTGTAACTAACTAGGTACAAACGTTGGTAAGTGTATTAAATTTATGTTTGTCTTGTTTCAAAAAATTCAAATATCTTCTAAAGCGTTTTCTCAAACAACGTCTAATTAACACGAAATCACATCAAAAATTAAAATGAAAGAATTTAAAATTTAATCTTAATGAGCAATACTGCGAATACCTAATTTCAGATTTTTGGCATTTTTCAAGAAAATTTAACAATTTACACAGGGGATTTTTTTATTGTTGACTTTAAACGTTTGTGGAGGGCGTGGGTGTAATAATAGGACATAATATATTCAGGACGAGTCAAATAAAATTAGCACGGTGAAAAATGTAAACGGTTCTTTTACTGCTTTGAGGACATGATAATGTTTCTTACTATGGGAGTAGAGCTTTCGTAGACTTGGGAATGTGAAATCTTGCCTTGGCAGGAAGATCAAAAATTAAATGAAAAATGCATGAGAAAAAACCCTCGCTTCTTTGATTCTCCATAGATAAACCTGTAGATTAGGCTTAATATGCCTTCCATATAGATGGTTGCCAAGTTGTAATTCAACGAGGAATAGGTAGTTCAATTATTTTGCTGGAGTGAAGGTTTATACAGAGGTCTAATACGTGACAACCTTTCAGTTCAATTCACACTTAAAACTTCTCATTTATTCGAAATAAACGTCCAAGTTCCAACATCTAAAACCTCCACGGGTCTCGAAAGATCAAGAAAGATCAACAACAAGTTCTTTATTTCAGCGAAACTTTTAACATTTGTTTATCAGGATCCCGAGTAGGTAACAAAAGTTTTCTTGTAGAGAAATGTATAAATCGTCTTAAAGAATATATTATTTCTTCAAATAAAGTAAAGACCTAGAAATGTATAGTCATGACAAATCGTTAACATTGCGATTATCATTTTAACATACTTAGATATTTTGTTGAACAAAAATCTTATATCGTACTTCCTTTGTCATCACATTCTGAAAATTTCAAGAAGTTATCAGAATGTGATGTATTTGTCATCAGTCTCATTTAGAATTAATACAGTCTAGATTGAACGTTGACTTTTTGCTTGGAAAAAAAATAATCGTCTGAAATATACATACAAAGATCTCGGTTAATTAGAAGCCCCTCCGATACTAATTGCTGTGCACACGCACAGAGAAATGGAAGGTAACGTTTTCTCCGAACCGCCGCAACTCCCTGCAGTCCATTAATGCTTATTATCGCTATAAATTCACCGCAACGCTCGCTATTAATTGAAATGCATTCTGTTCCGCTTTGCTAATAGGCTTGTCACGTCATAACGTCACTATTTTACGCAATCACCACACTATGCATACAATTTAAACGTGGAAATCAGTAGATTCTCTCAAAATTAGGAAGCTTTCAAAATTAGAACTAGCGTAGGGCTGTCCTTCAACCGATGGAAATTGTAAAGTTGTAAAAAACGAGAGAGTCGGTGAATGAATGTGGCTAAGCAAGAGGGAGAGTCCGTCACTTTTCGTCCATGTTTCACTCGTAGACTTTCTTTCTGCTGATAAATATTAATAGGTGACGATGACTACGCCAAAGCGCTAGTATAAATAGCTTTATCTGAAAATATATTGTCAAACAAAACGTCGGATTAAAGTATCTCGATGCTACTTTTTGTGGTCTATTTTAAACTCAGATAGGACTTCATTTTTCCCCTGCACAAGTTCTGGGAATTTTGCACTTACTTTTACTACCTGTCCATCTTACTTCGGAGTTATGAAGATTCTTTAACATGGAATTGAGATGCTCTTAGTCTACGTTAGAGCTGTTTATATAGGTATTTCAACATTAATTTTATAGTATAATTGTTTAATGTAAAACTATTCTCCAATCGTCACTTTCCATTGCTTTCAAGAAATCAGCAGTAGATTTGCCTACATTCTTAGTAAATATACATTGGTTATATATTTTATTGGCATTGGATACTGACCCATATCTCTCTTAAATTTAACTTTCTGCGTAGGTACGTACACAAATTCTTAAGTAGATATATACATAAAATACGCCCTCATTTACGGCCAATTATATCTGCTCTCTCTGCCTTCTTACTTCAAGTACATTTCTGTCTCCTAATAGTAGGCTTCCATTAGAACTAATATCAATGTTTCGAACCCAAGACAAAGCCAATAAAGTTCAACGCTTTTAAAAGTTTAGCTGTGCGAATGGCCGTATTAGGCTGGGAAAGGCTCTTAGCGTGCGGTTTTATCGGAGGACATATGTATGAATGGAGTTAATTGGACAATCAGCTCATTGAGGCGTGCTGAGTCGGGCAGTTTGGCGGGCACGGGTGCCGTCCGTGCCAGTTGGCGGCTCACCCGCTAATCAGAGGAACATTTTTGTATTTGGGTATCAAATGGTGGTTTCGATATTATGCCAATATGCACGATAAATCAGTTTTTAGTATAAAATCAGAAAATGCAGCAGCGCGTTTGTTTATTCTGAAGTTAAATAATATATAAGTCCTAGAGAGCTGTGTGATTTTCTTCATTAAATATAATACAGTAAAATACAATAGATATACGATGATATCAAAAATACTCCCCAAAGATTTGCTGAAAGAAACTCCCTGTAAATTTCGGCTTGCCTTTGCAACCTGTGTTAAATCATTGTGCAGTCAATAATTCGTTTTTTTTATAGACTATCAAACGATTAGATGGCAAGCACTTAAATATCTTCAATGGTGGCATTGTTATGCAAAAATAAAGTGCATAATAATTTTAGCGCGAAGTATTTTTATTTTATTTTAATTATTAACAAATGATGATTGCAAAAATGCTGCCAGTTAATTGCTAGTTTCACACGCTGGAGGGCCTCAATCCGACTGATTTATCCCATACATAACTTGCTTCTGGGTATGATTACAGCCTTTGCAGGTGCAAAGGCTAAAATGACCTTATTCAGAAACGAGATAAATTATCTAGAAAAATAGCAATTCATCAGAGTAATGTTATGCTCTTGTCATTGCCCATTATGCCTTTCTTTTGTTTTTCGTTGTTTTATTGTTTTTGTATGTTGTACTGTAAAATGGTGTTATGCACAATGAAGTTTATCCATCTATTTATCTTATCAGTAGATATATACAGCTTATTGTTTCACCTCTCGATTTTTATCTATGAAACAAAACAAGAAACAAATCAGCGCTGTTAACATAACAAGGTAAACTTGGAGCACTTGTCTCGTTAGGTATCACCCACCCAATTGCGATGCAAATCTGTTAAGAGAATTTGCCGAGGGAAGGAGAACTTTTGGAATCTTCTGGATTATACTGTATGCATCCGTTAGGGCGCACTCAACGCTGAGAACCAGCACGCGTGACGTGAAGTGACGCTGTAGGACAAGGACGGGAAGTGGAGAGGGTTGCCAATGGATTTGTGGTAAATAAAGGATAAATATACCTACTAGGAACCTACCTGAGGGAAAACTAAACAACTGAAAACACTTATCTGACTTTTTTGCTTTTCTTCATGTGTCACTCTTGAATATCTTCACTCTGTCTACTAATTGGATAACGACAGGATCCAATGTGAATATTCTCACTATGTAGGTATTGGCAGTTCTACTACATTCCTCTCACACGTCACTGATTCATTATAGACAACCGTTCTAATAGACCAGGATGCCATAGTCGTCAACCCTGTCAATCGAGTACCAGATGGGTCATAGGATGAAAGAGGACAAAAAAATTACGTTAAAAAAACATATTAATTTGCAGCTTAGAAGGATTTTTAAAACATTTTTTTACTACAAGTTATCCTATTTCAACCTACTCATTGATTGTCTTGGTAACTAAAAACAAGATAATTATCAATAGGCATAAAACGTTTGCGGTTGCCCATATAATCAGAGTGTAGTGATTTCCCAACGGCCTCTTATAGATTTCTGGAATCCGTGAAGGTTGGCAGCCCTAATGTAGGTGCGAAGCATAATTTCACGGTGCGTAGGTCAGACAGGAGACAAAATAACTAGTCTGGAGACATCCATTTCTACAACATTAAATTATTTCACTACTCGCTAGTTGAACATGCTTTTGAAATTACCTACTATAAAGCGAAACTCCGCAAGAAATGTGGAATACGTATTGTGTGCTATTATATTGTGCTCAGATAAATGTAAGGTTTTAACGTAGTAAGTCACCTTTGATACAAATCGAATTAGCAGATTGATTTCACAATCAATATACCATTTGTTGGCGGAGCTCAAAACACAGAAGGATTTCTTATGTCGTGGGAATCAGGAACTATAAGTACGCGACAACACATATCTCAGCTCTAAACATTTCGATATCATTAGCTTGAATTAAAGTTTTTCAAACTAGAAAATAACATAACAGTTTACATATAATGCAAATATTTGTCCCGCAGTGTGGATTCTTGCGTCTCAGTCGACTACTCACCCAGTCACCGAGGTCGTCATTCTTTTAGGAAAAGGTGTCCTAGTTTATTTTATCACCCAGTAGCGCTAAATAAAGTAATTTTTCTCATTAACTTAGACTCTATAAAATTGCCTTTGAGAAATTCAGCTCCAACGTTTCTTAATTTGGTTAGCTCAAGCTTTACTGAAAGAAACACAAAGTTTAAATGGAGACACTTGAGGGAATAAGTTTAGTTGCTCATACTTATGACTACTTTATAGACATTAATTGAGTGTTTAATTGAGTCTGCTAGGTGTGATACGGAGGTATTAGTAATGTGACATTTTGACACCGCGTTAAAAAATCAAGATAAAGCACTTGTGAAGTAGTTTGCGTTGACCTCTTTCAGCATATTCACTCAACCATTGGACGTTAGCTGTATTTACAAGCGCAGCCGGGCTTGAGAAGGCAGTCCTGGAAAAAACAGTGACCAACCCATATTAGAAATCTAAGCCTACTGATATCCAGTTTAAAAATTTGATAACATCAAGTTTTCATTATAATTTTATAACTGCAGTAACAAAAACAGCCCCTTAAATTCTAGACGCTAATGTCTGAACATTGTAACCCGATCCTATGTCATTATGCAGAGATAAGTGGCGGGGGCAGACCGCGACTATAATTCAAAGGGTCCTTCCCCCCTCCCTCCTTTCAGAAGAGGGGCTCTTCCAACGAGAATTGTCTCGTCGAGATTGTATTTAACGAAATCGTTCTTTAAGTGTGTGGATGAAATGAAACTCTTTAACCTTAGAGCCAGGCGATGATTGCATCGACGATGAGTGAAACTATTCATATTAACAGTGAGCTATCAGAGCTGAGACGAAGTTAGTAAATCTTGTATCACATGCTGGCAGCCTGGTCAGTGGTATGGAAAAGTATTGCGTTATCGAACCATGCATTTTCTTTACACACGTTATCAAAGGCAGTAGAGCCAACATAACACCTAAGAGTCACAATAAGGCCGGAAACGTATTACCAATGCCCCTTATGTAGCAGAAAGGCGACGGTTACTGCTATCCGATGGAAACTCAAATATTTTTGGAACTAGTTTATAATCATCATCATCATCATTAGACCACATCAGTTCACTGCTGGACTTGAGCCTCTCCCAATACGCGTTACTGAGCCCGGTGTTCGGTTTTTCTCATCCACTTTCTGCCCGCCGCCTTTCTTAAGTCATTGCTCCACCTCGCCGTGTTATAGTTTATAATATGAAGCAACAATAAAAGATTAGACTGGTTTGGATTGGACTGGAAATGAAGCAACTTAAAACTCGAAATGTTAATCTATTTTTGTCGCTTACTGCACCAGATCAAAACTGAATTGATGGACTGCTTACTTGATAGACTGTCAACTTTGGTCTAGTTTGTAGAAAAGGATCTTCATAGATAATTGATCAAATATCCTAGGTACCTACCGAGTCCAAAGAGGTAGCCAATTTCCATTATCAGATTTTCCTATCAAAAGTAAAACAATTTCTCACAGGTGCACAAGTCAAGGGTATCAATATCAGTCTTTCTAATGGAAAATTGCAATTGATAGTGTGGAATCCGATCTGATCACCCCTTTGGGTCACGCTATATATTATCGTATGCTTCAGAAATAGATCCTACTTACGGCTTCGTTTGCGTAATACCAAGATAAAAAGTAACCAAGGTGTTATTCTAGGTCACAAAATATGTTGCTAAACATTTTATCCAAATTTGTTTAGCCGCTTTGTTAATTATAAGCAACAAATATCTAAACATTCATACAAATGCGACCTCGGTGGCGAGGCGGGAAAGTAGCCCACTGCTGAGACGCAAGAGATGTGGGTTGGTTCGATTCCCGCTACGAAAATAATGTGCATATTTTCTGCATTTATTTTTGTTCCAGGTCGTTGTGATACCATGGTACTCGTAGTTTATGATACCCACGATACAGTTCCCTGTATCCTAGTGTGTATTCAGGATAATGTATGTGACTGTTGGGTGGACATAATATACAAGTATACAAACGGGAAATATTTATATTATCGGTATAAAGGATAGACAGAATTTAAAAGCATACTATGATGTGGCTTGACCCTTAATCTACTCAGGAGTGGCTCACAATTTCCCCATCGGCTACAAGTTTTAATTTCATTACAAATCAGAAGAATGGAAAGTACTTTTTATGTGTTGTCTATTTGGTGAGCTTTCAGAGACGTTGCTTGGAATGGGGCGGGCGAAAAGTAAGACAAGTATCTTACAAGCTTTTATTTTTATCTTTCCTTGCTAGTTAGTATGTATGGGTCAAACCTTGCAACTGAATTGTAAATCAGTTATTACCGAATGGATTTAAGATGAAAATGCATGGTTAGCTAAGTAACATCATTCTAAATCCATCCTCTAATCCCAAAGATGGCAGACCAATTATGTTTCATGTTATGCATATCAAATTAAAGAGTTTGCTGAGAAGAATACAAAAAATCTTGTTTTTAAAAAGTTTTTTATATAATAATGTATTTTATAGTAGTTACTTTATCTGCGTAAGACAAAATTACCCAAAACATCTCAATCTTTTTCAATGTTTTTAGAAAACCAATCACTTCTTTTGTTTAGAAAGCTTCCAAAATGAGTTTCTCGGTAAAAGTATCGTGTAAATATATTTTTTAAGGAATTTATCGAGCAAGCGTTTGTTATTAGGCTGTGACATTTCTATCATAGAATATTATTATTGACGAGGAGTTGATGTATGAGTTATGTAAGATATTTTCAGTACCTTGAACGTGATTTTACAAATTGGTAAGGGTTTCGGAGGTGGGCAGTCACCCCAGTATACACTACTTGCTACGGCCCTGGTGAATTGAATGAAACGAGATTCACGCTGGCTTTACATAAATGGATTAGAATGCAGATTTTGTTGGAATTTTCTTGAGGGAATAAGTGTTTTTAGATTTAAGTAAATATTATGGAGAAAGTGACGTAATTGTGATAATGTTGATTGCGCGGAGTGTTTTGAATGTTTCAAAGTAAATAATGATTAAGGCTGACTTTGCATTAGCACCACAACTTGATCATAAAAATTTGAGAACCCTGAAGTAAGCTTTATTATTATTTTTTAAAACCAATCTATGCCCTATTTTTAATGTATGATTCGGGTTACTACAGATGGAACAGAACATTACTGTTGCTTAGTCCTGATCCGACACTAGGATTTCCTGTGTCAAGAACTTTTAGTACCGTGGTACCACAGTTAATTACCTACTATGATTTTATGCGGTCTGTGAATGCAGTCGGTCGCTGCCGCCACCTTCAGAATCATACCCTTAAGTGTACTTCGAAAATTAGTAAAGCGTTTTCAGGAAATTATCATTGAAAAAGTTCGAAATTTAAATATGAAACATAAAATTATAATGCACGTACGCGCACACGCGGCCGGTTTGGCACGTTATATCGAGTCGTAAATACGTGAACGTAAATACTGCGAGCTTCAAGTTAAATTTTACCAATTTTCATACAGGTTTTAAGCTAATTACCCGGGTAATAGCAGTTGATACAGTAAGTTAATTCTGGATTCAGTATAAATGGGCAGATGCTTTTGATCGTCGCTTTTGTTATCACTTTTGACCTGAACATTGTTTTTCAACATTGGCTTAATTACATTCTGGGCTTTTTCTGACGATACTGGCTAGAAGAATATATTTTTAACTGTACAGAATCCACAGTGCAATTTAGGAAATACAAGTACATTAACAAAGGGTTGAAGCGGTAACCGATAAACAATATATCGGTGATTGTTACCGCTTATTTATTTGCTAAGTTTATTAAACGTCACAGATCAAGTTACTATCTAATAGAAAATTATACTGGACACATGGGAATTCTACTTAAACCGTTATAAAAAAATAATTTACTTAAATAAAACGTGTTTACATTATGTCAACTCACGTTTGGACAATGAACTACTCATAACTATAAAAGGTGTTACTTATGAGCCTCTATTCCAATACTGGGTAGTCGGTACACTGTCGTGTCCATGACGGGTGTTAGCTTATCCGACTTGGCTAGAAAGCGGGATATGATGGCAAGCCAAGTTGTACGGATGCCTATCTCGGTTCCTACGATACGTTAAACAGCATTACCCTCCAATCGACGACCTCTGTAGCGCAGTTGGCGAAGGCCCGCCTGAGACACTGGAGGTTGCGTGTTCGATCCCCGCCACTCAGTTCTGGGTGTTTTCTATGTAAATTATATATATATTTACAAAAAAACGTATATAAGTAGTATATCAGTCATGTAGTGCCAATAACACAAGCTCTGCTTACTTTGGGGCTAGATGATACTGTATGAAAATGTCCAGCATTATTAATAGTATTCATTATTATTAATCATGTTTTAAGTCAATAAATCGGCGGACAGCCTATCACGCTTCCTTATAAACTTAAGTTCTGCAGATGGCATGAGAGGGACATGAACAAAACACAAAGCTCTTCCGCTAGTTGCACTTCAATTGGATTTTAAGTGCTGCATTGTACTTTGTACCTGAAACTTTCATTTTCCGCAACGTTACGAGTTAGTTGAAAAGAAAACCTAGTATAAGGTACGCAAATAAGAATGGACAACTCAATCAATGGGTTTTGTTATTTTAGTTCCTGTTACAATTAACCTGTAAATTTGAAAATTTATGTAAGGATAATGGAATTTGGAAACTTTCCTCTAGTTATAAGGCTGTACATACTTTTAAGATCAGCATAGGCGATAAAAAAAATGAAATATCGAACATACAATTATATAACGTAATAAGCCATACTGAAGCTACTACCCAACTCTTACACCACCTCTAATTTAAAAACGTCTATTATTTTCTGTTCCTTGTTACCCTTGATGAGAGGTGCGTTTGCCTAAATATATCGTTTGTGTGTTTGTTTGTATGTTATCATTTATCTCCGAAACATCTTATCGGATCGTTTTTTGCAATCGTTTGTACCATCTTGAAGGATGGCTTATAAATAGCAATTTTAGAATAGCATTTTGGATATTTTATGTCATACATGACATGTTTTCTTCTTATTTCTTTCGTATTAAAAACAAAAATACCTTACGTATCGTAAGGTATATAGATTTTATTGTCTAGTTACAGAATAACAACACAATGTGAAAAATACAAGTTTTCATTCATCTTTTTTGGTATTACGGAGCACCACCAAATTTATAACAAATTCTGAACGGCTAATATTGCTATCGCGCAAACACGGCCTGCATTAGTCAAAAAGAGATTTTAATTTCAGTTATGAGCGCTGTATGCCGGATCCATAAATATTTACCTAGCTACTCATATGCCAATCTATTGTCTTTAAAAAATAGTAGGAGTATGCGAGCATTACTGATTTGTGGCATAAATAGGTACGGCGGTAGTACTCCACTGGACCAACTCTTTCACAAGGATCTCTAATACTTTGCAGTTGTTAGAACTGAAAACGATCTCCTGTGTTCAGCAGTCCATTTCCTTTCGCTACCGAGACTGTGGTTGACTGAATTAACCCGACGCAATTGCGTTTAAACTGTAAACAAAACTACTCAAACTTTTCTTTGTAATCACGAGTCAGGCGACAACTTATTTCATTTACAATTTACATAAACACTTTTGCATAAACTGCGAGCTTCGTCTTAGCTCCCTTTGTATTTTTAGTTATAAACTACAATGCCTTTGAAGTGAGGCTGTACCTGCCTAAATATTTTAAAACGTTTACTTTTACAGTTGTTTTTTTAATTTATTTTGCAAGTACCTTTGCAAGGTTTTCAAAGACTTTAATTTCGTTTTAATATTTTTATTTTTTTGAACATGGAATGTTACTTCTGGGTAGCATAATTTGTCGTCATTTCAATTCCAGTGTCGTATTTTCACGCATCCAAGTACGGATTCAATGTTAAACTCAGTTTACCACTTCGATACCGTTCAATTCCCACTAAGAAACAAAAAGTTGCATGTTTGGCAGATATTTTGTTCCAGGTCTGGGCACTTTGGTACTCTTGTTCATGGTACCCAGTTCTAATACCCATGATGCAGAAAACACAAGTGTTGAGTCAGAACACTTACTGAATGTAAGTTTTATCATTATTATAAAACTTACATTCAGTATTTGGAAGGATGTTTCTAGCACCCTTTCAAATACTGAATGTAAGTTTTTTAATAAATTTTATTGAAGTAACCAAGTGTACATAAAGTTTCTAAGGTAAAACCGCTTAAATAAGTGTGAGTATGGCTATGTATGTTTATTAAAAAAATGTGTATCAACCATCACTATTGGTCTCAGCTACTTACAGCAAAAACAAACTTAACTAACATCAGAAGATTTGTGAAAAACATCGTAATTCCGTTTGTATTTCGTAAATCGTATTCGATGCATAAATCCGTAGTTAGTTAAGCTGTGTAAGCTCCAACCCTATTCCGGGGTCGAATTAGTCGCAGGCTTGCTGGTAGTCGTTTAATAGCCGCCGTGGCAAAGAAACGCTATTAAATTAATGGGCGTAGGATCGAGCCTCGCTAATGATGGTGCACTGGCTTAAGCTGTGCGCGGCCAGGGGTGAACAACAGGTGATGCGTGCAGATTTGCTCTATGATTTAAGACTCGGGTCGGCTTATTTAAAATATAAAATCGTTGCATGACCCAAAGATAGACTGACAATATTTTTTTTGTGAAAACAACAAACTACTTAGTAATATTCATATTGTAAAAACGGGACGTACTGCACTATCGGTGAAGGCACCGACTAAGTTTCGACTCATTCCGAGAGTCTTCATCAGGGTGAGTGATCGCGACTTTATCCCTCCGCGTCGCGTCGTGCACTGATAATAATTCTTAGTAATAATTGAATTGTATACAAATGTTTTTCCTACTGTCTCAAACTTAACCGATTTTGCTAAAACATAAGCATATTTTTAGCTTCAGCGACTGAAAAGACTGAAATTTAGCAGCTTCAGCGGCTGATGAGGCTGGAGTTCAGCCTCTTAAGTATGTTTATGTTCAAAATCACTTGTACAATTCTTAAAGTAATTGGTTTTATTATAGTGATTTTTTTCATAGCTCACTTTTTACTAATCTCATCAGATCCGTATTTAGCTATATCATTGACTAGTAGAACGCCCTGTCCGCTTTGAGTTTTTCTGTACAAACTTTATCTTCCCGCTGCACTCTCTTGGGGTGGAATTTCGGAAAATCCCCTTTTAAGTTCTCACACACAAACATAGGTACCCTCCAAATTTTAGGTATCTAAGGCTTACGGTATAGGCTATGCGATACTTGTCAGCTAGTGTTTCAGTGGGTGTGTTAGGTAACGCTTTTATTATTTAAAAGAAAAAAAAGAAGAATATAGTTTTCACAAGTTTTTTTGTGTCATCCGTTATTTTATAAGCTCAGGCTTTATCCGTCTCGCCCCCGCCTAAGTACAGACCAAATCTAGGAATGTCATCCATATGGTAATTGCATCCATTCACACATGGCATACAGCTCCGTGAGAGATGACTTAGCCGTCACAAGCGATAAGCGACGTGTTAAACCGAACTGCACACTCTTGCGTTTTGTTGACAGTCTGTGCAAATAAAAACAATTTCCTAACACAGCTTAGAAAAGATTTACATTTGTTTATGGAGTTAAGTTTACAGTGAACAGAAAATGAGGTAACATTTTGTGAATACGTTTAAAACACCTTTTAGTACCGTGACAATATAACCTATCAAAAACTGTCCTTAATACTTACACAAAACTGCATTTACTTTGGATAAGTCATTGCGACAATAAATGGTTACATAGAAACAAGCATATAAACGGGTTATTCCCGTGGTCCCCCGATTTTCTTCCCTGACGGGGTACAACGGTAATTTATTTTTCCGATGTCCTCCGATTCCTATAAATCATACTAACAAACAATATCTTACAGCAATCGTCTCAGTGTGTCGCGGGTAAAAATGAAAATAAAAATAAAATAATGCTGGACATTTTCACACAGCATCATCGAGCCCCAAACTAAGCACAGCTTGTATTATAGGAACTACATGACTGATATACAACTTAAAATCATTTTTTTTTGTAAATACATACATATTATACATAGATTACACCCGAGATCATACAAACATTTGTACCACGGCGGGAATTGACCCTGCAACCGCCCACTGCACCAAAGAGGTTGTCAATATCTTATAGCTGTAAGTTCAATCCTAAATCAAGCACATTTAATTATTATAAGATAAATATTTATCACTATGCCTATTTTTATATGATCCAAATTAGTAAAAAGTGTTTCTAAATCGGATAGCAATCTGAAAAAATGCCAGAAACCAAGGACCATTATACTCGTATATATAACAAAATAATAGTCACATAAAAAGTAAACAAATAGAAAAAACACTTTCGTAGGTAGTGGAAATCTTCGTCAGGTAACAGGAGCGAGATTTTGAGTTTTATTGCTATAAAGTACATTTCATTTCATTTTATTTCAAAAAGTTTGGTAGTGTATCGACAAGTTACATAAATGAAACTGAAAATTATTCTCTACAAAGCCAAAACATCAACAGTCTCATAAATCACCACTGCAGGGGCATGTCTTCACTCTACAGCGTGTGGAAAGTATTTAGGTGTTTACTTATAAAATTATCTTTTTGCATGGAAAAATAAAATCTGACATTACTTCTTTATTTTGCCGATTTGCCATTGTTTTGATACTCACATTATCAAGCTAAAGAAAGCTTTAAAACTAGTTAAACGGATCCACTTTCAATTGGTAATTATCAACCTTGTTCTCCAGGTTTCCACGAGTTTCATTCTCGAGACTAAAATTACTAGAAAAAAGTGGTTGAACCAAAAACGCACTGTTCGTTCTGTGGGAATACCCTGTAGAGATAGAACGGCACGCAATATTAACGATCAGTATGGACACATCGTTAATATTGCGTGCCGTTTGAGACAAATAGTTAATAATAATCTTAAAGTCGATGGTTACAAATGTAATGAAGTTGAATATATTATGCCTCATAAACAAAGTTTATATGAATTTAGAATTCCAAGTCAAATCGAATATCTGCGATATTTCAGTTCAAAGTGGTCAGTTCGACAAAACGGTAATTTTATAGGTAAATACCTAACACAATATATTTATTGAGCTCAATTGAAACGATACATGAGTATTTTTAGTTGCATTTATTCTCTAAGTCCCGTTCTATGCACTACTGATACATCTTCCATAAAACAAAAAGATCATCTGAAATAATGCATTTTAGCTAACGTTGAATGCTCAATAGTTCACCTTTTATGTGCAATAAAGAATGTTCTATCCATCTACTGTACCATAACAGCTAAGCGGCAGTGGGTAATTGTGTCCTTGATGATGAAATTAATTGTTGTGATGAATCATTCGAGCAATTACGTGCCTACGTTTATTCACTAACATTACAAACGCAATGAGACGGTAACTGACCATGCGTATATATGTTATATAGATTGGTAGTTTCTACTTCGTTTAACGAAAAGTACCTACAGCGCGAACACGATTCAAGCCAAAATAAGAAATAATAAAGTTACTTTAATAAACGTAGGTCGTTTATTAAAGTAACTTTAACGTTAACGTTATCGGTCGTGTTATATATATCTACTTAAATTATTTACTTTATTAGGTACCTATTAACATTAAAAATTGCATCTCAAACGGCTTAGCCGTTAAAAATATTATGGGCAACCTCAACTCATGTCCTCTACATCCAAAGGAAGAGATCGCTTTAAAGCAATAATACTACCAATTTCATTTTTAATTTTAATCACATATGTTATTGTTCATTTTGTTTATTTCATAAGGTGTATAATATTTTTTATTAATTCATTATAACAAAGTAGGAAAGTCTTAAAACCTTTTTAGATCTATTCCAGTACAGTCAGAGATAAAACATAAGGCTGAAATGAATAGCAATAATGAACATCTCAAGAATTCAGTGCTATTGCTTCACATCTCAAAATACAATTGAGAGTAGTTACTATAACCAACATACGTGCTCGCCAATAGTCGCCACCTTAAGCCGAGACGTCGCATGTATGGAGTTGAACTTTTCAATTTGTACACTTGTGGGTACGCTCGTTTACATGTTATGAGATTCAAACTGATCTACACTAATATTATAAAGAGGTAAAGTTTGTACGTTTGGACGTAGGAGGTAATTTTTGAAACTAAAAAAATAATAAATAATAAAAAAATACCTGTAATGTAGGTACCTTCAGGGTGGACATAAGCTGTAGATTATCCCGTTAAATTAAAAAGGCTTTTCTTGAAGATCAATTTTGCAAAACAACGTAAGTCAAGAAATCGGTCGAGCGAATGCTTTTCTTACGAACGCTGAATGGTAAGAGCTAATTTTCATCGGCTACTTTTTAACACGCGGGCAAAGACGTGGGCAATACGAATAGAATAATAATAATCATAACGCTCTAATAATATTAAACCTAAAATAATATGAACGTATTGTAATAAAACTGATGATTCACAATGAGATGTTCAAAGCAAATTCTACTATTGTTCCTTCATCTGTTTTTGAAGAACATTCAAAGCCAATAGTCATTTTGTATACTATAAACGTTTTACTCACTTCATAAAATCTAACTTCTGTACTAGAATTCCACAGCCACAATAACTGCAAAACATGAAATTTTGTAAATTATAGCCCACTCTGTCACACCAAATAGGTCCAGTCCGCTCATTTGGCTTGTGAACGCGTGTGAACCGAACATGGTCAGTGGTTTTCCATAAGGTATTGTAATTTTTGTATACGCTGGGACAGTATTGTGCACACCATGTAGCTTTTAGCTTGCACTATGTGCGTTCATTGCATTTCCCACGGCTCTCTTGACGCAATAATTGAGAATAGTGGCGATACGCTCTCGTAGCTCTAAACTCTATGTTAGTATTGATTGCTTGGAACCAATGAGAGTATTTTGAAAGATGAGGATAGCGCAGCGCAGTTCAAGATCTTTCAACACTACAAGCTAATTTTTATTTTTTATTAGACATTGATTAGTTTAAACTCAATATATTAACGTCGTCTA
The DNA here is from genome assembly GCA_958496245.1 of Perizoma flavofasciatum. NCBI lineage: Eukaryota > Metazoa > Arthropoda > Insecta > Lepidoptera > Geometridae > Perizoma > Perizoma flavofasciatum. The sequence goes on along the minus strand of OY292425.1, from coordinate 5,494,517 downwards.
AACTATTAACACGTTACTTGCGAAACATATCTATATTCATAATTCCTTAATAATAACTAACTGGCCCTTGCCAGGTGTAAAATAGCTTATTAACTGATCAAGGCTTTCAGTTGCAAATTTATGCATTGTAAAATAATTGGTAAAGCTTACAAATGAGTAAATGAAAGCATCCCACAGGGAAAATCACGTGCATTTGGAACTTTCTACCTGGCATCGAGGAGACGCAATAACGATATCAAAGCTGGCTGTTGCATAGCGTAGCACGTCGAAGGTTATAAAACTGAACAAAACTGCAGAAGCGCTGACTTTTCTATTACGTATCTATGCGATTTATTAAAATATCTATGCCAATATGTTAATAGTAGTGTTGAAATGTATAATGAAATCATTTATTTATTTATATTATTCTATAAAAAAAAAATTTGTTCATAGCTATAATTATGATATTATGAAGTATTATTATTTAAAGAATAACCTTGTACTTTAGTACCCGAGTTATAACTTGGTGTTATCAATAAATTTATTGTATTGTATTGCATGGCGTTCCAAGCTAATCTTTGAATTGGACTGCCACCTATGTGCACAGATCTGAACCAGTATATGATTTTCACTGATTGCCAGGACGGGTGGGTACACCTGCTTTTGGGATTTAAAGCTAGGCATCACATCACGTGAAAGGTGCAAAATACACTAAGATGCCTGGCATATTATAAATATATATAAATGTGAACACCCAACAGTCTCATACATAGTCCTGACGCACACTAGGATTGCCTGCTTCGTGGATATCAGAAACTACAATTACCATGGTCCTATCACACACACATCTGGAAAAAATATCTCCAGAAAATGCAAACATATAACCTGCACCGTAGCTCGCCACGCCTATGTACTTTGTGCCTTCTTAGAAACTTCGAGTAAGCTAGTCTGTCCATCAATATTAATTTCTCATCAAATTTTATAAGTCAACGCCTCCGTGCCGATACTCAAAGCCTCCGTGCCCAAACGATATTCTGTCTTACATCCCCAGAACTAACCTCCAAGCGTCCTCGTAAAATGTGTTAACTTTGGCGTGCAGGTTATCAAGCTTACCCCGTAGCTGGCAGTAAATCCAATAGGTACATGCTATGTTAAATTATGACAATCCAATAACGGGTTAGGTGGCTAGGGCCCAAATTGTTCGTATAGGCTGCGTTGCCAAGTTGCACAAAGCCTGCCCCCGCACAAGCATCATGCTATGCGTACATATCAGTACAGAAGAATAATTGTAATGAAACGTATACCATTGAATGGTGGACTATTCTAGGTTTTTTAAACAACTATAGTGGCATATAAGCACACGACCGACTTCTAACAAGCAGTTACCGAAATCTATGGACGCTCGCAACACCAAAGGTATAACTCACACATTGCTCTCTCACGACCTCTGTAGCGCAGTGAGCGAAAGCCCGCCTGAGACGCAGAAGGTTGCGGGTTCGATTCCCGCCGCGGGAAAAATGTCTGTATGAACTGCAAATATTAGTCTCGGGTCTGGGTATTTTTTATGAATAATATGTATGTATTTACAGAAAAAAAGTATATAAGTAGTATATCAGCCATTTAGTTCCCATAATACGAGCTCTGCATAGTTTTGGACTAAATGATGCTAAAAAAACTTACAAAATAACAAACCTCTTCTAACTTCTTCATAATATTATTAGTGTACGAGTAGATTGTTTCTCTAATTCAGCGTGGTGGAGCTCAATTTTGAGAATGCAAATCAGCTTGCAACATTTCATGCTGATTTGAAGTGATACACGCGCATATGGACAGCGTTTGCTTTGAACTGTTACAGTGACACAAGTTTCTGGAACATCCTGTTAGAAAATGTCTTCGAAAAAGACCAAAGTTTTACTTGAAAGTAAGAATCCTGCAAGGATTCTAGTCAGTATAATAATAAAATTAATAATGCTGGACATTTTTCACACAACATCATCTAGCCCCAAGGTAAGCAGAGCTTGTATTATGAGAACTACATGACTGATATACTACTTATATAGTTTTTTTTGTAAATACTTACAAATGATATATAGAAAACACCCAAGCTTGAGACAAATATTTGCGTCGGGCCTTCGCCCTCTGCGTCACATAATATATAGAGATAAACTCTATATTGCACACCACATAAATATACAAAAACATAGAAATTCCTTAACATACAAGGTGCAATGGGTGACCTTATCGCTAGAAGCGATCTCTTCCATACAACCTTTGGATGGCCAGAATAAAATAGAACGAAAAGAAATTTTTTTTTTACCATATGAAATCCTTAGATCATGCAGCAGATCATTAAAGTGTATTTTTTATCATCATCATACATCCTCAAATACATACTTAGTTCGTAGATCTTTGAGGATACCAAGTTACTACTTGGTCTTGGTATATCTTTTGCAGTCTACTTCGACTTGACTGCAACGCAAGAGTGTTTGACTCCCGCTGTGGGACAAATATTTACATGTACTACAGATATATGTTCCGGGTCTGTTTATTGTGGTACCACAATACTCGTAGTTCCTGATACCCACGACATAGGAATTCTTGTTCTCGTTTCAAGGGGTCAGTAATATTTACGTGCCCGTTGGGTGTTTATTTATCAAGTAAGATGGACCTCTAAACATTACATTTATGGCCGCGCTTTGCAAGCAATCAGAATGATTTCGATTATATATATTTTTTTCCTACACCAACTACCTATTTGCAAGTAGATGTATGTATTCACTAGCTTATGCCCACGGCTTTGCCCGCGTGGTACCCGGGTAAAAAGTAGCCTATGTGTTATTCTGATGTATAAGCTATTTTACTGTAAAGATTAATCAAAATCCGTTCAGTAGTTTTTGCGTGAAAGAGTAACAAACATCCATCCTCACGAACTTTCGCGTTTATAATAGTAGTAGAATATATCAAAAGCAAGATTAAAGCCAAGTCTTCTAAGCCTTTAATATCTCGGGCTTTTCTTAGTATACTTATCTGGTATAATATGCCGTGCTCTTTCTTAGACGTCTTAGATAATCCTCAACTCACCTTATTTTCGGCTGCACAATCAATATAATCGTGCGGATTAAGTTGTCTGCTTCTTTTTACCCGTAACGTAGGGAGCCGGTATATGCGTTAGCAATAGAAGTTGTTTATTTGCTGTTACTCTTTATTTTGAAATGATGTTTTTACAATCGATTTTTCGGCCTTCAACGATGGTTCTTAGATAGGTTTAAATCGCCACAAGTCACTCGGGGAAGCTGAAATCAATGCTGGAATTAATTCTGAAATTTAACCGACTTCGAAAAAAGGAGGAGTTTCTCAATTCGGCTTTATTTTTATCGTCTGTGTTTGTTACTTGGTATCTTCGCCAATTATTAACCGATTTTGAAGATTTTTATTGTTGTATAGAAAATTATCTCAAAGCCGTCCCATAAAAGTTTTGTTACTGAGGGATTGCTATTTTCCACGAAAAATTAAAAAAATATATATCATCTTATGGAATCACAACTAGCCGAAACATTTTGGTGGGCCATTTTACTTTTGTTTTTTATTCGTAAGAGTGTCATCCCGAGTGAGCAAATAATAATTTATAAGGCATAATGTCAAAAGAACCGAGTTCAAATAATGGAAATTGATAAAAAGTACAATATGAAATTTCATCACCCATTTTTTCAGTAGAGCGATTTTTTTGTATAATGTATATAGAACATATAAACGTAAATATATTGAAGTATACCGTACCTATTAAAAAATAATCATTAACATCTATCTATTAGTTTCTTGGCCGTTTTGAGCATGTGCACCTAAATTAAATTGCCATTGATGTACACTGGGCTCGAACAAACGACCTTCGGATCGGAAGTCAGGGTTGCCTACTAGGCCAATACGGCTTACTCTTCAATATAACGTTTTTCAAATCTCAAGCAGAGTGGACAATGTACATTATCAGTGAGTGCTCCCGATACATTGTCAATTCAGTAATATGAATAAAATACCCTATTGATTGAAGGTTCTTTCAAATTACTTTTTCTTCGGATATTGTAGGCACTTACTTTGCTAATTGTAAAATGTGGTTTAATCGCTCTAAATATATTTGAAAGTTTTTACTACTGTATATATTACAAAAGATCTGTTTCGTTTTAAACTATTGTTGTGTGATTTGCTTGCATAAAACAACTCTGTTGCAAGGGCAGGTCACTCATTGTGTGTATCCTACATGCAAATAATGCATGATTTACGTTTCATTGTATGGAACTGCATTGAGAAGGTCGTAGTTGATTAAATTGTCCTAGGCATTTCACTACAGGTAGAGGTCATGTATCTATCCATATTAATTTGACAAATTGTGTGAATTGCTTAAAATATATTAAACTTAATTTTGTTCTTATAGCTAGAAGTAGGGATGCAGTTGAAAAATAGTCCTACTTATAATATAATAAATGCGAAAGTCGGTGTGTGTGTGTGTGAATGTTTGTTACCACGTATCTCCGTAACTACTAAACCGATTTTGATGAAATTTGGAATGTAGATAGTTTAGGATCTGGAATAACACATAGGCTTTTCTAATTTTCTAGGCTAATTTTCAAAAATAGGGTGGTAAAGTTTCTATGAAACAAAAACTTTTTTTTTTATTCGCTCAAAACTACAAATAAACTTTAAAGTAAATAATGAAACACGTATTTTTTATTATTTCAAAACTACCCTTTGGGGGTGTGCAATTGAGTTCTAAACTTTGCATAAATTGTAATCCTTGGTTCGATTCATTCAAAAGTTGGTGGACATAGTTTGAAGCCTGGAGACGGTCATATGCTACTTTTATTAACAAACCACGCGGGCGAAGCTGCGGGCAACAACTAGTAGTGACTACTTAGTGGTTGAAGTATAGCGCTCTCAAAATGGTTGATGCTTTAAAAAAACCTATTCCCAACAAACCCAAATATAATTTCCATATCGAATTCCTTTTTTTAATCACCGATACCAGAGATGAATATGATGACGTACTTTAGCACGGACCAATCATGCGTCGCTATGATACGCGTCGTATCTCGCGTTCAGCTCATACCACCAATAACACACTTCTGAGCAGGTCATTTTCGTGCTCAGGAGTTGTGGCACAAACTGTATTGCCCAAGTCGTCTTCATTCTTCATTTTGTCTTCTTCACTCACGCTACTTCTGTATAACTGAATAACAAAGTGTTAAGTAAAGAAAGTGTTAACCGCAGACATGGAAAGAAAACAGTGTGTACAATTTCCTGGACTTGAAAATGGTATTTTAAACATATCAGGAAATCTGATATAGGTTGACGGGGTCTTTTTGCTATTTCCAGTATTTCAAATAAACCGACATCATGAACATGTAATTTTCCATTATCCTCAAGTTCGCATGACAACCGAATATTCCCGTCTGTCCGCACAATGAGGAGATTGGTGTCACGCCGGCGCAGCCGTCCGCCGGACACCGCATCCGACACTCTTCCGATACGACCCACGTTGTCAGCTGTGGAACAGATGTAATATTTTGTAAAAAGATATTCATTATTTTTAAACAGCAGCGCACCAACAGTATTTTTATTTTTTTGATGTTAGACAAAAATCATACAAATATTGTTTCTTCTTGTCTGCATCCTGTTTGCCAATATTATTTTTTGCAGGTGGCGCTAAGATGTTCAAATTGGCATCTCTAGCATTCCAAAGGGGCACAGTGTTCTTGTTCGGACTTGTGATGAAGATAAGGTGTGATTTTAAAGATCTGTCATTTCAATATAATTTGTGAGCATTAATGAGTATCAAAAATCAACAAAAAGTCTACTGAAAAATCAGACCTGTTTGTTTTCACCGATAGTGTTTCTGTAGAAGTCCAGTCTAAACTAGGAAGTCTTAATAATTAGTTAGTTAGTTCTAAATCATAATCTTAACTACAACTACAATTTCTAGGGTTTTCTAAGGTTGGTAAGGCTCATTATGAACCAAGTTTTTGTTGATTTGAATAAAAGATAGAAGTTTGTTTGACTTTAATTTGAACTGTTTAATCAATAATTAAGGCAAGAGCGTTTTATCCCTCTTAAAATCACAACACTTCTAATTTGTATTAAATCGTGAAAAAATTACAATGAAATAACAGTTGTAGGGACCTCCAAAACTGTCAACATATATAGTAGAGAGTGATATTATCACATAAAAATATATAAAAGTAGAGCGTGATATTATCACATTGAACCTCGTCCACAAGCTCACTTGAACTCGTCAAATAATACACGCATAGTATACATTTTAAGCTTGAAAACGTTAAGAATCCGCAGCAGTCGACATAATCTGAGGTGGGTTAATGACTCCGAGGTCGGCCATTGTTTACCAAACAATGCAACGAGACCGAGCGCCGATCCTCGGCTATTCGCTTCACTAGGTGACGAGACCTTTAGATGTGTGAAAATGTGAAGGCTTACGAAATTATGCTCAGGAAATTATGTGTAATTTTTAACGGGTTACTTGTTTAAAATATCTCAGACTAGCTTCTGCCCACGGCTTCGCGTGGTTTCCGGTATAAAAGTAGCCTATGTGTTGTTCTGATGTTTAAGCTATATTACTGTAAAGTGTCATCAAAATCCGTTCAGTAGTTTTTGCGTGAAAGCATAACACATCCATCCTCACAAACTTTCACGTTTATAATATTATAATATAGTAGGATTTTAAATCTAATCAACAAACAAACGTTGAAATAACTGCCTTCCCGAACTTATTGATGACCTCAGTGGCGCAGCAGATCACTGTAGCCGGCTGAGACGCTTGAGGTGCGGGACAAATGTTTGCATGTACGGCAGATATTTGTTTCGGGTCAGGGTGTTGTGGTACCATGGTAATCGAATTTCTTGATACCGACGATACAGGGAATCCTAGTGTGGGGTCAGGACTATATAATACTAGCTTCTGCCCACGGCTTTGCTCGCGTAGTACCCGGATAAAAAGTAGCCTATGTGTTATTCTGAGGTATAAGCTATATTACTGTAAAGTTTATCAAAATCCTCCTGTAGTTTTTGCGTGAAAGAGGAACAAACATCCTCACAAACTTTCAGGTTTATAATATTAGTAGGATAGGAAGTAGGATGCTACTGTCGGGGTTTATTATATTTTAAATATGTTTCCTATCTGTCAGTTTAGATATAAACAAAATTAAAAGATTTACCAATAGAAAAGAAGGCTTAAAAGGTGCTCTCCTTTTTTACAGTATGTAGTTATTATTCTCTTTAAGTTTTCGCTAACAAGAAAATGTCTGCAAACTGCCTGTATCAGCCAACTCCACCAATGAAAGCTAATTACGAAGTTTCTAAGAAATCAATCTTCTCTCAAGTTGATCTTCTCATTAAAGGAATTTTGGAATCAAAGGCTTTTTTATCCTCTTATCAATCCATCAGATCATTATAATGCGATAAAGACAAAGTAAGGACAAAAACAGAAGAAAAGAAATTAAAAGTTTCCTTCCTCAAAGTTGGACGACGTCGCGAACAGAAATAGGGTGACGCAAAAATTGAGAAAATCTTGTCATGCAGCTCTGTTAACTCACTGCATGCAACGCTGTGGCACTCAACATCAGATTTTTATTGAAAAGTGACCTCTCGGAAGTGATAACAGCCAAACCAAAATGGTATTACCCAAACCCGTTACTTTTAAAGGTCGGCAAATACATACAAAATCTATTCAACTGATGCTCTCTATTATTAAATTATCACGCTGAATTCGAGTTTCAATACGACAAGGAATTTTATACCGTAATTTTGTTATACTGTAGGCTAACCATGATCTCTTAGAGTAATAATCTGGTATGGTTTAGGTCTGGGTGTTTTCTATGTATGATATGTATTTATTACAAACAAAAAATTATATATGTAGTATATCAGTCATGTAGTTCCCATAATACAAGCTTTACTTAGTTTGGGGCTAGATGATGCTGTGTAAAAAATGCCCAGCATTATTTTTATTTATTTATTTAATAAGCCATAAGCCATTTACAAGTTTCGATATCACGCACACGTGTGCCTTTTTTTTTTTTTTTTTTTTTTTTTCACAGTATCATCTAGCCCCAAACTAAGCAGAGCTTGTATTATGGGAACTACATGACTGATATACTACTAATATACTTTTTTTTGTGTAAATACATACATATTATACATAGAATAATACCCAGACCTGAGACAAATATTTTCAGACCATACAAACATTTGTCTCGTGACAGGAATCGAACCCGCAACCTTCTGCGTCTCAGGCGGACCTTCGCCCACTGCGCCACAGAGGTCGTCGAATACATATTCATTAATAGTATCTATTTCAGCATATAAATGAAAAGTCTGTACCATGATTTGGTTGTGTTTCTTCTCTGCAGTGTTTCAGCTTCGGCTATTTAGGTACGGCTGAAATACCCCTTCAATTAACTTTCGACAAATTAACGCGAAAGAGAAAAATATAAAAGCCGGCCCCCCTGAGAGGAAGGAAGGGGGGGGGAGGGGGGGTAAGAATAACTGGGCTCTCGGATAATTAATGGTTTCATTTATGTTTCTGCACTTGAGAGTCGTGATTGTGCGAGTTAGGCGGCCTTTTTACTTTTTCAAGTTTCAAATCGCCATTGTTCGAGGCGTAATTGAAAATTGTAAAGGTCCTATTAATCGATAGGCATCTCGTTTGTTCGCCTGAAATTCAGAAACTTACGTTTTCGAGGTAGTTTTAATTAAAAAATAAATAATGCTGAACAATCCACACAGCATCATCTAGCCCCAAGCTAAGCAGAGCTTGTGTTATGGGTACTAGATGACTGATATACTTAATACAATACATTACATACATAGATAGATATTTTTTTATTATACATAGAAAATACCCAGAACACCCGGAACAAATATTTGCAGATCGTACAAATATTTGTCCCAGGGCGGAATCGAACCCGCAACCTCCTGTGTAGCAGGCGGACCTTCGCCCACCGCGCCACATCGGTCGTCAATTAACGTGAAGTAAATCTTTTTTTTAATAAAATATATACATAGATAGATAGAAGATAGAAAATACTTTATTGTACACCAAATAACAAATCAGCTTAGTTAAGTACTATCAACTTTAACAATGTTGTACAATGGGCGGTCTTATCGCTAAATAGCGATCTCTACCAGACAACCTTGGTGGAACGGACTGTAAGAAAGTTTAAAAGGGGTTTAATTTACATAGTACTCGTAGTTCTCATACCCTCGATCCTAGTGTGGTCTGTTGGGTGTATATCATTAATATACAAACACATCAATTACTACTTTGTCACCGTAAAACCGTTTACTGTTGAACATAAGCCTCGTGCTAAAAATGACATCCTCTATCCACTGACTTCCCGCAATCTAGTGCCATCAATCCATCGGTTGAGAACATTTGCTTTCCCCTATCTAGCCTCATCTAAAGCATTAAGGAAATCTCAACAGACACGAAAATCTCTCTGTAATTAATTGCAGAAACATACATTTCAAATAGATTAAAGTATAAATTTGTCGCCACTTAGAATTTGAATACAGTTTGATTTACAGATGCATACATTTGCGGTTGGTATGAGGATTTCAATCAAATGTCAGCTAATTATATACGTAGGTAACGATGCTATTAATATGAAGTATGAACCAAAGTAGGCGACGACGATTACATGTTGTACTTTAATATGATCTAACTGTCTGAAAACATGACATGTGTAAATATACTCTACGGAGGATTCCCTGTGTTATGGGTATACCAAACACCCACTCCAGTAAATATTTCCATACAAATTGATTGGTACCATTAGAAGAGGATATATAGGTATATTTATATTAGTTGTGCACGGCCGTTATCGGCCCTCAGCTCAGTCGCTTCACCCGCTACTTCTTTTTCTCAGCTCCTTAGGGTTGTAGTGTGATGCTAAGTGACTTTATGAATTGGGCTATCAAACGCAAAAATATTTTTTCAAATTCAACTAATCCGGGGATTAGCGTGTTCAAACAAAAAACAAGACACATTATTGAACATAAAAACAATCTCCTCAGCTTATTATTAGTATATAGATTTATACAATTATACATACGGTATGCGGTTACCGTAAATGGGCGCCACTTGCGTGCTACCGACCCTGAGACATAATAGATGAAAAGCCTCATGAGCCTGTAATTTCCGGAACTCATACCGGAACATAGCAATGTGAGTAATACTGCTTGGCGGCAAAAATAGGTAAGATGTTAGTTCTTCCTCGGACAAGCTCATTCACATAGAGATCTACTACTATATTGATCTGGAAGTTTGGATACAAACTGGGTACCTACAGATAATATCAGGTCATAATCTCTAATATGCTTTAGCACTATACAGCATATGAAATTCAAGAAATTTTAGAAATTTTAGCAAAAATACTTAAATCTAATAATATGTATTTATCCTATAAACCTACTAATATTATAAACGTGAAAGTTTGTGAGGATGGATGTTTGCTACTCTTTCACGCAAAGACTACAGAACGGATTTTGATGAAACTGTACAGTAATATAGCTTATATAACAGAATTATTTTTTATCCAGATACCACGCGGGCGAAGCCGTGGGCAGAAGCTAGTATACCTATATTTTACAAAAATGTAACATGAAAAATACTGTTATATACAGAAATACGACTTTAACGTCCATAGTGAACATTCTCAGATCCTAGATTATTTGTAAAATCTTCCGGATCTAACCAATCATGGGGTAGTCAGGCAAGTCCGAATGTTAATAATATATTAATTATATGTTGGACATTTTCATACAGCATTATCTAGCCCCAAACTAAGCAAAGCTTGTGCTATGGGAACTAATAACTGATAAACTACTTATATACTTTATTTTCATGTAAATGCTTAAATATTATACATAGAAAACATCCAGACCCGAGAATAATTGCAGATTGTACAAACATTTGTCCCGCGGCGGGAATCGAACTCGCAATCTTCTGTGTCTCAGGCGGGCCTTCGCCCACTGCACCACGGAGGTCGTATTAATTACTATTCGGCACGTGCACACTTTTGTCTATTTGTTAGAATTCAACGTTATTTTCTTTTAGCTACATATTGAAACACTAAACATTGTCACGTGCCTTGGTAGTTTTGGTTTTAGGTTAATCTAGTATCCTAACGTTATTTTCCTTCACAAAGTACACTAATATATGTATGTTGCTTGTGAACACAAAAAGTCGACTACATACTCTTTCGTATTGCCACCAGAAAATCACCATTCGTTTAAATCTTGGTTAGAAAGTGCATTATGCAGATTAGAAAGCTGGGATTCCAGAGTAGGTAAGTATTTATTATTCGCGGCGCGATCGCTGTGCAACCCTGACCCCATGAACCAGACAAAATGTCACGGGAACGAGACAAATTTCCAGGATTCCATAGCTTATTGGACATAGCTAGCTCAATCGTGCATTAAGTTGACCAAACTTTGGAGTATTAGGTTTATCTTGAAAAAAATATACAATCTTGACGACATTGACGGGTGAAGCGTAGGAATCTTTGTTAACATATTTGTAAGTTCTGCAGATATTTATTTCTTCCGGGTCCGGGCGTTGGTGTTGGTACTCGTTGATTCCTTTCGCTTCAACACAAACACACAATTGAATTAATAAATATCCAACAGACACACACAAAGTTCTGCTCCCACACTAGAGTTCCCTGTACCTTGGGTATCAGGAACTATAAGTATCGTTGTACCACAACACCGAGACCCCAACAAATATCTGCAGAACATGCGAACATTTATCCCTCAACTTTGCGTTGTTTGCGATGAACCATGAAAATATTTCAGTCAAGTTATTGTCTAATAAGTATGTTAATACTTATTTGCGTGTCTATTTTCAGCATCTTTATAGATTGAACTAACTGCTCCTAATCTATGTCAACTCCTTTATCACCAAGATTTATTTATAACCGGAACGAATCGAGTGATCATGCATCAAGCTAAATTTTCCGACGTTCGTGTAGTTTCCAGTTTGTTCTCTACTAAATGATTTGCTGAGTATTCAAGTCTGTCTCTTGCATTAATACCGTCATATTTTTTAATTTGGTTTAGTTTCAGTACAGTTTGGTTTTGGTTTAGCTATGTTTATTATATAGGATAAACACTGGTTTGTACTAACGTAAAAACTGGTTGAAGATTATATTAATTTATCTGCAAAAAAAACTGATATTTATGTAAGTATCTGCTTCGTAAAAAATATTTAAATTTAATAGTTTTTTTACTTTATTCTGGTAAGACGAGACTAAAATTCTGAAAACATAGCGAGCGTTTATATGTAGATACGACAGATTACCATAACGACAAGATTAATGGTACCTTGGAGTCAAAAGTCAATATAATAGCAGTTTACAGCCATCATATAACGACCGCCACTTTTTAGAAAACTTCAGGGATTGTAGACAAATAGAAAAGAATCTTATAATAAAATAAATGGCGAAGTGCCCCAATCCATTTGAAGTTGCCAAAATAAAGTTCTGCATCAAAATAACTTCAGAAAGTAGTAATGGACGACGCAATCCCGGGATATTATGAAAGACTCAAACAGAAAAGCTCCGTCTTGCGAGCTCTGACGTTGCAACTTTGATGCCCATTATTCTAGCGAAAATGTTTTTCACGAAGGCTTGCCTATTTTAAATAGTTGTTTTAATGGCACGTCCTTAATTAGAATCTGTACGGAGTGAAATTGAGGTTCCTCTTCTGATTTAATGAGTAAACGATCGCGTGATCCCTTTCGCACAGATTTGGCTCCGCCCATCGGGCGGCGAAAATCAATAACTGTAGAAGTGCGTTTAGTGTCGTACCTTGCTGACGTAGGCTGCAGACGGATGTAACAGCCTAGACACACTCTCCCTCTTTCCTATCTCCATTCACATTCCCACAGGTAGGACTCATCAGACATTGCAAGTCCATTCCATTCTTTTCTGAAGGATACTTCATGATTAAAAGTTTAGTCATGGGCTTACTAACATCTTTTATTCTACGAACGAACAACACGCTCACGATTGTTCCGCATGATGGATATCTTCAGATACATACTGAGTGAATAGATCTTTGAGGAGACCAAGTAGGGGGGGTATTTAGCAAGTAATAAAGTAATATTTTGTCTTCAAGTGTATTTAGGTAAATTCATTACAAGTTCCGTACCCACAACCGACAAATACGTTGTAAGGCACATGCACAAAGTTTTGATACATCTTGTGTAACCGAAACATTATGACTAAAATTTAATTAACTTCTTCGTGCTACAATGCAACTAACATTCGGAGGTACATTGTAAATCTAAGTAAGTATTAGAGTGTAGTTCTCTAAGTCTACAACTCTTCAGAATTAAGCCAACGATTGTTTAATCACTCGTAAAATCAACTAATATTATTATGGTTCTTGTACATTAAATGTGCTCATTTTGCAAACAGGAAAAGAGGATGCCCCGTAATTTAATTCATTGCAAATAATTGAGATCCTCACAAATTCCAGTGGAATTGCTAACTTACCAAGTTATAAGCCGATTTCAGTAAAACAATTACATTCTTGAACGTCGCTAAAAACCCCTAAAAAGCTTTTAATGGAATTACAACGGTATAATGATTTCGTGTAAAATCATAGAATAATAATAGTAACGACCGCGACGATAGGGACAGAAGTTTCACTAAAATTTTTACTTTGTATGAATCTGTGGTTGACAAAGCACATCTCTCGTCAAAATATCCTATGCTTATTTTTTATTTTGTCTGTAACTACCATACACAAGAAATAAAAAATAGATTAAAATTCGGTCTTTTCCTTTTATAAGTCGGTTCAGAACCCAATCTGAACGTCAAACAGCATAATATGCTGTTTTTGTATTTCTAGCTAGAACACGTACATCATATGTATTTCTAGCTAGAACACGTACTTGTTTAAAATTGCCTTCTGAATACATACGATGAAGCCCTAGTGTGGAGCTTTAAAGCATATTTTCGCTTTAGGATAGCAGGTATAAATATCACAGTGATAATATCTGGGTGCCTTCGGGTGAAAAAATCTTTAAAAGCAGCTTAATTTCAAACTCTTACACCTGTCTTATTACTATTCATATTGTAACAACGGGAATTTTCACGTACCGCACTATCGGTGAAGGCACCGACTAAGTTTAGACTCATCCGCGTCGCGATCACTCACCCTGATGAAGACTCTCGGAATGAGTCGAAACTTAGTGGGTGCCTTCACCGATAGTGCGGCACGTGAAATTTCCCATTTTTACAATATGAATAATCAAATTCACGATAGTTTTTGGAATAAAAAGACTTATTACTGGCTATTTATTTACAAACAAACAGTGAATGCTCTCGTCCACAAACCAGCTCATTTTACGTTGAGAGCGGAATTAGTTCGTACGAACGAACGATAAACGCTTTCGTCTATAATTTTGTCATAACGGCATTAGTTCATCGGACGTGCAATAAATAACATAATAAAATATATTTTTATTTCTGAATACTCATAGATATTATATTGGTTAGTAAGAAGAGATACAAAATAATTAGGTACTATGCTAGTAGACAAAAAATAAAAACCATCAAAAGTAAAGGAAAGAGTATTGGGTATGATGTGCATGTTCCAGTTCATTTTAATATCTTATATCAATGTCATTAAAACTCATTTTCTATTGTGAGCCGGTTGAGAGTAACGTAGGGCCGGAAGCGTGTAACCAAAAGCGGGTTCCCGATAATTGCTGAAAATCCTCCGGTAAGTTTGTAGAAGCGCGAGCACCTGCATTCATTACGGGGTTTAGCTTCATCCTTTATATTAATAAGGAATAAATCACTCCACTTTATAAGGAAGAATAATTACGATACCTTCTCTGTGTTGTTAATAAAAAAAAAACTGTTTACCCTGCTGCATAGAAATACTTAAAAACAGAGTATTAATAAAATAAAGCAAAACCTCTCTAATTATTTTTATTATATTGAATTGATCTATCAATGGGTCATTTAAGTTATTTAGGCCCGAATTGATAGTCATATAGGGGCTCCCCTAGGGGACTATTCAGGCACTATGTGAAAATTTAAGCTTGAATTTAACCTTTATGCACCCAGCCGTAAGGCGAATGCTGAATGATGGATTTTGGGGGACTGTTCAACTCCTGACTATGAATTCAATCTTTTGTGTGGTAGTTACTCGTATTTATGTTGTACTCAAAAGTTATGATCGCTTTATAACGCTACGAATCTTATCAATGACGTGCACGCAACGCGGAACTTTCAAGGAGCAATTTTTTTTTAAATTTACATAAAAAAACTATTTTAAAAAAATACTTACACAAATAGCTACTTCGATCCAACTCTCGATTCTGACTATAATTAGTCCCAGAGGCTTGGAATTAGGAAGTTAGATTCCTTTTGATGTGTAAAGGATGCTATAAGAAAGGACACATACGAGTAGATATCTACATTTCTTTCTCTGCATCTACAGGGTGAAATGGGAGAGTGAAAACTTACGTCAATGATCACGGACGGTAACAGGGCGATCTTTTCAATCATTGGTGGAGCCAATTATTGAAAAGAAAAGGCCTGGCCTAAGGCGTGTTGGGCCACGCGCAGCGTAAGGTTTCGTAGTTGCCAATAAGCTTATATTTATTACCTGTTTTACACAACTTACAATTTCATTTAAATAATTTTCAATGAAATTTGTACGAAATTACCCTTTTTACTTCTCCAAGTATTTTTTTTTCTATAAATTTTATAAAAATTGGTCGACTATCAGTCGTTAACTCGTAAAACTTACTTAGCTGTGATAGTTTTCTTTTTAACTTCGTTATATATACTATTGTCTTATTTTTTTACATGCCTAAAAACAACCGTTTAGTTGGCATTGACTCTAACAAAAATGAGCACATTAAAGCTTAATATTTCGCAAACGGATCCCTGATTTTCAAGTTTTTTTTTACTATTTTGTCGGTGTGATTAATAATTATGTAATTATAGCTATTTAGTACAAAGTGTCTGAGCTAAGCCGCGGACAGACAGATAGACGGACGGAAGGACATGGCGGAACTATAAGGGTTCCTTGTTGACTACAGAACCCTAAAATACATGTTATTATTTAGAAAAAAAAACATATTAATATGTAAATTCACGTTTTTCTTACATGTTAAGATTAACTTATTTGCAATGTTTTCGCCATACTGATTCTTTTACGCCATTGCCACTTCTATTAATTGTGAGAAAACCAGCATCCAAAGAGCAAAGTCTTTTAAAAACCATTATCAGATACAATACATTAAGCGGGTTCTATTATGTCTAGCTGATAATGATGATGTAACGTCTTCAATACATAAAGGTTAGCTAGAAGAAAATGCTTACTAGCATTAAGTTCGCCTATGTATTTGTTTCATCTTGTGCAATAAGCATTTTCGGTAACTAAAGCTGGCCACTAGCCTAAACCAGGGTGACCAACATGGAACTAGTAGCATAATGAAGGAGAAGTCCCTTGTTTATAAAACCGAAAGATTAATTATAACGATATCAAATTCTAAGAATTCACAACTTTGTCGGTACTGGAGAATTTAATTTAAAAATTCCGAAGTTTAACGAGACAGGTAAACTGAACTGCTAAGCGGGTTATGAATTCCCCCTACATGGAGCTAGTTTTGGGAATTTTTCCCGACTCCCGCAAACTTTATGGTTGATCCTGCATGCGCGGCTGCCCCTATCTATACCCAAGGCTTATACTTACACCTTGTGCACGAGTTCTTAGGGTCATCGATTCGACTGCAAATCCTTCGACAAAATGTCAAATGTTTTGACAAACTCATTGGCGCGGTGGGGGTGTACCTGGCTGAGGCGAACCCTGCAGTTTAGTTATAGTCTTGGCTTGAAAGTTTTCGTGTTTTTTTCCAGCAGAAAAAAGCTTCTTCACTGGTCATGGGTTCAAATTTTATTACAATTAGATAACAACGTCTCGTTATTCCTTGTAACAATACGTCATCTATTTACGACTGTTATTTGAACCCGGAGTTAGATTGAGTAACAAACACATACAAAATTCACATATTAACATATGACTAGAGTTTTTAATCTGATTCGGTAGAATCTTGTGCTAAGGGCATATAAATGGCTCATCTGCCGTTATTGCCCTGTATTTTGTTAGTAGTTTCAGTGCGTAAATCAAAATGTCGGGTCAAGGACTCCTACCCAGAGATAACGTTATTTATTGGTGAAAAACAGAGGTAAATAACCAAATTATTTATTCACAAGAAAAATTGGTGGCCATTATTTTACCCTCTACTATTTCGGAAAGAGAACGTTTTATTGAGAGCAGGTAATTTTACTGTTCGCGAAACAGCTCACTTACACTGTGCTTAAGATAGTGGAGTACATCATAATAAAAAAAGGTAATATGAGTCACTGCTGAATTTAGAATCTCCTCTAATATCTAGTTTCCTTTCGCTACATTTCCGCCAAATTACGTCGTCAAATGACGGTCACCGTGATCATGAAACTTTGGCTTAACTTTTACGCACACGTTAATCTATTTTATGTAGAGTTCACGGAAACGCCAATTTCTCAAGCTTGGGAGTTCCTTCATCACTTTTAATTGTTCATAAATCACATACCAGTTAAAATTAAGATCCCATTTGGCAAATTTTACGATAGAAGTTTGAGGAACAGCTCAAAAGACGCGTGTGTTGAGTTGCGTCACTGGTTATAGCATTTACACTGTTCATATACAGCTAAATAATGATCAGTTCGGTCACTACCTATAAACAAAACATCAACTAAGAGTTTTGTCATTTGGAAAAAACTAGACCTACGTAATCGTTTTGCAATTTTACGCAATGGTTTATATGAAAATGCGTCGAATAATTTCTAGATAATGTTAGATATTTTCTGGATATGTATCCAGAAACTACCTTGCATTAAATTTTCTCCTATGTAATAATTTATTTAAAAAAACACCCAAGTGCTTGTCGGTCCAAAGACCTATTCAACGACATTATGGGAGAGACGAGGGAAAAAATTATCCCTACTTTACTTGTCCCCACAAGTTAAAACTTTATAGGTAACTATCCTATAAAGTTTTAAGTTTTTTATTTCACTACTTTGATGGTGTGGTTAATATGAATGACCATGTCAAATTACAGCTTTCTAGTACTTGTATTCTATTATCTGTGCTAGAACTTAGAGTCTCTGAGCTAAGTCGAGCGTCTGACGGATGGACATGGCGAAACTATAAGGGTTTTGTTGACCTCGGAATCCTAAAAAGGTTTTTACCCGCGACCTAAGACGCCGGTGTGTATTTGGTTGGAGTAAGAAGTTGTTTGTCTTTGTGCTTATCTGTTTTTGTAAATGTTTTGATTGACTTAAAAAAAACTTAAATTTAATCGTCATACGCCACTAGAGGTAATTGCAATAGGTGACGGAATAAATATTCATTGGGTTTTTAAGTAAAAAATCACTTGGTACTTTGAATAGGGTAGCTACGTTACATTATTTTGGCAAGTATAAAATTTCCGATGCGTAGCTGAGTGAGCTGGCTTATGGGTAAGCTGCGTCTGTAATTTCAGTTTCGCGAAAACGTGCATTTCCGCCGAATAGTAAACGGTTTTGTCGAATTCGAATGTTGATGTGATTCAGGCTATTTAGGCCACGTGAAAATGAGGTGCATTGTCAGATTAAATTCACGTATTTGGTATCTACGTGGTGTTGGATTAAGTATATTAACGTAGAAAGCTGGTGATGGATAGTAAAACGGCAGACCCGATTGTCATGCAGTTATTTGTTTTTTCTTTTTGCGACATCTAATTCTAATTCTAAGTGAGGGAACTAATGTCTACACTGACGTCCTGCATTGGGGTGTATTGTACATCATCCCCCTTCTAATCTGACCGCAACCAGCCCAACTCCTTGAAGTAGGATTCTGGGTTGATGACAGCAGTGTTCCAGTACCCCTGACCTCCTGTCAGTTAATCATGACGGAGAGATGAGTTGATGAGCTTTTGCAGTCCCGTCTTCAACCAGACTTCGTTTGTGGTGGTGCAGTGTACCACATACTCGACAGGCACTTCAGTCTGGAGACAACCTCGACAGTCTGTGGCCCCTGTCTTATGATGCCCACCATCATCCTCAGGTCGTTGCAACATCTAGAAACTTTATTAGATAGGTAGACGCCACATGTCACCAGGAAGCGTTGCAGTACATAACGGAAAACGTTGTGGTTTTTTTAAATGAATTGACATATTTCATTGATAGTTTAGATATCTCAATTAAAATCAGATAGATCTCACACAACGGTACATTTCTAGTAAAATATTTTTATTTTCTTGAAATTCAAGCTAGCTTTTTACGTCAGGAAAGTTTACCTGCAATATGAAGGGATACTTGAGTTTGCTAAGGCTTTTTGTGTGTAAGAAAGCATACTATGCTACTTTCCTTTAGTATGCGTGGGTATTTTCTAAATGGGTAATTTTGTTAGACTTATTCTATGTTTATAGAGCTGGACAATTTAGCTTTTTCTCATTAAAAAACGTTGTTTCAATGACTATTTTCATACCAATTCATTGTACATTAGAAATTAACAACTTGAAATTTTATAATTATGTATTAATTATTATCTTTTCGACCAGATAACGAGTAAAAGTTGATTCTTATGTATTGCCCGTTGTATTTTATTCCAAGCTAAATTTATTTCATTCTTAACACACAATCTTTATTACACGTGCTGTCGACTTATTCTGACTCTTTTTATGTTTGGCAAAAAAGCCACCTGATGGGAAGCGATTACCCTCGCCTATTGATGTCTGCAATACCTGAGGCAGTGCTGATGCGTTGACTGAAAAAGGGTTCTTGAATTTTTTTTGAAGCGACCTTCCCAATTTTTTTTTGGTTACATTTTGTCAGCCATCAGCAGTGCACAGGTATTAACGATTGCAAAACACTGTGACAGCTACTTAGAAAACTAAAAAATCGGCAAGCAGTCTTTATAAAACATGTGCATGTCCTAAGCTCATTACTCATAAAAGCTTTAAACGTTAATCGGGACAAAACTGATGTTAACACTCAAACAACTTTAATTGGGCAATTGTGTTAAAATGGACACACGCAGTCACTACCTGCCTATTAAAAGCTTTTGGACATGTTTTATTTTTATTAGGTAGAATGGTTTTTGTTCTGTAAAGAATCGCAAATATTATTTTGCTGGATAAAATGTAAAATTAGGTACAAATTTAAACCTAGACCAAAAATTAAATACCGTTGATTTTGATACTTGACCAAATTATGGTTCAAATGATCCTAAAATATAATAATAAAACAGTTTAAAAGCTTAAAGATTTCAAGCAGAAAATAACCGCTAAAAACTTTTGTCGATTGAATTTTATAGTTTATCATAGGTTCGACAGCTTATCAGTTTTAGCTCTCTGGCCACATCAAATATTAAGTTCCCATCCAAATATCATTGTGTCAATAAACGTAGTCTCGATTACTACAGGTGTTCACTCCCAAACCCCTAACATTCCTTTAATACAAATAGCTTGTAAATATTAAATCATCGCGGCCACAACTACGCGTTAATCATAAAACAAATTGTTGCTTTAGGGATCGAAATGTTTCCCTTTTGTATCTGGTTATGGTAGCAAATATAATCGGAAAATCTAAACTAGGTTTATTCCAAAATTCAGACCACAATTGATTCCACGATTAGCTCAATATCGGTTATAGCGGTGAATGGGATTTTTAAAATATTATTTATGTTTCTTGATCACCTCAATAATCAATACTCAATACATTTATTGCTTTCACATGGTAGGTACATAGATGTTGTTTATCTCACATGAACTCTGTCTTAGGGTATAGCAACAAATAGGGAGACAGGCCGAAGTTTTGTGTAATCAAAACTAGTAGGTACGGTAAATTAAGTTAAGGTAGGCAAAGTCTCAAGGTATAAAATAATGTTTGGAATAAATTAATTAAGTAGGATTAGACATTTTTATTTTGTCGTAACTTTCATTAGTCAAAATAGGTACTTATAAAATGAATGATCAGTAGAAGAATAAGGTATGTGTGGTTTTTAAGGACCAAATTATACAGGGGTTTTGGTAAATCACGCAAAAGGTTTTGGAACATAATTTTTGCCATCAAACCCAATGACTTTTTTTTATTTGTATATATTGGTTGTTTGTAATGTTTAGACGTGCTTCTGACTGCCTCCTACTTGTTATCCTTAACTATCTACTCACTGAGTAGATAGATAGATAGATAGATAGCATCCCTAGCCACCGACCGCTTGGGTTCTGCCCCGCGGTTTGTGGTTCTCCGTTTTTATGTTTTTTACTACAATGTTTTGATGTATTTTATATTGAATTTGTAGTGAAAAATTTATTTAAGCAAGATTATACAATAAATGAAGTGTAATAATAATAAACACCTCTAAAATCAGCTGTTTCTTGAAATAAAATACATATAAGGACTATATGTGTCCTGTTAGAACTTTTATCAAGAAACAGCTAAATTTTTGGCTGAAATGTCAAGTGCTTGCTCATATGTCGTGAAAACTTAAAGAACATTACTTTATAAAATCTGAAATAAGTCTAAATTCCATGAGTTGCAGACCAATAGTTGGTTGGATTTGATGGTAGCAATTATGATCCCCAAGCTTTTGCGTGATTTAAAAAAGCCCTGTAAAATGTATGGTATAAACCGACTGATAAATAAAACATTTCATTCGTTTAGAGGCTAATCATGGCAGATCGACTATAGAATTGTTGTAAAAAAAACAAACCCTGAAACAGATATCCAATAAAGCGAAATCCTACAAAGCAAATCCAATTCTTGAACCAATCAGTTGTGGTGTGTTGGCAGTAGCATAAAATATGTATTTTCAGCAGATATATTAGACTCACTGCTGCGGATTTTATATTATTCCGGTAGGATTAAACGTAATCTTCTTTTGTTTGTCTGCCATTGCAAGTTATTTTGGAAACATCATTTAGGCGTGTCGAAGAAACAACCAGTAATGACGATTAAATTTGGATAGATTTTTTTACCTACAAGATTCAAAACTATTCTCATCGCTTATCGCATGACCCTAGTGACCACGAATAAATTTAGAAAAAAAATTACCTACAAGATTCAAAAATATTTCTCATCCCAACACATGTTATAGAATTTGGCACCGGATATTCGTACATTATTATCGTAAGCACAAATTGTCCCAAATTTTCAATAACAGTTACTCAAGGAAACTTTTCAGTGCTCGTATCGTTTACACAATTTACAGACGGGAAACAAACGCGAAAACTTGATACTCGTATTTGTTGAAATTGGCATTTAACCTTTTTGCGACATGGCCACGAAAAATTCGCTGACGGGTTGCAAAACTAGCGCTCGGACGGATTCTCCATGTGCTGTTAGCTTCAAAAATAGAAGTAGAAAAGCAATTATAAGCCGGCTCTGGACTTGCCGTATCGGCCAAGTCAGGTATCTGAAATCAGGGTACTGACTAGCGGAGGTCATTGGTTTAAAACCAGCCGTGCGCCAATGGATTTTATCAATCGAAATATTTATGTGCATGTATAACATGTGGCCAAAACTATGAAGGAAACCAGCTACCCTAAAACCAAAAATCCGAAGGCTTGTGCCGTCAGTTAGTGGCTTACTACCTGTCACGTGGAATAATAACTACTATTTATAACTATCTTAGGACGTGCCTCTAACTATCATCTACTTAATATCCTTAAAAATAAATAGGATTCTGTTTTGACTAATTTGGAAATCAGTCTAAGGAAAAAATCCGGCTACTTCAGAGATTTGCGGAAGATTCAGCATGCATATTTATATGTGTGCTTCGTTTACCACCAGTCGTAAATGGGCGGACATTACTTGGTCAGATTCACTGTATAAATATTTGTAAAAGTGCCGACTGTTTGATTGCCAATGAATATTTTCCCTGTTTCATTAATCGGGGAATACAAAAATGCCGACGCCACCGCGGCTGCTTATACTCACAACGTTATCATTGTTTCCATTTTATTTACTTGTACCTCATACCACTTGTTATATTTTTATTTATTGTCAATTTGTGAAAATTGTTTTTCTGTTGACGCCGGGTCTATGTAGATTATCTTTTTTTGTATGCGAGCGTTTATTATGAAAGCATTCGTACGATATTGTTTTATCGCTGTTTGTTTATCTGTTTGCGATGAGTTTATAAAAATGGTTCTTTTCGATACGTTTATTGAACTTCTAGAGGTTCATTCCAGCAATCGCCGGATAAAGTGAATGCAAAACTTTTTGATAGAAGGCCTTTTTCTTGTCTATTGTGGATGAAAATGTAGTTATTTCAATGTTACACACATTTTCTTTTTCAACAAACTTTATTGAGAAACGTAGATTTTTAAGTTTATTTTCTACGTGATAAAGCCCGAATCGATGACAAATATAGCTCAAAGATATAGCAAGTTGAAGTGGCAGGCATAGAACTTAAGGCAGAAATGAGAACAGCTAGGGAAGAAAGGTCCTCCAAAAGCGGCTGCAAACCAGATGACGCAGTGTAATGAGCTATTATTGAACTGTCAATGTTTTTCAGAAAAAAAACTGGAAAAATTACTCCATAATTTGATTACGAAAATACTCGTTCATTTTCGTAACCAGGAAAAATAACATATTTTTAATAATAATAATGCTGGACATTTTCACACAGCATCACATAGCACCAAAGTAAGCAGAGTTTGTGTTATGAGAACTACTAGACTGATTACTACTTATATTTATTTTTTTCTAAAAAAAATTTGATATTATACATAGAAAACACCCAAACCCGAGACAAATACACATCATACCTACAAACATTTATCCCGCGGCGGGAATCGAACTCGTAAGGGCAGCCTGTGTGTCTCAGGCAGCCTTCGCCCACTGCGCCACAGAGGTCGTCAAACAAATCAATTAATCACAAAGGAAACGTTTAATTTGTAACTTTTTTGCAAAAATCATTTGTGATCCGGATGTTACGCTGCATATTTTTAATTCAATGAATATAGGTATGCCTAGAGAGTATCTAGACATCGCTTGCGTTTGTTTAATAAAGACAAGTGATTAAAATAGAATGGTTTGATCAGACAGGTGCCCGCGGCTTACGCCAATGATTATAAGGAAGAGAACACACTTAATTGTAAAATCTCCAGTGATTATCTGACAATGAATTTTTACAAATTTTGAAACTCCTCACTTGTATTCTATCAGAATTGAAATTTTAGTGGATATGACATTTAAAAATTAGTTATTTTTGAAAATTAAAGCTAGCCGAAATTTCGATTTTAAACGTTATTCTATCAATTACTTTCGAAGACAAACAAATTAACAACCTCTTATTTCAAATGCATACACCGTCTCCTTACGCTATGGAAAGAAATTATCTACCAAACAAATATTTTGTTAAAGCAAAACGGATCGAAAAACGTAATTTGATATAGCGTTTATGAGATGATTATTTGAGATCTAAAAACATTTTGCTTCTATCTAAATCGACGGCTATAACCAATTGGGAAGGTACTCGTAGACCTACTGAATTCAGTCACAAAAGTGTTTTTCATTCGCGTAATGCGCACGCACAATCGTGTCTGCGTCAGCACAATCCACCGCGTGACTTTCGCGTCATCGTGACGTCACCATCTACATTTTATAATGTAGTAATTATTAGGCACTTTGTTTTGTTTTTCATTTGGTTGGAGAGTCTTTTAAAATAATTATGACTGAAGCACCAAGTGTTGTTAAGTTTAACGAAGATGAAACAAATGTCGCCATTAGTCGATTAAAACGGTTCGATGAACCGCGCATATCTGGTCAGTAAGATCTTTGTATTGTATCGAGCCATCTAGCTGACTACTTGTCTTAGGTTCTGATATTTGGATATGGACTATACTTCCGGACCAGACATACCTCTCCCAGCTACGTTCACCAACCGTCCTGTGGGTAGTAAGCAGACCTGGATTTTCCGGACTCTGATACTCACAATGTATGTACTGCGACGTAAAAAAACGTCGTTCAAATTGACGTCGTCTTTAATTCCCGTTGACGCCCGTTACATGAATCCTTATCTAAAAAACTCACGGTTTCTAGAAATTTATTTTCACGCATGCGTCAGTATTCGTCTAGTCGAGTTATCATGTGACTTCGTTACGGATTCCCCGTTATTTTTCTATGTGTAAAATTGATCTTTTAAGCACCAAAAGGTATTCAGTGATAATAAATTACCGCACACGCATTGTGATATATATTATTTAGCTGAAAATTTATGAGAATTCTTTGTTTTTAACTTTATTTTCGCACCATTGAAGATTAATGGCATATAATTGCAATCAACCTAAAGTTCACAATCTAAAGTTAAAGTCTATAAAGAGTCGTTAGTAAATAAGTCGAGGTAGTTCGATATTTTTAATGGCACTACGTAATGATTACTGATATACTCTAATAATTTAGTTTTGTGAGCGTTACAGTGATTATTATGTGACTGTCTCACAAGTTTATGAATGTCTTCAATATGCTTAAAGCTATACAACCCACGTAGCTTTTTTGAGCCGATATTTTAGCGATACAGCTGCAAAAATAACGCGATATAGTCAGGATGATGTCTCTGGCCGTGTACCCGCACCCATATAACCACGATTTTGTATAGCTACTATCACGGTATATACGAAATAAAGCATCGATACAGTCACTGTTATAAATTGAATGTACGCGGTGGGAACAATCAAGTAAAATCATTAAATGTTGTTAAAATAGTGAATATTTGAATGAAAATCCAATCGATTACAGTACATACATACAGTGGAATGAATATTACGTCCTACTAGCCACAATGTGAAAGCAGCATAATATTTGCACATTATTTTGCCCAGCATAAATTGATCAAAGAACTTTGGCGTTCGTTTGTAACAAGTCGTGATATTCTATTTTTATTCCTAGAACTAAATTCTATCAGCAGGATGAATGGGATTATTTTAATAGGTATTTTAAATATTTTCGGGTGCGTCATCGCGGTGCGTCTCATTATGTCTAAGGCGTTTGATAAACGAGCGTATTGGAAAACGCGGGCACGCCTTACACGTCACGTTGAAGGAATATAAATGAGTTTTATATCGTCTGTTCACACCTAAGCCTATCTCTCAACTCTCAGATCGGTTATCAGGAATAACGAACGTCTAAACGTCCACTTGTTTAGTTCCTTTGTACATTTTGCAACAACCAACTTAGACGGCTAGTTGAAATGTTTGGCATCTCTCCAACGCTGTAAATTAACGCCCTTTTTTATTGTTTACAGGTAAATCACCCATGTCTTTGGAAGCGGAAATTTCAAGATACGTGGCCGTCGCAAAGCCGAGACTTCATTTATTTAGGGTTTTGTTTTGTTACTGTCGTAAGGAACATATAAAAAAAACTCGTACATCAATCTCTAAATGTTCCTACTGAATGTATCAAATGAATGTGATTGAAGCGTGATAGAGAAGAGTTCAGTGTAATAAACTTCCATGTAGCATGTCCTAGTAGTAGTTTTTATTTTAAAAATACTGACAATATTTTGTAATTTCACAAAGGGTAGATTTAAAAATAAAATTATTATAACGTTTCAAGCAATTATATTTATATTGTTTTTGTTCTTAAGATTAAAATAGTAAAGTAGTAATAGTAGTAATGGTTTAGATAGTTCAAATAAAATCTGTAATAAAATTAAAAAACTGACGTTGCAAGTCTTTAGTTAGCAACTATTGCCAAAGTTTAATGTAACATGTACATAGTCATAGCTGGCTCAAGTGGTTTTGGCATGCGGACGGGCGGGCGTCTGCTCAACTTAATAAGGCCGCACCTTAACCGGCTTAAACCTCAGGCTTGAGCGCAACTCGTAATGAATCGGAACTAGGGGTTGATAGGTGAAAGATCAAAAAAGCCGGAATTGAAATCGAAAAGTGCCAGTCAGCTTATTCACTAAGCTATTTAGTTGGTAAAACGGATGAATAAAATAGATTTAGTTAATTAACTTTTCATTGAACTGCGAATAATATGTTTTTTTCTAAAAGCTGAGAAAAAGATCTCAACACTAAAATTACACAACATATACTCAATAAACTAAAAAATGACAGAATTAAAAAATGTCTGGCTGAATCCAAAACATTTGCAAACCCTGCTAAAATCTGATCTGCGTAGCTTTAATATGGATTTAATTGCTCAAATGCTGTACCTCTATAAACGATTTCACGTACGAGAGCTGAAAAATTAAGTTTGAGTTTTATTGTTAGCAGAAGTATTTTACAAGTAAAATGTAAACTTATATTCAGTTTTTCTCCTTTTGAGGCATATCAAAGTATATGAAAGCGGAAAGCGATAGTTTTAGGAAATCAAATAAAATAGTAGAATATTGGTAGAGTGTCAAGCACCCAGGGATGTTATACGGTAAAGTAAAGTTATCAACCAATATTGTTCAGGGTGATGATCAACCAATTTTGAAAGACCGTAGCGCCAAGGCATCCATCTGACTTCATATGAAAACAATAATGGCCAATCTCCGGCAGCAATTAAGACTGTCCGGCATATGGACGAATGGTGCTCTTCAATCAACGAATCAATCTACATTCGTAGTGGACGCCATTTGCTGGCGACAGCTTAGCAAATTTATTGCGATAGATCGATGGTAATTTTCAAATTTCAAGCCCTTGGATCGGTTCTAAAGTACTGGAAAAATGGTCCGCGGTGGGCTTTATCTTAAAAACACAATTTGAATACCTATACAGAATGTAACAAAAATGGATGGCACGGATGGGCCGTGAAGAGTTTTTAATTTATCAATAAGCGATTACGTAAGTGTTGTTTCGCGCAGAAAAAGAAATGTCAGTGAATTTATTCGGATGTGATAGTTTTAGCCAAGCTTCTGCGATTGTCTTTTGTGACAAAGTGGTACCGAGTGTGATCAAGTGTGTCAAATCAGTAAGGAGTTAATAACGATTTTAGTTGGTTACGTAAATTAATTCAGAAATGTAATATCGCTTTGCTTTCTTTGAAACTTATTATGTCTGTATATTTAAACTTTGCCTTATTAGATTGGAATAAGTCCTAAAGATTAGAAACGAGGATATGTTATTTTTGGTGTTGCATTAAGAAAAGTACTTTAATATACAGCTACGGTCCGAAGTTGTGTACCAACATAAATCCAAAAATCTTATTGAGAACAGGCTCCAGCTGGATGGAGATCAAATAAACATTTCGAAAGCACTCACCAAACACGCTTCAATGCTTCACCGCATAATTATCACATTAACCATTTCATGCTATTATTATGTCTTCATTGTAAGAGTATAGCTATAACGGTAAAGCTGACGGTAAAGCTATCTAGAGTAAATACATTTAGCTTTTATGAAATAATTTCTAAAAGTGTCTTCAGATGGACTGTAAAAAATCACACCATACGATAGTAACAAAAAAGTAGTCAGGCACGAAATTGTATGAAAACGAGCAGTTCCATTAAAATGAGCCACTCATGCAATCACTTCAAGCGAGGGTTGCCGACATGTGGACGAAACTTACTTCAACGCAGCTACATTGCAGAAAGCGTGCTTACTGCTTCTCCACTTCACTTCTGCGGTTCAGCTGTCTGACACTGGAAAAAAAAACTAAATTCTAATTGATGGTGGCTGAACAACAAGGCATCACCAGTGAAACCATTCTGACACTACCGCTGCCCAGCGTAATTTTGTGGTTGTGATCAGTCACTAAGAGCATCAAATTAAAAGTTTAATGTAGAACATAAAAATAAGACTTGTTTTTTGGATTCTTATTAGCATTTGAAAAACATCTATTAAAAAAGAATCTGCGATCGATCCATTGTTAATATTCAAATGTATTCTGACTCAGAAATAACAGGAAAACCGACTTTCTTTAAAAAATATATTATTAAACTAAATTTCGGTTTGAAATAATACCAGATGATAACGGCTATGCAGAAAGACATGCCGAGCTTTAATGAATCAAGTGCTTGAGCCTAAGGTTTACATTAGCCAGTAAATGCTTACTCTAGATTTCTACGAAACTCGTCCGGTATGAACGAAGATAAGAGGAATTTGCTGAGCAAGGTCTCGGCTAGAACGACGGTTATTCTGTGCGTGGGTGCTCTACCAGATGAGTCTATAGTATGAGACAATATAACGAGGTACCTAAAAATTTACGTTTATAAAAAATAAAGAAGGAAACATGTAGAAAACACTAGCTCGTGTGTGTTAATTGAATATTCATAGGGAAAAGGAAATCTGAAACGGTAAAAATATAGGATTATCATGGCTCCCAGGGGCAGTCCGTCAACACATATTGCGCATATTTTGTTTTTCTACATCCCCTGTTCTCTTTTATTCAGGATTTCTACGCCTTTTCGCGTTATACTTTTTTGTAAGCGAAAGTCGCAATACCCAAACTATTTACATAATTCTGCTTTGTTTGTTGGGAAGGAAAAACATGTAGATAAATTTTTAAGTTATTAAGTATTAATATGGATAGCAATGCATTTATCATATAACCATGTGTAACCTCATAAATTTACGTCCTAAATACCTATAAATCTGAGGATGTCCATAAGGGGCATTACAGTCGTGTTTGTGTTGGTTTTTGGTGTTGCCATAACTCAGCATTTTATATAAATTTCAGTCTAATCTTTGTGTCTTTACTTAAGCTTTATATTAGATACCTATGCAATTAACATTCTCATCATTATAATCTAGTGTATGACGTAATGGATTGTTGAAAGTTTATAGTCATACCTATGAAAGAAATGCCTAAAATATGTTCATTACTCTCATAAATTAATTAAAACTGCTGACTTCAAAGGAAAACTGCGTCCATTTATTTCCGATCTCGATACACTTTACAGATTGGTCCGTATAACGAGCTGATAATTTATTGATCTGATTCTGCTAAGAAAAATATTGGTAATATAACCCACGTTATAGAAAAAGATACCTTATCCCTTTGGGTTTGAGTCATTATTGTTTAATTTGGCCGCCCTGTTGAATTTGTTTTCTTGTGTCAGGCTCAACGAACTAAAGCTAATACCGTCCATTATTTGCTAGCAGTGCCGCTTGAGTAACTAGCTGCAACTTGTCATTCTAAAAATGCACTAGTAAAGTTTCTCTTCACAGGTGCGATCTAGCGGCCATTTACGACGCGTTCTG
Organism: Perizoma flavofasciatum; assembly: GCA_958496245.1. Classification (NCBI taxonomy): domain Eukaryota; kingdom Metazoa; phylum Arthropoda; class Insecta; order Lepidoptera; family Geometridae; genus Perizoma; species Perizoma flavofasciatum. The sequence goes on along the minus strand of OY292425.1, from coordinate 5,464,285 downwards.
TTATTTTGCAGCTGACCACTAAGAACTGATATTGTCACAGAAATTAAAAGTGATAGATATCGCAATAATGCAAAGCTATAAACACTACGCCTTTTAACTGATCTAGGTCGGCTATCTTTGTATTTCCGAAACTAAATAACTCGTAATTATTTCAAGCGAGTGTGGATATGACAGTGGAAAATGAAAATTTGTCGACAGGCACTCATAAATTAGTTTAACTTTAAATACTGTGTTCGCTTTTAGTCGAAGAAAACTAGCTACCTACTTGTGTTCTAATTATACCCTAAAGAATCAAGAACTAAAATAAATAACCTAGACGAGAATCGAATTAGGTTTAATACGTCGATGCACAACTGATTTATGGATGCACGATTAAACCAAAGATAATAAATTGTATTCTTTAATGCACTTTCGGCCCCGCATTATGCAATTAGTTGTATAAATTATGAACTTAAAGCATTTTGAACAGCTTACTAAAATATCCTGCAATAAGATTATAGCATATATGATATATAACAAAAACCATAAAATATTTTATATAAGACAAAATATTATTATATTTTATATTTTTTATCGCTTTAAACACTACACACTGTTTTTACTTAATTTTGAGACAAGCGATAGCTGCCTTGGTTGGCTAAGGCATTTTTACACAGCATTTGAGATTTTTTTCTCCGATTTTCTTAATTCACTGCGGAACAAAAATAACCGATTCCTAAAAAAAGAGAACGGGTTCGAACCCACGATCCGCGGATCGGAAGTTCAGGTACCGCCTACTATTAACACGTAGGCCTTTTTATATTAATTAATTAGATACAAAAAATATATCAATAATTCTGAAAAGGATGATCTATCGGACTGTCTAAATTTAAATTCGAAAACTGCCTATGTCGGGGTAAACTGCGGTCAAGTAGCCTTCCGTGGGTAAGTGGCAACCGGGAAGCCATTCAATCTTGAATGACACTCAAAAATTCTTTCACACAAGGCTTTTTCACAGGCTTTGGTCACATTTCTTGAGAACCATAAACGCAGTCTAATCTTTTCCTTATTACTTACTGGGGAGTTTACAATGAGTTATTATCGGACTAAGGTTTTGTGCGACAACAGGTTTTGGGTAAAATTGTGAATGCTTATTGCTTATATAAGTACATGGGTTAAGATAATTATAAGTGTATCCCTGAGTATATTATTCTTGGATGTTCATCAAGGAGTGAGGAGTTGTGAGTGAGGAGTCGTATGTTATATGAGCCTTACTCGTAAATATTGTTTAACAGTTGAAACACTGCTTTGTCTCTTTCTGATTTTGCCAATTCAAATTCAGCAATTTTTAAAAGAAAATTAGCTACTTTAAAAAAAAGTCGTAAATCTTAAAACTGCCATTTTGTTCAACATAACTTTAACTAAGTATGTAACTACCTTCCTACTGATTATTATGAGGATTTCAAAGATCAAAAAAAAATATTTTCACTTATCTGGATGTATAGAAAGTTTGAATGCTCTGTGTCGCAATGTGGATCGAAATATATAAAATTAAATGCTTATATATTTGGACTACTTAACACCGTCCCATTCTATTACTTAGATAATTCTCCCATCCTAATGTTTCCTGGAAGAAATCACTTTCAACCAACCAATGTGCATTTCTTTTGTTTAAGTTTTTGTAGGTGATATGCACAAAAAGAGATCTATCTATCTTATAAACTTTACTTCAAATCTTTCCATTACGATACAACAACTAGTTACTTTATGAATTAAACACTTTTATAGGGATTAATCACGCTGTTTTATTTTATTGTTATTCGTGACGTTTCGAAGGTTTTGCAGCTTTCGTGGTAGCTCATAGATACGATGATATTAAATAAAAACTATTACTACCTTTTGTCAGAAACGTTCCGATTTATGCAGTAATTGCTAACTGTGTATTGAAGTCTAATGGTATATGTTGTTTAATATATTTTTTTTAATCGTTCCGTGTTCCGTTTAAAAGTATTTTTTTTATAATGTCTAATAATCGCGAAACCAAAAACATTATTAATAATTCTAATAACTATTTTTTTCCGATGATAATAACTAAAAATTTTCAAGATAAAAAACTAACTAACTTTAGAGCTTCGAGGATAGAAATGACAAGGAACGTTTCGTAGGTACTTATAAAGAATACGAGCAGTGTGGGGTCGAACTTTGTATGTGACTTTTATGTGTTTATTTTAGGTAGGTACGATGACCGTGTTGTTAGTTTCAAAAGCATGCTCTTTCTTTATCATACCTGATTTCAAAAGCTATCCATCGCGTTATACCAACATTTTATCTATGCCCTACATAAACGCAACTTTTTTTACAACCAATAACTTAAATCCATAGTCATTTAAAACAAAATAAAAATTCCACGGCATCCGTTAACCCCTCACCAGTCCTTTGCGGGGTCGTCCGCGTCCTTTCAATTCTCGATGGCCCTCAAAAGCACTCCGCGGTCCAACAAGCATGCGGGCTTATTCTGTCCGCTTGTATCAGCTATTTGCGGCAGAGTGCATAGCAGATAGTTCACTACTTGCATGCATTTTTTTTCAAATCACACGTTAATATTTAAAACGACAAGGTGTACTCTATCCGTATTCTCATAGTCACTCGATCTTAGATTCAAAGTCTGGCTCGATGGATCGATCGAAAGCTCGTTACAAGACAATGACCTTACTGATTTCAATTCATAAGTTTCCATAACCTAATTATGTTATAAATATCCGTGATGACTGGACCAATTTGAATATAAAACTCGGACAGGTATATTTCGTGACCTAGAATTTTATATAGGCTACTTTTTATCCGGGTACCACGTGGCTGAAGTCGTGGATACATATAGGTACATAAATTATTAATACAATGTAATATTTAAGTGTTTAAGTACATTTTGTAAACACTAAAATAAAATAAATCTAATTTCTCACAATGAAATCAAGTAAGTTAAAAAAGCTACTTATATTATTTAACTTCTCATTGAACCTACTTAAAATATGTAGATCGGTGTAAATTCACGTTTTTATGAGATCCTCGGCATTTTATATAATACTAAAACTTTTCAAGTTACATTTTTAGGTAGTGTAAATAAAACTGAGCTTGCTGTTTTCTTCTTAGGTCATTTTTGCGGCATCCTACGTCGGATTCAACCTCATTAACGGTTTACGAAGCGCTCTAGATGCGTAATAATATTTTTAATGACGGTTAGGGAACTGAAACAACGGTTTCAGATGGGACTATGATTGCAGCATTATGGTTTTACAGATTCCAAGCGGTGATTCTGTTTCAATATTATTTTGATATGGAGTTATGAGAAATTATTTTGTGGTTTTTCAGTGCAAGGATAATGGATGCTTACGGCCTGTGGCGTAAATTGAAATAATATAAACTCAAAAAACATTACGCTTAAAAAACATTAATTACTAAGTGCTTACTGAAAGCTCAATAATAAGTAGACATGACTGGGCTGCATATGAAGGTGGTTCTCCAGCAGTGATGCCTTGATTTCGCGGTTAAGTCGCAGTTCCCCAATGTATCGTGAGATGGCGTTGATTTTAATTTTTACGAATATTTATTTTATTTTATTGTTTCAGTAACGAAAAACAGTCATATATTAACAGTAATAAGTTAAAAACTGAAGATATCACGGTAACGTAAATGTATGACACACAGCATCATCCACAGATATTAGTTGCATTGGGTTTGTATAGTTGGAAACATTTTGGGAAAATATGAATGCTTCAGAAGAATACGATGTCGTTTTTTTTAAAAAATAAGGCGTGTAAAATATCCATAATAACAAGATTAAAAGCTCAAAACTTCTAAAGTTTTCAAACTTTTCTGCTTTATCTTGCAATTACTTAATTGCAATTAAGCAGAAAACTTTGCATGCATTCGTTAGCGAACTTTATAATTTCTCAGCGTTAAGCGTGCGTCTAGTTTTCATAAATCAAAGGGGCTCTATCAACTCTATCATAAATAAAATAAATTATTTATGACCTAGTAGCCAAAACTTATACAAACTTAAAAAAATCTTGACCATAATGACGTGCCCTCTTTGGAGGAACAAGCAAGGAAGCATCATGCACACGAAAAGGTAATGTTTGATTATTTGAAGAGCACTGGTGGTATGGTGGTTAGTGGCCTCGACTCTAAACCTACGACCATACTTAGACCCCGTCATAAACAAATGATTTCAAACGTCGAAGGAAACTATGGTGAAAAAACCCACATGACCTAAAAACAATAACGTTACTATGTGTTAAAAGGAGTATCTACGAGGCCAACTAAATCCTTATACCACACTGTTACTTTCACCATCGGCCTATTGGTCCTTGTCAAGGCCACCAGATCTCAACCCGATCAGCCACACTAGCAAAATGACAATGGGAACGCGACAATGGAAATCATTTTGCCATGTTTAGGCACTCCTAACCCTTTAATGGGACTGTTTAGGTCTAAAAGTTTCCTTTTTTCAAGTTTTTTTTAAGTTTAATTCGTTTGCCATTGACATTTTGTTAGTGTAATAAGGGGAAAGATCACTGACTTGACAATAATATTAATAATGCTGAACATTTTTCACGCTACATCTTGTGGCATCTTGACAGAGCTTGTGTTATGGGAACCACATGACTGACATTTTTTTTGCAAATACGAGTACATATACATAGAAAACACCCAGACCCAAGACAAATATTTGATAGAATGGATGAGTTTAGTGGTTTTTATTATGTTTTAATAAAACCAATATCAGTAGATATGTGCTACTGATATTGGGAGAGGACGGAATATCAGCGTGCTACTTAGGTACTTTCACTAGGTCTGTGGCGCTTTATGCTGAGTCCCATCCCAATTTGTGGCTACTTACCTCATCAGCAGTCCAACCATCTTAGTTATATATTTAATTAATTAGTAGTTCCAAATAAATTGTCAATTTTGTAAATTAATAAATTTGACGACCTCTGTGGCGCATAGTGGGCGTAGGCCCGCCTGAGACGTAAAAGGTTTGACTTCCGTCGCGAGACCAATTTTTGTATGATCTGCAAATATTTGTCTCGAGTCTGGGTGTTTTCTATGTATATAATGTATGTATTTACAAAAAAAGTACATAAGTATTATATCAGTCATGTAGTTCCCATAATACAAGCTCTGCTTAGTTTGGGACTAGATGATGCTGTGTGAAATATGTCCAGAATTATTTATTTATTTAAATGATTTATCTATCTATCTATCTATTTATTCTAATTTTTTTATGGTTTATTGTAGCCCACTTACCTGCCAAATGTTAATTTATCCATTATCTGGGATAAATTTAATAAAGTGGCCTTCAGCGGTGAATAATTCAGAGTTGCCGGCGGGATGTTATACATTATTTATGATGATGACACGTCGCGGAGTTGTCTATACACGTCGTCGCATCCATCTTTGGTCTGCGGTTTTGCATCTTAGGCACGTACTTGCAATATTGAAGGACTCTTCATACGAGAACTATTTCTTGTCAAAGCGCCTGGTTTTAGGGGATTAGGTACATTTTGTAAGTAACATTCGAGGAGCCAGTGATTGCACTGGCTCCTGAGTTGAGAGTTGATTACTTTTTATTGTGTAAACTAAAATAACCGGTACATATAGACGAATAGGAGGCATTAATTCTACCAGAAAATTACAATAAGATCCCAAAAATAATCGCAAGCGCAAGTAGTACCGGCTGTTTTACACAGTGAAGTATACACAGTAATAAAACATTAATAAGACCGACAACTTTTTTTTTATTCATGACTAGTTGTTGCCCGCGGCTTCGCCCTCGTGGTATGTTAATAAAAGTAGCATATGACCGTCTCCAGGCTTCAAACTATGTTTCATTATTTATTTTAAAGTTTATGTGTACCGAGTTTTGAGTGAATAAAACCAAGGAATATTTTTTTCATAGAAACTTTACCACCCTGTTTAAACCCTTAGAGGTTGATTTTCGAAAATAAGATTGTCCTTATTGTTATTTCAGAGCCTAAACTATCTACATTCCAAATTTCATCAAAACCGGTTTAGTAGTTACGGAGATACGTGGTAACAAACATTCACACACACACACACACACACACACAGACAGACATAAAGTTTACAGTTACATTGGTATGCTACGTACACCTAAAAAATCTAATAGTGGTTTGTCTAAGGTGCATGTAAGTATGGATTCCTTATTTAACACAGAGTCAAAATATTCACGCCATTGAATGAAACAGCTGGTCGTTTCACACAAATAAGGTGGTAACTAAGTTACTATTTCTAAAAAACGGTTTTGATTAAAGTATTTAGTAGAAATAAGACCTACCAGATAGTTAGCTGTTACTGCCGGCTGTTGTCGTTTATTACAACAAGGGTGTAGACAAATACCTCACGCTTAGTTTTCCTTTCACACTAACGCAAATTTGTCAAGGTAAAACTTGGTAGTAGTCACGTGACATTTCCACAGTTAATGTCATTTCCATTTTCCGCAGGCGTTAACGCTAACAGAAAGTGGTATTTGTCTAGACCCCCAGGGCATTGTTGATGCGTTATCTACCCCGGAGATAAAGTTACCACAATACATGTAATTTCACCGTCACCCATAACTCTTGAAACTGGATCACAGTTATAATACATTGTTGACTACATTGGCGCGGTGAGCGAGTAGCCGATTGAGACTCAAGTAATGCGGGTTTGATTTCTGTTGCGGGGCAAACGTTTGTATGTCCTGCAAATATTTGTTTCAGGTCTGGATGTTTTGGTACCTTATTCTTATTCATACAACTATATACAAGTAGGTTTATACAAAAATATAGATGAAAAAGCTAGTTATCTAAAGATCGTTGCAAACGGTCTATAGATCAACTGCTCCAGATCACTACCAGACGGAAGCGTTCCCAAAATGCTGGCTGCATTGACATGCTGAATGGAAATGCGTTGACCCAGTAATAGTTCTCATAGTTCCTGATACCCACAATACAAGGAATCTTAGTGTGGGGTGAGGACTACGTTTTGTGACTGTTGGTAGTTGATTGTTTGTGAACTTAGGTAAGTGTTACATCAAGGTGGAAAATAAAAAACTATTTGTGTCACTAAATCCTGCCCTTAGGCTTACAAACATTGGGTTAAAGTATGTCAAAGAAATTGCATATTTTCTGTTTCGCAGAAAAGACATGCTTTACAATAGCTACAAATAAAGCAGTTACTGAAAATAATAAAAGTAGGTGTGTACAGCACTTCGTGAAATATTTGAAGATAGACAAGAAACTTTTCATTTGTAATTTAATATCGTGACATGTGCTATCCAAGTTTGAAACAAAAGGACTAACAAGACACTTGTGTCCAGAACTCGCGAGTTGTTACGGTGTTCTTGTGTTGCCTTTCTGCTATTTCATACCTGAGAATAGGACTGAAATTTTATAAAAAATAACCCTGCGAATAGGACTGAATTTTATCAAAAAAAAATACAAGCTCAAGACTTCCCCATGATAAATAAATAAATAATGCTGGACATTTTGCACACAGCATGATCTATCCCCAAAGTAAGCAAGCTAGACTGATATACTACTTATATGCTTTTTTGTTGTAAATACATACATATTTTACATAGAAAACACCCAGAACCGAGACAAACATTTGCATATCTTCCAAAAATTGGTCTCGCGGCGGGAATCAAACCCGCAACCCTTCATCTCAGGCGGGCCTACGCCCACTGCGCCACAGAGCTCGTCAAATTTATTAATTTACAAAATTGACAATTTATTTGGAACTACTAATTAATTATGTATATAACTAAGATGGTTGGACTGCTGATGAGGTAAGTAGCCACAAATAGGGATGGGACTCAGGATATAGCGTTGCAGACCTGGTGAAGGTAAGTAGCGCGCTGATCTTCCGTCCTCTCCGTTCTCTCGTCGTTTTATTAAACCCGCAACCTTCAGCGTCTCAGGCGGGCCTACACCCACTGCGCCACAGAGGTCGTCTTGAGAATCTATGGATGATGGATATTCTCAGATGCATAATCAGTGCCTAGATCTTTAAAATACCAAGTAGAAGGTAGAAACACGTTCAAACCCTAAGTACCTAAGTAGTTCCCTACCTAAGTAGTTATCATTCCACGTTGCAAGCCTATTGCCGCTTATTGGAATACTATCTGATGGCACATGACTTTGAATTTTTGGTTATAAGGCATACTGGTTTCCTCGCGATGTTTTCCTTCACTGTTCTGAGCACATTTTAAAAAACATATTTTCGAATGAAAAAGTCCATTGGTGCACCGGTTTTGAACCACGACTTTTGGATCAGAAGTCTACTAAAATGTAATAAGAACAATCGAATGGATTTTGCTCTGCTGTAGGATTTAAAAAAATCTAATGTGTTTTAGTCTGCTGTATCATGTACCTATGTATCGAATAAATAATTTATCTCTCACTAGCTTCTGCCCACGGCTTCGCCCAAGTGGTACCCAGATAAAAAGTAGCCTATGCGTTATTCTAATTTATTAGCTATATTACTGTAAAGTTTCATCAAAATCCGTTAAGTAGTTTTTGCGTGAAAGTGTAACAAACGATCGATCCTCATAAGCTTTCGCGTTTATACCTCTAATATCGGTAGGGTTCATTATAGTTGAGTACCATGTTCTCATTTTGTCAGAGCAATTTCAAGAATGGGCTTCGTACCTACTAATTCCGATAATATTCCCACCAGATGGTATTTTGATTATTTGAAAATATCACTGTGACCATCATTAATCTTGAAGTGGAATCTTGGCCCATTTTCATTTGCTAATCCACTTCACTTATCATCTACAGTAAATTATAATATATCTCTGTCACAATTTCAGTCCTAAACACTTTGCGCCACTGGTATTTAATATGAAAAGCATTAACATTTCATTTAACAGCCGGACAATACTTTATTAACAATATAGTGTTGGCACAAACGGTCCATTATTTCAGTTGTTATGATCGTAACAACGTGCTACGTTTGATTGGAAACATGTGCGCGCACTCTGCGCACACGCATGAAGTAAGTCACGTAATCAATACTTGAATTGCAGCTTTGCATTGCTGAAACAATAGCGCAGATATTATAGTGGATTACAGTTAGGTATTATATAAATACATTTATTTAACCACTGACTGCTACCGCATGAAGACCCAGGATAACGGTTTTGTCTACCGCCGAGAAGACAAAAAATATTTTGTCCCTCTCTTTTGTTTGACAGAATAGGCGACAGAAACTGTTTTAGTCTTCTCTTTTGTATACAAAACGTTGTCTTGGGTCTTCATGCTAAGCAGGCTGGTTAGCAATATGCAAAGTGGATGAAAAGTGGTTACTGCTGGTTAGCAGTCACCACTTCGAAAAGAAAATTAACATTATCTAAACTTGCCTATATTCCACAGTACGTGAGTTCGGCCGGAACAACAGGTATTCTTCTACCACACCCCTCTATCAACTTTCATCCTCTTAATTACTCTCTACATCATACGATTGTCTGGAAGAGTACGTTTCAAAGTGATAAGACCGCCCGTTGTACTTTAACAAGAGTATGATTTTTGTTATTTGTTTATTCATTAATTCCTCTCATCTCACCAGAGATTGTAGGTACTATTGGTTTTAAACAGCTCTCGTATCTAACTTAGAATGTACGAAAAAAAGCAACAACTTTTTATGTATATTCCAAATTCCAATACTTTAGATTAAAATATATAAATATTTTTTAATCGGTCTTGTAATTAAAAAACCTTTAAATATCTGCTGTTTTTGATTCTTCGCTAAAACTTTCCTGCCTATTGCCAAATTAATTAAACAATTCAGGTAATCTATATCAGTGACCTTGGTTTATCTATGAATTTTCTCGCTCTTAAAGATTTTATCACGAAGTGAAATTGCGAGCTCCAGAGTTCTATTTTCACTTTAACAGGTAAGTAAAAAAAACATGCATATTATCGATTATCAAAAACTAAACTATGATGATTGTTTATTAATATTATTCAAACAAATAAATAAACCAGCATTCAATAAAGTAGCAAGTACATTGTACTGACCCCACAAAAGGATTCCCTGTAGCGTAGGTACCAAGAACTAGGATGACCCCACAAAATGATTCCCTTTATCGTGGGTATCAAGAACTAGACATACCCAGAACATAGCCCAAACCCGGAACAAATATCTGCAGAACATACAAACATTTGTCGGATTCGATTCCGATAATTTATCATAGATTTATTGTTGTAATCATTGACAAAAAAACTGCTTTCTAAACTTAAACTACCACTAGAGAGATAGATTATCACTATCAACTATCTATATACATCAACACCACACCATCAATTCACTACAATAAACAAGTATTCAAACTTGTTACGCAAAGCTAACCTATGAAGATCGCTGCGCTTGCACCGACCTCAATAAACATGCAGCTAACTAGAATGCCGCATCAGCGGGAACGTGGCCGGCTGACGTCAATCACACGCTTCGTGGGAATTATGTAGTTTTATGTTCACATTCTTTGTTCAAACTTCGAACGAGTTTCAAGTGAAATAATTAATTGTAATTTTGATATTTTTTTTGAATTAAATTTAGATTAAAATAAAAAGCATTTTTTAAAAGAAACCCTTGAGAGCGGCCTACGTATTTGGCGCAGTCTCACGGATACTTTTACTTCTTAAAAAGTAAAAAGAACCTACTAGTGCTGTTCTCCAGGAGTGAATCCAGAAATCGATTCCACAAAGGTACCAGACCACGAGAAATGCTGTAAGTCTTTGAATCTTTCAAATCCTTACTTATTCCTTATTCTAATCCTTTCTTTTGTGTATTTTATGTGTATCTTTTGTGTGTTAGTTTAAACAGCCAAGATTTTTCATCCAAGAGAATCGCGGATTATTAGGTTAGGCAGTAGCAGTAGATTTTCTAGTAATAGGCTTAGTGTTATAGACGAGAATAGAAATTTAGAGGAAGCCATGTCTCACGAACCCAACCCAATGGATACAATCTACAAGTCCCTTAGACTCGTGCCGGATTTTGATGGCAATCCGCATATTCTCACAAGATTTATTAATCTTTGTGATCAACTTGTCCTATCTCATTTTAAGACAGGGCCGGGTAATGAACTTACGAATCTTGCCCTTATAAATGGGATTTTAAATAAAGTATCGGGGTCCGCGGCTAGGTTGATTAATTCAAGTGGGATACCTGATAATTGGCAGGGTATTAGGAACGCGTTAATTAATAATTTCGCAGACCATCGTGACGAGACCGCTCTTTATAGTGATCTATCCTTAGAGACCCAAGGGTCAAGTACTCCGCAGGAATTTTACGAACGGTGCCAAAATTTATTTAGCACCATAATGACGTATGTCTCACTTCATGAGTCAGTCCCAACCACTGTAGAAGCAAAACGCGCGCTGTACCAAAAATTGACCCTTCAGGCGTACTTACGAGGTCTCAAAGACCCTCTAGGATCCAGGATACGCTGTATGCGCCCTGAGTCCATGGAGAAGGCCCTGGAATTTGTCCAGGAAGAGCTAAACACGCTATACATGCAGGAACGTAGTGGTGGTGCACCCAATAGAAAGGAATGGCAGCAGCCAATTTCAAACATGCCTAAATTTAATCTGCCCCTCAACAACTTTGCCCCAAGACAGACTAACGGACTTGGAATTGGACCAATGAAACCAATCTTTAACATGCCTGGTCCATCAAGGCAGAATCCTTCTTACCAAGGCTGGAGGCCTAACCCCACGCCTCAATTCCAACCACTGCAGGGTCCTTCTCGCACACAGCAAATGTTCCGCGCCCCTCCACAGAATTATAATCCCCAAAATAACGCATTTAGGATGCCTTTTAGACCACAGCAATCATTTAATTTTGGCAATAAAAATTTCGGCAATGCTCCGCTTCCGCGACCTACTCCCATGAGTGGTGTTAGCCACTTTGTCGAGAAGAGGTTACCCCCTACGGGACACGACTGGCGAAAACACGGGAATCCACCCCCTAGTAATTACTTTAAGACACGAGAAGTAAATTTCAACGAGTTTGACGGATACGATAATTATTATACTGAGGACTATGACTATCCCGAATACTATCAGGACTATTACGATTCATACGAACCTGATCATTACAACTATCATCAGTACTCCTACCCCGAGCCACCAGTAGTAGAGGAAGTAAGCCAGACTCATGATGAAAATTTTCAGCAGGATTCGAAATCAGAAAAGCCAAAATAGAGGTCAACTTGCATATACAAAGGCAACTAGGCTACGTTCAGACCACAAATCCACCTCTGAAATTTCTTATCGATACAGGAGCTAATCAGTCCTTTATCAGCCCTAATGCCGTAGGAAAATATTTCAGGCACATTCCTTTGAATTATGACCCTTTCGAAGTGACAAATGTGCATGCGACCAGTAAAAATGACTATTCAATAACGTTGCCTTCTTTCCCGGAATTTAATGACCCACATGACATGACTTTATATGTTTATAAATTCCATAATTATTTCGACGGACTTATAGGCTTTGACTTACTTGACTTATGGGACTCTAACATCGATCTGAAAAATAAATTACTAGTAACTCGTAATACGCAGATCCCCATTCAAATGTACGATTCCAGAAACGTCAATTTATATGAGGAAATTATTCCAGCAAATTCTTCGAAGGTAGTTAGATTGCCCGTGAACTCACAAGACGGCGAAGTTTTTGTAGAGAACCAGACGATTTGTAACTGCCTTATTTCAGACTGTATAACGACGGTCCAAAACAATCGAGGCTGGGTAGAAATCACTAATCCAACATCTAATGATGTAATTTTTTCTATGGATCGTCCTGTTAAAGCTGAAATATTTAATATCGAATGTGACAGTACTGAAGTTTTATCAGACCGCGCGAAAGATGTTTTATCGCGTCTCCGAACCGATCATCTTAATCAAGAAGAACTTGCGAATTTACGGCGCTTATGTGCTAATTACGCGGATGTGTTTTATCTTGAGGGTGAACCACTTACATTCACCAACCAGATCAAACATAAAATTAGGACCACTGACGAAATTCCAGTACATACTAAGAGTTATCGCTATCCTTACGTTCACAGACAAGAGGTCAGAGAGCAGATAACTAAGATGCTCGATCAAAATATAATAAGACCTTCAGAGTCTGCATGGAGCTCTCCTATTTGGATTGTACCCAAAAAGGCTGATGCTTCCGGCAAAGTTAAGTGGCGTCTTGTCGTGGATTTTAGAAAAGTTAACGAGAAAACGATTGATGATAAATATCCAATTCCTAATATAACAGACGTACTAGACAAACTAGGTAAATGCCAATATTTCACTACTCTTGATTTGGCCAGTGGATTTTACCAAGTAGAGATGGATCCCTCGGATGTTCATAAAACAGCTTTTAATGTAGAAAATGGGCACTATGAATTTTTAAGGATGCCTATGGGCCTTAAGAACTCTCCATCAACCTTCCAACGAGTGATGGACAATGTCCTGAGAGGTCTCCAGAATGAAATCTGCCTAGTTTATCTTGATGACATCATTATTTTCAGTACCTCCCTTCAGGAGCACATTGTTAACTTAGACAAAGTCTTTAACAGATTAAGAGAGTCAAACTTCAAAATTCAAATGGACAAATCCGAATTTTTGAAGCTGGAAACGGAGTTTCTTGGGCATATAATATGCAAAGAGGGTGTTAAACCTAACCCTAACAAAATTAAAGCCATAGAAAACTATCCCATCCCAAAGACTCCTACTGAAATCAAACGTTTTCTCGGGTTGCTCGGATATTACAGGAAATTTATTCCAGATTTTGCACGTATTACCAAACCACTAACTCAATGCTTGAAAAAAGGATCTAAGATCAAACTAGATCAAAAGTACACCAACTGTTTCGAACATTGTAAGACATTATTAACCAACGACCCGATCTTGCAATACCCAGATTTCACACGAAGTTTCATCTTAACAACTGATGCCTCGAATGTAGCTATCGGTGCCGTTTTATCTCAAGGTACCAAAAGTTCAAACAAACCGATCGCGTACGCATCACGAACTCTTAATTCTAGTGAACTAAATTATAGTACTATCGAGAAAGAGCTTCTAGCTATTGTTTGGGCAACTAAGTACTTCCGACCGTACCTCTATGGTCGAAAATTCCTAATCCTTACAGATCATAGGCCCTTGCAATGGGTAGTAAATCTTAAAGACCCTAGCTCACGACTTACAAGATGGCGTTTGAAACTTAGCGAGTATGACTATAGAGTCGAACACATTGATGGCAAAGGCAATACAAATGCTGATGCCCTGTCGCGCATCGAGCTTAACAATGAAGAGCTTATGTCGATCGTTGTTAATCCATCCGAAACTGACCACGCGTTAGATGAATCTAGAACTATAACAGCTACAGAAACTGCGGCTGGTTCAAGAACCGCCACTGTTCACACGAACAACGAAAATCCCATCTTGGAGGTCCCAATCTCAGATGACCCTTTGAACAGATTCACGAAACAGTTAATCCTTAACGTAGTAGGTGATATTAAAGGAAAGCCGGTAGTCACCAAGCCCTTTGAGACGCATACGCAAATATCAGTCCAAATATCTGAATCCAATATGGAGGAAGATGTTATAAACGCAATTAAAGAGTACGTCCATCCTAAAATAAAAACCGGACTATTAATAAACCCCTATTTAGCTATGTATACCATCATACCTACGATTCAGAAAACGTTTAAGAATTCCGCTATGAATTTAACTTTAACTAAGACGGAATTAGAGAACGTTAAGGAGTACTTAAGACAACAAGAAATTATTAACAAATACCACGATGGTAAGACCAATCATCGCGGCATCAATGAGTGCTATTTAGCGTTATCTCATAAGTATTACTGGCCTAAAATGAGGGAGCAAATCACTAAGTTTATAAATGAATGCACAATCTGTGGTCAAGCAAAATATGATCGCAGCCCGATAAAGCAACAGTTCAAGATAGTTCCACCCGCTAGTAAGCCTCTTGAATTGGTCCATTTAGATCTTTTGACAATTCAAAGTGAGAAATTCTTAACTATCGTAGATGCATTCTCTAAATATGCACAGGCCTATTATCTGAGAGATGGCACAGCTGTTAGTGTAGTGCAAGCCTTATTGAACTTTTGCACTCATCATGGACTACCCATCACCATTGTGACCGACAACGGAACCGAATTTACTAATCAGCTTGTTGCGGAATTTGTTAGGATGCATAAGATCCAGCATCACAGAGTTGCTCCTCATACGCCAAATGAGAACGGCATAGTTGAGAGATTTCACTCGACAATACTTGAACATCTCCGTATTCTTAAATTAAGTCAGAAATCTGAATCTGTAATCAATTTAATGCCCTACGCCCTATTGGCTTACAATAGTAGTATTCACAGTTTTACCAAGTGCAAGCCGATAGAGGTAATCACAGGACACTATGATCCTCGCGATCCTTTTGACGTAGACCTTTCAGCTCATTTACTCCAACAATACATGACTAATCATAAAGACAAGATGACCAAAGCCTACAACGCGATTCATGACATGTGTAGTACGACTCGCAAAGACCTCACAGATAACCGAAACAGGGAACGGGAACCGGAGGCTGAATATTCTCCCGAACAACAGATTTTCGTGAAAAATCCGTTCGCTTCCAGACAGAAATTAGCCCCTCGTTACACTCATGACATCGTAATGGCAGACCTCCCTATTCATATTTATACTAAGAAAAAGCGAGGTCCTGTTGCCAAGTCTAGGCTAAAGCGTCTCCCTAAAAGCGCCCGATTGTTACAGGACGCTCCTGATTATTCACCTGCTCCTGGCACCAGCCCTAATGCAGGAGATAAGACTTGAAAGTCTCGATGATGGACCTGGTATTTTACCTTTCAAGTTAGGTTCAGCTAAAATCGTTTCGCACTACCATTCCTTTCTGCAATACGTGGACCTTCAAAAATTAAGAAATAAAATTAATTCAATCGATAATCAGATAGACAATATTAGCCCTCAGCTACATAATAAAACTAACTCCTTATTCGAGCCTCATATACTCTATCTTAAAAGTAAACTTGTGAGTGTTTTAGATCAGTTACAGACCTTTGAGATAAATCGTGTAAAAAGAGGACTCGTAGATGGTCTCGGATCGGTAGTTAAAAGTATTACAGGGAACCTTGATTATACAGACGCATTGCACTATAATCAAGCTATCAAAACTTTAGAGAATAACGAAAATAAATTGGTAACCGAATTTAACAATCACGTTAGTTTAGCTCAAAATTGGAGTTCGCAATATTCAAAGATTTTAGACAGTATTGTAGATAATCAGAATAAAATCCAGATTTTAGTAAATAAAGTTGAACAGGCTGAAGCTTCCAGGGACTATGACCTAGTTAAGTATGCACACCTAGCTCAAGTCCTTATTGTCCTTACAGATAACGTTAATTCTATATCTCAGGAACTACTTAAAGTACAGAATGTCCTTGCTTTTATCAAAGCTTCCGCTATGCATCATTCGGTCTTAAATTTGTATGCAATTCGCGATATTATTCGTAAATTGAACGTACTATATGGCAGTCAGAAAGTGGTAGATTTAGATATTAGAGAATATTTCGATATAATTAGATTAGGCTCTTATTATGTAGGTAACGAAATAGTTATAGTTTATAAATTCCCGATCGTGCTCTCAGCCACTTATGATATGTATAAATTATCTATCATTCCTAATAAAAACGTCCGGCTGACGTCAATTACACGCTTCGTGGGAATTATGTAGTTTTATGTTCACATTCTTTGTTCAAACTTCGAACGAGTTTCAAGTGAAATAATTAATTGTAATTTTGATATTTTTTTTGAATTAAATTTAGATTAAAATAAAAAGCATTTTTTAAAAGAAACCCTTGAGAGCGGCCTACGTATTTAACTTATAGAATGTCATGTATGTAAATTGAGTGATATAATCACATCCGATCATCAGTGACGGTTTTGATGTTTTAATGATTTATGTTCTAGTAGTCGTCATTAGCCGGCGTAAGCGGAAATAGCTGTTGTCACAACTGTTTACTAAACTACTAATTAGGCTTGTTAAGGGTTATTGAAAGCTAAATTAAAGATAAAAAAAAATATTTCATTATACAGCCTGTATCGTCTTAGTTAAAAAAAGGTATTTTCTTTTTTTTTTCAACACTAAAATAAGTATTATTCATTTGTATTAGTATGACAACAGATATTATACCTAATATGACTAAGGAAAATATGTTAGTGTTCTACAACACTACCTTCTTACCTATCGCATAGCTATGCAATAGGTAACATGCACGAAGGCCCTCACTAACATCCATAAATTACAGTATTATAGAGCCGCGAGCTTAAAATAGGTTCGATCATTTGGTAACTAAGAATTGAACGGAATGGTGTGGTGTGTGCGAAATATGTATACAGTCCTTCATTTTAATTAATAATAAGTTTAATTTGCAAGCTATTTTGTCAACAACTTTACCTGTATTTTTTTTCTAAGGAGGATCGGCTTGATGCTTCTTAATCCCGTGTTTATAAATTGATCTAAAAATTTTGAGCACGCTATTTTCTAATAAGTATTTTGATTTAGCTAAAATTTAAGGATTTGGTCAACCTGATACCGACTTACGCCTGTTTTAAAACTTTAATCAAAGCCTCTTTCACTTATAGTGTCTCTTTTTCTGTATGCACTGTGTCATTGGAGTTCGTACAAATCTCTTCACAACTTTGACGCAAATTGGCGTCATGAACCATTTCAACAGAAACTATAAATAATTTCGTAGTTAATCTTGGCGTGTAACCAATCAGCTTGTCTTGTAAAGACAAATGATAACTCTTTGAGAAAACTAATCATTGTAAGGCGTCCGTTGCACGGTAAGTCAGACGTCACTTCATTTCCTTGATTGTTTTGATTGACTGCATATTAATAGTGCAATGTCATTGGATGTTTGAATTGAAATTACAGAAGTATCTTTATTGATCATTTGATTTCCAACAAAACTTTTGCAATGCAATCAAAACGATGCGGTCTAGGAAGGTGGACTCGATTGTCTCGATGTTCTCGATGGACCAATCATATTATTGTAAAGGTTGCGAGGAGTTGGCGGATGAAATGGCTTAAGACTGTTCGCCATGACTGTCAAGCAACTTTAAGCTGACAATGGAAATATTGATGGTTACCTATTTAATGGTTCTACCCAAAGCTTAAATTTAAACTCAGCGTAGATTTCTCCAAATTGCGAATTAATTTGCCCTAGAGCACAAATCAAAATTACCACTAAAACGCTATTCTGATTTAGTACAGATCGAATTATTTAAATAGGCAGGCGGTATTTAAGGCCTGTGATACACATGATACAGAGCACGTCAACTTTCTTGACTTGCCAGAAACTGGCATAGATAGATATAATAATATACACTATATTATTATATCTATCTATATTATAATCGTTTGTCCTGACTGACTGATTTATCAACGCACAGCCAAAACTACTTAGATTTTTTTTAGACTCCCAAAATGAGTCGAAACTCAGTAAGTGCCTTCACCGATAGTACGGTACGTGAAAATTCCCGTCTTTACAATATGAATAATCAAATTCACGATAGTTTTTGGAATAAAATTGATGATTTTGTTAACTATCTATCCTCATGCCAGCCATTTCTCTGTAATGTATGTAATGGACTTTATGGATAGTTTCAAATTTCACAGTTTCTATGATTGCTGATTAAAATTTTAATGGTCAAAGCTGTGAAAGGTTACTTAATTAACAATAGAGCAATTAAGTTCGGCAACGCAGATGGAATAATCGATGCGGTAAAATGAATGTTAGCGGGCTGCGTTCCGCTCGGCGGGTGCATATTGCGTTTCGGTACCGCTGACGATGCCGCGGCTGATTACTAGCTTTTCTGTTGGAATGGAACAGAATATAATTTTTCTTTTTTTATTAAAAAATCGTTAGTTGCACCGAATTCTTGATACAATAGATATTCATTGACTAAGTTACGAAAACCAGGGTCTAGACAAATACCACTTTCTGTTGGCGTTAACGCATGTGGAAAGATTGAATTGTATGGAAATTACATAAAGCTGTGGAAATGTCACGTGACAGCTGTCAAGTTTTACCTTGACAAATTAGCGTTAGCGTGAAAGGAAAAAGTAAGCGTGAGGTATTTTTCTAGACCCCCAGGAAAGATAATATAAGTAAGTAACAGGTTAATAGGTACAAAACAGTTTACATCACCTACTTGGCATAAGTAAGGTAGCCACTAGTTTACACGTATTGTGAGTATGTCTTTGGTGGGGCATAAATCTCTGTGTGACGTATTGACATTCTGTCTGTTCTAGAAAGAGGTTCTAATCAATAAATTTCAATTTTTTTATGAATAAACTCTTTAAAACGCTACTGTAGATGCTCTTCGTTCAATGCTATGATATATTTAACTGTAGAATTCTACCTACATTGAAACTATACATACCTACCTATTACGATAGGAAATGTATAGTGGAGTACTTGGAAATAGATTCTGAAAATTTTAATCTGGCAAAATGTCATAAGAAAACAAGAAACTGTACAAAATTTTGATAAAACTAATCTGTAAATATCCACTTCTCAGTTTCTGGATACATATTCTGGTCAAAATACAGATAATCCAATTCCAGATATCCTACCTACTTGTTTTAAAGTTTAATTAAATGTAATAATGTTTGGGCGATGATAAATGTCTTTATGGGTAATCGAAAGTTCCGATCAGATATTAAATTTATAGTAGCGGCTTCTTTATTGGTTTAACTTAATATAATAATAATAATCCTGGTTTTAGGTGAACAAATTCGAATTTGTTTAATTTTGAAAAAAAAAATAACCTACTTTATATAATATTGCAAAACAACATCTAAGTAATACTTTTTACGAGAAAGTATATTAATTTATGAAAAAAAGTCTTGAATCAAAAATGTAGGTACTTATGAGTTCTTCTTTCTAACTCTTCTAATTAACGATGTGCCAATAAGTACCATTTCAAAGAAAGCTCTATCGCGGTTGAATTACGTAGCTCAGAAAATTATGATTGCAGACTGCACAGAAAATATAAGTCTACAAGCAGTAGTGCAAGTCAAACTTGCTTCATCCGTCGTTTTAACCTCTGAGCGCCTAGTAGTAAGAGTTTCTAACAAGCGACCTACAGACATAGTAATTATATTCGACAATTCACTTCACTTCTGCTTGTGAAATTACCTTTACTGTGCATCAAGGAAATTGCATTTATCGCTTGCGTCTTATGATGTATTCCTCACCTTTTTCGTTATCCTACTAATGAGTCAATTTATACTACCACCCCAGAACTCACAAAGGAATTGCAACTCTATGTTTGTAGTAGCAAGAGCAATTATGGGCTAATACTTGAAGGGTTAATATTGCATGGAACTTATAATGTAAATCAAGCTTTTGCAAAGTTTAATTACATGGTGTAAAGCTGATGGTGTGAACAGGTACCTATTAGGTGGTGGATTGAAATGAATAGCGACATAACTGTGGGATTTTTATTTGCGTGTTTGTTTTGATAGCTGCAAATTGTTTTTATGCTTTTTACGTGAATATTTCAGCACATAAATGTTCGCAATTTGTTCAATTTCTTTATAAATATTTTAGTTTCAAATCACGAGTTTTTCTCATTACAGAAACACAGAATATTTAGTGTCATATCAGCACAAAATGTAAATATTAAAAAGATAAAAAAGTAACTGTATACACCACATGAGGGTGAAACAAATTGAAAAGCAAATAAAAAAGCTCCCCGATAAAAACGACCTAAACTTTTTCAATTACCAACTTGCATGGCGCGGGTGGATGTTAACTATCTTAAGTATGGGAACTATGGAATTTCGTATGAACACACCGCGCTTTTCTCAAAAATATAGATTTTTACTACAATCTTCTCTTATCAACGTTGGGAGGAAGTAAAATCACCGGACAAGTGCGAGTTGAACATGGCTCTTACTACACCACACGCATATCTGCTTATTATGTGGTAAATAATAAGCATGGTTTTTAATATTTGACAACTTTTTCGGCAGATTTTCTGTTATTTTATGTATACTGTTAACATTTTGGATACATAATGGCACAGGCTTAACAATACGGGCCCGTTGGCAGCCTTTGGTGACGAAAAAAAAGCAACCGTTAAAATAGCAATGTCAATAGAATGAACTTACTACCAAAGGTGTGAATTTAAATAGATTTCCAATTAAAAAATTGTTCAAAACACTAGGTGATAGATTTCAGAAAAGGTAATGTGGGAATACGATTAGGGTCAGCTTGTACAAGCTGACTATAAAATAGCTCCATCAACCCGTGTGGACACTCGACAAAATTAAATCTCTATTAAAATTTTCTGAAAGGGGACTTAACTTTTATCAGTTATGAACTTTCGTGACATTTTACGAAGAATTATTATCGCCTTATCTCCTACAGCTTTCCGACGAGGGTGCCAGTGTTTTCGCTCACTGCAGTTTCTTTTAGTTTATTCGTTGACTTAGCGATTCCAAATAAATTGACATTAATCGCCACGGTAAAAGTATCACGTAAAATTAATTTGCAAAAGAGTAATAAACATAAATAAATATCACGAGTTTTCAAAGCATAAAGCCGTAAAAAGTTGAACTGAAAAGCTACTGAAACCGCGCGTAAATTAGCCAGCATTGTGTTCGTCCCGCGCCGCACAAACGCAGCCAGTAAAGTTAATTAAATAAAAATACCAACCGAATCCGCTCCTGTTGAGGTGTCAAACAGCAATCAGCAAATAAAGGACCGCCAATAAGTTAGCAAGGCTATTCACAAAATCGAAAAGGTTCTGAATCATTGTCACGTCTCGTTTTGATTGGACGTGCTTTGATACCGATAGCCGGGATTGCGAGCGTTCAAAAAATTTAATGTTTTTTTACTTTGCTCATATTTGATTCTATCCGCTGCGGTTTTTCGATATTTAGATATAGCTATCTATCGTTTTGTTATTGTTTTTGAATATTCCTAGCTGGGTTGGCCGCTTCTGGTCGTTTATCGAATCACTGTGGATTGGATTTATTGAGAAATCGTCTTTTTGGGAAACTCAACGCACATATACTGTTTAAATGAACAAAAACAGCAGGTACTGACTAAGTTAGAATAAAAAGCAAATAAAAGTATCTACAAATAGCTTCAGATTGTTGCTCACAAAACATGCTTTTCTTATGATACGGTCTCATAAGAAAAGCATATTCTTTGCCAAGAATTATTGGGATATTTTTCATTTCTTTCCCTACATATATTTAGATATTTTACTGTATGAGAGAAAACATAGGTTCTTTGAACACTGATAAAAGGCTTCTAAAGCTACGTTTTTTAAACCTAGTCCAGTGGGTTGTTGCTTTTACTTGAACATTTAAGTCAGAACCTAACGCATGATAAACAAAATAAGTAGAACTAGTGACAAAATTACAAACCCATTGTATTTGAGCTGCATTCAACTGTCTATAATCAGCAGTACAGAGTTATGAGGTCACAGCGTCACGACTCCTCTCGTCCGGTGACGAAGCATCATGACGTTTCATTCATTATGCAGTGAATGCGATCTGTCGGATAAGCGGCTCTAATTATTTCCGTACCTCCTTCGTCATCGAGACGCATTCATGATTAAAGCATCGATTTTTGTCTACTTAGCTGAAAATTATCTCTAACCAGAAAACTGAATCAGTGCAGAGTGATTAAAAAAACCTACAAACAAAAATGTTGGACCATCTGCCTGAAATAAATATATTGAATTATTGAATAATATCATAGTGTTTTCCTTATTAAATATTAATTAAAATCCCAAAAAAAATTAAATAAATTTACAAAGCTTGTGTGCTCTCGCACTGTGGTTGTACGTGGGAAAACAGTAGTGTAGGTAGGCGTTTTGAGTATGCTATTAAAACTAGTAGGTACGAGTTAGGTAGGCGTAGTCTTAAACTGAAGCGAGTGTCTGGCCGCAACACCTACCTACTTATTCTATACGAAAAAGAGAGTATATATAATTAGGTTGAGGATCTGAGGATCTCCATCATGGGGATTATAGTAGTGAGCGCGTTTTTTATTAAAAGAAAAATCAAAGGTAAGGTTACCTAAATAAAAAACGGTAAGTTTTACATTCTTATAAAAACTACCTGAAGCAATAAAATAATAATAAATAAATAAATAATAGCCTCTCTAGTGACTATTGGCGTTAACCATCAATATGGCTTTTTTTGTAATCATTTTGTATGACTAAGGTCAAGAAAGGCTCTTAGATATATTTTAAGGCCATACGCGTGATGGCCATCACGAAAATTGCGTGATGAAAAAAACGTCGAGCGTTCGCAAATTTGGTATTAATTCACTTGTGTTCAGGTTCAAGATATGGTATGAGGATTCATGCCACAGTAATAATTTCCATTACCTACCTTAATATTAAACAGTCAAACACCCCGCCTATTATTATTATTACAAGACATTATTCAGCTAAATGTATTGGGGATAGACATGACAGACAAATGTTGCCAGACATCACATCTATTCGCGTTCCAGGATATGACATAAATAAGATCAGAACAGGTGCTCGAAAGCATGCATACAATGATAGCCATCCCGACATGTAAAGCTCTGGTTTTCTGAGTTGCGACAACCATCTTAACACAGCCGTAATAATGATAGTAATATCTGCAATAGTATTCCACCTGTCTCGTCTACATTTTCACTAACTTTTGCACCTTTTCAAATATGTTATTTGTACATAGGGCATCTTGCTGTTGACTTTGGCCCCAGTAATGCCACACAAAGGGCCAGATACTAAACTTGAGATATTTAATAGGTGTGTGAAATAATAATAATAGCATGCATTGAAGAGTTAATAATTAATTATTGCAAAGGCCGTGAAAATAGGCAATTGCAGGCTGAGTATCAGTTTGAAGGCCGAGCCGCAGGCGAGGATTTTGTATTGAGGTATTTGTAATAGTTTACAAATAAACAATTGACATATAATTGGCGGTTTTATCGCAAAAGTCGTTTCTTCCTGACAACCATTTCATATAAAACTAAAAACTAAGAATGTTTCTTAAAACATACTATGCCGCTAACAGTGATGCTGCCCAGTTTGGCTGTCCACCATCCCCCGGACTAGTGTACCTAATACAATAAATGCGATCTTTTATCAAAGATTTGGACGTCTTTGGAGTCCCCGCTATGTTTCTGTCATCATAATTATGACGGACGTCGCTTCCTAGGATACCAGAAACGTAAATATAAGCGTCGACATATCAACTTATTTTAGACTCGCAAGGGACGATAAAAATCTCGAGAGTAAAAAATTTACGACATGTGAAATCGGGAGTTTGAAGGAGATAGCAGAATAATTTTATACGATATGCTTTCAAGTGTAAAATGAACATTTTTATCGGTTATACGTATAGATATGATAGATATTGGAGACTTAGGAATGAGATAAAAGCTTACGGTGAGTGTAATGTTCAAAAGGTGATAGCGCACGTAATTTTAAAACGATTAGGAGATAATGAGGTTCTGATGTGTCAGATGATTGATTAAAAGTCAGAGAATAGTTAGGTTACAAAGATTTCAAAGCAGGAGTTCTGAATCAGGAAGTTTCACTTGTAAATATGCAAACATTTCTGTCATGTGTGGATAGATAAGTAACTGCAAATAATATTTCTATGGTATACTTACCATTGTTAAAGTTAAATTATGTCACGCACAATAGTGTAAGTATGTTATTTTTTATACAACTAAATAAATAAACAAAATAAAATAATTCTGGGAATAAAATAAAATAATTCTGCGTTTCAAGCGGGCTTTCTCCTACTGCGCCACAGAGGTCGTCATACAAGCATACGACCCACCTGTTAATAAGCGGTTACCATAACCTATGGGCTCTTGTAACACCAAATTATCACTAACACGTATGTATAAACTAGGTACAAACATAACATGTTTTTTCAAGAAAAAATATTATTGACTTAAAATATTGGGAAGTTTATAAAAAGTCCAACATAAATTTCATCCTCAATTTTATCGATCTTATAAGTGGATTTTTTTCTTAAAATTAAAATTAACAGAAGTATTAAAGTCGCGTCACAATTATTGGCGAAGATATCGCGTAAAATACACAAAATATATAAAAAATCCTTATTTGAAAACGGTTGAAAATGTAAAATGTATAGTGGACAAACATAGTGCGATTGATACTGATACGAATATAACATGTTACGTACATGTTATATTCGTATCGTACTTTGTATTTGATATTCGATATGAAGATTTCACCACATTCAGTGCACCTTCATGACAGAAGTGACACTGTTGTCTGTGAGACATTTCTGTTCGCAAACACGCTCTGATTCCGTCCAGTGGTTCGCAATAGAAATAACTACAGACGTTGACAAATAACCGTACGTCTTCGAATTTACTTCGGAATGTACCTTCCGCGGAGCAGAGTGGTATGAAGCATGCCTGGAGATATTAACTAGAAATGTTTATGCTCACACATAAAGAAATTGGGGCTCTTGCAAGAAAATACTACTACAACTTATCTTAACACCAAGAACACTATACCTAAGATAGTAGTCAATGGTAAGTCGAAACATAATTGGCATATGCCCACGTTTTGTCACAGTAGTGGAATGCGCCATTTTACAGTCTACAAGTCAATGCCGCATGCCTTCAAATATTTGGTTCGAGGGCTTAACGGTTTTCTCAAGATGTTTTTTGAGCACGTGTTGATGTGCACATATATTTCTGAAAAAAATACATTAGTGATCGAGCGGTTCGAACTCGCGACCTTCGGATAGGAAGATTTTGAAGCCGGGGTTAGGTTACCTCCCACTTGGCCAACGCGACTATTCATTATGCTACTATTCATTTAGCTTCTTCTCTATTTTAATACATTTAAGAAATTAGATTATTTTGCTTCGCACAAAACTTTTCTTATTTGGACTGTAGACTCACTGAGTCACTCGTGGAATGCAGTTGCGCTGCCCCCAAAATATCTAAACTACGTTTTCGACAAGGCATGTTGTCTTGCGCGCTCTGTTGACTATTTTCCCTCTGAGTTCCTAACTATGTCGCCAGTGTTTGGAGCTATAGTCGTTATTACTGTTTGAAAACTGAACTAGATGGTTGAACCTGTATTATTCCACTGATTGTCGAGGAAATAGAACAGTAATATAAATACCTAGGAACACTGCACACAAAAACACTTTTGACACTATACTTATTCTTCCATGAAATCCTCAAAAATCTAACAGTAGTATTTCATTACAAAATCTACGGCATAAGATACTTATACTATTTCAAAAACTAGGAAAATCCCTACAGAATTATTATAAGTTATTACAAGTTAAATAAAGTTTGTTTCGAATTATGAAGTAACGATCATAAGTCCTCTTGTGGCCAAGAGGTGAAACTTACAAAGGCCGCAAGCAAAGTTATCCACACCCTTGTCGTTAAACGTCAATTTGTGAAGCCTATTTAATTTTAAACAACGTTTCACTTTAATTAACCAGAAGGATTGTTCTGAGAATGTTCTACGTTGGACTGACGCTACTTAAAACAGCTTCGTTATTACATTATATATCAAAACTGCTATTTTATAAATACATAATTTGTTTAGGTAGCCATTTTACAGCCCTAGGGTGCAGGGTGAAAGAGATGATAGTGGAAAACTGTAATTGTTTGTAATATCATAGAACATGCAGGTCATCTGGAAGAGATAATGTCGAAGCGTGGTCTTAACCACCCTTTGTACTTTTAGATAGGTTAAGGTTTTTTTTATATTCTGTCAAAGCAAACAGGCTTTTTTTTTATGTAAATAAAATATTGTCATACAGTCATTAGTAGGTGCAGTCATAAACAAACATAATTCATACAAATTAACAACCTCTTATTGCAAACGCATATACTGGATCCTAATGTCACGGGTAAAAAAAAAATTATCTACGGGAGAGAAGACAAAAACGACTTTGTTGTCCTTTCCTTCAAAGAAAAAAAGAGAGAGACAAATATATAGTGTCTTCTCTTTGGTTAATAAAACTGTTGGCTTAAGTGCATATGCTACTATAATGCTTTCAAACACTCATGGCTGATGGGCCATAAATCATCAGCTTGCTAGTGTTAAGCACCTGCAATAGGGACTATCGATAGTTCAGGTAGCCGCATTGGTCGGCAGATGACCAATACTGCTGGTGTATAAGGCACACTAGTTCTTTCCCCATCGGTCACTGATCCCTTTTCAGGGCAACCATACCAGAACCTGGGGTCTAGATAAATACCTCACGCTTAGTTTTCCTTCACGCTAACGCACATTTGTCAATCAACTAGGTAGTAGTCACCTGATATTCCAACAGTTAATCATGATCTCTGTGGCGCAGTGGGCAAAGGCCCGCCTGAGATGCAGGAGGTTGTGGGTTTGATTCCCGCCGCGGGACAAATGTTTGTACCTACAAATATTTGTCTCAGGTCTGGGTTTTTTCTATGTATAGTATGTATGTATTTACAAGAAAAAAATGTATATTAGTAGTATATCAGTCATGTAGTTCCTATAATACAAGCTCTGCTTAGTTTGGGGCTAGATGATGCTGTGTGAATATGTCCAGCATTATTATTTATTTATTTATTTAATGTCATTTCTATACAATTCAATATTTTCGCAGGTGCCAACGCCAACAGAAACTGGTATTTGTCTAGACATTCTGGTCAGATCACTTAACTTAAAAAAATAGCCATCGAAGGAGAATCAGACTGGTACGTTGTAGAGATAATTCTGTTACGAACGCACTTTATGTAGTTGTTGAGCCGTCTTCTTGCTGCACTGTGCCATAGCTACGAAGCCCGAGAAATCTATACAAAGTAATATGAAAGTTATTTTCCAGTTCCACAGACTGTTTGAAAAATACATTTTATAGCAATTAATAAACATTCCTGATTGCTTTAAAATGTTTTATGATTGTTACATAAATTTCTTACCTATGTAAGTTTTGATAAATAAGGATTTATTTCATTTTATTGTTTATGTAACTACTTTAAAATCAGAAAAACGATTTACATAATATTAAACTAGGAAAAGAAGAATGTTTTCCACCTGTAATAGGATTACAGGTACATCAGAGTTCGAGTCACCGACCGTAAGCATAGCCTAAGAGGCTAACGAATGTTTTTTTTATTATTAGGTTCAAGATACATTAACAACTGAAATATTCAGCTTTGCTTTGTACCAATTAAATGTTTGTATTATTGCATTTTGTAAAAATTTTATGACTGGCTTTAATTTATTTTTTTCTATTGAAATGGTTCTCACTTTATTTTATGGCACCAAAACGGAACCTTTGTTTGACAATCCAGATCAAAATGTGATAGATGTAAGTTTATAGATAGTTTTGCAAACAGTAAGGGATTTGTGTGGCGAACTGTTTTAAAGAATCTCCAATGTCTGAAGTGGGTCTGTGATTGCACATGCAGAAGCGAGGCAGCACTTTCCTTCCATTCGTATTTTAAAGAGCTTCAAATTGAACTTTTGTATGCAAGTTACATACGTTAGCTGCTGGCAAATAGATAAATCTGAGCGCTTTTAAGGTTTCGAATAGCAATATTTTATAAACTTTTGCAAGGATATATTTTATTGAAAAGTAAAAGAAGTTGGTTTAGTTTGATACGGAAAAGTATGCATGGAGTTTGGACCATCGAAATGATTGCTTCGAGTGCCTTTACTGATATAATATCCTCCTCGACCTCGATGGTGCGGCAGACGAGTAGTTGGCTGCAAAGCAAAAGGTGCGGGTTCCATTCCCGCTGCGGAAAATGTCTGTATGTTTTGCAAATATATGTTCCGGGTTGAATAAACATCTACTCCTTCTCATAAGATGAAAAGTGTTACAAAATACAAGATATTAATGCCTCTAGGAAAGTTTCATTGAAATCTGATTCAATTATACTGGTTTCGATTGAAATAATCAAATCCACACGAGCCGTATATTTTAAACTAGACAAAACTTTTACACTTATGCAACTTTTTAATATGAATCTGAATCTCTGAATCGAGAACTAAAAATAGGAGCGTAGAGAAACGAAATTGGTTCTTTACTGCAGCGAACGTTAGCTCGCACCATTTATTGCGTTTGAAAACAGCACAAGTTTCCGTTCGACTGTTCGTGAGGCTAGTAAAACAGTTCTTGTAAAAGTTTTAAAACGCGTTCGTGCTTTAAAATAGTTGTCTGATGAAACTCTTAGTATGTGGCTATCTCAATGCCATCTGAAAGACATACAATAATACAAAAACAAACAAGATCACGACTGTATTTCCCATGATGGACATCCTCAGACTGATACTCAGTACATAAATTTGTAGATTTTTGAGGATACCATGATAGTCAGAGATAGGGGGTAGTTTGAGATTACATTTTGCACATGCCCCATCACCGGTTGAAAAACAAGCTTTGACAAATATCAAGATAGTCTTGAGGCCACATCGAACAACTTTCTGACAGCAATTTTCAGCTAGCATCGAGTCTATTAAAATGGTCTGCTACAATGTTTCAAAGCCTCGACGAAATTGGCGGTACGACAGGCGACTAGACGGCTTAACTACAAGAGGTACGGGTTCGATTCCCGCTGCTGGACAGATATTTCATGTTTTGTAGATATTTGTTCGGGCCAGGATGTTTTGGTACCACGTTACTTGTAGTTCCTCGGAGTATGGGGACAGAACTGAAATTGAAATTTATTCTGATTTACAAAAATTACAGTTACATGAAAAAACAATCCTCAGATCTAAAAATTCAATCAGATCTTAAATATATGTAATTCCTTGATGGATAACATTGGTACCCAAACTAGGTTTCCCTGTGCGATGGCGTACCAATGCCCTCCGCCGGGATACTAGTAATAATAATACGAATAAAATAACTTAAATTAAAAAGTTATTACACGCTTATTGAATAGATAGGTAATTATAATTAATCATTCAAAATCATGAAAAGTTAACATTGTAGATAATAAATACGTGAAGAAAGGTTTTGAATATGTATATATATTATATATATATATAAAGTACTTAAATAAAAATAAAACAAAAATAGATAAGTGAGTAGATAATATGAATACTTAATTTATTAGCTTAAGGCCAATAATATTTTCGGTTGAATTGTAGTCCTGATCTAAAAGCCAATCTTTAACGGTTCCTTTACATTTGTAGAGCGGTAAATGGTAGAAGTTTAGTAATTTGTTAATTTTTTTGTAACTATACGATCTCATGAAATATTCCTGTTGGTGTGCGAACGCTGTACTGCATCTATGTAACTGTTGCGTGTTTTTTAAAAGCATTTAAAAGCTGAAAATACTGACGTAACATTTTATTCAGGTAAATAAATATTCGTACGACGGGAAGCATTACTTTACACATGAAAGAAATATTTTAGAATACGCTAGTAAATCTGAATTTGAATTAAACCCTCTCAGAGCGAACACGTTATAAATAGGGGTGTATTGCGCGTCTCAGCATTATAATGTCGATATAGTCCGCATTCAGACTGAATCCTCCCAGACTCCTATTGTATTGACCCTTTTCTGACTTTAATTTAATTTCACACGTTTTACGCCTAAATTTGAAGCCTCATGTTGAATCACAGAGTTTTTTCAAAGAACCTTTGTAAGAATTGGCTTACTTACAGTTGTGTGAAAAGTAATCTCATTTAATCTGTATCAAAAATTTTAAAAGTTTTTTGTACCTCGTATCAACCTACCGCACTTGTTTACTTATACCAGTCTGAATGCAGTTGTGCAACTTTAACTTTTGTCAAAGTCAAGGTTAAAGTCAATCAAGGATCACAAGGATCACTTTGAAACGTCACTTTTTATCTTCTGCCTGTTCTGTAAAAATGTCCTGTCTATTTGATACATGTACAAGTAGGTATACACAAGAAATACAGATGAAACAGCTAGCTATTTAAAGACCGTTGCAAACGATCTAAAGATAGCTCAACTGATCCAGATCACTACCAGACGGAAGCGTCCCCAATGTCCTGGCCGCATTACTACGCTGAATGGCAATGCTAATGCGTTGACCCAGATAAGAGCCAGCTTTCTGGTCACGCGTCGATTCGACCAATTGCTCTGAAAGAATTTTGATACAGAGTATCATTCTTGTTAATTGTGTTTATCTAGGGAAAAGTGTTTGTATTTTAATAATAGATAAGTAATGTATATAAGTAATATGTATAGTATATGCATATAATTAACAACTTTTTTTATTATTCATGTACTACCTCATAACTGTTTTCCATATAACACAAAGGTTAGCTGGAAGAAAATGCTATCTAGCATTAAGTTCGCCTATGTACAGTACTTTTTAGTTCTACAATAAAGAATTTTCTATTTTCTATCTATTCTTCACATATATGACACAAAAGGAAACTGGCAAAAAAGTTTAACTTATCAATTACTAGCCTCTACTCACGGCTTCGCCCTTGTGGTATCCGGATAAAATGTAGCCTATTTATTATTTTGATGTATAAGCTATATTACTGTAATGTTTCATCAAAATCCGTTCAGTATTTTTTGCGTGGAAGAGTAACAAACATCCATTCTCACAAACTTTCGCATTTATAATAGTAGAAGGAAGTAATATTTCCATTATTGATTGCAGTGCTCCTTCGTGAATTTTTGCGATATAACCTATCCTTAAACCATCATTGAAGAAGACATACAAATCGATTACAAAAAATACCTTTATGGAGATAAATACATACGAACAAACAATATCTAATGGCAATCTTAACGTTTTATGTTTCTTAGCTATCCCACCGTCCAGTACCTGGATTATTAGTTTTTGTTTGTCGTGTAAGATCAATGTTTTTAATTTCATTTCAAAACCCATATACTGGCTTCTGTGGATAAAAAATAGAACACCATTTTCACGCCACAAAAGTTGCACGAAAGCTAGAGAAAACTAAAAGTTTCGCCCTCACCACAACAAAGCTGAAAAGAGTTAGCATAACAATGCGAGCATACAAAAAGTTAAACTCACGCAATTAGAACGCTCATTTGTACATTAAACGCGGTCTGTCTATTCTATGGCCTGTTGTAATTTACGGACTGAATCTCTGTGCACTGTGTACCTATTTGGAGACAAAGACTGATCCAGCAAAGAGCAGTGAAACAATAGCGCAACTAGTTCTGAACCTTACTTAAATGGTAATAAAGTGTAAGCCAGCGGTGCCAATCTTCAAATGATCGTTAGAAACTATACAATGCGATAAAACTTAAAGTAAAATATACAATATGTGATAAAAGACCTGCCAGTAAAGTTACGCTTCAATCCTAAAAAATATTTTTAGGAAAGGAACCTATGTAGGTATTTCTCAGAGATTCTTGTTGAAGCAGGAATACGGACCTTATTGAATCGGACAGGGTTTTCGTTCTATTCCTACCGTATAAAATCTTCTTAAAATATTTTTAGGAAAAAAACCCATGTAGGTATTTCTCAGAGATTCTCGTTGAAGCAGGAATACAGACCTTATTGAATCGGACAGGGTTTTCGTTCTATTCCTACCGTATAAAATCTATTAGTGTGTAGCTCGATAATAAACGAATAGGTCAACTTTTTTGAGGTAATTCCATACAGCATAATTCAAGGCATAAATCGATCCTTAGAAATAGGGATAATTCTATCATTTCCAATTTAGTGCAAAATTCATGGTAGTCAATATAATCAAGCATTATAGCTCATAGCGGCTTCTTAGAGACCAATTTTCGGCCAATAACACGAAGAAGCAGTTACGAGGAAGTGGCATTCCGGAGACTGGAGGGAATGCACTCTACCTGCAGAGGCTGAATAGGCATAACTCTCGTATGGACCAAAATTTATAGTATAGCGGAAAACGTATCACTTATTTGCTTAGGCTTTACTTACACAGCCCTTGTGGAACAACAAAAACTTTCTCCGTGTTTTAGTAAAAATCTTAGTGTTACCTATCTTTAGTATCTATAAAGTGTCGAATACTTACATGTATTGGCATGAAGTGGAGAAGTCAGTCGAGCCCTGGCCACTTTGCAGAGTAGACGTTAAAGTGTAAGCCTGTAAGCCGATATTGGGAAATACATTTATCAACAAAAGTGACGATTCTACAGAAAAAATAGTACAAAAATTACAACATGTATATATTTCAGTATTCTGAACTGTATTCAAAGAAAATCGAGATTGCTAGAAGTAGCGATTCTCCAGTAAATCAGAATCGAATAGAAAGCCGGGACATGTGTCTCAATAACGCCTTATGCGATATGCGATAGCCATCGCGCGATCTTTTATTTTCATTCGCTGGAGTGAAATTGTCTAGGTATTCTATTGCAGACTACCTATTTGTTTTACTACTTTTCTTTTGGACTTAAATATTGTAAGTAAATATTATATAGTCTAGAATAAAATGAGAGTAGTCTTCGAGTTACCGTAAAAAAAAACATTGACTAATCATTGAACAAGAACAGTCTTAACAACTCGAAGTCTACGTGTCACTTAGAAAATTGACATGAAAAAAATAGTTATCATCTACAGGTTAACCTAGAACATGTATTCTATTCCACCATTCTTCGTATAAAAGTCAAAAACTTTTGTTCTACTACTTTTGCAAATTGGAGTTTCGGTAAAAATCTATTACGAGTGAATAAGCTGTTGTAGGGACATATTTTGATTTGAACTAACATGATCATTTGTAGTTGGTTGGTCTAAGTCCAAAAAAATGCTGGTGTAAGGTTGTTCAAAACAATGTCAAATCACGTACCAGAAAAAAATCTCCTGCAAGTAAAAAATGACGTAATGCTGTTAGAACCAATACGCCTAGAATTTGGTTCCAGGAGTATGGGTTCCTTCATGTTGTTTTATAACGTTTTGAGCAGGTTTTCGTTAACGTTTAAGCAAATTGTAAGTATTCCTATGTAAATATTTTTATTGGGTGTTCAAATATATAAGTAGACTGTCGTCTACTCGGTTGAACCCAGAAGCTACTTCTAAAAATGGCTCAGATTCACAACCCAGAACGTCACACGTCAAAAAACAAAGTATAAATCCAAGTGGCACGGTAAAAGCGCGGCGCGAGTCCATCTAGGTACGCTGATTAGCACACCGCTCGGATTTATTTCTATCTCAACGAGACCTTCTTACTACCTATACTTTATTCACCTTTAATGGCTGCAAGGCTCAATTTGACCTAGCCACGTGACAGATTTCCATGGAAAAATATCCCTTAGTCTATGCCTAAGCTTATTGCAAACAAGTAAGTCTGTTGCATTTTGCACTAAACTTTGACAGCACATCGTCCACGGCGACCTTTTTACGCGTTACTTGAACGCATTATTGTATCGCTACAATGTGGTCACTTGTCGTGTTTGCAACGCGATGCAGTAGCTATACAGTCGCATCATCAATAATCGATTCAGCATCAGTACTCCATCGATGCGAAACTTTTTCGGGCGGCTGAAGCGAGCAAAGGCTTTTTTGAGTCAGTAACTGCATGGCGACCATGAAGATATTCTGTATCGCGTTTGCATCTTCACAAACTCTAATTGCCTCAGATTCATGTCTAATTGCATCTTCACAAACTCATGGTTAGGTACGTGGGCTCAAGTATACGGCCTGAAACAACATTCTAACTGTATCGCGGCTTGTTTGCGGCTTCTGTACCGAAGCAAAAAGTAGCCAACGGTGATGGCTGTAAAGTTTAGAATGTAATAGTATAAAATGTTTATTTGGCACAAGCAATGAAAAGGTAGGGAACATAGGCCACAAATAAGAGTAGAGGTAGGTATTAAGTTCATTAAACAATAAC
Source organism: Perizoma flavofasciatum (assembly GCA_958496245.1). Taxonomy (NCBI): domain Eukaryota; kingdom Metazoa; phylum Arthropoda; class Insecta; order Lepidoptera; family Geometridae; genus Perizoma; species Perizoma flavofasciatum. The sequence continues at coordinate 5,429,372 of OY292425.1, read as the reverse complement.
AACGAAATTGTTCGGCTTATATGTCTGAAAAGGTATGGAAGTACTAAAATAGTGTTCAGCTCAGAATGTGTTAGATGTGTTACCAACACCCAATGCTGATTTTCAGCTGTAACCAAGGAGAATGTGATGCAGCAGCGACTGTGAAAATAGATCAGGTTAGTTGATACAATACATATATACAGTATCAACTACATTATAATAAAGATTGATCATAATGACACCTTGATCAAATTATGTAACTAGTAGAAATACATACATGGAAATGTAGATAAGTATGACTAGATAGGTGAGATGCCTACATTAATGTTACCATGTGGTATTTGGCCTTCTTTATGTATGTTTTAGCTTTGGTCTAAAATCATTGACACTATGCATTTCTAATTGGATTGGCAGAATGTTCTTTAGGCTTTGGTATGTTCTGTGCAAAAATAGATCGCAACTCTCACAGCTTGGGCCGATCTCCGAGACGCTAGGAGGGGGTCAACCCGACATTTACATGAGGGGTCAGCCGTTACAATCTCTCTGATTTACAGCCGCATTCAATTGTTAGTCGCACTTGTATCAACAGCTGCCACCGACAAATAGATAGTTTACTCAGATATTCTGTGTCGCTTTGGTATAAGTTACTGGTTTAATAAATTGTCTGGGAATTTGCATTTTGTTTTAATGTAGCATCCCTTTTTACACGCGATAATTGGAGCCCGTAAAGGCCTTAACTATAAGAGGTTGATTGCTTGTTTTGGTATTTGTTTTTGTCTGAAACCATTACCTCTTAAACGTTATCTCTGAAACGGCTTATGATATATATATATATATATTTATGAAATAATACTGGTCTTTCTCACACAGCATCTAGCTCCAAACTAAGCAGAGCATGTATTTTTGGGAACTACATGACTGATATACTACTAATATACTTTTTTTTTGTAAATACATAGATATTACACAAAGAAAATACCCAGACCCGAGACACATATTTGCAGATCATACAAACATTTGTCCCGCGGCGGGAATCGAACCCGCAACCTTCTGCGTCTCAGGCAGGCCTTCGCCCACTGCACCACAGAGGTCGTCAAATGTTCAAATAAATGAAAAGTTTATATAAATGAACACCCAATAGACACATAGTCCTGCTGCCTCACTAGGATTTTCTGTGTCGTGTGTATTAGGAATCACGAGTACAACGGTACCGGAATAAATATCTGCAGTACATGTAAACATTTGTCCCGAATCGGATTGAATCCGCACTTCGCGTCGCAGTTGGATACCCGCCCACGCGGTTTTTTGCAATCGATTTTTTATATTTTATAGGATGGTTAGATAAGTTTTATTCTTCGACTAGGGGGTTTATTGGATTAAAAAAAAGGTTTTGTAGTAAGTATCGTTTTGTAAAAGAATTCAAGAGAAATATAAAAAAAACACCTTGTATGTTTGAACCTATACTCTTTGCGTATATCCATGAGGTCACCAAGCAGGGGTTGCATTCCGTTTAACAAGTTGCAAGCCTATCGTTGCTTATTGGAACACTTACCGATACACGTCCTCGATCTTTAGGTTCTAGTGCATATGGTTTCCATAAAAAAAATCTTATCCGTCTTGGGTACGTTCAATGCGCAATTCAATTTTTCCATGGGTGGTGCATGACCTGGTTGCAACCCACGATCTAGAGTTTAAAATTCAAAATACTGTCCACTAGGCCAATACGGCTCAAAGATCTTATTTAATCTTATTTATAAACAGCTGTTTAATTCAGAACTATCCCAACAAAAAACACATCTGACGTCAATACCGAACACCCAAATCCGACAGGACAATTTGAAATTCAAATAAAATTAGCGATTCACCTCCACACAATTTCGGAACCACTGTGTCGGTAGGTAGCAACGAAGTACATTAGGTACACAGTATACACGTATTGCAAATTTGCACGAATGTAAAAAAGCTCGGTTTTTAAAAGATGTAAGTCAAAATTCATTTATTCATTAAAATCACAAGGATCACTTTGAATCGTCAATTTTAACTACTGCCTGTTCCTCCGCGATTAAGCCAGGAAAGAAAGGCAACAAACAAGGATGGTTATTCTTTTTAATGATTCTTTTTACAAAACAATATTACAAGAATTTTAATCATCTAAAAGAATCGGGGTTATATTCTTGAAGACAAATCCTGACTTACTGACAATCAACGCTCAGCATAAACCGCAAAAAAGTTAAGTGCCTTGTTCGTAATAAACAAAAAAGTTTTTTTTCTCAGTTGTCGAAATGGACTAGAATTAAGAATTAACCAATTTCAAAATGTGCAGAGCTCTTTCATATGACAACCAAACCCATGAACCATAAACACGTATAAATATAGTACCGATATGTCCATCTTGACTCGGAAATCTTCAGTCGCTTCACTCGCTCAATCAATTAGGAGAATCTAAACCGAGCTTCCAGTTTTATTTGGAACGCTGTGACCGATAATTTTTGTAGTAGCATAACCGATATCTATGTATTTGGAATAAACATGTCTTGACCGAAAATATTACTTTCTAACCGGATATATTATTTGTTCAGACCCGGAACAAATAATAAATATCTGTAGAATATGCAAAAACTTATCCCGCAACGGGAATCCAACCCGCACCTCTTGCGTCTCAGCCGGCTACTCCTCGCCGTGCCACCGAATACTTACTAATATAAATTAAAATTCATGTACATATATGGTTTGAACATGGGATCGATAACTACAACCGAATGTCCAAAGTATAGGTATGATTGTGAGATATAACGATATGTGTGTTTATTTATCGCAATCCCTTTAAAACACATAAATGTGTTAGCGTGTAGAAAGGTCTCATTCAACGTCGCGTCGTGCTGAAGTAGGCTGCGTATTTCTTTGGCGGCTTTCGTAGGAAGTCTCCTCGTAGGTAAACAGAGTGGCGCGATTTATGCACAGTTTGAGTGGCATTCGTTCTTTGTTTCAGGTAATGACCCTGCTTTCAGACCGGCCTCAATGGGCCTCAGTAAAGAGGCCAGATACCCGTCCGAGGACATGTCTACGCTGCGGATGTGCGATGCTTTCAGTACTGTAGCTGTTTTCAGACTTTTTAATACTGCCTTCGAGGTTTTTATGTTTCTTAACTAAAAATAACGACTGGACAAATCAATAAACATTTAACCTTACTAGATACTTTGTATCAATCCGCTGATTATGGTAAATATGAGTAAGTTGATGCTACTGTTTTCTAGACCAAGCATATTAGCAGCCAAAATAATATTCCATTTAGACCCGTGTATGTTAATTCCGTGCATTTTTAGTTATTCAAGTGTAAAAAGATAACTAGGTACTATAGTTTAAAAAAGGATATAAATATTTTCGATAAAGCAGAACTATCTTTTATCATAATTAAGTATAGTAGAGTCACAGTTAAGTTTATTTTGTGAGTTTCTACACTGTCAAAGTAACTAGTGAAAGTGACAGTGAAAATTGTTTATTCAAATAGGGGCATTTATACTGATCCTTTGCGATCGGAGCACCAGAAAAAAAAGATACCTATCTTCATGGATAGGTATCTTGAAAAATCTTAAGTTTGAACGTCACTCGCCCGGTCTCACAGTAATGACCCTATAACGCGCCGGCATTATTATTTATCATGTGAAGCTGAGAACGGCATAATAATACCATAAGAATAAAATAAATTCCCGCAAACTTTGAGCACTTGGCTTCGCTCGAAAGCTGCGATAGCACTTATTGCTTCACATTTGTGAAAATGTTCTTTTGGACGTGTTTCGCAATTATTTCAAGTTTTTGTCAAGAGTGAACTGAGAGCATTTGTCCTGAGCAAACGATTTTCTTGCTCTGTGACCTTAGAGACCTAGTTTATTATTCCAAATAGATATGGCGCGTCTAGTTCTAACTAACTGGCCATTAATTTATCTAAATAGGGGTACTAGCCATATAATAAAGGTTTCAAGCTCTACTTCATGCTATTCGTAGCATTAATTAGCTTTTTCGGGTAGTATTTGTTAGGGACCGTTTGGTTTGCCTAAACCCTGAAATATACGGGTATTGGAAAACACAAAGAGTTTACTTATTATAAAGCAGACTGAAACTTAGATATCTCAAGAAGATAATTATCTCATTAAAGATTTGACAAAGTTATTTTATTTTTTAAATAAAATTACTTTGTTAAATCTAACTATGCAAAACGTCTCACACGTACCAAATAATATAATGTTTGGACGTGGGGTTGACTATACCATTCACCTCACGCATGTACATAATGATTATAGACTTGAATATATCCATCATGAGAGTAAACAATTATGGATAGTCAAAGTGGCAGGGTATTTCTTTTTGAATCAATCGACTTCATCTCTTAGAGCGATCTTGAGTACGTTTCAATATGAACATTTCCAAAAAGACATGCAATCTCGGATGTATTCAAAATAGCTTTCAGTCCCTGAGACAGATTTACAAATACAAGCATCAGTATAAATCTCCTCAACACAACCTAACCTTGGATAAAGAAACATCGGTTATGTATACTAGCCTGCTGCAATATTATTCACTGACTACTCCACTGCTATTGGAAAAATGAAAAAGTTTCACTTACAAGAAATATTTTTACCCGCCGGTCGATTTGGGCCGTAAGCAAGTTCGTTTGAGCTAGTGGCCGGCGGCCGAGTCTTATGATTAAGTTTTAGGGCATTCGGCTAGTAGTCTAGGAGAGCACTTGGTGTAGGGGCTTGAAGCCCTACTGTCGAAATAAAGATTGTGAACTAATAAATAAATAAAAAGTTATGTACGTGCTCTCAAACGGTAAAAGAAATTAACGTAAGAAAATTGGGATGTCGTAGAAGCAAGTACGTGTTGAAGTTTTTACAAGGCGCACTAATCTTTTCACAATACTAATTCGTTCACGATCGGTCTCCAGATCCTTTTTGAAGCAAACATACCGGGACAAAGCACGGAATTGCTTAGTTCTAAATGCAATATATCCGGTTACACCATATAACTATCGAAAAACATATTAAAATGGTAATCAGGTGAATCACAGCTTAATCTCGCTGATCTGATATGAACGATTTTATGCAAGCTACGTCACGCTTCTTATCAGGGCCAACAACACTCAAGGAATATTTAGTGAGCCTTAGCACTTTGATCACCAAATCAAGTAGATATAGTGCTAACAACTGTAGTAGGTAAATAGCGTGTGTCGCTCGTGTAGATAGTGCCTCAAAATAAATAATGCAGTTTATTCCGTTATTGGATAAACAATGTTTTCCTTGTTGGAATATGAAGATGTTCGTTGACAGATATTATAAGGGAAAATAATTTGGTGACTTGTTGCAGACACGTTCGTTCTACTTCGATTTGGTTTCTTTGTAGATAAAGTAACAGGAAATCACGTATTAGAAAATATAGAAACACATATACAGATAGTTGTCGACAGAATTTTATTTAATTATGTGTTGTAAAGTAAGAAAATTAAAGGCATTATAAACTTTCCAAGGTTTTCGTCACCTTGGGCCACTTTCAATACTGGCTCAGAACTTTCTAATTACTACTCTTTCGGTACTTTGGCTTTAATGAAGTTTAAATCGATTCGAAACCTTTTTAAATAACTTTCAAGGATTCTCGAAGCCGATAGAGTAATTTAACTGGTTATTATGTTCAGTTAACACCAAACGTTGTTGGGCTGGGAAACTCAATTTTTTACTCAGCCAATTTTTAAGTGCTTTTCTTTGTATACGTTGGGGGTAAAAATGTTGTAAGAGCAAGAGGGTTAAGGGTCATCCACGTTGGTCGTCTCCAATGAACTGTCCAGTACCCGTGTAGAACGAATAAAAGACATCAGAACATTGAAGCGTCTAAAAGCCCGGTCAAATTGACCACCACGGCCAGGCGATCAAAATTAAAATGGTTGTCAAAGTTCGTGTGCATGGATTGATCGCCTCTGCCACCGCCACCGCGTCAGTTTGGCCGGGCCTTAAGCAGCAAATTAAAAAGCCCGAGACCCCCGTGGCCGACCCAAATTCAGGTGGTTAGATCACATACAGTCAGGAAATTATTTTATTTATTTATTCTATTTACATATATCATTACAGTTTACAACTAATGCAATAGCATCGGTAATAATAATTTTACAATAAACGCTAAAAAATCACAATTATTTACTATAAAAACTCGTTTTGTGAACAGTGGAATATGGATATATTCTTATCAGATTAACATGCTTATATAAAAACATAGAAAGATTTTAAACAGTTGTTTAGCTACATAGTATTTTGTTTTATTCTCTTGGATTTGAAAGAACACGTAATAAATAGAGACAAAGCAGTGTTTAGTACACGAACTGTTTAATAGTCTTTATAAATAAGGTTTTCGTATGGTGCGCGTCTGAGGCACTCTGTCGAGAATGTTGCGTGTGTTGGCAACTTATGTATATGTACTCGTGGACCATCCACAGCCTCACCATCTCCAATCTGCATGGGTTAGCCACGACTCCTCGGAACTCCTTCTCAAGGTACACAGCGAGTGTCACATCCCTTCAAATTTCCAACATAAAGAAGCAAACGGCCAGTTCAAGTAAAAGGTTAAAGAGAAAAAACCCAAGACTGAGCCAGCTTGAGTTACTCGACCTGCAAGGTCCACTCACGATATAGCGCCAACGGATCAGAGTTTGGAGGAGTGCTGGCTTCGTATTTGGTTTCGTATTTGTACCCGCTACGTAGGAAGCCGGTATATGTTTATGAGGTAACAGGTTGTCAATAGGTATATTTCTCCAAAACGGCTTAGCCGATTGTAATGTTTTAGCAGTTGTAATCGTTCATATTGTAAAAACGGGAATTTTCACGTACCGCACTATCGGTGAAGGCACCGACTATGGTTTCGACTCATTTCGAGAGTCTTCGTGTCGTGCACGTGGAAAGAGAGCGTCGCGATCATTCGCCCTGATAAAGACTCTCGGAATCAGAATAATCAAATTCACGATAGTTTTTGGAAAGTTGTATTAGTTTCAAAATTTTAAAATTTTGTTTTAAAACGCAACACGTCACTAAGAGGCAGTGCAATGCATGATGCATATTTGTTAAAATCAATGTATTCATTTTTTAGTTACACCAATTGGTGTAAATTCTGCAAATGAAAATATAGTTATAAAGAGCATGATTACTGTAAAAGGTATTAACGATCCTGATCAGATGAATAAATGATTGAATTTTCAATTAAGATTAGAGCGAAAATGCGACGCAAAGTTTTCTGACGATTGTTCGTGGAGAGGATTAATGATTTATTGATGAGTATTTTATTGTAATAGAAAGTTTCTACGAATTATACAACTTGAAGCGTCTGGGGTTTGTTTGAATAACATACAACAATTACAATATGCCAAGAGTCAAGTTCACTGACATGCTAATGGGTTTTAGAATATAATTAAGACTATACCACGTACTTTACTATTCTCCTGCTGACGTTTCGTTGACTGTTTAGAGGTCCTTCCTCATGACCTCTAATTCTATGCTAATGGGTGGTTAAACGAGATTATATACGCTAAACTGATGGTTATGGCTAACTGTTTCTGAACTTAAGTTCAAATAAACAGACGGTCAATTCTCAAACAGATTTTATGAAAACATGTAACAAAAAGCTTTGATTAGGATTAGCTAACCACCTTAAAGGCCCGCGCAAACTGGGGCAATCACGGCGAAAGTGGCAGTGTAAATCAGTACATTGATGCAAACTCGGACAACAACTTCATAACCTTTTTGATCGCCACCACGCCACCGCGGCGGTTTGACCGGGTCATTAGAGTGTGTTTTTTGAAATGTACGTGACAAATTTTAATTGGGATTATAATATCTGTTGTCATTGGGTTCGAATTTGTTCATAGCATTCGTTTTTTAGATTAACACAAAAAGCTTTTCACTCTATAAAATTACGCTGGTGTTCATTATAATGAACGAGTCAATAATAGAAGTATGTGAAGTATACCCGGGACAGATAATTATTAGTTAATATGGCTTTTGTGCACCTTTGCATTTTGAAAATGACAAATTCACGAAATTAATAATCGGAAGTTTCAATAAATGACTTGTGTTAAAAAGTTTAGAGCCCTCCTTCTATTTCCTTCCTACACAAGCTCAAATCTTACTTGGCTGTATATCAAACAAATCTTTAAATTTTTCATTTGCAGTTATTTGAACTGACTATACCTCTACACGCAACGTTCTCCTTTGTAATAGGCCAAAAGTTACCGTCGTTCTACACAACAAAGACTTGATGAATGACAGGATTTTCTGACTTTGAAATGAAAACAACATTTTATTTTGGTAAAAGTAACGTAGCGACGAGATGTATTTGATTTTTTTCATGCAGACCTTTAAAACAAATTCTATGATATAAAATAACAAATTCCTATCTTATTTAAAATTGATACTAAATAACATACACATATGTTAGAGATCTGAGGATAACCTTGGGGATAAGAATTGTTAGCCTTCTTACATAAAAATAAGTTATCTGCTGGATATATTTATTTCTAACACTACTTTCTAAAACTTTTAATGAAAACCAAGGCATATTTTTATGATACTGCAAAAAAAATTAAGTCTTTTATTTTAAAAGTTTAGCGCAGCGCCATCTAGCTAAATCAGTTGGATGCATTTTGTCTGCAATGAGATGGCAGAGTGCATCAAGGTCTTGATGAGGCTAATAGTACCAGATGCGATGAGGTTTTTAGCCCGCGGCGTTTTGTGAGTGGTTGCAGTTTCATTTATATTGCTAGGTATAGAATGATAGGTAAGTATTATTACATATTTCCGTTTTTATTTGAAAATATTAGAAGAGTCAGTGATTTAACGATTTACACATAGTATTTATGCGTATTATTTCGATCGACCGAGATCTTACAGAACACCTAACTAATTAAATAAGGAGACCAAACATAAGCTAGTTTACGAAGAGAATGAAAATGAATGCAAAATGTAATAAATTAACGTAGTGAATATCGAATATTATCCAAGCATAAGCTGGACGAGATTTAGTTGACAACCTTTACAGCACTTGCCAGTTTACGGCAATGACTTAGCTAAATCGGTCATGTGCAGCAAAAATTTAAAACATGATTCAATACCGACCTTATTCTACTAAACTTAGAGGTGAACATCCACAAAGAAGCCCTTTAAGGCTTAGAACGTCTATTTCGACGTGCGCCGGTACATTGACCGGCCCATTTCGTTGCACAGTCGATAATTATGTTGTCAACTGACTAAAGCAAACGGCCATACAAAGCGGATCTGGGCCGGATCAGTCGCTTTTTGCTCGACAAAGGCCATTACGCGATCCGTTTTCGAGCGCAAAGTCAACACTGTTATGAAGTTTCATTCAGTTTTCGCCGGAAAATCGGCTAACGTGGGAAAGCTGCGACTGCGATTTGAATGGATAATGAGCAACAGTGTTCGTTAATTGAGTCGATATGTAAATAAACAGCCCCACTGAGCTCACTCAATCATTGCTGGGCTCAAAGGCTAGTGCGCTATTTTATTGTTGTCCAGTACAACTCTGATTGTTAGCAAACTCCACAGTTTGCCTGTGTACATTTACTTTACAGACATTGTTTTTTTAGGGAACTGATATCGATTTTCGTTAAAAATTTACCACCACAACTTTATGTACATACTAGCTTCTGCCCACGGCTTCGCCCGTGTGCTACTCGGATAAAAAGTAGCGTTATTCTGATGTATAAGTGTACAAGTGTACAACTTATACATCAGAATGTGTTATTCTGATGTATAAGTTGTATTACTGTAAAGTTTCATCAACATCCGTTCAGTAGCTTTTGCGTGAAAGAGTAACAAACATCCATCCTAACAAAAATTCGCGTTTATCTAATAAATAAAAAAAAGCTGGACATTTTTCGCACAGCATCATCTAGCCCCAAACTAAGCAGAACTTGTATTATGGGAACTACATTACTGATATACTACTTATATACTTTTTTTTGTAAATACATACATATTATGCTTGTAAACACCCATACATTATTATATTAGTAGGATAGGATTTACGTTATTTATTTGGTTTTCCTAACTCTATACTAGGATTCCCTATGTCGTGGGTATCAGGAACTACGACTACCGTGGTACCACAATATCTAGACCCGGAACATATGCAGAACAAGCAAACATTTCTTCCACAGCGGGAAGAGAACCGGCACCTTAAGTGTTACCAATAATGTTGTGGTGTCACACTCACGCACCGGAAGTTAGTATTTTTTTTTATACAATTCACAAATCAATTATTGTGTACTCATGAAATCCAATACCTAAGCAATTGTTAATTCGTGCTACTTGTTGCTGTTCTAACTGTTCGAACAATATAAATTAGTTTCCATTCTGAATTCCTATTTAATAGGCTTATCTCTAGGAACAATTTTTACTATATTTAAACTCCCCGGCTTGTAATAAATAACGCTTTGTTGCACTCACTTAGTGACGGGCATTCCCACCACATCTAAAAAGGATTCCCCACTCACATCCAGCAGCATTTATTAAATAAAAAAAAATCCCATTCTCATCCACGAAATATTTTAGTACAGTCAACATAAGCAAGGCTTCTGGGTTTTATTTATTTGTATCATGACGACGATGTTCAATCTTTAAGTTGCGAGTCTAAAAAATAATGCTTGGCTCTACCATGGCTATACCATGGCTCTTGAATGTCATTATCAGTAAGTACATTTGAATTTGAATCATACAATTAGCTTTTAAATTTGGCTACCTAAATAGAAAAATAGCAAGAAATTCGACGCAAATAAATAAAAAACCGCTAGTCGCTATATAGTCAAGCTATATATTATCAGAAGATTCTCTTGCTGACTCTACCTCAACTTATGCATGGATGTGAGTGGGAACTACTGTATGAACGAAAATATTTTTAAAAATTATTATTATAATGCTCGTGGATGTGGTTGGGAACTAATGTATGAAAGTTTTCTTTTCCGAGAACAATGGACTTGGATGTGGTGGGACGTAGCATTAGTGACTTGTAGCAATATAACCTATTTAAACATATCTAAAACTTCATTGAAGTTATACAATCACCAAGAAGGGATTGAAAAAAATAGTTGCACATATGCGGACTCCTTGCGGCGCAGGTAAAATAATATTCGGTGCATTCTACCTAACCTATCTAAGGCCTATCTAAAACCACTATTTAAGTTGATTTGTATATTATTGGCAAATGTAATGAAATTTTGACTTTCCTCGTATCAGAACAGACAAAACTGTTATTAAAAATTGTTAAACTAGGTCTTAAACGTAGATAGTAAGCTTAATTGTAAGCGTCATTTCGAGGGTGACATAATCAGTATTTACTAAACCCTCTTTAATAAATAAAGATTAAAAGGGAAAAAAAGCCATTGAAGTTATACAAAAAATGGCAACACCTATATGGATTCCTTTTATCGCTACTAAAGATTGAACCGAAAAAATCAAATGAACCTATCATTCAAAATGAAACTCCTAAATATTTCCATCTGTATCATTTCGTTAAATTCAAATGACATCTCACTCAGTTATTTATGACGCTCGCGTTTCAATGTGTGGTTAATACAAATTAATAATTAAATGAAGTACCAACATTAACTTATAATATATTTACTCAATCGGAAATTAATCAATTAAAGGTTTCGGCAAAAATCTGATACAAGTGAAAATTTAGAACTGAGGAGATATAGATAGAAGGAATAAACACAAAAACAAACACGTTCACTACTGTATTCCCAATAAGGACATACTCAGAAACATATTTAGCGCGTAAATATTTTAGGAGACCAAGTAGGGGGTAGTCAGAGGCATATCCACACATTTTACGTGCAACCTGCAAGTCCATTGCCGCTTTAAAGTACACTGACCATTAACACTTACCAATGGCACATGCCTTCAAATTGTTAGTTTCAGGGCATGCCGATTTCAGACCACTCTTAGTATAGAAGGAATACAGGAATAAATCCTACTAATATTATAAACGCGTTGTGAGGATGGATGTTTGTTACTCTTTCACGCAAAAACTAGCGAGCGGATTTTGATCAAACTTTACAGTAATATAGCTTATACATCAGAATAACACATAGGCTACTTTATATCCGGGTACCACGCGGGCAAAGCCGTGGGCAAAGGCTAGCATGTCTATAAAATAGGAAGGAAATAAGTACTGAAAAGAGGTAGGAAGTCGAAAACATATTGCGCTGACCCCACGTAATATGAGGCAAGAACTAGACTAGATGATGATGATGATGATGATGATGACCGACACATACATAGTGGTATCATAATACCCAGACCCAGAACAAGCATCTGACGAACTTGCAAAAAATATTTCCTTAGCGGCAATCGAGCCGCACCTCTTCCATGACAAGAGGGGTAAAAAGAGACCAAGAAAGGGCAGGATTTTGAATCCAGTATGAAACAAGTGATTCAGAAATTATGATAGTATAATTAGTGTTACTTGAAATTGAAAGAGGAATGACCGAGTGGCACACTATGTTTTTTCTACAAGGAAAGAGCTTAAAAATGTTCTAAATTCGTGTATCTGGCCACGATTTTACATCCTTTTACGTAAGTTGTAGGTAATTTCTTGGTCAGCTATACTTACCCTTTATTTTCCGATAGTATCTGGTTCAGTTAGGTATATAATTCGTTGCTCGCGTTTAATACTGTTTGGCATCAATTAAAACAGTCCACGGTGATTTATTTTATTGGTTCTACAATTGATTACATTACGCAAAATGGACCACAATGAATTGCTATCTCAAAAACCCAAAATTACGTTTTGAATTTCCTGAAAAAAAAAACAATACTGACTTTAACTTAAGTCCGAGTTCAAGTAAATTTTTGCAAAATTTTAAAACCTTATGGTGACCGTATAATACGCATTATTACGACACAGGGTAGAAATAGTTTAAAACAAGAAGAAGGATAGTTTTTTAAAAGACTTCAATAAAAGGAGGAGGTTCCCAATTCGGCTGTATTTTTTTCATGTGTATTTGTTATTTGATATCTTCGCCAATTGTTAACCATTTTTAATAATTATTTTGTTTATTTCTAAAGAATGATCCCAAGGTGGTACTACAAAAGTTTTATTTTTTAGGCATTGCTATTTTCCCGTTAAACTTTAAAAAATCATGTAATCACGAATAGCCGAAACATTTTTTGTGGGTGATTTTAACAATTATAAGTAAACCTTTTTATAGAATAAATCTGGCCCAAAAAGTTTACCACACATACATTTAGAAACCAATAGTAAGCCTTCAGACACACTATTAAATTAAGAACTGGACTAAACCATAAAAATATAATTGAGTGAGTACAGTGAGCGTCACTAACTGGTTACCCCCAGGAATTTGAAGATTAAATTTAAACTGCAAAAGATAGTTTTGCCCTATAAAGGGTTAGGTTTAAATACACAACTAATGATGAATTATAATTATTTAATGTAAGGGGTGAAGCTTTTTGTAGCAATGTACTAGTGACTTTCCATTTAGGTTAAACACAGCCATAATACATGATTGGTTTTCAATTCTATAGGAAGACTCCAACTAAAGGTATTAGATAACTATCCTAACGCGTTCCAATGGAACTATCAATCACTTTACTAATTGCATTATTTATCTACCCCTGCAGAAAACGCGCTGTCATCAGCTTATGTAATTCCACTTAGTGGGCTCTTAGGTGTGTTGTTTCTTAATATTTTTCCGCTTTTCACGGTGTCGATACGAAAATAATGATATTGGCTTCAATTTAAGAGTATTACGTAGTTTCTGATCATTAGTTTATTAAAGGGGTTACCGTGGTTTGAACGCTTTGTAATATTTTCGTCATATTTTATCATCGCTGATATATTATATCAATGAGAGTTTAATCTTTGATCATTGTTAGTAGATTTTTTCATACAAATAGATTGGCTCATAATCAAGAAGTGAAGTGAAATAGGTTGTCATATTGGGTTGCCACCAATAAAAAAAACCTCATTTAACAACCCTTCCTCATACAACGAGTGAAAATATTCATCATCATACACCATCTACAGATTTACAGATGAAAGAATAAATAAATATGTGATAGAACATTATAATATACTAGCCTCTGTCCACGGCTTCGCCCGCGTTGTACTCGGATAAAAAGTAGCCTATGTGTTATTCTGATGTATAAGCTATATTACTGTAAAGTTTCATCAAAATCCGTTAATTAGTTTTTGCGTGAATGAGTAACAAACATCCATCCTCACAAACTTTCGCATTTATAATAGTAGTAGGATTTGATGCCGAAACAGCAAAGTAGATAGATCGACTCATTCATAAACTAAACAAGATCATTTTGACACGCAATACACAAACTTTACTATCTCGTACAGTTCCTAACTTCGAGCTTTTGTCTCTCATAAAATCTGCCAAAACATCACTCAAGTAATTAATAATTTTCAAGGTGACAGTTTTGGTTGTTCACTTTATTTCAACCGCGATTTAAGGCATCCTTCATTGAATGGACATTCCAATTCTAGTTAATGGTTAGAGGGTTGTCAATTACATTTCTGCTAGCAATAAGGGTAAGACACACGAACCCAATAATACTTCTTTACTTGCTCCGTCGTACATTAGACAAATTACTCACGCCTAAATCTAATGATAAGTGGGGAAACTAAGATCTGTACTGACGTCTCGCATTCGGGTTTTTTGTGCATTATCTCCCTTATAACCTAACCCCAACCAGTTGAACTATTTGAAATAGCGGAGTTACAGTATCCCTGACCTCATGAGAGTTGTTGATGACGGAGAGCATGAATTCATGAGCTCTTGCAGTATCGTCTTCGACCTGAATTCGTTTAAGGCGGTGCAGTCTATTACCACATGCTCCACATTCTCTTCACCCTGGCCCAGATCTTCAAGAGATGGTGGTTCAGGCCACAGTGTGATGCCCACTATTCGTCGCTATTTATCCTTAGGTCGTCGCTATTTAATACTCATGCCTTTTAATCTAATACACTGAAACCAAGTATTTCCGCTTGCATATACTTCTTATTCTTCAATCACTCTCAATATATATCTGCTCGTTTTCAATTCACCGTTCGTGAAATTGTGCTGCTTTGACTAAAATACACTTGTCTCCCGTGAGCAAAATTATCGTGAGATGAACTGAACATGTTCAGTTTGATCACTGCAAAGCTTCGCAACTAACACCTCTAGCTAGGTATTCGTACCCTCACTCGAAACGTTCGGATCGTATGTACTTACTCGATACGTTGTGTCAAGTAGTTGGCAATAGTTCATTTGCGACGACTGGAAACTTACAGTGACTTCGCTCTTCGTGTGAACGATACTTTAGTACTGAAGCAAAACCGCACTAAACATTCCAAATACGAGCTCCGATTGTTATTACCCAAGTTTAGGATAACTAGGCAGGCATTACTAAAATACCTAGTCAGTAAAACAAACGGCACTGGATTTCAATCTATTCTTGTAACTTTGGTATTTAAATCAAGTCCAAGCTTTGTTTCTGTTTGTAGGGTTCATTTGTTTTGATGCCAAGTTGGTCTCAACAGGCGCATTGTTTGTCGTGCTGTTGGTTTTTTAATGGTCATTCTACAGTAGGTCAATGACCATCTCGATGTACCTATGTCCAATATCCTACTTATATTGTAGTGAAAGTTTGTGAGGATGGATGTTTGTTACTCTTTCACGCAAAAACTACTGAACGGATTTCGATGAAACTTTACAATAATATAGTTTATACAGTAGAATAACGCATATACTTTTTACTTTTTATCCGGGTACTACGAGGGCAAAGCCGTGGGCAGAAGCTAGTCTAATGTAAAAATGGAAACTGTTACATACATCCACAATACATTGTAACTGATGGCACAGGCTTTAAATTTTTTGGTTCTAGAGCATGCCGATTTCCTCCCGTTATTTTCTTTCATTGTTTTAGGCAATCATTTATTTGAGTGGAAAAATCCACTAGCGCAGTTTTTTTACACAAATAAAGTTTCCGAGAAAGTAGCATACTAACGATATCTGCATTATTTAGGTAGTTACTACTAATCACTTAAAGATAGCTCGGAGTTAATATTTTTAAGAATAAACTCAGTAATTATAACGATTTTGCTGAGCTTAATAGTAATAGCATCTCATTGAAAATTCAGCGGTGAAACACGGCTAGAACTGAGCGGCGGAAGGGAGTACGGCTACCCCTGTTTAGTTAAATATTTTTAGTAGATTCACGCAGTGAGGAGGGTCGGTGGCCGGTAGCCCCGGCCAGAATTCTGGCGATTGTGATGATATATGACCGCGCATTATTTTCTTATCTTTTCTCTTTCTAACTCCACCAACCATACTTCATTTTCACCCGCATTATAAACGTTTTACTTCTCGTATCTCATAATAGACGCCTTGGGCCCGAATGGTGTTAGTATAACGTGAATTTTGGTAATATAATATGTCATAGGTATGAGTTTACCTCTGCTCTCGCGATGATTACGTTTTGAGAGAGAACGATATAAATGATTTTTTGTTTGAACGTTACTCAAAAGAAAATTGTTTTTTGAAAATAACATTGCTTTTTGATGACCTCTGTGGCGCAGTGCGCGAAGACCCGCCTTAGACGTGGGTTCGATTCCCGCCGGGACAAATGTTTGTATGATTTGCAAATATTCAGCTCGGTGTTTCCTATGTATAATATGTACATATGTAATTACAAAACAAAATGTCCACAAGTAGTATATCAGTCATGTAGTTCCCATAACACAAACTCTGCTTACTTTGGGATTTGATGCTGTGTGAATATGTCCAACATTATTAATATTACATCGTATTGCACGCGCGGTTTTTTTGCTGTAAACAAATCACTAAAAAAAAACTTATTACGGAAGTAAATAGAGGTGATAACATCTATTAAGTTTTCAGTCTAAGCTCTCCATTTTCAGTACTCAATTACTACCTATGATCGTAGAGGCTGTGGCGATCAAAGAGAATGATTGTGAAATGGTTTTTAAAGTTCGGAACGATATATAGATCGCAACTACCCCTCCCACCGCGTCAGTTTGACCGGGCCCTAAGTCTTTTTTGCATTTGTAGCTGATAACATCGACCTCGATGGCGTGGCGGGCGACTAGCCGGCTGCGACGCAAAAGGTGCGAGTTCGATTGCCGCTGCTGGACAAATGTTTGTGTATTCTTTAAATGTTTGTTCCGGGTATGGGTGTTGTATCCACAGTACTCGTAATACCCACTAATAATGGACCAACTTAGAGTTCGAATGCGGAAAAGGTAGTCCATCTACATACCTTCATACATACCCAGCATTTAGAAATAAATATATATAAGGGAATCCTAGAGTGCGATCAGGTTTATATTCGTATCAGTTGGGTCTGTTGGGCATTTATATATTTCATTTATTTATTTATCAATCCTGATAAAATAAGCACTGATTTAACTATGGACATAACATTAAAATAAAGACTGTCTTTTAACGTATAACATTTCGTTATGTTGATAGACAGCCGGCGCGCATTACCATAGTTTTAAAAGTCAAAACCTCTGAGTAACTGTTATCGGTGCGAAGTAAACAAGTTGACCTTCCCGACACCTTGACTCCGCAACCGAGATGTCCAGTAAATGCGGGCAGCGGGACGCGACCCAAATGCTACAACACACCGAATAATGATGACATGAACCATAACAAAAATAGGAAGGACTTGCTTCTGCTCACGGCTTTGCCCACGTGATACCCAGATAAAAATGACCTATGTGTTATTCTGATGTATAAGCTAAATTACTGTAAAGTTCATCAAAATCCATTCAGTGTTTTATTTGCTAAAACACACCCAGAGCTATTTGAATGGTTTGCAGTTGGAAGCCGGCTAGAGGGCAAAATGCGCAGTGTGGCTTGTAGGACTCATTTGCTCCGCACAAGCGTATTCTGTATGATGCCGCCTACAATAAGATACCGTTATCTGTTCAATCATTATCCAAAAATGCTCAAAAGAGAACTCAATGATATTCTGCAAAAAAGGGCTAATATATAGTGGATGAGTTTTGTGTGACTGTGCTGTAATTTGACACTTTATATTTTATTTTCTATACCTATCCATGTAAATTTTAGTGTTTTTTTTAAGATATGTACCTAATTTTAATGTTTGTAAGCCTAAGGGCAGAATTTAGATATGCAAATAGTTTTAATATACCACCTTGATGTCACACGTACCTAAATTCACAAACAATAAATGATTTGATTTGAGTAGTTTTTGCGTGAAAGAGTAAAAAACATCTATCCTCACAAACTTTCACGTTTATAATATTAGTAGGATTTAGATTTTATAACACGGTCGTGCAGCAATGGATTTTTCCACTAGAAAAATGTGATGTGCAAAGCCCTAGAACTATAAATTTGAGGCATGTTCCATCGGTTAGTGTTCTAATAAGCGGCTTGACAACCGCATGCCCATCGCTTGCGGTTGTCATGTGGAATGTTAACTTGCAAAACGCAGGCATATACCAAATATACTGTCCGTGCCTCTAACTACCCCCTATTTGGTATTCTCAAAGATCTATGTATCTGAAATTGCTCATCATAGGAAATATTATAGTCATGAGCTTTTTTTTGTTTAGATTTAGGTCAGAATTAACTATTTATTCTCAATCTGTTTCACTTATGTTGATTGTGAATTACAAATTTGATCAGAATACGGACCTAATGCAGAGTGACAAATAAATAACCGGTGGCAAAGTGAAGAAAAATATGAAGATATTGCTAAGATATGAAGATTTACTATTTCTCACACATAACTCAGAACTCATGAGATTATGTATTATGATAGTATTATGTATTAGCCCTCAGTAGGGCTCAATAATAAGCCAACATATTGTAGGTATGCGATGGAGCCTTTTTTTTTCAATGAAAACGCTTTTTAATCATCTCCGTCCTTTTAATAAAATAATTTCAAGGAACAACGTGGTTACATAATGCTCTAAGGAACAAAAATGTGTACAAAATGTGTCGTTATACGATCAAAACTTAATTGCATTGACCGCGCTTCGGCGACGGATGTCCGGTGATCTTGTACAACGAAGAAAATAGATTAAAATAAAAATGGAAGCTACCTTCATCGATGAGACTACGGAAGTGATATAGAAGCGATACAGCAGCTAGGTATAGTAAGGTATTGCATTCTTGTCTATTGTATTGAAAAATAGCTTATATCTTGTCCTATTTAATCGATACTTTGCTGAAATGCTGAAGAACCCGTTGTTTTATACATGGTTTAATTTAAGCTTCAACAACCATTTTTTTTTTAAACTTTTGTTCTTCAGTTACATAGTAGAATAGTTGGCATATATCTGAAAACTTTCATGTTTGCTCGAGATACTATAACTTTTGCCTTTTCTTGTACTTAAAATTATGTTATTTTAAGATACTTTCTAGATCTGTTTTTAGAATTGCAGCGTTATTTGTAAATCACGCAAGAGCTCTTGGATCACAATTTCTAACATTAAACTGTCTAACAATGTCTAACAAATTTTGTTTTACAATTTTTGCAATTTTCCATACTAAGATTTATGTCATGGGTATCAGGAAATAAATGTAGCCTACTACCAAATCTCCCAGACCCAGAACAAATATTTTTAGATTATGCAAACATTTGCCCCGCAGCGGGAAAAGAACCTGCGTTTGCTACGCATTAGCAGGCTGCTTAACTTTCACACTATATCCAGTTGTTCAATTAAATGAAAATAGTGAAGTTTCTATTCGTTATTTGAATATTTTTTGAAATGTTTTTACTTGAACGCGTTGTGATCATTTCTAAAAACTGAAAATCTACGTTGATATTATAGCAAGTTAGCAAAGCCATTATTGTGCTGTAGCAAAACCTGTTTGAAATAGTGTTCCATCCATAAAAACACGTGCAAGCACGTCATTGTATTTGTCTGTATTAAAAAAAAATGTCGTTTTTTACCGTGATTCCACTGTTGTTGGTACACTATTCCGGCTGGAAGCCACAACGGAAAATAAAATTGATATCGCTCCGCTCCGAGCGCTCCGAGAAAAAGCATTTCGAAATAAATGACTTTTTAAATTTCATCGTTGCACACAGTTTCTCTATCAATTGTCGAGGCTCGCTCCACGTAACTGGATTTCGTGGCGGGCATTTATTGTGTGCGACATACGACAAGACGTCGCGACTTGTACGTTTATATGAAATGAGGGAAGCGCAGTCCACGGATCGGCAATCAGCGCAATTGCATTCGACTTCTTTGTATATTATCATTTTGTCTGAAGGATTTTATTTGCTCGTATCATTTCCTTTGTCAGTGTCTGTCGGAATTTTGTTTCTTCTTCCATTCAGCGTGGCATTTTGAGAACGCTTCCGTCTAGTAGTGATCTAATTCTGATCAGTTATAATGGAATAGAAAATATTTAATTTGAGCAGAACACACATTTATATACATATTTATTACATATTTGTGTTACATTTACAATGTGTAGATAGTTGACCTATCTATAGATCATTTGCGATTGTAACGATCTTTAGATAGCTAGCTATTTCATCAGTATTTTTGGTATATACCTGTTCCTTTGTTTAGGCAGCCTTATTGGATAGCTGAGTTTCATCAAAAAATGCATATCTAAAGTAAGGTTCCGAGCGGCGATATACTTAGTACGTAGATACGTGAGGTCAACAAGCAAGGGGTAGTCAGAAGGACGTTCAAATATTATATTTGACATATTCCCACGTTTTACCTATGTAAACGTTTTACTACTATTAGTGAGCAGGGAAATGCTAACGGCGGGAGTCCATTATTAGCATTAAAGAAGTTTCTTGTTTTTTTTTTTAACTTGGGTAAGTATACAATTTTTTTAACGAAGTAGCCGACTTACAAGAGAGGTCATTTGAATGTGGTAATTTTTACATCGCTTTGTTTTACGATGCAACTTTTAATGCGCAGTAAAGCGTAGGTAAGTATTTAAAAGGATATAAAATGAACAGTGTTGCTAAACGTAGGAGTAAAAAAGTGAGGTGTAATTACTGAAAGTGACACATGAAAAGTGGCATTTGAGTAAAGAAAGAAAGAAATAAAAAAAACATTTAGCACAACATAAAAAAACAACAAATTTTGCAACAACGTTAGGATGGGATAAAATTAGTATGTACCATTAATTTTAATATGTTATTGTTTATTTGGTTTATATAATTTTTTATGCATTCATTAAATATATCCAAACATTTCTTCCGTAGCGGGAATCGAATCCGCACCTCTTGCATCGCAACCGGCTATACTTCCGCTGCACCACTGAAGTCGTCACTAGTTGCATCTCAAGAGTGATTAACACGGTTACTTTAAAGAATTCAGAAGGCAGTAAAAAAAATTATAATTTATGGTAGTTGATTATCGCTTAAAAGTGATTTATTCCAGGCAACCTCTGTTGAATTTTCAACAATGCTCTGTATATATGTGATTTTGGTCTGGGTTTTGTAGCATCACGGAGTAGGTACTCGAGTTCTTTAAATTAAAGGAACACCATAAAATTATCAAATACATCACAGAAACTGAGTACAAAACTAAAACTAACTGAAGAATTCATCCTTGTGATTCACCCGATACAAATAGACCGATAGAAAATAGAAAATCTTTAAATGCAATTTTATCTTTAAAATTCCCCGGTACCCGGACAAAAAGTAGCCTATGTGTTATTCTGATGCATAAGCTATATTACTGTTAAGTTTCATCAAAATCTGTTTAGTAGTTTTTGCATGAAAGAGGAACAAACATCCCCACAAACTTTCACGTTTATGATATTAAAGTAGGATTAGGATATAAGGATTTAACTTTATAAATGAAGGAAAGTTAAAATTCTTGTCCTGTAGCATGGCCGTGGGACACACTATGTAAGCACTGGTCACTTTAGTTTTATGCAGAGGTAGGTACTACAAAGAACCGAGGACACGACCACTAACGAAGGGTATAAATGAGCTATAAAACTATTTAGAATTTTTCAACAAAATTTGTGGCGTCCCTATTCTGTATGCAAGCTAGCGCATAAACAAATTATGGAATCTTCCATTTTTCAATATATAAAATACTTGTCCAGTAGCATGGCCGTGGGATAAACTGTGTAAGCACTGGTCACTTTAGTTTTATGCAGAGCTACTACAAAGAACCGAGGACATGACCACTAACGAAGGGTATTAACGAGCTATAAGACTATTTAGAATTTTTATAACAACATTTGCGGCGTTCCTATTCTGTATGCAAGCTAAAGCATAAACAAATTACGGAATCTTCCATATTTCAATATTTAAAATACTTGTCCAGTAGCATGGCCATGGGATAAACTGTGTAAGCACTGGTTACTTTAGTTTTATGCAGAGCTACTACAAAGAACCGAGGACATGACCACTAACGAAGGATATAAATGAGCTATATAAAACTATTTCGAATTTTTGTAACAAAATTTGTGGCGTCCCTATTCTGTATGCAAGCTAGCGCATAAACAAATTATGGGTTGCACATCTCATTAGCGTCACTCATATCGCTAGCGAGTTGCGAAGGAAGAAAGCCCGCATTTTTGACGTCTTGCCAGGTGTTCGTTTTCACGGTATTGAGAAACGCTGTAACTTAGTGTACGATTACATATTGTTGAAGACGCCAAGCAGTGTTGTATAAATCCTACTAATATTATAAACGCGAAAGTTTGTGAGGATGGATGTTT
Organism: Perizoma flavofasciatum; assembly: GCA_958496245.1. Taxonomy (NCBI): domain Eukaryota; kingdom Metazoa; phylum Arthropoda; class Insecta; order Lepidoptera; family Geometridae; genus Perizoma; species Perizoma flavofasciatum. The sequence goes on along the minus strand of OY292425.1, from coordinate 5,406,622 downwards.
GTTACTCTTTCACGTAAAAACTACAGAACGGATTTTGATGAAACTTTACAGTATTATAGCTTATACATTAGAATAACACATCGGCTACTTTCTAACCGAGTATCACGCGGGTGAAGCCGTGGGCAGAAGGTAGTACTATTATAAACGCGAAAGTTTGTGAGGACGGAAGTTTTTTACTGTTTCACGCAAAAACTGCTGAACGGATTTTGATGAAACTTTACAGTATTAAAGCTTATACATCAGAATAACACATAGGCAAATTTTTAACCGGGTACCATGCGGGTGAAGCCGTGGGCAAAAGCTAGTAAAATATAATATAAACACCCAACAGACATACACAAAGTACTGACCCTACACTAGGATTCCCTGTGTCGTGGGTAACAGGAACTACGAATACCGTGGTACCACAACACCTCCGCAACAAATATCTGCAGGACTGCAGGCATTTGTCCTACAGCGGGAATCGAACCCGCACCTATTGAGTCTCTAGGACCACCGAGGTCGTATGTGTGTTGGTGTTTATTAAACAGTTTGAATATGACGTCATCTGTGGCGCAGTGGGCAAAGGCCCGTCTGAAACTCAGAAGGTTGCTTAGAAGGATTGGTTCGATTCCTGCCGCGTACAATTTTTTATATGAGCTGCAAATATTAGTCTCGGGTCTGGGTGTTTTTCTATGAATAATATGTATGTATTTACAAAAAAGTATATAAGTTGTATATCAGTCATTAGTTCCCATAATTCAAGCTATGCTTAGTTTGGGCTAGATTATGCTGTGTGAAAAATTACCACCATTATTTAATTATTTTATGTATATGATTTTGTATAAATCATTATTATTATGTATGACGACAGTCGTGTGGCGCGGCTGGTGAGCTGCGGGATGCGATGCAAGAGGTCCGGGTTCAATTCCCACTGCTTGATCAATATTTGCATGTTCTACAGATACTACACAATTTTCACTATTGAAAACCATGACTCAACCTAAGAATAAACGTATGTAATTTTTATTGACAAATTACATCATCCTATACGTAATATTTTCGCTGAACGAAATATTTTTAAAGCTAAAAAAAGATTCCATATATTTAATTAATGATTGTCGCTTGCAATGATACTGCAAAATATATTAGGAGTACAGAATAAGGATGGGCGCCGCTGTCACTCCGTTCAAGATCACGGCCTCTCCACTGGGATTACGTATGTGCTCCGAATGACAAACAGCTGAGCTGCATAAGTTACATCGAACAAAATGGAACGTTTTAACTGAATTTAAAATGGAGATTAGCTCTTGTTTACTCCGAGAACAGCGAGAATAACTGCGATTTTTTTTTGTTATTCAGACACACCAGAGACTTGTTTGCACTAAACTTTGACAGCTCCTGAGTAGATGCTTATTAATGCGTATTTTATTCCAAAAACTATCGTGAACTTGATTATTCATATTGTAGAAACGGGAATTTTCACGTACCGTACTGTCGGTGAAGGCACCGACTAAGTTTCGACTCATTCCGAGAGTCTTCATCAGGGTGAGTGATCGCGACGTTCTCCCTCCGCGTCGCGTCGTGCACTACCAATGAGTATATGGGCTGATTGGTCGTCTTTGGATGAATAATTCTTCACCTAATACCTAGGTATTAAATTTAACAATATAAAAAATATATATATATATTAACTTTATACTTTGATAAATTTTATCTACAAATTGATTATTTCATGACATCTACCATTTTAACTTCAATGTAAAACACTTTTTTTTTATAGAAAATTGGATTCTTCTTGTAAACAACTATGACTCTTGGTATTGTTTTAGCACTGTTATATCGGGAAAGATATAATACTTTTTATCGATTTTGAAGAGAAAAATCTCAAAAAGGTGCCTATTTCTCACTGTTTTTCCAGCGCAATGTCATGATGGTTGGTCTTGCAATACTGTTATAAAATTTATTTCGATGGCGTTGCGTTCAAAATGTTTATTATAATTGTCTAGTCTAGTGCTAATCTACGTCTAGGCATGCCTTTGCAAGTCTTTTCTTACGCTCTTTCGACTTTAGTGAAGACGGCCATTAGAGTCTGAGATTTTTGGCACACGTCTAATTTATTGAATTAAAATGGTCAATAGGCTAGCCACTAATACGATAGGTAATAGGTTTTCGTAATTAAACCTCGAGGTGAATAGATAAAGATATATCTCATAAAACTGTGCATCTACCAACGTATCAAATTACACTCCTTATGTTCAATGAATTTAATATTATTACATGATTTCCCCGATCGCGTCCGCTGTAAGTACGTAATGAAGCGCGTGGATCCTCGGAGGGCAGTATAAGGAGGCAGTGATGCGATGAGCTCGTCCGCATCAGGAATCAATTAGGTACGGCTAGCGGCCACGGCGTGCCTACCGCATGAATTATTGACGACGCTACGCCGGCATATCGTACTAATATAACTCGATCGAAAGTGGATGCTGCAATGGAAAAAACAACAATTTGATTTCATGTGGTGCCTTCACTGATACGCGAAAATTCCCGTTTTACAATATGAATAGACTAAACACGGTTTTATGAACAATATTTGTTCAGAATAAACAACGAAACCAACTCGAACCAACTCTAAACTCGATAGGTGCGAGTTGGTTTCGAGGTAAATTCGACAAAACGTTGGTTTTCAAGTAGATATAGACCGCCAACAATACTGGCTAGGCCGATTAGCGACCAAACTAGATTTCCTTGTCAGATTATCCTGTCCATCATACGTTGGAAGTGAATTTGGCTGCCAGAATTTCAGTGCAGGTGTGCTTAAGTAACTTCCCCGTGATTTCATGTTTATTATTAAAGAATCTCTAAATACCCGTCAATTCAAGAGTTAGTTACTCGTAGTTGGACTAGACACGTACTGAGAAACAAAAGAGAGAAATAAACAAAAGATGTGATAGAATAGTGCCCACGTGATAGCAAACGAATGAAAGTTAAACAAAGGAAACGATGGGGTTTGAAAGAAACAGCAGGACAGACCTGGCGAAGAATGATACAGGATCGAACGGGCTAGAAGTCTTTGGAGGAAGCCTTATGTCTTACGACAAGCTAATGCCAATAAAAATGAGTTTTTATTAGCATTAGCTTGTTTTCCCCATGATGGACATAATCACATAATCAGATACACACTCAGTGCGTGGAGATCTTTGAAGATACCAAGTAGTTAGAGGCACTTTACATTTGGCACATGCCCGCATTTTACAAGTAGTAAGCATTCCACGTGACAGGTCTAAAGCCCATCCGCTTCTCGGAACACTAACTGATGTCAGTTTTTCTTTTTTTTAGTTCTACGGTTTCCTTAGCTGTATTTTTCGAGTGTAAAAACCCATTGGTGCAAGGCATGGTTCAAGGAAGTCGAGGTACCGCCTACAAAGCCAACGCAGCTCCTTTCAAATTCAATTCAAATCAGTTTAAAATGCCTAACAGATAAGTATAGACAGAATCGCATCTGTAACTTATGTTAATATCCCAGCATTCAATTATCGGTTTGCATTTCAACCTATATGAGGGTCAATAACGATGAATTTTAGTCAATTTCGTTGAACAATATTCATATTCAAATTTTCATTAGGCACGAATTCATATTGACGAGTTGAATAAGCAGCTAAATGTTCTGATTATGAACGTGTGAAGCTTTTTGCAGTTAATATAATTGTGATTACTTTGGAGGGAATAGCTAGGATAATAGGTTGGGTGAAACTATATAAGGGACATTTTTTAAATTAACTTTTTCCGAAATGGACATGTTTTTCTAAATTCATAATATTTTTTATTAAATTATCAGTTAATTTTTATTTTTAAATTTTACTGCCTACTTAGTCAGTCTGTAATGTTTTCTAGACCAATCCCACCAGGTTAAAAAAACATGTTTAAGACCTTATTCCCCATGGTGGAGATCCAGGATACTCAGTGCGTAGATATAAATAATGCTGGTCATTTTTCACACAGCATCATCTAGCCCCAAACTAAGCAGAGCTTGTATTATGGGAACTACATGACTGATATACAATTTATATATTTTTTTGTAAATATATTCATAGAAAACACCCAGACCCGAGACGAATATTTGTACATCATATAAACATATTTTGTCATATAACAAGTCGAGCAACCTTCTGCGTCTCTGGCGGGCTGTCGCTCATTGCACAATCTTTGAAGATACCAAGTAGGGAGTAGTCTAAACCTTACATTTGGCACATGCCCGCGTTTTACAAGTAGTTGGCATTCCATATAACAGATTGCAAGCCTATTGCCGCGTATTGCCACAACACTAACTGATGGCACACGCCTTTTAATTTTTGGTTCTAGGGTACGTCGGTTTGTGCAATTAGAATGTGCAATTAGATTTTTCAAGTGGAAATATCCAATGATGCACGACCGGATTTGAACCCACGTCTTCCGGTTCGGTGGTTGAAACCACAAGTTTTTAATATATTATACTAGCTTCTGCCCACGGCTTCGCCCGCGTGGTACCCGGATAAAAAGTAGCGTATATTTTATTCTGTACATCAGAAGCTTTATTAACATTTTTTGCGGTTTTAACATTTTTGGATAGGACGCATAGGAATATGTAAAGTTGTTATTGAGTTATAGTAAGTAGCTTGCTGGTGTAATTATATTTTAGTGTTAATGTTTAATAAGTAAGCGTATTTTGTATCTCTTTGGCGTCGCTTTGGTGCTGCACTGTAATGACAATGTAAATATGTTACTAAATAAATAAATTAAAATTAAAATCTGTTCAGTAGTATTTGTGTGAAAGAGTAACAAACATTCATCCTCGCAAACTTTCGCGTCTATAATATTAGTAGGATAACTTCAATTTACTACAACTCAGCAATATCGTTACCTACCTTTTTATTGAACAAATTCGGCCATCACCGTCGATGCTTATTTTCACCAATTAACTTTAATTGTTAATGTTGTAATTGAAAACATCCGCGATGATTGTCGATGCTTGGAACTGCTTGCAAATGAACAGCTTTGTGGGGTTAATTTTAATGTGATTTTTATTGGTTTCGGCTTTATAATGCTGAAAAAATATGGGAGAAAATTAAATAGGGTCATTATCTCAACCTATTCCCATCAAAGGATGAAAGTTGACTGCATGAGCTACCAATATTGTGTGTAACTTATATCTATCTATCTATCAGTCTAATCTGCCGGTAACACCCTCTGCTGAGTAAAGCACTCTTCTCTATTACGCCACTCCTGGCATTTTTATGCCGTCCTCTGCTCACATCAGCATGTGAGCAGCTCTCACAATCATTACGTTAGATCATCGGGCAGATGGTAACTTACATAGGTACAAAAATTAAGCAATACGCGTATTAGACACTTAAAATATTCAAATCAACCAGTTTAATTCTTATACATGATATACAGTTCCATATGGGAGTACCTATACTGACTACAGTAAGTACCTGTATTCGTTCTTTTAGTTAACTTTTAATGACCCCTTATTTGTAGTATTTTTATTAGCCGCATTGTTCATGCGCTCTCTGGGTCAATCTAGGGGCGGCAAAAGTACTTTATGATCTTGATGTTCCCCCAGACATAATAATTGTAGAGCCTGTTATAGCAACACTTGCGACGGAATCGGCCTCTGGCAATCCACTGTTAGTGGAAATTTTCATCGAGCCTTTACCATGTCATCGGTCCAGTTTTTGATCGTTATTTAAAAACTTTTTTCTCTTTGTTTTTTAATTATCCTACTACTATTATAAATGCGACAGTTTATGAAGATGGATATTTTTACTCTTTCACGCAAAAACTACTGAACGGATTTTGATGAAACTTTACAGTAAAAGAAACTTTAACTTTTCAGCTTATACATCAGAATAACACATAGGCTACTTCTTATCCGGGTACCATGCGGGCGAAGCTATGGGCAGAGGCTAGTCTTGCATAATTTTGAGCAACGTAAGAGAGGTTATGAGGTGAAACATACCATGCGTATAATCGGAGTTAGCTCGTTAGGCTAATCTAGTTTAACGTGAGGCAAATGCATTTATGCTTACGTACCTAGATAATAAGATCAATCAGATGGCCGGTTATTATATTATCAGTAATGGGTAGATTAATAAGCATTATTAAAATTATTTTAAACTTCAAAAACCGAACACGTCATCTGTGGAAAATTATAGCTCCTGATGCGCTGCCGGAATTTGGATGCACGAGCGTAGAGGGCCGGTCGGAAAGGGTCAGTATAACCCTTTCTGACCATTAGTGGGGACGCATATGCAAGGAGAAGGGAGCTCCTTGTCGATGCATCGCCAGCACATAGATGCTATATAGCGTAGAGGACAGCGCCACTAAAGTGAGTTGCGTGCATTCAATACGTATTTCATACTATACGTGTAGTTTGATGTGACACCTAAAGTTCTATTTCCTTACTAGGTTTGTTAGTTAGTGGAATTTACTTCCCTAGGCTTCACTAGTAATGCTGATGTTGTATTGTGAATCATTGTGAATTCTAATGAGTTTTAATTATGTCACATACCACGGCAGAAGTGGTCTGGATTTGAAAATTGCACTCCAGACATGGTGCATTGAGGTGCGCCGCAGCCGTGTCTGCGCATAAGTAGTCCATCGCAAGTGAGACAACCATCCAGTATGCTAAAGAAAAAAGTTTTGTGTTCGTATCATAGAGCTCAAATGATTGGGAACTGTGAACTCTTCGTATAAATTGTGATAAGTTGCAAATTGGACAAATAAAACCTCGCATTGGGATTAAACCAAACTCTGTGCACATGAACTTAGTTTCATTTTGTATCAAAACTAAAGAGTCACCCACAGTGGCTATGCTCGGATTCTTAGCGCATCACTATGAATATAAAAACTACGTTTAAACTAAACTTTAACTTCAATGTATTCACTCACTAACTCGTTCATTCCTCTCGTGTGAAATAAGGTCTGTATAATGACACCATGATTATCTTTTATGCATGCATCGTTAGTTTATAAGAAAGCAAACTGCATAGATATTGTCCAAAATATACTTCAGCCTAAAGAATAAAAAAATCTGAAGATGTTCTAAGAAAGTGGTTGCATGACTTTAATGAATGCGTTCATCTACTGAAGTTATACTAATTATTTATTTTATTTAACAAACTGAGTAGGTACAATAGTTAGTAGTATCTTAAAACCTAAGTTAGGTTTGTCTAGACACTAGGTTCTCGAAGTGTTACTATACAGTAACACTTTTTCAAACAAAAGTGCACAACAAAAACATGATTAATAAGTAGGTAGCCATTGAAATTATCATTATACTTTACCGTAAGTTCATAATTACCATGAAGCGACCGCACACAAAAATAAGGACACCGAAGCACTAGCACTAGCGCTTAACGATTTGATCTAAAGTCTATAGAAGACAAATCTTTGAAAGTTAGGTAACACTGATTCTTTGAAATATGTACTTTAACTATGCTGAACTTACGGCAAATATATGAGCGTTTGAGATTGAACTCGACTTTGAAATACGGCCTATTGGCAAAGTTTTATTGTATCTGTCACAGGTGCATGGTTCGGTTATTTTACTTTTGTTCTAGTTAGTTTACTGAAGTTTGAATAGTATATTATGATCTATGTTAGAATGTCAAAGCGTTTTCAAATAGTTAGGATAGATAAATTGGGTTGAAAAATAATTATTGTCTTTTGGGGTTTTAGGATTGCCTAGTTGGGAAATAAAAAGTCGTTTATGTTTCGTGAATAACACATTATGATAACATCCAAAAAAGAGGGAACATTATGATAACATCCAAAAAAGTGTAGTGTTACAGAATTTGGAAGCCGCAATATATTCAATTTTACGAAAATATAATTCCTCAATGTCATCAATCGGATTCGAGCTTTGATTGCGCGGCGAATTCGTTTTGTCACAAAAAATGCAATATAAAGAGCTGCCACATCATTCCCTTTCAGGTAAAAGTAGATTGCTCCCAAAATGTAATGTGGTTTGCAACTCATTTTGAACGAGCGATTGACCACTTTTATTTCATTTATTTTGGATTCCGACACTAACTTAATATCGAACGCGAACGGTATAATAGAAATCTGAGAAAAACTATACAATTGAATTCGTATAATTTAATTGAACGGAAAATCTCTCGGAGGAAATTGTAAAGAAAGTTGTGGAAGGCGCGAGTGGAGAAGTGCCCAGGGCACAATATAATACTTGAGATAGAACAAATGCGAGAGCACCTTGTTGCGCCGACTTCTTTGTACGAGCGTCAATACTAACACTTACCTTTATTTTCTTGTGTAAAGTGTGTAACGTAAACTTTATCGGTGGTTTGCAAAATTGTTTGAATATTCCGATAAGACAAGTTAAACTGCGTGAAGGAATTTGTACTTAATTGGTTTATGATACGCAATAGATTTCGTTTACTATTTTACAAGCGTCAATTTACGGTTATACTACAATGAAAAAATGTTTTCTAAATAACAAACTCTCATCTCAGAATCGGAGAAGTCTGCAAGTTACGAGCACAGAGCTCTCTTCTTACGTAGCGACGTAATCAGACTGCAGCCCCGAGCTAATCTTGATGTAGCCACTATTCCTAGACTGGCTTATTTTCGTGTTATTGTACTCTTTTCACATTCGTAGGTATTACAGTTCCAACGTAGCAGGTGTATTTTCTCATTTCAGTGTCGTTAAAAACTTTTTAAAGGCACACTTTCTGCGTATAATGGCTTTGACTCGGCATTTTTTTCCTTGTCGGACAAACTTTACAAAGTTGTCGGAGTAGTTGTCAACATCTAAATCATAAATAAAATGTGAGCGCTTAAAGCGGATGAACTTTAAAGGACTTAGCTGGATGAAAGTTAAAAAGCGCTGCAATTCATGCAGCGCAGGTGACCAGAGGTTTATCAGCGCATCGCAGGCACAGTAACTGGAGCGCCGTAGTCCGGGGCTGGGGTTGAGAGGAGAGAGGGAGGGGGAGAGGATGGCCAGCACACACCTATCCCGAAAGGAACCTCCGCGACGTGGATAATCGCCTCATTTATAAAGTTTAGCGGGACAAAGCTGCGCGAGTTTTTGATTGAAAACAAACTTAGAAGGGACAGCTTCATTTGAATAAGTATTCTGCGAATAAAGTGTGGCTTTATGTTTTCCTTTAGGTGTTTTTTTCTCTTTGTTATGCAAAACAATGTTCCACCTTGTTTAGGTACTACAACACGCTTTATTTTTGAGTGAAAGACTCTTTTGAAGTTAAGCTTTCCTGTATAAATTATTTTATTTTCAGTGTATTGTTCTAAACAACCCGCCTTTTGAAAGTTTAATGGTCGTTGTGACTCTTCGTCTTGGACTCTGTTTATCATTGTTGAGCCGCAGAGAATGTACCTATTTCCGCTACGTACCGTGCAATTTGCAATCTTAGATAAGAGGCCTTTAGAATACGAGATGCAAAAACTTTCTTTTGTTACAGTTTTTCAAGTTTTTCATTAGTCCAAACAAGGGGGATTTTTTCTTGACTACTGCGTAAGAGCGCAAAGTACTATTGAGTGACTAAAAACACTTATCGACGATCGATATGTGTGGGCTTGCTAATTTTCCTTATCTTCGCATCAATGCTAACCGGTTGATTATCTGAATGATGTTAATTAGAGGAACAAAACATTTTTATTTTTTAAGTGTAAAATCTGTTTATCATGATTTTCTTTGAACTTTGCCTCACGTTTGATAGCCTACTACGCATATTTCATATCAATAAGTTATGTTATTAAAACAGGAGAAAAAATATTTAAATAAAAATTTCCATTTATTTAAAACAACAATTACCTATTGGTTATCGTTAATCAATATCATTTTTGACAATTGTATTGATACACCATGATTACACCTCCCATGTGTAAAATAAATCACTTGTGTGACAAAGCTAACTGTAAATTGCTCGTAAATTGTATCATGTTGCACCACATTCTTCAAACGGCCCGTGTCAATTGACACGTCAATAAAATTAAAAAGCCCAGCTATTACACATGTCACATGACACACACAGACTAAGCTCGGTTTAACGATAGCCATAAAACAGAACACCTTTTAATACTGGACTATCCGATAGAAAGCAACATGTTGCAGTAACAATGTTGTTTGAATGAGTTTCTAATCAGCTGTTGTTGTAGACAAGATTTAATTTTTAATCAGTCTGAACTACAAAATCATAAATCAAAAAAATAACTGACTACTTTCGTTACTACAGTACTCTTTTACAGAATATATCATCATCATAAGCTTGTAGTACCCACTGCTCGGCATAGGCCTCCTCCCTCAAACGTCACTCATGTCTGTTGTGGGCCTCATCTAGGTCCCTGAACGCCAATGATGTTGTCCATCCACCTAGCTGGTGGTCTGCTAAGGACTCTTGCGTAGCTCCTCTGCAATCAACAAACCTTGCCAACGTAAATAGCAAATACTTGGCATCTCAATGATAGATCTAGTTTGTAATACGGAAATTCGACGCAGAACGAAGGTCCGTTTTATGAAACTCAAGTGGAGCTGAGCAGGAGATTTGGCAAAGTTCATATAGAGGTAATTACACAATAATTGTATGTTAAAGTATGTCAAAAAATATTTTCTAAAATTTTACATCATACAAACTCAAAAAGTATCTTATACCTTATGCAGTGGAAAGACAGAAAACTAGCTGCCTAGGAAAACTCTTTGGTAGATAGATAGATCGATAGAAATTGCTTTATTGCACAAACAAGATAAAACAAGTACATGCTTATTAGTATTTTCAGCTTTGTGTTATGAAAAAGCGGCGGGGGCGGTGTGTTCTTGTAGAAGATTACCACAACAAGATAAGTAAAGATTAAAAACAATTTAAAAATAACAAGAAGTTAGAAATAAAAGCAAACTATACTCATACATTGTAGAAGTTACATGCAAATAATTCATATTTACATCCAAATATATACTTTCTTATCTACCTATAATATATTATTAATCATCCCTAGTCTACATAATAAAGGTATATAGTTCATAATCCAACGAAATTTTACTTTTAGGTAAGTAAATCATAGATAGCCGGCAAAATCCAATTATCGCCTGCACAATGGGTCACGAAACAATCTAAACTAAGAAAATTAATCTTCAGAGTCCAGAGACCGTCTGTGCAAACTTAGACAATGGATTTATAGTTCATCGATTTAGAGCCATCGTTGGACGGCTTTGAATGAATTTTTGGACACCATACCGAAAGCTTGAGAGGCAATTGCTTATTTTAGCATTAGCGCATGTTATAAACATTTGCAATCACAAAGGACAAAACACGAAAGAGGACTAAATACTACTCTCAATTATTTTACCTGTTGATGGTTTAATTAATTAAAAATGCTGGACATTTTCACACAGTGCCATCTAGTTCCAAAGTAAGCAGAGCAGAGCAGAGTAAGTTATGGGCACTAAATGACTGATATACTACTTATATTTTTTTGTAAACATATATATGTTATACATAGAAAACACCCAGACCCAAGAAAATTATATGCAAATCTTACAATATTTGTCCCACAGCGGGAATCGAACCCGCAACCTTCTGCATCTCAGGCAGGCCTTCGCCCACTGCGCTATAAAGGTCATTGTTTTCAAACGTTTTCATGCTATTATCCGCAAAAAAACTGCCTCATTGCTCAGCAGACTTCGGGGTAGCACCGATAGCATTATGCAGGTCATACCTGAGATATGAGCTGACCTGCTTGTCATGAAGGCTTAAATTAGAGTCCTAGTTAATTAGTCTCGTAGAGACTGCTTGACTGGGATGTGACTGAAAGCCTGCGTGCATGTAGCTACCTACTTACATAAAAAACTATGTAAGTGTACATAGTTTTTTTTTAAGTTATACTAACACAAATGGACCTATATATTGGCTCAGTTAATAGATCAATTTGATTCAATTTAATTTAATTACGATAAATTGTAAAAAATAGGTAGATAATACCTACTGAGGGAGGTGTACCTACTTATTTTTCAAACCTATGTGGCGCAGTGGGCGAAGGTCCGCCTGAGACACAGAAGGTTCGATGTTCGGGTTCGATTCCCGCTGCGGGATAAATGTTTGTACATTTGTCTCGGGTCTGGGTGTTTTCTTTGAATAATATGTATGTATTTACAAAAAAAATGTGTAAAAGGAGTATATCAGTCATGTAGTTCCCATAACACAAGCTTTGCTTACTTTGGGGCTAGGTGATGCTGTGTGAAAATGTCCAGCATTTATTTATTTATTATTTAAACACAATTTGTAAACATTTGTCACATACTTTTGGCACAAGATATGGTTATGCCAAAATGATGTAAGGGTTATACCAACAATAGAAAGTTACCTTTAAAAAGGTTAATAAATGCAATTTGTGTACTTGGTGCGAACGCCGTCTTTATATCACTTGATTCATAGAGCGACGACATAATTATTTGTAAAAAGGTTTTCTGAAAAAAAACGGACCCTTCTTCTTGCATCTAGGAACGAAGATACCTCACTACTAACCAAAACAAAGCACCTAAGACTTTTTTATACCAGACATCTTAACAGGCAAATTTTGAGATATTTTGAAGAACTCATAATTATAGCTTGTTTATGATATTCGACCATTTTCACGACAAAAACGTAGTATGGCTAAGTTAAAAAAAAGGATGACAATCCTTTTTTTTAACTTAGCCATTACCGCAACATTATCCGCAAAATATAATTTCAAGACTGTAAAAATCAATCGCAAATTTATAAAACTGCAACTACCGGTCAATAAATTGTCTGATTTCAATCATTTAACGAAATGAGCTGTGCACTTCAAAAAAAGGTAATATTATAAATTGAACGCAAAATTTCTAGGCAATCCGGATAGATCTCGTTGAAAATGAAGCAAATAAAGCAAGACGGTGCGCTGCCGAGGGCTTGCAATTGCGTCGGCCTACGATTCCACCAGAAAATTTGCTTTTAAAGGCAAAATATTATGTTCATTTTTATTGTAAATCGGCCGAGAAGAGGAGGTAGATTAGCTTGGCATATTTTTATTTCTGGAATGGTAAATATTGGGTCTTGTGAAAAAAAACTAACGTAGATTTAAATTTAACAAGTAAGAAAATCGCTTCCCGTAAACCAGAATATAGGTTTTCATTAATTACCGTACCAAAACAGATTTGGCGAATTTGAAACTTAGCCTTTTATGAATATTAACAGGTAAAACCAAAACGTCGTAGGTACGCCAATGAATTGGTAAAAATATTTGTTTTTCCGTCTGTATTGGTAACATGGCTAAATATTTCACGGCATCCAGATCGATCCGTCGAATGAAAATTTCACATATTGATGATGTTGCTACATTCAAACCAAACAATGCCATAACGATTGGTTGATTTCAATCATGAAACTGATGATTTTAAAGCATACCAATTTATTGTTGTTTTGCTAAATGGTTTTATATCGATATTTAAATAACGTTTTTCATTTAACGATTTTTGTCAAGCTTTCTAAAAAGTTTAATTATTCCTTTTTCTCAACGTTCGCTGAGCATTATCAACGACAAATGATATGCATAATTACTACTTGCAAAACGCGGGCATGTGCCAAATGTAATGTTTGGACGTGACTCTGACTACCACTTACCTACTTGATATCCTCAGAAATCTACGCACTGAGTAGGTATCTGAGGATGGCTATCATGGGACATACAGCAGTAAGCGTGTTTTTTATGTTGCAACCTTAATTTATTTTTATTTATTATTAAACCAAAGACCCAATTTACATGTAACTTATAATATTTTATATATTTTAGCGTGCTTTAGCAGCCGTGCTAGGTCGTCGGACATCTTGCATTTAGATGCAATAACAAACCTAGTAGGCTAGACACATTTTATACTTTTACGTTTCTAATTAAAATTAAAAAACGTTTATAATTAAAAAAAAGTTAAAAATGCGGAATTAAAAAATTACTGGGATACTTGAATGAGTTAGTTTGGTAATTAGACAAAATGATCATAAAGGTCAATGCACCCGCCTAGGGTACCCCACATATTATTCTAAGCTTAATCAATATCCGCCGATTTGCGTTTTGCAAATGCGATTTTGTAATTATGCATAATACTAATATTTGATGAACACTTTGCAGTGTGGCAGTTTCATTTTATTTCTTTTAATACAAGCCAGTGAGAAAAATACTAAAAACTACATTTTACTTGTACCTACTAGAAGGAACGCTGCATTCGTCAGATCCGCTTGGCTGGTCGCGTTTCCTTCTTGCTGTCACAATTTTATCTTTGCCTAGTTTTGAATTATTACTTCTGCGCATTATTCGTTACTTGACGTTAATTTGACTTTGAACCGTTTCATCCGATTTTATTTAAAGTATTTTTATAAAAAAACTAGCTTCTGCCCACGGCTTTGCCCGCTTGGTACCGGGAAAAAAAGTAGCCTATGTGCTATTCTGATGTATAAGCTATATTACTGTAAATTTTTATGAAAATCCGTTTAGTAGTTTTTGCGTTAAAAAGTAACAAACATCCATCACAAACTTTCGCGTTTGTAATAGTAGTAGGTAGTAAAAAACTATTTTTTTAAAGACGCATGGGAATTTCTTCCTATTTTGTTTTGGACCCGATTCCATCAGGCGGTACATTTTTTTTCGGTAAGAAAGAAAAAAAGGAGAAACTTTTCTATACATTTTTTTAGGTTGGAAAGCAAGAAAAAACGTTTTACTTCTTGTCTAACTTGTATTTTTTTAACTATTTAGTGCAATTTAACTGATTTATTTAGGTACTAATATCGGCGTTAGCACTATGAAGCCTTGGATAAAATAATACTAAAATCATATTGTTAGTCTTGTTGATTGGTTTTTCAACAGCTATTTATCGTCATACCTATAGAAATAGAAAATATTTATTTTAAACACACATCTTAATACATAATTATTGTGTGGTAGTACCGTAAATAATGGTCCGTGCTCAGCATAATGCTGCAGTGAACTGCAGCCCCGATTTTCACTTACGATCACCCTTTACTTTTTGAAAAACACCTTTTTTATTAAGTAATACGCCACTAACAAAATAGTTGAAATGTAAAATATCAAATTTGGTGGCTCGCTGTCCCTCCCGTCATTTCGGCACATTTAATATTTTAGGTATTCTGCTCACGCTTCATCTTCAACGGTCGTCCTGATTGCCGCTAAATTGAACTAAAAACTTCTCCAATGCTCCCAAAACGTTTCAATTATATCCTGTATTTTAGGGTAACACTCTCTGTTCCACATTTAGGTCCAGATTATGAATAGTAGACAAATTGAATCTAAGCTTCTTAAACCATGCAAACCGTAACAAAAATGATGTTTACGATTTAAGGCTAGTTTTAGTAGTATACTTGGCTTAAAATAATGGTGAACAATGAGCGAAAAACATTATAAGCGTGGTTGGAAACAGTGGATTAGACATACAAGAAACTGAAAAGAATGGCGTTATATAGAGTAAGCCTATAGTCAACAGTTGGTCTGATGGTCTAGACGATGATGATGATTTTTTTTATATTGAAAGCTAGTTATTTTTTTATTTGATGATAAAATCCCCAAATGTGAAGTAAATTCAACGAATTGAAGGTAGGTTTTTGTAAAAACAGTTTGAAACGTTGCAACAGCATTGAGCTTTTAAACATTTTATGCTTCTGGGAAATCACTTCCAACTCTATCTAAACAATTTGTTAATGAAAGCTAGACAGAGGTGACTAGAACCAAAAATAACGTTTTCAAACATTGAATACATGAAAAGTGGAAAGTTACTGGTGCAAAATATAAAACATGAAAGGTATATGCTCAACTTTACTTCGTATCCAATATTTTTCTGATCTAAAAAATCCAAGTCTCTACCCTTGTGATCCGCTCATCTGTTTAAATCGCGTCGTAATTTTCTTTTCCTGCATCTTGAGATAAAATTTAAACTTTCCTTGATTGTAAGTTGTTTACCTACTCTGGCAATTTATTGCCGTGGCATGGTAGAACTACGTCACTAAGATGATTTCAATAGAACTGTATAAAGTTTCTCAACATCGCACTGCGCACTTTTGCATCGCGCAATTATTGCGAACCGAGTCCTGATTGAATTCTTAGGTCAAGTTTGCGCTTTAAGTTTGCATAAAAGACCGCCTGTAAATTAACAATTTCACCCTGGTTAACACTTTTGTTTCAGACCAGTTTTTTTGTAATTAAAAGGAAAACTAGAAAAAGTCGTTACAACTCCCGACCGGATCCATTAAGCCGGTACGTTTTAATTTCATACGGAAATTCGACGTAGGTGAACACTGTAAAATTTTACGTCGAAATTGACCAAGCGCCGGGCGTTTCGTTAACACGCATGTCATGTCTGGAAGTTCCGTCCGTGTTGTCGGTAGACTATTCTGAATTTAAAATGGATTCGTTTATAAAGGCATTTATGGGGGTTCGAATTTTCGATGAGGGAGAATCGGCAGGTGAGTGACTTGTTTGCCGCTGGGCCACGTTTGCAACAGGAGCAAAACTCTGGACAGTTTAGCCGGCGCCGCCGATGCGGAGCATCCTCTATAAATCAGCAAGCGATTGACGCCTTCCTACAGGGAGTGATCTATTCTGCCCTCCATGATACAGCTTTACTTACAAGTATTTTTCTCTTACGGGTAAGTTTCGACGTTGAAAACTTGATTCACAACAATGCACTTTTAGTGATGGAGACTAGTGTTATATTTTTGTGGCAAACATTTCGGTGTCAGACAGCTTTGGTGTTGTTTCCACAAATATAAATATTATATAGGTATAATATTTTTTGATACCGCGTTTATTATTTTAACCACAATGTATTTTCAGTCAAATTTTTAAACTCTATTTGGTTGTTGACATAATCAGTTAACGTAGGTACAAACATCAAAAATAGTTTGGGTTCATTATGAAAAGTTGAAATATAGAATTGAAATGATCGTAGTTTGATATCATTTTAGAATATAATTAAGTCTATACCATGTACTTTGAATATAGAAAAGAATAGTCGTAATAATATTCTAAAAAGTTGAAATATTTTCCGTTTTTCTATCCTACTACTATTATAAACGCGAAAGTTTGTGAGGATGGATGTTTCTTACTCTTTCACGCAAAAACTACGGAACAGATTTTAATGAAACTTAAACAGTAATATAGTTGATGTATAATCAGAATAACACAGACTACCTTTTATCCGGGTACCACCCGGGCATAAGCCGTGAGCAGAAGCTAGTAAATAAATAAATAAATAATACTGCTAAGTTTCCA
Organism: Perizoma flavofasciatum; assembly: GCA_958496245.1. Classification (NCBI taxonomy): domain Eukaryota; kingdom Metazoa; phylum Arthropoda; class Insecta; order Lepidoptera; family Geometridae; genus Perizoma; species Perizoma flavofasciatum. The sequence continues at coordinate 5,389,333 of OY292425.1, read as the reverse complement.
AACTGGTCGCAAACTTTTTTGATGTAACCTTTCTTGATCTAATAGGGTAAACTGGATCACTTTCAGATTGGAAACCCAATAACATCACATAGTAACTTGTATTAAAATTTAACTACATTTAAAATCTCCGTTTAGCACTAAACGTAAGCACCTACTTAGTGATAAAATACTGAGTCTAGGAAAATACAGGTTTTGATATTCACCAGAAATTTCAAGCTGTCGCTAGAGCGGAAGCTTGAATAAATTAAAATTCCATAAAATGGCAAGAAAATTATCTAGTTGAAGTGCCAATGGCCTGTCTATACCCGTTTGAATCGGACGGAGATTTTGTCACAAATTTTATATTATATACCAAGTGAGTTTTTTTTTCAGGGCCCTTTTGCCGAAGTTTGAAACCATGATATTTTTCTGTCGTGTGAGAGTTAGTTATAAAAGTGATGTTAAGAGTTACGATGTAGGTTTTGAATAAAATATGTTCTGCGTTAAAAAGGTTGAAATGTGTTTTTAGTTTTTCTGAAAAAGTAAGTTTTTCTTTTTGGGTTCTTTGTTTAATAATTAATAAATAAATATATAATAACTATATGTAAAGTTGTTGAAACACCTTCAAAATCGTAAACCTATAAATTCAATAACATGAATTAATTAGCGAAGGAAGACGAAGGTTTATACATCCGATCAATGCCCAATCGAAGCTGAAATACTCTTTTAAATTTTTCTGTTCTTTGTTATTTTTTTCGAAATCGGAATGTCTTCCAAATTGTTGGTATTGCTGAATACGAAGATGCGACATTGGTTTTTAATTTAAAACTTATTTTATTCAGAATCGAGCCATCTAACATCACTTTTCGATAACTCCTGACATCACTTTTCGATAACTCTTACGATTTCAGACTTTGGTGGCCCTGTAAAAAGCTCAACTTGTATAACTCTTAGAGCTGGCCTGAGCAAGTTTTTCAATGGTGGCCACGAACCAGAATACAAAATGTAGGGCATCCCAAGATGGATATAAAACATTTTATATAATCATTATAAAAAAAATCTACTGCTAAACATCAACACTACATTCTATATGGTTGGCTTTTATTTAGCAGAGTAGTGGAAGTTTAAGGGTGATATGAGAAGACAATGTTAAGTGTCAATTTTGGCATTTCATCTACATGCGAGAAATACAAGCATACAGACCTCATACCGAGATTACCTGTGTCGTGGGTATAGAAACTACGAGGACCATGGTACCACGACATTTAGACCTGGAACACATCAGCAGATCATGCAAACAGTGCGTAAAGTTCAGAGGCACGTATAACATTATATTTGGCACATGCCCGCGTTTTTGCAAGTACTTAGTGTACCACGTGACAGGTTGCAAGCACATCGCCGCACCATTAAAAATACGTATTTTAGACTACGATACTTCAATTCAATTATTTTATATTACACAGAGCTACACCATCTTACAGTTGGAACGAAAGGCAATCTTGGTAAAGCTTTGAATGCGCCTGAGAAATATAATTTCGATCGGACAGCAATCAGGGCCCGTTGAATTCGGCGCGTGATTCGACTCTGTAAAATATTGAATGTACCTACTTGCGGGAACTGCGCCGCGAATGTGAAATTCGCAAGTGATGTGTAAATATTGAGTTCACTTTATTTGGGCTCTGAAATCGTATGGTTAACACTTCACAATCAACTTTGATGAGTGACCATTAGTGCTATTTTAGAACAAAACAAAACCATCATTTTGTGAAATACCTTTAATTGCAGACACGAGAGTTGGACACTTATCATATAAAAACTGGATTCAGAATGACAAACTTAACAAACACGTTCACGACTTTATTTATTATGAATCGTACACAATATCCTCAGATACATACTCAATGAGTAGAGCTTAGAGGATACCTATAGGGGGTAGTCAGAGGCACGCCCAAACATTACATTTAGCACATGGCCGCATTTTGCAAGTAGTTATCATTCCACATGACAGGTACAAGCCCCCGCTTTATTAGAACTCTAAAATATTCATATTAAATATTTGTCTCTGGTCTGGGGTAAAATATGTATGTATTTACAAAAAAAAGTATATAAGTAGTATATCAGTCAAATAGTTCCTATAATACAAGCTCTGCTTAGTTTGGGGCTAGATGATGCTGTGTGAAAAGTCCAGCATTATTATTATTATTATATTACTAACCGATGGCACATGCCTTGGAATTGTTGGTTCTAGGGCATGTCGGTTTTCTCGCGATGTTTTCCTTCACCGTTTATTGCTCATGTTAAAAAACATGACACATGAAACATGTTATTATGTTGTTTTAATGCACACATACTACTTTGGTCCATCGGAGACCCTCCCATGTGCCATAGCATCACCACTTGAGCCTCGCAATCCATGTTAAATCTTTGTGAGACGTTGAAACTCGAATATGTTTGGTATAAGATTTACAAGATTTACATAGCGTTCAATATGTCAAAGTCAAAGACAAAGTCAAAGTCAAAAAATAATTTATTCAATAAAATCACAAGGACCACTTTAAAACGTCGGTTATTATCTAGTGCCTGTTCCTCCGCGACCAAGCCAGGAAAGAAAGGCAAGAAAACAAGGTTATTCTTTTTAATGATCCTTTTACAAAACAATAGGTTCGAGTTGGAGCATTTTCAATCCCAAGAGTTTATGTCATCTAAATAATCAAATATGTTATAGTATGCCTTTTTATAATCTCTTGGGAGTTTGTTATAAAAGCGTACACCATGCCCTTTAAATGATTTATTAACTTTATGGAGTCTACAAGTGGCAACAGCGAGTTTATCTTTATTTCTAGTATTAACATTGTGATTATCGCTTTTTTTCTTAAACAAATTAATATTTTTGTGAACATACAACAGATTTTCATAGACGTATTGACAAGGGAATGTCATTATATTTATTTCTTTAAACGTTTGGCGAAGTGATTCTCTGGGGCCCATATTATAAATTGCTCGAACAGCCCTTTTCTGCAGCACAAAAACGGTATTTATATCAGCAGCACAGCAGTATAAGCATGTTAAGCATTTATTCACTTCTGTTCGTGACTTATAAAATCGATACAAAAGTGATATTTATGTACACATTTGCGACAAATCGATTGCGTAGAAAGTGTAGGCAGTGAAAATGGCTGGAAGATAATAATCTCTGTCCTCATAATGACTCATGACATAGCCTGGAGGTTAGCCAAAATGACAAAAGCTATCGAACAAACCGGAACTAGTGCGAATAAACTTGAATAAAAATAAGAAGTAGTATTCATTAAACAGTTAATAGGAACTACTGCTAAAAATCAAAAATGCCACGTGATCTAATTCAGATCGCTTTATGACAATCCCATACATTTTTAGTTCTCTATTAGCACTCAAGAAAGTCAACAGTATTTCGGGTCAAATTTTCGGATCAAAAACGAGAAAATTTTAGATATGTAAAGCGTTTCGAATAGAGTTTTAACTTAAAATGCACTTTAAACATTGTTAACAAGAGGAATGCGAAAATACAAAATGTTGTGCATTTCCATTATTGTTTTTAATACCATTTGCATAGTTTCGTAATGACATTAATTTCCAACTGCAGAGTATTGACTACATTATTGTGCCATGTTTCCACGAAGTTCACTCTATGGGGATGCTCTTGCCACTAATGTCTTCAATAATTGGCATCTGAACTTGAGTGATTTTAAGGATTCCGAAGCTTAATGGTGAAAATATAATTCTTAGCTTCGTCATGTCCGTGTGTCACAACCAGATTTCTCCTACAGTTTCAATGTATAATGTGTCGGAAGTTTTTATTTTCTTTGTTTAGTACATAAGTGTAATTAATGTTTTATTTCAAAAACTATCGTGAATTTGGTTATTCATATTGTAAAAACGGGAATTATAAGGTACCGCACTATCGGTATCCCTATCGGTCTCGCGATCACTAACACGGATGAAGACTCTCGGAATGAGTCGAAACTTAGTCGGTGCCTTCACCGATAGTGCGGTAGGTGATAATTCCCGTTTTTATAATATGAATAAGTGTAACGTCTTTATGCTTTGAGGGTAGCATTATTTACTACTCTCGCTGCTCATGTGTCCCTTCCTACAGTCCGTCCTATAGTAATCCGAATTTTATTGAACATTACATGTGGCATATTTAGTAATTTTTTTGGAACAATTCTCTCCCTTTTAGTATTTAATAAAACCCATTGGTAAAATTGAGATTTTTAAGACCGGTATCCATATTTGGGACACGAATTTTAGACGAATCTAGGAAATATAGGGTTATTAGTAAATATAGTTGTGTCCGACCTAAAAGTATGTTTTTTAAGGTTTTAATAATTTATTTGTATGAGGCATGCAATTCCAGGACCGTTGGGCAGTTTATTTTCATAATCATACATTAATAAGAACCTAGACCTCATACTCCATTCAGTGCAATACCTAGCTTAGTAAGGCTAGTAGAAACAGATATTAAGTGCACACATACATTATATTTACCACAACATCGTAGATCAATTTTAAAACCACATTGAAATTAATAATCAGAATTTACTAAGTCTTCTTGATACTATGTTGCCTTATATTATAAGTCAAGGGTGTACCGGTAAAATTAACACTTTGATCCGGGGTATCAGGTTACGAAAACCTACGCATTACACAGGATTTTACGATATTGGTGTAATAAATTTTGAAGTAGTTGATACTTCAAATTGAACTGAGTCTTAAGTATTTTACAATACATCTACTTTGTATCACTTTTTTTCAACACGATAATTAAATATTCAATGTGATATATTTTTCAAATCGAAAAGCATTATGGCTTGCCATCATTTTACAATCCCACCTTGAGTAGTGGAAAACCAAAAAGCTACAAAGGCTTCAAATTGGTGTTAAAATGGTTGAAAAAGGTTTCGTTACTTATTGTCCCACTAACTCACTCACTAACAATCAACACATAGCTCAATTTAAAACTTCTGTGAGGCATGTAGAAGGAAGAGTGCACAGCATTTTTTTCAAATACAAGCCCTTTTTTGGCTTGCTTAGAGTGCAGCATTTTAGTAAAGTTAAAACGCATTAAAAGTCGTAAGTAGGATAATACTTTTTTCCTAAGTACCAAATCATGTACCGAACGACTATAAGAACGAAATAAAATATTTATTGTTTATATTACAATAAAATAGCGATATAATAATCTTTATAATAAAACAGGTAGGTTTATTTTAGTGTATATTTCCAATTAAGGACAGGGCTTGCAGAACTCAACCCAACTCCCAACTAAAGTTTACAAGAAACTCCATCCTTCACAGCATTGTCTATTAAATCTGCAAGATACATTTCTAGATACCGAGATGTTTTCGAAACGTTATACAATTCATTAATAGTTTGACATGCTGCTCGAATTGCTTTGCTGGAACTATTTTGATTGTAGGTACATATTTCGTATCTTTTACAACAAAATATTGCTAACTTTTAACTTTTTCTGACTTTTAGTTGTCGGTCTTATCACATTATCTTTTCATTGTTTGTGCCAAATAAACGTTTGTTATTTTCTATCCCATACTATACATCTCCGATTACCTACTTAATAAGTAGGTTCCATACATAAGATATACAAAGAAATATGTTAAATTAAATTAAATCTTAAATATCAAAGAAATTAGAAATATAGGATAACTATATTTCTAATTTCTTTGATAAATAAATAAAAATATAGTATATTTCAAACTTTCGCGATTAGATAACATAATTATTATAAGTTAACGGGTCTTTATCGCGTTTACCTTTTTTATTATTTTCCCGACGTTTCAACTGTATTGCAACAGCCGTGGTCACGGGATGACTGATAAAGATGGTAAACGCGATAAAGACCCGTTAAACTTATAATAATTAAATAAAAATATTATTATAACAGTTTTTATTAGTATTGTAAGATAGTGCTATTTCAGTATTTATTGAGCTTTCATGATGCTGGTAGTTTCAATGCTTGGTAGTTTCATTTACTGAGTCTATAAGACGTGTGAAACTGTCGGAGATATGTTTATCCTGTGATCGCTAATATTCATAATTGGTATCGTTTCGAAGGATAAAAAAAATGTGGATGGAGTCGGTCCAAAATCGTTTGTCATGGCGCCTTGTGGGAGGCGTATCTGAAAATCTGAAAAAAGATTTTTATATTCTAACTACTTACATAATTATTTATGTACATATCTATGTTTCATAATAAAAATAGTTGTCTCATTTTAACTAAATAAACAACAAGAACAGAATCTATGCTAGAAATTATCTCAGTTAAAAAATCAGTTTGCGTGAGACCGGCGGGCGTCACCAACTGTAAATCATTATTGAAGTCACCAAAGGCGGGTTAGCTCAACAAATTCTGACATTCATAAGTATATTGTAACACAAGGCAGCCTGCTCACGTGCGGAACTCTCTCATATTAGATATCTCAATTTTGGGACAAGAACTACCAACAAGTTTCGATCGAAGATCCGACGTCCGTACCATCTTGTGATGGCTTCAAGTAATCCCAGATGGCAGCTTGCGATGAATTAAAGTCACTCAGACTAGTTGACTTGAGCACTCTGCTGGAGAAACCTATTGTCTGGACGCAGCTTAGTTTGATTTTGTAATTAATTGTTATGATTTAGTTTCTTATTTGACTGGGGTGATATCTGAGGAAAATCTATTAGGTATCAGAATATGTATGTATAATGCCACAGAGAGAAATAGATTGATATTTGAAAGTAGTATATTATTAATAGGTTATTTTTTTAAATAAATAAATAAGGCGGGACATTTTCACACAGCATCATCTAGCCCCAAAGTAAGCAGAGCTTGTGTTATGGGAACTACATGACTAATATATTACTTATATACATTTTTTGTAAATACATACATATTATACGTAGAAAATACCCAGATCCCGAGACAAATATTTCAAACATTTTCCCGCGGCGGGAATCGAACTCACAATTTTCTGCGTCTCAGGTGGGCTTTCGCCCACTGAGTCACAGAGGTCGAGGAACAAAAACAGTTTACGTCGGACTTAGGGCACGTCTTATAGCTATTAAAATACATAAAGATAAAAATCACACATGCCTCACAACTGATAAATAGTTTAAGATAAATAGATATTTTAAGATAAATAGATAATAATACAAAAACACAGGAACTCATAAACATACAAGGGATAATATGCGTTCTTATCGCTAAAAGAAATCTCTTCCAGAAAACCTTAAGGTTACCTTATGCTTTAAGGTTGCGAAAAGTAGAAAAAAAGTCAATGGATTTAGATAGCCAAAGATCAATCGTCGACGTACTGTTCGGAGGAGCTTAGGTCCAACAGTGGACTTCCTAGGTCCAATAGGCTGTTGATAATTAGTATATACATATTGTTTTTTACATTGCAATCTCTGCCAGTAATCGCAGTATGTGGTGCGTTCCCTTAGTAATTTGTTAAACTATTAATTCAAGGTTTCCAGAAGCGACACTCTTAACTCAAAGTTATTGCTAGTCTCAAGCGTATATTCATGTCAGCAGGTGTAAAAGCTCACGCACAAAGTTAAAGCACAGAAGATACAATAGAACATATCTACGAAAGTTTCACTCTGACGAATATAAACTAGTAAAGATGGTGTAACCTAAGATAGAGCCGTAAATTTGCGCTCATTAGCGCAAATTTACAGTGAAGTCAAATTTTCAGTGAAACAGGCCTGGTTGTATAAAACATTATGCGATATTCAGACATTACACTCAAGTTTACGAGTTGAAGAAGCGGAAGCTTAGGGTTATGAATCTTTAAACGCCATATTTCTAGTCAGCGGTGTTTATTGATGTCAATGCAGTGCTGGTAATCTCCTTTTATGTAAGGAAAGATCACCTTCGCCGTTAAAACTTCCGCTTCGCCTAAGTACTTGTACTTAAGTATGCTTGTACTTATATTAAAATGAAAGCTAAGGAGTGGTATTCCCTTCCTGCCTCTGTGTTTCCTGCAAAATATAATTTGGGTACCTTCAAAAGAGGAGTTCATAAGCATCTACTGGGTGAGCGTGTTTAGTATAGGTTACAACTGCGTTTACCATCAGGTGAGGTGTAACCAAACGCAATCCCAATTTTATTATAATAAAATAAGTACTTCAAAATAGGACTGAATAGTGGTCGAGCTGTGGTAACAGAAACGTTGGACGTCCGGCAGTGAGATGGGCAGACGACATAGTCAAAGTCGCGGACCATGAATGGTTTAGACTGGCGCAGGATCGTTGTGGATAACACAAACTGAGGGAACCCAGTAGCAGGTAAAGTCGGGGTGTAGATGGTGAAGATATTGATGATGATTATGAAAATGAGTACTTAAAAAACAGCAAAAAGTAAGAAAAATAAAGAAACTATGACTAAGACCAATATAGGGTGAGTCAAAAAGCAACAGAGTTGATTCGAATAGGTCATAAGGATGGCGTGGATGAACAAGCGTTTGGTTCAACGAAACTAAGCAAAGTGATATGTGAAATCAATGGCGGATGAACCACTACCCAAAATTTAACAGACTATAAACGGTCACCACTTATATGCATCTCAACATCTGTTTGATGTTTGCTGTTATCTAAGATGATTTTGACTTGTTTGACACCCCCATCTATCAACCTATTCAATTGTATTATGATAAAATGAATCCATTCCAAGAATTTAAAGTTTTTGGCATACTGACTGCGGTTGTTGCTTTTATGTCACGTATGATTATCAGTCCAAGGTATATAAGGTTATTAGGGCAGGTAGCCACACCTGTGGTACAAGATGTTTTAATACATCTCGCTTCGATCTTTTCAGATACTATGTTTAAAACGATTTTTGTAATTTTTGGAAACGATATATTATGCATAAATAAAGCTTTGCTATGCAGAATTCACACCCTTCATAATCATTATATTGCTATCAAACTTTGTTCATAAAGTCACAATATTCTCCCGGGCCTTTTTATAACTTAAATAAAGGTACCTTTAGCTGCGCAAAACAAAGAAACTGATTCCCTGAACAAGGGTGTTCTTTTGAGGAAAAAAGACATACAACCAGTGACCTACCAGATAGTAACCGGTTAGCGTCACCTACGACAAGAACATATCTAATGATGGCGTACAATACTTTTAAACAATCTTAGTTATATATTTAATTAATAAGTAGTTACTAATAAATGATTTATCTATCAATCTATTCAATAAAAAAGTCTTGTACTTTATCCGACATCCCTTCAAGCTGGAACTAGACGTAAGAATTACAGCTCGGAAATAAATACATGGTAGGTAAGACTTGGGCGATCTCTTAACCAAAAGTGTTCTATAACAAAAAATCAAAAGTAACCCTTTTGGCTCATAGTCAGTGGTTCTTAGTAGACTACGTTCAGTGTTGTTTATAGAATCTGATTCAATAAATGCACTTCCTGGCCACGTCTGTTCCCATTCACGTTTGCGATAGCTAAATGAATGGGTGTCACGAAATTAGCAACGTTACGTGTGCCAGCTCATATCTCATGCGGAAGACTGCGACGCGACAGTTGCACAGTATACCTACCTTAACCTACATACCGGCACGAAGTAGTACAATAAATTGATATTTTAATCAGAGGTGACCAGGTGGTATTATTGTACGAAAGCATAATACCTAATAGTCAAACAGCATGTTGATAAAAGTGGGGTTACTCTATCTTATATTAAAATTTACTAGATGGCTTGACAACCTCGGTAAAGGCCAGTTGCAACACAATATATTAAACTAGCTTCTGCCCACGGCTTCACCCGCGTGGAGCTCGGATAAAAAGTAGCCTATGTGTTATTTTGATGTATAAGCTATATTACTGTAAAGTTTCATGAAAATCCGTATCTCTTTCAGTTTTTGCGTGAAAGAGTAACAAACAAACCTCACGTTTATGATATTGGTAGGATTCCCGCTGGAGGGCAAATGTTTGCATGATCTGAAAATATTTGTTCTAGATCTGGGTATTGCGGCAGTTACTGATACCCACGACACAGGGAATCCTAGTGTGGGATCCGGACTATGTATGTGTCTGTTGGATGTTTATTTATATATAACAGTGTTTGTCTAATTATATACGTCTAGGAAAAATACTAACCAGCAGTTTCCTTGGTCAAAGTTAGGTATGTTCCTATTTTGATCTCGGCCACTATCTTAGTTTGCTTTTTAGTGACACTGCAGTTCTGAGAGGTCGGGAGGAAATTGACACATCTTTCTATTAGAGTAAGATTTTAACTGATGATAATACATCCACCACATCCACGCCTAGGTACTTGAATCAATGTCAAATACCTTCCACCGGTTGACTGCTCTCAGCTCCCGACAATGAGGTATAACTGTTAATATATTAGAGGCACTGTGCAACTATCGCCCACTCAATCATTCCTGCTGACGTCACGTCAACTGATATTGTATCGGGCAGCAATTTGCATTTAGCACGCTAGGTGGCTATGGAAATTGAATGTACATGTTTATTATGTAAAGTGGATTGCCAAAAATTGGTTCTGATCATTTTATAATGGTAGAAGAATAGGAATTGCCGTTGACAGAAGCTTTACTAGATTTCGAAGTCAAGTGGTGAAAACGGGTCAATTTCTGTATGACACATTTTTTATCGCAGTTTTATGAAGTCTATTTAAAATAAGGATCTTATTTTTGAATGAGTTCTTCCTTCTTAGAACATGTTGGGGTCAATAATGGGTATCATATACAAGCTTATTTACTTTCTATATATCAAATACAAATTTATTATGTCTTTGTCGCGTTCCCTTGCTAGCTCAGAGATTAGTTGACATTGTTACGACGAACTAAGTTCCTCTAAAGTTCATCTCAAAACTTGCGCTGTGTGCCCTTAAATTGAAACAGTACAACATCTGCAGTAGCTGATGGCTGATGGTTAAGTTGGATAAAATTAATCTTGTTTAGTAAGGCTTCCGTATAGGGGACCAACTTGTATATCAAAATATATTGTCTGAACATAGGTAGGTATGATAAAAAGTTTTAAATAAGTTGATCTGCGAAAATGTCTTGTCAGTTGTGATCAATAAAACCAGTCGAATCTGGGCAGTTAGCACTACCTAATACAGATTCTGCCTAGATGGATGGATTTTCAAAGTCTAGTAACAATGCCTTCGAAAAATAATATTGTACATCACTATATTAATCGCTACCGGCACTTTGTTAGCAGCCCTTGGAAAACAACCCGTATAAAAATCGTAAAAAAACAATATAATACCATCGTGTATATTATGGGCGAATCTGAATGTGTCAGTGCGTAATTTATCGCGGTACGTGTTTTTTGTGAAGGCTCTCACTTGACCTCATAAAACACAGAGCTGCAGGGCCAAATCAGAGGCGGAAGAGGCACTCGAACGGAGCCGGCCCGCGGCGCTCATCGAAAGTGGGAAAAACAAGCGATCGCCACTCGACGGAGACGCCCCGATGACACTTCACACGTCGTCGTGATTTTTACAACGTACCCACTCCACACTGTCGCGTTTTTCACTCGTAATCACTTTGATGTACGCTTCTGTGGTGTTTGCGGGCGCTGTACCTTTGAGGGTAGGAAATAAAGTTGTATTTTTATAGGCATATTTTGCAGAGAAAGTCAAGTTTTTCCAGGACTCCTCAATGGAGGATCTGGAAGGTTCTACTTCAAATAAGAAATATACGATAATTCAAAGAAACTTAAATCAATAACAAGATGTAAAGTTTCGTTTAACCAAACAATATATCCTACTACTATTATAAACACGAAAGTTTGTGAGGTTGGATGTATGTTACTCTTTCATGCAAAAACTACTGAACGGATTTTGATGAAACTTTACAGTAATATAGCTTCAACATCAAAATAACACATATGCAACTTTTTATCCGGGTACCATGCGAGCGAAGCCGTGAGCAGAAGCTAGTAAGCTATAAGACAAGTTAGCAAAGAAAACCCCAAAAAAATTACGAAAATCTCAAGTAAACTCTATTATCATACTGGTGTGTTTAGAAGAAAAAACGTTTTTTGAGGTTTTTAGAGATAATACCGCCCATTATAAGTAACATAATTATGTGTTGAACAATTAAGTATTATTAAATAAAACATTATTTTTGCTACGGTGCCATAGATATTAGATAATATCTGCTATATAAAATATCAAACTCTGCTTACTTTGGTGCTCAATGATGCTGTGTAAAAAATGACCGGCATTATTTTTTATTATTATATGATCTATCTGGGTTGTGTTTTCTATGTATAATAAGTACCTATAGTTATAAGTATTTATTCAGTAACAAGTACAATACATTGGAATAACACTATAAGTATGTATTTACAAAAAAATGGAATATAAGTAGTATAACAGTCATGTAGTTCCCATAACACAAGCTCTGCTTACTTTATTATCTATTTTTGGGACCCTATGTCAATCTCAGGATCATAGCGATAGCAATACCTACCTTATTTGTTGAAATAGATTGATATATTTCGCGTTTGAGCGCTAACAAGTATAAGTTAATAAATATATATATATATTTTTTTTTGAAATAATTAAAGTGGCAAATAATCTACTTAAGCTATAGATGCTTGCAACACCAGAGGTTTCAGTCGTACGTTGCCAACTCTGAGATATATTGCTATATAGTCTCATGTACCTGTAATTTCATCAGCGCACATACCCTTCAAACCGGAGCACAGTAATACAAGCATTACTGCTTGGCGGAAGAAACAGGTGATAGTACTTCCCTTGAGAACAAACACGAACATAACATCTAATATAGGCACGAACTAAAAACATCTTCGTGAGTTGAGAAAAAAACTCAATCGAATCAAAGTTGCATAAAATATCCTACGTGCCGTTCAGACGACAACGACAGCTTGTTAGATGCATATTCAATATTTATGTGTCGATCGACGAGTGCAACGGGCCGAGTGAGAGATTATCTTGTTCAAAACTGGCTCATGTCACTTGATAATTTTTAAGAAACTATCTTCGTTAAAACTAAAATTTTAATAGAAACAGGATATTAAACATGATTTGTCAGTTTCCTTGTTTAAATTATCGTTCGCAATAAGAGTGAGAAAGAGGATTGATCAATTTAGCTGCTGGTGTCGATAATATCTTCATTCCACAAATAACGCCGTTTTTCATGACCGTGGCACATGTACTGTTTCCCAATACTTCTGCAGAGATACTGTGCAGAAGTATTGGGAAACAATCAAATTCACAAATCATGGTAAATCACTCGTTTCCTGAGTTTTTGTCACTTTAAATAAGTGTGCAATTAAAATGATCTTATCCCTATTTTTATAAATGGTTGGTCGTACTTTCCGTTATTTATTTTTAATAATTTAACACATATTTCTAACTTACGAGTATTTAATATGCCGTTGGTATCAATCACTAAATACTATTACACCTAAAATAGAACATCTATCGAAATTCAGTAAAAGTGTCTGATTCGTTTGTGGGAGTGAGACTTTACGTTAGGACTATTATTTATTATCTGTGGTCTGGATGTGTGGCTGAACGTGCTGGCAAGTAGCCAACCGCAATACACGAAAGGTAGACTTTGGATGTCGACGGGCTTACGGCAGACGGCAATAGTAGGCGCTTAGTTAAAAAAGTGTAGAAGGATAAATTGTCATCACTGCACTGGACTTTTTCTGTGTCAGTGATTCGCAATAGCACGTGGTGCGAAAGTTTAAGGGTTTTAACGCTGTATTTTAACAGACCACCATATAGTTGTGTTTGTGAATCACCCAATTTATTCTAGTGATTACCACGCTGCAGTCTAATTCTAAACCTCGCATAATTAAGCTATAAGAACCAGAGGGTCTATGAGTTTAAAAAAAACTTCAAAATGTGACCGTTTTTAAAATAAATTATCGATTTGGCCGCTATAACATATCTACTGTTAAATTTAGCATAGAGTATCAATTTTTCACGAGCGCTCCTAGGCTAGATGTATTATTCGAGGACCACAAACTTAGTCTTTGTAGTGGTATTTTTTTTCATGTAAAGATGGGGTCGACCCTATTTTTAAAACGCATTTTGTGACGCAGAGTTTTAACTCTTGTGTCAAAGCTCAAAATTGAAATTCAATTCAGCATTCAGCATTCAGCATTCATAAAATCACAATTACGTCATGACTGTGCAGAAGCATCTCTTGCGATCGAGGTTTTCTTTCGATTTCTTTAAACATTATAACAAAATTTTAAAAACTGAACGATTCATAATTTCTTAAGCTATCTTAATGCTTTCAAAATAATAATGTTGTTGTAGCTTAAGTTATTGAAAACATTGAAAAACTAAAGTTTTAAAGAAGTACTTAGCAATAGTTTTTGATGATATACTATTTTAATTTCTTTTCATTAGAAGAATATGCTATATTATTTGTTTGTTTGTTATTTATTTGTTTTATGTTGTTTTATTACGTCACACAAATGATCATGACAAATGATCACACTTTTCGACTTACCCCACCTTAAGACAAATTAAAAAGTTTGCGGTAGCGGCACAATATAAATTAATCGCCACCTCCATGTTTGTTTGCGCGAGCCTTTACGTCAAACCTATTAGTAGCTTGTCATACAATGTCTTAAACAAAATCAATAGCGTACCAAATTAAGTTTTATGATTAATTTGTCTGCTCGCAATAATTGGTTTCGCTAAATTCAATTAAGTTACCAATGCATCACAACGAGTAGAATATAAAATTTACATTCTTATGGATAAGTTTACGAGTTAATTTATTTTGAAACCATAACGTTATGATACGGGATTCATCTAATATTTTAAAGGACATAGTTTAGCCGGCTAATCGTTCTCCGTGTTTCTACGACTTTATGCTATTTATGTAAGGACCTTCGACCAACGATTATTATATAACAGGACACTATTTTAAAGTCTTTAAACGTTAAATGAAGCATTTAGAGCAAGAAACAGTTTTTTTGCATTTATGTTACGATCTTCTTCCGGTCTTGGTCGTTGAGAGACGTTATTACTCTAATGATTGCGCATAGTTTCGTGCTAGATAGTAGGCAGTAAACGTAGTTAACGAAGTTTTCATTATGTTTTTTTAATCGCAGGCTTTTTAGTTTTTACAAGGTATGTAGGAAGATTGAGGAAACCAATATGCTATAGGACCAAAATTTGTAGGCATAGCATTTGCTAGTGTTCCAATAAGCGGCGATGGGCTTACAATCTGGCAAACGGAATTCTAACTACTTTACTATACAAGTGCCAATTAAAATGTTTGGATGTGTCTCGTACTACCCCCTACTTGGTAACTTCACAGATATATGTACCAGGTATACATTTGAGAATATCATTATGGGATTTTTTACTCCTTTACAAGAATATACAAAATGAAATTTCTCGATTTTCGTGAAATTGCCCACCAGAAATGTTCATTGTTTTAAGTGGCCGCGGTTTTCTGATACATAAAAAAACAGAGAAATGTTAATTGTTTAACTGTGCGTTAAAATATACAACGTAGGTGTATACTGTGTCAATTTTAGTGCATCCTGTCGCAAAACTATTACTGCGCCACGTTTTATTTGCTGACAGCACTGAAAATTTGCGTCAGGCTAAGTGCCAAATTTATAACATTCGAATAGTACGAAAGGTTTTTCGCTAATTGGTACGATTTTGCAAGGATTGTTAAAGTTAAAATATGCGATGCGGACTGTTTTCGTTTACATTTTGATTGATTGCTTCATTACTTTCGATAGTGGAGTGGCACTGGATAATCACACGCAGCCTGATCTGCAAAGCTATCACTTATATTGAAAAGCTTATTTGTATTTAGTATCTCTTAACAAGTTATTCCAGTAGGACTTGGTTCTACCCAAAATATAACTAAAGGCCCGGTCAAACTGACGCAATAGCGGTGGCGGTGTACATTCATGCGAACTTTAACAACCACCACCCACCAATTTTTTTTTTTGATCGCCACCCCATGTTTTGTGACTTCGTACAGTTTCTTAATATTTTTTAAGCAGATATATTGGATAAGTACTTTTATTCTTTACTAGCTTCTGCCACGGCTTCGCCCACGTGATACCCAGATAAAAAGTAGCCTTCGTGTTATTCTGATTTATAAGCTATATATCTGTAAAGTTTCATCAAAATCCGTTCAGTAGTTTTTGTGTGAAAGAGCACACAAACATCCATCCTTCACAAACTTTTGCGTTTATAATATTAGTAGGATTGTATTGTACATAAATGCTTATATTTTTTTCTAATACATTTTTCGTGTATACTATGATTCCTTTCGTTCTGCATCGTGTTTAAAAATAACCCCCTACTGAGTTGATATAATGAGTAAATATTATACAAATGGAAGGTCCATTTGCCGTGTTAATATCAGTAAACAGCTTTAATATTGTCGACCACGGCACATCATATCTCATTTATTTTAATATCGATATTAGCCTTATCGAAAATAGGAAACGGTAATTACTGATAGATAACTTCAACTACGAGTATGCTTTGATTATTAAAATGTTTTGCGTTTTTGCTTCAATTAGGTTTTTTGCGTTCAAAATAAAATTACATACTATGATAAAAAGGTTTGATGAGCCACTGGGGATTGTAACAAATAAAATCTGGCCAAGAGGTGTCAAGTTGCATTCTTCATCTCATGTAGTTTTGTCGTTATATAATTCATCGTTTGGGGTATTGTATCTCAATTCATTCAAAACTGAAGGGAAATGGGGTTAAATGTGACACATGAACTGACCGACAAACGTGCATCCAAAAATGATAAAATTACAAGTATTACTTTCTCGAAGATATCTAGTTGAGAATCCCTAAAATTCTGTATCACTTATTATAATTACGAAGAAAATAAATTCCTATCAATTTACACAAATCCACAAAGTTAAAAAATTCTCATTTAAAAGTACATTTTAATATTAACTAATGTATCTGAAAATAAGCAAACACGTTTAAACTTCGCAATTACGAGTTTAAATCTAGTTTTTACCTTATTTACGATTTAAAATTAGACTGCGTCAGTTCATTTCGCCCAGGCTAGTTCAATTTTATGGTGGTTGGGCGCAGGTGCGTGGCCACAGAACAAATGTGTTTCGTAATAGCAAATTAACTGTGCTAGGAATAAGATGATATTTTTACACCAATCGGATTTAAAACGTAAATAATAAGTTTTAACATTTAATTTTAGATATCAGGTAGTTTAAAAGGAATGTCGCACAGACTAAAATTTAAATAATCAAAATCTAAATAACCACTTTAGTCAAAGCCATAATAAATTTAGAAATTGCAGAGAAGGTTTGATTCGTTTCGCAACCGACCACGACAAGTTTTCTACTTTTGCGAATTCTCTACAAAAGTTAGTAGATTAAAACTGCCAATTAGAGGGCATTTGAATTCCAAGTTGTTTTAGAATTCACGTAATTACTGTTGGGTGAACAATTACACAGAGAGCGGATATTATTTGACTTTATTTAATTTTTTTAATGTTTAAGTTTTGTTTTCAATGCACGTGCAGCGTTAGCAAAGGGGCTTTCTTACATGGCACCTGCCGGTTGGCCGATGACGTTGGACGATCAAAAGAAGTCAATGACTTGACTTCTTGATTATGGCTTGTGTAGATGGAGACAATGGATGGAAGAGGCCCGAGGCCTTTCTTACCGGCAATTATTTCTAAATAAACGAATAAATCTTCCACGTTCAGAACTTAGCTTGGTCAATACTCATTAAAATTGAAACGCGTTTCATGTGAGCTAGTTCTCTACCCTTGAATTTAATATTCCATTATTAAATGTTTAGTAGAATTAAATACTATCCACATTCTTCGATCACTTGTCAGACGTACCTATAGTATTTAACCTACCTAAATATGTTTTTTTATGATATCTGTTAGTGTTTGTTTGCCAGAATGAATGTGGTGTTGGTCCTTGTTGTCATGGTCATGCCATGTTGGAGGTCTAAGGGAGGTCTGAAAACTATAACATCAGAGTTAGTCACGCTCATGCAAAGAACAAATGAACGAAAAGTGATCATCGTCTTATTATGGCATCCACCGTGGATGTTATCGAGTCAGCGAAGCAAGCAAACTATACTATAGTTACTATAGTTTCTATCAATGTATGTTTGTACGATGAAAACTGCCCAACCCATTTTTTCAATCTCGATGAAAATTGGTTGTTTATAAAAATATGTAGAACTAGTTGTTGCCTGCGGCTTCGCCCGCATGGTATGTTAATAAAAGTAGCATATGACCGTCTCAAGGCTTCAAACTATGTCCACCAACTTTTGAATGAATCGAACCAAGGATTACAATTTATACAAAGTTTAGAACTCAATTGCACACCCACAAAGGGTAGTTTTGAAAAAATAAAAAATACGTGTTTCATTATTTACTTTAAAGTTTATTTGTACAGAGTTTTGAGCGAAACAAACAAATTTTTTTTTCATAGAAAAATTACTGCCCTATTTAACCCCTTAGGGGTCGATTTTCGAAAATTAGATTAACCTATGTGTTATTCCAGATCCTAAACTATCTACGTTCCAAATTTCATCAAAATCGGTTTAGTAGTTACGGAGATACGTGGTAACAAACATTCACACACACACAGACTTTCTCATTTATTATATTAGTAGGATAGGATGTAACTTAATTAAGTTTGTATATGAGCGTAATCGGTATGGGGTTTCTATGTGCTTGCGATACCTCACTACTAGTAAATTTAGTTCATTAAAAGTACGAAAATCCTAAATAATTTCCAAATTTGCCGCCCTTCACGAGCAAGCAAGTGATGTTATAATTTAGTAAGGTGGCAGTTCGGAAGTGAGACTCCAATTTAATGGTAGTTGAACAACTGCTGTGTCGTCCTTTGCCTCCCTCGTAATATTAATAATATTGCAAGCTACACGTTATCTAAGTAATTGAGTTCATAATTAGTTATTATATAATGACATCATTAAAGTAGTGCCTAGAGTTGAGTAGCATATAGAACCATCATAAATCAAGAAATAAGTAATAAAGGTTTTTTGTTTTGTACAAAGTGCCTGGATAACATTTTGTGACAATCTTAGTGAGAGCTATAAATTTGTGCAAGGAGTTAGAAAACTAACGCCTGTAGCCAATTTTTTCAACAATCATCATCATCAATCTATCGCAGTTTACTGCTGGACATGTATTTCCACTATTTAGGCGCGTCATTGAGCCTGGTTTTCGGGTGTTCTTATACAGTTGCTGCCGGCCAACCTACGTTAGTCACTCCACCTAGCTGAAGGTCATCCACAAAGTGTCTGCCTAGGCGCGCTCTTATACTTTGACTCTTAAGACGTACAGATATGGTGGCCGTGCTGTACAAACACTAAATCACTTCGATATACCGATGGTCATCTGACATCACTGTAGTGACTTCAAGCTTGAATATTGTGGTAAGAGCGAATACTTGTAGCTATCAATATCGACGATGAGCCAATAATGGATAGAATTATTACTAAAAGTTTGTACCACGCCCTCATTGAGTTGAAAGTGCTAGATAGATTAGTGCGATTAGGCCTGTGTGGTAAAAGTTCAAGCAAAATATTCTAACTTCCAATTTTCTCTTTGAAATAAAAGCAACAGATTAATAAATAATCGTTCGTGTACCTAAATTACCTTATTACACTCCCTGACATTCTCTATGAAAAAGAAATGAATTAACAACGATGATCATATAATCCGCGTAACCGACACAACCCTTGTTATCTTTCTCTGCTGAATGTATATTTTATTTAGATGACGCCTACGAGGCAATACTGCGAAGGACAGAACGGGTGGATTCGGCACAGTTGTTCAACAACCATAAAATTAGCATTTGGCTGGCTAGTAGCATTTTCATCCGAACACAAGTTGTGGAGGCACCTGAATTATTCGACCGCACTTCTCAAGAAGCGGGGACTAAGACGTCTGGGTTCCGTTACTCAAACAGAAAATAACGGAACCCTTACGGGACCATTTTGCTGTCCGTCCATCTATCCGATTTTATGTGACGACCTCTTTTCATAGGAATTACTAAAATAGGTGTACCGTACCTTACCCATCATAGTTCACCTTCCTACTCAGATCGATACTTCAGTACTTTTTTAATACGTTTTGAAGTCGGAACAATATTTTATATTAGGTAGGTATAAAAAACCTGATACTTAATTAAAATCTTATTATTTTCCAATTCCAAATGAATGAAATTCATTAAAAATTACCCGGTCACTCGGAGTTATACACACAAGGCGCGTTGCGGCATCGTCACGCAATGATTTTGCCGCAATGGCATAGCAAACATAAAGTAATCTGCACATGAAGTGCAGATCCGGCATTGATCCTTTCGTCTCGCAGATCACAAGTGCGACGTGTGTGAGGTACGCTGCCGCAGCGTACCGTGTCTCACACCATGAATATTTATGTAAAACAACGCAGCGGCATCGCACAGGCGCCGTGCCGCTGCCGCAACGCAATGTGTGGCTTAGTGGTTTTATAAATATAAACCTTTAAGAAGTTCATAATAAGATTTTATTCCAAAAACTATCGTGAACTTGACTATTCATATTGTAAAAACGGGAATTTTCATGTACTGCACTATCGGTGAAGGCACCGACTAAGTTTCGACTCATTCCGTCACGGCGCGACGTGGAAGGAGAAAGTCGCAACCACTCACCCTGATGAAGACACTCGGAATGAGTCGAAACTTAGTCGGTGCCTTCACCGATAGTGTAGTACGTAAAAATTCATAATAAGAAATAACCTACCGTACAAAACAAGGAAGGTCTATTCTTCTTGTATCGGAAAACGCATCTACCGTTGTAAGCTTACTGGTGATTAATGGTGAAGTCGGCATGCAATCGTTACTTTTCATTACTGTTTGCTGTTTGGAAGTGCAGTACCGGAGGCTCGCGGTCAGATTAGAAAAGTTCCCGGCGAAACAACTCGAAAATCGACTTTAAAGCATGGGCCAACATTTGGTTTTAGAAGCGCAACCGCTGTCGAATTGAAGGCAAGTTTAAATTGGAATGTATCCCGCAATAAGCCTCTCGTGATTGGTCTGTTTGTTCTTAATTAGTATTAATCGAAACTTTTGCGGCTAAAGATAGTTTGCGAATTCACAGATTCAATTGGCAATCACAGCCAGGTATTTTAATGCGACCGTTGCATATTTTTCTCATAACCAATTTATTAAAACGCTTTGACAATTATTATATTTCAACTTTGAAACCGTTTGTGGTTTTATTTACCAGCAAATCATTACCCTTATTAATTATTTTGTTTATTATTCAAAAAATCTGGCTTGTTTATGAGGCAGCACGGTCTGGTTTCGAAAAGCTTCATAATTTTAATGAATATCACAAAATTAATTTAATCAGCAGTCTGGGTAGTGACCGGAAATTATGTAAAATTTACCTTTAACAGAAATATATAACATCAGCATATTCATTTTACAGGGGTTCGCAGTTTCCATTAGAGAACTCAGAAGGTTGTCCAAACAAAATCTATGCCTCTTGCATTTAAAGTCTGATGCTTAGCTGTTACCACATTGGCCATTCGAGCAAAAAATCAATAATAAAGAAAAAGATGAAACTTTTCAATAAATTTGATTCAAAAGTGAATTTATTTTGAATCTATTTAATTCACCTAAGACATGTCGAGTAGTTTCCTGCTTTAAAAAAACATGAATAGATAGATAGAAAATACATTATTGCATACCACATATTTCAGCTAAAATAAATAGTACAAACTTTGACAATGTTGAACAATGCGCGGTCTCATCGCTAATTAGTGATCTCTACCAGATTGGTTTTGGATGGAACGGACTGTAAGAATATATAGTTTCAGAAAAATATTACATCAATAATTTTATACTTTGGTAAACTGAAGAGTTTGTTCAAATATTGAAACCAGAAGTTTTATACTAACAGTAAAGCTTGCTAAATAAGTGTGAAATGCTTTTACTTGGGATTCTTGTCGGAGAAAATCTGTTTTGACGCGATAAACATTCGACATTCTAGAGCGCCCGAACATTTGCCTGACGACTCCCTCAATCATTTGAAGAGAACGACTCTTATCATCTTACTTTTATGGAGTGTGAATCGAAAAGGCTTCGACGTTCTATAAAGAGACCCTTCTATTGTAAGGCTATGGCATGAAGGTTCTGAGTACGTACGGTCATGGAAAAATGTTGACCTATTTCAGATTTCTGAAAGCATGTTTGCTAAAGGTTCTTGAATTTGTGAATACCTATTTTCTTAGCTTTTTTTCATATAGGTTATGACTTTTTCTGATAGGATCTTTCAATTAAAGGTTGGTAATTTTATAGGTAGAAGTGGACGTTTACGTTTTGGAAGTGATGAATTCTTGCAGAACAAAATTAGCAACAAAATTTTGAATTTTGCGAAATATAACTGAAACTGAAATATAAATTTATTTTGATTTGTTTCAGAGAGTCTCCGTGACTACTTTGGCAAATACGGTGAAGTCTCGGAAGTAATGGTTATGAAAGATCCGACAACGAGGCGATCGAGGTAAGTCTCTTTAATCTTATGTATTTCAATGCATTTTTTATGCAAAATATACATGCACAACATGCACATAGGTATCTCAGATATTACAGAGTATCCTAGAATGTTTATAACATCCAAAGAAGGCGGGTAATTTTCTACACGTACGAATAAAACAACTATTGTTTTTAGACTTTTTGAAATTTGGCTATTTTAATTGAAGTAACTGGTAACACTTACTGTTTTCGGTACTATAGTACTTAGCTTTTAGGTACGAAATCATCTCTGAAACGTGAGTAGGTTCCAATTATATCCTTATACGGATGATAACTCGTAAAAAACTGTCAAAAATTTCTTATATTCATCGAAAAACGAGGCGTTGTGATTTTTATACTGTATTTGGAACCCAGTGTTTTTCGTTTAATATTAATGGTTAGTATATAAGTCCAAAACTCAGCTGATAGAGGCCTATCTCAAACAATGTCAAAAGTTTATTTTTACCAAAACCTAATCATAAGTTTCATATGGGCTTTTTTATTATTTTCCCGTCATCTTTTTTATGTATTGCCACAGCCATGGTCACGGGTTGACTTGAAATCCGTGGGGATTGGGTTAACACATTTAATTGGTCACTTTCATGGAGAATGGTTTTGGTACACTCTATAGACACATTGACAAACAAGAAATTGAATACAAGTAACATTTTCAAATATTGTTTAACAATCAGAAACAGGAATGTGTTGAAGCATAGTTAGGGAACAGTGGGCTGGCTGGCTGGTGGCATGAACTGACCAACTCCCCAAAAGTTATCGGTTTGCAAATAAGTTTCATTCTATAGAGGAATACTCGTTTCCAAATTTGTGGTTACCTTTGAATTGTAAGCAGTTAAATGTTGGACTTCAAATTTAGGAACTTAACAATAGAACTCGCATTATTCCAACTGAATTAAGCATTTGGATGAGTTGAATGAGAATTTCGGTATTCACTTTATAGGTTCAACTAAATTCCTCTTGTGGTCGTATCGTTGGAAAAGCTCGATTTAAAGTGACCCTTGTTCACCTAACTTAATGTATAAAATCGTTAAGTAACTTACTAATTGACTGACAAACAATGCGCAGACTGACAAACAATACATAAATAGATAATAATTCGTTTATTTGAACAAAAAACTCATTACAACAGGTACTTATTTACGAAAACAACAAAAAACAAAATAGGTCGCAGGTTAGTATGTGCCGAACAGTTTTCTTCACCTACTTGTCAAATAAGTTAGGCTTACACAAATGTAATACACTATAAATAGACACGTTATATGACCATAGTGTAGGTAGGTATTTTATGACGAATCGGCTACCACTCTCCGCTACAGGAGCAAAGGTTTTTGGAATAAAAAGGAGCAACCAGTTGCAAGGAGATTATGTAGAGATACAACTAGAAACAGTGCAGGAAGGAGAATTTTGTATGAAAAACTCTAATAATTATTCCTTCAGTATTTATTGGGCTTACCACGTATTATAATGGCCGAACCTGAGCCATTCTAAAGTTGTAGAAAACAATCAACCCACTGTGTATACAACTGAGTGGCTTACCTACTCAGACAAGAAATAAGTTGTCAAACTGTTGAGGTAAAGTTGCTCCGTTAACAGCGTCTCCTGTAGGTAAACCGTCGGTATCACAACTCAATATAGTTTCCCTCCTTGAAATAATTTTGAAACCGATATAAGAGCGTGTCTAGCTGATAATATTTTAATGCTTATTGCGAACTTGGTGGTCAAGAGGTGCGGGTGCTATTCCAGTTGCGGGGAAAATATTATACATTAATTTGTTCCGAGTCTGGGTACTGTGGTAGCACGGTACTCGTTATTCCTGATACCCTGTATGATTCCAGATACATGGTATCCTAGTATGGGGTCAGGTTTATAAATAAAAAGCATAAATAAGCAGCATTATTTATTTATTTAAAGTTTCAGTTAAAAAGTCCACATTTAAATTTAAAATGGTTAAATAGTATTTTATATCATACAAAGTTTGTATAATTTTGTAGTTTATTCATTACATCGACTGCTACATGGTTAAAATTTCGTTATAACCAGTCTGTGCAGTATGCATGCTTGCATATCCAATCTTGCAGCGGCACCTAACTTCACAAACTGCAGTCTTCCAAAGTGTTCACGCACACACAAACTCCGCTCTTAACTCTTAAGATCAAAGACGCGCTCTGGTCCCAGCTCCCAACTACAGCTTATGCAAACTAAACTAAATCAATATTGAAAGTCAATGAATCAAGAGTAATATATTCGGGTACATAATAAATGTGCGCTACCTGAAGGCAATATCTGAAAAATTTGCCTTCTCGATATTGCTTACAAGGGAGTTTCCTTTCTCCCCAAAATTTAATGCGTCGTTCGCATTTTTATAAAAAGAAGTAGGTAAGTGAAATAATTTGCGGTCCGTGCTTTATTTCCTTTTATTTATTTTAATGGTAGGTCTCCTTTCATTGTTTTTCTTTGAGGCTTAGGGAAAAGAAGGTTTTCATGAGAAAAAATATGCTAAATTGGCGTACCTACATATCGTTATAAATGTTGTTTTTTGTTATGAAATTATGAAAAATAATTTGGATTAATTCTGATACCCCATTAATAAAATTTAATTAATGTAAGGTATCCTAACAATTCCTCTTATTTATGAAAAATAAGACGAAAAAGTAGGCGTTTATCGTATACACACTAAGTAAATTATCTTTAATAAATATCTTTTATCATAATTTTATGGTCAAAGTTAGCCTCGACGCCCATTTCGTGTTACAGGGTCGCGCGAATGAAATTATCATGATTTATCTACAATAATTCATTTTTAAAACGCTTTTAGAAAATGTTCAATGGGAATATTTTTTGCGGTTGTATAGGTACGTAAACTGGTGCCTGATATACGCGAGCTGAATGCCCGTTTATATCATAGCGGAGGCTTACAACAGCTTTGAGCGCGCGTCTCCATTCACGCCGGTTTCATTCGTTTCGGTTCCCACTAAAAATCTAAAATCAATAAAGGATCACGGTATAAATGCAAAGATTACACTGTTTGCTCCTCTCGCAGCGTGAAAAATGTGCGCGCCTTTACATGAGCCGTCCGAAATAAAACCGCGAATCACTATGAGGCTGTAAGTAGCATCACAGGAAACGATGAAAACAGCTTACTCATAAGAGTTGATAATAGAATATTATATGCTGCTCCTTGTAAAAAAGCCCGTCCAGATCTATTTCAGCCACTAAGGAGTAATGCTCGCATTGCTGTGTTCCGGTTTGAAAGTATGGGTTTCACTGATATAACAGGCATATGAGATTTATGTCCCCAGAGCTTAGTGCAATGTCACTTAAGGCACATCCTAGTAGAACGTGGCCTAAAAGTTAATGCAAATTTGCCGTTGCTTGTTAAAATAACATAGGATCTAGACTACCTGCTGCAATAAGTATACCAGTAGATTTAGATTATGTATGCTCTGAACAAGCGGTTCTCTTTAGCTACGGCAGCACCATAAAAGGCGGATCCGGTGGAATCGCTTCGGCAAACACCTACAGAGGAATGAGCAGTGTTAAATGAGAGGGATTCCGAGACCCACCCTTCCCCAGTGCTTAAGAAGACATCTACTAACTGAAATGATCGAAACACTCGTTCATATACACATGTATGGCTCGGAAGTTACGAGTTTAGAAGATTATGCACTGAATTTACCATTTAGCATAATTAACAGTATGTCACACGGCCAAGCTACATGAGGGACAAGTACTATAAATGTTGTTATTAGGAAGTTTTACTTAATCGACACCTTCATATGTTTCTTAAAGTTAGTAATTCCGCATTCCTTTAATTTAAGATACTATGTTATTGAGAAGGAACTGATCAGTATCATAAAAATACTGAAAGTTTATTTATTTATTTTCGGGTTCAAGTTCACTTTTTTTTAAATCTTTTAATTCAGTATTCAGTACTTTAAAAATAACGACTTATCTGATTGAGTAAAACTTTCTAACTTCAATATAAAAGTAATTGTCCTCCATGAAACACGGCCATGAGACACACTGTATATATTCATATTATAAAAACGGGAATTTTCACGAACTCCCGAAAGAGAAAGTCACAACCACTCACCCTGATGAAGACTCTCGGAATGAGTCGAAACTTAGTCGGTGCCTTCACCGATAGTGCAGTACGTGATAATTCCCGTTTTTACAATATGAATAGTCAAGTTCACGATAGTTTTTGGAATAAAAAAACACTGTATATATTTTTAGACAGCTTAGCATGAATACCAATCAGTGATTCCTCACTCTATCTAATGAACCACTACATCATCATTCTGTATAAATAATGGTGTATATAGCGTGCTATCGCATTATTGTAACCGATTGCGTTTCTGAATTGCATCCACCCTGGCATATTTGCTGCTAATACTAGTTTAAATAGATATCCTACTAATATTATAAACGCGAAAGTTTGTGAGCATAGATGTTTGTTACTCTTTCACGCAAAATCTACTGAGCGGATTTTTATGAAACTTTTTTATCCGGGTACGTGGGCTGAAGCTAGTCTATTATAATAATGGATTTTTTACGCATATTAATTCAATAGAATCTGAACACTGATCGTTATTGGTTATCAGATCAATTTAATGATCTGATAACCAATAACGATCTTGGTGGCACGATAGGTTAGTATTCAGCCACACAAGAAGTGCGGATTCAATTATCTCTGCAGGACAAATGTTTTCGTGTTCGGCAGTTTTTTTTTAAATGTCCTACATTATAATTTGTTTAGGGTCGTGGTACCGACGATACAAGAATCCTAGTGTGAAATCAGAAATCAGTACATTTATTTGCTCATGCTCATATACATCAGACAATACATGATGCTACAATTTTTATAGGCCCTTTTAGATCCTACCATCTATGTGTTGTGGAAATGCAAATACATAGGTAGATTAAATATCAATTTAAATACAAGATTAGTTATAAAATTACAGGTATACCCTAATGTTTGAAGTGTCAGGACTATGTATGTGTGTGTTGGGTGTTAATTGATTATTATTTATTTATTTGAACTGAATAAGTAGGTACTAGAAATTCTTACTTAAATAAATCTCGATGACTTTGTATTACGTGCCTTTCCACCCGATTTCATGTATTAAAAGGATTTTAAAAGTTAATATAGTACATAGTTAATTTTAAATAAGAATACTACTTTAAAATATACAAGCAAGATTGAACCGCTAACATTTTTAAGCAGCAATTTCTATGGTGAAACATTAATTACATAATTTTAAACGCGGCGTTCATTACTAGTTCGATAATCGACTTGAGCACCGCGGATGCATAATCAAGTACCAAGTCGAGTTTGTCCGTGTGGGGGAAGAGAGAACTGGTTGCACAGTAAGTTAATTACAGAGTATAAACTTCATAGATTAAATGACAGACAGGTGGACATGAAAACTGGGTTTTTTTTCAACATCTTGATTAAAATCCCTGATAAACTGTGGTAGATACTATTAGTGATGCTCATTAAAAATTAATAAGTTTCAAACATAAATCTTTCGTAAATATCTCGTTTTATTTAAAAGTTTCCATTCCATTTAAATTTCGTTCTGAACTCGAGGGTATTAAAATATAGGAATAAACCCTTTATAGTTTTCGTAAAGTTGTTTTTCTGTGAAATATTTTTTCTGTGGCGGGGGGGTGGAGTGTCGTATAACTATTACGGTAACATTCTGCGCCGTACTACGGTGGCTTCATTAATCGGCTATCGTATGAAGCTATCAGTCGGTTATGATACGAGCATAGTATACGTGCTATTATAATGAAAGTACAGAAGTTTAAATCTGAAAGTATGAAGTCGAACATATGCTTTACTAAAGGTTTAACTTGTGGCAGTAGGTAAAGCACGCACACAAACATGCATACCCCCACACACCCTCTCCTACGCACGCACGCACACACACACACACATTTCACACACACACACACACACACACACACACCCACACACCCACACACACGCACACACACACACACACACACACTCACACTCACACACACACACACACACACACACACACACACACACACACACACACACACACACACACACACACACACACACACACACACACACACACACACACACACGCGCGCGCGCGCGCACCCTCCCAATAACAACAACCTATTATTTTTTATTTTTGTTCTTGTGTATTTTCTTACATCTACTATTTTAATTAAGGAGAAAATATCAAATTTTTGCTCACATTTTTAACATTTTAATTTTAATTAACTTGTTGCACTCTCTAAACTTTATGGACATGATTCGAAAGAGGCTAACTACCCGCAACACAGGTTATCCTGGGTGGGAGCTAGCGTACCTACTTAAAAAATGATTTTACAACATTTTTATGTTTTATAAGTTACTAGCTTCTGCCCATGGCTTCACTCGCACGGCACCCGGGTAATAAGTAGCCTATGTGTTATTTTAATGTATAAGCTATATTACTGTAAAGTTTCATCAAAATCCGTTCAGTAGTTTTTGCGTGAAAGAGTAACAAACATCCATCCTCACAAACTTTCACGTTTATATTATTAGTAAGATTTATAACACTTAGGTACTTGTTTTATAGACGTACCTATTAACTGCAGTTTGTAATACCATTTTACCTTATATTTGTAACCAATTAATAAACTTTACTTACTTATAATTGCATGACAAACGATCTTCACCGCCACCTCCATTCACCGTCTGCTCACAATCTTTAAGAAGTCATCCGTCTATCGGCCATCCGTTTGGGGGCCTGCCTGTAGGAAGGCCCCGTGAAGACGCCTCCAGTTCTGGTCGCTATTTAAAAAACGTCCGTATGTTCGTAGTGGACCACTACAGGCAGTCGATGATGGTGGTGATGTTATAATTAATCATGTTAAAAAACTATTTGTAACACTCAAACAAACTCATAGTTAAAATAGTTTGCGGGAGGGTTAAAAGGACATAACTTTAGCTACTTTGAAGCCTATTCTTTCCTAGACGATGTCTTTATATAACCAAGCATAGAGAAAGCTTCAAAGTTATTTTTAGAGACTTTTCAATAATACCGTTCATGTGGTGATGTAGTGAAAATAAAATATCAACCCCATTTTACATAGTATAAGTTAATATTTTATTTGCTGACACACAAACAGAGAGGAGGACATGTCGAACCTATAAGGAAACTGTTTTTGCCAATTGGCTTCCCTTAACACTGAAAATACAGATCAGAGTGTCTATTATGAGTTTATAACACAAAAACTGTGACGGTATCGACAAGTTTCCTTACAAAAACTACCGTTTTAACTTATTTGTTACTCAGCTTTGAGGCTCAGGCTTGCTAATAATTGATTTATGATACCTTATGAAAGACTTTATTTGACATGATCGCTACGAGGTCTACGAGGGCTACGCGGCGTAGCGGTTGTTGCCTAGAGTGTTGCCGATGAGTTTTTGGCGCAATTCAATAAGAGGGATTTAGAATACCTACTGGCATCTACTGGTATTATATTCAAACCCGATTTATCTCGGCCCTTGTCAATAAGTGCCTTCATCACTTTCTCAATACAATTGAAAATATTGATTGAAACATACATATAGGCCGCTTATCTTTATTTACCATCTACATTGATAATTATATTTATCATTTACATGATTATAGTTAAAACAAAAAAAAAACGTTTCCGTAAAACAATATTTATTTTGAAGCTTCTTGATTCGTTTGCTTCATATTTATTATGAGTTTCAGGTTTGTTTGTAATTTGTAATATAGGTATGAATGATGACGGAAGTTAAAAAAATCTTTCTCGGTGTTTTCATACAAAGATAATGCTCTCACTGCACCCGTCCAACTGGGATAGTAGTAGATACCCAGAATCATTTGCACTGCTCATTTTTCATATCGTGCAGTGGAAATCGTCAATAAAAGCCATTTGGTTGGATTGCAGTCCAAACTAGCAGTTCAGGTTACATTGCAGCGCAATCTTCGTGGCCAGGAGGCATTGGTGTGGCTCATATATGTTTCTATTGTCGATAGTGCTGGCAGAGCTATGTTTACACTGGCTTCTACTTTATATTGACCTTAATGATGCGACGGGCGAAAATCCGGCTGCGACGTAAGATGGTTTGATTCCCGCAGCGGGATAAATGTTCGATTCTAAAGTCAAATGATCTGGAAAAAAAGTTCATATAATCCAATATCTTGAACTGTGTTAATGAACGTTCTTTCTCATGTTTGATAAGCACCACACTATAGCTAAATTAAGGATCATCAATAAAATCTGTCTGATCATTCTAGGTTTGGTAGCGTGAAGGAGAATTTTAAATTCACAAAGTTTATAAGTTGACGTTGACTTTGACTTCTATGCGATCGAGTTACGTAGTCATAGGCCCAGAAATTTACATTCAGTTTTGAGATGGTGTATCCACAAAAACGTCAAGTTGTTGATACAACATACTGACTGATGTATGTATAGTAAAAAGGACGAGACTATACACTTCTTGATAATTTAATCTTTAGTTAAACTATTAGAAACCACATTTTTCCGGGCCTGGGTGTTGTGATACCACGGTACTTGTAGTTCCTGATACCCATAACTCAGGCAATCCTAGTAGGATGTTTATTACACTAACTTCTGCCCACAGCTTCACCCGTGTGTTAACCGAATAAAAAGTAGCCTACGTGTTATTTTGATGTATAAGCTATTTTACCGTAAAGTTTCATCAAAATCTGTTTAGTAGTTTTTGCGTGAAAGAGTAACAAACATCTATCCTCACAAACTTTCACGTTTATAATATTAGTGGGATTATGACTTATAAGCAATTTATTTATTTATAGTGGTTGAAATGAATTCTCATATAAAAACACTACTCAAAACGGTTTTTTGTCGATTAGATTAGGTGGTCCTGCGTATTAATTAATATCTATGATATTATCTTGCCTTCCATCTCATCATCATTACTAGCCATCTTGAATTGTGTACACTCATCTTTATAGCAGAAGTGGCCCGAACCAGATTGGGTCAGACTTGGTTCTAACTAGACCGTGTACTGTTGCGTTCGCTGCATAGAACCAACCACTCGCTCCTATTACCCATTTGGTTGAATTTAACATCGAATTGCCAACGTAAGTGGCGTTAGCGATTTCGGCTAACGATGCCTTTAGACTTTACTTACCTACATAGAATTGAAATTATCGTGCTATGGTATCATTTAAGAATATTATTACGAATTTACCACGTACTTTACTATTCTCCTCCTGCTGACGTTTCGTTGATCGTTTAGAGGTCCTACCTGAGGAGCACCGTCCGCGATGACAGCAGGAGAATAGTAAAATACGTGGTATAGGTGGTATCGTAATAATATTCTAAAATGTTACCTACGTCCAAAACTAGTACCTACTTGGATGTACATAGATAGAAAATGATTTATTGCACGATATAAAAAGTCACATAGGCGAACTTAATGTGAATTTGATTTTTCTTCCAGCTAACCTTTGTAATAAAGAGTGGTAGAACGTTTGTAGATAGTTACCAAAATAAGATTAATTAGTTTAAAAATAGCTAGCAATAAAAAGAAGAAGTAAACTACATATAAATTTATTATATACATTAGATAGGCTACAAGGAAATAGTCCATAGTTAAATCTATATCGTAATATATACATAGATACATAAACATTATATAAGTTTTAGATATAACATTGCTTATCGGTGATAACTAGCAAAATATATTAATTCGATGCTTCTTTTGATGTGTTTGTGTACTATAAAGTGTTATCTATCCATCTAGTTTGTATACTTTTTGGTAAAATGAAATGTTTAATAATACATATAAAAAAGCCACAAGTGTCATAAGGACACACTAAAAATGACAAATTTAAATAAGTAGAAAATTACATAGCAACCTGCAGAAATGTTGCTTACACGAGGGAGATTTTCATAAAAAGAAACACACGCCAAGTCTGGTCATTTAAACTTGCAACAAAGTGAATAAGTACTTTTTCTAGGACCTGCTTTATAACTTGTCATTAAAAGCTCTCAGCGACAATGTTATCCTTTTAAAGATTTATGAAAAAATATTATTAATATGTTTTTATGCTCGTTTCGTCTTAAACTAAAACACCTACGTATCACATAAACATAGTTATTTTTACGGGCATGCCGTCCATACTGTGCCAAGGATTAAGCATTGCAATGTCAGACAGAAATAAATAGACACCATTACACATCAGTAGGTGATCGATTCGAGTGTCGAACGAACAATGCGATGTTCAGCTGATATTACTTTATTGTCATTAGATTATGTGGGTTGGCACGATAAATCAGTGGCTCTGGACAAATGAGATTTTGGGAAAGTTGGTTCAATGTATCAATTTTGGTTAGCGCTCCTTTGTAAATTAAAGGTGTTGCCTGGAATAACTTGAATCTGAATGTTTGTTTTAGTATTTTTTTTATCGTTAGTATAGAACCTTAATCCTGGTACAGATCTACTTTTAAAACTTATCGAATAGACCCACAAAAGTAATCAATGTATTTTTTTACAACGCCCACGAACTCTGCTGGCAGTTAGCCATTGTTTAATTGACGACAAAAGAAAGAGCCTAAAATTCTAAAAAAGGAAGAGAAGTATTGAAAGTATTCATATTGTAAAAACGGGATGATGAAGACTCTCGGAATGAGTCGAAACTTAGTCTGTGTCTTCACCGATAGTCAAGTTCACGATAATTTTTGAAAAGTATTGAAAGCATTATAATGTTAAATATTATCTCCTATAAATTTTATTTCATTAAAATTCACACAAATATAAAACCTATTTCTTGAAACGAAAATACCTATTCAGAAAATGTAATTGAAGAAAATGACACGGATAAAATTCTCTCTGAATTTATTGTTTAAGTTTACGGGACAACGTAATTATTATATTTGTTAAAATTATAATAGATACTTAAAAGTTGACGAAATGAAAATGTTTTTTCTTCTTGTTTTGTAATGTATTTTTATTTAGATAAAAGATACTCGTAACTCAGAAAGTGTATTTTTACATGAAACGTTGAAACAATAAAGTTATTTTCAAAGCTACACAATATTATTTTGATTCGTAGATCATCAGAAGATCATTTTTTTTAATATCAAAACCAAATTTTATTTTTTTCTTATGTGTTAAGTGTCTTAAGTATACATTGAAAGAAGGCTGTGTTTTTCTAAACTAGCCAATTATTTAATAACGTTTTCTTACAAGATTTGTTCAATATTTTTCCAACCACCATCGCTTCATGTTATTTTAGTTAAGAAAACTCCACTCACGGGAAGAATGCCAATAAAAACTAGTTAATTTCACTAGTGGTTTACACAAAATGAAAGATAAGCTAAGCAATTCCAATATTTGATGTCTAGACGTAGTGTGAATGAGGTGAATTTATAAAAAAAATATGTGTTCTAGTACAAGTGTGTTTCAAGTGGTGATAGTAACCTTGTACCTAAGTAGTCGATGTTTTAGCAGATTTAAATAATCTGCTAAAACATCATATGAAAAAAATCTCATTATCGCGGCTCATCTGTCCGTCATAACGACTTTGAAGATTATCTTTTTAATTTTAAATTACTTTGCTTCGTTTTTATTAAATTATAAGCAGGACATATTTAAATTGTAAAATGTGGGTTAAATGCGTTTTGTTGCTATGATAGGTATATAGAATTCTTTATTCCTTTATTCTTTATTGTACGTACATACAGATAATACAGACAAAAACTTACATATAGGACATGTACAAAGGCGAGCTTAACCCTAACAAGAGTTTTCTTCCAGCAAACCTTTGAGGATAGGGACAGTTGATAAATAGCGGTGGGTACGTGTACACAAACGATGTAATAGAATTGACAATGTTTTGTCAAAAATCTTATCTTAACTTCACATCAAGCTAGAAATGTGATACCGGCAATAGAAATGGTCGTATCGCTATCGTAAAACAAACGCTCCGCCGACCGGGCCAAAAGGTAGGATTTTTGTTAGTGAAACTGTGGGTGGCAGATTGTTGTGGATATATCACTTTATGTCACCACTTATATAAATATGGATACAGAGTCCACCTTATTTTGCTTCTTTTAGTTTAACTGTTGCAGTACTTTTTTGTAAGATAACTACTTTCTCAATATTTTGAGCGAGTCTTACAACGCGACCAACTTCAAATAGGATCTTATCTTGAGGATAAGTTCAAATCTTTACACGCGCCAGTCTTTACTTAACATACCCGAAGAATATTGATGCAAGTCGTAAAAAAAATAAGTTTTCTTCAGGTGAAAATGTTACAGTAAGTTGAAATGACAGTATTCCACGAACAAAGTAAACAATGAACGAAACAAGATTAATTTTCTAGAAGATTCCTTCTGTAGATATCTCGATCGGAATATACGATTACGTGTCATAAGTTTTATGCCCCGAAAGTTTCAAAGTAAATTGCGAACATCCATCGATAAATCTTGGCGACGCTCAGAACGATTTCATTTTCGAATTTCAGGAGCGATTGCCTCCACTGTTAAAGTTTGCCTGAAAAATGCTCGCGGACGATTGACTCGCTATAAACGGAAATAAAAAGTTTTGTGTCAGAGCAATGGCACTGTACCTACATCGCGCATATAAAGCAAAAAGAAAACTCCAAGAGAATCACAATTTGAAACACTCCTAGATGTCCTAGATTTAAAATGTGACTAACTTTACACTATCTATTGTAAAACTTAGTTCTACGAGTATGTATAGTCGCGTTTTTATCTTTACGATTGTCTGAAACTCGGTTCGCATTTCAAACTCTTTCCATTGAAGATAATTATGCAATAAGCTTAGTTTGAAAACGAATTCACCGCAGAAATAAGCATAACAGAAAATTCAAAGCGCACAAGTTTAACTCAGTTAGGCTAGTGAAGAGAGAGCTGCGTTCCGCATTATCATTGCTAAACAGCTTTTATTATTCCACGATATTTGGCTAGAGGGGCCTCACACGCGCGCTAATGGAATAAAAAGTAAGGTTACAAAGTAAAAAGATACAGAGCACCTCCCGCGGCGGTGGTTCGTGCGAATTTCAACTGAAAATTTTATACGTTCAATCTATTCTCAGCGCTTTTATACTGTGTCTCGTGATCCCAGCGCCCCCGCGCAAAACAGTTTCGTTTTCAATTATTGCCCACTTGTGGAACAAGATTCGGTGGAAAAACAAAAGAGCTCGATATTATATTTTATAGACAAGTTGCTTTATTCGATGTTTACTGCACAACGATTTGCTCGGGAGTAAGATCTGTGATGTTCAAAGAAAATTATAGGCGGAACGTGCCGCGATAGACTCGCTCACCAAGATGGAGGATATAAGAGAAGCCCTCTGCCAAACTCTCTTACGATTGCTTTTGATGTTGTCCAAATATTTTGCTTGATTTGCCAATTTCGTATAAATAAGCCGGCGCTTAAGTTAAAATCTCGTTTTAACAGAATTCTTTTAAAGCTCATAAAATTATATTGTTCGTCGTAACTGTAATTCACGTAAAGCGTTAAGAGAATTAAAACTCCAGCGAGAAAATGAGCTCTGACAAATAAACGTATTAGCTTTTATGTTAGACAAGGTAACTAGAAAACTGGCGGAAAATTTAATTGTCAGAATATTAAAAAGTTTTAAAATGTACGGACATTACATTTAATTTTGATAACGTAACCAACGCTATAGTAATTTCTTCTAAGTACATATTAGGCAGTTTTACTGAATTATCAACAGAAAAATACTTCTATAGTGTATCCACTTTGCTATTTTCTATTTGACATTAGCCCGCATACAAAAAGCGGGTGTCGGCACAGCGTAAAACGCGAAAGTATTAATGTAAGCATTTCAAATTAATAATAATATACTTAACTACATTAATCTATTGTTTCATATTAATAATTGTAATAACATAAATCATATCATAACATAATGCAGATTTTACAAGAATTGTATCGATAATCTGCATTGGAAACTGATGTTTTGGGCAACGGTTAGCATTTTCTGTAATGATAAAAAGCTATTTTGAATCTCATATAGTAGACGGAGTATAATAAATAGAGCGCTATAATCGTACTATAAATAATATGTAGTTTTTATTTACATGTCAAATAAAATACCTCATCGAATACATCATTGAGTTATGCCAAAGTAACATGCAAGCGTGTTAATATTAATTGCGCACACATAAATTATTTTTTCTCAAAATCCACAAGCTCTAGTTAGCTGTACATAAATTGGACTTATCGTGCTCAAAGTTTATGCTTGCCTAGTACCTAATTATGGAAATGTAGGGGATCTTTTAGCGTGAATTATTTTCAATGTTTGTTCGCGAGCGGCATAATGCATGGAGGTTTCATTAGTGGATTGCACGAGTTGCTTTACATAGGTTCATTTTTATGAGATAACAAAACACAGAACAACATGTTAATGTTTTTTATGTTGGTTCTGTTTGGCTTTAATAGCTTAATACATGTTTGATATGCATGAGTAATAATCTAAGTTAAAATATTCATTAAATTACCTGAAACTTTCCAGATTTTTAAAGCAGCTCTTTAAAAAAAAGGACGGGTACGATACATCAAATATTTATCGAAAACCTAGTTCGATCTAATAAAGGCGCATATATACTTCAATGAGCATCCCATAAAAAAATAAAAATATATTATAAGCAAATCATTTTTTTTTAGAAATAAATCCTAAAGTTTAATAAATTAAGAATTTCAATTCTTTTTAATTAAAATTTTATTAAAAAAAACATATATTTGATACCTGCTTACGTTAAATCCACAAGTAATTACAATAATTGCAGCAAAATCTCTACAATTTCAATATGACATTTATTAACTTTCGTGCTTCACTTCCAATGTAACGTATTTATATATTTTACCTATCTATTTATCAAAAGCCAAAACAGATCTCAATTTCCACTCACAATATGAAAGTTAGAAAAACATTGAAATTACGTGAATAATGAGCATTTACCAGTTCAAAACAGCCACAAAGCTTTAGGAAGAAGGAAATACTGAATTCCCAAACGCAAGCCCTCTAATTTTGTACTTGCTGAGCACATCTGTTAAACAGTAAGTACTGTTGCATGTGAAAGGATTGGCTTGGTTTTGTCAATAAAAAACAAAGCTCTGCTATAGAAATGTAGAAATCTATCTTGATCTAAACTTTCATACAGAAGTGCTTAATAAATTTGACATTTACCATACCTTAGCCACATCGTGCGTTTCTGTAATAATAAAGAAGTGCTCGATAATTACTCATTTTCATAGTTATGCTTTTGTATAGTGGTAAACTTTGTACTACGCCAGTCGTTTGCGCCTTGGTATGCTCTTATCAGGAAATAAGTAGTGTGTACTAATAGATATGCTCCCAGTAGATCTTTTCTCTTTTTTTTAAACTTTTGTCTCACTCTTGGGAAAGATCACCTCGAAATTATTCCATATCCTTCACTTACTCATCCCGCCAACCCTTCCTCAACCGAACAACACCTTCCGTCTTGAAACTGTCATGGTGTGCTAATATTGCCCCATTAGTCAGTTTGCATCAAGTTTACGTGTTCTGCCTAGTCCCACTTGAGCAGGGCGATTTTTTCTTCCCGTCAGCAATGGTGGTGTGTGAACCCAGCTTGATGTTTCGCATTCGATGTGTTTCAAGCCGAAAATGGCCCCCTGGCATATCTTGAGTCTGGACTTCTGAAGCTCGGTTAATTACCACGTATGTGCACCGTAGATCAAGACTTCTCAAATATGTATTCTAAATATCAAGTTCTACCTATCAATGTTTATTTAAAAACCAAAAAACAAAAGTCACAATATGATCTTCATTAACAATCCACGAAAACTATTCTGCCCCCATTCAATTTGACAACAGCAACCACCGTCCATCTCATTTATTTTTATATTTATTACTCAAACATTTCGGATGAACATTGTCAAATAAAATTATGTGCGATAAGGGAGGACGTATTATTCAGTATTGCACGAGATATCAATTCAACGTCACTTGAAGTCTTCTCGCACCCGCATAGGATCCCAACTACCAATCGATTAATGCAACACAGAGTACCAACATTTTGCATAATTGATACCCTATTCACGGCTACGGAACACATATTCATGTTCATGTAATTGACTTTTTTTTCAATTTGTTCACTGGCAAATGTATTAAAGGTATTGCCATATTGTATTTGCGCCAATACAATCTGTGTAAAAGCTAAAAGGGGAGCGCATCCGTGCCACAGCACAACTACGGATAAAGCTTCTAATGCGATATTTTTGATGTCTGTGTGTCTGTGACTCATGTGTGTTATATTTTGTATTGCAACTGAAATCGAACCAAAAAACTATTTGTATTCACAATACAAATCGTTTTTTAGAGAATCCAATAGTATTTGTTTTCCTAATAGCTTGATATGGGCTAACCGGTTCGAGAGAGCGAAGTAGCGAAAGTGAAGTAACATCGGTCACTACCTAAATTGATGGACTCGAACATCGCTCAAAAGGAAAATAAGAAAAAACTGTAACGAAACTGATTCCCAGTAGCACCGGAGCCTTGTAGGTAATGGGAGATTGTAAAAGGAGGCAATAAAAGCTTAGTATTGTGTGCGAGCCGTAGGGGACTCCCTGTATTATGTTCGGGTCCGCGGAGGCCCCTAAGAATTGTCTGACCACGGACGCGGTCAAATTGTTCAGAAATGAAATTATCAAGGTACGCTGCCGATTTTCCGAACCAATGAATCAAGATCCAATTCCCTTTTGTAATAGAACATCGTCGCGAAACGCGCCTATGGAGCTAGCCCTAGCAAGCTACACTGCCCACTCAGTGGACGCTTAGGCGCCGTTCACATGTGCGCGTCTGTTTTATACATTTGCGGAGTTATTTATCGTACTTGTGTAGTGCCCACATTCCAGTGGCTTGTCGAATGATATTATGACACGCAATGGGAATAGTAAACTGTTTTTGCAACAGTTCATTTGTTACCCGCTAAATTGTAACATTTCGCGTGATTTTAATTGACTATTTAAACTGCTCTTGAAATAATGAGACCATAAAAAAGATGAAGTATTCTTTATTATACTCAATCGAAATAAGTTCATTTACTGCACATTAATGTTTACACAATTGAAAATATAGTGCATAAATAAAAGCTTATTAATAAAAAAACTAGTTTTGTGTATGTAATGTTTACACACAATACAAAGCGATTATGATAAAAATGAAATAATAATGAGGTTGAACAATTTAAAGGACAGAATTTACTCCTTCGATCAATGGAGTTTGTGTGTTACAAGATTTTAAAGTATTTTTTTTAAGTATAAATGTATTAGCAGTAGTAGCCATCAAAGGCATAGCCTGAGCTCAATTTACAACAATTCTACTTATTTATTATTTATCATGCGAGTGAAGCCGTAGTCCCCAAACGGTAGCCGATGTGATTTTTTAGGTCCTATACCTATTAGCTGTACTGTGTGAATTTACTATGAATTTTATTTATGTAGTGCATTATTTTAAGGTATATCCGACCGATCGTTCAGCGTACACGGATAAAGCAGCCAAGCTGCGCTTATTCTTCCGACCCGACAAACTGAAAACGTACTTAAAATAAAATAAAAAAAATGTAGCTGTCTATTAGTTCTTTGTTTTTAGTATCCTACTATTATTATAAACGTGAAAGTTTGTGAGGATGGATGATTGTTACTCTTTCACGCAGAAACTACTGAACGAACGTATTTTGATGAAACTTTACAGTAATATAGTATCTTATACATCAGAATAACACACTTTTTATAAGCTACTTTTTATCCGGGTACTACGCCGGCGCAGCCGTGGACAGAAGCTTGTCGGTTCATAAGTTCCAGAGATTACCAAAGAAACAAAGAAACAAACAAAACTTACCTCATTTTAATATTAGTGTGATATTTGTAACAACCTGTACGGTACAGTTTACGTTAAGTGAAAGTTGCAGTCGGCCCGTAATCTGTGTCAAATTGACTTTTCCGAGACGAGTCTTCGACAGTAATATGCCATAAACTACCCTTTCAGTCCGTATTGGACTCATTGCTAGGAGTTTGATAAATTCCGTGATATTTGAATGCGTATATTCCTTTCAGTTTATAGGCAGCCATCCCTTCGATAAATACTTATTCGGCTGCCGCAAAAACGTTGTTTACTTTCTTAAAGCCTTTATTAATGAAAATCTTTCTCGAGATCATAAATGAGCCATTACGCATAGTAGCTGTTAAAAAGATATAATAACGTTTGTTACGAAATGTTGCCGCATCACCCAAAGGCTAATATTATTCCAATTCGGAAAAAACAATTTTCCCCAAAGTTATAAACCTACAGATTTCCATTTCTTCGTCGAGTTGCTGGAAAGTAATTCCTTCGGTTCGAAGATAAATTTTACGTCATTTCCTGTGTTCTTGGAGGCCGGGAAAAATTATCAGGGATCGGTTCGCCAGTAAGTAAGACTATTTAAAATTAATGAATTATGTTATCTTATAATGATTTTGAGAAGTTTAATACAAGTTCCCCTTTTTTACCAGATTTTCTCACTTTATGATAGCATAAATATTATCTCATTTATTTTCCCGAGGTTTAAGATAAGCGGTTTCCTAAAAAGTTTGACCGCATTATTTTGTCTTTCGTCTGCAATTTTTAACTAACTTTTTCAGCTCAAAACAGATAGTTAATTTAGTTGGTCACATTTCATGATGGTCGTTGGTAACTGCTGAACTTTCTACGACGGTTTGTTTTGAATAAACAAGTTATTACAATATAATCATGTCCTAACTTTGAAATTAGAATTATAATAAAACGTGATGCTACATCACTTAAGAAGATTTCAAGTAGCATAGAAAATTATAAGTCTCCGTTAATTCATACCTAATAAAAAGAAAACTCAGACAGTTTACGTTTAACTTACTTTAACCTACAGAGAATACACCTTTTAATGTTTGTTGTAATTTTTCTTCTTATGAAAAATTACAAGTTTAAATAACTGTGTTTAAATTAGGTACTAAGAATAAAACGACGCTTGATTAAAAAAATACTGTGCAGTGGGTTTTTAGTAAAACATTGTTTACTCCCTATCTTGAAAGTGGTAATTACACCAATTAAACCCCTTGTAAACTTTCTTACAGTCCGTTTCATCCAAAGTTTGTCTGGTAGAGATCGCTATTTAGCGATAAGACCGCCCATTGTTCAACATTGTCAAAGTTAATAGTACATACTTAGCTGATGTGTTATTTGGTGTACAATAAAGTATTTTCTATCTATCTATCAATCTAATACTAATGTGTGAACACGTACAAAAAAACACATGAAAACAAAAATAAAATTATGGATGACGTATTAAAAAAAAATGAACTGAGAATTAATGACAGGCAATTTTTCATGATGGGATTATGTTCAAGTGCTTCAAGTGGGAATAACCTGAACACGTTCAAAGAATTAAGAATAGTAAGATCTACTTTTGAGTGAGTAACATAAATAACTCCCTCATTTTGAATGCATTTCGTTGGTATACCATATCTGGTATACC
The DNA here is from genome assembly GCA_958496245.1 of Perizoma flavofasciatum. NCBI lineage: Eukaryota > Metazoa > Arthropoda > Insecta > Lepidoptera > Geometridae > Perizoma > Perizoma flavofasciatum. The sequence continues at coordinate 5,347,175 of OY292425.1, read as the reverse complement.
CAGGGTGGGTTATTTGTGCAATTTCATATTGACTTAACTCTCACCTTATATTTGAAATGGAGACCTACCATCAGCCAACGGCATACCTTGTTATTTGAAACGTTACTAGGACATGTCTATTCAAACTTATTATGAAAAAAAAAACAAAAATACTCTAAGCAAAATAAACATGGAATACCATGTTCGCAAAAAATGGCGTCGTGAACAAGGGGGTTGGGGGGTGTCGCGGTAATTGCTAGCAATTTGTAATGGCCGTGTGATTGCCGGCTGGAACGTTGACTCTAAACTGTGCTATTAATTTCGTACATTTGATTAACGAAACTACTTGTTATGGTAATGAGCGGGAAAGAATGCACGAACGTGTTAACGCGACGCCTTGTCGACACGTTGTCGTGTTTGCGATATTTTCGCTTAGTATATTTTCTAATTGATGGGGAATTTTAAATCTTAATTTATTAAAAAAATTGCGGTACTTACTGTTTTTTTATTTCTTTTTACTTAACATGAATTACCCATAATACACATAATTTTATAACAAAAAGTTACTTACCGTTTAAAATAATCAAACCAACATGTCTTAACTATAAAACCCGATATGCCAATTAATTCAATTTTGAGATACGTTTTTTTTAGCAATAATTATAAAAATAATATTGTATATTATTTTCATCTCTCAATACAACGTATAAAACTCTTTATAAAACGTAATTATAAATTACGATATATTTTCTCAGATTTTTTGAAGAATCAAACTCGTTGTGTTTATTAACTGCGATTTGCAATCGTTACACAATTTTGCCGTCGATTTGTTGCATTTGTAGTTCGCCTTTTACGACAGTTTAATCGAGTTGCCAAAATCACGTTTGAGCGTTTGAGCTTACCTACCCTTGAACGTGCAAAAGTACCTAAAGACAGACCCAGAATTAAACCAGGATGGTTTAATTAATGAATGTAAGTTTCATAAGAAAGCCCTTTGAACTGCATTTCAATATGTCATCAATGTTACAACATAAACATATTCCTGTCTATATAATCCCTATTATGGAAATCGTCAGATCTATAACTACCCAGTTTAACATCCGTTGTTACCAAGAGGGGTTTGATATTTTCAAAGTTAAGGAATACCTAATGTAAACCATTTTAATGTGTAAAATGCTTTAGACCGTTATTATTGTCTTTTTGCTGGATGTATCAGTGAAATTTCATACGCAAAAATGTGCAAGCTCGTTGCAATCTGAAGGTGTCTAAAATAAGACCTCTGTGTGATTCCTACTTTGTGCAAAATGCACCTACATCCTGGATTGATTGGTAGGTACAATCTACCGTCAGTTAATATCGGCGTATCTGCTGTTGAAACCAGACACAATGATGTTAGCTCAATCGATTGCACTCGTATAAGCTGATTACAGTCTACTCGTATCATGATCACATAATGATAGATTGTGATGAAATGCATCGGAAATTCTCGAGACCTAATAAAATCTCAATACGAGATCCAATGTAGCCATATCTACCTTCGTGTAATAATGTCGGTATATTGTTTATAATATTGTGCACACTTGCCACTTAATAATTATGTACGCTGAAATATTATTTGGTGGGCAATTAAATATTGTTTTTATAATCTTATCTACTTGTAGATAAGGTTAACCTTAGGTTTAGTTTTTCTATGTTACTTTTTCTCATAAAAAGTTTACATCTTCTATTTGTTTAACCAAACTGGTTTTCGTGACTTCCCACATAGGCTGTATCGATTCGATCTTGATATAGACAATACTGAAAAGTTTATAACACGGAAAGGGATATTCATACAACGCACGCGAACCTCACTCGCATGGAAATTAGACTATTTCAATATATTTTGTCCATATACGGCAACCATGTCTAAATTATGTCTTACATGTTTCGTTGAAATTTGATTTTACCTGCAACGGTTATGGGTCGAATATATTTTAGTTTTCTAACACGCAAGCCTTTGGAATAATTTTATTTTTGCGGCATTACTAAAACAATCAACTGCTATTTAGAGGTAGTATGTACCTGTTAGAATAATAAAATTACTAATTCGCCAGTGATATCGAATTCAATTCAATCCTTTTCACAAAACAGATATTCATACCAAAAACTACGCGCTGTTATTACACGTAACCGCTAAACAAACGGGGAACCAATTCAATTCTCCGATTGTTTATTTCGTTCAGTTTTACAGAGGGGCGCTTGTCAAAGGCCTCGAGTGATTTTATGCATTAATTAAGACCACAGACCGAGATTTACAATTACACGGGCTCCTATAAACAAACTTGATTGCTTTACAAAAACTCAAATAACTAAGGCAGTGTCTCAAGTAGAGGCTCATTTGAATATCAAAGACGAAATTCAAATTACGCCGTTTACAATAAAGGCTCAGCCCGAGCTGTATTACGAGCTGATGTAAATTTCCAATACTCATTTTGAGGATGAAGTTCTGATGCCATAGTTTCGTTGCCGTTAACTAGGAATCATGAACGCTTCGTATAGAAAAGAAAAAAGAGACTTTAGTTTAGAGGTGGCTAGACTTAAAAGCATACATGGAAGCTCCCGAGACATAAATAGGGCTTTAACTGCCCCACTACTTTCACCACAAGACAAGAGATTGACATGTGAGTGGCTAGGTACATCTTCAAGTAGTTCTATTTGCGTTGTGGTGTTCTAGTTCAAAGGGTGTGGGTGCTAGTGAAATTACAAGTACACGAGACTTTTCACCCGTTGTATTAGGGTCGACAATGAGCGAGTGATACCTCTTGTGTAGCACAAGTATCACTCGCGCATTGTTAATGGTTACCGTAACCTATGGAGGTCACGGTAACCGTTTACCACCCAAATGGGTTGTATGCTTGTTTGCCACTTTAGTTGTGAAAAAAAACCTTGTAGTCAGTAAGCACATTATAATCCCATCAAACTAAAAAAAAAAGTTGACAAAATATTGTCATACTGTTAAAAACTGTTATTATCTAAAACTCACTCAGCTACTACGCAATTCTAACTAAATATCATTTACATTTAATTTTGGAAAAATAAAAAATAGTCAATTTCAGAGAGGCACTTCAAACGAAATAAGTAGGTCCAGTCAATATTCAAGCAAACAAGTTAAAAGAAAAAGCCGTGGAAACTTCCCGTTTTATCTGTCCCTTCTGACCTACAATTTATTCGATGCTTTTACGGTTGACTAAAATGCCAAAGCATAGAGGTTAGATCACAAATCAGGTTGTTTTGGTCTGCGTAGCTGGGTTTTTATACGCTTCAGGACTTGGGTAATCAGCTGGGACTCTAATTTTGGTTAAGTGCAAAAAATCCATTCAACAAGGGACCAACAAAAAACAATGTGCACGTATAATAAAATAAGCGACATACAAAACCAAATTATCTAGGAATGGGATGACGAGACAGTTAGGAAAAACATATAACAATAATATGTTAAAGGCTCTTTAAAAAATAAGTAGAAATAAAACAGAAATGCCCTACACATATCCAAGATCCATTGCAAGGCAGTTGAAATGGACAAATAATTGTCCCACAGTAGGAATCGAACCGGCAACTCTTGCGTCTTATCAGGCTACTCGCCCACCCCACCACCGCGGTCGACTATTTATTTTAACCACTTGGCAACAGGTAAGCCGTATTCTTGTTTGCCATTACTACAGTAGGTTTATTTCCTAGAGTATCTACTACCTTTCAACCTGAACATACGTACCGTCATGCTCATAAAAAAGCAGTACGCGCTACTTATGTAAGTAATTACTTACTTTTAATTATGTATAATTAAACCACTCTAACATTTTTGATAAAAGTTGCGTCTATAGCCCTTTTATACTATCACCAGTATGTGCCTAGTTAATAAAGACTAGACTCTAACCACGGCTTTATCAACATGCTACCTAAATTAAAATAAGCCTATGTGTTTTTAAGGTCTAGAACTATACCTTAGAAGATTAACAAAACAATTTTATTCCAAAAACTATCGTGAACTTGACTATTCGTATTGTAAAAACGGGAATTTTGACGTACTGCACTATCGGTGAAGGCACCGACTAAGTTTCGACTCATTCCGAGAGTCTTCATCAAGGTGAGTGGTTGCGACTTTCTCCTTCCGCGTCACGCCGTGCACTCTCGGAATGAGTCGAAACTTAGTCGGTGCCTTCACCGATAGTGCAGTACGTGAAAATTCCCGTTTTTACAATATGAATTAACAAAACAAGTTTACAAGGCGAGCATGAATGGGATAGTTACAAGACGTAGTCCTAGGCGAACGAAATAGGGACATTCTAGAGAAAGGCCAGGTCAGAAGTACACTAAACCGCCAGCTTTTATGAAGAATTTGATGAGGAATGAAGCGAAGGAGGTATCCGGCATACCAGCAGATCATAGCAAGTGGAAATCCTTGGTCTCTGCCTACCCCTCTGGAAAACAGGCGTGACTATATGCATGTTTGTAACTATACTTATTTATAATGTCACCCAAATCGATTCTGTTATGGAAATATTTAACAACAAACATCCAAACACATCCATTTATAACATTCGTGGGATAGGATTTTTCACTTATTTTAGATAACGTGGCTCCGCTATTACGGCCTCAAGCCGCTTCTTCTCATCATTTTGCAGCTTCCTGGTGCTTCTTTTTTTTAAATATTCCGCTAATTAAGGAAGGAGTGGAGGCTGAAGATTTCCTGCTGGTCTAGCAGATTACCGCGGGTATCTCCGAGAGAAATGTAACTCGCGTGGAATTTAATTTTTGCGGCTTTTCTTTTTATTAAACTTTATAACGATGTGCTTAAGCTGTCCTAGAAAACATGGGCGTAGCGTTATTGCGGTGAAAAGGACATGGGTTTGAATTCCGTCTGTTTTAAAATTTTCCAGATGTTTTATTAGGCATAAATAATTGTTACAGCACATAATACAATGTATAAAATAGAAATAAAATCAATTTTATATCATATCAGGGAGGAAGTCTTCAATGGTCAACGAAATGTCAGCAAGAGAATGTTAGCATCTGAAGTGCGTGTAAAAGTAAAAAACAATTTAGGATATTATTAAGACTATGCCGTAATAATATCTTCAAACAATTTTTTTGGCCTTAAATATTTTTAAACCAGTAAATAGTTCACTGTATTCGTTTCTATAACATTTTTACAGAAAGAATGAAAATATTCAATGACAAAGCAGTAAAAAAAGATGAAACTGGTTCAACAGGGGCTTACTACAAGCCAGATGATTTCCTAGCGGACAAGATGTACCTACTTGTGGAGCATTTTTCATGATTGGACAGGTCGCTGAACTAAATTAAGCACCTACAGATTATCGTGATTTAGCTTATCTTGTCTCCTAGTGACTTGTGGCAAAAAATCTAAGAACCATCCTTGAAAACATACAATTCTATTACTATCGCACCAAAATCCGAGCAGCCGTTACGGAAAAACAAACAAACAGTCCTTTTATTATATTAAATATATTGTCGTTACTGTTTATTTTTATGTCTTTTAGTTTATTATTATTGTACGAGCTAATATATCTTTTTTATATATTCTAATTGAAAGTTCTTGAACCTAACTAAACAATGGACCGTTTTTAAACTTTTCTCGTACAATCGAAACATAGCCCTAATTTTTAAACTTTCTAGTTCATTCTCTTTTGCATTAAATTCGAAAGCCACTTACTTCCTTTATCTCTGATATATGCAAGAGGGTTTTATAGGTAGCTACCCATCAAATTTGGTGCATTGTTATGTAAATACTCGTGGTTCGGTTTGCCAGCGTCAGTGTACAAGACAAAGCGGCGTTGACGACCGACGTCGGGTGTTCCTATCGACCAGCCATCATATGGATGGACCCACTCTACCAGAATTTCTGTTATATTGCTGTATCAGCTCCTACGGCACACGCCGAGAGGAATATCCGACAGGCTTTTGATAGGAGATACAGATTATTCATAGTCGCTGGCTTTTGTTTAGTGCTTGAACATCCAAAGTTTCCAACCTTAACATAAATTTTACCTACAAGATTTATTTATTCAAGCTCCTGTGAAAACTTATCCCCAGTACAAAATATTCCTACAATCCACAGACAAGTTCTACAACTGTATATCAGAAGAATTTGTTTCCTAGCACGAATTCACGCAGGTGCCTCTAAAACGCATAGAAATTCAAATTGCGTTTACATTTTTTCTCTTGGGGCAAACCCGTATCAGTCAGATGCAAGCCTTGAGATGCAAAGTGCTAGAGAGCTTTTTATATTTGCGGAAACCACGCCTGGTTTGCATAATATTGCTTCTTTAACATTTCTCTGTAGATATATGAAACAAAACGAAACACATCCAGGGCTTGGAGGTTTTTATAGAGACGAGTGTAGGATTATAAATGAATCTCTCTGTTCTGTAGTGATTGTGGAATCATGGAATCATTTTTCTATACATATAAAAAATGATTTTGATAGATACTAAAGTAAATTTAGTATTATTTTTGGACTTTAAAACTTACAAGATTATGAAAAATTAAATTTTCTTAAATCCAAAACAATTACGTAACTATAAAATACATACACGTTTCATACATATTCAAATTTCATCTTTGGTTTTCCCAACAAGACAGGATTGGTCTCCTCCATATGCGGTTTCCGTGAGAGATTATTTTTTTTGCCATGATTTTTAAATAGCTTATCTAATTGAAATGCGGTTTTTTATAATCGACTTGTAAAACTTAAAATTCCGTTTTTTTTCAACTGCATAATTTGTTGTAACGTAAGAATGTACATGAACCTTAGTAAGTCTCCAGTATCTTCAATTAAAACAACCTAAATCTAAGCAGCACAGCTTCGATTCCCACAGCACAATCTGCATAATATTGCTTCCTTAATATGCCAACCACCGACAAAAGACTCGAGTCGAAATTGCCTTTTTTCAGAGCGAGGAGTCAATGAAGTCGTAGAATAGTGGCTCTCGGCTTGATATGTTTGTTTAGTCAAATGCGATGGAAATACGGAAGTAAAATACTCCACGGAGCTTCTTTTAGTTTGTCAATCTTTTTACGGTTCGGTTCTCCGATTTCTTGAAAGGAATGGTTGCTTCGTTTGTTTTGAATCGTAAAGTAACTCAAAAAAATTCTGCATTTTTTGTTTTACATTGTTTGAAGTGGCTATTTATATCTTGTCGTGATCGAAAACTACAGACCATATGCAGTGTTCTAGCACGGTTGATGTGGCAAGCCTGTATATACTCTTAAGACTTACACTCGTATATGCTGGGTTGTAAACGTACTATAAATAATGTAATACGTAGGTAACGTATTTTTAGTTTTTAAGAGCCTGCTTTAAATAAGGCGGTATACTAATATCTCATCTGTGCTTATATAATAATATAATAATATTCTTTAATAATATTGTTGTTTCAATTTTTGATGTAAAACAACATAATTAAACTCTATCAACATTGACTATTTTCTAATAGGCACCATAAAATAGGGTCACTGAAAATGTAAATACCCAAGCTAATCAAAACAAGTCAAAAATCGTAACTAATTCTTTTATAACTGATTCAAACCTTTTTCGCAAAAGGGAAATTTATTCCGAGGAGGCTTCACTAACGACTTTTCTGAACTTGTTTAACGATTCGATTTAATCATTAAAGTTTTCAATGAAAATAAAAATCATAAAATACTTTCGTCGGAATCCACAATCGTAAACGAAGATTGCACTGCCACCTGTCACGCTGAATGTTGACTTCACTGTGTGCCCTGTAATGCAAATAAACCCGCACCGTGAAAACCAATCGCAAATCTTCACAATATTACGGTATATATATAAATAAATACAGCTGGACATTTTTTACACAGTATCATCTAGCCCCAATGTAAGCAGAGCTTGTGTTATGTGAACTACATGACTGATATACTACTTATATATATATATATATATATATATATAGAAATTTATAAGTAGTATATCAGTCATGTAGTTAGAAAACATCCAGACCCGAGACAAATATTTGCAGATCATACAAACATTGGTCCCGCGGCGGAAATTGAACCCGGAACCTTCTGCGTCTCAGGCGAAAATTTGCCCACTGCGAACTTATTATTAATTAATAATAATAATCCCGCAAGGCGCACTTGTGGCTAGTTTTCGGTGCGTGGCGACACCGTGGAGCCCCATTACTCACTGGGGTCGACAGAGACCCCTGACCCTTGGGTTGCCTTAGGCGGCCGATCGCGGGAGCAGCGCAAGAGCGGAACCCATGCTCCAAGGGTGGAAGTAATAAAGGCATAAAGCACGGAAGAAGCGTTTAGTGAAACTGCAGCATACCTCTCGACACCCTGTAGCCGCCCATACTAATGTTGCCCCTACGCTGCCTATCGGCACTTACGGGGCCCAGTTAGTGGACTACAAGTCATCACCTGCTTATGTTTGATTTGAATTTTAGTCAGAATTAGCAGGTGCCGTTTCATCCTACATAGCCCAGCAACTATTCCATATGCATATACTCCTGCAATAGCCTAGTTCATTATTACCCATCTTTCCAATAGTAATTTATATCAGTTGTCATCCACAAGATATTTTTTTTTATTTAAACCAATGTATTTTACAAAAAGGTATCTTAATGTATGTAAAGGTTCCAGACAAGCCTGAAATTTAAATGAATAAAGGGAAATAATAATAATAATATAATTTTGGGCATTTTCACGCAGCATCATCTAGCCAAAGTAAGCAAGATTGTGTTTTTTTGTAAATACATACATGTCGGCGCAAAGGCGTTATTATGCTTCTACAATGAGTCATCGGCGCAGAACCACGAGTTATTTAACAAATCATCACTTAGATAGTCAAATTACAGTGTAAAAATTTGTTATTTTTACCATGTTTACCTTCAAAAACCATTTGTAAACTTAAATGATTGTAAAATGTAGAAATTCAAAAGCTTGCAAGCAATTTAAACTGGTTCGAACAAGTAGCTTGCTTGAGTTTGTGTTATTGCATAAATACGGGTGACGGACCGAGTACGATTCGGACCGTACAGACCTAGAAACCCTCTGTACAACGAAGAATAAATTAGAAGAACATCTCCTGGAGTTTACTTTCGTCGTCAACTATGAGTGACCACCATGTTGGTGATGGTGGTCAGTAATGCTGACGTCACACTCTTTAAAAACCACTTTGGTGCCACCTGCAGCCGTCATACATATTATAAATAAAATACACCTAGACCCGAGACAAGTATTTGTAGATCATACAAACATCTGTCCCGCGGCGGGAATCGAACACGCAACCTTCTGCGTCTCAAGTAGGTATTAGCCCACTGCGCTACAGAAGTCGTCAATCACTCTATAAACAAGTAATAAGACTTCAACACGAACTAATAGTGTGGCAGAAATACTAATGAATAATATATAAATAAATAAACAGCCAACAGACCCTTACATAATCCCGACTAAGCACTAGGATTCCTTTTGTCGTTACTATCTGAAACTACAGGAACTGTGGTACCACAACATTGGTACCACAGTGAGATTGTTTGCGTAAATTTTGTTACCAATAGTTGTTTTTTTTTCTTTCTTTTAATGTAGTTATTGTAAGTAGGTAGGAACGACATAATATTTAGAACCTTATTTGGGAGAAGCCAATGGCTCCTGAAATACAGTTTCTACTAGTTCAGGAGCCTATGGATTCATAAACAATTTGTAACATTTTATTATGTCAAATAAATATTTTATTATTATTTATTTATTATTATTACAACAGCCAGCCCGGAAAAAAATCTGCTACATATGCAAACATTTATTCTGCAGTGGGTATCGTACCTACACCTCTTGCATCGGAGCTAGCAACCACCCGCCGCGCTTTCAAGGAATAATATGTAATCTCTCGAATGTTTCCTCAAAACCATGGTTTATGTTTTTGACATATTGTGTTAAAAACACAGCGGGTTCAGTTCCCACCGCGAAACAAATGTTATTAGCTTATTTTGCATTTTTTTTCTGTCCTGGGTGATAGTTACCGCGGTACTCTCATGATACCCACAGTACAGTTAATTCTAGTGTGGGGTCAGGACTATAAATGTTTGTGTCTGTTTTTTTCCATTTGAATGCTTAGAGCTGTATTTCAAGAGCGACTATCATAAACTCTTTTCAAGGTGCGTCTCAAACTGAGGTATCCGAACTTTTGCCATTTATATTCGCAATCGATGTTGTCAGCAAACGTAACGAACAATCCTTTAAGTTGTATAAACCTATTAATATTGTAAAAACGGGAATTTTCACGTACTGCACTATCGGTGAAGGCACCGACTAAGTTTCGACTCATTCCGAGAGTCTTCACCAGGGTGAGTGGTTGCGACTTTCTCCTTCCGCGTCGCGCCGTGCACTACGATATTCACGATAGTTTTTGGAATAAAATTGTATAAACCTTTTTATAGCGATATTGAAAAGACATACCTTAACCTGTTGTCAATATGCCTTTACAAATCTTAGGTACATACAACGTTTCTGGAAAGCAATAAAATTAGCAATAGGTAGCAATCAGGAATGCCATAAATTCCTAGCCGTCGTTAAGACGCCAGGCTGTCCACTCCTGGGACCCTTGACAATATTCCCGATATTCACGAGCAACAATTTCGAGACAACGCCGAAATTTATCAATAGTCCAACTTGTGTCACAAATATGTCATAATATTGTATGGGAGCACCTGCTCTTTTCAGTGACAGGTCTCGGCACACGTAGATACTGACATCTTTATTTGCTCCCGGGCTTATTTATTCGAAACTTGCGCGCCCGCTTCGGATGACCACTGTCCAGTTATAACCTGTCACTGTATTTTCCTGATCCTTTATTTTCACTTGCCAAGAATATTCCGGTCGTCCTCTCGATATTACATTCCGATACGACTTTTTATTCGTGATACATTTTTCCAATTGTCTCCGTTGCACGACTGCGAACTAACGGAATAGAATTTTCAGTTTTGATTGATAAAGGTAGACAGGTTTTCGTTTTCTTTGTTTGCGAAATTAGATTCGGGAGGTGGCGCGAAACTTCAGAGTTCCACTTGATTAATGGTGATTCAAGGAGGATTCGCAAAAACGAAACGATTTTGGGTCACCCGATTTTATTTTATTTCGGATTAGTTACCGATTTCGCACAGTGTACAGAGTCGTTTCTCGAGTAAGCGTTTTATGATTTAGATGCATGAACGCGATATTATCCCATTTGTCGAAACAACGCTCGGGCTGTGTTAATATTTGATGTGTTCTCGACTTTTCTCGAATTTAACGCGCCGATTAAACAACGCGGGGCGAAGGATTTTATGTGAATATTTAAAATGCTATATTGGTTCTAGTTGTGCAGAAAAACAACTCTGTTTTGCATAATAACATTAAGTTACGTAAATTTATTACGGGGTTCTATGTATACATTTTTATAAAAGAAAATAAGATAGATTGGCACAGGGTGTTGTGGTACTTGAAGTTCTTCATACCCACAAAATAGGGAATCCTAGTATGAGGCTAGGACTGTGTAAGTAACTGTTAGTTATTAATTATTATAATTATTGTGGCATATTTTATTGGAATATCCAGGGTTTGGTGTTTTCAAAAGGTGGTCTGTCTATCTGTCAAGACCCTTTTTCTCAGGAACTCGTGAAGGTATCTAGTTGAAATAATATCAAATAGTTATATCTTAAGCCTCTTTGAACTGTAAAAAAATTTAGTGTTTAAGGTTGTGCAGGTTAAATAAAGTCGCGGAATACCCTTTATATGATCCTATTATGCAATCGCCACTCCTTCTGCAAGTTTTGGTGATACGATGGGAATGGAGGGTGCAGGTTATATGATTTTTATTTTCATTGAAACTATCAACTTGTAACTAATAAGTGGATAGTTTCAATACAAATAAAAATTTGGATTCTGTGATCTTGATAGGAAAAGGGTTGGTGGGAACAAATTGGACACATTGTTGCTTCCCGCAGGTTGGAGGACCATTAAAATAGAAGGATTACTTTTATGGCCCGGTTGGCCCGCTTGAGATAATATCGGTAAATTTTATGGTCGTAATAAAGGGAATTCGATTTTAGCCAGTCATCTGTATGTGATTATGTATGGACTGGATTAAATAAAGAGCCTTTATTATTTTGCAAACAATAAGAAACCCCCAGAGTTATTACCAATTCTAACTTTGGTAGTAAAATGCATAAGGTTTACTAGACTTTCAGATGTTTGGATGTTTGTCAACAATAAGTTTGACCGACAATCCAGGGGTTGAATTTCACAAAAGATTTACAGAGTTTACAGTGTAAAAAACTTTACAGAGTTTACATTTACACAATCTAAAAGTGGGTTAATGAGATTCCCTTAAGAAAAACATCTCTTTAAAGCATACATTATGCAAGGTTTCGCGAAGTTATTCCGCGTTCACGCCTTCATTAGGCCCGAACAAACTTGTGATTCGAGTAGGTAACACTTGTCGACACGCTTACTTATAACCCCGGACAAACTATTCATAAGTATTTTGGGCATACAGGGGACTCCCGAGGCACCCTCCTTATTCAAATTTATCACTCAACTTTTATCCTCTAAATTCATTGTAACAGGTAATATTTCACAGGTTATTAATTACGTTACTCCGGCATCTCACGGTGTAACTCTTATTACATTATGTCAGTTGCAAATTGAAAAATTCCCCGGGCGTGTGTCCCGGTACTCCAAAGTATTTTGGCAAAATTATTCTCATTCATTAAGTCGAGAAGTGGAGGGCGCGTTCGCGAGATTGCCGACCTACCATTCACTTGTGAGTAACGAGGTGACTTCCTGTTATTAGTTATGTTGGCAAATTGTTTTTCTTACGCTTTCTTGCCTCTCGTTTCTATCGATTTAACGTTAAATCATAAAGAATTATACCTGTGATAAAACCAGTGCTAGGAATAGTTCTATTTATTTCCTTACTCAATGGTGTGTGAAACGATCTTAAAAAGTAAAGCTTAGGGTTTTTTGTCGTTTTTTCCGTATTTTTTTCAATAAACTTTTTTGTTATTGTGGAAAAAGTTGTGAACCATATTAATTAGGGGTGTATTGGGGTACTCTCAAAGGTCGGTCGGCAGTGTCCGGTTGACGCGTTCGTAATAGAATGTGTGTCCCTGGCCTCCAGCCGTCTCTCTAAGTGCCAATCCATTAATTAAAACTTATTTTGTAGCAGCAAACACGATTACTGAGTGTCCACAAATAGCCGCCCTGTGAGCCTAGTTGTGGAAGATCAACCTAAAATTATGGAGAACATTCGTATAAAAGATAAGCTATATTTGATTAATGAAATTTAAAAAAACAGAAACAATCTACTTAATGGCTTCTATTTGATGTCCTGATCATCTCCTGCATGAACTGCACTTAGGAAGATAATCAGTTTCATTTCAACATCAACATTGATCTAAAACGGCTAAGCTAAATAATGAAATTTATCATTTGCTTCTATTTTAAGCAAGAATTTTCAAGAAAATCTTATAGGATAAGAACATAGTAGACGAAAATATTAGGCACTGGTCCGCAAAATGCACTGCGTCCAATTTCGACATCCAATACAATCCACCCAAAGCTTCTGCAAAGATGGGAAATCTCTCAAAAGAATAACGTTTAGCACGAGACAAAGACCGATCTAAATCTCCTCTGGCGAGGCTTCCACCGGGCCACTATTTACTTTTCCCTAGGGATCTCGCACTTCGTCAGCTCGTGGCGTCCGAACCCAATTTCACAAAGCGGAAAACCTGCACTTTATCTCTTCAAATCGAATGCAGTGAAAATTCTAGGTTGGCATTGAGCGTCTACTTGTATAACGTACTCGACAATGAGTCGGGCCGACGACGTGTCCTGCGACTGCCTCGGGGCTATAATCCCGAAGTATTCGCGTACGTGCCACCGCTGCCATTCGAAGATAATTCCTCCTTATAATTTCCCATGCTTAAGTCGGCGTAATGAAGTTTATTCGTCGCTACTTCATTGCGAGTCGTTTGCGAGAAGCGGCGAGGAATGTAATCAGTTGCGAACTAATACCGTGTCGTTGAAGCCCCCCTCGTGTATGGAAATGCCTTGTTGGAGCCACCGTTAGTTCTTTTGATTGCTGGCTCCTCCTTGTCGAATTAAAACCGAGATCGAGCTCGGGTGATTTCAAGAAAATTAAAGGAGCGTTTCATTTCAGCAATTGCCTCTTACGGTTAATATTAGTATGATTGTGGGTGCTCCTCTTGCTGTGAATCCAAGGACCTAGTTATTTTGTCGTCAAAGTTTATTTGAATTATTTGAATATCTCGCTGAGTATTACACCAGCAGTTGTATTTACGCATATCAATGACATGGCCCTGCCTTTGATACATGGTTTACTTATAAGTTCGTTGCTCAAAGGAAACGCAGATGTGCGGTTGAAACGGAACTTAAATATATCGCATGCAATGCACTCAAGTTCACGCAGATTATGTGCAGGTCATTATAAACTTTAAATTGTCGGGATACGATCGAGACTTTCATATCAGGGTGACTTGGAATAGCATGATTAATGCATTTTAAGAAACATTTTAGTTGCAACAGAAAACTTTGACTCGCGGAGCATGACGGAGCTCGATGGTACAAGGGTGACTCTTTAGACTAACTTTACAGTATCCAGACTATGCATTATGCAAGTATTCGTTTATGTTAGTCAAAAACAGGACCCAAAATAACAGTAGGAATCTCCAAGAAATGAAAATATACTTTTGGTTTCTATCACATAGGATCGGCAGCACTAAATTTAATTAGAAGTTTATATCATTGAAGTTCCTTATTTTCAATGTACTTGCTTTCGCTGTCTCCTTTACCATATGCAAATTAAATTACACTCAGGTTACTTCGCTACACTGTGGAAGGAAGAGTCCATTCCTTTATACACCGATCTACAGTGTGATCTAAAAAAAAACTTATTTTTTATCATTGTTATAATCTACAGTTTTAAAGTAGTTGAAGCAGTTTATAATGCAATCGATGTTATAGTCAGTCAAATTTGTCCAACAGAAGTGAAAAATAATGGAAGAATCAAAAACAATCTAGAGTTTTACAAATGCAAAACAAGAGCGCCTTTACTGCTAAAATGAGTATTTCTTAAGAGCCGTGAAAGTGTACCACCAAGTATAACAGCGCAAACATTACCACAAAAGACACCGAAGGGGTGGCACACACAGAGAACAACAATAAACTTGGCCGGATCCGCTGACCACTGCAAAAAGCGCATCGTCGTGTCCGCCGCGTCCCCAACACAATACCAACTTAAATTGTTCGTGAAAATGCTATGCTCTCGACGGTTTCAATTTCCTCGCGAACTGCCCTGCAGATGTTTGGATGACTCATAAATATGATTTGAAAATCGTTTTATGTATAACTCATAAAGTTTTATCTTCACCGAACGTTGAGGTTCTCGATCTCGGTTCCAGTTAGTTTCCTCCACAAAAGCTGCAGACGTTTTAATATCGGACCGTCTGCTAACACGGCATCTATCTGCCGGTGTAAATTTCACAGCGGCAAAACGGCCCTTCGGCACGCCATCTCTGGCTGGTCAAATAATACCGTCCTAATGGCTAACTATTGCTTCTATTGCCTAATGTATTTCGGCGGAATGGAATAATGTCGGCAGCTTCGCTAGTGCTGGCCGGAGGTTGCGCTTTAGATAGTACTTAGTGCAGTTGAGTCCGTCGGAAGTACCTTGCCGCTATTCAATTTCGGTTTATTAAAATACAGTTATTATGGTGTTATGAATAAGTCTGGCCAGACTGCAAATCTGGCTATGTGAATGTAACTTTACGAGAGCTGCCCTCCGCTTAGAGAGGTTTCTATTATATTAAACTGGAATGCCTTTTGAATAATGA
The DNA here is from genome assembly GCA_958496245.1 of Perizoma flavofasciatum. NCBI lineage: Eukaryota > Metazoa > Arthropoda > Insecta > Lepidoptera > Geometridae > Perizoma > Perizoma flavofasciatum. The sequence continues at coordinate 5,331,285 of OY292425.1, read as the reverse complement.
AACAAGCCTGCATTCATTACTCGTATTATTATTTTCAACCGACTTTTAAAAAAGGAGGTTTACAATTCGTCGGCTATGTATCTTTTTTTATATCGGCCGTGAGTATTAGTCGTTTCGGGTGTTTTTTTTTAAATTATCTCTAATTGCATCTATAAAAAGTTTATCCATCTATAAAAAATATGTTTTCTAATTAATGACTGTCTTGATAAGCTGATTACTCCAAGAAGGTTGGACCAACCTAGATTATTTTTATCTTTGCTGTCCTGCAGCAAAGAAAAGATTGAGGTAGCATAAACTGGTTGAATAGGAATAAAATCCTACTACTATTATAAACGCGAAAGTTTATGAGGATGGATGTTTGTTACTCTTTCACGCAAAAACTACTAAACGGATTTTGATGAAACTTTACAGTAATATAGCTTATATATCAGAATAACACATATGCTACTTTTTATCCGGGTAAATAGCTAGCTGGTATTATAATAAATAGCAAATTACTTTGCTATTTATTATAATACTAGCTATTAGTATACCTGTGTAGTTTTTCAAAACATCTTAGAAAACGATTTATACAGCTTAAGAATATTCCGATACTTTTTGGTGGTAAATTTTTCTGAGTATTCGGCAATCAGTCGGTTATTTGAGTCTAAAACATTTTTGTCCTCTATTATTAAATCGTGTTACTTAGTTACGAACGAAAAAAAACAATATTTGATAGTTCACAAGATATTACGGTTAATTCGTTGATAAACTATATGACATATTTTTTTACAAAAAAATGGAAATTTACCATGGTTTGTAAGCTTAATTGTTCCTGATACTTAGGCACTGTTGCATGTACCGTGATCACGGGGGAACTGAAGTCATTGCGGGAAGATGTCAGTGGCAGACGAATCTATCTACCCTTTTTCTCTCTTTTATGCGAACGATACTATACAACTATGTGAGAGGCCTATAAATGGCCTAGAATGTATACCGCCAGAGTTGACCCAACGGCTGTAAATAGTCTCAACGCTATCAAATTCATTTGTCTGGATACGAGAGCAAAGCAAACACCTACTTATGCATACTAGCGATGCAACATTAGCAAATAACGGATACATAATCAATACCACGGGCTTATGTAATTATTAACTAAGTAAACATAGGCCTCTATCGCGGCATCCTTGTACTCGTTCCGCAAACAATGGCGGACCGTACACAAATACCCATGAATTATTGCTCCTGCAATAATTATGACTACATGCCAATTCGATTTGGGTATTAGATTGTTTAAAACAATGAGATAATGGTGTTTGGTAATTAATTTAGGTGTTGGTCTATATCGTATATCAGTATCATGGCACTGAGATTTTTTGGGTTTGTCTACGTGTGGGTGGGTAGTTTATATTAAAGTTTAAATTATCTAATTTCAAAGTAAAAGGTCAGTTTATTTTCTCTAAAGTTACCTAGTTCTAAAATAAGTTAGTTCTATATAAACTCGTTTGAAGTAGAACTTAGTTTATGACATGCAATAAATTAGCACCTATCATAATAATATCAAACTTCTAGAATATATTCTAGATGTCTTGGGATCGAATAATGCACATCACATTTGTATTTACTAATTAGTAGCAAAGATTCAACATACAACGTCACCTAGCTGAAGCCATACATATTATTAATACTCAAGTTTAAGATGGCAGATGTCGCTGCTATCACATACACGCAGTTCAAACATTGCAGTCAAACTTGTAACTAACTCGCGACTGTAGGTACTACCCTGGTACATAGACGAGCTTGGTAATAAATAAACAAGGAGTGTGTTGAAGCCGATAAGACAGAGCGACAGAGCAACGCTTTGTGACGAAACCTCTCTAGAGTTGAATCTTCAGCTTCCCCACACGTTAGATATACACAACCATTATACAAAATTACACAGGGACCATTGTCTTTCATTCGTGTCAGGTCGGAAAATGCAGTAGAGCGACGCAACGTTGAGATTAGTCCAAATTCAAGCTTAAATTTTAATCGCCGTTAAACCTTTCTAAACGTCTTCGGGAAAGCGCCTTTAAGAAAATTTAAGCTTCGTTTTCTTGAATGTATGCCATCATACGATATTACATTTATTGAAGGTGGAATAATTATGTTAAAACTTTTGGCTAGAATTTCTGGTTCGTTGGATATGTTGGTAAATGAATTTTATCTCGTTTCTTAGCATTAAACAGTTTCAGATTTAACTCAAACTTACGTAATTCTCAGATTATTGCTTGTAACGTTGACAGATATATAAATGCAATTGAAGTGATATGTAGGTAATTTAGTTCTTAACTTGTAAAAGCATAATAATGGTACTCGTATAACCAAACCTAAAGATTGATTCCATTTGACGCAATATACTTGTATTTCACATTAGGAAGTATTTTTTCGGCAAAATGTAAATCAACTCGACGTTTTTAAGTTAATACATGACATTATTATTCGGCGCCATGTAAATGTGCAAGTAAAAGTATTATGAAACTTTCACGTAAATTGTGAAATCAAATCCGAAAGCAGAAGTAAATTTGTACAAAACTTAAAACCGACTTCTGTATTCCTTCTTGTATTAAAGCGCCCTCTAGGAACGTGTGGTATATTACATATAAGAACCTGTAATAGTTTAAAAAGACAAGTGCATGCTAAACTATTACAATAAAACTGTATCGCAATCAGTTACGCCGTTTGACATTCCATTATCTATTGCAGCGCCCGCATTTAAATCGAACCATCTGTTTGGTAGCTTTTAATGCCACAGACAGACAGGCAAAGGCTTCTGAAACACCCTACTTTGTATCAATGACGTTAGGAGCTCGTGTATGCGACGTCATTTGTTTGTGTTTTTTTATTCAAATTATTGGCAAACTAGCAAACGTATGCGTAGTGGGTCGTATGCAAACTAGCATACGACTCACCTGTTGGTAAGCAGTTACCGTAACCTATGGAACGCGAGTGTTACCAGAGGTAACTCGCGCATTGCCGGCCGAAGTTACTATTGTTAATGTTGTTATCATAGGTATATCTCCAAAACGACTTATCCGATTCAAAGTCGGTTTTTTGCAATCGATTTATATGACTTCAATAATTGTTCTATGAATGGATTTATTGCCGCAAGTCACTAGGGGGCGCTGCAATAAACGATAGAAAACACTTCGGTGGTTTTAAAACTTTCAAAAATGAATTTGTAGTGTCGGGAAAAGAACAAATGGTTCTCACTTAGTGTAACATCCACCGAGCAAATCTAAAAATATGTTTTTTGTTAAAGTTTGGTTGTTTGTTGCTAAGGATCTCCCTAACGGCTGCACCGATTTAGATGTTTAGGGATCAGGTTTTCATTCGTTCGTAATATAAAAATAAGTCGTAAGCAAATCATTGCCGTGCACTTGTTTATCTCTTTTTAATATATTTTTTATTTGTCAAACGCTATCTGGGCTTCCGCGATACAGGCTACCTAATGCGGAGCTCATTGTTAAACTTATAACTTAGGCACATACTATTTTTGGAAATAAAGCATTTTGTATTTGTTATTTAGCCGTGGTCGTGGTATATAATTAAAAAAAATATTGGTAATATTATTTAATTTTACTGCTGATTTATTATCTTGCTAAATAGAAAAAAAATACAGTCACAGAAGTATTATTTTTCACTTGGCTTTTATTTTTGCGCGCGTCTACATCGCCATCCAACATCGGGTGGGATTCTAATCAATTTAATTTATCAGGGATCCCCCGAGGCGGGCATTCACTTCATTTAATGCGCGTATTTTGCGGCTGGGCTGATTGTTTTGAACCATTCGCCTGTGCGGTCCATTTAGATTAATTATGGATTACTTAATTTTGCTGAGGAATACTGCGTGATTGGTTGCATTGTTGATCGTGTTTGGCGTTGCAAATTTATTTGATTTGTCTTTCATACCTAGTTATGATATTAATTTCTTATTCACTTTACAAATTAAAATCCTTTACACCGTAAAAAATTGCTTACAAAAAAGCTTTTCAATCATGCACTAGGTAACAACTTCAATGTACACGGATGATAAAACATTTAACACAACTAATTATCAAAACAAATGTTTTTCTAATTTTACACAGAGAGGTCAACACCAAAAACCTGTCATGTTTACCCACTCAGATATTTGTAACATAATAGAGTAAATTAAACAGAATCAATTATTGTTTGCATAACGAATTGTATCAACATAATAATGCTGATAGCAACCGGGATTAAGTTAATATAGCCGCGTATAATAGGTACAAGTAGATAAGTTTTTGAACAAAATAAATCAAATTTATTTATGTTAACGAGAGTAGGCAGCAGTAGAATTTTATTAAAATGCAAAATATGTAATTGCACCGTTTGGTTTTGATTCCGCACACAACTGACCACAGCAAAGCCACATTAGTGGATAGAGCTTTGTTTCCTGCCCCTCTTTGGTTATACACGATGGAACTTAAACGGCTCAGCACCATAAACACGCACTCTTAATTTATGGATGACGAGATTTTGATACTGCAATTCTAGTAAGCCAGAGTCCGCCGCCTGTATGTGGGTACGCTGATACATTTACTGGTTTAGTTTTGCTGTGTGATATGCTAAACTAAAACTATCTACATTTACCCCCTAAAATGTAGTTTTAGTTCAATTGAACGAAATCGGGGGGCAGCGGGTTAGTAGCAGGCTGCGACTCAAGAGGTGCAAGTTCGATTCCCGAAGTGGGACAAATGTTTGCATGTTCTGCAGATATTATATCACAGTACTCGTAGTTCCTGATTCCCACAATACAGGGACTTTTAGTGTGGGGTCAGTACTATAAGCTTTTTTTTAACATATTATGTGGTGTACAATAAAGTGTTATCTATCTATCTAACGGCGATAGGCTTACAACCTGTCACGTAGAATGCTAACTTGGTATATGCAAATCACGGACATGGGCCAGTGTTATGTTTGGACGTGCCACTGACTACCCTTAACTAGGTACCCTCAAAGATCTACCCACTGAGTAGGAATATCTGAGGATTTCCAACATGGGGAATACAGACGTAAGCAAATTTTTTTTTTTTTTTTTTTTGTGTGGTACTTTGCTTGAGAATTTATCGGATTCATCAGTCTATTTTGGTCAGTTGGTCACAATTCAAGACTTGTTATCTTATTTTCGCGTACTTACGAAAGTGTATAAAACAGAAAATACATAAGTATATCTGTCTGTTGTAAATATAACAGACGTCAATCCGAAAAGACAGGGACCTATTAATTACAGTCGTAAATAAGACGCCAATCGAAAAGGGCGGGATTAAGGATGGCATTTTGTCCCGACAACTAATAAAGGAGATACATTATTATTGCAATCGATATGTAAGAGCGGTGACATTTAAGCTACAGATTAGTTCATTGAACGTAAACACTAATAATTACAAAATTTTAGTTTGCACAACAAATATAGGTTCAACAAGGTTCATATAAAAATCCTTCAGATCATACTAAATTACATAAATTGTCATAAATAATAATTATAGGGACAACCTCTTCTTTTTTTATTCCAGAAATCAGCACGCTGCTTATTGGCCAAGTTAAACGTTTTAGGATGTTATTTTTAAAAGCCTTATTTAATTTGGGGGAGAACTCAATTGTTATTTCTGTAATGATCCCTTGCTCCGATATCAAATATTTGATCACTAGCCTCTGCCCACGATTTCATCTAGGATATCCAAATAAATAATGGTCTATGACGTGTTACTATTCACGAACTTACTCTGATCTAAATTCAATAAACCATTTCAAAGATCCTTAGTAAAAACATCTATACACCATCCATCCAAACTGCATTTAATATTGAATAACTGACGACCGACGTGGCGCGGTGGGCGAAGGTCCGCCTGTGACACAGGAGGTTGCGGGTTCGATTCCCGCCCTGGGACAAATGTTTGTACGATCTGCAAATATTTGTTCTGGGTGTTCTGGGTATTTTCTATGTATAATAAAAAAATATTTATCTATGAAATGTATTGTATTAAGTATATCAGTCATCTAGTACCCATAACACAAGCTCTGCTTAGCTTGGGGCTAGATGATGCTGTGTAGATTGTCCAGCAATAAAAAAAAAAATATTAGAAGGACCATAAAGGTTGCTCGTAAAAGATTTTTTTTAGGATAGTTGGAAGTACGCTTAGAAAATTCGAATGCTATTCCAATAATTTGTAACCAGCAAATTTTATTAAAAGAAATGCCAATCGAAGGCCGCATTTGCTTCGGCAACTAATAAAGGAGACAATATTGCATTCGATACGTATAAACGCGAGTAACATTTGGGGCGTGATATTAATTTCGCCAGTAATTGCTATCGGCTGGGAGCCTGCAGCTATGAGGCCATGAATACGGGAGTTACCGCTATTTGTTCCTGACGTTGCGGTTTAGGGTACCGTCCTATATTTATTTTCTAAGAGTCCAAACAATGCGCGTGGGTTAACAGGTTCGGCTCAAACGCTGCGGAAAACAAAGGGATTATCGAATAGTTATTATCCGCGTTATTATCTATGTATAATATGTATGTATTTACAAAAAAAAGTATATTAGTAGTATATCCGTCACGTAGTTCCCATAATACAAGCTCTGCTTAGTTTGGGGCTAGATGACGCTGTGTGAAAAATGTCCAGCAGCATTATTTATTTAGTTATTATTATTTAGATATTACAGTGGGCTAATAGAGTATGTAGAGTATGTATGTGTGAGTAGAGCTATGCTCGGAGTCTCTCTGAAGGATAAGATTCCGTCAGAGAACTAAAGTTATCGACATAGCTCAACGAATTAGCAAGCTGAAGTGGCAGTTGGCCGGTTATATCTCGCGAAGAACCGATAACCGCTGGGGTAAACGTGTTCTTGAGTGGAGACCGCGACTCGGCAAACGTAGTGTAGGACGCCCTCCGGCCAGGTGGGATGACGATCTGCGAAAGACTGTAGGCAGATGCTGGATGCGGCAAGCTGAAGACAGGGCGCTCATTAGGAGAGGCCTATGTCCAGCAGTGGACTAATATAGGCTGATGATGATGAATAGAGTATAGTTACTGTCATCTTATGAATAAGACTCAGCCACTAAATTATAATTATCTGATAGAAAGCGGTTACCTTCGCCTATTTACATCTGAAATACCTCTGGCATTGTTGATGGTGTATCTGCTTTATAGGACTCATTTTACATTTTAAGGCATGATATAGATTTCCATAAAATATAATTATGTAAAAGATTTTTCTACGCCTTTGTTGATTAAAAAGCGGGTTTTTTCTATAAGGCAAAAAAATATGCGTATAATACCCAATTAATCCGTGCTTTCATAAGCTTATTAGCGGATTTCGCAATAGAGTATTGAAATGTTCTTCCGTTGTAGAGTAAGAAAATAAGACGCGTCCTCTCAAAGATAAGTAGGACGTAACTCCATTCGGTAAAGGGCCTCTCCACTCGTAGCTGGCGCAGTGCTACCAATATTGGAAGAGCTCCCGCGCCTCTCGTATTTATATAGAAATTAGACGAGATAGGGGTATCGAAAGGTGCGTAGCAGGTCGATCATCACTGGTTGGTCTGTGTAGTCGGCTTGACGCGCGGTGTGAACGGAGGCCCTCGTTATTTTCAATTTCCATACACGAGCGCCTACTCTATACGTTTTTACATACGAGTATGAGAATCGAGTGTATTAACCCATGAATCTTATAAAGACCTGGCTGATTTAATACGATACCGAACGCTGTTACAATTGTTTCTCCATTAATTTTCCTCGGCAAGAGCTTTATTGCGGATTGGACCATCCTTCGATTTTACTTTATCATCGTAATATGGTTTATTATGGTTGGTAGAACGTACGATTTAAGAATTTGGTAAGGATTAATTTTGTAAAATGTTTTGAAGTTTAGCTTAATTTGTCTCGTATATGTATTATAATCTAGTTTCCACGAAATTAAACGTTTAATGAAATGGTTTTGAGCTTTCAGAATAATTCACTCAGCAGAACGAAGAGCACAAACACACATGTAAAACGTGTTTTATTCACAGAAACATACTAAAACATGGGACAAAATTACCCGAGTTATGCTCTCATCAAAATAGCTGCATAAAACAAATAAAATTACTTCAACATTAACATAAAGCTTTGTTGATAAAAATGCCGGAATTCAGTGTCAAAAGAACTCTACCGTTTTAATTCCAAGTAAAATGAAATAATGTATTTGTTTTGTGCTTTTACAGAAAGCCACGTGCGTTTCCTTTGCTTTTCTTCAGAAAAATGTAAATGAATCGTAATGAATATTTTTTACCAGCGACATGAGAAAGAACGGTTAAATAAATTTGACCAATTTTCAAAGGAAGTCCCGCTTGAAATATTAGGGGAGGTGTTGTTATTTCACGTTTCTGGCAGCACCTGTAGGTAGCGGGCCGTCCGAGTACTCCGAGAAAATGGTATTTCCATTTTTACAATTTCAATTTAGTATTAATTCGAGTTGGGAGCACGGTCGGGCGCGCCGCCACATGTAAAATATGGATCGGCTAAGTGAAATTAAAATGCTCTATAAATTGTGATTTTTGCAAGTCCTAAAGTGGAGAAGGCTTTTTATTATTTATCGCCTGTGCCGTGGTGGCCAGCGTTCGCTTACTGAAAATCGCTGTTATTATTCAATTTACTTGTTCGAAATATTAACTTCAATATGAATAATCTTTGTATAATCCGCTGGGCGTGGGCATGTTTGTATTATTTTCTTCACTTTGTCTACTGTTAATAGACAAAACATTTGAATTGCTCTAGTTGATAGCTACCAAAGCTTTAAAAAAGTGAAGTAAATAATTCAAAACACAAACGCATACAGGCCGACTGTAAATATTATTTTAGGAGACTAAGCTGAATGCGTAGTCAGAATATTATTTTACGTTATCAGTCAAAGAAATAGACTTTTGTTTACATAGGCTCAATCTAATTTGTTCAGAATAATTAATATCTTAAAACAATATAAGATAACTTTTTGTTTTATTTATCCCAATGGTCCCTAGAGGATCAAAACTGTGAAAAATGTTGTTTATTACTTAAAAGAAATATATGGTGTTTTCTAGGGATAAGCAAACATTTTAAAAACATTCGACTTTTAAAATAAACTTGAATGGAACAAATATACGTAAGCGTCGTTAGAGCCGGCGAGTTTGTCCCGCAATCAGTGAGACAGCTCGCATCGGCTCGCTCTGTACCTCTACATTCGAGACACTTCTATTTTTTTATTTTTTCTATAGTAAGGTAAGAACGTTTCCTACAGTGTACAGGTGCAGAATTTATAACGAGTGTACCTACAGAGGAAATCACATAAAAAATTTCACCTGGCTTAAAAAACCAACAACCACTAGGAAAAAAGATATTGGGGGGGGGGGGCAACTAAAAATATAAAAACGGTATAACACAGTGGGCTTTATTCAGATGTGGAATTTTCATATGTCAAGAAAAATATTATGCGCATGCCATAGTTTTCGAGCGTTTTACGTTTAAATATTTAAAAAAGTATTTTAAAAAAGTCAATAAATTAAAGTTACAATTGAATCACTGTTCAAAAGTTCCAGAAACAATATAAAAAGTAAACTATAAAGATCGTTCAGAACAAAGGAATCCCAACGAACAATTAATCATGTATTACATGTTTATAGTCAAGTCCATTTTCATGTTCGTGATCAGTTTTAACATGTTATTTTTTTGTTTCAGGGGATTTGGCTTCATCACATTCGCGGATCCTGCTAGCGTAGACAAAGTATTAGCTCAGAACACACACGAACTAGACGGAAAAAAGGTAAGTCATACTTTTTAGGGTTTTGTATCTCAAAAGGAAAAAAACGGAACCCTTATAGGATCACTTGGTTTTCCTTCCATCCGTCCATCCGTCTGTCTGTCAAGACCCTTTAGGAATGCGTGGTCTACGGTCCCTTAAAGCTCTAAAAAAACACGCTTCTGAGTCAACGCAATAAAAAAATACGGCCATTCGTGGGACATATTTTGATACTTGCAAATAAATCAAAATCTATAGGGTACTTCCCATTAACCTAGAATCATACAATTAGGCAAGAAGAAAGGTCTCACATCACAAGTAAAGAAAAAAGTCCGAAAATCGTAAATTTGTAGTTTTATCAAAATTATACATTTTTTTTGCGATTACAACCCTACACTTGCATTGGAAAATTTACCGTGATGAATGAATGAATGAATGAAAATACTTTATTGTACACCATAAGAAAATAAAAATAAAACTATAAAAAAACTAAACTCAAAGTACAATGGGCGGTCTTATCGCTTAGAAGTGATCTCTTCTATCGATGTATGGGCGAAAAAATTTTACTACAATGTTAAGTTTGTCTTCCTATCCGACTTATCTTTTCGTTAGAGCAATGTTTGGTGATTTAATAGTTTATGAAATGTTAATTATTTTAGTGAATATACAAGCTTGTACGGAACCCTCGGTGTGCTAGTCAGACTCGCATTTGTCCGGTTTTTCTGTTCTACATAAAGTCCTGCTGCAAAGAATGTCACACCTATACATACACCATTTTGTACACCTAGTATTGACCCAAGGTGGCTCATAGTGACTGGCTTTTTCCCAGTTATTTTTTCCAACTTATTGGTACAGTATAGACTATAAGTAGTTTTGAAACGGGGGTTGACGAGAACAGAGAGACAGCGTCAATTTCAATGACGTTTATTTACACGGTAGCCATCAGAGTCCATCGTGAGAGTAAGAGTCTGGAGGATCCAGGACATAGTCAGCAGACTACCCACATTAAGATTAGTATTCGGAACTGAGATAGGTACGACTCTGTATCCGCATTGTATCTCAACTCAAATCTCGAAGTATAGTTTTATTGCTCAATAGAATGGACGATACAAAATAAATATTTTACTGACGTGGGTCAAAACGCATTAATAGCGCCTCTAATTTACTAGTGCCGACATCTAATTCTTATAAAACTTGGTGCTACAGTTTTTAATTACCAGAAAGACATGGATACACAACAAACTAATTTTATATCAAAGCTGAAAGAAGAGTACCAGACAATTCATATTACAATCAGAGTACCAGACAATCAGCGGAGGGAGAAAGTCGCGATCGCTCACCCTGATGAAGACTCTCGAAACTTAGTCGGTGCCTTCACCGATAGTGCGGTACGTGAAAATTCCCGTTTTTAAAGTATGAATAGTCAAGTTCACGTTAGTTTTTGAAAGTACCAGACAAGAAATACGTGGAGTAAAAGAGGGCAAAAAAAATATTGAATACTTTTATTAGCCTAGGCGCAACCCAGCAAAATGTTTTAACTCTTTTTTCTTGACTGTACATAATTTGCAAGGCTGTTCTCAGGCCACATGAAGTTTACGAAGTTTCTTTCGACTATTCGATCAGGGCCCCTGATGGAATGCGATTACCGTCACCTCGATATTCGTAACACTGGGACATTGCGAATGTGTTGCTTGTCCGGAAGAGCTCTATTTTGTGATCTCTGTGTTTTCACAATTCTTGTTGGGATTGCCTACCAGTGCCTTGCCGATCTATCCATAAAATACCATAAAAACAGCTTAAACTTGTTTACCTCATTTATTCAAGATTATTGACTACTCAAATAAGCCGGAAATGAAACATTTAATTCACAACGCCGGGATCTTTCCATTGTTTTAACATAAATTTTCTAGGAATTATTCATTAGGTTGAAGGCATATTCAATTTTCTCATTGCGAAAGCTTTTGCTGAGGTGATTCTACGCCTTAATTATTTAGTATTTACAAAAATCTGAAAGAATCCGGTTTAGAAATGCGTTGGCTGTATTAATAGCTAGCTATTAATACAGCCAAAAAGCTAGAAAAGCTGTACTTTTCATTATTTACTCTTTATTCTTAATTGTACTAAATACATATAAACACATTCATATAAGACAGAATGAGAGGACATAACAGTACAGAGGCCAGCTTAACCTTAAAAAGAGTTTATTGGCTTAACAAAATTGAATCGATCATTTTTTTTAATTTATCGACATTTATAAAACTTTTACTCTTTATATTCAAGACTAAGTATAAAATTCATAAAAATTCTTATCTACTAAAGTGAATTTATAGTTTTTCAATTATTTTAACATAATATTCTAGTACTGTATATTGCCAGTATAATAATTTGCCAGTGTCGGACACAAATAAGCTTACCAAAACAGTATGAATATCAGCGTGAATTTCACGTCACCCCCGGCCATACAGTCGGGCAAGGTGTTAAATCAGAGCTCTACCCTTAATATTCAGACACAATAATATATTTTACCAAAAGTTAAAATTATAACGTACAATTTTAATATTCACACTTTATGTACGCGGTAAAATCACACTCCTGGTTTTTGGTGTCGCACATTGTGAAGAAATTATTCGATTAATAAGCTTCTGGTGTGTGGTTTGCTTAGTTCGTTTTAGGACTTTCAAATTTTGATATGGCTGTTGACAAATGCTTGGAAAATAGAAATAGGTTATTCCAAAAACTTAACTTTGATCATTCATATAGTAAAAAAAAAATAAGTTTCCTTTTTACAATATATAAAACAGATTTTCCTAACGTAGGAACTATCGTACTAACAAATCAAATAAATAACATTTGTAAGTTTTTAAACGCTTATTACATTTGGTACCACTTACCACAACCGTACTCGTAGTTCCTGTTACCCACGACACAGGAATTCTACTGTGGGGTCAGAACTATGTGTCTGTTGGGTGTTTATTTATTATTTATTAGTATGTTAGCCTGCCAAAAGTAACCACCAATATGTTATTTTTCTTCAACGGTTCTTAGGATTTTGTTTTGAGTTTTTTTTTGACTAAAATTTGGCACTAATATGTTTGTAACAAATTAATCACTTAAATAGTTTAAAATTTTCAATGGTGTGCCAAGGCAACAGCCTGCAACTATATGCGGTAAAGTTACAATTGTTAATTTTTAATTATTTCTCGTTCAACTTCAAGCGTAACAGTTTAAGCGATAATTTAATTACCCGGGAACTTGAAGGAGTTTTGCATTTGTTTACGTAATTTGTGAGCCCTTAAGTTTATAACTTCTCTTTATAACTTATTGCAAATGCATCTTTAGGACGACGCGCCCTTAACATTTCAGTGTCACTTATTTAGTATACAAGTCTCTTAAAATCTCTGATGTGTCAGAAAAAAGCATTACATGGTCTATTGTAATGCTTTTTTCTGACTTGTGGTTATAAAAACCTATGTAAAAACCATCCTTGAAGTCGTACAAGGACATCATCAGTAGCGAAAACCATATTTCAATCGACTATGCCGTTTTGGCGAGAAATGGTCACATACACTCAAACGAACAACCTCTTATGGCAAACGCATATACAGATTCCTGACGTAGTTGGTACAAATAGCAGGTATTCAAAATCATTGGCGATTTTTTACAATTCTATTGTGCAAGAAACTTGGACAAAGATGTTTTTGTGAATATTTACATACTTATACCATTTGATAAAATTGCAAACACTTTGGGTTAATCCTAAAAGCTTTTTCTAATTTAGACATACATGAATAGTGGGCGAAAGACGCAGAAGGTTTGCGGGTTCGATTCCCGCCACGAGATCAATTTTTGTATGATCTGTAAATATTTGTCTCTGGTTTGGGTATTTTAATGTATAATATTTATGTATTTACAAAAGTATATAAGTAGTATTATCAGTCATGTAGTTCCCATAATACAAGCTCTGCTTCGATGATGTCGTGTGGAAAATGTCCAGGATTATTTATTTATTTATTTTAAGATAAAACTGAAATTAGTATCATGTAAAAAGAGCCATGTTAGCTCATTGGGCGGAGCCACGACTTGGGACATAGGCTTGCAATCTGTACGTGAAATACTAACTACATACTTACAAAACATGCTAATATTTTACATGGCCCGTGCCAAACATGGGCATGTACTAATTTTTAATATGAATATAATGTTTCGACGTGCCTCTGACTATAGAGGGTCTATTTGGTATCCTCAAAGATACACACAGAGTATGTCCATCATGGGGAATATAGTGGTGTATGTTTTTTTTGTTAATATTTTTATATAGCCATTATAATAATATGAATTAAAATAATGATACAAATAATCTTATTTGTATCTTAGTAATTCCATTTTTGATTAGGAAATGCTCGTAATGGAGAAAAAAATTGATTACTATCATTCGCCGCATAGTACCAGCATAGTAAAAGTAAGAATTAGATTGATAAATACATATAAAATGAAACAAATACATAGGCGAACTAAACGCTAATTAGCATTTTTTCAGCTAACGTTTGTATTATGAAGGGTGGGGTGAGTTACAACATTTCACAAACATAACGGTCGCAAACATGTTTTGATAGAGGCTCTTCAAGACCGTTCTTCATGATGTTATATTGGTGATGTGAAGTGGATGATTCTCGGCTGAAGGTGATGATAAATACGTTAAAATACACCGTGACCGGCAAAATCGGCCGGCGCCGCACACATACACGACGTGATACATTTTTGTAATCTCTATGTATCATGCAAACGCAAAGTTCTATGCGTATTCTATGAAGATTAAGCACGACGGAGTAGGTGCAATATGCCACCTACTTCGTCGTTGTTTTCTCTGATTAAATTGTAGTCGACGGCGAAAGATTAGCTGAGAAGGCTCGCAAATTGATCAAGGAGAGCATTTTCTCAATTTAAATACAAATAAAGGATGGTAGAGCTTTGCCTTGCCTTTAATGTCTTCTAGCGTTCAATATATATATATATATATATATAATTGTAAATGAAACAATTTTTCATTTTTAATACTACGATGAGGCAAAAAAACCTACAGGCCAATTGGTGGTTAGCGATTACCGTAGCTTAAGAACGCTTTCAATACCAGAGGTATCACTCATTGCCATCATGAGATATCAATATGAAAAATCTCATGTAATTCACCGGCAATCATAAGCCTTCAAACCGGAACACAGCAATGATAACATTACTGCTTGACCGCAGAAATAGGCAGGATGGTAGCAGTTCCCCGGACGAACCCTTTTACAGAAGGTCTAATACTATTTTTATTATTTAACTATTGTATAGAGGTATAATACAGGTTTCTATTAACACAGTGGAATTTTTTGCTTATAAAAAAACATGATTCCTAATTTATTGATTACCTAATTTATGGCATAACCACATAGTGTTTTTATTCTGCTATCAAGCAATTCGAGCATTGCTGTTTCGGTTTGAAGAGTATTAGTAATAAGAAATTATAAGCACAGACTTATATCTCTTTGGCAGGAAACACATCAGCATCTTATCTTACTGACATTAATCGCTTACCGTCTAGTAGTCTGCCTGGTGTGCCTCTTAATAACTAAAAAATACAAAAAACAGTGTCGGTTAAATCTTTCTTAATAAAATGAACAAAATTCTAAAGTATATTTAATTCCGAATAGAAATACAACCAGCGAAGAAAATTAAACTGTCAAAGAAGATTTTTATAAGCTTTGGATAATCGAGTTATTTTTGAACCCTTCAGTTAATATACCTGGCTTGAAAGGAATATCCTCTAGGATTTTTATTGAAGTAGACCGGGGATTAACTTGTTATTATAATTTTCAAAATAATTGGAATTGAAATTTTCTTAGTAATTTTTTGCAGTCGGTAATCGTCTTATTGTGGTTGCCGATTTTATTTAAAACTAGCTGCGCCCCGCGGTTATACCCGCGTAAGTTTCGATTCCGTGGAAATATCGGCGAACTAATTAAATTTTAGAACACAAAAGCTGCTATTGTGACTTAACTATGATAGTAAGATATATTCCCTCGCAGAATTTTTGTAGGTAATAATGAGTACTTTAATCATGTAGTACATAATTTTTATGTATCATCAATAGTTTTCTCAGGGCACGCCAAATAATAAATGTTATAGGCAAAATTTTGCTACTTTGGGTAACATTATTGCAATTTACAAAGGATCTCTATTTTTTTGAAAATAAATTATAGCACTTCCTGATAATTTAGCTTTCATTTGGTGAAAAAATGGTTAAAATCGGTCCAGTAGTTTTGGAGCCTATTCGATACAAACAAACAAACAAAAAATCCTCTTTTTAATATTAGTATAGATATAGGCAGAATGTTGAACTCAAGGCCCGATTAACCTGACGCGGTGATGGCATAGGGTAATAGTTGCCAAAGTTCGTGTTAATGTATTGATCGCCACTGCAACCAATACATTCGTGTTTTTAAGTTTTTTTGCTAATTGTTTCTGTTAAGTTTTTTAACTATAAATAGGTCTGAGTGGGAAGATATTTCCACAAGGTTTTAGGAGAAAATCTATCATACTTTCAATTGATTATAGAAAAATTGACGTAATTTCAAAGTATTTAACGGACGTGTCTATCATATACGGAAGCCTATTAATTAAATAAATACCATT
This sequence comes from Perizoma flavofasciatum, assembly GCA_958496245.1. Taxonomy (NCBI): domain Eukaryota; kingdom Metazoa; phylum Arthropoda; class Insecta; order Lepidoptera; family Geometridae; genus Perizoma; species Perizoma flavofasciatum. The sequence continues at coordinate 5,314,818 of OY292425.1, read as the reverse complement.
TACCGTGGTACCACAACACTCAGACCCAGAACAAATATCAAAATGAAAAATAAAGTCCCGCAACGAACGGGAACCGAATGCATCTCTTTCGTCACAGCTGGCTTAGCGCCCGCCACGCAATCGAGATCGTCATTTATGAAGAAAGTTTTTTTCATTAACTTTTTTCACAGAGCATCATTTAGCCCCAAACTAAGCAAAGCTCGAACTATGGGAACTACATTTCTGATATATTACTTGTATACGTTTTTTTGTAAATACATAATTATTATACAAAGAAAACATGCATACCAGATTTTAGTTGACGATTAAGTAAAAATAATGGAAGTGCATTCTATTTTTTCGCCAAGTTAAGTGCAAGTGAACTTCGCCCGCGCGCGTCTCTCACCCCGACAACTTAACTCCCTACGCGTGTATCAGGAGAGTTTAGTACAGTATATAAGTGACACTCACGTAACGTGGATACTTACAATAAAAATACTGATACTTTAAGCTTAACTCCCTTCTTACTAAACTAAATGCGCAAATTTTTAAACTTCACTCGCTATTTAACTTATAGCAAAAACAAACACGCTAACGCTTATATTAACCATGTTGTACATTCTCAGATGCATACTTAGTGCGTAGATCTTTAAGCAAACTAAGTTCAGGAGTAATAGGATAGGATGGTATGGGCATGTCATGAGGAGAGAAGAATGTCACATTACGAGAAGAGTGTTGAATATGAATGTGGATGGAAATAAAAACAGAGGTAGGCCAAAGATAAAAGGGATGGATTGTGTGAAGGATGACATGGATAAGTCATCCTTCACACAATCACTGTAGTAAGGAGTACTGAGTACTTAATTTTTATTTTTATTGCACTAGCCCAGAGAGTTTTGACGTTTGTAAGGTCATCCCTGGTAGGTCCTGTCTGAAACTCAACGCTGCTTCTCACTGCTATGAGGAGCAGCAATAAGCTGAGACAGGGTCTGATTGGTCAAATAAACCACATTCTAAAACGATTCCAAAACCAAAATTTACAATAGTAAGCGGTTTTGGATTTAATGGTTACGGACAAAGAAACAAACGAACGACCTCTTACTCCAAAGCTACGGGCCCCTAGCATCACGGGTAAAAATCTGTAGCAGCAACGTTGTCTGAATAACCTCGAAATAGCGTTTTCTCTTCCTAGGGTGCATTCAGTAACATCGTAGGATGACGTAGGACATCTTCCTCTAAAAACTCATAAAACATTTTTTTTAACACGAAAATCTTCCTCTTTGTCTCTGTGTTCTTATAAAATGTTACTTATTAATAAACTGTATATTTTATACCTGTAATTTCTGTGTTTTGTTGGTGTGTCAAATAAACAACTTTCTCTTCTATTCTATGCCGATCAGAACACCGGTTAATAGATTTTGAACAATTATTTTGAACAACGATCACAAACGAATTGAATCACAAGCGTATGTCAACCGAATTGAGACGGACAAAGGCATTCCGAACGATCTAATTGTTGAAAAAAATGGCAGGGAGATCGCTCTTCCGAGTCTATACTACGCCATCGCTATTTCGGCTTTTTAAATAACAGGCAATAAGCGGGGAAAAAATCGCATGTCTTTTCATCGTAAATATTGTGCACATTTTCGGCAGTACGCCTGAACAAAATAGCTTTCTGCGTCATCAATATTTATTGAGATGTTTACGAGTCGACCACTAAACGTGCACATGTGGCGTGGTTCTCTTTGTATCGAATCAAAGGTCATTTGTTGCCTCCATGATATTGTCTTTTAGTATTTTCATTATCTATGCTATAAAATAGGTTGTAAACTCTTGCTTTACGTCATTATTGCTTTTGTACAAATTTTGCTTTCAATTATGATCGAAGCAAAAATCTCAAATGTTTACTTTTTTCAGGTATTGTTACTCAATAACGTTCTAAAGGTTAAATAAATTTATATGAATTTTGTAGCAGAACACAATCACAGCTGTTTTTTAAACTTTCAGAGTTTAAAAAACAGCTGTGATTGTGTCCTAAAATCTTTATAAATAACATTTATTTATAAAATCATCCAGATTTTATAAGGACACTCATCTTTCAAATAGTTGGAAGAAATAAACTTTCTCCATTTATATTTTATTAACAGGAAGCATTGAAACTTTGTTCATCCAACTTTCCTTCAAGGCTCATCGATTTAAAAGGTTTACTCGTACTTAAAACTTAGTTTGATGGATTAAAAAAATATATTCTACATTGATGATTAGGGTATCAATGAATATACGTAATTTTTTGGAGCTTATAAAAATAACTTCAATGGTTTCATGGACATTTTCAGAAAAGCAAAATTATTCTGTATTTGACATATATATGGACACAAAATGTCTCTCATCTTGACTAAATGGTATTTAAATGGCATTTACGATCCCGCATTAATAAATCATGTCGGCTTTTAAAAATATAGCTGCAGAATTTTTCGGCAAATTAAATTTTTCACTTCCACCGGAAATGTCAATGTTTTACGTGGTTATATTGGTTACTGTTTAAAAATATGATGCACTTTGTAACAGCCTGACCATCACGGAAACCGACAATGTCATATGTGACCACTATTTTGATATTGCAAAGTTTACTATACCGCTTTTCATTATTATTGCTCATAAAGTTGACGGTACAAGGCATAACGTTTTAAACACCGACTGCTCTAATTGTTTAAAGCTTCTTCCAAAATATGAAAGTAAAATGTCTGTTACACTAACAAATTTGTATAATGAATAAAGTTTAAAATGGAACACACTTTTCATCTTAACTGCCCGTTACGGCCTATCAAGCCGTTACGACTATGGAAGTGATCCATTTTTTTCTCATTCCGCCAACTGTTTGCTTTCTTATCATGGTGTCTTGCGATACGATATCTCAGCTGTGAGCTACGTGAGTGTCATTTAAATGAAAGTAGCAATGGTTTACCAAAATGCTTTTAGAGAAATAGTTAAAGCCAGAATCCGGAACGAATCGCGTCGTGATAAAAAAGCTTTTTTGTTGTAAGTTATATGGGCCTTTATTTGGAGGCCAATTAAAAATTCCTTTTCCCGCTATGTGAAGGTCTCTGGGGCTCGCTTTTGTCGCGGCCGGATCTGCGTGGAGCTCCGATTCAGTGAGATGACTCTTAAATTTCATCTAGTGAGCCCTAACGAGACAGCGAAACTTACTGGAATTATACAGAGTCTATTTAAATAAAAATACTATGCCGTAACTTTGTCTGGATCCGAAACTTACTGGGAGAAGTTCTTGATAGTTATCGTTTAATTTTACAAGGCATTATGCTCATTTTATTTTGATGTTTAAGAAACGTCTGCAATTTTGTCTACCTCTAGAATGGTGTATACCTAAACTCAACCTTACGACCAAAATCTACTACAGTCAATAGTAAAAAAAACGGATTAAATTCCGATGCGTATTCCATCGAATCACGTTGACTTTTAAATTCATTTAATTCGCCATGATCATGAATTTATATTGCAACCTAACACGTTCAGTGTCCTAGTTGAATTTGAAACTAGATGGCTACAACGAGTATAAAGATAGCTCCTGAAAAAATTATCAATATGATACTGCTACTTTGTCCATGTGCTAATTTTTACTTCAGTTTAAAGCAAGGAAGATCATCATCTTGAATGCAAGATGCTTTATTATGTCCTACAATTAAAAACCAGCCAAGTGCATGTCGGGCTACGCGCAGTGTTCCGTAGTTGCCCTTAAACTTATAGTTATTACTTATTTTACACAACTAACAACTTCATCTTACTTGTTAACTTAGCCTACTTAGTGTGTTGTTGTGATATTATTCCTATTACATCTAAGTAGGCGATTAAATATTTTATATTGGCCTATTTAATTTCGTTATATATACTACTGCCGTGATTTTTTTCACATTACCTAAAACAACCGTTTAGCTGGCAGGGGCGGAGCACTTGACAAAAATTTGCAAACGGACCTCTGAATCTAAAAACGGTTTTACGCACTCGCAATATTTTTGAACAATCAATCCAATGCACCAAAGGATAGACGAGAAAAACACATCCCTACTTTACGTGTAAGGATACACGAACTAAAGTTAGGCGCCAAGGTAAAAAAAATAATCATTCAAGTTGCTAAGGGTCTCTGAGCTAAGCCGTGGACAGACAGACAGACGGACGAATATGGCGAAACTATAAGGGTTCCTTGTTGGCTACGGAACCCTAAAAAAGATCTAGAATGTTGCATAGCGACACATAAAACGATCTTTGAAATTTTCATGAAATGTCATTAGCTAAGCCACGTTGAGATCAATTAACGATGAAATTTAATATTCGAAAATAATGTGGCATTTCAGGCCGGTTCTTACTTGCCAAAAGTACATAATAAAAATTAAAGTAGTTGAGTGAGTCCCATTAGTGGAAATGTAGAGGAAGATACTGACTGAAAAAAACTGCTGATTTTGAAATAACAAGACTGTGATTGTAAATCAACTTTCTTGTTTCTTACACCCTGGATGTTAGTTGCCGGCGTTCGTGGAAATAAAATGCTATCCAATGCAGTCATTGAAGTGTGTTACCGTGCAGCAGCATAAATTTGCTGGTGGACGGTATTTGAATTATTGCATAACTTGTAAACACGTTTAGACCAGGCGCGCTCGAAACGTGAAATCTCCTTTTTTCCTTTATCGACACCTTTTATAAAATATGGCGCACGCGTTTCAAGATACTCTAGTTCATGAAAATCCTTTTGATGAAAAATGCATTGACAGCATCGGGGAGGAAATTGCTGCTGCATTTATGGCACAGCGATTGATAACCTCTGCTCCTATAATATCCTCTTTTGCTATATGAATACGGAGCATTTATAACGAATCTGACTTATGGCCAACCGTATAAAATATACTACCGTTGCGATTTCGAATTCTTTCACATAACCAAGGCAATACTTATCTTGCTTAGTAGAAAATGTAAGAAATAAACCAAATAATAACCAAAAATACAATTCTATACTAATGAAAATATTAACAGACTAGTAAATTTTCAAATCTAACAGGATATGTCAATGATTCTGTTGTTTAAGACACAGTTTAGTTAGCGAGTTAGTAGAAACACCTATTACCACTCAGTGAGCTGACGATAAAGTGTTTTTACCACCGCATGAATATTATTTTCCGACAACATTTGAATTGTTTGCCGCGTTTTCTTTAAATTATTATACATACACAGATAAATTTAACCAAGGTTCAACCACACACTAACCTTCATTAGCCAGTAACGTGTTTTGCGCTGGATTACTCGTTTAAACAAACAGAGCGGCCGGAACACCAAATAAAGGGAAATACTAACAGGCGCGCACGTTATTCTTACAAAATTAACTCATAACGCCAAGAGTTCGTTGATTTTTTTTGTCCATAATCTGCTTTAATGGGCACAGGGCCAGTCGTTTTACCAAATCGGTTGCACGCGACCGCGAAATGGGTATCTTTAAATAGTGTACATACATTTTTGCTGCCGCTTTTAATGTCACACCCAGGCCCGATTGCGGCGACAATTAACGTTATAATGAGTACATTAATGATGGAAACGGACACTTTTTACCACTGATAAACAAGCTAGACTGGGGTTGTAACTGTCTACTTTTTTTACAGAAAACCTCCGCAGAATTTAATAAAAGGATTAAGGCATATGGTTATGTAAATGTACGTGTAGGAGAAAAACACGCATCGCACACGGCCCCAAAATAATAAGTTGAAGTAGAGTTCATGTCCCTCCCACCTGAAGAGATTGGGGGGACAGGAATGCTTAATATAGAGTCCTTTACTTGCACCCGGGTCGCAAAATAACATTGCCGACTTTGTCGACGCTACCTAAACTCTACCGCGCGTACGCCATCATTTGTGTCCGTACTATATGGTAATAAAGGTTATATTTGATGCTTTCCGCTTATAGAGATTGAATTGCAGGGTACAATATTGGCTAGTGAGTGATATTCTTAGGTGCGCCGTGGCGTGTATTTTATGCTTACTTTGTAGCTGAACGAAATCTGATAGGTTGAGCTTGGGTTCTTTACATTTTCAATATAGTTCGTGATCGTTAAGTTATTTCCATAAATAAATGCACTTGTTGGCTACATCAGAAGATGCATGGGGTACGATAACATAAATCATCTAACCTTTTGTTTTGTTTTTTTTTCTATTATTTTAAATGCTAGTTTCATTCAGTGGTATTTGCGATGCAATACAGAATATATAAAGCAACTTGTTTAGTTGTACAAAATAAATCCTGAAAAATCACGATAAACTCGCTTACCCTGCAACCTTATTTCTATCTGAAACTAAATAATACCAAGTATCTGGCTTGCATGTTTACGTTCGGCTGACAGCCATTCATTCTATGCACGAAAAGTTTCTCTCTGTAGTGTCAGTTGCGAAGTTCCAAGCTCGGACATCAGGAACCGCGGTGGATACAGTTCTACAATGGAATAAAGTAACATCGGAAGCTCGTTGGAGTTAATAAATAATACAGAAGCAGAGTGACATGCGCAGAATGCGCCCTAACCACACTGTTCGTATTTTCAACAGTAATACATCTAAATAAACACTAATGAAATAACAGTCACCTGAGTTTTTACATTGACTACAACAATTAAGGCAACGCATCAACAATGCCCCTAGTGGTGCAAATTTCAACTGCCACCGATCGGTAGGGTCTTGAAATGGCTCAAGATCGTTTATCATGTTACCACTCAGGGAAGAATAATGTTCAACAGTGGACTTCTCCAAGCTGATGATTACGATTTGTTTTTTTTTTATTGCGATGGTATGCAAGAAATGTTACTTATAAAACGAGTGACTGACAATAAGTAATTGTCTTGTACGTTACGTACTTAGCCCATCTCCAATCATCCTCGTAGATGCCGATATGATACTACGGCGTAGCTACTTACGTAGCTACTTACGTAGCTACTTACGTAGCTAACTACTTAATGCCAAGACTTACTTGGATTACTTTGAATTTACTTGGACAATCTGGAATATATTAAGTGAACTCAGGTCATAAATAAATAAATAAATAATGTTGGTCACTTTTCACACAGCATCATCCTAGCCCCAAACTATTATGCGATCTAAACAACTGATCTACTTCTTAAATATTTTTGTAAATCCTACTGCTATTATAAATACGAAAGTTTGTGAGGATGAATGATTGTTACTCCTTCACGCAAAAACTACTGAACGGATTTTAATGAAACTTTACAGTAATATAGCTTATACATCAGAATAACCCACGATACTCGTACTTTTATCTGGGTACAATACGGGCAAAGCTGTGGGCAGAGGCTAGTACATACATATTATACGTACAACTCCCAGACCTGAGATAAATATTGTAAGATCATACAAACATTTGTCCCGCGGTAGGGGTCGATTTCTAACTGTTTTTCAAATTGTGACTGTAAACAGATATTACCAAGTGTTCTATAGGTCCCTAAGGTTTAAAATAAATGAATACTGAAACCGCACTTTCTGCGTCTCAGACAGACTTTGACCCAATGCGCCACAGAGGTCGTCATGGAGAACTACTACTTCAGAGCCAGTCTAACAGACATGGTGGCGTTAGCGATGATAGTGGTGGTGGTGACTAGTACATTCACGCGAACTTTGACAAGCCACCGCGTCAGCTTGACCGGGCCCATACAAAGTGAATTCAAAGCTGTGTTTCACGCAGATAAATATGCTGGTGTTAAAGCACTGCTTCTGACAAGTTTTACTATGCTCCACGTCTGTTTTGACTGCAAATATCTGCGCCGGAAGTCTGTCTGTGTTGCAGACGTGGATTGTTTGCTAGATGGGTCATTGATCAGTCGATATTGTTATGACGGGGTTAGTAGATGTGACGTCAGTCGTGTATACATACATTTTAAATTAGTAGCCGATTTCCCAGCTTCTGATTTATAAAACGTTTGCTGTCCTCTACCTGCTTACAAAATTTAAAAAATATAAATATAAAGAAAGAATAAACACTGATCGTTAGATGAGACTTTTTTAATAACAAAATTATTTAGTATATTAACGCTTAAAATAAAAATATAATTTAACAATAAAATAAACAAGACGTGTCGAGAAACGCTAGTTAGAGTACCGAAGTTGCCTGATAGTTAAAATACATAGTTATAGAGGTAGTTGTAAATCAGTAAAATTCATTTGAGTTGGTAGTTCCTTGCTAAAGTTTGTTTCATATTTTTAGGATTCGAGGTTAAAAAAATAGAGGAAGGGGAAGGGGACAACTGACGACCTTGTGGCGCAGTGGGCGAAGGCCCGCCTGAGCTTAGGGCTAGATGATGCTGTGTGTTAGTCGAAGTAGCTAAAGTTATTATCAACTTTAGCTACTTTGACTTTATATTTCATGAATGGGTTTATATGGTATAAAAATTGTTAAGAAAACTTCTGATTTTTAGACCTGACCCACCATGATACCGCACACAGTGCAGTGCAATGAAAAAAAAACATCCACTACTTTACATGTGCTGCGTGAAAAATTTACTCTGATATTTTATTTTCTGATTAATGTTTCCAGATTAAGAAATCCCCGTCTGCACACTAAATTGTATCTGGAAACTATAAGGGTTCCGTATTCGCCATTAGGCTTCGGAACCCCGAATTTCAATCGGATTAGCAGTTTCAGAGATAAATGGTTACAGACAAACTATAAAACACAAACAAACAACCTCTTACGTCAAACGCATATAAGATCTCCTTACGCATGGGTTAAAAGGTTTTTATCGATTATGTAAAACGAAAATTTTTACCGTACCGGACGATCGGTGAAGGCACCGGCTAAGTCTCGTCTCATTCCGAGACTCTTCATCAGGGTGAGTAATCGCGACGTTCTCCCTCCGCATAGCGTCTTGCACTGAAAACTTTTGGAATTAAAAAGATTTTTATCATTCGCACACAAAAGTCAGGGGAAAAATTCTGAAAACATTCTTTACCAGCTCTTAGCAACGTAAAGCTTAGCTCGCTTTTGTTGTTCAGTCGTAAACATATCCAGTGACCTGTGAGACACTGTGTTATCAACGTTTTAGCTGAGTGCCCTCGGACCATGGCTAGTGCGTAGTATCTTTGTCTCAAAGTAGTTTCAGTGCACCAGCTTTTGTGCTGCTTTTGAATCTAACAAAAGCAGCACAAAAGCTGGTACACTAGATAACCTGTCAAAAGTTAAGCAATGCACTTGCCACATTGACCGGTATTCAATATTCGAAATTCTTTTCACATTTGGTCTGACTGGACACCCAATAAAAATATATCGGTATTTATGACATATGGTATCACATATCACTCTGAAAAGTTTTATCGATGTACTAGCCCAAGGACTAACGTGCCTTTAAAATGAGGCTCTCCAGTATCGAAAAAGTTTTGACATTTTTACATACTATTTAATCCCAAAGCTAATTCATGTCAAAGATTATTCAACAAACAGATTTGAGCAATTTTATATTAAATTTTTACTATTTACCATGATTTGTGAGCTTGAATATTTCCCGATATTTCGGCAAAGTTGCATGTACCATGATCACGGGATGGATGATGAATTATTTTCAAAACCATGATAGTTTCAATAGTTATAATTTTATATTTGGTTTATAAACCGAGTACTAAGACATTTTTTTATTACCGAAAAACCTTTTAAGTGCTTTCTGCAAAAAATAAAAAATGCTAAACGGTAGTAACACCTAAACAATGAAAGCAAACTTATTAACAAAAGCATTAAGGACAGAAAATTATGCCGTTAAGGTTCCGAGCAATCGTAGCCGACGTGTTCCACAGCGGAGGAAAAGGGGCGATGAATAAAACACACGTTAATAGGCGTGCCTCTTACAGAATACCCACATTAGCGCCTAACTAATAAGGCTGCTGTGATGTATAAGATTACGTCCCTTTCTTACACAGCATTTAACAGCAAGCAATACAAAAATAAAACGCGTTTTCGGCTGCACTTAGGTGCTAACCGCCTAGAGGAGGCCAGTGTGTTGATTCCCACACGGCGACCTATCTCGTGTTACACTGAAAGGAATTCCATTTTCCTCTCACAGAATTAAACGAGCGATAAAATTCTTGCGACGTCGCATGAAAATGTGCGTTACCTGCCTTGCATATTTATGCGTGGCCCAGTAATGACGTTTGTCGAGCTTCCCAGCCCCGGTTTCATTACCGCTTGTCTCACTTTTAAAAAGCAACCCTATTTTATAAACAATCCGTGTCAAGTGTTTTTCGATCGCGACGATTCGTTTGCATTTTCCGTAGAATGAATAAGCTATATCAATTAAAATAACAATAATGGTGAGCTTTTCGTCTACGTGGAGAGCCTTGTTAATCCCGCTGAGGTGTTCGGTTTTCTAGTCTATCGCTATCGCGTTCGCCGGCTTACGCTAAGAATGTGGGTACATAACTCGTCACTAAACATTAACTCGGGCTTAAGTGTGCAATATCATTTATCTCGGCTGCGAGGGTAAATATTGTTCTTAATTTAATTCAAGTTGCGGAGCACGGATGACGGCAGTAGCTGCGAGCCGCAAGTCGCGCGTTGCACATCGAATATTTCAGTGCACACGGGGCACAATATAGTCGCAATAGCTCGCCCTAATCTTGAGCCAAGTCGAGTGTTGCACCTGCAGCCAAATTCGTTCCAATTAGGAGGAGTTAGAGTGCGCGTTGCTGACTGAACAGCAAATGATGCGGTCCCCACTTAACGCCCAGGGGCGACACTTACGTGTCTGCACCTAAATAAATTCAGTTAGCGCTTGCACTGAGTGCACGTCATTAAACTTTCTTGTCCTTGGCTTGACGTAGACGTGTGATGGTTCTTAATTATCGGGATTTACTGACGAGCTTGATACTTCGGGCTTAACAGCAGCTTGATTTATTTGGTAATATTTATATTTGATGCTCGTTCGCTGGTACGAGTATTATCCGGATATAAAAGTATGAGTTTTTTTTACAAAGTTATTACCACCATGACATGTGTATTCTATCATGTATTGCAGAGTCCCTTAGTGACAAAACTTTCTAAAAACTAACATTAAAGTTATCCAAAATCTTTGGTAACGCTTTTCCCGAGAAAAATGCTAACTGGCAAACATAAGAAAAAACAACCCTTAAGAGGTTGCAAACACATTCCGGCTACTAATATCGCAGGTTAAAAAAATATAAATTAAATGCGACTGACACTTTAAACTCTTATCTGCTATCTCTTTCAATAATCAGAGTAAAGATTATTTGAATCTGTAAATCTTCATTTTGCCTTCTTTGTTACAAATCCATAGTAGACAGTATCTTGCATCAAGAAATTCTGAAGTAGGAACTAAGTGCAGTAATCAAAACCTGAAACATCGTAATTTGCATATAAAATCACAGACATTGCATCGTTGTTCCAATCTGCTTGTTCAATAAAAAATTCAACATTCCACATCGATAGTGGAACATGAACCTAACATACTTTTTACCATCATAGTGATACCCTTAATGCGCTTCGTCGACTATATTTTCTTGCAATGACACACCAAAAACCATCACATCAACTATTCAATTTGATTCTTACTGCTTATGGAATAGAGTAGAAGCTTTATTGCAGTTGAAATGAGGAGTTGGGATAATTTCGTAGGTAGAAAGTTGCGATGTCAATCTTTATCGTAAGGGAAGTTGGGGAGGCTAGGGTGTGCCAGTGTGTTGGTTGTAATCACGCAAATGGTTCCACATCAAAAATGACACATTCTTATTCTATGTTTCCTTTATAATTTTGGTAGGTAGGTACTGTTTAAGTTTGTAAAAAGTGAAGAGATAATTATCATCACCGTCATCAGAAGATGTTGGAAAAAGGAGGTCTTTTCAACGATCTTTTTGTACAGACTCACTTGACCTATTATCAAGTTGGCTTATCATTTTAACGCACTGTTCAAATGGTAAGTCAGAAGCCTGTTTAGACGGTACCTTCCAATTATGGTGTAGGGGTGCACTAAGAAAGGAAAATTCATAATGTAACCCCAAAAGCGCTACGGGAAAACTATATCGTTTGGTTGATAAGTCAATGCAGCCAAAGTTGCAGACATTCCATTAGTCTACCCATAATGGTAGGAATATAAAGTACTTAGACATCAAAAAGCAGCGCAATAGAACGCGTAAGTACACTAAAAAATGCAAAATAAAAGTGATTATCGTTAAACGCTCGGGAATAAAATCAAAAAGTTACGCATTAAACAGTTTTTTTCGAGTTTGGTTTTATTTTTCTATCGAGCAGGCTGCCGGCTAGCCGCTGACTGGGATCGCCTCCATTAAAATAACTCGTTAAAATTTATCATCGACCCGCTTAATCGCTTTAGCGCCAACATCTGCGATTTTATGATTTTTTTGCTAGCTCTGTATACTTTCGTGGGCATTTTACTCGTTTACGAATGCGAAACATTTCACCTGATTCTTCAGGTATGTAGGTAAAATTAGTACCATGTCTGTAAACTCAGTTTTAGGACTATATTATCTGTGTGTCAGTGTTTGTGTTTGAACCTCGTTCTATACTCAATAACAATGTGAAGAACGGACGGCGCAATTAGATTAGGTGTATTCGCAAGTATATCTTTGTTTGTTTTTTTTTATCATGCCAAAAAATAACGTTAACATTATAATTTAATTATTTTAACACGCTTATTACTTCTATTTAAATTCCAATTAATTCATATAGTATTGTATTTTCTGTACCCGACATCTTCTTTAGATAATTAAAAAATTAAAAATGTATGAATGACGCTGTAAAGCCGTTTCCGTGATATTGTAATAATGCCGTCCTCTTGGGCTTAAATCTTTTAAATTATTCTCTCACGCTTTTGCTATTTAAACTATGTAATTACGCGATCGCAGATGGCCTCTAGGTTCGTAGATCTATTGTTTCACAGCACGCTGGATCAGAAAAATATACATGACTGTTTGCCACGATTTTTTCTTGCTTGATCTCATAAAATGTCTACTTAATAAAAATACAATTAAAATGTTTTGTAAGCATATGTTTATTTTATTAAAGAATGCACTGTAGTATCTAATTATTCATGAATACAAATCACAAATCTTTATTTATACATAGTTTTTTCATCCATGGTGACTTTTTTACATATTCAAACTTGAAATAAATTAAACTTTGCACTAAAAATACTCAAAACACCACTGAAAAACCGTTCGACAAAACGGTCACAGCAAGTTTAAATGAAACATTTTACATCCAAAATGTCAAAGGTAGCTTCTTTGAGTTTATATTTTGCGTTTATAGCGGTCACCGGCGCGTTGCAGATAGGAGCAAAAAGTAGGAGCGACCGCTCACTGCCGGGAGAAAATCTGAGGGCTTAAACAGTGCCACGTATGAAATAGTGGAGCTCGGTTACATGAAAAAGACGAGAGGCGAAATCGAGTGACAGGACCGCGGCGCAGGATTTTCAGTCCGATGGTTTTTTGCAGCCGGGATTTTAGGAATGGACATTGCAGGCGCACGGGCGATGCGAATTTATCGTGCCCACTTCCATGGACGTGCGGTCCATGATTAGTTGAGGTCGAGGCGTCTGAGTGATTCTTTTTTATTTTCGTGAGGTGAGACCATTTGTCTTTTTATTCAAACACCGGAATGCTAACGAGGATGGCATATGTGTTAGTTTGCGGAGTAAAGTTGTTTTTAGGGAGCACATCTTGATTCTATTCATGTTTTTCATGAACACACAAGTTTTCAATATGTCCTCGTACATTATAAATGTACGAGATTCTCTCTCACTTCCGTTCCGGTTTTGCTTTAGTTACTTTTGTAATTAATTTTTGAATTTTTGTTACAGATTGACCCTAAAGTAGCCTTCCCTAGAAGAACACACCCAAAGGTAAGTAACAATAAATACTCCATTATGGCGCATTTCCTATTTAATTGAAGGTTTTACCTTTAATAAACTCATTCTGACTAGGGATGGCCACAAAATGGGCAACGACGCAAAGTTACGACATAAAGTCAGTGTAAAACAGACTCTAACGCCATTTGTTTATTTCCAAACATTTACTTAAAATATTATTTTAGGCTGGACATAAGTCTCGCCCGCTATTAAGATGTTGGCTCATGATGCATAAATAACTACGGGCTGATAATTTAGTATGCGCGGTGTGAGCCCATGCCCTAGAGGACGGCCTTTTACAAGATACTACTTTGATTGAATCGCATAACGGGCAATTTGGTTCATTTCCTTTTTCCTTCCCCTTTCGCTTTTATTTAATACAGTGCCAAGATTTAGAGCATAGAAGTTAAAGAACTATTTGAATTTAAGGTAATCACCAGACGTCTTATACGGTTGTATCAAGGATTTGTTTGTTTGTGTCGTTAATGATATCGAGATGATGATGTATTTCGCCTTATCTAACTCATGAAAGCGGTGTGAAGATATTTGTACAATACTCTCTCATTAAAACTGAATTCAAATTCACAACTTACTAGTTCATTGTAAACGTAGGTACTTTTTACAATCAAGCATACCCAGTGAAATTTTGTTAACTTTCAATATTCCTCTTTCGCTTGAGGTTTGTGCGCAATTTGCATTTCAACTAAGCTTAAAATATAAAGCTCTCAACTACACACTAGTTTTGCGGTGGCGGAGTGTAAGTTATCATTGGAGGGCGCAAGCCGCATTTAATGTAAATTGGCGTCAAGCTCACCCCGGCTCAGCCGCATCCAACGTTTTTATATTCAAGAAGTTGCTACTTGAGGTTTTATTTAACCCCCGTTCAGACAAGTTGGACCCCTTGCCTTTGTATTTGCACTGCTAAATACTAGATTGTACACAATTGATAATTTTAGCCGAGCTAAACGAACGCGGGAGAATTTCGTGAGGTGAAAATGAGAAAGTCGATGAGCTCGCTGTTTAGTTAGATGCTAACATCCTATAAACTTGAGAATAGAGTGCCTCGCAACAAGTGGATCCCCTTTGTTTCTATAACAGGATTAAATATAAACTTTGCCTCAACAACACAAGTTATAACTTTGAAGATAAGTCGCTCATGGAAATAATTATATTCATTTTGAAATTTAGGCCTCCAAAAGTGACAAATATCAACGGATAGAGCCTGCATGCTACCTTCTCTTTTTTTTGTCATGAATGACCTTAAAACATCACGTTATATTACTCTATCTGGACTGGCAGATGCGGTGTTGCGTGGCCGGCAAAGGGGATGCCGGCTATGCGAATTACATGAATACATTAAGGGAGCACCGCCTCGTACATACACGTTACACTGTAATGCTCACGAATAAATTTAGACCATGTTCCTTCATCACTGTGCTACCAAACGGCAAATATGTATGTATGTAAATTATGACGTACCTCATATAGATTTCCCGATAGCGACTAGAGCAATCGAAACGGTACCATCTTTTATTAACAACAAAAAAAGCTTTAAAAAAAGGGAGAAATAAAATTAGGAAAGTTTAGATATAAGTTGTAAGAACCTGTTTGCTGACAGAAACAACTTTCTGCAGAGTTGAGATAATGTTTTTTGTTCGGCTTATTAATTGCAATGATAAGCGACGCAGGAACTCGGCTGATTTTGCGAGTGCCTTCTTACGGGGGTGAAATTAAAATTTCTTATTACTTATCGTTTACCACCATTCCTGATTCCCTTCCGCAAACAAAGGAAAAATGGGACTCTCCTCCAGGCGCAGGCTAAAAACAAAACAAACGAATTTTTTGATATCATTTTTATCGATAATTGAGATTCTCTCGAAAACCTCTTATTTTGGAAAGTTTAAGAGACTGCAAGAGAAACTGGTGAACGAAAATGAAATTTAAAGAAAAAACTTTTTTCATCTTCTTTTGTCTGACAGTTACAAAACTTTTATATTCACATAGAATCTTTTTAATTTCAATCCGATTTGGAGCTGTTTAGCTGTCCAGCATCTGGCAGATGACTCCGCAGATATTAATTTTATCACTCGCAAATATTAACCAATTTTACCATTTTCCTACAGAGTTTTCAGCAACATTATAAAGAACTCCTTTCCTAAACAAATTTTTTTGGCCACGAACAAAAACTTGTTTAAACACTTCCTTAAAAATAATAAAAAAGTCACTTTCTAAATACAATGAGGAACGAGGCAAGACTATTACTTTAACTGGTGGATTCTTCCAGTGGAGTTACGGTCATTTTTAAAACTGATCAATTTTTCAATTGTCGCTTTTAGCTTGAAATCCCATCAATTGATATAAAGCATTTGAAATATAACAATATTAAGAGTAGTTACGAGCTTAGTAACAGCAACAATAAATCTCTAGATGGAATAAGTAAACCTGTGCAATAAATACCCAAGTAAACAAACCTACAAAATAAGATTCGAAAACCGCATTACCAACAAACTAGACATTCCGGAAACGCATAGCACAGACTCCCTCGCACGCATTGGGTTTCTTGCAAGTAAATACCGGTGGTATGAAGCAAGGAACAAAGGCTAATATGTCATAGCGACCAAGTTAATTGACGTGGTTTCCGTAGCGACGCGGGCGGAACGCAGAAGTCACCGTTTCCTCCGCTTACATATTTATACGGGCTCGAGATTATGCAATAGTTGCAATATAAGTTACACTGACTATATTTAATGTTACCTTGCATAGGGTGAAATTTAACCTGTAATTATATATCATATTTTCCAGGAAAAAAATATTGTGGTGACGTAGGTACTCAAAGGTTCTGAGGTTTTTATATGACACTAGCTTATGCCTACGGCTTCGCCCGCGTGGTACCCGAATGAAAAGTAACCTATATGTTATTCTGATATAATATAAGCTATATTACTGTAAAGATTCATCAAAATCCGTTCAGTAGTTTTTGCATGAAAGAGTAACAAACATCCATCCTCACAAATTTTCACGTTTGTGAGGATGGATGTTTGTTACTCTTTCATGTTCAATAGTTTTTGCGTGAAAGAGGAACAAACATCCTCACAAACTTTCACGTTTATAATATTAGTAGCATAAGTAAGATTAGATGCATAAGTTTTATCTTATTTTTTCAAAATATATTTGGCTTTTTTCAATCGTTTTTAGGGTTTCCAAACAAATTAGTGAAAACGAAAACCATATAACGTCATATCTGTCTGTCCTGTGTTTGAAGCATCTCGTTACAAGTTCTGGTAAACAGGTGCGAATTCATCCAAAATCAGAAATAGACAAATAAAAAGAAAAATACACTTTTAAATAAAAATATTTAAGGTTTTAAAATAAAATAAATGGCAAGAAATTTTTGTAACTTCTACCACATATATAACCAGAGAGGATTTTTTAATTGAAGCCTCTGATCAAGAAAAGTACTTAAAAGTTACTAGAGTTTTGTGTCCTTTATTTTATTTTTAAACCTTGTGTTGTAAAAGTATACGACAAAGTTTAGTGAGAAAGAAGCTTTCAGTGAAGGAAATGCAAACGAATATTGGTTAAATTGTTTTACAGTGATAACGGTAAGAGATAATTATGAAGTATATATCATTAAGTTAATGTTTTACAATATAATGATTTATATTGTAAAACATTATTTTTGTATTTACAATAGATTTGCAGTGTGTTTTAACGGAACCCTTATAGTTCCGTCATGTCCGTCTATCTATCTGTCCGTTCTGTGTATCACACCCCGTTTTCTAGCTCATTTAAAGCGTATCAAGATAAAATTTGTTATAAAGACGTGTTTTCATAACCCAAAAACAAAAATAAAAAATATAGTATTAGAGTAACCTTCTCGGGTACTTTTTTTTCAGGTAGCCTGGGTGGGGTCCAAAATCACTATGCGGTTTCCTTAATCAATAATTTTATTTAGGCTCACGTCTAGGAAATTAATTACTTCAAAGTAGCAAAAGCTGTGTCCCACCTCTATTTTTTTTCTTGTGCCCTGGAAGTTTGAAACAAATTGTAGCATTTAAAAGGAACGAAAAAAAAAATTAAAATAGTTTAAAGGATTTCCGATGATAGCTTAGACCCGTTAAGTTATGAATAACTTCGGGACCCTGACATAGCGTGTCTGAACACGTCTTTGGCACTTTCTTTTATTTTTAGCTTTCTTAATACGCAGATAAATTTTGCAGAAGTTCTCTGATGATTTCAATTAAAATAAGGTTTAATCCGCACCATAACGAGAACCTAAATCGGTGGTATTTGTAATCACCGCTCCGTGAGTTTATACTCTTTAATGGACTTGCAGAAGTAGTTCCAACTCTCTTTACGGCTAAGATATTTGAGGAAAAACTACGTACCACCTACCCGCAGTAAGTGCAGAAGTTGCCGAGTTGCCGAACTATGGCGAGGCGGTGGCGTGGCGGGCCCACTTGGCGCGATTTAACGTGTTTCATTAAAACGTTTTGTCGGTGTAATCGCGAGTAATTTAAGTGAAGAGAGCCGAGCTTCCGACTTTGTAAGTATTTTGTGTTTTCTTTTTTAATTACTTCGTTTTAACTTTGTTGTCGGGCTTTTAAAAGCTGACTGACAGCCAAATAACAAAGTTCTTTGTAACTATTTAGGGGGTTTAACGAAATTGCCGACCATTATTATGAGATAGCGTTTCATGGAATCGGTAAGTTGTATGTGTTCACATGACTGTGATTTCTTTATTAGAACAAATCTTAATATGTTTCGCGCAATAAGCAATTAATTAACATTTTTTTTGTTCTACAAATATTTGTCTCGGGTCTGGGTGTTTTCTATATATAATATGTATGTATGTATGTACAAAAAAAGTATATAATTAATATATCAGTCATGTAGTTCCCATAATACAAGCTCTGCTTAGTTTGGGGCTAGTTTGAGCCCATAAAACTATGATATTAGAAGAAAACGATTATTGAGAATCTAGACTATTGGAATTAGAGTTGGTTGTGATTGAGCTATTTATATGACAATGATAAAGCAACTATACCAATATTATAGATTTATGATTGATTATAATTAATAGATAGATAGATAGATAGATAGATAGATAACTCTTTATTGCATACACCAGGATAAAAAACACTTTACATAAGATCTTAAAACTAGGTTGTGGTGATACAATGGGCGGCCTTATCGCTGAGAGCGATCTCTTCCAGGCAACCTTTGGATGGAATATATAAACATCCAACAGTAACATACAAAGTCTTGGCCTCACACTAAGATTTCCTTTGTCGTGGGTATCAAAAACTATGAGACATAGTACTTGTAGTATCACAACCCCCAGACCCGGAACAAATATCTGCATACTATGCAAGCATTTGTTCCGAAGCGGGAGTTAAACCCGCTCCACTTGCGTCTCAGCCAGCTACTCGCCCGCAACGCCACCGAGAACGTCATAATAGACAGCAATCTGTAGTTTATCCTCCGCAAATCCTCTAAAATTGATAACCAAATAATGCCAGTCATACCTAACATTTATGCCCAACAATCTAAAACCAAAACTCCCAGAACGCATTCAAAACATTCCCCTTCGTAATTCACCGTCTAAAATGTAGCCCGACAGATGCCATGTTATTACTAATTCAACATGAAATATCCACGTTAAATACAACACTGAATGATGTAAGCCGGCCAGCGCTGTGGTCGCTGGACTTATGCCCTGCTGGACGGTAGTTATGAGCTTCGTCCCGGCATAAGTCACCCCTACATCTGTGCTATCACTTGTGCGCTTACCTTAATCAAGCAGTCGGAGGTACTAAATAATTTTAAATCCCTCAATTGGTTGATAAAAGTTTTGCTTAACTAAAACCTATAAAAAATATCAAAAATTTAGTTTTATTTCAAAAACTATCGCGAATTTGTTCATTCGGTCAAACGGGAAATCTCAGCCCGATGAAGACTCTCGGAATGAGTGATACTTAGGTATCTTCACTGATAGTACGAGAATAATACGAGGAAATTCGTGTTTTAAAATATTAAAAATAGTAGTAGATTGATACGGTTTATATGTCGACTGCCAATGATACTATAAATATGAGTATTATATATAAAGCGATGAGCTGCTTGATCTTTTTCGTGCAGGATACGTCCTATTTTTATCTCGCATGTGATGGGTAGGTATTATTTATTTTATCATTTGGTTCTAACTAACGTTCATTTGTAAACTGAAAGGGTTTAATGTAGCCATTTTTGAACGTCTCATGGCAATTATTGAATATTTAACAAAAATAACATTAACCTTTATCTACCTGTTAAACAAGAAAAAAGTAAAGCGAGTGCCTTGTTTACCAGCCATTACCTATCTAAATTCACAAAGAAAGCAACATATATCACGCTATGTGAGTTTCGGCAATAGCGTGACGTTACAAACTTGCGGTTTGACGCCGCTATAACTTTAACCCTTTTTATCACCTGACGTAACAAAGCTTGCGCTTTTAAAAGTCACTTCAAATATCGAACAGCTTTAGAATAAGGCTGTGTATTCACAGAAATATTTTTCGGAGGTATAAATTAGTTTATCGTAATAAAAATTTGATAATTGTTATTGTGCTACGTTATGACGATATAAAGTGCATCAGATAAAGTCAAATCACTATTTAGTTGTATCGAGATCCAGTCGTATTGTGATTTAGTCTTCCCAGTCATCTTGAGGTTCTAGACCTGAAAATGATTGGGAACATCAGGACAACTAGCCCAATCGAAACCTAGTCGTATTACGATCTAAGCCTACTGGCTACCTAGATATGCAATAGATATGCAGATCAAAAGATACGGATAGATGGATCGTTTGCAAAATTGAGGCGAATATTGAGAGTTTAGCAAATTAAGTGTGGGCATAAAACATTATTTGCTAACATTCCATCTTTTACGATTTAAGGCGATATTTTGATACAAATCTTGGAAAACATCATCATCATTCATAGTCCGACTTTACTCGCTGCTGGGTTAATTCCTTCCTGAGTTTGTGACATCAAGCATGAGCCTATGCGATGTTGACAGTGTCATTTGCTAATCTCATTGCCGGACGATCTTCTCGAATTATGCACAATACATTGTTGCATAGGGAATACACAGCTTTGCCCACCCAAAGAAAAGTTCCATGTACAAAGAGCATACTTTGTAAAAAAAAATATCATGTTGAGACCCCCCTGGTATATCAACTTTACTTCGTTCATTTTATGAATTTTCGAACATTCTCCATGTCAACAATTACTTTGCTTGCGCCATTATTCTAAGAGCTCCTTTATGACGAATACTTGAGAGAAATTAAAAGTTTGACGGTGAACACATTACTCTCGGAATTCTTGGGTGGATGTACTCGTTCAAAAGCTATTTACGCATTGCGAAAAATGTAAAGTTTAAAAAACTTATTCAAGCCAAATACGACTAAGCTTTTCTAACTCTAGAGGGTAAGTTCGTATGTGCTATGAGCGGCTGTTGTGTTGAAGTTTTAGTTAAGTCAGATACAAGTATGTCCTTAAGACACGCTTAAGTGTAGTCAGTCTTTGCCTTGGTGTAGACAATCAATAAGTAACGTCTTAAATATACAAAATGATATATTTCGCATGTTGGCCTGGAATTTTTAGATTGAGGACTTACAACTTTCTGTGATGTGTCTATTGAGGGCGTTGTAATCACCTTCTAAGTAACAACAATATTAATTAATAACTTGGAAGTCAACACGCTTCACCCTATCATTAGTTTGAACATAGACGTACAAGTACTATCAATCATTAGTTACGTTATCGTACGCGCCCACGACGGGACTTCACCAAACATGCAGGAGAAGAGTTCTCGGATTCATAATACATTTATAAATGGTAAATTGAAAATTTATTTGCGTTTTTTGTCATTTTCCACTATCACATGACTTGTCAGCAACAAGAAACGTTGGTTTAGTGGGCGGTTTCCCGACTTACAACCCGAAGGCCATGCGTTCAAATCCAGTCACGCACCAAGCGCGATACAGGCTTTAAACATATACATACGTGCTCAAAAAGGGAAAGAATAATATCATGAGGCAACCGGCATGCCATAGTAACGAAAATTCTAAGGCACGCAAGTACTTGTTCCAATAAGCGGCGATGGGCTTGCAACCTGCTACATGGAACGCCAACTATGCAAAACGTGTGCATGTACTAAAATATAATATTTGGACGTGCCTAGTAACCACTCCCTACTTGCTATCTTCACAAATCTGAGTATTATTATTTTAATTTGTTTTACATGTCCAAAAGGCCGATTTTGTAATTTATGTATATCTCGCTAAAGTAAAATCCCACCGCGTCCGGTCGGCTTCCGTTATTTTGAAGCTGATAAAAAATTACTCACCTTTGTTTTAGTCCGAATTTAACGTTGTAAACTGGATTTCAGAACGGTCAAGGATCAGAAGGCTTTGCGCATGCCCGCCACCGTTACTTTTCAACCCGAAATTCCTAACCGCGAATTTAATATTTAATCTCACCCTTGTCTAGAACATTTACGGCGGCGAGTATGTCCCAAAATATCGCTTTATGTGGGATAGCTGGTACATCGGTAAGGTACAGTTTTTTAATCGCTCGACCAGCACTTGACGGGCCGTCGTGATGGATGACGGTAGGCAGTAGGTCATGTTTTGTCATTTTATTTATAATACTCAAATCGGGTAGCGTGACGCGCGAAACGCAGGACAAAGCTTGATACAACACATTTTGTTTCGGGTCCTTGGCGATTAAAGAGTTTGTAAGTCACTTTAAGAATATTCAATGATGTATAAGACTTTTATCTCTGTTTCAAAAAACAGACTTTTTATAATTTTCCTGTTATGAGGAATATGGTAAAAGTCGTTTTTACTTTAAGTTTATTTTTGTTAAGTTATATATATTTTCTTATGGTGTACAATAAAGTATTTTCGTTCATTCATTTATTATTATTTTTTGTCCAATATGAAATTTCATCAGTCATTTTTGAGACTTGGAGTGGCTTTTTTTTATATGGGACCACCCTTAAAGTATACCCTACCCATTAAAAATATATTTTAAATCGGTTTACAATTGCCGAAAATATCGCATAACATACACACACAAAAAAATATACCCACAAATTGAGACCTCCTCCTTTTTTTAAGTCGGTTGATAATAATTAAATCGAGATACGGTTATAGTCGCAAGTTTACGGTTTATATGCTGTAGGTACTCTATCATATCCTCACGTACTTACATTTTTTTGCCCACTTGGGATCACACTCTATCTAATAAAAAACAAAAGAAAAATCGCCCACAAGAAATGATTCGACAAGTCCTCCTTTTTTTGAAGTCGGTTGAAAACATCAAGCCGCTACTTGGCAACTCTTTATTAACTACCCTTTACTGATGTACCTAGGTAGAAGCAGATCAACGTATATAAGCACTAAAATATTCCTACATTTTTCTCAAGTTTTTGTTGTGCAGTTTTATTGCGGGTACAAAAAACTAACTGTCTTAACAAACCTAACATAAGTTTAAAGACACTAGTAACTAACTATTGTATCTACTCAATAAAATCTAAAATCTGAATTTTGATGCGTCATACTAATAACTGAGAAAACTTTAAGCCACCAATCTAGAGTGACTATGCGGATATGCCACAAACTTGGTCACACGACCTGCCAATAAGGACAACGCCATTATAAGGTACTCGTATGACTTGAAACATATTAGTTAAGTTAGCAAGCGCAGTCCGCCCTGGGTTAATGGGGTGTCATGGCACATGATGGGTTGTCCGAATTAGGCTGGGGTACAACGAGAGAGGATGTGGGCGTTAGAGCGATCAAATTAAATGAAAATGTTGTTCAATAACACAGATTCTGTTTGAAAACCAGCATTGACACCCCGGTGGTGAGACCTGTAAAATATGCTGAGACAGGATCGTACGATACGGAGGGCTAGGTGTGCTATACAGTATCTATTACAGCTACCCTATCACTGTAGGTACGTATATATAAGTAGGTCCTATGTACTTTTTGTGTTATTGCACATAGATCATATTAATACTTGTGAATGAAATAAAAAGTGAATAACTACCGCTCGCTTACATTTGAAACAACAGCCGCCTTTTAGAATTCCATACATGTAAACATTAAGAAACAGCACATGAGCAGTTAGTATTTAAATCAATTCATTAACTTCACTTCTTTCAAAAACATAATGTTTCTTAGCAATCTAAGGCTTAATGAATTTGTCCCTAACCAATTAACAAATTAATCAAAAGTGCATTTTACGACTCGCCATTTATAACTTAATCATTTATACACAAATGGAATAAAACAGTTCAACAAGTTTTATAACTGAAAATACTACTAAGTACAACGTATTTCGTCGATTTTTCTGACGTTTCGTTAATATTGAGTAGTAATTTATATAAATAAAAATATATCTAGCCATAGCGTCAATTTTGTATATTTAATTAACTTGAAATTATCTTTCGTATCTCAAAAAATATCAAGTTTTAAAATGCGTCTTTATGTCCTGAGGTAAACATTTTTTGTCTTGTATCTGAGTTTGGTGCATCCCCATCCTTACAACTTACTAGCTCATCAGAACCACGGCCACGATCCCGACGGACAGCCTATTGACACTCGTTTTACACTGAATTATGGATGGAGGTGGAAAATAGAGGCTTCTTATTCTTTTCATAATGTAACTATCAAGACTAGTAAATACGCAATGAACATTATTATTTTGAGAGTATGCGGTAAGTACTAATTGTAAAAAGTTAGTACTAAATTATCAAATCTAAATCTTCTCACACATTAAGATAATATTTGTAGTTATTAGTAATTTGAGAATTATTTTTGCTTATATTTTGCAATAATTTTGAAACTGATGAAGCATACAACGTCAAGCATATATTGTAAAATAATTTATTTAACGTTTCTAGTCTGGAACGCCCCTTGGGGTTTGACTTTTTTTTTAATTATGAACCTTATGACGCCACAGACACATTACGATTAAAAAGATAATGCCTATGAGATTATGAGATGTGTCGATCGGCTAGGATAGACATGCGTTGGATTAGTAATGATATAAGGACAAGAAGATGATGATTCCGTTAACTGGTTTAGAAAGTATAATAACGATTAAAATTAAATTATGATTTTGAAATTTTAAAAGGGGTTTTCAAATAAACGCAGTAATACAATCACATCGACCTAACTGAACTCGTGCAAACTGAAGTCTCCTCATTTGTAGAACCCGCCCGCTCGCTCCAACGATCATTGGACACTTCTTCTGTAATAAGTTTATCGACTATCACGGGAATTGAGATTCTCTGCTTTATTTTGAACAATTCCAAAAAAACGTTATTTCTCAGAATATTGTTATCTTGCTAGGTTGGGTACTTATTGAATGCATTATTGACAGCATCAGGCAGTAGATGTCCAAGGCTTTCCTTAGAATATCATAAAAAATGGTTTTAAACCATTCACTCGTATACATATTAATTTTCTGCAAACGTTTATTGCACGACCGGGTTAAACCCACGACCTCCGGATTGGAAGTCGGGCGGGCTACCGTTCTTAACTTTGTTGGCTTTATTCATAAATTGAAAATATGAAGGATAGGTCCCTGACATGCTCTGTCAAGCTCTTCTTTTCTATACCTTACCTTTAGATGTTCTTATATACTTATCTTATCACCAGAATTTATAAAGCATTTGCAAGAGAATAAAAAAACAAGGTTGCAGAAAACTACATTTGTGTCAACTGAGCACTTACGTTATCATTTTTGAGAAAACAAACTTTTTAGCCTTCGAATTGAAATTAAAATGACATTGGAAAGCTTGCCAACAACAGATAAAACAATCTCTGCTTCATCTCTCGTACAATATAAAACTCTCAACCTGCAGAATAAATTCACCTCCAAAAAGCGAAGAGTAGCAATCTAGCGTAGAATATTTTTTGTGCGATTTCAATGCGATGTTTTGGCGCATCGTTCGACAAATAGCCGCGCGTCGCAGTCCGCAGGGCGGTTTGCTGACGATACAATATCTATCTACCGGCACTCGGTACACGGCAACTACTCGCAAGAAAAAAAATCGAGATTGGCGTACTGAAGTGCAGCCTTGGGGTGTTGCCCCAAGATTCGCCACGTTGCAACACGGAGATTGTGCCGTCTGTTTTGTTTGCCTCCTACCGTTTTATTTCCGCGAGGTGAAATTGTACGAGGACATCCGACTTCAAATTGTTATATCGCGAGTCTCTCACCAAAAATTGGCTCTCACAAAAACTCAAAGTAACCTGCGGGAATATGAAATAAAAGGCGACAAAAAATTTAATGCAGAGAATTTTAAGCAATATCAGTAAATGGTATCTATAGTTCTTAGTTAAATAGCTCATTCTCATTCTTGGAAACGTTCCCTTACGTAATAAACGCCAAGAGTAGGAAGCTTCGCGTGAAAGTTGAGAGCGTATGCTATCTCATGCAAATTACGGCAGATTTATCATAAGACGTCTCCGTAATTGCGACGTGAGGAGATACGGCGGGCGGGTTTTAAAGCGAGCTTCCAGAAAAAAGGCAATTAAAGGGATAAACTGGAGCAGTTAAGTTGGGTGTCACGCTTGCGATATCTCTGGAGAGCAGCGCGCGGCAAGGCGCAGGCGGCAGCAGAGAAGGGAGCGCGAGCGATTCACATCGCGGGTGCGGTGCGTGTCTGTGTCGCGCCGCCTTCAGACCCGGCAAACATGTAAAGGGCGTGGAGCAATATCATAGACAACAGCCTTAGACGGGGTGGAACATCCGCTACTGACGCTATTGCACTTGAAGCTTTACAAAGCTAAAAGCAATACAGTTATTTGATTTAAGTCGGGTGTACACCGCCGGCTTCCGCTGGATTGTGTTTGTCCTGGTTTGGCAGATGTCAAAGTTGTATGTTTTGAAACAGAGCCACTGTTTGCGATTGTTGCGAGATAGTAGGTATTAGTTGTCTCTTCGTATTTTCACATTACGCGTACCGCGCTCTCTATTTACAACTTATAAATTTCTGTGGCGTGACTCCGAGGAGAAAGTTTTTTTTTAACCGAATTAAAAAAAGAAGAAGGTTTTCAATTCGTCTGTATGCTTTATAAAATAAAAATTATGAAAATAAACTAAGAAAGTTATGGATATAAAATCTAACTTTGTTTAATAAAAAAGTATGCATGTGATTTTTGACAGAAAATAGAGCCTAAACGAATTTGACACATAAACACGAAAACACATTTATTTTGTCACATACATTGACTGGAAACGACTGCTTAGCTTTTCAACCATTAAACAAACAATCCCGAACCCATCATCATCGCTCGTCCAGATTCAAAACGCGAGTGGTCTATCAAAATAATCGTTTGTGAGGAACATGTGACATTCGGCACGGTAATTAATGCAAATCAATGGTCGTGCGATTGATTCCGGACTAACGGAAAGCTAAAACGGATCAATTACGTTAATGAGCTACGCGAATCCATATCGCTGACGGGTCTGTATTATGCAAACACTTTGTCTGTGCATAGAGGAATCGGAACAAATCGGTTAAGTAGGGACTGGTTAGATACTACCCCAAAAAAAAACAGGTAATATCACCCAGACTACGAATCCTGATTGGTCAAATATACGTAATAGCAAAGTAATGCAATGTGCACTGCTGTCTACGTAAACTATTCTGTTACGTATTAAATCTGTGCTATTATCTAACATTATGAATGTTACAAGATTAAAGATTTTTTTTAGGCCCATTTTTTATGCACGTGGCGACTACGCGCTTAGCAATTTTTCTACTCACGTAGGACCGTTATTTTTTTCGCGTAACTACTTAATGCGAACGAATTCAAAACAAAAATGCATCTGCTATGAAATCTAACAAAATAAGCAATCTATGCCTATATTGATGTTGGCTAGTTTCTAACCCTGTTTTGTGATGAAAACATTAACGCTAACCGTTTCAAAGCATCCAAAACATTAATCAGGAAAAAGTTCGCTCGAGAGCAGCATTGAAAAACCGCAGGCCGTTTCTAGCGAAAAACCAAAGGGGATCAATTACCTTGATGAGCTCCACGAATCCATATTGCTGACGTATCCACATTATGCGAGTGCTAACCGTTATTTGCTGAGTAATACCGCAGAGCATTCGGTGCAGCTTGGAAAGGGCTTTGTTGATTATTTTTGATTTGATTCCTTGATTCAGAGTGGCTATCGAAATCGGAAGGTCATTTGGTGGCTAGATAAAGAAAGTTGCGATAACTACCGAATCGTTTATTCAATCTTAATGAAACTTGGTAATAAGATAGGTTATGATGATATAATTTTTGAGTTTCAATGTAGCTTAAACAGTAAGGGAAGATTTTTTTTAAACTATGGAGTCTAAGAGGCCCTGAGAAATAAATGGGCGAAAGAAATGGTAATTGTTTAAAAAAAGAAAAGGTGAATTTATGCATAATTTTGTTATTTACCAAAGAGCTTGTGAGAGTGAGCGCTGTTCTGATACGATTTCAAATACGATTTGAGCGTGAACGTAAGACGGTCCACCAAAAAGTGCAAACCAGCTGGCTTGATCTCACAATTATCATTCAACCGCACCCAAACCTTATCCCAGCAAAGAATACCGATTACTGGTACTTAGGTAAACTTGAGTCGTTATTTTCAATTATTCATATTTATATAAATTTACTCTGTTCCACGGATTCCCAACACAATAAAACAACTATTTTATAAATTCACTTGAAAATCCTACTATCTTACTAATATAATAAATGCGAAATGTGTGTGTGAATGTTTGTTACCACGTATCTCCGTAACTACTGAACCGGTTTTGATGAAATTTGAAATATAGATAGGTTTTAGAATAATCTAATTTTCAAAAATCAACTTCTATGGGGGGGGGGGGGGTAAAGTTTCTATGGAAAATTTTATTCCTTGGTTAGATTCGCTCAAAACTCGGTATATACAAAGTTTAAAATAAATAATAAAAACCGTATTTTTTATTTTTTCTAAACTACCCCTAAGGGAGGTGTAGAGAATTTCTAAAGTTTGTATGGATTTTTTTAATTCTGGTTTCCATTCACTCAAAACTCGGTAAAAAAAAACTTTAAAGTTAATAATGAAACATGTATTTTTTATTTTTTCAAAACTACCTTTTGGAAGTGTACAATTGAGTTCTAAACTTTATATGTTTTTTTTTATCCTTGGTTTGATTCTCTCAAAACTCGGTTTAAATAAACTAGTAATAATGAACTATGTATTATTTATTTTAACAAAACTACCCCTTGGGGATGTGTAATAAAGTTCTGAAATTTGTACGGAAAAAAATATTCCCTGGTTCGATCCTAAACGATAAGTATCTATGAAGTCAGTAAAATTACATCGGAAATATCTATACCTATTTGTTTCACGATTAAAGCCTGGAGACGGTCATACGTTACTTTTATCAACATACCACGCGAGCGAAGCCGCGGACAGAAGCTAGTACTACAATAACTCACACTTAACTTATTGAATTAAGGCATTATACTAAAACTAGGCATTTCCCCGTAACGTTATTTTGTTCATTATTTTATCCCAAGTAAAAACCGTCGCACTTATAAGTACCATCCCTCAACTATCAAAGCATCGATAACGTAAGAAACCTTTTATAAATATATAGGTATAGCCGAGATCGTAAGCCGATCAATGGCTAATGAGCTCTAGGTGTATCGACCGTTTCGATATTATGCAAATACTATCAGCTAGTTGCCGGAAAGCCCCAGTTGGCCGTCTAACGCTACTTAACGGTAACTGAATTGCTCTTGATATAAAATGTTCTATACGTTGCATGGATGTAGGTAATGCTTTACAAATTGCTACACCACGTTTCGAATAAAGCAACATTGATATATTTTTGGTATTAAACTAATTTTACTTATATAAAATACTTATATTGAAAATGACTCTTCTACACCTTTAATAATGACACAGTAAATCTATAATTCTAATGTGTTTGCTCCCAGATACGGTACATATTTTCAAAACGATCCGTCCAAATTGCCTATATCTGAAACACGTGAAGCCACAATAAACCGTTCCAACCGACGCAGATAACAAAAATAAAACCTGACCATCAA
Source organism: Perizoma flavofasciatum (assembly GCA_958496245.1). NCBI lineage: Eukaryota > Metazoa > Arthropoda > Insecta > Lepidoptera > Geometridae > Perizoma > Perizoma flavofasciatum. The sequence continues at coordinate 5,284,768 of OY292425.1, read as the reverse complement.
ACACAACGTCGAAAACGATTGCGCACAATATAATACTTACGTGCAATAAACTGTATCAAACAAATAAAGGACTAGCGCTCTGTTGGGCGTAATATCGCGTTAGTAGTCATAAAAACTACGCGGATGGGTGTAAACAAGGGTCGGGTAAGACGCAAGATGTACACCGCAATGCACCAAAGTAGGTGACGTGGCTTCTGAGGGCGACACTCAGAGGCTCGTTTATCAAAGTCAATATCGACTGTCGGCTTACTTACGTACATTTTGCTCATGGTGCGAGTCCCTGCGTTGATTTTTACCCTAAATAGCAACAGCACTAAACAGAAATGGATGAAAACGGTTCGAGGTGTGATGGATGAAAACGGACAGACAGACAGATTATGATAAACTTATTAGAGTTCAGTTTTCACAAACGCGCTATGAACTAGATGATAAGAGGTTAAGCTGGACATCCTTTTGAATAGATTCACAAAATATATATATTTAATATGTACATTTCCACGTACCATCCAATTGTGAAGGCACCGACTAAGTTTCCGCTCATTTCAAGAGTTTTCATTATGATGAGTGATCGTGATGCTCTGAATGATCAAATTCACGATAAAATAATAATATGGAGTTTCCTTGTTGGGTTATATTTTTCTATCGAGGTAAGTTAAGCAGCAGAAGCTTATACTACAAGTACAACATACGCGCGATATCGCGTCCTAACATCACTACCGGTTTTGGAACACACGCGAAGTTGTAACTTCACGATTATAGGTTCTGAACGTCCCTGTTGCATCAAATAGTGCTACCACGACAACCTTCAGCGACGTAGAATATCAACATCGATCCGCTCTATTTTATACTGAATAGTTTATGGACTGAATCAAATTAAGGACATCGCGGTAAGACTCTTGATCGAAGTATTGACACCAGCGTATGTGCTTTTCGAATCTTTTGTTTATGAATGTCAGTAAACTTCGGGTGGTGAGAGATATGTTAGATATCTTCGAGTTTTTGATAAGCTACGAAATCAGTTGACCTCACTCTATAAGAAATGATTATTGAGGTTTAATTTAAAAAGTCAAGGGTTTTAATCTCTCGGGTTTTGACTTGTTGAAGTTTTTATTATTTGCCATAAGTATGTTATAGTCCCATTTGCTATTTTTCAATACGAAACCTTTGAAGGGATTCATTATCCATATAACATTTTACAGTGTAACTGTGATCAATTTAAATATATATTTTGTAAGAACATGTTTTTTTACATAATTAAGTTCCTATCATTGTTTAATGAGCATCTAACTCAATTTGTACCCAATGAAAGTGATTTATAAAAATATTGCTTTCTCATAAATCAAATAAAATAATGAGGCATTACTTGTCTCACACTAGATGAATGTATATTCGAAGACTAAAGTACGAATAAGTAAAAAAATGTTATTAAAGTTCTTGAAAGAGACTTTTCCAATTTCGCTATCGAAAAAAGTTTTCAACGCATTGTTGTTCAAGAATACAAACAATATTTTATGATATTATAAAGGTTTCGAGTTAAGATATTTTTGATTTTAATTTAAAGAATAAAAAAACATGTAAACAAGTATTTTTTTTTCAGTAATATTAATCATAAGAATCAAAATACAACCCTTATCTAACAAGGTTATACACAGATGGAACAATACGAGAGAACAATACAATACGTCAATTTAATCGTAATAACAAAACATTTTATAAATTATTAAACCATCATATCTAAATATTTTCTAATATCCCAAAAATATTAATATCAACGGGGATCGAACCTGCAACCGCTGGCTTGGTACAATAGGTTCAGTCTAAATTATTGGGAAGGTTTCGATTTATTCTTGAGATTACCCTTTGTGGATTGACATTTTACAACAAAATAACCATCTTAATACCGCAAAATATCAAGAAATACATGATAACTTTCTAAGGTATATTTTGATATCTTTGATAGATTTGATCATAGATATCTTTTGTAAAGTAATCCTTGGATGACGCTGTGGGTCATAGATTTACCTAACATTGTTCACTTTAGTTTGTAACTTATAATTTAATGTATGACTGTTTGTAGTTCCTAAAACAATAAAATAAAATTATTTTGCTTTTGCTATTTGAGGCGTTTGACTGGAACAAAGAGTACACGTTAAATAAGACGTTTATCTTTTTTTATGTTTTTTAATATTCAAAGTTGGAATCAATCTTGGTTGTATAGAAGTGAACTTTTACAGAAATACGTATTCCAGTTGTCATATTTCACGGTCTGGCCCATGCCGTTGGTGTATAAACACGTCCCCCTTTCAATCATAGGGCGATAGGCGGCGCCGGCGCGAATAAATCAAGTCCAACACTTTTTCACCTGCCACACACAAAAGCTTTCGCACTGAAACTTGATTCGGGTTATTTCTGACGAAATATCAGCCTATTTGTTATACTATTGATACGAACGCACGTGCGCGGCGTAAGTTTGTACTTGTTGAGAAGGGACTGAGTGAAAATTGCTTTCCGACAATGTGCATAGAATTTGATGGTAACCGGTACGGGTCTTATGTTACTGCGAGCTTTTCAGGAAAAGGTCTCTTGATTGTTGGGATTGGAATTATCCTTGGAATGATAATGAAATTTTCTTTCTGAGTAGTCATAGTTTTCTAAGCGTCCTGAATTAATGTGTTCCATGTGAAACAAAGGAAAAACTTCTCTAATGTTGACCTGTTTGTGTGACCTGTATGTATTAAATATGTATGTATTTACAAAAAAAAATCTGTCAAGTAGTTCTCATAACACCAGCTCTGCTTTTTCAACTGCACCATTTTGGTGCAAGATGATGCTGTGTGAAGAGGTCCAGCATGATTAAGTATTATTTATTAATGTTTGAGATGACAGAGTTACTTTAGAAGCACTGAAATTTCAAGGTGCTGAGTATTTAACATACCGAATGTTGTTTAGCCAACAAATAATGTTATTTTTGATCAAGTGAGCGAAGCAAGCTGAGTCTACTTGGATAATCCATGGATTGTATGCATGTTTGGTTATCCGATGATCATTGCCAAACCGTTTTATCAATACTTAATGTTATTCTATACGTATATTGGTAGTTTATAACAATAAATATTTAAGTTTAAATATGAAGCTAATCGGTATGGGGGTTTTTGAACAATGGAGTCTAAGAAATAACGTGAGAAAAATATATACGATGCGACACATTATTTTATTTATTTATTATTTTTAGGTAATGTTTTGTTTATTATTTTAAGAATAAAAACACTATTTATCGGTACTTAAAAGATACCTTTTCAGAATCGCACTGAAGAAAACATCCGCCAAGGTATACCAATAAAAAAAACTGTTACTGATAAACGCATAACCCTCCTTTCAGTAGTCGGGTAACGCCGGTTTATTACGAGATCTCAGTTCATATTAAGCTACTGGTTTATTAAATCAAGATTTTTTTCGATTATTCAGCTTGATTGTGGTGCCAATTTATAAATAATAATTCAATGATATGTTACTCATGTTACGTAGAGTGATATCGCACTATCATATGGATAACCGGGTGCAAGGCAGCTCATTGCAGCATCGTAAGTGCCTATTTGAGGGTACATAGCCACTTACGTAGACGACCACGATAGCGTAATCCGAATAGACGTCACATCTGTGTCACTCCGTTTTGAATTAAATGAAGTAAGAGCAGTAATGACATGTCTTTAATATATCTAGGCGCAGTTTGTCAAGTTTATTGATACATACTGTCCTGACCCCACACTAGGATTATTTGAGTCGCGGGTAACAGGAACTCATGTACCTCGGTACCACAAACCCAGAATAAATATCTGCAGAACATCCAACACAGTCGGCTACTTGCCTGCCGCGCCATCTAGGTCGTCAATCATGGTAACACGATAGCATTTCAGGACACATTACGACAATGCCACTCTTGCTGATGTTTTGTTGATACCTTGTGGGCATCAACAGCGAGCACGTCCGACAACATTAACTCCTGTCACTCTCTGATAACAGCGACAAAATTAGTAATATTTATGAACCAACTTGGTAGCAATCATGCTCGGTTGAGATTCACATAGCCATAGCAGTGAAACCTGAACGTTAGAACTATCATTTTGTCTGTATGAACGTGTATTGTGCGTCGAGATACCGTTTGCTTACAGAGACTAGCGTCGAACCGTCTATTGCTAACTAGAGCAAGAGATACCTATATTCTGTATAGAAAACAATTTAGCATATATTGTCCCGATAAATACTCATGCACAGTGATTTTATATTAGAGAAAGATAAAAATTGAAATCTGTTAGTGGAGTTGATATGAAAGCATTATAGTCAAATTGTTAAAAAAATGAATATAAAGAAAAATGTGCCGCAGTGGGCGAAGGCCCGCCTGAGACGCAGAAGGTTGCGGGTTTGATTCCTGCTGCGGGACAAATGTTTGTATGATATGCAAATATTTGTCTGAGTCTGGGTGTTTTATATATATAATAGGTATTTATTTACAAAAAAAAGTATATTAAGTATTATATTAGTAATGTAGTTCTCATAATACAATGCTCTGTTTAGTTTGGGGCTAGATGATGCTCAGGCGGGCCACTGTTATGGGTACTAGATGACTGATATACTTAATACAATACATTACATAGATAGATATTTTTTTATTATACATAGAAAATACCCAGAACACCCGGAACAAATATTTGCAGATCGTACAAACATTTGTCCAAGGGCGGGAATCGAACCCGCAACCTCCTGTGTCGCAGGCGGACCTTCGCTCACCGCGCCACATCGGTCGTCTACTTTTATTTATTACTTTTATACAATATTTAGTTTCTCTACTGTTGGCATAAAACCTTAGATATTATGTAGATAGAATAGAACAAAATAATCACATTCCAAAACAAAACTAATAAAGACACTCGACTCAATTGTTATGCTAAGCCTTATCCAAAGACAATGATAACGCAAATCTAATACTACGTGTACACGACATTCAGAATAACACTGTGGCGCCAAGCCGACTATTCTCAGAGCCTATAATCTTCACAGTAAATGGATTTAATGCAAATTTACCCGGCCGTTTCAATGGTTGCTGATAAAAATATCTACTTAGCTCCTATTGTGTACTCGAAATTGTTTTTAAATGTGTCTTTATGTTAAGTCGCTTGAGGAGGCAGCCGAGCCAAAATCGGAGAAATTGAGCGTTTTTAAATTGGTACTTAGACATTTATGCGTTATTTTTTAACGGTGTACGGAAATAAATCTGTTTAGGGATTACTAATTCGCTTATTAGCAGTTATGGTTCAGGTTCCGTCTGGTTTAAAAGAAATTTCAAATATTTATTTACACACAACATGGAATATTCACCACTCAAAGCGAAACTAGCAACACTTCAATGTCCATCGTCGATATCGGTACTTGTAAATAATTCAAACCGTACGGTACCACTCCAATTACAAACATACGAGCCAGCCGGTTGCAAGAGTAATCACTATGCGAATTACTTAACCAAAAATGGTACATGGCCACGATTCTTAAGAAATCATAAACTGATACAAATTATAGTGGAGAAGACGCTTAGAGTGAAAACAGATTATATATGATTCATTTTGTAAAACGGGAATTTTTGGGAATACATAAGGCATTTATTTATAAAATAACATATATGAATAGTATATCAGTCATGTAGTTCCCATAATGCAAGCTCTGCTTAGTTTGGAGCTAGATAATGCTGTGTGAAAAATTACCAGTATTATTATTATTATAGGTACACAAATAAATCACAGAATTGACCTACCTTTCCATGCCCGCCATAACTTGGATCTAAACACTGGAATCACGAACGTCGGCACGTCCACTTGCAGTATGTACCACATGTTTGTAATACGTAAACATACCAAGTTCGAATTACGGGTAAACTGTGCGTGAAATGGAACGTACCTAACTGTGGTAATGACATAGGATGACTATTAGTCAGATTGATAGATATATACCTCTATACATCTTATTATGCAAAACAGCATTTCAAAGTACAACAACCCAGTTTGAAGGGTATGGGTGCCGGTGAAATAATAGGCACATGACACTTTTCACCCGTTATATCTCAGGGTTGGCAACGCATGGTTTGTACCTGTAGTGTCCCAAGCATCCATAGTTTATTGTAACTGCTAACCAATAGGTTGGGCGTATGATTGTTTCCTTAAAACAATAGAAAAATAATAGAAACAATAACGTGAGTCATCTTTCATCATTCATTGCGGCAAGCTGAAAAAGTAAAACATACTAAAACACGCATTTTCATCTGGACTAGCAAAAAAATAAAGAAAATTGTTTTATTTGTTTCCTATACACAAAAGTTGTATCTATATAATAATATAACACACAAAACAGATATTATAAACAAAACGAAACAAAACAGACAAACTATATAATAGGTCCCCGTCTCAGCATTATGCTGCACCAAAACCTAGGTAGGTTTTCAGGTAAGGACTTGGACTTTACGAGAATGAATGTACCATCATACATGTACAATGGAGATTAATATTTAAAAACTCCTTAAATTTCATATCCATTTATTTCTACCCGAAACAATAAGAACTTATTTTTTTATATATATAAACTAGCTTCTGCTCACGGCTTCACCGGCGTGGTACCCGGATTAAAGTAGCCTATGTGTTATTCCGATGTATAAGCAATATTACTGTAAAGTTTCATCAAAATCCGTTCAGTAGTTTTTGCATGAAAGAGTAACAAACATCCATCCTCACAAACTTTCGCGTTTATAATATTAAGTAGGATAATGCTGGACATTTTCACACATCATCTAGCGAATCTAGTCCCAAAGTAAGTAAAGCTTGTGTCATAGGATCTACTTGACTGATATACTATTTATATATATTTTTTTGTTAATGCAAACATATTTTACATAGAAATTAAGCGGTTTCCATTGCTTTTGTGTTACCAAATATATAAAATGAACAAAAAACACTTCCAGGTTTTTCGAATATGAGATGCAATTTTAGGCCAAACTACTTATGACGTGGATTTCGAAACCATATGGTATGCTATCGTATCATTTCATGTAACAATAAAAGCAAAGTAAACTTCAATTAAGGTTTTAAATATCACAACTATATACCTGAAAATTCCTCGTTTTGTGGGTAGGCAAGAACTAAAATGAAACAGCGATCAAAACAAAGCTTTAATAACCGAGCCCGACTCCAGCTAATCGTCTGAGAAGGGTATAATAACTGAGTAAAATTTACATAAACAGTACTCTGTCTTGCGGCTGTTATCATTCAATTATATAAGATTTTAGAAACAGAAACTACATCTATTTCGGACTATATTTCTGTTCTTGTTTCTGATTTCTCTTAATAACGGCGTACCGTGCTCTTGATATTTTAAGTGGTGTAAAGTTGGAAGCAGAAAGGTATTATTTGTCTTCTGAGCGCTGAAATTGACTTTGTAACCATGATTTATACGTTAAAAGTTATTTGATTTATGAGACTATGCACACGCTTCAGAAAGCGATTTAAATTCACGTCTGAAAAAGGGATATTATGATGTTTTCTAGACTCTTATACATTTCAATGAATTTATTATATTCCACGTTACATGTGCTATAATAATAGTAATAATAATTGAAACCCTTTAGCTGTTTATAGTAAAATTTCCTCTGCGCTGCCTATAATTGGCGGCACTTTTAGGGGCTCATTTAGTGGATTTGCCATTATCATCACCTGCTCAAATCGAGCTGAAATTTTAACTTCATAGTCAGGATTGGAAGGTGCTCTTTCATTCTACACAGCCCTGCAACCATTCCATGAGTGTATACTTTTGCAAAAGCCAAGTTAAACAAATCTTTCCAATAGTTTTTAGCAGTCGCCATTCACTAGATATTATTACTTTAGAACTATTATTACTTTTAGGTATTAGAACTCAACTAATGCCTGACAAAGTTTGTAAACTTATCATTAGATGATCATAAAAATAACATTTTATAATATCCCAATCTCGGCGGGACTGGAACCCGCGACCTCCCGCTTGGTACGCGGGGGCTGTTCCAGCTAAGCCGAACGTCACCAGCCTTTTGGAAATTCTTGGGTGTTTCAGCTCGAAGCGAGGCTTCACCTACAGGGGAAACTTTGCAGTTTTAAATCTCATGATTTTGAAGTGTGGGTTAATACTTTAAAAACTAAATTATCAACAATTAAATCTGTAGTTAAAAAAAACTATTAAACACGCTTTTATTACGCACTAAAAATTATATAAAATAATTTCACTATCCACCTCCTGGTGCCATCATCAGATCAGATTTGAGATACCAAGTTATGGTATTGTCATCCGAACTAAGCATACAAAGTTTCATTTTGATACGACAGTTAGAAGTTCTTTATAATTGACTTCCAAGGCTGGGTTACATTGTTTGTTAGTTAGTTACAAGTGAAGCTAGTATATAAACGTGAACAGACAAATACGTCCTGACGTCACACGAGGAGTCCTTGTATCGTGGGTATCTACTATCTACTTAAAATAATGATAAATTTGATGAAACGCGTCCCAAAGATTTGGAAAGTTAACTGCTATTTAATAAGCATATTAGTCTCATCATCCCTCTACCTTCCACTTATTTCGAACCGCATTTCAGCTGCTTTACGCTTTTAGATTATGCTGATTTGTGTAATACGTCTTGTACGTAACAAATAAGTTTGTGAACGGATGAAATGCGCACGGCTGCCGGCTCTTTGTCATCGTGTATTATTCTCGTAAGCCCTATTTGAAATACCTAAGATATAAGCATTGTTTCTTGGCTGCAGCTTTTCGAGGATTTTTGCTGAGAAAATTGAGTTTAGATTCAAAATCTTTAAACACGAGACTTTATAATCTAAATTAATCTAATAAAAGAGTAAGGTCCAAAAGGGCTGACATTTTTTCGGATCCCAAAATAAATGGACTGTAATTTTTCATTATTTCTTTCATTAAAAGCATGTATCCCTCACCTACTACATTAAGTTTTTGGAGTCAGAAGTAATTATCTGTTAATTATAATAATGTGGTTTTTTATATATTTCAGGCAACATAGTAAAGTACGCGAACAAATACATGGTCCACAGCATAAATACATTAAAACTAAAATACATGCTATTATATCAGACAAAAAAACATCTAGCACGTAGTGACTGCGACGTGGGCACGGCTGGATTCAGTAACGGACCCGAGAACGTCGATAAACGGTTCGATAGATCTGCCTTCATGAAGGTCAATTAGCAATTAGAAAACACTTCACACTTTTATTCCAAAAACTATCGTGAACTTGACTATTAATATTGTAAAAACGGGAATTTTCACGTACTGCACTATTGGTGAAGGCACCGACTAAGTTTCGACTCATTCCGAGAGTCTTCATCAGGGTGAGTGGTCGCGACTTTCTCCTTCCGCGTGTGTATGGAGTGCACGGCGCGACGCCGTTCCCGTTTTTACAATATGAGCACTTCACACTTTATAGTAGAATAGATCTCACGTGTAAAAAATAAAACATCTTCTGTTGTATTTCTCAAGCAAAAATATTTCCAACAAACTCCACAATTCACTTTCTGTACCTAGTGATAAAGATAGCATGACAAGCTGGTATCTTTAAGGGAAAATGTCACTAACATTCGATCAAACGTGCGATGTTTTTATCTAAGTCTATTAAACACGTGATCACGTATACGAAAATGATGTGAGAAATACAGATAGTGTAGTGCTCAAAAATAAGGTTTGACGATACATGTTTTAAAATAATGCTTTTATCCGCGACTCATGGAGCCCATTTATACGTTTGCCAAAGGAGTTTGTTTGTTTGTTTGTATGTTAACTTTTGTCTCAGCAATGTTTTATCGGATTGTAATTCAGTTTTTCGCTACCAATTTGTATGTTTTCTAGGATTGTTTTTAAGTTTTATGTCCACAAGCCACTAGTGGGCGCTGCAATCGAGGATGGAATTTACAATGGCATAACCAATTGTAATATTATTTTTGTAATCATTTCTCATGACTTTACTGAAGGACCTTAGATAGATTTCAACGCCACTCAACACTAGAAGGTTGCTGACATTATGTAATGGATCACACGTCGGGGTTTTTTCTCCCACTCATATTTACGGGCCAAACTCCAAACGCATATATGGGCCCCTGTCGTCACGAATAACTTATTTGTAAAAGTTGATCTTTTCCAACTAAGATGTTGTAGAAATCACATCTTTTTTATATTTATTGGTAGCAACCCCTACCTGATGGTAAAAGCCAATCACTGCAATTTGCGTTTCAGTAGCATTGATAATATTGCTTCGGCTCGACACAAATTGTGGATGGAGTCTTTAAAAACAAAGCGCTTATGAGCGTAAAATTGTTGGATGTAAATTTGATACAATCATAAGCGAATCACTGTAACACTTAATAATAATAATTAATAATGATTATAAAAAGTAAACGAAATACATGTTTAACTTAATCAGGTAGATTTATTTAATCACTATCGAACAAATATGATAACAAAATAAAATAATAATCAATATATAATATCTTTTTAGGGCATAATGTAGAGGTAATTGCCATTTATTTTATTTTTCTACTTGCTGCGCTCGTGGTTTCACCCGCGTAAGTTTCGATTTTATATTCGTGATAACTTCGAAATTAAATGTCCGATTCCAAGGAATTAAAAAGTATTTTACTGCTACATACATACCTTTGATGATAAAAATATTTATTTGAATAATAATCAATTCTACGATACGAATGTTACCAACTTTTGTTTTTATCGGCGATCTAATTAAATTTTAGAACACATAAGCTGCTATTGTGACTTAACTATGACAGTTAGATTTATTCCCTCGGGGACTTTTTTGTAGGTAATAATGAGTACTTTAATCATGCAGTACACAATTTTTATGTATCATCAATAGTTTTCTCAGCGCACGCCAAATAATGAATTTTATAGCCAAAATTTTGCTACTTTGGATTACATTATTGGAATTATCTTAAGGCTCTCTAATTTTTTTTAAATAAATTATAGTCTATGTTACTTCCTAATAATTTAGCTTTCTATTGGTGAAAAATGGTTAAAATCGGTCCAGTAGTTTCGGAGCCTAATCGGTACCAACAAACAAAAAATCTCTCCTCTATATAATATTAGTATTAGTATAGAGTATTATAATATCTTTAGTATAGATTAGAGATAACGATTGCTGAAAAAAAAACTTGGCTACAGGGAACGACCATGACATCACAACGCCCAGACTCCAAGAAAATATTTACAATACTTATACAACGTTTTAATACAAAAGAACCACATTATTACATAGAACTATGCGTAAACACCGCACGTAATTACAATAAGAAGCGAGATCGCGGAAAATCACTGGGTAGAGAATTGCAATTAGCAGACGAACACCCAACGGAAATAAATAAGGATATTAGCTACCCGCAGATCCGACCGAGGATAAAAATTATATTGCGTTTCTATGAATTGGATATTCGCATTTGATTTGATACTTCTTGTTTTGTTTCATATCGTGAGTAAAATAATATTAATACTCAGTTGAGTTGAGTAAGTTCTTGAGGACCTTGATGGCGCAGTGGGTGGGAGGGACGCAAGAGGTGCGGGTTTGATTCTCGCAGCGGTACAAATGTTTTCATAATTCTACAGATATTTGTTCTGGGTCTGAGTGTTGTGATACCACGGTACTCTTAGTTCCTGATACCTAAGGACAGGGAATCCTAGTACTAGTACGGAACTATAAATGTGTCTGTAGAGTGTTTTTTTCTTTCTTCTTTTCTAACGTTTTACATGTATAGGTTCCTTTTAATTTTTATACAAACAAAATCTATGTAAGTAATTATTTCACGGTCCTTAGTCAAAACTTGGATGGGTGACCGCTAGGAAAGTTGTTAATGCCACCTATTTTTGCATAGAACTATTATAACGATAGTGAATTATTCATATTGTAAAAACGGGAATTTTCACGTACTGCACTATCGGTGAAGGCACCGACTAAGTTTCGACTCATTCTGAGAGTCTTTGGAATAAGATAGTGAGAGAACTAGTTTGTCTTTCTTTTATATGTACTCCTAATTCGATTAATGAAGAAAAACGTTCCTTTCTAATCACGGGCTGAAGCTTCAAGAAGTTACGGATGCCAGGAAGCTTTAATAATCATTTACTTCTAAGTTCAAAGTAAATAGGTACTTTTAAAACTCAAAAGGTTATTTATTTGTTAATTCAGATGACATAGTTTGAATAGATGCTAAGTACTACATTGAATAGGCAGGTAGGTATATGGCTGCAACGTGAGTTTGATCACGAAAATTACGCAGACACACATTTTAGGTGTCCTGGTTACAAAACATAATCAAATTAAATAACATTAATCTAGATGAATGTTCACAATCATCATCATCATCATCATCAGCCTATATTAGTCCACTGCTGGACATAGGCCTCCCCTAATGAGCGCCATAGCGCCCTGACTTCAGCTTGCCGCATCCAGCATCTGCCTGCAGTCTTTCGCAGATCGTCATCCCACCTGGCCGGTTCACAATAGTCGGTCAATAACATGTTGAATAAATTGTATATTATTGGTATATTAAAATTTTCATAAATAGAAGTCATGAATATGTAATTTCCAATAACATTTAGACATAGTCCTTTCTTTACAAATAAAAATATATCATGTCAAAATTAAACTCATTACGCAAGTATAATTTTATAGCATGCATGTAGTCCGAGATTAATGTGCAAAACAGTCGGTTAATAATGTCAAATCAATTTATAATTAAATATAACTAGTAAAATTCAAATTTTAATAAAAGCCATAACAAATAAAAATTATTGTGTACCCAGATAAAAAATAGCCAATGTGTTTATTCTGATGTATTAGCTATATTACTGTAAAATTTCATCAAACTCCGTTCAGTAGTTTTTGCGTGACAAACATTCATCCGCACAAACTTTCGCGTTTATAATAGTTGTAGGATTTTTGTACAACAAATTATATTATGTCAAAATTAAATTAATTACGCAAGTTTACGCAAGTCTTAATAAGTAGGTAGCCTTAAGATGTGGGGATAATGCATACTACGCATTTCATAAGTAGTCAGCGTTGTGAGTTTAACAAATCAAATTGATGGTATTATGGGTACTAAATAAGCTCAGAAACGTTACTTAATTTGATATTATGTCTAGGTACAAAATATTATCAATAATAATATAGTCAAATTTTTCATAAATTCTTCCACGCTATAAATACACTTTTTCAAGAGCATATTTTCAGAATCTAAGTAGTTGTCTAAGGTGATAGATGAGCATACCATTTTGTATGGGAAAACATAATCTAATTTACTTTTTTTTATTTCAATAGTTTGCCACAAATGGTCCAAAATTTTGACACAAACATCAGAAGCCAATGCAACCGTTAATACTGAGTGCCTTTTAAGACGCACCACGTCAAAACTCATATTAGGTAAAGTTTTTTTTTACTTTAGTAAAAAAATATATACACGTTATAACTGTTTAAAAAGAATACCAAGACTTAAAAACAACATTTATTTGAATTAAGAACTCAAACCGCAGATTTTTCAGTTCAAAACTAGTTCGAAACGAAAATTTTTATAAGTTAATAAATTGCATTGAGGCAAAATTATTTAATTTGCGCAGGGCAGAAAAGTCGAAGGTTGGACGTAAATTGTCATACCAAGTATTTACTAAAAAAGCTAAGGTGAAAACTTATTCATGTCTCCTTTGTTGTATTTTTTATGTCGTGCTAAATAAATGTTTATCTTTATTTTCTTTCTTCTTACTTTCTTTATTTCTCCTGCAGCATCTTTAGTCTAAGCTTAAAGTTAAGACAACGTTAATTGAACCAAATAAAAAATTTAAAGAATATATCAAGGTGTCTAAATGTTTCTACACAGAGTTACATGTTTTGTTAAGTACAAGTACTTTACAAAACATGCTTTTAGATTAGCATTTTTGACTAACTACGCGTTTCAATTAAAGTCGTATACGGATGATGTCTCGTTTTTATGTGTTAAACTGTCAATGTTTTTTTCAGTATTTCAAGGTTTCTCAAAATTTATAAAATATTGTCGAAATGTTTTTATAGAACCCAGTAGTATTTTTGCAAAACATGCAAAGGCTTAGCTTATTTAACTCCTGGGTCCAATTAAAGCCATATACGTATGGTCGTTTCTCTGTTTAAACTAAGAAAATTTTCTCATTATTTCAAGGAAAAAATAGACGTCATCATTTAAAGAGTGTAGGTAATTATTGGAACCCGCTATAGATAGACAGATATAACTTTCATAAAACAAGTTCGTAAACAAGTTAATCCCTGATTATTTTAATAGAATACAATATAGTTGATGGCCTCGGTGGCAAGGCGAATGTGTAGCCGGCTGAGACGCAAGTTGTGCGGGTTCGACACCCACCGACAAATGTTTGCATGTTCTGCAGATACTTATTTCGGGCCTGAGTGTTGTGGTAGCATGGTGCTCTTAGTTCCTGATACCTACGACACAGGGACTTTTATGGTGTCAGGACCATGTATGCGACTGTTGGGTGTATATAATCATATAATTTACTAGGTTTTGCCCACAGCTTTGTCCGCGTTGTACCTGGATAAAAAGTTACCTATGTGTTATTCTGACGTATAAGCTATATTACTGTAAAGTTTAATCAAAATCCGTTCAGTAGTTTTTGCGTGAAAGAGTAACAAACATCCATCCTCACAAACTTTCACGTTTATAATATTAGTAGGATAGGGTAGTAGGATTTGACACAAAACAAAGTACAGAAAATAGTTAAGTATTTTCTGTACTTTGTTTTATGTAGTACACAATAATATAGACACTTTAATGATAACAGAAAAGCGAGTACAATTATAATGTACAATAGACAATTATGAAGATTTTTGTGCTAATTAGTCCTATTTGTGCCGTGTGGGCCAAACAGGCTCTGTCTCAGCTAAGTGCTGCTCGGAGCCTTGAAATAACAAAATAAAATTAAAAAAAAACACGCTTACGCATACTTGTCATGATAGACATCCTCAGATACATACTCATTGCGTAGAATTTATGACGAACTACCAAATATTATAAACAAAAAACACGCATAAGTTTAAAAAGTTGCTAAAAATTTATCTATTTAATAAAGGCCCAAATCAGTAATAGAAAAAATAAACTTTTCTTGTCACTTTAATGCTAGTTGTGAATCTTTTGGTAGGCAGGTATTATTCTAACTTAATAATAATTGGTTTTATCACTTAGTTTACCTATTCTAGGTTAGTTTATGACGCTCGCTCGCGTATGGCAACTATTTAAGTACCTACGTAATTATTATAAGTTTAACGGGTCTTTATCGCGTTTACCTTTTTTATTATTTTCCCGACGTTTCAACTGTATTGCAACAGCCGTGGTCACGGGATGACTAGAGTATACGGAGCTACCGTCGAGAAATAAAGGCAGTAGCCGCAACTACCCTCATTTCATCTTCAGAATCAGCAAAAGTCCATGTTCACATTACGGCACACTACACTAACCGTATCACCGCACTGCACAATTGGATCGCGACGCGAACACCTGTTTATCACGGGATTCCAGGACGCAGAGAGTCTATAGCCGTCTTCACGATTAAAATTTGGGTACTTCTTTATTCCAATCGCTTCAGAACCTCTTACAATATTGGCGTTCACTGGATAGCACCTTAGGGTCATGAAGCTCGATCCAATGGTTTGGTCCTGAGTCCACAAGGTGCTCCGCTATGGCCGACTTGTTTATCTGGCGATTTTTGACAGCTGCAATATGCTCTTTGACCCTTTCAGCAATTGTCCGCTTCGTTTGCCCGATGTAAGCACGGCCACAGCTACAGTCTATTTTATAAACACCTGGCATTTGCAGAGGTACCACGTCCTTTGGTGTTCTCGGCTAAGCAGCTTCGAAGTGTAGTGTGCCGTAATGTGAACATGGACTTTTCTGATTCTGAAGATGAAATGAGGGTAGTTGCGGCTACTGCCTTTATTTCTCGACGGTAGCTCCGTATACTCTAGTCATCCCGTGACCACGGCTGTTGCAATACAGTTGAAACGTCGGAAAATAATAAAAAAGGTAAATACCTACGTAATATTTTGTTAGTTATAAGTTCTCATTTTAGTGAATTATAAATTCTTATGAGAATAAATTCTTGAACCAGAGATCTTTCAGGGCACCAAGTAGGGGGTATTCAAAGGCACGTTCAAACATAACATTTGGCATATGCCCACGTTTCGCAAGCATTTAGTATTCCATGTGACAGGTTGTAAGCTCATCGCTGCTTATTGGGACACCAACCAACTGATTGCATATGCCTCAGAATTAGATTTTATGGCATGCCGGTTACCTCACGATATTTTCACCGTTTTGAGCACGTGTTAATGTGCACATACAAATTTTTAGTCTCTTGAAACTACGTAATCTGTAAAGCTGGTGATCAACGATATGGGCAGCGGGCTTGGGACGTTCATGATTACGTCGGGGACTGCAGTGACGCATGAGACGTTCTTTTAGAATTGTTTCAGATTATAGCTTTATGGACTTCAAAACGAGTCCCGTAGCCATTTTATACGGTTAGAAATTTGTTCATGAGTAGTAACAAATTGAATTTCGATATTGTGTATTACTAGTGATTATAGTATTAGTAAAAACTGATAAAAGGTCAGACGTGTATTTCTATCACCGAATGCAGCGCCTCCTAGTGATTTGTGGCGATAAAACTCTATCTAAAAATCATCCACATAGAAATCAATCGATTAATCGATCAATCCAATAAGCCTTTTCGGGTATAAATAGTGCAGACAAACGTGCACACAGCCTTATAGCAAACGTATTTACTTACATTGCAGATAAAAATAGTTTTGATATTATAATGTTTATTTTTGGTGAAAAATAAAAATTCTTATGAACACACATCGAATATAAAAACGTTAATACCAACATTCGTTGAACAGAATCGTGAATTTTTCACTGCAAAAGCACCCAAGAGTAAAAATATTTACGCTTTTTCGAAATGCAGAAATCAAGTAACAAGGAATCGGTTTTAGCGAAGAGAAGCGTTAGGGCCCCGGCTGTTGAATAAAGCGAAGAGCTGCAGTAATAATGCTTACCTTTCTCAAGTATGAGCTGGGAACTCAAGCGGAGCATTGGCTGCGATTCAGAGTGTAATTAGAGTCACTATTTTAAGGATTGTGTTTTAATTGGAAGAAGTTGTTAAAGAAAATACTAGCTTATTTTTTTCTTATTTTTCAAGTTTTTATAACTTGTTTAGTTCCTGACTCTTACTATTTGATATTTATCTATTGGTCCTATTACTATTGGGTATTGCACGTGCATTCAAAAAAACAAGATTGTGACCCCGATCATGGAGATCCTCAGATCCTTGCTCAGTACGCAGATCTTAGAGGGTACTAAATAGGTGGTAGACTGAGACACATCCATACATGATATATATTTGGCATAACTCCGTGTATCAAAATTCATAAAATCGAATAATGAACATAGACCAACTAAACAACAAACTAATTCACATCTATCTAAATAATATAATAGATTGAAATCTATCAATCAAGCTTTTTGTAATTTTAGTAAAAATCTAAACATGTTTCTGTTTTCTGTAAAAGCTAAGTATATTTGAGGCTGTCTCTGTGTTTTTTTCTTTTGTAAGAGATTGCGCTAAGTGATCCCATTTCGATATTAAACCATTTGCCGAAGGCCGGTGCTGGCTACGTATTTCATTTTACTGAGTGTCCGACGTGAGTTTTGGAGACTTGCTTTTTGTCGAAATTATTTTCCAATCTTTATATCATATCTACTGTCAGTTAGCTGTCTCTTTTTATCGCTGAAAATACGGAAAACACTACTAATTCTGCTGTGATAAATAATTATGTAAAGATATGCTTTTAAAATGATATGATTTTGAATTTTATAAATTCTGTTTTGAATTTCAGACACCTCTAATTATAAATTTAATTAAACAGGGTTTAGTGGGCAGTTTTGGTTTAAATTTCACATTATAAAACTTGAAATTACTTTGTACCTACCCGCGCAGTGTTGGGTCGTGGATTTACAACGTTTTACACAAATCTTGCCATTACTATAGACCCCAAACCTTAATCCTAGCAAAAACGAGCCTCACACATTTGCATAACTGTGTAGTGCCAATAAAAAGTACGCAATGTTGGAAATAGCTTCTACAGCAACGTTTTTCATTAATTTCTTACCAACTTTTGTAATACAATTCAAAATCAACTGATATTCACTATCAGTAGAATAAGTACGTTAGCCTATTTTACGAGCTTTTAATTAACTTGCCCTTTTAGTTAGTATGGGTCAAATCTTGCAACTGATTTTTTAACCAGATTTCCCAAACCGATTGAGCTGACATGGCGGACTCCCAAAGATGTTGGACAAATTATTTTTAATGCACTTCGATATGGATATCAAATGAAAGGCTATGCTGAGATAAATAAGAAAAAGCTTGTTTTTGAGAAGTTTTAATTCATAATTTTATTTATTCTTTGCGTAAAAACCTTAAATGTCAAGTAATTGCCAATTAAATCATAAATATTTTTAGCAACAAAAATGTTATTGACTTACTCATATTTTGGCAATGTACACAACGTGAAATTTCTATTTAAGTCCAAATTAAAACTTTACGTTGTGTTCTCGGACCAAACATGAGCACTTGAGCACGAAATGACAGTGCGTAGAATATAGGTGAGTTTAGTGGTATGGGTAGGGTGTGCGATCCATATTTTTTTGGTTTCAGTCAAACGTCGTTGACTACGCGCGCACCATTATCATTTTTCGAGTCCAACTATTTTGCTTGTACAAATTCACATTCATGCGCTAACTAGCCTCCACTCCCCTATTCTGTGCTCACTTCTCGGCAATATACTATACAGCTATGTGGGTTAGTTCAGTAGGTCTAGACGTCAGTTACTGTACTTTAAGTGATAAGTGGTATGACTGCTAACACTAAATAAGTACATACTGCTTTTACTTGCTGATGAAAATTATGAAGTGGTTGCGAATTCAATCAGTCCACTATCACATCACACCTTTGCTGGTTTATAAAGTAAAAACGAACTGGTTTATAAAGTAATAGGTATAGAGCGAACATCAAAAATGGGCATTTATTAAATAAACACGGATTTTTTGTTCTGCTGCCGTTTTTGTGGTTAGTAAAAGTCTCACTTTGTCAGCCAATATTTTTCATACACCTCGGTAAAAGTTAAAATGGCAGACAAAAATAATCAACCAAATCCGAATTTTGTTGTAAAAAAGGCACTACCAGCGGCAGGTTACGAAGCTACCTGCTATTGACAGACTGAATGTAAATAAAACAAAGTATTCCATGTAGAGCAACCGTTTGAATTGCAAGGATGCAAGGATTGAATTGCAACTACTCTATGCCACGAAAAGTAACTACCAATTGTTTTGGCGAGCATACAACTTCCTTTTTTAAGAAAATGTTTAGGACTCAATTTTTATTCAATGTCTAAGAATATATTTAAGTACAGCTCTACAGTACAGTACAGGTCTAAATAGCACTTGCTTAACGGCGTTTTTCCACGGCAACTGTTTACGGAAACCAACTTGTTGGTCGATCTATGCATTTGAAAGACAGTTAATCTACACTATCTTCAATAGCTGACGGCTAACAATGGATGAGTTCATTTAGGGCGGGTTCCAACTGCAGTCGTAAGTGAATGATGTCTCGTTTTCATATGAAAATTGTGAAAACTTCGATGTTTTTTCGGGGAAAAACGAATTGTAATTGGAATCCGAGCTTAGCCCATACACACCAATACCAAATCGGCGACGTTCCGCAAATGTATGAAAATGTCACTCAGATCGTGTTGATAGCGACTAATTCGAGGACATCTAATGAGGTTGCGTGGACAGTCAGTCATTCAAATGCGTATCTGTCGTGTTCGTTCGTCGGTTTTCGTGGACCAATACCTTAAAGGTATTTTAGAACTATCTTTTATTGAATCTTTGTTTTTTTTTACAACTTGTAAAGTAATAAACCTCAACCTAAACATCCGCGGCCGAGAAATTTCAAAAATATTTTTATTTTCATTTAGTCTTTGGTAATATAAATTAATTGCTTCTAGTGCTATATTTTGCTTTATCAAAGGCAAAGTTTGAAATAGTTTGACATCGATATGTACGAAGACAAATTTATAGAGAATATACTTTTTAAAAATTATTAATTTAGTCCGTGCAAATATTAAATTTATAGTTACCTAGTAAAAGTACTCAAATAAAAAAATATCTTAATACAAGACTTATAGGAAATAAAAAAAATTGGCAGTCATGGAACGGCATAAACTAATGACACGAAGGGTGCTCGTTTCCTTTCAAGAAAACCTCACTTTGATTTGATGAAATGCTAACAAGAAAGTTGGACGAGTGCAGGAAGTGCGACACGCTGGAATATTACTATTTATTTTATGATGAATTTCATTTTCTTGCATTTATTTGCTCGTCTGTCCGCTGTTGTAGCAGCATTCGAATTGAAACTTGGAAGTTATTTCGAGAACTTCCCTCGCAATACAACTCCCTGTTTCTTCACTCATTAAGTTCATTAACAAAACTCAGCGTATTTTTGATGCTCACAGTTCGCTTTTAATATTTTCTATTCGTATAATTTCAGTACGTGTACACTCGTCGTCTGTGTAAGCGAAAATATTCCAGTAACGCTTTGAATGTCGATGTTTTATGTTTGAGGTAAATAATTTAAGCACTTGTGAAAACTTCTTGCTCTTGATTAACCGGGCTCAATTATGTACTAGTTAAACATTTACAACAACGCGTTTGTGCAAATTTGAAAAGTTTACAGAAATATCACAAAGGAATCCGTATCTGTAAAGATAAATAACATCACAATTGTCTGTTAATGCAGCCTCTACATTTTTTAACAACTTCCTACAGTTTCAATTTACCAAAGTGCATTATTTAAAACCGCCACGGTAGGAAAGTAAAAACAGTCTTGAAAAATCTTAGACACGTAATACAATGCTGGGATTTAGACTCAAATTTCGAGATTTTAAATATTTCAGTACTTCGTCGAACTGTAGTGCGGGCTCTGTAAATTCCATTTAGCTAAATAGCTTTTGTGAGAGATAAGAATCTACCATACAATGCTTGCTTGCTTCGAGCAGGAAACTAAGAAAATTGAAAAGAGAGTCGCCTAGCAAGACTGCTACGTCAATAGTCCGGTTTCAAGGAACCTGAGATTTCGAATTACAAACGTCGTAAAAATTGAATGTCTATAAACCGAGTTTGGATGTTGGAGTAAGTTTTTGCACGACGCAGTGCCCGAGCAGGGTTCGGGCAATCTTGGGTTTAATAAGTATATAACGTTCCCGAGATGTACCTGTGAGTAGGGGATTTACATAATCATTACCATATCTGGCGCAGTGGCGCGCGTATTATGCCCGAGAGGTTAATAATGTTATTTTCTCGCCACGTTTTCACGTTGCTATTTCGCGTTATCGAGTCCCTTTATCTGCGTCATCATTGTTACTAGCCACTGCCGGAACACCTTCTTCTTAGCTTTCTTAATAAGTTTAATGCTTACAGATCAATTTTGTTTTATATCATAAAAATAAAAGAGTCCTTCATAGAGCATTGTTAGAGCGTAGACAATGTTTTGATTGCACACATGGGGATCATTTTGAAACTCTACCATGGTTGTCGCACTGAATTCTTTTTTTTCTATAAATTCCCTTTGGTTATAATTTTCAGGAAACTCAAATTTATAGGTCTAAGCCAAAACAGTTGTTTTTTTTGTTTTTTTTTTATGTTTTTTTTAGCGTTTGACCACAATCTCACCTGATGGAAAGTGTCAAGCAGGCAAGGATATAGCACGCTTGTATATGTATAGAAGATACCTATTTAGCTTCGATTTGAATACACTAATATTTATTGGGGAAGACAGCAGCCGGCAAAGAGATCCATCCCGTTGCTGTACTGGTGATGAATTGAACCGCTTTGTGGGGAAAGGTAGGACGTTTACCATAAAAAGCGACTCATTGACAAGCGGCTGGTAGTCCAATTATGAAATGGGGATATCGAGATCAGGTCGTGAAGTACCTGTGCGTACTCTCCGAAGTGAATTTTGTACAATACCGATAGCCAAGCTACTAGTCTTTGCATTTTTTTCTCAGCTAGTGAAGAATCACAAATAAGATTTTCAGCTTGCCGCTCTTTTTTTACTTTTCACAGTAACAATGGCATCATTAATACTAATTTAGATAATTCTCAGTTGTAATTTTTACGGCCGTTCTATTATTGGCGTAGGCATCAAATTGTCTTGACTCAATCCGAGAGTCTTAGAGTAACTATTTACAGTATATGTATATTCCATTTTGAACTAAAACTATTAACCAGATTGAAAGATATTGGATAGTGTGTGCTCTTGACAAATACTTGAATAATTTAAGGATTTTAATAACTAATTTTAATTTTTATATTAGCGTAATTTTATAATTTATGTGACATGTTGTAACCAAATTTAGTTGTTTTAATATAAGTAAATAAATGAAATTTGAAAATGTGAAGCCAGTCTTTATCGTTCCAAAGACTTTGCTTAGCCCTAAAACCTGTTGGTTTCTATGTTTTTTCTTCTACTTCTGTAAGTGACAAACGCGCATTGAAATAAATTATATTCTTGGCACGTTGCCAACTGATAGTGAGTAAGGTCAGATGGGACGGGATACCTTTCCAAGACCAAATCTTTACATAGCTTGAATAGTTTCTCTTGACTTTTCAACTTGAAAGCAAGGTGTTTTTTATTTTATTAAAGTTATTTTCCATAGCAAAATGTAAGTTATTCATAAATAAGATCCCAAAAACATTTTATTTTAATCTTCTTCATAAATATTTTAGGTCAGTTATAGAGAATTAATTTGGACGGGGAATAACATTCCGACCTTATTATTCCGTAGGTTCCGTCGTCTTCAGAATAAATTCTTGGCTGTTTTCTTGAGTACAAATACGAGTGAGGCGGTGCGTGGTACTTGCACACATGCGCGGAAGTCTGCTCCACTCGCTTTAAGTCTATTTAACGGATCGCAGAGTGCGTTCCTTCAAAAATAGATAAGTGCGCGCTCATGCGTCGCGGCACTTGAAATTACTTTTTGCACGGAGCACTGAATGGAAGAATTGAACCGATAAAATTGCCCGCTGCTCGTAACGAATGTGTCACTTCCAGCTGAAATGTGAGCACGAATCTTAATTTGTATTGTGCCTATTCATCATATTATTCCAGTGATGTATGTTGCACTGTTTTTGCTTTTGCATTGTTGGGTGAGTGGGCGGTATCCCGACTTCTGATCTAGAGATAGTGGATTCGAATCTGGTCACGCAACAACGGAGTTTTCCACAAATGTATGTGCGCATTGACACATGCTCAAAATGGTGAAGGAAAACATCGTGAGGAAACGGACATGTCCTAGATATTAGAAAGCATCTGCCATCCGTTAGTGTTGCAATAAGCGACGCAATAGGCGTACAACCTTAATAAATAAATCAGCATCATCTAGCCCCAAAGTAAATGCAATGTATTTACAAAAATATATACTACTTACATATTTTTGTAAATACATACATATTATATATAGAAAACACCCACACCCGAGACAAATATTTGCAGATCATTCAAACTTTTATCCCTCAACGGGAATTGTACCCGCAACCTTCTGCAATCCATCGCCCACTGCGCCACAGAGGTCATCAAACAGTACTAATCATAATAATGCTGGACATTTTCACACAGTATCAACTAACCCAAAACTAAGCAGAGATTGTATGGGAACAACCTGACTGATATACAACGTATATACTTTTTTTTGTAAAAACATTCATATTATAGAGCACACCCAAATCCGAGACAAATATTTGCAGATCATACAAACCGAATCCACAACTTTCTGCATGTCAGGCAGGCCTTCGCCTACTACGCCACAGAAGTCGTCTAATGAATACTAACTACTTGCAAAAAACGGGTATATGCCAAATGTAATGTTTAAACGTGCCCCTGACTGACTCCTTACTTAGTATCCTCAAAGATCTTTGCACTGAGTATGTATCTGAGGATGGCCATTATGAAGAATACAGTCGGAAATGTGTTTTTTTTGCTGCTACTGTGGTTGCGTTACCATACAATTTAAAAACAAAACATGTTCTATTTTTTATGTTCTTTGTTTACTTATACTCTTGTTAGCAAAATGGAAATGAGTAACGCAAGTCAGTATCAGTACGCAAAATTTCTAAAACTAGAAAATGGTAAAGATTGGTTTGAGATGATTCCTCTCCTCAAAATTTAGAAGTTATGCCATATTAAATTTCAATTAGATACTCTTGTATCAAAATGAATACTAAAGTTTTGTTCGTCTATAGACGTTTTGCTATTGGATCCTTGATCCTTGATCTGTCAATGGGACAATGCACATTATTTCTATTGCAAAAGGAAAGAACAATATTTATCATCCCTTACTGCACTTGATCAGGTAGAAAGGAACATCATTTTTAGAAACATTTTGCATATCCTAGGCTACCAATATTATAAACGCGAAAGTTTTTGAGGATGGATGTTAGTTAATCTTTCACGCAAAAACTACTGAACGGATTTTGATAAAACTTTGCAGATATATATAGCAGATATACATCAGAATAACACACAGGCTACTTTTTATCCGGGTACCACGCGGGCGAAGCCGTGGGCAGAAGCTAGTTAAAAATAAAACAGAAGCATGAAGCTAGAAACTAGATATGATTTTGGTTTGCAACGCCGCTACATTTAGATTTTTTAATAGTTTTTTCTCTGTAAAATGTGAACGTTAAATGTATTTCTTTCTTTCCTTGACACAAAAATATAATTTAATAGAAACTGCTAAGAAATTTATTTCCCGCTCTTCTGTTCGCAATTTTCTAGGCCAGTTTAAATTAATCGGATTCGGTACGAAAATAGTACCTTCAATTCCACGGCTGCTCTTTTCCTGTCAAACGGATAATTAGATTTAAAAAAAACCTCATAAATATCGTATTCCAAAGACATGACAAACTCTATCCGCTGACACCATTCGCATGTTTACCATTTTAAAAGTGATAACATCATCATTAACAGCCTATAGAAGTACACTACTGGACATAGGTCTCCCCAAAAAGTGCAATGATCTTGGCCTACCACATTCCCCCGACTTTTGCAACCTTTATGAGCTCATCGATCAATCAGCTATATGGCATATTATCTGTTGCCCACTTCAACTAGTTTAATCTAAGAGCTATGTCGATGACTTAAGTTTTCCACAGACTTCCTCGTTTACGAGAGACATCTCGTAATATTTAGACTTTAATTCAAAAATATTCATAAGTTATTGCGTGATTGAACAAAGCATCAGGTACGCAAAAGAATCCAAGGGCACAAGAATAAATAAAAATAAGGAACTCACTGTAGTCACATTATCGCAATGTCAGCAATGCGTAATCGCTGATTTGATTTAGTATAAAGAACAAGTAGGCTGGCGAACTAACTTACGCAATAGCCAATAAATCTAAACTTCGAAAGAAACTAATTCTGTTACTATGCTTATGCGATATTTCTGTCTCGGGAGAGAGTGGAGATAACTACTCGTAATCCGCTGAACTTGCGACACGAATTTGTAGGTTTATTTTATTTGCCGTGAAAAAAAATGATAGATGAGCGTAAAATCGACTATGGTAAACAAAATTGTGGTAGATGTAAAAAAAATTCTGCGCAAAGTTCGATATTTGCGACATTTTAGGAGCCAAAATTGAAAAGAAATAGAAAATGTTTTATTGCACAAGATAAAACAAATACATCGGCTAACTTAATGCCAATTAGTATTTTTTCAGCTAACTTTAATTAATTTAATTTAATTTATAAAAATATCATTATTTACTATCGCGTAGTGTTTGATATTCGCACTGTACGTATATAGCCATAAAAAATACAATAACTCTCATTGAATCACACCTTTTGTCATTTTAATCGTTTTAATAACTGGGTCGTCTACTTTGATAGGGCCTTTAAATTACATAAACATCTAAGAATACGAGGGGTTCTCATTGCTGATAACAGAATTATCCGAAATGACACCATCTATCTTTTGAATGTTCACCTTTTCATAGCCTTTCGTAGGAGTGTGCTACGATAGATCTATGTTTTTTTTTCTTTTTTCCGGTAACGTTGAGGCTGTCACAGTATTTACCTTTAAAAATACAAGTATACCTTTTTGTATTTTTATAAAGTAAAAAGTACACCCTAAATTTAAGCTACTCGACTCAACGGTAAAATTATCCTAAGCAAAAACAAAGCACATAAATCGAATCATTGGCTTGCAATAATTCAAATTCGGTTTCCTTCGATAAGTTTATTTAACCGCTTACCGATTTTGCGTTAGTTATGATAATTATGTTGGTTTATGGCATAATCCCATCCATATTGAAGAGATGTCTAATTACTATTCTGTCATCTTTCGCACCTGATTTCCAGATGCAAATTGACTGATAGGTTAAGCGTCATGATTATTGCCCATCAATGTATTATTATCATTATTGATTATGCTGGATTTCTGCAATGCATTATTTAAAATAAATACATAAGATCTTGCTGCAGGCTTTACGAGATTTTTTCTTCTCCTTACATGTAAAATGCGAAATGCCTTGTGATGTGTTTTTTTAATGATATCACGCCCCGCTTAAAAAAATCCCCTGGTGCTAAATGTCAATTGGCGATAGTAACTGCTTTCATTAGTTAAGCTGTATGCCTGTTTGCCTCGATATAAAACTGTAGATGGTAAAAGGTGGATGAAAATGGACTAAGCTCCAAAGAAACAATGTATTGGAGCACAAGGAACATGTGTAGATGTAACCAATCGTGTATAGCAACACTAACACCTAAAGTGTCGCAGCTTAATTTGTACCAATATTTGTTGTTCACACGGTGCATCCTGGTTGTAGTTAAACCGCATAATGCATTAACTGATTACCAGCGCAATCCATCTTCTGATGCGTCCAACGGAGCTCCACCCAACGTCTTTTGTGCCACGTTCGATGTCGTTTAGTGAGCGATGCCCACAAAATGTTTTTAATAATAAACGAAGTTTTTTTTTTCTTATGGGTTAATATACAACCTCTACCAGGAGTATACCTTGGTGGAAATTTCCAGAATTCTTTTTAGTCATATTAATAGTTGCTAAACTAGAATTCCCTGTATAGTGGGTGTCAGGAATTACAGTATCTACAAATTGTTTTTGAATCATGGAACTTTCGAATTATGATGTGATGAACAGTTCTGAATCTGCTATACTGGGGTCCATTAAGTTAAGTAACCCAAAATGGGGTGATGCTGCCCCTGCAAATGTTCATGTACATTCACTAGCAATACATTCTTAAAAGGTGAAAAACCTGTCAAAAACATGAACAAAAAAATAAATGTTATGGGTAGAATTGAAATTAACTTGGTTTGTTGTTATTATTTAGGATATATTACGACCTCGTTCTTTACTATTCTCCTGCTGATGTTTCAGTTGAATTTTTTTGCACCTAATTCGGGTACCCTAGAAATTGACATAAGATCATAATTATTAACGTATCAGAAACGTATCATATTTTAAATTTTATTGTGTTTTCATATTATTTTTTGGCTTGAGGCTAAGAAGGCATACAAAACACAGAGATGATTTTCCTTAGAAAATCATCTCTGTGTTTTGTATGGCTTAGAACCTTTTTTCATTCCCAATGCTTTCATTTGCAAGTTAGCAAGACTATTCTAACTTGTCAGCATACCCGCGCTAAATCATTAACTGGAACGTACTAAACGCCCCCAATAGGTACTACGTAAGCGATAACGACCGCGATAGTTATTTTGCAGCGGAAGATAGGTGTTCCTGTAATAACCCCAACGTGAGTTTAATTTGAACTACGCTACGTTTGTTCATTAGACGGTGTTGATGTATCGACTCTGTCGGTGAACGTTCCTGCCAATAATCTAGTACTTAGTCAAAAATTACTACATTAAAAAGATATGACCGTATGATACAAATTGTATCAGTTTATGCAGAAGAAAATGTATATAGTTTATCTTCAATTTTTTGTTATTCGATTGGTTGTTGCTGGTATGTTTTTTACTCTTGCTGGCTCATCCTTAGCACGAGTTTTCAGGACCTTCGAATCCGTCTTAAATGTCAAATTGTTCAAATTAGTCTTAAAATACGATGGAATGAAATTGTAAAGATGCAGGTAAGTCGGTGGATGAAGGTGGCCCAATATAGTTCATCTTGCAACTTTTTGGGGAAGGCCAAGACTTTTACAGATGATGATATGTCAAAGTCAAAAACTCTGACTTTCAAAAGGTTCTGAGGCCTGACCTATGCAAAAGCAGTCAATTCAAGAGCACCAGAAACACATGATATATAGGCCCTAAAAGGTAAATAAGAGAAGTGGTAAAATATGATGTCGGTCTTTTAGACTCAAAAGCGTCTCACATGGCTTGGTGACTGGAGTGGGCTGACTTATAATTTACTCGTATTGTGGTTTAAGTTAAGTGAGTAGGTTACATTATTTATTTAGACGAGATTGATAACTTTCGCCAGCAATATGTTTGAACAACTCGATTTGCTTTTCATAGTTAAGGTAGCAAGGTTATTTTAATACAACATAAATGTTATAACATGCGATTGATTTCGATTGTAGTTCTAATGTAGTGGAAAAAAATATTATGTTCAATTTTCTACTCTCAATTTTAACGTACAACTTGATGAGGTGGAAATCTGAATTCTTCGTTATATATTTACAAGGCAGAACGATCATTTTAATGTATTCCAAATGTGTACATACACTCACATTAAATCAAAGAACAAAAGGTCCATTCATGCGGATACCGATCGGTACGTCATCATCCCGTGCATTATTCGCTTTATGTTGTGTTCCCACGTGTCGCGTCAATATTTTTTTCTCATTTTAATGTCAAATTATCATCCTACTCCCCACTTTATAGCGTTCTCCAACGGTTGTATGCCGAACATACATTTGCAACTCCATTATTTATCCCCTTAGACGACACAGTAAGCCAGAATTGCGTTGTTTAGATAGAATATGTTAAACACGCACGCAGCGGCTTTTGTTGTTGAAAGACGTATCTGGAACGATGATTTCGTTTCGCGCCAATGAACACATTTTTTCATTCCACAAAATCAAGAGTATAAGAGCATTAAAATCTCCTGCCATTTCGTATTTTCGTTTGTGGAGAGTTTGTAGAAATATCCCGTTGATGTTTTCTGATAAAAATGTTTTTCTCATCTTTTACTATAATGAGAATGAGCAGTGGAGGCTGTAAATTGAAATTTATTTTCTCCCAAGAACATGTAAGTACTCACACAATACAAACACACATAAATATATATTACTTATTAAAGTCAGCGGCAATCAATTATACATGTTTTACGAACTATTCAAATGATATTTATTACAGTGCCTACCAAGTGCGTGAATACTAGGGCCTCATAAATCGAAAGAAGTCTTATTAGACGTTAAAGACGTGTAATCATCTTGATATTAAGAGGGATGAAGAACAAGCGATCTAAGAGTGTACTATAATAGTTCACGAGAAGTTTTCTTATATTTTATAGAATGACTGGTATTTTTCGAACTTTTCCAACGCGCAAATTATAAGTAAGGAACACAAATAATAGTTGACGTAGGGCTCGGGGCGGCAGGATACGGGTGGAGGGAGGGAAAAGGGAAGTGCGGGGTAGGGAAGGTGTAATCAGCCCGGACAGTAATTCGGGAGCGTTAAGGGTGTGATCGGTTAGCGCAGACAAGGGTACCACCACTAGCATCCTCAGAGAGAAGAAATACTTTAGTTCAACATTTCCGATGTGGTTTTGTTTTGTATCTCTTCGAGATTAGGCCATTTCTCAATAAACATGCGACCGCGGCGGGCAGCTGCTTTCGTTTAGTTTGCGAGACGTCTCGAGAGAAATTAATGTAATGTGGAATATAAGTTAGGGCATCGTAATAAGATTGGCTTCGATTTTTCTGTTTCGCCTTTTATTCCGTTTGGGCAACCGAATCAGTTCCAAATAGTTTGTTATTCATTTATGTGATATTCTTCACGTACCATTTATAATTTATTACTTTATTGATTTTTGTGATAATCTCGTCTCATTTTTCCTGAAGCACCTAATCAAATTTGATTACGACTTTACTTAGAATTTCAATTGACTATTAGTGCCCAATGTGTAGTCAGTATTCAAAGATTTCGCATTGAAAACTATTGACTCCATCTCATCCCCCAATCAGACAAATTGCTTACAAAACCAACTAGTAGCAGAACTCAAACCCAATTAAGTTCGCTTTGAATCTTTCGAACGCACGCAGATATCTTGGTCTACGCAGGACTCGGGATAAGTACATGGCCGACCATTGGAGGGCTCTTCGGTCTACTTGAAAGTCGGTACACTTCGGGTATCTTTGCACCTTAATTACACCCAGCTCTCGTAAGTAGACACGTATCTCTATCGACGTATTCGAAAAGAAAAGCAGGAAAGTTCGAAAATCGAGACCTTTCAAAGCGAGAGTGTCTTCTACAGATGATTTTAGCATTTCTGTGACATTAGAATGTTCTCAATCTGAGAAGTTGATAACTTTGATGAATTATTTTTTGGCAGAACAGGTACAACCTAGATCGCGCATTTCTTTTAACTGTGTTTACTGTTTAAATATTATTATTTTGGAGGGTGTGAACAATTGAGTTTAAAGTGTATTTGAATAAATTAGAAAAAAATCTTTAATATCTCGAGTTCCCACGGGAGTGAGAGGGTAAGCCTTATTAACTTTGTAATTGAATAATTATAAAGGAAATTCTCATTAGCCAAGAGTTGTGGCTAAAAATGAAATTCGCTATCGCGAATACTGGCGTTTGAAATTAAGTAAGTAAACTGTGCTTAAAAATCACTGAGTTATTAAAAGCTTCGCGAATGATTACTTTTATAAGAATTCTTAGCTTAGTTAGGGTCTTTATCCACACTTATAAAATCAAAAAGTAAAGTTACAGTTCTCAAATTGTGAAATATTTAAAATTTTAATATATTTATTTTATAAATAAAATACTCAGAAAGCTATAAATAACCCTACTCGGAATAAGCACCCAACAGACACATACCCCATCCTAGGATTTTCTGTGTCGTCGTTTTTTCCAAAACCATTAAAGTGAAATTTTGAATGTTTGTTGTTAATAATCTTCGTAACCACTTCGGTGTAAGACAGGTATAATTCGTGACCTAGAATAACACATAAGCTACTTTATATACTCAATAAATTAATTACTTTCACACGGTAAAGATGATATTTATGGGTAGGTGGTAAGCCCTATCTTAGGGCAACAGATAGGTAGATATCCAAGAATCCCGGTACTACGTGAGCGAAACCGTGTGCAGAAGTTAATCATAAATAAGTAACATGATACAGAACAGTAAGTCTGCAACAAAATTTTTATGCAACGTAATAGCACTATAACAGAACCTGGTCGAAGTCTCCAAGCCAAGTAGGTAATATTCGGCTTTACTCGCTCGCGAAGAAGCCTTGCAAAGCCTGTCTTATCTGCCAACTTTTACATTATCTCCCAAACTCTTCCATAAATTCGAGACCCCGAACTCTACTTACGCTTATCAAGTCAAAACTACCTAAGCGTGTATTTATTTGTTTCTATTTTCTGCCTGATTGAGTCTGCAACTTGTACGGAAGAGACCAGCCTACCTCGCGAAACTTCTTCGCCTCTGATTCGAAATCAGTTAATGCAAAAGTTTATTTTTATAAGTAAGATTACACGGGAGTTTGGATAGAACTTTGTAGAAGCAGCTTTCTTTCAGAAATCCTACGAAGTATGGAATACGATGCTCGGGACTGGTTTGAGGATTAATACTGAATTTAAAATGATTTCGGGACTTTTTCCTGTTTTAGATGTCCACAAACTTTGTGAGCGTTGTATATCAATGATTAACTTTAACTTGACGTGAAGTTTAACAAGATTTTTGTGACCAATTTTGTTTGTGGGGGAACTCATAATATTTTTTTCTTGGTTTTATCTCCCTTATTTTTTTGTCTCATTTTTGAAACGCTTATTAACACTTATTAATTAACACGCTTATATTAGCTTCACTTGTAACTAACAAACAATGTAAACAAAGCTTGTAAGTCAATTTAAACCTACTTCTAACTATCGTATTGAATGAAACTTTTCATGTCTACGTGGTTCAGATGACACTACTTTTGGTATCTTGAAGCTGCTCTAATGATGGAGCCAGGAGTTGGATGGTGGAACTCTTCACATTGGCTTCTAGTAAAACAATCGAGTTTGGGCTCATATGATTAGTTTTGACTAGTCCAATAGACTGAGCTTGGTAATGAGGGTCTAATGATAGAGCCAGGAGGTGGATAGCGATATTATTTTTCATAATTTTTAGTGCGTGATAAAAGCGGGTTTTTCAAACTACACATTTTATTCATCATTATATTATTGACACAAATGATTTTTATTTGGATCCCGTCCAAAAACTACGCAAATAAAAATCACTTAGTACGAACAGTGAATTCATGTCATTTTTGTGGTTTCGAATACTTTGTTGCTGTCCATTTGTCGAAAACAGATTATATTGAACTTAAAAAAACATAAGAACAATGTTTGTTTCTGTATCATAAAAAAGTCACCATTACCATTGTGTATTTATGCCTAGGCACAAAATAAAACATTTTAAAGCCTAAAATTTGCGCCCCAGCCAGTGCAAACCGTAGCAACATAATCGTGCGTCCGCCCGCCATCTGCCGGATGTTTTACAATGTTTATGAGTGCCATCGGGAAGCCCACATAAATTCAGACGATTGGACATGTTGGCGATAACGCCCGCTGGTTTAACTAAATTAACCCGTAATTGTTTACAAGTGCCTCATGCATAGACTGTGACATTTTTGGGGGCTTTTGTATATGTGACAGGATATCTATCTAGGAAGGCTGACATAGTACGAGTACTTATACTACTCGTACTATGTCATGTCTAAGAACACATACTTTTTTTAATTTTATAAGGAAAAAAATACATGACAAAACATTTCTATAAGACTGAATGCCTCCCAGACATGAGGTGCCCGCGGAAAGCGCATTACGTCTCGTCCCTTGTCTTGCCTCATGTAATAGTTAATATTTTTAATGAATACAAGTTCGTATTTATTTTTATGCACTAGCACAAATACTTACAATACTATTGATACACAAGATATGCAAATTTAACAATAACAATGCATGAATTCATGTTTCTTAATCTCTGAATTTACTTCATATTTTAAATCAACCAGTAACATTTAATTCCCAAGCCATCAAATAAAACAGATTTAAGCAATGTAAAGGCAAAGTATTTTTTGCACGACATTCACTCCGTCATAATACGCCATTAACGCCTCGAGGCCTCTAATTCCCTTTTAAAAGCCTGCACTCCACTCAAAGTCAGCCTTAATTTAGTCTTAGTCAGCAATACTCACTAAAATCTAATTTGTCAAGTACTGCGGCCACTAAAAGTAGCAGATTGGGATTTTTATGGTCACAGACTTGACGATCGAGCGCAATAAACGGGTCGTAAATATTATAAAGTTATACAAAATTAAAGTGGAAGGTTTTATATTCGTGAGGTGATGTAAATGTATTTTTTTACACGTTTTGATGTCCGTAAAATTTAATGCTTCTTGTTTAGTAGCCTCAGTTTGTATAAAGGGTGTTATAAAAAGACTCCTGAAAAATTGAGATGGTTGACACAGCAATTGTAGATCAAATCGAATCGGAAATGCAAAAAGAAGAGTCCCTATCTATGGACTTGAGAAATGTATAATCTTTCTACTTTCTCCTTATA
This sequence comes from Perizoma flavofasciatum, assembly GCA_958496245.1. Lineage (NCBI taxonomy): Eukaryota > Metazoa > Arthropoda > Insecta > Lepidoptera > Geometridae > Perizoma > Perizoma flavofasciatum. The sequence continues at coordinate 5,250,762 of OY292425.1, read as the reverse complement.
ATTTATTTAGGTGAACGTAACTTATTTCATAACTTCTAGCATTTCCATGACCTGCTCTTACAAATTCTTTATTCGTGAAGCAAAACTCCTTAATACATACACTGTCTTAATATATTGAACATCTAAGAATAAAGCATTTTAGTTTTCATCAGTAGTCGTTATACAACCTGTATAGTATCAAGTTTGCTGGTATGAGATAATATAATTAGGTGTAATCTACCAGGCATATAACATAATTATAGAGGTATAGTTGATATATAACAGGAACAAAAACCTTGGTTAAGCAATACTAGCAAATACTAGCACAGGTAAAAAGCCCAACAAAAGGCTATTTTCGATCACGGTAATCGTTTCCTGTTTAACCACCTTCAGTCCTACAAGTGGGTCGCTATTACTAACGATTTGTTTTCATAGGCCGTCAGCGGCAGGAAGGTTGTGCGGCCCGTCTCGGGTCCTCACGCACCGCTGCACCGGACCTACGGGTATTTGTGGATGAAGCGAAAGCGATCCGCTCTCCTCTGAATAAAAAAGCGTTTTACGCCCATTTACCGCCTTATTATTGTATGAACGAGTTTTTCATATGAATTTTATAATAGAACGCGGTTCAACGTAATGATATTTTTTTTAGTGTTTTAAAACAGAATTTAAATGATAGTAACTTTCTCCGTGGGCCATATCAGTGAAACCGCTGTAGTTAGACCATGCAATGTGATGATATTTTTTATACTAATTGATTTTCAAGCTGATTTCAAACAATAGTAACTTTTTACGTGGGCCATAGCAGCGATATCGCTGTAGTTTGTTCATGACTTGTCTATTTGTACGACAGGCAAAATATAAGCCAAATACTCAGACGTACAGAGAGATGTGATCGGGACCTCTGAGTACATAACCAAAATCTTGTGAAAAAGAGACCAACTCATAGCCAAATCACTGTAGGCAATTTCGGTTTTATTTCGCATTTCGTACAACGGACAAGTCATGGATCAAGGCCATGGTCACGATTTCGCTGTTTTGGTTTCGGGGCGGAGCATAGAGGTCTGAGCGCAAACACAGGTTGGCGCGAAATTAAAGCGATTAAACGCATACCGGTGCAACGCGACATTGCTGACATACATACGTGCGCGGTGCAGACGGTTCACACCACTAACGACCGTCAAGCCAATCATGTTCACTCGCCACGTCCACCGCGATCGCTCACATAAAGGCCGCTTCAAGTAGCTGTGACTATATGAAAAAATTCGCATTAAGTGTGCAGACGTAGGACAAACAAGATATGCCTTAACATTGGGTGATATCAGAATGTTTATGATGATAATTCCGGTAATAATAGGTATTATGGGTTCTCGAAGGTTACTAACGGTGAAGAATAAACTAGCTTTTAAGGTGTCATTAAAATGTCTAGTCCAATATTGTTGGACATCCACAGGATATTCTTTCCATACCTTCTTATACGACGACATCTCAAGATCCAAAAATGGAGTGGAAGCAATTTGTAGATTTCTTGTGGCTAAAGTTATACAGATTTTGAGAACTTAGAGTCAAAGTTGTTTTAGTTTAAAAGTCGTTGATACTTTTACGACTTGGCTAATCCAAAGCACTCGTGAGTAGAAATAAAAAAGTGGGTGTCATTATTTATAAAAAATCAGCTTTTGTTGTAAGCTTGATCTTTTTATCTATTAATATTTTAAAAAGATAAAAAAAATATATGGCATTTAAAAATATAGGTACTTTTATTTCATAACCTTTATTTTATTCAAGTTACCCAGCGATAGTAAGTAACGCTACAAAAAAGAAACACTACAAAGTGAGAAGTACTTACTATAATTAGCTACAGCTATTTAAGCACTTAAGACATGCCCTAAGCAAGAGTTAATGGGCTGAAAAGGTGGAGTACAACCTCCTTTGAAATAAATTTAGATGCTCAGCGGAAACGATGTTGATGTTATAATTATAGGCATCAGTTTCAGGACGTTTTAACGCTTCGGGACCCTTAAAAAAAACTTGACCACTACTTTATCAACACTTATAATGTTTTTTTTGTTAACAGGTAAGGTAGCGAGATTCTACGTCCAGTAATCATCTTATTGGTAAAGTTAAATGATTGTTTAAGCTTACTTACATTCACTCATAATATTTCGATCAAATTAACCAACAACAATGCCAATTTAGTTTATAACTCCATACCAAAACAATCTAGAAACAAAGTAACCTTTATATAACTTAAACCCTACAATACCTTATTTCTTTAATAATTTCTGAACTAATTACAAGTTTACAATTGTTGGAGAACTAAAACAATGCCTGATTTCTATACAATCATTGTTACAACTCAAATTACTTTCCTAACCAAAACCACAGACGTAATAGCAAAAAGTAAGTACAGAAGTTTCACTGTGACGACGCACAGAATTAAAAGTGATTATATAGCCGAATATCCATGGCATGCAAGCGATATTAAAACTGGAAATAATCATCTCATTGCTAAATTATTTAACGAAATATCATAAAAATAGCGCTGCCACCGCCGCCGTGTAGCAAAACGATTTTAAAAAACTCAAATTGCAGGCTTATGAATACCAAATCGAAATTCAACCTGATAAAGTTTATTTTACATTAAGAGCCGTTTCGATGTGAGACATGTCCGCCCAAACTATTGATATTACCTTTACAGCAGTAAACGATAACTGAAACGCGATAAGCCGGGGGTTAGTACAACCAATTTAATTTAAAATATATGAGTAAGCGCATTATTGACCGCTAACACACATTGTAATGCCATAGATTTTACGAACAAAAGTTGTCGATGAGAGATACTACACTTGATGGAGTGTATTGGCTTTGTAATGTTTATAAACCACCAGTCTATATCATTATTAAATATGGAGCGCAGCGGGTAAATAGCTAGCTGAGATGCAGGTAGTGCGGGTTTGATTCCCGCTACGGGAAATTATGTTTGCATGTTCCGCAAATATTCGTTCCTGTACCAACCCTCTCACTCAGATAAAGTATATTACATAAAGTTGATTAATAAATCTAAACTAAACGAATACATTATGAGCAAACTCAATTTAGCAACAAGATGCAAAATCCAGTTAAAACAATATTACTTAACCCATTTAAATCGAGACGATGACTACCTTAATATTATTCAGAGAATGACAAAGTCTTCACTCTTTAGAATTATAACATTCATTCTTAAAATGGATTCCAAAGGAGGGAAGCAATTTCATTTGTGAGAACCTGCTCCTGCTTATAATCCGTCCAAGGTAATAACATTTCATATTCGTAATAGAATCATTTTGCGTCTCCCGGAAACTTTATAGTCTCATTTTCATTGGAAGCGTTTAGTACGTATAAACTTGTAGAATATTTGATGCACGGCTGAGAATGGGCCCATATCCGGGACCCCTAAGGCCTGATTCAGACCAAACAAAGTTTATGGTAATACCTTGTAAAACTAGGTAGTTTTAATGATGGCTGGGCAGATTTAGCAGAGGATTAGCAAATTAGTGTGGCAGTGGGCTGGTGATGATTGTCGAAGAACCGTAAACAGTTGGATTAAACGAGTTTTGTTGAGTGGAGATCACCTTGGCAAAAGTATTGTTGAAAGTTCTGGTTACGTGAACCTAAAAAAAACTTTGAAGTGATGACTTTCTCAAGTCATCATTTAATTATTTTTGATTTGAAAAGTTAAAGACTGGGCTCAGTTGAATGAAGCCTATGTCCAGCTGTAGGACGTTGAATTAAATATAATCTTAGGCAAGGCAATTTAGCTTCCTGAACCGCAAAAGTTACAGAGTTGATTTCCGCTTAGGTATATCTCGCTCAGTCTGACATTTGAGAAACGAAAGAGACAGAGAACGCGGTCTAACTAATTTCTCGATAAATAAGTTCAGAAACTGTGTAGATTTTTTTTTTAAAGTTTAACAATTTTTCCGTATTATTTTGCTATAAATAATATTATTTTTAATAAAATTAATGTTTGCATATTCTGTACATATTTATAGAATTATTATCGTCGAGCGTGGTCGCGGACGGTACTCATGAGGAAGGACCTCTAAACGGTCAACGAAACGTCAGCAGGAGAATAGTAAAGTACGTGGTATAGTCGTAATAATATTCTAAAACTGTACATATTTGTTTCGGGTCTGGGTATTGTGGTACTAAGGTATTTGAAGTAATTAATGGTAATCCTAGTGTGGGGTCAGGTGTATGTAATAAGAATAACTTGATTGAACTTCTAATGAAACAGTAGTATACATTACTTACAGAATAAGCAACAATTGCTTAAGTAGGTAGATAAAAATAAATTATGAGTATAGAAAAAAATAACGTTAGTTAAGTTTACGTAAACTTTACCTCCCATGCTAGTATCAAACTGTGTTACAGCTTATAATACACTAGCCTCTGCCCACGGCTTCCATCGCGTGGTACCCGGATAAAAAGTAGCATATGTGTTATTATGATGTATAAGCTATTATATTACTGTAAAGTTTCATCAAAATATGTTCAGTAGTTTTTACATTAAAGAGTAACAAACATCCATCCTCACAAACTTTTGCGTTTATAATAGTAGTAGGATAATACATATGTCTGTTAGGTATAAAAAAATACAAAACCTTCCGGTGTGACTTTTAATCTCGTTGGTCTGAATCTGGCCCCACCCAGCTAATCAGCACTGCCGCCCTTGACAGAATATTTTCTTTGTCTAAATAATACATGTTGTAGAACGGACGAGAATGATGAACAGGCTTTTTAAGGGAAACAAGAGCATATTGAAGTTTGTCTTTTGTGTAAAACTTTTTTTTTTTGCAGTGTACCAATGGCAATTAATCACAAAATTGATAATTTTAATATCACACAGAGACACGACTACGTATAATACATGCAAAGGATTTCTAAGAGATTTGTTAATTAAATCTGATGTCTTTAGCAAAAGTGGTTTTGTCTTCATCATAAAAGTTTTTCTTTATTCAATAGTGTGCGTGAACACACCCTTTCAAAAAACATCGTTGTAGCGTCGGCAAAAACAAGCTGTATTTTGTTGAGGATATGGTTTATTTTGTTTGGAAGAAGGCTATGAATGTGATTCCAAGCTGAGCTCCTATTGTGATTATTAGCTCGGATTAGATATTATGCCGTATGTTAGTTGTCTTATGCACGCTCTCGTTTAATTATTTATTTCAATTATTGAGTTTGAGCGGTAATTAATCAGTTTTGGTACGAAGATGCCTAAGTGATTAATACTGGATGAACAGAGAAAGTAATTAACAAATAATTACCGTTTTTATTAAGCATTTTTAAAAGAAACTTTAGTAATGGCAACAGCAAATTGATCATACACAATATTTCTACGTATATCTATCAATAGCGTCCTGCACCTTCCATCTCCATCATTAAATCAAACAAAACAAACACGCTCAGGACTGTTTTCCCCAAGATGGACATCCTCAGACACATACTCAGTGCATAGATCTTTGAAGATACCAGGTTTGGCACATAACCGCGTTTTGAGTATGTTAAATAAATAAATAAATAATAAATAATGCTGGACATTTTCACACAGCATCATCTAGCCCCAAACTAAGCAGAGCTTGTATTATGGGAACTACATGACTGATATACTACTTATATAATTTTTTTTTGTAAATACATACATAATATACATAGAAAACACCCAGACCTGAGACAAATATTTGCAGATACAAACATTTGTCCCGTGGCGGGAATTGAACCCGCAACCTTCTGCGTCCCAGGCGGACCTTCACCCACTGCGCCACAGAGGTCGTCTAGTTAACAGACCATGTGATACTTTGCGCTGTTAATTGGAACAGTATCTGATGGCATATGTTTTCAAATTTCCAGTTCAAGAGCATGCTTATTTTTTTTACTTTAACGTTTCGAGCATGTGTTTCCGAGTGGGAAAATCCATAGTTTCACAACCGAGTTCGATCCCACAACCTCCAGATTGGAAATGAGGGTACGGCCCACGAGGCTTTCAGTAAATTAGTTCTTAGTAATAGAATTTTCAGTAATTGACTAAAAGCTAAATTTCAACTATCTTTATCTTAATGTCAAAAATGAACTAAGTATTTAATTTTCATAAAATGTTAAAACCTATGACGTGTTTTTCCATCATCGTTTTTTACTCGCCCTCGTGACTTGTGGCTATGATTCCTGTTTATAAAACATGCTTGAAGTCTTACAACCCTATTAGCTATTTTGAAGATCAAATAGTAGCAGACAAGTAAACAAACGCTGTTAGCAAACGCACATGCGGGCCCCTTGTGTCACTGATATAAACGCCTTGCAAGATTTGAACAGCACTTATTAATAATACAAAAAACTTACTGCAAACTATTTCACTTGTAGATGCATTAAAAACACAAAAATGTTGTATTTTTTTCATAATATAGAACAATAAAATCACCATCTTTGTCTTTGCCCGTTATGTGATTTTGTTAAAACTTCTAAATTTTCGAAAGTTCAAGGCAAGTTATGTAAAAGATTTATAATTTTTGCAAAATAGATTAATCCGCGGAAACATCCATCATGAAATAATTTAAATCTAAATAAAAATGCTGATCAATTTTCATTTAGCTCCAAAGTAAGCATAGCATGTATTTTGGGAACTAAATGACTGATATACTTATATATATTATTTGTAAATACATTCATATAATACATAGAAAACATCCAAACCTAAGACAAATATTTGCTAATCATACAAGCATTTGTCCCGCGGTAGGAGTCGACCCCGCAACCTTCGGCGTCTCATGCTATCCTCAGAGGTCGTCAAAATCAGGTAGGGCTTGAAAACACTTGCATTTGAATAAACTCGAAAGGTAAATTAGATCCATAACAATGAAAATATTCCACAGCATCTTTAAAGATAAAAGTTAATGAGATAAAAAGGACACACTTAATAATGAAAGAAGCGCTCAGCACTGATAAAAGAAGTGCAAACGTGTCTGAAAAATAAAGAAGGCACTCACCTGAAACCCAATAAAGTTTACTTAGCGCTTAAGGGCGGTAAATTCGCATTTTTGTCATTGTATATTCTAAGAAGCTGTGAAATTCTAATTTGTTGTGTTATCGAATTCATCGGGGGAGCTATGTTACTCGTTCCTACTCACCTTGCGCTCGCAGGTGAGATGGCGCCACGCTCTCCAACGCAAGATTTATGTAAGGACTTTTGTGTTTGTACGAGTAGTTAAGCAGAGCCGAGGGTAGAGGCGCCGGGCTCATCTACATTCGCTGTTACTCACGCCAGGTACCTAACAAAGTAGACCTTTTGTCTATCCACTCGCATCCGCTAGTTTTCTTCGTCGTGAAGTAAAAATACGGCTCGTTTAAAAATTCCACGCATACGCTGAAGTTACTTTTTTGTAATTTCTCGCCATAGACATATCATCTGGCGTGGATGAGTTTTTGCTGGAAGGAAGCCCTTTTGTCTACGCTATGAAAGTCGGAACTGTTGTAAAGAATATCCAACTCGGAGTGCCTGTGCATTGTTTTCGGAAAATCTAAGCTAGACTTTCATGCCGCGCAAGCAACACGTTGCTTGCGGCTTAAGTAATGAAATCTACTCAAGTTTTAATTAAAAACTCGTTACGGCATTACTGTTAACCAATAAAGTAAAATAGCTTTTCTCGTAAAAGGTTTAAGCACTGTAGTTTAATGATTTTATAGGAGGTAATCTCAGTTTGAACGGACAAAGGTAGGGTTACACATAAAACGTTATGAATCACTCGCTCCGTCCGCTCAAGTGGATGTTTCGAACCAACAAGAGACTATCGTGTACAAAGAACAAAGTCTTTTCATATTGTAAAAACGGGAATTTTCACGTACTGCACTATCGGTGAAGGCACCGACTAAGTTTCGACTCATTCCGAGAGTCTTCATCAGGGTGAGTGGTTGCGACTTTCTCCTTCCGCGTCGCGCCGTGCACTACACGGCTCTCGGAATGAGTCGAAACTTAGTCGGTGCCTTCACCGATAGTGCAGTACGTGAAAATTCCCGTTTTTACAATATGAATAGTCAAGTTCACGATAGTTTTTGGAACAAAGTCTTTCTTAAATTCAACGAAACAATCGTATTGATGTCCTCCGTGGCGGAGTGGGTGAATAGCCAACTGTGATACAGGAAGTAAGGGTTCTATTTTTATTGCGGGATAAATGTTTGCATGTAGCTATTTGTTCTAGGTCTGGGTACTGTGGTAACGCGTTACACGTTACCTTATTTCCACGATACAGAGAATATTAGTGTGGGGTCAGAACTATGTATGCGTCTGTTGGGTGCTAACATAATTATCCTTATATTGTTAAATTACATGTTTACATAAACTATAGGTACTTCAGTTAAAGGCATCTAAAGAGAACTTTCAGGTAGCCTAAGAGGCTAACATCAGAAAAAATCTTCACCAAAATGATATTATTACTCAACGATTAGCGTATGCAGTTTGGTTTTATTTCAGTGACATTTCATTCTAAATATTTTATGACTAGGCACCTTCAGCTTTGCTAATTTAACTGCCGTCTGCGCCTTAATAAGTAGGTGGTCTAAGTTTGCTATAGGTGCTTTGTCTCCCGGAATTTCAGCGCGGAGACAATATACTCATAGTCTTCATGTTATTGCCACAATTAATCAAAACTTTCTTTAGTGAAATTACTTTGGTAGATATATCAGTGGTGCATGAGATCACGAAGGCATGAAATTGGATCGCAAAACCTTGGGATTAAGGCTCATTGCAGGCGTCTAGCGTCTAGCTTATATAGGTATTTTGTATCATTTTAATTGATTGTGTTGACTAACATAGTATAAGTTGTTTTTATATACTAACAAATTATAGATCATTGGTCTGAAATAAACATTATTATTATTATTATTTGCGTCTAGGATTGAAAGAAAGAAAATACTTTTATTGACCTCATTATAACAACACAATACAACAGATGATAAAATACAAAATAAATAAACACAAACAAAAAGGTTTAAAAATTACGAAAAATAAAAAAAATTAACAACAAATTACAAAATTTAATAATGACTTTCGTTTTCAATGAAAATTGCAATTCGGCAATTTTCATTCAAACATGGTGGTGATAATTATCTGCTTTTTTGATATAAAACTTTGAAAAATCTGCTGTTTTTGCTACGGTATGCGAAGTAAAACAGATATTTCGTTGATTATTAATCTAAGGCCTGGTACAAAGTCCAAAAAAAAACAGATTATAGGATGTTCCAAATTCGTTAAAATATTAAAATTTTGGAAAGAAAATTGATTTATTTGATGAGCAGCATTACCCTTGTCAATGTTAGTGTACATATTGTGGGACACTATGTATTTAGACGTTATTTTTCTGTTGGAAAGGCAAGAAACACTAGACGCCATTCATCCGGCACAGCCTTAGCGTTCACCGCTTCTAACAAGGCCAAAGCTGATTTTGAAATTTTGATAAAGTGCTAAGTAAGTTCTCAGTAAGTAACGAAGCTTTTGAGTTTAAATTTGACCTTACTACGTTTCCTGCTGTTGACTTGTCTAAAACTGATAAGTATTTGAGTGCTCGATAAAACTACGGCAGAGCAATTAGTTTGCAAGCCACAAAGAAATGGCATCTAGCACTGATATGGCGCAAACGTTTGGTCATTGTATTTAAATTCTATACAAAGTACAAGGAAATAAGAAATCCTACTAATATTATAAACGTGAAAGTTTGTGAGGTTTGATGGATGTTTGTTACTCTTTCACGCAAAAACTACTGAACGGATTTTGATGAAACTTTACAGTAATATAGCTCATGTATCAGAATAACACATAGTCTACTTTTTATCCTGGTACCATACGGGCTAAGCCGTGGGCAGAAGCTAATAATATGATAAATTGCGCCTTCTTTTCATATATTTTGCATTAAATTTGACCGGAAAGGCAAGATAAGTGGAACGCCATATACTGCATGAACGCTATGTACTAGACTTGATTTTTGTGTGATTTTTCCCTAAAATAATAATAAATCGTCACATACATAGTCCTGTCCTTACACTCTACCGAACAGGCAATCGACCATGGTACCTGCAGGGCGATCACACTAACTCATGGCTATCGAGATGGCAATCAATTTTGACACTAGTTCCTTATTTTAATGGCCCATCCATCCAAAAAACGGAATGTCCAATATGAAACCAATTTTGTTCATTCGCATTGCCCATCTATGGCTCATCCAGCTTAAAAATTTGCGTGATACGTTTCATCCCATCTGATGATACCAGCCATGGGAAATTAGTGTGATCGCCCTGCTGGGTAATGGTACCCAGACCCGGAAGAAATATCTGCAGAATATGCAAACATTTGTCATGCAGCCGGAAACGAACCCGCACCTTCTGTGTCTCAACCGGGTACTTGCCCGCCGTGTTACCGAAGTCGTCAAAAGAAAAAAAGCGTATGATAAATAAAAGTAACTTTAAATTTTTTAAGAAAATAAAAATTCTTAGTTCATAATTATTAGTGATAAAGTACCGTCTCGTAGTAGGAATTAATTATCTGGAAAGGATGCACCGAATTGCTGCAAACACCGAACTAAGGTCAAGTCGCGCCGAGACAAAGTGCTAGCATGGAATTATGATAATAGTTTAAAGAAGTTTAGAAAGCACCAAATTCTCTCCGTAAACGCCTCTACGTCGTAGCGGGTGCTACGACGCTACGCCTCGTAGACGTGTCTTATTTATGCCTTGTAATAGTTTAACATAGTTTTTGTCGAAATTAAAACTCATGTTCACGTTTTTGTCTTGAAAATAACGCCTTCAATATTGTTGATGGAAAAGTTTTGAATGCTTGTTGCTAAAGATCTCTGTAAAAGCTAAACCGAATCAGATGAAAGAAAAAAAGGACAGACCGTGACTTAAACAATACAAAGGCTTCTTTTTGTTCAGGTATGTGAGCGAAGCCGAAAGCAGAGGCTAGTGTGAATAAAAAATAATTTAACAAATAATTACAAATTTGTATATTTTATCTAATTAGCCCACATTTCTTCTCATCTCACAGTTTTGCGTCCATGAAACCGGAATTCCCACCGTAAATCCTAAGTTAAGCATAATCTGACCACATAGCTGGTAGTCTGCTTGTTAATCCAAAACCTCAAAATGGCACCACATAGTCATTTTAAGGTGATGCAGTTTAAAAATAGCCTGACAAAAAAACAAAATATTTCAGCATTTCATAAAAACCCCAAGTTACTCTAGACTGTCAATTCAATAACGATATATTTTATTTTAACCGACAACGTCAAAAAGCATTTACCCAAAATCCGTCACTTTACACCTTCATTTCTCCTATAAAGTCGCCATACAGTCCAGTGCAATTAATTGGGATTAGTGAGGTCGTGCGTTCCATTTCGTACTTATTTTTCACGTTACAGTCGACTGCGAGGATTATTGAATTAAAGTTGATAAGTGTATTAGCCGTTGTTACTCCACTCTCTTGATTAATGGCTGACCGTTGTATTTTCTCTCTCATTTATATGATAATGAGCCAGCGGTGACCGTACACAAATTATTATGTGTAAATGCATGTAGTACGTAGCAGTTGAATCTCTTTTTGAAAAACGATCACTGAATTCGAATTTCAGAATGCAAACATTCACGCAAACGGTGTGAATATTTTTTTGTGAGAATTAACTTGAATCAACAGTAATGTTTTTTTGGTTGACTTTGCAGTTGAAAAATGTTAAATTCTTTATAATTTACTAGTTTCTGCCCAAGGCTTCGCCTGCGTAGTACCCGGATAAAAAGTAGCCTATGTGTTATTCTGATGTATAACTTATATTACTTTAAAGTTTCATCAAAATCCGTTCAGTAGTTTTTGCGTGAACAAACATCCTCACAAACTTTCACATTTATAATATTATTAGTAGGATAGGATTAGCAGGATAGTAGGATAATATTATGATTGCAAAAAAGGTTTGAGCACAAGACTCTTACGAGTCAGACTATTACAATGCATAATAAATAATAACTTGCTGAGATTATACATACTTTATCGAATGATGGCCATTCATGAACTGGAAGATGAACTCGATGGACTAGCAAAATTTTAAAAGGTCACACAATCTTACTTATAATATTATAAACGTGAAAGTTTGTGAGGATGTTTGTTACTCATTCACGCAAAAACTTCTGAACGGATTTTGATGAAACTTTACAGTAATATAGCTTATACATCAGTTTGTTCGGGTACCATGCGGGCGAATCCGTGGGCAGTAGCTAGTTATTATATAAACCAAACACAGTTTAATTAATAGGTTTAGTTAAGTTTGATGCTTCATATATAGATGTTTTCAATACGTTTACCTATCTAATTAACTCATTGTGTCTTTTTTTATCCTTTATTATAAACGTGAAAGTTGGTGAGGATATTTGTTACTCTTTCACGCAAAAACTACTGAATGGATTTTGAAGAAACTTTAGAGTAATATAGCTTATACATCAGAATAACACATAGGCTACTTTTTATCCGGGTACCACGCGGGCGAAGCCTTGGGCAGAAGCTAGTTATTATATAAACCAAACACAGTTTAATTAATAGGTTTAGTTAAGTTTGATGCTTCATATTTAGATGTTTTCAATACGTTTACCTATCTAATTAACTCATTGTGTCGTTCTTTATCCGTTATAAGTTTTTCGTCCGTACATAATGTCCAGCCTTCTTATTATTGAAATTTATATGTAGGTATGCATAAGTTAAGTCAACAGAATGTCGCCTTAATGACTTTCTTAGGTAAATGTAAAGCAAGTAAAGTTAATAATTAAGCTAGTAGGTAAAAGTAACAGAACGATATCTAGGTAGTAGTTATTTCGGTAAGTATAAGTAGGTGCAAGCCGATAAATTATTTATGTTGTTTGTCAATTTAAAAAATATATCTATTTTATTTTTCACGAAAAACAACTTTTAATTTTTTATTATTATCAAAATTAAATCTTGAACATTTTGAAAATTTAATTTAGCGATTAAATTTTAATTGTTTTGTTAAACTTTTAAAGTTTTTATTTTTAAACTTACATCTAGTCAAAATGTGCCACTACAATAGAACTATAAAGTTCTGTTTAGTTCAATCTGAAAAGCCCGTCAATCTGGGATAGATGTGCAGACAGCTATCAACAGATAGCCGGGGGCTCGTTTGACAGCCACTACGGTGGATAGGCATGCCCACCAAATACGACAAAGGATTATCTATCTAACGGAATAGCTGCTAGCAATTTTACCTGTCCATAACTCATCCGCTTACCATTTTCCACTGAACGAACCCAAGATATTTGATGCGACAGACGAACTACATTGTCGTTCAATTCCAAACTGCCCAAGTTGAACCCTTATTGGAGTTTATTAAGCGAAAACGAACGTCATCCGTGCTCAACTATTGAACTTTTTACAACTAAGTACCAAGGAAACTGGCGTAAAACACATTCCAGAAAGTCGCGCACCGGCACAATGACAAACTTTATTCGGGAGGTCGGCAAAAAATGTTGCTGAAAATATGACATTTGAAAAATTACACGCATCCACAAATTATGCGGGCCCTCTTTTGTGGAAACTTTCGAAGCGCACAAAGGAATCCAACTCGTTCTTGAGTATTTTCCAACTTTATTTTGTTGATTAATGTGCGTCATGTGTTGACATATTTTTGGCTGCTGGTTCAGACTGATAATTTGTAAAAACTAAGTGGTGGAATATCAGCAAATCCATACACACCTGAACAAGTGTACGAGGGTGGACAAAAACGTGGAGCGTCGAACGATTGGAAATACAAAATTCAATTTGGTGCCGTCAAGAGGAAATGAAGCAATTAATTCGGCAGATGGCACCGCTGCGCGAGCATTAATCATCGACTAATCGTAACTGCAGTCTTCGATTAATCCACGCTAGTGGACATCGAGATGGCACATATCATAGGACTCGAAGTTTTAAAGATTGCTGAGAACAAAAACACGTACCTTGCGAAGTGCGTTGTTTTTTTTAAATCGCACTGGGAAGGGGTTTGCTATTTATCTAAGACTAGGCGATCAAAAGAATAAGTATGATGATATTTACAATGCACTAAATTTAGTATGAGCTGGATATACTTTAAATTCAAACTACACGTAGAATAAAAAAATATCATCATCATCTAGCCTTTCTGCACCCACTGTTGGGTATAGGCCTCCTCTTTATAACGCCATTCTTTCCGATCCCTTGCGATTCTCATCCACTGATTCCCGGCCCCACTGACGATGTCATTCGACCATTGGGCGGGTGGTCTGCCTTTCGGTCGCCGAGCCTCTCTTGGCCACCATTCAATAACTGCCTTCGTCCATCGGCCATCGTCCCTTCTAGCCAAGTGTCAAGCCCCTCTCCATTTCAGCTTTGCGATGCGCAGACCCACATCTACAACCTTAGTACGTCGTCGAATCTCAACGTTGGGTATGTGATCCAGAGGTGAAATTCCGAGCATGGCGCGTTCCATTGCTCGCTGTGTTACTATAATTCTATGCATGTGTTCCTTTGTTAGCGGCTATGTCTCAGATCCGTGAGTAAGTATGGGCAGGACACATTGGTTAAACACCTTGGTCTACAGGCATTGAGGGATTTTAGATTTCAAGTCATCCTCCAGTTTGTTAAAGGCAGCCCATCCTAGTTGGGTTCGTCTTGAAATCTCTTTCAACTGGGATAGTGGGCCGAAAGATAAGCAATGTCCAAGGTATATATAATCGTCCACCGCCTCTATTTGCCAGTTACCTACAATTATGTTAGGTTTAGGACCAGGAAGGTTTGTCATTACCTTGGTTTTGGGCATGTTCATCCTAAGGCTCACCCTCAGTGAAGCTTGATGCAGGTCTTCGAGCATTCTTTGCAGTTTCTGACCGTCTCCAGCCAGAAGGATTAAATCGTCAGCAAAGCGTAGGTGTGATAATCTGTGACCATCGATGTTAATACCAATCTCATCCAGTCTTGTGTCTTCATGATGTCATCGAGCACACTGGTGTATAATTTAGGTGAGATAGTGTCTCCTTGTCGGACACCTCGTTGGTTGGGCACAAAGTCAGAAAGCCTATGCATACGTACTTGAAGAGTGGCCTTCTTATACAACCGCCGTAGGATATTCACATAACGCTTATCTACGTTACAGCGATGCAAAGAGTGAAACACGGCCCAGTGCTCGACACTATCAAAAGCTTTTTCATAATCGACAAATACCATGCACATGGGCTGGTTGTACTCTCCAAAATAAACTGCTAAAAACATATAGCCAAGACAATTTAATAATTACTTAACAACAAAACAAAACGAATCACAATTTTATTATTAACCCAACAGTATCGAACAAAGCATTTATGTAAATAAAATCATAATCCAACATAATCGCAGCAAACTCTTATAAGCCGAGCTTTCTTTGCTAAATTAACAACGATATCATCTATTGTCGCGTCAGCGGCCTTCCAAAATTATCTTCGTTATTAATTTCAGTTTGAAAATTTAATAATAGCGGAGAAAGCAATTAAGGAAGGATTATGCATAAAAATGAAGCAAGTGGTTCCGAGTTCAAATCGAACTGAAAGTGGATAGATTTCTGAAGCATGAACCATTTAGCTGGCTCACTCCATGAGTTAATCATCTATGATAAAATGGATTTACTATGTGTAAAAGCTGTTTGCAATAAGCTAAGGCATGTCTTAGTGGGAGATTTATTTGAAAAAAAAAATGAATGTAAGGCATTCCTTAGTATTTGATGCAGACGTTCGTATTAGTGTCAATCTTATCATCATTATCATCATCATCATCCGCAGCTTGACTTTATCCGGTGCTGAGTGTCCAGCGGTGTCCTGTGCCAGCCTCAACTAGGTTTGTTCCACAATACTTGCGATATCTGCCGCAGGACACCCGACGTTTAGGTACCCGGTTCTTAGACACCATTCAGTTAACACCTTACTCCACCTGTCGTCATTTCCCCGAGCCAGGTATTTATTTTAGTTCCGTTATACGATTCTTAACCTCTTTGATCTACTCATACTATGAACAAAAAGTTTGAATCTCTGTAACGGCTGAACCAGTATGATGAAATTTACTTTATACCTTAATACTTTTTATTCGGGTAGATACCTCGTAAGTGAAACTGTGAGCAGAGGCTAGTGAGAAATATAATTCTGATCACTATTTTGTACACACTCAAAAATCTATCAGGCTGACGTTAATACCTTAATTTCATAAAGCATTTTAGAAGGCATTTTTTTAAATACATTTTAGTATTTATTAAGAACTCCAGCAACATGCCCAAAAACACCCTTATTTTGAATATTTGAAATTATAGCTATATAAAGTGATCGAGCTGGTACCATTTTATCCAGCAGGATTACTGGACAAGCAAGTGGTAATGAAATTCCTCCCGAGAAAATGGCGGGATATAGAGGCCTAGTGTTTTAAGCCCTGTCCAGACAGCCGCGATTGTATTTGATGAGAGTTTTATCTGTTCTTTAGGGTTGAGATTCTACATAGAATCTAAGTCTAGATAAAAGCAACAATGTTACTCATTTAATCATTGGTTTATGATAATTAAACCATAGAACCATAGTCGTGTAAAGTTGCCCAAAATTTTTCTTTTGATTTGTGATTTGTCAACAAAATTGCAACTGGCTACTAATCACTTGTATGACTAATTATACTCATTGATTGTTTATTGCAACTCTATGCATGTTTTTTATATGACTATATTTACTGAATTATAAAAACTAGTAGTATGGTTACGTGTAGACAACGTTTAATATAAACATAAAAAAGTTCTTTAATTTACCATTTTAATAACTTTTTCCATATCCGTCTATAAAATATCCATCAGGCAGCCCTTATTTCTTACAATCGAAGTCTTAATCGATTTAACTTTGTTACAGATTTGTTTCATCGCTTGGTTTATTGTTGACTTTTAAGTGTTTTAGACTACTCAAGTACAGGTTAATCGAATGGCCTTAGGCGCTCGTCTGGCAGAGTTTAAAAATAAAATACTTAGTTCTTTGATGCTATATCATATTATTATAATATACAAAATATTATAGCTTTATGTCATTTTTATCGACTAAACAATTTTTTTGTAAGTTGCTGTTGTAAGTTTAGTATATTATGAATTTATCTTTATACAAAACCAGCAACAATGGTACCGTACATAGAATAAGTAAATTGAACAGGATCCTAAAAACTAACTAGAGCGAATCCAACCGAAAAATCTACCCAAACTTTTCTCGATCAGATTCGGAGACCTCAAAACTATTAGACCTTGTCCATCCATTGGACACGTCAAACGAAGAACTCCAAAATGTAGAAGTGGCAATTACTGAGAAACACATGGCAAGAATATATTATTTAGGGAATCCCCTCCAAATGTGCGGCTTTGTATTTCGCCTTTGTTATCATAAATTCCGCAGTTTCTTTTGAACCCTACCTGTAATAATAGTTAGAACCACGCTCTCCAAATGGAATAATTCGTTTGATATGGCGAAAATATCAATATGTGAAGTGATCATAATATACAAAAAACAGTACGTGTTGAAAGTTGAGTCTAGGCAGAAGAGATGCAACATAATACTTAAGTGAAGTCATTATTATTTCTATCTTCAAAACAATATTTTATGCTGAAACAGTTTACAATAAGGACTGTTCAGATTCAGATTTTTCCACGGCTCACAAAATAATCTTTAAAATTGACATCTACTTCCTATTTCTGAATAAGATGAATTTTGAAACAAGGTTAGCCCGCATTGTGAAAAATCACCACGTGATTTTTTTATTGCAAAAATTATAATAAGTTTTATACGGGTCTCTAACAAGTTTACCATTCTTATTAATCTCCCGACGTTTTGATTATGTTGCGATATTCGTGGCAACGGGTAGACTGGAGTATATGAAGCTATTGTCGAGAAATAAAAGCAGTAGCCATAACTACCCAAATTTCCTCTTGAGATTCATAAAAGTCACGACACACTATACTAACCGTATCACAGCACTACCAAAATCCAATTTAATTGCAATAATCCATTTCACATGAGGTATATTAAGATATGATAAGTATGGAATCATTTTGATTCCTGTTATAATAGATAGGTGTTTATATTTCAGTAGAAGGGGAGCTTCCACGTGATTCTTGATTCCGTGGGCTCAGGGCACGTCGATTTCGTCCCTATAGACCTCCATCGTACCGTTGCTTACTTGCGGCGCTACCGATTGTGATCCAATTAGGGATGGATGCGCATCCGCTTACGTATTAAAGTGGACGGGACTTGATCGTTTTGAGGGAGAGACATATAGGACAAGAGACAGAGAGTATGATTTGTTTACGTCATTGACGTGGGCATCGATTCCGTTTTTAGTTAATGTATTCTCTATATTCGGGGTTTTCAATATTTATAATTCATGTTTATTAATTAAATAAACTACCAGCACCAAATAAAAAATATATTTATTTTTAAATATATTTTTATTTGGTGCTTAATCCAATATCAATCAAAATAAGAATGTATGGATATTTAGATGTTTGGTGCTAATAATTTCCGTAACGGCTGAATCGATTTGGACGAAATTTTAAATACATAATATTATTAATGATCTAGAATAAATTTGAGCTAATTTTATTCAAGTAACATGCGAGTGAATCCATGGGCAGTAACTAGTACTTTACAATATAATTTATTTAAGATATGCTCTACTTGTAGATTTGTATAACTCAATAGTAATTTTTTCACTTGGTGTAGGTTCTCGATCTGATGGAACTATGGCCTTGGAAAAACTCAAACATGTTCGTGAAAAGCTTTTGTACGAACAAACAAAATAAAACAAACACGCTCACGACTGTACAACCCACAATGGACATCCTCAGATACATACTTAGTACCTAGTAGTAGTTGAAGATACCTTGTAGTCAAAGGCACATCCATATGCCTTCGTTTTGCAAGTAGGCTAATCGAGATGATGGTAACTATTTAAATCTATTTAAAATGATTCTCAGGACAGATAGCATCGGAAAATGATAGTTGGCTTTTGACCTAAGAGGTCAGATACCCAATAGAAGTTACGCTCTTTGAATACTAAGAGCTGGCTTAGTTGTCTTCGAAGTTGGTACAGAAATTAGTTTTATGCGTGAGAGTACATAAAGTTTTGTTTGATAATTGAAATTGAGAAGTTATATGGTGTGAAGTTTTAATAGCTTGTTTAATGGCCTGTTCAAAGATTTTCAATTTGATTTTCCGTAAGTATCGGAAATAATGTCGTTTTACCTGTTTTACAATATATGTTCAGCATAGAAGTTTTAATAAAGCAAATAATGCTTTTCGATTCTACTATGTTTTTAACTTGCAGGTAAAGTTTCGAAAGTTTCTAGCTATCAGGATTTTTCAGAAATTATATTATTTTTTACCCGTGATAACAAGAGCCAGTATATGCGTTTAGAACCATCAGGTTCTAAAAGTTTTATCACCATAAGTCACTAGGCGACGCTACAATTTTGATGATAGAAAAATACTTTGGGGTTTTCATATTTAATTAAAATTGACTTGTAAGTTGAAATAGTTGAATTGGAAAATCAAATATCTAAGTTTCAGTTTGTACTTTGTAGTGTGTGAAATTCAGATACAGAAATTACAACAGTGCAGTTTTGCAACAGAACTAAACTGAACTAGTGCAGCAGACATTTTGGAAAAGTACATCTTAAGTTAGAATGTGTTGGTAGATAGTGGTTTGATTTTGAGAAAACAATAACCTCTTGAACAGTTTAAATTATACTAGTATTTGTTTAATAGCGAACTAAAAAGTATAAAATTACTGTCATAGTTCAAGTGGCAATATGCAGGTCAGATAGCAAAAGTTCTAGAGTGGAAAACGCAGTTTAAAGGATGGCCGGTCCTCCACCAAATTCATACAATTTTCAAAATAGGTTAGAAATTCTTCGTTACAATGCCAATATGTTGCAATAAAAGTATAAATAACAATCAAACATATCCTACTTTCTACTAATATAATAAATGTGAAAGTTATGTGACTTTGTTTGACAAGTGTTTGAAATATGATATACATATTACAAAAAAAAAACATATTTTCCATGCTCTTTGTAATGTCCCCCTGACGTGAATGACGTCACGTATTGCTGCGCACCCTAATGCCATGTGGCCATTAAATCTACGTATGTATAAACCATTCTTGAAATCATACTAATCGAATGCAAGTAACCGCAATAGATAAACAAAAACCTCTCTAACCCCAAATGCACATGATTTTACAATGTCAAAACCATTATTAATACCCTGACCGACTTATTTCACAGTCGAAGTAATCTTTCACAATATCTGTGGGTGACGTACGATATATATCAGGAAGTGTATATTATGAATACTTAATATAGATATATAGCGACTGACAGTGTGTGAAACACACTATTAATCATGCTTACCAGACGAGGCTTTTTACCAACACTCTAAGAGCTTAGTTTTTATTTTGCTTGAGGCATAAAAAGATTAAACGTTCCTCGCATCTTCGGCAATGGATCTGCTTATCAATAAAAGAGAAAAAAAAATATTTTTGAAAGGTTTTAAAACTTTATTTGGTGACCTCGGTGATGTAGCCGAGCCGCAAGTGGCGCGATTTTAATTCCTGCTGTAGGACAACTGTTCAATTTAACTAGAATATAAAACATAGAAACATGCTCACGATTGTATAGTCCCCATGATGGATAACCTCAGATACATACTCAGGTTTATTTGTACAATAAAGTTATTTATTCCATTCAGTTATCCTAACTGATATATCAACCCAGTCAACTTTTTGACGTTCCCTAAAGATTTTATTATACTTAAACACATACAAATTTGTTTGCACATTCAAAATTAATCAACGAAAGTCGACAAGAACAATTTTCAATATTTCATACGCCTTATGCCGTAGAACACATTCTTGAACTTGTTTCAAACTTAATATATCCTCAAGATAATTTCTATCCTTTTATCTCTCTTATTTTGATATTTTTATCACATAATTTTTATCTTTACAAGCTAAATAAACGTATGTTGATGATTCATATTGTAAAAACGGGAATTTTCACGTACTGCACTATCGGTGAAGGCACCGACTAAGTTTCGACTCATTCCGAGAGTCTTCATCAGGGTGAGTGGTTGCGACTTTCTCCTTCCGCGTCGCGCCGTGCACGGCGCGACGCGTACGGTAGTGCAGTACGTGAAAATTCCCGTTTTTACAATATGAATAGTATGTTGATGATTATGTAATTTTTTTAATAACATCAAACAAATCTTAAAATGCTGCTATTTATATTCTTAAAAGTGTAGTGAAAAGTCTACACATATCACAATAAAAGTGCTATGCATTTCGCAGACAAGTACTCAAAACATAGTTTCGAATAGTAAGAGAGCCCCAAGCTATTGCAAAACAATACAATATTTCAAAGACAAACTTTTATAACATTTCTCTACTCAACTCCATATTACATTCGTCAGTGTCTTACAACTTTTATTGCAACGAATGTGATGGATCTACAGTTCCGCAATCTTGTGGTAGTATAAAGTTAAATCGCATACTGACTGCCTAAATAATTTCGGGACAAGAGGGTGCCTCGTGTTTAGCATAAAAATACTTAGACGTCGACCGTTTACAAATAACTCCATCCCAGGTCGAAGCGAGGTAATTTTTGTTTTGCCTTGCTTAAACTTACGACATAAAATGTGAAAACATTATAATTTAACCGTGACCAAATATGTTAAGTTCTTGGAAGAATGTAGGGTGGCATGAACGGGAATATTAATCGTCTGGCGCGAAGGGAAAGAGTAGGACATTTTGAAACTACGGCGTAGACAGATGCTACGCGGCAGGCTCGAGGGTCTACGCGCTACGCGCTACGTGTCAAACATATCGACGCCAGCGTGGTATTGCGTGAGCTACTTTTAGAAGTCGTCTGGGTTTCGTTTTATGAGTCTGGTTTCTAACTTTGCGTTCGAAATAAAATTGGTAAAACAAAAT
The DNA here is from genome assembly GCA_958496245.1 of Perizoma flavofasciatum. Classification (NCBI taxonomy): domain Eukaryota; kingdom Metazoa; phylum Arthropoda; class Insecta; order Lepidoptera; family Geometridae; genus Perizoma; species Perizoma flavofasciatum. The sequence goes on along the minus strand of OY292425.1, from coordinate 5,228,726 downwards.
CATGGTGTTTATTTTTATTATTTGTATTTTTCTGAAAGTGAAAAAAAAACTAGTTTTAAAACTGCAGATTAACATGCTTTTGTACACATAAATAAACAAAAAATAATGATAATAATGTCAATTCCATTTTGCCTTAATTTAAATTTGAGATTAATTTAAAGAAATAATAAAAAAAACGAATTGTAACGGGATTAAATATAAAGCGGCGGGCTACCATATTATAAATCGAAAATCTACAAAAAGCACAGGGAGCCTCAAAAATATGAGTATTTTCATATATTTTTTTGTAACGGTTGAAAGATATGACAAGAAGATTTGAGTTTATCAGCTTCCATAATACGATCAATCGATGCTAATTAAGAGGTGAGGTCCCACACCAGGTTCCATGGCTAGAATATTTCAAGGCATCGTGGTGATAAATCAAACTCGAAACCGTAATGAAAGCGAGCGGATCGCGTCGCGAAGGAAAAAATATCACGGAAAAAATCAGGTGCGTCCCCCGGTCGGGAGAGAAAAACAGTCGGTGGTGTGGTGGGTGGCAGCGGTCGATGCGGGGGGCGGGCGTTGGGCGGGCGACGCGTGCGCGGTCTTGCCGGCGCGGGCGGTCGGCGGGACTCCAGCCGCCACACTCCCAGCGGCCCCGTCGCCCGTCGCTCGTCCCGCGCCGAAAGTCCGCTCTCTGCTCCTCGCGCCGCGCTCTGCTCCGACCGCGACGCCGGCACGCGCCGCGCGACATAACACAACCAACCTCTCGCACGCTTTACATGTCCCAAGTGTTAAAGTCAGTGCACCCTATCGCGACCGCGAGAGTGATTCCACAGCAGATTTCCGAAACGGACCAGACCTGCACATCGCTCAGGGTTAGTACTCGAGTTCTCGGCTGACTTTATTTACCGGCCCGAAGCAGCGTTTGTGAGCGATGGCGCACTTTTTAAAAGTTTATTTTTGGAACATAAAGTTTGTAAAGTTGAAGAGGGCGCGCAGATGCACACTGCTGTTCGCGAGTGCTGCCTTCGCTGGGCGGCGCCGTTGAGTCGCTCCCTCCTCTCGACTCTTACTCAAAACAACAAACAGATCAATCGACCTGTTATTATTCATGCAGATACTATAAATACAAATCTTCGAGCTGTTCTTCCCGGCTCCTATTGGTTCAAATTGGCTTACAAACACGTTATTTAGTTTTTATGCCTAAATATTGCGATAAGATAAGAGCCGCTATACTGTTAGCTAGAAATAAAATTGTGGAATCGCATGTAACGGTGATATTAACTGTGAACGGTTCAAGTTTACATACTTTTTTCTCAAATTAGCCGTCGGGCGGGTAATTTGTAACAAACTAAAATTCAGCATTTTTACGGCTAGTTGAGTAACTTTTGTATTGTGATATTAATATAGACTGCATAATATAGAGGTATAATTTTGACCAAAGAAACTTTTTAAAAATAAGATAAAAAGATAACTCGCAACTATTACTGAATTTTAAAATATGTGTTCGAAGTGAAAAATACGCGTAATAAAGTTCAAATGAAAACGAAAGTGCATTATGTGAATAATTCCTGTTTGCACCCTTGATTTGTTCCCTTGTCAGAGAAGAAACCCCCCAGGTATTAAATAAATATTAGAAAAATAGATTTAGATGGCAAACAGTAGAAAATATTAATTAATAGTTCTACAAAAAGTAGAAAAAATCTGATAACAGTAGAGAAAATAGTCCGCACTTTAGCTAATTAGATTAGAAAGAATATTAATGCATAGGAAGCATTAGCGGATTGATAATACACATCTAGGTGCTATTGTCTACAACTAGAAATTAAAATCGGGGATTAAAGTTGTCTCTAGAGATTCACAGCTTTCACAAAATCTGAAAAGAAAATGCATATACTCGTACCTACCGTATTAACATAACACTTAAAGCTATAAAAAACAAGCAAAATGAAAACCAAAGGTGATTTTTTAAAACCGGCTTCAAAGAATTAAAAAAAAATCATTTGAAGAATATCTACTTTTATTCTGGGACCTTGCCAAAAGTTTTCACTTATTACTTTTTAATATAACATGATTCGGTAAGATAAAAATTTACGATTTCGATTGGGAGTAGAAATATTAGCACTGTCATGGTAAGTGGCCCAGTTGAAGGCTTAAAACTACCTACTTAATCTCAATATTTTTTATCATTGGTACCAGTAAATATTACTTTCAAGCCTAACCCAGCCCTTAAATATCTTAAGATTTCTTCCAGCGCGACGAATAAGCCTGAGCAGGCGGTTACATTAAAACCAAGCAGTACCAGGTGCTATAGACACCGGTTTTCAGACTTTTTTGTACTTAATAATTCATGACAATGTCGTGATGGCACAAAATAAATAAGTCTCAGTTGTTGAGGTACAAAAATTAATATAAGTAAAAGTAAATTAATTTCAGTCGGTACTTATGATACGCCCACGACAATAATAACCACTGTAATTAAGAAACGCCATGTTTCAACGAAATTCGGTATTTTTTGAAGATAAAAACCTGACAGTTGATTAGATTCATAAATTAAATTCCTGGTTCACGAAACAACTAATATACGAAAAAAATACATTATTTGCTTTTATTTAATTATACCGAGTATCGTTTATCAATACGAAAAATAAATTAGTTGTCAATTATTAAATGTTTATTTTCTAGGGAATCCTAGTGTGTTTATTTATTTATTGGGTTTGCTACAAAATTAGTAAGCAGCTTTACCGTTGAATGTATTTATTATTATTGATTGGTTTCATGGGCAATACAAATAGTAAGAAAATAACCAAACATATTGATGGACTAAGGTTGAAGTATTTTTCTTCTAGAAAAACTCTAGGTTCCCTGTTTTCTATATCTTTAAATATAATAACTATAGAATGATTTCATCCCTAAAATTCAACGCCATCGCTCACTGACGTGTTTTGTATCCTATTATAACTAACTATTTCAAAGTATTGTATGTCCTAGGTACGTTGTTTCTCAACGTTGCATTACAAATATGTTGATACGAAATGAATTAGAGGTAAATAAAGGTGTATTTACCTCTAATTCATTTCGTATTTATAGGTATAAAGGAACAAGATAACTTGTTATTGATTGAAAAAGTGACGGAGCAACCCCTGCCACTGGAGTTCAACTTTTTTATTATCTGAAGTCAACCAACGGACATAATAATAATAACAATAATCTACCTGGCCTTCGGTCACTCAACTTTTTTTTTATTAGGGGCTCCGATATTTGGCCTTAGTGTGGCGAAGTAAAAATAACAAAGTAGCAAATAACGTATGTCAGGGTTTCTACAAAATTGTTGTGTATGTTAGAAGGCGATATATTCTTAAGATGATCACGCTTGAAAACAAATTCACGCCTTCCTTGATCTGCAAAAGTATACATTTTTTGCTAGACATGAAGTCTCCATTCAAGACGCCTTTGAGCGTGAGTCTCCCATTAAGAAGGTTCGATGCCGCATCTCCTCACGTATCGTACATCTTTGTATCGTAGGAACTGTCCGCAGTTTTTCTAGTTCAGAATTGGTTTACAATGTTCTAGTTTAGAATTGAAGATGCGTTCCGTCATTCTCTCACCAGACATTTGAGATAAGTGCCCGCACCAACGGAGCTGACGTCGCATCAAATATACCTCTATGCCGCAGACGTTAGCTCGTTGTAGAACATCGGTATTGCGAACTCGATCCGACCATTTGATGTCCATAATGTCGCGGGGCATTCCAGGTGGAATCTGTCTAGCGTGCGTATGTGTCGGCGATACAGGCACTAGGCCTAGACGAATACAAGATGTTTGGCAGTACAATCACTACGTACACTTGTACTTAGGTACCTTGCTTGATGTTGTGGAAGCGGAACACCCGGGTTTGAAGCTTTCCAAAAGCGGTCATAGTAGATTCAAGCCTGTTTTAATTTCCGAATTAAGGTCACCATTGGCTGTTATGCTGTTTCCCAGGTACCGAAATTAGTCATTTCAGAACATTTTTGTCAACTTGTAGATTTAGATTAAGTGGAGCCTGGTCTAAAGTATCCATAGCCATCACCTTATTTTTTGCGATGCTTGTTTTAAGACCAAATCTACAACATGCAACGTCAGTGGATTAGGCCTTGTCAATCAACGGACATGCCCAACGTGGGATTATACTATTTATCTCGTCGTCTTGAGACATTGACAATGACACTCACCTTTAAAACCATTTTTTTTGTAACATTTTTTTCAGGAAAAAATACTTAAAATAACGGAAATTGATAAAAAGTCTAATATTAAATTTCATCCGAATTTTTTTACACTTAGAGGAGGATTTTACTATAACATTTATATGAAACCATCCTTGAAGTATAATATATCTATCCATTAAAAAAATAATTGTAAAATCGGTTCAAAATTGGCGAAGATTTCGCGTAAACACAAAAAAAAACCTACACTCCTATGTTTTTGAAATCGTTATGAACATAAGAAAACGAGCATAAGTATGGTGGTAAAACTTCCTTCATTTTCTTACAAGTATATCCACTACAACGATCACAATAGTATTTATGTAAATTCTAGATATCAGAGAAATTCGCGCAAATACGAATGGTAGAATCATCCCGCTCCTTTTTTTGTATAACTATTTCTAATATTGCTCTCTATTAGGTAGTTAGACAAAGTAATCAGCAGTGATAATGGTGTTTATTTTAGTCTACAACCAACAATTTCTCATCTAAATTTACCATAATTACTATATTTTAAATTTAAATGCGTCCCAGAAACTACGATACACACGGAATCGAATCCGCACCCATATGTTAATTTCTCCATAGGAGTAGTTTTCACTTAAAAAATAACAACACATTATTAGGTTTTATCATAAATATTATCTTTTCAACTCAACCGGGTAACTTTGGTGAGAGAATAAAATAATAAACTTACCTATTTCTATTTTTTCCCCTCTGCATCGACATGAACATAATCGCAATATATTTTTTTATTCTTTTTGATCTCGAGCTCTTTGCTGGAAAATAATGTGGTTAGAATGCGAATCAAACAAGACGACGTGACTTATGTTTCTATAAAATATATTTAATTTGTTTCGCTAACTTACCAGTAAATTAATTTACTGGTAAGCATATGCATTAAACACAATGTAGGGGGACACGAAGGAAGACACGGAACATGTAGTAATATCAGCTTAAACTGGACGCGCGGCGAACGCACGGTGCACTGGAGCACAGTGGACCCTGATTTTAATGCCTAAAACCCTTACTAACCTACAACCACGCTAGAAACTTAATAATCGAAATCTCAAAACTTTCACCCAACACACATAATCCATAGCTACAAGTATGTACCTATAGCTCGGAAACTTTAGTCAACCTTAACAGCAATATGGTGTCCCTTGTCAAGCCAGAGAGCAAACACGGTTAATGATCGAATATCGGAGATGATGATAGATGGAAGCAATGCTTTACGCACACCTAACCCTGTCTATACCTTGAGTGTCTATAACTTATCGACTACCTCGAAAGATATAGGGAAGAGAGATATAGATTAATGAGAAGTATCAAAGGAACAGAAAGATGGAAGGGGACATCATAAGAGTATGCGCAAATTGAATTTGAGAAACTTGGGCACAGTTTTTCAAGACTTATTTGCAGAGTAGAACTTGGTACAGGTTTTTCTCAAAAACCAAGACAAATACGCCCACGAATGTATTTCCTATGATGGATAAAAACTCAGTTTGTTAGTGCGTAGAAACTTTGAGGCAAGTCACATTACAAGACTTAAAAAACTGATCGGAATGTTTGAATGAAAATACTCCACAATCTAACAAAATAAACAAAAACGTAATATATCTAAAAATACAATGGACGGTCTTATCGCTTACTACTTTTTAACCAGATACTACAAGAGAAAAGCCGGAAACAGAACGTAGCAAACAAGATACACAAATATACAATGTCGCTTCACACATAGACGGGATATATCCATAATAGTAAGAGCGGTATGGCTTTATTCAAACAAACTAACGTGAAAATGATACTTAGTAATTACCAATTAACCACAATTCAATATAAAAGCAACATAGCCTTAAGCCGTTTTGCTAAATTATAGTGGTTATTCTTGTTATAATTACTTGTAGTTTGTTTTGAAGCTTATTATTATGGCTTGGCCACTACTTCCCTGAGGAGTCAAGGGTTGAACGTAGTTATTAATTCATAACTTTCACTACTTATAGTGGGATACGCCTCAATAGCAGCACCTTTTTAACTAAAATACGAAAATTTATTGAGATTAATTCCGGATCACGGTTTTTTAACATTATGTACTTAGTAACATTATTTCGTTAATGTGAAATAAAAAGCTTTACTACTTAACAATAAATAACTTATGTGATGATTGAAAAGTATGCATGAGCAATTCTCTTGAACTTTGTTGTTCACAAAGCATACTTATTAAAATAAGAAGGGTGATCCTTTTATAAGACCGAGCTTTATGGGTAGTCTTATAAATCAATAACTAGTTTTTTTTATAGACGAATCATTTGCATATATACAAAAGGAAAATGTGGTACTACAGATAATACTATAATACTTCTTTACAAATAATTTCTCAAACTACTTTTTCTAAAGGCTCTTTGAAGTAGTTATGATAAAATTATACTTTATAAAATGCTTTTCAAATACGTTCACCAATGGTAAACTGCTATTGGCGAGTAGAATACAACACGAGTTATAATTACGGCATGTCACACCTATAAAGTGGCTTATATCACCGGTAGTAGACCTATGTATGAATGCAGTCGACCAATAAAATAGTAGAACTTTATTAAGGTAACTTTCTATACTACCGATCGATATTGTTTCTAGTAAAATGTATCTACGTTCTATCATATGCGTCGTTTCTTCAAAAGAACACGCCTTTATCATGTACATGTACTTGAAAGAGTAACAACTTCCAAATTTATTGTAATCAACTTACAAAACGTCAAAATGTCACTTGAACTGTGCGATCGAATCCTCCAAATTTACGTTTTAATATGTTTTATGTTTGTTTGTATCAATAAAACAACACATCTAACTACTGACTTGATTATCTGAAACCTTATTAATATATATAGATTGATAGATTGATTCATTTAAAGCACACTAAAGAAAAATATAAAAACACAGGAAACCATAAGGTACAGTGGTTGGTTTATCACTAAAAGTAATCGTTCAAAGTTGATGAGGAGTCTGGGCCAAACACAGAGCCCAGTGGCGCGTATTGGGAGAGGCCTATGTTCTGCAGTGGACTAATGTGGGCTGATAATGATGAAACGATTAACTAGCAGCCCTGAGACATGGAAAGTGAAATAATTAAGTTTCCATGCTGTGATAATACGTCATTTGATACAGAATTTTAAACGTTTTAAAATTATTCGTAACACTAATTAACATTTCAAAAACCTCAATACTGTAATGTACATTTCTGAAATACAGCATTTTGAGTTCATAAAGATATTCAGCTATGTACGTTAACGCACGCTATTCCTATAATTACATAGCGGAGTAATTGCTTTAAATAACTTATTTAACTGAAAGCGTGGCTCAAACACCTCTCTCACCTCGATTCAAACTTTCATGCTACTGTAGTTTCAATAGGACGCAGTAGTAAAACTTACTCTATGATGGTAGCACATTAATTACTAACCGAGAGCACAACAGTACTGAGTTTCATGTAGATTTACGATCGAGCCCTTTCATTAAACAGGTATTAAGGCGACAGATAAGCTTTATATTACGCACTTGTTCATACAATTTGGGAGTTTGCACGAAAGCTTTATAGGAACAAATGGAAGTGCCCAACCCGACTGCTGAATACGACTATCAACCCTAATAGATAAACCTTGCGGTTTAATTTATGTTACCGTATCTAACTTCAAACGGAAATGTTTCAAAGCTTCGCTAAAACTGGCCTGGTAATGAAAATATGTTACACAACTATAAAATTAAACTGTCGAATGGTTTGTTTTAACAAGTGACCTTTTCTTTATTTTGCGTAAAATTTAAGTTGCAATGACTCGGGGAAACCAAAAATTCACTTAAGAAGAAGTTTTCCCCAAAAAATAAACAATTTATCGCATTGATGTACCTCGGCCATAACAAAAACTAATTTCAACTCGGTATTTTTCGAAACTAATGCAGCTTTCAATTAAACTTTTACGTGTACATTTTTCAGATTAAAGCTACGAAGGTAATTTAGCAGAGGTGTACGTTAAATGGCGGGCCCTTGTTTCGTTTTGCACTTACAAAGAGCAATCGATTTTAAAGCTCGCTGGATTGAAAATTATATGAGGAGCCTTAGAGCGGGTGCGGGAGCTTGGGTGCTGTGTTCGTGAGCCGCCAATGCGCTTGTCTTTCGGTTCAGTGGGCTTTCTTTAAATTGGCGACGGCACCGCCGCTGGCCGCCCCGCTTATTGCATCCCCCGCCCGCAGCATCACGACGTCCACGATATTGCCTCCGCTCGACCTTTAAGCAAATAGAATTTCGCAGTCTGTAAATAGGATAACGTTATAGGTAAGTCTTCGGTATGCCCTCGCGTTGCTTACAAGTTATAAGTAGAAAGTAAATTTTTATCAATGTACTCAAATACACTCGCTCCCGAGAGCTCGAGAAATATTAGGCGCACCTCATATAGGTACTGGCCTTGCTTCTTCAAATTTGTGCGTGATGAACGGCAATTTTTCATCGTTTGTTGAGAGATTGTCTCGTTTCACTGTATTCCAGGTTCCTATTCATATTCATGGTTGAGGCACGCCGTAGCAAACAAAAGACCCATACAATGTCGTTTTTATTCTGACGAGTGAACGCCAAGAATGTTGCGTGTCGCTAGGATTTTCATCATGGGACCTATCAAATAATAATGAGGTCGTCCTTCTCCAATGGCGTTCCGCCCGATATCGTGACTCTGTTCGGTACCTAACAATCATGGACGATGTTTTGAGCTTTACGATAATACATGTCATTGATATTTAGTCAATTGTTTCTTTATTCACTCATATTACATAAAGTATTACACAATAACGCATGTTTTGGTTGTTTTGTAGTCCGTATATGATGGGGCGGGGGGTATGTTGAGAGAAGAGGGGGGGGGGGGCGGATAATGTCCACATATCAGGGAAACTGTTCTGATAATAGGCAGTAGCCTCGCTTCTGCACTGCTGATACGGCGTGAGCGGTCTAGCTTATAGTCGTCGACACAAAGAGGCATCACGAATTCTGTCCACGATCCACTGTAAGGTTTATTGTAATTTACAAAACTGATGGAGGTCTTGTTTCCATCGTTTCGCTGAGCATTTTGTTTTGTTACCGCGCCACTTTGTAACAAGGGACGGTCTGATGGCAGATTACGCTTTTAATTTAAATATCCCAACTGGAAGTTCTAAGAAAAAATTGTAAATACCTTTTTTTGCAAAAACAACCATATTTTGTGCCAATTGAACTTTGAGTCAATTTTTTTTTTTAGAAACGGCCACTTTTTTAGTTTTGTTACAAATTAAAAAGTAATATATACATACAACAGACACATACATAACATAGTCATGACTCCAGTTTAGGATTCACTAGGTATCAGAAACTACGACTATCTGGTACCACAACACCCAGACTTGGTACAAGCGCAGTGGTACCACGGTACTCGTAGTTAGGACCACATAGTTAGGACCTCGTGGGTAGGGACCCACGATACAGGAAATCCTGCAGATGCAGAACATGCAAACATTTATCCCGCAGCGGGAATCAAATCCGCATCCCATTAGTTTCAGCTGGCTACTCGCTCGTCAAGCCACCGAAGTCCATGAATATAATTTTCTTGTAAATTTCACGTAGGGTGAGATGTTACTAGTCTGGTGGCATTAAACAGTGCTCACGGCAACCACAAGATTTGCCGTATTTCAATTTCAGTTATTTTTATAGCCGTATACATGACGTCAACTGAAGGTTCGAGAAGCGATCGCATTTCATACCTATAAATATAATAACATATAAGGAAGGAAATGGATGGCTTTAAAACGCGATAGAAACCAGAATTTCAAATTTGCATCCCGACGCATCAAAAATACCGCAACGATATCCATACCCAGATGACGTGGTGAATGCGAGAAATGCAGCCACTTTTCAGTTGAAATGTTAGGCGTTTTAAATCGTTGCTAACATCCAAGTCTTACTTTCAGGGAGCTTCAATAAAAACTTTGTAGAACTCATTGTTAGGTATAACTACAAGAAATAAACCGTACAAAATGTATCGAAGTATTGTTATAATTTATTGATTTAACTACGTAGTAAGGGAAATCTCGAAGCGGCTAATGGACGAACCAATAACCACAGGGCTAGGCGCTTACCTCGGTCAGAAAATAAGCATTGCTATTCAACAAGGTAATATTGCCAGTCTTTTAGGTACCCTGACTGCGGTCGGTGACTTAAACTCTTTTAGTTCTATCAGTATTGTTAAAAAGTCTTCCTTTTCTTTTTTAATATTATGTAGATAGATTAATATTATTTTTATGATTTTAAAGTAGTTGTAGTATTCTGTAGTATTATTAAAATCCTTTCAAAATAGTAAATATCTATATAAAAGCTCTGGATATTGTGAACCTACATAATTATAGCTCTGAATTGCATCAGCAATATTTGCATAGTTGGATTTAGTCATGACGTCTACAAGATTACTAACAGCGAATTATCAGGCTTGTATAATACCTATGAACGTAGCTGATCCTATTACAAATGCATCGGGCTGTCTGGCGGCATGACAGGAGCAACGCGGTGGGGCAAGACGATGCTCTATATAGCGTCATATCAATCACAATTGCCGTGAAGCAGATCCCTTGGCACTTGGCCTAGATACAAAATTACACAAATTTACGTTGGGCCTAAACCGGACTGCGAGCCGGCGAGGGATTAGGTGCCCGAAGAGCTTACCTCGGATCCTGACCAATACTACGGTCTACCGATTACTGATCTTTTGCTACGTGATTTTTCCACCAATAATTTGTCATCGCTAATGGACTAAATAATCCCTTAATACACAAGTTAATAAGTAGAAAAGTTTGAATAAACTCAACTCATCTTTGCTCGTCAATGTTGAAAGCTATCAGAGCGACTGTCTACTTTAGCGAAAGTTATTATTAAGTAGGATTTATGTTAAACTTACGTTTTCTCAAAAGGATTGTGGGATTTTAATGGCAACAACATATTTCACAAATTTTATCGCGACCATTCTGGTAAATGTGTCTTTTTTCACAAGAATAAGCCTAAATTGGCTCAATATTTGGATAGAGCAATTTCGATCTAAATATATAAGTAAGTAAGTAATTCCTCGTCACATTGTTACTTTCAGTGTACATTTGCATTAAATTTTTCGTGTTCTCTTGAACCAGTCATTGTATTAGTAAAGTCTCGTAATACCCTTTCATTTATAACTCCCGCTACGGCTCTTGATATAGGCTCTCCCTTAATTCCGACTTAATTAGTGTCACGCAAGTTCCTTAATCCTAGGCTCGAGGTTCGTACGACCGTTCTTAAAATGGAGATTAGAGTGGCAAATATCTCGAACTATGCCATCCTTTCATAGAACCACTACCGTGGTGATTCGATTTAGTGAGAATCGAGAAAGTTTGAAATAATTCTGATAGTGGTTTTAATATATTCAGCCTACAAATTAGTAGATACTTTTGATAGATAGATAAGATATTACAGTAAAAGAAAAAGTTTTAAAGGGATATAAAGAAAGTGCAGAAGTTTTAAATATTTGTGTAGCTATATATTCTATTTGTTGTTGCATCATGTCCGCACGAAGAATCAACTGCGACAAGGAATTCTAAAAGAACTGAAACATAGTATTTTGTGTACGGAAGTCCTGCCGCGGTCGCGTACAACGGATGTGCAGGAAAACGCTTGCATACTGAGTAGGCGTGCCTAAAAGACACTGCGGACTTTAGTTTACCTACAGTGGATTACACGAAACTTAAACATGCCACCTAAATCTGCGACAAACCGTTGAACCGAAGTATTTAGCTTACTGACTATACGGTCTACGTTTCCAAACAACGTAAAATTAGAGCGGGTCTTTGCTAAAAACTGGCACTCCATTTAATCCTCTATCTAAATTGGACGTCACACCGAACACCGCTAAAAAATAAAACGCAGGTGCATTTGTTTATGAGACGCGTTTTCCTTGGCACTAAATCTCATTAAAATTTTAATCATAAGTTCGCTTCCGACGTCAATAAAGTACTTCGAAGCTGTCTCTGGTCGCATCTCTCAACAAATTAGTTACGGATTTATTAGTGCCGATAGACGGGTGATCTTATTTTTAACGAGACATCAAACATTATCGAGGGCTCTGTTGCTCAAGCGCCTGTTTACAAATAAGAAACGTCGAAGAGACGAGTGCGTAATAAATTTTATAACACACATCGATTTGGAATCGAACGTAATAATAATATATCGGTTGGAAATATTGGAATGTCGGTGCGCTCGACGCGCTGCTCAAAATAGACCCTCATCAAAGACAAGCAGGTTTGCAGCTGTAAATCCATTTCAGTGTGGCTTGTCCGCATTATAAATTGGAGCATTCGTACGTTGGTGTGCGCAAGTTTGTGTAGCTCTCACTCTCCAGCTTAGGGGAGACCAGCTGGCTCATTCTGGTATTCCAGCCACGTAATACATACCTGCTTGCAACTCATGAATGCAAGGGAATGCACAGATAAGTTATCTTTTTTTTCTGGCAAACATTCTAATGTTAATAATGCCTTCTCATAGCCCCAGTAGGGGGCTACTTGGCTATGACAAGCCAAATTTTAAAAATAAATTATAAAATCAATTGAATTGAGCCTAAATGACATATTCAAGAGGCTTTTGAAGCTTTATGTCAAATGACATCATATTCTGGTTAAAGGAGGTGAGGGGCACATTGCTGCTTACTGTATTGTCTATTGCCTTTTCAACTCATTCGTCAATTACATCTACATGAACTAGCCACCCCTATATTCAAGTCCGGCAGATGTTTTCCGTTTAAATGGTGTGGTTTTCCATGGAATTAACTAACTATTTTCTCTACAAACTGTGGTCTGAGTGAGCGACGCGCCCTTGCGACCCCGCGTTTCCATCACATGTCGCACCGCACTCGTTTACGTTTTCTATTAACATGTCCCGAGCACAATTAGAGAAGCTATATGAATGTTGTTTGATTTACTGTTTAAAAAAAATTATAAGTCCGCGTCGCCGTCCTGTAGTGTACGGCGCGACGCGGAAGGAGAAAGTCGCAACCACTCACCCTGATGAAGACTCTCGGAATGAGTCGAAACTTAGTCGGTGCCTTCACCGATAGTGCAGTACGTGAAAATTCCCGTTTTTACAATATGAATAGTCAAGTACACTATAGTTTTTGGAATAAAATAAGTTGTCTTTTGTAAATTTTTTTCGATTGTAAATTTTCTTTGTCAATCATTTTTTTAGTCCTTCTAAGTTGCGATTTTAGTTCGTTTGATCTCGTGGTCCACTTTGGTAACAGAGTTTTCTAATTGCTTAAAAGCTTCTGGTATGGGTTATGGCGTTATTCATAAGAACCATTAAAGGTATAAAAAACAGTAATTTTTACAAAAAAATAATGTTCAGCCTGTATAACTTTCAAAATACTCTAAGTTCATTCCATTCGTATCACAATCTAAACAATATGCCTATAAGAACGCTAACTGCGTTCAAATAGTCTTGAACTTTGAACACAACAATATCACCAGTTTAATAAACTACAAGATCATTTTATCAGTGAATTTGATGAAACGCGACTGCTGAGTTTTCCTGACGACCGCAGTGCACAGATTTGCATTTTACCGTTTTGATACGAGAGAATATTCAGCGAGGTTAGGGTTGCCAGACAGAAAGATTGACTTTTGAAAACTTTTTTGACATTATTAAAGTTACATATGTACATACATTCTTAATATTTATTGGAAAAGGCCAGTATTAACAATATAACACACACTAAGTACTTAATCATAACAAACAAGTTATCTATCTGATACTACGGCATTAAAAAAATGCTTATCAACATAATTCAATCAAAAATAAGGTATCGATTGTCATCCACTCTTTCACCAAAGTATAAATGAAAATTTCATTTATTTGTAGTTATTTGTAGTACTGGTAGCAAGGTACCCAAATCCGGCAGTTTATCCAAATCACGTCATGGACAAATAGTTTCAGACAAATAGTTTTTCGTCTTAAAAATGTAGCTGCGTTCTAATATTGTGTTCTTATCGGTGAAGGAAAAGATCGGAAAAGCGGCATGTCCTTGAACCAAGATATGGCCATAAAAGGAGCCTTCGCGATCCTATCACAGCACTGGTTTTTTCCCCTTAACTAGGTTCCAAAGCGACTACACCTTAATCTAGCCAGGTCATTGACCTTACGTAGGGTGACCATGAAACAACTGGTATCACGACAAACGAACTATTGAATCCTGTCCTAAGGCAGGGACAAAAACAGCTCGCAACCCTTATCTCGGTGTCGGTATAAGTATCTTTTTAATTCGACACGGGGTGTAGCGGTCGAGGGGCTTGAGTACAGACGCGTGCTCAAGTGCCCGTAGTGATGCGTCTGCGCACTGCAACACTCCGAAGGTTATTACAATTAACGCCATGTAAAGATTTTATAATATGGCCCGTATCGGATTATCGTGTTTAGTATATATTTTGTTTTGAGCGGATACATAATAAAATGTAGAAAGCTGAAACTTTGAATTTGTAAGATTACAAAAGTCATGTGCTTGCCCAAAAACATAACTCATATTAAAAAAGTAATTAATCTTCGAGCAGACATCGCGTGGCACGGAAACGAAACATTGCGGTAAGACCGCCATCGGAAATACTACGACACGAGCACTAGACGAGCATTTAAGTAGTTTTATGTCTTACAAGTCATAAAACATGGAGCACAGTAATCAAATGTAGAGTGGTGATTTTGATATGAAAATGGGAGCACTATTATTGTCGTAGGTCTTGGAAGCGCCTTATTACTTACGCTAGAGCAGCATTTTTTTAAACTTCATAAGGATAGTATCTACATCATCTAATAGAAATAAAAAAAAAACATCTATACATAAAGTATTTCTTGTTATTACTAAGCACAGTTTTTAGAGTTGTCGAGCTGTGTTCTAACAATATAACAAGATTATATTTTCTTCGCTAACTAGCTAACTTACCTACTCTAGAAATACCTTCACGTCGTTCGCTATAATACCTTGAAATATGGTGATTCTTAATCAACTTACGGAATTGTTTTCTGCACTTTGGTTTGTGGACTTCACCAGAATGGCGAATAAATCATGCGTCAAACACACCCATCGAAGGGGAGAGAGGGTGAAAATCTGTCGCGCAGGGGGAGGCTGGGACCGTTCATTCGTTTCGGATTCATCACGTCAGACTCATAGGCTGGGCAATTAGGACTGCTGATTCTTTTCATTACATCACTCAGTAATTAAAGAGCTTTGGGGTTTGTCAAAAGGAAATATTATATTCATCATATTTTGACTCCTATTTTGTTTTTGTGATTTAGAAAAATATCTCCTAATATAGCTTTTATTGCGAACTCTCGTTAAATAAACCAAATAAGTATTCTTTACAAGATTATAGAGCCACTATTTTGACTATAAATTGTTATCGTTTGAAACGTACAAAAGTTTAATGTCACTTTATTATTAAATTTCACAGGAGATTACGATCTCGTTATCTTGAAATATAACGTTTTCAGTTTTCAGCAAGCTCGTTTAAGAACAGCGCTTTGAATTTATTGAGTCTGGTCTAGCCTTGCCATAAAAGTGCAAAACTTTTCAACGAAACGCACAATTCACTACGTTTTTGGTGAGTATAAACTAGACTTCATTTCATGACCGTCCACACGGGCAGCATACGGCTATGTGAAGGTAATTATTTTGTCCAAAGTTTAATTCTGCAATGCGCCATTGCCGAATTTGGGAACAAATTTAAAAATATTGCAATGAACCGATAAAAATAGAGGATTTTAATTATGAACGTGTCAAGATTTTTGTATGTTTACTGCACTTTGAATACTTCATGTTGTCCTTTGAAGCCACTTTCTGATGTCTAATTTTAAATTCTATTTGCAATTCCACTGTGTGTAAAGGATATAATTTAACTAATTTCTGATGTTCGTGAGAGAGGAAGTACCTTCACTTACGTGTGTAGAACGTGAGTATACCTTTTGTATAATTAAACTGTGGGCGAACCCAGTTTAAGTTTAATCCTGTAGCCTCTTGACACCGCGCTCCCGCCTGGAGGGGAGATTATTTTGTTCGTCAACACTATCGAGCGATGTGTGTAGACGAAAACGTTCAATTTGAGACACATTGTCAAGCGGAATTACACTGTTTTTCTTTTGTAACACGGTTTATTTTTCAATGTACTGCTATGGCTATTTTCTCACTGAGGATTTACGAAAAAAATACGGTTACAAGGCATATAGGGCTCAGTCAGACGGCAATCATTCATAGAGATAATATATTTTGTAGGCAGTCTCCGTCATATACGACACTTGTGTTTGTAGTTCGTGTTTATTTACTCCCAAGAATGTTGTGCCTTACATTTTTTGCAGATCAATTGATGGGGTTTAGTAACGTCGAAAGTTATTCAGTGATGGTACTATTACTAGTGATATTTATCATAATGTTACGTCTTTGCTCTTTGTTTGTTTTACAGGAACATCTTCGTAGTTGTAATCAAGATTAGCGCAATTTTGTAATTAATTTAAAGTACCTAGTAGAGTATTGATTACTTTCACTAAGTGATAAAACCATAATAATTATAATCATTCTTTTTACTAAAAAACGGGATATTTACCATGATTTGTGAGTTTGAATGTTTCCCGATATCCGAGAGGGTACATCGATTTGTTTGCCATTAACATTGAAAACCCGCAAATACTTCAGCTCCTCCCGTGATCATGGTACATGCAACTGTGCCGAAATATCGGGAAACATTCAAACTTATAAATCATGGTAAAAATCCCGTTTTTTAGTAAAAATTATGTTCAAAACCATGATAGTTTCAAAAATTATAATCATTGTTTAATGTCATCGTTCGAATACATAATGGTAACCACATAATTATAATATGATAGAGAGTATCACTGACAACTGTTTCGTGCTAAGCCACTTCCATTCAGTTGTGGTCGACCACTCGAGGATCATGTTCATAGGTATTGCTTACGTTGGCGGTCCATTTATTATAGTTTTTCAGTTTTATGTGGCAAGTGCTACAACAGGTACTTTTAGGGTCTCGTACCCAAAGGGTGCTAACGAGACCCTATAGTTACCTGTAATACTAAGCCATCTGTCGTCCGTCTATCACAAGGCTTGTATGCATCTTTCTAACCGTGATACGTAGTCGGTCAAAATTTGTACAGAGTACATGTTTATACGGCCTTTACTCGTATCATGCAAATAATAACTAATCATGATAATGTAAAATCTTTGAATAAAAAAAATATATAAAAAAACGAACACTCACGTCTGTATTGCCTATGCTGGTCATATTCAGGTGCATACTCAGTGTGTAAGTCTTCGTAAATACCAAGAAGTCAAGTCAGAGCACGTGAAAACATTATATTTGGCACATGCCCACGTTTTGCATAGTACCTAGTTAGCATTCCACAGGACAGTTTGCAGCCAATCGCCGCTTTTGGGAACACTAACTGATGGTACATGCCTTCGAACTTCCTAGGGTACGCTGATTTCTTTATCATGTGTTCCTTCACCATTTTAAGTACGTGTTAATACGCACACAACAAAATGTAACTTTGTTATAGACATGGGCGTTTTCGTTTTCACCGCAAACGGTTATGTAACCGATATACAGTATATTGATAAAAAAACGATTTTCAAATATCGATATCAGTCGCAGGGGTTTTTTAGATAAGCAAACTAACAACGAAACGATAAACGCAAACTTGTTTAGTTATTTATCGGTTTAGCAACTTGTAACTACGCCGGCGTGAAAACATGGACCAAAAAGAGTTACAATAGAAAGTAAACTATATTGCCAATTTTCTATAACATATTTTTATGCACGCCATTATCATGCAATCATGGCTAACGTTACGTCATATTCGCTCCATATGTCGTTTCGTTTAGTTTTTAGTTTGTGAAGTTTTCGTTTTGTTCGTGTCTGTAACAGTTGAGGTTTTGATAAGTTTTCATGATATCGGTTATGTGGATTTAAATATCGATATGGTATCGATATCTAACCCATATCCGCACATCCCATATTATTTAGCACTAATGTTTATACTTTGGACTAATGTTTATACTTTGCGGTGGTACGAGACCCTTAGTGCACAAATTTGACTTGTACTTGGTCGGTCGAATTATTAATTGTTATTGTTGTTTTTGCGCGAATAATTTGAAGTAAGCAAATTGTGCTAGACTGCAGCCTTAATAGTTGATAACATAAAAGCATTTTCAAATCTGTTGTCAAGTACAATTAGAGAACCTCATGTGATTGTCCATCCCCCTTGCATTTCAATGGCCTACCGCGTAAACGTATAATAGAGCATTACGCATTCTTGACATTTGTCTAATATATTACAATTTTAAAGAACGTACTATGTTGATGGTACTCGAAACAAAATAATTGCTACGGTTGCGAGAACCGGGATTCGGCCTCCGCATTCATTATTCACTTTTTATTTCACCCTCCCTTCGGCTTATAATTTGACTCGAAACATAAAATCAAGTTTTATTTGATTATACCAAGCAAAAAGAAAAATTTGGAGTATCTTGTATCCTTCACTTTTAATAGGCAAAGAAATCTTTACATTTAAATTTACTTGAAAAAGTTCATTTTGATTCCTCCGACCGTTACATCATTATCTGCCCGGATTGTTGCAGAGATGTGTTGGAAAGTCTGTTTCGTCTTTTAATATTTTTGTATGTTTTTTTATCTTACAACTATTATAAATGTGAAAGTTTGTGAGGGTGGATATTTGCTACTCTTTGACGCAAAAACTACTGAACGTATTTTACAGTAATATAGCTTATACATCAGAACAACATTTTTAAAATAAAGCTAGCATCTACATATTTAGGTTATATTCATGTCTTAAAACTGCACCTGAGTATAATCGAAAATTGTTTTATTTGTACTCAGAGGCATACTACATATACATAGATAAGTACCTCAAAGGGGCGCAAACAATAATCGTTCCCTCCGAACCCACTCTCAAACACACACATTCACATCTGTCTGCATACTCAAAACAAAGACTCAGTCAATCTTGCAATAGCCTAGGGTTGCTATAGGCATACTTTTTGCATTTACCAAGAAGGGGAGTAACGACAAGGCGTCCCAGCGTCTCGCTTTCATCCACTCAACGGGTGCTACTGCATAAAAGAAAGTCAATATGTAGGTTTGTATCTACAGAAATGTCGAAACCCTTTTCGTACGAGTATGAGAGTCATTCTGTTCGAAATGGCTTTTGATGACGAATGCACTGAGTCGTTTCAACTTTTAGGTGCCTAAATGCTGCTATTGTTTCACATACGTTCCCGTAGGTTATTCAGAAGTAAAAGTCTAAGTAGAGTAAAATGATTGTTAGCTTTTAGAAGATAAAATATCAATCGATAGGATACAATCGCGATATCTCATAATGTCTTTCATTGCTCTAGCAATGAAAGGCATTATGAGATTATAGCTTCTTTGTGTGGGTACATTTATCTGTATTGAAAGGAGTGGCCTTTTGTTCGCGATTCGAGGACTGCGTGCGAGTAATAGGACGTAAGAAAAAAGCAATATCCGAGCCTCTTCATACTTACTCCGTCGTTCTCTTCTGCCATTGTACGAGAGCTCTTTAAATTTTTCATGGGCTTATCAACGCATCGATCAGAAAATATTTTTATTCAGCTCACGCTGGCGCTTTTATACTGAGATGTTTGTTCATGTATTTGCATTCGTTACACTTTGTTTGTTTATTTCGAGATGATATCGAATGAAATTTAAATTTTAGTACTATGAATTTCGTAAAATTTTATTTGTTTTAATTCTGTACTTGGTTTTGATATTTCATATAAAAGTTGCTTTTTCTTATAAAGACAAAGCAATTTTATGGAATTTGGCAACTCAAAGAATAAATAGAAGGGTTTTACATAATTTTAACCCCCTATTTAGCGAGCGATTAGCAATGTCATAATTTACTAAGTTGACTTACGAGTAATCTATCGAAATGTGATAACGTGACATCTTGATAGCTATAAGGTCAGTCCCATACATAAATAAATAAATAAAGAATGCTGGACATTTTTTAACAGCATTATCTAGCTCCAAACTAAGCAGAGTTTGAATTATGGAGCATACAATATTTTTGACTACTCTATTAAGTCACATCACTAATCGCTAAATATACATTATATTTAGCGATTAGCGATGCGATTACTTTGAGCTACTTCTGAACTTATGATATCACAGACGTTAAACAGTCAGCAAACAGATAGCAACAGACTGTGCATCAAAACGACATCGAATTAATACTGTGCAAGTGAAGCTGAAGCCAAGAAGCAATAACGTTTCGTTAATGTTGTCCATTTAGTACGTACGCGGTTAGTGTCTTGCGTCGTCTGATGTTGAGCACCACAACGGAGTAGTTATTTCACGTCGCGAGACTAGCACCCCAAGCCCTGGAAGCACCATTTGCCACCGCTCCGTATTGTTACAAATGGCACAGATCTAAAGACGCCCGTGTGCGACCTAATGAGCTGTGAAACAGATAAGGTGTGCGACATGAGACGGCTGGATCATCCCTATCTGTGTGGGACGCTCACTGCGCTGCAAACGTTACCGATACACATTCAGATACCACATTAAGATTGAACGAGATAAACCACGATAAACACTACGGCTGTTGTACCTATAGAAAATGCTGTTGCAAGCAAAATGTGTAGGTACACATAATCTATATGCGCAGTACGAAAACCTTTTATAGAAACTAAAAGAACCCAAAATAAATTGACTGAAATTGGAATGAATGATAGGGCAGGTCATATTCTTTCCCGTGGTTGTAGTAATAATGAAAAATAGGTGCTTCAAAATACGCATTTATTCAGAAAGACAAAGAAAGAAACGGGTCCGAAGCTGTGGGCAAACAAAAATGAAATGCAACGTCAGCGGCGGGCAGCCCACCGACCTTTGTGCCCTCGCCGCGACGATCCCCCGAAATTTCCTCTGTGTAAAAATTGATTAATATTATCCCACCGCCTGTGCCGCAATAAGTGGTATGCTCTCTCTTTCATGGCGCTGATAACTCGTAAAAGGAAATGTTTTTAACTGGATTTTGCTAGCTGTAATTCCTTTTTCAAAAGAACGAAAAAAGTGAGCACCGTTGGGTGGATTTAAAACAATAAAAAATAACCATTTGAAAGAATTGTGTGAGCGTTGACGATGAATGCATTTATGAGTTTAGTCGTATACCTATCATGCTCCTCCACAGATAAGTTGAAACGATTGAAATAGAAAATGTTGAAATAAATTGCCGTACGAATCAAATGAAAATCGTGGATTGCGACAGCATTTTATTTTAGGTAGTTTATTACTATAATGCTACCCTAACGATCACAAGTAAAGCTTACACATTCAAAAGCTCTCATTTCTTTAGGAGCTTTCAGTTTGTATTCATCAACTACTACATATTCCGATCTGTACATGACGAGTGTGCTTTAAACGTGACAGACACGTAAATCATTTACCATTTTTATTGAAACTCCAATACGAAAAGCGCTTTGTGGAATATCGTTATGGCAACACTTCGCTCCCACGTTGTTGGTGAAAACGTAAAAATTTCAGTGCCCGTGGCACATTATGAATTGAGTTAGTGCAACTCGTAAGCTTTCGCGTAAAGGGACACTGCAGCTCGGACGTCGCAGTAATTGGTGTGTGTAGCTTTTTGTACTCAGGACGTTCGGTGTTTGCCGAGCGGTCAAGTTAGACGAAATTAAATTGTTGTATTTTTCGTAACAAAATGACAACGAAAAGCGAGCAACTAATGTTGGTTGGTCGCTATGCACGCGCGAAAAATTTTGAACCTAGAATGGCTGTTTCTAGTTTCAGTTTGGTCATTGCTGAAACCTTTTACTTCCGTTGCCAACTGTAATTGTTGTGGCCTGTTTTTAACCGGCCTGACTTAAAAAAAGGAGTAGGTTCTCAATTTGTTTGCATGTTTTTTTTTGTTTATGTTACGCGATATCTTCGCCAATTGAGAACCAATTTTAATGATGATTATTTTTAAGGGTGGTCCCATATAAATTAAATAAAAAAATCCCAAATGATAAAAAAATCCAATGTGAAAAATGGGAGATGAAATTAAATATTGTACTTTTTATCAACTTTAAACTAAGTAGTTTTTCTTTTTTTCCTGAAAAAATGAAGCATCACAAGCATTATTTCATATTTTATATTTGTAATACCTGGTTGCTTAAATAGGCCTTGCTTTTTGCTTTATATATTCTAGTTTTATAATTCTAATGTGGATATGTAGGGTACATATTGTGAATAATAATTTTCCCAGTGGATTGTCAGCCAACAGTTTCAGTTGACGTGGCCGCCAGCAAACCGGACACTGCCTCCCTAAGGACTACCTTTACAATCCTATTTATAAATGATAGTTAATCAAATTATTATGTATCGCTCCCAACCGAATAAAATATTTTTTGGAAAATCAAAAAACCAAAGCATTCGTTTTGTGAATCATTTTGTCACTACAATAAGGAATTGGTTTTTTTTTTTACTAATGCGGCTGTTTTATTGCCTTGCGTCTTGTTCTTTATATTTAATATTTTTTTACGAATACTTCACAGCGCATGAACTAATATTTAATATTGATTACAAAATATTCCCCTAAACTTTATAAGACCATTCGATTACGGGTACTGCGGTTTACTATAATTTTCATTTCGACCGAGATCATAACCGGCATTCGTTCCGCGATTATAGTCCTTATACGGTTACAACAGTGTACGTTATTGCTTACAAATTGTATCAGAATGTTATGTACTGACTTATTCCGTACGGATATAATCGTAAACCCACACCAGTAAGTGCAACTTCGTAAGTTTATTTCCCCGCAATTTATTCCACGGCCATTGAACTGACTTCGAATGAAGATTCTGTTTGTTTTGGCGCACCTATGCCCAGGAATATTTCAATTTTATGATTCATATTTCGATTGCAAATAATTGTCAGCTGGAAAAGTCGTTATTATGATTATATATTATTTCCATTATTGCGTGGTACCCGGATAAAAAGTAGCCTTTGTGTTATTCTGATGTATAAGCTATATTACTGTAAAGTTCCATCAAAATCCTTTCTGTATTTTTGCGTGAAAGAGTAACAAAACTCCATCCTCATAAACTTTCACGTTTATAATATTAGTAGGATTATAGTAGACTACTATATGCTGTGTATAGTTTTTGTGTGAATGATACTTGACAAATGAAGAATTGAGCATCATTTGGACGTGTTCATTTTACAAAAGCTGTTGAAACGTGACAATGATGGAAAGAATGAAGTAATATCGTTACTCAAGATTCAGGAAAAGGCTCTTGGAGTAGGGGGCGCCACTTGGACACGTAGCGGTTCCCCTCTCACAACGCTACTCATTCATCGTTTACGTATTTAGACGAGATTCTTTTTCTCACAACCGAACTGTTTGCATTATTAATATCCATTATTCGTGTGTTTATAATAGCTATGTAATTATGTACTAAGATATTTATATCATATCTACCAAAAAGTTTTAAATATAATCCTATCCTACTAATATTATAAACGCGAAAGTTTGTGAGGATGGATATTTGTAACTCTTTCACGCAAAAACTACTGAACGGATTTTGATGAAACTTTACAGTAATATAGTTTATACATCAGAATAGCACATAAGCTACTTTTAATCCGGATACCACGCGGGCGAAGTCGTGGGCAGAAGTTAGTATTTTTATAACTGGATGTAAAAGAATTAGAGGCTGCTGAAAACGTGCTTCATATTTTTTTTCGTGAAGAATGGGCTTGCAACCTGTCACTTAGAATGCTAACTACTTTCAAAAATGCATGTGCCAAATGTAATATTCGAACGTGTTTTTGACTTCCCCTTTCTTGGTATCCTCAAAAACGTATTCATTGAGTATGTATCTGAGGGTGTCCATCATGGGGAATAAAGTCGTGAGCGTTTTTGTGTGTTTTCTTTTTTTACTTTCGTTTGAATTAAATCTTAACTGTCAATAATAATAAGTTAAATCGATAAAACGATTATATTTTATGTCTGATACGGGTCTGAATATTACTATTATTTATGAAATAGAACATAATACCTATTTATAAAAAACGATAGAATTATCCCTGATCAAGCTCCGAGTACTGTTTGAAAAACGCTAACACATCAGAGGGTTAATTGTTTGACTTTTGTCATTAACTTTACCGGTCAGATGATACGTAAATGTAGGGTTGAGTCCTTTTTGTCCTTACCTGTACGTACCCACGCCCACTTGCATAATTATATTATAGAAGGATCCACTTCCACTATATTTAAATAATTAGCAAAAGATAACCTAAAATTTCTCCTTTGTTGTATAGTTTTCACTCAGCAAAAAAACGGACACAGTTAGACACCCTCAACTATAAATAGCGATTACGTATTTTGGTTTTCAAAATGAATTTTCCTCATTTATAACCTAGTTACAAAATGGGTAGACATATATCTAAACTTGATAATTTAACAGACAAAAATATGCCTTGAATAAATAACTAGATATAGATTAGTTTTTACTACATCCAGCAGGTATATGGAGGTAGAAGATTATTTCTGTGTATGCATATTACTAATCGTCTCCGAAACGGCTTAACCTATTGTAATGCGGTTTTTTGCAATCATCTAACATGACTTTAAGGCAGGTTTTTAGATAAGTTTTATGATAGGTTGGTAAACTGCAAACCGATTTGTAAAATTTTACCCACCAATATCTGTGACTTTTGAAAATTACTGTGTTTTTTACTTTTATATTATATCACATAAATGTAAAAAACACACGTCACTTTTGAAACTGTTATTTCTGTCACATTTGATATCTGATAGGGAATCAAATGAGAAAGCATAATTTTATTATTCTGTGATTCAATTCTAATGCAATGATACTACTGGTAATGAACATCAAGCTTATAATCTATTAGAATAACTTATATTTACTTAGGATGTATGCAATCCATTACCATGCCATTTAGAGATCCAATTATTAAAACCTGATGAGTATTCATTATGTTTTAATCACGTTTCCAAATTTGTCTGAACTTTTTTATTCAGGCATCTTCTGATTAATGTTCATTTGTTGCAGATGGTGACCAGGACAAAGAAAATTTTCGTAGGAGGGCTATCCGCACCCACAACGCTGGAAGATGTTAAGAATTACTTCGAGCAGTTCGGACCGGTAAGTGGAAATTTTTTGGTCAAACCAATGAATATTATTTATTAAAAAAATAATTGCAGCTAATTACCACTGTGCAAATACTGAAATGTCTTGGATCGCGTAAACGACTTGAGGATAGATTTATTGCGCGCGCAAAATCTACGACAAATAACAAGATGTCTTATTATTTAAATGATGTCCAGCTTCTATAGTTTCAATTCAGCATTAAAATTCACAACAATAAAATCTAACTCTTTTCACTTCTTATGATTGAATTTTTCATCAAAATAAAATGTAATTTAGTGTACGACTAAATTATTAATTGTAAAACAAATGAATTTCAAATGTACGTAGGCGTAGACGCAAAGTTGCTTCAACTTCGTTACGAGAATTAAATTCACACGAAACTTTGCGGAAAAGTGTATTGAATTTGCACTGTCACGTCTCATTGTGTTATGAAGTGACGCTAATTTTATTCAGCGCCATCTGTGTTATAATGAAACATATCAGATATGAATTCAGCACGTTTACATCCATTATTTTATGGATTTGGACGTTTAGTACTACACAATCAAATATTGACCATTTATTTGATTATTGTTTACAAACTCCATAACATAGCATTGAGGCTTCAGCCAAATATTTAATTAAAGAAACTCAATAAACTATTCCTTGTTATTGTACTGTCTCAGGTCGATATTGAATAAGACTATCGTCTTAGTACCAATCTATCGTCTCGTTTCACAACGGTCCCATGCTAAGAGCAGCTTTCCTTGCACAGAACAGAGCTTACTATTGCGTGGCATAGCTTCTTCTGCCTGTAAGTTTGCGATAACTTGCTCTTTGTCTGGCGGTCGCGAGTCAGCGCAGGTGTCTATCTACAAAAGTTTCATCGTAATTAGCCCCGTATCTAGTATGGATGCCGAGTAAGGAACTTTTCAGAATTCAACATTCGCTACAGCCGGGGAGTCATTGTGCCAGCTCTCAAAGTAATCGGGCTCGCCAGCCACCCGCGACGATCGAGACCTTCATTACCTATTATGAGAGTTAAGAATAAAGCCGAGTTTTTTCGGAATGAATGTGATTGATGCCAAGCGAAGGGAATATCTCGAGAGAGATAAAAGGAATTTAAT
The DNA here is from genome assembly GCA_958496245.1 of Perizoma flavofasciatum. NCBI lineage: Eukaryota > Metazoa > Arthropoda > Insecta > Lepidoptera > Geometridae > Perizoma > Perizoma flavofasciatum. The sequence goes on along the minus strand of OY292425.1, from coordinate 5,202,101 downwards.
GAAGAGTCTTTAAGAATAATGATTAAAAGAATGGTTATTTTCTTTTGGTCGGCGGCCTAATGATAGGGTCCTTTGAATTACTTTGTGTGTCTACGAAGAAGTAACTGGCCACTATAAAAATAATCGAATTAAATGCAATAAACACAAAAATTATATAACTTGAATGTGTTTATAGATAAATAAATGACACCTAAGAATCGGGTTACTAATGTTATTATAAAGACTTTTGTGGCCGAGAACTTGAATTTGCTTTCCGTATCCCGTAGATACCGTATTATATGTGTACGAATTTTCGCATACACAAAATCCAAAGAAGTAGATAATAATTAATGTATATGCCTAAAACCATTACTGCCGAGAAGGCACACCGAGAATTCTGATTACAAATTAATTCAATAACATTGAAGCCGTGCATTGTGCTCCCAGCTGGCATCATTTCGTAAGGGTGTCACATTTTGAGCAAGTTTAATTAACAATCTAGTCGCTTTTGTAGGTGCCTTCATTAGTGTATTTGTGGATAAACATGGCGCAAACTCTGCGCAATTCGTGGCGCGTGTGGGTGCGTGTAGAGTGCCCACGAGACCCAGAGCCACTGACACAATTTGCACGACACTCACGCAGAGTTTATTCTATCCTTGACTTGACTTATTTTTCCTCTCAAGCTTTTTTTGCTAAAACTCACAAAGTATGCTAGCGAATAGACATGCACATTGAAAAATGAATATAAGCGGCGCAATACCGCGTATCAGTGTAATTGAACAAGAACAAGTAACAATTAGCAGTTTCTTTATGAAACGTCAGAAAATAATAACAGAACCAATGGTTTGAGTATGTACACAGCCATAGATACTCGTATATAAAATGTAACAGTACCCGCTCAGGAAAGTTCAAGGATAACCTGATATGCGGGACTGTACGATTCGTTATACATCGTTGTTTAGCGACTGACGTGCGACTGAATTTATGATGTTGTGACTACACGGCCCTTCGAAGCTGGCGACAACGTACATCCGATATCTCGATACCTCCCGACCCTACACGGGCTTTTCAAAACAGTCTCAGAATATCAAATGAGCCACTTAAATACCGTACACAATGACTGCGCCCACCTGAAGCAAAGGCCGGGACGCGTGCACGCAACGCCGCCGTAAATGAAAGCCGAGGGTCGAGGGTGGGTGAGCTCCCGTACCTAACGATTTCCTTCAGATAATGGACAACTTTGATGAAAGCTGTTACATTGCGCATATAAGGATTAAGAAACCCGTCAAATTTACGGATCCAAATCGATACAATTTTTTCCTTTCGAATAGAGATCGTTATTTTTTTTAAGTTTAAGTTTGATCTTATTACGGACATTAAGTGCCTTTTGCACAAGATGTAGCGAATATAAAAAGAACAGATTGCAATGAGCTCATTTTATGGAGCTTGAACGCTTAAGTTGCAACAAACACGTACACTAAATGACTTTCGAGCATATATTTTAAAAAACAGTCTTTAGGTAAAGATAATTTCCCAAATCCAGTTGGCAGTAAAGTGCTGCTCATGATATTAAGTATCTCTTACACGTCTGTGTACTTTAACCATAGTTTTGAACGCTTATAACAGTTTCAGCTTACACAATGTTTGTTTCACAAGTGCTCACTACTTAATAACATCTAGTTTGCACAGTGGCTGTGCAAGCTCATATTGAATAGTACCCGATTTACAAATCAACATTTTGGATGTTTATATGCTACATAATATAACGATCTCTTGTGAAATGTAAAATAATTTAGAGCAGTTTGAAAATCCATTGCAGCAATCCAATTTAACTTCAGTATAATAATTGCCAAAAATCAATATATTGGTAACTCAAACTTCAACCATTTTATGCCGATGAAAATGACTCTACCGCAAATTAATTTCAAGTAAACTTTTATGTAATAACAACAAAATTCAAATCAGACTTTGGAATTCAAACCAACCTTCATAATTGTAGCCAAGTTGTATCCGAATTCGCTTCAAAATCGACATTGCGGACGGCAAGATGCCGACTTAAAAATTAATTAGGCGAACGACCAGTGGAATCGTAGAGCCACGGCCAATCCGGAGTTATTTATGTAAACGGAAAAGTCAAACTAAATATTGAACTCAGCAACTGGTGAAAAGGTGTTTATTCCAACCTCAGTCTATTGCTTTTAAGCCCTTTCGCCTCTCACTTTGCGACCTCAGACTGCCAATCTTTGTCCCCAGTCAACAGAAAACGCACAATTGGCCCTCACAATTTTGCCAGCTTCTATTTTATTTTTTTCTCTATTCTCATGAAAATGTATGCCGTCTTTATCTGTCTATCTGCTTGCTAAAACGATCTTTATATTTCAATGCTTAGTATAGCGAAAAACATTATTCATAAGAATTACTGCTAGGATTTTCTTTACGCACGTATTGTTTTTAAATCTAAGTGTGAGAAAAGTCACATCTTTCGTTCGTTGATAATAAATCGGATCAATGAGTGGCTATCATTGTCACATTACTTTCTTCGCTGCAAATAGAGAAGAATTTTGATTATTTTTCGTCGAAGCTTCTAAATGCCTTACATTTCTATATCAAGGCTTTCCAAACGATGAAGTTTCCCGACCAATATAAAGTTGGGCGCATTTGCTAAGCGTCGCACGCACAAGAGGGTGTCTTTGGGGAAGTTCCGCTGCATGCTTGATTCGCTATTGTTTTAGCCGACGAGCGAGACCAAACTATGACCGTCGTCGGTATCAAGAGCAAGTGTGTTGCCTTCCGATGCAACTTGCCCGATTACTTGTTATTATCTCAACATACGCTCTTAACTTTGTATCGGCTATGGACATGTTCACGAAGTCTTGACTGCGACTGCTGCCGGGAATTTCAAATCGAGTTGCAGACGGGTGAATATGGCTGAGAATGGCTTTGTGCTAACGCTTTCAAACGTTTTGATTTTGACTCGGTTCTCTTAATTGGTAGTTGAATTCAAAATGTTTCGTTTGGATTTGCCCAACTTCAATAACGTCGATGCAATATTTGCTAGGCGACTCTAACTCTACGAATCTACTAACGCAGCTGGTCATTTTCAGAATATTTTATAACTTGAACTATTATTTCAAACTATTTGAACTAAACGTAGGTATTTATCTAAGAATAGTATTAATTATATACGAAATTAGAAACCAAACAGTTCAGCCATTATATAACTAATACATAGCTTTATTGATCAAGTTACCAGACTTCTTTGTTTTAACCGTTTTTATAGGAAAAGATAATAATTCGTTGTGTTTTATCGTGTATTTACAACTTTTATAAGACAGAATATTTTCGAATTCTTGTTATTAATGCTCATTGTAACATTTTCCTCGATGAGTAGGTAAAAACTATCATCACATTGCGTCATCTTGTTTGCGTAAAACATCCGTGAAATCTAACCGATATCTTGTACAACACTTGACCAGATCAAACAGTCGAAAAGCCGAAGCCGGCTCTATCTAAACATCGTACAATGTCAACAATACTCCAACTATAACTGAGGCGGGTCTGGAATTCGGCGATACTATGGCATAGCTGCTATCAAGTACCTCGCCGTATATCAATCAGTTGTTACAGCGTTCCTCGCTTGTCGTTTATCTTCGGGGCGCTTGGATCTGTCTGCTCAGATTTGTGCATTGTTCGGACATTAGGGTAGCTAGGGTGGCTCGACTAGCAAGCTAGCTAGTCGAGCGGTGGATGTCTGAAATGCCGGTGTGGCGTTCTCGGTGCAACGGACGCCCGATAGCGTTTCCAATTTCCTGACATAAATTGCTCTAATTTGGTTATGCTGACGAGTGATCGGCTCGAAGTTTCAACGACAGGTGTAGGTTTTTTGTGTAGTTTATCTCTGGCTCATATGGTTAGGAAAGGCGTTTTGCGTCAACAAAGTTACACAGGACAAGAAAATTAAATGTATGTGTAGATTTGGTAAACGTTTTCCCATTACTATCAAATACTACATTATTAGAGGCAATTAGAACCAGAAAACGGCAGTTAAATTATATTTTCACCAAAAAAGATGGTGCCTTTAAATATACGAAAATAAATTAAAAGCATAAAGTCTGAAGGACTTCCGAAACCGGCAACGCAAATAACTAGTTTACCTTATATAGTGAAATAGCATACTCGCACCTACCAATTTAACTTATTGAGAGCATGATTTTTTTGTTCGTATCTAAATGAAATGGCAAGGCACAGTCAGCAACAAAACTTTATCAAATTTGGATAATACTTTTAAAAAAATGACCAGCTTTATAGTTCAACAACTTTTCCCAGCTTAAGTAATCACAGTTTATCTCAAAAATTGGACAAATGGTCCGTAATTTACTCTGTTGTAATTTGAGTATTCAATAAACACATAAAGTCAAACAATGCCACCAATCAGTCACAATCCACGCATAAAATAACAAACTATATATACTATAACAGGATAAAACACAGTTGAGTGAAATAAAGCTGGTTCATGGTGGGTAATAGTTTTCTCGAGTGTAAGAGGGGAGTCGATTCGGATAAACGTACCCTCGGGCGAACGATTTGTATTAGCCACCTAGTACTGTGTAGTACGTAATTGCTGATGCCTGGGGCCAAAGCTTTCAAGCACGTTAAGGAAAATATTCAAAATTTTATAAGAATTTCACCAATTTATAGTCGCTCTTTAACTTGATTAAAACATTAGTAGTAATAACGGTTAAATATGTAACTGCATTTTCGTAAAGGGGATTGGTTCGACACATTGTCAGGCATTAATCGGTTCATTGTTAGAAAGGCTCTTTAAATAGAAGAAAAAGCCTGATTTATTTTTAAATCAATTACGTAATGTCTGCAGATTATTTATTATAAACAATACAACTATTTTTTAGTATTCATTAAAATTCAGTACAAAACAAAACTAAGTGCTCGTAACTTAGATTTTGTATTTATTTATAAAATTTTGTTATTGAATACAATACAAATACGATTCACAAGTCAATTGCCGGATCCTGTTACGCCATTCGAACTGATGGGGCGATATAAGCAGATCATTTTCAAAATGAAATATAAAATAAAGACGGAGTGAAGCGTCGTTCGTATCTAGTCGGTAGATATTGATTTGGTTGTTTGCATTAAAATCAATAAATATATTACTTACAGGGCCCCATAGACAGACACGGTACAATATTTAATCATTTCTTTCATTTCTTAACTAATTTGATCCTTATAACGTAAGCTAACCTTGCAGCAGCTTATCGATCTAAGATTTTGTCAATTGTTTATGAAATTTTGTTCGAGTATGATGTTGATCTTGTCAAGTTCAGATGGTTAAATGTTGTCCAAGACACGAAGCCCTTTATTATCAGTGATACTACCAATTCGTAAAATAAATAATATTATGTCATCGCGGCCTTCGTGCATATTGAAATAACAATTGTATCCTCTGATGAAGGTTATTATGAAAGACAAAAGTGTGAAGAAGAATGAAAATTAATTTCTTCTTCTTATTTCTCTGTGCGAAGTTTTTATACAGCCAGTGTATCAATTCAGAATAAGTAGCTAAAAAGGTCGCTTCACAATGAGATAATCAAAGAAAGAATTAAAATGAGCTCACAATAGAAATCTTATTCAAAGCTCCTACGGAATCGAAAAGGCTCATTTTACGCGTATATGAAAATTCTCTCACTGGACTCGACTTTATAATCTTCTCAAAGCCGATTTAAGGTCGGCTCGATTATTTTCCTCATATTTCTTTCTATCTGACGTTAATTAAAGTATTCTAATTTTGAAATCCCTCATCTTATCACGCGCGTGTACCTTTTTAATTCATTGTTCGCGCGCGAAATTACGTTTTTGTAAAGCTTAGCTTTGCATGTTGTGGCTTTCAAAAATTCAAGCTTTTCAAATATTCTTAAATTTTGATTGCCTTTGAGAAATCTGTCCGGACTCACCGGAGGGATCTTCGTTTTTTATTCTCGTTTAGAGGGACAATTAGGTATGCTAATTCATTTACTTTATGACGGTTTTATGAAAAAAAAGCTGAAAAATGATTTGTGACGGGATTTAGTTTAGAGGTGTGGTCATTCGCTTTTAAGCAAGCAACACTCATTAATAAAGTAAGAGAGATTTTTTATAAAATGGTCCTTTTATTTTCTACGGAATATTAATTGTATTTTTTTTAATCTACGAGTATTAAGATTTGTTTTAGTGAAAAATACATTTAAAATCATTTTATTTTTCAGTTCACTAACTTCAGAACTAAGTTAAAATTGCGGTTACTAACGATATACTAAAGCGTTTTTCTTGGCGGTTTTACCTATAAAGTGAGTTCCAGCAAACATTTAAAGCGCAGATTGAACCAATGTACACCGCAACCCGGCAACGCAACGAGACCGGGTAAACATAATTAGGCGGACGGCCACGTTGATTGGAGCAGACGTCCAGGACACTCCCCGGAAGAAATTGTACGTGAAAGGTAATATTTCAAGCAACCTCTCTGAGAGTCTGACGCATCTCGGTTAGCAGGTGTCATGGAAGTTTTGATATCTGAGAGAATGATGTCCAAAAACGCTTTAGGAAAAAATGTTGATAATCGGATTACTGTGTTTCTCTTCGTGCATTTTTTTAGAAGAGACTCACATAGAAAGTGATTTAAACATATTGGTTTAGATAAGTTAACCGAGTACTTTAAAAAAAACCCGACTCGTGGTTGTGCTTCGTTAGTGACGCATGGGGTTAAAAAAGTATTTAAAAAACTTTGTTTGAAGTTACATAAAATAATTGACATAACTAATCGAAGAAGAATTTCAACCAAAGAAGCCGTTTCGGAGAAAAATGCGATTGTACACACTAACAAATGCACAAACAACTACTTACCCCAAATACACATACGGCTACCTCCATCGTGGTTAAAAATCGGATTCTAAATTGTTGCGGACACAACACATTGTAAACTGTCAAGGAAAAACTAAAAAACCAGGGCGCTGACAATTCCAACTGTCGAATAACTCAAGGTGCGGTGAGACGTATCTCACAATCAACGAGATCTACAGCTTTACCTTTACCTGCAGCTACGGAACACTTTTTTCCACTCGTTCGGTTTGTTTATTCCTTTTCTCCTTATATAAATATAAGAGATCGGCACCTCCATGCGAATTCCCAAGATGAAAACGTATTTTTACGCGCGAGTGCTGAGCATTTAAACTTGTTTTTTTTCAGTATTGTTGCTAATGGATTTTTAGATTTCTTTGACACTATTAAGTGGCAATAATGTAATTTTTATTATTATTTTTACAAAGAAAAATACGTACTTTGCACATTTGTATGTTTGATCTATGGAATATTGTATTGATTCTTATTATGATTTCTTCAAACTAATGACAAATTATTTTAATTATGTTAAGCTTAATCACAGCTTCGAAAATAGTTACTTTGCAACCTACACGATTGAACTCAAAGTTTTAGCACCCTAATAGGGTTCATATGGCTGAAACAGAAACGGATGGCCTTTACCCGAGAGGGGTCCTTACTATATTAAAATCATAAAATATTTTGAAAATATTTTATCATAAACACATGTTTGAATTATCCAGATAAATTATGAATTGCATGAACTGTAAAATTGTATTTTTCAGTTATGGAATCAACAGGCTTTTTTATATGTTTTAAAATTAACCATCGTTATAAGAATATTAATTGACCTACTTCAACCTCAAAATATACTGTGAACTTGTTACGATGGTATCATGAAGTGGAACGACATTTCAATTACCTACCTGACCCTTTGACTCTTATCGTCACTGAATGCAACATTCCTCACTCATGGCCTAAAGTCGTAATGCACGACGTTACGAATTTACACCTTTTTAGGCATCGTAAAGAAATCAAAAGCGAGCAGAACTAGGAAAATTTAAGTTTTACTCAATAATATCTTATTTCAGTAGAAGAAGAAAATATTTTATTCTATCCAGAAACAATATAAACAACTAAGTTAATATATAATTCCGGTAGTTTAGTATAATCATAAAAATATGACATTATTTCTGTGTAAAGTGTTATTCAGAAGTACCTATATACGTATAGATTGTCTCCAATGAGTAATACGCATTTCGTGATGGGGCGGTCTGAGAGAGCCTACGCGGACACTGATGAAAAAAGCGATGATGAAGCACAGATCCCATATCTGACTGATAAATTGTTGAACATTTATTTGCTAAAACTCCGTTCTTTCGAATCAAATGATTGAGTCCCCTACCTAAAGAACGATTGATGTCATTAGTTCAAAAGCTTTTATATGATTTGATTTCAATGGACTTCTATTATTACGCATTATTATTATAGTAGGTTCACTACCATACCTAAAATACCATGTGCATTTATTGTTGTTGTGAGTAAAAAGTACGTTGGAAGGCTGATAGATATTGTCTCCGAATAAAACTTCGTTGGCCGCGAGAGCCGATGGAGTAATATTTCCGATGCAAACATGTTTTTGGCGCGGTCTAATTTTATTCGGTTCCACGTTTGCTACAATGGGATGTGCAATTTTGTTCAGCTGTGGTTGCCTAAATTGGTCCGTTATGCAAGCATCAAACAAAAGCGAGTGAGTAAGCTTTCAGTAATATATTTGAGCGATGATGCTAAACCAAGTTTACCATAGAGAGCTGAATGAAAACGCCGCTTTATTTTATTCATTTGATTTGAAATGTGAATTTTAAGTTATTTTGTATTATATGCAGGAAACGTTTTTTACAACGCAGTCCTAACTAATGCGTTTCGATGTCTTATTTATTGTAATGGGATAGATAAGTATCTATTTTGGTCCCAACGAAGGGCCGATAGCGGGGTGCACATGTCTTCAAAAGTTAGCTACTTGAGAGGGATCCTGTTCAAAGTCATAACTATGTAGTTTATTACATATTTGTTCGAAAAATAAAGTCAAACCACAAGTAACAAGGTAATATATTATTTATTATTTCCTGTAACACTTTATATATTCTAAAGCTATTCGGAATGGGAAATGTTTGTTGAACGCACCCCTAAGCATTATTTTCTGAAATTTGTCGCTCAAGAGTCGATAGGAAATGTGTAGCATTCAAAGCTGTAAAATATAAACAATGTAGATATTGGAACTGGGCCTCTGTCGACCATCTCTATAAACGGCTGAATCCCACTACCAAACACTATAACTCGATACAAACCGTGATAAAGGCCCGATTGTATGCAGTAAATAAAATATGACTTGGCCATATTTCCACTTTCGTTTCTTCTTTTATGTCCCTTTTTTCTGGCCTCGAAGGAAACCGTTCATACAAAATACCTTTTTGATATTGCCTTACTTTATTAGCATTGGGTACGAGTTTTTATTTACTATCTTCACTACCGGGTATAAAGCTGCCGCATGTGCGTTCACATAATTCATTATCATATCTACTTCACCGATTTCATTAGCTCAATAGAATTATAGGCTTTAGGGCCTAAGATATAGGTTTTATTTTATTATTTGCTGACTTACGTCGGTTCCGATTTGGTAAGAAAGAGCTAATAAAAAAAATATTGGCGTGCAATACGGACTTATTCCGAGTAAGTGTGTCTAGGTATTAACATAATGTGGTTTATTAATATAATGTAGACAAAAAGATTTATAAACAGGGTATAAACAAACTGTTTGATCAAAGTAGCTTAGCGTTATGTCTATTAGATACCCTCGGTGGCATGGCAGGCAAATAACCAGCTTCACACAAAATGTGCGGATTCACGCTCCGGGACAAATGTTTGCATAACCAACAAACATAAGCGAATATACTATACAAACATCTATTATCATTATAAAAATATATATGGTAAAATTTAAAAATACTCTTCATTTATTATTAAGAGTTAGGTATATAAAAAGATTCGAGAACATAATCAAACCACAGTGATACGAAAATATTTGTCATCAAAATTACGTTCCCAAGTCACTGTTTCTCTGAGTTCTTGAGATTTAGCTTACGGGGCAAATAAATAGCATCTTCAAAAGCTATCCTGAAACCGAATTAGAATAATGCGCCGCGATTTGGAATTTCGACGAACGATCGTGAAATGGCCCTCGGTGGATTCGCTTGGTTCGCCAGAATTTTGATACGTAGATATAAATGTAGAAACCGTGACTTAGGGTGCGCGCACATAGAAGTGGATAACCATCAACTGACGTTGTCTTAATAGAACTCCTTTCTTATGAAAATAAAGTGCCAAAATGTCACAAGCGACTTTAAGGTCCCTGAGTTGTCTCATACTCGTATCTCATAAAGTTATTTATCATTGGTAATTTGTAGAACTAAGACCAGACAGACAAACGAACCGATCATTGACTTCTGTCCTTTTAAAATATAGTTTTTAGAAAGCTTATTAATTAATGCATTTGTGGAATTCCACGCATTTCACGCCTCTGGGTGCACTATTCTGAGTCTTTACTTTAAAAGATGAAACTATCAATCGAGCTATGTGATGACGACACACTAACTGGAACTTAGAACAGTTGAGACGATTTCAAAGGAAGCTTCTAGCTCTCAGCACAGTGTTAACTAACCCGGTCCAATAGAGTATTAGATAACAGAGAATCTAGCATACTCCACGTAAGCATTAAACTGATACCCTAAGAGAGACCTCAGGTAGGTACCTGAGGTCTCTCTTAGGGTATCAGTTACTCAGGTGAGTATAGACCCAATCAGGAAGAAGTATCAATACTTATGAAGTGTTTAGGAGTCCTAGAAAGAAGGTATTTTTATTACTTTTAACTATTCTCGGTCGATGTGAAAGATGAAACTCAAAAAGTGTTCTGAAAATAAAGGCCCAGTCAAATTGACCAAGGTCTGAGTCCTTTTTCATCTAGAAACATAAACATGACCTTCAAACCTTACAAATTTTCAATTAATCTGGCTATTCTAGCCATGCAGACGAAATATTTCACTATACATTAATAATAAGCATTAATAAGCAACATAACAAGTAGGTAATCTAGGATTAGAGTTTGCCCAAAGAAAATTGGGAAAGACGAATAGCATAAGAGACACGATTATATTGGTGAATAAAAAATATTTTGGATGGCATGTGAGAATTGTAATTTTTCATTGTAAACCAATTAAATGTCTCGTAAAAAAGACTACCCTTTTTTGTGAATGTTTATTTAGTGTTAAATAAAAGAGGGATTTAATAGTATTCACACAAAATTCAAATATGAAATTCAGTGATTTGGTTTAAAAAATTGAATCACCCTACTGCTTTTTTACAATATCACGAACGCAGAAATTATGATACAAACATATAATTATTTGAATACCAATAACAATAAACACAACAATATGAATTTGCGCAAAAACTTGGCCCTTAGAACCTTCCACATCTAGATAAGTTTTAATTTGAGGCGTTTAAACCCCAACATGATAATCCTACTACATCCCTCGTTTCGAGATCAAGGCGACCTGTCTTCTCAATGCTAATGTAAACTCAAAATGTCTTTGCATTATGGTAATCTTTCAGTTAATATTATTCAAAGAGAAATTGAATTATAGTATTTAGGCAAAATCATGACATTATACATTTCAGTTTGGTCGAAGGCACTGACACAAATAAAAGTGGAACAAATTCACAAGGAATCAGTGTTACTTTAGCTTTGTATCACTGATTCATTTTACACTACGTAATATGTTTCCAAGCGCTGAATACAGTAAACAATATACTGGAGCTTTACTCATATTTGAATTATAGTATGTCTGGGAGATTTCATTATACTGCGCGCAACATGTGTTTTATATCATCTCATCTCGGCTATATTTCCTAACATCAAGCGACATAAGGCTACCTTCGTACCAGATTGAAAACGGAGGAACTGCACAGGATTCAATATGGCAAAGGAACGAGGAATAGGAAGCCGGGTTGCATTCATACATGTTGAAAAGTCATAATATGATTTCAAATCGAATGCCGCGCGTCTATACCTACGTTTTTATGGTCTTTGTAAGCTCTTGGAATAAAATTTTATTCAAATGTTAACCCCTTCTTTATATTATCCGCGGAGTTGGGAGTGAACCTGCGTTATTTCATCCACATTCCACATTACATCCTGATACGCATCTTTTGTTGGAATACTACCGATGCCATATGGCGAAAATTTACCTTTATAACAAACAAATAATATCAAAATCATAATTTGTTTGTTTGCATACGTATTTGTCCACCTGTCTTATGGTAAAATTTGTGTGCCGCGCCTCATTTTAGATTTCGTTAAAATAAAGGTAAAAACCAAATGGGAAATCATCTTTTTAGTACAAGGGGATTTTGTATATGTTATAAACATTATTTTAGTGTAGGAAGTAATGAGCTTCAATAAGCTAAAATCGTCACCCCTTCTCCCTTAGTCTTTGTAACCTTGTGTCAAAGAATGAATAAAAGTGGGAATAAAAAATATCGGTGCACAAGAACTTTATTTATATATTTATTTAATAAACTGAGTAGGTACAATAGTTAGTTAGTAGTATTTTAAAAACTATGTTAGTTTTGTCTAGACACTAGGTAACACTATCGAAGTGTTACTGTATTTCAAACAAAATTGCACAACAATAACATGAGTAATAAGTAGGTAGGTATTGATATTACAAATTTTACTGTTGGTACATAATTATTATGAAGCGACCGCACACCAAAATAACGACATTGGCAAGTTAAGAAAATGAGCCTTGTAACTTCAGTACTACAATCTTGCATTGCTTGACACTTCTTGGCCAGCTATAGTTTCCATTGTGTTGAATACATACTAAAAATACATTCAAAGAGTCATTCTATTCTCAACTTTACCAACTTAAAAAACTCGCGCAATCTCCCCAAGTTCCTTCCCAAAATTATGTCTATTACTACCGGACCTTAAACTTTTTATGGCGCAACACGAAGCTTTAAATACTCTCAAATGCTCTTAAAATCAATAAAAGGCCTACTTTCATCAACGTCGAAGTAATAAAAGTGGGTTTAGTGTTATCCGCGGCAATGGAATTAGATAATGTATCTTTGTAAAAAAAGTTCATTTTGGGGCTGTAAAAATCTAATTGGTAGAGGTCCATAAATATTTGCCGTCGAATCGGCCGCGTCGCTTTGAATGTCGATGGGGCTACTGGGTTCCTTAATGCATGTCAATAGGGACCGTTACAATTTACACAAGATCCTCTGTAACCTAATACTTGTCGTCGTATATCTCAGGGATAAGAATGGTGTAGCATAACGAATTTAATGGGAAAACACACAAACATAATGTTAAAATTGGAAGTTTAACAAAACGCTAAGCGTATTCTATGAGACATTTTTGGTTTGTATTTATATATATATATGTATATATATATATAGAAATCTTTATTGCACATCATAATCATCATCAATATACAAAAAACAGTAATTCATAAGCAAACAGATTATTAATAAATAAAATTATTAATAAATACCTACATACATAACATATAGACATATTCGTAATATAACTATGTTTTTTACAAATAAAAATAAAAATCCGCTCTGAGACATGGAAAGGAAATGCTCGTATATGATAACTTTCAAAATATTTAATTTATGTGTTAACTTCCATTTTGGTAGAGAAGTGATAATTCTATAGCATTTACCATTTCATTCAATGGCACATTATTATTTTAATAAACATGCCAAAGACGCCGTATTTTTCGGCCGATGCTAGTCTCATATAAAATGATTAGGTACTGAGCTACTTGCGCCGCGGGTGACGTCATAAAAACTACCACACTTTGAGCCATCAAAGGCGCACTAATAAAAGCAAACTGTAACAAAGGGAACAACAGCAAAATTGTAGCAAAGTTATGACCCGACATGTTTACCCCATCGTAATTTTCTTTTCATTTCAATCACAACTTCCTATGTACTTTGAAATTGAAAAAACTCTATAACAAACACAATTAGGTAGGTACCTACTCGTATATCACCAGAATAACACTTTGTATTTCACATGCTTTAGGTTTATTGCACATAGCTTAGGGAATGACTCCAGGACTAAGTATACTTTTATCATAGAACTTTTGAAACTATAATTAGTTATGAACATGAATTTTGCTAAAAACGTGATATTTATGATTATGGCCATGATTTCTGAGTTTGAATGTTTCGTCAAACTCACAGATCATGAAATATATTATTTTTCATAGAAAAAGAAAATATTCGATAAACGAAAAAATATGAAACAAAGTCTATCATCAAGACATACTTAACAATTCGCTGCAAATGGGCAAAAATGTTGTGAGACAACAACATTAACTAGAAAGTATAAGGTGCTGCATCTGTTAGTATCTGATTTGATGCGCTGACTTTTGATATAAAGCTTTAAAAAACACGCGCACGACTGTATTCCCCTTGATGAAAATCCTCAGATAATTAGATTTTTAGAGCAACTAGGGGGTAGTCCGAGGCACGTTCAAATTATTACATTTCACACATGCCCGCGTTTTGCAAGTAGTTAGCATTCCATGTAACAAGCGTCCATCGTCGCTTGCGGGAACAGTAACTGATGCCTTCGATTTGTTTGTTCTAGGGCCTGTCCGTTTCGTCACGTTGTTTTCCCTCACCGCTTATTTCGAGTGGAAAAATCCATTAATGCTCAAGTAGATTCCAAACCATGTCCTCCGGAACAGAAGTCAGGGTACCGCGCACTAGGCTAAAAAGACTCTTCTTAAAAATTGTAACATCGTCTTAAAAAGCCTGGCCAAACTCAGATGGTTGGGTGCATCAAACATTTTACCATCTCAGCTTTACTGGTCCCTTGTCGCCCGTAATTAGTTTCTCCTCCATAGCAATCGCCTGGTGGTACCTATAACATGCAACGTTGTAGCCTCTTTAATGAAAACGCTCTTAAGTGCTTGTGTTTAATGTATACTTCCACTTTGTTTTTTTAAGCTCATTCTTATGGTCTCTTTTAAACGAGCGCGATGGAAAAGTCACAACTTATTCACAATTTCTGTTAAACGTTCGTTGTTCTGCCTTTTGGTTGGTTGTTTGGAATTGTATTGCCTTATTAAATTTATAACAACTGACTGCAAGGTTAACATAACTGGAAATACTGTAGTAGATAGTTTGTGTTACGATTTGTTCAATCCAGCATAAGGAAATGTTATAAACAAATAATGTTCAGCAATCTCTTTGAAAGGTTCTGAGATTTGTCGTTTTCTCGGGAATGCTTTGAAAAATTCCTGAGTCAGTCAAGTGGATGAGGGAAGTTCGTACTGTTTTATTGAAGGAAGGTTTTATAATTGAGATCAGGATAAACATGCTTGTAGTCTCGTAACAGAAAGTGCAAAAAATACTTGCCTAGGTTTTGGTGCAGCATAATAATACTGAGACGGGGCCCAATTTGAGGCCCACACAATACAAATTTAGGTAACTACTTTGTTTGATTTGGGTTAAAAATACAAAAAAAAACGAAAAGCAGTCGTTTTTTTTTTGTCTCTGTGTGTGTGTTATTAATATAATTATTAACTTTTATATAAAATGAGGTCATGTATAATCCATAATTTATTTTTCGTTTTTTTTTCTCGAAATAACTTTATGAATGGCCAAATTGGTTTGGGTTACAAATACAAGTGTTAATTAGGAGTTTAGAATGAAAGCGAAAATCCAAACAACTGTGATGTAAAAAGGGTTTACAGTTTTCCCGTACCTTTCTACATCACCACGTCAATTTGGTTACGGATGCAAACCACCGTGATGTTTTTTAAGGTTGACACCAATACCCGAATCCAAATCTAGCAGAGCTTTGGAAATGTCCTCGATTTATGAGTTAATATTATTCATAAATCGTGGACAATTTATGTCATCTGTGACAATTGACATGTGACGTGGGATAAACCACTTCAATTTTCGGTTTTATTTTCATTTCTAAAATCCAATATTCCGATTTTCTGATTATAAAATGAAAAATATTTCAGGAAACTTTCTTCCTTTTGAAGTCAGCACGACCTATCGCGATCAATATCGTGAACACACCTGTAAGGCGTGTAACACAAATAACACAAGGGGTCCCGATAAAGGCCCGCAGTCCACACATCTCGAGTGGCGGCTGAGATTTATACGACGTTTTTATAGTTCGCTACGGACGTTCCTTGTTTTAATTTCGCGCAAAGATCACAGCGCTTTTCTCGCTCGCCAGCGGCGTGCTACGCCCGTGTCTAACGCGAGCTCCCTTTTCCGCCGCGAGCCTAATGTCGCGAGGCGACGAAATTTATCGCGTCGCTTGTAATTCCGCCCCGCCAGCCTCCCCGCTTCACCCCGTCACCCGACAACACACTTGTAACGTTTTCTAATGAAATTGTCCACAAACTCCCGCTCGCCACAACCCCCAGCCCGTCGACGCCGGATCAACCGAAAAAAGTACAGCTCGCGTTACTAATGGCTTCATTTATCACAGTCACTAACAGTGATACACCGCAACGACGTTTTATATTTAATTTGGCTCTCTCCGGAATAAATTACGGCAATATCGAGCTCCGAGCGATAAAGGACAACCGGCAGTTCACTTGAGTTATCGGACAGGTCATAGTATTAAGACGGTAATCTCTTGGATTAATTTGTTCGCGGCTAAGTGATAAGTTAGCGGGCGCCTCCGCGCTGCTTGAATCGCATAATGTCATCAAGAAAATGACTTTGCTCCTAAAACTACTTGCTTTTACAAAGGAAAAATCAATCTTAGGTCGATCCTATGTTAATGTGTGTTAAACTACTGTGATAACATGGAAAAACTAACGGAATGTTATTAGACGATAAGGATACCATTCATTTGAACGTATGATCAAGTAATAAACAATAATCTAAGCAACTAGCATAGTACGTATCCTACTCGAAGGCCTAATTTATAAAAAAAATGAACTGAAGAAATTACCGGAATACAAATTGCGGATATCTTTACCTGTAGTTCTGTAGTAGTTTAGAGCTCTAGTGGTCTGATATATCGTTATAGTTTACTGCGAACGATAAACGTATCTGCACCGATGGCCTGCATTTAAACATACGTTTTGAAACTTATCTTTAATGTTATCTTAACAGGCGTTTCTGACTCTGATTAATTAATTAATTCGTTGCACTCTCTTCAAGCGTGTAAAACTTTATTGACGCGATTGTTCGAAAGAGGCTAGCTACCCGCAACACAGGTTATCCTAGGGTGGGAGCTAGCGAACCCACTTACAAAATAGATTAGAAACATCTGTATATTTTATAAGTTATCTATAACATTTACTGTTTTATAGACGAACCTACTAACTAACTGCAATTTGTAGTTGCATAATGTAAGTTAAATTCAGTGTTCTGTAGGAGAGTTGCTTAAAATAAACATTTAAATAAATAAAATAAAAAATAATGAAGACTCAATTTAGTGTAGAATATAGCCTTCTTGCCAAGCATGCATTTGCTGAAAGGCTTTAAACAACAAATACGAGTGCATCCGTAGCTAAAACTGTCTTGTTCACGGTTTTCATTATTTGTCAGTCTGTTACCGTGATGTCTAGATTGTGTTTGTAGAATGCACATACTTAGACTATTTCTATTCACAGGAACTCCCTTCTCACCTTTTTCCACGTGTAGACAAGAGTTTGTCTTAGTTATTTAAAACAAGCTGTTTCTGTCTTCTTGAGTTTGGTAAAATTATTTTACTTGTTTTTGTTCTTATAAATAAGCAATTATTTGATTAAAACCTTAACATCGTATCCGATGAAAATCAAAACATTTCCGGATGAAATAACATAAAACGAGTAAATAGGGCTCAATGATGAGTGGTCATCCCCATATAATAGCTATATTGCCACTTAGTATAATTGCACAGCATTGAATCGCTTTTACCACCCTAAATTGAAAGTTGATACCCATCTCTGTTCCCTTCATCTTGCTCTTCAAACCAAATGGAATGTCAATTTGATAATGAACAATGAATTGATACTTTGTGAAATAAAACAAATCTTTATTATACAAACACTATCAGATCAAAATGTCTAAACAAAACTACGAGTAGTACTCGTCCTCTGGAAAATTGTCTGGATTTTACCTGTACCTTGTTATTGTAACTTGTTATTGAAATGCAATTATATTTGGACAAAGTTAGTACAGTGCAAGAGGATTGCCCACAACTTTGCCCGTGTTAAGCTTCTTCTATGCAAACTTAATTTGTTTACTGCACCCTAGGGTTTGATGCTGAAAAATACTATCTATAATTACTTATACATGAGCACCCAATTAATAATCCATATTTTTCGCTTTTAAATGATGTTAAGCCCGGTTTAAATGTGGGTTAACACTTTTAAAAACCCAAATAACCTAAGTTCAACCACTCTAGTTTCAGTTGAATGATAGATTGATTACCAAGAAATTACATAAAACCAGATTTCGCAGCAAACAAAATCAGAATGCTTCTGAAATGAGGCAAACAGACGTACTCGTTATCGTCATATAACGCGAGATTAAAGTAAGCCCACATTTAAACAGCCCACCGCGTAATTTGGCAACTGAGCTGTGATTAGATAGTGCTCTAGTCTCGTTAGCTTAATGAATATGGTTTTGTTAACCTTTGCTTTACATGTTTAGCGGATTTATGAAATAGATATCACGACTCCATGATTTTGACTTGTTTCTGACACTTGTTTTAATATTGTGTCATTAGAACCCAAATAAAAAGTAGCCTATGTATTTTCTAGGTCGTAAATTAAAATAGTTTCAAATTTCATTATAATCGATAAAGCCGTTACGGAGATTATTAACAACAAGCATCCAAACGTCTAAACATCCAAATTTTTACATATTTGTAGGATTTCGAGAATGATATACGCAAAGTTTAAAACTGTCTATAAATAAACTGCCTTTATCCCTAGTCTTACTAAAATGTCAAATAATTTTCCTCATAAAATCTAGCTAAGCAAAATAAGATTAGAACCCCGAAATATTCATACACAGCTTAAGCCCAAAAACTCTAAAGAGCTTACCTACTCATCCTTATTATTTTCTACAGAATACCTTCGAAACAATATACCAAGTGTATATTGTTATTACTCATTACGACAACTGCAAAAAAAAAGCGATATCTTGCTGTAGGTCGGTACTTTTCTACGCATTCTGTTCCACATTACAAAATAGTTGGGATATACATTAGCCAAGTTCGGAGTTGCATCTACTGTTTGGTGTTCCGACTTGTTCGTACTGTTTCGGAAGCAATGTAAATCGTCGCAAGCCACGAGCACAGTCAAAAATACGAACAACTGGCTTATATAAGCAATCCAGACATGCAAGTTAGAAATTTTGCATAACATAAGTTTCGAACCACAGGTATCGTAGGTAGTGGCACGTGCATCGAACAGGGTACCGTAAGTGTATGTACACACGAGCCATGTAAATTTGACTAGCACCGGGCCGCGGTTTCATTCTATACCCACCATACGCAAGCTGGCAAACGCCTGAGCGTGACCAGCGTCAATCCGTTCGCCAGCGGTCGCGCTACGGTGCGTACTAGATCATGCAAGTTCATAAAACACCACACTCAATACCTGGTGTCAGCCTAGCGCCGGACAAATCCACACTGCACGGGTGGACTAACACTGATGGCGTAGACCGTAGCTGTAGTATGGCGAAATCAAAACCATGATAGGCGTGGGTCGCGGCGTTAACAGCAGTGTGTCGTCGTGATACATTGAGGAAGCCAGCTATTCAATTTTCACTGCGCTCATTGCTGAGATGTCTGGCCGAAGGACAAGACGTTAATATATGCGAAATCCTGCGTATGGTTGCCTAATGCACCGACTTTGTCTGCTGTTTATATTTATGCAAACAACTTGTAAATTTGTGAATGCGCTTGTTATTTGTTTTATATGTGTTGTGGTATTGTATATTATATACACTTGTGGTATTGTATATTATACACACAGTTTTAGTTAGATTTATCAGTTTTATTTTCGTTTTCGTAGGAAATTGTTCCACATTCATCTTGTCTGACGTTTAAACATGTTAAGAATTTTGTTCATCTACGTTTTCGTTGAGTAGCCGACTACGTAGTTTTACTATCTATTGAGTAGAAAAAGCTTTTTATCTGATCTTTTTATATTTTGTAACATTATTTTATGAGTCAATGAAGTTGCCGTTCAAATGTATATTTTCATAAATTACTACATAATAATAAATAAGTATTTAACAAGCGCTTAGAGAGCCAGGAGATAACCATATTACCAGTATTGGTGGTCTGCCTATAATAAAATAATTTTACAAAATATCTACTATTTGAACAGTATTTTTATAAATGAATTAACTATATTATAAAAGAAACTGTCTAAAATCGCTACAATGGCATTAGTGTAAGATCATCCTTTTCTGTAGTTATTCATAATTTAATTAGGAACATATCATATTCTGCACTTGTTTGTGAACCTATTTACAATTCAAATATTAAATTACGAAATATAATAAACGGGTGCCCCGAGAAACGAATCCGTCAAAAGCCGCTGCTACTGCGAAAACTTGACTGAAGAATAGTGTTTGTATTTCATTATCAACAAAAGCCCTGCTGAAAAGATGGCGCTCAGCACAATTCAAGGTATAGCCGCCCACGAGTAAACCAGAGAAAAGCCGCACTCAACCGGGCCCAAGCAAAGATATTTCGCATTCGTATTTACTCAGGCGTGCCTAAATTGTTTGCTTACATGTTTGACGCGCCGCACGCAACGCTCATTATGGTGAACGAAGCTTTGTTCAGACTTAGACAACATATTGTTACACCCGATGGAGCTAAATGTTCTTTATATGTTTATTTTTATCATTACAGGTAAGTTTCTGAAGCGTTTGCGGCTCGTTAATGGTTGTGGTTCGGTGAGAATTTCCCTTTGAAATTGTTTACATTGTTAGAGTTGCAATTTCTTTAATTTGTCCAGACTTTTATTGAGACGTAGGAACTTTTCGATCGGAAATAAAGTAATGAACGCTCACAAATAATACTGTATGTTATGCATAAAATGAGAATTTCACAAACCGTAAATATCTAGAGTCAGGGGACTTGAACCAACGAATATGTACTTAGTAGCGGTAAACATCCATTACGCTTCTTCCTGTGGTCTAGGTTGGTACACTTAATTGTTCATACAACAAGCCAGTAGGGAATTGGCTCTAAATGCTACGCTACCCGGATCTGGTTATACCGCAAACGGGGTGCGCGGTCCGTACCACAAACCAGGCAAGCCAAAACAGACCACATTATTTTGTAACTAAGCACGTTTTTCGCCGGCTTTGTGCGAGGTTAGGGACACCGTGATGGAAAGCGCAATAGACGGCCATTTACACCTGCGATTCTTCTTCATCTTACCCTAAACTGGCGCCGTTTTACCTAAACTAATTATGTTACATAACGTATTAGTCTTTTGGGAGCGAACACGTGTTGGAAACGCTTAATCACTTACTTTACATTTGCGTACGCAAATAACCCGCTAATTTAATTTCGGTGGTGGTATTTATGATGCTTATTTAATTTATTATCATATCAAAGTGTATGATTTATTTAGTGGGTTTTATGTGCGTGTGAATAAACGTGTAACAGTACACAGGGGAAATTTTAAAATTTCATGTTGCGTTAACAGTCGTTTTTCTACAATCTAATAATAATATAATAATAATAATGCTGGACATTTTTCACACAGCACCGTTCAGTCCCAAACTAAGCAATCCTTGTAATATGGGAACTACATGACTGATATCTACTGATATACTTTTTATATGTATTCATATTATTATTTTATATTCTTATATGTATTCCGTTTCATTACCGTGTCAGGTTATAATAATAATGCTGGTCATTTTTTCACACAACGTCATCTAGCCCCAAACTAAGCGTATCTTGTACTATCGGAACTACATGACTGATACACTACTTACATACGTTTTTTTGTAAAAAAATTACATATTATACATAGAAAATACCTAGACCCGAGACAAATATTTGCATATCATACATACATTTGTCTCGCGGCGGGAATCAAACCCGCAACCTTCTGCGTCTCAGGCGGACCTTCGTCCACTGTGCCACGGAGGTTATGTTTGGATGTAAAAGTTCTCCTTGTAATTTATGTAATTGATCTGCTTTTAAGTTTCAAATTTATATTTTTTGTCGCAAAAGGCATTCGGGTGCGTATTTGCACGATTTTTTCTCAAATGGCGCTGTCGTCCTCGCCATTGATATTTATGGTTTTTCGGGATTCTTTCAGAGAGCTTGTTTTGAAACTTTCCTTTTTAGAACCGACAGTCTTACTAGATTAACGTAACTAGAGTGCTGTAATTGGTAGAGAAGTTATTACTTTTCTGTTTCTTTTCGGGAAAAACATAAAGCAATCATGCAAGTTACCCGGGCGTGATTTATTTTATATTTTTGGGAACATCTTGAGTTGAAAGCTATCTTGAAGAGAACTTTGGAAACCAACTCATATTTATAAATTTCGGTATGATAAAAAACACTCAAAAGTTTTACCCCTAAAATAATTTACTGCTTTAAACTTTTCCTGTTTCTAATAAGTTATGAATATGCTTTTCATGGTCGTGTTTAAGGAAAAATATTGTAAATTAGAGATTATTAAAAAAAAAACCTTAAGAATATTACAGTTGAGTCAAAATATCCATAACAAACATATTGAAAGGGTCTCAGAATTCTATCCCAGAAAATAAATAAATATACCCATTTAACAGACAACAGCTTGTTTGAAATCATAATAAATAGCCTTTTAGAAACCGCATCTCACCCAAAAGTGTCCTACAAAAAGGGGTCCGTAAACACATTACAAATCTTTACCACAGCATCGCGCAGTTTAAGAGGCCAGGGATGTCGATGAAATCCGTCCTTTCTCGGACTATTCGTTATGTGTCTTAATGGATTACATGGAATAAAGTAGGCATCGACAAAACAAAAGGCCGACCTCCCCCGAAAATCTCTGACCACATAGTTTGTGGGTTCAAACAAAATTTATTACATTTGACCTTAGTAATTCTTGTCGAAGGTTTTCCATCCTAAATGTGTAATAGCCAGTTAGGGCTTTTCAAAGGTACGGCTCGTTCGCCGGCTGCGGTTTTATACGCAACTTAATATTTTATGAGTTACAAAATAGTTTTGTGAAAGTTTCAGTTTCGGCCAATAAAATCCGTCTAGTGTATCAATGTCACTATTTCATATAATTTATCTTTTGAATTAACTTTAAATTGTTTCGATCATAACTTATGATTCTACAAAGTTTTGGAATCAAAAGCACTTCGTAAATTCAAAACCAAAGTGCAAACCAGTGTGTAGTCATAACACGTTTCCGAAGCAAGACACATAGTCAAAGCCCGAACCAACCCTAAAAATTGAGAGAATCTAGTTCCAACGGCTTTTTCCATTGACTTCAAAACCGATACCACTATGTATCTTTACATAGTGGAATCGGTTTTCAAATTTAGTTTTCAGTATTTGCCATCAGGTTATTTTCTATTAACCAGGATAGCCGATGAGTGAGCATCTACACCTTTAAACCTTCTATTGGAATTGGATACAACCCCGTTCATGCAACCACAGATTACTATGCAAATGTCAAAGGCAGCTTTAATTTTAATTTTTATGTTTACAATGTTTATACCTACATCGTCTTCTATACCGTTAGTGTAGGTTTAAATATTTTATACCAAAGTCAACCCCTAAATGTTAAACTGATATCATCCGTTTGAGCACTTGACAGTTCACTTTTGTTTTGATACATGGACACTTTAGGCATATACATTTTTGTCTCAGATAATAATAAGCACCACCAGCATAAACTAGCGGTTTTATAAAAGCTTTGTAGCAATGTGTGTCCAGTTGGTTGCGGATCATATGAAAATACTTCTGCACCAATCGCTACGATAACCTGCTCACGACTCTGCAAAATATATAGCTATAAATGTCCTTACTTTGAGCGTGCTCATTTCGCGCCCTTTGAAGCTTCCACGCTCACAAATGTTTGATTCCAACTCCCATCACTCGCTTCCCGTCTTTACATTCACAAACAAATGAAGAGCCGTAGGGAAACTTTTTAATTCGCCTAATGCACCTGTTTTTTTCCTAACTAAAGTGCACTCTTGTAAGGCTTCGCGACGTCACTGAGCCTTCTGTCAAATTGACTGTTGCATTGTAAGCAGTTTATTTTTGCTTCATCTTGAAAAATGCTTTTCTTGAGATGCTGCTGAAAAGTTAAGATTTTATCTGAAATTAAAAAGTATTTTTTAAGCGTTCTATTTCTGAATAATAATATAAGCTTTATAAGTCTTAATTGGAAACAAACAAATCAGCGTACTCAGTATAATATACATTATACTTAGTACGGAGTATAATCAGACGTAATGATTACTTTGATTTTCATTTGGCTGCTCTACGAAACGAGAAACTTAATGAAAAGTCAAGCAAACTCAGTCGAATACAAATTTAAGCATTAGTATGCAAGAGTAAAGTTTTTATTCAATATAACTTGCACTGTTTTATCATTCGTTTGTCTTTTTCGCATCAGCAATGCGCGAGTTATTGTTACATCCAATCGTGATAAATAAATCCAACGGAAACAATGTTTTGTTTCCAACGAAATGTTTATCTTTTAATTTTCAATCCATTGTTGACGTAACGCTATGAAAAATACCATTGACATTATTAAAAATTCATATCGATATGCGAAAACGTTTTGTTATTTTTTCATTTTACACTTGAGCAACGTAAAAATGGAGTAAGTAAAAGAAATATTTTTTTTATCTACTTTGTATTCGAGATATTGTTTCATCTCGCTTCTCTTGTTACCATAACGTCTGGTGCAGACATTGTCCTCGGAAAAAACACTGAAACGTGTTGACTCATGTCAAGCGAGAGACAGCCGCGGGTAGTTCCACAGTGTCTTGCGGCATCGAGAGCTTTCCACGCCACCTAATTCTGATATGAATATGAAATAGTATGGAAATGTCGGCCAAATGTTACCGCGCAACTTGACAACTCGACAGCGCTGTAAATAAACGGGTAACGTTGCACTGACTAGGTATACCGAAACATGCGAGTCACTAGTTTACGACCGCGACTGTTTGAATAAATTGTTTGGAGTGTCGTCTGTGTACATATTTCGTGTGTCTAAGCAAAGGTGCCCACGCGACATTACGATCAACAATCCGCGCTCGGGGAGTCAGATAGCAGATAGGTAGACGGTTAATATAATGTGGAGTCGGTCGCTCTGCAACAGTCTAACGAGAGCAATATCACCTAACTACGTTCAGGCGAAGCACCCCGTCTGTTTTAAACTAGAATCCATTTCACGACTACAAACTCTACAAACGCGCGTTTTCTCAAGCGGAGAGCTTTGCCGCAAAGTTAAGTTTTACCACTTGCCATGATTACCAATAAAACGTGTTCGCGTTGATGGCGCGTCAACCAGGGCCACATCAAAATTATTAAGTCGGCAGTCGCCTTCGTGACACCGCGTTATTGCTGACGTTTCAGCCTGATTATCTTTAATTAAAAAGTTGTTTAAAGCAAATGCCAAGTTATTAAAAGAAATTGCTGAGAGTCTATGAAATGGTAACTCAGTGAATCGTCATAATTAGATTAGAAGCACCTCGAGTCACCAGTCTGATTTAAATTTCTCTTCAACACTTATAAAGTAACCAAGACTGCTTCAGTTTCTTACATTTCTTTGTACGAGGAAGGATTTAAACGCGAATATTGACAGTTATGATCACTTCTCGATTGGAGTACCGCCAACAATATCTAAAATTTTCGATACGATTTGTAACTTGACTTCTCTAGCTTCCGTTTAGAATAGATGTGGCATTTCAGAGCGTTGCGTCTCTCTCCTATTCGACCTGCGTATCTGAGATATTTACGACGTTATGCACTTCAAGCTTTTACGTGATGTATAACTGCATACGCGATTACATGGTAGAGTTATTGTGTGCAATTATTCATGTGATAGGAATGTTTGGCACTCATTGAACGTGTCACGAAACATTATTGTATTGAATATTCTGGAGCAGGAGTGGGCTAGGGGCGCAAGTAAGGCAAATTGATGCTTTTGGCTCACGTAATATCATTTCTTTTATTTATGTGTTGGTTTGCTCTCGTGGCAGTGCCAGTTTGCACTCCATGTTCACCTATGAATTGCGGACCTGCGAATAGATGAATACTTTAAATTTTTATGTAGGTACTCGACAAATGGATTCGCCGCCACCACTAGCGGTTTTCATTTAGTTATTTGATTTGTTTTTAGATATTGTCTTTACAATGTGGGATTGTCCGAAAATGTTTATTTATAGAATTAAATCGTGAAAGTTCATAAAGTAAATTGGTGTCTGTATTATTTTCAGTTACTGATTTATGTTTTTCCTTTTGAATGAACAAAAACACACTCTATGGCATAAACAAAATAAACAACAACATATTAATATTCAAGGTACAAGATATGTCTTTATAGTGATCATCCAGACAACCTTTGATGGAGACAAATCACAATGTTAATACTAGAAGTAAAGATAAACTCGCTAACTTATTACTAACTTATGGAGTCTACAAGTGACTCTCGAACTTAAAGAGCAAGGTATCAACTTTTATCATTATCTCGCAAGAGATATACAAAAAATGACAATCAACAAATTTAAAAACGTAATTAAACGAAAACTTTAAAGGGCATTATACTATAAAATATCTAATTATTTAGATGATTAAAACTCTTGGGATTGAAAATATTCCAACTCGATAAAAAATGTAGGTACCTATTATTTTGTAAAAGGATCATTAACAAGAATAACCAGCCTTGTTTTCTTGCCTTTCTTTTCTGGCTTGGTCGCGGAGGAACAGAGAATACATAAAACCGACGTTTTAAAGTGATCCTTGTGATTTCAATGAATAAATTAATTTTGGACTCTGAATTTGCCTTTGGAGAGGATTCTATGTGATTTAGAGAATGGCCTTCTATATTTATTTTCAAAAAATAAAAATCGTTGAAATTGATTTTAATCTTGTATCCATTAACATTCATTCAGCCTCAATTGCACACGTTATAAAGCAACAAACGAAAAATCTCATCCAATTCAAACGGATAATGAAAATCTTCGATGTCGTATCTCTTTTTGTAATTGCCTCACATTTCTTTGTAATAGGGTTGTGCGTGCGGTGAACTGCGGTCCAATTGTACAGATAGAAGTAATCAACGGTTATGAGTTCAACGGGCTACAGATGCAGCCCTAGAGCCGAGTCTGCATCAGCGGGATTTTGTTTTGTTTTAAATGGGGAGAGCAAAGTAAAAATAAAAAAAATGTGCTAGAGTTATGTTATATTTAAGGCGGTGTACAAGGTTCAAAAAATATTTTATCATAGAATAAGTCATGTGGTATAAATAATAAAATAAATAATTCTGGACATTTTTCACACAGCATCATCTAGTCCCAAACTAAGCAGAGCTTGTATTATGGGAACTACATAAACTGATATACTGCTTATATACTTTTTTGTTTGTAAATACATACATATTATACATAGAATACACCCAGATGCGAGACAAACATTAGCTAATCATACAAACATTTGTCCCGCAGCGGGAACCTGCAACCTTCTGTGTCTCAGGCTTCGCCCACTGTGCCACAGAGGTCGTAATCGGAATCACAATCAGAATAGTATTTATCGTCAACTGTTCTTACATAAGGTGATTGGTTTTTTAAAAGATTTGAAATAGTTGCCCAGTTTGTGCATACAATATTTCTTAAGGTGCTTTACTAAAACTAGATACAAGAAGAGTTGAAGACAATAAATTCCGAAACAAATTGTTTTTTCAGACAATTTATGTGGAATATTCATTTAAGTTCCTAATTTAGTACTAGGTATCGCTAGTTAACCTCATCTGCATGAATGCATGCAGTAGACACACAGCCTTAGCGGTGGGGGACGTTAATAATTTAAAAACTGTGCGCATTCACTGTGAAACGCGTCTCCACGATTGCAGTTTACGTCCTACAATCAGATCGCCTACCTCTCTCATATCGACTTTTTCCACTTCGTTTATTGCAACCGGTTCGGGAATAGTTTTTGTTTCGAGCCGGACTAATCAACGCCTGTACATGGCCAGTCGACTGGGTTTTTCCATTTAAATGACACAGAATATTATATTCGGTGTGTAAAAAAATGCCAGTTTTGTTTTCAAAATTGGAAATGACCGTAAAGTATCTACACTTAACATAACAGATACATGTTTTAAAATTTAACAATAAATGATAGAATTCAACTAATGTTAATGAAAATCGCGAGATAGTTATAGATACCATGTATCAGTACACTAACTAGAATAGTTAGACTATTCTAAAATTCAATGCACAAATCAAACTAAACTTAGCCGGATCCAAAGACGATCAAACACAATTTGCGGATGTAGTTACAAAATTTCGGTCATCCTCCAATCAAATCAGTGCTTAACTCTATCACCAGATATGTGCGTTATCGAATCGGCTGCAAATCTTTGCTGTCAATCTTAACGTTGACCCACACTTACGTCACATTGTTTATTTTACCCACGTCGCAAAGAGGTCGTCGTATATACATGTGCTGTAAGGGATTAGTTGTTTGTATATTTGTGCGTTTGTATCTGTCTGTCACCATTTAACTCCATAACAGCTAATCCGATTTAAATGAGTTTTTTTGCAGTGGATTTTTCTGACTTTAAGGTTAGGTTTTCGATAGATTTGATCGCAACAGATAATATACTATGGAAAACACGTCGGGAGTTTTGGTTGTTATTAAAGTATTTGTAGATAGATAGATAGATAACACTTTATGTTACTTACCATCTATGTTGCTTACAAATTTAAACAGAGCAAATTGTAAGCTAATTGCGAAAAAACAATTTCAGTTTAAGTTCAAAAGGTAGTTTTATCGCTAATAGCGATCTCTTTCAGACAAACTTTAGATTTACATGTGAACGATAAAAGACGGTGGTGTATTGTCAATCATAGTCTAGTAACAATAGTATTGAATATCTGAAATGGACCAGCTGTAGCTAATTTTAGTTAAAATACCTATGTTCTTGAGCTCTTGTTTATTAAATTATTATATTTTATGATATAAATAAATAAATAAAAAACATAAAAATATTTCAGCAAGTATGGTTTATATAGGATAAAATAAAAAATGTTTATTTGAATGCGCTGCCACAACGCAAACCGATACAGTAATATGAATCCACGAATTTCACGTCAACGCACATTTTAGAGTCCTCCCTTAACCAAAGAGAATAGTAAATATTTGACGTTTGTCACGAAATCCTCCAGAGTTGATTCGATAGCGTTAGACCAATGCTCAGTGCACAGTAACAGTAATTGTGGTTATGCGGTGCAAATATCGATTTACATGCCACTGTATAATTCAAGGGTTGAATAATGTATTACCTTTCATTAGCACATTGGCCAGTCCCGAGGCGTATTTGCACATAAATTCGCTTACCCACACCCCGAAGCCTTAGACGTGTGAACGATTATCCTTTGAAACGGAAACGCTATTATAACCCTCTTGTTTTTTATCGTAATGCGCTTTTTATTGAGAGAGTTATCACTCAATTTTACCTGGAGGAAAATCGTTTTTTTAACGAAAGAGGATAGTATTGTTTTTTATTTTTTCACAAGCATGAAAATTCATTTCCTCACAGGTTTTTTATTGGTCTCTAGTCCATTTTAAGGCATATGTTTTTTACAAGCGACGCTTAGAGTCTGTATGTATGTGTCTGGGGTGAGAGTGCCATTGTGTTTGAATACTGGCATTTTTTCTCCGAAACAGCAGAACAAAACCAACCTTTAAATCTCATTAAATACGTTATAGAAGTATTAGTATTAGGTAGTATTAAAGGAAGAAAGGTATTAAGATAGGAAGGAAAATGTCGTAAGGAAGCCAAAAAAATAGAAGGCATGTGCGATTAGTAAATGTTCCAATATGCGGGCTTGCAACCTGTCACGTGGAACGCTTACTATTTTTACTACTTGGGCATTTGCCAAATGTAATATATGGACGTGCCTCTGACTACCTTGATAACTTGATAACCTCAACCATCTACGCACTGAGTATATATCTGAGGATGGGGAATACTGTCGTGGACTTGTTTGTTTTTATAACTAGTCTTTGTATATCGAAAATAATTGTAAAAAGTTCTCTTTATAATTTAGTTAAATATTTGACCGTTCTAAATGCCAAGGTATATTATTTTGCTTAAGTACATACTACTGCCTCTACCTTTGGAGGCAATATAATTATTAGTCGTATTACCAATTATTTAATTAGTAATACGACTTAGAATTAGGTAGATGTTCTGATTCCAGCAATCGAATATAATTAATATAATTTAAAAGACATTAATGGTAATTTAATGTCTTTACTGGATACGCAACACCATCTTTTTACACGCCCAGTTTGACTGGTAGAGAATAATTTAGCATTAAGTCCTCCATATAACAACTATCTTTATATAAATAGATAGATAGTTCTTGACATGCCATTATTATTTTGGCACATAATATCTTACTTAACATTTAATGTCATAATAGTATTAAAGGCATTTGAATACAGGATATTAATTACATACGTCGCGTTGAAGGGTTAATCGTTAGATTATATTCCTCATGGGGGTCCATGAGGGGAACTCCTCAAATTTGGGTGAAAAAATAAGTTAATAAAGTTTATATTGACTTTTTATAAATTTCCCGTTATTTGAATTCGGTTTTTTATATTCAATAAAAAAAAATACACTATGAATAATCTTTATCATGATAAAATATAGCCTATACATAAAATAGTTCTTTACTTATAGATTACACTATAAAAGTATATGGTCTTAAAATGACATGGTAAATCTCTCAATATTGTGCGTTACAAACTTACATTAGCGGTTGGAATTTATGGTAGACCATTGTTTTCAACTACAATTTTAAGTTTGTTCTTCGTGTAAATTATTATTCGTACTACATAATAACCATAGTAGATAACATATTCATCGTATGAGACCCTCTCCACGCGAGTTCAACTTACATTTGCCCGGAATGTTAAGAATTCAAACTAAGTTTCAATCAAATCGGTCCCAAAAGATCTTATACAAACTTTAACAACCCACGCACCATAGAATCTTAGTGTAGTTTTTTTTTATCATAAACTTTTACCAAATATATTGAATAATATTTTATGCTAAGTTTCGAGTTTGAAAGTTCAAGGAGTACGATTTTTCATACAAACGTTTTACCCCTTTTCACCGCCTTAGGAGTAGAATTTCCTAAAATTATTTCTTAAAATTTATAATAATGCAGAAATCACTCACGACAAACTCCTTTATATAGTATTATGACTATGATTAATATTAAAATATTACTAATATTAATATTAACGAACGAAAAATCAAACCAAGTGACAGCACAAGAAAAACATAAAAATATCATTTTAGTATCTTATATTATTTGGTAAATCATTACCTAATAGAGGGTATACCGGGTAGCGACTTACCTGCTAAACCTTGGAAAATATGAGGCTGATGATGCTAAGGAACTTCCATAATTAATAAGAGAAACATTAAAAAAAATATATTATTTGTTAAGTACGAGTAAATATAGAAAGTTTTTTTTAATCTTTTTTATGTTTGGTAAGTTGCTGCCCGTTAAAAGGTGTACCGGACAGCGACTTACCGGCCAAAACTTTGAAAAATATGAGGTCAATCTTATTGAACTACAAGGATTAATAAGAGAAACATTCAAAATATATTTTAATTATCTATATTGATTGATAAGTAAACATAGAATAATAATTTTAATATTCCTTATTATTTGGTAAGTCGCTACCCGATAGAGGTGTACCGGGTAGCGACTTACCGGCTAAAACTTTGAAAAATATGAGGCCGATCCTAATGAGCTCCAATAATTGCAAGCTTAGCGCGGCACGCGTGCTATTACCTCGGAAACGGCCCACCTCCATCATTTTAATACCCATTTAATTATTATTCATTGCACGGCCACTGCTCGTCTGGAGTTTCTCCGATACCCATCTCTGTTCGCGATCGTTACCGCAAAAAGCAGCATGCTTGATAGATCCAAAAGTTTGATGGAATTTCTGAATTTTAATTTTAATTTAGTTAGCCGACATCCGGAGGTTATGGGTTGGAACCCGGTCCTGAACCCATGCAATGTTTTTCTCAAAAATCAAATGTTCGCATTAACACATGTTCAAAACGGTGAAGGAAAACATCTACGCTATAAATGCTAACTGCTTGCAAAACGTGAGCATGTTCCAAAATGTAAAAGGTCCTCAAAGATTTACGCACTGATTATGAATCTGAGGATCTCCATCAAGCAATACAGTCATGAGCGTGTTTGTTTGTTTTTTTAGTTTTTCATTGAGAATTGTAAAGCCCGCGTTTATGAATTGCGCGCTATAAGCGGAAGTGTAGAATTTCAGCTCGTAAATGAGAATCGCCAATAAATCGAGCATTATAATAAACATTAACTTTATTGTTTCCCGCTAAGCTCTCACCTGCCACCGCAACGATCCACCCGGAATTTCAACGACTTCAATTATTGAGTGTCTGTGAAAACCGAACCCTTTGGGCTCCTCAAGGGGCCAGGACTGTCCATTTCGACGGCCGATAATTCTACACCCGCGTTAAATAATCCGTTTATCCGTTCACTTTTTGTATTCTGTTCGCTTGTAAAAGAAATTTTTGGAAGATATAATTATGATTTTACTGCAAAACCTGTCGTGAATCAGAAGTCGTAAATACAGAAAAGATTGAATTGGAAAAGGGATGTCAACAATATTTCAAATAAGTTTTCAGTTTGACTTTAGAATAACAAACATCCATCCTCACAAACTTTCGCGTTTATAATAGTAGTAAGATAAGATAAGGTATATAAATATGTAGTAGAATGCATGCATTCATATATGTTTAAAAAAACACAACAGTTAATATGCATTGTCCTGACCCCACACTAGGATTCGCTATATCGTGGATGTTAGAAACTACGAGTACCATGGTACCCAAGATACCATGATCCAACACCAAGACCAAGAAAAATTATCTGCAGAACATGCGACAGCGGGAATCGACTAAGCGTTTAAGCTAGATACTCGCCCAGTGCGCGTGTAAGTCATCACACTAGTATGCTACAAACAGTGTGTTTTTTATCTCTTCCATACAAAACAAGGTTCTTAAGATTATAGAAATACAGCGTTTACACATAAATCGATCCTACGTATTCAGTTAACTCTATGTAGATAAACGGATAACGATCTATTAAGTTATTTTAAAGCTTTAGACGCTGTCATAAGATAGGACATGAATATAAGATGCCCACTAAGGCCGAATACGCTACAATACAATTAAATGGTTTGCATAATTTGCACCAATGCATTCTTCACGACCTTAGCAAAGTTCCTAGGAGAATTCTACAGAGGTTACTGAATATTTGAATGACATAATCATGTGCGAGTGAATAGAGCCAGCCAATAAACTGAATTAAATATAGTGAGGCACTGAAGTGGAAATCTTTGTCGTCCGAAGTCGCTGGTGCTAAAGAACCATGTTGCTTCAAAAAATCAAGTCACCCGGTATACCAAATCGTTGATTACAATTAAATCAACTTTAGCAACTCAGTCGCAGAATGTCTACAACAAACTGTTTCTGCTGTTTGCATCGTCAAAAAACCACCGCATCAATCCTAATTATTTAATAATCACTACCGTATTCAGTACATTACCCGAAAAGGAAACAAGTCTCAACTATGTGCGGTTAAGCATTATCGAAATGAAATTGGGGTGCTTAAACACACACGTCACGTTGTCACTAATCTGACTCTTAGCGCAATCTCTAGCCATTCCAACGGCAAAACAATACAGCCACCTTTCAAGGGAACAAAGGGGAATAACAAAAGAACGGACCAGATGAATCGCTGTTCAGCGCATTATCGGCTGGACTCGAACACGTGAGGCTACCGTTGATCGCCTTTTAAAACGAACTCTATAAAGAAAAAAGCCACTTCAATAGAGGCTAGATTGTAACAAAAATATAATAACAAAACCGCCAGTGCAGGATCAGTTTGATATTTGTTTTCGTATCCAACATTTTATTGTTAACAATGTGACCTCTATGTGACTCCAGTCGCAGTGGGCTTTGTGCTAAAAGGTTCGCGCGTTCAGTTATCAATCTACACTAAACAGGGAGTAAGCCGGTGGAATTTCACCGACTTTTTTGTTTTATGATTGACAGCACACGGGCCGTGTTCGGTCGCGCGTTCCGTGTCCAGCGGTCTGTGATCCGCTGCTAAGAGAGCTGCCTATCGGGTCGGTCTGCTCACATTGTCACACGTTGCATAATACAAAAGCTCTCTGAATACGTTTGTTAGCTTCAAACCATCGAACCGTTTCCAAAAGTCATCTCAGCAAAAAATCACTACATAAAATTGACGCAGCATGGTGAGTATCAACGTGTGCTTGAATATACTAAAACATATGTTCATCTCGTTAGAACATTAGTTGGCATATAAAATTCAATTTATGAATGAGCACAAAAAATCTTCCACCTTGTTTTTCGCGTTCATTTTGCATCAACCGACGTAGAATCCTAATTATCTTTCCCAGTTAAGCTTAAGTGAATTATTCCAGCCGCCCACTGTGGCGCACAAACAAAACGGTACCGAGTTCGCAACCTCAGTCGAAAATACTAAAACATTAAAGAGCATTCCGGGCACACGTATAATATCCGCTAAGTAGTAAGTACACGCGGGCATAAGCTGGCTATCTTGTGGGGGTAACAGAGCTGCGTTTTAGCCGGCTCAACTTTTAATAACGAACGCAAAATCATCGAATTAATCTGATTACGCTGGACCCGCATGCCGCTCGACACAACACTCGACACTAATGCTTACTTCTGAGCATTAAACAAACTTATTTGTCCCATGTAGGACCTCGGATTAGCTAGAAGCCCTCTCACTCGTAGATTACCGCAAGCCGAAGTCCCGAATAAATAACACGAACCATCACTCTCGTTCCAAATTACAGTCTCTCTCAAAAATCTGATTAGCTCTGGCGGTTGTTTGATATCATGCTTTAACTTTTAAATATTACCATGAAATATATTCACCTAGTTCCTGCTAGCCTCTTTCTAAAATAATCACTTCTGATTCTGCAACTTCTCGCTTAAATAATCTAACTTAAGAGTTGAAAGTATAGGATAGGATGTATCACGATGTATCTAGTGTAGGATGTTTTTCTTTGTCTTCGTATATTTTTTTCAGTTAATATTTCAGTATCCTTGTAAGTCGATTATGTTTTTTCCTTCCATAAACAACATTTCTTTCATGAAAATGTGTCATAATAATCTTCCATTCTGTGAGTATCAGATTCCCGTTGTGTGTATGCCCTACACAAGTTTATTTCGCTCCACGATGTTCGTGCACGATGAATTAGATCTAGCGACTAATGAAGATTTTATCTTGGAATGGAGTTAGGTGGCTGTCCTTAACTTAAACTTTGTTATGTGTACCGGGACTTATCTTCCTAAAATAGGACAGTCCAGGTCATAAATAAGGCACGGCTTTGATTTCTGAAGGTGACCCTCCATTCACGTTCTTTGGGGTTGAAGATCGTGAGATCCCCTTTAATAGTTACTGAGGAAATCTTACTTAATTCGCATAATGATCACGTAATCTCTAATACTAATCGGGACCCCTATAAATTATACGGTTTCTAAAGCTACACGTAATGTATTAAACCAGTCGCAGGGTTAAGCAAAACTTGTCTTATTTCAGATACAATATGATTTATTGATCTTACAAAATTACTTGGTATTGCCGTTTTCTATTAAATTAAATAATCATCTGCGGCGCTTCCGTTTTGAGAACAGAAGATTACTCGATGAATTTAATTTTCAAAATTATATTGTCAGTTTATCTTTAGATCTTGTAATAATAGTTATTCCATCTGGTTTGCTCGTAATTTTGAGTAGAAAATGAAGCCCATCTTTTAAGAACGTTACGTAAAATATTAAGTATGACTTTATTCGAGCAGTCAGTGCAAATGTAAAAACAAAACCAACACGCTTACGACTGTATTCCCTATTATGGACATCCTCTAATACATACTCAGTGTGTATATCATTGAGGATACCAAGTAAACTAACCAATGGCACACGCTTTGGAATTTTTGGTTTAAGAGTATGCCAGTTTGTTTGCGATGATTATCTTCACCGTTTTGAGCACGTGTACGCGCACATAACTCCATTGGGCACGAACGGGTTCGAATCCATTACCTCCATATCCGACGTCGGAGTACCACCCACTAAGTCAACACGACAAATAAACAATTCTAAAAAGTATATGCACAGATGAGAACAGCGGCGTTCAGTACCCGTATTTAACATGACATTGAAATAAATAGACTCTACTCGACCAAAGTCTTACAAAAAGACTTCGGTAATGTCGATAAAAGGTAAAGCCTATTGGCACAATAGAGGGGCAGAATACAGAAGAAGGCAGCTTGCAGAAATCGAGAGCAGATAGGCTGCCAGGGCGACACGAATGCGACATTTCAATTTGGTTATATATTATTCATGGTAATGCGTTAAAAGCGCGGGCACAAAACTGCTCGCAACGGCAAGCGGGTAATCGCTGCGCACGTGCGAACACCAGATACCTACGTAATATGGTATTTTCAATGTTGTGCTTTAAAATTGTCGTTTCGCGCCATTTGCAGTTGCCGCGCCGGTTCCGATGTGCTTCGCTTATAAAGTAACTCCACGAAATGTGGCACCCGTTTTTTATTTATACGGAATTGTATTCCACCTATCAGTGAGAATGTACTTTTAGAGTAATGGCGGCAGACTGTGCATTGTAATCACTTCATTCATGTGAAGTAAAATGAGTATGAAATGTCCAGAGGCGTCAGGGATGAGGTATCTTTTGTCGGGTAGATTCAAACAAGATCATAGATACATAGAATGTCGCACATAAATCTTTAGTCCCGCAATGGAGTGAATGAAATGGTACCACAACACTTGGGGCGCATAAATGTTCAAATAATTTCGGTGCGCGTATTCTGTAGTGAATTCCAAAAGTGAAATTTATGCCGCCGTGTCGACTTAGAACATATCAAAATATATTTAAATTCATAATTCATAATAATTTATACTTTATTAATTGCAAAACACAGGTAATGGGAATATATGTATATGTTATAAAAATGTCCACTGTATTTTACCATAGTACAATAAAATTAAATAGTGTGACTCAATTGATTTCAGTGTACTAAAATAATAGGAATAGTTGCTTGTGAAATGTAAGAATTAATGGAATAAAATTCAATATACACTCATATGATATAAAACAGCTACAATAAAAACACACATTATAAAAACATTCTTTAAAAAATCACCATAAAAATTGAATAAACAGAAAAGCCCATCAGTTTACACGAATCGAAGCTCAGTAGGCAAAGGGGTTTTGTACAGAATTTGAGTTCACATAAATTATTCATTGTCGAAGACACGGGAACGAAATTTGTGTAAGTGCGTTGTGAACTGGCCGATCTCGCCATCTTTATTTCATTCCCAGTAAATGGAGAACGTTGTTCACAAACCTTGTGTGTGTTATCGGGGTTTTTATTTATACGACTGTCATGTTTCATTTATCTTGGCTAGAATATTAGATGTTTCTCGGCTTAATTTAACAAAATCATATTATTTCAGAAAAATAAGCGGAACCTTTGAATGAAAATTTTTGTATATGCTGACATGTCACGACGGTACGAAAAAAAACTCAATTTTTCCAAATAAAATATAATAGCTTTGAATAGGTAAGCTTGAATGAATATTCTTTTTTGATCTTAACAAAATAAGGAAATCTGTTTTCCAGCTTTTTGTTGTCATACATAAAAGATGAAAGCGGTTTAGAAAAGGCGGTAAGGAGAATTTTCCTAGAAGTGCTTAGTTTTAATGTCAGTGAATTGCCTTTCATCTCGGAGGAACTTTACAGCCTTGGCTTTTTATTCTTCGATAGGCAAAGTGACCATAACCCACTTCATATTATGATATAGCTTCAGTAAAGTATACCTAATGGTCCTTTTATATTTTGTTATAATAAGAATACTATAATGATGGAAGGATGAATAACTATTAAGTTATGAAAATTTTTATCGACCAATATAATAAATGCTAAAATAAATCTAGTAAACCATAAAGCAGGTATTCTTTATACATTTTCCGTTTCCATCAATCAATTAAATATCAAAATCAATGACTAACCAATACAAGTCATCAATGAAATGTTTGATTTGGACCCCATCGTTCAAACCAGCCGTGTTTGCGTTGTTGAGTGTGCGTGCGGACGCATGCACCACGCGTGATGGATGAACGAACAGCCTATATATAAGCCGTTCGTACGAAACCCTCGCATCTCGCAAATTAATCAGGCTCACAAACTACGAACCCCTTAATTTTATTCCTTGCCTTGTTTTGGGGAAAATTGTTGACCTATATAAACCGACCTAGCTAAACGTTAACCATATCTCTAGGGCCAGTTTTCTGAATCTTAAAGTCAATTTAGACTCAACCATATATTCCATGACAGTTCTTCATGTAAATGTGTTTAGTTCTTGACCAACCAGGTCAGGTTACTTTTCAAAAAGTAATGTAACCATTAACACCCTGTAGAAGTCTACTGCTGGACTTATGCCTCCCCTAAAGAGTGCAATGGCGAACGATCTTAGGCTATCTCCACTGACTTCCCGCAACGTATGACATTTACGATGTCTTTCTATAAACCTTGGAGGAAATAGGAGAATACATTGCATGGGAAACATGCCGGACGGTAAAAATAATGGTGCCATGTAGACTTTATTTTAAAAGTGGG
This sequence comes from Perizoma flavofasciatum, assembly GCA_958496245.1. Classification (NCBI taxonomy): domain Eukaryota; kingdom Metazoa; phylum Arthropoda; class Insecta; order Lepidoptera; family Geometridae; genus Perizoma; species Perizoma flavofasciatum. The sequence continues at coordinate 5,163,170 of OY292425.1, read as the reverse complement.
TACTTAAAAATTAATGTGACTTGTATAAAAAGAGAAGTACCAAGGTCTGTTTCACAAACTAAGCAGGAAAAAAATTGAGATATTCCACGGTGACTCACCTGTGACCCTCTCGTGCCATCGTTTTATCGGCACCCGAGACATAAATTACAAGTAAAAGTAATCGCTGAAACTTTCCTGAAGCAGGCCGGAGGGCCAGAAGCCTGGAATTTGTGCCGAATTACCTGCCACTGGTTTTAAGACTTGCAATTTATCAAGCCCCCCGTCTGGATCGGTCGCGGCCCGATCGGCCACCCGCCCGGAAAATCGCCGATGTCGTTATTTTAAGGATGTTACTGAAAGTATTAGTTTCGACACGGTCTTTACGGCCAAATATCTTTTAATGAAAGCAATAAGCATTTAGCAATAAGCTACTTAGCACATAACAAGTCCTGGGAAAGTCGTGATATAAATATATGAACCAAACTAGCGGTTCAGTGCGTACATATCGCAACCGCATGCATTAGGGTATCTTGAAAAAAGGTTGGTTTTGATTGACGCCGGCAATCGGCTTAATGTAACCTCGAGGCAAGTTTTGCGCGGCACAAACGACTGGTTAAATTCGGAGGTCGACGCAAAGCGGCACAATCTCTCAGGCGTCACACGGAAGGAGCTTTCCATTATAATTCATTACCCTATTCATATTTGTCTTAAGAGTTGACTTGAGTACCAGCGCGATGTATGAATAACAAAAACATAAAGATGCGGAACGAATTTTTCGGCGTAAAAATTAGTGGAAAACTCTTCGTCCTGGGAAAGAGCTTTTTAGAACTTTTTAACATGTTTAACATTCTCCGTTTGATGTTGAACAGTATTTTAAAAGCATTAGGTTTTTGTGCTTCTATTTCATACCTAATCAAAAAACAAAGTAAGCTTTAAAACTACCGTTATCAAATCAAGTTCAATGGATTCCCCAAATTAAAAGGGACCCTACGTGACTAGCCGATCGAGGCAATCACGTGATATCTCACAAATACGGAACAACCTGTCAGATGATCGCGTGCCGCCATCGGTCGATGAACCCCAGATACTCTCCCAAAAAGAAAACCTTACGCAAACTTGTCCTATAGCCGTATGGTTTATTTTCGTCGTTCAAGTTTACGTGACTGGAAATAGTAAAATCGGATGATGATGTTGATAATGTAGGTCGTAATGGGCCATTGCCAATAAAACCTTATAGGTAAGCGATGGATTAAAAGGAATTGGGTCATGGCAGGCCCATGCCTTATGAAAATAACGTGATCCGGCAGGGTGCTCCCATAGTAAACGAGGGAAGCGAAGTACCCATTGTGTTATCTAGCTGTTTCTTATGTCGGAACAGTAGGAATGCAATCCGATCGCGTACGCAAGTTACGGCTGTAATATGCCCAATTGTATCGTAAATATGAGGAGTGCTTACCTCTATGGTTTGATTAAAAAATAAGTCAGGTTCTCAGAAGATAGTAGAAAACGGATTTTGATAACATAAGTAGGCTGGGACATCGTCATAGGACCTTTACAGGACAAAAATTGTCGTATAGATGAGATGAGTATAATAAAAATTGTAAAACTGCATTTATTTACAACTCAGAAAGCATAAACCTTTAGCAAATTAAGATGGATAAGGAGTAAGTTAGGTTAAGATCTTATTTACTTTTGTCAGGTAAATGGCGGCCAAAGAACGACCAATCACACTGTTAGCATTACATCGCGGGACTAAAAGTAAAGTTACATGCACTCAATGGGAGACGTCTTAAAAAGTTTCGATCGAAAATGCCAATGAAAAGCAGCTACTTCGCAATACCTATCGTCCACTTTTCTCGGAAAAATGAATAATGTAACAGTCATCGCGGCCAAATTGTACCTCGTGCTTTCTCTATAATAAGCTAAATCAAATTATAGTAGACAACTTACCTACTATTATTGGAAGTAGGTAATTTAATACATGTAGGTATTTTACCCCCTATTATTGTAGAACGGTTGTATGAAAGAAGATTAAGAAAAACCAGTATAAAAGTCGAGCGTGAATGGGATAGTTGGTAGAGGAAGGCCTACTAAGTGAACGTACACTGACCAAATTGGAGACGTTCTGGAGAAAGGCAAAATCAAGAGTACCCTAAACCCAGCTTGTATAAAGAATGTGATGAGGATGAATGAAGAGCATACCTCCTATGCTAGGATCATATGGAAATCTGTGGTATCTGCCCACCTCTTCGGGAGACAGGCTTGGATTTATGTATGTACTCGTATGTATTATTTCCGTTCTCGCAATTCCTTTAAATGTTTGTAGAATAGTGAAGGTTTATTTCCTTATCATATAAGTAAGTTACGTGGAGCTCGAATGAGCAATAATTATTCAATTTTAATTTGTCCACTAGGACAAATCATCAAAACAAATATATACAAGTTGTTCGAATTGATCGATTTAGGTATTATCGATCGATCTATATGTATTAGCTATAAGACCGCCCGTAATACTTCCGCCAGCTTGTTATTTGCTTTGTTTGAATTTGTATCTTATTTGCTGTATAATAAAGTGTTATATATCTTTCTACCTAGATTAATTTTCATGAGATCACTCAAAGATCAACTCTTACACAGTAAAGAAGAAAGTCATATTCTTGCATAAGCTGAGCTAACACCTTTTTAGCGCGACATTGAACTGTCTAGATGGATCAGAAACCCCTGCTTGTTATCCTCACAGATCTACATACTGAGTATGGTTCTGAGGACTTTCATAATGGGATTGCAGTCGTGAGCGTGTTTGTCTTTTTATATTGAATTAACTTAGTGATACTAGACGTAGCTGCTTATTTGTTATTGGTAAACATGTGAAAGGCGGTTGTGGGGACCGGGTCGCGGTTATGTTTTGCGCGCGGGTCATTTGAGTCCGCCGTTACCAACAGCAGGCAACCCACACGCAGAATGACCTCTTAATTTCACACGGTATTTTACACTCACGGTGAACGTTAAAATTCATTTTTCGAGCACATGATACTTGTTTACAAGACCAATTTCCACCAACTATTTTAGCAACATAACATCAAATATTTACAACAGATTTACCGCCCCATTGTTCGGTGAGACTTCGATCTCTCGACAGATAAGGCCCTAAGCCAATACCGTAACTTCTGCCCGAAAACTTGGCGGCCGCAGTGGTCGCTCGAAATTTTCGTGTTGCCGATAATTTACATAATAGAAGACTGGTGGGTTCATCTACTATCGGGGTCATCCAAACTTCTGTGGATTAGAGCTTTCACGGGCAAGGCTTATCGGATTTTCAGCGAATTTCGGGTTGCTTGTGATAGCGACGTCATTATCGATATCCGATTTATATGCAGATTGGGAAGCGTTGGCGTGGGCGCGGCTTGTGACGTCACGCGGCTCGCGCCCTCGCCTCGCCACCCTGTCTGTGCGAGCCGCGAGCGATCACATAAATAATCCACTTGCCGACCGCCACCGCGGACCATCTTCAACTTTGTCTTATTTGAAGATTATACAATTAATCCCTTCCCGTTACACTCCCGTTGAAACTGAAATCCTTGTTCAACTTTTGCGCACTCGACCCGCCCGAGACAGAGCCTCCATTGTAAGGATTTAACAATTTCTCCCGCCTCGTTGCATTTCACAGAGTAATAATAAAATATCACAATGGATGTCAACTCTATTCAAGATCAGTATCTGAGGCGGGGAGCGTCACTCGCATAATTCAACAAATCAGATACGGTTTAAAAATAAAAGGACCTGCTAAGCTTTTATAGGTTTAATTGCTAATAAGAACATAATATCGTTAAGGTATAAATAAGTTCACATACATGTTCAACACTCACATAACTATTTCTGGCCTTACATTATGATTACCTGTGTCTCTGATGTACCCGAATAAACCCAGAATTAATATTTGCAGCATATGCAAACATCTTCAGGGTTTCAGGGCGGATACTTTTTCGGCAGCGCGTAGGTCTGACAACTTCACTAATAAAACCTGGAATAGAGACGCTCAAGATCGAGGAGGGTAACGAAAGAGAAAGGAGGCCTATTATACCCAGCAGTGGGTAATTCCGGAAAAAATATAACTTCTAATTTGGTTGGAAGTTCAATAAATGCTTACATGGAAAAATTCAATGCAATTGTGAAAGCAATCGCTTCCTTGTGGAACTAATGATGTACTTCGATGCTAATAATAAGTAATTTCGAAAAGGAAAGTGAGTATGGAGCATTCCACCACATTTCCCATAGGTAATGGCTGCAACACAAGACTAACGAGTGAAACTTCAGAGGCTCATTATTCCGCAGTGATCGCTCTTACGTCTAACATTTTTCACTTCCATAATCCAGTACATTATGGATTATGCTGTCCCATCCCCGACACGGTAAATCAATTAGGTGGACCTGCAAGTTTAGGTTGCAATTAAGCTTTTAGTATAATTATCGGTAGAGTAGACCAGTGTCACTTCGCTCTAGCCCGCAATGTACAATATGTTTTATTTGATTAACTACTATGCTTACACGCATATCAAACGCGCTAGCAACTATGTCGAAAATTCGCCCATCACGCGCTGGATTTTGGAAAATATCGAAAATTTTGCTCCAACATATTAACGTTCCTATAGCGTTTGTCTACCTGCCACAGGGTGACTATTCTACATACATACATACATAAACTCACGCCTGTTTCCCAGAGGGGTAGGCAGAGACTACGGATTTCCACTTGCTACGATCCTGACATACCTCTTTTGCTTCATTCACTCTCATTACATTCTTCATACATGCTCGCCGGTTTTGGGTACTCTTGACTTGACCTTTCTCCAGAACGTCTCCAATCTGGTCAGAGTACGTTCGCCGGGGTCTACCCTTTCCAATTATCCCATTCACGCTTCCCTTATATATACGTTTCGTCAATCTCCTTTCTTCCATCCTTTCTACATGCCCAAACCACCTTAGCATACCTTTCTCTATTCTTGTCACTATATCTTCTTTCACTCCACAACGCTCTCTTATCATAGTGTTCCTCACTCTATCTCTCAAAGTCAAACCACTCATACTTCTCAAAGCTCTCATTTCAACTGCATTTATTCTACTTTCATGTTTCTTCTGCCATACCCAACTTTCACTCCCATACATAAGTGTCGGCACTACTACTCCTCTATGTACAGCCAGTTGTGCCTTCTTGGACACATTGCGGCTGCTTATAAAGGAATATAGTGCCCTATTCACTTGATTACCAAATTTACTTTCGTTCCTTTCATCTCAAAAGTGTCATGCATTATAGTTACCATCTCCTGCAACTCATCCGCCGACGACGCAAGTATTACCTGATCATCAGCGTAGAGACGACATTTGATAAGGAACTCATTCATTCTTAACCCACACTCACGGTCTTTCAACTCTTGCACACAACTGTCCATGAATAGGTTAAACAGCCACGGTGACGCTACACATCCCTGTCTAACACCCTTTTCGATGTTAAACCATTCAGTATATGACCCGTGCATCCTCACGCAAGCACTGGAATCCTCGTAGAGAGATTTCAAAGCTCGAATAAGGTTGCTGCTTACTCCATACATAGATAGTACCGACCACAGTTCATTCCTCCTCACTTTGTCATAGGCCTTCTCCAAATCCACGAATGCGCAATAGACCTTTTGACTTTTGGCCAAGAACTTTTCAGCTATGCATCGCAAGGAGAAGACCTGATCCGTACATCCCATACCCTTTCTAAATCCCGCTTGTACATCCTATATTTTCTCATCGGTTTCTTTCACAACTCTTTCAATCAACACTTTCGCATACAGTTTGCCGACGACGCTGAGTAGGCTAATGCCTCTATAGCTTTTGCACTCTTGATGCGAGCCTTTTCCCTTATACAATGGTACAATGATGGCCTTACACCAGTCACTCGGGACTTTGCCGGTACTCCAGTACAAATTAAACAGGCGATACAGTTAGCTTGCTATAATGCCATGTCCAGCCTTCAGCATCTCAACTGTTATCCTGTCATACCCTGCATACTTTCCTGATTTCATACTTTTCAACGCTTTCACAATTTCATCCATGCTAATATTACTTTCAGCTTCGACTACATTTTCAGTCAGAACTAAGGCAGGCAGGCTGTACCTCCTCTCTTTCAAACAAACTTTCAAAATACTCTTTCCATCTCTTTAAAATGCACTCTTCTCCATTCACTAAACTTCCATTCTGGTCTCTGATTGAGTTCAGCTCGGAACTCTGGGTTTTGCCTCTGACTGAACGGACGGATTTCCAAAAAAACTTTACGTTTGTCCGAAAATCCTCAGATAACCTCTTATCGAACACATCTTTCTGCTCATCTTTCTTCCTTTTAACTATTTCTTTCACTAACCCTTTCATTCTCTTATATTCATCCTTAGCTTCTTCAACACAATTCTAATGTTCTAAATGTTAATTTAACCCCAATTGTCATGTTAAGGTAGGATTTTTTTTCAGATTTTTACTAGACTAAAGTACCTACGTACTATATAATTTATGATTGAAAAATAGGTATTCATTGTACTTTTGGTACGATTATTTTTTTTTATATTAGAGTAAAAATCAGTAGATTCCGAGAATTTTTATTTTATTTATTCATTGATAATGCATAGGTGATTTAGATTCGAGTTTTTACAAGGTTGAGCGAGAAATATAATAGTATCTCCCTATAATCTACCTTTTTGCCTTAAAATTTTACTTGTTACATGCACCTGGTCTTGTTCTAGTTTGTCATCTGGCAAAAGGTAGAAAAAAGTCTTAAAAAAAATAACCAAACATCCGTGCAAAATTACAAATGGCTTATAATTTTTCAGTTGAAATATTTCGACCACCTTCCATGCATTTTACCCGTGTGTAGCTGCATAGTTTTTAGAGGAATTTGCAAATTTTAACGCATTCATTTTTTTTTAAAGTAGCCTGAAAGCCAACACATCATTCATCTTTTGGCCGAGCTGTCTATTATGAGTTGCAGTTTTAAAAAGTTAATAATTAACACCGCACCGTTGTCCGGTCATCCAGACTTTTGAAGTGTTCGTAAAGTTTGGAAATAACCCAATAAATTAAAAGCCTCAGGCCTGGGATGATGATTTTTTATTCTTTAGAGTAACGTTGAAAATAAATGCACCGGCCTACCAATAAGACCTATGCTTATGTACAAAATCGGTTTGTTTTCTCTTTTAATAGGTTTCACTCGAATAGGAAAGAAAACCGATGTTATTATGAAGTTGAACAGCTTCAAAAGATCCAATGCTCCTTTGATGTCAGCGACTTCTATTCAGCTCTGTAGATGACAATAGATTTTTTAAATGTTTCAGTTTCGAACTCGAACAGTTTCGAACTCGGATTTACAGTCGTTGACTTATAGGTTTATATTTTACTAGCTTCTGCCCACGGCTTCGCCCGCGTGATACCCGGATAAAAAGTAGCCTATGTGTTATTCTGATGTATAAGCTTTATTACTTTAAAGTTTCATAAAAATCTGTTCAGTAGTTTTTGCATGAAAGAGGAACAAACATCCTCACAAACTTTCACGTTTATAATATTAGTAGGATTTTTGTGGAACTATTGACCTCATTATACTCGTAGAAGCAGCTGCAGTAAACTTTTGAAGAGTCTAATTTAACAATAACCACTGCAACCAGTTTTTGAGACAACTTAATCAAGATATGATTCTTTACTCCCACCCAGTTGATAGATTTCAATTCCTGTCGAACGAATCACTGCAGGTTAATAAGTAATGAACTAAAGTCGTCCAAGTTTTGTTTGTCAAAGTGATTATTCAAATACGAAAATCGTTTTGGGTTTGGCTGAACTTCTCTCATATTTAATTCACATAATTTTTTTCACGATTCTAGAAATTAGTAATTGTTTGTAAGTTTTCTTTCAACGACATTATATAGCACTTTATGGAATCTTTTGAGATAAAAACACATCTGTTCGAATACCCTACATTGTTTCAAATACCTACATACAAAATTAACTTGTCATAATTGTTAATATTTAAAGTTATTATTCATAGTAACAGCCAACTGTTTTAACTAAAAAAATCATAAATGATACCTACTACATGATATCCTAATAATATAAATATGTCGCTTAAAAGGATGACCATTTTATTTCTAAATTTCCTTAATTCTGTTGTAGTTAACTGTGTAATGGTTAACTAGCATTTCAAAACATTGCACTATCTGACTAGTTATATCTACAATTTTAACTCTATTTGGCGATGTTAGGATCTGCGCTGACATCCCGCATGGGGTGAGCTCTTCCCCAATCCATATTTTACCCTAACCAACTACATAGCTACAGCTGGATGTACCTATAGCCTTCCAGACATGAGGGGTTTAGAACGTTGTACAAATAATTAGTCATATTTTTTGTCGGGTAACTCAGTTGGCTCGTCAAATGATTAAACCCTAAAATACGTAGAGATGTACTATAATATTCCAACAACTAAAAGTTAAAAGTTATCTTTGGTCAATTAATGAAAATGTTTTATTTTTCATGCGTTAAAAAATATCATTTATCTTTTTGGAACCAAGATGTATATTGCCAATATTAAAGCTAGTCAAAGCAGAAGTTTCTATTACAAATTAATGCTCAAACCAAGCCGGTTTCCACAACCAGGAAAATAGCCCGTCGATACAATCGCCCCGATAACTCCAGATATTTAATTACTGTTGCCTTATAAAGTATTCTTAAGGGGTATGTTAATAAGGAAGCTGAGTCGGGAAAACTTTATCCAGAAAACTAATCCAATCCCGAGATTATTTCCAACTCCCAATCAATTCGCCTATAAAGAGGGATGGTCCAGAAAAGTAGTTGGATAAAGAATCGTTGTAGAAGTATATACAGCTGGCAATAGGTAGTTTGAAAGTTTCTGAAGCATTCATCTTCAATCAAGCCTTACTCATACCTTCTTTTTATTAGTGAGAGTATCCGGGTTTGACCCCCATGACTTCAGTCTGCATATAAACTTAACATGACTTTTCACCCATTATCTCAGCGTTGCATGCGTCTATAGGTTACGGTAATCGCTTACCAACAGGTGGGCTGCATGCTTGTTTGTCACTTTAATTTTATAAAATAAAATTAAACCTAACTTAGCTGAGGTTAGGTAAATTGTTAGTTGTTTTAAAAAACACCCACGCAACTGTGTTCTCCATGATGGATAAATTATTGCTAGTTATTTATTGGTAGTGTCTTAAAGATCCCAAAGCCAACCCAATGTAAAACACCGCGCAAGCATTAATTCCGAAAAACTGCCACCACAGAGAAAAGGGTTGTTATTTATAGAGCCCCGAGGCCAGAGTGTATCTGGCTCTATTAACTCCACTAATATTCTTCTTCAAGTTAATTGTTATGTTGCCTTTAAGAGCAGGTGGTTTGTCTCATTACCCTGCCGCGGGCAGGCTAATGTCCCGAGTCGAGCCTCGACACGGAACCACAGAAGAAATATTGAGTTTACGTTGAAAAGTCTCACTACCACACGATAACGGAGTCAGCAAGTGACTGTTTCATTTTATTTGAGACTAGCTACTACACACGGTTTTACCTGCGTGGTACCCGGAAAAAAGTAACCGATGAAAAGTAGAAACGCATTCGAATTACTGTTTTTTCGTCAACCTACGTTGATTACGTCCAAATTGATCTCCACGAAAAGTCTTTTATTGTAACAAGATAATATACAACCTATTTACACCCTGAAGGTCCATACTAAATATTGTCGAAAGAATTTTTGAAATTGGGTGAGTAATTTCGGACATTACTTCCTACATAGTTTAATTTGTATAATATTAGTGTTGAAAAGATACAACGCGGAATAATACTTGAAATTTTCGATGTCCAGATATATCGTTTCAATCCATCGCCTCAAGCGATAAAATTCATTGTACATTACCAGCTTATTTGAAGTGAAATTCTCCTGACGAAATCCGGAAATCTGAAGGAGCCCGCGGAAATATTTTAACAAATTAAAAACTTTTCCTTTATACAATTTAAGAAGAGCATCCTTATTGTGACTTGGTTTATTGAGTCTGATGGAATTTTTAATAGAAAAAACATTGAATTGGCAAACATAATTTTGGAACCACCCACGAACGATTGGCAAAGAATTTGATTTGGAAAGTGTACATAATCTGACGAAGTTCTTTCTCGTTCTCATAATATCCATTATAAAATTTATTAATCTATACAAAAATTTGAATTTGTACTCTAATTCAATTTGATTGAAATTAAATGTTATCCTTTATCGTAAGCTAAAGCTGTTATATCATAATTCCAAACAAATATCTTAAACTCGCTGCGCTAGATGTTCCAACCCTCTTTTATGAAGGTAAAATGTATTTATGCATGCCCCCGGCCTGCATTTTTTAGGTATTATTCTGATCTCAAAGCTTCACTTAAGTTTCAACAGATATATTAGCCTCGATTCTGTAGTACACTGACTAAACTAAATTTAAACTGTCGCTCTCTTTTATTGATAGTGCAAGCAAAAAAGAGATAGCTACAATTTTAGTGCTGTCAAATTAGTCAGATTTAAGTTTTCCATACAAATATTAGTCGTGATATAAAAACATGCTGACTATAAACATGAAGAAAAGCGGCACGTAAACTGATTTGACAGCAAAACACGGCACTAAAATTGTAGCTATCTCTTTCTTGCGTACACTATAAGTAAAAGAGAGCGATAGTTTAAATTTAGTTTAGTCAGTGTACTAACGAATCGAGGCCATTGAGAATACTTTAAATAAAACACACAAATAGTAAGATCCTATTCACAACTTGTAAGCTACAAGTTTCCGGACAGTTTGCCCGCTTTACGACCAACCCGTCTTACGTCTGACAGACGAAGTGTCGGACCAACAGTGTTGATTGACTTGTGGTCTGCCGCTGGACGATGAACAAGTTAGGTGACCACTGGATTCTAACTGAGGAAACAAGACGCATAGTTCGCGATCCCTGCGAGTTGAGGGTATTAGTTTTGGAATGACTGATGAGCATTGTGATTAGAGCGCAGATTTGCAATACAAAAAGCAAGATATTACCCAAATAAACATTAAAGTAAGAATAAATACTTCCGTTTTTACAGTATCCTTACATGCTTACCTATAAGTTTTTTTTACATATATTTTTTTAGACCAACCTGTTGGTAAGCGGTTACCGTAACTTATGGACGCTGGCAATATTTTTTTTTATATATGTGAGCCCTTTATTCCTTTTCTTTCAAGTGAATATTGGCGCTGAGAGATTTTATTGTTTGAAAGCAAACTTTAATGGGTACAGGATGGTGATTATACATATGTACATAAAATACACGTCTGTTCCCCGTTCCCCGGACCACAAATTTTTACTTGCTACGATTCTGACATACCTCTTCTCTTTAATTTAGCCTGATAACATTCTTCTTGCAAGCTTGTTGGTTTAGTGTACTCCTTGGTATTTCTCCAGAGCGTCACCAATTTGTTCAGAGTACGTTCGCCGAGGCCTTTCCTTTCTAACAGCTACCCCATTCACGCTCGCATATGGTGATAATATCTCCAAATAAAAACTACTACTGTGACCTAATACTGTACTATCAATAGAATTAGAGTAACATCGTCAGGGAAAAATATGCACAAACAGCAAAAAAACTTGATTAAATTTCCGTGTGGGCGATGCCGCGGGGCAAATTTAACGGTATGTAAACATTCCGTGTTTAGAAATCAAAGCGTCAAGTCGTGACGTCATAGACGCACACGCAAACCAAACAGACGCGATGCACACGAGTGCAATGCAAATACCAAGCCGATTGTTCAGAATATTAGTTCCAATGGTAAATGTTGGTTGTTTTGAGCCGGCGATCGCGATATAGCATGCCCGGTTTGATGGATTGCACTGAATGTAATGCGCTATTCGTGGCTACAATTTCTTGCTGTAATGATGTCATTTTATTTATTGCCTGTCTCGTTTTGTTAGTGTGATGATTAATTGTTGAACGAAAAAAGGTACAAAAGGCAAAGTGTTGTTTTGTCTTGCATAGTTCAAGCTCTTATTTTCTCTAGCAATGATCATAATAGTAGTAACATTTTCAGAAACTCGTGCGCATTGACACGTGCTTAAAACGGTATAGGAAAATATTCTAAGAAAATCGGCATGCCTTAAAACCAAAACTTCAAAGGCATGCGCCATCGGTTCGCTCTAAAAAATTGGCTTTTAGCTTGCCACCTGTCACGTGGAATGGTAAATACTATAATGTTTGGTGGTTTGGATCTGTGAAGTTAAATTATGGGAATTACAGTCGTGAATGCAAAAAAAAAATCAACAGACGCAAGCATAGTCCAGACCCTAGGATTGCCTGTGTCGTGGATATCAGGAGGTACGAGTACATTTGTATCACAACACCCAGTCATGGAACAAATATCTGCAAAATATGAAAACATTTGTCCTGTAGCAGCAATCGAACTTGCGCCTCTTGCGTCGTCGTAAAAGGCTTTTTTCAAATTCGACTAAATATATGTATTGTTTAGTTGAATTCAGTATATTTAATTGTATCCAGATAATGTATCAAGTGATCAAAGAGAATGCAAGGGTGTTTACATACGAGTAGGTATCAAAGTTGAGCATTTTTGCGTCTTCGAAAAGGCGTTAAAACAAAACATGTTCAGTCTAAGAATCTAAGAACATCTGCTTCGATGTAACACTGTCAGTTTGAGACGATAGATAAATTATTTATTGCATACCAAATACAAAACATAGGAATTTATAACCAAACAAAGTACATTGAGCCGTCTAACTGAAAATGTTCTATTCCAGACAACTTGTCTAATTTAAGAGAGCTATATATGAGATCATATCATGTTACTTTTGTCCTTAATTTAATTGTTATTGTTACACTGATTGTGATGTTTCTATGCAAATACTAATTGACAGATGATTTGTTTTTATGTTGAGAACGAATACAATTAAAAAAACGTTTTATCATTAGAAAACTGTCGAATACATTTTCATTGTCAATTCATAGCAAATTTTATATTTTTTCATAATTCTAGAACACAAAGTTAACAGTTAAGAAAAATGTAGCTACGAATAAAGTATTATGATATGTCCTGGAATCAGCCAAACACGAAGCATACCTCAGTTTAATAATTTTTCTTTAATTTTTTGCAAGGAATTAATTTTAGAGTCCTGTTCAATGATACACCACACGGTAGAGCGCAATGGGGAAAAATATACCATAGTTAACATTTTATTTAAAATATAATAAAAATCACGATGAGCGATTTTTAGAATTGTATAACACTTATCAGTAAAAAAGTATAGATTCGCTTAAAACTAATAAAAAAATCGGCATGTTACACACGGGCAAACAGGCGAACATGACGAAATTATAAGCGATTTATATTATTATTTATCTTTGGAACCTTAAAAACCAACAATAGGTACCGAATTCAATAGTGTTTACCACTTAGCCGTCGTAATGTCCCACTAAATCTTAAATAACAAAAGAAAAAATTAAGTGGGTAGTCTGAAACGTACACGTAGGAAATTACCACGACAGGTATCCCCTGGGACGGACTGGGTGTCTCCCCTTAAATGAAATACTTAATAATAGAGCTCAGTACAAACGTAAAGGCATTAAAGAAAATTGTACCCTTTGTTGCAAGTGCGCGTTTATTGATATGAATTGTGTATTACGTTTAACTTTTTTGTTGGTTTTTGAGAGCCGTGTTTGCGTAGGTTTTTGTACTTTTCTAATCTAATGGTCGTATGTTCGAGCCTAGTCGTACACCAAAGGATTTTTGCACATAAACGCGTGTTGAAAACAATGTAAAATACATCCTGTTGAAACCAGTATGCTCTATAAGCAAAAAAAAATTAAGGCATGTACCAGTGGTTGGTGTTCTAATAAAGTAGATGGGCTTGTAACCTGTCACGTGGAGTACTACTATGCAAAACGTGTGTGCCAAATAAAGGTGGAGAACTTTGAATATAATTTTTCGTCTTTGGTTCAGAGATTTGCAAAACTATATGAGGAGATAATATTACTTATATTACTATCCGGAAAAAGACTAAAGCAAGTGACGTAGTCCAATAGATATCAGCGCTAAAATGGAAATGGGCAGGCCACCTGCAGCGAGTAACACTCAATAGATGGTCCCAATTAACCACAAATTGGATTCCTCTCAAAAGGTGGAGCGACAACATCATAAAGGTGGCCGGAAAACTTTGGCCAAGACTAGCGGCAGACAGGGACGCGTGGAAAAACTTGGAGGAGGCTTTCACCGTTTTAGGCGGTCCTTACACTACCTAACCTCTCAATTATATAATTTCACGTTTATTTTTTAGGATAATTTTAATTAACTAAGAGTTAAATTAGTTATTATAAGTACTTAAGTTTAGTTATATTTTGTGTATAGTGTTAAGGAAATAAATTATTTTCTCTTATTTTTTTTTTTATTTTATATAAGGAGATAGACAATCAGATAACAACAGCATCTCGCTTGAATCTCTTGAAACCCTAAAGTATAAAGAAAAGCATCAAGCTCAACAAAACCATAAAAAACGGTAGCAAAATAACCAAACTTTATATAACACTGGCCACCGAACAGCTAAAGCCAAAGCCAAAGATGTCGCTCTCAGATTATTTTTACTCCCCTACAAGCAATCATTGTTTTATTCACTACGTAGTCTAGCCCCTATAAAAAATCCACAAACATTGTCTCCTATTTCGTTCACTTATTGGCCACTTGAAAAATATTCGTGTGGAATTAGCAAAGTTCTCAGGAATACCACATTGGGGGTTTTCCACAGATTGTGTTAAAGTTACTAGTGTCGAGCCATACAGTGTCCGAATATTAAACTGCAAATTAGACCAACCAACGCGTCGATATCGATGGTCTTATTAGGCTCTTGTTAGGGAACACTTGAGCTTACGTGACTCTAGATAGCTCTAAGCTGGCTATTTCACTGCATAATTTTGACAGCCCTGGGCAACAGTTATAAGCCAATAAGTTACAGAATTTATTACTACTAGTTATAATTTCCGCAATTTTCTTATCACGTTCATGAAGGCGAAATAGTTTTCCCCTTCTGACCGAATCTGATACAATCAGCATTAGCTTAGGTAATAAAAACCGAACACTTGCTAGGTTACAAGCCGCCCGACCTAAAACTCCAGCCTTTCGTATTCTATCATCAATTTCAGCGCCCCCTTGTGACATTTAGTGATAAAATATATCATACAAAATTTGAAAAATGTCTTGGCTAACAATAATAACAGACAAAACACTAAAAACAAAAGAGCATCTTACTCCAAATACATAACTAGCTACATGCGTCGCGGGTAAAAAAGTTCGAATCGAATTAAAAGGAGATCTACAGATAATCACAAAATGAACATTAACTCAAAAGACACCTCAGAGGTTTAACATTGATCACCAAGCCAAAGTTCGGTTTCACGGTAACGTCGCCCAAGGGAATAACCCAGAACAGGAGTGTGCCATCCCTGTCACACACACTCCATCACCGCTCCAAAAGAAAGTAACGACAAGATATAGTCCTCACAAATTGCCCGTAACAATGCCGCATTAGGTCACAATCTATGTCGCAGGAACACAGAATAATCTATATTTTTTTCGATATAATCCTTATTGATTCGACCAAACGACGACAGAGAACGGCGTATTATGATGAAATGTATTGTGATTGGTCTGTATTTCGGTATTTGTGACCGAGGCAATAAATCCAGTCATTATCTAAGCTAATAGATATTTATTTCTTTGTGATTTGGAATTACAGTCAGTTTTGTCGTCTTGTATAATCAGTTTGTTTTGGCGTCCATTGCCTCTGGAGGAAAGACAGACAATTGTTTGTATTTTGCTAGCTTTAGAATAGTTTTATTGAAGTTGGGTCTCTTCAAGGTAAAAGTGAATACGTTTCTTCTAGACCTCCATCGTCAACCATTTCATAACCTACCATCAAGTAAGATTAAGGCCAAATAAAAGTATATTCTTGATAAAATAAAAATTTAATACATCATGTCGTTAAATTATCGGCACATTGTAATACATACACAATACTTATCTATGTATATTCTAATGTTCCTGATTCAATGAGCTGCCTACATAACGTGAAACTATATGGTTGCATGCCAAATACGTGGTTAGCAAAATGTAACGCCACTATCACACTGCAAGCCAGTGAGGCAGTCAAATGATTCAATTGAAAGAAAAAAGTAAACTTTTTCGTTCCAAACGTAGGATTTTGGACTGATTTTGAATCAAAATGATATTATTCACTTTTTTGTAATACCAGGATGTTGTTATCCAGGGTGTCTACGTAGCACCCGTGCCGGTATATTTTGGGAACGAAGATTTAGACCCTATCGAGTCGGGCGATTTAACTAGGTAAGTTAGGCCTCAGAAAAGAGGTCAGCCGATGAATTCAACTCGAATGGGCAGCGTTCGCGAAACTTCGTCATATCTTTTCGCCACAGATACCACAAAACCTTAAAATCTATAAATTAAGGCTTGTTGCCAGTGATAATACTGAGACTTGGTCACTAACTATTGGCCTCGTACATAAGCTTAAGGTCGCGCAGTGAGCTATATTGAGGTCTATTCGCGGAGTTTAACGACGCGATAAAATCCGAAACAAGGAGATCCGTAGAAGAACTGAAGTCACATAGCTCTTAAAATTAGCAGTTGAAGTGTAGTGCACAGAATCAACAACCGCTAACTAAGCATGTATTATGGGAACTACATGACTAAAAACAAAAGTATATAAGTGGTATACACTTTTTTTGTAAATACATACATATTATACATAGCAAATACCCAGACCCGAGATAAACATTTGATCATCATCATGATTCCCTCATTTTATTGAATAATTTTATTTGCGGTGGTGTGAAATTAGGATTACCTAGAATAGATGTATATAAATCAGCGTTTCGGTAAAACTATGGCTTATTTTTTATTCCTCAAAATACGGGCCACGTGTGCCCAGTGAACGTGTAGCAATTCACATTCTAACAAATCACCACTAAACAAACGTGGTCTACAGGTAGAAATAATTCAAATAAAGGTCACCTGTTACGGGTATTCCACATCGATCATCGGGAGTCCGTGGCGTCCGACCTTCTCGCATAATGTTACCCTGGGGACCGGCCGTCGCCGACGACTCAGACGCCGAGACAAAACCCGCAGGACCCCCTCTGTCAAACCTGATCTGAGTTTACGTATGAAGCACGCATATTCATAAACAACCCATACCAGACGTCCCGATTCTCATTTCCAACAACCGAAAAGTTAATAAGGAATTTATAATTAAGTAATACGCGCGTCACGCGTCGCTGTCACCATGAATATTTACGATGCAATTTTGTTTCATTTCAGATTTATCACTATTTTGCAAACAAGTAATTTTAAAAATGCTTCTTAGTCGGTGTATTCAGGTGTGCAAGCAAGTCGGGTTAGGTGGTGACAGCGCATCTCTGACGTGTATTGTTCGTGTCCTAACCGCCGACTTTCCATTTATTTCTCTATGAATACGTTATTACCTGCTCGCCCGCGCTTATCAAAGTTTATTTGCAGCGTGTGGTTTACTCTGTACCGGTGCTTATTCGTTATTACAACGCTGGAGTGTGTTATTGCCAGGGCGGGGCTCAAATCGCGCACGACTCCCTTGTTTTTTGCTATTTTTCCTCGTGATCTTTCAGGATTTGTAGTTTATGTGTTTTTTCTTTGTTGCAGATCGAAGATGCCATGTTAATGTTCGACAAACAGACCAATAGGCACAGAGGTGAGTCCCATTATTTATAGGCACTGAACTTCTTACTTATCAAGATTTTAAAACCGTCAATTTACTAAACATCTGTAAAAAAACACTTGTTTCGGTCCAATATGAGTTATTTTAAATTCCACAGCAGAAATCAAAACAGTATGTTTAGCTGAAAAAATATTTAAAATTTTTTATAAGTAGCATGTTTGTTATTTTAAACTGAACCTGAAATACCTCTTGATAAATTATGTCAGCATAACAAAATTGACCTACATACAGTATGTACCAAAAACCCTGTCCGACCCCTAAATATAATAATCCTTTTATTGAAATTTAAAAAAAATCCTTGAATTTAACTATGAAATAAATTGTCTTACTGCCGTTAAATTGGCCTAACCATAGCTCTCACTTAAATCAAAGTGTTGCCGATTGTTGCCAAAGATTTGCCAACGGAGTGTAGAGTAGATATTTTTATTGAGTAATTTATGCATTATTTCTTCCTTTGAAATATGTATGTTTTGTTTTCAATATTTAATCGGTGTTTTTACTGAAGTACGAGTAAACCTGTAATGGATCTAACAGGGTTAGATATCTCTTTCTGACAGTACAGTGTTTTTCATCCTGCAATACGGGGCAACATATTGTTCGACATCTCCATAGATAAAAATCGAGTGAGACCTACTCGCTCGTAAGATAGTACAACTTTTAGTACTAGTTCATACTTTACTTATACAAATAAGCGAACAGAAATGCCAAATCTGCTCTTAGAGTGATAGCAGGATGAACAACTTAACTTGAACCTACCGTAGCTTGGTATTGGTAGTGTAGTTCACCCAACCAAATGGTAACGCGGTGGAAAGTTTCTTAACCTAGTTTATTTGTTAAAAAATGATTACGCTGCGTCACGAGCACTGTAACATTCATCACTCGACTAACAATAAGTTAATAAGGAAAGGCACGCACGGCTGACATGTCACCTTGTTTTCCTTCTCCAAACAACCAAACTTTCAGCCTCCTGTCACATACCGAAATGTATCATTTTTGTGCGTTTCGCTTCATTTATCCGGCCGTCTTCGCCACAAAGTCGTCGCCAGTTAACTAGGAAAGTATAAATATACGCGTTTCGACCCTCCATGAAAGTCAACCGCTATAGACAGATACGTAGACTTCTGTAGAATTTTCTTTACACTATCGGCCACTATAAATGGCATGGGAGAAGGGGGAGCTCAAGTAATGCTGGGCCTAGGTGTACGACTGATCCGAAGCGAAGCAAAACGTAGGTTCGAGGTGGCACCGTCACTAAGCAGGAACACCATTTTCGGTATTGTGTTCCCTCCCCATGTTACGACTATTCTCGACTAATAAATAACAAATCGACGCTTGGATAAAATATACAGTTTCTTCGGTGGAGATTTTGTGTTATTGTTGGGTAAAAGTAAAGTTTCGCTTGAAATCTGCCCTTTTTCTATTCGGGTGATGGTTTGTTAATATTTTTGTAAGGTATTGTTACTGATGAGAATGGTGGGACTTTTGTGTTAAATTATTGAAAAAGTATTTGCAAAAGACATAATTTTCAAAAAAACACACTAAAATGTATGTAAATGGAAATCAAACGCATACCTACACTCCATCTCCAAGAAACTTGGAATCTGAATAAGTTGGGACAGAAAAGTCATTTACTATTTGCTTCTACAATCTACTAGACAATTTTTGTATTATAAGCACGAGTTTTTACGTACGGTATTATTGGTGAAGACAGAAACATTGTTTCGACTCATTCCGGGAGTCTTGATCAGGGTAAGCAATAGTGGAGCTCTCGCATCTTCTCTGTACTGTACGTCGAAGCTGTGTATCGCGTGTCACTGGGCGCGCGATCTAGAGAGTGTATGTGTTTGATGCGTGAATGTTCCCGTGTTTTCAATATGACCTAATTCGCGATACATTTCCAAGATTACAGTTTTTACATCTTAAATCAAAAGAACTATTAAGTTTGGCTGCATAGTGAAACAAACAAATTTAGTTATTTGTTAAATGCCAATAAAAGTGTCCCTTAGAGCAGATACATAGATACAAATTGAATTTTCTTGTCTTATCATAATACCAAAACACTTACCTACACAAAAACAGGTTGACCCAAATTTGCAGGCTCGGCGAAATATCGTTGCGCCGTCATTTATGCAACTTTGCAAAAACAATCCTGTTTCATTTTCAAGAAAAAGCATTTTGTTCTCGCTAGATAGTTTTAATATTATTAATGTGACACTCACTACGAAATAAGCAAAAAAACTAGAAGAAATTAAGTTAAATGCTAAAGAAGCTGCTCTCACTCTTTCCTACGCTAAAAACAAAAATGTAAATTATCCGAAGTAGTTTGCTACCAAATCTGTATACTACTAAACTCAAGAGTAATGTGAGTAGGATAGCTTATATAATAATCGAATATAAATATTCCTTAGGCCTCCCCTAATACTACTAGCGGGTTATTACCCTCGCAACGTAATCAGTTGGGTCGGGTTATCCTGTAAGAAATGTAAAAATATCCGCTGTTTATTTGTATCAAACTCGGGAAAGAGGCAACCCAAACGCGTTTTCAAACTGAATATGAATGCAAACTGCCCGCCGAACTGGGGGAATGGCGAAAATCAAATTAGGTATAGCGTGAATTCTTCACGGCGACGTCGGGCCAAAAAAAATTGAAATCAAATATTCATTGACTCTCAGCCGGATAAGCCGGTCCGTAGCCATTTCAATACATTTATCTATTTTGCATTACCAAAAGGACAGTAGCGTTTATACCATCACGACAGTTTACTTGTGACATTGAATTATATTTACATCTAGCAACATGCTACTTTATTTGCCTTTGATCTCTGTAAGCAACTATGTATGTCTCACCTCTGTTAACAAACGTAATTAGAATAATTGTATTTCTTTGATTCATCGCTTCGGAAACGATACTTTGACGAGTTTTCCCAAAATAAGCAGCCAAAGTAAGTGCTTGAAAGTTCTACTGAAATACCATTTACATTTTTTTAGGACATAATTCACATGTTGAATAACTTCATTCAAAGAGAGATTTCCATACGCAAAGCTGTTGAAAACATGAAAAAAATATCTGCCTTTCAACCTTTTCAGTACATTAAAAATGCGAGAATAATGCGTTTAATAGCACCCTTTACTTTTATTTACGAGCGTTGCTGGTTGAAAGAAAAATTAACGATGTCCCCCCTAGCGAAATACTTTCCATTGTCTCCTGTTTAAAAATATTTTCTTCTTTTGTGCACGAAGCCTAAATTATACAAATACTATGTCGGATATCAAATAGAAGCTACAGGAAATTTGGCACATATTTTATCATTCGATAACAAACAAGGCGTTACCGAGGGTGTGTTCACGTTCGTTTGGCATTCGGGTGCAGTGGAGCCTGAACCGAATGCTATTACGCAAGTAAAATGCGACAAGTTACACATTCATAAATAATAAAGAAAAAAGACAACTGTTGAAGACGTGTATTGACTCTTTTAGTGTCACGAAGTTGGATGCCTCCAACTAAAGCTATTATAGGAAATCCGGTGAACTAATTTATTATAAACTTATTGCATCAACTCCATCAACTATTAGTAGGTACCTACTAAATTTGCAAATTTTATAGTACGGAGTGTACTAATACACACATTATAATCTAAAAGTAATCTGGAAGAGGTTGCTTTTAAGCGAAAGCCGCACATTGTACCTTTAATTTTAATATGTTAATGTTTATTTTATAAGGTGTACAATAAAGTATTTTTATTAATTCCTTCATCAATTTGATTGGCGTATACCTACGTAGTAATATAAAATAAGTTAAAAAGTAAAAAGGTTCCGGTTTAAATTATAATGATTCCGTTTTCACGATTTGAAAAAATAAAAATAATAATAATTGTTGGCTTCACTTATGAGGCCCGTTTAGTGGACGGCAAGTCATCACTTGCCAATGATTTTATTTGAATTTTAATCAAAATTGGCAGGCGCCGTTTCATTCTACATAGCCAGCAACCATTCCATAAGGATATAGTCCTGCAATACCTTAGTTTATCACGTAATATTTCCAATAGTTACATCACTCGCCTTCCACAAAATAACGTTTTTATGTATTGTACTGTACAAAAAGGCCTCTAAGTATTAGCTTCGGCTCCACGAACTCCTGTTAAGGCTCCAGGCATTCGCCTGAAAAAAGTTTTAAATAAATAAAGAGAAATAATAATAATAATTCTGATCAATTTTTAACACAGCATCATTTAGCCCCTAACTGCTTGTATAAGAATTACATGACTGATTTACTACTTATATTCTTTTTTGTAAGTACATACATATAATGTTTTTGCAAACACCCAAGTCCGAGACAAACATTTGCTAATCCTTGGCTTCAAATCCTTAAAAATAGTAAAACCAATCACTTCAGGCGGGATTTCATTTAGATGCAAGACCAGGCGTGCACGCTAAGGGACGCCTATCTGTCGAGTGCGTGCCTTCCTGCCGTGAAAATGTCACCACACACTTTACATACGAGTACTGGTATCTATACTATATTCGACACCGTTGGTGATATGCAAGACGCTTATCGAGTGAATCATAAATGGCGATCGTTTTTGCCGACTGAAGGCAATAAAAAATCTATGAAACAAAAGGGACACATAACGATTAGGTATTTTCAAGCATCAAAGTAACATATTGGTATTTTGAGTAACTGACAAATAGAATGGGTATAATAAAACTATTTCCAAAAAGCATATGTATCAGCTACCCCTACATAGGTTAAAATAAAATCACTTTATTCCAAAGAACGTTAAACCCTGTTTTTCCTCGTGTTTTCTTGTCGGTCTCAGACTATTGCTTTCGAATGTCATCCCACTACTAGTATAAATGCAAAAGTTTGTGAGAATGGATGTTTGTTACTTTTTCACGCAAAAACTACTGAACGGATTTTGATGAAACTATACAGTAACATAGCTTACACATCAGAATAACACATAGGCTACTTTTTATCCGGGCACCACGTGGAAGAAGCCGTGGGCAGAAAGAAGCTAGTTAGTCATAACGAAAGGTTCACCTATATTTTATATTCGACGTGATTCTTAGTAGCATAATTCTCCCTGTACTCAAAATTCACGAAACAGTTTCATTGATTTTTATTTTGTCTTATTTGTATTCAATTCACTCCACGAAACACTTCAATTTCGCTATTTTTGTACATGTCGAGGCAATTCTAATACCGGCAAAGCTTCTGAAGTAGAGCTCTCAGACTGTGTAAGGCTGCAATTTAAGCTTGGCGTCTCGGCACAAAGGAATTTAGCCTTTCTCCCTGCGGTATAAGAGTTGTGTGTATGTTTTTGTACGTCTGTTCTCAGAGTGCTAAGTGGCTGCACGTGGTTCCTCCCCCGAGAGCGACGGGAATACACGGGGTTTAGTTGCATCTTGCGGGAAACCAAAAGCCCCTGTTAATATAATGTGTATTACAAATAATTTGGTTTAAACTGTTTCGAGTTCATAACCGTTACTTTTTAGGATTCCGCAGCTCAGAAGGAAAAAACGGAACTCTTAGGATCACTTCGTTGTCTGTCCGTCCGTCCATCTGTCTGTCAAAACCATTTTTCTCAGGAACGCGTGGAGTTATCAAGTTGAAATTAATATAAAATACGTAGGTTTACAGTCCCGTTGACTTAAAATCATGAAATGTGACAAGCAACAAGGCACGCATAGCCAAATAAAGTAAATAGTCCTGAAGTTTTATTAAATAAATACATATTTTTTACGATTACGAACTTTAAAAGATAATCATTTTGCAAAAACCAATAGATATTTTAATTTATTTTGAGCTACGCAAAAAAAGATTCAAAATAGCAAGGTGTCCATGGGTCCAAAAAAACCATAACTTATTGACGTACTCACGTACGAATTACTAGATTCGTATTATTGGCTGTGCATTATCGACACGTGTCAATAATGTACGCATTATGATTGTACACCCAATTTGTATCTTAAGAGGATCAAATATTATTTTTGAATACCAAAAATTAATATAAAGATAACACATTAAAAATAAATATCATTTATTTAAAAAAGTTACCATTTGAAATAGATCAATTAGATTCTAAGGATCAAATAATATTGTCCCTTAGATAATTGACCATTACGTATATCGATGTATAGGAAAACCTTTTTTCAACTACAAAGTTATGTTTGTCTTTCAATCGGATTATCTTTTCGTGAGAGCAATGTTAATTATTATGGTGAACCTACAAGCTTGTACGGAACCTTCGATGCGCGAGTATGACTCGCTCTTGTCCGGTTTTTTTAAGTAGGTAGGTAGTTAAGTTGTTATAGGTTGAGCACGTCTATTTTATTTTAGCTCAAAAACTTTGTTGCAGCTGACAATGTCATAGGTATCTTGATAGACTATAACGAGCCTGCGAACTACATCTTTGTACGCAGATACCGCAATGTCCCCTCACTGCCTGGTCAAATGTTTTGACGTGAAGCATAAACCTTAATACTTTAAAAAGCTGGCTTTTCATCTAAGGTATTCACACCTAGCCTTGAATTCTTTCAACCAAAATTCACAGCACCATATTACAGTTCAATATAGTAATGCGGGAATAAAAAACCGACACTCGATATCTGAAACAACTGATTCCTGGGACTCCTCCGTCCCACGGGTGTCGCGGTCGGAATGCATCTCATGATGTATGGATACCGTGAAGTGAGATAAACTCGCGGGACTAAACAGTAATCACCTGTTTGCTAGACGTTTATACGATAATGTTCAGGTAAAACATTATACTACAGTGAAGCAAAGCGTGATTTCATCAGAAGCGAGCAGAGTTTGTTTGTGCAAAATGTGGCTTGGAAAGTAATGATGAAAGGTAATTAGACATTCTTTTCTTTATTTCGTAGCTGATTTCGTAATGATTTTAAATGAGTGATTCTAAGCTTGAATCAGCATACCATGGCATGTCACTAAGCTTGAGATAGTTTTATTGCCAATTCAAACGTGCGATGTGCGTGCAAGTATTTCGTGACAATAAATTATAAGGAACCAATAAAATTTTGATGATCGGATGTAAACCAGTGACAATATACACACGCCCTACTTCCTAATTGAGGAACGAAGCCCTTTTCCTGCGTAATATTTTACGAATTTCCATAACAATAGCTTACAGAAAGGTTTTATCAAGTCAGTCCTCAATAAATAAAGTTCAATTTTAAATAAATAAAGGCCAACCCTTACTTACATCCCATAAATTTAATTTAACAAGAGAAACATCTAAAAACTACCCTATTATTCGTTCTGACCCATACTAAAATATTAACGGGCCGCTGGTTCTAGCTATAGGCAAGGATCGCGATGCAATAAGTCCATTTACGCGTTAGTGGGAGGATTCAAACCCCAGCGGGCTATGTGGCGAGAAGTGGCGAGCGAAGATAACTACAATATTAAAGCATCATTTTGTTTCCCCGTGATGAGAGTATGAATTTCTTTCGGAATTTCAGACGATCGGCTTTGTCAATCATTTCTTAGTTATTCAAATTCATTTTTAAAACAGAAACATCAAGTTATTTATCATTATATAGCGGCAGTAGACCTATAACCTGTCACTTGGAATGTTAACTACTTGTAAAACGCGGGCATGTGCCAAATGTTTGGACGTGTATCTGATTACCCCTTACTTGGTATACTCAAAAAAGATCTACTCACCATTTATTTAAGGATGCCCATCATGGGAAAAACAGTCCTAAACGGATTTGTTTCTTTTTAAAAAATACTTTAAGTGATGTAAACTGATGAACCAGTCGAAAACATTATCTCATGGGATCATACAAATACTTGTTTCAACTTTTCAGAAATATCAGGCACTGAACAATGAACATGTTAAACGTTCCGCATCAATATTCATTGAAACCAATTTGGTAGCGACAGGCTATATGTCATTGACAATGACAACTGTATGTAATTCAACTAAAGAAAATCACATTACGCCAGCTCTATACGTCCAATAATTCCATTGGAGGCCAACAATGGCCTCTCAAGAACGGATAGCTATAAATCGAAAGCACTATTGATCTTCAATAGAGCATTAAGAAGTCTTTACAATAACACAAGAGCATTAGGAACGTGTTTTAGCAAATCACTTCCTGAGGGACTGAGCGATGAATGGACGGTTAAAAAAATAGCGAGTGGGGAAAATGACACAGTGAAATCCATTGTTGACCTCCTTTAGGGTAAATAAACGATTGACTAGTAATAGTCTTAGGCATCTAATGCGAGCGCCTGATGCAAGAAAGTATAATGATGACCCTTTCATCTTGTCTTAAGTTACGTTTACATATTTCAGTAAGGCATTAACACAGCCATTCTTGTAGATAGTTTTCTCTGGAAGGAATTATTTTCAGTGATAACACCAAGTGAAGGATAATACTGTGAGAAAACCGGTATACCCTAGAACCAAAAAAGTGCGGGCATGTTCTAAATGTAAGGTTTGGAAGTATCGTACAAATCAAGCCACAAAATAAAATATGTGCTATGTTTAGTAATTACGAAACCAATCGCTATTATTATTTATATTTTTTATCGAATTTAATTACCTTAGATAAAATAAGCTAATCGTGACTAGAGTCCTGGCTTTTATCTGAGACAACGTCACGTAACGACGTAACGACATTAGCATTGCCATTCGACGTGGTCATACAGCCAGCATTTTTGGAGACGCTTCCGTCTGGTAGTGATCTGGATTAATTGGCCAATTTCTAGCTATTTTTTAAAATAATTTTATCTGTTTATCTGTGTTTTTTGTTATAAACAATAATGTATTTTTTACATAAATGTAATACTTATATGCTTCGAGCATGTGTGTGATTATTTGGTACAAGTCAAGCCCGAATACTTTATTGACGTTGCCAAGTGGTTTTAAATACATATTATCCAAGATTAAAGAATGTTTTTTATAAAATAAATGATTTATGTAAGGTTGTCCTTTGGTATGTTTTATCTATCTTTGACAATATTATATGGGACCCTGAAATTAAAATCAACTTATTCCTGTAATAATAATCCATTGCTCAGAATTTTTTATTCGTAATGTGTGTTGACAAGTTGAACGACAAGAATAGTATATTTTAGTGCTGCCTTAAATAACTTGATTTCTAGTAAAATCGAAATCAAAAATTAAAAACACTTTAACTCCCTTGCCTGCATACGAGTATATTATACACGCCATAAAATTCTAAACCATTTTCAGTGATATCAACTATGTCTAATCTGGTTAATAGGCAATTTCAACGGGCCACCGATCCATGTTAGCAGTTCTCTGACAGGAAAGTGCCACGCAAGTCACCCGCGGGAGATTCACCGCACGTTCGGTAATTATTTTCCAACTACCTATGCTAAGGCTATTTACTATTTACTATTCAACAAGATTTCCCCTTAAATTAAAAAAAAATCTTTTCTAATATTTGTAAAATTAAAAGTAACTTAAATACTTCTAACTATTTTTTTAAAAAAATGTGGCAATGAATGTATTGAACTATTATTCTTTAGCTTATATAAGTACCTGGATAAGAAACTGATAGTTTTATATCGAAGCTATCTACTACTGATATTGGGACAGGACGGAAGATCTGCGCGCTACTTACCTTCACCAGGTCTGCGGCGTTTTATTCTGAGTCCCATCCCAATTTGTGGCTACTTATCACTTCAGCAGTCCAATCATAATATAAGTTATGTACTTAATTAAGTAGTTGCAAATAAATGAATTATCTATCTATCTATCAAACAAGCATACGGCCGTCGGAAAGTGGTTACCGTAATCTATGGACCCTTGCAACACGAGAAGTATCACTCGCGCGTTATCGACCCTGAGACATAACGGGTGAAAATTCTCATGTGCTTGTTCACCGGCACCCATACCCTTCAAACCAGAACACAGAAACCCGAGCATTACTCTGCTTGGTGGCAAAAATAGGTACAAAATAGGAGCTCGTCCAGGGCAGTACTACCAGCCCTGGACAAGCTCTTTTACAACGAGCTCTACTACTTGTCTGTTGTTTCTTGTCTGAGATGTCTTGGTCTATTTTATTGGATTACGTGCAGTCGAAATGATGAGAAACGTCAGTAATTTAGTAAATTACTAGCATCTATCTGCCCACAGCTTCGCCCGCGTGGTACCCGCATAAAAAGTAGCCTATGTGTTATTCTGATGTATAAGCTATATTACTGTACAGTTTCATCAATATCCGTTTAGTAGTTTTTACGTGAAAGAGTAACAAAATTCCTAACAAACTTTCACCTTTATAATATTTGTAGGATTAAGTAGGATGTAATTTAATATCAGAACGAAAGTCACCGTCATAGCTCTTAGAAACAAATTATTATCAGCAAGTTGAAGTGGCAATGGGCAAATCATTATAGCGACAACCGCTAGGGAAGTAAGGTTCTCGAATGGCGAACAAGAACCGGATAACGCGACGCAGTGTAAGAACGCCTCCCACCCGATTGACCTAAGACATCTTAAATTTTGCAGGAAGACGGTGAATGTAGGTAGTGGAAGATTGTTTGTCATGGCACTCATAATGAGAGTGCCCAGAGAATGTCAGTCCACTTTTGTCACTTAATATCATCAAAGTTTAATGTCCTCAAAACTTTTTTGTAATAAGATTACATACAAGAAAAAAATCTTCAGCTTTTTACAATTACTTTTATTTATGGCTTTAATAAATCTACTGTCACCGAAATTAAAGCAATGTTCCCGATATAATACAAAAGTGCTTTTATTCTTTGGACACTGAAGGCTCCGTTTGATAAGGCATTAGAGGAATGAGGAGAAATAAATGTTTTTGTGAAATACTTTCTTTATCGGAATTTTCTATATAAATTGTCTGTTTTCAAGAACTCTCTAATGTTGAAATATGTACAAAGTTATGAAAATAAAAAGTCAGTAATAGCTTTATGAAATCGTCGCGGCATTTTGATTATCTATCCTGTGTACATTAAAGTTCTAAGCTATTTAATAAGCGCATGATTTGGTAGCATTCATAATTTTTTGAAAAATAATAGTGATCATACAATTCGTCATAATTCATAGAGATAGATAATAATTGAATCCGGCTGTTGAAGCGACGCAATATTTTCCATTGTGGATCTATATAGCCTGAAATCATAGTGATTTTCCGAACTTAACATGGAACTCTGAAAACATGATTCCCGAAGATGAAAGTTATTTCAGAATAGGAAGTTTTTGATGATGATGAACTATGAGAACTAGAAGACATAATGTCATGAGATATCCACCAACTTCCGGAACTTTTAAGATTTCAGTGGTCTAGCGGGGAACATTTATATAAATTTCGTCGTTTGGTTCGTGGATGCCATTGAAGATATTTTATTCCCCAGCGGTGATCGGTTCTGCAAGTTTAATGGCTTGCCTATTCTGCCCTGCCTTCAACTTGCTTATACTAAGAACTTTCGGTCAACGATCATAGGTTAGAACTATATTATACAGTTTTTATTTCATGTATTGCTTACCACAAAAATTGCTGCTACCTCCCGGTATTTGGACAGTGAGTATGCCGCGCATAGAGGGACCTTCTCATTACCTTCTGACCACAGGCTGAGTAATGACGCACGAGTCACGCTACCCTGCTCTCTGCGGCTTCCAACAAACAAAACGTGAATCCGCATTATGTATCAACCATTGTTTATTCTATCGTGAAATTGTTCTTTTGATTGATGTTTATCACGGATTTTAAGTAATGGTCTGTAGCCATGCGATTTGAGGGTCGCTCGTAACTGCTAATTA
The DNA here is from genome assembly GCA_958496245.1 of Perizoma flavofasciatum. Lineage (NCBI taxonomy): Eukaryota > Metazoa > Arthropoda > Insecta > Lepidoptera > Geometridae > Perizoma > Perizoma flavofasciatum. The sequence continues at coordinate 5,133,555 of OY292425.1, read as the reverse complement.
GTTGGTGTTGCTTACATGGCTGTTATCAGTTTCGTCACTTTTAAATTTATTTGAAGGTGGAATCGTTTAACTTTATCCTATTTGTTCCCGTTTAATGCATTTTGTAATAGGTAATGTTGTCTTGGAAATTCAGTAATATAGTGTTAAATAAATTTCAGACTAGAATTCGTAGTAAACGTCCGAGCATTTGCAAAATATATCGAATTTACAGTTGGAAGGTTTATTCAATTTACATTATCCAATAATTGAATCACAGGCGAATTGCCATGCGCTTCATGCTGTTTCAATCGTGATGCGGGTAGATGCGGTCGCCGCCTCACGTGGCGCGCGCACAATTGCAATCAGCCTAATATGTTGAACAGTAGGTCCATCTCATTACCATGGCCAACCACAGGTGAATGATGGCACGACTGTGCCGACCACCGAACGTTTTGTTTGCGGTCGATTTAACGCCAGCGACAAATTGCGTGTTTGCCACCGCCGCTGAGAGATCAGTTCAGACATCGGATTAATAAATCCACTGATTACAATATTAAGTACTCATCAAAGAATACCTTAGATCTCAGTCTTTTTATTTAAAAGAAACTTAAGAAATAATGAAACACTATGTTCCAGCCTGACCCCACAAAAATAGTTACATAGTAATGCACAGTAAAACTTTCCGGCAAAACGGTAAAAAAATTTGGGTTTCTCTTTTCGGCCATTTGTTCTGAAATAGTGTAATAAAAGGCGGCTAAAATGTACAGTACCGTTATAAAAAAAGAAAAGAACCCTAAAAAAGTTCATATTTATATTCTTGTAGAAACCGAACTAACTCTTGTTTTCATCCTCTTAACAAGAAAGTAATCTGTCGACCTACATCGCGATAAAGGGATTTTTATGTAACAAACTGGAGTCGCGCCTACCCTCACCTAGCCTGAGGCTCTGCCGAAAAATCCTCGCATCGTCAGATTCTACTAAGGATTCGGAGTAGGTAATATACATTTTCCCGTGTTGAAATCACAGATGTATTTTGCTCGTGCTACATAAAATTGGCATAAAGACGACGCCCATGAAAAGGCCCTGGCGCGAAACCTTTATTTAGTTGGCTCCAAAGCTTCAATGTAACACTCCACTGAAAGTTTTACTGTCTGTAGCTCGAGACCCGTTTCATAAGCAGAACACGGCAAAGTGTGACAGTGGAGGTAACAGAATGCACTCGAGGCGAGACAAATACGTAGTCACGTGATACACTGCCGCTGCACTGCAACTTGTTACGCTCCAGGTTAATGTGCAAACATTGTTTACTATATTCCTCACTCAATAGCTGTAATAAGCGGAGTATCTTCCCTCAAACGCCGTTCCACGATAATTACAACAATACACCCAGAAAAACTTCCAAGTAGCCGCACAAACTGAACTAGAATACCATCGAGAAAAAAATAAGATAAACTGCCGGTTATGGTTGAGCTTAGATATATTTAGATGTTATCGGTTCGTCTGTATGATGCTAGAAAATAGTATGAAATTCACTCGCTATACGTATCTCACATTGCGGGATGTAAAACAATAATGATAGTACTACATTGTTGCACCTAAATAAGTAGGTAGAATCACTTAAACCGCTTGAAAATTATAGTACAAGTATCGCGTATAAGGATGGTAACATTATGCCACTAAATTTTAGTTAAAGTCGTTGGCAACAGGTGTGTGGGATGAGTCCGTTGGAGACTCGTAATTAACATGACTCTTGGTTCACACTTCCATGTTTATGTCTAGGCTTTAATATATCACATTCAGTACAGAATTACCGCTCGCATACAACAACAATAGATTCCCAATCAAATCAATTGCAATCGCTATTCAAATACTATTAAAGCTGACCAATATAAATTATGTAACTAATCCCATTTGCATAAAACCGCAAGCTATTTAACCCAAACAGCATCATTTATAATCATTGACTACTTAAAATAAAGGCCCATTTGGTTCAGTATATATATGAAGAATACATATACATATGAATAACATTTTGAGGTATAGATAATGCAATGTACATATTACATTGATTAGATAACCACAGGAAATTAATCGCCCACTAAAAAAAAGTTTTAAAACAATTTTAATCAACAATATTTCGGTGTATGTTACTGCGGGTGGACCCACCCTTCCGCAAACGATTTATACTGTTTTTGTATTGTTTTATTGACGGGTACTCTGCTCTTGCCTGTGGAACATGGTTGGTTCAACACGCTCACAACATGCTCAGTGTTTCCGTCAACATCACCACTCTGCATTTTATTCACTTGTCAATTAAATATCACACGCGATTCACTAAAATCTACTCACTGAGTTGCAAACGTCACAACCGGACAAATTGCATAGAAATGCGAAGTCGTATCAAACGCGTTCTTTATTAAACTTACATCAGAAAAATCATATGGGTGTATCTTTAGTTCGGGCTTTTTCGCACCCTTCGTTTAGGGTTAACTCAATTCGAATCTTATTTTCGTTCTAAATTGGCAATAAATTGTTTATGTGAAGTAAACGTGAAAATACGCTTAAATTAAAATTTTCTTCTATCAGTTTTGTTTCATGTTTGTGTTTGAGAGGGAATCTAAAATATACGTTTACCGTACAGATCGATGGCCGCGAACTATGTAAGTAAATGTTTCGTTAAATTCGACTGTGGCTGTAAGTGGCAAAACCCATAAATCCGAGACAGAGCAGAGCACGCAACGTATGTGTGTGCGTCCAGATTTATACGTTTGTCTTGCTTCACGGTGCACGTTCCACGCCCCGGACAAAAATATCGCTACATTTGAGATAGAAGAAACATGTTATGTTTCTAACAACTTTAGCAAACCATAATGCCATGTTTAGAATCAACTTTAATCTAGTATATAGTTACGTTGTTTTATAACTGACTCATTATCTGATTAAAAAATAAACCTTGGTTAAAATTAACAAGGCATTTCAATTAGACATTTCAAGATTATCGCATGTCACTTTCCAGACATATAAAATCATGGTCACCGAGTGTATGTTTAAATATAATATAATAATTAATAAATAATGCTGGACATTTTTCACACAGCGTCATCTAGCCCCAAAAAAGCAGAGCTTGTGCTTTGGAAACTACCTATACTGATACATATTATACATAGTAAACAACCAGACCCAAGACAAATATTGGCATACACAAATATTTGTATCGCAGCGGGAATCGAACCCGCAACCTTCTATGTCTCACCACTGCACCGTAAAGATTTTCACAAATGTGGACGTAGCTTTAGATATCTTAAATTTGGAGGGCTGTTCCTAAGTGTAAGGGTTGCACTAAAACGAATTTTCCCAAATCCATCCCCTAGAGGTAGCATAAGGATGATGAATATTGTATGGTGAAAACTCAACTGAGACACAAACGCCGCCGGTTCCACTATTTCCAAATAGGTACTATCTATTTACACTCATATATATTATAAAGAAGTAAAATTTGTAAGTTTTTTTTTCAATGAATGTAAGTTTTTTTTTTATTTGTTTGTTCCACTGATTTCTTCTCTGACATAAGTCACAGACGTTTTTCAGCTTGACATATCGCACTTGGGCGGTTTTTTTCAAATCAAATCAAAATATTTTATTGCGAATATGGGTATGTCAGATGTTAAATTTATAATATACTATCACAAAAAACAACTTTCTAGCATGCAAATATAGTCTTAAATCTTTTTCTGTTTCGTTACGACAAAAAATAATTAGTACAATGTCGATCCCACATAGTATATTTTTTTGTTTTTTTAGTATAACAAGGTTTGTTTATTCTTTTTTATTTTGGGATCGCGATTTTTTTTACAATTCTTGTGTTCCAAGAACTTAATACAATCATTTACTTTTTTTTAACGTTATTATCTATAATTTATATCTATTGTCTATGAATAAAATTTAAGGTTTTATATTTTAAAATGATGTTCTTCTTTTTTTCTCTTATTTTCTTTTTTCTGCTTTTTTCTCTTTCGTTTCTTCCTTTTTTTTTAATTAAAACTTATATTATTTAGTTTGTAAGTTTGGATGTAGGAATATACGAAACTTCTAATCCGATTTAAAAAAAAAATACCAATATTTAGAATGTACCTTGCTTATTATCTCGTTAAAATAAAAGTACTTTTTCGTGGAATATAATTTTGCAACGTAAGTTGACGATAAAACGGTCAAGCGAATGCATTTCTTAGGAACGTTGTCTAAACGGTGCGAGCAACTTTTTATCCTAGCACCACACGGATGTAGCCGTGGGCAGTAGCTAATACAATTATAAAATAATCTTTTTTTATTGTATCACAAGCGTGTAAAAGTTTAAAATCACAATATCGACAAGATGTAGGTATGTATGTCAATTGAGAATTAATTTAAACTTTACTGCCAAAGCGAGCGGCGAATGCTCCCAAAGGAGCAAACGACATCAAATCGAATATAAGATTATAAATGACTGGCGTTAGGCGAACAACAATCGACGTAGCTGGTCCTCATCTATCAAATGTGAACTCTAGAACGTAACGTTTAGTTATCAAAATATATTGTACAGTTATTGGTTTATTAGTGATTTTCAGTTAGAGGTCGCTATGCCGGTGCCGTTGTGGGTCTAACACTCACTTAGTGGGTGCTTCTCGAAAGTAATTTGCAAGGCTTCTGACCGATCATTTAGATATACATACCTCATTAGCATATTAATTAAAGTTATTATCAGTTGAATAATAATAGGTGGTCGGTAAATGGATTTATTGATGGTAAATGTGTATGACTTGTCGCATCGGTGATAATGATTTTGTTATCAAAATTAACAGTATTGTTCGAAGCGGGCTGAGTCATAGTACTGCACAGCTGATACACCATCGGCATTGATTTGTGTTGCCAGCGTTCATAGGTTACCGCAACCGCTTACCAAGAGGTAAGCCGCACGCTTATTTACCATATTAGTTGAATAAAAAAAGATCGAATTGATATTTTATTTCGTCAATTTCGCTTAAAAATGACGAATAACTTTTTTTATAAAGCTTTTAAACCCTCGACTTCTGTTGCACTGTATTCGTTATAACAGGGTTTTCGACGCGCACAAGCATTAATTTAACAGTTTATCTTTTTGTTTTCATTTAATGACGAAACACTGACGCTGTAAAGCAGCTTTTGGTTAAACAATGCAATTTAAATGGGCACCGCTTTATTTTAAACATGTCAGGAGCGGTCAGTCCGCTAATAACTCAGATTCATTGCTTTGTTGTGGTTGAGAAAGAATATTCTGAGCAATATTTATGTACTAGAATGCCTTGCTGGCCTAATGAACGGCACACTGTCTACAGTTCCGGAGGATTTTTTGCCAATGATTTTTTTCACGCAAAAATGTATACAAAGGCTCAAACGATGAAAGAAAATATAGAACCAAAAAGTTTGTGTTCTAATAAGCGGCGATGGGCTTGGAACCCGGGCAAGTCGCAAGAGATGCGAGTTTGATTACTCCCGCTGCGGGTCAAAATGTTACATATGTTCCTACGCTACTGGTGTTTTTATACCATTGTATGTACTCAGTTGAAGCTGAGCGGCAGATTCGGCCGATGATCTCAAGAGGCGCAAATATGAAAGAGCTTACTTATTCAAATAAGTATGACTCAAGCCTTCTGGGGTTGAGACTCTGTGTCTGTAGGGAAGCCGCTTTCCCTTCGTGTATTCAACATTATTTCAGGGTGACTAAACGAAGCATCGCGTGACCATAGAGCTGGGTTAACGCATTAGCTTTGCCATTCAGCATTTCAGGAACGCTTCCGTCTGGTAGTGATCTGAATCAGTTGTCCTATACATAGATCTTAGAAAACTGTTCCATTGTACTTATATTACGTTCCACATACATAGTAAATCCTAGCATGGAGTCTCGCGTATAAAAACCTGTGGAAAACAACGTATGGAACTGAGGCAGATATATCTCCCTCGGAAAAACAGAGATAGACGTATATTATGACGAATATATGGGCTCAGTTTTCGCAATTTGATCTTAGAACTCTAAAAACGAATGTTTTAGAATAATCAGATTAATCAATTTATATATTAATACAAAAAATAAATTTATATATATATTAATTTTGCCACATTATATATGTTAATAAACACGTTAATATTATTTATAGCTATAATATTATATAAGTTATACGAGTTATAATTCAAAGGGGTAGTAAACTTACTGTATTACAATCACTCGAGTCAAAGTTCAAAATAAATTTCGATTAAAAATAAATACACGACAGTCAAACAAACAATTATAAAAAAAAAACATTTTCACCACACTTTTACAATTGCTTCAAACCACTTTGTGAATTACTAGTACTTTTCCTGACCGTACCCACACGCATCTAATTCTAAAGCCAGACAGGTCAGACAGGAACTGTAGTAGCTTTCATGTGCAAGTAGGTGTCTATGCTGTCTGTAAACTAAGAATTTGCTGCCATCTTTGACAGCTGGAGGCGCCTCTGAATTACCCCAATACCGCTTTTGATCAAAACAGCTAGCTCAATTCAAACCAAGCAAAGCGAGAAATTGAATAAGAGATATTCTTGCTTCGTTTCTCAAAACCTTTGGGTTTGTTGTGAATGACTTTTTTGTGAAGAGTCATTTTCTTGACTCAGAAGCATAGCGACAAAACTTAAGATCGGATTTAATATCGTACATTCTTATGAATTTTCGAAGAAGAATACTCGACGATCTACTCAGTATACGAGTATATATATAAGCATTGTGTGTTAGACAACCCACTATAAGGTTTATTAGATATGCATATCATAGTTATTTTACTATATATTTTGTTTTAAATAAATTAAAATAATAATAGAATGTACATCATGGGAAATACAGTCGTGACGGTGTTGTTTTTATTGTACTAGCTGTTCCCTTCTAAGCTGCACCCTAATGCCCTCTAGTGGCAAATTAAAAACGTCAATCAGCCAGCTATTACTGATAAATCACGTGCTATTATTTGAGACCATTAATTGCATTCGGTTTAATTGAGTTCATTCATTCGTGTTTCATTGTATTGTAAGAAAATTAATGAATTCGTTTCGATTGGAAGATTGTGGTTGCATAATGGCTTGGAGTAAATAGCCCACTGCCAACAAAAGTCACAGGTTATTATGCAAGAGTAAAAATTGATTGGCTCTTAGAAGTAATAGAGCTCGCTGTGAAAGAGCTCGTCTTGGGAAGTACTATCACCATACCTATTGCTGCAGAAGCACATAATGCTCGCAATTTTATGTTCCAGTTTAAAGCGTATGGGTGCCTGTAATTTCACAGGCACATGAGACTTTTCATCCGTTATGTCTCAGGGTCACCAATGCGCGAGTTAAAATCTGGTGTTTAAAACGTGCGTAGTTAACGGTAACCGCTTACCAACAGGTGAGCCGTAAGCTTGATTGCCACTTTAGTTTTATAAAAAAAAACTAAATAAATAATGCTGGACTATTTCACACAGCATCATCTAGCCCCAAAGTAAGCAGAGCTGGTGTTATGGGCACAACATGACTGATATACTACATATTTTATACTTTTTTTTTGTAAATACATACATAGAAAACACCCAAACCTGAGACAAATGTTTGTATGCAAACATTTTGTCTCGTGACGGGAATCGAACCCGCAACCTCCAGTGTCTCAGGCGGGCCTTCGCCCACTGCGCCACAGAGGTCGTCAAAAACTCAAGACAAGCAAGTGTACCTTTAATTATAATATGTTATTGTTTATTTTTTTTAAGTCATAATGTATAAAACAGAGAATTTATTTTATTCATTAATTACAAAGGAAAAATACAAAATAATTAACAAACACCAATAAACAAAATAATCAAAGAGCTCAAGTATCAGTAACAAAAACGTTCTGTAGGTATATCAGAGTAATAAAAATTATCATTTTCACTTTGTAAAGTATGTTGCTACCCTTATAATCATCTCTAACAATGGCTGGGGGTTGTTTTGATGTCTGGAAAGACCCTCGATTAATTTCGCTTATAATAAAAATAAGCAACAAAACACTGGGCTTTAAATTATTCTTGAAAAGGACACGGAATCTACGCTTTGTCAAACATTAATGAATCTAATTGGTTCTATTATTAGAAATTAATGTGAACTTGTAGGGGTTTGCAGGCAATCAAGGAACCCTCACTAGTTTCATCAAGTCCGTCCGACTATATGCCACAAACATTTATAGACCTGTAAAACAATTGAAAATGGCTAATTGAACTTTTCAATTAGCCTTACCTGTAAGACATGAACTTTTCTAACACTTAAAATAACACTAAAAACTAGTTAAAAAGGTAAAAATGAATAATAAAATAGGCACAGTAAATAAATCATTCCAAAGGTAAATTGATTTCGTTACAAACCATAAAGCTGCGTTACAGTAAAATCAAAATTCATTCGACCGAGTCAAATTTACATTTTGGTGAATATTTAGCAGTGGGAGCAACATAAATGAGCAAATATTACTGGCTATTATACGTAGTACCAACATAACAGTGATCATTACACCCCTGTAAGGAGTTGTAAGACTAGGCAATTTTGTTTATTTAACTACTAAGTTACCGTTTGACCACGGTATCATTTACTGGGTATTTGGCGATTATAAAGTTATAATATAATTTCCCAACCAGTGGACCGAGGACATCTTAGTGGATGCGGGAGGTCAATGTCCAGCCTGGTTAGTATGAGCACCCAAGACAACGTTTTGTCTACGAAAGAGAATACAAAAACTATTTTCGTCGCCTATTCTGTCAAACAAAAGAGAGGGACAAAATATTTTTTGTCTGCTCGACGGTAGACAAAACTGTTGTCTTAGGTCTTCATGCTAAGCAGGCAGGATTGGACTTCTACAGGTTGATTATAATTATGTTAGTAGGACCAAATATCATTGTTATAAGCTGTAAAAGTTATGTAGTTTATTTGTAAAATATATAATGATAAAGATAACAAATCTATTTCTTATTGTTAAGAGTCCATTTGAGTTTAAATCCAATTTAAGAAAATGGCTCGGAGAGGTAAGTGCCTTTTTTTATTTTTTATTGTTAAAAAACACTTTAGTTTATCACAAGAGGCATCAGTTGAAGTTATTCCCGTCACGACTACTTAATCATCGGTTTAAAACCGTTCGTGAAGTGCGCACGGACAGGCTACATCATACCATTAAACTTTAACGCCTCGGAGATAACGCAAGCTTTTTGTACAGCACTGTAAGATTTTACGACTATTTTATTGTTCTCCGATCAGATGCCTTGCCTTCCTCACCTATTGCTTTAACAAACAATGCCGGATTAAGTCGTTTGATCGCTTAAAATAGAGACGTTACCTAATTTACAAAAGTACAGCACATCCCATTTTTTAACACAGATATTTTTATTTTATTGGTACTACGAAATAGCTTATATAAATGATCAGCTTATAATTTTTATAATAAGGTACTTCAAATAAGTTATTTCTAATCGACATTTCCTTGTTTTGCGTGTACCGAAGCCATCGCGGCGCCCTTTGACTTGTTGGAGCACAACAGAGAGCAAATGTTTATTTTACCTGACCAAAATCCAGATTAAGCCCTTTCAACTTCATGTAACAAAAATGTGGTTGTTTGTGTCTATAGGGAGGGAAGTCGGCATTGTGTTACATATTTTCTACGTCGACCGTTCTTAGGACACGAGTGCCCAACGGATAACAAACAACACAAAAGGCAAAATAATGAATAGACCAGAAAAACGGCGCGGCTCTCGTTATGAGCCACATGCATAAATGATACGACGAATCTGACAAATGGAACGGCAGAGTATAACAATGCTAGTGCCTCCAAGTGGCCGTTCAATTATGCAAATAGGCTGCGCGATGTTCGTCCGGCAATAATAAAACTGTTTAACAGCTGACAAACGCTGCCAGCCGGCTATCCACTGTCCGTGCCCGCTCGAACGTTTTTGTATTCAGTCACCCGCCTAAGCAATAAAACGAAAGCAGGTACATCATCCGTATGACGAGATGTCCCGCGCTCATATTAAATTAGACCTCTCCCCGGTCATCCACTTTATTTTTATTTGAATCCCATGAAAATATGGAGCGTGTTTGCTCACGCCGCCGGGAGCACAGATCACCACCGTTTTATTCGCGAGTCAATGTTTATGAATTTGTTAATGAACAGCCAGACACGACGTTGTTACCTTTGTAATTTAAGCGGGGGAAAATTCACGACAAAAGTTGATCGCGGCTGCGGACCGTTACCGTTATCGCTAATTATCCGGAGTGGGTTATTTGGACGAAATAAAAAGTAATCCGATAGTAATTTGGATAACAGAGTATCTTTTTACGAGCCTTCGAGACTATATTGGACGTATAGTCGTCTTTAAGGAGAGTTATCATGCAAGGTGGAAGTAAACGCGATTGTGTCGCGTGAAAAATTTATGCATTTGTCAATGTGCAATATAGCTATTAGCACTCTCAATATTTATACGTGTAATGCACACTTATTTTTTATGATTTTCTTTATTGGATGACCTAAAACTTTGTGGTGTTCCTTGAGTACTATATTAAGAATGGGGTTTCCTTACCAACCTAATTTATATTAAAAACTGAATTGGACGCCAATTTGCGTATTGCGTGTAAATCCCGTGTATGTATTTTATGCAACGTATGCAAATACATATTTTTTCTTTCATTCTTTCTAATTACTGGCTTAGTAAAATTTTATCAATATCATCGAAAATTTAACTACCTAAAAATCTTCTTCCATTAGGAAGTTGATCATTAAAATTAATGCACGGTTTTAAGAATGCGAATAAATTATAAGTTTAATAAGCAATGAACAATTTTTCGTCTGTAACTTCTCATTAAAGTGATCCACAGTTGGTGCTTCATCACTCAGTCAAATTGCGTTTCGCTTAATTTTCTTTCCTCGGCAGGTGTGTTCGACAGACCAATTATTTACACCGTCAGTCGTGACGTCACTACGCCCCTCACCTCATTTACCGCCTGCTTTCTCTGAAACTTGCTATCGTTGCTTGGATAGTCTTAAACTACTATATTTATAATTCAGTTTCTTTTTACTCACGTTTGATATATGCGCGTCAAGTTTTAAAGTAAAATTTAACAAACATAAATCTCTTCTTTTCTTATAAAATAGTTTTCTCAAAGTGTAATAATCAAGTTTAATTTCAAATTATAAACCTGGACTTTACTAATTTATCAACCACTACTTTATCAACCACTAACCACTATTAAAAACTAATATAGCATATGGCACTCTGGTTTCGAAATTGAATAAAATCGTCATATGCTAAAAAGATCCAGAAAATTGTATGAATCTTTAAATTCATGATCATCCACAGCATGAATTTACCCACTGCTGAGTATAGGCCTCCGTTTGTCCTGCGCCATCCTCAATCAACGCAACGCATGCGATGTTCAGAAAGAGTTAATTTATTCATAATTAGTTGTTGCCCGCGGCTTCGCAAGTAGCATATGACCGTCTCCAGGCTTAAAACTATGTCCACCAACTTTTGAATGAATCGAATCAAGGATTGCAATTTATACAAAGTTTAGAACTCAATTGCACAACCCAAAGGGTAGTTTTGAAAAAATAAAAAATACGTGTTTCATTATTTACTTTAAAGTTTATTTGTACAGAGTTTTGAGCGAATCAAACAAATTTTTTTTCATAAAAACTTTACCGCCCTATTTAACCCCCTTAGGGGTCGATTTTCGAAAAATAGCCTATGTGTTATTCCAGATCCTAAACTATCTACATTCCAAATTTCATCAAAATCGGTTTAGTAGTTACGGAGATACGTGGTAACAAACATTCACACACACACAGGCTTTCGCATTTATTATATTATAGTAGGATGTTGACATTATTCATAAATAAACTCTTTAGTATTATATTTGAAACTAACTACCATTGTATGTTTGTACGCCGATTGTTTTGGTTTAAACAGATTATAGTTGTTCAAATTATTAAACTATTATTGTGTCAGAGTGAGTTCACTATGCTAGGAAAAACCAATTGGCAATCGGTTTGACTAGAATTAACCCAGCCTCACCCAAACATTTCTAACGAACAAAGTAAATCCTAACAATAATAAAATGCTTAAACGTCTACTTCGGAGACCTGCCAGCAATAACAATCCATGATGTCACTCAATTTTCAGAGAGGATTTGTATATCAGTATTACGTTAAATATGCCTAATTGGAGGCGAACCCTTCTGCTAGTCAACATTAGAACCAAGGTCGTGTACACACTGAATTTCAAAAGCATTTGTTCCCCTTCTGTTTAGAAATGTCACTGTGGCTGATATGCCTATCCTATAGTGTCTCTAATTTGACAGTGACATATAGGATTAAATCAGAATGTCATGCTGAAGAAAATGAATAGGTTCGCGTGGATTGAGTGGGTTCCATTGTTGTTTTTGGCGTAAACGATCCTCTTAGTGTGACGTCAATGCCTACTTTTGATTGGTAAAAAATCGTATAATTTATGTACCTACATAATGATCTGCTACCACACTTTAGCCAGTCAGTCAGTAAAATTATTCAATTCTGTGAAAAAGGGATTTTTTTTCGTTCCTATGAATGAACTTTTAAACTTGATTACAATAGAAAACTTTTTCATTTAAATTTCTTTAGTGAAAATATTTTGAAGAGACACCAAAGCTAAGGTGTATTAACACCATAACTTTAAGTGACATCCACCGAAATTTAACAGAACAAATCATCGACACAAATAAAAAATCATACCGCCAATCACATATTTTAGTAGGAATCTTAATTAAAATATTTCGGAAAATGTTTCGGTATATTTTCGTTGATATAATTTGAATGAGTTTCTTCATTACATTCCTCAATAAATATCAAAAACGGCATGGCATTTAATATTAGAAGATGAATTGTTAGGTTGGCATTTTCACAGGTGGGGGCTTGACATTTGCGCTAACTAACTACGTTTTGGTGAAGCTATACAAAATCGATGACGCTGAAATGACCTTTCATGGTAATAGTTGTTTATTTGACACGCAACTTTAACAGGTAATAAGGAAATATTGAACAAAACAGTCGAATGCGGAGAAAAGTGGTTAAATATTGCGTATAGTGAGAATTACCTAGGTAACGAAGTCGTAACTTAAAAATTCTAGTAAGAAAGTTATAAGATTAACGACTTTAAAAAATAAAACAAGGTTGTTTTTTTAGAGCATTTTAGAGCTCTATTATGATCAGCTAGCCTCTGCCCAGGTCTTTTATCCGTGTGCCTGTATGGTACACGGATAAACATATTCCAGATCATGAATTATTCCTTTTCCAAATTTTTCGATTTCGGTTCAGCCGTTACGAAGATCAACGCAAATAATCAATGACGACCTCTGTGGCGCAGTGGGTAAAAGGCTGCCTGAGACGCAGAAGGTTGCGGGTTCGATTCCCGCCGTGAAATAAATGTTTATATGTACTCCAAATATTTGTCTCGGGTCTGGGTGTTTTCTTTGTGTAATATGTATTTATTTACAAAAAAATATATAACCAGTATATCAGTCGTGTAGTTCCAATTAGACAAGCCCTGCTTAGTTTGGGGCTAGATGGTTCTGTGTGAAAAATGTCCAGCTTTATTGTAGAAAAAGAAGTCAGGAAAAGAGGCAAAAAATATGCTGGCATAAAAGAAAGGAGACCTATTATATGCGTGATCCCGAGCTGAGATAATAAAGGATGATAAAGATTGAAATGTAGATCATTTTGGCGTTAAAATGTTATTCTGTTTTAGGGTCTAAATTAGAACTTTCCAAACTCATACAATGAATAATGTGCAAAAGTTTACACGTATCGTTATTAATCGCTGAAATAATTTCACCCGCCATCAATTCCGCAACGTTGTGAATATATTGTCGTAAATGCAGTATAGAGCGGAATCGTTTTATAATAAATTCTCTAGCTACCGTACCCAGTGGGATTAATCGTCTTACTTTTCTCTCTCCGCTGTAATCCTCAGAGGGAATTGTGTGGCCAACATCCCTGTAACCACTACTATGAGCTTTATATGAAAACTCGATGGAGAAGCCAGCTCTGAGATGAAATCATTGTCTAAAGTCGTTTTGGAACTTGGAAATAATGTTACGTGAAAATAGAATTGTCAGGAATGATCGAGATTTTATTTTTACGGAAACCGTGGTTTTATTCTCACGTATCGATGACTGGAAAATGGTTGATGAGGTCAATTTGGTTTTTCAGATATCAAATTGTGTAGTGAGTAAGTGTTGTTATACGATACAAAAAATATAAAGGCCTCGATTCTGTAGTACACTAACTAAACTAAATTTAAACTGTCGCTCTCTTCTACTCATAGTGTACGCAAGAAAGAGAGGCAAGAATTTTACACCTGTCAAATCAGTTTTATTGCCGCTTTTCTTGCACTATCAGTAAAACAGAGTGACTGTTTAAATTTAGTTTAGTTAGTGTACTACAGAATCGAGGCCAATATATAATCGTCATCAAGCTTAAAGGTTCAAGAATCATGTCATTAATTCTTATTTAGTTCTCTCTTAGTAGATAGTATATTTGACAATCAAAATATGATGTACAACGTACACTAATAGGTGCAATATTAGGTAGCACTAAATACATATGCAAGCTCGCAAAATATCTAAACTATCTTCATCTTATGAACAAGCAATTAAAGTTTCGGTCGGTGGTAAGAGGATATCTAAGAAGTGCTACTTATTCTGTGACCATACTCCTAGAATTTACCGCATCACTAGTTGCGCTCAGATAACTATCCTCAATGGTTTTACTTATGAAAATGGTATTGTGGCTGCGTTCTTGTTAACTGAGTGAATAAATTGAGTTTTCAAAAAGTTGCTTTATCAAGTAAGGTTCTGATTTTTTTTACCGTAAACAAAACCTTGAGCAAATACCTTAAGTTTGAGCATATTTGTATGGTACGGCGAAGTGGTTTTTGCAATCATTTTATGTGTTTTTTAAGGGTGGTTTGATAGGTAAGTTGTATCTTCATAAAGTCATTATGCTCAAGAAGCTGCGATAGATGATAGATCGTAAAATGCCCAAACCGATACGCCTGTAGATTTTTTTATAATCGTTTTGTATAATTCCAAGAAAGTTTCTTCATCTGAGATCTGTCAGTAAAAAGTGTAGATTAAATAAAACTAAAAAACATGCTTTTATCGCGTACTTAAAATTATAAAAAATAATTGCACCATCCACCTCCTAGCTCCATCATCAGGCCCTCCTTACTAAAGCCAATCTATCGGACATGTCAACACGAATCTTATGAGCCCAAACTCGAGGGGTTTACTAGTCACTAAAGAGTTCCTCTATCCACCTCCTGGCTCCATTATCAGATCAGCTCCAAGATTCCAAATAGTAATGTCATCCAAACAACATATACATACAAAGTTTCATTTCGATACTACAATTAAAAGTAGGAAAAAATTGATTCCATGATTTTATTACATTGTTTGTTCGTTGGTTATAAGTGAAGATAATATTTTCTAAATTTGAAGAGATTATCCTAGTTATGTTTTCATCCACTTTATTAAGTGGATGTCACTTTGGTAGTATATGCTGTCAGTACAGAAGCACTGAAATATGTGGTGGAGAAACTTTAGAAAATATCATTTTGTAAAAATTCCTTTGTTAAATCTCAACACAGCTATTTTTTCTTTCTTGTGTTTTCCTAGTCATCGGAATATGGATCGCGTAGTTCTAACTAATGATACAGTTTGTGTTCTTAGTTAATGGCTTTGTAGTATCTAGTTAGATAATAGCGTTTAAACATCGTTAGTGGCGTCTAAGTTTTAGTTTTTACCTTGAATCAGACTAATATAATAAATGTAAAAGTTTAGGATTTCAAAATGTTTCCTGCTTTACATATCCGTAACGGCTGAACTGATTTGAATGAAATTTTGAACAAATAAAGTTCCTATGATCTAAAATAACACATAGGTTTTTTTATTCGAGTACTATGCAGGAGGCCGTGTATCTTTTATGAGTGGTAAATTTATTTAATGAAAAATATCAGTGCACCATAATATAAATGTTGCCTAAATGCTACGGACTAAGCTATAACTCTACAGACAAGTATGAAAACATAGCAAAAAATGGCAGTTCCCAAATTAAAATAAAGTAAAGTTAGTTTCACTGTCAGTCAGCAATATTTAGGTCTGTATATGGCAAATTTGCACCTGATGGGCTTACTCTTGGCAACAAAGCTTAGTTTGTGTCACAATCGGTCGTTGCTGCCTGCAGAATTAACCGCGCTCGGCCGCTATAAATGTCACTCTTATAATCATTTGACACTCCTGGATTACCTAGGATTAATTGTTTTAACATTTTGAAAGCTGTCCTATGTCGACGTTTTTTAGCCCCGAATTGAACTCCTACTTTTTCACTAAGTAAACCCAGTCCATCCTCGCCCTCTTAACCTGATTTGCCGGTTTAATTCCTCCTCTGTACGCAGAATCAATCGTGCTGGTGTTTGATTGGCGGCAACAATCACTAACGTGCAACTGTCAACTCTGACGTACTAATAAAGTTGAACGGGAGGCTGAGCTACAGTCTGCTAATGCCATTTTCCGTTTGGCTAATAAGTTTAGCATGCGCTATTACCAATCTGCCGGCGAGCTTGGCGCGGCTCGAGCGCCTCTGCACCAATCAATTTGTTTCATGTCCGGACGTTTTGATTCTCTGCATTTCACCAGAATGCTGCTGTGGAGTGTCTGTGTGGAGTAGCGTTTTTGCGGTTTTGTAATTTGCAAGTTTATGTTGTTTGTTTGCGCAGTCTTGTCACATTTAACTTGCAATAAAGTGGCATGGAGAAGTTACGATAAATATATGGAATTTACTAAGCTGAATTCCATAATCTTCTGTAAAGTCTTTGTTTATGTAAATTAGCCGTAATTGTAACGTTTCTTATTGTAATTGATACCAAATCGCAATATGTAAATGACGGGTCGGGCAGAGCCGAGCCTGAGGGTCTACTCGACTCGCGCTCATTCGACATTCAGATCACGGGCGCCTCGAACGACGTCTCCGATCTCGGCCCGGTCCTTCCTCCAGCCGATTGCATTAATTTACCCATTTTATAAACGATTTAATAGACAATGTTCAGATTCAACCATTTGTGAAAATCTGAAATGAAACACTGTTTTATAATTTGTAGAACCTTTTAATATCGCTCTTCTGCGATAAGAAATATTGGTACAGTACAGCTGTTTGTATTAGCGGCAAATTGAAAATTGTTGCCATTTTATTCGAGCTATTTAAAATTGAGAGCTCGCTCATTCCTGAGGATCGAAGAGAAGTTTAATTTATTCATTACGCCCGCAGTTCCCGCCTCAGTGATGGAATGAAAAACTCACGATGAGATTGCGGTATCATTTTTGTGGTGACCGACTTCGATATATCCTCGAAGAGATTCAAATCAATCTCTGAACATTTTCAATTTATTTCAGTGTCCTTATCTGTGACGGCGTCGGCGCTGAATTAATCTGAGCGGACTGCCCCTCCTCCAGCGTCTTCCCCTCACCGGAAATTAAACGAATTAACGCCATCCAAACGTACATTTTTCACTTTGGGACTCGCGCATCCTATCGATGAATCTCAAGTCTTTTCCAGCGGGTATCGATTCGCAGATCTTTGCGTTTATCTGTCTTCACTCAGATTGAACAATTGATACGTCAGTGATGTACGTAGAATTGTAAATTGAATTTGCTTTATTGATTTGTCACGCTTCATTGATTCGGAAAACGATTTGATCAACGTCGCGGCATGGTATCTAATCTTGAAATCATATTCATTTATTCACGATGACTATTTTATAGGACATAATTATCATGAAGAAAATCAGTGTAGCAAGAGATATGATTGTGATAGTTTACACAAGCGCAACTATTTGTATTTAGGAATCTTTATGATACAATTGGTTATTTTTGACATTTGCGATGATAACGCAAAACTATAGCGAGTAGGTACGATAGATGCCGTGCTCACCACACAGAAAGTTCTATTGTTCGGAAAGGTTTTCACTATAATGGCTGGGATAGGTGGAGTGTGTATACTCTGTAACGTAATGGTGTTATAAAGCCGGGGGCACACCTGTCGGTTTTCCTGCTGGTTTTCCGCACGGTACTAGACCCGTTAATTAATTATTATTCAGCTCCGGCCATTACGATAGCTACTAATACTGCGTAGCTCTAAAACCGTTTCTTGTTTTGCTCGACTTATTTCACTTTTATGGTGGAAGGGATTGAGCACTTAAAAGGTATCCCTTGTTTTCCTTACGGGATTTTTGTTGCTTCATTACTAATACAATATAAACAACTGTGGTTTCGTTAAGTTGTTTGTGTAAGGATATATAGTGACGTTTGCAACAATAACATTGAATTGAGTTTTTTTTTGTAATAACATTTTTGAATTCTCTAACTGTTATCAATTGTCACTGCAGCTTCTGCCCTCAGTTTTGCCAGCATAGTACCTGAATTAAAAGTAGCTTTTGTGTTTTTCTAATAAACTTTATCTAATGATTGTTACTATATCTAATCCAAATTTCATCAAAATAAGTTTAACCGTAACGAAGATTATTTGCAACATCATCATCAACATCTTACGTGCACATTCATAATATTCCCAAGTAAAAAGTAGTCTATGATTCGAGGTCACGAAATATTCCTGTTCCAAATTTCTTCTGAAGTCGTTATTATGATTATTAATAAATTAACAAATATCTAAACATCCAACTTTTTATAAATTGCATTTATGTTAGTAGAATAATGAAAGGATTAGGATTTAGTATTAGGTTTAGGAAAAAAAGGAATAGGATTAGGAAAAAAAATAATCTAGATTTTCGAAGCAAAATAATAACCATTTGTTACATTTTCGTCTGTATAGGTATTCAATGAATTTATGAAAAGTTAAAAAGCTTGCATTACCAGAACACGCGCATAATTTAAACGGAGAGCTTTACAGTTCATCCTCTTAACGAGCTGTCTGTCCAATAAATTGTCCAACCCACATTTTGATTAATATAAGTGATTATGTTTATCGCATGGTTTAAATTTTACAGTCACCTACTTGATCCCTTACTAGCGCTCCGCCAATCAGAAAAAGTCTGAACTCTGGAGTTCAGACTCTTACTCCTAAAAGAGTAAAGTTTGAAAGTTCAAAATCAAATACAAATACGTTAATAATTTTTGTGTGAAAGATGATTTTACTAAGTACCAATGGCACAAGGTGAATGAATGAATTCCCCTGTTTGCTGTAAAATAAATTATTACGACTTCTAAGTCAACAGGATATACTGAACACAAAACATCTTAGTGAAACTCATAATGGTTCGTGACACCTACGACACAATCATAGTATGGGTTTAGGGCTATGTTTTTGTCTGTTGGGTGTTTTATTTGTGTATTGTTTTTTTTTCATGTATGCCATAAACAACAATGAACATCTAAAGTTTTCCCAAGAATTTTTTCTCGCATTTTAGCATCGCAGCAAAAAATTAAAGCGGAAAGAATCTAATCGTGATAATATCTTAGTACCGTGGATTTGCCCGTCATAACCGTACATCTCCGCGATAGCGAAAAGGACTCTCATTAACGTCAACGCGGATCGCCGCCTGCTTACGCTAACCGATACCTTTAAGGTGTTTACAAAGCAAAACGGGCGTAATCTGCAATGAAAAAACTCTCAAGTACCTTATCCTCGCGAATACCCTTCTGGAACCCCTGAAATGTAATGCTAAGTAAACCAATCTTGATTACAAATATAAAATCTTTTCAATTTGACTTTAATTGAAGTCATACTTTTTAATTTCAGTTTTTTTCAATACCCCTAACTAAGACATAATTGAACATTTTGAGAGATAAGTTTTATAAGTCTTCAGATAAAAAAATTGTGTGCATGCCATTTATTCCATTCAAATTATATCCAGCAAAGTAGTTTTGCATTAACGTTTTATTTTAAATATTTGCCCATAACAACGACTGAATCCTGTAAATGCACTTTTGAATTCGACTATCGAGAACATTAACCGAGCGCGATCAGGCGTTTAATATGAGACTATTAATTTCGGTATGGACTTATTTACTTCCCTTAATACCGTCTATTCGGAGAGATAAAAGAAGTTAATTTTATAAATGGGCCATTCTGCCATTCCCGTATAGGTAATCTTGCGTCGGTGTTATCTGCGGCCGATCGGGGAAAGACAGATAGCATGGTCGACACGCAAGCGGCGATTGATTAGCCAGATCCCGTACTGACTTGACGGGTTAATAAAGCCTCCGTTACTCGTTGATTGCCATTTAAGCTACCGATTCTGCTCCTACTGACCTATAAATCGATTACATTTGCAATCTATCGTTACATAAACGGATTCATAAGGCAACTGAAATAAAAGAAATTGCATTATATCGGTATAGTCTTACATTTTTTTGTGAAAATGTTTGTAGGCTCCAATAAAATTAAACTAACTATTCTTTATTGTTAAGTAGAATTTAATCCTTTGATAACAAAAAACAAATAAACACGCTAACGACTGTATTTTCCATGATGGATATACTCAGATTCGTAGGTACTCAGTGAGTAGATCTTTGAGGATAGGATAAGTAGGGGATAGTCAGTAGGGGATTACATTTAGGCATATCTCTGTGTTTTTACAAGTAGTTAACATTCTACGTGACAGGTTGCAAGCCGCTTATTGGAACACTAACTGATGGATACATGCTTTCGTTTTTTTTTGTTCTAGAGCATGCCATTAATCATTTAATAGTCTAATCAATTATCTAGATTGGACTAGTAAAGATCTTGTCGAATTACTCTAAGCAAAAGGAAAATCTGTTATCTTACCCAAACAGCAGGACAATCCCATTGTTCTGTTTTTCGACGATATTGCTCAGTCGAGCTCAAATCACGCTCCTAGACTTATTGGATTATCGGCGATAGTGAGCGAAACTTTATCAAATGATGTTTCTCTATCGATGTTAAATAACAAACAAGTATCTGTTACAGATTAACAATCAACTTTCACGTTTGCCATTTGGGAGGGATTAAAGTAGAAACAGGGGTTCCGTTTTAGCGTACAAAAGTTTATTCCGGTTGCGGTGTAAATTAATCAAAGTATATTGCAGTGTAGTGTTAGATTATATAGCAGGGTGACAGAGGACAGCGGGCGGCGCGTCCGGCACAAGTTTCGCCAACAATTTCGGCCACGGATCGGATTAGGCTGCGGGGGTGCTCGCGGTCACTAGCAGGTCTCATGAACACGGTATACGTTTCACAAAGTTCTTCCTGCTAGCGAAATTAGAAAGTCAGACACCAATGAATCTTACAGAACACAGGGAATCTCATTTATAAGCTCGCGTCATGACCGGCGGTTGAACGCAAGCGTTATCCAGAAAGGATTGACTTGTTGTGTTATGCAACAAAAAACCAACCCTTTTTTCGGCCGATGTGAATGTGACGTGAAGTTTCTTCCGGCTACGCGCGCCGGCCTTGCCTGCGATGCCCGCTGCCTAATTGTTTGACGAAAATAAATGATTCCCAAAATAAAAATAAACGAGAGTTTCGCGTTCGGCGTTAATTTTTAACGTAACGCTGTGGTAACTTTTATTCATTAAAGCGTAGGTCATTCAGGTCATTCAAAACAAATAATAAGATTAATGACGGAAAAAACAAAATGTCTAAAGCCATTTACATAATTTAAAACAATCTCTTCATTATTTCAAAATTCTGTTGAAAAGTTAAAAGTTGCTAACAGAGTAATAACTATGACAGAGCGGGTACTTATGTAGATACAAACATTATATTACCTTGTATGTGTAGACATTAAAAGTCATTTTAAACCGTGATTGTTAGCACGCACGCTACGCCCATGTACCCAGTTCACGTAATATGGGTCAGCCTACCTCGGATTTACGATTACGCTTGTGACTCGACATTATAATAATCTTGTAGTTTGATGTGACACCCCATTGGTAGGCAAATGATTAACAAGGAATACATTCCAATTTATTTTCCTTTGCATTACCAAAAATCATCAACATTCCCAGCCTGAATTAGTCGCACGCTCGACATACTCTCCCAAAGGGACACATGATCAGTTTTGAGACACGTTTATGTACTGACTTCCGACAGAAAAACAGAATTTTTAACTTTAAGAAGCATTTTTTTTACCGTGTACTGATAGTAATTCCACCTGTTGGTATGCTAAATGATTCTGATGTAGAACCTAGTGATCATAATGATAAAAACATTAGCATTTTCACATTAAGGCATTTTAAACCAGCTATTTTGGTTAATTTTCTGTTGAAACATGATTCAGATGTTATCTTCATTGAAGTTGCACTAAACCAAGCGTTTTAGAACGTTTCGAAACGCAATATTTATCGAAGCTTTCGTCTCTGAGTTAACAGGAGCTGTGTAAAGTCACGCGAGGTTAATCTGTCTTCATTTCCTATCTATCAAAATGGCGGTTGGGCCCCGCGGGTGGGTGAACTAGGGTTACCAACATACAGCCAAAACACAATTTGATTTGTTCAAATAAGGTACTTTATTCCAAAATCAAACAAAAATGGCGCCGAACCAGCATTTCTTTAAAACTAAACACATTAAATTATGCAGCGAATCATAGTTAAATATAAATTTTATTTATAGCATATCGCGATAGTTTCCTGACGCTAACTAAATAGAACTATGAATTAACAGCGTGAAGCTGCAGTTTTAATTGACATATTTTAAATTTTTCTTTATTTTGTAGAACGTTGAAGAATTGAATTGAATTGGCCTTGCTATAGACCAAATTTAAAACCAATGGTTATTATTGTTTTTTTGCGATGTTAGCTTGTTTATCTTTAGATAAAACAGATTGATTACGCAATTTTTTGTTTTTTCGTTAAATGTATTTCGTACAAATGAAATGAATGATGAAACTGTGACAACCCTAAAAGTAGCGGTATAAAGCATTAGTTGCTATCAGGCGACTTTCCTCGTGAAAAATGATTTCCAAGCACCACACCTTGCTGTTGTCTTTACCAATCTTTCACTTCGAGCCTTATCTACGAATGTTCCAGTTCGCGTGTCTCGGTTACAAATCTCTGTTTATTTATAACTTTTACTTTGATTTCAGGTACGTACCTTTTGGCGTAAGCAAGGTAACATAGATATAATCGTGTAGAGCTTTTGTATTTTCAGTATTACAAAAAAAAATAGGTTTTATCACTGGCGTCCTCCAATCAGTCTTGAAAATATAGATTCTCATCATAGTCATCATTAATAGCCTGTAGAATGCACTCTCCTAAAGAGGCCTATGTCCAGGATGACGAACGATGTTAAGCTATCTCCATTCACATATTCCTAGAAACTTTAATATCATCAGCCCATCGAATGAGGGGTATTCTCCTATGCATCGTCATTCGGTGCTTCGAGAACCTTAATTACCCAGCGTTTGTTGGTTCTACGAAAAAAATACAATTTTACAAAAGTTAAGACATAACTACGTATATTATTTAAGACCACATTCATATCGTCAGTGTCTATTGTTTTCAGAAAAAGATTTTCTTTAATTTATTGAGCGTATCCTATATCAAAATAATATAATCTGTTTAATTGGTAAAAAATACAATAATATACTCGTATGGCATATCTCTAATTGAAAAACTCTTTTGCAGTTGTAACGAGCATCTGAGCATAATCAACATACATAGTTGATTGATCGACGCTACATTAAAGTCTTTGTGAAGTCTTTATTTATTTGATTACAAGAGAACGTAATTTACAAAAGAAACGCTGAAAAATGCAGAAGTATAACTGTGTCGCATCTTCCAGCGTCCATCCTTAAGACATACAACGACTTAAAAATACAAAAAAATACATACATAATAAATAAAATAAAATCAAAACATAATATAAGTATATTTTTCTAAAAATCAAGGAATATAAGGAAATCAGTTACATACTCAACATCCAAATCGATAGGTTTCATTCATTGAAATCACAAGGTTCGTTCTAAATTGTATGACGTTAGCGTTGGTACAATAAAACAAACTACCGTTGCAAATTAAACGGAAAATGAAAACTCTGCGAAACATTCTACATGGCAAAACAATAGAATAGTTATCCCGAGCTCTTCAACTAAGGCGGGCGGATGACGTGAATTTTAATTACATTTTTATGATACTAAAGTGTAGGTCGCAGTTACTCGAGTATGTATGAGGGGGACCTCGCGTCATTCCACGGGTGCTTCCGGCTTGTTCACACAAAAACGTTAACCCTTCTGAATTTAAAGCGCCATTGAGACGATCAAACGAGTAGTCTGCAGGATGCTATCGACTCAGTGTGGCCTTTGATATGAAAATCGACGACAGATTTCAGAAGCGTCTAGTTTGACGAAGAAATATTGAACCATAAAACTGTGTGAGTTCAACTTAGCAATAATTTTGCTGCATCAATCTGTTTTATGTTAAAGATTGGTACATACAAAAGTCTAAAATAAAAATATTGTTAAAACTTCGTATTATAAAGCTCTAGACTGCGCTATGGCGGTCAAACAAGATATAAATCTCCAAAACTATGTACAGCTATAAATCCCTACAGTATTTAATATTTAAGATGAAATTTCTGTGATCTTTTACCAAAGTTGAGTGAAAACACTACAATGCGCTTAGAGATTTATGAAGATTTTTGAAATATGACATTTATTTTGTAAATGAATGAATGAATGAAAAATATTAAAAAATATCTATCCTATAGTCCAAAAATAGGAAGTTATGACAGTTAAAACAAAAAAAACAAACAAATTGGCACTTAACCTACTTCTTGGTAGAACTGAACATAAATTCCCAACGCACTTTCCCGATGCGTCAGTTCAATAAAAAATATGCTTATTTATGCGTCGCTATAGTTTATCGACTAAAATCTTACGAGCTCTGCTTTGTTAATTCTATAAAGCCTTAGAAAGCATATAAGTGAAAAAGTAATATCTGGGAAAAGAAAACCGATAAACACATCATTCGTATGTTAAAAAAAAAACAATATCGTAAAAATAAGCATTAAATAGGTATAACCAAAAACAACAATGAAACCGGGGTCCTATAAATAAAGGTGTAGACATTTATCACGTATATAGGTTCATTCTAATTCGAGTTAATTTGCTAAAGCTACAAAAGTTCACGATGTAGGATTTCTATTATGAGATAAATTCAAATTGTTTATTCCTTGGTTTTTAGTAACAAGAAATATGTTTATAATTTTAAAGAGTTCTCGCTATCAATATATTGACGAGGGAAAATTAGTATGCCCAACACGCTCCTGTTTTGCCTCGGTAATTTTTTCAGAATGCGAAATAATGATATCATAAGTCAAGGGGAGATAAGCCGAAACGGGCCGTATTGTTTATTACGTTTCAATTCAGATTTTTTGGTTCACAATGGAGGGTTGATGACGTTATTAACATCGTCCCGTTAAACTTTCGTATTTAATTAATTGCTATTTAAAATTACGTTTTAAAGGGATTTTCCGGTTATTTTTCATCTTCAGTTCTGTAATAGCGATAAACCGTTGCTCTCACTAGGACTAAGCGTTCTGTAGGAAGACGACGCTAACTTTATGAATTTTTAGCACGTAATCGGTTAAGCTTGAGTTCTGGCAGACAATGAAGGTTTGCAGAGAATGCGTGCGAACGGAAGCGAGTCACATGAAGGGCCGGTCCTTCATACATAGTTGAGTGGTACACCCTCGCAGGAAATTTAAAATTCACCCCGTAACGACGGTAAAATGAGGCTCGCTGGTTTGAGCGCGATCATCGTGATGATACTGAATCGCTGACGACGCTCCGCCAATTTTAATCCCACGCAACTGACAAAAAATCCTATCTGTCGAAACAAAGCGAGTAATATTTCTTGCGCTTAACTCGTTATACGTCCCCGTGGGGCAGTAATAATATGCATCGTCATTTATATGGCTATATTTTTTCATCCCTCACAAAATAAGCTTCAAATATCTCGCCTCTGGCGACTTTCGATTCGAGTAGTTATACCTGATCCGCGCTTTATCTCATTTATTTATTTGGGTATTGTCTTTGCGCGTTAACTCTCAATAGTTTACAAGTGTAGCAAAGGTTTAAGCAGGTAATCCGTTGAATTGAAAGATTTACAAAAGAAACGATCGAATGAAAAGATTTAAAAAAAGGGAACTATACGGAGCGATTACCGGGTATCGGAGGCCGAGAGCACACGGCGCGGCAGGCGATACGGCGATACGGCTCCGATAGCCGCAACATAATATTACCTCTGCCCGTATCCGGCTCTTATCTTTTGTCCGGTGAGCGCTGCATTTGATCCAATTTGCCAATACAATCGGATCGAGGGTATTGCAATGGCATTATCTTAGGCTGGGCTGTGCGGTCTCTAATGCGATCAAGACCAGAACTTTTGTCCGCCGTCGTTATTACATTCATGCACTCACCCATGTAAATCTTCAGTTAAACTATGATCTTTATAGCGTGTAGTATAATAGTTGCTAGAATTCTGACAAATATCAGACAAATATCTGACATACATACAAAGTCACTGTGTACTATGGCATTTGAATGCTTATGAAGTTTGCACGATACAAATTGTAATTTCATCAACAGAATGAAATGCAAAATTGCAATCATCCACGCAATTCTTGTTATACTCCTTTTTGATACCTAAAGACTATTTGCCGCATTATATTGACACAAGGCCAGATTTAAGAGAACTCATTATTACAAGTTATGCGATAAATAATTATTAGACTATTTTATAGTATTTAAATCAATTAGAAACAGCATTATTTAAATCAATTAGAATAAATCCTTTTTCACTCTATTTTTTGTTGCGAACGATACCATGGTCTGTAAGTACAGATCATAGTAAATATTTTATTCCTAGTGAACATTAGGTTCTTAAAATAATAGTTCAAAAAGTTAATTGTATTTACCTTAAAAAATTGTTAAAAAAATACTATTTCAGTATTGTAGGCATCCTACAATACTGAAGTAGTATTAAGCGCAGGTACATATTTTAAATGAGATGTGAAACCTTTTCCCATAATAGAATATTAAGTATTCAATCTCGAATCCCATCGCCGAGGCCTACGTAACCCCTATAATTCCTTTAGAAGTACACATAATGCTAAAAAATATAAACTTTTCCACGAGGCGGAATGTACGCATAATAATTCCGTAGCCGAAATCCAATCGGAGAAGTCCGAACGCGCCGAGGGAAATCCCTCAAGGTGAGAGGGCACCGGACACTGGAAAATCTTTCCCTCCCCTCCCCTTGATAAGATTGTCCAGTGCAACTCCCTGAACGCAGAGGGATAGAAAACTTCCACAGAAACGAAACCGAACATAAAATCCTGGGGGATCAATACATTCGGAAAATATAATATCTGGATAGTTCACGCTCGACATCAGAATCTCGTTTTTGTAATATTTTTTTTGTTATTTGACCACTATTAGTTTAGCGCGAACCCTCGAAACAATTTTCTGCTACAATAACCGCGTGGGTGCCTTTCAAATATTAAAATAGTAATATTTCTTGTACAGGTTTCGTATCGGAAATAACAAGCTTTATTTTATATAATTATAAATAAAAGGTACTGAAATTACAGTGCTCTGGGAATCATATGACATTTCACTTTATATTGTGAAATGAGGTCCAATTATGTTACTGGAATTTAGTACTCCAAGGACTTCAAAGAAATGATCTAAGATTTAAAATGTTAGTATTTGTTTCCATTTTGATAAGAATACGAGTACTTAGATTGTTAGAACTTCCCAAGTTCTAGTGAAGTTTGTAACTGTTCTCACATCATTCATTATAATATTATCAAGCACTGACCTCCTTATCTAAGGCACCATTGAAGCACATTTGTTCATTAGCTCCCTGCAGACGGAGCGGTTTACCGTCGCATCGGTGTACCTCTGGGACGTAAATAAGTGGGTTTGTGAATTTTTCCTAGTAAACTTGAGCGGTTGTTTACATTGAAAGCTGAGTCGTTTACTCAGGGTAGGGGGAGGAGGGATCACTAACGTAATTAGCGCACCCCGCGCCGTCTACACCGGCGTCAACTTAATCTTGAGAAAAATGTATTGGACGACCAATCAGAAAGTATTAGTGTTGTACAAATAGGAAGTTGGTAAAGTGGCGTTGATAGAACTTGTGTTTCCAACTTTTGCTTGCTCTTTTATTAGAAACAATAAATAAATAAATAAATAATGCTGGACATTTTCACACATCATCTAGCTCCAAAGTAAGCAGAGCATGTGTTATGGGAACTACATGACTTATATAATTTTTTTTATTGTAAATACTTACATATTATAAAACACCCAGACCCGAGACAAATGAATGCAGATCATACAAACATTTGTCCCGCAGCGGGAATCGAACCCGAAACCTTCTGCATCTCAGGCGGACCTTCGCCCACTGCGCCACAGAGGTTGTCATATGACAATGATTCTCGGTGATTGGTTTTGGGACTGTCATTTTTTTAAATCGTTTTATTTTAAATGGTATAATAAATAATGAAGAATAGTTATAATCTATTCCATTATATTATATTCTGTAAGAGGTGCGGTCTTCAATCCCACTGCGGGACAAATGTTTGCATATTCTTCAAATATCTTTTTATGATTATATATCTTTTTGCATATTTTTGACGACCTCTGTGGCGAAAGTCCGCCTGAGACGCAGAAGGTTGCGGGTTCGATTCCTGTCACGAGACAAATATTTGTAAGATCTGCAAATATTTGTCTCAGGTCTGGGTGTTTTTCTATGTATAATATATATGTATTTACAAAAAAAAGTATATATTTAGTATATCAGTCGTGTAGTTCCCATAATACAAGCTCTGCTTAGTTTGGGGCTAGATGATGTTGTGTGAAAAATGTCCAGCATTACTTATTTATTTATTTATATTTGTTCCGGGTCTGGGCGTTATAGTAGCACGGCACTCGTAGTTCCTGATACCCACGACACAGGAAAGAGTTGAACCCACATTATTATCTACATATATGCGTGTTAGATATTTGTTTTTTTATTATTTATCGCATAGCAGGTACTTTAAGTTTTGTTTTTTTTAGTTTTGTATCTGTGACATCACAAAAATAACAAGTTTTCTTCAGTAGTCATATAATTTCGCAAATAGATTTAGGTTTCCAAGAAAAGAATTAGGTAAAAATACATAGTTCCTGAATCTAACTATTTTTTTTCCACAACCGAAAGTCTCAAGAATCAAGTCAACTAGACAGAGCAGATTCATCGCTGATAAAACGGTCAATTTATTTCTATGCTAGTGAGACATTCGATTATATTCTCGAACGTTTCTAATTTCCTGGTACTCCGATGTGGTTAGCGCAATTTCCGAGACTGTATGTAGAAGGTACCTGGGGACACCCGGCCGCTTGAGCCATTATCGCAAAATCAAATAAAGTCGACTCACGAATTATACGATTGAAATAAACCGATGGAAAACTTTTCTGCCCCTTTCTTTACCTTTGATTCAAAAAACAAATTTAAAATTTTATAGCAGATCCAAGTTTCCATTTAGAGTAAATTTAGAGCAACATGTATATTGTAGCTGCATTTTTATAATTCGTTAATGTATATTCAACTATTGGAAGTATTCAAGTGCTTATGTTAAAAAAAAAACAATTCTAAGCCTTTAAAAATACTTAATAAAATAAGAAAGGCAAAACGAGTTTATTTATTTTATTTAGAACAAAATCGTGAAATAGCTCGCGAGATAAATTCTACCTACATTCTGGCGTTCCCGGGCCGATATTGACATTGCGAAGAATAAGAGAAAAAGATAAATATTTGACATTTCGTAGGGAAATTTTTTCGCTGTGTGATTGACAATAATACGCGGAATTTTCCGAAATATCCTTCTAAATCTCCACTATAGATTTATCTTAAGGAAGTTTCTTTAACGTTACTATTTTTCCTTACTTTCACTTGAACTCGTATAACTTCAATATCTCTTCCCTTTTATTTTATTATACATCGGAGAAAATGAAGTCCCGATTATCACGGATATTGGAAGAGCAAAATCTATACGATGATAATAAAATTCAAAGAGGAGGACAAAGGATAATCTTTAAAAAAAAGTATTTGTTTAAGACAGTATCCACTTGCTTTTAGCAAAGCTAGATGATTGATCAATAGTGTATTAAATTATTTTGTTTGTCTATAAGAATGTTATCTATGACGATGTTTAAGTACAATAGCTAAATTTAGGCTCAGTATATGAATGTCTGTATTTTTTAAACCCCTCAACTCTATCGAGAAGCTGGGCGCTATCTGGCGTATTGTGTACTCGTCACCATTTATCATTGGGTTCATTTATTTTTGCTCCTCGTGAAGATATGATTTATCTCAGCAAGGCCACCAGAGATGTTTTTGCACCCGCACTGATATTAATCGTTATCGTGAGCGTGCCACCACTCGTTTGTTTTCGTTACACTGGCGTGGCCCATTAATTATCAATGAACGTCCGGTACGATGATGAAGGTATCGTTATGTCCCCAGCTTTTCCAGGTGACAGGGCTCGCGCTATCAACCCTTTTTAAGCCTCCGCATTTAACGCGAAGTGTCTGATGTCATAAAAGTGTCCGATTTGGGAACGTGACGGGGACGGTAAATTTACGATTAAATTGTACGGGACTTCTCTGTAGAAAAATAAGGATCAACTTGTATCGCATTATACTGTTCATTTTCTTATAAATCTACGTTTCTTGCCAGTAACATGTCTAATGCAGACTGAAAATGTTTTATTTACTACTAGGTATACGACTAACTTCTTGTTACAGTTAAGAATTTTATTACCTTGTTTAAAAGTTTATTCCTACAGTTTCTTAACAAATAAATTTCTTATTGGTGGTTTGAAGTACCTCGATACTTTAAGTTGTGCGTTATGATCGTAGAAAATGGTTTCTTCGTTTTGAAATATAAACGCATTGTGCAGGGTGACCAAAAATGCCTCGTTCCTACCAAAGGAAATCAAGAATTTGTCAAAATAAAAATATTGATCAACTATCTGAAATCTAAAAAAAAAAAGATGTTTTGTGTCATATTTTTATTATTATGTCTTCGTATGGGATATCATAAAATCTCATACTCTCGGACAAACTTTTAACTCAATTATTTTTACTTTAACTTAATTTCAACTAAGCATAACACACTTGATCATTCCTTCAAAAAAAAAAACTACAAAATAATATACTGTAATTGATTACAGCTTAATTACATTCCACTAAAATGTTGAAAAAAATACTTAATAATGTATTTGAAGAACTAGGTACTCGTTATAGATAATCCAGTCGATCTGTGTTGTCACCAGTTGGTAGCGTGCACTGAATGATAATTTATGTCAGAAACAAGGTAAGTAGGTAACAATGATCTCTGTAGCACCAATACTGGATACCACAGAGAAGACCGGTTGGAACCCCGAACAGAATTTACAAGCTAACTTTGAGTTAGGTGAGACTTTGATTAGAGACCTAGTAGTATCCCCCTTATTTGTGTTTGCAACCAAATGTCGTTACTAGGTAACGACATTTGGTCATTGTCATTTGGACATTTATACATAATGAAAATCTTATTCAAGTGAAGATATTTCATAAACTTGATAGTCAAACTGAATCGTATCTCATAATAATGATTACGTAGGCATTTGCCATTAAAGTTGTTGAATTGCTGAAAGCGAGCATGAAATTATTAAGGCATGAGATAATGCTGTTAAGCTAATGAACCGATATGTCTTTTTGCTACTAATGGTACACGATTAAGCTTACATTGCCTCTCATTTAAAAATCAATAAAAAATAGAATTTGGAAAGCATTTCAAAAACCTGTTGTTGACAATGATTATGATGCCGAACTGCTTGTTCTATTTACGCTAATTTATTAAACATTATAAACATTGTTTTCTGTAAACAAACATTTAGACAAAATGATGCTATATAATAATATTCCAATATATTCAAACAGTGAAGGGCTGTTTTCACTTAATTTCACAAAACATAGCTTCAATTTACATAAGTAGAAAATAAACTCAAATAAATACAAACCAAATTCAGTTGAGGTTTAGGAATTACGGATTCGCATTTCGACGAAATCAGCTCTGAGAGCTTTGACGTGTTTCATAATAGAATAGAGAGACTTATACATTTAGATAGGATAAATAATTTTCACTGAAAAAAACTACGAATATCATAGTACTAAAAGTCACCTGCCTTACATAAAGCCCAAGCAAACGGCATGGTGATAATGGTGGCGATTTCTGTATAAATACTGTAGTAGTATTTAATAATTCCTTATATATTTTGCCTTGTTAATTGTAACTGTCTTATTTTGTTATCAAATTCAAATCAGAAATTGGAACCAAATTTCATATGAAAAATTTCACCTCACACTCGCTTGATTTTAAGCTGAGTCGAGAACATTTAGTAGGAGTGATGTATGCAGAAGATTCCCGTCACACCTTCCATCTCCGTGCTTAGTTGGATTAAGCTCGCATCATTAATCGGTAGAATTGCGTTCGTTACCCGCGGTCCTATCCGAGAATCTTCAATTAGAAACATTCCCATTTCAATTCCATCGATCGAATATAGTTTATGCCTGGAGACATTAACGTCCCGAGTTCGGTGATTGAGTTCGAGATAGAAAGCTAATTTCACACGAAATTTACTACCTTCTGTTTGATTGCAAGAAGCGCTTAAGTTTTGATTAGGTGCGTGTGTTTGCGGAAAGTCAATCAGGGTAAATTGGGTTCGACGTTTTGGTGTCTATTATTACTTTTCGTTCATTTCATTTTATGTCACACGAGAAACATTTTGGGTTCTAGTCGATCATTCATCTCTTGTCCAAAATCACAGTCAATAATGTAACACTACCCTAATATTGTATGGCATGATATGAAATTAAATTTTAGTATTGCTATCTCACCATGTCTAACAGCATTTTATAATAGGTATGATGAGTGGTCACGGTTAGGCTGACTCAAAGAGACGTCAGCGATCAATCAAGCTACTGACTAGCGCCATCTATCAATATGTCATAGGGTCACACCAGATGGCAGCGCTTGCGAATATTAGAAAACAATTTTCGCCCACGGATGTTTGAGAGTTAATTGATGATTGGTTAAATTGATTAACTATAATAAAAGCAAGTCGGTCCCGCTGTGGGACGAATTCAGCTCAGGAGGTTAAGAAGAATTATATTTTATTTTCTTTCAGGTAACTTTATATACATATTAAATGATAGATACTTTTAATTACTTGGCTTAAAAGCACATTGAATCACCAAGTATCCCCAGGTACTACTTGGCGATTCGTACAAGAAGACATATAATGACAGGCTTTCGCGATTGTTACATGGTAAACTCTCCCTGGTACGTTTGACGTTTTGATTTTAAGGCCCGTATTCTGAAACAGTAATCAAACATAGATTTGATCTCCAATCACCTGATCTCTACTTGGCTGTCTAGTCTCTACACAAGCATCGATCTTATTCCAGAACGCTCCTCAAACTATACTCAGCTGAAACTAGACTAAAATCTGTACTCAAAAGTTGATTTCATTTTATCTCTGGATAAGTAATTACAATTTTTTATATTTCACGCAGTATTTTGTAAAAACTACCAATTTTTACCATTAAAAAGTCCTTCAGAGTCAATGCCAAATGGAGTAAAAAAATACGTAAAACGGAACGCGCTTACAGAAATTTTATGTCAGTATTTCTAACTAACCTGTGGTAAAACGATTTTGTGTTTTGTTTATGTTGACTTGATTATTATGCAAAGATTTTGGAAATCTATTGCTTTATTGGATGTGTACCATGAAATAGTTAACTATTTCACTTTCAAAATCGGAGCTCCTACTTTACTCAGTCAATTCTGCATAATAAAGTAGAGAATGAGAGACCAGCAGCCCCTAAAGCTGAAGGTAAAGGTTTTCGATTAATGCATCATGCCAGCAATGCCATGTACACATGGAAAAGAGACCATGTCGCTTACAGAACAGTCCGCTGAGATACTCATGCACAAAGCGTGATAGAAAGGACCATACGAGGGATTATATTGCGGATCCACAATTACCTTGCGGAAATATCGCATCAGAGGGCTGATTATTTTGACTTCTCTTTATAAAAAATACCAAGTATTGAAAAAATAACCACTTTCTTTACATAAATGACAAACGCGAAATTTACAAAACACAACGAACGCTCGAACGAACGAACAATCTACGCTGAAGCGTAGGTTGGACAACGCTTGAGTAGAGACTTTATTTTTCTTCGAATAATGTCAAAACAAACTTCTATTCACGTATCGATTTCATCTGAGTGACGTTTCAGAATAAGTTCAACCCACGTGAACTAAAATCAACGAATCTACGCTCAAGCACTGTTCTGGAATAAGAAACTCGACTTAAATCTACACTCAAGTCATGATCTGTACTTGAGCACTGTTTCTGAATACTTACAACACACTGTGACTAAGAGGCTATCGTCTAGTCTGCATGCAACCACAACACTGCAAACTAGAAATGTAAATCACATATATAAAAAAAAACAGAAACCAAATTAAAAACATACTATATTGGTATCCACACTAAAACTGAATGAGGATCATTGAACAAAACCAAGTTCAAACCTAATTCTCCTAGGCTTGGTTACAAGTGTAAATAAACGGAATAAGCGTAAATTCCTGATTTACTATTTTATTTCGTAAGTCAAATAATTATAAAACGTTATAAATAAATACTTCACCTTCTTTTTTACCCGTGACGACAGGAGTATATGCATCTGTCATGAGATATTTGTTTGTTTGTAAGCATTTATGTTTTTTATTGTTAAACTACATAACAATAAAAACATAAATGGTTAATTTTGTCTTTGATTTTTATGTCTTAAACAATGGGTTTTAGATAAGTTTTATTGCCATAAATCACAATATGCACTGCAATGATAGAAAAACAATATTTACAAAATTTAAATTTTAAAAAAATGGTTAAAGTCAACCTATGTTATGAATCTGAAAATTATAAAATAACTAGTTGTTGCCCGCGGCTTCGCCCGCGTGGTATGTTAATAAAAGTAGCATATGACCGTCTCCAGGCTTCAAACTATGTCCAGCAACTTTTGAATGAATCGAACCAAAGATTACAATTTATACAAAGTTTAGAACTCAATTGCACAACCCCAAAGGGTAGTTTGAAAAAATAAAAATACGTGTTTCATTATTTGTACAGAGTTTTGAGCGAATCAAACAATTTTTTTTCATAGAAACTTTAACACCCTATTTAACCCCCTTAGGGTCGATTTTCGAAAATTAGATTAGCATATGTGTTATTTCAGATCCTAAACTATCTACATTCCAAATTTCATCAAAATCGGTTTAGTAGTTACGGAGACACGTGGTAACAAACATTAACACACACACACACACACACAGACTTTCGCATTTATTATATTAGTAGGAAGTAGGATGAAATTATCCCCGTTTGTATTCCAGCAAACACGTCCTGTTTGACTAAAAATGTATTCACTATAACGTTCAAACATAAAACCACTATATTACCAGCTTTAAAATACCAGAAATTACACACACACCTACAACATTTGCACACGTAACCCGCTCCCGTTTGTTCAAGCGTACGTTAATCTTCAAACATTTTATACATTCGAATGATACAAGGACTCGAAATAGCAAAGTAAATTCGGTATTTCGGTAAGAACAAAAGTAAATTAGCGAATACTGGAAGTGGGGCATGTGGAATAGGTACATATGGTTACAAGATAAATTGTTTTATCTTTAGTGTTAAGAGGAAATACAGGCGATGACAAATAAAAAAGGTTTTTGAAAGTTTACCTTGCACATTTGACAGATACCTGGCTAATATCAACGAAATTTTGGTTCTGTGTTTTCTCAAAATTGAAATGAAAATGAAATGAAAAATCACTTTTTATTGAGGAACACAAAGTCATACATAACGTTATAGGTACGTGGTCCTACAAATGGTGGTCAAATCACTGACAAAGATCTCTTCCAGACAACCGTGCATTATTGCTAAACTAAGTCTATGGGCTGACCAATGTGAAATTTGGCCAATGTTGATTATTTTTAACAAAGTAGACTGATAGTAAATCAATTTAAAATAACCATCGAACGATTTTTTGTTACCAAATTTTTATACTTACTCTTTTAAGAGCGGCTTAACGAGGCAAATTTAAAGGTAATTTGAAGGGTTCTAGCTTGTTTATGTTATGACTGATTATTGAATCAAAATATATCATATACGAGTACCTTTATTTAAAACATATTGAAAATAATGGCTCTCGTGTTATAATGGAGGGAGGAAATAGGGAAATACGTTTGTATGAAAAAATAACAGCCACATTTCAGCATCCGTATCCTCACTTAGACAAAACGTTACTTCGATATAATATTATTTTATTTATTTATGAAACAAATTAGTAAAAAGTATATAAGTAGTAAATCAGCCATGTACTTCCCATAATACAAGCTCTGCTTGGTTTTGGGATTACATGATGCTGTGTGATAAATGTCCAGCATTATTTTTATTATAATTGCCCGTTTTAATGAAGTTTAAGAACAAATAATTAGTGATTTGGAATTCATTACTTTGCTCAAAGGAAAAACGGACTAAGTTATCCTTCTTAAGCTCCTACCTACAAAATTGTTCCACAGATTCCTGCATTTACGTAAATGCTTCCAAATTGCCAAATAAGCCTTTATTTTATCTCTGTATCTCTTACTAAGACGACTTTTTCGATTACGCAGTGAGTACGGATGATCTCTGAATGTCTGCGAATTATGAAGGAAAACGACAAGCTGAATAGCGAAATCGTTTATTCAAGAACACTTTTAGCTAAGCTCTCTTAAAGAAAAGAGCGTACGCCCTAGAATTGGTATAGAGAGTATTTTACGATATAAATTACGACCATACCACGTACTTTTATTCTCTTGTTGATGTTTCGTTGGTCCTTCTTATGAGCGCCGTCCATTAACATGCTTGGCAGTCTTGAGATGGAGAGAAAAATAGTAAAACACCTTACAAGTACGTACATCTTCAAAGGTTAAAGTAATGTGACATAAAATAGTTTACCAACTTTCTAAAAACAGGACAAAATTCTAAATAACATACAAAGATTTTTTCTAGTGTCAGTGGTATTTATATTATATTTTGAAGTCATAAAAGTGATTATATAAAACTTAATTATGATCAGTTAAGCAGTTTCGGAGAAAATGGTAACAAATATTCCAGTTCCTTGCGTCAAAGATAAAAAAAAACCGTGTTGATAGTTATGGCGTAAGCTTTGAATATAGTTTTCTTCCTTACATCCTTTTAAAGGCTTTTCAAAAACAACCATGATCTTTGAATATGAACGTGTTACGTAGGTACTTTGTTAAAATGGAGTACCAACAAGCTCCCTCAATTCATGTAAAAACCTTATAAAATTCTTTATTCTATTACGCTCGAATTTCCACTTTACCTCACGATATTCCCATAAAATAAACACAGCAATATTACATCGCAAAATCACTTAAAGCTTGAATGTCTACAACATCGCTACGGCGGTGGCTACGGCGTAGCGTTTTGCTACGAGGCTACGAGGAAGGTACGAATCGTAGCCGCACTGCGTTACCTACGCGGTCTCATATAAATCTCACTCGAGGATTACACGGATTCGGTTACAAGTTCTTGGTTTCTCCCAAGATATTAATGCTGAGTGCACCAAAAGTACCAATAGACCGACTAACTTTGGAATTATAGAGCATCTCCACTCGCTCGTAATGTTAGCTAAATCCACGGATTTATATCTTAGTATGTTGTAAAATATATAAATGAAGTCTGCTTTGTTATAATTTATTTATTATCATGAGTTTACTACTGTGTTGTTATTTGTCTGGGTTTTACGGAGGAATGAACTGAAGATTTCAAGGCTGTGAAATGCGAGTTTATAACAAGGAGTCGAACGTTTTTGTCATTTTATATATCACAGACCTTTGCTCATTACTTCACCTGCGTGGTATCTGATTACGATTAAGAGTGTAAATAAAAAAAACTTGTGCAACTATCATAGAATACAATTACGCGTAGGAGCCTCACTGTGGCTCCTATTATTACTAATTTGATAATTATAACTGAGAACCTATAATAAGTCGTTTATAAAGAGCTCTTCAGCAAATTCTCGAGCTATGCTTTCATAATGCCCCTACGCTCTGCACTAAAAAAAAATATAACGTATTATGTAAGAAAATTATATTTGCAAAATAAATGCTCGCAGTTTAACAAAATAAAATCGTAAATTACATTAATCTCTTTAAATAAATCGTAAACTGCGTAAATGTTCGAATCGAATGAGAAACATCAAAGCTTAAATTGTATTTCGAATAACAACGATAATAACTTCAATTATTACTGAGCGTTCGAAAATAACTGGTAATACAAAATGTATGACATACTACGTTCTGCTCCAACCTTATTCACATGTAACCTGGTTGAAAGTTATCTTTCTGAACAACTTGCGATCGATATCTGTTCAAAATATCATCCATATTGGTAATAACCATCAAAAACATACTAGGTTTCTGTGGGTTGAATGGTTGGAGTCACGTGACAGGATCAGTTTCAACTCATTTGTGGTGAGAGTGCCGACCGAATACCTGTTCTTCCTAAAGGAAGATCTGAGGGTCTATGCTGAGTTATAAATACGAAACGGTGAGTAACCCATAACATTTTGACATATTGCAAAATTCAGCATAGAATCACTGTAGTCTAAAACAATCGTCTATTAACATTCCTGAGTCGATAACCGAACCCTGCCGCGGCCATTTCATAGTCACTACGTGCTAGATTTATAAGTTTTATTTTGTTTCATATAATTATATGTATTTTAGTTTTAAGGTTTATATCACATAAACCCTGTATTTGCACGTGCAATTTGCGGTATTGTCAGAAATTAATTAATTATTATTTGTATTCACTGAATTTAAACTATTGTGGTTGGATATAATATTATGTAAAAAGTTATAATAGAGAAAAAAGAGAAAAGAAAAGAAAATAGAGGTATATTAATATCAGTCAGAAACGGTAATGACAACATTAGATCTTGTTGTCTTAACAAGTCCTTAGCAAGATACGCATAATTTTTAACTTAACACATTTTGCAATAAATCTACTTAAATAATTTTCTGGTGGTTAAATTTGAGCCAAATGAAAGTGAGAAACGATGGAAGTAGCCTAGTGGACGTTTATAATTAGAAAAGACATAACTGTTTTTTTTCTAGGCAGTATCCAGATCCAATCACAATACTACATTTATAGAGATGCATATGCAAGCTGAAATTTTATCAGATTTAAATGTTGGTCGGGTTTACTTCCCCTTAAGACGTAACACATCTTAAAGATCTATATAATATACGTGCATCGTACCATAAAGATATACACATAAGACAGAAATTTCGTCTCGTCCTGATTTACGATCACCCTCGGGGCAAGATCTTTCTAAATATGAAATTATTTATTTCACCGTATAACACTCTCAAATCGGCCTTCAAGCGATATACATACATGATGATCTGAAAGATTTATGTAAGTATACAACCAAGTGGGGTTCGTAGGCTATATAAGCAAACAATCACGCTGATGACTGTATTCTCAAATTTTATTCCAAAAACTATCGTGAACTTGACTATTCATATTGTAAATACGGGAATTTTCACGTACTGCACGTTATTCTCAAAGTTGAACATCCTCAGATACATAATTTGTGCGTAGATCTTTGAATATAACAAAGTAAGGGCAGCATTCAGATGCATGCCCAAACATTATATCTGGCACATTGGAAGCCCATTGCCGCTTTTTGGAACACTAACCGATGCCGCATGCCTTCGAATTGTTAGTTTTAGGGCATACCGGTTTCCTCACGATGATTTCCTTCACCGTTTTGAGCACGTATTTATGAGTACATACATTTTTCAAGTTGAAAAATCCTATGGTACAAGAAATCTCCGGATCGGAAGTTGGATTACCGAATAGGAGGAGAATAGTAAAGTCACGTACTTTACTATTCTCATGTATAATAGTAAATATATCCTGAAATACTAAATTAGGTACTAATTTGGTTTTTGTTTGCTAACCAACTTACCAAAATAGATAGCCTCAGAAAAAGGCTAAGTAGCTAAGAAGTAGTAGTAGTAGATTATGTAAAAAGATCTGCTTAGAGAAGGACTTGGGTGCTCATCACATAATGTTAAATAACTGCTATGATTCTGCTAATCGTAAACTTGTTAGCCATGATTACCGTCATTACTCCGGTAGATAAATCACAGCAAGGCGTGCCTTATTAATAACTCGAAAGAGTTAACGTTCCAACACGATTGTTACTAAACCAAAGGAATTTTAATTCGACCGGAGTTTATTAAGTGCGTAAAGTTTTAGCGGGGAGGGGTAAATTAAGTGAATTTGCTCGTGAGCTTGGGGAGGTCTTCGCCACTTCCAATCTGATCAACGGGATATTACAATTTTAATTGCTGTCTGCCGTGTTAGACTAGCTACATCAGATGATAGGTACGGAACTTGTTAGTTATATGATGAAATATGTATTTTAGAACTACGCAGGGCCACCCTGACTCGATCAATGTTTAGGGTTTCAGAGGCTAATGGTGAAAATATAACCTTTATAGTTTATAATTTTTCTGTCTATTCCTATATTGCTAAAATAACCTAGGTTAGTATATATTAAAATACAGAAACAGTCTAGCCATCTAAAGATAGTTATTAAATAAGATAAGATGATAAGAGCCAGTTTTCTGATCACGCGTCGCTTCGACCAGACGCCCTGAAATGCATTCTGTTATCACCCAAAAACAACCTAGTAAAATAGTTTTTTCCCGTATTTTTTTTCTAAAATTTACATGTATTAACTGTAAAGTGAAAGAATATTATTTTTTGCTTCATAGGGTATGCTTTGAAGTATATCATTGAAAAGGTTTCTAAAAAACCGTTTGAAATGTACTAAACCGTACTGGAGCATTTTTTTTTTGAGCCATGTAGGAAATATTGGACTTCAAGGTAGCTAGATAACCTAACCTACTCTCTAAATTTTACCTCTATGCCCTAGAAGTAAGAAACCGTATTTATAGAGAAGCATTTGCCAATTAAATATATATGTAGTTTGACAGATTTCCAGCGATAAATTTAGGAGATTTGCATGCAGCTTTGGGACCCAAACATAGCGTGTCAGACGTCCTAGGCAATATACTTTTAGATTTATTTTTCTTATCCACGTATTTTTTGTTCCAGGTAAGTTCCACTGACGTCACTAATAACACCATTTACATCCAGCTTAAACGGTATTACGTATTCCGATACTCGTCCTGCATAAAAAGGTAGGTAGTAAAATGGAGTGAAATGAGTGGGACCCGTAAAACTCTTTTCATGCAATATTCAATAGAAAATATTTTATTATCCCGTGATTTCCACAATTTATCGATAAATTTGTGCTATATCCCCCGTTTTATATCTTTTTGCAGGGCAAATTTGTTTCTTTTTCATGTGATACAGTTATATATCTAACAGTATGCGTACGCTCCTTTGGTTACGCATCTATTTTATGACCACACACGCCGAAGGTAACCAATAAAACCTTTTAACAGCCGTAACTATTTCTTTATAAGTTCAGAGTACGCAATAAAAATAGGAAAGCTGAGATAAATCTAATGCACAATGGAATGGCCGCGGGCAAAGCCAGGCCACAGCACTAGGCATGGAATCAATCACGCGGGGCTCGCTTTAATCGCTCCAATTTAAGTTTTTCCTTTCTTGATGGAACAAATTGATGGAAATAGTTGAACGTTAAATATTGCG
This sequence comes from Perizoma flavofasciatum, assembly GCA_958496245.1. Classification (NCBI taxonomy): domain Eukaryota; kingdom Metazoa; phylum Arthropoda; class Insecta; order Lepidoptera; family Geometridae; genus Perizoma; species Perizoma flavofasciatum. The sequence goes on along the minus strand of OY292425.1, from coordinate 5,091,606 downwards.
ATTCGTTGAGCGGCCGTGTACAAACTTCCTCTTACGCGTTTACGGCGGGCTAATAAATCTCGCCCGCTTTGTGCCGCGTCTCTTTCAACATCTTCAGCCATAAACGGCACGTGCTCTGTGTGTAACGACCTGCAACTCAAAAAACGATGTTTTCCTGTTTACCTTTTGTCTAACTGCCAAACAGATTTTTTTTTCAATATTTCGAGTCTCGAAACTCGATGAGTCATCGTTTTTATTCAGTTATTCACCCGCTTTATCTCCTTCGAAAACGCTTCCCTGAATTAGAAATAAGCCGTCATCCGCCGCTTGAGACGAGCTTCATTCCCTAAACTTAACCCAAAGATAAATTATTCCAGCACATTTCTCATCAAGATCCATTCTTTTCTCGCTCAACAAAGCGTCAGTGAATCCCTGGGACATATGAGCGTCCTTATCCGCCAAATAAAATGAAGTCTCGTGGCGCACAGTTACTAAGTAACATGGCCGCACGCGCGTTCAAATAATGTTCGTGTGTGCGGTGCTCATGCGGGACGGAATGAATCACCGCTGATAAGCGCAGCGCAGATTTGCAGGATCGGGACCGCGTGCTTGCCAAGTTTCTTGCCACGCCTACACATTTGCATGCTAAGGACGCGTCTCTGTGCATTTTTAATGGTTCCATCTTTTTCTGAAATAAGCTGTTGTTTCGATCCTCGTGATAGAGTTTATGGTGGCTCTACTATGTCATATTGCGAGATTTCACAGCTTAATACAGTCTACAAAAATCTTTATTTAACGGTAAATTATTAGCAAATGAAAATCGTGAATAGTATACACTGACTTAGGTCTTGTCTAAAGTACTAGTTGAAAATAAGCTATCGGCATATAACTTTATTGAAATTTATTCATGTATGTACCTTTGCTTGAAATTAAATAAATATACTTATTATGTTTATACTTCGGTTTGTAGGAATTACTGTTTGGTGATTCTGTTCCTATTGCTGATGAGGCTCGATTTCAACTTTCACCGTAAGGTAGTGTAATATAATTACGTTTAGTTTTATTCGAGTGTCGACCTCGGTGATAAATCTGTGTTAGTAGCCGGCGTAAACAACCACAATTCGCTGGCGCTCAACGTCCAATCATTACTCAAAGCGCCTGAGTGCAGCAAAAAGCGAACTAATTGCGCTCTTGAAGGACAAGGGCCACTCCGTTCGCTCTTTCGCAAAACGTACTTGGTCACGTTTAAAAGTTTTTTTTGTCGTGCAAAAATTTGTCTGATGGCGCACTCTGAGAAAGCACTTATTTCATTAGGGCCAAGCACAATCTGGCATAATCTTTTTGAGCTCAAAACTACAAAGTCATACATATTTTGAATTGTAAAACGAACCCGTTCTAGTATTGTCTGTCCATCCGTGTATCTCGATTTCTAGCTTCATTGTTAAGGTAAATAGCGTTTCACAATATATACTTGTTCTTAATCTAATAACAGAAACGAAATTTAAAGATTGTTTTTAGCGTACGCCTGCTTATTCCCATACATGTACAGTGGGAGATGAACTTTTATGGCCATGTAGAGAACTGTTCTCTGAAAACAAGTCGGAGTTTTCAAGATCATTTTTAATACCAAACCCCTTTCTTGTCATTTTAGACCATAAAAGTTGCTAGCTTTGTGTCTACCCATCGAAATTCCAAAAAAACATATAACATAGCATGCAACAGTGGGATCACACAAATTTTCTAAAACCCTCCAACTGAGATATGAAAGCACTATTATCACTGCTCTTCTACCATCGCAAGTATACTAAAGTATTTTTACTAGTATCGTACTTGGCAACGCAACCTAGAAACAATCGTTAGAATGTTATGTGGTGTATAAGAAAAGTATATTGCATTTCCTTCATAAAGACAACCGGAGCACCGCTCTTTCGCAAAACTATTTTTAAATAATAAGAAAGTCAAGTTAAAATAATATTGTGTGTACCTTGTGGAAAGGTTATTTAAAAGTCAACTCTTTTTCTGAAGGAAAACTTGTCTGCTAATATTTCAACAAAGTTGGTTAATTTAAAAAGAAATTCCTCGTAGCTAGGTTTAACTTTAGTTCACATCGCTTCGAAGTGAGGCTGAAGTAAACACCTTGCAAGTTACCCTTACAGCGCTAAGAAATTGATTTTTAAACTGTGAACAAGTTGTATGGTAAAAAAGTGCAAAACATTAAAAACTATTCTAACACGAGAGCCGGGAATGAAATTAGTTTTAAGTGACAAGTTCATTTGAGTTTTTACCGGATGCTGCGGTTCAGCGATTGCTCGGAGATTCTCAAAGTTTCCTGCTGATTTTGATTACACACGCTCCTTCAAGAAGTTTTCTGTCGGATAGGAATATTAAATCTTATTTAAGTTAGACATCCGCAGCGTTCGCGTTGTTATTTCGAATAAGGTGCTTTATAAACTCCAACATGCCGCCAGAACATTTGAACCTTTCACTTCAAATGTTCTGGCGGCAATATCCGTATTCACGGAATGGGGAGTTAGTCTGTAACGTCGAACTATAAAACACTAGCTTTTGCCCACAGCTTCGCTCGGGTGGTACCCGGATAAAAAGTACCCTATGTGTTATTCTGATGTATAAGCTATATTACTGTAAAGTTTCAACAATATCCATTCATTAGTTTTTGCGTGAAAGAGTAACAAACATCCATCCTCACAAACTTTCGCACTAGCTTCTGCCCACGGCTTCGCCCGCGTGGTACGCCTATGTGTTATTCTGATGAATAAGCTAAGTTACTGTAAAATTTTATCAAAATCCGTTTAGTAGTTTTTGCGTGAAAGAGTAACAAACATCCAATCTCACAAACTTTTGCATTTATAATATTAGTAGTAAGTAGGATATGTCATACCACTTTATTTACTTGCTTTTATAATAAGATTATTTGATTGCCTGTCAGAGTTTTTTTACTTAAGTTAAAATTAAACGAAAAAAAATCGTTACCAGATCCGAGATTCATCCAGAAATAGGATGTTGAGATAGTTAAAACAATAAAAAACAAAAAAGGTAGAACCTATAAAAATAACTGAACAGAAATGCCCCACGCATTTTCTAATCCATTCAATGACGTTCCTAGACAGTTAGATGTCACAACAAATAGGTATTATGCTAGGTAGGGAAAACGGCTTAGCCAATTATTATGCGGTTTTGGCAACCGTTTTATTTGATTTAATTATACGTCGGGGTTTTATAAATTTGTAAAAAATCACTTATTTTGTGTAGGCTATTAATGCAACTATTGTTATATGCAGGGTGTAAAAAGACCGTGATGGGTCTTTTTATATTCGAAATCTAAGTATACTGTTCATCTCAACGAGTAAAATTGCGGGAAAATAATTGCTGGAAAACGACTTTCCATTTAAGGCATTAAATAATTCTGTTTTTTCTAGCGCGTAATGTAGCACGCTGACCACGCGTTTGTGTGCGTGCTCCGGCACACGCACGAGTCAAAGGTGAGGTGTGCATTTGAGATATTCATTGACTTTCTGCTACTTCAAATGAGTAATTTGTTAGGAAATTCGCTTTTTTATAATGTTTGTTTTGACGAAAGTATAATAATAAAACTTAATAGAATACAAGAACTCAAAAAAATATTCAAGATCTTCAGAACCAGTAGATTCCCAGGTCTTGTAGAAAAAAAACACCAATGGTGTATAGAATGATGATGTGGCTTTGGCTTGATGATGGGTCTTTTTACACCATGTATAAGGCAAATGGGCTGTGCATATCATTTTCAAAGATGTCCAGAAATATAAAAATCTAAATATCTTACACTTGGCCTGTTTTCTATTCTGACAAGTTAACAATAGCTGTACGTTACTTAATTCACTAATGTTAAGCTCCGCGTCAAGTTTCATTTGCTAATGGCTTTCAGATTTTTCCATACTTTTAAGAAAGCTTGTTAAAAGCCTTTATTTTAGCAGACGATGATACTTTGCACTCTGATTAAGGTTATCGCGGCACGCTCCGTCGAAGTAGACTACTGCACCATTTTGGGAACGGTTAAATTTAAATGGTATAATAAAATTGCGGTTATATACTCATTACGTTGAACAATAGGACGGTGGAGTTGAGCCTCGCTCGCTAACGTCGCGCCGAGCTCACGTTACATGGTGCATTTGCCTAATTACAACTCAGTTCAGCTGTGAAGATTCATTATTACATAAACTGTATACCGCGAGACGTACTCTCGGCTATGCTCCAGTCCGGCCCGAACATCATCTGCCATTATCCCACGACCTCTTATTAAATAAAATACCAAACGCCTCTCGTCTGTAATGCGATACGTCGTCCTCGAAAAAACCTTAAGTGACTCTCCGGGATGTAATGTAGATCCGTCTGAAACATTTCTTTCAAATCTCTCCAGGGCTCTTACTTATCTCATATTTCTTAAACTTTTGTTTAACAAGTTATGAAGTTAATATAAGTCAGTCGTACGGTTGGCTGGGACAAGGAAGTCGAAGAATAGAGTTAGTACAGGGGGTCGCGGTAATCGATGGCGCCGCGTTGTCGGAGACGCCGCCGTGTTCGCGGTATTTTCGAAGACATCAAAGTTTCCTGCGCCTCCAACACAGACACTGCATCCTTCAATCTGCCTGATGGCTGGAAACAGACTCGCTATCAAATAGCGATGGGACCGCTTCCAAATATAGATAGCGATGGGACTATATTTACCTTCATTCCACCTCCATTCTTGAAGGCACGCCGAGTTTAGAATTGGGGATAAAATGTACGACTACAAGTTAATATGGCATTTTTATCTTGCAAAACTATTTGTAAGTTCTAGGCTTTATTTGCAGAGCGTTTTTACATTTTATAACACTAGGTATGTTCTCGGATTCCTCAAACGCTTTAAGTATACTTTCTAGCAAAGACGAGGAAAAATTAAAATCTCAATATGATTAGGTTAGATTAGGCACCTAAACAGTGAAAAGGAGCCCTGCCCTACTCAGACATTTTAATTTTATTAAACATCTCCCGTTGTTTGAAAGAGTCGATTTCTTTTGCTAGCAAGTAAAAATTTCAACTCGTATAATAATTTAGATTGCATAGCAAGCAGTGAGCGTTCATTATCGTTCTTTTGTACCTGATTTCACGGAGATCTCATTCAGATAGAGAGGCGGTCCGCGCGGGCGTTCTCTCAAAATGGAAAGTGCGAAAATGAAATTATAAAGCCCCACGATAAAAATAAATTAAATCGGATTTCGCATTAGCCAGTAGCCAGGAATGAAGAGCGTTTTGTAGTCTGCGAATACCTTTCTCTTTTTTAAATATTTATTTTAACAGTTGATTTGTGGCGTAATGGGAAAATTCACACTTCGCATTTTTCCCCATCTTCCTTTGTATGGATTATATCTGTTTCTCTTTTTTACACTTTCTTGTATTGTTTTCTTTAAATGGTTCTTCCATTATATGCGAGTAGCGGTAGAGTGAGATCCCCGCTGCGGCAAATCACTCTGCATTCTCACCAACGATTATTCAAATTAGGAAACGGTACGACAAAGACGAATGGTACTAATATCGTTCGTTTCGCGATCGCCAGGCACGATAGCGCGGTACGTGTTTTACACACGCGCTACAGATTTCGTCCGGCGATAAACGTGCGATTGATCTAGGCGATACGCTTTCTGCGTAAGTTTCCGTATTTTCTGCCTCTTTGTTCCAGGCACCTGTTCTAGCTAATTAATCAGGAGTACTTTAGCTTTATTCTGCACTCAATCATTGATTTGTAATACTGTTTTTAATAAATTTTTCATTACGATGTTTCTCAAGCTCATTCATTTTGTTTCAAACTTCGAATTCAACTTACTTACAGTGTGCTTCTTTTATATCTGCTTGCTCGTAGTTAAATGGCCATTAAAAGTCCTGTGACAACGTGGAGTCTAAATTGTTCTTAGTAATACGTTTTGTAATAATGCTCCCAAAAGTGTAATTTAGATCCGATTCTACGTCGTAAATACGTAATTTTCTCGCTTTTTTCGTGCATTATCCGTTAATTCCGAGTAAAACAATGTAATTATATTTTTATTGCTCATTCTATGCCCAGTAAATCGGGGTTTGAAATCCCGGGGGCAATTTTGAACCGACCCTGCTTAATAGTCCTTCTCTAGGCGCAGGGGTCAACTCACACGACTAGACTTTTGTTTATATTTTGTTTCGAGTCCCTGGTGTTATGTAATCATTAGTGTAATTGCTAGGATTAAGTTTCTCGTAGAGCCTTTTACTTTTTAGTGTAGTTTAACTTGTTCTGTAGTTGATGGTACTGCTCTGCACGACAAATGCCTATCATGAAAGAGCTGACCTGAATTCTGAAATCGTTATTTTGTCAAAATCACATCTCATGCAACATAATTATAATGCAATGTTTGTAAAATTACATTCCACACCATCCCACAATGTTGCAGTCAAAGATGTTAATAGAACAATAATAAATGTACATTCTTGAACAAAAACGCTCTTCTCTAAACTCGTTGCAAGATGTTCTTGTCTACGCTTTTTAGCTCAGATTCCGCATCCAAACCATCACTTAAGGTACACGCGAGTAATGTAGATAAAAGTGCATTACGAAATTGCTTTTAAGCGCCGTTTTAAAGTGAGCAAAGCGATGTGAAATTATAGTGCCGAGCTCTCCAACAATATGGCTTGCAAACTAAATAATTTAGAGAGTGTACTATGCTAACTTATTGTTTTACCTAGTTTTACTAAGTCTCTCCTTATTTATTATAAGAAGATATAAATTCCTAAATGTATTACAATTCTACATTTATTCGCTTCAAATTATATACATTCGTTAATACACAGCGTATTTTAAATAGAAAAAGCATTTTTAGCATATCTCACATTTTCATATTTTCGTTATAAAAACGCCTACATAAGCCGTGCAAAAAATAACAATCCCTGAAGATCTTCTAAATATAGCCGCAAAGAATACGCCCCAGCGCTGAGAAAATGTGTTCTCTTTAATCTAGTCACAAAAGCGTCACCTGATTCAGCGACGAGCGACGAAGCACTCTCTCACAAACGCGGAGGAATGAAGCATAAGAGTGCCCGGCACTCTGAATTACTTCCTAATGAAAAGACTTGAAGAGTAGGACAGAGTGGAATGGGCGAGTGGAAGTCACGCGGCCGCTAACGAACGCGGTGGGCCACTCGACTCGCTCGAGTATGCTGACGTATGCATGCTAGCACCGCCTTGGCTTATTAGCAGACCCGCGCTAACTCGGCTGTTCGAAAGAAGATGCTTTCTTGTTTTTGATTTTATAGCACGTGGTACAGTCAGCGTCTCTAACTGGTTACCCCTCTGGGGTTTAAAGATTGAAGTTCATGTTCGTAAAGATTGTTTATTTTTCTGAGACAAAAATACAGCCAATAAATAAATAGACTAATAAAAAAACACGCTCACGTTTGTATTCCCCATGAAGTATCCTCAGACATAGTTTTTTTTGTTGATGTATACTAAGTGACAGGCAAGTCTATCACCGTTTATTAGCGACACTAACTTCTGGCACATGCCGGTATCCTTACGATTTTACTATTTTATTTTCGACTAGATAATCCATTGAAACGTGACCGGGTTTGAACCCACGACCTCCATATCTTACTCATTTTAATTTCAATCTTTTAACCTAAGAGGGGTCACCAGTTGATGAAGCTTACCTTAAATCTGCACTATTTCAGCCAAAAAACAAATTAATACAATTCGCTGCATGTTATGTACATGCATTCAAAAATTCAAGGTACAAAAATTTATAAGTTATTTATTAAATGTGTCGTTAGTTTTATCGGCGTATGCTTTTGAATGTATCTACTCAAAACAATAACATAAAGTTTAATGGTAATGCTTCATTGAAATTTCATCAAATTAAACAGTTCAAACCGAAACGCAGCATTTGTTAGTATTTTATGAACAATACTGAAAAACAAATAGTATTTTTGCTGACACGAGTATTACAATTGAAGAGTTATGATAATAATAGAGTAAGCAAGATAAGATTAATGATTTAATATATTGTCTTTAATTAATTAAAGACAATTTGATTTCAATTTTCACTATAAGTTAGTTAAGGATATTTTAGATTTTTGAAGTCGTACAAAGAACACTTTAAGTTACGACATTTTATTTCGACTTTTATGTATTCATTTTTAATTGTTATCGTCAAGCACGAGTATTTTTCTGCATTTAACCCAAACAAACCCTAAACTCCAAAATCATCCTTCATAACATGAAAAACTTTTAAAAGAGAATGTAAGATCTACTAGTTCAAGATATATAACCAACCAAGTTTATTCACAGTATATGGCTACCTAGGTAGGTAGATTATATTCATTTGCGTTTTAGATCCATTAGGTACCTACCTAAGGAATCTAAAACACAAATAAATAAAATCTACAAAACAGTCTATAAGAAATAAATAGCAAAAATGCACAATTTTTTTCTATTAAAATATATTTGGCCATAAAATCGAAAAAGCAGTACAATTGTGTTGGCACAAATATGATTAACACTTTTAATTAACCGTACAAAAATAAAATCAATTTCGCCCGACGTACAAAAATATTGTGCAAAAGAGCATTCCATGGCACATACTAGTTTAATTCCGGCACCAGCAGTGTCCGTCCGATTGTAATGATTCGAATATCGTTCCGATTGTATAACAGGCGAGATCAAACATTTTTATTTGTTTGCCCACTCAACCGCACGACTGAAACTAATGAAGAGGAGTTTCGATTAAATTAATACCGGTTTTATTTCCCCTTTTCTCTGGCCATACGATCGCTGGGACGTGAGAGGTTTTTAACGGTACCATTCCACACTCCTACTCAATGATAATTTAATTAAAAAATAAGCAAATGCACTTTATTAGATTCCGATTTTGTTATTGTATCTGCTGATTGAGTGTTCCTTGTTTATGCCGTGGTAAATGAAACAGTAAAAAGGTTTGCAAGCACTGTTTCGAAATTATCAAATTTGTAGACATTCTCTAATTATTAGGACGTATGTACCGTGGAATAAGTACAAGTATTTATGCATTAATAAGTACAATACAATGTAAACACATATTTTTTTTTATATAGCAAGTAAATCCTACTATATCCTACTAATATTATAAACGCGATAGTTTGTGAGCATGGATGTTTATTACTCTTTGACGCAAAAACTACTGAACGGATTTTGATGAAACTTTACAGTAATATAGCGTTTACATCAGAATAACACATAGGCTACTTTTTATCCGGGTACCACGCGGGCGAAGCCGTGGGCAGAAGCTAGTATATCATATAATTTTCTTTTAGCAGTCGTGCTTGGTTACACCTATGACAGTTACGAGTAAGTCCAGGCTTTGACCGAATTAATATAATAAGGTATGTAGGGAATCATTGGTTTAGATAAATAAATAATAATAATAACAGTCATAACATAGTCCTGACCCCAACTAGTATACAGAATACAGGGAGTACTGTGGGTATCAGAAACAACGTATAAAAACACCCAGACCCAGAATAAATATCTGTAGAATATGCAAACATTTGCCACGTAGCGGGAATCGAAACCGCATCTCAGCTATATACTCGCCCACCGTACCACTAAGGACGTCAAGATTTTTCTTCCTCTTTTACCTTTGCCGTAAGTAAGCCGTAACAGACAGAAAACAACATTATACTATCTCTTTACGTCACGGGTAAAAACGATTTGCTTTTTTGTGAGTTGGAATGTATATCTAATTCACGATAATATTTGGATGGAATTATATATTTCACAAACAAAATTCTTGAAAACCAACAAAACTGAAGCCCACTTAACAAGTAAAGTTCTGAAGTGCTCTACACCGCATACTTCCATGTACGTACACGGTAGATGGTACACGTAGTTACGTTTCAAGGTAAAACGAACTTAAATCAGCAGCAACCGATGTTTCCGCGCCAGGGTTAAGGGGTATGTACACGTGAAATGGATACAGGTACCAGGGGCTGGTAATTGTTGTTAATTAGGGGATTTTCAGACAAAAAAATCTTTATTGAACACTCATTAGATTCATATTTTCCCTGAACAGTGGGTGAACATATTTTTTTCGTTTGGAAGAACCTTAACAAAACCAGCCTAAGTTTTGACTTGAGGTAACAAGTCGATGCGGCATGTTTTCAACTGTTATTAACACGATACCTATCCTACACTGTGATCGTAGAACAAATTAATATTCAGTTAAGTTTAGCTGTCAGAAATGCTTTTGAAGTTTTGGTTCAAGTGTTAATGAAATCTTGCCAGCTATAGAGAATGAACAGTGAAATGAACACGTACGGCGCTTAATTATCTTAAGATCGTGTATGAATTATCGATTCTTGAGAAAGATTCATTGTGATTCAATGCAGCCGCCTTTTGTTTGCAGCAGTTTTAAGACAAATTAAGTGTTTTTTACACTTCAAAAGTAGATAAGATAATATTTTGCGATCCTTAAATTTTTCAGATCACTTTTGATAATCTTCAAAAATGAACGCATAAAACGAACCATTTACCAATGTAATCAGCACCCACAAAAAAATAACCACCTTATTACATTTTCAATTAGGGGAACAACGTGAGATTCACGGTAGCACCTCAAAAGGATATTATAAGAAAATCGACCGTTGGATCGCAGATTAATGGCCAGGAAATCTACCGCGATGGCACAGTCAGATACGAGTACTACATATTTGGACTAAAGAATACAAGTTCTCAGCTTGATTGTTTTTAGATATTACAATACATTGCTTAATAATATGCCACATCACAGATGAAATCTACATTTTTTAATGCAACTAAGCATGTATTTTTAGTATTATGTTCATAGCCGTGATAGTTTTTTTAATAATACGATTCGATGCTAGACGGAGGTGTCAAAACAATTTATGTATTATTATTAACTCGTTATTTGCAAAAAAGAGCGGTTGAATAAAGTGTTCCAGCAGTTTTCCTAAGAGCTGTGGTAGATTTTTGCAGATACTCGTATATTTCATTACGCGGATAACGGTTCTGGTTTCATTTCTTCATTTCCAGACGGTAAGATAAGTCTCATGCTTTCGAACACGATGAAGCGAATTCTTAACGGAAATACCTATGAAAAAATACCAGGCTGATTACCAAGACAGAGTATACCTAGAACAAGGAGTGGATGAAAGTTACGAGCTTTTGTCTATTTGATTATTATTTCAAGTTTAAAAATACAGATTACATAATGATATTAGATCAGATTTTTCTGGATTACAAAACATTTTACTTTAAAATGATTTCAATGAGAAAAAATATTTGCAGCCGAAATAATTCCGATTACTTTCCTATCAGTCAGGTAACGTTTTCCTTCAAGTCTGATTACCAACTTTACAAATCTCAATGTAATCAATCTGTCTTCTCATATCTAAGGCAAAACTCACGGCATCAATGACGGAAGCTGTACGAATCGAACAGTCGTTACTGAAACTTCTCGCGTAATTACCTAACCGTCTTGCTTTTATTAAATTTAATCAAGAACTTATGTAATATCACGCAGATTGGCCCAATCCGTGTACAAGTTTCGATAACGCTGTAGTTGGAAACTAATTTCGGAAATACGTTATCTAGGATCTTAGTCGATCGCCTTATAAAAAGGGGATCAATGTTCTTTAACGAGATAAGTAGATAAGGTTCGCGGCGCCAAATGTAGGGCTCATAGAGAAACGGCTGGGTTACTCGGCAGACGGGAGCCCATACATCATTGCAAGATTCTAAATCTTGATGGTCTTACCGGCTATTAAGTCACGTTCTCGACATATTTTCCAGGCAGTCGAGAGTGAGTTCTGCTTCATTTCACACAAGTGTAAATTGCTGTTGTGCTGTCTTTTCAACTAAGACCAAGTTTATACCAAGACTAGCTGCGCCCCGCGGTTTCACCCGCGTAAGTTTCGATTATGTGTGAATAGTAACAGCTATGTACCTATCAAGTTTCATCGCAATCGGTTCATTAGTTTTTTTGTAAAGAAGTAATAAACATATTATGTACTACATACTTACTGATGCGTCTGAGCCGCGCGGGTACCTTGCTCATAGACGTAATCCCTCCCGCTCCTCGGCAACGCCCGCTCTATAGAGTAGGGAACGTCGCGGGCGGCGGTTCGCGTGTTGCATTTTTATACTCGTGATAACTTTGAAATTAAATGTCCGATTCGAATGAATTAAAAAGTATGTTATTGCTACATAAATACACTTGATGATAAAACTATTTATTTGAATAAGAATTAATACTACGATACGAATGTAAACAACTTTTGTTTCTACCGGCGATTTAATAAAATTTTAGAATACAAAAGCTGGTATTGTGACTTACCTATGATAGTTAGATATATTCCCTCGCGGACTTTAATCATGTAGTACATAATTTTAATATATCACCAATAGTTTTCTCAGCGCACGCCAAATAATGAATTTTATAGGCAAAATGTTGCTACTTTGGGTTACATTATTGCAATTTTCTTAAAGATCTCTATTTTTTGAAAATAAATTGTAGCCTATGTTACTTCCTGATAATTTAGCTTTCTATTGGTGAAAAAATGGTTAAAATCGGTCCAATAGTTTCGGAGCCTATTCGTTACAAACAAACAAACAAAATAATCTTTCCTCTTTATAATATAGACAGAGGCCTTTACACTTCATATCGACTCAACAATAGCTTTTGTGTAATTTTGACAAAATAAGATATTTTGTCCTAAAATGTTAGTTAATCCCGCGGTTCGTGCTTTGTATACTACTATCACTGTAGTTTAAACAATTTTTATCTGTCACGATAAAAGTTCACACTTAAAACGTTTTTATTTTACCTTTTATTCGTGTCGTGTTGTTGTTGAGTCGTTATGATATGCGACAGCCTTAAGTGTACCAGCTGCTCTTTTTAAGCTGTAACAAAGGGATGCATTAGTTCCGGTGAATATAAACGGAGATAGTGTAATTTAGTTCTGTAGTTGTGTAGATATGGCGACCAAAACAAGATGCCTACTATAGATAGAGATATGATCCTCCTCATTTAACACGGAGAAGCTTACTCGTACTATTTTGCAGAGGGGATTAAGGCTTTAGTTAGGGTCTAACAATACTCTCACCAAAGGTTTGGTATGATAAAGTTGACTACGAAACGTCTTTGAATCTACTAAATTCCTTGTGATCTAAGTATTTTATTAACAAGTTTAGTTCTGGAAAACTTTACCTATTTGAGCAATAATAATAATTCTGGTTCCGACGCCTGAAAGAGTTAATCAGATGATTTGACATGAGTTGTATAAAATCTCTATCCATTTGATATAAAATCTATAATTTAACCTATTACTAACAAACTTTAATTCTAATCCGAATTGTCATCAAAATACATTTTTGAAAAATATTTACAAATTATTAATTTCTTACGAAATTTATGTCATGAAAAATATAGAGTTCCACAAAATCCAATGCGAAACGCTGCATTGTGATATAAAAGCGAATGATACTAACGTAAAGGAGTAAGTATCACTCTCAATGCTAGTTAAATATACTGTCCATTGACTATGATTATTTGTTGATGAGACTTATTTGCGGATAGTATCTTAATCCTATCCTACTAACATTACTAATGCGAGTATGGATGTTTAGTTGTTTGAATGTTTGTTACTAATAATCATCGAAACGTTAGCCAATTTTTAACAAGAACGGACTTTAAAAAGATATGATAAATAAATATTTATTGCATATACCAAATATAAGAAAACCTTTAAGTAAAATCTTGTAAATTAAGCCGTCGTGATACTGGGCGGTGTTATCACTAAGTATTATCGTGTCGTGATTATGGAGATCCTAAGATTCATACTTAGTAAACACTAAGTGGGGGTAGTCAGAGACACGTTCAAACACTATATTTGGTACAAGTCCGCCTTTTTTCACGCCAACAGTGCGTCCCAATTTTTTGGCTTGTAAAATTCTTGCATGTTAAATCTAAGCGCAGCGGTATAATGTTCAGTTTACATTGGAAGCCAATTCTGAGTGATACAGGATTTGCTATTGCCGGCTTTAGCCGGGGGCGGACGTGACTCCGGATGTTTCCGGCTCGGCTTATCACCACCGATAACGCGCACGTATGATTGCACCAACCTAGTTATGGAGAGTTTATTTTTAACCATTTTAGCTTGTGAAAATGTGTCATGATTATTTTAACAGCGTTTTTTTGCAGTTTTAGAAAATACCAAATATTTTACGCCAATGTTATAAAATTTAATTGATGAAGTTTGTATGTCATATTTGTTACTTTTATCTACCTTTAGAAATATCTTATTTTATCTACCTACAGAAATATATTTTTCTTTAAATCTTGAAAATTTTTTTTTAATACTTACATAAATTAGGGATGTTTTTTCTCGTCTATCCCATGGGTGTCGTTGGAAAGGTTGTTCAAGAAAATTGTGGGTGTGTGAAAACCATTTTTTGATTCAGGGATCCGTTTGCGAAATATTAAGCATTAAAGTTACAATTTTTGTTTGAGTCAGGTGCCCCGTCCCTTTGCCAAACAGTTATTTTTGGATATGTGAAAAAAAATACGGTAGTACCTAGTATGTATAAAAAAGTTAATAGGATAAATATCATAGCTAAGTAACAAGTAAATAAGTATAGCTTTACAAGTTAACGGTAATAGTCAACCAACTTATAAAAGAAGGTACTTGAAGAAGTAAAAAGTCGTACTAATTCCATTGAAAATTACTTAGATTAAGTTGTTGTTGAGTAGTAAAAACAGGTAGTTAAATTAAATTTATGGGCAACTACGGAACACTATGCTGCGCGTGGTCCGACACGCGCTTGGTTGTTTTTTTTTAGTTTATTATGTGGCCTACTAAACAGAACGTTACACAATGTATGCAAATAATTAAAATTACCAAGTATAGCAGAGACGGTGTACATCCTTCTAGAAGTAGGCACAACATGCAAAAGAGTATGTCTATATGTAGCGATGTATTTAAAATTCAAAATGTGGAAAATGACACACTAAATAACAATATAACTAGCTATACACTCCTATTATACAAACCATTAAACTGTTAATTCTAAGCAGTTCGAAGTTCATGAGAAAGTACATGTGCGGTAACTCATTGCGGTTTTATAGAAATCCCCAAACAGCTTCATTATTCCAGCTCTTTAAAAAACATTTCGAAACAAACAAAGATTCCGAAACTAACTTCCCAAGCATTGTGTAAAGCACCTGAAAACCGCGAGCGCAGTTACGAAACAAGTATTGCACAATTTTAAACAAAGGTACGTAAGTATAGGCGGGACACGGTAGCATTACCATAAACTGCGAGTCTGGAAGAACGGAATTGCTTTTTTGAACTCCCCACAATGTTACCACTATTAGAAGTTAAGAAAAAGTTGAATAAAGGCGGCGAAGAGAGTGCGGTGCGTAATCACGTCGCGAGTCAAAGTTAGGTTTGTCGCGAAAATGTAGTCACCGAGTGCAGAGTAAACTTAAACTTGTAGTAGCCCAACTGAGAGATTTGTGCACTGGCGTGTCATTATATAAATTTTGCACTAGATTTAGTTATATGATGATAAACTACCGATTATATGGTATTGTAGATGATTATTGCGACGATTGAATAGGTTCTGTGGACGGATAAAATAAGCATCTGGTAGCGAGATTGGTCGACATCTTCACGGGCTGTAAATCAATTAGACTAGCCCAGTATTTTGGAAGATATCACAAATTGATGCTCATATCCAGCATATAAGATGAAACTTGACTGTGAATGATGATGATGATGATGATCGCAGTATATATATCTTATTATAATATAAAAATCAATTATTCATAAAAATCACAAGAATAACTTTGAATATGAAATTAGGTATATAATAAATTGTCTTAAATGGAAATGAAATAGGTCCTTGTACTTTATTCTCAAAGAATAAGAAATATTTAAATAAATGTGAAGAAATTGGATTATTACTAGTGCAGTTTTATTCAATTGGATAGGGTTTTTGGTACATACTATTTGACGGACCCTAATCTATTCTATGGATTTTATTTAAAAGTAATGGAATGCGGAAGATTATGATGGTCGATTTTAAGTTAAAACACTGTTTATTCATGTATATACTTTGTCGTATTTACAAAGCTCGCGTGCGACTTAGCAGCTTCGGGCGAAAGATTAGAAGTATTTACGGAACCCAATGCAGGCACGTGCTTTTAGCAATTCTACGACTTGCCACTTAAAAGGATAGTTACTGAGACGACTCCAAACTAAGTACGATTTCTTATTCATTCATGAACGTTTACCGAGAACTTTTTCTATGAAAGATAAATAACTGCTTCCTTCGTATTTTTGTAGCGAGAATATCCTATTATCTAAGTTTTTTTATGGACGAAGCCAGCTGTAAAAAGTTTGATTAAATATAGTTGAGAAGTCACCGTTATATTTTTGTTATTACAGCGAGTTAATATTGCTTTTTGAAGGGGTATTTTTTTATTTTACCGGCTAAAAGTTTTCTCAAGATCCACAGATGATGCTGTGTGAAAAATATCCAGCATTATTTATTATTATTACTAAGATGTGTTTGATTTATATTATCAAATACCTACAAAATTCTTCGCAATCTTTGATACCGGCTTTTACGTGCAAATATCAGAGCTTCGATTTATTCAGGCTTTTACCGCGACCTAGTTATGAGCACGTTACCTTCCATACATTCTCCTTAAAAGCCTTAAGACGCTAAACCCCGGAACTACGATGCTCGGTATCGAGCCGTGCGTGAACATATTTTATCTACTTCCGCCATTCGCGGCCACCAACAATTATCGGAGGCGTGTTTTGAGCTCATAACATACCCTTATAAGGGGATGTGCACACTGGAGAATGGGAGAGATTATTATGACAATTATTTACCCTTATTTTGTTTATTGTAGGGTAAAAGTAAGGCCAAAAATCAGTCTCAAGACTTACAATAATGATCGCGTGGTGGCATAAGGTTTGTAAGGCAAATCATTCACATAAGATGGATGGAACCATCATGCTACAACACTCAGACGAAGATCAAATTTTTTGTACTACAAAAATAGCGCAGCAGGAATTAAACAAGCAGTTCTCCAGTGTTCTACATCATCATCAGCCCACGTCAGTCCACTGCTGAACATAGACCTCTCCCAATACGAGCCACTGAGTCCGGTGTGCGGTTTTTCTTGTACACATTCTGCCCGCCGCCTTTTTTAAGTCATCGCTTCAACTAGCCGGGGGGTGCCCCACACTACGTTTGCACAGACGCGGTCTCAAGTCAAAACCATGTACGTATGTATATGTAATCTTTTACAACTTCAAGTGGGAGGTCTTGTACGACGACTGTTTCCGGGTTTATGTTCCCACTGAACATAATTTTCGTTTGATCCATGTTTATCCGGAGACCAATTCGTGAGGAGTCACCTAGGCCATCTAGCATGTCCTGCAGCGACTCGCCATCAGGACTATATCAACAGCATTTCAAGTGCCAGCAGCATTCCATTACATAATGCATATTACTGAAAACTTTACTAACAAAAAGGGTTACTAGCTTCATAACAAGGGTTACTACAGCTGTCCCACCCTCCTATCTCCCAACCCCTCCACACTACAAATACCTAGATCTAAGAAAAAAAAATCTGTAAAACATCATTAATTTCCAGCCAAGTATAATTAACGTTTCAACAAATTGTTGGAGCTATAATTTTAGATATCATCGTGAAGGGGGAGGGCTAATAGATCAAAGTAAGGCCATCTATGAGACAGAAGCACGCAATCGAGTGAAGTATTACACTGACAGCTAAAATCTACATTTTACGGTTTAGATTTAGAACTGAATACATTGTGCGTGGGTCAAGTAGTAGTTAATACTATGGAAAAAAAACAAGCTCATGACTGTATTCTCCATGATGTGGATCCTCAGATGCATTAAGGATACTAAGTAAGGCGTAAACAGAAGTACGTCCAAACATAAAGTTTGGCACATGCTCGAGATTTCCAAGTAGTAAGTTCCATGGCAAATAATAAACTAATCATCAATTTAAGTCGTTAGAATGTTTTAACTATTTTACAAACTATTACTTGTATTGGGACCAATTTTATTAACAACTCCGACTTGTGCTTATCCGGTTTTTTATTGCTCATAATATCAGAAGACTAGTATCAATCTGCTACTGGACAGCCCCTTTTGCAAGTCATCGCTCCTAGCAATAAATATTCTCTCTCGTCTCAAAATTCATCTATTATTGGTCTCAAAACACTCAGTTTTGTAATTTGTTAACTAACTCAGTTTGTACATAACTTGTGCAGTAGTTTTTCATTGCTTACTGGATTGATAAATTTGTACATCCTGTATGTACAAATTCAAGATTCAAGCGAGACTGTTAAACTTCCAAGGTGATTGAATCCACATCCAAATCACCCACATATATTTTCTATGATTTATGAGACACCTCTAGAGCTATGCCTTTTTTGTGCGCTTGTTACCCAGTTATTACTCAGTTACTTTAAAAAAACTAGTTACTGCATAATTAATTTTACGGATTAATCATAACTTTGTGATTTTTGGCTGTGTAAAAGAAAGTGAAAATTTTGGAATCAACCTGTACATAGAAACTTGTAAATTTTGTTGTGATAGCAACCTACATTTGACATGAAAGGTAAGCTCGATCTGTACATTATTATACGAGGTCAGAAAATATCTATTACGTTATTGTGTTCATTAAAGCTGCAACGTGAACCCAGTTTCCCGGTGTAACAATTAAGGGAAATAATTGTTAACATAAATACAGAAATTTACCAATAATTGTTCATTATATTTGCTTTAGACGTCCAGTATCAAGTAGACTATTACAATAATTGGTTAACAGGATCGCAATAATTGAGTCGAAATCATTCGGTTACGCTATTTACAGCCTTACGGTATACCCGATAAAGCTATGAATATTAAAGCTGATAGGATATTTAAGCTTAGATTTGGGAAAGGATCGGATAATTTAATGACCGTGAGTGATTTGGTAACCGAACGACTTTTATTTGTCATAATTATGTTATCTCAAACTGTAAGTAGGTACAGTACTATTTCCAAGTGCCTTTGATACGCCAATACCGAATAATAAATAGCCTTTTAAGAATATTATTACGAATATGCCACTTACTTTACTATTCTCCTGCTGATGTTTCGTTGACCGTTTAGAGATTCTTCCTCATGTGCACCGTTCACGACCATGCTCGACGGTCGTGAGACGGGAACTGAAAAAATAGCCTACTTGACAGTCTCTTAAATAGTCCTGACTAGGATTCCCTGTGTTCCCTGTGTAGTGGATATCAGGAACTACGAAAACCGTGCTACCACATCATCCAGACCCGATCAAAATGAATTTATTATATTCAAAATGTTTTAATAATATTTTTATGTAAGAAAATTATTACGTTTAGATACCACTAACTCGAAACCCCCGCTTTATGCTTATCACACTTAGGCCACTAGTAAAATTGAATCCTTGAGTCAAAAAAATCTTACAAAATTTACTATATATATACATGGAGTGGCCAAAAGTGCTATAATAAATTATGAAATACAACAAATACCATCGATACGGTGAAAAAAAATGTTAAAAGTTTTAACGGAATTTCGTAATTTATGTGCTGAAATTCAGTAAAAATTTACATATATGAAATTCAGTCAAACCCTGTTCCGAAAATTCACTTCAACCATTCCTTTGTCATAGTCACATTCAACAAAATGAATAATTGTATTAAAATGGTATAAAAGCTTTATTCCATTCTGCGCAAATTCAACACAACATTATTATACTTAATAGCTTTCACCTACGGCTTTGATTATGTAGTACCTATATACAAAGAAACAAGTGTTTTTCCATATCTTGATCTAGTTATCTCACTGAGCCACCTACCACCTAATAGTATTTGTGAAATCGCTGGCAGTTTTTTTATGTATTGCCACTAAATAGATAAATGGATAAATCATTTTTTTTGAACCACTTATTAATTAAGTATTTAGCTAATATGGTTAAGTTGGTTATAAGTAACCACAAATTTAGATGGGCCTTAGCATGAAGTGCCGCAGACCTAGTATAGTTGATCTTGGTCCTCTCCTAAATATTAATTTGAATTCTGTTTGAATTTAGACTAATTTTAGTAGTCACGTGGGAGGCTTAGATAAATGTTTGACTGAGATGGCGTATTTGGCTGGTAATGATTATCAAGACGTCATTCAGACGGCACTTGATATTTTTTTGGATTTTAATTGAATATGATACCGATTTTGGTCACTGTATCACATTTGGTGCTCATCAAACCGTACATTGATTCGGAATATGAAAGAGTAGAAAATACAGTCAATGAATCAGTTAGAGAATAAGCGCTTTAATTAAGCGCTTAACCAAACCTCAGCAGCACATTACTCGATGCTATCTTTCTGTGCGATCAACCATTTTGTTTTGCATATTATAGGATCAATAAACTTTTATCGTTAAACCGTAACCTTCTTTATCTCACGAATTCGCTTACTTATTGAAAATCTAATCGAACTTTCTGTGTACACCTGTTGAATTGCAAAACAGGAATTGAGGTCTGATGGTATTACGAAATTATGCGTAAATATTTAATTTTGCAAGCGCAACGCATCTTTGTGAGGAATTACTTTTAACTAATGGCTAACTAAGTCAGTTTTCTCCTTTATTTTTTCTTTCTAGATTGATTTTTTTCTTTTGAGATTACCCGAAATTTAAGTACATACTGAATATCATCGATCATTCTTGAACTTAGTTATAACAATGTTTGATAAAAACAATGTTGTTCAAGAAACAACGACCAAAAGTGTTTAGTAATAGATGACTTCATGTCCCGTTCTAACTCCTCTAAGTATGTTTAACTATTTCGTATAGTTTAAGAGCAATCTTAAATTTTGTGCGCAATTTCAAGGCATTTTCAGTAAGAGCTCACATTAATCAAGTTTTTATGGTGTAGCGTTGCAATTGAAAATTTGCTACTTATTCGTAGTTTTGTGTCTTATTCCTACTTACCCGTGTTATAAAAGTACAATTGATTTGCAAAAGGGTATGTTCATAAAATAGGAAACTCTTTTTGGCAAAATAGTTTTTTGTTTATCTTAGTCGTTTTCTTTCCAATTAAATTCTAGCATGTTTGTATATAATAATTGTATAACTTACATAAATATAAAGATAAGCCCAATAACTTTAATCAGTTTACGAAACATAGTCAAAGATTTAGTACTGTAGATTGAAACAAGCCTAGTAAACCATCGTAGGTATCTATTACAGCGCGAAAGATAAGGCTGTTTATTCAGAGTGTAAGCGGCGTACAAATTGTTTGCTTGCGAGCTCTTTACCTGTGGAGCCGAGTTTTCATAACATGAAGCTGCCGCGGGCACGACAATTTGTTACACGCCCCGAGGCTCAAGGTTCGCTGACGAACTTGCCGGCAAATATATTATTCTTTATGAAGCGGTGACATCTGAGTAACTTTGGTGGTGACAAGGATCACAAACTTTGGCTACTGTTCTGTGTATCGATTAAATTAACCCTTTAAAACTAATCTACGTAATCATAAATTTTAAATTTATTATTATTGCGATATTTTTTTCGAAACAGCCGTGTTCCCGGGTATATTGCGGTAAAACGTCAGGATAGTATTAAAAAGTAAATGCGATAAAGATCCGTGTAACTTCATTATAAAATAATATAAGTAAACATTTTAGTTGATTTCTAATGTCGTCAAATATCATATCTACGTAATATATTCATAATTTCAGAATAATTTTCAATAATAAATCTAGCATTTTCTGTGTCTCAAATTATAAAACCAAGTAAATTTTTTATTAGAATGGAATAAAACCGCCCAGATGTTTCATTTTCCATACTCGGTATTATGTGACAAGTAATGAAGCCGTGTACGTTTGCTCAACTTAATATTCATAAACGATGAAATATTGATCAAAAATTTCATTCTTGGTAAGGTATGCATAATTGATTTGTTTTATAATACGACTTCTGTAATGTGATACAAGGTTGAAATTTTTCGCGCGAAGTATTTGAAAACAAGTCCATTTTTAACCATCTTCAAAAAAAGGTTCTCAATTATTAATGGGCAAATGCTGATAACCTTAAACGGAGAGGTCAGTTTAATGTTAAATATTAATTGTTTATTTATTTTGTAATAAAATTAAAAAACTGTATTTCATTATTTTTTTCCATTTTCACTAAGTTTAATCATTTAGTTGTTTGACGATATCTTTACCACAAACAAGTCTGTTGAAGTTCTTGCAATACATTTTAGAGCTTCACACCGTTTGCGATAAGAAAGGGGTGGGGGGGGAAATGTGTAGGGAGTTTCATGAGACTCCAGTAGACAAAACCATGATGCTTGAATAGCGAAGTGCGATGACACTCGCTAAAGTGGTTTGCAGGGGAATGAACTAACCGCTATTTTCAATATTTGATCCATATGATCCCATTTACATTGATTAAGTTACTTGATTAGTTAATATAAAACTATTAGAGTTGTTTATGTAGGAACTGAAATTGGATCATGGATAGATCCAACTTTTCCGAGTATGGATCTGAGGATCTTCTTGTCCTTATTCCACATTACGTGGGGTCGGCACTACATGTTTTCTTCTTCCACTCTCCTCTATCACACAATCCATAGGATCCCTTTCATGGGAATTATAGTCATGATTGTGTTTTTTTAAAAGAGGTTTAATTCAATTGCGCAACGCTGAAACCAATAATAGATAAGATAAGACAATGTGTAAAGTTCTTTAAAGGTGTAGCGGTACAAACATTACACAAAAAATCTGTAAATCCATGTGCACATACGAGTACATAGATTTTCCAAAATTGGCAATTTATATAAAAAAAATCTTTTGGAGTACAGGACGCTTAAAATCTTATTATTTTAGCAACATTAATAGATCTAAAAAAAATACGAATCATATAAGTCACATGGATTTATATAAATAAAAATACATAATTTCAACAATACTGGAAGTAGGTAATCGTATTAATCGTAATTATATACGATTTATAAAACTGCATGACCGGATTGTGTCCAATTTAATGTTACTCAGGGTATCAGTTTTTTTATATAGTTACCTAGTCATTATCGTAGTATCTATGTCAGTTAGCTTGGTGACAACATCAATTGCAACCCCATATTTTTAGATTTTACTTGAAACTAAGTAGTACTTTCTGACAGCTATAAAGTCGTAAAGAAATGTTTCAGCTTGTTATGATATTCTTTGAAATTATAGGTTTCTAGTTCTCTTTAATTACCTACTACATAATAAAGGATGAGTGGCTTGTAGAATTATGATATAACAACTGAAAATTAAAGTAAGAATTCAATATCATGTCTAAGAAATAAATGAGTTCTTATAACATATTTTTTACTTTTGAAAGGTTTTTATTGATCTATTAAATCTTAAACTTACAAAAAACCTTACCTATTAGTGAAACAAAACACAGACTGAAATAATACTTTCTGAAACTGCATTTGAAAAGAAACATTATGTAAAAATATTTTAAAAACTTCGTCATTCAGTATGTTAATGCACTTGCGCAGATATAAAAGAAATGCGTGACAACGAGTTATGTAAAAAAATATGCTGGTATCGCAGTTAGAACCGCAAAGCCTTGCTCACATCTCAAGAGATGCATCATTATGGTGTGTGCCGCGGGGAGTGGAGAGCTAAGGCAGTGTGTACTGGCAGTGAAATAGCGAATGTGAAGTTAAATATTCATATTCATATGTATTCATACTTTGGGATCACAAGGAACACTTAGTCACGTCAATTCTAAAAAGTATAAATAATAGAAAATTACAAAGTTAAAAGATGTATAACTAAAACTATACGGTTGGCAATTATTTTAGAATCGTTTGATCAAAGGAATTAATTTGTAATCAGCCGTAGTTTTATTTCTTACAACCTGTCTTTTGAGTAGTATTCTACAAGGTTGGTTTACCAAAGCAAAACAAATAAGAAATTGAATAAAATATTTTGATTTTGATTTGGTTTTAGACGGGGGCGTGGCAATGTAATGTTTGAACACACGCCTGACTTCTGGTACTGTGTATCTATCAAGGGTAATACAGTCATGATCATTAAAATTGTTTAAAAAGGTTATTTGTTCTTAAATGTGTTAACCTACACTCAAGAATAATCACAAAGATTTGATAATATCCCAAAAATTCAACCTCGGTGGAGTTTGGAGGAGCGTAAGAGCATGTGTTCGAGCCCTAACGAGGTTAATAACCTATTTATGATGTTATATAACCTTATACGTTTTATAAAATTTGAAATTTTCCGACGTATATTGCAGCACTCGGGCTTTTGAGCTAACTACAAAACTTTTCGTTGATCACGTTATTTGGGCTTGTATTTTAGGCAAATTTGACGTCTTTATGACGGTTTTTCTTCACCAGCTTTAATTTTCAAAATACCGTATTCCGCTTCAACTCGGCTCACAGCCTTACATCTCATTTAAAGGTGTGTTTACATAGTGCACCTTCTTTTAGCGGACCGCATCTTTACCAAAGTGCACACAAGACATTTTCCTATCACACCGTCCTGAAAAACTTTTTTAAGGCGAACACTTTGCCTTCTTTTCGATGGAAAACCCCCTTTTTCGGATCATGCAGTAAAATGTTTATAGTGAAACTGGTTTTGGTTAAAGTTAAATGTGCACGTAGGACTCTCTGTGAGGCACACTGAATCCTTTCATCACACTTGTTTGGTCTTTGACTAAAACGTAGCTACCCTCAACCGGTTAACTGTATTTATATCCTACTTTATATTATATATATGCTAAAATTTGGATGTTAATTGCTAATAGTTTTTGACAACTGAATCGTTTTGTATAACATTTATAGCACGTTTAGTTCTTGAACTAAAATAATTCACATGTTACTTTTAATCCGGATACTACGGACAAAGCCGTGGGCTTAAGCTGGTTATGAACATATTTAGGAAAAAGGCAGAAAAGTGTCTAAGATTCTAGTGATAGGCATTCAAAGCATAATTTGTAGCAAATCGCTACAAACCATCTACGAACACGCTACGCTGCGTAGCGATATCGTAGCACTAACCAAGCTTAGCTGCGCCATTCCGAAAACGCAAGTAAACCGCGCCGGATGCAATATCCAACATTACGTGTTCAACATTATGCATTATCCTCAGCATATGCAACAAATGCACATGTTCAACATATGCACCTAAAGGCATACAAACGCCCTATCTCCATGTTATTAATATGCGCAAATCATGCAGATGGCTTCTTCGAGATGACTCGTATCTATGGGGCACAGTCTAACGAGAATCACTCGTTCACTAGTTGATTACATGACACAAACAAGTAATAATATTTTGAAATTGACGACTTTTCCCAATTTGAATGCGAATTTGGTATAACATAGAGCATCATAGTGTATATTTGCAAAAAAAAAACTTAAAAATTGTCTTGCCTATAATATAGGGTATGGAACTTATGTATATAGGGTATTGCCTGTTCTAATGGCAAAGTTGAAAAATATATTTTCTTCTTTCCTGCAATTTAAAAGGCATACCACAGAATAATTATATATTTAGCTTACCTATAGCGCCTGCCCATGGCTTTGCCTGTATGGCATCCGAATAAAAAGAAGCCATATTTATTTAAGGTTATGAATTATACTTACTTATAATTAGAATATTATCCAGATTGGTTCTTCCGTTAAGATTTATAGCAACAAACATCCATCCATACTTTCGCATTTAGACTGAGCATACTGAGCCACAGAAGGTTGCAGGTTCGATTCCCGCCGCGGGACAAATGTTTAGATATTTTCACACAGCATCATCTAGCCCCAAACTTAGCAGAGCATGTGTTATGGGAAGTATATGACTGATATATACTTCTTATATCCTTTTTTATGTAAATACATACATAGAAAACACCCAGATCCGAGACAAATATTTGCAGATCATACAAACATTGGTCCCGCGGTGGGAATTGAAGCCGTAACCTTCTGCGTCTCAGGCGGTTGCAATAAGTAGGATGCTTAACCAGCTATCCTGTTCTGGCTAAGACTGAGGTTTAATGACTCGCCTGTGACACGAAACGAGGCATAATAAAGTTGGGATTGGCATGGTGCTTCACAAGACAGTGTTAGCAGAATTTAATATCCTCAACGCATGTCAAAGGATAACTGATGCCTCTCTTTAATTACTTGTTTGATTCTCTGTAATTACAAAACAAACTCGATTACAAACAGACAGTTGAGCGCAAATGAAATAACAAACATGCTCATAACTGATGATAGACAACATCAATGCTTTAATCAGTTTGTGAGGAAAACGATGGATATTGGCCTCGATTCTGTAGTACACTGACTAAACTAAATTTAAACTGTCGCTCTCTTTTACTGATAGTGCAAGCAAGAAAAAGATAGTTACAATTTTAGTGCTGTCAAATTAGTCAGATTTAAGTTTTCCATACAAATTTAGTCGTGATATCAAAACATGCTGACTATAAACACGAAGAAAAGCAGCACATAAACTGATTTGACAGCAGCACACGGTACTAAAATTGTATCTCTTTCTTGCGTACACTATCAGTAAAAGAGAGCGATAGTTTAAATTTAGTTTAGTCAGTGTACTACAGAATCGAGACCACTGTCAATTCGTGTTTTTTTTTCTCATAAATCAGCAAACTGATTATAGCAGTTAACTGAATCGTGAAAAACGAATTATATTCCTACCTACTTCACTTTTATTTATGGTAATAGAGCTCCTTTGTGAAAAATAAAATATTACAAAATTAAAAAACCCCAGTCATGGCGCACAGGGCCAAGACAATGTCCACTCGCAGCGTAGCCTTTCTATTTTCACTATCGTTATCGTTCAAAAATGTATGGTATGGCATAAGCATTCGCAATGTCACCTGGTCTACTTGCGATAGACATTGTCTATCTAATAATAGATCAATATCAAATATCATCATCCAAATACTGTAAAAGTCCACTGCTGTACTAAGACCGCCCTCAAACAGTACCTACCATGGCGCATCTTGGGCCACCACCATCTTCCCATTACCTGTCGTTTACCTGTAGTTGCCATTCGAGAACCATTCTTGCCCAGCGGTATCGGTATTCAAACACGCACATAACATATTACCGCATCAACACCTTGCAAGACGTATCGTATCTTCTCCACTATCATATCACAGCGTGCGATAACCACTCACGTCAATCTAAACCGAATCGTTATCATAAATGTTAATGACTACGACAATTACTGGCACCGACCGGTCTGCGAGAGCTGGCGACTGGAATTGTACAGTACTACATAACTGAGGGACACCATTGGATCCTTAGTTCTAGCTTATAGGCTAATGGCTTATTCATCCACTATTTCCCGTCTACGTTGGGATAAGTCAAAGACTCCCATTTTATTTTAGTCGTTTAAAAATGACACAAAACTTTAAAAACTCTCAGTGCAGGTGGGCACTATTAAAGACAACAAATAATATTGATAATTTTATAAGCAAAGTATGGTTAGTGCTACAAGAGAATAATTTTAAGATCCCATGTTTTCCGTTTTTAAGACCACGTGCAGCGCCTTTTACTTATATTTCTGGCTATGACTTATGGTGATAAAAACTTATTAAGAATTATCCTTGAAAACACATAAAATGATTTTAAGAATCGCATATCAATCAAACGAGCCGTTTTGGAGCTAAACGATAACAGATTAATGGTTTTGATGCTTAGAGAAATTTAGACTGGAGAATCTTTTCTACAATCCTATTGTATTGAAAAACTAGATAGAGCCTCTGAGTTGTGTTTTTCTGTACCTACACTCTCTGCTCCCAATCTATCCGATCGCTCGATTTGTCCCTCTATAAACTCCTTCCATTCGACCGGCCTTAATTAAAACAGTTCAGCGAAAAATAGAAAGATACCGTCCTTTGTATTTCGCTATCGATTTCTCTACCAGAATAATTGAATTGTGGTAAATTTAAAAAAAAAAACATATACCTTTGATTTACTTCTTGATTCTTATCACTGTAAAATACGCTTACGACTAAAACTACTTTGTGGTAATCCTCAGATATGTTCCCAGAACGAAGATCCATGAGTTTACCAAGTAAGAAATAGTCTGTGGCACGTCCAAATACACGACACTACCGTGGTAGTAAGTGATAAAGAAAAAGCAAATGTATGTGTCAAATTTGATAAGCTAATAAGCAACATCAAGGACTGGTTTAATTCTAATAATTTATTACTAAATGTAGAAAAGACCAACATTGTAAGATTCTTTTTAGGATATAGACATGATAATGAATTGGTTAGAAATACTATTGAAAAACACTATATGACAACTCTTAGCAACATAAAATTTTTAGGACTATTCATTGACAGTAAACTAATATGGGATAAGCAAATTGACGCTCTCGCTGGGAGACTAAAATCAGCTGTATACGCAATAAAAACAATAAGAACCCTCAGTGATATAATAACTGCAAAAACTGTTTACCATGCGTATTTTCACTCTATTATGACGTATGGTATTTTTGCCTGGGGAAACGCTTCTCAGTCTAATAGAATTTTCATATTGCAAAAGAGGGCAGTACGTTCTATTTTGCAAATGAAAAAATTAGAATCTTGTCGACAAAAGTTTAAACAATTAGATATTATGACAATGACTGGAGAATATATTTATCAGAGCCTAATGTATGTAAAAATGAATATTAATAAATTTGATTTGAAATGTGACAACCATATATATAATACTAGAAATAAGAATAATATTTGTCTTCCAAAACACAGACTTACCAAGGTTGGTAATAGTTTCTTATGCATCAGTATTAAACTATTCAATAAATTAACACTTGCTCTGCGGAATACAGATGATGCAGATTTTAGTATAAGAGTTAGAAAAATGTTACTGGAAAAATCTTATTATAATCTTGACGAAGCAATTGCCGATGATCTAAATAGTGTTCACTTTTAAATTATTTAATATTTGTTTTGACATGTTAATTTTGTATTTTATTAAACTAATAATTATGCTAACCTAAGTTAAGTTATTACCTACTTAAGTATCAAAATAGCTAAAATGATGTATACAAATTGACTTTTCCAAGTGTACTGTATGTATCTAAATGGAATAAAATATTTTGAATTGAATTGAATTGAATTGAAATATTATATATTAGACATACGCCTTTGTTTTCGAATAATACATAGTTGCCATACCACGTGACAGGTAGCAAGTTCATCGCTGCTTATTGGCTGATGACACATCTAGAGCTTTAGTTGAAACCGAAGTTCTAGAGCATGCTAGTTTCCTGCTAGTATGTTTTCTTTTACCTTTTTGAGCACGTCTTTATGCACACAAATATTTCTCTTTTAGAAAAATCTACAAATGCACAAACGGGTTCAAATCTACAACCTTCAGATTGGAAGTTGGGGAACCGCTCATTAGACCAACACGGCATCTTTATTTCATATTACGAATATTTAAAAAAAAGTTTCTTCCCATTTTATTAAAACTTGCAATGCACTCAAAAATTATAAACAGTCTGAAATAATCTTCTCAGACAGAATCGATGCTTCAAGCAAAAGTTTTAAGCAAAGGAAATGAGAAGATCGTTTCAAAAGTAGATGCGTCATACACAAAGAGGCTGCCACTCGGGAGACAATGGCCGACGAGTTACTTTCAATATTAATGAAGCTCCAAGAGGGTTGAGGCGTCCATCCACTAGCTGGTCAATCAATAACATTACTCCATGTCCGGCTAGATCTTTGATTGACCGGCTTTTTCCAAACTAAACATCGAAAAACCACACCCGACTTTGATGGTAGATTGGTCTCAAATATCTTGGACACACAATTCACATGTGTTAAAGTCCACTGAAAAATATAATGATTTATGATTACAATCAATTCGATATCAAAATATTTCAAATATTAACCAAAAATATTAAAAAACTTTATGCCACTAGCTAATATTTACCTATTGCTTTCATATGAAGTAACTAAAGACTCTTGCAAATTAACGCGGGTTGTCAAAAAGCCATTTTTACTATGTGGTCCATACAAAGCTAGATACTGATGACCACCACCTAACGCGCAAATTAGCAGGGCCTTCAAACGTGAATCACTCGCATTTGGGCCCTTGCAAGCGTTTACAATTACTTTTTGACATTTGACTATGTTCATATTCGCTGCTGCACTATCTTCTCCACTTATTTGGTTACAGATGAAAACCAGCGTTGGGTGGTGGTAAAACATCTAACACAATGCTGAGCTGAACACCTTTTCAGAGATATGAACTGAACAGTTTTGTTATTATTTTTTCTCCTTTTAGTTGTCGGCCCATGTTGTGCCAT
Source organism: Perizoma flavofasciatum (assembly GCA_958496245.1). Lineage (NCBI taxonomy): Eukaryota > Metazoa > Arthropoda > Insecta > Lepidoptera > Geometridae > Perizoma > Perizoma flavofasciatum. The sequence continues at coordinate 5,061,154 of OY292425.1, read as the reverse complement.
TACCATTTAATTGTTTGTGTTAGATAGTTGTTTATTCTATTCTATTTTATGTGACGACATGGAATTAGAGAGAAAATGCTTCATTTACTCGATTGAGTAGTTCAATTCATTTTACGTCAATCTTCCGACTTTCTAACGTTTCCCACACAGCCCTATGCGCCGAGAATGCACACAGAGGTTGGCACGCTGCAAAAGCTGCTATTGATACTCATTAACTATTGATTCATAAGTAATACCCTTTTACCGAGGCGGGTTGAACGCCGACAACTTTTCAAATTTAAATGAAAGAGGATTTTTAAATGAGGCAGCGGCTATTTTCGTGGTTTATTGTTTTGCGCTATGGAAAAACATAAGTGTTTTTAAATCAAGCGCTTTCTTAAAGTGTTGAGTGAGGCTATGCGATATTTCTATGACTTGAAAGCACACTAAATAATCATATTCGATAGTCAACTTTTCTATATCTCATTTAATCTTATAAAATTACATTAATAAAAAATTGTTTTTAGTAAATATCATATTTATAAAAATATTTTTGTAAATCCTACTATCCTATAATCCTACTATCTGTCCTGTCTGTGTGTGTGTTTGTGTGTATGTGAATGTTTGTTACCACGTATCTCCGTAACTACTAAACCGATTTTGATGAAATTTGGAATGTAGATAATTTATGATCTGCTACTTTTGTATACCATGAAGCTGCGGGCAACAACTAGTATGAAATAAAGATGAGAATGAGAAAAATATTCAGGAAAAAATGAGAAACACTTGTAAATGAAGGCTTTACTAACATATTAACTTTCTAGTAAATTGTTTCAAGTTCCATAAATCTATGATATGTGGAGCATTGTTGAATTGGTGAAAATAATTTTCACTTTACGATACATGGATCAATAATGAAATTCATGTTTTTCTTTAAATTGTTTACTCAACAAACAAGCTGAGACTTTTTTATTCAAATTATAAATATATGATTAAGTATGTGTGATGTAACCTTGAGCGATAGAGTATGGAACAGCGTGTTAAGAGAACTGAGTGGAGTGAATGAAGATGGAGTAACAAGAGTCAAGAAAGCTACATTGAGATGTTTGGGCTTTTAGAAAGCATGTATATAAGATGAGCGCGAATGAGATAGTTGGAAGGAGACTATCTCATTCGCACTCGTCTTGTATACATCTTTGACCTCGGCTAACGTACTTTGACCGAATTGGAGAAATTCTTTAGAAAGGTCAAGCAAATAGTACCCTTATCTGACAAGCTGGTACGAAGAATATTTTGTATACAAATAAATACTTTATATACAAACAAATAATTTATCTTTAAAAAAAGACCCGTATAAAATTTTTATAATTATATTTCCATGTCGGAATTGGATTTTACCTTTATCCATGTACCTAGCTTACTACTCGTACATTAGTAACTTCTAATTTAACCCATTAGAAAGCAGCATACTCGGTCCGAAGCATACTTTGTTTCTAGCTCTCCCACTTTATTGTACAAACATCTGGCGTGATATGCAAAATCAGACTCGTAAAACGACGCTTACTCTCCGCAGTTAACTCTCTCTTTCGCTCATCTTTATCGGCCGACCTACCTGTAAATTTGTAATCTGATACTGCTTTCATGGTTTTGATTAGGTTGACTTTAGCGGCTTTTAGTAGACTATGAATCTGGTTTGAGTTTTGTGTCTTATTAAACATTTACTGTTGATGAGATTCGTAGTATAAGAGGCTTTTTATACAACAGGTTGTCAGAGGTTTTTCAAACAAAGTATTTGCTGGATATTACCATCATAGAACTAGAATTTCCAGTAAGAAGAAATATAGTAACTTACTTTTCTCTTATTTCTTTACTAATGAACGCTTAGCTTTGTCCGCGTTGAATTTTTTGTCCATACATACTAACTTAGAGAACTTACACAAGAAATGATATCAGTATAGGAAGTAAATTAAAAAAATATTCTACTGTCATACTAATATCATACTAATATAATAAATGCGAAAGTCTGTGTGTGTGTGTGTGTGTGAATGTTTGTTACCACGTATCTCCGTAACTACGAAACCAATTTTGATGAAAATTGGAATGTAGATAGTTTGGGATCTGGAATAACACATAGGCTAATCTTATTTTCGAAAATTGACCCCTAAAGGGATTAAATAGGGGGTTAAAGTTTCTATGAAAATAAATATTGTTTGATTCGCTCAAAAATCTGTACAAATAAACTTTAAAGTAAATAATGAAACACGTATTTTTTTTTTCAAAACTACCCTTTGGGGGTGTGCAATTGAGTTCTAAACTTTGTATAAATTGTAATCCTTGGTTCGATTCAAAAGTTGGTGGACATTGTTTGAAGCCTGGAGACGGTCATATGCTACTTTTATTAACATCCCACGCTGGCCAAGCCGCGGGCAACAACTAGTATGTTATATTCGTGGCACAGCAGGCGAGTAGCAGGTGAGGATTCGATAAGCACTTAATGACCTAACCAACGTTTTTCTCATGAAACGCGTCACAAAGTCGCGACTACTACACTGTTGCTTTACGAATCGTGTGTGAAAATCTTTAGTTTCAACCGGAAGTTTCCTACGAATCAAAATACAACAATAAATTCTGCACAATATGCATTGATATGAATATGAAAAGCAATCAAAGATGATAACGTATGTAGCATACTCAGCTCATCTCAATTCTCGGAGTTAGGGCGACGCGTAATCGGGCTCCGCAAATACGTTCAGCACTTATTGCTAGATACTTGAAACAGGTGCTCTCTGTGTACCCAAGTCCTTATAGTGAACAAAGCGAACGGATGAAGCGGTATAGAGTTTAAAGGGTACGGCTTTTCAATAATGCTCGTGTACAGTTTAGTGTTGGACTTCGGTATCGCTCTCAGTTCTGTGTTCGCTACAAAAGAGTTTATACACCTTTGAAACGGGGACACCCGTTTTGTCAAACATCTTTGTTTTTAAAAGTTATTTAAACTTGAAAAAAATAACTTGTCTTTAAAATAGTTTTGAAGAAGATACAATGAATCGTTTTCCGATTATATCTTTAATTAGAAAAGTTTGTATACAATTCTTACCAATAATAATATATATACACAAGGGACTTGCAACTTCTAATACTAGCACTGTTCTATAACTATAATGAACAGATTTGTAACATACAGATTAGATTTTTGCATACATAATCAGGATATGATAGATAAACCATTACTTATCAAATGAAATGATATATTTAATCACTTAAACCCGTGACTAATTTACCGTATCTACATTATTCATAGCTTCTGGTGATTTGTCTCTGACAAGTCTTGTAATCCACGACTTGTCACGACCCGAGCCCTTGCATTGCACGCTACGTTAACTCGGCTAACCAATGAAAACGGCACTAAAGGGATGCACTTTATGGCAACAACCTTATCATCATTATTGTATTGTACGACCGAGTAAAAACTCCATAACCCGGGATTGAGATAACGAGAAACTGCATCGTTTAAACTAAGCCCACGCTGACAGAGCGGACCGGTCGCAGAGAGAGACAATAGATACAACTTCCCTCTGATTAGAATGGGACGGATGCCCTTTGACTTCCTCATCCCACTTAAAGGAAGCCTGTGAATCACGACGTTGAGTGGACGCTTTTATTACGAGATTTACAGACTACTGTTGAATTTTTGCACACAATATTGTTCTGCAAATACGATGTCAGTTTTAATATTATAGGAATATTTGAGTTCCGAAAATGGAACAGGTAAAGTTTTGAGCGTAGGCAGGTAAACCGTCTGATATTGCCCGAAATCGCCAGGCAACAGTTTTGTAGTGTACAAACAAGCATTCGCAATAACCTGAGCTACGATCACTCGAGGACAGCCGAAATACGCTTCAAAGTTTTAGATGGCGCTTACGATTGAAAGTTTTATATTGCTAGATGAAATTGTAACGATTTTTTGGCTGTGGTTTTCTTAACAATTGAACCGTGGTGTACGTGAGGCTGGCCTTTTTATTCGAAGAGCGGTCGTTTGCTGCCTGCATTACAATTGAACTTTCCCCGATATACCTATTATCGATTGCAATTTGCAATTATCAGAATCATATACCTTAACTTTATTTTGACCTTTACCCCAACTCAAACCTAATTGAAACCGCTTAATCAAAATTGATTTGAGTTAGGAAATAGGGATCTAAAATCTGCGATCCGATGAGCTGTCTTTTGCAATGTAAACGAACAGAGTAACTAGTTATTTCAAGGAACGCTAGTGTTGTAACCGCAGGGGTTTCGAATCTTGTTGATGATCCCGCAAATCCTGCTTGCCCCGTCCCGGGCACGTCTCCCAATGAGCGAGATTACCTCGCGATATTCCTGCGATGCCGAATGACCGCAGCAATTATGCCAAACTAACTGAAGTACCTCGATCTCCTGGAGAATTTAAAATGATTACACTGGATACATCCCAAGAGAATTGCTTTTATGATGTCATAACTAATTTGTTCAGAGATCATGTTTAAACATAGAAAAAGTTTATTTCGTAATACATAAAATGTAAGCGTCTTCAGTACGCCTGTACATAATTCAGTTCGGAAGCCTTCTCGCACATTTGTATTTATAAAAAACACCAGCCTTTTCACTTATACCTAGCTACAAACGGTGGCACTAAAATAACAATGCGCTTAAGCTGGTCCGTAGCCCAGCAGGTCGCCATCACGGGCCAAATGCTGTCGTAAAACAACACACGCACAAATAAAAAGGACGGAATCTTATTAAAGTAAATATTTATGGCAATGCTATCAACCGATTGGACGAGGGTTCCGTCGCCCTTGATAAATTGTCCTGCCGGTTGCGGCGTAACAGGCACTCTCCAAAATATTTCTCGTGTTACGAATCGCCCTAAAAAATTCGATGTGTTTGATTTATGGCATAATTTCCTTTCACGCCCTTTGATAAGTTCGACGGAAAATTCGCCAGTAAATACTTTACTCGTTTTTACGAACACCCTTCGAAGATAATCCCCGAAAAAGATGAAAAATTGACCGTTTTTATACACAGACATGTTAAAAACCAGAACCCACCAGAATCCGACTCGTATTTCGAGCTTATGTCGAGCGACATAAGCTTGAAAATTTTTCCAAGTAATAAAAACTTCGAAAAGTTGCAGATTTTAAAGTTGAACATCTTTGAAAGTAACGGCAAGTTCTATTTTTATTATACTCGTATATACCTGTACGTAAACAATAAGGGTGTCTACACGCAATCACTCCTACGATAGAGTTCTTTTCACGTTCGACTTAACAATAGAGAAAATGAAGAGAGCCAATTCTTTTCAGCTTTTATGTGCTATTTTCTTAGCTTTCGGAAAGTTTACATTCAGATTTCCTACCTCTATTCAAACACATTAGACTTCGTGCAACTATTTATCTTGGCATAAAACGGTTGCGTTATTTGGTGCAGTTATTTCGATAAACTGTTTGCATTCTGAAAATATTAGTGTAGTTTGTGCAACGTAATGCTTGTTGTTCTTACCTACATACGAACTGCACTCCAAAATTATTACAAACTGTCTGCACCTCCTTATATTGCTCAATTTGCTCTCCATATGTACTAAGATGTTGAGATGCAAATAATCAAGTTTTATAGTCCTGAATTGAGCCAATCTTTACATCTACACTCTTAGGTACTCAAAGTACATACTAACAAAATTAACTTAGATTGCAGTTTCATTCTGACTGAATAATACATATTCCTAAGTTTTGAGGATAAAATGAACTTAGAAAACTCTACCATAGCAGCTAAACCTTTTAGAAAATAAACATGAAGTTGTAAAATAATTCCAGGCACGTCACTTTTCTTCAGGTGATTAATCGAAAAGAGCCGTAAAAAACTTTGATTGGCACTTCGATATAAACAGAGCTCGTAGAGGTCACGTAAGTGCTTTATTATAAAATTTACACCACACAGAAACAAAATGTTCAACTAATAGGTTTCTAATAAGCATTGATCGTCTCATACAGGCAATTTCGTTGTAACCTACTTTACTATAATAGCTAACGCGATTAGCTTGTTATTAACAGAAGCAATATATTATTGATGTAGGAACAAATATACATGTACAAGTACGTACAAAAGTTTTTGATAAGTATGACGTCAGAGGGGGCGATTCCGGAGGATCTCTTAATTACGGGCGTCGTAAATTCGTATTACAATAATGAAGAGAACAATAACAAAAGTTTTGACGGCGGCGTCCAACTCCACTGATCATTTGAGTGCTTGTTGAAGTTCTAATGAAAACTTGTTAGTACAACATCACTCTTATTTGGGATGTACCAAGGACGCATTTGACATGCGGAAACTTAGTCCAGTCCAGTTAAAGTGATATTAAATTGACGTTGATAAAGTGTTAAATGCTATGACCGACTGACGTGACAATAATTAGTTATCGTGCTAGATTGATGATGACTGAAATTGAATATTTTGATCATACCTCCAAGGTTTTAAATTATTTTCGTTTGAACTCTGCTCCTGAATGAAACTATAACTAATATGCTTCAGTCTCAATTCAGTTTAAGATTCGTTCTGAAATAAATGAAAAAAATAAAAAATATTCTAAAACAAGCAATTCGAAGAAGTATTCGTTATAATATAGTTCGATGCATTCACCAGCTAAGCTTATAACTTAGAAAGTAACTTTAACGCGAACTACTAGTTCTATGTGACGTACGAGTTTCAGTTGGCACATTCAATATTTCACAAGTAAATCATATTCCCAGAAAAGGTAAGCAGCTTAAGAATTTGCAAGTTTACTTAAAAAGTATATTTCGAGAACTTCAACGCTGGCCACTCTTAGGTAACAAAACAAAAAGCTCCAACATACGAAGACGTTTTCATCAGTAAAGTAACATATTTCCTTGAATAATTCATTAAGGAAAGTAATATTGTATTCAATTAGACGAATGTATTTCCCGCCTTTATTACATTAGTGAAAGAAATGGCAGTAAATTCAGATATAACATCGCGAACGTAAAGGTATTACAAAAACTGTGGTGGCGAGGCCCTCTCAAAGTGGGGTCTAAGGTTGTAACGTCAGTTATCGACGCCTACAATAAGTCGCGTTTTATACGGTTATTATAGCGCCATAAACGCCACCGGCCGGTGTTTCATACACTGCCGGGGCAGATTATACTGCCTATGGCCCCGAATTTGGGTCGGGAAGCCGCCGCCCACTGTCAACTCCACGTGCCTCCCGATAGATGTGTCGAGATATCAGATATCGAGAGACGCATTCATAATCTTCACCTCAACCTCTCGCTTCTTATATTAAAATAACGTGCGTCACGCAGGTGTGAACTCAAAGCGAATTAATAAAAATTGCCCGGGATTTACACAGGTGCTCGTTTATACGGCTGGGTAGGCAGTTACCTACTGAATCGGTAAATAATATATCCAATTGGGGGCACCGAGATACATTTTCATTGGGGTTAGAGAAAGAAATTGGGACGTGCTAATTGATTTTTTCGCCTTTTAGAAGAAACATTGTACGTAGTTATATTATAAAAGTTTTAGAAGTTACTCCAGTTGCTCATTTAAAATGAAAAAAAAATTGCCTACAAGATAGGTAGGTACTTGAAGCTCCGTGATTCTCAAAGAATCCTAATCCTATAGAGTCCGCTTCATGAAAATCACCTGTAATCCCCAGATTTAATTATATCCTTCTTGAAAAATAAAAAACGCCCTAATTGAAGCCGGGTAAAAATAAAGCTAATTCCTGGAGCGGCCCTGGAGAACTTTCATTAGCGTTTCACAGCTACAATTGCGAGTTCAAATAATTATGTTTACGGAATCCTTTTCTTACGCAGAGATTATTTATCTTCTCCATTGTTACGAGAAGTGACGCGGACGAATTTCACGAAAATACCCCATTTATCTAAGGAGAGCACACAAAGGCAACATGAAACCCAAAACTTTTACGTGGTCAGTGACAATGCTATTTCTCTCTTTTCTCTTAACGTTTCATTTCCAACTTTAGTAGCATTGTATTTATTTTCACGTAACGTTTATTGCAACTGATCATCGAGAATTTGACAATACATTCTTAGTTTGAAGACTTTTACTCCGTAGTTTGATACCGAGGTCTGATTTGATATTTGCTCAGCTATCTCACCCGCAGATAACTTTGCTCGGCGGCCGACGTTGTTGCTTACTTCCTACTTTATTTGGTTTGCAGACCCGCATAAATAAAGGCGAATTGGCTCCACTCGGCACGCCACTACATATCTGTCCCATCCTACTAATCTGAGCTCAAACAAAACTGAAATACGAACTCAATTGTTTCGACTTCGAGCCGCAGGTTGCGACGACTGAAGATCAAAATAACCAAATTTATGTTTCAGTTTTATTTATTAACACTTTATCAAGCCCCGTCCGATCCTTCTGACACAATATTTTATGTAAGTGGCTATTGTTTCCAATCGCTTTTATCGGTAAAGCAATAACGTAGGAACGATTCTCGTTGTATACCGCACCGACCTTATAATGCATAAAGAAAATACGGTCATCCACGATACTCTACTCAACCCTTATTTGCCTTTTCGGTGTGTTACTATCTTTGCCTCGATTCGTACGCAAAGCCACCCGGCCGCGCATGAAATACCAAATGCGCCCCAGTTTCTGCGAACGGATCGTGCTGTTTGTTCAGGCCAACCGGAGTGGAGAAAGGTGATGAGCTAAATATTAACAGAGAGCCGAACTAAGTATCAACACGCGTGTAGCGTTTACTGACAAAAAGTTGGGTGAAAGTGACGTTGATCCGGTGTCATGAAGATGTATGTGATAGACGCGTGTTGGTATCACGCGGACACGGGACGGCATGGAAGGTTGAAAAGTTTCAGAGTGCGACCGTTGTTCGTGTCAGCATAATCGGGCGCCACCTTCTGTTTGTCAAGCGGCTTACTAATGCTGTTTGTCCTGGTGGGTGGATCTGGACACGTCACGTCACGGTGTGTGTCTTAATCGTTAGCAGACAGAAACTCGGCTGCTAGTCGCATTGTTTTGTTTGCCACTTTAACTGGGAACTTTGTACGGCAGGTGATTACGTTGCTCGGGAGCGGGCGCCACCGTGTTGCTAACTTGAAGGATTTATTTACACGACAAATTGAAAGCGTGGAAGTGAATTTTTGCTGTAAACATCGAACGCGATCTTTACTAAAGAAGTAAAGATGAAAATTTATTTAAATTAATCGATTAAATACGTCATCAAGTAGGAACTGGTAACGGGATAGTAATATAATTATAATTATAATATTATTATAATTTACGAGTATCAACAATAACTCGCCTTTGTTAAAGGCCTACACAATATAAAATAGATACCTGCCTATGTACTTAGGCCTACACTATCTTGGTCATGTCGAAACCTGATTGACGCCTTTTGAAAACACTTCGACATGAATTGCCTTCAATTACAACGATATCAAAGGCTTTAGGCCCTTATTAATTTGAAGCAAGTTAAATACGAAAAGTTTTCAGACTCATTGAGGTTTTCAGGTTTGTTTCAATACGGCCTGATTGTGAATAGTAATTAGTGTGAAAAATCTGAAACGAAACTTTGGTTTAACAAGTTTAATTAATTTCCCTCGTATTTCGGTGACGTTTTTTTTCACAATCTTACAATTATCATTATATGTCTGTTTTGTTATTTCATTAATGGATAACTTGTTTTGTTCCAGGTTTTGGATTTGTCACATTTCAAAGTGAAGACATAGTAGATAAAGTGTGCGAAATACATTTTCACGAAATCAACAACAAAATGGTGAGTACATAGTAACTTTAAACTCCTTTTATACAAGTCTTTCGTTTAAGTTGTAGCACACTTCGATACCATCATGTTTTCCGAAAGCAAGTGGCAAAATGGGAACTTTAGATACTTTCTTGTGTAGCAAGAAGTAGGTAAAACTGGAAAACGGAACAACAGAACTATTTCATAAAACTCCTTTTCTACAGAAATCATTTTTATGTGTAGGTAAAAAAACCTATGTTGACATCCTCAAAATAAATTCAATAGAAACACGTATCAGATAAACCGGCCGACATAAACGTCAAGGATAACAATATATTATTATCGATTTGATGGTATCCTTGAAAACTTTGTAAGTCAAACAACAAAAAGATCGTTTTCCCACTTGTTAAAACTTCCGTAAATGCTGGGGGTATTATCATCTCTTTACTTACATGTTCCTGTTGTTTGTCTTCCCGGGAGATTTATTCGTTCTACCCTAAAGTTCTATTTTGCTGGTTTGAATGGAAAACGAAAATGATTTAAATTGCTGTAAGGAGCGGTTTTGAGTTGTGATTTAGTGGTAGCTATGAAAGAAATATAAAAAACTTCACCTTTTTCATTAATATCTGCAAAGCTGTGATTCAGAAAAAAATAACCGCTCATTATACATAGCAGGCAAGAAACCTTCTATTGAATAGATAGGTTATCATGATAGGTAATTTTATGTAATGCGTAGTTTTAAGTATTATATAATAGAAACCCGCTAAAATAATTGGTTACATTTTGAGTAAACAAAATCAATGTAAAAACTATATAATGAAAATCTATATAAATCTTTGTACGCGACTCTATTTCTCTACACTGTCGGTCAGATATCAATTAGAGGCAAAAGAGCTCTGGCTGGCGTTGCTCCAAACGGAGCTAATAAAACCCCACTAAACCCGGCTCATTCTCTGTTTAGATTTTTCCCCACAAACCGGATGACGGTCGTCAACTGACACAAAATAAAACCAACGAAATTTTGCGGATAGATTAAAGGATAATTGGTCAATTAGACGTTTTAGGCATTTGGATTTTTTGGTTTACTGGGATGTTTCAGGTTTCATGTTTAGTGGACTTAATAGATCAAAGTGAAAAAAATATGTTCACGCCTCTCCGGTTACTCATATTTAGTACGCAGATCCGCGAGGATAACGAATCGGGAGTTGTTGGGGGCAAGTCCAAACATAATGTTCACCACATGCGCGATTTTGTATGCCGTGTAGCAGTTCTAAATTAAATTACTTACTGGCTTATTCCCGCATAAAACTGTCCATGTAGTAAAACATTACCAGTCACCCTTTACAAGACTATTACAATGATGTGAACCCATAAACCGTGCTCCGATTTACTTTTATCCACCATTCGCCGCACGCACCAACCACTGTCTACCGCTTTATTGTTTTAGTGTAAATTTTAGGACATAATCAAATTCGTTGTGACTGTTCACGCGACGGTTTATAGTGCTGTAAAATGTATTAATTCTGACCATTGAATTACAATGTCCGGAGTAATTAGCATATTAACGTTCGGATTAGGACTGAAAATGTTAGAGTAGGGGAAGTGATCATAAAAAAAGTCGTCATTGTCATATCCTTAAAAAAATGTTCTCTACAAAGATTTTGAACAAAAGTTCACTCCAAACTAGCTCGGACTTTTAGACACTAAACAACACACCCAAACTTTAGAAGCAGTAGTATTATAGCTCACAGAACCGACAACCGCTGGTAAAAAAGGTTCTTGAATGGCGATCACGACTGCTAATGGACTTCACAGACTGCTGATGATGATGAAGCTTCAGGTACTATTGTACCTGTAAGATATATTCACACACCAATACATGTGAAAATAATTCTTACCATTTCATTGCCTTCTCCCCTTTTTTATCCAAACTGAAATAAAAGGCTGAGTTTGTATTTTTGTTGGCAAATAAATAAAAAGTCTCTACAAAGTATTGGATAAAGATAAAAATAAATTATCGAAAAAGTTCACGTATAAAATCAATTCGCGCGGATTTTTTCAGGCTCTCCTGCGCTCACACGGATTACAACGTAAACAATGACAGACTGTCGATGACGGTGCGATGAAAAAAAACTGGATTTTAAATCGCAGCCGCAAGCCTGCGTCCATTTGACCCATTACCTACATTGTCTTTGTCACTTGTTTGAAGTTTCCATCGCCATTATCTTCCGCCCGTTGAAAGGACCGGAGAAAGCCCTTTCTCGTCGATGCATATTCCTGATTATGAATGCTTGTTTTTTGTATCTTGCTCCATTGTCTCGCATCTAATGGCGCTATGAAACTCGCGGCATGTGTCGGCAGATCGCAAGGGTGATGCTCGCCTTAAGTGGAGCAAACAGCGAACAAAGACATCAAACAAATGGGTAATGTTTTAGAGTAATTACGGTTCGCTTCCGTGCGAAACGAGAGGTGTGCATGGAGCCCGCAACATCGTACTCCGTACGACGCAGGAAACTAATCGCTTATTATTGTGCCCCTTTTTTGTTGCGTGTCGAGAAAATGATCAATCTACGGCAACCTTAGTTTTTACTCGGTATTCGTAAACAATGTAGAAGTTAGCATTACTGTGACAAAGTCAACGGTGGTGTGTTTTTTTTCTGATAAAGTTACGATCGCACGGTGTACGTGTCTCGTAAACAAATAGCGCCATTAAAAATTTGCCTCAGCATATCATAAACACATAAGATAGTTATATTTACGTACGCAATAAAGAAGACAGAGGCGTCATGACAGCAGCGGCGCTTTGCTACGAATAGCTGCCCTCGTAAATTTAATATGTCATCTCTTATATTAAAATGGTCGTTTAGCTAATAGCTGCTCCGCCTTCCCGCACAAAATTGATAGGGTGATACCGGAGGTTATTTTAATAATAAAAATATAGCTTTTGCACCGTCAATAAATATTTTCAAATAATCCGATTCTCAGAAATCTCCTACAGATACGATTTCAGATAGAAAATTCACAAAGCACTCTAAAGCTCCATATAATCGGTATTATTGTACATTTGCGAAAATCATTATCTCTTCTCTTATATTTACTCACAAACGAAATAATTTCCTCTCTCGCGGAATCTTTGTTAATACAGAAACAAACGTTATAAACGATTATAAATGAAAAGCAATTGTAATTTCCATCACATTTAATTTGGATCGTGTGATTTAATACGAGTAATTTTAACAAGACATTGCTATCAAGTATAATTGTAGACTAAACGTATAATTATTAACACTGAGAGACAGGAGGCTCTGCTGCATTTTGAAACATAAATACGGCCTCCATTAAAACGCTCGCAACAAATTCTCGTCACTCCATTACGTCCTTACACATTACTCCCTTAATTGCTTCCGCTTACCATGAATTTTAACAACAAAGCACCGACGCGCCTCAAAATGGGTAAAATATAGTGTAGTTAGATTTCACCTTCTAACATCAATTTCTATTTGGCGGATTCAAGCTTGCTGGGTCACACCACCTGTGTTCTTTATGGGGTCACACCTGTTAGGGTCGAGCATGAAAAGTTGGGTAGGTATACTATGTTTGCATGAACGAAAGGTGAACGAGCCGATGCGTAAGCAACTTTAACGCCTAGAGACGATTGTAGCGTATGAGTTTCTAATGGATTTCCATTGTAATAAAATTGTAATGCGCGCCTGTTTAACTCGGTCCGCATAGTTGAAAAGTTTCACACGGTTACATAAAGTCTCGGCAATTTCACTATCAGAATTTCACGACACATTTGCCGGCGGGTTTATTTTTTAAGTTCGCGAACGGAATATCTGTATCTGTCACAAAAGCCGAGTTAGAAGTTTTCGTAGATCGCCCAAGTTCCTCGAATACGCAACTTTACTTTTATGGCGTAAGCCGCACGAACAAATTCGTAGGGGTTTTATTTTGCGCTGCGCGTTACTTTTTATTGAACGTTTAACTAATGGTTTTCCAAAACAACGTGACAGCAAGACTCGATGATTCATGCGCGATTCTCTAGTTTTTCATGCACTGGCTTTGTGTAATAAAAATATTGGTTTTAATATTTTAAAGCCCCTTTTTTAAGCAACCAAAAACCATGGTAAATGCACTCCTTAATTTTGCAAAGGGTATGGAGCACATTTTTCTCCACGATCGTGCATGAGGGAAACAAATGGTTTCCGTTTAGGAAATAACACTAAAAGTAGGCACATTTGAAAGTGCCACTTAAATCTTGGGATCCTCAATCGCCATTTCTCTTAGAGTATCAGTAAGGCAATTGGGCGGGAGGGTGAATCGTTTTAGTTTAGTATCTTATTATCGTGGCCTCAGTTTATTTTAGCTGACTAAATAATAGGTGTCTGTAACTATTGCTTATAAGCTAGTATTATTTGAACTAGGTGAGACTAAACACTTTCTAAAACATTAAAAAATACATCACTCACCAAAAATCAAAATAAAACTGCGTCATCAACATGTATGGATGATTTTTGAGTGTGGTATTTCTATTATGCAGACCGTTTCAAAAATAAGTAATACGTAATATGCTGGTACCTATATCTCCGAAAGTCCACCCCTCAGCGATCAATCAATCACGAGCTCCTCTGATTACCATAAACTTCCCGTTTTAGATCCCGGCTTCTAAGCTTCATCGATCCACACCATTTTTGCGCCTTCACATATAATATATCAAATGTGACCGCCTGAGCGTCTGATCGTCCCTTTTCATTGAAACTTGCAATTGGCAAGTTAGATTCGGATGGATTTTTTCTCTTTTGAACTTTTCCACTTAGGGTCTAAATGGTTTGAGTATGAGAAGGTGGAGATCCAATTGGTATTGTGTTGAATTGGTTGAACTTTTTAGGAATTTTCAAGTTATTCATATATTTTTAGGGTTAAAATGTAATTCTTTCTTTCGTAGTTTTTCGGGGAATAACAAAAAACTTATAATATATAACAATCAAAACCATAAAGTTATCTTTTAATCAAGATTTTCACTGAAAAATTTAAGTTTCAAAGTAAGCTTCTACTCATAAATCATCATCCCCAAAATACATTTTTTTATTTATTTAACTAGGTGCAAGTAGGTATACAAAAATACCGATGAAACTATATATATCTATAGGTCAACTGACCCAAAATACTAGCAAAAAGAAGCGTTCTCAAAATGCTGGCTTGGTTAAATGCGAATTTATTAAGTCATTAACATAAAGTTTTTATAATATTAATTAGAAGAGCTAGGATCTGCTTTGAAACAAATTATCATAAACTGTCACCTTTGTTATTAATAAGCCAAGTTGCAGTTTATATCAGACCGGGTTCAGGATACGACTGTCGCTAACGAGGTATGGTCTCGGGTTAGATGTTGCTTGCTGTAATTTCCTATGATAACAAACTAAGTCACTGTGACGATGTACGTATAACTATTATGAATAATCACAAACTGAACAGTTCACTGCGCCTTAGTAATGAAGCCGCTTAGGTCTAAAATTTACAACTTATTAATTCCAAAAACTGTTCCAATAGATCCTATCCTGCTAATATTATAGATGTGAATGTTTGGACGTTTGTTGCTATTATTTATCTAGGAACCACGTGGGTAAAGTCGTAGGCAGAGGCTAGTTATTCGTACCGTACGGTGAACGATGTAACGGTGAACGGTGAATCAATGAATTTTACTATAAGTTTCGAGTCTTCATCTAAGTCAGTGATCGCATTTTTTAATAATATGAACTGTTTTATGAAATTTTAAATAATTGCTAATTCTCTTAAATAAACAATCTCATGAAAATGTGTTTAGTAAACAATCTACACAATGCATGTCTTTATGGAGTGTTTAATGAACGATTATGAAGGTATTTTATAAAGTTGATTCTGTATCAAAATTCTGTATTAGCCTATATATAATCTTAATTAGTTGAGTTCAGGTACAATTTCCGGGTAGATAGCAAACCGGCCGGGTGACTGACAATAGATGGGCGATAGGCAATCTCTCTACCTCCCTACAAGTATAAACTTTGTGTTGTCCTTGTTATTCCGTCCTGATATTCCTTGCAAGTATTTGAGTATCGGTAAAAAAATCAACTAATCTTTTAGTGCTTTTTAGTGTTATATGTAGAAGAAAACACTGTTCACTTTTTTTTTGACAATTTACTATCTAATAAATATATTTCTTTAATTTTTTTCAACAATTTGCTATACTTTTCCCCGGCAATCTATTCTATGGAATAGATTTCCGCTATTCTGTGAACCAACATTTTATAAATGAAAATCAAATATAGAAATGTGTAAATGAGAACAGTTATAAACTTTTATAATACTAGCCTCTGCACAAGTCTTTGCTCCCTTGGAACCCTTGTAAATGTATCCTATATACCTATGTCACGTAATATACTTAATTCAAATTTCTTACCAATTAGTTCAGCGTTCCGTAAAATATAAGCCAACAAACAAACATCGATGTTCAGAAATTATAAATGATGTTTAGAAACATCTTAACTTTCACATTATAATATTAGCAGAAAATAATTTTCTGATATGGCAAACAGTCGTACTCCTATAACCAGAAGTAGTAACTAAATGACTTGCATGTCCATGCCCAATCGAAGGACGCATTCACAGTCAATCACTGTATTTTTATTACATGCGCGTAAAATTTTTATAGCTATTAACATTGCCTTGTTAACCTACTTTCACGTTCATAGATAGCCAAATAATTTCAAGTGATATAGGTATTTGTACGCAGTTAATATCATAAAGCAATTTCGAACTAAAAATATTACAAAGACTCCCAGTAAAAATGTATTAATTCCGATCGCAAGCACAGGGCAATCAGTATTTAAACAACTACCTTATTTCCTATGTAGGGACGTATATATATAAATTTAATGATCATAAAACATACGGCACGCAAGTCTTAAATGACGCAACTAACTGAAGTCGAAGGAAAAGACATAAATTAAGGCTCAACAGGCCTTTCCGGCCGTTAACGATTTCTACTAGAACTTAAATTCTGAAGCGTGAAAGAAAATTAATTAATCACACATGACGTTCGGCGACGTACACATGAGCGCATGAACGCACCATTTGACGAATTGTTGTCTCGTGTGCACACGCCGCGCCGCACGCTCCACGCATGAATCTCGGAATAATGCCAAGTAATGCTTTAATTCATTGTACATTACTGTGCGTATAAGCTCTGCAATCCTGTTACATATAATAACATGACGCCTCGATGTGATGAATAACCTCAAATGAATACACTAACAACACGCCAGGATTAGGAAAACATACACATGGAATAATACTCAACCCAAATCATTTACAAATATACACCTTTGTCCACAACAAAGCAAAGGTCAAAAAGTTAACAAAGCACCAATTGACAGTTTGACAATCTCGGTGGCGAGATTCCTTTATTGTCAAAGAGAGTCGTGTTTGAAGTGCGTGAAGGGACCGCATTGAGACGCAAAAGTGTCACGCATGTTACGTTTTCCTTGATATTTTAGGCCAGATTCACGAAATAACAACAAGTACAATTTGGTCTTATCCGTATTATTTGTGAAAAAGCAACTATAGCAAGAAATATTTAACCTGTCTATTTGGTACAAAAATAGAACAGGAATCTGCGAATCGCTTACATCATTTTTGAAAGATAATGCTTTGACAAATTAATCGAATCCACGATGGAATACAAATCACCGAAAGATTGAGGAAGTCGGTGCTCGGCTTATAGGAGAAATGATTTAAGGCAAAGTCGTAAAGCATCGTAAGAAGGCTCGCGTAATTGAAACAGTGTCGCTGCGTAGGGAGACAATAAAGCGGAGTAGTCGGTAGGAGCACGTCGAGGGCGCGGGCGTCATCAATAAAGGCCATACGTTAGGGCAAGCCGGTTCATTACTGCGCGGCGTCTCCACATTCCCATTACCAGGGAGTTAGGAGACGCGAGCGGCGATAAATACCGGCCGAGGAGCTCTGCTTTATTTCTTGCACACAATTTCATTTACATTAGAGGTGTTCCTCCGGAGAGTCATATGAAAGTCGCGTACAGATTCATGCAGAACAAGTTACGAGCGGCATCGCCACGAATCCCAGACCTTAATCTAGTCTAGTAGGTAGTGGCTCGACGCGAAGCGACGCCTGTGCCGACGCCCCACACCACGCCGATCCACCTACTTAATTACTACTAATTGCTAGAGCTTATACCTGTTCGTGCGTCATAAACTTTCTCTCGGTTGGAAATTAATTCAGCACATCAAACCCGTCCAACTTTAAAATTGAAATGCATTTCCCAATTGTCAATTTTCCATGGATTGTTCTAGCAGGTTGTAGAAGGCATTGTCTTTTAACAAAATCACCAACACAATTAAATTTATTCAGGCTCCGTACCGTTTCCGTGTCGCTTAAATTTTTAATTTGGAGAACATTTTGCATTAATGAATAGATGAAGACACTTAAATTTGATAGCAACATCTAATTTTGCAAGTTGAAGCTGAGTTAATATATCGCGATCACAAACGGCCAACATTTAACAATTATTTCAATGCAAACTGCACTCATACGCCTCTAACGCTTCCTCAGAACCGATATCTCGCTTGCAATTGTATTTGATTTTACTCGGGGAATTTTCCGGAGCATTTCAATTTGTACAGGGAAACACTTTTTAAGGTATTCTCTTCCGTTTTTGTAATACACAGATTTCATTATAGCAAAGCGTTTTCCAGACGATGCCGTTGGGCTGGACGCTCTCGATCGTTATATTCTTTTACCCTCACGCTTAAGTGGAGTCTCGAGCGTGATGCGAATTAGTTAAGCAACGAGTCAGCGGTAATCTTGTTTGCTTACAATTGCAAACGGCCGGTAATACCGTTGAGTGTCTGCCAATACCGGTCGACGCTCGTCGCTTTCAATTTAATTGGTATTTTCGTTTGCTCTACCATTTCGCCCGATTCAATCATTTCCAAAAGTCTTATCCTGAAATCGTTTCACGTTTAATCAATTCCCTTACGCACAAATTTAGAATTTTTAAGACACAATACGAGTAAGGTTTAAAGTTAGAGTATCCATGGTTATATACATACATTGACTAAATATAATGAAAAATGAGTTTTAAACAATTATAGCAAATGAGGTTTCAACGACCTCTGTGGCGCAGTGGGCTAAGGCCTGCCTGAGACGCAGAAGGTTGAGGGTTTGATTCCCGCCACCGGTGCCGGATAAATGTTTGTATGATCTGCAAATATTTGTCTCGGGTCTGAGTGTTTTCTATGTATAATATGTATGTATTTACAAAAAAAAAGTATATAAGTAGTATATCAGTCATGTAGTTCCCATAATCCAAGCTCTGCTTAGTTTGGGGCTATATGATGCTGTGTTATGTTTATAAAAAAAAACGAGTTAGTTCTCCGTTCGAAACACAATATGGAAATGTCAAACGCCTTCACAGTAGACTTCGAGTGCTTAGTGTATGATATCAACACGAAGCACGGCCCATGTACCGGTCATATTACCGATTTACTATACAAGTATTTTTTTATGTTAAAAAACCGACATCAACGGAAAGTTGGTAAGGAAACTTTCCGTTAACTCAATATGAAATGTCCAATATGAAATTTCATCTCCCATTTTTTCACCCTTAAGGGTGGGATTTTCTTTTAATTTATATGGGACCACCCTTAAAGTAAAGCGTATATTACCCATTAAAAAAATAATCTGTTCATCGGTTGTCGAAGATATCTCCTTTTTTGACATCGAAAAGATACTTAACTTTGTAGTTGAAAAAATGGTCATCGATACAGGTTATGGTCAGTTCTAGGTGTAAGTTTGTAATTGCAAAAAAAAATGTGATAAATCCACAAATTAACAAGTTTTGGACTTTTTCTTTTACTTGTGCTTTACCTTGCTTCTTGTCAAATTTCATGATTCTAGGTCAACGGAAATAACTCTATGGTTTGATTTATTTGCGAGTATCAAAATATGTCGCATAAATAAATGGCCGTATTTTTTATTGCGTTGACTTAGAAGCTTGATTTTTTTAGAACTCCATGTGACCGTAGATCTACGTATTTGATATTAATTTTAACTTGATACCTCCACGCGTTCATGAGAAAAAGGATCTTGACAGACAGATAGGAGGACGAACGGACGGACAACGAAATGATCCTATAAGGGTTCCGTTTTTTCCTTTTGAGGTACGGAACCCAATAAATGAACATGAAAAAATCACTGAATTGCTTGTCGACTTTGTTGTGTACACGATTTGACTGGATTATTTGAACTCGAAGATCGTCCGAGTAAAATGCATACCTTAAGTAAAAATATAAATTGCTTGTTGGACATAGTGTTGGACAGGGGTACAAGATTTTTTAAAATGGTTCTTTTTCTTGCACGTTAACTGTTCCGAAGTTTAAAATAGTGCTTTGAAACAATTTCATTCTATTCTGTGACGCGCGACATGCAGTGTTGCCATCGACTGCGATCGATTTCCCCAGAAATAGCCGAGGGCGCCTGACAGGCTTCCAATGAATGTTGCACGCGGTGTGCCGTGTATGCTGTGCCTTAATATTTAATGTGTAACTAGCATTTCTATAACAGCGAAAATGTCGAACGATATAAAGTTCATAGAGAAAAGGCTGTCCTATTGAAAAACTATTTCATATGTTTTAAGGAAGTCCATGCATTGCCGTGACACTACCATCGGAAAATGTGCATGTGGTAATGACTTTTCTTTGTTTGAAAATATAATGAATAGAGAACCATGTTGGCCCACTAGGCGGTACCCCAACTTCCAATTTGGAGTTCATAGGGTCGAACCCGGTCGAGAACTAATTGATTTTTCTACTCTAAACAATTACGTGTATACATTAATACGTGCTCGAAACGGTGAAGGAAATATCGTGAGGAAACTGGTATGCCCTAGAACTAAAAGTTCGAAGGCATGCGCTATTAAGCGTTTCAATAAACGGCGATGGGCTTGCAACCTGTCACGTGGAATGCTATCTACTAAAAATGCGGGCATGTGCCTCTGACTTTTATAAATATAATTATATCGTATCAGTTACAACCAAAAAGGCCGAGGTATGTCAAATATCACTCGACTCTCGAACCCTGTCAGTAGATCTTTAAGGATACAAAATAGGGTTACCAGAGGCACTTTCAAACATTACATTTGGCACATGCCCACATTTTTGCACGATAATGTTTATGTGAATTAAAAACAAAATAATGGCTTTCATGACAACTCTGTCCGTAATATAAAATGGTTTCATACATATAAATGCAAAATGTTGGAAATATTAACGAAAAAGTCATTCCTCTTTTCTTATTTCCGAGAAACTTATTGGGCATCGGGAGCACGCAAAACTTCGCTTTACAGCACTCAGATGTATTTCCAACATTTCGATATAAAATGTGTGCAATTTACAAGTTGCTTGGGGGCTATCTGCGTTGCAGGTTAAAGACGCCAGTCGATAGCTTATATCTGATTTGAATTTGGCGCATTACCTCCCGTTTCAACCCTTCTTTACAGAAGTGTTTACACACCGATACTTTAAGCTACTTTATACCGAAATGCGACAGAAAACGTCGATTCCAGCTTATCTTATTCCTTCGAACAACCGTTACGTAAATATGCAGAGCTCCCGAGGTGTATGACTATTTCATAATCCATGACCTGTTGAGCATAAGATTTGTCCCTGATCTAAGTACGTACAATAAGACTCCAAAAAACTATATTTTTGCCGACATGCTTGGAAAAAAATCTTACTCTCGAAGTAAAACGGGAAAACCTCAGAATTGTGTTACCTTAACATTTTTATCGTAGCCGTCGTATAATTCTCGGAGCTCCCACCTAGCCTCCGGTTCCCACTCCCGGCTTCCGTTTAGCGGCAATCAGGAGCAGGCTTGCGACGCGACGCTCTGTCAATACGAAGGCGAGAGGTTTCCCTGATAAACTTATCTAACGCCTGCTACGCCCTCCGCTCCCTGTCTCCTCCGTTTATCTCTCACGTATGTTCGTACGCTTCGCCCGCACTGCATTAAGGACTATCCACACATATCCGTGCCGTGACTAAGCCAGTTTACAAAAATGTTGGTTGATATATTTTTTTATGAAATCGACGTTTTTTTATGTTATTTATGCGATATGGGCGCTTGTGAACGAACTCATACAAAATGTACCGACAGATACCCGGCCACATGCGTGGATATCCCTTTACACTAAAAAGTGTCGACTTTTACTTCCTTACTTTTATAATATCAGTAAGTTGATCGCTAACTCAATCGTAAAATATAACTTTTATTTTTTAATTTTATCTTTGAGTTGCTGTGTATAAGAATGTCATATTTTGTTCATGACATCAATGGAGGTAGTCGTTTAGAAACAGCAACGATATTTTATCCTTTTATAAAGTTGTCTATTTGGCCGTCTGCCCGAAGTCTGCCACAAGTATTTCAAAGGAAACAGAAATAAGGAAACAAACGCAAAATCTTATAAAATGCAGTTAACGTCAACACACATGTGAACTCCGCTCTGGTGAGTGTGTACTATTTAAGGAACTTGTTTTGTTTTATACTTTAAAGCGTGGGAGGAATCTGAAATAATGTCCACGCTGAAGTTTCCTTGGAATCTTTACATAACGAGTCCAGTCGACAATGGGAGAGCAGAAGTGTCGCTACATACGTAAATTCCCGCGGTGTGAGACATTTTCCTTTTATTTTGTATCGTTTTAAAGTGCCATCGGTTAATCTCAACGTCTTTGTTCCGACGATCCCCAGCACTCGGGTCGACTATAACTCATCGGTATCTGGAATATTCAACGCACGAAAATAATTACATTGAATTTCGGCCTTAAGTAATATGCAAGGGGTGTAATGAATATCTCGTTGTCTAACATAGTGCCCATCTCAGCCACATTACTGGCAGTTTCCGTTAAAAGTTTGGCTTATTTACGTAAATATCATGAAGGGTTTCACTTAAAATCAATCGAGTGGAAATTTAATGGTTCCTTTCAAGTTCATATTAAATTTCGTCTACCAGGCAGCGTAGAGCCGAGGCGGTGGTGCGTAAAACTCGATGTTTTCTCACGAAACAATTAAATTTTTCATACCTCTACATCAGTAGGATTAGGAGGAGGTAGGTGCACTAGGCTAGAGTTGAGGCAGCATTAAGCCGGGCAGAATCGAAGAGATCTTGAACCCGCTCGGTTAAACCCACATCTTTACCTCGGTGTCGAATACTCGATTGCTGCGATCGATTTATCGCCAGGGGCGCCCCGCTAAATACAATTTACCTTTGTTATTTTTCGTGTCATTAAACTGAGTCGAGATCTCGACTCTCGATCGGGATTGCGAACTCCGATGCGAATTGTTTGTGAGCTTTTGTTTTCCACCCGCTCGCCAGCGACGCGACATCAATTAACGTCGAATCCCCTCACTGAATTTTCTTCATGGCGTTGATTTAAAACATTTTCTGTCGGTCTATTTGATTAAATTCTTGCTTTGAATTGTAAAATTTAGTATCAACTCTCATTTTTAGGATTCCGTACCTCAACAGGAAAAAATGAAACTATTAGGATCACTTTATTGTCCGTCTGTCTGTGGGTCTGCCTGTCTGTCTGTCAAAAACGCGTGTAGGTATAAAGTTAAAATTAATATAAAATACATAAGTCTACGGTCCCTTAGAGATCTAAAAAATTCAAGCTTCTTAGTCAACGCAATATGAAAATACGGCCACTTATGCGACATTTTTTAATACTTGCAAATAAATTAAAACCCATAGGTTACTTCCCGGTGACCTAGAATCATGAATTTGGCAAAAAAAACAAGGCCTCACAGCACAAGTAAATGAAAAAAAAATTAGTTATATGATATGAAAAAATATTTTTTGTGATTACAAACTTGCTGTTGGATAATTGACCGTGAGGTACATATATTATATCAATGTATGGGCGAACATTTTTTTTTTAACTACAAAGTTAAATTTGTCTTTTAATCCGACTTATATTTTCGTTAGAGCAATGTTTGGTGATTTACAAGCTAGTATAGAAGCCTCGGTGCGCGAGTCCTACTCACACTTGTCCGGTTTTTTGGTGTTTAAAGTAGTCTGGCATTCATCCCACATGTCCCCTTCGTTGCGTGTCGTCGAACAAATGGAAGGCGGCCACGAAGCCGGCCGGTGGTCACCGCGAATACGTGTCTATTCATTTGTAATGCTTTGTCGCTCCTGATAAATGGCGGTTCTTACTATTTTTACATCAAGGACGATAGAGAACCATTTAGTCCATATATTTATACTATGCTAGTTTAGATAAAATAATAAAACTTTAATGAAACTGTTTATTTTTCTTCAACGCATCTTTTCATTCAAGCCATAACTAAAAACTCTGTTCTAAGTCATAATCTTGGCTTCCAACTTTTATATTACATGTTGATTATGCAGCCTTATCTAGGCATAAAACTTGGTGGAAAGACACTCAACGCTGTAAAGCCTCGCTCACTCACTTCCCCGCGTTAATGCAAAAGCACGTAGTTTCATGTCGACGCAGAAAGTTGTGCCAAGTGCACAAAGTGTGCGAACGCCGTGGCAAAGCCTTCATTTGTCGGCTCATGACGTTTGCGTGACAAATGTGGACGCGGACTTTATCACACCCCTTTCCGCACGCTTCGCTATTATGCACCACAATACAAAATGGGACAGGAAAGTTTTCTTACGAAACAAATTAATTTACAAACGGGACGCTTGTATTCGAACTAAATTATAAGATCCGGACTTTAGTGTCCATCTATCCAAGTAGCTTCAATTTAATCCTATATACGTTCTATAATGTCGGTTCTTGGTTACGAAAATTCTATTGCTGGAGTTTGGGTTAGCGTAGATTGGGTAATTTATACTCGCCCCCTCCCGACCTAGCCGAGGTGAGAGATACAAGCACGGAGAGAGCCACACTGTTCGTTAAAATTACTTAATGGATCGATTAAACGTTGAATTTAATTATGAGGTACATTAATTTTCGCCTCTACTCCGCAGTGCGGTATCGAGATTAGTTGTAAAGATGGTTTTAAGCCACCATTTCTTACTGTATTAAAGGAAATTAAACTTTATTGGTTTAGAGCTCAACAGGTTCCGTGACGTGACTTGATTATTAAACTTCACAGTTCCTATATCAGAAATATACTAATGGGTAAAAATTATTTTTTATGACCTCGTTAAATTCGTCCTGCAGTATTCGATGATAAGCTCTTTGACTTGGCGAAGCAAAATTCAATTTGTGTCTCCAACCGTGAAGCATAGCGGATTGTCCGCTGATTTCGCCGCCTCTTTTCTTTCATAATTTTGCGAGTCACTCGATCTTGAAGAGGTATTTATTCAGTTCTACAGATTTCAATACCTGTCCAGCTTATTGTTCTTATTCTGAATCTTATTATTTTCTAGCTTATAAACGTTACACATTGACTTGAGTTCATCCCGTCTCTGGTCATCGAAACTCATACGTATTAATTTAATAGTCTTGCTCTATCTTCCCACAGATAGATAGAGATAAAGTCTTTATGCATAACACTATTTTACAGCACTACATACAAAAACATAACTATTCGGTCTTATAGCAGAAATTTATTTCAGATAACCTTAGATTGGAAAGAACTTTAGTGTTATATTCGTAGTGATTAGCGTGGTTATTACTGGGCATCCCTGATCGAGTTTATATCTTTGTTACAGGTGGAATGCAAAAAGGCACAACCAAAAGAAGTAATGCTTCCAGCGAATCTGGCTAAGACGAGAGCCGCTGGCCGCGGTGCGTACGGTGAGTTACTAGGTAGCGGCATGGTAGCCGGTACTGGTGGCGTGCGATACGCTCCCTACCCCGTCCATGCGCCGGCGCAGTTGCTCGTGGCGGGCGGAGCTGCGGGCGCGCACGCGGCTGCCTACCGCCGCGCGCTTGCCGCTCTCCGCCCGACCGGGATAAACCGCCCCACCCTCGCACCCCTCACCCTACCCCCTCTCGCCTACTCTGTGTCCGAGCTGCTCGGGGCACATGCCCTCGACATTCCTTCCCTATACTCCCCCCTGACCCACGCCACCCTACCAACTCCTCTGCCTCTTTGATCCGCGATCATCTTCCAGCAGCATCCGCATCATCCCTTCTAAACGGGTCTTCTATTGATTGCGTTTCGCTATGCTGCGCTGGCTTTCCCAGTCCATTCCTTACTCTCTATAACATTCCTTTCTCTTTCTTCCTGCCGAGCCTAAGTGACAAAAATGTACTCTAAGAACTGATGATAACTAAAGTGTCTTATTTTTAGTAATCGCCGTTAGAACGAGTTAGTTAGCAGAGTTTCAAACTGTGTATCGAAATAGAAGAGCCAATAGTGTCACTCTTAAATTAGGCATAATACTTTTATAACTATTATTATACTCGATTTTCTAATAGAGACAGAAATTGGATCAATTTTATCTAGGGTTGATAGAAAAGCAGATATTTTTCTACCAGGTAGTAGGTGCTTTTCTATTTAATTTATATCGACAACATTTTTATAGATAGAAGGCTATAGTTTTAAGCCTGGTGTTTTCTGATTTTTAGCTTTTACTATAAATGCAGGCCTTGCGGTTTTGCTGAGTCTTGCCAGTTTTCTACTTATCCATCCAAGAAGTTAATTCCTTCTAGCGGACAGAGTTAGTCATGTCACCCATTGCGGCCAGTTGAATAAGTGATTTTTGAGAATATTTTCATAAATTATATTGCATTCTTTAGCTGTATACCATGAATAGCTTCACAGCTTGATGTCGGCTTTTCAAAAATGTAATCATTGGAAGAAAAGAGGTACCTATTATATTATGTGGATGTACTTATGATGTCATTTAGATGTTTTGTTCCTATTTGTTTTAAAACGTATTGTAAAAATTATTAGGTTCTTTAATTGGACATTAAAGATAAAGTATTCATGTGTTCCTAGAATCTAAAAATTAGGTGATTTATTTTATTTTATTTCAAATTATTTATTTATTTTTATGTGCATTGACTAAAAGTTATGTTCTATTAGTTTAGTAAATATCAACTCGTATGTATACTTCCAATATTCATGATTAACTAAGTAATGCTGTTTTAACAGTACTACCTAAGGTTTTTTGATATTTCCAATCTATGTATTCTCGATAGTAGTTGTCGTTAACAAATAGAATTAATTAACTATATAGTGTAGGTGATTTTTGGTAGATATTAGATTAATAAACATAATTTCTAAAATATTTAAATATTGTCTGTTTGTTTAACATGTTTAGAACTAGACTAACATTGTGTAGAATAGATTAACATGTTAAATGGACGATATTTAAGCCATCGAGTGCGGTGATCAAGTGACACTAACATTCCCCTATATTAAAGGCACATTAGAAAATGTTTGTAGTCTGCTATTAGTATATTGAATGTTCTTTAAGTAATAAAATATTATATGTAGAATTTATTCATGATATTCAATAGTCATTTGCAATCAACAAAAAATCGCCAAGCAAAATAGTGTCTCACGGCACAGTAAATTCATTATTTCAAGTATAATCTCATAGTTTAAATAAAACTTCATATTTAAATGTAACATGTAAGGATAGATCGATTTATGTAAATGTTTTTACATTTCTAGATTTCATGTGGTCATTGGGTGCTCTTCCTGACGGTAAGTTTATTCTCAATTTTTTTTGTTCAAAAGTCACTTAACATTTTATCTACATTAGATCATTCACGTGTCTTGTGACGAGACGTTGTTTTTGACTGTTTGTGCTAATTCTGGGTTCGGTTCGTCGGGTCAGTGTAGTGATTAACTACTAATTCGTTGAAGTGCGAGGTATCATTGACGTCACCGAGCACGGCATGTCTCGGTGGGCGAGGGTGTCCACTTCCATCTGCCGCCTGATGGATCGCGTCGCCTGACAGATACACTATTTTGATTGGCAATAATATGATAAACGATCCGGCATAGTAATCATATCAGCCGATGTGGACGTTTCGGCCATCATTCATTCTACATTTTATAACGAACTCCATTTTGTCAACATCCGATTGTACGATGTAGTGTTTATTAATCGCACATGCAACGGGGTCGAATGTACTGTTTTGTTTCAGTTTAGTTTATGTTTGGTATAGAGTAGCTGGTTGGTTTATGTTAGTTAACAAATACAGTAGGTATCTCTTACAGCCGAGGCCGCAATAGTCCACTTAGAGTGTACCATATTAAACGATGTTTACAAATATCGTCCGCTGGACAATGTCCAAAGCGATGTCGCACTGAACATATACGATACCTTTATATGTTCCTATATAAAGATACCTTTTATGTGACGGCTCTATTTTAGAACCGAGCCACCGGGACACGTGTTACTTACCGAATATTTATACCGCCCATCGCGTCAGTATTGGCGACGCATAATGAAAACTACGCTGAATCGACTCGATGCCAATGAAATCATGCAATCCGATAATTAACCCCGCTTTTCATGAATTATTCATTAGTTATCTAGCATTAACGTATGTGTTCTTTGTTGTGCAGGTTTCCCCGCAGCGTACGCCGCGTACGCGGCAGGACGTAGCTATTCGGGCTATCCTAGCTTCGGGCTGCCGTACCCAGCAGGTAATCCTCTGGCGAGCTTGCACCACCAACTATCCGGCAATCACTACCACCACCTGGCAACACTCCTGCCTTACCACCCGCTCGAGCTCAGCGGGGTTTACAATGTACACGCCATGCATCTGTGAACTCGCGCCGGCGACAATGCATTCCACTAACCGCTAACGAATACAAACGATCGGCACTGTTTTGCTTCAGAACTGACATGCTCCTCATTTAAACTAACGATACATACGCTAATTTTCCTAATCCGCTGTGGTGACAATGTCCTAACTTCCATTTCGACTAGCTCGCCTCGGTGAAAGTTCGTGTGAACTCTCACTAACAACTTTACTAACAAGTTAACATCCCTAACAATGACTGAACCATCTAGATAAATGCCACGCCGCGACCGTCAATTACAAATCGTCCACGTTTCGTGAAATGCTGTTTATTGTTTATCTTTAGAATTTTGTCCCGACAATCCGGCCAATTGCGAGCGCCTTGCTACTTGTTTGCAGACAATTCGCCCTAACGATTTTCAAATGCTACGCGTCAGGCGAGCAAACAGTGGCGCAAACGCAGTGCTTGCCGTAGCTCTCCCACACGTCGCATCCGCGCTACGGTCGAGATAAAAAACGTCCGCTGCTCATTAACAGCAAAAACTCTTAAAAGAGATTTAAACATATTCAAACAAAAGTACCGAAAAACTGACGTCCTTTTTGTGTCCTTTTCAATGTAAATCTCAGAGTGGACGAAATAAAACTTGCCCTAATTAAAATAACTCAGACGCTCTCGATCCTGTCCAGTTATTTTCATGCAGTTCAATTTATTGTTTGGGTTTAGCTCGATGCTTGCTGCTAAAGTGACGTTGGATAGATAATAATAAGAAAAGTAGGCTCAATGAGGCGAGAGACGCAAGCTCCCTCGGGCCGGTGGAGGAGAGCAGCTGTACAAATACTCTTCTCGTTATTTGTCCACACTCAGTGTTTGAGCCACCTCCCTCCACCGTAATTACGCCACTAAGCTTTGGCTTTCCACTTTTTTCTCGGCAAGAAAAAGTACGCAGCAATTTTTTTTCGGTTGAACGGAATCTAGAAAAGCAAACGCCAGATATTGAAAATCCTAATTAAGAGCACGAAAAATGCAGCTCGTTAGAAGAGCGAGCGATTGATGCTATCGACCCATTGTTGAACACCATTGATATTACGGCAGTACAAAATTGTTCCGCGTTAATTACTTACCGGTGATTTACAGCACGCAAGATTCAAGTTTTCAGTTACCTTTTAATAAAAAAAACTCATCGTATATGGGCATTTGTTGAATTGTAAATACCTACACATAATTGAACATTGGAGCGGCCCAATAATTACACAGGTGTCCGTACGAGCTGTTTAAATTAATGGCGTTATCGAACGCGACTGGACACGAGCTCGACTAAATAATCCACCTTCGAGAAGAAAATTTTAAACGCCACTGCGGGATTTTGCTTTTCAGCTTTAATCCTTTTAGTAGCTAGTAGTTACTTGGGTAAAAATATTTTTAACAAACATTTCCAGTCTATAAATAAACAATGCATCGTTTTCATTTAGACGGATGACTAACACTGGAGGCTTTATAGCAGCATGCCGTAGCTGATGAGCATTGATTAGATTTGTCTAATGGGCATAATGCAACAAAGCGGGGCGACCACAATTAATGTACGTCCATTTCATCCATTAGCATTCCTCAGCCGACGCCGACATCGGATTATGGGTAGCGTCATACTCGTATATATTGCCAATATTTAGTCTGCCATAAATTGTGGAGTCATAGATATCTGGATATTACGAAATGGTCAATTAAATTTTAGCATCTGAATGTGAATATTCGGACGCAATATTCTTAATTCAATTCGAAGTGAATGAAAAGTGTGCGGATGCTTTGCTGCACCAGATGCAAGGCAGTGCTGAATCACAAAACTGTGATCCAAAACTTCGTCGCTGTCTTTAAATGAAGCAGTTGCTATCCTAAACTTAAAAAAATGACTGCACGTACTCTCATTCACGAGGATGTCTGTTTTCGAACATCGTCGTAAAAAACTTTGTCATTTTCGAATGGGTAGGATTTTTTTTAAATGTACTCCCTTGATGCTAGGGCTTTAAAGTACCTATGTATACTTAATAAAAATGTTGCTTAAAAATTCATACGCGCTCGTTACATACCCTCAGAAAGATAAGGCCGCTTGGGCATAGTTTACACATAGTTCGCGATACGACAGCGAATAACTTAGTGAAAATTTTTCCTCCCCTACTACGATTTAATAAACGAGAAACATTCGAGAAAATTATAATATTAAATCGTCAATATAGAAAATATGATCTCAAGACCGTGATGGCTATGATGATCAAGGCATTAATGGTTACAAGCTTGAAACAACTGAGCTCTCCTGATTTGCATATTTATTGAAAATCTCAGTCGTTATTAAATTTTAGTAGGGACCTATTCCTAGCAACAGTCTTTTAAAATTAGATTATGTAGAAATTTATCTTCTTCTAAATAATTCTAGGTAATCGATAAAAAAATAGCGGCAAATAGTTTAGTATTATTCGTAGAGCCAGTACTATATTTCTTCTATCTTCTATTTAGCATGCTGTAGTGTTGGTAGAGTTTGGATTTTTATAGGATTTAGGAAAGCTGAACACGACATTTGACATGTATTAGATAGCACAATTAGTAAAACTTAATAAAATTTATAGATATGCTTTACAGAAGTTCAAGTATTCATGTATAAATGAATAATCTTATAATGTCATTAATCCGACGCATACAAATAGTTAGGGACACTTGGTATCCCAGTGCATGCATATGAAATGATTTGCTGAACCCGCCTCTTATATAACAATAAAATTATTATAACGTGTAATTTATCCCTGTCTCCGTGTTGACCATACATTATCCTGACGAGTACCTACAATAACAGCTACGTACTCACACAATTAATAAAACTTTCACGGTTGTCAACAAGAGTGACGCGTTCATTGGACGGTAAAACGTAATAACATTACTTATTTATTCATAGCTACGGGAGTGAATAATACAGTATTTTATTGAATTTTTATAGTTTCAAAACAATGAATAATTGAAGAGGTGTCTAAGTGGTTTTATGATGGGCTTAGACTGGGCTGGTGTCGTGTTCAGCTTAGTAAAACTTTATTAAATCTAAGAGTAGGAGATAATGTACTAAATATGAATGAATAGCTAATAAAGTAGTAATATTCATTTGGAATTACTAAGTTTAGAGGATGAATACTAACCAAGACATTTAGATATTCATTTGCGTAGCCTATCATTAGCATATTAGTTTAGAATGTTTGGTTGGTTATTTTAAACTATCTATCGAAAAATAAACGATACATCGAGCTTGAAAATTATATTTTAGTATTTTATTGAATATTTGCTGTAATCGTATTGTAATTAATATATGTATTTTGTTCAACTTTAAATTATTATTATTTTTCAATTTGAAATATTTACACTGCTTTAATAATAATGTTAAAATAATATTTAAATTATTGTTGTTGTTGTTGTATTATATTTTTGGATGCAACTATTTTACGCTATCTTCTTCGTGTTATTGTTAATTATAAAGCGGTTCCGTATTATTTAAAAACAATTAAAAATTGAAATAAGGTTTGGATGCCATACGTTTGATCTAATAAATCGCCAGCAATAAATATTGCTTTATCACCACACCTCGCAAATTACGTTCAAAATTAAGATTTACATCGATATTGTTGTCTAAACAATAAGTTGTTTATTCATGATCGCTGCGTGCGCGACCGTCCTAATCGCCATCCTCTAAACTAGTTATACTTAAAATAAGCTTAAATTATTATATCACGTTGTAACTATAAGGATATTTAATGTGTGGACATTTGAACAATTTTATTTAATATCTCCATCAAAACAGCGAACGCCTAGAGAACTGGTATTTGTGACCATATATTATGAGTTCAGGCGATATTTGTTCCCCTCTAACTGCGTATTGCGTGTCTAGTCATACTAATGCCGAATGAATTATTTAGTAAATAACACCATGTTCTTGATACTATTTTGATGATCGAATCAATAGTTAGATGTGGCACGTAATGACCCCACTCCCTGCATCGTGCCGGTGCGTGATACACACAGGGTCTCTATCTAAAACAAAACATTAATAAAATACCAGTCTATCATTTCGTGCGTGCAAACAAATTTAAATAGCCCCGAAAACAGTAAACAGGAAACTATCAATTCTAAGTTTCCCCATAAAGATTCTATGAGTGGAGTAGCTCTGGGTGCTATCCTCCTACCCACAATCCCTCCGCGCAAACAATATCTTTCTAACTTTTGTTTTTCCTTCATATTAGTTTTTGAATTAGATTCGGAGTTCCGCGTTACAATTTTTTGTGCAGTGTTTATTTCTTAAAGCGCAGTTAGGTTGCTGGTACCTCCGGTAGCCTCCCTAGCCGGCTTTGTAGCTTTTTTTTATTTTGTTGCCGCAGGTGTAGTGGGAGTTTTACCGGCGGAAAGTCGGATGTTGGTCGGTGCGGAGTACGTAGGCCCGGGTTGCTAGGACAGGGCTCGTAGACAGCGCGCCACCCGTCCCGACCCCGCCCCCGCCCCGCTACACGCAAGCGCCCGCGCCGCTAAACCACTCTCTCCCGGAACACCCGTTAACGGCTCCCGGAATCTCTTACGAACATAAATAAATCTTTTCTCCAGTGAATAACTGTTTGGTATTTCGGCCTACGTTTTCCCTCTCGAATCTAACAAGGAATGCAATGTCGCAAAGCTAAGTCTCATTTACATTAACATAGAGCCCGAATTCGCAGATGCGTGCCACAAAATCGCCCGACTAGGTTCGCCCATATAGCTCGATAACGAATTGCTTGAATGTAATCAATTTAAATATTGAATCAGATTAAATTGCGGTATCCCTCAGGAAGTAATGCCAAAAAATCTATATGATAACTTCGTAATCTATATATAAGTATTACTGCACTTTTCACAATTATTGTAATTGTAACCCGTGTGTCAAATTCATAGTTAAGTCAACTTTATATTTATAAGATTATAGTAGGTATTGTTCTTATCGCTGTTTTGACATATCGTCTTATATCATTATTCGTAAGTTTTATGATATTGTGAAGCCGCTATATTTTAAAATAAAGGAAATTGCCGTTATATAAGCAAAACGTTTATCGTTTATTGTCCGACTGATCGTTCATGAATGAAGGTCAATCATGCCTGAGTTATTCACCATATCGATTGCTACCGAAATAAACTGGAAGAGATTGTATGTAAGCGTGGAGTTGGCTAGCGTGCAGGGAAGTTTGATCGTTTCTTGTACCGAGTGTGACTCGTACGAACCATCGCGTACGTTCAAATACTTACCCACATCTTAATGTTATTTTTTTCTGACTCATTCATTTCGGCACAGCGTGGTTGTGGCACACTCCCACGCAACAGGTCGGATAAGTAAAGTAGGGTACACATCTATAAGTCGGGTCCATATAAACGACATACATGCCATCGTATATTTTTGCGAGAATTCGTCCAAACTTACAATCTTGGGTAAAACCCTCTCTTTTCTTATTAGAGTATTATAGCCAAGTTCATTCGCGGTGGCTGTTCCTGCAGGTACGCGTGGCCGCACGCCGCATCTCGCTCTGCCTACATTCCACGCATTCAACATGCTCGCCTTCAGAATGCAGCCGTGGCCGACACTCCCACAAATGCAAATAGTTGTTGCATAGTTTGATCTTGAAAAACTATTGTTTCGCTAGGGGAGCAAAACAGAAACAAATAATACGAAATTCCTTTAGAGTGTTACTAAGCAGTTGTTGGTTGTTTTGAACGCTAATGATTAGCTGGCGAGTGCCAGCAAACGGTGCCAACTTCATTTGTAATTTAAGATATTTGATCACTAATTGTATTAGAAACTGTTCCGTTTAGTGCTTGTTGCCTATTTCAGAGCGGGGTTCATACTAACATTTATTTAGATACCCTACCTTCCAATGTAAATAACCTTACTACAAGTCCAGCTTACCTTAGTTCAGTGGTCGGCGCTGAATTTGTGTTACGTGCGTTGTTATTTGGATGGGTCAGAAATATTTATTTCATTCTCTCTTTAGATTTTCTTTAATGGATGCCCATAGATTTTGATTATCAATGCGCTAGCGAGCTCCATCGTCCGTTATCAGCAATTTTTAACGTAAAATTTCATAGAATTGGAGTCTGTCTGTGATTCCATAATGGTCACTATTAGCATACTAATCTCTTCTAGTTAGATTCGTATTGTGCGCCCGAATCCTGCGCCAATATGTCTGGTCAAACACGCTGTAAGTCCTTCCTCCCCGGACCACTTTGATTGCATCAGCTGCAGTAAACCAACAAATACCTATTGACACAGCCAATTTCGAGCTAATTCAGCTGGGGAAAAGGGATTTACATTAGATTCTATGCCACACTATACGTGTGTTGTGACAATGAAGAAAACAACTGACCCGATTGGAGAGTGCAGTCCACAACAGCAATAGGGCGAGTAATTTTGAACATTATAAACGTTGAATCGTTATACTTTTGTATTAGAAATAGAGTAGGTGATTATCAATTTTGTGAACAAAGAGTAAAATATAAAGTGTGGTAGAGATAGAGTTTTCTGACTAACGAAGTAACTAGAACCGCGTAGAGAAATATTGATAGTCAATAGAATAGATTAAGAGCTAGAAACAAAGAGTCCGAGTAAGCTGAGTTCGTAGAATATTTCTGACCAACTTATGGAATTTTATATAGCAGAATATTGAATAGATCCTAGTCTAGTTTAAACGGTTGCGGGCGATTTTATTATTGTAACATTAGTGGAGCTTAAACTAGCGCCAATTTTTATGGTATGTGTGTAAAACATTATAAAAGCTGGAGTTCAGAGCTTTCTTACCTTAGGTAGTGAGAGCTAATAGACTAGTTAGGCAAATTGGTGGTAAAAAATTGTGATTGGTGGTGCAAACTTTTAGAGTATTTGTTTTACTGTTGTTTAGTTTTAAGATTTTTTAACTAGAATAGAATTGTATATTAATGAAATTTTGCCTTAGTCAGATTATTGGACAAAATTGCAGTAGTATCAAAAAGTTTTAACAAATGTATTCTATTAAAAAATATAGAATAGAATAACTTTTCTTAATAGAATAGAAACAATGTAATTTACAAGTTGGTAGTTCAGGTGTAGATGTAACGGAGGTATTCCGCAAGTATTTTAATCTGATTTCATGGGTAGATCCTTTATAATTTTAGTGTAGTTACTTTTGTAAACTTTTACATTTCTGTGTTCAATTCGATTTCAAATTCCTTATGCTTCTTTAAATGTCGCTTTACATGTGTATCTTTTTGATTTCTATGACTGAACCACGTTTTTCTTTCTTGCGATGGTATTGTGTGCATCAAAGCAGCGATCAGCGATAAAGGCAAACCTAGAGCTTTTTAGATTAAAGGAGAGGGCGAGCTTCTTTGAATTTCAAATTCGAGTGTAGAGAGTGCGTGCCCAACTACAAACCAACATAGAAAATCGATTAATTTGCATTGGAGATAAGTCCCAACGGTTAAGCGCTCGAAAACCGGCAAGAGCGTATCATCTTTGCGTATAGTTATTGATGGTTCCTATTAAGTATACGTTACCGTAGGACGCGTGAGTGTTTTCCCGGTGAGCGCTCAAATAAAACATTTCAATCGTGCGAGCGGGAAATGAAGTATTAGTGTCTTGAAGGTGAATGATACGATCAAACTTTAGATACGAGATACGGGTGTGGTTGAATCAAATATATTTAAAAGGTCGATCCCTTCTCTCACCCAAATAGATATTTAAATGAAATACTTAAAGACATTTATGTATTACGAAAAAGATGAAATACTACTTAATATTATAATAATTTATTGGTTTCACATGTTACATCAATAGCTCTTAAAATAAACAAGACAGAAACTTATGCTTACTACCAAATAACAGCCGAACTATATGTTGACTCCATTGATTCAAACTTTATCGTTCTTACTTTAACATAGGTATGAGTTTCATAAGTAAACTAATAAAATACTTACCTTCTCGTACTTAACATAGCGAGGGTTGATTTTCAAGGAGTTTCAACAATGTTACACATAAAAAGCCCGGCGTGCGCTGGAATCCAAGGACGGCTCTGAGGAGAAAGTACGTACGCTCTGTGAATATTTCCGTCGACCGTCATCCCACTTCTGAAGAAGAATTATTAAGTTTCCCCGAACTTCGCAATTATGAAAGTTCGAATAGCTCTCGCAAGACGGCCTCTGAATTTATAGATGAATGTGTGATCCCCTTACCGTACCTGGAGGGTAGTATTATTAAGAGCCAAGATATTTTCAAATGAATTACGAGCGAATACGAACATAAAATAGTGCCGTCAGGAGACTTTTCCCTGAGAGATTCGAAGCATTTAGGCCAGCAGTCGCTTCTCTTGGAAAAGTTTCTTGTAGTTAGTCTTCATTGTAGA
Organism: Perizoma flavofasciatum; assembly: GCA_958496245.1. Lineage (NCBI taxonomy): Eukaryota > Metazoa > Arthropoda > Insecta > Lepidoptera > Geometridae > Perizoma > Perizoma flavofasciatum. Next base: position 5,024,236 of record OY292425.1, on the reverse strand, counting down.
AGTTAGTACAAAGTTACTAGACACAAACAGACAAAACACAAACAGCACACGAAATTAACATCCTACGAGTATTAATTACTTCCACTTTCTGCGTCTTCTGGCTCCTTAGGTGGATTCAAAGCGTCAAGAAACTTAAATTATTACACCCACAAATTACTGTTAGGTACGGAATGATAACGGAGCGGTTAACATGGTTGCGTCGGGATCAGCTTGGCCTTCCGACGCACGCAGATAAACCCGTGGCTAGTCACCAGTTCATCTGTAAACTGGATTGTTTATGTCATAAATTACCCGAGGTCAGAAACACGCTTTGCTCTTAGTTTAGGCTGTTTGTGACTTTGTTCTCCTTGAGCCGTGCCCAACAGTGATAACTGACAGTTTATGGCAACCACCATACCTTGTTTTCAACGATTATAATCTTTATTTTCTTGTACAGATGCAAAATCTGCATAGTAAATTATTTTAGGGTAATATTTTAATTATTTTACAGTGTAAGGCAATTTAATAAATTCCATTAAAAATGATAACGCACATAAACCTCAGTGCTGAGTGTAACGAATGGGTGGCGCCTGCCAGTACCTAATGGGAAAAGAATGGTCTTATACCGACCGACACACTAACGATTCTGCGAGTCGTGTCTGCGCTCGAACTCTTATTTATTACCCAGCGACCTCCAAGAAATGTTATTAAAATATGTCAGCATTTTATCGTGTCTGAACGAGCGCAGGCGCAAAGGGCGCGGTCAGGATGGGCCGCGCGCGATCTATCATTCATACTCCATTACTTATATTGTACTTTTTTCGCCAAGTCACTCGTAGGCCGGTAATCACCTGGCACGACCGCGTCCGCGGACCTCCATTTTTCACGGCAAATAACCCGCGCATCTGACAAAAATAAAATTTGTCTCACAAGCCAATGGGTAATGATGACAGTATGAACAGGCGAAAAATACGGTAAAGCACTTATTTTCCTCAAGTTTTGATAAATTGAGGGTTCAAGGATGAGCAAATGTAGGTTTATTTATAATTAAATCCGAGATCTAAATCAGTAGTAGTGGCTAGATAGGATAGTGGGAAGCGGCGCACGCACTCTGCGACTCGCAAGACGTTGCGACGTGCGGCGTATGCTAATGTCCCTCCCTATTCAATAAGCAGACCGCCGCGTGCCACCAAGAACTCACGTCGGATAATTTACTGGATATTTTGTAAAAGTTTTTTCGCCCTCTGTGATTTATACCCGTGAAACTTCCAGCTCTCTTTTTCATTTGAATGCACGTGACATACGTGATATTTTTTGTTCCGACATAATCTCGGGTCGGAAGTGTTCGCCGTCCTCATTCGTCAGCTCGGCATCTGTCTTCAACGGCTAAATTATTCATGCATTTACGCGCTTCAACTTTATCCGAGCTGGAAAACTTTAATATTGAGTTGGGATTACATCGATAGTCACTTTACCGTTCAATATGCTAAAATGAGAAAAGATGAGGTGTTGCGAACGTGTCGGTCGGAGTTATAAAAAATCGCTAAATTCGATGGTTCAGTCATGGATGTGTGCTGTTGATAACGAGATATGTGTGCGTGGCCCGAATGCGAACCGTGTGTATGTTGCAGTTGACCTGACCAACGGCCAACTCACTCCGAACAACAACACACCACTGCTCGCGCAAGCGCTCTCAGGTGAGGCCGCCTTCTGTGTCGTGTCTCCTGCACTACTCTACATCACTCACATTATCTTCACATTCCCTCGACTCTATCAAGATTCCTCTCACTGTACACACACCACATCGAATTTGCGACGTCGTATTTAGTTGGCAATATGCACACTTTGCTGTGTTTGAGTGTTTTTGGCTTAAAATATTTTCTGTGCTTAATTGGTGTTTTTGTTTTTAAATTTACTCGCCTATTTTAATTCTTAAATCCAATAAGGTCGTTAAGATGAGGAGCTGTTGGAATCGAAGAAAAATGGTTTTTACCGTGTATTTTGTAGCAGTGTTGTAAATTACAATATCTGTAATTAAAAACATACTTCAAAATGTTTCTTCTTACAAACATGGTCAATATCTTTTGAAGTTTTCAATGCTTGTTCATTAAACTTGAAAAATGTGAGTAACACCAGGTTGTTGAAATTGATCCTAAAACTAAACGTACAGGGTGTGTTAAGACTGCTCCTAATAACTTATACGGGTCGCTTAAAAGGCATAAAAATAAAAATACTGTTGGTAAAATTCTCAAAACTCGATTTTTTAAAGAAAGTTAACACCTTTTCGTTTATTCAAAGACAACATAATCTACTTCATAACTTCCAGTATTTTCTGTTAAAAATACGAAGTATTTTGAGAGGCAGAATTTATAATAGCAGTCATAGATTGAACATCCTTGACAAACTCTGTGGCGCAGTGGACAAAAGCCCGTCTGAGACGCAGAAGGTTGGCTCCCGCCGCGGGACAAATGTTTGTATGATTTGCAAATAATTTTCTCGTGTCTGGGTGTTTCCTATATATAATATGTATTAACAAAATGTATGTAAGTATATCAGTCATGTAGTTCTCATAACAAAAGTTCTGCTTATATTGCAGGCTAGATGATGCTGTGTGAAAAATGTTATTATTTATTTAATCCTTCGCAATAAAGTGATTTTGTTTTCATGCAGGGCCTGTACCTGTGTCTTCAGTTTTCGGAATAAGCGTTACACCTAGAACACTCCTTAATTCACCTTTGCTTGTCAACTAATTCATTGTTCCGGGGGTCCACAGTAATGAACAACTACCAAGCCGCTGCTGCCGGCTTTGGACCACCCGCGTCGCCGCATGGTGCTGGAGGTCGTGCCGGATTCCCCTCTGCCAGCTCACCAGGCCCGGCACTCGACGTGTATGGATCAGCAGCGGATAGCGTCGGATACGTGCAGGCTGCTAGCCCGCAGCCATCTGGATTCCCTGCAATTGCCGTGAGCCGCGCGCCCCTCAATTACACCCCGGTAGGTATCGCAAAGATCTTGAGTTGAATTTCCAGCTACAGTAGATCCAAATACTTGCTTTCGATGAGGTCATAGAACCGGGCTTTGCTAGTGATGGGTAGGTGTGGTACGGATTGGTTATTCAAGATCAAGATCAATCATCTGGAACGCGAGCCTACCTGCTGAGTCATTATCCAGGTATATATAGATATACCTCATATACTCTGTTTCGCTTGCATATTTATGGCAGCGAGTCTTTGACCCTACTTCCCAAAGTTGGCTAAGTCCAGCGCATGACGTATAGGATCAGCAGCGAACAGCATTGGTTTAAGCTCGTCATTAACCCTGATGAGTACAAACTTCAGCCGATTGCTGGTCGCAATTCAGTTCAGTACCGCGCGACTAACTCCTATCCGCCTGACCAGTCAGGCGCATATGCCCAGGCATATGCGCGCGGACCGCAGTTTACACAACAGTGAAAATATAGGATATGACTGCGCTCTATGCCTTCCTGTGACGCAGTGTCATTACACTAGTCATGGTATTATCTACATTTTCCCTTTTAAAAATACCTTTTTCTGTTATCCTCTTAATCGATTTTAAAACTCACTTTGAAGGTCTAAAATAAATTTATGTCTCTAGTAATATTTTATTACGTTTTCTCTGCATTTACGTTTTGAAAAATCTTGTTATAAAAAGTAAATAGACAAAACTAGGTTTACATCATTAAAAGATCTAAATGAAAGTAGTTCTTAAATTGTACGGCATTCAAGCTAGTGTTTTGGATATGCTCTAGTTTGATTCTCATTTAAATTTTCTAGTGCATAATTTTTAATTTTCTCATCGCTCGGGTAAAATCGTAAATTTAGCGAGTTGGCCGGAGTAAAAATTTCATTAGCAGTTAGTCACAAGAGGATAAAGTAGTAAGTGCAAAATCCTCCTGTCGGTGTCGCGTTGTTGTCGCGCGTAAAGCGCGCGCAAAGTGCGCGGTGCGATGCCGACCCAGACGCAATTAGACGCCGACGACACTAAAATTTTAGCGAGACGGTCCAATCTCATTACAGAACCGATCTTCCTTGTCGCTCTTAAAGCATAATCACCATAAGTTAGCGAGCAAGTGAAGCATGAGAGATACGATTATAAAGTGTTCCGAAATATGAGCACGGCGAGCAGGCGGCGGCAATCTACGCGGTGCAGTGCCGCGGGTAATGGCTTTTTAAAACTGCGACCGCGCTCCATAACTGCTTCCCTGAGATGCCATCAGTCTTCATTGCTTGTCGGCGCCCGCCAGCGCCGCCACAGACCTCAACATCTTAACTCCTCACGTCGTACTATCTCAAAAACATTTTTCAAATGCTCCAGCAGAACGTTAAATTTTTACAGTATGGTACCCGTGGAGTTAAAATGTAGGTACACGCTTGCGTTAAGAGATAATACTATCAGCATAGCAGCCGTCTGCCGTCTCGAGTATCCATAGTCTCTAGATCACTTATCTTGTCATTGTTAACGTCCATTAAGAACAGGAGCTGTGCCTCTTGAGGCGTCGGGGTTCGGTGCAATCGGAGCGATTGCTGTCCGGGGCTTAGTTCAAGCCGATCGCATTCAACTCCGTAAGCCAGCCTTCCGTTCCAGGCGCATCATATATCAAATAGGATATTAACTCAATCGTCCGTAATCGCCGGGGCAAAACAAATATGTCACTAATGAGAGAATGAACCGTGCGTGCGTCGGCCGGCCGCTGGATCGGCGCATGTGGTTCCCGGGTGTAAAACGGTCTTATTAGGTAACGGGAATGCCCCCACGGGCAATAACCGTAAATCAAGGAGAACAAGCGGTGTAATTACCGCTGCCGAGCGGTCGCGCGTTGCTCTAACTCATCCTCTCGCTGTTTTTATTTTGTTGGCCACCGAGCCCACAACCGCTCTATCGACTGCGAACCAAACTTACTACCTTTAAATCTGCCCCCAGAGAGGTTAATGTTCCGCTGAACGCTTTATACGTCCATTCAATTATAGTCGAAAATCGATGCTCTCCAATTTAAACGACGCGCATTGTCCTTTTGTCACTGGTATATTCAACTCTAACCAGTTTCTTGTCTCTCCATTTCAGGGCCCCCTGATTCCTGCGGCTTTCACCAACGGTTATCATTGAAAGTGTTATAGCACAAATATTTTACGTGAGTATTACATTTTTATACGCTTCTAAGGGATACTCTATTAAAACATCGTTATGGTGATTAAATGTGTCTTCTTTTAGCGTGTGTATTTGCTGCATCTGTTCAAATGAATTGCCAGCGATTATCATAGCAAAACGTTTTTTAAACGATCCCATTAAGACAAACAACTCAACAAATTGCAATGTGCTGCATATTTAATCATCAATTCTTTCTTGGAGCGACATCATGCAATTACCTGCTTATATATGCATTTGTCATAATGGAAAACGATTAGGTGACTATTTATAAATCGTTCCCCTTCGATCAATAAGTTACTGAAGTGGGACTTGGTTATTCAAGCGTTATTAGTGAGATAATGAAATGCTATAGTTTTTTGTGTTGTTTTATATTACAGAATAAAAATATGAAACATATTCATAGTGGATACTTGATTACTGTATTATGTTTTTTATGTGTTAACGCATTTCCTCAAGATACAGGTCCTGCACCAGTTGCATCGCCCTAATAGGACTATTATTTTAAATGTATAAGTTTATGATCATAGTAATAATATAATTATAATATACAAAATATATATTAAAGCATTGGGTCAACATCAAATATTATTAAGCTAAAAAAATCGTAAGCTCTTAGCTGTCCAAAATCGTAGAACATGCATGGAGGTAATTTGGATGGACCACTAAGAGTCTTTTATCACACTGGAAATATCCGACAATATCGCTGGAATCACTATGTATAGTAGTTTCATGATTATAATTCTCTTATTTTAAGTGGGGAAGCAAGACTAACACTGACATCCCACATTGATATGCAATCTATTGATCCTTGAAATCTTGAAATAGATTATTGATCCTTGAAACAGTGAAGAACTTTGGATGAAATAGAACCATGGCTTATAATGAGCAATTTTCCAGCATACCCGACCCTGAGGTGTTGTTTATGTAGGAGAGCATGATTTAGTGAGCTCTTGCAGTCCCGTTCTCGACCTAGCTTCGCTTATTGCAGTGATATTGCTGCACTACCATTACCACGTGGTTTGATGATGGTGACATTTTGTGCAGGTGGCGAGCGGTGGGGCCTGCGCAGGCGGCTCGCCGCGCCGCTGGACCGTCCGGACCACGCGCGGACACGACCACCGCGGCCCGCAACATCCCAATCCCCCCTCTCACTCTCCTCACACCTTCCCCTCTCCCCTTCAATCACCCAGTCTATTGTAAATAACTATAACATTTTTGTCGTGTGAACGAGATAGTCAAATACAACAGGTATTTTTTCAAATTTTTCTCGCTTTCAACTGTACCGTAGATGTGTTGTCAATAACGTTTAAACTACAAAAAAATACATTTCATAATAATAATAATATGCATCTAGACGATTTTATTGCAGGGAGGTATATCTTAAATATTTTATAATTCATAGTTAAATTACAGTTTATATTAAGGTGTAATCGGTCCTCGTTCGGGACTTTTAATTCTGTAGATAAAGTAATGTATCTGTTTTCGTACGTACCCATTGTCAGACGCGTTTCGCATGTTAACGGTTTAAGTAGTTGAAGCTTTTACGATCATTTTGTAATCCGGAATAGTGGATCGTTGTAAGTGTATCGTGTTTGCGCGCGTACGCGTGCGTCCGTGTCCGTGCGCGGTGCGGCAGCGCAGTGCGCGCGCGGCGCGTGACGGGTGGGTGTGACGTCACTCGCGCCGCGGCGCCGACAGACGCCCGCAAGACGCCCGCAAGAGTCGCGCGCGCACGCGCCGCCGCGCCTCCTCGCTCGTCCGCTGATACATATTTTATTCTATCTATTTTTAATATTAATGTCAAATATTAACGTAATTACTACTTATGATATGCATATTTTACCTATGAATGTAATTATTTTTGCCTAATTCGAATTGTATAAAATCAACCTTTTAACGGCTGTTTTGTTTTCACTAGCGATCAAGTTTTTCGATTACTTCCGTGTAAGATTATAAGTTTTGCGTATATATATACATTTCTTATAATAATTATTATGTATTATGATATAAATTTTTATCCTAAGGATAATACGATCGTATTTACAATTCATAAGAACGTTTGGGAAGTTAAGTCGTAACATTTCAGAATATCTCTCATCGCGTAAGATAATAATTCGTTTCTATCTTGTACCTTTGACGTAGGTAATGTAATTATTATAATAAAATAATAACAATTTTGTGCATTACGTAATAAATATTTCATTGTTTCTTACGATTATATTTAACCGTAAATTTAAGGCCACTGTTGAGAAAATCACACGACTCCACTAAATACTCGGAGTCGCACCGTAATTAGTTATACAATTTTAGTCAGCTATGACCAGTAAACTTTTCGTACAGATTTTTTGATTGATAAATTGACACGTCACAACATTTCAATAAAATAAAAGCAGGGATAAGTACTAAAAATAACAGCCAAAGGCACAGGTTTGAGGTAATAGAATAAAATATTATGAAGTCAATTCATTAATCATATTCGTTAGGTACTGAAGACAATTTTAATGACCACTATCTAGTTTGCAGCAAAATTTACGCGGTAAAGCTCGTGAGGCTTCTGTAGCTCCGTGCTACGGTGCTACGCGGCTACGCGCGCGCGTAGAGGACGCTACGAGGACGTCAGCGTCCTCAGGTAAGCCGCTCCCTACACACGCACTCGGTTACATTCATACATTATTTAATAATATACTTATGACTTACATCAATTAAACATTAATAATACTATAAAATTAGGTATAAAATTTTAGGTAATAATAATAAACAATCTTTTAAAAGCTATTATTATTATAAATACGTTATTACGAAAAAAAATGTTTCCTGTTACAAAAAAAATATTGAAAAAGATACGAAGTAAATCAATATTCTTTTTAAACGTAATTTATTACTTATGATTGTAGTTAATTAAATACATAAAGAGATGTAAGGAGCGCGCTCGCCGGCAAGCGGCGCGTTAATTTCGCGTATTGTTTTATTCGTTCGTAAAGGTTCGCTGAGATGACGTCACGTGGAAACACTCCCGCAGCGCAGGAGTCGACCGCGTTTGTTTGTTATAACGTTAGCTAGGAAATTGATAATGAAATCGAATGGCGTGAGTCTGTAGGACGGTCGGAATATCATACCTAACAAATTAACGTATTTGTTTTATAATTACGGTGTTGTAGGTATTTAAGACATTTTTTCTTAGATTTAATGATGACGATGAGATGTTGTACCGTCAGGTCCGGGCCGGATCGCCGCGTCTTTCCACCGCCGGCCGTCTCATTCACTCTCCTTACTATTTACGTACCGACCTTTTGAAAGTAGGAGAAGCGCACACGACCGCTTTTTCCGCGACTCGGGCGCAGATATTCGCTAGTGAGAGACGTCCGCGTCGCCGCGTTCGTGAGAAGCCATCGGTTCATCGCGATTGCATCGTGACGATACATAATGACAATTTGTATATAAATAGTTAGCCGCATGTGTAAAAAGACGTTTAGGTAGGCGCCTCATCTTGGCATAGATCGCGTGAGGTCACCGTCGGCCTGCACTAACAAATTGCCGATGAGATTGTCTCAACGCTATTTCTTGACGAGCCATTGACCAAATAACACAAACACCAATGTCACATTTGAAATCTTTGGCTATAATTGAAAGGCAGTAGTAACGGCCCTGCAGGTTGTCAATAGGATGATACCATCTGGTCGATATTAGATTGATTTGAGCCACATCAGATTAGACCGACAATTAGTTTTGTTGTTATGCTTTTGTTAATACGGTTTGTGAGTTTCTTTAGTCACCTTTAGAGCGATCGCGGGCCATATGATTGGTTGCAAAGATTTCCGTTTCAATCTTTTAAAATCATTCTCATGGAAGTTCTGTTTAAATGTAGTTTTGTGATAATAAGTAAGTTTGTTTAATTGGTAGATAAAATGTCAATTACTTGTTATGAGAAAAGGCAACGTATTAATATGGCCCGTCTGTTCGAAGCTGGGTCTCTCGCTAAGTTACGTGGTGTCCGCGTGATGAGACCAATAGTGTCTTTATACTGACGATACTAAAAGAGAAAAAGTGATCGGGAATGAAGCCACCTTACGAGTGGTTTTTACGCTACGCTTTGTTTGATTGTAACTACGCGTGTTCATACAAATTCGTGTCCGACATCTTTGTCGCTGCAATGTTACTTTCGTTGACGTTCTGTGTAAAGACACTTTTAGCTTCAAGCGTGCCGACACCACGGGTTCTATGCGCGTGCGCCGCTTTCTCTCGCTTGTTAGTAATATGCGTTAGTTCGGTTACTTCAGTCACCATTTTAGGAATGTGTTCTATATCAGAATAAAGACTACGTACGTATAATAAGCGAGATCTCAAATTTATTTTAAAAAATCATTATGTGATCCCATTATTGCGATTAACGTATGTATGATGAAATTAAAAGATAATTTATTATATTTTGTATAACGACATTCTATATTATTTAATTTTTACACTGGATATACTTTATATTCTTAAAGATAATAAATTAATTTTAATCTAATAACGTGACAGACTGGTAAAGTGTCGTAGAGTTGCCGTGGCGGCCATAGATCAAGTAGCTTTGCATATTCGGCAACGGCCAAGTTAATGATTCAAGGACCAAAGGTATACTTATTCGCGTAGAACCGGAAGCGCATTGGCTCCGCACGAACCGACCCAGCCGATCGGTCGTATCATCGCAGCATCGAGCGTGTCAAGAGTTTAGCTATGAGAGCCACTAGCGAGCGCAGCCCCGCGGCCCGCTCGTACCGCCCGCGCACTACCTGCGCACTACCCGCGTACTTCCCGCGCACTACCCGCGCACTACCCGCGCAATACCTGCGCAATGCTCGCTCCCGCTTGGTTTCGTTCTCGCGGCTACTTCTCGATTGCGTGCTTCGCGTGCTGACTGATTTTCTATAGCAATAAAAAATCAATTACCTAAGATTTTACATTAAAATAAATTTGGATTTATATACGTTCGAATTTGGTGTCATGTACATTTAAAATATTAGTAAAGAGGAGATAACGATAGGCAAACGATAAGCGACGTATCTCGTCGCGGCGTCGGCGCAATATTTTCGTCATTTCTTCGTGTATAATATGTTACATGAATCTGTATACAATATGGATATAAATCGTAATGAATGAATAAATAAATTAGTTTTTACGGCATCTCTTTATTAAAATAATGATAATATCAATACGTTTTGTAAAATTCGGTGGGTATGTCTGCCGCCCCGATTTCGTGCACCAATGCACTTTCTTATTGGAATATTACATTATATAACGTACATACTATGAGATATATAATCATACAGCCTCTCGGGGCGCGCGTGTATGGCGATGTATGTATACACATTGTGCAATGTACATATACCTATTATAATACAATGATTTAAGACAAGGTTCACATCGTGCCGTGTGTATGTGGTAATAAATATAATATGGACATTGTTCAAACAATAACCAGTTGTTTTATTTATAAACTTTACCTTTTCTCCCCTCGACCTTTAGTTCAGACTAAAAAAGTCATTTTTTTTAGTTTTCATAAATATAAAATTATTTTATTTTGAAGGAAATACACAAGTATGTACTATTCACTAAGAAGAAAAATTAGTCAACAGAATTTACGATTATGACCTAGAACAAACTTATCATAATCAAAGCTAGAATTGAAATGAATCAGTTTTCTGCGATCAAAGGTTGCCTATGAAAGTTTTAAACCAACAAAATCTAACCGATAATCATCGGTTAGCTTCCTGCTCAAAAAAGTGGTTTAAAACATCCTAAAAACTTCCAGACTAATCGGTGCGTTGACGTACTACATGATATTATGAGCTGGTTCGAATCCAGGTCAAAAACATCACTAGCCTCCGTGTCTAGGTGACTCCGTCCTGCTGAGACGTTAGTGATGAACCAGTCACATAGGTACATGTCCTAACCCCACACTAGGCCTGTATCTTGGGTATCAGAAATTACGAGTTCCTACCAAGTGGCCACGAAACCCAGGCCCGGAAAGAATATCAACAGAGCATGCAAACATTTTTCCCGCCGCGGGAATCGAACTTGCACATCAGGCGTCCGTGTCGATTACTTGCTGGCCGCGCGAAGGCATTGAGGTCAGCAAATATTTGTATGAGTAAGTATTATTAATAATAATAACTTAAGGAACTGAGGACCATATAACGGAGGACCAAAAGACCTTAAATTAATCTTGTAATAAAAATAATTAATCTTTGACAAAAAAAACACACTTACGTATGTGATTACATACTCAATGCATTGGTCTTTGAGGATACCTATTAGGGGCAAGCATTGCGTTTGCCACAAGCCCGCGTTTTTCAAGTACTTAGCATTCCACGTGTCTGGTAGCAAGCCAATCGCCGCTTTTAACTAAATTTTTAAGAAAGCATAAATCAATATACATATTCTTGAATCCACACTTGCATCGAAGCTGAGCTGACCCGTCCACTGCAATACCAGTAGTGACACCGGCGGTACAAAGATAAAGCAACCAATGCATCGCTTGTATTGGTTACTTTATCTATGTAGCACCCAATATGAAATAGCACTGCTACTTTAGTAAAGTACGAGACAAAATTACAAGAAAAAAAAACATTATAAAACGGTATACACCGAATGTAAAGTAAGTAGCTAAGTAGCAATCAACTAAATTATAGCGATAGGTAATTCCGTTCATTGGCTGAGCCTAGTGTTTTTATATGGGCCACCGGAGCGAGCACTGAAAGTCATCTTACATCGCTTGTTACTTTATGTATATAGCATCCAATATAAAATAGTACTGCTACTTTAGTAAAGTGTGACATATAATTACAAGAAAAATACACCATAATAAAACGGTATACACCGAATGTAAACTAAGTAAGTAATAAGCTAAGAATCGCAACTAAATTCTATCGATAGAATCACAATGCCAGGATACGCATTTTCTAAAGGCAATTCCGTTATTTGGCTGTTCCAAGTGTCCTTCATATGGACCACCGGAGCGAGCACTGAGTCACCTTACAAAGCCTGTATCACTTCGAGCCAGTTGTAGGTAATAATAAAAAATAAATCTGAAAAAAAAACTTCTTCAAATAACGGAAGGTTGGTAAAAAATGTAATGTAAAAATGTAATCAAATGAAACTTAATCCAAGATTTTTGTAAAATGTGGAAAACTCTGAAATGTGAGGGATAGGATTTTTTCATTTTTTCATGAATTAGAAAAGAATCATTAAAATCAATTCTCAATTGGCAAAGATACTGCTTGACATACACACACAAAAAAACAACATACGTATTGATAAGCTTCTCCTTTTTTGAAGTCGGTTAGATTTTTTATTTTATTTTTTAAATCTAACAATTGGTACATTTATTCATACAACTATTTACAAGTAGGTATATACAAAAAATACAAATGAAACAGCTAGCCACCTAAAGACCGTTACAAACGATCTATAGGTAGCTCAACTGATCCAGATCACTACCAGACGGAAGCGTTCCCAAAATACTGGCCGCATTGCCACGCTGAATGGCAATGCTAATGCGTTGACCCAGATAAGAGCCAGCTCTCTTAGTTAGAAATTAGAATGTAAGTTAGTCAAAAGTTCGGTGCCTGGTTGCGCTGATCGTCTAGCTCATTTGACCGTAGATTTAGGGAATATATTTTTGGTTTTGCAACCTTATAACTAAGAACCTGACAACGCAGTGAAAACTCGGTACCAGTCCTGGAAGGCCGTACCCGATGGCCCACATTAGGAAGTCATAAATAAAGTTAGCCCAAGATCGTGACCACCTCGTGTGGTTATGTCCATGAAGTGCTATGTTCAGCTGTGAATCTACAGGCTAAATATGAGTTTGCACGAATTTGAAATTAAAGATTTTGAAAGCTTATCTATTACCTATGTGATACGATGGATTTACAGTTCTGCTCAAAATATTTTTTTTTCTATTCGTTCTAAATTAATTGAGCGCCCCATATTCAAAGTAATTCAAAGTTATATCTACATGATGGCAATCTTTAATAATAAAAACACCAAACAGTTGCATATGTAGTCTTGACCCTGCATTAGGATTTCCTGTATCGTAGGTATCAGAAACTACGAGTACCATGGTACCACAACATTTTTTTTAGGAGTGAACTTTGTACGGTCGGTTGAAGTTACTTTTATTTCTTCTGTACCGTTACCTATAATATGGGGCGTTCTCTACATTACGTGACTCTATTTGCAGAGCAACGGACCTCTTTCTAGCAATTTACCTTCGTGGGGCTAAAATGACCCAATCTGTTAAGGCGTTGTGGATGCCATATACAATTTGTGCTATAACTTTAGTGGGATTTAGCGATGTTCGGAATGGTTTCAATTTACGTCTTTATACGGTCCGAAGATGGATATTATAATTTATGCCAAGCACCAGAACATAACCTATATGTAATAAGTGTACGATCCCAGTTAGGACCGTACAAGTAGGTTAAGTTGGTGTAAATTAACTTACCATGGAGCACGGGTACTTCCAAGATAGCTATTCACATCACTTACTTACATTTATGTTAATGTAAAGAGAAAACACTTATTTTCACTAAAAGTTTATTTATTCACTAATTATAAGTAGTAAGTTGAAACGTAATCGATTACCACTCGCCGCGACTGTCTCGCGCGGTACCTTAAGTGCACTCGTCGTTCAAGTAATTCCGCTTATTGCGGTAAAACTAATGTACGTCACCGTACAATAAGTATATTTGTAGTTTAAAAAATAAGTGTATTTTTATTTCATTTGATATAAAGCAATTCGTACATAAATTTATATAAAGTTACATGCTGATTGCTTATTTTAAACAAGTACTTCAGACAGGACCCACACTAAGTCAGTGTGACTTGTTTTAAATAAAAATAACTTTTTTTTGTTGCTAGTTATTTTTAAATCATTTTTTTTCTATAATCTTCTATAAACGCACTCTTCTCAACACAAGGTTATAAGAAGTATATTAACATGGTTATAAAGGAATATTTGATAAATGAGTTCGTATGGTAGTGGGAGAAGGTCTGACCAATGACCATCGCGTAAGAGAGTGACCACGTAATCTGTTTGCCCTTCATTCTGCCTTTCACTACCAAACGTTCAATTAAATATTCATTTCTGGTAACGTATCTTAGTAAATCGACACACATACATATATGGTGCGCAATCCAAGGAATTTTCATTACAAACAGACAATTTGAAAGTTACAATTCCATCAAAGTAGTAGTGAATAGCTCCATCTGAATAGCTCGTCCAGGAAAGTACTGTCACAATACCTATTTCTGCTGATAAGACATTTCACCCTTTATATCTCGTGGTCGTCAACGCGCGAGAGATATATCTGGTATTTCAAACGTCCTTAGGTTATTATAACTGCTTACCAACAGGTGCCGCCGTATACTTGTATAAAAACATGCGATTCGATGCTGTTGAAAACTCGTAAAAAATGCGCGACTCACGCCGCAGACGATTTTATCAATTGCATTCATGATCTGCGCATTCAATAACGTAATCCGATTTCGCGGATCGCATTGTCGGTGCGCCTGCCTATAAATTAACAAGCTTTTGCTTTTGCTGTCAGGCATGCGGAACTCTAAAACGGCCTTCAATTTAAAATAGAGTGGATGGAATGGAATTATACCTGATTTAGATGCAATACGACTCGAATGCGAAGAGTTCATATTCCAAAACATTTCAGATCCATAACTCGTCTAGTATTGATACTCGTGGAAGGATCTTACGTGATTTGAGTGATACACTCATGTTTATTCATGACAATGCGACAAATTTCAACAGACTTTTCTTTTTGGTCAGTTCTTGATGCCTGTACCCTGCTTTATTAGGCCTAGTTCGGTGGCCTAATAAGCGTCACCAACTAGTTACCTCTGGGGTTTGAAGATTGAACTTGCATTGAAATATGCATGTACTTTTATTGTTTCACCGTCTTTTATCATTCACATGTTTCTTGTCCATCTAAAGGTTGCATGGATGAGATCGCTATTAGCGATAAGACTACCCATTGTACCTCCGCGATAAGCTTGTAAAGGTATGTTTGAATAATAAATATTAAAAAAAAATTAATACGTTTTTCACACAGCATCATCTAGCCCCAAAGTAAGCAGAGCTATGATATGGGAACTAAATGATATTAGTGGAATCCAATTTTATTTCCTTCACTATTTTTGAGCTTTTCCCACATCATATATTGGTGGAAAACCAATTGGTACCTGGCAAATTATGAATCTAGGTCATAACCTCAGGATTGAAAATCGGGGACTCTAGCCACTTCATTATTAGTACTAAGTACTCCACTAAAATGCTATGAATTTCATCAATATAATTAATACCAGATTCGTTGAAAATAATGCGTGGAGACAGACATTTCCTTGTACCTATTTCATTAGCTTCGGAGGATTAGACTTATTCGTGACTTATTGGGAACATAGTTTTTCCTTTGTGACTTCCATTACATTCTGCTAGTTTTTCTGTGAAC
Source organism: Perizoma flavofasciatum (assembly GCA_958496245.1). Taxonomy (NCBI): domain Eukaryota; kingdom Metazoa; phylum Arthropoda; class Insecta; order Lepidoptera; family Geometridae; genus Perizoma; species Perizoma flavofasciatum. The sequence continues at coordinate 5,008,586 of OY292425.1, read as the reverse complement.
AAATAATTAATTTGACTTACACAATAATAGGTATTAATAGGTAATCAAAAATATAATCATTTGACCATAACCTCAACTGATGGTAAGTGATGGTATAGCTGATGATGGAGCATGAAGATTTAGATTACAAAAAAGACAATCAAAAATTTGAATACCAGTAGGTACTTTAATGAAGCTATTCGTAGGTAGACGTAGATATGCTAAACTTTATAGTTGAAATAATGCCTCTGCGGCCCGATAGGACATTAAGCTATCGCCAGACATAAGTTGGCAATTACCCTACAATATGTTGTTGCCGGGGCTTAGGTATATGTGTTTACTGTACATATGTACTTGTATAACAGTGCTATTGGACCTACAGCTGTTAGGTATTTGCGTAACAAGGATTTAGTTAACGCGTAAACTATGTTAGAAATAATCGCCCAGTAACAACTTTATGGGATACTAGCTGCGCCCCGCGGTTTCACCCGCGTAAGTTTCGATTACTACTCGTGATAACTTCGAAATTAAATTTCTGATTCGAATGAATTTAAAAGTATTTGACTGCTACATGACCCTTGATGATAAAACTATTTATTTGAATAAGAATTAATACTAAGATACGAATGTAACCAACTTCTGTTTCTACCGGCGATCTAATTAAATTTTTGAACACAAAAGCTGCTATTGTGACTTAACTATGATAGTTAGATATATTACTTCTAAAACTTTTTTATAGGTAATAATGAGTACTTTAATCATGTAATACATATTTTTTATGTATCGTCAATAGTTTTCTCAGCGCACGCCAATTTTTTTTAATTTTTAAAATAAATTATAGCCTATTTTACGTCCTGATAAAATCGATTATTTTTTTCACTTTCTATTAGTGAAAAAAATAATCGGTCCAGTGGTTTCTGAGTCTATTTGGTACAAACAAACAATAAATCTTTCCTCTTTATAATATTAAGTATAGATAGATATATGCTCGTAGTTAGAGTAAAGCATGTCAGGGTGTATCTACGTAGTTGACGACAGAAAAGGTGTCTTCCTAGTATGTGATAGGAATTACATTAAAGAAAATTACACATATAAAGCCCTGACCCCAGACTAGGATTCCCCCGTAGATATCAGGAACTACAAGTAACATGGTCTTGGTGTCATGCAGCGGAAATCGAACCATTCTTGCATAAAACTTACTTGCAGAGTGAAGAATTTGAACTCGTAAAGTATCTACTGAAGGGACCAAAAGGAACGATGCTTGCATGTACCTTTAACAGACAAACATAATCCTGACTCCATACTAGGATTCTCTGTGTCGTGGGTATCAGGAACTACGAGTACGGTGGTACCACAACACCCAGATTATTTTAGGAGTGAACATTCTACGGTCGATAGTCTTGAATTTTTTTATGTACCGTTATTTATAAAACATAATAGAAAACCCTATATATTATGGGGCGATCTATACATTACGTACAAAACATGCAAACATTTGTCCCGCAGCGAGAATCAAATCCACACCTTTTGCGTTGCTGCTGGAGATAAGTTTAGTATTATTAATGCACAGACGATCCAGCGTTATGATCATTCGTTTATTGGTAATCCAATAAACAATAACATTTTATAATTTTATCTCAATATAATAGATTTTGAATGTTATCACAGAACAATGAACAATGTACCAAACAGGAAGCGTCACAATACACATTTAAACGGTACCTACGGACATTAGCAAAACGTTATAATTTGTAACAATGCTCCACGTCAAGATCCGGTCAAACTGACGTGGTGGTGGTAGTGGTGGTGGTGGCGGTGGAGATCAGTACATTGACAACCACTTTACAACCTTCTCCCTTTGATCGTCGCACCGCCACCACATCAGTTGGACCTTAAAAAGTATGCGCATTATTGTCGCCTGAGACGCAGAAGGTTGCTGGTTCGATTCCAGCCGCGAGACAATTGTTTGTATATCTGCAAATATTTGGCTCGGTCTGGGTGTTTTCTATTTATAATAAGTATGTATGTATTCACAAAATCAAAATGTATATAAGTAGTATATCAGTCATGTAGTTCCTATAATACAAGCTCTGCTTACTTTGGGGCTAGATGATGCTGTGTGTAAATGCCCAGCATTATTATCATTATTCATTTGTTTTTAAGTGCCCAGGACACATACTGCCCACCTTATTTTAGAATATAATATAATTTATTTTACAACAACACGACAATAAAGTATTCATGATTTATAAAAGTATGATTATTATAGTTTCGTTACTGTTTTCCATCAGTATTGTGCATGGGTTAAGCTGTCTTGGTCGTAAGCATGAATATAAAACGATCAAATTAATACCCTTTGAATTATTGTAAAGCTTGCTCTCTATTAAGAATAGAAGTGCATAGTTTGCAGTTAAATGGCTTAATGGTAAAAATTCGGTATCATCGGGATACCCACATAACCTGCCTTCTTTACAAAACTCTCCATAATACTTTCTCTTCTAACTACCTCAAAGAACGTTTTTCTCCACTCTTCTCTCAAGAACGTTCTGCTCGTTCCTCTGAACATCTTCGACTCCTGACCCCTAAGCATTCTACCTCTTTCTATACAGACTCTTCTACTGTCACTGCGATCCGCTTGTGGAACTCTATCCCAGCAGAAATCCACGCAGCTGTATCCATTGGAGTTATCAAATCCAAACTTTACAAACATTTCATTTCTCTACAAAATAGTCAACAAAATTTTGCATTTATATAATATTTTAATGTATCTAAATATATATTTGGTTGTATGTATTTAAGTACGAATTATTTTTTGTTTTATCTTCTATTTTAGGTAGCTTGTTATTTTATTTAATAAATTGGTTCTCTTATTTTGGTAATCAGCCAAACGCACTACCGCTCCACTCTTCATAACACAAAGGTTAGCTGGAAGAAACATCTAATTAGCATTAAATTCGCCTATGTACTTGTTTTATCTTGTGCAATAAAGCATTTTCTATCTATCTATCTATAGTTACGAAAAACATGCAAACACGCACACGGCTGTAATCCCGATGATAGACAGCTTAACATCTATTCAGTACGTAGATACCCATTTTTTTCTTATTAATTAGCATTCCACGTAATAAGTTGCAAGTCCATTACCATTGAAGCATCAACCAATGGCACATGTCTTAGAAATTAGGGCATGCCGATTTCCTTACGATGTTTTTTCACTGTTTTAGTACGTAGTATTGTGCACATTTTTGTAGTAGAAAATACTGTGGTGCCGGATGACTGGATTCGAACCATGACCTCTGGATCGGATGTCGGTGTACCGCCTACTAGGACTACACAGCCCTAGATAGTTACGATCGACATGCCTGAATCCTTGCTACAAATTGGTTCATCATCAGCCTATATTAGTCCACTGCTGGACATAGGTCTCCCCTAATGAGCGCCATAGCGCCCTGTCTTCAGCTTGCCACATCCAGCATCTGCTTGCAGTCTTCCGCAGATCGTCATCCCACCTGGCCACAAATTGGTTATTTCACCAAAATAACCAATTTACACAGAATTTTTCACAACATTTGCCATTGTAAACCAGCCTTAAACTCGTATCGCGCTTAAATCGCTAATGTGTTTTATTTAATCCTATCAGAGCTGTATTACGGTTACAGCAAATCTAAATGGCATGTGCAATACTTTAATAAAAGCTTAAATGTTAGGTAAATGACTATGGACTTGCTCTATTATTTCTATTCATATACGAGGACCTACATTAAACTTTGTGCCACTTAGGTATATTAAGGTTCTGCTCACAAAATTTTGTATGACACGGTCATTAGGTTTGCAAAATATAATCTTTGATGACAATACATTGTATAGGTTACGGGAATTCGGTGGATGGAGATAGATGACCTCAGTGGTGCGGCAGGTAAGTAGCCTGTTGCGACGCAAGAGGTCCGGGTTCGATTTTCACTGCGGGATAAATGTTTAAATTTTAATGCTCTACATAATAATGTATAGAATGCCCCATATTATAGGTAACGGCACAGAAGAAATAAAAGTACTCTCTACCAACCGTACAAAGTTCACTCCTAAAACAATCTGCGTGTTGTGATACTGTACTCGTAGTTCCTGATACCCATGTCACAGGGAATCCTAGTCAGGATTATGTATTTGTATGTTAAAAACTGCATAAAAGCATCCTCCTTTTTTGTCCCTGTTAGTATTTTACCAGTTCAGATTCTTCATTCGACAAGTTAATTTTGACAAAATTTTAAAACTCCTGTCATGTATTTAATTATATCATCATCATCATGATCATCAGCCCACATCAGTCCACTGCTGGACATGGGCCTCTCCCAATACGCGCCACTGAGTCCGGTTTTCGGCTCTTAACATCCACTTTCTGCCCACTGCCTTTCTTAAATCATCGCTCGACCTAGCCGGGGGGCGCCCCACACTACGTTTGCCCAGACGCTGTCTCCAATTACATATTAAAAGAAAAAGCCCCTAAAAAAAATAAGGAGCGTTGAAGCTAAGAATTATTTTAAAATTCATACAAAACAGCATGACAATCGGCTATACGATACGCCGTTTCACATCCCATCGTCTATGCTGCGCTGCCACTAGGCAGCGACAAGCGACTAGACTTGTCACGATAAAACCACACGACAGCAGAAAAATACTAAAAGACTTACCAACAAACATGTGAAAAAAATTCCAGCATTATATATCTATTAAACAAAAAACTCTAAATCCAAACCCAAACGCGTAAACGGGCTCTTTTCGTTGCGGGTAAAAACGTCGTCAGATAATATTATAAGGCTTCAATTAATTCTTATATCATGAACAAAAGCTTATTACTTATTACAGAGTTTCTAAGATTATCCCCGTTCGACAAAATACATGTTCAGTTATTATTGCAAACATTTTGTCCTAACCGGATAATGTCAGACCGGATGATACTAACACGGGTAGGAGATAATCTTGGCTGAAACACAAAGCTGCTGATAAATATAAACTAGTAGTTTGCTCCGTTGACTAATTAATGACTATTACCTATTTAACTGAAATAGAAACACAAAAATATTTATTTAACCCTAAATTGGTTGCAATTTTGACATTCTGGTAGTGGCTAGCCTGAATCGTGAGAAGCCAGTTGCAAAAAATACCATTAACTGAGTTTATTCACTTTTCTGGGCAAACTACAAAATACCATATTACCATATCACATAATTTACATCATAATAATAACTCTATACTTATCATATGAAAGAAAACAAATCTTTACATAAACATCACTCAGTCAGATATTATATGCGTGGGTATGCGTAGAAATTTTGTGTAAGGGGTGGTGAAAATAACTAACATTAACTGCCATTTATAGTACACTGAATTGATCCTATGGAGGTTTAACCCTAAGGGAAAACAGGATCATATCATTATCATATATCTTTATTACAACCCGAAAATGTTATATTTCCAAATTTACAAGTAGGTACGTAGTATCTTGAACACTTAAACTTTATTTTCTACCTGTAGTCCTATCACTACAGTTAGAAAACATTCTTTTCCTAGTTTAATAATATATTTAATTGTTTTTTACTATTTTTAATATACTTGCATGTATTATTATGTCTGTAAATGTAATTCTTCTGGAACCTTATAAAATCTTATATCTTAAATGTATTGTAAGTAATCCTATAAATAACTAACTAATTTCGTTCAAATTGGTTTGCAGATAGGGTGGATACCTAAATACTTTGTCTTAAAACCTCCCCCATAAAAATAAATACAGTCTCGTGGCATATCAAATACAGAGTTCAAGTCACCGACCGTAGGCAGGGTACCCAAAGGCTGACCACATTGCCTCATTGAGAGAAAGGTTTTACTGATTTATTTAACTCAATCACGTTATATTGTTGCCTAATTTAGATGCGTCATCGTGCAGAACTAAGTTTTTTTTTAATACAAGGTTTTTTGATGAGACTCAAATAACTTAGATATCAATTGTTTTCTTTGAAGCTGGCAATATTCTACGTCTAATTGAAACACCCGTAATTGCTTTAGAGCGTGACCTTTGATAAGTAATTGCTTACAATAAATAACAATTTATAACCTGATAGAAATACCTCGACTGGGAGCTCTCTGGAGCGTCTTCAAATCTGAATATTTTAATAAGAAACGTTTGATTTACAGCCTTTATATGAAATCTGTGCGTTCAGCAAGAAAACAAAGACTACGAAACTTTTCTCTGTTTTTGCTTATCCTATTCTAAACCCGACTTTCAAGGCGAAAAATCTTCTGTAATTTTTAGGTACGTTTTATAAAAAGAAACTTTCCAGAGCAGATATGTATTTTTATTAATGTTTAAAATTACCTATTCAATATTCGAGATAAATTTCATTGAAATTCATGTTATTGTAAGTACTAAATGCATGTATGCCCTTAGAAATAATTAGAATGGATCATACATTTTTCAATCCCAATAGATATTGCTTTTGGACCGATTACCTTGGTGGTGCGGGTTCGATTCCCACTGCGGGACAAACGTTTGCTTGTTCTGCAGATATTTTTTCCGGGCTGGGTGTTGTTTTACTATAGTACTCATAGTTTCTCATATATATTCCCACGCTTCAGGTTCAGGGAATCCTAGTAATGGGTTAAGACTAAGTATGTCTATTCTTCATTATACATTGGTTATTTGTAAAAAAAATGCTAGTTAGCATTAAGTTCACCGTACCATGTACTTATTTTACAATAAAACATTTTCTATATACCTAATGTGACTGTTGAGTATTTATTTCTCTAGCTCCAATATTATGATAATTTAAACTTCCTTAGATGCATTTGAATCCATAATTTTATAAACACGCCCGCTGCGCCGGCAAGGTTGTCAATATCATACGTATAATATTAAGATGTCGCTTATTTTTCGGTCTCTTAAAATAAAATAATAATCTCAAAGAACGTTTCTAATATATTCATCTTTCCCATTCTCGATCCCTACGCTCTTCTGAAACTCTCCAACTTTTGACTCTTGTACACGCCTCCTCTTACTGTGATAATTCCTTTACAGGATTCCTTTTCCTTACAGTGAAGGTTGTTCGTTTATAGAATGAACTGCCTGTTAGTATCAGACGTGCGAAATCACTACCTATTTTAAAATCCTTAGTCAAGAATCACTACTTATCCTCGAGTCGTTAGCTGTTGCCTGTCTCTGGCTTACCTAATTATGTATTATAGAATAGTGAATGATAGTATGTAGGTATTATGCTGTGTAGTAAGTAAGTAATTATGTAGGTAAAATAATAATGTAGTGGTTTCATGGTATGTGGTACACCACTTACAACACCTTGTAATCTTTCGTACAGTCCGTTCCATCCAAAGGTTATCTGGTAGAGATCGCTAATTAGCGATAAGACCGCCCATTGTACAACAATGTTAAAGTTTGTACTATTTATTAAAGCTGAAATATTTGGTGTGTAATAAAGTATGTTCTATTCTATTCTATAATGAGGGGGCTTCATGAGATTTGTAAGGTACATATTTGATGGCGCACCCTCCTTTATAAAATCTGTTTATTACAACTTAATCTTGTTTGTATAATTGCGCTCTATTAGTGGATAAATCAAATAAGTTATTCTCTTTCGCTCCATTTTGATTAGAGCAGCTCGCTAGATGACGTTGTAATCGCATAATTATCGCGGAATAACAAATTGCTTTCGTTTTTCTATGAAACAATTGTTGTGACCTAAATTGTTTTCTGCTAAATGCTCGTTAATTTTGTGATGGTCTCGTATGAACAGAATCACTGAAAACTTGATTAGCAGACACTCACAGTTTTTTCAACTCGTTTCATTCGTTTGTATGAACAAGTGGTAACATTTTCTTCTCCTACGTGTTTTCCATAGCCGATACTCCCTTTAAAATAGGTAGCTAATTGTTAGCTTGGAGCCCTAGGTACATATTTCCTGAACTTTAAATAAAAAATGATTCTGTAAACCTAAAAATTACTTTGAAGGACCTGTTAACTATATGCGAGCGAGGTGAGCAATGAAAGAAAAATCATACACATGAGAGCTACGGGAATAAGTTTATATTTTACTTTAATTTCAGATTTTTGTTTTAAATTTTTAGAACTTACGAGAAAAAGGGGTGTCATTCACAGACTGACATGATGAAAATCCGTTTATGACGTTTGTCTTTATAGCTCTAAAGCGATGTGAATAAAAATATAACAGAATTTCGTTGATTACGGATAATAAGCTTTTCCACGTAAATGAAAACAACGTGAATTCGAAATTCTATTATAGAAACCACTAATTTTCCCGGGAAATCCCTCTCGCCGAGGTCTAAGCTCGTAAGGTCTGTACATCACCCCGCGCTGCGCCCTGACACCCGGCTTTGCGTTATGATAAAGCACCTGTTCACATATTTTATCGTCCACATTCAGCCGTGAACTTATTACACGATGCGTGGAAATAAAACTTCGTACTTTGATAGGAAGAGATCAGCCGCAACTTCTTGGTCGTCTCTGGATTTCATCTGAAAAGGGATCAGTAACATTGTCTTTGGACTTTATTATTCAGAATATATTATACAACGATACAGTTTAGTCGCTCAAAATCTCTCGATTCCCGCCGCGGGACAAATGTGTGTATGATCGGCAAATATTTGTCTCAGGTCTGGGTGTTTTCTATATATAATGTGTATGTATTTACTAAAAAGTATCTAAATAGTATATCAGTTATGTAGTTACCATAACATAAGCTCGGGTTAGTTTGGGGCTAGATGATGCTACGTGTAAAATGTCCAGCATTATTTATTGAATTTTTATTATTTATACGAAGTAATAATGGTAGGTATTACAATAAAATCTTGATATTAAACAAGTAAAAATTTCTAACTCTTATTTGTTTCCAGGAATTCTTGAAATAAATCCTTCGGGAAAGAACCTATTACTAGAACATTTTCTAGTACATATCAAGATACTTTGATAAAACGTATGATGTACAACTCTTTTTGCTTACAATATTCGTCAGAATCAAAAAAGTAAATTACTTAACGTTACTTAACGTTTACATAATTTATAAACAAACAATATACTAATCAAATCATCAAGCGGGTTCAATTCCCGCCGCGGGACAAATGTTTGTATGATCTGCAAATATTTGTCTCGGGTCTGGGTGTTGTCTATGTATAATATGTACATATTTACAAAAAAGTATATAAGTAGTATATCAGTCATGTAGTTCCCATAACGTAAGCTCTGCTTAGTTTGGGGCTAGATAATGCTGTGTAAAAAAATGACCAGTATCTATAGATTATAATCAAATCAAACGAACATTGATGTTAAACCTTCGCTCGACTGATTTAAGCTGATTTGTGGTTACATTTATTCTAATTGTTCTAATTTGTACAAAACCAAGTGTACTGTAAAATTCCTACGGTGAATATGAGTATAAAAGTGTGTAGAATAGTGAATTTATCCGTCCCCTTAATTCACTCGTATATTGATGTTAAGCCCTCATCATAAGCGCTTCGGCAGCCATTGTGATGGAACGCTCACTTTGCTTATCTCGCGCTGTATAATGGTCACTGGTTGATTTCGATCTGAGGAAAATTATATATTTTATCCAAGTCTCATCTGCCCTGGAAGAACCTTTGCCGTACTTTAAGACTTTTTTAGTATTTTAGTTGCTTAGTAAGGTTTATATGCACATAAAAATAATTATATTTAATGAAAAACTACAAACTCTTCTGTAATTTCAATATATTTTTTAATTATTATACAAAATGATTCTAGACGTTATAGAGAACGTTAAATGTATAAATTGTTTGTGTGATTATAATGAGAATAGATTCTATTATGCAACATTTATTATACTGAGCGATATTTATTTAAATGAAATTGTCTGAAATGAATGTATGTATACCAAATGAAGGGCACTTTTGCAAAGACCAGTTTTCGCTCCTCACTTGACTTTTGTTTTTTTTCTTTCCACTGCTGAGTGGATAGATAACTTACGAACTAGGTACATACGATTCATAAATTCACATCCACCTCTGAAACAGCAATAGTTTAATAGAACAGGAGAGAATTACGGACTCCCAAGAGAAAATTATTACTAAAACTCATTATTAATGGAAGATTTTAATGTTAAAACACCTATAGTAATTCTCTTCGCTTTAAATTGAATTGTTATAGAAATTTTGTTCACTCGGACTTGAAAATGAGGCCTCCAACTCACGCCAAAGGTCATCTGAATCTCTAATTTGCAGGAGTGAACGTGGATTTATTTTATAATTTATACACAAAATACCCTTAATAATCTCTCTGTGGTCGGAAACATCGACTGAAGATTGTAATCACTAGGAAGTATTTTGATTGAACACACCTTTTCCAAATTCTTAACACTTTACGCATAAAACTTACTTATCATTTTTCAAGTTGAGATCCTACGGCATAATATATTTCACTTCTTTTTTTGCTACAATGAAATTAAAGAGTCTTAAGGACCGAAGTAAAAAAAATTAATTTGACAAAACGTGGATCGTTTACTAGAATACCTATTTGTATAATTTCGTAAATCAGTAAACTTTGGCATGGCAAAAATCTATTTTTATTTGTCCTACATCAAAACTTTCTACAGTTTAAATTTAGTTTGCTGGATCTACGTAAAAATACTTTTGAATCTTCATCTCAAAGCAATGAAACTTGTAAAGGGATTCTGCGTGTCACAAAATATCGAAATTCAATCAGCCGTTTTACAATAAATTATCAAGAAAACAATTTGACTTTATTTTGCTTATGTAAAAAATACAATGAATAGTTTATATAATTAACAATGATGATTATATTATTGAATAAGGTACATAAACACGAGCAAAACCATATGAGGCTCTCAAGATAGAAGGTCATCCTACTACTATTATAAACGCGAAAGTTTGTGAGGATGGATGTTTGTTACTCTTTCACGCAAAAACTACCGAACGGATTTTGATGAAACTTTACAGTAATATAGCTTATACATCAGAATAACACATAGGCTACTTTTTATCCGAGTACCACGCGGGAGAAGCTATGGGCAGAAGCTAGTATTTCATATTAAATTAATTCATGCCGTACATCAACTTTGGTCTTACACCATACCAGCTATAGGTCTACTTACGGGAGCAGGTCTCAACAACTTAGAATAAAGAATAAATTGTACAGGTACCGTAGGTACCAATTTCCTATCGAATGCATAGCCATTCATTGGTACCAAACCTATTTTTCAGAGCATGTAAAATCAAATCAAATCAGCGTCTACTATCTTGAAATGTAACTGCGTGCAAAGTTAGGTAGGTAGCAGATGGCTGGAAATACGGTTGCATTAAACTTGGACGTCCAATATCGAAATATGCCGAGTTTGCTACGGATGTGCCAACCTGTTCCGGTACATACCCGTACTTACGTATAGGTACTTGTGTAGGTATATGTACTTGTATAGAATCTGTACCACCTCATGCTTATTAACTGCTGTAGCTAGCATGATTAGATTATATACGTTTCTGTAGATTTTGAGAAACGTATAGTAACTATTGTTGAAACATTTCAGCAAAACAAACAAACAAATACAGTCACGATTGTATTCCCTATGATCGGGAACCTTCAGATACATACTCAGTCTGTAGATCTTAGAGGAGACCAAGTAGTCAGAGGCACGTCCAATGGTCCAATATAGTCCATTATATTTGCACATGCCCGCGTATTGCAAGCAGTTCGCATTCCACTTGACAGGTTGAAACCAGATCACCACTTTATTGGAACACTAACCTTTGTATATCTTCGAATTTTTATTTCCAGGACATACCGGTTTCTTCACAATATTTTACGTGTTGAGCACGTGTTCATTGTGCACTTAATTTTTTCTAGTGGATAAATCCATTGGTGCACGATCGGGTTCAAACCCACACATCTGGATCGGAAGTCGGGGTACCGCCCACTATGGTCAGCACGTCTCCTTTTCATTTGAGCAGTCATTTAAATCTGAACATAAATAATGTTATAAACATAGCGTTTCTACTAGTATAATTGTCTAAGCGATTGTTGGGCCTAATATTAATTCAAAGCAAACTTAACCGTGAACTTAACCTCTTCTGCCTGACTCTTCCAGTGCGCTGATAGCAGCGCACTGAAATAGTCAGGCAGACTGGAATAGGTATAGGCCTACAGCCTCAGTAGGTCAACATCCCATACCTGCTTTATCTGAGGACGAGAAAGCCATTTGCTTATAGGCCTTTATTGTCATTAACGTAAGTGCCTATCTGACAACCAAGCTGACTCCACTCAAATCAGCTTTCATAGATACAATGATGCCATGATTGATTGACTACTATGATTACTTCTATAAGGTATTTATTTATTTATATATATAAGGTATCGTAAGAACAAAATTCAAAATTGCCCATTCGAAACTTTAAATTTCTTAGTTTTAGCTTCCGATTTACATAAATCGTATTGGCGAATACTTGTTGCAATATTTATTTGTTCAGGAAAATGTAAAAGCCGATTTCAAGTAACGGGAAGTTGATAAAAAGTCCGAAATGAAACTTCATCCCCTATATTTTTTACTCTTAGTTATGGGATGTCCCGTATACATTTTATGTTCATAATTAGATACACACAAAAAAACAAAAGTATCGAGAACCTCCTCCTTTTTTTGAGTTGGTTGAAAACATTTTCTGTCGCACGTTATAAAGAACGTTGCGTTAAATCAGCACCGTTATACCTAGATTACTACCATATCCACATAACACTGAGCCTAAAGTCAGTCTCTCCGTGAATTCAGAGAACCAGTAACAACTTCAATAAGCAATCAACATCGCACCGCGTGCAAACGCGTAATGAATACGCCACACCGAGAGGTGAAAAGGCGTAGTTATACAGTGCAGTGTGCGACAATTGCTATCGCACATCTTGGAGTATAAAGTTGGGTACTTAATCAGGGCACTAACCAATTTCAAAGGCAAAAACCCCTAAACCTGCCCGTTTCTGACACCTAACAAAGGATAGAGGCTTTAGCACACTCCTAAAGTTAGTGCGTGATTATGAATAAGAGGCCATATTTAGACTTTTACGTAATAAATTACGTCTGTCAAAATTATATCTATCTGCAATATAACACAGAACCAGTTACTCAGTTCAGAATAGAATTTCAGCTATCAAAGCAGTGCATCAGAATACTATTTACACAACTAAACTAGGTCAGAGTTGAAGAAATTGGATGACATTATGCAACACACAACGTTGCAATTCCATCAAGCAGAATGGAGGTCGCATCGCGGTTATCGGGCACCTGTGGACTTGCTGAATGAAGCCGTCCATTTGACGGATGCTCTATATCAAATCCAGTTGTAAGGTATCAGTACTGGTCACATTACTTGCAGAAAGGTAAGACTTAGAATTTTACATCATCCGAAGAGTGGGATTTCATTTGTAACCGAGTTTAGATGAAGAAGATGTTCTTTTAGTTGATCTACAGCACGATGGATTGAAGTGATTTTATATTAAATTCGATTAGGCTCATATCAGACAACAAATGTACGTACATACCGACTAGTTTATGAGGGCCCGTAATCTACCTACGCAAATATGATACGTGTATAAAATCAACAAATATCGTATAGCCGTTAATGTCGTTTGCTTACGTAGAGTAATTTCATCAAGTACCAGGATGAGTCTTAAATGAGCTAAAAGAGGTCAGGAAATATCGTAAAAAAACTGCTGTGTGGGCGCTGCGCTGCTTGACACGTTTTTTTTAGACGCATCAAAGGGAAGCGTCTTGAGAAAACTGGCATGCCCTATACAAGGTGTACAGCCCAAAAGGATTCTACCCATAATAGGTAACAACATTTGTTCTATGATTTTTCGAAATATAGCTATTTTCATTGAAGAAAATGGTAATAAAAATCCTTAAGAAAAAGTAAGCTGTTATCATCATAATTCGGTATTGTTTCCCATTTCAAAAATCATGTGTAATAGTAGTCTTAGGAAATCCTAATTAGGTGTGCTAATGCACACAGTCCAAAATACAGCTAATTAAAAGGTGTTTCATCAATTTTAAAAATATATTCAAATTCTTGAAAATGAAATTTTGGAAATAAGACTTGTTTTCAGAAAAGTTTGATTACATTTATGGACAGAAACGACTATGACATATTCTAGGGCATCCTGTCGAACCAAAAACTAGAAGTCGCGTGACATTAGCGATGGGTTTACAACCTACCACGTGGAATGCTAGCTAACTACTATGCAAGAAATGAGCATATGCCAAATATGGAGTTTGGAAGTGCATCTGACCACAACTACTTGGAAACCTTATAGGTGCAGATATGAGGATGTCCAATGTGGAGATAACGGTTGTGAACGTGTTAGTTTTAACTACGCGAGAGACGGGGTCTGATTCGATCATACACAGCAGTCTCTATAATCAGTTCCAATTTGGATTGATTCTATAAGTATCAACAATCGCAATCATTTGTAACGATACCTCATTTTATTACTGATATCATTAAACTAATTTCTGTTTGGCTAATTCAAATAATTGCCGATGCGTATTATGATTATAACTTTGAGCGAAACTAGATAGCGTAAAATTAAATGCGTAAAATTTTATTGCAAATGACATTAAATATTTTAGAGTGTTTGATTTCTTTTTATGATTGAAATAACAAAATTGTTGGCCTAAATAGTTGGTAAAAATATTATGTAGCGTGAATATTTAGATCCTACATATCGAAAAACCCTGTCCGATCCGAAAAAGATAAGTAATTACGCAGAGTACTGCGTAATCACAGTAGTCCTTTTACGGAAAAACAATTTTTGCAACACAATAATTATCAAGAAAATCGACATTAAGGGGTTAAAATATCTAGTGGCAGTAATTGGACCATGGCTAATTTCACTTCCCCGTGGTACCAAGCAGTTGATTTTGGCAGCTCTCCCACGGGTCAGATTTACTATTGTTTCAATAATTCTGCTCACAAGGTTTTCACTGAAACACTTCAGCAAAATGCACCCATACGCGTAGGTATCTAGGTAATTCTATCGAGCTGAAATACTGGGACAAGTCAAATTGCCAGTCCGTACTTTATGCTATTTCAGCCATTAAGGATACAAATTACCTACTGCAATACCAGTCCAGGTGTTACCAAGTCTCAATTTCGGGCCTTACAATACCACGAAATCAGTCGACGTCCAACGCTTGCCTGCACTCCAACTAATACTTGCTTTTAATTTCGGTTGGTGCTTGATTTACGAGGCTCGTATGGGTATGGGGGTATGCGTGTGACCTGGCTCCGGTTTGTATAGAATATAAACAACCTTAACAGAGGTGATCGCTCCTCAACTAGCTAAGGAGCTTTTAGTAGCTTTTAAACATAACGCCTTTTAATATGATATGTATTGGCGTTATGTTTAAAAGCTACGAAAGCTTTACTATCCAACTGGATAATAAGGTTAAATCATGACTTGGTGAATACTTCCAAAACGCGGGCATGTTCTAGATGTAATGTGTGGATGTTCCTCAGGCTACCCCCTTACTAGGTAACCTCAAAGATCAACTCACTGAGTCTGATCTGAATATTTCCATCATGGGGGATATAGTCGTGAGCGTGTTTGTTTTTGTTTTGTTATTGAATACACACATTTGTTTTAATTTCTAATATTAGGAAAGCTGTACCTATATCCGCGCCAAGCAATAATGTAACCCGCGACCTTGCCGTTGGTACCTACGCGCGGAACTTGAAGAATTAACTTCTTTATCGAAGGTCAGTACTGTATCGTCTGCATCCGTCTGTTATTATTATGTAGAATTTGTAAGACATCCTTTCTACCCTTAAAAAAAACAAGCCAAATATCATCCCACACTCAATATTCCACTACTCGTAGGTAGAAGGTTCTTTTTTCTTTGAAATCATAGTTTCCACAAAAAAGGTTGTGTTACTCAAGTTTTATAACTTAGGGTTAGAATATTTTTGCTTACTTTATTACAAGTGGGCCGGCTGACATAACAACTCAGCGTCATCTTTCTGTTCTCGAGATGCCAATTTTTCAACATAACTTTCAGCATAAAAATGACCTATAGAAGTCCATTGCTAAATGCACATATCCTCGTGTATATAGTATATAATAGTGCCAACAGTGATATTGCAAGCTTCCATAGCCTACGGTAACCGCTTACTAACAGGTTGGCCGTATGATTTTTGTATCTTTATTAGTATAAAAGAATAAAAAAACTCTTTCGTCGGCCTCAGTGGTTCGGCAAGTAGCCGGCTGACGGAAGAGGTGCTAATTTGATTAATGATACGGGACAAATAATTGCTAGATCTGGTTGTGGTCAGGCAGTTCCAGATCTCTGCGACATAAGTAATCATAGCAAGAGGCCAGGAACTATGCGATATTGGGTGTCACAAAATATTGAAAGTTCACTTATCCTAAACCTTTCGCCATCAGAACACGTAATAAAGCCGAGTGGCTATGATTAATTCCGGTCGAGCGGATGACTCGTGCTCAATCGCCATCTGTCCTTATTAATTGCCTTGTCAGCCGTAATCGTGAGTCCTCCGCTTTACTGTCCTATGCATCGTGTGTACGTGGCCTACGCAATTCAATGAAATTGTTTTCCGTCGCGAATCAGAGAATTTAGATTAATTCAGTTCCAACCGAAGATTGGTGCGTATTTGAATAAACTATACCTAGTTTATTTTAGATTGATCAACGCAATAATCAATGGTCCAATCTGACAACAATTGATGTGATTGTTTTTTAAAATTTCGTCAACCATACACGTTAGTTATCATTAAATTTGACATCAGATTGGTTTGATTAGCCTTTCAAAAGCCTGTCAAACAACCGCGTCCTATTTTCTGTTCAAAATCTTTGGTTATTAAAAAATTCAAACGTAGTGTTTATTTCCTCTATGGCTAGTCGGGACTTCCCCGATAGTCAAAATAATAATACGTGCAAGCTTTGTTTTAAATTCATCTAAGTTGAATGAAGACTGTATCTTCATTAGTTGTTGTACAGTGACCATAAGACAAAGCCTTTTTACTCACCATGTAAAGGACAAACATCTTATTAAGGCAAATTCATATACTGTGTATGCATTTGCCTTGATATTATGTTTGTCTATATGCCTATTACCATATATATCTAAAACAGCTTATTGGACTGTAATGCAGTTTGTAATGACCTCGGTGGCGCGGCGGTCCTGTTGCCAGATGCAACGCAAGAAGTGCGTATTCTGCAGATATTTGTTCCGACTCTGAGTGTTATTGTACAGTACTCGTAGTTCTGATACCCACGACACAGGGAATGTTAGTATCGGGTTAAGACTACGTGCGTGTAAGTGTTTATTTTTTCTATTTTTGTCTTCAAGGCTGGTGTTTAGAAAAGGTTGTATCGCCACAAGTCACTAGGCGGGCTGCAATCGATGATGGAAATTCACGAAGGGGATTTTCACATTATATTAAAATTAATTATAATAATAGGCTATTCGTAGTGATTACTTGCTCAGTGATAATCATTGACGTGCTCTATTTGCTGCGTGAAACAGGACAATAGGTACTATAAGGTCTACCTAGTGGGCACGGACCGTTCGTTTTGACTAATGACTTGTGCAAGGGAAGCACAATCAACAGATGACAAGCAATTAATTCAATTAATTGCCGCAGTGCTCGAGCAACCCGTGGGGACTGACGGCTCTCGATGATCGAGATGTCTCGATCGATACTAATATTAATTTGCTGATGACCTAAATGTAACTTGTGCTAAATGAAACAGTTTTTCCTATCCAGAATATATTATAATACTTCATAGAAATAAATGTATCCTAGTAATATTATAATCTGGCATATGTTAGACTAATAAGTGTGGTGCTATATGATGTCCATTATGTATATTTACAAAAAAGTCATTTATCAGTCATATAGTTCCCATAATACAAGCTCTGCTCCGTTTGGGGCTAGATGATGATGTGTGAAACTGTCCAGCATTATTTATTTTTTTATCAAAATTAAGAAATACTTTTGTCGATTTGTTACTGACGCGGGTCTCTCACGTACTCGTAAATGCTATATTAGTAAAATTCCCGCCCAAAGCACCTAACAGTATAATTAAAAGTTTTATACGGGTCTTTATCGCGTTTACCATTTTATGAATATTTACGCTACTGCCTTTATTTCTCGACGATAGCTCCATATACTTCAACCAATCCGTGACCACGGTTCTAACACAGTCTTAATGTAAACGCGATAAAGAAAGTAAAAAATTATAATTATTTTACTGATCGCGAAAGTTATAAAACGCCTAACAATAGTATCAACAACGATACTGATTATAAATGCTAAGGTAGTGCTTTATTAACGGGCGATATTTTATGGATTTAAATACGTTCTATTTAAATCCATAAAGACTTTCACTTTAAAAAAATATTATCTACTTTCATGCAACGTTTTTCGTTTTTTGCCTGTCTTTATACAGGCATATACAGATAGGCACACAAACGCTATAATACGGGCACAGGTAGAATATAACGGGCAATATATAGTACCCGTATGCCTTCTATATTGTTTCAAAGACTTTCACTAAAATAAAAAATAATCCATTACTTACATTTTTTTGACCACTACACCGCCGTCTTTTGATTTCATTTTATCATATCCTGGATGGATGGAATGTTATCTCGAAGAGATCGCTTTTTACGATAAGACCGCTAATTGAACCTAGCTCATACCTATGGCTGAAAAAAATATTTGGCTACAAAGATTCCCAAGGCAGTCATTCAAATATTTACTTACAAGGTGTTGAGTGAATCGAACCAGAATAAAAAAAATCCATACAAACCGTAGAACTCCCTTAAACCCAGAGTTGGCTTGTTTTTAAAAAATTAAAAATACGTGTTTTATTATTTATTTTAAAGTTTATTTGTATCGAGTTTTGAACGAATCTAACCAAGGAATAATATTTTCCAAAGTAACTTTACCATCCTGTTTAAAAAAACCTCTTAGGGGTTGATTTTCTAAAATAAGATTAGCCTATGTAATATTCCAGAACCTAAACTACCTACATTCTAAATTTCATCAAACCGGTTGAGTAGTTACAGAGATAAGTGGTAACAAAGATTCACAGACACACACACACACACACATAGATTTTCGAATTTATTGTGTGTTAATTGTTATATATATATATATATGTATATATATCGGGTTATTCAGATGTATAAGTTATATAGTAAAGGATAGTAGATGGGTAATAGGATTAGGTAGGTATTTGAACAAAATTCACCCAAACTGCTTAGACCACAAAGCTGATTTGCTACGCTATACCTTCAAATGGACCACAAACTGAACACACCTCTAAAATCGGAATCCTAGAAACCAATGTGGTCAGTTTATAGCGGCATGAGCTTTTTCGGTATCCAATTGAAATAGATAGTTTCAATTGTAAACCCAATATCATTACGGTAAATATCCCTACCGCAGCAACCGATAATGCATTTAACGGTATTTTGTTTTCTTTTTGATTTCAGAAAAAGTCAATCAAGACTTGTTCCATGTATACAGAAGACTGAATAGAAGACAAACTTTCTCACGAACACTTCAAAAGATAATGGTACTCATATTTAACTGGTACCATTACAAAAATATATGATTGTACATCGTAATAGCAATGTTGTTGACAGCTGTTCTCGTAATACTGTTTAATGGCTAGTTAAACGTTAGATAATCGTGGCATCGTATAACCATTGTTTAGTTACTTGTCAGTATGAAATAATGAGAGTGCCACAGAAAATGGCCGTTGCAGAAGGTAAGCTGTCAGAGAGTAATGGTTACGGGTAAATAGAAAATACTTTGTTTTACTTTGTTACACATTTAATAATATTCCAATTCATTTAATTATTAACTTTTAAAATGTTGTACAATAGGCGGTCTTATCGATCTATACTAGACCACCTGTGGATGAAACTAACAGTACGATTACATGGTGTTCCTACCACATACATAATACCTACTTTGAATGTACTATATGATTATTACATAATATAAACAATTTACTACATAACATGCAGTATATCTACATACTATAAACTTTGTTTAATACAGAAAAGAAATAAACAATAATCAGTCAACAACAATTAGCGACTCAAAGACAAAAAGTGGCTCTTAAGTAAAAAAAATAAGATTGATAGCGATTGTGCACGTCTGATGGTAACAGGCAGTACATTGTACAAAAGTACAGCCTGCACTGCAAAGGAGTTATCAAACTTAGTATGGCTAGCGTGTGTAGCTCTGTTACTCAAAATATTTTAACATACGTTTAGCATAGGCCTACTGGTTACACTGTGGCTACGCCATGCTGTCATAAACACAGTTGTCATCGACAATTACAGTCATTGTACATTGTGGCTAAACAATTATCTAGTTTACTTGATACCCAGTCAGTGCTACTGATAAATGTTTAATTTACACAGTTAATAGACTGACCTATTTATTTATTGTACAGTGTAACTTACGGATTAACTTAGTCCAACGCGTTACAATGCTGAACCAAGGTAACTACAGTGGCGTTGATTTTAGGTACATACCTTATCATGAAAAATATCTAGGATTGGGTATTGAGCAAGCAATCGTTGAACAGCGTTAATGCTCGACAAACTGCAACTGTTCTGCAGATATTTATTGTATGGTACTACTGTACTTGCAATCCGATACCCACTATTTTGGGAATCCTAATGTAGGGTTAGGACTATGTATGAGTCTGTTGGATGTGATGTCTGGATGTTCGTGGGTAAGGATCTTTGTAATAGCTCAACGGATTTAATTGTCATTGAAAATAAGTAAAGTTCATGATCTAGATCATAGGCTATATTTTACTCGGGTACCGTTCGGGCGAAGCCATGGGCCCTCCGCCCATGGCTAGTAAATAATAAAAATACAAGGAGTCCTGGCCAAAAAATTGATAAAGTAATTTATATGTTTAGTAGCTTTGTTACCTTAACCCGGTGGACTGGATGGCATAGTTTGTGTAAAGTCATGTAGTGAAGGTGAATCGATAAATGAGACTATTTATCGTAGCACTGTTTTAAGGAGGTACATGTTCAGCAGTAGACGTCTATCCCCTTTAACCTAAACAATCGGCATATTATATTTGTTTGTCCGCTGAAGTCTAGAAAAAGGTTCCAATGATTTCGATTAAACTTACAGAATATGAGATTTTGAGGACGCAAAAAACGAACTAGCTGGAAAAAGTCTTAGAGCTGGAAAAATATTCATAATGGAAAGAAAAAGTTAGAAAGGGTTCTGAAAGTAGGTACAAGTGTCGGTCAGCCGCCAACTTGCCAAAAAAACTGTATTAGATACGTCGTTATCCCAGTTCCTGAGCAAAGCTCAGACTTCTACTAGTACAGATCGATGATGCGCAACGATTTTGTCAATTCAACAGCAAAATCTTTCTGTAAATAGGTACTTAACCTACCTTACAAAAAACCCGCTCTGGCAAAACTACTCCACAAAGTAGTGAAAACGTGACGTGCAAAACTGTCGACAGGTTTCACTTAAAACACCTACAATCTGCGATTCAAATCAACTTTATCATCCGAGAAGGCAACAAAGCGTGAGCGACTCCAAGTTTTCCGGGGCCTGTGTCACACCTGCTACTTTCCCACAAATTGTAACCGGTTTGAACTTGCGAGGAGCCTTCTTCTCTACATAATTAATTCTTCATTCGGGCCAACTTCGACTTGGACAGGAACAAGCACTTAAATAGTCCAAATTGTGTCGGAGACGCGCCCATTTTTAATTAGTCCAAAAGAGCTCTTTCATTTTTAATGACCGCGTGCCTAAGTTTTGTTGTTAATTAGAGCTGTAATCAAACGAGGTGCCGCGATTGCAACAACTCATTTTCGTTGAAAGACACAAGTCGTTTTCGTCAGCTTACAGCTGTTTAGCTGAGGTGCATTTTGCACTCAAGTAATATTGCTTTGAAGATGCTTTGTCCTAATATTTTGACTTGACTTCTTGATTATGGCTTGTGAGACTACTTCTCACAATTTTGTCAATTCGTGGAATTCGTTTTATCTCGACATACAATAAACATGCGCATTGATGGTATGCCATGTCAACTTTATGTACGGCTTGGCGGGTCACGTGAGTTCGGAAAAATAGGCGATCATTTTTCCTAACTAACAACTTAGCAACCTGTCAGAAGGTGGCATCCTGGTCCATTGAGCAATATATTTTAGGGACCATCGTGGAACTTTCGACAGAGAGTGGAGAAAAAAAAAGGATAGGAAGAAAGAGTAGGAAGGATCTGAGGCACACTTTGTCCAGCAATGGGCTAGTGGGATATATTTGTTAAGGAAATATATGTATGTACAAAAATATTTCCACGTGATCTCCACATAAAGACGCCGTGTTATGTTATTAACAGGTTTTGTTATAATTTTTATATGGACATGATAATCACCTCTCTTGGCTCAAATATTTGCTGGACGAAAACTTTTTTAGGGTCATCTTTGTGTTTGTCACAACACAAACAATACAACTACTGTACAGCTTTTTGTAGTTTTAATTTGTATACAATAAAAAATAAAAAAATACCTACCTAGAACATGTTTACCACCATGTTTACTGTAGCTCTATTACGGCAGGTAAATAAATAACCTAACAAAACAGAATTTGAAATAAATGACGACACGCTGTTCAAAACATCATGACGTGAGTGAAAAAATCTGTTTTGCAAATTGAAATATAGCCATTTAAATTGTTTCAATCTCACACAGGCCTCCATATTGCAAAACAATGCGTCTGACAAATCAATCCCAGAGTTTAGCGCGAGCCTGTCTGCGACAGCCAGTTTGCGTTACATGCTGCCGTGGAAATGGGGATAGAGAATTGAAATTGTGTCTTTTTTCGGGTAACCACAAACCAACGTACAATGCAGAAAGGCCTTCATCTGCTGGATCTTAAAGGTTGCGGAAAGTAGGTGGATTTAGATAGCCCAAAACCGTCCGTTGTGGTACACTTTTTCTGTGGAGACCTTTGTCCAGCAGTGGACTTAACACGCTTTTGATGATGATAAAGGATCATAATCTATTTACGTGATTTATATGTATTTATATGCATATTAGTCATGTAGTTCCCATAACACAAGCTGTGCTTAGTTTTGGGCTAGTTGATGCTGTGTGAAAATAAATCGGAGTTTTATCACAAACTGTAGAACTGATCTGTGGCAATTGATGCCTTCCTGATCACTTCTATTTTAACATCGTTCTCTGGCTCAGCTTAAGTTCGTTATGTCCGTATGACGGATGGTTATCCCATTATTCATACTGTAGGAGTAGCGTGATGCCATTCCAAACGTTTGGACAGCGTCGGGAAAGGGTAGATCATTGTTTTTAGCTTTCATTTATTTTAATGTCCGGTTGGGAAAATTATAAATATCATTAGTATATCAAAGCTTGGCCAAATTGTGGAACTTTCATGCGACTTGCAATTCTGCTCAGCGATGATTTTGACCGGTATATAATTACCTGGGGATGTGGACGACTGTAGGCACATATCATTGCTGAATAATGTACCTGTGTCTGGTTTGATAAACATGACGCATCTAATAGGCAAATAAACAAAATACCACCTGGCCTATCGCATACAATCACGCTATTCCTCTCCGCGCATAATTCACCGGTCGGCCCACAATAGAGCATCGGCACACATACATCGCTGGCATTACGCATATTAATCAGCCAATTTCAATGGCTCTAATTAGTTCTGACAGTGACATAGTTACACTAAGCGATGAACATGATTCTAGAGGTACATACAGACAACGTTCTGAAAAAGCTAATATTTGATTCTGAAAATGTGTTCATTATGTACCTAGAATGGTTTTTTATACAACTAAGATGGTAAACAAGTATACGGGCTACCTGTCGGTAAATGATTACCGTAACCTATAGACACAATACCAAAGGTATCACTCGCGCATCTCGTCGCGCGACACTAACACGTAATGAGTGAAAAGTCTCATGTACCTGTAATTTCACCGGTATCCATAACTTTTAAGAATTCGAGAATTACTGCTTGGTGGAAGAAACGGGTATGTTGGTAGAACATCTCTGGAAAATCTCTTTTACAACGATATCTTCTTCTTGTAAATTCATTTATATGAATTTAATTTATTTTGTTTTTGATAAAATATAAATTTGACCATAAGCTGTGTAGATTTCTGTATTATCTGAAGTGGAAAATTATGTACGAAATCTTCGAAGTTTTGCCATTAACACGTGTGTAAACTTAGTCAAAGAAACTAAGCTTGTAATAGCGTGAATAAACTTTAATGTGTGATCTGCCTTACACAAGTTTACGCATAAAGTTAGAACTTACTTACAATATTTAACCGCCTCTATTGTCTTAGAAATAATAGCTTGAGAAAGTATCTTCGTATGTACAAAACAGATGCCACAAAAGGTCATTTTATGGCAACGTTTTTTTATGTTCACTGTCTGATCCAAGATATATTTACGGAGATTTTTCTATACGAAACGTTGTTAAGCTAACCTAAAATTAAAAGAATAATTGAGCATATATACAAAAACTTAGTTTGTTTAAAGATTTTTACTTGGAAACGCAACGAATGAATTAATTTAAAAAATGTTTGCTTAAATACAGATACTTTGGTTCTTAGGCTAGTTTGTAAGGTTGATACATTGATATGTACTCAACTAATTCGTCATGCAATTAGTATTGCCTATTTAGTATTATTTTATTTTCATCGCACTACGCCAAGCAATCACCGTAAAAGTTCGACTAGAAATACAACTAAACCGTCTATAACACAAAGCTGAAACACAATGACTGGAAGACAATGAGTGCGGGCTGCACTCGCAAACACTGTTCAGCGCTCGGCTCTGTCTGTCACTGTCAGACGTAATTACCGCCATTGAGATTGCCTGATTATTATGCGCATTGTTACCGTCCATATCACGCTCTCCATATAAACAAAGTAACGTATTTGCTGCTTTTATTAGCGGTCTTCACGCACTAAGTCAGACGCGGACTTATGTTTTTCACACCTATAACTATATAGACTGATTTGTAAGGTACAATTACTATTTTTTATAATTGCAGTATTACTTACTTTAAAAAAAAAGGATAATCTCCATTAAGTAAAACTTCCTAACTTCAAAATTTAAAGTACTTGTCCTCCATGTAGCATGGCCGCAGGATACACTGTATATTACTTTGTCAAGATACAATAATAATATGTCTCGCACAAAACAGGTTCTCATCATCATCAGCCTATATTAGTCCACTGCTGGACATAGGCCTCCCCTAATGAGCGCCATAGCGCCCTGTCTTCAGCTTGCCGCATCCAGCATCTGCCTGCAGTCTTTCGCAGATCGTCATCCCACCTGGCCGGAGGGCGTCCTACACTACGTTTGCCGAGTCGCGGTCTCCACTCAAGAACACGTTTACCCCAGCGGTTGTCGGTTCTTCGCGAGATATGACCGGCCCACTGCCACTTCAGCTTGCTAATTCGTTGAGCTATGTCGATAACTTTGGTTCTCTGACGGATGTATTCGTTACGAATCCTATCCTTCAGAGAGACTCCGAGCATAGCTCTTTCCATAGCTCGCTGAGCGACTTTGAACTGGTGGACCAGCCCTATCGTGAGTGTCCACGTCTCAGCTCCGTAGGTCATGACGGGTAGGACGCACTGATTGAAAACTTTCGTTTTCATGCATTGCGGTATGGATGACGAGAAGACTCCACGTAGTTTTCCAAGCGCTGCCCAGCCTAGCTGGATCCTCTTGGCCTCCTTCTCGAAATTGTTTTTACCCAACTGCAGAATCTGCCCAAGGTAAGTATATTCGGAAACAATTTCGAGAGAGGTTCTCATAGTGGGTTAGTATACCGTTAGTTAAGAACCTTAAAAATTAATAACATATTGTGTTGAGAATATATATATTTTTATATAGGTAGGTATTTCAATGCAAGCCTTTATAATAACCCTTTCCACCCTGTCTACCACCCAACCCAAAGAAGTTCACAGTTGAACAGCGCTCGAACGTACGCTTTGATGCGACCAAAGCCTAACAAAATCTAGTTAGTAAAACTAGTCTGGTCCAAAATTATGCCTAAATTCCAACTTTGCACTCCCGCAAAAATAGCGGCACATTTTCTACGCAGCACAAATTGATCGACTAAACAAACCACTAAACATTATGCTCGTTTTCGACGAAGTTTTAACAACTCGGGCACTAAGTTCGTCATAACTGACGTTACGAAGACTAGGTTCGATAAAATTACCACTTTTTGTTGATAAATGTGCCCCGTCCGCTGCTGGCTGCTGTTTATGTGCCCATTAACTTGAAATACTCACTTATTAATGAGAAATCTGTTATAATTACGATTATTGTTACCTCTAACGCTGAAATTGGCTTTCTCGGACGTGAGTTTGGATTTGTAGTACCAACGAACGAAACAATCGTTTATTACCTGAACCCACCTAGATACTTACAACATTATCTACGAAAATAAAGTAATCATTGAAAAGCGCTAGGAAAATAAAACATATATTTTTCAGCTGCAATTCAACGTGATCTTTTGAATTGAGTCTCGTTATGTTTTTAATGAATCTCGATCGGATTTACCTGAGTAGGTACCCAACTCTATTCCCCGAATTCTATCCTACACGTACAGCTTGTCCGTTAAACTAATCGGATTACCGTAAACCCGCCATTGCTTGCCCCAAATGTCAGCGTCAAAGGTAGGGGTATTTATAATCACAGCTTATAGGATGGCTAGTTATGTCCCGTCATTCCTAATATAAATTGACCTACCTTGGTGGCCACCCATCACGTATTCGAAAGAAAAAAAAATAACCTCACAAATTATTTTACCAAGCTAGGTATGTTTGTTTAAGTGTATGTAGAGGTAAATAAATTCGATTTTATTTTTTATTTCTCCACAGAAGAAAAGTCAAATAGAAACTCTCTCATCCCGTAAAAGAAGAATATCAAATCAATTGAGTTGATGCGATAATGAGTAATACCATAATTTGGCTAATCACTGTCAAATCGGTATAAATCGGACTCAAAAAAAATCAAGTCATTTCAATTCTATAAAGATTTTTTCAAGAAAATAACTTCGTGTGCTCTGACTTATCTGACTTACAATGAACATTTAAAGTAAGAATTGGCTACGCAAGTCATCTTATAGCTTACTATCGAAACCAAGCAGTAACAATATCGCCGTAACCGAAATCAGCTTGGATGACATAATCATCATCATCAAAGCTGTCTAAAATCATATACACGTCATGAACTTTGAAAACCTTGGTAAAGTAGTTGCGGTGGCGGTGTAGAGGTTGTTCAGGGGAACTTACAGAAAATAACCAGGAGTCTGTTTGCGCTTCTAACTGAAATGAACATTGAAATTGCTGGATCAGCCGCCTGATTCCAAACGCACGGAAAGTTCTGGTTAATCTGCCGAAACTTCTGGTATCGAACCCGCACTACAATCACAATAATAATATAATAATTATAATAATAAAATGATTTATTTAGCCAAATTGTAGATTTTCACCTATATAGTTGAGTCCTTCATGAGCAGCCGGCAATTGTCTGAGACGGCACGACTAGCCGTGCATAAAGGAGTGTTAGTGCCGACATAAATGTATGGAAGTGAAAGTTGGGTATGGCAGAAGGAACATCAAAGTCGAGTGAATGCAGTGGAGATGAGAGCTTTGAGAAGTATGTGTGGTGTAACTTTAAGTGATAGAGTGAGGAACAGCGTGCTAAGAGAGCAGTGTGGAGTGAATGAAGATGTAGTAACGAAAGTTGAGAAAGGTATGTTGAGATAGTTTGGGCATATAGAAAGGATGGACGAAAGTAGATTAATAAAACAAGTATACAAGGCGAGCGTGAATGGGATAGTTGGTAGAGGAAGGCCTCGGCGAACGTACTCTGACCGAATTGGAGACATTTTAGAGAAAGGCCAGGTCAGAAGTACACTAAACCACCGAGCCTGTATGAAGAATGTGATGAGGATGAATGAAGCGAAAGAGGTATGCCAGCATCGTAGCAAGTGGAAATCCTTGGTCTCTGCCTACCCCTCCGGGAAACAGGCGTGAATATATGTATGTATGTATAGTTGAGTCCCTGTCTTCCGGATCACAGCACAATCATGTTGGTTATTTCTCAAGTAAAAGATTGCGCTCGCGCAAGACCGAATCAACGTCAGTAAAGGCTCTGCCACGTGCTAGTGAGGACTGTCTAGTGAGGTCGTAAACTCGCCTCCGAGATACAATTTTTACACTAGTTCGGGGGATAGTGGACAGACAAACTGGGCAGCATCGCTGCTAGCGGCAGGCTTTTTACAAAAACCTTAGCAGTTTAGTATTATATGAGTCTTGACGTTTACCGCCAACAAGGTTGTCTAGAAGAGATCGCATTTAAGCGATAAGACTGCCCATTGTACTTTTAGTTATATTCAGTTTTTGTTTATTTTATTATCTTGTGGTGTACAATAAAGTGTTTTTATTATTAGCCGCCGTTCGGTTTTTCAAAAACAATTCCCATTTGTGCGGGTGGTGGCGCTGTTGTCGCAGTCCGGCTTTCGTGATTGGCCGATTCCGCTCATTGGCAGCTGTGGAGATCCAACCATCTCCAGTAACGCAAAGGGCCGCCAAATTCAAATTAAGAAGCGCAAACAGAGGTAGGTATTTCAGTTACTTAATATTAGCATAAATTCTGGTTATTCTGAAGCTCCTGATGCCCATACCCATTCTGGATACCCCAATAATTAATGAATATGTATACAGGAGCAATGATATCAAACTTAACACAGCCCACGGGAAATCAACCCTTATAATCTGTGTGGTACAGCTAAGAATAGGTTTTTGAACCTTGACGGCTGTTAAAATCAGTTGTGGTGTGAATCGTAAGTACTCTTCAAAACATCGGGGTGTTGTGGGCGAGTACCTTAGTGTGATTATTATAAACTAATTCTCAAACTTTAGGGACTTCAAGCATTTATGCCGATAACCTGTTAGACAAAAGTTTTTGGTATGTTCGTTTAACAAAGTTAAATAAAACAGTTTCATTACAATGTTTGTTGGAATTGTTTCTTATTTTTAAGCTACGTAGAATATTTGGGATGCCAGCTCGCGGGATAATTACGATGTAAAATGACTAAGTATTGAAAAATAAAAAACAAAAACCGAGTTCAAATGACGGGAAGTTAAAAAAAAGACTAATATGAAATTTCATGTCTTATTTTTTACCTAAGGAGTAGTATTTTTACATAAAATTTATGAGACCACCTCGAAATATATCCTGTCCATTAATAAATAATCAATAGAATCTGTTCACAATTGGCGAAGATATCGCGTAACATACACACACAAAAAATACAGACTAATTGAATCCCGCCTCCTTTTATAAAGTCGGTTGAAAAGCGAGTATATTAACAGCTATAAAATAAGGGATGATCATCATTGTCTAGTGGTCATATCGTGTGACGATAAAATTCAGAATTATAAGCATTATTAATGCTACGATCGAACCTCAAGTTATGTAGAGCATATTCTCGTTCATTTGCATGCTAATAGAGAAGTGCAGTTCCAAGAACCTTTCAGCGCTTTCAGATAGTGCATACGTGTCGGCATTTGAGCACTCTTTGTCTCGTATTCCTCTTAAGGTCTAGTTAACTGCATAGCCCTATTGTATTGCTAGATAATGAATAAGATTACTCATTTTGCGCTGAACTAAGTGCAACACGAACTTAAAATGTTTTTTTGGATAAACGAGTGTTCAATTTGGTCTTATAGATATTGAGCACTTTAGCACTTATTCAAAATTTTAAGATGTATTGTATATTTTTATTTTGGCAATTTTTCTTTATGTAAAATAAAAGCCAATCTAGTGCGACCATAAACAACTACTATATACATATTGCGCAAACTGAAAATAATCCTACAACAAAAAAAACACGCTTTAACTTCCAAACATCATATTTGGCACATGCCCGCGTTTTTGCAAATAATTAGTATTGCACGTGACAGGTTGCATGCTCACCGCCGCTTATTGGAACACGAACCGATGTCACAAGCCTTCGAATTTTTATTTATTAAATAATCCTATTAATTCAATATTCAGCGTCTCATAATAGTTTCGTGACTCAAGTTTAAAAGTCTTGTACAACGTAAACACAAACACACTACAAACAAATTTAAAACAGCAAAATTTATGCTTCCTGATATGGAGACAACCGAAAAACCCTAAACCTCTTTATATCAGTAAAGATAGCAGGTAAAACAGGGCACAAATAAATAAATACGACTCCGTACGAATACGTTTTGTGCTAATATTTCACTTTTATTGTATCTTACACGTACTTCGCTATATTTATTGCTCACCTACGTATTGTGGGTACACTTGTATAAAATATAATGTTACAGGGTGCACTTAATAGGTAATATTTTTACACCAATTGTTACCGACGCCATAACTGTGCCTGCTACGCGAACTATATTAATGCCGGTATTATGTTATTAAGCTGTTCGGGCTGGCTTACTGCTTTGTTAGGGAGGCACTTGCTGGAGCTTATGACGCGATTCGTGTTTTATGATACTCGTACATTGAGACCTTCATGAGTGGCCTAGTGAATAGAGCCTATTTCTGAAGACCTTGATATTTCAAAGTCTTCAGGAGATTTAAAGTATCAGAGGTAGTTTTTGGGAACCTCTGATGCTCTACAATTGGTGTTCGGGAAATATTTGTAGCAATAGATAAAACTGGATGATTCTAGTTTTTGTTTGGCCGTTCGTATGAGATTGTGTAATGGCAAATTCTGGTGTCGTAGTTTTAAAGTCGTAGTTTGTAAAAGTGTTAACCATATACGAATATTACAGTTTCATGAGTGGCTTTTAAGCAAAAATGTATTCAATCACTAAAAACAATTCCCCTTACTTATCAGTATAAGATATAAAAAAAATATTCATAAATGTTTTGTAACGAAAATGTTGCTGTCATAAAACCGTAATCTAGAAAATAATTTTCTATCATAAAATATGTACTTATATGGGTACGATCCTTCCGAAACTCATTATAATGTAGCCCTCGAAAGTAATTTTTAAAACGCACATTAATAATTATAAACTGAAACTAGAGTTAAGTACTTACTGAATATGCTTAATTTATTATGTTTTCGACTTATGATTGATAAGGTACGCAAAATCATTCTTTTAAATAATCAACCTTATTACGTGATACGTAAAGTCGAATTTCCCGCTAAGTTAAATTAGCAGGGTATATACAGATTATTCGGAAAATCAGTGTGGCTGACAGTAGGTCGATTACCGTCCGGGACATGGGTTCAAAGACTGACGATAAGTCCCAGGTATTCTGGACAGTATTGGGTAAGGCCATTAGCTTCATTAGATTAAATGCTATTGAAAACGTTAAACATAAATATTTCCTAGAAAAAACATTTGGTCAGAAATAAAGTAGGCACGCACTCGTAATTAGCATATTGCATATTATATCTAAATAAAAAATAATTTAGCCTTATCAGCGTCAGATTACGCAGAAAATCTAAGTCAAACTTGAGAAGGTAATCAATGAGGTTTTGTTAATTTATAAGACATTTAAGAGTATGTCTTATTGAATAAAAAAAGGAAAATACTTTTTCGTACACCTTAACAAATAATAAATTTATAATAACTTTTTACTTACATACAGACATACCTTCTCACTATACCTACTATTTTAAATACCTACTTATTATGTTGTACTTAGGCTAGGTATGTTTGTTTAAGTGTAAGTAAATAAATGCCCTTTTATTTTTATTTTTTATTTTTAACTATAATAAACAAAATCTTATTCTTAAGACTGTACAAAGGGTATTCTTGTCGCTGAGGAGCTTCTCTCTCTCTTTGTCTCATTCTTAAATTTTATTATAGCAGATTGAAACGAACAGTACTAAAGTAATAACTGATTTATAAAAACATATAAGTGCTTACCAATAAATCGTATCCACATGTAGCTAATAATTAAAAAAAAAGTTGTTATATACCACGGTAAATTTACTAAAAATATAAGTGTGCATTTATAATCCTGGAGTTGAGACTGATGGCAAGGTTATCAAATTTTCACGGTATATTGTCGCAAGCAACTCATGCTTGCCCAGTCCATAAAAACAGGCCAAGGCAATCGCCATCAATGGCTTTTTTTACCCTTTTCAACCATTGCAAAGCCAATTGAAAGCAATAATCGTCAAATATTGACACCAAATACATATACCTGTTGAAGAAATGATCATAAAGGGTGTGTTCCATTGGTGCAATTATAAGTGAACACTAACTACATAACATCAACTGAACGTAATTAAGGCCGTTGTCCAACGCGTAAGGGATGACAGAAACCCGGATATTGCCGTCTAAACTAAAGCCTAGTCCGGCCAAAAATCACATCGCAGTTCATAAGATGTATTCGTTTAAGCGTGTTTACATTTGCCGACACGATAAGGATATCAGTGTCATTAAGAAATAAAAAGTTATCGAAAAATTTACAATTTGCAACTTTTTTTTAATTTAAAAAGTTTAATTTGGAAAATGTTTCGCAAAAGTAAAATAAAAATGTTTTAAACTGTACGTACATAAGCACATTCATAACGTCTACGCAAATATTTCCAGAAAATTTACTTAAAAATCATGCCGGACCAATGAAATGATTCTGACGACTTATTCGGCACTCCGGCAGTTTTGGTAATATACCTAGCAGCCCTGTTTCCGTAAAATGTCGCGGCTGTATCGAGCGACAATGTGCGCTAAGTGGTACGTCATTTTGTTGACGGGAATTTTTTAAAGAGGACGTGTTAATAGCCTTTACTTACTTTAGAGGCGGAGCGAACGAGTAGTACATAGTTTGTGGCAACACTTTAATGCTTGTAAAATTGCGGAAAACATTTTTCACGCGTATTTTCAAAAGCGGTGGCAGTTGTCGCTTTTCTACGGGTGATGTTTTTTTGACACTATAAGAATGCCATGTGAAAATGCCGCAGGATTTTTATTTATAGGTACAGTCGCTTAATTTCCTCATGGATACGATCGTCCTTTATCGAAACGTGACCCGGGTGATTTCTATCAAAATACAAATGTTATACTTTACTGCACAGTATAATCTTTCTCATTAATAGATTAGCTACCTTCTAAGAACTAAGGACGCAATAGTAAAATCGGGATGGTAGTGATACCATAAACCGTGGAAAACCATAAATGCCGCTTCATAGAGCTGACCCCTCACTCTTAACGGAGTAGGAGCTCCTTCCTCCGCCAAGCTCCATCCACGGCGCTCTCTGCTACTCGGAGAGACACGCAGAGAAGGTTATATCCCCCCTACCCCTATATTTTTTATTTCTAAGCTACTGTACCTATGTAAAGTAGCTTACTTTTCCTCATGGATACGATCGTCCTTTATCGAAACGTGACCCGGGTGATTTCTATCAAAATACAAATGTTATACTATACTGCACAGTACAATCTTTCTCATTAATAGATTAGCTACCTTCTAAGAACTAAGGACGCTATAGTAAAAACGAGATAGTGATAGGTCTTAATAAAGTTTATGTACCTTACTTAAAAGAAAACTCTAGCCAGTTTCTTTTAATGAAAGTGTTCAGACTTCACTTCAACAAAAGCTGTTTATTACCAGCACGTTTTAGCTGAGAAAATCTATTACGACGATGTCGGTGGCATATCGGTGATATTGCACAACCATTTGTCAAAGCACGTTCTCGTAAAGCCACACTAATAATGTAGATATATGGGCAGTAATTAAATGTGGACACTTAGCTCGGTAATTACTGGTCTGAGGCATTGCTGATGGATACGCTCGTTAGTACAGTCAGGCGTTATTGGAAGAATAAGTTGAGATAAAGACGACATGTGATTAAAAATACCAATAAGCAATGAGTTCTATTACTGTTAGTACTGCACTATTTTCCAATGCATTTATTAGTCGTACAATCGATTATGAAATTAGGAAACGGTTTGTCCTCAAAGACGTTAAAAGAGCGGCTGGAGAAAACGTCGATTCTGAAGAACGTTTTAAAAAATATATTTGACCAATCCGCTTTTGGTCAAAAAGCATATGACAATTTTATTCCAAAAACTATCGTGAACTTGACTATTCATATTGTAAAAACGGGAGTTATCATATACCGTACTATCTACTACTATCGGTGAAGGCACCGACTAAGTTTCAAGACTCATTCTGAGAGTCTTCATCAGGGTGAGTGATCGCAACGTTCTTCCTCCGCATCGCGTCGTGCACTACGACCTTGCCTTCACCGGTAGTACGGTACGTGAAAATTCCCGTTTTTACAATATGAATAGCATATGACAAAATAAGTTACACCCAACAATTAATACTATTAGCAAGAATACACAAAGGCCCACATTACAATACTGGTTTTAGAAATAACGATACGGGTACGACCCACAACCTAGTCTATATTGTAGATATTCTCTACCCTCACACGAGGTAACATGTACCACACAAAGCACCATCTCAATTGCATACTGTCCAATTCGAAATAATAACAAGTACAGTTGCAGACTTGTCTACATAGTCGTGAATTAGGCGCATTAGGCAACTGGCCCCGTAATACACTGTGACAATGCGTTTATCCGTGATTATGTACCACACCACACTGTTTATCGACCTCGAATTTCCGCTTTAACGTTATAAATTTAAGGACTATTTTCACGTGGTGTGGAAAGTGGCTTTAGTGCCTTCGGTTTTTGGCAGAGTAGTGACTATTTGTAGCATGAGATAACAGCACACGAGCCGGCAGTAGGACCTGTTGATGATAAGCGCCGTCGTCGATAAGGCCTTGCCCTGATGGACGGACCGACGGTGAATTTCGGCGAATGCATATTTCATGAGTTGATTAAATAGTTCACGCTTTGAATTTGGTCACACATATATATGTATGTATATGTGGTGAGTACTGCATCGTGACGCAGTTTCGAGGTAATTTTGTTGGGGTTCGGAATTAGATTTACCTCTTGATAGAAGTTAGTTAATTAGATTAGGTATCAGTACTGCGCCGATGGCAAGTTGTGTACTTTGATGTATACATGAAAGTTATACTTTACAGTTACGGGAATATTGGTATATGATATTAATAACTTTAATGGGCAGAATCACCCCTATTGGAATAGTATACATATTTTGGCCCGATTAAGTGCGACCGTTGGGGATAGAAGCCCCAATTACACTAACGAAATGACATTGGAGAACAACTCATTTTACCAGGCACAGGTCCAAAACTTTAAAACTTGAAGAGGGGATACTTCTCGAGCTAAACTTACACATTTTCAAGTTTTAGAAATTTTGGTTATCGCTAAGCCGACTAAATGAGTATCATTACCTCGTTCTCATTGCCATAATGCCATTAAGCTGGTGTAAATAGGGGGCAGATCTTGAAGAGCCTTCAACTCTGCCATCTTATCCTTTTTTCCAATGCCGATTTTCATAATAGTGCGCCAAAAGTTAAATGTTATTACATCGCAGATCCTTGAGAGAAAAATGCATAAAATATGCATGCTAATGCCTTTCACTAATAGATTTAAAACAACATTGTAATATTTTGCTGAATTATATCTGCTGGCCCAATGCCATTATGTCAGTATGAAAGTATCTAGTACTGAACTTTAACGGGCACTTGAGTTTTATCGCAAAGTTAAATTCTCTAAAAGGTCCGCATAGCCCGAGGTTCAAAATACTAGTTTATCGTCCTCGAGCAGTTAGTATTAATCAATAAATCACAGTGGAGCCTTTTTCCAACAAATGGAACAACCGATAAACATTCATCTTCAATACATAGTTGACTAAACGGCATGTTTCTAAAAAAGAAGTATGGTCTCACTTGAGCGTGCGATTGCTACATACTCTTGCCGATGGGAACCTACAAGCTTTTCTCGAAAGCGAGTTCAAATTAGTGTGGCATTTTTAAAGCTTTCGTATATTCTCGTAGTAATATTGCGTTTATGTTCAACGACATTACTACGAGAATCTACGTAGCACCGACTTCAACCAGTAAGTAGTGCATATAATAATAATTTGCAATTTTATATTTTTTTCATTTTAGTGCCTGTTTTAAGTACCTTTTGCTTGTTTGTTTTTAAGTTGGTTTAAATTTGTTTTTTTGAGCTTTGTTTATTTTTCCATTTTTATCTGACTGACTCGGTAGAGTCCATTCTAAGATATACATGAAGCGGCAGAGAGATGACGACACTTTGTCATAGCGTTCTCGCTACGAATACGAAAATAACTTGAATCGAGAACTAAAAGTAAAGCATCGGTCGTCATACGAACCGCGTGTGCAATAGGTAAGCAATGAATAAACGAGCGGGCCGAGTGCGAGCGATAAAAATGATATATGTGCTCTGATGTGGACAACGTACAACTACTACTTTATTTGTTACTTGTACGCCATCTACCAATTCGTGGAACAATTTTTAAAACTATATTTTATGGGTACGACTAATGGTCTTAAAATTTTATAACGGTGTAGATTGTGTAAAATGTGATTAAGCAGTGCGGGATTTAGTGCAGTAGTTTTTAGTGATCTGGTTTGCCCCTGGCTTCAGAATAAGGTAAACAACTTTGTTTTCATCAGGCAAAATGGTGTTTTGTCTGAGCTAGAAACATTTAATTAAAGTTAACATGAAAATATCTGGTTTTGTAGAAAAGCCCGCCTAAGACGCAGAAGGTTGCGGGTTTGGCCTCCGCGGGACAGATGTCTGTATGATCTGGAATTATTCATCTCTGGTCTGGGTATTTTCTATGTATAATATGTATGTATTTACAAAAAAGTATATAAGTAGTATATATCAGTCATTTAGTTCCAATAATACACGCTCTGCTTAGTTTGGGGCTAAATTATGCTATGTGAAAAATGTCCAGCATTATTTATTTATTTAAACTAAAACAATAAAACTGAAAACATTTTGATAAGCAATACAAAAATATATTTGATTAGTAATTTGTCGATTCAATGTTAAAAATTCCATCTGTGAACAGTAGGTACACAGCCTTTTCTACGAAATAATGGTTCACTTTTTACCTAATGACCTCCTAGTATGGGTTTCAAGGAGCAAGGACAGACGTCTTCCGGAAAGATACCGGGTCAGAAAGGTAAGCTTTTTGAGAAAAGTTACAAAGAAAATGCCATGAGTCGTGCTTAGTGTAAACCTGTCGATTACTTTAACTAGAATTTGGTATACATTTTAAAAATGATAAGAGAAATCATGCTTAGGGTTTAATTTAAATATTTGTTTGCCATTTTTACATTTAAAAATGGTCTATATTTCTAAAGTCATCCCCAAATTAATCAAAAACTACAAGAAGCCAACCAAAACGATTTAAAAAAAAATGGCCAGTGCACGGCGCAACGCGGAAGGAGAAAGTCGCAACCACACACGCTGATGAAGACTCTCGGAATGAGTCGAAACTTAGTCGGTGCCTTCACCGATAGTACAGTACGTGAAAATTCCCGTTTGTACAATATGAATGTAAAAAAATGGTGTTCATCCAATAAGGTTGGATATTCAAGCACATAGGCAACGCGGAACCTCTTTACTGAGCTTATACGCCGTCTTTCTGTCTGTCTGTCTGTCAGTCACAAGGCTGTATCTGTATAACCGTTATAATATAGATAGTTGGCACAGAATACGTGCTACTATAATCTCATCAGATATGGCAAATAACATCAACAAGTAAAAAGTCCAAAATGGGCAGACTGTTGAAACCATATACAAACATTGTAACACATTTTACAGTTTAACAATAAATTATTCTGATTCATAATACTACGAACGCAAAGTTTTAAAGTATTTGTGTTTATATTGTGCTACACAAGAGGCCTCGGCGGACCACCAGTTAGGTGGGTGGTTGGAAACGTTGCCGTTCAGGATAAGAACTGGATGAGAAAGGTCCAGAACAGACACAAGTGGCGTTTCATGTCCTCCGTCAAACGCAATTTTGAGGTGCTCCCTCAATGCTCATGGGCAGCAGTTAATTACCATGAGCTGCTAATGATCATAATTGTGTGTAGTAGGGAATCCATAGTACACGAGTCGCTCTTGACCGATTTTGTAAATTAAAAACCAAACCCACTCATTTTTTATGCAACCGCATACCGAACTTACCCAAGCCAAATCGTAATACCATGTATTTTACTATTCTACTGCTGATTTAGAAGTACAAATAGAACGTCATTAATCATAATTACGATTTTGCTATTAGTATTATCTCATTTTAAATAAATATTGATTGAACTTGCAGCGCCCTTACAGGGTCCATGTACTCCCCTACAGCTACTTTGATGTAATACCTAAGCTGATGTACATTTGAGCATGAATAAATGAATATGAATGAATGAATGAAAGTGGTTTATTTGACACCAACAAAACACATGATGTTTCGTTTACCGCTCAGAGGTCCTTTCTCATGACAATTCCGTTGGATTCCCACGACCGTCGAGCGTAGTCATGGACGGTGCTCATGAGGAAGAACCTCTAAACGATCAACGAATCGTCAGCAGGAAAATGGTAAAGTACATTGTATAGTCGTAGTAATATCCTAAAATAATACCAAAGTTTCAATGCTAGAATTGCAGGTGCTTGGATATTCAAAGATCACAATAAAATATTGGAGTGGCGGAGTACAAAAGGCATCGTAAGTTTAGCTTATCGCCTTTCGTGGCCCGTTAGCCACAACCGCACAATTGATTCTACTATTCTAGCACACCCAGTCCGGGACTTTACTAGGTAGCTCCGCCTTTTGAATATTATCATATTTTACACTGTCAATTACAGGGTGTACCTGATTTTGTTTACGGCGATGGTTTCACAGCTTGAATCTTTGAAGGAATTTGTTGCACACAATTTGTAGTCAAAATTTAATTGTAATCAAATCTAATGTACAAATATGTGTTGACCTAATGAGCAGTACCCCGATATCTGATCTGAAGATCGTGGGTTCCACTTGAAAAATTTATGTGCACATCAACACGTGCTCAAAACGGTGAAGGAAAACATCATGAGGAAACCGGCATACCCTAGAACCAAAAATTTAAAGGCATGGGCTTCCCTGTCACGTTGAATGCTAACTACTTGCAAAACGTGGGCATGTACCGAATGTAATGTTTGGACATACCTCTGAAAACCTTCTACTTGGTATCCTCAAAGACCGACGCACTGGATACGTATCTTATGTGATCCATCACAAACTGCGACTCTCGCAAAAGCAGCAGTGGTGACCCAACATTTTAATCTACCTTTAAAAACCGGATCCACTGAATAAAAGTAATTAGCCGTCTGTGCACGTACATTACTCCCCGATGCACGTCATAATGTTTCAAACGTTGACAACAATACAACGGAGTCCCTCCCTCGGGTGTACGTACGTTGTAATTGTGACAACTCAAAACCATAGTAATTAAATAAAACACACTGCAGCGAGTACTGCATAAAGTAGGGGATTTTAGAATTGAGCATAGTCATGGTTAATTACGAGGTATGAATGAAAGCTGAAGATGGGTTAATTATAGGTACATTCGGTACAGTTTTCCAACAGAATCTAAATTCAGCCTTCATTTGGGTCATTCCCACCACATCCAAAAAAGATTCCCACTCACATCCAGCAGGATTTATTAAGTTTAAAAAATATTCCCACTCACATCCACGAAATATTTTAGTACAGTCAACATAAGCAAGGCTTCTGGGTTTTATTTATTTGTATCATGACCACGATGTTCAATCTTTTAGTTGCGAGTCTAAAAAATAATGCTTGGCTCTACGATGGCTATACCATGGCTCTTGAATGTCATTATAAGTAAGTGCATTTGAATTTGAATCATACCTTCTCTAAAGATTTAAAAATCTTTTATGATTAGCTACCTTAATAGAAAAATAGCAAGAAATTCGACGCAAATAAATTAAAAACCCGCTAGTCGCTAAGTAGTTACTATTCATAGTTTACTAGTCAAGCTATATTATCAGAAGATTCTCGTGCTGACTCTACCTATTTTAATAATATTTTAAAAAAATATTATTAAAATGCTCGTGGATGTGGTTGGGAACTAATGTATGAAAGTTTTCCTTTCCGAGAACAATGGGCTTGGATATGGTGGGAAGTAGCCCTTCATTTGCACGTTTATTTATTCACTAATACCTACGGCTTTGTCCATGTGGTACCCGGATAGAAATAGCCGATAAAAAGTAGCTCTTTATGTTAAGGCAGCGTTCGTAAGAAACGAATTCACTCGACCGCGTTTACGTCGAATTACGTTGCAAAATTGTTCTACGCGAAAAGCCCTTTTATTTTAACGGGATAATATACAGCCTAAATATTGGTGAAAGAATGTTTGAAATCGGAACTTACCTCTTAAATAAAAACTTACAAAACTATCTAGTTATTAGCAATTCCATAACTTTGATCGAAACTCTCAATCCTTTGTAACGGAGGAGGGCGTTGGTGTCTGCGACACAGTTTTTGTACTTTTGCAGACATCCTCGTTTTTCAAAATAATCGTAATCGTATGGCGTCGTTTCTGTTTCTCAATAAATATATATTTAAAAAAATTGTTATAAATTAGTGTAGATATTCATATTAAGTGCTCTCATATAATATAGATAGGTGTTAAAATAAAACACTCAATATACACATACTTAGTCCTAACCCCACACTAAGATTTCCTGTTTCGTAAGTATCAGGAATTAAGAGTAACTTAAGAGAGAACTGAAATGGCAAACAAGCAAATAACCCAAATGTTGGTAAGCAGTTACCGTATCGGTATGCGTCCATAGACGCACATCAGAGTTATCACTCGCGGAATGCCGACCCTGAGACATAGCTGAAAAGTCTCATATGGCTGTAGTTTCATCGGTTCCCTTCAAACCAAAACACAGCGATGCTAGCATTACCGTTTGGCAACAAAAATAGTTGTAGTACTACTTGACTTGCGTCTCGTATACGCTTACGCTAAGTAATGAATGCACAGAACTTGTTCATCCAGTTTTCTGTTATTAGTTTATAAATTTCATAGAGTTCTTTACAATAATGAAGATGAGTAGTTTGCTCTTAGTAAGAAAAATGACTAAAACCACATAATTATTTTATAATTTAATTCCAAACCATAGATACCTTACCTACCTACTTATCTATTGCTATACCCGTAGACAGGGTTCATGTGAGATACCTTTATGTACTTACCATGTAAAATAATAATAAAAATACTATTGGGGATTTTTAATAAAACCAAATTTAAAAAAGGAAAATTACAAATCTCCTGGGCGATTTATTATTAGAATTTACAAAGAAAACAACTACAACAATAGTTTAGCGGTAAAACAACAGGTACGCAATAAAATACGTCCGTACAGCGCAAAGTCTCGAAGAGAAGAGGAGAGCCTGCGTCACTCGCGCTGCTCTTTATACAGCCGGCCGGTCGCTCGCGTTGCCGGCTTTGCTGGAGGTAGCTATCAATACTATAACAATAATAATGCTGGACATTTTTCACAGAGCATCATCTAGCCCCAAACTAAGCAGAGCTTGTATTATGGGAACTACATGACTGATATACTACTTATATACTTTTAATGTAAATACATACATATCATAGAAAACACCCAGACCCCAGACAAATATTTGAAGAATATACAAACATTTGTCCCGCGGCGGGAATCAAACCCGCAACCTTCTGCGTCTCAGTCGGGCGTTCGCCCACAATGCCACAGAGATCGAAACCAATAAATATATCGAGTATTGAGTATTTTTAGTCTTAATCTTTTTTTTTAGTTTGTATAAATAAACAAAGCTTTGTGTGAAAACTAAAAAAAAGATATCAGATATCTAGCTAGATATCAGAGGAGCCGTTTCCACCGGATATGTAACCTACTGAACTCACAAATGACGCATAATTCTCAGGATCAATTCTATACCTGCCTGAGGAACATTACCCATCCTTCACCTAGAACTGCCATACTTCAAGCTTTAGCCGGACGCACTGTTTCATCCGGCTAAATCCAAGTTCTTACCGGACTGCGGAGGGTTGTTTTTCGCATGTATGTAATTCTGAGCCGGAGATTCTATATCAGCTCCTAGCACCTAAACGGCTGTATTCATTTTGATGAATGAGGTATCGTTAGACGCGTTGCTATTTCTAAATGGAAAAATGGATAGATAGGTTACATTAACTGACAAACATACTCATAAAACTGACCGTCATACGAGAGTGTACAAGTACAATATGGTCATTATTATCAAAAAAAACTTAACTTGATTTGGGTATCAAAAACAAGATCAGCTCAAATTTATGTATATACTTTTATGTGTATGTTTTTGCATAAAAACATGTATATGGTGGAGACGATATCAAAGAATTACAACAAAGTCGGGTGTTTTTTATTTCTTTAAATTAGTTCTTATTGTTTTCATTAACAACGAGTATTATATATTCGGACAGGCATATTATCGATCATCGACACGTGGAGCAGCTTTGGTGTGTCGTCTTGTCGAACACGGATAGTACAATGAAAGTTTGTTAAATGTGTGGTGTCATTTAACAGTTTTTTTTATCACACTGATAACGCAGTGCAGTTAGATCTAAACTATAAAAAATGTGGATATTTGTTTCCAAGACATAAATAAGACACAAAGTGCCATGTAGTAAGAAGCATCAGAAAACTAGTCCGGTCAATCAGATAAAAAAACGTATTATTATAATTATTTATTATTAAATAAATATGAAAGCGTTCGATATTTTGCATCTATTTTTTCTCACTAATCGAGATTCGCCCTGACAGTCAGAAATGCGTTGGTATTTGAAATAAAGAGTTTCTCCGACTTTTCCAATTATTTGGCAGCTCTACCTACGCATCGTAAGTACTTCGGAAATGGTCGAGCCCATGAAAAATATGATACGAGGAAAGGAAAGAGAGCTCTATAAGCCCTTTTATGAAATCGTTAATGTCCTCGTTGATGGGCCGAAATGGTTTTTACGTTCACGTTATTTTACAACGTTTTTTGTATGCGTTTCGAGAGTGTTACAGGTGTATTGGGATTCATATATACTGGCGAGTTAGATTGGATCGCTTGTACTCGTGCATAATCTGAGAGTACGAGTGTTCTGAGGAATATGTTCAAGAAATAGGCCAGTTATTACATATTTACGGAATTATAATGGACTTCATTTTGTATGATAAAAGTTTTAGAGAAACAAACGAGATAGAAAATTATCACAACTGATCCTCATCCTTTTTTTAAATACCTATGTTGTGTTAGATACACGTTTAATGTTAATTATATTAGTTTGAGAACTAATTTTGTCACCGACTGTACCATATAATTATATCTTGTTATGTATTATGTGCAATAAAAAACACTATTCTAAAAAACTATGCTATTTTCAAACCTATGATGGACATCTTCAAATACATACTCAGTGAGTAAATAATTGAGGATACAGTTGGTACATGCTCGCATTTCGCAAGCACATTGTTAACATTCCACTGTCAGGTTGCAAGGCCATCGCTGCATACAATTTTATAAAGTCCTTATAATATTATAAACGCGAAAGTTTGTGAGGATGGATGTTTGTTACTCTTTCACGTAAAAACTACTGAACGGATTTTAATGAAACTTTACAGTAATATAGCTTATACATCAGAATAACACATAGGCTACTTTTTAACCGGGTACCACGCGGGCGAAGCCGTGGGACAGAAGCTAGTAAGTTATAATTAGTAAGTTGAAGTGGCAATGGGCAAGCTATACGTCAGAACCAACAACCGCTAGGGAAGAAATAAATAATAATAAAAAATAAGGTATCTATGTAAAATATATGTGTATTTACAAAAAAAAGGTATATAAGTAGTTTATCAGTCATGTAGTTCCCATAATACAAGCTCTGCTTAGTTTGGGGCTAGAT
Source organism: Perizoma flavofasciatum (assembly GCA_958496245.1). NCBI lineage: Eukaryota > Metazoa > Arthropoda > Insecta > Lepidoptera > Geometridae > Perizoma > Perizoma flavofasciatum. Next base: position 4,964,564 of record OY292425.1, on the reverse strand, counting down.
GATGTTATGTGAAAAATGTCCAGCATTATTTTTATAATTGTTATTATTGGAAATGGCCCAAGATTGTTCGCCATATCATAATTTTTAGCCTTTGCCCTTTGTCCAGACTGTTGACGATGATAATTGATAATTAAATAATAAATAAATACCCAACAGACACATACATAGTCCTGACCCCACACTGTGATTCCCAGTGTCGTAGGTATCAGAAACTACGAGTACTGTGGTACCACAACACCCCAGACTAGGAACAAATATTGACAAAACATACAAAAATTTGTCCCGTAGCGGGAATCGCACCTGCACCTCTTGTGTTACAGCTGGCTACTTGCCCGCCGCGCCACAGAGCTCGTAAAATTATAATAAAAATATGGTGTATGGACATGTGTCATCATTTTATTTTTGTTGATGTTAACTGCCATAATAAACGTCTATATTATTTATTCATCGTTATCGAATCAGGGATATCAGTCTATCCGATGAATTTACATCACAGAACTGCATATAACTAAAGCTACATAGGTACACAAAGCCCGAAGATAGTGCGCCAGCTGAACCGTGCCATTTGTTCCGTTCGTTATCCACGCTCGATCGAAGCTTTAGAATTGCTTCTTGCTACAAGTGGTCTGATTAAACCACCTGCATTCCTAACAACTGTGTCACGATTGCACAACTTTGAGGCAAGGTCAGAGTTGTCAATTTAATCTTGGATTTCAAAGAAACTCTGACAAGTAACAACTAGTACCAATACGTACGACCACGTCGAACTTTAGAAATTGTATTTACAAAAAAGGCGCGGAACATTTTTTAAATACACTGTGGAACAGTGTATTTACAAAAAAAAGGACTTCCAAGGATGCTTTGTCTTCCAAAGATGTAATAAAGTAACTCTTTAAGTTCAAGTCATTGCTTGATTTTTCTCAGAAGCTAGGAGTTGAACATAGCAGTACCAAGGTAAGCCGATCTAAAGCATACTTTGCTCATCGTCCTCCTTGTTATTTTCTCATAGTTTAATAGTGTTTCAGTTTAATGATGAGCAGCTGAGCGGAAATCTCCAATTAAAAAAAAAAAAAAAATGCTGGACTTTTTTCACACAGCATCATCTAGCCCCAAACTAAGCAGAGCTTGTATTATGGGAATTACATGACTGATATAATACTTATATACTTTTTTTTTGTAAATACATACATATTATACATAGAAAAACACCCAGACCCGGAACAAATATTTGCAGATCTTACAAACATTCGTCCCGTAACAGGAATCGAACCCGCAACCTTCTGCGTCTCAGGCGGACCTTCTCCCACTGCGCCACAGAGGTCGCCAATTGGCACACAGATAGGTAGAACAATGGTGCTTCCAGGCTGAGCTTCGCCTTCAGACTATGTCTAATTCAAATGTCACCGAAACTGTCCCATTCTCGGCCATCTGACCATGAATCCGGGCGGAGTTACGAAGCGAGCAACCAACAATGGCTACATACTTGCGGCGTGTACTTGTGGCGCGCTCCGACTTGTTTATATGTCTCTGTGTTGTAGTTTTTGCGAAAGTCACAGAATCACATTATACTGTGTGCAGAACCACTAGTTAAACCACCTAAAGTATATTTCTAAATGCGTTACATTTAAACAACCCAAAACTACGTATTTCATCCTGTAAACAAAAGCATTATAAATTTCTAATTAGTTACTAATATTACCTAAACGTGAAAGTTTGTGAAGATGGATGTTTGTTACTCTTTCACGCAAATACTACTGAACGGATTTTGATGAAACTTTACAGTAGTATAGCTTATACATCAGAATAACACATAGGCTACTTTTTATCCGGGTACCACGCGGGCGAAGCCGTGGGCAGAGGCTAGTATAAAAAAGTTAAGTCTCGATCTTATAAGATGAACGTCAAAATCGGTATTCTATTCAAAAGTAACTGACGAATTCTTACAGAGAAAATGGCAAATTGAGATTGAAAATGAACTGAAAGTAGACTGACTCAATGGTATGGAATAGAATATAATAATCAGTGGTTTATTTTATATAACAACAAAGCACAGAGAGGACAGGTACAAAATAAATTAAATAGACACTTTAAAGACACATAACAGCAAGATTTTTAAAAAAACATTGAGACAAAGAGGATGTCCAATCTGTTATATCGAGACTTGATTGTGAAATAATAACGAGAAGTGGCCCTATACGTTCTAGTTCAATAAACAAGTCCTCAGTCATCGTTGGTGATAATATTCAAGCTTATTGGACAACTTCTGTGGCGCAGTGGGTGAAGGTCCGCCTGAGACGCAGAAGGTTGCGGGTTCAATTCCCCAAAACTAAATAGAGCTTGTGTTATGAGAACTACATGACTGATATACTACGTATATTATACATAGAAAATATCCAGACCCGAGACAAAATGAACTATAATATTTGCATATACAATCATTTCTCCCGCGGCAGGAATCGAACCCGCAACCTTCTACGTCTCAGGCAGGTCTTCGCCCACTGCGCCACAGCAGTCGTCATTAGATATTGCCCGTTGTTTACTGTATAAAGCGAAACGTTTCAAGGTCTACTATGCCAAGTGGGTCGAAATCACGCGTCTTACTAAGTCTTGTTTTATTGTTCTAGCTATATGCGTCCATATTCCTGCTAAGCTGGTGATGAGCTGCAAAGATGTCCTTGTCCTACTGAGGTCTCTGTGCCTAGCTCTAGCGGTGACGTTTTGCCCACTCAGACCGCAGGAGTGGCACTGAGTGTGGCAATTAAAACTTGCGAATGTCAAGTGCGGTGCCGAGACCCAGGCCTTTATTATTTTTTATTTTATGCAAACAAATAAAGTAACCGTAGCGGACGGTATCTCACAACTTTGGTCACTAGTTGTGCTGTTTTGAACTAGCTAATTAAATGTATTTAGTTTCGTTCGCTAATTTATATTAGACCTTATGCAGCAGGTTTTGATTGATTGAATGAATGAAAATACTATATTGTACAAAAACAAAATAACAAATGCGGTCGTATTGCTTAAAAGCGATGTCTTCCAGACAACCTTAGGATGGAGCGGAATCTATGTAATTTTAAGAATGGTTGGCGGTGAAAGTAATTAAAAATATAAGAGGATTAATTAAATAATTCAAATTAAAAACATAATTTAATGACGTTTTCAAGTGGCTTGAACTAGATAACAAATAGTATTGGTATCATGATCTCAATTAGTTCAATAACTTTTATAAAAGTAAAAATTAATACTACTTCGAAGTAGTCCTCAGAATGAGATGAAATGAAATCGCAGCCTGCTTTCCAATGCGCAGTCATTTTCTGATCGAAGAAATGTATTAAGTATTGAAATTGCATCGTCTAGTCAACGCACGTGAGCCATCGAGAGTATTGGACGAGAAGTTGACGCTCAGAAATATAAAAAGTTAATCGAACGTCGCACCTAGAGACATTGAGTAACTGCAACATTCCTATCACCTGTCCAGTGTCTACCTCCAACAAAATAAACTACCAAGAAAATAAAAGTTACTTCAAAGCGTGTCGATATAACATGAAACTACTAGGTCCGAGGCACGCATTTTAAAAAATGGCACAGCTTATGTTCCCCTGTGTGAGCGGAAGGGAGGGGTGGGAATCAAAGCCGGTGGGGGGACGTAGTTTATGGACCGAACTGATACCGGGACCCAGGAAAGCGCTTCAGCTTACGCTTAGGATTTGTAGGCGAGATATTTACATGGAATCATATGTAGGAAGTAATGCGATAAATTATTGCAATATACCTTGGAAAATGTTATTTGTTTTCTTGTTCTTTGTTTTTTCTTTCAAGATTTACATAAAAAACAATATTACGGTGTTTTACTGCAGCATAAAAAAGCTATTATAATTCATACGTTCACCGCATTTATGTGATCGGAAAGTTTATTGCGAAATAATTCATAGTAACGATTGCTAATCAGGATTATTGTTGCCTTATTCAATGAAACCAAAATAAAAGACAACGAAAGTATAAAACAAAGCTGTCACTTTTAACAGGCAGCATGCCTATTAAAAGTAAAGGACTTAAAGCCTTAAAGCCTATTAAGTCCAAAAGTATAAGTAAAAAGTAGTACAAATTTTCAAACCAATGCGGTAAAACGAAGAACTTCGAGCACAAGTTAATTTTTGACAAATTTTAAAACTTGACAAAAATTTAAATTGAGCGGGCAAAGCCGTGTGCAATATTGTATAGTACTAGATATTGCACACGGCTTTGCCCGCGTAGTACCCGGATAAAAGTAGCCTATGTGTTATTCTGATGTATAAGCTATATTATTACTGTAAAGTTTCATGAAAATCCGTTCAGTAGTTTTTTCATGAAAGAGTAACAAAGATACATCCTCACAAACTTTCGCATTTACAATAGTAGTATGTACCTTTTCTGAATTCTACTACAGCATTCTACTGATATCATTCTTAAATTAATACAAATCGATTGTAATAAGCTGCATTAAAATCAGAAAAACATTTCGGAGATACATAATAACAGACACACAAACAAATTAAAAAACGTCCTTACGTCGCGGGTAAAAATTATGCCTATCCCAGTAAATAAGTTCTTCTAAGTTAACTTATACAAATGAATACTGATTGACGGAGTCTTGGCTAGTCATTGATTAATACAATCAGTTCTAGCTACTTGCCCGTTAAATTGTCAATTGATCATACTTAGCGCGCGATAATCTTCAGGGCTGGCGAGAAATGGCGCGATACGATCAAAACTATTCAGATAGCTAGCGCACTTCATACTGATTACAAAAACTGGCTCTTATCTGGGCCAACGCATTAGTATTGCCATTCAGCGTGGCAATACAGTCAATATTTTGGGAACGCTTCCATTTGGTAGTGATCTGGATCAGTTGACCTATCTATGGATCGTTTACAATAGCTTGATGTTTTGTCTATTTTTTTGTACCTATTTGTACATAGTTGTATGAGTTTTGTAGAAGATGTACTTTATACCTCTAGAAGCTAATAAATACTTAAATAAATATATTCAAATAAACATCCAACAGATACTTTTCCCTGACCTCACACTACAATTCCTTGTATGTTGGGTACCAGGAACTATGATAACTATGGTACCACGTCCGTACCGCAGCGGGTATCAAACCTGTGACCACCCGAGGCCTGCTGAGGTTAAATTTTGAGTAAAATAAAATATATTTATATACATTTGACATAATAAAATTTCACAAAGCGTACTAATATGAATGATGCCAAAGGCATCTGAAACGAAGTTAAAGCTGCATTTCAGGTGCCAGCCAGTTTAAAATGGGAATTAAAATGATTTAATTCCCCTTAAATTTGGGTACAAGTATAAATGTTATTTTTTCAGGATTAAATAAAAACTGTCTTTAAACGTAAGTTGGCTAAAAGTTCAACATTACATTTTAGCTTTTATTTTGTCACACTTAGGGTTGGTATTTTTTCATAAAATTTATATACGACCACAACAGAGGTATACACTACCCATTAAAAAAATCTTTAAAATCGGTTCACAATCAAAAAAAACATACAGAGATTCTCCTCCTTTTTTAGGCGATTAAAAACTAAATAACCAAAATTCCATTAGTTTGAAGTGAACTAGCTTCATCAGTTAGTTTTGTTCCAGGGCCGGCCGGCGAGAAATAGCGCGGGATGTAAGGGGCGAAGGGCGGGTTCTGCGGCAGACATGACTTATTACCGCCACCAGGATACAACCCTATTTCGGTCCTAATGACGCCGCTTCGTATAGGAGCCTTAATTTCGACGCCCCACGATTTTTATTAACGTATTCAAGTGGCCAGTAATTTGGCTCGGTATCTGCTTTTTTGGGCGGATTGATTCGTTTTTGTAGATTGAGCCTGTGATTAACTTTATGATTGCACTCGGATATAGAGTTGTTACAGCCGGCAATGCCACAAAATATTTAGAGTCTTGGATTATTGCCAGTCTCTGATTTTGGGAGAATATCGAGAATAACTTATTTATGTTTTTTAACTTATTAAAGTTAAACCACTGGGAAAAAAAACACATCCGGTAAAAAACAATTGAATTTTCATTTAACCTTACTTACCTAGTCGCATTTTACATACAAAGGTAATCTACAAATACTTAAGATAGAATCCAGCGAACATATGTAAATACAAAGCCTTGCGATTTAAATTCCAATATGTAAAAGAAGAATAATGTATGTAAACTTAGGGCAGACTTTAAGATAAAGATCCATTGTGACCTTTCTTTAAGCCCGTACAAAAGTTTGAAAAGACAGAAAGAGAATGCTTTAGCCGTCCCTCTAAAGATAGAAAGTTATATATCACGATATATGTAATAGGTAATGTGTATAGGAGACTGAAGTTTTGAAGGAATCTCCAGTCATACACTCGCACACACACACACGCACACGCGCACACATTGCGAATTTTTGTTTGTATTTTTTATGTATACCTATCATATATAGAAAATATTATAAAATGTTCATGGAATAGCGGTTTCTCCTAAAGAAGCAAATAGGTTTCTATATCTGATGATTTGACAAAACATCAAAATTTAAACTTTGACATTTATTATATTAAATATCCTATATTTAAATAAATAAAATTAACATTATATTTTTAGTAAAACGATGACCGGTTTATCATGTATCATTTTCTCTGATCTGTTAAAAATCTCATTAGTATAATGAATGCACGCGAAAATAAAAGCTACAAGTGTGAAACTCCTGGCTTCACTTTTGAATCAAAAATTTATCAGCTAATGTTAGCTAATGCATAATTCTGAACCATTTTTCGCCTTTGACGAACTCTGTAATTCACACTCTGTTTCACCGTCCAAAAACAATTCTGCCACTCACCAACTTTTTGTAGGTCACAGAAATGTTATTCGAATTACAGGCCCTTTGCTGTATTCCTTTATACACTCGAACCCTTCATAAAGGGCAGACAATGAGGGAGGCTCTATACTTCCATTCGTCGTAATTTGAGCTCCATAACCGGCACTAAACCGTTTATGATGCGGCTCTCGGAAAGGTTAAAACCGGCCGGAACGGACAGAACGTAAATCAGTTACAACAAGCTCAATAAAATGGTGAAATGAAAACGTTTTGCACCACTACTGTGTGGAGTGTGGAACGCGATTTAGAATATTGCTGCATGCTGACAAAAGTTTTTATAGAGTTGATAGTCATAGAGTTGATCGAATTTTAGTAGAGTTCCTGCTTGTTTTTGTGAATACCTGCAGTGGCTTAGCCATGCGCGAAATGTGTCAGTGAAAAGAAAAGAATGAAGTATATCTTTAGGCTAAGTGAACTACTTCATTGATTTAGTTCAGTAGTTCATTTACTTCAGATATACCGTTTAGTTCTTAGAGAATTATGAATGGATGAACGAAATGAAGAAATGAGTTGCTTTCTTATGCTATGAACTATGAAATGTTTTTATTTTTATATCTCCATTTTCCTTCATATAGGTACTTTACAGGCTTAGCACTGGCAACCAGGGGCAAACATTTTTACTATAAAATAGGTATATAGATAGGTAAATTTAATGTGTTTTTTATAATAATAATAAATACGTATTTAAAAATTGAGATATGTACAATTTACTTTTGTTAATTAAACTGATTAATATTTTAAAGTTATTAATAAAACCACTTAACTTATTTTTAATTTACATATAAAACTGACCTGTAACATGCGCAACACGACACACTAATAATCGCAAATAACTTACGAAATTCAAACAATGCAAAATAAGTACTTTCTTACTCAAACAAAATATTAATAATCAAAAAACCAAACAAACGTAAACAATCTACTTTAGCAAGAATCAAAGAACTTTATCTCAACGACGTAAGGGTTTGTTTTAATTGCAAATTCTTAGAAAGAGATACCATATCAGCTATAACTCTTTACTCTCGCTTCTATTGTTAAAAAAAATCTGCAAAATAAAATAGTCTTTATGTACACGTCATAACACCGTTTTTTCTATCTTCGTCGAGCGTGATGCTAAACGAAGCATTGAAGTAAAAAGACACGTGAACTAAATGAACTAAATTAACTAGAGACACATTAGAATGAGTAGTGAACTAAATTTAAAGACAATCTTACGTATGAAGTACTTCATTCGTTCGAGAACTACCCATGGCTACAGTGGCTATCAAAGCCAAAATTTTCACTTAAAATAAATGGAAACAACTTTTTTGTAATATATTTTTACACCAAACCACGAAACTTTAATCCTATTAAATTGTAGAGGCTGGTTTCCATCAATAAAAATATATGGCTTAGTATTTTCAGCGCAATTTTCTATTACTATCTCACTACAACCAAAGAGTTTACCACACCACATTTACGAATTAAAATCCATTACTGTGATAAGTTTTCATTTGCGAGCTTACCTTCGTATTTCGTAGAATTTTCCTACAAAATATGTGTAAATATATCAGAGGTGGAGGGGCCTGCCTCGTGAAATGGAATCTTGAAATCTCCAACCCGTGGTCAAGTGTACTTCCGAAATTTCGAGTCTTCTAGATCGGCCTCGTTTCCACCGCCATACAAAATCCAAGGACTTACGTAAAAACCATTTTTGTGAATTCATTTTTCATACTTTTGTCGAGCCCTTTGAATTGTACATTTTATAAAACATTTCTATGAAAACTAGGACACGTCTAATTAACCAAAATGTTTCCTTAAATTTTCATAGCAAAATAGTATAATAGACAATCAGCCATGCTCAGATAATTACAGCAAGTTCCTCGATGATGAGCCACTAATCTGAAACAAGGATAAATTTGCATTGATAACCGCGTTTGCATTTAGCCTAATTATATAATAACGTAATGGTGTGTGTTATTGTCACATAACGTCAACTCCTTTATTTAGATCTTTACTTAAACTTTTCAGAAATCGGCATTGTAATAAAATATTAAACAAAATAAAAAAACACGCGCGTATTACACACGATATCAAAATGGTAAAGGCGTGTTCCATCGGTTAGTATTTTAATTAGTGGCGATGGGCTTACAACCTGTCACGTGGAATGCTAACCTACTTGCAAAACGCGAGCATGTGCCAAATAAAATGTTTTAAATGTATACCCCTTTCAGCGATAAGACCACCCATTATGCATTTTTTGCTTTTGGTTTTTTATTATGTTATTGTATTTTGTACTGCAAAACGGTGCTATGAACAATAAATAGTTTATCTATCTACCCTCATCTCTACTTCCCCATCATCTACTTGACATCTTCAAAGATCTAAGTACTGTGTATCTATTTGGGGATTACCATTATGGGAAATACGAGTAAAGTCGTGGAGCGTGTTTGTTTGTTTCATTTAATTTAACTAAGCTATTCATATTGTAAAAACGGGATTTTCACGTACTGCACTATTGGTGAAGGCACCGACTAAGTTTCGACTCATTCCGAGAGTCTTCATCAGGGTGAGTGATCACAGCTTGCTCCCACCGCGTCGCGTCGAGTCGAAAATTAGTCGGTGCCTTCACCGATAGTGCAGTACGTGAAAATTCCCGTTTTTACAACATGAATAGTCAAGTTCACGATAGTTTTTGGAATAAAATTAACTAAACTACTTCGAAACCTATCTAATGCTTATCCTTTTATAGAAAGTTGAATTCATTTCCGATTAAATTTCTGTAGAACCAGTATCATACAATATACCCCGTAAGTTTTCCTACATGAAGGTATTAGAATCAAACTAAGTGTGCAACTACAAACTACCAAATACCGGCTACCACCGTAAAGTTTGACGAAATTGTAAGCTACCAATAACTAGTTGAGTAACATAAGTTTTTGTTCAATTACAGCGTAACAGGTAGGTATGCAAGTGGTTACACATCCTTTTTCAATAATAATAATCAAGCAACAGTCCAATGTTTTCACCCATAAATAAATGATGCTGGACATTTTTACACAGCATCATCTAGCCCCAAAATAAGCAGAGCTTGTGTTATAGGAACTACATGACTGATTTTATTATATGTATTTTTTTTTTAAACTCCCAGACAAATATTTGCAGATCATACAAACATTTATCCCGCGACGCGACAGAAATCGAACCCGCAACCTCCTGCGTCTCAGGCGGGTCTTCGCCCACTGCGCTACAGAGGTCGTCATATTTAATACCCGCAATATTATTCCATCGGTCTCGCATATACTTTCAATAAAGCACCTTTTAGGATTCCGTAGTCAACAAGGGACCCTTATAGTTTCGCCATGTCATGTCCGTCCGTCTGTCTGTCTGGTTGTCTGTCCGCAGCTTAGCTCAGAGACTCTTAGTACTACAATACCTGTAATTTGGCGTGGTAAAATAAAATCTTGTTTTTTTTTTGGTTTGTGAAAAGTATTTTTTGATTCAAGGATCCGTCGACGAAATATTAAGTCAAGTGTGTGTGTGTGTCCCCCCCCTGTCAGGTAAACGGTTGCTTTTGGAATCGTTAAAAATCACGGCAGTAGTTTATATAATAAAGTTAAAAGGAAAACTATCAGAGCTAAGTAGGCTTTATAAGTTAACGGGTAATAAACGACCAACTTATAAAATGTACTTGGAAAAGTAAAAAGGAAAATTTCGTACAAATTCCGTTGAAAATTACTTAGATGAAGTTGTAAGTTGTGTAAAACATATACTTACTACATACTGTGACGGGCAACTACGGAACCCTACGCATGGCCTGACACGCACTTGGCCATTTTAATATTTTATTTGTACAGTTTTAAGAGCCTCTTGCTATTTGTTGGCTTCGGCCCCAATAATGCTTCACAAAGGACCAGTTATTAAATCTGAAATAAATGTGTGAAATAATAATAATTCATTTATTTCAGACAACACAGTTAATTACAAGTATATTATAAATACCTTAAAACTAAAATAAACATAACTTATTTACCTAGTACGTAGTGACTGCAACGTGGGTGCGGTTGGGTTCGGTAATTGTCGCCGTTGGTAGACTATTCTCTTAGGCCACAGATCTTTCTTCATAAAGGTCGACTGAAGTTCGGCGTGTTCGTTCAAAAATTAAGATGAGTTCTTCTCGCATGCAGATGAGTTCTATAGTTCCTGATACTTTTTAAGGATAGTTCTAGCGTTTACACCTGAAAAAAAGATGTTTGAAAAATGATCTGCTAACTTCCGGTGGCAGAACATTTCGCAGCAAATAAAAAGAAACGTGTGTTCTTTTCGCATACGGGTGAGTTATATAGTTCCTGATACTTTTCAGGAATAGTTCTAGCGATAACGCCTGAAAAAAAGTTAATTGAAAAATAATCTGCCAACTTCTCTTAGCACATAATTTTACAGGTGTTCGGCACTCTCAACACGAAGAAGTTGAAACTGACCCTGTGGCGTGACTCCAACCGATCGACCTTCAGGCAATGCTGGGTCTTATCGTCATATCGTACTAATTGTAATGTGATTTATCATGTATGCAACTAACCGTTGGACCTTAGATTTCAAGAAAGCAACATTTTGTTAGGCTCAAATTTTTGTAGTAACAAAATTATCAGGAATAGGCTAGTACCAGCAGATCTGGATAAAAAAGAATCATATGAAAGAAATATAAAGATCTCAGAGAAAGTTCTAGAACTATTGACGACTTTGGTGGCGAGCAATTCCTGCAGCTAAATGAAATGTTAAAATATTTGTTACAGGGATTCCTAGTGTAGGATCTATATGACCGTTGAATATTCTGTTCTTTATTGGGGTCCAGGTTAATGACTAATGGTAATATTTCTTATGTGTTACCAATAGTACCAAAAACTCAGTTTTTAAGTACCCTACAAAAAGTTTTTGTAGGGTACTTCGAATCTAGAGATAGATAACGTTAAAAAACACCTTAATGAAAAACACTGAAAAAAATCAAAAGCACAACTCAGTTAGGTATTGGCAAATGAAATAACTTTCCAGTTAGTTTGCCTAACAGAAAATAGACGAATAAACCTGCTGGTGGTATTTTTGTGCTGGGAAAGTTGGTTATCAATATCAAAATTGAATACTTTCAAATTACATATATCAATCAGGTAACAATAAAATATAACTAATAAATATTACTATTATAAATTCTTCCAGTTTTATATACAACTAGCTGTAGCCCACGGCTTGGCATGCGTGGCACCCGGATAAAAAGTAGCCTATGTTCAAGGTCACGTACCTATTAGTCCAAATTTTATACGTATCCATTCAGCTGTCACGAAGATTCTAAGCAACAATATTTGTGAGCTAGAATGGGTTATTTTACATACCTAGATTTATATCATCCGTGGTTATTTACTATTAAATCATACAGCAGCAAACCAACAGTAGGGTGTGGTGGTGTGCATCTGTGTATAGGCTAAGTTAGTGTAAGTTAGAACCTATGTAAGAGTAGGTACTTAAGTGAGTAAATAAAGAGGTGTCACCTTAATCGGACGTTTTATCATTACTCGACTCTATGTACCCCCCGCGAACCCGCGACACGACATGGCGACCCTGCCAGGTGGTGGTGTGCATGTGTGTATAGGCTAGGACCACAACAAGGGCACAAAAAGGTAAGCACGTAATGCACACCATAGACCAGGAATTCATTGTCGTCAACCCTATCAATCAAGTTGGTACTATTACAACAGAAAGTGGTTATTGTTTTAGAAGGCCTTCTAAGACAATAACCACTTTCTGTTGACGTTAACGCCTACGGAAAGGTTGTATTGTATGGAAATTATATTAGCCGTTGAGATTTCGCGTGACTGTTGCCAAGTTTTTCCTTGACGAATTTGCGTTAGCCTGAATGGAAAATTAAACGTGAGATATTTGTCTGCGTTAGCCTGAATGGAAAACTAAACATGAGGTATTTGTCTAGGCACCCTGGACGGATCACATCGAGTGATTTTTTTTTTATTTATGTTCATTATCTTTAATTGTATCTTTTCTCTGCGGCACGCTTTAATGCAATGCATAGTCTCTGCATCTGCCGCAGTGGGTGACACTTCGTTCTTTTTGATACAAATCCAAACTATACATCTGCGTACATAGCTCCAGCGTGAGCTGCGGTTGGTGAACAGCTTAAAAGTACAGCTCCGATACCGGCGACAGCTACCGACCGCAGCGGTAGACCGCAGAAAATCGTAGTGTGTCAAAGCGACCGCAGTTTACTACGATTACGTCTGCGGTTGCCATCGTCGGTCGCTGTCGACAATGTCAGAAAATCGGCAATAGCATAGAGAGGTGTAGACGAAGTGAGTACAGGTTGATGATAGTGATTCCTAAAAAACTGACCGCATGTAGGACTTTAGAAATTTACGCGTATCGCGTATCTTAAAAACGACAACAATATCTTAAAAGTGTGTACAAAGAAAAGCGTGCGTCGCGTGGCAATGCTTTAATTGCTGCTGTTTATCGTAGCTATTACTCTTTGGGTAAGGCTTAAATAGCGCCCGTACGTCACGGCCACCATGTAATTATTTCACGTGGAACTCTCTAAAAACAGCGCAGCATCTTTGGAACGAGACTCGTTACTCTATGGGGACGGTTTAATTTGTCTATCGCCCACCTTCATTAGAGCATACGTTTACTCAGCTGGGTATTTGTTTACTTAATAGGATGGAGGTACTCTCATCTGAGTATTGATGGCTGCTTTAGTTGTGCTCATTTGATATCGAGTCGCGGCGCACATAAAAGGTATCTAGTTTTTTATCATAATACAAGGAAGCCTTGGTCATTAATTTATTTAAAAAAAAGCACGCTCACAATTGTTTTCCAGTGCTAAGTGCGTAGATCTTTGAGGATACCAAATAAGCGGTAATCAGAGGCATGTTCAAATAATATATTTGGTACATGCCCACGTTTTGCATGTAGTTAGCATTCCACGTGACATTTCCCCGTAAGCTCTTCGCCGCTTATGGGAACACTAACCAATGTCACATGCTTTCGAATTTTCGGTTCTAGGGCTGTTCGGTTTTCTCACGATGTCTTCCTTCCTTCCAAGTGTTGATGCACATCGAGTATTGAGGTACCGCCCACTACCCCAACAATAAAGGCATTTTATAGCCCACCAAAAATCTAAATGTATACGTGTCTAATTATTAATTAAACTGTACAGATTTCAAACTAAAATATGATCTCTGAAGACGTCTCAAGACTTTTACTGTACCAATTTAAATCAAACATTTTCGACCATAGACTCTTCAATATATTTTAACATTATACGACGAACTCTTTACTTCTTAACAGTCGATACTCGTCGGTCTTTATTGCAAAACTTTTGCGAGCATTCCTCTTTTATTACGCCAATTTTGTACGAGTAAGCCTATCCAAGGAGGGATGGCTCGCGATCTTTATTATTTAGATTTTGATCGTAGGATGCCATCTAGTTAAAAGCTAGGAAAGGCGGGTTTTTTAATAATCAAGTGAAATCTTGTATAGGTTTTTAGGTAGTTACTTATTCCCGCAACTAAAAAAAAATATTTTGGTTCGCTCAAAAATAACGCATTACCTTTGAAAAGCATTGGAGCATTGGATTTGTTGATTTCCAAATAGCCTGGTACAACCGGCAGCAAAAACTGCTCTTAGAACAAGAAACTGTTATCATATATGACAATAAAAATATATAAGTAACCACGTACCCAACTATCTAGAAGAACTCCCAAAACAAAAATTACAAAGAAAACTATGTGGTTGGCTAGTTAAAGGTTGTTTTTATAATTTAAGTGAGGTTTTTGGACATGCAAGGTAATATTATTTTTAGTTCTAATATTTTATGACATTCTTATATTTTTTTTACTCAATTGTATTCGTATTTAAATGTTTTTGACCAATATTTAAAAATAGCATGTTAGTCTTTATGCGAAATGTGCTGGACCAATTTTCAACTACTGACATCTCTAATTTGTACCACATTTTATGCTGAATGCATAAAATGTGGTACAAATTAGAGAGACAAATTATTTCATTACATTTTATTGCATTACATCCGCCATACAGACATAAAGATAAAAAGTCTCATGTTCTTTTAGGTACTTTTTGTCGCCTGATTTTTCTAGGCTTGGTCGCTATCAGGCGTAAGTTCACTAATTTGTAAAATAAAGTAAATAGGTATATTATTTACCCAGCATACATCGCGATGCCAAAGAAAGAGTTTGGTTTGATAAACTCATAAACCTTCGTGGGCATGCGCACAACTCACCAAAGTTTCCTCGCGATTGGATGAATAGTATAAGAACGCATACGGGACAATCAAAGAAATGTAAAAAAAAAATCTGTTTAAATATATAGATTTTAAAATATAATTAGTTTATAAGTCAACGATTCTAAATGATCCTTATGATTTCAATGAATAAATACCTAGACTTAACGCAACCTATGCATGTACTTTTAAGACATCGGCAAGCGTTTAAAACAGATAACTTGAGTTGGTTGCTTTGTCATATAACGCACCCTTTGCTAGGGACGGCCTTCATTTGTAGACTAGCGAGGTATCCCCCACGACGGGCTTGAGCTATACTTCTAGCTTAGATTAGTCAATGGCAGTCTATATGAATTTGTAATAAGATATACCAAGTTATAACCTGAACGTAGAGGTTATTTGTTCTCGTAATAGATGTATAAATTCAAGGATGGCTCTTATATAGGTTTTATCACCACAAGTCACTAAGAGGTACTAGAGGTATAATATACAATACAAATTACTAGTATTAGCAATATCACTGAAAAATGAAATCAATTTCTATGTTTTTTTATTATTATTATTATTTGTTTATTGGTAATCAACAACGTTTACTTATAATCGAGACAAAAACATTTGTATCAAGCATAAGGCCAATAACACATTACCCCAATTTTATAAATGATGTAGTGGGTTGTTGAGTTAACAGTGAGCTACAATTAAGTAAGTAATTATGTAGGTACATTGCCACCAGATTAGGAGATTACAATATTGTTTGGTGATGTACTTAGAAGTAGGATTCTAAGGAACTAAGATAAGTTTAGAGGACAATTATGTTACAATATACTGGTAGCTATTCCGTGCAACATCCCCCAAAGCTAAACCTAATTTGACAGAATTGTCTTACAAGTAAATAAGTAGGCATTAGTAGTAAGTACCTACCTATCTGAGAAGAAAAGGATGACAAGACAGAATGAGGTAGGTACCCAAAAAAATAAAATAAAAGAAAAATATTTTAAATTTAAATGTAATAATAAATGTAAGGTAGGTATCTACCTACCTTACACTTATCTATTATCATTTACCTATCGAAAACTTATGAATTTGCGAGCATTCACTTACATTATAATTAATAACTTCGGTTCATGACTATGGACATTGCGTAGTAGGTACATAATTAATATTAATTGGTCGCGCGCGAGGAATCGGCTTAAATTCACGTTAAAATTTTTGGCTAGATATCACAATTCTGCCAATGCCAAGGACTAATTTTTGTTGATCTGCGATACTACAGCGTGGCCAATGCCCGTTTGTTCCATCGTATCCTTATTATTTTTTGTTAATCATTTCATATAGATATAAAATAAGATTATACATTCATATTGTAAAAACGGGAATTTTCACGTACTGCACTATCGGTGAAGGCACCGACTAAGTTTCGACTAGAAATACACCAAAATAAGGAAAGTCCCTTATTTTGGTGTATTTCTAGCAAACTTTTATAGATTTAAAGAGATATAACTGTCTTTTTTTTTTCTTACAAAATGTTTACTAGTAAACATCTCCAATTGAGCTCATATGATTCGTTTTTATGAAGCGTTTATTTTAGTTTTTTTTTATTATTAATTTGTATTTCTACTTTTTTTTATTATTTGATTACAGGTGTTGCGAGTTTCAGATCTATTTACTTAGTTGGCAAACTAGCGCGTTTTGTCAACTATGAATTCGAACAAAAATACCCAAAAAAAATCGTCGTTTACATAAAACAATACTATATTATTCAGGTCATCTGTTAGGATTAATCAGGCCTTGGTAGACAAGTTATTCATATTTTAAATATCTTTACAAGTAGAATGTAAAATACAAAAATACCAATCATAACATGCCTCAAATAGGAACTAAAGCAATGCAGTTTCATGGAATTTTCAGCTTTTCATATAACTTCTCTGGAAATTAATGCAACGTTTCCCATTACAAACGCAAAGCTCTGAGAAGTAGGTATTGTAGTTTTAATGAGCGAAACTTTGTCTGATTACTACTCTATTGAAGGCTCTGTGCGAACTATGATTAAACAGATTTTATAAAGTAAAGTTTCCATAAGTTTACTTGTTAAGATTTTTTTCTATTAATTACAAAAAATACTCGTATTAAGTACGTATTATTTACCCGAAAGTATTTTTACGTCGATCGATATGAATAATAGGTACCAGCACTATAAACGTCAAAACTAATGGGCATGTTTACAAAACTACTTCGCGGAACAAAATTACCGACAATCTTCCTCAAACATGTGTTTGAAACGGTGAATTACCTAGAATCAAGTCGAATTATCGGTGGCCTTTAAGATAGTTATCGATTTAAATTCTATCAACAGCGGCCCCGATACACTCGTAGTTGAAACTCGGGTAGGTAGTTAGAGTATATGTCAGCAAAGGTCCGAGTGTGCCATTACCCAATTCACACAGTATTTGCACAGGATCAGTGTTACATCTTAAACGTCCTAAAACCAACTCACAACCTACACATGCACACATACACACCTGCTTGTACGAGTAAGACATTATCACCTCACCGTATTCTAAGACATCACCTCGAGATTTACTCTACTCTACCTCAAACTCACTTTTGTGTTTTGGTATTCTAACATAATGTCGAATTGACAGATTTCCTCGATTGAGTGAAATAGCCCAACTGTCATCTCCAGTTGGTACCTTACGATCTACCTTGAGCATTCCTCAAAGTTGAAGTTTACGACTCTTTCACAAAAGACGCAACTACTGATGGATAAAGTTGAAACACTGCAACTCCACAAAATATATATTTGTGGCAAACAGAATTCGGGTGATTGCAATACTAGTTCTACTTCCACTACCTCCAAGTAATGGAGAGTGAACGACGCAGTCCCCGCCACAGTAGTCGAAGATTGCACTCCCAAGCCGCTTCAAGTCCCGAATCGGGCATATTAGATTAGGGTTGTCCGTTGGCACGAACTATTTAGTGATCTACTCGAATCGGAGGTAATGTTTCGACGGCATAATGGTGTGGAAACGGCTTTTCTGACGGCGATATTAGGCCAGGCGGGGCTTGCAAACTAAGTTTGCTTGACATTAAAACCTTCCTACGCACTTCGTATATCCACACTGTCAATCTGTTGTATGACCTTGACCTTTTGATTAAAACCGTTGTTATTATGAATATCGGTTTAATTCTGTGGCTGATGTCGGCCGGGATAATTTATGTCATTACTGTGTTTAAAATGTGACAGTCAGAAGTACAGAAAATTGTTGTCTACGAAGCTACAGCAAATTACTGCGTAGCTAGTTTTACGACTATGTTTAGTTACGAGTTTTTTTGAGCTGCATGTCCACTATTTTAGGCATCTATAAATAAAGTTTGTTAATTTTAAAGTGAAAACTGAACTTATGGAGAACATTAATATTAAATGTATCCCAAAAACTCAGACTCTACTGGACAAACTTTGAAAAAAAAACAGTGATACCATAAATACAAAAGTGTCCATAAATTCGGACTCCGCGTCATTCGATATATGGTAGAGTTGGTCAACGCATTGCCGATTAGGGGTGAAAATGCGGGATCGTGCCCCGCTGAATCGGAAGTTTTGGGGACATTTAAATTTAGCATCTGTATATATCTCGGTACACTTCCGTCATTCACTCAGCTTACGACAATCCCTTTTCAATCTTCCAAGGTTGCTGGGACAAATGTTTGTACGATCTGCAAATATTTGTTCTGGGTGTTCTGGGTATTTTCTATGTATCATCTAGTACCCATAACACAAGCTCTGCTTAGCTTGGGGCTAGATGATGCTGTGTGGATTGTCCAGCATTATTTATTTATTATTTATTTTATTTATTTAAAAAAAAAAAAAAAAAAAAACGGTTGCTCTAATCAGACTTTAAGTCCCAAATGACACATAAATGACCCTACTCATAAAGGGTTCAGCAATGTCATCAGCATTACCGACCTCCTGCATCCTGTTATACTAAACAAAAAGTCTAACACGCTGTATATTGATTTCTATGACTGTAAAAGGGGTACCAATTTTATATAATATTAGAGCACGGGATACGAAAAGGAAGCGGAAGGATGGACGAGCATGAGGGATGTTTCAACACGAATATCTTTTTTATGATCAAAATGTTGAATTTACTTTTTTGTTATAGATTTTTGAAAAGGAGCTATTTGTAAAGTTGGAATAGGTAGTTATTTTTTAATAATAACGAAGCTGGAATTTTTGTAATTCATACTCGTTTGATTCTGGTGCTTATCATATTTAAAGAAAGTATCTTATTTTGTATGTTCGACCAAAAAGAGGCTGAACAAAATGTGTCACTACATATTTTCGTTTGAAAGAGAGCAAATGAAAGGTACGGAGATGCCTGGTTTGGTCACGTATAAAGCCAAAAGTTTGGCTTTATACGTGAAAATAGCGATACATTCATTTAACGTAACATTTAAATTAATGTAATTTATGAAATGGGAACAAATTGCTATGGTAACCCTCATTTGCTTTATATTAATAAAATGTTTTTTACAGATTCATATCCATATTTTGTTAGTGTACAAAAATCATCATCAAAATAGAGGTATATAAAACTGTTCCGTTACTGATTGGCGGATCAATGCGCAGCCTAAACCATAAGTCCTAGAAGCATGAAACTCGGAGGGTATATTCCTCTTATGGTGTAGAGGTGCAATAAGAAAGGAATTTGGAAAATTCTACTCCTAAGGGGGTGAAAAGGGCTGAAAACCTTTGTATGAAAAAAGCTTTTTATTCCTTGAACTTACAAACCATATAAATATTCTTCAATCCAAATGATAATAATAAAAAAAAATATAATTATCTCCCCAAACTACCCCCCTAAGGGGTTGTAGAGGTTGTCCAAGTTTGTATGGAAACTTTTTAACGGGTGGTCCAATTTGCTCGAAACTCGGCATAAATATTATTTAGTACATTTGTACTAAATATGTATTTGTCTTTTATCATTTGATAAAAGACTAATACATATAGTTTTTCTAAACTACCCCTCAAAGGGCGTAGGATGGTGTGTTAAGTTTGTTTAAGAAATGTTTAACGCTTGGTGCAATTTACTGTAAACTTAGTTTGGATACTTAAAATACAAGAGACCTGAATACTTACCAGGGTATTCAAAAAAAGCCCTTAGGGGTGCAAGGCATGCAATTATTTTGGATGCACCTATCAATTACCTATCCTACGCGAGTAAAACCGCGGGCATCGGCTAGTAACTTATAAAACTATGTAAGTTGACAGTTGCACGGGCAAATGAAAATACTAGACTAATACTGTGGCGCAGTGGGCGAAGGTCTGACTGAGACGCAGAAGGTTGCGGGTTCGATTCCCGCTGCGGGACAAATGTTTATTTGATCTGCATTCATTTGCCTCGGGTCTGGGTTTTTCTATGTATAATACGTATGTATATACAAAAAAAATATATAAGTAGTATATCAATCATTTAGTTCCCATAACACAAGCTCTGCTTACTTTGGGGCTAAATGATGCTGTGTGAAAAATTTCCAGCATTATTTATTTATTTATTTATTAATACTGTAATATAGGTTTGTATATACATAACGCACAGCCTAAGCCATTATCATCGTTACCTAAGTGAATAGATAACGCGTTATTCGCACACTTATCTCTATTAGACGTAAGTACGCTACGCGTTGTAATTTATTTTCTGTAGGCGCTGCTGAGCGAAAGCCACAATTCGACGAAAACAGGTAACCTGGCCGATTACCCGGTACTTACAAGCAAATTCCCGCACTATATACTCGTAGTTTAACTCGGGTTTATACAATAAAGCAAGCGTGTTTAACCTGATATCTAAATAAGTGCAGCCCGGATCTACCTGAGAGTAATCACCCAATCAGATTGGGTGCCAGTTTCGGGTGAAATATTTTACGTATTATATTTAGCGGATCTTTAACAGGTAAATTATTTCTCATGAACTGATCCTCATCTATAGTGTTTCAGTACAAACATGCAAGTCCATTTTTTAATATTTTTACCTGTCATGAATTCAGGTACGTGGAAACTATTGTTGATAGAAACGTCGATACTAATGGCCTGGTAAATCTGGTTCGCAAAAGATGTGTTCACCAAGTTTCTGTATTGTCCGAGCAGGTATGTGACATTTCCTTTAGACATTGACATGGGTTCGTAACCCCCTCCCCAACCATCATTGATTATGATAAACGACTTATGAAATTAAAACGGTCTCGTACAACAAGTTGCCATTCAAATGAACGCCCTTTGTTGAAATTCATTCCCTTGACAAATCGCCGCTCTGCACTCTGTATACATTGTCTGTTAAATTAAATGGGTCGACAGCTATTGAAATGGTTTCTACGAAGGCTATTTCGAGACAAAACGATAATACGTCAATCGTGTTCGCGTGGCGTGTCCGTTCAATTCTAACATTTCTAACCTGAAATAGGCCGGTGAATATACAATGCCCGCGATATATCGATCTGGTTTACGAGTGGAGGCAATCTTACAAATGTCCGTCCTATTACAGCTCTTTCTTTAACAGCCTTATACTGGACAAAGGCTTCTAGCGGATGGGTTCCAACAGCTCTCCAATGGAATGACTATATTCCGGGTTTTGGGAAAACGTTTTAAATCTGCAAAGTGGGTAGAAATCTGTTTCATTTCTTGATATCGCCGGCGCGTGACGTGTAACGTAAATTGATCGTTTCAAATTAATTATGACTATTAATATTCTAGGAAATTTAACAAATAAAGGACTATTCAAAATGCTCGGCAGACTTTTAATTAAAAAGCTTTCAAAGTTCTTATTAATTTTTCCCGTGGTAATCGAGCTGTGTTAACGTGAGGCTTTCTGTGTAGATTTTTTATAGAGTGGAGGGTAATGTGACGTAAAAATATGTTATATAAATCGCCTCTTTTTCAAGTCAAAACTTATACCTTAGAACTAGGGGATCCCAATGATTAAATAATTAAGTCATATCAGATACAATGTGACAATAATATTAAATAGAACTACAGAGGAAAGAGTACAAACGTAGGTACCTATCGTCTACAAGCGATCCCTGACATGGTTCCAATAACTTTGTCAGCGGAGCTATCTTTCGCGCCCGCGCCCGCTTCGCTTCATACATCTCGCTCTCAGAAATGTCCGGCCAAAGCAAACTGTAGTTTGTTTTCTTTGTGTCATTTCCTTATCGCTCTGCCAAAATACGTTACGTTGGTCGAAACATACTTTCAGGTGAATACTCCGTCCGAACAATTTTGATTATTTCATGCACCACCGTTTGGACCCTTTTCGTCTCTAGTGTCGAGTTAAATATTTCTTAAAGCTGCACTACGCAAACAGCGATAATTTATAAAAATATATGCACACATCTACAGCTTGCCGCAGGTAACCGCAATATAACCAGATATATTTTATACCGTTACGAGCCCATTGCAATATTTTCGCGTATTTTATAACAAAGCATTTGCCATTTCATAATGGTTTAAAATTTATTTTTAACACCAATTCCGAGTCTTTACGGTTTTACTGCTTTCGTGTAAATTAAATCCATTAAAATATTTGCTCACGAGTCTTAAGCCATTTATATCACGAATCTAGGTATTACTAGTTACCTTGACATTCAGTAGGTACTAGTAGGTTTTTCAAACAAGCAAATCAGAATAAGTGCGTGTCTAACTTTATAAGGATAATCCGCTATCAGTATTATTTGAAAATTGTTGTGAATTAACAACGCTGTAATGTATGGCTTTTATATAACTAGATAAAAATACTCGTGAAATGTTAGAGTTCGAGGTGAATATTATGCAAGTGTCAAGATTTTCAAGTTTGCCGTCATCACGTGCATATGGGAGACACTGTTCCATGCAGCGAAACAACATCTATTTGATTCCTATCTCATCCTCGTCGCCCACGCCCTCCCGCAGACAGCCGAAATATAAACAGGTAAAATGTTTTCTTTGTGAAGAAAAAGTCCATTTCAGAGACAAGATCGTCTATCTTTTTACAAATATGAGCCAGTGGAACTCTGAAACTTTTGTAACATATTTTTACCGAGCTAGTTTTTAATGATATTAAAAAACTGTGTGATCTACGAATACATTGAATTTAGAAAGGTAACGTTTTAAATTCGAGAGTGAATACTAAAATGTTGGTACCTGGTTAAGTATACGGAGCCATTTGAATTGCACATTGGAGTTGGACGCTCCTTTGTGTATTTTAAATTTTCTTGGGAAATAAAAGTCAATTAACTGTTTCCTAACCGAATCACATTTTATTATCTTACAAACACTTTGGATCGGATACTTAATTTGAATGAAACTTTTTAGGCGTCCATCAAATCGAAAGGACAAAAGGATAAGGAAAAAATTCTTTCACGTTCGGTTCAAAGCTTTTGAAGGTCGATAAAGTCAAAGTATTTCCTTCTGAAGTTAATAAATTACGGGTTTTATAGAAGTAATCTCGAAAAATGGTTCGAAAATCATAGTCAGTAAAAGTTTTATTGGGGCGGCATTGTCTTACAGGGCAGAGGATAAAGTCGGGGGCGTGCAGGAAACGAGCGACTATCGGAGCGCGCCCCAAACTTACCGTTGCTCTTCGCTGGACACGGAAAACTTGTCTAATTTTTGCGACAAACGTCTCACTGAACCAAACTTTAAGATTCGTCGAACAATGCACGGCCAACTTTTTATTCCATTCCACTTTGACATCTAGTGCACATCCCATCGATTCACAATCCATTATTAATATAAAATGCAACACTGAACTCACAATCAGAAGCCAGACTTTTAATAATATTTCATAGAAATACTTGAAGATGCTGAGATTGCACCGATATCTGTATTTCTCCGTGCGCGAGTTGAAAGAAATTGAATCTAAATTCATCGAATACAAATAAAAGTGTGGAACTGTGAAAGTTCCGCCGTGCAATTAAACCGCACTTTACTGCTACAATCCCTTGAAATAAAGAACTTTAAAGGAATGTCCTTTTTGTTCTAACTCCTTTATTTCTCGCTGCCGTCAGACGGTGGGAAATAGTGCGCTGCTTGCAGTAAAGGTGCTTGGTCTTACATGATCACACATGGCGCGACCTCGACGCGGTGCACCCAAAACTTACATTTTATTAAGTTGAACATTACGATTAAGTCGCTGCATTTTACAAAAGTTTTATGCTGTCCGTTTCCGCTTAGGAAATGTAACTGCGGAAATAGTGCCCGAACAAAACTAGTATAATACAAAAGATTTTTCTTTGTTGAACTTTCTTATGTTATGAAATCTCGATTTCACCATTAAATTCAATGCGCTCTATTGGTAGTTTGTAAAGAATTGTTGCTTTTCATCTAATATACATATTTGAGTTGAATGAAGTGGAAAGACATTTCTCTACCATTGTTACAGTAACAACACAAGAACCCTCACGTCTTCCGGCGTTTAGCCGGACTTGTACTTAAGCAGGGTTTCTGGGTTCGAGTGTGCTGCTTAAACTGACTTAACGACTTATAGCTTTACATGAGCCCAAAGAACGTACTAATTCGTGTATAAGCAAGAGTAGATGAGATCACAACGAAGGTTTCTCTAGGAATTGGGGTCGGGTATGAGTCTTGACGACCTCTGTGGCGCAGTGGGCGAAGGCCCGCCTGAGACGCAGAAGGTTGCGGGTTCAATTCCCGCCACGGGGCAAATGTTTGTATCTGCAAATATTTGTCTCAGGTCTGGGTGTTTTATATGTATATTATGTATGTATTTACAAAAAAAAAAAAATGTATTATATCAGTCATGTAGTTCCCATAATACAAGCTCTGCTTAGTTTGGGGCTGATGATGAGATGATGCTGTGTGAAAATGTCCAGCATTATTTTTTTTATTTATCTCTTCTAAATGGAGAATCTCGAGTCGTTTTTAACATATTAAGCTTACAGGTGCAATAGGAGGTCTTATCGCTTAAAAGCGATCTCTTCCAGACCTTTGGATGGAGAGGAAATCCAATGTAAAAATACGTGAAATGAAAAAGAACACTTAGATCTAGAACGCTCATGTTCACATGTGGGATGTACGACACAATATTTACGTGTTCCATATAAAAAAACCCGGGAACCCTCACAAGAGAAATTAATTAAATTCATAAAAAAAGTTTCACACTACCTTGGAGCTTGGTATGTTAGCTTTTATAGCTCGAAATTTTAGGTGCAAAAGTTTCCGATTTACGCACGGCAGTAATTTCATATTTTTTGCGTGATATTTTGTAATCCACAGTAAAACATTTTAACGCAGAGAGCCGGCGTTTAAAAACGGCACATAAATTGTCAAAACGAGCTCGCATACAATATATGGATTCGATAGCTGTTAAATCAAGGAAAATTAAGAATTAAAAGAATTTGCAAATGAACTCTAATAAGTGACAAGCGAACAAGCGATCGAACTCTGTATAAGTTGAGTCCTGTCATCTAGTCAGGCTTGAGTAGCCTCCGCTGGTGAGTATCCTGAAAAAACGGAGGAACAGGCAGTAGGTCAAATTGACGTTGCAAACTGATCCTTGCGATTTTAATAAATAGATGAATTTCGACTTTGACGTTCGCTTTGTTCCTTGCGACACAAATGCATTTGCATAGACCACGCCGTAACAACGCAACCGCACACGCACCAATATGTAGAAACCCAATTTGAAACGGTTATCAAGGCGCAAGAATAGTTTAAATCAAAGATGACGTATTATTCAGATACATACTTTTTGCGCGTATCTTTGAGGATACCAAGTGGAGGGTAGTCCACAAGCACGCCCAAATATAACATTTGGCACAAGCCCACGTTTTGCAAGGGGTTACTATTTTGCGTGAAAGGTTACAAGATAAAGACTTGATTGATAAAGCTTAATTATTAATGCAATGAGTGGAAAAGAGAAATCACTATGAAAAAAGCCTTATATCTTTTACATAGCTCCGAAAGGCTTTTAAACTCGATCATCATTTGCTCGGCTTTCTGGGATCATTTTTACCTTTGGAGTACTCAATGTAGTTAGTTTAACCAACAATTAATGTTGGTTAAACTAAACTAGCCGCTGGTTCTATTGTAACTCGGCTCATAACTTTCGACACCAGTATCGCGCTGTTGTAAGAACCTCTCAAGAAAACAGGGGAGGGGCAGTTCGCATAAATATCACATAATTACTACTCTCCATGGCCCAGGGATGTATCCAACTGTGTTAAATTTTAATTTCTATTCGTGATTGCTTCTGTAATGTAAGGGTGGTAAAAAATAAAATGGGCTCTGTTTAATGAAATGGTGAAAGTGCCTCTGGAGGGGTCATTATATTTTGTGTAGCATCGTCATATACGTCAGTGACTAGGGATGTTTTGGAACAGGTAGACGCTAACAGACATTGTTACCAGAATTTAGTGGGGGAAGACGGTTTAAGATATTTCATAGCGAGATTCTTTGCACATATACCTTGCGAATGTACATGAACTTTTTTTGTTACATAAACACCCAACAGACACTTACATACCTGACCCCACACTGGGATTCGCTGTGTCGCCGGTATCAGGAACTACGAGTACCGTGGTACCACAACTGCCGAACCCGGGACAAATATCTGCAGAACATGCAAACATTTCTCCTGCAGCGGGAATCGAAGAATTAATCGTACATAAGTGGTGCACTTATGTGCGATTAGTTCTTGCACTTAGTTCTTCCTAGACCATGATTATAGGTACCTACTTAGTCGACCATAATTATAGACAATTGAAGGTAGTGTTTGTTAAGATAATGATCTCAGTCTCTTTATTGATTGTTTTTGAGGAAATTTTAGAAAATTTTACCGTTAAAAGTTAATAAACGATCTCAACACAGTCTTCTGAAAAGAACATTGCTAACACTCATAATCAGCTTGCGTGGAGAAAGCTCACAATAGATCACAAGTGCGACCCTGCCTCAGACCCTAATCCGCACGAACGAAACATCGCTTGCATCCGATACAAGTGCTCGCAAGTGGCTCCTCAGTACTCCTCAGCATTGTTGCCAGTGGAACAAAGCGGAGGGTGCTTCGCGGGCGACCTCGCTCCCTCTAGCCGCGATACTCTTTGTGATATCACGTTTTTAGGCCGACAAGGTTGAATTGACGATAAAATAACCGTCGTAGTAATATAGCTCGGTCGGCAAATTACAAAATTATTACTCTGAAAGTAATCAAAAATTGTAAAGCCCAAAGCTACATAAATAAAAGACAAAACCCCTATTTTGTAAATAGATGTAGGTGTGCATTTACTTATCATGTGCAAACTTTGTACAAGGAAACAGCGCTGAAATAAATCCAGCACAAAACCACATTTCTTATTCAATGTATTTTTGCTCTGCCAACAGTCATCCCAGTGGAAAAACACCATAATATTGTTTGCTCGGGTCGTATTGTTAAATTCTTTTACGCGTCGTCAAATAAACATGTCAGAGAGCAGACACTAGGAAACAAAGACATAGTTTGCACGCTGCGGCCACTCCAAGCGACGCTCTTGACGCCTCTCAAACTTACCTTACATACCCAAACCTGTGTCACCCCAGATCGGTTTTCAACGTAAAAATTGCTCTGGGACGCTGACGTTTTTATTTCAAACATGACTCTATAGCTCTGCAAAATATATATGTAGGTAGTGTAAGTACTGATTGTCTATCACGTCACTTTTAGTTAGAGTATCGTCGGAGTGAAGCGTCTGCACATCTAAAACTATGATTTAATCTGTGTTTTACCTGCTGCAAAATTGCAGTTAAACTTTTTGGCACATTCGACCTCGCGAATATTCTCATACCACGCCGAGTTTCAAACTCAATAACCTATCTATGATATATTTTCGGTGTCATAAAATCGTTATTTGAAACAGAAGTTTTGGATTCAATTAAACTTTTTTCTACGTCAGCTACAATAGTTTCATGGTGCTGTATTTGATAAATGAACGTCGAAACGGCGAATAAAATGAAGTGATTGATAGCATACTTGTGTCACTTATTTACGAAAATTATTTTCATTGCTTTGTGAGCGCGAATGTCGTAAGCGCTACGGTCTTGCACATGCTGTCGTAAACTTAAATTCAATGAAATTGCATTATGAATATGCTAACTTAGGTCTAGGAATCACCCGAAGTTGTTTTTACGCAAGCGTTGTATAAAACAGAACGCTTCTAAGTGATAAGACCGCCTATTGCACTTTTAATTTTGTTAAAATCCTATGCTAATTATCCTATGGTAAGTATAGAATAAAGTATTTTTATTAATTCACTTATTTACTTCAAAGACAAACGGCAAAACTGTTTTCGACCATATAATATCGTCATGTCCGCCTGTCTGCCTGTTTATACATTTATGACACACCGATGTGTGAATCTGGGGATATCTTGGCATGCGTGTGACATGCAAATTGAATAAATAGATACTACAAGTACAACCGAAGCTCACTTCAACGTCAGAGATCTGCGTTACTGCGCTGCAGACTTGTCGTCTGACCGGACAAAGAATCTTAATTATTTTAAGCTGAGTTCGCTCTCGTAATTTGTAGTTTAGTCCCTGAGTACTGCTTATTTTATTGTATCGTCAGCTAGGGACTGGCTTAACTAGTGCTACGACAGGCACAGATCCAGGGGGTGGATATGGGGGATATTTATTATTTAAAAACTTATCTTTACAAGTAGTTTTTAATTTTAAGAAAACAAATGTGCTACCTTAAAAAAGTAAGATGGGTTATTATAAGTAAAGGTTCAAACCATTCCTTTCTTTTAAGCCGTGACGATAGGAGCCCGTGTATGAGTTTGCCATATTTAATTAAAATTGGTAATTTGTTTGTTTGTCTGTTTGTTTGAATTTATCTCCGAAACGACTTATCGAATTGTATTGCGGTCAAAGATGATTTTAAATTGGTTTTATCGCCAACGGAACAACCAAAATCGATATTCATTCAACCCCTCCAGAGTGCAAGAATGAGTAAGGGTTGTATTTACTGTCTCTCCCAGAGAGTTTTCACTGAGACTTTACATAACCCAGCTTCCCAAAACTCCACAGAGTTGTAAGTTAGAATGTGGCAAAGTCAGGCCCCTAAAACTCCCGAACCCATCTCTCCTTAAAGACAGATCCTTGAAAGGCCCCCGTGCCGGGGTATTATTTTACAGATTTCCACGGCGTCTGCACATCTGAAGAGACAATCGTGCTTTAAGACCCGTTCTTTTTGAGTGCTCTTCATCAGAATTAAGTTATTCGTTGTCTGTCAGCAACGTTTCGTATTTCTACTTTGTCAGGCACTACAGTGCTTAGAAACTTGAGTTGAATGTTTTATGGAGCTACTCAGTTGGATAATGTTTGGTACAACTTTGGGGTTACAAGTAGTCTGGGATTGTGGGGAAGACAATGGATATTATAAATTGCGTGCGATATTCTATTTGTATTTACATTTTACGTTAGGGTGAAATGATTAGAATAACAACCTTAACATTCTAAAACAAATTATTCACACATCCATAGGCTTATAAAGGTTCTTCACAGTTTAACGCAAGATATAAATTCTAACCCTCTGTCTCATAATCACTCGCTAACTTAGCAAGTCGCAAAATCTAGCCATGTCCTTTTCTAACACTAAACAAAGGATAGAGGCTGTCAACTTTTAGCTCGCTGCTAAAGTGAGCCAGTGATTATGAAACAGAGGGTGAATGTTTTTGCGTCCTTTGAGTCTATCTATTTATTGTTTAATTTATAGTTTTTTTAAGATCTTTTTCAGCTTCTTTTTAAAACTTTATGCGTTGTTATTCTGTGTGCTCACTGGCAAAGGCCTCCTCCAACCAATTCCACTTGTCTCAGTCTCGTGCGACTGTCGTCCATGTCATTTCTGCTGTCTGGACTATCTCATCATCCCAAAATCCCAAAATTCAACCTCGGCGAGATTCTAACCCACAACCTCCCTATTGGTAGGCGGGGGCTATATGAACTAAGCTTAGTTGTTAACTTACTGCCCCTGTGTACCAATATTTAAATTTTCGGGATATTATAAATTCATATGATTTCCCTTACATACATACATATAGTCACTCCTGTTTCTCGGAGAGGTAGGCAGAGACCAAGAATTTCCATTTGCTACGATCCTGGCATACCCCTTTCGCTTCATTCATCCTCATCGAATTCATCATACAAACTCGGCGGTTTAGTGTACTTCTGACCGGGTCTTTCTCTAGAATGTCCCCAATTTGGTCAGAGTATGTTCGCCGAGAAAGGTCTCGGCGAACATACTCTGACCAAATTGACCTCTTCCAACTATCTCATTCACTCTCGCCTGATTTCCCTTAAGTGTAGGTTAACACTTTAAAAACCAAATAACAAAGTAATCGCTAGCTTAGCAAATATAATTTCTTTATTAACTTCTGATGAGGCATCTACAAATAACCATTGTTTAAATTGTCATAGTTGCCTATATCGTTCAATAATCAGTTAGCAATGTTCCACCAGGATAGGTGATCTGTAGGGGCATTCAGAACTGAGCGCTTTTGTACTAGTCTTTAGGGCCTTGTCAGACTCATTAAGAAGACTAGAAACTTACTTAATAATTAAAAAATATGCCTTATCCTATTTTGTTAAATAATTATTTATCTTCCCAGCAACTTTTTTAACTGGTTGTTCGCTGGCTCTGCAATATTCACAATAACAATAGCTCTCCTGTACAATGCAAACTTTAACAAAATTTCCAAGAATCGAACAAACAACAATATCGAGTCAGGATCGCGATTGAGCTAGACAGTGACCCATAACTAAGGAACAAGATAGAACTTCGGGAGGAAATCTAAAAACCAAACATCTCTAACGCGGAAGTAAAGGATGTTTTGCGAAAGTTTTGCGACACTTATTGCAGTTACAGGCATAGCCAGAGCTAGTAAAACTGCACCAGAGTAAAATAATACTAGTAGTCCAACAACACAGTATTTTATCATCGAACAAACACAATATGTAGTCCTGATCCCACACTAGGATTTAGGATTTATTGTGGGTATCAGGAGTTCCGTGGTTCCACAACACCCAGACCCAGAACAAATACCTGAAGAATATGCAAACCTCTATTTTGACGACGCCACAGAGGTGACGGAGTGGCCAAAGGCACGACTGAGACACAGAAGGTTGCGGGTTCAATTCCCACCGCGAGACAAATGTTTGTATCATCTGCAAATATTTGTCTCGAGTCTGGGTGTTTTCTATGTATAATACGTATGTATTTACAAGTCATGTATATCAGTCATGTAGTTCCCATAACACAAACTCTGCTCAGTTTGGGGCTATATGATGCTGAAAATGTCCAACATTATTATTTATAAAAAAAAACATTTGTCCCGCAGTGGGAATAGAACTCGCACCTCTTGCATCGCAGCTGGCAATAACTCCATCGAGGTTGTCTGACGTAGCAATGCTAATGTCATTCGCAAACATTTCGCTTGCGTAAAGGATAACGTCACGTTATTTTCTCGTCACATTGTATGAATGAATTAATTAATTAATGAAATACTTTTTTTGTACACCATAAACAAATAACAGAATAAACAAAATCTCATTATTAAGAAAGTAAAATGAGCGGTCTTATCGCTTAGAAGCGCTCTCTTTCTGCAAAGACAGATCTTGATGTCAATTGCGCTACGAGAAATTATATTTACTGCGGCTACACTCGGGGCAAATGCGCTTAGAAAAGTTTAAATTAATTTTATTTAACTGTTGTGTGAGATTGGTGTGCGCTATCTTAACTAGTCTTCAATTATAGTGATCTGAAACTTTTACTGTATAGAGCAGTCTGGCTCACCGTTTGTTAGAAAGTGAGGAAGATATCTGCACTTGGTTGAAATAAACCAAAATGAATTACCGACCTTCATATTTATCTACCCACGTTCTTACTTTCCATGTTTAGTTGTCCGCGGGAGTTTTCGCGCGTCGTTACTTTAACTGTAGCGTAAATAAAACAATGTTTTTTACGTAGCTATGTTTTCAGTGTTGTGTTGGCTTAGTGGTTGAACCCCAACATTCAGCACGGAGGTCGTGGGTTCGAACCTGAGGGTCTACCACGAACCGTAATTCCGAAATTTCGGCCGAAATATTACGGCCAAATGACGGTTCGTGGTAGGCCCTCTGGTCGAGAACCAACGGATATTCCACTCGAAAAAAATATGTGCGCATTAACCCGTTCTCATAAGGCGGTTAAAGAAAACATTGTGAGCAAACTGGCAATGCCCGAAAAACAAAAATTCTTAGGCATGTGTTAGTTTTCCAATTGCTGCTAACTGGGTCACGTGCCAAATGTAATGTTTAGACGTTTCTTTGACTACCATACTTGGTATCTACTCACTGACTATGTGAGATGTGAATCATAACACATATATTAGTGAGCGTATATGTTGGTTTTATTTTTTATTGTTTTCAGATGTTCTTACCTGTAGGTTCACCCATATCCTTCTGTAGGTTTATCCCATCAGCACACTAAGTATTTCAGCAAATAGTCGCAATCAAATGATACATAATTATCATAGGCAAAGTGACTAAAACAGAACCATGATGACCAAAATGTATAAGATATCTACAACACAACAGCTTTTAAATCCATTTCGCTAAATAAAAGGTCATATTCTGTTCCAAAATAACGAGTAACAAATAAATAACATCAATGTACTTGCACTAAAATTGAAAAAAGTTATATTGGGCAAAGTTTCTTTTATTCAAATCCAGACTGAAAAGATCCTGAGAAGGCTTTTCGTTTCTACTATTTAGTAACTGGGAAAATTTTCTCAAATAGGTTTTTTATAAAGTCAAGGCGTTATTTGAAGCTGTTTTGTTTGGTTAATTCAAGAGTTTCTTTAAATGAAAAAGCTTTTCTAGAAGAAAACACTTTTCAACTGCTCTCTTATCTACTGTAAGCCTTGTATAAGGTTAATTTTCTTTTCAACAGACTTCAGAAAAAGGCGGTTCTTATGTTGTTTTTTTTTATTTTCAATGAAATTCAGACCCCTACCCATACTTACCGACCACTTGGTCGGTAAGTATGTAAGTAAAAATGCTATTGAATTTGTACACACACCTGTGAACAAATTCAATAGCATTTTTTATGTACATACATAAACTATAAAAATCTAGATTTAAACTTGTGTGAAACAAAATTAAATAAATGACAAAAATCCTTATCTCTATAATTTTAGTGTTTCTTGTTAGTTCCCTTAGGGAATGCGACATTCTTGCTAATAAACTTCAGTCAACGGCAAATATTTCCTCAGCCAAAATAGACTTAAATACCAGTTCATTAAGTCACGTAACAAGGCGAGGTAAACACGGCAAGTTGAGTGTAAGGTGCTTTCCAACTGAGCGGCTGTGGTATACCGCTACCTACTTGCAACTATGTCCAGTGCTTCCAGCCCTCGACTATGCACTCCTGGCAGGTTCGTTGCTTGTTAGAAAGTTAGAAATCGTTGTTATTTCAGGAAAAATCTGGGATTTTTGTGTTTTTTGTTTAGTTCTTTTCTTCTGTTCATTATCCTCATAGAACAAGTTTTTATCTCCATCTCCCCTTAGCCTAGTTTCTGTTTTTTTGTTTATACAAACTATTAGCCAATCACAAGCACCGCTCTACCAGTCGCCACGCACGGTGTCTGTTCATCCGCAATATTTTTTGTCTCCTTCCATAGTCACTATTTGCCACAGTTAGGAATCATAAAAGAATGATAGTAAAGCACCATCTACCAATGAAATGAGAATATCGTATGCAAATAGGTTGATGAATCTTCAACATTGGTGACCCAGTCCAGTTACATATTAGTCTAAAACTAATATGTAACTCATATCTCGAAAAGTTTTCTTTTCTTTTTTCTGTAATGTAAACAAACCGGTTACTATTAGTATGCAGCACCGTTTACCGCAGATCGGGCACGCATCTTAATAAATAGTCCCTGCGTTATAAATTATATTAGGTCCGAGAATGAAATAGATCCAAGGTTCGATTCCAATGCAAAGCGATAAAACGCGTGAAAGATTCATCACGGCCCTCTTGGGGGCGATTCCTCTTCTAACTTGAAGCTCCTCTGTTCTATCATATTTTTCAAAAACACCCTCAAGTTAGGAGTTTTCGAAGTTCGTAACCAAGAACTTTTGACATTGAATTGAATTGTCGTTCTCGATTCATATCATCCGTGTTGTGAACTTCGATACATGGACATACATTTTGTAAAGTCTAAAAAGATGCGTCGCTTGGTGTAAGCCAGTGACATCAATTGCAAAGCTATTATGCAAGTTAAACTCTATACTTTGTAGCGATAGATGCTTTAATAGACAGTGTGTCCAGAAAATCAATACTTACCACGAAGTAGTTCCTACCACATATTTCAGTTTAAATATGAAAATATTACTGTCACTTACCTATTCTGTTTCTGTGCTTTATTATTTAACCTTGTTTACTGCTCGGTAACATAATTATCTTGATAAAGAATGCTTTTTGTAAGAAACTACGTATCAAAGGCCTAAGTAACTTCCACTGCAACTTTATGAGCTTTTAAGTATTCAACTTATGAACACTGAAGTTCTTTTCCAAGTTTTTTAACGTCGTGGTCAGTTGTAGTGCATCTTACAGGAAGCTTCTTAAATGGCTCTCAATTATGAAGGCTTGTTTTATAGTTTTAGGTTTGTTATTGGAAGCTATAATATGTATGTACAATATGTTCTGCTCAGCAATTTCTATAGAATATATATTTTTGGGATAAATATTATAAAACTTAGTGAATTCTCTTAACTTTAAAAACCAAGTAACCCAATAACTTGTTGCAGCTGTTATGTGGTTGTAGTGTGATCTGTCTCAAATAACCCTAGTGATCTAAATTTGACATCAAGCGTTCTGTTTTACGTCATTGGCATTTTGCGTTTTAGGCATTACGCGTCGAAAGGATCTGAAGCGCTTAGCTGTAAAGGGCAGCGGTCTCTCATCCAAGTGTTAACAACCAAGCTACGGCACTTGTGCGCCAACTTGTTATTTTATTGCAAAAACAGTCATCATTCAAAAACGCTTTGGTACTTTACGTCCGGATAATTCGACAGGTATCGATAAGCATTGGGAAAGTGCTTTTACGTGTCGCATACAGTGCATTTAATTAATACTCGCCGATGCCGGCTTTCAGGCGAGGCATGTGGGATAATCCGCATTAACATACATAGCTGATTGGTAGTGTTGATCTGTCAGTCTTGATAACGTCGCGGTTGATAAGGCAATTTTGGGATTAGTTAGGTAATGTTTGAGCTATACTTTATGCCTAGACTAACACACCGTTATGTTGAAAGTAACGCCGATGAAATCGATTCGTTTATTTCTATTGGAATGTAAGAACTACGTGGAAACGTCATTAAAACCGAGTCCTCGCTACAAAATCACTATAAAATTCGGTCGTAAACTGGGCTTGCTTCATTAATATATTTTTTAACTATTTTTTTATGTTTGAGTTGAAGCATGTTCTGTTGATCGGTATCATAATAATAAATAATGCTGGACATTTTCACACAGCATCATCTACCCCTAAAGTAAGCAGAGCTTTTGTTATTGCCACTATGACTGATATAATCACTTATAATTTTTTTTGTAAACACATAGGTACATACTATACATAGAAAACACCTAGACCTATTTGCCACAGTTAGGAATCATAAAAGAATGATAGTAAAGCACCATCTACCAATGAAATGAGAATATCGTATGCAAATAGGTTGATGAATCTTCAACATTGGTGACCCAGTCCAGTTACATATTAGTCTAAAACTAATATGTAACTCATATCTCGAAAAATTTTCTTTTCTTTTTTCTGTAATGTAAACAAACTGGTTAATATTAGTAGTTCTGTTGATCGGTATCATAATAATAAATAATGCTGGACATTTTCACACAGCATCATCTACCCCTAAAGTAAGCAGAGCTTTTGTTATTGCCACTATGACTGATATAATTACTTATACATTTTTTTGTAAACACATACATACTATACATAGAAAACACCTAGACCTGAAACAAATAATTTCAGATCATACAAACATTTCGCAGCGGGAATCGAACCCACAACCTTCTGCGTCTCAGGCGGGCCTTCGCCCACTGCGCCACAGAGGTCGTCGACATACACATTATACATATATGGCCTTAATTACAAAGATTTTTTAAACAGTCGAATACTAACACTGTCTGTTAAGCGGTGATGGGCTTGCAACCTGTCATGTGGAACTTGCAAACATGTAGGCATGTGCCAAATATAATGTTAGGACGTGCCACTGACTACTCCCTACTTGGTGTCCTTAAAGATATACGCACTGCGTCGGTATACCTATATCTAATTATGTACTTGATAAAGGAATATGAAATAAGATTATTTTTATTTTCCCCCTTTCCATAATATTGTATCGTTTATTTATTTATTCAATTAATTTACTGACAAACTTACCATCTACCTCTAGACACATAAAGAAAATGGTCCAATAGTCATTAACTTATTCATAAAAGAATATTTATTTTATATTTTTTATATGAAACACACATATTATATGGATCACACACTATCTGATTCTGTGCAATCATCTAATTAAGCAGTTTACAAGAAAAGCAGATTTGAAATACAACTGTAAAAAACTATTGTTTAGCTAAACAACAATTAAGTATTTTATTATGCTTAGGTAGACTAGTACATAGGTAGCGAAGTAGATAAGGCTATTATCAAAGCACTTAGCGTAAGGTTATTAGTTAATAGCTGGCAACATTTGCCTAGCAGTGGCCAGTCTAACAAGACATTAGTGGACGCCAGGCGAATTGGCGCTCCTTGATTACAATTAACTGGCAAGATATGGCGAAGGGC
Organism: Perizoma flavofasciatum; assembly: GCA_958496245.1. Taxonomy (NCBI): domain Eukaryota; kingdom Metazoa; phylum Arthropoda; class Insecta; order Lepidoptera; family Geometridae; genus Perizoma; species Perizoma flavofasciatum. Next base: position 4,927,513 of record OY292425.1, on the reverse strand, counting down.
TGCTCAGACACAGTACCTAAAGATAAATTACTTTACTGTGTTTACACCACATTATGTTGCTTACAAATTCAAACAAAACAAATTAGAGTACAATTTGTATTATCACTAATAGACCACATATTATGACTTAAAAATTTAAATAGAACTTATTACAAACTAATCGCGGAAGTACAATAGTTTTTTTTTAAATTACTGATAGCAATCTCCTGATGTGAACTATGAAGGATGATGGTGTATTGTCAATAAAAGTATATGCACAGTAACGATTTATCAGATAAATATTACTATATTTCATATAGATAATAAAAACATATATGTGTTTTGTAAAACAGATCTTTTATCTGTTCTAATAATCAGAATCTATTAGATCTTATATAGATAAGACGGATAAATATATATTTTTACCTACATAAGGTATAGATATATAGATAACTGTATAGTGCGTACATTAGAATAGATACATTGATCCTTAAATTCTTCAAAAAAATAAAACACATTACAATAAGCAATAATGAAAACTCATCTGAAACCGGTCAGGAGTTCTTCAGGAATTCAATGTCATTAGAAAATATTACATTTATTTTTGCTGTAGTTTTACTACGCAGCCAGTAGCAATAGCATTATCGCTGCATGGCTAAATCATTCCTAAAATCTACTGTAACAAGCTGTAGGAATATTGCTTGCTACGCGACCCGTTGATAAAGCGCCTTTGCAAGAAGCAATAACGCTACTAAGAGCTACCGATACATTTACTTGTAACTGTACTCGTATATCAGATAAAGATAATTTTATTTCAATTTTAAACGGTACAAATTATTAGTTTATAAGACAACAAGTTACTTATAAACTAGCAACCTTATTAACAAAAATGTGCAAGTTGTTGAACAATTAAAAAAAAAAATGTTAGCTGAAGAAATTAAGCTACGCAACGGTAGCTGTGAAAGTTGTGCAAGTTGTTGACCGGACCATTAAAAAAAATATAATGTTTGCTGAAGAAATTTAGCTACGCAACGGTAGCTATGAAGCACTATTGCTACGCAAAAACCGTAGCACTGCATCTACGTAGCCCTAATACTAGCTAGCGAATTAGTCAACAACTTCGTAGCAAACAAGAATATATCCACGAGTCACTTTTCTGCCCTTTTTCCCTTTCTAGGAGATCATTGTCCAACCAATGCCATTGGTGATGATGAGAAGGCCCACCACCCGATGGACCAATGACATTATCAAGATTGCGGGAAGTTGGTAGATGGAGATGGCCTAACAACGTTCGTCATGGCACTATTTAGGGAAGACCTATGTCCAGCAGTGGACAGGCTGTTAATTATGATAATGTCCATCCAAAGGTTACCTGGAAGAGATCGATCGCTCTTAGCGATGTGGCCACCCAATGGAATTACCACCTAGTGGAATCATATAAAAAAGGTTGTGGTCATACCACAACCTTGCTTATATGATTCTAAGAAGTGTTTTTTTTTAATTCTGGTGTATGCAATAAAGAGCTATTTATCTATCAATCGATAATGTAGGAGATAAGTATTCCAAATAACGAATAATTCGTATGATGTTTTCAGAGTTTGCTTTGAATACTGAATCTATCTATTTTATTCTTACCTAATCTTCTTTTTTATTATTTTTCGATGTTACTCAGTATATTTTTATAAGTAGTAATTTAAATATTTGCCTTGCACTTGTTTATCTCTTTTTAATATATTTTTTTCTTTGTCAAACGCTATCTGGGCTTCCGCGATACAGGCTAGACCTAATACAGAGCTCATTGTTACACTTTAAAGTAATTTGTATTTTGTTCCCACAAACGTGACACGTGTACATAGTCCAGCAAATAATTAATATCTGAGAAACAAGGTTCCTACCAGATTAGTATGTGTCACTAGGCAAAACGTCCCCTCCGTGATAACAATTAACGGGCGAGATATAGCGAGCCCCAGGCTGTGCCCGGGGATGTATTCTGGGACTTGAAGTAATAGACATATAGGAGGCATGCAAACAAGCAAAAAGTTATTTCCACGAAGAGGGAATTTGGGAGTAATCAAGAAAACTATAGCAAGCAAATGTTTGTGCCATTTGTCATAGGCAATGCGTAATACGAAGTGGCTTGACGGAATATAGAAAGCGATGGAATTTACTAAATAGACATACGTTTTTAAGCATTTGCAATTGCAAAAGCATTACATAGGAAATTAATTTAGATAAAAAAAACGTGAGCCAAGAAACCTTTGGTCTTTTGATGTGATTTTTTTTTAACATAAAACTCTGCTCTCAAACAGAATTTTATGTTCACATAAAAACACTTCATTTGCTTTAAAATAGCTTAGTTCATTATCTCTCTGCTGTTGGAGAATAGGTCCCATCAGAGCTATGAAATTGTCTAAGATTGGACTTCACTAGGATTTACCGAGGAACAACAAGTGATTACTTAAAGCCGGGAGATTCTATGTGTCTAGCACGATGTGGAAGCGACCTAACTATTATGGGCGTGAGACATATTGCAGCGCGGATTAGAATGTTATTTTGGAATAAACACTGAGCACAGTCCATGCGATATAGGTGACAGCTAACGCAAAGGTAGAGATTAAATACTTTCATTAAAATGATTGCGATTTTCATGACCTAAGCTTTAGGCTTTAATACAATCACGTTTGTTTTTCTATATTTGAAGCGCAAAATTCACGGGCGTTTTCATCTTTTTTATCTATATTAAAAACCTGTGAATCTGACCAACAGGTCACGTAGGGGACATTTTATTTTGACGAAAGTCCATTAAGTTTGGACCATTTGTTTATTTAGGACGATTAGCCCTGTACCGTTTGTTTTTCTAACCCAAAAACCAGCTTTTATTCTTATTTCCATTGGTGCACTAATCTTTACAAAGTTTTTATTGTGCATTCTCGCTACTGAGCAATAAACAACTGAGAAAATATGGGGCACCTTAGGGAGGAATTAAGTCCGATATTTTTATTTATACAGTGAATAAAATTAAGGATGTGGAAAAGGAAATAGTACTGCTTTGTGTTCTTAGTTTAAACAAAGTAAAACTTTTTTTTATATAAATAACAGACAACCTACATTAATCCTCACAAACTCCTCCAAACTAAGATTTCCTGTATCGTGAGTATCAGATACTACGTGTAGGTACCGTGTCACCACAAACCTAGACCTGGAACTAATATCTCAGAACATGCAAGCATTTGTCCAGCTACGTGAATAGAACACGCACATCTTGCCTCGCAGCTGGCTACTCGCCTACCGCACCACCGAGTTTGTCGAAGGATTTTTTAAAAACAATGTTCAGATTTTTTATCAATTGTAGAACACTAAATACGAGCTGAAGCAGTAATGTAGTCCCCTACTCCAAACATAATTTTAAAAGCCGAGTCTCTACTTGATTATACGTTACAAAGAGATGCCTACCTAATGGTTTTAACCACCTACCTTATAGCTATGCTATGGTACCTTATAGCTGTAAATTCTCTTACTGACTTACAAGGCAGCAAGTGGTCAAATCTAACAGGAATTCCAATACCTAATCTTACACGCTTATAAGCCACCGATAGTAAATAATCAAATCAGTATGATTTATTAGTTAGGTCCGGTATGCTTATTTAACTGCGTCTAGACACCAATTCGGTTGTGCACTGAATATGCAGTCTTAATCAAAGACGATGTACTGGTATTCAAAGCTTTTGATAAATATTCGTATGTAAGTATTTTGAATGTGTATGAAGCAAGAGGCACTAAATTCTTTCACCATCGGTCAACCTTTTTCAAGGCAACGAACGATATGTATTGATTGGTGGCATATGTCTCTTAATTAGAAATCGTTTAGATAGTTTAACACTTTCTGTATAAACACTGTAGTTACTTTTGAATTCTTCTATGTGTGACCCCAACGTTTCAACCTATTCCCACAAAAAGCACAATGCCAAAATAATTTATATGACGTTTGCGTAAAACGATGGAATCAACTGAAAGTGCAGCAAAGGTGACAGGAAGCGGGCGCAGCGGAGCGGAGAGCTGACTCAGTATACCACTAACTGGGGAACTCGAACGAAACTCGATCAAAAACTTAAGGGGTTAAATATTCACAAGCGTCTAGTCACGGGCGCGGTGCTCAACCGTGCCTCACCGTTTTTGTGCGCTTTTCATCGCGTATATTTTATATATTCTATCTAAATATGTACGTAATCGTTGCGTGACAGAATGACTACCAACAAACACACAGTTACTGTTAATCTTAGAGACCTGAAATTCAGAGGCTAGGGTGCACATGTATGGTAGACCCTAATAGGGAAACTCGAACGGAAAGTCTCTAGAAAGTCTAGAATTACAGCGAATTCGTTCTCCCCGTACCAGCGAAAGTATGTTAGGATCCAGTTCAGGTATAATTATTTGGAGTTGGAGATGTAAAAGACGTTCTAAATTAAACTTTTCTGTACGGAAAAGTTTGCCCTTAGAAATCCTAGAAGTTTGCAGTCGTTGAAAAACGTACTCTGTAGATTATGCAGCGAAGTAAAGTCTATACTTACCTAATCCTTTAGAAGTACTTTGTGACTTTTCATTTCAAATGAAATTATATTCTTGTAGATGAAAATATAGTCACGAAGCCGGCGTAGGTAGGCAGCTCAAGGCTTTACGTCATGGCATTATTAAGAGGAGGCCTATGACTAGCAACTGGATTAGACATTGTTTTTTTGTTGTATCCCACGTATTATACGGGGTGCGGTAACTGTGGAAGATAATGGGATTCTTGGGAAAGTGGTTCCTTTTCTTTACTGAAAGTCCCATATCATGCAGCACACTGTTTGATCTATGAGGTACGGCGTAGGCTTCATATCGCATTAGAACCATTAAATCTCAACCTCCGTTCTAAAAGCCCACTTTTGGCTAAAAAGCACAACGCTCATAAACCTTGTTCTGAACGTTTTGAAGGCTAAAAAAACGTTATCGCAGAACAATAGTACTGCAATACCGCGGGTAAGCGTTTTGGCACATTGCGCCCGCTCCGAGGCGAGCCACCGTACATTCTTGCTTGTGTCTCTCCAAATACAGTTTCGATGTGAAAATGAGCTTTAGAGCTCGAGATTAAGATTCAATATAGCTCGGTTGCGGGCTTCCTCCACAGTATAGTGTCCGCCTTCGCTGATGCTCTACTTTTTCAAGTGAAAAATTCCAATCAATAGCTGAGCTGCAATTTCCCATCTGCGAACGTGTCATAGATTTATAATTTGTTTTTAGTGACATCAGAGGAACCTTGGCGCTTCAGTAGAAACTATTGTAACTTCTGCGGCATAATTACGTACCTACCTACGAAATGTGAGCTGTCGTTTAAATCTTGCAAAGCTTAAATTTGAAGCGAACTTCACTGAAGCGGTTATTAATTTAATTTTGTTTGGTGCATGATCTGGTTTTAGTGATTGTGGTAGTAATTATGCAGGGATCTGTCTGCCACTAACCTTCTATGCATGCTAGATTTATATTGCTCAGCTTTACAGCCAACTCTATTGCTAACTACAGGCGCAAAGGACAAAGGTAACCTAAACCTAATCAGTAATCAGTAACCAGCGAATTATCCTTTCAACAAAAAAAAACATTGGCGAGCCATTTTCCCTCACTTCCTGAGCCGAACGTATGAATCTCCAATAAGGGAGTGAAAAGTGAACGAAGGCACATTACCCGAACGCATTAGACTACCAAAGCTGAACAATTTAATGACGATTGACTATTCATACCACATTCGGGCGGTTGACCGCTTTGCTGCACTTGATTTAGAGTCTAATTATTCTACGATCTCAGTCGTGGCGGACGCAAGTAGAGTACGTAATGAGGGATCCGAAGGGGAGGGAAAATGCAAAATGTTGCAGTTGCATTTCTCCGTCAGAAAAACAGCTTACACTAGCAAAAATAATTAAGAGTATTAGAGAGTCGCGCAGCGCAGTGTCGGGCAGTAAATAGTCTGCTAAATACCCACCTACATTTATTGGCGCAGGGACTTTGGGAAGGCCACTGTAATGGAAACAATTTTGCCTTTAAAACAGAAGGTAGGTCTTTTGTAATGTATGGCTCGATCGGCGGTATAAACGACAATAACGTTGCCCGCTAGTACAATACTTTATTCAAATGCTTTGTTTATACGAGTAGGAATTCACAGCAGATTATTTTTTCATCATACAAAATCTTCAACACAAGAGCTCATTTCAAATCTCATACTAGAAATGCCATCATCACAACGCCAACATACTTACCTTAGGCGGTAGGTACATATTGGAATCCACAGTAGCATCATATCATTTATCAAAGTTATTCTTCAACCAGACAAACGTCCTTGAGTTGAGTGCGGTCCAATGTCCGATGTCCTAGAACCAGGGCCCAGTTGAGTATATTTACCGATGCCCGATTCCTCCTGCATCATTTGTCGTCTGTCAGCGATAATACTTGACAACGGTTCGTAAGGAACAAGTAATCCGCAAAAAAGATAAACCCCAATTAAATTGAATCACCACGCGTGAAATTGTTTACCGTTTGAGTTAAAGATTCGCAGAAGGAATTTTATGGTTGCGTAAATAAATCGTAGATCCATAAATTACCTATCGTATTTTCGAAAGAGCTATAAGTGAAATCGAAGCAAGAATATATATCCATAAAGATATATAGTGATATTCATCGGGAAGAAAACAGGGCCGAAATTTATGTGAGACACATACCAAAGGTGGAAAATAAATCTAATATCCTTATGGTGGATTTTTTATTGGTAATACCAATTCATCAAGTTGCGACGTGTGTCGGGTAACCGGCACGACAATAGCTGTTGGGATCCGAGAAATCTACAACCGCGTCAGCAAACGTGTTCAAATTGCGGACGGCTCGCTTTGACTGTTTTGCTTTCGATACTTTTGTGTAGGCAATCAATTCAACCCTGATTGAAAGAGCATTTTTGTGAGCCGAGCTTAACCAATTTGACATTAAAATGCGTAGCTTTATGCGGGGATAACAGATTATTGTACATACTGCTGAATTTCGGAAATTATGCATTAACTCTGTAAAAACTTAAATCGGAAGCTCAGAATTGTTCTGAAGTCACCAAGGTTGCATGCAAAAGATCACTTCTATGCGATAAGACCGCCCATCTTACTTTTATAATAAAGTTTTGTTTATTTGTAGTTTTTTATGGTGTAAAGTATTTTCATTAATTCATATATTCATACATGAAAAAACTACTTATGATTTAACCGTATCTACCTATATCGGTTTCTATTTATAGTAGTACTAGCTTCTGCCCATGGCTTCGCCCACGTGGTACCCGGATAAAAAGTAGCCTATGTGTTATTCTATTACTGTAAAGTTTCATCAAAATCCGTTCAGTAGTTTTTGCGTGAAATAGTAACAAACATCCATCCTCACAATCTTTCGCATTTATAATATTAGTAGGATTACAATAGTATAAAGATTGCACAACTTATTTAGCCTTATTGTTTTCATAACTTTATGTTGTTTGTGATTTCGATGGTGTTGTGTAACGTGCCTACGTAACATCATGTTGGTTATCGATTAAATAACCTAATATAATTTAAGACTTAGTTTAGTGTTATATTCTTGAATATAAACGGCATCTTGAATATATTCATAATAACATGAAAATAAACGGCCTTGCTTCAATAGACGAGCGTGCGTTTAGTCGTCTAAAGCACGGTATTAGAAAATCTAGTTTTCCTATTCCAAGAGCTTTCAGTTTAAAATTACCAGTAGTTTTAGAAGAACTGACATTAGACAGGATTTTCTGCAAACTGTATTGTCAGTAATTAAGAAAAAGTCCGAATAAGGCAACATTAACGCGAGCTCTTGGCAGCCTGCTCCCGCCGCTGGCGCACGCCCAACCCTTTCGGAAAGTAGGTACAACCTACCCTCCAAGTCCTACCACATCCTTGACCCAAAATCCAGGGCAATACGGCTGATTTTGTCTAGGCTTGAGAGCTGCATGGTTGACTGTACTACACAAAGTGGTCGCGCCGTTTACCGCCTTCATTTGGCAATCTTTCGCTGCATTGTGATGTGCATTCAATTCGTGTTGCATTATCATACCTTTTGAATAATTTACGTTTCCAGGGGCGATTTTCGAGCAGGCTCGCACAAGCCTATTTCCCGTCTGTACCAAGCTTAAGCAAAGACTCTTGTAACTTAATTGTATACAAGTTTTTTTTTACAGCCCACAGACACATTTATAGTCCTGACTCCACACTAGGATTCCCTGTATCATGGATATCAGAAACTATAAGCACTGTAGTATCCATAGAGTAGACAGCAAGAGACGCAATGTTTGATAATTTTGCTAGGAAACAATTCTGTCAACTGGCGTGCGAGTTCCGGCACGTCTGTTGTGCTCTGATTGGTCGAAAATGTAGTTTCAACCAATCAGAGGCAACATGACGCAATGACAATGACAATGTCCGCGTTTGCCAACATCAGTCCTACAAGACTGATGTTTTGACAGAACAGTGTGATTCAATATGACGCCTTTCGGGGTTAACTGCTCGATGGTAGTACCACAACACCATGACCCAGAACAAATATCTGCAGAACATGCAAACATTTCTCCCGCAACGGAAATCGGGCCCATGATTTGAATATCATGTTGACTAGTTTCTGATACGTACCTATATATATTGATTATAGATAAGCAGAGATGTCTGAAAGATATCGCTTTTAGCGATAAGAGCGCCCAATTTACTATTCTGTCGGTGATTAGCATGTATTTTGTTCTGTTTATTTTTATCAAGTATTAAAGTATCACACTATGTCGTTCACAAAAGTTACTTATCAACCTAATTAGGTATCTATGTAAAATTTGGAAAGTAGAATCGTCACTCTGGTCCTTAACTGTTCTCCATCAACTAGGATCCTATAAAATTATTATTAAAATGATATAGCATGCCATATGGCTATTTCTAAAGTAATATTGATTAATGTACTAGGTCGAGTTTATGAAATAAAAATCGCATATTTTATCAAACAATTTATTTAACTAAATAAATATTTAGCTAGAACTTATTCATTTACAAATAAATAATGTAAATTGATGCATGAACATCCTCTGAAGTGGAATGTTAACAATTTATGGTTATTAAATTGTATAAGCAAAATGATCTATGATATGTGTGTTATTGCTATCAACATTTTAACTCGAATATATGTAATGTATGAAACGTAACATATTTATAAAGTACCATAACATGTAAAATTTATACTAAAATCAGACCTTTTAAAAGCTACTTGATATAAAGTTGCAAAGTTGTACAAATGTCGTTGTTAATTATTATTGCTTGGAGAATTAAAGGCCTAGTTTACATAATTTCTTATTTAGTTAAAACTTGTCTAGGTGTAAATGAAAGAACAAAATTAATTTCTTATTCATACCGATCAGGTACTGGAGTTAGATAGGTAAAAATATCACATTTTTATACGCCAAAAGAGATTTAAATAGAGCGAAGATTCTGACACACATCAAAGTAAAATATATAGATGTTGCCTTACTTAACGTATGTCCTTTATCAAAAAACATAGACCTACCTAAAAGTTCATAAGTCACATTAGTGTTTAACATTTTAAAAGCACCAAACTGAATAATCTCATTATGAATTAAGTAATTCGTTTAATAAATAACACAATTTATACGAACAGCAAGATAAAATTCGGATCTTGTACAACTGAAGGATAAATTTACGCATAATTGTATGCGGAAAATAAAGAAAACTGACCTTAAAGTCAGGGGGCGTCAACAATTATACTGCGCAATCATTGGACGAACACTGGCCAATAAGGTCTAGCCAATCAGAATACAATACAAAATTAGGTAAAAACTGTCTTTAATGAAATTCATTATTAATTCTCATACGAAACAGATAAAACGGCTCAAGAACGCGTCCTAGATTTTACGAAACAACATCTAACTTAGTACGGAATATCACGTATCTCAAATGACTTTTCATCTCAATAAAATGTTTACTTTTTTATCTGTGTCTTTTTATGTTGTTTGTCAGGTTTGTTTTGGCAGGTCGGGTTAGTTCCTTGAAACTAACTAGATGGCGCGATGTCACGAACACAATATACAGCTATATTCTTGACAGCCTTTCTTCCAATAAAAGGTTTTCTTTTTATCTGTGGCTTTTTATGTTATTTATGGCAGTTGAGTTAGTTCCTTGAAACTAACTAGATGGCGTGATGTCAGGAACACACTTTATAGCTACATTTTAGATAACCTTTCTGCCCCTTTTTGGTAATTTCTTTGAAGAAAAAACTTTAAAATGACACTGGTAAGTCAATAAGCAGCCCCTAGCTCTATAAATAGAACCAAGGTCATTAAGACTGAAGAATCGATTGTAAAAACGAATGTTATTTTTCCAAGTAATCTTCATGCCTAAAGATTGCAAAAGATCCGTACGCCATCTTGAAATCGAATTTGCTAGCAACGATATAACGAGGATAATAAATACGGTACACATTTACCTTTAGAAGTCTTGAAAACTAAATATTTACAGATTTCTTGGGCGCAGGTACTCTCGGCGAGTTCGAATACAGCTTCCGGAATAAGCCCGGGATGTCGTTGTCAGGGAATAGGTTTGTCAGGGCCACTGAAAAAAATAATGCATTTTAATGTGTAACAAAGATCGTATATATGAAGTTGAAATAAAGAAATTAGTAGGTAGTAGGGGGAATGTTATTAAATCTTCTCCTGCTGCAGAAAATAAATTTTGTCTTCGATTATTTCATCAGAATCAATGGTAGTTGATTGAAAACTATGTTCTGGTATGACAGTAGATCAAACCATAGATATATAGAAAATCGTTTATGGCACAAGTGCATAGATGAACTTAATGCTAATTAGCATTTTCTCCCAGTTAATCAATTAACTTTTGCGGTAGATTACGAAATCCAAAGCTTTATCTGCTTTTGATCTTACGACCCTAAGAGACATTGCTGGAAGAAAACTTGTTAGGGTTAAGCTTGACTTCATACATAAATAAATAAATAATTTATTATGTCTGTATTCTGGGTGCCAAATAAGATTTGGACGTGCTTCTCACTACCCTCAAATTGGTATCCTCAAAGATCTACGCACTGAGTATGTATCTGAGGATGTCCATCATGGAAAATACAGCGTGATTGTTTTTTTATTTAATTGTCTGTTTTGCAAATTTGCATAGATGAGAATCGTACCTTCAAGCAACACGAATATGAGTCGTCTGTTTATCTCCTGCGTTTGGAAAAGATCGAAAACGGTCAGTAACCCGCGCCGCGTCGAGTCGGTACCTACAATGTGCCTCAGATCATCTGCAACGGAAGGTATTAAAATTATTCAATTATACTCATAATTCATAATATATTTATTGCGAAACACAGGTAATGGGATGATAGGTATATGTTATTCTACTAATATTATAAATGTTAAAGTTTGTGAGGATGTTTGTTCCTCTTTCACGCAAAAACTACTGAACGGATTTTAATGAAACTTTACAGTAATATAGTTTATACATCAGAATAACACATAGGCTACTTTTTATCCGGGTACCACGCGGGCGAAGCCGTGGGCAGAAGCTAGTAATATTATAAACGTGAAAGTTTGTGAGGAAGGATGTTTGTTACTCTTTCACGCAAAAACAACTGAACGGATTTTAATGAAACTTTACAGTCATATAGCTTATACGTCAGAATAACACATAGGCTACTTTTTACGCGGGCGAAGCCGTGGGCAGAAGCTAGTATGTTATAAAAATGTCCACTATATGTTACCAGTATGGTGTACACTAAAATAAAATAAAATTAGCACATTACAAATAAAGTTATACGAGTAAATACTGGTTCTATACACAACAAAACAAAACAGTAGTAACATTAAATATAAGCAGCGGCCGCGCAAGTGGGGGGCAGAAGGGCATAATGCCCCCTCTAAAATCACATAGGTACCCGCCTACCAAGCCAGGGCTGGAGATTGAAGGGATGACCAAAGAAATTTGCTGTGTCGTGGGTATCACGTACCGTGGTACCACAACGCCCAGACCCGGAACAAATATCTGCAGAACATGCAAACATTTTGTCCCGCAGCGGAAATCGAGCCCGCACCTCTTGTGCCGCGCGAGAACGTCAAAACCTTATAAAGGTTAATAAGACTCTTAATGAGTACCTGAGCAGGCTGAGAGTAAAGCTACTTTAGCAGCGACCCGAGTTCTGGCCTTCGTAGCCGCATCCCTGTTGCCGTAGTTGGGACAATTGCGATTCGTCAACCATTGCCTGGAACAAGTAAAAATTATATTTTCTATACAATACCCCCGGAATCTATTTATGAAATTTTAATGTGTTTTTATTTATATTAATGGCGATAAATCTTTTTTATCATTAGCTTAATTATTCTATAATAACACAAGGTCAAAAAACAGCCCATCTAGCCCTAAACTAAAATTGCCTTATGTTGTGTCTAGTAGATACATTTTAAGTCAAAACTTCAATAACTTCGTATTTTCTAAAGTCGTTGAACAATCTTTGTTCGCCATGACGTGTGAAACACCCGCTTTCGGGCTTATAAGGATATTATGTTAAATCATGTATAATTTATAAAAAAAATGTACGTTTTTAAAATTTGATTATATTGAAACTTACTTGAACGTTTTGAGATATTGGACGACATTCCTGGGCGATGTCAGTGATGAAACGAATTCTAAAACCTTCCTGTAAAAACAAACATATATTTTAAAACAAGCAAAGTTATTTAAGATTATATCTCGGTCAAATTTATAAAAATATTATACTAAAAATAATAATTATGATAATTGGTATCGCCAAAAATCATAATTATTAAAACTAAAAAATTATGTTAATGTCGCATGATTATTAAAAATATCAGAGCAATCATCTTTTCCCTTGTATTCGTAATAGTACATACCTATTAACTCTATCAGCTATCAGGGTCCTGAGCGGCGCGAGCAGCCGACGTCTCAGCCAAAGGCCGCGGATACCCAACATCTCCTCCAACAGCTTCAACGGAACACTCTCATCGTCCTATGAAGAACAATAAAACACTAATATATATTGTTAGGATATTTTTTGCGATATGTTTTTTAAATTAAATTCTAATCTTGATCTTAAAAATATTATGACAACCTCTTTGGCGTAGTGAGCGAAAGCCCGCTTGAAACACACAAGGTTGCGGGTTCGATTCCTGCCACCGGAGAAATGTTTGTATCTGCAAATATTTGTCTCAGGTCTGTGTTTTTTATGTTTAATATGAATGTATTTACCAAAAAAAATATATAAGTAGTATATCAGTCATATAGTTCCCACAATACAAGCTCTGCTTAGTTTGGGGCTAGATGATGCTGTGTGAAAAATGTCCGGCATTATTTCGGTCCGGTCTAGCCACATAGACTCCTCGACCTCACAGAAACAGTTTAATTTTAATTTTAAAAATATTACACTTACATCTTGAGTATCAGCGGCGTTTACACTTTTAAACCCCTCGTAATCGCTCTCGCCGCTTTTGCCTTGAAACACTTTGGAAATACCTGCAAGTGATTATATAAAAAAATGGTTTAAGAAAAAATAAATAACATATGCAAAATCATTAGGGCCCGAATTCATAATCAAATAGAGGCTCCCCTAGGGGACTGTTCAGACGCTAAGTAAAAAATCAAGTGCGAATTTAACCTTTATGCACCCAGCCATAAGGCAAATGCTGAATGATGGATTTTGGGGGACTGTTCAACCCCCGACTATGAATTCGGGCCTAGGAGAGCCGATCCCCAGCTAACGCGGGAATAGGAAAAGGAGAAGAATCCTACTACTATTATAAACGTGAAAGTTTGTGAGGATGGATGTTTGTTACTCTTCCACGCAAAAACTACTGAAAGTATTTTGATGAAACTTTACAGTAATATCGCTTATACATCAGAATAACGCATAGGCTACTTTTATCCGGGTACCACGCGGGCAAAGTTGGGGCAGAAGCTAATAATAAATAAAAAATAATGCTAGACAAGTATTAGTATTCACACATAATCACCTAGCCCCAAAGTAAGCAGTGCTTATGTTATGGGAACTACATGACTGATATTAGTATATCAGTCTTATGCACATTTTTATGTAAATACATAGGTACTTAATAAACATTGAAAACACTTATACCCGAGACAAATATTTGCAGTTCATACAAACATTTGTCCCGCATTATCAAACATAGAATAAGGAGATATTTCGTTTTAGTTATATTTCAGGTAATTTAGGTAAGGTAGGACGAGACGGAAGTTCTTTCATAGGCCCGTATGATGTAACAAAATAATAACCCAAAAAAAAAAACCAGTATAATTATGGTACGGATAGAGCAGAAAACAAAGCATATTTTGCAAACAAACGTTTCATACTAAAGTGGTTTACGGTCTACCAGTTGGTAAGCAGTTACCGTAACCTATAGAGGCTTGCAACACCAGAGGTATCACTCGCGCGTTTTCGACCCTTACACATAATGGGTGAAGTAAATTACAAAAAAAAATATAATGCTGGACATTTTTCACACAGCATCATCTAGCCCACAGGTTCTCAAACTTGTTTTTCCCACCGCCCACTTTCAGAATTAATGATAACAACTTATGCTTTCCCCTCTAGACCGCCTTAGCGCCCCCAATATCTTCTAGAGTCTTCTACCGCCCCCTGAAGGCTTCCAGCGCCCACAAGGGGGCGTTATCGCCCACTTTGAGAATCAGTGATCCAGCCCCAAACTAAGCAGAGCTTGTATTATGGGAACTACACGACTGATATACTACTTATATACTTTTTTTTGTAAATAAATAAATAATGCTGGACAATCCACACAGCATCATCTAGCCCCAAGCTAAGCAGAGCTTGTGTTATGGGTACTAGATGACTGATATACTTAATACAATACACTACATAGATAGATATTTTTTTATTATACATAGAATATACCCAGAACACCCGGAACAAATATTTGCAGATCGTACAAACATTTGTCCCAGGGCGGGAATCGAACCCGCAACCTCCTGTGTCGCAGGCGGACCTTCGCCCACCGCACCACATCGGTCGTCAAAAAATACCTCTATACATATTATTACATACATAGAAAACACCCAGACCCGAGACAAACATTTGCTAATCATACAAACATTTGTCCCGCAGCGGGAACCGAACCCGCAACCTTCTGCGCCTTTGGCGGTCATTTGCCCACTGCGCCACAGTGGTCGAGGTACCTATTGTTTTGTAGAAGGATCATTAAAAAGAATTATCAGCCTTGTTTCCTTGCCTTTCTTTCCTGGCTTGGTCGCGGAAGTATAATAATATAAGCCCTTTATTTCAGATAAATTATATACTTAATACAATATTTTACATGACATCGGCATTATTATCTGTTTGCCCTTTTTTGGCAAAGGCCTCCTCCAACCTCTTCTATTCCTCTCTATATCCCGCTTTCCTTGTCCATGATTTCCCTGCAATATTCTTTAGCTCGTCCTCCCTTTTGAGCTGTCTCCCCCTTTTCCGTTTATTGTATTTTGGGAACCAGTTCATCAACGCGGAACTATAGGCAGTAGATAAAAACGTCTCAAATTGTTCTTGTGATTTTAATGAATAAATGAATTTTGATTTTGACTTTGAATTTCAAATTTGTTTTGGATGATTACTTTTGATTACTTTGTATAATTACTTTTGAAATTTCAATCATTTTAAATCATTATTTACCATCCATAACTCCGTCAACGGTATTAGCGAATTGATCAGGCATATTCTTCAATGTCCTCATACCAGCGCGCAGGGAATTCACGAGGACGGCATCGATCTAAAATAAAAATAAAAACAATTTAAATAGTGACCAATTTCTTGCATAGTCTGTTAATATTTTGAATATGTTTTAGAAGTTTGACAACCTCTGTGGCGCAGTGAGCGAAGGCCCACCTGAGACGCAGAAAGTTGCGGGTTCGATTCCCGTTGCGGGATGAATGTCTGTCAAATATTTGTCTCGGGTCTGGGTGTTTTCTATGTATAATACAATATATAAGTAGTATATCAGCCATGTACCATTTATGGCGTGTTTTGCCTGGGTGCCTGTGTGCCTACGTACCTACCTGTCATGTCCAATACCAACCTACATGAAATGAATTAAAAGATATTTATAAATTATAATATATAGCAAACACACATTTGAAATTAAATTAAATAGAATAATCCTGTACCTACTCATGTACCCTACTCACACTGGGATTCACTGTATCGTGGGTATCAGGAACTGCGAGCACTGTGATACCACAACACCCGGACCCGGGAATATGCAAACATCTGTCCCGCAACGGGAATCGAACCCGCATCTCTAGCAGCGCACCTCCACCAAGATCGTGAATAGACCCTGCGGAGGAACAGGCAGCAGATAAAACAGATGTTTCAAAGTTTGACGGCCTCTGTGACGCAGAAGGTTGCGGGTTCGATTCCTGTCACGGGACAAATGTTTGTAAGATCTGCAAATATTTGTCTGTTTTCAATGTATAATATGTAAGTATTTACAAAAAAAAAGTATACAAGTAGTGTATCAGTCATGTAGTTCCCATAATACAAGCTCTGCTTAGTTTAGGGCTAGATGATGCTTGTGTGAAAAAAAGTAAAAAAAAATAATCCTTTTTTCCTTTTGACTTTCACTTTGACTTTGGCTGCAATTAATGACACGTGACTCACCGAGCTACTATGCTTCTCGGCCGGATTCTCCGGGCTCAGGAACCCGCCCAGATAGTCTTGGGACAGAAGCGTCAGATACTTCGCTTCCCGCGCCAGGCTGGCGAGGCTCTGCAGGTAGTTGTTCAGCATCCGTTTCCGGTTCTCGAGGACGGAGCGGGATGTGTTCTGGAACGTTTTCTTCGCTGGGAACGGGAGGTTGCCTAATTCCGGCCACTGTAATATTAAATTTAATGTTCTGGAAGTGGTCGATTCTAAGAGATAACACCACCGCCCATTGTACTTTAAGTTTTGTTAACATACATACATACATACATATATTCACGCCTGTTTCCCGGAGGGGTAGGCAGAGACCAAGGATTTCCACTTGCTACGGTCTTGGCATACCTCTTTCGCTTCATTTATCCTCATCACATTATTCATACAGGCTCGGCGGTTTAGTGTACTTCTGACCTGGCCTTTCTCAAAAATGTCTCCAATTTGGTCAGAGTACGTTCGCCGAGGCCTTCCTCTACCAACTATCCCATTCACGCTCGCCTTGTATACTTGTTTTGTTCTACTTTCGTCCATCCTTTCTATATGCCCAAACCATCTCAACATACCTTTCTCAACTCTCGTTACTACATCTTCATTCACTCCACACTGCTCTCTTAGCACGCTGTTCCTCACTCTATCACTCAAAGTTACACCACACATACTTCTCAAAGCTCTCATCTCCACTGCATTCACTCGACTTTGATGTTTCTTCTGCCATACCCAACTTTCACTTCCATACATTAATGTCGGCACTAACACTCCTTTATGCACGGCTAGTCGTGCCGTCTCAGACAATTGCCGGCTGCTCATGAAGGAGTGAAGTGCCCCATTCACTTGATTTCCAGCATTCACTCTCCTTTCAATATCTTTCTCATGCTTTCCATCTCTAGTAAACAAAGTCCCCAGATATACAAATTCTTTTACTTGTTCCACTCTCTCTCCGCCGATCACAATGTCACATGCATTCATACATTCATCTTTATCAAAAACCATTACTTTCGTCTTACTCACATTAACTTTCATCCCTTTTCTTTCAAACGCTTCATACATAATTGTTACCATCTCTTGTAACTCATCCACCGATGACGCAAGTATAACCTGATCATCGGCGTAAAGAAGACATTTGACGAGTAACTCATTCATTCTTAATCCACATTCACTTTCTTTCAAATCTTTCAAACAACTGTCCATGAATAGATTAAACAGCCACGGTGACGCTACACATCCCTGTCTAACACCCTTTTGGATGCTAAACCATTCAGTGTATCACCCGTTTATCCTTACGCAAGCACTGGAATCTTCATAGATAGACTTCAGAGCTCGAATTAGGTTGCTGTCCACTCCATACATTGACAGTACCGACCATAGTTCATTCCTCATCACTTTATCATAGGCTTTTTCCAAATCTACGAAAGCGCAATAGACCTTTTGACCCTTGGCCAAAAACTTTTCAGCTATGCATCGCAAGGAAAAAACCTGATCCGTACATCCCATACTCTTTCGAAATCCCGCTTGTGCGTCCCATATTTTCTCATCGGTTTCTTTCACAACTCTTTCAATCAACACTTTCGCATATAATTTGCCGACGATGCTGAGTAGGCTAATGCCTCTGTAGTTTTTACACTTGTATCTATTTTTCTTACGAGGAACAATAAAGTTTTTTTTTTTATTTTAGACTAGCTGTACCCGCTTACTGTCTGAGAGACAGACCGACAAAAATGAAAAAAAAACATTTTTGGCTTCAGTATCGATTATAGAGCCCTCCAATTTTTTTTTCAAATTATCTTCATATATAGATTGATTATCATAATAATTGGCAACTCGTAGTAACACACTGCTGGACATAAGCCTCCTCCCTCAAACGCCACCCTTGTCCACTCTAGGCCTTTCTCATTTTGATAATTATTATTTATCCTACTACTATTATAAACGTGAAAGTTTGTGAGAATGGATGTTACTCTTTCACGCAAAAACTACGGAACAGATTTTGATAAAACATTACAGTAATATAGCTTATATATCAGAATAACACATAGGCTACTTTTTATCCGGGTACCACGCGGACGAAGCCGTGGGCAGAAGCTAGTATATTATGTTTGTAATTTCAATGAACACGCATTACTTTATTGTTGACTCACCTTATCTTTGATAGAACAGTGCAAGTCATAGAAATCGCTGTATCTCCTGTAAATGTGCCACACTTCGCTATCCGCCAGCCTCGTGACCGCTATCGCGTATATTCCGAACGCACGTCCCTTTTCTTGCATCAAAGCTGAAACACAGAATTGAAACTGTATTGTCTGGATTTTAGATTTCAATTTATATTGATCAATGCCTAGTAAATTAGTTAAGAAACTTATCTATCGTTCAATTTAAATTAAATTGAATGATGTAGGTAGGTATGTAATTGTGTTTATGTAGGGAATAGTGTTTGTGTTTTATTAATAGTATAGCTCTAGCATATAATATATAACTTTTCTTGTTATTCTTGCATTAATTCAAGACTGTTTTCTAAAACTATTAAAATAAAACTATTATATGGAGGAAGCAAAATTTATCTATCTATGAATATAAGAACCAATTATTATTATTATTATTATTATTTTAAAAATTCGTTTAGCAAAACAGTTTCTTGTTTTTTGATATTATATTAGAATCATCAATACAATAAAGTATTCTTTAGTTAATCAACTGTTTAAAAATCTTTACGGGAAAGTCCCGAAATTACTCTCGAAAACTTAAACAGAATCTTCAGACTGATTCTCGATCCATTAATAAATTTAATTTCTGAACTGTTTTTTTGAATCATTAATAAAAGTTTATAAAAAATCTTAGTCGGTTATTTCGGTTGTGGTTTATTAGATTCTTACCAGTTTCAATGATACAAGCTGTCAACGGAGACATTATATTCCTAGCGCTCCTGCTTATTTCAGAATGTGAGAGCGACAAGTTGCTTGAATTCACAGAAGAAAGACTGGACGGACCTGAAAGACCTGAAAAAACAACAAACATACAGTACGGAACAAAAAGCCTGTCCCAACTTTGAGTATGATGTATGTTTGAAAGCATATTCCTGTTTCATAATGTATGCTGAAAATAGTATTTTTTTATTAAAGAGGCAAACGAACTCACTGTCTACCTGGTGGTAAGGGGCTACCGTATCCTATGGACGCTTCTTGCAATACCAAATATATCACTCACGCATTGCCTCCCTGAGATATCAAGATGAATCTTATATGTCCGTAATTTCACCGGCAACCATACATATAATATTATTGATATTTTTATTAAGTATGCTAAATATATATATTCTTTTAACAACTTACTTCCCCCTATTTAAACTTTAACCGTATCTATTATCGAAATAATCCGATATGTTATAGGCATTTCATTCCGTAGACCATGACACATCGATCAGGAAACTGCATTATTATGGTATGTACATTCTAAGTAAGTCACAAAATAAATTTATCTGTGAGCAATAAGGTGGACCACTTATAACTATAAAGCGGTCTTTGGGTATATGGGACTTGCTGATTGGATATATGGTAGTGATTACCTGCACTTTCATTGACCATTCTCTGCGCCAAATTCCCAACTATGTCCGATCTAGATCTGTTGTGTCTTGTCGATCCAGGCAGAGGTAACGTATCTGCTGAAAAATATGTTCTAAAATTTAGAAATAATTAAAATATATATACTAACACTCTATGACAACTAGTCTTTTGTACCTTTTTTAACATAAACTCTAAGTTTTTAATTTACTTCTACAATTACTATCGATTCAATGTTTGGCTCTATTTTTTATGTCTAAACAATGATTATAGTCTATTCCAAATGCAGACCGAAAAACATAAATGACCAACATTTTCACGGTCAAAAAAATGTTAGGTAATTTTTATTTTTTTAACCCCAATAACTCCTTTCACTTCACTAGTTCTTAATTTACTTCTACAATAACTATCGATTCAATGTTTGGTTCTATTGTGAAAAGTGCACTAATGGCTATAGTCTCTATTCCAAATGAAGAGCAAAACAATGTAATTTGAGTTGACCATAGGGATGACCAACATTTTTACATTTTTTTTTTTAACCCCGAATAAAAATAGTGTTTTTTTTTGTATGAAAGCTGGCCTTTGCAAGACGGTTCTTAGCAGATTCCTTAGCTTCAACTATTCCGTTGTGATAAGGTGCATTTACGGAAGATAATATGACGGTGACTCGAGATTCAGTCAGACTTTGGCCTTAGTTCTTTGGAAAGGTACCTACTGCATGTTTATGAAATATAAAACAAAATTTAAAATAATATTAATTAAAAAAAAACTGGTTTGCGACCTCAGACTGACCGCGTCGTTCACTCCACTACGAAACGCGGTAAAAGCGTAAACGACAAGGAAGCTATAAAAAATGTATATAGAGCGATACTGTCGTTTTTATTTTGCACTTACATAATACCTTGGGTCAAAGACCGTTCTTTCGCTCAGCATTTGGAATAGACTAGATATAGCTAGTTATTCAATACGGTCACGAACTGTTCCAAATTCATTGACATAATAGCCGTTACAACAAACACCCATACCTCACAATTACAATATTAGGATAGGATTGTTTCTTTTTCTGAGATCATTAAAATCGTTGGGTGACTGACTCAGAATCAATGCTCAGCCTATATTGCGTGGAGAGCTGTAATTCTCAAGGTTTATCGTTTTCGCTATGGGATGCACTAGAAAAATATTTGTTAAAATCCGACCCAGTGGAACGCGTCGCGAGTTTTATTTACGTACGAATTTCTATTTCACACTTCACCCTCTTGGGGTCGAATTTTGCAGAACAGTTTCTCAGTGCACCCCTAAACTGCTAAAGGATCCCACCCAATTTCAGGCCTTCTGTAAACCAGTAACTTACGGTACGTACCAATCATCCCACGAATCGAGAGACACTGAGTACGAACTTATTGAACACTTTCTATTCAGCTTGTAGCGCTGACAAATTCTATCTACGAAGAGAGTCAGAAATTGTACCAAATATTTTGCATTTAGGCAGCGTGTGATTCTTGTAACTAGGCATTTTTCGTGTGAGAGTTCTTGGGAAGGTTGACGATTTGTTCGGACAGTCGTATCTAAGCTTCGACTTGGAAAACAACTTGGGCAGTTGGTTCAGACAAGTCTTCACTATCCTCTTGCATTTTTCTGCGCATTTGATTAAGAATTGAATTGGATGTTAATTTCACAACATTCCATGCTTTTACTCCATTCCTGGGACTTCTTTTATCCAGAATAGATTTGGCCATAATCTCATCTGATGGTAGGTGATGGCCGGCGATGAAGCATGAATATCAAAAATATATAATTCACTCTTACCCTGAAGAAACCCAGATTGTATTTTTCAAGAAAGTTAGATGATGGTAGTACGTTCCATTCCTTCGCCGTTTTCATTATAAAGATAATTAATTGAAAGGAATTCTTTGATTTTGTTAAATCGTAGAAAGCGCTATGGAAAAAGTCGTGCTCAACCAAAGGTCACCCAAGCTAATTAGAAAGTTATAATAGCAAAGGCAGGTCATAAAGCTCGCAAAACCGACAACCGCTGGGAAATATAGGTTCTCTAATGGTGACCACGAACCGAACAATGCATTGTGGACATCTAAAGGTTGCAGGAAGTCGCTGGACAAAGGTAAAGACAGCTGGACAGGAGAGTTGTTTTTTTTTTAACTGTCCTAACATCTTATATCGGGATCATAGGGTCAAACAAATTTTGTTTTTCATGTTGTGTCAAATATGTTTTCATATTTTTTTTTTCAAGACCGTTCCTCTAGGAACTCTGGGATGATCCCCCAACCAAAAACCATATGGTTCAAAACCATACACAACTCAACTAATATCACAGATATTATAACACTTAATATTAAGAGTTTTATTTGAATGAGAAGTCTCACTATATTTCGTACTTACCACTATACTTCTTATTATCAGTCTTTTCATCCCTTTTAAATTCACTGAAACAATATCAGAAACAATTTGATTTATATTATACAGGGTTTCATAGATAATGTATGTTATCCCAAAAGGGGGTGATTTTATTAACCTAAAATTAACCACCCTATCCTAAAAACAAAGCAAAAATAATGTGTTTTTCAGAGCTGGAAATGTTTGTATTTAGAGATGTTTAAATCTGATGTTTCTCTGTGTGCCATAATTTATAGCAATAAAAATATTATACACCCTCAACGGCGCAGCGGGTGAGTGAGCCGACTGACACGCAAGAGTTGCAGGTTCGATTCCCGCTGCGGGACAAATGTTTGCATGGTACTCGCAGTTCCTGATACCCACGACACAGGGAATAATAATGTTGAATCAGGACTAGATATGTGACCGTTGGATGTTTATTTATGTATAATTTACTATACCTATTTGATCTATCAGCATCTTCACTGTCCAGCATGAAGTCTGACTGCCACGATGGATCATCCTGAAAATACAAAACAATTCTAGAACAATAATTGTATTAAAAAAAAACAAAGGTTTTTAATTTCCATTAATGAAAAAACAACTCGACGACTTGGGCATCAAAATTTACAACAAATTCTTCCTGGCGAGTTTAACGTGACAAAGCTCACGGAACTCGTGAGAACTCTTCGTTTTTCGTGGTGACTTTCCTCAAGAGTTTCGCGTGGTAATGTTGTCTCATCACGTACGTAGGTACGCTAGGTAGAGTCTCACCTCTAGAGCATCGCAGACGCACTTTTGCACGTTGTCGAAGTAAGTCACGGGGTTGGCGGTGAACTCTTCGCCTTCCGTGATGACCTTCCTCACGAGTTCCGCGTGGCAATGTTGTACCATCACGCTTGCAGTCTGATACCAGAAAGAGTCTCACCTCTAGAGCATCGCAGACGCACTTTTGCACGTCGTCGAAGCAAGTCACGGGGTTGGCGGTGAACTCTTCGCCTTCCGTGGTGACTTTCCTCACGAGTTCCGCGTGGCAATTTTCCGGAACGCCCATCACGGCCGGACGGTTCGGGGCCAGGTAGAGATCGCAGAGCTCTAGAGCCGAAGAGCGAAGGTTGTCGAGGACTGCTTTTGATGTGTGCGGTGCGTCTGACCATAAAGTACAGTTATTTAATGTCTAGTTATGAAACATAAAGATAAAGGCGACCTCTGTGGTCTGTGGTCTGTGGCGCAGTGGACGAAGGCCCGCCTGAGACGCAGAAAGTTGCGGGTTCGATATCCGCCGCGAGACAAATATTTGTATGATCATGCAACGGCATGCCGGTTTCCTCACGGCTTTTTTCTTCGCCGATTGCAGCACGAATAAAATCCATTATGTATTTTCAGGTTCATCGAACCCATGATCGGAAGTCAGGGCCCACTAAACCAACATATACAATAAAATATCAATAAAATGCAGTAAATAATTATGCAGTACATACTAGTAAAGTAAGCATGTTATAACTTTTAGTTTATCCTTAGGCCCGTTTTCTAGAGAGTGATTGTGAGTAAACATTTTCAGTGTCAGTTTTCGGAAATGTCTGCAATTTCCGAAAACTGACAAAGTTTTACAGTACTTAAATAAGTACTGTAAAACTTTGTCAGTTTTACAGTACTTAAATAAGTACTGTAAAACTTTGTCAGTTTTCGGACAAATAAGTTGAAATAATATTTGCTCTCGAATAAGGGCTTACAACAGAAATGTTCCCAGGTCTGGAATACGGGCCTTAAGCAGATATAACCTCAGAACAGCCTTGCAATGCAAAACTTACATGCTATTATTGATATTATCTATACTAATATATAAAGCTGAAGAGTTTGCTTGTTTGAACGCGCTAATCTCTCGGTGAGTAGATTTTCTTCAGGATACCAAGTAGGGATTAGTCAGAGACACGTCCAAACACAAATCCGAAACAAACACAGGGTCGCCAAGATACAGGCTTTGCTTAGTTTGGGACCCAATGGGGATGATAATAAGGTTATTTCATAATACCTACCCTTTTGTAACAAAATCAATTAGATCTACAATTTGTGACTTCATCAATAACTTTGAAACCTTTGTTTGTTAAATAAACAATTACCTTATTTTATCTTAAATTAGAAGAAAATAAAAACAACTAAAAAAAGCCGAAAGTTTCATGCATACGTACATACATAAAACTGTGAATTACCAGCTTCGTTCATCTCGATCTCGAGTAGATATTGCGCATTCGACCTCCAGGCGGCCGTCGCTCGGATGAACTTGAGCGAACGAGACACCTCCTCAGAGATTTTGTCAGCGATCGCGTCACTCGAACCTGCGGAGGTAAGCCGTTAGCTCGTCGTGTCGGTATCGTTACGTTTCCGTGATGCATTCGTGCTCGGACCTCTAGGGTATCTTTACACAGACAGAACAAATTAACATTTGCCAATGTATTTCATTATTTTTACTGATTTACTGTCGTCGATCTTGAATGAATGAACGAATGAGTGAATGAAAATATTTTACTGTACAGCTTATGATATAAACAAAATAAACAATAACACATTATGATAAAGGTACAATGGTCCAGACAAACTTTAGATGGAGAGGATTATATATGATTTTGAAGTGGCTGTTCGTTATAATTTGTTCACCGATCTGTTATGTTTGATCCGATATGTTTTACGATCGCTTTCACATCTATCTATTTTACTAGCAGGTTACTTTAACCTGCGGAGACAGAACGACAAGAGTCTAGACAAATACCTCACGCTTAGTTTTCCTTTTACACTAACGCAAATTTGACAAAGAAAAACTTGACAGTCATTTCAACAGCTAATGCCATTCAATCGCCAACAGAAAACGGTATTTGTCTAGACCTGTCGTCTGGGGCCTCATAGTATCTTCACACTGACACAATAAGTTAATCTAACGTTTGTGAATGTGAATCGCCATAAATTAGATTTCATTTAATTTTATGATGAACAGTTGAACTAACCTTCTTGTGGTCCCAGCGTGGCTCTCTTAGCTTGTATGATTCTGACGAGATACTGCAAGGAAGACAGCTTCTGACGATCTTGGATCTCCCATTCGCCAGCGCTGTCTTTGGAATGCTGTACAGAGAAACAGAGAAAGATATATCTTATTGTTATCGACGCAAGCCGCTTGTAAATATATGTGCTTATTGTAGGAGGTTGTTTGTCCCAAGGAGCCCCTATATGCATTTGCTATTTGATAGGTTGTTTTTTTTTTAATTAATAAATGAACAATTTTATTTACACCTTGTGACATAATCAAAAATAACAATAACATATTAAAATTAAGGGTGCAGTGGGCGGTCTTATGGCTTAAAGTGATCTCTTCCAGACAGATAATAATATAATATGATTTACAAATTCGTTTACCTACTTATAATCAAATTTAGTCTAAGTGTCATACCTACATACTTTAAACTTAAAATAAATATTTATTATTATCATACCTTTAAATGGACCATTCTGTGTTTGTTTTTCTATTACCATTAATCGCTAAACTAATGATATATACTTTTAGAACTCAAAGTTAACAAGTTGGTGACACACAAAAACCTCAAAGTAATTTATTGAGGCTTATTTAATGATAATTAAATAGATATTCCGTAAAGAGATAAAAACTTATCCGCTAC
This sequence comes from Perizoma flavofasciatum, assembly GCA_958496245.1. NCBI lineage: Eukaryota > Metazoa > Arthropoda > Insecta > Lepidoptera > Geometridae > Perizoma > Perizoma flavofasciatum. Next base: position 4,901,133 of record OY292425.1, on the reverse strand, counting down.
TTTACATGTACTAGGGGAATGTGCGATTATTTTAATATTTATTTATTATCTGTTCTTCGTTTTATACGGGTCTTAATCGCTTCAATTGTTTTCCTAACATTTCGTCTGTGTTGCAATAGCACAGCAGTGGTCACTGGTTGACTGGAGTATATTATATGGAGCTATCGTCCAGAAATTAAGGCAGTAGCCGCAACTACCCTCATTTCATCTTCAGATTCAGAAAAGTCCATGTTCACATTACGACACACTACACTAACCGTATCACCCCACTGCAAAACGGATCGCGATAAAGGCCCGTAAACTTAAGCAAGTAACTTATAAAGAATAGAATAGAAAGTGATTTATTTTACAACATCAAAGCACAGAAAGTACAGGTAGTTATGGTACCAGCGCCTACCAATCGTAGTATATTTACTGCTGCTTAAGCACATTCGTGTTTGTTATAAAGAAGCGCCCACGCGTTTATGCAGGTGCAGATTGGCTGGCGTTGCATTAGAATTCTAAGTATGATCATGGTAGAGAGAGCTCTGGGAGCTCAGTCGTAATTAAGTCGCCTTTTGTAACACATTTAAATTTCATTATATACTTTAAATAAAACATTTAGTTTTTTTAAAAAAGCATTTCCACGCTTTCCCGGCTAAGTCTAGGTACACAATAAATAAACAAAATATACTTACACTATAAATAGGTACCTAAGATTTTTAACAAAAACACAGAGACAAAGAGAAGCATTTTGTGCTAATTAGTCCCATCTGTGCCGTGTGGGCCAAACAGGTCCTGTCTCAGCTTAGTATAAACTAGCAAACTTTAAAAGATAGTTACTCACTAATTTCTGTATATCCTTTTGCACTAACTCCAGTGTAGCGTCCAATTCCTCGGCGTCGCCGCAACTTCGGATGACTATTAGGAACAGTTCAGAAGGCAGACATGAATCTCGACAACACTGTAAATGCAATGAAGTAGTTCATATCGGTTATATAGCTCGCCGACAACCGCTGGGGTAGGAAGGTTCTCGAATGACGACTTCATGATTGATTTTAATGTTAAATTGTGCCATGGCCGCCCTCGGCCCCGAGCCACCGCGTCGCATCGCTCGCCCGTTTAACGCTTAGCGTTCTTTCTGACTTTTTTCTCTGCTCCTAAGTGTCGTGGAGTGATGTAACCTTCCTCGAGAATCAGGCAAAATGCAAATGCAAAAAGATTTTTTAAATCCGACTAGTAGTTCCAGAGATTAGCACTTTCAAACAAAAAACCAAGAAACTAAGCCTTTTTATTAGTATAGATTTATTTATTAGTATAGATTATTAGTATAGATTATTAGTATAGAACCAAGAAACTAAGCCTTTTTATTAGTATGGCATTTTTGTGTTATGTTATTCTGCAGTGCAGTACTCACAGTTCTAACAATAGTCCTGTTGATGCTATCTGGATCGCTGAGGAGATTGATAATGGGACGAAGAACCACTGAAGAAATCAGCTCGATCAGTAACATCTTCAGTGCGTGGCAGCGCCAGGCTTCTTCCGGCACGATCAGGTATAGAACTGCCTCCGAGATTTCGCATAGTAATTCTGGAGAAAGAAAATTATATGTATCGACGACCTGTGGTGCAGTGGGTGATGGCCCGCCTGACAAATTTTTGTATGATTTGCAAATATTTGTCTCGGGTTTGGGTGTTTTCTATGTAGGTATAAAATAAATGTATTAACAAAAATAAATATAAGTAGTATCAGTCATGTAGTTCCCATGGGAGACCGTATTGTACGTCCATGGAAAGCACAACCATGGAATGCACACCCTTGGAAAATACAGCCAGTATTACAAACCATTTGGTTTGAATTATCTGGGTGTGCTTTCTATGGTCGTACAAAACGCTCTTGACGGTATTGCACACCCCTGGAATGTACACCCCGGATTACAAATATTCTCGATGCTCATTGGTCGAGAGTTCGTCATATCCTTGACCTCTCATTGGTCGATGCGAAGTAGTCGCATGACGAAGACAAGTTCTAATATGTTCAACCAAGAGTTGCCATTGATAAGTAATGCAAACAATAAGTTAATGTTGGCCTGAAAAATCCTTCCTAGGCAAATCCGTCTTGGATTAGTTAGGTTATTAGGTTTTTTTTTATTACCACTCAGAAAAGGAGGATTGCTATCCGAACTATCCGCTATCCGAAACAAACTTGGGTTTATTTATTTTTTTTAATAATAAAAAACTTTAATAAATAAATAAAACCAACCGGTTAGTTTATCTGCAAAAAACGACATAATAACTAATCTACTTACATTAATTCACTAATAGCGTTAAATACTATGACAACACAGCACATGCCCCTTGATAGCACTCGCGCACGTAAACAGAGTATGAAATTGGTTGTATTCCATGGCTGTGCATTCCAGGGTTGTACAAAACTGGCCGTACAAGGTCAACAAGTGTAGGGAATGCACGCCCAGGAATGTACGCCCAGTATTACAAACCAAGTATTTGAAACCAATGGTTTTAATACTGGCTGTACTTTCCAGGATGTACTTTCCATGGTTGTGCATTCCATGGACGTACAATACATGGACTCGTTCCCATAACACAAGCTATGCTTACTTTGGGGCTAGATGATGCTATGTGGAAAATGACCAGCATTATTTATTTATTTATTTATTTATATACTGACCTCGAAAACTGAAGGTATACTGTATCTTTAGGTATATTATATGCTATCCTAGCTACTAAGCCATGATTGAACACAACTCGGTTTATTCCGAACATTTATCTAAAAAACGACTATCGGATTTGAATGCAGTTTTTTGCAATCTATTTGTATGTTTTCAAGTATGATTCTTATCTAAGAACCTATCTTAGTTGTATCGCTACAGTACTTTTTTAATTTGTAAGTAATACAGTTCATCAATTATAGGGAGTTTTAAGTCGAAAGTGACCGTTGATTTATAGATAATACAATTTGTAGTAAGCTATACCTATATCTCACTACTACTACAGAATCCTACTAATATTAGTAGGATTCGAAAGTTTGTGAGGATGGATATTTGTTACTTTTTCACACAAAAACTAGGTACTGAACGGATTTTCATGAAACTTTACAGTAATATAGCTTATACATCAGAATAACACATAGACTACTTTTTATTCGGGTACCACACGGGAAAGGCCGTGGGCAGAAGCTAGTACTTAATAATACTAACGTACAGAAAACTGTAAGTACCTGCTATTACCGTAAAAACTACTATAGTCAAAACTCACCGTATTCCCTCTCAGGATCAATACAGAATACGTCCCGGCATATCTGTCTGTTCTCGACGGAGCACTCCAACTCAAAGAATATGTCCTTCAGAGTTCTACCGATCAAATTCTCTGAACTGTCGTAGAACTTCGACTTGCCGTAAGTTTGCGTATCTGAGAACAAAGTGAAACTTATTTAAGACAAGTCGAGGTTTTGCAAAAAGTTTTATTGTAAACAAAATGTTTGGAAAAATCAAGCATGCACCACGGATTCTAATAGTGAAAACTCTAACAAAATCTATTGACCAGTGTAATACATGTAATACACAGCCAAGAATGCACGGCCAGTATTACGCAGCCAGATTTGAAAGTCACGGTTTGGAATACTGGCTGTGCTTTCCATTGTCGTGCTTTGTCAGGCCTGTATCGCCTGATCGTACAATTCTGTCTCCCACGAGTATAGATCAAAGGATGTCAATCATTTGGATTACAGTGGTGACCGTGTAAAAATAATTATATAATTAGCTTCACTTATGCATTGTCCAGACCGTGGATGGGACAGATAGGTGCGGATTATTAAACACTAGCCTCTGCCCACGATTTCGTCCGCGTGGTACCCGGATAAAAAGTAGCCTATATGTTATTCTGATGTATAAGCTATGTTACTGTGAAGTTTCATCAAAATCCGTTCAGTAGATTTTGCGTGAAAGAGGAACACACATCCATCCTCAGAAACTTACGCGTTTATAATAGTGGTAGGATTGTCAGTTCTTATATACCTGAAGGCCAAGATAAATCTGTCTCGCTCTTATTCCTTCTATGAGTCTTCTTTTCATCCTGCTTTTTAGGGCTAGTCCGTGAGTTCCCGTTGGCTAAGTCTTTAGCGCTCAACAAATCCACATGCTTTAGCCTTACTCGGGACTGTTTGAACAGCTTCAAATGTGTTGTGAGCTCTTCAGGGAATCTTGTCGATAGGAGGTATATCCAGTCAACACCTTTTACTCTGAAATAATACATTTCTAAAAAGACAACGAAAATAAATTTTTACTAACCTGTAGCGAATTCTTAAATAAATATAAAGTCATAAAAAAAAATTGTCATTGTGGGTAAGTAAAAAGTACATATTATGTAGGTATCAAAAAATTTCAAGACCATTTACATTAGCATTAATGGTCCATTTACATTAGCGCGGAAGCGAAAGGAATGCCAGCGACGCGAAGTTTAAGAATAAAATTGCACATAACATATTGAACTTTATTTTATTTTTCAGTCAGCATCACATACAGGTGTCACATTGTTATTGACGATGATTCAAAATTTTATTGAAAAGCAAGTCTGCTCTTACTTATTAGACACACTTAAGGCCCACACAAACTGGCGCAGTGGCGATCATAGCGAAAAAGTTGCCATTATCTCATACCACCATATCACAGTGTCATTGACTATGGATTCTATTGATTATATTGAGAAACAAGTCTACTTTCTTACCTATTAGATACATTTACACCAGCAGCCAGCACCAATCGTCTTATAGCATGAGTTGTGAACTCATCATCATCTGTCAGTATGTCGTACCATGGCGTCACATAGTCATTGATAATGATTGTGATGATTTCATTAAGAAATGAGTCCACAGTCTCACTTCCAGTTATTCTGCTGTCATATTTTGGTACAGGACTCTTTTGTTGGAATAGTTCAAGAACCTGGGAAATAAATTGATTAATTTTTAATGTGAAAAAAGGTCAACTCATGTTGTGCACATTTATGCACTTTCCACATAGATTTAGGACTTTTGGAGGCTATGAGTAATAGGATACCAGCAACTTTATCCACATAGAGATTTTTCCACACAAGCTTCATCTTCACACTGAACCTGCTAGAGATTGAACAGATAGTCTTTTCTTAGTACACCCTACACACCAAAAGTATAATGGTATCTATTCTAGTTTAAGGTCTTTTAGACTCATAGTTGAGACTGTGCAGTGATCGTCAATATGGTAATATTTTGATAAAAAACTTACCGAAGAAATTTGAATAGAAAAGTTTGTCTGCTGCAATGGGTTATCAATACAATCAAGATCTACTGGGAATATTTTCTTCTTGTCATAAGTGAAGTATAGCACTGTGAGTATTCTGAAAATGAAAGAACATATAGTTATAAAAAATCCATCAGATATAAAGTTTATAGTAATCCTGTATTGTAATCACAGTTAACAATGTATTGTTTTGCCCTAAAATATTACAAATTTCTGTCAGTTTCACAGAGAAACAAGACAACTGTAAAGACCATGTTGAACCCGGATTTGAAATGTATCTTGTGAAGCAGACATGTTCAAATCATATTGCTCATAAAATAACCGATAATGCAAAATCTTTCATATTTGAAGGTTTTTATTTATTTCTTCATATATAAAACTCAAACTAAAAACTAAATGATTAATACTTCAATATGATATTGTAGCTATTTAAAAAAATTGACTTGGTAGCCATTTACAATTAAAATTTATGGGTATATATATTTTCAGGGCCACCAAACCTCAGCCAGCGCAGCTCACTCAATTGCACTGATCAACAAAATACCACTGGCTATTGCTATAGAAAACCAGATCTAAAACTAAGTAAGTATTCTGTATTTGTGAGGACAGACTTCATAGCTCAGCAGGCAAGTAGAGAACTGAGACGTCAAATTGGACTTTTCCGAGTCAGATTGCTCCGGGACAAACGCTTGTAAGACCCGTAAATTATGCCATGGAATTGGCAGTGTTATGGTACCATAGAACTACGAGGAAGGTAGCGGTATCGTACTGTCGCCACAGAGGAACTAAGTGAAGGATCAGTGCTATCTTAGTGACTGTTGAATGTTTATTTGCTTATTTTATTTATTATTAATTACACCTAAGAAGACTTACCCAAAGATAAATGAAGCTATAAAGGAGAGAAATGCCAAGTACCACCCGAAGCCAAACAATCCGGTGATTATGACGGAAACCAAACAAACCCACCCTGCTAGACTCATTGCCATGATGTTTAGTACTGTTTCATGTGAATAATGATAACAATAAACTTTCGCAAACAAATAACAGAAAAATAAATACTATATTTTGTACTTTGTTGACAAAAATTTACAATTGATTGATAAACTGACATTACTGACAATGACATTTAATTTTCAAATATTTTTTTGACACCTAAATAATATATGTACAGATAAAATACTGAATGCTGCCCATTGCCCATTGCAAAATGGGATGTAATGTGGTCAGACCATTATCCCGTAATTTTAGAATGACTTTAAGGCCAAAAATGTTTGAAGAACAAAGTAATAATACGAGTAATAGTAGAATAGTATGGGGGGTCGAAAATTTGACCAGATAGACAACTATTCTAAAATTTGTCATGCACATTTGAGATTAATAGATTTCCCTAGTGAGTTTCAATTTTGTAGTGATTTTAAGTGTAATAATTTTGACCATAGACATGTAATTGACCAGTTGTACGATAGAATTGTGAATGTTTTAAGTCAAGCCGCAACCGATTGTAGTATATTAAATGTGAATCGAAAACGAAAAAGGAAACCTATTCAAGGATGGAATAGGCATTTATTTATTTATTTGTTTAACAAAATCCACAGTCCTTATTTTACATAAACTTAAAATATATGTTTTTCTTACGACCAATAACGGATTTACATGTTATAGATAGATAATTTTAAAACAGACAGTCAAATAGCAAGTTTAAATTACTGTTAAAAATCAAAACATAAGTACTATTTTACAAAGGTAGATATAGATATAGGTATATCATACAAACTTAAAGTAAATAAGGATAAGTACCTAACTAAATAATATATATATATATAATAAAAATAAATAATAATAGAAAATACAAATAAGTAATAAAAAATAATAATAATAATAATGTGTAAGTGTACCTATTTTCTACGCAGTGTCCTCTAATATTTTTAGAATTCCCTTTTAAAACCTCCTTTGCTGGTATAAAATACATCAGTTGAGTCAAATCTCTTATTATAAGTTCTATGAAGTCTGTTAACTAATGAGTTTTGTGCATAGTTTGTAGTTGAGCGCGAAACTGCAAATAATTTGGTGTGTCTAGTACGGGTTATCGGGGCATTTAAACATAATATCTTACTGGCAAGTTCAGGGCAATCAACGTATCCGTTGCATATGCCGTGCAGGAAAGCCATGTCCAGAAGTGTACGGCGATTCTCTAGACTTGCAAGGTTATGATAATTACATGAGTCTTCGTAGTCTTGGGGAATATACAATTTTCTATAATTTAAATGTCAGGGATGCGCATAGGGAGGCCAGGCTGAAGTATGAGATCTGGATGAATTATGGCAAACCTAGCTCTGGCCGCGTATACAATGAAATGAAAGAGAGTAGAAAGATCTTTAAGTCGCGGTTAAGATGGTGTCAAAACAATTGCAACTTAAAATGGATGGTTTTACAGCTCAACATGTGAAACAAGATTTTCGTAGTTTTTGGAAAGCCACAAGTAAACTAAACAGTAAGCCTGGTCTCCCTGTGAGTGTCGCTGGGATTACCGATAAAAAAGACATAGCTGAAATGTTCAGGGATCATTTTGCCGTGCATTCACCTTTGGGACCATCACAGTCGTTGAATCATGCGGGATCAAGTGGTCAGGAATTAGGAACTAGGTTTATGGCAAAAGATGTTAGAAACGCTATAAAGTCTATGTCGCGTGGTAAATCTCCTGGTCACGATGGTCTCAGCATTAAACACTTAAGAAATGCGGGCCCCCATCTGCCTAGAGAACTAGCGATGTTTTATACCTTATGTGTATATTCATATCTACCTGCTCAAATGATGAAAACTGTAGTGGTGCCCATTGTGAAAAATAAGAATAAGAATGTCGCCGACATAAGTGATAAGAACAATTATAGGCCGATCTCCTTAGCTACGATAGTGGCCAAGGTGCTGGACAGTCTGCTTGACGCTCAACTTAGTCGTTATGTGAAAATACACGACAATCAATTCGGTTTTAGACCAGGTCTGTCAACAGAAACGGCTATATTGAGTTTGAAGCAGACGGTTAAGTACTACACTGATCGCAAAACTCCAATTTATGCTTGTTTCCTCGACCTATCGAAAGCATTCGACCTGGTTAATTACAATGTATTGTGGCAGAAGTTAAAAGATCTGGAGCTGCCACCAGAACTGAATGACATATTTGAGTTCTGGTATCATAACCAGGTCAATGTAGTACGATGGTCGGGCGTTTACTCGGAAGAGTACAGGTTGGAGTGTGGGGTGAGGCAAGGGGGGCTGACGTCTCCAAAGCTCTAACCTCTATGTGGACGTGCTGATCGGTGAGCTTAGTAGCACACATGTCGGATGCCATATTGACGGTGTCTGTGTCAACAATATTAGCTATGCAGACGACATGGTGCTGTTGAGTGCATCTACTTGTGGTTTAGCCAAATTGCTTAATATTTGCGAGAAATATGCTCAAAAACATGGCCTAAAATATAATATCAATAAAAGTGAATGCATGCCAAAGGAAGTTGTCCAGTCTCCCCTATACCACCGATAAAGTTTTATGGAGCACCTCTAAAGAGAGTTGAGAAATTTAAATACCTTGGGCATTTCCTAACTCCTGACGTGAAGGACGATGTTGACATTGAGAGAGAGCGGAGGGCGCTGTCTGTAAGAGCGAACATGATAGCCCGCAGGTTTACACGGTGCTCGAAAGAGGTAAAAACCACACTTTTCCAGGCATATTGCACTAGTTTCTACACGTGCAGCCTGTGGGCAAGTCATACGCAAAAACAGTACAGCGCCTTGCGCGTGCAATATAACAATGCGTTCAGAGTGCTGATGGGGCTGCCCCGGTTCTGTAGCGCGTCGGGGATGTTCGCCGAGGTGCGCGTGGACTGTTTCTACAGCACCATGCGCAAGAGGTGCACATCTCTGGTGCGCAGGGTCCGGGACAGCTCCAACAGCATTCTGAGGGTATTCTCAGATAGATTTGACTTAACTTATCTCAGACATTGTTCTATGATCCATTCTAATAATAAACTATCTTTTTTATTCTAGTTGTAATGACATTTTAACTTTCTGACATAGTAATTTTGACATTCCATTCCAATTCAATTAGTTTGTTTCTAAAAAAAAATTGACATTTACTGTTCCAATTACGTATTTATTTGTTTACTTGTTGTTTTGTAGCCAAATAGTTCAAGGAATGTAACTAACTTAGAATAAGAAATTTATAACTCACATTTATTATGATAATCCAATGTTGATTTTAATAAATAAATATGAATTGCCATGTAAGTATGTACATACCTTCTCTAAAATGGGACAAAAAATACAATAAATTGGATATATGTCTTCCCAATCAATCAAAAATGGCCTCGATTCTGTAGTACGCATACTAAACTGAATTTAAACTGTCGCTCTCTTTTACTGATAGTGCAAGCTAGAAAGAGATAGCTACAATTTTAGTGCTGTCAAATTAGTCAGATTTAAGTTTTCCATACAAATTTAGTCGTGATTTAAAAACATGCTGACTATAAATATCCAACAATGCATTCACCGATATCACCGTTTCATAATCCCAAAACTAGAACTAAATCAAGAAAGAAGAAACCGATACCCTATTCCACATTCTCTTTGTTTAATTGCTCGTAATCACTACACTTACAATGCACCTCGACTATCCAATACAATCGATTCAAAATTGTATTAACCAATACAGAAATCATAAATTAAAATCTGTTTTAGTACAATGGTTAGAGTCCTATGACTATTTTGAAACTGAGGCTCTACTTAATTAACAACACACATCTCACTGACTCATACATACATATTATTAGACAATCACCCACCTCACTCACATACATACATACACGAACTCACAAACACACACACACCCACACCCACACCCATACCCACACACACACACACACACACACACACACACACACACACACACACACACACACACACACACGAATGATTTAAGATTATTTACTGTGTCTAATTTAATTGGGAGAGAACTGTTTCCTGGGCCACAGCTCACGCTCCTTCTCCGGGAGACAGGGACTCAACTATATAGATGCTAAACTACAATTTGGCTAAATAAATGATTATTATTATATTATATTATTTTTATATAAACACAAAGAAAAGCGGCACGTAAACTGATTTGACAGCAGCACACAGCAATAAAATTCTTGCCATTTCTTTCTTGCGTACACTATCAGTAAAAGAGAGCGACAGTTTAAATTTAGTTTAGTTACTACAGAATCGAGGCCAATGTCGTTATTTACCACAGACTAGTTAGGTTATACTACGACAGCATAAAACAGTCGAGTTGCGGTTTGGCGACTTGTTTTAGCAGGTTTAGCAATGACTAAAAACTTGAGTCCAGATGCAAGGGTTTTTTTCTCAAACATGCGCGGAAGTATTGTCATTACTTTCAAATGAAGAACACGCAAAGTATTGTATTTACGTATCCATTGTCGGCGTCACAGATTAAAGATTTTTTGGCCGGCGTGTTAGGAGACCTTTACATTTCTGCACATACAGAAAAATAAATTAAAAATTGGTATTAAGAAAAAGATCATCTCGATACATAAATAAAAATATCGATTCCGAAGGTGCAATTGATTTTGGCAGTACCTATTTCACTAGATCTAAGAACGGAAGCCAAATAAGCAATGGAAAACCTGCTTCCAGCAAAGTCAATCGAAAAATACGCAAAATTACCTATCTTACATAATTATGAAACCTTTTTTATTTCCTTGCATTTTTTGAGAAAAGCACTTTATCTGCCTAAATATTAGTAATTTTTTTTTTAGTGCCAATGTCTCTTTGTCGTGTAAGAAATTAACCCTCACTTTTTGGTTTGTTCTAATTAAACATACAAAATGGCGCCAATTTTTTTTACCTCGGAATTTTGTGGCCTGAATATTCCTTTCCATCGTCTATTCTGAGATAAATAGATAAAAACAATCTATAATTAAGCTCGATACATTTTAGATTTCAAATAAATTTTCTGGAAGTGATCCACTATGCCTATCCATTCTTCTAATATTTTGAAAAACAAAAATTCGTATTGTAACATCATTGATTTATTGGAATACAAACACATTCACATATTTTTTTTTATACAGATTAGATTAGTATAGATCTAATAATACTAGTACATTATTATTATTGTCAATCATGTCAATCAAACTTGAACATGCTTTACATAGCTTCTTATAGGAAGTTCACTCAGAGTAACATAAATCCTGTCTACGAGAATAAATCTCGAGGCACCCAAATTGTTTTCATTTGATATTCAACATCATCACGAGATGATGTTATTCTTGGAAAAGTTTCAAGCACATTTGCAAATTTGCAGCACGATTTTTTTTCAAGAATAACTTCCTGGGAGGATTCGGTTGAGGCAAAAATGTATAATAAGTAGATTTATAGATGCTGGGTCTTAGAACCAATCTTTAGAGTGAAAACCACGTTTGGTACACATTACCAAACCACATTAAATTCGGACCAAGTGTCAGCTCGATCCATGGTGAAATGGGCAAAGAATCGCCGATTAGTGCAAGTTCAGAGTTCCGCTGGATCGCTGGATTATTACACATGAACTTAATGATAAGGGCCCAATTCTCGAACGCAGTGTAGGAAGCTCATTGAGTAGGTATCTCATTCTTTATTTGTAGGCCACATCAATTGCTTTTGGTTTGAAAGCTCAAAATAAGTAGATGTGTATACATAAATTCCTTAGCGTTTCATGGTGTCAGTACAACTGAGAGCGGTTCAGGAGAGTTATTCCCGAGTCTCTTCCTGTTTGGACCCACAGGGTTCCCCCCTGTGGGTTTTTTGATGTTTTCCCGTTGCTTCCACTTTTCAATTCTATGGGCGCTGATATGAAAAATATCATCTGAAATCAAAGATGGCAGAAACAGGGTACCTATCGTTTTCAAGTGATTAAATTTTTACCTGTATCAAACTATGCGCGCTATGGGCTTTCTTTAGTAGGTATTTGTTATTGCTGAGCACACAGTTAAGACGACAAGGTTCTTTATAGTTAATAGGTACTTTAAACCTGATTGATATACAATCATCAATTAAATACAATTTAAGTAGATTTATAGGTATAATTGTGAAGGAATATAAAATTATACACATTCATATAGATAGATATGAAATAGAGATAAAAGGTGCGTTTCATAAATACAAGTGCATCTTATCATAATCCAATTCCAATTTTTTATAAACATTTTTTGTTAGTTCGGTTCAGGCAGATTCTGTACAAGACAGTTGCCAATTTAAATATCAAATAGATGCAAACACCACATGAATGTGTGGTGTTTGCATCTCTTTCATTCAACATTATTATTGAATGAAAGAGACAAAACAATAAATGTGCCAATGGGTTTTGAATGAGTTTTCTATGTGGTCCGAGCCTAGTTTCACAGTATAAGTAGTGTGCTTCAAAGATAAAAAACCGTTATATGTCCAATATAAGGACAATATCCCACATTCTATATATCTTAATGTTTCCATGAATGCACATGTGTATTATATTTTAAAGTTTGCTCCATTTCGTATAAATTTATAATTGACTTGAATACAATAATCATGTGAAGAAAAGTAGTAGGTAAATAGCCTTATATTTTTAATAATAATGAATGATTAAGCATTAAAACCACCAGGAAAGACGCACTGAATTCACCACAGGTTTTTTTACTAATGGCAACAACAGGTTGTCCCAGATCATGGTATGTTATCCTAAAATTCAACCCATGAAATTGTCTTATTTTTTCAAAAAAATTCTAAGAAGTGAACATCAGATTTAATGGATTTTAAACGGAAACACCTAAGTTATACCTTTTTTTCTCCTCAATGAAATTAGCCGAATTTCCAAGTAGGTACTTAAAAGAACAAAAGTTATTGTACAGGTTAATTCTGTATAACATGCATATTTTGGGACACCCTGTAAAGTTGCCTCAGAAATAGTAAGACGATGAAACAAATCAAGAACGTGAAGAGAAGTTACACAATTAAAGCGTTTTGGAATAAATAATCTTCATAAATTACCCTAGCTCAATAACATAGTTTAATAAATAATTGCATTACATCTGTGGCGATTCGATGGTCCACGATAACAATCACATCGGGGTTCCGGTCCCAGGACCCCGGGAAAGTAGTCAGATGGATCAGTTCAGTGAAAGATCTTCCCATTTGCAAATGGAAAACACACTACCAACCGTGTTCTCCATATTAGTAACCCCACCTTGATTGTTATCGTAGACGATTGAATCGCCACACATCCAAATAAAATCGAAGCTTCATTATTGCTCCAAGTTACATAGAAATTCTTTTATCCACACAATCAGATCTATTTGGTACTGTGCACTTACTAACTACATAAAATATTAACGTGTACGCTACGTTACCATCCAGCCCAGAAAGAAAATGTATGCCGGATCGGCACACTATATTTTAGTGTCTAAATCAATGGGTTATATTAAATTTTATTGAATTCACAAGGATCATTTAGCCTTATGAACTAAGTGATTTCTCGCGACCAAGCCTTTATGAATCAGACAACCAATTCGGCATTTTTATGACCCGTTATTCGAACTTTTTCGTTTAAACGAAATTTAATCAGATTTAGCGAAAAGTTTACTCGGTTAGGTCATGCGCGAGGAATTAGCGTATTTACTTTAAAATGTATTAAGTTTGTAAGTAGAGAGTAGTTTCTATTCAATAAATTGCGATTTCAATGAATAAAACCGATTGAATTAGAATTTGACAATATCACGACTAACGGTCACCCGTCTCCATCCTCAACCGCTACAGAACATTGTATTTCTTGGAAGTTTTTTTTAATTAATATCACCTTAATTTTATTCTGTAAATAAGTTTATTACCACAATATTATATCCGATGTCGCAACTCTAGAAACGATCTTGATGCATCAAAAACAAGCTAAGTGCGAGTCAGTCTCGCACACTAAGGGTTCCGTACCACGACACAATATAAACACTAGTTCTTTGGTAAATAATACGATAAAAAATCTTGAAATACTACGATAGTTTTGTTTCTTAACGTTTTGTAGCTTTCCATCAGGTCGATGTATACCTGTTTGCCACGACATAAAATTGAAAAAAAAAATGACAAATGGTTCGACTGTAGTAATGCTACTAAATTTAAAACACGTACCTGCCGTGATCTTTTTTGTGAAGTTAGATCAACTTAAGTTATAAATTGTTCTGATCAAACACGTTTTCAATTAAAATTTCTCCAGGCTACAAAAATATATAAGAAAAAAGGTAGTCCTGTGACAGACAGACTGACGGAGACAATGCGTTAGGCTTAGTTATTACTAACGGGACTTTAGTAAGTCCTATTAGCAACTTTGGACACGTCGATAGAAATTTGTGAACGCAATTCCGATCCCTTCTAGAGCTGAGATCTTTTATTAATATGGGCATCGCATAAATTAATATTCACTATAGCAATTTCGGATCGCATGTTTACACATAAATAAATAATTAATTATATTATTTTTTTCATTCATTTCGTTTAGCTTATTAATGTTTAAATATACTCCTATGACTAATATTTCATAATGTTTAAATATTATTATTATACAGTATAATACAACATTTTTAACAAGAATATCAACAATGGACGATAATTATAACTAGATAAATACAACGTAGTCTTGGAAATTAGTTGTTATGTAGTCTTGTTTTCCGTGGCACAGCCAATTGAATATTTAGTGTGTAAATAAATTAACAGTTGTGAGGTTCGCCACCCGTCACTTTTACCATTACAGCGAAAAACAGACAATTTAAACTCTGTCTACCCTAATCTCAAATATAGGACAACTGCAATCAGATAAGTTACAAAAAACTATTATTAGATGGCGCTAAAACAGGTCACTCGCATTGGACATTACTCAACTCGCGAATCCTGTAGTGGTTTAACAATTAATTTCTCAAGTCTACATCAGAATTAAGCCTAGATTGCGGCTCACTAGATAACATTTATACTAATCTGTGCATCAAATGCTCAGTTCAGAATCATCGACGCAGATCTTGATCCCACGGTGAAATCTTTGTACTGCGAAAACACGCAGAGCTGAAAAGATAATTAATAGCCTTTATAAATAGGAATAGTTGGTGGTTAGAGGTGACCCAGGATCGGCAGTGGGGATGTCTATGCCCAGCAGTGGACTTTTACAATCCGATAAGGCTATGACTCAATGATGCAACAGGAAACTGACCAAGAGTAATCCAGTAACAATGACTAAAATCCTATCAGAATTTGCTAAGCACTACAGCTATCAAGTCATGTACAGATATTGGAGATAAAAAATCGAGCAAAATAGATCTAATCAGTTGTTAGGTACCTATTATAGTATTCGGATTATTTGTGAGAACAAACTGGTATTGCGATATTTTTAAGTTTGTCTATGCTTATAAACAAACTTCTAAACTAACCCCCGTAACCGACCCCGTAGACTTAAGAATTTGCTGGATTTATTTTAGAACGAGCTGTTTTTACAAAATAATGATGATTATAATACAAAAATATAACATGATACAAAATATTTTTAATAATTATTATAGTTCACATACAACGAATAAGATTGAAGATATTTGTAATATTGTATTTGTTTACATTTGCGTATAAATAAAGAATGCGAAGGTACCACGCGGGCAAAGCCGTTGACAGTAACGCGCGTCAGAATTTTCTGTCATAATGATATACGGTCGGCCTGACAATGCTAAATCTCACCTTATCTTTAAGCTGCTGACACATGTGCAGAGCGGCCGTCAGCATGAATAGGACATCGCTCAGCCAAGGCACGGTGCAGTCCGCTTGACACGAATCTATGCGCATCGTACCGTGAACTGAGCTCAGCTGGTACGCCACGAATATCAGCTTGTGTGATTGAATGTAGAACGATATCGCTAAGTCTTCAGGCAGATTTGGTGCTAGGGCTTTCTGAAAATACAAGCAAATAGCTTGACAATTGTAGCGTGGCTTGGCTACAGACGTTTTTAGAAATTTAGTGATGCTCTGAAACACAACAGGTGCATGTACCTTGCACATTGTTAAATATGGTCGTCGGTGTAACATCTACTTATTACAAGAATAAACGAATGCTGTGGGTTCCCCCAACTGGTGGTTTAATTTATACGAACACTAGCCGATGCCCGCGGTTTTAGCGCGTAGGTCAATGATTTTTGATAGCTGCATCAAAAATCATTGAGTGCCTTGCATCCTAAGGGCTTTTTTTGAATACCCTGATACGTTTTCAGTTCTTTTGTATTTTCAGTTTCCAAACTAAGTTGACAGCAAATCACACCAAGCGTTAAACATTTGTTATACCAACTTAACACACCATCCTATCCCTTTGAGGGATAGTTTGGAAAAATATATGTACGAATAAAACTACGATACGAATGTAACCAACTTTTGGTTCTACCGGCGATCTAATTAAATTTTAGAACACAAAAACTGTTATTGTGACTTAACTATAATAGTTAGATATATTCCCTCGAAGAATATTTTGGAGGTAAATAATTTGAATAATGAGTACTTTAATCATGTATTACATATTTTTTTTGTTATCATCAATAGTTTTCTCAGCGCACGACAAACAATGAATTTTATAGGCAAAATTTTGCTACTTTGGGTTACGTTACTGCAATTTTCTTAAGGATCCCTAATTTTTTGAAAATAATTACTTCCTGATAATTTAGCTTGGTTTGATTAGAAAAAATTGTTAAAATCGGTTCAGTAGTTTCGGAGCCTATTCGGTACAAACAAACAAAAAATCTTTTCTCTTACAATATTAGTATAGATAAATTACAGTATCAATTGGGCTTAACGTTTAACAAAAACAGAACTAGATGTCGCTACTATAAATGACCACATCGTAGAACGCGCTATCGTTGTGTTTTGAAGATTGATGGCACTCAATGCGGTCGTATTAATTTAAATCCGCTCGAAGGACCAATGTAAATGTATTTTTGTAATGACATCACTTTATTTAATGATGTCATCATTTTACTTGCTATGCATAAAGATTAAGTAGGTTAAGTCAATGTCCCTCTACATAGAAAATACTGTTTTATAATACATTTCAGCCAAGTAGGTAACTTTAGTATGGAACAGCTGATTTTTTTTTCCTTTACAGTGTTATTTCCATAGTAAAAGTTGTTCATATTGATGGGTACTTTCACCCCCCGAAGTTTTCGGGAGTAGTCTTATTACACCCTAAATAATAATAATGCCTAACATTTTCTCACAGCATCATATTGCCCCAAACTAACCAGAGCTTGTATTATGGGAACTACATGTCTGATATACTACTTATATACCGTTTTTTGTAAATACATACATATTATACACACAAAACGCCCAGACCCGAGACAAACATTTGCTAATCATACAAACATTTGCCCCATAGCGGGAATCGAACCCGCAACCTTCTGCGTCTCAGGCAGGCTTACACCCACTGCGCCACAGAGAAATGGAAATGACTTCTGTCTTTAAACCCTGTTTTATTAAACGTAATTGAACAGAAACTTTATAAAAAGGCATACTATACAATATCGGATTATAAATACTCTGATACTTCGATGATAAATACTCATGTGATTGAAAATGCTCCAATTCGATAAACAATTTAGGTACCTATTGTTTTGTAAAAGGATAATTAAAACGAATAAACGCCTGGATTTCTTGCCTTTCTTACCTGGCTTAGTCGCGGAGGAACAGGCAGTAGATAAAATCGACGTTTCAAACTGATCCTTGTAATTTTAATGAATAAATGAATTTTGGCGTTGACTTTTAACTTTGACTTTATCTGCTCAAAAGTTGTCCGTCACTATATTTTGTATAGTTTTTTTATATAGTGTTAGAAAAGGACAGCGCTAGAGTTATCGAGCCATTAAAGTTATGGAGTGATTATGAATAAGAGCGTTAGGGATTATAATTTAGCTTTCTTTCTGTGTCATATTATTATCGAACTCAAGAAGCCATGATTGGATGCGTTTGCATGCATAAATACGTATTTTTGTTAAAAAATAAATATATTTTCTAAATAAATCTTGGCAATCAAAACATCAATCAAGTAACAACTTACCATATTTCTACTTTTCATTAGCTCATCAATCGCTTTCTTCTTAGGGAGGACTAGGGCGGTGCGTGCCCTCTGTAGAGAGCCGATGAGACATTGAATTATGTGCAGTACTTCTTCAGACGATCTGCAAATAAGATTTTAATCTTAACTTCACTTTCTTAACCTGTCCACGTGATTATTGTAATCCTTTGAAAATTAACGATTCATCCTAATTTTTATTTCAAGTATCAAAAACTACATGAAATAGTTTTCACACGTTCCGGTTAAAAAAATAATGAAAACAGAATATCAAAATGAAGTGTTTTCACGGCCATTTAAAAAGTCATAGTTTTCTTTTTTTTACACAACTTCAGTGGCAAACAAGCATACGGCCCACCGGTTGGTAAGCGGTTACCGTAACCTATGGTCGCTTGCAACACCATGGTGTCTAGACAAATACCACTTTCTGTTGGCATTAACGCCTGCGGAAAGATTGAATAGTATGGGAATTACATTAGCTATGGAAATGTCACGTGACTGCTGTCAAGTTTTGCCTTAACAAATTTACGTTAGCGTGAAAGGAAAACTAAGCGTGAGCTATTTGTCCAGACCCCAGAGGTATCACTCGCGCGTTGCCGACCTTAAGACATAAATAAATAAATAAATAATGCAGGACATTTTCACACAGCATCATCTAGTCCCAAACTAAGCAGAGTTTGTATTATGGGAACTACATGATTGATATACTACTTAGATACTTTTTTTTGTAAATACATACATATTATACATAGAAAAAACCCAGACCCGAGACAAATATTTGCAGATACAAACATATGTCCCGCGGCGGGAAACGAACCCGCAACCTTCTGCGTCTCAGGCGAGCCTTCGCCCACTGCGCCACAGAGGTAGTCAATAAACATAACGGATGAAAAGATCTCATGTGCCTGTAATTTCACCGGCAACCAAACCCTTCAATCCGGAACACAGCAATGAGAGCATTACTGCTTGGCAGCAGAAGTATACAGGGTGGTAGCACTTCCTCACTTCACTGCTGGACGGGCCCTTTCACAGTAACTCTTGTACTCTTATCGTAAATAACAAGCCCTAATCCATAGAAATGTTAGCTGGCTGGTGAGGAACATCAGCCCGTGTTCCGGAGTACGTCACCCCGTATTGTCGCGTGCGGTATGAGGAAATTTAAACAACGTCTATAACCTCTTACCGGAACGAACCGGACCAGCCTCTACTATGTATTTGAAAGTCACTCGTTGACAAATGTTTGATAACTCAAATAATTTATTTATTAATATTTGTCTCGGGTCCGGGTGTTTTCTATGTATAATATGTAGTTCCCATAATACAAGCTCTGCTTAGTTTCGAGCTAGCTAATGCTGTGTGAAAAATGTCCAACATATTTTTTTATTCTTTTTTACTAATGTTGTAATCTGGGCATGTGATGCCCAACGTTCGCCACCGAGTGACTATCAGATACATAATAGAGGGGCAATTCAAAAGGCCTAAGTAAACATATATCCCACAGCGGGAATCGAACCTGCGCCTCTCGAATCACAAGTACTTGCGGGCATTATTAGTTCTCGACTTGAGATAAGGCGTGCAAGGTTAGCTCGATAGCCTTGTTTAGTTTAGATGTAGGCTAAGGCAACAGGTACATTTCGAACATCATTCATAATATGCTAAATAGGCATTGTACACTACACAGGATTTATTACTAATGTCTTAAGCGAATGGTCTCTTATCATCAGCCTAAGTCCATCATATGTAAATATATATAGTAAATCTGTAGGTATGTATTATCCTACTAATATTATAAACGCGATATTTCGTGAGGATGGCTGTTTGTTACTTTTTCACGCAAAAATGGATTTTGATGAAACTTTACAGTAACAGAGCTTTTACATCAGAATAACACATAGGCTACATTTTATCCGGGTACCACGCGGGCGAAGCCGTGGATAGAGGCTAGTAAATAATATATTTATCCTCTCCATCCAAAGATCTAAGGTCATTTTGTTTATTATGTTATTTGTTTAAGGTGTATTATATTTGTTTAATAAAGTATTATCATTCGTTCATTTGTTCCACTGCTGGTCATGAGTGCCATGGCGAACGATCTTGAGCCACCTCCACCCACCGACTTCCCGCAACCTTTAGGATCATCGAAGGAGGACCTTCCACCCAATGGACCGATCCATTGGGTGGAAGGTCTGTTGCGTTGTTCGGTTCATAGTCGCCATTCGAGAACCCTTTTCCCCCAGCAGGTTCTGCAAGCTGTTTAGCAACCCCAGGAATACCTAATGCTTAAATTATGAATACAATTTACAATGTAGAATGTACGTCACGATAATTGAGAAGGATTAGCAATTATGAGTTATTTCCATAATTCATTTTTAATTTTATAATATGTGAACGAAATTAATTTGATTTAATTTGACGCGTGACTAGACAGCTGGCTCTTATCTGAGTCAACGTATTAGCATTGGCATTCAGCGTGGCAATGCGGCCTGTATTTTGGGAACGCTTCCTTCTTGTAATGATCTGGATCAGTTGAGCTATTTATAGATCATTTGCAACGGTCTTTAGATAGCTAGCAGTTCCATCTGTATTTTAGTATACATATACCTACATGTACATAGTTGTATGAATAAATAAATTTATTTATTGTATTGTGGAATATAATTATGTAATAGTACCATGGTACCACAACAGACAGACGCGAAACAAATGCCTGCAGAACAAGTGAACATTTATCCCACAGCTCTAGCGTCTAACAACCGCCCATTGTACAACATTCTCAAAGTTTATAACTATATAGTAGGTACTTATTTGATCTGAAATATTATTTGGTGTGCAATTAAAGTATTTTCTATCTATCCATGCAGTATTATTGTAATTTGTGTTCTTACAGCTGTACAACAGGAACTCACTTGAAAACATAGTTCTTGTCCACATTGTCAATGTATCCGATAGCCTGCTGCAAGTGATTGGCTGCATCCTGAATCTGCTGCAATTTCCATGGCCCGTCCTGGTTGATGGATGTACGGCATATTGTGTGCATTTGACGCAGCACTTTAAAAGTAATGTCCTAAGAAAAAAAAATTTGTCAGCTTTTTGTTTAGGTCTGGCTGTATGAATATACAGGTCGAAGACGGGACTGTAAGATCTCATCAACTCTTGCTCTCCGGCATCATTAACTGACAAGAGGTCAGGGACTCTGGAAAACTGCTGTCATCAACCCAGATTCCTTCTCCGCTACTTCAATGAGTTGGGCTGGTTGGGGTCTGGTTAGAAGGGGGATAATGCACAATACACTCCAATGCGGGACGTCAGTGCAGACCTTAGTTCCCCCACTTAGAATTAGAATTATACAATTTATTTTGTTCTAGCTTCTGCCCACGGCTTCGCCCGCGTGGGCCCGAATAGCCTATGTGTTAATCTGATGTATAAGATATATTACTATAGAATTAAAATTATCATGGTTTGGTATAATTTTAGAATATTATTACGACTATACCACATACTTTACTATGCTCCTGCTGACGTTTCGTTGTCCGTTTAGTTAAGTTGTATTACTGTAAAGTTTTATCAAAATCCGTTCAGTAGTTTTTGCATGAAAGAGTAACAAACATCCATCCTCACAAACTTTCGCGTTTATAATAGTAGTGGGAATTAGATTTGTGACATATTGATTGTATGGAAAATTCTCAGTGTGAATTAAGTTTCAAGTTTAGACGTTTTTAGAAGTAGTATAAGCTCCTTGTGAAAGAGCTTGTTTGAGAAAGTACCACCATACCTTTTTGCCACCAAGCAGTAATGCTTACATTGCTGTATTCCGGTTGACGACCTCTGTGGCACAGTGGGTGAAGGCCCGCCTGAGACGCAGAAGGTTGCGGGTTCGATTCCCGCTGCGTGACAAATGTTTGTATGTTCTACAAATATTTGACTCGGGTCTGGGTGTTTTCTATATATAATATGTATGTATTTACAAAAAAAAAGTATCTAATTAATATATCAGTCATGTAGTTCCCATAATACAAGCTCTGCTTAGTTTGGGGCTAGATGACGCTGTGTGAAAAATGTCCAGCATTATTTATTATTATTATTTATTTTTTAAGGGGGCCGGTGAAATTTCAGGCACATGAGAGACCCATTACTTTTCACCCGTAATATCTCAGGGTCAACAATGTGCCATTGATACCTATGATGTTGTTAGCATCCATAGATTCCTCTTACCAACAGGTGGACACTTAGCTTCAGAATAAATTTATAAATATAATAATTTGTAAGAAAATATATATATCAAAAGAAAAAAATACTGTGAGTCCATTCCTTGAGGAGATCCTTTATCCCCCTTCTATCTCCATCATCAGGTCAACAAGTCACCATAATATTAAGCTATCAGCACTTTATACAAGCAAGATTTAATATAGTAAAGTAGAAAAACTATCATGATGTTTTAGCTTGAACTACTAACTCAAGAAAATAATTACTTACCTACTAACATTGTACTTGTGGCGAACAGAATAGCCCTGTGACAGCCACAGTGATACAAAAGCCACATAAAGCTAATAAAAAAAATGTACTTTATGTATACCTCTATAGGCACAATGAGTGTACCATGTTCCAATACCTACTACTTGAGATTGTATCTTACCAGGCTTAATAACTTACAGAATGGGTTATACTGTCCCCAGTGAGGGTCACAATGCATTTCAACTGCTCTGGCTGTGATGTCAGGATAAACTTATCTTGTTTTTGGCCTTCATTGCCATATAACGGCACTGGAAATCTGTGAGCACATTCCTGTAACAAGGCCATTTTTCAAGTACCTACCTTTTTTAAAAAGCTATCAATTAAGTCTTATGACAACCCTGTGACATGGTGATAAAATGCCACCTGTAAATATTCATTCCAGCAGCTCTGTATCCTAGATAGTTGACCTGACCTGAGATCTGTATCCTAGATAGTTCCTTTTCGTTCATCTGCAACGCTCTAACAAAGTATTTTCCACCTCTAGAGGGAGCAGAGAGAAGATAAAGTTTTTAGGGAAACAACCTGATGAAGAAAAAAACATAGGGTATTCTGCTTCTTTGCTAATATTTAACATTTGCAACCAAATCATTACTTGGACGCTTGAAAATATCTAGCATTTGCGTTTTTGAGTTCACCGGGCGCACACATAGTCAGGCTCCATGTAATGTATGGTGTCCCAAGTACGAAAATCAAAACACGTTCACACAAGAAACACGAGTTACTCACCACTAAAACTGAATGTAACTGATGTAAAATAGCATGAACTTCTTCACGAAGAACCCATTCGAACTCTTCTTTCTGAAATTGCCCAGTGGGAAAAGATTTTAGTCAAATACTTTTCATATTTTTGGGTTGCCCATAGAAGCGGACGTGAGATCAAACATACCAAATTAGCTGCCTCTTCTCGCTCGTTATCACACATTTCAGTAGAATAACTGTTACTTGTGTGATTATATTTCCAATACGATTGTTGGCTGAAATTCAGCAGCCCACAAGTCATCAACCGAACGAAGAGGTTTTTTTTATGATTGACACTTTTTGGTGGAGGCAAGGGTAGAGGGAAGGGAAGGAAGGAGACAGGTAGACAGACTTGAGGTCGAAATGGAAGTGTTGCCAACTGGGTCTTACCATGAAGAAGCTAGCTCTAAAATTTAGTAACTTAGCTACAGTACTACAATTTAAATTAGATGCTTCGGCAAAGTTCATAGTTCCGAATTAGTACAATTATGCAACCAATGTCCGGCCGTCCCGTGATTGTGACGGCTTTTCAATCGCCAAGATTCACAGGCGGTAACATGCAGTTCCAGTATTTGAAACTATAGAGCTGTTAACACCCCCAGTTGTCACATACGTTTTTTTCAGGATTTTGTCCCATTCCTATTATTTTAAGTAAATTTACAGTGAGTAAAAGTTACGATAACTGCATGCCCTATTAGTTATTAACTTTTTATACGTTTTTTTTCATTTGGTTTTATTAAATAACTGAACTTTTAAACAAATTAATACACTTTTATTTTGAAATTCCAACGATTAAATAATAAATAAATAATAAATAAATAATTATGGACATTTTTCACACAGCATCATCTAGCCCCAAACTAAGCAGAGCTTGTATTATGGGAACTACATGACTGATATACTACTTATATACATTTTTTTGTAAATACATACATATTATACATAGAAAACACCCAGACCCGAGACAAATATTTGCAGATACAAACATTTGTCCCGAGGCGGGAATTGAACCCGCAACCTTCTGCGTCTCAGGCGGGCCTTCGCCTACTGCGCCACAGAGGTCGTCAATTTTATTCAATTTTACGATTACACTATAAAATGTTTACATAGTTTTTGTAATAGCTCTAGTCTAGATAAATATCATAAATAAAGAATAAAGTTATACCTAGTTGTTTTATGTAGTGAGGTATAACTTTTCCTCCTCAATTTTCTTATCTATCTACTTTTATTATGATATGTTTTTTTCTTGATTTAATAATTTTCACAGAGATGTGCTATTTTGGAGGTTAATATAAGTTGTCAGGATATTCAATTATTATAGCAAAAAAAAAACATTTTGTTTTATAGGTAAACAGAAATAAACAATGCTACTTTACGCTAAAGAGGCGAAGTTGGCAACAGAAGGGTATGCGAGGGACAGTGTGAAGTGAAGGCGGAATCTTAGGTGTTTGAAATGTCATTTTGACAGTGAGTTCTAAGAAGAAGACGTTCAGGAGAGGGGCTTCTAGCCAAATATTGAATCTCAAGAGCATGTTTCTATCCACGATACTTTATATAAAGTTTAATATACTTAGGTACCTATATACAAAAATAAATGGCGATAGGTTATGCATATGCAGGAAGGTGGGAAGAAATTAAAGGAGAAGCAGTAAGACAGTTTTTAATCAAATTGGAACCGAAGTCAGGTCCAACATCTTTGTTCTCAACAGCAAATTGATATAAATGCCTTGTGTAAAACTAAAAGGCACCCTTTACACTAAGCAGTTTGAAAATATACATGCAGAATCACGGGCAACGACTGATCGTAACACAAACTTAGTGGAATATGTATGCTAATGCTAAATCGCGCACATAATCAATAGATATGTTACTATTTATTTAAGGTTTTTTTATCTGTTGTATAGTTCTTGCACTATGATAATTAATGATGACTATGATTTGGTGACAGTGAGTGTCAAACTTATCTTATTTTTTTAGGGTAGATTGTTTGTTTGTACCCTCATTTCATTGCTGTCAGTCCCTGTAACAAATTTCAAACAAAAAATACTTTCTTACAAAATGGAACTTACTACTACGTTTACTTCCTAATTGACAACTGACAAGTTTGGCAAAAGTGAAAAACTCGATTTGGTTTTTCTGAAATTAATATTATTTGCACCAAAATTGTAAGAATATTAAATCAAAATGGTAACGCCTAGCGCACTTACTAAATTTTATGACGGATTAGAAAAAACATTGAAAGAAAAGGGGTTTATTGCAGGGTAGGTAAATGCAATTTATTTACACACCTTGTACCTACTTAGTAACCATTTTTATTTACATACTTACTTACCTGTTTTATACACATCTCTTTTCCGTACCTAGTTTTTTTTATTAATTAGTTCATTATAGAGCAAGAGCCTGTGACGATCAGACCTATTTATTTTCCGTTATTTTATAAAACCTGAAAGTTTCTCTGTGTCTGAATGGACATCCCGCGATTTTATTTTATATTTAAATTGTAGATCTTAGTGACTTTGCAATAATACAAATTTTTCGATAAAGTATATTTAAACCTTGGTTTAGTGGCTCTGACAGAACTCGAGTTTAGACATACTATAGGTACATGCAAGCGGGTGCGAGTGAAATAGTGCGATCTTTCACTGCGTAACATCTGTCGTTTATTCTGTATTGTATAGTAAATAATTATACGTACATGTATATACCTCGCGCTCGCACCTACGGTAGACTTTTAATGTGTCTGACAAGGTGTAGTGACCATCGAAACTGTCTGATAACTGTGAAAACATCTTTCGATAGTTCCTCAAGTAACATATATAAAATTCCGCTGTTATACTATAACGTAAGTATAATTATAATTCATCATAATTTAAGGGTGTCTCTAATATTACTCCTAATAAAATATATAAAAACTGAGCTTTATACTTTGATGAAAATGAGGTGCAATTTTATACACCTTTGCTACCTGTTATCTTTTAAAGTAACCGTGATCCAAACTTCATAGTCAGGGATCATTTTTATCTACATTAGGGACAAACACAGAGAAACTTTCAGGTTTTATAAAATAACGAAGGTCTGATCGTCACGGGCTCTTGGACCATTACTACTATTGCTGCTAACCGCTTTTCTTGGCTCGTACCTACGTTTTATTTTCATTTACCTATTTCTTTAAATTTTTTCATTAATTCTGTGGGACTGTAATTTTAAGATTTAAAGACAATTTTACTATCAATTTCGTAGTTGGTCACTGTTAAATGACGTTTTTGGCGGAGTTACTTTGCATAAACTTTCCATCTACGTCTGTCTGTTTGTCTGTCACTGTTTATAAAATTGACCTAGTTTACCTAGTACCAGTTACCTACTAATTAATTAATTCCTTTAATTTTTAAAAATATTTTTCAGAAAATCCGGTCGACACATGAAATTCCCTTACACATTCTCCGCTAAAATAGCCCAGTTCCCAATATTTTATTACATGAAAAAAAACTGGATTTGGATGTATTATCCGTTAGGTTGGGCCGTTGGTATGTATTTGATTTCTAAAATACATTTTCTTGCTAATTCGGAAGAAAATAAAAAAAGCTGGGCTGAAACTCAAAGGAAATTCGCTGAAAAAGAAGAACATCACTAGGTACTATATTTAGTCAATTACATGAATGTTATTATCTAACTAATGCAACAAAACACGATGATGTTTATTTTATACTCTTACCTATTACTTACTTAAATAAATAAATTGTTTGTTCGTATTGTTCTTCTCTTTTCGTCCTCATACCTACTTCTCTAAAGTAAGGAACATTTGAAATACCTATTAGTTACCTACGCCTCTATGATATTAGTCAGCTATAGTATAGTAGGCACGCGACTTTAATGTAGACAAGCATAGTTACTGGCTATTCCGTGTTATACCTTGGGTTCCTTCCTTAGCTCAGAGGGTCTATGCTGAGTTTACAACATGTCGTTCAGGTGTTCCTCATGAACCAAACGGTATGCACAACTAGTTGTGCCACAACTTGGAACAACTATTTGTTAGTTCCGTTAGACACAACTTCCGTCTATAATCACTATGTCAATGTGCATCGAGCCCCAGAATAAGGGTACTAAGTTGAAAGGGGTTAACAAGTAAGGTTAAGCTTTAAAAAGTAACTTTATGAAATAGATCGACGACCTATAGCTTCAAAAAATAACTTGACATATTTTTTTTATACAAAAATACTTAGTACCTACCTACTAAACGCACACAAAGTAAGAATACAAGAACTGTACATAAAGGTGACCTGAGACAGCGGATGTTTAGGGGAAAAAAGTAGTCCATATTGGCCTACTGGGCGGCACCCCGACTTCCATTTCGGAGGTCGTGCGTTCGAACCTGGTAGTGCACCAATGCATTTTTCCACACGAAAAATGTATGTGCACATCAACACGTACTCAAAACGATGAAAGAAATCATCGTGAGAACCGGTATGCGCTAGAACCCAAAATTCGAAGTCATGTGCCATTATTTAGTTTTCCAATAAGCGGCGATGGGCTTTCAACTTGTTACTTGCAAAATGAGGGCATGTGCCAAATGTAATATTTGCACGTGCCTCTGACTACTCCCTTCTTAGTATCCTTAAAGATCTACGCACTAAGTATGTATCTGAGGATGTCCATCATGGGGAATACAGTTGTGAGCGTGTTTTTGTTTCTGTTTTCCAGAGGAAAAAGCAAATAACCAAAAAAATCCTAGACCAAGGGTTGTTTTCTATTGAGTGTAGAATTACTAATAATAACAATAATAGCGGCCATCATCTCGCTCATGGCCTCTTCGCTCCACTACCAATGACCTACTGAATGATCGGCAAACGTGAGAGCACGTCGACGCAACTTCGCACGAACTCCTTTGATGTTTGCGTGAAAAACCGTCAACAAAGCGATCGCGTATGTACATACTACAAACAAACATGCACAATCATTGTCAAGCGTAGACGAATATACCTCTTGACGTTGGGCCAACATGATTGGCCAACGCGTTCGCCGATCGTGAAGAGGACCCTTTACAAAAAAAATTGGGAGGCAGTGGCCACCAGGAAGCTTGATTGTCAGTAAGATGCGTCAGTATCCTAGTAGATAACCACGCATGGCGTGAAGTAGGCTTCTGTTGGCTTGAAAATATTAGATTGTATAACAAATATTTTTACCGAACCCGCAACCTTTTGCGTCTCAGGCGGGCCTTCGCCTACCGCGCCACAGAGATTGTGTTGGATTCAACATTAAGAAGTCTTATAAGCGTTTTGAAGTTCTCTTCTTGTTTTATTTTATTACACAATAAACCCCCTATTCTGTATCTGAAAGACACTCGGTCACAAACGTTCAACAAGTTAGATTATTATCATCACGTATTCTGACCACAGAATTGGTAGCAACTATGTGCAAGTGAAAAGCATTCAAACTTTAACAAACGTGTTCGTCACCGAGTGACTTTCAGATACAGAATAGGGACTATGCTGAGTTACAAATATGTTCAAAACTTTATTTGTATGGAAATCTTATCGATACAGTCGACGTTTTGACATGTTATAAACTCCGCGGGTCGAGAGGCGTGTCTGCAATAGCCGTGTCCTAATTTTTTTATTTGCTTTAATCACTCTACCTTATCGGCAGCACCGATATGTCATTGTATTAAAGCTGTCAGGTGCTTGCCTGCTGTTAGCTATCAAAAATGACAGAACACCAACAACATCCCTTCTATCTGTCTCTCTCTCTGCTGTCTATTTAATCAAGAAGTCAAGAAGAGTGAAGTGATCGCTCCTGTTCTGGTTGTGTTGTTGGTCTGTGGTGGTGATTACTTGTGTTGTGTTGTGGTGATCAACAAAGCTAAAAAAGCTTGGCCTGCCTAAATAGCGTGGAAATAACGAGGAATCTGTGATAGATCAGAAATTCTTACCATGAAAATCATTCCATGAAGGATTACATGGAAACATTTTCTAACTGTTATCTCAGCTCTCACTATGTGGGTTAAACCTCAAGAAGTTTTCATCAAATCTGCGTTGTGGTAATGTATTGTCCTTTTGTTTTTATTGTAGCCAGACACCAGCAACTAATAATTGCCATTTGATAATTTATGTGTATTGTGTAGGGAATGCGACGAAACGACATTGTATTTCGTGCTTCAGAGGAGAAAAGGACATGGCAAATCGAAAGGTTTATCGTCGCTTCTTGTGGGTACTCTAGACAGCGTTCGAGACACAAAACCAGCACCATTCAGGATTCTACACCAAACTCCTAATTCTGAAATATATTACGGTAAGAATGTATGGTTGGTCTTATATTTATAACAAACAGATGATTTGATTTGATAATCCACCTTAGTTCAGTGGTAATGAAAGTAAAGTAAATTTATTTATTTAGTAGGTAGGTATCTCTATCTGCTTAGTCAAGAATACTGGTTTGTTGTAAATGTCAGCACTACTTAAAATGTAGATTCCTACTTAGGTACATGAAAATATAAATTTTACATCAAGTTTCTATGTTTCTACCTGCTCTATAATAGGTATTAGACTACTAAACATATTATCTGCATATATACATACAAAACACATTCACTAAACACTATATACATACTACATCCAGTGAGTAGTATATCCAGTGTTTTTTTTCATTTTAGATATGTATATCAATGATAACAAAATAGATTTCTAATTACAGCTATGAGTCTGTACAGTTAGATTGTGTTTGCTTAACTTCATCATAAGCCTATTAAAATAAATTATAAAATCATTTCTTTTGTGCACAACATTTTCTATAATAATTTTGATGTAGATTATGAACCATCAAGAACTGTCCTGACATGAACTATACTGTCCTTTTTAACTAAATACCTACCTACCCTCCTCCTACACCCCTTAATAACCCCCCTAATGCCTAAAAAAAAAACAAATTGATTGCCAAAAACATTGCAGTTAGATAAGCCATTATAGATATAAATGATAGCATACAAATTAATAACATCTGGATAAACACATCTGGGCTCTTTAATATTGCAATAAAATGATCTTTGCTTGAGTCTTGATTCATTTGAGATTCGTTCTGGAATACAAGTATTAGACACTGTCTGAATTGGATAGTGTATTCTGTTCACAGTAATATCCACAGCATTAACAGAACAAGAGATACGTCAAGCCTGGCTTTGGTTGTTGGACAATGTGTGCCCGACATTACATTCTTTTGACACAGAAGAAGAGGTCACAGAGTTTGTGTGCTGTAAGATAAATTCCATCATTGCAACAGAACAGGCGAGCTTTGCTGAAGGTAATATTACTTTGATGCTAGTTATCATTTGTTCATATTGTAAAACAGGAATATACCATACTAAGTATTGGTGAAGCTAAGTTTCGACTCATTCTGAGAGTCTCCACGATTACGGTTGGTGAAATTCATGGCCTTGTGGCTCGTCTGGCTCTTCTGGGTATAACTTAGTGCGATCTTGTTAGCAGCACTGAAGAAGTTATAGCACTACAATTACTAGAAGGCAGGGAAAACAAGCGCAAAGCAAACCGCACATAAAGATTGGCAGCATGCTAGCAAGACGCGATGCGGAGGTAGGGTATCGCTATTACTCTCCCTGATGAAGACTCCCGGAATGAGCTGGAATTTAGTTGGTACCTTTACTGATTGTATGGTATGTGAAAAATTCATGTTTTACAATATGTATTTATCTAATTCATAGCATAGACATGAATAGTAATAGTTTATTTTTTAGTTGTTAGGTCAGTGAGAAGTCCAGCCCCCTAATTACACTAGCAAAATGGCAATAGGGAACAACTTATTTTGACAGGTCATCATAGGAATTGCCACCGTCCCACCGTGTCAGTTAGTGCAGGCTTTTAATTTTAAAACTGGAAATTTCACAACCTAAATGTTCCATTTTAATGTAATTTCTTCCTAACATGTTTAATAAAGTACCTATATAATTATACTTTTTCAGATGAAGATACAGTCACATACAAAAATGTGGATTATGAATTTCATCAAAGGTTTGATGGTTTACCCAAAGATGAAAAATTGGTGTGTTACTATTCTTGTAGGTAAGTTCGCCTAAAAATAATGCACAATTTCGGTACCATAACTAATTTAAGCACCCATATACTATAATCTGATTCAAATATTGGATTCAATAATTATGTAGGTACTGGGTTTTCATAGCAAGTCGAATTGGTTGGTTTCTATGAAAAACTTTGCTTCAAAAGTGGACTCAAACCACAGAATAATATTTAGTTATGTAACTCAAACTATGAACCAGAGGTAATATGTAGTTATTCTGTTATCCTTATTTATTATTAATTCCTTATTATTAATTTATTCGACGACATCTGGTGCAGTGGGCGAAGGCCCGCTTAGACACAGAAGGTTGCGGGTTCGATATCCGCTGTGGGACAAATGTATGTATGTTTAGCAAATGTTTATCTCGGGTCTGGTTGTTTTCTATGTATAATATTTATGTATTTACAAAAATAAGTATATCTATACTAATATTATAAAGAGGAAAGATTTTTTTGTTTGTTTGTACCGAATAGGCTCCAAAACTACTGGACCGATTTTAACCATTTTTTCACCAATAGAAAGCTAAATTATCAGGAAGTAACAAAGGCTGTAATTTATTTTCAAAAAAAAAAATTGCCTAGATAGTTCATTATTTGGCGTGCGCTGAGAAAACTATTGATGATACATAAAAATGATGTACTACATAATTAAAGTACTCATTATTTCCTACAACAAAAGTCCTGGAGGGAATGTATGTAACTATCATAGTTACGGCACAATAGCAGCTTTTGTGTTCTAAAATGTAATTAGTTCGCCGGTAGAAACAAAAGTTGGTAACATTCGTGTCGTAGTATTAATAAAAAAAAAACAGTTTTATCATCATGGGTATTTATGTAGCAGTCAAATACTTTTTAATTCATTCGAATCGGACATTTAATTTCAAAGTTATCACGAGTATAAAATCGAAACTTACGCGGGTGAAACTGCGGGGCGCAGCTAGTAAGTAATAAATTAGTCATGTAGTTCCCATAATACAAGCTCTGCTTAGTTTGGGGCTAGATGATGCTGTTGAAAAATTTTCAGCATTCTTTATTTATTCCTGCGCATTACATTCATGTGCCGTAAAAAAGCCTGACCTAAAGAGGTATTTAGACCTCTTTAGACCTAAGGAGGTTTGCCAGTTAGCCAGTTGATGTATTTCCACAATCTTTGCGTTGTCATTGTTCCATTCATTCATGTCATACTACCCTGTGGTATTTGTGATACTAGTACGACTATAAGTACTTATTATTTATTCCTGCGCACCACATTAATATACCGTAAAATGCATCCTTAAAAAACCTTAGACGGTTTGCTAGTTAGCCAGTTAATGTATCAACTGGTTGATGTATTCCCACAATCTTAGAGGTCTCTCTTTAGACCTTTTTAGACCTTAGGAGGTTTGCCAGTTAGCCATTTGATGTATCAACAGGTTGATGTATTCCCACAATCTTTGCGATATCACTGGTGTATTGAAATTTTAAAATCTTGAGATGCTTTGTTGTCTATAGGCTACGGTAACGTTTACCAACAGCTGGGACGTACGCTTATTTTTGGCAACTTGGGTGGGGGTATAAAAAAGAAGGAAGGTTAGTAGGATAATAAATATTTTTGGTTTTATTACAGTTACTGGAAAGGCAAAATACCGCGGCAAGGCTGGATGTACCTATCTGTCCACTATATGTGTTTCTACTCGTACATATTTGGAAGGAAAACTACCATCAAAATCAGATGGGCCGATGTAACAGAGCTCGCAAAAACGAACAGTTATCTGTTCCCGGACTCCGTTAAAGTAGTGACGAGGGATGGCGAATATTACTTTACTATGTTCTTGAAGAAAAACGAGACCTTTGCGTTGATGCAGCAACTAGCGAACATTGCAATGAAACAGTGAGTCTATTTTTTTTTTTTTTTTAAGAATTCGTATTTTAAGCATGTTCTGTCTACCTTAAACCGACGAGCTTGTATGAAGAATGTGATGATGAATGAAGTGAAAGAGGGTTGGCAGGATCGTAGTAAGTGAAAATCCGTGGTTTCTGCCTAACCCTCCGGGAAACAGTCGTGGCTTTACATCATAAAAGGTAAAGGTAGATGAACTGTTCTCATTACTAATTACCCACAAAAAACTACGTAAACCTAAGTTTAATAACGAATATGGTAAAATAACTTCTCAATATTTAATTCCCCACCTAATTAATAAATTACCAATTGAAATTAAAAACAAAATCACTAAGAATAAAACATCTTAAAATATGTGTTATCCCAACTTATTTCAACAAGCATTATGTAGGTGGAGCAGCCTGTATAGGTAAGGTATAGGTTGTATAGGCCTATTCGTGTAAGATCGTTTGCGCACGCACACACGAGTAACGAAAATTGTGCATTCTGACACCAAGGCACTAGCATCAAACTGGTTTGGTTCCTGCTTTACTACCTACAAAATATTCCATGACGGTGTCGTTATTTTTGTGTGCGGTCGCTTCATTATAATTATGTACCTACCTACCGTAAAGTTTATAATGTTAGTTTTAATGCCTACCTATATTACTCCTACTTATAATTCACTGATGTTTTTGTTGTGCATTTTTGTCTCTAATACAGTAACGCCTCGAGAACCTAGTGTCTAGACAAACCTAACATAGGTTTAAAGATGCTACTAACAAACTATTGTACCTACTTAATATGTTAATAAATAAATAAATAAAATAAATTATAAAGTACACCACTGGCCATTCTCAAAACTACATAAAATCCTCTCGATCCAAAGATTGTCTGGAAAATATTGCTTAAGATTTTAATGTTATCATTCATTTTGTACTAGCCTCTGCCCACGGCTTCCGCGTAGATATTAGTAGGATAAGATTTCATAAGGAGTACAAAAAATATTTTGAATTAATTCATACAAAGCCCTGACCCTACACAGTAAGATTTCCTGTGTCACTGGTATCAGGAACTTCAAGTACCATGGTACCATGTCTGCACCCAGGCCCAGTTCCAGGCCTGGGTGCAGACCCAGGCCTGGAACTAACACTTGCTAATAGACTGTCATAATATCACAATGTCATCGGTCCAATTAATATACGTCTTCCGGATTTTTGTCTAGAACATATTCCCAGCAAAGGCACTTCTAACTTTATAGGCTTATCAAAACAAAGGTTATCAGTTGTTCAACTTGTATTTGTTGATATACAAATTTGTTCTCTATCTCACGGTTTCTCAAAGTGGGGTACGCCAGTTAGGCTCAATTGACACCGAGATGGCAGTGGACGGCAGCAAAGCGGCGGCGAACACTTTCAGTGTCAAAGAATTTTAAAATTTATCTTCAGTACTAAAATACATAGTTACGAGACTCGAAAAGGTCACGAGGTAGCCCGTGAAACCGCTAACAGTCTGGCGACCACACACAACGGCGTTCTCTTGGCGTCACTACTTGCCGAGCTGGACGCTGCCGGCCGCTGCTATCTCGGTGTGAAACGGAATAAGCGATACAATTTACATAATGGCGGCTGCTTAGCTGACTTGCGACTTCATATTCATATTAATTACATTTATTATATATTGTGTGTAAAACACACAGTTTAGTATAGGTGTTAAAATAATACATAAAATTCCTAAACACAGGGAAACCTAGTTAGGAGTTAGAGCTGGGCCATGTACTCGTTATTATAGTGTTATGACTGAATCGCAGTTAACTTAGCTAGTGTAATAATTTATTTTGTTTTACTTATAGCCATTTTTTTAAAAGGCTTCGTCGTTTTTTTTTTATGTAAATCTTACGATCTACCTACATGAATCGGAGTTTGAGAACCCGTACCTGTTTGACTAGGAATTAAGCGTAGTTTTAATTTCATTCTTATCTTATTCAATTAGCGTCTATTTGTAATGCAGTTAAATCCCCACTGATAAATGTTAAAATGAAGTAAACTCGCATGATATCAAAGTTTGTTACTTTTATTCGCTACGTAAGAAGCCCGTATATGCGTTCGCCATAAGAGGACGTTTATCTTACCATTTATCATCGAAACGGCTGAGTGGATTGTGATGCGGTTTTTTGCAATCGATCAGTATATGGAAATGTCCAGCATTATTTATTTATTATTAATATTATATATTATCTTCAAGGGTGGTTCTTATATAGGTTTTATCGTTACAGGGATATAAATCGATTGCAAAAGAACGCATTACATTCAGATAACCGTTTCGGAGATAAATGGCAACCGATTTACAAACGGCCTCTTACATCAAACGCATATCATTTGTTGATTTTCAAATTCCTATACAAGAAACGTTGTTATTCATCAAATCATTATTATATACTAGCTGTGCTATTACTTTTTTGCTCGGCCCCTAAGAGTCGTAGCATGATCTTAAATAGCCTATAAAACTTCCTCAATAATTGGGTTATCAAAAGCAGAAATATTTTTTCAAATCCGACTGTTAGTTCCAGAGATTAGCGCGTCCAAACAAAAAATAAACCAACTCTTCGGCTTTATTATTAGTATAGATTAGTATTGTGTGGTGGTACGGATCTTTTAGTGCATTAGTTCGACTTGCACTTGACCGTATTTTTAAACAATTTTCAATCTTCCAGGTTGATTGATGATAAATCGGGTAGCTTCAACATCGACAAAGAACTGCTCACGAAACTCAGCAAAAACGTACCAAAGAAACCTTCATTCCTGAAGAGAGACCTGGACGCGAGAAAGCAGTCTAATCTCTACACGTTAAGGTTCAGATTGCCGCAAAATGAGAAGCTCGATGGTACGGAAGAATGCACATTATGGACCCCGTACAATAAGAGGCATAACTGGGGAAGACTTTATCTATCACAGAATTTTATTTGTTTCGATAGTCGAGTAAGTATGAACAAAATGTATGTATAACTAGATTCTGCCAACGGCTTCGCCCGCGTGGTACCCGGATAAAAAGTAGCATATGTGTGATGTATAAGCTATATTACTGTAAAGTTTCATTAAAATCTGTTAAGTAGTTTTTGCGTGAAAGAGTAACACATCCATCCTCACAAACTTTCGTGTTTATAATAGTAGTAGGATAAATATGTATTCACAAAAAAAAATATAAGCATTATATCAGTCATGTACTTAGTTCCCATAACACAAGCTCTGCTTACATTGGGTACTAGTATAGTATTCTAATATATATGCTTTGGGGCTAGATGATGCTGTTGAAAATATATTTATTGGGCACACAATTTTACAGAAAGGAAAAAGGTAGGAACATAGCAATGCATATATCTGCCCTACCGTGATAGGTAGGTACCGTGTTGGGTTTACGGGCCACGTTTATTTTACGTGTTTGAAGATGACGTGTATTTCTGTCATCGGTTACTGCACCCCCTTGTGACTGGTGGCTATAAAACCTATCTAAGAACGAACATAGAACGTATTTGTACGATTGCAAAACACCGCACTACAATACGATAAGCTGTTTCGGAGATAAATGATAACAGACAAAGAACCTCTTATGGCAAATGCATTACCGGCTCCTTTCGTCGCTCGTAAATATACTAGTAAGATTGTGGTATGATACAGAATCAGTAAATAATCTCGTCTTTCTATTTTCGGATGCTCAAAAATAAATGACATCTGATTTACCAGAACAGCCATAAATACATAATTGTTATCTTCAAAACAATGCATGTGAGTCACAGAAATAGGTCTGTTTACTAGATATTGTAATTAATTACCTAAACACGTAAGTTAGGTTGATTAAATTTATCTCTATCCAATGTCATAACAACCGGTTGGTCGCCATAATTCAATAAAAGATTACGGACAAACCTTACGACAATTGATATGATCTCACTTTAAATGTGTTCAGTTTGTTTACAATACAATTTTCCAAAATGTGTAAGGCAAGAAAAGTTGGAAATCCTAAGTAAAATCAAGGTTGATAGGTATTTTGAAATCATAAGAATATTAGAACCGTCGAGTTATGAACTAAATAGATTTGAGATTTTATATACAGTGTGATTCAAGCGTTATGGTCCAATTACTGGGTGATGGAGGAACTGAGAACAGAATCACCACTTGTACGATTATGAACAGCTTTAGAGCTGTCTATTTTTGTGCGAACACTTTTTTGAGCTAGAATTCTAGTCAAGGATTGGTTCCAAATAGCTATAGAAACGAATGAAAGGAGGGAAAGCAGGCCTTTTTCCTGCAGTGGGACACGGTTCCTAGTATTTTTTTTACCAAGAAACAGGGTTTAAATTCAACGTAGTTTCAGCGAATCGGATTAGCGATTAGTTGGAATAATTTTCAGGGATTGTAGTTATGAAACAGAGAAGTTTTTTTAAGTGAAGAAAAAAGTTATTTATCAGTAACTTGTTTTGAGACAATGCCGCTTCTGTATAAACAACCGACCGCTTAAAGCCGAAACCGTAGTTACTTCCGCCCATTGTACTTTTAATTCTAACAAACTTTTGTTTATTTATAAGTATTTTTATTCATTCACTTCGATTAATATATACCAAACACATGTTTTCAGGTTCGCAATCTAGTCAGACTCACCATACCATTGCGGAACGTGCACCAGGTCGAAAAAGCGGCGGCTAGCGGCACCGGGTCCAACGATACCGGCAGCATCCTCATAACTACCGCTCACCACACCAGCTTCCTGTTTGGAAATATAGCCGACAGGGATTTCTTGGTGCACAAGATATCTGAACTGCTTGCGAAGTTACCAAAGTAAGTGCAAGACTAAAAGCCTAAGCACATGCACACGGCGTATTTTATACTTACGGCTCGAATGCAATACACTCCCAAGTCTGTGTGCCTTTGCACATGTTCCATGAATTCAACCAGCTGTTTGTTTTCCTCGATAAAGATGTGACGCGATGTTCGCTTTTCCCCAAGAATGCTTTCGACATGATGTTCGCGCGCGGTTTTTATCGATGCTTTTCCCCGTTTATACTGTGACGCGATGTTCGCGCGCGTTTTTATCGATACTTTCCCCGTTTATAGAATAGAATAGAATAGAATATATCTTTATTGTACACCAGTAAATACAGAAGAAACACGAAAAAGAAATTATAATTATATCTAGTTATACTGTGACACGAAATCGCGCGCGGTTTTTATCGATGCTTTTCCTCAAGAATGTTATCGACGCGATGTTCGCGTGTATTTTATTGATGCTTTTCCACAAGAGTGCTTTCGACGCGATGTTCCCGCGCGGTTTTGATCGATGCTTTTCCCCGATAATAATGTTCAAAACAAGACAAAAACAATCTGCTCTACGGAACTTGTACAGCGCGTATGAATTACGTCGTGTGCACGAGCTAATCTGTGTTTGTGTGAAGCTTCTAAGGGTTTCTTCTGTTTCTACCTTTTAACTGTAATTACCAAATTCCTGTAACAACATTTCATCATTTAACAGCTATATTCCTAAGAATATTGCTGATGCCATAAATGAAATAAATGTTTTATAAATACCTAAGTATTTTGGAGAGGGGATAGGAATTTGAGGGTACTTTAATAAATATAAGTGATTGACAAAGTTTCGTTCGGAGATTGCTATATTTAAGAAACAGTGACAATTCGTTGGCGTTTCAATAATCAATCCATTATGAAGGAATGAAAGCTTGTATGTTTAGACATTTTTTCTAATAACTCTGTAACGGCTGAACCGATTTGGATAAAATTTAGAACATGTATATTTTGTGACCTAGAATAACATACAGGCTAGTTTTTATTCGGGTATAAATAATAAAACCAAAAACTGAGGCGTAGCTTAGTAAGATATATTCAGAGTTCTGTGACTCGCCGCCTTGAAAAGGGCGGAATAAACCACCCACTAAAACCCCACCAATGTTCCCCTCACGCCGTTGTAGCCGAGCCACGGGAACAATATTCCTTCCACGACCCGACTGACAATCTCCGATTACCTAAGTTATTCCTTTTTGAGGTTAAAAGTGTTTGATAAACTATCAACAAAACAAACAACTTATATTATAATGAACTTTATAAATAACTTTAATTTTGTTTTATTTAAAAAAAATGTCAGTTATTACTTATGTTTGGGCGTTTGAAGCCCCTACTTTGTATCCTCAAAGATATATGTACTAAGTATATATTTGAGGATGTACATCATGGGGAATACAGTCGTGAGCGTGTTTGTTTGTTTGTTTTTCATAACAATAACAAAGTCTGTTTCTGTTTGCTTTATTTACTAATCTTCTTTATTGGTACTTTTACTCTGGGGTTTTCATCGTGGCATGTTTCAGGTCTATCAAAATCTCCATCAGCAGACGGTATGTCTTCCAAGCTTGGTAGATGTCATCTCATCTAACTTTCCATTTTTCGTAACAGCATGTTGGAGCTTCGCCGGGTTTGATAGTTTTAAGGTTGAATTTGGCTTGCGACTGATTGCGTGACACAGTGATTCTTGCAGGGAGCAGGCGTCTAAGGCGGACTCGGACGA
The DNA here is from genome assembly GCA_958496245.1 of Perizoma flavofasciatum. Classification (NCBI taxonomy): domain Eukaryota; kingdom Metazoa; phylum Arthropoda; class Insecta; order Lepidoptera; family Geometridae; genus Perizoma; species Perizoma flavofasciatum. The sequence continues at coordinate 4,860,961 of OY292425.1, read as the reverse complement.
GGCTGATACGTGGACACCGCAGCCGCCACTTATGACGCTGTTTAAGATGCACCAGACTTCACCTATCAAGCAGATACAACAGAAAAAGGTAGCTATCTCAACTGAGCGCTCATTCGCTCCAATCAATACGAAATCTTGCTAACGCATTCCAAATTACAGTTTCCTAGAAAGTAGCGTTTTTGAAAAGTACTTTTAGCAGAATCTTTGACGTGTATGGTAAAATAATTATTTAACCAAAGATCTATATTCCTATTTTTTTATGGTAAAATAATTATTTAACCAAAGATCTATATTCCTATTTTTTTAGTAATGAACTACGTGATTGGTGAAATAAGTAGTCATCATCTTCGTGTCCTTATCTAAGTAGTATTTGACAAAAAAAACTATATTTTTAAGCAATAAACTATTCTGTTATATAATCGTGTCATGTAACACACAGTCATGTTTTTATTAGCGATAAAAACATGACATTTACGCATTTGGGTGAGAAATTCATAATTTCAAAATCATAAAGAAAAAATAATGATCTATGCTGAGGTTTTCTAAAGTGACTACAGTATGAGGTTCATCGCACGGTGAATGCGCAAGTGATACCTCTGGTGTAACAAGCGTCCATAAGTTACGGTAACCGCATACCAACAGGTGGGCCGTAAGCTTTTTTGCCACTGTGAATGAATGAAAATACTTTATTGTATACCTTAAACCACTGTTCAAAGTGGGCAATAACGCCCCCTTGTGGGCGCTGAAGGCCTTCAGGGGGGCGGTAGAAGGCTCTAGAAGATATTGGAGGCGCTGAGGCGGTCTAGAGGTGAGAGCATAGGTTGTTATATTTAAAATCCTTGGGGGCGCTAGGATTTTTTATTCTCAAAGTGGGCGGTGGGAAAAATAAGTTTGAGAATCTGTGCCTTAAACAAAATAACATAATAAACAGAATCTAATTCTAAAGAAAGTACAATGGTCTTATCGGTTAGAAGCGACCGATCCATCAACCTTTGGATGTAGAGGCTAATAAGACATAGTAAAAAACTATGAAACAATTACTTTATGAATTCAAGGTAAAACATTCTAACTAAATATTGTTTCTCAGGATAAGCAATGGGAGGATCATATGTCGGAAGTCGGCCGAGGTGTGAGCATGTACCAAACCACAGACGGCAGCGAGCTGGTCGTGAACGGTATACCAGAACTGCTACGAGGCGAGCTATGGAGCATGTTCTCCGGTTCTATACTACAGAAAGCACAGAATAAAGGTAGCTAGAATACAATCTCATTATTCATATTGTAAAAACGGGAATTTTCACGTCCTGCACAGTCAGTGCATCAGTGCACGACGCGACGCGGAGGGAGGGCGTCGCGATCACTCACCTTAATAAAGACTCTCGGTATGAGTCGAAACTTAATCGGTGCCTTCACCGGGCATTTTAACGTACATTTATTACGTACGTATTTTACAATATGAATAATCAAATTCGCGATAGATTTTGGAATAAAACAATCTCATTACTTTACTTCAAAGACTTATAAATATGATAATTTATATTGTTCAGTGGTTGTGTCATAAACATGGTATTGTAACGAAACACTGTTTAGCTAAATAACTGTTTCGAATCTTTGTAAGTAAGATTCTAAGTCGTGATCCAACTGCTGCCTGCTTAGCATGAAGGCCCATGACAACGGTTTTGTCTACCGCTGAGAAGACAAAAAATATTTTCTCTCTCTCTCTTTTGTCTGTCAGAATAGGAGACAGATATAGTTTTTATCTTCTAGTTCGTAGACAAAACGTTGTCTTGTGTGCTCATGCTAAGCGGACTGGTGATACCACTACGGCGCGGAGCCAGCTCGGTCTGAATACGTGGCAATGTTAGCGCGTGATGTACGTATTAGGGGTATTATGACAGTTCATACACATGCCTACATACATGTAGTCAATTCATACAGGAATTCACTTCTTTTATCTATTCTGATGGAATATCTTCGCATTCTTGATCATTTCCTTAATTGACTTAAAATTTTATAACCAAAAGTCAATTAAGGAGAGAGAGAGAGAGACACACACACCCACCCACATCGACACACCCCCACACACACACTCCCACACACACACACATACGCCCCCTACCCACGCCCCCACTACACACACACACACACACACACATCCACACACACGCACCCACCCACACACACCACATACACACACACACGCACCCACACTCACTCACAAAGACTTCCCCGGATAAGTTCTTCTAACAAGTATCTAATTTGTGACGATTTTCTTTTTAAATTATTGCAGGGCTGTATAAAAGATTGGTGAATAAAGCGCTTTCGTCTAAGAATCCAGCCAATGACGAGATCGAGAGGGATCTACACAGATCGCTGCCAGAACATAGGGCGTTTCAGAGTGAAGTTGGTACGTATAGCTTTACTTGATAACAGCGGTGCATAATATGTATTTCGGCGGACACGTATATGACGCAGTGTAGGAAACTAAGCTGACGAAATGGTTTGGGGACCATTAATGAATTTATGAACCATAAAGTATACAATAAAGATATGTGAACGACGATGATTAAATTTTATTGGATTACGTTGTCTATGGTAGGTAACAGATATTGAAATTTTTAATTCAAACATTAGTATCGACTGTTTCCAATTGCAGGTATCTCAGCCCTCCGTCGGGTATTATGCGCGTACGCACTAAAGAACCCCACGATCGGGTACTGCCAAGCGATGAACATAGTAGCATCTGTCCTCCTCATCTACTGCCCTGAGGAGCAGGCCTTCTGGCTGCTCGCCACGATATGCGAGACGCTCCTACCTGATTACTACAACACCAGAGTCGTTGGCGCTTTGGTAAGCTGATGCTATGTTAATTAATCACAGTTAATAAGAGTTTTTTTTGCGATAGTTAGCATTTCACGTCAGCTCATCCTACTACTATTATAAACGTGAAAGATTGTGAGGATGGATGTTTGTTACTCTTTCACGCAAAACTACTGTGAGTTTCATCACCGGATTGTGATGAAACTTTACAGTAATGTAACTTATACATCAGAATAACACATAGGCTACTTTTTATCCGGGTACCACGCGGGCAAAGCCGTGGACAGAGGCGAGTACAATGTAAAGTAATTAATCACAGCTTATAAAATAGTAGTGAAATAGTTACAAAAATCCTTTCTTAACACAAGCTTACGTTATAAAATTATAAAATAAACCTATGTTCCAAATTTCAGCTTTCTAGACTTAGTAGTTTTGCCTGTGCGTTGATAGATCAGTCAGTCAGTCAGTCAGTTAGTCAGTCAGTCAGTCAGTCAAGACAAACGATTTTAAAGTATAGATGTAATGTTCTCACGCTGACAGTTTTGTATCAGTGTTAAATAATACATAGAAAGGTATAGGTATATGAACCTCGTTATGTAAAATTCGGATATTCCCCAGGATCGACACCGTCAGTAACATACCCAGGGGGTAGACAGACACACATCCAAATATTATATTTGATTTGTTTCCGCGTTTTTGCATAGTAGTTATTATTCCACGTGGAATGTGCAATCTGTTGCAACCTGTTGCAAGGCCATCGCTGCTTATTGGAACACTTATCGATATAGCATGCCTTCGAATTCTTAGTTCTTGGGCATGCCGGTTTCCTCACGATGTTTTCCTTCATCGTTTTGAGCACGTGTTAAGTTGATGATCTTTTTGTCATCAGTATTATCAGGACCGTTGGTGAAATTTATAAACCTACCCTTGGTACTCGATTCTAATCGCAATTTGGGATTAGGATCGAATTCGTGCAACTTCTCGTACACTAGAATGCAATACAATTGCACGATTGGAATTATTAGTATTTGGTGGATTTTTTTGGAACGAACTGAAATCGACTAAGCTATTTATTGGAGTAGAGTTTGCAATAAAAATCACAGGCTGGAAAAGATAAAAAAAAAAAGAATAAAATTGGATTGGATTAGAATTGAATTGAGATTGTATCGAGGGTGCCCCAGGACTATGAACGGAGTGGTTTTTATAACTCACAGGTTGACCAAGGTGTGCTAGAAGAGTTAACGGAAGCTCAGTTACCGGAATTACACGCTAAATTGGACGAGCTCGGCATGATGAAAATGATCTCTCTATCCTGGTTCCTGACACTCTTCATCAGCGTGATGCCTTACGAATGCGCCGTCAACGTCATGGATTGCTTCTTCTATGACGGCGCCAAGGTCATCTTCCAGGTAAGTGTTAATAAAAATAGCGCTTAGAAGTCTTAAAGTCCGGACGCGGAAATGAAGAATAATCGACCATTGACGTTCTCAATGGTCGATCGTTCTTTTGCAAAGCCACCAACAGAGATGAAGTACACGTTCAATGACCGAAATTCTTCATGTTCTTTGTCCAAACTTTGACTTTTAGACTCCTAGCTCGTCTAGCTACGAGTAGGGATGGTGAAAATTATTTCGCTGAAATTAAAAGTATTATTAAATATATAAATATAATATTAAATACATCTTTATAATTCTAAACTGTGTTTCGTATAATATTATTTTAATCTTCTATAGGTACTATTATTTGTTACTCATTTCATATAAAATAACTAGGATTAGACATATTAGTTTAGCCAACTGCTAAGGATGACTGGTAGAAAATGCTTTATAGCATTAAGGCCTCCCTTTGAACATTGTTTATGTGCAATAAAGCGTTAAATAAAAGTGAAAAAGTGTTCTATCGTAAGCTTGAGTTGGTTCTCTTGAGCTGAGACATCCAATATTGCGTTTGAGCGGCTCGTTTCGCTCGAAAAAATAACTTTCTGTTTTCCAGGTGACGCTCACAATTCTGGACATAAACCGCGAGAAACTGCTGAAATGCACAGAAGACGGACAAGCCATGCAGGTGCTTAATGAATATCTAGAAGGAATCTACAATGAGGAAGCTATGGCCTTGTCTACAGAACCCAGGAACGCTGAAAAGGTGAACAAACATTATATATAAGGCTTCGAATAAAATAATAAAGTCATATTCAACTAAATAACTCTAATAAAAAAAAAACTATTTATAGTATCTTTTTAGCCATATGGCTTTAAAAAACTTCCTTGTTCACAGTTTAATCAAATAAGAACTCACTTTACAAAGGTACGGTTAACTGAGCAATTACGTCACTAACACTCACTACAGGCACTTTACTATGACGACGGTATAAACAAAACGTGAGGACAGTGCCGAGACGTCTTTACTCTGTGGCGATCGGGTTGAGACTGGTCCTGGCGTTGACCGATGATACATCGACTCTGTCGAAACGCATGTCCGATGTGAAGTTAGCCGAGAATGCCCACATAGGGCGCGCTTGCGTTCCGTTTAGAGTCTGTGATCATGACCTGATGCGACATATTTCTTATGTCAGTAGGTCTCCGGCGCAAACCTTCCCTATTAGCAAACTTTGTAAATTGGCTTTAGTCCTGACTTGTCATGGGTAGCACACGGTTTGAAAACGAGGATCGTGCGAGGAGCTCAGTTTTACAACTGAGCCAGCACACTGTGGTACCACAATCGAGGCGAGGCAGCGAGGCAGTTTCTGAATGTAGTTGAGTGAGACAGTCTTGGGAACACTGTGCGTGTTGTGTGGTGTGATAATGGAGTGGAGTGCTAAGTGCGAGGCGCATTGTGCGAGCCAATACGATTTTTCCTCGCGGCTCGGCTTGAGCCTAGCACGATTGTGCAACTGTGTTGGTGTGCAGGTGTGCTAGCTCGTCCAAACGAAAAGAGTGAGACCTAGTTTCGAGAAAATGTGTAGTTACAAAAGTGGTGCCACACGTGCTGAGGACCCACCACTAGTCCTCACTGTCCTGGGCCCTGGCCTGACAGCTATATTTGAAGACTGGTAGTATACATGTATTGTATACTTTGCTTATTTCAAATCAAATCAACTCAGAATATTTTATTGCGTATATGGGTATGTCAGATGTTAAATTTATGATATAGTAACACCACAAACAACTTTCTAGCATGCAAATATGTCTGTGGTAGGTATTGATTTATTCCTCATATAATCTCCTTGACTGACCAATACCTCGCCCAGCTGCTGGTGATTGGACCTGTGGTTTGTAAAAATGTATGTTTCTAAACGAAATTGCGTTCCTTTCAGACAATAAAAGTCCAAGAGCTGGTGTACAAGTCGTACTGTACTTACGGAACGCGAGTGACGAGCGAGCTTATCGAACATTTACGGTTGAAACATCGACTGCGAGTTGTCAGACAACTCGAAGACAGCTTAGAAAGGAACACTCTGAGAGCATTGCAGCAAGATAAATTGTTGGATCCCACTGAATTGCAGGTAAGAAAACTTACATATATCTTGTTAGGGATATAAATTGTGTCCCTAACAAGAGTTTAATTTTCGAAATTGTTAAATATTTCTACAATTCCGTGCTGACTTAAATAACATCTTATCTTATTGTGGTTTGAATATTTAAGTCATGCGATGATCAAAATTGCAGGAACTCCTTAGCATTATCCGTGAAGAGTTGCTCTTGGCGAAGAGAGTGCCTTGTGAGCGGTTAGAAGCCCCGTACGAGGCTTACAGAATCGACTATATGCAATTCAAAACGCTATTCACTGCACTGTCGCCCTGGGCGAAGGGTGATTACGCAGAGGCGATTACTGCTAGGATGTTCAAGGTAAAATTATCCTTATCTCTACTTTTTGAGTTTATTATTCCATCTGTGTTCATTAATATTTAGAAATTTTGTAAGCTCCATGCAAGGTTCAAATAATCGACTACATACAATTCATGACGCTATTCCCTGCACTGTCGCCCTGGGCGAAGGGTGATTACGCAGAGGCGATTACTGCTAGGATGTTCAAGGTAAAATTATCCTTATCTCTACTTTTTGAGTTTATTATTCCATCTGTTTTCATTAATATTTAGAAATTTTGTAAGCTCCATGCAAGGTTCAAATAATCGACTACATACAATTCAAGACGCTATTCCCTGCACTGTCGCCCTGGGCGAAGGGTGATTACGCAGAAACGATTACTGCTAGGATGTTCAAGGTACAAATTATCCTCATCTCTACTTTTTGAACTCATTCCTCTTTCTGCTTGTGTGAATATTTAGAAGCGTTATAAGCTCTAGTAAGGTTTAAATAATTGACTATATGTAATTCAAAACGCTATTCATTGCACTGTTCCTCTGGGCGAAAGGTGATTATGCAGACGATGGATGTCCAAGGTAAAATTATTCCTTATCTCTTTAAGTTCATTCTCCCATCTGTATATTCAGAAGCGTTATTAAGCTCCATGCAAGGTAATCGACTGCGGAAAAATTGAATTGTACGGAAATGACATTAGCTGTGGAAATGTCATGTGACAGCTGCCAAGTTTTACCTTGACAATTTGCGTTAGCGTGAAAGGAAAAGTAAGCGTGAGGTATTTGTCTAGACTCTAGACCCCAGGGTTTATTTGCAAGTGTTCGACGATTTGATTTGTATGACTTCAAAGATGGCAGATGGTATGACTACTAAGATAGGTTTTACTGTCACTACAGTTGACGAAAAAAACACGTCGGGCGTGGTAAAATTATGCAAAATTGAACTTGTTCCAGCTAATGGACAGCGACGAAGACGGCTTCGTGAGCGCCCGCGGTCTGAGCGTCGCGCTCGGGCTGAGCGCGCGCGCGGACGCGCAGCGGCGACTGCGCGCGCTGTACTGCGCGCACGCACCGCCGCTGCTCTCACCGGCGGACCTGCGACCGACGCACTTCACGGACACGGGCGAGGAGCTCGCCGCAGACGCCATATCCTTCTTTGATAGGTGAATCTATATATATACTAATACTCATTTATTCACCGTAGGAACTTTACAGTACACTTGGTTTTTTCAAATTAGAATTGGTTTTGCATTAAAATCCATTAAAATAGGCAATTAATACTAATAATAAAGAAGAGTTTGTTAGTTTGAACGTGCTAATCTCTGGAAGTATAAAAATACCACACCTGAAAAATTTTTGAAAAAATGGGGGATGAAATTGTATATTGTCCTTTTTTAACGTCCCGTTATTTGAGGTCGGTTTTTTTAATTTACTTTAAAACATGTATTTTAAAAAATGATTGTGATAAAACTCTGAAATATTACAGTATAGAAGAGAAACCACCGACGCCCGAGCCAACGTTGCAACGATCCATCAGCGTAGTCTGCTGCGGAAACCCGATGGATAAGTCCTGCGATAGCGCCACTAGTCAATCAGGTACTTAGTTTTTTTGTCTAACATCGTTTCTGTAATAACTAATAGAAATGCTGGGTTTTGTCCTTATCAATAGAACTGAACTATTTAACCATACCGTTGAGTGCTTTTATATTAAGCCGGGAAAATGTGTCGCGAAGGCCTACGCCCGGTCACTAAAGTGAGTGACAATTGTTGAAAATACACGTCAGGGGTTTTCCGATTTTACAACGACAAATACCTCACGCTTAGTTTTCTTTTCACACTTACGCATATTTGTCAAGGTAAAACTTGGCAGCTGTCACATGATATTTCCGCAGGCGTTAACGCCAACAGAAAGTGGTATTTTTCTAGACCCTCGACGCAAACAGAGGGGTGTTTTGTTTCAAAATTTAGTGAAAATGTACTTATTTTGTTAGCAGGCTCTAGCGGCGAGGCGTATTCGGGCGAGTGCGTCCGCGCGTGCGCGTTGGCAGGGCTGCCGAGCTCGCTGCCGTCGACGCCGGGCGCCGCACCCGCCCCGCCACCCGCCGCGCCGCCCCTCCCCCGCGCGCACTTCCTGCAGCTGCTGGCGGCGCTGCACGATCTCACGCAGCACAATGTCAAGCTGTACGAGGCTGTGCTCACTGCTGGTACGTATCTGCCGAGCTCGCTGCCGTCGACGCCGGGCGCGGCGGAGTGGACCTGACTAGACCCATATCAGGGTAAAATCCCACAGTCGTAATAAAAGTTCAAGATGTATTATGGGTGTTTCCATCCCAATTCCTGAGAAAAGGTCGTCTGGCTAGTAAGTCCGGACACCGAGTAGGAAGAAATTTGTAATTCCCAATAACGATTATACTGAATTGTTTTCAGGAACGGTACTCTTGCAGTTGGGCGAGTTGAACCAAAGGGCGGAGTTGGACCGCGAGCTCTCAATGGATAGTCTCTGCGTAGCTGCCGCATTACAGGTACACTGCTACTCACATTTTCTGAAGTAGAATGACGTGACAACAAGAATGGAAAACGGTCTCATCGTGACGAAACGCCGTTTGTTTCTACTATATTTTTCTTGCCTGCTCGGACGGACGCGATAGCGTGATTCACTCCGGAACGGTTTAACTGGTGTGTGCTACGAGAGATGTAATTTGTATTACGCGATGCTTTTTAAATTTAGATCAAATAAAACTACAATTTTACATATTTGTTTAAGTTTATTTTCAATATTTTATATATTATTATTAAGTATATTAAATATATATTATATACTTATATATATATATACATATATATATATATATAGTAGTGTATGTACATTGTACTAGACACGCCACACCATCTTTTTGCACGCCCAGGATGACTGGTAGAGAATGCTTTAGCATTAAGTCCTCCTAGCACTACATTGTTTGTGCGAAAGTATTAAATAAATAAATAAATAAATTTGTCCATTGCAATTCTCTATTGAAAAGATTCGCACTCTCCAAGGCTATTTCACAAATATATCACCACAGATCCTGCGAGCATATAACCACATGCCAATGTCATTCTATCAAATTTCCAAGTAGGTTGGATACTAGAGATCTTGGACTGTGTGCCGCCATGCTAATGATACCCGATGAGAGATTTCAAGCTGTTCACATTCACAGACGACCTCTGTGGCGCAGTGGGCGAAGGCTCGCCTGAGACGCAGACGGTTGCGGGTTCAATTCCCGCCACGGGACAAATGTTTGTATCTGCAAATATTTTCTCTAACTAAGCAGAGCTTGTATTATGGGAACTACATGACTGATAAAGTACTTATATAATTATTATTTTTTGTAAATACATACATATTATACAAAGAAAGCACCCAGACCCGAGACAAATGAATGCAGGATATACAAACATTTGTCCCGCAGCGGGAATCAAACCCGCAACCTTCTACGTCTCAGGCGGACCTTCGCCCACTGCGCCACAGAGGCTGTCGAATATCACGCTACAGCCCTTAAGAGCCGAGCAAAAAGAAAAAAAAATCGAGGCACAGCTAGTTTAGAATAAAGCAAACCATTTTATATCTATTATACATAAATTCCTATAAAACAAGCGATTAAAAATATTTGATTAAAATGATTTACTTTGTTTTTTTCGATGTTTAATAAAAATATAAATATGAATATTACAATTTGCGAAAATGGGTGCAATACAAGATGTTATAAAATAATATTGTGTCCTCCACAATATTATTTATAATAGTTACTTTTAAATCATGCAAAATTGTAACTTAAAACTAATGAAAATTTTAACTATTAATTTTGAATGAGCCTCATACACCTTGAATGTCAAGAATTATTGATTTTAACAATCTTATGTTGCAATTCCAGCTGGACCCTAACGGCAATGCAGCGGAACCCGACGCGGACAGCGCGAAACCGTCCCCATCAAAGCAAAAAGAGCCTCCACCGGACGGCACATGGTCGATAACCCTCGAACAGTTTTTGGCAACGATGCTCGCCGAGGAGTGTTTAGAACAGTTCTTCAGTGAAAGTGTGCCTCTGCTGCCGCTGATGGAAGGTATGAAGCAGAGGGTCGACAGGTTGCAGAGTATATCGTCGTGAGGTATTATACGAGTGGAGACTGACAAATCCAAAAGCACATGGGTTTGTTGCTTTCTCATGGGCTGGCCAGTTGAATTATTTATCGTACCTACTAGTTTTGTTTACACAAAACCTCGGCCTGCCTACCTGTTGGTATACCCTAAGACAGGGTTCATGTGAGATACCTACCCATAAACACCATCTATGTACCTACCATGTGAAAGCAATACATGTATTGAGTGTTGAGTATTGACAGCCTCAAGAGATGCAATGTTTGATAATTTGCTAGGAAACAATTCTGTCAACTGTCGTGCGAGTCCCGCCACGCCTGCTGTGCTCTGATTGGTCGAGACTGTAGTTTCAACCAATCAGAGCACAGCAGGCAACATGGCGCAATGACAATGACAATGTCCGCGTTTGCCAACATCAGTCCTAAAAGACTGATGTGTTAACAGAACAGTGTGGTTCAATATGACGCCTCTCGAGGTTAACTGCTCGATGATTGAATCACTCAAGCGGAATCAAAGCCCGTAAAATAAGTCATTCCGTTCCATCTCCGATTAATGATAATTTTGTTGATGATATTGAACGGTCAAGATAGTAGATAAAGGTAATGCCGAAAATAATAACGAATAAGATTAAAGTTCACAACTTCGAAGGCATGTGCCATCCAGTTAGTGTTCCAATAAGCGGCGATGGGCTTGCAACTGGTCACGTGGTATGCTTACTTGCAAAACGCGGGCTTGTGCCAAATGTAATGTTTGGACGTACCTCTGACTTCCCCCTGCTCGGTAACCTTAAAGATCTACGCACCGAGTTTGTATCTGAGGATGTGTGTGGGGAATACAGTCATGAGCGTGTTTGTTTTAAGTTTTCGTTTGAATTCATTGAAAATGGCCTCGATTTTGTAGTACACTAACTATACAAAATTTAAACTGTCGCTCTTTTTTACTGATAGTGTACGCAAGAGATGGCAAGAATTTTACCGCTGTGTGCTGCTGTCAAATTAGTTTACGTGCCGCTTTTCTTCGTGTTTATAGTCAGCATGTTTTGAAATCACGACTAAATTTGTATGAAAAACTTAAATTAACTAATTTGACAATTGTAGCTATCTCTTTCTTGCTTGCACTATCAGTAAAAGAGAGCGACAGTTTAAATTTAATTTAGTTAGTGTACTACAGAATCGAGGCCATTATCATTCATTTGAATGGTTATACTAGATCGTTAGATTGTTCGTCAGGGCACTCCGAGTAGACCATGCCATATAGATAAGGCTTCTACAGATTGCTGATGATGACTGACCGCGGTCTGAAAACAGCATGGTGATGTGATGATTTCAGATCAAGGGATCTTTATTTCCATGCATAGCCAATTAGAACACAATCATTTTAGCAAGTAACTTGTTTATCCTATTACGTCGATCAGATTCTGCCGATGGAATGCACTGTCTAAAATATGATTGTTAAAGTGTATATTAGGTTAACAAGCACGAATTCCGGTGACATCCGATATTCCAGTAGATTCAAGAGAGTTACTTACTATTTTGAATATTGCGTTATAGGGTTAAGCTCTGCTTTATTTTGGTTGCTAGATTGACCAACTTTTGCAGCGCTAACTAAAATAAATAAAGGACTATTTATATTGTATTTTAAACAACCATTGGATACAAATCACTTTAGGAATGCTATGTAGTTTAAAATTTGATCAAATTATGCTTAGGATGCCAATTAGCAAACACACTATTTTGTACATGTGATACAATATTGTACCATGACCTCATGGACTTCTCATGGGACTGTGGAAGTGGTTTTGTGGCGACCTACATGATTGATTATGCATTCAAAATTTCTCTAAAGTAATATGTTTAATTGTGATTAACAAATTATTTTATAAATATGATAATTCATATGTTTAGCTTTTATTAAATGGAAACTGCTTACATCGAAGCGAGTTTTCTGTAATAAATATGTATGATAATAAGAAATAAATATAATTACTTACATTCCATAATTGTATATGAATCTGCTTTATAAATTGTCTTTGAGGAACGAAGTCAAGATAAATTAATTTGTAAAAAATAATAAGTTCATAGATAATCTAGGATAGTACAAAATACAGTAGCATATCCTAAGAAGACCTTTAAACATTTTCCATTATAATTTTCTTAAGAGCATTATACTAGATTCTCATATTAATAGATTCCTCAAATAATCCGATTTGCAAATATTTTTTTTTTCAATCAATAATCGTCTATTCTACGTACTATTCAAACAATATTCAAACCATGTTACCTAATAAAATTATTATATAAGTGCCTAAATTTGTATAGTATTTAAATATATGCTTCAAATGAATTAATGTATAAAGGTGCTTACTTAACATTTGAAAATAATGTCTAAGCAATAAAACTGTATTTTCCTAAATAAGTATGTATTGATGGCTTGTTATTGTTAACATGAGGACATATTTTTTGATGAGCTTGCTTTTTTCAAGCGTAATCTGAATTATTAATTCACCGTTAATTGAATTAAAGTTCTATCCTAAACTAATTTATTTTAACTGTCAAACCACAGCATAAGCCAAGAATCTAAGCAAAAGCTGTTGATAGCTTATTTAATCACCTTTATGAAATCCAACAAATATTTAGATACAATTGACACTTATAACATAATTAAATTACAAAACTATAACTGTATGCTATAAAGATAAGTTTAAATTTATTTGTACTAATTTGTTTTTATGCCATATTATTAATATAATAAAAGTTTAATAATACACTGTCTAAACTAAATTTAAACTATCGCTCTCTTTTACTGATAGTGTACGCAAGAAAGAGATAGCTACAATTTTAGTGCCGTGTGCTGCTGTCAAATCAGTTAACGTGTCGCTTTTCTTCGTGTTTATAGTCAGCATGTTTTGATATCACGACTAAATTTGTATAGAAAACTTAAATCTGACTAATTTTACAGCACTAAAATTGTAGCTATCTCTTTCTTGCTTGCACTACTAGAGTGTGACAGTTTAAATTTAGTTTAGTCAGTGTACAGAATCGAGGCCAATGTCCATGTAACTAGCTATTTGTCCCTTAGTCAAGTCACTAAGTCAACTTAGTGACTTGACTAAGGGATCATTTTCACCAATTATTAATTGGACACTTGTCACTTAAAGAACTCTGAAGTTAATTTGAAACGAATTGATTGAAAATTTTGTCTTTTAGGCCCGAATTCATAGACAAATAGGGGCTCCCCTAGGGGACTGTTCATGCGCTAAGTAAAAACTCAAGTGCGAATTCAACCTTTATGCACCCAGCCATAAGACGAATGCTGAATTATGGATTTTGGGGGACTGTTCAACCCCCGACTATGAATTCCAGCGTTAATGTATTCATTGAAATCACAAGGATCATATAGAAACGTCAACTTAAAAACTATACGTGAATTTAAAATGTCAAAGTGAATTTACGCCGGTTCCTCGCGCGCTAAGAATATGGTCCATACTTCCTTCTTTTTAGCACAACTCTAAGTATATTTAGTAATAGGAAAACTTTGTCCAATAACATTTACCTATTACTCACAGTTTATTTAAATATATTTTGTTTGACGTTATTTCGTCGTTTTATTGGGCCTACTTAGAGACTTAGTCATATTATACAATACACCAAAATAATTTTGATCTATCTACTCGATCTATTTCAACATTATTTTCACTAAAAACAGGAGATTTACCATTAATTGTTTTTTTTATCTGTTCAGCCGATTACATGAAGGTAATTCATATTGTTAATAAATCACAAACCTGCCTTAGATAATTTAATTCTTGTATTAACACTAACCATACTTTCATATTGATAACATTGGTGAAATAACTGTCATAAAATATAAAAAATGACATGGAATGCAGTTACCAGTGTAACATGCTTAGTAAATTTAACGTTACACATAAACATGCAAGTTATTTTTTAGAGAATTTCAATGTCCAAGCTATAAAGGACTGGGCTGTTGCTTTGCTTGGTAGTTGAAATTCAGCTACTCCGTTCTTGAGAGACCACTGTAACAAAATATGAATCATTAGTCAATTCAACAGACTAAAGAAGCCCACTGTTGGGCATAGGCCTCTCCCAAAGAATACCAGGTCAAACCGTCTTGACCTATCTCAAACCACCGACTGCTTGCTTTTACGATGTCATCGGTATCTTCCCCTTCTTACATTGCATCCGTATTCTACGTTAAAATCTATATTTCTCAACGCATATTAAAGGCGCCATACCGACGGCGGCAATAGCGACAGATTGTTTTAAATTGCTGTGCCTTTGCCACTGATTAATTTACTGCGGTATTCGGCTTCAGTCGATATCTGTATATGTCGTCTGTTTCAGAACTGTACCTTAAGTGCTACTGATAAATCTAGACTAAAGCAATTCAACTCAACTCACATCCAAGTAGCCTTCGTTGCCCAACATCTCGACATAATAATTGCCACTATGAAGATAAGGTCCAATATCTCTCATTTGAAGAACACCATTAATCGGCCATTCTAAAGCTATAGCATAGATTGCCGTTAAACTATCAGACGGATCGGGCATGGCAATGGGATTTGCGGCATTGTACGTTGTTTTATTACAAGTGTACCAAACTTTTCCGTTTAACGTGTCGTTCTGGGCGATCCAGGGAGACGATCCGTAGATAGCTTCGCCGTTGACGGATAGCCATTTGCCGAGGGTAAGCAAACGTTCTTGGAATATAGGGCTGATGGTGCCTTCTTTCGTTGGTCCCACGTTTATGAGGACATTACCTGTAAAGAGATTTTAGAATAATGCCGTGACAGTCAATTGGGGATGATAAATTTTCATTCATGGGACGTGGGATCAAATCCGAGCTATGTTTTATCAAGTTCAAAGTGTGTTTTCAAGTTTGTTTTTTACCGCTAATGTCGACTAATAGAAAATGCTTTATAGCATCTTCTCTTCGCACTTACATTTTTTTTGAGTGTAATAAAGAATTTTACAAATAAACAATTAATTAATACGTCATTCCAGAACCAAATTCTAACTCTCCTCCTCTCCTTTAACTTGCACCGACTGTTCAATGTGTCCTCCGAAGCACAGAAGCGCTTAGTTGTAAATACTAAGTAATATACAGTTGTAGTCAAACGTGCATAGCCAGAAACTTCGCCACAAGCTCATTTACACACGTAAAAAAACAGAGGTCAAATTAATATTCTCGGTAACAGAAAAATATACCTACTAACAAACACACAAACTTTATTAAGGCAATAGCACCGTCATTCTTTTAAATAGTTCTCTCCATCCTAAGATTGTCTGAAAGAAATCACTTTCACGATAAGACCGCCCATTGTTCATTTCTTTTTTTGTTGTTCTTTTTACTGTTTCTGTGTTTATACTGTAAATTGGTGTTATGCACAATAAAGAGTTTATCTATCTATCAAACAACCTCTTACCCCAATCCATAGCTGGAGTTGGTTAAGCCTCAATTACACTACACCGGCACCTATAATGGGTGAAAATGAGGCAATGAAAGACTTACCCCCACAACTGACTGTGGTGACCAACTGATCAATCAATTCCGACGTAGTCAGTATTTCACTCAGGTCCATGTTCCTCCTGTAGCCCCACGATGTGGAATCCACAGTAAACGCATTCTCCCATTTGTGCTTTTGAAGAGTTCCTGAAACAGAAACAACAGAAAAACTAATAAAAAGCACAAAAGTAACGTACCTTACCTATTTATCTAGGGTATTTTCCCGGCAGTTCGCTGTTTTCCAGCAACGGGACCTAGCTTTTGTCTAGAAGATTTTTAATCCCGTAAATTTTATTAAAAGCTTTTCAGTCGTTTTCTTAACACAGCACAGACACAGAACACACAAAATTTAACTTTCCACGACATGTATCGATTTAGAACCTTCCGCAATGGTCTAGTATGACTTGACGATTGCGAAACACCGTATTACAATCGGTTTAGCTGTTTCAGAGAAATATGGTAACAAGCATACAAACAACCTCTTATGGCAAATGCATATACAAGCTCCTTATATCACTGGTAAAAAAATAAGTATTCTTATATAATGATTAAGGGAATGGAGGTAAGAACTCACTGTTATTAAAGCGATCAGCAAAATTGTAGAAGTCTCCATGTTTGCCCGGAATGCCTATCCCCCACCTGTCATTCACAACCACTTCATCTTTGATAGGACTGTCACTGTACAGCCAAGCTAGGAAGTCCTGCGACTTCCAATAGCTATCATGGGCCTCCCAGTCACCATCAGACCATATTACTGATGGCTCGTAATCATGAATAAGCTGCTTTAGATCCGGCCACAGTTTAGTATCAACAAATGTTCGTGTTTTCGTAAAATTGTGTTTCTTATCCTCAAGGTAAATAGGATTGAACCATTCAAATAGGGAATGATAGACTCCGAATTTCAAGCCTTGCTGTCGAATGGAAAAAGCTAATTCTCCAACTAAGTCCCGTTTTGGACCCACTTCGACTGAGTTCCAGCTGAAGGATTTCTTTGAAGGGAAGAGAGTAAAACCTTCGTGATGCTTGCTAGTCAAGACAATATACCTGAAACAAAAAACCTGAAATTCATAGGTGATTCCCTGTGCAGTGGACTTTTACAGACTATTGATGAGTGAGACATGAGACTTTTCACATGTGAGTGATATACCTATCTAATGTTGCATATATCTATAGACTAAGATAACCGCTTACAGGTAGTCTGTATGCTTGTTTGTCACTTAAGTGTAACAAAAATTTAAAAAAATATACCTAATGCTGGACACACAGCATCATCAAGCCCCAAAGTGAGCAGAGCTTGTGTTTGTAAATACATGCATATTATATGTAGAAAATACCCAGACTCGAGACAAATATTTGAGAATAAATAGAGAGAAGATTGTATAATGATAGGTATTCAGTTATAAGCACCATGCATCTATCTATAGAATGAATATATTACTTGGCCCCAGACTTGGCGAAAAGCTTTGCCCATTTCTCAGCATCAAAGAACTCAGCGGTGAACATTGGAGCAAAATCTTGGTAAGTAAATCCTGGTGCATAGTTCTTCTTCATGAAACTAACATGTTTCTTACTATGAACTGAAATATGATGTACAAAAGGATGTAACATATATCTGCCAAAACAATTTAGCATAATGGTATGATTCTGAAGGCAGCGTGTGCCATGTGTTGTGTCAGGGGCAATACTTGTGATTTCATTATTTTCTTCTTTCAGCATTGTAACCAACTGGTAAAAATGCAAATGCAGGATGCAGGTAGTCGCAATAACTTGCAACTACCAGTCAGTGGCTAAGCATCTCTTAAAATTGACAGCTTGTAGCTGCATCTGTCTATTGTTTAAAGTATGTGGTGGTGTTATACCTTATCTCCAGGTAAATAACTGCTGAATACCTAAGTAGAAGGTAGGTTATAGGTACTAATATAATATTATAATATAACCCCACCTGGGTTTGAACTAAAGGGTCCGAGAGCCCCTAAGAAATAAAGTGAGATAATCTGGTCATGTACAGTGTGCAATGCAACACATTTTTTTATTATGTTTTAGGCCTTATAATTTTGAGTTATAAGCAAATTAGTTTTTATAAAAAAAATCTTAGCCAGACATCTGTAGTAAAGTGACTTTTTCTAAATTACACTGGAGGGAACATAGGGCAAGATAACCTTATGTAAAAAAAAAATTACAACCGCTGAACTTATAACCCACCTTTCAGTAGTTGGGTAAAAACGGTAAACCGCGAAATCTTAGTTTGTGGCTTACTACTAGTTTCTGCTTGATAGAAATGGTGGTAGGCTCTACACATTGTTTAACTTTTAAAGCTACTTTTTGGTTTGGCTTTAGAATCGGGGCGCAGGTTTGAGGTTTGCTGTACGGGTTAATGTCGCCTTCCTAAATATACTTCAAAATATCCCGCGATTTTACGAAGTAAATTGCTTAAATAATTAGAAGTTTTAGAAACAAAAAAAAGTAGGCCAACCTGCATGAAGTATGCAGAAAATAAGCACTTACGTTTCCAGTTAATCCAAAACCACTCTGATCCAAAACTGGGAACAGAGTAGACGCCCCAGTGAAGAAATATGCCTACTTTAGCTTCATCATACCACCGCGGCAGCGGTCTAGTGTCCAAATCGCTCCATTCCGGTCGATATCTCTTACTTCGTCCAAGCTTTACACGTTTACTCAACGACTCATTATTTCCTTCAGCGTTACTCACAATTTCGGCAATTGTAACGATAAATAGGGATGAAATAAGCAATAAAAACAACCGCCTCATTTCTGTAAATAAATATTCAATCAAATCAATCAACAACAAAACAAAACTCATTTTTTTTTCCTGTTTACTCTTTTAGGTTGGGCTATAGTCGTATGACCATACTGCCTCGTCTTCCGAAACTTTCTTTTCATTCGTGAAAATGTTAATTTTTTTGTCTTTCGTTATACATATCATTTGAAGTAAATTATTTCATCAAAGTGCTTTGATGCATCTGAATGAATAGTTTTTGAGTCAAATCCAATAATTATTAATGTCCTATAGTTTATTTTGAGATATAATTTAAGTTTTTTTTTGTAGGTATTTACACGTACTACATCAAAATTTGTACAATATGACTTAAATTAACTTATCCTAGATCTCAATAACAGTACTTATTATGAATTTATATACATGAAAAAAAGTTGATGCATAGGTAAGTATCATTTGCATACAACGCGGGACCAAATTCGACTTCTGATAGACCTGAAGGAAGGAAGGCCATCTATCAGCACAAGGCGCTGAATACTGAAAGACGGACACTCGAAAATTATATGATTTATAGATTGGACTTCTTGTCATTGGCAATGATCACAATACGGAGAATCATTCATTTTTAAACGATGAAGATGATAGTTAAGACGACAAAGACCAAAGCGCATTCGACAAATTGTTGAAATACTTTCTATTAGTTAAAATTTTACTTCTACAGAACCATGGTATGGAGTCTATCTGAACTTCCAAAGCAGCATACCAAGAACCTTTATTTTCAACTTCCGTACAGTGATACGAATGTTTACACCAAGCTTGACACATCCTTAAAAGACTAACAACATCTGTGTATGGTAGAGAAACATTTGCATCGCCGTTCTCAAGATTAGAAATAGTGTCTGCAAATTTAACAATGGTGTTGGCTAAATAATTCACTTTTTCGTTTCCTTCAACACCTTTATGTGAAGGCACCCCCCACACAAAACTTGCATTAATATTTGCATCAGCTAATTCAACCCATAGCTCTTTTATGGAATAAATGATGTAGCTAGTATTAGCATGCAATTTGTTATTTGCTAAGTTCTTCAAAACACTCATGCTACTCGTATCACTTACTACAACCCACTCAGTGCGCCCTAAATTTCGATTTTTTATATGTTTCAAAGCGCTCAAGATAGCCACAGCTTCAGCTGTAAAAACACTAGCATATTTATCAATTTTATAACCAACACCAATATTTAGAGAAGGTTCAAATATGGCAAAAGACACAGCGTTATCGTTTTTAGATCCATCTGTATAAACAAATTTGTGATTTGTAAACTCGGACAACATCGCATTAACTTCCTCTTTAGTTGACAAATCATTGTTAATAACTATATTCATTTCTGTGAATTTGCTTAAGAATGATCCTTGATAACAAGATACAAAACAACTCACTCACACTCACCATAAAAAAAAACAACTATGTCATTTCACTTCCACTTTTTGATTATGGCTTTTATATGTAATTTCAACTTCTTAATTATGGCTTCTATAACTATGTCATTTTTCAAAATTGCTCTAAAGTCAGACTCTACTGTAGATTACATAGCCCTACAATACACACCAAAGAGAATGTAACGCTACGCTAAGAATACACACTCTGCTCTGAAAGCACAGCTAGCTTGTCGGCGCGGTATAGACATGGGCGTTTTCGTTTTATCCCGCAACGGTTATGTAACCGATATACAGTTTGCATATCAATATAGAAAACGGTTTTTAGATATCGATATCAGTCGTAGGGGTTTCAAACGTTTATTTATTTATTTATTTATTAACTCTTGCACATTTTATAAAAAGTTAACAATAGGCGGACTACATACAAAAAAAATATTCAAATTCAAATTCAAATTTATTTATTGACCATTTCGTTATAACATTAGCATGTCAGAGGGGTATACATTCACACTTTGTACTACACATGCAAATCAGAAAATGAACAATTTAAGTATTCCGTTACACGGTAATATGGGTGATTTTCGAAAAAAGATTTTATTTTAAGTCTAAACTGGTTGAAGGGAAGCTGCGTTATTTGTAAGGGCAGTTTATTATACATGACAAGTTTTAAACAGATACCATGATTGTAGGTTTTAACGAGTCTTTTTCGTGGAACAAAAAATTTTTCTTTATTTCTTGTGTTGTATTTGTGGATATGTAGTTTCGCAGGGAGATCATGTTAATAAAAAAGTTTTTTAGATAAGCAAACTAACAACGAAACGACAAATGCAAACGTATAGTTATTTAGTAAGAACATCGATGTAGGTACTTAGGTATTAAAAGTTATTTATCAGTTTAGCAACTTGTAACTACGGCGATTTCCCTTCATGCTCAATTATGGCTAATGTTACGTCATATTCGCTCCATATGTCGTTTCGTTTGGTTTTTGAAGTTTTCGTTTTGTTTGTGTCTCTAGTAACAGTTGAGATTTTGATTAGTTTTCATGATATTGATCGATATGGTATGATATCTAACCCATATCCGATATAAGTTAAGTTTCGATATATCGAACTCTTGTCTAGCGCGGCGCATATTGTACGATCACGGCATCACGGAATAGTCTCAAAATTAGTAATTTAATTAGATACCTATTTTAAGAGAACCATGTTGTTTAAGAGTATATATAATAAAGTTTTATTAAATTAGGTATCACAATAATTATAAAAAAAAGGGTTCACAAATCCTTTTATTTTGTAGGTTGTTTTTAGGTATGTCTAAAATATAATGTAGGTAGGTACTTACTTGCCTTATGTAGTATAGATATCCTTTTATGGTCTGTCTAATTAACCAATGAACTCAACTAGCTTTCTGTTAAAAAAATATTACATAACACAACCAATTCGGATGTAATCAGCTTGATCACTAACCATTACAGCCATTATACCTAAACAATAATGGTTTATCTGGTCAAACAGTGAAATATGTACCTACATACATAATAATAATATGAGCTATGGTTATCTTAGCTATTTTGTAAACATGCAATAGGTAGGTACTTCATGATTAGGTAGATATCCACCATAGGTAATTAGGTAGGCACTTATTTACTGAAACAAGCTAATTATACAGATATTTTTAATACTTACCTTATTTCATTACTTAAAATTAAGTAATAGTGTTTACAGTTTGCAATTTATAAAAAGTAATATGAGATCTTAATAATACTACATTCAGTTAAAATAATACTTAGTACTCACATAGATACAAAGTCAATAAGTTATTAGAAAAGACATACTTGCATAGTAATTAAACCTTGATTGTATTAAATATTGAAAAACAATGAATATATTGATATTGAAGACAAAACTTAGTCAGTGCCTCACGGATAGTATGGTACATGAAATTTCCATTCTATGCAATTAGTTCAACTATTGTTTTAGCAAAACTTTATTAATAGAGCCTCAAATAATTATTACTATTCTTCGGCACATGAATCAGTTATTGTGTTGATCATGTATACTTATCACATCAGTGCACTGTTCAAAATATAAAGCATATTTTTGAAAGAGATCACAAAGGTAGAATTAATCTTCGACTTCTAATGTACCCTTCATTTTTATCCACTTCCTCAGCAGGAAGCGGATGGCATTGCTATTGAGTATCCACTTTGAAGTTAGGGTAAGAGCAAGCGCTGTTTATAATAATCTCACTCATTGATGATGTCGGGGTTGAATGGGTGGCCGTTAATGGCTCAATCTGAGCTGTGGTCAGTGGAGTAGTGAATACTTTATCACTGTGCATATCACTTGTGATATGACGCGGACTATTTGAGAATACAGCACATAACTGTTCCTGACGTTCACAAGTGCCCATTTTTACTTCAAATATTATATCTAGTATTTTCTTCTTTGCTATTAGCTGGTTTTTTTCCCCTCTTAGTGAGCGTAGTTCGTTCGCGACATATTCGCCAAACACAGAAAAGTCATCTCTGGTTCTGGGGAGGTCAAGTTTGCTGTTATTTATGGAGTCAGGTCTTGATATTTTGTATGGCGGTGTGAGATTTGTAATTTTAGTCTCGCTCAGGCTGTTCTCAGATTGAGAATTCAATGTGACATCTGTTGTTACTTCCTGAAATTACAAAATGGTTTGGCAAAAAATTTTGAACATGATAATAAATAGGTCTAATAATATGACATGCTATCCTCTAACTTCGGCATAATCAGTATGCTGATCTGTTTGGATAACCAACTAGCTAGGGGATAATCAATACATTTGGGCAAGAAACAATACAATATTATATATATTTTTGTAACCCAGATAAATAATTTGTTAATGCACTCATAACTTCACTAAGCAAAATTCAGTGAGCCTACTTGGACAATCCTGAGTTTCTATGTATATTTGTTAGTCCTGTGCAGTTCCTGCCAAACTGTTTATAAAATGTTGATGATCTTGATCAATAAATGAAAATGATAGTGTGGGGACACACATACACACACACACACACACTCACACTTGACTTATATGATGCTTAATATTTTGTGATTGTATCCCTGAATCAAAAATCTTTATATCGAACAACACCCTACAGTATGAGATAGACAAAAAAATAACATCCACACTAAATGTAAAGGCAAGTACCCTATTTTTTTTTTCAATAACTATTTTATTTTGAACCTTTGTAACTGTGATTAATATTCATACCCATATCAAATTACAGCGTTCTAGTACTATGAGTCTCCGAGGTATGCCCCAGACAGATGGACAGATAGGCAGGACATGGCGAAACTGTAAGGATTGTTGACTACGGAAACCTAAAAATTAAAAAGATTTAGTAGCTACTCACAGACTGTAAAATCCTGTATGGTTTGCTCGAATCCTTCAGAAAGTGTACATATTCATAAGCATACCAATTACTGATATATCTTTCATTTGGGTTCTCAACATTGGCTCTGGCTTCCCGAGCCCACTCCCTGTTGTACTGCGTCCGAAGATGTTGGATTTTCTTAGTCGCATCTGCAACGGAGACCTCAAGGTATTCAGCGATGTTCCGCAATTCCTCTCTGCGTTTCTGCTTATCCCGACGCGTATCGCACAGCGAAGGATTCCACAGACTAGCGTTCACTTGTAACATTTCTATTAATTTCATTGTTTTGTCTTTAGACCACTCCATCGCGTTACGAAAATTAACTGTTGGTGTGAAGATGAAGGGAAGATTTATCGATTCGTTGCAAGCAAGATGAACTAAACTCTAATTAAGTTCATTGTGATTCTTTGCTCTTCGCAATAATTTCATCCATCCGCTGATTTATTTCCAACAGTTATTCTGACTGTACATAATAAGATAATCCATTAGATCCATAGAAAAATGAAAACAACATTTCATTCAACCGAACCGAATAAACACAGCGATTAGGTAGATAATTTGACTTGCCATAGTTGCCATCTATGTCAATCATGACATTGACATTCTAGAAATAAAAATGTCACTGTCCTCAGTTTATGTTACAAAATATTTTCCCTATGCATGGACATTGACTGACGCCGAGCTCGAGCTGATATTCTTCTACAAAATCTTTGGAATGAGATGCAAGACCGGCAAGATATTAACCCACGTCTTCGCCCACGTGGTATATGGGGCAGATAGGTAACCTTTGACAAGAAATGTATCATCGATAGTCTATACCGTCGATGTGGCAGGCCGTACCCTGGTAAATTCAGGTGTTATGGGGTGGGGGGGAAAAGTATCATCATTCGTTTTAGGTGCAAACTGTTCAACTACCAATAAATAAAAAACTAAATTGGAGTCAATCGGTTGGTGGAAAGGAGACGACAGCATATTTTTTTTAACACTGTTTTTGGCTAGCTTTTCTGCTGATGCTTCTGTGATGAATAAACTTTTGGCACAAAAAACTAGCGATGATACGATTACCTAAAAAGATAGATCGATGGTTTTCTCAAAAGGGACAGGTAAGTTAAATCCTGAGTTTTATCAAAGATAAAATTACATGAACTCCAAAAATCTACTTGCATTAATAAACTGGCATTTTCAACCGTTTCTCGCAATCTACGAATTGGAGGTAGGTAGGTAGGTATATTTTTAAGTAGGCATATCTTTAGGTACTGCCTTTGGTACCTAAGGCTGCAAATGTGACCTTGTAGGTAGGTAGGTTATAGTGAAAAACAAGGGTATATTCTATTTCATTCTCATTTATTTACAGACTACAATGTGACTATCACATTATAAAACAGGTGCTATTCATAGTATTTACATATTTACAAATCTTCTCAACCAACATAAAAAATGCATTATTATTCATACTACAACATAAAATTGACTTCATTCATTCTACGATAATAAAGTTAAGTAGGTAGGTAATTAAAATAATGCAGGAACTAAGTAAGTACTTAAATAAAATAAGGAACACAAACTGTGTCGGCTCTCTGTATAATAAGTTTTTAATTTAAAAGCAATCCACCAAAATTGATGATAATGTTATAAATAAATTTCATATTCTTATGCAGTACCTACTGTTTATCACAAATAATAACAAGAACAAAATAACAAAATCATGAGTCTCCTCATCAAGTCATCACGACCTCAAAATCTTCAAACACCCTACTTGGATCTTATAGCACTTTTTAAGATAAAAAACCCACAAAGGAAACCTGATTGATAAGTGGGTAGGTACAGTCAGCGACAAAAGACGGTGTAGTTTTATACCAAACTCTTATAACTCTGGAACCCGTCAACTTTAGATAAAAATATTAGGCTACATTTTCAAGATCTTATTCCAAAATCTATCTTTTAATTGTGAATTTATTCATTAATTTTGTAATTAGGGTATTTTCACGTAGATACCGTAGTGATCGCGAGGCTCTCTCTCTCACGTCGCGTCTTGCAGTGTCCGCGTTGCGATCACTCACCCTGATGAAGACTCTTGGAATGGGTCGAAATTTAGTCGGTGCCTTCACCTATAGTGAAAATTCCGTTTTACAATATGCATTAACAAGATCCGCTAATTTGTAATCTAAATTTATAATTTCCTTGTTAAACTCGAAGAGAAAGAGTATCTAGATTCTCTTTCTCTTGCTGGAATTGAAACTATAGCCATAATTAAGGCTGCGTTCTTTAGATTATTCATTTTTTTTACATTATCTAACCTATGCAGTTGGTCGATGCGTTATAAGATTGCATGCGAATAATTGCTTAGGTAACCTACCCAAAGTAAAGAGCACTTTAATTATCAGGGAGATAGAAACCACTATCTTCTTTCTCTAATAAGATCCATCACAATCCTAAACAAGATAGGTAAGTAGGAAGGTGCCTATATATGAAGTCTGCTTCCCAAATTTAGAATCAAATTAATCAAGAGATTCTTATTCAATAAATAAAAGGAAATGTCTAGCTATGCATGATGCAGTATTTACAATTTAGTTATAAATCGAGCACACACGTAATGAAGTAAGTCCCTCCCTATCTACCAGTAAAATACAACCACTTTATATAAGGTAGGTACCTTTTTTTTGTTTATATTAAGTTCGGTCGCTTTCTCTTTTGCAGGTATCTGAAAGGCACTCGGTGACGAACTTGACAAGTCTAATTATTTTTAATTGCACAAAGTTACTATAAATGTGGGCACAGAATACGAGCGTGTGATGATCATTTAACATATCAAACGCACGTCACAAGTGACGTTCAGATACATAATAGGGGGCAGGAAGAATTTCAGACGTTGATATTTATTATCAATGGGTAAAGCAAGCATAGCGTGTCAATGACCAACATTCTTCCTGCTCAACCCCCCTATTCTGTAAGTATCTGAAAGTCACCGAACGTTTGACAAGTCAAATGATCATCTCAAGCCCTTATACTGTAGCCATATTGATAGTAACTATGTGCAAGTGATTATCATTTAACTTGTCAAACGTTCGTCACCGAGTGACCTTCAGATACAGATTAGAAGGACTTCAATATGACCGAGGTTATACTTCCAAAAGGCAAAGGTAAGTCACACCCAGTTTATAAAATTCAACATTAAGTATAAAATATAGATTATTTTCAACAATTGACAACATTCTGTCTTTGAGTTTGAAGCCATAAATACTTCACACTGGATCAATACGTAGAAATTTATTTTAACAGGAACAGCACAACATCACTCACGTGATTTACCACTAGATAGGCGATCTAATAATCTTATTCCCCTAAGATTTAGGTAGTTAGGACCTAATAGCTAGTTATCTATTCCAAATTATAATAAAATCCCAAGCTTACTCGCCTTGGCCTTTTCCACCATCTGCATGGTGAATACTTACAGTTAAGTACCTATTAAGTGGGTAGATACTTCCAAAACCTTGATAATATTATAAAGTCCGAACACGGGACAGAAAGAATTTCGGTCATTGACAGGATTAAACGAGGGAAATTCCTCATGCTCCGCGCCTCTAATAAACCAGCCTCGTATCTGCTGATGGTGGAAAAGATCCTTCATCTTCCTCTCAATAACTTGACTGAGCTCTACCTTATAATTTAGGCCTAGCAAAGTTACTAAGTTCGTCGGGTAAACGTCTCCGTAACTAAATAAATAATAGCTACCTAATAAAATTGTACATTGTCCAATATTT
The DNA here is from genome assembly GCA_958496245.1 of Perizoma flavofasciatum. Lineage (NCBI taxonomy): Eukaryota > Metazoa > Arthropoda > Insecta > Lepidoptera > Geometridae > Perizoma > Perizoma flavofasciatum. The sequence continues at coordinate 4,833,322 of OY292425.1, read as the reverse complement.
CACTGTGTCCGTTTACGTCACATCCAGAGGTCTTGCGTCGCGAGGTCTGAAGAACCCTCTATCGGTGCGGCACTCTCTTATGGTGACGGTCTGAAGGTTTACAGTGACGTCGGTGATGAAGACTTGGTCCGCGACCGGCGCTCGGGCCAGCCAGTACGCGGCGTTTCGGCGCGGCGGCGGTGGCGGTGGGGGTGGGGGGGCGACGTCCGCGGGTGCTTCCGCCCACTCCTCTTCAACCTCGGGAGTAGTGCTGGGGGGAGGCGGTCGGGCACCTTTCGGTTCCGCAGGGGCTGTCGCCGTCGGCTGTGTGTCGGTGCGCCGCTCGCGCTCCTGAGGGATATGCGCGTCCGCCTCCTCCGGTGAGTGAGGCGCTCGCCGCGGGCCCGTGGTCCTCGGAGCCGCGGCCTCCGCCGCTGGAGACGCGGGCGCGGCTGCTCCACCCGGCGCAGTTGCTGGGGGAGGCTGTGCCGGTGCGGGAGTTCGGCTCCCGTTCACTTTGCTGGAGTCGTGTCGCTTCCCGGGTGGGCTCATGGTTATAGTGACTCCGATCTTGCCAGACTCCTTGGAGAGCACCTCCGCCTTGCGCTTCCCGGCTGGAGGGTGTCGGTCCTCGGAGGTGGAGCGAGCGCGTTCCACGGGCGAGTGCTCGCGCTCGCGCTTCCGACCCTGCCTGCGTGCGTCCTCGCCCCTCTCGAAGCTCTGGATGAGCCGCTGATCGAGAATATTCTCCTCCGGTTCCCACGTGTTGTGTTTCGGCTTCCACCCTTTCCATTTCACGTAGTACTCCACTTTGTTCTGGAAGAGTAAGAGAGAGTGGCCGTTAGTTAACCGTTTTCATAGCACGTGTGTGCTGTGGGGCCGGGTCGGCTCGACTGGTTTGCGTGCGAGCTAGCGCCAAGGAGGGTTGCTAGCCTTTGCAGATTGTTTGCGATATAATAATAAGGCCTGAACTGGTTGGGAACGGGCAAGGGTAGGCAGTTTTGAGCCTTACAGGCTTATGACTGTGTGGCGTGCATAAAGCGTGCAGTGAAGTGAAATTGCTTGCAAGATATGAGGGAATAAAGGTAAGCGGGCCAAAACGCTAACGTATTTCGGAGTTCGCGAGCGCACCTGCCCGGCCCTACCAGCTGTCGCGGTATCTCCCCTGACATCGAACCCGTACCGCAAACTTGCGCTTATTACCCAGAGTTTAAAGCTCTTTTCACCACACATGCATCAGAAAGCGTTGACATGCAATCGACATGCTTCGTAAGATATATTAAGGGCAAAATAATAATCCAATTATTTCGGCTAGTGCTTATTAAAAATGAGAGTAATGAGAGTTTTGCCTTGTGCAAAAATAAAATGAAGATGGTGGACTGAATAAGTCGCATTCAGGCCAGGATAGGAAATCAGGTGCCTAAGTTAAAATTACACTGACACATCAACTAGGTAGAGGTAGGTAAGGTATGTACCAACCTACCAAAGAGAAAAAACAAAAACCTATCAGCGATATTTGGTAGGTCAGCAACAAAAGTGAATTAACAATCTGAGTTGTTAGACTTTAGTTTCTAAATAGATAAAGGCCAAGGTAGATCTTCAAACCTACATTCTACGAGTTTTAGTGAGTTATAAAAATCGAAACTGTGAATCTACTTTGTCACTGACTGTACCTTCCTTAGATTGATCTACGAGTCACTAATCTCTAGATAGATCCACTAGACTACACCCGGCTAGATATAGTAGGTAGTACGTACCTACCTAGATACATAATCAACAAAAAACAGCTGATTCAACTTTTGTAAAAAAAAAAATGTGTGTTATTGTCAATATTGTAATAACGCCACGCTACACAACACATTCAGTTCCACTCACGTCCGCATAAATTATTATTTTATGTTGAGCCTTTCACTTTAGCCTCTAATTTCGATTTAACCGACCAACGACAATAAGCCAAACCCCTTTGTAATAAAGTACAAAATTCTTTGGGCGTGTTTGTTTATAGGGCGTTTCATATTTCGAACCCTCGGATCAAACCCTCGCTCCTTATTGGTTTTAGTGGCAAAGGGTGAGTAAAAGAAGTGTCAGTGCGATGTGACTTTGTAACGACGTCGCTGGATATTATTTGAGGAAACTGTTTTTGAGACACTTTTAGGGCAACATAATTTAGATTTTTGTTCAATGTTTGTTTTTGCACTGTCTGCACTTTAGCTTTAGAATAATTAGCTTGTCGCCTTGCTACTGATATTTTTTCATAGAAATAATGTCATTTTCGATACTCCATAATCCTTGCTTCTAATTGCCTGAGCCTAACGGAGACGGGCATGTTTATATTTAAGGAGATTTTTGAGAAAATAATAATCTTGTAGTATTTATGAACAAGTAGATGAGGAGTTTTACCAAATAACATAAAATAAAAACCTACTGTAATCATACATTAGTTCCCAGCAAGCAAAGTACGAAACTACTAATGAATCTATGCATAAGGGAAGTACTAACAATAACTCAAATATAGAGAACACCATTGTTATGATAATTATTGTTCTCAGAAACAGCATTGAACACAAACAGAGCTATTAAAATGCAAAAAATAGAGGAACTAAAGGGACGTTCTTACAAGGTAAGGTCGTTCAGCTGCCGCGCTGTTATTGGACGAGACGCGGGACGGGCGGGGCGAAGGGAGCGCCCCTCCCCCGCTTCGTCTCACTCCACCCCCGCCGGCCCGAGCCGACCTCCCAACTTACCTACAACGGCAACATCGCCTTTGCGTCCATGCTATAGAGTCGAATTAACAACGTTGGGTTGTATAAATAAAATGGCAGATTTGATGGTTGTAATCTTGCCATGGGCGGATCGAGCCTCGGAAGTACTTATAGACGCCAATTAGCGCTCGATCGGTTCATGTAATTAAAACGCATAATTAATGATAATCCGAGCCTTCGCTTGGTGTTAATCAGCCTAATGCTCATGCCTGAATGCTTAATGAGGTGTGTTTATCGACGTTCATCTGTACATCCGACCGCTATGATTAATCAGTACATCTGATTAATCATAGCAGTCAGGATCGTCGTTTCAATCAGCATTCGCTCTTAGCTTAGAGAATGGTTTTATTAACTGGTTTTACAAAGGAACACCCATTGTTCCTTATCGCCATCCTAAAGGCAACTTCTGACAATATGAACTCCTATAATTTAAATCCACATTATGACGAAATACACAAAAGAAATCCCATCTATACTATCTCCATCTAATTTGAACTAAGTCAAAGTCGATAGGTTATACCTAATTGAAATCACAATTAAAACTACGTGGAATTAAAGTTTGTAGAGTGAATTTACGCCGATTCCTCGCGCGCTAAGATCAAGAAAGAATAGAGATTAAATTCACCGCCATTTCGTGCAAGATGACCAAAAAACAAAATGACCCGTAAAACCATGGAAAGTACAACTAGGCTTAACTATTGCTAGGTCAAATAACACAGGTTAAGTCATCAATGTCCCTTGACCTCTGAGAGATTAAATTCACCGCCTTTTCATGATGACCTCTGAGAGATTAAATTCACCGCCTTTTCATGACACCGCATAACAGAAATTCAATAATAAAACATGAAATTCGACACTCCTTTTATAAACAAACAAGAAAGACGAATGCGTACGAATACTAACAAAAAGTCAAATAATATTTACCTATATATAATATTTACATAAGATGAAATTCACCGCCTTTTATAAAGTTTAAGTAAAATACGTACGAAATACTAACAGGAAACCGTAGCTGCATGGAAGGATTCAATCACTTCGAATCGTTAAGTTGGTAATCGTTGGAAATTGTTAAGCAAATCAAAATACCCGCATATTCAAAATAAGCAATTGTACCGACTAACGACAGCGCATACCATAAATCAGTTAACGCAGATACAACGAGGGTCAAGTGATGCTCTTTAAAAATACAAGCCGTCTCGCCTTGTGTATAGGTATAATAAGGAAGAATGGAACACTAGTAGGTAATGTAGGCACCTCTGGGGGTATTGTATTTTATATTTTAGGGGTGATAAGTACCTTACGAAAGTTAGGCAAAGATAGTCACAAGATAGATGGATACCCACATTATATAGGGGAGAGAATGTCTTGGCTGCCTGAGGAAACGCTGGTGCGACAACCTTCACCCCTATTATGTATCTGAAAGAAATTCTGTGACAAGCGTTTGACGAGTCAAATGATTTTCGCGAGAGAGAATTTACGCCGATTCGTTGTTCGCTTTCTAGCCAAGAATCAGGCAACTGTTTTGACATTGTTTTTAACATGTTTGTAACTCAGCATATCACCTCTGATGGTAAAGGTGCGTTCCAAGAGGGAGCACGTTTACCTAGAATAAAAGGACTGATGCCGGTATTAATTTCCGCTCCTTGTTTGTGAGCGTTATAAACGTGGGTGGGATTAGCTTTGAGTATTCTTAGATGGTTGTCACCATGTAAAGTTGGCCTTAAGAGTCACCTTCCCGTGATATTTTTCGCAGATTTCCGAAGTAGGTAATGGATCTTTGTGTTCCAAGTTGTCCCAAGGGGGCTTAATCCTCCCGTTAAGATTATCGTCAACATAAAATATAGGTCTAATGCAGTTAAAAATAATAAAACTTGAACTAGGTTTAGACTGATTTCGTTTGCCCGTCAACGATCTGTATAGGTTGGTATAAAGGTACATAATATATCCCAAAACTCATTCTTTATAGGCTTACAGCCGGAAGAATCTGTAAATGTTCAAGAACAGTGTGAAATCTGACGAAACATTTGTAAAGCACGCAGAGCAAACGTAATTGATCAAAAGTTGTAAGTTGATAAAACCTAGATATAGTTAAGTTAACTTCGCATTTGGTTCCATTCCAATATTACTTACCAACCTACTATGTGAATGTGGCCTATTGTAAGAATGAAAAACCTTAAAATATTCGTTAAAAGTGCATCATAGACGGTATATTGAAACTAATGATGACGGTAGTGGTTGCGATTTCAATCGCCACGCACCTTTAAAAAAGGCTTCTCTCTTGTTTAGGTTGAATTAAATTTGTATTTTTTAATTGGTAATCATCAGCGTTAACTTATAGATAATCTAGGAAAAAACATGTGTTAAAAGTATAAGGGAAATAACGGATTACTGACTAACATTTAGTATGCTTTTCCAAGTGAAATAAGGAATGGGCGGTGTTGTGTCCATAATAATTGGTTAGTTGCTACGATTTTGTTTGTTATTGGAATGTCGTTGGTTAGTCGATAAGGATGATGATCAATGAATAAGATAATAAAACTTTAGTTGTTTCATAAACAAGAATTTCTGTGAATCACCAAACGAGTCCAGTAGCCGAGATTGAAACAACAGTTTGGGATGTTTATAATGTTTGAAGTGCTTAGATAAGACTCATATTGATAAACAAATCAAAATAACTACTAAGTCATTCTAACCACAGTTTATTATGTTCATGGGTGCCACAGGAGCCGGGCGATTTTTCAGGAACAACACGATTGCCCGCGATGTGCAGCTGACCTGAGGGCCTATGCTGAGTTACAGATACGTTCAAAACTTTTCGAAACGATGACCGTTTCGTCAATTTTTGTATAGACATCTTGTCGATACGGTCGAGATTTTGACATGTTATAAACTCAGCATAGAACTTCAGGCATTAAGATAGTTGTGGTGATGTTGGTGCGAAGAATGTTTGATGTATAGACATCTTGTCGATACGGTCGAGATTTTGACATGTTATAAACTCAGCATAGAACTTCAGGCATTAAGATAGTTGTGGTGATGTTGGTGCGAAGAATGTTTGATAGTGCAGACAATAGCTGCCACGTACCTACGCAATCGGTCTTCTACACTCGCGGCCACCAAACTCCCTAGCGGCCTCTAACCGTGAGCTTCTGGGCTCACTCGACTCTGTAGGGTGATATGGATTGCTGCGCGCTACAATCTCAAATCATGAGGAGACCACTGTAAGGCACAGAAAGACCAACTGCTAATTGGATGGCCGCCAGGACAAAACCAAGAGACTCGGGAGTAGTTGCTCTGAAAGTTGCAGCCAGATTAAAGAGCTTAAGCTCGCTTTTTACCCGCACTTCCAAAATTGAACTGGTTGAAGTGTAGAAGACTGATGATGATGATGATGTATACAAATATATTAACTAGGTACTTGTTCCTACCTAGGAACAAGTACCTAGTTAATATATTTGTCTATTTAAAATACAATCAATGTTGTTAGGAGGTAATTGGCCTTCTTACCTACTATGATAATCGTGTTCTAAGATAATAAAACAATGGATGCATGATTTTGCTTAGTTTTTAAAGAAATTCATGAAAAAATGTCCCACAACATTAAAATAATATTATGCTCTGAACAAGGGAAGCGTTATGGCACGTCGCCAATATTTTGATGTCTGCCGGCAGTTGAATTGCAGACGATATAGACCCGAGCAGAGGGGAAGGAAAATGAAAAAATAACGATAATAGCACTACGGTAACCATTGAAATGAAAAACACTTTATCGTTTTCAGGTATGGAAGGTTATCGATAAAATATTGAGTGATATGAGACCGGAGGAAAGTGAGCTGTCGTAAATATTAACGACTGTTAGAACCAAGTAGGTGTACATAAATACATAAAGGTATGTTTATTGTAACTTCAACTGTGAATGTCATGTACCTACCTACAATTTCACTTATCAAATCACTTCAGATATTAGATTAATAAGTACCTAATCAGAATTATCTACTTAGTAAGAAAAAATAGGCAAAACTTTAAAATAATCGCGGAATAAACCATATAAATACCTTAAAATTTAATAAATACAAATAAACAAACACCACGCAGACACTCAATATAAGTAGTCATTACACCACAATAGCATTACCAGTAGGTAGATATCGTGGAATTATTATAAAACTACCTCCTTAAAACTAAAAGGATATTTACAATAATTATGGAATGTTAAAATGGTAGGTAACTTATTAATTAGTTTAAGTAAGTTTGGTTGTTTAAAACTTTAGCAGATGTTAGTTTAGGGATAGTACTGTGGCTGATTTGAATGTAAAAGTGAATATAAGATTGACGTACCTTATACAAAAATCGAGGCTATTTCTATATCCTAAAAGAAGTTGGACACCTACTCAAATTGTTACTTGTATTGTACTGAACCTTAGAGGCACTTGGCAATTTGTAATGAAATTCTTTCAAAGCAAAGTGCTCGCAAAATGAGAGCGCAATTTTCCTTTTAGCAGTTCCATTTCGCCATGCATCAAGCTTCGCAAATTGCGCTCGGCACAGAACCCCCCGGATTTACCGGGAAGGGTTCGGGGTGGGTGGACGGGAGAGGTTAGATTAATGGCTCGAGCGTTAGATCGCCCACGGGGACCGATCACCCGCTTAAACACGAGTCCGCTTAAATTGCCCGAACACGCTTCAAATGACCGTGAAAAGGATTGTTTGTAGGTTCTGACTTATTACTATGAGATGTGGGAATGTATACCTTTTGATGACTTCTGTGGCGCAGTAGGCGAAGGCCCGCCTGAGATGCAGAAGGTTGCGAGTTCGACAAATGTTTGTAAGATCTGCATATAGTTGTCTCGAGTCTGCGTGTTTTCCATGTATAATATTTAAATATTCACAAAAAAAAAGTATCAGTCGTGTAGTTCCCATAACACAAGCTCTGCTTCGTTTGGGGCTAGATGAAGCTGTGTGAAAATGTCCAGCATTATTACCTACTCAATTGAGTGATTGATCCGGCGCAAACATTTGTTTTGTAAATAATAATAATAATAATAATAATAATAATAAATGGTTTTTATTTCTGTAGCAGAATTTTTAACAATTTCATTAGGGTTGGGACCTTCATTTAAGTAGAAAATACTTGTGTTAGAAGGCCCCGCTCTTCTAATATCTAAGACTATAGTAACAGTTTTTAGGTTTTACTTATTTATGCTAATTTAGAAAAAAAAAAAAAAAAAAAAAAAAAAACATGTAAGTAGGGTGTTTGCTTGTATGTGGAGTGTGTGTGAGAGAGTGTGCCTGTAGGTTCTCCTGATACTGCCAGTCTCTTAAGAGTTTGGATATCTCAGGAGTAACATGTGTGTGTGTATGTGTGTTTGTGATTCAAGTTTAGATTGATTTATAGTGGTTATTCGCTTTTAGTGATGAGATCACCCACGATTACTTAACTTTAAGGTAGGTATTTATTTCAAGAACTCGTTTGACGTGCAATAAAGAGTTTAGTCTTTCATGTTACTTTGTTTTCCAGACTTTCATCTATGAAATAATGACCACTTACTACACGCTTACCTACCTACCTATTGATCGACTAAAAGGTACCTAAGTCACTTTCTTACCATATTTTTCAGTAACATCCAGTTCCGAAAGGTTGATCAACGAAATATTTAGTTACCTAATCAATGGTAAAAATTCATGTAACAAAAAATATGTATCTACTTAAGTAGGAATTATGTCATAAAGTGTCACGTTTCCGAGATAATAAAAGGTATAGATACCATAACAACAACGATAAACTATTAAACTCTATGTTCTCTCTATCAGTCCAGTACAGTTTAACTATATAACCATTATAAAAGTAAATTTGCAATAAGCAGACACAACTGTGTTTACCAATGATGATGTTTACCTTGATATTTGTAGGTAACAATTACGAACTTGCCTTGTCTTAGGCTGGACTAAATAACCCGGTTAGCTGAACGTAAGGTTTTGCTTCCGTATTAATGTTGGGGCGAGAAAATGGTGTGTTGCCCGATTTGTCAACACATCATTTTCACACTACCCTATCAACTTCAAAATTGTGTGAAAAACTTCCAATCTGTTCACTGTCTACTTTCCAATCTGTTCACTTTGTATTAGGACACGAATCACGATGCGTGACCGTGTCACAGGAGGAAAGCGTGACGACCGGACGCACGACCGATACCTCGCCTGATTACAATCCTCCTCGGAACCATAGATACCTGGAGTACTCTGGATTCCAGGAGCCAATACATTTTATTGGATTTTAGTGAATGACCAAACCCATGGAGAATTCTGAAATATTGAAAAGTGTTTGTAAACTACTATTTTAAGGCTAAAATGATCAAAGCCGTCACCAAAAAGAAGTAGGTAGTGATGACACAATAATAAGAAAGAATGCTTTCAATATCGGGAATGTATTGCGTTTATAAAGACAGTCTTCTGATAAGTTAAAAATCCCACTCATGTCAATATTTAATATCTCAAAATTAAGAATAATTAGAATAAGTACGCGGGTGGAGATGTCGAACTTTTGCTAATAAACTTTTATCACGTCTTTCATCTCATTATTTCAATTTGAGAGTAAATTAACATGACGTCCAAAAGCCCAGACAACACCAAGCCATAACAAGCTCAATCTTCAACCTCTGACGGTGGAAAATTGAGTGTAATTCAATTGAAGCATTTAATATCGTTGTCTGGGTTAGACAGACCCTCGCGAGGCGTTAAAAGGGCGCTTGAGGGATCGAGAGGGGAGGCTGGGTGGAAAAATTACAGGAATATCGGAAAGGGCTGGAGGCGTAATGATGATGATATAGTGATTAATTTTTCAGAGACAGTTTCTGCCCAACGGCTTTTTCTTGTTGATTTCAATAAAAAATTAAACATAGATCAAATCAGCAGCAAAAAAATCCTTAGAAATACTAATGTCAAGTAGAACTAGCAAGTTAAAGTAGCAACGGGCAGGCCATTCAGTTCGCAGAGACAATAACGCAGATGAAGAAAGGATCTTGAATGACGCCCACAAATCAGACGAGTGTAAGAAGCCACTCTACGAAGAAGTGATCCTAGAGGTTGCGTCAGTGACGGAGATTGCTAGTCATAAAACCCGCTTAAAATACGCAATTATCCAGCGGTGGCCTTCTACAGGCTTTGACAACGATAACCACAAAAAGCATGCTAACATCATCATTGCATGCGCTAACGATGGTTTCTATTACCTATAATGAGTGTAGCAAATCATTGCTTTCACATTTTTGTGTTCGCTATAGTTTTCCCGTGTTTGTATGGAGCCTTTGCATACAAGATTGGATTTGGTAGTTTTTGATATTGAATAATCAGTTTAATCTCTATAAATAATTTGCAGTACGAGCACGTAAATATATAGGACAGAAAGAGACAAAGCAGTAATTAGACAATCAACTGTTTAAAAATCTTTATAAATAAATAATAATAAAGTTGATGTTTCTGCAAAAGACAAGTTTAGTCTATGGTCCTGCACTGCATTACAAATAAGTTAAATTGGACATGTTCACACCCAGCGACTATCGAATTATATTCAATGCACGTAGAGACCTCCGCAAAGGCGGACGTGACGTATCTATCATCGGACTCCTTGTTTTCAGAATACACGGTCGCGGTACCAATGGGTAAACCATACAATAATGGTATGAATTGCTGAACATTGCTAAATTCTACCTTACAGCTAATAACAAACGAATAATGTATATTATGTAAATTAGTGTTCAGAATAGTTTTTATTCCTGCAAAATAATTTCCGCTCAGAACAGTAGCTAAAGCTCTGCCAAAACGATATTAAATATTGAACTGAACAGTTTACGAAAATTAGGTACCGGCAGAATCACCATCCCGCGATTCTTTCGTAACACAAGTACCAGGAGCGCAGAACTGCCGAGCAGGTATGCTGGCTTCGAAACTTGAGATAACCACTGTGTGCGAGCAGGAAATTGATATGCGAGACAAGGTAAGCAAGCTCGCCGGCTGGCGAAACTAACAGAGACAGGGTCATTGCAACTCAGTGGCGTAGCGCCAGTCACAGCGTGTTATCGCTGTGCTGTAGACGCGTATGCTACTTGTTTTCACTTCATTATTCTTCCGTTCAATTAACATAAGCCATGAAGGTGTGAATTGAGTTAGTAATGGTTGCGGTTCGACTTGTTTCACGTTGCTATGTCGATGAAAACTAAAGAAGCGATGGCATTTTCTAATTTTTTTATAAATGTGCCTAGTTTATGTATAATTTAACGCTCGGTTCTCAGATTTCGATGCTGTAAAAAGCGTGAGATTATTTGTCAATTCGTGATTGATATGAGAAGTAATGCGTCCTCTAATGGGAATCAAAGAACGGTTTCGTAAAGGGGACTGCACTTAGCGGTTCCAGTTATACGGTCATCGACTTTCAGACAATTAAATCAACATCACCCTGCTTCCACTTGAAGATGTTGACGGCATTACTAAAAGATTTATTTAATGTATGTATAGTTATTATTTCAATTTCATCACATTATACCTACTGTAAAACGGAATCTCAGAAGCTAAAGATGTTTAAAATGGCGCAGAAATATAGAAAATTTGCCATAAGTATTTTATTAGTTCCAGTAGTTTTATTACAATAAAATTGACAATGTTCAGACTGTAAATGTGAAACAGAAATATCATTTTGTAACGTATTAGTAAAACGAAAATGTTGGTAATTCATCCATTCAAAAAGATTTGTTACTTACTCTAGTGGCCCAAATAATTTCCCAAATTATTCGCTTGGAATATTCAAAACCTTTTTTTAATCAAATAATATACCTGTCCATCTATTTCCGAGGGGATATTTGAACAAATTATCAGGTTTGGCCGGGCAAGGTAAGCAGAACAAGCCCTTCTTGGGTACAAAGGGGCTTCCGACCCTCGGCTTGCGGCAAGTCGTAGAGCAAACACTTGTGTCGCCTTACGAGGGAGAATTTAGACGTGATTTGTGAATTCCGTGACTCACTAATGATTTGAATAACGACGACGAAGCGTTTTGTATGAATCCGACGTAAGGATTTTATGGGTGCCCGGGGAGCTCTTTAATGACATGTAGACTAAGAGAGACTCACGTACCTTCCTATAAGTGAAAGCCCGAAATTAAGTTTCGACTCATTTCGAGAATTTTCACCAAAAAATTCCGTGTAACAATATAAATTCACTATAGTTTTTGGAACATTATGATGTTAGTTAAATATAAAATAGACTAGACTTTGACAGATTTCTAATTGTGGGTCTTGGTCTTGTGAATTACAAGACCTTTACTCTTACATTTTGTCTTCAGAATAATGCAGGGTGGAAAGAGATAAAATTCCTCCAGTCAAACCAAAAGATGACTAGCCAAAAAATAAGCACCTTGTTTAACCCATTACCCAAGCAAAATGATAAAATCTTTCCGAAATCATAATAATCCCTAAGTAAATACGCCAGTAATAACTCAATTAAGGGAGAGCACAGCTCGCGGCGGGATCAGTGGGATAGATACGGGAGTGAAGGCACAGAGAATATAGTAGTGTGAAGGTCGATAAGAAAAAACACAATGCCGAGTATTGCGGAACGATCGGGTGGTTTTGACACGAGGGGGATACAAATATTTCCAGATACCCTGACCCTTGTCTCATCCCTTCATAACGCACCCGTAACTGATTACATCCCATTGTTATTGGATCCGCAAAACAATGCGCAAACATTGCAGTCATTCCATACAAGTGTTTCAATCTAATTTAAATATGGTAAGTATGAGCCATGATTATGATTATTAGTGGTGTCATTTCTGAAATAATCATGAAAGTTTTGAGAAACTTTCAAACTCGACTACAAAGCTTCAGCGGTTGTATTTACCGACATGAACGTTCTTGTTCAAATAACGTGGGAACATCACACCTGCAGTGCGGTGTCCTACACCATTCTTCACTAATTATCCCTTTTATCTGCATCAGATAAAGGAACATTAAAAAACCACCGTCCTTTCCATTTCGTTTCAAATTTACATAATAATGCGTGGGGCATAACGACCGCTATCAAGGCGACAGGCGCAATAATGACGACATCATCAGCGCCAACTTTTCTCAAAATTTTGAAATACTCGGTAGCGTAATACACAGGGTATTGAATTGAAAGGACTAAAGGCATACCTCAAAATCTATTCTGAGATAACGAACGACAATGTTGAATTTCGAACATATTTTACCGAAATTGAATCGATTCGTCGCAGCTCTATCGCGACAAGTTTACGATTGAGATTTCATTGGCAGTTCAACTTTATCACCTGAAAGTTGGTTCACACTTCACTGCGACTAGACATTGTGTAACGGTATGCAATTGTGTCAGAGTGTGTACGAGACAATGCAAACGTTGCTTTAATTGTGTGGGGGCTCCCATATGACGCTTCCCCATCCACTTTAATATTCGTAGCGAGCGACGTGTATGCGATTAAGTATGCTTTCTAAATATAGGGGAGCCAAACACATAGAAAAAGTTTTTATATTACGAAGGGTCGAGAACCTACCTACGAAACGGGTATATAAGCACTCTGTTATAATGAACGGTTTATGACAGAAGGATCTATAGAATAGAAACGATTAAAATAGTTTGCATAAGCTGTTAAGATTATGAAAATACCTAATTATTATTTCTGAATGTTCAAGCCTTTGTTAGATAAAAAAAGAGGCGTACCTAATAATTGGACAGCATGACACCCTAACTAGTTGACTAGTAAAAAATGTATGAGATAGTTTAGTTCTAGGTTAGGCTAGCAGTAGATTAAGACCATTGACAAAAAGTAACATTAGAAACACACAACGCGATAACATTAATAAGATAGATAAGTTTGTTTTGTATAACCTTGAAACTACAAGAAAGTTGAATTAATTTATCTTTTGGATAATTTTTGATGACTTTCCAGTCCTTGTACGGGTAAGTATGCATTATTTACTAGCCAATAATACAAACCCAAAATTGAAGATTTAATTAAATTTCAATGCAAGTCTTGAAAAATCAGGCAACAATCACACTTTGAGAACTGAATCTCAATAATGCGAAGTGTTTAATATTTTTCATCAATGGTGCAGTTGCGTTGAGACTCCATGCGTTTCGCTATCCTCTGCAGCTTTTTTATGTCATTCCGATACAGGGATGGATAAAATTACGGCGGAGCATTGTCAAGCGATTATTTATAGAAAATTTGGTCGCTTTGTGTTCCTTCCGAGTGCACTTTTTGATCGGACCGTTCTTTTGGGATTGTTATCGGCGCCTCATCGTTGTGACCCGGGATAACATGTTTTTATCTAATTTTTTTGGTCGAGTGTCAAGGGAAACCGTTACTCAATATTATAATTATATCCGGAACTTGCTTTGGGTTCAAATAAATGTTATTATTACAATGATCTTCGGGCTGACACTTGTATTAGCACGTTTTCTTAGTTCATGTTCTAATCTTAGGTAAATTATAAATTCTAATAATATATGCTACAGTTTGAAGCCTTATTAAGATATATTAAGTCATCCTTGTTATTCTACTATTATGATTAGTTATTATGGGTAAGAATCACATATCCAATACGCAGGTATGATTACTATCTATGATTAGATGAATAGCACAGGAAAGTAAGTTTGTGGTAAGATATGCAAGAATGACAAAATACAACTTATAGAGGCAGTCATTTTCATACGAAATATATTGGAAGACTACATTTTTATGATTTTAATACATTTGAAGAAAGCGCCATCTAACAAATACTGTCAGAACTATGTCGTGCGACGGTTCATAACAGGCTACGGGGTGGAAAGGAAGTTTTCGATGTGCTATTAATTGTGCTGTATAATTTAATTAAAATTGGTGATATTCGAAAGATAAACAAAAAAGGAGCGTCGCCGAAGATAATAGAATTCTTAACAACTTGTCTGACAAGAAAAATGCTCAGAAAAACATTATTGCGTGAACCAAATGCTGCTCGACGCTCATTGGTCGAAAGAAGCGGCGGGGAGCATGCGCTGTCGGCAGTTGCTCGGTCGAAGCCGAATACTGGCGCGTTTTCTCTGAGATACCAGGGCCACAGAGCTCTGTAGGAGTTGATGTAAACCGGTCGTGTACATTGAAATATATGCTGTAATACTAAGAAATGAAGTTGAAATTGCCTTATTGGAGAGAACTTCGTTTACATTAGACGATGCCGCCAGATAACAAGGCGTCTTTTGTGCAGATGAAAATAGACTTTATATTGGTACAGTAAAGTTTTATATTGAGCATCAAGGCTTTTTTGGTATTAAATAGTTACCTTAATTTAACGTGGAGCGCTAGTGGACCCGTTTTGGAGACTTAGGTTTTGAATTAAATCAAACTTTTATTTTGAGCTCACGACATGGACTAAATTATACACCTTGGTTATAAATTAGTTTGAGTTAGGTTTAAGTTAGTGGAGCCTGATATTTCCGTAGAGAACCTACATAAAATCTTATAGGTTGTGTATGAAAAAATAACTATTTTGAGGTGAATAACATCTAGTCTTATGCTAAGTACCTTTTTTTTGTTCCTAACTGTCCCAACATCCTATTTCTGGATCACAAGGTAGTTTACAAAATTTAGTTGTTTTTTCATGTTGTGTCAAATAAATGTTTTTAATTGAATTTCATTTTAGTCATTATTTAGCAATGACAGAGGAGGCATAGAATGTATGTAGCATTGGAGGGAAGACTCAGGCAAGAAGTGGGTATTTTTCGATTGCTAATAATTTCCATATTTAATAGGTTTTATTTGGATTCTGGCCTAAGCAAGGCTCGGCTAAAAAACGGCGCAGATATAAGTAGCTTATTCTAGGCAGTATTATGAAGATGAACCACGATAGGTCTACTGAAGTAGTATAGCTTTATAATATCAGTAACTGAAGTAGTTAACTGGCAACAAAGAGGCACTGAGATGAGACCGTTAAACGAAATTTGTAGAGAACTGATAAATAAATGTTCCAAGAATTTCTTATATGGCGTATATGTACCCAGTAGCCAACTCCCTATTATTGTTTTGAAGATGAAATATAATGGTGGTTTTAAAGAAGAACAAGGAACGACCATGAAATGAAAGAAGGTAATGTTGGTGACTGTATAAACTAAGTTTCTGTTAAGTAAAGAGACCAACTAATTTGTACGTTACTATCAACTAAAGCGTTTGATTTTGTCTGTAAGTGATTTTCATTTATAAATTCGTAAAGGATTCGTTGTGCTCGACAGAAGATTATGTTTAGAGACAAATCATTCGCTAACTTTGCAAGTAGCTAAATACAGCTCTGTCTTTTTCTTACACTAAACAAAGGATAGACGCTGTCAACTTTTAGCACGCTGCTAAAGTAAGCAAGTTGTTATAAAATAGAGGGAATATGTATACCTACATTTAAGTTAAACCAGTTTTAGTTTAGAGAATTCCTGCTTAACAAAGGATAATTAACGTGTTGTTTTCAAGTTATTTTTATAGATAGGGAAAAGAGTATCTAATTACAATTAAGATCTGTTCTAAATATTGGCAAAAGAATTATGGAAATCGGTTAAGTACCTAAACTTTTCCTCTGTCCCACTACTATTATAAACGCGAAAGTTTATGAGAGGATGTTTGTTACTCTTTACATAATCTGATATATATAAATCTCAGGTTTTATTGAATTTCTCCAAGAAAGCAAATAACGGAGTCGATAGCTACGGTATGGAAGATCACCGATCGTTATAAATCCGTCCCTTTCAATATGAACGCTCTAGAAAATCAGCGGTACGAGACGAATGGTGAAGACCAGTCATTCACAGACTCTACCTACAGCGACGAGTGATAGCCAATATCAAGTGTGCTGTAACGGACGATCAGAAAATAGTGACATTATACCTAACTAGCTTCTGCCCACGGCTTCGCTCGCATGGTACCCGGATACAAAGTACCCTATGTATTATACTGATGTATAAGCTTTTTTTACTACTTTAATTTTGAAGAATATTTTGAGTGTTTCCCTACAAAATAAGATTTTGACCAACATTTTATTGGCTTGGTCGAAATATTCCGGATTATCCTAGCACTTAATACACTTAGTCTTTAGTTTGAGGGTCAATAAGATCTTATGTTCAATTATCGTACGGATATCATCGAAATCATAGGAAAAAGCTTAGGTACTGAGAAAATGACAGTAATTATGTGTGCCCACCGGACTAAGAATTAATTAAGTACCATGTAGGTACCTGTTTTTGTTATCGATAAAAACAAGCAAAACCCTCTCGGCAACCTATTTTATGTAGGTATATATATATTTACTTTTTTATCGAACGCAATAAACTGGCAAACTTTATCACAAAGAAAATATGACCTCTTTTCTAAACAAGGACTTACCTGCACTTCTACGAGGCATTATTCAAACATTCACGAAGGCACCAAAAAAGTATCCAATAAATGCAGAGACTTGTTTGTGTTTTAGTCATGAAATTTGTTATTTGTTGTCATTGAAGATTTTAAAAAAAACAGATCCAAGCAAGCTAGCAGAAGCAAGCTTTTAGGCAGAGGATCCAGGCTGTCCCATCTCCCAAATCTGTTAAAATTAAGGCATGCTTTCAAAAACTTTTGATTAAAAATAAAACACCAAGCATAAGTTAATATTGATATGAGTGGAGACCTATTTGAGTCAGATTAATAAAAGAAACATGTTTTTAGAAATGAAAATGTAAGCATAAAATATCAAGCCAACTGCGAAGTTCCCCTCACATGGATCTTTAGAATGTGGAACTTGTTTACTGTCAAAAACTTAATGTAATCTCAAAACGCGCATACATTTATAAAGGAGCATTCAATATCTCAGTGTGACCCTCAGTCTCCAAGAATACCCATGTAAGGGGAGCTCTGATAATAATAAGAAGGAACGAAAAACACGCGTGAAAAGAAACACAAAACCCTTACGATAATTTCCGAACAGCTGCTCCAGATGATAACAATGCTGGGATTAAAAACACAAAATCTAAATTACATTCAGGCAGCAGCATGCATTTATATAAAGCGTTATTTGAGCATGTTTTGAAATTAGGTGCAAGCATAACAAGCATGCGGTGATTCGTTGCAACATAAGCAGTTTACAAATAAAGCACACCAATGAAATCAGCCACCGATATGTGATCTCGCATGCGTGTTTCGTAATTTTCAATCTTCTAACGTGCCGGTGCCGCCGGTTTAAATAATAAAACACTCACCTTTCTAATCCTTTTCTTCATGATACGCTCAGCGGCGTACACGCTGTCTCCGAGTTCCATCTTGTGCATCCCCAGTTTGATAGGTGTTGAAATTCAAAGATCCGAATCCAAAACACTGCAATCCAGAGAGTGTGATCCAATCACTGCATCCAATAATAAGAAGGGCACTGCAATCCAGCACGAATTCCTTGTCACAAGTTCATAACACTTTTTCAGCACTGAGTCCGTCACTTTCGATTTAAAGTTGCCGCGCAAACGACCCTGTTTGCGGAGCTCGGCGATACGGCCTCCCGGTGTGGTGTCTCTGTCGTAACTGAGGTAGGGGGAGTGCTCGCTCCCCTGCCCGCGCGCCCCGCACGCACCGCTCGCTCGCTCCGCGTTTCACCGACAGAGCGCGCTACGAGTCCGCCAACACTCGCTCGATATTCTGTAAACACGTTTTATTTTCATCTTCAGGTTCGGTATTTTCATAAAGCCCTTAATCTTAAATTATTTTTCCAGTTGGTTCTAAAGTTTGGTATTGTTGGTTGCTTGTTTATTTGGTTAGTCAGAGATGTCAATCGTTTATGTAATTTATATACATTATGTACCTACAATGGACATCATTAATACTGCCTACGTTAAAAAAAAGTAGGTACCAACGTACATACCTAAGAATACAAAAACTTTCTACAAGTAGAAGAAATCAACAAGAACTGAAGTTGTACTGAGAACTATAAGTGACATCGTCATTAAAATTCGTATCGCATCGGTGCGGTAGGTATATTGCGTTGGTATGGTAGTGAATGCGTTTAGCTCGATTCCCCACAGCGCGGCAGCGGCACGGGAGCGCGCCACGGACGTGGAGGCAGCGCGACGTTGCCACTATGCGCCAGCTGCGAGAGAAAGACCGAGCGCCTACCCTATTATTTACGCGCGACGTTGCCAGCCCGCACGGCCTACGTTGATTACGAGGACACCGCTTTTACGTTCTATCATCCGGCACAAATAACTGTGTTTATCTCGCGAGTTTTACAAGTTATGAATTTTCCGTTTGAAATGTAAGTTTGTATACAAGTTTAGGAACATTAATATGATAATTTTCTTCTTATAAGTACCTGTTTGATCAGCTGACCGTCCAAAACGCGCAGTGTACAACGAACATCGACACACTGTTCCAGGGCAAGTCAAAATCGATTTCAAGTTGATCACTGAAAACGGCGGCGAAAACGACCAGCCAACAGAGCGCGTGAGAAGTAACTAAGGCATATTCGGTCGTATCGAATCGGTCCGGTATTCGTGAAAGGTCGGTATTTTGGGTCTCGCGGGGTGCGGGACGTCAACAGCGCAAGCGCGCGTGGTTGGTCGCCGTGAACGAGCGGCGGGTATTGCTCGATATGCGCCAATGAGAACGTGCGACGCAGCCGCCCCGCCCGCCGAGTCGATTGCTATTATACCCCGTCTCTGTCTACGCGGCTCGCGCGATCGAATCCAGATTGTTTCTACGCAGCGCGGCTCACATAGAAAAATAAACGGACATTTTGGATTACGTGCTTCGAGAAGGGTCGCCGGATCCGGGCGCGGTTCGAACGCATTTATTTATTTGGTCGGTATTGTTGTAGGGAGAGATATGGCGCGATAAATAGAAGATGCAGCTTGCGTCGACTTTAACTAAACGCTTGCTATAGAGAGCAGTTCTATTTTCTAAACTGTCTGTTAACTTGTTTGATTTAAGAGCTTGATGATATAAATCATTGGAGTTAGAGTCACGTGCAGCGGTATTAAGGTTATTTCAGTAGGTACCTAGGTACAATATAACCCTTGTGACACCCATCTAGCTAGATCAATTAAAAATTTATCAATTAAGAATAGTTCATTAAGAGTCAATTAAAAATACCTAGTTTATTTGGTTTTAGATTTTTGCTCCATATCATTCCCTTATTTCTTTAGTAACGAACGGGGCGCGGCCGATTTGAGCAATCAAAAGATTAACTAATCACAATTACACAGGACTTATACCATCAAAATATAAACGATAGAGTACCTATAACCTACTTCAGCAGGTTCAGACCAGGTAACATAAAATAACAAGACCAATTCAGTAAATTAATGCTCGAAAAATATCTATAGTACCTGAACCAGATTTTTACGTATCTATTAGAAGTAGTAGAGGTCCCTGTGAAAGAGCTCTTTCCGGGAAGTACCACTTCCACCATAGGTACCTATTTCTACCGCAAAGCAACCATTGCTGTGTCCGGAACACAGCAAATTTGATGAGTATGATGGTGGAATTGCAGGCACTTTTACCCGTCATGTCTCAGGGTCGGCAATGCGCGAGTGATACCTCTGGGGGCTAGACAAATACCTCACGCTTACGTTTCCTTTCACGCTAACGAAAATTTGTCAAGGTAAAACTTGGCAGCTGTCACGGGACATTTCCACAGCTAATGTCATTTCCATACAAATTAATCTTTCCGCAGGCGTTAACGACAACAGAAAGTGGTATTTGTCTAGACCCCTGATGTTGCAGGCGTCTATAGGTTACGGTAACCGCTTACCAACAGGCCGTATGCAAGTCTGCAACATTAGTTGTATAAAAAAAGGAAAAAATTATTACCTGCGATCGAGCCGACTGATCCAACACCATGGAAAACAGCAAGGAACAGTCAAATTGAAGCATTTAACATTTCCAGTCGCATTCTGTCGGTCTCAAGGCCGGAACGCCGACGAAAGCAGAGGGGCGTTATAAGTTTTTATTTGTCTGGGGCATGATAGCTCCCAAACGGATGCATCAACTTAAATTTAGGATATTTTGTTTGAAAGGTGACTTCATCGGGAGTGTTCTTAGTTATGTTTCAAGAAAATCTGTTCAGCCGTTTGAAGATCATCAGCTCTTTTCTAGTTGATGAAGGGATGTGACTCTTGAATTTAAAAAGAACGGTCTTTTGTAATCTATTAGTATGTCTTCTAGGATGGATCTTATGTACCTACTTAGGTTTTATTTCCACGAAGCACTAGAGAGCGATGCGATCGCTGATGGGAATACACATCAGGGGTTTTTCAATATTGTAAAAGTTACCTCGTAACAAAGATCTCTTTCTAAACGAGACATGGAGACACAACTACTAGTTAGGAAAGCGATGCGTCTACGTCACTAGCATTGTGCCCTAAAATTGCCTCCTGTCTTAGATTTAGCGAACAATTAGGCTCGATTCTGTAGTACACTAACTAAACTTAATTTAAACTGTCGCTCTCTTTTACTGATAGTGCAAGCAAGAAAGAGATAGCCACAATTTTAGTGCTGTCAAATTAGTCTAGGTTTTCCATATAAATTTAGTCGTAATTTCAAAACATGCTGTTTATAAACACGAAGAAAAGCGGCACGTAAACTGATTTGATAGGAGTAAAGTTCTTGCCATCTCTTTCTTGTGTACACTATCAGTAAAAGAGAGTGGCAGTTTAAATTAAGTTTAGTTGGTGTACTAGAGAATCGGCGCCATACCAACAAATGATATTGGTGATTTAATCTGATATCTGAGAGCTAGAGACCACATCTCACTAACATTGGTGAAACCAGCGTGATCACCAACACGAGACAATCAGAAGATGTTTGATGTGACGCCTGCATGAGCAAAATGGTCCATGAATTTCCATTCTCCTTAGAGTGGAAACTCCAGTCAGACATGTGCAATATGCATTGTACCTAATTGTAGGTATTATGCTGTGTAGCAAGTAATTATATACCTAGGTAAAATAATAATATAGTGTTTACATAGTATGTGGTACACCACTTACAACCCCTTGTAATCTTTCGTACAGGCCGTTCCATCCAAAGGTTGTCTGGCAGAGATCGCTAATAAGCGATAAGACTGCCCATTGTACAACAATGTTAACGTTTGTACTATTTATTTGAGCTGAAATATTTGGTGTGTAATAAGAAATATATTTATATCTATTGTCTCCATCATCATCTACAGTATAGTGCGCAAACTAGTCGCTAACGAATATTAAAAAGTTCTTCCTCACAGTATGCCAATGAATCATAGAGCGCAGGATATCCTGAGCGTGAAACATACGGACTGAAACTCTGTAATGAGCGTATTACAGTCGAGAACGAGTACCAACTTAATTAGCTCAAAAGGCTGATAACTTAAATGGATCTGGGCTGGACTTGTATGCCGTTATGTCAAATTTAACTAGCCCAAAAGGCTGCTAACTTAAATGGATCTTGGCTGGACTCGTATGCCGTTATGTCAAATTTAACTAGCCCAAAAGGCTGCTAACTTAAATGGATCTTCGCTGGACTCGTATGCCGTTATGTCAAATTTAACTAGCCCAAAAGGCTGCTAACTTAAATGGATCTTGGCTGGACTCGTATGCCGTTATGTCAAATGAATTTTCCAATACCACTTCCAGAGAATAGCCAAGGAGGCATTGTTTTATGTTACTCGTTTCATAAAGCTATAAAATAACTAAGATTAGACATATTAGTTAATACGTATGTTTCTATGTGTTTCTTATAGTAAACAATTTAGTAGACGGCTGATAGAAAATTATGTATAGCATTAAGACCTACCTTCGAATTCGTTCGAAGTCGAAAGTAGATCTTTTACTGACCTAAGTGTGAGAAACCTCCATTCGCGGTCGATCAATCTAAAACAGAGCGGAAGTGATTATTTCCCCGAAACCCTTATAAAACCAACGAAGCAGCAAGTCCCAAAAGCAGTATGAGATTAAAAAACTTCGGTTTTGACTGGAGTGGAATAAAAAGTTGGAATTCTAAGGCAAGTTATTATTTTGCCAGAGGGCCCTTTTCGCTGACCGAGGTAATGGCAACTATGTGTTGTTCTGTGGCGTGGGTCGGACGAGATCCTTATCAGTTTCGATGTAACAATTCGTATGCGCGGGAATAAATGAGTTTTACAGCGAGGTTTGGTATTAAGGTTTATTGCGGGCCATGTTTGCATTCGATTTAAAAGTACCTACCTACCTTACATTGATATTTTTGTTGACTAATAGCTTCCGCCTGTAGCTTTGCTTGCTTGGTGGCGAGCGGAAAACTTAAAAAGAGGTCGGAAAAATATATATCTAAAGTTTTTTTTTCAACTTTGTTTGAACGCGCTAGCTAAAAACGAAGTAATAGGGCGGCCGAACGATGCGACGTGGTGGGTCAGCGGCCGTGGCACAGCTAGTACGCAGACGAATATCCATGCTTAGGCATTTAGATCTAATAGAATTATTAAGATAATATAAGTAGGATTAAGTATTTGGATTGTTCACAGTCGCATACGAGCCTATTTTCTCGATAAAGAAAACTTCGTACATTAATTCCCAACCGCACACAATTTGCTGTACCTACCTATCGTGTTGGTAGAGCATAGTTGTTTTTGTTCGTAAGAATCTTTCTCATTAGTAGATATACCTACATAAGTAGGTGAGTACCTACCTAAGTAATTTCCATTTACCTACTGCTCCCTTGCTCTAAAAATGTGTTGCATAAAAGTTAAACAACTTCAATGAACAGAACAAAAAATCACAATGCATAAAGAAAACAAAGGACAAAAAACAATCTCATCATCTGTAATTATCTACCAGAACCAACTAATCATAACATAATGGGACCGCCTTGCAGCCATAAATAAAATCTTTATGATCCTTTACCAAACAGGTCGCCCCAAAAAAACATGTGCTTTCAAACCAAAAGGCCCATAAAAACATGCCATCGCATTGTAAATACCTATTGGAATTTCAATTTCGAACTGAGGAAAAGGTTCGAAATTCAACTGACAATGAGACTGAAAAATTCTCAACGGGTGCCTCAAACACCTTTCTGCCAGACGGAGCCGGCAGCGATAAAGCGCTTGAAACGAGATGAGTCGTTCTTCCCGCAGGAATGTATGAAAAGCATCGGCAGCGCTGCCGATGCCGTATCGAAATACGAAGCGTACACCCGAAGCGAAATGCCGCGCCGGGGTATCTCATTGATCCCCGGATGCCCGTGCCTTTCAAGCAAAAACTGACTCTAGCGTTTATGATTTACAGTACAAATGGGAAACTTAGTTGTGTACCTTTGAGATAACCCTGGCTTACATAAAGGGGATGCAAGATCCGACGAAATTGCGCGTCGTAATGATGTCCCGACAATAGGTGTTCTGGGAAACGTTCCTTTTTGCAATCTGAGTGCAAATTTCGTAAGGACCATGTGGCTTTTGGGGCGCCTTACAAAGAAAAGAGTTGGATAATTTGTAGTTTGAGCAGATTTTTGGAACAATGGAGATTTGCGAGATAAAGTAGAGAAAGCTTATTTTCAAAAGCAGGCCAGCTTGCCCTATTCTACGTACGACTTTCAGATACAGAATAGGGGGCTGTTTGAAAACATTCTGATCCTAGCATTGCGATTTTTTTTACTGAAGTATGCTTTTGCGTGGTCTACAACGAGTGTTTTATTTTCTACTCGTGGCAAGCCAGGATTATGATGATTTCAGACGACCTCTGTGGCGCAGTGCTCGAAAGTCCGCAAGAGACACAGCAGGTTGCGGGTTCGATTCTGTTTGTATGATCATATATTTGTCGCCGGATCTGGGTGTTTTCGATGTACCTATGTACCTATTTATAAAAAAAATATTACAACTACTTAGTAAATCAGTCATGTAGTTCCTAAAACACAAGCTCTGGCTTTCTTTGGGGCTAGATGATGCTGTGTGATAATGTCCAGCATTATCTGTTTATTATCACATGTAAAGTGGCTTCTACTGTATTCAGTCGACAGGCTCTCTTTAGAAACGTTGCTAAATAGGTAATAATTACAGCAACTGAGTGAGTATTTGGAATGAGAAAACGATCACACACACACACGCGCACACACACACACGCACACACACACACACACACACACCACACACCCACCCCAATGCACATGTGCAATCTTTCAGTATCAATGTATGGCATTAAAATTATAATAAGTAATTCGCTTAAGTTATTCGCCTATATTTGCATGAATATAGGGTTACAATATTTTATATAATCCGTTATGTAATTAGATTGAGAATGTTATTTTATCGTAGGTACTACTTAATATTGAATCGTTATAATATGCTACGAAATTATGATTGTCTCTTGAAGGATAGCAGGAGCTACAACACAAGTCATACTGACTTAGTGTGGCTCCTGTCTGAACTATACATCTATACAATAAGCAATCAGCATGTAATATTATTTAAATTATTAATGTAGGTATGTACCTATTGCTTGAAATGAAAAAATAAATAAAAATATATTAAAATATATTAAATATCTAACTGGTGCTCAACGCCGGAAAATATCCGGAACAAAGCTCGGTCGTCCAATATTCAGTCCTGTAAATGTTTACCTATAGGAACACAATGATTCTGTAGTACACTGACTAAACTAAATGTAAACTATCGCTCTCTTTTACTGATAGTGTACGCAAGAAAGAGATAGCTACAATTTTAGTGCCGTGTGCTGCTGTCAAATCAGTTTACGTGCTGCTTTTCTTCGTGTTTATAGTCAGCATGTTTTGATATCACAACAAAATTTGTATGGAATACTTAAATCTGACTAATTTGACAGCACTAAAATTGTAGCTATCTCTTTCTTGCTTGCACTATCAGTAAAAGAGAGCAACAGTTTAAATTTAGTTTAGTCAGTGTACTACAGAATCGAGACCATTTACAGGATTGAATGCTCAGCTAAAGTAAAGTATAGAGTTTACTATTTTGGCTTATTTTAAATAAAAAAATGATTCTTCGTATAGGAAGACATTTAGATACAGGATTGAATGCTCAGCTGAAGTAGATTGTACTTAGGGTTTACTATTTTGGGTTCTGTTAAATAAAAATTGATGATTTTGCTTTAAATTGGTTTTTATCTTTAGGAGCAATAATATGTATGATTATCATTCAAGTTTTTGTGTTAAAGAAATTGTATTTGTTAGGTACCCTACTATCGTATTAAATTTTTCAGGGTTTCATATAGAATTTAGTTTTTACTTTTCGTAACATAACCTATCACTATCAAAACTATTTCTATGGCGTGGCGGGCGTGTAGCAAGAGATGCGGGTTCGATTCTCGCTTCGGGACAAATGTTTGCATGTTCTGCAGATATTTGCTCTAGGTCTAGTTGTCACGACTCAGGGATCCAAGCGTAGAGTTAGGACTGTATTGGATGTTGTCGTCTGTAGGAGGTTATAATCATTTATTTATATTTTAAGTAGTAAAGGAAGGTAAAGGGTATTAACTTACGTTCACGAGTTCCTTTTCTAAGGGCCAACGTCTTTACGAGAAAACATCGCCATCGTTTTTACAGAAACAGATCTGACAAATAAACGTCATACATAGCATTTTTTCAATCTGTGCAAATAAACGTCATGCATATCATCTGTTAAATTAAAAAAAAATGGCCAGCACAGACTAATTAGGGATTCTACGTATAACTATGGCCAGTAAGTAAATTTGTATACCTACAAAGTTTTTATTTCAATTTTATCAATGTCAGATTGGCAACTACTTGTTGCGTTTTGTTGGGCCAAGATAAGTTGTTGTTCGTAGGTAGGTATAAGTACCTACTAATAATCATACTATTACCTAAGGGTAATAGTATGATTATTAGATTAACTTATCAAAGTGTATCAATAATATTCTGAATTTGTAGGGAATTATTCTAGATTAAGATTAGACCTAGATAAGAGTTGGCTTGCTAAGAGTTTATTGGTTTTTAAAGTACTTGTTGGTCTGTCAGGAACCACTTTTCTTCAAAACGGCTGAATCGATCGCGCTTTTTGATCATTTATGAGACTGTAAGCAAGGTTCAGACATATTTTTAGTTTTTATTTAACTTCTTTTGAAAAATATCTTCATTCATAGTAACACATCTAACTTCATTAGGTAGATCAGTCTTATGAAGTCAGATAATATTATACTTTTTTTTTAATAAATCGATCTCTCACATTCTGATGAAACATGAATTTTCATGTAATATAATGATGAGAATTCCTCATTTTAATTCCACTCTAACTATCAGCATCCTAAACTCTACCCTTTTAAATTCCACGCCCGGAACGAACAGATAAATATTCAGTCGACGTCGCTCGAGCCGTTGTCGTGTTTTTAATAAAATTACCCCGAGGGTGGCGAGGGGTGGGGGTGGCGAGCGAGTGGGGGCGGAAATTGAAAACCCGGCTTCCAACACACCCTTGTTTTACAGGGCCGCTCAGTTTTGGCGAGGTGTTTGGGGTCCTATAACTTTTACATTAAAGCCGTATCGGGGCACGTAGGGGCAAGACGGGTAGGGGTACCTTATTCAGTCTGCTGGATGAGAATTAAATAATAATACTTGTGATTTCAATGAATAAATACCTTGTTAAATATCGGATGTCGTTGTTAGTTCTAAAACGTTGCATGTTTAGGGATACAAGACTTTTTTTAATTAAATCTACGTACTTGGCCACTCAGCATTAGGTGTCATTAAGGAACTACCTAGTCAAACAATTAGTCGAAACAACTAGTTATCCCAAATAGTAAAAATAGTAGTTGCCCCTCAAATAAATGGGGTGATCGAACATTATTTTGTACCATTTTCAATCCTGACTCCGGCCCCTTTGCCCTTGGTTTTATCAGAAAGGAACGCTCGCACTCGTATGGGTGCAGTGGAGTGCCTCGGAGTGATTCACTGACTATGGATGTTTGGTGTTAATTGATGTTTTTAATATCTATCCCTCTTCGTTGTAGGTGACTTTGTTTGTGCTTTGTGAAGTTTGGACCCTTGGTTGGGATTTTTTCCAGACAATCTTCATCTTCACCTATCCTCTAAGGTTCTGCAATCATTTTGTAAGACTTCAAGGAATAAATCATGGAATACAGGATGGATTTTTGAAATTTGCAATACATTAATTCCCACCTGAACAAACTAACCAGCTTTACTTCGCTTTTCATGTATGTATGTATGACGTCACCGTACGAAGCCTCTGAATGCCCCGTAGTTGGTCGATAGCTTAATAACCAGTACTACAAAGGTAGGTAAATTACTGGTTGCGAGTGGTCCAGACCCCTGGCTGTCGTATCTGACGTATGAATGGAAACGATGATGGATGTGGACCCCTGTCTCACCAT
Organism: Perizoma flavofasciatum; assembly: GCA_958496245.1. Taxonomy (NCBI): domain Eukaryota; kingdom Metazoa; phylum Arthropoda; class Insecta; order Lepidoptera; family Geometridae; genus Perizoma; species Perizoma flavofasciatum. The sequence goes on along the minus strand of OY292425.1, from coordinate 4,805,222 downwards.
TGTCTTGTCTTGTAATGTCCGGGATGAGAAAAAGGCAAAGATTTTGTTTTTAGAAATACGTACCCAAAGGGAGACATATTAATACTTAAACAGGCAAAAGTCTCAGACATAGTCCTAACCCCACACTAAGATTCCCCGTATCGTGGGTATCAGGAACTACGTGGTACCTACCACAATACCCAGATCCAGAAAAAATATCCGCAGAACATGTGAACATTTGACCCGCAGCGGGAATCGAACCCTTACGTCGTAACTGGCTACTCGCCCAACAACGGTCAACAACAGGACACCATGGAGCAGTAGTGGTAACAGACATCAAACACATGAACGAACAAACACCTATCTCTTTGCATCATCGCGGTTAAAATTTAACGACAAACAAACATAGAAACAGGCTCCTACCGTCGCCGTTAAAAACGGTAACGACAAACAAACATACGAACATGCTCCTACCGTCGCCGTTAAAGACGGTAACGACAAACAAACATATGAACAGGCTCCTACTGTCGCTGCTAAAGTCGGTTACGACAAACAAACATACAAACAGGCTCCTACTGTCGCTGCTAAAGACGGTTACGACAAACAAACATACAAACAGGCTCCTACTGTTGCTGTAAAAGACGGTTACGACAAACAAACATACAAACAGGCTCCTACTGTCGCTGCTAAAGACGGTAACGACAAACAAACATACGAACAAGTTCCTACCGTTACTACTAAAGACGGTAACGACAACAAAAAACCGAAAAAGCTCGTACCGTTGCGTCGCTGCTAGAGAGGGGACTGCATATAGTTAAAGTACTCACTTATCTAGCTCAAATGAATGAGACAACGGCATCGGCACAATAGCGTGAGGTTTGTCGCCGATTGTTTGATGACTGCGAGGTGAATGATCACTTACGCATGGTTAATAATGATTTGAAGTTTGCTAGCAGTTTGTGAGAATCAAAAATCAAATCAAAATATTGAGAAACAGAAACGATGGCTTACGATTACTATTAAAAAACGATGATGTTTGCAGAAGTATAAAAACTGTGTCGCAGACACCAATGTCCTCTACCGTTAGAAGAGAGTTGATTGAGAGTTCCGATTAAAGTGATGGAACAGCTAATATAGTAAACAAGGTACTACTTATAAACGTGAAAGTTTGTGAGGGTGGGTGTTTGTTGCTCTTTCACGCAGAAACTACTGAACGGATTTTATAACCCGTATAAAATGGCGATAGGTTCAGATTCAGATTTGTTTATTTGCGAAACATGTGTTACATTGTGTGGTAAAAAATAAAGTGGGTACAGCCAAAATTAATAAATGTCATATCATCTAAGAATTAATACAAATATAAAATAAATATTTAATATGTCATGCAAATAATAAATTTAAATGTACAATAACATTTGTAAGATACCTGGTTTATCGAAACTATCAAGTTGATAGAGTGCTACGACATAGTACAGATTACCATATTTTTACATGACACACACACCAAGTAGTATTCCACATAATTGAGAAAGGTTTTTATAATCCTTATAAAGGAAGTTAAAGCGCTAAAGATGTGTCCAGACACGCTATGTTTGAATCCACAAGTTGCCTCACATCGCCAAGAGTGTTTATTAAAAATATTTCTAATTAATTGTAGCTGGCAGTTCCTATCAAAAGCTACTCGTTCAACTTTGTTTTACTTCAAGCACTCAAAGTTATAAAGTTAGAGGGGGAGGGTTGCACAACTTTTCAACTTTGAAACCTGTAGTATTTTCGAGCTTCAAATCCAAATTTAAATAGAAACAATAAAAAAAAAATATCCAAGAAACTTTAGTTTTTTTTCTCACACGGAATGAAAAAAAACACGTAACTTTCGTGCAAAAGTTATTAATATATTTTCTACTAGCTTCTGCCCATGGCTTCGCCCGCGTGGTAGCCGGATTTAAAGTAGCCTATGTGTTATTCTGATGTATAAACTATATTACTGTAAAGTTTCATTCAAATCCGTTCTGATGTTATTGAGTGAAAGAGTAACAAACATCTATCCTCACAAACTTTCGCGTTTATAATAGTAGTAGGATTTTTGTATTTTAGTTTTTGGCTTGAGAAATACGTCTGCATACTAAATTTTATCTTGATACGCTTAAAACTCAGCGAAAAATAGGGGACATGGACATAAAAACGATTCCGTTTTCACCAATTGACTCCAGAACCTTAAAAACGACAGCTTCAAAAGGTATCGCTCTAATTTGAACGCTCTTAATTATAAGTTAGTATTATTATATCTTTAAATGGTCCAAAGTTAATATCGCAATTGTCACAACAATACACCATTATTCGTCCATTAAACGGTTAATTCGAAGACATAACATATGCCGGCCATGTGGCGACTTCTGGCTGTCAGTTACGAAAAATAGTGGCAGAGAGGGGCAAGTGTGTTCTATAACTTGCCCTCTCTCACGTCCAGCATTGTGCTATTTTAATTAAAAACTAGCTACTGTCCACGGCTTCGCGTGACATTCGTATCAAAAGCAGCCGATAAAAATTAGCTCTTACCATTAAGGCGCAACGTTCGTAAAAAACGCATTCTGACCGTTTTTTCGTCGACTTAGGTAGGTTTCAAAATTGGTCATCACTAAAAACCATTATAAATATGAGTATTTTTTCACTTCCCGTTGAAATTAACGGGATAATATACAACCTATATCCACCCTGAAGGTCCATTGTAAATATTGGTGAAATAATTTTTGAAATCGGAATAGTTTTAGATATTATCTCATACATCAAAACCTTTACAAATTTTACTTTTTTTGTAATATTAATGTAGAACCTCTTGAAAAACGTAATCCAGCCTGCAGTCTTCACTCCGTGGGTTTTCTGTGAAGACTCATTTTCTTTCTTACAGATCGTTGGTTATTGATTTTGATATTTATTATGACGAGAGAAAAACAAAGACTTTATATAGCTAGGTTTATACTTGACTGATGTTATAAATTATTATGAAATACATGCTTTGTGTTAAAAAAAAAAACTACCACCCCCAGACCTATTTCTGCCGTGAAACAGACAGTACCTAATGCTCGCATTGCTGTGTTCCGGATCTAATGGGTGCCGGTGCAATTACAGGTACACGAGACTTTCACCTGTTATGTCGTGGTCGACGATACCTGTGGTGTTGCAAGCATCCATAGGTTATAAGTGGAAAAGTATTGCTGTTCGTTCGTTCGAAATATTTGATACACATTTGCATGTGAATTTACGCCGATTCCTCGCGCGTGACCAAGCCTAGCAGAATCAGGCAACAAACTCTGCTTGTTTATTTTTTTGATGATCCTTCATTCAGCTTTAGTGTGGTGCCTATCGAACGAGGTGAACTCGAGGTGCTAACGACGACATCGGGCCATGCAGTTTTATCGTCAATATAGGCGTTTATGGTTTAATACGTCTTCTTTATTAGATTGTTCTTTATATAAGATTTAAATTTTCGGATGGGCAGCTTGGTTACATTTACCGGAAATTTATTATAGAAGCGTACAGAGTTTCCCATAAAATACTCATTTGACCTTTCTAATTTAAATTTCGGTATGAGTAATTTATTTTTGTTTCTATTATTAATATTATGCACCTCACTTTTTTTTATAAAACTAGTGCTGTTTTTATTCGTGTACATTATTTTTTCATAAATATACTGTGAAGTTACATAATGTTTATTTCTTTAAATCATTCCTTCAAAGAGTCACGAGGCTTCATATTATAAATGGCACGTACCTATTGCTCTTTTTTGTAAAACAAAAATTGTTTGGATATCTGCTGTTTTCCCCCACAGTAAGATACCGTATGACATGACACTATGAAAGTAGCTGAAGTATACTAACCTAGCTATCTAAAGCTACATATGCAACAGAACTAAGTCTACCTGCAAGTGCTTCTATTTGCGGACTCCATTGCAATTTTGAATCAATATGGAGTCCTAAAAATATAGTAGAATCTACAAGATCAAGTGTTTCTCCATTTAATTTAATGTATCATACTGAGTTACATAAGACAAAGTGAATTTGATACACTTAGCTTACTCTCGATAGAGATAAGTTTACATCGTTGTAATTGGATCTATCAACTTTGAATATTATAGAAGTATCATCCGCAAATAGAACTATATCACATAAGTTTAATAAAAAGGGAATATCATTCACGCATACCAAAAACAAGAAAGGGCCAAGTATCGAACCCTGCGGCACCCCCATGTTAATAGTAGATCCCAAAGACCTCTTACCACCAACCTCAACTGTTAAAAACTTAAATCAATATCCTAGCTCTGCTTTACTAAATTTCATTTTCAATTTACAACAAACTGTTCGTTTTAACTATGAGTTTGATAGACCAATAAACACCGATTGATCGGATAAAGATTAACTATGAATATTATGACCGCACCATCAAGAAACACTTATTATCATAACACGATTTTACAGACACGTCGAAGCACTTTACTAGTTTCTCTTTACGACAAAATAACGCTAGAATATAGTTGTATTAACCACGGCCGGCTTAGAACCCATTTGAGAACTGGTCGGTAAAGCCCGACGCTATAAATTGACAAGTATTTCTAAATTGTCCTTCACACATCGATCTGCACCTAAAGTCGAATGTACACATACGAGGTTTAGTGCTGGGTGAGTTACAAAATACAAAGTTAAAGCCGGAAAACGGCAGATAGATTTTAAAAATTAAATGTGTGATAGTATATGACATTCTTATTTCAGTAGACCAATGACATTCGGTCTACTGAATGTCATCCTTTTATCGATGCCTTCGGTCAACGTAGTGTAGGGAGGCTTTACGGACTCTACTGATAATGGTGAAAAGTCTCATGTGCTTGTAATTTTACCGGCACCCTTCCAACCAGAACACAGCAATGCAAGCACTGCTTGGTTGCAGAAATAGGTATGGTGGTAGTACTTCCCCGGACAAGCTTTTTCATAAAGAGCTCTACTACTTCTAGAACCATACGACCTCATGACGCTGTGGGTGAAGGTCCGCCTGAGACGCACAAGGTTGCGGGTTCTATTCCCGCCGCGAAACAAATGGTTGTCTGCAAATATTGTCTCGGGTCTGGATATTTTCTATTTATATGAATGTATTTACAAAAAAAGTATATAAGTAGTATATCAGTCATGTAGTTCCCAAAGTACAAGCTATGCTTAGTTTGGGACTAGATGACGTTGTGTGAGAAAATTACCAGCATTATTATTGTATTGTCCAGCATTATACATCTAAAGAAGTACGTACACCTTTTAAGTTTCATAGTGCGATATCTTCTTAATTTAACAGATAGGTACCTGATTTATGGCAAATCGATGACCAAATCGGCCGGTTTTTATACATAAATAGACGATTCAAGGACCGAATACCATGTTCTAGAACTCAGCATCAAGGTTCGCTCCGGCTAAAGGCGTCTGGGCATCTCTAGCAGTCGGACTGGTTGTTTGTAGAACGGAGCAGGATTCCGGCGGCGGGTCGTTAACGAGCAGGGCACACGAACGTGTCCTACGTACTGGACGATTCGGAGAAATTAGGTAGGACTGATAACTGCAGCATTCTGAAGCTGGGGATGCTACACACAAAAGCAGATTTATTAGTATGGTTCCTTCATATTTACCACCAATTAACTTTTATTATTATTATTATGACGACCTCTGTGGCGCAGTGGGCGAAGGTCCGCCTGAGACGCTTGCAGGTTCAATTCCCGCCATGGGACAAATGTTTGTATCTGCAAATATTTGTCACAGGTCTGGGTGTTTTCTATGTATATTATGTATGTATTTACAAAAAAAATGTATATAAGTAGTATATCAGTCATGTAGTTCCCATAATACAAGCTCTGCTTAGTTTGGGGCTAAATGATGCTGTGTGAAAATGTCCAGCATTATTATTATTATTATAATTATTTATTTAGTAACTAACACGATTAAACCAATTACAAATTAAAAACATCATTTATACCTAATCTAATAACGTAAAATTATTGGAAAAAAAATTATTAGGTTATTCCCGTGGTCTCTCAACGAGGCCGGAGATCGGTCAATTTTGTCACTATGGTTTACATACCATGACAGTCACAAATAGTGTTTCGTATTATCACTTTGTTTTTGTGGAATAAAAAAACTTTTTTCGATTAAAACTTACTCTCATAAGTTGTTAATTGGGTTGCTTCATATTCGGATAAATAATATGGGCAATTCATTTGAGTTTTCTTTAGTTTCAAACTGTAAAGTATTTTCTTTCTAAATTCAAATGTTAATGAGATTCGTTTGGTTTTGATTTCTTGTTACAATTAGTTTTGCTACTTGTAGACAGACTGTACCGACTACGACTGTAAGTGGCAATAACTCGGTAGGTACCTAAACTCGAATGCATTCTAAATTCAAATGATTGAAAATAGTCAGTTCTTGTTGATAATTAAGCCTACGGTTATTTTGTTTTTCTACTTAAAATATCTGCAAATTTTTCTGTCAAAATGTAACATAGATTTATTTTTCAGTTTGTCTGTTTTAGATCTCGTCCTCCTCAGAAAGGAGATTTTTTCTTTCACATATCTACATAATCACTTGGATTCCCTGTATCGTGGGTATCAGGAACAAGTACCGGGTTTTTACTTAACATTTAGACTTTATCGCATTTAACGACGACATTGGCAATGTGCAATCTGCACTACAGTCTAGACTAGACTGTTTACTCAGACCTGAGTGCCTATAGACATTAGGCACCTAGGTAGTTTAAAATTTGGTAGAGCACTATCGAGTCTAGTTTAATAGGACTGTATTTTCAGATACCTTATTAAATATGTAAGTACTTAATAGTCTAATAATATGGACTATTTTATTTCAAGGCTGCTACATAGGTACCTACTACATGTAACTAAAAATAAGGGAGCAATTAAAAATCAATTCAAAAACACAATGATAAAATTCTGTTGTTCCCACGTCACGTTGTGAGACGTCTTTATAATACTTCATTCACGCACTTGACCCTTTTGGCATAAACGCCGTGAGACGGGACGGAGTAGAATAAAATAAAACGAATAGGTTACCCGTCACGCTCACCGACAAAGAACGCACACAAGCGCGGCTAATAACCTCATTTGGACGTATCAAACGTTTGAAAAGAGCCGCACACATGTGAATACCGCGTCCGCTCGCGATCATTCGAACAAAATCTGGTTCAAAACTTACCTTCGAGACGCACACATTCACACGTTCAAATGTGTTCTGTAAGCACGCTGTTGTTGTGTGGCTTCGTTTCGGTCCGAGAGTCGACATTAGCTCGGGATCTCGGGATAATATCTTCGGCAAGTTTCGGCTCCCGCTCGGCAAATGCCGGTATTATTTTTAGCGCTGATGCATTGTTTTTGCCGAGTCGCGGTATTTCGACGTGGCAATACTGTAGGTCGACATTGTATAAATATGCGGCGGGCTTCAGTAATGAGTGGTATTTACCTACTTTATTGCTGTAAAAGGATCGTATATGGTGATACCAGTTTTTTTAAGGAGTAGGGACCTTAGTTTTTATATTAATAAGACAAAATTTTGCTGCAATGAGATGTTTAATGACTTGGGAATGTTAGTTACATTGTGTGTGGTCGCACAGGAAAATGCTCTACATTCAATACTGAGTCAAAAATTCAAGGTTTGTTAAGAAAGGGCAATATTTTCCTATAAAGAGGTACATAACTAAGTAGAATGAATAATTAACAATATAATTTTACTTAGATATTTCTAGTTAAAGTGTGTGGTTGCACAAGAAAGTGTTCTACATTCAATACTGAGTCAAAAAAGTCTAGGTTTGTTAAGAAAGGGCAATATTTTCCTGTAAAGAGCTACATAACTAAGTAGAATGAATAATTTAGAATATAATTTTACTTAAGTATTTCAAGTATTAAAAAAAAACTTAATAAAATCACGTATAACCATGTTAATATTTCTCCCTGACTTGCATTTTACAACAAAATTTTTCAAAGTCGACTGAAATATGAATGTTTAACTATGTAGGTGTAGTAAGTAAAAGGCGTTTTTGACCTAGCGTTCGTGCAAACAAACAAGACAATAATTAAGATACTCATACCAAAGTGATACAATCTTTATATTCTCAGAGGTACTTTTGATTTTATGGTGCCCATTATAAAATCAGCAGCAAAACGTATTTTTCGGATTTCAGCTTACAACTCTACATTTTCCACTCTTGGTAGTTTTTGTTTCCGAAACAAAATAGCAACAAAATAAGTCTTCAAAGACTTGTTTTGATTCTCTTGTAACCAAGTTGTTGCCATGAAATAAAGATAAACTACTCTAGACCATCGTTTTTATATTTATTTTTAAAATATATAAATCATTATGTAAACTTCAAAACAAAAGCAAATATTTAATTTTAAATACTAGTTAATACTTTTATAGCATTCAAATTATCGTGATTTGGTATCAATTTAGAATACCTATTATCACGACTATACTACGTTTTTTACTATTCTCCTGCTGACGTTTCGTTGACCGTTTATAAGACCTTCCTCATGAGCACCGTCCGCGACTACGATCGACGGTCGTGGTACGGGAATAGTCGTAATAATATCCTAAAACTAATACTTTTTGTATAAACATCATCACTCAGGCGATTCGCTATCCCGATGACGCAAATGAATGGCATTTTTTTAACTGTTATTTTGTCTTTTTTAACTTAAAATGTCATTTTATCTGTGTTTGTTGCCTTATTCATTTAGAATTTGTTACGCGTACAATCGTCGTAAATTCACTGTAAAAATTTAAATTCACGTAGTTTTTAATATCCTAGCAAATGCCCACGACGTCGCCCGCGTGATACCCCGATAAAAAGTAACCTAATTAAAGTAGCGTTCCTAAGAAACGCATTCGACCGTTTCTACTTACGTTGCAAAATTGGTCTCCACGAAAACCAAGCCCTTTTATTTTAACGGGATGGCCTCGATTCTGTAGTACACCAACTAAACTAAATTTAAACTATCGCTCTCTTTTACTGATAGTGCAAGCAAGAAAGAGATAGCTATAATTTTAGTGCTGTCAAATTAGTCAGATTTAAGTTTTCCATACAAATTTAGTCATGATTTCAAAACATGTTGACTATAAACACGAAGAAAAGCGGCACGTAAACTGATTTGACAGCAGCACACAGCACTAAAATTCTTGCCATCTCTTTCTTGCGTATACTATAAATAAAAGAGAGCAACAGTTTAAATTTAGTTTAGTCAGTGTACTACAGAATCGAGGCCAATATATAGTCTATGTCCACCCTGTAAGTCCATTCTAAATATTGGTGACTATAGTTTCTGCCCACGGCTTCGCCGGCGTGGTACCCGGACAAAAAGTCATAGGCTACTTTTTGTAGTTCTGTCTGTTATTTGGATGCATAAGCTATATCACTGTAAAATCACTGTGTTTCATCAAAATCCGTTCAATAGTTTTTGCGTAAAAGTGTAACAAACATTCATCCTCACAAACTTTCGCGTTTATAATATTAGTAGGATATTCTGATGTATAAGCTATATTCCACTGAAGTTTCAACAAAATCTTTTCTGTAGTTTTTGCGTGAAAGAGTAACAAACATCCATTCTCACAACTTTCACGTTTTTAATATAAGTAGGATTACATCATTCAATCGTTTTCAAACATTTTATAGTTTTCAAAAATTATATCGTTTTCAAACATTCTATCGTTTTCAAACATCCTATCTTTTTCAAACATTCTATTGGTTTGTTGCAGCGCCGCCTAGTAACTTGCGACAATAAAACCTATTGAAAAAAAACCTGAAGACATCCAAATTGATTGCAATCCGATAACCCGTTTTGGAGATAAAAGGTAACAGACAAATAAACAAACAAACTTTTTTGGCAAAGACTTCGTGAAAAGTCGCGGGTAAAAAACATGAAAAAAATGAAAGACAGAAATTATTAATTGTCCCCATAACACAAAAAAATGTGATAAACAAAGTAGGTACGTACGTAACTCATAAGAGCGCCTGTTTTTCTTTGATTTTCCGTGGAAAATCTGTGAAAAACTGTGGAAATCGGGTGTTTTTCGAATGATTAATTGTCTAGGCTTGTAAATCAAAAATACATTGTAATAATGGCCGCAACTTAGGTATTTGGACTTACCGAGGATGTTAAAACTTTTTAATGGGGACGTGTGAACGGAAGTTGGTGATGGAGATGGCCTGAAACCGTTCATCATGACACTCTTTAGTGGAGGCTGATGTCCAGCAATGGATTGTCAGTGTTTATAATAATGCAGATTGAAGACTTATTTTCTTTGTCTCCTACTTATTTTGACAAACTCTATGTACCTACCTAGAGTTTATTTCTACCTAGAAATAAATCAGCCAAGAATAAGTACAACTCGTTACAGTACGACAGTTTGATACACGATACAGTTTGAAGATTGATCATTCCATGATCATCAATGAATTCAGAAAATAAATACGTACTGCAGCGAGAAGAATCGAATTATACTTTTTAATTATCAGCTCTCAGTTTCTTCTTCTAGAAAAGTCTTTATATTCATATTGTATTGTTACGTGCAATTCTCTTTTTACAATATGAATGATCAAAATCACAATCGTTTTTGGTCTTCATAATTGTTTGTGGCTCAAAACAACAAGTTAATTTTATCTGAAGAATTTAGAATTGAACCTTCATTGTTCAGAAAAATAGTAGGTATTTTCGTGTTCCATGATTAAGCATACCTAGCTGAATAGAGATTTGACATGATGCTAATGTCGTAAGTTTCTCTGGACTTTTCTCTACCGGGCTCTTTGCTCTATGATTAAGCATCTTATGAGCACAAATATTTACAAGACGAACACTCTAGCCATCTACACTATTTTAAAGAGGTGAAGTTTGGATGTAGGAGATAATCTTTGAAACTACTCATTCAATTGAAACAAATCTTTCACCCATATTTAGAAGGACTAGTGGAGACTTTACTTGACTTTGCAACGTAAATCCTGGAAAAACTCTGCCTAAACGTTAGGTGTTACTTTTCATCGGCTTTTTCTTATCTGGGTACCATGTAGGTGAAGCCGTGTACAGTAGCTAGACACATAGCACAAGAATGATGAAGCTGAATATGTTTATTTGAATATAACAAGATTTTGCTAAATCGGATGAAAGGATCTAACAAACGCTGCGATCCGACCGCAATGCCCCATTCCCACAACCTGCTCATCTGCATCTCACATTTAAATTTGTAATCAGATTACCGAGCAACTTCATCCATCATTCATCAAGTTATCGAGCGTTCTAACCGAAGATTCTCTCAAATCAATTAGTGGTGAAAAAAGAAATCGTCTTCGGATCTCGGCGGCGCGCCAGTAACCGCTCATTATTGCTTCTCACACATTTTTTTATTGCAGCAACATTATACGTGGGTGTGGTTGTAATTTCCTTTCACCGACGTAAGGGCACACACGCAATCCGAATTCACAACTTCACATTAGCTACTCTAAACAGTTCTTCTAAGAGTTGAATTTAGAAAGGCAAAATTCCTGATGAGAAGATGCCCGATAAAATATTAAGGTGTCCGTCCCTTTCGGTCCTAGAGCCTCTCTGTCACTCGTCAAGAGAATTTCTGTGGATGTTTTTACGCACGCCGGGGGGCAAAATGTACGTTGTTTTGGCGGCAAAACGCTTCAGGGACTCGTAACTCAATAAAGCGAAACTGCGAAGCATAGGGAGACGCAACATGTTTTATTTACGGCTTTTCAATCTAATATTACTGGTTTGGTTTTCCGAGGTGCTGAGTCAGGGTATAATATCGGGGCTATTAGACAAACGTTCACAGCTGCTGACGGTTATGGAATTTCACTACAGCGAGTCCCTACTGTCCCCTTGTAAACAGAGGCTGGCTCTTTGGGATATGTTATCCGATGAGAAACTAACAGTCAGACGAGGCGTAGCAAAGGAAAAAAAATAAATTTGCCTTCGAGATATAAAAGCAAGTCCGCTGACTGGCGCGCGGTGTTTGTCACTATGTCACCTTCGTATTTTAGTAAGCATCTGTAATGGTGAAGGAAAACATCACGAGGAAAGCGGCATAGAACCAAAAATTCGAGAGCATGTTAGTTTAAAGAAAAAAAAACATTTTTTTATATTATATTGTATATATTTCAAAATTCTCATACAAACACAGGTTCACTTATAATGAGATACATGAGAAACAAATTAATCTAGGTTTTACAACGTTTAAACTTACCTCCGGTACCTGAAATTAAATTAAAACTAAATATTATCTATAACGACATATTCCATCGGTTATGCTCCAATAAGCGATGATGGAATTGCACCCTATCACGTGGAATGATAACTAAGTAAGTAAAACGTAGGCTAGTGCCAAAATAGTGTTTGAAATTCGAACTATCTACTGCTACTTAGTTAAATTGGCAATCAAGCATATCTCTTAGTAAGTGGTTACCGTAACCCTACGAACGCTTGCGACACCAGAGGTATCACTCGCGCATTGCCGTCCCTGAAACATAACGCGTGTTTTTTGGTGTAACGCTAACTTTCGCATTGACGCTTTGTTTGAGAGTGTCAGGTTTCTTGACGCAGTGTGTGCGTGACAGCGAGGGCATAGATATTGCGTAGCTGTTCCACAATCGGGACAAATATTGCTTTACCGGAAAATGCGTCGTTTGTATGATTAGATTCGTTGTCACGCAATATGAACAGTTGTGGCACATTCAATGTTTTTGTAGAGAATGGTAAGTTTAGGGCCAAAGTTCATGTTTATAAAAATAACAAATTAGCCGTCTTAATATAGAAAGATACATAGATAAACTATTTATTGTGTTAAATACAAATTTACAGTACAACATGCAACAGCATAACTAATCCAACAAAAAGCGCTAATAATAAATTGATAATATATTTTGGTAGAGTTATTGAAATTTCTGCTTTAATGAAAGCAATTCTGCAACCTATGCTATATATTATCTTTGCACAGATAATATATAGCATAGGTTGATAGAGACTCGCCAGTCTCTGTTGTCAGGTAAAAAAGAAAAGTCAAACGACACGCACCAAAATAATCGAATATATTCAGGTCAATATACTTACAAAAAGGATATAAATTTAACACGAAACTAAACTATTTTGAACATCTTTTTAAGTTTTTCATTTTTTTGATGTAGTATTGGATTATGCAAATCTTTGTTTTTTTAAATAACATCCTTAACTCACGTTCTTCGTCTTGCTTATTTTTACAGCGTTTATTTTCAAACCGTAGTAAGTCGTGTAAATCTCTCTAATTAAAACAAATGGCTGCTTTGATCCAGCTTACTCAACTCATACTTTATTAAAAACTAAAACGAACGCTATGCCCCAATTCAGGGGTGCAATTAGTGTACAGTCCCGGGGGTGTAGGGAGATCCTCCCACCCTACCTTATACTCCAGTCATTTTAAATCGGCAATCGATGTAAAATGAGCTTTAAAACTATAAACTTAAGTTTGGATATAGTTCGGAATACGGGCAATGTTCTACTTCCAAAAACTTTACAAACTTGATATTCGTTTAGTTTTGGCGAACTAAATAGAGCTCTTAAAACGAAGCATAGAAGTATAGGTACGATTCTGAGCAACAGTTTGCTCAAAATCGTACCTATACTTCTATGCTTATACAAACCTTCTAGTTTGCGTTTTTAGGGCGAAGGAAAACATTATAATTTTCGCAGACATTTGGCAAAAACTTTTTGTTTTACAAAGGCAATACTTGCCTTTTAAAATACTTAGCTCTTGCTCGAAATGTTATGCTTATAGAAATCTACTACCCATGGTTTAAGAACAAGTTAAGAAAAACAATTTAAGGTTTAAGAAACAGGCATAACATCACAAAATCTAATTTTCAAAGGCATTCGGCATAAAATAAATAAATAATGCTGGACATTTTTAACACAGCATGATCTGGCCCCAAACTAAGCAGAGCTTGTGTTTTGGGAATTAAATGACTGTTAAATTACTTATATACTTTTTCTTGTAAATACATACACATTATATTTAGAAAATGCCCAGAACAATATTTGCAGGTCATACAAACATTTGTCCCGCGGCGGTAATCGAACCCACAACCTTCTGTTTCTTAGACGGGCCTTTGCTCACTGCGCCACAGAGGTGCGGCATGTGCGTCTTTTGCCTTTGAGAAAAGCGCTCAATTCTTTAAGATTTTTTTTAATGTTAGTAAACGTGTGCCTTCCTACACTGTGCCTCCAGATGGAAAGCAGTTGCCGTCGCCTGTTGGCAACTGCACTACCCGGGACATTGCTCAAGTCAAGTCAAATCAAGATTACTTTGAAACGTCTATTTTATGTACTGCCTTTTAGCCTACACGAAGGCTATTGGCTATTGCTATTGAAGGGAATATTGCCTATTGTAGCACGGAAATGTAAAGAAAAAAAGAAAATACATTAATTTGACACACACATTTTACAGAGACGATATAGGTAGGAAGGAACATAAATCTATACATATATCGGCCCACCGAAATAGGTAAGAACCGTGGTGGGCTCAAAATTACCTAGGTACTTTTTCCTCTCGGCAACGCGCAATATAAAGTACAGAATGCCTCTACCTATATCTCTTGCTTGGTAGGATGTTAATTTACCTGAGGGCCCGGTGGCTGTGGCGGCGGAGATCAAAGGGAAATGTTAGTCAAGTGGTCAAGGGGTCAAGGAATGTCAAAGTTCGTGTGAATGTACTGACGATGAGTACATTCACACGAACTTTGACACTGCGTCAGTTTGACTGGACCTTAACTGATCTGCTTAGAACGACTAGATCAGATACGCCAGAAATGTTTTATAAGTAGTTATTTTTAGTGAAATTTAACAAAGTTTAATGTAGTGACACATTATTTTGTTTATATCTTAAAGTGTACAATAAAGTATTGTACACTTTACCTCTGTGGCGCAGTGGGCGTAGGTCCGCCTGGGACGCAGAAGGTTGCGGGTTAAATTCCCGCCACGGGACAAATGTTTGTATCTGCAAATATTTGTCTCAGGTCTGGGTGTTTTCTATGTATATTATGTATGTATTTACAAAAAAAAATGTATATAAGTAGTATATCAGTCATGTAGTTCCCATAATACAAGCTCTGCTTAGTTTGGGGCTAGATGATGCTGTGTGAAAATGTCCAGCATTATTTATTTATTTATTTATTCATTCATTCATTTAGTGGAAAAGACCAACATTGTCTTTGGATGAATTTTCCCCCTCGAAAAAATTTAAAATGTAATCCTTTTATGCATAATCACTCACTAACTTTAGCGGGTCGCAAACTCTAACCCTGTAATTTTGTAACACTTCACAGAACACTTTTTGCACGCTGGTAAAGATAGTAAGTGATAATGAACACTTAAGAGAGTAAGGGCCCCTTAGCACGTGCTTCAAACAGTAAAGGAAATATGGAATACTAGTTTCTGCCCACGGCTTTGCCCACGTAGAACCCGGATAAAAAGTAGCCTATGTGTTAATCTGATATATAAGCTAAATTACTGTAAAGTTTCATCAAAAACCGTTCTGTAGTTTTTGCGTGAAAGAGTAACAAACATCCATCCTCACAAACTTTCGCGTTTATAATATAAGTAGGTTATGATTAAGTAAAATAGTAGTGTAACAAACTAGTTAAAAAAGTTTATATCGTCACAAAATTAATAGTGACGATAATTCTACAGTATTATAGCCTATGTGTTATTCTAATGTATAGGCTATATTACTGAAAAGTTTCATCCAAATCCGTTCTGTAGTTTTTGCGTGAAAGAGTAACAAATATCAATTCTCACAACTTTCGCGTTTTTAATATTAGTAGGATTACATCATTCTATCGTTTTCAAACATTTTATAGTTTTCAAAAATTATATCGTTTTCAAACATCCTATCTTTTTCAAACATTCTATTGGTTTGTTGCAGCGCCGCCTAGTAACTTGCGGCAATAAAACCTATTGAAAACAAACCTGAAGCCATCCAAATTGATTGCAATCCGATAACCCGTTTTGGAGATAAAAGGTAACAGACAAATAAACAAACAACCTTTTTTGGTAAAGACTTCGTGATAAGTCGCGGGTAAAAAACATGAACAAATCCATCCTCACAAACTTACGCGTTTATAATAGACTAGCTGCGCCCCGCGGTTTCACCCGCGTAGGTTTTTTATTTTATACTCGTGATAACTTCGAAATTAAATATCTGATTCGAATAAATTAAAAAGTATTTTACTGCTACATAAATACCCTTGATGATACAAGTATTTATTTGAATAACAATTATTACTACGATACGAATGTAACCAACTTTTGTTTCTACAGGCGATTTAATTCCATTTTAGAACACAAAAATTACTAATGTGACTTAACTATCATAGTTAGATATATTCCCCCGAGGACTTTTTTGTAGACAAAAATGAGTACTTTAATTATGTAGCACATATTTTTTATGTATCATCAATAGTTTTCTCAGCGCACGCCAAATAATGAATTTTATAGACAAAATTTTGCTACTTTTGGGTTACATTGTAATTTCTTTATGATCTCTATTTTTTTTAAAATAAATTATAGCCTATGTTTACTTCATGATAATTTAGCTTTCTATTAGTGCAAAAAAGGGTTAAAATCGGTCCAGTAGTTTCGGAGCCTATTCGATACAATCAAACAAACAAACAAAACAATTTTCCTCTTTATAATATTAGTATAGATTGAGTTATTTTTATTTCGTCTTTTTGTGTAGCACATACTTTTCACTAAATTTAATTTATTTAAGAACAAAATGTATATCTATTACTTTACATGTTATATTACCTTCATTGATAGCTGGCATCCAAAGTTAACCTATTGGTTAATCTCATATATTTACGTACTGAGCTTGCGATCTGATGTCTATCATGGGAATTACAAACGTGAGCGTATTTTTTATTTGAAGGAGATACCCGTAGATACAGTAAGTAGATACCATTTATTCTTTTCACTCCCAACTACCCCCCGCGAGGGGTGTGGCGGGTGGCGAGGGATAAAAGCGGATAGCCTTTGTTGGCCCCCCTTACTCCGGACTTCCATCGAACAACGGAAATGGCATTGGAAAATGATTGGGCTTTTAGCTGATTGCACTTCTTCTTTGTTAGCCAATTACGTGGTTTTTGCATTTTTTTATACAACTTAGGTAAGTGGTAAACAAGCATACGGCCCACCTATAAGTAAGCGGTTACCTTAACCTATGGACGCTTGCAAAACCAGTGGGCCAATGCTGAGTTACGAATGTTTTCAAAACTCGTCGAAACGATGACCGTTTTGACAAATATTGCGTAAAAATCTTGTCGATAGCCGTATGCCGATACGGTTAAAAATTCAGTATATACCCTCAGTGGTATCACTAGTGCATTGCCGAGACATAACGAATGAAAAATCTCATGTACCTGTAATTTCACCGGCACCCATACCCTTAAATCCGGAACACAGTAATGCGAATGCATTGTACAAAAACCACCTTACTGCGAGAGATCGTCAATCCATGACCTCCGTTATCAATAACTGTCACGAGGTCAGGGATACTGGAACATTGCTGTCATCAACCCAGAGTCTTCCGCTATTTAATAGAGTTGAGCTGGTTGGGAGGTTAGAAGAAAGATAATGCACAATACACCCCAATGAGGGACGTCGTCAGTGTAAACCTTAGTTCCCCCACTTAGAATTATAAATAGAAGTTTCTCACTTGACCTATTCGGAAAGACTGCGTGGCGGGAATAAAATGTATTTTTTCTCCCTAGGGGTGATCCCTGTGTGCCGTCTACCCTTAATCCATAACGGAGGTGTTTTGCGGTCACGACAAGAGGAATGGGATAAAAATATAATGGTAAAGTAAATTCGATTGAGCTAGTGGCCAATTTTGCTGATTTTGGTGTCTTTGACTGTGATTAATTTAAGATTTAGTATTTTATTAAATACTAGTTTTCCGCCCGCTGACTTGTGTAGATAATATGAGTGCTTCTCGCCCCTAGTCCCCTGTTCCCCGCCCTACCTCATCCTCGTACTCGCATCGCACTGCCCGTGTTAACTATAGCGCCGCAATATCTTTATTAAATTTCAACTGTCTTTATTAAATTTCAACAACAATTTTAAGTCTGTTCTTGATATAAATTATTATTCGTATTACATATAAAAGTCAAAGTCAAAGTCAAAGTCAATAGGTTTTTATTCATTGAAATCACAAGGATCATATAGAAACGTCAACTTAAAAACTATACGTGAATCTAAAATGTTAAAGTGAATTTACGCCGGTTCCTCGCGCGCGACCAAGCATAGAAGAATCAGGCAACAAACTCTGCTTGGTTATTTTTTTGATGATCCTTCATTCAGCTTTAGTGTGGTGCCAATCGAACGTAAATGAACGAGACTCATTTATAGAAAAAAGTACTAGTCAGAGACTTAAATAAAGTCTAAAAAGTATCAACCTAAGTTCTTATGACAACACACTATACGCTTTATAATAGTAATGCTTAACCTATTCTTAAAAAATATGATACCACAGATATACAATTCCACAATTAAGCTAACGAAGGAGCGGAGCGACGACATCGGGCCATGCAGTTTCATCGTCAATATAGGCATTTAAGGTGTAATACGCCTTCTTTATTAGATTGTTCTTTACCTCTATATAAGATTTAAATCTTCGAATAGGCAGCTCGGTTACATTTTCCGGAAGCTTATTATAGAAGCGTACAGAGTTTCCCATAAAAGACCCATTGGACTTTTCTAATCTAAATTTCGGGATGAGTAATTTATTTTTGTTTCTAGTATTAATGTTATGGACATCACCTTTTTTATAAAACAAGCGCTATTTTTATGCGTGTACATTAAGTTTTCATAAATATACTGTGAAGTTACTGTCATAATGTTTATTTCTCTGAATCGTTCTCTCAAAGAATCACGAGGCTTCATATTATAAATGGCACGTATTGCTCTTTTTTGTAACACAAAAATTGTTTGAATATCTGCTGCCTTCCCCCACAGTAAGATACCATATGACATGACACTATGAACGTAGCTGAAATATACTAACCTAGCTGTGGCTTCATCAGTAAGGTGTCTAATTGTTCTAACTGCATATGCAGCAGAACTAAGTCTACCTGCAAGTGCTTCTATTTGCGGACTCCATTGCAATTTTGAATCAATATGGAGTCCTAAAAATATAGTAGAATCTACTAGATTTGTATTTATGTTTCTCCATTTAATTTAATGTCGGTGTCATACTGAATTACGTTAGGCAAAGTGAATTTCATACACTTAGTTTTTTTAGCATTCAGTAGAAGATTATTGACGGTAAACCAGTCAAGAACTTTCGATAGAGATAAGTTTACATCGTCGTAATTAGCTTTATATCTATCAACTTTGAATATTATAGAAGTATCATCCGCAAATAGAACTAAATTACATAAGTTTTCCACGAAAAAGGGAAGATCATTAACGTATACCAGAAACAAAAAAGGGCCAAGTATCGAACCCTGCGGCACCCCCATGTCAATAGTAGATCCCAAAGACCTCTCACCACCGACCTCAACCCTTTGAACTCTATTGGATAAGTAAGACTGAACAAGATCCAGTGCTTTATTTCGAATGCCGTAATGATTCAATTTGGATATTAAAGTACCATGATTTACGCAATCAAAAGCCTTGGACAGATCGCAGAAAACTCCAATAGCATTCTGCGCGTTCTCCCAAGCTTCCAATATGTGCTTTAAGAGCAAGGTTCCAGCATCGGTTGTAGATCGACCTTTGGTAAATCCAAACTGATTATTATGAAGTAGCCCATTATGGTTGAAGTGTGTCAATAGTTGAGAAAGAATAATTTTTTCAAAGATTTTACTTAGCGCGGGCAATACAGAAATCGGTCTATAATTTGCTGGATCTCTAACATTTCCAGACTTGAACAAAGGAATTAATTTACTGTATTTCATAAGATCAGGAAATAGTCCTTCATCAACACAACTATTGAAAACATGGGCTAAACACGGAGCGATATCAATGATTATCGCACCTAGAACTTTTGTCGATATTCCCCATAGGTCTTCAGTATTCTTTATGTTTAGTGACTTAAATGTTTTTAGAATACTATCTGCATTAACGTATCCAAAGCCAAACACGACTTCACATTTTTCAACACTTGACTCTAATAAAGAAGTCGCTCTAGCGGCTGAAGAGTTTAACGCTTGGGTTACAATTTTAGGTACACTAGAGAAAAAACTATCAAATGCATTTGCAATATCAATATTATTTGTCAGTATTTTATTTTCTAAGTTCAGATTTATATCTTTAATCCGGATTTTAGATTTTCCTGTTTCATTATTTATCAGTTTCCAAGTAGCCTTAATTTTATTGGAAGATTTTGCAATTTTATTTCTTAAATGCATTGATTTTGCGGCATGACAAACTTTTTTGAAAGTTTTGGAATAATTCTTTACGTAAAAGATAAACGTAGGATCGTGTAGCATCGACTCCCTAGTTGCGTATAGATCATATAATTTATTCCTACTTTTATAAATAACTGGTGTAGCCCATTCAGCAAATCCAACACGTGCTTTAGTTTTACAAGTTTTTAAATTAAAAATATTACTGTGTGCCTTATTGATAACATTTGTCAAAATAGTAAAAATTTCATTAGGGTCATCCATGCATGGAACTAGAGACATTTGAGATTTAATACTGGCCTGGAATTTCTTAATACGGCTCTCAGTGATAGGCCGGTAAGTGAATTCTTGGGGCTCATTTTCTAAGTTACAAGTAAATAAGGCACTGTGACCATAATGATCTAAACATAGTAGATAACATATCCATCGTACGTAACCCTCTCCACACGAGTTCAGCTTGCATTAGTCTGGTTTTATTGTTGTGCCTGATATGATAAATAAAGCGTTATCATGTTGTCTTTAACGAATTCAAACCAAGTTTCAAGCAAATCTGACCTCGCGCAAAAATATCCTATAAAAACTTTAACAATCCACGGGGTGCATATTGTTAAGCTTCAGGGGTAGTTTTGAAAAAACGTCTACGTGCTGTAAGGCAGGTACCCTTCAAATTTCACTAACTTATTGACAGACAACGCAGAGCGGCTTAGGCTCTGCGTTGTCTGTCAATAAGTTAGTCAGTCACGGTAAACTCCTTTGTTATGATTTAATTTTATTATCTTATTATTTTAAGAATATAATAAAAATAAAGATATAAGAAAAATAATTCTTATCAAAATAAGAAAAATAAATAATTCCAAATTTTATTTCTGATTTTACTATTCGACTAGCCGCAGTGCGAAAGTGCATATTTTAATCAAAATATTGTATAGATTTAGCTTACTAAAATTGCTAAGAGAGTGTCTGATAGGGAAATAAAAATGATATTAAACACACATTTTATCTTATTTATTTAGTAAAAATAAAAATAATAAATACTCAAAATGTGGGTGTAATTTTTTTTTCTGTAGGACTACTTGCAATATTTTGTTTATTTATTTATATTTTTGCAACTATGAGATGTTTCGATTCTTAGCCATTTTTTTCTGTCGTAACCTTTACTCTTCTTTAATGTATTAGATATTTAGTGGACAGAAAATGAAATGCAAATATATTACGGGTAGAATAAGGAATAGTTGTATTATTACTACATACCTATTTTAACTTGGAACCCCCAAGTATGAAACACGAGTAAAAAATGGACTACACCAAGCCAAAAATTTGATTTACAAAGCATTAAACGCAGATAGAAAATGGACAGCAACAAGCCAAGAATTCAATTTACTCAAAGCATGAAACGCGGGTAGACAATGGACTACATCAAGCCAAAAATTTGATTTAGGTACAAAGGATAAAATGCGGATAGAAAATGGACAGCAACAAGCCAAGAATTCAATTTACTCAAAGCATGAAACGCGGGTAGACAATGGACTACATCAAGCCAAAAATTTGATTTAGGTACAAAGGATAAAATGCGGATAGAAAATGGACAGCAACAAGCCAAGAATTCAATTTACTCAAATCATGAAACGCGGGTAGACAATGGACTACACCAAGCCAAGAATTCGATTTATTCAAAGCACGAAACGCGGGTAGAAAATGGTCTACACCAAGCCAAGAATTCGATTTACCATGAAACATGGATAGAAAATGGACTACACCAAGCCAAGAATTCGATTTACTCAAAGCACGAAACGCGGGTAGAAAATGGTTTACACCAAGCCAAGAATTCGATTTACTTTAACCATGAAACACGGATATAAAATGGACCACAACAAGCCAAGAATTCGATTTACTCACGGCATGCCAAATGACATGATTTACTACCGTTACCTCAAGATGAAGATTCTGTTACCGGTAAACTACAGCGGTCAATGCTCTAGCCATCTCTCAGACTAGTCTGTATGCAACGCTAACATAAGGATGTCGTGGTTTCCATACAACAACTGTATCTATTTGAAATAGTATAGTATAGGTACTTATTTAAAGTTGAAATAACTAATTAGATAGCTGAAATAACTCAAGAGGCGCAAATATAGAAGTCTCGACAGAGCTTACTTATTTGAGTCTTACGGGGTTGAGACTCTGGGTCCATGGGGAAACGGGGCCCTTCGCGTTTTCATAATTCTTTCAGGGCAGGTCGAAACGACGCATTACCAGAGAGCTGGCTCTTATCTGGGTCAACGCATTAGCATTGCCATTCAGCGTGGCAATACCACCCTCTAGGCCAACATGGCTATTATTATTCAATTCATATACAACATTTCTGGTTAACCTACTGGTTGGTTGTACCTACTACTATTATTATATTGTTTAAAAATAAGTCGTTATAATGTGCCAAAACTTTATCTTATCTCATCATAATCTTTGAAAACACCTCTTTCTAACATATTTATCTTCATCATATAAAAACACCGTAATCCACTTTAAGCCAATTTATTCATAGATTTTTAAAACGACTTACGACTTTTATAATTTTAGTAGTATATAACCTCGTTCATTGGTTTTCTTTACACGTCATTGATTTTAAAATGTACAATTTCTATGTTAATTTGATCTATCAATTTTATTTACTTTATGAGTTACATTTATAATTAATGCAGATAGTCTAAGTAATTTGCTTTTATAAGTGGTCTTAGAAATAATAATAATAAACCTTTTTTATTTCTTAGACGAAATATTCTTATGTTCTTAATAAATTTTTTTTTAATACTAGTTTTAATCAAGGCACCTTTCGGGTATAGGACTTCGAGATACCTATTATTTATTAATCCCGACTTAAAAGATCGGTGCTATACTTTAAACTGCAATATTATGTGTGTGTTTGTTTCGGATTTTCCAGATAGGTAAATACGAGCGCTAAGATTTCAATGTAGGTATATTTTTGTATAAATAATATGTCTGCATACATTTTATTCATATTCATAAATATCGGAGGTCACTTTTAAAAATGTTGTTGCCTGCTTCAATGATCTTGGGGAAAATGCAGAACCTATTTCTAATACTACCGGTCTCTCACAAAACAGTTTTTTTTATTCGTTTTCACCTCAAATAGTTTATGACCTACTTTACTTATATACCTACTCTAAGTACCTATAAAACCTTTGTGAGAAAAAAATTACTGCCATTATCTTAATATCATATGATGGAAATAGGTTCTGCATTTCAAGATCATGAAAGCAATCAACAACGTTTTTGAAACAGATCTCCGATTTTTATGAAGCTGCACACTTTAGTACCTAGTTTGATTTTGTTGAAGTTTATGAAGAACAGGATTGAGAAGATAGGTATAATATAGAATTTTAAAGCAGTACTTTTTTGTGAGAAAGCCGGCGTTTATGCGATAAGGTAATGATCAAATGAATCAAACGTGTGGATTTTGTACATCCGAGAAAAAAAAGCTAGTTTATGTAAGTTTGTTTGTTAGTCTGTTTCCATTAGTGTGCCTTTATGTAAGGTTCTTAGATAAGTTTAGTTTATTTTTTTAAGATACGCCGTCATGAGTTATCTAATAAATTTTGTGTATATAAAATATTCAATTAAGATTTTCTTGCTCAAGAAAATGACTTGAACAGTCGAAAATTGTAATGATTGGTCGAATAAATTAAACATAGTACCTGATAGAGTAAGAGTTTTTAAATTTTGTAAAAATATAATATTTTTATTACAAAGATTAGCTAAGCTAGGTATATTCATAGAATTAAAATTATCGTGGTTTGGTATCATTTTAGAATATAATTACGACTATATCACTTTACTATTCTCCTGCTGACGTTTCGTTGACCGTTAAGAGGTCCTTCCTCATAAGCACCGTCCGCGACCACGCTCGCAGTCGCAGTTAGTCGTAATTATATTCTAAAAAGCTAGGTATTTAAGTAGTATATCAGTCATGTAGTTCCCATAATACAAGCTCTGCTTAGTTTGGGGCTAGATGATGCTGTGTGAAAAATGACCAGCATTATTTATTTATTTATTTATAAATGTTGGTTATATAAATTCGAATATATCTGTAGGTCTAATAATACAATCGTGTTGGCCAACATTTATGGACCATAAAACTATTTTAATCCCTCGATTAGTATTCCACGACCGACCGTCAATTAGTGGTTGGTGTTGCCATCCTTCTTCACTGTTTCCATAATCGGGCGGTTGTTTTTGCACTTAAACGGTCTAAGTTAATCGACTGAAGAGAAGTGATGACTGTAAATTACTTTATTGAAAATTAAAAAGGACCATTTCTACTAATATAAACCGTAAAAAGGTATGTATGTTAAACAAGTCAAACATAAATATTGTCAAGTAAAAAAGTTAACCAAAAATAAAAATAATAACGGTCAGTATAGTGATCGTCCCCTGCTGCGGCTCCATGTTGAGAAAGATTTTCCACAAGATTAGCTCAGTTAAACAAAATTGCCTACTAGCAGTGTAATAAACTGGTAACACCACGTAATGCGTGCGTGCTTGGAGTTGCACGCCGAAAAAACTCGCGGCAGTCCAGTCTGACCTGTTTTGAGCTTCGCAGAATCGGCTTGTCGAGAAAAAAAAAACAAAATTGCCATTTATCGAGCGAGCGCAGGATGCGGGAATGTTGTCAAGGCTTACTACTTTTTAATCTATACTAGCTGAATTTAAGTTAAAATAAATTTTAGCTGGGTGTAGATAAAACTAAGGTAAAATATAATATTAATTGCATTTAAGTGGGTTTTCATACTTAACAAAATAAAACACTTCTAGGGCCTGGTTTACACCATATAGGATATAGGATGAATAAAAATCACTAAAAGATAAGGCAAAAATATGAACAACATGTATTCATAGTATATTTTATTTGAGCCATGCATCATCTGAATGAGTTTATAAAATAACATAGAGTCGTTTAATATATGTAATGTTTAAGTGATAAATTATAATAAAAAAGAGAACCAACAAAAACTTGAAAATGAGTAGGTACCTGACTGTATTTTACTCTTTAACCAAATGAAAAAAACTAAAATTGAAAAGCATGTTTTTATGGTCCGGGAAAACACGAAAACACACTTCAGAGAACAAATACGAGTAAAGTGTTCCAGTAAAATCAAGCGTTTCTTAAAGTGGGATGCACTTTCATATTTTGGCTGATTTACTTTTTTTTTCAGCACATAGTTCCAGCAAAATATGCAATCTTGTTCGTGCAATTGGGTTAAATTTTATCTGAAACTATAGCTTTGCCACGGCCCCCGACCGACCCACCGCGTCGCATCGCACGCACGAGCTATTACTTCTTTTGCTCAGCTCTTAAGTTTCGTAGCGGCTATAGCCTATAGTTAAATTTAGATAGCCATAGATGTTAACGCTGAAAGCCTTCATCATGAATTGGGTTATCAAATGCGAAAATATGTTTCAAATCCAACTGGGTAGTTAGCGCGTTCTGACAAAAAACAAAGAAAAACAAACTCTTCAGGTTTATTATTAATACATATTATTATATATATTAAGTACACCAGAGTTGTATATTACCAAATTCAAAATTCAAACACCGCCAGTTTATTTTTTCTTTAAAGGTTTCACCAATATAATACACTAGCTTCTGCCCACGGCTTCGCCCGCGTGGTACCTAAAAAGTAAATAGATAAAAAGTAGCCTATGTATTATTCTGATTTTAAGCTATATTACTGTAAAGTTTCATCAAAATCCGTTCAGTAGTTTTTGCGTGAAAGAGTAACAAACATCCATCCTCACAAACTTTCGCGTTTATAATATTAGTAGGATAGGATAGTAGGCTAGGATAATATTAGGTACACCAGAGTTGTGTATTACCAAATTCAGAATTCAAAGGCATTTTATTTTTTCTCTAAAAGGTTTTACCAATTTAGTACATTTTGAATGAGGCCAAAGCCTTTTTTGGTGGTAAAACGAGCACGCCGGAATCAAGTGACATTACATTACTAAAATTAACCTTTGGCATAAAAGTTTTATAAGTACCTACACAATTAATTTTGATGTTTAATTGTTATTATACTTAATTGGAATTGTTTTAAATTGTCGTGTAATGCGTAATGCTTGCTATATATTTTTTTAATGGTAAGCTTATTTTGAAATTTCGCTGATTCTTCCATGTAAGCAATACATGACGTTTAATTTTGCAGTCTAGGCATAAATATCAATCATCTAGCCTCGTTTTTGAACAAAGCAGGAAGGTACCTAATTAGACAGATAACTAAAACAATGTGGTCAGCCCCCTACGAGTTTGCATCGTCTATTGAAACATGGCGATAAAATCTTTCTAAGCACCGTAATATTAAAGTTAATTAAATTTTGCAAACATTAACTTGTTTTTACCAGAGATGTCAGGAGTCCATTATACGCGTTGCCTGTTAGGGTATATCCGAAAAGGTTTATACCGTCCTTGATACAAATCGATTGCTCAAATGCTTAAAAATCATCGTTGATACAAATCGATTGCTAAATCGCTTTTCAACCGGATAAGCCGTTTCGGAAATAAATTGTAACAGACGAACGGCTCTCTTAGCTTTTATGATAAGTGCCCTGAAAAATGCCTTTAGTATAGGTACTATAAGAATCCAATTTAGGACATGTTTTGTTGATGTTAATGATAAAAAAAACTGAATTCTTGCTAGTATGGTTTTAAGAACCTTTTATTGTCGTGAAATTATATTACGATAGGTGGATACTCAATCTCACTTTTTATTTATTTTTTATCAAAGTGATCAAAAAATATATCCTTTAAATTTAACCATAAAGGTCCACTTCCAGATGTTCACTAAATTAAAAAACCAAGTAGAGCACTCAACATTAGAAACGCTTCACAAATAATAAGTCTGTAGGTACAAACGTTTTTCACAAACAATTAAAATCCGAACTGCAATAAATCTTAAGTTAAAGCAAAACCTCATTTTAAACCTCTTTGTTTCATAATGACTGCATTGTGCTATTATGTATTGTAGCATCAGAATAAATTACTGCGGCCATGTTGCATGAATCAGTTGGCCACAGTTTGCTACAGATGTTCTATGCGCAAAAAAATATGGATGGCGTTACGTAATAGGCAGCTATTTAGGGTTGCCACTAAAAATCTTAGTATAATCCTTGGAATAAGAGGGCAACTACATAAATGTTCAAAACAAAAAAACGCATTATAGGTACATAATTGGAAATTATGAATAATGCGAAACGAATAAAAACATTTTACGTATTGGTACAAAGTAATTTCTATGAAAAAGTAGTCAGTTCCATACTCCTACCTAATTAGAGGTCTTAAATACTACACTGAAAAAATGAAATGTATTTTGTTTCAGTGAATAAAATTGTCAAGAACATTTTAAAAGTGCAAAAAGAGATAAAAGGAAGGTAAAAAGAAAATAACAGGCACATGAGACTTTCACCCGTTATGTCTCAGGGTCGGCAACGTGCGAGTGATATCTCTGGCGTTGCAAGCGTCCCTAAGTTACGGTAACCTCTTATCAACCAGGTGGGCCGTATTCTTGTTACCCACTTTAATTTCGACTTTATACTGTTGAAGATAATGGAGGGGTTTCATTGCCATCTTGAACTAATCATTCAAGGTTGAAAACATATTGCGCTGCTCTGAGTAGACCATTAAAAAAAGTGAAATGTGAAGTCTCAACATTTTAATAAATTGAATAGGCAAGGCAAGTACAAAAACAAAAACAATTATCATCTTTTTAACCTTCGACAAAGAAAGGGGTTATATATAAATTAAATGCGTGTAACTTTGTATCAGTCTGTAACATCGTAACAGATAAAAAAATCTGATTTATTTGTTTGAAAGTTAACTTTATCGAGATTGTTCTTAGCTATGATTTAAAAAAATCAGATTAGCCAATTGAAGTTCATCAGCTTTATAATTGGTAGCATTTATTTACAAAACGGCTTATAGCAAAGCCTTTTTTTTTAAAATCGATTTGTGCCTAGGGGCGCGCTGCAATAGACGTAAGAACACGTCCTGACGTATTTTTTGTTGACGATTTTACAAAAATGTATTTTTGACATCCCTATTCGAAGTGCAGTTACAGTAAGTAGCTCTATAGGTAGTTATGCCGCCCGGAAGCTGTTGCGGCGACTGTGTACTGACAAGGATAAAATAACAGTGTCTACGTCCTAAAACACTAAGCATAGTTTAAATCGTTCATAAACTCGAACTAAACAACTCAACTCGTTTGTACTATTTTACGAATTGCAAAAATGATAAATATATAAATATTTTTATTTGAGAATATGGTTCTACTTCAGAGATATAAATGCTTCCTTGTTTTTAAGCTTTTAAAAGGAATAACGAAAATATAACCCTTTTCCTATTTGAATTGCCATAATAAACAAACAAACAAATACCAAATTATTTTTGTATTTTTATACAGACACATACATACCTAGTACCTAGTCCCATATTAGGATTCTCTGTATCGTGGGTATCAGAAACTACGAGTACCGTGTTACCAAAACACCCAAACACGAAACAAATATGAACATGCAAACATTTGGGGCTAAATGATGCAGTGTGAAAAATGTCCAGCATTATTTAAATATTTGTCCCGCAGCGGGAATCGAACTCGTACTGTTTGCCTCGCAGCTAGTTACCCGCCGCATCACCGCGGTCATCAGCAAAGGATTTTACGAAATATCGCCTCGAGACGGCATAAAATTTGCATCAATATTGAGCAAACGTGTGTTCTCTGGATAGACATAATTAAGTGCAGTGATTGTGACACTTGAATCCTACTACTATTATAAACCTGAAAGTTTGTGAGGATGGATGTTTGTTACTCTTTCACGCAAAACCTACTGAACGGATTTTGATGAAACTTTAAAGTAATATAGCTTATACATCAGAATAACACACAGCTACTTTTTATCCGGGTAGGCATAAATAATAATAATAAAGACTTTTTTATTTCCTTACAGACTAATTTTAGAAATTATTTTAGGAAGAATATACAAACTTACTCGTATTTTAATTAGTAACCCCGCTTTGGGTAAAGGCCTTCTCCAGTTAACTCCATTCCTCTCTGTCTCCGGCTACGAGCATCCATTATTACCCAGCAGTTTCTATGATGTCATCTGTCCATCATTTTCTTGGTCGAGTATGTCTTCTTTTTCCACTAAGTCCTGTCCATGACGAACCGTAAAATCCTACTAATATTATAAACGCAAAAGTTTGTTAGGATGGATATTTGTTACTCTTTCACGCAAAAATTACTAAACGGATTTTGATGAAACTCTACAGTAATATAGCTTATACATAAGAATAACATATAGGCTACTTTTTATCCAGCCATCACGTGGACAAAGCCGTGGGCAGAAGCTAGTATTATCAACGCGAAAGTTTGTGAGGATGGATGTTTGTTACTTATTCACGCAAACACTACTGAACGGATTTAATGAAACTACAGTAACATAGGTTATACATCAGAATAACACATAGGCTACTTTTATCCGCGTACCACGCGGGCGAAGCCGTGAGCAGAAGCTAGTGTATAAATAATGACAAGCTAGTATCCCGCCGGCTACCGTTCGAGTTGCAAGTCTCGGTCGAATGACTAAGCAATTTGTCAGCATAGCGCGAGCCAGTGGCCCATAGATCAACAATGTCGAGACGCAATTGATGACGGATATCTACTATCGAAATAAGATAGCAGGCCTTGGAGTCTTGGATTATGAAAGCGAAGGATAGAGAAGATTGGAGACTTTTAAAAGTCTCCAATCTTCTCTATCTTTTCGGGTATAGGCCTTCTTCAATTGAAGTAGGCCTATATAGGCCAAGGGGTCCTTAATCATCTGTACTTGTTTATAAATAAATAAATAATGCGGGACATTTTCACACAGCATCATCTAGCCCCAAAGTAAGCAGAGCTTGTGTTATGGGAACTACATGACTAATATACTACTTATATACCTATGTACATATTTTTTTGTTGTAAATACATACATAATATACATAGAAAACACCTAGATCCCGAGACAAATATTTGCAGATACAAATATTTGTCCCGCGGAGGGAATCGAGCCCATAACCTTCTGCGTCTCAGGCGGGCATTCGCCCACTGCGCCACAGAGGTCGTCACCCACAGATTTATATGTTACTAGCATCTGCCCACGGCTTTACTCGCGTGGTACCCGGATAAAAAGTAGCCTATGTGTTATTCTGATGTATAAGCTATATTACTGTAGTTTAAAAAAATCGTTCAGTAGTTTTTGCGTGAAAGAGTAACAAACATCCATCCTCACAAACAAAAGCTCTGATTACAATCTAGAATTACCAACACTTTCTTATCCAACTAAAGTGTCAAAAAATCATACGACCCACAGTAGGATCTACAGTTACCTACTATGATTCAGTGATTTGTTGCGATCTGGAGGTAAGTATCTAGATCTGTTGACCGAGTGTTCTTAGTTGTCTACCCTATCAATCGAATACCAGGACAGGGTCTAGTGTGAAAGGAAAACTAAGCGTGAGGTATTTGTGACAGGCATTAACGTCAACAGAAAGTGGTATTTGTCTAGCTCCCCAGGACGGGTTATACATACCCATATATACATACATACATGATAGAGGTCACAAAATAGCCTCTGTCAAAAAATTGGGTGAATGAATTGGCGATAAAATTGCACATTGCAATTTTTAAGAATTTTCCGATTTTTAAATTCGTTTTTTGACATTTAAATTCTTATAAATTGTTTCTAACATTTCTCCGCATTACTCAAAGGATGTGTTTCATCATTGTTGTATTCGAGCCACCTTCCTTATTTTACTGATTATGTTTTGTGTGAGCATTGCCGAGCAGTCAATTATGTTCGAACATGTTTTCGAGATGGTGAATTTAGCCTACAAAACCACCTTATACCATATAAGTAGGGTGATTTCGTCAAAAATATAAATAAATAATGCTGGACATTATTGCTTGCAATAGGAAAATGCACAGGTTAAAGTAGTTAGGTACATAGGCGAACTTAATCCTAATAAGCACTAACCATTGTTTGTTAAAAAAATAATATAGTTTTTATCGCCAAACTTTGTGGACCATGTAATAAAATTGAGAAGAGCATACACGAGTCAGCGGTTTTAAATCTTGTAATAACTTACTTGATTAATGAATAGATTACCAAAACAGTAAGGTATTTTATATTTTTTATAGACCCTCATTTGACCCTCATCTGTGGATGTCATGGGATATGTTGCAGTTCGTGATTCGTCATTTTGGAGTAAACAACAAGTAAGTTGCAGTACGTGCGTTCTGCTACGGGGTGAAAAAATACCTAAACCTTTTGTTGCATTTCGTGCGTCGAGTATTTATGAATAGCTTGAACCAGTAATACCATAGATATACATAAACAAAACAAAGGCAAAGGCTTAGCTATGATTCTTAACCTATTTTTTACAGGTGTTTGTAGGATTATATAAAAATGATGATAAGTTTATTGGAGGACAATATTACAACGGTTGGTGATTGTCTCGAACTCATTTTACACAATCGATGGAACACGAACGGCCTGTCGATGGAACACGAAACATGCATATTATATTTTCAGGAAAGATAGAATACAGTAGCGTTTTAAACCTTTATCTCACTGAGAAAAAAATAACAAATCCTAAACTATCTTTTCCATTGACTGGTATAATGCTTGTCAGGTCTATGAATGAAATCCATTAATGTCTAGTCAGCGCTTATCTTGTTCACGATAAATTCATCTTAGATTGGGCCTGATTGGATGTCTCAATTGATGGATGTTGTGTTTTGTATAGAAGACCCGTTACTTGGTTGTCAATTAAAGTCTTGTTTGGTTTTGGTCTGTTAAAAGAACATTGATGCGGATTACAAAAGTTAAGAGATTAATGAATAAATATATATATCTTTGTACACTAGGATAGGATGATGAGGAAAATATATTTAGTACAAATTGAAAAATTAAAATAATATGCAATTCAAAAAGACTATTATACTCCTAAAAATTGAAGATTTTTCGGGTCGAGTAAATAAACAATGTATTAAAAAAAAACAATGCATTGTCATAACCTATTTGAACTAAATCATTTCAGTATCTGTATAGTATAGGAGCTAAATAAAATAAATTTTGTTCATAATATTAACCAATGGTTTTTTGATAAAGCGCGATGGTATTTTCAAGATAAATCGTGAAATGTAAGTAGCTTTTGAAAATAGTTAAAAAAAAGTGCAATTTATCATGTATTTCGTCAGTATTATTACCTCCTATCTAGACGGTATAGTTTTAATTTTATAATGCGCATATCCTCTTTTTAATATGGACAATATTTTTTTTTTTGTGTATAGTTAAGTAAAAGTAATATTTGTCTGAAATAAAAATGATTGAATTTGAATTATGGTCAAGGTTAAAGTCAAAATTTATTCCTTCATTTATCATTAGGATCACTTTGAAACGACGCATTAAGTGTACTTAGTACCAATAATTTCGTTATTTCGATAGGTTTCTGTTTATGATAACATCCAAATATCATTCGCTCATTCATAAGAACGGTTCGCATCGTTAACTCACTTACTCTCTGTCATCTATGTCAATAGACGCTTTACAGTGTCAAACAAAAAATAAATTAAAATTCAGAGAAATAATAGGTTAATGTATTACCCATATATGATTAGAAAAACTGTCATATTATTGCTGATACCTAACATGCAGGGGAATTTTATTTATAAAAACATCAAAATATCATTCGCTCATTCATAAGAACGGTTCGCATCGTACACCCACTCGTTCTCTCTCATCCATGTCAAAGTACCGACGCTTTAATGTACAAAAATAAATCAAATAAAATTCAGAGTTCTTGTTATTTTACTAACAGTTTCTTCTATTTCGAGTTGACAGTATTTTTCAGGTAGATCTATAAGTAACAACCTTTACATATTCACCATATCAATCTCGCCAGGTGTCTGTGTAGTCTCCGACGCCAACGTCCCCGAGCTGATAAGAATATCACACGCGTTATCAGTTTCCTGTCAGCTGCCGCAGATTAGCTACCACGCAAGCATCAATTGTTTCCATATAGGTTTCATTGATAAGTCAATTAATTCTAAGACGAGAAGAAAATGTAAAAGTAGGTAAAGAAAATCTGGAATAAGATTGATAATACTTTATTTTTTTTAATTAATAATACTTTTATTCATACAATTACCTATATACAAGTAGCTATATACAAAAAATACAGATAGAACAGCAAGCTATCTAAAGACCAAGAAAAAGACCTTTGATATCTCAACTGATCCAGATCACTACCAGACCGAAGCGTTCCCAAAATACTGGCCGCATTGCCACGCTGAATGGTAATAATAATAATAATAATATATATTATTATATATATTGTATTGTACAAAAAGGCCTCTTAGTATTAGCTTCGGCTCCACTAATGCATATAAAGGCTCCAGGTATAAGCCTGAGATTAAAAATAAATAAAGAGGAATAATAATAATAATTTTTGGACATTTTTCACACAGCATCATCTAGGCCTAAACTAAGCAGAGCTTGTATTATGGGAACTACATGACTGATATACTAATTAAATATATTTTTTTGTAAATACATACATATTATACATAGAAAACACCCAGACCCGAGACAAACATTTGCTAATCATACAAACGTTTGTCCCGCAGCGGGAATCGAACCCGCAACCTTCTGCGTCTCAGGCAGGCGTTCGCTCACTGCGCCACAGAGGTTGTTAGAGGTTGACCTGCTGTAAATGATGAATGAAAATCTCATGATTAGGTTTTACAAAATTCTCTGTCGTGTATTTTCATCATCGATTGCAGCGGTCCCATGTGGCTTGTGATAATAAAACCTAAAACTAACATTGAAGACATACAAATCGATTGCTAAAATCCGCATTACAATTCGATTAGCTCTTTCGGAGATAAATAAACAAACAACCTCTTATGGAAAAGGCATATATGGCTTCTAATATAGTCTAGGTGTAGGAGTCTATATAGGTGCCAACTTCACCACCTGTTGTAAAAACTGTAAAACTCATATCGTATTCTTATTCACTAAAGGTAACTCAATATCTTGCTTGTAGGTGTTGAAATTTTCACTTAGATCGTCTCTTCTTTATTTTTACTTTAGTTTTTTATCCTGATATTATTTCTTAGCATGCAGTGTCTATCTGTAACTAGTTGTGCAATCACTTACCATAATATGCTTGTTATTTATAGATAGTATCATCGTAACACCCACAGGTAGACAAAAATAAATAAATAAATAAATTCGTCGCAGGTAAAAACTGTATTCCAAACTCCTAGATTAAATATTATAGATTAACCAGATACCGCGAATAATATACTTAAAATAGTACGAGACAAATTAAAGCTAAAACACGTAGTATCGACAGCGCCGCCGTACTTCCCACCTTAAAAATAATATCGCTCGCGATAGACCAATGTAACAAGTAAATAACATAAATGCAACAAGTAATAAAGTAAATCAAATAAATTAATATTAAAAAAAACATTTTTAAAAACACTCTTTTAACCCTGAGTGCAGCCACCACGTCATGGTAAAACTTAAAACAGCTTAAAATGCAAGACTTCTGGACAAGATTTCTGGTCTGTCCTGACCTTTGAAGAGTTCCTAAACGAACAAACTAACATAAAAACATTGCAAGTTAAATAAGAGCTTGTAAATAATAAATAATTCTCCGGCGTACTCTTCTGTTATCGAATGCAGCACCATCTAAAATCCAACTTTAGTATTTCCAAGGAGGTAATAATACTCAGGTACTAATTGATTGCAAATACAGCATGACAATCCGATAAGCCGTTTTGGAGGGAACAAAAAAAAATACAAATAAACAAACAAGGGTATTTTTTACGGCAAACACATTACGGGCTCCGTTTTATTAACATTTTGTATCGCTTTATGGATGGATAATTATGTAGGTTTCATCGCAATAAGTCACTTAGTTGGGCTAAACTAGACGTCACTACCACTTGACGTTAACACTTCAACACGTCGCTAACATGTCAAGTGGTTTTAAAAGTTTGCAAAAATTCAATTGTTAATTTTGGAGGCGCAAAAGCATAAATATACACACAAGCGCACACGCCTATATCTGAGTGCACAAGCACAAGTGTAGGTAAGGTAATGTCATAGGTTTCCGTCACAGAATTACATCTGTAACACGGTACTTTCCATTAAGAAGTGATGGGCCGACTGCCACAGAGACGAAGTTTAAAAGTCTTTCGTGTCTGTATTTTCATCGGCACCCATACTCTTTGCATAGAAACACAACAGTGCGAGCATCATTATTTGGCCGCAGAAATATACCTGCATACCTATAGAAAAGCACCATGAGTTTTCCCGGCCAAGCATTTTTTTTTTACAAATTTGTGCTTAGTAGACTAGGTCCGTAGGATTCTAGAGGGGCTCATACATGGCAGTGATGATGTATTATGTCGCAGTTTTTAAAACCGATTTTAAAAAAAGTTGGAGGCTCTCAATTCCGTTGTTTTTTTTATATGTTTGTCACCTCAGAACTCCGTCATTTATATACCGATTTTGATGATTATTTTGTTGTTGTATAGAGAATGATCTCGAGGTGGTTTTATAAAAGTTTTAGTACTGAGATATTGCTATTTTTCCCGTAAAACTTTAAAAAAAATGTAATTACGACTAGCCACAAAATATGCTATAGTCGCTAGACTATACTATATCATCTTTTGTGGATGATTTTACTTTGTTTTTTACCGAGTTTGAAGTCGGTTTTTTTAAATGTCTTTTTGTTATTCAATTATTCTATACTCTGTAAATGCAAATCAGCTTAATGTTCTGTATGAAGTCAACATCAGCATTCAGACATGCGTTAGCATCCTAG
The DNA here is from genome assembly GCA_958496245.1 of Perizoma flavofasciatum. Lineage (NCBI taxonomy): Eukaryota > Metazoa > Arthropoda > Insecta > Lepidoptera > Geometridae > Perizoma > Perizoma flavofasciatum. The sequence continues at coordinate 4,768,831 of OY292425.1, read as the reverse complement.
TAATCTGCTGAAGACTAATTGCCATGTTTGCAATCCCCTTGTAATGAATTCGTTTGAAAATTAAGTGAATAGTGAAAGTTGGAGAGGGTATCACAATAAATGATTTTAGGTTTTCAACCTCTTTGGATTCATCGCAGTCGTGTTAGGTGTATCATATCCTACTAATATTATAAACATGAAAGTTTGTGAGGATGTTTGTTCCTCTTTCACGCAAAAACTACTGAACGGATTTTGATGAAACTTTACAGTAATTATAGCTTATACATCAGAATAACACATAGGCTACTTTTTATCCGGATACCACGCGGGTGAAGCCGTGGGCAGAAGCTAGTAATATTATAAACGCGTAAGTTAGTGAGGATGGATGTTTGTTACTCTTTCACGCAAAAACTACTGAACGGATTTTTATGAAACTTTACAGTATTATAGGATATACATCAGAATAATACAAAGGCTACTTTTTATCCGAGTACTACGCGGGCGAAGCCGTGGGCAGAAGCTAGTATAGAATAGCTTGAATTCTTGTTGTCAAGAAGAGAGTTTTCATCAAAGATCTTGAACAACGCTGTCTTGTCATGCGATACCTAAATTATATTACGATTAATTGACGAACTTGTACGTAATAAGGATAAATGAGGCGAAAGAGGTATGTACCTTACTTACCGTAACATCGCTAGGTCGTGGAAATCCGTGCTGATTTCCACTTGCTACGATCTGCCTACCCCTCCGGGAAACAGACGTGCCTTTTTGTACTTTGTCTGTAATTGAGAAATTAAAAGATTTTAAATACCGCTGTTAAAGTGATATTGAACTGATTTATAGCTTGTCAAAAAATTTACAAACATTTTAGGTACTTGGGTACCTAAATTGTAGGTATTTTTATCTCAAAATATTATTATTGAATAGTAAGAAACACTTCGAAAGGAGCGTTAAATATGTTAATTTTTGTTTCCATCTTCCACGTTTGGGATATAGGTATATTTGAGAATTACCGTACGTACAAAAAATGTTGCTTTCCGTAAAAAATGCTAGGTAGGTAGGTACCTAAAAATACTTGTTTGTTAGTCTTACAGACTTTGTAAAATATTATTGTACCTACCTAAACAAACATCTTTAGCAAAGATAAAGGTGCAAAGTATTTAGATACATACCTACTTAAGTAGTTTTATCCCATCGATTATTTTAGTGATGTCCATTTTATGAATGTACGGATTTTTATTGGATAGGTATTAAAACAGATGCATCATACCTGTGTAATAATGTAAATGCCTACTCAATAGTAGAAACGCAAAATAAATAAAAATAAGTATATTCCCAGAGGTTTTATTGAATATTCTAATTAAGAAAGCCAGCGTTCGATTTGAGTCGTTTTCGTGAGTTGCAAACGTTCCGCCGGAGTCAATGACTGCGCTACGTCCAGATTAGAAACGCGTTGCTTTCTACCGAAGGCGGCCTCAGCGCGAGCGATGCGACGTTGCCGCTCTGCACGGACCGTCTGTGTCACTTTATTCAAACATATAACAATGTCTCTTATTATTGATCAGAATGCAGTTGTGTGCTAATTTACTTTGTTATGATTTTGTTTGTTTTGGATTATGTACAAGTTAATTGCATTTATAATTTACCTAGGTATAGGAACATATCTAGTCAGAGTCAAAAGCAAAGTCACTTCAATGAATAAACAACTTAAGTTCGTGAATAGTGAATTTACGATTTTTTCTATATGAATAAAGAGACGTACAAAATCTACCTATAGGCATTTTGTTTATCAACCTTTATTTTAAATTGGATGACCTGGATTGATATTTAGACTCCATTGCATACGCAAATCACCGCAACATAATTACCCAGTACTTACGAGCGTAAATCATGAAAGAATAAATCGTCTTGAAAGACAAAAAATAATCAAGTATCAAGATATTGATAAAAAATATCAGAAATGAATTTTTAATTTGATTAAGTTTTTTTAACAATGACCTTATTTTTTTCCAGATTTTAAGTGTTTTGCATAGAAAGACAAAAAATCATGGCTCTTTGACTTTGGATGGACTCCCGCATTATTTTCACCTCAAAACATGAAAACTATTGAACCAATTTCAATTCAGCTTTTACGACAATAAAGTTGTTTCATGTTGTTTTTATTTTGTACACAGTTGTATGAAATAATGTACTTATATTTTCCAATTAAGTATGTTTCCAAAGAATGAATTTGACATTATTTTTGTCATGTTCATTTAAAAGACGATATTGAGGTCTCTGAGCATTGTGCCCAGGGAGTCTAGACAAATACTTCAGACTTACTTTTCCTAATCTTTCGGTAGGCGTTAACACCAACAGAAAGTGGTATTCGTCTAGACTCCCAGGTGTTCCAGGTGTTTTAGTGATTCCGCCATCATGACTATATCATCGGTAAATCGAAGGTGACAGATTTTTTCACCATTGATGTTGATGCCAAGTCCTTTCCAATGCAGAAGCTTAATGCGATCGGTCTTGAGTTCACCCATAAAAACATTCTGGATTTTTTTACACAGTTATATACAAACAGTCAGACCCGAGATAAATATGATCAGATTAAACAATCATTTGTCCCGCGGCTGAAATCATATCCGCAACCTTCTGCGTCTCAGGCGGACCTTCGCCCACTGCAGCATAGAGGTCGTCTAAAAATAGGTTCTGTCTGAAAACCAGCACAGCTTCACATCTCTTTGGTGTGGAGCTGCAAAATATGCTGAGACAGGACCTGTTTGGCGACAACACGGAGAGGACTAGGATATTCGGCGCAGTATCTACAACAGCTAACCTATCACGGTAAGGGCACAATATGTACCTGGATCCTTTTTGTGTTATTGTGTGTGTCAAATAATTGTTTTTCTTTCATTCTTTTTTTCTTTTAAAGACATCCTCCAATGCAGGAGTGAACAGTTTCAGAGAGAAAAATTGTCCCTGTCTGAACCCTTTTTGAAAATGGTTTAGGTTTCATGCTTTTGTCTTGGAGACGGACAGACATAATGACCTTGCTGTACAAGCACTTCAGTACTTCGATATACCGATAGTTGATCTGCACCGTGGCTTTTTGACTGTAGCAGTGTCCAGGTCTCGACTGAATCAAAGGCTTTCTCGTAGTCCATAAACGCCAGACAAAACCGTTGATTATACTCTTCGGTCTTCTGTGTTGACGTTATTTCAAGGAAAAACGAAAATTTAATAACTTTTGCGTCACTATTTAATTAAATTCCAGCAAAAGTAAGGTGAACTTTGACACTGATGTGTTTGGAGTGTTGTTGATTACGCGCATTCGATTTCCACAAGACTATTTTGTTGACGTTATTTCAACGAACGGAAAGGTTATTATTTCACGGCTAAAATTAGAGGCTTGCTGACATTTTGGACACAAAATTTTCGGACACTTTGTCCGAACTGACACTTTTAATTTTCATTAATTATTTACCCACATTTCGGACACCAACAAAATATTGAAGCTGTTTTGTACAATCAGGTAAAAAAGTTTTAAAATTATATTACATTACATAATAAGAGAATGAGCGTAACCAAAACTGAGTATTTAAGGATAAGTCATATTGCCATTCTTTGGCATCATAAGTGTCCTGTGGACGTGTATCAGAGTAATTCACCACATTAGAATATACATACATACATATATTCACGCCTGTTTCCCGGAAGGGTAGGCAGAGACCAAGGATTTCCACTTGCTACGATCCTGGCATACCTCTTTCGCTTCATTTATCCTCATCACATTCTTCATACAGGCTCGGCGGTTTAGTGTACTTCTGACCAGGCCTTTCTCTAAAATGTCTCCAATTTGGTCAGAGTACGTTCGCCGAGGCCTTCCTCTACCAACTATTCCATTCACGCTCGCCTTGTATACTTGTTTTGTTAATCTACTTTCGTCCATCCTTTCTATATGCCCAAACCATCTCAACATACCTTTCTCAACTCTCGTTACTACATCTTCATTCATTCCACACTGCTCTCTTAGCACGCTGTTCCTCACTCTATCACTCAAAGTTACACCACACATACTTCTCAAAGCTCTCATCTCCACTGCATTCACTCGACTTTGATGTTTCTTCTGCCATACCCAACTTTCACTTCCATACATTAATGTCGGCTCTAACACTCCTTTATGCACGGCTAGGCGTGCCGTCTCAGATAATTGCCGGCTGCTCATGAAGGATTGAAGTGCCCCATTCACTTGATTTCCAGCATTCACTCTCCTTTCAATATCTTTCTCATGCTTCCCATCTCTTGTAACTCATCCACCGAATATTCATATTCATTAGAATATTGCATGTTAAAAAAACCAGAAATAATTCAAAACGTGTAATATTGTATAAAATCAACATCTTATAAATACTGCTTTTAAACCTACTATAATCATAAATTATAATAGAGTAAAAAATAACTCGACAACAATCACATTGATTGATTTACCATTATCGATTGAAAAAAAAATCGTTTTTTATCTTAGAATGTAGGTAAAATAAAAATCACAGATAATAATCAGTTCTAGCACAGACTAACTACTATACTATAATACTACATAACATACCTATTTATTAGATTTACTAAACAAGCAATAAAATTATTTTACAAAAAAATCTACAACAATCACAATAGTTTCACAGCATTTGGCACATTATTCTACTAATAAACCTAACGAATCAAACAATTTAAAAAAAAACCTCATATCATCCAAACGGCTAGACTGGTTTATATGTTTAAGGTATCATTGGAATTGTCTAGGCAGTTTATTATCTGACTGTACAAATCATTGGTGTCCGAAATGTCGGTAAATAATTAACTAAAATAAAAAGTGTCAGTTCGGACACAGTGTTCGAAATTTTTGTGTCCGAAATATCGGCAAGCCAAATTAGAACCTGCCACGTATAAAATAATGGTAACATTATACTTAACGTATTCATATTTAAATTAAATTAACTTTTGCGACACTTTTTTATCCGATTCCGGCATTAGTTCTCCTTAACTTTGAGACTAGATATAGTGAAGTTTCACACAACTATTTTGCAAGGCTAAAAACGCGGGCATGTGCCAAATATTCAGACGTGCCTCTGACTACCTCTACCGCAAAGATCTATACACTAAGTATGTATTTGAGGATGTCTATTAAGGGGAATAAAACACAAGCTCTGCTTACTTTGTGGCTAGATGATGCTCTATGAAAATGTCCAGCATTATTTATTTTTATTTATTTATTTAATGTGTACGAGGACATGTGCCAGATAATGGACGTGTCTCTGACTACCCCCTGCTTGGTCACAGATCTGCGTACTGAGTATGGATCTGAGGATCTCCATCACGGGGTTTACAGTCAGTTAACAGCGTGTTCGTTTTCTTTATGTGTTTTTGTTTCATCAAATCTAAAAGATCAACATTTTATAGGCAATTCCATTTGTTTTGTAGTTACGTATTTATTGTACTACTTGTTTTGTTTTTTACTTTTTCACACAGTATCATCTAGCCCCAAATTAAGTAGAGCTTGTAATATGGGAATACAACTACTGATATATTTATATTTTTTTGTAAATTCATACATATTATTATACACTAGCCTCTTCCCACGGCATCGCCCGCGTGGTACCGGGATAAAAAGTAGCCTATGTGTTATCTGAGGATGTTCATCATGGGGGATACAGTGAGCGTTTTGCATACTGCGTGACAGGTTGCAAACCTATCGCCGCTTATAAGAACGCTAACTAATGGCAAATGCCTTCGAATATTTAGTTTTAGGATATGACGGTTCCTTTACGATGTTTTTAAATATCCTGAAAATTTAACCTTGGTGGGATTCGAACCAGTGATCTCTTGGTACGCGGGTGCTATAATTTTACAAACGGGATATTTAGGTAAGTACTTATTTTAATAATGTTAAGTTATATAAATTTTTCTTAATATGGTGTACAATAATGTTTTTTCATTCATTCATTCCGATATTTCGGCACATCCTCAAGGATCTACGTGTTGAGTATGAATCTTAGGATGTCCATCATGGGGAATACAGTCGTGAGCATGTTTTTTATATTTTTATTTTGGCAAATTTGAATGTACCGTACCGGGAAAAATTAGAACCCACAAACCATGGTAAATAGTAGGTATGATTTCATATGTTTCTTGAAAATTTCAGCCAAGTTGATTAAGCCATTACGAAGACTATCGGTAGTATGGACTATCGGACAACCTCTGTGTTGTATCTATATCGAATATCCTAGTCCTCTGTGTTGTCTCCAAACAGGTCCTGTCTCAGCATATTTTGCAGCTCCACACCAAAGAGATGTGAAGCTGTGCTGGTTTTCAGAAAGAACCTATTTTTAGACGACCTCTATGCTGCAGTGGGCGAAAGCCCGCCTGAGACGCAGAAGGTTGCCGGTTCGATTCCTGCCGCGGGACAAATGTCTGTATGATTGGCAAATATTTCTCTCGGATCTGGGTGTTTTCCTGCATAATATGTAGTTATTAACAACAAAAAAAGTATATAAGTAGTATATCGTCATGAACCTAGTTCCTATAATCCAAGCTCTGCTTAGTTTGAAGCTAGAGCCTAAAATGACCAGCATTTTTTATTATTCAGTGTAAATTCGATACATCCATATCAATCCTGAGGTTGTTTTTTAAGCATTAAGACCGCCCATTGTACCTTTTCTTTATTTTTTATTTTGTGGTGCTCCTACTTACAATAAAGTATTTTCATTCAAATATATTTGCATCCATTTTGGATGCAAATATATTTGGATGTCAATTGGATATCTTTTCTAACGTCCGTTGATATATAAAAAAGTGTTAAATTTTTGATAAATAACATAACATCTCGAATACCCAATGAAAAATCATTCATAGAACATGCTTATCTTCGATAAATTTACAAAACTTCTACAAAATAAAACGAATCAAAAGCATCGTAACTCCACCACTAGGTACCTACATAAATAAGTAGCGGTAGTCATTTATTCATCGGATCTGTTGCCCTCGTAAAACCTTCATAAATAAATTAATTATCAGTTGAAACTGCCACAGTCCGAGCTAAGGCCGCCTCGGGTTCAGAGCGCGTATCGAACGATCCGACCAACCTATACATAGCCACCTGGACGGTCACATAGAAAAATCTCCTAACAACACACAGTCTCATCAAACAAATTCAACTCAAAAATAAACCTTAATACGAGCCCACAAAGCATATTAAAGCTTCGTCCATAAAATAGAACTCTGTCGCCCTAAGCACTTGTCAGTATTCTGTTAGTATACAATAAATATTCGGCGCCAGTTGTGCCAGAACACACGTATACATAGAGAGCGATGTTGTAGCCTGCCAAGAGCGGCAACGTCTCGCGGAGCTCAACTACGGATTCAGAGAGCTTGTTTGAGTTTACCGATTATTATTGCGATAGGGTTCCTCACTAGCACTACACGACTGCGGATAACAGTTTTATTAATAGTGGCATAGAGTTGATATTATGGCGGTGTGTTGTTGTAGAACTTTGTCGGAAATACTGTTTAGTCAGAGGGTAGCGGGACGCTTGGCGATGTCGACGCATTGTGTTCGTTTTTTATGAGCCACGATAGAATCGATGTCAGTTGGCAGAATCTTTATTTTACCGTTTTTTGGCCTTGTTTGCGTCAAAACGTAATCAGCGAATGATCGCTCGACACTGCTCTACAAAGTTGCGGAATTATGCTGTTCTGTGGCTTTTTTTTTACAACTGATGTGGCAAACATACATACGTTCCACCTGTTGGTAAGCGGTTACCGTAACCTATGGATGTATCCAAAACGGCAAATGAAACAAAGGAGAAATGCTAAGGTAACGACCCAGGTTACTTTCAGATTTCTTTATCATAATTACCTAATTACCACTTCACTTTCTTGAAGAAAATATTAATAACTAGCTTCTGCCCACGGCTTTTCCCGCGTGGTACCAGGATAAAAAGTAGCCTATGTGTTATTCTGATCTATAAGCTATATTACTGAAAAGTTTCATCAAAATAAGTTCAGTAGTTATTTCGTAACAAACATCGATCCTCATAAACTTTCGCATTTATAATATTAGTAGGATATTAGTAGGATTTTTAGATAATGTTTCCGTGTAACCGTGTAAACGTGTCAACAAAACAGATAGTTTTTTCAGTGATAATCATTTTCATTTTCTTATAACCAAAGCATCAAGTACATTACTTTCCTTTTAGTTACCTACTTTCCTTAAAGAAAATACGGTAGCTTGGTAGGTACTCGACCATTTAGTAAGAAAATCATTACGAAAATCGTTCTAATTCAATCACAATTTGGAATGCTTAGTCAAAAGCTTAGAATATAGATTAACTAGAGTATTTGGTATATCGCTAATTGGGTAATCTACTCATTAAGGGTACATTATGTTAATTTTCAGTCCTTTGACATCATTCGTTTACAGGATTTCTCCTCACAAACAAGCAAATTCGGAAAATTCTGCGAACGAGTTCCGTACCGTTATCAAGAAAGGTAACCCTCCTCAAACCATAACGGAAGACGTTTATGGGGATCAGTGGCCATGTAAAACCATGATTTACAAAAGACGTGGTCTTTAACAACATGGCAGAGAGTCGATTGAAGACTACCCACCGCTCAGGACGGCCCGCTGCGGACACCACACCGGATATTGTTGAAAATGTAGAAAAAAATATATCGGAAGATGCTCGTCTGAAGTGGAAACAGCTTTCTTCAATAGAAGGATACACCTTCTTCAATTACCATCATTTTGAGTATGCTACACGATCATCTTGACATGTTAAAAGTCAGTGCAAGATGGATGCCAAGAAAGCTCACGCACCCACAAAGAATCGAAGCGTCAATGCACTTCTTTGAGCTATGTAGCGAAGAATTTACCCTTATTTTGGATCAAATAAATGCTGGAGATTATACTCGGGTTTTTCACTTTGAAGTTGAGTCCAAACAGGAGTCGAATCAGTGGCATAAGAAGGACAAACCACTCCCTAAGAAGTTTGAGATATTGAAGTCGGGCGGAAAGATTTAGATGTTTTTTTATGGATTATGTAGGAATTCTCTTGATAGACTACAAAGAAAGGTGTGTCAACATTACCGGAGAATATTTCGCAATTTATTGAAGAAACTAAAGAAAACCAATCAATGAAAATAGGGGGGAAACTGTTTAGGTGTGTTGCTTTTGCAAGGCAACGCATTGAACTGGTTCACAAGAACAAAGTCGCAAAGTAAATTCTCTACGATGTCTGTGTGACTATCAAGCTAATTTCTAGATCAGAAAAATGTGTTAAGCTCATGTAAATATTGAAAAGGAAAATTTTAAGCCTTTATCTGTCTGTTTGTGGCGTCATAGCTTCCAAAATCGATGCGCTGATTTGAATTCTTGTAGTTTGTTCTGTTATAACAGTGTTGTCCTAGTGCACCGTATCCCGACTTTCGATCCGAAGGTCGTGAGTTGTAATCCGGTCGTGCTCTGAATGAATTTTTCAATGTAAATACGTGCGCTTAATACGTGCTTAAACAGGATAGAAATCAACTCCAACCAAATCATTATATCTTCCTTTTATAAATTTAAATGTAATGATAAGTATTAAGATGTTTATTTCCATACTTTGTAAAGACTGTTAAGTTAGAAGTGAGTAATATCCATAATTAGATACTAGGCTTAGAATATAGATGGCACGTATCATACAATAATACGAAGCGAAGTGAAGCTAAAATCACACCTACCCTAAGCCTACTTTTAACAGTGTCCTCTTATTGTAAATTGTTGTTTACTTTAAGGTGCTAATAAATTATTTTCAGTTTTTACACCGCAACTCACGCGTCACTAAGTATATCTTCCTACCTTGCAAATAATTATCAGATTTTATGTTTATGATGTTATTTGCAATCCTATCCTATCCTACTACTATTATAAACGCGAAAGTTTGAGAAGATGGATGTATATTTGTAACTCTTTCAAGCAAAAACTATTGAACGGATTTTGATGAAACTTTACAGTAATATAGTATATACATCAGAATAACACATAGGTTACTTTTTATCATAGTACCACACGGGCGAAACCGTGGGCAGAGGTTAGTACTATTATAAACGCGAAAGTTTGTGAGGATGGATGTATATTTGTAACTCTTTCAAAAAACTATTGAACGGATTTTGATGAAACTTTACAGTAATATAGTATATACATCAGAATAAAACATAGGTTACTTTTTATCATAGTACCACACGGGCGAAACCGTGGGCAGAGGTTAGTACTATTATAAACGCGAAAGTTTGTGAGGATGGATGTATATTTGTAACTCTTTCAAAAAACTATTGAACGGATTTTGATGAAACTTTACAGTAATATAGTATATACATCAGAATAACACATAGGTTACTTTTTATCATAGTACCACACGGGCGAAACCGTGGGCAGAGGTTAGTACTATTATAAACGCGAAAGTTTGTGAGGATGGATGTATATTTGTTACTAAGTATTTCACGCAAAAACTACTGCACGGATTTACATAAAACTTTACAGTAATATAGCTTATACATCAGAATAACACATCGGCAACTTTTTATCTGGATACTACTCGGGCGAAGCCGTGTTGGTGATTTATTATTGTTTATTTATTTAATACAAGATTGCACGATATTTTTTTTGATGGTTCCTAGATTAAAGATCGACTCAGCAACGGTATTTTTGTTCAAATAATCACAATAAAATATTCAACATTCTGAACAAACAGACAGATAGAACTACAACAAATAAATTCACAAAATATTACAACCTTCGACATATTATTATTATAACGTATTTCCACCATCGATTGCAGGGCCTGTTAGTGATTTGTCACAATTGGATCTATCTAATCAGAACCGTATTACAATCCGATAAGCCATTAAGGAGATAAATGATAACAGACAAAAACAATCAAATAAACAACTTCTTACATCAAACTCATATACGGGCTACTATCGTCGCAAAAGAAAAACAACAAACTCTACATTTAGTTTTGTAGAAAAGCTTTATAACGAACAACAAAAGTTTTATTATGCAGATATACCTAACATAAATCACACAAACCTTATGTACAAAAGGGGCAATTGTTTGTCGTATTGTTACAATTGAATGGAATTTCCTTCCTTGCAGTATTCGGCCCATTGTCCTCATTCACAGAAATTAACGTAGTGTGTTACGGGCAAGCAGCCCTTATGCGCAAGTGAAGCGACATCAAAAATGACAAATTACGTGTGGCACTGACAAGGCACGGACGTGGCACAGACATGGTACAGATATGGCGCTGAATTAAAGTGGCGCAGGCGTGATTTTAGTTGTTCTCGCATATATTCGTATAATAGATTAGCTTCTCCCCACGGCTTCGCTCACTTGGTAGGTATCCGGATAAAAAGTAACCTATGTGTTATTCTGATATATACATACATAAGTTAAATTACTGTAAGGTTTCATAAAAATCTGTTCAGTAGTTTTTCAGCAGAAAATACCGCAATAAATGAGATTTCGCGTCTCAACGCTCAGTTTGCATTGTGAAGTTGTCGCATACGATTTAATTTTAGTTTTTACGTCGGGTCTTATTTATTTGAAAAGCTTTGTTAAAATAGGATTTTTATCTTTTCATAGAGTAGCTTCAGGCTGTTGCAATACAGCCGAAACGTCGGGGAAATAATTAAAAAGGTAAGCACGATAAAAACCTAAATAAAACTTATTATTTATTGTACACACAGAACAGATCTCGAAGATCAGTCCCTGAACAGATCTCGACAGCGACATTATGAAATATAAAAGTTTGAGAAGAAAAGGCAGTAGACAGAAAAAAATATAGATTACCTTTTGGGACATAGAAGTATATTAAATGGGGCGTATATAGAGCTTGAAACAACTCCGAACTAGCGGGTATCAATTTAGCTAGGCGGCACGCAGTTCAAGATCTCTAGTATCAACCTAGTTTGACAGAATGACATTGGCATGTGGTGATATGCTAGGAGAATCGTTTAGTAAAATGCTTGGCGGGAATCTATTCAAGATTCTACATGAGATAAATATATCGGAAAGTTATGTAAAACTAGATACTGCCCAAGGCTTCAACCGCGTGGTCCAGAATAAAAAGTAGCTCTTACCGTTCGTAAGAAAATCATTTGCCCGACCATTTTTTCGTTCCGTTTTTCGACTTACATCGCAAAATTAGTCCCCACAAAAAACCCTTTTAATTGAACGGGATCATATACAGTCAATGTTCACCCAGAAGGTCCATTCTAAATATTGGTAAGAATTTTATTTTATTAAGTTTAGAAGATTACCTCCAAACTTACAAACATTACCTGTTTATAATATTAGTGTAGAGTGTTTTATTCGATCTGAATTCTGGAATGCGTTGTAGCGTAGTGCTAGGCCACATAGTATCAACTCACAGCCTGGGTAACCGCAGATGGCGTAACAACGGTTACGTAAAACATGACATAAACGTGCTTGTAACACCGTTATGACGAAGGTGTATGATGCTCATATTGTAAAAACGGGAATTTTCACGTACTGCACTATCGGTGAAGGCACCGACTGTGTTTTCTCATTCCGAGAGTCTTCATCAGGGTGAGTGGTTGCGACTTTAGTGTGTAGTGCACGAGTAGTGTAGTGCACGGCGCGACGCGGAAGGAGAAAGTCGCAACCACTCACCCTGATGAAGACTCTCGGAATGAGTTGAAACTTAGTCGGTGCCTTCACCGATAGTGTAGTATGTGAAAATTCCCGTTTTTACAATATGAATAGTCAAGTTCACGATAGTTTTTGTGTATGATGCTGTTTTGGTGATAATATTGTGATGTGGATTTCTGTACCTATCTATGTAGAACTAGCTTCTGCCCACGGCTTCGCCCGCGTGGTACCCAGTTAAAAAGTAGCTTATATGTTATTCTGATGCATAAGCTATATTACTGTAAAGTTTCATCGTAATCCGTTCAGTAGTTTTTGCGTGAAAGAGTAACAACATCCATCCTCATAATCTTTCGCGTTTATAAAAATTAAATGATCTACAAATTTTTGTCTCGGGTCTGGGTGTTTTCTATGTATAATATGTATGTATTTAAAAAATATATATTTTTAACATATTAGTCATGTAGTTCTCATAATACAAGCTCTGCTTAGTTTAGGTCACGCAAAAACTACTAAACGAGTTTTGATGAAACTTTACAGTAATATAGCTTATAAATCAGAATAAAACATAGGCTACTTTTTATCTGGGTACCACGCTGGCAAAGCCGTGGGCAGAAGCTAGTCCTACTACTATTATAAATGCCAAAGTTTGTGAGGATGGATGTTTGTTACTCTTTCGCGCAAAAACTACTAAATGCATTTTGATGAAACTTTACAGTAATATAGCTTATACGTCAGATTAACACATAGGTTACTTTTATCCAGGTACCGCGCGGGCGAAGCTATGGGCAGAAGCTAGTCCTACTACTATTATAAATGCGAAAGTTTGTGAGGATGGATGTTTGTTACTCTTTCACGCAAAAACTACTAAACTTAATTGAGAGAACAGAAACTGTGTTCCGGTTTGAAGGGTGGTAAAAATACATTTCATCTCATTTTTCTACTTCTTTAAGGCAGGCAACTCATTAGCAATGCCTTTGGGTGTTGCGAGATATCATTGAAATGATGATGTAATGAGTTAATTGCGCGGTGGGCGGTGGCAATAGTTTGGTATTTGGTACATATCTTAATACTCTCAAAATCGATAACAGATATTGCTGCTGTGTTCTGGCGAAGTGCCTTCAAGTAAACGGAAGTCAGTAAGTTACAGGTAGGTAGATGAGACTTATTATCTGCATTATTATCGATATCTATATTTGTTTTTTGTTTTAACGCGCTAATTTATGAAACTACCAGTTGGATTTAATAATATATTTTTGCATTTGATATCCTAATTCTTAAGGAAGGCTATTTAACATCGTGCTTCGACTCTTAGGAGCCGGGCTAAATAAGTAATAGCGTGGTCGGGCGTATAAGTAAGATATAACAGAAATCTATACTAATATTATAAAGAGGAAAGATTTTTTTGTTTGTTTGTATCGAATAGGTTTCAAAACTACCTACAGGACCGATTTTAACAATTTTTTCACGAAATGAAAGCTAAATTATCAGGAAGTAACATAGGCTATAATTTATTTTCAAAAAAATATAGATCCTTAAGAAAATTGCAATAATGTAACCCAAAGTAGCAAAATTTTGCCTATAAAATTTATTATTTGGCGTGCGCTGAGAAAACTATTGACGATACATGAAAATGATGTACTACATGATTAAAGTACTCATTATTCACTACAATAAAGTCCTGGAGGATATATATCTAATTATGATAGTAACTTTTGTGTTCTAAAATGTAATTAAATCGCCGGTAGAAACAAAATATGGCTACATTCGTATCGTAGTATAAGTTCTTATTCAAATAAATAGTTTTATCATCAAGGGTATTTATGTAACAGTAAAATACTTTTTAATTCATTCGAATCGGACATTTAATTTCGAAGTTATCACGAGTATAAAATCGAAACTTACGCGGGTGAAACCGCGGGGTGCAGCTAGTAAATTATATATAAAACTATTGTGAATCTTCGTGCTTTTAGCATGCGTTTCCTAAATTATCTCGGACCAAACCCTATAGATAGATAGATAAAACATTTATTCGTTGCTACAGACACACACCAATATACAGAACCTGAAGCCCGATTCTCATATTTCAATAGCAGTCAAAATAGTTTTTATATAAGTATAAATATTTTAATATTATGTGAAGTAGCAATGTAGTAGCTAATAACTATATTTATCACCATTAAATTAGTTAATTTCATCAGTAAGTTATAACATCGAGTTGGCAGCCTTGGGCTCGCTATAAACAATTTTTACGAGCCATTGTAAGCAGTTTATGGCGACCGCCAAGATTGACTTGACCATAAAATGTGTTTTCTATGTTGCGATTCACACTTTGTTTTTCTGTTTAAAATTATTACCTATATAACAAAGTAGCTAAAAGTATTTACAACTTACTCACCAGTTTAGTAATATCTAGCGTGTTAATTATGATATGTATGCGTACTTACCTATATATAATGTTCTTTGCCCTTTATTACATTCTAGTTTCTACTCACGGCTTAGCCTGCGTGTAAAAAGTAGCATAATTATGTGTTCTAGATCCTAACTATACCTAGTTGTCTCATATTTTCATTCGAATCCATCCAGCCGTTAACGGAGATTATTAAAACAAAGAACCAAATATCAAAATTTTGATATTTCTTAATAAGTAGACTTACAAATCAGCTTGCAGATAACAGGATGATAGATAGATATACATTTATCTATCATCCATAACGCGAGCTTAACACTTAGTATAATTTTCATTAAATATTTTTTGACCCTTGCCCAGCAGTGGGACGATATAGGTTAATTAAAAAACATTTTTTTTGGGTCTATTAACCAAAGAGAAAAGTTTTTTATTTGTGTAGGTACAGATAAATAATAAAGGCGTGTAGGTACTTACACAAAAAGAGTAAAATACAGAGTATCCCAAAATATGTACCTTCTATAAACCCGAAAGGAGGTTTATATGTACTATGTGTAGAATACATGATTGGTAACTACTTATTTTCTACATGTTTTTGAAATTCGGCTATAATTTTCATTGAAGCAAATGGTAGTATAAATATGCTGTATTAGGTAAAAAGCTAGTAAATAATATATTTTTATATAAAAAATATCCACACCTAAGGGTGAAAAAATTAAAGATGAAATTTCATATTGTACTTCTTATCAAGTTCCCGTTGTTCTGTTTTTTTAGCGAAAACTCTTGTCGTGTTTTTCATCATCGATTGCATCACTCCCTTAACGTGACTTGTGGCGATTAATATATCTTAAAGCCATTCTTGAAATGTACAAATAGACTCCAAAAATACTGCATTATAATCCGATAAGCGTTTTGGAAGTAATTTGTGACAGACAAAATAAAGTAACAAACAAAAAAAACCTCTTATGTCAAACGCATATATACGAGCACAACGTTGCGAATGAAAAGGAATAACGATATTTTTAAAGCTGATGCGTGATAATAGCTGTGTTACGGCCGCCCTCAGCCTCCTTTCACATCGTCCGCGCTATTACTTCTTTTGCTCGGCTCCTAAGGGTTGTAGCGTGATGTTAAATAGCCTATAACATTCCACAAGAATTAGGCTATCAAATACAAAAAAAAAATTAAATCCGACTGGCAGTTCATGAAACTAGCGTGTTCAAACAAAAAAACAAATATATACAGGGTGGAATAAGACTACTCCCGAAAACTTTGGGAGATAATAAAGCAGTGAAGTCTCATCTACCTAACTGACTTCCATTTATTTGAAGACACTTCGCCAGAACACAGCAGCAATATCTGTTATCGATTTTGAGGGTATTAAGATATGTACCAAATATCAAACTATTGGCTCATGATATAAAGAATTCCACATCGCCAAATACCATGCAGTTATTGCCGCCCACTGCGCAATTAACTCATTGCATCATGTTTGGGGCTAGATGATGCTGTCTGAAAATATTCAGCAAAATGTCCAGCATCATCATTTCATCGATATCTCGCAACACCCAACGGCATTGCTGATGAGTTGCCCCAAAGACGTATGAGATCGCTATTAGCGATAATACCGTCCAGTGTGCTTCCGCGATTACCCTGTAATTTGGTCTGTTTAATATTGTAAGCCCATTATGTACAAGTAGGTACAATATCAGGGTGACGGGAGATGCCATTTTGTGAAAATATCAGTAATTTCGATAGTGTCAGTTCTTTTGCGCCACCCTACATATAAAAATACAGAGGAAACAGCTAGCTATCTTAAGAATATTTCAGACTATCTATAGATAGGTCAACTGATCCAGATCGCAACCAGACGAAAGTGTTCCCAAAATGCTGGCTGCATTGCCATGCTTAATGGCAATGTTAATGCGTTCATCCACATAATAGCCACGCAGGTCACGTGTCGCTTCAATAGATCGTATGAACGGTCAAGTTGAAAAAAATATGTGGGGTTTTTTAATAAAATTTAAATGTGACCAGCTTCTGCCACGGCTTCGCCCGCGTGGAACCCGGATAAAAAGTAGCATATATGTTATTCTGATGTATAAGCTATATAACTGTAGAGTTTCATCAAAATCCGTTCAGTAGTTTTTGCGTGAAAGAGGAACAAACATCCTCACAAACTTTCACATTTATAATATTAGTAGGATTACATATAAATGTTAAAGTAAACCCTACCCATTAAACAAAGAATCATTAAAATTCTACTAATTGGCATTGTTATCGCGTAACATAGGTATCCTTTTTTGAAGTCGGTCGAAAAGTACGTTTATGTCTTTTGTATAGTTTTTGTAGTATTAGCAGAATACAAAAATTAAGGAATTTATAATATCATAAAGATTAAACCTCGGCGGAACTCGAACCTGTGACCTCTATCTTATGCGGGTGCTTTAACAACTTAGCCACAAGATCGTCAACTGCCTTTCGATAATAAAAGGAAGATAATTGAAAAAAATCCTTTTAAGTCTGGGTTAACACTTTCAAAAACCAAATTACCCTGGTCCGGGGAAGTACTATCACCATACCTATTTTCACCACCAAGCAGTACCACTCGCATTGCCGTGTTCCAGTTTGAAGGGTAGGGTGCCGGTGAAATTACAGGCACTTGATACTTTTCAGCATGAGTTACAAACTCAGGTTGGCAAAGCGGGAGTGGTGCTGCATGGGTACATAGGTAACGAACCAGCAGAGACTAGTGCTCTATAAATATACCCTTCTTAGGTTATCCTAATAATATTATAAACGTAAAAGTTTGTGAGGATGGATGTTTGTTACTCTTTCACGCAAAAACTGCTGAACGGATTTTTATGAAACTTTACAGTAATATAGCATATATATCAGAATAACACATAGGCTACTTTTTATCCGGGTACAGAAGCTAGTAAATTAATAATCATCAAATAAATAAATAAATTATGCTGCACATTTTTCACACAGCATCATCTAGACCCAAAGTAAGCAAAGCTTGTGTTATGGGAACTACATGACTAATATACAACTTATATACTTTTTTTTAATACTTTCATATCCTACTAATATTATTAACGTGAAAGTTTGTGAGGATGGATATTTGTTACTCTTTCACGCAAAAACTGCTGAACGGATTTTAATGAAACTTTACAGTAATATAGCTAGAATAACACATAGGCTACTTTTTATCCGGTACCACGCGGGCGAAGCCGTGTGCAGAAGCTAGTTATTCATAGAAGCCATTTTTAAATACTTACTTATTATACACTATTTACGAAGTAGAAGTGGTTGTAAGGTCAAGCTGGATAAAAGAGATGTAAGTACCCACTTTAGTATTTTATCGTTTGAATAGCTCTCTTGAGACTGATAATCCTTGACCTGAGGAGATACTCAAAGAAATAAAGAATGATGCTTTAGGGCCGAGTTCACCAGCGCAATAACCAGTGTTATTTTTCTAATCAAAGCTTTTGACACAATGTTTTCTTAAGAATCTGTCATCATAATCAATGGTTAGACTTGACCGTTCGTTTATTTTGTTGATGAACTCAAGCCTAACTTTCACAGATTTTTAAACAGTTTCTTTATGCTGTTTTTTACTATTGAAATTGAATTTGAAATGACGTCGAAAAGAGACAAAACAGTCAACTGCTTAGGTACTTAACATTCTGGTGGTCCCGAGGGCCTGTCTGTACCGCGAGAGGCTGGTTTATACTGTCGCAATTTTTAATAATAATTATTATTTACGTATAACTAATAAATTATTATGCAATAATTTAGAAATTCGTCAATCGAGTAGAAGAATTCCTTCGGCAAAAGGCGAATTCGATCAAATTTAAATTTAGTGAGGCTTTTAGCCGCTTTCAATTCAACTGGAACTCGATAAGCGAATTTTACAAATCTTAAAGTAAAATAAATCGTTATTGCTTAAAACTAGGTTTAAAGTTGGTAGTATTTTTATATCAATATTTTTATTTATGTTAGGTCTAGTTAAACTAAGGTTAGAATATTGTTAATAAATAAAAGCATATGACATAACACTATTTAATATCGTTGGTACTCCGATAACTGTATAATGTATCTACTTTTAAGATTCAAAGTATGTTAAACCGTCCATAACCAGTGTTGATATATGGTGTTATATGATAATACACAGGCTGGCTTATCAAATCATCTCAAATAAGAGATACGAGTACTTTTTAGTAGCACATGCGTCGCACATTCGGGTTTATATCCTACTTATCCTACTAATATTATAAACGTGAAAGTTCGTGTGGATGGATGTTTGTTACTCTTTCACGCAAAAACTACTGAACGGATTTTGATGAAACTTTACTGTAATATAGCTCATAATATTTCAGAATAACAGATAGGCTATTTTTATCCGAGTATCGCGCGGCAGAAGCTAGTAGGTAGATATATCCCAAGCATCCTTATTAACAGTTCAGCTTGAAAATACAGTTTGTTCCCGTTGACTCCGATCACATTTTTGCCATCTAGTTTAAAATCAAAGATGGCGAACATGAATTTTATAGCCAAAAATTTGTTAATAGGGTTCAGTTTTAACTAATTTGGGGATGTTGATTCTCCTGGCTGCGTCATTAACTTTGTTTTTTTTTAATCGGATCTTTTTGTCGGTTATCGGTATGGATTTTATTCTATAGAGAAGCTATGTGCAAATCCCGTTTCATAGGGTTCAACGGTTTAAGGAAAATACATGTCGCAGATGGATTGCTCGATTAACTGTTTTACATAACCGCTAGCTGTTTTACAAAACCGCACTCTAATCCGGCGTATTGACGTTCAGCCGGATTGTAGTTCGGATAAGCAATGGTACGCCACATTGTTAGAGCGTTTCGCGTTTTCCAATACGGCTGACAATGTTTGGCCGTTTTACAAGTTGGACCGCCATTTAGTTATTTAAAAAAAACCAAAGAACCTAACCTCTCCTGTTTAGAATAGGTATGGAGTAACATTGGCAGCCTTTTTATGTTGTTAAACGTATCGCAATGACATTCCCACTGGACTTCAATACGCCAAATTAGAAAACGGCACTGTTTTGTAAAGCGGCTAGCCTTTAAAAGACAGGATTATGCGTTTTGGCTACAAAACAAATATAAATTGAAATATTTAAGATGTGTGCCTTTGAACGTAGTCATAGACGGTGCTTATGATAATGAAAACATTAATAGTAGAATAGAATAAACTACGATAACTTAATGTGTTAGTGTTCCAATAAGCGGCGATGGGCTAGCAACCTGACATGTGGGATACTTACTGCTCGCAAAACTTGGGCATGTGCTAAATGTCATATTTGGGCGTGCCTCTGACTTTCCTGTGATTGGTATCTTCAAATATCTAGTTTGACGACCTTGATGACGCGGCGGGCGAGAACCTGGCTGCGACGCTGCGTACGAGTTCGATTCCCGCGGGACAAATGTTTGCATGTCCTGCAGATATTTATTCCGGGTCTGGGTGTTGCGGTACCATGGGACTCGTTGTTCCTGATCCCAATGATACAGGGAATCCTAGTGTGGGTACAGGACTCTGTATGTGTCTGTTTGATGTTTATTTATTTGCTGAGTAGGTATATCTTGGAGAATACAGTCGTGAGCGTGTTTGTTTCGTATAAATTAAATTCTACAATTATAATTATACTGTAAAAACGTCATCTGTGGCGCAGTGCGCGAAGGCCCGCCTGAGACGCAGAAGATTGCGGGCTCGATCCCCGCCACAGGACAAATGTAGGTATGTATGATCTGCAAATATTTGGGTCTTTTCTATACATAACATGTACCTCTATGAATTTACAAAAAATTCTACTACTATTATAAACGCGAAAGTTTGCGAGGATGGATGTTTGTTACTCTTTCACGCAAAAACTACTGAAAGGATTTTGATGAAATTTTACAATAATATAACTTATACATCAGAATAACACATTGACTACTTTTTATCCGGGTACCACGCGGGTGAAGCCGTGGGCAGAAGCTAGTGCTATTATAAATGCAAAAGTTTGTGATGAAGGATGTTTGTTACTCTTTCACGCAAAAACTAATAAACGGATATTGATGAAACTTTACAGTAATATAGCTTATACATCAGACTAACACATAGAATACTTTTTATACGGGTTCCACGCGGACGAAGCCGTGAGCAGATGCTAGTAATGTATATAAGTAGTAAATCAGTCATGTAAGTAGTTCCCATAACACAAGCTCTGCTTACTTTCGAGCTAGATGATGCTGTGTGAAAATGTCCAGCAATATAATAATTATTATAATTTGAATACAACCACAATAATTTAAACTCTACAATACAACACGACACGTTTTCCAAGAATCAGACAAAGCGAGCGAATGGAATTGGATACCTTTGCATTATATTTTATTTACCTGTTGCTCTGCCGACCTGAGCTGACGGTTGCATTTTGCAGGATTATGAGGTCATCTCTTGGTTTAGGTACCTGGGTTGCATAGTCATGAAGTGAAGTGGTTAGGTACCTGACGTCAGAACGTTATGAAGTCATATCTTGCGCTGCCTCTGCCAAATCGGAGCACCGAATTTTCGCAGGTATCATTATCCTTGTATGGGTCGATAGACTTGAAATAGATGTTTATTTAGAACTAGCTTCTGCCACTTCGCCCGCATGGTATCCGGATAAAAAGTAGCCTATGTGATTTTATGATGTATAAGCTATATTACTGTAAAGTTTCATCAAAATCCGTTCAGTAGTTTTTGCGCGAAAGAGTAACAAACATACTATAGCTTATACATCAGAATAACACATAGGCTACTTTTTATCCAGGAACAACGCGGGCGAAGCCGAGGGCAGAAGCTAGTTTATTATAAAAAGACAAAAATTACGAATTATATAATTGTATTTTCCCAAAGTATTGAGTAGGTATGTACTTGGATTGGATTGGTATTGATTAACGATATTCACGACAAATGAAATGTTCTATTCAAAACCTGCCAAAGTTCTATCAAATAATTATACTTATTTATAGTTTTTTCCTTGTAGGTCCTCGCTAATTCTCAAATTATATCAGCAACAGTAGGCTATTTCTTGTGCCCATTCACGATACAACCATTAATAAAAAAGCAAGGTAATCCCTTAAGATTGTTTATGCAAAAAAAAATACAAATAATTATTTATAATTATTTGTATTTTTTTTACCTTATTTTAATAAGGTTTTCTTGAATTAGACATTTTATCAACTTGCATGCCTACAATGAACGTGTGTTCGGTAATTAGCTGAGCTAGTAGCTACACGGTAATTATAATTAACCCACCAACGTGGAGGTGATAACAATGCCATTAAAATGATAAATATGTCTGTCGGTAAAAACATTGTTATCGACAAAATACCTAGAAAGTACAGTTAAATCGACTTAAATCCCGACTTATTTAATTTAACGTAGATGGCCTTACATTTACTTGAAAACAAATAATTTTGACTTTTACAGAACTGGGTGAGGGTTATGGAGCATTTTTTTCCTTTTTGCCTAGCTTTATTTTTATCAAGTCTTGCTATTCTACCTTAACTCGCTTGTTTTCTTCATTAAATACTACCTGGTATACTTTTGATCGGATTCCCGCAATTCAGCCCTAGTGCGGGATCCGTTGTAATAATGTTAACAGTTTTTAGTAGGTATTTTAAGAAATAAATTAGTATGTACTAGTTGTCGCCCGCGGCTTCGCCCGAGTGGTATGTTAATAAAAGTAGCATATGACCGTCTCCAGGCTTCAAACTACGAGTATGTCCACCAACTTTTGAATGAATCGAAACAAGGATTACAATTTATACAAAGTTTAGAACTCAATTGCACACCCCCAAAGGGTAATTTTGAAAAAAATAAAAAAATTGTGTTTCATTATTTATTTTAAAGTTTATGTGTACCGAGTTTTGAGTGAATAAAACCAAGGAATATTTTTTCCATAGAAACTTTACCACCCTGTTTAACCCCCTTAGGGGTTGATTTTCGAAAATAAGATTAGCCTATGTGTTATTCCAGAACCTAAACTAGATAGTTTAGGTTTTGATGAAATTTTGAATGTAGATACATTCAAAATTTCATCAAAACCGGTTTAGTAGTTCTGGAGATACGTGGTAACAAACATTCACACACACATACTTTCACATTTATTATATTAGTAGGATAGGAGTTTGTATAAATTTGCTATGTTCAAGATTGTAGAATAAAACATGTTCACGATTGTAATTTCCATAGTGGAGATTCTGAGATCCATACTCAATACGCAGATCTAAATTAGGACGAGAATACAAAGTCAGGACGAGTCAGAGACATAGGTCAGGTCTTAACATAATTTTCAGCATATGACCGAGTTTTGCATAGGAGTTAGCATTCCACGTGACAAGATGCAACCCTATTGTCGCTTATTGGAACACTAACACATGCCTTGATAGGATACGAGGCAACTTAGTCACTCCCATATCAGACAAGCTGACTGAAAACTGTCTTCGATGTTACGGTCACGTGATGGGCAGAGACCATGAACACAGTAGAACTGCCGGAGAAGAAGCGAGGTAGCTCTGCGATGTGGTGGACAAGTATGACCCACCTTTTGAAGAAAGCTCATTTAGACGAAAGAACAACTCAGGACAGAGCGTCCTGGTGCAAAATCACTAGGCGAGCTAACCCTGGCTGATCCCGAAATGGGAAAAGGAGATGAAGAAGACAGATGTCTGATTACCTGAAGTCGAATTTTGTTTTTTGATTAAGAAGTCATTTTTGTTTATATCTTCTTGTATCTAGACAAGCAAAAATGAAATGCTGTTTGTTGGAAAGCGCATCATTTGAGAATGGCTTATCCGATTGAGTCCGAATCAGGTTTTTATTACAACGAAAATTGGAAAATTATCCCGGAATATGTAAATAAACGTCGTTTTTTTCTCCCATGCGTTAGCATCCTAGTAGTCTATGGTTAGCCTGTATTTTTCCTATACAATACAATATACGTTCTTGGTTGTCGATTGACATATTGACTAATGAAAATGATCAGTCACGAATGATTTAGAACTTTCTTGTATGTGACATAGATAAAAAACGACAATTCGACAACCGAGACCAGTTTATATTAAACTGGACACCGTCTGTCGGGTCAACTACATAGTTGTAGATAAAATTATCTGGTAGATATACACAAATATTTACAAATATAAAGTACCTGAGCTCTTTATAATGGCAGGTAGGTAGGGCCTATTGAGTCTTTCGCCTATAATAAGTGAAGTGAAAGTGGAACTTTGAGGAATTACTGAAAGACAGCATTAAACTGAACTTGGAACTATCAAAGTTGTGATTAACTATAGGGAAAGCCTGTTGGAATTCACCGCGATACAATCGTGATATATAGCTCAGCACTAAGTCTTCGGAGTTGTTTAGCGGTTTCGTCATGTCGATATGTGATAATATAAGGCATTGAATGTTAAAAATCCCAACTTCCTCTTGTGCTTATGTTATTTGCACACTCGGGATGACACTCTTTCGAATAAAAAATAAAAATAAAATAGCCCACAATTTTTTTTTAGGTTAGTCGTGATTCTATAAGATGTTTTTTGAGTTTTACGGGAAAAGTAGTAATCCCTCAGAAATAAAACTTTAATGAGACCTCTTCGGCATCAAAAATCAGTTTAAAATCGCGATTCTTGCAAGATAAGGAAGTTTTTTTGGAAAATATAAATCTAACCACATCATGATCAAACCTACCACAAAAGTTAAGCCATGATGGGTAGTACCAACAGTTGTTTAGTATGGAGAGGGTCATGGGTCATTAATTACAATATCCATCACAAATATTATACATGTGTACCTTGCGCCAATATGTCCTCCATGATATTTCATATTCAAATCATCCTCCATTGCAAAATTAAATAACAGAAAGAAACAAAAAATGCCAGCGGCATGCACCGTAGCACCTACTTGCCTAGGGCCGACCTATGCATGGGGAGACTCACCCCTTGCAATCAATTCCAAAACCCTCTTCTATTACCACGCTCTGTCCCTCTCTCACTTGTGCCATAATATATTCTGTCCTTGTCGATAACGATTAAGTGGCGCGAAAAACTCCGAGCGTAGCCTCGGGCTTCGTCGAAACTTTCAAGACTGAATTCTTATGCATTCATCCTCTTACATTACAAAAGTGTATCATCAACTCTAGCATAAGGGAATAAGATTCACAATCTCGAGGTATTCTGTTTTTGATGTGTTGCATGTACGTTGGTGGAAAAAAGATTGATGTAGGAGAGGTGCCTATCGAATATGATGAGAGGCAGATTCGATCTCGCTGACGCTTTGGGCGGGAAATCATAATGACTAGGGAAACAAACACTCGTTTGATTGCAGTTAAGTCAAAAGGTATACTTTTAAGAGAATAGTTCTGATGTTTGTACGTATAAAATTATATTTAATACCAAAAGAAAAAATATACTTATCTGAATGTGTAATTTTTTTAACTTGCGACGACAGAAGCATTGGCTACAAGAATTCCATTTTTGTAATAAACGGCTCATTTGATTTAAAGGCGGTTTTGTAATCTTTTTGTAAGATGGTTCTTAAATAAGTTTTATTACCACAAGTCACTATAAATTTGATGATGATATTGTGTTCTATATGATTGTGTACATTTCTACCGACTAACTTCATATTTAACAAATTAATTCAGGAAAAAAGCAGACTTCCGACGTGCTTTCGATCATCCACTGCAGCGCCCCCGTAACTTTTGGTGATATAGCCTTTCTAAGAACCATCGAGAACCATAAGAAGTCATATAAATATATTGCAAACAAACTGCATTTCAATCGGATTTACGGTTTCAGAGATAAATGGTAACAAACAATTGATCAAACCTGTTTTTAGAAATGTCAAAAAATATTCGGGCTTCTGACGTCATTTTTAAAACAAGCTCATTAATAAAATAGTAGCAAAACTTACGTATGGCATCACGTAAGTTTTGCTGCGCTCCATAATTACTTGTAGCGATGAGATATTTCGAAGAAAGATTCTTGAATAGGTATCTTCTTGATAGGTATACAAATATATTGCAAAAAACAAGCATTCCAATCAAATAAGCCATTTCGGTGAAAAATGGTAACAGAAAATGCACTAACAAATAAACGAACAACCTTTGGTCCATTAGTGTGCGCTCTCCGACGAATCCGAAAGAAGTCACAATATCAAAGTACCTAATATGTCATACGTGTTTTCAGTTTTTGTATTCATTACAGGTTGCTACAGTTTTATACCAAACTAGCTGCGCCCCGCGATTTCACCCGCGCAAGTTTCGATTTCGTGGGAATATCGGCGATCTAATTAAATTTTAGAACACAAAGCTGCTATTGTGACTTAACTATGATAGTAAGATATATTCCTCTTATGTTATAATGAATACTTTAATCATGTAGCACATCATTTTTTAGTATCATCAGTAGTTTTCTCAGCGTACGCCAAATGATAAATTTTATAGGCAAAATTTTGCAATAATGTAACCCAATGTGTTACATTATTGCAATGTTCTTAAGGATGCCTTTTTTTGAAAATAAATTATAGCCTATGTTACTTCGTGATAATTTAGCTTTCATTTGGTGAAAATCGGTCCAGTAGTTTCGGAGCCTATTCGATACAAAAAAACAAAAAAATCTTTCCTCTTTATAATATTAGTATAGATTATTAGAAAAAGTATAAATAAGTTTATTACTTGTAGGTACATCAGTGGATAAAAGTTCTCGTCATCGTCGCCTCGTAATCTTCAGGCAGTTGGAAGCATTGTGGGAATGCTTAGATTCCCACATGGGTATGACAATTGACCGGCAGAGGTCATTAGTAGGTACGTCATACCGTAGGTCATCATAGTTTGCGTTGTTCATATCTACACTTCCTATCCTATTACTACTACTAATATTATAAACGCGAAAGTTTGTAAGGATGGATGGATGAAAGGGTGTTTGTTACTCTTTCACGCAAAAACTACTGAATGGATTTCGATGAAACTTTACAGTAATATAGCTTATACATCAGAATTAGTGCATGCAATATCGGAAGATATTCAATTCCGGAACTGAATTTCGATGCTGGGGACCTAGTTACGGAATTCTTGAACTGGTTCCGAAATTGACAATTTATTTTTATTTTTCTGTTTTGAGGAAAGGAACGATCAAATAACTTGTGTTATAGTATCAGTATTTTAATCAACATTAATTAATATAGAATATAAATAAAAAAGTACGATATTACACACTTACACACGCACGCAGTAATTTTCACATAAAAAGTTAGATGAACAAAATAATTAAAACAACAATATTACTTATTCATTTTATGAATCTGCTAATATTTGTCTCGGGTCTGTGTTTTTTTTCAATATAGTATTATGTATTTACAACAAAAGAAATGTATACCTATACCTAAGTAGTATATCAGTCATGCAGTTCCCATAATACAAGCTCTGCTTAGTTTGGGCGTTTGGTGCTAGATGTTGCTGTGTGAAAAATGTCCAACATTATTTATACTATTTATTTACTCTCAATACTCTCAGACAGGACACAGAATATATTTCTATCCTTCTGTCAGATGCACATCTCGTTGTCCTTCGTTGACAACCCCTGCATAGTCAAAATTGGTAGATACAGATGGATACTTGCGGATTATCTTGCATTTATCCAGTTCTTTGTCTAGCGATTCTTGTAGAGTTGGTTCTTCGACTGAAACGTCTTCGTCAGAAGACGATGACATGTTCATTTTGGGTTTTGAGGGTACTGCATATGTAGGATTAGGTTCATTGAGTTTTGTACTGGAGTAGTAAATTGACGATAATCTCAGAAGTTTTCTCGTTATTTGGGTTAGGGAAAATATTTTCGTCGGTTTGTGCGAATACGTCTTCCCAATCGTGCAAATAGTGCAGCACTCCTACTAATAATGGTCTTCTTTCTATTATGCGACTTCGGAAAGTAGAAATGTTGCGTTTTGTTGTGCAAAATGCCACTCACTGAGTAAAAGTTATTAATATTGGAATACCGATATTAGTCCTCTCAATTCCGGAATTGAAATATCAGAAAAATCTATTCGATATTCCGGAATTACGAAATTCCGGAATTTCGGAATGCATGCCCTAATCAGAATCACAGAAAGCAGACTGAGAAAGTTCAAAATCGGAATTCTAGGCTTAGTACGATCGTTTCAACCAGATGTAAGAAAAGGCGCGCAGTTTTGAGGGTCTATATTTCTTCGAAAAATCCTTGCCGTGACTATAGGAGGCCTCGAAACTTTTCATTCAGTCTTAGGGCCCGGTCAAACTGAAAGTGACGCGGTGGCGGTGGTGGTAGCGATTAAAAGAAAATGGTAATCAAGTGGTTGTCAAAGTTTTTAATGATCGCCATCGCCTCATTATACTCAACTTCGACATTAAACAAAATGTATATTTAGTACATTAAGTTGGCTTAGAACAGCAAAAAGTTGGAAAGAAATCAATCGCAAAAAAAGGCCAATTGAAAGCCAGAAAACGAAACAGCACTTCTTGCCGTCACAAGAGAAAATTCAAAATCGGAATTCAGGACTGGTGCTCGTTTCAACAACATGAGATAATTTTTTGAGATTGTTTTAGGCTTATTATTAGCCTGCATTGTTTTAAAAGATATCCTTCTGCCTTAATGGGGATTATTATTTGCCCGTTCGTCATTAGGTATTTTGCCCAGAGATCATCGGGATGTGGCAGATGTGCCCAGCCCAATTTCATTTCAGACTCGCAGCTTTGAGAGTGACGACAGTGATTTAAATTTTAGAACGAAAGATACTCGCTTGGCTTCGAAAAGGTTGCTCAACGTAATTATAAGTAAATCAATGGTCAAATCTCATGTCGACCAATCACGGCCAGTTTAATTAGTATTTCCGAAACCGGCCGTAGCACAATAAAAGTTGACCTATTTCGAATATAATACAAATTGGTTCGTACTTTAAGAAACACTAGCCTTAGTATACATTGATGACATCGTAATAACTTTATCAATAAACGGAACATCTATTATGAAACAATGGGATCATCATTGTGAATAATGTAGACCGTAGCAAAAATATTGAATTGAATAAAGTATCTAATAAATGAAATTGTCTATGATAAACAGACGGTCAAACAAACGGACATTGGATAGATTCTAATTTTTGGCGAAACAAGCCTGATGCAGTTTAAAACAGTAAGGGACAAGGGAATCTTTTACAGGAAAACTAAAAAATTAAATGATTTCACTACTTTGATAGTGTGTCGTCATGAAACCACAGCATAGTCTATATAAAACATATAAAACTTCCTTCTAAGCTTGGCGGGAGAGAATATATTTAAGAATACAATCAAAGATATGTTATTCCTATAATAACACATTATAGTAGGTAACTTATGATTTTAATAACAGTCTAAGTTCCTATATAAAATACATCTATACTTATAAAATCGTTTGTCTTGACTGAATGATCTATCCAACACACAGCCGAAACTTCTAAGTCTAGAAAGCTGAAATTTGAAACATAAGTTTTGTTTTATAACCTGAGCATGCGCTAAGAAAGGGTTTTTGTAAATTTACATATATTCAAGGAGAAGGAAATGGGGTTGTTGTTCTTTGAAGTCAGAACCATGAAAATTTGAATTATAGAATTTTGATCGAATTCTTATCTAGGGCACCACTGACTGACTAGAATAACCAGGCAACACAATATTTAAATTATTTAAATTTTAATTGTATTTTTAATGATGAATAATTATAATTTATTTAGTTATGTAGGTTTAATATGGTATATCCTACTAATATTATAAACGCGAAAGTTTATGAGGATGGATGTTTGTTAGGTTAGTTACCTACTCTTTCACGCAAAAACTACTGAACGGTAGGTGTACTCAGGCTATAGATATTGAAATGATCGTGGTTTGGTATCATTTTTGGATTTTATTACGACTTTACCTCGTATTTATTCTCGTGCTGACGTTTGGTTGGCCGTTTAGGTCCTTCCTCATGAGCACCGTCCGCGACCACGCTCGTTGGTCGGCGGGAACCTCACGGACGCGACGGTATTAATATAAATATCCTAAAATAATGCAAAACGTAGTAAAATGGGCGGTACTTAGAAGTGATCCCTTACAAACACTTTCAGTGTTTTAGAGTTTGGCCAGTTCTTCCGTTTTTGAAGTGTGTTCATAACTATACTAAAGCACCGCAAATGCGGAGAAGAGAAGGGCGCGTAGTTTTAGAAATCTACGCAGTGCGTCCATCTGCAGTATAGCTAACAGTTTGTATCGTTTTCCAGACTGGGGAGTGGCATTCGAAGCAGCAGTGGCGCCACGACTCCCCGCTGTGTTGCGGTGTTATGCGGCGTGTGTTCAGTCCATGCCGCGGCACCTCGGCCGACACGCAAACGATCCCAACTACCAGGACCACATGACGCACAAGCGCTAGTAGAAAACCGTGCCTCATTCCACAACCCTCGCTCTAGAGTGCTCGCTTTGTCTCGCTCGCGATAAGGATGACCCCCCGCTCAACTGAATGAGGCAAACGACCTTCTCAACTCCAACTAGAAACATTCCTTGGTTGTATAGAACTAAGATCCATTTTTCTCGAATTTAACGAAAACTTCCATTTCATTATGCCACAAAAATGGAATCATTCTGAAGCACGCCCGCCTTGTCGCCTGGAATTTTGATACATTCGTCAATTTATGTTATCCTAATAAATTCGATGCTTAGAGACCATTTTGGCGTGGTTGAAATTCCTTATTGGGTTTGTGAAAGAACTTTTGGAGCTTGATACGATTATAATCGTGAGGGAAATTATGTAGAGGAATGTTTATTTTGTCAGCATCATGTCAGGGTATTCCTATATTCCTATTGTACTGTGGAGTAGTATCCATGTATGTTAAGATAAGGTACGGTCCCATTTCGAATAAATAATGAATGACGTAACTTGTACCTGCTGATGAGGTAAATATTACTATCGTTGTGTTCAATAAGTTACCGACACTTTGTTTGGACATAACAGTTAATATTTAGCTACGTGACGTAGCTAATATATACTTAGGTACCTAGATAAGTCTCTACTATCAGATTTTCTTTGAAACCTCTACCTAAAAGCATCGTGCGTTGGATTGGATTATGAAGTAGCAAAGTAACTATATTAAAGTAAAGCACTATAAAAACTATTATTTTATTTAATTCACTATTAAATATGGCAACAGATATTTTTTATAAATTATGTGTTATCAACTCAGGATATCGCTCAAACGTGACGTGGTAGTAAATACCAGAAGCCAGACGCGGCCTAAGCTCGTGCGTCCCAGTGTCATGAAAGATAGCACGCGGCACAACACAGCGAGCAGTAGTACCAGGAGTTCATAACTGCAGCAGGGTAAATCGAGTCACGTAGCCTCGTTGCGGTCGGCCCTCGTAGCGTGCATTGGCTCTCTGAATATAAATTACTTCATTAAACAGCCGCAATGTATTTTGATCTATACTGTCACCGACATTAAGCTCGAATTTTAAATGTATGAAGTTGCGTGTGTGGCGGTAGAGCTGCGGTAGAGACTTAGTAGGGGGAATGTATTCAACACTTGTTTGCGACGTATGCTCTCCGCGTGAACAGCGCGCACTGCGCAACTCCTGAGACGGGACGTCACGGCCACAGCACAAGTCAGCACACAAGGCAATCCTGTCGAGGTTACCTATGCAAACAGCCTATCAGACCGGCCTACTACGGCTTTGAATCTTAACAAGCATTATTTTTAGTGCAGTGTATGAAATATTTGATGTAACATAAGTTAAAGGCAAATAAATGTTGGCAAAGGGGTGCTTGTGAAGCGATAACAACACACTTAATTCTGATGGGAATTCTTGAGTTAAATAAGCAGACGAGTTAATGCAGCAGCATTTAGTACCTTCAGACATTTGCGTATCAGAAAATCTTGAGTCACTACTCAAGATTTTCTGATACGCAAATGTCTGAACAAGTACCTATGTTGAACTAACCAATTAGTCTCATAAAACCTATTTTAAAGCAATATTCCTTAGCCACGTGGGCTTGGTCGAAGGAGCTAGGGATAGGGAATATTAGTAAGAGACATATAGGTATTTCACTTAAACATATAGATAGTTAGATATTTCGCCACAGTGATGCACCATGGTAAATATACCAGTTTAAAAAAATCATTAGAGATGCAAATTTTTTAAGAAAGTTTTATTCGATTGGGGCGGTTTAGCCAAATTGCAGTAAGTATTTTCTATTCGCGAAAATTAATCTTTAAAATTTGTGTGTAAAATCCTATCATTTATAGGGTTGCAGGCACTGTGCAAACAGTGCTTGCAGCACTTTGGCAAAACATGCTAACATGTAATAATTATTTATTGTACACAGAAATAACACAAAATATTTAACAAACAAAATAAAATCATCTAGCAAACTTAGCAATTGCTAAGTTTTCTTAGCAATGCTAAGTTAGAGGGATGATAAACAAACTAAGTAACGAGACTAATGAGATCCCACGCATGGAAAAGTCTTAGTATCGATCAATGCTCTGTCATTTTTGACAAATTGAATAGCAAATCGAGCATGGTTTACTATTCATTTTGTCGTAACGGGAATTTCCACGTTACCGTATTTATTATAGGTGAAGGCAATGACTTTCAATAAATTATGATATCAGAATTAGCAAGTGTTTTTTTGCCAGATAAAGTACCTAAATAATTAAAAGGTAAAACTAAGAGTTAGAAGCGGCTACAACGCAACGATTGTGATTGCCGTGGGTCGATTCAAATTTACGTCGTCATCTTGGAAAATTAATGCACAGCACATTTACCGCCCACACACGTTTATTTACAACTAACCAGTTTATGAAGACCCCTTCGTTTCAACACATTATCTCCCCTCTAACAGAAGATAATGATGCTAGCGGGAGGCAAGATGGTTCCACGTTTCTGGCAGTTGGTTTACATTTTGATAGAGCTCCTTGTTGAGTCTGTTCTCCTAGTACCTTGCGCACCGTGCGGTGATCGTGATTCCGACCACGCGGCGTTAGCGGCGGCACCACCGTCAACGGGAGGGGTCCCTGGGTGTTCGATCCTCGTAAGTGGTGCCCTAGCTAGACACTACGATAGTAATTTGACTAGTGCTGCGCTTTGCAACGGCAATGAGTCGATGTAAGATATGACATATTTTTTGAAAAATCTTTCAACTTGTTATCAGTGATAATTATATTCAGGCTAATTAGCATTAGGTAATATAGGCACGATATCAAAATAAAATAATTTATTCAAAACAAGTAGGTAAGCTATATTTAAAACACTATTTATATAATAGAACTTAAAGACAGTCGTAATTCAAATCCAGTGTCGTTCCAGTCTTTAATTTGTTTAATCTTCCAAAGAAAATGACGTCAGAAATCAATTTCTCAGCAATTAAACGTTGCTTTGATCGCAATTCGTTCAGTTGGGCCGAAATAATTCTTCCAAACAAATCGGACTCCAAAGTTGATCTCAAACACAGACTATCTGATGGTTCGTTCTTAGAATACGAAGGTTCTTGATAGACTTTGTGATCTTTGGTTAAGCATTCGTATAATAAACTAGATTTCTTAGTTTTCTGTTCTGTAGGAGATTTTTTCAACTCTTCGATGGATTCATTTCCATTTTCTGTCACATAAATACTTTTTACTTTTGGTCGCTTTGCTGAGTGATATTCGGAGAGTTTCTGTTGATAAAATAAAACATGAATTTAGAAAAAAAAATATCACTAATCAAAAACGAAAGATGGCAACCAATTTCACCCTAGTAAGAGAAAACTTCACTTACTTCATCATTATCATCATCATCGTCGTGGTTGTCGCTTGTGTTCTCATCAGAAAGCACAGTTTTCTTAGTATCATTTGGTTCCACCTCATACACAAACGACATCAAGTCATAATACCATAAAGTTGGCTCGTACAATTCGCCATCGCTTTGTTGTGATTTGATTACCTGGAAAAACAATAAAATGTGTATTATTATTGTTACTATTAACGATTATAATAATTATTGCATTGGATTGCATTTTGTATAACCCTACCTTGTTACGTTCCCGTTTATAACATGAGCGCATTTTATCAATCTTTCTTTTCATCTTGTACTTATCGGCCATACTGTCCAGCGTTTTATACTTTTTCAGTAGGACATCCATTGCACGATTTCGAGCCACTTTGTTATAATACAAAGCATTACCAGTATTCCATAAACATGGTAGTTCTTTATACACCTGAATAAATTCTGAGAGTATTTTCTTTTCTAGTGTGTACGCCATTATTGTTGTTGACTCCAGCCCGGTTGAAAGAGCGAGTCGTACTGACTTGTAGCCGATTAGTTTGACGGGCCACTCGGGTTCAGTCGGGTAGGGTCGATAATACAGCACATTTCCCTCGCCAGGCGTGAGGCGCATTACGATAGAGCTCCTTGTCGGGTCTGTTCTCCTAGTACCTTGCGCACCGCGCAATCGCAATTTCGACCACTGGCACGGTCGAGAACGGCTCGCGGGGAGGATTCTCATGCCCCAGTTTTTTTGCAAAGTGGTTCTTGGATAGGTTGTACTGATTGTTGTAACAATGAGTAGTATTGATCTGGCCTACGTAGTATGCGATATGTTTTGGACAAAATTTGTTTGAGACAGACATGTCGATATTTTGAGTCCTATTTTTTGGTCAACATAAGGTTCGGTAATATAAGTTTACTGGGAAAAGTCTCCTACGAATCCCTTCAACAAATCAATCGATAAAATATTACTATTATTGTCTTCCATATAGGCAGGAAAATAAAATGAAAGCGTGTTTAATTTTTTTTATTTCTTGATCAGAAGCGGTCGTCATTCAAATTAATCGTGGTTCCAGTTTTTAATTTGTCCAACCTTCCAAAGAATATAACCTCAGAAATTAGTTTCTCGGCTATGAATCGCTGTTTTGGTCGTAATTCGCTCAATTGGGCTGAAATGGTCCTTCCAAACAAATTGGACTCTGATGTTGATCCTAAATACAGACTATCAGATGGTTCGTTTTTTATCGAATAAACCTGTTCTTCTTGATAAACATTGTCATCTTCAGCTATGTAAATACTCGATTTTTTAGCTTTCTTGACAGCTGGAGAATTTTTCATCGTCTCGATGTATTCATTTTCACTTTCCGTCACATAGATACTTGTTGGTTTTGGTCTCTTCGCTGGAGGAGATTTGGAACGTTCCTGTAATAAAACAAAAAATATTCGTAAAACTTGTTGCCAAAATAATCTCAAACAATAGGCATAGCCAGTAAAAAGGAAACCTCTACCAACCTAAGTTAAAAACCTACCAAATTGAACCAACTGAATCTGGCTCTGCATCATATTCAGCAGTTTGTTTAGGTATAAGTATTAATCCAAACCTACATAAATTAAACAAAATATCAACTTACTTCATCATCATCAGCATCGGCGTCATGGTCGTCTACTACAGTCTCAGTGAGTATTGTAGTCTCGTTATAATCTGGTTCCAACTCATCCAAAAACGACATCTCGCTATAGTACCACAGACTTGGCTCATACAATTCGCTACCGCTATATTGCGATTTCACAACCTGCAAAGCCAAAAACAAAATTACATAATTTCTGCAAATAAAAGGTAGGTTACGTAAAAGATTCAGATAATGTTTGTCTATTTATTTATGAAACTTACCTTAGTACGTTCCCGTTTATAACAAGTACGCATATTTTCAATTTTTTTTTTCACTCTTGACTTATCGGCCATACTGTCCAATGTTTTATATTTTTCAAGTAGGACCTCGATCGCACGATTTCTAGCCACTTTGTTTGAGTAAAATGCATGAGAAGTATTCCACAAACAAGGTAGATCCTTATACATCTGAATAAATTCGGACAGAATTTTCTTTTCTAATGTGTACGCCATTTTGTTGTTGGCTCCTGCCCGGTTGCCAGAGCGAGTCGTACTGACTAGCGGCCGATTAGTTTGCCAGATTGCTCGGGCTTAGTCGGGTAAAGTCGGCACGTCAGTCGGTACGGCGGCGCCGACCGTGGCTAGCCGTTAATTCGTTCGCCCTCTCGCTCATCTCAAAGATAAAGGTGGAGATATTTTGATTGTACGTGAAGTTGGCTACTATTATACTTCTTGCGAAAAAATATGCGATTTTTTTTGGTTTTCCATTTTGTACTTTTTTGTACCTGCAAAGAACATACTGCATTTGACTGCTTAAATATCAACCAAAATCGGATTTATTATTATCAATGTCTCGCGTATTTATCTAGGTAGGTAGGTATGTACATACTCATAAAATGGGGATGATAGAATTCACTTTGTCGGGTTTTCTTAAACTTGTTTATGCATTTTTGTATTTGGCGACCTCGATGGCGTGGCTGGCTAGTAGTCGGCTGCGACATAAGAGGTGCTGGTTCGATTTCCGCTGCGGGACAAATGTTTGCTTGTTTTGCAGATATTTGTTCCGAGTCTGGGTGTTTCGGTATCACGGTACTCGTAGTTCCTGATACCCACGACACAGGGAATCCTAGTGTGGGGTCAGGACTATATTATATTATAATACTAGATTGTTTAAAAAGGGACAAGGGATTGTTTAACATGTCATTACATACGAGGTGTTTACGAGAGGCTACAGAATCGAGTATGAAGTATGGAGTATGGTTTTAGTTCCGACTTAAACACTCTACTTTTCACTTCGTTTGCGAATAAATAAATAAGTACCTAATTAACAAGGTACAAAATATAAAAAAACCTTGAATTTTTATTTGCCTTCTCTGTTTTCATATAAGGAGTAAATTCTTCAATTTCACTTGATGACAGTCTCAAATAAATACTCAGTCATATTACCACCTCAATTTTGTTTGTAAGTTTTGTCTTTCATAAATAGTAAAATTCTGGAGATTTTGTGGCAATATAAACTTTATTTAAAAAAAAATCTTTTTGACAAACGCACTAACGCATAAATTCAAAGAATGCCAAGAATATATTCCCTTTAAAAAACAAATCAAAATATTCATGTTTGTCTTTATTTTGTGTACCAATTATTTCAAAAATGGAACATAAAAAAGCCGAGTCTTCAGGAACATGTTATTTTGTAGGCTGCTGAAAATAACGGCTAAACTTGTTCGAAAGAGGTTCTTGTTCGAAGTTCGTAGCTACCGGCAACATTGATTATCCTAGGGTGGGAGCTATAGCGTACTTACAAATTGATATAACAACTATTGCAGGTATGGTTTATAACACCTATAAGCACGTGCCTACTTGTTATTGAAACTAAGTACCTATACCTAACTGCAATTAGTAATATCGTTTTACCTTACTTGAAGTACCTACTTACTTTAAATTAATTTTATTATTCGTCACAAGGAGACAACCCTAATGTTACTCGTGTGCCGCGTCAGAAAAGATAAAATTTCACGCTATAAAGAGAGGCTCCTCGTAGGTGTATTTTATAGTTTTAGACACGCAGCGCTGAGCGAGCTGAATGACACTACTATTGCGTCGTAGCAAAATAAGAAATTCTTTAAAAAAATATATTTGTGGAGTGATCCTTCTGTAATAGTACATTTTTGCAGAGGCCGCGGAATAGGTAATTGCACTTCTGGCCGAGGCATTATAGCGCTTTTCTTAAAAAAAATGCGAGGAATCAAAAAAGTTTCCTATGTAAGATACTTTTACGTATTTTTCTTTGACTTCGCTGGAAGCATAATTTAAGTTAATTTGGCTTCCCACCTTAGATCTGGTGGAGTGCAGTCATTAGTCATTTCACTTTCGGAACCTTGGGAACTCATTTTTATCAAAATTACGGAATCGAGACGACGTTTTGCTTTACCGCCTTTTTTTTTAATTTTAGGTTTTGCATGTTCCCAAAGTTAAAGGCATCTGTGATAAAGGCACCTGTATATAGCCATTTGAATGAAACCTATTTGTACCAAGCTCGATGAAGGAGATCCAATTTCAAATGAGGCAAACAAAGAAAAATTTATGTCGTAATCATTATTGCCTGCAGCTAGGTGCATTTGGCATAAACCCATCACGCCGGCATTGGATTTCCATACAACAAACGCGTTTTTTTTTGTTCCAAATTCAAAATATATGCTGTGTATGTAAATACGATACTTCGCGCGTTGAAAGTAATGACAAATTGACAATACTTTAGAGTATGATTAAAATGCACTATGCTGTGCTGTTTAAATGACATTTAAATGACCTTGCAGAGTGATCCTTTTACACTTGTTCATATTTTGTTACACTACGTAAAATCTACAATCTTACTCGTGTAGATAGACTATAATTTTATGTTTAAATTCAGTTTTCTCTATTTTGTAAACCATGAAACGTGCATCAACATTTCGAAGAACTTAAAACAAAAAAGCCAGTTTTGCGCCATTTTTTACTGGTAGCTGTAGCTACCGCGGACGTATGAGTGTTGGTTGGAGTATTAATACAATAAATATAAAATAAAAAGCCTTTTATTTGCAATAACATTGTACATAGAAAACCGTTGGGTTCTATTTTTATAATTTTTATTCGGCACCTCCATCGATCTTGAGCTATTCGAAGCTAGTGCGGGCCAGAAGTCTCCATCTTTCCAGCCTTAATATCAGCTTGGAAGGGCCAACAAGGTAAGCGCTGCCAAGGAAGACTCTACGCCCGCGTGAAAACACCATAATAATCCAATTATAAATAATCCTCATTCAGATTTATCAAACTAGTATTGGTAGTTAGTTTATCCAATCTACCGTAGTAAACAA
The DNA here is from genome assembly GCA_958496245.1 of Perizoma flavofasciatum. Classification (NCBI taxonomy): domain Eukaryota; kingdom Metazoa; phylum Arthropoda; class Insecta; order Lepidoptera; family Geometridae; genus Perizoma; species Perizoma flavofasciatum. The sequence continues at coordinate 4,729,945 of OY292425.1, read as the reverse complement.
TATCGGAAATCAATTTCTCCGCGATAGTTTTCTGCATGGGAGTCAGTCCGCTCAGTTGCAGTCCAACCGCTCGCCCGAAAGCATCTGTTTCGGATAGTTCATCGGATTTGAAGGTGGATTCCTCAGGGTCTGAATGCTCGGCGAGGAACATGTTAGATGACTTACTTCTCTTCGAAGGTATGGGCTGGTAGTCAGGGTGCTGAAATAAATAAAAAAATAGGCACTTAAGACTTGACAAAAAAGAGTAGAAAATTTTGAGGGCGCCACTTTCTTTCTCATAAATCAATGCGTTCATTTTCTTCATTCATGTATAAAGAAATAGCTGGTCCCGTTTCAAGACTTTTTTGCCAAACTATACCTTTATATAATTTAAACATTTAATAATATAACTAAATATTATTTTGCATGATATATAACTAGATGAGTATGTATTTTAAAAAAATACAACGTACCGTTCTATTACGGAGCTCGGTGATAAAGGAGTCGCATGCTCCTGAAGCCTAAAAAAAATAAAAGCAAAAATAACATATACCTCTATATATAAAACATTATAATATACCAAATATACCAAAATTACCAAATCTTATCTTCTACTACACGAAGAGATAAATAGGGATAGGTACGCAGGTAGTAGAAGATACGGGAACTTAGTAAATAAACAATTGAAAATAGTTTGTCACTTTCTATATATTTATGAAACGTATAGTTATATAACTATGTATAGAACCCTAAAATAAATATGTAAAAAAACCGAATATAAATATAATAAGTAGGTACCGAGGTATGAACCTATCTACAAGTGTAATTGAATTAAATGCGATTGATTACAAACTGAGTGCAAAGACAATTATGATTAGGTACTTATTAACGTAAAGTAGGTACAATCATTGACTTTATTATCATTCTAGCTTCTGCCCACGGCTTCGCCCGCGTGGTACCCGGATAAAAAGTAGCCTATGTATTATTCTGATGCATAAGCTATATTACTGTAAAGTTTCGTCAAAATCCGTTAAGTAGTTTTTGCGTGAAAGACTAACAAACATCCATCCTCTCAAACTTTCGCGTTTATAATAGTAGTAGGATCTTAAGAATAATAAGAAAAGAAGAAATGCATTTATTATTCCCCAAACAACACAAAAGTTAAACAAAAAATAGTAACAGATAAACACAAAACAGATACTTAACATATAATACGAAACGAAAAACAGACAAAGTAGGTACGTCATTTTGTGTTGTGTGGGGTCAAATAGGTCCCCGTCTCAGCATTATGCTGCGCCAGAACCTAAGGGTCAGGTGCAGCGCTGGTTTTCACACGGGGCCTTCATGATGCCACGAAGATCGCTGGATAACTTGATAAGCTGGATCTTGACTATAATCATTGAAAATAATCATTGTTTTCAACCTCCTTTTGTTTTAACTGCAAAAATATAGGTAATATGGACTTTATTACATTAGGATTTTAACATACTGTTTGAAATGAAATGAAATGAAATGAAATGAACTGAAATATTTTATTTGCGAAATGGGTACAATGGGTTTGATGACTATGATCAAATGATTACATTTTAATACTTACTTTTGTACTTAAAATAATAATAAGGCATTTATTTCCTAAGAAATCATCAATATTTCTTAACTTTAATAACATTTTCTCTTTAGTAGATTAGGCATTATATTCCAAATTATAAATAAGATGTCATGCGTGTTTTAAATTATTATTAATTGTTTGAGTGCTCACTCATCTTCAGGTGAAGGTAACCGGGTGATGGAGATGGATGGACCATCTTTATCTAGACTCGGTCCGAGGCATGTCTATAGGTACTTAGACAATGTTGGTACTTAGTTACAAATTGTAACGAGGTACCTTGTCTAAGTAACTTGTATTGTAACTTACAATTAAAGATAAAAAAGTAACTGACCTCGTCATCATCATCGCCCTCCACCTGATTCGTGACAGTAGAGGTGGTCCCTCCGTCCAGGAATGACATAAGGCCATAGTACCATAGACTTGGCTTATGATTTATAGCACGCAGTACCTGAAAATACCCTAATGATAAATGACAGGCATACGTTAGCATCCCTAGTAAGTCTGTGCGATAGGCTTTCTTTTTTATTTGTGGTATTTGACAGTTTTCAGAAGCAATTTTCACACAATTCGGCTTTTGAACGAAAACCCCATAATTATTTTATGGTTACGGCCTGACTAATGCAATCTCGTTTATATTTAAAATATTATTAATTAATTATTTTTTGTTGGGATTACCAATCTGAGCTACATAAACTATAGAACAAAGTTATGGAAACTTTATAATAGAGTGAAAAGTTGAATTCTATGAAACACATCGGTACAAAGTTTGACAGTTGGATTTGAATTTGTGAATCAGAGTAGATATTACTTTAACTTGTTTCAGAACAAAACAAGTAGAACCTAAAAAAACAACTCAGACCTGCTTTCTAATTTAGGTAAGTTCATAAATTAGCTTAAGTAAGTACCAATACATGAAAATAGTAATTTACCTTTTTATGTTCTCTTCTGTATGAAGTGCGCATAATTTCTATCTTCTTTTTCAAGGTATCAGTATTTGCATCCACAACTAAGAGCTTGTATTTATCAAGCAAAACTTCAAGCGCTTTTTCTTTTGCTCCCTTGTTCCCGTAGAGAGAATGATTAGTATCCCACAAGCATGGGAAGCTCTTGTATAGTTCCAATAATTCCGTGAGTGTTTTTCTTTCTGATATAAAAGATTGTGTGAGAGCCATTTTTTAGGGAAAATATATTTAGCCGCGTGACCTCTCTCTTTGACGGCTGATGTGTACTGACGAATTATTTCGGCAGATCCGGCTGCCAGTGGCGTCGTGCGTGCGGCTGTGTACTGCCTCTCTTACTAATGTTGCGTATAGGACAGAGACGGGTGTTGGATCAATGTTTGGCCGCTGTGTTGCCTTGGCTGTCACCCGCACACAACACCACCCGCTGCGCGCCAAGAAGATAAAGACTCAACAAGTCTACACACGGCCCTAGACCATGATACTGGTCTTGCGTTGTGCTATAGGATGGGATTTGATTAGGAACGAAGATATAAAAGCGTTTTTATTGACAGAAGGTTTATTTCTGTACTTACTTAGGTAGGTACCTACCTACTAATTCAATGAAAAGTTTTCGTTTTGATGAGTGGGAGTGTAATTTTATGGTATAAGTACATAGGTAGTTTAAAATTATACCGTGATCCGTAAGGCCTAAATATATAAACAAATGGCTACAAAAACTGGCATCTTTCCAATACATGAAAATAGTAATTTACCTTTTTATGTTCTCTTCTGTATGAAGTGCGCATAATTTCTATCTTCTTTTTCAAGGTATCAGTATTTGCATCCACAACTAAGAGCTTGTATTTATCAAGCAAAACTTCAAGCGCTTTTTCTTTTGCTCCCTTGTTCCCGTAGAGAGAATGATTAGTATCCCATTTTTTAAGCTTCAAGGTACTAAGAAGCGCTTTACCTCAAATAAAAAGAAAACCTCTCTTTAAGGTTGCAGGCAGGTATTATTTTTGTGTCATCTATAAATAATCATCATTAAGGTTAATCAAACTAGTGCTGGTGGTAAGTTTATCCAATCTGCCGTAGTAAACAATATCCGAAATCAACTTTTCAGCAATTGTTTTCTGCATAGGCGTGAGTGCGCTCAGTTGGAGGCCCAAAGTGCGGCCAAACGCTTCCGTTTCCGACATAGCGTCTGTTTTGATGGTGTATGTGGACTCTTCAGTTAGAGTGTCTGTGTTCATTTCCGGGTTCTGAGAATAAATAGATAGATATAAAATACTTTATTGCACACAAAATAGAATTTCTACATACTTTGTAAACGTACCTATAAGTACTACTCAGATAAGTAGGTAGCTTAGATAAGGACTACAAAATGTGTTGTTTTTATACAATACTAGCCTCTGCCCACGGCTTCGCCCGCATGGTATCTGGATAAAAAGTAGCTTATGTGTTATACTAATATATAAGCTATATTACTGTAAAGTTTCATCAAAATCCGTTCAGTAGTTTTTGTTGCGTGAAAGAGTAGTCAATAGTTTGTGAGGATGGCAAACTTTCATGTTTATAATACCTAGTAGGTAGTAGGATTGTTTATGTTATACTTAATGTTTTTTTTTTTTTAATAATAAGCAATTTAAAAAACACATACATCAGAGATTTTACAATGTGCTTCGCTCATGACTATTTAAAGCTAAATTTCTAAAGATACCTACCCATAGGTACCTACCTAAAATTTATTGACAGAAATAATTGCCAACAAAACATTTACAAATTAGAACCTAGGTACCTAGGTAGGTACATACCACTATTTGATGGTGTTCCGTGCTATAATTGAAGGCTTCGCCTGCCCCAGAATCCTAAAAATAATACAGCATGGTTAACATAATAATACCAACTGATACTTTTATGAGCTACGAACCTCGGCCAAGACAGTGTCGCCAACTTAACTTATTTTTCGTCAGATGAAGCGCATTTAATTACTTTTTGACGGAACAAATTCAACTTCGATATATTTATGATATATATTGATGATGAGGGAATTTAGTAACATATCTGAATGTTGAAGCAAAGTAAAGTAAGGCCCATATACGAAACAATATCATAAAGTTAGTTGAGTGGGTATCAAAAATTCGAAGGCATATGTTAAGTTAGTGTTCCAATTAGCAGCGATGGGCTGGATGTCACGTGGAATGCTTGTAAAACGTGGGCATGTGCCAAATGTTAATATGTTTGGACGTACCTCTGACTACTTGGTAAATACATACTCAGCGAAGTATTTAGTATGTATCTGAAATGGTACACCCTGGGGAACAGTCGTGAACTTGTTTGTTTATCCTAAAGTTTGTTTAGATAATTTATAAGACATTAAATGTCAAAAAAATGACTTCCAACAACGGGAGTGCATTCGTTCGTTCGTTTTTTCGTCGACATACAATTCAAAATAAAAATAAAAACGGATGCGTATTTTCGGCGGTTACTTCCTACATACATTTATAAATTAGTTATTGATGTTTGTTTTAAAAAATATTATGTTTTAATTCAATCGACCTACAAACAAAAGATCGATGTTTAATACTAATAAACGTACTAAGCTAAAAAGTTATAAACTTACGTTGTCATCGTCATTATCTGAATGGTACACAGCAATAGTGGTCCCTTCATCCAGAAATGTCAAAAGGGGATAGTACCATAGACTTGGTACGTGGCGACTGTTGCGGAGCACCTGAACATAAAATATATTATGTTAATTTTGAAGTGGAAACAATACTTTTGATTCTGTGAACCCGCATCTTCGCCTTTAATCAACAATGCGTTGAAAATAAATCCTACTGATATTATAAACGTGAAAGTTTGTGAGGATGGATGTTTGTTACTCTTTTACGCAAAAACTACTGAACGGATTTTGATGAAACTTTACAGTAACATAGATTATACATCAGAATAACACATAGGCTACTTTTATCCGGGTAACACGCGGGCGAAGCCATGGGCAGGAGTTAGTAAATAAATAATGCTGGACATTTTCACACATCATCATCTAGCCCCAAACTAAGCAGAGCTTGTATTATGGGAAATACATGAGTCATGCATGACTGATATATTATTTATAAAGGTACTTTTTTTTGTTAATACTTTTTTTAATGTACATATTTTTACATGCCTTTGCACACCTAATATTTAGTTTTATATTTATGTGTACATTAAATAAAGAATTAAAAGAAAACATCCAGATCGGAGACAAACATTTACAGATCATATTTGTCCCGCGATGGGAATCGAACCCGCAACCTTCTACGCCCACTGTGCCAAATAGGTCAAATAACGCCATGAATCGAGTAAGTCCAAATTTATCTTGCACTTTTTATTCAGCGTAGATATATAATATAGGTATATTGCTGATAAATGCTATCTACACGACACTTTTCGAGGACAGACAACCTCGTTGACGTGGAGAGTCAGTAGCCAGCTGTGATACAAGAGGGGCGGATTCGATTTCCATTGTAGGATAAATATTTAGTGCATATTCTTTTTTTTCTGGGTCTGGGTGTTGTGGTTTCACGTTACTTGTACATGGGGTCAGAAATATGAAACAGACGTTACTGTTAACTGTTAAAAAAAAACTTTTTTTTCGTGAGTAAGCGGTGTTATTTGAAAACAGGTATAATATTTACCTTTTTACGTTCTCTTCTATAAGAAGCTCGCATATTGTCAATCTTCTTTTTCAAAGTATCCAAATTGGCGTCCTCTACCAAGATTTTGTATTTATCGAGTAAGACTAATAGAGCTTGTTTTCTAACGTCACTGTTCACGTATTGACTACATGCGGTATTCCATAAGCAAGTATAGTTTTTGTAAAGTTCCAGTATTTCTGTGATTACTTTTCTTTCTGATACCGTGGCTTGTGTCAGGGCCATTGTAGTTTATGCGAATTGGCCGCGCGACCTCTCTCTTTGAATACTAAAGCGGCACTGACAAAATAATTCGTCAGATCCGGCTGGCGGTGTGTCGTGTGGTCGGCAGTGTTCTGCGTCCCTTTCGTATTGGTCGTGCTAAACAAAGATAGTTGTTCAATCAATGTCTGGCAGCTGCGTCGTTGAGTCTGTCGCCAAGGGTCGCCCGACCGTATTATCAAACCAATTCATTGTGGTTTAGTAAAGAACTCGAAGTATTTTTTAATTTTTATGTTTTTTTATCGGTAGGAATTTAAACATTCTCAATGCCCAATTGTCCAGTAGTCCAATTGAAATTCGAGTTTAAGTAGTTTTACTCATATAAATGTTAAAATTAGTATGTAGCCTATCTAAGTAGGTACCTACCTAGTTAATTTATATTTATGTTAATTCTTCATACGTCTTTCTTTCTTTCAGTACCTAAAGCAATAACACCGTCCTATTATTTTACATAGTTCTCTCCATCTTAAGGTTGCCTGGAATAAATCTCTTTAATGTCAATACTGTAAAATGGTTTACGCAATACACAGTAAAAAGTTTATGGATCTATCTAATTCTTCAGAAAAACGGCAAAAGATTAAAAGTTGACTGAAAGTAGGGGTGTCTGTCGTTAGGTAGTTACTACCTAGACTAAAAGTAAATATTAGGTCTATTGAGATTAAATTGTACTTAATTTTTTATAGAGAAGGTTACGTGATAGTTATCTATCTATTTAAACTGAGTTAAAAAAACGTGTGATGATTATTTTATGTGATGTAAACATTTTCTGTTATGGTGGAGGGTAAACTGCAGAATCCTAAACGATGACCCGACACCCATTTGGCCAGAATAGTAATAACTAACTATTTAATTAATACCTTAATTTAATAACTTTTTAGAACGTAGGTAGAACAGGTAGGTTCTACCTACGTTCTAAAAAGTTAGTCCTCTAAGTACAGCATTTAAAAAGAGAATAGAAAAATTGAGGGCACCACTTTCTCTGTGATAAGTCAATTCATTTATCAGTATGAATAATATTATAGATACATTTCATAACTTTTTTTGCCAAACTATAAAAATAAAGTGAATACTTGGCACGAATTTCTCAGCACGATCATGGCTGCCATTGGTTAAAATTGACCAATAGAGCGTTTTACTGCGAGTTTCCAAGAAGTCACAATTTTGCCAAGCTGCCTACTTGTACTAGGAAATCATGAGCTAAGCAGAGGCTAGTAAAACAAAGTTACATTTCAAATATAAATCGAGTTTCATGATGGTCTGAGGTTTTGTAGAATACTTACATGTAGGATACCTATCTAGTAACTCCTACATATTCTCTAAATAGAAAGTACTTAAACCTAACCTACCCAAGCGGTCTTAATAATTTGCATAGGAAATAATTTAAATTTACTAAAATTCTTAAATTTAATAACTTTGTTCTTCACATCGGTCGTTTCTTTTTATTAATGTACCCTACATTAAACTACGAAATTATCTTTCGAATTTCCATCGACCAGTCAATAAAATTAGGTACCTATTAATTATATTCTCTACCGCATAGGTACGTACAAAAACCATAAAAAACCACATTTTGTAGGCTATATTAAACCCTTTTCAGATTGAGACTACAAAGCACCGCATCATGAAAACTTACACGCCAAATCTACGCAGCCTGCTGAGTCCGATCCGGGTACAAAGACCCTTGAGAGGGGAAGGCTACACAGACCGCTATCGATCCACCACACCACCCCTCAGCGCTTTCACCGCTGCTATCCCGTCTATAATAGAAGACCCGTTTTATTACTGCGTAGAATGCAGCGCTGGAAAGCTTGAAGTTAATCTGTTCCCCGCGCACATGAACCGTTGATGTGAACTGAACATCCAACACATTACCCGTCAGCGCTTTTTTACGCCGCTTCCCTTCCATTTGACGATTAGTTTGAAATACAGCGCTGAAGTTGCTTAATGCTGATATGTCAAACTCACACACTGATGTTACTTCTAAATTTCGAACGCTTTAATCCGTAGCCCACACTCCTTTCATTATGCGGCTTACTAGTAATTTTATAGAGCATAGAATGCAGCGCTTGAGTAGCCTGAAGTTGAACTTATCAAACTTCCACTCACACAATAATAGATGGCTGTTGAATATTGGAGCGATGCCAATGCTGCAGAAATATCCCATTGTCAGACGGCTTATTTAGATTAAGCGCTTCAGCATGTTTAGTTATTTATATGGATACACACAAATCTTTGAAATCTTTATGCTAGGTACCTATCTATTGTTATGCGTAACTGGATAGACAAGTACTTAGTTTCAGTTAGTTAAGGGATAGTATAGATACCCGCTCGAGTAGCAGCTATATTGAGTTGCAGGTTTAACATAGTCGTGTGTACCTACAGCTTTAGTTTAGTTAGTGATTAGTCGTATTAGTCTTTATTTGAGAATAAATTATTGGTAAAGTGGCACTAAACTTTCAAATTAAAAAACAACTAAAAGCTGCAATAAGTTTTTTGCATGTTTCTGAAACCAAATTGCCAGCCTATATTTATTGAGTATGTTAGGTACTGACAGAAAAATCTTTTTAAAACGAAAAACTCATACTCAGGTACCTAAATTTATTTAGGTAGGTATGCCAGGTCCAAGATCTGTGGAAAGGTGAAACTCTCTGGTGAAGTAGACTAAAATGTTGTAAAGTGAGTACAAGTTTAGATACAAAGCTCAGAAAAGATCATATCGTTTTTTTTTACTTCTAAAAACCGTTACGGAGATAAATGGTAACAGACAAACAAACTGACAAACAACTTCTAACGTCAAACGCATATACGTGTTCTAGACGCAGTGGGTAACACAAGTAATTTTTTGGAAAATTTTGAAAACCTCTAACGTATTTTTCGTCGCCTATTGTGACCACCTAGTGACTTGTGAAAATAAAACAAAGCTATGAGCTATCCTTATAGTTATCTTTATCGATTGCATGAAACCGCATTTCAATTTGATTAGCCGTTTCGTAGATAAAATAAATGGTGATAAATTTACAAACGATCAATTACGGCTACGCGGATGAAAATTGACGACCTCTGTGGCGCAGTGGGCGAAGGACCGCCTGAGACATTGCGGGATAGATTCCCGCCGCGAGACAGATGGTTCTGATGATCTGCAAATGTTTGTCTCGGGTCTGGGTATTTTCTATGTATAAGAATGTATGTATGTATTACAAAAAATGCATATAAGTAGTATATCAGTCATGTAGTTTCCATAACACAAGCTCTGCTTACTTTGAGGCCAGATGATGCTGTGTGAAAAATGTCCAACATGATTTATTAATTAAACAAAACAAGTGGGTAATTTTTCTAAATCTTTTTTCCTTAAATGTTTTCCGTCGTTTAATGCAGCGTCCCTTAATAACATGTGGAAAAAACCTATCTTAGAACTTTTATTACAATCCAATGTCATTTCAGAGGTAAATAGTAACAGATGAAGAAAAATAAACAACTTTTCAGGGCAAACACATACACGCCTTGCATCACGGCTGAACATGTTATTCGTACAAAGAACATACACTAACATTATAAAGTTTGTAAGTTTCGATGTAGGAGATGTAGGTAATTTTTGGTTAGACTCGGTACAAATATACTTTTTTTTCAGTCAACTACAAATAAATTGTTTAAAAGTAAGACGCATAATTGGCCACGCCGTTATTTCAAAGATCAGAGATCTCTATGCAGCCTGCAAAAAGTATTTTGTTGAAAAATATCTATGGTTGTGGTTTAGGTGTTTAAAATATGTAAATAGTGAAACAGGTTTTTTTTTTCAAAACTACCCTAGTGGTAGTGTGAAATACATATTTACTAAGGTCGTAAAAAGTTAGTATTGATTTTTAATTCCCTGATACAATTCATTCACAACATGGTAAAAATAAATCTTAAAAAAACAAAGTCGTAGTACCTTTTATCTATTCGATCGAGACAATAAAGACTACAACCATCCTATCAAAATTTTCGCGATCAGTAGGTATGAGAGATAAACGCAAAAGTTTTTGAGGATGGATGGATGTTTGTTACTCTTTCACGCAAAATCTACTGAAAGGATTTTGATGAAACTTTACAGTAATATAGTTAATGCATCAGAATAACACATAGTCTACAATTTATAATTATATTGTGTGATTTGGCCATAATATTACGATAAGTATCAATGAATTCAGTAAAATTATCAGATATATCTATACCTAACTATAATGTTTCACGCCTAAACCGATGAGCCGCTTGTGATGAAATTGGAAATGGACATAGTTTGAAGCCTGGAGAAGGTTATACGCTACTTTTATCAAGATACAACGCGGGCGAAGCCGCGGGTAGAAGCTATTATTAAGCTATTTATAATATTTGTGTGATTAATTTTCTTATGAAAAAATTGTCTTTTTTTTCTTTCTGAAAATTTTTTGAACCTGTCGTTTATATTATATTTGCATAAGTATCTACTAATAAGTATTAAATAATAACCATAATTGATTCTACTAATAAATAAGTACTAAATATAACCACAATAATGAAGAGTATGCTATATGTATGTATATTCAAATGGAATAAAAACTTATAACGAAGCTTTGTGCAAAATTGAACTTAGCTGATTTCTTATCTCTTGGCAATACGCTAAGACCGGGTGGTGACCATTGTTAAACATACGTTATAGAGTACCAGGTAATGCTATCAAAGAGGATATGAATTATACGTGAAAGGATTCTTGGGAGTCCCAAGTTGGGGCAAAGACGCTTGGAATAATTTCTAATTTTTGTCCAGGTAAAATAAAAGTGTTTTTTCAATTTTGTGTCAATTTTCAATAGATAATTGAAAAAAGGTAGGTACGTTTTGTCACTGTCATTAAAGGCTCGGTCGTGATGAATCGGCAAGGAATAATATACTTTAATTATCCTTGTTTGCGTTCCTTGCGGTTTCACTGAATAAAAACTTACTGACATTGATTCCATTTTTTTTGCTGTAATAATTTAGGTACGTGATTTTGACGCTATATATCCCTGTACTCGATGAAATATGATAGTTTGGGGCAGTCTAGTCCAGGGGGTCTACTCTAGAAACCGATAAACGATATATCGCTTCAATTATCGTGCTAAACCTACTCTACGTTACATCGTTTCGACTATCATTTGAACGAAGAAACGACCGACATTACTTTTGACAATCGATGTCGTAACCCTACTCCGGCATCACTAAAAACGATACGATAATTTGAATTTGACAACGAAACAAATGTCAACCGACGAACTTATTAACGATGCCCTTGATGCTATCGTGCGCATTATCGTTTCGGGTTATATTGTTGTGTTTTCTGATAATATCATCTCCATTTCGTTTACCAGACTCCAAATCTTTTATACCTTCGAGCCCTGCTGCCTACTGGACTCTCTGCATTCTTTTCATTCGACCTCGGCCTGCTGCACTACGGACTCTTGATTTGCCTCTTGTTTTAGAATAATGACGAGATTTATGCTTGCCATGGAAGCCATCCACGAGGAAAAGGCTTTACAAAAACAACATTTTAAAGTGACGAGGGACCAGTTGGATTTGAACAAAATTCCCGACTATAATTTCATCGGGAATTATAAACATGGTAAAAGTTTGTTTGAAGGTAAACTTGTACATATTTTTTTTAACTTCATGATTTTTTTTAATAATAAAAAATAAAATTGTTGTTAAAATAGTGCTTTAAACTTTAATGCTGTGTGTACTAGTATCTTTTTAATAAACAAATTTGAATATTCACCCCGACGAATTTTTGCTTCAACTTCAACTTCTTAATTATGGCTTCTGTGGCTAGTTGTCACAAGAATTTTACTTGTAAAGTTTTCAAATCACAGGCGGGTTTGTTGATTTGACATTTGACGTTGTCAATTCATTTACTTTCATAGATAATTGTTATCATTTTGCCTAAAAAGTGACATAAACAGTCAAGCAAAAAGATTTAGGCTAAATGTCTATTATCCAAGCCTTTAGATTTTCCTATCATTCTGACCAAGGCCATCTGCGGCCCTGCAGCATTAAAGTCCATTCAGAAAAAAAAAAAAAAAGGAGTAGACCCCCTGAGTAATTTGACATTATCGTCTATCCAATCGCATGGAATATCAGCAAGATATTAGAAGCTGTCCAAGCAATAATTGGCTGAAAGAGAGCACAAAATAACACAATAATTACGTTTGCACCTAAACCTGAGTTGCATTTAGCTAAATTTTGTACAGTGAAGGAAAGATGTAAGTAATTAAAGCCTAATTTGAGACTTTTGGGGTAAGACAGAGGTCTGTGGGGCCCTTCGCATAATCAAAATTCTTTTAGGGAGACTGTTCGATGCGTTAGCTTTGCCATTCAGCGTGGCAATTCGGCCAGTATTTTGGAAACGTTTCCAAAATGCTGGCTGCATTGGTCTGGTGATCTGGATTAGTTGACCTATCTATCGATCGTTTGCAATGGTCTTTAGGTAGCTAGCTGTTTCATCTGTATATTTTTAATAGAACTATGTACCTAATGCACATACTGTTCACTATCAAAATCATTCTAGTACTCCCCATGACTTAACATGGTTTGACAACAGTCGCCATCCGATCTGTTCAGCCTCCGTAGGTACCTCCGGCGTCAGATCGACTTATAAATTACGGCTTTTACGGCAAGCCCGCACCGGGAGAAGCCACGAGACGGTCGTAAACACGTAAAATGCATGACCAATCAAAATACCAAAGTCGGTCCACGCACACAGTCGCAGCTTGTACGCACAGGGCATCAGCTGCCTACGGACAGGGATTGAGTCTGTGTGCAGGTGAAAAATGCATTAGTTCTGCATGTGTGCGCTGTCACTCACACAGACGCAGTGCCCACTGAGATGGAACACGCGTTCGAGGGATAACGGAGGGCTTACAATTTATCATGGTTTGTCTTAGTGTGGACATGCATGACATCAGATAGATAGATAGATAGATAAACTCTTTATTGCACACCAAAGCAAAATACAAAAAGACACAGGAATTCACAATAATATAAGGTACAATGGGCGATCTTATTGCTAAAAGCGATCTCTTCCAGATAACCTTTGGATGGACAGGATCAATGACATCAATGTTTTATTATTTACTAGCGAGTGCTAAGATCGCTTTTAGCGATAAAAAAATCTTTATTTGAAGCATACAAAGACTCGTATAGTAATAACTAAAACAATATAATGAAACTAAAAGCTTGGTGGACTGGTGGACTGGTGGACTGGTGTCGCAGGCAACAATGCCTCGTCTAGGTGCAATCAACCCTAGAAGCAATCACTGCGAGGATAAGATTGCCCATTGTACCTTTTATGTTTATGAATTCCTGTGTTATGTATTTTTTTTTGGTGTTCAATAAAGAGTTAATCTATCTATCTATCTAAGCATTTTTTGTAGTGTCACAGTTTTACGAACTCATCAATTGCAATGCCCTCGAGTGACCTGTGGTTATAAAACCTATCTAATAACCATCCTTGAAGTCATACAAATCGATAGCAAAAACCGCATTTACAATCCGATAAGCCGGATACAAAAGTAACGGCATTATAATCGGAACGCATAGTGGACAAACAAATCATTATTTTTTATTTGGTTGAGAAAAAGAAGAATAGAAGTGCCCACGGCTTTGCCAGCGTAGTACCCGAATGAATAACAGCATATTATGTTGTTCTACGTCATGAACTATACCTGTTCCAAATTTCATGTTTATTGGTTCAGCCGTTACAAAGTTTATTACTTGGTACCCTTTCGTAAGGTTTATGATAAAATAATCAATGTAGTAAATCACCTCCACACCCAACTATTGGACCAATGACATCTCAAAATTTGAGGAAAATCTGTGGCCTCGTCATGCACTCATTGTTTTCACAGCAGAAGACTTATACTGGCTGTTGACGATGATGATGATGAATGTATTCAAAAACGAATTTAGCTCGTCTTATCCACATTATCCTCCGCCAGGCGTCTCACAGTGCGAGCCCCCGCCCACATAAAAAATGACATCTAAATAAATCCATTAGAGCCGACTTCGGAGACATTCTCTTCCTGTCTATAAGCCCCTTTATTTCGTACGCGTCTGGAGGCGCCTTTATTTGTGTTATGACAGCAACTTGTGGGCTCAACACATGATTTGTGATGAGAAACATATTTAATTAACACAAGGTTTTTATGACATGACATAAATATGTCAAGACAGCCGCTCCTTTGAAGGGCTATGTTTTCGCTTATTCTCTTTGATATCATATTTAGGACTCAAATATTTATGCCAGTCTGCACTTAGCTTAAGCAAGGAGTAAGGCAAGTTTTAGGGCCGGTTGCACTAAACTTTGACAGTGATGCCTACTGACAGGTTCCAATGCAAAAACTGACACTCTAAGAGATGCCTAGGCTTTTTTTTACGGAGCCCCATATATGCGTTATATTTAAGGTCCGGTCAAACTGCCGCGCTGAATGTAGCGCCAATAAAAGAAAGTGGTCGTCAAAGTTCGCATACCTAAACGTATTCACCACCATCAGCGCCACCGCCACCGCATCAGTGTGACCGGGCCCTATGAGGTTGTTTATTAGTATGTCTGTTACCATTTATCTCCGAAAAGGCACACACGATTTTAATGTCGTTTTTTTCAATCAATTTGAATGATTTCAAGGATGGTTCGTAAATAGGTTATATCGCCACAAATCACAAGGGGTACCTCAATAGACAACAGAAGATATGTCGGGAGTTCTACAATTTTGCGAAAATTCTAATGTTAGTTAGTGACAAAATTCTACAGGATTTTTTACGCCTTAGTTCTGCCTGTAGACATAAGTTTTATTTCACTTCATACACTTAAAATAATATTCTAAGTTTATACAGCGAACTAGTTTTCAAACAACTATTTTATTTATGTATCTATTTATTGAAACAATACAAACAAAGATAATTCTTTTCATACTAAACAAAAAATTAACAAAACAGGGGACCTAACCATCCTGTGTACTATGAACGCGAAAGATTGTGAGGATGGATGTTTGTTACTCTTTCACGTAAAAACTACTAAACTGATTTTGATAAAACTTTACAGTAATGTAGCTTATACATCAGAATAATACACAGGCTACTTTTTATTTGGATACCATGTGGGCGAAGGTGTG
This sequence comes from Perizoma flavofasciatum, assembly GCA_958496245.1. NCBI lineage: Eukaryota > Metazoa > Arthropoda > Insecta > Lepidoptera > Geometridae > Perizoma > Perizoma flavofasciatum. The sequence continues at coordinate 4,714,299 of OY292425.1, read as the reverse complement.
GATGGAGGCTAGGAACATATAAAGTCATTAATTCTTAACTACCTCTATAAGCATTTTTGTCCTTTTTCTTACGGCAACTCTATGTATAGATTACCACGTAGAGGTTTAAATTTAATGACATTCATGTCCATGCCTTTAACTTCTTTAAGACTCCTACCAGTATCGTTCTTCTCAAAAGTGAACGAATTAGGTGAATCTTCTTTAGTTTGTTGGATAAAATCCGCGTGCAGCACAAAGTTTACTTTAAATATTGTATGCTGTTGTATACATTCTTCAATGAGTGTTGAAATTTCATTTTTGATAGAATTTAAAAATAAAGGCGTTTGCAGGTTGATCATTTTTACTGTGAATCTTATAAGAGATAATTCTCTGACCTGAAGCTGATTGAACAACAGATACATTTCCTAAAGTGCTGTGACTTTTCAAAAGTTTACTTCTGTGGAGGTTACTCTTTAAATGATTCGCAAAGTACTGCCAACTTACTAAAATTTGGCATACGCTACAGTTCACGTTATCAGCGCCATCGTTAGCGTTGTTTGATTCAGCTGATGATGATGATGATTCACCGTTTAAATTCCTGGTTTCTGCCGGTGGAGTTGATGTTGCATCTTCGTATCTTGGTTTTTTCATACTGATGCTAATTTCATTATCACACACTCTCTTTAAAGAACCTTCAATTTGTCGACTGAAACAAAAGAAAATGCATTATAAATCACATGTCTAGTATGATAATTGTTTATAATTAATATTGCAAACATGGGAATTTTCACGTAACCCACTATCGTTAAAGGCACCGACTAAGTTTCGACACATTCCGAGAGTCTTCATCAGGGTGAGTGATTGCGACGCTCTCCCTTCGCGTCGCGTTTGCACTGATTACACCTAATTTTTTTTAACACAACTAGAGTTGTAAACAACGATATCTTGGTAAACCGTTACCTATTGACGCTTGAAACACCAGATAATTCATTCGTTGTCGACCCTGAGACAACGGATGAAATATCTCATGTGCCTGTAATTTCACCGGCACTATTACATTTTAATAGATAAGGATATAACTTACTTCATTAATTGTTCAACAAGAGTGCACTCATTGTATAAATGCTCGTCGTATCCGTCGTAAAACATCATACAATTATCAAGTATATTGCAAAGTTCTTTATCGATATCACCATCAGTATTGAAGAAACCACTATCACATTTTACACTGTTATTCATATTGCGTTGGTAAACCGAGAGATAAATAGATATTGGTTAGAGTAAGCTGGGTGTAACTACCGGTAAATGGTTGAAAATTCAACTGAAGCCGATGATTTGTCTGAATGAACTATTTATAGTAAGAACAAATAAATAAGACTCATTATTCATGTTATTTAAAAAGAAGAATAATGAGTAGATGATATTAGTACCTTGATAATGAGAGGATATTAGTTAATAAACACATTTATTTCTTAATAATTAACTAATGAGTCGTTAACTAATGAATAACCTTATTATTAAAATTAAGTTCTTCATTTTTTAACGTGAAAACTGACGCATTTTCTTTGGATAAGTTTAAATTAAACTACTTGCTTAATATAATATAATATTTCGTTATAGTTACCTTAGGTTGAGGTTGAACATTACGGTGGGCGCACTCAGAACACTGTTGGACATCTGTGAGGAGTATGCTGGCACACATGGTCTAATGTACAATAACAAGAAGAGTGAGTACCTGGTTTTCAAGGCCAGCGGTGATAAATTACCTGCATCAGTACCAACTATTAAACTTAACGGATCAGAACTGAACCGCGTGCGGAAATTTAAATATCTAGGACATTACCTTACTGATGACCTTGAAGACCAGGCTGACATTGAAAGGGAACGTAGGGCATTGGCAGTCCGAAGTAATATGCTGGCACGCAGGTTTTCTCGTTGCAGTAGGCAAGTAAAGATTACACTCTTTAAAGCCTACTGCCAATCATTCTACACTAGCAGCCTGTGGGTCAGCTATACTAAAGGGTCGCTTAATGCTCTGCGTGTCCAATATAATAATGGATTTCGAATGTTGATGGGGCTGCCTCGCTTCTGTAGTGCATCCGCCATGTTTGCGGAGGCGCGGGTCGATGGGTTTCATGCCATCGTCCGCAAACGGACTGCCTCCCTGCTCTGCAGAGTGCGGAGCAGCACCAATATCATTCTGCAGGTAATAGCAGATAGGTATGACTCTCCCATATTGAGATCTTTCATTCAGGTCCTATTTAATAGTCACACAGAATGCCTATTGAATGGTGAAATTAATGAATAATAATGAATTTATATGAATGAATGTATTTTAAATAAGGAATTGTACTAACACATGACATTATGTAACCTACTAACAAATTATGGATCAAGTTATCTGAATAAATAAATACATTATTATTATTATTATTATTATTAATCGAGAAAGAAAATCAAATAAACGTATTAACCAAAGTCGCAATTTGTCACAAAAATTGTTAGCATTTTCTTATATTTGAAAGCTTTAATTTTACGAAATGCCATAATATAATGGCATTTGAGACAAACGTGGCATTAGCGAATGGAAGAGAATTTGTAAAATTATTCAATGGAATTGCGTCGACGGGGATTGGAATCCTATTACAGCAATGCCGCAAGCGTTCTGGGAGTAGTTGAAGAATTCTATCAAGAATTATGAGATTTATATTCTTAAACAAACTTTATAAAAAGGCCTACTAACATAGCGGAATATTTAGATCATAAAAATCTTGAGATTAAAGTTACAACAACTCGATGAAAAATGTTATTGTAATGCTACCTATTATTTGTATCATTTTATAAAAAAAAGTTGCTTTACAATAACATTTTTCATAACTTAACATTGAAAAGAGTCAAAGAATAACCAGCGAGGAACAGGCAGTAAAACTGACGTTTCAAAGTGATGCTGGTGATTTTCCTATTACTATTATACATGCGAAAGTTTGTGAGGATGTTTGTTACTCTTTCACGCAAAAACTACTGAACGAATTTTGATGAAACTTTACAGTAATATAGCTTATACTACATTAGAATAACACATACACAATTTTTATCCCGATATCACGGGCGAAGCCGTGGGCAGAAGCTAGTGATGCTTGTGATTTTCCTATTACTATTATAAATGCGAAAGTTTGTGAGGATGTTTGTTACTCTTTCACGCAAAAACAACTGAACGGATTTTGATGAAACTTTACAGTAATATAGCTTATACTACATTAGAATAACACATACACAATTTTTATCCCGATATCACGGGCGAAGCCGTGGGCAGAAGCTAGTAAATAATAAATGAATTTTGACTTTGACTTTTGTCCCAAAATGCTGGCTGCACTGCCACGCTGAATGGTAATGCTATAACGTAGACCTATCTCTCTGCACGGTCAGGCAAATCACTAGGGGGTGCTGGAACACGTGATGGAAAATAAGTCGAGGAATTTTAAGCTTTGGAAAAAGTATGTTGCTGTTCCGAACATTTGCTGTTTGAAGGCCATGGAGAAACTTTGCTGCGATTCAAATGAAACAATAATGGTCAGTCTCTGTCTTAACGGCATTGGCCTTTCCATTCAATACCAGATCTGGCGTGGTAATTGCATGATAATTGATCCATTAGGAATGAATGCTGTTTTACGGCAGAAGTATCTGTACAGTAGCAAATGATTCTGACTTAATTAGAAAAACTCTGACTAGTGTATTTTACCCTCGCTTCCAGCACCTCTATGGCGATAAAACTTATCTAAGAACATACCTTGCAGTCAAACAACACTATTGCAACACTAAAAAACGAATAACCTCCTTACCCTAAACACATTATACCGGCTCCTTGCGTCGCTGGTAAAAATACGAGTAGATCAAACACTAAACACAATGGGTGGCCTTATCACCAGATTTTTAAACAGGAACCATCTAAAGGAACACAGTTGTCGTACACTGTAGTACGGAAAAAAAGACATCGTAGAACGAGATTTTCAAAAGTTTATTTTTATTTATTTCTGCCGTTTGTTCGTATATAACGTCCTTGGTGCTTTCTTAGTCACCCTTAGGTCAGTGACCAATTATGGTCAGATTGGCAATAAACTAGCAGTACAAACGAGGTAATTGAAGACATTTGCTGATAAAATTTTCGTAATCTCGCAACCACTCACATAAAAATACACAAGAAACGGCATGAGGGCGAATGAAACCTCCGCGCAATACTTGCCAATGTAGCACGCACAATACCAGCACAACCTGACCCTCGGATCCCCCCTGTGGCTTATGAAATAGGAAGTGATAGGGGGGTTGTGATGGTAATAGAAGGTCATGATGTAATGGTCGTGGAAGTAGGCAGTAATCTGAGCGCATTAGAGCGCGGCGTCGCGTGACGTGCAGTGCGTTGACCGCACCGCTCTGTAAAGGCAGGGTTTTATAATAGAAGCAGCCGTTAGATATCAGTGATATAGCGGAGAGGTGGCTGATATACTGCATTTAGGGTACATTCAGGCTGATAACATCACAGCAGCAAAAAAGACGTCGGGCTAATAGTCTCGTTGCCTAAAGGTGCGTTGCGTTGTCGCGACCACCAATTGGAATGTAGTTTCGTTTTCCAGTAAAATACAGTTAAACCGACTGGCGAAGAACTGCACTGTGGTCAGTTTCGTCGACAGTTGTTGGAACCGACCTTACATGTGGTTCATGTTAATGGAACCACTTTGTTGCTAACGTGTGACTGTGGTTGTGTTCTCGTACGTCTGAAGAAACTCTTAGCTGTCACACGTACTTTATTTTGTGTTTAACATGTTTGCATTCAATGTCTGGTGTAACCGTAGAACTATACAAATCTTGCGACCTTCATCTAGTCAGCATGATGACGTGTGGAATACCGTTCTTGCTAAATCGTGTCCGTTAAACAACGGTCACCGCTATCAAGGAAGTCTCTGGGCTATGCAATTGCTCTATTAATAGGGCTACCGCGAGGCTTTCAGTGCTAATGAAACTGCGATTAGTATTTATTTTGTTGAGTCATGGAGACGAATGGCTAAAAAACTGGATAGGACCACCCATTGTATAACATTATCAAAGTTTGTAGTTGGTACTTATCTGAGCTGAAATATTTGGTGTGCAATAAAGTATGTTCTATCTTCTATATACATTTATATACTAAATAAAATCTAATAGAATAGAAAGTGGTTTATTTGATAGAAACAAAGCACAGAAAGGACAGGTACAAAATAAATAGGTAAATAAAATAGACACTAATGAGATTTTTAATAAAACACAGAGACAGAGCGGAAGATTTTTTGTGCACTCAATACCTAATATGCAACAGTCATAAACATAGTCATAATCGCACGCCTGATATTAATCAATTAGTAAATAAATATAAACAAAGGCATAAAGGCACCTACATAGTCCTAACCCCAAACTAGGATTCCGTGTCGAAGGTAACAGAAATTTCGACTGCCGTAGTACCACAACATCAATTGCTTCGATTCGTTGCTATTCTAGGAATGCTGTGCGTTTTATAGGACTTTTTCGATGTTATTTGGAGGCAAATAAGCCTATGCTCCATGAGATGGTAAATGGTGTAATGAGTATCGTCGCCTACGATATTTTAAACAATGGTATAGGTATTGCCGAATGCGGTGCGTCTGCCTCCAACAAAGAACTGTCAGTCCTAGGACCCCGGGCAAGTGGGTCAGATTGATCAGCCCGGTGGAAGATGTTCCCCTATGCAAATAGAGGACACATCACCAAACGGGTTCTCCATACGTGACATAGATACGTCGCAGATTAATTGCTTGATTAGCTCTTTTACATAACGGTTAGCCGCTTTACAAAACAATGCTGTTTTCTAATTTGGTGTATTGACGTTCAGTCGGAATGTCATTGCGATACGTTTAACAAAAAGGCTGTCAATGTTCAATCATATTGTTAACAGAAGAGAACTTAGGTTCTTAGGTTTTTTTCAAAACGTCATCGGTTAAATTTGTAAAACCATTACATTGCCAGTCGCATTGAAAAACGCAAAACGCTTAGTTTATCCGAATTACAAACCGGCTGAACGTTAATATGCCAAATTAGAAAACGGCACTGTTTTGTAAAGCGGCTAGCCGTTACATAAAAGAGCGGATTATACGTTTTGGCTACGACAGATAGTTTATCTATCTGTCGTAGCAAAACGGTTTTGCTTACTAGTTTTGACAGCCCTGCCAATTAGGCGAGCCACGAAAACTGTGAAGTGATTTGTCCGCTCTCTCCCGCCAATCTGGGGCCTGGGGCCGATGACCGATGCAAACTCAGCGATAACGGCGTTTCAGACGTGCGCTCCTTGTTTCTATGGCTTGATTGCCATTAGTCTAGGTATAATAGCTCTAAGGCCAGCCTTAGAAAAGGTCTATCTGAATTCAGATTTGGTGGGTCACCCTTGACACTCGATTCTCACAATTTGGGATTAGGATGAAATTCGTGCAATTTGGTAAGAATACCAAATTGCACGTGCAATAATAGCGCATGAGTAGAATATAATTCGTATTTGGGGGATTTTATAGAAATAATGAAATCAACTATGACGTTGACATTCTAGTTTGGAATAGAGTTTGTGACAGAAAAAAAGGCTGGATAAAAAAAAATAGGCGGTCAATCTAAACAGGCACCCATTAAATAGAGTATGTAAAGTCAGTCGGTGTAACACTACATAGCTATTTTATTTTACTGTAACATTGTAAGCTCCCTAGCTATTATTTTATTTTTATGTATTATGTACACGTTTTATATAAGAGCGTTTTGTATAACGCATTTGCCTAATATCCGGCGGAGGGCATAGGTATACCATCGCACAGGTATTTACCTAGTTTGGATACCTATGTTGTCCCAATCAGGAATAGTATTAACTAAGTACCAAAACTATTTGTGAATAATCAGAATAATCAATTTATTGGTAAATACAATTTACACGTCAGTCAAATAACAATAATAATATTAACGTAAACAATAAGTACTATGTACAGTGAAATAAAAAACATACATTAAATAATTGAAATAGTAACATTATTGATTTTTTTAATAGTCACGCAATAGTAGGTAGGTCTACAGTCAGTTTAATTAATAATTTAAATACCTCATTGGATTTTGTTGACTAAATCCTCTACGTTATAGAACGCCTTCTCGACAAGCCATGATTTTAATTGAGTCTTGAATAATATCAGGCTAGGTGCTTGTGTAACATGCTCCGGCAGATTGTTATATACGGTAGGTCCCCAGACATGTGTGAGCCTCTCCGATTTGGCAAGTCTGTGCGTTATCGTGGTGAGCTTGCCAGCGCCACGGGTGTTGTATTAACGAGCGTGTCCATCTCCACGCGTTTCAAACGAGTCGAGGTTCTGCCTCACATACATTGCAACCTGAAGGATCACGATTGAAGGCAGCGTCAGTATCTGCAGTGATGTGAAGTATGGCCTCGCTGACATGATCCGCGTCACCCTTGCGATCGCCCTCACAGCACGTTTTTGCATATGAAAGGCACGCTGCCTGTCGGCAGCGCGTCCCCATAACTCAGCTCCATACTGCAAGAGCGAATGCACGGTCGCAAAATAACAGGTACGGACCCCATCAGCTGGGACCACGCGTGACAGCCTGTGTAGAGCATAGCATGCGCTTCCCAGTCTCGCACAGAGCCTATCAATGTGCATGCACCATGTAAGGCCTCGGTCAATTTGAAACCCTAGAAACGCGGTCGTCTGGACTTGCTCTATGGGTTTTGTATCTATTGAAACAGACAGGCTTCTGACTTTGCGACCAGAGATGGAAAAATGAATAAAATGAGTTTTTTTTAGATTCAGGACGAGTCCGTTCCTTTCAAACCACTGCGCTACTCGGCTACGGCTAGCGGCCTCGTTCAATCGCTGCTCGAGTTCATCAATGGACTGGGCGCATACGACAGCGGCCACGTCATCTGCGTACATGAAAATTCTGTTTACGTTACGTGTGTACCTGTATCATAATGGTCTTAGGTGTGTTGGTCTAAGCTACATTTCAGCCAGACGTAGGTGTTGATTTTATCGTGGTTGTTATAGTTTGCGATAACAGTGTAAGTGGAAAATCAGATGTGCATGGCGATTCATCACATCTTATTGCCGTATTTCTCATTGCCGTAGTCTTAAAGCTTGAAAATAATGTAAGTTCCTACATATATACATAAAAAAACACTCAGTATAACTACAGAGTTCCCCCAAGTAGATATAGCAACTGCAAATTTTGGCCCTAGCCTAGTATTTTAATACTTAAATTTATTAGAATTGGCATAGATTTTTTTTTAAATGAAAATTATTTTCTCTTTAGACTTAACAGTTATTTTTTTTTTACTATTATCGTTACTTCCAACATCTATAAAACATTCACATCAATATACGTATTTCACAGAAACAAGCAACAATCCCTAATTTGGACTGCTAATAGCCGTTAAGTAACCAACCAATTTACAGGCCTTTACTTAGAAAATTATACAGAACCGCGCGATAAAAAGTAACATAATAAAACCTTGAAACTAGAGAAAATGCATGAGGCCACAGCCATCTGACCAAAGCGTACAGTTGTAGCAAACCAAACGCCATAACAAAACAACCAAAAATAAATCTAAAGACTTTTGCAGTAAGTGTGATATCAACTGTAGAATACAAGTTGGTCAAACTGGTATCCAGACAGCAGAGCGAACCGTGTCACCGTCCTCGAATATTGCCGTTTTTAGAATGGGATGGTGATATTGAAGATAGCAGTAGGAGTGACAGAGAGGGCGGAAGTGGAGACAATCGGAGTAAATTGACTCATGATTGGATAATTATTTTATTGACATAGTTAAATGCCATTGAAGCTGGACCGTAGGTAGGGCATGCTCGTTGGGAAGTAATTTATAGACTATATTTTTGCAACTCTAAGGCCGGCCTCAGATAATGTTTTTCTGGATATTAATGAGTAATCTGTAATAATGAGTTCAGAAAGCCAAGGTCTACTCAGGCTCAGTTTTCCTTTCACGCTGACGCAAATTTTTCAAGGAAAAACTTGGCAGCAGTCATTTGACTTTTCCACAGCTAATGTCATTTTCATACAATTCAATCTTTCCGCAGGCGTTAACGTCAACAGAAAGTGGTATCTTACTGAATGTATGACATCGATTTGACTTAATGATTTCAAATCTGTGAATTCAAATTTAGAATTTATAGCGCGCGTCTTTCCATACAAATGTAAGTAGGCGCAAGCACTAGTATCCCGGAATTGATATTCGGAATAATTATCTTTACAGTTTGCGCTAGGAAAAAGCGAAAAGGTATGTTGCATTGTGACTGTCGTTTCAATATTTTGAGACGTGTGAGGCATGTTGCTAATTTTCAGATCATAAAAATCAAAACGCTTGGAATTACATAAAAAAATATAAAAAATAGTCTGTTTAATTTTTAGAAAACATATAATATCAGTATCACTTGGAATACTAACTACTTGCAAAACGCGGGCATGTGTCAAATGTAATGTTTGGACGTACCTCTGTCTATCCTCTACCGTACCTATGGTATCATCAAAGATCTACGCACTGAGTATGTACCTGAGTATATCAATAATTGGGAATATATATATCCAGAAATTCATTACTGCTGTCTCAAGCTGGAATTCATAAAGAATTCCTAATTCTGGGGTGCTGAATTTGTAATGAAGTTAGAATGCCCAAATGAAATTAGGTATAAAAACATTCCTTTATCTCCAGCCATAGCTACCTAAATCATGCATTGTGTACATGATACATAATTGGCTCGGGTTGATAAGTACCTAGGTATATCTTATCAGGAATTACGTAAGCTATTTGCTGTTATCAGTTTGCCACTGACGCATTTACAATCCACTCACTGTGAGCCCACGTCTCCGCTTATCAACTGAATATACAGGTTGCTCTAAAACATAAAAAATCAAATTCAATAATATTTTTTTCTATTGTTTAGATTTGTTTAGTAAATTTAGTAAATTAAGAAAGGTGTGTAAGGCATTTTTGTTAAGTTCTTCTTATAAATTTAGGTTTAAACTGTTCCAACCAACATCGTTTTTTTGGATCATTATGGTAGGTAAAATATTTGTTTGTATTTTTCATGTTGTACCAAATAATGTTTTTTTCCATTTAATTTTCATATTTCTCGTAACTCGTAAAATCGCCCGAGTTGTTTTTCCACCATGGATTGTAGCACCGCCTAATGACTTGTGGCAATAAAACATATATAATAAATATAATTGAAAACATATAAATCGATTGTAAACCTCATTAAAATCTGATTAGCGGTTTTGGAGATAAATGGTAGCAGACAAAAAACAACCACTTCTAGAAAACGCATCAGAAAACGGTAAGTCCTGCCGTAAAAAAAATATATGGTTCATAAATGGTTTATTGGCATGAAGCCGTTCTGTTTGCTTTAAAAAAACGTTTTCACACCTATTTATACCTAAAAATAGTTTTTATCGTGAATCTTTTATATCGGCTCAAAAATTTGAGCAAAATAATGTTAAGCCGTAGTAGTAGGTCTATTAAAATATATATTTTTTGCGATAGGGTAAGAATAGCTAGAAACTTATTACAAAACTGCATGGAAATCGAATAAGCAGTTTCACATTCCATCGGCTATATATAGGTAGATTTATTATTTTAACAGATTACTATTTTGCATAGGTAACCTTATTTTATTTGAAACTAATTCTGTTTTCAAGAAATGGTCGAAATTGGTAAATTTCCCTTTTTTATAGCCCATAGTGATTTGTGACAGTAAAACCTTTGTAAGAACTACCCTTGAAGTCATAAAAAACTGCATTACAATCGGTGAAGCTATTTCGCTGCCTCTACAACATACTAACATACCTACTAGAAATTTGATAATCAACATTGCAAATCCCATGGTTCCATACCTACCCAATAATTCCATCAGCAATCTGTCCTCCGGCCACAGTCTGGTTTTAATGAGAATGCAATTCCCTGGTTTGTTTACCTACCTTCCTAATTTATCCTAATCCCTGCTGGGTTCAAAACTTATGTAAACTCAAGTACCCTATTCAGAAATAGCAGCTGCCGTGATAAAACTGTCAAGAAAAGCTACTTACCTATTTGTTAAGAGCGAACATCATTTAGATTTAGTTTTCTATTAAAAATAAATAAAAAAACGTAGAATGTTCAATAACTACAATAAAGAAGACGCTTAAGAGTTTGAGAGTGTGACTGATCGCTAACACCTGAGAATAACAATTTTCTTAAAAGATCCTTTGTTGCGAGTAAGAAAATTCTAGTTCCCGGTTTTCCGCCTTGTTTCATTTATTTTTCACAACCGATCTGTGGCTTGTTCCATTTTTAAACAGAAATAAGGATATGCCATGAAGATTGTATTTCATTGTAGAATATTATGGATGTGTAATGATAATGAGCCACGTTCTATTTTCAAATTTACTCACAGTATTTTACACTAGTGTCGTAAATATCGTACTTTCAAAGCAGTTTTTGAGTTTACTATTAAGACCTTCTTTAAAGTATAAGTGATATATTTTTTAAACAACCTGTAACATGCTATAAAAGATCTCACAACACTGGTCGTATTATTAGATGTTTGTACAAGTGAGTAAGAAATATTTTCATTCCGTCACGGCGCGGCCGCTTCCTTCTTGTTTTGGCTTGTGGAATGTAGCGTTTGCGAATTTATAACAATGTCTGTACGTAAACAGTGTTTATTAATACTTAGGCTGCGTCTGAAGGGCTATCAGTGGTATTTGAGGCGGACAGAGAATCTCGTTTTGAAGGTGCGGGTGAAGGTATCATAGGAATACAAACTACTTATTTTTTTTTTTTTAGTTAGTATACAAAAAATACTATGTTATTGAATTTATACAGCCAGTTATGGGTATCTTAGTAGAATAATTATGCTATGTTAATCCTTACAAGTATTAATAACGAACAGATATTTAAAGAATAGGTACTTATCTATAAAGTTTATAAAGTAGTTTCGGCGCAAATTTGTCGATATTTGAATTTGGGACCTGTCACGTGTATGCCAAATATATGTTAAGCCGTGCCTCTGACTACCCACTATTTGGTATTCTCAAATATCTATGCTCTGAGCATTTATCTGAGAATGATCCATCATGGGGAATAGAGTCAGAAGCGTGTTCTTTCTACCGACTCTGCCTGTTGTTATTTCTTCGCTTTGGGTTCTGGAGCAGAGGATTCGTAGCTACTCTAGTAGAACGACATTTAATAAACTAAAATTGAATTATAGGGAGAACCTACACCCAATAGACCAATAACATCAAAGTATGCGCGGTGAATAGAGGTGGCTTAAGACCGACATAAACCAGTGGGTCGATCCCGCTAACCTATGGCTATCGAGATGGCAATCAATTTTGACATTAGTTCCCCATTTGAATGGCCTATCCATCAAATCGCGATAATTACACTGATTATCGCTTGATTCCCTTACCCAGACTAAACTGAAGGCCATGGCAATTAGTGTGATCGCCCCACTGGTGCCAATTCACGGCCAATAGTGGTAAACATGTTTTTAACGTCATCATCAACAGCCTGTAGAAGTCCACTGTTAGACATAAACCTCCAAAAAGTTCCTGACGAATGCTCTTGAGTCATCTTTAAGATCATCGGTCGATCAGGCCCTTCTACACTACATCATCCGGTTCGTGGTCACCATTTGAGAACTTTCAGCGCTCCTCCGACAATCGCGATTTCTCAGCGATTGTCGGTTCTGTGGACGAGTGGGTTTGTTCTGGTTTACAACTTAGCCCGATAGTAGATCGATCAACAAGGGACTAAAACGAGCCATTTCATACAAGATGTTTGAGAGCTAGAGCCTATAGAATAAATAAAAAATAAACAAATTTTGAATTGCTCTCTGTTGAAAAACGCTCTGACTGTAGGAGTCAAAAATTTTAATCTGTGGCTCTGACGCATACATCTATCGCTAAGAATCGCTAGTACCACAGTGTAGGTCGCTTTCGGTTCCATTTTTAGAAAATTAATTAAAAAAGAAAGGTTTTTTTCTTTACATTTATTTCTAAGAAATTTTTTCAAAAATGGAATATCGAAAAGCCGAGTCTGTTTAAAGGATCACATTAATTTTGTAGTCTGGTGGTTATAACGACTGTTTTTTTTAAAGTTACCCAACTTCCTCGTAAGCTTAGGTAAAATGACAAACTTTTATAACATGAGAAGTGTAAAAAATTATATATTGGTTCATTGGTGACGTTATTCGACCATACCGTTATCTCAAAAACTTTTAGCTATAAATATATCTACGCAAAATCGAAATAAACAAAAAGCAAAACATAAAAGCCAATATTATCGGCAAACGGCAATTTCATGGACCATTAGCGAAACACGCGGCAGTCATTGCAGTTTCTCTTTTAATTTTATGCTCCTACACCATAAACCTTAAACCTCTGATTCGAAGGTTGGTATTTCGTTGTTTTCAGCTGGTATTTACTGTGAAAAGTGGTAACACTTTGAGAGATTCGATTGGGTTGTGATGCTGCGGGTACCCCGATATGGTACATATTTGCGGTGGTATTAAACGTAATAATATCTCTCTGGTTACGAATTTCATTATTTTATTAAGTGCCTAAGTAACTTTGGTAACATGTAACTTTTTATGAAATTACAACCCTGGAAAATTGTTTTGGAGAAAGGCAAGAGTACACTAAACCGACGAGCTTGTATGAAGAATGTGATGAGTATGCAATGAATGAAGCGAAAGAGGTATACCAGAATCTTAGCATGGATCTTATGTATGTACTAGCTTCTGCCCACGGCTTCGCTCGCGTGGTACTCAGATAAAAAGTAGCCTATGTGTTATTCTATATTACTGTAAAGTTTCATCAAAATCCGTTCAGTAGTTTATGCGTGAAGAGTAACAAACATCCAGCCTCACAAACTTTCGTATTTTGTACAACATACGTCAAACATCGACTGCAGCTCACCCTTGACTTATGGCAGTAAAACTTATCTAATAACCATCGAAGAAAATTACAGTAAGAAACGTTAAATCCTTGTCTAGTGCAAACGGTTAAGTAGGAACCTTTTTTAGTCAACAAAAGTGGCCAATAAGTATACGGCCTATCTTTTGGTAAGTGGCTACCAGAGGTTTCACTCGCGCATTGCCGGCTTTAAGACATATCGGGTGAAAATTCTCATGTGCCTGTAATTTTACCCGCACCTATAAACTTCAAACTGGAACACAGAATGCGAGCGTAACTGCTTAGCGGCGGATATATGTATGGGGTAGTGCTTCCCAGACGAGCTCTTTCGCAAGGACCTCTACTACTTCTAAAAAGCTACATAGGGCTGATGTCTGTTCCAGATAATCTGACATGCTCTCTCAGCTAAATAAATTAAGCGTTTTGGCATATTAACTGTTATACTAAAATATTAAAATTTGCACAAACAGTTCTGTGAAACAATTTATACAACCTTTTGCAGCGCTAGCTTGTAACTTGAGCTTCCAAGGGATGGTAACATAAAAAGTTAGGTTTCCTTGAAAATACCTAATTGAACAGCATTTTGAGTACAACCATTTTAAATGTTTCATTTTATTAACAATCGAAGTAACGTAATATTTCGCTAAATCAAGTGTAGTTGTGCAGCTTAGTACAGAAATGAAATGAGTGGCGCCATCTCTTGGATACTTAGAACTTGCCATGTGTATAAAGAAAATCGTGCGTGTGTTTGGAGCACAGATTATATAATATTATATTAGTGTTTGGAGTAAACAAACATTCAAACAGTACTTGCCAGAAATACGAGTAATAGGATTAGTACGATTTTAGTTTTTAGCACTCACCTAAATTATGCTGCTCTAACAAGATAGAATAGACTAAAAGTGGGTTAATTCTATTAGAACTCTATTAACTTAGTCTAATTCTTATTTAGGTACAGTTTTTGTTTATTTTTAATTCTCATCATCGACTTCCGATAAGACCGCCCATTGTAGTTTCATAAGAATAAAACTTTGTTTATTCTGTTATTTGTTTATGATGTACAATAAAATAATTCATTCTTTCGGGTTCGAAGGTCGTGATTTTGAACTCGATTGTGCACCAATGGATTTTTCCACTCGAATGGAACACTATATGTATAAATATTGCTGAACATTGTCCACATAGCATCATCTAGCCCCAAACTAAGCAGAGCTTGTATTATGGGAACTAAATGACTGATATATTAATTATATACTTTTTTATTTATAAATACGTACATATTATACATAGAATATACATATTATACGTATGTGTGAATAACCACGTGCGCACAACGGTGAACCATTTTAATGTTTCAACAAGGGCTTGCAACCTGGAACGTGGAATACTAACTTGTAAAAACGCGGGCAAGTAGGTACCTAATGTAAAGATTTGACATGCCTCTCAATACCCTTTACTTGGTATCCTCCAAGATCTTCGCACTGAGTATGTATCTGAGTTTGTCTATCATGTGGATAACAGTCGTGAACTTGTTTTGTTCATTCTAATTCAACAAGAGATTTAACGCTTCGAGTGTTAAGCCACAAAGTGCCTAGGAAAGGCTGTCTTAACCTTATAATTACAAATGGGTTAACCAGTGAACCACATGAGCTGTGTCGTTCATCTTATTCAAATCTGTAATTCTATCCTAGAGGTATATAGTAGTAATTAGACATAAGTTTTATCTCACTTCATACACTTAATAAGTTCATACAGCGAAATAGTTTTCCAACAACTTTTTTATTTAAGTATCTATTTCTTGAAACCATACAAACAAGGATAATTCTTGTCATACTAAAGAAAAATATAACAAAACACCTAAGCATCCTGAGTATTATAAACGCGAAAGCTTGTGAGGAAGGATGTTTGTTACTATTTCACGCAAAAACTACTGAACGGATTTTGATGAAACTTTACAGTAATATAGCTTTTATATCAGAATAAAACATAGATTACTTTTATCCAGATAACACGCGGGCGAAGCCGTGGGCAGAAGCTAGTATTATATAATTACATAAAAACAACAATGGTATCAACTATGTCGTAAGTTTCTTAAAATCTTAGTTAAAACCTGTAAACCACAAAAGTAAGTCCTTAATTTTCTGTAATAATAAAACCTGTTAATCACAATGCTGCCAACTGTGTAGTAAATATCTAAGTAGTTATCTTTGTTTCCATTCAATTTCAAAACCTGTAATCCACAACAGAACCTTTCAACAGTTTTCTATGTTTGATTTTCTCTATTTATTTTTAATAATAAATAATTTTATTTTAATATAAATAGAGAAAGTCAAACCACAAATGTAGATCAACTATGTATTAAGTTTGTAATAAGTCATTTTCTGTATTTACATTTAAACATGTAAGCCACAATAGTAGATACAAACTGTGTAGTAAGTCTGTAATTCTCTGTATTGTTTCACTGTACAAATTTGTTAGGAGCTGCTAGTAGCCGGGATTGACAAGGGTTTATATGGCGATTAGACAGAGGGGAGGTCGCATACCTGCAGGAGCGGCTTAGCTATGTCGAATTAAAGAGCACCATCTTTAATAATAGACGGTAATCGTTCTGTGTTGCATATTAGTGATCTGCAATGCCAGAGGCAATGCTGATGCGTTGCCTGCCTTAGGTAATTTTATTATTATTATTATAGCCTCGCTATTCTGGTTTGATTTCTGTTTTTTGTCTTTCTTGTTAGAGTATGTCTCAGTACAGTGTGCCTTTTGGCAAAGGCCTCTTTCAGTATTTTCCGTTGAGATCTGTCTCAATTCTCTTCCAGTTAAGGCCTGATATACGTTTGATACTCCCACCTCCGGTACTGTCCACCTCGGCTCCTTTTGCCATTTCGTGGATACTAATTGGTGTCAATTTTGCTTCATTTGGCTTGAACAGTGCGTATCATCTGGCCTGTTCACCTCCATTTCTGTTGGTCCTCTTTTATTGTAATTTTATAATGTTTTTTTTGATTCCGATCAAAAAAAATATTCTCCTTTTTTCTATGGCTTTTTGACAGGTTTCAAGCTTATCTTTGTTATGTTTGATTTCGCATGCACCAATTATACATAGATACTTTCATGCATGTCTTGAATAGGTACTTTTGATTTATTATTAATGAATAATTCCAAAGTCATTCATTCATAACTTTTAAAAATTATCTAAAGTTTTAGAAAGAAATGAAATTCTCATGACCCATACCCTTCAAACCGTATAGAGAATTACATAGCGGTAGAAGTAATTACATTTAAACGCCATACGCTTATTACAGTGGAATAATTATGTAGATAGCAAAGTATCTACCAGTTTTGGTTCGTATGCCAATTTAAGAACTACTGCAAGTTAAAAAAATACTAACGGCCACCGTGTCTTGGCAAATGACTGAAACATTTTTTCTTGCACAAATACTTACAAATCTTGGTCTGATATTCAAAGAAATATTTATGTTGTACCACATGCAGATAAAATTATTTATTCTTTATTAGTATTTATTATTCACTCAAATTAGCACTTGTTACAAAAGGCAGAATGATAGAATTCAAATCCTACTAATATTATAAACGCGAAAGTTTGTGAGGATGGATATTTGTTACTCTTTCACGCAAAAACTACTGAACGGATTTAATGAAACTTTACTTTAATATAGCTTATACATCAGAATAACACATAAGCTACTTTTTACCCGATTACCACGTGGGTGAAGACGTGGGTAGAAGCTAATAAATTTATAAGAATGATATAAAATTGGCGTCGATTCGGCGTAGCAAGCCCGTCACATGCAACACTCGCGCTCCCCTCACCCTATTGCGCAGCGCCGAGGGGTAGCACAGTGTAATCTGATTTAGTGGTAGTTAGCAGGTAAAGTGCTTTTTGCACGCTGATTCTAACTTGTTTACGGGATATTCGCATTTTATCGGGATCAAAGTGATGTTCTCACTTCGACGATCTTGATGGCGCGGCGGTCGAGTAGCCGGCTGTGATGAAAGAATGCGGGTTCGATTCTCGCCGCGGAACAATATTTACATGTACTGCAGATATTTTTAATTCCCACTGTGGAACATATAGAGTGGAGTCAGGACTTAAATTAATTATTTTAATAGAATATATAATGTAAGTTTATTTTCCTATATAAATAAATAAATAATGCTGGGCATTTTTCACACAGTATCCATAGTCCCAAACTAAGCAGAGCTTGTATTATGGGAACTAGGTACATGACTGATACACTACCTTTTTTTGAAAATACGTACATATTATATCTACATAGAAACACCCATAGCCCGAACAAATATTAATACATGATACAATCATTTGTTCCGCGGCGGGAATCGGACCCGCAACCTTCTGCGTCTCAGGCATATATTTTCCATCAAGGGAATACAGACTTGAGCGTATTTTTTGTATGTTGTACCTTATACAAACATGACAATGGATCTCAAAAACGCAGACCTATTCGGTAAAGTTCACTCTTTACCTTCTCTCTTCTTTTTTTTCATCCCGACTGCGCAAAGCAAAGGAGAGTTATCACACAACTGAATGATTTTTACCTTATACCGGCTGGAGTGTGAAAACAGCATAATTTTGACTTGTGTTTATAAATGACTCTGTTATAAAATAAAAACTTTCGAGCATTATGTATTGAATAACTACTTGCAAAATACGGGCATGTGCCTAATGTAATGTTTGATATGCCTCTCACTAGGTACCCAACTTAGTATCTTTAAAAAACTACGCAATGTGATCTGAGAATGTTCTCAATTATAAGGTTTACACAGTCGTACGTGTTGTTTTGTTAGTTTTAATTGTGTTTATTTAATGATCTCGTGTAATAAAACCATTTTTATGAACCATAAAATGAACAGCTATCCTAATTACGTGTTTAAAATGGGACTGCCAATTACCGTGTCCCTCTGTAATCCCGCCACCGCTGTCACGGTTTAATTTACGGACCCCACAATTAAGGACCTATCTGAGGATTAGCTCTAGGGACGATCTTCGCTGCATATAAATACGTGCATTGCATTTACAAATTAAGAACTTACTTTTAACTTTCTATGTATCCTACTTCCTACTACTATTATACACGCGAAAGTTTGTGAGGATGGATGTTTGTTACTCTTCACGCAAAAACTACTGAACAGATTTTGATGAAACTTTACAGTAATATAGCTTATACCTACATCAGAATAACACATAGGCTACTTGTTATCCGGATACTATGCGGGCGAAGCCGTGGGTAGAAGCTAGATGTCTTGTAGGTCAAAAACAATACTGATTCAAATGCAAAAACTATTTGAACGAACAAGCAATTCGCTGTAAAAATCAAGAGCTTTCTTTACAATTCTCTGTCTCCTTCTTACCTCCGTGAGCGCTTTAATTTTTTTATCCTGCGTGATGTGACTTGCAGGACAGCCTTGTCCTTTATTCTTTAAAATCCTTCTTATTCTTCCAGTTATTATGGTGGTTCTTTCATGTCCACGCTGAACAACTGTGGAATGCTCTTCCCCGCTCTGTCTGCGCCAGTCCATCGCTAAGCACGTTCAAGCTTAGAGACTACCTCTCCCCGTGAATATTTCATATGTATGTATAATATTAGTGATATATATATTTATATATATCACTAATATTATACAGTGGAGACTCACGTGGCTCGAGTGGGAGACTCAGAAAGTTTTGAGAAACTAAAAAACTAACTTCTATGGGTAAAATATTTTAATTAAATATTTTCAAAGAACTCTCCACCAGCCTCTATACAAAGTTTCATGCGTCTGAACCAATTTTCGAAACATTTTTTCCAGTCCGCCGCAGACACCTCTTCCTCGGTCTTCTCGAACGCTACTAGCGCGTCTTCTGGCGATGAAAACTGTATCCCTTTCAGCAGATTTGTTTATTTTAGGGAATAAAAAGAAGTCACACGGTGCCAGATCAGGACTGTAAGGAGGGTGACCTAAGACTCTGACCGGTGTGGTGTCCAGGAAGTCCCTCCTTTTGAGCGCTGAGTGCGCGGGCGCGTTGTCATGGTGAAGTAGTACCTCGCGGAGCCCGGTGTTCGGTCGCTTGTGGAGCCCGGTATTCGGTCGCTTGTTGCTCATTGCAGACAAAACTTCTGGCAAGCATTTTGTGGTATACCATTCGGCGTTGATGCTGCTTTGGTCTCATAATGGAATTAAACCAGATACCCCGTCAAAGTGAAGAAACTAGCGATCAAAATTTTCCCTGCGCTTCTCGATCGCTTCACTTTCGTAGGCGTTGGTTCGTTTTGAAACAACCAAACTGTCGACTGACGCTTTGTTTCTGGATCGTATTGATAAATCCAGGATTCGTCACCTGTCACAATGTCGTAAACACGCCGAGACGAGCCTGCTTCAAATTTTTGAATCATATCACGGCACCACTCCACACGGGCCTGCTTCTGAGCTTCGGTGATATTGTGCAGCACCCAGCGCGAAACTATCCTCCTCACGCGAAGGTGCTCGTGTAAAATCTTGTGAACGCTTCCCGAACCAATCTGCAGTGTATGTTGAATCTCTTCGTATGTAATTCACCTGTTTTCTTGATTTTTTTTTTACTGCCAGCACACTTTCTTCCGTGACAGCCGTCGTAGGACGACAACTCCTTTGTTCATCCACCAAAGTAAGGCGACTGCGCTTGAACTCGCTATGCCAACGGTAGATGGTTGCTTTTGAAGGTCCTTCATCCATAAAAGCTATTTGAAGTCGATCAAATGACTCATTAGGTTTTAGGCCACATTTAAGATCGTAGAAAATCATCGCACGAAAATGCTCTCGATCCAGATCCATTTTTAAATGAGACACGATAATTTAATTTGATTCTCGAAAAAATGTGGAGGGAAATTCGAAATTCAAACAATGGTATTTTTACTTTTAAATAACTAATTTTTTCCAACTAATTACAAGTGGCCAGTGCCTCATACATAAAAGCTTTTTTTCGCAAAACTTTCTGAGTGGCCTGGTATGTATAAAGAGCAGTTGGTTTACAAAATACATAAAAAATATTCGTATCTTATATCAAAAAACTCATCGCCGAATAACAGCCTGGAATGGTTAGCTGTTTGAAAAATCCGGGATTTAAATAGTCAGAAGCCATCGAACCGTGTCGTCCGGATATACCCGGGGGTTGTGGCAGAGCCAATACTCTTTAACAATAGGTACATGTACTTATAGGAGCTTTATATCACGACTAAAAATAGAATGAAAATGATACGAATATAAATCTGAATGAAAACAAAATTTAAGAAATGTATTAAACAAAACCTAATTAACAAAGAATATTATTCTATTAATGATTACTTGGATGATAAAAACACATGCGGTCTCATTATGAAACGTGGTCTAAACTCGAGTTGAATATACTTTATCGAAAAAGTATATATTCAACTCGAGAATCAAATGAATATCCCGCGTTATATAAAATAAAAACGCGGGATGTTCATTTGATTTAAAGAACACTTCAAACCTAAATAAAAAAGAAACACATCATTTTTATTGGCTACCAAAATAAATTAGGTTCTCATAAAGAGGTTGAGTTATGATATAAATAAACTAGGTGACCGCTTGGTTTATCTTTTAGCAGTTTTTGTAGTCAAACCTCTTTTTGAAATGTCAAATAGACTGTCGGGTATTATATTATAGCATTCAACTTTAAACCTTGTTTCCTTTGCACAACACTTTTTCTTGAAAATCAGGAATCAAAACTCTAAAAGATAAACCAGCGATTTAAACCACCTTTCGTAATGAGACCCCATGGTGTCTACATACTTCTGTAGTTAGCTCTGTGACTTCGCAAACGTTGACTGACAAAACCTCTGTACAGCTGTCACCATTTGACATGTTATAATAATATTTGATTCACATGGCCTCTGTAAATACCGCCGCTACATATTTAATATATAATTATTGTACTTGTGACATATTAATTATGATTTTATATTATTTTCCATGTAATTTTTTGACAAAGCCCTATACAGCTGGCTCATTATTATTTCTGTTTGTTCCTGTTTTTTAAATAGTGACCTAACTATAAACTGACGTAACCAAGTGTTCTATTGGTCTCTATGGTTTTAAATAAATGAAAACTGAATTTAAACTTTTTTCTTTCGATTTTTACGAAAAAAATAAGGCTTCGAACCAACCGCGGGGCACACAGAGGCTACGCATTGTGACGTCATACAAACGACGTTTTAAACTTCGTAAGAGATTAAATAAATGAAAACTGAATTTAAACTTTTTTCTTTCGATTTTTACGAAAAAAATAAGGCTTCGAACCAACCGCGGGGCACATAGAGGCTACGCATTGTGACGTCATACAAACGACGTTTTAAACTTCGTAAGAGAGCAAAATTATTTCTCTATACGAAAATGATAATCCACTTCTACGCAATGCGTATCCGTGCGCAGCTTCTGCGTGTGTCGCTGTAGGCTCCTCCTTCATTTGATTGAATAGAATAGTTCATTATACTTTAAAGTAAATTTTAATACAAAGAATACAGGGTGCCCCAGAACATGTTTACCCGGAAAGAGATGATTCTGCCCATGAAAGTAAACAAGTTTTTTTTTAAAAAAAAGGAAGTAATGTTTTCTTTATCAGCAAAGTAATTTTAAATCTTACACTTCATAGTAAATTTTAATACAAAGAATAGAGGGTGCCCCAGAACATGTTTACCCAGAAAGGGGTGATTCTGCCCATGAAAGTAAACAAGTTTTTCAAAAAAAGAAGGAAGTAAAGTTTTCTTTTTCAGGAAAATAATTATAAATCTTTAGAACTGTGTACTAAAGCTAAGACTATTATTGATATGGGCCCTCCTTTAACTTTTCTAATACTTACCTAATACAAGTCTTGGCACTTCATACTGTCAAACTTTCAATAACTTCCTAATTCTAGGGAGAGTTCGGAGGAGGAACAATGTTGAGAAAGTTCGCTACGAGGGAAGTTATTCCGTGGGGATTTTATCAAACAATAACCTATTAGTACCTATACTACGAGTTGAATCTACTATTATAAACGCGAAAGTTTGTGAGGATGGATGTTTGTTACTTTTTCACGCAAAAACTACTGAACGGATGTTGATGAAACTTTACAGTAATACCTATAGCTTATACAACAGAATAACACAATAGGCTACTTTTTATCCGGGTACTACGAGAGCCAAGCCCTGGGCAGAAGCTAGTATTTTAATATACCTAACTAGACTTCCAATTTTATTCCAAAAACTATCGTGAACTTGACCATTCATTTTGTAAAAACGGGAATTTTCACGTACCGCACGCGACACGGAGGGAGAACGACGCGATCACTCACCCTGATGAAGACTCTCGGAATGAGTCGAAACTTAGTCGGTGCTTTCACCGCTAGTGCGGTACGTGAAAATTCTCGTTTTTACAATATGAATAGACTTCAAATGTTCGGAAGTTTTGTTAAAAATAGTTACTTTACCAGTACATACCTACCTACTATTTCTATGTCGCTCTCATATCAAGATAAACAAAAGAGGCAACAAAGTTTGTTGTTTTTATGTTAAACAATAATATGAGTGAATATTTTAATACAATTGAACAGAAAACTCTTACACAAGTAAATTTTTGCAAAATCGAATATTTTCCATCGCTTATCGCAGCCTAGTGAGTTGTGGTGATGAAAAGAATTCTTAAGGTTAACAAATGTATTGCAAACACCCACATTTAAATTGTATAAGCCATTTTGGAGATAAATAGCAATCGAAAACACACAAACAGACAAACAAACTCAAGGAAAACGCTAGGCTCTAACGCTCCTAACGCGTATGGGTAAAAAAGTTCCAACTAACCTACAAAAAGAAAAAAAGTCGATCGAACTTCAAACACATCTGAATAAAAAAACTTATCGAAAGGTAGTTACGTTCTACGTTCACTTGACCAAAATTTTTGTAGGTACACCTCGTCAAAACAAAATGTTATTGCAAAAAGTCTGTTCTTTAGAGATATACCACCAATTAAAACCACCTTTCCGACGCAATTATAAAACCTCGCACTCTTTTGCACACAAAAAATAATCATTTCACAATAAAGGTTAATAAGAAAAAAGTAAGTATTTAATTTTAATTTATTCCCACACCTAATAGACTACGATAGAAGCAAAGCACCCCACCGCTGTCAATTATAGCGCCATCTTCACGCCCGACCCGCACAGAAACGAATCGACGTCATAAACACTCTAGGGTTCTCTGGAATCCTGGAGTTATTGGCCAATTAGTTATAAGGATTCACTGGTTCACACTTTTCGATAGAATCCTTCAAATCTTAAAGTGAGATTTGAGGTTGATTGTGAAATTTGTTGCCTGATTAGGCTTGGTCGCGCGAGGAATCAGCGTAAATTCATTTTCAAATTTGAAATTCAGTAACTTTAAAGTTGACATTTCTATATGATCCTTGTGATTTCAATGAATAAAAACCTATTGACTTTGACTTTGATTGTGGTGAAATTAATCATTTGGTCGATTTTGGTGTTCATTTGTCAAATAAACCTGTTTCAATGAATTGGTAAAAACACAGGCTCTTAATGAGTTGGTAAAAGTACCTACTTAAAACTATAGCCCATTCTCAGTACCTGGAGCAAAAGGAGCACCCAAGACAATGGTTTTGTCGACGGAAGAGAAAACACACCTTAATTATCTCTCTCTTTTTACTGACGGAAAACAGAAACAGCTAAAATTGGAATCTTCTTTCGCGTGAAAATGTTATCTTGGTGCTCTCATGCTAAGCCTGCAGCAGTTTTCAATAATAAATACGAACCAATTTTCGTAGAGAGAGAACAAACATATAACATGATTTGTCAACTTCAGTGCCAAGCAGAGACGTTTATTTTTCTCATTCAACGGAGGAACCCTAAAAAGGAATGAATTGCCGCGCCGATAAACCACTCGCGCGCGGCGTTTCGTCGCGTTCATTCCTATCAATTTGATTTCTGTAAATGGTAAACCCTTCTTTAAAGTGTTTATTTTCCATTTCGGATAGAGAATTCCATTTCGTTTATTTAGTTTGTTCTTATATATTAATAACTTTAAAATGACTGCATATTTAATATGTATTAAAATATCCTTGCTAGTAAGTTTGTGAAACTTTTTGAATGAATAATTTTATTCAGTAAAAAAAGGTCCACCCACCTAATTACTGAAACTGAATTTAACAGCTGATATTTCAATTAATTATGTAAAAGACGCTTACGGTCTCATTACGAAAAGTGGTATGCTCGTGTTCAACTCGAGTTCTGTCAGAGCCACTAAACCAAGGTTTAAATACTAACTACTACTAATACATTATCGAAAAAATAATGTTATGTCAAAGTGACTAAGGTCTACAATTGAAATATAAAAGAAAATCGCTAAATATACATATGATTTAAAAAATAAACATAGGTAATTTTGATTGGCTACCAAATGAAAGTAGGTTCTCAAAAAGGTTGAATTATGATATAAATAAACTAGATGACCACCTGGTTTATCTTTTAGCAGTTATTTATGGACAAATCTCTTTTTGAAATGTCAAATAGACTGTCGTATATTTTATTTTAACATAAACCACCGATTTAAACTACCTTTTATAATGGGGGTTCTATTCCGGGGTTACCCCATTGGGAATGGATTCCCAATCGGGTCAAAATATCAAAATTATCTGTACTTTTTTGTTTTTATGTGTAGTTTTTAGTCAAATGGGCACACCGCGTTTTTATTTACACATTTTAGAACTTATACTCATTGCAATATTTTTTTCTAAATAAGGTAGATATTATTTAAATCTCCTCTTTTTTTTAGCGCCTCTGACAGAACCCGAGTTGATTTAGAGTTAAGACCACTTTTCGTAATGAGACCGTTAATGTTTAGGAAAATAAGGAAGAAACCCGACCTACCAATGTTATGATTTTTCTCAGTTAATCAGTGGGTAAATCGATAAGGTCAAAACTCAAGTCACTTTATTTAAGACATAATTATTAATGTCCCAGAAACGTACCTACGATGAAATCTGAGATTTTGTATGCCAAGCAAGATTTGTTAAACTTTTATTCTTTTAAGGAGCGTAAGATCAAAAGTAGTTTAAACTCTGCATTTCGTAAATCTTCGATTAAAGTAAATCGATGGTTTGATCTACTGTCATATAAAAAACATTTGTGGATCAACTCCCATTGAAATTATGAAATATTCGAAGATTAAACTTGCTCTTGTGGTGTAAACTACTATTGATCTTACGGCCTTAAGAGCCTTAAAGAAATTAATCTCCCAATTTATTCATTAAAATTCTATGGCACCCCAATGCAGCCAATTTTATTCTTTCCACATTACGAGTACATTCACAACTCGTGTCTAAGGGGTATCGATTGATGCCAGAGCAGAAGGGAGTGATGTAAAATACACTTGTTAAAAAGAGACAACGACCGACCTTCTGAGAATAAGATAGCATCAGAGTGAAGAGGCACGCTGGCGCATCATCAATAAAGTTTTTTTTCCTTTTTTTTATTATTTTAATGTCATTGTTGAGTGCTTATTTATTCATAACACCTTTGTCGGTTTTATGGGGCTTATTAAGTCGAATTAGTTGATGGCACGGTTATCATTATGATGGAGTACATTCATTTGTTCCTAATTCATCTGTAGGTACTACAGTGTGTCCAAAGGATAAAGCGAGAACCAACGTTTCTGTCAACATAATTCATTAATTGTTAAAAAAAACATAATTTAATACATTTTTAACTAAATCCAACCACTACCGCAAGTACCTATCTAGGTACCTAAAAAAATACTAAACATTTTATCAAATACGTATCTGTCGATATTTGTGTTGGTAGAAGAAGATAATTATAGGCTCGAGATTTAATATAACAAACAGAAAGAAACCAAGTCAGTAAGATATCGCATACCTGAGAGAAAAGTTTCTTTTACGTCTTTTTTCAGAAAAATTAAAAATCTAAATTGTGAAACATATAACAGTACAATTGGGAGAAAATAACTGAACTGACTCTTCTCTTTCTTTGATTTCGTAAGCATGTATAAAATGAACAAGCGAATAGAGATTGGTCAAAATCTGCGCTGAGGATTCTTTCGCAGCAAAAGCTGAGCTTAACTGAGGGTTTTCACACGAACACATGACAGCGTTCTGCATACACTTCAGTATCGTCCAAATATCTTCTCATCCTGCAGGTAGATACCATTTATCTGTTTTAATATTTGTGTATGTGTTATCTATATAGGTATAGTAGCTATTTAGCGATAAGACCGCCTATTGTACAACATTATCAAAGTTTGTAGTACTTATCTAAGCTGATGTGTTATTTTCTATCTTCTATCTATCTATCCATAGTTCATAAGAATATGTTTTATAATCTTGTCTTAGAGATTTCCTATAATTGCTGGAGACGGTTTTTGTAAAAAAATATGACACATTGTAGGTACATTTCGTTTTGTTTAGATTTAGTTTTTTTGTTGTGGTGTATATTATACTAACAGTATTTTAAATCATTCAATTCTGTAATCTTTTGATCTCTCCGGAAGACAGCGTTTAAAATATTCGAGTCTTCAAATCAAAGCCCAAGTGAAATCGTAAACTTAAACGCGTGACCAAACAAACTCCTATTAAATTTATGGCTTTCTTTTGTAGTTAACGCACGCACTCGCATTTCACACGACACTCGAATCAATGACACTCGATCTAATACACGATGAGATGTAGGTAACTACTGGTTTGAGATTAAAACCAATTTTATAGAATTTTCATCAGCTGTCTGGCTAAGAAAGTCCTTACTACTTAGTAAAGTAGAGCTCCTTGTGAAAGTGGTAGTCCGAGGCAGTACTACCATCATACCTATTTCTGCTGCCAAGTAGTTATACTCGCATTGATGTGTTCCAGTTTGAAGGATAGGTGTAAGGCTTATTCCACAAATCCCCTGCGATAATCCCCTGCGAAGGGGATTAGCTAGTGCTGGTAAAATAACAGGCCTATAGACTTTTTGCCCGTTATGTCTCAGAGTCGGCAACGCGCCTGTGATACCTAACTCTAGTATTGCAAGCGTCCATAGGTTACGGTAACCTCTTAGTAATAGGTGGGTCGTATGCTTGTTCGCCACTTTAGTAGTATAAAAAAAGTCAACGCATTTTCTATAAACATAGACAAAAGTCTGTCCAAAAGAATGCCACGAATGATTTGAGCTGCTTCTTCTAAGAACCGATTTCGGCGATTTCGACCGTCACTTATACGGCGTTCGTCGATTTCTGATGATAATTTTCAAGCTTCAGTAGTAGTCGGTTAAAGATTTTATTCCTGGGCGATGAACAACCTAAGATTAAGTAAACAGAGGGTCTAGACAAAAACCACTTTCTGTTGGTGTTAACGGATGCAGAAGGAATTGTATGGAAATTACATAAGCTATGGAAATGTCACGTGACTGCCGCCAAGTTTTTCCTTGACAAATTTGCATTAGCTTGAATGGAAAACTAAGCCTGAGGCATTTGTCTAGCCTTCCAATGCGTGAGGGTTACAACTTGTAGGTAGGTCAGAGTTAAGTACAAACATTATTTATGGCAATGCTTTGAACTGGATCTTTCTGTCAGCTGTCAAAATGAATACATGGGTGATTCATATTACGAAACGGGAATTTTCACGTACCCTATGAAATAACACCTAAAAATCAAATTCATGAACTCTGAATTCTTTGCAAAACATCAGATGAGGACCGGTTGCTATTTCTCAGATGATTATCAACTTAATTGAACGCACTTATTATTTAGCATAAGCAAGCACCAAGACACCGTTTGTCTACGAAAGAGAAGGCACAGATTACTTATTGTGTGATCTTTTCGCCATACAAAAGAGAGGGACAGAGATAGGTATTCTTTGTCCTCTCTCCGTCGACAAAAGACGCAGACAGCTGCCGAATTAGCACATCAAAAAGTGGCCGTACTTTTGTGCGCAAGATCATTTTATGAAAACTTCTTAGATCAGTATACACAAGACTTTACCATATGCTTAGGTACAACACCGTGCTGACAAAACACGAGCGGAAATAACACATTTTCGCCATTTTGCTTATCAAACGATTACTTTTCGTAAATATAAAATAACCAGATTAATTACTTGTGTGAGTGTCTGCTTATTTTCATCGGTATCGGTTGGCTAATATCAGAGGTATTCGCAAGGTACCTACATTTTGAAAATTTTGCAACCATATTCTTGGTAATAAATTTGGTTATTTAATAATAATTAATTTATTCAACACATTGAAGGACACTGCCAAAACAGAACTCATCTATAGGACCTTAAAAAGAAAATACATCTAATTATTTAAAAAAAACTTATTAACCTACCATACTAGCAATGGGCGTTGAATAAACGATCTAGTAGAATCAACCGTTTACGTTGAATCTACGTATCGACGGTTCACTGTCACTCATTCAACTAGTTGAAATCGTAGACGGCTAAATTGAGATTCTACTACGTTCATATCGACGGTCAACGCGACGAAACGATGCGTGAACGTAGACGGTTAATACCGTTTACGTTCACGCAGTTGAATCAACCGTTTACGTTGAATCAACGCATCGACGATTCACAACTAGTTGAAATCGTAGACGGCTAAACTGACGCGACGAGACAATGCATTCACACGTCCATATACGAGTTTATAATGAAACTGGAAAAGTATGAAGTGAAGTTTTTTATGACAAATAAATAGATACCTATATTATATTATACCTACATTTTATTTATTTTGAGTATTAAATTACCTGTCTTTAGATAGCTAGCTGTTTGATCGGTATTTGAATAAAATGATTTTTTTTTCAAATAGGCTCGCATAAATTGTAAAAAGAAAGTTTTAAATTTTACGGTAATAAGATTACCTACCTAGTCTTTATGTTACGGTCGAGCTACGTCAGATAATCACCCGGTAGATACTATCGATTAGGTAGACATCGTCGCGAAGTTTAGATAGTTCGTCTATATAACGAACTTGAAACATTGACTAGTCGACGAATTCAACTAGTCTAATGAGCAAAAATTAACGGTTTCGTTTCGTTTACGATAATTACGTCGACGACCCATCGCTATACCATACCTAATGCTACTCCAGCCACAAACTAAACTATATATGGTGCAAAAATGTTTTATAGCATTGAAAATATCGTAGTTTGGTATCATTTTAGGATGTTATTACGACTATACCCACGTTCATATTACTATTCTCCTGCTGACGTTTTGTTGACCGTTTAAACGTCAATGTCGAAACACTCCTTCTAACTATACGTCACCAAGAGAATAGTAAAGGACGTGGTATAGTTAGTCGTAATAACAAAACATTGTTTTAGGACAATAATATACAAAAAAAAAGAATTATAAGTTATTTAGTATATTTTCGGTGTCAGCCCCTTTTCTCATGGTACTGGCATGACGAAATCGAGTAGGTATAGTTTCGCAATCGAGTGAGTTCCCATAGTAAGCCAGGTCGTCAATCGAGAGAAACCGCGCTTTCTACACGGCGGTCGACGCTGCACGATTCGCGAACCGCGTTTCTATTAATCAAGACGTAAATCACGACACGACGTTCATTTTACACGTACCAAATACATCAATGTCTTGCACGAAATTAGTTAACTATTTAGTTTCGTTCCTAATAAGAACTGCAACATTTGATTTGAGCAATGACTCAGTATTTAGCTCAGAGAATCAACGAGAAAAACTTGTTGCAAGAAACTTTTTTAAAAGTCAAGAAATGCATTTGAATTCGCTGAGGTCGAGACATCAACATTTTATAGTCAGGCCAGAATAAAATTTATCATGACAGTAGATAAAAAATGGTATGTTGCAATACTGGAACACATTGTCATGACCTGAGATTTCACAGAATTTGGTGTTTAGACAAACACCACTCTCTGTTGGAGTTAACGCCTCTGCGGAAAGATTGAATTGTATGAAAACTTGAAAAATTTGCGTTAGCGTGAAAGGAAAAGTATGGGTGAGGAATTTGTCTCGACTCCCTGGTCACTCTGAGACTCTTCACCACTATTATTGAAATATTGAAGTTAGGAACTGTTTGATTTAGATCTGGCTGGTCGTTCAATTGATATCAATTAAAATACGGAATACCTACCTACGTGTGAGCACTGTATCGACTCTTATTCAGAATGGATCAAATTAATTTAGGCGCAGACTAAAAATATACCTACACCTACTTAACAATTTTAATAGTGCTTGATCGCGGTATTAAAAACGACGTAGATTACTCTTCTGATCAACATACTATTATGTCGGCAAAAAGACCGACGGGTTTTGTTCCTCCTCAAGAGATGCAGTGTAAACACGAGCTTTTAGAAATACATTCTTAAAACTTTCAACAGTACCTAGGTAGTACTAAACATAATAGGTACTTAATCATTAAAAAATATATATAAGTAAGTACCTACCTATTTACGTAAACGCGATAAAATACCAATTACATTGGTAGGTAGGTACTTGTAAAAATATAATTATAGAAGTAACTTGCTTGACATTTACAATTAATTTAATTCTTCGAATTTTCTATGATGGTAGGTATGTTACGAACGAGTAGGTATTGAATGTTATTTATAGATCAGTTCTCGCTCTCTAGATCACTCCAGATCACAGCTAGTTACTTATTAATACGATCTCGTCTACTTTCAAGCTCGACTAGTAATCTCAGTCCAACAGTAGCAGCATTGTTAATTGCACTATAGCCAGATAGTTTATAGCACGGCACGGCTAGTATTTAGTCTATGGGAGAGCAGGCGCCCGCTCTCGAGGTAAATCACTCTGTTTACCAATACCCGCCGCGCCGACCATATTACCAATGCAAATGACGCCCGGAGCGCTGTGGATAACGTACCGATGGCAAAACCATCGGTAAATAAGATTTAATAAAAAAATAGTTTTTATTGAAAAAAAATATACCTATTTATTTAGACAAGACCATTAGAAAAGACTTAATCGCATGTCAATCATAACTTAAAGTAATTTGCTTCTCTAGGTGAGCTTCCATATAAAAGAACCATTTTGAGTAAAAAAATACTTACCTTATTATTAATTAATAATTTAAACCAAAAAACCGACACCGTGTTTTGAGCGCTAATGAAATAATCATTCAAGTTGCTAATAACGGGACTTTCAAACAAATTATGTACATTTTTTTATTATCAGAAATTTTTGTAACATTTAGGTGAATTGTAATGAAAATAAAAACTATATCTTTTGATTTTTGTTGAACGGTCAACCAATAATAATATGTATAGTTGTATCGACTTTATTTCCCATCCTGAATATTTCCCCTAAGGTACTAGTAGTAGCGATAAGACCGCCCATTGTGCATTTCTTTTATTTATGTTTTGTTTTTTTCTTTTTACTATGTTTCGTGTTGATATTGTAAATTGGTGTTATGCACAATAAAGAGTTTATCTATCTATCTATCTATCTATCTAGTATTATAATATCTGTGCCTAAAGTAACTCATCCATTCAAATAGTAAAACATCGATGAAATAAAAAAAAATGTAAAAGGGGTGAATTCAGATCCTCTGCATTTTTAAAAAGTCAAGACATCTTAGTAGTGTCGTGGACAAAATGTGGACATGCCGTGAATGAACGCGCCAGATGGGTGTGGATAATCCTTAATCCTGTCGGATCATACATTGATTATTTTACTACAATGCTGTTGCCGGATATAAAAGGGTATGGACCTTGTCTTCAAGTAGTATCTATCATTTATAGTCTGTTTAAAAAGAAACACTAATAGGGAGAAAAGGACGCGCTTTCGTCGTGAGTAAGCATCTATTATACATTTATCTAAAAATCTATTGATTAAGTTTCTTCTTAGTTTGAATGGCACAGAGTCTTTGTCTTGACCTTAATCGTTTTTTATGTGCGAGTTTCATTCTCTTTTTCACAAGTTATGTCATATTTGTGGTTTACATCGTTTTTTAGTTTGAAATAGAAAAATCTACCTAGAGCCAAAGTTTTCAAGGATTTATGATATCTAGTTGGTGTAAAATTAATGAATTTGAGGATATATCTTTCTGAATAATTACGTACGAAAGTATTTTCTCTGCGAACTGTACATACATTTTCAACGGCATGTTTTGCTTTTGCGTGCCGAGCCGCGACCGTGCCAGTGTGTGCCCGACTGACGTTTCAATGTAATACACAACAACTATAAATACCACACACATGCATGTATCAACTAGCCATAACTGACCTCTAAGTTATTGACAAATACTGGGTAACGAGGGTCTGGGCTGATTGGTCAACGTAATGTATGCGTTGATTGGTATAAGGTTGTGTTCGTGAGTGCCGTGTTAGCACTCGGTTCACCTTCGCGCGACCTCGCGTTTCGACACCGAACGAACCGAACCACTTGTTATTGTTCTGAAGGCTTGCAGCGAACGCGCGCGCTGACTACTGATGAGCGGCGACCGAGTTTTTTTGAATTTCGTTTCGAATTTTTGTATGATTATATGATAACCGATATTAATATTATTCTTCAAAAAGTCAAACACAAACTGTAACACGGGAATTTTCAAGTACCGTACTATCGGTGAAGGCACCTACTAAGTTTCTACTCATTCCGAGAGCCTTCATCAGGGTGAATGATCGCGATGCTCTCACTCCGCGTCGCATCGTACATTAAAAATATCGAATGTCATTTGTTTTTGGAATAAAATCTACTCAGAGAGCAGTGGAAAAGAGTATAAGTACCTACCTACTTAGAATACGAAAAACACACAAAATAAAAAGCAATAAGAAACAAAGCGCACTTAAACACGCCCAGAAATTAAATTGGAAATGAGCCGGTCACATCCTCACGCAGACAAAAGGTGGACGAAATAGACCACATGATGGATGGAACCAGCAGGCATCTAGGTACATTTTATAAGTTGGTCGACTATTACTTGTTAACTTGTAAAGCGGAACGGACAGACAGACAGACATCCAGATGGACGAACATGGCGAAACTATAAGGGTTCCTTGTTAAATACGAAACCATAAAAACAGTAACCCATTTGTTTTTTGCGTTTTGTTTTACCTCCAATTTCATTACATTTGTAACCTTGGACTCTAAAGCCTAAATTCATAGTTGGGGGTTGAACAGTCCTCCAAAATCCATCATTCAGCTTTTGCCTTATGGCTGGGTGCATTAAGGTTGAATTCGCACTTGAATTTTTACTCAGCGCCTGTACAGTCCCCTAGGGGAGCCCCTATTTGACTATGAATTCGGGCCTAAGAAAACTCAAAAACTTAAACGGTACGCAATATTCATGACGTGTAAGGACCTACCACTGCCAACGAACGAGAAGTGCGTTTCGTTCATTCAAACCGCTTTCGTTTTGGAAATGTTGATGTTGCAAACCTCGTGGACTCCCGGAGAACAACGAAGAGCTAATAATAACGAATTAAAATTGGTTCCGTCTCAATCAACAACTGAGCTTGCATAGGATGTTAGTGTCAAATAGTAAATTGTTGAACTAGGGACTAAAACGATCCATTTCATACGAGATGTTTAGCATCCCGAGCGACAACGAGAGAGGCTATATCCAGTATGAATGGCTTTTAGTCCCCTGTTAAACACTTTGATAGCGAGAAAAAAAATGCTGTATGTTTTTTTTATCGTGTGTGTGTCACCTACCTGATATCTTCGCTAATTATTAATCGATTCTGATGATTCTTTTGTATAGAGAATGATCCCGATGTGTCCCCATAAAAGTTTTATTGCTGAGGGATTGCTGTTTTTCCCGTAAAACTTAAAAAATATCATCATCTTATGGAATCGCGACTAGCCGAAGCATTTTTTTGTGGGCAATCTTTCTTTTGTTTTTTATTCAAAAGAGTATGCAAAATAACACTTGAGGATCAGTTCAACTCTCTATACTAACTAATCCGAAAGTTCTATGTGAACGCGCTCTTGAACTCTTTAATATAATATACATCAGTCGTATCAGACGAGCGTTTTAATTACCGCTAAACTCTCGCACGTTACATATTTAATTAAATATTATGTAGAAAATATATTATATTTTTTTATGTTTAAGTAGTTGTACTATATAATACTACTAACTCCTATAGTTGCAAATAAATATCATTCATTAATAATAATTAAAAGAAAGTTCTTCATTTGATTTTGTTTATTTACAATGAAGAAATAATTCATAGATAATATTTTCAAACATTCGTTCTTTGGACACGCAGTTGATGATAAAATGACAGTACATTCAAGTCCTTTCTTCTTTTGAGTGTGTGTAAATTGGGCTTGCCTCATAGCAGCTAAAGCATTGTCAACTCTCTCTAGAACTCGAGTAGCCTAAAATTGAAAACAAAATAACCACGGTAACGGTTCGTTCGTACCGTGTTCGAACGGATCTAGTATCGATTTTCTCCATTGTAGACTTGATTCCATACAAAACAATTTATTTTCGACAGTGTAATAAGGGGCTTGCCATACAGCAACGATAACGCGTTCTAATCTTCTAGTGGCGACATCTAGTTTTGAATCTGTTAAACTTAACCCTTGGTGTTACAATCTCTTATACATTTATTGACAATTCCGACCGATAGATTAAATTTCTGTAAATCTGTGTACTCCTAATTCAAGATAAGAAAAAAAAAATAACTAAAAGTTCTACATCACCTTCAATTTTTCTCGACTGTCCCGACACTAAAAACAATGGGGCGACTGTACGTACCCCTCTCGCCATTATCTCGGTCGCAACGCCTCAGCTCAGTCGCCTGACAATCGCAAAATTGATAAGGCGTATGCGAGTATATTTAGGTACTGCGATCGATAAAAAACATCAAGTTAATGCCCGGTATTTTGGTTACGGTAAGTTCTCTTTATTCTGTCTATAATAACAAACACTTATTACCAGTTTTTTTTGGTTGTACCTACTTGAGAAAAGCATTGGAATGGAGTAGGTATCACCTCAATGAATTTAAACGTTTGGCATATAAACGTCATAACGGTCATTTTCTCATTAATTTGTTTCTATTTAACCTGCCATTGCCATACAGGTGAATGAGACCGTTTTAGTTTTTGCTTCTTAATGTTAATAATGGGCGCCATACTTGTAGCATAGAGCTGCTTGTCTATGCCGCCATAGACAAGCAGCTCTATGCTGCTTGTCTATGGCGGCCGCCATCTAAGAACAGCCGCCTCTTTGAGATCCGATGAAACGAAAAAGCGGTAAAGGGACCAGGAACGAAATAGATACCAAAATATTAAGAGCAATCCAGTATCGTTGAATATCAACAAACGAACAAAGCTAAACATGAAAAAAGAAAGGCATAGAAAAAAGTGATTTCAATCAAAGATATGACATGACACCTAATGAAAAAAGAGGGCAAAGGAAAAAATGGCGCGATGCTTTCAATGCCCACTATAAACGAAAGAAAGAGGCAAAGCCCTCTAAATTGAGGCTTAAGGAGTCACATAGCCCACCAGATAGTGAAGCAGAAGAGAATAAAGGGCTACAACATGATATAGAAATAATTACAGTCGATGGGAACGAATCTTCTATAACTCCATCAACTTTGAAAGAACATACAAGCTTTATAAGAACGATGATGAGTCCACTTACTGGGTGAGGAAAACAAATGTATAAAAATTATAAATTTAAATTGCGAGTTAATGTACCGGCGGGTAATAAGGCCTAGCTAAAAGAGAATGTGGAATTTGGATTACTGGGAAACTTTTTTATTTTGATCGAAAATATCTTTCG
This sequence comes from Perizoma flavofasciatum, assembly GCA_958496245.1. Taxonomy (NCBI): domain Eukaryota; kingdom Metazoa; phylum Arthropoda; class Insecta; order Lepidoptera; family Geometridae; genus Perizoma; species Perizoma flavofasciatum. The sequence continues at coordinate 4,677,515 of OY292425.1, read as the reverse complement.
TGACTTGGGTTTCTCTGTAATTAAGGGGTATTCTTCTTATTGTCTGTGTTTTTTCTTTAATTTTAACTGGCGTGGGCATAAACTGATAAAACGGAGTTATATTTAGCTGAGAGAGTGGTACATTGTCTTCATCATTTGAATCGGAAGAACCATAAACCTAGTTGGCGTTTTTTCAAAATTTTTGGGTTTTATGCTGTAGATGCCACACTATTTTTAGCTGCAAATTAAATTTGATAGGCATAAATAACCGCCAGTTACGTACAAACACTTAGGGATCATAAAAGCGTAAATCATGAATTAAATAAAGTCCACATTTATAAAGTTTACTGTTATCTAAATACAAAATATTTTACGATTGTTAACTTTGTCATTTTGTACTAGCAACGGCAATGGGGGGCTGAGCGCCTGTGATTTTGTACCAATTTGTACACGCGTTAGGCGTGTGCTAGTGTGACGTTTGTGTGCGGGCATCCATTTTAAGAACTATTTTACTTAGGTTTTATTAAACGACAGGCTTTATTCCCCGATAGTACCTATGTTTTAAGTCGCGTATAAAAATAACCGTGGTGACAAGAGCTCGTATATGAGTTTGCCATTAAAAGTTGTTTGTTTGTGTCTTTGTCTGTTACTATTAATCTCGGAAACGGCTTATCGGATTGCAATGAGATTTTTGCCATCGTTTTGTATGACTTTAAGAAAGGTTATTGATTTAGGTAGATACGTCATACTGCAATGTGGATTTTTATGTGTATTTTGCAAAAAAAAAACTTGTTATAAGTTTTATTGTATCTTATATCCCTTCATTTTTGACGAAAAATAACATGTCTATACCCCGGGTGTCAAAGATCAATAATCAAATGCACGTACCCAAAATATGTCTTTGTTTTAATAAATTGTTTTTTTACAATGAGAATTAGGTACCTACCTTGTGCACTCATTAAACTTTTTGTGTCTGGATTCAAAACAAAACCATCGCAGTCTTCACTAGCTCGTTATCTTTGTATCCATTTATAACACTTACACCTTCGCAGCCAAGTTTTATTTGCATGAAAAATGTGTAAAAGCCCTACCCCGTAAATTCTCGACCGCAGTCCAAACAAACGACGCCCTCAGGACGGGGCTGCAACCCTTTCAGTAAAAAGCCCAGACAGGGGGTAAAGAGATCCACTGAGCCTTTTGTTTGAATAAAGGAAACGGCGAGGCAACTTTTCTTTACAAATTTCGGCGCACATTTTTGTAAAAACGATAAACTTACTGGCATCTTTTTTATCATAATGTTAATAACACCCAACAAACATACATAGTCCTTATCCACACTAGGATTCCCTGTATCGTGGGTATCCGGAACTTCGAGAACCATGGTACCACAACACCCAGACCCAGAACATATCTGCAGAACATGCAAACGTTTGACCCGCAGTGGGAATCGAACCCGCACCGCTTGCGTCTCAGCCAGCTGGTCACCCGAGGTCGCTTCTACGTGCTTGTTTTATTTAACTCAATTTCGGATAATGTCCAAGGCTTCGCCCGCGTGGTACCTGGATAAAAAGTAGCCTATTTGTTATTCTGATGTAAAAGCTATATTACTGCAAAGTTTCATTAAAATCGATTAAGTAGTTTTTGCGTGAGAGAGTAACGAATACCATACTCACAAACTTTCGCATTTATAATAGTAGTAGGATATAATACTACGACAAAATCAAACCTCAAACAGTTTGTGAAGATAAAACGATCAAAATCTCAACTCATACAGGTTTTTCTCCCTTAAATGATCGATATTTTTCATAAGTTTCACGGGAAAATCCTCCTATTTCCGTAATAAAAACAACATCCGGCTACACAGAAATAGCACCCTCGCATTATTCATACGACAGAAAACTTCTGATAAACCAATTAAATCTCCATAAAGTCGTTTTCTCCAGATTTTCTCTACTTTACCACAGACTTTACATAGTTGATGCGTGCCTTCTAGCTAGTTTCGAGTAACTCGGATTTGCTTGCATGAGCAGGCACTTTTATTTCAAACGACTTGTTGTGAAGGTTTTTGTGTTACGAGTACATTATAAAAACTAATGTTACAGACTGGAAAATTCTGAATTTAAACTCAAAACTTACATACGATAAAGCAACTCCACACATAATAAAACTTGAAAATAGCCACGCACCTACGAAGTAATATTGCTTCCAATTCATATTCGACATCTATACGAGTACAAGACACTTATCTCATGTCAGTTGTATCTATAAACTTTTAAATATTTTTATATGATTCGAAATTATTTTTCTACAGACCTCCCTCATATTTTTATATGAGGGAGGCCTGTAGAAAAATCATATTTTTGCTTGTAAACATTTTTCAGGGATTTCTTTCAATTTCACGCCCTGCTCGTTCACCCTCTGTACTTTTCTACTGAATAAATTATGTTCGCACCTCGTAGATTTGTTTATTTGCTTTTTGCGTCGTGAAAAATAGATGTCGGCCGGCTTACTTTATTTAGAATCCTTTTAGCCTCGTATTTCTTTTGGAAGCGAATTTGTAAAAACTTTTTTCTTCTCTTAATCTGGACGTTAAATGCCTCTGTTTTATTATGTTTGTAGGTATTCCATTTTCTACGTTTATTTTAGAAGCTGGAAGACAATAGATAGATACCTAGTGGCCGCGATTAATAAGTTCATCTTTTAAGATTTCTTTCTTATAAAAATAATTTAATCTTATAATTTAATAATTTAATCTTATACGATTTATGTGGAATCTCCACATAAGTCAAAGATGACATCAGTTTTTGGAATCCACACTAAAGCTGAAGAATCCTTACCAAGACTTGCTACATTTCCTATTAGGTATTTGAAGACTTGGTCGTGAGATATAGCTATGTATACATTTTTAGGTAGATAAAGACGATGCTTATGATCTCTATGATTTCAATGAATATACTCCTTAGACTTTGGACCAAGTGTCGTGGCTTCTGGAAGAGTCCTATGTCCTGAAGTAAACTTCTAGCGGCTGATGGTGATGATAATTTAAGAGCAGTTTAACGAAACAAACATGCTCACGTCTGTAATCTTCATGATGGAAATCCTCAGATCCATTTTATTTTACATACTTACCTAGTTTTTTTCTAGGTAGGTAAGTACTACTATTATTATTAAAGTCTTTCAATTATTAATCCTAGATTTAAAATAAAACTGACTGAAAGTAAGGATACAATTATATAGAAACACAATAGACAGGAAAGTCATTTACTATCAAAAACAAAAATTTTACGTTGACTTTTCCCGGTTGATGAAAACAGATGATTTTTCCGCTCTGAAAAATTATTAGATGAATAGAATGACACAAAACCATGAAAGGAATGATCTACTTTTCCTACTAATGTATTTATAGAAATGGCATGTCACCTACTTAAAACGACAACTGGAAAATGCCTTTATATTTTCAATAATAAATCCTGCTATAAGTGAACCCTAGTAAATGTTCGAAATTTTTTACTTAAAAAACAGTCATAACTCCAAAATTATGGATATGTTGCATAAGTTCGTGCGTCGTCATTTTGGAGTAAACAACAAGTAAGTTGCAGTACGTGACGTACGTAAGACTCATTTTAATTATTAGAGGTACCTATCATAATGATTATTTGCATGAGCCACAAGGTCCTCCATCAGTTTGTACATTTTGAACCATCTCTTGAATCACCTTGTTAATCTACGCCCTAAAATATGAAGACCTCAGTGGCTCAGTGGACGGGTAGCCGGCTGAGACGTAAGAAAAGTTTGCAGATATCTGTTTCAGATCTAGGTATTGTGCTACGTTAGGTACTCGTAGTTCTTGATTCCCATGACATTAAATTCTAATAATGTAATAATCTATGTAAGTATCAGGACTATGCACTTGTCCGTTGGGTGTTTATTTATATAGTTTTTTATTTACTTTAGTTAGGTTAGGTTATAGGTATTTAGTTTACCAAGAGGGATTACCTACCAACCACAGATCAAAATAAAAACCTGTCATAACAGTGAAGCTATAATAAAACATATCATCACAGTAAAGCTAGAATAAAAACATATCATGACAGTGAAGTTACAATAAAAACCTGTCATACTAGTAAAGCTAGAATAAAAACCTGTCATGACAGTAAAGTTACAATAAAAACATGTCATACCAGTAAAGATAGAATAAAAACATGGCATAGCAGTAAAGTTAGAATAAAAACATATCATGACAGTGAAGTTAGAATAAAAACATGTCATAACAGTAAAGTTAGAATATAGGTAATTACTTCTTTCTGCGCTCTGTCGCTCTGTCGGACATTATCTTTGGCCCGTCTTGTTTATTATGCCTATCTCAGCACTAGCATCAAAGTGCTTGGCTGCGGGAACGCGAACTCAAATCACCCAGAACTTGTTCCTCATCCGACGGCAATTCATTATCGGACTTCCAGACTGGACATGAACATCATTCCATAAAAAAACTCCACTCGAATTTTCTCTTTACAACAGAAGGTACAACGCTCGAAATCGTAGCTTGAAAATAATGCTGATAGGGCTTATTGGAATTGAGCCTCGAATGATTACTTGCTTCGCGTGTTCGAATTCGAACGTCGTAATCGTGGGTGGGGGTAATTAAAACGTAACTGTAATGTGCATGTAATAAGGTGAGTTTTCCCAGTTGTACAGGATATGTATGTTGTTTTCGGAGCGTGCTTCGGCGAAGCAATGAGAGAGGGCGTGCGATAAATAACAGCCTTTGAGCCGTCACCGCGCCGCTATTAAAATATAGTTTGAGATTGTTTCGTGTTTTTTTTTGCGGCTGGATTTGTTCCCGGGGTTAGTGACAAGCCGAGATTCTTCGGTATGCGGCCAGAATTTATTTGGCAGGCCTTGTCGGTTGAGAAATGACTGGAATTTCGGATGATGGTAGATAACGATTTGTTCTCAAATTCTGGTAGGTAGGTACCAAAGATAGTTTCTGATGTCATCACTATAACTCAATCTGAGTTGTGTATGTTGAAAAGCCGTTGGATTGTTTATGTCAGTAATATTAATATTATCAATATTAATATTACTGATAGATAGAAACCACTAGCGCCATCTATGTGTTACAAGCTATTACTTTAACTCTCTACAAGTGTGAAGCGACTTCGTAGCTGTATTTTTCTCTAAGATATCTCATTAACCAATCCTGAGATTTTATTATATGTAGCATCACTCAGGTATTTCTTTGAATCAAAAGTAATCATTGCTTTATTATTATTTATCTTGATTTATGTGAGGATTATTCTCTACCTAGGTACTTATCTACCTAAATTGCACTAGTCTAGTAGACAGACTGATGTTATCGACAACGTGTAACGATTAGACTACAGTGGCGACCCTCATCATTCACTGCCCCTTTCATAAACAACTCTACAACATCAAAGCTATCGTCAGCCCACTCTGCAGAAGTGGTTTAACCGAAGCAGAATCAGCTGCCCACGTAATCCTGGTATGCGCGGGCGTAGCAACTCAATGCGAACAAATCCTCAACAACTCGAGGTCACTCGGCGAAGCCTGCGATGATCCCAGGAAGCTTCTGTGCATCTGGGTGGAATTAGGGTGGCTAGTCATCTAGTCTAGACAAATACCTCACGCTTAATTTTCCTTTCACGGTAACGCAAATATCACGTGACGTTTTCACAGCTAATGTCATTTCCATACGATTATATCATTCTGCAGGCATAAACGCTAGCAGAAAGTGGTATTTCTCTAGACCCTCTGGTCTCCATGCATAATGGACTTACTTTGAATAGGTACTAACGCGGATAAAGAAGTTCACTTACGTGGATACATACAACGTACCTACTTAATAATGGTGGAAATAAATATAGGCATCAACCTACCTAGGTAGGTACTGGCCTCGATTCTGTAGTACACTGACTAAACTAAATTTAAACTGTCGCTCTCTTTTACTGATAGTGCAAGTAAGAAAATGATAGCTACAATTTTAGTGCTGTCAAATTAGTCAGATTTAAGTTTTCCATACAAATTTAGTCGTGATATCAAAACATGCTGACTACGAACACGAAGAAAAGCGGCACGTAAACTGATTTGACAGCAGCACACGGCACTAAAATTGTAGCTATCTCTTTCTTGCGTACACTATTAGTAAAAGAGAGCGATAGTTTAAATTTAGTTTAGTCAGTGTACTACAGAATCGAGGCCATTAACTATGTAAACTAAAGTCACTAACATCACTAGGTACTTATAAAACTGACTTTAGTATTTAACTTTTTTAATAACAGCCAATAAAATTCGTATCGACAAAGTTGAAATACATTTTCGAACAAAAACAACAAAGTTAAATCAAACGAAATTCTCCCTACTATCGGCTAACATCAATAAAACACGAACACGTCTGGACACGATCCGGCTCCGGACCGTGAATAAACCGGATATTCAAACCGGACGGGGTGCAAATGCAAAATCCACTCTACGTAGTGCGTATCTATAGCTACATAGGTACGCACTTCATAGAGGGGATTTCTTTTTAATTTGTGGTTGGCCATTAAACAGTTTAGAAGCCCTGAGTATGGATCTGATTTCCAACATGGGTATTACAGTTATCTTGCTCTTTTACCGACATCTTATAATGTGTATATGTATTTATATATGTATATACATATATGTATATGTGTACCTAGTAAATCTGTATGTATCGTAACATATTTATTATTTATATAATATATGTAATATTATTTTGTTATAATTTTATGTACACCCCCGCCACTCTCACAATCTCTTACTATCATCTCCATTCAAAGGTTGTCTGGAAGAGATCGCTTCTAAGCGATAAGACCGCCCGTTGTACTTTCTCTTGAATAAGATTTTGTTATCATGTTATTTGTTTAAGGTGTACAATAAAGTATTTTCATTCATTCATTTCATTCATTCATTCATACAGTTGTGAGCGTGTTTTTTTCTTGCATGTTTTTTCTAACCGTACAAATACCTGTGGGCAGAAACTAGACAACATTTAGGTTTAAAGTACATTGAATACTAATATTTTTTTATTGGGGTTAGAAAGTTGGCAACTTTTTGGGAGGAATGCTTGTGGTAGAAAATGGGACTACACCTAATAGGAATAGCTTCAGTAGACTGTCAAACTGACTTGCCAAGTATCAAATATCTTAGCTTATCTACTAGGCCAGTCCGACCCTACTGCAGGGCAAAGGCGGGTTAAAACACCAGTCTTCGCGATCTTGTGTGATGCGCTGGGCAAGATACCGAAAATGTCTCGAGATCGTCACGTCATTACCTCTGCCTAGGCCGATAATGGGGCCTACGTTACACCCTGTGGAACCCCACTCAGTGCCTACATATTCTAGGGCTAAGTGTGAAGCGAACGTAAACAACATAAAGTTATCCCGGTTCGTTGCGCTATCGACCTCTGCCCTATAAATCGAACTGTACAAATCGAACTGATAGTAGTGAAGTATTAGGTGCTAAATCACGGCGCTAACGACATTTTTTCCGGCACTCACCCCTATCCACCGCGTCGAGAGCTGTCTCGAGAGATAAAACAGAAGTACGGTCTGCATCATAAACTGTTACATTTATTTTAGTAGGCCTTAACACCTACTAAAATAAATATCACATTATATGTTTTGTAATTTTTCATAGTAAGACTTATCAATTGTTTTTAAAAAGAATACGGCATTACGTCTTGTAAAGATTGGCTACATCTGAGGACCTCGCAGTGACAGTCAGGTGACTGTTCGTTGATGGCTATATATTTGAAATTGTTCTATAGAATTACTCAAGCGGCGAGACGTGTGTCTATATGGAGAGGCGTAAGCATGGCGTCGCGTCGCGTCGGCACTCACCGTTCACTAGCTTGTGCCGAAGCGAGGCGCAGCCGTTACGATGCTTATTAGCGTGAGCTACAGTATGGAGCTTCATTCAAAGAATAGTGAAGGACTCGGGTTGAGGCGGTGCCGAGATGATACTCGTATGTGTGCGGTAACCTTTAGAAGTCGAAAGAATACAGTGATAAAGTAAAAAATGACTAATTAAGAAAATAAGCTACTTACCGGTTATTAATGCTAAAATAATGTATTAAGTAACTATTTAGTTCTCTAACCCCTCGATCCTCTGTGTTCGATGTTATTAAATTGATCACATCAAAAATTTAAGATTAACAAACGATTCCGAATTTTAAATTCTAAAATTTCCAACTTTTAAAACTTTACGCCAACTTTAGAGCTTTCATTGCGATCGGTACACGACAGGGGCGGGGCGTAGTCTCATTATTTAGATATTAATCCTCCACCTTCCGGCTTTCCAACCGACACAGTGCGGCATAGAAGCAACATCAGTTGCTACGTAGCACCACTACGTTAAGATCGGAAAATTGGAAATACGGAAATCGGAATGTTAGATGTGCTCAAAAAAAAGCTAAATCATAAGAGATAGTTTAGGATGTTTTTATGCCAAGATCCAAATTGTAGTGAGACTAGCTGCTTTGTATTTTATCATTCTATTCTTTTCTAAATATCTAAGAATCTAAGAGTGGCTAACGTCACACGATCGCGTTGTCGATCTGGCGAGTCTCTGTTGTCCCGTGATCGGATATCAGATTCTGATAGTATCAGTTGTCAGATCACGGGAATAGAACAGTCTGACAGCACGCACCATGGGTGCTGCGATCTGAAAAAGGTTCATATTTAAATTTAATTTAATTGTTTTATTAAATAATAAATATAGTACTGTGATCCCCTCTACTTCAAAACTGGGTATTCCCAGACATCACTTACTATGACAAATTTACCTACATTATACAAGAAGGAAACACTTTCATTAAAAGCTCTGCTCCAATAAAAAAATTATTAAAAAGATAGAAATTCAATTTATTTAACATATACCTACTGTGCACAGCATAAATATAAGTATAAAAAATACATTTAAGACAATACGTAGTAGCTTAGGTAGGTACTTCCTTATTATTTTTGTATGCATGGTGTATACAAATTATGAACATAATACATGGTGTATACGATTAGTATCCGTACATTTTTCATTCTCACAATATTTCCGCAGATTTACGTACTTACTAGGTATACGGAATTCCTTCACATCACTAGTTTGTCGTCTGGTTTTAATTATAATGACACTTGTGGGCTAGGCTGAGTGTTATGGGAAAAGTTTGGCCGTAACATCACATTTTCAATGTTACAAACACAAATGAGGATTTTGATTTTCAGTTTATAGCTTCTACCTACGGCTTCGCCCGCGTTGAACCGGGATAAACGGTAGCATTATTGTGTCCAGAATAACATACTAGTTCCAACTTTCATCAAAATCAGTCCTGCCGTTACGGAGATTATTAGCAACAAACATACAAAATGTTTCATTTATAATTTTAGGTTGTCTGGTAGAGATCGCTAATTAGCGATAAGACCGCCCATTGTACAACAATGTTAAAGTTTGTACTATTAATTTAAGCTGAAATATTTGGTGTGCAATAAAGTATTTTCTATCTTCTATCTATCTATCTATACTCTTGATTAATAATAATAAATAAACACCCAACAATCATAAACTTAGTCTTAATCCTGACTAGGATTCCCTGACCCGGAACATATACCGGGTATATGGTATATGTTCATATAACATATACCATATACAGTTATGTATATATACATATACATAACTGCCTACAAACAATTTGTCTACATTTGCAACCTGCCCGCCTCACCACCGAGTGATTTGGTCGAAGTTAAACATTTGAATTTATTTTCTCGAGTTCTATCAGAAGTAACCTAATTGAGAAGTATGTTAGATGGATAGATAACTCTTTATCGTACACCAAATAATATGTTACTTACAATACAAATTCAAACAGAGAAAATTGCAATCTAATCGCGGGAGTACCTACAATGTGCGGTCTAGAACACTTTAAGTTAATATTGATAAAGATAAGTACTAAATACCGAGATGTTATATAATAAGATTTTAAGAGGATTATAGAATTGTATATAAGAAACCTACCTATATGAGCTGTCAATTATTTTTGTGGTAGGTAATGGAGAATGAGCGTGTCCGCCACGTGATTAGTAAATATGGAATAGAATAGAATGTAGTTTATTTAGCAAAAATACTATACAAATAATAGATTAAAACTTTTTTTTGGAAAGTGTCTCCACTAAAAAGTGGAGATTTAAGTTCAACTACTTTCTGTGGATTTTTGTTTAATCATGCAGTATCTTTGGAGTAAGATTTTGAGAAGATAATTACTGGTTTTTAATAGCTATAATTTTCCGAGATGAGGCTTTCGGCAAAACTTCACTCGTAATAGAAATCCGTTATGGGGCTGAAGCCAAAAAATACCTATTTTTTAAAAACACTTTATTATTCATAATAATTGACAATAATCTTGTTTGTTTCCAATAAACAATCTTATAGAATTTAAAGCGATAAAAATAAATGGTGAGGTTAGCTCCAAAATGTGCTCGGGAGACTCACTTGGCACGACAGTACCTACCTGTTAGGAAACCTAACTACCTACCGCAGACTTATACCTTACCTACCTACATTATGTTTTTAGTAGGTACCTATCTTTTTATTATATCCTTTTTATTTTACCTGGGTGTCTGTTTTAGTTCAAAGTTGATGTCTTCTTTCCGTTTTGCCAAATAAAAATATTTTCTTTCTTCTTTCAAAAATAACACTCGAGACAAAACATTTCTAAGGTATTGATGAAAAGAAGAATTACTCATCATACTTACATTAAGAACTTTGTAGTTTAACATTTTCGAAAAGTAATGGCTTGAGAGAGGAAATGACATAAACCACGATGGCGAAAAAAAGCGAAACCTATATCCTAATGTAATCTATAACCTTTTAAACCTTTTATAACCTAATCTATAACCTTTAAACCGGAACAGCATTGTGAGCATTAATGCTTGGCGACAGAAATAGGTGTGGAGGTAGAACTTCCCCAGATGAGCTATTTCACAAGCTCAACTACTGTTGAGTTGTGCCCACATTCCATCATCACGTGATAGACATGAACACTGACCAAAAACTAAATAAAATCCAAGCCAAGGATCTGCGAGATAAGCTAGCCTCTAAATAAATACGGGTTATTTCTGTTGGGCCTCGATCTTACGATATTAACAAAAGACTGATTTGGCTCGCGTGATCTTTTCATTCAGACCCTCCTTATAAAGTTCTGGGCCATTGAAATTGGAATAAAGTATTTCTTTACTTTAATTTAAACCCAATGGCCTATATTCGTTTTTTAGGTTTCCGTACATCAAAAGGAAAAAAACTGGACCCATATAGGGTAACTTCCATGTCCGTCCGTCTGTGTGTCTGTTAAGACACTTTTTGTCAGGAATGCGTGAAGTTATCAGGTTGAAATTAATATTAAATTAATATTAATATTAGACCTAAAATTGTCTAAGATCCGTTAAAAAGTCAAGCAAAAAGTCGACACAATAAACAAATACGGCCCTTTATGCGACATATTTTAATACACGCAAATAAATCAAATCTACAGGGTTCCCGTTGACCTAGAATCATTAAATTTGGCAAAAATATCACAGCACAGATAAAGGGAAATCGTTAAATTGTATTTTTTTTAATACAAACTTCCATTTGCAGATGGAAAATTGACCGTGACGTATACATATGTATGGGATTTTTTTTTCATAATTTATGTACTTGAGTAATGTTTATTAATTTGATGAATATAAAAGCTTATATGGTATGGAAGGAACCCTCGGCCTCGATGCGCGAGTCAGACTCGCATTTTTCCGGATTTTTTATACGAAAACCGGTTTGATTTCTAATTTATTCTAAACTTTGTTGCTAGGGGCTTAAAATTATTAACATCAAAATAAAAAATCGTTTATTTACTTTGACAATAACAACAATAATAATAAATAATGCTGGGCATTTTTCACACAGAATAATTTAGCCTCAAAATAAGCAGAGGTTATATTATGGGAACTAAATGACTAAAGACTGATTGACCGGAAATGACATTTCCGTACTAAATTCAATCTTTCCGCAAGCTTGTGAGATGTCACGTGACTGCTGCCAAATTTTCCCTTGAAGCATTTGGAGCAAAACTTTTTAGCCGGTGGCATTTGCGTAGCGTACCTAAAAGAAAACTAAGTGAGGTACTTGTATAGACAGTAGGTATCTTGTCATATTTTTTGTACGTAATTCATTTGTTTTCTGTTTTCAACAAAGTAAGCGTAGTTTTACAAGTAAACAAGGCGAGCGTGAATGGGATAGTTGGAAGAGGAAGGCCTCGCGCGAACGTACTGACCAAATTGGAGACATTCTAGAGAAAGGCCAGGGTAACGCCTGCGGAAAGATTGAATTGTATGGGAATGACATAAGCTGCTGAAATGTCACGTGACAGCTGCCAAGTTTTACCTTGAAAAATTTGCGTGAAAGGAAAAGTAACGGTGAGGTATTTGTCTATTCTACCAGGTCAGAAGTACTAAACCACCGAGCTTGTATGAAGAATTTGATGAGGATGAATGAAGCGAAATAAGTATGTCAGGATCGTAGCAAATGGAAATCCTTGGTCTCTGTCTACCCCTCCGGGAAACAGGCCGGGGAACAGACCATATATTTGTATAATGTATGTAAGCGTAGTTTTGTACTTATTTAAGGATTATACACGTAGTTCCCATAACCATGACCATCGATACTCTTTTTTCCGGGTGCTTACAGTATCTGTGTGGTCGATTCATGACTATTTTATTAATGAACCTGCATTTTTAATAGTCCAGTAGCTGTTTAATAGATAAATGATTGTAAACAGGACACAGTTAACGAGCATCTTTGATGACTGGCACGCACGTGTTCGTCATTAAATCTTTATTCCTCAACTAATTAATGATTCAATTACTTACTAATGGCTGTTATTAATCAGGACAGCTTGAAATTCCTTTGTTTGTTTATTCATCGATCGGCTATTACCTATTCTCCAAGCGCTTCCGTCACACCTATATAGGGCGCACTATGTGTTTCCGGAACTGGCCACTTACAAAAACAATACCTGTTGAAAAAAATAACTAAATATTTTGAAAATATAACTCTTTGGCTGTAGAAAACAGTATGTTTCATCTAGCTGTCACTTTTTTTTATGTTGAGGCGTCATTTTAGAAACTGCCTGTATACATCACCACGCATTTGACTCGTGAAAATTTTCATAGTATGATTTACTACGATTTTAAATGTAGTTTGACAGTCTCGGTTTCAAACTGCTTTTAGCGATGAAGCACCATGCAAGACGACATTTTATAGCTGATTTGCAGAATTCAAGCGCTAGCGTGTCTATCTTAGTGACGAATTTCGCGATGGTCGCCCTTCCACCGCAGTGTACAATAAAAACGTCGATGCTGTGCGCCGTATGATCGAAACAGACAAGAATATGACCTACCATGAGATTTGGGCATTCTTAAGCATAGTCATGAGTCAGATACAAATCTTCCTTCATAAACATTTGAGTGTGAAAAAGCTGTGCTTGCAATGGATCCCTCACAATTTGACTGAATCTCAAAAAACAAATCGCATCACTTGGTGCAATGCCATTCTTACCAGATTCAACGAAGGAGTATCAAATTTGGTGTGGGGCATAGTATCGGGTGACGAAACTTCTTTTCATCTCGAGACGTCTCAACGTGCGTAGATATGTTAGCGCCATCTCATCTGTCGGGGATATCAGTTAGAGCCGGTGCAGCGGCTGATTCGGCCGAGGAACTCAAGAGGCGCAAATATGGGAGTTTCGACAGAGCTTACTTATTTGAGCCTTTTCGCGTTGAAACTCTGGGTCCGTGGGGAAACGGGGCCCTACGGGTATTCAAAACTATTTCAGGCGACTGGTTGAAACAACATGTGACCAATGAGCTAGCTCTTATCTGGGTCAATGCATAAGCATTGCCATTCAGCGTACCAATGCTGCCAGCATTTTGGGAACGCTTCCGTCTGGTAGTGATCTGGATCAGTTGATCTATCTATAGATCGATTGCAACGGTTTTTAGAAGCTAGCTGTTTCATCTGTATTTTTTGTATGGTCGATGTGGTGCGTAGATCTAGGTACCTACTCTTGTAAATATTTGTAAGTATAAATAAATGTATTCTCCAAGTATTATTTTAAGTTTTAAGTGTACCTACCTACAACCTCCTCTATCTATTTAGCCCTGTTGACAAATGCTAATAAGGATAAATAGCTAAGCTCTTTAGCCTTTTTAGCGCTATTGTATCTCACTGTTCGCGCCATGCACGGGCTGGCAACACCACAAAAGTACGAACACACTGCGCGCGCCGTTGTCGCTCCGCTGGACACCGCTCTCACTCACCGACCTCGCCGCTCTCGTCACCCGCTCCAGTCTCGCTAGAGCACCTCCGACATCACTACGCGTCATGGATTCCAACTCAAATTCTATCGACTTGTTCCTGCCAAAGATAGAAGTGGACATCGACCGTGATACGCGCGTGCCCAGACTGACATGGAACTCTGAAATGACCAAGAAACTGATTGAGACTTTGGAAACGGAGTGTCAAGTGATATGGAACGTGAAACATGCACTCTATAAGGATAAAGTCGCTCGACAAGAGAAGATGGAATATCTCGCTGATATGTTTGGAACAACAACTGAGGAAATAAACAGGAAAATACACAATTTAAGGTCACAGTACAATAATGAGTTGAGGAAACTGAAGAAGAGACATGAATCAGGGGTCGAGAGGAGCACAGGACTAGTAAGCGGATGGGAGTACTTTGATGCGATATCATTCTTGAAATCAGCGCCATCTATGAGTGACTCGTCGATTATGATGATGGACCCGCTCGAAACTACCCCCGAAGTGGAATCTGTTAATCTTGCGGTAAATAACTAATTATCCAGCGACTTAAACATGGTGTCCCAGACCTAGAACGTTATCCCTGAGGGGGCATGGCGATTCTCAACACTTACGAAAACAACAAATTGCTTACCTTCGACTTTTTTGAAAACAATGTTTTTCATTGAAGAAAATGGTAGAAAAAAATCTGCTGTTTTCATAAAAAAACTAATGAATTCGCTGGTTTAGGTATGCATTACGATTACAAACATTTTGTTCAATTTAAAGTACCTAGTCTTAGAGTTGGCATACAGTTCAAAATACAGCTGATAAAAGGATGTTTCAAACAATTTCAAATTATTTTCCTGAAAATTTGGAAATAAGACTTGTTTTAAAGGAAAACTTGTTCACTTTCAGGATCGGAATCTCTCCATTCAGTCTTAAAATACTAGTTCCGGCACACCCAGTATTACAAATTTTAGAAAACTATATATTTGACTAGCAGCTGTAGGACATTAGAATATACTTACCTACTAGGGTAGGCACCTATTTACCTATTAACTGAAAGGTAACAAACAATGAATAAATGAATAGGTCATTTACGTACCTACCCTGTTTAAAAACATTAAATCAAAATTACTATCACTATACTATCAGGCTATTCCACCAGTGACTTCGATCTATCTTTAGCTACCGTGGCCCAGTCCCCCTCATAGGCGCCCAGAACAAGATTAAAAAATGATGAAATATTCGTTTGATTTTGTAGCCCAACACAGGGTAGATACCTACCTACTTTTAATGGGTTTGACAGCCGCCGCCGTGAGCTCACTGGGCCGGTCGGTCGGTCCTAATTGCTCGCGGTTGGATTGTAAACCCTTGTTTACATCCTTATTCTTTACGCTTAGAAATTATTCAGCAACAAGAATACCGCTGTTTTTTTTATTTAACTTGTATTTAGGTAGGTAGGTATTATTTTTATCTATTTATGAATACTAGAGCTGAAGAGCTTGTTTTTTTGTTTCAACGCGCTAATTACTGGAACAACCGGTTGGATTTGAAAAATATTTTTTGCATTTGATAACCCAATTCTTGACGAAGGTTAAAGGCTAACATTACGCTACGACTCTAGGAGCCGAGCAAAAAGAAAAAAAGTCGAATAGAACGCTAAGCGAAAACAAAGTAATAGTGCGGATGGGCCGATAGTGGCCGTGGCACAGCTAGTGTTATTGTAAGATGGTTTTGCTTGATAGTGACCGCGTAAGGTCCGTTCAAACTAAACTTTGACAGCTAAGTATATGCATAATGACTTCTGTTATAAAAACTGTCACTCTGGCATGTCTAGTCTTTTGACTTAGTGCAGACCGGTTATATACCTATCAAGTTCCGATGAACATACGATAATAAGCAACACCCTTACATTAGCAAAATGGCTATAGAAACGAGACAATGACGAATGCAAAAAGTATTTTACCAACGTAAAGACGTTTCCCCCTTTTTTACTTCGGAAAAAACTGGCTTCTTTTTTGATAAATGAAACACAAACTGACTTATTAAAATGTAACATCTAGTGTCAAAGTAAATTGTTAACAATAAACACAAAAACCTCTTATGATATTCTCGGGAAAAATACCATATCTACCACTAATACAGATAATACAGCAATCTACCGATCCCATCAAGAAAAATATGTTGAACTGCATTCAAAAGACAATTTTAACATTTATTTATTCATTAAAATTACAAGGATCACTTTGGAACGTCGATTTTATCTACTGCCTGTTCCTCATTGACCTGAAAATCATTGTTTTAGTATGTCCCCTTTTCAAGATTTTAAAGTTTGTGGACATTGCTTAGTCTGACATTTGCCTCAGTGCCATTTTGATACATAAGGGACTCATCGGATGATTGAAATGGACAACCTTCGACCCACTTGCGTGACAAGGGGACAAGATTTTAAGCTAGGGTATATTATTTATTGATGTCTGCGGTAATTTTGTTCATTAATTTACATAAGGAAATGTATTTTTATTTTATCAGCTGGTGGAATTCCAAGCTGAAGAAGAACGTGAATTCGCTGCAGTTCGTGCTCGCTTCAACTCTCCTGAACCGTCCACCAGAGGGAGCCCTGGACGGAAGAAGCCAATCCTGAAGGTGGCTGCCTCAGCTCCTAAACCAAGGCCGGCCAGAACATCTCTGTCAAGCATGTGGAAGGAAAAGCCTGCGATCGAGGCGGGCACGAATGCTGATGAATGTCAGGTAGGCTCCTATTTATAGATATAGAATATAAAAGACGATTTATTGTATTTTATTCTTAAAAATTTCGTGAATCACCCATTATTATTGCGAAATGGAAATTAACGGAAGGTCTGCCTTCACCGATACTGTATGTGGAAATTATAATTTTACAAATACTTAAGATGGACTGGTAGCCGCATTTACGCAGATAGATATATCCCTTGTGCTGTTGCAAATATGATCAAATGAACTTCCAAGTGAAGTTCGATCATTATTAAATCAGTTGCTTTATTCGAATATATTATGTTTGGACATCGTAGTTTCCCTATTTACTAGGCAACTTCGCACGTTTTTAAAGACAAAAAAGCAATGAAATCAGTTTGTTCATTAGATGTCAGTAATGTCAACCGTTATGGTTGCACGTACATATCTCTCATAAAGAGTGCCATGACAAACAATCTTGACCTATTTCCTAGTGCACGTATTTCCATCCACCAACCGCACCCTTAAAATTGTCATTTACTAGTGCACGACAGGACACTAAGACCTTCAGATCAGAAATTAGGATACAGCCCACTTTTTTTTTTTTTAAGGGGGGAAATGCCACGCATCCCCCATTCCGCCACGGAGGAGGCGAAAGGGGGTATGTGGGACTCTAACCCACTAAAACCCCCCTGGTTGACGTCGCCCGCCGTAGTGGGGCAAGATGGGGTCGCGTTAGCATTCACCATCTTACCCCGACGGGTGGCCCAGGAACCACCCGGCCCCGGCCATGTGCGGGGCCGTGCAAGCCGGCGGAGTCCCCCGACTCCGCCAGTGACCCTACACTCGCGCCCTAAGAAGAGCGCCCCCTCCAACTTACGCTGTCCCACACTCCAAGCCTGACCGGTATGGGAAGCCCTGCCGGTATAGCCTCGAAGATCATTGGGACGCGCAAGCCCTCATCCGCGCCCTGAAAAGGGCGCCCCCTCCAACTTACGCTGTCCCTCACTCCAAGCCTGACCGGTATGGGAAGCCCTGCCGGTATAGCCTCGAAGATCATTGGAACGCGTAAGCCGACCAGAGCAGCGAAAGCCGCCGCGGCCCTCCCTCCACAGTGCGCCCTGAAAAGGGCACACTTCGTCAAACGGGCCCAAAAGGGCCACGCCGACCCCACGTCCGCGCCCTTAAAAGGGCGCCCCCTCCCACCGGAGCAGCAAATACCGCCCCGGCCCTCCCATGGTGCTCTTCCACGAGCCCACCATGCTGCCCCATCCGCTGTGCCCCATGCGGCTCATAGGGACACGCGGAGGGGCCCCTCCGGTCAGTCCATTAGTTGCTCGACAATAAGATCCCACGTATGGGAAGTTATTGTCGGGCTTAAAGGAGGCGCACCGTCCCATAGGCTTCTGTTCACCCCGGATCCGTCTGATCCATAAGCGACCAGAGCCCACAGGCACACGAGAAGGTTGACCGACATGGCACCCCAGGATACAGCCCACTAGCCCAACACGGCTTAATCCTACTAATATTATAAACGCAAAAACTACTATACGGATTTTGTTGAAAATTTACAGTAATATAGCTTATACATCAGAATAACTGATACTTTTTATCCGGGTACCACGCGGACGAAGCCGTGGGTAGAAGCTAGTAAAATAATATAGCTGCTTTTTTAATCTTTTCCTCTAGATATTCGGCGACTTCGTGGCGTCAGAGCTTCGGACTCTTCGCCTGGAGGCTCGTAAAAAGTTGAAGAGGACGATACAGAAGGCTATACTGCAGATAGGAGAAGAAGAAGATGAGAACATGTTCTGTGGTAACAATCATTAGGGCCTTACTTATAAAGATTATTAAATAGTTGATTGACTAAACACTGCATTTTCATTTGACTTGTTACAAACCCGCATCTTTTACGTCACAGCCGGCTTCTCGGCCGTCGCGCCGTCGAGGTCCGTAAAAGGTTATCACCCTACACTATCAGTCGTAACTTCACACGCAGAGATAGCATCGGCCGCGGCTCGCCCTCACTTCCATTGTTTACTCATTTAAAGGAGGGTGGTATAAAAGGGCAATTCCTCCTTTAATAAGTCTCGCCAGCATTAGTTGCCTCGGAAATGGACTCAACAATTACGGAATCAATTACTATTATGATGTTATTGGCAATAATTGGAGTCGGGGATTGGGGATGGAAAACATGTGTTTTGGCTTTTGATTAAATTTACCAAATATAGTTTTCTAAATTTATTCGAAGGCCAGAAATTATAATTATCATAAACACCCAAAGGACATACAAAAACTTGTCAATTCAATTCAACTTTTATTTATGGCTTCTGTGGTAAGAGTTGCCAAAATTTTGCCAATGTCGTGTCGACAAGATTTAAAAAAATAAGGCGATGGAGAGGAGTTTACAGAAATTTGACCGGTCTAAATAGAGGGAGACTCGAACAGTTTTTTTAAACTATAAGTTGATTTATATAAACCTGTAAAGGACAACACAAATACAGAGACAAAACACACGAAATGTACATTTAACACAAAAACTTGTCACTGGTAGGTACTTAGGTATGACTTAAAGCTGAAGTAAGTTCCTAAGATTACGTATTGTGTATTTTATGCCTTTTTCAAGTTCTATTAAGGCTTGGTAGCTCCTGGCTTATTTCTACGATACAGGGTCTGGACAAATACCTCAAGCTTATTTTTCCTTCCACACTTACGCAAATTTGTCGAGGAAAAACTTGGCAGCTGTCACATGAAATTTCCACAGCTAATGTCGTTCCTATACAAATTAATATTTCCGCAGTCGTTACAAAAAGTGGTATTTGTCTAGACCCCAGAATACCTTACGCTTAGTTTTCCTTCCATGCTTACGCATGTTTTCCTTGCATGTTAACGCAAATTTATCAAAAAAAAACTTGGCAGTGATCACATGACTTTTCCACAGCTAATGTCATTTCCACACAATTCAATCTTTCCGTAGGCGTTAACAGAAAGTAGTATTTGTCTAGACATCTAAATACCTCACGCTTAGTTTTCCTTACATGACTAATATGCTACTTAAAAATACTTTTTTTTTGTAAATACATACATATTATACATAAAAAAACACTCAGTTATATATACTTTTATAAAAATGTATGTTAGTGTTTTTCGTATCAATGTTATGGGCCTATTATATGGTACTAAATTGTCATTATTTTTAATATTGTTCATGTTTTATATATAGTTTTGTTATCATGTAATTTTGTTTGACGAATCTAATTACATATAACATGTCAAAAGATGAATTAAAAATATGAGTATGATATGATAATGATTATGTTGTTAATGTTGTTGCTTGAAATAAATGTTAATTATTTGATATTATTGTTATTACCAGGGAGAAAAACATATCGGCCCTATTTTAATTCCCACATGCTATCATACACCACATTTCTATCATGTATCCACAAGTGCTATAACCATCTAACATCTTACACAGTTACTTTGACATCGATAAACCGTGGAGCATAAATTTTGATCCAGATATCATCAAGATGCGTTAATAACCGGGGACTGATTGAGGCGACCCTTCCTGTTGAGGAGTCGGGAAGATGGATGGGAATGCTAATACAACTGTCAGTGGTATGATAAGTATTGAATGATGCGCCGTATTAATAAGCAGTGAATTTCATTGATTTTAGAGATCAGGCACGTCTGCTCTCTGTTCAGATGTTCTCTTGTTCTCCCATAATCAGCATCCTTAAATAAGTCGAAAGGATACTAATATAAAAATTAAAAAATATATAAATTTTTATCTAGATATCATCAAGATGCGTTAATAACCGGGGACTGATTGAGGCGACCCTTCCTGTTGAGGAGTCGGGAAGATGGATGGGAATGCTAATACAACTGAAAGTGGTATGATAAGTTATTGAATGATGAGCCGTATTAATAGATAGTGAATTTCATTGATTTTAGAGGGAAGGCACACGTCTGCTCTCTGTTCAGGGGGTTTAGACAAATACCTCACGTTTACTTTTCCTTTCACGCTAACGAAAATTTGTCAAGGTAAAACTTGGCAGCTGTCACGTGACATTTCCACAGCTAATGTCATTCCCATTCAATTCAATCTTTTCACAGGCGTTAACGCCAACAGAAAGTGGTATTTGTCTAGACCCCTGATGTTCTCTTGTTTTTCCATAATCAGCATCCTCAAATTAGTCGAAAAAGTTAACAACTAATTTAAAAAAATGCGCCATCTTTGATTTTAAATTTAACCTCATTGCCATAATCAGAATCCCCAATGAATTAAGACTATAAAATTCGTGTTCGCCATGATTGATTTCATGCTAGGTTGCAAAAGGATGAATCGGGGGACAACGGTAAGTTTTATTCCGTTGTCCCCCGATGGGGCCGAAGATCGAGGGACAACGGGAATAACACAAAATTACTGAATTTCGTTAAATTTGGTGACATTTTAATCTATACGTGCGACTATATGTCGTACTAGTCGTACGATGTGTGCGACTATTACGACAACCTCTGTGGTGCGGTGGATGAAGGTCCGCCTAAAACGCAGAAGGTTGCGGGTTCGATTCCCGACGCGGGACAAATGTTTGGATGATCTGCAAATTTGTCTCGGGTCGGGGTGTTTTCTATGTATAATGTGTATGTATTTACAAAAAAGGGTAATAATATAAATTATTATCAGTCACGTAGTTCCCATAATACAAGTTCTTCTTAGTTTGGGGCTAGATGATGCTGTGTAAAAATTGTGCAGCATTATTTATCCAAAATAATTAGCTATCCTCATTTTGTAATTAGGTATACTTAATCCTGCTAATATTATAAACATTAGCAGGATTAAGTACTGCTTTACAGTAATATAGCTTGTACATCAGAATAACACATAGGCTACTTTTAAGCCGGGTACCACGCGGGCGAAGCCGAGGGCAGAAGCTAGTACGGTATACGGGAGGTACTTTTGTGCCATTGGTTAGTGTTGGTACCTACTAATAAATCGGCAATGGACTTACAACATGTCAAGCAGATGCTAACTGCTGTGCTTCCTAATTATTTCCATAATAACATAGGTACCAATGTTATTATGGAAATAATTAGGAAGTATTTTATATTTGGACTACGTCTGAGAACCCGTAATTAAAAAAAAAATTACATACACACGGAATCCTTGAGGATCATCAGTACTGAGTATGGATCTAAGGATATCCATCATGGGAATTTTAGTCGTATGTTTTTTTTAAATACCAACAAACCTTTCTTTAGGTCATTTATTTAAGTGTATTCCTTATTATTTAAGTGGCTTAACTTATATGTAAATTGAATGATAAATAAATAAAATAAATAATGCTGGACATACTCACACAGCATCATCTATATAGCCCCAAACTAAGCAGAGCTTGTGTTATGGGAACTACATGATTGATATACTACTTATATACATTTTTTTTTGTAAATACATACATATTATACATAGAAAAACACCCAGACCCGAGACAAATATTTGCAGATACAAACATTTGTCCCGTGGCGGGAATCGAAACCGCAACCTTCTGCGTCTCAGGCGGGCCTTCGTCCACTGTGCCACAGAGGTTGTCCTCTGTAATGATAGATTTAGTTCTGTGTTTTTTCAATTATATTTTTTTCTTTTGTGTAGGTACCTTACCTACCTACTTACCTAGCCATGCATGTTGCTCTCACTGCATCTAAAATGCATCTCAGTACTAATTTGTTAAGTAGTATAAGAATATTGCGATTTCGCAGCAAGTGATTTATATTGTAAATCTTTTTGAGAAATAAATGATTTTTAATACCTAATTGCTAGTTTCAAATCGTGCGCGTCAACATCATCTCTAATTTCAACTTCCCACTGGCCTCGTATTACGCAATTATATTTTTTTATTATTTTCAATCATTCCGATGCTACGGCACAGAAGAAGTACTCATTTGTACAGAAGTTCCACTCAAACGACAAAAACATGTACTATCAGTAATCTGAGGTATGAATGCGAGCGATATTAAAACTTAAATTCGGCGGGAGACAGCTCCTTTTCAAGCAGACAGAAGAAGATGAACAGAGCCAGCAGGCATCCTGTATATCAGCTATTACGATTACATTTAATCATACTTAATTGAACGTGGTAAAGTTGAATTTCTACTAAACCAATTTGAAGTGACATTTTCGTAGGCCCGACTACGGCGTGTTTTAATCTCTTCGACCATTCATTTTTGTTTGGGCCCCGTCAACCGAAACGGGACTTGTGTAATGTTCCGGTTAGCTTGCATCTCTTTTCTCCACGTTTGGTTTAGTTATGTCTGTCTCTATTTGTAAACCGTGTGCTTCCTTTGTGCCTAGCAAGCGATTAGGGGCACGTTCCTGAGAAAACGGCAGATGTTAGAAAGTTTTGTTTGGGTCGCGAAGGAAAGTTTTGATAATGTTTGCATTCGGAGCCGATGGATTAGATTAGTTTGAAGGTTTACAAAGATTTTTACTTAGCTGTGGAAATAATAACGTCGAGGTGCGTTCTCCTTAAAACAACTGTGCCCTACAAAAAGTTAAATATAAATAGAATTTGGTTTTGGAGCTTACTTTTGAACTGTGGACCAATTTCTTTAAAAAAAAATATAGTTTTAAATTTCTTTTTAAATTTTGACAGCTGTCGTATAAAATTGGCTGCCACAGATAAAAAGCCACACCCTACATATAACTTAGAAGGCATACTTACAACAATAAAAGGATAAACCAGTAATAACATTAGAAAAATAAATTTAAATGCATTAGGTACCTACCTACAAACCTAAGGTTAGGAGTTAAAACAATATTTACGTTACATTCGCGTTTATTTACTTGAGTACCTGTACCTACTTATAATCAAAGCAGTGCCATTCATTCATACCACCCACAGATCGACCCACAGATCATTATGATTGATGATCCCATCCGTAGGTACAAAATGAAGTGGACAATCAAAACAATCCACAATAATATAAAGCTAAACGCCAGAATTAACACCTCCCATTGAGTAATGGTACCTCCGCCCACCCGCATCGAATCCCCTCTCGAACGAATTACTGAATTCCAAGAAGTCCAATTTACAACGCAGTTGGGTAAAATAATGTATGTGTAGGTAAAGTGAACAAACAATCAAATAAATATAAAGCCTATCAACTATCTCATAGCTCTATACAATTTTACGAGTGTATTACTTTTTCAAACTCAAATTGAAGGTATTGCGTTCTTTTGTAGCTCTATGATTTTATCCAAAAGGAAAACATCTACCAAGTTAGATTAGGTAGAGTACCTATAGTTCTTTTTTTAAAACGATATTGTGCTATCAATGTCAACAGCCAGTGAGCCACAATGACATTCCATCCAGCGCTATTATGTGCGTAGCAATCGCATTAACATGAGACATTTTCCCGCGCGGCTTCCGTTGTTCTCGTTCAATAAACTTCTTTATACGTTATGCTCTCCTAGTACATGTCACCGAACTGCGCACCATATGGTGCGCTGGTGACGTTTTATCTACTTCATTTGGTTTCAATATCTTAAATAGGTATTAGGTATTACCTACCCAAATATTTTGAACAACGCTGGTATTACTGGTAAGAAAAAATTGAAACAGTAATATGTATCGACACGTCGCACTTACATTCATTATAGAAGTACCAATTCCTAGAATATTTAAACTCAACATGTACCGGTATTAAGTACTATAGATTTTTTAAATAAAGAAGTTAGGTAGGTACATCTAGAACTAGGGAGTTTGTAATGACTTCTAAGTTTCAAAAAAGTGCCATCTGCTCAATACGTCGCCATTTTCGAATTTAAAACACAAATCAAATTTCTAAATTGCGAATCTAATAATGCCTTGACAGTCCTTTAAAGACTCAGAAATAAAAACTCCTTATGATAAAGTTAGGCAACTGCCGAGCCAAATAGTTTGAACGAGCAAACTTTTCAAAGTGCAGTAAACATCATAAATTTTCGCTAACTCTGATGGAAGTTTGCAGACGACATCTTTCCGGCCATAAAGAACGATGAAGTTGTATGACAGTTCCATTGAAGATGAAATTTCGATTTGAATAATTTAAAACAGCCATTGTAGGTAAAAGTGCTTTGAACGCGCATTTGTTGGAGAAAGTTTAGAAACATTATTGTCTACAAAGTGTTCGTTCATTTTGCATGATGGTAGGTATGGTGGAGTTGTTTGAACCTATTTATAGGTACCCTAAAGTTGTTGCAATATGAAAAAAAGGTTTACCAAGACTGAAACTGTGTTCAATCAAACCGGTCAAGCTTATCAAACTTCAAACAACAAACATAAAGACGACGATAATTATTATTGACTCTGCGGAACATTTAGCTCAGCCGACCACTTCTGTGGATTCTGTCAAGTGATTACCATACAAATGTATACTCTACCGTCATGCTAGTAGACTTGATAATTCATTTCTAGGTAGCTAACTTGCGACATTACGCGCCGTGAAGGTAATTCGAAGACGTATGGTTACGGACAAACATATGATTTGTGTTGGTGTGCGTGGCTGTTGGCATGGAGTGCGTCGGTGTGTTCCGCGCGCTCAATAAATTGAGGCATGCGCAGTGGATGCTACCGCCATCTGTTGACAGCCACGTGGGTACAGAGCTAAAGAGTGTGCGCGAATTCATCGATCCATCCACATCCAGTCACCTTGACTGCTTAATAGATTCATGTACACGAAGAGCACGTTCCGTTCATAAAAATCGCCTGTTTATGTCCGAAGTAATAGGCCTCGATTGAGATATAGTATAAAGACGTTGACACCATTATGTTGAAGAAAGAGCGTCTTCTTGGAATATATGCTTGTATAAGTATTTTTGAATTCAATTTTGGAACGTTCAATCATCTATGCATACTTATTTCATATTATAATCTGTTACGTGTTCAATTAAAGAATTGTAGAGATGCTCTTAATTTAAATTTGCTACTAGTTTTACCTACTCACATATAGAAATCATAAACAAACGATGTGTGACGTCATAATTAATAACACTTCATTGTTTCCTACCTATTGTGAAACAACCATGCACACAGTTGTTTTTGTTTAACTCATTATTTAAACTCCCACTGGCTCTGTTTCATTTTTGAGCTCGATAACTTAATAATGGTAATGATAGTGATCATTACATAATCACAATTAGGAAACGAATTGAAAAAATAAGTTACCAAGTAATAATAATAATGATGCTGGACATTTTCACACAGCATCATCTAGCCCCAAACTAAGCAGAGCTTGTATTATGGGAACTACATGACTGATATACTACTTATATACATTTTTTTTTTGTAAATACATACATATTATACATAGACAACACCCAGTGCTTATTATCTGTAGATTCTGCTTAAATTACAAAAACAACTTTTGATGAAGATGCCATGCCGCAAAAAGCACCAGACTAAAATTTGAATGCATGAAATCTAAAGAATTCTCTCGGCGAATTTTGTTTTGTTTTTAGAACTTTAGGTAGGTACTCATATTCTTTCCTTTCAAATAACGTACCTTAGGATTAAAAACTCCACCTTTCTGCTTTATGAAGTCACTTAGTAAGAATTTAAGAATTTAAGTTCAAGATCTTTTGAATAAGTACCTACCTCTACAATTATCTAGACTGTGGATATGTTATGTAGAGTTCAGAACGTACAAAGATCTCTGGATTATCCGCGTATTTTTTTTCTTAAACTCAATAGAAAAATTTAGTAGACGTATACTAATATCTACTATAGTTATACCAAGAGGTTGCAACCAAAAATACTTAGTTGTACAGGTCTTTTGTCTATGAACTGCAGCCGTTCTCATACGTGTCAGTCACTAAAAAGCACTAATCTAAATTCAGTTTTACAGTAAAATAACTTGGCTAATTTACTTTTATTTAAGTTTAAAAATCAAAATAAATCATCCAGTTAAATTTTCTTCCTATCTCTAAAATCTAATAGCTAGATCATTATTTTTCCATATGCATAGCTGAGCCGCTAACTCATAATTTAATAATTTTGATTATTTTGTTGGTTTGTATATTATATAGTTATTTCGGTAGTCTAATACATTAGTTATAGTTTATATATATGAAGACACGAATTCATGTATGTATATGTACATATGTATAACATTGTTTTTACTTTGCAACACCGTCTTTGTTCATTCCGATCGAATCCAATCCATCCAAATATTGTCTGGAACACATCGGTATCAGCAATAAGACCGCTAATTATACTTCTGCTGTTAGCTTGTAGTGTGCAAATTTTAAATTTGTAAACAACACAATGTAGTTAAAATAAAGTGAAACAGTTATCTATCTATGTAGAAGATAGGAACAATAAAAGCAAAAATTTGCTTAAAATGCTATACCTATTTATTAATAACCGCATTCAAAGTTCTAGATAAATACCTCACGCTTAGTTTCCCTTTCACGCTTACGCAAATTTGTCAAGGAAAAACATGGCAGCAGTCACGCGACATTTCCACTATTTTCCACAGCTAATGTAATTTCCATACAATTCAATCTTTCCGCAGGCGGTTAACGCCAACAGAAAGTAGTATTTGTCTAGCCACCACGGTATACGAAACAAGCACGAACCGACAACAACCCGATTCCGCAGGTAAAATCGACTCAGAAGTACCAGGAGAGCAGAAACAGCCAGGCGATGGCTAAACCCCACTCGCGTACAGATAGTTCGGCGGGAACGCCCACACCATCGCCCCCCTCCGCGCCTTTGTTAAGCGAAGGGAAGATTGGCTATGGTCATTGCATGGTTGTTTTTTCCTTGTTTTTTACCTACCTAGGTAGGAATGTATTACAGGTAGCCACCATTACTGCGTCATTCATAGGAATTTAAAAGTCAGGAGAATCCATAGATTTGTTGTTTTAATTTTGTTCTAATATAGAATAACAATTATTAAATTGAATCTATTACAATTTATGGCACGCAAACACCCTATTTGAACCTAAAATATTATGTTACAACTAGAGGCAAGCCCGCGGCTTTGCTCGCGGTATTTTTTAATATATAAAGAGGTAAGGTTTGTAAGATTCTAGGTTTGGATGTAATCTCCGAAACTGCTTATTCGATTATTTTATTTATCACAAATACTTAAAAAGGACTTTCAGAGTGGATATAAGCTGTAGGTATATTATCCGTTAATAGAAAAAGGCTTCGTGAAGACCTATTTTGCAAAGTAAGTCTACGAAAAAAACGGTCGAGCGAATGCTTTTGCTACGAACGCTACCTTAACAGTAAGAGCTGGGTACTTTTATTTCGATACCTCGGGGATAGAGCCGTCTTTGTTTTGGGTCATGCTTCGCTCTACTCGGGAGATAAAATTAAACTCTCGGTGAACAGTGGCCTGATTGGTTATCATATTGGTTTCATCTCTGATAAATATTATTACATGCATTTTATCTTTAAACTGTTCACTTTATAACATTCTACGAAGATAAATACGATCTCTGTGGCGCAGTGGGCGAAGGCTCGCCCGAGACGCAGAAGGTTGTTCGATTCCCGCCGCGGGACAAATGTTTGTATCTACAAATATTTGTCTCGGGATCTGGGTGTTTTCTATGTATAATATGTATGTATTTACAAAAAAAAAAGCATATAAGTAGTTTATCAGTCATGTAGTTCCCATAATACAAGCTCTGCTTAGTTTGGGGCTAGATGATGCTGTGTGAAAAATGTCCAGAATTATTTATTTATTGGTTTTTAAAAAGTGTTTAAAGAGAGTTTATGCGTTATCCTCACTTTTTTGTCGTCGAAAGCTTCTTGCACATGCTGTTCTAAATTAATTCAATGAAGTTGTGTTTGAAATTTGTGTTTCTTCTTTCTAACGTGCTAGTATAGAACAGGAAATAATAAAAACCTCTAGAATCCTTTGTTGTGTTCGGGATTCAATATGGCCCCTGACGTAATCTGACCCCAAAGATGTAAAATATCATCTTTGGGGTTTTCATAAATAGGTAGGAACAATAGATAGGTACAGTCAGCCGAAACCATGTTGTTTCTAGGATACTACAGTAAGGAATAAAAAGCTTTAGGTATTTCCTTCATAAATCGTAAGATTTGTAGTAAACTTGAAAATGTTGACAGAACAAATTGGTACATCTACGTTTATGAGAGTTTGTGGGGATGGGTGTTCGTTACTCTTTCACGCAAAAACGACTAAATGGATTGTGATGAAACTTTACAGTAATATAGTTTATACATCAGAATAACACATAGGCTACTTTTTATCCGGGTACCACGCGGGCGAATCCATGGGCAGAAGACATCATAAAGACCTACACAGAGAGTGTTTTTCCCAAAAATAAGCCTGTAATATGAATAACGATAATCTTCAGTTGATTCTTGCACTCTATGTTTACAAGGAAATATCCAAACTTGAGACTTCCAATATTCAAATGTAAGGCGATAATCACTCTTCTACATGCGGATATTGATTCACATCGTTTAGACGAGGCAAGTATTTATAATATATATTTTTCGTTACTCGCATCTTCAAGACGAGAAGTTTTCTCCCTATAAATAGACCTTGAACGTGTTAACATGTCTCTTTCACATCCATTGGCACTTATTCAACTCGGGAGTCTTCGAGAAACTCACATCTCAATGGACTTGAAAGGTACTAAGATACCATGCTGACCCAACCTGAATCTGAATTGCATTTTGACCGTCACATATCCTGCAGCCATCTACGTTGAATCCATCATAATCATAACCACCATCATCTTCTTGTCCTTATCCCATATTACGTGAGGTCGGCATAACATGTTTTCTTCTTCCACTCTCCTCTATCAGCCGTCATCTCAGTACTCACTCCTTTCTTAATCATGTCATTCTTCACACAATCCATCCATCTTTTTTTTGGTCTACCTCTGCTTTTATTTCCATCCACATTTATATTTAACACTCTTCTCGTAATCTGACATTCTTCCCTCCTCATGACATGCCCATACCATCCTAACCTTTTACTCCTCAACTTATTAACTCAACTTCATTATCCATCATAATTATGACCAATACCCTGTAAAAGTCCATTTCTTATAGAAGTTACTTATAGAAGTAGTAGATGTCCCTGTGAAAAAGCTCGCCCGGGGAAGTACTACCACCATCCTATTTCTGCCACCAAGCAGTAATACTCACATTTCTGTAATCCAGTTTAAAGGATATGGGTGCCGGTGAAATTACAGGGCAAGAGACTTTCCCCCCATTTTATCTCAGGGTCAAGCAAGCGTCCATAGGTTACGGTTACTGCTTACCAACAGGTGGGAGTTACGCTTGCATGTATAAGTAGCAACTTATGATGAAAAAAAAATTCTGGACATAGAGAGCCTCTTTTAGAGAGTGACATGATGAACGATCTTGGACCGCCTACCACCCATCGACTTCCCGCAATCTTTATGATGTCATGGTCCATTGGGTTGGCCTTCCTGCACTGTGTCGCCCGATCTATGGCCGCCATTCGAGAACCTTCCTTCCTTAGCTATGATGTCATCACGGGTTGGCCTTTCTGCACTGCGTCGCCCGATCAATGGTCGCCATTCAAGAACCTTCCTTCCTCAGCTATGATGGCATCACGGGTTGGCCTTCCTGCACTGCGTCGCCCGATCCATGGTCGCCATTCGAGAACCTTCCTTCCTCAGCTATGATAGCATCACGGGTTGGCCTTCCTGCACTGCGTCGCCCGATCCATGGTTGCCATTCGAGAACCTTCCTTCCTCAGCTATGATAGCATCACGGGTTGGCCTTCCTGCACTGCGTCGCCCGATCCATGGTCGCCATTCGAGAACCTTCCTTCCCCAGCTGTTGTCTTTTCTGCGACCCTGCCCATTAACTATAATAATAATGCTGGACATTTTTTCACAAAGCATCATCTAGCCCCAAACTAAGCAGAGCTTATATTATGGGAACTACATGGCTGATATACTACTTATTTACTTTTTTTTATAAATACATACATATTATACATAGAAAACATCCAGACCCGAAATAAATATTTAAGCTCGCCTTTGTACGTATCCTATATGTAAGTTTTTTGTCTGCATTATCTGTGTGTACAATAAAGAATAAATATTTGCAGATCATGCAAACATTTGTCCCGCGGCAGGAATTGAACCCGCAACCTTCAGCGTCTCAGGCGGGCCTTTGCCCACTGCGCCACAGAGGTCGTCATTGCCACTTCACATGCTTATCATTAAATCGAATGGTTTTAGTGACCTCTTTTGTAACCTTTCTTTCAAATAGGTTGAGTTTTGGTGACCCTGAAACGGGAAAACGAAACGTCAAGGTAACTAAAAAAGTACCAGTGATACGAAGAACGAACGTAAGGACGACGGCTGGCTTGAAGGGCTTTTGAACGTTGGGGCGGGCTTTAGGGCGGGGCGGGACTTTTACGAGCAATTTTTACAAAAGGCCAAAAAGTTTCTAATACTTCAATGTTATACTATAATGTTGTTCTTATCCTAAATACATTCTGTTTTTTTTTGGATTGCGCAGTTTCGGAGAAAAGTAACAACAGAAAAGCACACAAACAAACAAACACACAAACCCTTATGGTAAACGCATATACGGGCTTCTTGCAAGAAGCCACTTGCCACTTTTCTCCGAAACTTTTTATCCAATTGAACTGCGGTTAATTTAAGGAAATCCAAGGACTTGCAAAACGCCCATTTATGCGTTTGCGATAAAGTTAGTTTGTTTATTTGTATGTGTGTCTGTTGCCACTTTTCTCCGACAATGCTTATCCAAATGAAATGTGTTTTACTTACTTGCAATAGACTTGTATGACTTCAACGATAGTTCTAAAGGCGCTCCTAAACAGGCTAGATTTGTGGCGATGTCTTGCTGTAATTGCTAAACAATCGCAGCAAGAAATTGCCACAAAACTAGTCTGTTTTCGAGCGCCTTAAGCCCGATCTTTGAAGTCATAAGTTGTTTGTTGCACAGAAAATAAAAACAGTAAAGAGACGCACAATTGCAGCAAAAATTGCCACAACACTAGCCCGTTTACAAGCGCCTTCAAGTAGGTTTTATCACTGCATACAAGTGGTTTTATCATATAAAAAAAAAAAATTCTATCCCATCTTCTTTACACTTGTAATCGGCAATGCCTTATCAGATTCTACCATGGCTTACCCCAACGATAATTATAAAAGATTTCTACCTATATGAAAAAACAATGCCAATAAAAAAAGCTAGCTCACCTTACTGAATTGCTTTTTATTTTTATTTATTTAATTGCAGCAACTGATTAAATAGAAAACCTAGTTGTCTCGTAGGTATGGAAACAAATCTACATTATGCAGAAATTGATTTCTTGGCATCTTCTTTCCTCTAATAGAAGATGGTGAGGTAAAAAAGATATAAAGGTTATAAGAAAAGATATCAAAAATATAACAAACCAGACGGGTTTTTCATTTTTCAAATTATGTCAGCTTCAGCAGTGTTGTGCACCAGGACCGAGATCTACTTAAATGTAACAGTGAAATTGGTAGTAGTGGGATTCCACTAATAAAAGAGATAAAAGAATTTAGTTCTCTCGTCTGCCATTAACATCCACCTGCAAAGATTTCAGTACTCCTCCCATGATAAATGCAACTGTGCCGAAATATCAGAAAAATAGGTAAGATAAAGACCAGGGTGTCTAGAAAAATACCACTTTCTGTTGGCGTTAACGCCTGCGGAAAGATTAAATTCTATGGAAATGACATTCGCTGTGGAAATGTCACGTGACTACTCACAAGTTTTACCTTGACTTTGCATGAAAGGAAAACTAAGCGTGAGGTATTTGTCTACTTAGACCCCAGACTTATAAATTGAAACTTTCAGACAAATTGTCATGGTTTGATGACAACCAACTGCTAAAAGGTAAACAAGATTTCTTACGTTACTGTATCTCTTTTTGAGAACCTACTTTCGTTTGGTGACCAACATGTAATTATTTTTAATGGTTATGAATCGATATACCGCGGTTTTATTTTATAGCAAGACATTAGTTGCTTTGCGAAAATGCCTTGCCTTGACTCGTTTTTCGATTAGGTGTAGGGTACCTTGGTGTGGCCTAACAGAACTCGAATTTAGGTTACCTTTCGTAATGAGGCCCTTATTTTTCAAAGTACGTTACAGTTTTTCAATATTTTTAGTAGGTTGAATTTCATTTGCCATGATTGAGGCTGTGATAAAAATATTTCATTTGGTAGGTTGTAACTGTGATAAAAATATTTCATTTGGTAGGTAGGCCAACTTGGTAGTGTCGACCTCATTTTAGAGCCAGTGAATATCTGCCATACAGTGGCATCTATTTAGCTTCAAAGAACTAAACCACAACTAAAAACTTCTTATTTAGTAGGAAGTCCATTTTGGTAGAGTCGACCTCATTTTAGGGCGAGTGAAATGCTGCCATAAAGTTCCATTGATTTAGGTTCAAAGAACTAAACTACAATTTAATAACCTCTCATTAATTAGGTAGGCCAACTTGGTATAGTCGACCTCATTTTAGGGCCAGTGAAATGCTGCCATATAGTTTCATCTATTTAGCTTCAAAGAACTAAACCACAACTAAAAAACCTCTTATTAAGTAGGTAGGCCAGCTTGGTAGAGTCGACCTCATTTAGGGCCAGTGAACGTCTGCCATAGTGCCATCTATTTCACTTCAAAGAACTAACCACTCCGGCCATAATTTAAAAAAAAAACCTCTCATTAAGTAGGTAGGCCAGCTTGGTTAGAGTCGACCTCAATTTAGGGCCAGTGAAATGCTGCCATATCGTTCCATCTATTTAGGTTTAAAGAACTAAAAAACCTCTCATTAAGTAGGTAGGCCAGCTTGGTTAGAGTCGACCTGAATTTAGGGCCAGTGAAATGCTGCCATATCGTTCCATCTATTTAGGTTTAAAGAACTAAAAAACCTCTCATTAAGTAGGTAGGCCAGCTTGGTAGAGTCGACCTCATTTTAGGGCCAGTGAAAGGCGTGTCAGAGGGCGGGGCGAGACAGCCAGATGCAAACTTAAGTCGGAAACATTCGTGTGGAGAAAGACTGCTTTCAACGCCCTCGGTGGCGAGGTGGGCGAGCAGCCAGCTTCGACGAGAAGAGTGGGTTCGATTTCCCGTGGTGGCGAACTAAGGGCTGAGTCAAACTGAAGCGATGCCGATACATATTTTCACTTTGACGACTTTGACCCTTTGATCGCCACCTTTGCTTCCACCGCCACATGCGTGGCAATGGTAGTGACCTGGATCAGTTGAGCTATCTATAGATCGTTTGCAACAGTCTTTAGATAGCTAGCTGTTTCATCTGTATTTTTTTATACATCTACTTGTACATAGTTGTATGAATAAATGTATTTTTATTTTAACATTCAATTTCGCTCCTGCTAAAACAATGTCTTAAACAATGAAAATCAGGATTAAAAAGTCTGAGATAGACCACAGATTATAACCACATTTCGTAATGAGACCCAAATGATTTTCGTTATAGCGAGTTTGTTTGGGAACTTTAAAAACAAGAAAAGGCCTCGAGTACTCCTCGAAGGGCCAGCGGAAGGGTAAGGCGGGGCGGGTCGGCGCCCCTCCCTGGGAGTGGCCTTGCTACGCCCCGTGCCTTCGCCTGACGGACAGACGGGTTCTTATTAGTTTTGTATTGATTTGTTTTTGTTGGATACTTCGTTTATCGCGGTTATCGACCAAGTTTAGGAATTTATAACGTAGTTCTTTGTGTTTTGCCTGTTTCAAAGCTTAGACATTCGTGGAGTAGTTTCATAAAGACCGTCAATTATGATTTTTTTATGTTTTTATATTTCTTGACAGTCAAATGTTCTTGAGTCAATGTCACTCATTATTTATGCGAGCAAGTTAATTGTTTGAAATGTGGCGTTTTGAGTCAACAACGGACTGTAAAAAAAAAGTAGACTTGTACCTAGGTATTTATTTTATTTTAGTTGATGGGCTTTTTATTTCTAATCTACACTATAATATTACAGAGTACCTCAAATATATAAATAATTTATCTATAATAATTAGGTAAAATTTGTTTTGCTTCTTTATTGTTTATTATAGGTTTACACAAATTAACACTTACTAAAGACAGAATTTTATGACATGAACAAAGGCGAGCTTCACCCAAAAAAGTTTTCTTCCAGCAAACCTTTGTTTGTTTGTTGGGGAACTAATGAATCAATTCCAAAAAATCTTTCACTAACAGAAAGCTATCTTTGATAAGCTACTTATATTTTTTTAAAAATAAAAAAACTACAAAAAACAGTTCGAAATCTCAAATCAAATCGGATGAAAAAGCGCTACTTGGCTGCTTTATCTGCGTGCGCTGATAAAATAGTTGGTTATACTTACGTGAAAATTTATAGGAATATAAGTTACCTATATCAATAGCTATAAATCTAAAAAAAAAAATAGATATAGTACCTTTAAAGCTTTTATATTTAAACCACACAAAAAACTTATTTTTTATTTACAACAAATATAGGTAGGTACATATACTCCTAACCCCACACTAGGATTCCCTGTGTCGTGGATACCAGGAACTGCGAATGGTACCACAATACCTAGACGGAACAAATAGGTATCTGCGGAACATACAAACATTTGTGCCGCAGCGGGAATGGAACTCACACCTCTTGCGTTTCAGCCCTCTGCTGACGTTCCATTGGTCATTTCGAAGTTCGTCCTAGGAAGTATGCTCCTTGATGACGACAACTTGACGCTTGACGAACGTGGTCGCTGACGGTGCTCTTGAGGACCTCTGAATAGCCTAAAACGTCAGCAGGAGATTAGCAAAGTACTGTGCTTCGGGAAACTTCGGAAATGGGAAACTAGGAGCATTAGAAACTCTGTGCATTTCCGAAACAACTATGTGCTTAAACCGAAGACTGCCGAGGCACACATCACTTTTGGTGCAGTAGGTACTGTGCTTGGTATCCTTCGTAATATCCTTAGATCATTAAACCAGTAGTCTGCTGTCATAGAGAAAATAGTTGAAAGATAAGTTGAAGGCCAGAAAACATGTGCTATGACTTACAACTACGTTCATGGCGTATTGATTAGCCCGAAATGCTCTCGTACGTTCTCCATCAAAATTGGGTACGTCAGCCACCAACGAACACAATAACGTGCTGAACATCAAAGCTCTCATTAGTACCTAACGCGATGTCTACAGCAGAAGTATTGCACTTAGTGTAGGTAACTAGATGTCGCAGTCAACTAGCTTAATTATTCTATCAGTTTTTTAACTGATTGCCTAGCCTTTTCACTAGCCGGAATGGCGATATGTTTAACAATACGGCTGCCAATGTTTAGCCATATTGTGAACAAATGAGAATGAGTGGGTTAGGTTGTAAGGTTTTTAAATATGAACCTAAAACACCAAATTTTTAAATTAAGTAAGATAAAACGGCGTGCTAATTTTATACGTTTTGGCTGCAACACTGAATATCATTCAGGCCGGCTTGTTGAACGGCGCCATTTAGTAAAAAGGCTAGGCTGTTAACTAAAATGCTAAATTAGTTAGTTGGCTGCGACATACACACCGCACAAATTTAGGTACTAAGGATGCTAAAAGACACCGAAAACCAACTTGTGTGAGTCGAAGCTTTAAAACTATTTAAGGAAGTATGTTCTGCTTCTTCTTATGGATAACGATTCGTAAATGCTTGATTTTTGAATAAAATGTATTTTTACTTTTAAGTTTGTTTTAGAAGAGTTAAAGTCCATATAGTCGGCGAAACATAGTCGGCGAAAGCGGCTAGGACGTCATGTACTGAAAGGAGTCTAGGTTTTATTGAGAAGCAATGCCTGTTCCTGTCAGGGGCCTTATTGCGATTCAATTCAGGCAACGATGGAGACTGGATGGTTACCTAGGCCACGGGTCCTCATTTGGTTGGTTGCACGGAAGTAAAGGAATCATCCAATAACGCGGTTCTAAAGTAAAAAAAAAGGAGTTTTTAGCTTTCCCGTCGTGAAGCATTAAGTTTCTGTCGGAGATTCAATTTCGATTATTTTTTGATAAGTAAGTCTCGATTTAATATTTTGTCAGTCTATATTCAGTCCACTTTTACCAAAATTGAATCTGTGATCTATGTCAGTCTCTTTTCATTCGCTAGGAAGAGAAAGAGACGCGTGAACTTAAAATTGGTCGAAGTGGTTACTAGCAGAATCGACACCATTCTCAATTTTATCGTACCTACTTTACCAGCGACGTAAAAATCCCGTACCATATGCGAAAGTTTGTTTGTTTGTATTTTTTTAAATCGATTTGAGTGCTTTCAAGTATGGTTATTATATTATGTTTTATTGCCATAAGTCACTAATAGGGGGCTGCTATAAACGAAGGAAAAACAGCAGTGGTTTTAACATTTTGCAAAAATTTACTTAGAAGTTTATAAGATCGTGACTTTACTTTGACCTTTTTTTAAAATAAAGATACGAGAATTGGGCTTTCCTATAGGATACCGTAATGTAATCCACCAGCTAGTCATTACAAGGCAAAACGTGGCGCCATCTATTATCAACGATTAGGTACCAACCTAATAAAAAACATTGACATAATTTATATTTTCTTCTTAGTAGGTAAATAATATAATCACTAATATAATAATAATATAATCATTTATATAAATAATATATCATATTAATATATCCTTATGGCCTCATATTAGAATTCCTTAGTGTCATGGGTAACGAGAACTGAGCAGGTCCACTCCACCACCCTCACAAAAAAAACAAACGAAAGAACAAGTTTATAATAATTAGGTATTAATTATGGTAAGGCCCGCAGTAGGTATTCAGAAAAAACCCTGAATCTTTCACGTGATAGCCGCCTATCTCTTCAAGTCACGGAGGTCGCCATACTATAAATTAAGCACAAATAATATAGAATTTCATGATATCGTGGGTGTTTTAATTGGTTTTAGGTATTACTTATAAGGTACATGACTGTCATGAACAAACTCATGACACTAACTTACGACTAGCGCCATCTCTTAGCAGACCATTGAAACTTAAAATTCTTAATATTTAAAAACCATACTAGGTACTTAACATTCAGGATTTATTTCCTAATTTCCTTAATAAATAGGAGATCCTAGTTAGGTAGATCGTTCAGAATGATATAGATAACACCATAGAGTAGGCACCTAACCTTTTGTTCGCAGTTCCTTTGTTAATAATAAGTAGGTGGGTATAAGTATCAGAATAATGATGCATTTATTAATAGGATAGGTATCATTAGACAAATCATGAACATGAAAGTGTCATTAGGGATAAGAAATTTTAAAAACACATGTAAGGCTGTGACTTTGATTTGGTAATCATCAACCAATTGGATATTGGAGAGGTTTTGATGAGAAGATATTATATTCGACGACCTCTGTGGCGTGTTTGATTCCGCCTCGGGTCAAATGTTTGTATGATCTGCAAATATTTGTCACGGTATAATATCTATGTATTTACAAAAATAAGTGTATATGTAGTACGAGTATATCAGTCATGTAGTTCCCCATAATACAAGCTCTGCTTAGTTCGGGGCTAGATAATGCTGTGTGAAAAATATTTTTTACTAAAAAACGGGATATTTACCATGATTTGTACAATGATATCCCGCTTGTTAGTAAAAACTATGTTCAAAACCATGATAGTTTCAAAAGTTGTGTGTGAAAAATATCCAGCATTATTTATTTATTTATGTGAGTAGGTAGGTATTATTCGTTAACACTAGCATGGCTTCCAAATTTTCCAATTTATGAACTTCTCAAATCACCTTAGCTATATTATTAATGTATGAAAACATCAATCATCAAAACAAACCTAAAAATTATTGCTTCTAATAACAGTGACGTAGAAAGATGATCAAAAGAAAATCGTGAATTTCGTTCAGTTAACGAAGCCACTCGTTGGGTTTTATTACTAAGGGGTGGAAACGGGTGACGGGAGGAGGCAAGGGTCATATCGACCGGGGGGTGGGGGCGACGCTCCTCGTTTTAGGGTACCGTCGCCACATCCTAATGAGATTTCATATTTGAAATTATGAAATTTGGTTATAGAGTTCCTTTATTGAGGAGCCAGCTTTGCTAAGGCTTCACTCGTTTGATTCCCTGGTAGAAAGTAGCTATGATGCATGTAGCTCGACTTTTCTTTCTTCTTGATCGGACAACAGAGTCTGGCGAGATTCTATTGAACGAGTCCGTAGTTGGACACTTTGGACAGCGATAGATTATAGACTATAGTCCAGTATATCCCTAAACAGCAAACTATAAGAAGTAGTATATGCTAGGCTTTTTAATTCAAAAAACACTGCAAATATGTAGGCACTGAAAAAAATTGAATCATCATCATCAACCTGTAGCAGACAAAGACAAAGTCTTCTTAGACAAAGTCTCTCCTAAAGAGTACAATGACGAACGGTATTCTGAAAAACTATAAAATATTATCATTGGCCCATTGTGTGAGTGGCCTTTTTATACTGCTTCATCCGGCATGTGGCCGGCAATCGAAAACTATATTTCCATTTAATATACATATATGTTAATACAAGTAACAAAAATGTAGGTATACTTCATTTAGTAAGAATTGCCAGAATAATTTAAAAAATATCGTTTTAATTCATATAGTAAGGATTGCTAGAATTATAAAAATAATATTATGCGGAACCAAACAATTATAAATTTAATATAAACATTATTATCCTGCATTTCCACCTGCTCCAGACCTGACAGAGATTAATTAATGGGAAAAAATGTTGTCGATTTTTATTATTTATCTGTCATTTGACTGGACAAACCTTGATGGGTTGCTGAAAAAGTGTTTATTTTAAACAGAGCTTTATACAAACGTTCCAGTTATATCATACTAGTTCTATTTTAAGCCGCTTAGATGAATGCATAATGTTTTGTAGGTTACAGACAAACAAACTAATGTAGTAGGTATAGGTTACGTTTCTCGTTAAGAGACCAAGACGACCATAGTCTGTGCTCATAAAATAAAGGCCATAATACTACATTTTAAAGGACATATAGTTAAGCTTCCTAATCGTTTTTTGTACCCAAGTTCCCCTATTCTGTAAATTAAATTAAAATTGTTCGATCCTTCTCGATAATATGTGTAGCAAGCAAACAAAGGTAAGTTGATTTTTACAAAATTTGATGACTTCCTCAAGTACTTCCATCGACGAATGCAGCGCCCCCTAGTGACAATCAAAATCTAAGTATCTAAGGGTACCTACAAATCTATTGCAAAAAAACCGCATCACAATCTAGAAGCCGTTTCGTAGATAGATGGTAACGAGCAAACAATTGTGTGTTTTTTCTTTAGATTTGTTTGCCTAGATTTTTTTTTGTAAATACATTGTGTATTTTAGTTGAATAAATAAAATAAAACAACCTCTTATGCCAAACGCATATTCTACTACTTTTATAAACGTGAAAGTTTGTGAGGATGGATGTTTGTTACTCTTTCACGCAAAAACTTCTGAACGGATTTTTATGAAACTTTATAGTAATATAGCATAAACATCAGAATAACACTTAGGCTACTTTATATCCGGGTACAACGCGGAAGAAGCCGTGGGCAGAAGCTAGTAACTATATAATAACTATGGGCGCCTAACATTGTCGGTAAAGATGGGTATTTTTTTTATTGAATTAGGAGTGCTTGTCAATCAGCGGCTATGCTACCCTAAAGAATAGTTGAGAAAGTACCTACTCTCCTGGTATTATCTATGGTAACACACCACTCATTCGCATCGCCCTCCCTGTCATAGGGGTCGGAGGGGTCGTAGGGGCCGTGAGGCACGCACGCTTGTTATGGCAGATAACAATATTATTTATTGATGGACGCACAACGAGGGGTAATTAATTGACGGGCTAATCTAGGATTATCGACGTCTACTATAATCTACACTATATAATAGATAAGTGACAATTCCTTGTATTAGTCTTTTTTTTATTTATCAAAGTGCAAACACCGAATACAATCACGAATAAAAATTAATAATAATAATAATGCTGGACATTTTTCACACAGCATCTAGCGAAAATAAAAAAAAAACTGTCCCGGCGGGAATCGAACCCGCAAGATTCAGCGTCTCAATTCGCGTGCTACACCACACTTAGGTTACGCAATCATTACGATTCGTGAAAATCAGTAGGTAGGTACATTGCTCCTAGT
Organism: Perizoma flavofasciatum; assembly: GCA_958496245.1. Classification (NCBI taxonomy): domain Eukaryota; kingdom Metazoa; phylum Arthropoda; class Insecta; order Lepidoptera; family Geometridae; genus Perizoma; species Perizoma flavofasciatum. The sequence goes on along the minus strand of OY292425.1, from coordinate 4,636,251 downwards.
AAAATATCATAATATATATGTGACTGTGTAAATTACTAAATTTACAAGATCTAATTAAGATAAGGCAGAAGAAACATCAAAGTCGAGTGATGTCAAGTCAAGTCGTGCGGTGTAACTTTGAGTGATAGAGTGAGGAACAGCGTTCTAAGAGAGCAGTGTGGAGTGAATGAAGATGTAACGAGAGTTGAGAAAGGTATGTTGAGATGGTTTGGGCTTATAGAAAGGATGGACGAAAGTAGATTAACAAAACAAGTATACAAGGTGAGCGTGAATGGGATAGTTGGTAGAGGAAGGCCTCGGTGAACGTACTCTGACCAAATTGGAGATATTTTAGAAAAAGGCCAGGTCAGAAGTACACTAAACCGCTGAGCCTGTATGAAGAATGTGATGAGGATGAATGAAGCGAAAGAGGTATGCCAGCATCGTAGCAAGTGGAAATCCTTGGTATCTGCCTACCCGTCCGGGAAACAGGGTGATTATATGTATGTATATACATAAAAAAATGTTTTGTCAAATAATGTAAGTTTATCTTAATTACATACGTATGTATGTAAACTTACATTATTTGATTTGAAGGGTGTGAAATTTTACAGTTCGATAAAAAATAAATAACTACTTAAACTTAAAATTCTTGTGAACTTCAAGCCTTAGCCTTAGATCTGCGTAACCAGATTTGGAGTTTTAAGCACACTTTTTATAATGAGTGACTTAAATTTATTAAAAATTTGTCTGTTTCTTTGTTTAGAAACAAACTTCTTTGGATTTGGTTTCTTGTAATCTCTGGAACTGATTGTAAAAAGTATTTGACCAATAGAAAGCTACACTATCTTTATTTAAACACAAGGTATATATTTTTGTTTTCATAAACATACATTTTTCGTTCAAAATCACAATATTTGAAAGATCAAACTGAAGAGAAAGCGCTGCTTGGCTGCTTTATCCACGTGCGCTGCTAAAATGGTTGTTTAAACGTGAAAATAATGGCTAAGTACATAAATATTAGTCATCAGTAGATCTACACATATACCTTGATTTTACATTAAAGACAAAAAAAGTTTTTATGCTAAAAAACAACGCGCACTTTCCAATTGTGTTTTTTTTTGTTTGATGATTCTTTTGTTGTTGTAAAGAGAATGATCCAGAGGTGGTCCCATAAAAAAAATTGTGGGCGATTTCTCTTTTGTTTTTTTATTCGCAAAAGTGTCACTCCGAGTGAGCAAAATAACGTAAGCACGAGGATCTGATAGTAGAGTACCGACAGTATAGAAACCGTTAACCGTTGGGACTACAAACGTATCACGAATATCGCGATTTAATTATTATCAACCGACTTCAAAAAAGGATGAGGTTCTCTATTCATCTGTATGTTTTTTATATGTATGTTATGCGATATCTTTGTGAACCGATGCCCACCCGGCAAATATAAATTTTATGAAAAATTATCTACCACTCTTAAGGGTGATAAAATTTAAAAGTCTCCGTTATTTAAAGTCGTTTTTTACATTTAATGTCTAATTAATTATAGAGATGGTACATTACCTACTTATTTAATTTAAAAAACTTCAAATTTTCAGAAAAAAAAAACCTTTTGGCAAAATTTGTTGTGCTTTGATTGTAGAAATCAAGGCTCAAGAGTTTTTAATTGTATGATTAACAAATGGCCCTGTTTAATTTAGTATGTACTTAGGTAGTTTGTCCCGAAGAACTCTGTTCGGTCCAATTCTCGTAATTATTTCACAATCAAGTTACGGTATAATAACGCATCAATCTACTGTCGATCCACTTTCATCTCAATTCTCACGTTCTTCTGACGAAGAATTGTATTTTTTTTTATAAGAATACCGTTACGTTTATTTGATCGAGACTTTAATTTGACTGTTGTTACAAACAGATGTGTTGCGTTTAAAAAGATGGTTAAATAAACTCTTCATTGTAGGTACCCAAACACAGGAATTCATAAACACACAAGGTACAATGTGCGGTCTTATTGATAAAAAACACCTCATCCAGCCTGTGGAAAAAAGTTACGTGTAATTGAAAAAAGTTTTTTTTTCTGAAATTGTATTTATAGGTGCCCATTATACAGTCCACATTTACCGGGTGAAAGGCTCAGTACCTAATGCAACATGCATTAGGTAATGGTAACATGCCGTCGGCCAGGAACAATAAATCGTAAATTAGCAAAACTAGTTTAAAAATCTCCATTCAAAAACGTATTGTTTATTGTAGGTACCTTATCTTAGTCAGCGCATTTTTTTTTTCAACTTTTAAACATTTATTTTATTTTTACATGAAGTCTATTTACTGAAAAGATTTTTCCCGTCCTGTATTGCCAAAGATATCTTCTAAAATGTTCTCCGTTGCTATTAAATTACCCATTCCGCTAACGAAAACTTCAAAAAACTATGCAATCGTAATAGTGAACAATATACTGTGAAGTTATCATAATACCTTTTTAGTTTCTTTAGTACTAACCAATTAATTCTAAACACAGAAATATGTTTCACAAAACCATTAAAATCATTTTCACTAATCTAATTAAAATACTGGTAAAAATGATAAAAAATAATTGTTTCCAAACCACGCGGCTGCCGCTAAAATGCCGTGCGTAGGCCTAAATGTGGCGCGAATGCTTATACGATTCCATTCGTAGTTTTAAGACTGCTATGCCACTACCTATGTTCTCCTGGTACACAATAACTGTAAAATAGTGTAATTTATAGAAGTGAACAACTAACTAAAAGTAAATTATCGCAGAGTAAAACAGTACCTAATAGTACTAAAGCACTAGTCTTAATTTGTAGGTAGGTATATTCTAAATAATGATTTGGACAATTTGACATTAAATAAGTATCTGACGGAGCTTACTACTATGTTAATAATGAGGTACCTCATTTTAAAACTCTCCAAAACAAACGCAAAAATATTTAACTTATTAGAACATCCATTTCCTCATCAACTCTCTTGAAAATTAGATTACTTTGCTTCTGCTAATTTTCTCGGCTAAAATTATAAATTCAATTTGTCTCAGGCGCTTTCTTGCGGGTCACGAGTTGCACACCACATCCGTTTGCTTCTGAATGCACAATGGGAATATTGTCGTCTCTTTCTAGACTGAGTGGTTTCTGTTTATCATCGTCTCCTTCACTCAACCATGCGACGTTGTCAATTCTACGTGTTCATGTCAAGCCGAGATGTGACCTTGTTGTTGCGCTCTGGTGAATGTAGTAAATGCGAAACTCTGTTTTGGCTGGACTTTTTTCTCATCAGAAACTGGAGTTGGCAAGATACAGTTCGGCCGTTTTGGGAAGGTTAGTGTTAGTGAACATTGCCGTTGGCAGTGTGGTACATATACAATTTACCTAAAACTCCATGCACTGATAGAAAACCAAAATGTTGCAGTCAAGAATTAGAGATTTTATCGCAAAACGGTTGAACTACAGTGCTCATCTACGAGTAGTAGGTACCTATTGTTAGGTCAGTGCGGAATGATACATAATCACACGCCAGCATTTTCCTCAAATTATTTTTATTCACCTTTTTTTAAAAAAATGTTGTGCATTACGCTCTTTTTTTCTCAATAACTTCCAAAGGTCATAAAATCCAGGTCCAGAACTAACATCTGAAATCATGCAAGCATTTAGCGGGTATCAAACCTGCACCTCCGGCCTTAATAACTGCCCGCAGTTTATAATAGAATAGATTAGAATAAAAGTTTATTATGCACAAACAATAATAGAGATAAGAATATATAAGCCGACAAGTAGAGGTATTAAATCCAAAACGAACACAACATAATATTATTGTTCTTCTGGTCATGTGTCTAATAAGGCATCCATATGATGGATGTAGTCTGTACCAAAAAGGTACTTATGCTACAAAAGCTTAGGTTACGTAAACCTTACCGGGACCAAAAAGGATCTATAGATTTAGACCAGAGTTCACCAACACAATAACGGGTAGATAGGTCCTAATCATAATTTTTACTAAAAAACGGGATATTTACCATGATTTGTGAGTTTGAATGTTTCCCGATATTTCGGCACAGTTGCATGTACCATGATCACGGGAGGAACTGAAGTCTTTGCGAGTTATGAATGTTAGTAGCAGACAAATCGATCTACCCTCTTTCTCACTCCTTTATTGCGAAAAATACCACTACCACCGGTTCCTCCAGATAATTGAAAACCATCTTCTCTATTGAAATTCCTGTTTTTGGTAATCTCAATTGCCTCCTGAACCAATTTTTGTATGTAGTGGCTTTCTGAGAGAGACCTGTGGATTATGCAACTCAATCCAGTGATTTGAGCCAGAATTCAACAGATGTTCTGCAATAGCTGATTTTTGTGTATCATCATTTTTAACCGCCCTGATGTGCTCCTTCACCCGACAAGCTATGGTATGTTTAGTTTGGCCTATGCAGGAACTCCCACAACTACAGTCAATTTTATACACTCCCGGTGTTTCTAGTGGAAAGCTATCTTTAAGTGAGCGTAGGTAGTGTGTGTGATTTCCTTTAAAGGACTAGAATAGTTTTTATGGATAACTTTCGCAATTTTATCTGTCACTCCTTTATTTTTTTTAATTGTACCTATATCAAAATGATCTAGGTATCAAGGTACGAACTACTAATTCAAACATTTACATCCAAAAACAGATTCTCTTAAGTGTAACAAGTCAAAAAAATATGAGATCATTAAAATCCGTACTACTTTACCGAAAACGTCCAGGGAATAATTTATTCTACCAACAAGTAAACACGGATGCAGTGATTTAAGCCAAAAGAGCCTTGAAACCATTCGAAGCCATTGTATAAATGACTCACAGTTCAGGACAGTAGAACTGAAATTTGTAAGGCGATTTTTTGTAGAGCAGTTCACCTTTAGCTGGTTTGCGTTCGTCTATTTTTGGCTGCGGTAGGCGGTCGCTCGAATTCGATATTTGAAATTCGAATGCATCCGACTTCGGGCCTTTTTCCTCGAGGCCATGAATTCAAGCCGTGCTTCCTGCTATTGTGATGGAATTATTTTTTAATTGTTTTTGCCTCGTTTTATTCCTTGTTCGTTCAGTGATTATTTCTTGATTTTTATAATTATTTCTTATTTATCATGCATCGAGGCACCTGAACGTGAAGCCTGAAATAAAAATGAAACGTCTGAGAAAACACAATTACCCAAGAGGTTTATTAGCTTGTACGCTTGTACTATGTGCTGAAATAAATTTTATTTTCCAAGACATGTTCAAAGGTCTTGAAGTTGCTTCATAACTCTTAAAGTTTTTAGCTATGGAAAATACTTAAAACTACATTTTTATTTTCGTTTATAGTTCCCATGAAACATTAAGTAGTTTTCTTACTTTCTAAACATGGTTTCATACTTCTAATAATCAAGGTTAAAAAGTTAGAGGGGACACAATATTTGCCACTTACATTTTCCAGACGTCGCCTTAACCTCGCCCGAAGAAATATAAAACATCAAAAATGATTTTTGAGATCTATTCTCAAAAAACATAATTGTAGATACATCACATTTATGCGGTGTAATGAAAACAATTCATCCTCTGCTTTACACATGAGATTAATGAAGAGAACCGTCTCCATCCAAACGTTTTCTGGAAGAGAGATATTTTTAAACAATAAGACTGCACATTGTTCCGAAAATTTTAATATTTTATTTATATTTCATATGTTTTACGATACCACTTTTCATTGATTAATTCATTCATTTACTTAAGCGCGAAAAAGTTACCGATATTTATTGTTTTTTTTCGGGTTATTAGAACTCGTCTACGTTATTATAAAATTTTAATTCTCTAAGGTCAATGTGGGGAAGGCTGTCTGGATGGTATAACCACACATATAGATAATTATTATATTTTTGCGCCATTACGCCGTTAAAACTTTAATAATTGATAAAACAGTTATCAATATTTTATTCCAATTACTTAATTCGAATAGATAAAGCATAATTTTGTCAATATATTAGTGTCATAACCTTATAAAGCAAGTTTATAGTGGTTTGGAAAAAAAAATGGGTAAATACATCGGTTTTAGCCCTCAAATATGATGGATATCCGTTAATTATATCACCCAAAGATTACATTTAATTAGTGAAAAGGGCGTTGATTATTTAAATAAACACATTATGACAAAATTACTATTTCACATCAAAATGATGAAGTGGCTAAGTCCGTATAGATACATGGAGAAACTCTTGACGAAGTTTCCTCAAACCATTTTGTATAACCTGATCCAACTGAGCTGAATGCGATTTTAGATATGGTGCGCTAACACCATAACTAAAACAATCATCAGAATTGAGATTCGTCATCAAAAACGTCTCCATTTTAAGAACTTTGGGCAACCTTAGGCTAGTCAATTATATTTAAATAATTTCTTCATGCCAGCAAAATGGCTACGATAACCGCTTACCCAGGTGGCCCTGGACACTGGTAACGCCAGAGATATCACACGTGCGTTGCCGACCTTTGAAAGAAATAAAACGCCCTTTTTGAATAACTTCATACTGTAGTCACTTGTTAAAACCTCAGCAGAGAGATAATTCCATAAAATGTGTGTTCACGCGAGGACGTTCCTCTGAAAACGCAACCCAGGCTCTAGGGTGTGAGGATAAATCCCCTGCCGATAGCGAGCGGTGCGATGATAGAAGACATCATATCAAACCATCCTCAGAACAAAACCCATCTATACATATGGTAGACCACACATAGTATCTTCGCTGACTTGAGGGCTCAATACCGCTCGTGAGCTTGGGGTTTTTTTTATAAAAGTAAAGTAGCAAATAAACATACGTCCCACCTATTGGTAAGCGATAACCGTAACTTATGGACGCTTGCGACACCAGAGGTATCATTCACGCGTTGCCGACTCTGAGAACGGGTGAAAAGTGTCATATGCCTGTAATTTCACCGGCATCCATACCCTTCGAATCGGAACACAATGCAAGTATTACTGCCAAATAGAGCCCTTTGCAAGGAACTCTAAAACTGAAAACATGAGGATTAGTAACAGTTCTTGGATATCTTTGAACCGAGTCAAAAGGTCCAAGCTACTATACAGTTGCTCCCAGAGATGACAGCAGTACTCCACACGTCGCAAGTAGCAAGCCCAGCCTCACATTGGCTGGACTTGCAACTTGTAGCGAAGCAGTCTTTGCGCCTCAGTGAAGAACTACTTCGCTCTGTATTACGTCGTTGGCAAATGCAGATCAAGTTAGTTTTAAAATCCTTGACGTGTTTTTCATCGTTTATTGCAGCGCCCCGTAATAATTTGTTGCAATGAAATCTAAGAACCATCATTGAAGTCATATAAATTTATTGCAAAAACCGCATTGGACAATCCGTATTGGAAATAAATGGCAACAGACACACAAACATGGGAAAATTGTACAGCAACTTTCTGAAGAGGTTTTCTGAAACGAAACTCAGTTTTCGAATAAGGTAATCTAAAATCAGTCAACATTTTCAAGAACAAATATTTGGCATTTTGTAGTAGACGCTGGCTAGATTCCCACCACATCCAAAAAAGATTCCCACTTACATCCAGTAGTATTTATTAAATTAAAAAAAAAATCCCACTCACATCTACGAAATGTTTTAGTATAGTCAACATAAGCAAGGCTTCTGGGTTTTATTTATTTGTATCATGACGACGATGTTCAATCTTTAAGTAGCGACTCTAAAATAATGCTTGGCTCTACCATGGCTCTTGAATGCCATTGAATGTCATTTGAATTTGAATCATACCTTCTTTAAAGATTTAATTATATTTTATGATTACCTACCTTAATAGAAAGATAACAAGAAATTCGATGCAAATAAATAAAAAAACCGCTAGTCGCTAAGTAGTTACTATTCATAGTTTACTAGTCAAGCTTACAGCAAAACATTTTTTTTTTAAATCTAATCATGGTGCAACTTAACCGGCTCTCTCTCTCTTTTGAAACAAAAATGCAGCTTTTTATCAGTAAAATCGGCCAGTTTGCTGTGTTTTGTGGTGCAAGACCAAACAGGAGACATAGACAAAGGAGGAGGATAGACTTTGAATACGTAGTGGATTAAATTTAACGGAATTCTACGTAACTAAAAACTGCAGTAACCAAATGTTTGTTTTTATTTGGAAGCAAAATAATATTTTTTTGCATTTTTTCCACGTGATTTTTGTACTCCAATAAAAAAATATTTTAATTTTAATTTTCAACAAAGTTAATACTGATTTTATTTATAGTCCAAATTATTAGATACTAATCATACTTCGTACTAATCGTTCAGAGCTTTTCATAATTAAATTGGGAGGTTTCTTTGAAAAACGTCGTCTACAAAATATGCGTTTGAAAAAAAAATAGCAAATTCGAATTACAAACCCAAATAGGTACTTATACTTACAGGTGAGTACCATTTTACAGCAAAGAACACTATTACATATCTATTTTGCGAGCAGTGAAAATCACGATGTTCCCGTCACGAACCACACGAAGATGCGATGATGTGTCAACGCTAATGACAGCTAAAGCCATCTGTCTTGTACGTGACACTGATAAGGTGGAAAGTGCTTAGGCTTGGTTGAGACATTACGTAACGTTCATAGATACAATGGTTCATACTACCTACTTGGATTTTTCTTTAATTTCGAAGTCAAATGGCAAACTTTACGATTTTTTGTGAAGGTTTGCAGGTATGATTGCTCTAAGTGCAATCATAAGTTAGTGCTATTCTACAATACCGTGATATTTTATTATGCAATGCATGCCCTAGTCTGAAGAGAGTAAGACAAGTCTCAATCTCAAGTGGCTGTACCTAATTATATCGTCTACCATTCGAGCCTGCAAACCTGAACGTGCCTGAACACAATCACCCAAGCATTATTAAAATATTAAGCTGATAGCACCTACTAACGTCATCTATCCGAATATATTCGCACTACGTGGCCTACAAGCCACCGTACAACTTTCCTTATTGGTCGCGTGACGTTGGCTGACAACTTGGCATGTGAGACAGAGATAAATCTACGCAAGCGGGAGTGACCGAGACAAAACAACAACAAACGAAGCTACCATCGATTCGGGGTCAACCGGCGCGCATGTCAAGAACACTGTGATAAGAATAAACTATTAAATAGGTAGGCACGTAATCAGACTTTAGAAATACTAGAGTACCTATTGTAAGTGCTTTTGTTCCATAAATAAACTCCACCGTCGACACAGTTTTGTTATGGGTAGGTAGATGCCTATTAGTTTAGTTTCTTTTTGAACGAAACTGAATTTAAATGAAGTATAAATCAACTCGGCTTAATGTCAAAATCAGACACATGACTAAGGAGCAACTCAATGCAGTTAGGTATTTTTAGTGTAGTGATAGCAGAATATTGATAAAGCAGGATTTCCTTCCACTCGCTGTCTTCCTTTCTCTTCGCTCTCTGGCTATGCGCTTCTCTTTCCGACGATTTTCATTAAAATCTCCAACTACCTCAGCAATAAAATACACAAAATATGTTCTAAGTAAAGGAGATAAGGTCAGTTTTGCAGTAAAAGTCAACCTTTATTTATTAATGCTTCAATGTGTGAGTGAGTATTTAATTAACAAAACACAATGACACCATAGGCCACTACTACTGATATTATAAAAAACCCAAGTTATAATCTACATTTAAGGTTATATTATTGTAAGTATTAATTCTTTTGGGTTTTATTCTATAGTAGATTATTGTAGACTAGTTAGCTACGACAGCGTAGCGAACAAAAGACTTCAACGCGCAGATAATTAAATAAATTTATTACTGTGTTATAGTTCTTGTAAAAACTATAATAATTTCAATAAGTAGGGTAAAGTAGGTTTATAATAATTTATTTTATGAGGGAGATCTGAATTCTTTAAACACACCTCTCCTCCTCCTCTGGTCCTCTGACTATCGGTCATACTATCCACATGGATGACTGGACTGAAAATCTCAATAAGAACATATTTTAAACTAATAACAAAACTAGATCATCATCGATTTTAATTAAATGTAGGTTTATCTTGAATTTTAAAAACTTAAAAAAAATAACCCTACTTTCATATTTCATTTATTCATGCTCAAATTTACATTAGGTCCATACATGGAAGTAGGTATAATCTGTCAGGGCGATAGAAGTTTAAGTCAATATTTACAGAATGAAAGAAATATCCACCGAGAATGAGATGAGTTCCGATAGTATGTTATTCGTTCAGAAAACGCAATCGATCTGCCCTCGAGCTCCGAGATACAAGTGCTACATTTCTGCAGATCATCGATATAGGAAAAATATGATGTTATGTTAGACTACTCCCAGTTTTCCCTGAGTTTAAAATGTGGATCACACTTTCGAGTAAGAAAAAATCTAAAACAATAAAACAGACAGAAAATAAACATAAAAAAAACAAAGACGTAAATTCTTATCAAAAATATATAAAAAATATACCAAAACACCGGACATGAGACCGACTTTATTTGTCTAAAAATCGAAGGTAATTTCTATCGCTGTTATCACATGTGTCTTGTATCAGAATTATAATTATTGGAAACTAATGAATACTAACTTTGAAGTTAGTCAACTCAACGAGTTATTGCAGCATCTATTCGAGTAATATTCTCCCTTGTGTACCGAAATAACTCACACATGCGCGCTACAGATCCACCCCCACACCCCAACTTGCACTGAACACAATACACATGGGAAATGATCTACGGAAACTTTGCACACAGGCACAAAATGCCACGCGATTATAACCCTTAAGCCTAGGCTGGTTACTCTCAATGCGCCCTACATTCAGTGATCCGAAAGTTAACCTCAAAATTTCAGTTACAGGCCAGAAGAAGTCTTTAAAATAGCTTCTAAATTCAACGACGATTAGTTCGAAGTTCAAATCAGTGTAGTTTCAAAGTGATGTTAGTGTTTTTATCCGTGTTTGTTCATTTTGTTTCGTGCGTTTGATTTTAGGGCGGTTTTCATAGTTTTCGTCTGATATTTAGTTTGTTCGAACAAATTGTAGAAGGATGTGGGGTGGTATACTGTTCTTTTTACCAGAATTTCAATGACAGTGCCGTGAAATACTCTAGGAAATAAATGAAAGCTGCGAGTCTTGGAAGAAAATGAGCGTAAGTACATACACTTTTTTTTAAGAACAGTGTTTCCTGTAGGTAAAATACCTATGAAACCACGGCGCGTTTTTTTAAAATTTAAATAAAGAAACTTTATATTAAGTTTTTACGTTTTAAGTTTTTTAGTAACATTTGTTAAATGCTAGTTAGTGAGGAAAATTCGAACCGGCAATTCAGATATTTTATGTTAGTTTAAACTTTTTTTCTAATAATTATGGAGCGATATTTGTGTCGTACGAAGATAGATACATCTCTGAGCATTTTCTTTGCTGAGTGGGCAATATTGCGTTTCGATAGAATTACAAAAACACAAGTTTAAAATACGAAGCTATCAAAATTAATGTACGTAACATTACGGAAATTACAAGAAAATAATAATTCATAGGTACATAAATACTTGCATCAAAAAATGAATATCTACTTAGATTTCGTAGCTTTTATTCTACTTATATAATTAATTTCAAAATTTGATTTGCTTAATGTTTGAATGTTTGTTGATAAAAATATCCGTAACGACCGAACCAATCTGGATAACCAATCGGTATCATATTTATATTGAGCTATAACATATACTTAGTCTACTTTGTATTCGGTTACTACGAGGGGGAAGCCATTGCCCGAAGCTAATAGGTACTTAATAAAATTGCTAAATATTGTTGACTTTGAATTTGGAAACTTAGAGCCCGGTCAAACTGACGCAGTGGCGGTTGACGGCGGCGATCAAAGGAAAATGGCTGTCTAGTGGTTATTAAAGTTCGCGCGAAGGTATTGATTGCCACCTCCACAGCCATCGTTAGCTCTACCGCTATCGCCACCGCAACTTTTACCGCCACCGCTCAACCACCGCCACCGCCAAGCGTCAGTTAGACCGGGCTTTAACTCATAGTACCTACCCTTATCGCTATTTCACAGCTACTTTGCATTTATTGCCACGTAACCTGCCTTATCTTTGCTTGATAAGCCTCCGTGTCTAATATATTCTCGGGTTGAAGGGTATCTTATCAGTATTCAGATAATTTGTATACGCGATAAACGCTTTTATTAATAAGGTATTTATGCAAACAAAATAAAGACTCTCACGACTGTGCATCCCATGATGTAGATCCTTAGATCCATATTCAGTATCTCGGAGAATGAAAAGTAGGGGGTAATCAGAAACACGTCCAAACATTAGCTAGATGATGCTGCATGAAATAAACAGCATTATTTATTTACTAGCTTCTGCCCACAGCTTCGCCCGCTTGGTACCCGGATAAAAAGTAGCCTTTGTGTTACTCTGATGTACTCGTATAAGCTATTAGCTATTACTCTAAAGTTTCATCAAAATCCATTCAGTAGTTTTTGCGTGAAAGAGTAACAAACATCCATCCTCACAAACTTTCACGTTTATAATATTAATAGGATTAGCTTCTGCCCCCGGCTTCGCCCGCGTGGTACTCGGTACTGTAAAGTTTCATCAAAATTTGCGTGAGAGAGTAACAAACATCCATCCTCACAAACTTTCGCGTTTATAATAATAGTAGTAGTATTATATAATTTGATACACGTCCGCACTTTGCATTTTACTTAGTTAGCATTCCACGTGACCGATTACCGCTCACCTTATCCTTCGAAAGATTGGTTTTTAAAAAATTGTCCAAACACACACACATTTTGGTTCACAAGGTCGAAGCAGCAATTGAAGAAAAAAGGTATCTCTAAAGTATGTAAAAAAAAAATTGCGAGTAAAAACTAGATTGAACACCTAAAAACTAAAACGATAAAAGGAAAAAGTAGTGTAGTATTTTTAAAGTCAAAGTCAAATTATTATTCAAATTTGTTTCATTTTAAAGTTAGATACTCGTATATGTGTCCGAAAAAGTGTAAAAAGTATGTGTCCCAAGTCATTATCTTAGACAAATAGATTTCTACTCATTGAAATGTCAAGGATCAAATAAAAATTCAAAACCGCATCTTCGCCTATAATCGGCAATTCGTTGATCAATTCCGCTATGGATCGAGTGACGCGACGCTATGAATTAAGTGAATATACGACGATCCCTCGCAACCTTGCCTAGAATATAATTGAGTCCAGTTGTAATGAATATTGTTTCAGAAAAACTCGTCAGTTTACTTATAAAAAATTTGCTATTTCACGGCCGCTTTCAGACCCCGAGAGCTCTAGAAATCTATGAGATTATCTAAATGTATGGAAAACTGCAAAAATATTAAAATCTAAAATATAAATTACCAAATGATTTCTAATACTACTCAGGAGCAAGGTTTTAGAACATTTTATTTTTGGATGAATAGAAGCTCTTCAATAAGGTGCAGAAAATAATATTTATTTTGGTTAATCCTTACAAGTTAAGCTAGGATAAACCTTCATTTTACCAAACTAGCAATTTCACAGTATTTTATCACCATGATGAAAACAAATTGTCCTAAAAATCAATAAGCAGGTTAATGGGCTATGTTGCTTGTCGAGGGGATGCCGGGGGCATTATACCGGTTGATAGCGTGACATTGACCCACATCTCCCCACACACCTACCTGGGAGAGCGAAAAATTCAAACTAGAATTTTAAAAAAACAAGATTCGTTCAATTTCAAAGCGCAATCGAACGAATCGGGGTTAGTTATTGGAGTCGATTTGAACGAAATTTCAAATTAAAAAAATAATAATAATAATAATGCTGGACATTTTCACACAGCATGATCTAGCCCCAAACTAAGCAGAACTTGTATTATGGGAACTACATGACTGATATACTACTTATATACATTTTTTTTGGTAAATACATACATAATATACATAGAAAACACCCAGACCTGAGACAAATATTTGCAGATACAAACATTTGTCCCGTGGAGGGAATTGAAGCCACAACCTTCTGCGTCACAGGCGGACCTTCGCCCACTGCGCCACAGAGGTCGTCTCTTATGTATGGCCCAACTAGTCCTTTTACACTTGTAGACTCTTTACGGTCAGGTACCGTTGGATGTACCTACACCTAAATACGCATTAATTAAACTACTTGTGTTCATATGTATTTCAATTGTTTTATGTGTACCACTAACTGTTTAAAGGTAATTTCATTAGTTGTCACCATTCACAACTAGATGTCGCGACTAAATAAGGCCGAATCCTAGAACGCGCTATCGATGCGTTTCGGACGTTCCTACACTAGGCAAATAATATTTTGGTCAATAAACTCACTTAGAACAAGGCGGTGTTTCCTTGGACACCCCTCCCCTCTCTCAGGACACCTACCTATGTGCTAGTACATACCTAGGTTACACACTAACATTAGCTTTAAGTTTTTATTGTTATAGTATAACAAAAATTATGGACGAATGTGTCTGAATTAAATAATTATATTCAATTAAATTCAATACTTACCTAGAAAATATAAAAAAACAAAATTAAATAAATAATGCTGGACATTTTTCACACAGCATCATCTAGCCTCAAACTAAGCAGAGCTTGTATTGTGGGAACTAAATGACTGTATACTACTTGTATATCTTTTTTTGTAAATACATACAAATTATACATAGAAAACAGCCAGACCCGGGACAAATATTTGCAGATCATACAAAAATTTGTCCCGAGGCGGGAATCGAATTCCAAAACCTTCTGCGTTTCAGGCGGGCCTTCGCCCACTGCGCCACAGAGGTCGTCAAAGGCAGTAATCAGAAACAGATGATTTCTTTTTATCAAGACGTAGCCGTAGGTAGATGCCATGTAGGTATCATATTTCATACTAATAGTGAAAATTGGAAAGGATGTTTATATGGTTGTGTCTAATATTCTTCGTAAATTTAGAATATGTACCTAGTTAGTTCGTGGGCTGAAGCTTATTAGAAAAAAAAATAGGATTTACTGAGCACTTAGTGGAAACTCTTTGAAACTTTCGTATGTGACGTTTAAAATCCTGAAATACGGGTTTCATGTTTCATGAACCTTCGCCGTAAAGGTATCTCGTCATATTGCTGTTTGCCGTTAGATGGCGCTTGGCATTTCGAAACATGTCAACTTTATTTTTCAAAATGAAACCTCTCATATAAATAAAACAATTAGTATATACCTACTTACTCATTAATTTTGTATACAGAAAAGAAAAAGGCTCACTCGATAATAAATACTGGTATTTTTAACCGACTTCAAAAGAGATTCTTCTGTATGTTTTTTTTATAAGCTCAATGATAACATCGTCAATTTTAAGAAAAAAAAAATTGTTCTTTTTTATCCGGCTCGAAGGACCAAATTGAGATGTATGGCCCCAGAGTTAGTTAATGGTGTGAGTTGATAAAACCCACAGATAAATGTTGGGGCTTGAAATGTGGTATAAATGTAACGGTAATAAATGAAAGCAGAGTGGATACACTTTTGGAATATCAAAAACAACAAAAGTTTTACCGATGACGTCCCACATTTCAAGCCCCAACATTTATCTGTACTCAATATTTCTCTGTTAATAATAATGTCCTCCTGAAGTGGTCCCAGTTTCACCAAGTCCAGATCTGATCTCAGGGAAATCGCGAGAAATCATCAAAGCTTAAAGGCACATTTAGTGTGTTTGTTATCTTTTCATAACTTATTCAAGTGTTTGTATCTGGGAGTCCTCATTTCATGCAGCCGAGCTGATTTGTAAACCACAGCACTTTGTCAGAAGTTAGGGGATTATACCGCGGTTTGTCAACAGAAACTACTTAGTAGTATATTGGGCAGACGTAGCGCGTACCACCATTCCTAGCATAAAACAAAACTACCCGCGCTACTGAAAAAAAAACATAAGAAACCTGGCCAATCATATCCTATCCTACTAATATTATAAACGTGAAAGTTTGTGAAGATAGACGTTTGTTACTTTTTCACGCAAAAACTACAGAACGGATAAACTCTTTATTGAGCATAATACTATTTTACAGTACAAAACACAGAAACATAATAAAAGAACAAAAGATAGCACAATGGGCGGTCTTATCGCCGAATCCGATTTCTTCCAGACAACCTTATATACATTAAAAACCCGAAACAAATATTTTCAGATCATACAAACATTTATCCTGCGGCCACCGCGGGACAAATCGAACCCACGACCTTTGCATCTCAGGTGGGCCTTCGCCCACTGGGCCACAGAAGTCATCAATACAGTCTAATATCACTTCACTTCACTTCTTGATTATGGCTTTTGTAACTCAGTCTAATATCTTCACTCGACTTAGAGCAACATACACTTGACCTTTGGAAAAGTTTGTTAAAGTTTTATTATAATACGGCACTTTAATTATATTATTTTAGTTTTCTAAAACCATACTCACTAAATACTGCTTTTTGGGGTTGAGACTCTGGGTACATGGGGAAACGGGAGGGTTTGAAGATTATTTCAGGTCGACTGGTCGGAGCGATGCGTGACAAGAGAGCTGGGCCCTTATCTGGGTCAATGCATTAGCATTGCCATTTAGCGTGGCAATGCGGCCAGTATTTTAGGAACGCTTCCTTCTGATAGCGATCTGTTAGTTGCGATATCTATAAATCGTCTGCAACTGTGTTTAATTAGCTAGCTGTTTCATCTGTATTATTTGTACATATAAATACACGGAAAATTTTATAAATAAAAAAAACTTAAAATAAATATAGATTTAGATTATTGATTTTGTGAATAAAATGTTAAGTCAGAAAAGTCAAAAAGATTTGCAGTCGTTGGCACCATTATTCCATGTTTTTAACAAATCACTGAGTTCAATATTAATAAAAGAAAAGAAGGGTCTTGCCCTTCTTTTCAAGGGACCAAGAATGAACCAAGAGACGTTTAAAATAAAACTCATTTACATTTTATTTCTTGAATATAATATAACTTGTAAGCAGTATCTCGATGTCTCCGAAGTTTCTAGACAGCTTGCGGGGAATCTATTAATTTTGCTTTGGTATTCCATTTTGTGTTTAAAAGAATGTAATGAAAGATTGGAGTATCATAATTTAAATTAAGTATATCTATAAAATAAAATAAAAAATGATCGTCTATCAAATAAGTTCTGTCCAATGAAGGTAACGCGATATCTACAGCACAAGTCTGCACACTCAAGACCCAGTCAAACTGATCGATCGGCGGCTATCAACACTTTCGCACAAACTTTGACAACTACCTGACAGACATTTCTCTTCGATCGCTGCCGCTTTTGTTTTCGTAAATGCTTGCTTTTTAAATTATCTATTAACATTATCATTACCCTTAAATCATTTAGAAACTCAGGCTTACGCCTAGAACCTTTTCACGCATTAGTGGAGCCGAAGCTAACATTAAGAGACCTTTTTGTACTTACATCCTATTCTACTAATATTATAAACGCGAAAGTTTGTGAGGATGGATGTTTGTTACTCTTTCACGCACGTAGTCTTTCAAACTACAGAACGGATTTTAGTGAAACTTTACAGTAATATAGATTATACATCAGAATAACACAACGACTACTTATTATCCGGGTACCACGCGGGCGAAGCCGTGGGCAGAAGCTAGTTATCATATAGATAGAAACTATTGGAAAGACGGATAATGAACTGGGCTATTGCAGAATTATAGTTGCTGGGCTATGTAGGATGAAAGGCACATACCAATTCTGGCTAAAACTCAGCTCAATTTGAACAGGTTATAAATTGCCATCCACTAAACGGGCCCCTATAAGTGACGTCAGTGATAGGCAGCGTAGAGGTAACGTTGGTGTGAACGACTAAAGGGTGTCGAGAGGTGTGCTGCAGTTTCACGCTACTCCCGTACTATAAGCTTTATTATTATTATTATACTTGCTTATGCTCACGGCTTCGCCGGTGTGGTATCCGAATAAAAAGTAGCCTATGTGTTATTCTGATGTATAAGCTATATTACTGTAAAGTTTCATCGAAATCCGTTCAGTAGTTTTTGCGTGAAAGAGTAACAAACATCCATCCTCACAAACTTTCGCGTTTATAATAGTAGAAAATTATAACTTTATGAAGAATCTTCGAAACCCATGAGCGTCTCTCGACGTATCTTGAAATCATTCAATTATGAACATTTTGTCAAAATTGCACAGAGTTTTATAAAAATTGAGAGCCTCATCGCTCACAACTTATATACCTATACGTATTTTAGATAGGTAGACCGTAGGCACCTAGCCCCTAACTCAACGTAAAACTATTAAGTAACTGCACCTACATCTGTGTGCACAGCTTAGATAAATATTCGATGTGACCACTATGTAAATAAGTAAGATACGATGAGAAAAAATACATTACCGGACATTGAATAAATATATTTGAATATAAATATTTAAATTAAAACTATAATTATCTATTACTAACAAATTAGGTTAAGATACGAATAACTAAATATTTTTATAATGAAAAGTTCCCTTCATAACACCGTGGTGTCCAGACGTCTTTTATAAAGTTGTGTTCTTCGTTATAAAAGTTTTATATTTTGCAATAAACTCAGTGATACTACCAGGAGAGCATAAACGCGAAGAAATATAACGCAACAACGAGCTGGTGACAACATTTACATATGAAAACAAAAGAGACATGTAGTAATTTACATTCATTACCATGAACGTGGCTTGATAAACTGGATTTTAATGATTCTATGCGGAGTAGCCAGCTAAAAGAGAACCGGTCAATCACGTGAGTCCGATAGTAAACGCTCAATGAAATTACAAGGTGAGATAATTCATTTACATAACATCACCCGTCAAGGTTTTGATTACATTTTAAAACTACTTTGGTATTTCTGCTGCCCTGGTACTTGATCCGAATGTATATATTGTGAAATTGACATTGACTCTGAATGAGTAAGGCTATTTTCTAACCATATAGAATTTTTTATAAAGTTTATAGAGACAAAAAATAAATCTGCTTCAATATTCCAAAACTCAACATGTCGGATCTTTCTCCAAGTTCTCCGACCACTACTCTGACAATGTCAAGCATCGAAGGACCATCACTGCAACACAGCCAATCAGATTCCGCTCTTAGTTTCTTAGCTGGAAGAGAATCAACGGAAAATGATTTATTTCTTTTTGACGATAGCTACGAAAAACTTATGACAGAACTACGTAAAATTTTCAAAAAAATTACTAGTGAGCAAGATAGGAAACTGTTACTTATGTTGGACATTATAACTGAAATGAGAGACGAGAAAATGAAAAAATATGATCAAGAATTACTACTACTACGAGAAGAATTAAAAGAGATAAAGCATAAAATTGAACTAATGGAAAATGAGCGGAAAGAGAAATCTTTAGTTCAGTCTTTAGATAAACGGATAGACCAAATCGAAAGAATGACTCTAGCAACTTGTTCTGAACTGCGCAAGATGAAAAGAAAGTCTGTGATAGAACGTATAGAAGCCAAGGTGTGTACCATTACCTATACGCCCCTAAAATAAAATAGACAGTAGACTAAATATAGAATAGAATACCTACTTGGAATTCGTAAATTTTCTAAGTACGTATGTTTTTGACAAACTGAGTTACGGTGGTTAACCAAAACAATCAGCGGAATGATATATTTTTTGTAGCATTTTAGGATTTGATTTATTATGTTTTTTTAACAATATATTACAAGAGAACATCCTACTACTATTATAAACGCAAAAGTTTGTGAGGATGGATGTTTGTTACTCTTTCACGCAAAAACTGCTGAACGGATTTTGATGAATCTTTACAGTAATATAGCTTATACATCAGAATAACACACAGGCTACTTTTTATACGGATACCACGCGGACGAAGCCGTGGGCAGAAGCTAGTAATATATAAAAGGAACGCTGAAAAATACAGAAGTAAAAACTGTGTCGCATCTTCCAGCGTCCGTCCTTATGACATTAGGGAGACTTAGGTACGTTAGATACAAAAAAAAACAACATTGAAACCGTGTGACTCATTCAATTATTCTACTCAGAAATCCTATTCGATTCTGAATTTAAACCACCAGTTGAGAGTGTCAGATGTTAAACGCAGGCAAAGCAAACGTCAATATTTTTTTCCGAGAGTGGATTATTTTCGTGATTCAATTACGTTTAAAAACAAGTCAGAAGTCAAATTCAGATATGAGTAAGTTCTGCAGTAGATTCAAAAAACCATAGACAGAAATTAGCCTGTGTTGAGATTCTACTTTAGTCTTTGTTCACGTATCGCGGTATCTTCTAAAGAGAAAAAGAACATTGGTATCTATTTAGTAAAATTACTGGTTTTAAGCAAACGTCAATATTTTTTTCGGAGAATGGTGTTTTTCGTGATTCAATTACGTTTGAAAACAAGTCAGAAGTCAAATTCAGATATGAGTAGGTTAAAAAACCATAGACGAAAATTATCCTGTGGTGAGGTTCTACTTTAATCTTTGTTCACGTATCACGGTACCTATCATTTATACAGAAAATATACTTAGGTATCTATTTGGTAGAATGAACTGGTTTTACTGGTTTTATCATAATACGCACATACAATTTTCGAGTGGAAAAACCCATTGGTGCATCGGATTCGAACTCACGACCTCCGGATTGGAAGCCCCCTACTACCAGGCCAACACGGCATTACCCTTTATCAATTAGAAGTAATTCTATTTTGGAAATGATTCCTTAGCATTTTTATTACTTCTTTAAAATAAATAAATAATGCTGAACATTTTCACACAATCTTCTGCGTCTTAAGATATAGATTATGAGGCATGCGTCACGCTGCGTGAATAACCAAGTCTTGATTTTTTCCAAAGAATCTTCATCATATCCTCCTTTGAGTGGAATTTCGGATAATCCTTTTTTATATGAACTTAATCCTATACACAAAAAGGAAGATAATGTCAGGACTTACGGTTTAAGGTTATCTTACACATACCAGCCCGGAACCGGATCGACACCGCTTCAGCAACGCTTTGCTGTCAACCAGCCGACAACGCGACGTAGCACTTAACCGCCAACGGATCAACGCCTCCGCGGTATCGGTGCGGCTACGCCTGGGTGATCGCACAGTGACGGCTGTATGACAGCTCGTTGACGGCTATTTATTACTAGCTTCTGCCCACGGCTTCGCCCGCATGGTACCCGTATAAAAAGTAGCCTATGTATTATTATGGTATATAAGCTATATTACAGTAAAGTTTTATCAAAATCTGTTCAGTAGTTTTTGTAATATTAGGATTAAATTGTTCCGTATGATTGCCTCGGCGGCGGCGATACGTAAGCGTAGTTCCAGAGGGGCGAGCATGGCCACGGCCAGACTTATGTGTGGCGTCGATGATTTGACCACTTACTGCTTGCTGTTTGTTTGTGGCGAGGCAAAGCCATTCCATTAGGATGCTGAATAGTGTGCGTTGCAATATGGAGTATCACACAATGTATGAACGGCTCGAGTTGAGGCGGAGCAGATCCGTTTCCGGGCTGATATGTGTGCGATGGTATTTAGGCTAAGCGTTGATTGTCAGTGAATGCAACGATTCCGTTGTATGTGGTTATGTATTATGCTTTTATACCAAACCTTCAGTTTTTCAAAATAGCATACAGAGTCCAACCAAGTTATTAACGATGGCCCTGTCCGGTTTTATTTTGTAATGTTTAATATAATCTTTCTGTGTTTGTATTTATCTGTTCTGTATTTTGTCACCTCTTGTGGTGTGTTGATATCAAAAAAAAATTTTTTTCTTTTTTTCTTATTAATTTGATGTTTTTCAACAGCAATTGGCTACAGAGGACAGCATGAGCGACGACGTGTTTGAGGATGAGACGCTGCGTGCGCCCGCGCAGAGGAAAGCGCCGTCTCCGACCGGATACAGAGACTACCAACCACCTGGAGACAATCCTTCCAGACTGCAGCATGATGATGAAATGCCACTACATAAGGTAATTTATAATTTATATAAATAAAAAAAATTGCCGCATGTATGATAAATTATCAGTTGGGAACGGCTCGACCGATTTGGCTGATTATTTTTAGTTGTGTTTGTGTCAGGACAAGGTTTGTATGAAAGAAAAAAAATAGAAAATCTACCGGAAAAGTTAAAAACTAGCAACCGTCCGAAGCCTAGTAATTTATATTTTTCTTACCCAGCAATCATCATTGGATCATTTTATTAATAACAATTTTCTTAACCTAGCGTAAGTATCCAATAAACCTAAAATAAAATTATTCATTATATCTAGCTCTATGCCCATTTCATATAAAATATGCATTACTGTACTGTAATTTTACCGGCAACCATTCCCTTTAAACCATGACACAGCAATAGAAGTCGTCGTACACACGAACGACGACGAAACGAATTCATGCGAATGCGAACACGCGCATTTGCGGCGGATCAGAGTAGCAAGTACAAAGTGACAGATTGTATGGAACATTTGTATGAAAAGTCTTGCCAAAGCTTTTCTATGTTTAGCTAGGCGTTGGTAAAGCTATGTCCACTAGCTTTACCAACGTCTGCACGTTGGTGCAAGCCAATTTTGCGCGTAAGGTACAAAATTGGCTTGCACTGAATGAAATTGATCAGGTATCTTTCAGTAGCTATATAAGCGTTTTCTAATGGAGACTATATACTACCTAATGAACAACCTTCTTCTACTTGCTAAAAACAAGCTGTACCAAATTTTTCTACTATTAGAAAAATAAAACACTTAAATAAAAAATCTATTAAATATTACTGGGTTCAGAAGGATTTCTCAAAGTTTTTTACTACTTACCGTTTGCAAGCGAACAAAATTTGTTAAATTTTATGGTCATTTGCGAAAATGGGTGCAGTACAAGATATTAAAAAATAATGTTGTGTATAACAACTTTGTAGCATTAACTACACAAATACCTCACGCTTAGTTTTCCTTTCACGCTAACGCAAATTTATCAAGAAAAAAGCAGAAGTCACGTGACATTTCCACAGATAATGTCATTTCCATACAATTCAATCTTTCCGCAGGCATTAATCCAACAGAAAGTGGTATTCGTCTAGACACCCTGCAAAGACTAGCTATGGGAAAGAGAGAAATAACTTAGGTCCTTAGGGAAACACGGGTCAATACCAATGTTATATTTACCTATTTCCACTTCTCCTAAACAAAAAATAAAAACACTCAATTTTAGTTCATACCTGATTCATCGAGATTTCAGAACAACTTTTATTTTCATGATTTTGGCTCTATTTCAACTACGGGACAGCTAGGTATTTGGCACAAAATGTATAATTTTACAATATATATATACTTGCTTTTGCCCACGGCTTCCCCCGTGTGGTACCCGAATAAAAAGTAGCCTATAATGTTATTCTGATGTATAAGCTATATTATTTTAAAGTTTCATCAAAATCCGTTTAGTAGTTTTTGTGTGAAAGAGGAACAAACATCCATCCTCTCAAACCTTCGCGTTTATAATATAAAGTAGGATAGGATATATAAGTAGTATATCAGTCATGTAGTTCCCATAACACAAGCTCTGCTTAGTTTGGAGCTAGATGATGTTGTGTGATAAATGTTCAACATTTTTTATTTGTTTACATATATTATGTCCGCGTTTTGCGTAGTAATTAATTAGCATTCCACGTGACAGGTTGCAAGCCTATTGCCGTTTATTGGAACGCCTTAAAGAAACCAAGGTAGTCACAGACTTTATCACATCGATGGCCTTAAAATACAAGCCAGACGGACGAGGTCATATGACATCATTCAAACCTGTCTCTAAAGACAATCATGTTACATGTAAATTGGATTTATATACCAACCAAAGTGTAGGTCAACATCATATATATGTCAAAAATAAAAAGTTACTAGAATAAATCACTATCTGCCGATCAACCATGATCAAAGAGCGACCTTTGCGAACATTTTTGATAAGCTCCTTTTATCAATAATGTTACAATCCTACTTCCTACTAATATTATAAACGTGAAAGTTTGTAAGGATGTTTGTTACTCTTTCACGCAAAAACTACTGAAAGGATTTTGATAAAACTTTACAGTAATATAGCTTATACATCAGAATAAAACATAGGCTACTTTTTATCCGGGTACCACGCGGGCGAAGCCGTGAGCAGAAGCTAGCGTATAAACGCGAAAGTTTATGAGGATGGATGTTTATTACTCTTTCACGTAAAAACTACTGAACGGATTTTGATGAAACTTTATAGTAATATAGCTACATCAGAATAGAACATAGATTACTTTTATTCGGGTACCACACAGGCGAAGCCGTGGGCAGAAGCTAGTAATATTATAAACGCGAAAGTTTGTAAGGATGGATGTTTGTTACTCTTTCACGTAAAAACTACTGAACGGATTTGATGAAACTTTACAGTTATATAGCTTACACATCGGAATATCACATAGGCTACTTTATACGAGTACCAAGCGGGCGAAGCCATGGTCAGAGGCTAGTAGTCAATATGACAAATTCCTGAACCCACACTAGGAATCCCTGTAACATGGGTATCAGGAACTGCTAGTACCATGGTACCACACCACCCAGACCAGCGGTGCGATCACACTAATTTCTAGACCCTAGAAGAATCTTCATTTTTACATGACAGCGAGGTTAAGTAGTGTGAGCTTTGACAAATACTTTATTATAGGGATTTTATAAACTTATTTTAATTAAAAGCGTAATTTTGTAATTTATTTGTATTATTTTAATCCAAATATGTAAACAGAACTGACTTGCCTTGTATAACAACTAATGTCATAATATGGTTAAATAAATGAAATGAAAAAATACAATGAAATGCCCCGCTAAGCTCTTCACTCATAACTCATTCAAAGGAAACAGTTCACAGTCAGACAAAAGCCGTGTCCTATTATAACTGATCTCGCATGAAATACCATTTGGAACTTGATGGAACACGAATTTCAAAGCCTTTTGTGACACAGATAATAATAACACTTGTGTCACGTCAAATTAAATACCTAAGGTCATGACTGTTATAAATAAATAAATAACGCTGGACTTTTTTCACACAACATCATCTAGTCCCAAACTAAGCAGAGCTTGTATTATGAGAACTACATGACTGATAAACTGCCTATATACTTTTTTTGTAATTACATACATATTATAAATAGAAAACACCCGGACCCGAGACAAATATTTTCAGATCATACAAATATCTGTCCCGCGGTGGGAATCAAACCCCCAACCTTCTGCGTCTGGGCGAAGGCCCCCCACTGCGCCACAGAAGTCGTCCCATCATAGACATCCTTAGCCTCAGTACTCGGTACGTAGATCCGTGAGGATGACAATCGGGGGTGATCAGAAGTACGTTCAAAGAGTGTATTTGACGTTTTCATAGTAATAAGCATTCCAATTACGTAGCAATCCCATCACCACACATCAACTTGTTCATAAAATACCAGTTAGATATGTCATGGCTGCGCGTAAAAACTCTCGTATTTTAGGCTATTCTTTTAATCTCATAATGAAAACTATAAGTATATATTATCTAGAAAACTTAATGGTCCATACTTCAATGCCTATCGTCGAAAAACGAAATTGTAAAACTATATGTTTATTAATTGCAAGAGTTTGAAAAATAGAATTGAAACTAATATGTTAAATCATGGAGCTACTAAATTAGTTACTAAAAGATTATCTATAAAAAAAAGATTTTTACAACAGTTATATTAATTACCTGCGGGGCGATCACACTAAATCATGGCTATCGAGATGGCAATCAATCCATCCAAAAAACGGAACGTCCAACATGAAACCAATTTTGTTCATTCGCATTATCCATCTATGGCTCATCCGGCTTACAAATTAGCGTGATACGATTCATCCCATCCGATGATACCAGCCATGGGAAATTAGTGTGATCGCCCCACAGTTCCTGTCCACGGCATCGCTCGCGTGGTCCCGGATAAAAAGTAGCCTATGTGTTATTCTAATGTATAAGCTATACTACTGTAACTTTCATATAAATCCGTTTAGTAGTTTTTGCGTGAAAGAGTAACAAACATCCATCCTCACAAACTTTCGCGAATATAGTTGTAGGATTTATGTGAACAAAGATTAATTTTCTTAAGATATTGCCATTATGGTCCATCTTTGATGGGAAATGTCGTCTAGCATATCAAAGGTTCGACATATCAGCTGCTATTGAGGTTTGTGGCTCTGTGGCTCTTAACATAATGGACGCTATGTTTACAAAGCTCTCCCGACCCAAGTCCCAACGTTTGAGGTGTCCAATAACATGACGTACAACCTATTGTTAACTGAATTCTGAATAACTTTCATATGAGTTCATGTTACTCCAACAACTCCTACAAATCCTTCGCATTGTACACCTACCTACCTGTAGGCTGTAGGTATTTGTTTTTTTTAGAAAGGTATCAGTAATTGTATTAGTAGGTACTTAGGATAAGTATTTTTTTTCTGATTATAAAGTCTTTATATATTTACAGTATTTCGTAGGTAAAAATATATGTATCTACCTATAAGTCTTAACAAAATAACGCAAAACTCGATTTTTTTTGCTTTCTTTCATTACGACAGAATCGATGTAGGTATTTTTGAGCAGGTTAATTAAAACAATATATTACTTTATAATTCCTTGTCTAAGAATTCCAGTATATTCTTTTCCGCCAGGCTTATAATATTAGCAGAGTTTTCCAATCAGTACTTTTCAGGACAACATAAATAGCATATGTCTTGTGGAATAATTAAATAGCACAAATAAATCCTACCACTATTATAAACGCAAAAGTTTGTGAGGATGGATGTTTGTTACTCTTCCACGCAAAACCTACAGAACGGATGTTTATGAAAATTTACAATAATATAGCTTATACATCAGAATAACACATAGGTAGGCTACTTTTTATCCGGGTACCACGCGGGCAAAGCTGTGGGCAGAAGCTAGTTGTTTATATATCAAATTATTATTAAAGTTGGGTTGAGGATTTGCGTTATTTTACTAAGACCCGACTGCTACCTACTTAGACCCGAATCAAAAAGGCTTCAGTCACCTTCTGAAACAAGGCTGTTTTATCAATTATAGTACCTGCCATCCTATATAGTTCAGCAAACTTGTTGAAGCATACAAATTACCGTCAAAGTTACTGGGCTAGCCACGGGAAAGTTTAAAAATAAATTGGCTGACATTTTCAACCAAATCCTCCTGCTAATTTTTTCTCCTGGACGCGGTAAACAAAACAAAAACAATGAGTAGCGCAAACTTATATCGGACTAGAAGGTACAATGTAGCAAATAACTGTTTTCTTTTGATAGTTGTATCACTGGTTTTTTTGTCAGTCTTTGTAGAAGCGGAAAATACTCTTTACTAATAAGTTGGTTGGTTCTCTGAAACTCTGTTTTCAGAATATCACCTAATTCATATTTCACTCTGCCACAATCACTTAAACTTGAAGTTTTGAAAGATGAAAGTATATCCTGCTACTATTATAAACACAAAAGTTTGTGAGGATGGATGTTTGTTACTCTTTTACGCAAAAACTACTGAACGGATTTTAATGAAACTTTACAGTAATATAGCTTGCTAGCCTCTGCCCACGGCTTCGCCCTTGTGGTACCCGGACAAAAAGTAGCCTATGTGTTATTTTGATGTATAAGCTATATTACTGTAACGTTTCATCAAAATCCGTAATGTAGTTGTTGCGTGAAAGAGTAACAAACATACATCCTCACAAACTTTCGCGTTTATAATAGTAGTAGGATACATAAAAATAACACAGTCTACCTTTCATCCAGGTACTACGGAGGCGAAGCCGTAGGCACAAGCTAGTTATGCTTTAAAATTAATAGCCTATCTGTTTTATTTATTTGCCAAGAATTTTATTACTTGTGATTGAAATTTAGACCGAAGCGACTTTTGCTATAAAATTACCATTAAATTTACTAGGGCTGGTCGGACTTCAATTGGTTAGGATGTAAGGTGTCCCAGAAATCAGCTTTTCTCAGAAAAATAAACATTCGGGAAGATATAATATGTCATTTATAATAACAAAAATTTAAAGTAGGTTTTAGTTAAGTGTTTAATGAAGGTGATAGAAATAATAACTTCAATGTTAACTGTCATGTTTTTTTCTATTCTGAATAAACTTCGATTAAATTTATATAGTTTTCTCCATTTTAAGATTCAGACAACCTTACCAGACGAGACTTCTCATAGTGCATTTAATTTGTATTGCTTTCATTACAATACAGATTTTCCCCCTAATATTGAAATCGGAGCTATATGACCCCCTAAACGAATGATCCCTTTTAATCCTTTTCAAAACTCCGTAATAAATATAACGGTATGTTTGTACGTTTAACTGTAAAAAATAGCTATGCACAAAAAATAGTTTACTATCAATATACTCGTACGTAGCCCCAATGGCTATGTTTTTCCTATTGCCACAAACTGTTTCATCCCGTTCTATCGGAACATATAACTCCGAATTTCATTTTCCCGAAAACTTTTCACCACATTAAATTCCAAGCTATAAGTATTTTAAGAACATATAGCGATTAACTACGAATTCGTAGGTACATAATAATTCACCGCTCTTCCTACTAATGTTATGATTATTTCCAGAAATCAAATTATAGTTATTAACGTCAATTCTTTTATAATATTTTTTTTTATACTTACCGCTCCACGAGATCCTTTCTTCCCCGTACATATAAACTGTGGAATAAGCTGCCTTATAGGGTGTTTCATTGAACTACAAAATGATCCACTTCAAAAACAAATAGCAATAGGCGATGGTAACTGCTTTCCATCAGGTGGGTCGTATGTCTGTTTGTATCTTATTTTCCGTAAAAAAATATTTCTTTTTTAGAATGTTATTACGACTATACCACGTACTGCTGCTGACGTTTCTTTGACCGACGAGAACTCCCCGGGGGTTCACGTCTCACGACCGTCGAACATGGTCGCGGACGGTGCTCATGAGGAAGGACCTCTAATCGGTCAACGAAACGTCAGCAGGAGAATAGACTATACGTGGTATAGTCGTAATAATATTCAAAAATGATACCAAACCACGATAATTTTAATTCTAAAATTATTTCTTCTATTGCGATTTCCGTTTGACAGGAATTACAGACTTTCAAAACTAATTGTACCCACTCGGAGTTGGGTTTTGCTTTTTTTATCAAGCCAACGTAATTTCAGTTTCCAACAAAACCATGTTTAATAATTTACGTTGATTAAGAACAAAGAAAGAAGAAAATTATTTCTTCGAGATGTTTTTTTATAATACTTGATTGCGAGTATTTTCAAACAAGTTTTCTAACGTTCTTAATTAACGTTTTTCTGCAATTTCTTTAAGGGCCCTCTGATTAAAAAGATGAACAATAAAGGCACAAAATGAATGAACTTATTGTTTTGAAGGTTTTTATCTTGGTATATTATTTTAGAATTTCTTTTAATTAAAATGTTAAATGAAGTTTAAAGGTTAGAGACCCAATCGCGAACCTGTTTGAACAAGCAATTCTGCAACCATCAACTTAATTAGTATATTTATCAACACCAACAGTTCCTAGTGTGGGGTCAGAACTATATATATACGAGTATATGCATTTGTTGGGTGTTTATTACTTATTAGCTACTGGCCTCGATTCTGTAGTGCACTACCTAAACTAAATTTAAACTAAATGTAAGCAAGAAAGAGATGGCAAGAATTTTACTGCTGTGTGTTGCTGAAATCAGTTTACGTGCCGCTTTTCTTCGTATTTATAGTCAGCATGTTTTGAAATCACGACTAAATTTGTATGGAAAACTTAAATCTGACTAATTTGACAGCACTAAAATTGTAGCTATCTCTTTCTTGCTTGCACAATCAGTAAAAGAGAGCATCAGTTTAAATTAAGTTTAGTTAGTGTACTACAGAATCGAGGCCAGCTTCACCCGAGTGGTACCCGGGTAAAAAGTAGCCGATAAAAAACATTACCGTTTTTCCCCCGAAGGGATGAAAGGGGCGAAAACAAGATTGTATTTTCAAGGTGGGTCAAGCGAAGGCTCGGATCTCTAAGTAGCTCTTACCATTAAGGCGGCATTCGTAAGAAACGCATTACGTTCGACCGTTTTTTCGACGACTTACATTGAAAAATTGGTCTCGACAAAAAGCCTTTTAATTTTAACGGAATATATGTCCACCCTGAAACATCCATTCTAAATATTGGTGAAAGAATTTTTGAAATCAGATGAATAGTTTAGAAGATTACATACAAATTTACAAACTTCACATCTTTGAAATGTAATGAAATTTACTGTGGTAAACAAACATGACATGTATCTACAAACAGTATTTTATTTTATTACTACTATAGATCCTAAAACATGATATTCCTGATTGCCTGAGGCGCGGAAGGTTTCGGGTTCGATTCCCGCCGCGGGACAAATGTTTGTATGATCTACATATATTTGTCTCGGGTCTGGGTGTTTTCTATGTATGTATTTAAAAAAAAAATTAAGAAGCATATCAGTCATGTAGTTCCCATAACACAAGCTCTGCTTACTTTGGGACTAGAGGATGCTGTGTGAAAATGTCCAGCATTATCTATTATTAATTGAAGGTTAAGATTGGTACCCAAACTAAATTTCCTTGTGTGATGGCGTACAAATGCCCTCCGCTGGCTTTTATAATATTAGTATAGATTAATTGCATTTTATTTCAGACAATCCTATTGGGCGATAGCGGGGTCGGGAAGACATCTCTCCTCGTGCAATTCGAGACGGGGAAATTTCAGTCCGGGAATTTCTCGGCCACCGTCGGCATCGGATTCACGGTGAGTCGAAATATGGCAATTAATCACCAGCCGTTGGGGTAATTATTTCTCCACCAATTGTGGTAGTTTTCCCACTGAAGCTCGGATTATTGCTGTTATTTAATTTGATTAACAGGCTGCATAAATCCACAAATGGTAGAAGTTGACTACCGCGGATTTTCTTATTGTAATTTTGTACATAATTAAGAAAATAAGCTGTCGTTTTTCTTATTTAGGAGAGATACGAGTAGGTATGTTGTTTTCACGTATCTATAGACCTCAAATATGTGTTGGATTAATACATATCTGAATAATTAAATTCATGATTGTTCTTGGATAAAAATTATGTGATATTTTTATTGCCTCGTAGCATCCAAACGGCATGTTAAATTAAATTAGGTAGATATCGTTAGACGCGTCGTTATCTCGAAAGTGACACGTTAATATATAAAGAATCACAATAGAAATGGTACTGTCAACAGCTGTCTTAAATATTTGTATCTCCAATCATACATCAATCATCAAAAGAAAGGTTTTGATAAAACGATTTCAAAAAGGTTGATTATGTTTATAGTACTCACCTAAAGAAACTGCACTAGTCAGAAATCATTCAATTCAACCTGTTTATTAATGCAATGCCTGTTATATAGGTTTATACCTATCTCAGGTCATACAAAACACCAGTCTCATACAAAACAGGTTCATAAAATGGGTTACCATACGGATAGTTAAGGACCTTATAAATTTAAGAAAAACTGTGTTGAGAAAAAAACATTTATTATTAATTGGACTCTCATAAATCTAACTAATAACAACCATCAAATTGTACTATTGTTGTGTAAACAGATTGCCAAGATGCAAATATGAAAAAGAAAAAAATATATATATTATTAATGTATTTCAGTTCTTAGTTTCTCACTTATAAAGATTGTTAAACAATTGATTAATCAAGCATCTCTTTCTGGTATATGTCATTTCAAAACAAATAGCTTTACCTCTGTTAAAAGTTTTCATAAGTAAGAATATTAAATTTTAACGATATTCTATAACTTTATATACCTCACACATATTGTCTATGTTTTACCCGAAACTCGGTCATCAGTGATCGAACTACCCTAGTTAAGAGGGGGTGGGTCGCCCTCCCTATACATTATACTAAACCGATGATGCGTGGCGTCCGCACCCCAACACTATAATGTTCTGAGTATAAACTCTGTTCATTGGTGCCACTATTGTGTCCAGCAACATATTAATTATCTACTTAGCTGTTATGAATCTGTGTAAATTTTAATTATTAGTGTGTGCTCTTAGACAAAAAACACTACCATCCCAATGATGATAATTCTACTGTTTGTACCTATCTACCACCTTTTTTAACCGTAATCAAAAAAAAGGAGGAGGAAAATTGAGACCTCCAATTCGATAAATAGTGTATTGGTGTAGAGCCATTAAATCAATAATTTTCTACAGATTCGTAACCCTATCAGTGGATAAAATTAACAGCTCTCAAATTTCAGGATTGTTTACTAAAGGCTTATCGTTAACCTGATACTTAAGATGTAATCAAAATCTGAAGGATTCTTTCGCAACTTATCGGAAGTTCAAGTAATTTAGACGTCTTGTTGTTTTTCAGTATCTTCAAAGGTCTAATAAGAAATCATTTTTATAAAACGTATCTCTGTAACGAGTACTTACACAGGTTGTCCCAGGATACTATGTAGATATACAATCCTGAAATGAGTGGACACTGCACATGAAAAAAGCAGTTGTCCTGAAAAATTCATTCAATTATTTATCGGAAACAATAATGTCTTCTGTCCTTTACACGGGTGATGAGCTTCAAAGGGTAATCAAATCATTGACCCTTTATTCATGCTAATTGACCCTTTAAAAACATAAGCAATTATATTGCAAATAAAAAAACAGTCAACAGACACATACATAGATAGATAGAAGATAGAAAAATACTTTATCACCCTTTTTTTTGTGGGCATTTGCACACCAAATAACACATCAGCTTAGCTAAATACTACAAAAGAAATGATTTCTTAAATTTTCGTGAGTGATCTTATTACACCTTATAAAACCTTATGCCATCTATACTATATTAGCAGGAAACCTTTGCTCAGTGCCGTATCCAAAGCGACGGGAGGCGCGGGCGAAGGGGATGTTTCCCGGTTAAAGTCAATTTCACATGACAAGCAGGTAGAAATAAAAGTTATTTATTCAAAGTCACTTTCACTAGGAAGAAATCGAATTTCATCATTTAAATCCGTGTTGTCCTAGACAGAAATAAAAGTTGATTATTGAAAGTCGTGTTAGAATAAATGCAGACATAAAATTTTACCTTTCAAAGCCGTGTTGGCCTAGTGGGCAGTATTAATTGAGTACCAGGGGTCATACATGAGATGATGAAGGAAAGTATGCTGTTAAGGCGCAGCTTGGCAGGATGTTTTAAATACTATTTAATTGACTGTACCTGTACTTGCCTCAGGCCACCCCATACTTGGTATTTTCACAGATCCAGGTAGTATATATGTCGAATTAATTGTCCATAGGGATAAGGGTCGCAAAAATGTTCTTTTACGTGATTCAAAACTCCAAACCATTGTACGACCAAAAATATTAACAATAAACGAGATTATACAATAAATGAAGTGTAATAATAATAATGCAGGATATTTTTCAAACAGCATCATCTAGCCCCAAACTAAGCAGAGCTTGTATTATGGGAACTACATGACTGATATTCTCGTACTACATATACACTTATTTTTGTAAATACATACAAATTATACATAGAAAACACCCACCGATATCTTACACAAACTTACGATGGATCATCATCACGCAGCGCTTAGACTAGTACACTGACGCAAACTTTGACAACCTTCTCCCTCCTCAACGCCACCGCCACCGCGCCACCTGCCACGAAGCCGAGAAACACACGCATTTAACGTGCACTGGCAAACACCGGTAAACGTCGATGGCAACCTGTTTTGTACGTAAATGTACGTCCCCAGACTCCAGGATCATAGAGTCAGTCGGGACAGAACTGCGGAGCCGACGACGCCCCTCGTTCTGGCCGTCGGAAAATTCGATAACTTCACGCGCTATTTCATTTAAAAAGTTATCGTTCCGAGTTTGAATTTCGAATCGTGGAGTGGTCAGTTTTGAATTAAGAAAAAATAAAAATTGCGAATGTGATGAATTTGGAGATCCGGTGTGGAAACTCCACAGTCTTTGTAGAAGTTTATTTATTTTTCTTACTTATGGTTTTACTTATGAAGATTTAAACAGTTGTTTAGTTATACAGTAAATTAATAAATAATTAAATAATGCTGCTCATTTTCACACAGCATCATCTAGCACCAAACTAAGCAGAGCTTGTATGGGAACTACATGACTGATATACTAACTACTATATTTTTTTTTGTAAATACATAATTTATATTATACGTATAAAACACCCAGACCTGAGACAAATATTTGTAGATGATACAAACATTTGTCTCGCGCGGGAGTCAAACCCATAACCTTCTGCGTCTGAGGGCGTTTTCCCACCGCACCACAGACGTCGTCTGTTTAGTTAATCTTATTACAAAATTAATTTAAATTAATTATAAAACAGGACAATCGACTAAGGGATTAGTAAAAGGGTCACTTTACCTGTAAACCTTTGAGATCAAATGATAACATTATGAGTCAAAAATGGATTATGAGACCCCTATTTCGATTAAGGGCTTTTGAAAGTAACCCGAACTTAATTAATATACTCGTAATGTCCAATATTAAGAAAAAAAAACGCATTTCCTTTGTTTCCTTGGACCTATTCGTAGAAAAACTTGGTTACCTAAAATCTATCCCTATGCTGTGTCCATGATATGGGCATACCCTTGATACACTATGTAACAAAAACCCCGTCCGATACAAAAGGGTATCATTATGTGTATCGATAGGTGATTACGCGTTGTCGTTATTCTGAAATAAATAATCCGTAGCCAGTGTATGTAATAATGGCTTAACCAACCTCGCCAACTGTCGCTTATGTCAAAGTGGTGTCAACGTTTGTCAAACATATGTGTCAAAAGCTGTGTGGACTGCTGTTAGCTGTGTTATAAAATTTCCTTTATAAAAATTCCTTTATTATTAATTGAGACGTAGAAGGTTGCGGGTTCGTTTCCCGCCGTGGGACATTTATGTTTGTATGATCTGCAAAAAATTGTCTCGGGTCTGGGGGTTTTCTGTGTATAATGTGTATGTATTTACAAGTAAAAATGTATATAAAGTTGTACCTCTATATTAGTCATGTAGTTCCCATAATACAAGATCTGCTTAGTTTGGGGTTAGATGATGCTGTGTGAAAAATGTTCAGTTTTTTTTTTAATTTTGAAAATAATGAGAATAAATCTTAAAATTGTATGTTTTAATAACTTCTCTTTGTTTTTTTATAAGTTTTCTCTGAATGTTTTTTCATAAGTTTTAGAGATTCTTATTTTAGTAGGAATACCTGTGTTGTATTGGACAGGTAGGGTTTTTGTTACATACTGTGTGAATTCATGAATTAATACTTCAAACCTTGAAATAACAAAGCCAACAAAAACTTATTTAATTAATTGGAGTACGCAATGGCCGGTCTTCTCGCTTAGAAACGAACGCTTCCAAAAAACATTTGAATGGAGAAGATCCTACGAGATCTTTATAAATATTTTCACATCTTAAATACGTTTTGTGGTACCACGGTACTCGTAGTTCCAGATACTCACGATACAGGGAATCTTAGTGTGAGGTCAGGACTATGTATGTATCTAGAATTTTTAAAATTTTCGCGATTAAATAGCATAATTATAAGTTTAACGGGTATTTATCGCGTTTACCTTTTTTATAATTTTCCCGACGTTTCGACTGTATTGCAACAGCCGTGGTCACCGGATGACGACGATGATGTCCCGATGATAAAGACCCGTTAAACTTATAATTATATGTATGTATCAGTTGGATGTTTATTTATTATTTACTAGCTTCTGCCGTCGGCTTCGCCCGCGTGGTACCCGGATAAAAAGTAGTCTATGTGTTATTCTGATGTATAAGCTATATTACTGTAAAGTTTCATTAAAATACGTTCAGTAGTTTTTGCGTGAAAGAGTAACAAACATCCATCCTCACAAAATTTCGCGTTTACAATAGTAAACGCGAAATTTAATATCTTTTTAAAACCAAACCACCAGAACTCTTCCGGTGGAGGAAAGACGACATGCCCCGAAGGCTCCATTATCCTCACTCACTGGGTACTTACCGACTCTCCTCAATAAATGGACCTCGAATAGCTACTGCCTCACTAATACCTTTATACTCGAGTATACCTACTGAATTACAAAAAAAACTTCTGTTAACCTAGACAAAAGAGTGATCTCAAAACTCTGACTGAATTAATGAATAGGAAATTTACGAATTAATAGGCCTTACTGATAAAGATTTGCATACGTACAGTCGTTCAGCTTAATACTGTTTAATTTGAAATGACACATCACACAATAAATTACACACAAACGGTCTCATTACGAAACGTGGTCTAAACTCGAGTTTAAGCCAGGCCTACTAAGTCCAGGTCTAAATATAGACCTTTGGCTTAGACTTGACTTTATTATAAAAGCAGATTTTTCCGAGATCTAACTAAACCCAACTTAAACTCGGGTCTACGTGTATCATTCAATCATTCACTGACAACAGCCAATGATCTTGGACTTTGAATTTTCCAAACATCGATTAGGTACGTTCCATTCCTTCAAGAATCTTGAATAAAATGATTTGCTTTATTATTTACGTCACGATTTTAAAAAAGGTGCCGGTTATTAAAACATGATTATTTATTTGCCTCTATAACCAGTCAGCATTATAATTAAAATAAACGTGACTTTGTCACGTCGATCACTCAGGTCACGAGAAACGAGATGTCTAAAATTGTTTTAAATG
Organism: Perizoma flavofasciatum; assembly: GCA_958496245.1. Classification (NCBI taxonomy): domain Eukaryota; kingdom Metazoa; phylum Arthropoda; class Insecta; order Lepidoptera; family Geometridae; genus Perizoma; species Perizoma flavofasciatum. Next base: position 4,599,445 of record OY292425.1, on the reverse strand, counting down.
ATCCGAAATACCAGAAAAATCAACGTGATTTGTCACGTCGATCACTCAGGTCACGAGAAACGAGGTGTCTAAAATTGTTTTAAATGATCCGAAATACCAGGCTCACAGGCTCAGGACTGAGTTGCACAAATTGAATATTGGCACTGTTTCACAAACATTATAATATAAGCCGTATGTAGTTAACTATTTCTATATAACTATTTTTTATCTACTTATTAAAATATCTTCTTATTCTTATTCTTATTCTTATTCTTATTCTTATTCTTATTCTTATTCTTATTCTTATTCTTATTCTTATTCTTATTCTTATTCTTATTCTTATTCTTATTCTTATTCTTATTCTTATTCTTATTCTTATTCTTATTCTTATTCTTATTCTTATTCTTATTCTTATTCTTATTCTTATTCTTATTCTTATTCTTATTCTTATTCTTATTCTTATTCTTATTCTTATTCTTATTCTTATTCTTATTCTTATTCTTATTCTTATTCTTATTCTTATTCTTATTCTTATTCTTATTCTTATTCTTATTCTTATTCTTATTCTTATTCTTATTCTTATTCTTATTCTTATTCTTATTCTTATTCTTATTCTTATTCTTATTCTTATTCTTATTCTTATTCTTATTCTTATTCTTATTCTTATTCTTATTCTTATTCTTATTTTTTTAATTTTAATAATATTTTTTTAAAGTAATTAAATAGGTACTTACAACCAAATTATAGGTATTAACCATATTAACGATGTATCTTCATTCATAGTAAATACCTAAATATTAATAATAAAATACACATACCTTCAAGTCCCTTATCCCAACTAATATCAAATACGATAATGAGTGTATAACGTAAAAGTTGATTTAGATTGTTCTCATCTGCCATTTCTAGAAAACAGGTACCTACTTACCCTCTAACTTTATAAAGAGAGTTATAGTGAAATAAACACGAACAGGCGCCGAGGAAGCGCGAAACGAACCGAAGTTACCGCTAGTCGCGCGTCATTAGAGCAGTCAGTAGGAAGGAACGATAATATATCTTGGAACGGTGCGCGATTGGAGCACGAAGGAACGACATACGTAACGTTGTTCCTTTTCGACAAATCACAGTGATGCTATTTGACTTCAGATTTCAGATCACTGTGATTTTTTCATCGTGACGTTATTTTATACTCACTTCTACTCAGTACACCTTCCTATGTGCTAGTACAGACATAGTTATACATAAAGGGACAAAGCCGTAAAAACTTTATTGTACACCATAAACAAATAACAAAGTAAACAAAATCGTATTCTTATTAAAGTACAATTTTCCAGACAACCTTTAAATGAAGGGTATAATATAAGATATGATGAGAAAGATGGGGTATAATAATAAAGTATTGCATTTTTAACATAAATTTTAACTAAAGGTATGTTGTGTCTATAAGTAAATAAAATTTTGGTACAATTTTAAAAACTCCGACTTGTTTTACTTTAGCCATTACAGCGCCGCTTAATCACATCTTATCCTATCCTACTAATATTATAAACGTAAAAGTTTGTGAGGATGTTTGTTGCTCTTTCAAGCAAAAACTACTGAACGGATTTTGATGAAAGTTTCCAGTAATAGAGGTATAGCTTATACATCAGAATAACACATAGGCTACTTTTTATTCGGGTATCACGCCTTCGAAGCCGTGGGCAGAAGCTAGTTTGGCTATAAAAGCTTTTAGTAAAAACTATTCTTGGATTCATACAAATTGATTGGTACAAAACCGAAATTCAATTGGTAATAAATGTAACAGAATAACATACAAACAAACAAATTTTTATGACAAACGCATTTTTAAACGTTGCGGATAAAAAATATGCTCATAAAAAAAAAGTTCAATGTAAGGTTAGTCCAAATTTTTTTTTTGTTTTTATATTTTACAAAACATCGTGATTTCCTTAAGTGTAGATGAATACCTTAAAAACAAATAACCATTACATATTACACGGAAGTGTATATTTTTTAAAAATACTCTGGTCTTAGTATGGAACACGCCATATTTTTCAAGAACAAAAACCGAATTCAAATACCTGGAAGTTGATAAAAAGTCCAATACGAAATTTCATCCCCCATTTTTTCACTCTAAGGGGATAAATTTCTTCAAAAAAATTATATGAGACCACTCTTGAAGTATTAAGTACCCATTAAAAAAGAATCATTAAAATCGGTTCACAATGATAACGCGATATCTTATCGCGTAAAATACACACAAGCTAATTGACGAGAACCTCTTCCGTTTTTTAAGCCGATTGAAAAGGTAATTAAAAAATTAATAACGCTGTTGTGTCGCCCCATAATTAAAAGATATTTTCGTACCCATACGTGCCTATGAAACAACTAGAATTCACGCTGAAGCCGCTCCAAAATCGTAATAGAAAAAAAAGGAAGCGAAGTAAACCGCGATGAAACCACGCTGAGACAGAAACACAATGAAAACGCGATAAATCGAAATTGAAATCTGAAAATTACTACTTACCTATTTGTACAATGTGTAGGTTTTAAATATATAACTAACTACTGCCCACGGCTTCGCCCGCCCTGATAAAAAGTAGCCTATGTGTGATTCTGATGTATAAGCTATATTACTGTAGTGTCTCATCAAAATCCGTTCAGTAGTTTTTGCGTGAAAGAGTAATAAACATCCATCCTCACAAACTTTCTCGTTTATAATAGTAGTATAATGGGTTTATATAGGCCGATAACTGAAGAAGGAGGTAGGACCTAAATCTAAAACAATAACCACCAAATTGTTCTGAAAAAGTTCCTTACATTAACTTTAAAAGATATTAAAAAGCCACAGGAATGTTATTATCACCGCTCCATTAAAGCTCAGATTAAAATCGGTTTCGGCTTGGTTTTTTCGCGTCACAATTCTGTCACGTTCCATAAATTTTCCAAAGTTCAACTACAGCTCATGGCAATATATTCGCAATATCATTGCAATACGAGTACGGTTTCATAATGAATAGGTAGGTCGTTTACTGCGGGCTTTGGTGCATCCATCCATACAAACGGCGCAGTAGAGCGTGGCAAAATCAGGCATTGAACACACTACCTTTCCCATTTTTTCTCTGTCTAGTTTTATTATACACTAGCTTATGCCCACGGCTTCGCCTGCGTGGTACCCGGATAAAAAGTAGCCTATGTATTATTCGGATGTATAAGCTATATTACTGTAAAGTTTCATCAAAATCCGTTCAGTAGTTTTTGCGTGAAAGAGTAACAAACATCCATCCTTCGCGTTTATAATATTAGTAGGACTAAACATATCGCTAGGGACACTTACATCGTTCTCTCAATTCGTACCTTTCCTATTAACTACGATATTTTTTATGCATTTTATAGACTGGATATTGTTTCATGTCTTCCAACATCGGTTTTTCGGCTTCTTTACCCTACGTTAGGTCTATTCTCTAGTACACCAACTAAATCTTATTTAAATTGTCGCTCTCTTTTACTGATAGTGTACGCAAGAAAGAGATGGCAAGAATTTTACTCCAGTCAAATTTAATACAAGGTTGAGAGAATGAACCCGCAATCTTCTGCGTCTCTAGCGGGCCTTCGCCCACTGCGCCACAGAGGTTGTCCGATTTTCAGAAGTTGTGGATTTTTCCAAGTTGAAAGATGGTAAGTGACACAGTCTTTCGATTTCCTCATTATTTCTTACTGTTTATCACAATTGGCTATTTCACGCCAAGCTCCAAGCTTATCCTCGAACATTAAACGATTCGTTGGACAAATGGAACAAAATACAAATGGATTGCGTGAGCACTAGAAAATTGAACGGATTGAATTTCAGATTTTCCGTTTAAGCCAAAGATCGATCGAACGTCGGTGTTTACTTACATGTTAATGTTAAATTATGACACGATTATGACCTGCCCGCTTAGCATGAGCACCCAAGACAATGTTTTATCTACGAAAGAGAAGACAAAAACTATTTCTGTCACCTATTCTGTCAAACAAAAGAGGGGGAGATAATATTTTATGTCTTCTCGGCGGTAGACAAAGCCATTGTCTTTGATTTTAAGCAGGCTTGGTTATTGCCAACTGGCAACTGTGGGAAATATATTTATTCATACAACTATGTACAATTGGGTTTATACAAAAAATACAGACGAAACAACTATCTAAAGGCAAATTATCTATATACGGACTTGCAACTTGGAGACATAGTCGGACGTGGCCTTAAATGAAATAGTAAGTATTGTCTGATGAAAATGGGTAAGGGCCCGGTCAAACTGACGTGGAAAATGGTTGTCAAAGTTCGTGTTAATGGCGATCAGTATCGCCATTGCCCTCGCTGCTGCTACTACGTTTATTTTATTGATTTGGAACAAGTTATTGCAAGAGAACATATAGGTACGTTAGTTTGACCGGTCATTAATAATAATGCTGGACATTTTCACACAGCATCATCTAGCCCCAAACTAAGCAGAGCTTGTATTATGGGAACTACATGACTGATATACTACTTATATACATTTTTTTTTGTAAATACATACATATTATACATATAAAACACCCAGACCCGAGACAAATATTTGCAGATACAAACATTTGTCCCGTGGCGGGAATTGAACCCGCAACCTTCTGCGCCTCAGGCGGGCCTTCGCCCACTGTGCCACAGAGGTCGTCATTACCCTGCTACCTTCGCAATATTTTTGTCCCTACCATTAATAGACTTAGTAAACTTTATAGATTACTTTTATTTTACATATCTTTTAAAATTATTAATCGTAGGAATTAACGTAGCATAATTTTTCTTCATAACTGGCTGTATAAATTCAATAACATAGTAATTTTCATTTATACTTAAAGCTGTTAGTTTTTTCAATGAAAAGCTTTACATAGAAAAATAAAATAAAAATAGTATCTTACCTATTTTATATGTGTTGATATTTATAATAGCAACCCAACATCGTTCATTTTATAAAGAGGAGGTTTCCTGGGTTGGGACTCATGTTTGAGAAGTTTTAAATGAGATACTTGACCTGAACGAGTGTGTTTATTTACGCACACCCCTGAGCCAATATAAGTACAGTCATCGAAAAAATAAATGAGTATTTTATGTTTTCAACTTTATTATTAACCTTTTACATTACACAGTATTAGTAACTATTTACACAGTAACTATTGTATAGTTAGTGCAGAACATTTAAAAAGAGTTATGATTGATCACAGAAATTGCCGATATAAAAAATCGCAAACCTATATAGGTACCTACTTTTATTGCTAGCTGTACCAGCTCAGCAACAACACAGCAACTACACAGCTTTACGTTTTCATGTCAAAATACATTGAACATCAAAACTTTGCGTAAGGTAATTTTTATGAATTTTGGTTTATTCGGCGAAGATTTAACCTGAATATCAAAGCTCGTTTTCATAATAAGCATGTAAAGTTAGCAGGGTCTTTGTTAACTTAATAAGAACCTTTCCAAGTACAAAATTAATTAAGATAGGTATTAATGCAACCACACGTCGTACCTACACATATCAAAAAAGTTTGCTATCATATTGAAAAGTTGAATAATTTTCCATAGGAATTGATTTGAATTCATTTTATACAAAAAAACAATAAAAATAAGATGGTTTGTTTTTATTCTCAATGTTGTATTTTTAATAAGGAAACAATGCGTTTTATTATTTTTAATAATATTTCAACAAATGAAAAATTATATTAACTTTTGAACCCGATCGCAAACTTTTTTGATGTGTATATGTTCATAAATTCTATTGAGATTAGATAATGTTTATACTTTCTGAGTTCGAAGGTAAAGGCTATTTTGACTTGTTTAGTTCAAGAAAATTGAAGGTATTTACGTTAATGGTCAATTAAGGTCAAATGATCAGCATAAAATCAAGTTCATAAGTATTCCAAAACCAACGCTTACACTCAAAGCCAACCTTTTAAATAGATTAAAATCGACCGATATTAATTATTTGCTCTACCTAGCCATTTAAAACTCTATATTAAAGAAATAAAATAAACCAATTTATCTTTTGAAGTGCCAAGAAAAGATCTTTGCAATGGCGTCTTCTTCAACAATACTATTGATTTTAATTGAAGAAAGGTCAGTACTTGCCAACCTATTTAAAATGGCGGGCTTAAAAGTATTCATCCTACTCAATCAACATGTCGCAAATTCAAAATAAGCAGAGCTTGTATTATGGGAACTTCATTACTGATATACTACGTATGTACTTTTTTGTACATGCATATTATACTTAGAAAACACCCAGACCCGAGGCAAATATATATTTGCAAATTATAGAAACACGCTTCGCTCGCGTGGTAACCGAATAAAAAGTAGCCTATGTGTTATTCTGATATATAAGCTATATTAATGTAGTAGGATTTGTCCTGTGGCAAGAATCTATTTAAGCACCTATTGCAGAAGGTTAGAATTAACCCGCAACAACAAGCTAATCCTATCCTACATAATATTAAAAACGCGAAAGTTTGTGAGGATGGATGTTTGTTACTCTTTCACGCAAAAACTACTTAACAGATTTTGATGAAACTTTACAGTAATATAGCTTATACATCAGAATAACACATAGGCTACTTTTTATCTGGGTACTACGTGGGCAAAACCGTGGGCAGAAGCTAATTTACAATAAAATCATAATCAAAAGTTATGCTCTCCGATCAGAATACATTTTGTTCCTTGTTATTGCTGCCTAGAGGAGAACTAATTTCTAACTTCACTGGATGCTAGTACCTACAAATCTAATAGGGTTGCCACAACATGAGAAATAACTCGAGTTCTTCTGACAGTTATAGATCACATAAATATTAATATTATTGATAATAGATTTTTTTTTACTTTCGTGATCAGTATATATACGAGTAATTATAAACATAGATTTTTCTGAATACTGCCATCGTTCCACGAGAGCAAAAGATTTGCTAAGAAAAAAAAACGTAATTTTGACATCTTACTACAACTGTTGAACGAAGGGCTCAAAAGAATCGCTGCTGAAAAACTAATGTTTCTCTAAAACTATTTTTTTATACAACTGAAGCGGCAAACAAGCGTACGGCCTAACTGTTGGTAACCGGTTACCGTAGCCTATAGACGTTAGAAAAACCGGAGGTATCACTCGCGATATTACTCACAGTATTTCAGTGACAACCCTACGCGAAGCGCTTCCTGCGAACTCTCTCGTATTTAGTTTTCTACTCTGAAAGCTTTGTCAAACACACAAACTCGCCTGTACTAGTAGCTGCAGAGCTTTCCACCTACATAGCCCTGATGCACCTCCATGCAATTACGTAGTAGCTATTTACTTATACTTCTAACTGTTCTATCACTAGGTTTAATTGGAACCGCCTCATTTTGTTATTTAACTGAATGGACCTTCATCCTACTACTATTTTAAACGCGAAAGTTTGTGAGGATGGATGTTTGTTACTCTTTCACGTAAAAACTACTGAACGGATTTTGATGAAACTTTACAGTAATATAGCTTATACATCAGAATAACACATAGGCTTATTTTTATCCGGACACCAGGCGAGTGAAACCGTCGGCAGAAGCTAGTATAAAATGGGTCTGATTAAAGCAACGTTTGCCGTTATGATTGACCCAACCGATGTATCTTTTACATCTATAGTTGATAGTATTTCTTCGAAACAACTAAAACCAGATGTTTTCTACAAGCAAACTTTCTAGCTACAAAGAGTAATTGTACTTTCATGAGGGTAACATTATCTTGCCAGACCTTTTATCTATTTTCTGTATACGACTCTCTCAACTCAGCAATAAAAATTCAATCACAACATAAATTTCACTTTACGTACCGCAAGCAACATCGCTGCATTGGCTCGATTGAAATGTATTCAGTCATCAACATATGTACACTTGTACTCTCCCAACTTGATGTGAACGTAGGTATTTACGGTTCAGTTTGGCTCATACCTACCTGAAATGAATTTAACGACTTCAGGCTAAATGCCAATCAAGCGTATTTCAAATAGAGTAATATGATTATCACTAATGGACTTTGATCTATGAACTAATTTAGCAATGGATTACTTACGGGCAAACGACAAACCAGTTAATATATGTATGTATGTATGTATATTAAAAAACCAAAACAAACACGACCGTATTCCCTGTATTAAAACCAAAAAATCTGCCACAGTCCTAGGTGCTTTAATTAATTGTCTATTTGCTTGTTACTTTAACCTATTTTTAATTTTGCCAAGCACTTTCTACCCGAAATTCACCCAGTTGTTAACTGTGTCAAACGAATCTTGATAACTCGTACTCCAGAGACTCAACCCACACGTGCTCAAGCTCAAGCTTGCATGTCTAGTTTGGGTTTCGCTGCTAACCATTTAAACCCCTAGGCGTTACTCAATAACCTGTAAACATTAATCTGTTACACCTGTTTTGGCAAATAAATATATTATATTCTATTCTATTTATACGACTGTATTGTATGTATCTGATGATGGACATCTTCAGATACATACTCAATGTGTAGATCTTTGAGGATACTAAGCAGGGGAAAGTCAGAGGCACAACCATACATTTAATTTGGCATTTGCCCGTGTTTTGAAAATAGCATTCCACATGACAGGTTGCAAGCCTATCATCGCTTATAGAAACTAACTGTTGGCATAAGTTTTTGGAGTTTTTGCTTCTAGGGCACACCGGTTCCCTCGCGAGGTATTCCTTCGCCGTTTTTGAGCGCATCTTAATATGCACATACATTTTTCGAGTGGAATAATCCATTGGAGCCCGACCAGGTATTAACCAATGACCTCCGGATCGGAAGTCGGGGTACCCACTAAGCCAACACGGCCTTAAATAATACAACTAAATCTAATACAAATTAATTTGAAATCGTGTATCTATAGAGAAGTTAGTAACTGCATGTAAATTGAATGAACCTACCTACGTACAAAATCTAATCAAAGTTAGTAGGGAGCTGCTCGCCTCCAAACACGATAGGCAGCAAATTCTCTTCACTCTGGTCACTTTAGTCGAAAGGCAAAATCATTTGTCTAGGATATTGCTGGTGCAATATGCGTTTTATCAGAATCTGCATACGAAGACCTAAATCACCTACTGCCGATATTAAATCAGATTGAATCTCACTCTGTTGCAATAAAAGCTTCAAGTTGTATTAATCAACAGCGCCATTTTCATCACATTCTAATCGAGATTTTGATTCATCGCAGATTCATCTCGATTTTGGACCGACTTTTTCGTATCGTGGTTTGACGCGACTTCAATTCTGAGACAGCTAAAACAATAATTAACATATAATTTATAAGACGTTAAATATCAAAAACCGACTTTAAAAATGGGAAATTGATAAAAGTCCAATTGTAAATTTTGTCGTAAATTTTTTCACTTGATTTTTTCAGAAAATAAGTTAACCAATTTTTGTTAATATTTCACAACCAAACCTTGATATAATATTGTAACAGTCTACTTTCGGTCCACTTTCAATCTCAATTTTGTCGTTATTCTCAAACATGATTTGTTAAATGTTTGTGAATAGAATACCGATAGGATTATCTGATTGAGACTTTTCTTTTACTGTTTTTTTATTACGTGATTTTTATTGGGCTTCAGTTTGAACCAGACAGCGTTGTTAATTTATTAAATAATACCTGTTATGATAGAAGTTTTGAGCATTGATGGATTTCATTCTTCAATTTTTTTATGAAAACTTTGAGACGGTAATTATTTAATTATTTGGAGTGCTTTTAAGACGGATGAGTTTTTATTAATACTATAGGTGAATTGAAAATACGTCATGTTGACTCCATGCAAAAATACGCGTAGTGTGATAGGGACAAATTCGGGCATGAGAGCAATAACACAAATAAAATTAGAAGAATAATTAGAACATTTTAACAAAAATCCTTAGCACTATGATTACCTACTAAATATGATTACCTACGTCAGTTAGTCAAGCAGCGATTTTATGTATTGGCTGATCCGGGCGATGGAACCCCGAATCCCCCATGTATATTATACGCTATATCTTTAACCTGTGTCTCGTAACTGGTATTTTTCCCGACAGCTTTAAGACAGCCGTCGTCCATCCCATTTACAAGAGTGGGGACAGAGACTGCGTTACGAACTATAGGCCTATATCTGTTCTCTCAGTTTTATCCAAAATATTTGAAAAATACTTAACAATAGGCTCATAGATTTTTTAAATGTAAATAATATTCTGTCCCCTAATCAATTTGGTTTCAGAAGAGGTGTATCTACAGAAGACGCTGTATTAGAACTAACTGACTCAATTGTTAAACTCATTGACACTAAACAAAAACCTATTGGTATCTTCCTCGATCTGTCCAAAGCCTTCGACACAGTCTCTGTACCTATCCTTATTACAAAACTCGAAGACATTGGAGTAAGAGGTGTTGCCCTAGACATATTCAAGAGCTACCTTTCAAATCGAACGCAGTATGTTGTAATCGACGGTTTTAAGAGCAGGGAGGAATTACTCACTTTTGGTGTTACGCAAGGTAGTGTCCTACATTATTCCTTATATATATAAATAAATTGTGTAACCTAAACCTTCCCAATTGTAAAATCCTAACCTATGCTGATGATACCGCTCTCCTTATCAATGGGAAAAATTGGTTAGAAGCACACTCTTTAGCAGAATCAGCACTTGGTACCGTCATGGGATGGCTCTCGACCAATAAGCTCACCCTAAACCTTAATAAAACCAAATTTATAACCTTTTCCCCTAATGCTTCGAGTCAGCCTACAGTTTCTTTTAGTATATGCCCTCATACATGCCACCATAATCAATCTTAAACATCCTCTTGTACCTGTATCCCACTTCAGCAAACCCCTTATATTAAGTATCTTGGTGTTACAATTGACTGCTTTATGTCCTGAAAACAACAAATTGACATTACTGTTTCATCTGTATTCGTACTAGAAAACTGATTTACATTTTCTCTAAACTACGAAATTCACTGGATTCCCAATATCTGAATATTATCTACTTCGCCTTGGCGCAGTCTGTTCTCACCTACTGTATTACAGCTTGGGGTGGATCAGTCAAAACCAACATGCTTAGAATAGAACGAGCTCAAAGAGCAGTCCTGAAGGTGATGACTCGCAAACCTTTTCGATTTCCTACAACCGAACTCTACTCGTTCTGCGGTGTTCTCACAGTTAGAAAACTTTTCATCATAAACACAGTTCTACGCAAGCATTCTCAACTTACTTATGATCCACTTAAAAGTCAAAAGCGCAGATCTGATAAAGTGTGCAAGATTGAACCCCGGAGAACTGCTGTGGCAAGCCGTCATTATCACTACATTAGTTCGATGTTGTACAATAGAAGCAATAAGGTAAATAACATTTACCCACTCACATTACACAAATGTAAAACAAAAATGCTAGCATGGCTGCAAACCCTCTCATATGACGAGACTGAAGAGCTATTGAGAGTTATTAAATAATTACCGCATACATCCCACCACCCTCACACACTACACACACTTACACAATGCCATGTAACCATGGCTCTTACGAGACTTGTGTTATCTGGAGAACACCCACACTCAAATCTCACACATACATACCTACTCTTACACTCACAAACATTAAATATAACTAAACTTTATGTTATATTATTAACATTTACTATAAATATCTTTCCCTAAACCTACTGATGTAAAAAAAAAATTAATAACATTTGTTTTCTTTAACCAAATTGTTTCCAATTAGGAACATGCTGTACCTAACATTAGGAGGTGGGCGTTGGTGACTGCGCCACAGTTTTTTATAACTATTTGCAGTCACCTTCGTTTTGTTTGTATTTATGTACCTACTTTTTATTATGTTCCAATAATCAATTTTTTAATTTTGAATTTTTGAACTGTAAGTGCAGTAAGCAGCTGAATCTAAATAAATAAATAAATAATATTTTTTTTTATAAAAAAACATTAGTACTTTATTTTTGTTATTTTCTAAAAACGTCTATTCTACGATTTTTATAATTAAGGCGCTAGGGCTATTTCTGTGTCCTGATTTCAATAATTTCCTGAGGAAACGCTTTACTTAAAATAACGATACGACGTGAAATGAAGCCGTTAGAATAACTTTATGTAAATTTCAAAATAGGTATATATTATATAGTTATTTAAAAAAGTTATTCAAAATCTTTGCAGATAAGACAAAAAACTTTTTTTTAATTGTTAAATACAAAAATCGTCCTGAACTATAAACTTAATAATTCATAGAATGTACATGTGAGTGATAAAATGAAATAACGTTAAAGATGGTGCGATAGTTATAAAACAAATATTAATTAGAATAGCCCACTCATTAGTAAAACTGAAAGAGAAATACCTCACGCACCTTTTTAATCAGTCTTTCTAAACAGTTCAAAGTAAGTAGGATACTTAACGCTGGTATTCTGCTGACCCTATGCAGTGACGTTATAGACGCCAAAACCCAACATACTCTCAAGAAAATTAGGTGATTTAGTTTAGACGGGATCTCCCGTGCATCGCCCAGCTACTCTGAAAATATTCAACAACAATTACGAAGGATCAGAAATCGATAGGTGATCGGTGTTGTGGAAATCAAGTTGCCTGTTTACGAAGGTTAATTGGTAGCACTGCAGAGTAACAATAATAAATCAGGCTAATTGTAACAGAAAGGAAATTTAATTAGTACCAATGTTTCTGTTATCATTGAAGATAAATAAATATTTGTCAAAATTTCAGAAACTCCTGACTTGATTTACTTTATTATATTGTAGAGTCCATTGTTGTACGCAGACACTAAACATGCAAAAACGGAAAAAAAAATCTTGACAATCGGTGAAAGTTCTTAGTTCATAGTTACGATCGGTTAAACCATTATGCAGAATAATGGCAACAGATAAACATACGACTTGTTAATGTATACCTACACCAAACGCATAAATCCTATCCTACTTCCTACTAATATTATAAACGCGAAAGTTTGTTGGGATGGATGTTTGTTACTCTTTCACGGATTTTGATGAAAAATTACAGTAATATAGCTTACATATCAGAATAACACATAGGCTACTTTTTATGAGGGTACTACGCGGGCGAAACCGTGGGCAGAAGCTAGTCAGTCATTAAATAAATCGGAAAACTAACCTGAACGTACCTACCTTCTAAACCCTTCATGAAAATATTTACTACCTCTATATACATACATAAATTTATATCGCTACTTACCGATAGACAAACGGACAGATGTAGCCTTTTATAAATATTGAAGTGCATATATTCATTACGCAATCCTGTTGGTAGATTTTTTTTTAAGTAGATTTAATTTGAGTTTGGGGCTATATTTTTGCGTCGTTTTCTGTTCATACATTTTCGTTTAATATTTTTCACCATGTACACTCATTACTCTGAGTATATTTGATATTTAAAATATCAAAGTGTGATATCGAAATCGTAACTTACCCAACCGATTAACTAGAGAGGTAAATTAATTAACATATACGTTCTCTGAATTTGTTCGTTAGAGATATTCTTCTATTTGTTTTAGCTGTCGGCGTCTGAAGAGCTTATTTAAACAAATTTTGAATTGAAGGTAATTTATTACTCAGTGGGTAGGTACTCTGAAATTATAAGGATTGGTGCCTGATGGAATTGTTGAAAAAAAAATCGTTCAATCGAACACGTAAGTTGCGATCACTAGGAAAAGGTTTTCAAAGTTCGCGTGAATATACTGTTCGCCAGCGCCACATAATACTGATTTCCATACATAAACTAATTTAACGTTGAATCACAACTGACAAAGCTTACAAAAATACTGCAAACTTAATTAATAACTGTGACTTTTGAGGTTTATTTTCTCGTTATTTTGGCACATTTGCATGCATAATATAATAGCATAAATACAAGACATAAAGACAAATTAGTAAACTCGGCATTTCGATTGCAAAAGACGAGCAAGAGCTTTATGGGTAACACAGTGCGTTTTTACAATAAAATTCCTAAAGACATTATAAATCTGAACGAAAAGAAATTTAAGAAATGTATTAAACAAAACTTAACTGACAAAGCATATTATTCTATTAATGATTACTTGGATGATAAAAACGCATGGTGTCTACATACTTCTTTATCTAGCTCTGTGACTTCGCAAACGTTCACTGACAAAGCCTCTATACAGCTATTCATATTGTAAAAACGGGAATTTTCAAACGCTATTCATATTGTAAGAACGGCGACTTTCTAAGAAAGTCGCAACCACTCACCCTGATGAAGACTCTCGGAATGAGTCGAAACATAGTCGGTGCCTTCACCGATAGTGCAGTACGTGAAAATTCCCGTTTGTACAATATGAATAGCCAAGTTCACGATAGTTTTTGTCTCTATACAGCTGCCACCATTTGACATGTTATGATATGTGATTGACAAGGCCTCTGTAAATACCGCCGCTACGTATTAAATATATAATTGTTATATATGTGACATATCAATTAAGATTTTACATTAATTTACATGTAATTTTATGACAAAGCCCCTATACAGCTGCATCATAACTATTTCTGTTTGTACCTGTTTTTTTTTCAATTGCGACCTAACTGTAAGCTGACGTAACCAAGTGTTCTATATGTCCCTATGGTTTGAAATAAATGAATACTGAATAACGATGACATTCAAAGCAACGAAATATGTCAAAAGAGACAATTCTAATTTTCTTTTCTAAAGACACTTAAATTATTGATAGAGCGCTTTTCCGCTAATGACGATTTTAATAAATAAATTATAAATAATGCTGGATATTTTCACACAGAATCATCTAGCCCCAAACTAAGCAGAGCTTGTATTACGGGAACTACATGACTGATATACTACTTATATATTTATTTCTTGTAAATATTATACATAGAAAACACCCAGACCAAAAAAAACGGCATGTTCAAGCTTAGAGTAAAACCTCTCCTTGTGAATATTTAATATGTATTATACTTATACTATGCATAACCGAAACAATACAGTCATGGCTGACGACATAGAAACACTGATTGAGGTTGACCGCCTCACCGCTCCCCCTCGCGGTTTTGCAGTCACTTGTGATGTACCGCTGTCTTCTATTATTTATAGATGAAGTTTGTCAAACTAGATATAGGCTCATTTCGTTTGAATCGTTCTGTTTTGACAATGCTAGTTAACTCATAACCGAAACAATACAGTCATGGCGACGACATAGTAACACTGATTGAGGTTGGCCGCATCACCGCTCCCCCTCGCGGTTTTGCGGTCACTTGTGATGTACCGCTGTCTTCTATTATTTATAAATGAAGTTTGTCAAACTAGATATATGCTCATTCCGTTTGAATCGTGCTGTTTTGACAATGCTAGTTAACTCATAACCGAAACAATACAGTCATGGCGACGACATAGTAACACTGATTGAGGTTGGCCGCCTCACCGCTCCCCCTCGCGGTTTTGCAGTCACTTGTGATGTACCGCTGTCTTCTATTATTTATAGATGAAGTTTGTCAAACTAGATATAGGCTCATTTCGTTTGAATCGTTCTGTTTTGACAATGCTAGTTAACTCATAACCGAAACAATACTACAGATATACACTACAGATATTTTAGTCTGTCCTGGTTAATAGCCACACTGACACCTTTGTCTGAATTAGTTGTAATTCGAAATATACGTTAATGTCACAAAATGTGTAAATGCGGATTAAAAACTAGATTTTCTTTCTTTCTTTTTCTCATTCAAAATACATCACTGAGATCACAAAATACATAAAATCCTGAGATACTGTAAAACTCAATCAAGAAGACAGTTAAAAGCTAATGAATAGCATTTGCAAAGAAATTAACTCATTTTAAATATATGCTGTCCAATTAATTGAGAGTTTTCCCTTTTTTAAGTCGCTTAAAAAGCCTTAAGGCACTTTTTTACGGATTGTTTTCTAGGTTTCTAAAGTTACTTTTTGCAAATTGATTTACAATGTGGTAGCACGATTTTTGCAGAGAAACATGCTTTAAAACTTCTGTTTTTCAAGGTTTCTTTTGATATTCGAGATTATTACGAGCTTTTATTCACACCTCAGTGCACTTTTCATAGCTCGCGCTGCCTGTGTACAAAATCACACCAGGTGTATTTTCAGCGCGTATATAATAAATATGTATCACGTTTAGCTAATAATAAAGCTAAAGAGGTTGTTTGTTTCAACGTGCTGATCACTGCAACTACCGGTCGGATTAAAAATATATTTTTGCGTTTGATAGCCCAGTTCTTGAGGAAGGTATTTTAGATTTTCTTTCTTTCTTTTTCTCTTTCAAAATACATCATCACAAAATACATAAGAACCTGAGATACTGTAAAACTCAATCAAGGCTATTTAACATTACGCTACAACCCTTAGGAGCCGAGCAAAGGAAGTAATAAAGCGGTCGGGCGATGGACCGAGGGCGGGGCGAGGCACAGCTAGTGTATGAATAAAAGAAATGTGTAGGCACACTACAGTTTAGTTGCATTGTACGACAAAGTATTTTTCAAGATATGAATAGCTTTTGTGTTATTCTAATGTATAAGCTATATTACTGTAAAGTTTCATCAAAATCCGTTCAGTAGTTTTTGCGTGAAAGAGTAACAAACATCCATCCTCACAAACTTTCTCGTTTATAATATTAGTAGGATTTCAAGAGACCACACGGGGAACATTATCTGCACAACGTAAAAAAAACATTCAATTGGGGCCAAGTATTAAGCCCTGGCATATAAACAAAAATTATCTATATTGGTATAGCCTGGAATTCAGAACCTCCTCCTTTTTTTTAAAGTCGGTTAAACATGTAAATGCAACTTGGCGCGTATGAACGAACAAAAACCGCCGCTTTGTGAAACGGGTTTCCCTACTTTTATTTTTCACTTCACAATTTTGTATTTATTCTGACTTAAGTTTTTTAAACAATATGTGCACCGATTCTTACATCAGTTTTCAGAATCGGTTCACAAATATTGCGTTATTAAGATATCATGAAAACAACTCTAATTTCCAAACTTTTTAGCCTTTGTCCGAAGCCAAAACAGCTGATTTTTACCAAAAATTACATTCCATAATTTTCAGTAAAATCCTAACTCCTTTCAAATTAGGTAGGCTGTTGATATTTTTGCACATTATTTCGTACTCATTACTCGAGTTACCTACTTATTTCATGTTTTTAATAGGTATCCTTATACTTTTTGTAAGCTTCATATTTATTATTCATATTCTAGGACCTGTTATACCATACCTTCCAGATATTACCCAATTGCTCGGCAATTAGGGCACGACACATATCGCAACATGAGCCCAAATGTTTGCCAAAGCGTCTCAATATTATGAGCAAACAACCCCAGGGTTCTGCACACGATCAAAGTGATTATCAAAGTGTTTTGCACACGGGCAAAGTAAGCGAGGAGAGGGTTTTATAATTCAAAGTTGGGGATTAATATACACGGTATAAATCATCAACTTATTTTAAAAATATATACAACAGATATATACGTAGTTCTAACTCCACATACGGATTCTCTGTGTTGCAGACCTATGTTCCAAATTTCAGATTTCCAAATTTATTAGTTTTGGCTGTCCGTTGATAGATCAGTCAGTTAGTCAATCAGTCGGTCAAGACAAACGATAATAAGTTTAGATGATGGTTGGTAAGTATTTATTTCAATTTATTTTCAAGGTTCTCCCACGCGATTGCCGCGGCATCCAGATATAGATAGACAGAAATATTTTAATAACTAATACCGATTAATCTCTCTCTTGCTTAGAGTTATTGAATAGTGAATTAATGCAGTCCTGATAATGCTTTGTAGAGAGACGAAATACCAGTCAATTTGTTTTTTTTTTTCACAAGTAGATATAACGCGTACAGTTATGTATTGTGTCTAACTCAAAGGATGCAGAATTCGTTACAAAATATATCTATCTCTTGAATATCTCAGATTGTATTTCTGAAAATTCTCGCCTGAGTTCATTTCTATCGGCTGGTGTTATATCTTCTAGAGGCTGATGAAAGAAATAAATATAATGACATTCCCTTGTCAATACATTTATGAAAATCTGATGTATGTTCACAAAAATATTAATTTGTTTAAGAAAAAAAGCGATAATCACAATGTTAATACTAGAAATAAAGATAAACTCGCTGTTGCCACTTGTAGACTCCATAAAGTTCGTTTAAAGGGCACGGTGTACGCTTTTATAACAAACTCCCAAGAGATATACAAAAATTATCAATTAACAAATATAAAAACGTAATTAAACAAAAGCTTTATAAAAAGGCATACTATAAAATATCTGATTATTTAGATGACAAAAACTCTTGGGATTGAAAATGCTCCAACTCGAACCTATTGTTTTGTAAAAGAATCATTAAAAAGAATAACCAGCCTTGTTTTTTGCCTTTCTTTCCTGGCTTGGTCGCGGAGGAACAGGCACCTAGATAAAAACCGACGTTTCAAAGTGGTCCTTGTGATTTTATTGAATAAATGAATTTTGACTTTGACTTTGACTTGACTTTGACATTGATATGAGAATGCTGTGGTTTTATAATACCTACTATACTGTTATTTATAAAACCGAAATAATGATAGTATGACAAAGCCTTAGATTATCGTTTTTATGACTGGTGGTGATAACGAAGGAAAAAAAATAACTATCTGAGAAAGAATAGTATCTGAGGCTACGCTCTGCCGTTACTAATCCGGTTTTATAAATAGCAGGGCAAATGTTCTAAGTGAACTCAGGTCATCAATCCATTGTAAATCTATTTCCGTCATCAATAAAAAGTGCTGCCAACATGTTGCCAAATAAATAAATCACTAACAAAGGTAAAGCTATTACGTCTCATAACGAATTCTGCTCTCGTTCATATGAGACACGCGGAGTTAAAACGGTTAGGGATCTTCACTCACTGTAGGTTGGCCACGAAATGCACCATTTCTGGATTATTCCACCGGGTTCATTCGACCATTGATATATTTTTTTATTTTAAAATTCACTAGCTTTGATTCTCTAATACCTATACCAACTCAATTTAAACTGTCGCTCTCTTTTACTGATAGTGCACGTAAGAAAGAGAAGGCAAGAATTTTACTCCTGTCAAATTAGTTTACGTGTCGCTCTTCTTCGTGTTTATAGTCAGCATGTTTTGAAATCACGACTAAACTTATATGGAAAATTTAATCTAACTAATTTGACAGCACTTAAATTGTTGCTATCTCTTTCTTTTGTTAGTATTAGTAAAGAGAGCGATAGATAACATTAAGTTTAGTTGGTGTACAAGAGAATCGACGCCACTGTCTGGGTAATAAATATCCATTTATTGCTGTGACCGGTAATATTTATACAAGTACATGTAGGTACACACCCACCTCGGAGTTTTACATTTCATTGCGAGATATAATCTGAAATGAAGAAATCCTTAAGTGCGATAAAATAGTAACATGTATCTTATAGTTAATAACTTGAAGTGGCAATAGGCAGGACATATAGCATACAAAACCGACAAACACTGCAAAAAACAGGTCCTCAAAAAAATATGTATGATTTGTGCTCTGCTGATCCTCTGTTTATCCTTGATGTATTAATTTATCCGCTACAGAGAAGATAAAACTCCGTAAACTATAGAAGCCACTATAGAACTATACAAGCCATTGACTGAAGCTGCAAAAAAAACAATACGATATAGCTACAGTTTAATGCAAAGGCCCAAGTGTGTTTCGGTAACCTGTGTGCCCAGTACCTTTTAGACTTACAGAAATTACCGAAACAGAACTAACAAGAGAATTGTTTCCCACATTTACTTTCACCGTTCAAATAAAACCTCAGCCTAACCAAACGGCCTAAATAGTCTCATTACATTTGCAAAACATGGACGCCCTACTCAACCCTTGTCTGCCTAAAAATAGCACGTGTATTCATTTAGCTGTTCTATGTGGACTTAATTCTTGTGTTCACTTTTCGGATGGTACTGTGGCACTTTCAAGACATAGACAAGATCGGGTGTATAACTATGTATGTACTAGCACAGAGGTTGGTGTCCTAAGAGAGGGGAGGTATGTCCAAGAAAACACCCCTTGTTCCAAATTCCAATTGAGCTTATTGATCAAAATATTATTTAGCTTGTATACGTACGCTCGAAACACATCGATAGCGCGACTTAGGATTCGGCATTATTTAGTCGCGACATCTAATTGTGAATTGTGGCAACTTATGAAAATACCTTTAAACATCGGGAAATCACACATATTAACATGATAAACTAACTAGTATTTTAATACAGCGTATTACTATTCGTACTTTTTCAATAATATGTTTATGGTACAAAATGACGCGATATTGGAGAGCCAAAAAAATATGAAATTAATTTTATCCGCTGCACGCTGCGGCGGCCGCCGCTTCGAATTTGCGGATTGGCAATTAAATTACCGAGGCTGCCCATCCATTATCGATAGAGTGGCTTTACTCCATGGATAATAGATCTATGTTATCTACGCACTTTCACTTCCACGCGTGATGTGTCATAACAAAGGCTAGTAACTGAAATTCGTGATGTTTATTCAAAGTGCTTTCATCACACCGCCGGTAAAAATAAATATAGATGCCTGGCTCTAATTTCATTTTCACGGAAAACGGTTTGTATTGAAAATTCACTGAGCTTTTGTCTGTTTCATTCATATATACAAAACACACATCAAAAAAAGCTTGCGATCAGTTTGAATACAATAAATTGCTTAGTGGGAAATTACAATTATATTCCAAAAATACATCGATGGGACCGAATAGCGACCAATTTACCAATTTTTTTTTTATAACTATGTTGAAATACTATCAAAAACTATAAAACGAAAGAATTCCTACTGTTTAAATGAATGAATTGATTCCTATGAAAAAACTATTATAAGGAAAAAAAAAATGGAAAATATTTCAACTTGATGATCGCAAACTTTTTTGATTTTTATGGGCAGTATCTGGTAGAAATCCTTCAAACCGGGATAAAGCAATGCAATAATTTCTTATCTAGTTAATCTTTATGCAGAGACCTCGTCCAGATGATTTTTTTCAAAAGGATCCTTTCAGACATGACCTTTTCAGTAGTATATTTCTTTGCCTAAGTATTCCGTATTTACTTTGCTCTGAAAGTAGCGACTATAGTAGGATCTAATATTAGAGATTTAAACAAATAATAGTCTTTTCCTAATCAGCTTATAGATATGTCCTTGATACACGCTTCAGTATATGCCTAGGATATTAGGAACGGCACGGCATCTTTATTGCGGTTCTATTATTAGACCATCCCAATATTTCCCGAAAATTGTGTTTCAGTGCGTTACCTTCTCAATAAAGCCAACGTTCACAAATTAATATAGAACACCAAGTTTGAAAATCGAACACCAAATTGTTTCATGAATTTCGCAGTTTCCGAAAATCCGTTCCATTCAAAATTAAGCCGTGCCCTGGCAATTTAATTTGAATTTTGAACGTGTGGTAAGCGTTCTATTAAATATGTTGTTTTGTTCATAAAAGCTTACATTAGAGAATTACATGTAGGTACAATTGACGTATCTATGCAGAACAGCAAAATCAAAGAGGTTATATGAAATCATATTTTGGGCAGAGTAAATGCCTATACCACCAAGTTTGTGCAATAAAGAATATTATATCTATCTTCTTATCTATTTTTTACCTCGAAATTTTATTGGATTATAAAAACCTTGGTAGGATAGACTGTCAATACCCTAATCGCTAACAATATCATAATGCCAAATAACAAAACGTAAAAATAATACGGTGCCATTTCCCATCACCAGCAATCAACAACTTGTCAATCTGCATTGCAAACATAACAAAACGCTTCATGTTCAGTACAATGGGGAAGCTTGTGGTAGGGTATAAACGGGATATTAATTAATCCAATTGCGGAGTTAAGCCCCACACACTTTGTGAACGAACCTGGCTCGTGTTGTTTTTAAATGTAATTTCCTGGCGATGTTATAGTACATACTTCAATAGCTTTTCATAGTTAAACGTAGTGGTTATTTGCTCTATATTATACTTAGAATATGTACATGCTATATTGGTACCCGGGTAAAAAGTAACCTATGTGTTATTCTGACGTATAAACTATATTACTGTAAAGTTTCATCAGAATCTCTTCAGTAGTTTTTGCGTGAAAGAGACAAACATCCATCCTCACAAACTGTCGCGTTTATAATATTAGTAGGAGTAGGATGCGCCGTGTAGCTTAGTGGACTGCACCTTATTCCTTATTTAATGTTGCCCGGCTGGCTGTTCAGGGTATTTATGAATTAATGACACTCATATGGGTAGGTACACAGTATAATATTGTTATTACAAAATGTTTAAACCACCGAAAACCAAAATCAACTAAGTAGCTTCTGGAAAATCACTCGTCGTAACGCGCGGGACGCTGCACTTCCCTTTTCTTCCGCGTGAGGGCGCTAGGCGTTGGCGCCGACCTAATGTCACTGTCACTCATGCGGCATGGTCCAACTGATAGGCTGGGTTGGATAGAGTAATTAGGTGAACGACTAGGGCATCGCGCTACACTTAACTTCAAAAACTTGTGAACTACCTTCCTTGTGAATCTCACTGCGCTGTCCTAACAGTTTCTTCTCTAAAACTATACTAATACAATTTTCGCACAGAACGAGCCATAGTTTTAAAGATTCAACTCGTGTCCAAACCTACATGGGAGTAATTCGAATGGGTCACGAGGTCCTCCATCACCCTATAAAATTTGGGCCATTTCACTTGAATCACTCGTACATTTTCTTATTATTATGGCCCGGAGCGAAGTCGAATAAATTCCAACCTTCACTAAGTCCCTATTTCATCAAAACGGGCATCATTTGATGAAATTGGACAATACTATCTATTGACAAGACCTTTGGCTCGATCTAAACGAAACCTTCCAATCACATTGAAAAGCGGATATCCTGCCATCAGAAATCTTTATTAAACTTTCTTCCTCAAGACTTGTTTTTTCATCAATGTTTCGATTGAGAATTTTTCAAACTGTGATCCAGTTTGCAAAATTCTTAATCGAAAGTCTTCAAGTTATGAAAATATTTTCTCTGATCAATTGGAAGTTATTAAGACTAAAGTTTTATGGAATTTGCAGCATCGTCATTATCATCTACAGCATAAACAAGTCCGCTGCTGTACATAATATAGGCCTCTCCCAAAGAGTGCCATGACGAACGATCTTGAGCCGCCTTAATCCACTAACCTATAGCAACGGTTCATCGGGTGGAGGGCCGGCACGTTGCATAGTTCGGTTCGTGGTTATCATTCGAGAACCTACAATACCCTAGCGGTGCTCGGTTCTGTAAGCTGCAGGACCTGTCGATTGCCATTAGCTAATTCTCATTCTTAGTAAAAAAGTTTTTAGTTTTACTGAAAGCATTATTTTATCCAACCCATTTCACTTCGAATTAGATTACTTGTTAATACACAATCTCAAACTTAGTCCTATAAATGCTTTATATTGTCAGTTAATGTCGTAAACCACTCTCGAAATTCCTTTCACCTGCTTCACGCTAACGTTTCAAAGGAGATCGAATTGCATTTCGCTAGGAAGTAGGAACCTTCCGTAGATACAGTACCTACTTACGAGCCGAGAGGCGACAGTCCTCAAGCTTACCCATCGAATACCAGAATTAGTCCTACATAAAGTAAGAGATTACGAAATAAAGCTACGAACACTCAGTTAATGGAAGGGTACCCCTTCCATTAACTGAGTGCTGAGATTTTCTCAAGTGACTACGGTATGATGTTTTTAAATTTTTATGGTCGGCAATACACATTCGTTGTTCTGGAGGAGGCCTTTACCCGAGAGGGGTCCTAACTATAATAAAATGATAAATAATAATAATAATTAATAATAATATATACAATAATAATTATTCAATATTAAATAAATTAATTAAAGCATAAATTATCTAGATAAATTAATAAATTGCATGAATAAACAGGCTTTTTTATTTTTTTATTTAATACACATTCTTTGCCTTTGCTGGTGTAGCAATTCTTAAGCAACTCGTGGTAAAAAAGTCGGTACACTGCTTCAGAAAAACCGCTTGGACGGAGCTTAGGAACATTTTTACAAACCCTGTTTCTTAACTGTACCTACCTACAATGCGGTATCCTAATACCAATCACTACGCCTACAAAGAACCGTACGTAACTAGATACTGCATAGGAACTGATTTACTAACTCTCACGAGCGCGTTCTACCGAGATAAACTGATTATGTTCCCTTTGATGTCGTACGACCGTGAAGCTTATACCTCCTAATAGTTTATAGCCAAATATTCATAATGAGTTGTCCTAGCTAGTTATATATTTTACGGTCAGATTAGTTTACCTATTCAATTAAGTATCTGCCTCGGTAAACATACATATTTCAATCTTAAATTAAAACACTTGACGTAGACGTATAGCTATCTATTCGTGTGATTTTATTTCCGTAATTTACATAAATAGGATTTATTATTTATCCATGACATCATTTTGTTGTTTTTCAAAAATGCACAGATGACGCAGTAATAAAAGGTAGGATCTGGACATGGTTTCAGACATTATTGTTTCCAAACATAAAAGGTTTAACTAACCTATAGACGCATGCAACACAAACTATCGCTTGTTTCCGACCCTGAGACAATACCGTTTTGCTTGCTGTTACCACTTGTAGACTCCATAAAGTTAGTAAATCATTTATAGGGCAAGGTGTACGCTTTTATAACAAACTCCCAAGAGATATACAAAAACGTAATTTTACAAAAACTTTATAAAAAGGTTTGCTATAAAATGTCTGATTGTTTAGATGACAAAAACTCTTAGGATTGAAAATGCTCCAACTCGAACCTTTTGTTTTGTAAAAGGATAATAAAAAAGAATAACCAGCCTTGTTTTCTTACCTTTCTTTCCTGGCTTGGTCGCGGAAGAACAGGCAGTAGATAAACCGACGTTTCAAAGTGATCTTGTGATTTTAATGAATAAATGAATTTTGTCTTTGACTTTGACTTTGACTTTGACTTTGACTTTGACTTTGACTTTGACTTTGACTTTGACTTTGACTTTGACTTTGACTTTGACTTTGACTTTGACTTTGACTTTGACTTTGACTTTGACTTTGACTTTGACTTTGACTTTGACTTTGACTTTGACTTTGACTTTGACTTTGACTTTGACTTTGACTTTGACGTTGACTGGGACTTTGAATTTGACTTTGACTTTGACTTTGACTTTGACTTTGACTTTGACTTTGACTTTGACTTTGTCTTTGACTTTGACTTTGACTTTGACTTTGACTTTGACTTTGACTTTGACTTTGACTTTGACTTTGACTTTGACTTTGACTTTGACTTTGACTTTGACTTTGACTTTGACTTTGACTTTGACTTTGACTTTGACTTTGACTTTGACTTTGACTTTGACTTTGACTTTGACTTTGACTTTGACTTTGACTTTGACTTTGACTTTGACTTTGACTTTGACTTTGACTTTGACTTTGACTTTGACTTTGACTTTGACTTTGACTTTGACTTTGACTTTGACTTTGACTTTGACTTTGACTTTGACTTTGACTTTGACTTTGAAACATAGCGGGTGAAACATGTGGCTATTATTCTCCAGCACCTTCAATCCGAAATACAACAATACTAGCTACTGCTTAGCGGCAGAAATAGATATAGGAGCTAACAGTGGCCCGGACGAGCTCTTCACAAGGAGATCTACTACTCTTAGTATTTATTTATTTAACTAATTATGTAGGTACAATAGTTAATTAGTGGTATCTTTAAACCTATGTAAGATTTGTCTAGACACTAGGTTCTCGAGGTGTTACTGTATTTGAAACAAGAGTGCACAACAAAAACATGAGTAATAATTAGGAATTGAACTTACATTGGCCTCGATTCTGTAGTACACTAACTAAACTTAATTTAAAATGTCGCTCTTTTTTACTGATAGTGTACGCAAGAAAGAGATGCAAGAATTTTACTCCTGTCAAATCAGTTTAAGTGCCGCTTTTCTTCGTGTTTATAGTCAGCATGTTTTGAAATTACGACTAATTTAACTACGAATCTGACTAATTTGACAGCACTTAAATTGTAGCTATCTCTTTCTTGCTTGCACTATCAGTAAAAGAGAGCGACAGTTTAAATTAAGTTTGGTTAGTGTACTACAAAATCGAGGCCACTATAAACTTTACTGTATGTACATAATTTTTATGAAGCGACCGCACACAGTAGATACAATGTTGAATTTTAGGATTTTGACAATAATAATGAGTTACTTCTACTCATAGGTATAAGATACCAATATTACGCGCAAAAATAAAAGCATCTTTATTCGATGACTAAAATAAAAAGCTTTCATTTTGTACAAAACTCTGATTCCTACCTAAATATTTTCACGCACGCCTCTGACTTCAAAAGGCATTTTATTCATTTTGCATATTTTTGCGTCAGGTAATTGGATATGCGGGGATTGGAGAGAATGAAGTTAGCGGCTTCAAGTAAAAAATAAATATCGGCTGCGGAGCAAAAACTTGGCGTAAAGACCGCATTTGATGTTCAGTTCATATTATGATAATTTAAACAAAAAACACTTTATTGTACACCACAAGATAATAAAATAAACAAATATAAGTAAAAGTTAAATGAAACTTAGGTTGTTGTACAAAAGATAAACTGGCTACTATCCCCCGAACTAGTGTGAAAACTGTATCTCGGAGGCGTGTTTACATCCTCACTGGACAGTCCTCACTAACACATGGCAGAGCCTTTTCGTTTCGTAATAGTGTTTTTTTAGAAATATGAATAAAAATATACAACAAAATATTACAACTATATAGGTACTTTAAAAACGGTTTTTTTAAACTAAAGAAAATAAGACCGTTTCCTACCTGTAGTTATAGGACTATATACGTAACAGATAGTTACAGATAGTTAACACATTTCAAGTCACCACAATTAACCACCGATATTATAATACAAGTACCACAGATAATGTACGCAGTCACCGTAACTATCATATGTAGGGTAACAATTTTAGGTAAATAAATGCCTACATTGTTTTAATATAACTTCACTGTGTAAATGAATAAGGACACCGTATAATTGTTATTTGAGTTAACCTTTGATGTTAGTTTGTAAATATGAACGACAAAGCTTGCTCCAAAACAATAGATTTAATGTCCTTTATGCGGCCATGGAGGTGTAAAGATAAAGCGTATTCCATCAATAGAGCCCGGGTATCACTTGTTATTATACAGTGAAAGTACCGAAGGGTTACAGTGGATCACTGTTTATGGTACAGTGAATAAAAGTGTGGTAAAAGTTTATTGCGTGTACAGTTAACACGTAAAACGGTGAAGGGAAACATCGTGAGAAAACTGGCTTGGGCTAGAAGCAAAAACTCGAAGGCATATGCCTTCGGTTAGCAGCATTGCTTGTTACCGCAGGGTTTTTTTAAGAAATAAACTTAGTTTTACTCTGACCAGATTGGAGACGTTCTGGAGAAAGGTCAGGTCAAGAGTACCCAAAACTGGCGAGCATGTATGAAGAATGTAATGAGAGTGAATGAAGCAAAAGAAGTATGTCAGGATCGTAGCAAGTGGAAATCCGTAGTCTCTGCCTTCCCCTCCGGGAAACAGGCGTGAGTTTATGTATGTATGGATCTAAGGATCTCTATCATCGAGATTACAGTAGTGAGCGTGTTTGTTTTTGTTTTTATAAGCCTGCGCGACCACAAATAATCCTACTTGATTCCATCAAATAAAGTGAGAGCAAAATAATTTAGAAGTTGAGTCTGTCCGCGGTGGCATGGAAATTGCCTTGTTGCCTTTAACAGTGACTGTTTTGTAACTGCCTTTTGTACTAAGATTTATTGAAAAACTACCCGCTACGCATGGTTTCGCCCGCGCGGTAGGTACATGGAAAAAAATTGCCTGTGTTATTCTAGGTCACGTACTATACCTATTCCACATTTGATCTAAAACGATCCAGCCTTTACGGAGATTATTAACAACATTTTGACGTACTCATTTAGAAGTGCGAGTTCGATTCCCGCTGCAGGACAAATGTTTGCATGTTCTGCGGATATTTGCTCTGGGTCTGGGTGTTATGTTACTACGAAACTCGTAGATACCCACAATACAGGGAATCCTGTCAAACGTTACTCGCTTAACTTATAAACTAAGTACATGTCATGACTGATATATTACTTTTTTTTATAAATACATACATATTAATTAAATAGAAAAAAACAAGACCCGAGGCAAATATTTGCATTTGTAACTAAACATTTGTACCGAGGCGGGAATCGAACCCGCAACCTGTTACGTCTCAGGTGGGCCTTCAACCACTGCGCAACAGAGGTCGTCTGTAAATAAATGAGAATAATTAATTTGAAGCGATTGCTTATACATTAATAAATAAAACTGAAAATCTCCAAAAAGTTAAAAATAAAATGTATAAAAACTTACTATTTAATTTATTCCTAAAATTTTGCATTTAATGTTTATGAAATTATGAAAAGAAAAGTTTGAATTAAATTATTTATCCTAGAAAAAAAATGATGACTCATATTAAGTTAGTAACAATAATAATATTATTAAATAATAAAAATTACAGGTCTTTTTACATAATATGGTGTAATATCCGAAATAAATATAAATACCTATACAGGCGGACAAAAATACATTATCAACTTTTTGTCATATTTGCAATTTTCGTAAAAGACGGCGAGCGAGCTCTCGATGCATAACAAAATAAGTGACACAAAGGACGAACTAAAGTGATGCTGTTGGGATTTTTTCTGACGTTACTTTGAATGAGGGAATGAAAGATGTAATGTTGCAGTATAATGTCTATTTTCAGATTCTTATTCTATTCTTATTCGATTGGTACGCGTCAATACAAAATGTACACAGACTATTCGGCTAACGGGAAGTGACTGTCAGGCGAGAACTAAAAACCTAAGACTGTTTACGTTTTACTAAGATAGGCATCAATTTGGCCCTTAAAAAAAGTGTGAAAATGTTACAAATGACTATTCAGAAGTTCACTGTTTCCTAGACCTAATTATTATATTGAATCACCCTTCCGAACCCCTTTATATATTTTAATTCTCACGATTCGGCAGCTCTGTCTTATCATGTGAAAATGTTGACTTACCTACATAATGTATTATATTGTAATACAGATGTATAATGTATTTGTTTATTTGTAGGAGGTAGTCCCTAGAACTACTGAACTGATAAAAACAAAACACTTATAGAAAGCTACGCAATCAATCCTACTATAATATTATAAACGCAAAAGTTTGTGAGGATGGATGTTTGTTACTCTTTCACGCAAAAACTACGAAACGGATTTTTATAAAACTTCACAGTAATATAGATTATACATCAGAATAACACATACGCTACTTTTTATCCGGATACCATGCGGGCGAAGCCGTGGGCAGAAGCTAGTAATATTATAAACGCGAAAGTTTGTGAGGATAGATGTTTGTAACTCTTTCACGCAAAAACTACTGAACGGATTTTAATTAAACTTTACAGTAATATAGCGTATACATCAGAATAACATGGGCTGCTTTTTATCTGGGTACCATTTGGGCAAAGCCGTGGGCAGAAGCTAGTAATTTAATAAACGTTTTCAGATCAAAATATCTATATTAAAAAAATATTCGGTAGAAAAATCGTTACTTCGTTGTTTTATTCACGTGCTGACCAAATGGTGCGTGAAAATAATATACATTCAAAATAAGTCAACCAAACGATATATTGTTCTAAAAACGTTTTATAAATTACACGGACAAGGCACGGGGCACTTCACCAAATTCTTCACTTCAAACAATGAAAACCTCTTCCTTTTTATAAAGTCGGTTAAAATAGAGCGGCGGCTAATCTAAACCACATTATGGTAAGCTTATGGAAATCTACTTTAGCTGGAGATTTTATCCCTCTCTATGTACATCTACTCAGGTAGATAAATGAAGTGTTGTTTTTTTCTAAATAAGCCCCATCGTTGTCTTAGACCCGCCTGCCCTATATACCTATAGTTATATAGTGCATATAACCAGCCTGGTTTTCTTGTCTTCCTTTCCTGGCTTGGTCGCGGAGGAACAGGCAATAGATAAAACCGACGTTTCAAAGTGATCCTTGTGATTTTAATAAATAAATGAATTTTAACTTTGTTTTAACTTTGACTTTGACTTTGACTTTGACTTTGACTTTGGCTTTGACTTTGACTTTGACTTTGACTTTGGTTTTAACTGTGTCTGTGACTTTGAATTTGACTTTTACTTTGACTTTGACTTTGACTTTGACTTTGACTTTGACTTTGACTTTGACTTTGACTTTGACTTTGACTTTGACTTTGACTTTGACTTTGCCTTTGACTTTGACTTTGACTTTGACTTTGTCTTTGACTTTGACTCTGACTTTGACTTTGACTTTGACTTTGACTTTGACTTTGACTTTGACTTTGACTTTGACTTTGACTTTGACTTTGACTTTGACTTTGACTTTGACTTTGACTTTGACTTTGACTTTGACTTTGACTTTGACTTTGACTTTGACTTTGACTTTGACTTTGACTTTGACTTTGACTTTGACTTTGACTTTGACTTTGACTTTGACTTTGACTTTGACTTTGACTTTGACTTATCTTAAGCATGACTTTGACTTATCTTAAGCATGACTTAGTAACAGAGATGTACGAAAAAACGACGGTAAAAGATTGCAGATGTGCCATGTTACTACAAAAATAACGGTGGCAGTGGCGGCGGTGGTAGCGATCAATACATTCACGCAAACTTTGACAACCATTTTCCTTCGTCACTAGTTTGACCGGGCCCTAACTTATAAAAATGTTGATCTTTATAAGTCTATAAGATCCCGGTAAAATCAAGAGATAATTAACTAAACACTGTTTCATCTTTTTCAAATTCAACACAAGAAAACCAAAGCTTTGAGCTACGCAATTTTAAAATTAGCATGCAAGTATCCTAAAGATATATTTAATCAACCCCCTAATTACACTAGCAAAATGGCTATGAGAACATGACAATGGCATTAATTTAGCCAAGCTTAGCAATGTCCACATAGGAACGTTTAGGTCGGGAAGTGTCACATTATGTAAATGGCAGTAACAAACCTGCCAAAATTTCTTTTTTTATATGACTCGTTCCCCGTTCCTTTTCAGAGGTCTCATTTGGTTTCCGATAATTGGGATAACGAGCGTGAAATGATATACACATTTCAAATTTCGTACACACAAGTGAGGGGTCCTTCAGCTATAACCTACCTTTTTTTCGATATACTTTAGTCTGTAACAATAGAACGGCTTCGGTCTATAATTTGTGTACTTATGCTAAAAAAACCTTAGACAAATTGCAAGAATTTATTTACACTTTATGCAACGGATTTTAGCCCATTTATTAGTTTGTCGTAGATATTTGTGCTACGCTCCTCAACGTTTCATTTGATTCTATTGTTTCGCCAGTATCTTTGACGTTCGTCGGAAAAACTCTATTGATATTTGAAATATTTTTACTTGTAGTAAAAACCTAAAACGTCGTGTACACTTTTATTATTATCAAATAATGACTAGATATAATTTTCAAAATTTAGGATTCAATTGAGAATTAGCTACGAAACGTTAGCAGTCGACGGAAACTATTTATAATAAGCCATATTTCAATTTTTAAATAAGCATCCATATTTTTAAACATCCTACTAATATTATAAACGCGAAAGTTTGTGAGGATGGATGTTTGTTACTCTTTCACGCAAAAACTACAGAACGGAGTTTGATGAAACTTCACAGTAATATAGCTTTTACATCAGAATAAGACATAGGCTACTACGCGGGCGAAGCCGTGGGCAGAAGCTAGTGCATCCATATTATTGTTTGTGTCGTCCTTCTTCACAAAATACTTTTTTTCTAAATAAATATAATAATAATAACAATAATGGTAATTAATATCTTTAGAAATATTATACGTAAAAAGTGTTACATAAAGCACACGATCACACATTGGTGAAGAATAAAAATAAATTAGCCCAAGACTTTTCTACATATGATGGATATCAGATCTATACTCGGTACGGAAATCCGTGGGAATAGCAAACAGGTCAGGTCAGCCAGAGGCACGTCCAAATATAGTATTTGCCACATGCTTACGTTTAGCGTAGTACTTGGTATTAGAATGCTTACTGATGGTACATTATTTTTTAGGGCATGTCGAATGCCTGAAGATGTTTTCCTTCACCGTTGTGAGCACGTGTTATTAATTAAACTAATTTTCCGAGTCAAAAAATCCATTAGAACACAACCAACGATCACGATCTTGTTAAATAAAGGCTTTGTACTTAAATTTGAATTTTCGATCTCCCAGTAACATGAAAAGCCAAAGAAAGCGAATAACCTAATACTCTCATCCGTTCATCTTTTATATACACATCAAAAAAGTTTGCAATCACTTTGAAAACTCAACATATTTTTTGATGTATTGTAATATTATAAAGAAATGTTATACAAACGAGATGTTTCCGTGGTAAGATATGTACATCATTAATCAAAATAAAAATAAAACATTATATTATAAAGTGTATCAAATTAAATTAATGACTACGGAAACGCAACTAAAAGGAAAAATAAAATATTTTCAACTTTACAAAAGGATCGCTAACTTTTTTTGATGTGTGTATGTACCTACCTATCTCTTAATCACAAACATAGCCGTAGGCTGTAGCAGTGTTAAACAAACTTATGTCAGCTTCAGTACCTTTCTTTGTGACTTTTCCAAGATTTAACCGTGAAATTTCTAGTTTTCAACATTATTGTAATACATAGTTTCCAACATTATTGTAAAGTTTTCGGCCTCTACTTTATTTCAACCGACTTCAAAAAAGGAGGAGGTTCTCAATTCATCTGTTTTTTTTGTGTGTATGCTACGCGATATCTTCGCCAATCGTGAACCGATTTTAATGATTCTTTTTTTTATATTAGGTCTTCAAGGATGGTCCATAGAAATTTGATGGAAAAATTACACTTTTATGGCTGATTAAATGGGGGATGAACTTTCATAGTAGAAAGTCCACTTTCTGTAAATAAAAAACGGTTTTGAATTTTTCCAGAAAAAAGAAGTCCTTTTTAATGAATTAATATACAGACGAATACGTCCTCTTTTAACTTTTTTTTGAGAGTCTTGTTTGGGATCAAGTCTATATTTATGACTTTTGGGTGCTTATTTATTTATTTAAAATACCTACTTTCATTTAACTACCAACCTAGACCCAAGGTACTTAGTATCCATACACATTGGTGCACTGACCTAAGTATGTCCGATTGAGATATATGCAGTATGTTTTGTGATTTTTTATACTTTCTTGTCTATATTCAATATTTTTTTAATTACTTTGCTTTCGAAACTCTACATCAAACTTAATATTTTTTCCATCTGCACGAATCTTCAAAGTTTGTCACAAATCGATTTCTTCAAAACTTATAATTTATTGAATACCTATTTAAGGGACGGCTAACTAAATAAAAACGATTTGCATCAACATGTATTAATAGATATTTATTTAGAAACCTTAATCAGAATAGATAAAAAAATAAAGATAGAGTTTGAAGTGTAACAAAAACAGTACAAAATACGTTATACGTTTAAACGTTTACGTAAATACGTTTGCATCAAAATAATGGCAACAGACTAAGCCGCAAAAAGTGAAAATCTAAAAAACCCAGTAAAAAATGTGGAATCCAAACACCAATCCAGTTGAGAAGCGTGTGGTGGTCGGTCGCGTCCGGCCTACCTGGGCGAAGAACCTTCCCGAAGCAAGAGAGGCGGATGATAAGGAGGATCAGGAAGGTTTCATGCCGCACAGCGAGCCACCATCACCGACGGAACCCTTCGGACAGCTCGGCAAGCTGGATGATAAATACAACGTGTTTGGGAAAGTAAGTACTTCTTTTGCACTGAGATTCAAAGCTAATGCCTTCAGTCACGGTAACTAACAACATTATTTAGGTATAGAGTATATCAAAGTTGCTCAAACTAGACCCTGCACTATGGCAGGGTCGGCAACTACCAACCTGTCTGAAAAAATTTCAAGGTGATGTAAATTGGATCCCTTATAAAAACAACGAAGAGAAAGAGAAGAAAATAACATTATTTTTAGAATTCATCGGATTATTTTTATTTGACATTTTTAATCTTGCAACCAACTTCGACCACATCAACACATTCTGTCACTATAGGAAAGTGAACTAGACTCAAAATAGCAAAATCCATTTAAAAACTAAGCTTAATTTTATTTGCATCTTAAAGGTATTAGCGTGAGTGCTCTTTATTTTATTAAAAACGTATACTTTTACTGACGTTTGACGTCACATTAGGCTTTTAATACAATCTTTTAAAGCTTTTCCTAAGCACAAAGGCAGGAGTAAGCTGGCTCCGGTATTAAACTCCCTTTGAAAGCTCCACTTAGGTACTTAGTACCAGGCCTTTAATTTCGATATGGATATTTTCCTGAGTTTTATGAATTCTTTGAGCCTTGTTAATCTACTCATCCCATACTATAAAGCTAAGTTATAATACCTATATAACCTATATACCTATATAAGTTATAATAACCTACAAATTGAAATTTAAGAAAAACATAACGATTTATTAAGTAGGCGTTTCATATTCAATCCTTTTAAGCACTATACAAGGTGTTAAAAGACAACTACCGAAAACTGGGGGTTGCAATCAAACCATGATTCTGAATAAAATTAGCGCAAAAATATGTTGACATATCTACGTCCTTTTCATTTTTTCTAGTTACATATACATAGTACAACATAATAAGTCCATATCTATGTAATTATTTAATTTATAATAGCAAACAACAAATAAAATAAAAAAACAGCAATGTACGCGCAGCAAGCAGATTCCGTCCGTACTACACGAAAAGCTGATCTCGCCCGCGGTTTTTGACGATGGGTACATTGCTGGCTGCCGAAATAAATAAAAATCTTGAAACATTATTTTCTCCGGCTATAATTTTTTTTCGGACAACTTTTTTTTGTTGGGTTTTGGGGTCCTGTACCACCCCCTTTCGTTTTCAGTAGTCGTCTTTTTGCTAGTTGCTAGTTTATATTATACTCCCTGTATAATATAAACTAGCAACTTCACCCGCATGGTACCCGGATAAAAAATAACCGATGAAAAGAAGTTCTTACCGTTAAGGCAGCTTACGTAAGAAATGCATTCGCTTTTCTTTTTCGTCGACTTACGTTGCAAAATTGGTTCCCACGAAAAGCCCTTTAATTTTAACTGGATAATATATATTCAGTGTCCACCTTATATATCCTATACCCTATGTTAAGGTTCATTCTATATTTAGTGAAATAGTTATTGAAATCGGATGAGTAGATACTTAGTTTCAAAGTTACTTCTACAAACTTTACCCCTTGATAAAATTAATATTTTAGATAAGTTATTACTAACGTATAAGTATTATTCGCTTTATAAATTCTCTGTTACCCTAAACATCAAAGATGTCGCAAGAGCCGAGCAACTATCAAGTAACTATAACTTTATCAAGTTTTGCACGCTTTTCAATTTATCTTTTTTTTTTATTATCTATAGTTTTCATATTTTTTTTCAGGTGATGTTGCTAGGCGACAGCGGTGTCGGGAAGACTTGCATGCTCGTCCGTTTCCGGGACGGCCATTTTCTCGCCGGAAACTACATATCCACCGTCGGCATCGACTTCCGGGTACAGGACGAAATCACTACTCAATATCCTATAATGTCCCGTTCTCAGCGTGAAGCTAATTTTGACTTTTTGTTCAGGAAAATAATTGTCTGTTAGGTATTTATAAAACTGCGTTTTGTAAAATGAACTATGCATAAACTTTGAAAATGAGGAATATTATTGAGGGATATTGGCTTGTAATTATTCGTTCACTGAGCAGATGTTCGTTCAGTGGTACAGTATATGATTTTGCTGTACAAAATCATGCTCTGTAACGTAAGCAGTAAGATTCAATTTTAAAAGAACATCGTGATTCGTTCACCGAGATCAAACGAAGTCGCATCACGTGAGTGCGTGCTCTTCATTTGGCTCTATAGTTCGTTCGTAAAGAAAGACCGGTGATGACCTATTAGTACTATTGAAATAATAAGGATCATTTCGAGGAATAGTTCGTTCTCGTTCACTAGTTGGAATTCATTCCTAATCATTATTCGTACATGAACTATGCAAGACTGCCTGTTATTTTAAAAGCTACGTTTTGCAAAAAGTACTAGGTAGGTATGCATCTGGGTACCTACCTGTAGGCTCTAATACGTTTTATACATTATGCAATGCGAAAATCGCATGCTAGATTGCATAGTAATAGGTAAAAAAAAATGAAGGCTCCGCCCGGGATATTTAAGGAATGTACCTACCTGGCAACTAAATTTTTTGGCGGGTACAACCATGTGGTAGGCCAAACGCCTGCGCTTTAGCGATAAATTGCACATGAACAATGTAAAGAGGCTTTTTTATGTAATGGTAAATTTATTGCCGACAAAAGTCTAGAGCATAATCAACAGTTTAATAAAAAAAAATAGAAAGGCATTTGTCGATAACGTTGATCAACTAAAATGTATTGAAAAGTGAAAAAAAAATGTTTTTCGACCTCTTCGACATTTGAAATTGATTAAGTATCATTTATCCTGGCAATTTTATTACAGCTGTATTAACTATAAAAAAATGTTATCGTCAAGGGTTCCAAATTCAAATGGGCCAGTCAACATGCAGCATGCGGCCGGCTACACGCACGCTATTGGTGTTCGAAGCTCAGCGCGTTTTTTCTGTTCCCGCCCCCTTGACTTGACAGCTGTGATTGAATCGGCTGCTTGAGTGATTTATTGTTGCAAAGGTCCTCGATTTTTTGTTTGTTCTGTTTTCGCAGTTTGATTTACGGCAGCTGCCATTTATTTGAGGGTTACGACTACCTATTTCGTTTGGAATAAGATATTATTTTATTTAGTTAGGTAAGTAAGTGATTAAGTACCTAGGTAAGTGGGCATCTGCCTAGAATAAAACATAAACAGTTCTTCGGGAACTAATTAAACTAGGAGTTAGGAACCTAACTTAGCTATCTATAGGAAAGATGTAGGTAGCTTAACCAAAAATAAACACTCTAACTTCTGTATTTCTCATGATTAGGGTTGCTATATCTATTGGCAGGGGCCAACCAGGATAAAAGTGTGAAAACCCCGGATTTTGAAGCTTTAAGCCTATGCATATAGGTATCAAAAGTGTTTTTTAAAGTTTCTTAGTAAAATAAAAAATAATTTCGGCCGTGTATTTTCGGTAGATGTTCAGTAGCCTAACAAATGAAACCCCGCTCGGATGCTCCCCGGACGCCCTCTAAACTAAGACAAATCCGGGGAAACCCGGACGGATGTCAACCCTACTCATTATGGATATTCTCAGATACTCAGTGTGTACATCTTTGTATCCTCAAAACTCTTTTGTTTGTACATATCCACCAAGTAGGGGGTAGTCAGAGGAACGTCAAATTTAATTCAAAACTAGAACACGTTGTTAGATGGGTAGGAACTATTTGTACCTATGTAATATATATTTATACGATAGAAGAACAACAGCATATTTTCTTTATTATTTTTTCCAAACTCAGATATCAATGAACTTCATAAAATACATCAAACGCCATCTGTCTGCAGAATAAGGTGGTAACGGTTGACGGCATAAAGGTGAAGCTTCAGATTTGGGACACAGCCGGTCAGGAGCGCTTTCGTAGCGTCACACACGCATACTACAGAGATGCACACGGTAAGAAGCTCTATTTATTCGCTCAAGCAACATCATCATTCAGTGGATAACGACTTTATTCTACAGACAATAATTGTTTTTTTTCCTAAAATAAGATAAAACGTATCTATTTAATAATTTTGTTGCTCTACAATTTTACAATGCTACTAACGCCATCTATCCGCTCAGATTTCAACTTTTTGAACTTTGCAATGGTAGAGTTTTGAAAGCTAACACAGAAAAGAATAATTAGAAGAAATGCAACGGTGCTGGCTGATGCTAAGGAAAATTAGCTGGTCCTAGGGTACATACCTATCCGGTATACCTAAATAATTAAATATTCAATTCAAGCCCACTATTGGGTGGCTCTACTTATTGAAGTACATACATAAATTACTAGGTACGTATTAGGTATGGTAAAGAAGGAACATAGGTTGGTACCTGAATAGGTATCAGTTTGACTAGTTATGACTAGTTTGATTTTGTAAGAACAAAACCAATGACATTTAATCAATGTGACCTGGTTAACAGTATTCAATAGAAACATGAACACAAACTCCGTGATGGAAGCCACGTCAGACCAGACGCTGGCCTCGACCTGTTTCCATACGCACTGTGAACAGACTAGCCAACAGTTACTATAGCTTCTGATCTCCAAATGCCTAACCGGATCACGCACACATGCTCCATGCGTCCATACCACGTCTGACACGTTGATTGTGGAACTCGATTCGGTCACACCAAACCAGCTGCGTGCGATCCTTTACGTATTATGTCGCCCTGGTGGGTCCTACTTGTTTTGTAACGAGATCTCGATCAAAAGAAAGAAGTTCAATTATTGGTACCTACAGATTTCGAAGCTATGTCTTATAGATAGGTAATATATATCGATATCTACTAGGTACCTACGACAACTGCATGCACCTTGGTTGATAAAATAATATTATTTGAAATAAAGATGGTATTTTTTTATAATAGGTAAAGATAAAAATGTGTTCCGTAAGACAAGTCTTCCATGATTAGACAAGTCAACCCGAGATCAGAGACATTGCAGAAATATTAATTTTACGAGTTTTCTTGTATTGTTTTAGCTCGTCGAAAGTATGCTTCATAAATTATCCCCCTATTTAATATCTTAGTAGATACCCAAACAAGGCTTAAAATAAAATCCATATTTTCTTGTAGTTTTTATGGTTATTGGTGCTTATGGTTTTTTTAAACCGTTTCTTGTCATCTTAACCCAAACTAAAAAAAAAAGCTACCAACGGCCGAAGCAAGCGTAGCAACATCAAAGATTATTGAAATCTTGAGTGTATAATTATAGGTTGATAAACTTGGCATTTTCTTCATCTGTCATGTAAGGGGCTTCTCATTTCTTTACCCGTTCAGATGTAACCTTAGCAAACACGTTTTGCTTATTTTTCCAACAGCGCTTTTGCTCCTGTACGATGTTACCAACAAGATAAGTTTCGACAACATCCGGGCGTGGCTTGGAGAGATCCGGGAGTACGCACAAGATGATGTTGTCATCATGCTTTTGGGTAAGTATAAACCATCACGCGTGATTGTCACGAAAAACACTGCTAGAACATAATTCTATAGGTACCACAGATAATATAATACACTATACCAAATACCTATATGATATCTGTGCTAGTAATAGTACGAGGTCGCCCTGCGTTAATCAGTTCAAATCTGACCAGGTTCTGGTATGGTGTCCCTGAAAAGGGTATTGTGCAACTGTGATGGATGCAGTGTGCTGAGAACAGTGGCTCGTTTCATCCACGTGTCAATCCTCGAATTTTTGGCTCTCAGGCCCGAGTTATCAACACAATAACGGGTGATTACCTAGGTCTTAATCAGAACTTTTTGATTTCACTCATGTTTTCATAGGAATTTGTCATCATAATATATTGTTAGATTCCATACTACAACGATTCGATTCCACGAAAAGGCTAGACCTTTTTCAAGGAGATTGCTCGCATAAGTCTCTTTGCGCTACATTCAAGCAATTTCCAATCTCTTCACCACGTAGGTTATAGGTTTATACCTATATTACTGGTTGTGTAATCCGACACTATCCATTGCAGGCAACAAATCGGACAGCGGCCTAGAGCGAGCAGTGAAGAGGGAGGAGGGAATGCGCCTCGCGAGAGAGTATCAAGTCGCATTTATGGAGACCTCGGCCAAAACCGGGTTGAACGTAGAGGCTGCCTTCGCTCACGTGGCGCGCTCGCTTGTGGCGAAAGCTAACCCAGCGGATCCTTCGAGGCTAGCGGTGCGCGCGCAGCCCACAGAGGAGCCACGCGCGTCGCCATGTCCACCGTGCTCTTAATTTGAATCTGCCGCGAAAATGGACCAATGATGAACTGAATAGTGTGAAGTGATTGGTGTATCATGTGTTGGGCGCTATACGTTTTGATCCACACTACACTAGAATCATAAACATAAATTATTTTCCATGCAAAGATTTAAATATCGGTCCTACCTATTGTCGGTGAATCCATGTCCTCAACTCCTTCTTTACATAGGTACCTACATTACCTAGATATACCTAA
Source organism: Perizoma flavofasciatum (assembly GCA_958496245.1). Lineage (NCBI taxonomy): Eukaryota > Metazoa > Arthropoda > Insecta > Lepidoptera > Geometridae > Perizoma > Perizoma flavofasciatum. The sequence continues at coordinate 4,558,978 of OY292425.1, read as the reverse complement.
GTACCTACCTTAACTAGCAACTTACTATGAAAGTAGTTACCTAGGTAGGAACTAGGTACCTACCTAAATAGATTGTAAATGTTGTCCTTGAACTTATGTGGAAACTTAGGAAGGTAGGTAGGTACTTTATTATTATTAAATATAGGGTTGCAATCTCTAAAATCTGCCAACCAGGACAAAAAGTGTGAAAACCAAGTATTTTGGAGCTTAAAATCCTGACATATCAACAGTGTATAGGTATTTAAAGTTACTCAGTAAAATACAAAATAATTTTTGTTGCGTAATTTTATTCCGTCACAAATGAAACCTCACTCGGACGCTCCCCCGACGCCCTCTATACCAGGACAAATCCGGGGAAACCCGGACGGATGGCAACCTTAATTACATAGGATATGATGGTACCTACATAAACCTATATAAGAACATAAAGTAGGTACTTGGACTTGCCTATATCTAGGTACCTTTAATAGGTAGGTAGGTAATTACCTCTAATGTATCTATTTTATATGTAGAAGTTGATTGTTGCTTTATGCAGAAATAAAATAGCTACCAATTTTAATGTAAGTAGGTGCCTTGGTAGGTACCCTTACCTTACATAAATAATAAAATGTATCAACAAATCTGTGTGTTTTCTCTTTTTACAACAGTAGGTAGGTAAATATTTCTTCAACTGGGTTGGTAGACAAATACCTCACGCTTACTTTTCCTTTCACGCTAAGGCAAATTTGTCAAGGTAAAACTTGGCAGCTGTCACGTAACTTTTCCACAGCTAATGTCATTCCCATTCAATTCCATCTTTCCGCAGGCGTTAACGTCAACAGAAAGTGGTATTTGTCTAGACCCCATATGTTATAGATACCTATGTTATCTCCATATTATTATATTATAGATACCTTTGATGGCTTGCAGAGTCTTTACAAGCCTCGACAAAGCTTGCATTCAGTATACTTACCTAGGTAGGTATAAGCTTATTTTACCTATACGTATCAAATTCTTAAAATAAGCGTCAAAATAACAGAAGTCATGACAATGAATGCATCTAACAATAGCAACATGGCTTCCATCCAGAGTGAGCATCGGTGATTACGAGTGGAGAAGTTTAGATACCTAGGTAGGTACCTAGGTGAAGTTGCTTGCATAGAGTTGGAGCAATTCATAGTTATAAGCGTTTACAGCCCACCATCTGCCTCATTTGACATTTTTGAAAAAGTTATGGAAGAAATGTTGTTTAAATTATCTAAATCAAATAAATATATTATTACGTGCGGAGATTTTAATGTTAATTTACTAGAAATTAACTCCTTAAATACTAGAATAATTAGTTTATTTCAATCATTTGATTTAAAACCTCAATTTATGGAGCCTACTCGAATAACCGATACTTCGGCCACATGTATAGACAATATCTTTGCCAACATTAAAATTTTAAATAAGAGTTTAATTAGTAATATTAAGTCGGATCATCTTGGACAAATAATTAAAATAGAGGTTCAAACAAAAAAACTTGAAAAAAGAAATATTACTTGTATACCTATGACCAAAGATCGATTGGACAAACTAAAATTGAATTTAACTTCTGTATTTCCATGTTTATATGGTAATTTTAATCCAAATAATTTATACAACACATTTTTTAAGAAATTTAGTGATGTGTTCAATTCAATTTTTACATCGAAATCGATCATGGTCTCTGACGGTAAAAAGTTCAGTGACTGGGCAACAGCGGGAATACATAAAAGCAGGAAGAAATTGTATGATCTTTATGCTGAAAAACAATATAATTTTAATGAGGAGTTTAAAGAACAAGTCAAAAAGTATTCTAAAATTTTTAAAAATGTTTGTCGTGAAGCAAAAGCTTGTCATTTGAGTTCAAAAATTTAAAATAGCCAAGATAAAGTAAAAGCCACTTGGAAAGTAATCAACAGTGAGACTGGAAGAGTCACAACTAAGAACAATAAGTTTAATTTGAAAATTGACAATGCCACCGTCAATCAGGATAGTGATGTAGCTAATGCGTTCGAAAACTTTTTTACCAACATTCCAGTCTCTACCACAAAATCCTTAAACTCCTCTCCCATAGAAGCAGAGTCATTGTTAAAAGAAAACTTAACAGAATGTAAAATACAATTCAAATTTGATCATGTAAATAGTGATGACATCATAAAAGCTTTCAAACTCATAAATGTTAAAAAAACCACGGACCTCTGGGGCATCTCTGTTTGCGTTGTGAAATCATTGATTGGCATTATTGCGCCCGAACTAGCTTTAATATTCAACGAGTGTATTGACTGTGGTGTGTTCCCTGATTTAATGAAACACAGTAAAATAACTCCACTTTTCAAATCGGGTACATGTTCTGACCCTAGTAATTTTAGACCTATATCAGTACTTCCTACATTTAGTAAAATTTTTGAAAAACTAATTTTAAATCAATTGCAAAGACATTTTAAATTAAATAATTTACTGCATAATAAGCAATTCGGATTTAGTAAGGGTCGCTCAACCACTGATGCTGGTATTGAGTTAATATCGCACATATTTGATGCCTGGGAGGAATCTCATGACGCTTTAGGCGTTTTTTGTGATTTGTCAAAGGCATTTGATTGCGTAGACCATGACACATTGATCAGGAAACTACACCATTATGGTATTAGGGGCGTTGCTCTAGACTTTCTCACTTCCTATTTAAGTGACAGAGTACAAAGAGTTGACGTGAATGGAAAACGGTCTCCGGGGTCTCTGGTTACTATCGGTGTACCGCAGGGATCAATTCTTGGTCCATTTTTGTTCTTAGTATACATTAATGATCTACCCCACCTTGTAAGGGACGATCATGAGGTTGTATTGTTTGCAGATGACACGTCACTTTTATTTAAATTAAAGCGACGACAAACCAATTTTGACAATGTAAACAATGCAATCTCTAAGGTTGTAAAATGGTTCAACGTTAACAATCTCCTACTTAATGAAAATAAAACAAAGTGTATTAGATTTATACTACCCAATGTTACACAAGTTAAAGCAAATATCAAAATCAAAGATGAACAGTTGGCTCTTGTGGACACCACCGTATTCTTAGGTATCACCCTAGATAATAAGCTTCCATGGGGTCCTCATATTGATGGGTTATCGAAGAGACTTAGTTCTGCGGCATATGCAGTCAAAAAGATCCGTCTTTATACAGACGTTGACACAGCTAGACTAGTTTACTTCAGCTACTTCCACAGTATTATGTCGTACGGTATACTGCTGTGGGGGAGTGCTGCTGATATCAATACCATTTTTGTGCTGCAGAAGAGGGCTGTTCGAGCAATTTATAATATGGGCCCCAGAGAATCACTTCGTGAAAAGTTTAAAGAAATAAATATAATGACATTCCATTGTCAATACATTTATGAAAATCTGATGTATGTTCACAAAAATATTAATTTGTTTAAGAAAAAAAGCGATAATCACAATGTTAATACTAGAAATAAAGATAAACTCGCTGTTGGAGTCTACGCCACTTGTAGACTCCATAAAGTTGGTAAATCTTTTAAAGGGCACGGTGTACGCTTTTATAACAAACTCCCAAGAGATATACAAAAATTATCAATTAACAAATTTAAAAACGTAATTAAACAAAAGCTTTATAAAAAGGCATACTATAAAATATCTGATTATTTAGATGACAAAAACTCTTGGGATTGAAAATGCTCCAACTCGAACCTATTGTTTTGTAAAAGGATCATTAAAAAGAATAACCAGCCTTGTTTTCTTGCCTTTCTTTCCTGGCTTGGTCGCGGAGGAACAGGCACCTAGATAAAAACCGACGTTTCAAAGTTGTCCTTGTGATTTTATTGAATAAATGAATTTTGACTTTGACTTTGACTTTGACTTTGACCTACCTCATTAGCAAACTCCCAAGAGAAATACAAAAATTGACAGTAAACAAATTAAAAACGAAATCAACAAAAACTTTATAAAAAGGCATAAGTACTATAAAATATCGAATTATTTAGATGACAAAAACTCTTGGGATTGAAAATGCTCCAACTCGATAAAAAATGTAGGTATTGTTTTGTAAAAGTATAATTAAAAAGAATAACCAGCCTGGTTTTCTTGTCTTTCTTCTAGAGGTAGACAAATACCTCACGCTTACTTTTCCTTTCAAGCTAACGCAATTTTTTCACTGTAAAACTTGGCAGCTGTCACGTGACATTTCCACAGCTAATGTCATTTCCATACAATTCAATCTTTCCGCAGGCGTTATCGTCAACAGAAAGTGGTATTTGTCTAGACCCTGGCTTGGTCGCGGAGGAACAGGCAATAGATTAAACCGACGTTTCAAAGTAATCCTTGTGATTTTAATGAATAAATGAATTTTGACTTTGACTTTGACCTCATTAGCACAATGAAATCGAAGTGTGACCTTGATGCTGAAATAAACAGCAGAATAGGTGCAGCAGCTACACCCTTTGCAGCCAAAGTTTCCCTTTGCACGACCTCAAACTCTCCACTGACATAGGTAAGTGGTTATATAACCATACCTAGTACCTACCTAGGTAGGTACGACTGAACCTTATAATATGTAACATGATTAGATGGTCTGACTGTATAAGAAACTCCTTTCTTTTTTCTGTCCTGAATCATGCTAAATGCTAATTTCATCACGTAACTAGATGTACCTACCTAGCTATGTGATGACAGAACGGCGGGATCTTTCAAGTGTCAACTCCTGAAACTTGAAAGATCACGGGTGGCCATCATCTACAAATTTACGTCCATGGAGTACCTAGGTAGGTACCTATTGAAATGCCCAAAATGCGCTCTTACCTACTTTCTCCAACAAAATTAGGTACATATCTAGGTAGGTACCTATGCCAGTCAACCAAGAGAACATTCATTCCACATTCTAACTGCATCAATGATAGGAACCTACCTATTGTTTTGCCATAAACTTACCTACCTAGACTAGATAGGTACATATTACTGATGCTACCTCACCTATGATGGTGATGGTATTAGCACATACCTACCTGGTAATATAGATAATAGCTACCTAGGTATCTACCTACTTATTCTTTGGTCTTGGGCTGATCTACCAATGAATACCTACCTATATATGTAGATTATGTATACCTACCTAGGTACTTACCTACCTAATGTAAGGATAGTTTTCTCGCTAGCTAGACCAGTATGAAGAAGGTACACCGACCTACGTAGGCAGTTTAATTCAGTACCTAGCTTGATACATACCTACTCACGTTGCATAAAAGGAAGAATAATATAATATACCTAATAGAATAATCGTTTACTGTGTGTACAAAGATGGAATAAATTGGTAATATTTAGTAACACCAGTGGCCCTTTCTGGGTATACCTACAATAATAAAAATAAACAGGAAACATAGGTACTTAATATATATTAGTAGAAAGCATCATCAAAATATTCATGTAAGTAATAGAGAACTTTTGAAATCAGCCACTTTTTTAAAGAGTGACCTTTATGTACGAAACATTGGACCATTTAAACTTTTTACAGAGTATGGCAACCTAGATTATTAAAAAACAATATACCTATCGTAGTTGTAGAATTAACTGTTTTGCTAAAAGCTATTAAGTATTAGTTTGAGGAATACATTATATTCAATTTATGTTTATTTCTTAAACATTTGTAAGGAGATTTAATTTCAAAAAAATAAAATGATTATTTTTAACAAATAAACAGATCTCAAAAATATAAATACATGTGAGAGTTAAAATACTGTTATCTCTAAAAATATTTTGCAGGATAACAGTAGGTAGGTAATAAGAACATTATAAATTATAGGTAGACTCTTACACATACCTAACCAAAATAAGCATTTTTTGCTAGGTAGGTATGATTATTGAAGATATGCAAGTTAAAACGGAAAAAAACATAACAGTAGGTAGGTACTTAGTATTTAATAATGTAGTTTACCATTAACTTTACTTACATGCGATTTCCAGTTTAAATTTGTATCGATAGACACACATTTTTACATTTTTTTTTATCTTTTAGAAAATAAAGGCATTGCCTTTATTTAAAATTTTATACTTAGTGGAAGAGAGCTGCGAAATTGTACAAACATTGTTTAATAAGGTAACATGGTAAGTTGGTTGGTAGGAAGAATGCCCACTGCATGAAAAAATATGATTATTCTATTATAGTACCTAGGTAAGCCTTCCGTAGATAACATTTTTTAAATTGAATAGTTTTTGAGTTTTCACTTTGTAATTAAAAAAACTTCAGTTCATGTGTTCGTAACTTTCAAAAAACCCCGCTAATCTCAAGCCCACAGCGAAGTTAGCTGCATTAGCTTTGCGGCGCACTGGTTAGAAAGAGAAAGAGGACTTTTGTTGGCAGCTGCAGGGCAACTAAACATTTGGTATAAACTTTGCCAAATCATTTTTGTTCACAAATAGGTAAATTGATTTCCTTGTCATAATCAATTTTACCTTATTGCCAATTGTTGATGATGTCATACTTTTTAATTTGAATGAGCTAAAATTTTTTGAGCCTTGAAGTTTTGCAAGAGGTCATATACATTTCTCAAAAATAGCTAATTAGCTAATGAGAGTTACGTAAATACCTAAATAGTGGAAGTAGAGCTTTTATTTTCATCAAAATTCATCTGCCAAAGTAAAAAGTATCCGGTATAAAAAGCTTTCTTAACACAAAAAAATTTACTTACCTACCTATGTATCTACATAATTGAATATCCCATTTCCTTGTAACAAATAAAAAAACAAAGGCATGTGTTAACAGGGCTGCAATGTAACTAGCTGCCCCGCAGCAATATGAAATTTTAGTTTTTTTATTAATTGGAGGTGTTTCATGTCTTAATACGAGTAGGGTCAAGGTGGCAACAGTGACTCGGATTTTTTTGAAGAGATAAAAAATGTAGTAAATAATCATAGGATAACCTGAAACTTGCACAAATTGTTGGTACACTATTCTTACTAGTTTAATATGTCGTCATTGCATTTCCATTAAATACTACTACAATAAAATAAGAAACCAAAAACAAAGAAAAGAGAATTGAGCCACTGTGTACCCGTAAGAGTACACAGTGGCTCACCCCCGTAGTACACAGTGACTAATGATTCAGCAGTAAATGAAAGTCAAAGTATAAATTTTTTTTAGAAAAAAACTTTTTGGCTTAGTGGCAACAGTTATTATCTTTGATAGATAATAATTAGAGGTAAGAAATTTGCACTCCATGGTGTGACTAATGCCCCTTTCTGCTTTTCACCTTTCCTGTTTTTGACCTCTCGGTGCGAGCACTTCCTGTGGTTTTTGCACATTGGTTGTAGTAGCTGTCTCATCCAGGTTGAAAATTTTGGATATCAGTCAATCGTTGTCAGCCATTTGTTTGCCATGGGACAGGAATTTTCAAATGATTGATTTTAACACGCTGATAAAGCCACCCTCTTTCTTCGTGGTCAATTCGTATAGCAAAAGAGCGCAATTATTTATTATTTTGGGTTCTGTTAACAAAATAGTAATATTTTTATCTAAAATAAAAATTATATAGGTATTATAACTTGAAGAATATTCCAGCTAAGTAAAAAGTAGGGGTGGCTCATGAGCCACTGTGTACTTTTGCGAATAGAATCACTGTGTACTACTACGCTATTTTGAAAATATTTGATCATGGCAATCGAACTAAATAACAATTCACTCAAAACACTAACAAATGGGACTTCTACAATATCTACTTATCGGCAAATATAATGGTCATCATAAATTGTCACAAATTAAGGCATGAAAATGAAATAAACTCACTTCAAAATGTAATTTCGCTGGCACTAAAACAAAAAAAACGCTGTGACACCGCTGTTCGGTGGTTGATCTGCCAGCTGTCTGGTTTGAATGGGTTTAGGAACCACGTGCTTTATTTATACGACAGAGATAGCCATCTAATGCACTCTCTTCAGCTCAAAACATGAATGAGTCACTGTTGTCGACTGAGTCACTGTTGCCTCCTGTTGCCACTGTTGACAAAAGCATTAGGAATGACAAAATAGGTTATAATAATTTCTTCAAATTACTTGTTTTGCGAATTTCCAACTCAGTGTCTTAAAAGAACGATTCACCAAATGATAGCCTTTTAAGTAGGTACCACTTAAAAGTTTTGAAAATCATCATTTACGAGGTATGTTTTAACTTATTTATTTTATATTTTTATTTTGATGTTGACATTTCTGCTTTGATTGGCTTAAACGTAATTTGGTCACTTCCACTCAATATTTACATAAGAAAGCTGATAATAAATACAATAATATAACATTTTTTCCTGATTTCTCAATTTTCCGATTATAATAATTATCATAGTGGTGAAGATGTCAACGGCTTCAGTTGATGCAAATTTGTTTATTCCTTATGTTAAGGTAACATTATAAACAGTAAAACATCAAATTATTTGTCCAATTAAAACAACTTGTAGACATTATTTCAGCGTTCGATAACACTGTAACTAGCTTTGAAACTGTTGATGATTTCTGAATTTTACACATTTTGCGTTTGTTATGTTGGTCTACTTGTTAACCATTTTACGCGCACATGCGCAGACTGACAGGTGGTCGGAGAGGCGACTCGACCCTGCTCCCCGTCCCGAACATCGACTTCTCGTGCTCATCATCAGGCGTTTTCGTGCTTTGGCAGGAACGATGTGCAGTGCTTTGTGTTGAAGTGCTCGTGGTGACATGGCGTCCCTTTAAATCTTTGTGGAAGTGTTGCAAATCTTGTTTATTTACAATGACTGTGAACTATGATCGTGTTTGTAGACTGTGCATGTCATCTCAAGGCGAATTACTGCCGATTTTCCCTACCACCAGTTCGGATGACTTGGAACCTCCCATCCTCGCTTCAAAAATAAAGGATTGTGTGTCTGTACAGGTAAGTAATGCATAAAATAAGCTGTAGCATGAAGTTTCTAGTGAAAGTAGACCCTCGGCATAAGTGAGAACTCGTCATCCGGCTGAGATCGTGCAATGTCAGACAGCAGCAGAGATGTCGTAAGATCGTCCACCATTTTGTAATGTTCCACAGCTATCGCTCGGATCGTGGTCGCGTCGCGTCGCATTCCATGCAGCCGGCTGGGAATGGCGCGCATCATGAGGGTCGGCAGCGGGCTTGGCATTATTCCCGGGGGTCAGGTCGGGAGGGGTTGCGTATCTTTAGTGATATTGCCCGCGCTGGGGCCAGTCGAGCGTATTGATTTATCGGACGAGACCAGCCTGCAGCTCGTCCGTGGAACGGGTCGAGCGTCGCTGTTGGCGTGCGCTGTAGATGTGTGCGTATATCGAGCGGTAACCCTCGAGGGGCTCACGGCTGCCACTCGACTCGCTTCTACTTATTCGGTCGAGGAGCAGCCGCTTTCCGTCGCCGCCGCTCGGTTATACCTACGCCTACCTACCGAGTTTCTCCTGCGTATCTATCTATACATGAGGCGCGGTTTCGCCTCGCTCGTTCTGATGAAACTAGCGCGAACCGCGTCGTGGACTGCGTTCATTCGTCCTCCATACTATGATTACGTATGATTGCCTTTCCAGATAAACGAAAATGACGATCTGCCGACGAATGTCTGCAGGAAATGCGTGGACAATGTCAACAACTGGCATTTATTCAAGACTGTATGTACAAAGACACAAAACAAACTACTGTCTCTCATAAGAAAGGATGGAAGCCTACTAGAAGAGGTTGGTTATTTCTAGATATTTGAGCTTGGAATTCAGTTGCTCAGTGATTCTGTTGTTTACATGATTGATTATGTATTTTCAGGTGCAAATCAAAAGTGAACCATTCTTTGATGAGGCTTATGATGATGGAGTGGTTATTGATGGCTCATACCCTGAAGCTGAGGTATGTATGAATCAACATTGATTATCAAATACCTACCTACCTATGTTTATCAAGTCTGCTTATCTGAATGCAGCTATGTATACCTAGAGCTACTACACCTTTAGGAATATTATTGGTCAATACATTGAGCTGCCTTTACCTAGCAATTTTATGTCAAGGACATGAGAGGTTGTCTTGTGTTAAGTCTTTCAAGAAGTTATGTGAAATCATTTTACCTACTGCTTGTTTGAATTCATCAAACTGAGACCAGCTATTTTTTTCCTGTAGCTCCTATCAGTAAGTGGGTGATTGTCCTTGTGCTATAATCTACAATGAGAGCACATAATATACCTAACAAGCATTTATTTATATTGAACTTCAGAATTTGCTGTAACTAGATAGGTATGTAGAGAAAATCAACTGGAAAAGTAGTTGGCCCTAATCAGGTTAAGAGAAATATTTAGGTAAGTAAATAAACACCTGATAGTCACAAAGTTCTGACCCTACACTAGGATTATGTTGTGGGTATCAGAAACTCATAGTTTCTCATAGTACTACCCAATTGATCAGTTTAAAGATACCTGTCTTGTATTATACAACTTCCAATTGTTGGTCACGAGTAAAATCCTATTATCTGGTGAATGTGATCCATGACCACATAAATTAGTGGTCTAGTACTGAACCGGGCTTAATTTATCCACCTGTGGGTTAAATGCTGATCATGATGAAACTTAAACTGAACTCGGTGTCTTGTCTAGAGTAGAGTTTGCCTTATTATGACTTTCTGCAACAATGTGATTTTCAGAAAATCATGCTTATTTTCTTCAGAAGATATAGGCACTTAAGTTTTCTACTGGTCTTTATCTTAAAGCTTAAATGTTAACTGGTTGTGAAAGTTTAAAAAATACTTGGTACCTACCTACCTACCTACCTACATCCTCTGATCAAAATACCATGGACTGATGGAAAAACAGTTCCGAGTCCAACATCAGGTTCTGGTATAAAATGATGAGCAAAGGTTCATAGTGGTGTGTTAGTCTGTTGCGTTTGATGTTTGTACTTCAAATGTTTAATAGAATTTGTATGTTACCATTGTTTTTTCGAAATGACATCAGATTGAAATGCAGTTTTTCTCCCATTATACAAATCAATTACAATTCATTCCTATGACTTCAATGATGGAGGTTTTATTGACACAAGACATAAGAGGGTGCTGCAATGCAAATGATGATGGGAAATATATAAGAGTTATAAAACTTTAACAAAAAATATTTGATTACTTTTGGGGTATATCCTGCAGATTTTTGTTCTGGGTTTTGATGTTGTGGTGGTAAATAAACAAACTTTTATTTTTCTCTTTTTCAGAATGCGAGCTTTTCCAGCAAGCTACAGCCGGAAGGGCCCCCGATCCTGGCTTCATTGGGACTCACACCGAGGAGTGATAAGGTAACTCATATTAAATTACTGGACTATCACTAAACTTATTTAAGCCTTATGTTGTTATATTTTTTATTTGGATGCTATATTTTTTGAAATGAGAGACTTTTGAGACTTCAGTTTTGAACATGATTTTTAGAGAAAAGCAAATGTGAACATAATTTAATCGTCTAATACGGGAATGCTACTCAACGTTTAAGCACAAGTTATGGACATTCAGAAAATGGCAGCATCATACCTAGCATAGCGCTATATGCTTTGTATGATGCTGCCATTTTCTCACACAATCACTTTCCAACTCTACTTAAATCTTGAGTAACATTCTAGTATCTGGCCATCAATTATAAATGTGTAGAGTAAGCATTAGAATAGTTCAATTGGATTAATTTCATCCACAGAGATGTGTGGATCCACGAATGGATTGGCATCGAGTCCATGCAATATTGGATTTGGTTCAAGAGAACAATATCATTGATTCACTCCAATCCGTTGAAGAGAGTGATGTTATACACCACTCAGATCATGAATCAGACACAGAGGCTGAGCTTCAACCAGACTTAGATGATACATTCATTGATTGCAAAAAAGGATATGCTTGTAGAAATAAAAACATCTTACACAAAAAACCTCAACGAGTGATCTCGGGAACCAAAGATGCAATAAAACTGAGAAAACGGAAAGTCAATGTTCACATACACTGTGGTAAACCAAAAAACGCTTGGCAGCTACTCTTCACCGATGATTTACTCGACCTTATTGTCTCATCAACAAACGAAAACATACTCACACAACATAAAGGCCATGAAGGCTGCACCAATGTTGGGGAAATCAAAACTCTTATTGGAATTTTTTACTTGAACGGTATAATGAGGCCAACTCATCACAAATGCAGTGACCTCTGGGACAAAGACTGCGGCGTCCCGTCCGTTATAAACGCAATGACAAATAAACGCTTCAACTTTCTTTTACAAAACATCTGTTTCTATAACCAAGTTGATGATGATAGCATTATGCAGTTCGACACAATGAAACGAATCCGCAAATTGTTTGAGATCTTCGCTATGAACTGCAGAACAACCTTCGACGTCGATAGTACCGCGGTCGTTGATGAGATTATTGTGCCAGTTTACGGACCTTGCCCGTTTCGATACGATATCGATAAGAAACCACTGAAACGTGGAATAAAAATGGTTTTGTTGGTCGATCCGAATAATTTCTATGTTAGCAATCTGGATGTGATAACCGACCCGTATTTCGGAGCTGAGGAGATAGTGAAAAAGCTCACTCACCACATTTGTGGTACTGGGAAAACGATTATAATGGACAGTTGGTACTTCTCGTCTCAACTGATGAAGTCGCTCAGGAACGAACAGCTTTATACGATAGCGGGATTGCATCCTAAGAGCGACGGAATACCCCCGCTGTTCCTGTCGCAGTACAGAAAAAGTTGTACATACATTTCTGGATTCGTAGACTGCGAAGTATCGCTGACGTCTCACGTTAACTCACAGTTGAAAGCGACCAACGTCGTCACAAACGTGCCACAGTTTTATCGGAAAGGTCACACAAACCGCACTACATCTGTATCAGCTTACAAAAAGAATCAGTCAGCTGTTGAAGTCTTGGATGTCCTGATGCATTATTATACAACGTTGCAACACACAAACGATTGGACACTTTCATTGTTCTTTACATTGCTCAATATTGCTTCAGTTAATGCTCAGGTCATATGGAGCTCGCAAAATACTCCAGTTACTCCCAGGCGTTTATTCATCAGAGATTTGGGGTTGGGTCTTTTGGAGGATGAGGTATCTGTATCACTGACTTTTATCAGCGAGCCGGGAGGTAAAAAGTTGGCCGCAACACCTCTGCTAGCTCAAACGTATTTTAAAAATAGAAGGAGATGCCGAATCTGTGCCACGTCTATACCTAAACGAGACAGAAGAACTAAGCAGTACTGCCTAAAATGCGGCCAGTTTATTTGCAGAGAGCATTCCGTGTCTGTTTGTACTACATGCGCACATAATTGAAATAAATATCCATATTAATTTAGTTTATTCTATAAGTTGGTTAAAATGTATATTATTTGGTTTTTAGTGTTTACACATAAGGGAAATCCAAAATTTTAAAATATTTTAAAAATTCAGCTTCAGCGGGACTCAATCTCGTGATTATCTCAACTAAGCCACGTGTTAGTTGAGATAGTCGCGAGATTGTTACTTAGTTTAACCAGACGTAACACGTGTTACGTTTAGTTAAACTAAGTAAGCTTCGGGGCGAGACCGAATTTATGGGAGATTATACAATATTACATGTTATTTGTTAATAACAGTGACAATAAAACAATTTTTATGGTATGGTAATATGTAATTTGATTCTTTTAAATAGCTTTAAAGATAATGGTTGTGTAACTGCGACGAGTTATTTGTTAAAACAGTGATAAAACAGCGATTTTTAATTTATCATGGAAGTGGTTATTTATAATTTGATTGTGTATTGATGATTCTTGTGTTAATTGTTTTGGAAAAGTTTATTATTAGAAATTACCTATTTGTATAATGAACAAAACTGTACTTACCTTTACATAGGTATCAATTTTTATAATATAAAGATAAATTCGCAAAATGTTAATTTTGTTCTTGCATCAAGAAAATATAAAAATATCTATGTTGAAAACTGAAGTCTTTAGTTATTTTTGGCATAAAAAAACTATCTATTGTTTAATAATATTGTTAGATTTACTTTTAGTAATTTGTATACCATTCCAATTAAGCCAGTAATAAGTCAGCAAACTCGACATCACTAATGGTAAATAATTTTTCCGAAATTATATACTTAGTATTTCATATTTTCCGTTCCTAGTAAAAATATAAAAAAAAACCATTTCAGGGCCTGGAAAGTGAGAAGGAGGAAGAAGATGAATATGAAGAGGAGAAAATCCCCCAGCCCGTGAAGGTTCCGCACATGCCAGAAGTGTCCATCACTGTGATGCGGCCCACTGGTGAGACGCTCCAATCCCGACAAGGTATCCAACAGATAGCCTCCAAGGACTGCCTAATCTGCGGCCGATCCTACAGATACTCGCACAACGCACGCAGACATGAACTCACCTCACACCAATTTGACCGCTACACCAACAAAATAAATAACAAAAAATCACATAAACCCAAACTGAGACCGAATCCTTTCAATCCGAAAGCGAGGCTTATGCCAAACCCTGTTAGCCATAAAATGCAACTAATGCCCAAAGTCATGCCGAAACTGATGCCGCAATTCAACTCTCAACTCAGTGCTCAACTCAACAAGAAAATTATAACTCCACCGAAACCAATACCCATTAAAACTTTAAAGACACCACAGAATAATTTGCCGTATCCTTTGCGTATCAAAGCTCTCAAAGATTTGCAGATAAAGAAGAAGGAACCGCAGATTTTAAAAACTTTACTCACATCTAAACCCGAGGTCCTGGTGTCAGAGCCTGAGATTATGAATTCTGGGCCGGAGAGTCCTGAAACTCTGATCTCTGAACCTGAAATCGCATCCTTCCAAGTTGAGACGATTCTTTCGGAGCCCAACGACTACGATGAACATCAAGAAGAAGAAGGGGATTCAGAAATGCATAATAATCAGAGCCAAAACTACGACACCGTTGATATGGACTCTGAAAATGAAATAGAAATTGCACGACAGCAAGAAAATGTGGGTGAGAACGAAGAAAATCATGAAGAAGATGACAATATCCAGCATGACGACGAAAATAACTCTGAAGAGGCAGACAAAGTGGGAGAAAATGAAAGTGAAAAAGATCTCAGTCCCCAAGAAGCAGCTCTTGGTGAAGAAGACAGTGCAAATATGGATGTTGACGAAAATGATGAAGCCAAAGGCGAAGAACTTAACAATGAAGAAGAAGAGGAAGGAAATGAGGAAGCTGATAATGAGGAACAAGAGACCAGTCAGGGGCCAGAGGAAAATGAGGACAGTGAAGATCATTCTCTTGTCGGACTAACACCGCAAGTTGAGTTGAACGAAGACCTGCACAACTCTAACACTTTCAATAGCGAAATGAATGATGAAGAAGAACCAGACGAAAGCGCTGACCTCAACGATACTGCGGACGGTGATGAAGTTGACAAGGAAATCGACCCCGAAAAAACATTTGTCACCAACGCTCAAAAAGACTTTATCAAAAGATATCGCGACATAATCCTACAGATAAACACCAAGAGATGTCTCTGTTGCGATAAAGAGTATCCACGCAGAAAAGCTGTTATACAACATCTTCAGAAAAACGGGCACAAAGTTCCAAAACATACTTGCTATAACTGCGTTGTTACTTTCACCCATATTGGCGCTCTACTCAGCCACATGAGGCAAAACTCTTGCACCGATCTGTGGAAGATTATTTACGACGAAAATGGAATCACCAGCGACATGGTTATCGAGGAGCCTAAGAGCAAGATACAAGCCAAAGATATTTTCAATGCGAAATCCTATGCTTGCAGATTGTGCCCTGCCAAATTCCAGCTAAAGCAATCTATCATGAAGCATGTTTCTGAGTTTCATGAAGATGGTCAGTTCGCGGTACCTCTCAGCTGCGTCCATTGTGGAGCTTCATACAAAGATAAAACTTTGCTCAAAAAACATATTCGCAATGGTGATTGCACTGTTTATATCCACTGTGATTTATGTTCAGAACAATTTACCAACATGCAAGACTTCAACGATCATGCATTGTCCGCTCACGCTGAACACTTTGTCAAAACTGAAAACCAGACCGTCTCTGATGGACGACTCTCTGACTGCTATCTTTGTGGGACAAAGACAAGCAGTTATACGCATCTTCTCAAACACTTCAAAGCGGTGCACGATGAAATACCGCATCACTGCCAGTTTTGCGGAGTCAAATTTGAGCAACCCGTCGATCTAAACAAACACATGTATCTGGAACATCCCGGTCAAACTCCGGACTTGCAGGTCGCGGAACCGGACATGTCCCTCGTCAAAGAAGAAGCTGAGGAATATCACTACTCATGCACCGAGTGTAATGCAATATTCGAGACTGTAGACGCATGGACG
The DNA here is from genome assembly GCA_958496245.1 of Perizoma flavofasciatum. Lineage (NCBI taxonomy): Eukaryota > Metazoa > Arthropoda > Insecta > Lepidoptera > Geometridae > Perizoma > Perizoma flavofasciatum. The sequence goes on along the minus strand of OY292425.1, from coordinate 4,542,615 downwards.
GATCACCAAGTGGCGGAACATAACCAAGTGGCGCACCATTGCGACCAATGTGAAAAGAAATTCTTGCGTCCTTCAGAGCTCGCAGAGCACAAGAACACTCACTTAAGAGTGAAATTCTATCCTTGCAGCATCTGTTCGAACTCATATAGCACCCCACAAAAATTGTCCGACCACGTCCAAAACGTACATCCCGGGGTAGCTTCCCAAGTCAATCCAGAAAACGAATTTTTCTGCGATATTTGTATTCGAGCTTTTAAAAGTCGACAGGCGTATTCGAATCATATGCGCATTCACGCGAAAGTGCCGACCACTAATAGAAAGCCCGGTGAACCTAAGGGATTCGACCCGCGCATCATTGGGAAACCCATCAAACAAATCACAGTGTCCAATGTCGTTCAACCTGGTTTCATCAATTTCAAGCCAAATGCGAATGTTCCTAATGCACCGTATTCGTGTGATATTTGCGGAAAAGGCTTCATGCATAAGAAAAATATTTGGAAACACAAAAAAGTGTTGCACGCCGACATAATAAACGACAGGAACGACAGCGAAGAGAATACGATGCATGCCTCCACCGAAGAAGACGAATATAACGTTGATGAAAATGGTGCACTACTTTCAACGCCACAATTCAACAGTTTTAATTTTACGAATTTCTCAAATAATGTTGTTCAGCCGCAGCAAGATCCGATGCCTTTCTCTTGCGAATTATGTTCTAAGCGATTTCCGCTTAGGACTAGTCTGTGGAAGCACAAACGCGCTAAGCACGGAATCACGAACGCAAATCCTGGAGGTAGCGGCGAGGCTCAAGCAGCCCCCACCGAAGGGCAAGGTGGCGGTCGATCTAGCTGTACCATTTGCAAAATAACATTCTCGGACAAAAAATCTTACTATCGCCACAGAAAGAACGTTCATAAATCAGCGACGCAAATGTGCAAAATATGTGGCAAGCCACTGAATTCCACTCAGGAACTGTATGAACATTTAAAAGCAGCTCACGCCAGGGAGTTGCTCGGTTACAATGCCAATCAGAGTACGAGTAAAGCTCAGGATGTGTCACAAGACATGGACGAACTTGACAACGAACAAGATTTAGTAGATCCTAGTGTCGATTATCAAGCAAGGTATCCGTGCGATACTTGCGGCAAACAGTTTGTGGGACTGCTCTCTTTGCAGAATCATCAGTGCATAAATCAAGCACCTTCGCAACCACAGACATTCGACTGCGAAATCTGTCACAAAAGTTACACTTCCATCGCCGCGTTGAAGAGTCATCGCGGTTGGCATCTTCGATCGCCCGATGGCAAGGCGGCCGCTAACAATAGCGGCCTTTGGATGCCTCAGCACAAAGTAACCAGCAAGGTCAGCAAACATGAAGTCCTAGAACCCGTCACGCCAGTGGTGCCTCGACAACAATCGACTCCTGCGGCTGCGGCGAAAAGAAGATTGCCTCCCGAAGTGGAAGTGACCGTCGTGAACCCGAACAAAAAGATGCGCTCGGACGATTCGGTAGAGATGGACCAGCAAGGCGAAATCGTCGAAGGGAGGTACTGTACGATATGTGACAAAGAGTTCACTAAACGCGCTGCATATCAACGCCATATGGACGAGGTGCATCAGCCCAATTCAGTTTTTTGTCCGGTCTGCGATAAGAGTTTTACAAGGAAATCTACTCTGCTAGTGCACATGAAAAAGCACTACGAAGGCGGCGGAGAGGGTAGTTCTTCGACGGCCCAGATGGACGACGATGAATGCTTTTCGTGTGACCTCTGCGACGCGCAATACGATACAGAGAACGCTCTGAGGGCGCATAAGATCAGGCATCACGGGGAGGAATCTGGTGATTCGGAGGATGACGGTCAAGTGGCTATCTCACAGCCTGGAGAGTTCACATGCGGGCAGTGCGGAGACGGCGTCGCCACCGCGCGCGATCTTATAACGCATCGCGCCATACATTCAACACCTACGAAATTCTTCTGTAACATTTGCAAAGTATACTTCGTGAGAGCACTGGACCTATCGTCGCACACGCGCGCACGGCACGCTGATAATGAGAAAGTGTTCTTCCCGTGTGCTATGTGTGATCGATTCTATATGAACAAGAAGAGTTTGCAACGGCACATTGACATGGCACACTGATCTTAGCATTACTCTCAGTTGCTACACAAATCCTAATAAATAACAGATTATTTATTATTTCATCTTCCGAGGCCTGGGCGGCAATGTGATGTTCAAATATTTTATTGTATCACAACGATAAATAAATCAAAGTTCAAAGTGTATTTTACCCTGTATTCTTTATATATCTTTTGGAATGAGTAATGTATTTTCCACATTCTCCTGTCTTTGAGACCTTGCTCACAAGTTGTGTTATTTATTTTACTGGAATCCCTGTATAGTTATGTGAAGACTGTTACAAATATTCAAAATACTGTAATGGTTTCTTTAGATTTTAGTGTAATAGAATTAATGTACTTTTCATAAAACATAATTTTACAGAATTATGGATTATGATTATAAATTATCCTTTAAGAAATTAGGTACCTAAGTACATTATTTTTAATATTGGAGTCACGGGCCAAAATTTTCAATTGTAGTCAAAATTGATTAGTCATACCCAGTGTAAAAGATTGTTAGCATGTATATCATTTTATAATGTTATGATTATTTTCAAACTGACATTTGGTCTAACGGAGTGGGCGACTTTCTGCGAGTTATTTTTCTATTAGAATTATTATTAGTTTTACTATTCAAACTTGTAAATATTTTAAAATATTTTGAGGTGATAAGTTGTGAGACGGAAAAGAAAAGAAAGTTCGTTTGAGTTTTATTTAAATGTACTGATTAATTTTTAATTTAAACTTTGTCTTGCTTATATCAGGTAACCACTTTGGGCTATTGCCTCATCTATGGAGTTTTAAAACCATCCTTATTCAATCAGTAAATAAATTATTAGGTATGATATAATTTTAATTATTAAGTACCTACTGTTATAAATATGGAAATAAGAATATTTCCTTGTTAAATTATGTAAGTATCTTCCAATTTTAATAATTAAATCTTTTATATCAATCAAAGTAAAAATAGTTTTAATCGGAACAGACCATGAAGAGTGCCAAATTAATATAAAGTCAGCTGTTCTAAAAAATATGTTTCAATGTAAATTGTTCCTTTAAAAATAAATATTTTGTAAAATAGCAGAGACAACATGAAAAAAACTATCTACCTAAGTACATAATCCTATACCCAGAGCATCAGATTTGAATCATTTCGTATGAAATAATCGAGTGAAACTTAAGTTAAAAGCTCCACGCATCGGCGTCGTTTCGACGAACTTCGTATATAGTTTTGGGACATTACAGTCTACCCTCTTATTCATAATCACTTTCTAACTTAGCAAGTCTCTAACTCTAACCCTGTCATTTTCTAACACTAAACAAAGGATAGATGCAGACAACTTTTAGCACGCTGCTAAAGTGAGTGATCATAAATAAGAGGTATAGAATAAAGAAGATGCTAACGACACCTCACGTAGGTATTTTACACTAATCAGGATATAATGGATACCAACCGTATTCCAAATGCCATATATTATATAATATAATTAAATGATTCAAACTGACATTTCTTGTATATCTATATATCTAAGAACATTTATGTTTTATGGCAAAGTGAAGCTAAATGCTAGTTAAAAGTAAAACCAAATCAAATCATAAAATACTTTAAATGAGAGTTTTTTTTTACAAGTTTCATGAATTCGATTTTCTGGGCCTTCTTTACATTCGTTTCATTTATTATTTAATTTGAACTTTGCGTCGCCACAAGACATGAATCTAATTTTTCTATCAGTTTCCATAGATGTGGTTTATGATGTCAACTTTTTGGGTTTAAATGAATAAACTGATTTAATAATTCTTAGATATTCTTTTAATTATTTATTATGATGAGCTATGTCTATAATTTTGAATTAATACTGTAATTAGATAGGTAGATATAGCTTGAATAGACCATGAAAGGTCCATGGTAGGTAATCTACTTTAATTTCATGACCTGACGTTAAAATACTTTCAGTAGGAAGGAAATGGAATACTTCAAATAAATACTCACAAATTAGATTGCACAAAACGTTTTAATATAAACTTAAAAAGTCGTACAACAATATGAAAAATTATTGACTAATTATATTAGCGGGCATGGAGGGCCCCTCTATATTATGCAAATTTTATATTACCTTTAACACTTCCATCGAATATATCTTACAAAAGAATGAAAAATTAAAAGTTTATTTTACTATAATAAAAAATCTCATAACACTAGTTATTTTAATCATTAAACTTACAATATAGATTTTATCTACAAAATACTGAACGTTACGGTCAGTTTTCCAATCGAGTTGACTCATTTATTAATTTAATATGTTAAGAAAGTACGTTAAAGGCAATGAAAATCATACAACTACACTTAATTCTAAATCAAAAATATAAAAATAGTAAAAAATAGTTAAACATTTCCATTTTCAGAGCAACTTGTTAGTGTTTTGCTTAGAATTAAGAATGACTCTGCTACCGAGCCGTTTATCGGCAGAATAGTGGCATGCGCATGCTCATTCATATTCTTTTGAAACACAACAAGCTGTCGACCCGCGTTCTGTCTACACTGCACCTACGAGTACCTACATCTATCCACCTAATATACCCACCCCCACTGAAAAACAGCCGGATGCTCCAGTGAAATATAAAAAGATAAATAACTCAATAGTATCGAACGATGCATGCACCCGTTATAAGATGAATTGAGAAGAATTTTCTATCATTTATACATATTCATTATTCATGTCTTTTATAACTTTAATTATATTATTATACGTTGTACAGCGACCGCCGCGATGCAGTCGACCGGTAATGTACACAAAGACTAATATCTTCTTAAAAAAATACTGTTAGATTGAAACGTAGCTAATCCTATGGTATTATGTATATAATGTAATAGTATTTAAAGGGTTTACGCCGTATGATTACACTATGTGAGATCTCCGACGCACTCGGCGGGCGGCCGACCACCGCGCGCCCTCCGACCGCGTCCCACCGGATATGCAAACATTTATTACAATATACAAGTACAATACATACAAGTACACTAGAGTAAGTAGAGTAGTAAGTATGAATTATTAATTTCAATATTAAAAATACGTAATTTTCTCTATGGCTATCCATTTCCACGTGAAATATTAGACGAATATCGCATACGAATATATAATAATGTGTACACACCTATTACTTTGTATTCTACAGTACTCTTACAGAATCGGAGGACGTATGAATGTATACAGACTCGCTCTAGAAGGTACGTCGTCGTAAGCGCACGCGGCCGTTCGGCCTGCTCCCTTACACCCTACCATTATCGATATCGAACGAAGACATATAAAACTCGAGACTCGGCATTAAATATTATGAAAATAAATCACCGGCGACTCGCGCGGCTGATTATTGCTCCTATCGATAAATTTACACATCGACGTAACGAACGAGAATACAAAAAGTTATGAAAAATCGTAAGGATATCACAAGCGGCGGGCGGCGCGGGACGCCCCCGCGGAAAATAAAAAAATAAATCGTGGCGTGGGCCTCTCTCGTACAAAAGTAAATAGTTTACTCTTGGCTTGCGCGGGGGCTGGCTCAGTTGGCGAGCAGGAGGTGGTGCGGCGCGGGGGGGTAGGGGGGCGCCGAGGGGGCGTTCGGCTCGCGTCGCGCCACGAAGTAGGCGGCGGGGTCCGTGGCTGGGGACAGCGCGCGAGCCGCCAGCTGCTGCTGCACGGCGCGCTGCTTTATGTAGTTGCTGAACTCGGTGGGCGACATGCGGTTAGCGCGCTTGCTGCTCGTTTTGAGCTTGGTGCTGCCGAACTTGGTCTGCGCGAAGGTGGCCGTGGTAAAGGTGAGCGGCTGCGCACGGAACGGCGGCGCGGGGGAGAAGGGAGCGGGCGTGGGCGGCGACGGCGCCGCGGCTGGCTCCACCGGCCTGAAGCACTGCGCCTCGGGGTTGAACGCGCGCGTCACCTGCAATTACAGATATACCAATAAGTCTTGACGTAGCTCCACCACTACTGTTAGAGTAGAGCGTCCTAAGACAGGTCCTTTTGGCCGATCAATCGCAGAGGGTCTATACTGTTCGCGTCGTTTCCACAATACTTACGTAGGGTCATGGACCCCCCTTCCCCGGTATAGTTTTTTTTGGACGATGGTACGCCATCGAGATCCTATAGAGACAAGTACGAGTACTTTATGGCTTCGTGGAGTTTCGAGTCGAGACAAACACTCGATTTCCATGCAAAAATTTTCGCGACGACTTCGATACGCCGACCGAATTGACATGTTGTAAACTCAGCATAGATCTTTAGTACCTAGTTCCTATTTAGAACTACTGCGAACAAGTTAATTCGCATTAGTTCCAGAAAGATTGCTGCAAAGCATTACTGTGTTCCGAATTGAAGTTGGGTGACGGTGAAATTATAGCCAGCATGAGATAAAAACATCTCATGCTGGCTGTAATTTCACCTTTGTTTTTAAAGCAGGAAACGCATCTGAAATCCTCTTGGTGTTGCTGAACTTGCAGAAGCCAATAGATATATCTATTAGCCTCGTAGCTCGCTCTACCAAAACAATTTAAAGTGCTATCCCCAACCCTGACACCTTGTCACGCCGCGCCGCTAGAGTAGAGGCTGGTATTCCAACCATGATATTTCAATCATGTTTTCTAAATAGATTAGGCACCAAGGCAACTTATCATTGATAAACTAGGTTGCGCCACCTGATGTGTTTTATTGCCAAAACATTACGCCAGACGCAGATGATTGATTCGACTATAGACAATAGTCATGCGATAAATTATCTTTAACTGGTGTTTCGATCCTGAGCGACATTAACGGCTGCTGGTAATTGTTGAGTTGTCTGGCGTTAATTGAGGTTTCCTGACTTGGCAGGGCTTAGTTTCTAGTAACTTAATTTTAAACCGATGATGGTCTCACTAATAATTACTACAAGATCGATGGCCGATTATTATTGGCCAATGCTGAACGAGTGACTGTTCGACACCCTAGAACTTAAGACCGAGAGAGAATTTCCGAGTTAGGTGGCGATGCCCTGCTGTCGTTTTCCATTACTGGGACCAAATTAGACAATATAATTTCGAGATTTTCTGTGCAGACAAGTTGTTACTTGTGGATTTTGTTTGCTGCACGCGTAAAGTTTGAAAAGTACTACTTATACCCCGGTCTTTCGTCGAATAGTTTCTAGAAGAAGTGTTTAAAATCACGAACTTGTTTTTTATTCACCTCTCTATCGGTCCTCTCATCCGCAGCCCTTTCATCGCTGCTGAAGAGCACCTTCACTGCTCCTTTCTCTCCAATTCGGTATGACACTTCACCTGAAATTCAAAATAGACCTTCATGAGAAAAAAGTACCACCCATCCACACCATCATAATTTTGCTCTGTTTATTTAGGGTGAATCCCCTCTGTTTCATTCCTTGCGGGGAACAACAAAGATTTTGTTCACTATTTTTCCGCTTTTAATTTTCCCCGCTGATCTGCTAACTAGTTAAAATAAAAAAATTGCTGGCACGATTTTTTTTATACGATAATTTTAAGTGAAACACGCAATTCTGATGGATAGCGTCGCGATCACTCACCCCGATGAAGAATCTCGAAATGAGTCTAACTAAACTAAGTCGGTGCCTTCACCGACCTGGTAGGTAGGTACAACCGATTTTTTGGAAAAAGTTCCCGTTATTACAATACGAAGTTTATTACAAATTCCGCGATGCTGATTATGAAAACGTGGTCCCCATTGTACTCCTACTCATTTATTCACCGTACGAACTTTACAGTACACTTGGTTTTGTCAAATTAGAATACACAAAGAATTTGGTCAGTTATTTAAAGCTATCAAAAGCCATTAAAACAGACATATTGATTGGGTATCGTTGGTTTATCTTATAAATTGGCTAAATGTCACTACGCCTACGTTACAAATACATTGATAATCCAATAAGGAAATCGACTGAGATGAAGGGTCCCGTCAGAAGAAACGTCTGCATAAAACCAGATCTACAAGAGTAGTAGCATCTAGTGTGAGCAGGGGTCGCGGCAATAATCATACATGGTGTAACTGTCCTGTCCTCGCGTTGTTTTGCGACCTCGTCTATTTAGCGCGTTATGCAACTATCAGCCACTTTGTTTGTTCGCTGTTCCACTTAGCGCTTGTTTGAATTAAAGTGTTTTTGCCCAAAGATATTACTGTAACCTCACTTACAGAAAATGGCTAAAAGAAAAAACATGTAGGAAACTTTATCGTTTATCACTCTTTGGTAAGGTTTACAGACAACTAACTTTCAGACATGCGTACAATAAGGTCTTAGAATAAATTAAAATAATTGCAGATTATGTTCTACCCTAGCTATAAAATGTTTCTAGGATTAAAATATTACCTACATTGATAAAAAAATATGAAAATAAATGAATGCTAACAAATTAAATGATTGAACTAGATAAAACTAAAAGTAGCATTACAGAATTATAATGTTAAAAAATAGTAATGAATGAATAAGACACCTAGTAATTATTACAATTGAGATTTTAGATGCTCCTTTCTTCGGGTTTATCAATAAAATGGTTACTAAGGGACTACTGCAGAAGGACCTTCAAATAGGTACGTTCGTATCTTCAAATGCAGCCTAATATTTGAACGAAAGCCTAGAAGAAGTCGGCTTCAAGTAATATTTGAGCATAACAAAATAAACTTACTTTTGTCGCTGTATGTATACCGTTCACCGATATCTCTATCTTTAAATTTCTGTCAATCAAAATGTAAAGAAGATTATTTTCTTACCTGGATCAACCCAGACAGCAAGATCTCTTGGCAAATGCTCGAGCACATCCCTGACGGGGACTCCGGATTCTCTTGCCGCGATCTCCAGGACTGGGTCTACGGGGCCTCCAGTCTTAAAGCATCGGTAAGCTGAGCCTCTGCAGGGCCGGTCCGGGTACCAGTGACCCCTGAACTTCTCCTTCAGCGCCTTTTCCAGTTCCTCGCCGAATATGTTGACGCGGCGCCGCGGCAATTTGTTGTACAGGTAAGATATGACGAAGTTGAGGGCTACTTGCACTTCAATATGCATTGTTGGTCTCTGTGGGCAAGAAAAATAATAATAAGCACATAATCCCAAGAAAGAAGAAGTTCATAATCTTAAGAAGTAACGGTTCTTCAAACTGTATTTCTATCGTTATTTATTTTTAATTGTTTCAAATATAAAGAGTGAATTAGCGTCTAGAAATATAAACAAAATACTCCAAAAACTATCGTGAATTTTGGTATTCATATTGTAAAAACCAAAAACGGAATGAGTCGAAACTTAGTCTGCCTTCACCGATAGTGCGGTACGTGAAAATTCCCGTTTTTATAATGTGATTAAGTATACAACATAGTGTTCATTACGTTTAGTTTCTTAAATAAAAGTTATTCTTTGTATTCTAAAGTCTGTCCAATATAATAATAAGGTGTAAAAAAATGTGTTTGCGTAGCCAATATATTTATAGTCTAGAAGGAACAATCGATTTCCTGCGTCGTTGTATATTGGAAAACAAATCGATATGGTTGAATCGATAACCTTCTAAGAACATACTGTTGACTGGCTTTGCTATCTAATATTTAAATAAGGATTCCGTGTACCCCATCAATGGTATTTTAAAATTTATAGGGCGCTCTATATTGGCTTTCATTCTTGAGCTTATTAAAAGCTAGCTTCTGCCCACGTCTTAGCTCGCGTTATAACCGGATAAAAAGCCTAGGTCAAGACCCTTTACCTATTCCATTCAGATCTGTTCAACATTTCTGTTCAGAAGATTAATAGCGACAAATATACAAACATTAATTCAAACTTTTACTATATTAAGAAGTAGAAAGGATTTTATGTTTTTCTATTTTTTTATCATCGTATTAATATTTTAATTAGGTCTAGATATGTCCTTGGCTTGATCTCAAAATGATTTTGGCAAATGTAGCATTTGCATTCAACTTCAAAAACAGATCGTTTTAAAAGTTCGTCTTCAGGGTCGTATGTTTTGTTGTCCGGTCGTCGCTCCCGCACCGATGATGACAAACATTGGCTAATGTTTCCGCACGAAACTACTTTGGCCTTCTGGCAGAGTGACTGCGATGCTATTCCCGGAGCTACGCATTCCAATTTAGATGGATGTGGCAATATGCTTGATGAGGCAGTTCTGCGAGTTTACATTCATTTTAATATCATTGGACATTAGCGTGAATCTTTGCCCAAGATTTAATTTCGCAAATGATTTTCAGGTTTGACGGAAAGGTGGATATGTTATGGAGAATATAGGCAAGTACCATCCATATGTTACAGATATATTACCTAATTATAAACGAATTTAATCGTAAAATTGAGAATCTGACATGCCTAGAAATTCACAGGCACCGAAAAAATTAAAGAAAATAGTTATTTGACATAAGTTTTAGTAATTATAATAAAACGAATACTACTACTACCTTCCTAACTAATCGTAGTGCTCGTGGGTAAGAACAAGTGCGGCAAACTGGTAGGTAGGCTAGTAGAGTACCTACCTATTCCTATCTTCCTACTAAAACATGAAAATGTAAAGCATTAAAAACTACTAGGTACATTACAGTTTTATTGAATTCAGGCAGTCTTTTCTTATAATAATTCTTAGCTTCATGATTGCCTGGGACATCCCGCAGGTGGCAATATTTGCGTGATTTGCGTTCAAGTCACGCGCGTGGTTAGGATGCTATCGTCATTGATTTTTATATTCTTTAGCGTAATTTTTATACATGACTTTTTGTAATTCTAGGTGAGTCCCTAGTGAGCCCTTAGTAAACATGTTTGGTTATAATATAAAATTATTAGCTTGGAAAACATACCAACAAGGCATTGATTGGTTTAGTGACCTAAATAGGTACCTATACCTTATACTCGTAGGATTTGTTTATTTCTCATTCTTAAATAAAGGCAACTCTGGTACCGCCACAGAGCATAATACAATGTGTGTTCTGTAAAATACGTTGAAGTAAAACTGCCAGGCACTCAGATTTTTTTATCCTAAAATAAACATAACGAATAAAAAACCCGATATGATGATATTTTACAGGAATGAAAACTATTTTCCTTGATTAAATTATTTACATATAAAAAAAAGTTTAAATCATTCAAGGTATAATATTAATTACCATCTACCTATCTGTGTAATATTTGACTCTCATTATTTCACTATTCACAAATTATTAACAACACTTTCGGTGTTACCTACCCCTTTTCTATTCACGTAACTAATTTACTTGGCTCTTCGCGAGGTAAATAGACTATTCCCAGTTTATTATAGAAGCGGAAAGTTCTAGAAGCATTTTTCTTAGTCGTGGGTAGTCGTAATATATTTTTCTAGGACGTGATCGCAGTGCATGATCCTGTAAATTATCACAGAGCCATGGAACACCTTACTAGACTGCAAACTAGTTTACAACCAACTTCTACTTATGAGGTTTACGTCTCAAATTTACAGTCAATAGGTTTTACTATGTATAATATGTTTAAATTTACAAAAAAATGTATATAACACAAGCTCTGCTTACTTTGGGTACAGATATTATAACTTCATGCATGTACCTACACAAAATGCACAAAAAAGTGAGTTATTCCACAAATCCCCACAGAGTAATCCCCATTAGAGTGGGAAAACTGAACTTTAATGTTAACAAAGTGCAGAAAACCCCCTTATAATTTTTTGTTATTCCACTTTTCCCCCTAAGGATTTTTTTCCTAAGGGAAAAAATGTACAGAAATCCCCCTCAGAAGAAAATCGATTAGTGTAACTAATGGCACCCACCCTTGGTTCAAAACCGAAAGCATGTTAGCTATAGCTTGTTACTTGTCACTATATAACAAAGTAAGTATGTAGGTATCTATAAATTCACATCCAAGGACGAAAGTTACGTTTACAAAGCCAAAATGTATTCGAGTAAACACGGCTGACGGCCTTCGCAAATTTATTTACTTGGCTGAGATCAAACGACGCGAATATTGCCAATGAATGAAAGTGTGAGTTAGACTCGCGTATTTGGTTCCGTACCACGTACTAATAAAAAAAAACAATTTTAAGTTTTGTATAGGGACCGTCTTTGATTTGACTTGTTGATTTTTTTTATTATTTACTATGATAGAGGATAAACGTATTCTGTTAAGTTCAACTGGACACTATTCAAAGATGCAGTGCTGTGTTGGATAAACAATAACGACACAGGCGTATTAGGGTTTCGTTTATTACCTAACCAGGAACCCTGAAAACGAACCCTGCTTATTTTTAGGAGGCAATGCTCTTTCGGTAAGCCTGCCTACCTTCAAAGTTGATTGAAATTATATAAGGTTACTTCATTATCATCAGGCGGTAGATGGACGTCTGTTGGAATTAGTTCCTTACCGTTCGAAAGTAGGTACACTGTTTTTCTGCGACCTTTAAAAGTCTTGAACCCACTTTTTTATTTATCATAATAATCTCTAGGTAAGTAGGTTTACCTACCCCGTATTTTAGTCTCCTTATCCTATTTTCATCACAAAAAATGCGTTATCTTATCTGAAGGAAAACAGCGGAAGATTTAGATTTCCTTGACCTAAACCGATTTTTCTGAAACTTCGAGATAAAGAAGTTAAGGTTTTTTTTGCCAGAATGAAAAGAAAGGTCTTCGAGATCCTTTGAAGACTCCGGGGAAGTGACTGAGTCAGATAACTTTATTTTGGATGAGAGTCATTCGTCGGGCGAAGTTACTGAAGAGCGCAAAATTAGATAAAATGAATTACCTAAGCTATTTTTAAATAGCTTAGGTAATTCATTTTATCTAATTTAACTTACTTTGGTACTTTAGTACCAACAAAGGATATAATGGAAGAAAAATGGGGCCTGAGTAACTTTTGAAATTACTCCATATTTGTTTTATCTAACCGGGGACTTTGTAGGTACCTACAACCTAACCTAAAAGCGATCCTAAGGTAGGTATGACGTAGGTAAACTTTTAGCATTTCTCAAAAGTATGTATTATACCCTATTTTTAGATGTAGGTAGGTATTTTGCAATATCTAGCAGTTAGTCCAATTTGATACCCTTTCGTTGCCAATTTCCCACGTTGCATGTAGACCAATTATTGCGTTATTTTGTCAAAACAACAACAATGATATGTAAAATTTAATTAACATGGCGAATTTATTTTACACGCAATAAAAATCCGGGTCTGTGGCTAAAATGCTAGGTATCTAGGATATATGTTTTCAGTGCCCAAGGGCCCGGTGAAAATAACGCAGTGGCGGTGGCGATCAATACCCAACTCGCAAAAAGTGGTTTTATAATAGTCTCAAGAGTACTCTTGAGTTACACTTATAGATATCTGGTAGAGTGGATTTGGGCACACTTTCTAGGAGCATTTGTTCTTGTATCAATCTTATAGATATCTTGAGAAAGTATGTTTATTCTAAACTTATAACACATTACAAGTTTAGTATATGGCATTGTGAAAATCCAATTGTTCTTATAATCATCTTAAATAAATGAAAGTAAGTAAATTATAAGATCAATCATGGTTATAATACGCTTATAACGCATTTCGAGATTGGTTTATAAGAATTCATTCATTTTGGTCTGTTTAGGATAAGTTTTTTGTGTATTAGTATATAATACTTAAATAAAAAACGTAAGTATCTACAAATTATTATTAGTCGTTCCATATTACTGATAGTGTTTTTATCGCATGACTTATTAGTATTTTACTGTTGAAAATTTATTGGGAGTTATGTTTTACTGTAAGTTTGTACCCATGAATAATGTTAATTTTTAACGCCCCTCTGTAAATTTTACGTTTAATCGGTGCAATAAATTATATTTATTATTATTTTTACAAGATTCTTGCCATTTTACACAATAATTCTTTTAGTGCTTTTGGTAAGATTACTATAAGTGCAACTATGCTTATAACAAGAACAAGAAGAGTAAATTTAGCACCATATTGAATTATTTTAGGGTTTGTCTTATAGCAATCTTGGTAAAGACTAATAAGTCCTTTATAAGTTTTGAATGAAATTAAATTTGCTGCACTCTTATAACATTTTTTATGATGCTGTAATAAGATTAAAAAATCTTATAAATGGTATTATAAGAACAGAAATTTAATCTTCACTACTACTCTTGTAACTACTTGTACTTTAAGCTTACCTAATCTTATAATACCATGTTATAAGTGTATTATAAGATTCATTGAATACCAATTTGATTACTCATATGAGATGCTATTATAAGAACAGATTTTTGTCAGGGCTATTAGTTTTATAACCTGCACTTGTAGTCATTTATAAGATTGATTTATTAGAATAAACGTTCTTAAAGGCTGATTTGGCTTACAATATGCTATTATAAGTAAAACAATACTTGACAATGCTTCTCTAAGTATATTACAATATTTCTATTCTTATAGGGTGTTCATTATAAGGTATATTTGCTTGTTGGGTAGGAACATTCCTATGTACATTGTACATAGGTACAACTTTCACTGTCACTTGACAACCATTTCTCTTTGATCGCCCATAGTTTGACCGGGCCCTAATACAGTTAACACTATCTTGCGACATCCAATGTCCGTCCACTATTTGACAAAGTAATGTTCAAACGTCAAATGTGACATAGCCTAGCGCAATAAGGAAGCATCCAGGTATATTTTCCAAGTAAACGGTTCCCACCATTATTTCGAACAAAGCCACCCTTGTCACGAGAAAGGTCATGATGAGAAATGGCGGAATAATCGTGTGGTTCAAGTTTGAGAGGATAACGTAACTCATAAAATTACCTATTAGTTATTTTTTGTGATTTAAACATACATACATACATATATTCACGCCTGTTTCCCGGAGGGGTAGGCAGAGACCAAGGATTTCCACTTGCTACGATCCTGGCATACCTCTTTCGCTTCATTCATCCTCATCACATTCTTCATACAGGCTCGGCGGTTTAGTGTACTTCTGACCTGGCCTTTCTCTAAAATGTCTCCAATTTGGTCAGAGTACGTTCGCCGAGGCCTTCCTCTACCAACTATCCCATTCACGCTCGCCTTGTATACTTGTTTTGTTAATCTTAAATTGTACACAAATTAGCTAATTGGAGCTTGTAGCGACTTGTTGACTATTTTTCCTGTTTTCCACAGTTCAAGCACAAATTCATGGGGGCAAACAGTTATTCCTCGTTACTACAGATTATAAATATAAAACTAAAAACATAGGTATTTCGAAAAAACTTTATTGAGGACATTCGCGTAGGTCTTTGAATATCACTTCATAAAAATCTGACAATAGTTTAGCCGTCTTCGTTTTTCACATCTCATTGTCAAATTGGTCAGTATAATTGTGCATAAAATTGTTCACTCAAAATTATTTCCCGTGTCTATCCGAAAATGCGTCGAAAATCCTTAAAAATCATAAGAAATTCCTTACATGACCTTATAGTAGCGTTTACTTTATTTCAATAAACGCTTTCGCTCATGCCTTGCTCAGGTTCAGTGGTTCCCAGGCCGGAGGCAGTTTGCCTAAACATGTGAGCCGTGAAGTATGAAGGTCGAGAGTAGCTACGACTTATTCTGCGGTTCACGTAATTAATTTACCTCGGATTAATCACGGATCTCTGTTTTTGTTTCTGGATGAAGGCTTCCAGTGGATGGAGGCCTTTTTGTCATTATTTTATGTGCCGTATTACTCAAAACCACATGACTAAGTAGGCCGAAATTGATTATATTTGCCGTATCAATAATCCCTGCTATTTTTCACACCCCACTTTCATACTATAAGAGGGGTGTTATATGATTTGAGACCATTGGCGCTGATTCACTAGTACACCAAACCAAACTAAACTTAATTTAAACTGTCGCTCTCTTTTACTCACAATGCACGCAAGAAATATATGAGAATTTAACTCCTGTCAAATTATTTTACGTGTTTTTCTTCGTGTTTATAGTCAGCATGAATGAATAAATGAAAATACTCTATTGTACACCTTAAGGAATAACAAAATCTGGAAAACTTTAACCTGACTAATTTGACAGCACTAAAATCTCTTTCTTTTGTACCTATTAAAGAGTAAAAGAGAGCGATAGATACAATTAAGTTTAGTTGGTGTGCAAGAGAATCGACGCCATTGTGTATTTATTTGTGTTCTCTTAGCTCCGTAATAATCCCTCCGATTTGGATGTGGTTTGTTTTTGTATTAAAGTTGGTGTTGGAAAGATGTTTCTTAACGGTGGAAATTGGCGCAGCCGTTTTCGATCATGAAAACGGCTGCGCCAATTTCCACAGCTCTCAAAACTTATTTTGAAGGGATCCTGAGCATTGTTGCTGTATATCAATTTATCAAAATTATTTACATTTATTGGCACCCACATATTTCAAGGTCTGATGATGACCAGCATATAATTAAGGGGATCTAGAGTAGGTATCTACAACGTGTGCTCCGATGAAAATGCGTATTTTTTGTATGAAACTAGTGTTTCTGAGAGCACTAGAAGTCTAATAGCATTAATCGTTGGAGAGTTTAAAATTTCAGTAACATTAATTTGTTGCTGATCAGTATAAGGTAAATAGGTAGGTAAATATTTAGTAAGTAAGTATGCCCATTTTACAGGCCCTACGTAAAACCAAGCAAACAAACACGCTCTAGCTAGACTGTATTCCCCATAAATAAATAAACAATGCTGGACATTTTCACACAGCATCATCTAGCCCCAAACTAAGCAGAGCTTGTATTACGGGAACAACATGACTGATATAGGTACTACTCATATATTTTTTTTGTGATTACTTGCGTATTTAAGTATACATAGAAAACACCATGATTGATTGAATTATATCTTCTAGGATACCAAGGTAGGGGATAGTCAAAGACACGTCAAAATATAACATTCGGCAAACGCCTACGTTTTGCAAGTACTTAGTTAACATTGAGGAAGTGGACTTGTAACGTGACAGGTTACAAGTCTACTTCCGCAACACGCAACTTTGGAAGTATTGGAACACTAAAGCCTGGATTCATAGTCGGGGGTTGAACAGTCCCCCGAAATCCATCATTCAGCATTCGCCTTATGGCTGGGTATAAAGGTTGAATTTGCACTTGAATTTTTCCTTAGCGCCTGAACAGTCCCCTAGGGGAGCCCCTATTTGACTATGAATTCGGGCTTAAAACTTCGATCTTTTGAATGAAAAACTAAGCAGCATCCTTAAATCGATCTTAGCCAACGAAACCGAACATTCTGGGGTGGGCTCTCACTTCTGGCCTATTTATATCTGTAACCCCTATCGATCGCGCGCCCCACTGCCCGACTACCCCCAAACGTGCACAACCCATTCTCACACTTACCACACTCGCAACAACGTTCAAGATCTCATGATGAACAGTATGTACCTATATAATCTTGTACGGTATTAGTAGGTAAATGCTTTTAGAGCCTTTATGTATTTTTATGCCGTGTTGGCCTAGAGGGCTGTGCCGACTTACGATCTGAAGGTCGTGCACCAATTAATTTATGTGCGCTTGACAGGTGCTCAAAAACGATGAAGGAAAACATCGTGAGGAAACTGGCATGTTCAAGAGACAAAATTCAAAGGCATTTGCCATCTGGTTCTAATAAATATTACTGAACATATTTCACACAGCATCGACTAGCCCCAAACTAAGCAGAGCTTGTGTTATGGGAACTACATGACTGAAATACTTTATGTACTTTTTTTGTAAATACATTCATAGTACACATAGAAAATATCCAGACACGAGACAAAGATTTGCAGATCATACAAACATTGGTATCGCGGCAGGACTCGAACACGCAGCTTTTTGTGTCTCAGGTTGCGGTCCCCGCAATCGTGCGTATAATGTTCAAACATTATATTTATGCCAAACTAGCTTCTACCCACGGCTTCGCCCGCGTGGTACTCGGATAAAAAGTAGCCTCAGAATAACACAATTCTGATGTATAAGTTACATTAAACAAAATCCGTCGTTGTTATATCAAAATCCGTTGAGTAGTTTTTGCGTGAAAGAGTAACAATTTTATTTATTATTATTATTATTATTATTATATTATTATTGAGTATAGATCAGAGGATTTCTTATGGAGTAACTATTGTATTAAACAAAGCTTTGTATCATGTCTGAGTATTTTATAGTTTTCTTCTTCGACTGGTTTATTCTTGGTACCTCTGCGTTAGGCCAGTGATTTGTTCAGGTTGAGGTATGGCTCTTAAAAGAGCCTAGTAATCATTTGTAAAAGAACCAGCGTGTGGACAGATTTAGATTCCTTTCATGGACGCGTGTCCACATGCCTTTGAGTTTTGGACAGGCCGGTTTCCATGTGATGTTTTCCATCACCGGTTGTAAGCACTAGAGCTTAAGAAACCGATGGCATAGAAGGATTAATTGCATGCATAAAGAAATAAAAACATTACCTATACCTAAATTGCAAACTCATGCCAAGCAACGAACTAAGCTATTAAAATTGAACAGTTGCGATGAAAGTTAAATTGAATTTTATAGCCCACAGACGCCTGAATTTAAGAGTTGGAATAAAAAACAAGTCAAGACAATTTACTGCAGAAGCACAGAATAGCTTTATGTAGCAGTTGACATAGAATAAACAACAGTACAATACAGCTTCAGTCATCAATTTGTGGACCGCCTTTGATCAAACATCTACTCAATGACGATCAATCAATACTCAATACATTTATTGCTATCACATGGTATGTACATAGATGGTATTTATAGGTAGGTATCTCATATGAACTCTGTTTAAGGATAAAGCGACATAAATATAGGCAGGCTGAGGTTTTGCGTAAATAAACTAGTATACCTATAAAATAAAGTTAAGTATAGGCAGGCATCTTACATGTGCAGCACCAATTTTTTATATATATTTTTATAAAATCGTGGGAGAATGGAGATTGTTTTTTTGGGAAATTATCTGTGTTTAAATATGTGTGAGAGTACATTAATTAAATAATTTGTTATAAGTGTAGTTATTGCAAAATATAAACATGTGGTCCGAAAAACATGACCGCCGCTGGGTACCGATTCTGCAGCAAAAGTGTCTGCTGAGAAGTATTTCTTTTATCTTCGGTACAGGATGAAAGTGTTGAGATATTATAACCCTACATAAGACTACGTGATACAAGCGGAAGCGATTTAACTGGCTAATTTCCGGTACGCTGCTTCAAAGTGCTGGAACAACATTCCACCACCTACAAAGTATTCATGGCTTTAGGCATAAACTCAAATTATTTCTTACAAGTCACCAAAAAGCATATGGACGCTTAAGAAATGAAGTATCGATTTTATAACGAGCCTACCTACCTCTCAATTTTACTAGTAAATATGTTATATTAAAACACACTCCCACAAAGTTGGATGTTTACCGTAGTCGTTGCATTATTTCATGTAAACTTATCAACTCAGTTTGACGCGCTTTCTACGTTTAACAAGTTTGTAGACCGTTACATTTATTAATCGTAATGTAAGCAGACATCCGTGATTTCACTTAGTGTTTGGGTCCAACGGAAGATCAGCGTTGTGTTGCCAGTTGACACAACAAATGCTGAGTTGGACGCCATTTTGCGTCGTTGCATATTGCTAGATATCGGGAGGCATATACTTTTGTTGTTAGTATTTAGATTTTGTTTGTGTAAATCCCGTGTGTTTTTTGTCTGTCTGTTTTATATTGTGCAACGTTAGCAAATAAATGTATTTTCTTCTGGCTTCTGTTCTAAAAATCAGGTATAACTCAACAGCCCAAATCCAAGACATTCGGATTTGGCAACAAACCAAGCAGGCACGCAGACATCTCTCCTGATATTATAGAGGTAGATTCTCAACATAAGTAGAAAATTGATCGAAAGTATAGGTAGGTTCTCAGTTACGAATTTTTGTCATCATACTCAGCATTATTTCTAATTATAAAAACTCTTATACAAAATAAAAACTGATAACATTGCTATTATGGTTTTTTATAATGTTTTTATAAAAAGGGGAGTTTCTTTTCTTTTACATTAAGGTTCAGGTTTTCTTCTCTCAGGGGGAAAAGAGGAATAAGAAAAATATTAGGGGGATTTCTGCACTTTTTTAACATTAGAGTTCAGTTTTTCCCCTAAGAGGGATTTCTCAAGGGGATTTGTGGAATAACCCCTTTCCGCTATCCTCTTCCATCTTGCACCGGACCCTTACAAATGGCTTGCATTCATCTACGTTATACAGCTCTCACCGTCTAATGACCTGATGTATTGTTATAGCTTAATAATCTGTTCCACCTTCGAACAGACCTGCCATCGCCTTTCGAGTTTAAATCCCTCGTGTCTTTGAACCGATCATTGATAAAGCATTGCTGTGTTGAGTTAAGAAAATATAAGTAACACCTACTTCTATAGTTGAAACGAATTCGCCATACTTGCCTGTATTACCAAGGGCATCCCTTAGCGGGGTTAGAGGAGAATCCAAGCGAATCATAATAACAGCTTCCGTGGAGCGGAGGGTGAGTAGAGGCGTAAGAGATGCTGGTTCGATTTCCCGCGAGACAATGTTTTTGCATGTTAATCAGATATTTTTTCCGGGTCTTATGTCGTTCCTTATGCTGGCATAGAATCAGTGTGAGGTCGGGACTATGTAGGTACCTACTTTTGGGTGTTTGAAAACTTTTTGTTAGCTTTGTAGTAGACAAGTACCTACTTTAAAAAAAAGCCTTAGCGTCAATGATGGTTAGACTATCGCATTTCAACCTGGAGAAGTGTGGATCGACGTAGCCTTTTTTTTATATCATGGTGCCTACTGTGGTAAATCGAAGAAAATAAATACATATTGGACCCACCTGTGGAGCCTGGTAGCGGATCTAAGTGGAACGAAGGATAATTATTATAACTGAGTATTAGAACTATGTATATCCTACCTTCAGTCACGTAAACTCAAATTAGTGTACAATTTATTTATTTAATAAACTGAGTAACTAGGTACAATAAAATAATTAAGTAAAATATAATTATATAAATTATTTTACTCTACCATAAACATGAAAGTAAACTTGGTTAATTAGTAATTTACATAATAATTACTAGGTACAATGAAAAGTGCTCATTAGGTTGTATAACGTGTAAATACCCGCGTTTCTAATCAATTTTCAAATTAATCAATGAAGGTTTCAAGTTTAAATATTGTGCTTAGTCTTTATAAGTCGAATTGATCGGGTTCTCGGAAAATTGTTTGAGTTATTTTGAGTTTATTAAAACAGTTTAAGCGTTCTTTTGAGCGTTGATCCCTTACCGTTCCACCCGCTAGCCTATCATTACCGCCGTTGAAGGGAAATGACAAGTTACGAGGTAAAATGGGCCAGTAGAATTTTAAGAAATAAATATGTATAAGTATACTTTCATGTACGATCATTTAAAATAGTTATAACTAAATATTACAATTGGCAGCCTTTTCGCGGAAAGCGATATATTTCAGACAATCTTTGATGACCTCTGTGGCGCAGTGGGCGAAGGCCCGCCTGAGAGGCAGAAGGTTGCGGGTTTGATTCCCGCTGCGGGGCAAATGTTTGTATGATTAGCTAATATTCGTCTCGGGTCTGGGTGTTTTCTATGTATAATATGAATGTACCTATTTACAAAAAAAAAGAATATAAGTAGTATATCAGTCATGTAGTTCCCATAATACGAGCTCTGCTTAGTTTGGTGCTAGATGATGCTGTATGAAAAATGTAATTAGATATTTTATTTAATCTTTGAATGGAAATATATAAACTTAACAGTAATGGATGGCAATGCACAGTTAAAAACAAATCGCAAAAAAAGAAACTTAAACAAACACGACTACAAACCCCACGTAAGATATCCTCAGATCCTCACGCAGTATGGAGATCCATGACGACACCAAGTAGGTAGTTAACCTAATTATTAGGAACTAGTTGTTGCCCGCGGCTTCGCCCGCGTGGTATGTTAATAAAAGTAGCATATGACCGTCTCCAGGCTTCAAACTATGTCCACCAACTTTTGAATCAATCGAACCAAGGATTACAATTTATACAAAGTTTAGAACTCAATTGCACACCCCCAATGGGTAGTTTTGGAAAAATAAAAAATACGTGTTTCATTATTTACTTTAAATGAATCAATGAATCAAACAATTTTTTTTTCATAGAAACTTTAGCCTATTTAGCCTCCTCAGGGGTCGAATTTCGAAAATTAGATAGCCTATGTGTTATTCCAGATCCTAAACTATCTACATTCCAAATTTCATCAAAATCGGTTGAGTAGTTACGGAGATACGTGGTAACAAACGTTCACACACACACACACAGAGACTTTCGCATTTATTATATTAGTAGGATAATAAAAAATGATCTTTGTTATGGGTTACCTACTCTGAGATTCCTCGAATAGAAGGTCTGAACGAGTTTCTTGAATCGCAACCTATAGCTTGTAAAAAGATGTCACTTGCAATCACATGCCCATCTATTGTCATTTAGAATGGTGGGACATTTGAGGCATCATAATTCTGGACTTATTTTTTTTCTCACACAGCATCTTCTATACCCAAAGTAACTAAGCAGAGCTTGTGTGATGGGAACTACATCACTGATATACTACTTACATAAGTACTTTTTTTTAATACATACATATCGTCGGCTAGCTAACAACACCACTCAAGTCGAAATTTTGCGGTTTTCTCGTTTTTATCCCATTGGATAGATCTTTTCACTGCGCTTCTGTTCACCAATACAAACATTGCATTACAACCAATCGCAGTTTTAATTGCAGCGTTAGCGATTTCAATTCTGTGGACTTGTGCGGAGTTGATAAAACAGTTTTTTGGTTCTCCTGAAAAGGAAATCGATTTACGCGGTGTTGTTAGCTAGCTGACGATATTATACATAGAAAACATACAGTTGCCGAGACAAATATTATAGTTTCTATTATCATATTTTGATACATCCATCATGCTACGCCGGTGTTGTAGATATAGTAACGGCGTAGCATTCGTAGCATATTAATAAGAAACAAATTAATTTCACAGTAATCATTCTCAGAACATGCCTTATGCATTCAAATCAGAGATAGCTTTAATCTGGATATTACCAAAGCTAAGCAAATGTTATCACTGTACCTGAAAGTTCTAACGATGTTCCGAAGTGGATTTATCCGGAATCCTGTTGTTTATGCTCGACTAGATAGCAGAATAGATTGTTGTTTACCAATACCTTTGTATAATCTGAACTAGATTATGCACTGGTTTCGCTCGCTACTTAAGTAGACTATTTGCAAAAAGCAGTTCCCTCGTTACGGATTTCATTGGTATGAAGCATACATATATGTAAGTAGGTAACATGATTCCAGTATATTGGTCACCGGAATGTAGGTAGTAACTTATAGTAGTAGTATTATAATATCTGCAAATAGTAACATTTGAACCTATTTCGAAAAGTTCTGAATTTAGTCTTCGACATTCCTCTCAAAAATTCCTCTTTAAATCGAGAATGTTAGGTATGTACAAGTCGTAGACAAAACGTATAATCTGCTCTTTTACAAAACGGCTAGCCGTTTTACAAAACAACACTCTTTTCTAATCCGGCGATTGTCGTCCAGCCAAATTGTCATTGCTGTATTGTAAAGAGTTGAGATTGAGTAGGCTAGGTTATTAGGTTTTTTATTCCTTATTGTATTTTGAAACTAAAAATTACAAAACGGAACCGCATTGATAGCAGAATTGGAGAATGCAAAACGCTCTAACAAACGGTGGTACCGTTTAGCTGAATTGCAAACGGGCTGGACGTCAATTACAAAACAGCTCTGTTTTGCAAAGCGGTAAGCCGCTATATAAAATAGCGGATTATACATTTTGGCTGCGACATAAAGACGGAGTAGGTAATTGAAAACTTTGAAGACTATTCACGTTAAAGGTTATTTATACCTTTCACAGCGTTTGTGGCATGAAATAAAGAGTAATACCTACCTATCTGAGAAACCTTTTAGGCCTAGAAGAAGTTAAAGTTACTCTAAGACTTATAGATTAGCCACTAATCCCTACTAAATATAATGCATTTAAAAGTAACTAGTGGAACGTTCTGCGATTTTGTTCACGTGTAGTTTTTCTTAAAAACTTCGTCTTCCAGCTTCTTTATGGATGGATTTCCGGATAATGTTTTCTAAGCAGTGAAGGGTTCCGTAGTTGCCCGTCATAATATGCGGACTTAGAAGGGGGCTTTTTGTTTGTTACTATGAACATATTCATTGAGTTACTTAATGTCTAAAAACAGGCCCACATAGGACGATGGTAATTGAAGAAGGAGTTATAAAATACAACTTCACAAGGCAAAACATGAACAGAACATAATTTTATAACAAAACATGATATCGATTAGGTATAGGCGGCGTTTGATAGAGCGTTCGTTCGCGATTGCCATTTCTACAGACTAATTATTCGCATTTGACCATTTGATGATACCTACCTACATTTTGGATAAATCGATTATTTGGATCAAGACAGCCATTCTACGTACTCATACTAAAGCCTGGAGCCTTTATTGTCAAATTTACTGTTACATGACTATTGTTACCGCGTCACTTTGACCGAGCCCTAAAGTAGGTAACGCAATGTATAAGAACAATGCACAAAACATATATCTATAGATATGTTATTATCTGAGCGCTCCCAGAGGCTAAAATGCGTTGTACAATATTCTAGCTTAAAATGGCTTCTTGCTATAAAAAAATGTCACGCAGCGTCAGAATAGAAGCAAAGATCTCATGAATATGCGATCTCACTGTGATGCTAAGTGGGAACAAGGTTGGACATGAGTTTTGGTTTATGCGACCGTGGCGTATCACGTACAATGTACGTTGACAATTCGACCTATGCAAGTCAAGGCTGTGTCGCAACCAGATATTATTGTCCCATTGATGAGGGTATCAATGAGACAATAACATCGTAGTTACTTAGTCTCTTTTGTTCGAAATTGATTGGTTTTGACCGCTTATTTAGCTTCTATACTCTTTTACCTCGACCTTTAAAAAGACCTTTTTTGGTCCTGTTCACAATGTTATTGTTTAGATGATCGATATCATTCAGTCGATTTTTTCAGCTGTGATACAATATTTAATTTTTAAGTCGATTTTCTTTCCGATAATTTGAATTATCTTTTAATGGATTATTGGGTATTGTACGTGGAATCCTGCTAATATTATAAACGCAAAAGTTTGGGCTTTCATGCAAAAACTACTTACTGAACGGATTTTAATGAAATTTTACAGTACTTAATATAGCTTGTACATCAGAATAACACATAGCCTACTTTTTATCCGGGTACCACGCAGGAGAAGCCGTGGGCAGAAGCTAGTAACTAAAAATTTGCAAAAAGCACCTGCCCCGCTTTTGCCAAATGTTTTGTTTCGACGTGCCTGTGACTACCCCCTACTGGGTATCCTCAAAGATCTACTCACTGAGTACGTATTTAAGGATGTTTGTTTGTGAATGGAGGTGGTCCATTGTTCGACCTGGCCCTCTTTAGTTTGGCCTATGTATGGCAGTGGACTTCTACAGGTGATGATTATGGCGATGTGTTATTTCATTTCTAGGTTTCAGCTAAAATAAACATTAGTAGGTAAGTGGAGTACTAGGGAGAGCAGGTTAATTACAATGTATGCCCAAAACATCTTATATTACGAGTAGGTACCATATACGGATGTTTATGTTTGTTACTCTTTCACACAAAAATTACTGGACGAATTTAATGAAACTTTACAGTAATATAGCTCATACATCAGAATAACACATAGGCTACTTTTTATCCAGGTACCATGTGGGCGAAGCCGTGAACAGAAGGTAGTAACAAAATATTTGCAAAAATTAACAAAACAATATCTGCCCAGAAAAATCCAAAGCCCCAGAAGGGGGAAGAACTAGCGCGGTAAAAGATTCAATGTATACTATGGACGCTTGTTACACCAGAGGTGCTGTCATATTTTGACGATGCTATCAGTCTATGCAAATTTCACCTAGTTAGACTTTCACACGTTTTTAGGATGCGATAGCGATGTGGGTTATCTATGTTTTGCAAGCGATGTGCAAGCGTGCCCGTATGTCGTGCCTAAATACACTAATTACGTTTTCAAATCAACTAGCTTGTAAGAGCACTTATGGCTCGGTCATACAAATGCAATGGCGGTGGGGAACAAAGGGAAATGGTTGTCAAGTTGATGTAAAAAGTTCGCGTGAATGTATTGATCGAACCGGACCCTTAGTAATTAGTGTTTTACTTGCAAAAACTTGCTGATGATCATTATGTATGATAATCATATTAATACATAAATACAAATAACATATATAATACATTACAGAGAGAGATAATGCTATTCATATTGTAAAAACGGGAATTTTCACGTGAAGGTGAAGGCACCTACTAAGTTTCTACTCATTCCGAGAGTCTTCATCAGGGTGAGTGATCGCGACGTTCTCCCTCCGCGTCGCGTCGTGCACTGTGCACGACCCGACTAAGTTTGCACAGTCGCACATCGCACGCGACTGTGCAAACTTAGTCGGTGCCTTCACCGATAGTACGGTACGTAAAAATTCCCGTTTTTACAATATGAATAGTCAAGTTTACGATAGTTTTTGGAGAGATAATGCTCTTTCACTTTAGATTTGAAACTGTTCCGCGATGGGCTGGCTCGGATTACAAGAGGAAAAGAGTTCCATAATTTAACAGCGTGTACGGTGAATGAACCACCATTACAGCTGGAAGAGTGAGAAGGGGTCCTGATAAGAAGAGATGAAACCTACATGGCTTTAGACGAGGGACAAGATAATCGAAGCCCTCACTGAAGTACAAAGGGGAAATTCGTCAAGGAAACAACTAGAAGAAATTAATTAAATTCAAATTTTTTATTCAACCAAATGAAATATGACAGATAAATCCAAAGCGTTAAATAAATGAAAACCTTTATACGATAAAAAGTAAGAACATGAAATAATTTAAAATAAATACTAATCTCATTTTTTGTGTGGTATGTCTTACGTTTTATTTTATTTATTTTTTATTACTATATTCAATTTGATCCGATATTATTTCGGTTCAAATATGTGAGTTTGTGTATGTAATATGTATATATTTATGACATGGGTATTAATATATATTTAGATATAGGTATTAGTTATTATATCAAAATAATGTTTAATTTGTATTTTTATGTTTATTTTTCACACTTTTATTAAGGCAATAGCTTCATTCTTTTAAATAGTTCTCTCCATCCTAAGGTTTTCTGGAAGAAATCGCTTTCAGCGATAAGACCGCCCATTGTGCATTTCATTTTTTTGTTGTTCTTTTTACTATGTTTCTGTGTTTATATTGTAAATTGTTGTTATACACAATAAAGAGTTTATCTATCTATCTATCTCATTACATAATAGCGATAGGAAACTAACGATTTTATTAATTTAGTACCTAGTATAAATCTTAATACTATTATAAACATGTAAGTTTGTATGGATGTACGTTTGTTACTCTTTCACGCAAAAACTACTGAACGGCTTTGATGAAACTTTACAGTAATATAGCTTATACATCTGCAGATGTAGCACGTCTACACAGATAAATCAAGCCACGTGGTAGAATCGCGTGACCAGAATGTAAAGAATAAGAGGATCAGATCAGCCAAGGAACCTTTTTTTAGTGAGCTAAGACGCTCGGGCTTGCTTTATCGTAATTCAGCATGGTTAACACTCGGATCGGTGACCGCTAGTGGCTTTTATAAAACTGAATGAGCGTTTCTATATGCCGGAAGACACGTCCAACTATCCAGGCTACAATAGACGGCTTCAGAAGATTTGCAAACTCCAACGCCGGGATTGGATACTGAAATAGCTTGTACGAACTTCAGGTTTTTACAAAGTTTTTTTTTTATAAATAAACGACCCTTACACTAGGATTATTGGGATTTTCACATTTTTATTTACATTTTGTTAAATTGACGAGAGACTGAAGTCACACTAATTATTATTTTTATGTTTTTATAATTATATTCAATTTTATTCTAGGATCCCCTGTGAGTACCGTGGAACCAGGCCCAGGTCCGGAACAAATATCGAAGCATACAAATAATTTTGTCCCTTAATAATCGAACCTTTACCTCTTGCGTCACAGCCAGCTGTTCGACTGCCGCGCCTCCAAGGTCGTCATTAATATTATAAACTATTTTACCAACCGGGTAGGTTGGTAAAATAGTTTATAATATTAATGACGAATAGAAAGAAGGTTCTATTGTGCTAGGACGCAAAATAGAACCTTTCCATATTTATAAAGTACTTTTTTAAAATATCTCGAAAGGTCTACATTTCGCGTGATTTCGGTGTTCCATTTAAATTAAGCGTTCAGGCTTTTCTTGAAAATAAATTTGAATTTATTCCAGGAGAATTGGTCTCTATATACCGTTCGTGAATTTATTAAGCCGTGGGCGTATAATTAATATGCTATTAAATCACTGAATTAACTTTTCAAATCGACGAATGTGTAGATCGGCCTAATTATTACTTTGTAGTTATTCACGTCGCCTTTATACCTCTATATAACGTCATGATTATGATCTCAATCTTTAGTGGCGCGATAGGCGAGTAGCTTCCAACGTGCAAGGATTCGACTCACGTTGCGTGATAAATGTTTGTGTATTCTGCAGATATACTATCATATTAATATTACAAATGCGAAAGTTTGTGAGGATGGATGTTTGTTACTCTTTCACGCAAAAACTACTGAACGGATTTTGATAAAATTTTACCGTAATATAGCTTATACTCGTACATCAGAATAACACATAGGCTACTTTTTATCAGAGTACCACGCGGGCGAAGCCGTGGGAAGAAGCTAGTTTTATATAATAATAAGTATTAGTATTTTTATTTATTTTATTTCAAGCATGTATCATACACACCTACATACATTATATACTTACTATTAACACTTCCGATAGGACGCAAACTGAGGGCCCGTTCAAACTGCCGCGATGGCAGTGGCGATAAAGATAAAGAGACATGGTTGTCAAATTTCGCGTGAATGTGCCACCACCACCGCCACGTCAGTTTGACCGGGCCCTAAGTCGGTCAGGGTGTAAAAATGGGTGATGAAATTGCATATTAGACTTTTAATTTATTTTCCGTTATAAAAAGTCGCTTTTTTGACATTTAAAGTCTTATAAATTATCTACTACATATGACCTAATACTATGTAAGATTGGTATTCTTTAATCTCTGTGTATTTAACTTTTATAGAATCGAACTATTGTGGTATAATTTAAAGACAATCGTATGAAAAAACGCGGTAACATCCTGAAAAAAATACTTTAACTAGGCTAATAGATATATCTAAACGAATTTTTGCAAAAGGCAAAAACTTAATCAAACAATTTACCTAGGTACCGTTCTGCATTCTGAGCTCATTGGTGTGAAAAGGCATCCAATCTCGATATTTTATTCGCACAAAGCAATCGCCCTGGGAAATACTGCTCCCCTGTATTGATTATTTAATATTATTGCGTTCGCTCAAAGGTGTAACTCAATCAAAGTACTCATATTGCCACAATGAAAATGCAATTAGAATAAAAGTGTTGTGCATATAGCTATGTAAGTATACTAATCTTAATTGTTCCATAAACTGCGATAACATGGCGATAGTCAAGCGCGGGTCTGTTTTTTTTAAATAAAGAGCACAATTGCGTGGCGCTACGGATACGCGTTGGGATCACACGATGTGTACCCACCTTTATTTTCGTCCCACAATTTCGAAAACTTGGTTACAAATTCCCCGCGTTTCAAGTTTTCAAGTTTTTGTTGAGGTGACAAACGGGCTAATTCGTTCGGGTTATTTCATAAATTCCCCCTGAGAAAACTCCCTTAGGGGAGAAAACTAAACTCTTATGTTAAAAAAGTGCAGATATCCCCCGCTGCATTTTTCTTATTCCATTTTCCCCCCTAAGAGATTTCCCTCAGAGGGGAAAACAGAACCCTTATATTAAAAAATTACAAAAATCCCCCTCATCATTTTGGCTTATTCCACTTTTTCCCCCTGACAGAAGAAAACCTGAACGATTTTGTTGACCACGATGTCGTTTTGCTAGATAATAAATAATCCATTTATATGATAATACGAGGGTACTGGCACACGTTAAATGAGTAGCGGAATCCGGATTGCGCCTCATGGCAACGGGTGCCCGCGACGGGTCCCGCCACATTTGTCACGCGTGCGGGCCCCGCTTAACAACGGCCGGCGTCAGGCCTCTTGTGTAGGGGCCTGAGAACTATTCTATATTCTATTCTATCGCTTATTCTATACTAGCTTCTGCCCACAGCTTCGCCCGCGTGGTACCCAGATAAAATATAGCTTATGTGTTATTCTGATCTATAAGCTATATTACTGTAAAGTTTCATCAAAATCCGTTCAGTAGTTTTTGCGTGAAAGAGGAACAAACATTCTCACAAACTTTCACGTTTATAATATTAGTAGGATAAGTAGCAAGGATAGTAGGATAGGATAGGACAGGATAGGATAGGATTGATAGCCGATATGATGTCAATTCTGACATCAGACATAGTCTATTAAAAGTGACTGCGTGACTGACATATCGAAAATTTGTTGGCTTAGATGCAATATAGACCGTGGGCCATGGCTTTTCGCTGTGTGTTCGCTCTTACATATGCATATACGAAAATGTAAACATTTTTACGAATACAAATTCCATTGACTTGGGCATTAGACACATTTATTTTTGTACAGTGGTTTTAGTCTTAGTAGCTAAGTACAATTTGCCACCTACTTATATTTCAATCAATTTAACACAAACCCACTCGCTAGTAGAAATAGTTTCCATGGCATAGTCTAGAGCATTTCTTGGTTTTGCATAATATTACCTACATAACTGTGACTGACATGTCATTTGAGGTGAACCAAATAAAAATTAAATGTGGGTAGGTACCACTATACCGGAAAATATTATGTAATTTTCAACTTCAGCACTTTAAAATATGGTTACCTACATATCGTTGACGCGCTAACACTAATAACTCTGTTGATACAGTAGGCGTTATGTAAACATACAACTCATGACGTGTTTCTGTACAAGGTATACTTGTAGTTTGACTGATAGAGGTGACGTCAAGACTGAATCAATATTATGCGTATAACCATGGAAATTGAACAAGCTAATATGAACATGGAATTTGGGTGTCTAGCGGCACTTATAAAGAATGCAGCAGAAAATGCTCTAGACTGTGCCATATAAGCAAATTCTACTAGCGAGTGGGTATCTGTTAAATAAGCCTAGGGTAGACGAATGTTCACGAATGAAAGATTGAGAGGGATCATCAAGAAAACCTACCTAGTAGGTATGTATAAGCATATTTTGTTCAGAGCCTCTATTCTGAGTTACAAATTCAGAGTTTTGTAAATATTTGTATGGATATCTTGTCGATACGGTCACTGTTTTGACATATGTTATTCGTAACGCTGATTACAAGCAAACGTAGTATCTGCAATTACGGTAATTCTGCCCAAGGCCGATAATGTAGCAAACAATGTGGCTGAACCAACACGTGAGCACGATTCTAATGAATAGACTGGGAACGGAATAAACTACTCCATTTACCTATCAGATACTGTACGATTCACTTCAATTACAACACTATAATAATAATAATAATAATAATAATAATAATAATGCTGGACAATCCACACAGCGTCATCTAGCCCCAAGCTAAGCAAAGCTTGTGTTATGGGTACTAGATGACTGATATACTTAATACAATACATTACATAGATAGATATTTTTTTATTATACATAGAAAATACCCAGAACACCCGAAACAAATATTTGCAGATCGTACAAACATTTGTCCCAGGGCGGGAATCAAACCCGCAACCTCCTGTGTCGCAGGCGGACCTTCGCCCACCGCGCCACATCGGTCGTCAAAACACTACATCGACAGAGTAGAAGCATGGTAACAAATATCCGAATAGATACGTGAAGTACTACCACCATACCTATTTCAAAGTCGTAGTGCTCGTATGACATATACGAGTGTGTTCCTGGTTGAAGGGTATGGGTGCCGGGAAAATTATACGCACGTGAGACTTTCAACCGTTATGTCTCAGGGTCGGCGACGCGTGAGTGATACCTTTGGTATTGCAAGCAGCCATTGGTTACGGTAACTGCCTACCAACAGGTGGGTTGTATGCTTGTTTACCACTCTTAGTTGCATAAAATAATGCATAAACTACAAACATACATAAAGTCACGTCTGTTTCTCGGATGGATAGACAGAGACTACTGTTTTCTTTATACTATGATTTTGACATACCGCATTTCTTGTACACACTCGTTGGATAAGGATATTCTTGAACTGGATTTTTTTCTGAACGTTTTCGCCAAAATCTTCCTCTTCCAGCTATATCGTTGACACTTGCCTTTTTTTGATACTTTGTCTTCCATCTTTTAATTTTATATGCCCCAATAACAAAACATTTTCCTCTATGTAACCAAACCATCTCAGCATACCTTGCTGAACTATCGTCTACATCATAAGCATACAATACAAGTAACCTATAAAATGTAACAAGCCGTCTAATGCCCACAATCCACCCAAAGATTTAGTGTTTCCCAGATTCACTAGAATCCACAAGATGCATGATATGTATTCAAATGATAAAATAGCGATATCTATGGGTGATTTTATTGGTACAAATTTCCGCTCTATATAAAGTTAGTCTGCGGCTCAACCAGTCCAGAGTAGGTTCTGTACACATTGTATGGCATTTTTAGGAGAACAATACTAATTCACCTTTCGTTGCGGCTTTCAACCGAAGCACGTAAGAAGAATCTGCATCGAAAAATAATCTCGAATGTATTCTTACCTGAAACAAAAACAAAAAAATATAAACAAAACATTAAACAGCAAACCTCTCTTTTTTCTCACCTTCATACATCTACTAGCTTCTGCCCACGGCTTCGTCCACGTGGTACCCTGCTAAAAAGTAGCCTATGTATTTTTCTGATGTATAAGCTATATTACTATAAAGTTTCATCAAAATCCGTTCAGAAGTTTTTGCGTGAAAGAGTAACACCATCCTTTCAAACTTTCACGTTTATAATATTAGTAGGATAGGATAGTAGGATTCATGACTCAGTTACCCTATATAGGTTATTATTTGCTACAAAATAAGCGTAGGCGATAGGTTAGTATAACATTACGTAAATGCTAGCTACTCGTAATAAACGTCAACAAAGCCCCAAATCCTATACGCTCGAAGGCAGTTCTACTTCGGTATTCATAAATCATTTACCTAACTTCAGAATCTGGCAGCATTTAGCTACAGAAAGTTTCACACATCTTGCGTGATTGATTGCTTCTTATCAGAATGCTACGAGCCAAAGATAAAATACGCAGATACGTGAGGTACTATGATCGATGACTGAGACGGGAAGATCTAATAATGTAAAACGTCATTTATTTAGGAGACTACTGTTTTGTCTAATGGATACTGAATGTAGAACTTTATTGTACACCACATTGTTTTACTTACAAAACAACACACATTATTTTTCGAACAGAACAAAATACAAGCATTGCGGGAGAAAAATGGTCTAATAAAGATATCTTCCAGGCAACCTTTTGATGGATTAGATATAAACGATAAATGATCAGGGTCTCTGATGCATAGTCAATAAAAATATATTGATAGATAGATTGTTGGATCCATTGATTTATTGATTGATGGATGTCTGTTATTCAATCAACAAACAAAAAAATTGCTGTTGATTGTGCAATTCTTTGACATGTAGTAAAATTAGTTCAGGTGTGACTACCAATTAAATTGTGCTATGTTTATTTTGTTAATTTGGAAAATTTAAAACCACCGACGTTTTTTCTATCGTATATTTCAGCACTCCCTAGTGGTCTGTGGCGATACAACCTAACTAAAACACCCTTGCTGCCATAAAAATCGATTGCAAAAAACTGCGCTTCAACCAAGCTGCATTAGCCTCTCATCAGCCGTTTTGGATATAAATGATAACAGAAAAACGAATAATCTCTTTCGGCAAACGCGCATATACGGACTCCTGTTGTCGTCGGTAATTAAAATAAAAGTAACCGCGGTAATTAGCCTATGTCATTATCGATACAAATCGACTGAATAGCGTTTGATGGAACAAAAAGTTAATTGTAATGATAATACCAAGGTTGCAGTTTGGGTATAACTTTTAACATTGATTTTACATAATGGTGCGCGTATTTAAAAAACAGCTTGAACGCAACATAAAGTTGCTTATGAATAAAACACATTTAGTCTAATATTGTAGTTTTCAAATATTTTCAGAAGAATTCTACGCTTTCCACGCGATAAAAAAGCCATTACTTTGTTATAGCTACCTACTCGTGTTGAATACTGATAGAGCCGAGTTTAGTGTGCCGTAGGAAATCGAAAATATGATTATGAAAACAAACTATTCAAATATCAGGCACGAGTAATACTGTTGCTATCTACTAACTAGGTAGATAGCAGCACGTTTAGTAAGTTTCTTTAATACGTATTCCTAGGCAAAGGTCACTGGGAGTGAGTGTTCAGACTTGATAAAAGGACTTGGCGAGACGATCACTTATGAATACTTCTAAGAGAAGCATTTGAGAGATCGTTTCAAGGTTTTGTAATTCTAGACTAAACTTGAATACCAACTGAAAATTAGTTAATTCGTGGTGGTAATATTTTATCTTGATACTTGGTTTCATTCATCAACCGCTCGATATCAGCATTAGAACGAGATATACATAACTCAACAGAACGAACTACATACGTACATAATGACACAACAGCATTATTAATTAATTTTGAAATTAATCAAAACAAATAGTGTCCTCGGTGGCGCGTCGGGAAAGTAGCTGGCCGAGACGCAAGAGGTGTGGGTATGATTCTCGCTGCGGAACAAATGTTCTGCAGGTATTTGTTCCGGGTCTGGATGATGTGGTAATACAGTACTCGTAGTTTCTGATACCCACGACACAGGGATCTTACTGTCGGGTCAGGACTATGGATGTTTATTTATAAAAAAAAACTTAGAAGAGATAGATAAGTAGTTACTATATTATAAACCCTGTTATTTAAAACGCTGGAACAGAGACAGCTTAGCATACCTTCGGACTGGCATTTTCCCTCAAATACCAGGATTGAACGATACAGCTAATCCGAATATAAGTCAGCTCTATAAATAACAGAAAGTCTGATCGATTTAACTGCGTAAGTAGGTTTAACAACACAGCCGCAAGGTCCCTCTTCGTTATAATTTCGCCGACGATGACGCAAAACGTCGTTTGTTCAATCAATAAAGTAAGCGTAGATCCATTAAAGGAATCCACATAATCCTGTTTAGCATCGCTCTTGGTATTTATCCCGATATACGTGTCTCGGTCTGAAATACCAGCGGAATTTGCGAATAAATTACCAAACCATTCGAGGGAAATGATAAAAGTTTCTGAACAAAAAGATCTGTATACCAAACCAATTCGTGAATACTACAGGTATCAGAGTTTAAGAATCCTAAGTAAGTAAGAACGTAGGTAAGTTCTATTTTCAGGAAATTTCTGACATTGTTTTCTTTACCCGCGACGTAAACAGCCTGATTTTTTTGGGGTAAGAAGTTTTATGTTATTTGTTTGTTAGTTCTCATTTATCTCTAACTGCAAAACTGATTGTAAAGCGGGTTTTGTAAACTCATAACATAACATTATGGGTGATTCTTGAGTTTAAGCGCCATAAGTCATTAGAAGGCGTTGCAATACGTAATAGAAAAAACATCAAGGGTTTTTCAAATTTTATAAAATTTAAGAAGTTAGAATGTGTTCTAATGTAAAACTATGGGTCCACTATGAAAAAAGAACAACACAATATCTTGTACAACAATATGTAGGTATAAACTTAAACACGATTGGTGTTTACTGCTTCAATTTGCGTCACACTTACAAGTACACGCTAAACATGGGGTTAATTTTAGAGTAGTTTGGCTACGTCACAAGCCACCCCATACTAAAACAGCCGGTACCCCCTAGACAAAGGTGCTATTTTCCTATGAGTTTATTATAAGTTTATCACGCGACCCAGACCTATTTTCCTTGGCTTTCCTAATGCGAAAACTTTAACGTTAGAAGTTCGGCTAAACTACGTTTACGATTTTAGTTAGCTTGTGTTGTTTTAGTTTCTGTCGGTGTTTATGTTTGGAAGATTTCAGCAGTAGGTAGTTTACAGAGATGATGGTTTTCGTTTCTAGACGAAAATCCTTCATTTGTACCCAAATGTGTAAACAAAGTCTATGAAACCGCGAGTCTCTAACAAGCATTCTGTAAAGCTATTTGCTTGGTAATCAACATATTTTGAATAACAAGACGATCATGATTTTGCAAATACTTCGGTTTATGTGCGAAGCACGAGATACGTAAAGGCTTATTTTAATACCTATCTTATTAATTAAATTTTATATTATATTGGAAAATTGACGCTTTTATTCGACTACTATTTTTAACGCGGATGTTTGTGAGGGTGGATGTTTGTTACTTTTACACACAAAAACTACTGAACGGATTTTGATGAAACTTTACAGTAGTAATATAGCTTATACATCAGAATAACACATTTTATGGTTTCTTTTTATCCGGGTACTACGTGGATGAAGCCGTGGACAGAGGCTAGGCAGAACAAGGCCGGTCTAGGCCTAAAAATCTAGATTTACTGAAAAATATAACGATTTTAGTTATATAAACCAACTTGTTCATTCATAGTTGAGATATGGCGATACTCAATAAAATCCACACAACTCCTATTATATTGATTTCATTGACCCACATAACATTATATAACCCCATAAAACATATCCCTTCCCCATTTTCTGTGGCACTTTGTCATATAATATAGAAATAAATGTGCCCAGATATCCTTAGAGATAAAAGCAGGTCTGCCCAAAAGAAACGGGGAACAGCGTCCATCCATAATGATTTATGTTGGCCATTTATTTCTTATAGAAGAAAGAGCGACGTGATTGATGGAGGATTGCCTGCTCCAGAATATTTGAGCGATTTCCGTGCATTACACGGAAGTGGGGATGTGGATCATGATTTCATGTGATATTATAAAAAAAATCTATCGATAAAAGGGGAACCAAATTATAGACTATCATAAAAATACAAAAACCAACAAGAGAGATCATTCATCCTAGATTTTTAGTAACATAAATGTTTGTTTGGTTTATATTATAATTCTGGCATTCACTCATTCATTACGTTAGGTACCATTTATATCAATGCATTCACTGATAAGATTGTTTGAAGCCTGAAAATTAGAATGAGATTGGATCCTTGACTGCTAATTGTCAGCCAGTTGAGACAAAATAAAGATTTTAAACTCTTCTGCGCTAGAAGTCAGATCCATTATGATAAGTCAGTACTTATTACTTACTAGTTGTTGCCCGCGGCTTCGCCCGCGTGGTATGTTAATAAAAGTAGTATATGACCGTCTCCAGGCTTCAAACTATGTCCACCAACTTTTGAATGAATCAATCCAAGGATTACAAAGTTTAGAACTCAATTGCACACCCCCAAAGGGTAGTTTTGAAAAAATAAAAAATATGTGTTTCATTATTTACTTTAAAGTTTATTTGTACGGATTTTTTTTTCATGGAAACCTTACCGCCCGCCCTATTTAAACCCCTTAGGAGTCGATTTTCGAAAATTAGATTAGCCTATGTGTTATTCCAGGTCCTAAACTATCTACATTCCAAATTTCATCGAAATTGGTTTAAAAAAAAAAAAAAAAAAGTAGTTACGGAGATACGTGGTAACAAACATTCACACACACACACACACAGACTTTCGCATTTATTGTATTAGTAGGAAGTAGGATGATAAGATAGATATTTTAAATTAATTCCAAATGCTGAAACATTAAGACCGAATTAAATAAATGAAAAAGGTGCGTAACCAAGTTCGAGTCTAGTAGAGATGTGTTAATTCACAAATAAACGGCATTAAAAGTTTTGTAATCCTACTTGTATTAGGATCTTAGCTCAAACTTTCTATACCTATTTATCTAAGTTATTTTATTTTCAATGAAGTTAAATACATTTAAGACGCAAACTTGATTCCCAATGAAGCAAGGTCAGGTCGGAGATTATCCTACTCGTCATAATAGGATACGTGCCAAAACTTCAGTAAAGTCGATAAGTCAATTTACTAAATCATAAAGTTAGAGTAATAAAAATGCCTACCTGTATAAGAAAACAAGGGCCAATTGTTGTTTCAAAACAATCGAAACAGATACAACTTCTGAAACAATCAGTGTTGTGAATAGTAAAGTTTTAATATTGGCTAGAAATGGGATATTTACCACGGTGAGTTTTATTGTTTCTTGATATTTTGCCACAATTGCAACAAGATCGCGGGAGGAACTCAATAAATGAAGTCAAATTTTAGTTAAATATGATAAATAATAACGGAACCATATTTCTTCAGAACTTTTGTTATGTATACTTTGAGGTTTATAACAAAATATTATGTATATGTCGGGAACAACGATTTATTGTATTTGAAATACGCAGTTTCTGAAGCACATGGGCGCTTTTTCAAGCCTATTAACCTGACGGTTACTGGGCCAACTAGGTCATAGTAGACACTATAGTGTCTATTAACGGACGTCCGTTATAAAGCGGAAACGCTGCAAATGCCCCTTATTTATTTCTTTATTTAAAACATGACCCCATTTTTTTATCTGGTTCATATACCCATTACGTGCGAGATTTTCAGTAGCACACTTATTCGAATAGTTCATAACCCCCATAGGCCTTTCACTAGCTAGTTTATTTTTACTCTGAAAGCGTGATCTATTAATTTTCTATTTATAAGCAGCAGAATTTCAGTTGCAGATTTATGCCAGCAGTTCATACCTTCTGAGGCGCTTCACTAGTTAGTTTATTTTTACTCTGAAATCATGATCTATTAATTTTCTATTTATAAGCAGCATGCCCTAATAAACTGCTGATCCGTTTAAATAAGTTTGCGTGGAAGGGTGTGATTTATTTTGCCTGGGAAATGGGTTAAGACTTAACTACTGTAAATGGGTCAATTCATAAATATTACTGGGTGACAATTTTTAGGTAGTTATTCCTGTTTTTGTCTTGGTTTTTATACACCAGAATAATTTGCCTTGTTTTAAAATTACAATTAGAATAGCCAGGATATTTACCCGCGATGCAATCGGACGGTATATGTGATTAAGGTTCTCTGTTTGTGCTTCACTGTGTAATGCAGTGTTTTTTCAATAGTTTTGAATGACTTTAAAAAATATATCTTAGATTGGTTTTATCGCCCCTCGACTATAAAGGAGGCAGCTAAATAGAATACACGAATTAGGGGTTTGTAATTTTATAAAAACTAACTTTTTCATGAAGTAAATTTACAACACAAACAAAATGCAAAGTAAACCACCGAACAGTCATAAGTTTTGTTAACATAATACCATAATCGATGATGAAAAACTATTACGTCAGGCTTCACTTCGCTTGGAACAATAGTTAGCGCCCGTGACATTGACGAGGTCGGCCAGCATTGTATCGCGAACAAGACGAATGGATCGTATTAAAACACTGCGTACGATGCGCTGATGACACGCAATACACGTCACAAGGTCACGGTTATGCAACGATGAACCAGGCATTTAAATGTTTCGAATAAGGTAAATCTGTTCCCGACGACCTTATACTGAGGTCAGGAGAAGGTCGGTTTGTTTCTGATAGGTAAATACAAAGGGGCAATAGTATCTTTTTCTTTTTGTATTTTGATTCCGAAAAACTCAACAGTTAGGCATAATGCATCAGTTTATGCGGTATAATATTTCTCTATCCAGTAATTTTAAGCTACGACCAGACCGAGTCGGCGGCAATATTTGATCAATCGCTATTCAGTTTATGAGTCCAGCGTACGGTAAACGTCATAAATAAACACACTTTCGTGTAAAACATAACGGGAACGTCGTGGGTAAAAGAACGATACACATACCTATATAGATAGTCCTGATCCCACACTAGGATCCCCTGTGTTGTGGGTATCAGGAACTACGAGTACTGTGGTACCACAGTATCACAACACCCGAACCCGGACCAAATATCTGCAAAACATGCAAACACTTGTCCCGGAGTGAGAAACGACCCTGTACCTTTTGCATCACAGCTGGCTACTCACTCGCCGCGCAATCAAGGTCGTCAAAAAACTTAAATGTTATTGTAGCACGTGAGTTCTAGCTTTTCTTTGTAGCGCCGGTTTAACCATTTATCTTGCAGCAAGTGATCTAAAGGCCACCACTACACCAGCGTAACATCACGGCTTGCGCTACAATGTCACGGGACTCATTCATAGTCAGGTAAAGTATTCTGTGGTCAGGTATTTTAAGCGAGACGGCATAAAATATAGCTATCTACTTTACTTAAATAGGTACTCGTATTTTGACTTAACATCGAATGACCATGGTAAGGAGATGTGTCTGCCAGGTATAAGAAGATGATGCTTATAAAAACCCGTTGGGGTAAAACTGATCAGGATTTTCGCCCTACAACAACCTTTGATGGAATAAAACCTATGGATGATTTTAAATCAGTTTATTAGAAAACTAGCTTGTGTCCACGGCTTCGCCCGCATGGTACCCGGATCAAAAATAGCCTATGTGTTATTCTGATGTATAAGCTATATTACTGTTAAGTTTCATCAAAATCCGTTTTGTAGTTTTTGCGTGAAAGAGTTACAAACATCTATCCTCACAAACTTTCGCGTTTATAATATTAGTAGGATAGGATAAACATTGGTCGTCATTACCGTATACAGCCCCACTTTACCCACTGCTGGGTATTTTGCCCAGCAGTATAACAGAAAGCCTATACTTTCCTAAGTTTGTGCCATCTATCATATATTTGTCTATTACGTACTATACTGCTTTATTACACTTATAATAAAACTACATCGTTTTATTAGTTATATATTATTCTAATTTATTTATTCAACAAAATCACTAAGCTCTCAAGGTTTTTTTACTAAAACGAATGAACTTTGATACTTATTTATATTTTTTTAACTTTTTTTTTCTACTTATCTAGGTTTGCGTGGTCTGGATTTCTAATTTCATCACTTATACATAAATCAAAAGAGTCGCTCCTCTTTTCCTGCCAATAAAGGGAATTAAATCTAACACGGATGTGTTAAGGCCACATTGACCTCATCATCCAATATCCTTTCCTACTGCAACTGGCAGCCACTGGATTTACCAGGTCTATGAACATTTAACAATGAATTTTATTTTCACGCTTTACAAATCTAGTCTTTTGTTTGAACAAAATGCGCCATTGATATTTTATTCAAGAACTAAAATAAATGTAGATTATTAATAACTAGTTGTTGCCCGCGGCTTCGCCCGCGTGGTATGTTAATAAAAGTAGCATATGACCGTCTCCAGGCTTCAAACTATGTCCACCAACTTTTGGATGAATTACAATTTATACAAAGTTTAGAACTCAAAACTACCCCCAAAGGGTAGTTTTGAAAAAATAAAAAATAGGTGTTTAATTATTTACTTTAAAGTTTATTTGTACTGAGTTTTGAGCGAATCAAACATTTTTTTTTCATAGAAACTTTACCCCTTAGGGGTCGATTTTCGAAAATTAGCCTACACACATACAGACTTTTGCATTTATTATATCAGTAGGATGGTAATCATCGTATTTTATAGCGAATCTGATGCTTTGCTTACTCGTAATTTGTGAAAAGGTGGTTTGATTTAAATGATGTCTAATTAATTAATACCTATCTTATAATAAATTTCTATTAACATTGGATTATTATTTATTATAATCTATATTCCGTAACTATCTTAAGAAAACTTGGTCCATTTTCAATAGAATCTTTCATCTGTATGTTATTATCGTAGTAGGAAAGACATGTATCAATCATGTGTTATATTGAAATTTTGCAAACCTGTTCAGTTGCGTTTTTATTACTATAATAGGAACAGTCAAATACTTCAGGCTGAAGTCG
The DNA here is from genome assembly GCA_958496245.1 of Perizoma flavofasciatum. NCBI lineage: Eukaryota > Metazoa > Arthropoda > Insecta > Lepidoptera > Geometridae > Perizoma > Perizoma flavofasciatum. Next base: position 4,500,381 of record OY292425.1, on the reverse strand, counting down.
AAAACTATATCGATAATAATCGTCAACTAAAATAGTTTTTCCCACAATATTTACAACCAATAATGAAACTTCTCTGACTCAACATTTGGGAAACAATTAATGTATACATTTTATTTATTGACTAAAGCTTGTTAAGGAACCGTAAATGATTTTAAACTACACACTACACGGCTTCTAATAACATCACAGAGCTTGTTTATATTGAAAGCCATCTGTTTCAATAGTTGTTTAAAATCGTCTTTTGTGAGCAAATGGTCTGGCAACAGAGGCTTTGATTGGATAGTGACGTCATTACGTGGATATACGGCGTAGGTATCGTAAACAAAATAATGCGATAGAACTAGTTGAATAGATGATTTTAATAAGGTAGTCTAGTTAAAAGGTAGTAAGGGGGGACCTTTTAACAGAGGTAAAAAAGTTTTCCATTTAGTTTAATTCACGAACATAATATATTTTGCCCCTTTTTATCAAATAATTCCTATTTCACGCTTTAAAAACACGAGGGTTAATATAACTTTCGGTGTATCAGTTAACCTTTAATTACCCCGCATGGGGTAAATGCGACCGCATGTGATGTTCTCGGACGAGTGACCGTAACGACCCCTCGTTACGTCAATGTTATTAGGTTAATTTTGTAATGTTGGCTTTTTTATCCGACTTCAATAAGAGAGATGTTGATCTAAAGCATTTATTGATCGTATTTTCATTGTGCTATTTACATAAGGTTTAAAAAAACATCTTCGCTTTCAAATGACAACGAAACGACTCATTAAAAATAACTTGAATGTCCGACTTTTGATGTTATAGGTATACCATACCAAATATGAATCTAAAATATATTTGTGACGTACTAACTCAGGTTTAAACTAAAGGACGAATATGAAACATAATTGAAAACAATCGTCTTCATAAATGGATTCTACAAGTAAACGATACCTACATCGCTGCCTTATTGTTATGTGAAAACAATAATACTACGTCTGTTTACTACACACAGTACAGCCAGCAACAGACGATTCTAGAGATAATAAAAAATAAAACTACTGATAAAAAGTCATCTACTGAAAATTATTATATTTAAATCAACTTTAATGGACCAAACTTAAAACTTTTGACATTTATAAAAAAAATCGAACCAACAATTTTTTTTTCTATTAGTACCTATTCAATTATGAAAATATTAAAGTATTCTATTGCAATTTCTACCTATCTATAGGTAGTTAGTTTTAGTTGACCATAAAAAATCGTTAGCAACCGTCTTCAGATAGCTAGCTTCTATTTGTTTTTTAGTTTTTATTGAAAATAACTGTTCAAAAATCCTTTGCTTACTCAATTTTAGTTGTAAAATATGGACGTGAAATAGTAAAAGATTTTTATCTTGTCCGTACATGTAAAACAGCAAAGTAATGCTTCTCTATGAATAGAGTAAGGCCACAATACAGATCATAGTAAATTGCTATAATGTAAATTGGATTGTCATTCGGATGTTAGGTACGTATTTCGAAGGCAAACGATAATTATTTTCTGTTGGATATAATAATGTGGAAAAAAAAGTAAAACCTTTTCTTACCGGCCCTCTTCGTTTACGCATCGCTGCGTCCTTTCAGAAAGGGTTATACTAACTATTTCCGACCAGCTCTCTACGCTCGTGCACCCGATCGTAAAGTGTAAAATAACTAAAGTCAATAGATCTGGCTAGAGAGGAATAACTTACAAACAAATTAAATATCAGATATATCTACACAACAAACGACTATTCGGAAAAAACACTCAGTAATGGAAAATAGAACATTGGTGGTGGGTGTAACCTCTCTCATGTCTAGTAGAGTTTGTGTTTATAGAGCCTTAGTCTACTCTAAATAGAATAAATAATGCTGGACATTTTTACACAGCATCATCTGGCCCCAAAGTAAGCAGAGCTTGTGTTATGGGAACTAAATGACTGATAGACTAGTTAAATACATTTTTTTTGTAAATACATACATATTACGCATAGAGAACACCCAGACCGAGACAAATATTTGCAAATTATACAAAACATTGTCCAGCGGCGGGAATCGAACCCGCAACCTTCTGCATCTCAGGCGGACCTTCGCCCACTGCGCTACAGAGGTCTTCAAAATAAATATTTACTACGATGCTCTCTCCACTAGTCAAAAAAAGTCCTAGAAAATGTTTTCTATAAAAAAAAACTAAACGCCTAAATCTTTGCATATGCTTACGAGCAACAGATACATTTTTGCCATTGCACTTGGTAACTTTAAAGTTACAATGTGAAAAACAAATAAAATTTCCCAGCCTATCCCTAGAGCTTGGAATGCTTTTGAGTTATGATCTACCTAGACTTCAGCGAGTAAATTCGTAAAATACCTAATAAGTCAAGTTGTATAAAATACTCATAAATTTTGCGTATTCATGATTTACGAGTATGATGTTCTCGAGATTACGTAATTGTCTTTTATTGTCCAAAACTAACTCAAACTTGTTACTAATAGATTGTGCGTAGGTACGTTATAAAATTATTTTTAACTTTAAAGAGCATTTTGCTTTTCATAGCTACCAAAAATTCCCCCGAATGCTTTTAGGTTTAGAGTAACTTTAATTTTCTTTTTGCTCAAGTTAACTAATAGACAAGTAAGACTAACTGTACATAAAAAGCCCTCGAAGAGTTGTAATCTATGAAATCAAACACAAAGCTGTTATAATTGAACAATGTCGTAATAGTCTCATCAAGTTTTGGCAGATAGCGTGTACTCTTAGTTATTTTCTTATAGGTATGAAAGACTTGGCTCATGTTATCTGAGTAGGTAGGAATTATATAATTATGTTTCAAACGAAAATTGCGCGTTCCTTTAGTAAGCAGTAAAATTTATATCTACATACATTTTTTTTTCAAAGTGCTTTTTAACTAGGTACCTATGTTATTTAAATTAATTTCAGAAATTGTCAGCCCTCCGCTAATTTGTTATTAAGTAAGCTATTCAAAATTACTTTGTACGGTATCCATTAACTTTTTCTATTTTAGGTCTACTTGACAGAGTTTGATCGATCGTTTTCAAACGATTAACAGATCATGTACAAGCGAGGACACAGCCAACGTTTTAAAAGGATAAGCCACATCTTTTGACGGCTCAAGGTTTGGCTTACTAACGGCAATCCATCTCACAATTGCTTGCTTCTTCATCTTTTCCCAACATCTGCATTATGGCAGTCCAGGTCTACTCATATGTTATGATGTTAATTATGTGGCCAGCTACAGGTCGAATTATTTCGACACAAAAAACATCTGTACAAGCTGTTACTTACTATTTTTCAGAAAAAGGTAAAACAGACTTTTGTTGAAGTTGATAATAAGTCCAATGTTAAATTTCAGAGTTTTTTTCACACTTCACTGGGTGGGATTTTTTTATAAAATTTATATATAACCCAATAATCAATAAAATCAGTTCACAATTGGCGAAGGTATCGCGTAACAAACAAAAAAAATACGGATTAATTGAGAAACTCCTCCTTTTTTGAAGTCGGTATAGTTGAATATAAGTTCGAGAGTAGGTTCTAGGCTATTTAAAAAAAAAATTATCACAGACTCAGATACTCTGACGAGAGTTAAACGTACTCAGATAGGTACGTTTAACTCTCGATAACCAGATGCCGATAAAAATATACCTAAACATAATTTCATTGAACAAATAGTCGTATTGCGTGCTTATCACCCGATCTCGGGGCACGTGTACCTACCTACTTTTATACTCTAACAATGATATTTTGATCACGTAATATTCCGTCATAATCAAAAAACAATTTCTTACCTGAACGATCTAAAAAAGTCTCTAGCAATTTGCTTAAAAGGTTACGTTTCGGGTGACCTACACCACCTACGACAAATTACGGCAATTTTCAGACTATTACTTTCGCCCCGAGTTAGTAACTAGCTTTGTCGTGAGGACAAAGTTTGAATAGGAAATAAAATTGTGTTTATGAAGAAAATACCTCAGATATCGTGATTGCATGCCTGGGCGAGGTAAAGCGAAGGTGGTAGACTTATTAGGTTAACGTCAGACGCTGTGACAGTCACAGGAAATCTCGTGTCATACGGGGTGAGATTTATGCCTCATTTCAAGGTTATCCGTGGAAATAACTATTCATTTACTTTCTATAAAAGTAATCTTAAAATCTGTCTGGAAGAAAGTTTGATTAAAATACTTTAGAGTTTTCGTATTTATCAAGGTTGTGAAATGTTAAAAATTTAAATGAAACTAAGTTATTCATGAATACAGACTGTATTTTGTTGTTCAAGTAGTTTTGAGACATGAGTTTTTATTTTAATGAACATTTTGCTCGATTGGAATTTGATTTACTTATGTAAGTGGCGATCTTTTAAACTAGCTAAAATTCAGAGAACAACCTATTTTGTAAGTACTTAAAAGAGTTGAAACTAAGCCTGGCATAATCAATACAAAGTCATGATCAGTTTGTATCATGTGAATGGTAGGGATCCACCTACCTCCATGATATAAGGACCTAAGCATTCTAAATCATAACTCCATTTTTTGTGCTGAAAACATTTTTGTTTTAGTAATAATCTTCAGGACACTTTTTCGTATCGTATAAATCTTACATTCATATAGTTCCAGCTATCATAGTCCTCACAATAGTACGGTGTATGTAATGGCCTACAATTTAGGATGGCATGGTATCAAAATATAATAGCAGTCTCCGAATATCTCATATATACCTCAGCGTATCCTAACGACATCATTATGTAGATTCCGTCCTACATTCTCAACTGCCACCAAACGCAAAAGGCGGTTTTCAAAACCCTCTCAAATCTGCTGGAGATATCTTAAAACCTTCATTAAATTCGCACAATGAGGGCGCTTAAGCCAGAGCCTCTCAAAATAGCGGCAAAGTATTGTAGCCGTAATATGGCGTTAACAAAGATCAACGAAACTACAAATTAAAAATGTACCGAAACGATTTTTAATACGGTCATCATAAGACGTTAATGCTATTTTAGGAAACTTTGGCCTTAAACTGGTATAAAAGCTTATATTTAAAGCACTATTAGTACCTATAGTAGGTATGATAATGTGAAGAAGACCTGTATTCATTAGCGAGGCTTTTGGAAATATTCAACTTGAATCGTATTTTTAAAATCTTACGGGCCTTAGAAGGTTAAAGTATTTTGTCAACTACCGATCTTGGTACATCATCTAACTCCCTAAAAAGGAGATAAAATCTCCATACGAGATAAAACGGAAATTAAAACGAAAGGTATTTAAGAACGTATATTAATGAACTAATAGTTGGTTGTTACTATCTAGCCTTGACCTAAACGAAGATACCCTATATTTACTCGACAGCGCATACTGTTTTTTTCTACCTGTTTTGGCTGAAGTGCTATGGCGACTAGCCAAGACGGCAATCCAAAGAAAGCGCTTAGCAGACTTCCAACTCTATATTTACGACTTCAACGTTCTAAATGGTTTATACAGGTTCAAGATTACGAATTGTTATCACCTCTATCTGTAATCTGTATTATTTTAGTCACATGAGATATTAGGTAAGATGTAAGTAATCTCAATAGATAGAATAACTCTTTATCGTACTCATACGCAACACCTTGATAATAATAACGCAAATATATAAAACAAAACTACGCACAGCTAAACTAAACGAAATATATAATTGGCTTTAAAAACATCGACCTAGAAGTAGATCAATGCTTATAAACGATAAAGCCATGCTTGGAACGGATCTTTCCACGTAACCGTAGGATTCAGTGAAATACCTATCCTACTAATATTATAAATGTGAAACTTTTGTGAGGATGGATGTTTGTTACTCTTTCACGCAAAAACTACTGAACGGATTTTGATGAAACTTTACGGTAAAATAGCTTATACATCAGAATAACACAAAGGCTACTTTTATCCGTGTACAAGCGGGCAAAGCCGTGGGCAGAAGCTAGTTCATAAATAATTGGACGATGGTGGTGAGTTAACAGTGGGTAGTGAATTAAAATTTGATACAATACCTCTATCAGTAAATAAATAAATAAAAAAACATATAAACATATAAGTAACTGTATTTACATATCAATACGAACGAGTTTATGTTATTAACGTTATCAATATTAATTACCAAATTCATCAGGAACAATTAGGCAACATTTCTTCTTTATTGCGTTTGAGATAATATTAATACTGTCATCAAATACAGCTAAACTGAAGCGGAGACTAGAAATTATATTCAGCAAAATTTAAAGCCTTTGACGTTTATTTCATTGGGGCGCTGGAATATAGCACCCCCTGGTGACTTATGTGGCACTAAAACTTCTTTAAAAACCATAATTTGGGACATATAAATCGATTGCAGAAAAACTGCATTATAATTCGGTACGCCGTTCTGAAGATACATTTTAACAGACAAACAGACAATCTTTTATGGAAAACGCGAACGCTCCTATCATCGCGGGTAGTAATGGAGAATTACAACAAAAAAAAAACAAAGTTCTGTTTTTGTTGCTTGGAGCGTCTGTTTTCATTCAAAATTACACGTCATTTAGATTAAAAAAAATTTTTTTAGAGTGGCATGTATGTCAACGTCAAGAATAAAAGACAAAAAAGCAACTTGTCATTCTCAGTCGTTAGGAATAAGTTTTTTAAATATAGTTGGTCAAAATTCGTTTTCAACTCTCTACTCGAAAGCTTCTCAAAAAACTGATATTTTATTGTTACCTGGTATCTGCTATTACCTTTCATAACTGGAGCTATTACTTTTCAATCGTACTTAAACAATATTTTCTTTTCCACAGGAAGGAGGAAGTTTTTTAGTACTATTTTTATAGTACTAAAAATATCAGTTTATCAAAGTTAATGAATCTCTGTTGTTCAAAGGTACGTGATTTTTCTGGGCGTAACCAATTTGCAGTGAAAGACGAATTGGCTGCGGTCTTTAAGTACGTCACAGTCTTTAATGTTGACAAAAAATATCAATATCGTAAATAATGTTTAAATATCGTATATGTTTATATACTTAATGCTACATAGATCCAGTGTACCTACATCTTAAAGTTAATTCGAATTGATTCCGCAGAACAACGATAAGAAAGGTTCATAACAATAATATTAATAAATATTTCCAATGAATTTTATTTTTATTGTATTTTTATGAAAGTGGAATGAGAATAAAAAACAGACCAATAGCGTATCGGGCCATGCGTAATGTAGGGTTCCGTGCACATAAACTTATATTCACTACCTGTTTTACGCAACTAACAACTTAATCTAAGTAATTTTCAATAAAATCTATATGAAATTTTCCTTTTTGCTTCTCCAAGTACATTTTACAAGTTGGTCGACTATTACTCGTTAACTTGTAAAGCGACTTAGCTGTGATAGTTTTTCTTTTAACTTCATATATACTACTGCCGTGATTTTTTTTCACATATCCAAAAATAACCGTTTAGCTGGCAGAAGATAGAGGACACTTGACGCTAACAAAAATTAGTACAATTAGCTTAATATTTCACAAACGGATCCCAGAATAGAAAAATGTTTTCACCCACCCCTAATTATTTTACCGAACTATACAACAATACCCCATATCATGGGTTGACTACGGAACTCTAAAGAGTAAAAAGGTCCATTCAAAGTGACTTAAATCAAATCAAATTATTAGTGAACAAAGTAAGAGAATAGTCTCCATTCTGACGGATTCTGATTTGCTTTTTATTTTGAACGTTCATAATAACATTTAACAGAATATTTTACAGAAGCCTACGATTCCTAAATTTATCTTAAATATTTTAAAAGTTACTGAGGCTACGAATAGGTTTTGTGCTAACGTTTTTTGCGATAGAAGAAACAAAAATGTTTTGCCTTTTTTAGGGCAGTAGGCATATATCTTTATTTTTCTTACTTTAATTGTTTAAAGCGTTATTTTTTTTGGTGATTCGTGATAATTGATGATTACCCAATATTATTTTCCACTCATCAGTATCATACAAATATAATCCAACTATGGTGCAAGGTGTTGTGATTTAGCGCTAGCTAGATGGATCTAGCGTACCTACTAAATGCAGTTTGTAATACCGTTTTACCATACGTTACAAACGTATGGTAAAACAATTAATAAACTGTAATAAACTTAATTTGATTATATAAATACTTATGTTGAGAAAGTAAGATTGTGCCAACGTTTTATGTGTACTTTTCCTTATTCATCCTGAATTTACTGCAAGAATTGTTTGGTTTATTACCCGAAAAAAGGGTCTGGTGTAAATTACCCCCTAGAGTCAGGGTTGGAAGGAATGATTGTAGTTGATATGAACACTGCGGATTAACTCTCTCTGTCAATGGTTGGACTAGAGGTTGTTTCTATTTTTGTTTACTCTGAATAAAGTGTGTTTGCTTTGATTCACTATATACATAGTTTAAAGTCCAAGAAATAGGCTTCCAAGAAAAAGTAACTAACTTGACTTTTTTGCAATGATTGAAATTCTGATCATATTTATTTTTTGACATTATCAAATATTTGTTGATTAAAGTTCAATATGACTGTGTTTTCCATATCCGTTATTCAGCAAGTAGAGAAACAGTCGTGAAAATAAGCGATAACAAACCAATAACCGGTCACAGCCAAATGCTGATAAAAACTGTACAAACTGGAATAGTGGTGGCCAAACGATTGATTTGTGTAGATGATTGAAATACTTTGAACATCGTTTTTTATTGTTTACAGACGTAAAGTCCTGAAGTCCTGTGGGAGGCCTTCAGAAGAGCTATAAATTTCAAATCGAGGGTAGCTGTTATAAACTAAGTTATATTTTTTCTTCGTAACTTTTTTATTTGCACATAATATTGAGAAATATTAATTATTTGCCCCATCTATAGATATACTATAAATTAGCTAAGAGATGATGTCATGATCAGTACATAAACACTAGATCTGAATGAACCTGTCAGAGCACTTGCCAGGACGCACATCACTCTTGGAATGAGTGCAAGATCTGTAGGTCACGATCAGCACACCTGGCCTCTGACCGTCATAACATTCATAATAACTGTCACCGAAAGATAACTAGAAGTCACCTTTGAAATGAACACTCTTTTAGTTTTCAACCATCAATGTTTTCAACACTAGTTTGGAAATTCAGCAGGAATATATATACACGTATCTTTGCTGAAAAACCTTGGCAGCAGGTTTATAGCATCACGTATTCGAGCCACGATTTAAGGATCATGGAGCCGTGAAAATGATTGGCACTCGCAGACGCACTATGCGTGACAACAAACAAATTGTAATCCCATGGATTTTGCTTACAATGAAACGTTAACGTAAACCATCCCTGAACGTAAGTGCGGACGCAAACAAACGCGGCCTTGAACGCTAAGCAGATCGCCTGAAATACTCGGCGCGTGGAAATAGCCGCGGTGAAAATACGAGCACGTGATGGCACCTACCTCGTGTACACTCGTATGGAGAAAATCGATGGTGCTTGCCACTCGACGACCTGCGGCCGACTGAGCCACTGTGTCAGCGGAACGCGCCCCACCCGAACCTCCGCCCGCCTGTCGCTATCACAGTTTAGATTAGAAAAATACTTCCACAGTTTTAGCACTTTAAAAAAAATACGGGTGCGGCACTTTTAAAAAAATATATTTTTTCAGGCGGCTCGTATGAGGTTGTGTGTTTTACGCGATCTTCCGCGGTGTCGGTCGCGACCGGCGCGTGCTGTCGGGTCGGAGCGGGGCGGCGGACTGACGGTAGCTCGGCTCTAGCGCGGCTGCTCCCGCCGGCCGTGACGTCGGCGCGGCCCGTGATGCTGGAAATTAGCAGCTTCCCGAGCGAGGGTCGCCGGATCTAGGTCACGGGGACTGGGCCTGCACTTGCCCACTCTACCGTGCTGATACACTTGACAAGTTTAAGGACATAACTAGACGTGATTAGGTGTATACTCGAGCTACGTGTCGAAACAGGAAACGGGTTTCTTGAGTCTTTGTAGCGCCGTAGCCGTTCGTAGCGCGTCGTAGCACTCACCGATCTTGATTGTAATTCAAAGCTTTGTAACATTAGACGGGGTCAAATTTTAAAGAAACCAGATTTACATAACTTTGCAGACGATTTTTTTAACACATAAAAAAGTTTTATTTTTAATTAAAGTTTCTGTCATCATGAACTAAGATTATGTTATAATAACATAGCCTGTATTATAACTTTATTGTTATGAAATAATGAAGGTGTTCACAGATAGTCTAGTTTCTTCCGCATGGATGTGATAATCGAATGAAGGTGTTGATGGATCGTGATCGATCGCTAACGCCACTGCTGATAACCGGTGCAAGTCACGACGTTAGCCACGGTAACTTCCTATGTGTGAAGGTTTCTACCTACTTCTTATACTTTCCGACACTTCAGTTTAATTCACGTCCATTTCGCCACGATTTTTTTCACAAAAACCTGCTAATTTAACTTGGGAATCTGAAGCAAAATACACAGGAAATAACGAATATTAGGTATAGTAAGACTTTGCAATAGAAAACTCATGTATAACTTACACACCAGCTCTGACGCCAGATACTGAATCAATGAAAATCGCTTCAATCCATCCAGATGCTACATAATGGAAACTGCACAATTTTATTTAATCTTAGGACAAGATTTCAATATAGAAAGTATAATTTAAACTGAGTACTGTTTTATATAAAATTATCAGTCAGTAATGCAACTCTAAACTCGAAGTACTTAGTAGTTTTGTAATTGATAAATTTATCCGCGACGAAAGTAGCCCGTATATACATTTGCCACAGAGCACAATCATTATATAAATAAATAAATAAATAATGCTGGACATTTTCACACAGCATCATGTAGCCCCAAAGTAAGCAGAGCTTGTGTTTTGGGAACTACATGACTGATATACTACTTATATTTTTTTTTATAAATACATACATATTATACATAGAAAATAACCAGACCCGAGACAAATGAATGCAGATCATACAAACATTTGTCCCGCAGCGGGAATCGAATTTGTTTGTTACTATTTATCTACGAAACCGCTAATCGGATTATAATGCGGTTGGGGCTTAATTATGTTTTTAAAGGAGGTTTTTAATTAAAAGTTATTGTGACAAACCACTGGAGGGCGCAATCGACATGAAAATGGACGTCGGAAGTATTATTCTTTTGAAAAGTACATTTTTTATTATTAACATTTATATTTTAACATTTAACATTTACTATTTTTTATTGTTTATTATAAGTACTAGCCTCTGCCCACAGCTTCGCCCGCGTGGTGCTCGGATAAAAAGTAGCCTATGTGTTATTCTTATATATAAGCTAAATTACTGTGAAGTTTCATCAAAATCCGTTCAGTAGTTTTTGTGTAAAAGAGTACAAACTTCCATCCTCACAAACTTTCTCATTGATAATAGTAGTAAGATTTTGAATAACCAAATTCTTATAATGATTGCTTAGTCTCATAAATCGTATAACTGGGAACAAGGTTATTATTTTTTTAAAACACTTTATTTAGATGATTCTACTCGTAGTCGAAACTAATATTTATTTCACTTTGTCAAATTTCATTTACGCTGTAGTCAAGTCTTAAAAGTTGTGTAGTGCATTAGCGAGGGCAGGACTTTAATCAGGATTTTCTTAGATAGCGTAAGCCATCACACGACGACCGTTATAATCTGGAGATTTCAATACACTTTATTTAGATGATTCTACTCGTAGTCGAAACTAATATTTATTTCACTTTGTCAAATTTCATTTACGATGTAGTACAACTCTTAAAGTTATGTAGTGCATTAGCGAGGGCAGGACTTAAATCAGGATTTTCTTAGATAGCGTAAGCCATCACACGACGACCGTTATAATCTGGAGATTTCAATACACTTTATTTAGATGATTCTACTCGTAGTCGAAACTAATATTTATTTCACTTTGTCAAATTTCATTTACGCTGTAGTCAACTCTTAAAAGTTGTGTGGTGCATTAGCGAGGGTAGGAATTAAATCAGGGTTTTCTTAGATAGCGTAAGCCATCACACGAAGACCGTTATAATCTGGAGAAACGCATAAACTTTTTATTTAACTATTGGTATAATTATGGCAAACACTGATGGATTAGCTTTTCAATGTTGTAAATGTATGAAAATACTTTATTGTATACTACAATAAACTTACAAATAAACACACATTTTACAAAACTAAAAGTACAACAGACGGTCTTATCGGTTAGTTGTGATATATGAGATCCATCATAAGACGGCCGTGATATATCAGGGAATCCTTGTTTTGGTGCATGATGGTCATAAGGACGTCTAGAGTTTAATTTAAAAGTTTTAGCAGAGTTCAGACACGGTTGATGTGAGATTTTTGTAATATAGACTGTCGCGCAGACTGAACCGGACTTTTTGGTATATCAGTATTTTTCGCTATTCTGTAAACTATGTGAAGTATTTTTATTTAGTTTTTGAAGTTATTTTTGAGTGATTATAATTACTTGTTAGTGTCGATTAACACTTTAAAAACTAAATAATCGTTGGTTAAGCAAAGCGACACCTCTCGTCAATTGTAATAACGTGACTTAGTCATTGAACAGGCTTGGATAACTGCAAAGTTTTCCCTGTAAGTCGGCGCATCGCAATATAATTTCTGGTTTTTCCTTTAGTTTTGGTAAGTAGGTCTACCATTTTATTAAAAAATAAACAGGCCAAGTGCGGCCATGGGGTTCCTTAGCTGCCCATAAATTTAAATTTACTACCTCTTTTACACCGCTGACAACTTCATCTAAGTAAAATTTGTACAGATTACAAATTTTTCAATGAAATCTGTACAAATTTTTCTTATTACATTTTACATTACATTCAGTAGATTTTATAAGTTGGTCGACTATTATTCGTTAACTCATAAAGTCTACTTAGGTGTATAGTTTTCTTTTAACTTCGTTATACATATATTCTACTGCCGTAAATTTTTGACATGTCCAAAAACAACCGTTCAGCAACACTTCTAACAGAAAATTGCACTTTAAAACTTAATATTTCGCAAACGGATTCCTTAATGGTTAATTAAAAATGGTTTTTACACACCTGGAATATGTTTGAAATACCTATCTAAAGATATCCCACACCATGGGATGGACGAGAAAAAATCATCTGGAAGTATATGGAAGGTACACTATAAAATAAATTATTTTTCTTGATTTTTATTTTATTACTTTATCGGCATGATTAATATGTTTACCCCTGCCAAATTACAGCTTTCTAGTACTAAGAGTATCTGAGCTATGCCGCGGACTGACAAACAGATAGACAGACAGATGGACGGACATAGCGAAACTATAAAAAAAACCTTGTTGAGAACGGACTATATTCCACATGATGATCATCCTCCGATACATACTCATACATCTTTGAGATTTGGAAGACAACACTTCAAACTTAGTGGTTTATTACTTCAACTTCTTCATAAAAACAGGACTTTGTTTTTGCTCTGTAAACCTTATGGTAAATTAGCTTTATATCCCATTTAGTTCCGACGAATTGAGCAAGAAAGTCTGTTCGTATAACGTTTTCGATCTTTTTTAAATTGACTGAACATTACCTTCTTTCTGATCACAGATAATTTCTTACGCATAGTTAAACATGGTAACGATAAAAGCTACACTGGTGCTGGGGTTGTTTGGAGCGCAACAAAATGGCACATTGGGTACGCAGACAAGGTCAAGAAAACTTTTTCACTGCTTACACAATTTATAGAACTTTTAGATAAATATTACAGATTTATCAAAACGTTAGACCAATTCGTTTGAAATTTGAAACAAGTATAGATCGTGATCTTAAAGAATCTAACGAATTTTTATCCCCGCGGGCGAAGCCGTGTATCCAAATATACCTGTTTAGCCGTTGCAACGAACGGAGATGTTAACAACAAACATCCAAACTTTCGCATTTAGAATATTAGTAGAAATAGCATAGGATAAGTAAGCTGCTTTCATTAAAACACTGCGAGGTAGATCATACCGAAACAATATAGGATAAGCCGCGTATAGATTTATTTATATTAACTAAAGTAGGTAAAATAAGTAATTACCTCATAAATAGAACTAGTTGCCAACAGAGTTATGCTTGAAACTGGATTTTTCTCACACCTGTAAAACCAATCTAGGTTTTTTCTGTGTAAATGAACAGCTATCGTATAAATTCTATCAAAATGGAAAGGGCCGCTTTCTAAATTCTATTAAGGTCCAGGCAGACAAACACGTTGCTCATAATGAATAGAGATTGTCTGGTAGGCAGGTATAATATTAATATTCACGAAACCCATTATTGTTTTCATATAAATGTAAATGCCAAAGGTTATCCGGAGGGAATAACTTTTACGGCAGGCCCCCGAATCAATACTGAATTTGATTTAGAAATTCAGAGGTCAGTATGTGTTTTTGTAGTTAGTTATATACCTACTTATTGCCCTGTTCGTTTACGTTTGCATCTATTGATTTGATTTTGAGTATAGATCAGCGTAATATTATAATATATAACTCATTTTTTATTTTGTTTTATCAGGAAAAAATTAAAATCGACTTCAAATAACGGGAAGTTGATAAAAACTCTAATATGAAATTTCAGCCCCTTGTTTTCACCCTAAGGGTGAAAATTTTACAAAAAAAATATACGGGACTACCCTTGAAGTATACGAGTACATTATCCATTAAAAAAAAACTTTAAAGTCTGTTCATAATTGGCGAAGATATCGCGTAACACACTTTAACAAAAAAAAACATACAGACGAATTGAGAACCTCCTTTTTTTGAAGTCGGTCGAAAATAAGCAAAAAGGATTTTGCTTATTTGCTGCTTGCATACATATGCATTTTAACTAAGGTTGATAGGTACCAACCTTAGTTAAAAAGCATAAAGTCTTAAGGTAAACTAAAATAAAGTAGAATGAAACGAGGCTTCTCTTCTCTTCTGTACACATATAAAATTATACTTACATCAGAAATTCTCAGCCGCCGTAGCTGAGTGTAAAATATCGATTCTCCATCGGTAGGGCACTGGTTCGGGGCCGGCTCTGTGATAAATTGCTTCGTCGTGACGCGCGGGTCCTCGAAATCAGGACAAAAGAGCCCCAAACCAGGCATGTGCCACTAAGAACCGGCTCTAATTTAAAAATTTGCTCTATTGCAATGACTCTAGGTTTAAGTGGTAGAGCGTCCCGTGACGTTATTAGAGTTGAATTTTATCCGCACAAACTTAATTTTTCCACGGATTTTTTAAAGTTCTCCTTTCTTTCTTTCCTTTACACGCAAAAAGCACCGTCAGAATCACAGGCTCCTTAAAAACAAACACGCTCACGACTTTATTCCCCGTGATGGACATCCAAGTGCGTAGATCCTTGAGGATCAAGTAAGTGATGGTCAGAGACATGCCCAAACTTTAATTAATTATTTACTACTATTCATTATTTACTTTATATTTGACACATGACACGCCGCGTTTTACAAGTAGTTAGCAGTTCGTAGCGCTGAATATAAAATATGTAGATAAACAAAAAATACTATTGAACACACCATAGAATTTAGATCTACATAATTTTTCAGGGCTGACGGAGTGAAAGTTTTATACAATCTCATGTATATGTAGCCAAACGCTTGCAATTAGGTGTTTGGTGTAGCTTTTACATATATAGTTATTTCACACATAAATACTCCATGTTAGGATTGAAAATTAAAACTCGTACACATATGGGAATGCGAGCTTCACATATTATATTAGATACGTAAACGTCTAACTTTGCGAATGTATGTGGCATACATAAAGTTAACTGTATTCCGTAATTTATATAGCTTTCAGTAGAACAAAAATAATTGATCTGAATGGACATTTTCAGCTTTTAGTTTAGACACAGAAGGTTGCGGATTCGATTCCCGCTGTGGGACAAATGTTTGTATGATCTGCAAATAAATTTACAAACACATATGCATCATATATATATTCAAGTTGTATATCAGTCATGTAGTTCCTACTCTAGGATGTTTTCATGTAGGCTCTCCTTACTTTGGGTACTTGTACATCTGTATATCCGTGCTTTGGGGCTAGACGATACTGTGTGAAAATGTGGAGGCTGTACAGCATTATTATTATTGGAATATAAGCAAAGCATAAAACTATTGATTGATTAGTACAGCTGTACCTGACCTCTGCAAGGTACACTAAATTCTTCCACCCCACTTGTTGATACACCATCGTTCACTAGACCCTTTTCAGGGCCATCACACCTCATCTTATGGTAACTGACCTGAAACAGGGTGACCAATAAAGAACCAAGTGAGACGAAGCAATGAACGATTACAGCTTTTGAAGAAATACCATTTATCGTGCGTGTGTGATTTAGTCTAGAATGGAACACACATCATCTGTCTTTCCTGATTCATACAATAATGATAAATAAATAAACATCCAACATGAACATACAAAGTCCTGAACACACACTAGGTTTCCATGTGTTGTGGGTATCAGGAACTATGAGTACCGTGGTACAATACCCAGGCCCGAAACAAATATTTGTTCCGGGTGTTCTGGGTATATTCTATGTATAATAAAACAAAATATCTATCTATGTAATGTATTGTATTAAGTATATCAGTCATCTAGTACCCATAACACAAGCTCTGCTTAGCTTGGGGCTAGATGATGCTGTGTGGATTGTCCAGTATTATTTATTTATTTAGTTTATTTAAATATCTGCAGCTGTGTTTAGGGTATCTTTCATTACCCTCTCTCCTGTGAAAAGAATAATGTTAGATTTATCAAACACTAGCTACTGCCCACGGCTTCGCCCGCATGGTACCCGTATAAAAAGAACCCCATGTGTTATTCTAATGTATAAGCTATATTACTGTAAAGTTTCATCACAACCCCTTCAGTATTTTTTGCGTGAAAAAGTAACAAACATCCATCCTTACAAACGTTCACGTTTATAATATTAGTAGGACTATTCTTTGCTTAATGAACTATTCAATTCTACGATTGAATTGAAATTAGCGTGGCTTGGTATTATTTTAGGATATTTTGAGACTATATAACACGAACTTAAATATTCTACGTTTTGTTGTTTTCGTCCTGTGCTCGCGCGATCGAAGGACTTCCAATCGGATACGTAACATCGGAAGAAGTATACTGAACCTAAAATAAACCAAGTACTTTATGTACTTGGTTTATTTTAGGTTCAGTTCCCTTGATAATATCAGCTCTACCTGCCTACTTGTATATGTTTTGTTCACCATTCATAACAATATTCAGAGTAACGAATATATTTTCTTTTTATTTCGTTCCTATTCCAGATCCCAGACCGCTCAATTAGCCTGATGTGCATAAACAACATGTATTAAAATAAAATAAAAACACCTTTTGTCTTTTACGACAGGTTGTAACCGTGATTGAAACTGGTATAAAATAGAATAAGTACCCAAAATCATTATTTTTAACTCAAAGAAATCGAGCGGGCCTGTTTTGCGTACAAAAATGCGTTATAGTAAACCCTTTTATGAGATGAGCAGAGACAGAATCGAGATTGACATTTCGGGAAAGCAATTCGACGGATTGAAATTGGCCTTTACAGCTGTACCAGGAATGGAATAAATTGTAGGCCTACTTCTACTCACATATTTCATCACGTATGATTTTGCTTTGTTGAGAAAAATAGCAAGTTAAAGAATTGCTAAAAGTGAGGACTTAATCAACCCAGAGGTTGAGGCATAGACGACTAAAAGATAAAACCCCTGAACCATGATGAATTGCAGCCAAGGTCCCGGTAAATGCATTTCCTTCTTCCCCGATGAGATAGGCCTGAGTCACTTCTAATCGACAAATATAGAAGTGGTTCAATTACACTGCGTTATTTGGCATAGATAAATAAAATGTGTTGTAAAAAAAACTCGCTTTTATCACGCACTCAAATTTATAGAAACGAATTCCACTATCCACCAGCTGGAACCATCATCAGACCCTCGTTATCAAGTCATTCTATCTATTGACCCAAACTCAAAGGGTATATTAGTAGTCACTGAAGAGTTTCACTATCTACCTCCTTGCTCCATCATCAGATCAGCTCCAAGATACCAAATTGTAGTATTGTTATCCGAACACATATGAGTTTCATTTCAGTTCGACAAATATAAGTAGGTTAGAATTGACATCCAAGATTTGATTACATTGTTTGTTATATATAGGTACCTACAAGTGAAGCTAATATAAGCGTGTTAAAAATTGGGGACGATTTATTTCGGAAGTTGTTAAACTAATTAGTTTTATCAATATCTTTATTTTTATGCCCAAAACGATTCAGAGTGACACTATGCCAGGTACTATTATTTCTTCCCTGATAAGTTTCCGCTATAAAAAACCTGTTTACTTGTAGAACACGAAGGGCGAGCCAACCACGCGGATAATAACGTAATAAGAAAATCATTTCCCGTCCCAAAACTGACGAGGGCGCTGTTTGCTTCCAACTTCATATGATTTCCGATAAAAACATGCTATAAATGCTCTAATTTATTATTAACTAGTTGTTGCCCGCGGCTTCGCCCGCGTGGTATGTTAATAAAAGTAGCATATGACCATCTCCAGGCTTCAAACTATGTCCACCAACTTTTGAATGAATTGAACCAAGGATTACAATTTATACAATTTATACAAAGCACACCCCCAAAGGGTAATTTTGAAAAAATAAAAAATACGTGTTTCATTATATGTTTTTAAGTTTATGTGTACCGAGTTTTGAGTGAATATTACCAAACTTTACCACCCTGTTTAACCCCCTTAGGGGTTGATTTTCGAAAATAAGATTAGCCTATGTGTTATTCCAGAACCTAAAATATCTACATTCCTAATTTCATCAAAACCGGTTTATTAGTTACGGAGATACGTGTAAACAAACATTCACACACACAGACTTTCGCATTTATTATATTAGTAGGATTAAATTAATTTATTTCGTAACAAAGGCAAAACTTGGTCCACTGGGGCCATGACCAACAGAGAGGCTCTTTTATATCCATTTAAACCTGTACCTACCTAAGTATAAAAACATTATTGATATGTGGGTGAAATACAGATACAAAACTACTTATCAGATACCCAAATTATTGAGAAATATATAATATAATTATGTTGCATGAGGATACGTTGATGGAATGGATTTCGGGTTATACTATGAAATTGGACACTTGCCAATTCTGACTGTTACTGACTGATTAACTATTCTATTATAATAAATATTACCTATGTACTACAATGTTTAAACGCTGCTATTCGAATCGTCAGTTTATTATGGCCAATCTGGTATTAATATATGATGGTATTACACTGCATTCCCAATTTATAATTATCTACTAAAAGAAGCATCTTACTTTTTTAATAAAAATAAAAGCTTAATTCATTCCATTAATCTGCTCATTGGTAACAATTACGAGTACCGAAGAAAAACAAAACTATTTCATTGAAGCAAACAAGATCAATAGTTAATGTCTCTTTCTTGTTGATATCTTCAATTAGTTTGCTTTATGTAGCAAAGAGAATGGTTTTGTTCGACTAATTAAACCCAAATCCCAAGTATCTGACGGAATTATTAATTACGTGTAGGGCTGCAAGTTATCCGGCATTTGACCTTTGTCCGACTTTTCCGACCTTTGTCCGCATTTTGGCATGTTGGCATGGCTGATCTCCATTGGCTAATAAATGGAGCCTGATTCTAGCTTGTTACGTACTATCATAGTTTGGTTCTATTTTTGTATTCACAAGTCGAACTCGCTTATTTTTTACACTGTATCGAGACTTTTGTAATCTGTTTCTGACATGTTAGTTTTTTTTAATTTTAATAATCTCAGTTGTTTCCTTGTGAAGGGTGCATTATGTTATAACTCAGGGTTGGAAACGCGCGAGTGATACAGGGTGTTGTAAGCGACCATAGGTTACGGTAACCGCTTACCAACAGGTGGGCTGTAAGTTTTTTTGCCACTTTAGTTGCATAAAAAAAATTATACCTTCTTAGTAGTATCATAAATATTCTATTTTATTGAGGCTAGTAAGGAATACTATATATAACTTTTAAAGTAGTGTTAGTGTTGTGTGTTGGAACGGCGATGTACTCGAATGTGATAGTGGAACCGGTGGTAGTGGTATTTCTCGCAATAAAAGAGTGAGAAAGAGGGTAGATAGATTTGTCTGCCATTAACATTCAAAACCCGCAAATACTTCAGTTCCTCCCGTGATCATGGTACATGCAACTATGCCGAAATATCGGGAAACATTCAAACTCACAAATCATGGTAAATATCCCGTTTTTTACTAAAAACTTTTAATGTGTACTTATAATTATTAATTTGTATGGAGATAAGCTAGTTGGTAACAAATTCATGTTCGATAACTATATACCAATAAGGTAATTGTTATTATTTTAGAAATTAGTATAACAAACCACTCTCACTCGGAACACTTGAATAAGGTCAGTAAAATTTTGACAACAATAAAAAAAGCCGGCTCTTTTTCATTTCGCACCTTCCAGCTCAAACTCCCTACAAGGGTAATTCGGTCGACCTTGCCTTGCTGGTATTAGGCAACCTGAATTATTTAACGAGCCTTTATGTTCCACTGATTATTTATATCGAACCTTTCCTCAATGCTTGAACATAACTCTTAACAATGAAGATTGGATTATCTCATTCGTTGGTTTTCCATATTTCTGATGATCTTCGATCATATTCAAAATTGTAACACATCAATATTTCTTATCAAATACCTTGATACCTACGATTTATCAATGTATCTGTCACATAAAACAATATTATCTCTTCATTTAGGATTTGTATAGTGGCCAATTTACACTGGCTTTTATAAAGCGATTTCAAAGTCCATTAAATGAATTACCACACTATCCCGCCGTAATCGCGCATTTTTCAATCACATAATCGTTTAGTTACAGACCAAAAACGGTGCTTGTTTGACCAAAAAGTATAGCAACGATTTCGAAAAACAGCTAACGTTACGTAAAACCGATAAGGTTACAATGGTTTGTAAGTTGAATAACGCGATAAGAAACTAAAGTAAGAAGCGTAGGTAAACAAAGTACCGTTTGTATAAGAGATTGGAAAATTTAAGATAGATAGCCTTCTGGGTTTGACTCAAAGGTACATTGAAAGATAGAAAATACATTACTTGATTTTTTTATAACGTAGGTAAGGCGGGAAATAAAAAATAAATAAATAATCAGTAAATCAGTCCACGATGTTACTTTATTTAGGCTTTATGAATGGCAAAAGATTAAAGGCTTTACTTCACAGGTGCAATATACCGCCTGTAATTGGTATTGACCGGAATACGTAATGGAATATCGTGCGGGATATCCAGCAATATACACGGGTTGATAACTTTAAAAATAGCTATTCATTTTGATAAAAATATATCACCACAACCAAGGTCATGCTTTTAGGGATTCTCTTCCCTGATACGTCCGCTTATAAATGTTTGTGGAAGGACGAACATATACGGGCCTCGTGGCCCGTATCTATCATCCGTAATTTAGGTTACAAATCGGGAGGCTGGACTCATTAAACTAGCGAGAAACTAAGAAGCTCCTACACTTGCTGTCAACCAAATTTTGCGATTTTGCATCAATTGCTCATGGTGGCTGCCATCAGCAAGACGTCAGTTTAAAGACGTTTTTGTGCCAATAAAGGCCCCCACTCAGGTGTGTTATAACGGCACATATTATCGCAACAGTCGCATGCCTACTAATAGAAAATATACTTAAAATACATTTCACAAAAATTCGTTATTATCGGCCGGTATAACGCACTAGTGTGAGAGCCTTAAAACTTCAAAAACTTTCCTCTCATTCTGACTTTTGTAGAGGTTTTTCTTCCAATGGTTTGTTGCCCAGTATTAGGTGCGTCATAAAATCTACCAATAATGTAGCACGTATTCAAATATGAAATATTTTACCTAACGTCGACGAAGCTCTATATTAGCGAAGTACATACATCCGTAACAAAGGTCTACATTATGTGGAATGTAGAGCTTCGCTACGTCCCTACTTATAAAGTTACTTTGCAAATTGAATTTTGTATCAGGTAATTGAAGAGACCGTGGAAACATTCAGATGTAATTTAAGATTGGGCTCCCTATAAAAGGCTGAAAATGAAGCTGCATTTAACATAAACCAAGTCTTCAAGTCGAAGGTAAATAGGTATATTCTAGACAAGCATCCTACATCATAAACTACATCGAAACTTTCCACTAGGCAAGACTATGGTGCAACGCTTGCCTATAAATTATAAAAAAAACACTTGCCTGGAGATTGATTTCGACGTTCAATATTCTAAGCATTTGTGCCTCACACTCTCTTTCCAGAACAAATCTTGAACTGAAATGAAACTCAAGATTTTTTACTTGTCACGACAGGAACGAATATGCGTTTGCCACAGTTATCTATAGATCGATGATTAATCGATCGTTAATCAGAGATTGTTTGTTTATTTTTTGTTTGCTTGATATCATTTATCTCTAAAGCAATAAATAATGCGGGACACTTTTCACACAACATCATCTAGCCCCAAAGTAAGCAGAGCTTGTCGCTTATAATACTGTAGTTAAATAAAATACGACACATACTAATTGATTTTACACAGAATATTAATCTAAATATATAACATACGATTGATAGTTTTCTCATGTACACTAACGTGTAACTTGACTTTGACTTATTTATTCATTAACCTGAATAAATAAGTCAAAGTCAAGTTAAAGTCAAAATTCATTTATTCAATAAAATCACAAAACCGACGTTTCAAAGTGTGAAACGTCGGTTTTTATCTACTGCTTGTTCCTCCGCGACCAAGCCAGGAAAGAAAAGCAAGAAAACAAGGCTGGTTTATTCTTTTTAATGATCCTTTTACAAAACAATAGTATACTGCTAAATGCTTGCCATATTATACTTCTAATATAATATAATAAATTATACTCATAGTTAGAACGTGATTAAGCCTGCTCTGTGCCCAATTTGGGTGTCTCTGGGGCATCTAAGTAATTTTGGACACACAACTTCGTCGATGATATCTCTAGAAAGAAATTAATAAGTTAGCATTATGAGCCAACTTGTTTAATAGCTCATCACAGGATGATCAGCAGTTATAAATCACCCTGAAGTGCAAAAATAAATTCACAAACAGCTCAACAATTCAGGTGTCTCAGAGGAGCACTATTTCTCACTTGGAATGAGTTTAGAAATTAATACCTCTTGTCATTTGTTTTAATTAACTCATGAATATGAATGAGTAGGATGATATAAGCATTCACATAAAAAGCAGGTTGCCAGCAACCGCACTGCTTCGTTGTGTCTCAGGTCCTGGTAATAGTGATGGTTGTCCTGTAATAATTGGTTCGAAGATTATTTGGTTCAGATTTGTTGGTTCTCGAGTAGATTTTATTCTCGAAGGTGCGAAAGATTCATTTTTTTTAATGTATGGTTAGGAATTTATGTTATCCTGTGTGAGGCTGGTTCTAGGATTGATTGGTTTACTAGTGATGCTTGTATTAACTGTTTAAAAACTACAAAATGGTTGCACACTGTAATATTAAGGGTGGAAATGCATAGAATGTGGATATATGGAGCTCAATGGATATTTCCAAATGAACATTACACGCATACAAGGATCGCAGTTCAAAGCTACGACCTAATAGCATAGGTCGAAGTTCCTTTTAACCAGTGACTGTACCAGTAGATAGGCGCCTAAAATCTGTTTTCTTTATGACTGCACCAAATGGTCTCATAATTAAATTTTCTTGTGTACACTTAGTTGTAACATTACCATTTGAAACGGATTTGTCAAAGAGGTATAGGTAATAATCTTAGGACGTGTCTGTTTTATGAAATGGATAACGCGTGTGATAAGTATGCCTCTATATTCAAAATAAGCTATATCTGTATGTTCCTTTGTCGTGCTACTAGTTCTTACTTGGTGAGCTTTAGGTCCGTGACTTTGTTAACTAAATTAAACATTAACTAAAGATATTTATTTAGTATAATAATTTATTTAGTAGCCAACAGACACATAAAAAGTCCTGATCCCAGACTAGGATAGCCTGCGTCTAGATATCAGAAACTACGAGGACTGTAGTACTACAACACTCGGACCTGGAACGAATATCTGCAGAAAATGCAAACATTTGTCCCGCAGCAGAAATCGATTCCACCTCTTGCGTACAAACGAGCGTGTAGCCAGACGCTCGTCACGGCTACACGGTCGCGCTACTGAGGTCGTCAATAACTGTGACAGGATTTTCATAAAACTTTTTTTTTCTACTATTTAATTCACTATTCAGGACGCTAACATATGGATGGGGGCTTGTTAGATTATTATTGTGCTTCTGTGTCTCTGTCGTTTTGGGTTTTAGGAGTCAGTGAAATACGTCGGAAACCTTCGAAACTCCGACATTAGAGATGTCCGCTAGCTCATCATGAATTCTTGTCGTACTAGGCTCTATAGTGTAGACTTTAGAATATAAATTGTACTGAGTCTGTACTATAAGCAATGAGAATATATTTAGAGTAGCTCCCGCATTCGTTATTTGCTACCTTGCCTACGTGAGAGTGGAACATAACAGACTCTCAAAAATCCTGCAGATTATGAAAATGATTCTTAAATGTTTCATGTATGTAAGTTATACCTAGAAGTTGATTAAACTAGTCTAAAATTAGGTATCTACCAAACCTTACCTATAAAATAGGATGCCAACTTGTAGTCTTAAAATAAACCTAAGTACACTGACCCACGTATACCTGAAGTTTAATTAATATTCTACGGCTACCTGTGTATTATATTCAAAATTAAATGCTAACTCGTAATACTTTTAGACGGAAACTAATTCAATTTTCTGCGTGATAAAATTTAAAATTGTCTGTAACATTTAGGTGTTTGTGTTGCTGAAACATGCTTGCGGACCGTGTGTTCGGACCAATGATTTTCAAATCTAGTTTGTTAGTTTAGGACTTAAGATGTTGGTCTAAAGTTTCCTAAAGCTTTACCTTTGACAGGACATCGTTGGGGTACTTACCTACTAGTAGATACCTTTCGTAGATACGTATAATATGTATGCAAGAAGTTAATCTCAGCATTCGTGTAAGAGGTATCTTTTATTGAGTCCTTGTGAGGTTGACTAGGTCCAACAAGAATAAGGGGTACATTATCCTATCGCGTTACCTATTTTCCTATAGTGAACAGTTATTTGTCTTAGGGTATTTTATCGGTGACAAAGCAGTTTTATTACGGATTCAGTTTGTCTTACATGTTTTCTTTTTACAAGATACAACGGTAAATGCGGTATTAAACACACATTCACACTGAATATGCAAACAAAGGCTTGTTAAAATGTATCAGGACATCCAGAGACTGCTCCCTACATGTAGCTATCTATTGATGTAGGTTGTATGCGTCGATTCCCGGGCCGACAGGATGCTGTATTGATTTGATAGCTCGATACAACATCGAAACATACCATTTAACCATATGGTATAAGGTGAAATTACAGATAGACTTTTCAACCGTTATCTCTCAAGGTCGGCAATGGCATAACTCTGTCGATGCAAGCGTACATAGATTACGTTAAACACTCACCAACAGCTAGGTAGTAAAAAAACTATAATTACAAAGTTTACAAAATTGAAAAACAGCCTACGTTTCTTCCTTATCGTGTAGAAGCGCTCCTAGAGACGTGGCATGTTAAACCTGTTATGAACCTTGAAGTCATACAAAAAAAAACTCCATGACAATCGATTTGGCCGTTTCACATTATATCGTCTATAGCATCGCCCCCTAGTAGCTTGTAGCATTTGAACCTATTCGCGAACTGCCCTTGAAGTCATACAAAACGATTGCAAAAAACCGCATTACAATCGGATACATTTTGTTTTGGAGATAAATGATAACAGATACCTATAAAACTATCCCTTAACTGAAACGCAAATTTGTGTTTCTTGTGTCGCGGATAACTAGTGACTACCTATTCACATGGTACCTATCTTCTAGACTTTCAACCTCCATCGTCGGCCATTTCATCATTTACTATCAGGCCATAATCTCTATGGCCAAATGAAGGTTTATTCTTGTTAAAAACTAAACTGGCAAAGAACGCGCGGCAAGTTCAAGATCTTTATAAAATAACATCTAAACTTACTCAACGGCGTCAAAGCAGATCTGAATCCAAATAACTAACGAGACCAATTGGAGGAAGGTCAAGTTAAGTTAGTACATGAAATTGCTCGCATAAACTTCAGTATAATTCTTGGCCCTTGTTAGAACTTTGAATTCTACAGGACCGATAAATTAAATACTCAATTAAAGTAATTTATTCATATAACTATGTACAAGTAGGTATGTATATACAAAAAATACAGATGAAACAGCTAGCTATCAAAAGACCGTTGCAAACTATCTATAGATAGCTCAACAGATCCAAATCAGTTGAGCAAATTAAAGAACACTCCAACATCAATGCGTAAGTACATGCAGGTACAAAGTCTGCTTTTCATTTTTGACAAAACCGCGATGTACAATAATCAAGGCCTGGTCGAACTGAGGCGGTGGCAGTGGCAATGGTAGTGGCTATCTGTATATTCGATGTTATCTTTAGTTATATGTTAGTGATTTTACAATACATTTAACTTCTTGAAAGTAGTGTTTGCTTTTGGCATCTGTGATATCACTGCATGACATCTTATTGCGATTCAATTGACCTAATCAGAACTGAAACGTTATTTCATACCATGACGTCGCTATGACGCTCAATATCTAAAAAGTCTACCTATCATTGTGCTGAGTTGACACCTTTTTTGCGCAACATTGGTCTGTCTACGTCATCAGCAAGGTGCGTGGGGCATTTCTGTTCCAGTTTTAGGCTGATATTTGTTTTATTATTTCTACGGCTCGTAATAAGCGTATAGCATGGGAGAGAGGTTAAGACACGTCCAGCAATGTTCACAAAACACAAAAAAATGGTCAACTCACAGCACGGCAGTAGGATTTTCGCTTAGTTTCGCGGCGCAACGCTCAGCGGCACGTTGCGTTGCGGCGACAAAAATATATTTCAAATAATTGACTTTAGAGGTAAATATTTTTTGATCGAATAACTTCAAAGCGGTATGAAAACAATCAAGCTTCAATCGATTTCTTGTAAAATATAGTTATTTTTTGTTTAAATAAATACTTTTCTATAAAATGAAAAAAAAATGTTGTAACATTTTATTAATTTACTCTTTGGATGATTGTCCCAAGTATTTGTCGTAGCCGCTGCACTGATTTTAGTTAAATGTGGTTTATGTTTTTTTTATGTTATGACGTGACAAATAGCCTTTACACCTAAAGTTGTATGAATAAATGTATACTAGTATAAATGAAAATTAAAAAAAATATTAAAAAATTACCAATTATTTAATTAGATAGATACCATCTTCCATCTTCAAAGTATTTTTAGAAAGACTAAAATAAACACAGACAGTGCGCCTATCTGGCAGAATATCTGAACAAAAACAGTTGAAGCCGACTTGAACTCAGAATAATCCAGTTAAATTCGTCGACACGCCGCGAACTCAAACCACAACTTATACAACAATGAGCTTTGCCCGCAAAGGAGAAAACACAATGGCTCTAACCATAGTCTATCTTCGAATACAGTGTGTCAAGTTTTTAACAAGCAATTAGCTACGTTTTTATATAAGATAAGATAACGTTTATTAGCCACAAAAGTTTAACATGGTACAGGCATTCTTAAGCATAAGGTAAATTTTAGAAATTTACTATATTTAAAACTTACAGTAATTACTGACAATTTATAGTTTTAAATACTAAATGGAAAGAAGGCCGTTAGGACGTTAATTTGATGATTAATTTTTAATTTGAAATAACGGGCTATTGCTGGATGATACATAAAGATTTAATCACAAAAAAGTTATTATTATTGTTTTTTTATGGGTTAACTTTTGTGCTTCTCATTAATTTTATTAAATTTTCGTTCTGTACTTATTTGTATCCAAACATTATATCATCTGAATCTGGTAAATGCGACATTGTATATATCATATGAATACTGATTTATATTACTTTTTAGACAATTACAACAAATATACTTTACAAAGAAACAATTTTGCAGACCTGTAAGAAGTTAATCTATGTATACGCCATTCATATGTAAACTACACTTAAGCAAATTTATTTTACCGTCTCAAGGTCACTGTGAAGTTGCGACACCAGCTTTATATACTATGTTTATACGTCGCAATTTATAATTTCCATCAAAGGTAAGCGGAGCGTAACTAGTCTGTAATTTGCTGTAAGTTTCAGGACCCTTTCAGATTTAAATTTCTAAGGTGGTTGGTAATGTTTCGTTGTGACTCAGATATTTTGGTTTAAGTTTGTCTTTAGAAACATTTGTTCCGCAATGTCGATTATCTGAGATATTGTATCGATATAAGTAGGTTACTATCGATGAGTTTTCATATATCAAGCAACTAAGGGTCCGGTCAAAGTGATAACGCGGTGGCAGTGGCAATAGATTAGTACATTCACGCGAACTTCACTTGACAACCATTTCCCCTTAATCGCCACCGCGTCTGTTTGGCCGAGCCCTAACTGAGAAATGAATTACTAGTGTTTTTCAAAAGAGTAGTCAGTTCCTCTATGTTATCAACATAAACCTATTATTAAGGCACATACGGTTTACATTATCAAGATAAATGGTAAAAACTAATGATTCTTACAACAATTAAGCTGCCGCTAATAGAAACCCTATATAGATAATTTTGAAACAAGACGGTACTTCTTACACTAGGTTACAAATAAATGAATATAAATAGGTTCATATTGAGTTACCTGCATAGCTATTCAACAACTTGTTAAATGAGGGACACTTGTTTTTTAAACATATTAGCCGATAACGTAAAAATGTCACACTCAAAAAACTGTTCATTGTGTAACTTATATGCTCGTGGGATAAATGAATTGCATACATAGTTCGTTCTTAAATATTCTAGATAAAAAAACTTATTAGTATGGCGGGCATTTAAACGAGGACATTTTTAACTAATCTGACCTCTGATATGGGGAGTCAATAATATTATTAAAAATTTTAAATAATAACATTTGATCTCTGATTGTGCGTCGGCTTTTTAGTGTATCAATATTAAAAATCCGTCTAAGTGTTTTCATATGTAAGTATTTACAAAAAAAAAAATAAGTAGTAGTCATTAGTTCCCATAATGCAAACTTTGCTTAGTTTGGGGTGGTTTGGGGCTAGATGATGCTGTGTTAAAAGTGTCCAGCATTATTTATCTAGTCAAAGTCAAAGTCAATAGGTGTTTATTCATTGAAATCACAAGGATCATAAGTACGTGAATTTAAAATTTGAATGTGAATTTTCGCCGATTCCTCGCGCGCGACTAAGCATAGAAGAATCAAGCAACAAACTCTGCTTGGTTATTTTTTTGATGATCCTTCATTCAGCTTTATTGTGGTGCTAATCGAAAGCAGTGAATTCATTTATAGAAAAAGAGTGCTACTCAAAGAATTATATAATAATGATAGTATATGATCCTGATGATTTCAATAAATATAAAAAACTAATTGTGTTTGACTATGACTTATAAATTGTTAGTGCAATAATTATATTTTTGTAACAAAATACGTCGGTATTTATAGAAATATTTCAAATAAATACTAGCCTTTTCTCACGGCTTCAGCTACGCGGTATTCCTGTAGAAAGTAGCGTATGTATTATTTTAAGTAGCAAACTATAACCTATTCCAAACTTAACCCAAATCAGTTTGGTTCATACTTTCGCATAAATGTATAGTAGGTCTAGCTTTTACTCACCTACTATATATATAAATGCATACGGCTTAATTTTTTTTGTAAATACATTTTATACATAAAAAATACTCAGAACCAAGACAAATATTTGCAGAGCATACAAAAATTTTTACTGCGGCGGGTATGAACCCGCAACCTTTTGCCTCTCAGGCGGGCATTTGCCCACTGCGCCACACTGGTTGTCTATTAATAATATTAGTAGGATAGTCAGTATAATCTTCCGGGAGCAACCTCAGTGTAGGAGAGCCTTAATATTCTATACCTACATAACAAAAAAGTCGAATTAAAATATTGGGTTGCAAAATAGATTTACCTCATTTCCTCCAGGAATATTTAGATAATTTCTTCCATTTCAATTTATATTTTACTGAAGGCGAGAGAGCAAAACAATCTACATAAATTAATGATCTCTTCACCTTATAAACTGACTCTAGACAAGTGACTGATTAAGAATCAAATCGGTAACGAAAACTTATATGCATACCAATTTCTGACAAGTGTATTTGAATCAATGTCATTGGTACATGAGTTTTTCATACTCATTTTTTATTCATAAGTCATTGCCAAGAGCTTTTCACACTATAGAATAAAGAATATAATAATCGTTTATTTGTCACATACAATCAAAAGATAATGGGTATACCAAGGTACTTAGGTATTAATGTAATTTGTCAATCGATAGTTCTTATTATTCTTTATTGAATACTTAGTGGTTCTTAGCTTTGATGGACATTTGTCTGCAGACTTATTTAATCTGTGGAACGACTGTTAAGTAGAGTTGAATTTATTAAATTTTCCGAGACAAATATTACGAAGAAGGTAATCGTTATTTTATTTTATTTTATTAGTATCCTTAGAGTTATTACTCAAAATCAGAAATGTATTGCTGTATTTTTGTCCATGCAATGTTCGTGCAATCCCCATGCCATGTTCATGCCGTCCGCGCCGTCCGTGCCATGACTGTATGATGTCCGTGCAATGTCCGTGTAATATCCGTGTAAGTATAGGTCCAGGTGGCAAAATATGTGCACCTTACTTTATATTTACACCTTATATTTAATACAATGTTTCCCCAGTGGATTTCTTGCGGCGTACCATAGCAGTTGACTTCTCCTGACTGATGATGAGGTGTTCTGTGCTATTGCTGTTCAATATCCTGGCATGATAATATGTACTCATATGTGCTCAAAGCTCATCCAATATCGAAGAACGAATGACGTATCTTATTAGACATACGTCAGAAAAATACCATATATTTGTGCGCTGATATTGGATTCATTTGAATAAATATTAAGAAGGGCTCCTGAAATGATTACTAAGTTTACGACCGTAATTTAAATAAGCCAGGGCCTCAAAGCTGTATGCATTCTGATTCTGATTCATATATATTTTTTTTCGATGGAAAAATGCAGTTAGCCATGTTGCTTGGTCCGATATGAGCCGAAAGGGTCAGACAACTTACCAACCAATACATTAAGAGGATGCTGGCATACCGAGTAAAAATCCATCGAGATTTCGCCACTCACCAGAATGCGTCAAACCACTCATCATCAGATGATTCGTATGAGGGCGTATCAGAGCTTGACATGGCTACAGGTTCCAGGTTAGATTCAACCGCGTCCTAGTCCGTCTAAAACCCTTCAGCCTTTTTCTTGCGGCGGTCTACCATCTACGCTAAGTACGGTCAACTCAAAAAACATTCTCGTCATTTCTCCGCCGTCTTTTGATTTCATTTTATCCTGTCCATGCAACGGTTGTCCGGAAGAGATCACTTTTAGCGAGAAGACGCCTATTATTAATTCTATCTATCTATATTAAAGCAAAACTTTTGATAAATCTGGGATTAAAATTTTGCTTTATTATTAATTTTAAAATGTGTTTGAAAGTTATGTTTTTGTTGACTGTTCTTTTTAATGCTCAATTGTACCTACCTACCTACCTTCACTAATTACCTACGGATGCCAACAAATCAAATTACTTTCTCACGTTTATGTGCGATGAATATGCGTTCAAAAACGAACGTCAAAGCATAACAAAACATCATTCAGCTCACGGTAGCATAAACATAGGAGAATAAAATAATCAGAGCCAGTAAATAATGTATTTTGTCTGAGGGCAAACGACCTCACATTTTGTTTGGACACAGATCGTAGAAATATTTGATGCGCAACAACACATAATACATCTCATCTTCTACCTATCTAAATAAACACCCCTACGACTGTATTCATGGATATCCTCAGATACAGAGTTGATCTTTGTGAATACCAAGTAGGGGGTAGTCAGAGGCAGGTGCCGATGGTATTCTCTTGGTATTTCTTGGTGTACTCGTATATGCCAAATATCATGTTTGGACGTTCAAACATTACATTTGGCAAGTAGATGGACTTTTCACGTGGAATGTTTGCAAACTCATCCCATCAACACTTTTGGTTCTAGTGCATGCCAGTTTCCTACACCGTTTTGATCACGTTTTAATGCGCAGTTTTTTTGAGTGGAAAAATTTATTGAAGCACGACCGGGTTCGAACCCACGACCTCCGGATCGGAAATCGAGGTACCACTTACTAGACCAACATGGCTCTCCTATCTATATTTTTATATTATTTGGGTTCCTCGGGGTTATGTTGTTCCGACCTAAACAAACGTTAGTTTTTATAAAAATGCCATACTAGAGTAACGTGTTGTTTAAACAAGTCAGGTAAGAATATACCGATTTATATTCTCCACACTTTTTTGGGTATGAGTTAGAAAACGCATAACCACATAGTGCTTATTAAAACAATGTCTCAGTTATGCATTTTAATTCGATCTATAATCTCACGCAGCTGACTGTACGTAGTAAGCATGAGTTATATATAGCTACACTATACATCAAGTTACATTCCTAAAAGTAATTTATTATCATCTCACCATTAAAAACTTTAGGAAGCATGTATCTCACAAAAGACGCCTTATTCAGCCGAAGGCTCTATTGTTTCCAACTTCTGAGGCGCAAATTAATATTTCAGAGGCATACCTTGATTCAGCGCCTACAAAGGCTGGGAAATATATTGAGTATATAAATGAAAGATTTTCATAGATATGAGGAAAAATGTTTGGGAATTTATCTCTTGACTAGAGTTCCAGGGTTTCCACTGAACAATTTAAACACGACCATAGCCGCGCCTGTCCTGTGTGCCAAATTGTGGTTCCATCTTCCTTGGTGCCACAGTCAGGTGGAAAAAATGTATCATCCTTTGCTGGCTTAACACACAAATCATGTAGGTATAATTTGCCCCATGATTCAGTCAGTGACCTAATGATTAGTTCAGTCTGACAGAATTAATGTCTCAAACGACAAAAATATATCAAAATCTCATCATCATCATCGGTTTTCTACTTTTCAACCAGTTCGGGCAGTGCAGGTAAGAAGCCAAAATTTCCTGTCACTTTTGATATCATAAATTAGACACCAATTTACCCTTGCTTTAAAGATAATCTAATTGTACTTAGTTTTCAGAAAAAAACAGATGATGACAGTGTATTCTATTGCTTCACTCTTCTGTAAAACCGTATGAAGTTCTTTATTCGATGATGTATTTATGTGTTATTTGTACGTCGGCACCCGTTTTAGTTTTATTTAAACTATTGAATTGAATTTATATTTAAAATTGGCACACGTTTTGCAACCTGCAAGTGTATGAAGCTTCGTCAAAGGTTTCCTTACCAAAGGGCAGGGATAGGTTTTATGTTACGGAAAAGGTATCTTCCTTTGTGGACGATATTTGAGTACCTGCTCTACAACCTCAAGGATTTTTAGGCTCAAACTTGATGCCATGTATCCTTGGCTTTGACAAAAGGTCACCGTTTGTCACCCGAGGCAAGTTGCAGCTTGCCTAATCGTTCTTCAACGTTCCGCTATGTCACGCTTTAAATGGGCGACTGGTTGTTGCATTTAAAACAGCAAATAGGTTGTGTTGTGACGTATAAAACAGCAAACAGGTTGTGGTGTTTGTGCTTCACAGGGCACATATCGGTCCCGTATGCAACAGTCACACCATGTCGATGGTTTTCAAGTGTCTTCAGTCGACACCACTACCAAACCACAGCAACACGACGGCGACAAAAAAGTGGTTGGGCACGAATTGGATGAAAACACATAGTTACATTCACACAAACCGCACGTGCGGTCGCTTTTCAAAAGTCAGAAAAAACGACATAGAACAATATGAATGTTAGGTACCTACTATTTTATACCTAAGTTCATTTATTTAATAGCTTCTGCCCATGGCTTCGCCCGCATGGTACCCGGATAAAAAGAAGCCTATGTGTTATTCTCATGTATAAGCTATATTACTGTAAAGTTTCATCAAAATCCGTTCCGTAGTTTTTGAGTAACAAACATCCATCCTCACAAACTTTCTCGTTTATAATAGTAGTAGGATGTAGTCAAGTTGTACCTACCGACCTACGAATAATCGACTTGTAAATATATTTTTATAAAATAAAATCTTGTATCTTGTACATTCTAATTAGTAGTGGCGACAACGCAATTTAAAGCAGCTACTGCAAAACCATTCACAGATGACCACCGCCCGGCGTCACTCTTGCAAGTGGTGTGCTTCTCGTGTGACATGTCTGAGAACGGACATCCTTCGGGTAACCTAATAACTACTACACCAGAGTATACCACTAAACTATACAAACCTTAACTTTAACTGCATGATTCAGTCTACGAAAGCTAATCTAGATGACCCCAGGATAACCTCCAACTTAATGTAATATTCGTGCAATAATCTCTTTGGTCACAACACTCGAACCGATAAATCAAACATATCGAGTATGGAACAAAAGTTATGTTGCTACATAAATTGGCGTATGACTGTTACGGCCTCTGTTGTTTTGGTGAAAGAGTAGATTTCTGGTCAGTGGGTATGTCAATGATATTTGTACAATATAGGCTCTATCAACAGCGGCTACGTTGTGATCTTATTGGGCTCATTCGTGTGTACTGAATGCTTATTCCTAGTTGATAATATGTACTGAGAATATTTATACGAAAAAATGTCCAGAGGATAATACTACTAGCTAATCTGATATATATTTTACTAGCATCCGCCCACGGCTTCGCCCGCGTGGTACCCAAATAAAAAGTAGCCTATGTGTTACTCTGATGTATAAGCTATATTACTGTAAAGTTTCATCAAAATCCGTTCAGTATTTTTTGCCTGAAAGAGGAACAAATATCCATCCTCACAAACTTTCGCGTTTATAATATTAGTAGGGTAGTAAGATTGTTTGTGAAAAATAGCTACTTATAAAAGGTGTGTCAAAAGTTATTAGGAGTTATATTAGTTTTAACCAATAAGTGAACAACAAAAACTGTTTAAGATCTAAAAAAAACGACATTGTACCAATCTACGAAAATTTATGATGGAACGCTCCGACATAATTTTCCATGCTCATTGTCGTTATAATATAATCAAGACTGGATACGTACAGAAATACTCTTTACTTGTGTAATACAATTTTGACCCATAATATTCTGAGTCGCCGTTGTTATAATCGGCTTATAAACGAATTTGTACGCCTCCACTCAAGAAATAAAAGACGGATATTGAAAGGCCCCAAAATTTCCTTTTCATTACTTACAGTTCTTTTATAAATGGAAATAAGGTCACAGGCTTTTAGTACGGGAAATAAAAGATGTCTGTGTTACGTGAAGGTTGTTGAACTTGTAACATAAAGAAAACATTGCATAGAAGTGACATTCCCGCCATAGGATTGCAATCGGTCAAAAAACGTAGTGGTTATTTCCTCTTAATAACCAAAAGTTTGATTTGATGATTGGATAAATACATTGATTGCGAATGTGAATCGATCCTTGACATTCGGATTTTTCTGTGTTATCTTTAAGCGAAATCTCTACATAACCTCAATTGACTTTGATGGCTTGTCCGATGTAACTTTCATGGATTCTTTCTTGGTCATCCTGCGTTAGATCAATGACCTGACCAGGTACTTACTTACTGTACTTATGGTGATTCTGCCTCTAAGTACGTTCTTCTAACATTGAGACCTTATGAAGGTCTTGCGATTTTATACAATTTATACTTATATTCCTGAAACGTGACATGAATTTCGGCAATTCGTTGGTAGAATTACCCCGTATATCAAGAACAGTGAAACTTAGATGACAGGAAGATCCATAATTTTCCTTGGAAATTAATTTACTCTCAAAGTTTATGAAATTTCTGCGAATTGAGAATTAGTTTGTAGATTGTTGTAGCGGTGATGGTGGTTAATTGATTTACACTTTAGAATATTATAAAATAGATAAATGCCTATCTAAAATAATAAACTGGCTATGTATTACAACTACGCAATCATTTACAAAATATACGAATGAATAGTTTAGCTATCTAAAGACCATTGCAAACGATATAATAATAGCTCAACTGATTCATATCAGATGGAAATATCACCGAAATTATGTTTGCATTGCCCCGCTGAATGGCAATGAATGGCTCTTATCTGAGTCAACACATTAGGCGTTGACTCAGATTAGAGCCAGCCCTCGGATCACATGTAACGACTAAACAATAATGTTGAACTGTGAAGGCTCCAATTCTCAAATTACGCTTAAAAAAGAAAGCTCTGCCATATTTGCGCCTCTTGAGATCCTCGGTTGAATCAGCCGCTGCACAAACCTTATTTGATGTCCCTGACTGATGAGATGGCGCTAGATTATTTGTTCTATAGCTATGAATCAAGGGCCTGATTGCTAATTTGTCGCCATTCAATACTGCATAGTTGCAGGATGACATAGTAATTAACGCCCACACGGATCCACTGGACCAAACCACTGTAATCGTACTATCTGAGAGCTTGCATCCACCAAAGCAGAATGAACAAGATGTTTGCTCTCCAGGAAACAGGCGTGGCTTTATGTATGTATTTCTATCAACAACCTAAAGAAGTCCACTGCTGGACAAAGGCTTGTCAAAAACAGTACTATGACGAACGATTTTTAGTCATCATCCATTGACTTCCCGCAATTTTATGTCACATTTCCATCATCCGTATGAGAGGTCTTCCTACACTGCGACATCGGGTCCATAATTGCTATTTAAGTCTTTCTTCCCCAACAGTTGTGGGTTCAACGAGCTACGAGTACATCGAGAACTAATAGAATTCTACATGTGGTGCAAGATGACACAAATTAACGTAATAATTACCCAAACAACATACAAACACGCTCACTACTGTATGCTCCATGATGGACATCTTTAGATACATACTCAGTGCGTAGATCTTTGAATATACCGAGTAGGGGGTACTCTGAGGCACGTCCAATCATTACATTTGGGACATGCCCGCGTTTTGTATTAAGATAAAAATTACCCATTTGCAAAAATAATAGTTTACCATTATTTTACTAATTATATTAGTAAAAAAATATATTAATCCATTCACATGATATTTGAAACACGCTATTACGTGAACGTGTTTTTACATCAAACGGGATTTCTGCCAATGCAGGTGAAAATAATGGCAATTCACAATGTTCTTGATTTCTGTGTACCTAATAAAACAGTGATTGACTTATTCACTGTTTTATTAGGTATCTCTAGATTTCGTGGTACCTTTAAACCCGAAAAAAGTAATTATGTGTAGGTATGTGCAATTTTAGGAACAAACTATATTTACCAGCATTTGTTACTGTGCATGCGATAAAATCTACTGGTATTTAAGAGCTATGACGATAAAACCAGCTTCCAATTTTAAAAAAAAATACCTGTTTGGGTGCCTCAGCACAGACAATCAGACAGATATAGACCTTAAACTTATAAGGTCTTTATCCCCTCTTTTGCGTTGGGGGTTGAAAATAAATACCAAATATACACCTTAATATATCTCTAATTTATTTTAGTTAAGGGTAATAACGATATTATTATGTTCATGTTAAAGTTATTATTGAATAATATGAATATGAATTTGTGAATCTCTGAACGGTTTACATCTTTATTGTAAACAGTTTACAATGAAAACTTTTTTAATTATAAAAGTATAAAAAATTATACCAATATCTACGTCTGCGTTGTTTTTATGATACGGAACGGCCAATGGATCTTAAATCTAGTGAATGCAACGGCTGTCAACTTAACAATAGCCTTCCGGCCTTACCCAAAATGTCTTCATTTATTTTCTAATATATCGCCTTCTAACAGTGTGTGCGTGCCTTTAAGTTTAGCTATAGGTACAGTTATTGATTGATGCACAGACTCTAATTAATGAACGAGACATCTCAGCTAGTAATTAAATTGTAAGCAAATAATGGCAACGTAGCACAGGAACCAAATGTAAATATTGACGAGATTTTTTTGAAAAATCAGGGTATCAAGAGGTAACCATGTTTGTCCATAGGCGACATGTTTGTCCACCATGTGACATACCTACAGCGGATACGCCCAAAGCATTAAAACACCTTGGGTAACGAACATAGAAGCGGAATGGTGAACCACGTCGCCTTTGTGTTTCGTCGCGTCACTTTCATACTAGTTTTATATATAAGGTCATGAAAGGAACGCCATGTGCATTCCCGCCCCCAGACTGCCCGACACCTTTACTTGCGTATTTTGACCATAAACTGAACTTTCACTGGAATTCTGTAAGAGAATACTAATTCAGTTTTTCATACGGATTACTTTCAGTAAGGCAATAACACCGACACTCTATTAAATAGTTCTCTCCATCCTAAGGTTGTCTAGAAGAAATCGCTGATTTTAGCGATAAGACCGCACATTGTGCATTTATTTTTGTTATTTTATTATGTTTCTGTGTTTTGTACTGTAAAATGGTGTTATGCACAATAAAGAGTTTATCTAACTCTCTATATATGTATTATGGATGTTTAATTTCATATTGTATAAAACGGGAATTTTCGCGTACTGCACTATCGGTGAAGAAACTGACTAAGTTTCGACTCATTCCGAGAGTCTTCATCAGGGTGAGTGATCGCGACTTTCTTCCTCCGCGTCGCGTCGTGCACTACGATAGTGCAGTACGTGAAAATTCCCGTTTTTACAATATGAATAGTCAAGTTCACAATAGTTTTTGGAATAAAAAGATGTTTAATTTCTTCAATTGTTGATTACATTGCAAAGTGATAAGCATCATGCGTGCGTAGCCTCTGCGTGTGTAGTCTATGGGTGATCACTACTTCTATTTCATGCAAAGATAATCTAGTGTAGTTTTTGCAAGCGTCGGCTCCAGTAACTTTTAGAAACTGAATCCGCACTAACTCGAATCTAATTTGATTCCGTATGATCGATACAGCCTACACCCGGCCAAAGACCACAGATGTTTTTTTATCCTAGAGTAGGTTCTTCTTGCTACCGAATAGTCATAAAATACAATTCGCCAATCGATACGAAAATGAGACCTGCCTTTGAAACCGTCCTCGACTCGTTTTGCTTGCCCCATTGATTTTTCTGCTCACTGAATATAGATTTTATGCCTCAAAGGCTTTGTACGGGACCCTGAAATAGTGCGACAGTATTAACCTCTCCTTTTTTTTCAACGAGTCTCTATTTCTTCTTTTATTTTAAGGAAAATATATATCAATTTATACGAAATAAAAATCTACACGAATCTAGTCAAGCAGGCTTAGTTATGAGCAATGGTTAAAACCAAGACAATGGTTAAAACGGTCAAACGACTCTTACGATTTAAAATTAATTATTTTTCTCCTTCTGTAAAAGAGAGAGAGAAAGAGCGAGATAAATATTTTTTTGTATTCCCTTTTGTCGGCTCAACGTTGTCTTATGTTCAGTTTATTCGTTTTTTCGTTCAGTTATCTACTGACACGTTATTCGCTTTACGATAGCCCCGAATGCGGAAGAATAAGTACTATTCTGAGGATGATCAAGTACATTTTAGTATGTTCAGTTGCTTATAAGAACATGTTAGATTACCATTTTGATGCCATTTAATAAATGGCATCAAATTTCAACTATTCAAACTCTAGATTTGAAATTAAGAATAACGGTTCAATTCATTGAATGAATTGAAGTTGATACCAAATAATAAGAGTATTCCATTAAATAAGGTAGCAATGGGATTGCCATTATTATTTTATTTCGTCCAAATTCACGCTTTCTGACTTACAGCTCCCCTGGGACCAGATCTACTTCGAATTCCATTTATTATTCAATCTTTCCTCAAGTACGATGTTCATTAACCGAAAATAAATTCGCTTTTCCTTTCATGTTTACTGACCTTTTAGAATTAGCTTACCTGACAAAGTAAGCACACTTAATTTATCAGAACAATCTACCTATCTCAATCTAGCGTAACAAACGCAAACTACATATAAAACTTCGCTTTGTATTTTATGAAAAAAAGATTTTTAAGCACCAGATACCGGCGAATACTTATAAGACTATTTGAAGACTATACTTTCTTGTCAGAAAGAAAAGAAGCTATGAATTTAAAAACAAAAAATATGCAAGGGTTATTTGGAGGTCACGGGCTCGAACCCCGTGTAGGTTGATACTTTTAAGATGTTATAAAATATTTAAATATTTTATTTAGTGAGCATATCGTCACCATGCGAAACTTCATACCTCATACGCCATTTTCAGTTAGGAGCTTACACTGCCCAAGTCGTGTATGTTAGGTTCCTTTGAAAAATATGAGGCAGTGACACCTCATAATTTTCAAAGTTATCATTGACAATCCGTCGAATCAATTAATTATCATTAGCAGTTCCGAACGAAGGCTACTCGCCAATCTTTGTTTATTATTATATTATATTATATAAAGTAAGGGGGGGTTGACAAACATCTTAGCTACTTTGAAGCCTCATATTTCCTAAATAAAGCCTTCTAATAAAAAAATAATAAAGGAACCCTCAAAATGACTTTAATAACCACACGAATGTCAAATTTACTCAATTCAAATGGTGTGCTTTTAGCAAAAAATATGGGATGTAACATAAACGAACAGACTGACATGAAGAAACTATTAGAGTTTTTTTTCGTTGAGTCATTTGCTATCGGAACCCTAAAAAAGTAACTTTTAATTTAATGTTTCAGGAAAACTGCCTGCCTAAGCCGTCAGCCTACCCTTTTTAAAACAGCGAAATTTTTACGTTGTTATTACTCGATATAGGCTTAAGACGGTGAATTTTTTGCATAAAGTGCTTAACTTTTATGCTGTATTTTTAAATGCCTTCTTTATGAACTTTTTGAAATACTTTTAAGGTAAAGACGTTTGGAGAGAATAATTATTAACTTATTTATTTACTATTTAGGAAAACCCACAGCGGGTGTAACTAATAGAAAAACTTATAAAACAGGAAGCCAATTAAAGGTTTTAATGTCTTAAAACAACTTAAGAAACAAAGTATGAACAGCCTGCACAGTTCTATTGAATAACATAGTTCCATGCCAACATCAACAACACAACGCCTGTTTCCCGGAGGAGTAGGCAGAGACCAAGGATTCCCACTTGCTATAATCCTGGCATACCTCTTTCGCTTCATTCATCCTTATCACATTTTTCATACAGGCTGGGCGGTTTAGTGTACTTCTGACCTGGCCTTTTTCTAAAATGACTCCAATATGGTCAGAGTACGTTCGCCGAGGCCTTCCTCTACCAACTATCCCATTCACGCTCGTCTTGTATACTTGTTTTGTTAATCTACTTTCGTCCATCCTTTCTATACGTTCCATGGAAGGTAGTTAAAAATAATAAAATTGATGTAACAACCTTATATACTTATAAAAACTTTTATGATATTAATTAACACTAAAGAATGAATGAATAACTGTATGAATGAAAATACTTTAATGTACAACTTAGGATATAAGCAAAATAAATAACAATACATTATGATAAAGATACGATGGACGGTCTTATCGCTTAAAAGCTATCTTATATGATTTTGAATTGACCGAGTGTCCTTTCTAATTTGTGTATACTACTTTTAATAATATTATGCATAAAACGAAATACAGCAAAATAATATAATAGATAATACCATATACAAATTATATATATAGTATATATACATACAAATACCATCTATATATATTTCTTCTATATTTTTGGTTTTATAGAATGCCGGTTTCATCACGATGGTTTTTTCACCTACAAGTGTATAGCAGATGTTCAATGAAAAATTTTGGTGGACAACTGGTTTCGAGGTTTCGAGCACATGCTCTTCGAATCAGAAGTCGGGTATACGGCTCACGGTACTCGGACCTACTAAGCCTACATGTTTTTTTTTTAAATTCATAAATCATAATTAAATATCCCGTTTCCATTAAGTAATATTAGCTGAAGTCATATATGAGCAACCGTAGAGAGAATACAATATTTCAGTTCGTGTGCTACCTTTACCTCGGATCTCAATTTATAACAATTAATTAGTAAAACAGTCAAAGTTTAAACTGTTAATTTCGTATAGTTTGAGCAAACGTTCATCTTACTCAGTTGCACAAAGGTATTAACGGTTGAATGCACTCGCAATCTCGTAATAAGATGCAACCACTGGCGTGCCACAGGGGGGAGTCATTGGCCCTGAACTCTTCTTGCATCACGGCACGAAGCTTCTGCAGTTTTCATACAGGTACAGTCAGAAGTGGTTAAACCACTCTGGCTATATCTTTCTTTAGATAAAACACAAAATAATAAGTTAACAATCAACATTTTCAAAACGCTGATCAATTGGTTGGTACGAAACGATTTGCCCTAAGTTCAATTTGATCAACAGATTTTACTTAACGAAAAGTATTTACAATCTATGTACCTGTCTACTTATACCATGTGAAAGCAATTAATGTTTTTTGATAGAGTATTATAATTAACCTCTACTATAACTGAGATGCTCAGATATTTTTGATAACTGTACCGCCACTTATCTTCATTTAAGGTCCAAGTTTATACTACAAGTAAAATACGTGACTGTTTAAAGCTTGCTGTTTATTTTCATTTTCTTTGACACTTTTACTATGTGTTGGAGACGGTCGATGTATTTTGTGGGACATTTTTACCCATCATTGATCGTTGTCCATCAATTGCAAAAATTTCATGACCGCATCAAGGATGGCAGCTTGATTTTTGTAGACTTTCTGTAATCATTGCAACGCTACAGGTCCATCGGACTTCATACATTATCACAATCTAGTTTTAAGATCCTCTGTAAAGTGTTTTTTATCCTGGTGTATGCAATATAGAGTTATCTATCTATCATACATCATTTATGTTTACTGTGCTCTAGATGAAGCAACTGTTTTTTTTAATTCTTACTGGTAAGCGGTTACCGTAACCAAAGGACGCTTGCAAAGTATCACTCGCGCGTTGAATGAATGAATGAATGATATTTATTTGCAAGAATATAGGTACATTAATATAGTTACATAGGTATAGTCAGCTCCTCTAT
Organism: Perizoma flavofasciatum; assembly: GCA_958496245.1. Taxonomy (NCBI): domain Eukaryota; kingdom Metazoa; phylum Arthropoda; class Insecta; order Lepidoptera; family Geometridae; genus Perizoma; species Perizoma flavofasciatum. The sequence goes on along the minus strand of OY292425.1, from coordinate 4,457,017 downwards.
ATTTGACATTTTGGTCGTGCAATTTTTTACATATAAGTAGGTAAATACCTAGTTACAATTAAATTTATAGATTTATTAAATATGTCAAATTTAGAACTATATAATATTTACTAGAATTGAAATACTTAGTCTTACCATTAACATGTCATGCAAGCTTATTATTGAGGTAGTCATTAATTGAATAAAAACATCTGTTGCAAAGCCAATTGAAAAGTTTCCTATTAAATTCTATGTTATTCATTTTTAATATTTCTTTTGGTAATTTATTATATATAACAATTTTTAACGCATAATTTTAATTTGTTGCGCGGTATTACTAAAGGTTGTTGCCTAGATTGTCTTTTCAATGCTGATTGCTCATGCTTTTCAAACAGTGAATAGTTTTTCCTAACGAACTTATATATTTCGTAAATGTAAAGACACGGGAGTGTTACTAGTTTTCTTTCAATAAATACAGGTCTACACGATTCTGTCCACTTAAGATTAAAAATCGACCTTTTAATCTTTTAAGTTGCCCTGAGACATAACGGGTGAAACATCTCATGCGCCTTTTATTTCATCGGAAGGCATATCCCTCAAACCGGAAATAGCAATGTGAGTTTTGCTGTTTGGTGGCAGAAATAGGAGTGGTGGTACAGCTCTTTCATAAGAAGCTCTACTGCTTTTACTGTTGATATTCCTTCAATTTAATTATTTCCAATGTAGTCTCTTATTCGTTTTTATAATATGACAGCGACTTTCTCTTTTATTTGGCTCATTTAGTTTATAAGCATCCATCCTCTTCCTTGTTTTCCTTCTATTTTTCTATCGATGAACATTTCATACATCACGTACAAAGAATTGTGTTGGGTCAGCGGCCCTCATACCATATATCTTTGATGTCACAAATATCTGTATCTATTATAAAATGCACATTTATCGTCCAACATAATGAAACTGCACGCTACCTTTGAAGCAAGTATTTTAAAATAAAACAACTATTTGAATAGTTACAGAGTTGCATTGCAAGTGATGTAGAGAAAGTTTTGCATGAAAATGATAGCAGGTGTGCTTAAAGCGCTGGGATAGTTACCTACATGTTCAACATTATTCTAGTCTAAAAGAATTTTGTAAATGTATAAAGTATTTTAATAAAAATTTAACGTTTGTGGTTTTTTATAGCTAACCCTGCTGTAGGTTTTAAGGCCCGTATGCTACAAAACATGGAAGTACTTTGTTGTAAATGATGACTAATACAATAGGTACCGTTGCGTGAATTACTGATAATTTATGGGGTAAACAAAGACATAATATGTTGAGATAACGTATTGGAATAGTATGAATAAACAAAGTGGACAAATTGGCATAGTAATAAATAATATGACGACCTCTGTGGCGCAGTGGGCGCAGCCCGCCAGAGACGCAGAAGGTTGCGGGTTCGATTCCCGCTGCGGGACAAATGTTTGTATGATTAGGAATTGTTTGTCTCGGGTCTGGGTGTTTCCTATGTATAATATGAATGCATTGACAAAAGCTGCGGAAAAGTATACCCTATCCTACTAATATTATAAACGCGAAAGTTTGTGAGGATGGATGTTTGTTCGACTCTTTCTCGCAAAAACTACTGAACGTATTTAGATGAAACTTTACAGTAATATAGCTTATATATATATCAGAATAAAATATAGGCTACTTTTTATCAGGGTACCACGCGGGCGAAGCCGTGTGCAGAAGCTAGTAAGTAATATATCAGTCGTGTAGTTCCCATAATACAAGCTCTGCTTAGTTTGGATGATGATGTGTGAAAAATGCCTGATAAAAAATAAATAAATAAAAATATAATTGAAAAAGGTTGTCTGGAAGAGATCGCTTTTAAGCGATAAAACCTTCCATTTTCCTTAAGTTTTGTTTAATTGCATTAATTTTTCTTATGGTGCACCATAAAGTATTTTTATTCATTAATTTATTCATACAGAAATGTTGTGGAGTTCACCAAAATTGTAACTGAACAAAATGTATAGAATAGCAATCTAATAAATAAACAAACCAAGCATGTTGGTTCAATTGCAAATTAACAAAATGTAAATTTCAAGTAAACTACACGATCCAGTAAACGGTGGTAGCATGAACATAACAAATTTGTTACTCTTTTACCAAAAAAACTGCTAAATGGATTCTGATGAAATTTTACAGTAATATAGCTTATACATCAGAATAACACATAGGCTACTTTTTATTCGCGTAAACCACGTGGTACTACGCGGGCGGAGCCGTGGGCAGTAGCTAGTACATAATAATAATATCATTTGGCGGCACATAGGCTCAAATATAAATAGGGGCTCCCCTAGGAGACTATTCAGGCGCTATGTGAAAATTCAAGCGCGAATTTAATTTTATGCACCCAGCCATAAGGCGAATACTGAATGATGTATTTTGGGAGACTGTTCAACCCCTGACTATGAATTCAGGCTATAATGTGTGCGCATTTAGTGTACGGCAAATCATGATCTGCCTGTTTTTTAAATATATTTTTGTGGTTTTGATATTACTGCGGCCGAGATAGGCCTGTTGTAATTGCCACTTGCTTTTCTTCTCTATGATTTGATCTGAATTTTAGTAAGAATTGGCAGGTACCGTTTCATCTACATAGCTCAATAACCATTTTATAGCGTGCACTCCGCCTAATGTGTTATCCATTGTTTTCAATAGTAACTATCTAACCAAAGTCCACTCTACAACAAATTGATATCGCCATCCAAAATTCTCCACAATTCTCCTCAGAGTTTGTGACTTTGAATTGAGCCAATTGAATCCCTTCACTTTCATGATTGAATCAACTCCAATTCATGAGACAGTGCATTGTTTACGTAAACGAACCTCATGGTTTCTAATTTAAGTGGAGAAAAAGTCCGTGGATTCCACTATCGGTCAAATCTCGGTCCCGCTCGTGCCGTTACTGCCTCGATCTGAGGGTGAATATTCGTTTAACTGACCTATTGAAACTATTGCAGACGAGATACATTTTATATCTAAACAACTTGAACTGTAAATCACAAATGGGGCAACAATCTCGATCAAAACTGTAGGTAGTCCACAATGACCTGGGGACAGATTACTGATTGATATTACTATATTATTGGTGTTGAACATTATTTATTAAATCTTGATGTATTTTGGCATCAAAATCAATGTCCGATAACTTTAGACCACCTTAAAAAACTTTCATTTTGGCTTTATGTCAGGCAAAGATTGTGGATTGTGTAAATTATGTTTGCGTCTAAAACAGGAACAATAAACACTGTTACAAAAAAAAAATTTTACTAGTTACACAAGCTTTTGAAAGAAAACAGTTTATTGGTTGTAGTCTTTTTTCGTATTTCAGAAAAAGTCTTATTTCAGAGTAGCATATTTCACTCAACTTTTTTACCGCAACAAAAACAATTACCCGAGATCAGTGTATCTCGTCTGCTAAGCCCCTAAGCTCGATGACGGAGGGTGATATCTCTTGCATCTATGAGGTGAATCCTGCTCGTGCTTCGATGCTTTATGTTGCATTTCTCCTACTTTCCTATAAAGAAGTGACCGTTTTATAGCGGTCAACTCAATTTCCAACTATATGTCAAAGAATGAATACTTATCGTGTTTTCGTTAGCCCGTCATATGAAGGTCGCCACTTTTTAGGAAAGGCTTTGAAGTTCGATGCTCGCGGAATGAGACAGTGTTTAGATTGATGTTGCGAAGAATAGCAAGTTTGATGAATTTGTTGCTTCAACGCGAGAAAGGAATGAGAAAAATGTTTTAATAAAATGATATCATGAAATATTTTTAGTGAGATTTCGCCAGAGATTTAAGGATAAAGAAAATCCTATTGGAGGGAAGTATCCAATTGTTTCAAGAGTTTTCTAAGGAACGAACTAAAAATTGGTCTGGCTACTGAAATGAAGTGCGTAGATACTTAGAGGAGTGTGGCTACATCGAGTAAGAAATTTATATCGATGCATGGCCATATCAAAATTATTGACATACGGCTCACTCGACGCATTTATTATTCCTGTATTTATCATATTTCATCTATATTTTCGTGGCTATTATTTTAATTTTATTCATATTTTTCCTGGTTTCATAACAAGCAGCAATAATAACAAAAGCACTGTATTTCAGTTCAGCATTTCAGGTGACGAGACCGCGGGTGTTTGTATGTGGACCCAACAAAAAACGTGAGCAGAATACAAAGAGACGGCGCATGCCAAAAAAGAATGTCGTACCCTGGCCGTGCCCCAGCTTTTAGCAGAAAAACCCTTTGTCAAAGCGTGAAGGGGAATTTTTCACAGGAACATTACGCGTATTTCACGGCGTGAAACGATGAATAGGTACACGGGTGATTTGAGTAGCATATTTTATTCAAGTTTAAGTATCACAGGTGAGGGATGATGGTGGGAAGTTCCGAAACAGCCCTTGTTGTTGCTACGCGGCTTTGAGATGATATTTATATTTTCATACTACTGTGTTCTATACTTTTGCCATTATAAATTTATTTAGAGATGGGCTTGCAATCTTTCAACCGAAATACTACTTATCACAAGAAAGCAAACTTCTAAGCGATAAGACCAATACTACTTATCACAAGAAAGCAAACTTCTAAGCGATAAGACCGTCCATTTTACTTTTAGTTTTGTTTAGTTTTAGTTTTTTGTTATTTTCTTGTGGTGTAATTTGAAGTATTTTCATTTTACGCCCACGTTGAATTTATGAATTTAATGTTTGGAGTGCCTCTGGCTGTCTTCCTTGGATTTGCGTACTTAGTATGGAACTCAGGATCAGGTCCATCATTTTAATCAGAAACGTGAGCGTTTTATTTTTAATTTAACCAGAACCAGAAGTCCATGAGCATGTGCCAAATTCATGTTTGAACTCCAATTATATTTCATGAATTTTGTTGTTTTCCTTTTTGTTTTGTATAAAATATGTTATACAGAACAAAATAATGATGTCAAAGAACTTTACCACAAAAAAATGTTTTTTTTTATATAATACTGCACGTAGTCAATATGTAAGTTTGTTCACTGCACGGAGAAACGATCAAACTCTTTGCATACAAATAAGCTACCTACTTTTTTGATGATAAATCACCAGACGATAAGACAACTTGCTAAATGTCATAATTTACAAATCAATAAAACTACAGCACGCATATTTTTACTTTCCAATTCTAGTCAGTTTCTCGAAATGTCTGAGCCCGGAGAAAAGAAAAGCAAAGTGTCGATGTTAGCCGTGAAGAGTCAACAGTCCCACATGTCGCGTTCGACGGCAAACTTCGGTCAGAAGTCCATGAGCCGGCTCAAGATGAGGAAGGGCTCCTTCGGCTTCGGAGGAGTGCCGGGAATCAAGCCCGTCGAACGAACTTCTCAGGTGAGAACTTGCTAAGAAAGTTGAAACAAACTTGCCTTCGCAAGTGGGGAGATTGAAAAGCCTATAGGTATAACTAATGTTATACCTATAGGGTATGGCAAGTTATAGCCATTTATATAATTTTGAAGCAAGTTAATGTGACTCAATAAATTACCATGTTTTTTTTTAGTTCTTAGAAATCATTAGGTTTTTAGAAAACTGTATTAAAGTTTGTAAAAAAAACTATTCCTCGTGTCATTGTCCATCTACATGTAATCACTTTATTAGTCCTTACAGATATGTTTCGAGTATATCTGTTAAATAAAAAAAATATGGCATGTAACAAACCCATCGCTAAATACCTCTATAGTCTTTATAGATGACAAACGATTATTTTCAATGTCATCATTCAATTTTCAGCTAGCAATAGAGTTCAAGCGGCCTCCACTGCTCTATCTGAATACCTACCAATTGGATCCACACACAAAGTTTCACCTTCCCACCGTCACACAGGCCACGGATGAAACACTCGACGAACACTTCACTGGGCACAAGTATAATATACAGGTTAGTCAAAGAATCTATATAGAGTTTTTGGTTAGTTGACCATAGGCAGATTACATAGGCGGATCATACAAGCAGATAAATCTAATTCAACATTTATTTAAAAACCTTCGGTACTTATGTTATGGTCAAAGGCTGGCCTTTAATGAGAGGCAATTTTAAAAAGGAGGATTTGGTTCCTAAACCTAAATAGAGATTGTACGTTAGGGATACAATATAGAACTATATTTTTGCTTAGCTTATCCATGTGACTTTGGAGAACTCTAAAAATTGATAGGTACGCTTTCAACAGAACATGGGTATGTAGAGATTATTTTGCACTAACAAATAGTTAGTGAGTACCGTTTTGAGATGAGTATGACATTTTGAATGAAATATTCGAAAACAGGGATCTGCGCTGCGCCACAAATTGCACTGGACTAACTGGATTATGGGCCGTACTTTCCACTCAGCATTCCCACTTTGACACCAGCCTGATAATTGCTGGGGGATTCTAAATTCTCGTGTGTTTCCTATATTTTAAATTGTCCTAATAATGGCCATGATGCTCGCTGAACCGACAACCACTGGGAGATGATAGGTTTTCAAGAGGTAATCACGAAGCAGAAGGTGAAGTGCATGACAGTCTCTTACTCGATAGATCTGACATCAAATGATCATTAACCGTAAGCTTGTTCGTCTTGGCATTCTTTGCAAGGCATTATTTTTAACATTTTCTTTCTGCTGGTGGTGAATCTTGTTTGTGTGTGAATGTTTTTGTATGTTTTTGCGCAGGAATCTCCAGCCATAGCTCTCCGCATAGCCGGAGAGCTGATGCGTAAAATCAAGGCGATGAATTTCAACCGATACAGAATCATCACCATCGTTACCATCGGTCAGAAGAGGGCACAGAGCTATAATAACGCTATCTCTTTCTTATGGGACCACGAGAGGGATAACTATGTGGATGTGCAGAGAGAGTTGACCACTGCGTTTATACAGGTCACGACGTTTGGAATCTATCTTGACTAAGTATTCATAGTTCCGTTATTCAGAACCAAACAAGATTTTTGGACAGTTTCCGTTAGGACCTGCAGAAATATGTCCTAGAGTTTTGATTCGGTGACAATTGGGTTCTAGATTAAGGTATTTAATGTTAGTTTTATTAGACATTGTAGTTTTATCGTATTTTTAGTTTTTAATTACCTACTATTTCATATTCGTAGTTATTTGATGATAATGATTCAATTTATTACTTAATCATGACAAAATATTTTCACATTATCTATTCAATTAATGCCTACGAACGAAAACAATTTTGTTCAAAGCATGGAATAATAGAGTCTAGTCTTCTAGTCTGAATTTTCTAGTTAACATGATGTTTTGTTTTCCAAAATGAATAAAATGTAAGTCATCCTGGAAGTTCTTAGTAAAAAGTGTCAGCAAAAGAGTTAACTTTGAGTTATTATTAGATGGTTACATCAAAACGAGCTTTAGCCAAAAATCACTCACAAAATGCAATAATTCTAGGTACCTTAAACAAATATAATACATGCCAAATAAGGTGTGTATGTTTGGATGGATGTTTGTTACTTAGCTACGCTGTAACATTTAAAGAATAAGGATGATTGGATTCGATATAGTTATTTAATTATCTTAGTTTGTCTAGATACTAGGATCTCGAAGTAACACTTCGTGTCTTACTGTGTCCGAAACAAAACTGTACAACAAAAACATGAGTGATAAGAAGGTAGGCATGAGCGGAACATAATAATATTAGTGTAGTTTATTATGAAGAGCGAGGCCATACAAAAATAACGAAACCGTCACGGAATATGTAAAAGTAATGAGGTTGCATTCAACCAAACTAGTTTGGTTATTACCGGGCTATAACCTATTTCTGTTACAGTCTGTTCTTTCGTTAAGCGAGTTTGCGCAAACGAAGTGAAGTGAAGTGAAGTGATCTAGCCACTCATACTTCCGTGGTAGCTGTGGCTAATATACCCTTGAATGTCCGTGGTAGGTACAGCTATTGGTAAAAAATGTCGCAAAATTGGCGCGTGGTGTTTTACGTTTTTATGGCATATTTTAAGAATTAACTGACGTTTCAGTGTAAGTGGATTCATTTCATGCTGAAAGTATCTGAGCCGAAATTGGAACGCAACCTGGCCTCAGTATGAAAAAATGCAATTAAAGTTCACTCTGTGATTCGCACGCAATTATTTTTTATTATTTTTTATGTGTGGTGTTTTTTGGAAGAGATGATTAATTATATTTCTTACCCTGAAATAACATAATTTTTAACATGCAATAAACCAAAGATTATGTCTATTCGCTGTCACAAAACGCGATGTCATCAGCGTAGGCGTGACAAGACATTCGAGATCCCGCCACAGATTAAAAATGTTTGCTCCTACAATCCCGGACCAACTCTGGAAGTTATATTTTTCTTTTTCTCAGGAATTATTTTCTGGAGCGTTTCATGTTTATTTTTTGTAATTGTAATTCGTTGATTCCGTCTCTTTAAACGTTTATTTTATCAGGTTTTTCACAATTTCTGAATAACAAAAGTTTTACTTACGCAAGCTTTGGCAAGCTGACTTCAAAATATAACAACTTCTTGGCAAAGGTTGTTACAAAGCTAGCCTAGTTTTCCAGGAAAGTCTCTAACTTAGCCCACTATTACATTCAACTTTATAAAACTAGGTTGGAAGGAGCGTGGAAGGCTGTCTGTCAAGGCGGTGCTATCACACATGTTCTCCTTGGCGTAGTTTTCTTTCAAGGTCTGTATGCGACAGTGATTTCCAACAAGCAAATTAGCTAGTTTCAAAAAGAGGGTCTTGGTTTTTTGTGTATATGTATGTATGCACCTGAGACGCAGAAGTTTGCGGGTTCAATTCCCGCCGCGGGACAAATGTTTGTATGATTTGTCTCAGGTCTGAGTGTTTTCTATGTATTATATGTACATATGTATTTATATCTTATCTACAGGATAAACTATCCTGTAGCCTAAACTGCGTGATGGATTTTGATAAATAAGGTATAAATGAATTTGTCTTCACCACGATAGTGGTCTGGAATATTAGAGGTATAAAATATCAAGAAATACTAAGTGGCCTTAGAATCTTGATATTATGTTGATATTAGCTTCACTTGTACAAATACTAATAAATTACCATTGTTTGTTTGTATTAGCTTCACTAATACAAACAAACAATGTAATAAAATTTTAGAAGTCAATACCTACTCTTAATTGTCGTATTGAATTGAAACTTTGTATGTATATGTAGTTTGGATGATAATACTATAATTTGGTATCTTGGAGCTGTTCCGATGTTGGAACTAAGAGGTGAATATAGAGGTGCCGTATGACTGCCTCATCGTACCGGTAACAAGATTCGGTTATTGACTGAGACGAAACAAATATAAAAATCGAAGACAGTTAAGATAGATTTAAACTGTGTCCACAACATTTTTTGTAAGCCAAAAACTATTATTTTAGCAAAAAGGCTGTGTATTTTCTTTTGTTTTTTATTATCTTGCAAATTATTTCTGATATTTAACACTTTTAACAAATTCATCACGTTGTTTTGTTTAGTCTACCTGCGATCTCAAAAGCGGCCTTCGAAACGTCAGGAATAACGATATAAAACATCACGGTTTACTGTTTATAAAATCTAGTTTTTGCGTTTTTTATGAGTATGAGAACCTATACACGCAGTACCTAGTATCGTTCTAAATGTTCTACAACAATATTTAATCATACTCTCACTTTTTACAACGATAATTTACTTACAGTTATTGCAGTACTTGAACTTTTTTATCGGCTCTCAGATGATTGGTCGTATGTGTACGTCGTTAATATTCACGTGGATATGTACCGGCACGTTTTGCATGAAGTTTCACACTTTTATTACAGTACACAAGCAAACAGTAAAGAACAGTAGGTAAGTCCAAACCTGTCCAACATTCGAAAGGCCATGCCTTCAGGCGTCCAATGAACTTCGACACAAGGTTCGCCACAGCTCATAGGAATTTCAAATCCAAACGCGGCTAATTTTGCTCAACAAATGTACAATAGATGTTAATTTATACAAAATTAGCTGTATAGTATTTTTAAAAATTTTGCGATAAGTAAATATAATTTTAAGATTTAGGATACGACTGTGCAGAACGGTGATACGGTTACTGTAGTGTGACGTTATGTAAACATGGACTTTTCTGAATCTGAAGATGAAGTGAGGGTAGTTGTGTTTTCTTCTTTTTTCTCATCGATATCTCTTTATACTTTAGTCTACACGTGACCACGGCTGTAACAACACATTTAAAAAGTTTGGTAAATAATAAAAGAAGGTAAACGCAAGAAAGACGCGTATAAAACTTATAAGTACCAGTATAAGTTTTATAATAACTTATAATCCTAATATATGTTTCAAAAGTGACTGGTTTTAAAATAAACGAAATATTCCTGAACATCCTAAGTATGTATTTGAAAAGCTTTGTAGGTCTATTACTGAATCATAAAATTTACCTACTGAAATAACTACGATCTATTACTTTTGTTTTATGGCCTTTATTTTATGTCTTCAATAATACTATATGCCTAATTCGCTCACCCTGTGGTTTTATTATCTCTGAATTTCGTTCGACGCTATCGGACCTTAAATTAAAAGCAAACACAAGACCTTTTGGGACTTCCAGGGTTGCTGACGAAGATGGTAACAGAAGATTTTTTGTTGAAATTACTTGAGTGAACAAGACATCACTTAAAGACTTTAAATATGCTACCATTGTATCACCTTTTTCAAAACTCTTGTTATTCTAGAATGAACAGAATGCTTACGTCATTTTTAGAATTTTCCCATTTATGATCGAATAATTATCATCGAGCAAAAGCAATAAGTGATTCCACTATTTAAATTAATGCTCACAAATATTTGGAATATTTTCCAGACAAAATTAAACCTTCTTGTTAGTTTTAGTTGCGGCTAACATTCAGAGTTATTGGTTTCAGTCACTCGCTGAATCCATTTGTTTGTAAATGCAAGTTTATTTTTGGCGACAATAAACTAAAATGAAAAGTAATACAAAAGCTAGATTCGATGCATTGAGACTTTTACTAGGACTACGAAAGTAACGTGGCATGCCGTGTAGGTAATTTTGCATTTTTTTTCATCCAAAATAAGTACATAGAACTATTATGCGTCTGCGGTAAGAGGTTGTTTGTTTGTTATTGTGTGTTTTTTTTATACAACTAAGTGGCAGACAAGCATACGGCTCAACTGCAGTTACCGTAACCTATGGACGCTTGCATCACCAGAGGTGCCTATTGTAATGTTTATGAAAAGTTTATTAATTTTAAAATTGTATTTTACAACCCTGACGTAACAATCCGTGACTCTAAGGTAGGTAGAGTGGAAGAAGCTAGGAATCTCGGAATTACAATCGACAGTCAACTCAGATTTGAGAATCATGTTCTTAATTTGGTAAAAAGTTGTTTTTACCGCCTAAAGATACTTTACAAAATTAGAGAACAATTGTCTGAAGCATCTCGTATCATCCTTTGTGAATCGCTAATCATTTCTAAGCTAAATTATGGGGATATTGTTTTTGGTCCTCGGTTACTTGCGAGAACCCAGCGCATGATACAAAGAGTGCAGAATGCTTGTTGTCGCTTTTGCTTCAATATTCCACCTCGTAGTCACATAATACCGTACTTGAATAACATGTCCTTATTAAATGGAATCACGTAGGCTACTGCACCTGGGAGGACTGCTATTTGACGTTATTAAATTCAAAAAGCCTGAGTATCTGCACTCAAAACTTAACTTCGTCTCTGGTGAAAGGTTACGGTCAGTAAGATCTGCACTTTCCTATCACAATCACAAGACTGCAGCTTTCAGGGGAAGTTTTAGGTATTCGGCAACGAAGTGGTGGAACAATATTCCATCCCCTATACGCAATGTTAAAAATAAGTATACTTTTAAAATAAAGTTTAAACAGTTTTTATTACAAAAGCAAATAGCAGGTATTCCCAAGCACTTCGTATGCCTAAAATAAAGCTGTCGTCAGTTGTTTATTTATTTAGTTTGATTCTTCTCTTTTAAATGTATGAACGCTACTCGCAACACAACTACAATCATTCATAGCTAGGTACACTTGCAACTCGTTCTACTTGGTCTCAACAGGTTTTTGGCTGAAAATCAGTGTTTTTGCTTTTAAGCAAAAAATTTTCACTGAGCCATGGCCTTTTTGTTGTACTGCAACACACACAAACACAAACTTACTGTCAATAAAATGTATATTGGTGTGTGTCTGTAGCAACGAATAAATGTTTTATCTATCTATCTATCTATCTATTTTTGTAGTCAATTGCCACGGCATGCCGCTTGCGAGAGTGATCGTATGTAAGAACTCAGATATCATAGATCCGTATTTGCATACTGTAGTATATTTTCTTAATGCAACCAGACTGGAACCAGACTAAAACAAACAGCTGAATTTCTAATACCAATAAATAAACGACGCTTGATTAAAAACTTTGCTTTCCTAAATACGACGCAAACACCCTTTAATTAACTCGACATGATGAGATGAGTGCATTAAACTGTATTATGGAGGGAGTTGGAGTTTGGACCTTATTTGTCTTAATTATGATGAGAGATATGAGATAGAAGCCGTTTGCCAGGGTATACACAAATACATTTCAGTTTTTAAAACTTTCCCTGGAATCCTTAGTGACTGTGAAAACACATTCAACTCGTGCAGCTTATCAAAACTAAGGGTATAATAGTATAGACGAAAGAAGGACTAATGTCCTCATTACCTTCACTAATATTAGGTTTTTTTTTGTTATGTCGAGGCAAACAAGCATTCGTCCTACCTGATGAAAAGCAGTTACCGTTACCTATATTGAAATCTTGCTGATTGCTGGGGCATTGTCATCACTAAATATTAATATTTTTTTATTTCACAGGTATTATTATGCAAACTTTTTAACTATCAACGTTTCGACGATGTTCTTTGATTTATCATAAATGATAGTACACTAGTTTTAATTCAATCAACATTTTTTATACTTTGTCAGTTTATTTTGTAAGTCGGTCTGGATTTTTTTTTTGTGTAAAATGTGAATCTGTTATCCAGTTGAAAAGTAAGAATTATTTGAATTACAATAAGGGCTGTGGATTTTATATCATTAATAAAAATATAGTTAACGCAACTGCTTTATAATGGTTTAGGAAGCCTTAAATATACAAAAAAAATAGATATTTCCTAATCGATGATAACACGGCACACCAGCAAATCTGGAATATTGACGGAGCAGTGCAGACTTTGCGTAGCATTGAAATAGTGTTCTTGCTTTCTTTTATTTCTCAAATATGAGATAGAAGTAGTTTACCTACTATACCTATACTAACGTAAAATAATTGAAAAAGTCACATAGCAAAAAATTCTAAACAATAATAAAATGTTCTTGTTGGATCTCTGATCACAAAATATCAAGTTTCATCGTAGAGTCTTTAGCCAAAACAGAATAGTATTTCAAAACTTCGTCTTTCAATAAAATCTTGGGTATTTATAGTTTCTTCAGCAGTGGATCATGTTTGTGACATTGACTTATTATTTTATTCTGTTTATATCAATTTGCCTGCCGCCTATCTGCATGTATCTATGTTTATTATTTGATATTGCGTATTTTGGTGCAGTGAAATACTGTAGGTTAAAATAGTTGTACCACGAGAAAAAAACGCTTCTGTACATAGATATAATACAGAAATAAATAAATAATAAGACATGTACAAAATTAAGCCTAACTACATATAATAAAAGGTCTCTTCCAGCAAACCTTTAATGAAAAGAGTGAGGTACCAATTTTATAGGTTTTTGAACAAAGGCAGGTTTTTGAACAAATCATAGCAAATTATAACTCCTACGCTTTTACGAATTCTATATTAAAATGTTGAAATTCCATGGCCATTACCTATTTATTTTATAACTATTTATTTGAAGCACCAAGTAGTAGAGCCGCGGTATGAATTATGTGTAGTTTGAAATACAATGAAATCCCTCTGCCTATTATTTCAAGAAAGCTGTCGATACTTGATGGAAGTTAGTCTCACGGCTCCTTAAATTATTCCGGTTTCATTTCATTCCGTTGCTTTGTTAGAAATGTAGGTATTCGAGAGGCACTGCCAGCGTTTGTGTATTTAATTTTTAACTTTTCTTTTCAGTAACACACCTAACGACAGTTCTGTTGTTGAAACTGAGAACGTAAATGAAGACGTACAGTGTTTGATTGAACTCATTTGATGCAAAAACTCTCATCTATAACCAAATCACTTATTATAAAATATTTAAAAAAAGTAACATGATTATTTAATACAATTTATTTATTTATTCAGTAACATATTGACACTCATTACAGTGCAACAAAGAAACAAAGAAACTTATTAACATTAACATCAACAAAATTACACCAACAAGGTACTAACTATAACTTAATACTATAGCTTAAAATAAACAACTTTACATATTCCTACGCGTCCTATCCACAAATTTTAAAAGCGCATGAATTTTGGCAAGGACATATAAAATATATCAACATCCTCATCTGCACAGAAACTATTAATAGCGCGAAGGGCTCGTGTGAACGGGGACTTGCTCAGGTTAGTTCTTGCCCTCGGAATTGCAAGTAGCCTAGGTCTTCGGCGCGCGTATATATACTTGGTAGGTACGAAAATAAATGAATTCACACCCAATCGACACTGACCCTATACGTCGTTGGTATCAGTAACTACGAGTAAAGTGAACCCAGACCTTGAACAAATATCTGCAGAAAAAACAAACATTTATCACACAGAGGGCATCGTACCCGCTTTTTTTTCATTGCAGCCGGCTAATCGACCTCCGCGCCATCGAGTTCGTAAAAAATATAGTACTTTTTTCGAAAAAATATTGATAAGAACAGTAAAGGTACGATATTTAGTATGTAGGAGAGATAGTGATCAGAGGTCACAGATTCCACTTGCTACGAACCTGCCAGTAATACAGTAAAAGCTCTTTATTCGCGGGGTATACGTTCCGTAAATATGCCGCGAATACAGAAACCGTGAATATGGAATGGTAATTTGTATGGGATTATAAGGGATACGTTCCTAGGTGACAAAATAAAAAACAAGTATATAAAAAAAAAAAAATTGAATATTTTGACCATATTGATTAATTATTATCTTCAGGCTTAGGCAATGGTTTAAAGTATTTTGTAGTTTTTTCTTGCTTGGCAGTTTTTAAAAGCTCCTTCAATTCAGACTGATATTCAACAGTGGCATTAGCAATTTGCCTCTTAAAAATAAGATTTAACAACACACTTTTAGGCATAGTTGTAATAAGGTATATTTTACTTTTTTATTAGTCCATTTGACGACGCGTTTACAAAGGATATTCGGTTGGATACCTACATATTGGAATCCTTTTTATCAATGTGTTACCACCGATTAGATCCGCGAATAAAGAAATCTTTACCCGCGAATATAGGGATTGGGTCGCATTTTTTAATTCGCGAATAGTGAGAACACGAATGAAGGAAGCGCGAATAATGAGCTTTGACTGTATAACAAACTATTAGTAGGTCTTAATATGCTTCTATTACTTTAATCGCATTATTAATATATATCTAATATTAAGGCTCTGGTGCTGTTGGGCAGGACACGTGGCCAAGCGCGGTGATGGCAGGTGGAGCAGGATGCTTACTGAGTGGTCGCCCCGAGACGGTAAAAGGAGCGTAGGTCTTCCACCAGCCAGATAGCGAGTTCTTCACGAACCAACCGGTATGCTCAACTAGTTGTGTCATCCCAAATATTAGTTCCGTTACATTTATTGCTTTTTGAGAAATACATTTATTGCTTTTACATGGTCATTGGATCCCAAACAACATCTCCCAGCCTAAACAGTTTCAAAACTAGATTAAGAATCGAGTTGTTAAGCAGACTTCTTACACAGTGGAATAGTTTTTGAGTCTCTCGTGTACCCTGTGTTAGGCTATAGCAACAGGACGGCAGTCCGAGGGGTTTTTTACTAATACTGAGATACATAGTCCCGATCCCACACTAGGATTCCCTGTTTCATGGGTATCAGTAACTACAAGTACCACAACACCCAGACCCTTGACAAATATCTGTAGCACATGCATATCATAACCTACTAATCCTACTATCCTATCCTACTAATATTATAAACGTGAAAATTTGTGAGGATGTTTGTTCCTCTTTCACGCAAAAACTACTGAACGGATTTTGATGAAACTTTACAGTAATATAGCTTATACATCAGAATAACACATAGGCTACTTTTTATTCGGGTACCATGCGGGTGAAGCCGCGGGCAGAAGTTAGTATTATAAATGTGAAAGTTTGTGAGGATGGATGTTTGTTACTCTTTCACGCAAAAACTATTGAACGGATTTTGATGAAACTTTACAGTAATATAGCTTATACATCAGAATAACACATAGTACACTTTTTATAAGGGTTCCACACGGGCAAAGCCGAGGGCAGAAGCTATATTCATATTGTAAAAACGGGATTTTTCACGTTCATTTTATCGGTGTACGGTAATCAAATTAACGATAGTTTTTGGAATAACACATGCATATTTTTGTCCCATAGCGGGAATGAAACCCGTACCTCTTGCGTCTCAGCCAGCTACTCACCTATTGCACTACGGAGATCGTCATATGAGGATATGTAGGTAGTCTATGTTGGACAACCAACCTTTTCTGTCAACCTTTTCTTACTACAAAACTTGGAATCTACGTTCGAGTACTCTAAAGTCTCCCTATGTCATAAGGACGGGCGCTGGAAACAGTTTTACGACTCAGTTTTGACTTCTGCAATTTTTCTTTTCCTTTTGTTTCTGTTTCTTTTATAATAACTTTTACCTGTTCCTTTTGTTTCTGTTTCTCTTATAATAGCTTTTTACAAATAAATAAATTGTCTTCACTTCAATTTAACGATACACGAAAGGTACATCAGGGTTGAAACTATCTACCAGCCCCATACTGCGGAGCCGAAGGAGCCATTGTCACCTTTGACCACGGGGTTGAGCGATTTAATTTAGTGATAGTAACCCCATTATGGGGCGGGATTGTTGGAAAATCGAATTCGGTGGCAAAATCTTAGCTTGTACTATAGGTGTCAAGAAATATTATTAAGCGCCGTTAGAATGAGTAAGCTTATTCTTACTTAAGCTCCTAAGCTCCTTAGTGTAATTTTAATTTTATAATATTTTTTCTATGAAACTTTAGTTATTTTATATGGCTTGAAATTGATTTTTTAAGCTCTGACCGAGAAGACCGCCCATTGTAAATTTCCTTTGTTTTTTTTTTGTTGTACTGTAAAATGGTGTTACGCAATATTTTATGGAGTATATATAATACGCTTACCAACAGGTGGGCCGTTTGCTTGTTTGCACTTTAGTTGTATAAAAAATAATATATATTACTGAGTCGGAAAGTGCTCGGAACACGAAAACAAAGAGGGTATTATGACTATATATTTATATTTCTTTAGTTAGTTAAGTTTAGTTAAATTTATTTAGTTTATTTTTGGCAATCTTTACACACTCTGTACAAACATTAACTGACTTTTTTTATTGTACGACTGAAAACTACCACTGAAAATACTTTCTCAAATGAAAATGTTCTCCTAGATTTCCACATGGTTCTCGTGAAAATCTTTAACTTGTAAGAAGATTAGGCAGCATCGCGATACGAGCCATCCAGACACATTTCACATTCGCATCGAATGAAATGAGGGTTCCAGGGTTTTTATTTGTTGGCAGAATTGGAATACGGGACGTTGGCTTGGCTATGTACTCGTACCTACACATAAGACAATTTAACCTTGCGACACAAACTTCAGCTAAATTGTCTCGCACACTTTTTGACCGTGAAGATTATCTTTCCATAGTTTTTTGTTAAACTCACTCACTCAGTACAATCACAGAGTGCTGAAATCACTTCTCGATTAGTTTATACAGTCTTTGTTTTCTGTATGGTAGATATTTGGCAGAGTTGCACACTCCACAAAGATTAAAAAATTAAATTTCCTCTGGCACAGCGTTACCTTTACTTTATGGCACAGTTAGTAATTGCGTTGTTGAGTCAAAAAAATTAAACAATATTTTTACCTTCGAAGATAGGGGCTCTTCTTCAACTTTATCTTTATCTTTCTCCAACTTTCTCACCTTGATGAAGACTCTCGGAATGACTCGAAACTTAGTCGGTGCCTTCACCAATAGTGCGGTACGTGAAAATTCCCGTTTTTACAATATGAATAGTCAAGTTCACGTTAGTTTTTGGAATAAAATAGGGGTTCATTAGTATATGTGATTACCGTAACTTGTTTGTTTGTTAGTTACCATATATCTCCAAAACGGCTTGTAATGTGGGGTTTTTTTTGTTTCATAGATGGGTTTTACCGCCACAAGTGACTAGAGGGCGCTGAAAACAATATTATGGACTTTGGAACGGCGTAACCGATCATCGCGCAATTTTATGTAATCGTTTTGTATAACTTCTAAATTGGTTTTTAGGTTTTGACACGGTGGCGCTGCTATACGAGATGTAAATATATGGTTATAATATTAAAACCTAACTTTAAAAAAATATAACATTATTTTCGCGTCCATAGGTTTAACTTCTCGAGATATGTAGGTACTTTGGTTGCTGCAATGTGAAGTCTCGTTACATGTCCGTCTGAAAATGGGATTGTTTTCACACTTTCAATAAGAGAATAAGGTTACATTTGCAGTTGATTTGTTACTTACGAAACAGGCTACCTATTTGAATTTATTTAGTTAGTTAATTTTGTCTTTTTAGCACGCCTGTACAGCAGTCTCCAGTTATCATATTAAATAAGCTATTATAATAGGTAACGTAGAGTTTCTAAGGTTTGTATAACAGCATTTTGTAGAAAATCTTTCGTTTCCACTGTCCACTAATGGATATCCCATCGAAATAAAACAAGACTTACGAATGAAATTGTGGACTGTCCATGTTTCAAATAATTTCGAATTGAATAGAAAGCCGGTATGCGCGAAGAATTTTTAATTTCCCCAAGCGAGAACATTATTTATAAAGATTCATTTACACTTGGTGCCACTGTAAAGTTAGTCAAAGCATGCGAACAAAGAACAATAAATAAATAATGCTGGACATTTGTCCAGAAATATTTATTTAGCTTCTTCCCACAGCTTCGTCCGCATGGTAGCTGGATAAAAAGTAGCCTACGTGTTATTTTGATGTATAAGCTATATTACTGTACAGTTTCATCAAAATCCGTTCAGTAGTTCTTGCGTGAAAGAGTAACAAACATCCATCCTCACAAACTTTCGCGTTTATTATATTTGTAGGATTAGTAGGATTAATTATTAGAATAAAAAATAAAAAAATCAACCTTATTTTGAGATGCATCGATAATGCTGGACATTTTCACACAGCATCATCTAGCCCCAAAGTAAGCAGAGCTTGTGTTATGGGAACTACATGACTGATATACTACTTATATACTTTTTTTTGTAAATACATACATATTATACATAGAAAACACCCAGACCCGAGAAAAATATTTGCAGATAATAAGATATTATTAATGCACAATGCAATTAATCACACAGCATCATCTAGTCCCAATGACTGATACAGATACTAGTTTTATGCTTTTTTGTAAATACATACATAGTATACACAGAAAACACCCAGCCCCGAGACAAAAAATAAATATAAAAAAAATGATGCTGGGCATTTTTCACACAGTGTCATCTAGTCCCAAAGTAAGCAGAGCTTGTGTTATGGGAACTTAATGACTGATATACTACTCATATATGTTTTTTTTTGTATATACATACATGTTACGCATAGAAAACACCCAGACTCGAGACAAATATATGCAAACCTTACAAATATTTGTCCCGCAGCGGGAATCGAACCCGCAACCTTCTGCATCTCAGGCAGGCCTTCGCCCACTGCGCTACAGAGGTTGTCAAAATTGCAGATCAACAAAAATTTGTCCCGCGGCGGAAACTAAACCCGCAACTTTCTGCGTCTCAGGCGGGCCTTCTCCCACAGCGCCAGAAGTCATAAAATTATTAAAGTTTATTATGATTTAATTAAAAAATATATTATGAATTAGGAATTGTGAATTATGAATTATAAATAAAAAAATATGTTCTATTCAGTCTGCTGAAATACACACATAAGAAGCGAGAAGATCAGGGTCATCTGTTCCCTGAATTTCCGTGTAAGTAAATCACCGCTAGAGTTGCGCACACTCGACTCCCTTCCGCTGCGTAAGTAGTTTATTATTCAACAAAACATCCTCACTGAGATACTTATGAGTTTAATTTCGTTTTATGACGCCATTACAGCTTATTATTATGTCGCTTTTGACATAATAATAAGCTGATATTATGGCAGTTGAAACCACGCGTCGGTAATTAATTTTTAAGTATGTGAAAATAAAAAGTTTAACGGGGACTATTTTATATCCTACCACATCTAACATTACCAGAAAATGTAACTTAACATAGCTAGGTAATTAAAATGATAGATAATTGTCTTATAAAATACTAGCTTCTACCCACGGCTTCGCTTGCGTGGTACCCGGATAAAAAGCCTATGCGTTATTCTGATGTATAAGCTTTATTAATGTAAAGTTTCATCAAAATCCGTTCAGTAGTTTTTGCGTGAAAGAGTAACAAACATCCATCCTCACAAACTATCGCGTTTATAACAGTGGTAGGATGAAAAACTAAAAGTATTACAAAACACAATTTATGATTTTTTATTCGAAAAATTTATGTGCGTTTTTACATGTGTAAATGGTGCAAACAGTGAAAAAAAAATGTGAGGAAACTGGCATACTCTAGAACTTAAAATTCAAAGGCACGGGGCCATCGGTTAGTATTCTAACATGCGCCAATGGGAGGCTGCGTACCATGCAAAATGTTGGAATGTGCCAAATATAATGTTTGTACGTGCCTCTGACAACGCCCTTCTTGGTCACGTATGCATTCGCACTGAGTAGGTATAGATCAAAGAATATCCATCATGAGAATCACAGTCGTTAGTCTGTTTGTATTCTTTGTTTTTTTTTATTGGATATCCAACTACTTTATTATATTCATTATTCATACAAACACCCACAGACGAGTGAAACTAGCACCTTTTTATGTTTAAAACGAGTGCAGTGTGAATACTCCTTTTAAAAGGTCTGATTGAAAGATTCTAGCGATGTTTTCATGGGATTAGATTTGTTTCAATGTTATTGCATTCAGATCTTGTTTGGCTCTGCAAAGGATACAAAGCAAGAAAAACTTTTCCAGTATTTTGTGCAGTATTTTTATTCATGGTGGGTTATGTCTGAATTGAACAACAAATCTCCTACTCGGGACACATTCCTTCAAACAAGTTTTCATTCTTGATGAAAAAAGTTCCGTCGTTAAACTGTACTGAATGAGCTGTAATTGAGGATGTACAACACATTTTCACATTTTTGTTCGGAATGAAACATTTAGGATAACATGCTTTGGTAGGAACAGGGCTACACACATTAGCCTCGTTAACAGTATTTTAGCCTGTCTGGCATCAGAAGAAGCTAATTGGTTGTTTTAGTTGGCAGACATAGCATTAGATAAGCGTTAATTTTTGATTTATTTATGTTTTGTATTGATTTGTTTTTAGTTGACTTAACAGGACGATGTGGTCGCCCAGCCACAAAGTCCTTCAATAAAAAATAAAAAACTCGTAACTTAGTTCAATTTATTCAAGTCGTTATGCGAATATAATTTAGTTGAATAGTTTAAATTTTATTTATAGTGACAGTTAAATACGAATGTACGTACCACGTACTTTACTATTCTCCTGCTGACGTTTCGTTGACCGTTTAGAGGTTCTTCCTTTCCCGGCTGTTTCCGTCTCACGAGCGTCGAGCGAGGTCGCGAACGGTGCTCATGATTATCATGCTCATGAAAACGGCCAGGATTATTTATTTATCTTATTTTTACTTATCCATCAAATTGTAAGCCTCCTCAAAAGACCCACAAGGTATCACCACATCAACGGTAAACACCATAAACTCCAGGAACAAAGGGCAGAGTCGTGACGTCATTCCTCGCTCTGACGTCAGGGCTTGCGTACATGTGGGTCAATAGAACGCGCAGCTTCGCCCGGGACGTGGAACCCCTCGAAATGGGTCACAGCTCTAAAAATACGCAGCCTTATTCGGGAGACTGTGATGCACTTCGCAGCCTTGGAAATTGTTGCAATCTTGCTGGCAAAATTTAACCTTTTTCAGCTATAGACAAAAGTAGTCACAGGTTCAATACTCATTGCGCATTGTAGGTAGGTACATAGATAATTGGTTTAATCTAAGGGTATAGCAGCAAATAGGTAGGTAGGTCAAGGTTTTTGCGTACACAACTCGTAATAAAGTTGAATAGGCAGGCATGATTTTTATCTGAGTAAATAGTATTTAATACGTCGCGTCTGTAGGTGGGTTGTTATTAGGTTAGTATGAGTGTATACCCAAATATCGAGGTTAGATAGAAAATAATAATTAGGAAAGTTTAGCCGTTTGCTTTTTTTACACAAATGTAATTTTTATTTTGTTTTTTTATTAGTCAAAATTAGTTTTTTATTAGGTAAATTAGAGTACTTCTTATTTATTTTGTTGCAAAATGCATTGTAGAGTAAAGTGGTTGTTGTAGCTTTTGAGTTCCCGTCATTGTATGCGAAGTTCGTGGATTTGATTCACGTCGTGCACCAATAGGTTTTTCCAAGAGTGAAGGAAAACAGCGGCTGTCATTTATATGACAGCCGCTGTTTTCCTGGTTATCCAAAAATTCGCAAACATAATACGTGCATCAAACAACAACGGTCACAACCCTTTTCAGGATAATTATTTTATATAATACAAGCTTCTTCCCACGGCTTACTCCGCGTGGTACCTGGACAAAAAGTACCCTATGTGTTATTCTGATGTATAAGCTATATTACTGTAAAGTTTTATCAAAACCCGTTTAGTAGTTTTTGCGTGAAAGAGTAACAAACATCCATCCTCACAAACTTTCGCGTTTATAACATTACTAGCTTCTGCCCACGGCTTCGCCCGTATGTTACCTGGATAAAAAGTAGCCTATGTGTTATTCTAATGTAAAAGCTTTGTTACTGTAAATTTTCATCAATATCCGTTTCGTAGTTTTTACGTGAAAGAGTAACAAACATCCATCCTCACAAACTTTCGCGTTTATAATATTAGCAGGATAGGATAGTCAGATCACTGTCTTAAAGCAGGTTGCTCAAGAAAGAATCGGTGTCATGACGAAGACATAAAACTATTCACAAAAAAATACTAGAACCAAAAAAACAGGAAACCCATCAGTGGCCACTTTTTGCAATAGTGGCAGTTTTTACCGTAGGGAAATAACATACACCTAGTACATTCATAGCAGCTTATAAAATGTCGTCTTAGTAAGTACTAAATTGAAAAGCGCCTGAAAATAAATATACGAAAACAGAATTCATGTTTTTCCTTTCCGGATGTCCGAACAATTTGTTGTTTGATAAGTCGAGTATAAAGATATAAATCCGTAAACAAATATTCGTTCCCTGTATTCTTTATTTTTGGAAAATGTCATTGTTATTGTGGAATACAATCTACTTGTGAAATTTTGAATAGATAGGTATCTTAGGAGCTAAACTTCTATTCTTAAATTTCACAGCTATTTTTCACAAACAAACCCTTTTGCAGTATACAAAAGTACGTAAAAGATAAAAGCAACGTAAGACTCAACATAAAATCGGGCAATAAGGATGTTTTATCTTATACTTAAGGCTTGTATCCTTTCGTAAAACAAAGGATTTGGCGCGATATATTATATGGAAGAATTGTTTTTTTTCTACAATAAGGCTTATGAGGTTCTATTGGAATACGATAAAGATGACAGGATAAGACTTGTTTTTATTTCATGGTCTTTGCTATGGATCGAGTTGAGCTTGACATTATGAATGAAAGCGCCTGCCTAGCGCTTCGCCCGCGTGGTAGCCACATAAAAGTAGCTGATCCAAAAGTAGTCCTTACCGTTAAGGCAGCGTTTGTATAAAACGCATTCGCTCAACCGTTTTTTCATAGGTCCCTACGAAAAGCCCTTTTATTTTAAAGGGATAATTATACAACCTATGTCCACCCTGAATATTCATTTTAGTATTGATTAAATATTTTTTGAATTCGGATAATTGGTTTCAAAGATTGAATGAATGAATGAATGAATGAAAATACTTTATTGTACACCTTAAACAAATAACATAATCTTATTATAAATCGAGTATAATGGGCGGTCTCGCTTAGAAGCGATCTCCTCCAGAAAATCTTTGTACATTCAAACTTACATACCTTAGCTTTTAATAATTTTTGTGTAGAAAATAAAATTGTTTTCTTTAGTTTATTATCCTACTTCCTACTAATATTATAAACGCGAAAGTTTGTGAGGATGGATGTTTGTTACTCTTTCACGCAAAAACTACTGAACGCGTTTTGATGAAGCTTTACAGTAATATAGCTTCTACATCAGATTAACACATAAGCTACTTTTTATCCGAGTACCACGCGGGCGAAGCCGTGGGCAGAAGCTAGTAATAAATAATTTATAAAAAAAGCATTGAAGATTGTTTATTCAATTGACCTCATGTGATTTGAAAAAGAAGTCTACTAAACTTAGCAGACTTCTTTATAAAAATTATCTAGAAACAGAAATACGTTTATGACTACTTCCTGATGGATGTCCTCAGACCTAAGCGCTAAAATTTTACTTTACTAATACTAGTACGATACTTTGTCCGTAAATCCCTGCGGATGCCTAGTAGGGGTTAGTCAGAAGCAAGACCAAACATTAATTCGCACATGCCCATTACATGTTATGCATGTAATGCAGGTACATGCATTTACATGTTATTTATGTACCTACGTTAGCATTCCGCGTGTCATGACAGGTTGCAAGCCCATGTTAACCGTGTCGCCTTAGCCGCTTATTGGAACACTTTCTAACGGCATATACCTTTGATTTTTTATTTATAAAGCATGCCGGTTTCGTTGCAATGTTTTTTCTTTACCGTTTTAAGTACGTTTTAGTGCGCACAGATATTTTTTTTTAAATTATAAAAATTATATTTGTTTTAAATGTATAGATCTTATCTAAGAATCATCCTTGAAGGCATACAAATCGATTGCAAAATACCGCTACACAACTCCGATATGCCGTTTCGGAGATACATCTTAGCAGAAAACAAACGAACACAAAAGCAAACAAACAAATTCGAAACGCAAAATATGTCGATAGCAGCACTGCCAATCGCGGTTGCGAGAGTTCGGTGGATGGAGGTGGCCCAAGATCGTTCGTCGTGGCACTCTCTGAGGGAAGCCAAAGTCCAGCAGTAGATTTCTACAGGCTATTGATGCTAATAATAATGCCCGTCAATCTATGGTTTATCCCATTGTATCCTTCCGTACACGTATCAACGCCACTAATAGCATTAAAAGATTCAAATGCCTCTCAAAGGATTAACATACTCCTATCACGGCCTGCCCCGATCAATCTGGCGCTGAACCAGGGATTAATCAAATTTACAAGTAGGGTTCGACCTAGTTAGATACATCGTAGGAAGCTACATAGACCCAGGCGAACTAAATATAGCTTAGTATACACATATACATTTAGGTTGGAACCGTTGGGGAGTTAGGTCACTTATTTAGGCCCCTGGATGTGCCTGGAATAGGTAGTATTCTTTACGTTAGGTTGGGGGAAAACAAACCGAAATAATCAAGTTTGAGTTTAATTAATTAGTTTAGTTCTAATTTCTTTTATATAGGTCTTTATCGCGTTTACTCATTTATTTTGTGATTCCGTGACCACGTTACACATATTGCAATACAGTCAAAATGTCGGTAAAATCAGAAAAAAAAAAAACTTGATAATGACCCTTATAAAACTTTTAATTATGTTTACTAATTGCGAAAGTTTGAATTTTTAAGTTTGAAAGTTTGCAACATTAAATAAGCTAAGTTAATTCGGGCTACGCTTCAGCAATGTTCCCGGTGTTTCTATATCTATCATAGGCGACAGTACCTAACCACTAACCATCTGGAGGTCACTTACCATAGGCCGTATGATTACTTGCCTACAAGTAGTTAAAATAGATAGAAAATTTGTAGTACATAGGTGAAGTTATTGCTAAAAAGCATTATCTTTCAGATAACCTTTGTGTATTGTGGAAAAAGATGTGTTGGTAGTGTACAGAATGGTTAAAACAAAAATAATAATTATGTAACGCAAATGTAAAATATAATAAAAAAGCACTAGTTTCTGCCTCTACCTTTTGTTGCATAAAAATACTAGGTATGTGATACTGCATGAACTATGACTACGATTAATCAGGTTTTTTAGAATTTGCCTATTAAGTTAACATGTTAAATATGTTGATCAAAAAGCAAGCAGTAGCCTGATATAAAAACAACAGCTTTTTTTCCTCAACTTTCCTTAAAATAAAAGTATACTGAGTCTTACTTTATTTTTGATATCTTATCAAAGCACTTACTAAGCTATACATCTAAGTTGGTATACTACAGCTTTTTCGCCTCAATTTTTTAATATATTCAGTTAAGTTTGTGTGGTCTGAATACAATGGATACGTAATAAATTAAATAAATAATGCTGGACATTCACACAGCATCATCTAGCTCCAAACTAAGCAGAGCTTGTACTAGGGAACTACATGAGTGATATAACTACCTATATACTTTTTTGTAAAAACGTTTATTGAGGTCGTTATAGGTCCTCTATTGTGTTTGATTGAAAAGCCTTTTACTTACTAGGTTGAATAGAGAACCCATTAAAATACTTTTAAGAGATAATGTACTTTTTAGAGATTTTGTAACTAGTCTACACCAATCATAGAATTGCTGTCTTACGCCCAAGTTGTAAATCGTAAACTACGGGTAAAGATCTATTATTGTAATGAGCCACAAATTAGTTCAACTTGAATTAGTTACAAATTAGTTTAAGTTTCTTACTGTTGGCTACTTTACGTACCGCTTTCTATTACCAAGTTTATTGAATAAGCTGATAGAAATAACGACTTTAGTGTTACTGTTATGTTATTTAGTATTTGAAATAAATAATAATAAACGTTATTATCAGCCTGCGACGTTCTACTGCAGGGCAAAGGCCTATCGCCCTTCCACTTTTCGTGGTCTAGTGCTAATGAGAACCTATCTTTCTCAAACGAGTCCTGGTCGTCCAATTTGGTTGTAATTTTTGCCCAGAGTTCATCGGGCATGCGGCAGACGTGCCTAGCCAATTTCCAATTTAGTCTGGCAGCTTTCTGAGTGACGTCAGCGATTTGAGTTTTGGAGCGCAATATGGTGTTACGGAGATGGTCGGTTAGTTTCACATCGAGAATATGAGAATAGAATAATAAACTTTAATTTAACTAGATTTAATATAATGCATTCTCGCTCAGCCCTGATAGCAACTCCGTTAGCCCAGCGCTGAATAAAGTGGGTAAAATTCACAGTCTAAGCCAAAACAGAATATTCTTCGGGAATAAGCGATTGAGCCACAGAAACGTAGCGTAATGACAACGTTTCTCCCTGATCATAAATCTTTCGCAATGTCTATTCGTTGCTAAGTAACGCTGAGAGCACCATTATCTTCCGAAGTCGTTTCGGTAAATGGTGTATTAAGCAATTTCGGGATATACCTACTCCTTAGGGAGTCTGCAAGACTGGGTCGCCGTTGCCAGCTTACTGTTAGTCTCTTTTAGGCTTACAGTACATACTTCATTTATTTTCACAAATAATAGTAAATATTCCTTTTCTAGTCAAGGTTAGAATTAATGGAATCCTTTACGTTGCCAACGCAGCAAATGATATTAAAACGATTTGATAAATCCTTTTGTTCGTGTTTTGGTACCACGGTACTCGTAGTTCTTTAGGTATACCCATGGCACAGGGAATACAAGTATGGAGTCAGGATTATGTATGTGTCAGTTGGTGTATATTTATTTATAATTATCTAGATACAGTAAGATAAGATTAATCACAGCCCATAGAAGTCCACTGTTAGACATAAGTCTCCCCCAAAGAGTGCCACGATAAACGATCTTGTGACATCTTTATCCACTAACTTACCGCAAGACATGATAAGACAAAAATTTAAATAAAACATTAAGAAGAATCTTTGTAACAAAAAAGAAAGTTAGGCAGTAGTTTATGATCTAGGTACTTTGTTCACTAACTAAAGTGGGCTAATGTTCTGCCCCGCATAATAAATCTTCAGAAAACCTTTTTAAATCCGAAAAAACTATGGCTTTAATGGAAGTTTATCCAACTTTGCTTTTCTAGGAAAAACAAGAATCTGTATTTTGAGTTAGACATGACCCTAATTACAATAGCAAAATGGCTATGGGAACGGGACAAAGGTTCAGATTTTGCAAGGCTTAGCAATATCCAAAGCTTCTAAAACTTTGAAAGAAAATACTGCTGATAGTCACAGATTTTCCAAAGTTCGTGTTTTGAAAGGTCATCAGTCACTAAAATATTAACCACACGTTAAATATAATTGGACCAATTATATTTAATGTGTGCCCTCTACTACTCGTAATATTAACATTTTCGATACAAGTTAATACTAACGTTTTATTTTAAGTTAGCTAGTTCAAGATCTAAGGAGACTGTGCCACAGAATCCGACCTTTTTGTGTTTTCTGCGTAGAATAAATCGTCAATGTAAAACTTTCAAAATATGCAAGTCACCAAATACTATGTCGATGGTGATCTTTTGTAATTAGTAATTTCAAGTTTAATTCCCCTTTTCATTTAAAAATTATATCTGAAAGCTAGCTGGTTCCTTTTTTACAGTACGTGAAATTTCAATCAGTGATTTAAAATTAACTTTTCCCTTCTTCGAAACCGATAGAAAAGTTCAAAAGTAATTTTCTTCAGAGTGGTAGGTATTATAGAAAGTTATCTATATGGCTTCCGGCTGTTGACCTCTGACTTTTAATCTCCGTACAAACGGATACAAATGGATAAACTTATCTGATTGGTCTCCATGTTTGTTTCTTCGGAAATGGATCGGAAATGAGATAGATATTGTGAGCTTCTGAACATGTTCCCATTATCGTGGGTATCAGAAACTACGAGTAACATGGTACTAAAACATCTAGACCTAGAACAAATATCTGCAGAACATACAAACATTTGTCCCACAGCGGGAATGGACTCTGCACCTCATGTCTCAGCCGGCTACAGAAGTCTTGACAACTCATCAAACTAAACTCAGACTTACTACAAGACGGTGAAGTGTTTCATGCAGCATTTTATCACCCCGCTGAAGCAGCAATACAGCACAATCTCACAAAGAACAAGATAAAAACATAAAAAAAAATCCGTCGGAAGATTCAAAGACATTCTCGGCATTCACATCAAGGAAACTTGAGCTGATCTACTTTTGTTCTGTGTTAACTGTTAATATTACAAAATAGTAAGGATGATACGGTACAAGCATAAAATTACGTAGGCATATCTTTATTTTTTAAATTAATTCTTATTAACAACAAGTAATCTTAAATTATTTAATGATAATTTCTTCATAACTTTAGTTGAATAACTTTTCTGTGGATCTATTTGTACATTTTCTATTTTTACTGTTTATGTATCTACCTATTTTTTTCTATATGCGGAAACTTACAGTTGGCCGTGTATGGATCTTATTCATTGCATACAGTGTACCTGTACAATTTTCCAAAACCGTAAAAATATTTTTTATAAATAATTATAACTTCGTGGGTAAAATCTACGCATGACCTGATCTTTTCCAGAAGTCTTCGATTTTATAGAACTAAGATTATTGTGTGTGAAGCAGTATCCAAATTATTTAGAGTACGTTTGTAAGGCTATTTTCTTCTTCTTCTATCTGTCTCATCGTCCACATATCGGAAGACCTCGGAAGGCTTATGTGGAAGCTTTGACGGGCTTCCACGTTACATTGGCTTCAATCATAGCAATACCTGTGCAACAGCTCAATGTATCGATTAGTTGTTATACTTGAATCTTCTTCGTAAGTTTTATAAGAATCTATATCGCATTTACTTTTTATTATTCGTTTCACGACGTTTCGGCTGTGTTGCAACAGCCGTGGTCACAGGTTGACTAGAGTATATGGAGCTACTGTCGAAATATATAGGAAGTAAGTAGCCGCAACTACCCTCATCTCATCGACTGGTCGAGTCACAAAATCGGTGATAAAAGTCGGTGAACACTTCGGCCCAATTGTCAGATCAATAAAGAGTAGGACGTGGGACGCTTCTTTACTGTTTGCACTCTGTAAATACAGACAATGTATAAGGTAGATTAAAGGCCCGGTCAAACTGGCGCGGTGGCGGTGGTGGCGGCGTGGCGATCAGTATTTTTACGTGAACTTTAAAAACCATTGGGCAACCATTTCCCTTTGATCGCCACCCCCAACGCCACCGCGACAGTTTAATAGGGCCCTAAGTTTATGGTCCCATGAGAGAGTTCGTTTAAAATTGGTATAAGCAGGTATATTTATTAGGTATCCATAGTCACTTTCACAAGTACAGTATTCAATAGCTACGCTTAATAACGTAGGAACTTAAGCCGACATGCTTTTTCGCTTTAACTTTAAAACTTCTATACGTTGACAACCCTACTCCACAACGGCTGGAAGTTTTATTTTGTAGGTAATAGTCTTTATGAATCGCAGCAGAGTTTCAGAAGTAGGTATTCTTATATGGGTCGAGGCTCGGAGAGCCGTTCCTTGGAAAATCTTCTGCAATCGCCTACGTAATCTTTGTCTATCGTAGGTATACATTGTTGGTATCCTTTGAGTTTTGTGCATTTACACAAATATTTTGCAAAGTTCATTGTCAACATGGTATCTGTATTGTTTTAATAAACAATACAGATTAGGATCAGATACATACTTATTGCATAGATCATTGTGGTTACGTAGGGAGTAGTCAAAGACATGTCCAAACATTATATTAGGAACATACCCGCGTTTTTGCAACACTAACAGATGGCACATACCTTAATTTTAGATTCTAGGGCATGCCAGTTTCCTCATGCTGTTTTCCAACATTATTATTCAAATAAAAGTGAAATATAAAAATAACAAATCTGTGTCATCCTTCTCGTTAAACGCCAGTGCCAGCGCTTGTTGGGGAAGATTTTAGTTTCTATCCACGCCTCGGTACCGGGATCGCGGGCGGATGGGACATAACATTTACCTCATTTTGATGATATTTTCCTTTACCCAACTGCTACGGAAGGCAAAAAACCACACGTAACTTTAAAAACTTACCCAGTAAAAGCCAATAAACTAAGAATTGAACAAGGCACAAGTAGCGCACTCAGCACAAATTCAATTTGCCTGAACACAACTTGATTCGCATTGATCTACCCACAATCTTCCACCCTATTCAACTTTCCCTTGCCTAAGCCTTACCTTGACCTATATAAACCCCAATTTAACCCTCAACATATTACCGTAAATATTCGTTATTGCTTATCCATCACTAATTTAATTTAAACTTTATAACACGGTGGTAAAGTTTGATTCAGCGTGATAGTGTTTGATATTAATATGAACATGAAAATGCTTTCGTCAAGTGTTCACGGACAGTTTAATGAAGCACGGTTTAGAAAGATCAACTGGTTTACAGCTATTTGATACGTAAATATTTAATATCTTAACCCAACTTCTCGACGACCCCTGTAGCGCAGTGGCCCACCTGAGACGCAGGAGGTTGCGGGTTCGATTTCCGCCGCGGGCAGATGTTTGTATGATCTTCAAAAATTTATCTCGGGTTTTGGTGTTTTCTATGTATAATAATATTATTATTCTTTATTTATTTAAAATCTAAGGCTTATGCCTGGAGCCTTTATAGGCATAAGTAGAGCCGAAGCTAACACTAAGAGGCCTTTCTGTACATTACAACGTTTTTTATATATTGTATATTTTATACAATATATAAAAAACGTTGTTTATGGATGGCGACTGATGAAACTATTGGAAATATTGGGTGACAACGGATGAAACGGCACCTGCCAATTCCGACTCAAATTAAAATCAAATCATAGGCAGCTGATGACTTGCCGTCCACTAAACGGGCCCCATAAGTGCCGCCAACAATAGGCAGCGTAGAGGCAACGTTGGTGTGGACGGCTAAAGGGTGTCGAGAGGTTTGCTGCAGTTTCACAAAACGCTACTCCCGGCTTTATGCCTTATATTATTATTAAATTCTTTATTGCACAAAAAAGTGTACAAAAGATGGGCTTAATGCTAGAAGCATTTTCTACCTGCCAACTTCACAGGTATACAAAAAGGGTTGGCGTGCTACCTTAAAAGTAACAAAAAAATACGGTTATTATACAATCCATTTATACACATTAAAAGAAACAACAAAAACAATAATAAGATAAAAATTCAAAGGTAGGTATATAATATCATTAGAGAAAACTGACTATCTATAATTTCCATATTATTAATAAAGACATAATGCCTAATATGTATTTATTTACAAAAAAAATATCTATGAAGGTAGTATGTCAGTCATTTAGTTCCCATAACACAAGCTCTAATTACTTTGGGGCTAAATGATGCTGTGTGAAAATGTACAAAATTTTTATAATTATTGTCTTTCATGCTTTCGCATTTGAAGTAATGAATGCATTTTATTACGACGTATTTCCTAACTACGATAAATTTCAGAGAATAAAATGTAAATCAATGTGTTTTAACATGCTTGTTATATTTTCATACGCTACAACACTTTTTAGAGTTCAGATAGAATGAAACACAAATACAAAATTTCTCTACTTCATAATTTTCTCTCATGTTGGATCTAGTGGGATTTCACAAAATTTTACATGAACTTTAACTTACCTATTGATTATATTTTGTGATCTAGTGGTTATGTAGGAAAAAAAAATAATCTGTGGTTGTTATTTCTACTATGATCTTGAATAGATTCCCACAGATAATATATATCACCACAGATCCTCGCGAACATATCACCACAAGCCAATGTCATTCTGTCAACCTCCAAGTAGGTTGGATGCTTGAGATCTAAGAATGCCTGCTAATTGTTTTCTAAAAAAGTATCAAGCTATACGCGCGTTACAATTTTTTTTTTATGAACCTACGCTGGCCCGTCCTCATTTGGGCACATCCAATGTTTATCTAAATAAAACGCTTTTAGTCATAAGACCGCCCACTGAACCTCTGATTTTAGATATGTATTCTTTATTTGTGTTGAATAAAAGAATATCTAAGTATCCATCTATCATTGTATCTTTAAAACATTTTTGCTCGTGAAGTTAAATAATACCAATTACTTAGGTACATAAATGCACATTTTATTGCATACTAGCCCCGGCCTACGGCTTCGCCCACGTAGTACTTGAATCATAAGTAGCCTATGTATTCCTACTACTACCTACACCTCTTCTAAGTTTCATCCAAATCAGTTCAGCCGTCACGGAGATCATTAGCATCAAACATCCTAACTTTGGCATCTATAATATCAGAAGGACCCTAGGAGAAATGGAAATGAAGGATTAATTTATAAAAACGAATAAGTTGGTATTTTTATAATATCATGTAGACATTGTCATTGACAATAAGGTACAGTAAAATGGTTCTAACTGGTCAAATCGGTACAAGCCGGGTGCCTCATTTCTAAAAAAACATACCCTTAGGCAAAAACTCACGCAAAATAGACGGTAAAATTATCAACATTTCAGTTTTACGAGCGCTGAAACCGCTGAAAATCTACTCAAATGAAGTAGCACGCTGTGAAAAGTTGTAAAAGTTATTTACATACATAATGAAGGCAAAATTTTGTACCAGATGCCTATGGATAAAGCGTCATAAAATTAGAACGTTGATTATTAAAAAAAATAATTTGTATATTTTTTGTTAAATTATTACTGTGGTCTTACAACATTAACCAAATATAGTCTAGACAGTTTTGAAAATTGCAAAAGAAGCTTTTTGACACAGGGTTTTGTGCTTTATTTAATTACTAGCTTCTGCCCACGGCTTCGCCCGCGTGGTACCCGGTATAAAAAGTAGCCTATGTGTTATTCTAATGTATAAGCTTTGTCCGTTTAGTAGTTTTTGCGTGAAAGAGGAACAAACATCCTCACAAACTTTCACGTTTATAATATTAGTAGGATTATTATCAGGTTCAAGCGCGCCTTCGCCCACTGCGCCACAGGTCTTTCAACCTTTTTTTTCCTACCTTTAAGTTTCAGTAGCTCGTGGCTACACGTGAAATCGACAGCATTAATAGCACTCATGCTATTACTGAATACTTGCTACGAACTATGCTACGGACAACGTAGTAATAGCTACGGGACTGCTACGGCCTTTGGATACCGCTCCAAATTCACTCATAAAAACTTACGAGCTTAATATCGTAGCTAGGTACATTACCTTATAGTCGTGAATATGAATTTTCTAGGCTAATCTAATACTGTGTGCCACTGCTGGGCGAAAAACCTCCCCAATCCTTTGTTATATGTATCAACCTAAACGGGGAAAAATCCTTGAATATTGGCTATATTTATTTAACCTTATTGAAATAAAAACCCGTATCAAACTAATAGCGACAGTTTTAAAAATACTGAATCATAACTCAATAAAATAACTCACAAATTCTTGTTATAAAAAAGATACAATTGAGCTCGTTTGCAACAACTTTGACAGCTCCTTAGTAGCGTATGCGTAAAGATATGTTTTCTTAACAAAACTGGGCATTATAAAGTCTTTTTATTAGAATTTCTTTTACATAAAATCTGACTAGTACTAGGGATATATCGCTTAGTAATTATTCCTTCTAGACAACTTATGGTCGGGTACACTCTAGCTTCAAATACTGATTCCTATGCTTTACAAAGTTTAGCTGACAGCACATGGTAACATAAACCAGAAGTGGCTCTACCAACGGTCGTAAAATCAGAATTCATGCTAGCATTACCCCGGGTTATAACTTAACGGGAACTGGGTTATGTACTGTCACGTTTTGTCGCGACTGTGTAATTTATGTGCTGGCCTTTGAATCTGTCTTCATTGAACTGCGTGAACAGATAATGAATAAACTGCGGTCTAGACTGATGTCTGTATATAGATAAATACTGTTAACATTTTAAATAAGCTATCAGTGCTATGGATTATGTGGTGCCAGGAAAACAACGAGACCTAATACAATGCCATAGCGTCCTCAATCTCATAGCAGGATTTGGCATCTTTATCACAATTGAATCGCTATAACACTCGATGATTAGGCTCCAAGTCACGAAATATAAATAGGTTCAGTAGTTATAAAAATTCTTATAAAAAACATACTTTCGCATTTACAACAAGTTTGTTTACGCAAAACCTCGGCCTGTCTATCTCTTGGCCGCCTATCTTTAGCCTTAGACAGGGTTCATGTGAGATACCTATATAAAGAAAGCAATATGTATTGAGTATTGAGTATTTGTGGAACAAAGATTTCAATTTTATTTGTATGATGATAGTTTTACGACTTTATACCCTCCCATCGTGGTACAGAGTTCTCAGTAAGTGATATTACTCGCAATTAATTTGTTTTTAGGGTTCAGTAGTCAATAAAGAACCCTTACAGTTTTGCTATGTCCGTCCGTCTGTCTGTCGATCTGTCTGTCTGTCCGTGGCTTAGCTCAGAAACTATTAGTAACCTAGACGGCTGTAATTTGGCATGGTTTACATATTAATTACGCTGACCATGAGGTAAAACACACACTTGACCGGTTTTACATATAGCCTAATGCCAACATGAAAAAAAAACACTTTCTCAAAACTGACTAACTAATAATGAACCGACAGATCGAACCATAATCTTGCTAGATTACTAGCATGACTGATCACAAATATGTAAGAATTGGCACGAAGGACTTATCCGAGGTGGTTGGATGTTTTTCTTAATGGAAATGGTAAAGTTCTGGGAAAGTTAGACAAGCTTTCAAAGTTCTCATGCTAAGACAAGAATTAGTGGAACTGAGTTTATGAATATCCCACTTAGTCAAGTTAGTGGGTTGAGATATTCGAAGTTTCTTGGTGGTTTGATGCTCAGTCAGTTGAAAGATTCCTGCATTCTCTAAAATTGTGTTCGTCAGTACCAGTATTCATTTTCTTTTATCCTACTAATGAAATAGTATACTCACATAAAAAGCTTTGTTTACACATACTTATTAGCCAACCATAGTTAGGCACTGCTCGTACTAAATACGTAATTTTGAAGTAGTTGATACACACATTTTTTTAATTGAATATATCTATCGGAATTCTGATTGAAGAGTTTTAAAACCATTAAATTTTAAAATACTAGTCATTAATAATATTATTATATAATATAATATAGCGCATGTGATCCTTTAAGATGCTCTTTATTTAAAGAGCTTGTAGCACTGTAGTCATTTTTAATTTAGCACCGCAAAAGGACTAGATTAATGAATAATTGGTATCACTATGGAGACCTAGTAGGCATCTTTACTAATAGCAGAATTACTCTATTACCAGCCAACAATATCATTTTTAAAGCTTATATAAGACACAGTTTTATTTCTGAAGCTAACTTTCGTCACGAGAGTTTGATGCCCAGATTGATTGGACCGTAAACCATGACTATCAACCAGGCACAAAATGTTTGACGCTTTTTATTATAAAGATTTTTATTGTTTTGTGTTTTTATGAGTCAAGAATCTGAACAATAACAGTATGTTCCAGAAAACTCTGTCTTCATCAGCAAAACAGACCTAAACGTCTAGACAACGAATACTCGTAATAACATGTCAAAATAAGTTTTATTCATAAGGCTTTTTGATATTATATTACCCGAGGGGTTTGATATTTTAGGCTTTATAAAATAATGATGGATATAAAATATTTTTCAATCGTACTATTTCTTGGTTTCTTGGATGGTTACCGGGATATTTTCAATGATAAATTTTAGTGCTTTGGGAGTACTTCACGACTTTCACAATCAATGAGCTATGTTAGACCTAAGGAGAGTTGGGGCTCTGCTTAGGTCTAACCTATAACACCAGATGGCCATAATTTCAAGCCAGCCTGCTACTGCCCTACATTTATTATTACTTATCTTAAGGTGCTATTTAACAGTCTCACTCGAGCTCCCGAAATTGATGGTAAGGCACTTTACGACGATCGTAAAACGTCACGCCCGAGCCTTCCCTGTTCGTATTAATCTAAAGAATTTGGGACGGGGACTTATTTTGTCACTTTAGCAGCCTGGAAAAATAGGGCAATGTATCCTAGCAAAGTATCCCGCCTTAAACTGTTAAGGAAGTCAACTTACTTTTGTTCCAAGTGTGCTTTTTTACTAAGCAATTTTCAGCCTATTTTATCAAGGTCCGCTTAATATTGAATAACTGAAAATACTTAATAAACACACATAATTTTACACTATAAACAAATAACAACATTATTGGGAGGATGTAAATCTTATCGAGATTGTAAGATTCAACCCTTACATCTTTGGATGTAAGGATGGACATAAAAATTATAAGATTATTATAAATTTGAACTAAAATACTATACAACATACCTATACTAAATATGTTAAAATACATTAATATCGTCTAGTTTATATATTCAGTCTATTATATCCTTCAAACACTTTTCAATTAGAGCAAAATATTAATGTTTTGCATCGCCAAATACACAGCTAAAAAACACCTGAAACCTTAATTTTGATAAATATTTGCTTGCTGTCATATACTTGTTAATGGTACTCGTGGTTCCTGATACCCACGACGACATAAAGAATGTGAGGACCATTTGATGTGACTTCTGTAAATTACATTGATTTCATACGGAAAATCATCTTAAACTTTGAATGACAGAATCGGAAATTAAGATATTAAACCTGGACCCCAGATTCAGAACATAAATTCAAAAGTACTGCCACCCCCGTCAATTTATTAATGTAACTACTACACCCATATACAGCCAAATATAACTAGTATCGAAATACCAAACTAAAACTATTGAGAAGCGATCTATTCGGTGAAATTAAATACCCGAAGGCGAATCAATCCAGTTCCATAGTACTGCTGTAATGACTAAGTAAATGGATGCTATACACGGCAACATAAACAGTGTATATTATATACTAGGCAACCATGTAAAATACAAAGGCTAACGTAGGAATTCAGTAATTTCAGTTTCAAACACCAGACATTTCAGGCGATATTTCTGTAGGTATTAATTTTAACCGTAGGTAAATGTGGACATAATTATGATCGTTGATAGTTTTTTTTCATATAAAGTATACAAATGAGTATGCGACCCACCTGTTAGTAAGCGGTTGTTGTAGCCTATGAACATTACCACTAGAGTATAAGCAACACCAGAAGTATAATTTGTGCATGGCGATCTTGAGACACAACGGTATACTCTCCTGTAATTTCACTGGCACCCCATACCCTTCAGATCGGAACACAGCAATATGAGTATTACTGCTTGGTGGCAGTAATAGATACGGTCAACATCTTCTTCTTGTATTGGTATTCTTTGAGATAAATCCACGACCGTGTCGTATTGTGAAAAAAGAAAGAAAAGAAAGAAAGAAAAAAACATTTATTTGCATACATTGCACAATATAAAACAGACAAATACACATACGGGATTTACGCAAACAAAATTTAAATACTAACAATAAAACTGTGTGCCTCCCGATAAATGAAAATACTTAATAAATACACATAATATTACACTATAAACAAATAACAAAGTTATTGGGAGGATATAAATCTTACCGTTTACATCCTTCTCTCCAGACAACCTTTAGATGGAGAGGATAATAGTACCGTGAAGAAAGAAAGAAAATAAAGAAAGAAAAAAAATATATTTGCTAACGTTGCACAATATAAAACAGATAGACAATACACACACGGGATTTACGCAAACAAAATCTAAATACTAACAATGAAACTACCAATATGCGCAATGGCGCAAAATGGCGTTCAACTCAGCATTTGTAGTGTCAACTGGCACTTCCGTAGAACTTTGGTTGATACTTTTTAGACTTTATTTAATTCTTTGACTAACTAGTACTCTTTTCTATAAATGAGTTCACCTTGTTCGATTGGTACCACACTAAATCTAAATGAAGGATCATAAAAAAATAACCAAGCAGATTTTGTTGCCTGATTCTTCTATGATTGGTCGCGCGCGAGGAATCGGCGTAAATTCACAAGATGACGTTTCTATATAATCCTTGTGTAGCGTGGGTAGGTTGCTGAAGTAGGTAGGACTGTTGGTACGTTGTTCCCGACGAGTTCGTGACGCGAGGTGCGATACGAAGCAGCGTTAGGATGCAACCGTAGGTGAGGGGTGGGGGGAAGCGTCTGTACTAGTGACCACCGTTCCATGGAACTGGATGCGGCGGAGCGCTAGCGCAGACTGCTCTTACAGGTTAATTCTTCACTCTCGTTGATTTTGCTCATGGGCTAGCTTTCTTATAGCTTTACGTTGGGCGCCAATTTTGTAGCGTGGGTAGGTTGCTGAAGTAGGTAGGACTGTTGGTACGTTGTTCCCAACGAGTTCGTGACGCGAGGTGCGATACGAAGCAGCGTTGGGATGCAACCGTAGGTGAGGGGAAGCGCCTGTACTAGTGACCACCGTTCCACGGTACTGGATGCGGCGGAGCGCTAGCGCAGACTGCTCCATTTCCGTCGGTCATCGAGGCCTTATATAGTCGAGAGGCGCCAAGATGGCGTCGCTGTGTGCCGAAGACGCACGAGTGATCCCGATGATGAACGAACGTTGTCGTTGCTTGCGTTTAATCAAATAGTGATGCTACACTTGTGATTTCAATGAATAAAAACCTATTGACTTTGACTGTGACCTCGGAGGCGCATCAGGCGAGTAGCCGCCTGACAAGCAAGTGGTGCGAGATCGATCTCGCTGCAAGGTTAATAATTGCATTTTCTGCAAATATCATTTTGAACCGTTTCCGAGTGTTATGGTACCTACCAGGGTACCCAGGATACAGGGAATCCTAGTGTGGGTTCAGGACTATCTGGCAGTTGGGTGTTTATTTATGTATTCGCCGTTAGAATGCAAATGTCATGAAGATATTTAAGATTGCAAAATACACAAGTTAATACTACTTCATTTAGTAACCTACTTAGTAAGAGCCGAATGTAGCAAGGAAAACGGTAAACGGCTTATCTTTGTTTGTATGCTATTGCATTTATGTATCACACCAGAAACTGTTATGATAATTTTTCAATAGGTACTCAATTCCTTCCCAATCACATCTCCTTTTATCGATTGAGTTGTACGTGTAAAGCAACAGGCTTATTGCAACCTGGGCAGCTGAACGTACCTTTCAAGACTTTATTACATATTTAACAGGTATTAAAGTTTATTATCGTTTGCACTGTCCCTTCTAGGCTATAAAAGTAGGTATATGTGGGATCTAGGTTTCCCGGGAATTGATGGAAAGGGACAGATAGCTCAGAACAGGGAAGAGCTAGTTGCTGCAAATTTATACGCCCCCAGGACGCACTTTGACCTTTTGGACAATTTCGAATACGGATTTGCAATAGAGTATTTTGTATTCTGAGAAACTGCACAATAAACTGTGAAATGTTAATTGCACGTAGAGAACGAAATATGTTGATCTTATAAATGAACGTCAAATACAAAAAAACTGATTTTCAAAAAAAAATAGTTATAATTATGGGAAGTTTGCTAAAATGTTTTGTATTTGTACGTATGCAGCGATATGTGTAATGAAATTACGCTTAATAAAGGTTATCTGTGAAAAAACTCTATTGTTCACTTGGTACATTGTTTAGTTTGAATGGGTAGAAAAAACTAAAATATAATCCGACCCAGAGAGAATATCATCAATATAGCGACATTCCTACGCAACCTTTCCTAAAACTACCAATAACGTGCCTATTAAGAAATATGGCCGTAATATTTTTCAAAGTTTCTACAGAATCGCGGTAAAGCTTCACCCGTTCTAGCTATAAATAGAGCCACGGGCTGCATTCACCTTTGCACTTTGAGCACCTCGTGTCCCGGGCAACCCTTCGCAAATCAGGACAGATTACGGTCAATGCTTTTTGTACGTTGGAGATTATCGAGGGAGCTAAACGAGGAGCGTAATAATACTTGATAGCTGTGGCACGTAGATCGTTCGTTGACGCCGTTTTGCTATCGGTATTTTCTTTTGTAAATATTTTTTCTGTAAGTTTCCCCCAAGGATTGGTTAGTTCGTGCGACCTCTATCACGTATCGGTTTATCAAACGGAAGACATTCATCATCATCATAACAACAGCCTAGACGCCCACTGCTGGCTACGCCAAAGAGTGCTATGATAAACGATTATAAGCTACAAGTATGTACCACCATCCGCCTACTTTCCGCAACCTTCAAGATGTCTACGGTTCATCAGATGGGGGGTCTTCCTACGCTGCTTCGTCAGGTAAATATAGCTGATTATTTTGCTCATTACAATGACTGTTTTGTATTCTGCGCTCATACTTCAATGACTATGGTCATGGTTATATAAATTACTAGTTTCTGCCCACAGCTTCGCCCGCGTGGTACCCGGATAAAAAGTAGCCTATGTTTTATTCTAATGTATAAGCTATATTAATATTAATTTCATCAAAATCCGTTCAATAGTTTTGGCGTGAAAGAGTAACAAGCATCCATCCTCACAAACTTTCGCGTTTATAATATTAGTAGGATAGTAGGATTTTTACTTACCGAACCGAGGAACATTATTCGAAATTATCTTCGTGCAAACGATAAAAGGGAAAACGATATTGCCCTTTGATAAACTAACTTTTTGGGCTGGGTTCCTGGAAAATTCTACAGGCAACTTGTACGCAGCAACTGGTTAAAGGCGGCATTCACGCAGAAACCAGATCCTGAAATGTTTGGATCTGTGCAGAATGTCCCCTACGTTGAGTAAATTAAACTTAAAGTCAAATTACATATCCGTAAACTATCTTGAATTTGATTATTCACCGTACTTTCGGTGAAGGCTCCGACTAAGTTTCGACTCATTCCAAGTAAAGTTCATCGAATGCACGACGCGATGCGGAGAGAGAGCGTCGCGATCACTCACCCAGATCAAGACTCTCGGAATAAGTCGAAATGTAAACCCCGTTTTTACAATATGAATGTCTAGAATAATTTAATTGAGATTAACATTGTACAGAGCTACAGATAGGTCACGGTATATACTTATTGCATATATATTAAGTTTACGTCACAAAAAAACAAAATCAGTTTTCTCACAACCAATAGAAAAAAACGTAATGGCCGCTTCTGCTCTAGGGATGGCAGCTTACACATGCTAGCAATGTTATGGTGAAGGATCGAATCACCACAAACCAATGCCTATCTGAGCCAAACTAGGTACTTACCCTAAATAGGTAAAACACCAGCTTTCCATATAGATTGGCGCCGGCTATCTGACTCCTGAGTGAAAGCGTCCAGTTTCATTGGTTGAATATTCAATTTACAGATACTGAATATTTTCGTTATTATGTCCATGTGCTCGTTACATTGCTCGTAATTATACACACAGAACATACATTTTGCACGTAAATCATCGTCGTTTTAGGTAACGAGCAGATTCATCATAAGCTAAGAGGCATCCAACGCTGGTCATAAGCCTCTTCTCTAGAACGCTATGAAGAAGATTAACTTTTATGTCTCCTCTCCTACCACCTACTTCCCGCAAGTTTTCAGGAGACTCAGGGGAAACCATTTTACACACATTCTAGAACCGTAGAGTTCCCCAGCGTTCCCCAGGTTTTGTGAGCTAGCATTGTATTGTATTGTTAAATTATTATTTGACCTTTTGCGACTGACAGAGTTTGGTTGAGCAGGTAATCGGTAAAGTTTACATAATATACATTTTGCTTGTAACCTTAAATAACTACAGGTAAAGTAATAAAAAGTAAAATAAAGAAACACAGGAGCTTATATTAGTGTTTTGTTTACAAAAGTTTTGATATTTACCACGCAGCTGCTCTGCATGATATATTAGCTTTTTATAGAATAATAAATCAACAGACTTAACTGTACACCACAGAATAACAAAAGAAACACAAACTTAATATAACTAAAGTGCAATGGGCAATCTTATTGCTTAGAAGCGATCTCTTCTAGAAAACTCATTTCTTTACTGTTATGTGTATACTTAATAACACTAGTAGATAACTATTATTCACGTTAAACTGCAAAATAATCTTAAAATACTTAGTACTTTTGGAAAGCAGAGCAATGCCATATTTTCATTTACAACTCATATAATTGTAATGACTCTCCATAATGGTGTGTAGTTGCTACAATCATGACCTGCCAGAACCATGAAGCAACCTTACAAAAGGATCCTTAAAGTCAATAACGCGAGAAGGCTATAAATGCACGCCCCTGACTGTAATCTAATAAATAAAGCACACTATGACGTAGAATTGGAATTTCTATGTGTACGTCGAATCGAAAAGGTACAGATACGGAGCCTGCAAATGTATTCTATGTGTGCGTAACTGCTCTAAGACAGTGTGCGTGACCTAGATTCAGGGCTCTCAGCGTACACCTCCCTATCGAATCATTCTGAACGGCTGGATGATGTTAAACAATAATGAGCGTTTAATTCAGTTACATTTATTTATAGGTTGAAAAGTAGGTGGCTGGATTATGACTAAGTTTAGAGAATGTGTGCAATACGATACCAGGGTAAAAAAGGTTTACTTTTCATTCAATCAATTTTAGGTTCTTTTTAAATGGATAGACAAGGTTTTTTTTTGCAATCACAGTTGATGTACATGAATAGTTATAACACATAAAAACATAATGTGATTCGCCAACTGCAAAAAATAAAAAGGAATTTTGTTTATAAAATATGGAACATTTTATGCCGGAAGCAACTTTGGAAAATGAAACGAAAGGAAAAACACAACATTCTTCTTTCTTCACACGTTGTCATTGTTGAGTCAATAGCGTTCAGTCGAGAAGTGTCAACATCAGAGGCACCGTGAACACATTGCTTTATAGATCATATAATATCAGGTAATGTCTGATATGTTGTAGGTTTTAAAAAAATACTAAACGAAACAATCTCTTCGCTATTTTGACAAAGTAAATGTATAACACCACT
The DNA here is from genome assembly GCA_958496245.1 of Perizoma flavofasciatum. Lineage (NCBI taxonomy): Eukaryota > Metazoa > Arthropoda > Insecta > Lepidoptera > Geometridae > Perizoma > Perizoma flavofasciatum. The sequence continues at coordinate 4,412,787 of OY292425.1, read as the reverse complement.
AAGCCAATATTAACCACCTAGATCTTTCAGCTTCACTGATTGCTCATTAAATCCAGATAATTCTCTAAATAAACCATTCGTGTGTTTAATGTTGTTGAATAAATTTGTTAATTAGGCTCCTTCTGATTCAATTTGAACACTTGTATACCAAAGCACTATGGACCCATTTATTGTTCTATTGTTTTGATAAGAACTCTTAAAGTGGTAGAAATCTGGGATATTGTTGGTACTTACTCATCTTTAGTGTCAGGGGTCGCGCGATCGATGTAGCGGCTGCCTACGTCCGCATCCCATTTGATTACGTACAAGCTACAAGCGGATGGCGTAGAGTTAGCACCAGCGGCATTGCTTGATAATTTTATTGTGAAGTAATTGACATAATATAAATACTATATTTGTTCGATACATAGGTATAGGCACAAACAAGTCTTAATATAATAGCTGGTATACAAAATTATAATAACAGTTAAATTTACTATATATTCTAAGAATTAGGTAAATTTAATTTTAACACATTAAATAATTGTCAAATTACAATTTGTCCGTTAAATATTCGTGGATAATATGCTTTGTTTTACAATAATAATTTGCACTGAAATATATTTCAATTGATCACATCCTGTAATTTTTTTGGCTTATTTAAATATCCTAGGTGATATAAACGAACAGGGTCGTTTTGTGCGATGTTATGCGCAACTTATTAATTGGTCTACTGGACAAAATTGACTCAGGATTGTAAAAAAAAACAAATGCGAGGTAGAAGGATACTATCCTAGCAGTGGGAGAAGATCAATATCCCAGCAGTGAGTGAATATGTAAGTGAGCAAACGTCCAAGAAATAAAAGGCTCTTTTTGCTAGTATTTTTTCTGTGTGTCTTTTATGACAAGCATAGCTATATACCATAGCTTGCTCGTAAATAAATCCGGGATAAATAGCCGATAAACACACTACGCATGCATTTATTATACACTAGCTTCTGCCCACGGCTTCACCCGCGTGGTATTCTGATAAAAAGTAGCCTATGTGTTATTCTGATGTATAAGCTACATATATATATTACTGTAAAGTTTCATCAAAATCTGTTCAGTAGTTTTTGCGTGAAATAGTAACAAACGTCCATCCTCACAAACTTTCGGGTTTATAATAGTAGTAGGATTCTATACGCCTTTTATCGCTCCCAGAGTGTCAATTTACAGAACCTGGGTAAAATATAGCTAAATGGATCAGATTCATGGAGCTCAAAGGATCGCATGCGAGGAATTTTCGCAACGCACTTCAAAAGTATTGCCTTTGAAAGCTTATTGGACTCCGTTTCCATTAAAAAAAATGTGAATAGTGGAATCCGAACAAAGTTCCTACATAGTGAAGGGTGTAGATATGTTTTTCATCGAAATTCAACGTGTTGTTTTTTGACCTATTGTTTTATGTTTTGTAATTGAAACAGGTACAAAATAAACATAAGTACTAGTAAATATCACGAAACCAAGAATGACCATAAACCTGCATTCACATTTTCATTTTTCGTTGAATGTTTTCTACACGAAACATAATTCCTATATTATTACTTTTCCTCAACGTTATGTTAAAGGAATCGGAATATAAATGAAAATATTACGTAAACGATTCACATCAGACACAGGTACAGTTTGATAATATTAAAACTTGATGTCATGGTGGATGTTACGCTTGCAACATTCTCATAACGTATTAAAAGTTACATAAACGAACGGATCATTATATTCTGCGTATCAAGCAGGAATTAACACACTTTTAATCAATTAATAACAATCAACATATAATAATACTCTTAGAATAATCTGTCTGTAAATACACTACTTTTTTATTTTTTACGCAAATTGGGTCTTAAATTACGACGACTAAATATCCATAGCCGTATTTATTAAGCTGAATTTTAGACTACATCGCTTAAAGTGGGTATTCTTTGAAAGAGATTGCATTAACGAGATGGGATCCACAAAGGAACTTCAAATAAAAAGCCTTTATGGACTAGAAGTTGGTTGGAAGTGAGTTATAAGGCGAAAAAGTACTTTTCGCAATGTTTCGTGAACTGGGGGAGTTGGCTAGCTTCCAAGTGTTACGGCTACTGCTCGGAATGGATTGACCGTGTCCGCCGTACGTGGCAAAAATGCCTAAACTTGCTGTATTTTAATTACTCCAACCAAAATTATCTTGAGTACTTTGAAAGTATTCCAGAACAGTTTTAATTATCAATATCCGTTTCAACAAGCAGTACCAACATTTTTTTCGTTGTTTTTTTTTGTATTCTGGCCCATTTTTTTGCAGAACATGGTGGAAAAATTGCTGTAAAGGATACATTACCCGATGTAAACCATCTGAAACATAGGCAGGCCCATTTTGTAACGCAAAAGCATAAAAAAATAATAAACTATTTTCAACCGTAATCAAAAATGGGGAAGGTTTTTAATTCGTCTATGTTTTTTTCGTGGCACAGTTGGCACAAAATCTTTCTTACTTTGTCTCTGTGTTTTTGTAAAACTTTACTGTTATCTATAAAGTGTATATTTTATTATATCCTTTCTGTGCTATGGTCTTGTGCCAAATAAACCATATTTTATTCTATTCTTATGTTAATATTGACTAAGTTCTTGTGTTTTTCTATGGTGAAAACATGTTCTCATTGATTTTAGAAGAGAATACAGATTTTGAGCTATTAGTAGCAATTATCAGCTGTTTTTTCTCACTACCCACAATGTTTTTCTTAACTTGCATGTAAATTGAATGTTAGATTTGTTTCTGTGTTTTTTAGGATATTATTATTTTTTCTGTTTGTGTAGGTAGTCCCTTACCTACCTACTTACCTAGCCATGCATGTTACTCTCACTAATCTAAAATGCATCTTAGTACCTACTTATTAAGTAGTATAAGAATATTGTGATTTCTCAGTAAGCGATTTATATTGTAAATCTTTTTGAGAAATAAATGATCTTAAACCGTAAACAGTAATTGATTCCCGTAAATTTTCTATGAATTTAATAGATATTTAAATTGTGCCTGATTTTCTTAAGATACCAAAAGCTTCCTCCTCTACAGTACCATCAATTTGTGAAAAAATGCTAAACGTCTAAAAGGAAGGTCACAGCTGTAATAAAACGTTTCGATAGCGAAATTGATGAAAATATGACTTCTGGAATGAAATTCACTTATTACCACTTTATTGAATTTCCCGACACTTCACCTCGCCGGAAAATATATAGCGGAAAGTCTTTTCCTTCGTATACCTACGAAGAGATTTACCCTAGAGTAATAATAAAAGGGGAGATCACAACTTTAACGATGGAAACGATAGACGGTCTTTATCAAATCTTCGGTCTTATCGGTCGGGATGTTACAGTAATCAATCCTAAATATAGACCACCAGACATGCGATGAAAGATTATACAAAATAGCGTAAAAAGAACGCTGCCTGGGCACAGTTTAGTAGGAATCATTTAACACTTCTTTTCTTGACTGTACCTAATCTAACAGGATACATCAAGGCAATCCAATATATAAATGTAGCTTTACGTTTTTTCAATGACTGTGGGCACTCTAATTATTATTTATGATATCGGAGAGTCACTGTAGATCATATGAGTAACAATTTTCTAAACTTTGGTTGGTTGTACTTTTAGTTATATTCAGTTTTTGTTTATTTTGTTATCTTGTGGTGTACAATAAAGTATTTTCATACATTAATTCAAAAAAATTGCTCTCGAATGTTTCGAGCTCTATACCCGTATTTGTATTACTTTAACATTAGTCGATAACATTATTATCCGTTGGTATCAAATAAGTGGTACATGGATAAAATTAGCTTGTGTTATTCTAGGTACGAACTTATACCTGTTTTATTTTATCCAAATCGGTCCAGTCGTTACGGTAATTATTAACAAAAAACATCCAAATATCTAAACCTCAAACTTAAACATTTGATATTATTGATTGGTACATTATTTGACAACCTACATACAAATATGATACATGTGAAATGCTTAGATATTTCTTTTGAAACTATCATAGTTATGACTTATTTTTTTCCAAAAAGGGATATATACTATCATTTGAGAGTTTAAATATTTCATGATTAGTGGTACTATTTTTCACAATAAAAGAGCAAGAAAGAGGGTATTTCGATTTATCTGCCACTAACATTAAAAAACGCAAAGACTTCAGTTCCTCCCGTGATCTTAGTACATGCAACTATGCCGAAATATCGGAAAACATTCCGTTTTTTGTTAAAATTCTGTTTAGATATTTGTTGCTAATAGTTTTAGTTAATTAACCTTTATTAGTAAGGCCCTTGAAACGTCATGTGATTGAAGTTATATGCAACCAGTGACGACCTCTGTGGCGCAGTGGGCGAAAGCCCGCCTGAGACGCAGATGGTTGCGGGTTCGAATCCCGCCGCGGGACAAATGTTTGTATCAGCAGATATTTAACTCGGGTCTGATTGTTTGCTATGTAGAATATGTATGTATTTACAAAAAAAAAATAAGTAGTATATCAGTCATGTAGTTCCTATAACACAAGCTCTGCTTAATTTGGGGCTAGATGATGCTGTGTGAAAAATGCCCTGCATTATTTATTTACTATTTTTTTAGTGATTTGATGTAATTGCCTAAATTTATTTCCTCAGTTTCTAATTTTCAATTATTGACAATTGACTAAAATCAAAGCAATGTAGGGAATACGCCCGCACTAGGGTAAAGTTTTGTATATATATTATCTATGACCGGAAAAGGAACGACATTAGAATGACTCCGGTCCTCGTTCTAGCTTCCTTTTTGGCCGGCAGTTGATTTCTGTACACGATGGTGGTTGGTTGAATAAACATACTTTTTATACATACTACAGCAAAAGCAAACAACTTTGTTTTAAAACATTGCTTTCGAAAAAAGTGAGGTATTCTTGAAGTTTATAAAATCGATTGCTTTATATTATCTGCCTATTTAGGTACCTACAGGTAAGAAGTATTAAGGGAATATTTTTAGTTTATAGGTGCTAAAATATAAGCATTAAAAGTACTTCACATATAGCATAATCTATCTGAAGATTCAACTAAGTACCCCTGGACCAACTAAGGTCTTCAGGGTAGCAAAGTTGTTAACAAGCAATCAAGTTTATTGTGTTTGCGAGCCACAGGAACTTTGTGTCTCGAGGCAGTTAGGGCCTGTAGCATTAGTTTTCCACATAAAGTGAAAGTCAAAGTCAATAGGTTTTTATTCATTGAAATAATAAAGATCATATAAAAATTACGTTATTTAAAAACTTTAAAGTGAATTTACGCCGATTCCTCGCCTGCGACTAAGCCTAGGAGAATCAGGCAATAAACTCTGTTTTTTTTTGATGATCTTTTATTCAGTTTTAGTGTGATGCCAATCGAACAAAATGAGTTATATCGCTTTGCAATGCGGCTTAAATTATCATCATGTAGAAGTTTGCTGGCCTATTAGGCTACCCCTAATGAGTCTTATGTATGACTTAAAAAGTTAAGAGAACCTCCAACCACAGACATTCGTTTTCAGTTTCCTTAGGCTGAAAACGAACCGCTAGCTGCCAAAAATTATAAGTAGTAGGTTATTTTTCGATAGGCTTCTTCAAATCGAATTCAAAAGTGTTTTTGTAGTTGAAGAAACATTAAAATTTTAAAGCCAAAAATGTATAATGATTTTAAGACGCTGACTGTACCTGTTATATGCCTAATCTACGATCTGATACTGTTGTGCCTTCAAATAATAGAAAACTCCAACACTTTTGTAAAATATTTTTTTTGTTTGAAAGCCCTTGTTTGATATTCCTCGATTATGAGAGAGAATCGTTTTGTTTAAAAAGATAATAATAATTATTTCAGACTCTGTTCAATTGTTTTTTCTGAAACATACTGATTTGATTTTTTATGCTCCTAATATGAATGTTTATAAAATATAGAATAATTTTACCGAAAAATATAAACTATGATGTTATGTTGAATACAGTGTCATGATAGCTAATATCTAGGTATATCCAACACAATAGCCACATGGCGAAACCTGTGTTGTTATTCGTGGAGTAGATCTCAATTCCTATCTAGTATGATGGTGATTATCAAATTTTCAACAATAAACATTTAGTTTATTGGACTAACCTTGGGGTAAACACTAATAATAAAATGAGAATCATCAAAATCGGTCAATAATTGGAAAATAATTATACAACACTAGCTTCTTCCCACGGCTTCGCCAGAGTGGGACCTGAATAAAAAGAAGCCTACTATGTTATTCTGATGTATAAGCTATATTACTGTAAAGTTTCATCAAAATCTGTTCAGTAGTTTTTGCGTGAAAAGTAACAAACATCCATCCTCACAAACCTTCGCATTTATAATACTAGCTTCAGCCCACGGCTTCGCCCGAGTGGTACCCGGATAAAAAGTACCTAGCCTATGTGTTATTCTGATGTATAAGCTATGTTACTGTAAAGTTTCATAAAAACCCATTCAGTAGTTTTTGCGTGAAAGAGGATCAAATATCCTCACAAACTTTCGCCTTTATAATATTAGTAGGATTAATAGGATTATAGTAGGATAGGATACATAAATTATTATAGTAGGATTAAAGTAGGATAGGATACATATTTGACGACCTCCGTGGTGCAGTGGGCGAAGGCCCGCCTGAGACGCAGAAGGTTGCGGGTTTAATTCCCGCCACGGGACAAATATTTGTATCTGAAAATGTTTGTCTCGGGTCTGTGTGTTTTCTATGTATAATATGTATGTATTTACAAAAAAAATGTATATAAGTAGTATATCAGTCATGTAGTTCCCATAATACAAGCTCTGCTTAGTTTGGGGCTAGATGATGCTGTGTGAAAATGTCCAATATTATTAAAAAATATATATATTATTATAAAAAACACAAGAATTAAGAACCTCCTCCGTTTTCTGAAGTCGGTTGAAATGAAGACGGTGTGTTTTAGCAATCTATTATTTTTTATCTGGGCCAGTATTTTTCTATCATGAACAGCTTTATTATCTGAATTCTCAAAGTAATAAAAACAAGTAAAAAACAATCGTATTACTCCTAATGGAGATAGGTGTGTTTACACCCAAATAGCGGAGAGTGGCAAACTGGGTCGAACTATCACGGAATATAAAATCGCTCATTCCCGTTGGAAATCTTCTCCGTCCCCGTTTGAACAATAGCAATGATAGATGATTCGTCCCCGGCAGAGCATACTGTTTTTATCCGATTGTTGCCACCTGGTACCTTACTGGTGAGCCACAGTGAAGAAAATATAGCCAGTAGATAATTGTGACTTTTTTAAAACTATTATGACTTGGTACTGAAATCCTTTCAGTGAAAGCTCTTAAGGATCCACACACCCCTAGATATTTAAAGGATCGTTTCAGTTTCCTGACTGACGCACATGACAGACAACTTAGGTCAGCTGATAATCTTCTCCTTCACACCCCTTTACATGACACCTGTTTTAGGACTAATTCGTTTTCGGTCGTTGCAGTTCGCTTATGGAACGCTTTGCCGCTAAAAATCAAGCAGATCGACTCAAAGGAATCATTTAAAAAGTCGGTACGGGAGCTGTTTCGGGAGCACGGAAGATGAACAATTAATTACTTTTTCTCTTCATATATATATATATATATATATATATATATATATATTATAGTGTATGTATATTGTACTAGACACGCCACACCATCTTTTTGCACGCCCAGGATGACTGGTAGAGAATGCTTTAGCATTAAGTCCTCCTAGCACTACATTGTTTTGTGTGAAAGTATTAAATAAATAAATAAATAAAGCTAAATCTAAAACTAAATCCTTTTTATTTTGTAAGAAAATTACGAAATTAAATTAAATGATGAGAAATTATTATTGAGGAACACAATGTAAGTACGTCCTTCAAATGGCGGCATTATCGCTGATAGCGATCTCTTCCAGATAACCGTGCATAATTGCTACCGAAAAAAAAAACTAAACCGTCCGCAAATATAGAAGTCTCGACAGAGCTTACTTATTTGAGCCTTTTGGGTTTGAGACTCTGAGTCCGTGGGGAACCAGGGCCCTTCGCGTTTTCAAAATTCTTTCAGAGCGACTGGTCGAAGCAACGCATGACCAGAAAGCTGGCTCTTATCTGGGGTCAACGCATTAGCATTGCCATTCAGCGTGGCAATGCTACCAGTATTTTGGGAACGCTTCCGTTTGGTAGTGATCTGGATCAGTTAAGCTATCAATAGATCGTTTGCAACGGTCTTTAGATGGCTAGCTGTTTCGTCTGTATTTTGTTGTATATACCTACTTGTAAATAGTTGTATAAATAAATGTATACTTAAAAAACTAAACCTAAACTACATACCTATTTTTTCCATCGACACAGCGATGACTAGCATGAGCGGACTCTATGCTCTAAGGGTTTAAGTGATAAAGGCATAAAGCACGGGAGTAGCGTTTAGTGAAGCTACAGCACATCTCTTGACACTTAGGCCGTTCACACCAACGTTGCCCTAACGCTGACTTACTGGTGGCACTTATGAGGGTCCGTTCAAGGGATGACAAGTCGCCACCTGCCCAGCAACTATTGCTTGAACATTTACAATCGCTCCGTTTTAACTTATTTAATCAATGTTTTTTATCAGTCATCATTCTCACCATAGTTCATTTTTTCTGTAAGAATATAATTACAAAAATACCTCTTAATATTTGTATAATTTAAATAAAAATAATAACTTTTAATTAAATAACACACGTATTGGTTTAATTGGAGGGATCTATTCATAGTCCAAATTTACTTTTCCATCTATCTTATTTCCGATAACCACAGAAAACAGACTCAAGAACAAAGGTCCATCTTAAATTTCAATTCTGCAGATTGCCGCCTGAGTTTGCTAATCTCCAGAACTTTGCTAATGACTCGAACGATCACGATTACTTCATTTCGGATTCTGGACTGAACTAATCCTAAGTACCTAGTTTAATCGGTTTTGAAATGTGACCTCATCATTTAAAGGACTAAACCAACCTGACTGGATAGTTTTGAAAGCAATTTAGGGTATTTTTTCAAACAAAAGTTTCTTATTTAGCAAAAAATATGAGCGCAATACTTTCGGAGTTTCCTTACTGCCTAATATTTTCTACAGTAATAATATATAACAACACAGATATTATTCAAGCTTTAGAGACACAATGCTGCCAATTGTGTAAAGCCCCGTAAATTTTATTTATGGGTTCTATCTCGGCTATGGTGTTCTTCGGATATTGTAAGAGATTTGTGATTATAGGCCCGAAATACGTACCTGCTATCTATTGGCATAGAATTATTATTAATTACTTACTCCTGCCCATGGCTTCGCCCGCGTGGTACCCGAATAAAAAGTAGCCTAATTCTGATGTATACTACTCCTACTTAATATATTTCGCTCATTTGTATCTGTTTGTAAGTCTACTATTTATTCTGTTGTATTATTTCCTATCCAGCTCACACTCTCTATGTATATTTACCCTATATCTACGCGTGAAAACCTTTTATTGGCCTTCTGTGTTATATTATTATGTCTTTCTGTTATATGTGCTGTTGGTTTTCCTAAAAATAAATAAATAAATATTATAAACGTGAAAGTTTGTGAGGATGGATGTTTGTTATTCTTTCACACAAAAACTACTTACCGGTTTTTGATGAAACTTTACAGTAATATAGCTTATACATCAAGATAACACATAGGCTACTTTTATCCGGGTACGACGCGGGTGAAGCCGTGGGCAGAAGCTAGTTAGCTATATTACTGTAAAGTTTCATCAAAATCCGTTCTGTAGTTTTTGCGTGAAAGAGTATGAATCATCCATCCTCACAAACTTTCGCGTTTATTATATTAGTAGGGTTATTTATCCAGGCGTACTATGAATATTTTCATGGGCACGGATACGCGTTTTCTACGCGGTATAAAAAGGCACAGTAAAATAAATCACTTCAAACTTTGATGCTAATTAATTGGACTGATTCAGAAACAATGCCTAGTGATTAGTGAAGTGTCTATTATGCGAAAGTGTTCTAATGAAACAATGTTTGATTGCTTTTGTTTTAGTTATGTAATTTTAATAAAGTGTTGTTTTGGTGTAGGTTTTAATAGTGTTAATTTGGTGAAACATTAGACTTATTATTTTATCCCGAACCCTAGCTCGTAACAATACTAAAGTAACTTTCATAACCTAATTTCCATATAACTAACACATAATTTTATGTTTGCCACCAGCCCAACGGACAAAATAAGATTTATTTGTTTACTGCGAATGAGATAGCTTTTACTTAAAGGGAGAACTTGGATATCCAATTAAAACGGGAATCGTAAATTAATGAGATGTTCAATCCACAAAACTTTTTGCGGTAGAGTATTTCATTTTTTTTTTGCAAATTCTGTCTACATGAATAAATCTAAAATCCCAGCCCGAGTTGAAAATGTTATAGGTAAGTAGAAAATATAAGAAGTTCTCTAAATAAGTTACTTTATTGAATTCCCTTGATCAATTAAGTATCTTTTTATATTTTAGTATTTTATGTGGGTACGTCGCCGTTTTTATTTGTTCAAAGGTTGTTTGAATAAACTCTCTTTTAGCAATATTATATAGGTATTTAAAGGTATTTTTATACCTGTGTATCAGTCAGTATCACACACTAACGATATGTACATATATGAGACTTCAGATTGCCTGTCTTGCGTTGCCTCGTTAGCGAGCTCTATTTGGTTACTGAAATAGACGATGAATATCTATTTATGTTGTCAAATAGGAAAGACCGTTGTTACTACGCACAGAACGACCATTGTTCGAGCCTAGACCTTACTCAGCAAATCTCCGTTTACACCGACCCAGTTTCGTAGTCATGTAAACATCAATAGGCTACTTTAGACTTAAGCTCATGTTATTGATTTATTAAAGCATTGCCTTTCTGCATTGTCGTAATCAACTGGTTTTATTTCAAGCCAAAATTTAGTTTTTTTTTTTAAATAGTTTTCAAAAATAAAATCAATGTTCCCGTAAACTTGAATATCTACAGATCTATTAACAGACACAATGCGGACAGAAACTTCTGACAATCATTTTGACAGTCTTAGCAATTTTCACAACATTCAAAACTTTAAAAAAGTATGTATTCATTGAAAACTGCAAAGTTTTTTTTAATGCTGGATTTTTCACACAGCATCATCTAGCCCTAAAGTAAGCAGAGCTTATGGGAACTACATGACTGATATACTACTTATAAACATTTTTTTTGTAAATACATCCATATTATACATAGAAAACACCCAAACCCGAGACAAATGAATGCAGATCATACAAACATTTGTCCCGCAGCGGGAATCGGACCCGTAACCTTCTGCGTCTCAGGCGGGCCTTCACCCACTGCGTCACAGAGATGTCAAAAGTTGTGGTGGGGTGAAATATTTATGGAACGCACGAACTTTTTTTAAACACCCAACAAACATTCATAGTCTTGACCTCACACTAGTGGGTAGGCATATTCCCTGTACTATGAGTACCGTGATACCACAACACCCAGACCCAGACGAAACAAATATCTGCAGAACATGCAAACATTTATCGCCCCCGCAGCGGGAATCGAACCTTCTTAAGTCGCAACTGACTACTCGCTCGCCACGCCACCGAGTTCGTTATTAACATCATCATCTCCTTCACCCCATGACATATTACGTGTAACGACAAGTTTTCTTTACCATTCCCCTACGCAGGCCCCTCTCTTTTTTTTTACCGTCAACTTAAACTAACTCCTTTCCTATACATTACTAGCTTCTGCCCACGGCTTCACCCGCATAGTACCCGGATAAAAAGCCTGTGTTATTCTGATGTTATAAGCTATATTACTGTAAAGTTTAATCAAAATCCGTTCAGTAGTTTTTGCGTGAAAGAGTAACATACATCCATCCTCACAAACTATCGCGTTTATATATTAATAGGATCATATCATCAGTCACATACGACTAATACGTGCTCAAAACGGTGATGGGAAACATCGCGTAGAAACTGGCATGCTTTAAAACCAAAAATCAAAGGCATGAGCCATCAGTTAGTGTTCCAATCCAAGAAGCGATGGTGAGCTCTTAACCTGTCACGTGGAATGCTAATTACTTGCAAAACATGGGCATGTTCCAAATGTATGTTTCGATGTACCTCTGACTACCTCCTTATTGGCATCTTCAAAGTTCTACTTATTGTATCTGAGGATGTTCATAATGGGTAGTAAAGTCGTGAGCGTGTTTGTATGTTTATCGTTCACACATCCATCTCGTTTTCAATCTCTCTCGACTCCTTATCCTTCTACATCCATATTCAATTCTCTCGTTAGTGGCATTCATTTCTCTTTGTAATAATCTTTTACTCTATAATACATGAAACTTATTGGAATTTTCGATTTCAATTTTTATATCGCCAATTATTGTGCCATTATACTTTTATCCCTAATCTAATTGTTCACCAATAAGTTACAGTACAAAGAACTGCGCCTTTGCAGTACATTAAGTAGGCATCTACCCGCGGTTAGCGCTCAACTGAAAATATATAATCTAACAAATTGTTTAATATATATACCTCCTAAGTGCTTTTATCGCTGACTGTACGAGTAAAACCGCAGTCAATTTCTACAGCATTTGAATAATTGGTTTCCAGCGCCTGCTCGGAATAACAATCGTAGTGCAAGAAGGAATCTTAGCCCGTCGCAAGACTATGCATTTCCACATTGATCGTAGGATTCATTGATTCACGGAATTATGTAACTTAATAGTTTCACACTCAACAATTAAATAGTTCTGACTACTATTAGTATCGGACCTATGAGTACCTACCATGGTAACCCCAGTACCTGCGAGCGATCACACTAATTTCCCATGGCTGGTATCATCGGCTGGGATGAATCGTACCACGCTAATTTGTAAGCTGGATGAGCCATAGATGGACAATGCTAATGAACAAAATTGGTTTCATATTGGACGTCCCGTTTTTTGGATGGATGGGCCATCAAAATAAGGAACTAGTGTCAAAATTGATTGCCATCTCGATAGCCATGAGTTAGTCTGATCGCCCCGCTGGATCCGGAACAATTATGCATATCAAGCAAAGATTTGTCCCGCAGCGGGAATCGTACTAACACATCTCACGTCTCAGCCCACTACTTACTCACCGAGCCACTCCAGTTATCATATTACTTATCCTACTACTATTATTCTACTTACTATTATAAACGCGAAAGTTTGTGAGGATGGATGTTTGTTACTCTTTCACGCAAAAACTACTAAACGGATTATAATGAAATCTTACAGTAATATAGCTTATACATAAGAATAAAACATAGGCTACTTTTTATCCGGGAACCATGCTGGCGAAACCGTGGGCAGAAGCTAGTTGTTCGTATAATTTTAAAATTCATTATCCATTTATAAAGGATCTGAAATGGCTGTTATTCTCAGCGGCATTAACCTATTAAATAAGTTTTAAAATTAAACTTTATACCAGGAGAGAATAGCTGCAAGAATCTTGTTCTTAATTAGTGGATGTTGGTACCACTCTTGTTAACCTAGTTAGAAAGGCTAGAGGCGGACGGACTTTCTTTAAAACACTTAGATTTTAATGAAATAGCAAGCACGTTCAGTTACTTGGCGGCATTTAAGAATTCATATTATTTATGTTGAAGTACTAAAGGTTCGCAATTTTTTATTCAGAAGAAAGTTTAAGTTCACCTCTTAGGTCTAATTGTAACACAGCATCTGGTCCCAAACTAAGCAGAGCTTGTATTGTATGAACGAAAAATATTTTAGCAAATTTTTATGAAGAACGTCAGAAAAATATATATTTACTGATAAAAGCTACAGTTCGTTCACCTCAGAAATACGCAAAATTCAACGTGCCTAATTGAAAAAAGCTATCTTGCTTCTGACACAGGAACGAGCTTACCAATTTAATTCATTCTGGCTTTCCCAGCAATATCCCTACGCTTCTTCCTTTATTCATACTTCAAAGATAAAATATACGCGTAACTATGTACAATATACGCGTGTAGGTAAGCCTTTTCTCACACGTGTTGAATAAAAATGTTGCCTTGAAGCGCTAGGCGACGTCACGCTATCACAGTTTCATCAAAATAGGATGAAGGAGAAAGAGGCATCCCCTGTAGGTTTCGTAACGTACAACGTTGTAAATACAGAACTATTTTTTACAATACTTAAACCTGTCTAGTAAATACATATTTCTACAACATTTCTACGGAAGAGTAACTCGCAACTGGGGGGAAATAAAACTGTTACATTTATATTCAGTTCAGTCTGAATAACTATAATAATACATTAAAAAACACTCGACAAGGCAAAAGACACATACATAGACCATGTTATAACATGATCCTACTATAGGATTATCTGTCTCGTGGGTATTACAAGTAGCGAGGGACCACAACACCTGTATCCGCAACAAATATCTGCAGAAATACAAATGTTTTAATCCCGTAGCGGGAAATGAACCCACACAGCTTTTGACGCTCGCCGCGCCATCGAGGTGGAATGATCAAAAATGATTTGAGGTACAATCAAATATTGAGGTGTTTTCAGCTCTCTACCTTTTTATCGGGATAGGGATAGGGATTTTTATAGGAAAATGCGTTAATATACTTCGCTTTGTAATAAAACACAAAAAATAATATCTTGTATGCTGACCTCTGCTCAGGAATATCTGAAGCCACTCTTTGTCCGAAGTCACTTAGAAATACCTAACACGTTGTATGAAATAAAGCTCACCGACGTCTACTAAGTAATTTCCCCGAGGCTGTATCATTTGACAGAGACATAATCAGTAGCCTAAGATATCATAGTTGACATAGGTACTTTAGCATAACAGAAATAAAACGGCCGAGTGCGAGTCGCAATAAGAAATCTGAATCTTCATAAAAACACTTCTCTCTTTAGTAAATAACTTGGTACTGACTTGTTGAATTTTTAATTATTTTCTTACGATACAGGCCTAAATTACAAGTATTCTGTGTAAATTTTATCTGGCATCATTTTTAGGTACGGTTAAAAATATACAGCCAGACAGACAGGGCTTTCAGTCTCGCTGTATTGCTAAGTCCCGATTAAAAAAATTGAGACTCGATTTGTCTCGTAATTTCCGGGAAAAATGAGACTTTCGGGACTATTTGAAAAGTAGGTTTCACACTTAGGTATATTGTTTCCGAAACACCAATAACTGTTTGCGTTATTGAGTTAATGCTAATTATCATCGTCATGTAGACGTCCACTGGACATAGGATTTCCTAAAGAGTGCGCTGAGAAAGGACCTTGAGTTACGTCCATCCAAGTGTTATACTGTTCATACTCGTTTAGGGTACTGTTCATACCTACGAGTATATCCATGGTCTATTGTAATTTCCCTCTAATGTATCACGTCTCCATCTAGGTTCTTTCCTGGCTGCTTGCCAGCGTCCCTGATTGTGCCACTGGCACCCTCTACATTAACTTTACGCCGTAACACAAAGAAAACAATGTAAAGTGTTTCGGCTGATTGTTTTGACATGTTCTGTTTTGGATACTGGAGTTGGGTGGTGTAATTTGAATAGTATGATTTCGAACAGGATGAATATCTCACAGATGGTAAAATAATATTATGGTTGTGACTTCAACATCAACTTCGCTCATTTTTAGGGTTCCGTAGTCAACAAGGAACCCTTATAGTTTCGCCATGTCCATCTATCTGTCTGCATGGGCAGATTTGGCATGGGTATAACATATTAATCATGCCGACAAAGTGGTTAAATAAAAATCTATAAAAAATATTTATTTAGAGTACCTCCCCAGTATCTCCATACACGTAAAGTGGGGATTTATTTTTCTCGTCTATCAAATGGTGTTTCGTTGGATTGGTCGTTCAAATATATTATGGGTGTATGAAAACCATTTTTCGATTCCAGGATCAGTTTGTGAAATATTTAGATTTAAAATACTTATTTTTGCCAGAGGCAAATGTTTTTATCAACTTATAAAATGTACTTAAAGAAGTAAAAACGTAAATTTCGTACAAATTCCATAAAAAAATACTTAGATAAAGTTGTTAGTTGTGTAAAACAGGTAGTAAATGCACGCATAATGGACCAACTTGGAGTTCGAATGCGGAAAAGGGAGTCCACCTACATTACATACAACAGGTAGTAAATATAAGTTTATGGGCAACTACGGAACCCTACACTGCGCATGGCCCGACATACACTTGACATATTTTTTTATACAAGGTGGCAAACAAGCATACGGCGACCTGTTGGTAAGCCCTGTTACCATAACCATATGCCTGTAAAGTCACCAGCACCCCTACCCTTCCAACCAGAACACAGAAATGCGAGCATTAAACAATTGGCGGCAGAAATAGATATGGTGGTAGTACTTCCCCAGAAGAGCTCTTTCACAAGAAACTCTACTACGCCTAAGGGAAAAAAAGTGAACTTCACAGAGTTAGATCAATCCTTTTTTATTGCTGAAGACTCGCCATAGTTAATGTTATGTTTACGGGCCTATCTGAGATGTTTAATGAATCTATGTATTATAAAGAGGTAAAGTTTGTAAGTTTGTATGAAAGATCTCCGAAACTACTCATCCGATTAAAAAAAATATTTCACCTATATTTAGAATGGGAATTCAGGGTGGACGTAAGCTGTCCCGTCCCGTTAAAATAAAAGAGCTTTTCGTGAAGACCAATTTCGCAATGTTAGTCAACTAAACGGTCGAGCAAAGCGTTTATTACGAACGCTGCCTTAACGGTAAGAGCTACTTTTCCTCTACTAATATCCAGATACCATGCAGGCGAAGCCATGGGCAGTAGCTAGTTTTTAAAATAACGAATTTTTATTTTATTTTAATATAATGATTATACTTAGCTATCTAACTTAGTTTTAAATGTTTTATGAATTATAATCTCAAATTAATAAATTAATTGTAATTTCATATCCTTATGCTAATAATTGGCATTGGCAAACAGCTTAAAGGCAAAAATGTAGGCACAGTAATTTTTTTATAAAAAAAAAACTGACCTCCTAAGTCTACTCTAGGCCAAGTTGGACTTGCATCACGTTTGTTTGTGATAGAGGGCATGTTGTTTTGTTACAAAGAGTAACAAAACAACAAGCTCCCTCCCTCAAGCTATTTTCTACCCTCCAATAACTAGAGCACCGCTTTAAGATATCGGAAACTTGTTCCAATTAGAGCAGAACTGGTCTGCTTTAACTTTTATAAACTATAGAGGCAGAGATTTTACTTTATTGACGTCTATTTTTATTGTTGTTATCGTTGATAGAGTTTCTTTGATAATTATGGTGATATATTACGACTATAGGTACCACGTTTTTGAAACCATATAAAGGCCCTTTCTCATGAGCGATGCCTGATCTAAAATGATACCAAGCCACAATAATTGAAATTCTTTGATAGTGATGATCGTCCGTACCTAAATACCTACCCATTGTGCATATTATTATTACCAGCATACCATTGGTGTCAGTTTGTAATGTAAGTATTATAAGTTGGTTGCGCCTTTGGTTCAGAGTGTGCTTTTCCGAAAAAAAAAACAAAAGCTACGACAGTTGCCTTTATCAAGCTTCTAGAGCATCCATAGAATCCGTACAGAAACAAGAATTAATGTTTCTGTACCTATGGATAAAAGGAATGTTTCCGCCTTCACAATTATATTTTGTACGAGTGGTTGGGCCTCTCGATCGATTTGCCTTCAGACACATTTGGAATATTGCCAAGTGTTATTGCATCGAGTCTGGGGAAAATCGTATGGCACGCCGATTGCAAACGCTTTATGAAACTGTGAAATACAAAAAAATCTCAATTTGTATAACCACACAACCAATATCCGTTTTTGATATGCTTTCTGCTAGGGTTGGTTTATATGAGCATTCATAATGATGTTGAGTAAGATAGATAAAACATTTATTCGTTGCTACAGACACACACCAATATACATTTTATTGTCAGTAAGTTTGTGTTTGTGTGTGTTGCAGTACAACAAAAAGGCCATGGCTCAGTGAAATTTTTTTGCTTAAAAGCAAAAACACTGATTTTCAGCCAAAAACCTGTTGAGAGCAAGCAGAACGAGTTGCAAGTGTACCTAGCTACGAATGATTATAGTAAATGAATACATATATTGTTATACCACATTACAACTTCAACCTCAGTCATGTTTAGCTTGCTGCAAGTACCTATACTTTGTGACCCAGAAAAAACAAACACAGGACAAATAACAAAACGTTTGAAAAAGCTGGGAACAAGGAATTTAGGCTATTTTCATTGTGATTGGAAAAATAAGACCAGATATATTTTTACGCCGATTTTTCCCACACTGTAAACCTTTGCTGTGTTGATCGGGATAGCTCACTGACGCCCAAAAGCAAAGATAAGATTTTAAATTACTATCGTTACATATCAACGTAAAATGTAGATGTGATTATTGATTTAAAAAGCCGAGTCTCAGGCCTAAGAAATGTCAAGAATTTGCTATTCAAGGGCGTAAGTACTGGCTATCGTGCGATTTACGAGAACCCTCTTGATGTTTTATGCCCTTGCTTGCTGGCTTTTATACCTAGTCTTGATCGAGAATTTGGAAGAAGACTTTTCATAGGTATTTGTAAGTACAGACTTGAACAAGTAATTTCAGATAATAAAAAATATTAAGTATATGTTAGACGCCCTTGCGCTTTTGGAAAGGACGAACTTTAAAATAATTTCTTGCCAAATCAACAGCTTAAATATATTTTATTAATCTGTTTTCGCTTCTGAGAATTTCAGCAAGACGCTTCACTTAAAGTTTCATCGCTATTCTTGGGCTTATGACTAGACAGAGATTTATACGAGACGTATATTTAAACCCAAAGGATACAAAAACATATTCAATGTCACCTCCAAAGATTCAAAAAAGTATTTATTTCACAGTAGCAACGATGAAAGTGGATTTCAATTGAGCTTGATACGAATCGAAGCGTATTTTCAATTGAAACTATTATTTTTCTTACCGGGTATCTATTTATTTTAAACTAGCCTCTGTACACGGCTTCGCCCGCGTGGTACCCGGATAAAAAGTAGCCTATGGGTCATTCTGATGTATAAGCTATACTACTGTAAAGTTTCATCAAAATCCGTTCGTGGGCATGTGCCAAATATAAAGTTTGGACGTGCCGCTGACTACCCTTTACTTGGTATCCTCAAAGATCTACTCCCTGAGTATGTATCTGAGAATGCTCATTATGGGGAAAACAGCCATGATGTTTTTAAGTAAGAATCTTTTTTTGGATTAATATCTATCTTTGTAAAAAAATTGAATAAATGATTGTCAGTTCATTGACATATTAGGTATTTTTAAGCCCAAAGAAAGGGAAATGTTTTTCGCATGTATTTATGTATGTATGTATGTTCGTATGTATGTATGTATGTATGTATGTTTGTTTGGATCTCGCTGAAGCCAGCTCAAGCTGAAGGCTTGATGGATTCGCCTTGATCACGAGAGTAATATAGAAGAGTAAGAAGCATGCAGGCAGTACTTGCAAGATTAGGCAAAATGAACCGTACGTACCTACAAAGGATATAAATTATAAACGAATCTTCACCCATCAAGGGCTAAACTCCAAAATACATCTAAGCAAAAACAAACGACAAGGCCAAAAAACAAGGTACCTTTTACTTTGGCAAAGTAAGAGCAAAATTGAGGAAATTATCATGTAAATACATCCCTCGCCATGTTTATTACACGCACCAACAGTTTCACGAAATAAACACAGTTGGCTTGGACCCAAATGTCCCAGGCCAGAAGCCTTATGTACACTAAATTTGTCAACATGTCTGTCTGTTCACCCAGGAGTTGTAACTTCGTCGTGTCATACCCGTTCCTAGAGAAATAGCATTTGTTTGGCAAAGTGTGTTATATAAAACTGGCACATCGGTTTTTATTGCTGCTTTTCGTGAGAGTACTGTTCTAGAAGCTCCTACTTTCAATCTGAAGATAGTTGGTTCGACTTCCGCCTAACTATTAGTGGCAATACCTATTCACCTATTCAGTTCTCGAACGCTACAGGAAAACGTGGAGTGTGTAACGCAAAATTCGAAAACTAATTCGTTGCTAAAAAATACTATTGTACCTACACAAGCTTTAAATTTCACTGTAAACTACAAATGTTATAAAATGGGCGGCAATAATAATGTGACGTTATGAAAGGCCTAAATTATATAATTTTACTGGTTCTTTCGCAGTCACTAAGCCCTTTTTAAGTTCAATTTGACTCTAGCTGCCCTCAAATTATTATTATAAATGACATAATTTTTTTAATATAATATTTATAAAATATATTTTTCACTACAAAGTCAATATCGTTTTAAGCAAAACATTGAAATAAAAAATATATATAAAAACAGAGAACCACTAACTGCAGGGCAGGGCCCAAGCATTCGACTAGGGCTACTGGGAGAGGAACCTCCAGACAATGCACGCCTACTCCAGGAGCATCGCCTTCTGAATCTGACTCTTGATACAGCAGCCTAGCGAAGTCTTATTATTATTATTATTATTATAAGCCATTGAAATCCCACTGCAGAGCAAAGGCCTCCCTTCCTTCCTTCTACACCTCTCTTTTGAGTGATGCTGTTTACCAGCCTTTTGTATAAGAGTCGTTATATGTCTTGTGGAGTCTAGTCCGTGGTAGACTTTGCCCACAAGTCATCCGACATGCGGCTAACGTGACTTGCTCAGTCCCAATTTAATTTGCCCACTTGATGCCCGACGTCCGCGATTTGCGTTCGGGAGTGCAGTTTACTATTTCTTATGCAGTCCGTTAATTTGACTCCCTGAATTCAGCTCTGCATAGCTGGCTGGCAAACCCCGAGTTTGGCCTTTTGCAGATGCACTCGTGGTCAATGACATGACCACGAGTGATGACACTAATCCTCTAATTACAATAAAAAAAGGAAATAGGAAACGAATCGTTTTGACAGACAGAAATGTGTTTCAAAACTAGAAATGCGGACACTTCTTGGCTTATTCCCATTTACAAGTTTTAGAAGTATTGGCCTAGCAAAATGAATGCCATGGTCTAGCCCATACAAATTTTGCTAGTGAAATGAATGCGCTGATTAAAATAATGAAAAAATAGTGACCATAAAACAACCGCAACGATTGAACGGGTGTATTTTGCTCTGAATAACTTTTAATAGCATGAATGTCTTTCGAGTAGTAGATACGTGTGCTGCCTTTGAAACGAGGACTTTATTTTGCAACGATAAGTATTCGTATGAACGAACACTCAGGTATTACGTGAATATAATTTCGAATAAGAATTAAGAGCAGGTAACTGAAAGCAAAGTATGGGAAAATACGTTAATCGCTGTGTTTCAGGGTGCGTTGGTACCTCGAAAGGTACCAACGGAACCAAAGATATGAACTAGAAATTAATAGCTTAATTAGTAATAAGATGCTGATGATGACTGCGGTGATGAGCTTGCAATCTGCTACGTGGAATACTAACTAGTTGCAAAAACGTAGTCATGTGCCGAATATAAAGTTAGGGCGTCCATCTGACTACCTCCTACTTGGTATCCTCAAAGATTTACGCACCGAGTATGTATCTGAGGATGTCCATCATAGGATAATGATAAAATGAGGTACCTAAATATTTGCGTCGACGACGCAAGTAGACGCTATGCCGAACGTTGTACATAAAAACCGATAAAAAGAGATTTCATGATATATATGGCAAGATACTTTTCATACATAATGTTATTCGCTCTACGAATTGTACCTACATTTATATATTTTTATATTTTGGTTGGATAATGCCCTTTTACAGCAGCAATTTAATCTATTCTTAAGTAGCCAAATTATGTAAACATTCATAGGTACGAGTATGTAAGTAAAATACTTGCCTGTTTCTAGCACCCTTCCAAGTCCTACAATGTAAGTTTTCGACGTAACCAAGTATACTATAGGTTTATGGTTAAAAATAAATTAGTATGAGTATGTCTATACGTTGAAACGTAAAATAAATAAGAAACGGATAAGAAGTTGAATCGGAAATAGAATAATGCGATCTATCGCTTCAATTTTATTAATTCCACGCCAATTAGTAAGCATAGCACGTTCAATACGTAAGCGGTACTCTTAGCATTTACATTGCTCTCTGGGGCGAATGTGACACAAACATTTTCGGATCCATATTATGTTTATGATATGCAAAGCTTGCATACTTAATAGCAGAATTCAGTTTGTACTCGTATCTCACAGGTTTATTCAAATTTTTTTAGGGGACATTTTACTCGTATTTTGTAGCTTCCTACTTAATATTATAAACGCGAAAGTTTGTGAGGATAGATGTTTGTTACTCTTTCACGCAAAAACTACTGAACGAATTTTGATGAAACTTTACAGTAATATAGCTTATACATCAGAACAACACATAGGCTACTTTTTATCCGGGTACCACGCGGGCGAAGCCATGGGTAGAAGCTAGTAATATTATAAACTCGAAAGTTTGTGAGGATGGATGTTTGTTACTCTTTCACGCAAAAACTACTGAACGGATTTTGATGAAACTTTACAGTAATATAGCTTATACATCAGAATAACACATAGGCTACTTTTTGTCTGGATAAAAAGTAGCCTTTGTTCCACGCGGGCGAAGCCGGAGTAGAAGCTAGTTGAATATAATGTACGAAAATCATGCTTTATTTTGGTACTACTTATAGTGACCACCGCTAAATAATTGCATGAACTGCAAAGTCAATAATAAATTGAATATATAACCAGATATTAAAAGTAGAGGTTATTTTATGACTGAATCTCGCTTATTGAACATGTCTTAAATAATAATATGGTCTGTTAAGTATGGAAAATCCAAGACGTTTGGTCGTTTGGTACTTTCAATTTCATAGGTACATAATATTATAACATCAAAATATATCTTCCCCACCTGTATAAACGTATCTTTAGCAATGTAAGTATATCTGTGTATCATTTTCCTCAACCACTAGATATTTTATTTTTTATCTGTATTATTTTTAAAGGGGATTTGTCACACAGTGACTATGCCACCCCATACAGAAGAATACACAGCATAACAATAGATTGAAAATGAATAAACAACGAGATTTAGAAAATAAAAAACATATCCACTCGCAAACTCCTACCTAAATATGCATCCCATGCCACTTAAAGTACCCGTAAATACAACTTAAGCATTTTGGCCTCCTCAGATAGCGGAGCCAAAATACCGATGCATTTGCAATGGTATTTTTGTAATCATACATATATATCTTATCTTGTACCAACATTGTAATCTTAAATATATCTCATATTTTGTCACTGCTCCTCATTTCGAACACACTCCGTCAACACCATGATGGACATATTCTACAACATCACACTCTGAGCAGTCAGTCACGACTAGATGGGGCGGGTCAAATCAATTTTATCACGTCATATAAAATTCACAAAGTTAACCCCTTTCATTTCACATGGCACAGTTTCGCTCAATTAGTAATTGATTCGTTCATCTAAAACATATTAAGCAGGCTGGGCACGATCATTCCAGGTGGGAGTTAACGGTAATTTTCGTAGTTCTTTTGCTAGGGGATACACGGTGAAGTATTTTACCCCACACGCCACTAAAAACACAACTGAAATAAAAAAAATATCAAACAGCAACGTTCTCTTATGATATGAAAAATATTTATTCATTATTACAAAGACTACAGACACAAACTCACATACTTATCATCATCATCACAAGCTTTTATCATTTTTTAAAGATAATTTAAGCATTCTTTATAGGGCATGTACAAGAGCGAGCTAGACCCTAAATAAACTGTACATCCTTTCTAAAAAAGAGATTATATTCTGGAAGGAGAAAATCATAAAAAAAACATGCAAATACTTTCCCACAAACTGTCAGATACATTTCAGTCACACTAGCCAAAGCCTCCGGAGTTTTGATAAAATTCGAAAAAGTCCTGAAATTTAACTCGGCGGATACAGTCGAAAATTGCACTGTATGTTACAAACCCAGGTAAACGGTAGACAGGGGACATAATTAATATTCTGACCGTAACTACGTGTGCCTTTGATCAGATTTAGTTAGTTGTTTAACGAATTTTTGCGAACCTTGTTTTTGGTGAGAAAATGCATCGCCATCAAAACAGGAGCACTCAAAAGAAAAGCTGAGCGGGATTCCATGCCAAAGTCTGGACGGAGCGCTTTTAAAATTAATAAATACGTATAATTAAAAAGCGATAAGATACCGTCTATGATGTAATTGGTTTTAGTTATATTACGTTTTTGTTTATTTTGTTATGTCATGGTGTACAATAAAGTATTTTCATTCCTTAATTCATTCATTAGAGCATGCATTTTTAGAGCTCAACATTCAACCACTATCATAAAGTAATACAAAATAATACTTAACTCTTATTTAAGGAAGGTTATCGTAGAGGGCACGTTTATTTTAATAACTTTAAGCTCCTAAAATAATATCTTATATTAAATGCACAGTGGAGTATATTATGACTATAAACAGAATCAAACTGCAAACAGACGACTCAAAAGCTAATATCAAGTCCCATTACACTAACACAAAAAGTAAAAGCCGCAGAGTAAAAGAAGGATGTAGAGCTGACCCAAAAAAATAATTCTGGTAGATAATTAACACCCGTATGCCCGTGGGCCGTATGCCTGGGTGTCTCGTCTTAGCATAAACAAAAAGCCCATTATAAGTATTTGTTTCAAAAACTATCGTGAACTTGACAATTTATATTGTAAAAACGGGAACTCATTCCGAGAGTCTTCATCAGGGTGAGTGTTCGCAACGTTCTCCCTCCGCGTCGCGTCGAGCACTCGGAATAAGTCGAAACTTAGTCGGTGCCTTCACCGATAGTGCGGTACGTGAAAATTCCCGCTTTTACAATATGAATAACGATATAATAATAATAAAAACTTTTATAATATTTGTGAAACAAACCGCTAGAGGCGCTGTTTCGCTTTCTCACAAACCTCAACTTCGGTTGTGTGGTGGGCGAAAAGCCGGCTGAGACGCAAGAGGTGAGTTCGATTCGAATTTTTGCATGATCTTTATAAGGCAAATATATGTGTCTACATCCTGGTTTAAGTGTACCATAGTACTCATAAAGTCTTTACTATGTATGCAGGCAAACTCTTCACACAGATTAAACAATGTTATCGTGACGAAGTGAAGGTGAGCCGGTGAGACTAATGGGTGGTATAATGATTTCTATTCTGGAGGTAATGGCGTTGAACCCGTGCGTGCACCAATGGATTTTTCCACTTCAAAAAATGCGCATTAGTGTTCAAAATAGTGAAAGAAAATATCGTGATAAAACCAGAATGCACTTGAACCAAAAATTCAGAGGCATGTGCCATCCGTTAGGGTTCCAATAAGCGGCGTGCTTCTGACCACCCCTATGTATCCTCATAGATTTACGCTTAGAGTTTATCCGTCATAGGGAATGGGGGTTGCAAGCGGTTTTTTATCTGGCGTGACAATGGCGTAGCGCGCTTTTATAACAAGTTCACTGCAATGCTAAATTGATTTTCGTTCGTGCTCTATACCTATTACTACTCCAAGGTGAAAGGTCATTTTCCAGCCACTCATTTAGATAATAAGCAAAACAAAGCGAAATGAACTCTTGACGTGCTTTTGAAAAACTTACTACGATTTACGATTCATATCTCAAGCACACTCATAACGCTTAAAGTATAGAAAATATAGTGAAATATGGAGGCAGATAAGTGTTTTATGGAAAATCTTAAGTGTAATATAGGTACCTTATTAAAAGGTTCTCGTTAAGTTTTATAATAACACTTTCTTTTCTTAGTATATGCTATACTATGTTCTTAGTTACATAAGTAGATATAATATTTCTCTAATATAAAAGTCAAATGCTCCACGTTTTAAAGATGTTTTCCTGTGGACTACGAATTTAGTGGTACTATGGACTACAGTCAATAGAGCGAGTTCCACACGGACCAATCAGTATGCACAACTAGTTGTGTTATCGAAGCACCTGCCCAAATGTTAGTTCCGTTAAACACAACTTGGCACAACTAAAAATCCTTCAAAGATCCGACTCGGATAGGTTAGATTGTTAGGTTTTTTATGACCACCCAGAAAGAGTCATATAGAACATATCTATGTAAGGAACACTTTTAGCAAAACTAGTTCTGCCAAGTTGTATCTAACGGAACCAATATTTGGGATTGCACAACTAGTTGTACATATTGATTGGTCCGTGAGAAACACCTAGTCAATAGTAACACTGTTAAAAAACTTACATATAACGTTAATGTATCACGGGCATTATTTACGCACATACATTCCACTTACGTGGTTTAATGCGTATGTTTCTATTATGATCCTTGTTATTACAATAAATAAAAAACAATTGACATGACGTTGACTAATTTGAATTTTTTGATAATCCAAAAATTTTGGAATCTTGGTCACATTTTTTAAAAGAATCTCAACGCTCGCTATCTTAACTGAAGCGCTTCTAATCAGATCCAGTCGCATAAAATGGTACTTGGCAAGGTGGTAAGAAAATTACCACCAACTCCTCAACATAAATATGTATAGGTGCCTACATATTCTATAGGTAATGGTACGCGTTGAGATTACCATACAAACCTCATCTGCCCGCTGAATTTTCTAGACATGAAATTCCTATGCCATATACCAAAACGAACAAACTTACGAATAATTTGAACTTAGGCTGGGCTAATATCAGTCGGTCAGTTATTTACGCAACTATTGTAAGTACAAGTAATTTTTATCGAAATTTTAAAAGTCTAGGTTGTCAAGACACATTCCAGTTTATGTTTTTATGTCAATGATTGGATCATTAGCTATGGAAATGTCACGTGACTTATGCCAATTTTTTACAACCTTGTCAAATTTCCGTTTGCGTGAAAGGAAAACTAAGTGTGAGATATTAGTCTATCTCCCATGTATTTTGCATCATCTATTGCAGCGCCCTATGAGTTATGTTAAGTTCCTCTTAAATCCTATTTAAGACCAATCCTTAAAGTTATACAAATCGATTTACAAAAAAAACCGCATTTCGAGTGCATAAGCCATTTCAGAGATACAGGTTACATACAAACAACCTTTTACGACAAATGCCGTAAAATGTTGTTTGTATACAGGCTCCTAACGTTGCTAATAATAAGTAAGGATAAATGAAGATACGAATAAGTAACTAAAGTGAATAAAAAAAAAGATGATTTCTTAATTAAAACGGATTTTCACAAAATCTCCATATCCTTGTTTAGGTTAGGTACAAGCTGGATGTTATCGATTGCTCTATTTATATGCGATTTCACTTCAATAGATCGTATTTTACTAGAAGATTAACATAACTTGTTGTAATTTGATTGAACTTGGGTAGTTGGTGAAAGTTGAAGGTGCCAAGTCAATTTGTACAAGTTAGTGGCCCTACTAACTTTACTTAATCGTATTTACATAGTGTTGATTGATCTACAAGCCGTGTTGGCCAGTAGGCTAAGCCCCCAATCCAAGCCGAAGGTCGTGGGTACAAATACGGTCGTGCCATGATTTTTTAAATTGATGTGCGCTTAACACGTGCTCCAAACGGTAAAGGAAAATATCGTAAAAAAAACAGGCATGTCCTGAACCAAACATTTGAAGAGATGTGGTTTCGGTAAATGTCCTAATAAGCGGCGATTAGGCTACACCAAATATAATGTTTGGAGGTGTCTTTGACTATCTTCTATTTGGTATCTTCATAGATCTGCGGACTGAGTATGGATCTGAGAATCTCCATCAGGAGGATTATTCGTTAGTTCGTTTGCTTGTTTTAGTTTTTTGATTGATAAAGGTTGTCGAATAATTATTAATGTATTGATTTCTTTACCATTTCATAACTCAAAGATGCTTACATACTTTTTTGAAGAGGAAACTTAAATGCACACTTTGATTTGACCCCAAAACCTTTAGATAGAAAGTCGCCACCACCTCTACAGTGCTCTCTAGAGTCCAACAGGCCAGAGGGAGGTTATGTTTACTAGAAGCTATGACGTCATAGCCCGCATAGAGTATGCAAATAGATGCAATCTGCAACGGCAGCGCATAACAATGTATGCTAATCAAAAGATAGCGCATGATTTAAGCTAGTTGCCGTTTTAATATGGACTGGGCCTTGAATTTAAATTTTAACGTATTTTGCGTCACAAGGAATTGATGGAAAATAATGGGTTGAAACATGCACAAAGTGTATATTTAAAAAAAACAAGTTTGTATTGACTGTATTCCCCATAATTATAAGTTTTTTTACGTTTCTTCATCGCGGTTACCTTTTTTATTCTTTTCCCGACGTTTCGACTGTGAGCAACATCTTACAATTGTGTTAACAGATCGCGAAAGTTTAAAAAATGTATTCCCCTTGATAAACATTACACTACATTGCATCCTTAGTACGTAGATCTTTGAGGATACTAAGTAGGGATAGTCAGAGGTACGTCCAAACATTAAATTTTGCAGAAGCCCGATTTTGCATAGACGTTAGCATTCTACGTGACAGGTTGCAAGCCCATCGCGGCTTATTGGAACGCTAACCGATAGCACATGCCTTATATACTCGTATATGTATATATCCTACTAATATTATAAACGTGAAAGTTTGTGAGGATTAATGTTTGTTCCTCTTTCACGCAAAAACTACTAAGCGGATTTTGATTAAACTTTACAGTAATATAGATTATACATCAGACAACCTCTGTGGCGCAGTGGGCGAAGGTTAGCCTCAGACGCAGAAGGTTGCGGGTTCGATTCCTGTCACGGGACAAATGTTTGTAAGATCTGCAAATATTTGTTCCGGGTCTGGGTGTTTTTCTATGTATAATACGTATGTATTTACAAAAAAAAAGTATATAAGTAGTATATCAGTCATGTAGTTCCCATAATACAAGCTCTGCTTAGTTTGGGGCTAGATGACGTGTGAAAAAATGTCCAGCATTATTTATTTATTATTATAACACATAGGCTACTTTTTATCCGGATACCACGCGGACAAAGCCGTGGGCAGAAGCTAATATATATATATATATATAACGGGATTTCACATGGACATAGTCGTGACGAATACCAGGTCATTCAAATACATTTTCGGAATTCACGTCAAAAATTATATGTTTCTGCGTACCGAAAACTAGAACTAGACACACAAACCTGTTTGCGGTCAAGCATACAAGTACAAACTACGCTCAAAACTCGCTTTTTAGTCGGCTACTTAGAAGCTACAACAAAATATTTAAGACTACAGATATTTTCCACAGTGGCAAGCATTCCTTTAAGCGCGAAATTCTTCATATACTTATTGAAAACACATGAGTGTACAACAGAGGTACTTATTATGTAGTACATCTATATCTTAATATTATATTACATAAAAAAACACACTCATCTCATGCATGCACACAGACCCCCAAAAATACATACACACCTACACACCGATACACCACACGCACACCCCCACCCCACATATCACACACAAAAATACACACACATACTAAGGTTGTATCAACTCATTATTTTTGTTTCTTGAAGCAAAGTCCTTTATCTTCTAGTTTAGTGACTGTCGTCGATTTATTGGTTAAGTACATAAAATGTTAATCCTTAATTGGCTGTAAGAAAAGTTTTTATCGGTTATAGTTATTATTCCTTGAGAGCTGAGTGATTTTGTTGAATAAATAAGAAATAAAACACCAACTCACCGGGCCTCTGTTTGCTTCACTGAAACAAGTAGTCGTACGTATATTTTTTTATATTTCATTTATGGCAAATCTATAATAGTTTTTCTAAAGTATATAAAACTAGCCTGTGCCTGAGGCTTCGCCCGCGTGGTACCCCAGTAAAGGTAGCTTATGTGCTATTCTAGATTACAAACTACCTGTTCAAAATTTCATCCAAATCGGTTCAATCAAATATCCAAACTATGATATTTTATAATATTTGTAGGTTAATTTGATGAGATAAATTCATATAAATGGTGCCTTATGCTGATTTATACAACAATATGTATGTGGATGATTTATTTTATACAAAATAAATCATCCACATAGGATGATTTATTTTGTATAAAAAATATATTTCAGAGCCATATTTTTATGATTGTAATTTATTAGCAGATTGTATTATCCAAAGGTTTATTACGGTCTGAACCCAATATTTTTCCTTTCTAAACGTGGATAAAATGATTGAAAGAGTATTACGTATCCTGTCTTAGAAAAACAGATTCTGTTATCTCTATTTATATTTTCGTTTGTCCTTTTATCGGTCCCTTCTTTATTTTACTAAAACAGAATTGAATTGAGATTTCCTAAGAATTCTGTTCAAGGAAATATTCTCGCACAAAGAGAGTTATTGTTGGGCAAAAATATAATTAATAATTCATTTCATAAGTCGTTCTTTCAGAAAACTCGCTTTATAAGGCACGAAATGGGTATCTGCATGAGCTTTTAATTTGAATGCCAAGCAGAAACACTACAATTATTTATAAAATACGTTTTTTGAAGATATCTCTACAATCCTATCCTACTAATATTATAAACGCGAAAGTTTGTGAGCATGGATGAATGTTTGTTACTCTTTCACGCAAGAACAACTGAACGGATTTTAATGAAACTACACAGTAATATAGCTTATACACTAGAATAACATATAGAATACTTTTTATCTGAGTACAACGCGGGCGAAGCCGTGGGCAAAGGCGATTAAGTAATATTAGTATTAATTAATTTTTAAATTAATTAATACTTATATTACTTAATCGCCTTACAAAATAAACAAAAACTGAATATAACTGAAAGTATTATACCTTTCTAGTCCCGACTTATAATTATATTCAGTTTTAGTTATTCATACAAATATTTACAAGTAGGTATATAGTTTTAGTTTGCTTAGAAGTGATGTCTTACAGAGTTGGCGCGGAATCTATGTAATTGCAAGAATGGTTGAAAATTATGATAGTACCTAAATCTTTTGTGACCACTAAAGTAACAGACATACCTAGCTCTTAGAATTAGCAAGTTGAAGTGGCAATGGGTAGGATAATTAGCCGCACAACTGACAACCGCTAAGGAAGAAACTTTCTCGAATTGCAACCACGAACCGGATAACGCAGAAAGGAAAGTATCCGATAGACTGATGAGAAGTCTATGGAGAAAGGTGGCTCGGGATCGTTCGTTACGTCACTTTTTAGGTGAGACTTATAACTTCTATAGGCTTTTGATGTTGATGATGTGCGATGAAAAAATTATAAGAGCACTAACACTTGCTCAAAATGATGAACACGTGATACCGGCATGCCCTCATCATCATCATCATTCTAATTTCAGCCCGGAATCACCCACTGCTGGGTATAGGCCTCCTTTCGCTTTTGCTATTCTCCTCTGTCCTGTGCGTCTCACATCCAGGTATGCCCTAGAACCGAAAATTCGAAGACATGTGCTATCAGTTGGTATTCCATTTTTCTGTCATTCCAATTGTATCAGTTAATACACAATTATTTACAATCTGATAAGGCCTATATAGAGCCGCTAAATAATTTATATACCAAGTAACAAAACCAAACCCCTGTGTTCCGAAGGTGAATAAATTATATGACTTTTGTGTACCCGTTTGTGTACACGTACCCACCGCTATTTATCAGCTGTCCCTATCCTCAAAGGTTTGCTGGAAGAAAACTCTTTTTAGGGTTAAGCTCGCCTTTGTACATGTCCTTTGTGTAAGTTTTTTGTCTGTTTTATCTGTGTGTACAATAAAGAATAAAGATGACTATGACTATGACTAAGCGGCGATGGGCTTGCAAACTGTCACGTGGAATACTCACTACTTGAAAACTATAAAATGCGGGCATGTGCCAAATGAAATGTATGGACGTGTCACGACTACCCTCTACCTGATATCCTTACAGACTTAGGCACTGCGTACGTATCTGAGCACTATAACTTCTACCTCTACAGGCTTTTGAAAATGCATATGAAGATCTATTTAGTTACCAATCAAATAAAATCCACAACCATCAAAATCAATTCCATCAGCATTAAGTCTAGACGCACCTTCAACTTATGAGGTAAGCAAAAATAAAAGGCAGGCTAATAAAAGCCCGCTGAAGCGACAATAGCGCAACTAGGCGAATGGCGGTACATCCGGGAACGCGGGCGGGTCAAGGTCACGGCCCGTAGATCGATGCAGCTACGGGCTACGACGCCAGCGCTACGAGCCTCACCCCGCTACGCGCCGCTACGAGCTACGCCCGAATCTCGAAACTTAGCTGTGTCAGCGCTTTCAAATCTAGAATCCTTGTGACGTCGAATTATTTAATAAGAACTTCATAAGTATTTTCAAATTAATCATAGCATGGATGGAGGTAGCCTAGGAGGTATTTTTTTGATGTTTGGATGCTTCTTGCTGATAATCGTCGTAACGGCCTGAACCAATTTGGATGTCAGGAATAGCTAGAGGTATAGTTTATGCGGTAGGCTTTATACTTGGTTTCGACGAGGACGAAGCCGTCAGCAGAAGCTAGTACTTTATAATTCTTAAAAGCAATATCTAACACTCTTCATAATACCAAAATAAAAATGTTTCAATTGTATTGTGTCGAAAAAGTCTCTACACAATAAATGTAGCGATGTAAACGATGAAAAAAATCATTTCATAATTAAAAATTTATTTGCAAGCGTTACATTGCTTTATGTTGCCACGTCTCTTTTCATTTTATTTCCTGTTCCAGGTTTAATTATAATTTCAGGAATTACAAAGTTCCAGTATTGATTTAAGTCAATTATGTTATAAATACAGTGTTCATACATATGATACTTACATACAGTCACAACTGTTTCCCGGAGGGGTAGGCAGAGACCACAGATTTGCTACGATCCTAGCATGCCACTTTCCCTTCATTCACTCTTATCACATGTTTCATAAACGACCATAATCAATTACTTATAAAAGACCAGCGTTTTTCTGATCAGATTATGAAAAAGATAAATCTGAGAAAATCTGATCTGATTTGATTTGCTGCAAGATTTTAATCGATGCCTACATTTTATGATTATTTTATGATGACCACCTCTATTGCAATTTTTTATTGCAATAGAGGTGGTCAGACCAGAATCATATTTAATCTGCAACCAAATTCAAACCCTCTTTTGGGTATAAAGGCGAGATTGATTCCAACTGACCTAACACTGTACGATCGTTCATTCCACAAAGCAATAGAGTTGGTTGGAGATACACTTAAACGGGTTTTCTACAATAAAAACAACAAATTAAGCCAATTACTAATAAACACAGTTCAAGGAAAAAAATACAACATAAATGTAACTTATGAACCCATTACGGAATAGGTTTTATGAAAAAACAACACGGAAACTAATGGCTGAGTTCCAAACACGCAAATAAGAGAGCTACAGAATGATACATGCTTTGTAGTATTGGATTTGGTTGGATTGATTGTAAAACAATATCTGGCTTTGAGAATTATACAACGCTTTTTTTTGTTTTTTGGTGAAACAATGTTATGAAATTCAATGGTCACATACATAATCCTGATCCCACATTAGGATTTTCTGTGTCCTGGATACCAGGAACTATGAGTTTCACCTAGATATGCTACCATCATACCTAGACATGGAACAAATATCTGCAGAAGATATGCAGAAGATATGCATTCCGCAGCAAGAAACGAACTGGCAATACCTGCATCTCAGGCTAGTCGCTCGCAGTGCCAACGAAGTCGTCAAAGGATGCGGGCTGGCTTATTTAGTCAGAAACCACAGCTGTGATATATTTATATTTTATTTTTTGACGAGTACTCTTTTTCTATAAATGAGTTCTAATTGACCTCGTTCAAATTGACAACATACTAAAACTAAATGAAGGATCATCAAAAAAAAACACAGCAAAGTTTGTTGCCCGATTCTTCTAGGTCGTGCGTGAAGAATCGGCGTAAATTCACTTTCAAATTTTAAATACACATTGTTTTTAAGTTGACGTTTCTATAAGATCCTTGTGATTTCAATGAATAAATGAATATTGACTTTGACTTTGTGCCAGAGGCTTTAGCATTCATTTGCAGATAATGCCAAATGCTTTTATATAAACACACAATGCCATTACTAACAAGGACAACCTAAAGCGGGCAGTACACTAAATTCTATGAGTGAGCAAACACGTAACTCTACAATCACGCCTATAGTATTTCCCCAGATACCTCGATGCTAAAGGACACAATAAGTTCTATAGACCAAAGAAAAAGAGATGTTTGGAGTAAACTTTTATTTCTTATTGCAAACCGCATAAAAACCAATAGCTGGTGCAAGTATACGATTGTAGAAATTGCAAAAGTACAATAGAAGGTCTTATTGGTCAGAACGACTTTGTGGATGGTTTCATTTTCTATGTAGCTATTATACCGACCTATTGAAAAATTCCAGGTAGAATAGAGAGTTTGAACAAATCGCAAAACGTCATTATTTATTGAGGTTAGTTTGCTTTATAGTAATACTCGATTTAGTAGCTTTTTAAGGTACGTCATTAGCAGAAATCTGAGTTGATATATATTTCATTGAAATCACAACAGTCATTTAGATTTGTCGATTTAGTAGATGAAACTTTACAGTAATATAGCTTATAAGGTACATCAGAATAACACATAGGCTACTTTTTATACCACGGGTCAAACTCGGGCGAAGCCGTGTTCACAAGCTAGTAAGTACATCTAATCGCTCACAAATTAAAACCAAATTCTAGTAATAAATAATAAATATCCCCGCAAGAGTGTTTAGCCAGTAAACAACTTGTCAGATTGTCACACGTTAATCTCATTTGGTATTTACGTATTATACTGAATATTGTATGTATGTTTTTCTGGTCTGCGCCTGAACAAAGTTAAATTAATTATAGGTACTTAGATTATCTCAGTGTTTATTTTATGAGACTTGTCTAGTCATGGCAATAATTTTGCCTTTGTTCAATAGTAGCTTTTGCCCGCGGCTATCCCTGTCTGGTACTCGGATAGAAAGTACATGTATATATGTATTTTTCCCGGAAGGATAGGCAGAGACCACACATTTTCACTTGCTACGTTGCATAAAAAAAGCCTATAGATGTGTTATTCTACATCACAAGCAATACCTTCCAAATTTCATTTAAATCGGTTCAGCTGTTACGAAAATTATTAGCAACAAATATGAAAAAATCCGTAATTTCGTAAATTAAATATAAGCAGGAGTAGATTAATGCTCAATATATTTTCAAAGGCTCAATTTAGAAAAAAAAAAATAATGCCAGTAGATCTCTATATATTGTTTTTCTTATATTTGCACAAAACTTTTATTTTATTCATGATAAATATTGCATAGATCGTACTTACAGAAATACCAAAAAACATGATTAAATAAATAATTGAAATTCATAAAAAATAATGTTAATATATTCGTCTAAATAAGGGACTAGTGGAATAAGTTAGGCATTACTCTCACGTGTGGAAATCACGGAAGCAATTAACATTAAGCTAGCATGTAACATTTCAAAACCAATGACGTCCATAAATATGACTACTGCCGCGAGCAGTCTACCTTACCCCTTCAGAATGTAGCGGTCATGGTCGCGCTGCGACCCTCGTTCCATACTAAGACGTCCGTCCGCTCACCTCCGCGGCTAGCGCTCGAATGGCCTCCCCCGGCTGGAGGCGCGCAGCCAGCGAGCGGGCGGAGGGGGACTGTTTACCCTCCTACTCTCCGCCCGTGCCAGCTGAGCAGCGGTACGCTATATTTAGGTTGCGCTGTAAATATTCCGTCCAAGTACGGAAAGCCACCCACCGCCCCACGGTAGAAAGGGTAGGGAGGTATTGTACCGCGCTACATAAGCGGGTAAAAGTTGAAAGTTCACCAACGCCCCGCACACGGGCTCGCGTTAGGTATAAAACGCTTCTTTATTTAAATTCTATTGCATTGCTACTCGCCATTGTACCCTGAATTCGCAATTCGCAATGCCGACTCTAATTTTTCAATGTTGACCGAGAGCCGCAACAAAAACTTATCCCATTGTTTTCTGGATTTCAATTTCGCGTTGTTGAATTTCGACACGTTTGTTCCGAGGGCTTTTATTGTTATTGCAGATGCGGTCCAATTTGTTCGGAACAAGGTTAGGGAAATTATTTCGATGGCAATGAGGTTTCGAGTGGGGTCGATATGGAATGGGCTCAGAGCTTCTCTAGTCAAATTGAAACGGATTACTTTTTCCGTTGATGAGACGTTCGCGTGACGTGTAATTCCAAACATGATTTACATAATAATACGTCATGCGCAACCACGGATTTTATTTGGAATGGAAACTAAAAGTATCACAAGATTTTTGAGCTACGAGCAGCAGTCACAGATTTGGCTTGAGACGCGTAACTTTGAAGTGGGTTTTCAGAGTCGGATAACTCGTCATCAGAATCGTCAAAGTTTGACACAGCGTTGGTGTAATCAAATTCTAACTCTGCCTCCTTTTCGTACTTATCAGGTTCATGTTTCGGGTCGAAGAACTTCACTATGTTGAATGTGGTCGCGGTACCTCCATAGGCTATGCGGTCCTGGTAGCTGGCCACAGCTAGTATAGTACCAGGAGCAGGGTAGGAACAGGTTATGTACCGGTTGTGGAGATTTATCACTTCCACGCAGTTGGTGCCGCTTCCTCCGATGATAGCGTATTTCCCTTTACGGTTGTACTGTTGATAGAAAATGACCACGTTAAGAATGTCTTCAGTCTCTTTGTCTTGATGCAAGTTACGAAGTTTGGCAATTATAGTTTTCTATATAAGTGTGCTACATCCTCGGTCACATCAACAGTTTCTATCAGCTAAGACTGTAGTAAAACGGCAAAAAAATAATACTGAGACATTGTTTGGAAATATTTATTTCCTATCTTAGACGTATGATACATGAGATGCTACTATGACAACAGTAAAATGATATTACTTGTAGATATTTCAGTTAGCTGAGGAAACGATGGCAGATAGCAGTGTCGATTTAAACATCCATAAGTACCTACCCTATGAAAGACAAAGCTTTATAGGGAGATCGATAGGAGAATCAATGTTAATGATATTGACATATCATAAACAGATATAAGATAAGTAAGTTTTTGTTTTATATAATTATATATTTTAGTTTTAAGGTATTTATCATAATATGGGCTCTGTATCTGTAAGTGTACTTTACTGTGTTCCTGAAATAAATATATTATCATTGTTAGAGGTACCGGTTAAATGATACTTCCTACGAATAGTTCGCAACTGATTTATTGATTAGATTTAAGTTTACATGAAGACTTAATGCGGAAGATAGAAATCACGTTCGTACATAGACTCACGTAGATATTATTCAGCTATAATGACCTAGAGAGTTAGGTAACCTTGACATCACATGCGTAGCCTGAATAACTCATTGTATCTTGTACAATTCTTATTTGACGACCTCTGTAGCGCAGTGGCCGAAGGCCCGCCTGAGACTCAGAAGGTTGCGGGTTCGTTTCCCGCCGCGGGACCAATGTTTGCATATCTGCATACATTTGTCTCGGTGCTGGGTGTTTTCTACGGATAATACGAGTATGTACATATTTACAAAAAAATAATATTAGTAGTTTATCAGTCATTTAGTTCCCATAAAAACCTTTTTTTCAAATTGTACGCAGTATACATACAATGACTATCCTACATTAAAACAAGTAGAAGCAGTAGATTACGAGAATATATAATTTCCAGTTCCCAGTCCACGAGAAAATACGCAGACTAGTCATACTTATCTTTTTTACTGGAGGCAGGTAATAAGCTTTTTAATAAGAAGTAATACTAGATCTCCTTGAAATACAAATTACTTCAAACAGGGCCAGCGGGAATTGCTTACAAAAGCCGCAAAAGTAGTGAAATGTCTCCACCAAACTAGCAAGTTTCATCACGGTCCAACCGCAAACGAAAACCAACTCTCCCAAAAATTACCTGAAACAGTCCCATTACAAGGCAGCTATTTAAGAGAAACAAACTGCCTAAGTTTGCCGGCGGACACTACTACGGGTTGTGGAGTTTTCAAAATTAGTATTAAAACAGCGTCATTGTGCGAGATGTACAATTCTAACATTCTAATAAATCCAGGCGTAAGAATTTTAAAGATATTTTTTATAACACAGACTATAAACTACTTTTAAAGATGATAGTGAATAAATAAATAAATAAAGAAAATTCATTTGCCCTTAATAATTAACCTGATCGTAAGTGATGATGTATGGCCGACGATGAAAAATAAAAGCCCTATCTTTTAGACCACTCATCTCTCTTACTTTGAATCACTCATACATAACTTTTACCTTGAAGAGACTTAGATTGTAATTTACAGGAAAGACAGTCGATGTTGGCGTGTTCCATTACTTCGCCATTGTCGAAAAGTTTAGTGCGAATAGGTGGTATACTGACAAGATACGGATGGTACTCTGCATCTGCTTGTCCTTAGGTGAAAAGGATATTAAATTACTGAGATAAATAAATAAATAATGCTTGACATTTTCACACAGCATCATCAATCTCCAAACTAAGCAGCGCTTATATTATGGGAACTACATGACTGATATACTACTTATATACTTTTTTTTTAAAAACATACATATTATACATAGAAAAAACCCAGACCCGAGACAAATATTTGCAGATACAAACATTTGTCCCGCGGCGGAAATCGTACCCGCAACCTTCTGCGTCTCAGGCGAGCCTTCGCCCACTGCGCCACAGAGGTCGTCAGATCAACCAGATAGAAAATTTTCCCGACCGAGGTAACTCTTTAAGGGAAAACGGATACAATTCGTAGCCGTTCAAAACCATAGTAGTACTCAAAGTAGAGATTCCATTTTGTTCCTGACAGCCACAAAATCTTCTCGAATAACAGCTGAGGTTTATTTTGCAGTAATTGTATTTTCTTGCCAAACACAGTATCACATTAACTTTAGCGAAACGGTGTGTATTTAGGAGGTATTTTTGATAGATAATTTTATATGAACAAGTCTAATAAAACATTTGAGTTCAGACCGAGGTTTTCAACCCTCTTGAGTCAGTGCCCTTAAACCGCTTCACGATACGGTTCATAGCATTATGTAACATAAGTTATTTTCTTGAGTCTGTTTATAACATTATGGTCGTTTAGCAACGAAAAAGTTGTTTATTCCACTTCGAATAGAACAACGAAATTTATGTTTATCCCTGACGCATAAGACAGAGAATAAAAACGCGCTCACACACATATGGGCGATAACTAAGATGATAATAAAAAAATATTGATAATATCTTATTGAACGAAACCAGCTAATGAGATAAACAAACACAGACTTGAATGTACCGAGACTTTAAGGAACGTTACCTAGGTGTTCCGATTGCCACATATTTGAAAGAATGTCACATTACGGTGAGATTAGTGGTTAATATGAATGTGGATATAAGAGCAGAGGTAGACCACAGACAATATGTATGAATTTTGTGAAAGATAACATGGGTAAGTAAGGAGTGAGTAATGAGATGACGACCGATACAGGAGAGTGAAAGCAGAAAACATGTTGTGCCGACCCTACGTTAATGTGAGACAAGAGCAAGAACATGAAGATAACCAGCCAAGCAAATAGTAGGCACTTACATCAGTAGAATGCCAATATTTGCAAGCGTAGATGTATTCACCATCCACGTCCGGTCTTCTATTCTGTGCTCGTACCACGTTCAGTTTCTTCCTGGCGACCAGATCCCACACAGTGAGTGCTTCTGTAGTCTGCCAACTACCGGCTAGGCAGTGGTCTCTCTGAAATAACAACGTTTCATGAATTCTATCACTAAACTGTCCTTAGCCAAAAGGGAATAATATGAAGAACAAGTTGAGTTTTTCCATACAACTTTGTATGGATACAAACTTGGTTAGTTTTTGGAAAAAAATCCTTATAGCCCAAAAATATCAACTCGTCGGGACTCCGTACGCTTGGTGCGTGGGTTCCAACGTCAACTAAAGCTACGTGTGGGTTACCTTAAAGCCTAGACATTTCTTTCTCACCGCTACAAACCAAAACGAACGTCGGTATACTCCAAATTTCAGCTCTCTAGGAATTACAATGTAGACTGTGCGTTCATTCTCAGTGAGCCAGTGAGCCTTGTAACGATGTATATAGTTACGAGTAGCTTTGAAAAACAAGGTTAATCCAACTTTGTTAATTTTTATGTGAAATCTACAGTTATGGATTTTATCAGCGCTTAGCGAAATATGAAGTATCCATATAATTCGGGCTCAGCGTCCCAATCGAATGCGATTTATGGCGGAATTGGTTAACGCACTGCAGATTAGAGGCTAAGTTGCGTGGATGCCTGGAGTTTTCGAGACATATTTTAATTTAAAGTCAACTAAATATTCATCAGCAAAAACAACCGTGCCTACCGCTCAGAATATTTTGCATGCGGTACGAATTGCTATTCGTAACGCATGCAAAATATTCTAAGCTATTGCTATGGCTAACGCTATAGCCTAAACCCGCATTTCAAACAAAATACTTACCCAAATACAATGCAAAATCGAACATTGATTAACGACTCTACCGCAAACAAATTGACTTCAAATCGAAATCCAACAAGTTGTATTTAAATTTCGATATATTTTTTATGCGATTGATGTTCAATGATTACGATAAAAAAATACTAAAAAAAGCTAGCATCCCCTTAAATTCCATCCATCAATCGGGAAGCGCTGTCAGAAATAGACGCTTTAATCCGCGTCCAATGAATGGATTGAAAAAGAAGCGCTCATCCGGAATACGGAACGTTTTGTACACTACATAGGTAGGTAGATGGTTTTGTAATATTGAAAGGATTTTCAAACAATAGAGATCTAAATTAAAAACTGCATCGAGATTAAAGTTGCAAGCTATGTATTTGTCAGTATAAACGCTCATAATCATGTTTCTCTTGCGGTCAGTTTTTACTAAAAACTATTCTCTGCCCTCAGCTTCACCTGCAAAGTATCCCAATAAAAAGCATTTAGGTACCTACAAATATATCTATTGGATCCATGTCAGTTTCGTACTAATATTATAATCAAAGTTGAATGTTTAGACATTTAGATCTTTGTTGCTAATAATCTTCGTAACGGCTAAACCGATAGTAGATAGTATTTGGAACAGAACCTGTAGATTTTTTGTAGCTAATAAGCAAAAATGATTAGAATGGTCTAATCTTGTTTAACTAAAGTAGTTGAAGTTAAAATCAAGACATAATCAACAGATTTTAAGTGTTGGTAAATGACCAACAACTCAAAACAAGCCTGTCGCTTTCTATAGCAAAGACTATTTAATTTTCTACTGCAAGACCACACAAAGTTTAAAGCGTATAATAAAAGCACTATAAGACAGTACAATATCCTTCAAAGGCGCAACAAACTATAAGTATCAAACTTCATAACGAGGTACGAAACTAAGCTGCCGATGAAATAGTGGGCAAGTAGATCCAACATAGATTAGATAAAATTCATGGAGAGTTAAAGAATACAGCATGTTACGAATAAGTAGGACCGTCTTTCAACTGTTCTTTAGAAAGCCGACCAGTGGCCCTAAATTTCTACACCGTGTTTCGGCAAGCTATCAGCAATGTATTCCCGATAAATAAATAATAAAAACAATATAAAAAGCCAACAGCCACATATATAGTCCTAACCCCCGAGGATTTCCTGTATCGTAGGTATCAGGAACTACGAATACCGTGGTCCTACAAACCCCAGACCCGGGACAAATATCTGCAAAACATGCGAACACGTGTCGTGTAGCGAGAAAGGAACCAGCACCTCTGTCGCAGCTAGCTACTCGTCAGCCGCGCTACCCAGGTCGTATATACGATGTTCTAGCCATCTCATGAAAGAATTCAACCAAACAATGTTCACACGCTCTTTTATACAACTACCATGAAAAATCGTAGTCCTAGACTAGAAGTACTTTTGTATAGCAAGAGATAATGTTTACTGCATTTATAATAAAGCTGCATGCGCAAGAGAGTTGCCTATATAATAAGCAGAGTGCGCGGGACCACCAACATCATCCTGAACACGGTGGCCAACAAATAGGATAGTCTTTTTTATAAACATTGTGTTCGAGTGATGGTGAAATGGGTTAATGGTTGATTGGTTAGTTGATTGATGAATTAATTAATTGATTTAATGGGCAGTTGCTTATTCCATCATCACCCCGATTTCTCAGGATTCAATTATAAATTTGTTTTTTTTAAAGTCTTACTTGCACATATGGATCATGTTATCCGAAATAAAATAAATTATTATTAATAAAGCTGTTTGAACGCGCTAATCCCTAAAACAATTATTTTTGCATTTGATAGCCCAATTCTTGAGGTTATAGGTTATTTAACATCACGCTACGACCCTTAAGAGCCGAGTAAAATAAGTAATAGCATGGAAGGGCGACGCGACATGACAACCATCATACAATCATCAACAACATGTAGAATCTCACTGAGTAAATACAGCTTGACATAGGAGAGTGCTGATAAAATTTTAATTTGCTGATAAAGAGTGAATAATCACGCTTTATCAGCAAATTAAAATTTTACATTTAGTGATAACACTCACTCAAAAATAAAGCTGCAATTGAACCTGCGAAATAGCGCATAATAGCGAAATGCGGGTCTAGTCAAATGCCTTGTAGGACCAGGAATAATTGTAATTTCGTGGGTTGAAGGTTCCAACGTAGGTTCCAACATGACAAAGGCGGAGTTTTTAATTAATTTGCCTTGTGAAAGGTCTACGGGTTGAGGTTATAAAAAAAAACAAACTCCTAAATTAGAGAGAATTTTAGTTATACTCACATCAATAAACATCCTAATGAAAAATACTTTAGATAAGTGTCAAAGTTGTTTGTTAACACAAATTATACATTTTTGGAACGAATTTAAGCTAAAACGCCACGCGAGTTCGCCCATGTTGAGATTTTCCCATACAACCTCCATCTTCCCGCTGCTGCTCCTCTAAAAGTGGAATTTCGAAAAAAAAATTTAGTGCACACTTGCACAAAAAAGGAAACTACCCTCCAAAATTAAGATCTCTGAAACTTACGGTTTAAGCCGTGTATTGATTGTCAGTTAATACGAATTGGATATAAGGATGCTTGGATGCTTGTTGCTAAATATTTTCGTAACGACTGATTTGAATGAAATTCGGAGAACGGTAGTTTGTGGCCTAGAATAATACACTGACTACTTTTACCAGATACTACGCAGGCTAAGCCATGGGCAAAGGTTAGTGATTGATTATATATAATTTAGATTCGGATGAACTAGGATAAAGCTCTAGTTTTTAAATAATCAAGTCACGTCCTCAGCTATAAAGATACTGCCAAACGAAGATTTTATCAAACCTAACTTCAGATTGGAACTTGAAAACCAGGACGTGTAACTTCTGAAGTACCAATTACTGCCCAGGTACCTGAATGTTCTTCCAGCAGGTATAATAAATGTTATCGTAAGTGCACATCGATGATATAAAAGTTCTCATTTCCGTTCATGGTAGTTAATTGTTTTTTTTTTTTAAACTCAAAAAACAAAACCATACAAACTCACGACCTTATTCCCATGATGGACATCCTCAGATACATACTTAGTGCGTAGATCTTTCCAAGTAGGGGTTAGAATAACGTCCAAACTTTAACATTTTGGCACATATCCGCGTTTTGCAAGTACTCGTAGTTAGCATTCCACGTGGCAGGTTGCAATCCCATCGCCGCTCATTGCAACACTAACTCATAGCACATGCCTTCGATTTTTTTTTTGTTTTAGGGCATGCCGGTTTACACATAGGTTACTTTTTATCCGGGTACCACGCGGGCGAAGCCATGGGCAGAAGCTAGTAGCACATACTCCTAGAATCCTCGCCATATAAAGGTTGTTTTTTTATACATGTAAAGTGTGATACAAGCATATCTATCATGGCCGGTGGGCCATGTCACTCTGTCTATCTATATTTTCTGAAAGAGGTTCCACTTTTAAGCGCTAAAACCATCCATTTCAATATGTTACTGTTTATTTCATAAAATGTACCTACAATAAAGTATTTTCATTCATTCATCCATCTATTGCATACGACTGTTGAATTTGGCTACTTATCACGACAAAGCTCCTAGCAGTTTGACTAAAAACTTACGTTCAGATCGATACTGTCGCTGCAAATA
Source organism: Perizoma flavofasciatum (assembly GCA_958496245.1). Lineage (NCBI taxonomy): Eukaryota > Metazoa > Arthropoda > Insecta > Lepidoptera > Geometridae > Perizoma > Perizoma flavofasciatum. The sequence goes on along the minus strand of OY292425.1, from coordinate 4,368,428 downwards.
TCGACGCCTTCAAACGTCATGACGCAGCCAACTTTGGATCTCGTGTCCCAGATCTGAAAATAACAAATCTTTTACAAATAAATAAATCACAAGCGATTATGACGAGGCGGAATCACACACAAAAAACATTGTCCGATGATATAGTAACCGAGCGACATGGAAGAACAGTATTTGAAGGCAGCTAGACTTTTCGTTATGGCTTTTACGGATTTGGCGTTTTTTTTCTGTCAATTTAGACCTTTTCGTCTGACAGTTATATTCTACAAAATTTAGAATATTCGACATGTAGGTCCCGTTTGTTTGTTAAAAGATTATTTTCTGTAACTTAACCAAACCGCGCTAGAATCTTACAAACTAAACATTTTTATCCCCTAGAATCTTTAGTCTTTATCACAATAGTTCCTTTTATAAAGTGCAGTGCTATAAGAGTATACAACTCTTTACCCCTGGAGATAAAATCACTAGATGATCGCAAATTTCGTTGTAAATAAAAAATAATGTAGTTTATAAAAAACTAAATATTACGCACTAAAAATTATAAAATTTAATTCTACTATTTACGTCTTAGCTCCATCATCAGACCCTCGTTACTAAGCTCAATCTATTGGACTCGTCATCAAAAACAATCATTTGATCCCAAACTCGAGGGGTTTACTAGTAGCCACTGAAGAGTTCTACTATCCACCTCCCGGCTCCATTACCAGATCAGCTCCAAGATACCAAATTATAGCATTGTTATCTAAACTACATATACATACAAAGTTTCATTTCGATACGACAATTTTATTAGAAGTAGGTTAAATTGACTTTCAAGATTTAATTACATTGTTCGTTAGTTAGTTACAAGTGAAGCTAATATAAGCTTGTTAAAAACAGTTGGTAGCTAGTGTTAACTCTGTAGATAATTTTGTTTTTCTAAATTAAAATAAGTACCTACCGACTTTTGTAATATGTTACTGTTATTTGTCTAAGTACCTAGTAAGTACCTAAATATTATATGCCCATAATGGATCACCTGTTGCTACATATTCCTACCATCTTGTTTACAAGTTGAATAATAAATACTTATATTCTGATTCTATTCATAGATCAGGACTTGAGATTAGATTTCAGTGGAGTTCAGTTTCACGCGGAATACAATACAATATCAATGCATTAATACCCATGACACATGGAATTTTAGTGTGGGGTCAAGACTAAGTATGTATGTGTCTCTAAGGTGTTATTAAAGAAAACGTCGTGGGTGAAACCCGTAGCAGGAGGCGAGATAGGTAAACATAAAACACAAAAGTGCCTACAAAATTGATACAATTTGTAGCATATTACATTTTGTTGGACAATACTGCATTATAGGAACCTAGGTATGTACAACTTCAAATGCTCCATAAAATCAATTTGTGAATAAATAAATTAAAAATAATATGACTGTTACTTTTGCAAACCGCAAAAGTATTACATCGCTTTTTAATTTAGTCCTGATCATCTACTGGGTTAAATTTAGAAAAAAAAACCCCTAAAAAAACAAACATGATCACAATTGGAATCACCATAATGGAGATTATCAGATCCCTTATTCAGTACGCAGATCTGTGAGGTATGGTGGAGTCTGAAACACATCTAAACATAGTATTTGGCACATTTCCCCGCTTTGCATTGTAGTTATTATTCCATGTGATAGGTTAGAAGACTATCGGCGTTTATTGGAACCGATATCACATGCCTTCGATTTTTGGGCATGCCGGTTTCATAGCATTCCTCATAGTTCCATAGTTGTCCTTCACTGTTTTGAACATTTAAGCGCAAACAAATTGAAAAAATATTGAGGCACGATTGAGTTCGTACCCACGACTCTCGGATCGGAACCTATCAAAGATGATAATGTTATTGTGAATATTTTCACAATAACATTATCATCTTCTGTTTTGAAAGCATAATGAAACAATATTAAAAGCCAATACAGAATTCAACAGAAAGCAGTCATATAAAGAGAAAAAATAAATACATTTTAACATATTCAAAGTTCAAAGGATCCTCATAAATTGTCATCCATACAATAAAAATTTTTGCATTCATTTCATATTCATATGCTGCAATAACAAAGTGACGTGCAGTCTGTAATTTTCCAAACATGAGACCTTTTTAAAGCCTTACAAAGAGGCATTTCCCATTACAGAATAACAGTCCATATTTTCAAATAAATAAGGGATACTTTTGCATTAAAAATTACTTAATAAATAAGTTGAGCATAGCCACTGAGTGAAATATTTTAATCTCGACAGGGATGCTTTGAGTCTGTTAGCGGTCATCGTCCGCCATGTTTTATTCAGAGGGTGTTTACAAGTTGAGTTGAGATACTCGTTTCAGACACTCGCACTGCCAGAATACCTATAAGTGGATCATGGATCATTTAGCATCCGGATGCCTTTGTAGCTCAGAGTCATTCGCAAAGCAGCCTACATAAATCCAGTTACTAAAGGATTCATTTCGAGCAGCACAGCAAACTTCAGACGACAGCGACTACATTTACAACATTTCCCTACATTTTTATGTTTTATCGACAACCTTTCCCACCTTTCAGCTGTTAATCCTTTACAAGCTACCTAGTGGTTGCTTTTAAAAACCAAACTAAGTTTGTTGACTGATTGTTCTAGACTAGATAACGAAAAATCGGCTGAGGTATATCCACTGGTTAAAATTCATATAGTTCATAAGTCGGCGGTTTTTAATGATCAATAAATAGATACTCAAGTCAATAGGACTTTTTCCACTGCCGAATTACCAATGTTATGCTTCTTTAACTATATTCACAGGAACTTTAACCATAATGGGTTTCAATGACTTGTACACGACAACTTTAATCGAAGCTGAGCTCTATAGTACTAGGTACGTATTTTATTGTGAAACCAAAAAAACCTACCCATCTTAATTCGATTTGGTTCCATAGCTACTTAACTGATTTAAGAAAGGCATACAGAAAGATATCCAGAAGCTGAATTGTTGAAGATGTATGTTTAATAGGTCGACGACTGCGTTGCGGTTATGTGAACGGATGTAACTGGGATGACATCCCAGCTTATCTTTTACAGGGTACAATTTTAGGAGGAGCACCGAAAAATTTTACCCCCGGAAAGTAAGAAGAATTCGGGGACGAAACGCAATGGTACGCTGAGATGTACCTACCGTTTATATGCAAAAAGTAACGGTACCTACAAAGTTTTAAAACACGATGTTATGGCATTTCATGGCACATTTTTGTTATACTATAGGCACTGTTCTACACCTTCTCTGCTTTTTATTATTATTAAATTATCTCTCAATGCCCCAATGCAGTGCAAAGGCCTCCTCCCACTATTTCTAGTTTCGCCTTTTAAAATGTTCGAATCTGTTCGTTGGCCAAATGTCAAGAGGCCGTATTCGTCTATTCTTGGCAATAATCGCGCATGATTGTAGGTGATCGCCTTGTTGTCGGTTTTTCGCGCAAACATTACAGGAGTTCGTGTATAGTTGCGCCGAGGTGCCCTCACGTTCGCCGATCATTCAGTCAATCGTCGGTCGTGGAGCAAAGAGGACGTGAGCGCGGCTCGCCAGCTTTTATTGTTATTATTAGTTATTTTACACTTAATACCCTTATTCCACGACTTGATGCATATTGACGTAATGATTATAGACGGAAAAAAAGTAGTATAAGCTGCACGCAACAGACTGCGCGTCCATCTAGTACGGCTGACACGCGGGATATGGCGTGGTGGCGATCGTGTGGGTACTTGCACAATTATCGTAGCCATAATAGGCAAGTAAGACTGTGGCATCCATGGCCGATCGTCAAGAAGGCCCATTATATTCTCCTCCACTATTTATTTTCAATTCGTTCATAAGACTATGATGTTATTGTGTAAGTGAAAGTTTTTATTCTTCATCAAGAAGGCGTTGAATTAATTTTATTTTTTGTCCAAAGTTCTGACATTATCTTGCCCGCTTAGTGGGCGGTTTCCTAAAATAATCCACAGTCGAGCTACACCCACATTTTAAAGTAAAAGATGAAATCATGGACTATTTTACCTTTTATGACTGTTTCAAGTGTTAAATTCATTGAAGCAATACCGGTAATACAAATACCGTAAAATAATTAACGCGAGAATTCAGCGAAATGCCTGATTTTTTTTTTATTTAAACATCAACGACAAAAGCAAGAGGAATTATTTAGTTATGAAAATGCCAGTTCCTTTGTGAAAAAAATCGTACAGGGAAGAATGTTTGAATTGATGTGTTTCAGCTTAAATTAATTCTGGTGAAATTATAGGCACATAAGACTTTTAAACCTTGCCTTTAGGACAGTCGATGCACTACCGCTGGTGATGCAGAGATCAATAGGTGACGTAAACCCTTGCCATCAGGTGATCCGAAGAAGCATGTTTATCTCTTATTTCAAAAATAATGTTTTCGAAGGACTTAAATGCCATAAGTATTTTAATTGCTGATAGCATGATGTATAGGTATCCTATAATGAGAACAAATAGTACTTGCTTGCTTGCCTTTTTGATCAAAATCAGAGCTATGGTACAAACAAGAAAGTCGTGTTGAATGAGATGAATCAGCTAAAGAAGAACACACTCCATCTAGAAACTAACTCTCAAAGTTTGATCCCAAGCTGCACTTGCGAACATGAACGGCCTTTGATCGTGGCACTTCATAGCACAAACTTGGCCGAAATGCATTCGCTGCAGTTTCTTCGGAATGAATTGAAGGCGGAGTTTATGGACTTTGTAAGTCAGGAAAGCCTGAAAAGAAAGTGGACTATACATGCGGTCTAGAAATAAAAAGTATGAGCTTGGTAATTTTAGCATGGGATGAGTGTGAGATAATGGCGCTGGCATACTATGATTTGGCCTAGAGTATATTTGCTGGTCTACCCGTGTTAAGCGTTCTAAAAGTAGTAATACGTTTTTGGATACCAAAAAATCCCAACGAGTCACACTATGACCGGATCTGATATGACTTGTTGAGAACCCATCCATTTTCCGCCCACTTGCAAGCAAAATTAATTTAGTAGGTACTTACATCAAGGTAGAGTAGAGTTAACGACATAAAAAATGGTGAAGTTTAAAAATATGTTATAGTTACAAAAAAATATATTAACATTCAACTTTTTAGGAAGGCTTACAGAAAATAACTCAATACGAGAAAATCAAAACTATCATTAAAAAAACTGAGGGTTTTATTATTATGCGCATTGATCATGGGAAATACGCATGTTTGCTACCAACATAACATAACGCAAAACAACAATTCATTGCGGTACGTTCTATCGCATCATTGATTATTTTCTTGACCGCCCATCGTTAGGTTAGTATCTAGCTTAATAGTTAGGCACTGTAAATAAGTACCTACTTCACTTTATCATGTTTATAGCCAAACCTCGGCCCCTGAAAAAGGTCTCAACAGAAGCGCCAGTTAGACTTGTTACTTTGCGCAACAAGAACATATATGTAGGTATGAACATGATAATGGTTAGGGCCTATAATCTACGCATACCTAATAGGTAATAAAAACACCTGCGCAGCCTACCTAACCATCACATAAATAACAGGTCAAAAACGTAGTAAAACATTCAATGAACATAAATTTTGCTGAACAAGACTGAGAAAAATCTAAATCACTTTACCACGCGTGATGCTATTAGGGTATGCAGATTCAAAGCCAGCACTGAATCTGTGCTTACATTTATAAATGTGCTGTAGTTTTAAAGAATAATCTGACTAGCTTCTACGCCCCTAGCTTAGTTTGCAAGATGAGTAGGTATCTAGGTAGATACTTGGATAACACGTAGCCTAATGAAAGTATCTAGCCAACTTTATTCCAAAAGCTATCGTAGATTTAATTATTCATATTGTAAAACGGTAATTGTCACCAATTTTTTACTGCGCTGCTGTGAATAACTTAAGACATTAATAGTTCCGCCATAGCACAGAGCTAGTTAGTCACTGATCCGACGCTCTATATCCATTTAACAAAGCCCGGGTCTTGGCAGTGGTGTATGGAATCATCAACAGCCTAGAAGTCCACTGCTCTATTCACCTACTTTCTGCAATCTTTAATTAGGTCGTAGAGCAGGGGACTTTCTTAAACTGCGTCGTTTGTTTCATGGTCGCCATTCGAGAACCGTTACCCCCCAGCGACTGTCGGCAAGCAATATATCTATGTTTATGTATTTACAAAAAAAGCTTTGCCTAGTTTGAGGCTAGATGCTGCAAATGGAAAAATGTCTAGCATTGTTTATTTATTATTATTAGTTACCCAATATAGCCATATAAGCTAAACAATATTCACAATAAAAGTGATGCACTTTTGTTGTGAATTTTGCTACGTCAATATAAAATTACTTGCAAGCTTTGGCTACGATACTGTCATAATCACCCACGTCGAGAAAATAATCACGTAGTCGTACGATAAAGCGCAAACTAACCTCTTGAGTTTCCATATCGTAAATTTTTATCGAAGTGTCTCCGTACCCGACCACCATTTTCGTTCCGTCAGCGGTCAGTCCAAACGAGAGTGCTGGCGAACGCTCTGATAGCAGAAATAAATGTCTGAATAGATACATATAAGATAGATTTTTTTGTGTCTTAATATCTTCGCCAATTGTTAACCGATTTTGATGATTATTTTGTTGTTGTATAGAGAATGATCCCGAAGATGCCCCATAAAAGTATTATTCCTGAGAAATTGCAATCATCATCTCATGGAATCATGACTAGCCGAAACATTTTTGTGGGCTATTTTACTTTTGTATTTTTATTCGAAAGAGTATCATCCCGAGCGAGCAAAATAATGTAAGCACGTGAGAAAGTAGGTTTTTTTACATTTAATGTCTTATATTATATGGAATAGTTATGTAGGTAGGTACTATAATATGTACGATATTGAAAACATATGTCTTTGGCTGATGCCTGTTAGCGATAGGTCGTCGACGTAATTATCGTAAACGAAACGAAACCGTTAATTTTCGTTCATCGACTAGTTGAATTCGTCGACTAGTCGATGTTTCAATTCGTTATATTGACGGACTATCTAAACTTCGCGACGATGTCTACCTAGTCAATAGTATCTACCGGATGGTTATCTGACGTAGCTCTACCGTACCTAACTTATAGGCTAGGTAGGTAATCTTATTACCACGTTTCTATGAAAATTTAATAAATTTTGAAGAAATGTGCCGTTAAACTTAAAACTTCCATTTTATTTTGACGATCTCTGTGGCGCAGTGGGCGAAGGTCCGCCTGAAACGCAGAAGGTTGCGGGTTCAATTCCCGTCGCGGGACAAATGTTTGTATTATCTGCAAATATTTGTCTCGGGTCTGGGTGTTTTCTATGTATAATATGAATGTATTTACAAAAAACATAATTATGTATATAAGTAGAATATCAGTCATGTAGTTCCCAAAACACAAGCTCTGCTTTAATTGGGGCTAGATGATGCTGTGTGAAAAATGTCAAGCATTATTTATTCATTTATTTTACTTTTTATGAAAAAAACCTATTTGAAAAAAATACTTACTTATTTTTATTCAAATACAGATCAAACAGACTATCTAAAGACCGTTGCAAACGATTTATGGATAGGTATCTATTTATTTGCAATAAAAAAAATACCTTCATACTTTTCCAGTTTCATTATAAACTCGTCTATGGACGCGTGAACGCATCGTCTCGTCGCGTCAGTTTAGCCGTCTACGATTTCAACTAGTTGTAAACCATCGATGCGTTGATTCAACGTAAACGGTTGATTCAACTGCGTGAACGTAGACGGTTAATCCGTCTACGTTCACGCATCGTCTCGTCGCGTTGACCGTCGATATGAACGTTGTAGAGTCTCAGTTTAGCCGTCTACGTTCAACTAGTTGAATGAGTGACAGTAAACCGTCGATGCGTAGATTCAACGTAAACGGTTGATTCTACTAGTTCGTTTATTCAACGCCCACATCCTTAGTGCCTGTTGAAATCTTTCATAAAATAGGTAAATAATACTACACCAACCGAGATGCGAATGTATGGATGTTTGGACGTTTAGATATTTGATAATTCTGAACCGATATGAATGAAATTCGGAAGAGGTAGATTTCCTCAGCGCGATTCCAGAATAGGTATGTACAGTTTTAAAACCATGTCATAAAATAGTATCTTACGAGTAACGAATGGCGTAGAATTCGAAGAAATTCCAGGAGTCCCGTAGAACTGCATGTTCAGGCATTCTAAAGCGGGATCTGCTCGGATGCAATACTGAGGTGGGTCATCTACATCCACGATTATCTATAATGAAGTTAAAGTTTTTTTTTGTTAGCCTGTACTTTCCCACTGTTGGGCAGAGGTCTTGCTTCTTGAAAAGAAGATCATTCTTCTAGATGAATTACATATCAACCCGAGTTTGTTGCCTAATTCTTATAGACTAGGTCGCTAGGATCGACGTAAGTTCTAATTCACAAATTTGTTGTGATTTTAATGAATAGACTTTGATTAAGTTATTAATTTATCAGTCTTCGTACCATTCCATGTATATGTCTTATCTATCTTGAAACTAAATCGGAATCTCGCTGATAGTCTAGTGGCCTAGAAAATTCTAGATTATTATCGCCAAGAAAGAGCTTCAACAAATTGGTTGGGCCTGAAACAAATTGGCAAAATCTTTTCTCCAATTTACTTAAAAGCCATTATTGTCTGCAAACGAGTTTATTTCAGAATAAAAATCTACTTTATTCCAAAATATCTCAAGTAAAGCGTATTTTAGCGATTCAAGGCCGAAAATAACAAAGTTACGTACTCAGAATAGCTCTGTGGGGCACCCACAGACCTATAGAACCACCTAGCGTAGATATGACGTATAGATTTTTAACTATATTGTTCAAATTCAGAGAAGCTTTAGAACTGAACTGACTTTAATAATTCACGCACCCGAATGGAACGACAGAAAGCATTTGAAAAGACCAACATCTCTAGCAAGGCCTTTGTCTTCAGACTAAGTAGGCAGGTAGTACCTACCTACTAAGCCTGAATACAAACCTACTTAGAGTAGGTACCTGCTCAAAGTTGGTTTCAAACTAGCAAAATGTGGTGTTCGTTCCGATTTTCAGGCTGGAGTGATTGTTCACTGGATCACTCCAACCTGAAATCTAGTGTTAGGTAAAGTGTGTTTGAATGAATTATATTGAAATTTTTACATGCATACCAACTAGCTAGCTAGATTTGAAATCCAACAAAAGCCTACAGCGATATTTCATAAGTGATTTTATTTTACTCTGCACTACATTACCTAGTATATTACAATGATAAAAGCCATAGACTGAAACAGTTTAATGCAGTTAAGGTTGAATAGCGACATTTTATGAGAAAGATTTTCGATCATTCGCCGTAGCTCCTATCCATGAGTTACAAACACGTTGGAATTGTCCAGATTTCTATACAAAAATTTTCGAAACGGCTTCGGTTACCGAATTGACATGTTGTAAACTCAGCATAGAGGTTCAGTCCCAATTTGAAAATACTGCAAATTTTATTCGCATTTTCTTATCAACTTTATGCAAGCATTGTAGTAAAACGTAGGAAAACTGAGAGCTGAGAGTGAAACATTTCAAGCCAGGATCAGTACCAAGTACAATTAAAATGGGTTTGTGGATAAGCGATATTTACCTGTAAGAGTTTTGTTTATTTATACATTACATTGAAAGGTAGTTATGTTGTAAAGCCGTGGGTGACACAGTTTAAGCAATTACCTACCTACACTATTACCGTTTGTGAATGAATAAGACATTTATCAGCAAAATTTTATTTTCGACCGCGCATTTCAAGAATGAACGAAAGTATCGTAGGACGTTATTATACGAGAGTTGAATCAGTTCAAGCAACGATCTTAGTGAATTTTTTGTAAGATTTGCCTTTTAATAAAGCATTGCAATGAAATTACGAAAAATAATAGCTAAAGCCAAGAGCAAAAGCAGTTCAACCAATGATATCTACGAATACCGTTTGTAGTTAAAAAGCAATAGTTATTTACATGCAAGATTTTCTAATCAACGGTATGCATTATAGTGATAGTGAAAGAGTACCTAGTAATTGGTAAAGCGGGATCTGAAACAGTTTAAACCAGGATCTCTACAAAATACAGTTTTAGGTTTATTAACGATATTTACGTGCGGGATCTCAATTCGATACACAGCACCGTCCATGCAGGCGGCGTAACAGATCCTCTCCTCAGTCTTGCTGTATTCCAATGCGTATACCGGTTTAGGAGGGAACTGGATGTTGCGAAGAGTGTGGAGAACTGTACCTGTGCTTCCATGGCGCATCTAGAATTACAAAAAAAGTAAACGAGCAGAAACGTAACATAAATAGTTGGTATTTTACACGTAAATGCATGCATAAAAGACATAATAAGCAGAAGCTTTTATTCAATTTACCCACGAACAAAACCATTTCGGTACCTGTATGAGGCCAGATGAATGGCCTACAATAACATGGGTTCCATTATGCGAATACTCCAACGCTGTTATCGCACCCATTTCTGAGAAGAACCATCTATAATACGCGACCTCATTCTTCGTCCCTTTCATAAACTGGTCGTAATTCTCTTGGACCCACGATTGGTCAGGCTTTTTCGATCTGCCTTCGTAAAACATTGGGTACCAGAGAGTGGGACGTTCTTCATTTTTGTAGTAATTGTTGATCGAGGTAGTGTATTCAGCGAGAATTGCCTTTTCGACCATGTCTTAGCCTAATAGATTATCTAAAGGTACCTATGTCTAAAGTATCACAAATGGATATACCGATTTAACTACCTGTGTCGGTACCTAACTATAAGGTATTTAGTTACTCGTAATTTATAAAAATTAGCAATAACGGCCTCTAGGTCGTTGGGGGGAAGATTTTGTAGATCGAATTGAGCAAAATTTAGCAATGGTACCTACCAGTACCAGCATGCCTACCCGAAATGAAACAGGCACCTAGGTACCTTAATGTTGGTAAATAGGTAGGTAGGTACATACACTTCACTTTAGCTCAACAACCTTCAACTTTAATCCAACTCCAAAGAAATTTAATAAGTTAAATTTATTTTTCCTGCAGGCTTTTTAGCCAACTTTTCCTTTGAAGTTTTTTATTTGACTATGTAGGTAAAGTCAAAGTTTATACGTAGGTACTGAAAGCCGTTCAGTTATATTGCAAGTAGGTAGTATACCTACATTACATTGTTTTAGACAAGCACCTAGGTACTAGGTACTAGGTAGGTAGTGTAACGCCTGATAGGTTCATGGGCCTTTACATCTACGGAAGATGGTTTAAGCGAGGGCGTCAGATTGGGTTGAATGAAAAGGTTAGGTATTTGGGGCCGGCAGGTAACTAGGGATCTCTGTAGATTTTCTAGGATAAGCAGCTCGTTGATGTCCTAACGCCCGCTTGTGTGCCAACATGTCGATCCTCGTTATACAAAAACTTAAATTTTCCGCTACCTACAGACTATTAAGCGTAAGTAGGTAGGTACTTTTACCTTAAAGCTAGGTACTAAGGGTTATTCTGGGGCATTAAAATAGAATAAAGATAAGTACCTACCTACCTAGGTGTAATTTAATGCTTATGGGTTGAATCTCGGAACGTAGGTACCTACTCTTACTTTTTCAACTCTTCGAAATCAAAAGGTAAATTAATGTAACTTTTAGGTACCTACCCTTCAAATTGCAGGTCTATGTACGACCTAGGTAGGTATAGTTCAGGCAACGATTATATACATACCTATCTATGATGATTTGGTACCCATTTTTACGTACCTAGTACCTACATAGCTATCTCAGCCTTAGGGAGTCGACCCTTCGTTCAGATCCGACGGTTGTTGCCTGTAGGTACGATTTCAGTAGATTAAATTAAACAAACGAGCGTACCTAGTACCTACCTACTACAATATAACCTAGGAAAATATGTAGCCTCCTATTTACCTACTGCATAGGTAACGGCATGATTTGGGCTTTCGAAAAGAGAGAAAACCAATAAAGTGCCTAAGTAGGTAAAAGGTTTGTAGGTAGGTACCTACCTAAGTAGGGCATATTCCTTCAAGGAGTCAGACTAACCTGAATCAAACCAGTAGAATGTCCAACGATCACACTCTCTCCATCATCCGAGTAAATCATGCAGCAAATAAACCCGCATTGAGACAGGAAGTCCTGCCTAGTCAGGGTCTCGTTTGCAGTGTCCCTGAAGAACCTTTCATCGTTATCCTGCAGCCACGCGACATCAGTGACGCTGAGTCTCTTCTCAGCGAATGAAATGAACTGCGCCCTAGCGCCTGCTTCTTCGCGCGCCAACTGCTTTTTGATACGCTCCTTGTATTCTCTCACGAAAATATGAATGTCCGAAAGGCTTTCAGATAAATTGAAGCGGCTGTAAGAAGAAATATTATAGAAGCTGGTCGTCATTGTTCGTTTTTTAAATGTTTTAATAACAATTTAACGTATCTAATTAGGTATTGATAAAAGATATTATGATTATTTTACACTTCTGTAATTATTAAAAATTATGATTTAGCATTTATGTCTATTCTATTATTCTTAGTAGCATCCGCAGTGAGTCCCTACTCCCTGTATTGTACGTCCATGGCATGAACAACCATGGAAAGTCACCCCTGGAAAGTACAGCCAGTATTACAAACCATTGGTTTCAAATACTTGGTTTGTAATACTGGGCGTACATTCCTGGACGTGCATTCTCTACACGTGTTAACCTTGTACGGTCAGTTTTGTACAACCCTGGAATGCACAGCCATGGAATACGAACCTATTTCATGCTCTGTTTACATGTGCGAGTGCTATCAAGGTGCAAGTGCTGTGTTGCCATAGTATGTAACGCTATTAGTAAATTTATGTAAGTAGATTAGTTATTTCTGTCGTTTTTTGCAGATAAACTAACCGGTTGGTTTTATTTATTTATTAAAGTTTTTTTATTATTTAAAAAAATAAATAAACCAAAGTTTGCTGGGTAAAGTTTGGATAGCAATCCTTCTTTTCTGAGTAGTAATAAAAAAAACCTAATAACCTAACCAATCCAAGACGGATTTGCCTAGGAAGGATTTTTCAGGCCAACATTAATTTATTGTTTGCATTACTCATTAATGGCAACTCTTGGTTGAACATATTAGAACTTGCTCAGTGCAAACGAGGCTCGTCTTCGTCATGCGACTACTTTGCATCGACCAATGAGAGGTCAAGGATATGACGAACTCTCGACCAATGAGCATCGAGAATATTGGTTCGTAATCCGGGGTCTAGGAACCTTCCAGGATGTGCAATACCATCATGTGTTTAGTTTGTACGGAGCGTATTGTATTGTATGTCTACGGAAAGCACAACCATGGAAAGCACACCCAGAAAATTCAAGCCAAATGGTTTGTAATACTGGCTGTACTCTCCAGAGGTGTGCATTTCATGGTTGTGCTTTCCATACAATACGGGCTCCCCCCAGTATGTCTTCAGACTTAGGCATTAGCTTATAATAGTAATAGTCTGTGGTAGGTATCTTTAGTAAATCTGTGGTTGTGGTGTGGTAGTAGGCATTAGGCCTAGTTTACGCGTATATAGTGCATAAGTCGTTAATTTTAACTTAATTTTAAGTTAAATCATGCGTGTAAACAGGTAATCTAGTAAAAAAGTAGATAACTAAACAATTAAGTGATTAAGTAAACACATAAAATAGAATTCATTCCATTTTTCCACACTCCTCCGTGGGCATGGTTTTGCCACTTGTGTTATGCTCGTTTGGACAGGAAATTTAACTCATAATATGTGACTGCGTGGTACTTAGGTTTAGGAGATTTTGAAAAAACACACAATGGAAAGTGGCATGTAGATTATTTTAATATTTAAGGTGTTAATGCATATCGCATTGAAGTATTCGCTTTTAGTATTGTGGTTTCACTTTACTAAGTGATTCTTCTGTTATCCTAAGTGCGCTGATATATCTTGCCAGTTGTTTAGATAGAAGTGTACTGGCACCAAGCTCGTTTCTCCTACTAATCCATTTTCTCTCCCACAAAAGTTAGAGCTTCTCCTGCTCCTCCAAAACTTCATTGTTAATTTCTTCAGTAACTTCGCTCAGCGTATGAAGAATAAAAACAAAGCAAATAAACACGTTCATGACTGTATTTCCCATAATGGATTTCCTAAGAAACATAATTAGTGAGTAAAATCTGTGAGGATACCAAGTAAGGAGTGGTCAGAGTCACGTTCAAACTTAACATTTGGCACATGGCTTCATTTTTGCAATTAGTTAGCATTCCACGTAACAGGTTGCAAGCCCATTGCTGCTTATTGAAACACTAAATGTTGGCACATGCCTTCGAATTTTTGATTATAAAGCATGCCGGTTTCCTCACGATGTTGCCTTCACCGTTTTGAGCCAGTAATAATGCGCAGTGACATTTTATTAAGTGGAAAAAAATCATTAGTGCACGACCGAGTTCGAATCCACAACCTTCGGATCAGAGTCAGAGTACCGCCTACTAGGCCAACTGTTGGCTTAATGGGTGGTACTCCTACTTCTAAACCGACTTCTAAGCCGTGTAACACGACTCTGCACGGATGAAGAATCACTGAGTTTATAATCGCACGCACCTCACTGGCCATTGCGGAACAAACGCAAGAGCTTTACTAAATTACTTTAAGATCACCTAAAAACGCAAGGCTACTCAAAATTAACTTAAAATTAAGTTAAAAATTTAGTAGGAACATAATCAATTAATACGTATAAACTAGCCCTAATATGATTTCCAATGTGTATTTTGTAGCACGTCGGACCACAGACTAGTTAGTGTGGAATTATCACAGACTAGATAGAAAATAACATAACAGTAATCCAAAAATGTATCAATGATAAAATAATATAAAAATTTACCCTGTGATGTTATAGAAATTTTACGTGTTGTAGCACGCACAACGTTTGTTGTTATGTTGGTCAACTTGAGTGACATTAGTGCAACAGAGATGTCACGATACAATTATGTTCAGGAAAAACAGAATAGCAATAGAACCGAACCGAACAGTGGGTATCCATACATATGATACCCAAAATTAAACGATCCGACCGAAAGAAACGTCAAGCTCGAGGCAAGTCCTGCCAGCTTAGTCACTTTATTGCTCTATCTAGCTTCTTTTTGTAACATAACGGTAGTTAAAAAAAAGCGGCTTTATTAAAATTTTATCAGACAAATTATAAAAATAATATTATCAACTCAAATAAAATGTATGTATATATATATATATATATATAATAATAGGTAGGTTTTTTTTAAGTTCATCAAACATTTGAGTCAAAGAGAAATAGTTTTTTGTAAATACATACATTATTATATTATAAAAAGAAAATATCCTAGTTCAACTCGAATTATTCAAGCCGAAGTTGGCGACATTACACTGAACTACGAAACGACGCCATATTGTTTTGTTC
The DNA here is from genome assembly GCA_958496245.1 of Perizoma flavofasciatum. Taxonomy (NCBI): domain Eukaryota; kingdom Metazoa; phylum Arthropoda; class Insecta; order Lepidoptera; family Geometridae; genus Perizoma; species Perizoma flavofasciatum. The sequence continues at coordinate 4,352,954 of OY292425.1, read as the reverse complement.
CAATGTATTGTAAATTTTGTGACGGTGGTGTGCATTTATTGTGCTCATTTTTACTAAAATCTGAATAAAATAGTGTTTTCAACGATTCCTTGCGGCTTACAAAGCTAAGGTTAGTATTGGAATATCATTTTTACTCTAAAACATCAAAGGGCTAATGTAGAAACTCGCTTATATCTTACATCAAACGAAACGAGTCGGGTGTGGTGTTGGAATTTTGTTCACGGAGTGTTTATTTTGCTTTATTTCGTAGCCTGTTGTTGAAAGTATCAATCCCGATCCATATTGTACATTTCCTATCTATACTAGAATAATAAATTACTCTGCTGGCTAGTGGCTATCACTTACTAGGACGATAAAATCAATATTTCTCCAAAGTATAGCGCATCATTTGCATGGTATTTTTTCAGACGCAAGGTGTTTTTCTACTACTGAATCATGAGCTATCAGATACCGACGTCTCAAAGCCGCACTAGTAAGTCACAATTTAAGAAACTACTCAGTAAGTAGGTTCTCTATAGGCACCCAGGTACTTACTATGGAAGCTCTGCTACTTGCAAGTTGTTCACACCATTCTTCTCCAGACATTCTGATCAATGTGATAGTGACTCATGATATTAGTATGAGTAATATAGTTTGGAGTTTCCTTTAAAATTAAATTCATTTCATATTTATTTATTGTTGTAGGTAACTTGGCCATTGACAATTATTTTTGAAAGTTGAAACTATATAAACATTTTACCCCAGGGAAGTAATTGCGTCTCTGCTAAACCAGCTACAGTGTGGTGATGTTTGGTTTAAATTATTAATAACTTTTCTGATTGTTTCTTGGATTAAGTTATAATTTTGGCTAACATTTAAAGTAATATATTATTAATTGAAAACGGTATGATCATTTAAAATCATTGTCTTTTAAACTAAGTGAATTTACACTGATTTCTCCCGACCATGCCTAGAAGAATCAGCTTTTTCAGACTAGTAGGTTGTGCATGTGTAATTACATAGCTTAATCTATGTATAATATTTTCAGTGTCTCATAGTAACTATGGTGGTTCTGATGTGCCGATGGCTCCGAGCAAGGAGCAGCAGACACTGCTATGGCAGCAGAACTCTTACCTGGTGGACTCTGGTATCAACTCTGGAGCAGCCACACAGGTATGTACTCTCCTAGTAATCAAAAACTCTCTTGCTTCCAAAAAACAGGCTTATCCCTTCATTAACTACCATAACATATGGATTATTTTGGATTGTAAGAAATCATAGGATTAAAGTTGCTGCAACTCCATGGAAACTCCATGGTAACTTATTTTCTTGATTATTTTTTTGTAAATTTTTTTTTAAAAAGAATAGCCTTGTTTCTTGTCTTTCTTTCCTGGCTTGTTTGCATAGAATGAGGCATTAAAATTGACATTTCAAAGTTATCCTTGTGATTTTAACGTAAAATGAATTTAGACTGTTACTCCAGGACTGTACCTTGCAAAGGGTAATTTCATGTCACGTTTCTTAAAAATTTAGATTCTAAGACATTTTGGTTTCCTTACAATGTCTTCACTACTATTAGAACATACTGTGCATTTTTGTGTGTACATTTTTAGGGTGGAAAATACATTTTTTTATAACAAGATTTGTACCCACGACATATGTATCAAAAGTCACTATACCACCAGTGTAGATTCTGTATTCACAGGTATTTATTCCCAGGTACCATCACTCACCGGCAAGGAAGATGATGAGATGGAAGGGGACCAGCTCATGTTTGACTTGGACCAAGGGTTCGCCCAGGGGTTCACCCAGGAACAAGTTGATGGTAGGTTTAAGCTTAAATCTAGATTCAGCTGAAAAAAATGAAATGCTGGGCATAGGCCTCCCTGAAGAAATGTCACAATAAACAGGATCCATTTCTATCCACTGACTTAGAACAAAAAAGATATAATCAAGAAGTTAATTGACTTACAACAACCACTGTTTTCAAACGTCTTCAAAAAAGGTGGTTCTCAATTTGTTTGTTTTTTTTTTCTTATGTTTCTATGTTATGCGATATCTCTGCCAATTGTAAACTGATTTTAGTGATTTTTTAATGGGTAGGGTATATACTTCAAAGGTGGTCCCATATAAATTTTATGAAAAAATACCACCCCTAATGGTGAAAAAGTGGGGGGTTAAATTTCATATTGTTATGTAAATTGGGTTTTTATTTTTCCAGATTTTTTTTATACAACAAAACAGAATACTTCAATATTATCAAACACAAAAAAATACGCTCATTGACTTCATTATTTGCTCCATGCTTGTGAGGGCACTTTTTGCAGTCCATTCTGGCTCTCTAATTCTTTTCAGTTGTTAATTCATCAGCTTTTAACATTATATCCTCGAAAGGACACATAGGCACATATCTCTATATAGGCACATAGGCAATAGGCATCTTCATTTATGATTTTTAAAGCTTAAAATAAATATGGCCCATACAACACCACCTTCAGAAATTATCCAACGCCTATCTCGAACTTCCCGTTTTCGGTAAAAGTACACACATACCATAGAATTAAAATTATCGTGGTTTGGTATCATTTTAGAATATAATATTTCGTTGACCGTTGAGAGGTCCTTCCTCATGAGCACCGTCCGCGACCACGCTCGACGGTCGTGGGACGGGAAACGTCAGCAGGAGAATAGTAAAGTATGTGGTATAGTCGTAATTATATTCTAAAAGTACATACCACCGGAATTGAAAATCCTCTTTAATTGAAGTCAGTAAAACAAATGGGATGCTTACATCAACCAATTGTTCTTTCAGATATGAACCAGCAGCTATCACAAACGCGCTCGCAGCGCGTCCGCGCCGCCATGTTCCCTGAGACCTTGGAAGAAGGAATAGAGATCCCTTCCACTCAGCTGGACCCTGCCCAGCCAACTGCTGTCCAACGCTTGTCTGAGCCATCTCAGATGCTGAAGCATGCTGTTGTGAACCTGATCAACTATCAGGATGATGCTGATTTAGCGACCAGGTGTGTAGGATCAATGTTTTTGAATAGTAGTTAAGAGTAGCTATCACTCGTGCGTTAGTACACTTTAGGTTCTTACATTTTGATTCGAAGTTACGAAGACATCAGATCAGATCATTAGTGTGTTTTTAATGTTGCAGGGCCATCCCGGAGTTGATCAAGCTTCTAAACGATGAGGACCAAGTCGTTGTCTCCCAGGCCGCCATGATGGTTCACCAGCTCTCTAAGAAAGAGGCTTCGCGTCACGCCATCATGAACTCGCCGCAAATGGTCGCCGCACTCGTCCGCGCCATATCCAACAGCAATGATCTAGAAACTACCAAAGGAGCTGTAGGAACACTCCATAACTTGTCCCACCACCGTCAAGGCTTACTTGCTATCTTCAAGAGCGGTGGGATCCCTGCTTTAGTGAAGCTGCTGTCTTCTCCAGTGGAAGCTGTACTTTTCTACGCCATCACCACTCTCCACAACCTATTACTGCACCAAGACGGTTCCAAGATGGCCGTGCGTCTCGCTGGAGGCTTGCAGAAGATGGTAGCGTTACTTCAAAGGAACAACGTAAAGTTCCTGGCGATCGTGACCGATTGTCTGCAGATCCTGGCGTATGGAAACCAAGAGTCGAAGCTGATCATCCTCGCCTCGCAAGGACCTATTGAGTTAGTGCGCATCATGCGCTCTTACGATTACGAAAAGCTTCTGTGGACCACCTCTCGTGTTCTGAAGGTAAGATAAATATAAAGTCTAGACATACTTTCTCCAACCAGAAACAAAATTGGTGTAGAAAACTTCCCACAACATTTTTTTTATGCAAGTTTTACACCTATTCTGACTGGGCGAACTTGGTGGGTCACGGTCACGGCACCATCATGCGGTGGTTAAGCAGGAGTTGCCTAAGTTAAAGGATAATTTATAGCTTTTGCTCACCGATTTACCTACCTGTAACCCGGATTGTCTTATGTGTAAATAAATCTTGTTTTTCTAAGGAGGTAATGTTGACTAATTTAATAATATTTGTAGGTTCTGTCGGTGTGCTCGAGCAACAAGCCGGCGATCGTCGAGGCCGGCGGTATGCAGGCCTTGGCTATGCATCTCGGCAATCCGAGCGGACGCCTCGTTCAAAACTGCCTGTGGACTTTGAGGAATCTGTCTGATGCTGCCACTAAGGTATATAAATGTCCACCTTGCAAATAGTTTGGTCACCACCCATCGAGAGTATGGATAACTGAATTGGTTGGTATTCATAGAACCCAGCTGTACTACAACTTCCGATTCAGTGGGCTCAGCTCAGTGGGCGAAGTTCCGCCTGATACACAGAAGGTTGCGGGTTCGATACCTGCAGCGGGATGAATGTTTGTATGATTAGCTAATGTTTGTCTCGGGTCTGGGTGTTTTCTATGTATAATATGTATTTATTTACAAAAAAAAAGTATATAAGTAGTATATCAGTGATGTTGTTTCCATAATACAAGCTAGATGATGCTGTGTGAAAATGTCCAGCATTAGTTATTATTATTATTTATTAATTTATCATGTCACATGGAATGATAATCCATGCAAAATGTATTCATTTGCCAAATGTAATATTACTATTGGTATCTTCGTGGAACTGCATGCTGAGTAAGGATCTGAGGAGGTCCATCTCGAGGAATATTATTGTGAGAATGTTTATTTTTTCAGGTTGAGGGCTTGGAAGCTCTTCTGCAGAGCTTGGTGCAAGTGTTGGCCTCGACTGACGTCAACATCGTGACCTGCGCCGCCGGCATTCTGTCCAACTTGACTTGCAACAACCAGCGTAACAAGGTATTTAGAACATTGCGAGATTGATTGACATTGACATTACATGTCATGATAAAGATAAATGATGATGAAGAGTCAACTAAGAATATAGCAGAGCGCTACTATAATTGGTATTGATTTGCTCGAATCATGTTTACATCTGAAGCTGTTTGTATTTACAAAAAAATATGTATATCAGACATGTAGTTCCCATAACACAGCTCTGCTTACTTTGGGGCTAGATGATGCTATATGAAAAATATACAACATTGATTTATTATCTTGCCTGGATACACAACATGCTGCTGGATGCACAAATACTCTAGGGTGCATCAGTTTAAGTTCGTGTGTAAAAAAATTCACGCACAAAGCCCAGTACCTAACCAATAACAGTTCTTTATTTCAACAAATCAATTATATTATGCAGTTCTATCCTTAGTCTCTTAAAAAAAAATATCTTTGTCAAAATAAACGATGTCTTGTTCCTAAGTCCGTAGCTTATTTTGAAGGGATTTCTGAACCCATTTTCCATGAATTCCATTTGATTCCAGGTGACAGTCTGCCAAGCTGGCGGCGTGGACGCACTGGTCCGCACCGTCGTTTCCGCTGGCGACCGCGAAGAGATCACCGAGCCAGCGGTCTGCGCTCTCCGACACCTGACCTCGCGTCACGTCGAGAGCGAAATGGCTCAGAATGCTGTGCGTCTGCACTATGGATTGCCAGTAAGTATCTTATAATTATAAATCCGCCAAGACGAGCCAAAAAAAAAGCAGGGCACTACCTACCTTTTGAAGTCACTCCCATGGACTTGTGAGAAATTAAGTCACTGGTCTTTAATGTTGTGTCATGCAATCTATCTGAGGATGTCCGTCATACAGTCGTAAGCATGTTTATTTTGTTGGCGGTTTAAACAGTCTTAGTTGTGCCTTCAGATCTTGTTAAGGAACTACACACTTACTGAGAATAAACGAGGCACCTAGCTCGGCATCTGTTGGCAACGAAAAATATACAGCACATTAGGTCGCTTCACTAGACTAGCCGCTGGTATCTGGGTTGGCGTCTTTCGAGAGAAAGTTGCTTCGCTACACGCCGCAATTGGCGAGGCTCCTCGCGCGCAGTACGGCCGTTTCCGTCCATTTCTGCGAAACTGATTAATCATAATTTGAATACTGTTGTTCCAGGTGATCGTCAAACTTCTGCAACCCCCATCGCGTTGGCCTCTGGTCAAGGCGGTAGTGGGGTTGGTACGTAACTTGGCGCTGTCTCCGGCGAACTTCGCGCCTTTGCGCGAGCACGGAGCTGTCCACCATCTCGTTAGACTCCTCATGAGAGCTTTCAATGATACTCAGCGGGTAAGCTCTTTTTCATCTTTTCATCTTTTCATCTTTCACTTACAAATTAAGAAGACTCATCGCAAAAGTCGCTGCTACTCAAGCAAGACCTGTATAATCACGACCACTCTGCCAAGAGTGCAGACTAAGAAGAAGAATAATTTCGTTAATCCTTACAGCAACGCACATCATCGGGAGGCGGCGGCGCGGGTGGCGCGTACGCTGATGGAGTTCGTATGGAGGAGATAGTTGAGGGCGCCGTGGGAGCGCTGCACATCCTGGCGCGCGAGAGCCTGAACCGGCAGCTGATCCGTCAGCAGAACGTGATCCCGATCTTCGTTCAGCTGCTCTTCAACGAGATCGAGAACATACAGGTATATCAGGGATAAAGGCTTTTGTGAAATACGAATTATACCTTCTGTATAAGATATGCCCATTTTCCTATCATAGGCGCTTTCACTTTCAAGTTGCCTTTCTTATGGGGCATGCGACTGCCGTCTAGCGTCGTTTACACGTACTGAGTTAATTTTAGGTGACTGTTTTTAAACATTAGATTCTTTAGACACTACGTCTTTTATTTTGACTACTTTTGGTTAAATATTGAAATGCTTCTCAAGAATAGAAAATAGAAATAGAATTTAAATAGTGAAAGCTGTAATTTTGTAATCAAACTCAATTTGTGAGTATTCATATTTTTGGCAACGGCACCGACTAAGTTTCGACTCATTCCGAGAGTCTTCATCCGGGTGAGTGAACGCGACGCTCTCAATCCGCGTCGCGTCGTGCACTGAAAAAAACATCTCCTCCCTTGACATAGACTCCCTGCTGATGTTTTCCCAAGTAACTACAGTATGAGGTTTTTCAAAAAAGTAGTTTTGATTTTTTTATGGCGCGGCAACTCGCGTTTTAAAAAGGTATATAATTTATAGGCTACAGTAACCGCTTACCAACAGGTGGGCCGTATGCTAGTTCGCCTTTTGGCGGTATAAATAAAAAACTAATGTAACTTGGGTATTCCTTGACAAAGTTTTAATATATTGCTTGTTCACAGCGCGTAGCCGCCGGCGTCCTTTGCGAGCTGGCTGTGGAGAAAGAAGGTGCTGAGATGATTGAAGCCGAGGGAGCTACTGCCCCGCTAACCGAGCTACTGCACTCGCGTAATGAAGGTATGCAACGCAAGTATGCGAAAGTTTGTGCCACCGGTTCAAAGGGTAGCAAGTTCATATGAGTAACTTTGGTTTGGAGTTTTTATAGCCGTAAACTACGTTAAAATGTGCACTCCGTAGCATAAATACCGGTCAGTTGTATATGCCGCTACCGGTTACTCGACTAAATGATGATATGTTGGGCTAACGTGCGAGCGAGCCATGACATGAGTTAAGTAGATAGACCAGGAATATCCCATGTCAAGGTACAAGGTATACAAAATTATAAAAATATGTACAAAAAGAGAACTAAGTTTACAGAAGATTTAATGTCCATAATGCTGCTAATTTATGAACATAACTGTTGCTGGAAGAAAACTCTTCTTAGGGTTAAGTTCTGGCCTTTGTACATGTTCTATAATGTAAGTTTTTTATCTGTATTCTCCATGTGTGCAATAAATAATCCAGAGAAACTCAATATTTTGCATACATTGTACTTTCGCTACAGCTTATTCATCTGTCTGTTTGAATTTGTAAGTTTCAGATTCAATTATTTACTTGCAACATAATTAGAGTATAATAAAGACACTAAGGCCCGAATTCATAGTCAAATAGGGGCTCTGACTATTCAGACTATGTGAAAATTCAAGCGCGAATTCAACCTTTATGCACCCAGCCATAAGGCGAATGCTGAATGATGGATTTTGGAGGACCGTTCAACCCCCGACTATGAATTCAGGCTTAAAAGTGTTATCTATAAATCTACAGTGTTATGGATGTATGATGAAATGTTTTCAGGAGTGGCGACGTATGCTGCCGCTGTGCTCTTCCGCATGTCCGAGGACAAGCCTCACGATTACAAGAAGCGGCTCTCAATGGAACTCACCAACTCGCTGTTCCGCGACGACCACCAGATGTGGCCTAACGATCTCGCCATGCAGCCCGACTTACAGGTATAGTGGTGTAGTTTGCTGGTTTTCGTGTTGTTTTGTGAATGTTTCATGTCATAACTATTTTATTACAGCAGTTTTAACTATGAAAGTTAACGTGAATTAGTGCCGTATTAAAGAACGATTCTCTAACTGTGTATCTAGATTCAAGCAACACATACTATCGGTGAAGGCACCCTTTGTTTCGATTCATTTTGAGTCTTCAGTAACGAGTGATCGCCTTGCACATTTCAGCACTTTAATATATCAACACACTTTACTATTTCAATAGGTGGGTTTGGGTACAGGCATAATTGGTGTTTAGTGTGTTTATCACTGAGTTATTTATATTTATAGTGGTGTTTGATTTCACAAACGAAATGAAAATAGGTAATTGGCTTCTAATAAAAAAACTCTAGCATCCAATTAAAAGCCATTCTAATGAATGGGCTTGGAATGCCTAGTTGTGACTTCATTTAATTGCGCGTAAAATTACCATATATAAATATTTGGCTACCAAAATAAAGATTTGTTTAATCTAATTGGTCAAAACATTCGGTGCCGCGTAATGAATGGCAAACGAAGACAAAATGATGTTTAAAAGCTATTCTCAACTAATAGAAAATCCTAATGAACGACCATTCAGGATTTCACTTGCAGCCTTATTTTATTTTTTGTTTGTTTTCTTTGTTTAATTTCTCGCCCGTTCACTAGGACATGCTCGGGCCAGAGCAAGGCTATGAGGGGCTGTACGGCACGCGACCCTCGTTTCATCAACAAGGTAAGAGCTACCATCAGCTAGCTTCGTAGCTGGTTTTGACAACTAACACCCAGGTGGTAGGGTTTTTGAAAACAGATATTACAGATTTTTTGATTCTTTTGTATTTTTTGTTCGCCTGACTGGTTGACCACAATGCTGGCTCTTTTGTTGTCTTATTGAGGTATTTGTAATAAATAAGCATCGATGGCAGTTGGTGCCTTAGAACCTAACAAACCGGAAGAATCAGTGAAACTTGTAGTACTGACAATTCAAAGTATAAGCACTTTGTAGTTTCGTATTTCACTGCTAATACAAGTGCACGTGACTTATCACGCTGCAAAAGATCCTTTATCTGCCCTAAGTATCTGTGCGTCGATACATTTTGTATGAACTCTTTCTTACAAGATGTACCGACGAAACCACCGATATTTTAACGCACTGACTCGCCCTACATTCCTTGCACGTCCACGGTTAGGTGTGAATAGTCCTTTAGTCAAAGTCGTACAAAAAAAAACAACTTTCGAGCTGATATTTTGAACTATTACTTTACTGTAATCTTTTACACTATACTTTTATTCTTTCTGGTTTATTCACCAAATTATTATTCTTATAAACACTTATCTTAGCAGCACCACTTGTAACGGTTTGGCAAAAGAGGGTTGATAAAGTTTTGCCATACCTTTGCTATAAGGTAATGGCAACTTATACACAAGATTCTTTTTCAGTTTTAATACTTCTTTGCTGAATTATATAGTATTTTATGTACATGACTGTATAAATACAATGTTTTCTCTCTTCTTTACATGCAGCTTAATCCGGGACCTATCTATCACTAAAATCAGGTGACGGGAATATTATTTATATTTGTGTTTTTCATGCATTTCACATACCGTTTACTCATATTTTGATGCACTAACATGCGTGGGTGAATCCTTACTAATCAAAGAACAGTAACTATATTAAAGGCTGCGATAAACGCCTCAAATATCAAGGCTTGGACAGACTTGCTTCTAAATAGATTTATATAATGTTTGCCACTTATTGCTTACATCTGCCTAAAATACAATGATGTTCCCTAACAGGTAAGTATTTGGTCATTACAGCCATTTTAATCTTTGTGTTCTAATAATATATTTGTGCAATAGTAATGCAATAATTGTGTCACATAATAACAGAGTCCACTTCACCTTTACATTAAAGCAAGTAAAGGACTACTAAAATCCCACTTATATTCACGATTGAACTGGTCGAGGGTATAATTTGGATTTGATCTCTATTAACATTCAGATTTTGTGTTGTTGTACCACTGTACTCGTTCCTGATACCCACGATACAGGTTATCCTAGTGTGGGGTCAAGACTATGTGTCGTTTAGGTAATTATTTATTACTAGCGTATCTATGGTTTCATGGTTCTTGGCAAATTTTATTTTGATATATATTTCTTACTAATATAGTATACTAGTAGACCTTTGCTCAGCAATGGGATGGGACGGAATAGGTTACTGTGATGGGTGTCAGTTTAAGGGACTAGAACTAAGGGCTTTCGTGCTTCAGAGCACGTTATATATATTATAGGGCACGTTAACATATAAAAGCTACACCGAAGGCCGTCGGTAGGGTTAGAAAATCCAGAGTTAGTTACTTGCTTAAGCAAACGTATGCCTTAGCAATAAGTCCTCCAAGAACTTCACTGTTTTGCGGAAGTATTTAATAAATTACTTATAAGAAATTCTTAAAAGATAAAATGCTTTCGGCTATAAAAAAATAGCGTTATCGCTATTTTTTTTCCATTCACCCACATAGACACATCCCGCTAAATGAATTTCCTATTATGCTCTTTCAGGATACGATCAAATTCCGATAGATTCGATGCAGGGCCTCGAGATCGGCAGCGGTTTCGGCATGGACATGGATATCGGCGAGGCGGACGGAGCGGGCGCGGCCTCGGCCGATCTCGCCTTCCCCGAGCCGCCGCATGACAACAACAATGTAGCCGCTTGGTACGACACCGACCTATAGACGCTATACACCTTTCAAGCTTGCAAGCCTCGAGGAAAGTTTGGTACTTTTTGCGCGAAACTCAAACAAGTACGGTTACTGAAATTTTCTGCGTTACGCTAATAATAATGCATTTATTTACACACAGAATAATATCTCTACCTAAGCAGGTATGTATGTTCAAAATAAACAAATGATAAAGTTGTGCCATCTAAAGAAAGTTGCAACCGAAAATTTAAACCAATAATTTGGTTGATTATTATTGCTAGTAGAACGCAGAAAATTTTGATATACTATGAGAGGCAAGTTCATTTATTCAAATTCTATACCTTGATGTGCCGTGTCTAGTGTATCGTCCAAATATAACGATGTCGTGCCGTATAGTGTGAAAATGCTCTATCTCTGACCCTGTGTTACAATGATCGATTCTGGCGATGTTTCATTTTGATTTTAACATGATATTTGTTTGTTTACTCTGTTTGTGCTCTATTAACAAATGATTTTGTCATGGATTCTTTCAGACATACTTTAGCATATATTTTTCAATAATGCAGTCGCAATCAAATCAATGTTCAATGTAGCAAAGCAAGTTACTGGTTCCTGATTTCGTTTCGGCTGCATTGCTCTAAAATATATCAAAACGCATTTGCACCTCATCTAGAGCTATTACTTAAATGTCTATGTTATTTTGTTTATGATTCATGTAATTTAGTGTGTTATATGATTATGTTTACGTTTTATTCAAGCATTTACAAAATGGATAGCACAAAACTGTAACATTTTTATGTCTATTTTCCAAATTACGCTAAGCCAGTCTTAGTATGATGTGGAGAAAATGACTATCGATTCATGCAGTGCCATAATCATCGGTACACAGAATATAGTGTCAAGAGTTTTTAAGCTGTGCTATACCTTCTGACCGGGCAATTGCAAACTGTGATACAAAAGCATCTAAAATCCGGTAAAAAGAGCTTGTTTTTATTATTGGTGCTATGTTTGGAGAGCAATTGGATTATTATTGACTTTTTGACTTGGATTGGATTATTATTGATAAATATTTCTTCGCCAGACAACGCCCTGCATTGGTTTTATCGTCATTTATGTACGCGTACGTATAAAATGCGTGTAATTGGATGATAGGGTAAATATTATAAGTTTTTCTATAGGCTTTAAATTCGTATGATATCGTAGTATATGTAATGGAATTAACTTGAGCAAAGTATTCGTTTGATATAATGATCGGTAGCAGACGTGGTCATACGTTTCAATTGATTGATTATTTTGCAATTAATAAGACTGTTTGATTGAGTGAGGCATGGTATTTAAATTATTTTAAAGATTGACTGCCATTTTCAACTTTATTATCCCCATAGATGATTGAAATTGTAGATTTATATGTGTGTACTGGAATTAGCCATTTTCATGTACGAATTTGGTGTAGAATTAAGTTAAGGCACGTATTCACTGTAAACATTATGTTTATACACTTTTCAAAAACAAGAATCTACGAGCTTCTGCTACACTGAAATATTGCGAGTAACAAAAGGTGTTTCAAAATAAAACTAGAGCATAAAGCTCTCAAACACAGTTTCCAAAAACTAAATATTTCTGGACGCTACAGAAATCAGCTACTTTTCTATACAAAATGTTTACAGTGAATATCTTGAGTATATCATGATGACAGCTGTATTTCCCACGGAGTAGTTATAATTAGTTTGTTTGTAAGCGAATATGTTTTCTATGTGACTATTACTCGATTTAGACATTCAATTTCTAGTAACAAAAATAAACCCTTGTAGATTTTACTGTTTAAACTTCGCACCGTAATGGGCCATAGACAGTTCTTTAGGAATGCACTTTTAATCGTAATAGCAGACTTGATATCAATTAGAATAATGTAATCGTTAGAAAGTAAGATTGAATTTTTAGAATCCTATATTAATTTTTCTATTTTATATTTAAAATAACTAACTTACCAATGTTTTTATATTATTATCGCGATAATGAAAGCATTGTTAGAGTACTAATAATAACTTTGACCATCATCGTATGGGATATGTTTGAAGTAATAAAGTACATTAATTTAATCTACATCTAGTTTCATTTTATTAACCTCTTCCTTATAATAAAAAGTTATTCAAAAGCTAATAATTGATTTGCTTAGCTAACAGGAAATGAGTTCGCCATGTTTGATTGGCACAACACTAAAGATGAAAAAAAAACAAGCAGAATAATATATGTTGCCTGATTCTTGAAGCTTGGACGCGCGCAAGGACTGGCGTAAACTCACATTATTTTTTTACCCCCTTATTCATAATCACTTGTTAACTTTAGCAGCGTGCTAAAAGTTCACAGCCTCTATCCTTTGTTTAGTGTTTGAAAAGAAAAGTGTTATAGCCTAGCGACACTGCTAAGTTAGTGTTTATGAATAAGAGCGTTAATCTAACAACGTATGGAGGCTAAAATTCGACGTATATGATCCTAGGGATTTTAATGAATAAAAAAATAATATTAGTTTTGTTATATAGGTAGGTATTAGCTAAGTGTTCCCTAAACTATTCGAGACCTCAGACATGGGTTCCTTTTGAGGGGTGGTTTTGACTAAAGGATTTTCTGAAATTCAACTCAGAAGTTTCTATGGAAAATATAAAGCGGACAAATTTCCAGTTCCCCTAGTCAGATATTTCTGAATTCGCGTCCAATAAATATTATTATGTAGCGTTGTACCTACGAGAAAGTAGGTATAAATAGGTCTATTGAAACCACACGTCTGTCGACAATATCAGCTAAAGACGCCGTGACATGACTATGTAGCCGTAAATTGTAAGGGGAGACCGCGACGACGCAAGATGCAAGTTCCCTACCTTTGTTGTACCTACCCTACCTTACCTTACTAGGGTCACCATGTTTTACGCAAAATAAACGTGACTCCATTACACATTAAAATATCACGAATTCTCACTGAAATTCTAGGCTTTGTTATTCGTCTACTAAGAATTGTCTAGTATGTAGATATTGAGTTGGTGCCAATGAGCTTCTTGGCACCTTGGTTTGTGTGCAGAATCCAAGGCTGCCTAAAAACAAACATTGATGGAAGTACCTAGAAATGTATACATCAGTAGACCAGTAGGTAGAAATACCATGCAGTAGACTAACCGGCAGAGTAGAGCCCTGGACGAAGGAATTCCTGGAGTGTACATCTATTATAGATTATAATATCCTATCCTACTTCCTACTAATATAATAAATGCGAAAGTTTGTGTGTGTGTGTGTAAATGTTTGTTACCACGTATCTCCGTAACTATTAAACCGGTTTTGATGAAATTTGGAATGTAAATAGTTTAGGTTCTGGAATAACACATAGGCATATCTTATTTTCGAAAGTCAACCCCTAACGGGGTTAAGCAGGTTAGGTGGTAAAGTTTCTATGGAAAAAAATTTTTTGACTCGCTCAACACTCTGTACAAATAAACTTTCAAGTCAATAATAAAATATTTATGTTTTATTTTTTCAATACTACCCTTTGGGGCTGTGCAATTGAGTTCTAAACTTGTATAAATTGTAATCCTTGGTTCGATTCATTCAAAAGTTGATGGGCATAGTTTGAAGCCTGGAGACATACCACGCGGGCGAAGCCGCGGGCAACAACTAGTTAATAATAAATAAAAAATGCTGGTCATTTTTCACACAGCATCCTGTAGCCCTAGAGTAAGCAGAGCTTGTGTTATGGGAACTAGGTACATATTATACACAGAAACCACCGCTGTGATATAGATGTTATAGATGATCTATACCTACTAATAATAAAGCTGAAGAGTTTGTTTTTTTTTGTTTGAACGCGCTAATCTCTAGAAGTACTTCTACCTATCAGTCCGATTTGTTTTGTTTTTTTTGCATTCGATAATGTAATAGCGCGGGCGGGAGATACGAAGCGACGCTGTGGGCTAGGGGTCGAGGGTGGCGCGGTACAGCTAGGTAAGTACTTCAATAAAATACGATTATCATCGAATATGTGACATAAGACATTGGAAATTAAATAATTGGACTGAACTCTATTGTTGGACAAAACCTCATTTAAATGCATTCAAGTAAGTACCTACTCTGATAAAAATATTTACTTTAAAATCAAATAGTAGTAATTAATAGTTGTAAATTTTGAATTGAAAAAAAAACTTGCAAATGACGAGGCGGTATGGTCCTATCAGCAAAAATGCCTGTCTCAAAAGGACGAATAAAAATTAATTCCAGTCTGGTTTCTAAAATGAATTAATAGCTGGAGTCTTGAAAAGAATTGCGATTAGCCCAAAAAAAAACACATTTATCTAATAACATTTTCTATACTTTTATTTACAACGTTATAATTTTTTTTTAATTAAACATGCGAGACAAGTTAAAGCTTTGGTTAACTGAAAAACGAAGTAGTGCGAAAACGCCACAGAATGGTGACCCTAGCCCCCGATTATTATGCACAATTAGAACTAGACCGAGACGCGTCTTGCACCAACTCTGAACTTCCTAAGGTATGTGGGGAAGTATATCTACCTACCTTACTACATATGGTTAGTCTTGTAATTGATGTTCGGCGAAACCACAGTGCACGTTCACATATAGTTGAAAGATATAAGACTAGATAAATAAATAACTTACCTAAGTGATTGATTAGTTCTGAGATGAATCACTACCGAACATTTATTGCAGACTAAATTCAACTAAGTATTTTTAAGCTTTTATGTCATAGTATTTTCTTGGAAGGAAGGAGGTGCAATAAACCCTGAATCAACGAAATATTCTTAAGCAATTTTCTTCATCAAACATGACTCATTGTTTTAATAAATAATATCTAATTCATCTAAGCGTCAAAGGTAAAGTCAGACCTGGACTTAGGTACATACGTTACGCAACGCATGTGATGCTACGATCTGGTTACCCCCCAGACTCCATAAGGTTCAATTTTGACAATAATTCTGAACATGGAATTTCAAAATCAAAGATGGTGACTCACTTCGGTGTGCTCATTCGACCACGTATACGCAACGTACCTCTTGTTCTGTGCAACGTATACCTAGCCTAGGGTACTTACGTGCGGCGCAATCTGTCAGCAGTCCACATCATAATCCGTTCAGTAGAACGGATTATGATGAAACTCTACAGTAATATAGCTTATACATCAGAATAACACATAGGTTACTTTTTATCCGGGTACCACGCGCGCGAAGCCGTGGGCAGAAACTAGTAACACGTAAGTCCTAAAAACACATGCACCTAATGCACCTATTGTACCGAATATACTTTTAATGTAGACTCTTTTACATCATACCATCTGTTTTACATCATTTATATCATAGACTCATGAAATAAAAAAAACTTTCAAAATTAATGGGAATAAAATTATATAATAAGCTCCCACAAAAACTAAAGTCTATCGAGACGGCTTCAACGGCTTCATTAAACAAGTAAAAACGCTTATTTTAGACAAGACATTTATACCATAAATGAGTACCTAAAATGGGTAGATAATTAACATATAGGATACATTTAATTTGACTGATTATTATTATTTACACATAATTGACTATGCCCCCACATACAGTGCAGACTAAAGATTTCAGATACCTATACCTACCTATCATGTTTATTAGGAAGTAGAGTAATCTAACTAATAGTCAACGAAGACGCCTTTTTACAGCGTTTGTCTATTTTAAACCCACTCATTTAATTTAGTGCCTATCCAAAATGTTTGACGAGTCAAGGATTGCTATGCTTACCATTAAGTAAATCTTACTATTAGTAGGTAATGTGTATCATCTTTGCCAAAAAATAATTCTGATTCTGATTCTTTTAGTCCTATGCATGCCATAGACAGGATACCAGCAGGTCAACCTGAAATTAGTTTAATTAGGTACGGATGGATAGTGGAAAACTTTATGTGAATGTTTGAGATTCTGTGAGCGTGATGTGTGTATAGATAGAAAATTCTTTATTGCACAAAATAGTATTACATAGGCGAACTTATTGCTAAAAAGCATTATCTTCCAGATAACCTTTGTGTATTGTGGAAAAAGATGTGAGAAAAATATGAATATGTAGTGATTATGTAACGCAAATGTTTTAAAACACCTAGATAATTGATAGTAATATAGTAATGTGTAAGTATTTATCTTTATGTCAGCTAAATTTATAACAGTAGGTATTTAATTTGACATCTTAATTAATTTCGTAGAATTTTTATTTTTATTCCATGTTATAAGTGGCAACCTGTCACGTGGAATGCTAACTACTTGCAAAACACGGGCATGTGCCAAATGTAATTTTTGGACGTGCCTACTCCTACTTGGTAGATATCCTCAAAGATCTACGCACTGAGTATCATGGGGAATTTAGACGTGAGCGTGTTTTTTTTTAAACCGATTCTTGCTAGCACCCTGTGTCTCGAACTTTTTAACGCATGTTTTATAATGTTTCATACTTCATGCGGTAGGTATGCATAATTTCAAGCATTACTGGGGTCTAGACAAATACCACTTTCTGTTGGCGTTAACGCCTGCGGAAAGATTGAATTGTATGGGAATGACATTATTTGTGGGAATGTCAAGTGACAGCTGCCAAGTTTTACCTTGATAAATTTGCGTTATCGTGTAAGGAAAAGTAAGCGTGAGGTATTTGTCTAAACCCTGCGGGGCGATCACACTAACTCATGGCTATCGACATCGCAATCAATTTTGACACAAATTCCTTATTTTAATGGCCCATCCATCCAAAAAACGATACGTCCAATAGGTAATAAATTTTGTTCATTCGCATTGTCCATCTATGGCTCATCCAGCTTACAAATTAGCGTGATACGATTCATCCCATCCGATGATACCAGCCATGGGAAATTAGTGTGATCGCACCGCTGGTCTTATCTTGAGGTCTAACCCCGCACAAGTCACATGTCACAAAACATAGAAAGTTCTTCGTCACGTGTCATTCACATGGGAGATTCCAAATCACAGTCCGAACCCGGCAATTACACACATACTCATCTATCTTTCATAGGGAGTAAACGGTTTTCGGTCTTTTCCCGTAGTACCGATCGCTAGTAATTAGTAGGTATCAATAACCCATAAACCCTATCAGAATCGTGTATGTTTCAAAATCGTGTAGCTGGTTTTATCAAATTATAGTAATTATTGAGGAGTGAGCCTGTTGTCAGCAATTATTGTTCCAGAACTTGTGTATCGGAGAATATGTGTGTAGGTAAGTTGAACAGTGAATATGGAAATTGTGTTGGTGCATAAATTAAATTGTAAGGTCGTCGGTAACCTGCTATTAATATCCATACCCCATGTTTATTTAATCGAACAAA
Organism: Perizoma flavofasciatum; assembly: GCA_958496245.1. Taxonomy (NCBI): domain Eukaryota; kingdom Metazoa; phylum Arthropoda; class Insecta; order Lepidoptera; family Geometridae; genus Perizoma; species Perizoma flavofasciatum. Next base: position 4,334,667 of record OY292425.1, on the reverse strand, counting down.
TTATAAAATACTGTTTTCTGCCCACGGCTTCGCTCGCTGCTACCTGAATAAAAGGGCGCCGTTGTGTTTCAAATATCATCGGAATTGCTTCAGCTGTTCCTCAGATATTTAGCTACAAATATCCAAACTTTCGTAATTATAATATAAGTAGGAATATATAAATAATGCTGGACGTTTTCACAGTATCATCCAGCCCAAACTGAGCAGAGCTTGTATTATGGGAACTATGATGACTTGATATACATTATGTAATACTTATATACTTTAATTTTATTGGAAATACATACATATTATACCTACATAGAAAATACCCAGACCCGAGACAAATATTTGCATATATAAACATTTGAACCGCGGCGGGAATCGAACCCTAACGTCTCAGGCGGGCCTTCGCCCACTGCACCACAGAGGTCATCAAAACCTCTATAGGTTCTATAGGTATATATTAATACCTATAAAAATATTTTTACCTATAATATCTATATAGTCTGCATTTTCTAAATAAAATATTTCTGGACTGAAAAACTTCTCAAACTTGGGATCTTGGATAGAACTAGTCTATGTAGTTATTCTTTATTTCGTGTTGTGACTCTGCAAAACATGTTTAATGATCCTGTCTAGGTACTGATCAAGTTTTCACACCAAACGACCTTAGTACAAAATTACTTACCTTTTTTATAGACAACTCGTATTGGCTACTCGGTCCGATCATTGACCTAACGTAGGGTAACCAAGAAAGAACCCATTACTGTGATATTAAACGATAAATAAATTACTTCTCTACATACCGTATTCAGAGTTGAGTTAGTAATATCGGCTATTTCTGATTAACACTGATAAAGATAGCACCCAAAGGTCGTCTGAAAGAGATCGCTTTTAAGCGATAAGACCGACCATTGTAACTTTAGTTTTTAATGTGTTTTTTGTTGATTTATAAGGTATACCTACAATAAAGTATTTTCATTATAATTCAACCAAAGTGTCGGAGGTTTTGTTAAACAGAACAACAAGGATTTTGAATGAAACAAACAAACACGCTAACGACTGTAGGTATTCCCTCTGATGTATATCCTCAGATTCATACTCAGTGCGTATATCTGTGAGGTTACCAATCATTGGTAACCTCACAGATATACGTTATTTCTTATTTATATAAATAGCGTAAGTAAACTAGTACTAAAAGGGGAACTGTCACTGTATGCCGACGACACCAGCCTATTTTACTTTGGATGTGACATGGGTTTAATCGCGCAAGATGCTCAAAAAGATCTTGATCTTCTTAATGAGTGGTTTCAGTATAACTTATTAACGCTTAACGTGACCAAAACGCACTACGTAATATTCTCAGCCAAAAATAAAGTAATATCAAACTACGAACCACTTAAAATTAACAACATAATAATAGAAAAATCAGAAAACGAAAAATACTTAGGCCTTATACTTGATTCGCATCTATCTTGGAAACCACACATTATGAAGATTAAATCTAAACTAACATCACTTAATGGTGCGCTCCGTGGGATAGTTCGTTGTTTACCACGTAACATACGGTACACCATTTATAACTCGATAGTGAAACCACACATCGATTATTTAATAGAAATATGGGGTTCAGCAGCTAAAACCCATCTTAACCTATTACAAATATCACAAAACAAACTCATCAAAAGATTATTTAATTATGATTATCTCACTCCAACTATAAAACTTTATAAAGAAACAAAATTAATGGACATAAATAAAACTTACAAATACTATACATGCTTATTAATCCGGAAAATATTATACAAAGCCATACATACTGATATTACTTTTAAATTTAAACGCCATACCCAGAAAATGCGACTAAGAAGCGCCAATAAGCTAATACTACGTCCTCCAAGGACTAATTATGGTAAAAAGAATATAACTTTTGAAAGTGCAAAAATTTATGACCAACTACCGAATATTACAAAAGAAACAAAAAACACGCATAAATTTAAAAAGTTGCTAAAAAAATATCTATTTAATAAAGCCCCAAATCAGTAATAGAAAAAAGATACTTTTCTTGTCACTTTTAGTAAATGCTGATCTGTGTACCCGTCCTTATAATTAGCAAGTATTGGTCTTGTCGGTCATATTTTTTCAAATCTACCCACCTATATTTAACTTAATTAATGCTAGTTGTGAATGTTTTGGTAGGCATGGTATTATTCTAACTTAATAATAATTGTTTTTGTCACTTATGTTTACCTATTCTAGGTTAGTTTATAACACTCGCTCGCGTATGGCAACTATTTAAGTACCTATGTAATATTTTGTTACTTATAAGTTCTCATCTAAGTGAATTATAAATTCTTATGAGAATAAATTCTTAAACCAGAAGGTGTAGAGGAAGGCAAAACATTATATTTGACACATGTCGACACAGTCAAAGTAACTTCAAGTAATATATTATGTATATTATGTTGTATATTTAAAATAATAATGCTGGACATTTTTTCAAAACTAAGCATAGCTAGTATTATGGAAACTACATGACTTATACTGATATACCTTTTTTTTTGTAAATACATACATATTATACATAGAAAATACCCAGACCCGAGACAAATATTTGCAGATCATACGAACATTATGTCCCGCGGCGGTAATCGAACCTGCAACCTTCTGCGTCTTAGGCGGGCCTTCGCCCACAGCACCACATAGGTTGTTAAAACGTATTACTAGCAACATAATAAATAAATAAATAAAGCTTAGAATATAGGTATTGGTGTGACAGGTTTGAAAACCTATTGCCTCTATTGGAATAGGTTCTAACAAACTGATGGCACATAGGAATATCTTTGAACATAGGAGGCCTATCTTTGAATATTAGTTTCTAGAGCACGTCGGTTTCCGAACGATTTTGCTTCGCCGTTATTTTTATGATTAAAAACCATAAAAATAATACCGATGCAGCTCATGCATGTAAATGCTCGTATATATATTACGAGTGGAAAAATGGACTGGTAATAACCGATGGAATTATCCATCGTAAGGAATTCACTATACCGGGTAACACGGCTGAAGTGTCTGATGCATATAGGCATGGCCTGCATTTGACGTGTGGTTTTCGCGGGCACTGAAACTGTTTTTCATTACTTGCCAGAGAGGACGACGCGGTGATTCAGTGTCAAGTATGTTTTTCTGCTTTAATATAAAAATACTGTTATTGTATGCAAATCGGTTCGGCCGTTACGAAGATATTGTTTGGGGTCAAACTAGGCTCCTGTCTAGGCAATGCAGCATTGAACAGTGGTCAGTTGGGTCAGTGTCAAAGTTAAAATATATTGATAAATTAAAATCACAAGGATCACTTTGAAACGTCAACTGCGCTGGTTTTCAGACAGGGCTCTTTGAAAATTATTAGCAACAAACATTAATATTTTTCGATTTATACTATTAGTAAAGGTCTATGACGTGGGTAGAGAATATCCGATGTTCAAAATGTCTTGTGTATAATTTCTGCGAAGAAGGACAGATTTGCTTGTAAAGATAAATAAATAAGTAATGCTGGATAAATATCAAAAAAATCTCGTAAATACGAGTACACACTACACACAGCATCATCTAGCCCCAAAGTAAGCCGAGCTTGTGTTATTGAAACTAAATGACTGATTAATGGATATGTTGAGCTTGTGTTATGGATCAACTAAAAAAAAACTATAGACTTCTAAGGACTTTTACTATGTTCTTTGCAAATATTTTTTTTATTTCATTTTATTTGGAAGCAATGTAAAATGTTGCTTTGAAATTGCCAGGTACTAATCTGTTTTACGACAGTCGTTATAGGCTGCACCCTCTACATCCCCTACAGGTTTGTTTACGAGTGTTTAATAAACCACGGTTTTTGTGGCCTTCGTTAGATAATATGGGTTTTATGGTCAATAAGGCATCTGTCCGGTTTAACAAGGTGAGGGGTTGAAAAATCAGTAAAAATATATGTATTTTCTGATCAGGAAAATCATATAATTTCTAAATACCTAGCTTAAATTATTTTAATTAAGTAGCTTATCTTTTATTTATGTACTGAATATGCCTCACAGAAGAATAGGTGCCTACGGCGTTTTTCTTCCCGTTATGTGGTGTTTATCCAGTTTTGCTATTGATTATTTGCTAACAAGTTTTATTCACAACAAAGTGAAACAATTTGAATAACCTGGAAAGTTTTTTAATTATTCTAATAAGGTACGGCACGGCATCGATCGTATATACCTGCCAACTGTTACCGGATTAATGTCTGAGAGTTTTTACTACTTTTTAAAAGCTTCGCTATCTGCCATTTTATAACCCCCTGAGGTTAGAGCGGATTTACGTTGGAAGCAGATTACCGTCGGTTTTCTATTGCTTGCCAAAACAAAGCAACTGTTCTGCCTATATAAAGACACCTTGAAGTGAGCTATTTGGCTGAGCAATATATGTTTTTCTTAGGAACTAAATTGGTGGGTCGACGACATCGTCAAAGTCATACCTTAATGCGGGACACACATGACAGAGGGGCAGGCCCCTTTGAATGTGCAAAGTGAAAAGACCTTGACCTAAGCAGTTGATGATTCCAGACTGTAATGCTAATGATAAAATTGCCTTTTTCCTAATGCCCTAGCCCAGGGAACTTTTTATTTCGGCCCTACTTCCCTTTTACAAAGTGCGTGAGTTCATATACTGGTAACCCCAATAGACAGCACTTGCATCACGTTTTGTTTGTAAGTACGGCCTTTTCTTGTTTTATGACCGCCTGCTCTGCTTATGCTTTATTTATAAATTAGATTTTAGTTAAAATTAACAAAGTATTTAGGTATATGCTTCTATCTGCAGATCTGAAATACCGGAATACGGCGAAAATAAATGCAAAGAATAGTAGCAGGATAGAAAGTAAGATGGATCATTATTTCTTTTACTAATTTCTAAGGCTTACTCTTAAACTAAGCCTTGCCTCTTTTTATCGTCGTGGCAGGATTCGTTTTATCGTTGGGATACGATTTTAACTATTTAACTTTTTTTCGACGCGCTAGCATAAAACAAGCTAATTCTAAGCATCATTTGTAGCTTATAAAAGTAAGGAAGTGACCTACTATACAAACCTTATGGCCAGATAATGAAACGCTTCTTAAGGTTTAAGTAGAGTTGGCGCTTTAAAAGCTGTAATTTTCAAATCGGCTTGATGACGCGATTAACGCCTTAAAAACCTTGAACATTTATGTAGCGTTTCCGTTTTTGGACGTTACTCCAGAAATTATGCATTAGAATTATAAACCCCTTATACCTTAGGCACTATGCCAAGTCATTGAACTTCGTGAAACGGTATCGGTTATTCCTAAACTTATCGGAATGGAACTGTAAATGAAATTGTAAAATGTTTTGACACGAGGGTGACCAAGGCATTGCTGTTGACAGCTGCAATTAGAAACGGACCGGACCGGTGTCCGTTCGAGCCGGAATGTTAATTAAATCCAACAAACTTTTGCCGTTCCGCTTTCTATTGCTGTTCTTTGATTAGTTTTAAATTTGTATTGTTTAGTGTGTTTGCTAAAGGGATTTTTTTGTAAACCGGAATTTTCTTGATGGAATGATGGTAGAGTTTCTATCATCCTACTATACTACTACTATTATAAACGTGAAAGTTTGTGAGGATGGATGTTTGTTACTCTTTCACACAAAAACTACTTAACGGGTTTCGATGAAACTTTACAGTAATATAGCTTATAAGTACATCTGAATAACACATAGTTATTCAGATGTACTTAGCTTATGTACATAGCTACTTTTTGTCCGGGTACCATGCGGGCGAAGCCGTGGGCAGAAGCTAGTATAAGAATAAAATAGAATATACAAAACCTATATCTTAACTAACCATCGACTTCGCTCGGGGAATCTACACCTAAACCTTACTCAAAAATGAATCTACCCATGAGTAAAACATTTTTTTTCTTTTTCCTAACAGACAGAATTGAGCATGTTCGATTTGTAAAAACTATCCCTCTTACTCATAATTATTTACTAACTTTATCAACGTGATAAAAGTTGTCTGCCTCTATCCTTTGTGTAGTGTTAGAAAAGACCCTGTCCTTTTGTCCTAGAGTTATTAACCTGCTAAAGTTAGTAAGTAATTATGAATAAGGATATATCTTTAAGACGGCACCTGACATGTTTAACTTGTATCCAGTTAAAGTTTCATGTTATAAGACCACCTTATTTGAAAGTTCTTTTCTTATTATAAATCCATTAAGATTTTAATCTCATTGAAAACGCTCGCTCGCCTCATACAGCCGTTATAATACTAAGACAACAGTGGCCCACATCGCAATGTGCCGGAGGCATTCGCGGAGTCGCTCTTTTCTTAAAAATGGGAAAATTGGACGGTGAAATGAAGGGAGTAGCCTTGTTTTACTTTTATGTAAGCTTAATCAATTCGATAGGTTTTACTTTCAGTGTCATATTGATCTGATCTTGCTGGCACAATACCCACATGTGTGGCGTAAAAGACAAAAAGCCCAATGTTATCGGCTGATTAGATAGATTGATCTCATATTCATTTGTAGAAGAATCCTGTCTTTTTAGTATTTATTTTGGTTAAGAGACTACTCTGTACCATCTCTAACTATTAGCGTGGACGAATATTAAGAGCAGGTTGAAAATTTTGTTTCTTTTTCCTTCGAGGACAGTAGCTAAACGTAGTTATCTAAAGCTCATTTCCACTAAAATTTGACAGCTCCTTAGTTGATGATAAAATTCTACAAAAAAAGTCTTTGCTTAAGCTTTTTTGATTTTAATGCAAACGGATAAAAGAAAGTACATTTTGTTTTGCTAAAAACAATTCAAACGTACAATTTAGATTCATTCGCAAAAAATAATAAATTCATTTCTGACGGCTCCACATCATTTTGTTTAGTCAAACAGCAATTTAAGGGTGATTATTTTAAAACGGTATTCCTTTTGCCTATTTATTACATCTTATCTTAGTACACATAAATTAAAGTCGGTACTGCCTTAAGGTGTGCCAAAGAACCCGGAAAATACTGTTGTTTCTTTTTGGTGAACAATATTTTGGTGGTAAATAATGAAAATAACTTTTTAAAGGCACTTTACTGTTAACATAATGCTACCAATTAATCAACTTATTCTGTAACCTTTGCAGGCTAGTTGAAATTTGTAGGATCCAGGCGCACTAAATAGTTTTAACATAATTTTTTTTCAAAATGTTGACTGTTAATAAAGCCACATAGAAATATCCAAAATAAGTTTTTCAAGTTTTTCTATCAAAATGACAAAACGTCTTCAAAAACGAGACCAAGTGGTAGAGGGGAGAGCTTTCCAAGTGCCCCTTGTTTGTCTAATTAGATCTTTAACGTTCGCTGGTACTTGTTTACGTTTGCTTGAATCTTACGACGCTATAGAAATAATTATACCTAATAAGGCTTTCAAACCAAGCGTGTAGTCGAAATTTTAAGATGTAAATACATAATCTGAAATGTAGAGACGTTGTCATATTTTCCTGCATTTTATATCACAGTCGTTATACTAATAAATGTAAGTCTAACAGTGCGTTAAAGGAGCCGTATGAATCACACCGAATCTCTACACTGTTTCACCGTTGGCGCCATTTGTGTATGGAACTCTTTTTTCTGCTAAGCCTAGCATAAGCATCAAGACAACGGTTTTGTTTACGGAAGAGAAGACAAACAATACTTCTGTTTTCGCCTTTTCATCAGACAAAAGAAAAAAACAGATAAGATGTATTTTATGCCTACGTAGAGGTTTAGCATTTAAGTATCAAGACAGCCTTTTTGTTTACGGAAGAGAAGACAAAAATAACTTCTGTTTCTCCTTTCCGTTAGAAAAAAGAGAAAGACAGAGAAGATGCTTGTCTTTGCCGTCGACAAAACCGTTTTCTTGAGTGCTCATACTTCTGGCGCTGTTGGTCGCCAGAAGTATGAGCACTCAAGTCGGTCGATTCCACTTACAACGTTGAGACTCACGAACTCTATCATAACATCTTTCCGCATGCCAGCAAGCCATAATATAACTTTATAAGTAAGAAGTAAACAGGAAAGAAATCATAATAAATCCGCCCTCGAATAAACGAACTAATCAGTCGAGGGTAGATTTTCGCCTGTGTCTCTCCAAACCTTAGTTGTGAGTTTTATTACGCTGTTGTTAAGGTTCGGATGCAAGTAATTTAAGTTCTGAAACATTTTTCGCTTTAACTTTCCAAATATATCTGGACCTACACTATCCTTAGTTTTTAGACAATAATAATAAATAAATATAAAATAAAATAAGAATTCTGGCGATTTTCCACACAACATCATCTAGCCCCAAAGTAAGCAGAGCATGTGTTATGAGAAGTATATGACTGATATTGTACTTCTACACTAGCTTCTGCCCACGGCTTCGCCCGCGTTGTATCCGAAAAGTAGCCTATGTATTATTCTGATATATAAGCTATATTCCTGTAAAGTTTCATCATTATCCGTTTAGTAGTTTTTGCGTTAAAGAGTAACAAACATCCAGCCTTAAAAACTTTCGCGTTTGTAATAGTAGTAGGATACATATTATACATAGAAAATACCCAGACCCGAGACAAATATTTGCAGATCTTACAAACAATTGTTTCGCGATGGGAATCGCGTCTCAGGCGGGCCTTCGCCCACTTCGCCACAGAGTTCGTCACAAAAATATCTAAAGAATAAATAAATAAACACTCCAAAGACACATATGTACATAGTCCCTCCCCAACAACACTTTTCCTGTGCGGCAACATTTCTTCCGGAATCGAACCAGCACTTTTCCTGTGCGGCTGGCCACTCGCCCGCCGCGCGATCGAAGACGTTATTGTCAACAATATTATTCAATACATGAGGAAAAAGTTGTCTGTGTGATTGAACCTTTGTATAATAAGTATGTATTTAAAAAAAAGTATAAGTATATCAGTCATGTAGTTCCCATTACACAAGCTCTGCTTAGTTTGTGGCTAGATGATGGTGTGTGAAAAATGTCCAGCATTATTACGTGTACGCTTTTTCGGTCAATTTAGTGCTTTGCGCGTCAAAAAAGCTCACGAATTTATTGATGACGTCGACCTATCTACAAACGCCCGACAGATGAAAATCCTTATTTCGCATTCATAATACATATAGTATCACAAATCATTTTTAACCGACAACTTTTAAACTAGATGAATTTATGCCGATTCATCACGATACTACGATATAGTTCTCAGGCCGTTCCATAGATTCGTACATAATGTTATGGGGGTTGAAACTTTGTACAATTCTACTATTATTTGTTCTGTGGTAGAGTGGCAGGAATTTACGAGTCCAATAAAAACAACACTAGGTAAAAAAACTCATTTCATTTACTACAGATAGCCTAATTTAAATTGAGGGGTATGCTGTCATGATTTTTATCATGTGCTCTTTGCATGGAGTGGAGAGTGGATAATTTTTAAGTAACTCGAACTGAAAATAATGTTAACAAAGTCCGGTCTTCTGCGTAATGAACATTTACTAACATTTTACTTTGAAAGAAATGTTGTAATTAGTTTAGCTTAATGATTTAAAAAATACATTATTGAAGACACAAATGATGTAATGCAATACAGTATTCTTAGAATAGGCGGTCTTATCACTGGAAGCGAGTCTTTACAGACTTGTTATGGTATTAATGTGTCGAAGACGCATCGCAGAATCAGATTTGAGGAGTTTCTGGTTTTATCCTTTTATTTACACAACAGATATACATAGTCCTAACCCCACACTAGGATTCCGTGTCGTGGATATCGGGAACCACGAGTACGATGGTACCACAATACCTAGATCCGAATAAAATATCTACAGAACAAATTTGCTCTGCATCGGGATTTGAATCTCTTTTCTATACTACGTTTACTTTGATGATTTACAGGTAAGTTCTTAATCTGTTTGACTAATATGTTGATAATAAAACCCAACATGATCTCATTAAAGGCTCAGATTCACCCCAATCCCGTAATCAAATAACAAATAATAACTGAACAAAAGCAGGCACTCAATCAACGAATAATGAGCTAGCAGATTAGATAAAATGTTCATAGTAAATACGACAAGACAAGACAAGACTGGATATATCGATATTACATACATCCGTGGTGTAACCGGGACGTTAACGGGGCGTGCCATAGATAAGGCGTGTTGTATCAGAGGTAGTTAAGACGTAATGTAAATAATTGAAGAGGATCCAGCAGCGGTATTAACAATTTACCAATATCAGTAAAAAATAATAAAGATAATACTGGACATTTTCACATTTTAGACATTTTAGCCCCCAGAGTAAGGAGAGCTTAATTGTGTTATGGGAACTGCAAGACTGATATGAATGAATGAATGAATGAATGAATGAAAATACTTTATTGTACACTTTAAATCACTGTTTCTCAAAGTGGACGATAACGCCCCCTTTTGGCCCCTGGAGGCCTTAAGGGGGTGGTAGAAGGCTCTAAGATATTGGGGGCGCTAAAGCAGCCTAGAGGGGAAAGTATAGGTTGTTATGTTTAAAAACTTTGGGGGGCGATAGGGTTTTTTTTATTCTCAAATTGGTCGGTGAGAAAAATAAGTTTGAGAACCTGTGCTTTAAATAAATAACATAATAACAAAATCTTATTCTTAGTATAATATTTCTTTTAGTCATGTAAGCCGTAAAACTTAGTGATTACGGTCCGTTTACGTCCCTGAAACTGTACTGTGTGAAGAACTCTCGATTAGTATTATTTATTCTGTGACAAGACTAATAAATCTCTCAGTAGCAATTACATGTATGATTGCTTGGCCGATCCCGGAATCGAACACTATGGGTCTATGGGGAAATACTTGCGACGATTGTCTGTAATGTACGTAAGTTAACGAAGGTTAAAAAAAGTTTTTTTTGTAAAAAAAAATGGCACATGCTATTGAATTTTTGGTTCTAGGGCATGCCAGTTACCTCACGATGTTTTCCTTCACCGTTTTGAGCACATGTTAATGCGCACATGAATTGTTCGAGTTGTAAAATCCATTGGTGCATGACAGTATTCGAACTCACGACCTCCGGATCGGAAGTCGGGGTACCGCTCACTAGGCCAACACGGCTAAGTGATAATAAATAACCACACCCTAGGATTTACTGTGTCAAATAGGAACAACGAGTTTAATGGTACTATGACACTTTAGACTCCCGCAGCGGGAATAGAGCCAGCACCTCTACTCCGGATACTCTCGGTGCTACAGAGACGCTATAATGACGGTGAAGGTGCTACAGAGACGGTGAAATTTGTAATTAATAAGCTCAAGATAATAAAATCCTACTACTATCCTACTATATATGTGTGTTGTGTCGCCCGAAACGTCACCCTGTTAAGGCTCAGTCTGAAAACTAGCGCTGCTCCCTTACTTTGTTCGGGAGTAGCATTATGCTGAGACTGGGCCTGTTTGGCCGCACACTCGCAGCAAAAGACTGATAGAATTGTCCGTAGGATCTAGGTCTTTGCTTAATATATGTCCACATCTATGTATGTCAATTTCTTCTAATTATTTTATGTTTTTATCTTCTTTTATGTTGTAGATTAGTACCTAGATTATTTGATGTGTTGTTATTATGTATTTTATGTTGTGTGTGTCAAATAAATAAATTCTATTCTATTCTATATAGTGCACCAATTAAATCCCTTGTAAACTTTCGTAGTCCGTTCCATCCAAAGGTTGTCTGGTAGAGATCGCTATTTAGCGATAAGACCGCCCATTGTACAACATGGTAAAATATGTAGTACTTAGCTAAGCTGATGTGTTATTTGGTGTGCAATAAAGTATCATAATGTTATAAACATGAAAGTTTGTGAGAATGGATGTTTGTTACTCTTTCACTTAAAAAAATTTCGAACGGATTTTAATGAAACTGTACAGTAATATAGCTTTTACGTCAGAATAACATATAGGCTACTTTTTGTTCAGGTACCATGCGGGCGAAGCCGTGGGCAGAAGCTAGTGTATAATAGAACTCTTCCATCTGACAAATACTTAGTCCAGACCCTACACTAGGATTCTCTGTGTCGTGGGTTTCATAAACTACGAGTAACGTAGTATCACACCACCCACACCCGAAACAAATATCTGATGCAAACAGCTGGCTATTTCTCCGCTGTGCCACTGTAACGTAGTATCACAACACCCACACCCGAAACAAATATCTGATGCAAACAGCTGGCTATTTCTCCGCTGTGCCACCGACGTCGTCGACTTGCAAGATATCCAGAGTGTTTTTTTTTAACTAGGACAGTACGGGGGCACCCATAACCAGAGGAGATACAGTTGCAGTTTCTTTTGAAATATCAGCTTCGTTTTGGAGAAAACATTTGGCTTTAAAAAACTGGGTGCCCCGTACTGTCCCAGTAAAAAAAACACTGTATAATGAGTCACATTTAATGAGTAGTAGAGCTTCTCTGAAAGGGCACGTCCGGGGAAGTGTTACCACCATGCCTATTTCTGCAGCCAAACAGTAATGTTCTCATTGCTGTGTTCCGTGTGCCCGGGAAATTACAGGGACATGAGATCTTTCGTCTTGATATTATTATCTCAGGGAGGTGACGCGTGAGTGATACCTCTGGTATTGTTAGCGTCCATAGGCTGCGGTAACCGCATCACCAGGTGGGCCGTAAGTTTGTTTATAATTTACTTTGGTCTATATATACAAAATATAGATAGATAGATAGATAGATAGATAACTCTTTATTGCATACACCAGGATAAAAAACACTTTACAGAGGATCTTAAAACTAGGTTGTGGTGACACAATGGGCGGCCTTATCGCTGAGAGCGATCTCGTCCAGGCAACCTTTGGATGGACTTGAATTAAAAGAATGTGAAGAGAGGTGGTGTAACTGCAATAAAAAATAATAATTTGCAGTAGGTAATAAAATAGATATTTAATAAATAATATAATGTGGTATAATGTATACCTATAAATAATACAGTAATACCTCTATAATATATAACTACAAATGCAATGACTGTAGCTAAGAAAATGATAATACTTAGTTTACCGAAGCTGCAAAGTACTGTTTAAAGACCTCATTTTTTAAATTAGTAAGCGATTTTGCATGTCTAATGGATACAGGTAAGTCGTTCCATAGTCGGACCGCACGCACAGTGAAAGAGTTAAAGAAAGTAGAGTTGTGGAGTGGAGTCTTCAACTGAAGAGAATCTGAGGAGCGCAGGTTGCGAGGATTGGAGAGATGTAAGAATTCGAAGAGTTGCTTAAGGTAAGGTGGAGAAGAAGGAATGAATAATATATTGTACAAAAGGGTGAGAATATTTATATATCTAAACTAATAGGAGAGTGGAAGAAGAAAACATGTTGTGCCGACCCCACGTAATGTGGGATAAGGACAAGAAGATGATGATGATATCTAAACTAATATTATAAAGAGGATTTTTTTTTGTTTGTTTGTTTGTATCGAATAGGCTCCGAAACTACTGGACCGATTTTAACCATTTTTTCACTAATAGAAAGGTACATTATCAGGAAGTAACATAGGCTCTAGGTTATTTCCAAAAAAATAGAGATCCATTAGAAAATTGCCATAATGTTACCCAAAGTAGCAAATGTTTGCCTATAAAATTCATTATTTGGCGTGCGCTGAGAAAACTATTGATGATATATAACAATAATGGATGACATATTTAAAGTACTAATTATTCCTACAAAAAAGTCCTCGAGGGAATATTCCACAGAACGCAATTTAGAACGCAAATGCTCAATAACAGCATTTGCGTTCTAAAATGAAATTAGATCGCCGGTAGAAACAAAAGTTGGTTACAGTCGTATCGTAATATTATTCAAATAAATAGTTTTATCATCAAGATAGATAGATAAACTCTTTAGAGTGCATAACACCAATTTACAATATAAATACAGAAACATAGTAAAAAGAAAAAACAAAAAAAAAAGGAAATGCACAATGGGCGGTTCTTCCAGACAACCTTAGGATGGAGAGTCAAGGGTATTTATGTAGCAGTAAAATACTTACAATTCATTCGAATCGGACATTTAATTAAGAAGTTATCACGGTTATAAAATCGAAACTTACGCGGGTGAAAACGCGGGGCGCAGCTAGTATATATATAGCCCCAAAGTAAGCAGAGCTTGTGTTATGGGAACTATGTACATGATTGATATACTACTTATATATATTTTTTGTAAATACATTCATAAAACACCCAGACCCGAAACAAATATTTGCAGATCATACAAACATTTGTCCCGCGGCGGGAATTGAACCCTTCAATTTATATATAACTTACAAGACAAGTTAGATGACTAAAGTCACCATTTCAAACGGCTACATAATTATAGCTATCAAGGACCAACAAAAATAAAGCTACCCACGTACAAACGGTAAGCGAGGGGGAAGTTAAGATAGACTAACTTTTAAGTTATTCGTTAGACCGACCCGGAGGCTTTGAAACTCGGATAAGTCTGCGGTCGCCTCCACCGCATCAAAAATACTGTCACCCTTTCGGAAATATAAACGTCTAATCTGGTTGGAACGAGCAAAAGATTGTGGCAATGTGATCATGGTTAAATTGTTATTCGAGATTTTATAAAACAAAACATTCAATAACGTACGTTACCAAAGTAAAACATATAAGTGAAATTTCGCTATTTTCAGTAAGAAAATAGCGAAATAATAGATCTGAGTAGAGTCTATTGTGTTGTTAATGAGCCTAAAGAAATGAGTCAAGAAATATAGTTTTTTGCGGGGGTAACGTATTTTGGGGATTGAATTTCGTATGTTTATAACTACTAACATAAACATAACACGTAGTATTGCTAGTTGTTTTTATCCTAGATCCTACATAAGCTTCTAGCTAGGTGGTTACGATACATGGTGTTCGCAGTGACGTTGCGTGATGCACTATTAGGTGCGTCGCTTGGCGTCTTTTGGGACAGGTTTATGTTATTTATTTAATACTTCCGCCCAACAATATAGTGCTAAGAGGACTTAATGCTAAGCATTAGAGGTATGTACCAGTCATTCTATGCAGTTCATTCGGTCGCTTTGTTACAGGCAATTTGCGAGAATACCAAATGCAAATACGATGTGCAGCCGGGCTCGTCCATTAACATACGTTTGTTTTTTCTACGAGTAGAAGAAACACTAAGAAGCAAAGTTAGCTGCCTACATTCCGTCAGCAATCTTACCCCCTTACTTATAAATATTTAAAACAAAGTGTTTTTGTTTTCTTCTTTTGTATTTGAAATGAAACGTAGAAGATGAGAAAGCAATTCTAGGTAATCAACTGTTACATAAATCTTTACAACTAAGGTCCATAGTATAATATGCATCTAATTTCCTTGAAATATTTTCAGGCTTGGAAACATTATGTTTATTCTTAGTTATCTGTTTTGTGAAGCTGAACAATTTAAATCACGCAGGTTACAAAATAAAAACTTTAAAAAAAATATGCATTTTAATATTCTGCTCGCACTTATTTATCACTATCATGAATGTGTCCTGGGCTTGCTTTTGTATTTACAAAATATTGTAGGATATCTGCATTGATCTCGGGGATTTATACTGAAAAAAAGGGCCTCACTAATGCGACTTCGCTTACGTCTAGATTAGTCCACGCTACGCCACTGGCTGAACAAAAATACTTTATTTTGTACTAACGAATGACAAATGGCTAAAGTACCTACTTGAACAAGGCAAGACTAACATGAACGAATTTCATTCCATGACAACGTTATACATATTCTTCAGCGTCAATTTGAAATTATTGTGTCTAATATAATACTAGCTTCAGCCCACGGCTTCGCTCACTTCGAGAGATAAATAGTAGTTTTTTAAGTAGCTAAGTATTTTATTCCAAATCGATTCACACGTTACGGCGCAGGATAGGATTGTAGGATTTCTGGCGTAACAAATAACCATTTATCGAAATTTGTAAAGCTGTCATAAGTCAGCTAATTACAAATAATTGTGGTGATTCCCCCGTCAAAACAAATCAAATAAGACCCGAGGCCTTGCTTGAATTCAAACCTCATAATAAAACATTTGAATCCAGTCGGTGCCTTTTAGCAAACACGTCAATCAATGACACAACTTGGTAACGCGAGGCCAATTTGTACCCCGGACAATATGAAAGGTGTTTCCAACTTTATAATTGGTGTCAGCCCATTCATGGATATTAAAAGCTTGAACCGTAGAAGAACTAATAGTAATAACACTCCAACGACACTGTATCTGCCTTCTTAATAAGCCCAAAGTCATTTTTCTTTTAAAGCGACTTTAAAAAAAGAGGAGGTTCTCAATACGGCTGTTATTTGACGATTATTTTGTTATTGTATAGAAAATTATACAGAGGTGGTCCCATAAAAGTTTTATTCCTGAGAGATTGCTATATTTTACCATAAAACTTAAAAAAACTTTATTATCTTATGGAAGCACGACTAGCCGAAACATTTTTTGTGGGACATTTTTCTTTTGTTTTTTAATCGTAAGAGTAAGAATTAAAAATACCCCCCTTTTGAGCAGTTGGTTTAATAACGTGGGCAAGTGAGGATCTGATGACAGAATACCTGCAGGATAAAAACCATAAGTAAACTTGGAACTGAAGTATCGCGAATATCGCGATTTAATGTTTTTTTTGTGTGTGTATGTTTTACCCTTCGGAATGGAAAATGGATGATGAAATTGCATGTTGGACTTTTTATCAACTTCCCGTTATTTGAAGTCGGTTTTTTGACATTTAATATTTTAAACATAAAAATGACATACAGAGAGAATTACATAGTTTTGCTATCGCATCAGTTTATACCAGTATAACTATTTTATTGCTAAGATCATGTGTTAATCTGTTGCACTCACGCTACCCTAGCGTGAGTGTAAATCTCAGGGTGGGCAAGAATCAAATACCTCATATTTATGACTATAATTTTAATCTGAAGCCAGCGCAGCAGCAAGCTTATTTTACAGCAATTTTAAATGTAGTGACACAGACCTTGGAAACGTAGGTATATGGAAAATGATGACACGAGACACAAAGCTTTTCGAGGGGCGCGAATCCAAACGTGTTCCAATTCACACATACATTATTGTTTTCAGCGTTAATATTGCAAATTCTGTTCCAAATATAAACATTTCCCTCCATATTTTACATGAAATAAAGTTTGTTGCGGTGATATTTATTCATGGAATTGCCGCCTAGACTAGCATGTGCGAAATAATTTTGTATATGAAAATATTTCGTTATAAAGTATCAGTTAAAATGGTATATTATATGTTATTTGGAGGCAAAGAGGCACAAGGCCCACCTGGTAAGCGGTTTTTGTCGCCACTTGACAACAGAAAGACCAGGGGCATTGATGATGCCTTTGTTTGATACAAAGTTGAAAGTCTTTAGGTATGCCTGTTCATCGGCACTTACCATTCCGAACCAATTACAATTTATTTGTAGTTTGAGATATCTGCATCTAAGTGGAATTGAGTGCGAGTAGTCCCAAAAAACCCTGTCATGGCAAATGTTTTATAAAAATCTTTATGGCCGCTTTCTTGTAAATACGCATTATACCTGTAATGTTGTAAATTAAAAACATCAGATGGAGGAACTCTCAGTGTTTTATTATGTTATTCGTAATTTCCTAGATGTTACAATGTCGACCATCTTAGACAAAATGTGAACCTCATGCGCCTGTTGTATCTCAGGGCATTACTACATTTCTAAAAACGTCTGTAGCCAAGCCACGCTACAACTGTCAAGCATTCATTAGTTACATGGTTCATTTCAAGACGTCTGTCTTTATTACGTTTTATTACAATACCCTAAACGTGTCAATACGCCATTCGATGTGCCTTGAAATCCATAACCTAGATTTCGTTGCGCTTTAGTCCTACTAATATTATAAACGCGAAAGTTTGTGAAGATGGATGTTTGTTCCTCTTTCACGTAAAAACTACTGAACGGATTTAGATGAAACTTTACAGCAATATAGCTTTTACAGCAGAATAGCACATAGGCTTCTTTTTATTCGGGTACCATGCGGGCAAAGCTGTAGGCAGAAGCTAGTCGACAAGATATTGTAAAATCAAAACAAAGGTAAGTTTCCTCTGAACTTTAGTCGTCCATTGTTTTGAAATATCGCAGTTGAAATCAAATCTCTCAACTACAGCAACTTTGTGAAACGAGATGTATCTATTGGAAACGGCTCTTTCTGATTGCTGATAGATTCTACAACTATACTCACTATATCCATTGTTTTCAATGCCGTTAGCGTTTTACAAATAGGATGGCTGAACGAATTCCCTAAACAAACAGTTTTTAAAGCAATAGTATATGAGTGAAGTTGCAAATTAAAAGTGCTTTTCCCGGACATGATAAGAGATTCGAGGTATAAAATGATTGGAGCTTCTGAATGTCGCTGTTAAACTTTTTGTGACTCCCCATTTTTTTGCGCCTACAAATTAGAGAAATTTCATTCCTGCCTTATGCCATTTCATTTTATTCCTTCATTCTAAAATTAAAATTTGTCTTCTCTTCCCAATTATATAGAGAATTTTGCTTACTTTTACCACGTGTATATAGTGATCAAAAGTACCTATTAATAATAAAATACAGTAGGGAATATTGGGGCTATAGAAGTTTGAACAGAAGTTGTAAAGAACATTGGAAGTGCAGAATATTAGCTCCTCGCGAACTGAGGAGGGGGACGTGGCCAGGCCCGGTGGCCTTCTCCATGGTAGATGGAGAAGGGTGCTTACTTACTAAGTGGTGGCCTCGAGATAGTAAAAGGAGCGAAGTTCGTTCGCCAGAAAAAAATGCAGGTCGTATTAGGGTCCAAAGATTGACGCGGATAGTACAACCGAAGAGAGGCTTTTGCCCAACAGTGGGATTAAACAACATGGATATGATGATGATAATGATGATGGCGGCAGTTGATACTGCCGAAATACCTAAGTTGCGGTCTATAGGTTGGCTGTTTGGCTGCGCAATTCATTTAAAGATGGCATCTTTACTGTCTGTTGCGTAGCATACCGGCCAAGTTCAGGCTTATTGTATTTATGAAATTGTCCCCAAATAAAACTAGTGTAAACATAAAGGGTTCTAATAAACATGTCCATGACGGAAGCCGAGAAGTCGTGACCGCGCCGCTACACCTCATATTAAGAGTAAATCCTTTTAAATGCATAAATAATTTAGCTGACGGCGGATTAGATGGACGAATTTACACCAATGCGTACTGATAATATATACAAAGTTCCTGTATTACAGGTTCAGTAAAACCAGTGTAGACTATTAACATAATCTTGTGCATCCCAACTAGGGATCGATCGCAATCCTTTTTTGTAATTTTGAGAATTCAGTTTTTTTCTACCCAATCCATAGATCCTGGGACTAGTCCCGATTTTTAAGCTCGAAGTAAAGATCACACAATAGAAAGGCATTTGATACGATGGCAAATCAATAAGCTATTGTTAAGTAATTTCTGATTACCTAAGGTTATCCTTATAGGATCAAACAGATAAACTTTGACCTTGTAACCTTGTATTATTATTATTAAGTCTCATAGTTGTCTTCATGTAAATTCTCTTGTTATCACTAATAAACTAAATTATAATCATGCAATCATAATATTTGAAACTTAGTAATCAAATATGAAAGGATGAGGAGACGCAGAAGGTTGCGGGTTCAAATCCGCGGGACAAATGTTCGTATGATCTGCAAATATTTGTCTCAGGTCTGGGTGTTTTCTATGTATAATATGTATGTATTTACAAAAAGTATATAAGTAGTATATCAGTTATGTAGTTCCCATAATACAAGCTCTGCTTAGTTTGGGGCTAGATGATACTGTGTGAAAAAGGTCGAGTATTTTTTATTTTTATTATTATAGCTAATAACATTGTACTTATATAGGTTGCAAGCCTTAAGGTAGCGAGGGGAGCGTTAAATTTGAAATACCCTACCCTGTACTCTTTGAGACTGTATCTCACCGAACAGTAGCTCGCTCAGATACCCGTCTTGTTTGTTTGTTTGTTTTATTTTTTCAAATTAAAGTACTTTTACATTATAAAGTTTCTGCCAAACTGTACAACAGTTTGTCGGCAGTAGCTCTCGTGGACATATTGTACTTAATTGTAAAGGTACCTAACTACTTAAACTAATTACTAATTACTTATCACATAATATAATATAATATATCCAGATTAGCTCCCCTATACGTACATAATAGATACACAATATTATTACGAATGCTAAATGACGGTGTATTCATTTACAATACATCTCTCTAACACAGTTACCCTTTCACGTCTACACGGCTGAACGGTTTTTATGAAATTTTGCAAGACGGTACCTAGATTATAACATTGTTATTACGTTATTATGGACACAGCGAAATGTAATGCTTCTTTAAACTTGTCTTCAATGAGTTTTTGCTTGTTACACTGTTAAAGAGGTTACATGGTTACGTCGATCGGGGCAGAGGTTGTAATTTAATATTGCTTATAGTTGTTGTGTCGGTTATATAAGACAATATTATCCCGGTGTTAATATTTGATATTTTCTAAATGAACTTACCCTCCAAGCTCTCTCATTAAGGCTATGTGTTGATTGTCAGTATGTCGGTTGAGTCACTGATGCAACTACTTGAATTCTTAGTTCACACACACTTATATGACGTATAAAGTTTTATGACTTGATATCTATATAATCTATATATTCGATATTGTTTAGATGTACGTGTGGCCATAGCAAAATATATGATATGGGTGCTTACTGCCTAACAGGTAATGCCCAATAATAAATAAAATAATAAATAAATAATGCAGGACATTTTCACACAGCATCATCCAGCCCCAAACTAAGCAAAGCTTGTATTATGGGAACTACATGACTGATATACTACTTATATAATTTTTTTTTGTAAATACCTACATATTATACATTGAAAAAACTCAGACCCGAGACAAATATTTGCATATACAAACATTTGTCCCGCGGCAGGAATCGAACCCGCAACCTTCTGCGTCTCAGGCGAGCCTTCGCCCACTGCACCACAGAGGTCGTCCAATGGATGGCACGTGATCGTAACCGTATCGACAGGTTAATCGTTGTTACCATTCGGTGTGACTCCACAATTCGTATGAGACATGGATACGACCCTCGTCTTCTGGCTGCATTTAGTAATCCTCTTAATAGATTCAGAAGGACTATGGCACTGACGCTGGAGATAAAGAGCGCCTTATTAAGCGATATGAAAGGCGACAGGCTATATTTGCATACTCAGACTTGACGTAGTTGCTTCATTAACTCCGTGGTAAATTTGAATTAGTTATTTACCTACATCAATGCTGCCCGATTGAAAAAAATAAATAATGCAGAACATTTTCACACAACATCATCTAGTCCAAAACTAAGCAGAGCTTGTATTATGGGAACTACATGATTGATATACTACATATATTGTTTTTTTTGTAAATTCATACGTTTCATACATAGAAAAAACCCAGACTCGAGACAAATATTTGCAGATACAAACATTTATCCCGCGGAAGGAATCGACAACCTTCTGCGTATCAGGCGAGCTTTCGAGTAGTATTATGTCGAAGGTATGTTTCTGTCGAAATAATTATCTGCCGAACAAGTACATGTCGCAGTAGGGTCTGTCGAAGTAGTGGTCTTTCGAAGGTGTGTGTTGTCGAAATATGTTCAGTCGAAACAATGACTTGTCGAACTATGTTTTTTCGAAGTTAGCGACGTGTCGAAATAACGAACTGTCGAAATTCAGTGGAATAAAAAAAAAAAAAAATATATATAGAAAACACGCAGACCCGAGAAAAAGTTTGCAGATCATATAAACATGTTCCTTTGATGACAATCTCACCTAATGGAAAGTGTCGATGTGGCCAAGGATGTAGCACGTCTAGAAAGTAATTTCGACTTGAAGACTCCTAGATTATATTCAACATGGGAGACAGCCGCCGATCTTATTTTCTGTGAATTTCTCAATATAATACCAGTTTTTAGTTTGTAGCACTTATGTATCACGACTTAAAACGGTCTAAATTTGTAAAAATAGGAAAAAGGAGTAAAGAGTAGTCATCCTTTTATAGCATTATAATGAAGCTTACCCTCCTTGGCTTGAAATATAAAAGGGGTTTTATTTTTACCCGTCCCTATCCACCCTATGGGGCGATACATAATTAATTAACATTTTTAAGAATATATTTTGAACTGGAAATAATTCAGCACGGTTGGGAAAGGGTTAAGGAATGTCAGTTGTCAGAAATAAAGTAGGGGAAAAGCGAAAACGTGTTAAGTAGATAAATAAATGATTACAATAAAATAAAAATGGCGATTAAAATAAACACAGTAAAACAGAAGTTTACAGATTTGGCAATTGTTTTTTCATTTTCTCTTAAAAGATAGAGGCCTTAATTATCAGTCTGAAAATGAGTAACATTTCAGTCTTATTTAAAAAAACTTGACAAGTGCGAGTCTGACTCGTGCACCAAGGCTTCCGTACAAGCTTGTATGTTTACGAAAATAATTAACATTGCTCTAGTTCGTAAACTATGAAAGCATTAAACATTGCTCTAACGAAAAGATAAGTCAGATTGAAAGACAAAATTAACTTTGTAGTTGAAAAAATGTTATCCCATACATTGATATTTGTCACGGTCAATTCTCCAACTGCAAATGTAAATTTTATTTGCAAAAAAATATTTTTTTTTGTGATAAAACTACAAATTTACGTCTTTTTACTTTTTCCTTTCTTTTTGCTGCTACTAAGTACTTGTACCTTGCTTCTTGCTAAATTTCATGATTCTAGGCCGTATTTTTTTACTATATTGCGTTGACTCAGAAGCTTTATTTTTTTTGAACTCTAAAGGATCGCAGACCTACCTACGTATTTGAGTCTGTCTGTCAATACCCTTTTTCCTGAGAAAAAGGGTATTGACAGACAGACAGACGAACAACGAAGTGATCTTATAAGGGTTCCGTTTTTTCCTTTTAATGTACGGAACCCTATAAAATCGTATTGGCAGGACTTAGGCCCGAATTCATAGTAAAATAGGGGCTCATAGGGGACTATTCAGGCACTATGTGAAAAAACAAGCGCGAATTTAACCTTTACGAACCCCCCCCCCCTTTATGATTTTGGGGACTGTTCAACCCTCAACTATGAATTCAGGCTTTAATCTCGCATTGTTGCCTCAAAACTATACGATGCCTAGCGCTATGGTTCGAGCTCCTAATATAGTCTGAATTTTTGGGCCATATAAAATTTTATAGTGAAAGTTTCAGTTATATTATAGATAAAAAAAATATTTTACTAATCTCATAAAACAATTAGAAAGATTTATTATATTCATAACTTTCAACTAAATACATAAACAGTATCATTAAGCTAAATAACTAATTTATCTCACAAATACTTGATAAAGCTCAACTCCCGGAATTCAAGACGAAGTTAGGTTTCCCAGACTACTTTCAAAGTTGGATTCATCGACCAACTTGTCGTTCACTTTTCTTATTTCCCAGATTATTTGAACAACTAGCTGGACAATTTTCCTACAGCTCACTGTTTACTAGATTTATCAGTCGATCTATATCCACGCAACAAAAGTCCACTTTATTAAGAGCCTAGAATATGTATCTCCTTGCTCTATGGTCGTTTTCTGTGATAACTGGTTAGCTGAGAGGAAGGGTCTATTAATACTGGTTAATTTTGTTTATGTATGGATCTAGGAAGGACGTAACTTGTTTACACTACTAACTGGATTAAATCGGTGCTACATGTTTGCTTGAAGTGGCCGTTGCTTGTTGGCATTATTCTATCATCTAAGCAATAACTAAATGAATGCTTTATCTGCCATATAGTGTGTTTTAAAACAGCATTTTATTTGACGACCTGTGAGATGCATCGGGCGCAGGCCCACTTCGATGCAGTAGGTTGCGGGTACGATTCCCGCCACGGGACAAATGTTTGTATGATCCGCATATATTTGCCACGGTCTGGATGTTTTCTATGTATTATATGTATGTATTAAAAATATATATACAGAAGTAGTTTATCAGTCATGTAGTTCCTATAATAAAAGCTCTGCTTAGTTTGGGGATGATGTTGTGTGAAACTGTCCAGCATTATATTTTTTTTTTATTAGGTGGTAATCAGGCACGATAGATAACACCGGCGTAAATTCACTTTAAAATTTTTAATTCATGTAGTTTTTACGTTAACGTTTCTATATGATCTTTGTGATTTTAATGAATAAAAACCTATTGACTTTGACTTTGAAATGGTATGCGATTGCCGTCCCCTGTTGACATCTACAACATCAGAGGCGTTATAGTTTCTCCAGCAGCCATACCCTCAAAACCAAAACACAGCAATGCAAGAGTTATTTTTCCGGACGAACTCTTTTACAAAGGTGGTAGAGCCTACCACTACTAGATTTGGGTTACCGCACCTAAGCCTGTTCATCTTTGCAAATTTATGGCTGGTCTAAACATCATGGTTTCGTACTCTTTTTCGACCTCGTATGTTTAATTTAATATCACTTCCTTACTCTACATTTTCTTTTACTTTCCCAGTCGTGAATTTTAACCAGATACGATCTGATTTTTGACAAACATTTTTATTAGACGCTTTGAAATAATTATCTCATTCCATTTGGAATTCCTCGGCGAGCCGAAATTCTTCGAGCGATTCTAACTTCAATGAAAGTTTTCGCTTGTTCGGAACTTTTTAAATCAGTCCTTTGGAATAGCGCGTGAAAATACGGGGCATTGTTTGTTTTGTAAGTAATATTTTTTTTATAAGATATGACTTATGAAGTTATGAGTTATTTTCCCAAAATCAATTTTGCCAATGTTTACTTTCACAATTAAAATTTTTGTAAATAAACCTCCTGAACATTGTAGGAAAAATCGCATTCTAAGAACCTAACTAAGAAAGATCTTTTAAACATTTGGTTAAATAAATAAATAATAATAAAAATGCTGGTCATTTTCACACATCATCTAGCCCCAAACCATAGATATTATAATACTGGTAACCCCCTCATAGGTGCGTATTGGCCTCGATTCTGTAGTACACTGACTAAACTAAATTTAAACTGTCGCTCTCTTTTACTGATAGTGCAAGCAAGAAAGAGATAGCTACAATTTTAGTGCTGTCAAATTAGTCAGATTTAAGTTTTCCATACAAATTTAGTCGTGATATCAAAACATGCTGTCTATAAACACGAAGAAAAGCGGCACATAAACTGATTTGACAGCAGCACACGGCACTAAAATTGTAGCTATCTCTTTCTTGCGTACACTATCAGTAAAAGATAGCGATAGTTTAAATTTAGTTTAGTCAGTGTACTACAGAATCGATGCCATTGACAAATGCGATGAAAGGTTGCAAACATCACTCATAAGTCTTTCTTAACGCATAAGCGCTATTAGCCCTGTCACTGTTTGTCTCTCTTCAGGTGCCATCTGACTACTATTATCTTTGGACAGATTTGTATGAGCAAGTCAGTAAAATTTTTATTCGTCGCTGGGCCAATACGCCTTTTATTGTAGGTGCTTTCTAAACATAGCCCTTTAGGAGGTCAGCTGGATGATGGCTAAAAAGGTGTGATATGGGTTCCAGACACATTTAATTATGATGACCGGCTGGAACTTCCGATGGCCTTGTACCATCGAAAGCTCCAGCCGCCCGTACCAGACATAAATAAAAACCTTTGTTATGTCATTTTATCCTTATGTTTTTTTTAGGTTTCGCCATCAATAAACATACTACAAAGACCTAGTTTTACGTTATACATTTTAGTATAACGTAAAACTAGGTTAGTGCTTGCGATTTGGTCCTCTGGATGTGTTTCCATTCCAGCGGGCAACCAAATTGTTCTGCAATCGCATTAAGGATTCTGTTACTGCTCCAGTGGAGTCTGCCCAGCAATGAGGCTGTTTTTTGAGCCAAATAGCTTCGAAGGCATCCGTGCAAGCCTCGGCAAACATACCTGATACACTGCAGAATCGCGGAAGACGCAACAGCGCCCTAAATTCGTTGTTATAATGGACCCGTAGGGCATCGTAAGACTATTAAGGCTGAACCATAGACTTGTAGAATTCAGAGATGTACTATGTAGCAACCCAGTTTATTAAAAAATAAATCTAAATATAACCTTTATATCGTATAATCGTTTTGAAGGGATAAGTGCCGGTGAAATAACAAGCGTATGCGATATTCACCCGTTGGCTCAGGGCTAGCAACGCAGTGGAAACCCCTGTTGTTGGAAGCGTCCTTAGGTTACGGTAACCTCTATCATCTTGAAAATAAGGCGGCTGAAGAAATAAGATTAAAGCTTTCTTATCATCATTAATTTAAAATAATAAATTAATTAATAATGCAGGACATTTTCACACAGCATCATCTAGCCCCAAACTAAGCAGAGCTTGTATTATGGGAACAACCTGACTGATATACTACTTATATTTTTTTTTTATTATACATAGAAACCACCCAGACCTGAGGCAAATATTTGCAGATCATACAAAAATTTGTCCCGCGGATCCGAACTCTCTCCTAAAATCAGGAATAACCACATTATTTTCAGCGAACTTTTTTGGAAAATTTGGTACGCGTCCCAC
Organism: Perizoma flavofasciatum; assembly: GCA_958496245.1. Classification (NCBI taxonomy): domain Eukaryota; kingdom Metazoa; phylum Arthropoda; class Insecta; order Lepidoptera; family Geometridae; genus Perizoma; species Perizoma flavofasciatum. Next base: position 4,307,986 of record OY292425.1, on the reverse strand, counting down.
TTCATAGGAAATACATCGTACTTTTTATTCTTCGATGGTGGGTCCTTTTTGAATAGTTTTTTAATTGCTGTTTATGGGATGATTCCGGTGAAGTGTCACATCTCAAACCTTAAATTGTTTTTGCTAAAATCTTTAAAAACGATTTGTCAGATTGTCAATATCGTATGTGAATGGGATTCAGTCAGTGTTTGCAAAAACAAAATTGTAGTAAAAAATATTCAAGTCGAATCCCCCGTTAATTTACCTGACTCTTATACACAATAAAGAGTTCAAGGTTCTCTTGAATGGTTACAATAGTATTCAATGTATATGTGGCTTCTCTAAATTAGCTACCTTCCTACTTGAGGTAGCGTAATTGGCTCGCCAACTACCTACTTACAAGTCCATGAATAGCGAACTACTAACTAGTTGAGTACTATGAGTTAAAATTATCGTTTTGGTATCATTTTAGTATATTATTATGACTATACCACGTACTTTACTATTCTCCTGCTGACGTTTCGTTGACCGTTTAGAGGAAGGAGGAAGGAACTCTAAACGGTCAACGAAACGTCAGCAGGAGAATAGTAAAGTACGTGGTATAACATCTATGAGTGCTTAGATTGCTTGTGCTACAGAAAAATATATTCACTGTATCAATGTAAATCATTTTTTACTGTTCATTTCTTGTACTGGCTGTCTTTATCTAACTTCTGATTTTAAACACGTGACCTTCCGCTTGGTAAGCTGTTTTATTTCTCCTTCTATTAATTTATATGCGAAAGTATGAAGGCTTGGATATTACCAATAAACTTCGTAAGGGTAGAACCGATTCGGAATAGATAAAAAAATAGGCTAAGCACTTTTGTATTCTGGTACCACTCGAATGAAGACGTGCGCAGAAGCTAATAAATCTTCTCATGGATAAATTTCACGGAGACTTTTGCCAAGCAAAGTTAAACAAACATATATCCATTTTATAAGATCCATACGATAACAATTTTATTGAAATTTGATTCTCCTAAATCAGAATAATTTTCCCCGAAAACCTAATTTTATAATTTTCTTAGCAACAGTCCGTATTGAGTCTTGACTACCCAACAATAAGGTTCACTTTCATTAATCATGTTTGTTCTCTTGTCATGCCTAAACCTGAAGTTCTCCCAACTTTGTGTGGCTTCTTCTGAAATAAAATAATGAAAAGGTGAAATTAAATAGGCAGGGATAATCAAAATTGTTCCTTTGATTTGTACAATGTCGGCTACAAAAAGGTGAATATTTACTTAGTTCAATAAAGGTTCAAAAATGTATAAAAAGTAGATTTTAAACGCTGTAACGCCTCTTTATGAATCTACGCATAATTAGGAGTCTTGTTAAGGTGCAAACCAAATACTACCAGCTGAAAAAAAGTCTTTCACAAGGAAGTAGAAGTAGATATTTATAATTTGTTTAATCCTTTAAAAAAATACAAAAGTACGAAAATTTACTTCCACGTTTTAAGTACAACGGATTTATTGCTGAAATTAATTTCTTCCAGGCAACAAGAAAGTAGCTTTTTCAATGGTTATTTCGAGTTTTAAGTAGTTTTCTTTAATCAAACAAAAGTTTGCCTTCCGATACCTAATTAAATGGAACAATATAAAGTAATAAAACTGCAAATGGAATGTAATTAAAAAGTTAAAGAGCACCTGAGCGTTCCAAATAAACTTTTAATTTGAAGTCGGCTACCGCTACAAATGCAGCCGAGCGGGCCTAACAGTTGTAGTACAAAACCTTACTTCTTTGTAAGAACACCTCGCGAAAGTTTGTTGCAAGTAAACTCTGCGAAGTGGCCAAGTCTCTCGGCAGGCTTCGGCGACGGCACTCGCTCGCTCCGTCGCTACCCCGCGCCCCGCGAACCCCCTCCGACAAACAAACGGACAAGTTTTAATGTTTTGCTCACAAAGTGTATGATTAAACGCGGAGAGCGGCGGAGAGAGTCGGCCGTAAGTTATTGATTTTCCCCGACCGTACCCCCGTCGGCTACGCGGCTCGCGGTGAAGTACAGGAGCTCTACGACGGCTGTATCTTTGCAACTTCTACGAAACTGTCTTGTAACTATTTCTGAGTGTGGGAAATGACGCGAAACTACTTTTTATTGTGTAAAATTAACTTTTTGTTTTAAAATATGGGTATTATAAAGTTTGAGCTGTGAATTACGACATGAAAAGTTAGAAGTGGCTGCGCTACTTTACCGCGCAGAACGCGAGTCGCGCACCCTACAACTTCACGTTGCTCTACGTTCCGAAGTTAACGCAAAGTTCCGCCATTTTGGAACATGCTCACAACCCACTTGTTTTCTAAAGAAACTTTTTATTAATTCCTGTGGGTCGCGGAGTGTCAGTAAGATGCTTTGAGGTTATGCTGAAAGACGAAAGACTTATTTCTGACTTAAAAGTGTTTTTATTGTGTTAATGTGACTGTGAAAGTGCTGAAAAGGAATGTATTTCCGGATTTAGAATATTGTTTTGAAGTGAAACTGGAGTGACATACCTGGGATGCTCCTGTGATTTGTGTTTACTTCTTGAAGGGCGCTCTCGGAGTACTTTTTGACATTGCCTATGGCCAGAGCTCTTCATTAAGTGGCAGGTAAATTGCTTTAAAGTTAGTTTTACTACTTTTGTGGATAGTTTGAAAGTTGTGTCGATAAAAAGTTTCAGTTAAAGTACTTAGTTACGTGCAGCAAAACAGTAACTTGCCTACTACTTTTTGATACTAGATAAAGATACGGTCCCCGTCGCATTGTAAGGGAGGAACATTCGTGGTTTTGAATTCGCATAATCGCTAAGGCTTACTTTGTCCGGAATTGTGTGTTTATGACTGGGATAGAATCCAAGGTCGTATATTCTTAGCCAATAATTAATTAACGTAAAGTGAATCTTGCTTCTAAGAGAGACATTCTACATTTGTGCAAAAGTTTTTCCGGAAATGGCATTGAGGCTGGACTGATAAAGGATTTCAAACCATTCTCTTTTTCATTTCATTTTACAGTCTTATCAGTCTTAAAGGCTGACGTCTTTAAGTTTATCTGATCTTGTTTTTTTTTCAGATCAAAATCCTACTCATTTCATATAATTATCTTCGATTAGAGTAAAACTTATAACAATAATAATAATAATAATAATAATGGCCATAGTTCTAAAGCTCTTAATTATACAAAGTTAAGCTCGTTAAAACTTAGAGTAACTGTTAAATCAGGAAGATGGAAGTTGAAGCGTTCTATAATAGCCTCAAAATTATTTCCTTTGTTCCTCGCAAACTGAACATCTAAAGAGAACCCGATTTATTGTAATAGATGACGCCAATACTTATTAAATAGGAATATATCGCTTCCCTTAAAACAGTCCTTTAAAGCAGGCAATGCATTAGCAAAGCCAAAGGTATTGCAGATGTTAATAGATTACAGTAACTGCTTTCCACCAGAGGCGTATGCTTTGTCACAAAATAAAAAACAACATACAGAAGTTTGCAAATAAATTGTTTTGAATAAGACATTTCGGGTTTTGCCGAAGTAAACATTATTCAGCAAGTCCAATCAAACTATCTCATAAATAAAGTAAAAAGCCCATGATATTGCGACGTTTTATTGAGAACCCTATTACAAAGTCATTTCAGCGAACGGGCCCAGTCTCAGTCCATTGTAGAAGGAAAATCTTTCTACAGTCACGGTTCTCGATGGGATAACGCAAACTCTACTCGACTCCGAAATGACACAAAGCCGGATCAATATGCAAACAACAATTAACCCAAAACTCGAGAACTTAAAGCTCAATCTCGCCCGGCAACCAAGAAAGCTATGAAACTTTGTTAAATAACTTTTCAGATAACTTGAACTCGGCGTATTTGCTCAAAGTTGTAAGCGGAATTCTACCGCAGGCTAATTCAATCTGTACTCGGTTGTAATAAACGTTGTTTTCGCGTAATGTCGATTGCGGAGTTATTTTAGTTTGTCGACCTGAAAGTTCTGGACTTCACGAAGCAAAACACGAACTTTTGTAGAACATTTCAGTGTAGTTAGTACAATGTTATAATGGAAATAAGCACTTCAAAATGGCGTCTGCAGCTGCTGGTAGGTGTGTTTATATTGATTCAGTTATGTTTTTGTTTGATGAATGTAGCAAAGTTGGGACAGTTGAATTAATGAGATTGCCCGTTTTTCCGGGAAATGTGAGGTTTCCGGAAATGTTGATTGTAATTGTTGCGTCATTGATCTGTATCTGATATCTACTACTTTTTTCGTGTTATACAGTTTTGAGGAACGTGAAAACTTGGACTTTTAAATCGTTGAACGATGAGGAAGAACGGTCAAGGGTGAAAACCCTTGACATTTTGAGGCTTAAATAATTTACATAGATTTTCCTCAAGCCTTATAGTCTATAATGCGGTAGTTCGATGTAACTACATAGATAATCTGGTTTAGCTTGCACAAGTTTCGCAACCTTATGTACGTACCTACTAGCAACTACTGCATAGGTATTATGAGCTCAAAGCACTAACTCTAATGTTTCCGCTACCGGTGTATAAGTTAGGTAACTCACGTACAATCGAGACAGGTGTGTTAATTTTTTTTTTGTATAATCGTATACGAAAGTGCTTTCTTACACGTATTTATCCCCTTAAATAAATAAATAATGTTGGACATTTGTCACGCAGCGTCATCTAGCCCCAAACTAAGCAGAGCTTATATTATGGGAACTACAAGACTGATATACTACTTATATACCTTTTTTTGTAAATATATACATACTAGCATCTGCCTACGGATTCGCTCGCATGGTACCCGGATAAAAAGTAGTCCATGTGTTATTTTGATGTTTAAGCTATACTTCTGTAAAGTTTCATCAAAATCCGTTCAGTAGTTTTTGCGTGAAAGAGTAACAAACATCCATCCTCACAAACTTTCGCATTTATTATAGTAGTAGGATTATACATAGCAAACATCCAGACCCGAGACTAGTATTTGCAATTTTACCTTATTATATATTTAATGATTAAGTGTTTAAATATTAAGTACTTATACGTTAAGTTAAACAGCGTTTTATTTTCTTCCGTTGATTTTCAACTGACACATGTCAGAAAGAGAAAAGTATCGTTTATAAGATAGGCCCTTGTTCCTTAAGCAAGCAAGTAGTTTGTTTGTTTGCCCTGGGTCTCAAAAAAAGGCTCTAACAGATTTTATGAAACTAAGGGTAGGGGGTTTTTGGGACGACAATAATCTAGCAAAGTAACACCTTGGGGAGAACCTTAAAAAAAACAGCCTGCGCAAGCGAGAGCATTGTTGACAAGTTTTCGAGCAAAGCTTGGTCTTCTAACTACATAGTAAGAGGTATTATAATAGGTAAGTAAGTACTTTGTTTCATGAGTTCTTAATATTAATTCAATGGAAATAGCTCCGTAGCTTATCACAAATAAAGTTAGATTTACTTTGATGGAGTTGAAAAGTTTTCTCGTGAGCTTTCATTCTAATTTACACTTTATGCCATCGAATTAAAGTCTATGGGTTTGCGGATGTTTTCCGAATTTCTAATTCGTCTCGAGGAACTCTTCAAGAATTTGAGAATTCCTATAAAATTCTGCCGTAAAATATTTAATTGAGCAATGAGTAGTATATGAATATTCACGTTGCTTACAAAGATATTTTTACAAGCCATGGTACCTTATCACATATTATGGTGTTCTTACCATATGCGAGTAAGTATGTGCTTATTACGAGTATAACATTCGTCGTGTCACTGATTCTTTTTTGGTCACACTGACCCAAAGGTCAGTAACCTGATGATTTAAGGTGCCTCTCAAAAGAAACTAGTGCCGATGGTCAAGAACTACATATTTTGCGGTGTAAGGATTCAGTATAATATCGCAGAGGGTCATTTCAGGCTCTGTGTCTTTGGTTATAGGTCATGTCGGTTTCCTAACAATGTTTTCCTCCACTGTTTGAGAGCACTGCGCATATGAAACTAAGGGGGTTGACGATCTCTGTGGCGCAGTGGGTGAAGGCTCGCCTGAGACGCAGAAGGTTGCGGGTTCGATTCCCGCCGCGGTAGAAATGTTTGTAAGATCTACAAATATTTATCTAGGGTCTGGGTGTTTTCCATGTATAATATGTATGTATATACAAAAAAAGTATATAAGTAGTATAAGTATACAGTATCAGTCATGTAGTTCCCATAATACAAGCTCTGCTTAGTTTGGGGCTTGATAATGTTGTGTGAAAAATGTCCAGCAATATATATATATATATATATATATATATATAATATATATATTTTTCGAGTGGTAAAGTTTATTGGGGCATGATGGCTTTAGTAGCCACAACATCTTTTATAACGTTTTATTGTAAAAGTTGCCAAAAAGAAGGTTAAACAAACTGACATCAATTATTTGCTCAAAATTTGTTTGGAGTTGTCGAACTTTTTCTGATCCATTTTATATCTAAACTCGATCGTAGCGCGATCGCGCTGCGAGCATGCTCGAAAATCGCCTAATGCCTGGTTTACATGAAGACGGGCCGAGCTAACCAGCTGTCTGTCTGAACTTAATTACAACATGTAGCAAGACTATACGGTCCAGAAGTGGCGTTCTTAAAACCTTTTACTGTAGAACGAACCATGAATAAAGCTAGCCAAATTAACGTCTGTTAGTTGCTTCAAACTAGTTTGGAGTTGTCAAAACTTTTCTGATCTATTGTGTAAGTTTTAGTAGACGCAATTGCATATCGTTCAATGCGAGCATGCTTAAATATCGCCAGAGAAATAAGGCTCTAACCGTTAGAGCATTATTAATCTAAATATACACTAGTAAACCAGGCGTTAGAGTCTAACGCCTTACCAGCTGTCAGTCTTAACTTTATTTCATCGTGTAGCATGTCTGAACGCGGCATTCTAAGAATGTTTTACTGTCAAACGCAAAGAATAAGATTTACCTCATTGACGTCAATTCTTTGCTTAGAAATAATTTGGTATTGTCAAAACTTTACTGATCCATTTTGTAACTTTTCATAGGTTGCACGACGGTCGCCGCGAGCACGCACGAAAATCACCATGGGAATATTAATCTTATGCCTAGTTTACACACAGAGGGACAGCCCTTATCAACTGACTGTCTTTACATTTAAACAGGTAGTTAAGTATGTAAGTCGATGAATAGGCAAGAAGATCAGATTCTTTACATTCCACGACAGAGATAGACAGCTGAACTTTAGCTGCGCGCGCAACTTTACGCGTTGTAATCAAGCCAGTTGAGATACAAACAACTGTATAGAGTTACTTGCCCACTGTAAATAAGGCATTATCCTTATTATACACTTTCTCCATTTCCGGCTACTAGAAAAGTGTTCTTACAAAAACATATCTGGTGTTCTTTTTTTACCTATATAGTGTAGGTATCGACTTTGATAATTTGGAAAAAGCTGATTTCTGTCTCAGCACCTTAATATAAACGATCTTTCTCAAATAAACTAATACACATTTATTATTTACTAGCCTTAGTCTACGGCTTCGCCTGCCTGGTTTCTGGATAAAAAATTGCTTATCTGTTATTCTAGTTCACTAGCTATACTTAACTGGTCCAAATCAGTCAATTTTTTATTTATTATATAACTAGAATATGAAAGTATAGATGTCTGGATGTTTGTATAAATCTTCGTAGAGGATGAACTGAACGGATTTTCATGAAATTGGAATTGAATTTCACAGTACGACTACTTTTTATTACTATATGGATACAACGTGATAGGCACTAGTTAGGGCCATACGAACTTACCTGTAGGTACAGTCAGTGACAAAAGCATTTCTACAATTTAAGTTTCCAATTTTGTTGATGTTCTTTTTCTTCGGATTTAACAGAGATATATCTAGATAATTAGATAAGCTCTATATTGTACACACGTGATCTTTAAAAAATCCTATCCTACTAATATAATAAATGAGAAAGTCTGTGTGTCTGTAATTTTATCAAAACAGGTTTAATAGTTACGAATCTTTGTAACTACTAAACCCGTTTTGATGAAATTTGGAATGTAAATAGTAAAGGTTCTGGAATAACACATAGGCTAATCTAAGTTTCAAAAATCAACCCTTAAAGGGGTTAAATAGGGGAGGTAAAGTTTCTTTGGAAAATGTTATCCCTTGGTTAGATTCGCTCAAAACTCAAACACGTATTTTTTTATTTTTCCAAACTACCCTCTGGGGGTGTGCAATTGGGTTCTAAAGTTTTTATGTTTTTTTTTATTCTTGGTTCGATTCACACACGATTCGGTTTAAATAAACTATAAAGTAAATAATGAATTACGTATTTTTTATTTTTACAAAACTACCCCTAGGGGTGGGATTTTAATGAACTTTAAAGTAATATAACTTATATATCAGAATAACACATATAATTTATAATGATATTGTGTGATTTGGCCATAAGTATCAATTAAATCAGTAAAATTATATCGGAAAATCTATACCTATATGTTACCGGATTAACCGCTGAGCCGTTTCTCATGAAATTTGATATGGACATAGTTTGAAGCCTGGAGACGGTCATACGCTACCTTTATCAACATACCACGCGGGCGAAGCCGCGGGCAGAATCTAGTATAGAAATAAAGAAATAAATAACGCTGGACACTTTTCACACAGCATCATCTAGCACCAAACTAAACAGATCTTGCATTATGGCAACTACATAACTGATATACTACTTATAACCTTCATTGTTAATATAATTACATGCAAATTAATGTTTTGTATGTAATTAATTACATATTAATTATTGGTTTGTAGTAGAGCTTCTGTGAAAGGGCTAGTCTGGGGAAGTGCTACTACCATGCCTATTTCTGCCGCCAAGCAATAATGTTCTGATTGCTGTGTTCCGGTTTGAAGGGTATGGTTGCCGGTGAAATTACAGGTACATGAGATCTTTCATCTTGATATCTTAGGAAAGCAACGCGTGAGTGATACTTAAGGTATTGCATAGGCTACGGTAGCCGCCTACCACCAGGTAGGCCATAGAAACCCGAGGCAAATATTTGCAGATCACAGAAACATTTGTCAACTCGTAATCTTCTGCGTCTCAGGCGGGCCTTTGCTACAGAGGTGGTCTCTAATTGAGGTTGTTTATGTTAAACGTAATAATAACAAAAAACGTCAAAAACGATGCCTCCTAAGCAACCTTGGAAGGGAGTGGATCTTTTTAAAAGCCGTTTTAAAGGGTAATTGTAATTTAACGTCACAAAATTTGTTCTCTCTAAAATTAATTCTCTAATTTAGCCCAATAAAACGGCCACATTCTATTCAGTTATTTAGCACATAAAAATCACTGGCGCGGCTTGGCATTTAAAAAGATACACCTATTTTCTTGACTGTAACTAATACACCCGGTTGCCTACGGGATGTAGGTTTGAGTTATAAAAATCAAAACTGTAAATCTACTTTTGTCGTTGACTGTACAACAAATAGACACAACACATGTAACCAAACCTGAAAGCCTGGAGCAACAAACGAGATATAATTGTGTACTATGTTATACGTTCAAGCACATTCAGAATATACTACTAGCTCCTGTATTAAACCTTAATAACATAACCTATTAATAAAACATCATAAGTACGTAACCGACCGTTGAATGAAAAGCGTTCTTATCACGATTGAATATGCTCGCGTTTCGTTTGAGATAATGTCACGTTAAGGCTATTTTGTTGAGTATTCATACGTTTTTCTACGTTTCTTTTTATTTGTTTTGTACAATAAATGGGTTCGGCTGAATAACTTTCTTGTGCGTGACTTCGCGATGTCATGCGAATGTTGACTAAGTTTTTGATTTTTATTGGGTAATCTATACTTATAAAATCGTTTGTCCTGACTGACTGATCTATCAAAGCAAAGCCAAATAAGTCTTGAAAACTGAAATTTGGAAAATAGGTTTATTTTATAACGTAAGCATGTGCTAAGAAAGGATTTTTTGTAAATTTCCAAATTTTAAGGGAGGGAAATGGAGGAGGATTTTTGTATGAAAGCCTTTGTTCTTTCTAGTTAGAAACATGAAATAATAATGTGTTTAGGGATTTTGGTTTTTGCTATATTATCGGGGAAAGGGCGGAGTGAAAGTTTGTATGGAAGTATGTTTTTTTTAAACAAGACTCTGCGTGCAAAGCCGCTAGCAATAGCTAGTTTGGCATAAAAGTTGTGCATTATTTCAAAAAAGATGACCATGTAGGTAGGTACCTAAAATACATTACAAGCACATTAATTAAAAAATAATTAAATCGCCTTGCGTGTTACTCCATCATCGATAACAGTGTCAGTGTAATATAATTGATTAAATAACCAATCTTGAACACATACAAAGCGATTGCAAAAAACTGCATTATAGTCCGATTAGCCGTGTCGGAGATAAATGGTATGAAGCAAACAAACTAAAAACACAAACAAACAACGACCTCTTATGGTAAACGCATATACAAGCTCCTGTCGTCGCGGGTAATATACATACAAATATTTTAATATGTGTGTATGTTTATATGTTTTCTTGTATGTTTATAATATATGTGTTTGTATGATTGCCTGTGACCATTTATTTCCGACATGGCTCATCCTATTGAAATGCAGTTTTGTTTATGATCGAGTTGTGTGACTTCAAGGTTAGTTCTTAGATAGGTTGCCACGAGTCTCTAGAGGGCACTGCTACATTGAAAAACACGTCGGAGCTTTTACAATTTTAAAAATTTACTCGTTACACCGAGAAGCTAGGGACCGGTATTATGTGTTAAGGGTAAGGGATACCTAGTTTATCTGTAATTATTTTATCTTCAAAACGACTTAAACAATTGCACCTAATAAGCAAACATTTTGCTTGGCCTCCAGGAAGGTTTCTTAGAAAGGAATTTTCACGTACCGCACTATCTGTAAAGGCACCGACTAAGTTTAGACTCAAACTCAACTCGCGCCGTGCACTCTTGTCGTGTCTTGTGCACGACGTGACGCGGAGGGATAGCGTCGCGATCACTCACCCTGATGAAGACTCTCGGAATGAGTCGAAATTTAGTAGGTGCCTTCAACAAGAGTGCGGTACGTGAAAATTCCCGTTTTTACAATATGAATAATTAAATTCACGATAGGTTTTGGAATATAATTTCTTAGGAAGGTTATAAAAAAAATACTTGAGTTAAATTAAATTGGTCTCCCGCGTGTTATCATTGGTGTCTGTTTTATGTCGCAAAATGAAACTTCTGTGCATAGTTAGTATTATTTATTTTGTATTAAAAAAGGTTTTGAATTATGTATAAGTTTGAAAGAACGCGAAAAATCTGCGGATAAGGTAATAAAAATGGGGATAAAGTTCTATTGGATCATAAAATTGGTAAACCGTTTATCTTGAGAAATATAACTGTATTTATCTATATTATTTAAATATTATGAAGTTCGTTTTGGTACATTCATATGGTTTTCAAGGTAATAATTTAATCAATTGGCGTTTCAGAGCAACAAAAAAAAACATAAATTATGGCAATAGACCGAATAGGATAAGTAAGTATCTAGGTAGGTAGATACTCTTTATTTCTCACCAAAGAATAGTAAAAAGTAACAATGAAATTAATAAAACAAACAATATGCGTACTTTTCGCATTAAGTGATATCTTCTAGACAACTTCATACTTTATTATTTACAAGCCTACAAGGCTTCACCTGCGTGGTTCCCGGATAATAAGTAATCTATGTTTTATATTAGGTCACTAACTATACCTGTTCCAAATTTCATCCGATTCAGTGCAGCCGTTGCGGCAAGATTATTAGCAACGTACATCGAAGCATCTAAACGGTGTATTTTTTTATGTCATCAATTATCATTGGATCATTTTATTAGTAATCGTAATAGTTTTCATAACCTAGGTACTTGTATTACCTAGGTATCTGTGACCTAGTAATAATAAATAATAAGCTTAAAATAACATAATTCATTCTAGGAATTGAAATTATCGTGGTTTGGTGGCCATGGCCTTAAGTACGTGGTATAGTCGTAATAATATTCTTAAATAATTCATTCTACCCACCTACATGACCATTTAGAATTTGCACATTATATTCAATTGGATTTAAAGTAAATAAAGTGCGATGTATTAAAGAGTATAGATAGATAACTTTTTATTACATACACCAGGATTAAAAAACACTTCAAAATCATATATAACCCTCTCCATCCAAAGGCTTTAAAGCGATAAGACCGCCCATTATACCTATATCATAATATGTTACTGTTTATTTTGTATCTTAAGGTGTACAATAAAGTATTTTCATTCATTCATTCATTCAAATACACTTGTTACTCCAAATGACTATACAAAATCAAAATACTTTATTTCCAAAAATAGTATGTATATTATATGGTTAAAATAGCCATCGTGTTAATGCTGCAGAGCCGAATCCAAACGCTTAGTTAAAATTAAAATAGATGACTTATTTCTTTTCAGAAAAGCAATATATAAAGTTTTCTGTTTGATAAGTGCTTCAGTTCAACAACTATGGATTTAATATATCCATAGGTAAATCACACAAACTTGATCTTTATAACTTTAGAACAAGAATTAGATTTCCTTGAACTAGTAAAACATGATGGACATGCAGATAGATAGAGTTCTTATTCAAACATGTATCTTGTTGCTTCAGATATAAAGTGTGTTTGAAATTGAACAGAGTATCCACTTCGATATAGATAAGCACCCTACTTTATTAATGTGTTTAATGAATATAAATGAAGGTAAATATTACTTTAACATTTTCCACATAAATTATTTATGTTCGCTCAGGAATTACTTTCTTTATAAAAAATACATTAATTATGTATGAAAAATACTGTTGATTGTAATAATGTATGTAAGTATGTAATGCTCGTCCATGTAAAACAAAAATTGTCTCGAATGAAACATACTTCTATCAAAAAAAAAAAAAAAATAACTAGCTTCTGCCCACGGCTTCGCCCGCGTGGTACCTAGATGAAAAGTAGCTTATATGTTATTCTGATGTATAAGCTGTATTACTGTAAAGTTTCATCAAAATCCGTTCAGTAGTTTTTGCGTGAAAGAGTAACAAACATCCTCACAAACTTTCACGTTTATAATATTATACTATAGTATAGTATGATTTACGAACACGCTTGGTAAATTTAATACTATGATGTTCTACTAGTTTAAGGAAATTGAATTCTTGTCATAAAGTTATAAAGATCAAGTTTGTGTGATTTACAAATACTCTATGACTGTATTCCCCATAATAGACATTCTCAGATACTCATACTCATACTCAGTGCTTAGATCCTTGAAGATACCAAGTAGGGGTAGTTAGGCACGTTCAAACATTACATTTGGCACATGCCCGCATTTTGCAAGTTGTTAGCATTCCACGTGACAGTTTGCAAGCCTATCGCCGATTATTCGAACACTAACTGATGGTTACCTCGATTTAGATGTTTTCCTTCACCATTTTGAGCACGTGTTAAAGTGCATTATACTTTTTTTAGTGGGAAAACTCATTGGTGCTCCACCGGGTTCGAACCCACGACCTCCGGATTGGAAACCGGGATACTGTTCATTAAACCAACACAGCTATTTAATACTTATTAGATAAATTTATGGATTAGTAAATTGCTCAAAAAAACTACTTGAAAACTTTTCTTCTCTACACGACCCTATCTCTATAATTACCTCTCTCTAAGTCAAGGTTTGCTGGAAGAAAACTCTTTGCAGGGTTAAGCTAACCTTATCATATAATTGTCCCTTTTCCAAGTGTCAGTTTGTGCTTACAATAAATAATAAATATTATTTCCCTATTATTTAAATTTATTATTATTTTGATCCGTATCCACCACGGATCAAAATAATAATAAATTTATTTGTGATCCGTACCACCCACTAGGCTAGTGGGAGGCAGAGGTCGTGGGTTGGACTCGATCGTGCACCAATGGATTTTTTAACTCGAAATATGTACCCTAGAAATAAAATTCGAAGGCTTGTGCCATCAGTTAGTATTCTAAAAAGCGGCCATGGGCTTTGCGACCTGTCACGTGGGTTGCAAACTATTTGAATCTGAGAAAAAATATAATTTAAGATGGTAAATGGACAACATGTACCTGATCGCATATTGATACATAAAAATACCCTTTAAATTGCGTGGGGCTTATGTTACGTAATGTATACCTATTCCACAAACGTAGGTTGAAAAACCAGTGTCACGATAAACGAACAAAACAAAAGAGTGCTACCACATTCATAACAACCTTTTCAATACCTACTCAAAAGTTGAAACGAAAAGCGTTTTCAAGAAATAAATAAACGAAGCCTTCTTAGGCAACTTCCATAAGCGCTTTTGATATTACATCCATCCGCAGGTACAGCACTAGCTGGTTTTCTTTTGAGTGCGACGCAGTTTTCCATTTTCGACCCTATATAATGTACGGAGAGTGGTAATTTTGCTACTAATACCGAGTGTCGAGGCATCAGACGTAGGGAACCCTGTAATATATATTTCTATTGCTATTTGCTCCATGTCTGTCCTTAAAATGAAGCATTATTTAATTGAGAATTCGTTCTTTATCAATCTCAAAGTGCCATGAACAAACTAAACCCTGGATTACGATAACAGAACATCTTTTTGTATTCTGAAGGTATTTTCTTAACCACATTTTACTTAGGTACTAATTGAAGACAAGATTATTTTGGTCTCAAATACTACTATTAGCATTTTGTAGTTTCCACTGCAACCCAAGAAATATATATTTATTCAGCTCAGCCTTCCTTAGATGGCACTGTGTGTAACTTGTCTTGGAATCAATTTACTGGAAGCCGGATGTGCTAATGTATATTGCGAACGCCATGCCATATTTTGAAGCATAGATCTAACCTTCGGTAGAAACTGCGTCATCGACGAAACTAAAATATTGCCATGTCTCATCTAATGTGTCATCTGCGTAACGTTGTATCTATATAAAATTAAAAATTAAACTCTCATTAAAAACTAAATATGAACTCTAAGCCTGTATCAATTCAAACTTAGATTTGCCTTTGTACCTTAGGATACATTACGACTATACCACGTACTTCTTACGTACTTTCCTAATATTCTCCTTCTGATGTTTTGTTGATAGTTTGGAGGTCCTCATAAGCGCAGTCCGCGACCTCAGTCTCTTTGTCTTGGCCAGTTGCCTAAGCCGTTTCGTGGCTCATCTCATACCAAGTTGTGTTGTTCGCAGAATGTCACGCAAATCTCGCCAAGGGTACAGCATCCGACACCTACTCCAGCTGCCGAACGCGCCACGAAGTCCACCTACTGCCACTCACCCACCTCTACCGTGCGTTAAGGTCAGTGGACATTTTAGTTTACTCGCGGAACATAAGCGATCCAATGACTCTTACTTCAAATAGAATCTTTGAATAAAATATGTTATACTAGCCCTTGGCCACGGCTTCGTCCGCATGGTATCTGGATAAAAAGTCACCTATGTGTTATTCTGATGTATAAGCTGTATTACTGTAAAGTTTCATCAAAATCCGTTTAGTAGTTTTTGCGTGAACGAGTAACAAACATCCATCATCACAAACTTTCGCGTTTATAATATTAGTAGAATAGTAAGAAGTAGGATTAAATTTTAGGATTTGGATTTTTAATTAACAAACAACTAATTTGTTTTGAGACATCTCTGACAACGCTTGGGAGTGGTCCCAAGTTTAACACAATTGACAAGCGCTGAGATCGTGAACCTCTGTGGCGCAGTGGTCCGCCTGAGACGCAGAAGGTTGCGGGTTCGATTCCCGCTGCGGGACAAATGTTTGCATGATCTGCATTCATTTGTCTCGGGTCTGGGTGTTTTCTATGTATAATATGTATGTATTTACAAAAAAATATATATATAAGTAGTATATCAGTCATAGTCATAGTAGTTCCCATAATACAAGCTCTGCTTAGTTTGGGGCTAGATGATGCTGTGTGAAAAATGTCCAGCATTATTTATTATTATTTATATTTTTTTACACGGTTTATAAAAATCGTCAGGGAAGCACATATCAAAAGGGCAATAGCCTGTTTATTTATTTAGAAAAATAGTCAGTTCAGACCTAGGTATCAAATGGATAGGTACTCATAATTGCGGATTTTCCACATGAGTCAGTTTTCATACTGCTTCAATGAAAATAGATTGAAGAATGAACAAATATTTGATGTAAGTATGAATTTTCATGAAGAGATTAATAAATATGATGCGAACATTTCAATCCGTACGTAATCCTACTGTAATAATAAATGAAAGTTGGGATGTTAGGATGTCCGTTGCTTATTATATTCGAGAAAGCTTTAACTGAAATTTGGAATAGGGATAGTTCCAGAGCTAGAATAACATATAGGCTACTTTTTATCAAGGTACCACACGAGAGAAGCCGTGGGCAGAAGTTAGTAATCAATATAATTTTTCTACTCGTACTTTTTCACAGAGTTCACTGAAATAGAACACAAACAAGTTTTTTGTTGAATATTTAAAAACTTTTATATTGTGATCAATATGTTTCGAAACTCTGCCAATATACTGCCATCTGTCGAGAGTTTTGGTGCCACTTTGTACTGTAACTAAATTTTCGTATTGTCATGATTGGCTTGCAAAATTGAATTCCCGACGAATGTCAAGAATTGCTTTAAAGTTGTCTCGCAATATTTGACCCAGATACAAGCGCCAATTATATAAAAGCACGACAAAATGAAAACTCCTGAAAGATTTTATAGGTTTTCATATTTGAAATATGTTGTTATTATGAACCGTGTTTTCACTTTTCTCTTTTCGAAAACTTTGCGAAAAAAAATGGTATCGTTAAAACTTTTGCATATTTTCTTTTATTGATCTCAACAAGACTTTGTACATATTAAACGTGCGAAATCATTGGTATTTGAAATGTACTCTAAAGAAAACAGTTACAAAACTACAACGGTTGTATTTGATTTTGACCAGTAAATGACTGCGTGTTTTGCTAATCGATAGTGATCCCAATTTGTAACTTAGTTACTTTTTATTTCATTCTATATGAGTATTTTAGTTTTAATTTAAGATTATTATCGTTTTTGAAAAACTAATATAAAAACGGTTGCATCAAAGCAAAGGCGTCTTATAAATACTTCTTTCCTGAACTAACTCTTTGAACAAATAAATAAATAATGCATTTTTACACAGCATTATTTAGCCCCAAACTAAACAGAGCTTGTATTATGGGAACTAAATGACTAATATATTAATTTTATATATTTTTTTGTGAATACATACACATTATACATAGAAAATACCCAGACCCAAGACAAATATTTGCAGATCACACAGACATTTGTCCCACGGCGGAAATCGAACCCGCAACCTTCTGCGTCTCATGCAGGCCTTCGCCCACTGTGCCACAGAGGTCGTCAGTAACAAGGAGCTCAACTCTATCGTCAACTATTGTCTTGGAAAGTAATTTCAGTCAAAAATAATTATAAAAATTACAATGCATAAAAGAAGCCGACGTACATTAAATTATGAACCATATTTTTTCGTATGTGTAAGGAAATAATCGCCCTTTTATTTATTCAAAGTTTGTTAACTTTTAACTAAAAAGGACAATTTTGAGAACATATAATTTAAATGTGTCCTACAAATTCCGATTCAGCGGGATCTTCGCCTTTAACCAGCAATTCGTTGGCCAACTACACAATGAACCGAGTGACGCTAGCTGCGCCCCGCGGTTTCACCCGCGTAAGTTTCGATTCCGTGGGAATATCGGGATAAAAAGTAACAGTAAAGTATTTTACTGCTACATAAATACCATTGATGATATAACTATTTATTTGAATAAGAATTAATACTACGATATGAATGTAACCAACTTCTGTTTCAACCGGCGATCTAGTTAATTTTTAGAACACAAATGCTGCTATTGTGACTTAACTATGATATTTAGATATATTCCCTATTTGACTTTTTTGTAGGTAATAATGAGTAATTTAATAATGTGGTACATAATTTGTATGTATATTCAATAGTTTTCTCAGCGCTGACGTGCGCAATAATGAATCAACGAATCATCAATAATGAATTTTATAGGCAAAAGTTTGCTACTTTGGGTTACATTATTGCAATTTTCTTAAGGATCTCTATTTTTTGAAAATTAATTGCCTACAGGCTAAAATAAATTATATTTTATCTTCCTGATAATTTAGCTTTATATTGGTGAAGAAATGGTTAAAATGGTCCAGTAGTCTCGGAGCCTATTCGGTACAAACAAACAAAAAAATCTTTCCTTTTTATAATATTAGTATAGATACAGGCTTCTTTTATAATTATATAAAAATGAAAAAGTGCATCCTTTCATCACATTGATTATTTATCTATAATATACTAGAATATCAATATCACCTTTAGCCTAGTCAGATTATTGCCCAAAATGTAGTGACTACCAAAGAACCTATGGAACGACCAACTAACTACCTAATTAATGCAAAAAAAACTTCAATATTCTAAGTAAACTAATAGATGAAATCCGATTTTAATTAAGTGAATTCTCCTTTGCAAAAGAAACCTTCAGAAGCTAATTGAGTACTTCAAAGAAATGCGTAGGAAATATTAGAAATTTCCGATTCAATACGGAGAATATTGGCTTGTCCTGTATTTATACACGTGTACCCTCACCTCAAGGTTAGTGCATCTGTACTTGTCTAGGGGTGACACGTTCCTAAAAAAGATTCTTTAAATCAAGTGCTTGCATAATATAACACACCAAACACAATAATGGTTGATGTGATCCTATTTGGTAAGTAGTATTGATGCCGGAAAATTACGAAGATTTTTCTACTTGTTTAAAACGGCCAAATACTGCAATGCTTCTTTAGATTAAGGTGGAGTGGAAAGAGATGGCGCTATTGTGAAATATGTATAACTGAAGTATGATTCGTATTTGTAGTGTTTTAGTATAGGCCGGTAAGGATTGCAACGCATAATCACTGCCTCTGTAGTTGGAGATGTAAGCAGGTGACGGTATCGGCTTAACATCAGCTGGGCTGTATGACCTGTTGGTCTCTGAATCATGTAAAAATAAATAAAAAAAACTACACATTCTCTTCTCAGTATGCTTCAATAATGGGATAGACATTTCGAAACACGGATAGTATTTGATGTTTGATGATTGATAACCCTATGTATCGACAGCATGAAATTAAAGCTGGTTGCTACATTTTCTCTCGACACCCTTTTGACGTTATGGGGGTGGATAGTTAAAATAGAATACAAGTTGAGTAACAGTGGCAAATGCTGAAAGATTTTGAAATCGTGTACTTACATAACCTACTTAAATATCTCTCTTATCTGATCTTTGATACGCAAAAACGATAATTTTGATTCTTTGGATACTTTTTGATCAAAAATGTATTGATTCATTGATCATAATTTATTAATTATTTGTGAATGAATTGTGGTACCTGATTTTCGATCCGAAGTGCTTGTTTTCGAATCCTGTCGGGTATGATTTACTTCACCGTTTATGCGAAACAATTTTATGTGTATTGCATATATAATTGTTTCGCATGGAAAAATCCATTGGTGCACGTTGGCATACAAATCCACGACCTTCGGGTCCAAAGTCGGGGACCCCAACCACCAGGTCTAGTGATAGTTACCCTCAACTAGCTACACTAGACTAGGTAAGAAAGTGAAAGAGCATACACAGTAAACGAACTGGGAAGCTTATGGAAGGTAGTTTAGAAACGAACATTCTCCAATTTTACTCTGGATCAATTTCAATTTATTATTAGGTCAAGGTCAATCATTTTTTGGTTATCAGATTTTTGGATTTGTATGTACATACAAACTCTTTAAACTTGACACTTGACAACTAAAAAAATTTGGTACCATAAATTCGTGTCTAATATTGCAACGATTTAACATTCCTCAGTATAAAGCAATAAGGCTCCACCTGGTAAATGTGTGCTAATTATAGTAAACTTTGTGATCTCAAGGTATTCGCTACAGTGTCGCCTCTGGTGGAGATCAGAGCAAAGTTTTAATTCAAAATTATTCACAAGATGTTTATTAATCATTATTTTAGTAAGCTATAGAATACTCCAAAAATATGAGTGAAATTTGCGCTTTTGTTTCGCGAAACTGTAAAAAAATAGTTCTAACCTATGGTTCTTATATAACCTAAAATGGTTCACAATTTTTATTGCTGTGAGAACCCGAAATTGTTACGTTCTAAGAAGCAGTTGGTTCATCCTTTCGTAGAGGGCAGCTGCTACGATCTTCGTAGCCTTGTTTACGCGTAGCGAATTGAGTTCAGACTACGTCGTAGAGATGGCGCTGTTTGTGATTTCCAAGTTTCTTCGTCTCTCTTGTGTTCCGAATAACTATAAAAACTACATTGTGATTTTCCTTTCAACACTGTACTGACTGTACCTACTGTACCGACTGTACCTGTCGTTCTATAGGTACATATAGACTATTTTAAATTCTAGACGTTTTGCTAAAGCGTCATTTTGACACCGTCATTTTAACAGCCTCATATTTAGCTACATAGATATTATGATATAGACCCGAATAATTTTTGCATCTTTCAATTTGATTTAGTTAATCTGTGAAATTCATATTTTTTGCGAATTAATAAGAAACCGTATTTCAGTATTATTTTAAATAAGTTCAACACTTTTGGTGGTTTTATTTTTATCTTATTTGTATTTAGCAACCAATTTTGTAACCAAGTAAAAACTAAAAAACGTATATAAATTAACACTCGCCACAGTCATGTACACAGTCTGTGGATATGAGAAACTACGAGTATTATGATACAACCGCTCTCCTAGAAGTAAAGAAAAAGAAAGAAAAATATTTATTTAGCACTAGGAACAAATATTTGCAGAACATGTACACATTTGTCCCGCACATTGTCAAAATATGTATGCAAACGTATTTTGTCCTGCAGCAGAAATCAAATATGCACTAGGCCGCGATCAGGCCTGCCACCTGCCACCGAGGTCATCAAAGAAAAAACAAATATTTGAATTTTACTTACTATCATTTAGACCGGGTTCCAATTAATCGTAAACGATTACGGTTTTAGCGCTGTCTAAATCAATTAACTATATTTTCACTTATATCATTATTGACTTGCTTACCATCGACTTTTTTCTGCTAGCTAAGACCGTATATAAAATGCCCTGACAAACGGTGTCAAAACAACTTACTGCGACCGTGACAATCTATCACATAGAAAAGCAGAAACCCTTTTCCAAAACAAACATGTTTAGTTCTCGTTAGTTAGCCATCCCCAACATACCTCGAAAACTATTCGAGAAGACCTTTCAGTATTTATTTACAAAGCAAATAAACTATTTATTTATTGGACGATCGCTTTGATCGGCGAGTGACTTTGTACAAATGTACGATTGTCGTTTTGCTATAGGGTGGCGTAAGAATTATATGGATAAGCTCTACATCTCACTAGATGTATACATTCGCAATGAATCATCTTAACTATAAAACACTGAAATAAATAAAAATAACATTTTATTGTTATTCAACAAAATCACAAGGCTCATGTATAAAATTTAAAAAAAAAATAGAATTAATGTTTTTAATCTGCAAACATATGCGATTGCGTAGTTTGCAATCGTTTTGTATAACTTCCCTTTCATTCGTATTTGCGTCACACGTTAGTGTGAACTGTTAACACAGGCGATATAAAATGCGATGGCTTTAACATTTACTCGTAGCTTTACAAATATATTTTTACCTACTAAAAGTACGAGTACGATTTGGAACCCCAGTCGGCGGGTGGCAGCCAAAGAAGATTCGCTAAGACCGCATCACAATTGGTCATAAAATAAATTTGTCTCGTTTTTCCTCGAAAATTATATCAAAGGTTTATCGGTATTTCACAAAAAAAAGATATCGGAAATATTATTGGTATGTTGTTTTATTGGAATCCGGTGAAACCCACTGATTATTTAACAATTACTACAACGATTTGTGGTCTGTGGTTGAAGCCGGTCTCTACCGACGCTTTCTGGATTATGTCTTAAGGTAGATTAGCACATCAGAAACTAGCAATAATTTTTTTAAACGCAACTTAATAAATTAAAGATTATAGCAACATTCGCTAGACTATTTTTTTAACTATGAATTCAATTAGATATCATTTTATTTAATGAACAGTTTACCTATTAAAGATAAAAGTCACAAAAAAAATCGAGCATTTATATTTTATTTACTACGTGAAAAAATTCTAACAAGATTTATTTTATTTATTTTAAATTACAATCACATTGTCTTAACAGTAAGGGAAACCAAAAAGACAATGTAATTACATGGTACATATATCAGCAGCATCTGTGAATTTCGCCAAACTAGAGTGAAATATATATACATATCATCGGATTCACATAGGCTATGTTGATAATACGAAAGGCTCGCGAGAATGGCATTTCACTCAGATGACCAATGAGAGCTACTTTGCGCTAAATAAATTCTGAAGTCATATCCATACATCTCTCAACAGGAAAAGGGTTTCTTTTTACGGGCCGGTAGCGGTAGACGCAAGGCGACCGTGTCCAGCCCTCGTTTGTCTCGATCCTTATTCTCGTCGGAATTAATGTCTCTTTGAGGGAAATCTCTGCTGGATAATGGTTTTTATTTGTGCAACTGAAAAGGGGCAAATTGCGAAAGTGGTTGTACATGCAGTAAAAATGTTGCGAGTTAAAATGCCTGCGGTAAAAAGGAATAAGAAATTTAGTATATTTTTTGGTGGCTTTAGGTAAATGGAAAAATATAAAGAAAGAAAATATATTTTTATCCAAAAGACACAACAGATGGTTAATACTATAGATTCACGCATTACAAAATTACACAGAGTGTGTGGGTTCGTTTCCTGCATTTTTGCAGGACGAATTTTTGCACATTCTGCAGATATTTGTTCCGGGTCTGGGAGTTGTGGTACCACGGTACTCGTAGTTCCCGATACCCACGATACTTGTGTGGGTATAGGACTATTTATGTGTCTGTTGGGGTGTTTATATATTTAAAACAAAAACGTAATTTGTGTAAGTTTTCCTCTTCACTCTGCCATTTTCTAACACAAGATAAGTAGTGTTAGGATATTTTTGGGTAATAAATTTTCCGGTAATCCGGCGAGTGTTAGGTGATTAAGTACTCAGCGGGCGGCCGAGCGGTCTCTTACACGCCGATTTGTTTAACAGCTGTAAGCATCCTGTACGTAGTGGTGCACCATGCACTATCGATATTTTACAGGCTAGGAACAAATGCCTTGTTTATAAAGATTTTTAAATAGTTGAACATTCGCTAAACAGTAACTGTTGTGTTTCTTACTGTTGAATTTGAGTAGTTGTTGAACTATATCTTTGAGGATTGGTATCTACTCAGTACATATCTGAGTATGTTCATCCAGGGAAATACAGTTCTGAGCGTGTTTGTTTTTGTTTTTTTTTGTAAACAGAGGCTTAATACTAGTAATTTATTCATAAGCGAGTCTCAATATAAGTATTTCGTTAGTTTAATATCGAGCCATTTTCAATATCAATTTTGACGTTTTTTTAAGGAAAAAATTACACTTGTGTTGAGTAGAACACCGATTTTGACGTTTATGTGAACGATTTTTTTGTTTGATTTCTGTTTGAAAGAAGGTTTTCCATGCAAAAGATCAATGATGAAATGATGTAGTGCGCCATTATGAGGCTCTTCAGTCACGTGTCACAAGTCGAACAAATATTGGTGTATTATTATTGATTGTTTGAATTCTTTTTTTATCGATCGCTACACATTATACCCCAACACTAGCCAGTGCAGTGCACACAAAGGCGCTGACGGCAATATTTCTTTCCGTCCACCTCTCGGTAATTTAGTGCCGGCCGGTAATGTATGGCGGCCGATTGAAATCTAATGGCTAATGATGATTTATTTGTAAGCAAGGAGGTTTGTATGAGCTGAAGGCCAATTTTACACCACTCGAAGATATCTGACATGGTTTAGCGAATGTATTTATTTCATTACAAAGGGATAAATTATGCTTAAAATGAGGACCCATAATAATCTTGGTTGCATAATCGAAGAAATTAAAGTATTCTCGAGACGTGAATTTGAATTGCTGTGAAGATTATAGTTCAAAGTGAAATAATAATTTGAACCGAACAATAGCGGGAATGATGAGAAAAATTTTAATTATGTCAGTAAAGCATAAATATATAAATCTGAAGCTATTTAATATTGTTGTTGCTCTAAAATACATTATTGACATAAACTAACCATTCACGAACAATAATAATATGAAACCTCTATTGGAACAAAAAATATATATCATCATGATATTATTCTTTATTCTTTATTGTACAGATAATACAGACAAAAGACTTACATATAGGACATACCTCTATACAAAGGCGAGCTTAACCCTAACAAGAGTTTTCTTCCAGCAAACCTTTGAGGATAGGGACAGCTGATAAATAGCGGTGGGTACGTGTACACAAACGGGAAAAAATATACAATAATAGCACACATTTTCTTATAATACATAAATTATAACATATAATCCTATTATTATAATTTCATTACAAAATCATAACACTACAGGTCTAGTGTGTGTAGATGGAGTGAGTATTAAACTACTAAGATAAAACAGTAAAACACTTTACTAGTTATGAACCACACTTTAAAATTAATTGTTTCAGAATAATAAATGAAAACAAATGATAACTACACTTGATATTATCGACTACAACCTTTGTTTGCGGAAACTTTGGTAATAAATTCCGCGATTTTTTAAATATTTATGTTTACAATCAAAATAAACGTGATTGTTTTTTTTATATTGACCAATCATATGACGTGAAAGAATCCGAAACGAGAGAACTAAAATGACTGACCTACTCCTAGTTTCTACAAATTAGGAAGTTGTATTGGCAAAAGTGTCAATGTACGAATACCGCATATTAGGTCTCAATTAATATAAAATACTATCAATTACACCATGTCTCATGAATTGCGTGCAATATATCCAAATGGTCTCGATACATTTCTAGTCTGGATTGCACGTTTCAGTATTCTATAGCTCCCACGCGACCACTTTTGAAAGCTAAACGCCAGTAAAGCTTTCAGCTCACGCGACCGCTTCGGCTCATTGCCGATTCTTCTAATCTCATATGGTTTATACAGTGATATGTATTGTTTTTTTACAACTAAAGTGAAAAACGAGCATAAGGCCCACCTGTTGGCTGGTATCTTCTTAAACTTTGAACGTTTGCAATACGTATTTTTTTACAAATACAAAATGTTTTATTGAGTTTCCTAAAGATACTTAAATTGAACAATGATGAAATCTCCTTTTGAGTAAAAAATACTTGTCATAGGAAATTTCGCTCTTACTTAGGTCTATTTAAACAGTTATTTTGTAAGGCGATTAAAGTTTTTAACACTTGATCTGATTTGAAGTGTAGTGTGTGTGTGAAGTGTAGTGCGAGTGTAAACTGTGGGTGTGAGAGTGTCCGATGAGTGTATACTTAGTGAGTTCCACTGATAACAAGTAAACTGATAATTACAGCACTGATAGTGTAAGTAATTGTTTACAAGGCAAGTATTTATTTATTAATTTTAAGCAATTTTAAAAGAGCAGAAACAAAATGAAAAGCTGAAAATTGCAGAAAAATCATTAGTATAGCGTATTTTTCTTGGTTACCCAGCGTTAGTCAGCTAAAAAGTTTAGAAAAGTATCTAAAGTAGTTGATTGAACAATTATTTCAAAGATCATCCGTAACATATAACATTCTCGCAATTTTGTTTCACGTTCCTCTTCACTTTTTATAGTAGCAACATCAAATGTGTAAAATATAAAATGTATCTAATACACCTAAGTCATTACAGTAGCGCTCATACAAATTAGTGAAGTTGGGCTAGCGTTTTAGCTTATTTAAAAAAAAGGACGTTTTTTTATTAACATGGATTGAGGTAGGGGGAAATTAAAAAACACAGGCACAACCTAGCCCGGTTGCTAAACTACGCTAATTGTTTTATACTTTTCTTTAATGAGTTTTGTGCCTAAATTTTATTGTAAGTAGTTTGTAAATTGTATTTTTGCTTGTTTTAATAAGATTTTCAGATTTCATTAATATAATATAATAATATAAAAATAAAAATACGAACACAATTTTTGTTATTTAAAATACATTGTTAATAACTTCCCTTAATAATTCGAGTATGAGTGAGAGAGCACAATATACAAATAAATGATATTAACCCATAGATACCGTGCAAAACACACCTTCTGAGATCATACTCAGCCTTTCCTTCCTTACTCAGTGAAGCCAAACAAAACAGCAATCAGCTTATTAACTTACTTCATAAGTCTACACATGAGATTTTGCAAGAAACTCGAACTTACAAAATACGTCGTTTCTATAAGTTTCCTGTAACATTTTGTCTCAAGACGTGACCCAACACCGCAGAATGCCAACCTCCTAACGAGTTTTTGAAAGCAACCCCTGACAGGCATCTTAAAGGGATTTGCACTTTGTAACTAAATTGTCTGCTTGAAATGGATATGACCACTATTCCGAAGAAGTTATGTTCTGTTATAAACAGCGCGGATGTAACTGAATTTTAATCTTTACATCTATCTCAATAAAAATGGAATGCTGATTGTTGGTAAGAGCATATCTTGAGAACGTCTGGACCGATTTGGCATGTTCGTAATAGTACGGATTAGGTTTTTTATAGATTGTTAAATTGGAAATTTTGCACGGATTACGTAAAAAACCATTGTTTCTTTCTGTCATACAAACTGATCTTGGTTGTCAGTTTATACTCGCACTACACTTCATACACACACTTCACTTCACATCAGATCAAGTGTTAAAATCTTTCATCGCCTTATAAAATAACTGTTAAAATAGACCTAAGCAAAAGGGAGATTTCATCATTGTGAAAATTGTCTTTCAAAAAACTCAACAAAAACATTTGTATTTGTAGAAAATAGTGGTTACTTCCTCTATGGTCGTTGAATTGACGTTTCGTATCTGTCACATTCAAGGACAGAACAACGCCTTGGTTCAGCTAGTGTAAGATAATTATAGGTTTTATACGGGTTTTTATCGCTTATTTTTCATTGGACGATAGCTCTATATTATACTCCAGTGAATACGGCTGTTGCAGCACAGTCGAAGCGACAGAAAATTAATAAAAAAGATAATTTAGCCTGATAAAGACTCGTATAAAATTTACAATTATTTTCACTGGTCGCGTAAGTTTGAATACTTTTACATGTAAGAATCGGCATCTATCTATAACATCCACATTTGGAACATTATATGGTTCTGTAGTAATATTACGATGTAGACTTTCCATAGCTGAAAGTTAATTATAGAAGACGATACAGGGGCCTAAAGTAAACAATACATGCATTATTAGTAAAGTCAACCGTCTTTAGGATCCGGCGATGATCCGTCCATTAAGTATTCATCTCGCGACATTAGCAGCAGCCGTTATTAAAACCACCTGTAAATCCCACTCAAGACTTGCTACTCTCCACACGTAGAAGGGGGTCCCTTCCGCCCTAGCGAGCTTGTACTTGCGACTTTTGTCTCGAATCTCGGCGCACGTCTTGGACATCGGGGACACGTCTTACGGAATTAATAATAAGCCAAGATGCCGGGTGCGGTTTGGGCCGCAATGTGCCGAAATTTCTAACCCTCATTACTGGTTCTCTGCACTCACCGCGCGCCTCCAACTTCTGACGTTCGCGCCCGCGTTTGCTCCTTGTTTATTGGTGTTGCCAGCATCTTGCTTCTTGTAGCGGGTTTTAATAGTCGAATTAAGAATGTTCTAAACGTTTGCGACGTTGTGGTACAGCGGTTGCGGTAATTTATTTTACTTTGTCAATTTGTATTTTCGTGCTTGAACAAGTAAGGAATTGCTGTATTATAGTTGTTACTTGAACTACCTAGACTTTGTCTTTAGCATCAAAAAGCATTTGAAGTGAGGGTTCAATTCTCACTGCGGGATAAATGTTTTTATATTCTGTAGATATTTGTATTCTGGGTGTGTGGTTCTGATACCCTGGGAATCTTATAATGTGGTCAGAAATACGCATGTTTCTGTTAGCTGTATATAAAATAACAATAAACCGCTACCCAAAATCGAAACCTGGTTAACAACACAAGTTTGTAAATAATAGCGTTGTAACTCGGGTGGGAATAATAACTAATGTCTCGCATCTTACTCAGTAGTTCACGGTTATAATGAACCCTTCAAATAATAATAATTATAATAATAATGCTGGGCATTTTTCAAATGTATGACAAGTCTTAACAAGTATCATATTATTGCAAGGCGGGCTGCTACCAAGGGTTGTGTTGACATGGTTTTGTCACTCTGAGCCTGAGGCACGATAGTTGAGGAAATAACAGACGTAATATTATCAAAATGTCAGTTGGTGACTGACGACTGGATCATTGGATTTACAGATTAGTGAAAATAAGGGGCTAAACATGAATATTGATACTAAGAACATGTTTTACAAAACCTTGTAAACGTACTTAGTAAACGTTATATATAACGTTGTCAGTTTAGCACCTTATTGTGTTTAGTAAAAAGTAATAAGCCTGATAAAAAGTACATATACATTGGATCAACTTCATTCAATCGTTAAATCAAATCGCGGTAAAACCAATCCTAAGTGTTTATTTTTAAACAAATATTTTCGATGTTAGAAGTCTGAATTTTCTCCTAAATAGTCTCCTGTTTCAGTTTCCCTTTCCAAATCGCATTACTTTAACCCCTTAACATCCACATTGAAGAAATGTAAACATTACGAGGGCAAATTTTCCGGTGTAGGTACCCACATATGAAAGGCGAGACGAAGACGTGCCCATCCTTCGAATAAACGGAAATTCATAATAATTTCACGAGAAGGGAGAAATCATTTTCTAAAATCAAAAGTTCGTTTTAGATTTCAATTACTTATTCGTTCAATGCGTGTGCTGCATGCTGGGGTCCCGTAGGAAATGAAATAATACTTAAACATGATTTACGATAGAAAATATATCATAATATGAATAAGACATTGTTTTCTTGGTATAAATTAAGGCGTTTCTTATGCACGTGTTTTCGTTTAAAGTACAGCCGCTGAACGAACTGAATTAAAATTAATTTATGTTTTTCTTAGGTGGTTTTTATTATTCAAATTACTTATAAATATCATGTTATTTTCTAAAAAAAATAATGTAAAAGTTTTTTTTTTAATTGTTATTTTGATTTTAGAACGTACCTAAATAATCTCCGCTACTGTTGACATTAGACACAGCTAAATGAATAATTACGAACGAATAAGTGTAAACAAAAATAAAAGTCATTTATAATATTGTTCTACATTTACATCTAGATATGAATTACATGATTTTAGTAAAACCTTGTAAATTCGAAATAAGCTCAAATGAAGTTGTTTATACTTTTCTGAAATTAGGAAGTTTAAGATTTATAATTAGCTAAATCTCTGTATAATAAAGCACCTACGGCCTCGGAGCGGCTGCATAACAAATTTTGTTTCCTTACAAAATGTTGGTCCGAACAAAAACGGAACACAAAAGTTGGGCGTTACGCGCCGTCCTGCCGTGAATTTATATCGCTCCAAAACAAGAAAACAAAAGTGGAGTCGCGCCAAAGGTACATTATCTTAACAAAGTACAGCAATTAGGTACACGTTCCACATCTGACTCTAATAATTTAAATATGATAAAACAAAGTAAGACGCTGAGGCGAAGAATAAGGCGGGCCCGGTTCTAACTTATTTATAAAATCTTCCCGCATTCGGGAGACGCTCGCTGAGAAGCAGCGGGCTCAACCCTTCCCCCGTTTAATGCAATAAAGGGGCACTCATATAAGTATCACCACTTTACGTGCACTGTGATAAAGGCTAATCCTTCTCTCCTCGTGTGCGCTGATCTTTATTTATTAGATTTTCCTATCATTTAGCCCTTTTCGTGCAGGTATTTATGTGGAAAAGTTTTTTCCTTTTTTGTTTTGGATTCTTTGAAACTATTTAGATCAAAAATTCTAGTACAACGTTTCTCATACACAATTTAGTTTCAGTTGTTCAGTTTAGCTTGTGTTTCCTTTTTATTTATGTCCTTTGAATATTTCGTGAAGTCGTAACAGCGCATATTTAAAGCGCAAACTTTATAGCACTATCATGTAGGTGGATCAAACGTCGCTTTGTTCCAGTTCCTCAACTCACAAAAACAGAAGAGATCAATAGGCCACAATCCTCCGACCGTGCAAAGCTGAGGGCGTACTCAAAGCTATAAAATTACAGATCAAAACTCTATCGACCCGGTGGCCTTTATTCAAAGTCGCCGAAGCGAACTATCAAAGAAAGTCTTCTTGGGAGTTAGCGTCTTAGGGACGGCAAGTTTCTTGGCAAGGGTTACGGCAAGGATGCGGGTTTAAGGTACGTTTTTGAATGTAAATAGTGGTGCATGGGGTCCCGTATGAATTAAATTTAAGTAATTAATGGGCGCAGACGGTCGGACATACTCACTTTGCGATTTTGTTAGTCATGTTTAGCTTGATTGCGGGGGCTACGCTCTACGTCTACGACTAGAGATATAAGTAATGTGCGTGAGGCGTTTCAGTTGCAGTTTTACTAATAAGTACGCTATTTCTAATTAAGTCATTCTATACTATTGTTTATTTTTATTTAGGTAGTGCTGAATATTTTTTTTTTAATTCCATCAATTTATTTCATCTTAGACGTTTAGGTTTTATCGATGAACTAATTATTGCGATTATTAAAATCCCTGTGGAACATTGCTTCCGCGTTTCAGAGCTCAAGGTTGGATTTTTTGTTATTATAAAGCTTGTTTCGTTAATTATTAAAAAAGTTTCAGATTCAGATCTTCTATTACGCAAGTCAGTTTTAAAATGAAATAAACACTTGCCTATTATTTCGTTGTTTGGGTTAGTTTAATCCAAGTTAATTTCACACTAACCCGTCAGGGCGCGTGGCCTAAGGGACCGGCCGGGTCATTTATTAATTATTACCAACATGTGTGGGTTGGGGAAGAAGTCACAAGTGAAGAAAGGGTAGCTATATTTTAAGATGTCGCCTTCATCTGGCCGCCAAGGAATGTACAACCAGCCCGTTAAATAATTTATGGATGTAAAATAATGTGGAGCATATTATGTTATTCACTATGGACTTGCTTAATTGCGTGATGACCTCTGTGGCGCAGCGGGCGACGGCCTGCCTGAGACGCAGAAGGTTGCAAGGTCGATTCCCGCCACGGGACAAATGTTTGTATGATCTGAAAATATTTGTCTCGGATCTGGATGTTATCTATGTAAAATATGTTTGTAAATAAACAAATAAGTAGTATATCAGTTATGTAGTTTCCATAGTAAAAACTCTGCTTAGTTTGGGGCTAAATGATACTGTGTGAAAAATGTCCAGCATTATCAATGCTGAAAATGTCCATATTTTTGTCGTTGATAATTGTTAAAAAAGTGCTCTAATGACGCTGGTGCTCAAAAACATTTTATTGTAGTATGTTCAAACAATTGTGAAAAATGCCTGACATGAGTATATGTACCATTTTTACATTATAACTCTTTTATGAAAATGCTTTGAATTGTAACTGACATAAAATGTATAAGGTTACGAATTAAGTTACCAATTGAGTTCAAATTGGAGCCTCAAGCAAGCCGATGCCTTTACAAGTAGATTAGATACCTTCCACCGGACGGTAACGTGATCAAAGCGTTCCTGCTCTGTAATCGACAAAGCGCCAAACTTGAGGGAGTAACAAACTGGCGTTTTATAATAAGCAAATGGTTTTTGTGCGGTATTGCGGTAGCGGTATTGGCCTAGTGGAATTTAGGACTTCCGATCCGAGGATCGTGATTTTGAAACTGGCTGTGCACCAAGGATTTTTCTTTTTATGTGCGCTTAACACATGTATAAAAACATTGTGAGGAACCATCCAAGTAACAATACGAAGGTATGTGCGCTTAGTGGTTCAATAAGTGGCGATGGGCTTGAAACCTTTCACGAGGAATGCTAACTGTAATACAAACGCGTGTGAAATATAATGTTTTGACGTGTTTCTGGCTACCCCCTATAAAGCAGCCTCATAGATTACCTCCGCTCTGACCGGCGTCGGCACCAGTTGTTCGTCTGTCCCACAATACGTACTCTACATGCCAACAATGCGCCGACATAAAAGGCGCTAACTATACTTAATGCATTCAGACACGAGTTCCAGCATGTCGACATTTCGTCATCAATATTTAATCTAAGATAGTTAGCATTTTGGTGTTATACTAAATAAATAATTTTCATAATTCTAATAGATCTGCATACTGAGTTTATATCTGAGGATCTTTATATAGCCATTGCAGTCGTGAGCGTGTTTGTTTTCTTTTGTTTTTTGTAGTTATATCCTCAATAATCATTATCAACCTATAGAAGTTACACTATTATCATCGAGTACAACGAACTGTCTTGAGTCACCTCACCCACAGACTTTCAGCAACCTTTACGATGTTATTTTTAACCCCCCAGCGGTGGTTGCTTCTGCGAGCTATATGGCCAGCTTTGGATTTCCTCGGTTCTTCCTTGAATTTCCTCGTTCCGGATTTTTTTCACAACTGAGAGTGTGCCATCACGGCTTGTGTCATCAGTAAGTTTTCAATAGGCTTGCAACCTGTCACGTGGAATGTAAACTACTTACAAAATCGCGGGCAGGCGCCAAATGTAATGTAGTCTTCAAAGATCTACGTACTTGGTATGTATCTGAGGATGTCCATCATGAGGAATACAGCGGTGAGCAAGTTTGTTTGTTTGAGAAAATTATTCGTTGCTCTACATTCTTGTCTGAATTTACCATCGTAATTATGTCGTTCGTATGTCCACATCCCGACTCTGCAGTGTTAAATATTCAAAGAACAAGGCGGGCTCGTCTCCCGGGTCGAAAAGACCCAGAAGTCGGGGTTAACCCGCGAGCACTCATGCGTCCCTAATTTCCGATTTGTCGACCTAAAGGGTTGATTAGCATCTGACTTGTCGGGTCGCATCGGCCTTTGTTGTTGACGACTTGTTTCTGATATTTTGGACATTGAACAATTCTCGGCTATTTTGATGCTATTCATCTTGTTTTGTAAAATTTGTGTTACATGTTCGTGAAATCTTCCGACCCAAAAGTAAATGGCAAAGTGAAGTCCACATTTCGACTCATTTAAGCTTTAAAAAAAATAATGAAAATGCTCAATATTATCGTTAATTGGATTTGTAAATATGGACATTTTCGTGTACCATACTAAAAAAAAATGTTTAAAAATGTATTATGAATATCTTCAGATCCATTTTCAGTTCGTAGAACCGTGAAGATACCAAGTAGGATGTTGGCAGAGGCTAGTCCTAACATTATTAAGTATATGCCCACGTCCTGCAAAGTATTTAGAACTCCACGTCACTGGATGTAATTGCTAACCCATTAAAAAAAACATTAAAGAAATATTTTATTTACATTGACCTCATCTTATAAAACATTTATTTTCCGAAAGCATAATACAACATTTTAATGTGCTAAAAAGTAACGTATTCTCTTTAGAACCGTTGCGAACGATCAATAGATAGCTCAACTGATCTAGATTACTACTAGACAAGTAATTGGACAATCAAACAGAACATCATAATCAAGTCAAAATATCTATTTCTCCTTTCAAATAAGCGATGACACACAGGCAAACATTTCATTTTTCTTTTTCATCATCATTCAAAACTACTTTATCATTTTCCCAACATAAAAAATCATATCATCAACACCTGACCTTCGTTTTTCTGCTACGGCCCCGAGTTTCCGGGGCATTAAGTCGGCAACGACACATGTAATCCCGTATGACATCCACACTAGTGTTGCCTTATAAAAACCGAAAAATACACACATTTTATCAAAAACTAAGAAAATTCATGACGTTCTGTTCAGTTTTGCAATAAAAAAATTGAAATAGAAGTTTGATAACTTTTTAATACTACTTTACATAATCACCGTTCACCATACTAAAGTAAGTCAGGAAATTATGGAATTCTAGACTCTACCCACAGCTTTACCCGCGTAGTACCTGGATAAAAAGTAGCCTATGTGCTGTTCTAGGTCACAAACTGCTCTAAATTTCATCGAATTCGGTCCAGTTGTTACGGAGATTATTAGCACCCCAGGTTGGATTTTAATGAATTCGGTGTCTTATAGTGATACACACTATATAAACTGTCAAAAAAAACCGATGGTTATCAGGTACATATTATACCTAATGACATGTTTGGGTAATAAAATAATATTGTTTAACATGAAAAACTAAAAAAAAATCAACCTTCCCAACCCTATTCATCGATATCAAAATAAAACAAAAGAAATGGTTTATTTGCAAGAAATATGGTTACAAACATCTTACAGTAAGTAAGTATCTTATAGTTTCACATATTTCACCAAACACATTGGCATGCAAATGTTTAACTTAGTTAAACCTAAAATCAATTTAATTTCATTATAATTTTAATTTACATTAGATCAATTTAATAACATTAATTAATAACATGTCATATTATTTTTAATAACATTTACATTTTACCTTATAATTATTTTACATCTTAAAATCATTTTTCACGTAACCAACGTTTAAGTTTATTAAACATTGGTTACGTTATGTACGTAACATTGATGTCCTAGGTACTTTTGGTAACACAATTCTGTTTCGGTTTCTAGTGTTTCTAATACATTTCATTAGCCTTTACAAAAATATATTATGTTTTTTTACAAATAGAGCAGACTCCTTAATATACATGCTGGGCAAAGTGAGCAACTGAAGCTTCTTAAACAAGGGCTTATATGATTCTTGGAGAGCAGATATCGAAAGTATGCAGTCCCATCCTTCAGTCGGGTTTCTTATTTAAGCCGATCAGAATACAAAGCCGATCCTGCGACATCCCTACTCACAATCCCACACGACACCGCATGAATCTCACATTTATCATCGCGAGCACATTATGAGCATTGTCATCGTGGTTTTTCTTTCAATTTCTTCTGTTTATGAGCATTTTATTATGCTTGTGAAGCATTGCTAGTCATTGTTTATTATGGAGTACTACTGGCATAATTTGGTGGAAACCAAGTCCTCTATGTTGGCTGGGCATTCATATAAACAGGTTATTGACTAGGAACCTATGTACACTGATTTTGATGTTTAAACTAGCTTCTGCCCATGGCTTCGTCCGCGTGGTACCCGGATAAAAAATAGCCTATGTATTATTCTGATGTATAAGCTATATTACTGTAAAGTTTCATCAAAAACCGTTTAGTAGTTTTTGCGTGAAAGAGGAACAAACATCCTCACAAACTTTCACGTTTATAATATTAGTAGGAAGGATTTAACAGTACGGACTGTTTGTGCCATTTGTTTCATTTCAAAGTTTTCAAATTTTCAGATACAAATAAAAATTAAACATAGAAGTTGTCTCGGTTCACCTTGGTGTTTTAATTCCAAGGTGAACAAAACAAACTTATTATTTCCACTCTGCTCCTCGGTGACATCACTAAGATAAATAACTCCAAGGTGACCAAAAGAGACTCATTACAACATCATTTTAATTAGTCTGTTACAGGTAACTAAGATTTTATGTTCCCGTCAATTTAGAATCCATCCTGTGTGTGTGTTAGAAGCAGTTATATTTCATTTACAGAATCTGGCTAGATATTTTGCGCTTTTTTTGCGATTGATTGTCACGACCGAAGTGATCTAAATTTTTATTACTCTGGTTTCGACTCAACAATGCTGAGGGAGCAAGGCTCGCCTGGTCCGGTGCTGTGGCGACGTATCGGCTGTCACATTACCGCCCCGCAGCTCCCGTGTTATTATCAAACTTTTTGAAGGGTCCCGGTCGAAGCGACGCCGAGGCGACTGCGGAGATGAATGCTAGTTTAATGTGGAATTGGCTTTTTGTTGCATTCGATTCAAGTTTGAGATGTTGAGTTTCTTATCTATTTCATTTATTATTGCGTGTCTTATTGTCATGGTGCTTACTGGCAAAAAAAAACTTTTATAAAAAAAATCATTGCATCAAATACACAGTAGGTTATCAGTACACGCGAAACATTAGCAAAAGTTGTAGGTAGATTGTTACATCGTGTATAAGCGTAGTTACTGAGATTAAAATATTATAGCACCTAGCCATAGAACAGGTATTTTTTGTCGGAATATAGATTTTTTATGTATTTGATTGATATCCAGGATCAGCCAGAAACAGTTAAATACACTTAAAATATCTTGCACACCAAAGATGAGTATAAAACAAAACTTACAATATGTTCTATCTTATAAGATTATCTTCTTGGTACAAGATATAACAAGATACAGTAGAATGAATCTTAGGTGTGTAAGCTTCAATACGTATAGTTGATTATTTTTAAGATTCCATCTCCATACTCTTCTCACCTCGGCCGCATAGTCTAGGAGTCGCATATGGTAATACCTTATTCAAATAGGAAATAGAGGCGGTCAGTGGCAATAATCCATCACGGCCGGCCTCGGTTATTTGTTTGTCCGGACAGTCCGGACACCGGATGCTTTATGTCATTTTACGTATTCCTTACAGGTTTTGATAAATATTTGTTTTGGTATTCGGACATGTTTAAGAATTGAATATCCGGCTGGCATAACTCGTTTCGAGATTGGCATGGGTTGAATGCTTAATTTTGGATGTTTTTGCTACAGTTTTGCTACATGTCCTATTATGATTACACGGGTCAAATCAGACATTTTGTTTTGTTTTTGTACTGGATTAGTTGTAACCTTTTTACGATTACCATTTTTCTGCGGTGTGAGGTGCCATGTCGCTGTAACACAGTAATTAACTAGCACAGCAGGTAAATACCTTACAAAATGCAACAAGCGCTTTCGCACAAGTTTTTTTTCACACATCACAATTCTTTGCATTTGTATTCCCTTCAAGGTCAAGTTTAAGTTTAAACTCTAATTACTACTTTACACGGTACTAGCTATTGCCAGCGGCTTCACAAAGGTGGAGTCGTGAGAAAACCCACACTCCAATTAAATGTGAAAGTCAAAAAAACCTGAAACACATTATTTATTTATGTTATGTAGCTACAATTTTAATTTTCATGTTAGTAACTTCAAAGAACAAAGACCAGAGTTCTCACCCCCATTTTCCCCCCTTAAAGTAGAAATTTCTAGAACTCTTTCTTAGCACTTGCTGACATTATATAGATTGATAGATCAGTCAGTCAGTCAGGACAAACGATTTTATAAATATAGATGAAGGCTAGAATTCTCATCTTAAATAGCACATGACACATGTTAAGGCGTCACACAATCTAAAAACTCAATTCTCCTGGGCGTGCTCGTCATTATACCACGCGCGGGCCAAGGATCGCATGCATACGAAATACACCTTATCAGTTATGCATAATGTCAGACCCCAAAGGTGGGCAAAATATTGCAGTACCGCGGGTAGACACAAAGGAACCGATACAGGGCGGTGTTTTATTAAAACCAACAAAAGTAGGAATGTTTAAATGTAGACTGGTCAGGTTTTTTTTATTTGAAGACAAACAGGCAAAAGATCCACCAGATGGTATAAATAAATAAATAAACATCCAACACACATCCTGACCTCACATTAGGATTTCCTGTTACGTGGGTATCAGGAACTACAATTACCGTGGTACCACAACACCCAGACGCGAAACAAATATCTGTAGAAAATGCAAACTTTTGTCCCGCAGCGGGAATCAAACCCGCACTTCTTAAGTCACTGTTGTCTTCTTGCCCGTCGCGCCACCGAGGTCGAGTAAGTGGTTAACTCCAGGCGTTCAGTCAATAAAAAAATCTCAAGATGTTCAAGGTTTTGCTGGGACAAAGTCTTAATTTTGAGTTCAGGACAACAAATTTAATTCCTATAAGCCAGTCTCAGAACATTCGAATTTTTCATGCCTATTTACCATTTTTAACAGTAATATAATAAAAGCGTAGTTGCATCTGGTATCCTCATTTATAGTTAAGATCGCGTTAAATCATTCCATATTATACAAAATATGTCGTTATTTTTTTGTGTCTAATTTAAGCTTTCTTTTAGCCGAAAACTCAAGCAGCAGGTCATACCTATCGCTCATATTTTCTAGGAAAATTCACAAGTTCCCTAATATTTTGAAACAGCCTCTGGCTTTCAAAAGTGACGATATCCCCGCGTGTGTTAACGTCACGGGCCGTCAGCCTGATGGATTTTGTTCTCTGATTCTATTACTGTTTTTTATTTGTCGGTTGCGACGCGGGCCCTGACAATATCGCCCGCCCATGAATATGAATACAAACCTTTTTCTGATAAAATATTTTATCTACGAATAAATGAAGTTTTATTCGAAAGTCTAAAGTGATCAATATATAATCAGTGACATAATACCTATGAGGCGAAGGAATTTACTAGAGAGTTTTGTAATTACAAAACAAAATGCCGCGTGTATCCAACTAATATTATAATCATGAAAGTTTGTGAGGATGTTTGTTACTCTTTCACGCAAAAACTACTGAACGGTTTTTGATGAAACTTTACAGTAATATAGTTTATACATAAGAATAACACATAGGCTACTTTTTATCCGGGCACCACGTAGTCGAAGCCGTAGGCAGAAGCTAGTTACTCGATAAATGGACCGATGACATTATCTTATAAATTGCGGAACTGGGATGGAGGTAGCCCAAAATCGTTTTTTATGGCAGTTTTTGGAAAGGCTTTTGTCAAATAAGGACTTCTATAGACTGTTGATAATGTGGTTTCATAATTGGTGCCTGAAGGCCAAGATTAATTTATGTATGCGGTCAATGTGAGAGCTTCTCATAACATGCTTGATAAGATTCCTTTACCTACCCAAGTAGTACCTAAAGTCTGATTGATATTTCCACGCATGCCCCATTTCACACAGGTATTTTACCTGTTATAAATTAGCCCAATTTACTTTCAAAAGTTAAAAGAAAAATTTAAGAGCGCGATAATCTCGCATCACCTTCAGTGCCATCTGGCGACGACAAATGTCAGCGATTACTTACAACGAGACTTGCGTCGAGCCGTGAATTTTGTGAAAAACCACGTGTTCTATCTTACAATGGTGATAATAAAATAGATGGTTCCAGAATTGAAAGCTCTATAATCCATCAAACGTTGATAAAGCGGTGCAATAATGTTCTATTTTAATATTAAGTTTTGGGCTCGTACAAAGTGGAAAACATTTGTATTGAAAAATGTGTATTTTCACGTCATATCTTCGGTGAAGGTACCGACTAATGAAGGAAAGCGTCGCGATTACTCCTCCTGTTGAGGACTCTCGGAAACTTAGGGCCTTTCTTGTAAAGATTATTAAATAGCTTACTAAATAAATACTGGGTTGTCTCTTACTAAAATTCTAATTCAACGAAAGATAAGCAAATTTTTTTTGCTAATCACTTGTTTAAAATCTTTATAAGTAAGCTTGTTACTCCCGTTTAACAATAAATGATCTAATCTAAGAAAGTTTTTGAATGGAATGGAAAAAACAATTTGAAGTATCTAAACTAAATAAATTTACTAAAAACATTAACATTTGTTCGGGATTAAGAAAGTTTTTTTTAATGAATGAGCGAGGAATGTTCCTTAATTTCGAACAGAGGCCCAAATCTGTACACCATTAAACAAAGTGTCACCGGACTTGGCCTGTCGATATAACACTTTTAACTAAGCGCCCCTGTCGCAGATCGGTTTCCAATTAACAGCGGCTCACTTCGCTCTCATTATATTTTTAATTTGGGGGTGGAATCCTAAATTAAACCGGGGACGTCAAAGGACAAGCTCCACTGTCATTAGAGCTAAATAATTAAGGAATTCGGCGTCTTCTCAGTCGTTAGACGGCATTAAGAGACCGCTTTGCTTAACTTCGTAATTCTGATTTAGGTACAAGTCGGCGAAAGCTGCAGCTCTTTTGATATTGCTTGGTTCTTGGGCGTGACTTTAAGCCTAATTTTGCCCTGTTTGTATCCATTTTTTACCAGCCACAGACAATTCATAGCACCACCTAACGGGAGGCGTAACTTAAACTGCGTAAAATATATTGAAGTACAAAAATTATGGGTTAAAGTTTAAGGTCCCTCATCGCAATCGCCATATTTAACCCCTAAGTCAAAAAGAGGTGGTACAAGTTTGTCTGTGACATTGCAATTCCCAAATGGACCGATTTCAATTATTTTTTTCTATGCTAGCTATTTTTATTGGGATTTATCTTTGAAATTCCATCTGAATTGGTTCAGCCATTACGGAGATTATTAGAATAAAAATCTACAAACTTTCGCATTTATAATATTAGTAGGATAGAAGTCATCAAGTTTTATCACCACACGTCACGCACTTCAACAAATAATGCAACCGATTGAAATACAGTTTTTTTGTAATCATTCTTGAATCTTGCCTGATTTAACACATAATTCGATTTCAAGGTTTGTTAATAGGTTTTATCACAGTACGCACAGTACGCCAACATAAGATGGATTCAACAAATTTATTCGATTCGAGTGTTTTCATATTAGTAAAATCTTACAACCTAACCAGTACAACCTAAGCTATCATAATCAATATCTCCAATACGCTCAAAACTAATAAAACCGACAATAAACATTACTACTTGCGAAAACGATCGAAACACCTCTTAATACATCTCGCGAGTGTCTTCAAATAGTCATGTTGTAATAATAAATATATCATAGTTATCCCTCAGGGACAGATAAAAGGGAAAATAAGGCAAATCGTCTACAGAAGGGTCGCAAAAGAAAAGCGATTAATATTAACGGAAATTGTTATTGGACCCTTTATTGCGTAGATTTAATATTTTTATTGTCTTTATCGAAAGAGTTTAAGTTCTCGTTCGAATTCAATACTCGTAAAATTTGAAGGTGGCTGTTAAATTGGAGTTATTGCTGTCATAAGTCATTAGCTTCGGTTCGCTTGATGACGGTGATCAAATAATAAAATGTTTGCAGCCTTTTTATATCAAAGAACAAAAATATAATTCACTACAGGTGTCAAAATCGCTACTCCCTAGTTACTTTCCCTATTTGACATCAGTTTTCTTTTGACACCTTCCTAATATAAATCTGACAAAATAATTTATTGCATAGTTATTTTGTCGTTAAGTATATACGAATGGCTAGCTTCTGCCCACGGCTTCGCCCGTGTGGTACCCGGATAAAAAGTAGCCTATGTGTTACTCTGATGTATAAGCTATATTACTGTAAAGTTTCATGAAAATCGGTGCAGAAGTTTTTGCGTGAAAGAGTAACAAAACATCCATCCTCACAAACTGTCGCGTTTATAATAATAAGTAGGATAGGTTTTAAAAAAACGCTCATGCCTTTGTAGGGGTACCTTGTAAGTGTGAATGATGTTTGTGGTTCTTTGTGTGAGCGATAAGTATGAAAGAGCGTCG
The DNA here is from genome assembly GCA_958496245.1 of Perizoma flavofasciatum. NCBI lineage: Eukaryota > Metazoa > Arthropoda > Insecta > Lepidoptera > Geometridae > Perizoma > Perizoma flavofasciatum. Next base: position 4,266,419 of record OY292425.1, on the reverse strand, counting down.
ATCGTCAGTTACTGCGTACTGACCGATCTATGTGCTTGTGACAGGTTCGGGACATTCGGAATAAATAATAGTGACCTTACCTTAATCTTTTAATGAGTAACTCCCGATGCAGACTCCTAGATCTTTCTTAGGCCTCCAGGAAGCCATCATCTGTAATCTACATGATGGAGACCCTCAGATACATACTCAGTACGGACATCGTGATGACCCTAGGTAGGGGTAGTCAGAGATACGTCCAAACATTATATAATAATAATAATAATAATGCTGGATATTTTCCACACAGTATCATCTAGCTCCAAACTAAGCAAAACTTGTATTATGGGAACTACATGACTGATATACTACTAATATACTTTTTTTTTGTAAATACGTACATATTATACGAAAACACCCAGACCAGAGACAAATATTTGCAGATGATACAAACATTTGTCTCACGGCGGGAATCGAACCCGCAACATTCTGCTTCTCAGGCGGGCTTTCGCCCACTGAACCACAGAGGTCGTCACTTGACACTTGTTGCGTTTTGTAAAATAGTTAGTATTTCAGTTTGCAAAACCCATCGCCGCTTATTGTGACACTAAATTTTAGCACATGTCTTACTTCGTTGCTGGGCATGACGTTTTATTAACAATGTTTTCCTTTCACATTATTGTTGAGTAATGTTGAAAATATCGTGAGGAATCCGGAATTACTATTTGATGAAAACTTTATCATTCTAACAACTCAGTTAAAAAAAATCTAGACGTTAATGATATCAACTTCATTAATACTCAAAGTAAACAGAGTAATTTTATTAGACATCGCACGTGAAATTAACCCTTTCACGAGCGGGCAGTACCGTAGTGGTATTCTTATATTAAAATGTAAACATTGCCCCCTCCCTCAAGTCACTGTGGGGATGAGTCGTCATTTCGTTTGTCGCAATAAGGTTATACAGCCCGGCGTTTCTCATTCTTAAAGCTACTGAAACGGCTGTAGCTGTGGTGTTTGGAAGATTCCTTTTTTTTTTAGAGTACTAGTAGAGAAGCGGAGGGCGGGTAGCCAGCAGATACAGAAGAGGTCTGGTTTCAATTCCCGCTGCAAGTTCTGCAGATATCAGAACATATCATTGTTTCTGTTATTGTTTAATCAAATTCTATAAATCTTTATAAGTGAGGTCTTTTGTCTTAAGGGCTTTTCGAGACCTACATTAGAAAAATACTAGAAAGTATTGCTATTTTCTGACGAGCTAATGACGAAATGACATTGAAATAAAGTTTATAGAGGTATAACAAAACAGTTTCGCTTACGACATCCGCGTTGATAAAAAAAACTTTAAAAAACTTCTTTCACATATACTTTCTCAAAACCGATTAATTTTAAAAAACCTTTAAACAATTTGTAACCATGTTATATTTTGTCGTTTTACAACTAAAACATTCCAAGCGTGTTGTCGTTTCTCCTAAACGACAATCATTTTTTTCTGTCAACCAAAAACCTTTTTTTTGCAATTTGCTTTAATATTGAAGTTTACCAGGTGGAATCTTATTAAATACACATTTAATAGATACAATTTCCATTAATATAATCCTACTAATATTATAAACGCGAACGTTTGTGAGGATGGATGTTTGTTACTCTTTCACGCAAAAACTACTGAATGGGTTTTTATGAAACTTTACAGTAGTATAGCTTATACATCAGAATAACACATAGGCTACTTTTTATCCGGGTACCACGCGGGTGAAGCCTTGGGTAGAAGCTAGTTAATAATATTTGTAATAAAAATAATAATAACGATGTACGTACATCCACCGATACATGCTCAGTGCGTAGATCTTTGAAGATACCAATTAGGTTGTAGTCAGAAAAATTACTAATCAGTCCTACCACGCGCTTCAAGCGGCGTAATAGCAGCGTTTCAGCGTGTAATAGCCCGCCCGTCTGCGTACCTATAATAAGAGCGTCTAATCTGCTCGTCGAGTACCTTAGAGCGGTCATCTCTGCTGGGAGCACTCCCCAGGGCGCCCTAGACCAGCCCGGATTTATTCTGTCTGAATACGTAGTGTCGCAAACGACACCTTCGCGTGAATGTTTTATGGTACTGCGTGAAGATGAAGTAAATTAGATTAAACTGGTGAGTTGTTAAAAAAGATTACTTTTGAGCGGTACCCTCACATCCGATCCGAAGGTCCTGGGTTCGAACCAGTTCTTGCATCAATGGATTTCTACTTGAATTACGTGAAAAATGTCCAGCATTATTATATTATTATTATAGATTACGGTAACCGCTTACCAGCTGGTGGGCCGTATGCTTGTTTGTAACTTAAGTTAAGTTGTATAAAAAAACTCATTATTGTGCATAACACCATTTTACAGTACAATACATAAAAACACTAAAACAACAAAATATGGGCAAGATGGACGGTCTTATCGCTTGGATTTGTTTGAGACCTAAAAAAAGATAAAAGTAATTTATTCATACGATGTGTTCCTAACAAATAACACATACAGAAGAACTTACCTCTTTTTTGTGTATAGATGTGTAGATAATGCTTGACATTTTCACATCACACAGCATCTGTTTATTATGGGGCTAGATACCAGCCCCAATGTGTTTTGGGAACTACTTGATTGATATACTACTAACATGCATATTTTTTTATAAATACATACATAGAAAACACCCAGACCCGTGTCAAATATTTGCAGATCATAAAAAAATTATCCCGCGGCGGAAATCAAACCTGCAACCTTCTGCGTCTCAGACGAGCCTTCGCCCATTTGCGCCACAGAGGTCTATGTTGGAGATCTCTGTCTTCCGTAAGATTTTTTTTTGTGGGCTATTTAGTAGTAGGTAAGTTAATGATTATATTGTAAATTAGGTACTTGTCTGAACGTACTTAATCTGAGTAAAATATCTTTACTTCACTTCAGCTAGTTAAAAATCCACAATTTTCCCCATCAAACTACCAAAGTTAATGAATGTAAATTTCAATTTTGTCTAGACGTGTGAAGTAAACGCGTTTGCATGTAAACAGGATTCATTACTGTGCTAAAGTTACTGGAACTCGAGGTCGAGGGCGCAGCCCTACCGAACTGAAGTTCAAAGTTCAACTCGGCTACTGGCAACTCGCAAGTTTTTCAGAACAAACAGAGTTTGTACATTTGATCGACTTTTCAACTCAAACATCACAAACAATTATTATACATCGCCAATATACCTACAGAAGTTGGTATGTTTTAGTCTAAAAGAACCGTTTATCCCCTATGAACAACCGCTTGGAATAAGCAGTTAGTGGAATTTCTTTGAGATTTTTCTTTCGTGTGATAGTATTTGCAGTAGATACGAATCCTACATCACTAATTATTTTTTCCAAATGAATAATTTAGTACGCAATGCAAATAAACTATTATTTAAATAACACAGAAATATAAAAAAATATTGGTGTAAGGAGCCTTTAAAAGAGTTTTGGTCCTACAAACCTTTCAAGGGAGAGATATGTGATAAAAATGGTAGGTGTACAAGAAGACAGTTATTAAAATACCATAATATATATATAACGACCTCTGTGGCGCAGTGGGCAAAGGCCCGTCTGAGACACTGTAAATTGTGCGTTCGATTCCCGCCACGAGATAAATGTTTGTATCGTCTGCAAATATTGGTTTCAGGTCTGGGTGTTTTCTATGTATAATATGTATATATTTACAAATAAAAAAGTATAAAAGTGGTATACCAATCATGTAGTGCCCATAACACAAGCTCTGCTTACTTAGGGGCTAGATGATGCTGTGTGAAAAACGTCCAGCATTTTTTATTATTTAATACCCTACTTATATACATGCCTGCTGGAACTATCTATGGACATTCATAATCCTAGTTTGATAACTGACCTAACGCAAGATGACCAAGAAAAAAGGTGCTACACGATATGGAATATTGAATCCGCAATATTTAAAACACATTTGAACGAAACTCCATCTGCCAGAGGAGACAATAAAAGAAAACACACCCGTATAGAGACAGATTCACACTTGCAATCGATAACTCTCAAAAATTTAAACATAACCGGCAGGCTCTATACGAAACACGCTGCTAACGACCGAACTGCGTTCTAATCATGGCACGTCAAAAATGAATATTGAAAATTGAATTCGAAGTTTCCTTTTTTTCCTGCATGCAAAGGGCGAGGGCCGAACAAATGGCCAGATCAACTCTATAAGGGGTACGTGGACGTGTTTACCCGGAACCCGCAAACTGGGTGCTTTTTTACATTTTGCCAAACGCTATTTGCCCGGTGTCGTAAAGGCATTGTGTCCGCGGACCATTGTTCGTGGTATCGTGATTTTTTTGGCAAACGTTCTCTCTGTGTGCTGGTTCGATTTTTGCAAGTGATACGATGTCAAGTTGAAGCGGAGAATGTTTTTTTTGTTGCGATTGGATGGAAGGGAGGTTTTATAATTGACTAGCTTCTGCCCACGGCTTCGCCTGCGTGATACCCGGATAAAAAGTAGCCTATGTGTTATTCTGATGTATAAGTTATATTACTGTAAAGTTTCATCATAATCCGCTTAGCACTTTTTGCGTGAAAGAGTAAAAAACATCCATCCTCACAAACTTTCACGTTTATAATATTAGTAGGACTAGCTTCTGCCCAGGGCTTCTCCCGCGTGGTACCCGGATAAAAAGTAGCCTATGTATTATTCTGATGTATAAGTTATATTACGGTACAGTTTCATCAAAATCCGTTCCGCAGTTTTCGCGTTTAAGAGTAACAAACATCCATCCTCACAAACTTTCGCTTTTATAACAGAAGTAGGATAGCAAATATTTATGAGTAAACAGTTTCGTCTACTTACTAGATTTACCACCGAATATATACCACACTATGATTTCATGTATCGTACGTATCTGTGTGTTGGGCAACCAAGCGTTGATTAGTGTTTCAGTATTTAACTGGTAATCCTACAATAGAGCATTTCATATTTCGTAAAAAAATATACGTTACGAATTTTACCTACGTACACAAGGCATTGATTAGAAATGAAACTGGTTCTTTTTCTTTTTTTGTTGGTGCTTTTGACGGTCTTATTGGCTAGAGATAAAACTCGTGCCTTTTTTAAATAATAGTTTATTACTATGGAGTTGGTGCTTTTGCCGGTCTGCGTAATACGTCAGCAAGTGGGCCAAACGCTTTTGGTGTTCAATAGTTGAATGGCAGTTGGACTTCTACGAGCTAACTAACTTTTGGTAGTCCTGTCAAAGCCTGGGGCTTAATCAAAATCGGGATGTTTCGAGGATTTATAAAACTCTGGGATTGCCTCTTATAATATTTTCCTGAATTTCAATACCTACAATATACATACTAAGTATTACTAAAACTGATAAACAACTCATAAAAAACTGCTTTTAAGTCTCTCACAGAGCCATAAAAATGGGTTGAGTTCATAAAGTCTGGATTTTAGAATGTCTAGGTTAAATTAAGTTTAGAAGTATTTAATTAAGTAGCCATATCTTTCATACAGTCCGTTCAATCCAAAGTTTGTCTGGTAGAGATGTCTTAGTAGCGATATGACCACCCTTTGTACAACATTGTCAAAGTTTGTAGTATTTATTTAAGCTGAAATATTTGGTGTGCAATAAAGTATTTTCTATCTATTACCTAGGATATATCAAATATATCGATCGCAAAATGACTAACTTGCGGTCTTGCCTCTATCTGGTAACTATCTGATAGAGATCGCTAATTAGAGGTAAGACCATCCATTGTACAGCATTTTCAAAGTTTGTAGTAGGTATTTATCTAAGCTGAAATATTATTTGGTGTGAAAAAAGTTTATTCCATCTTTTTTCTAATCTATCTATAAATTTGTGTGACTCTTTTGTGTACCGGTACAGATGCCCATACTATTTTATTTCCTTAATCAAACATAAAGCTGCGCGTTGCTTTTTGTAAGTTTCAATGTACGATTAGGTTTATCGCGACTCTTTAACAAATTTACTGAGCGTCGTAATAACGGGGACCAGCCTCTACTCTAATTAACAAACTTGAAAGTTTTTATCGTGTCACCTATGGAGGTGAACAATGACGGGGTATATTATGCAAACAACCGCAACCACCTGACGTGGAAACTATTATAATATTATTAACGTGTAGGAGCCACCTACACGTAAGGCGGGGGTGACAACCGCGACGCACTAACGTGTTTATGTAAAGTAACTGTCTAGTGATCGTAATATGACTTAGGTACCTAGCTACGAGGACCTTCTCGTGTTTTGGCTTTGTTTTAATTAAATTGTAAAGGGACAGAATTCAGGTTGTCTGGAAGAGATCGCTTGTATTACGTTTTTTTTTATTTTGTTATCTTGTGGTGTACAAAAAAGTATTTTCATTCATTCATTCAAAGAGGTTTGGTCCAAGGAAGTCGGCACCTTGTCTTACGAGCTTTTTTAGGGTTCCCTAGTCAACAAGGAAATCTTATAGTTTCGCCATATCCGTCCGTCTGTCTGTCTGTCCACGGCTTAGCTCAGAGACTCTTAGTAGAAAGCTGTAATTTGGCATGGGTATACATATTAATCACGCCGACAAAGTAGTACATAAAAATCATGACAAATATTTTTTTTAGGAGGTTCCTGTGTAGGGTAAAGTGTTTTTTTTTGTCCCCTATCTAGTTCATAGTGTGAGGTCTTCAAAAAAATTTTTGCGGGTGTATAAAAACTATTTTTCGATCCGTTTGCGAAATATAAAGCTTTAAATTGCTAACTTTTGTTAGAGTTAAGTGTTTTTGGATATGTAAAAAAAAAACACATCAGTAGTATATAACGAAGTCAAAAGGAAAACTATCACAGCTAAGTAGGCTTTACAAGTTAAAGAGTAATAATAATAAATAATAAATAATAAATAATGCTGGACAATCCACACAGCATCATCTAGCCCCAAGCTAAGCAGAGCTTGTGTTATGGGTACTAGATGACTGATATACTTAATACAATACATTACATAGATAGATATTTTTTTATTATACATAGAAAATACTCAGAACACCCGGAACAAATATTTGCAAATCGTACAAACATTTGTACCAGGGCGGGAATCGTACCCGCAACCTCCTGTGTCGCAGGCGGCCCTTCGCCCACCGCACCACATCGGTCGTCAACTAATAGTCGACCAACTTATGGAATATACTTGGAGAAATAAAGATAATTTCGTCAAATTCCATTGAAAATTACTTAGATGAAGTTGTTAGTCACGTAAAACAGATAGTAAATATATATAGATAAGTTTATAGGCAACTACGGAACCTTACACTGTGCTCGATACGCACTTAGCCAGTTTTTTTATACTATATAGTGGTAAACAGGCATACGGTCAAACTCATGGAAAGCGTTGACCATTCTCTATTGATATCGCCTGTAGCCTGTGACCTCTTTCAATGGTCTGCAGACTGATAATGTTGATGCCAGCCAAGAAAGTTAAAGAAGACTTTTTTCAATCAAATTGTTTTTCTTGACCCTAACTCTACGAAAAAAACTCCCATATATGTTACCTTAAAGTACTCAAAAGTATTGTAAACAATGACCAGTCAAGTTATTAAAAGTAAGAAATGTCGTGGCTTTTAATATAAAAAACGTTTTTTTTTGGTAAATTTAAAGAACTACAAATACCTTCAAAACAACTTATCAGCATGAAAGCTTACACTTTAAAAATAGACTGGCATACCCATTGACTCACTACTAAATGCGAACAGTAGACAAAACATTTCATGCAGGCACGAGGGGCTGAAAATCGACCTCGAAACCTTGTTTAACTTCGCGGCAGTAATAACGCGGCGTTCCGGCCAACTATGCTACATTTGACGAGCTCACGGACATCATTGCCCAAACTTTGCAGTACTTCACTCCTAGATACCAATGCTTACAAAGTATTGATAAAGTCTCAACGTAAATAGAAACAGTGTACTTGTGTATTTCGATTCGTTCAATCCCAGAGCTCGTCTAGCTATTTCAGCAACGGCTTTAATAATAAAGAAGCAATAAAGAGCTTCGTCCTTACCCGTTTTCAATAAACACCTTTATCGATTATTCAGCCCGCCGTCCATACTTACAGCTCGGAGCTCCGCCATAGACAGAGAGTTGGCAAACTAATTCACGACACAGGCATAGCTCGCTGGGTGGTGTAGGTGGCCGTGCGATAGCCGGTGGCCGCGGGGTCGGGGGTGGGGAGGGGCGTGCCCCCAGCTGGGCGGTGCCGACCAATCCTCGCGAACCACCCACCCGACCCCGCCCACCTCACCTGCGCCACACCATTAAGCCTGCTTTCCTCGTACTTTTTTCACGGACCTCACATCCGTTCGCTGGCGCCGTCTTTATTTTATTTTCCTCCTTTATGCCTCCTTACCGACTCGCCTCCTATTTACGCCCGCCGCCGGCGTAGGTACAAAAACCTTTTGCGAATGCGAATGCTGAGCAGGTATTACGCTCGTTAGCTACGGGCTCTGATATGTAAAGTAAATAGAGGTTGCTTTGAGCCGGGAGCGTGCGGCGGATGATTCAATCCTGATATCATCGTGCACTCGCGGAGTAATTAAGGCCAGGATGAGTGAATCAGACAAAGTTCGCTTGTTGGGCGGTGTCGCGCACCGCGGCCGCTAATAAACTTTTGACTTCCTTATCGATCCGCAAAAAGTTCCCGTCGAAAGTAATCTTGGCCAACCTTGCTCCACATTTTGTTTCAATGGCCCGACGACGGAGCCGTATGCAAGTGTCCCTTCCGAGTCCAGGGTGAACGATCCCCACATCGATGAAGTTTAACTCTGAACTTGGAAAAAACTTAGTAGAACTTTGTACGCTGCGCGTGATTAGGAGACTTAGTTTTGAAGTGAGTTGCGAATTGTTTTTTCAGTTTTGAAAGTGGGTGGCTCAGTTTATGATCCGGGTGAATGTCGTTGCGGATCGATGAACCCCGGCCGGGGTCAACTCACTTGATCAAAGTTTGCGGATTAATATCCGAATTTAATGCGCGAGGGGAGGCTGTGCACTGTCTACCAAATGTTTGTGTCCTGGCTACCAACTTCTTGAATGTTTGTCTCTGTTTGGAACACAAACATTACATTTTTCGTGATTCTATCGGAACCTAAAAATTGATACAGAAAGTTGAGACAAAACTCTTTAACAAAATTTACTAGCAAAAACTAAGCGGCAAGTTTTCACCGTCAAACATTATGTAACTCTATCGGTCTAACAAAATGCTTTCTTAATTTTTTTTTACCTGGAAGTCCAAAACATTATGACATAAAAAATAGACAGCTTTATTTATGCAACCAAATTTGCTATTCATGCAAGTTGAAAGCGTATTTTGTAATTTATTGTAGCGCTCCCTTGTGACTTGTGGTCATAAAATCTATCTAAGAACTATCTTGGAGTTACACTAAACGATCGTAATGAAACCGCATTACGATCGATGAAGCCGTTTTGGAGAAAACTTCAAAAGAATTTTCTAATTTTGATTCAAAACTTAGAAATTTTGAAAATTTCAGGGCCATATAAACATGTTTTAACAGATGCTTAACTAAATACTGCGATGCCTCTTTCTGAAAGAAGTCATTTCAAATTCAACAGAATAAAATAATAGACTTTTATGCTTACCGACTGCGTAAAAGTATTTAAAAATCAAACATACTTAAGAGATTACAAAACATAACATATAACTTCCAACAATCTCGATGGTGTGGCGGGCAACTAGACAGCTGCAACACAAGAGGTGCGGGCTTAATACCCGATGCGGGACAAATGTTTGCATGTTCTGAGATAAGATAAGATAATCATTCATTCAAATCCACCACTCATTTACTTAAGAACACATTATATATAACTTAAACAGGAAAAAAAAAGAAAGTGGTGGCGGCCTTTAGCTCAGCATGTGCTGCTACATGTTGCCATGCCGCAGCGCTGGTTTTCAACTGAGACCAGTGTTTATCTCAAACAATGTTGTATCTGCAGATATTTGTTCCTGATACCCACAACACTGGGAATCCTAGTGTGGGGCCAGTACTGTGTCAGGCTGTTTATTTATTTATTTATACATGCATCATCGTTTTTAAATAGTAATCGTATGCCATAGTTTCTGTTCCTCAATAAATATATTTGATTTAACAAAAAAATTTAAAAAAAGGCCTAAGCCACAGAATACTAATAGTACTCATAAACACAGCTGTCTCTTTATCATGATCGATACTGATCTTTAACACGGACGTGGTCATTCAACTATTAAAGTGAAACAGAAGAAAGCGATAGAAATGTCCAGATGTTGTAGATGAGTGCGGATTCACAATATGTCGCCAGAAACATTATCGTTACGAGCAATCGCACAAACAAAGGAATGCACCATCAATGTATAAAATAATGGAGGGGGTAAATGATATACAATTTGAGAATAACATTTCTAATTATGTTAAAACTTTATAAGATTATATTACTTTTGATCAATTAAGGTTTTATCCGAAGATCTAGCATACCTTTTAAGGAAGAGGTTACAAAATAAAATGTTGCTAAATTTGACAGCAACTAAATTAACTACCCAAGATATGTTGAGACACGCTATATTACTCTTCCGAAGTGGTCGCATATATCCTAAAGTTATCACTGAATGCTACTTATTGGTGGGCTTAGCCACCAGTTCAAAGTCGCTCAGCGAGCTATGGAAAGAGCTATGCTCGGAGTCTCTCTAAAGGATAAGATTCGTAACGAATACATCCATCAGAGAACCAAAGTTATCGATATAGCTCAACGATTTAGTAAGCTGAAGTGGCAGTGGGCCGGTCATATCTCGCGAAGAACCGATAACCGCTGGAGTAAACGTGTTCTTGGGTGGAGACCGCGACCCGGCAAACGTGGTGTAGGACGCCCTCCGGCCAGGTGGGATGACGATCTGCGAAAGACTGCAGGCAGATGCTGGATGCGGCAAGCTGAAGACAGGGCGCTATAGCGCTCATTAGGGGAGGCCTATGTCCAGCAGTGGACTAATATAGGCTGATGATGATGTGATGTGAATGCTACTCTGTTTCATGTTTTACTTTGTTTCATATTTCTAGGAACCAAGTTAGAGGGGACGAGTGGAGGGGGGAAACAACCTTAGTTCTTTGAAGATATATAATACCTGCCTGGAGGCTTCAAATAAAAAATGGTAAAGTAAACCGTAAAGTGGTTTTAAGATAACTGTTCAATATAACATAGAACAAACACTTGCCCTTAAATGTACAATAAAATATTTTTCGGTGTGTAATTTTCATTAAAAACACGTCTGACTATACATATAATTTTATATCGAATCACTTTAAACTGAGAGAGAAATTGGGTGTGACACATGGGAAGACAGACAAACATACGGACATCGAAGAAATTATAAGGATTTCATTTTTGTCATTAGCTCCGGAACCATTCAAATAAGCAGCTGATGTTTTAGTATTTTATGTGTATAAACTTTAAAAATATGCGTTAGTTTCTTATCCAATGTCAAAATTGAGTAAAGTAGGTTTTATGTATTAGTAAGTTTAGTACCTATTTAAGGCGATAGAAATAATGAGTGTGGTGTTAACTGTTATGATATTTTATATATTATCTTCTATATAAATAAAAATGAAATCCTGTTCGTTGGTAAGCGCATCACTTGTAAATGGCTAGAACGATTAGGCTATTATTTGATTTAAAATATTCGTGATAGTCCGAGTTAGGTTTGAATGGAGATGAAAATTAAATAAATAAATATTGCTGGACATTTTTCACACAGCATCATCTAGCCCCAAACTAAGCAGAACTTATATTATGGGAACTACATGACTGATATACTACTTATATACTTTTTTTTTGTAAATACATACATATTATACATAGAATTGCCCAGAATATGTAAAAAAATATTTCTTTCTCCCATACAAACTGATCTTGGTTGTCAAACGTAATGGTCACTTCCTCTACGGTTGTTGAATTGATGTTTGGAATGTGTCTCATTCAAGGTCAGAACAACGCCTGTTGTGTCAACTAGTTTTGAATAAACTTTAGTTTTTTTTTATTCATACAACTATTTACAAGTAGGTATATACAAAAAATACAGATGAAACAGCTAGCTATCCAAAGACCGTTGCAAACAATCTATAGATAGCTCAACTGATCCAGATCACTACCAGACGGAAGCGTTCCCAAAATACTGGCCGCATTGCCACGCTGAATGGCAATGCTAATGCGTTGACCCAGATAAGAGCCAGCTCTCTGGTCACGCGTCGCTTCGACCGGTCGATCTGAAAGAATTTTGAAAACGCGAAGGCCCCCCTTTTCCCCACAAACCCAGAGTCTCAACCCCAAAAGGCTCAAATAAGTGAGCTCTGTCGAGAATTCTATATTTGCGCCTCTTGATAACTTAATAACTTTAGATTAATTTAATTAGTCTTAGAATTTTGCCATATCATACAGTAATCAATTTTTACATCCATGTCAGCTCACCCCATACTCAATTGCAGTTCTTATGAAGAGTGTTTTGTAGATAAGAAAAGTTGTCCGTAGCGTCAGCTGACAGTGTTTCATTAGATGCCGAGATTGCGAGGCGGCCCACGTCTTTTGTCGATGTTGTCTTGCGATGGTGTATTTTGAACATGGCATCGGAAAATGTTTTTGAGATTTTGTAGAAGTTGACTTATTTCTCTGAATATGATTTCATCTGATTATCTGATTTGTGTTTTATCGTATTGTTCATTTTTAAATACTATATTATTTGTATTTTCTGTGGAAAGTAGTAAAAGTGAATGTCAAATAATAAATAGATAGATAACCATTTATTCAAAAATTCACAAATTACAATATATATGAAACTATAAAGTTGACTTTAGAAATAAGATAAAAATAAAATAACATAAATTCTATAACCTTTTTTTCCCCGGTAATAGTCGGTTTTGCGAGCTCTATGACTACATAAAATCAATGAACATGAACTTAAATGTCCATTACGCCAATTATCATGTAGCTAATCTAGATAGCACCGACCCTTTCTTGTAGTACAAATGTCCGGGGCTGTTCCAATTTGAATAACACAAAGATCGGGCGGACGCAGCGTCTTATAATAGCAATCAATTATTTAGGAGCCTTTCATCTGCATTGGAAATACAGATGAAAATGAGACTGTGGGTATCTCGGTTCTACATTTGCAACTCTGATAACTTGCGGAATGTAGTGGAGGGGGTTCGTTTACCAAGTTTTGTACATAGAAACTTACGTAGGTAAGTGCGTATTAAATACATATCGGTCACTAATTGTACCTACAAAATATTGATAAAAAAAAAACTGTTGCTGTCCATAATTATATTACATTCAAATTTCCTAAAGTTTTATTGCGAAAATTGTGTCACCCAGTTCGATATATTTTTGTATTTTGAAGGCAAAAAGGCTTGTGTATACAGAGTGTCCCAAAACTATGCGACATGAAGGGAAAGTACCTTAAATATTGTAGATAGGATATTTTGCTGAAAGATGACTTATTTTTTAAAATTAGTAAAACTAAGCTTAAAGAGGATGCATTCAAATAATAAGTTTTTATCATTTTATCTGCACTTGCACCTATAATAAGGAAAACTGTGCCAGAAAGTCGTTTATTAAGTGGGTACTTATTTGCGAATACTTAATCAAAGCTATCTATGGAATGATAATATCGTTATTTTTCGAAAATCGTCAATAAAGAAATCTTGAAATTTGAATCAAACATTTTACGTTATTCCTTTCTTTTAAGATACTATGTTACATAAGAGGAATTATTATTTTTTGTTAATTCTTTCGATTGGCATCATAAAAATACGGAGTGTTTTTTTCACATTTGAGTCGGTTCGATTCCCAGAAAAAGCAAGTTATTTTTAGAAAATCTTTGAATGCATTATTTCTAACTTTAAAAATAAAGTCTTCTTTCAGCTAAATATCCTATCTACAATATTTAAGGTACTTTCCCTTCATGTCGCATAGTCTTGGGACGCACTGTATATACTTGAGATGGCAAGCGGTTACTGTCGCCTGTGAAATAATGTAACATTGATGCGTTTTCTGCCAGAGGCAAAATATTATAATAGATTATAGATAAAAGCTTGAATAAGATAGGCACTACCCCACTCTCGGCAATCCTTTACATAAATCACCCACCTACAATAAGCTATTCTCATAATCTGCTCTAAGGAACTTACAAATACTCGATAAATCACCGGATAGTGCTGAGGCATCGCTTCTTATTAGCCATTGTCTCGATAGAGGCAATTAAACGGACGATAACCATTTAAGCAAGGGTACACCGATATTGTTGTAATAAATTCTATATGTTGTTATTGTGAGGTGGGTTGTTTACGCACTAGAAAATGAAGATTTGATTATTTGCAATCAGGTGATATGGCGTACGATCAACATTTTACAAAAGGCTGACTCTTGCAATTTCGGGAAAGACGTTTAACAAAAAAGTTTCATCTATTCTAGCCTGTGTGATATTTACCTATAAACAGCATATATGTAACTACCATGTAAAAGCAATAAATGTATTGAGTATTGAGTGTGATGTGGTACCACGGTACTCGTAGTATCCATGATTCCTAGGAAATTGTAGGGAATCTTAGAGGTCATGTACATATGTGACTTATTATTTTATTTATTTATAAGATAAAAAACAAATACAGTCGACAAAAGTCCCTACGTACTTCTTCGGGCTAGATGTAGTCTCTCTCTCACACACACACATACACGACATACTCTCAAAGGAGCTACATGTTTGATTTGGCTCCGCTCGCCCGCTGGTTGCAAATTGTGTTGCGAACTTCGACGGGACTGTAAAAACCATTCGTTTAATATTGTGCACTGTTTAGGTAGCAAAATAGGGATGTAAAGTTCTAAGCAGAGAATACTTTTTATTCAAGTATAAATACGGAAAAAGTTAATGTCTAGGTATAACCATTGACATAATCTAGATAATTTTTAATCGTCCATGCGGCCTAGACAAGTTTAGTCAGGTCAAAAATACTACGGTTTTTGTTTTTGAAAAATACAAAGACATGAATAAAACAAAGACTAGGCGAAGCAGGCGAAGGTAGGGAGAATCTAGTTAAATATAAATCAGAAACTACAAGCATACCATATTACCACAACGGCTACACTAGACCTACGAACCCACTTTAAAAAAATGAATCTTATCTACGTACCATTTTTTTTTAAAGTGTCCTTTAAAGAATGTAACACATCAGCAATGCTTCAGGTGTTGTAAATGTAATTGCGCCACCGTGGGCCGTAAATAATATAAAAAAAACAATGCTGGGAATTGGGAAGACGATGCTGTACACCGAAAAGAACAACAAAAGCCAATAAGACCCGGGTGCATTGGGTAGAAGCCGAAACACGAAATCAAGTTTATCCCAAAAGCATTTCAAAGTCCGGACTCACCACACGTATCTACTTGAAAGCGCGTCGCAAATTCCTGGGAATCCTTTTAAATCAGTGGAGCGATCCAGTCTCGGAGTGACCGCGCCCTGATTCCATTAATACCCTCCCTCCCCACCCCCTTTCTCGCGCAAAAGCAACGTCCAAAGCATCGTCCAATGAAAGTATCTCTTAATCTGAGCTGGATATCACGATAACGATATTATAAACCATCGACGACTACAATTCGCTTTTAGAAGGGCATTACCATCTTCAACACATTTAATCTGAACCCCATTATAGTGTGAGGACCCTAGGGCAGAAGCAGGGCTGTCGTGTCAGTGTTTTTCAGATCGTGAGATAAGATAATCCAATAATGAACTTGTGTGACTTTGTACGGGCTGTGATTTACTCGTAGATGTAATCAGAATTGCAAACATTTATAGAGTTTTTGGTTTTGTATGTTACCAAAGTAAAGTTTGATAATACCTACGTAATCTACTAAAGATTAAATTTTATATAAGTTCGAGCCCCGCCGAGGTCGTATTTTTTGGATATTATAAAATTTTGTAAATATTTTGTCCAAATTTTGAACTATTAACAATAACGCCTGCCCATTCTCTTATACATCATTATGGCCATTCTAAATTTGTGTGGAAGAAATCGCTTTCTAGCGACAAGACAACTCATCGTGCTTTTTTTTGTTTTTTACTTTGCACTGTATATTGTGTAATGCATAATAAAGAGTTTGACTATCTATCTCTTCAATACCAAGATACGATACTATAAATGGCATAGTAAATTATGTTTCTTGAGCTGCCTCCATGCATAGACTGTCTGCGATCATTACGATTGATCAATCATATAGTTATATATTTTTAGAAGTTTAGTGAAAGATGCATCAGTCGATGAGAGAGTGCGTCGCGATCATTCATTGATTAATGCTCCCGTAAAGAGTCGAAACAGTCGGTGCCTTCACCGATTGAACGAAGTTGACGTTTTTATATAATTGAATAATTGTAATTGTGAATAAATCTTGTAGTCAAAAAGTCAGAATTACTTTTTTGATTTTCTTTGCAAGCTTTGCGTCGACAACCTTTTTTACTAGCACTAGAAAAAAAATACAAATAAAAACAAATACGCTCATAACTGTATTTCTCATGATAGACATCCTCAGTGCATAGATCTTTCCAAGTGAGTTGTAGTCAGAGGCACGTCCAAACATTACATTTGGTACACGCACGCGTTCTGAGTTAGTATTCTACGTGACAGACAAGCCCATCGCCGCTTTGCAGCACTAACCTATAGCATATGCCTTCGAACTTAACAAAAAAATAACATTTACGACAAAGAGGTTTATTACAAGCGAAACTCGTAGAACAACTTTATCTAAACACGTCCAAACAACTCCTGAAACTTCACAGACGATAAACTCGCGACAACCCTACCACAAGAGAAGGGTCAGCGAAAACATGGCCAGGACAGTAGTGTCCACCGTGCACCGGACCGCAAGGCATTTGTGTAAAGCAATTAGCGCCTCTAATGTGGCCAAGCCTTAAGATATAGCCCTGGCCTTAAAATATAGCGTCTCGAGCCGCCTTTACAGCAAAGAATTCTTGAGCAGCGGACCGCGCTACATTCCGCTACAAGAATTTCTTGTGTTTTAATGTAAGATTTTATAGTCTCTATGTGGTGTTTTAGAAGGGGTGAAATAATTTTGAGCACCACAATCATGCAGTGAATAGAATTAGTTTGAAATCTACAAGCAAATACTACGCGCGGGACAATTTTTTGTATGAACTGCAAATATTTGTCTCGGGTCTGGGTGTTTTCTATGTAAAATATGTAATATTCACAAAAAATATATGAACTATAGTATATCAGTTATGTAGTTCCCATAACACAAGCTCTGCTTACTTTGGGGCTAGATGATGCTGTGTGTAAATGTCCAGTATTTTTTATTTATTTACTACATATTTTAAACTAGCTGGAGATACGACTTCATTGCGGCTCAAGTTTGCTTGCTCCTAGCTTTTAATTATTATCTAGTTTCCAGTATCGAAGAACAAGCCCTATACAGGCTTCTATATCTTGATGCTTGGTCACTGAGCACTTATCGTTTGAAAGAAGTACTATGTAAATTAAATAGCAAGTTGTATTTGCAAAATTTTAAAAACCATGTTGTTTGTGTGTTTTCCATCGTCTATTGTAATGCCTCTTTGTGACTTGTAGCTGAAACTATAAATCATACAAATCGATTGCAAGGAATAATATTTCAATCAGATAGACCGTTTAGGAAATACAAACACATACAAACAAATATATTATAGGTATTCTATGTAATTACTAAATCAACTTTTTAGAGAATATAAGTATACGTATTTATATTAATTTAAGTTAATTTCCTTAGAGTCCTTTGCCCAGCAATAGGAAAGTATAGGCCAAATAAAAAATACCTTAGTTCGAATTTGTACGAAATCTTTAGTATAGTAACAAATTCGCAGTACAACAAAGGATGCTAACAAAACTCCGTTGATTCCACACATACGCAAGAAAACTTATCATTTATATCAAGACATCTGAGATATCACAGAATCAGTCGCGCAAGATGTCCAATAGTAGGGAGACGCGGCTTGCTGGGGGGTAGTTTCAAATATGACATATCTGGGAGCCGTCAGCACCGCAACACTGGCAGAACTTGGTCTGCGGCCAGCGCAGATGTGTGCACAGTACAATATAACAAGCACGTAAAGTTTTACAGTACCAAGGGAAAACGCCTCCAGCAAGCCTACGCTCTGTTATTAGCGGCTATTGAGACACGACTATTTACTCAATGAGATCTGTTGGGCATAGTTGCCCAGTGGCGTTTAGATATATTTTGTAGGCAAATTGGAATTAATTTCGAATAAAAAAAATTGAGCCTTTCGTATGTGTAGTCGCGATAATTTTTATAGGTCTCAGCATTTTAGAAAAATGCACGTTGTTGTGAATAATAAATCCTACTAATATTATAATGGTGAAAGTCTGTGAGGATGGATTTTTGTTACTCTTTCACGCGAAAAACTACTGAACGGATTTTGATGAAACTTTACAGTAATATAGCTATAGCAGTATACATCAAATCAATATATATATAATATAGCAGTATACATCAAAATAACACATAGGCAACTTTTTATCCGGGTATCACGCGGGCGAAGCCGTGGGCAGAAGCTAGTTAGTCAATATACGTGAGCACCAACTAAGTATAATATTATTTGAGAAAAATATATACGTACCCAAACAATGCAAAACACCCAAGAAGCTTTCAGCAACTAAAAGAACTTTCAATAACACCCGAGTTAGGTCCAACTCCGTCGCCTTTATTATTCACCGCAGTTCCATTGAATTTCTCTCACGTCACTATCCCGTCCAATTTTCAATGGCAAACATTCGGCCGAGTCTCAAATCAAATTTAAAATATGGATATTTTTATGTAGATGCGACCCTTGGAGCCTCGGACCCATGTGGGTGACATGGAGTGCAAGACTGGGTGGGTCTTATTGTGTCAACACGGAGGGTTTATTTTTCTTTCAATAAACATGATAAATTTGAACTATTGTTTTCTTTAGATCTCAATGTAAAAAAAAATGATATTTTTTTGACAAGATTTTTTAAGTTTTGGACACCGTTAACTGGTTGTGACTATTATTCATAATCTCTCACTAACTTTAGCAGCGTGATAAAAGTTTTCTGTCTCCATACTGAGTTTAGTGTTAGAAAACGACAGGTTAGTTAGCGACCTGATAAAATTAGTGAGTGATTTTGAATAAGAGGGTTAAACTCTACTCACTACTCTGTAACGTCTGATATTTACCGTCCCCTCTGAGAAGAAGCGAATGTTTGCTTTATGCAGTGGAAAATGATAAATTTATGGACGTCCAGTTTCCTGCACCAATACATTCGGTGTCTCGAGAAGGCAACTCTTGATTTTTATGGTTATAGCAGCATGTTAACATTTTTTAAAATGCAAACATGCTGCTTAAATAAATAAAAAATTTTTTTTACTGATTTCGTTTTGTTTCTATTTGTATTGTAGCTTAGCTAACATCAAAAATTCGTTTAAATTTAACTACAAAGATCTATATCCTCTCAAAAACTCTCTGAAATTTCTATCTTTAATAAATGCTTACTATAAAACTGTTTTTTGGAGTTTTACCTACGTTAAAATAGATTAGTAACACAACACACAGTACAACTTGAAACTGAATCAAAGTTATGTTTTTATCCAAACATTATTTTTAGTATCAAAAGGACTCTATATAAGAGATAAACAAATTTCAGTTCACCGAAGACAGATGGCGCATTGGATCACGTAGGACGCGTGGCCTCAACCCTTCTTGGATAATATCTTTAAAAGTTTGCGAGCCCCGCTTCCCTAGGGTCTGCCGTTCTCTTTAAATTATTATTCTACCAATCAAACGTTGGAAGGTAAATTTTATTGCAGATCGTAAAAGGGTTTCTCTTTGGTTTAAATAATTTGTTGTGTGATTTTTATGAAAATAATGGAACAAAATATAACAAACCAAACCTCCAAAAGTCAACAACAAAAACAAGGTTGGTCAAAAGACATCGCGAAATCCAATATAAGTTCTGAAGACTTTATCATCTCAAATTCTATCCCAAAAGGCTATCGACTTCAAAGCAGAGACTCCATTCGTTTAAGTATTTAATTCAAACTTAATTTTACAGAAAAGATTATACACCACGGGGAAGGATGATTGATTTAATTATTCTTCTAAGACGTGTCCTCTCCTATAATTACGGTTCATTACTTAAACATCGCTTTATGCTGACTAATTACTTAATAGAAGAAACGAGTTATTCCCATCTCGGAGTTGCCTTGGAAGTGGAATATAATCAACGTTGAACGGGGAACGAAAACGAGTTACAGACAAGATACAAATAAGATCGAACGGTGTGTCTAGGCTACAAAACCAGGGTTCATTCAACTTTTTACGTAATTAAGTTATAATAATAATATAATGCAGCTAAATATTATAAAAATACATTTCAACAAATTACGTGCTTAGAGCAGTATAAAACTTATCACCGCTACCTTAATAGCGTAATAAGATGATCGCTGCTTCTTAAGAAAACAAGACTTAATAACCACTATGAAATATAAAAACCGTTTTATGGGGCCATGCTTCACCGTATTGTTACAACGTTCCCTTCCTGAGTCTGTGTTTCCTACGGAATATAACTTGGAATGAAGAGTTTATAAGCATTTACTGGGTGAGCTGGTTTAGCATACAACTGTTTTTACCATCAGGCGAGGTGTAACCAAAAGCTAACCCATTTTGCTTTTGGTTGTTTTATTAAAGGGTTTCTATAAAACCTACTTCGTTTTCGACGTAAAAATTTCATTCAGCCGACTTTTGAACAACACCTCGAGAGAAAATAGGTCAGAGGACTCCCTCCTTGTTGGGAAACTGTGATAAAACTTGGTGGAACTTTTGTTTTGTGCGCCTTGAGAGAGCAATGTAACAAAGCGAAATTTATAACGGAAAAAATGCATTGTTTTAGAAAATGTCTTATAATATGACAAAAATAATTTAAAAGCATAAAGCTTCAAGTTTTTGTGTGGTTTTAATGAGTTTTTTTTTAACTAAATGCATTGATCGTAAAAATGTCGTCTTCTTTAATAATTATTGATGTAGGTACTAGAAGTTGTAGATTCGGTTATCATTATTGCTCTGATGAGCTATTGCTCACGTTAACGTTTACCTATTCTTCTACTAAAGAATCATCCTTAGTCGTATTATTTTATAGGCACAACACAAGTCAAAACTATTTTCTGCATTTGGACCCAGTAAAAGAGAAAAACAACTCTACTTTTTTCAGGCAATCAGTTACTTTGTTCTGTGACCAGTGGCCCGCTGCAAATAGGGGACATAAATGTGAATGGATGTTAACGTGTTTTTTACGACGGCACGGTCAACATATCGTTTTGTTTGCGACCGCACCGATATCTTTATTCTTTGGTTCGCCCCAAAATTCCT
Organism: Perizoma flavofasciatum; assembly: GCA_958496245.1. Taxonomy (NCBI): domain Eukaryota; kingdom Metazoa; phylum Arthropoda; class Insecta; order Lepidoptera; family Geometridae; genus Perizoma; species Perizoma flavofasciatum. The sequence goes on along the minus strand of OY292425.1, from coordinate 4,244,963 downwards.
GGGGCTATTTTATCTTGGATACATTTGGCTAGAAATGGCATACCTACTTGTGCTTGTGTACGCTTAGCCAACAAATCGTATTGAATCCTTATATAACTTGAAAATGTAGCATCATATAATTTTCTTTTAGTGACAAGTTATATTGAATAGTTTAGAAATATTCCAAAATGATTGTGTATGTCAGTTACCAAAGCGCCCATCAGAGCCTTCATTAGTTACATATAATAATAATAATTCTAGACATTTTCACACAGCATCATCTAGCCCCAAAGTAAGCAGAGCTTGTGCTAAGGGAGCCACATAACAGATATACTACTTTTTTTCTTTTTTACATATACAAAGTATACATCGAAAACACCAGCAGACCCGAGACAAATATTTGCAGATCATACAAACATTTGTCCCGCGGTAGGAATCGAACCCGCAACTTTCTGTCTTAGGCGAACCTTCACCCACTGCGAACCTACTCAATAGAGTTAATATGGCATCCAATCGCTGCAGCCAAAATCGGCTAAGACAACATCATCATCATCATAGTGACTTTACTATTATTGTATAGTATTATCGTTCTATTTTTAAATAAATGGTTTACTTATTAATTACATTGAAATACTTTTTGTTTCTCCTACGGCTACGTGATGAAACTCTCCTTTGTTTTTTCCTCATCCGCCACGAAGTCCACATACCTTGCAGTAAATCTGATCTAGCAAGCCCCAATAAAACACAGCAATAAGAAAATATATTTGATTCTATTATCCATAACTAACAAATGAGATCATCGCAGTAGATTGACAAAGGTAATTTATTTATACGATTTCTGTCGATATCCATGGGGGAGGCCGGGTTAGTAAACATTGACTCTTTGTCAAAGTGTTTGCACTCTGTAAAGGCACGGTATTGGCACATTTTTTTTTCTTTGTTTTTTCTATACATCATAATAGCTGATGAATACCTTAACCTGGTAAGGTCAGTGACCTAACGCAAGGTGGCAAAGAAAGAACCACAACACAACACATATGTGTATACTGATTTGATTATACTGGTCCAAGATTGGACCCCTGTGGCATATTATGCTAGTAAATTAATTTAATCTCTTTCACCAGAAAAAAATCTAAACGTTAATCTAAACTAAGTCCCTCTAAAACAACCAGAGAGGTTCTACAAGTTGCCTCTGTAGAACCTCTCTGGTTTTTTTAGAGACGAATTGAATATCAAACAAATAATAAATTGACAACAGTGAATTGTACATTGATACTGTTCATAGTTTTTGACAAAATGTTTGCTGAACTTTTATCTATTTTACCTATTATTTAAAAAGTTGTAAATGAAAATAAAACGTCACTATATAATCACGCTTAAACTAATTTAAAGTAATTATTAACTTGTTTTTTAATCCGTTTTTATACGGATCTTTAGTGAGTATCTGTAGCGGAAATGTCGGAAAAAATCACAAAAAGTAATTTTGTGTTTTTTTCCGACATTTCCGCTGTGTTGGTTATGATGAGTATGAGTATGATCGCTGGTTGGGTACTTGAGCAAAAGTTAATTCGAAAACTGCTACGTGTGATTTACGGCTCTAGATCCGTAAGTTTTGAAAAAAGAATGAGTCTCATTACATTCGTGTTGTGCTACAATGAAGTTCAATCTGCATGAGAATTCCTTATTTAACTGACTCGACAGACGTTGTATTGTCCTTAGTGTAACAGATACGAAACGTCAATTTGATAACCAAAGAGGAAGTAACCACTACCTTTGACAACCATGATCGGATCGGTTTGTATGAGAGAAAGAAACAACATTTTTTTATTACGTATTTTGGGGTAATATTTTTCTTTCCATAAAAACCTAATTCGGAATATTATGAACGTTTTATAATAAAAAATAGCCAAATCAGTCCAACCGTTTTCAAGTGATGTGCTTACCAGTGAACATCCATAGTCAGGTTGAAAAAAAACCAAGAAAACCGGGGACGTAAATTTTATTTTCAGCAACGAACTGTTATGAAAATTAATTTTATTTTATAAGTTATTTTCGGGTGTAACAAATTAACTACACCATCTTTGCTCGCATTCTCTTGCATGCCACAATATCTCTTGTGTAATTGATCGCTTACAGTCCTTGTATAACAATATTATACTACATAATTTCCTAGCACATTTTTCCACATCTCCATATTACCTCCCTGGGCCCATTGTCATGTAGCATTAACGGATATCGCATCATAACTCCCGATAATCTACGTTTATTGGCTCCGCTCTTGGTTTATTGCACTCTTCAAATATATGCCCTACCTACGGGAGGTAGGGTTTATTGAGCGATAATAGCACTATGTTTTTCTTTAATATTTTAAAAATATCTTTATTTTCAGGGTTTTCATTTATACGCTATGAGCCTTGCTTATAAACATTATTTAACAGTAGATTAAACACTGCCTTGTCTCTTTCTAATATGTGACTACGTTTCTAATATGTAATATGTATGTATGGGCTGTAAGCCCGCTTATTGGAACACTGACTAATGACACATGCCATCAAAATTTTGGTTCTAGAACATACTAGTTTCCTCATAAAGTTTTCTTTCATCGTTTTGAGCACGCGATTTTTTTTTATACAACTAAAATGGCAAAGAAGCATACGTCCCACCTGTTGCGATAACCGTAACCTATGGGCGCTTACAACATGACCACGAGACAAAACGGGTGAAAACTCTCATATACATCTTATTTCACCCGCACCCATATTATTTAAACTGGAACATAGCATGCGAGCATTACTGCTTTAACCTATTTTTTTTCTTCTCTTGGCGTTGCCACTTTGGCACTTGACCTTTTGCTTTATATTTTAAAACAATTGACAGCTGAGAAATTCTTAGTGCTGAAGCGGTTTTTTATGCAGACGTTTCAGGAAATTCTATAATTTCTATTACACCAATAACGCTTTCGCCTATAAAGGAACAAAAGGCTCAGTATTACAATCACGACGCGGCATTACACTAAAGACAATTCATTATTAGAGAGCCGTTACAGGCTGTAATCGGCAGTTATCGCCCTTTTATAGCGAATTTTATGGGCAGAACTATTCACCCAAGAAATGTACTTGTTTCCATCTTGTAGGGACCTTGTTGGATTAATTATACAGATAATATACTAATAAAGAATGCTCAGAATGGCCATCGACTATTCGCTTGACCACAGACTTGTTAGGGATACTACGTATCGCTTGACCACAGACTATGTATGATATAATAGTAATGTTTCCTTGTTGTTTTTATATATTTAATGTAATTATGTGTTTCGTTTGGTTCATTGGTACCAATTCTTTACTCTTTCTCTATTGTTAAATCCTTTTTTTATGGGAGAAACTGTTTGGCCTACACGGCTCAGATGGTGTATTTAGTTTTTGTAAAAATCTGTTATCTGTATAATGTCTATTTTTATTTTATACCTGTCCTTTCGGTGCTTTGTTTTTGGGTCAAATAAACCATATTCTATTCTATGAAAAACTTAGATTTAATGTTAGTTTTATTATCATTTCTTTCAGCTCACATCCACACATAGTAATTACGTTCAGACTCTCTACGAGTATGTATGTGATATTTATCTACCCGGTAGCGCAGCGAGCGAGTAGTCGGTTGAGATGCAAGAGGTTCAGATTTGATTTCCGCTGCGGAGCAAATGTTAACATGTTCTGTAATTCCGGGGTCTGGATGTTTTTCTGCCATGGTACTCATAGTTTTTGATACTCACTATACAAGGAATCCTAGTGTGGAGATAGGACTTTGTATGTAGTAAAATTTATGTTAAACATGAAGTTGTGTTTAGTTAATATTTGCTCGGAGCTAAATTAGTTTCACTCCAACGAATTGAAAGGAGGTCTGAGTTCGATCGTAATCTGAAGATGATGATAATGATGAAGGCCAGTCTCAGTAGATGAACCCATAGAAATAAGTCAATTTTATGCTAATAAAAATATTGCGTTATAAAAGGATATTAACTTTCTTGATGCAAAACGTAAAAAGAACCCTATTCCCTATTAACTTGTAATAGTTGTTTACAACCGGCACCAACGGCGTTTACAATATATTACGATCTACCAGCAATAAAAAGGGGTAAAAAAATCAAGGAAGAAAACGTTAAAATAAAAGCGGGAATATACGACTTCCTTGAGGAAATAATAATGCTGTTTGCAATTCATTTGGCTACCTGGTTACCCTTCACAGGGAAACAACTGTAGAATTTTAATAAGTTTTTTTCTAGGGAGGGTACTATTTTTATTTCTTAACCCTTCCTTTTCGCGAAATCAAAGCTTGTTAGCGAGTGACTTAAATGATGGAGTAATTGCATTTTTACTTATATTCATCATCAACAGCCTGAAGAAGTTCACTCCTGGATGTAGCCCTCCCTTAAAGAGAGCCATGACATGAACGATCTTGGGCCACCTTCATCCACCGACTTCTTTTGAGATGTCATCGGTCCTTCTGGTGTGATACCTTCCAGTATTTTTATTGTAAGTTCACTGCTGGATGTAGCCCTACCTTAAAGAGAGCCATGACATGAACGATCTTGGGCCAGCTTCATCCAACAAATTCTTTTGAGATGTTATCGGTCCTTCTGGTGTGATACCTCCCAGTATTTTTATTGTAACGGTTTTAAAAAGAGCGCATGCTTCTGAAAACTGAAGGCACGATTACTCCTACAAAAGCTCTGGGTTAAAGCAAAATTGTCGTGTTCAATCGTTTCAAGAAGTGCATTTTGACACCAACTATTACAAGTGTGACTATCATAATGTTTGCTGCAGATATTTGTTCCGAGTCTGGAACAAATATGTTCCGCAAATATTTGTTCCGGGTCTGGGGTATTGTGGTATCACGGTACTCGTTATTCTTAATAATGCCTAGTCTTCTCCGATAAGGCAGTGATGGAATGTTAAAAACTCTTTTTTATTTTGCATACCTACCTCCTTTTCGTCCGGGACCGTAAACCCGACAAATGGCGTGTCGCACAAGAAAAATCAAAGCTTTACAAGGAGCCGGCTTGCTTACATTTAAAAGCGTAATTGTAACTAACCACCCCCTTTCTTTTATTAATTTACCTCATTCATCCACCAACCCCTTGACGTCACGTTTGAAAAAACGCGACTTTTGTATAAAATATTCATGATACCCGCGACCTCGGAGCTTGAATACGCAATTGTTTATTTGAATTTTAACGAATTTGTGCATTTTCAACGAAATCTGTAACTGCTGTACCAAATTAAAGCTGTTTTGAACACACATAGCCGTATTTTTTTTTAAATTCCAGTCCTGAATTATTTATAGTTGTACCTTAGTTTTATTTTCAATGTACATAATCTACTATGTTGCTACTTGCTAAGCAAAACGATCTCTAATTGACTTATACACAAACTAATCAAATCATAATTAAAAGGCCAGCCTAACTTGTTCAATTAAAGTTGTAAAAAGGCACTGTTTGTAAAACTTTGAAGATGATCGAACCAGAGCCCGTGAATATTTACGAAGCTCCTTTGAGTGTCTCGAGTGGGACGAGCTACTTAAAACGAGCAATCAACTCACGGGCATGTGCATTCTAAATTTATCTAGTTGGCTGGCTTGATAATGTAAAATGAGTGATATTTCTGTCATTCATTAATTCTTCAGAAATTTTGATATATTTATTGCAAGCTTACGCTGAGTTTGGGTCTGTCGAAGGCGTCTTTGTTTTTTTGTTTTGTAGAGATAAATCCTATCAGTAGGACAAGATTACTCTAGAACCTATACTGTCTTCCTAAAAATATTTTATCGTATGTTAATAATTTAATAAAATGTATGGATGGTTGGTTGATACCGAGATTTTTTGTAACGAGTGAACAGATTTAGATGAAAATTTAATACAATACTTCATTTTACATATTTGAATATTTTATAATTTTTAAGTGCTAACATCAAACCCTCACTAAAACATTCCAAAAATAACTACAATAATAAAGAATGAAGTGAAAATTAAAATAATCGAATGGATGAACGAGTGCAAAATGAACATCAGATCTAGTGGCCCCTTTCCAAACCATCAAACGCTCCCGGACCGCGCATTCCTCAGTCCCGTCTGAGTCCCGTCTTTTTTTAAATCCCGGTAACAAGCTAATAAATCCCTTTGCATTTTTCTCTCGCAACCCTATGGAAAAACCCTCCCGATTACATCCAAATTTACTTAACACCTACACATTAAACCCGCTAATAAGGATTTTTAATGCAATTTTCTTATCCACCGGCTACGTAGGATACTGTTCCGGCCCATTTTAATTAGATAATCGAATGAGTTTCGGGTCTTGTGCGAATTTTATTAAAATCGAATTTTCGGTATGATTAATGGCGTGTTAGGACAAAGAAGTGCAAATTAGCCGTGCATTACGTTGATTGGTCGGGTTGTTTGCGACATTATTGAATAAGCGCTTCCATTACCTAAGGAAGTACTGAAAAGTACCTACTAATTAAAAGTAGTTCGTTAGCTGAACAAACATTAGTTCAGGTAAACACGGATGGCACTGGAGATTGCTTCGAAGCAACGAGTACTCTTTTAATTAATTAAGTGTGTAGAGCGAGTTGAGCAAATGCTCACATCTACAACGTATATGTGGAAATTGCTAAGCAAAATTGTGAACTTAGTTTAGTCATTGCCTAATGCCTTTTTGCTATCTCAAGTTGAATTTGTCGATAAAGTAGAAAAAAAACGGTTGGTGCCCGAACATATGTAACAACTGCCTGGAGTTCTCACTTCCAGATCATGTTTTAAATTCATCATCATTAACGCCACAGCCTGAACACAGCTTTTGTCCAATGCTGGACAAAAGCCCCCGAAAAGTGCTATATCGAGCAACCTTGGACTACCTCCATCCACTGCCTTCAAACAATGAGATTTAGTTTACAGGCTCATTCATAGATAAATAAAAATTCTTTATTGCACACCAAAAAATACCAATTACCAATTTCAATATGTAGTACAAATTTTAACCAGGTTGTGTGGTTTCGGTCATACGACCTTCTGAATTCTACATTTACAAAATAGGTACTCTAACTGAAACGATTAGCTTTAGAAACATTACCAAACAATTACACCTGATAAACTAGCCCAAAACTTTGCATCTACCTACGAGAGTATCATCAAAGTAAATAAATTATTGAACCCCAAGTAGACCCCAAGACAGGACTTAAGATTGGTCTTATTACAAATTCACTTTGGCCTCCGCTAAATAATCTGGTCCATTAGCAAATGTAACCTCTCAACTAATGACATTTCGATAGTAAACACCTGTAATTTGTCTCATCGAATGATTAAAGATTTGAAAGATTGGAAGCCGTCGTAGATTTTTTTTCGTTATACCTGTAAGACCTTGTCAGACGATTGAGATTTCCCTGCATTATTTATGTCATGTCATAATGCTAGAAAAAATATACTGCTAAACATTCGAAATAGGAGCTCTTCTAAGTGCCACAGGTTAAGAAGAAATGCTGGCGGAATCATTCCATACGAAGAATACGTAAGAATTCTCTAAATGTTCTTCCTAGATTATGTATGACACTAGATATTTTGTAACCTGGTAAATATGACCAACTGATGTAATTACCTTTTGATTTATTTGATAAGTCATATCATAAGTTTATACAGAGGAAATGGGAATACAAAACTCAGATTTGAGGTGAAATATACTAAAAACAATACCCTTTAGGTATTTTTGATAAGCCCCGATACGTTGATGTTAGTTAGACTGTAGTTCAGTAGTACGATTTCAACACCATGAAATCACTACCTGGCTTCTACTCTAGTTAATAAGACGAAGAATGAAGGTCCGTGTGACCGACGCGACACGGTTGACCACTCGATCCGGTCAATTGGAAACCTGATTCACACAAATGAAGGTTGATCTGATATTCAAGAGCCTTTGAGATGCCGATCACGTTACCTTATCTGTGGGTCTTAATTTAAAATTAAACGATACTGCAAATAATTATTTTTTGACTGTAGTTCGCCGTAAACTAATAACTCGCGACCCCATAGTTCAAAAACATCTCCACCGATTAAGTTCATATTAGAACTCCTTATATATATAGTAGTATAATCTACCTATCAAGTAACATCAAAATATAATTAATTTATAAGTTATCATCAACGAACAAATATATCATACAAACACCGGATTCTCCAAGTAAACTCGTTCTTCGTTCGCTTTAGTCACTCTATCAAATATATGCAGTTGTCAAATTTTGCTTTGGACTAATTAAGTGTGAACGGATCAATTCTAAATAAGTACTTGACATGTTATCCAGTACACTAATCATCATCACCCGATAAAAAGCTCATAATCCACTGAATGATGCTGATTGGGGCATCACAAGTCATCTAAAAGAAAATACTAGCACTCGTTAACAGTAAGCGTAGTCAAAGTGACCTTAAGACTCATCCAAGCCTTTGCCTATACTTAGTTCGGACGTTTTATTTGAAATTAATATAGTAATTACCAATTCACCGTAAACATAAAGCGCTCATACTGGTCGTACCAGAGAGGTGTTAAAGGAAAGTCGGGACAATCTCTCCAGCATTATCGGATTCCGTGGGTGTTGGCCCACAATGGATGTCCTGACCGAGCCGAGCTTACCGCGGCGTAGTGCTTTGTACCAAATCACTTCGCGTAGATTTATTGCCGAGTGTCCCACTTACCCCGCCGTCCCCCATATAAATTGTGGAATAAGTGTTGCCATATTTACTGGTGACGTATTGCAAATCGCGGGCGCCTTCTGCGCTTGTCGTGAGTAGTAATTACTAATTACTAATCTGTTGTCCGATGACGAATATGAATAATTTATATTGAGAATTTATTGTGGTGAGGTTCTCGGGTCCTGTGGAGACATGTGTCTAGTTGAGGTTGAAAAGTTGGCTCTGGCTCAACTGAAAGGGTTTATTTTGAAACGCGTTCATAGTTAACTTATCAGGCATATAGAGAAGGTATTATAAATTTTATCTATATACGTTCAGTAATGGGTATTAATTGAAACTTTGTAAAAACTAAAACGCTTTTAACTATTCAAAATTATTCACACTCTGTATAATTTTTGATAAAGGACACAAAGTGCATCAAGGGGTTTTATTATGTCAGTGGTGTACATGTGCGACCCGACCTCAGCCTAGCCCGAACTTTCTCTATAAATCAAGAAGCGAAACTATTTCGTAATTAGATCGCATTCAGGGGAACAACACCTTCCTTCTCCTTGAGACGCCCAAAGGGTCCGAAGGTAGGCTCCATTGCCTTTCAAGCACCTCTTTAACGGCTAATATCCTTGGTAAATGGAACCCAAATATTTTGCTCCATAAACGTTATAGTAAAACGCTATAACCATGTTTATTACCAAAAACAATAACAGGGGTCGGTGTTCGTATAAAAATGTTAAGTATTATGATAGACAATGAGAAAAATTGCGAAATAGAATCCCCTTAACGAAGCGTTTCGTTCTTTGATAATGCTTTTGATGTTTGTACTTAGTGTTTGATAAGTTGATCCTATTACAATGTCCAGGTAACGCTCTCCGCACAATGGAGTCGCCGGGACGCTAACAAGATTATAACTTTATTTCGTAAATTAATAAAAAGTGCGAGCTCCGTGTGTTATATTCCCCTTCTCAATTCAGTGTCGTTGGCATTATTGTGAATTTTAATGATATAAAAAGCGAGGCTTAGAATACTCTAAGTGATTGTGCTTTGAGCGTTCTTTATACCTATGAAAAACAAAGCATTATTCTCCCTCGATAATGTCTTTAGTTTGCTGTTTCTTTAAAATAAAGCTCTGTGTTATCGAGCGTGTGTAACTTTTTGTGTTGAATACTATATTTTTTATTTATTTTGTTCTATAAAATAGGTCAAGTGAGATCTGAACTCCTTTACTAAGAGTTTCGTGCCACCACAATCAAACAACAAATTCTTTAGTGTAAAACGAGATAGTAGCAAAGTCAGGAATCAGAACATTTATTTCCTATATTCATAGGTCAGCTATAAAGGTAGTGATATTAAATTTTTATAGGCCCTAATATTCTACCATTCAAATTGTGTGCAAATATCAATAGGTAGATTGAGAATAAATTTAATTACCAGAATAATTATAAAATGTCAGAACTTATGCCCTAACGCTTCAATTAAAAATGTCAATAATTACCTACTACCATAAACAACTTTAATTAATAAAATTCAATCCTAGTTATTGGTAATCTGTATTAGGCACTGATGATATTTATTTGTTAACACGTTTTCATTAAACTTTGAACAATATTATTCTAGGTAACATGATATAGCCTTGTAAAAGACTAAATTTTTCAAATGGTTTTTTGAATTGTTGCTCTTTTAGTATTTGTTATGAGGAGGAAGACATAAACATACAAAAGAAAAAGAAAAAAATACATCCCTGTGTGTGACAGACATATGCCGTAATCGAGTCCCGATGCCAGCCTTTGTGTACGGAACTTTAAAATAGACCAGATACTGTCTCCGACTTTATCATCAAAAACCGAACAAATAACCTAAGTTATTTTTCACAAACTAATTGAGTACCCTAATAATAACAAATATCCATCCAAACTTCCAAGGAAATACCAATCAACTATACATATGTTAAACCTGAAAGCCGTCACCGAATCTCGTGTTAATGAAACAATAAATTCGTATTCCGTGTGCACATCATACGTCCAATAACACCCTACCTACTCCACTGCAAGACTGACGCGCGTTGTCTCTCATTAACTTAATACGCTATGGTTTGTACTTCGCAATATGTGCGAAATGAAATACTTTGGAAGTATGTACAGGGTGCTCACGTTCAGTCCGCTTAGCATGAGCACTCAAGACAATGTTTTGTCTATGAAAGAGAATATAAAAATGATTTCTGTTGTGTATTCCGTCAAATAAAAAAGAGAGACAAAATACTTTTTGTCTTCTCATCGATCGACCAAATCTTTGTCTCGGGTCCTCATGTTAAGTAGGCTGAAGTAAAAATTGGGTAGATAAATATTTGACATAGCTAAAAAGAAGGCCATGATCGAATGGTGGTCATGCGAGGGATATAAGATCCCTCGCATAGATCAGACCCAAGACAGACCACCAGCTAGGTGATCGGATGATATTTTAAAGGCGGCGAGAACTGGAAAGAGTATCGTGCTAGAGAGGAGACCTATACCCAGCAGTGACAAATAAACTCAATGTTCGTTGATTTGCTGACGTTTAGTACTTGATTTAGAAGCTCTTCTTCTTCGAGCATACCGAACTCGATCACGTTCGACGGCAGACCGGCAAATTCAGCAACAATTAGCCACTATAGTTCCAATTCCATAAAAATCCAGTGCTTATGAGGAAGGAACTACACACAGTTAACAGAACGTCAGCTGGAGAATAATAAAATACGTAGTATAGTATAGTATAAACATAAATACGTGCCTAGTATTATCCTTAAATATGGAGCATCCTCTAATCCGCAGCTACTTATGGCTCATCAACAATATTGCTCCCGTACAAACGAGTTGACGTAACTCGCGTCATGGCGGACACTTGCAGTAATTTTATGAAGATCCGCCCTCAGCCTAATTTCTCATCAGGGAGAGTATTTGACTTCGTGTTTTCGTTTTATGTGTTTGTATTTTATTTATTGTCTTTTTTTAATTATATTGTATACTAGCTTCTGTACACGATTTTGCCCGCGTGGTACCCAGATTAAAAGCTTATGTGCTAGGTCACGAACTGTACCTTTTTTGATTTCATCCAAATTGATTAAGCCTTTACGGAGATATTTAGCAACAAAACATCTAAACATCCGAGCTTTTTCATCCTACTTATTTAGTTTATTCTTTATTGTATACATAGAGAATGCACATATAAAAAACTTACATTATAGGACATACATGTAGGATTGGAAGATATTCAGAACAAAATATATTATCTATCATCTAAACACGCACTAAGCCCCTTACACACGTCAGGAGGTAATGATTGTAATGAGCCCGGCTGAGACGGACGACAGCCCCACGATCCGAGTCAGGGATTACTGCTAGTATCGATAAGCTTTATTTTGTATATTAGCTGATCTTACGTGTCAGGGCGGGAGGGTAAGTCGCTTATTATTATTACTCGCGACGACAGAGCCTGTATATGCATTTTCCGTTCGTAAGAGGTTGTTTGTCTGTTACCTAGCTGCAAACCGGTTTATCCTATTAAAAATAGTTTTTATTGCAATTGTTTTTTGTATAACTTCAAGCTGCAATGTACAATGGAATATCAAATGGCGTCATCAATTTTTTTGTAATCGTTTAATATGAATCAAATAAAGTTTATAAGATAGGTTTTATCGCCATATGACACCAGAGCTGCGCTGCGATACGTGATGGAAAACACGATGGGTGTTTTCAAATTTTGCTAAAATATATTAGTATTTCGTTGCAAAGACACGTTCATCTCCGAGGATGATGACCAAATAACAAGATATTGGCCTCGATTCTGTAATACACTAACTAAATTAAATTTAAACTGTCGCTCTCTTTTACTGATAGTGCAAGCAAGAAAGAGATAGCTACAATTTTAGTGCTGACAAATTAGTCAGATTTAAGTTTTCCATACAAATTTAGTCGTAATATCAAAACATACTGACTATAAACACGAAGAAAAGCGGCACGTAAACTCATTTGACAGGAGTAAAATTCTAATCTCTTTCTTACGTACAGTATCAGTAAAAGAGAGTGACAGTTTAAATTTAGTTTTGTTAGTGTACTACAGAATCAAGGCCAATGATACTTTAAAACTTAAAATGCAAACGCATGATCCATTCAACAGCCAGTAGGCGTTCACTACTGGATTTAGGCCTTTATCGTTGAATGCTGCCAGACCAACATTTCTACGAATTTCATTCTAGTCATATTATTTACTTACGTATTCTAAATTCTGATTTAAAAGGAGATATTGTCATAAAACAATAATGTCGTAATTATTCCTCTCATAAAACTGCAAGCACAGTAATTAAATGGTAATAAATCCAGTCATACACGGATCCGTCAATCTTATCTCTACATATTAAGGGACTGAGAAAATGTTATAAGGCACCAACGACCTCGAATAGTCACGAATGACCCTTAATGATCTGCACTGGTCACAATAACTCGCGGAGAATACGCGCTTGATTTCCTTGCCGTCTCAAGGGAGGCTCTAGGACACATCCTATCGTAACTCCACAGAGTTACAATGTTTTTCTTTTTGCCGTGGATAAATACAATGTTTGCTTGAATAGAGTCAAAATGTAAGCATAATTGCATATCCGTCCCCCTCTTTATTGTTTATTTAGAAACTCAGGCCTGGAATCTTTAAAGACATTAGTGCCAACTAAGTGGCCTTATCGTACTTACATTATCATATAAAACGTAATCATGTGGCGACTGGTAAAAACTATTTAAAGAATGGGCAATAAACTGGGCTATTGCAGATGTTTATATGCTTATTATAGAATGGTTGCTGAGCTAAGTAGGTTAAAACGGCACCTGCCAATTTTGACTAGAATTTAGCTCAATTTGAGCAAGTGATGACTTGCCAACCACTAAACAGGCCACTATAAATGTCGACAATGATAGGCAGCGTAGACGTATTATAATCTTGTGAAAGTATTTTCGCTTGATAATCTTAGAACGCAATCTAAATTCTTGTAATCATTTTGCATATGTCATGGTAGTCTACCAAATTCTAATCCATTCCAATCAGATGGAATCAAACAGGGGCGACCTAATGGTCAGTATTACGGGCATTCGCGATTAGCATCTACCTGCTCCAACCCTTCCTCACCTAGAATTATGATTAGCGAATCGGCAAGATAGCTGCGTATTTACTTTGATTCCCGTCGTTAAAAGTTTGCAGGGGGCTGACGAGGGCCGTCGTTAGGCCTCTAATGGCCACCATTTGTCTTGTCCGGCCTGTAGTTGTGCCCCGCTAATGAAATTATTGCCGCAACTATACTAAAGGTTATAAATACGGCCCCGAGCGGACGCCACCTTGTTTCTCACTAATGGACCGGTCAAACTGTAAACTGTGTTATCAATGAAATTACAATTAGGGATAAAAATTAAGGGTCGGAAGCTGCATGCTTTGTTTACACTGTGGAGTGGAAATTGGTGAGCAGTTTTGTCGCTTAATTTGATTATGGGCTCGATTTGATTACTAAGGGTTGATTACATTTTAGTCTGGTTTAAACCCGATCGGGTGTTATGTTTCTGGAAAAAGTGAAAGTTTATGAGTATGGATGTTTGTTACTCTTTCACGCAAAAACTACTGAACGGATTTTGATGAAACTTTACAGTAAATAGCTTATACATCAGAATAACACAAAGGCTACTTTTTATCCACGGGTGCCATGCTGGCGAAGCCGTGAGCAGAAGCTAGTATTTTATAACGAAAACATAATGTATTTTCTATTGGATGTAAGCCGATGCAGTAGTACGCGCGGTGAGTGACTTCCAATGTACAAAACACGTTTTTAGTCAATACTATGTACTACATACCACGCCACGTCAATATGTGGTGCGGATGAGATTCTCTCTTGTAGTGATCTCGTGGCCACGTCGACCGCCACAAATGACAGTTTGGAGTTCACCAGTATAAAGTTGGACAATATGAACACAATAAAACGTGGTATTCTCAGTGATTTGCGAAATGTGTCCGCCAAGAATGCCATCTGCCTCGGACAATCAAAACTTTGAAAGGAATTTTCTGCTTAGCCTCCAGTGGATTGGTGCGGACAGTGTCCTCAGACCGAGCACGCTGCCTTGGACACGACACGAGTAGGTACAACATTGTGTTCTGAATTACGGTATGATTTCATTATGTCTGGCCATGCTCCTATCATTTGTTATCTATATCTATCTATACTAATATTATAAAGAGGAAAGATTTTTTTGTTTGTTTGTAACGAATAGGCTCCGAAACTACTGGACCGATTTTAACCATTTTTTCACTAATAGAAAGCTAAATTATCAGGAAGTAACATGGACTATAATTTATTTAAAAAAATTAGAGATCCTGAAGAAAAGTGATATAATGTGACCCAAAATTTTCAATAATTCATTTTTTGGCGTGCGCTGAGAAAACTTGATGATACATAAAAATTATGTACTACATGATTAAAGTACTCATTATTACCTACAAAAAAGTCCTCGAGGGAATATATCTAACTATCATAGTTAATTCACAACAGCAGCTTTTGTGTTCTAAAATTTAATTAGATCGCCGGTAGAAACAAAAGTTGGTTACATTCGTATCGTAGAATAAATTTTTATTCAAATAAATAGTTTTATTTATGTAGTAGTAAAATACTTATTAATTCATTCGAATAGGATATTTGATTTCGAAGTTATCACGAGTATAAAATCGAAACTTACGCAGGTGAAACCGCGGGGCGCAGCTACTGTATATTACATTTACATTACAAATGTAATGTTTAATTTTTGAGCTTAATTAGTATCATCATCTACAGCCTGTAGAAGTCCACTGCTGGGCATAGGACATGACGAACGATGAGCTTGAGCTGCTTCCATCCACTGACTAATTTCCCGCAACCCTTGAGATGTCATCGGTCCATCGAGTGAGGGGCATTCTAACACTGCGCCTTCGGATTCGTGGTCGCCATTCGAGAACCATTCTTCCCCAATGGTTGTCGGTTCAAAGTCAAAGTCAAAAATTATATATTCATTCAAATTAAAATGGTCACTTTGAAACGTCGATTTTATCTACTGCCTGTACTGCCAGCCTGATTTTATATTTTTAATGCAAACAATAGGTACCTACCTACCTCTACATATTTTATCGAGTTGGAGTATTTTCAATGCTATGAGTTTTTATCATCTAAGCAATCCGATATTTATAAAATATATAGTATATAGTATACTTTTTTATTAAGTTTTTGTTTGATTAAGTTATTATATTTGTTAACTGAACATTTTTGTGTATCTCTTGTGAGTTTGTTATCAAAGCGTACACCTTGCCTATTCATTGATTTACTAAATTTATGATGTATAGAAGTGGCAACAGAGAGTATATCTTTATTTCTGGTAGTAACATTGTGATTATCGCTATTTTTCTTAAACAAGGTTCTGCGAGCTATGGCTATACATTGCCACTTCATCTCGCTAATTCGAAAAGCTACGAATATGTTGGTGACTTTGGTTCTTCTGCAGATTTTCTTGTTTCGGATTTTATCACGTAGTGAAACTCCGAGCATAGATTTTTCCATATCCCTTGAGCTTACCTGATATAATGAGGCCAATCATAGTAAGCAACCAAGTCTCAGTGCCATTACTGGCAACACGCACTTATTGTAGACTTTCGTGCTGCGGTATCTGTGACGAGAAGACATAAATTTCCCGAACGCTGTCCATCCGAGTTGGACTTGTCGGGTGACTTCTAAGTCGAAGTTGGACCTTCCTAGTTGAATCGCCTGACCCAAATATACAGATAAATAGATACAAGTAGGTATGCTTTATAGACATTTGAAATTGGCATAGTCTATTTGAGACTTCATGTGCCAAATGTATTGTTTGGACGTTTAGCTTCAAAAATTTACTCATTGTGTATGTACCTATCTGATTTAATTCACCATGATGGTTTTCCATCATGGTGAATTTAGTCGTGAACGACTTTTTTTATTTATAACTTTTGCAAGGTTCAAACTAAATAGTAGAACAGAAGTTAACGTCATCTGGAAACAAACTTTTTAAAGGAAAACCACTGGAAGCAACTCGTAGCTGAATTATTTTCTGAAAATAAAGTAGCCACATCAAAAACCATTTCCAACAATGTCGGTACACCGCAGAGAGGGATTCGAGTACCTATTGACGCTTCATTGCCTTTACATTTCAATGAAAAATACGAGTTCTCATCCGCAAATACCGTAATCTTTACATCAAACGACGAAACCAAACCTTGATATTACACGCGTCATTTGAAATGTTTCAAAGACATTCTTTGTCGGGAAAAATTAAAATAACAGAGCGAGCACAATGGATGGAGCGCGTAGGACGCGCGACTGATTTGCGGGAGCCGCAACACTCTAAAGGAACCGATGAAATTAAAAATACTTAGAACATTTTGCTCTTTAAAGTAAAAATTCATTGCAATGTATTCTAATAAAGAGATTTTTGTACCGGCATTCGTAGAATTTTACTTTTTTTTCCATGAAAAAAGTTTCATTTCAAAATTTTTCTCACACGCCCTCACATGAATGTGAATTGAACTTTTGTTTACAATTGCTCTATTTGATCACAGCCGCCCATATATAGATTCAAAAATCGAAGCCACATTCCACTATTGAAAACAAATGGGCTGGCTGTTCGTTCAAAAACCACAGCGTGAGTGTAAGCATTTCCCGCAACACATGATGGATCAGTCGGCAGCTAGTGCTTTGTGCCCATTTCCGAACGGTTACCTTCGAATACCCTCCAACACTCGCAGATTTTAAACGCATTCCGCCATTTCGTGCGCCATTAGTCGAGGTGAAAGAGCCAGTGATTATGATTGATCGCGCCTCCGCACACAATGTGGTAACTTGACTTGTTGAATAGGACCCCTTATGTGTGTACTTGGCTTATTTGTTGAAAACTTCGTAAGACGATTGGGTGAGCGTTTTTCTTTTCAGCTTGATTAATCCATTACTTTTCGATAGTACGGTATGTGAAACCTCCATTTGTATAAAATTCTTATTTTATACAAATGGATAGGTAGTCAAATTCATAATAGTATTTAGAATAAATTTCATTACTTGTACAATTTACAATACAATTTATGAGCTACTGAATAACTAGACAAAATACTTGAAAGGCATCGCAAGAATCCCAATGCTTTGACCAACTATTCAATTCTATGATGCATTCTATAAGATAGAGAGTAGGTAAATTATTTAGCAATCATTATCTCGATCTGGCACCGTCTCAATTCTAGTCTCAGTAGACATTCTCCAGACATTGATATTGTCCAGCGCTCTGACGCAATATATTACTATCCCAAGTTGGTGCTCCAGTGCATCTATTGTGAGTCGATACCATTCAGAGCAAATCGAGAATGAACTGATTAGCTCGAAACTTCGACTTGAAATGTTATTGTAGGATTATTTTCGTGCAGCAAATTATATACCTAGGCATGAAACAAAGATTTATAAATTAGAAGACTTGCAATAATAGTAAATGAGTATCTATAAATATGGAATATACACATACCTATACCTAATACTATATTAGAAGAATATGCGTGCTTGCAGCTTTTATCAAAGCATATGCTATTTCGAATATAATTGCATTTCGAGTGATCACAAAAATATATAGTGAATAACGTTAGGATTGCTGGTACTATAGACTAATAGAACATTTATTGTGTCTCGGCCAAATCTGTCAAGGAATTGACAGATCTCCTTTCCAATGAATAATTCGGAGAAATCGTAGCTATTTGTATTGTAATTCAGGGTGACGGAAGCAATTATTTTTTTTCGACACGCACGGTCGAGCGGGGCTCAGAAAGAATCACAAGTAACTGGATTTGTAAATCACAGTGAAACAAACAAGCCTGGAACAAGCGTTTATAACAAAATCGCTCTTTTTTATCTTTCATTAGAAAAAGGACTACCTTTCCCTTCCTTTTCTCAATAGATTTCATCATACAACGCAACTTTACCTCTTACATTACCTTATTACCGGATATGTAGCACCCGCAATTTAGCAATTTCTAAGCGGTTTTTGTAGTTTGTATTTTTTTATACGCTGCTTACTTACTCTCTCCTACCTAAAAAGGCAAAGGTTTGTAAATCATTCAAGAAAAATGTGTGTTAACATTCTATGTTGAACCTAAAGTAATATTAGTAAAGATTGACTGGAATTCATAGCTAGCATAACCGGCAAAATATGGTCTAAAATAAAACGACTTAATATCTCCAGCAAAAGGTGAACTCTGCTTTTTTTTTAGTTGTACGAATTTTCGGTTGCTTATAGTCCTTACCTAGAGAAGGGCAAAGACGAAGGGACATCGACGCATTGCACCCGAGGGAGCAGAGTACTGATAGGAGACAAAAAGAAGGTTCAAAGGGAAAACTGTGTTTCGGCGACCTTTGTATTGAGATAGTGGAGCTTGAACGGTTTTTATATTGTTTTATTGTTGCTCCTCATATTATGGTGATTGTTGATTATGGCTAGTTTAGAGGGTAACCTGTGACAGTGGTTTTGGATAGAATGATATAAATTTTAACTGATTGTTTAAAAAATTACAGGATTTGATTCTTCGTAATTTGATAAGGATCTCTGAACATAATAATTATTAATGTGTAAATATTTAGAAGAAATCGTAATTTATTTAGTTAATTTGAAATAAATAAATAAATAATGCTGGACATTTTTCACACAGCGTCATCTAGCCCCAAACTTAGCAGAGCTTGTATTATGGGAACTACATGACTGATTTACTCCTTATATACTTTTTTATGCATAGAAAACATTCAGACCCGAGCCAAATATTTGCAGATCAGACATACATTTGCCTCGTGGCAGGAATCGAACCCGCAACTTTTAGCGTCTCAGGCGGGCCTTCGTCCACTGCACCACAGAGGTCGTCAATATTTAAGGAAATTCACGTTGATTTTCCAAAGAACAAAAAATATAAGTTACGTACAAATAATTTATACACGTGGTCATACAGTTCGGATACGATGTTTTTTTATATATTTTTTTTGCTTTTTTGTCTGGTTAGTGTGATTACAAAGTGTCCTGGGAGACTAGAAAAACGGGTACTTCAAATTTTATACCAAAACTTTAAACATGATTGCAGTCTATGAATATAAATGTTG
The DNA here is from genome assembly GCA_958496245.1 of Perizoma flavofasciatum. NCBI lineage: Eukaryota > Metazoa > Arthropoda > Insecta > Lepidoptera > Geometridae > Perizoma > Perizoma flavofasciatum. Next base: position 4,225,083 of record OY292425.1, on the reverse strand, counting down.
TGTATTAGGGTTTAAAAGTTGAATAATGACAATTATATTTTATTTTATTTGACGTTTCCAAACTTATAACGTATTTTATTTTATTTTTCTCAAAAATACGAACACAAAAACACAATTTCTTCCACCCAAAAATCTGAACATCTCAATGAATACAAGTTAGCCTGAAGGGATAAGATGGGGACCGAAATGTCTTTTTTATAATCTGTTTACTTGTTTCCGCTCTTACCAGATAATCTTTTTATACTGAACTTCCGATGTGTTTGCAGATGATAATACTCTGTATATTTTTGCATTCTGAAATGTTTGAGTTTTGTATTATTTTTTTACCAAAATATGCACTCACTCACTCAATTTGGTTTATGGATACGTATTTATACAGTCATAGGTAACCGCAATGAGTTGTTAGTAGTAAATTCCTACAGCAACTGCAGTTGCGCAATCATTGTTACATTAAATTGAATGAAAGATGTTACACCAAACGAGTGCGAGATAGCTCCGGTACGATGTTGCATCAATCATTCGATTTCATGATATCGAATGATTGATGCAACATCGTACCGGAATACAACTGCAGCTGTGCAGTGTGCCTACGCTTTTATAATCATGGCAAAAATATATGAAACGAAAGGCAGTTTATTCGCCTAATTCTCCGCCAAGACGCGAACCGTTTAACAAAGTTTAACTGAACATAAAATTTTATTAACCCATATATGAAATAGTGAGACAATCCCGCCTCCTATCCGAGTTTCTCGAGTCATTAGCCGCATTTTTATTGCTCTATGACGATAAACATGTCGTAAGATACCGACTAAAAACATTCATAGAATTAGTTCCCCCGTTCCAATGTTACGATTCGATTATTACGTTTATTGTGTTCGATTATCGAGATTTGTTTTGCTTTTTATTGGATCATTATTCCGGTAATAGTGAACTTACAATTCGTTAATGGACTTTACTTTTCAATAATGTAGAATAAAATGTTCAACATTTTGTTCCACGTTTACGGCGTGGTTGAGTTTGGTGCTCCTCCTTTAAAAACAGGTATTTTCTGGGAATTCTATTATTTTTGTTAGGAGTTTTATATCTGCCAGTGAACATTTCACCAATTTCTCAAGAGCATAGACATTATTTATTGCAAACAATTTCGCTTACACCAGGGAAATATTGGCGTACATTTTTCGCTCGCGTTCCTCAACCAACTCCTAATTTCTAATGGGCCATTTGCCACTTTGTCAATTGCTTCGATAAATCTGAGTGGCCACGGGGCGACTGAGTTACTGTCGTGTCTTGGAATAAATTCCACTGTTCTTTTGTTTTATTTCAATACTTGGATCAGAGTGGCGTTTGACCTGCAAGCCATTATTTTTGATGGAACGTGGAAGTTTTATAAGTGGCCCTTCTAAATTTAAATGATTTACATTTAAATTATCTTTAAAATATATTATAAAGTAAATTTAAATGTATATTTAAAATCATCAGAGCAGTGTTATTTTTACCGTTTAAATGGTTAAAAAATCAATCCATTTATTATTTGTTTCAAATCCTAGAAAAACATATCGTGAAAGTTTTGAAAGTTACATACCGACTCAACAAACCGAAAATACTATTTTCATATAAAATTGGCATGTTTGCCAAAGTTCAACCTATACTTTATATGTACTAACTAAAATAGATTGAAACCATTTTATTGGAATATCCAATTCTATTTGTAACAAATGGTATTTAATCGAACGGACTAAAAGCTAAGTTTGGATGACTCATCCATTCTGAAAATTCAACTATTGTAACTTTTTAAATGGTCGTTTAATTTGTGAGATGCGTCGTTCACATCGTTGGATTTTTTGTGCTACAATATAGTTCAATGTACATTTTATTTCTAACTACTTACCTACTTATTACTCTATAAAAAAGTAACACACTTCACTTTATTCTGTCTCTAAAATTTCCACTTTCAGTAAGCATAGCATATAAAATAAATATTGTTAAATTAATTCCGATGACATCGATGACGTGGCGGGCGTGAAGCCAGCTGAGACAGAAGAGGGACAGGTTCGATTACCAGAGCGGGACAAATGTTTGCATATTCTGCAGATGCAAACATACCCTCAAAACAAGGAATCCTAGTGTGGGGTCGGGACTTTGTGTGTGTATATTTATTGTATATTATAATTAAATAAATGAACCAATATAAATATTTTATCGTACACCATAAATCAATAACAAAATAAACAATAAAAGAGTGAGAAAGAGGGTAGATCGATTTGTCTGCCACTAAATGTCATAACCCGCAAAGACTACAGTTCCTCCCGTGATCATGGTACATGCAACTGTGCCGAAATATCGGGAAACATTCAAACTCACAAATCATGGTAAATATCCCGTTTTTTAGTAATAATTAAAATAAACAAATCTTTTTCTTACAATACAATAGGCGGTTTTATCGCTTAGAATCAATGCACTAACCAAAGTAAAAAGAATAGTAATTCAGTAAACCAGTGTCGTACTCAACGCTGTATAATATACTCGTATTCCGCTCGCGCTCTATTTGTAATAATCATAGTGGGTCCATAACAACTCCATTAAAATTTTGTAAGCAAAACATAGAACAAACAGCGGCTCACATTCCGACTGTTTATGTAAGGCCACCGGCCGAGTAATAACGCTCTAATTCTGGAGCTCGAGCCAAATCCTAGGCTTTGATTTGCACACATTACGAGCTGACGCCCGACATGTGGACGCTCCACTCGTCCTTAGATATACCTTGAATTTTGAATGCGATGTCGGAGTTCGTCGGCGGCTTACAGCGGACAGAATACGCAACTACATTAGAATTGTAAAGTTGCTTTAGACAGCACACCATCACCGTCACTCCATTAGCGATGATGCGCCTAACTTTTTAATAGTTGCGGAAATTTAATTAAGGCGAGTCATCAGTCACTAGACCCGTCGCTGCTCTAGATAGATAACGTGGGGTCAGGCTGCACTAACCCGCCCGTGATGAATGTACCCCTAACGGACCTCAAATATGCCGTTGACGGCTCCTAGAAATGTTTGAATAACCCATGCAATTAAAACGGATCCGGCCGTATGACGAAGGCTTCCAAGGAATCGATTCATCCTTAAGCTACTGTTCAACTTATGCGGGACATTATTCATAAGTTTGTTACTCGGGACGGACTCGGACGGTCCTAATGCAAACAAACCGCGATTCTCGTTATTAATCATTCAGGCTCCTTGTTATCGAATAGTGGCCGCGTGATGAAGTGGCGGCGAGCCTAATTCTGATCATCTGACCACAGTTGACCACGGTCAACTGACCGGTGGTCAACAGGCTATCCATTATTCACATACCGATGATATCCAAATGAAATTGAGCAAACTTGCTTATACAATCGATCAAACCATAGTTTTTCTCGATGCTTGGTAGCATTTGTTGACTAGCCTATGGCTTTGTCCGCGTAGTAACCAGATAAAAAGTGGTATAATTTTAGGGCATGCTCTATAGGTATCTATTTCAAACTTCATCCAAATTAGTTAAGCTGTTACGGAGATTATTAGCAATAAAAATCAAAACATGTAAACTTTGGCACTTAAAATAGTAGTAGTATGTCGAATTTACACACTTTGAGAGAGATTTTTTAAATATTTTGATTCCACAAGGATCGTTCCGAATCATTGACCTAGTAGCTATGTGAATCTTACGCCAATCATAGAGCCTAAAAGAATCCAGTAAAAATGCTATTCGATTTAAACAGTTTACATTCATGTTGCCATGTGTTCATTATCTAAATAGCGTATTAGTCAGAACACGAGTAACTTCGACGTGTATTGAAATTCGAAAACGTTCATGCAGTAGCGGGGCTCGTAACCAAACATTTACCTTCTCACTCCTCATTAAAATTTGTACGACAGCTTCTAAATTCTACTCTTTTCTCCGCACCTCCATTTCAATATACAGGAAAAAGTGGAAGAGCGATGTGTTAGTACCGAGCCGGGTTGGCAAAAGTTTTACCTCCACAACCTACCAGTGGGGGCAAAAAGTGTTGCCGGCGGGTGAGCGTAGCTATAGCTGTGTTGGGAGAAAGTTTTCCGTGTTGCGGGTTGGGGGGAGTGGGGACGCATGCGCGTCACTCGCCCGTAGAGCTGACGTGACAGTCCTGCTTAGGACTTGGGTAGCGAAGCAGGGCTTTGCGGCCCGATGACACAATAATGCGCAGTTTACGTAATTGCTAACATTATTATTGATGCTTTTCATGTCGTCATTTTTCCTCCATTAGTACCGCTTTTTAGCCGTATTTTTTATTGTATTATTTTTTTCAGATTATAAAAACTGTACGAGTCATTTTTATAACGTAAATTATTTTTATAAGTCGTTGAATATAAAAACAGGTCATGAAACTTCTTAGGTTGTGCTGAAGGCACCGTTGCAATCGATACTATCTGCCTCACACCCCGGGTAAGTAGTGGCTAGCTTTGGCACCGCCTACGACGTAGCTGCGTAGCCCACTACGAGCTACGTAGCACTGCTGATTTGCAGAAAATAATCCCGGATAAGCTGACATTATGCAGGCTGAGTTACTCAATAATTTTTCTAAAATTATAATTTAGCTAACCACTTAAGTACCTAAAAGTAATTTTCAAATATAAAACGGTGTCAGCAATTCTATCTATATGTAATATCTTTATCAGTAAACTATTGTTCCGTTTAAAAATGAATGACACAAGTTAGCCTCACATAATGCTCATAAAAATTATAAAGAAGTTCTTATGCAGAAACATAATTTCAAGGTTCTTTCCACGGTACACACACATACTCTGGCACGCGAGGGCAGACAACTCGACTCTGAACTTGAAAACGACTCGCGCGCAACTTTCCGCCGGGATCTGTTGCGACTTGTTGTTGCTGTTTGTTACCAAACTAAATTTGAGTTGCTAAACTAAAGTTGAGGATATTTAAAGGGAACTTTTTCACGGAGTCAACGGCCGCCCGCTTAGACCGTCACCCAGTTTCTGAGTACCAGTCGAGTTATGGCATTTGTTCGAAAGTAGTTGGTCCAGCGGGCAGAGGGCTGCAGCGAAGGTCATGGCGCTAATTCGACCTTGCCTACAACTTCACGAGTTCTGGAACAATAGTTTCGGTTGTTCAGGATGTGGGCTTTTGGCAGTTTAGTTGCCCTAGAACTTCAGTTTTCAGATATTGCGGCAGGTACATGATGCTGATCACTGTAAATGATATCATTATATAGTAACGTATTCTGTTAAAACCCAAAGTAAGGCTATTTCTAAGATCTGATTTTAAACATAATATACGTAGCTGAAATCGAATAAGGTAATACAAATCTAATTTCTTCGTAAATCGTTAGTCTTCGTCTCGTTGATTAACCGATCTCCGTCAAAAAGGCTTCAAAGAAATTGGCCATGACAAAATAATGAAAGATAATTCCCATTACAGGACAGTGGCACGGAATAAATAATAGTTAGTAGGCCAGAGTCCCGCCTGAGGCAACGGCGTAGCACCTGACTAACCAAATTAATTACCGCCCAATAAGGAAATATTAACCGGCCGGTTAATAAGCCGTTCGCCACAATTAAATTGGGAGGGTCTAGCAGTCATTATTTATAAACAATAATATATCAAAGCGATATTTTCAAGATGGCGCTCGCCGCAAGAGCTATGCGTCATAAAGCGCGCATGGTCGGGTTAATTTATTTATTAAGTTTTGTTTAATTAGCTTTTGCTAAGAAATTTCCTGTATTAATACAAAATAAAAACTTTTTGTTGTTTTTGTTTACTATTTGCAGCCGGGGTTGATATTTTTGGAACATTTTCTAATCTTGTTTAATTTGTCTATGTACCAGCACTTTTCAGTACATTTTAGATGTGCAATTTAACTTTCTATCCAACTATTTGCTACAGAAGAGAGGTTTATATAGTGTTAACAAGTTTAGCTTACTATTATCATAGTTCATAGTACCTACTCGCCAAACTGTAGCAGCCATGGTTGACGTCTCCGTGTAGATGTTATGAAAAATATTTTGTTATAAAAATCAAAATAAAGAGAAGAATTTAGCAGCTTATACGTAGGTATTGGCATAACATCGAGCAAAACACGAGGCTCGTACAACGCGTATTTATGGTTATATGGAGCAAAAGTTTCGCAGCGTAGGAGCTAAAGCCATCGATTTTCAAAACTTTTTCATGGAAATAAACCTACTTTCGTTGTGTTCGCGGCACCGTTTCTTAGTGTGCGTAGCTACTGCCAGTACTAACACAGACGAATGATGGAGGTCACACGGTTTCTATAAAGTAAAAAATTAAGTTAGCTCCAAGGTAAACAAGACCTACGGCACAAGTCTTATTGACTTAGTGTAAGTTATGTTTTATAATAAACTAAAAAAAAAAACAAGCCATAGTAATGTTAATTTCCAAAACCATTGCTTTGCTTTTTAATTTAACGTTGAAATGGTTTACTGTAAGATCAAAGTATATTTTTTTTGCAGAGTTTGATCTCACTCTTATAAGTACGGTCTTTGAGATAAATGTTATTTTTTTAATATAAAAATTGTATATTATTTTTAATTAAACTAGTGTGTTGTCGAAGAATGTCCCATGACACATCATAAGGTCCATCGAACCGCTTGTATTAAGCAAACTCACACACACACACACACAAGTCTGCGTACTTGTAATGGGTCCGCAAAGAAAACTTTTTAAAACTTTCCAGCGAGGCAATATGGCTTGTGTTCTCAACCGTTATGTTTTATTTAGGCAACCGTCAGCCGTCTCTTTCTGCTTCATGAAAATACATGCTCGATTGAGCGAGATGGCTTGATTTTTATGTGGTGCCTTTCAGCGAAGCGATACGGCTGCCTTGCCCGGGATACGAAGTAATTATTTCTATTCTGTCATTGCCATGTATTTTTTATATGCTGTCGTCATTTTGTAGGTTGCGACAGTCTCCTAGACAGGAGTGCTAAAACAGCTGAAATCCGTTCAATCTCCATACATCGCTGCATAGGTTTATGTGATTGCTAGTATCATGATCACCGTGAAATGAAAATAAGTTATACCGATAAAACTGAAAAATTCAAAGGCTCACCCTTTACGGCACAAATGATAAAATTTAAAAGAAAATGTAAGTTATAATATTAAGCAAAACAGGTTTTTTTTATATTGAAATTTTCCATTGTATTTTTTTACACACTTACACTATATTTATTGTAGAGGTACATTGTATCATGTTGACTAGATTGTGTGAGAGTATATGTAGGTCATACATTTTTTTATCCATCCATTTAATTATTACCACTGCTGGCCTCTAGCATGCCACTCTATCCAGTTATGTGGCAATCGAACCCAACGAGTCGCGCTGTTATATAATACTAAGAGTATTCAAAATAAATAAGTCATATTTTAATTATCGCGTCACTGGTTGTTTCTATACGAGTGACGTGCTGTTATTTGATGCATTGTTCATTCTGTCAGGTTTCGAAGCTAAGAGTGCAGTCTCACTGCTACCGTCGTTTATCACTACCGCGTTCGATTGGGGAGGCTCAGCTGCGCTTTATTGGTGAATTACACGGCCCATTCAAATTTTAATTTATATTTCTTGTGTTGCCTTATATTAAGTTTGGAACTATGAATTCTTAGTATGAATGGTATTGCACTGACTAATCTGAACAGTAATTATTTGTAGTTTTAACAGCACAAATTGTATGCCTCTATGGCTTCTTTACCAAATCTTTTGGTACAGACCGAGTAGCAAAATGCTATTGAGGCATATCCTGATTTTAATTTGTTAAGGAATATTTAGATATTTCTTAAGTGGATTAAAATACAATTAATACAATGAATCCTAAAATAAGCCATTTTCAATATATATCAAAACCATAGCATGAAATTATCGTGGTTTGTTGTCAAAAGTATATAAGTAGAATATCAGTCATGTAGTTGCCATAATACAAGCTTTGCTTAGTTTGGGGCTAGATGATGCTGTGTGAAAAGTGTCCAACAGTATTTATTTCATCCATTATTCACTGCACCATAAAATCACGTCATATTTTTTTTTTAATTAAGGATATTATAACGACTATATCACGTACTTTACTATTCTCCTGTCCGTCTATATCTAGCTATAGCCTTAATAATATCTTAAAATATTTAAAAACCGACTAACAATAATCCATTCAACTTCGACTTCTAACTCCCCAATAACATTTTCGTTAATCTTAACGCTCGTTTTAAAGCAAGCTTTATCAAGAGTCCGAGTTCTCTCGTAAATTGTTCGGCCATTGTTTTATGCGCGCTCATTACATAGATTGTTCTAGGGGTGGTATTATAAGATGGATTTAAAGATTCTATATTAATATATTTTGAATTTAGATATATTATTTATTTTTTGAAGAAGTCTTGGTCGTTCGAAATCAAGGTGGGCTGATTACATTGTAAAGATCCAGGATAGAGAAAGCTAGTAGAAGAGAAAGCAGGACCAACAGTAAATGATTTTGGGCTGAAATGATAATGATGAGGATTTTAAAGGAGCTGCTAAACTGAATGTAAATGAAGGATAATCAAATCGGGCAACATACTCGGCATGGTATTGTTGCCCGATTCCTCAAAGCTCGCGAGGAATCATTGTTATTCCACTTATAATTAAGATTTTGATTTTATCGGGGGCAAGGAGAAATCCAATAAAGGAGGAGTATGACATAACAACAGACTTATGGCAGACTCAAAAACCAAAAAGAAGTTAATTCAAAAGAATAAACAATTTATTTTTCCATGTCGTTTTTTTATTTTTCAAATAATTTTGGTTTTTAAGATTTTTAGTTATTAGATTTTTAGTGGACAGAAGCATTCCCTTTCTGGTACATCCAGTCAGTAGACAATAGAAGTATAATACAATAGACGTATCATTTCAGTTTTATGTTAAAACTTACAAGATGATACCTAAAACGACAGAAGCAATTTAGCCTGAAACGTATTTTCATAATTTCGAAATAAGTCGTGAATGTTGCACATCTCATAGTGCTACGAAGTGCTACGGAGCTACAGTTTCTAACTGCCAGGCACGGCCCCTTTACGACATTAATTGATTCCGCAGATAAAACCGGAATGTCACCGCTGATGCGCCGGGGACGTGACTAGCGTTTTCTGAGAATTTCGTTATTTTATGCTTCATAGCTTCTACAAAGGAAACTACGAGTCTGAATGCGTAATTATTTCCGCAATAGAGATAAAGGTACGTTTAACTCCATAATAATACAAAAGTTATGCTTTGACTTATTCTTAATATTGCATCGCACATATATTCCTCAAAATTTAAAGAGCCCTTCAGAGCAGGTAATGCACCAGCAATGCCACAGTTTTCAGTGCACCTCTACACACAAATAACATGTCGTCCAATCTTCCTCAGGCCTTTTGGCCTTATGGGTTAGACTGTTAATTGCTTGTCAGTCAGTGAGGCTTGCAACGATTTTAAATACAGTATTTAGTTAGCAATAAGAAGACGATATTTTTGTAATCCCTCTTAATGCGCATGATAGTTTTCAAAATGGTATTATACATCTAATATTTATCCCGCGCGGATGCAGCCATCGTTGGCGTCCGGCCGACGCCGACGCGCCACGCATCCGGTCAGCGGCTGTCGACAAATTGTATCTTGTTTATTTCACAAATTTAGGTTTAGAATGTGAGTAAGAAAAAATATCATATTATAATTCAAATAATTCAAAACCCCCGATTTTAAATCAGTCCTCAAGAGACTAATCCAGAGTCCTCTTATGTTGGTGGCGGTTAATCTATTCAAAGTCCTTTGAAGACTTACAAAACAATTACAAAAACCGCATTATATTTGGTTAAGCCGTTTCGGGAAGAAACGATAACAAATGAACAATAAGGTGGGTTTGGCTGTAATATGTGTCCTTATTACTTTCTTACCTTACAAAATGTTTGGAAAGCATTGATTGCAAAGTTGAAAGAAGCAGTTTTATCATTGAAAATAATTCTACATGATAAAACTGCTTCTTTCAACTTTCGCCAATATTTTTATTTATTTAATTCAATGCAAATGTTCCAAAACCAAACCCAAATCCAAAACCCAGCCTTTTCTGAGTTTAACTAATCCGAGTTCCAAGTGACCCATTCCTTTTTGCGTCCCAGCACGCCACAGGCCAGTTCTACTCGACTTCCGGGAACTCTGCCATTGCGCCGAAAGCTTTACGATGTAGGTTTTGCACGGTCTGATTATAAAATTACCGCAGCGCTCGTAACTTGGTAATGGAGTGTTGTTTGTGCTCGTTAGAGCGCATTTTGTTACGCTAAAAGCACGGATGTGGATGCTTACATTACTTTTTGATCACATTAAAAGTATAAAAACTTACATTGAAATTTAGTTACTTGTGAGCGTGTAAAGCCGCCTCATTTTCATTGTACTTTTACGTCAACGATGAAATTGATACTTATTTCTGTAAAAATTCAAAAGTATAAAAAACATGCAAATTTACTGTTTTTTTCCTCTTGTTAATATTATAAACGACGAAAAACCGAGTGCAATCAATATAAGTTCTTTTAAATTGGATTGTGAGTAGGTTAGTAGACATTTGTTAGATCTTGCACTGTTTTTATAGTCCTAGTGTTTATCAAATATAAGGTCGAGAACAGCGTGAAATATTGAGGTCTCGAATTAATTTATCTTAAAATCTCGAATAACCTAAGACGATTTAGTCAAAAACAGTTAAGGTATGTAAAAGGCTCAGATTAGCAAATCATTAAGTTGCAATACAATGACAAAGTACAATTGAATTAACCAGCTTATAATAGCTGGTTGATTCAATTATTAAATTCACCGACAAGTTCATAACAGCAAACTCGATATAATGTCTCATACGACATCCGCGCTGACAAAAAGAAGACAAGAGACAAGTGAGAAAACGCACCGCTTTCACATTTACTCCCTCAAAAACGATAACTTTTAAAGAACAAATGATCTGCTTTTAGTTCTATAATATTGAGTAATATCTTCTCAAATATTTTAGTATAAAAATAAATAAAAAATACATTTAATAACATCAAGAACCTTAATAAAACTTTTTGTTTAGATTGACTTTACGTAGTGAAGAATTCATTCAAAAATTTACACTTATTCACAACAGTCTCACGCCTGCTTGTTTAACTACTAAGAGTTTTTACTCCAACGCAGGTATATTTATGTTTACAAGAACTGCCATAATAAGTTTTCTTAAGCTACGTATCTAACTCACACATAGTTTTAAAGTGTAAATTGCAATAGCTCTGAAGCTAATCGCAGTATATCACAAGGAATCCGCGCCACTGCGGTATTGTCACGTGCGCTGAGCAAACCGCTGGCTCTGCTGCAAGTTGAGTACTTCATGAGAATGTAAGAAAATTCGATACTTCTACGTATCCTATCCTACTATTATAAACGTGAAAGTTTGTGAGGATGGATGTTTGTTACTCTTTCACGCAAAAACTACTGAACGTATTTTGATGAAACTTTACAGAAATAAAGCTTATACATCAGAATAATACAAAGACTACTTTTTATCCGGGTACCACGCGGGCGAAGCCGTGGGCAGAAGCTAGTATTATTTATTTTACCTGTACTTTGAAATAAATAAAATAATTTGTTTACTTGCGAGAAATATGGTAACAAGATCAGATAATTTCACATATTTTACCTAACCCATTTTTTTGTAACACCCAACAGTCACATACCACAATCAAATCCCCTGATCCCACGCTAGGATTTCATCTATCATGGGTACCAGGGATTACGAGCACCATTATACTACAATACCTAGAACAGGAATAAATATTAGTGGAACATAAAAACATTTATCTACTTCTCCTAATTTGATACCTAATTACAATTCTTCATAATAAAAACTGCCACTAAGTCATGTCAGGACATGCCTAATTATTTAAGCTTTTGTGACTTAAATGCAGTTAGCCATGAATATAAATAAAAAATAGTCATCTAAAAGAAAAAATATATAAAAATTAAAACTGGAAAATTTTACTTGAGTCACAAATAATACATTCTTGGCTAAGAAAACTATTAGTTGAACGATGGTCGATGCAAGCCAAATAACAAATGTGAAGATTGTGAAGTTTAAAACAGGCTGCTTTGGTCATGCAGTTATAAATGCCAGGCTACTAAGATTAATTGATGCAAGCTTACATGATAAATCAAAACCTTGAAAACTAAATATTTCGCATAAATCCTATTCCTGGATAATTTTCGAGCTCAATAAATGTAAAAGTAACTTAAGATCTTATTAGATTTTTGATACTTTTATTATCTTAGCTGTCTAATGTATTCTCCTTACCGGGAATATAAACCTTGCGATTTATTTTGTCGCTGCGAAGGCGGCACGAACGATCGCGTTTGCAGTCGCATAAATACGAACTGTAATTAGCATCCTTAGTTAGCATTGTAGTATAACCTTATTTTTTACTTCTCGTGATCTTTATCCACAATTGCAGTGAATAGAAACGTTGAAATAATTTTGTTGTTGTAGATTTTAATCGATAACTCTAAGTTTAAATTAAATAGGCTTGAACTATTAATCAAGTTTTTAAAATTAATTTTAACCGGAAGACAAAGTAAAAAAAAACCGGTGACATAATAAAGGTTGTGGGAAATCGATGAAAGCTAATAACATCTCTTTTTTGCATGCACCAGAATTCCAAAATCACTTAACAAAATATATTTTAAGCTCAATTGCGGTGAGCTTATATGCAATGGACGTTTACATGCTGATGATGATAATTATGATGATGCATATTACAAGCCATAATTTACTTCACATGATAAATACGCACAAATTATTGTAAAATTGCACCAAGAAGTATAGCGACATTTAGCCTCACGTGCGTGGCCTAACTGCCGTAGATTAGGGCCACGTTGACAGACTGCGTGCGCGCCGCCCGTGCCTGGCACCGCTATCGCGCACCATCGATGACTAATAAACACAACCTACAACCATCCCAACTCAAAATTGAACCCTACATCTGTTAAAATAAAGAAGGGAATAGGCAACACTCGCGCGAAGACAATCTAGCGATCCAGTAATCACGGGCAATCTCAATTTTCCATCAAATTGAATCTTGTGTCGAGGGTATAAAGATGGGTTTTGGACTCTGTGCGTGCAAAGAAAAGTATATCCGGGTTATAATCGTGACCACTTCTAGCGAACACTTTAGAAGTTCACCCCCGAATTGAACGGTCCGTGTCAGATTCGTGTATCGACGCACAATTCGTGGGAAATTATGATTTTATTTCTTCATTTCCATTTCGGTTCCACGGTGTCGTAACAATTTTATTTGAGGTATCTATCAAATCATATATTTTTACCCCTCACGCATAGGTAGTTTTAAATCATTACTGAAAATGGATGAGTCCAATGCTCTGCTTCGTTTTGTTTTTGGTTCAGGTTATTATAAAAAGTTTATTGTGTTAAGCTTAGAACCTGATAGCTAATTAAGATTAGCTGCTAAGCTTATTTTGACTAGATCAAGCGAAATAATCGCTTCGCCTCAGTCTGAAGACACTTTGGTCTTGAAAGTTTTATCTCTAGGACAGAGCACCTTTAGATAACTCATTTCGCAATAGCCGAAGGCAATTAAAAGCAAAGGGTAGTGGTATTATTAACCGGGAGCGGCTCGGGCGGCGTCTTAACAAGAATATAATGCAATTTTAAAATAATCCCGCAAAAAAGAAATTAATGCAGGCACCTCGCTGGAATCCCTTTTTATCTTCTTAATTGGTTTTCACATCTTCCAGTGTAAAAAATATCGTGTTCTTTGTAATCTCGGGCGATGTTTTAATAAATATAACGAAGTGATCTCGAACTTGGGGCGGGAAAAAATATTGCCGCCCTTAAATAAACCTTCACACTTGAAAGATCAACGCGGTAACTGGCGCGTTTAAGATTTATTGGGAAATAATTAAGGAACCGACACCTTTGAGCAAAGTAATTAAACTAAACAAATTAAAAATGTAGGTTTAATGAACTTTTTTCGTATTTTAATTGCATGTAGACTTTGGAAAAATATTGCAGTGGGCCAGTTAGAGCAGCACCAATGCTTTAGGAAAAATAATTACAAGAACTTATGATTTAATTCCAAAAACTATCGTGAACTTGACTATTCATATTGTAAAAACGGGAATTTTCACGTACTGCACTATCGGTGAAGGCACCGACTAAGTTTCGACTCATTCCGAGAGTCTTCATCATGGTGAGTGGTTGCGACTTTCTCCTTCCGCGTCGCGCCGTGCACTACGACACAGTAGTGCACGGCGCGACGATAGTACTTACCGATAGAGCAGTACGTGAAAATTCCCGTTTTTACAATATGAATAGAACTTATGATGTTGCAACAAATCATCAATATATAAAAAAACGGCCAAGTGCGTGTCGTATCCCTCAAGATGTAGGTTTCCGAAGTTGCTAATAAACTTATTTCTAAATAATTAAAGTCTACTGAAATTACCAGTACAAATTCAATATAATAGTGTTACTACCTTTTAACGGGACCTAAAAATCACTTGTCAGAACTTCTAAGCCTGTGTCCAATAATGAAATCTAAGCAAGAGTACAGTGTAAGTAATCCACTCATAAACCCTGCAGTAATCCTTCCACTCTGCAGGCCTTGTGTCAACGGTAGTCACGTTTCGGGATGGGATAGAATGTTCGGAGTCAAGATCTACATAAATAAAATTACACCAGTTTCCCGGATGGGTAGACAAAGACCACAATAATATAAGATAAAAAATAAAAGATATTAAATGTCGAAAAACAACAGTATGACTCTCTTTCGAATAAAAAACTAAAGTAAAATAGCCCACAACAACAAGTTTCGGCTAGTTGTGAATCCTTAATCCGAATACAACAAGTAACAAACATTTAAAAAATCCTCCTTTTTTAGAAGTCGGTAAAAAAATGCTACGGACTCCTTCCGTTGCCTCTTTTTCGCGCGTAGCCATGTTGAAACTTGCTTATGTTTTAATTTTTTTTTAGTATTTTATCTATGGTTTCTTCGAAATAGTCAACCAATAATTGGCCGGGAATATAATAATATTTTTGATGTTATTTTTATTTATTTAATGTAATTATTTATTACTAGCTTCTGTCCACGGCTTCGCCCGCGTTTTACCCGGATATAAAAGTAGCCTATGTGTTATTCTGATGTATAAGCTATATAACTGTAAAGTTATCCATTAGTTTTTACGTGAAAGATTACAAACATCCATCCTCATAAACTTTCGCGTTTATAATAGTAGTAAGATATTGTGTTTAGTTTGTTTTATTGGTGGCACAAAAAATCTTCCTCTTTGTTTATTATCTTACTTCATAAAATATAAAGTTTTATTTGTTATATTATAGTGTCAAATAAAGCACATTCTATTCTAGATTTCGACTTGATTCGCCCTCTTATGCTTTATTCAATCTCATCTCATTCTTCAAAGAATAACAAGACTTCTCAGGTAGATATTAAACAAAATATGCAAATAAAATGCTTGCTATTTTGAAACTAGGAAAGGGAGAGGTTCTGGTAATATTTGATTATTTTTTTATGAAGCTCGTGCTTCCCTGTGCCTGTGTTTATGATAAAACCATATATTTGACAATTTGTTTTTCTTGAAAGGCGGTTAATGTCAAAATATTGTCAAACCTACATTTGATGAAAGTACCACCATCAATTAACAAGAAAGTAGTAAGCTCACCTCTTGGCGAGATTTTAAGAGGGTGACTGGCCAGTGAAGTCAGCTGAGACAGTCAGAGATCAGTTCAACAGTAAATTTTTCGGAGTCCGATCTTTCGGAGTCGGCTTTAAAATTGCGTCACACTCCTTGTCGAAATTTTAATCACCCCTCCCCTCACAACCCCCTCAGTCGCCTGGGGCTCCGGACGGCCGCTCCTTACACGATATTCCCATTACTTAGTCCAGGGCGATAATAAAATTTAATATAATGCCACGGGGTACCGGATGCGACCACAATGCCAGACGGCAACGGTCCGTAGCATGAACTTTGAGATGGATCATCCTGTATTTTTTTATTTTCATAAAATTTTACGCAGCTGTTATTTTAAATTTTACAGTTATCGGCTGTTTTTAAGATTTTACAAGTAAGGATGTATCGACTTGTTGCTGTTCGTTATAGGTTCGATCTTTCTCAACTGTATAGTTACAGTAGTCTCATATTTTTTTGAAAATATTTTTACCTCTGTGGCGCGGTGGGCGAGCCGCCAGCTGAGATGCTGGTTCGATCCCCACTGCGGGACAAATGTTTGTATGTTCGAATATTTGTTCCGGTGTTGTGGTATCACGGTTATTATAGTTCTTGATACCCATGATACAGGGAATTCTAGTGTAGGTATGTGTCTGTTAGGCGTTTATTTTTTATTATCATAATTATCTATAGATTTTCCCAGCAATTACTGCTATAGGTAATCACAGTAATTATTAAGCGACATAAATAGTAAAAGTCTTTTTTTTTCCTAATTTGCAAGATAGAAAACTAAAATCACATTTTCGTAAAAACTACCGTTTCTTTGAGCGTAAAATCTTAATTATAGAATGCCCAAAATCTAAAGCAAATATTTATAGACATTCTCATTTTCTTCATGTTAAATTTCCCGCAAAATTCCTGAGAGCAATAAAATACACGGTTTCTGATTCTGTCGAAGTGCCTTAGGCTGAAGGGTTACCGATAGTATATCCATTGTGCGTCCATCTCTAAGAATAAAGGGGTTCTACTGGCAAAATGCGTCCATCGCTACATCTATATTCAGACAGAAAGCAGATTTTAAGACCACCACAGAACATCTCACCTGTTCTGTGCATTCCACCGTCCTGAACACTTTACCTGCTATTATAATTTATGTGATTGAATTAGATACAATTGAAGCTAATAAAATTGGCACGTCTCAAAAGTTCAGAACTCCATACACCGTAGTAGGTAAATAGTTGCTTGCGTACGGTATCGGGCAAGTGAAAACCACTTATTAAAGTTGTTTACCATTTTGAAATCATGTTACCCACATATAAATTGGTGCACGTTCGGGTCCAAACCCACAACTTTTAGATCGGATATTAGGGCACAGTCCAATAGGACAACACAGCTCTCCAATTGTAGTTTTCAAAATTATTATTCAACAAGATAGTTTTACAGTTTGACACAAAACCGGAAACCGGTTAGTAACAGGCAATATGCGTACACAACCTGTTTTTTACGTGAATGTGGTATACAAGAATGAAAGGGTTCTACCGGCAAAATTGAGAAATGGACCGGTTAACGTTGTTACTTCCCCCCGGAGCCACCAGATTAAAGTTGCCGCTATGAAAAATGTTTTGTTTTGCACTTCAATCATTGAAATTTATTGTAGTTTTGTATATGTATTCTGCACTGTCAATAAAAAAAAATATGCTGGACATTTTACACACAACATCATCTAGCCCCAAACTAAGCAAAACTTGTATTATACTTTTTTTGACTATTATATACTTTTTTTTGTAAATATGTACATATTATACATAAAAAACACCCAGACCCGAGACAAATATTTGCAGATCATACAATCATTTGTCCCGCGGTGGGAGTCGAACCCGCAATCTTCTGCATCTCAGGCGGGCTTTCGCCCACTGCACCACAAAGTCGTCAAATAAAGTAAGAGTTTATTTTGAGCAAAACCACAGAGTGTTTGTTATGTGCCAAGGTAAACTTACAGTTTTGCTCATAAATTCATAAATTGCTAGAAAAATAATCTCTAGTAAACACTAGAGATGCAATTTAAAAAAATATAAAACAGAGTAGGTAAAACAGATACAGTAGGTTATTGATAATGTGTGCTGTGTACGGTGTTTTCAAAAAGTTACTGTAATCAAGTTAGTCTTTGGAAAATTTTAAAACCTTCGAATTCTTTTACGTCTACTGCAGCGATTGCAAGAAACTGCATTATCGGATGTTAGCCGCTTCTCAGATTGATGATAGCAGACAAACTTTGTCATAAGAGATTGTTTGTTTGTAAGAAACAATCTGTTATGACAAATGCACATACGTGCTCCTTACGTCGCGGCTAAATCTTGCAATCGATTTGTATGATTTCAAGAATGGTTCTAAAATGTATTCTATCGTCACTAAAAGACGCTGGAAATTACGTCGGGGGGTTTTGCCCTGGAAAATTTCAAGTATCAGAATCAGTATGGTTCCTAATTTTTTTCTTACATTTGTTCATACCAATTTATTTATGTACATAATAAATTAGGTATGAAGTTTATTTTCGTTGCTTTTTATTTTTAAATTGGTAACTTTTCTGAATTACACTACTATCGCCTCATTCTCTATTACACAAAGGTTAGATGGAAGGAAATGCTAATAAGCATTAAGTTCGCCTTTGTACTTGTTTTATCTTGTGCAATAAAGTATTTTTTATCTATCTATCTATTAATAAGTAAGATTGGCAAATGGGCAATATATTACGAAGTGTATAAAATTCGAGAAGTGCATGTATGTAGGTTGGTCAAGCCAATTCATCGTGCCATTCTTTGGTTCAGTTTGAAGTCCAACAATGGAAATTTACCAGCTATCGATAATGCTGATAAATAACAAGTCACTGGCCAAATTTTGCAAATAAAATGAATATTGAGAATTAATTTCTTATAGAAACCACAGTTCACAAACTTAAATTACTTCCGTGAAACTCAAGATACAAGGTGCTATAAAACTTGTGCAATTTTACAAGTAGCTTGATGCAAACTCATTAGCTTTGGACCTTGGTATTTGTATTTAATTTTGGTGCAGTGTTTTACTTTTACAGAAAGTTTAAAACTCAAATGAATACCATTGGTATCTCGAGCCTTGTTGGCCTATTGGGTGGTACCCCGACTTTCGATCCGAAGCTCGTGAGTTCGAATACAGTCGCGCACGAATGGATTTTTCCATTTGAAAAATATATGTATAAGTATATTTTTCAAGTGAAGTGAAGGAAATAATCGTGAGGAAACCGTGGGCATGTGCCAAATATAATGTTTGGACGTGCCTCTGACTTCCCTTTAACTTTATATACTAGGTATTTATTATTGTTTATTTGTAAATAAACAATAATAAACAACTAGTCACCATGTCTAAATTTTAAGCTTTGTAAATTAGACTATTATATAAAAAAAACAGGAAATCTTAACACTTTATCGATATTATTCTCAAAAGCTAATATTTTTTCTGCATGACACTTTATCTACATTTATATACAGAACAACATCTTATGAACCATTAGCCATAATTTATCAAGACACCCGTCCGTTCATAAGACAGTGTACTCACATCCAGACGCGCTGAGGTACCCGCGAACCCGACGAGATGCGAGCTAAAACCCCGAGTCATAAGGTTAATTACTCTACGTGCGAATGTATGATTTACTACCGGAGCAAAATACCGCTGGAGGTGGTAAAGACTCGAGACAAGGAGCGATGAAACTTTCCAAAGCTTGCAATATTTTCTTCAACCTCATTTGTAGACCAGATTTTATTTTGGAACCACGAACTAGCAGATGACCATATACTCGAAGACCCAATGATCACAGATTTTAGGGTTGTCAAAAGTTCGCAAGTTCGTTCAAAGTTCGTCAAAAGTTCGTTCGATTACTAGCTTTTGCTCACGATATCGCCCGCATGGTACCCGGATAAAAAATAGCCCATGTGTTATTCTGATTCATAAGCTACTAGCTTCTGTCCATGGCTTCGCCCGCATGGTACCCGGATAAAAAGTAGCCTATGTGTTATTCTGATGCAAAAGCTATATTACAGTAAAGTTTCATCAAAATCCGTTCAGTAGTTTTTGCGTGAAAGAGTAACAAACATCCATCCTCACTTTCGCGTTTATAATAGGATCATCGTCACCATTTGTCAGTTTGACCGAGCCCTACCTGCCTTGCACCGCTTCTACTCATCTGACTTTCTGCGACCGTTACAGCGTCATCGTGTGAAGGAACATGCTACTCTGCTCACTACAGGCTCAATACGGCGAGTGTAAGTTTGCTTGATGTTATCAGAATGAACTGCATATTCTAATGAAACCGCCACAATCTTCCTCCATTACCTTCTTAAATGCAGAAACCTTCGTTTCCTTTACAAGCTTCTAATAAAACTGACGTACGGGATAGTGCATGAATAAAATAATAATGAATTTCATCCGAGCATTATCGTCGCGGCTATTAAATGTGCATATGCATTAGTAGAATGCACGCTTCTTCTGCTGTAAATCTTTGAAGTAAGTAGGTATGGGATGTGATTCATTTTACATTGCTTCAAGAAACTATTTTAGAGTCTGCGGATTCTCTGCTATTTTTAAAATTTTCCTGCTTGATTTATTAATTAAATTTGCGAGGTTTTCTATAACACTCTGGTATAAAATAATCGTCTAATCTGTACTGATTTAGTCTGCTGTTGTTGGACATAGACCTCTCTCTAGATACCCCACTATTTTGCCATGTTATGGTTTACTCCATCTGTTATTAGATCCTTGACTTTGGCCCACTATACCCAGCCCACTTCATCTTGCTAATTTTGTTATTATTATATTTACAAATTTGAAAACATATTATACTTATATATTTGAATGTGGAGCATCTTCGTCTGTCAATCAAAGCGTAGCGGCTTTCGCATTTCATGTTTGCTATAATAATCTGCACCGTACTCACTAACCACGCGATGACACTTCATGATTGGAGCCATGGAAAGCGACCACCGTAACATCTCTAATGGCGTTCCGAAGAAATACAAATACCTCGGTTCTGGCTAATCGCTTAATCAAAATTTATTCCGCACTTTGATTTTAAATTTAGGACGCAACATTTATTACTTCGCCCTCAGAAAGCAACCCTTCGCGAGCTTCATTATCGCGGATTAAGGCTGCGGAATATTTTATCGATCGGAGTATTCATTTTCAATTAAGCGCCAAGTATTTTATTAAGTTGGAGCGCGGAATTGATGAGTTTTGCGAACTAATATTTACAATGGCGTACGTGCCACCTGAGCTTGCGGTCTAAGATACGCGTTCCAATATCTTATATTAACGTGGATATAATTAGTTTTCAATTCCTTGATCTTGTTACTCAACCTTTGAAATATACTTCAGAGTTTTTTATTTTTTATTCCAAAAGTGACCAAAATAAGTGGAACCGATAATTTACACAAGTCAAGCACACGTAAGCTTTGCCAAGTTCAGCAAAATAAAGACTGTTAAAGCATTTTAGAACTATTTTAATGCATGCTAGGGTGCAGACAGTTATCAGAAACCTAAGCGTATTGAAAATGCAACAATTTCCCGCCACTAGTTCAAGACAAACCAATTCGAACACAAAGCGAAACAAGGAATCAGACAACAAAGCCACACATGACTACTACCCAGGATGCTGTGCCAATCGATATTCAATTTAAATCGTTCAAAACAACTCGTAGATAAATTAGACGTTCTTTCACGAAGCATTGTTCGTGAGCTGTGTACGAGAGCGCGAGGTGACTTCAATTTCCTGGTTGCGACGGAGCTTCCGTGCTGAGCGAACTTTTGAAGCCGTCATAGAACCCGATGCACCTATGCGAGAGCTTACACGCCCGTAAGCAAATAGGCTAACGCCTTTGGGGCTGCACACGAGCGGGTTTTTACACGCTAAAAGTGACTTAATGGGACATCTGGGAGTGATCCGGCTTTTGATACCCTAACCTAAAGGTGCCAAAGATAAAACGTCTTCTCGACGATCTTACGCCGTCAGTCTTTTTCTAGACTGACGGCATCAGGTTCTATAACATTTCTGTGTGAAAATGTCCAGCATTATTATTATTATATTATATTTGAACGATATAATAAAAAAAAACATGTTAGGAATCAGAATGTTAAAAGAGACAGTAATTAACAAAATGACATGAAATGTCAAAGAGATCGCTAAATTTCGTGAGTTTGCCTCGCACTTAGCTGGTTTTATGTTATTTGATGTATTCGTATCTCACGGAATAAATCCATGATAAATGCTGAATTTTATACAATACTCTCTGAAAGGAGAGCCACATACCAACCTGAAATTTTCATGATTAGATCTACTTAAATAATTATTATTGGCCATGGATGTCCCTGAATGTCTCTGATTATCCCTGCTGTTTTCAGCCGTTCGTCTGTACAACCTCTGTATCTATGTGAATAGCTAGAAGACTAATCACCCCCCCGCGCACGGTGCATCTAATACAATTTCCGCATAGGTGTTACCTACCGATAATATGTCTACATTATTGCTGAATAATTTGTAGAGAAGCTTGGTATTTGCTCAGAAACTGGAATGGATGGACAGGCCCCTATAACATCTCGCGCAAACGGGGTTTCGGCTAAGCCGATGGCTGACTTCACTTATGAGACTCTTTAAGATTTTAACTCGTTACCTATTGACTACGACTTTTCGTAGTTGTGGCATTTTTTCAGCTACAAAACTAATTTCGTTTCATTTTTCATCTTTAAACCCTGCTGTCATGTGTGTACATAAAGATAGTTCGTGTCGTATTCGAAATTCTTCAAGAGCCCAATCAAATTATTATTGTACCAATTTATATAGCAGTGGGATAGCAATAAAATATTATTATACCAGATAATAGTCATCTGAGATCGCTTAGCCCTAGGACTGTTGGGATTCTAGACACAAGAAAATATATTGTCTCAACTAGATTCGCACTTTAGCATACCAAGTGTTAATTAATAGACTAATTTCCGTTGTCCGCTATCATAATCTTATCTTAGTTTTTTTTCTATTATAAGATTATTTAGACGTGCCTACATCAAAGGGTCTTTTGCACATTCTCGCAGCTACCTAATTTTTCATTATAAATTTTGCCAAATATTTTTAAAAATACAAAAACTACTAACCACACAAATATTATAGGTGCGTATAGTTCCCCAAGACGCCAGACGTTTTTAGACAATCTACCGTCAGACAAGATGTAAGGATCGCATTACGCTTAGCGCTCACCTGGGCGCACTGACGTAAACGTCGGTTTCTTGGCTGGTAGCTAAACTACTGCCTTTTATGACTTCTCTCAAAAATTGCGAGGTAATTATCCAACGATACGTTGGAGCCGAGATGCAAGGCAATATTGCGTTTCATTCGGCGCTTAACTATTTTCAAGTTTTCTACTTTTTCAAGAAATATGGAGCTTTGTTGTTTCAGATATAATAGTAGAGGTAGATAGCCATTTATTCAAACCACCATAAATAAGAAAGTATCGAAACTATAAAGTCGACTTAAGAACTAAAAAAAATAACATAAAAAAGTAGGTAAAGATAGGTAACAAAAAATTACTACGAAACGTTTATATAAATATAAATTATATAAAGCTTTCCTATGAATTAGCATGAAGAAGTTTGGTTTAACTTACACGAATTGATCATACATCGTACCTATAAAAAACAAATCCTACAAATTCGATCGAAAATGCTGCGCTGAAATCTCGCCAGAAAACTATGAAACAATGCAGCCGCAAACGGCATAAGTTAATTCTGACGTCTTAGTAGGTACCCCGAATAATGGCCTCGCCGTAAATCCGGCAGACAACAGCCTCACCTGCACTCATTATATTTACGCCGTAATAATAAAAGTTTCCAGCTCGCTCTGAATATTGAATCCGTGGTGAGGACGCCTTACCTTATTGCCGCCAGTTATACAATGCACTCTACCATTGAATTATAAAATTAGGATGCGTGGCGTAATTTGTTTGTTCCTCGGATCAATTAGGTTCGGGTACAGAATAGCACAAATATCGAATACCTACCGATAAACTAAAACACATCTACATACTTACGACATTAAATCCTACTTCCTACTAATTTATAAACGCGAAAGTTTGTGAGGATGGATGTTTGTTACTCTTTCACGCAAAAACTACAGAACGGATTTTGATGAAACTTTACAGTAATATAGCTTATACATCGGAATAACACATGGGCTACTTTTTATCTGCACGCGTACCACGTGGGCGAAGCCGTGGGCAGAAGCTAGTTAAATATAAAAAATGAAAAACATTTATTTAACACGCTATAAAAACAGCAAATTTTGCAAGTTTATAATGGTGGGGATACCTTAGACAGAAAAATACCAAATAAGAATTAGAAAAAACAATAATAATATAGAAATGTCCGACGAACCTTGCTGATCCAGATGGATTAACAAGATAGATGGATGGCGGACAACTAGACAAAAAGATAATGAGATAGATCATTAGTTTTTTTTTAACTGTGTTGCTAATTAGAAAATACATTGGCAGTTTTACAATTAAGTAAATATATACTTGTGAAAATAGTTTACAACACGGTACATTACTCAGCTACATTTATGCGGACCTCCGCTTAAATGAGTAACGCGTTAGAACGTTCATTTACCTATTTCATATTCGAGGCAGTGTATTCAATGACTCTCCACAGGCCGTGTAGGTTTAATAAAGGCTGGTCGACGGGGCATTTCGAAAAGTTTTCGTTTCGTGAATGCAGACGTTGCTCTGACAATGAACCACACTAAGCCTTGTCGGGTAGAATTTATCCTATTTTGGTTTTTAATGCAATTGTATCTTCCTGAAAAAAAGCATTCCTATGAGGCGCTGTTACTACGTACATAAACTTATAACAAAAGATGGTCTAAGCTCGAGTTCAACTTGAGTTCACTAAAGGTCTAAAAAAACACCAAGCTCTTAATTTAGACTTCATCGAATAACAATGTTATTGCAAGCAAGAAATGCCTAGATTTTTTATTCATATTGTAAATACGGGAATTTTCACCGTTCTATCGGTGAAGGCACCGACTAAGTTTCGACTCAATCCGAGAGTCTTCATCAGGGTTCTCCCTCAGCGTCGCGTCGTGCAGTATATCCTTTTGACGTTAAATTACTATTGGCTACATAAGCAAGTAGGTTACCCAAAATAAGGCTGGGCTACAATAATAATTAGCACAAGGGATTTCATCTTAAATTTTGAAAATCTTCTATGTATGATCAGTATCAGTCATCATCACAATCATTAGTAAACGTTTGTCAGCTGGAAGCCTCTCCTAAGACGCGCCACGAAGGCCGCTGTTCTTCTCTTCTCATGCAGTTTCTGCCCACCATAGTCATCGCTTTAACTTTTATACAGTTACTATAATTACTAGATCATGTATTACCATGTAGTCAGCGTCAGAAGTATATGCTAATTTGACTTTTAAGATGCATTTTCTCCGGGCTTAACAAGGAAAGTGTGACTTTAGATTTAGAATACAAAAGAACCAAGGTGGACCTTAAACAGGTGGATCTTAAACAGCGGCCAATATTTTGAACGAAAATATTGGTGTTAAAAATATTTGAGTTTATAAATCGAAATTGTAATCTACTTTTGTCGTTGATTGTACATTCAGCAATTATAGAGTCAAGTTTGTCACAGCTGCGGTAGGCCTGCGTTCCGCGGCAAACCTTAGTCACGCGCGCGCCGTCACCCGCTTGCTTGTGATAAAACACTGTGGTTTTTAACATCAGAATGTCGGCTTACACTACTGACGCATAAAATGAAGTAAATATCGAATAGGTTTTAGGGTTTTTTTC
Source organism: Perizoma flavofasciatum (assembly GCA_958496245.1). Classification (NCBI taxonomy): domain Eukaryota; kingdom Metazoa; phylum Arthropoda; class Insecta; order Lepidoptera; family Geometridae; genus Perizoma; species Perizoma flavofasciatum. The sequence continues at coordinate 4,199,456 of OY292425.1, read as the reverse complement.
GACCGACTTCAAAATAGAAGGAAGTTCTCGTCTGTATATTATTTTTGTGTATGCTACGCGATATATTCGCCAGTTATGAAACATTGTGAATGATTATTTTTTTAATTGTTAGGATATAAGTTATATACAACCATATAAGTTTTAAAAAAAACCATCCCTAAGGGTAAAAATAGAGATGATATTTCATATTTCCGGTATTTAAAGTAGTTTTTCTTTGTTTTTAATAAAACTTGTTATTTACTAATTAAATGCTTCCTCAGAAACCATGTAGTGCTAGGAGAACTTAATGCTAAATTATTATCTGACTTATATATGACGACATGTAATATACATGTTAGTTACCATTATTTATTTCATATAAAAATATTACTGTTCTCGTGTTTTAATTACGGAGGATAAGAAGACGCCAGCCGTCTTTCCTCTTAAAGCAAATTCAAATTACTATGCTGTCTCTCCCACCTCGGTCTATGATTATCCCAAAAGACCCCAAAACCAGTGTCCCCTATTACAACAAACACCTAAGACGCTCCGAACAATATTTAAAGCAGATAGCCGTCACATAAATCAATGTAACCTACCTTGATACTCGTAGGCTCGAGGCGCGCATATTTCATACTTAATTCTTTCCCGTTTGAGAACACCCCGTGTAGTTTATAGCTGTCAGTCTGAGGCTGCGTTGCATGCACCTGAACAGGCTTGCCTTTTAGGATAATAGTCTTTTAAATAGCTACGTCAGAGCGTATTCATTATCCTTTACCTAAATATAGGTCCATACACGGTCTAGTTTTCTCCTAGAAAACTAGATAAGCTTTCTAGGAGAAAGCTACGTTTACGACTTCGTTCGTGTGTAGGGGTTTTTCCATGCAAAGTTCCCGCTGCACACGTCAGGGGTTTAACAGACCCTGGTAGCTATTTGTCAAACAACTCACAAAAAATATTCAAAAGAGTCCAAAGGCAACTAGTTTACTGTAAACCATTGAAAATATGATAATTTTCCTTCTTTGACGCCTTACGCCATCATCAGACCCTGGTAGTCACGTAAAGTCAAAAACAATTTAAAAAAACGCTACTATATTCGTAAACAAAGTCACATGGTTCCTTGTCTTCTGAAACTTCCGTCAAATGTGGAAGCATATCTTTGTTTTTTTTTTTACTCACCATCTCGTTGATATTTTTTTATCGGCGTACACATATTATTTCTCCAAAATCTCTCGCACTGATTCATGTTTCTGATATATTTTTCTCCGAAAATTGATTAATATTCGTGTAGGTGAAGCTATAAATCTGGTGTTTGCGAATCTCAGCTGCACTGACGTCGGTTCTCCCCAGGCAGCCATACATCCCAATAACGCGGCATCGCCCTTTGAGAACGCAATGTCTGTTCTTAGCCCTTGTGTGGAAATAACTCATCCTAAATCTTAAACTTAGTTCCAATCTTAGCTTGGATTCTATCAGTAATTTGCTAACAAACAAAAGTTATTTCGTTGAAAAAGGACATTTAAATGTGAGCACTCAATAAGCACTTCTGAACAATTTATCGCCTAGCTCTAAATTACTGTTCCAAAAGCCAAAATGTTAATTCGAGCGACCATCCACTACATATTCCGAAGGTGGCGTCCCATGTAAATGATGGACATCACAATACACTCAGAACAAGTTCTGTGAGCTCTTTGATTCTCAAATTCACACCCCGTTTTACGCTCACTAATTTTCTTGTTCGGACACAATTTCGACGGTGGTAGACTGTGGACCCCTCACAATAATTTTGCAGGGAAACTATTATAGTCGATCCTCTCTAGCCAGTAATTAATTTTGCTATAAACTGGCTCAATTGAAGCGTAAAGATTTCGTGTAGGCTGACTCTGGGAGTTTTGCGAATGATAATTAGTTTTGAGTTTCGCTCGCTGTGTTTTTAAAGGTATTGATTCAAAGTGCTAAATAAACTGAAAGGTTCGAGGGTTTTATTATTAAGTTATTGGGTTACTAATTTTCTTGAAAAAATATAATTAGCGATTTGTCTTTCAAAGGGTCAAATTTAAGAATGTTCGCTAGAAAACAAGATTATAGACATAAGGGTATAATTGTTTTCTTAGTACATTGAATTTAATGTGTCGGACAAACTATAATTCATTTGGTAAAAAGGGTTGTGTTGGCCTAACGGGCGTACCCCGACTTCGAGTCCTAATGTCGTTTATTTGAAACCGGTACTGCGCATTAACAAGTGCTCAAAACAGTGAAGGAGAACATCCTAAAGAAACCGGAATGCCTTGGAATTTAAAAATTGAAGGCATGTGAAGTGCTACAATAAGCGGCAATCAGCTTGCAACTTGTCACGTGGGATGCGTGCACGTGGGGAACTACTTGCAGAATACGGGCATGTGCCAAATATAATGTTTGGACCCCCTACTCTAAGATCTCTGTAATTGAAAGATTGACAACCTCTGTGGCACAGAAGCCGAAAGCCCGCCTGAGACGCAGAAGATTGCGGGTTCGAAACCCGCCGCGGGACAAATGTTAGTATGATCTGCAAATATTTGTCGTGGGTGTTTACTATGTATAATATGTATGAATTTGCATATAAAAAGTAGTATATCAGTCATGTAGTTCCCATAATACAAGCTCTGCTTAGTTTGGGGCTAGATGATGCTGCGTGAATAATGTTCAGCATTATAATTTATTTATCTACAAACTGAGTACCTGAGGATTTCAATCATGGGGAATACAGTCGTGAGCGTGTTTGTTTTAGTTTAATAAATCAACCTCAAATCACGTTGTTGTTGACTCATAAACATTACGATATTTTATTATGACGCATTTCGTATGAACTTTGCATAGGCACCCAATTCTCATAATAAACGTTTGCCTTACGTGGCACATGTTATACCAATGACGCAATTGGATACATCACAACACAGGGGCAAAGTTTCGGGAACAAAGCCGCAGCCTCACTTATACTGCAAGAACCTATTTCTGCATTGTCGAATTCACTTAAACGGTGCTGACATACGGTCCTCTGAAATCAATGTCTGAACACACACCATTATTTTCTTTATACTCATGTCACGAGATTAATGTTGCATGCGAAACGTGTTTGCCAAATATCATGTTTTGACTTGTCTTTGACAATACTCTACTTCACAGGATCTCAAACTTGTTTTTCCCACCGCCCACTTTGAGAATAAAAAAATCCTAGCGCCCCCCAAAGTTTTTAAACATAACAACCTATGCTTTCACCTCTAGACCACCTTAGCGTCCCCAATATCTTCTAGAGCCCTTTACCGCCCCCCTAAAGGCCTCCAGTGACCACAAGGGGCAGTTATCGCCCACTTTGAGCAACAGTAGAGCACTACCTATCTTCATGGATTTACGTACTTACAGAGTATGAATCTAAGGATATGTATCATGGTGTTTAGAGTTTATTTTTACTTGATTTCTGAAAAAAGAGAAATATTATGACTGCTGCACATTAGAAACTATTTACGCTAGTTCTATACATATAACAACATTTATGTACTCAAAATTGAACCATTTTTTATTACCGCGCCTGGCGTCACAAAACATCCTCTATATTTCTAATCAAGACTTACAAGATCAGCTCCCTTATTACACTAGCAAAATAGAAATGGAGCAATACTGATGTTGGCAATCTAAGAAAGGACCAAAGCAACTAAAACTTGAAAAGTTTTGAAATTTATGACTTTGTTAAATTTAATTAGAATTTATTTATGTTAGGCGTTGCCTAACAGTTTACACCAAAACGCAAAATAAATTAATTGACAGAATTACCTTATCTAAAACTTAGGTACACTTTCAAATACTGATAGATACATGTAAGAGTATCGTTATAGATGTATACAGGTACCATTGGCATTTCCATCACCATTTGATTATTATAATAAGGTGTCTGATACCTTATTGTCCAGTCAAACATCAAACTTACACAATATTCCCTCACATAATTACTTAAATCAGAACAATGTGCACACTAGAAACCGCACCCGACAAACCACATGTATCCAACTTTGCGACAGCAGCGATGTTCGACATCTTTGACGGCGCTGAGTCAGGCCCGTTAGCATGAAATAAAGGCCATCTACCCACTAGAGCAGCACAAACTCTTTAATTTAGATTAAAAACACTGAAGCATGATTTACATTGTGTCTCACCTTTTATAGGGGTTCCCTATAAAAGGTGAGGTAAAAGGTTTACTAATAAATGTGGTACTTAACGCGTTTTCAGAGCATGCGCCGACATTCGGACATTGCTTTTGACATTGCCGACGTTGTGTGTCCGCTGCGGGACAAATGTTTGTATGATCTGCAAATATTTGTCTCGGATCTGGGTGTTTTCTATATATAATATGTTCTAGCTTCAGCCCGCGGCTTCGCCCGCGTGAAAAGGATAAAAAGTAGGCTATGAGCTATTGTGATGTATAATCTATAATACTGTAAAGTTTTATCAAAATCCGTTCAATAGTTTTTGCGTGAAAGAGTAACAAACATCCATCCTCGCAAACTTTCGCGTTTATAATAGTAGTAGGATAAGATATATTCACAAAAAAATATGCTTATACATAAGTAGTGTATCAGTCCATTGGTACATTGGTAAAACCCATTGGTGCACGACAGGATTCGATCTCACAAGCTTCGTATTAAAAATCGAGCCACTAAAGATCCCTAGTGCTCTTCCTACACCACAATTGGTGTAGTACCACTAGAGTATGGTAGAAACTCATCTTTAGTATGCAGCATTATTGGCTCGCGGGCAGTCTAGCCAGTCTAGCACATTCTCACCTGGGGCCGAGTTGGTAAGACTTGGCAACTTTGACGGCGCGGCGGCTTCAATGCGCTCGAATTACTGAGGTAACCGCCACAATCGATTGCCTTTGAATTAAGCTACATCTTCGTTAATAATCTATGGGATAGCAGTTTAATTGACCTTTCAACTCAGTAGTCATATCACATACCCGTAAATTCGAAACTATTGTTTTGTAAAACGATCATTAAAAAGAATAACCAGCCTTGTTTTCTTGCCTTTCTTTCCTGGCTTGGTCGCGGAAGAACAGGCAGTAGATAAAAACCGACGTTCTAAAGTGATCCTTGTGATTTTAATGAATAAATAAATTTTGACTTTGACATACCCGTAAATATAACAAAATACGTGAAATTTAGTTCGAAACATAATCAAGCAATTCAACTTTTGAAACTTCTATGAAAGTAGTTATAAGAGCATTTTTACTAAATACTACAAGATACCTATTTGGTATTATTTTGAATGTTTTAGGAAATTTTGGCATAGCCTACTATCATGTTAAATATCCCGTTTATAGAGAAATGTATATCTTATAAAAAAAAAAACATTTTTTGTAACATTATAGGTAGGTTTTAAGATTGCGTAGAACGAATGTATTTTCCCAATATCTTTTTACCAACGAGTGAAGATACAATAAGCAATACGAAGGCATGGCGACGTGTTCGTGCACGACACTACCCCAATAACCCGGCATTCAACCTGTCGGTAACACGTTCGAGTTTTTACTTGTCCTAATTAACTGCCGAGCCATGCTGGCACGTAACAGCCACCTCCACCATAAATACACCAAGAAATCGGGACCATCCCCATAAATTCCTCTCGTAAAAGGCTCCGCGATTATGTTAGAGGGTGGTATTAGCAAAGTTTGTCCGATCAGGGGGCTCACCCCCTCTATAATACATTTTTCGTTGATGTAACACGATTTCTCGACGGCTCTCGGTTACGTGATGGATTAAGCAGCGGCTTGCTTCACCACCGTTGGATTAAGACAGGGGATTCTATATTTAGGGCATCTCTTGCTAATATACAATGTTTGTTCATCGATAGACTTAGCCGAGTAACTCAGAATCCGGTGGGTAAAGGAATACCCGACATTCAAGGGGCTTTTGCCATCAGCAGTACATCAATGGAAGCAACTATTTGCACTACTGCTTCGGATATTTCCTATGTTTATTACACTGCATAACATAGCTTTTATGTGTAGGTACTCAGAAATACAACCGATAAATCGATCCTGCAACTGACTTTTCCACCATCTCAACGTATCTCGTAAACAGGGTAAATACAGCTTCCTTGCACCATTAAATTTTCCGTCTATTTTCTTCACACATGGGCTGGAACAATAATCATAAATACATTACGCGCGATTGAGGATGTGATCCGACCGTAAACAAGATCCTTTCAATCTAACTCGTTCTATCCAACTTTGCAGGATTACATCTCAATATCTGAACACGTTTAGAAAACGATTTGCGTCTGATATCCTCGGCTTTAGGTAAAAATTATTCCTATTTTTTTTTTTTTTTTGGCTGACTTACATAGGAGGAGATTCTCAATTCAGCCGTATTTTCTTAATATAACTATTGCATAATAGTTTTTTCATTGCTACAAACTGACACCCAGACGTAGGCGTTTCCTACGCGGACGTAGCATTCTGTTATAATGAACCGGATCTACTGAAGCTCTACCGATAGATTTTTCTGCCTGCCAGTGTTCTATATAAAGTACCCAAGACATGTCGAGACGCATTTTTTTAGGGTATGAAACCATATTTTTTTAAAACCTATTAAAAAATAACCCATACGATGGGGTCTCCCCACTTTACATGTACAAAAAAGTTAGGAGTAACTTCTGCATACCAAATGTTATCTCGATCCGCTTTATACTATGTAAAAAATCATTGTGTGTGACACACGGATCTCGAGACAGACAGACAGGCATGGCGAAACGAAAAACATGTTCTAAAATGTATCTTAAAGTTTCCTAGCTAACAAAAGTAGATTTATGTTTCACGAAATTAGCTCTGTTCATGCTTTCCATTTCGGATAATAGAAATAAAATAATACATTTATTACCAAGCAATAGGAATAATTATTCTGAAATTCTTGCATCGGCCGATGCCGCCCCCGATCGCATAAATACTGAATAAGCAGTAAACTGTATTACTTCCGAACCCTTTTCACTTGGCGAATTAGTAAAAAGCAACTGGGGAGTGAAAATTTTAACTTAAACGGGCCCGTAAGCTTCTGTACCTGAGTGTGTTTGACAGTGCGATGTGATTACATCGCATACCCTCCTTTTGTTTGTTTTGATTCGGCTTAATTTGATTCGTGACGTTTTTCAATTGAATCATTAAAATTATTTCTATTAGATATACCTCTGAAATTTCAATTTTTTTTTTAATATAAAATAAACAAGCAGAGATTCTTCTAGTTTTATTCAAACGCGAGGATCGGCGTAAATTCACGTTAGAACTTTAAATTTACGTCCCTATTTTATTAGTTGACGTTTCTGTAATGGTTCTTATTATTTCAATGAATAAACTCCTATTGACTAATCGCAGGAGTTTCTGTGGATTCATTTAGTTTCCAAAGGAGTAATTAACAATGTATGTTTTAGTTTATTGAAAATCATGTCCGTTAGCTTTTTATAAATTGCATGAAGGTCGCCTAATAAATAATCTAGCTTATAAAAAAGCATGATACCCATATAAATGAGCAAGGGAATAAACACATGTCACTCAATAAACCACTTAAACGATTAGCCCAATGTAATTGTGTATGTAGGCCCGGCTCAGCCCGCGCCAGACAAAATTATCGTGCGTAATTAAAAATGCCAACATACTCACAGACGGGCCTCGGCCCTGTCTAATTAGCAAAAAGTTAATAAACAGACATACAGACTTGACAGTGACAAGCTCCCGTGAAAATGCCAAGATAGAACGTTTAATTTGTAAGCGTGTGTCGAGTTATTTGAGAGTGTGCTCTGCGTATACGGGGAAACATACTGACAGCAACCACTAATAGGTAGGTAACTAGTAAGTTTAAATTTTTACTCCTCTTTCTCATTCTTTCATTAACAATACCAGAAAAATAAAAATAAAGTACTCACCTAGATTCGTCTGCCACTATCAGTCACCCGCAAAGACCTGAGTGCCTCCCTTCATCATGGTACATGTAACTGTGTCTAAATATCGGGATATATTCAAACTCACAAATGAAAATGTCTTGCTTTGATTTAAAATAATGCATAAAAATAAGATCGTTTCAAAAAAGTTATAGTGAGCTTTCAAATAAACAAGGATATTAGTACATAAACAATTATAGCAATATTGTTACTTCTACCATTTTAATTTTTTTCATTTTAATCTTATTTAATACTATCTTAAGGTTTCTAAAAGACGTATTAAATTTACAAATAAATATCTGTTCACCACAGGGCCTCAACTGTATAGTTGATACGCTTGTATAAGCGTATCCAGTAAAAAATATGAATCTTGTAAACACTCTATTAACAAACTGAAAGGTACCATTACAAACTAGAGAAATTAATAGGTATAGGTATAGCTTTATTGATATTATACATAAATAAATAACATGTGCATATTCTCACTCGATACTACACTCACACATACACTCTCCACCTAACTCACTAGCACGCACAATATTACCCCACACAATCATACTAAGTTAAATAATTACTAAGTACCAAAATACTCATCAAAGTACTCACACTCACACATTGGCCCTTATTTGTACATTTGAGTTTATTATTATTTTCCTCTTTTTTTTCTATCTTTTGTTAAGATAATTTTCTGAGTATACATTAGTTACTAGTATTTATTTGTTATTTTAATAATTTAATTTTGGATGGGTAACTTTGTGTGTAATATTATAAACGCGAAAGTTTGTGAGGATGGATGTTTGTTCTACTTTCACGCAAAAACTACTGAATGGATTTTGATGAAACTTAACAGTAATATAGCTTATACATCAGAATAACACATAGACTACTTTTTAACCGGATACCACGCGGTTAAAGTCGTGGGCAGTGGCTAGTGATGTATAAGTGTGGATTTGACAACTTTAATTCATTTTGACAGCAAGTAAGTTGATGCCTACTGACAGCCTTCATTTAAAATTTTAAATTCATGCTTAAATCTTTGCTTGAGCTATTTTGTCATTAGTGCAGACCATGGGCATAAGTGCATAAGCAAGCTTTTAATGACTCAACTAACATGCAGTCCCAATAATGTATTCACCACCACACCTCATACGGTTCATCTCATCAGCCTGAACACCATCCTTTTGTACACAAAATAAAGGGGTAAAGTCGCTAGGGTGAACTGTATCTTTCACTCACATACGAAATTTGACATTTCCGTATGACGCAATTTGCATGCAATCAAGTGGAACAATGTTTTATTACAGCAGTTGTGCCTTAAGAACTTTCTTAAGGAGACTGTAATGACTTGAAAAAAATAAATGTTGTTTTTTTTTTGAAGGTATCTGTAGTTATCCTAGAGGAACAGTATTTTTAAAACTTTCGCGATCAGTAATCGTAATTATAAAGTTTTGTACGGGCCATTATCGCGTTTCAACCGACTTCAGAAGGAGGAGGATCTCTCGTCTTTATGTTTTTTTGTAGATTTTACGCGATGTCTTCGCTAATTGTGAATCGATTATCAACCATATCAATTTTATGAAAAAAATCCCACCACTAAGCGTGAAAAAATGGGGAGTGAATTTTCATATTAGTTTTTTTATCAACTTCCTGTTATTGAAGGTAGGTTTTTATTTATTTTCTGAAAAAAATATACTTGATCAGTATCTGTAGTTGCTGCTACTGCCGTTATTTCTCCACAGTAGATCCGTATACGCAAGCCTGCCCGTGACCACGGCTGTTGCAAAATAGCCTAAACATCGGAATTATAATAAAAATGTAAACGTGTAAAATTTTATAATTATCTTTAGCTTTATCAGGTGATTAATGAATCCACCCCTTATTATAGGCCTCTCACATAGACAGCCATAGCGAATGAGTTTATAAGTAACCAAACCGTAGGTATTCTGGATATATAACATCTATAAGCAACGTACATTTGGATTTGTTCAGTCATACTTCAATTCACAGCTCTTGACAAACATCATTGAGATGATGGACACACAGATACTGTCTGACCCTTCTAAAGGTCCAAGAGCCATCCCTAACAGCCATCCAAACAAGAAGTCATTAAGGTCATCTCACACTACAAGACATTCGACCATCGATCTGTCAAATTAGTTGCACGAACCCTGAGTGCGCTCTCAGGTGGAAGACGAGCATTGCTAACAAAGCTAATCAGCACGTACCCTAACGGATAATCTATCAATTCTATCATAATGACATCGATTTCCCATCTATATGGGGCTACGTGACTGACGCGTTATAAGAGCTTACATTTTGAGACTTGTTCGCAAGATATGATTAAAGTTGCCGTTCCTAAAGCTGCCAGGGTATTAAAAATAATTTAGAACATCAGATTAGTAGGGAGTAGACCTGTGTTGAAATGGGTCAGGATATAAGAGTTTTAATAATCATATGAATGTGAAAGTTAAACGTCGTAAAATAAAGCAACGATGCACAAGGGATGTTGCAATAAAGCACCTTTTACAAGAACGACACGCAGAGTTAATTTGCCCTGCTGAGCGGCCATAGAGCTTCTTATTAGGTGTGTTATTAGACACGTAGTGCTCGGGGCCACGGAGTGCCGCCAAATGTGACGTGATGAGCAGACGTGTTGTGGAGGATGCGAGCAAATTAGTGCTTTAAAATGCTTGTGAGATGAAACGCCACTGAGCTTATGATGGAATGACTGAACTTCAAGCGCTTGGGCCAACACGTTAACACAAACTGTATGCTTTGTTGACTTTGCCTCATTTACAGATATGCACTGAGTTGTTTTATATGGCGACCTGGATCTTCGTAAATCATAATATAATCTATAAAAGCGACCACACGAATGGATAAAAACATAAAAATTAACCTATGTACTATGTTTTGCACACATGTTTTAGTTCTTTATCTAAAACCCTTTATTTTTAGATACTCGTACTTACGTTTCCTGATAATTGCTATAATGAACTGTCTTGATCTACTTTCATCCACCGAACACCTGCGCCATTTGTAATTTTGTCGTCTCATTGGCTGTAGGTATGCCCTTGGCTGCGTCTTCCAGAAGAGATACTGCATCATTAATTGATTATGGCATAAAAAATGGCGAACATTCGGACCAGCATCGGATACTGAAGATTGACAATAATGATTGTATATAAAGTATCTGTGTAAATTTCATGATTATAATTTCGTTTCGTCTAGACCAATTTTGCTTCAGCCAGAAGAACTTCGTTGCTGTTGTCATAAATCACTTAAGACATACTCGTACCCTGTCTTTGTGAAAGTGCGCTTACAAAGATTGCACGTAAGAGTGTAAGTTTTCATTATGTTCACGTTTAGTTTGTCACGTTTTTGGTCTAAATCACGTCTTGTATTGTCTTAAAAGTTTTTAATAATGTAAAAGCAATTAGCTCAAGGACGGTGCAGTGTTGGTATGGGCTTAGTACCGGCTAGTACGAGGTAGCGCAGTGCGGTCTCGATATTCTCGATGATATAAACCTGAAGTGAAATTATTCATAAAGTATATTTATATGTATAAATAACACACGAATATAAGAGCCATGTTAGTAGGCGTTACCCTGACTTCCGCTATAATGTATTTTTCCACTCGAAAAATGTATGCGCCAAATGTAATGTTTGGACGTGTCTTTGACTACCCCTTAATTAGTAAAAAATAAAGATAAAGATTAATTTATTTGCTTCAAAATATTTTAGGTTACAGTTGTAGGTCTTAAATATATTAAATGTTTCAATTATGTTCTGCCTTAAAATTGGGCATGCAAATAAGTAAATTATTCATGTGTAGTACAATAAACTGCTATTATTATTATTATTATTCATAAAATTAAATGGTCAAAGTTTCAAATCGTCAACTAAAAAGTCATTAATATTGTAATAGCACTTACTTACTAACAATTGTTTTAATTTAGCTTTGAACATAGTCTCACTAAGATTTAAGAAGGTCTTCGGTATCTTATTATAAATTTTAGGTGCAGACTATGCTTTTTTGTAACAGTGATACCTCACTTAGTTTATTCAAAGATCTACACGTTGGGTTATACAGTTATATGTTGGGTGAAACCACCCACTACCCAATACAAACGAATTATTCCAGTTGGGACAAAAAAGTACGATCTGTCCCCTAGCAACGGGGGGACAGATAGAACTTTTATTATTAAAAAAAAATCTATCTGTCCCCCTGTTAGTGACGGGGGGACAGACAGAACTATTTATTCCCGCCTGTCCTCTGCCTTTTCCGAATCGTTCCACTCTACGGTAACTATTATTTTTTAATATAAAATTTAGTCTTATTTATTTCTGTAACTGGCTGTTTTACGAAACATGAGGCAAAAACGATTGTAAAGCTTAAATTTAGAAACTCAAGAAACCCTAAAAATCTTTAAAAACTGCACAAACAAAAATGTTTACGTAAATTTGTTATGCTCCAAGAAGCCCACATTTTCGTCAACAATCCATTGTGAATATATTTATTAGTAGGTAGCTAAAGAGCAAAGGTATATCTAGGAACTTAGGTAACATTGTAGATATTCTATTATTTTATATATTTATCTGCTAGATAATTTAAATGTGGTAGAAAATTATTACCTAAGAAAAACATTCCTGATCCCATATATAATTCAAATCTTTGCTTTATCGTAAGGTTAGCCGGAACAAAATGCTAATAAGCATTAATTTCGTACGTACACTTATGTACTTACTAGCTTCTGCCCATGGCTTCGCCCGCGTGGTACCCGGATAAAAAGTAGCCTATGTGTTATTCTGATGTATAAGCTATATTACTGTAAAGTTTAACCAAAATCCGTATAGTAGTTTTTGCGTGAAAGAGTAAAAAACATCCATCCTCACAAACTTTCATTTATATAATATTAGTAGGTTTTTACTTCCAACATTCACATACATTGTCCTGTCTCCACACTAGGATTCTCTGTATCATAGGTATCAGGAACTACGAGTACCAGGTACCAAAACACCCAGGCCTGGAACAAAAATCTGCAAAACATGCAAACATTTGTCCCGCTGCGGGGATCGAACCCGTATCTTATCGCAGTACTACAAATAAATAAATAAATCAATTATGCTGTACATTTTCACACAGCATCATCTAGCCCAAGTAAGCAGAGCTTGTGTTATGGGAACTACGTGACTGATATACTACTTATATACTTTTTTTATGTAAATACATACATATTTATACATAGAAAACACCTAGACCCGACATAAATGAATGCAGATCATACAAACATTTGTCCCGCAGCGGGAATCGAACCCGCAACCTTCTGCGTCTTAGGCAGATCTTCGCCCACTGCGCCACAGAGGTTGTCAAAATGTCCCATCTTCCAAATTCACTCCTTCAAGAAAACATCCTAAAATGTATTTAAATAATGTTTGTATTGTCAAAAGCCGCAACTCTTCAACGCAACAATCGCACATGTCTTTAAGAAGGGGGTAGCTGGGGGTAGGGGCCCACTCTTTCTCTCTAATGAAGCGGCCGCGGTGCCGACGACGTCGAGTGCCATAATGGTTCCCTCTCGAGGTCTTTGTCGAGCCAACTTTGCAACGCTTAAGAGTTACTGCGCTAACTAGATGTGACGCGGAAGTGCATGGCTCCGAGTGACGTCAAAAGAAAATATGTTAATTAGGAAGGAAAGTGGTTGATTTTTATTTAATTTTAAAAGATTAAGGAAAAAAGGGCCTATCGATGAACGAATGAATAAATATAAATTATTTATTGTACACCATAAGATAACGAAAACAAAAACTTGGTATTACTAAAAGTTCAATGGACAGTCTTATAGCTTAAATTTTATCTCTTCCAGACAAGATTTAGATGGAGCGGAATCTATTTAATTGCATTGATCATCAACTGCCAGAGTAAGAGCTGGTCTGGTATCGGCCTATCTAAAAATGCACATTAACCTAGTAAAGCTAAGTTCATAAGTACTGATGGCCAACTTTGGCAATTGGTATTGCAAGCGTCCATGTTGCCACGAGCTTGTTGCCACGTTAGTTGCATTAAAAAAACTGTAACGGTTCCATACAAACTTGATCTGTGTCCGCTCGTTTATTTATCCACACCACAAATAAACAGGCTCTATAGTTTCTTGAGACTTCTTCAGCTTTCATTTAGACGCATGCAAAGATACGTTCCCTGATTAAACACGCCTTATTTGTATACGACGTAATTAAAGATGCCGCGACGGCTGCGCGATATCAAAAGAAACTTTGGATTTATTAATTTGTTGGTTAATATTTGCTTTTAATAATCGGCGACGCTTATTAGACTTTGAAATGTATGGTAGTGGTGACGTTTGACGTTTGGGTGAAAATTGTACAGGGGACTTTTGAGGGACTTTATGTACAGTGGCAGTTTGGTTTTATAGCGAGCATTGTCTTGATTATACTATTACTCCTCTAAAAGGCCATGGAAATAATTATCACGAAGAAAATAGTGAAACATGTCGATAAATATCTTCAAAAGGTTTTGATTCCTGTAGAAAACGTATTTTAAAGCAGCGAAAGACGTGGCTTAAATGGAGTCACTGGCACTAATAAAAGCGGGTCTCTACCAAAAATCCTTGTGTTACTTAACTTTATTTACACAATTAAAGTATCGAACAAATATACGGCCCACCTGTTGTCTTAGAAAATTTCTCACATAATGGTCAATTTGACATACTTACATAAGTCACGCCTGTTTACCGGAGAGGTAGGCAGAGACTACAGAATTCTACTTGCCACGATCCTGGCATACCTCATTCGCTTTATTTCTCCTCATCACAATTTTCATACAAGCTCGTCGATTTCATATACTCTTGACTTCCTTTCTCCAGAACGTCTCCAATTTGGTCAAAGTATATAATTTCCAATGTAACTGTCCATTTGCGCTTACTTTAAAATATTTTGTTGTTGTATACGTAATCACAGGATCTTGTCAATTTGCATAAACTTTCATAGAAACTTCGCGAGTGTTATTCCTCGAGCGTCACCTGTGAACGAGGTCTCTATGCATAATAAGACCTTATCATATTTTGCGTAAATTTTCTGCACCTTATTAAGAAAGAAGGAACTCCATCAGATAAACGCCTGTCAATTTCCGCGTGTTCATACCAAGTCTAATAATATTTAGGGTGAAAATATTGGTAGATTAATTTAAGGGGTAAGTATAGATGTCGTTTGATATTTTTCAACACCAAATTTTAATTTATCGTAAAAGTAAATGATATAACACAATTATTGCATTTTGGTGCAAAAAATATTTTGTTAAACAAAATTACTATCAAGTTTTAAATCAGTATCACCGTGCCTTTAGATCTGTAAAAATTAAAGCGTATGCACAATATATTTTAATAACATAATGTAGGTACTCTCGGGAGACCCGACCCTGTGATACGAATAACGAAGTCGAAAAACATATTTTTACGTTTCCATGGATTGTTACCTCAGTAATTTAAGGGGAGAAAAAATTAAGTACAAACTCATAAATTCACATTAGAGATGCGAGTATCGTATGTTTATTAACTGAAGCACGAAACGAAAATAGAGCTACAATTTCTTTCTAATATTCCCTAACGATATAAGGGAAAATTGTTGGCGCGAGAAACATACTTAATGCAAGTTTTGATCGAATAAACAACATGTTATGATCACATTACCCGCGGCAAGTTCGTGAATGTTTTTATATTTACCGTGAATTATTATTTCTGAGGATGCTTCGGAAGGCTTGTCAGCGCTCACCTTTTCCTGTATTACTTTCTGCGCCGGAAATATGAGTGGAGCGGGTATCAGAACGCAGGTCGCGACGCCCGCAGATTGGATCGAGTTAATTTCGCTCCACAAACAAATTGACAAAGTTTAGAGCGGGGCATATTTCTTCGCCCGCTGTACCTCGCTTCTCTGACAGATTCCCGCATAGCGGAAATTAAATTTCACATCCGAACAAGAACGGGAACACTCGTCGCTTCGTTCACGTGCCGCTGTGGTGTCGCGGTGTGACGCGGCGCGACGCGATGCGACGTCGCTTCACCCGTGTTGCGGCCTTACACAACAATTGCTTGATTAAGTTAAAACGTCGATGAAAATTTTCAACTACAGGTGAAGTGGATCCGTTTTGATATTAAGCAACTTATGCGTAAGTATGAATATTATAATATAATTTTATTGAAATCCCGTCTCTTGCCGATTTCTTTTTAATTAAATAGATAAGTAAACACCCATTAGTCACATACATAGTTTCGACCCCACTAGGATTCCGCACAACACAACGCACAACAAGATAAAAAGTTATGACTGCATTGTTTTGAAAATGTTTAACATCGTTTTAATTTCCATAAAACGATTCACAAATTGCGAACACACGCGTTTACGGTTCACAAATGGGAACATATCAAAACTAATCCGGCTGTACTCTATCAAAATTGCAATTAAAAGCCCATTTACGGCGGCGGTCTGAGACAGACCCGGGGTCACCTCGAGAAGGACGCTCGAATTGGCCATTAGCGGCCGCTTCGGACCTTGTTTACACCACGCTTGCCCTAATGACGACCTTTGCTCTGCTTCCCTTCGTTAAGGCGAGCGAAAACCTCACACTAAAAGGCATAGTCCCCGCTGACCCGCAGAGACGCAACATTGAGAGACAGGTCGAAGAGAAAAGGACAGCGGTGATGGCTTTCGGATTAAAGCCCATATACAGGGCCGTTAAAAGGCTAGCCAACTCGCTCGGTGCGCCAGGGTTAACAAGGTTATTACGGGATCATCCCGACCAACCGCCGCCGTAAAAGTGTTAATTATCTTTTAGAAGACCTTATTTTCCACTGACATAAATTGAGCTGCGGTGAAAAAATTAGACGACATAATTTGTGAGATTCCTAAGCATACAAAAGTCTCGATCCCAGTTTGGGCCAATAGCTTTTGTTCGGACCCTAACGACACAGGGGCAATACACGCGAACTTTAAAAAAAACTTCGAACTCTGTAGAATCCTAATGGACTCCATTGACATAAATGTTTTATTCAATTGGAGCCTGCGCCAAAACAAAAGAAAGTATGTCCTCATCATTATGAGTTGGAAAAGTTTTTGCATTTTTACTCCTTACCGTTCTTCCAAGGAGAAGTAGATATCTACGTGAGTCTGGAAATGGTGCTTGTCCAACTTTGAACGTTTATAGATTCCTTTGTCGGCCAATAAAATTCTAATGGTGAGCATACTTGTTTTACTTACGCACTTTCCTCTACTAAAGGAATTAACTTGGGATTACTTTTACTGCGCGAAAGAATTTTGCATGTTAATGCAATGTTATTAGAAGGTGAAAGTATATGGCATAAAACGTCAAATTATGTAAAATGATAAAATGTTTTCTAATATGTTTAATGAGGAAATAGTTTTAATATTGGAATCAAAAGTTTTGTGGGTATTGTTGTGCTCGTGAATAATAGGCGGAACCAGATATTTATGATATTCAGATTACACCTAAGCCAACTAAGGTTCACATTCGACCACCTCCCTAAATTTTCCACTCGCCTTCCCAACTTGATTACTCCGCGCACCACGTGTGCAAATTCACTATAAATCCAAGCATTAGGTAAAAGCTTTCATTACTTAAGTCCCGTAAAACCCTTATCCCATAACGTTAATAACACAATTACTATAAATCTATCATCGCTGAGCAAACACGGTCCGAATCTCAGCCTAAGCTAATACATTTTGTCCACACCCGTATTCGTACTTAACGACCGGGGTAGTATTTGCTAAGCACACACGCGGTGCCCGCACGGCGCAATATAACCTGGAAGATGCCGGGTGGCCTCGGGGTCCTACGTCCTTCCCCAACCCGAGAGGACAGTAATTACGGTAGGCAAATTAAGCAGTAAGGGACCAGAACCCCGCGCCTAGTCCGTGTCCATCTTTGTACGAACGCGTTCGCCGGTTTATTTTAGGTTATTCCACGTCTTATTACAATGTAGTCTCCCCTGCGGCGCGCTCACCTCCGAAACTGATTTGGGCCCCAGCATCAGAGTTTCATTACGGTCTGTCGAAAACAATCCACTCTAAATATCTATTCTTGGGCGCGCGCACTCCGGAATTACATTAGTCTGAGGTGGCGA
Source organism: Perizoma flavofasciatum (assembly GCA_958496245.1). Lineage (NCBI taxonomy): Eukaryota > Metazoa > Arthropoda > Insecta > Lepidoptera > Geometridae > Perizoma > Perizoma flavofasciatum. The sequence goes on along the minus strand of OY292425.1, from coordinate 4,181,367 downwards.
AGGCTCGACTCAATTTGTTTGGCCGTAATAACTACGCTATTAGGTTATAACAAATGAGCTATTGTGAGAGCGAATCCGAGGAAAACGGTTCTGCACTGTCTGCTCGATTTTATAGTTCCCGATATGACTTAAGTTCGAAATCATACTCTGATGTTCAATATCGTTTAGAGTTCATTTTAAAAATAAATGGACACTTCAACAATGAATTCCAATTACAGTTTACGTAGCCCAATACCTACATGTTCAAAGCTCTCGATAGCTATCAAAACTTTTAAAAGCAGCGAAACACCTACATCGCATGCGAGGTTTGCGTGTCCCCTACGGCTTTAAAAGGCTCACCACTTCGTACAATGGAGTCTGCCACGCGACTCCGCTGGGATTTCTTGGCAAATATCATTTGTCCATTAAAAAAATCAACAAGCGGTGACCACACTTGACCGTGGAGATGGTCACAAAGCGTCTCGTTAGTGCGTACGTGCCGTGTCACACACTTCAGCCCATCAGCCCTTCGTAAATAATGAGAGGGCAGCCCTTGAGCTTGAGATGTGGGACAAAAATACCTAATGGAGAAGGCGTGTAGGGGCAGCTGACATGTAGGGAATAGGCGAACTTTTTATTGTTACATAACGTCCATTAAATTTTCAAGTCTATTCTAAAAAGAAGTATATTCTCAGCAACGTCTGTTTATTGAGCCTAATTGCTGGTTCTTTCCATCAAATCCTCACCTAAGCACATAAGATCTACCTATCAAAATAGAAACACATTAGCTAAATTAAGACGCTACTATATCATTGCTCGATGCCTCATCCTCCTTTTTTATATGTTCCAACAAATTCAGAGGTCCTAACCCCTTGGGAAGCAAAACCTACGTGGGGCTGGCTTGTCGTCGGCCAAGGCTGAATACCTCTTAGATTGCCTCCGATCTCGAAATAGCCAGAGCCAAACAAGGAGTCGACAAGGCGAGTGAAATGGGATTTCTACCTATCTACGAAGATATGAACGAAATCTTAGGGGATCTTAATAGGGTTGCATTAAGATGTTATTGTATGTGGAATTATCAATAGCTGAGTAATTGCCAAAGGTTTGATTGATCTTGTGTACATGGGCTAAATAAATTAGTGTTTAGTCGACGGTCGCTCGACCCGTCTTGCCGATCTCGCTAAAGTTTGTTTACCATTGCCCCAAGATGAGAGTAAATTGAATATCAAAAGTAACAATTGCGAACTGATACGACATCATTTCAAGTTTTCTATCGTTTATATAATTATCTATCTAGTACGGTTCTTTTTCTTTTGAGTCCATCCCAGCAAGCTCACCACAGGAAGGTACTGGAAAATTAAAAAAAAAATCGCGTTTGAAAAAGAAAAGTATCGGCTCTGGACCATAATAGCAGACATCGTTATCCTAATATGATTTTCTTACATTTGAGACCAGGCAGTTTCAAACGTTGAAAAATATACAAACATACTAAACGAATAAAACCAAATAAACAAAAGTATAACACTAATTTCCGCGTTCATAAACAAGAATGATTAAAAGATCTCTGCCGTGTCTCCTAAAATTAACCTTCAAAAATCGAAGAACATCAGCAGGCTATTTACATGAATTAGCTGACATTTATGCTTCCTCCGAGACAAACCGCAACGCCACCTGGCGGCGAGAGAATTATTCGCTCGTTACCCGCTCCACCGCGCGCGACCCCAGTTACCTACCTGCCTTATATTGTATTTATTTATTGGTGAAAGTAACGCGATTTGATACAAGTTATGTCAAGGTGAGTTGGCAAATTGGCCTGGAAAATGTGATGGTGGTTTCCAAAAATCGTTTAATACAAATATGCTAGTAAGTATGTTGTTTAGTCTGTCTGTGACTTCTGTGTCGTGACGTGAAAAAGGGAGGTTCTCAATTCTGTTTTTTTATCATTTGGTATTTGATATCTTGACCAATTAATAACCGATTTGGATGATTTTTTTGTAGTTGATTCCGAGGTAGTTCCATAAAAGTTTTAGTCTTGAGGGATTGTTATTTTTCCCGTAAAACTTAATAAACATCATCATCTTATGGAGTTATATGAGAGTTGTATGTTAGGTGATATTTTCGCCAATTGTGAACCGATTTTAATGATTATTTTTTGATGGGAAGGATATTCGTCAATGTTGGTCCCATAAACATTATATTGAAATACAATATGTTAAAAAAATAGTGATGATATTGCATATTGGACTTTTATGAATTTCCAGTTATTTGAAGTTTTTTGACATTTAATGTCTTTTTTTTCAATTATAACACGCATACTGCCTGCCAGATGGAAAGCGGCTACTGTCGCCTTTTGATATCTGCAACACCTGGGACATTATTGATGCGACGCCAGCTCTGAAAGACACTTAATTTTAGGTTTATTCTATGTAGAATATATTACATGTATTCACAAAAAAATATATAAGTAGTATGTACATATATCAGTCATGTAGTTCCCATAATGCAAGCTCTGCTTAGTTTGGGGCTAGATAATGCTGTGTCAAAATATCCAGCATTATTATTATTAGTATTTTTGACGCGGGTTTTTTTTCTATTTAAATGTTTAGAAGGCAGAGTTGTACAATACTTGATGCTACCTACATCAGTTATTTGATCTGTAATTGATAGTGGGTTTTCTACCGCACCAAAAAACGTTTCGGTCAATCCAAGGCCCTACCAACTTTTTAAAACAATTTCAAAAAGCATACTCGTCAGCCTTTCATGAATTGTTCGCTACTTACTACGCTCCAGTGCGCCTGAGGGCTTATCCTGCAAGTGCTATCTCTAAATAGCTCCCTGCGCGAAATCTATGTATAAGCACGAATCTAAAGAGATGTGGAAAATGTATGCAAACTCGCTATATCCTGCAAGAAGCTGAATTTAATTCGGGTTACCTGGTTTTTAAATGGTATTAAGTTTTATTAACTTAGATTTGGTATTATAATGAGCTTAATTTCTGTTTATTCATTTTATTTTTTTTAAATATGCCCTTTAAAAAAAAAAAAGCCCTTGTCCCACATTACGTGGGGTTGGCACATGTTTTCTTTTTTCACTCTTACTCTTCCAGTTACTTTCTATCAGCCGTCCTCTTAGTACAATACTCCATAACATAAACCTTCACATAATGCATCATATTTTCTTTGCCCTACCTCAATATGAAATCCTACCTTCTCATAATATTGAGGATGATCATACCACTGTAATCTGTTAGGTATAATGGAGAAGAAATAAATAAAAGTTTTTTTTTTTACATACAGTATACAAAAAAGAGTCCCCTGGACACTCATACAATTACTTTAACTAAAATCACTATCCTACCTTATTGTGATGCACGTAGTAGCTTCAAGCTTCTCCTTATTTTTCAGTATATCATTCCTTTAAGCGATACTTTCAATTCATTCCAGTAACCATCATCGTTTGTCCCTAAAATAACTCACAAAATAAATACTGCTTTAAAATATCACACAAAAAATCCTCGTTGTTTATGACAGGAAGACGATATGGCATTACAAATTGAAAATAAGTCTCGATAGGTTCCCTGTCCCGGTCCGGCGCCGTTTGTCTCCGGCGCACCTCGGCGCGTCCGATTTATGGCACAGTTTTGTGAACTCTTAACCGTTACGTGATCTGCTTCCGAATCCAATTTATGCCCTCCATGGGAAAACTTTGCGAGACGCCTATTCTTTACGACGCCAGAGCTCATTCTAAACAATGGTATGCGATTGTTTTCAATCTCACTTTCGATTGATTGGTTAGTGGTCCTGTGATAAATGGTTTCCAAAAAGTTAAATTATCTCCAATAAATTTAAATTTATTTGAGATTCTAGATTGTGAAATGGTAGAGAGAGATGTGGGTTCTATTCCCGCTGCGCGGTCTAAGTTTTGTGGTACCAAGGTATTCGTAGTCTCGATACCCACGACACAGGGAAACTTAGCGTTAGGACTGTATCTATGTGTCTGTGAACAGTTATATAGTATCTGCTTCCTGATTTGAAACCACTTGATCAGTTGACTATACTACCAAAGAACTATTTTTTTTATGTTTAATTAGTTTTCAATGTATATTTTTGATCAATCGATTCAAGTTGTTTTGTGTTTCACGTTTAGTTGCAGAATGTCCTAATAATAATATTTAGCAGCGATATCAAAACATCAAATTCTCAGAATGTCCAATTTGCGGGAGGATATATCGAATTCGAGCCACTGGGTTTTTTACGTACTTTTATCAATTTGTTCTTATATCTACTATTTATTTACTATGTATATTACTTATTGGAAACCACTCTCATAAATAAATCTGACTGCCCGTTCAACCTACCAACGAGTAGTTGAAATTAATCAAGGTTTTAACAAATCCCAAATGTCCACAAAGCACTCGGTCAACATTCCGAACGTTGATTAGAATTGAAAGCCGACGAATCGAGTGGAACGGTTGACCCAAACATGCAAACGTAGGGCCCTGTGTCCTAACAAAATAGATCCTAAATAATTAGCGGGCAAAGTAGACTCCCTATTGACCGTTTGATCTTTGTTCTATGTCAATGATTTTACCGTTAGGTAACACGACTTAATTGTCGCTTTGCTTGGGGATTAAAATATTGGTTTATCAACATTAGCTTGCTAGATAGCAATCAAAGGATCTGAGACCTCATTTTCATTTTCATAAGGAAATGTTGAATGTGACTTTCCATACAATTATGATAGATCGGGAATGCATAGTTGTTAACCCTATTAATATCGTACCAGGGAGGGGCATACATGAAGAAACTCCTCTTTTTTTAAATTGAAAAAAAATCGTATGCTACTAAGACACAGCGTCTCAGGATTTTTAAACACTTTTTTCTGACTTTACCTAATCTAGTAAGCTGCGCCTGAGCAATCCAATGAAATTTTGTTTGATAAACCATTTTTTTTTTTTATTTTCATGATTTCATTTATTCATGCTTAATGTCCTATATACCTCTACAATGGTTAAGCTTAGGTCTAGTGTAGCTCCAAGTAGGTTGGTAGGTACATCGGCCCTGTCAGGGCGTTGCAGGTAGCTATTATTTTACAATTACACACATACAATTTAAATAATAACACTGGTGAATAGGTAGGTATGTATACAAAATAAAATTAAATGTCAATAATTATACAAAATGTCAAAAATTATGAGAAAAAATATGTCAAGAATTATAATAATTGATATTGAATAATATCACGAAACTTGATATTCGTATTCTTATTTTAAACTTGTTTAATTCGTATTTTTTTATTAAACTTCATTTCATCAGAATCAATCCTTTTTAAAAACACAAGTGGTGGTCACAACAGGCCTGTCATGGTCGCAGCTCCAAACAGAATAGTGTAGAAGTTCTGTAACACTAAACTTTTTCGCCTATTAAAAAATTTTCAACAGGAACAAGCCGTATCGGCGCCCCCGGTCACCCGATGGGCATTTAGCATTATTATTTATTGACTCCCAACAGCCCCTAGATTCGGCTTTCACTCTCCCCTCGGTCCACGGTCCGAGGTAAACAAATCGGAAGAAGTAATTATTAAGAATACTGCAAATAGAGGGCATTCGAATATTTCATAATTATTAGATGTTTCGAGTGTATCTGAAAATACGTTTGATATTCAAATGACATGCAAATTTTCTAGACTGATGATAAACTTAAAGTAACCTTACATAAGGTGTATCTGCTACAGACATATTTTTATCATCACTATCATCAAAACCCCGTAGAAATTCACTGCTGCATATAATAAGCCATAATGAAAGGTCTTCAGCCGTCTTCCACGGATTTCCCGCAAACTTTATGATCATCTTCAATAATATATCTACTGCGTCGTCATGTCCGCGGTCACCATTTGAGAGAACCTCTGTTCAGCATCTGTCAGTATGGTCAGCCCATTGTCAAGTTTAGGATGCTGATAAAATGAAATAAATCAAATGCGCTTCCCTCTAAAACATTCGTTATTAAAATATAAAAAGCAAACTAAGCAGAGCTTGTGTTATGGGAACTATATGACTGATAAACTAATTATATACATATCTTTTGTAAATACATTAATAATACAATTGAGTTGTTCATTGCTATACTATTTTTTCATCTACTCAATCTGAATTCCATAAAAGTAAAGACTGAATAAAGTTGGTAGTAAATCGTAGACTTCGCCTGAAATAAAATCGACATTTATCTCATACAAGGATTGGTAGTTTTGTTATTTCGCGCGAGAGTTCCTTTGTTGCATGGATTCGCGTTAAATGGCAAGGAAGTTACTACAGGGGCTCAATCGGCCGGAGAGAGCAATCTTTGTTTGCTAAGGCCATGAGACGACCACTCACGATAGACACCCACACAGCCATCACAAACCCCAGTTAAAGCTACCTCATGATAATACGCTAAGGGTAGAGCGGGTCAAGCTAATCTGGTTTCCGATTGGTGAAGAAAACACGACGTCCATCCTTACATGGTAGCTGACGAATAAATCAGAATCTACTACACTATGACAAGATTGCTAGATTTTTACGTGTCGTTCAAACTATTTCTAGAGCACTATATTTTTTTAAGAACATACTGACGAAAAACGATACTGACGGAAGACGAAAAACTACCCAAAAGTCAAAATGTTCCTCGAGGATTCGTCCTCGAGTAACATTTTGGTCATAAATTTTATGACTACTTTTTATAAAAATGTATCGCACCATCTGTGCTACAGAATAATAGAGAATCCACTAATTCACAGATATATTAAGTACGAACAAAAAAACTGCCTTTTAGTTGGGAAAAACAAAGCTCCAAAGTATTTAGATTTCTGTGAGTTAATTCTAGTTATAAGCCAATATAACGCTCAAACTATCAGATAAAACCGACAACCAATACAATACGTTCGAAACAATAAATCAATAGATTAACAATAGTCTGGGTATACTGTAAGATTGTTGAAACATGGAAATCGTTTGTCTGCGACGAGCTCGGAAATTAATTCCATTCAGTGTACCGCCCGTGTAATGACGACCCCTGACTTCTATGTGGAATTAGTACTACGGTCTGATTACTGCTTTATTTTATAACGTGATTTCTCCCATTTATTTAAGAATAAATCCTATACGACTTTGAGTTTCGTGTTTTCTCGCTTATAAAGCTCGTTTTTTTTGGCGTATTGAAATGATAGCTGAGCGTACTTGCATAGAGCTGGTGTATAACCAACCGGTGTGCATATTTTGATTGTTATTTGAAATAGAGAAAAGATGATACTATTTATCTTAAGTGTCTGTTCCGCGGCACAAGTAACCAGCGCCGATAATTAATTTCATTTTATTTGCCCCTCTCCCTTGATGTTGCCAGCGTAGAATTCTCTCAGTAATTGGGAAATTTATTGCAAGGTGTGCACACAACGCCGTGATGTTTCACTTTCGCGGCAATGATTTATTGTCTTCCGAAACAATTTTAATTGCTCTCAGTGACACGATGTAAACAACTATTCGATTAAGTTAATTCCATTATTTCGCTCTCTCGGCAATTAATTTAAAAGCAGCCTCAACACTGCTAAATGTTATCATTGAAGATTTTATGGAAGTTAATGAACTGGAAAATCAACCGTTTGTTTGATTAAAACGTTGTTAAACGTTACGATCGTTGCGCAACGATCTCAAAAGGTATATTTCCGTTGTTAACAGATAAGTAAACTTTAACATTTCGAAATACCCGTCGTGTATTCTATAATTTATTGCAAAACATAATATCATTTGACGTTATGTCAAGCTTATTTATTTACCATTTTTGAAGTAATAAAAACGATTATCAGAAACTCGTTCTCAAAACTCATAATTTTTAAACAAGCTCACTAAAAATGATTTATTTATTATTTATTTATTTGGGACAGGTTATTACAAAATAACAGAAATAAAAAGAACGCTGATAATTGCAGAAGTAAAATCTGTGTCGCAGTTTCCAGCACTCGTCCTTCTTACTTAATAATATGAGACTTACACCTTTTTATTAAATATAGCATGATGTCTGCACCAAAGCTAGAAAAGCTCAAGCTGAGATTTTTTTGGATATAATATTTTTCCTTAGTTTTTCTTATTTATCTTATCTTATAATATACAAGCTTCTTGAAACAATTATGTTTCACGACATAAAAAATACTTGCCCGCTCTCACACAGAGTATCCCCCAAGAATAAACTCAAAATCATCTTAAGCTAAGTAGCCACTTAACTCGTCCGCAAAAGCTTCAGTCGTGCCACATGAGCGGATTTGCATGGTCCGTGCATGCTCACAGGACGTATGTAGAGCCTTATTTCATGCTCCATGGAACATCTTATCGCCGGAGGTCGACTGAGAGTTCTAATTATAATTACTAATGCTCGTGTGCTCAAAGTTGTTTTTGAGGTTTGCGCTTTAGCGGACGCCCGGCCGGGTTTTTAGATGTGTTTGCGCTTTAGCGGACGCCCGGCCGGGTTTTTAGATGTGTTTATTTAAGCTATGCATCAGGATAGGATAGTGTGTATATATGTATATACACATACATGGAATTCGTTTGAATTAGGTTTTCCTGCAGGCAGATGCTGGATGCGGCAAGCTGAAGACAGGGTGCTATGGCGCTCATTAGGGGAGGCCTATGTCCAGCAGTGGACTAATATAGGCTGATGATGATGATGATGATGATGAGGTTTTCCTATTTAGTTCTACATCGAATGGAGTTGCAAGTGGGTGAAATACTCATAGCTGTTGTTGGATATTTTATGTGAATTTATACAGATACAATTTTTGATGTTGCAGGATCATAGTTTTACACTTTTTTAACTTTTTTTATCGAACATGTCGATAAATTAACAGTTAATTATGCATTTTTGTACTATTCTGTTCCGCGACGTTTTTGTGCTGACTCTTGGTGCTGTTCGAAAAAGGATATATATGATACGAATGGTTCATTTATTCAGTAATGTTAGTTCATAGATGTGCATAGTTCATATTTCTATCAAAATCAGTTTATAAAAAAAATACTAATTCTTAAACTTTCTGATTATTATTTACATATTTTTATTCAGAAGAAAAACAAGGTGTCCGTCGTAGGTCTCCCATAAAGAGTGCCATGACGAACGAACTTGGTCTACCTTCATCCACCGTTTTCCCTCAACTTTTAAGTGGGTATTTGGTGGGGTACACTGCATCATCCAGTTCATATCCGGCATTCGAGAACCTTATTTTCCTAGCGGTTATAGGTTCTGCAAGTAATTGTGCACAAACATTAAAAAGTTCAACACTGAGACAACACTAAACCTGACACTATGAATCTGGCGGAAGACCACACATTATCTCTCACTCCCGTTCGGGACCACCCACTCTCTCACTCCCCGCCAGAATATTCAGTTCGGGTTCACAGGATGTATAAAAATTTAAATGATGGCCTCATTTTGAAATGTATTGTCACATTTAGCATATTTTTTAAATAAATAAACATCCAACAGTCACATCCATACTTACCTCCACTATTATTCCCTGTATCGTCGTAATCAGAAACTACGCATACTGTGGTACCATAATACCTAGACCCATAATTACAGACCATACAAACATTTGCCCCGCAGTGGGAATCGAACCCACACCTCTTGCTTCGCAGCCAGCTACTCACTTGCCGCGCCATAGAGGACGCATTCATGTCATTCTCATCACTCTTGGCTTATCTGTCATTTTAGAATAGTTAAAAAGTCAACCCAAGTTACGCTCATTCTACTTTAGTAACGACTGAACCGGACTGAACCGTGGCACAGGCTATATTCTCATCATCATCAGCCTATATTAGTCCACTGCTGGACATAGGCCTCCCCCAATGAGCGCCATAGCGCCCTGTCTTCAGCTTATCGCATCCAGCATCTGCCTGCAGTCTTTCGCAGATCGTCATCCCACCTGGCCGGAGGGCGTCCTACACTACGTTTGCCGAGTCGCGGTCTCCACTCAAGAACACGTTTACCCCAGCTATATTCTAGTCCCACTTAATTCCACTGAGCAAAAATTGTGTAGCTAATTTTATGTATTTCGAGGGTTTATTATCCTCGCTGATTTATGTTGCAATTAGGCACTTCTTCTTAATACTTATAAATTTATGAATATCTAGGATCATTGGTGAATTATTTGCTTAATTAGTAGAAAGAACTAAGCGCAATTAGTGAATTAAAAATTAATCTTATGATTTTAGCAATATTTTATCCCGGAGCGGGCAAATCATCTTTGCTTAGAGATTGTTCTACAAAACTTCCAATAGGGTATTGCTATTGTTTCAATAGAGCTTTATTTAAGCCTTATATAAATGCTTTTTCCGTGTATAAAACTGTCTTTAACTCTCACCCGACTTCCTAGTATTTTAATTAGCTAGTCCCAACATCAGCTAGGGGCTTATTGAAATAGAAAATCAAATATGTCACGTGCTCTGTATTAAATTGGGCATACATTACATCGAGAGATATATTCCTGCGGCATTATTTACATCAATTTTCAGTCTAAAGACGTGACATTGTGTACACATTTCCGCACTTAACTCCGTGTTAATTTGACGATGACTGTCGCGTTCCGCCATCCGTCATCGCCTGCGGCCCCAGACACGTCTTTATGACGTCTAATTTGAAGATCATTCTGTATAGTAAAGGGTGTGACTTAGTGGTAGGATGATTAGCAATTTTTATTTAAATTCATCAGAAAATCCCTTTTAAAAGTAAACAGAGCCAGTTTCGAGTTTAAATTCGATGTTGACTCTATTGTTCTTTATAAGAGAGCAGGTAATTTTATAAATAATAAATAAATATTCTGGAATTTTTTCACACAGCATCATCTAGCTCCAAACTAAGCATAACATGTATTATGGGAACTACATGACTGATATACTAATACATAGAATACATATTATACATAGAAAACACCCAGACCCCAGACAAATATTTGCAGATACAAACATTTGTCCCGTGGCGGGAATTGAACCCGCAACCTTCTGCGTCTTAGGCGGGCCTTCGCCCACTGCACCACAGAGGTCGACTAATTTATTATTTATCGTTCTAGCTTGTGTATTTTTTATTTTAAATAAATAATTGATTAGATGGAAAAAAAATATTGCACTCCAAATAATATTTCAGCTTAAAAAGTACACAGTTGTTTGTGCTTCCCATACACACATTAAATATTAAATAATAATAAATATTAAGACTTGTATCAGATTTTTGTTAAGTTTGTTCTTGAACTTTGCAAATCATCTTTTATATACAAAACTTAAAATAGGTTCACAATGGCCGCAGTCTACCTAACTAGATCTCAGCCATTTTCACTAAATTGAAAGGTAGTCTGTAAGTCGGAACGTAATCACACAATAACGTTCGAAATCACAATGTACAAGTACCTTTCGATACTACACATTCTATCGAAACACCCGAAACGCCCGAAACTTTGCTAGTCGAATGGAAACAAAGGTTCTCCCGCGATAATTGGATGTGGCCGTTCTGAATGCGCTCTAGACGAGACTTAATTGAGGTTTTAGAGTTGGGCTAATTCGCCCACCTTCGATCAGTTCTGCGCCCCTGGTCCCCTCGGCTTCGGGTTGAGAGGCTTCGTCTGGCAACAATAATACTGCGGCTGAGGTTAAATGATCTCTAATGTTTGGTGTTGGGTTTCTTGTTGAAAAATCATGATTTCTGTGGAAAATACTTTAACTGACTCTTGAATTTAATACATTATTTCATGGATTTTAATGGATTTTTTAAAATGAAGAATCGGCATTTTTTTACATCACTAAGATAGCGATATATATAACTATATATACACCAAGATATATAACCATAGGTTACCAACGCTATGCTGGTGGTTGGTAGACTTTGGCGTCCATAGGTTACCAAAGCCTATAGACGCTTACAACAGCAGAGGCGTGATGCCTCTGGTTTTGTAAGCGTCCCTTGCCGACCCTTTAAACATTTCAAAATGCCCTTTTTTAAGAACCTCATACAATAGTCACTTGGCTTTTATAGGTATTTTATGATAAAAGCCAAAACTTTGCTAACACGCTAATATTATCGGGCACAGGAACCGCTCCTCTACGTGCTAAAATAGATATTTGCCTAAAAAACTTTCTCAAAGCGAAACAGAGCACACAATGATTAAGAATTCTCTCACGTGCCGCGCAACAAAAAGTAACAACTAAATATTTCGGAGACGGTCCGATAGAGGTCGGGTGCGGATAACAAAAAGTAGGGGATGGCCCAGGGGTCCGCGACACCCGAACAGATATGATAATCCCAAGTATGTAAAATAGTGAAATTTAAGGTCTCTCCATGTGAAGAATTGTGCACGTTCTGCTAGCAAATTATTCTAATACGCCCCTTTTATTCGAGGCACATTCGTACGGGTCTCGGACCTCCTCTCATTTGTATTTCAATAAAACACTAGGCCTATCTAAACAAAACTATGAAACCATCGATCTCATTCGCCAAATTAAAAAGCGTGATGGTTTGTTATCCTTACGTTTTCAGCGAGTATTTTCGAATCGGTCAACCATTAATTAATCAATTTAAATACATTCAAAATTCATCGAAGTTTACCTTGCGGCTATGAATATAGATTCGTATCAAGCAAAAAACGTTTACAATAGCCGATTTCCCCTTAGCAGCGTATTGTGGATACTCAAATGAAATCTGTAAATCGTGGTATCTGCGACCGGATTCGGTGCGTCAGAAGTATATCTGCTGTCCGATTTGCATAGAGTCGAAAAGTTCACAATCGCATTTACCTCATCAGCCTGTGGGGAGCATAATTCTTCGTTCCATCTGGCGTCTTCCTGTATCTACCCTCCCTGGAACCTCTTTTTGTCGGGGTCCGGCCGGCGGCGCTGTTCGCGATACATAAATTTCCACGATCGGTCATCCCTTAAAAACAAGTTTAGCTCTTTATCCGTAGCGGAGTAAGTTAAAGAATGGCTCGGCCGTGCATTACCCTCTCTATTCGTTACGTATTCAAATGATTTCGTCGTATTTTCGAGTTCATTTGTGTTGGGCGGGCACTGGGCATACAATTCGTATGGGTTCTGTGCTATTGATTTTGATTAATTAGCAAGGTGTATTGTCCAGTATTTCTTTTCTTCGGCGCTTATTGTCCAAACATAGTATACGTGTCTTGATAAGTATAGGTGGGTAAACTCAGGAGAAGTTGGGCTATGCCTAATTAATCGGGGCATCACGGGGCAAGCCGACGGTTCAGACAGGTCGCTCTCCCCAGGAGTTGGCGTCGACTTACGACTCTCATGTGATTCCCTCTGGATAATTAAATAATGAGGTTTAAATCCGTCCTTTTGTAATGTCTACATGACGTAGTTGCTATTGTGAATTCATCCGGATTAAGAAAGCAGACTTTTAAAAATTTGAAATGGTTAGGAAGCTCGCTGAGCAGATTTTTTTTTTAAATTCTTTATTGTACACAGAAATATAAAACAAAATATTAGGTGAAGCATGTACAAAGACGAGCTTAACTCTAAAAAGAGTTTTCTAGCAGTAAACCTTTGAGGAGAGATAGAGAAGTGATAAAGTTGGTAGGTGAACAAAATCAGGAAATATACTTAAAATACCACTATATTTTAATAAACTACATAATTATTATACATACCTACTTGAACTACCTATAAATACACATACACCGAAAATAAATACAATATCATGATATTAAAGCATAAATACATAAAATATATATAATACATAAACTACCTTACCTAAGCATATTTTCTTCTGCTATTTCAGATTTTATTTTCTTACATTTTTGTTCTATATAAATATATATATTATTATAACTTTAGATTTTGTCAAGTATTCAGATCACAATGCATCTCAACGCTCACGCCGGCGTTGGACCTAATCTACGTCCGCGCTATTCACGAAAACTTGCAGGTGTAAGGGACCGCTTACATGAGCAGGATCTATGCGGCGAAATTATTGATAAACTACTTTATCTATAGGCACGTAATAACATTATCATAATTAAACTATTTGTCGATGAAACGTTTTTGTTGTGACTCTTTATTGTAGCTACACACTCTTTCAATGTCGTGTCTATATTGTTTTTTTTCATTATAGTAATGAACAACTCTAGTTAGCTTTTCTAATATCCCTGGGGATATATGCTAGCAAACCTGTAAAGTGCGTTAGCGACCATGACGGCTCCGGCACCATTTTGTATCATAGTAGTATACTGTTTGGCTCACAAGCACAAGTTGCGTTTCAGATTAGATTTCTCTTATGATTTGGCGGCAAGACCGTAAATGTGCTACCGCGTATAACCTACCGGTTGATCGGGGACACTTTAAAACTAAGCTAATCTCAGCATATGGGTTAGTCACAACTCAACTACCGAAAAAACATACAATTTACTTTATCTGACAGTACGACGAAATCGTCGATGTAGATGGGCCCTAAGTATAGCTCGCAAGATAAAGTCTGGTCATGCATGCGGCACACGTCTACTCTTTACAAATTCAGCGCTGATGTGAAGCCATTCATAGCGGATAAGTTTGGCTCGTGTGCGAGCGCCTGAATGCAGTGATAAGTCCCTGCCACATGACCATGTCTGTCACTTGGTTTCGCGGTGTATCGTGTGAACGTAGCTTAACTGAATGAAATGTACTTATCTCAATGCTCCTTCCGGACTCAAATGCAGAACATTGTTTAATGAATCTCAACTGAACAATACCGAATCATACATCGTTTTTGAGTTATAGGAATATTAGAATATTCGAATATTCTAATATTCCTATATAGATACGATTTTCATAATTGATGTAGAACCTAATTTTTAAGTTATTTATAAGTACCAAATGTACACTTTAAGGCAATAAAGCATTTTATTATTATTATATTATTATTATTAGATATTAAAGCACCTATCGCATACAATACACGGTTTTCGAACTTAAATCGTTTCTTTCCAGTCTGGTGGACCGTAACAAAACTGACATTTATCTACGAACTATTTGAAACTTATAATCATGACAAAAGTAGAGGACACATGTCGCCGATGGCATTAGCTGAATAAAAAGCGTCGACTGCGGAACCGTTGAGCGGAAAGCCGTAGACGAAGTACAGGGTTGTAACTAGGGACTGGCAAAGTAGGGGCAAGCCAATGGAGGCAACAACTAGTAAAACAAAAAACTCTTGCATAAATCTTGCACTATTAATTATAGATAGAAATTTCGTTATTGCACATAATACTAGTACAAAAGCAAACGTAATGCTAAAATCAATCGCATAACCCTTCTCTTCCGGATAGCCTTTGTGTATTCTATATGGATAAAAATATGCACTAACGGCACTGAATGTGTACGATAAAAATAATAATAAGTAATATTCAACTACTTATCATTATTTTATTTAGACGACCTCTGTGGCGCAGTAGACGAAAGCCCGCCTGAGATGCAGAAGGTTGCGAGTTCGATTCCCGCCGCGGAACAAATGTTTGTATGATCTACAAATATTTGTCTCGGGTCTGGGTGTTTTCTATGTATAATATGTATGTATTTACAAAACAATTGTATATAATTAATATATCAGTCATTTAGTTCCCATAATACAAGCTCTGCTTAGTTTGGGGCTAGATGATGCTGTGTGGAAAATATCCAGCATTATTTATTTATTTATTATTTAACTCTTAACACTAAAAACATACCTAGATATTTAATAATAGTAATACTTAGGGCGTAATTAAGTAAATAAAAGATAAAATATCAAGTAAATTAATAAATAGCACCTATATACAATACATACATAATATATTGCTCAAATCATAAAGGTAAAATGGCTAAATGGCTCATTATTTGTCTTCACTGAGGAAGTGATTGTCTAGCCCTGAATCCTTCTACTAAAGAAGCTTCACCATACTATGTAACATACTGGATAATCAATTAATCAATTAAAGTTGCAAGAATACGAGAACCGCTACGATAAGACGGTATTAATCTGCACCGGTAAATCGTGACGTGTGTGTGGTAAATATGGACAGTTTTGTAGTTCGGATTTAAGATTAACATATAGAAGCTTGCAACACAAATTTTACTCGCGCGTCGCCAACCCTGAGGCATAACGGGTGAAAAGTCTCATGTGTCTGTAATTTCACCGGCACCCATACCGACAAGGTGGCAGAAATAGGTATTTCCCCGAACGAGCCCTTTACAACTTCTTAAACGGTAGCTCAAACGGTGCCGTTCTATCGTAGCGATTTTTTTTGTTGCATATATATCTTAAGTGAACTCTTTGTTCAGTCCATCTTATAATTACGCTTCTCAGGTAAGAATTTATAATTTCTTGGCGGCCCCTTTAATCACAATCTAGCTTTATCGTTTTGAAAATTGTGCAAGTGCCAAATAGAAAGGTGAGAAAGACTCATCAATATAGGAAGTCCACGCAGTAAACCTACCAGAAATAATTGAGCAAACTCACTGGAACTTTGTCTTTTTTAAATGTTTGGTTATTCAATTCAATCTATCAGATTAAATATTTTATACATAATAAGCCTGTGAAGTAGTGCCCTGGGCTACAAGACTAACTTCTTCTCTGGTACGAAGTTTTGGGATCGTACGATGGTCGAACAAAACGTATGGCAAGGGGGCTCAGCGGAGCATGCAGCGTGATTCATGCAGTTATTCAATAAGCTAAGACCGTCATATGGATTTAAAGGGTCTTAGACGGCAGATAAAACTAATAAATGGGACACATACTTCATACATAACTACTATGTCCGTGTTTTTTCATAGCTACCAGTGACACGTAATTTCGCTATACATTTAACTCGGAACATTTTTCAATTTTTCTTGTGAAACGGACTTCCAAAAGTTTCAAGAAGTATTTATGCAATCGCTACTTTCCAGTAAGCATTTGTACGGTCTCTTCATGTACAAATAGCTTGCGAAGTTTTTTTTCTTTTTCTTGCTTCTGTTTGTGTAAGGACGCACGTGGTATCGACACGGGTCTCATTCGACCCCTGGCGGCGCACAAATCATGCGACATGCCGCGAGACCTTAACGCGACGTTTACACAATAATTCATTCGATTAATAAAAAGGAGAATAATTTAAAGCTTTGTAAAACGTGTTTACAACACTCAGCAAGCAGAAAAAGTTAAATAATTTGTACGTTAAGATTTTATCATAATTTTTAAAGAAACCACATTAAAGACAGAGCTACTCGCTACTAGAGAATGCAAGTACATTGATTGAAGAGTTTAGATCTGGCATAAATTTTCCCTATCGCAAAACAACTTACTCATCCTGAGGCAGCGATGCGCTCAAATGTTGTCAGACCAAAACCCACTGCAGTCCCGAATTTTACAGCGCTATAAAATAATGAAATAAAAATTTGTTCGCAAACCAGCAATAAAATAAAACGCTAACCATTTTTACGGCGCCGACAATATAATGAAATAATCGTAACGGCAGTCAACGTCACGTTGAATTGCCCAATAAATCTTCCGCGGGTCATATTGTCCACAGTCCGGTCCTTGGCAACACTTTAATATCGAGAAATATCATCTCGATAATCGAAACGCGCACTAGTCTCCGCGAATAAATCACCGCCCGCTCCCGTACTCGTTTATTTTTTTAGACTTTCCATTTCCAAATAAAGTCCCCGAGCAGCGGGCCAGTGCTTCCTCCTTCCGGGGCGGTTTTTATATGATTTGTCGACTGTCGGCCATTTCCCTTAATATTGTCGATATTTCAAATATTAATTGTTATAAATCAGAGAAAGTTTTTCGGTTTTTATAGCCGCTCTCGAGATTGGATTTTTATTACAACAAAATTAGCCATGTTTCCCGCCCTTGCCGGACATATCATTTTATTGTTTTTAAATGGAAATAAAATCGATGAACGAGTCATACTTCCGAGGGGAAACGTGTTAAAATATTAAGGTACACTTAGCGCGTCAATCTACGCACTACTTTGAAAAGTTCCGCCCATAAAACATTAACAAGCACTCAAGAAAATTCCCGAGCGCTGATGGTCCGTTCGTTAAGTAGTGTCAGGCTGTAGTTTTTCCCACCTCGAGTCCGGCGTCCGCGCGTCCACTCGAGTGCGGAGGGTCGCTGTCAACGCGATTGGCGAGCCGATATCTCCCAAGAGTGTCGCCCTCAGCCCTCCAAGGGACTTCAGCGCAAGATCATCGCAAAGCCCTCAATTAATGGCAAACAATGCCTCGGCGTCGCGCGCCCAATTTTCAGTTGTCGCTCTCGTTTTGCCTGGTGACAGTTGGCACGGGTCGGCCTCACGCAATGCCTTATATTCCCTATTTGACTTCAACATTAAGTTTTGTATCATTAAAAAACATACTACTTTAACTAATATTAATCAATAATAATAATCAGGAAGATAATAATCTACCTGAGTAGTTTTACAGAGTCACCTCAGAATAAGTATATATTTTTTTGTTCCTAGTTATCTTTACTAACTTTATACACCACCTTTGTCCTATCCTACTAATATTATAAATGCGAAAGTTTGTGAGGATGGATGTTTGTTACTCTTTCACGCAAAAACTACTGAACGGATTTTGATGAAACTTTACAGTAATATAGCTTATACATCAGAATAACACATAGACTACTTTTTATCCGGGTACCACGCGGGTAAAGTCGTGGGCAGAAGCTAGTGTTCTATAAAATAGAGTATAACCTTAATTAAAAAAAAATGGTATGAATTAAACTTCAAAAATAGTATGAAAAATAATTTGAATTCCCAGCAATTAAATCTCACAGGCACTCACTTGAATTACCAAATACCCAGAAAACACGTCATGGTAAAGTGTTGTCCGGTATTTTCATGAGGCTGAGATCTGAGTCGGCGGCACTCGCTCGCTCGGCGCCCGCTATCGATCCAGGGGCGGGCGAGGGACGAGGGGGCTGAAATTTGGGAAAACTTTGAAAGTTTCGCGTCTAATTCAGGCGCACGCACACAGCCGCATGAACAGCTCAACTTTCGCACACAGCGCCAAATGTTGCCTCGTAATTTTGTTTTGCGCCTGTTGTTTTCAAAATGTCACGTGTCCCCAACTTACGTGACTGGACCGATCTTTCGAAAGGGTTCAAGTAAACAGTTGTGAAATTGTAGCTAAATTAACGCCTTCTTATCGTTTTGTGGAAGCGTTATGTTGTGGTGCACCCTCCGATCCGAAGATCGTGGGTTCACACCCGGACATGCTCAAAACTTAGTAAGTAACTTAGAAGGGAAACTTAGTTAGATAAGATCGAAAGCCACGTGTCATAAGCAGCAACGGGCTTGTAAAATGTCATGTGGAATGTGTTAACTCCTATGCAAAACGTGTCATGTGTCAAATATATTTTTTGGCAGTGCCTCTGAATACTCCCTACTCCCTATTTTGATGGATATGTATAATGTGTACATTTTCGAGCCATTTTGCATTTTGATAAATTGATAAATTTCTAGTTCAAACGAAAATCTACATTAAGTCTATTCAAATAAATGACATTTACTATACATGCCTAAAAAATTAGAAACGTAAAAGAAGTACACGATCATAAGCCGTTGAACATTTACATTAATCTTGCGCATGCGATCATGCTTCTTCCCAACCACTCAAAATAATTCATTATGAATGGATCCACAAGAAAAACTCGAACATTATAAACAACAAACAAGGAAACAAACACGATCACGACTTTATTCTCCATGATGGACATACTCAATGAGTAGATGTTTTGAAGATACCAAGTAAAGGGTAGTCAGAGAAACACTCAAACATATCATTTGGCAAATGCTTGTTTTGCATACTTGAAAATACTGTTAGCATTCCACGTTACAGGTTCCAACCCATCGCTGCTAATTGGAACACTAACTGATGGTACATGCCTAAGATTTTTTGGTTTTAGGGCATGCCGGTTTCCTCACGATGTTTTCCTTCACCGTTTTGAGCATTTATTAACGCGCACATACATTTTTTCCTTATTTTTTTTGTTTTAGGGTATGCCGGTTTCATCATGATATTTTCCTACACCGTTTTGAGCATCTATTAATGCGCACATACATTTTTTACTTCGAATTTTTGTTTTTTTAGACATGCCGGTTTCCTCACGATGTTTTCCTTCACCGTTTTGAGCAACTGTTAATGCGCTTATACATTTTTCGAGTGAAAATATCTACTAAATCTCTCCACTCGTATATTATTACCGATATTTCATCAATCCTTATCTGTGCTTATTCCTTTGAATTCAGAACGGCTACTGCGAAAATCAGCACAACGCCGACTATGCTCTATATAAGATCAAAGCGCGTGATCATCCATTGTGGCGCGAGTGCTCTGCAAAAGAAAACAATTAGAAGATGGGATATGGGGTGGACCAGGCATCGGGACAATAGCTCCGGAGACCAGCCACTTCCTGCCGAGATCAAAGAATCTATTCTGTTTTAATCGCAAATTCGTGTTGTGTCAGCTAGAGCGTGTAGTAACTGAAAATGCTCCAACTCGAACCTATTGTTTTGTAAAAGGATCATTAAAAAGAATAACCAGCCTTGTTTTCTTGCCTTTCTTTCCTGGCTTGGTCGCGGAGGAACAGGCACCTAGATAAAAACCGACGTTTCAAAGTGGTCCTTGTGATTTTATTGAATAAATGAATTTTGACTTTGACTTTGACTCTATAGCGCGAAATAATATAGTACAATCTGCATCATCTGGGGCATGGCTCATGTTTTGACTACTCTGAAGAACTTTTTTAGCTTTTTTTTCGTTTGCTTCTTAAAAATCATCAACTTTTAATAATGTTTGATATCTGGATCCTATTATCCAGATAGATAGATAGATAGATAGATAGATAGATAAACTCTTTATTGTGCATAACACCAATTTACAATATCAACACAGAAACATAGTAAAAAGAAAAAAAAACAAAAAAAAAAGAAATGCACAATAAAAAGCTGCTTTATGTATTTTTCTTCGTCCATTCATTTACTGCAAAAGTAAATCCTACTACTATTATAGACGTGAATGTTTGTGAGGATGGATGTATGTTACTCTTTCACGCAAAAACTACTGAACGTATGTTTATAAAACTTTACAGTAATATAGCTTATACGTCAGAATAACACAAAGGCTACTTTTTACTATTTTAACTACTTTTTAAATTTCCGCATACTACGCGGGTGAAGCCGTCGGCAGAAACTAGTAATGTATATTTCGCTTTTGTTTGTAAAATATTATTTTTCAATAATGTTTGATTTTCGGACCCTCAAGTATAGTTTTTAGTTTTTTTTCTGTGAATTATCAGGAACTATTAGTACCATGGTACCACAACACCCAGTACAAAATGTCTACGGAACATGCAAATATATTTGCCCGTAGCGGGAATCGAACCCGCAGCTCTTGCTTCTCAACCAGCTACTCATCCGCTTCACCACTGAAGTCGTCACAATAACTCTTTCGTATAAAAAAATCTGCCTTCAATTTATGGCGGGTATAATTTTAAAGCGTCCTTTGTCGTCCGCTTTCGGTAAACAGGCTGTTTGCAAATAAAGGGATTCCATTCAACGCTTTTGAACAGAGAACAAAAAAATGTTCCGGAAAATAAAAACAAAGCGCAATTAGCGTGATTTAATGGCCATTTAATAAGACTATAATTAATGTGATATTTTTCAAGTTTCCGCTTTTTTGCGGTCCGTTTTGTTCGGCTTTTCTAAGCCGCGTTGTCTTTGCGAGATTTATAAGTACGGCAAGTGTTTACAGAAATTTGGGGAAATTTGGTTTTTAGGAAATGTATGTGCGCTCAACACGTGTTTCAAACGTTGAAGGAAAACATTGTAAGGCAACCGGCATGCCCAAGAACCATAAATTCGAAGGTATGAGCCATCGGTTACTGTTCCATTAAACGGCGATAGGCTTGCAACCTGTCACGTGAAATACTAACTACTATGCAAAACGCGGACATGTGACAATTATAATGTTTGGACATGTCTCTGACTACACCTTTCTTGGTATAATCACAGATCTACGTACTAAGAATGATGAAATCTCCATTATGGGGATTACAGTAGGGGCGTGTTTATTTTTTGGGGGAAAACCTTATTCTGTTGATACATAATACTCTAGGTAAAGTGACATAGAAGAGCTAATCTAGGGTTTTAAAAAACACGTTACACACTCAACCCAACTTTACTAATACAAACTAGCATCCTAAAACACCTCTACACATCACACATACATACACACAAACAAACACATCTGCAACTTGTAGGTACTTTCATTATTTACTTGCTACCAGTAATTTACCCAATGTCAACTGTGTCAGACGGCTTCTGATAAATTGATATCATGTTTAGACGCCTAATCATATTTAAAAACGATTGGCATATTTCAACAACAAAAATTTATGCAAAATTTATCTTAAAATGTAAGCTTTTTGGCAAATAAATAAATAATTAATATAAATAATTCTATCCTTTACCACATAATCTTTGTAAGAAAGTCTTTGGGTAACACGCATAGACACATTAGAAACTATATGCTGCTTCATTTATTATTTCTATAGGGTATACGATAAAAAAGATAACTTATCAGGTTGTAAAAAGTATCTCACATTATATTTTAACGGTGAAAAGGGGTTGCGATCTGTCTGGCAGGATAATTATCAGGCAGGTTTTAGTGGTGGAACGCGCTAAATGAAATGTAGCTATCATGTCTGACAGGCTCGCTCAGACGTGTGTGTTTTAAACGGCTTATTAATAAGCATCAGGAGTGGTTCTTGTTATTCTAGGAAAGCTCTGACTAGACAGACTATTACCTATGAAATAGCCAAATTGTGTGGGAAATCCGATTTAACGTCTTTATTTCGCCGATTTGCCATAAATGAATATGATGAATCCAATATTGTTTTGACATACTCGTACATCAAAAGCCGAGCAAGCTCAGGCGTAGTTTAGGCGGATCTGCTTTCATTTAATCATTACAACCTTCTCCGGCCATCCACGAGGTTGGTTTTTGAGTGATCAAAATTTACAGAACGAAAGCGGTTGAACCAATTACGTAGTGTTCGTTCGTTGGTAGGGTCAGTAATTAGTAATTTGGCTTTGAGACACATGCGTCTCAAATGGCCTCAATGTCAAAACTCATACAAGAAAATTGCGCGAGTCCATGGTTGGAAATGTAATGGTATTGATTTTAAAACAAGACCTAAAAATCAATGAATAACTTACCCCATAAACAAAATTAATTTAAATTGAGAATTCATATTCAAATAGTTTTAGTTTTAAGTAACCAGTTCGTCAAAACGTTAATTACCTAATATTCGTTAATTATCTAATATTACGTTCGTAAAAACCTAATATTAAACCTTCATGACGAACTTAAGGCAACGAGAAACAAATGAAACATGATGGATTAAACTTTTGTCTTGACGAATATTATCGTCTTATTGTTTTGAAAAATTTATAATTGGCGATTGGCCAATGCGTTTCCAAAAACATGGCATTTATTTTACTGACCTTAGTAAAATCGTTTCTACTAGATCCTAAAGGATCTAAAGGTAAGGTAAGTAAAAAATAGACCGCTAGTAAAAAAAATTGCTTATTAGATTTTGTCCAGATGGCGTTATTTCATTTTCCATATTAAACATGTAAAGTAGGATCAATGTACCTTAGATAGATAGATAGAAAATACTTTATTGCACACCAAATATTTCAGCTTAAATATATAGTACAAACTTTAACATTATTGTACAATGGGCGGTCTTAGCGCTAATTAGCTATCTCTACCAAACAACCTTTGGATGGAACGGACTGTACGAAAGATTACAAGGGGTTGTAAGTGGTGTACCACGTACTATGAAAACACTATATTATTATTTACCTACATAATTACTTACTACACAGCATAATACCTACTTATTTGTGAAAATTGTGTGATCATTAAAGATTACGTTATGTGTAACTGTATGGGACTGTCTTACTAAAATGCTCATGGGTACATACGTACTCATGACAATGTTATTTAATTTTGATATTGTCATCTCAAATATTTTTGATTTAATATTTTAATATTCTTTATTGTATCACTGTGCTTCTAACAAAATACGTTTTGATTTTTATTTATTTGCTACTTTACAAATTAACAGAAATTTACGGAAATCTGTTCAGAGGAGCTGAACTAATAGCGGAAGCTCAATTAAATTTGATAAAAGAGATTACGCCAGTAATTTTTTTTACTCTTAATATTTTTTAGTAACACCACTATTTTTGTTCTCAAGGGTTTGATTATAAATTAATTATAGTTTTATATTACACTTGTTGGTACAGTTATATTTTATAAAATTAGATGACAAATCTGTTTTTAACAAATAACTAGGGTTTTCTCTGAATCACTGTGGCCTTAACATGTTATTTATGACTTTGGTTTGATATCAACATGTTCCATCACAAATGTTATTTCGTCGGCTAACGAGATCTAAGTAAACCACGGTTCGCGTTAATATGACGTGGATTTAGGGGAGTTTAAAAGAGCGGTGGCAACAAATAAAGGCATCGGCAGTCGGGTCACGATACCGGATCAAGTGCAAGGGAGGTGCACACGAGGTGGGAACGGAGAGACATGTCCCGAGATAGGTGATACGTACTAACGTTTTAAAAATATATACATGAGTGAAAAAATGTTTATCATACGTCAGATTTTATTTGATGATAAGGTAACATGGCATTTGAAGACACAATTACCAAAAAAAATGTTTTAGTTTTGTCGCCGACTGTACCGTGGTTCTTGCAAGTTTGTCATAACCTCTACACAGGGAACGCTAAGCGTGGGGTATGTTACTGTCATTATTTGTTTATTTATTTCATGACAGAACAAAAAAACACGCTATCGACTTGGTAGCTCTTTGAGGATATGAAGTTGGAGGAGGCACGTTCTAACATTATACTTGGCACATGCCACGTCTTTTATAGTTAGTTGGTGGGACTCCGTGGTTAACACGTTGCAAGCCCATCGCCACTTATCGGAACACTATCTAATAACACATGCCTTCAAAATTTTGGAATGCATACGGCCCACTTGTTGTTGGTAAGCAGTTACTGTAGCTTATGGACGCTTAACCAGAGGTATCACACGTGCGTTGCCGACCCTGAAATATAACAGGTGAATTAAAGACATGAGACTGCTCATGTGCCTGTAATTTTTTTTACAGGCATCCGTACCCTTTACACATGTGAGCATTACTTGGCGGCAGAAATAGTTATGTTGGTATGTCTCTGAACGAATCTTTGTAAAATCACCCCGTGTGTACCCAAGCAGTCCACCTCACAAGAAACCCGAAGTGAAGTAATAAGAAAGGTAGAAGTGCCCCATTGAATGATAACTCCGGGGCTCTTTGTCTCGCGAGTCCGTCTTGACGAATCGAATTAAAAGGCTTATTGTGTCTACGTGACAGCTCAGCCCCTTCCAAACGGAGACTTTTTGTTTCAACCAAACTAAAATATTACAGACCATTCACTACGACCCCAGTAGGGAGAGATTCGAGATTTGTTACGTGAATTTGTACTCAATTTTTAAGGGACCCTTAATTAAGAGAGTTGCTCTTTATTGGCAAGAGAAGTCTTAATGCGTTAATTGTCGAAATGCAATCTTCGGGAGGGGTTTTTAATCATTCGAATGCGTCATATTTTAATTTGGGGAAAGTTTTCGGATTGCGCTTGGCGGGACGGCGCTAATGAATTTCTTGAGAAATTAAGTGGAGTAGTGACACAGATTATAGAGGTAGTATAAAAGCTACAATTCTGAAATATTAATGTTGTTTTGTTTTGTTGCAGGCTTCGTTGCGACAACGGATACCATCGCCTTCAGATCCAGGTAAGTCAACTTCTGAGTTAACTCCCGCGATGGCGCAGAATCCTGGCTGTGTCGCAAGAGATTCCAGGACAAATGTTTGCGTGCTCTGCGGATATTTATTCTGGATCTGGGTGTTATGGTGATACAAGGAATCCTAGAGACTGTTTGTGTTTGTTGGATATTTATTTATAGATTATCAAAAAAATATTTAAAGGTACCTCTGTATAAAACTATGTTTTAATTTTCTCTTTCGCGCATAAAGTTGAGACTAAGCTCCTTATACTCTTGGGCAATCTCGTTTAGAAAGTGTTGTTTTTTTTTCTAATTTTCCCAAAAGTATCAGTGCAGACTTTACAATCAATATCAAGAAGGTAATTTTTCCTTGACATAAAGCCGCGGCGGTCCCCCAACATGTCTTAATTATTCATTACATCCCACGACGTCTTGCACAGACGACTTCCAAAAAGCGACTATAAAAATGTACCTATAGTAAAAACGAACACGCACATTAATGAGGGCCGTGCAATATTTATACACAAGGAACCCTAATTGCTAGGGTGGAGAGTGGAAAAAATGGGCAATTTCACGTAATGTAATATGTATATTTAAGGTGAGGTTCCAAAAACGGTGGAATTTTGTCGCGGTCGTACTTATTACACGACCACTTCAAACGTCTTTTCTGCTGCGGTGACGGATAGGAATGAAAGTGGCTCAGGTTTGCGGTTAATAGGGACTTTCTCAAATAAATCGGATTGCCTTTTTGAGAGTGAGGAGTTCTTTGATTATGACAATGGAGAATTATGAAATTCAAATAATTTTGTACGGTTCTCTACAATGGTCCTCCGGGTATTTAAAACTGGACCCATTTAAATAATCAACTATACATTTTCTTTTTTTTAAAAGATACAATTTGTTCACTAATGATTAGATTGTAGACCTTGGATCTTGCAAATAAATTATGAGACAAGTTAGAACAGTCCTACTATACATTTTTTTTTTAAAGATACAATTTGTTCACTAATGATTAGATTCTAGACCTTAGATCTTGCAAATAAATTATGAGACAAGTTAGAACAGAAGTAGAGTACCATCCGTACCGTTCCACGGAATAAGTAGCCGGGATTTTTATTTTTTCAATATGTTTAGGTGCTCGGCTCCCCTCGCCACAATTTCCTCTTGACGGAAACCCTCAATCTAATGATACGGCTGTGTTAAAAAACACAAGGAAATTTAATAACGCCAAGATCTCAGCCCACGAAAACAAAGAAAATTTAATTTCAACGATTCCCACATGCTCAATATTGCTGAGAAGTTACGCCCTCGGTAAGTTTTTACGTGCAAATTAAGATTTGTGCTTTGTGATTTTTGCCAAATCCTACTAATATTATAAATGCAAAAGTTTGGATGTTTATATTTTTGAATATTTGGATGTTTGTTGCTAATAATATCCGTAATTTAGCATCGGTATACTTCGTGACCTGGGCATCTAAGCTACTTCTTATCCGGATGACATGCGGGTGAATCCGTGGGCAGAGGCCAGTAAATAATAAGGTTTACAAAACATCTGAATCTTCCTTTGCTTATCGGCTGCTTGGGATACGTAACGTAAATGTATACTTGATACGTAAATGTATAGCTCCAAAAATGGAGGAGGTTCTTTATTCGGCTGTATATGTTTTTTATCGTGTGTTTTTGTTACCTGATATCTTCGCCAATTTGTTAACAGATCCTGATGATTATTTTGTTGTTGTATAGAAAATGATCCCGAGGTGGTCCCATAAAAGTTTATTGCTGAGAAATTGCTGTTTTTCCCGTAAAACTTAAAAAAAACATCATCATCTTATGGAATCACGACTAGCCGAAACATTTTGTAAAACTTAAAAAACATCATCATTTTATGGAATCACGACTACCCAAATAATTTTTTGTTTGTAATTTTACTTTTGTTGTTTATTGAAAGTGTTTCACCCCGAGTGAGAAAATTAACGTAAACACGTGAAGAAGGCGGTTTTTTGGCATTTGATGTCTTATTAATTATTCTTTATTTTCGTAACCTTGCTGACACTATGACTCCATTTCTTTAATCAAACCTTCCCAAAAAAACACAGATTACGAACTTGTTCTGTGAGAAAAAGGTAAGGTCCTTCGTCCTAAGATATATTCTACCTAAAGATTTCTACTGCTATGTAAAAAGCCCTAGTTTATAATGAAACGTGCCCACATACTGTCATAATTTTTGCCCAGTAAAAACCTACGTTCTCACTGCCTACCTACATTATTAGCTATTCACATCGCGACGGGGAGTGAGGCCTGAAATAATTATTGCTCGGTTGACAAATTGCCTGCAAAGCCTACGTGTCGTTGTAACAATTTGATACAATTTTCACCGCCTTTCCTTTCCTGTACGGGCCGACAGATTTGCATACGTGCGGGGCGGGATTATGCTAATATTTTTTTACGTACCTACTGTGTACTTACCCTAGACACAGTTGGAAGATGGCAGCTGGCTCATTCTATTCCCAAAATCCCTAAAATTCAGTAATCAAGACAGAATTAAACAACACCAGACAAAAATTATGTCGACATAAACATGAATAACATCGATGTATATAATGCAATGTTTTGATTAATAAAATGGTATATGTATACGAGTGTTTGTTATATATTGTTTGTTCTGTGGCAACTTTACTATTACTCTACTGCCCATCTACACTGAACTTAAAGGCCTGTATATTCAGTAACAGATTTCTTACAAAAACTGTCACCAAGATATGTCTCTACTTAAGCTTTTTTTACCCACGACAACAAGAGCCCGTATATGCATTTGCCATAAGAGATAGTTTGTTTGCTTGTTTTATTGTCAATCTATTTATCTCTGAAACGGCTGTTCGGATTGAAATACGGTTTTTGCGATCGATTTGTATGAATCAAGGATAGATTTAAAATAGATGTTATTGCCGCAAGTCACTAGGGAGCAATGAAGTGGACGATGTACAGTAAAACACGTCAAATTGACACAAATTTACGAGCATGTTTCACGTAGCAGAGCTTTAACCCTATTTGTTTTCCAAATCTAAATCAACCACCACGGCTTTATTTCTACATAGATGCTACAAAATTTAAGTGCAACTTCTTTACAACGATATCGCATGCTTGGAATTGAAAAAATATAAGCTATCAAACTTTTAATATTGATGTACTTCGGGAGACTTCGATAAACTTGACACTAGGGTATGCCACTAGCTAAACGAAATTTGCCACTGCTCGCTTGCGTGGAGTGACCCAGGGGTCCCCACAAACCTGTGACCCACAGGAAAAGGAAACACTTCGGGTGCGTTTTAAAAAGATTTACGCGCTTTGTCGGGTCATTAAGTGCGGAACTAATTTGCTTACCTTTGAAATGTGTTAGTCTGTCCGGGGTAATTACAGGGGTAACTGTCCCCGTAATGTGATATGCAGATTTCAGTGTCAATGTTGGTTTTTCCACACTCTCTTTCTTATTATGTGGGAGATTTTAAGGCTTGCAGTGAACTTTAGACTGCATTGCCATAAACGTTTTACAACGTCTTCATACAAATCGAAATATAACATTACGTTTTCATCAGATTTAAACTGTCTCACTGTTAGGAGTTAGGACCTACTACTAATATATCGGACACACTTCCATCTTTAGTCATAATTTTGTTTACCCAAACTCAATCTTGCATCCCAGATTTAAGATTTTCTTTTAGCAACTTATTTGTCTCACCCTTTATAGCTTGACTTTCGGGTCTAGCGCAATACTATCAACCAAACATATTTATTTAAAAAAACCTCTGTAAAAAGTACGGCTACGTACTCTGCCTGTACGGCTACTGATCTCCCAGGAAAACAAAAACGCATCCCTTTAAATAAACAAATACCTATCGGGCATTTTCCCACGGTTTTCAATAAAAACAAACTGCGCAAATCGGTGGGCTGGCTTCGAATTAAGCCGGGTGGCCATCGCCGAATGGCCCGGGCGAGTGAAAAATGTTATACGCCACCTGTGGCTCGTATGTAATCGTATGCGTTTATCTCCGGGACCGCATGCAGTACAAAGATATAACTTCTTTTGGAACAAGAACTTTCGCTCAATTGTTTCGGGAATTACTTTTGTTTTAGATACTCGTTTTTCTTGCCACAGGAGCATTAACGTTTTCAAGCAACAATTATTGCAATTTTATTGGATTAAAATTGACAACATCATTGTTAGTTCAGCCTTGCATTCATCGCTTGATATAACTATCATGAACTCGCCACGTTCGAAGTGTTCTCGATTTGGGTTTTGTTCTATTCGAGATAAGATTCTGGAGAGTTGTTTCCAGTCTACACCTGAATATTTCATAATTTCACTTCTAGTAACCACACACCAAACATCGTTGCTTCTGTGGCGGGCCGTGTTTGCACCCATTCAATTCCACACCAATAGGCCGAATTTATGCGGCGTCCGGCTCCAGCTACGGCACCTAGCAATTATCATCCACAATGACTGCTCACTGTCCACTCGGCTCCCCAGCGGCCGACGGTTCAACACGATACATTCCCGCACCCAACCAATTAACACGCCCATTGCATCCCGCTCAATTGACCGGCGATTTATTGATACAGCCCAAATCACAATCCACTCAACCTTTTTTCACGGAAGCCATGCGATTTTCCCACGGTTATGAGGTCTTAATAGTGAACCGCGCTCCTTTATGAAGCCGAGCGGACACAATAACGATAAAGGTGAGCAGAAAATCCGGACAATAAACCTCGACAAAAAAGCTGAGCGAGGGCTAGTGCGGGGCAAATAGTTCGTGAAATTTCGAAGGGTCCCGCGCTTCGGACGGGACACTTTACGACGGTCCTCTCAGTAAACCTGCCCATTATGTTGGGTTAAAGGATACGAGTCCTCCAGTTATAAAGATGCCGAACGCTCGGCTAAGATTTGTTGCCGGTTTATGGATGTAGAAGGGTTGTCGGATGCAGCGGAGGGTATTATGATCATGTCGAGTCGAGAGGTCGTATCGTTTCCAGGAGTCAACATTGCGAACACGATTGAGGACTTTCAAGGACCGGTACGGAAATATGAAACTGATTTTCTGAATTGAAATTCTTTTTGTGAGCGTAGTTCATTTTGTAGCATAACGATGCTAACCAGTTTTTAATGATTGCAGAAGGGCTTGCCTTATAAATGCTAGTAGTAGGAAAGTGTACAACGAAGCTGGAAGAAACAGATTCGTATTTACAAATTAACACTTCAAAAGTACTACACCTCGACGATTCGCGACACCATCATACTGCCACAAAGATCTATCACAGCATATTTTATGAATTAGTCTCTTCTACCAGTTACTATAGAGCTTGTATTCCTCTGTATCTTGAATACCCGCTAGTAAATACAATCAGGTCTGCAGGCGAGACATCTAAGGCTAATTATACACGGCAATCGTGACCGTCCAGTGCAAACAGAGGCGAGGTAAAGGCGTTTACAGGTGTTTGCAGACAGCCCCCACGTAAACAGCTCACTTGGCAGCTCCTTTTGCCGTCTGTTTAGTACTCTAGCTCTGTTAAATTGTTTGTATTCACGTTCTCTATTAGCAGACATTGAAAAAGGTTCAATTTGAAATTACTATTGATAAAAATAAACATACAACAGACGCATACATATTCCTGAGCCCACACTAGGATTCTTGGGTACCACGGATAAATCCTGATAAGGAATGAACCGTGGTACCGTGGTGATTAATTCCTTATCAGGAATTATGAGTACCGTGGTACCACAATACCCAGATCCAGTATAAGTCTTTGCAAAACATGCAAATAGTTCTAGGCTTCTTATCCGCTGCGCTATCGAGGTCGTCAATAAAATGCTCTAATTAAATCATTTATAATTCTTATATTTTTTTTATGCTCTAGTTTGGGACTAGATGATGCCGTGCTGCTGAAAATGACTATCATTATTTATTTATTTAATTAAATTGTATTTAATCATACTTCAACCGGGTCGTTGGTCCAATTCATATATCAGTCATGTAGTACCCACAACACAGGCTCTGCTTAGTTTGGGGCTAGATGATGCTGTGTGTAAACGTCCAGTATTATTTATTTTAATATTTTTTTATTTATTTATATAATCACTTCCAGTTTAACATTATGACGACCTCTGTGGCGTAGTGGACGAAAGCCCGCCTGAGACGCAGAAGGTTGCGGGTTCAATTCCCGCCGCGGGACAAATGTTTGTATGATCTGCAAATATTTGTCTCAGGTCTGGGTATTTTCTCATAATAAAAAAAAGGATCTAAGTGGTATATCAGTCATGTAGTTCCCATAATACAAGCTCTGCTCAGATTGGGGCTGGATGATGCTATGTGAAAAATGTCCAGCATATTTTATTTAATTATTTATGTTTATGACGACGAAATAGTGTTAAAATGATCGCGTGAATTCTGGTCCAACTGCAAAATGAACCTCAGTGATCCCATCCCCTATTTACCAAAAACGCCAAACGCGGTCTAGGTTGTTTGCGGTGAGACGCGGCTCGGTCAATCCTTTTGACGCCGATGTGAACCTTTGAGCTCTCACCTACGACCGCAAATGTTTGTGTGAACTATGATCTGTTTAATGGGAAACTGATTTAGGTGTAGACGTTATAGATGTTACCACTTTCTATGTGTAACAATACTGAAAATGAATATAGATTTGCAACGATAACCGAAACAATATTTATTTGAGTCATACCTGCTCCTCTTTATTTACAAGCTTTTATTTAACTTGCAATGCTTGCATATTAGTTTGTTTCGGTCAAATCTTGCAAGCTGAATTAAAACCACTTTCTCTTATCCTACGGAGTTGAAATTTTACATGTTGGTTTAGTTCAGATTATGTATTTTTATGACTTACTATAAAAATTTATTGTCATCGTAACACATCACAATCTCTGCATGATCTGAATCACACGACCTGAATCGACATCCAGGATTAGCTCCAGATAAAGAAACTCGTCAAAGGTCAACGGCACAGACACGAAATTTTGTGTACGCATTTTATTATGATAGCTGGTTTTAAGTTTTACCGTGACATGGTTACTGCACTGATGGTTATATGCTTGTTTTTTTTTTACTATTAATTTCGACTCAGTTGTATAAAAAAGTGACGTAAGCGCACGACCCACCTATAGGTAAGCGATCACCATACTCTATGCAACTCACCAGAGGAATCATTTGCGCGTTTCCAACCCATGTAAAGTCTCATGTGGTAGTAGTTTCACTTTAGGTGAAACTACTTTATGAGAAAAAACTACCACATGACATATACAATATACATTTTTTATCCGTATAAGCAGAGATTTTAGAACTCTGCTTATACGGATAAATCGGAGGAGTTAACCTGGAAAGGAGAGTATATATTTAAAATCTAGAGCCTAGATAGCTTTTAGTTACGGAGAATGCAAAATATGCAAGTGCCGCCATGGAGGCGAGATAAGGCGGTTTTTGAAGCGGACCTCCCAACGCTGCTTGCATATAACATGAGTCCAACTTTTACCAATTTCTTCAATATTTCATCGTAGAAAATCCTCTGCTTTCACCCCGTCTAAAATTCAATTTATCCAGCTGTATCTCCAATGAAGCACTCCTAATCTATCTGTGAAAACTACTTAGTCTAACTTAATTGTAAAAAATACCTAATCTAAATAACCAAGTAGATATGAATATCTCGTGAGAAATTCGTGAAAACTTATAAATGCAAGGTGAAAATCATAATTTACTTTCTATTCAACTTCATTTAACAGTCGTGCAATATTCTAACAGAGCTCGATCTCATTGTACTCCGCACAAAAGCTGCAATATTCAATGAGTAGATTGCACGTGAGAAGGGTTCTTGCACACGAAGTAGTTAACCTTGAATATGTTAGCAATCGTCGTGATTACGTCAATCACGCACTACGTGAAACTGTGATGTGCGGCCAAGAACCATAATCGCAACAGTACAGTGGAAATTACCTGCGTTACCAGTGCGTAATCACGGTTAGGTAACCAACATTTGTAAACAGCATGAACTATGGCTAATACCTACCTGTCATCATCTTCAATTCTACATTTTCAGTTTGTCCTGCAGATATTTGTTAGGCACTTTGGTGTCTTAGTATTCGCAGTTCCTGATAACTATGACACAGGAAACTACGGAACCACTAGTGTGAGGTTAGGACTACTGTAGGGTGTTTTTTTTTTATTACGATGTCCGCCATCATCACTTTCTCACCACTGATAAAGTCATCGCAAGTTATATGTTTTAATTGTTATCGTGGCCGAGCAAGCTCTTCTCGTGATATACACATTTGACACCACACTCGGCCAAATTACGACTGAAGAGGAAGAGGTACCGGAGTAGTTAGACAAGGTTCCCTGTCAAAAAAGGCGCTATCGATACAGAGCGTAGCACCGCTACGTGCGTAGAGTCTATGCTTCTTAGTCTAATCGAGTACACTATTACAAAAACTATGGGAAAAAACATGTGATTGTATACCTACCTCATGTGAAACAGCACTTAATTTCATTTTACTAATACATTCTCGTGTTTGCCCACCATCCAGCATCCATCTATTTGCGCTCTACCACATTCATTCCTCGCTAGACGGATACCATATTTTCCTTTTGTCTAGACGAAATCTTAACGAATGTTTAAGTAGTATGAGTACTGATGAGATGTAAGTGCTATTAAAATTCAAAGGAACCTGTACAGTGATATGTTAGGAATTTCCTTAAGAAAAATATTATCTTGATATTTTTTTACGACATACTTCGTGAGTTATTTTGAAACAGTGACCGCAAAAACAAAGCACATTACAATTCTCGCAGAAACGTGTACTACCAACAAATGCGAGTTCGGGACGGGGGTGGTATCTCCAAATTGCTCATGTAAGACAAAATTAACCCTCACCCACATTAACACAGATAAGTCGGCGAGCTCATTTGCGAGCCTTCCGGCTGGCGCTCGTTACATCTTGATATTCTTTACCCCTTCGCCGATACCAGCCACATGAGCAATAAATGGCGCGGAAGCTCCTATCGCGAGGCGTACCGCCCGATATCTTCCATCCGAATTAATTTCAGAACACTCCGAAACGAACCAAGTTCGTGGACTTGTTATTTCCACGTGCACCGAAGCGTCCCGACCCGCGACTTCTAATCGCAAAGTCGCGAGATAAAATGGCGACCCGTAATTACCATAACGCCTTTCGAAGATATGTGGAGAATCTTAATGGTACGGTGGCTCCGTAAATAATGGGCTCTTATGGGAAAGTTGGTAAAGAGCACTGTTTCGTGTGTAATTTTAAGGGCTTCCTGCCTCACGTGCTTTTTGAATAATGTGCCGAGTGGGTGCGTTAATGATGGCTTTTGTTTTGTTATACCTAGCTCAAGTTATTACAATAAGTATGATTAAATTTACTGAGTCAGCATTAAATTCATCGTAGCGCGTGTAATTTTTATCAAAATCAAATGAAACCTGCGAAACACAATTTGGTAATTTGTCTCGAAGGTAAAAGCAGAAGCCCACTAACGAGCGTACCTTAGCAGTAAATTAGCCGTGTAAAATGCATCAGGCGGTACAACAAAGCGCTAATTCCGCGATCGCGCTATCTGCGGCGGATGCAGCGATGCCGCGCGACTGTCGCCGATTACGCCTGAATTATGAGCTGTGCATGAATTGTGGTCGCATGAGGCGCGCGGTCTTTGCCGCTTTGTCGCGGTATCTCGCGTCTTTTGTGGTTGCGGTAATTAACGAAGTACCTATACGCAAACTACAAGTAGCTTCGAATTAAAACGGACCATTTTCAAATAATTACATAATATACATGTTAATTTCAAACTTTGCTTAAGTTTATGCTTTGTGTAATAAAAACTCGTGGTCTAATGATATATTCATCATGCCAAGTGTTTTCATCACACTATATATCATGTAGGCTTAAACTTATTAAAATATAAAAAACAAGTTTTATACACAAATTATAACGTCGTTCAACCAGTTAATTTGGACACAAAATAGAAAGATTTACTCAGTCAGGATTTCAGCACATCAGATTATGAACATGAACCTAATATTTGCTCACCGCTCTACATTGTTCTACAATGCATATTTGGAAACTCCGCTAATACATTTCAAAATGCACACATAACCCACA
Source organism: Perizoma flavofasciatum (assembly GCA_958496245.1). Classification (NCBI taxonomy): domain Eukaryota; kingdom Metazoa; phylum Arthropoda; class Insecta; order Lepidoptera; family Geometridae; genus Perizoma; species Perizoma flavofasciatum. The sequence continues at coordinate 4,145,344 of OY292425.1, read as the reverse complement.
CCTTGTAGTGCCTCGTAGTGCGGTGAACGCGTTCCCTCGAATTACAAGCATTGTAAATTAGGCACCAAAAACAGTCTCATTTTCCACCCGGGTGCAGCTAATATTGTCTCGCTCCTGAAATATGCAGTCTTACCTGCGGGATACGCTGTAATTGTCGAATATATTGCATCATTTAATCCCACTTACATCCTCTGGAATGTTCGAGAACGCAGCCGAGATTTGCGGCGAACTCTTGGCCTCGGGCCTAGTACGAGCTTATAAGACTTAACTTCCTCGAGATCTCTCGAAGCGACCGCTTTTAGTAACACAACTAAGCACATCTGTAAACAAACATTAAAAACTCGTTTACTTTCTCCGAACCCTTTTAAAAAGAGTTAAAGTTGCAACGCCCCCGAACCTTCTTCGAGTCCCGAAACTCGTGCTACTGTAAACAGCCATGAGGCGTCGTCGATGAAATTGCAAAAATGTAAAAGAGCTAATGTTTGCTCACCTTAAACCCTTCCCGACCCCGAGCCGGCGTGACGAGCCGGATAAAAGGCTTTAATACACCCTCATCCCTTATTACGAAACTTGAAAAAGACAACAATATAGATCCAATGTGTCGCGGGCGCGGGCAATCATACGCGCATCAAAGGTGGCGCGCCTCCGAGCTAGCCAAGTGTGGAGAGGCCTTTATCTATGCCGTTTTGTAATGCCATTTTGTATGGAAATGCCGAGTCAAAGGGCTACACGCGTTATGAGATCTGGAACAATACGGATTGTGACAATCCCGTTTCCTTCGTACGTGAGGAAAATGGTATTTGAATGTTTAATGAGAGCCCCGATCCTGTGTATCGTAAATATGGATCTAGAGTCTGTGCTCCTGCCGTAACAGTGCCATATGCTAACCTTGAATTTTCCAGTTGAATTTCTCAGTTACAAATATTATTATGGAAATTCAAAGATGTTGCTTCTACTATTAATATGCGTTTTGTGAATTAGTGTTAATTTATGATCGTGATATTATGATCGTTAATTTATGAAAAATGATTTGTGATGATAATTTTATCATCCAACCTCCAAAAAGTTTGCAATTTGGAGTAAAATTTTTACTTGGGGCTATTTTTTACTTTTCTTATACTTGCACATTCTTCTCCATACTAGCACAACATTTGGGCACATCAAGCAGTCATTACCGCCCTCCTGAAAAATCTCAGCGCTGCTTTGCAAGTCAAAGCTCCTTCACACTCGTGACAGGCGACACTCATCGGGAAGGCAGAGGTAAAAGGTAAAGTGTGTGAATTTTCATATTGGGCGTGTAGGCGCAGATGGCGAGACTTTAAAATGTTGGAGATTTGTTACAGAAATTCGGGACTCCAGGAACCTGATGATTTACTAAATGTTTTATACTGCAGTGGGTGATGGCCCACCTGAGACGCAGAAGGTTGCGGGTTCGATTCCTGCTGCTGGACAAATGTTTTTATGATCTGCAAATATTTATTTCGGATCTGGGTGTTTTCTAGATATAATATTTATGTAGTATAACAGTCATGTAGTTCCCTTACCACAAGCTTTGCTTACTTTGGGGCTAGATGATGCTGTGTGAGAATGTCCAGCATTATTATTATTATTATATTTTAAACGGTATTCACTTATTATTTGTATTCAAACTACATTGCAAAACTGTGCTGCCAAGTACCTACATGGCAACACAGTTTTGCATTGTAATATACTTTACTCGTTTTAGTGCAGCTAAAAAATATATTTTCTGAAACACGCTGCTGAATAAATTTTATGTAAATTTCTTATTTAACAATTTTAGAAAAAAGTTGCGGGTTGACCCACATATTTCCTAAATATTTCACCGCTCTTGCTAATGACATCTGCAGACGTAGAACGAGGTCCTCTCTTGATTTACTTCCGTGTAAACGTCACCACAGGTGCTTGGAATAACCACACCTTTGGCTTTATTTCCCTTATATTTTAAAATTCCTTTTATATTTTATATCACTATGTTTCTATGACAGACAAACTTTTGACTTCATGCAAAACAATTTTTTTAATGGGATATTTGATCCTTAAGAATCTAATTGATCAATTGAAAATATTTGATCCCCTTAAGATACAGATTGGGTGTACAATGCTTACACTATCGACACGTGTCGATAATGTGATAAGTGTCGTCAGTAGGTTATGGTTTTTTTTTGCGTCCAGAAATACCTTGCTATTTTAAAACGTTTTTTGCGTAGCTCAAAATATATAAAAATATGGACTGATTTAATTTATTTTATGTCTTGTTTGATTTATTTTATGACTAAAACTTTATTTCATGACAATAAAGAGGATCAATCATTAAAAAGATGACCGTTTATATTTTTTTGCATGCTCTTTTTGCAAAATTTAAATACTTGCTATCTTCAATCTCTGGGAAATGAAGTTTCAATCAATTCAATTGATGACAGTCAAGATAGGACCCGTATAAAATGTTTTAGTTGTACGGAGCCTCAAAGTTGGCAAACGCCAGCAAATTATCTCAGAAAAGGGGAAGAACGGAAATAGATAGGTACGTAACGAACTGCAGATGCCTCAAACGAATGGTTTATGTGAAAATAAAATGTGTTAGGAAATATTAGACTCCAGATAGAATTCAGCGCACGCCGATCTACACATCGTTAAGGCGACGTGTACACCATTACGCGAAATTATTCGCATATCCCTCAAATTGACATTCAATCAGTGTCGCGACATTGTTTCCCTATCAATCCTTATTGAGAGTAGGCGCACGCGCGCCGAACGCCGATATGCCGGATATTCTGCCATCAAATCGCAATTTGTTTATGAAAATTTATTGTATTCGCCATTACTGCACGCGGATTCTTTTCCTTCGGGAGCGACCCCGCGGAACGAAATCACCTTATTCAATTCCCTTTTTGCATACATCACACACATGGGTGTCTTCGAGGGGAACCCACGGTTTTTGTCTGAACACGTGAATCGCGTTTGAGACCCGTGTACGCTTCTTATTAGACTGGATTGGGTGAGGTTTTTCTTATATCGCTTGAGGGAGAATTTACATCTCATCATATTCTGCGTGAATTTGTTCTGAGTGTGCTAATTTCTATTTCATGTTAAAACAAGTTAATAAAATCTAGTAAGCATAATGTGAGTTGTGTTTTTTTTTCTTTGTAATAGCTTTACGTCATCTGTTTAAATGAATATTAAGTATATATTGAGACAGACCATGAAGTTGTTGCATTGGCAAGTTTTTTTAGAAATTTCTTAACTTTTCAGCTTGTAAAAGATTTGGAGTTTCTTAAAACAACATTAATTCAGATATTTTTGACTTTATGCAAACCCTACGATTAATTATTAAACTATTATTGAACGAAAACGATCTCAGGTACCAAAAACAGGAGATTTTTACCATTACTTTCTTAATTGAAAATAGCCGGATTTCAAAAAAATTGTAGAAAAAAGTTTTTACCTATTTTGTGAAGAATAAACCCTTTTCGGAATAGTATACATATTCTGAACATTCTGTAGAGCTAAATCAAATGATTTAGCTCTACAGATAAAAAATGCACACCCATTACAGAATCTTCAATTACACCAACGCAAAAGGGGAGACAAACCAGAAATTCGCATCGCACACCGCAGAAAATCATTTATCAGCGTCGAATTAGCGCGTCACATATGCAAGGTGTCGATGGCATCGGCGCACGAGATATGACGCCCCCTGTTCTCGAGAACTGCGAGAAAGAATCGTCGCATATATCACGGTTAATAGGGTGAAGAGAGAGCACTACTTATGCCTAATGCGACAAGGAAACATGGTACGCGCCCGCATGCGAATACATTTCAGGAAACTGGATTTTCAATGGCTATAAATACTGGCAGCGCGTAGCTTCTGCGGAAATATGCGAAGATTATGCGGATGCCGTAAGTTATAAAAGGTAATATGGAGTCGATTGGGTTGCTGAATTACTTGCTGACAAGAATTTACAACGCAATTCAATTTTTAAAGGCGAGTGTTCTTTCATTTTTATTAATTCAACTTAACAGTTGTTAGGTTCCTATTTTTATTATTCTTTACAAAGGGTTCCATACTCTTTGGCAAAGAAAGCATCAAATGTCAACCCTTGAACCATCTCGCCCGTACCACGAAAAAGTAGTACACCTGCAGCGATACAAAAATGCCCAGGAACCCTTTCACGTTTCTTGTTAAATAACAATAAATAGGTGACGTGATCGTAAACACGGTGAAATGACGCTACGTAAAAAGCAACGATGCCGGTAAATATGGACAGGCAATGTCTTGCCGACATCAAAATGACGGTAAAAACGATGAAGACGCTTTTACCACGACGATGCAGACGTGCAAAGCTAATTTTTTATTGAAATGCTTGCACCGCTTAGTGGAACATAAAGGCTTTCTTTAGAAAAATAAAACCATTGTTTTTATTTTAAATAAATATTTGAGTGATACTTTGACTATTTACATTTTTATCTATTAGCTAGTAAATGTCATTTTTACCATAAATTTACCACTTGACAAAGTTGTGATCATATTCCTTTTACATACTCAGTTAGCTGATCTTTGAAGATAGAAGTAGGGAGTAGTCCGAGGCACGTCCAAACATAAATTTAGCTCTCATGTCCTCATTTTACAAGCAGTTAGCGTTTTACGTGACAGGTTGAACAATCAAATAATTAGTAAGAACGCAATAGAGATGCACAAATTATAAATAACTATTTCAATTATTTTTAAAGTTGAAGTCCATTAGGTTTTATTCATTGAAATCACAAGGATCATATAGTATTTAAAAAACTATTTATCAAACTTTAAAACTGCACAGAAATTTTACTAAACTAAAGCTGAACGGTACTTAGGTTATTTCAATTAGTTAATATGATGGTACATATTAATAAAATCTTGTTTTATCGTGAGAACGCACGACCCTCGAAAGAGTGGTAAAGATGTAAATCGCAGCTCCGCATCTTAACGACACACATTTTCGTTCCCTCGCATGCTTAAACCTCAGACAGGTCTGTTTCACTGTGAATCGGCTCCCAGTGTAAAATGAGCTTCATCACGCTGTTTGCAGATTGGATAAAGCTTGGACAGATGCCAAAAACTGAGTTTTGCATTTTATTTCTATTTACGAAAATAAAATTTAACGTAAGCGTGTTTTTTAATTTTTAACGTGTCGTATATTTTTTCATTCTTTCTCATTTGAGAACACTCAGACCCGAGACAAATTTGCAGATCATACAACACCCAGTTCCCTTCTGCGTATCAGGCGGGCCTTCATCCACTGCGCCACGAAGGTCGTTTACAAAAATAATAATAAAATTATTGTTTCAATCTAGTCTCGATCTCATAAATGTCACAATCTGTATTTTTTTCAATAGCAGTAATATTGGTGGCGATAGTGGTAGTGGTGGACATAGCAACCGCGTTATTTTAACCGGAACTTTAGCCGTCTCTTCATAAATTTTTATTGATAGAGTAGGCTGAAATTAATTAATACGAACAGTAAATTGTAAAATTAGTACCATACTAAAAAAATACAGATTCTGACCAATGCTATATGAGACAGCGTGATGAATGAATCAAGTTTAAGTTTATTTTAGTGCTCCGCAGACATCTGTACCACAGTTTAATACATAATTGGGCTTCGTGAAGTAAGAGTGAAACTGTTTAAAGAACGTTTCGGTATTTCTTTTACATAATCATGTGTTGGAAATATAACAGCTTCTTATTAGGGGGTCTCTGATAAAATCCGCTAAGTATGCGTTGCTCGCTAAAATTATACATACGAGTGTTTAGCATAATCTACGGTGCAGTCATAAAGATTATCTTTGTGATTTGTTTTCGTTTGAAGTCTTTTACTTTGAAAAATTCAAAGCAGTAAGATTTTCTTACCAACAAATGCAAAAATCAGGAACCCAATCGAAGAAATTACTATACTTGTCTACTGATTTGATTCGGTGAATATAGTTTTTAATTTTTTATACTAAGCTTACAAAACATATCAGTAGTAACCGATGTTTTTTTAAGCGGCGATGTCCGTCACGTGGAATACTGGCTGCTAACAAAAGCTCGGGTATGTGGCAAATATAATGTCTGAACGTGCCTCTGACTACCCCCTACTTGGTATAATCAAAGATCTATGCACTAAGTATGTATTTGAAGATGTCCATTATCCTCATCATCATGGGAATACAGTCGAGCGCGTGTCCGTTATGATTTTTAGAGTATCTTATTTTTATCATATACCAACGTCTTTGCATATAAACGTGTCGTAGATTGGTTCTTCGAATGGGCTCGAGGCAATATACTTTCTAAAACATATCAGTTATAATTAATATTATAAATTCAATAACATTGACTAAACATTCACGGTTCACACACAAATTGTCGTGAATCTATATCAATTTAATTCAACTCAGCAAATGACTTCCTCGTTAAGTGGATTACAAAATAAATTGCCAATGAAATCTTCCTGCAGTCAGAACAATTCATCAAAATAATACCGCGAAAAAATTCCACTAATATTAATATTTAAATCTTCAAAATTGCACGCAATATAGATATAAGTCTGGAATAACCCATTTGGTGGGATAAGAAAAAGGGATGGTAGTCATTAGCATATAATGACAGTAATTAAAATACACAAATAGAGCCATAAAGACGGGCCGGCGTTGAGGGCTGTCTTCATCATCCGCGAAAATTTATACGGCAAATATTTTGAGTGCGGCTCCGCTCTGGAGAAAAGCTGATTTTACGCAGAAAGCAGGATTATACACGTAGAACTCTAAAAATCTTATTCATAATGACTCGCTAACTTAGCTGGTCGCTAGTGTTCCCTGTCATTTTCAACACTAAACAAAAGATAGAGGTAGACCAGTTTTAGCACGTTGCTAAAGTTAGTGCGTGATTATGATTAAGAAGACGAAACTCTGATTTCTATATGATGACCTAGAGCGGTGAAGATTCTGCTGCAATGCTAGAGGTGCGGGTTTGATTCCCGCTGCGGGATAAATATTCTTCATATACTTGTACCGGGTCTGGGTATTGTGGTACCACGGTACTCGTTCTGATGACCACGTCACGAGCATCCTAATGTGGGATCAGGATTATGTATGAGTCTGTTCCGTGTTCATTATGTATGTTTAATGTTTATGTTTATTCACAATGTATTTAACCTGTATGTATGTATGTTAAAAATAACTTAACCGTGGATTAACCGGTACTCTAAAATGTCTTATTTTTATGTAGCTGCTTGGTACCGGTAAGCGCTGGTCTGTTTACTACGTAAATGCGGCCTAGGAATAAACCGCATCGCATCGGGACGAACAGCATTGTTTAATTTATTAATTAATGGAGTCAGTGTTGCGGCACCGATAATGACGGCATAACAGATTAGGTTGTGGCCTCTTGTCCATTTTAATTTGTCAGTAGAACTTGGAGGCACATTATCTATATGCCTTATTTTTGCGATGTGTAATGAATCTGTGGAATCTTTTTATCATTCAAATGGCTTATAGCTGAACCTGAAGTTCTAGTTGGTTTAGTTTCAATAGATATGTTTTTATAGCACATCAAATAAAAATATAAAAACACAGGAATTCATAACAATGGCAAAATATGGTCAGCTAACTAATACTGACTAATAATGTCAGCTACACAAGGCCGATTTCATCGATAAGCAGTGGAACCTGCTATACCGTATGTTAATTTAAATAAAATTACCTCTTTTCGGATAAGTATACGTTTTCTGTGACACATTTTAGTTTTTATTCATAAAATAATCGAAAGAGAAGATGGCGATTTCTTTATACTAGACCAAATTGACTGAGCACTTTAATTTTAATTTCAAACACTTGTAAGTTCATTTTCAGAACATTCTAATTTTAATATGAGTACAATCCGATGGGCTAGCCTTACACCCAAATTATTTCAATTCATTTCTCGGGCCGCCACCGCTCCGCCGCCTCGCAGACAATGCCCTGGCTAATTATGAGATGTAAGGCTTTATTAACGCAATCGGGCGGTTATTAACATAAAAAAATAATATTTACTGGCCCCGGACTGGGGAAAGGTACTTAATTTACGAATACTGCGGCATTAGGCTCACTGTGCTCGTCTCAACCCTTCTTACAAATGATCGCGGCGATGCTCCGCCGTGAAGAATGGGATGAGCGAGATTAAAGCCCATCACAGTTGTTGTACTGAAGAGATTTTGCATTGTAATAACCGACATTAGACTTAAGCGTAACGCTCAGAATAAATTCATCTCACGGCCGTCAAATTTCAGCCAAGGAAACGTTTCACAAATTACCCATTGATATTTTAATCAACCGTCCCTTCAGATATGAAGATTTTCCAATATTAGCATATAAATAGAGAGTAAAATATGACATCAGCATTTTAATTTTTCGATATTACGCAGCGATTTACAAATTAGCGGGTAAGAAAAACGCCTTGGAAGCCATGAGGGTCGCTGGCAGATGTTCTATTTAAATGTAAATTTTAGACACGGTGACTACACGGATAAAAAAATTGGACACGAAATTTTTGACGGGCGCGTCTCATTATTATATCTGAATGATTGAAAGTTGAATTGAAATCCTACTTAATATTATAAACGCGAAAGTTGATGAGGATGGATGTTTGTTACTCTTTCACGCAAAAACTACGTAACGGATTTTGATGAAACTTTACAATAATATAGCTTATACATCAGAATAACACATACGCTACTTTTTATCCGGGTACCACGCGGGTGAAGCCGTCGGCAGAAGCTAGTATAGATATGTACGAAGAAAATTAGACCTTGATTCGTTTTATTTAAATGTAATTAACGATCCAGTCTTTGTCTGTAAGTTCAACAAAAGCACCTTTAAACTTATCACTCAGGAAGAAAAAATTAGCCAAATTGTGACAGGAGTATTTAATCAAAGCACAACAAACAGGAGGGTGACAATTGCAGGCACCGGGAAAAAAAGAAAAGAATAAATTCTTTTGAGCGGAAAGGGCAACAAAGAAGGAGCTTAGAAAGGACCACGACGGAAGTGGGAATGACAGATCGTCCACAATGGTGAAAAGTCACACCTCTTGTTTACGGGACGCCGGGCACGAGAATTAGCTATCATTTACTTAAGCACTTTATATAATTAAGTCGAGCGGCCATTAGTAAGAGGGTCGCCATATTCTTTCGTCTCTAATTGCTCTCCCTTAGTTGGGTTAGACTATTTTGTCTCGTTAGAACGTGTTGTGTAGATTGCGCCATAAAACTGTGTAGGAGCAAATTTATATGGGTAAAGAACACAAAATACTTTTAATTTTTATTACTTCGTCGAGCCTTTCGAGCCTCGTCGCAAAGAAGCTAAATAATTAATCCCCTTTGCATCTCGATCTAACGAATCGATTATAATTGATTAAGTACAGCGCCGATCCTACGAATGCCACAAAGGAGTCCATTCGGCCACCTTCAAAAACAAAAACAAGGCCCACTCCCCTCGTTTTTCGGCCGTCGAAAGCGAAATCTGGCTTTGTTCATTTACTTGGTAAACCGATAATTTCATTAAACAACAAAGTGGGACTCGTTGGGAGTTCTCTGTAAACACGGCAAAAAGCCAATGTCCCCCAAGATGCGAAATTCATTTGAAGAAAAAATCGCAGACTTAACACAGCGCAGCAAATTAGGAATCTTGCCCCTTCGTATTTGTGCTTTCCACTTTCAGGAACACTTTGATTAGATTTCTAATTAATGGAGAGAAATTTCAAAAATGTATGGCGCGCTGCATTAATATTATTGATAGAAAATTGGGCTTCTTTAACCCTTTCGCGGCTTGGATTACGTTATACCGAAAATCTGAACTGAACGGACAACGGCTAAAATTGAACGGGCAACCCGAGGCGGGTGCATTCCGCGCTCTAAAAATATCGCGCAGTAATTTGGAGCATTTGAGCGGCTACTCGCATTTAAGTTGGTACAGGGCAAATTAAGCCGACCCCCGATATATTGCGTTTGTTCTTTTGAAGCTACGAGGGAAGGGTTGAAGCCAAGAATGCTTTGCTTTTTATGAAACTCAATAAAGTGGGCTCCAAAGCGGTCCGAAAAGTGGCTTATTGTAAATTAGTCCAGCAGAAATATTTTAGATTTTTTGATATTTGCGAATTTTTCTGCTTTTGAACGTTTAAACGACAGGGCAAAGCCTATTAAACGACAGATTTTTCTCTGCTTCTCACCATTTATTTTATAATTTTTTTCACAATTTGAAATAAATTTCCCACAACAAACACACGGTCCAAAAAGCCAATGAATTATACCTCAGTCAGGTAATTAGACCGAAATACCATTAGATAAATAAATAAAAAACAGGAGCGTACCCCATCGGCTCTCAGGACGACGCATGGTTCCCTCAGTCGAATAAATTTATGTAAAAATTTTCATTAATATTTTTGAGGCCGAGCGTCCGCTCGCCCTTGGGAGTGAAAATCGAGTTCGCGGTCGCGATGGAAAAATGCAAACCGAAAATTATGGGGACCCTCGCCTTGTATTTGCTTATGAATACCGGTCGTACCTGCCCCATATTGTGAAATATAAATATACGATACGATACGGGAAAATAAAATTAAAACATTGTTGATGGAGTCATTGTATATTAAAACCCATTACTCAATTCGTAGCGCAAAAAACGTGTTACCTTTTTTCGAGAAGTAGTTTTTATCCTTGTTCGACCTCTAAAGCTAGGTGTACACTATGAAAAACGCCCCTTGGGAATTTTTGCGAGATTATGAAAGATTTGTGAGTTCTCCAGTGGCGCTCGCGGCCGGTCGCAGCGAGCTTAAGAGATTTAAATCGGTCGCTGGCCCGGAATACCAGATACAAACAGATTTCTTACGGACCCACGCTTTGCAGAAATGATACGATAAAAGGAAAGTAAATCTTGGGGATTGATAAATGTTTCAGTAGTTCCGGGACTAAGCTAGTGCCAGAACAGTTGTGTTGGGTGCTGTTTTGTAGAAAAAGGCACTAGCAATCTTTGCATGAATCCAATATCAAAGAAAGATGAAAGATTTCAGGAAGCTAAATCTACTGCCTTCGAACTTCGCAACTAAAGTGGAGTGGTTCCTTTCCACCACAATGCAGCCGAAATCTGTAAGCGATATCTCTGCGAAACCTGTAAATCTCTCAGGCATTTTTATATTCGGCGCTTTCTGCTCTGAGGCTCTGAGGGCTAAGCAGCGCCGCCAGCCCAAGATTATATCTTGACACTTGATGGATGAATGGTTATTGGATCTCAACATTTTTATCATTTTGATACAGTCGCGCGGGCAAGGTGCGCTTAAGTTTGCGCTGCAGGGGACATAGTTGAGAGTTTTGAGAAACTTTCATAAATATGTACCTAGCTTTAGGGCGGTGATGGATTTTAAATGCCTGTGTAGTTACACTATTTTCTTTCTAAACGAGTTGAGGTATGACTGTTGTCTTACATATTATATCGATATTTGTTTCTTAGAAACAAACAAACACGCTCACATAGCATTAAAATTATCATAGTTTGGTATCATTTTAGGATATTATAACAACTATACCATACGTATATGAGGAATTTGATGAGGATGAATGAAGCAAAAGAGATATGCCAGTATCGTAGCAAGTGGAAATCCCTGGTCTCTGCCTATCCCTCCGGAAAACAGGTGACTATATGTATGTATGACTTTGACCGATTAGAAGTCCTTCCACGTGAGCACCGTTCGCGACCACGGTCGACGATCTTGAGATAGGAACCATGGAAACATCAGAAGGAGAATAGTAAAGTACGTGGTATGCTAATCTTGGGATTTTTTAAACCTCGTTGCCGTTGGTAGCTTTTTTGTAATTTAATACAAGCCTTGTACAGTGCAGGTCAGTGTACTGCAGACAAGACAGTTAGGTACATTCCTAAAAATACCCCTATATTGACCCGAGTCCCTTTCCATTGATCATGCAAAACTTCTGAATCACCTCAAATCTTTGTAGTTAAAACAAACGTCTATAATAAATCAAGATGATAAACGTGTAACATATTTTCAGGATGAAAGCTCCGAGGTGAAATATGCAGGATTGGCAATGTTCTTAGTAAGCGTCTGACACTGCGACCCGATCGTTTGCACTCTTTACTACATCCCTTTCTCACACGTCATACCGCGAGTACAGTTGGCAAAACAGCGTATTTGATATTTCACTAGGAAACCTATCTGTTTTTATTATTATTTTATAAGCATTACATTGTGTAGTACCACTTAATTTGAAGGTATGTGCTACCGGTTACTGTTCCAATAAGCGGAACACTAACTTTTATGCAAAACTGGGCATATGCCAAATATAATGTTTAGACATGCTTCTGACTATCCTCTACATGGTCCTTACAAAACTGCGTATTAAGTATAAATCTGAAGGATTTACTGGGCTTGTTGGGAATTATTGAATTTTTGTGAGTTCAATTCCGGCTGAGACACAAATGTTTGCATATTAGATAAATAGATAGATAGATCGTTCTTTATTCGACACATACATTACAGCACAGACAAGTACAAATGTAAAGAGATATTATTCTACAGATATTTGTTCCTGGTCTGGATGTTGTGTTACCACGGTACTCGTAGTTTCTGATACCCACGATACAGGGAATCCTAGTGTGGGCTAGTGTAGGGAAAGAAGAACATTTAACAAACCTTATTATATCTCCTTATTATATCAATTATTAACTCCGTCTATCGTTAGCTATAGTCTTTGGAGTTGTAAAAACCTTTTACGACTATAATGAGGTTTAAAAAATGTTCTTCTTTCGTTTGCCTGCTGACTGTACCGAACATTTTTCCGCCCGTTTTGGCTGGCGGATCATACACGATATGGTCTGAAAAATGCCGCGACCCATACTCAGTACCGTTAGCGGAAACATATCAATTCAATTTGAACGCACGGCGCGCGTGAAATAGGGCTGTCATACGCTAATTCATGGCGCCACACAGTGATAAACATATCGGGAGGGTTTATGTTTTGTTAGCTTTGACGGTGGATTTCTTATCTTGCACTGAAGTTAGAATGTTTGAGAAACACTTTTTAAGACCGTTAGATGAGAAGAAAACAATTCTAAATATTGAACTGTTTGTCACAGACAAACCCGTTTCGAAACTGGGTTCGAAACTGGTCGTGCTCAAAAACGCCATGCTTAAACGGTAAAGGAAAACATCATTAGGAATGATGCATGCCCTAGAACCAAAAAATTTAAGGCATGTTCTATCAGCTAGTGTTCCAAAGATATACTTGCTGAGTATGTTTCTGAGGGTGTTCATCATGAGGAATACAGTCGGGAGTGTTTGTTTGTTTATGGCACTAACAGGAATTAACTGTAGTATGCAAATATTTGATTACATATACCCTGAACTAAACTCGAGTGTTGATAACCCAGCAAGCATAGATGTTAAGTTTTGTTTTTAAAGTTGTTTAAAAAATGCCGTATCATTAATGAGTCATGAAATGAAATTGTTAAATTATCATATACATGGTATTAATCTTTTATTTGTAGGTAAAAGATCCTCCCTCTGTGTTCAAAAATATCTATGAATTAGGTATTATCGTAAACCCACCGCGCTATCAGTCGAACTCTATAAAATAGTGATGTATATGTAAAAAATATGAGGGTATAAATAAAAGGTCATACACTAAATCATACAGTGAAAAACATCGAAAGAGTTATGTGCTTTATAGACAGGCTTGAAAGTTGTAAAAAATAATAATATTTCTCCTCTGTGGCGCAGTGGGCGAAGGCCCGCCTGAGACGCAGAAGGTTGCGGGTTCAATTCCCGCCAAGGGACAAATGTTTGTATCTGCAAATATTTGCCTCAGGTTTGGGTGTTTTCTATGTATAATATGTATGTATTTACATAAAAAATGTATATAAGAAGTATATCAGCCATGTTGTTCCCATAATACAAGCTCTGCTTAGTTTGGGGCTAGATGATGCTATGTGAAAATCTACCTATATGTATTTTTTGTAAATACATATTATATATAAAAAACACCCTGACCCGAGGCAAATATTTGCAGATTATACAACCATCTGTCCCACGGCGGGAATCAAACCCGCAATCTTCTGCATCTCAGGTGAACAATCGCCTACTGCGCCACAGAGGTCGTCAGAGGAAATCTATCGTAAGTTGAAACAAGGGTGGAATATTTTTTCCATTATTCACAAAAAAAATATACAAGGTAACGATACAAAACAAAAGAGTTTGCAACTTGAGATTGATTAAAAACTAAGATCGGACTCAAACGACCTGTTTTTTAACATACGAGCCGTAAGGGATTTTTTCGGTTTTTTTTAATTATGCATAAATATGAGGTTACAATCTAATGAGGACTCAAGTGTTGGCTTTAGTTAAGCCCCTCAATTAACCCACCCCCGTTAATAAGATAGAAAGTGGCAGACTCAGTAAAAATTCATCCCGTCATCCGCAGCTATGGTTGTAAAGATTAAAAATGCACACGCGCCTACGGCACCTCAAGGAAAATATGTTTAGCCATGCGAAAACAGATTAAATGTAAAGCAGATGGTTTTTTTTAAACTGTTGATGTTTTCGTCAGAATTAGGCATTTTGTACCTTGATAGGGTACAGCTATTTTAACTGCATGTATAATTATATTGACCACAGAACAAACTATTGACTGACTACTGACAAATACAAGAAAAATCTTGCTTATAGTTAAAGTTACCCAATGAAACCTCATATTTCAAGAAAATTCGAAATTCATTCTCTCGAGAAGCAATCTTCTACATACGTACCTCCGATAGCTACCGATATATTATCCCACTCATAATTGAAGCGAACGTTCTTCCAAACCCATTACCCGCCTGTAACATGCTTTATTAGTTTAATAAATAGAAGTGAAACACCCACACCAGGTAAACAACATCTGCTCATGGAAATAGAAGTTATCGTTTAAGGATCTATCGTTTGCTTATCCCAAGTTTTAATCACTTCTATATTGTTTTTATTTTTCTTGTTACGTGTAGGTACTAAACATTATGTCTTGCCTGATCATACCATGTAAACTTGTTTCTGAAAATTGAACTAGATCTGAACTTGATGTTATGTAGAACAATTTACATAAAATCTGTTTTTCTGTACTGTTCTAACTGTGCTTTTCCTGTTTTGTTTACAGAATAATAAAATAAATAAATAAAACAAAGTCTTTGCGGCCGTGTGTACAACAATTCACCAATATTTTATCGCAATCGGATGAATAGTAGACATGCATACGGAACAATCAAAAAAAAATTATAGAGAGAAGATTGGTTTAAAGAAAATAGTTTCCAATTTTCACCGGAACACAGAAGACGTTTAACCCAGTAGCCTCTGCACATGATATGCTCAAATTGCGATGTTGCAAGATCTGGTTGTGACCTAAATTATAGTATTTTATAAGCACGGAGAATGTTTTAAAGCAGTTTCGCATCTACTTACAGTATTTTATTCGTCATCTATGTCCGTAGACTAGTCAGCCTGTAATGAACTCACATTATAAATGCAACGAGGCATCGCCGCGATGCACCGAACACTCAGACGCGAAGAATTAATTCATTTGCATGTAAAACTTATACGGGGCGCTACTTAAGATTAGGAAGACGTTCGATGTAGGGCTCGAACATGGGAACATACTTGGTGCTCGTAGACTAAGATATGAATATTAAACTTATGAAATTTTTGGCTCAGAGAAAATCTATGTCTCTTATTTCAAACATGACAAAATAATAGACGCAACACGGACGATGCGGACCCAGAGTGAGGATGACATTCTAATGATGAACTGAAATAATTTCCACTACTGGTTCTAAAAGGCAGGATTTTCTCACGGCCACGATTTCTGAAAGGGCGTGTGCTTTTACTTAATGTCACAATTTTTTTCCAATATTTTTTTTCTTAATTCTATGCTATTTTATTTTTAGCTGCGACGTGAGGAGCCCGATCAAGTTGCTTATTAGCCTGTTACTATTTACCTACAAAATGGACTATCCGATTGAAATGCGGTTTCCGCAATCGATATGTATTTGTTCAATGATGGTTCTTAGATAGGTTTTATGGTCACAAGTCACTAGGCAATAAACGATGGAAAAGATATTGCCGGTTTCAAAATTTTCATTCCTTTCTGTATCCATTTCCGTTGTAAGTTCCAAATCCTTGTCTAACCAGACAATTCACGGTACTTAGCGAAACCGCGGAGGTTCGTTGACTCAAAACGACGCGAGACACCTGCATAGGTATTCGGTGGGTACCTTAGTAATACCGCCACGTTAATGGTTTCCGCAACCCCTCAAGACCTGCTTCTAATTCCACCTACTTCACTTGAGTACTTTTTCAGACACTCCGGCACTCTTGAGGATAATCAGATGCAAAATGGTGACTTCAATTTGAATGATTGAGAGGCACTGTCATGTACTCGTAGATTAGCGTGTGAATATTGTTTTGTGTGAAATACGGTGGAGAATATTAAACTTAAAAAAATATGGTTGTACATTAGGTGTTTTAATAGTTTAGGAAATTATCATAATTAATAACAAATTATATTTATGGTGCAAGTGAATAATAATAGCTGTATTTCTGCTCAATGTAAACTTATGTTTGTTTGTTTTGTACTTAAGGTTTTATTAGTCAAATATTTAATAAAATTAAGATAGTATAGTAAAAATATAGAGTAGCAAGAATAGTTGTTGCAATTTTTCTTCTAATGTTATATACCTTCTAACTAGCACCTAATAAAACCGAGCCAATCTACATACATTTTTGTGAAGTTGTTTTTTTTCCTCGGAACATGAAATTTGATTGCCAGCAATAAGCGCACAGTGTAAACGACTCGCAAAAATAACAAAATAAATTAAAGAGGGTTACACAATGGCTTCGCAAATAAGAACGCCCTTGTCTACCTACAGTTTAGAGAAAAAATCGTAAGAACTCCCTCCAATGAGTACGGTTGATAAAAAAGTCAGAGTGCGCGTGATCGCTCCCCCGAGTCCGCACTTATCATTGACATTAACTTTTTTGTTGTCCATAATATTTGCATAACTCTTAAACTCTGTATCGGAGCGCCTCGAGGCGTCAACGGGGAGCGACAGCGGCCTGTACTTTGTAAGATCATTTTCAGTCTTTGCTGAACTACGCTCAGGTCTTCAGGGAGTCGTTGGAGAAAGACGTAACTCGCTTTAGCGTACGAAAATTTAAGATATTTGACTCCGTTGAATAAACAGAAGATAATTAGACCACTCCCAAAAACTGTTACGGTACTTTCAGACCGTAATTCTTCATCAATCGGGACCGAAATTTGTTGAAAGAGATTTTAAATTTTGACATTTTCCAATTCCAATTTCTAAAAAAAAAATATGGTTGGTTGTATTTAAGTTGATTTAAAGTCAAAGTAATCTCGTTAAAAATTTCTATTATATCCAGGACCTGGGTGCAAATACGACATTTCAAGAAGCAAACGGTATGACCTCTACGCAGATTCTATGTGAAAACAATATCGCTATAGAACGAAGGATATACAATCTTTATGACTATTATGCATGAACTCTGAACTTCGTAGAATCCTTAGATTTCTTGAAAGAGTTATGAACGGTACGTTGACTTTTAATAAACCCAAATAGAATCTTAATATTTTGAAAAATCACTGATTTTTCAAAATTACGTTTTTTTACGTTTTTTTCGATCCGGCTTGAGAATTACTGTCTTGTACACTGTGCACTTTCAAACTACCTGTGTACTACGGAAAATGCCTTCTAATCCAAAATAACCTAAACCGAGAATCCACTGACTCAAAAAGATGATCAGATCACTCAGAACAACGGAATACCTCTAAGATAATCCGAAACAAAGACTAACATGATACTACTGTTTATCATGACCATGATAACTCCGTATTGCAATAGACATCTATCTATTGCGATACGGATAAAATATTATGAATTCAATGTCGAGAAATCGGCGAATAATTCTATAAATTAGAACATTTTGACAGCTGTCACATTCAGACATCCCTTTAGCAAACGAAGCTAATTTTCAGATGTAAGCATATAATAATTCCATCAGAATTTTAGATTTGCTGAAGATTCTTTAAAAACGTACCTTGATTCTTATTTAAGATACAACATTATAGATATGATTCTTATTTAAGGTATAATTTAAGTTCAACTTTTGTTTTCTATTCACGGAGAATGAACCGGCCTGACTGACTGAAAACCAACACACAGCCTAAGCCGCCCTGGAGGCCTGAAATTTGAAGGGTATCTTTATTTTTGTATGTAGAGTGCACTTAAAAATTATATAAGAATATAATTTTTGTCTTTTACAGTGGGAATATGAAGTTTGTCTGAAAAATCTCGACGACGAGTCGCAAGACGTCCAACTATTAAACGTAAAAGAATGAACATAATCATTTATGCTATTTTATTTTGAACATAAGAGCAGTAATCGATGTGCCTAATAGAAAAATAAATAAAAATCATAGTTAACAACATACCTTTGCTTATATTATATTAATCAATTTTTTTTAAACTAGGTTAATAGTATAAAATGACAAAAATGAATATAATTACAAGTAAATTCTCATCTCATAATTTTATACAAAAAAAAACGTCATCCCAGGTAAATTCAAAGTTAATTGGCTCCGAAATTTTCCCCGTGATCCATCTGCAGATTATAATTTAAAAACATGAGGAAGCTGTAATGGAGGACAGGCTTCTTGGACGTTATACGGCTTAATAAGTAGGTATCATTGGCGGCAGCTGTGATACCGGCCGAGTGTCGCCGCACTCACCCTTAAAGAGGTTTTTTTATAGCTAGTAAATGTGGAGACTGCTTTTTTTTAGTTTCTGAACTAATTCTTTTTTGCCAGTGCCAGCCAAATAGAAAGAAAAAAAGAAACTAAACTTTACTTAAGAATTACGAAGATGTGGTGCTCCTATCTAAGCAATGTATAAATAAATAATCAGCCAACAGACTCTTACATAGTTCTGACCCTACACTAGATTTCCCTGTGTCGTATGTGTCAGGAACTACGAGTGCCGAAGGGGGAACATCGAAAAAATGTCTACAACACGTAAAAATATTTGTCCCGCAGCGCACCTCTTGCGTTGCAGCTGACTTCGCCTGCCACCTCCGAAGTTGTCAAAAAAAAGGAATTTTCTTCTAATCGTCCATAAGTCATGATGGATGTTAATAAATATTCAAATCAAACATTGTAGATACGAACTATATTTTTCAAAAATTGTACTTGTGGATTAACTGCTTAAAATTTCAGTATGATTTCTAATCTGATTTATCATGCTGGAATACTATATGAAAATGTCCCATACTGTCATAGTAGTATAAAAATAGTTATAATTCCATACATTCTTAGCCTAAGTACTTTAAGGCGATCGTCTTTTTTCTCGCCCCAACCTTCGGAAAAAAATAAGGGGAGATTCCTATCTTGTCATTTCTAATTTACTTATTCCTCTTTTAAAGACTTATTTACCTTCAAAATCCCATTGTGACCGGCGTGGGGCCAAGTAGAATCCTCGGGTAACGAGCGGGCCTCGGAGACTCCTTAGACGTGTCAAACGAGGCTTTTCTTAAAAAAGCAATAACAATTTACATAAACACCCGGTCCTAGTTAACAGTTAATAAAGAAAACGATGTCGCAATTGACGGAGCAGAGTCTTTAAACGCCTTTTAGATGGAAATTCTGATGGCATATTGTTTAACAAGTCTCTTTTGCGACGTTATAAAATGTTGAATCGAATTGTGCTCTGTTGGCTATTGTTTGTTTATCTTTAACATAACTAAAATAAAACCTGATACTTTAATTTGAGGCAATTTAAATTCCGGAATTGTAGTATGCATTGAAATAGGTTAAACGGAATATGAGAGGAGAGTAGAATGTAGTACGCATACCACCCGAACACAGTGACCTCAATTCAGTTTAGTTCCGGAATTGTTTCATTAAACCGACCCAAAAGTTTGACGTGGTCCGCGGGCGCTACCCATCCGCGATCGATCCTCAGTTCATCGCACCCTATCCACGAAACGCAAAATGTGCACCAGGCTCCCAAACCCAAGGGCTAAACCCCAAAATCCAAATATCCCCATCATATTTATACCAAAGTTAATGACACGGGCTGTCCGCGGCACGTCAACCCCTTCTTCAACAACTTTCGTCTCACTAATAGTAATCTGAAACAAAGTTCAACCGGTTCAAGGTCGCAATTTAAAGTTTTTCCAAAACTTCTTTCCCGTTCACTTTTTTATAAGTATATAAATCTTTTTGCCGGCAAAGTTCCACGAAGTTTTTGGCCCAGATTGTCATCGATTTTTGTTTGAAGAGTTTGTTTTTTCATTGTTCTTCTTTACTTGTTTGACGGTTAATTCATAAAAACTTTCCCGCCAGCACAATCGATAACGATCGTACTGTCAGTTTGTAAACAAAGACACGCGGCGAGACACTAGCCGGTGTTTATTTCACACAAATCTATATATTTTTCATTTTATACCGTGATCGCCTAGAAAATACTAGCGCTCCATCAAGTTACGAAAATGCAACTGTGAAAGTATCATATCTATAGTTGTAACACGTAAATCATGAGTCAGACCCCAAAGAAACGGTTACGAGAAAATAAACGTTTACTTTTGATTTATATTTAAACGGAGCAATAACTTTAAATCTCACTAACCCGATGTAAAACAATAAAGCCCATCATCACAGTTCCCTCGCTGAAGCTACTATTTTCAGCTGCTTCATAAATTGCGTTTTGCGCCGGCTGTAAATATTTTCCCCATAAAGGCATGCATGGACGCCCGAGGGCTCTCATCACCTCGGCCCTGAATATTTTTGTATGTATTCTTTGAGACCCTCTGTCACAACTTATGTAAATTCTGCCCTAACACTTTCTCAGTTTTTCTCGCATTTGACACACAATACGGCGCAATTTGATGGCAGATCCTGACATTATCCACGCGAGGGCTCACCTCGCTACTCGAAAGGCTTTCCAAATGTAAATTTTGTGATTTAGAGTTTATTTCGGGGATTCTGAATAAAATACAATGAATATCATCTGTTCTAAAAACAAAATGAAAATCAGGGGAAATCAAAACGCATTAACATTTTTTCACATTAATTGCTACTTGCGTAGACAAAGAGAGAACAATGAATGGCGTCCCCACTGTCCGTCTCGGCTGATTTATTTCATGACTTTTAGGATATGCAAATAACATTAACATTCAAAGATGTAGGTATCTGCTTCCCCTTAAGAAATCCGTGGCGACCGCAGAATGATGCCAATCCAGGGTGAATCTTAATATTTTATGTTGTGTTATTTCCCTTTCTCTTTTCATCGTGCTATTATTTATTTCCTCGCCGACAATGAGATTCCCACTTTGGCGCGTAATAAAAAAGAATTATTGTTCATCTTTTATAGCGTGCCGTTCTGTTAAGGTTTATACATCGTGATTGAACTGTGTTGGCTTTCATTCCTTCAAGTTAGATGAAAATTAACATTGATTTTATATAAACTTTTTTAAAGCTCCATTATTTCCGATAATGTTTCTCACGTATACAAACAATATGTATAATTTCATTCTCTATAAGTTTTGGAATAAAATAATTTCCGATTTCATATACCCATTTGACGGAAAAATCTATCAGAGTTTTACGTATCTCACACGTGTGATTAACAAGTCCCCGTGGTCCTCGTACAGAACAGTGGAAAAAATCATCGAGGCCTAGGGAGTGATCGGCCCGATGATTGATCGCACCACTAATTGGATGATGGATGGAAGCGAGCTGAATTCCTAATCTGATGACTTTGGCTGGACTAGAAGAGAGCCTTGAAACTGAATGGTTAATACATTTATTTAAAATGAATAAATATAAATAAATAATGCTGGACTTTTTCACACCGCATCATCTAGCCTCAAACTAAGCAGAGCTTGTATTATGGGAACTACTTGACTGATATACTACTTATATTAATTTTTTTGTAAATACATACATAGAAAACACCCAGACCAGAGACAAATATTTGCAGATGATACAAACATTTGTCGGGAATCGAACTCGCAACCACCTGCGGGAATATCAAATGTAGTGTCTAGACAAACCTAACATAGATTTTAAGATACTACCGACTTGTTTTTGTACCTACTCAGTTTGCTATAAAAAATAAAATTAAAATAAAATGTAGCTAATATATAATTGTTCATATATAACTTGCAAAACGCGGGCATGTCTTAAGGGAGATCTAATCCAGTGAACTTCTTGCGACTGACGATGATGATGTCAACACATCAACATATCAGTACATCATGAAAACTCATCATCTTGTAAGGGCGCAGTAATCGTGATCCCATGTGGGGTGTCTAATCAGCTATGAAAATTAGGTTCCGTATCTTACGCTTTGTACTGCTAATGTGGAATTTAATTACTATTTCCAAATATTAGGTAAGCTTTTGATGCCAGGAAGCGATTTGATGTTTAATCAGGACTGTAATAGCATACATTTGATGTACATCAATTGATTTTGTGACGGGAATGATAAGGATTCGAGGTAAAATACGTAGGTTGGGGATACGTAAAGTATTCCTTCTTAATTAGAAAAAAAGGAGGCGAAGCTTGAAATTCTAAATAATAGTTCAAGCTAAAAAATATTTAGTTTCCGTCAAGAGTGAGTCATCATCACCTTTTAAATGTCCACTACTAGTCACTGTGTAGTCCGGTAAAGTAAGGGTATATTTTAAAAGCCATATATAACTATGATTTCCGTGCTATTGCGATACAGTCGAAACGTCGGGAAAATTATAAAAAAGGGATACGCGAACGGAAAACCAGTAAAACTTATAATAAAGTTTTTTTTTATAAATAAATAAATAAATAAATAATGCTGCACATTTTCACACAGCATCATCTAGCCCCAAACTAAGCAGAGCTTGTATTATGGGAACTACATGACTGATATACTACTTATATACATTTTTTTTTTGTAAATACATACATAATATACATAGAAAACACCCAGACCTGAGACAAATATTTGCAGATACAAACATTTGTCCCGTGGCGGGAATTGAACCCGCAACCTTCTGCGTCCCAGGCGGACCTTCGCCCACTGCGCCACAGAGGTCGTCAAATGCTGGTTATTTTAATCGATTTGTAGGATGGATCTAAGATATGTTTTATCACCACTAATCGCTTGGGCTACTGCAAAAGACAACTTTATTGCAAAAAAAATGTACCTGCATCTTCCGTCTTTGGCAACCAAGAATCTTCTACCATACGAATATAATTTTCATACCTGAGTGGTATAAACATTATATTCATCAGTGTACTTTAAGCCTCCCCAAGCGTTATTCAAACAAACCGCCTAATTCTTAATTAGGCAGATAACCGGCAATTTTGTGTTTGTTTTTCATCGGTAAGACGTCAAATATGACGTCAGCGGTGACGTACCGTGCATCCGACAGTTGATAGGGGTAGCTTCCGAGAGAGAATAGACCCAATGCTTATTCTGATATCCTAATTTAATGAAGAACATGACTCTGTCCATGACTTTGCTCGGGTGGTACATGGAAAAAAGTGGCCATGTAATATCCTATAACTTTATGTTCTAAAAGCTTCTGCCCACAGCTTCGCCTGCGTGGTACACGGATAAAAAGTAGCCTATGCGTTATTCTGGTGTATAAACTATATTACTGTAAAATTTCATCAAAACCCGTTTAGTAGTTTTTGCGTGAAAGAGTTACAAACATCCACCCTCACAAACTTTTAGCGTTTATAATAGTAATAGGATTCTCTGTGGGTTTTGTATTGAATAGCACTGATGGCCTAGTGGGCTGTACCCCGACTTATAATAAAGTTTTTTAAGGACGTGAGTTCCAATCCGGTCGTTTAATGGATACCCGGCTGTTATCCTTCGTGTTCGAAGAAACAGGCCACCAGTGTTATCCCCGTGATAGAGCTCCTCAGATTCATACTCAATACACAGAGCTGTGAGGATACCAAGTAGGGGGTAGTCAAAGACACATCCAAATATTATATTTGGCAAATGTCTCCGTTTTGCATAGTAGTTAGTATTCCACGTGTCAGGTTGCAAGCTCATCACCATTTATTACAACACTAACCGATGGTATATGCCTTCCAGTAATTTGTTGAATGCCTGTTCCAAATAATCTCATTCAAATCGGTTCTGCCGTTACGCAAATTATTAAAACTACAAATATTCAAACTTTCGCATTAACATTTTTTTTTAAATTAAGCCGTAAAGGTTGAACCTTAAAAGGCACACCTTTTATTCGGGTACAACGCAAGTGAATCCAGTGTCAGAAGCTAGATAAGAGAGAGTTATAGGGAACGAACTAAAATATTCTGGCTGTATATTAAATCATTAATGTTCCAAATATTATAAAAAAAATCTTAATATTTTTTATTTAAAAGTAGTGTAGCCGCCCGCTTCAACATATCTGGCCAAATTGTATGTCACAAAAGTCAAAATGGCAGCAAACGGTAAAAAATTTTTGGGGCCGATTTGCATTTATTTTTAAATACTTTTTGTGATTTATCTGGAATAAAATGCTTCCTAGCATTAAGCTAGCCTATGAACTATAATTTTCATTAAAAAAACTTATATTTTATGAAGATGACTCTCTATAATTTCCTTTGTTGTTAACATAGGCTTCGCTCGACTATCACGATTACCACTGAAATATAACTCGGCATCATAAAGCCCGTTTAACACGCACACTAGGTATGCGCGATCCGCATTCCGTACCTATACCCGTACTTCATGTAAAGAGCCGGTGCATATAAAAGCTGTCTAGAAAGTTTTCTGTCGCGCTCGGATCGATACCACCACAGATCAACTTATAGTATCTACCAACGTATTAAAGTTTCACTACAAAATATTTAAATATTAATAGTGCTTTATAAATTTCAATCAAAGGCTTTCGTGTTACTGTCCATCTTTTAGGAGAATATAACTGTCGTAAAAAACCCTGAGTGATGAATATATTTAATGCATATACCTGAACATAGAGACCACATTATGTACGAATATAATCAATACTATACCAGATTTCACAAGAAATGTTTTGGCTCTCAACCGAGGCTCAAAGCTTATTTTACATTGAAAGTCTGGAGTGATACAGACCCAACGCTTCACAACGGGGAATTACAAGGGGGTAATGAACGTAACAACAACTAGTTTCACTTGTTAATTTGGGTTATTATGTCATTTGGATTTGGCCTTACGTGTGTGTAACGAAAATCATATATGACGTGCTTCATGAAAAAATATGGTTAGCTGTTCGAAACGAACCGTAAAAAACTAGGTGTAGAAAAACTTAAGAAATGGTATTTTTTTAAATTTTCGCGGTTCGTAAACATAATTTTATTATAAGTTTCATACGGGTCTTTATCGCGTTTAGCTTTTTTATTATTTTACTTCTTATTATTATTTTCATACTTGATTCTGCCCGCAGCTTCGCCCACTTGGTAGGTTGATAAAAGTAGCGTATGCTCGTCTTCAGGCTTCAAACTATATCCATATCAAATTTCATGACAAACGGCTCAGCGGCTTAGCCCGGAAACATATAGATATAGTAATTTCTGATATAATTTTAGTGACTTAATTAATACTTATGGCCAAATCACACCCCCTAGGGGTAGTTTTGTAAAAATAAAAGATACGTAATTTATTATTTATTGAGCTTTGTGTGAATCGAACAAGAATAAAAATACCATACAAAAACTTTAGAACTCAATTGCACAGCCTAAAAGGTAGTTTAGAAAAATAAAAAAAATATTTAAGTTTTATTATTTATTTAGTAAAGTTTAAAGTTTACTTGTACCAAGTTATGAGCGAATCTTACCAAGGAATAACATTTTCCATAGAAAATTAACCACCCTATTTAACCCCTATAGGGGTTGCTTTCAAAAATTAGATTAGCCTGGTGTTATTCCAGAACCTAAATTACCTGCATTCCAAATTTCATCTTATTAGATTTAGTAGTTACGGAGATACGTGGTAATAAACATTAACACACACTGACTTTCGTATTTATTATATTAGTAGGATACTTCAATCAACCCGGCTGTTGCAACATAGTCAAACCCCCGAGAAAATAATAAAAACTAGTTAACACGATAAAAACCCTCATAAAACTTATGTATGAAGTATAAAGAATGTGATGAGGATGAATGAAGCGAAAGAGTAATGCCAGGATCGTAGCAAGTGGAAATCCTTGGTCTCTGCCTACCCCTCCGGGAAACAGGTGTGATTATATGTATGTATGTATGTAAAACTTATGTTCATATTTCAGAAAAAGAAATGATGATTGTGTTTTTAATCATAAATGTTTTGATTTGATTTGAAGAAATGGTATTTATTCTACATGAAATAATTTGACGGCGAAAGTACCTACTACCACCGTACTTATTTCTGTCAGCAAGCAGCAATGCTCGCATTGTTGTATTCCAGTTTAAAGAATAGGGGTCGGTGAAATTGCAGGGGCAAAAGGCTTTAAAAGCGTTGTTCTTGGAGTAGACAACGTATCAGCATTACCCCTGGTGTTAAAGATGTTGCGATGAAAGATGATGCGATGCTAAAAATTTAACATTCATGTTGTTTTTACAAAAACGCGCGTTTTATAACCTTATTCGTACATATTGTAAAACGGGAATTTTCACGTACTGCACTATCGGTGAAGGCACCGACTAAGTTTCGACTCATTCCGGGTGTCTTCATTAGCGACTTTCTCTCTCCTTCTGAAAATTCCCGTTTTTACATTATGAATAATCAAGTTCACGATAGTTTTTGGATTAAAACCTTATTAGTGTGCAATTTCTATATTTAGTAAAAATTACACAAGATTTATTTGATAAAGTCAATCTAATATCCACAAATTAGCCTCCCTTCGTGTTCAGGTTTACCTTGTATCGGTTAATTTCATTAATTTCCCTCCCAGCACGCACTAAGAAGGCTGTCCCTTGGAGTTCCAATAGGGATTTGCTCCCAATTATGTATTAGAACTTGGCTATATCGTCTCGTGCGTGATCCCGCAAGGGACTTAGGACTTTTGTATGTGCACGCATTTGACTGATTGTTTTGAAAGGAGTTATGTATTACTCACTTGGCTACATCAAATAATCACTGAACACATTACATAAATACTAGAACCAAAGTTCAGTTAGTAAATCTGGAATTAATTTTTAATCTGGAAGACACCGTACGGTATTCCTTATAAATGGCGTCACAGAAAAAAAAGTGGGCTATATCTTCTATTTTTTTATTTTGAACGACGACCTTTATTTAACCATGTGCGATGCCGATATAAATTCAGTGATAAGATGATGCATGTAAGCGAATAAATCCGTTATTACAATTAAAGCTTCTTCACTCCGTCACGTAGTCCTGCCGCACGCACGTCACGTCACAGTGCGTGGTTCGGGCTGCCTGCGGTGATTTACCGCGTGCAGTATGTCCTCACCTTTATGGCGCTGACACGCTCGATTTATAGACCGTGTGCACTGGCTAAACAAATCCACTGGTTACGGTAAATGGAGCATTTATCGACGTTTCAGCAGAAAGTCGACTATTTTATATCATTTCAATTATAGAGTAATTTTATACGAGCGCTTTTGTAACTTTATCGTTCTATGAATACAGCTGAAGAGATCTCATACAATATCAGTTATACAGCGAGTATTTCAGTTCATTAAGTACACAATAACCAACTTTAATTTATTCCCCTTCGCTATAGATGTTTCCACATTTTCAATAAACTTCAAACTCCAACGGGGCTTTGATTATGCTCGTTCACCTCAATAACCGTGGGTTCTTTTAGAGAAAACTAAACTGTTTTCAGTGCGCTTCTGTTTTCGCTCCGCAATTAAACTGCTGTTAAACTTCTTGCAGCTGTGTTTGCGGAGCACCTGAACGGTCCGCGAAAGTTGTGCGGGCGCCCTGTTCCTTGTTTGCCAGCTAATTATCCCGGTTTCGGAGCGCAGTCAGCTCCCGAAACGCTGACCCGATCTAAATGGTCAAACGGGGCTAAAAGCCTTTCACGGCTCCATTCAAACAAGGCTTCCGAACCACCCCGTAACCATAGTGACCGCCCACAGCGCTCTATTATTTCATTGTAGCGACATTCATATCGTCACGTGTAGCGATGGCTCGATTAAACGAGGGTCTGCCCGAAGCCAGATCTGTCAAGTCTCCTTTCAAATTAGAGGCCACGGTCCGGCGTTCGCACTTCACGCGACGTTTAAAATCAAAAGCGCAAAGGGGTTACGTAATCCGGACCTTTTTGCCTACTACTTATGTTTGTGTGCATGTCTCGTCTTTTGTCACGTATTCTTAATTAAGAGCCGCTGTGCGACCCCGCTTGTCACATTTTCATATCGATTTCTGGAGGGTAAACTCGTATGCCATTCAGGGCCAATACAATCTGAATCGATTGGATTAAATTTCTTAGTCAATAAGCTGAACATCGAAAATGAATCTGCAAACGGCCCCTCTGTTTGGTAAACGGAAGTGAAGCCTAATAAACCGGCGCTTAACCTCTCGCGACAAAGCCGATACAAAGTGAGTGACATCCCGCCTCTAAAGAGATCTCGCGAAAAAAATCAGCGGCAGCGACGTGTCAAAGACACCGCGAGGCGAAGAGGGAGAGGCCCTTTGTTGCCTATCGAAATATTTTTTAAAGCTTAACTCCTTAGTGAATTGAGAGATTAGTCTTTTTTGAAGAGGCGACCGATCCCTGGGGTCGCGCGATCGTTCTCTTAGATCTCATTCCCGCGGATGCTCTATTTGATTGTTATTTTTGTTACTCTTTCCCGTTTTATCCGACTCTAGGATTTGAAGTGACAGTCGACGATTTGCACTCGAGCGCGATAAGTGTTTTCCAACGTTTTTTTAAGAAGCTTTGTTAGTATTTTTCTTGTTGCTTTCTTATTTTGTATTTTTTAACAGGACACGAGTGGACTTTAACTGCGAAATATTAAAGGTACGAGTACTCTTCAAAGTGCTCGTTTGTCTCAGAATTGCTGACAAATATATTTTTTGAATTATTTCGATAAAAAAACACAAATATGTTTTCTCAGGACAGAATTGTGTATTATGTAATTTAACTCCATAGTCATGAACCGAAGTTATTAATTATAGTGTAAGTGAATGCTCGCAAGTTCATGAGTTTTCGATAGGTAAATGATAATAGATAAGTGTAAGGTAGGTAGATACCTACTTACCTTACATTTATTTTTAGGTACATTTAAATTTAAAATATTTTTTTTTGGGTACCTACCTCATTCTGTCTTGTCATCCTTTTCTTCTCAGATAGGTAGGTACTTACTACTAATGCCTACTTATTTAAATTGCTTGTAAGACAATTCTGTCAAATTAGGTTTAGCTTTGGGGGGTGTTGTACGGAATAGCTACCAGTATATTATAACATAATTGTCTCAACTTACCTTAGTTCCTTAGAATCCTACTTCTAAGTACATCACCAAACAATATTGTAATCTTCTAATCTGGTGGCAATGTACCTACATAGATAGATAGAAAATAGAAAATACTTTATTGTACACCAAATAACATATCAGCTTAGTTAAGTACTATCAACTTTAACATCAACTTTTTACATAATTACTTACTTAATTTTACTATCAACTTTTTACATAATTACTTACTTAATTGTAGCTCACTGTTACCTCAACAACCCACTACTACATCATTTATAAAATTGGGGTAATCTGTTATTGGCCTTATGCTTGATACAAATGTCTTTTTGTCTAGATTATAAGTTAAAGCAGTTGATTACCAATAAACAAAAAAAAATATATACGTTACTAATTCACGACCTTATACATAAAGTGCAAAAAGCATACTTTTTTTTATAAATCATTTAGTGATTGCTACGAAACTACTACCAATTACGTATGGGAGGAACAAAATTGGAGCACGTTATACCGTTATGCGTGTCGACACACATATTACCATAGGCATATTTACATTCCATCTCGGACAGCCGGCATAAAGCCGCAAGAAAATATGCAAATGACTATAAGGCAGTAGGTAAGCGCTCGTAAGCCGTGTAATTATTCACGGGATTTGCAAATCTCGCTAGGAGTGCTCCGGTTCCAGTCGCGAGTAAACTGACCCTCAGAAAACACATATGCTGAGCGGTGGCCGGCTTAGCGGACGCTGATTTCGAGTAGATTCCCCTTTTTGCTTGCCTGCGTCGATTCCTTGGCGTGCGATGATCGATACCCCAGCTCCGCCGCCGGCCGCGACCCTCCGCCCTCGCTCTTAATTAGGACTCGGAATCTGTGGCGGACACACACACACACACACACACAATCACATGCGACCTCGTTGTAGGATAATGTTAATCAACTTTCATTATGCACTAAGGAATTATATGGGTGTGCCTGAGGAGTCATTATCCTAGTTACGGCCGTGTCCCCGGCCAAGAAATCATACTTTATTATGATTCCGCGTTTGGCGCGGGTAAAGCGTGGCATCGCGACTCGTGACTTCGCATTAGAATTTACTGCGCATATATCATGGAGCACCTCCACTTTATACCATTGTCTACACAGTAACCGCGGGGTGATTAACTTTTGTTGTATTCGTCTCAAAAGGCGGTCTATCCTCCTTTCTTAATCTCAACAATTGAGCAAAAGAAATGTATTTGTTCCTTATGTATATGGCTTTTAAAGCTGTTTTCGATGACTATAAATTAAGTTTACTACAAACTATGCTTTTGTGAAAAGTTGTTTCAAAAGTCGCCTAAAACATTACATTTGAAGGCTCCATAACACAAGTTTAAGCTATTGTTTAACATCTGATACCCGCCAAATCCTTGAGCAATCGTGCCCTTTAATAGTGTACTCGACTCACCCGAAGACTAAGGAGGCTATTGAGTT
This sequence comes from Perizoma flavofasciatum, assembly GCA_958496245.1. Classification (NCBI taxonomy): domain Eukaryota; kingdom Metazoa; phylum Arthropoda; class Insecta; order Lepidoptera; family Geometridae; genus Perizoma; species Perizoma flavofasciatum. The sequence goes on along the minus strand of OY292425.1, from coordinate 4,114,361 downwards.
ATACCCCTTAAGCTAAGGTTATGAGGATAAACCACCAATAAATCGTTCACTTTGAAAGGTATTTAATTAACGCATGTAATAATATTTAATTGATCAAGGCTTTATAGTTACGAAATAACTCATATCTGTTTTTTAAATACGTTTCCTCAGGAAATGGTCGAGATAAAACCAGATGAATGAAATTAAATAAAATTAATTAAAATATCCCACAATATTAATGTGTGTAATGTTCAAAATAAGTGTCGTTTTCACTAGTGAAAAAAAATATATCATATCAAAAAAGCCTACTTATAGGTAGAACTAAACAAAAATACCCCACGTAAGATGCTGATCTATCTAAACAGTTCAACATCTCGCCAAAAAAGATTCAGTTTTGCATTAATGCTAGGAAGATAGGCTACCTATATAGTACTAGTGTTCTGCTGACCCTAAAGAGTGACGTAACAAACTATATAATACAGACACAAATATAATAATGTTTAAGTAATCAGATAAAAACTATAAACATCCAACAGACTCATACATAATCATGACCCGACACTAGGATTCCCTGTATCGTGGTTATCAGGAACTAGAAGTACTCATGTACCACAATACCCAGACCCGAACAAACATCTGAAGAATATGCAAATATTTGTCCTACTGCGGAAGTCCAACCCTAGCGTCATAGCTTGCTTCTTGCCCGCCATACTATCGAATTCTTCAACTGTGACAAATAATAAAAGAAATTGCATAATCATTAAAAACATCAGAAACAATTTGTGCAAATCATAAGAGCGCGGAATACACCCAATATCACTGTTTACATTACACTGTGTCTAAATTACTGCTATGATAAATGAAAATTCTTAGTTCATTTTCTTCACGCGCAATTTATTTATCCCGCTAAGACTGTGAAACTCCACCAGTTTCATCGGACCTTTCACACGTTGGGTAGCCCTTGTTATACTGTTTATCAGTAGGTGGTGTGATGTGTCTAATTATAGTGGTAAATAGCTCACGTGTGTTCACGGGCCCTTGTACTAATTTAATAGATGAGGTGTTCACATTAATTACAAAGAACGTCGAGACCAGCTCACTGCGGGTTACTCGCGAACAAATTAATAAGATTATTAACTCCATCCGACAAGTCATTCTTTCTCGTACGTGAGCGTGTGAGCGTCGATACAAAGTTTGTGAAAACATTTTTTTGTTTATATAGCATGCAATAGGATATAATTGGAAGCAATGTCAGTTGCTGATCTCATTTCTCATTTATCATATTTAAATTATAACATCGTTAAATATATTTATTTAAGTAAAATGTTGCAAGTTTCGCAGATATCGGAGACTAAGAAGCTTTATGATTACATCTCGATTCGACTAGATAGCAGGTTTGCGATGACCTCTGTAGCACAGTGGGCGAAAGTCCGCCTGAGGCGCAGAAAGTTGGAGGTTCAATTTCCGCCGCGGGACAAATATTTGTCTCAGGTCTGGGTATTTTCTATGTAATAGTGTTTATATTTTTACATAAAAATGTACATATATAAATAGTATATCAGTCATGTAGTTCCCATAATACAAGCTCTACTTAGTTTGGGGCTAGATGCTTGGGAAAGAGAAGCTTTTAAGCGATAAGACCGTATGGTACATTAATTAAAAAAAAACATATTTGTTTATGATATTCAAAAAACTATTTTCATTCATTCAAACCTAGACGATTTGTGAAAAACCAGTTTATAGCTAAATATTCCTGGTGGAAGGCAGAAATTGTTAAAGAATGTGAAATCGTACACAACTTGGACAAACTCGCCATAGCCTTGTCTACGCCGTAGCAAAATTGCTACGGCACCAAAGTCAAAGTGAAATAATTGAATAAAATACTCCTTACGCTTGGTTATTTTTCTTAAATATAACATAAATTACTTATTTCCTTACTCGTTTTCTCTCAAGAGTTATTAATAGCAGATAAACAAAAACTGCAGTGTACCGCAACCCGTCCGAACCTCGCGCCCACACGTGATTGATCGTTAATGAAGTGGGGTGATAGTTATTAATGACGCCCGGCTCCGCCCGGACTTGCACTTCTTTATTCACCCACTAACACCTATTAGCCAACCGTCCGATACCATTCGACCACGATATATCATCCGATATGAACGTATCAATCAATTTGCCGTAGTATAACATGACGTCATATTTCATGGATGAAGTTCTGCCGATCTGGCGAGAATTGGAAAATCCTGTTACTCCGGTATAGGTATTACCGACGACTTAGTTTCTTTGAATCAGTTTTGTTATTACAACGGAGATACTTTTCATTTAAAATAAGACATGATTTCAAAGTTATTGAAAATTATTCCATGACAATAGCTGGAAGGAGAACCATTTCAAAGTCATCATCAGTGAAGGGTTCTGTTTTATTTCAATTAGGCCGCAATCACAATGAGTTTTCAGGCCGCAGCAGTTACTCTATCGTCAATTTAAACAGATGTCGTGTTAAGGAGGTCCTTTAGAATATTTCGTAAAATTTAAATTGCAAATTAGCTCGGCGGCAGGTGCAGCCTCGCGATTGAATGTCGACTTCTCTTTCTAAATCGTACAAGAAAACCAAACCTCTCCTTCCCACCCTACTCCTAAAATCAACGAGTAATGAACGTCAACAAATAAAACTTGAGCGTTACTAATTACTCGGCCCGCTCAAACGAAGAGAGGTAATTTTTGCACTCTATTCCGAAGAGAAAATCTTGAAGCTAATGGCGTTAATTTTAAAAGAGGCCGATGACTGTGATTTTTCTTCTCTGGACTTTTCAAGTGATTTATTGGCTGGGCGCGTTGGTTTTAGCATTTATGTAGGGTGTGCAAATGTTAGTCACACACTAATCTAGTGGTCTCGCCACTAACAGCGTGATTCATTATAAATGAGCGGACAACGCAGGTACCGCAGCCCAAATTAAAGTTTTGCTCATCAGTAGTGTGTACATTGTAGCTCCGGGTTTGGCAGGCCGATCACGGAGCTACCGGCTTAATGAATGAAGAAATTCCGAGGAGCCCCTCACACGTGCCCCTCGGCACTAGCCTCCCTTGCATAGATTGTAAACTTTGAGTGTAGACACAGCTTTGACGACCCGCTCGTCAGTAATTTATCTTTGGAAAAATACTAAGATGACCTTTTTACATAAAAATAGAAACGAATTTGGGATATAGAATTAGAAATCATTTAATCTATATCGTTGTTACCCATTTAGGCTGCGGTAGCCGAATTAGCTTTTCCATTTTGAAGCGCGTCTTGCCTCCGTGCCTCCATCAATTCGCTCCCTTGCCCGGCGCCGAATCGATAATAATTAATTATTTTTGACATAATCACAACCAAAATCCATTCTCTTTTTGCTAATTCACGTCCCTATAATAAAACGGAGCGACGCTTTTAAGGCTCGCCGGGGTGAAATTGATAAAAAATAAATAAGGCCGCCACAACTTTTTGCCAAGTCAAACAAAATTAGCTGTAGCTTTTGCAACCGGGCGCTGCAAGATTAATAATATTACAATCTTATCTTTGCTGGCGCTAGACCATTTCTCAGAAGAGACCTACGTTATCAATCTATAGACTTGAATATACAAAAGATTCAATGATCATATCGAGGAAGTAACCGAAACCCATATTCAACAGAACTGACAGGGGATCTTTGTCATAAGCGCACAATCGGCGGGACACTGTGTCAATATTGGACACCTCCCATAATAGAACCAAGATTCGGATGTGGGCGAATGTCGGATACAACATAGCTAATAGATGTTTGAAGACCTTTCGAATCGATACTGTAAGTTTGAACTACGTATGGAAAGTTCATCGAAATACCTCTCTCTAGTTATTCTGTAGATAGTTCAAAGTCACGGAGTAGTAACTCCCACCTATAACACTTAGATAAAAAGTTGTGAAACATCCAATGAATGACCGCCAATATTATTAAATACCTACCGTATGCCTTACACTGTAAGCTTACTGTGAGTTCCAAATATCGGGTAGGTGCTTAAAAAATACATGGTGAAAACATTAGCTCCGCCCGCGGCGGGGTCGGTTCGTGATTAAACCCAGCGAGGCATGCATAACGAGGCCGGTATGTTTAAACGCTTACGAATACTTTCCAAGTTGGTCCGGACAGCGGTTGAGGCGGGTATACTGCTGAGGCGCACACCTGCGCTTGTTTACCGCTAAGACTCTCCACCGCCGCAGAGATGATGTAAGTATTGTTTGTTTAGGCAGCCAAGGGGGCCCTGACCCACTTATAATACATTAATAATACCGAAATTAACCAATCGATCGCATAAATTCAAATCTACTTCCTTAAACAACATCCCGTTTTATTCCGCATTAATATAGCATAATAGAAACGCTACCCGAATCCCGAAACTCGAAACGGTTAAGACTCTCGACCGAAATTAAATAATATTTTGAAGGGATTAGTATCATGATTGGACGGACACATGCTAATGCAAGAAGTTTTTAATTAAAACCGTCCGCTGTTAAGAGGCTGCGTAATGGCTGATCCTCAGGAGGGATCCGATATTGGGTGTGTGTACGGCACAAGCCAAAACACAAACATATTTAGGTCCGGTGCGTTGCTAGTGTGCTCTGTGGCTAATCACTGCCCGGGAACGAAGCACTTGTATACGCTACTCTATAAATACCTACCCCTTTCTTGTTAATAACGTTCCAAGCTCGAATATAAAGATGAAAATTTATTTGTGTTTTGTTATTTTCAGATGCGCGAGACTGCAACGACGAGGACTCTAACAAGGTAAATAAGAACGTTACCGCGAGTAAAACGTTTAAACTAAAAAACAACATTCAGAAAGCACTCGGCGCCCCCACAAGCGCAATCCAAACTTTGGCGACGAGTTTATGGCCTCTGTGACCGCCAAAAGTCGCCGAGCAAAAGTGCAAGCTTGTTTACTCATATATCAGCGGTCGGTCGACATTTCTTTCCGATAAGCTTCCCCTGCTGCCAATAAAGTGATTAAGTCACAAATCGTGGCGGCCTGGCGCCTCTTTACTCACGATACTGATATACCGTTACCGGGGAACCAATATTGCTTTTTTATTTTATTTTTTTCTCGCTCGATTTCTTTCTGCTTAGTTTGTTACCCCAGTTTTAGGATTCCGAAGACAAGTGATTTCTTAGTGGATAAAATTTGGTACGCAAACGTTGTTTACTTAGCCCAAAAACGAAAATCAGTAAGTAAAATATAAAAGTAACTGGAGCGTATAGCTTTTAGCATACAAATATAAGGGCAAACAATAGCCAGCCAAAAGGATAATACGCTTGCGGGTGACGGTTCAAATGTAAAATCTAGAATAGCGGCGGTCTAAGGACGTTGCACAAATAAAACCTAAGTATTTTAGGAAGGTTTACTGACCTTTCAAAATCACGCAATCCTCAAGGGTCCATGGGCTAGAAAAGCATTGCATCAAATAAGTCTTGTATGGTATAAGAACTGTGAAATTGACCAAGACCAAAAATGGCGATTTTGGCCAGCGATGCGTGCGCGCGCGCGGCCGTCACAACCCCTTCGAACGGGGGCCGGAGGAAACGTTATCCTGCTAATATCACTAGCGGAGAACGATCGTTCGCGACGCGAAGAGAAGGCTTCTACTCCGTCTACTTTTAGAAGATACAGCGATGATATGTGCGATGCGATCGTGGTAGGAGCAAAACATTTTTAATTTGTGGCGCGAAAGTCCAACTTCACGTAGCCCTATATTCGGTTACGGAAATTACAAAGGACAGTAAACCAACCCTTGGATTAGCAATAGATATTTAACTATGCAACGTTTAATATTTAAATAATAATAAAATCAGGCGAAAACATGCTTTTGGCGTAACCAGTAACTTTTTCGAAATCTTGCATGAAAAATACAATATGGGTCCCTTCAAGGTAAGAGTGAATCTTCTTGACCTAACCTTGTCATGATTCATCGTTGACCATATCATCACTTACCATCAAGTGGTATTATGAGCAAATAAGAAGACCTTCGTTTGGTCAATAATGATTTGAAAAAAATGTGAAGGTCAACACTGAAAACTATTTAAATAATTGTTTTATCAATGTTTTAAAATATATATTTTATGGTGTTGTTTGTTTTTTGCTACCAGTTTTCGTCTCTTACCAATTGGGCTGTTCCCCACTGAACGGCTCTATTACAAATAAATTGCCCTTAGAAATCGTTCCGTGCGTTATAAATTTCATACGTGCTGAGAAATGACATACGGTATTATTTATTACGAGCAGTTTTTTCGAGGAAATACAAAGAAGACATTGTGATGTAATTGAGCTACGTTTTATTGGGGCACGCCACAATTTGAAAGCAATTTCCTATTGTAAAAAAAATATACTTTTAATTTGGGAATTATTTCCATTTCTATTTGCTACTTGTCAAAGAAATATTTCAAAGGCTTACATCGATAAATAAAACTTGATATATTAACTTTATACTTTGTTTCTGGCGTATAATAAAAAAGAATGGACTAATAAAGGTTGTCTGGAAGAGATCGCTTTTAAGCGATAAGACCGCCTATTGTACTTTTAGTTATATTACTTTTTTGTTTATTTTGTTATCTTCTGGTGTACAATAAAGTATTTTCATTCATTCATTCATAAAGTTTCATATCATTTACATAAATCTCATATGTTATCCACTGGCTATTTTATTTTTATCAAATACAATGTTTTGTAGAAATAAATATTTGAAACAACTTGTACCCGTATTATTTACAGTCAGTCAGGAACCAATTGCCCCAATGTTTACACGTTGACAGCATTAGCCAGAGGTGCCATTAGACCTACAAATGACACTAAAATGAAATCTATTCATTTCCTCGAGTCAATCGTCGGTAGATATTGTTCAATTACACGCGATCCGCGCATTACGGGGGCCGCTAGATTGTCAGATCCGCGGGAATCCTGTTCAACAGACACTGATGCGCGTATATTTTCCGCGTTTTTTCTCATATTTCCTACACGGTGTGCACTGCATCCTATCTCCTTGATATTCGAATAATTAAAAAATACTTTATCTGAATGATTGATAATGTAAAGAAATTTTAGAAAATTTTGATACCAGGTGTCATGATCGCGCGAAGAACTAATTAAACCACAAAAAAAAAATCAAAAGTTAAATAATGTCATTTTTATGTAAGCTCATCCAACATTTTACAGGGCTCATATTTTTCCCCGACATTTACCAACTATCCCACGTTTCAACCCTTCCCGTCGGTATCAGTTTAGTCAATGTCGTTATGGCGTAGATGTCTGATAGCGTTGCGTATCCGCGTATCGGGGCCGCGGTGCCTGCCGGGTTAATTTGCTGCTAGGGATGTGAACCGGTGGTATTGTGGTATAGGAATCAGAGTCAGTGTCAGTTCAGTCAACATTGACTATTTACCTTTTATGGTTAATTCCCTCTCTTGATTTGGTACACCTGATACTGAATTATTCGGTAACTGGTGAACAGGTTTTACTACATTTTCTTCACACTTTCAATTAACAGCTACAGTATTTTGTAATAATTCGAATTTGAGGTAGAAATAATAACTACATAGACAACACATCATGACTTATGATGAAGATATTTCACAGTTGCGTAACCGTGTATTCAACTTATGTATTTCGTCGTTATGAAAGAGAACTTAAAATGACTGACAGTATCCACCGAGGAGTCATTTGACAACCTCTGTTGCACAGTGGGCAAAGGCCCGCCTGAGATGCAGAAGGTTGCGGTTTCGATTCCCGCCGCGGGTAGAAATGATTGTATGATCTGCAAATATTTGCCTCGAGTCTGGACGTTTCTTCTATGTTTTCTTGTATTTATAACAAAAAAGTATATAAGTAGTATATCAGTTATGTAGTTCCCATAACACAAACTCTGCTTGCTTTATCTATTAACCTATATTATTTTTTAGGCTACAGAATCTGAAACCGATGATTTCCTAATACCACGTTGTAAAATCACTATTTTCACAAAGTTGATATGATTTAAAACGAATTCCGTCATTAAACATTCCATCAAATGAATGTTGTACGGCATTGTATTACCCTTTTTTTTTAATATACGTCAGAAGTCGGACACTTGACTGCATCCCTAGTTACCCCTTTGCTTATCAGGTCCGATCGGACGGTAGCATACACGTCCACTCGATACAGCTACGTGGTTAATTTTGTCAATGTCGATCAATTTGTTTGCGCTGTGTTTTGGCCAATGACAAATTAAGGCCATGTTTTACTTTCCAGGGTTGTGTTTTTATAATTATTTATTGTATACAGAAATAAAACAGAAATATATTAGGTGAGGCATGTACATAGGAGAGCTTAACCCTAAAAAGAGTTTTCTTCCAGCAAACCTTTCAGGAGAGATAGAGAAGTGATAAAGTTGGTAGGTGTACAAAGTCAGGAAATATACTTAAAATACCACTTTATGTTAATAAACTACATATTATACACAGATAGATAGATAAACTCTTTATTGCACACCAAAGCAAAATACAAAAAACAAAGGAATTTATAATCATAAAAGGTACAATGGGCGATCTTATCGCTAAAAGCGATCTCTTCCAGACAATCTTTGGATGGACAGGATAAAATAGAATCAAAAGATGGCGGTGTACGAGTACCTAAACCTATAATAATATATATATTAATACCTAAATAAATTATATATATACCTATATATCCTATATAATATACATACAAAAAATAATAATGACATAATAAGTATGTAATAATATAAAAAACTATTTACATACCTACACACTATTTTTTTATATAATGTACCCTCACAGATATCTGTTAGGATCTGAAGATCTCTATCGACCTCTGTGGCGCAGTGGGCGAAGGCCCGCCTGAGACGCAGATGGTTGCGGGTTCGATTCCCGCCGCAGGACAAATGTTTGCAAGATCTACAAATATTTGTTACGGGTCTGAGTGTTTCTATGTATAATATGTATATATTTACAACAAAAAAAGTATATAAGTAGTATATCAGTCATGTAGTTCCCATCATACAAGTTCTGCTTAGTTTGGGGCTAGATGATGCTGTGTGAAAAATGTTCAGCATTATTATTATTATTATTATCTGAATTGCAGTTGCATATTTACTTTTTTTATATTTGGCTGTTGATTTATAAATAAATAAAAGGGAATTTATTTACTTACACTTAAACATACCTAGCCTACGGACAATATAATAAGTAGGTATTTCAAATAGTAGGTATAGTGAGAAGGTATGTCTGTATGTAAGTAAATAGATCAAGGACTCAGCCACGCTTTTTTCAGCCTCGCCTACAAATGTAACTTCATGTATTTGTACATGTCTGTGGGAAATCAGTGGCTGGAGGTAGCCCGAGATTATCATGTCACACTTTGGGGGAGGACTATGAACAGCAGTGGACTCCTACAGGCTTTTAATGATGATGATGATAATATGACAGGTAATCGGTCTTCTGCATGGTTGTGTCATTGGTTCTTTCTTGGACACTGTGCGATCTAACCACATACAAAATTCGAAGACTGTATCCTTACCTCACACTGTTTCTTTAGATAGATAATACATTTATTTGTAACTACTTGTGAATTGTGTATAACTAAGATGGTTGTACTGCTGATGAGGTAAGAGCTACAAATTGGGATAGGAGTCAGCATAAAGCGCCGTAGACCTGGTAAAGGGAAGTAGCGCGCTGATCTTCCGTCCTCTCCCAATATCAGTAGCAGACAGCTTCAATATAAAACATAGAGTTTCTTAACCAGGTAGTTATATAATCTCAAAGATTAATAGTTCAATACATTTATTTACTTATTTTTTACAAACTACATCGGTCACAAGGTACATAGTGACACTTTATGATTTGCTAATAAAGTTTTTTTTAAAAATAAACTATTCATCTGACTATACATTATGCAAAGATAATAAATAAACGTCTTGCAATTATTTCTCCGTGATCAGACAGTAGTGGGGCGGTTTCTGTCATAATTCATTAGATGACCTTGGCTCATTCCTACGCAAGATTGATAACAGTGGAGGTTGGAGGCTCGTTAGCATGCCTTTGTAGATGCCCATCGATTATCAATTTGAGGATTACAATGCGCTGGAGACAAATTGCGGGTAAACCCTCAGGAGCTAAATGGACGACGCCTGCTGTAAAATATGGGAATACCATTTGAAGTAGCATTTTTTTCTGATAGTCATAAGATTTAAACCTAACGTTTTTCAATATAACTTTTGAAACTATCAAGGGTATGGATATGTTTTTTTCTTAAAACGTTTGGCTCGTGATCATTGTACATGCAACTGTGCCGAAATACCGGTAAAAATTCAAACTTTTAACCGTGTATCCGTCATTCACTATAAATATGGCGTAATGTACTCTATCTGCTATGTTTAAAAACCATGGAAACTAATCAGTTTACTTATTATTTTGTTATTTATTTATTATTAATGTTCATATAACTCTAAAACGTGTATCCATTAACTAAAAAATATGGCATAGACACTAAAACAATATTTTTTAGAACTTCTACGGCGTAGAGGTCTTCAAAATAATAATAAGAATCCATTACTCTGAGCAAACTAATCGTATTTGCTGAAACAAAACTGAAACCGTCTCTATAACGATCAAACAAATGACAGTCGCGACTAACAACCCCGTCTTTTAAATTAATAAATCGTTATAACAAGAAAATAAGATAAATGGGAATCAAACGACTTTGAAATTGCCTACGAAATGACACGTCTGCGACTATAATTTACTCCTTACTTTAAAGAATAAACCACTCAAATTGACTGCGTGGTATGATTATCAAAAAATTGGCTTATTATGAAACAATTCGCTCAGTAACTATCTTGAACGAATAAAAAATTTACGTCCGAAGGGGGACATTGGTTGTCGACAAATTGGTTCATAATATTGGTCAACGGTACTGCAATAGTGATTTATTAGCTTAGTAAACGTTTTAAATACCTAAGTAATTCGTGACGAGCTCTTTTTTGTAATGTAAACCATTGTTCAGACTTATTTTCGATTAATGACAGAAACGTCGTAAAATTGAATTAAGAAGACAAATTACACGTTTTTGTCATTCGTGGCAAGTAAAAATGCGTCAGGGAAAGGAGTTGTTTGTTTAAAATAATTATTGACGGTAGAAACTTCGTATAATCACTCAGTTTTTAACATTCTGCTAAAATAATAACTGCATTTCAAGTACTTCTCAAATGGCATAAATCCAATCCGCAATCGGCGCATCTCGTGTCAGCGTCTCGTGCGACGAATGTAAATGTTCTCTTTTTGAATTTCCTTCGAATTATAAAATCAATTAGGCGGGAGATGTCGTAGTGGATGAATTGATATTTTTTTCTTTTGTCTGATGCCAGCCAAGATTAACCAATATTGTATAGTCGATTAGCTTGCCGAACATCTTCGGAAATGGTAATTTATTTTTTGCTGGTTTTATAATGTATAATGAGATATTATGGTTATTATTTAAATGAACACCCAACAAATTAAAATCAATCTTTATGGAAAAAATAATACTGAACTTTTTAATTGCTACAAGTGAGACTAATAAATGAAAATTTGATTTTAAGTCACAATAACCCACACTTAAAGGAAATAGCAAGTATGGTTTTAGTATCTGCGGCCAAGCGAGAGGTTGCAGGTTCGATTCATCTTGTGAAAGATAAACATACTATTTTCCACTAGACTATGAATTAGGCAATTCTTTTAATAACTGACTATCAAAATATTTTCCTCTCAGTTTGCCATTAATTAAGCCAAAGACTGATAGTTACGCTAAAATTCTGGGAGGCATCCTTAATTGGATAAAAAAAACCCAATAAAGTATTCAATTATCTTTGTTTCAACAAAATTATTCATCGCTGAGATTAAAAAAACGGCGTCACGCTCCAACAGTCAAAAACAATACTTATTCAAATGAAACAAAAAGCAATTAACGGTGGAGATATTCCTCCATCCTCCGAGGATACAAGAGGAGAGATTATTGAAAAAATAATTAATAAATATTTATGGCGAGCCACCTGAGAAACAGGGACGTATTCCATTTTTATCCACTGCTCGAGTACGCATCTGCAGCGTTACAGGCAAAAGCGGTTTATTACAAATGCAAAATTTTCCATTCATATTCAAAATTTTATATCCCAATGTGGCCGGGAGAAAGCTAATTTATTCCGGGGGAGCGGCTAAGGAGACGGGCCGGCACCTCGCGTCTTGGGGAGGATTAGAAGGGTTGAAGCACTGCGAAATTGACAGGTGCCTGTCAAAAATTACAATTAATAATTGAGACTAACGCGGATGCAACTGTGACTCCTCTAATCAAGTAATCACCTAAAACTCTCTGTACTTTTTTTCGAATGAGTAGTACACTATCTAAAAACAGTTTACTAGAGTAAATAGAAAAGCACTGCGGGAGAAAGGTTCTCTAGCGACGACAAACCGAACGAAGCAGTGTAGGAAGGCCCCCCATGCCCCATCGAGTATGTAGCAGTCATCCCGTGATTACAGATCTTGCAACACAGTTGAAATATTGATAATTAAAAAGATAAACGCAATGAACACCCGTAAAAACTTATGTTTACTGATCGCAAAAGTTTGAAAAATACCATGTCGATAAAGGTAAATATTTTTCCGATAGCGCTCTTTGGGAGGGCTTTTGTCCAGCAGTAGACTACAGAGTGTTAATGGTTTTGAAGAAGATCAGATACATTACGTCTCATGCATGATACAGTAATTTGCAGAGTTTTAAAAATCACCTCAATAAATTTCATCAAATTTCAAATGGCTAGTAATTAAACAAGCTTATCTCGTGCCAGCATCCAATAACAGTACTTAAAGTGACGTAAATCCATACACTAGTCCACGGATGCCGTCCCTCTGCCCATATAACGACAATAAACATCGGAGCGCGCATCGATCACCGGTTTACAGCCGGTCGGTTAATGGCGGTAATCCACCACTAAGAGCGGTTTACTACTCTGTTACGACCGGCCAAATCTACTGCGTCTGTGTTATTTTTTTTTTAATGAAATCTGTACATATTGACTTCAGACATCTCAGCAGTGATCTTCGTTTAAAATAATAACAAAGTTAGTTCATACGCAATAATCGTTCGTAAATGATTCAATTTGGTAGTTCGTTCTTTCTATGTCCAGCAAGTGAATGGACTTATCAGGCCATGGAATAAAAACTGTGAATTTCTCTAGATTTCTATCTAACTATCTAATGAGCCAGTAACCGATTAGATTGAGGAAAGAAAATTAGCTGAACATTACATAGATAACTCTTTTGTGATATGACTTTGTCAAAATACTTTAAATGCCCTCGTAAATGCATCATAATCGACAGAGTGTAGAAGGGCACTGCTGGACATTATGTCTCATCCAAAAATTGCCGCAACGGGTGGCCGTTGCGACGACCTTGAAGATGTCAACGGTCTATCAAAATATTAATCGTCTAAATAATTGTACAGTTCATGTTAACTAATGACACCACTTAGTCAGGTCACTTGCCACTAAGCGGACAAGTTAATGTCCCATGAAGTGGGGCATGTCAAATAGGTAGTTATTTTACTGGGAAATTTCATGCAGAAACTAAAAAAATACAATAGTACAAAGAAAAAATGGTGAATAGACTGTGTAAAAGATGATATCGACGCTCCAACCGAATAAAGCGGTAATATCTCATTACGCCATTTTTTTTTATTGCATATTCGGATTTTACTCATGCGGATATATCACCTCATTTTTTAAAAAAAATATAAAACTATTCCTCACTGATTTATAGTAGTAGACGTCTTTATTCGTTCACAATTTGCCTAATAAAAAGAGCGCGAATATTATCACTAAAACACCTTACATTAAATCAGATAGCTACAAGTTCTATGAATAAAGGAGTTATAAAATGTTACGCCATTTTTCGGCTGCAAACGGATAATATTTTAGTGGTATTGTCATAAAAATATTTTATTCTTGCAAATATTAGACCCTAATATGTACTGTTAACGATATATTTGTGCAAATTCAGATGATTTTTAACCGACAAAAAAACGAAGTTCTTAAGTCGTCCTCTATTTTTTGATTTTCATCTGATATCTTTTTTCTAAGAGTAAACGTAGAAAAAAGTTTCGTAAGTTGAAAAACCACCACTGAGGGTAGAAAAATGGGGATGGTTTATTGGTTATCCACTATTTTTTTACCTTTGATCCAATTCTTTTGAAATTTTGCACACATTAAGTAGTTTTAATGACGCTACAACATGATAGAGACCTGAAGTTGATGATGATCTGATGATGGAGATGGAATACAATCGAGGGAACTCTTCAACTGTTTACAGCAGCTATTTTTAGGCTTATTTCATTCATCTTAATGATTACTTTATGATGAAGATTTGTAAGAGGTTTTATATGGATGTTTAAAAAAAAGTACTTTTAGAAGATATGACCGAAGATATGAAGACATGTACGAGAGTATGAGCAGCAGTCGCCAGGTTTCTCATCGAAGAAGAAATAACACGGCAGATACACAAAAAAATGCATTTAGCCTTCAAGCAGCTTATGACCAACTCATGTCTGTGCCAAGGTCTTTCTAAGTACAATGTCCTCATAAGCCTATGTGAAACATAGGCTATCCCTGTTCAATATCATACGATTTCTTAGGCAGCTGGTACTACAAAAGCAAGCCACTAAGTGTATCTACGAATCACGGAGCTAAATGATCTGATTCTGATGGTTCCGTAAATTAAATAAAATAACATCAGTAAAATATGAGATAATCCTAATTCCTATCCCATATAATATACTAGTTTCATAGCGTAAGAATAACTGCAAAGTTAATTTTGATTTATTTCTGATTAGTTTTTATAAAGTAATAACGTACTTATTATGGCATAAGATACCTAGATCTTAGGATAAAAGCCCTACTTAGCAGATGTACAAGCAATTTAGGTTTTATTATCTCGATATTTTGTTGTTTTCAATTGTTTATTTTCAAGTATTATTCTAGTAGTAATGAGATTGTTTCTAAAATCAAAAGTACCTGCAGATTATATAGGTTCCTAAACGTAGCAATTTCATTTCAGCTTTTTTGTTAGGTGCTGTAAAAATGTTACAGATTAGAGGGTTACCAACTACGCTTATTTTAAAAATCAATAATTTTGGTTCAGTTGAAAGCGATGATTTTATTTCACTTTGAATGATTAAGGAGTCAGTATAGCTTTCAGGAATAATTTTCCACATACATTATTTAATTAAAATATTTTTTTTAAAGCTTTTGCTTGTAAAAAACATATTTTAAGTTCAAATAACAAAATTTCAAAAACTAATAAAATATCAGATTGTTCTTCTTTATTTGATGGAATAAATCCTTGTTCTTCATAAAAGTTCAGTTAAGTGTCGATTATTGATTATATTAATTAAAATTAAATTCCATAAACTTATGCTTTACTGATATTATCTTAAAAAAACTAAAAGTTACAAGAGTTATTTTCATTTGAGATTCAAGCAGTATTATTAGGCAATATAAGTTTACTGAAATCGTTGCAAGTTCATTGCAAGCGAATAATGGCGTAACAGCTAAATACGCATCACTCATGCTAGGATAAATTTATCTCAAAATGTGGTATACGTTTTTTAACCACATACCCGCTCAATGATTAGGGACGAATAATACAATAAAAATAAACGTAAAGTAATTTACAAAAAAAGCTAAGGCACAATATAGGGCGAATAAATAGTTTTTATAGTTTTTTGTCTATAAAAGAAAACCTGTGAGGTTTTTGTGTTTTGTTTTTATTAGATTTAAAAGCTTTTTTTCCGCATCCAATGATATAGCATTCTTATGTATTCGTTTAAAGCATACGTTTAGAAACAGATTTTAACGTTTTTTGGCTCTCCTGTAAAATTTGGATTTTCATATAACCGCTTTATTCGGTTGGGGCGTCGATATTGAGAAATGAGTACTGAGTTGACGGCTGATACATAGGGCGCACTATATGTTTCCGGAATTAGCCACTTTCATAAACCATATTTAAAAAATAATGTCAATATTTTAAAATAGAACTCTCTGGCTGTAGAAAACAGTTTGTTTTATCTAGCTGTCACTTGGTTTGATATTGTTGCGTCATTTAAAAAAAATCGTGTCTACATCAACATGGATTTCACTCGTGAAAATATCGTAGTATGATTTACTACGATTTTAAATATAATTTAGCTTTTGGCAATGAAGCACCATGCAGGATGACTATTTACAGTTAGTTTGCAGAATGCAAGCGCGGTCGTGTCTATCTCAATGACGAATTTTGTGATGGTCGCCCATCGATCTCAGTGAACAACAAGAACTTCGATGCTATGCGCCGTATGATCGAAACAAACAGGCATATGACCTACCATAAGATTTGAGCATCCTTAGCCATAGGCATGAGTCAGATTCAATCAATCCTACACAAACATTTGGGTGTGAAAAAGTTGAGCTCGTTCGTGTGTATTTTACGCAAATTCGTTCAAAAAAGGTTAATATTTTTCGTAGAACCAAAAGTGAACTCTCATCGATCAAAAGCCTCATTCGTCACACGTATCAATGTTTATGTACTCAATCAAACATCGCTTTTCGGACAACCGTTATTTGAACCGATAACGCGTTATTGATAGGGCGTGTTTTTCACAAGCCGCGGGCGCCACTCCGTCTCTATTAGCGGAGTGCGTTTTGTACCGGAATGATTTGGTTATCGGGTGCAGTTTTGTCAGCGATATGTCTCGTGTCAAAATGAATGGCTACATGTTTTAGTGGAAAATGTAGCAGCTTTTTTTAATCAATGAGAATCATTATGTATTCTTTAGTACCTGTGCGACATTGTTCCATTTATAGTGTAACGAATATTCAAAGATTTGAATTGAGCTTATGGAAAAGCATAGGCGTGCATTTTTCTATCAAATGAGCAGTAACTAATTAATCACGCACCTATGTCTCTGTCTTACGAATTTCCCCGAAACGCAATCAGAAAAGTAATTAAAGGGGTCTCCCGCGCACATTTTCATAATCTTTACGATCCAACAGAAATTCACTTGTGCAATTTCATGGTGGAATTTTCATCGTGTCTGCGTCATAAATATTTTGTCCGATAAACCGTTCGTTCGACAGCCGCGAGGCGTAAGAAAATGTTAATTAACGAATCCATTGTTTTCCCGCCCGGCGGCTCCAAGATGGTGCCGCTTCCGTTTCCGGCGGGCCTGCTTCTTTATGTGCGTTTCCATTTTTCCGTAAGTCGGGTAAATCGTGGTGTTGTGGGTGCGGTGCGCGCTTGGGTATAATGATTTTAATTTCCTCTAATCAAGTGCCTTTGGCGGGGCTTAAGAATTCTAATCATGCACGCAGCCGCCTAGCGACCGCCACCGCCACCGCACACCGCGGCCGCAGCGGGTGACAGGAACATCACCACTTATTCTGATTGCGTCGAGTATGGCGCTGAATAATTAATATGCCTTTATTTTAACGGCGCGGAGGCTAAACAAAAGAAGCTTCGCATTAATTTGTGATTTCAAACCTCAAATCCCGGAGCTTTTGACAGCTGCTAAACTGTTATTGTTTGTGAGATATATTAATATAAATAAAGCAGTAATGTACCTGCCGGGAGATCACTGTCATCAATCCAATCAATCGACTACCAGGACGGGTCATACATGGAGTGAAAGTGGACAAAGACGTAAAAATAACGTATGCTGTCATGTCTTTAACGAAACTAGCTGAAAATATATTGACATGTTGGTAAAAATTACGTCGTTTTACGTGATCTAAAACGATAGCCGCAAAATAAAATTGCGACTGATAGTTGGATATTTTCAACGGGTAAAGTTTAATTATATCGGGGAAGCTTAAAACATCCCCACACCCTTTCGTTCAATTCGCACTAACGACCACATTTCGGTCGTCTAAATCACGGCGACGCCACTTGCAATTAATTTTTTGACTATAAAACGTAGCTTTCATTGTGATTACCAACTCAGTATGACAACAGATAGGGAGATGTTTACATTGTTATTGTAGCTAAAATCAGTATTCCGAGCTCAATCGTTCAGATAATGATAAATAGACATGACACCAATATATCGTAAGTTCGTTGAAAAAGTGGCCAACTCTGGTGTCGCAGTTTTTTAGCCTCTGTAAGACCTCCGACATGACAAGGTTAACCCTTCTATTATGTCTCCTTTGTTGTTTTAATTCATTGATGCTAGAAATTCACAATTCATATTTTTCAGAATTTATAATTCGGTATTAATTTTATTCTATTTATAGCAAATGCAGGCCACAGACAAACTTCAATAAAATAAAACCGGCCAAGTGCATGTCGGGCCAAGCGCAGTGTAGGGTTCCGTACTTGCCCGTTACAATATGCGTTAGGTACCTGTTTCACACAACTAACAACTTCATCTATGTTATTAATTTTTAATGGAATTTGTACAAAATTTTCCTTTTTACAAACTTTCGCGATTAGATAACATAATTATTATAAGTTTAACGGGTCGTTATCGCGTTTACCTTTTTTATTATTTTCCCGACGTTTCAACTGTATTGCAACAGCCGTGGTCACGGGATGACTGGAGTATACGGAGCTACCGTCGAGAAATAAAGGCAGTAGCCGCAACTACCCTCATTTCATCTTCAGAATCAGAAAAGTCCATGTTCATATTACGGCACATTACACTAACCGTATCACCACGGCTGTTGCAATACAGTTGAAACGTCGGGAAAATAATAAAAAAGGTAAACGCGATAAAGACCAGTTTTTCAATTCAATTCAATATATTTTATTCCATTAAGATACAATTATTGTACACTTGGAAAAGTCATTTTATCATTTTTAAGGTGGTGGGGTTATTATAGTTTATAAAATACATTATAGGTACATAATACATGCTAAAGAAGAAAAAAAAACAAACGAGTATGATTACATACAAAAGTTATCAGCTAAAGCTTCGTCAATGTCATAATATGATTTTGACATTAAAAAACACCTTATTTTAGAATTAAATTCCTTAAAATCTAAATACCTTACGTCCAAAGGCAATTTATTAAAAAAAAATATGTTTACGCATAAAAAGCTGTTATCAACTTTAGCAAGTCTATGTTTTGGAACAACTATATTATGTTTATTGCGTGTATTGTAATTGTGAATGTCACTTTTTAATCTGAAATTGTCAATATGTAATTTAGCATAAATTAAATTTTGATAAATATATTCGCAAGTAAATGTCATGATATCTAAATGCTTAAATTTTAGTCTACACGATTCTAATTTGTCAATTTGCAATATGAACCGTATCGCCCGCTTCTGCAACACAAAAACTCTATTAGACTGCGATGCATTTCCCCAAGCCAGTATACCATACGTCATCAATGAGTGAAAATACGCATGGTATACAGCCTTGGCAGATCGTATATCGCTCAATTGTCTTATTGTTTTTAATCTGAAATTGTCAATATGTAATTTAGCATAAATTAAATTTTGATAAATATATTCGCAAGTAAATGTCATGATATCTAAATGCTTAAATTTTAGTCTACACGATTCTAATTTGTCAATTTGCAATATGAACCGTATCGCCCGCTTCTGCAACACAAAAACTCTATTAGACTGCGATGCATTTCCCCAAGCCAGTATACCATACGTCATCAATGAGTGAAAATACGCATGGTATACAGCCTTGGCAGATCGTATATCGCTCAATTGTCTTATTGTTTTTATTGCATAAGCCGCCGACTTGAGTTTCCCTACTAGACTGTCAATATGGTTGTTCCAAGTCAATTTACTGTCAATTTGAATACCTAAAAATTTTACGTCATTTATTTTATTGATAGAATATTTAACAATTGTATTTTGAGCTGGTTCTGCCCCTTGAACATTTCCCAGAAAGAATCTAACAATGTTTGTTTTATCAACGTTTAAGAGTAAATTATTTGCCTTGAACCAATCATTAATGTTCAATATTAATTTATCTAGTTTCATACAAACTATTTCTCTACTTTTGTCGCTTACTACAATAGTAGTGTCATCTGCAAAAAGAACTATGTCAGTTTCGTTTTCTACACATGTCACAAGGTCATTTATATAAATTATAAATAATAAGGGCCCTAAAATGGACCCTTGTGGAACACCCATTTCTATACCACTTGATTTGGACTTAAAACCATTACATTCTGTAATTTGCTTTCTATTTTCAAGGTAGGACATGATAATGGAAAGCTCATTATTGCGAATACCATAGTGACTTAGTTTTGCCAGAAGAATTTTATGACATACACAATCAAATGCCTTAGAGAGGTCACAAAACAAGCCATACGCGTTTTTAGAGCTGTCCAAGTCCCAGAGATCTTTCTCTAACAGAGTAGTTATCGCTTGAGCAGTGTTTTTTTTCTTTTGAAATACGAACTGTCTACTGTTAATGATTTTGTTAGATTCTACAAACGCGTATAGTTCATTTGCTATATATTTTTCATAAATTTTACTAAAAACTGGTAAAAGAGATATGGGTCTATAGTTATTAGCATCCGAGTGAGAACCTTTTTTATACAATGGGATTACTTTCGCAATTTTTAGCAAGTCTGGGAAGTTACCTCTATGAATACAATCATTAATAACATTTGCTAGTGGAACAGCCAGCTCAAACTTTGGTTTTATAATAGTACAGAGGATACTCCCCATAAATCACATGAACTTTTACATTTAAGACTCTCTATTATTTTTATAACACAAATAGGAGAAATGTCTTTCAATGAGAAAGTTATGACATTTGGTGCAGAAAATCTGCGAAGAAATGAAACAGCTTCCACTTCCGATCTCATCAGATCTTTTGTCAAAACAGTCGCAATTTGGGCGAAAAAGCGATTAAAATAATTGGCAATTTGAGATGGTGATGTAAGTAAATCGTTACTCATGTCTCTTATTTTAGGAATATTATTGCAACAAACTGTAGCTTTTCCCGTTTCTTTTTTTATTATGTTCCATGTAGATTTTATAACATTGTCGGAAGCTAAAATTTTTCTACGTATGTAATTTTTTTGGCCAATTGAGCACATTGCTTAAATATTTTACTGTATTTTCTTATGTAAATTCTAAGATTTTCATCATTCGTCAGTGTTAGGAGATAATATAAATTCTTCATATTAGCTTGTGATTTTTTTAAGCCTTGGGTTGCCCAGTCATTAAACGACTTTTTAACCCTTCTGCAGACTGTTTTAACTGGCATAGCCGTATCGAGTTGTAATAGGAATGTAGAAAAAAATTCCTTAAAACAAGTTACATGACGATTTTTGAATTCATTATTAATATTTGATCTCAACAGTTGAATAGAATCATTATTAATTATACGTTTTCTTATATAAGTATTTTTAATAAGTTGAGTACCAGCACTGACAGCTATTATTTGAGCAAAATGATCAGACTGTACACCCATCAGTACATTTGAATTTAGGACATCTAAAGTTGAAAAAATATTGTCAATGCATGTTGCACTATGGCTGGTCAATCTTGTTACGTCATGAATTTTTTGTGTTAAGGTGTAACATCCAAGTAGGTCTAATAAAATATTACATTGATTACCGTCTATTTTAAAATCTACATTAAAATCACCACAAAGTATGATGTCTTTGTGAATATTCGACTTAGTCTTCGTCAGGGTACATAGACAAAGTTCTAGCTGGTCAAGAAACAATTTAAAGTAGTAGGAGTAAGTTAAACTTATAATAATTTTTCCTTTTTACTTCTTCAAGTACTTCTTCGAAATGACATTACTCGTTAACTTGTAAAGCCTATTTAGCCTATTTAGATTGTTTTCCTTTTAACTTTGTTATATATACTACTCCTATACACTTTTTTACAAAACAACCGTTTAGCTGGCAAGGACACTCGACTAACAAAAATGAGCACTTTAAAGCTTAATAGTTCGCAAACGGATCCCTTAATCGAAAAATGGTTTTTACACGCCTGCAAATTTTGTACGATCTATTCAACGACACCGAACATCATGGGATTGACAAGAAAAAATCCATCCCCATTTTACGTGTAGGGGAGGTAATCTAAAAATATTGTTTTAAGATTTTTGTTTTATTCACCCATGCCAAATTACAGCTTTCACTAGAAAGCAACAAGCTCTTAGTGCTAACTAAGAGTCTTTGAGCTAAGCCGCGGACAGACAGAAACTATAAGTGTTCCTTGTTGACTACGGAACCCTAAAAGAGGAGTCAGTTTTTAGTACTGCTCAAGCCATGTTATGTTTGTCAAAAACAATTTTTCAAAAAAAATACAAACCTTTGTTTGAAAAACATCAAATTGTAATTGGAAAGTGATCGAAAGTATACTGAAAGTACTTCAATACTATTGGAAAACAGAACAATCATTCTGATAATTTTACAATAATTTTCTAAGAATGTCTTCAAAACGTTTCGTATTTTCACGGAGCACGTGACTACGTTGCACAGGCGCGATCGACCGCCGCTTGCTGGGTGCGGTCCGCAAGGAGCACCGCACAATTAAGGGAAACCCTTCCAGGGTGCGTACTTAGCATTCTAATCACTTCGCAAGCAGACGCCTCGTGCCACAATACAACACTTAACGCCACAAAATTAAGTGCGAAAATAACAGGATCTCACCACTCCGCCCGACTGAATTATGTCGCGAACAAGATTCTAATTTTAATTTAATTCCAAAAGCCACTAATTTCGTCGAAACAAAACAGCGTGGAGCAAGCTACCCTCGACGCACTCATAACCCTCGAATGACGGAAGTAGTACGGCAATAAAATGCGAAAAACGATTACGGATCAATGAAGCGTACCTTCCCTCTCGGGGCGCAAATAAAGCCGAGTACACACTTCAAATATGCTTTTCTTAATCGTTCTCATAAAACAAAGATCAGCCGCTCGATCTCCCCTGTGCGGCAAAAATAAGTAAAAAATCCTCCCGTTGCTCATATCGCGCGTCTATCAGCGCAGATTTTTTACCACAAATTGTTTCCTCCGGCGGAACCCTCGCGAATCGATATTGTTTGTATTGGAATCGTAGATTCAGAAGTTATTATTAGAATAACCATTGTAAAAGAAATGGAATTAAGGCAAATTCTGTGCGCTCTCGGAGCTCATTTGCGTAAATGCTTTTCAATTTCGATGTTTCCGATTTCGAGGCTGTGACATTTTATGATCAGCAGTAGGTAAAATACTTTTGAAAGAAAGAAAATACATATATTTGTGAACGTTGACCAAAATAATGAATAACTGTATTCGAGATACACACAAACAACGACTTACAAAAAAGACATAACGATATACATAAAAAGAGATTTTTTTGTATCTATATATTCCTCAATCTTTTATATCATTGTAAAAAACCAAGCCTAACTCACAACCCTATCAAAATTGTACCCAATTACTTAGGTCCCATCGAAACGATCCACGTTTAAAGGTAAATCCATCGGCCACGGTATCAGGAATCTTCAAAGTTGAATTGGCTTAAAACCTCCCGGCGGATGTGTCATTATAATTTACTGGGGAGAGATGACGGATCCTTCGCCTGGAGCTCGCTCGAGAATTATAATACCCTAAGCTATTTTAATCGTAACTTAGTTAAAAATCTTGCGTCCGACATTAGCATTAATCACTTTTGACAGTCCCTGTAATGGATATAGCGCGTAGATTAGCTTGTAATTAAATCTGGTATGATTAGCTTAGAAAATAAGAATACTTCTTTGTTAAAAAACTTATGTGTCTTAATTTTTCATAATGTATTTAGAGTAATCAACCTGGATTACCCTAAAACCTGGAAAGAACTACTGAAGAACCAGCACCAACAACTTACATGATCTTTAATAAATTTTCTGGTTTACATAAGATTTTCTCGATTTTCTGGTTTACATAAGTTGCCTATCGATACTTTTTATTTAGCCGCAATATAATATTAAGTTATAGTAGAATTTCATTGATAATGGCATTATTCCCTACAGAAATCACAATAGAAGTTCGCGGTAAGAAAATAAAGGTTCTAAAAGTTTATATAGAAAACAACGTCTAGACTCTGTCGTAAATAAGGTGACTTCACGATACCAAAAAAACGCGCTATGTCAATACTTTGTAAAAGAGAAAATTAATCGCAACTTTAATAAACAATACAGATTAATATTACAGATACAATCAAATACCAAGCCTTTAAATTTAGTGGATTGTGTTCGAAGCAACAAAGAAAATACCTTTATTAGGCACAAAATCTAAAGCTTAATTAAACGTCGACATTGAGAGATTTCAATTCAATTACTAAACCATATTTAACGAAATCCAATCCCCTTTCCCTCGAGGAATAATATTATTTATTCACAAAAAATAATACAAAACGCGGTAAAGGAGAACGCTCTGTTGGTTCAGCGGAGATCATTCGATGTAAAAGTTGGAAGTAGAGGCAGGAAGAAAACTTGGATAAACGAAACCCTCTAAAAATGATTGATGCCGTACACGAGCAGGGGACCATCGCTCACTGGCACGTTTTAAAATGAATAAACGTCGAACCGTTCGAAATATGAAAACGAAGATCATTAGCGCTATATCGCCCGCCGATTCATTACCCGATCGGATTCTCAATTTTTTCTGATTTTTATTGGCGTGCCAATTAGATTTTTCCGCCTTCAAATCGAATAGTCAGCCAACAAAAGCGCGTCGATATCGGCAATTTCCTAACGTATTGGAAGCATGCAATTGTCTGAGGACATGTTATTACACGATCGTTTAGCTCGGGAGCTAACAAGCGTCGTCGTTTGTTTCTGGTGGGTCTTTGTTGGGAATATAACAATTAGGGAGACAATGCGGCTGGTGGTGGACGGACGGTGTTATCTTCATGATTCGCACCGGCACACAATGGCCGCCCTCGACAATGCACGTCCTATATCTTTATGCTCCTGTTGAAGGCCGATGCACTCCTAGTTGAATCAGCTCTTCTTGTATATTTCTGCTAAGTACTTATACGCGAAAAGATTTACTAGTTATAGAAGAGACACCTTTTAAAATTTATGAAGTAACTTTTCTATAATTATTGCTGTTTATCACTAAGTTTAGTAACTCTTAGTAGGATGTCATCATTAGGATGTCATAGTAGCTCCAAATTAAAAATATTTCATCGTAACTCGTGACATAAAGAGAAGCTTATCCCAAGGTTCTGCTGCAAAATATGTCAACTGTGATTATTGAATCGTGACCATACGAAAGTAGAAAACTTAGTTGCTGAGTAGTACCCGGCCTTTCGGGTGTAAGGCCTTCACACACTGTTTTGTCCAGTGGTCGCCACTTAAGAACCTTTCTCTCAGGAGTGACCAGTTCTCCGAGCTATGTGACCATTGCCACTTCAACTTCCTAATTCTAAGAGCTATGTCAGTGACTTCAGGTCTTCTACGAATTTCTTAAGTTTGGGTTTTTATTTTACAATGATGTCATCGTTCTAGTGGAGGCTTTCCTACACTGCGTCCGGTTCGTGGTCGCCATTTTTGTACCCAGTGTTTTTCATTATGTGGTTCTGTGTAATATCTAATTTATTTGCAGTCCCATCTGTTCACTCATCTGTGTAGATATCTCGAGACGCCGCAGGTATCCCACGATGGCTTATTGTTCTGCTTCCTTCCTCAGACGTCTCTCACCAGCTTGAATGCAATGATGCTCATACACACGCCATTCTTGGGTAAGAGGGGGCAACGTTGTCTGCTCATTTTGTTTGTGGTCGCTAAATTCAAACAGGCACATAATTTTTTGGTGATATTAATCGCCAGGAGAATAATCAAGTACGTTGGTATAATGTCATAATAATATTCTAAAATGGTATGCATTCAATTGTAAAATAACTATAACTACATATGTAAATGATATGTGTATAGTTCTACTTAAAATAAATATTTTTCTATTCTTTTCTATTTTTTCGTTTCCGAAGCTTAAATTTCAAAATTTTAACCTTATATAATTTCATACAATTTCGTCATGTCCGTTCGTGAGTCACACCTAGGTTTCTAACAGTTTAATGAGTATAAAGATACAATTTGCTTAATTGACCTTTTTATTTTATTTCATCCAAAACCAGAAATGACAAATAAAATTATTGCAATAATTTAACAGATTACGGTAATAAACAGATATTTAAAAATAATTTTGAACAGTTTTGCACCATTTTTAAATTTATTATTATTAATATTCATTAATTTCAGATAAAGATTTATTTCATATTTAAAGCCCCCATTCATATAAAGCTGCAAAGTACAATTACATAGATTTCGATCCACCCCAAGTTTGTCTGTCAGAGATTACTTCAAAGCGACAAGACCGCTCATTGTGCTTTAAGTATTCTTTATAGTACACACAAATAAACACTTACAAAAAGGCAGATTTAAATGACATGTACAAAGGCGAGCTTAACCCTAAAAAGAGTTTTCTTCCAGCAAACCTTGAGAGAGAGTAATTATAGAGGTTTGTTTTTTAATGTTAAGTTTTTGTTTATTTTGTTGTCTTGTGGTGTACGATAAATTATTTTCATTAATTCATTTTTAATTAATGAAAATACTTCATAATAGTGTGAAATTTTTATTGAAATATCTTATTCTGTAAATTGAAAACGACATAACGCTGAGACTGAAAACGTTCCTATTCCAAGTGACGTGGATGTGTCGACTGTCGACACCTGCGGATATGTGGAGCGTTTAATCGCATAAAGAGCTAATTGTCTGTGCGGATTCCACAGGTAAACACTACGCGCCATTTACACACAACCGCAGCACGGAGCTACGAAAAACCCTTTCGACTAGAATAATTCATCCTAGTCTATTAATTTGTTCCGAATTTGGAACTATCTAATGGACAACCCAATAAGCGGCGACGAGCTTGCAACCTGTCCCGTGGCAAGCTATTGCAAAACAAATACAAATAACAGTCTTGAGCGTGTTTGTTTTTTGTCAAATAGTTGGAAATCCAAATGAATCCTATTTGTTCCGGATTTTGGATTGATAAGTATTGTTATCGTATATATTATATATCGATTTTTATAATAAGTATAAAAATCTAATTGTTTTTATACAGTTCTTTTTGTCATCACATTTCTTTTTCTTCGAAGTATTTAAAACGATTTTGTTGTGTCATTTCGATAGTTTTATATTAATCCTTACTTTTCCTTGACTGTTCTACTGGCGACATCGCTAATCGAATCAAATAGACGTCCGCTGACCTACCCAGATACCAAGGTCACAGGTTATCCTATTGTAGGTTTAAAACGCGTACGGTTCGTGTCTGTTGGGTGTTAAAATAAACGTTAAATATGAGTATGTTACATTGGCTCAAACCATCTGCTCTACATTTCTATTCGTAGCTCCGTGACCAACTCAACAAATACACGTCAACACGAAACGTCGATGTAAGCGGGGATTACTCGACGCCGAGTGATTTAATTCCTACTGATTCATTACTCGTATGCTCAAGCATAGACGAGTACGTTTGATGACAATTACATTCACTAACTCTGCGGTTCAAATGACGTATGATTAAGTGGAATTACAATAATGGCTGGGGTTGCCAATGCTGATACTGAAATGAGCCAATTTACTATAATGTTTGAATGATTTGATGATATGAACATGGGCATTAATATGTGATTTAGAATGTTTGGAATAAAACTATTTTTATTAAACTTAAAAATAAGGGACAATCAAATAGCTAGTTTGATAGTCTCTGCTATCCTCTTAAGAGAAAAGAGCGGTTGGACAGTGTGCACCAAAGGGTACTTTTGAACTCTGTCACGTACCAGTGTATTTTTCCGCATGAAAAATTTATGTGCGTATTTACTTATAAAACGATGAAGGCCAACATCGTATTGTGATTATGATGACAAGATTTGTCTTGTCATCATAATCACAATACGTTGCCAGATCAACACTACTTCGGAGCCATAGAGCAGATTGGTAATTCTGATTAAAATTCTAAAACGAATTGATGCAGAGTTTTGAGATTGTGAAACCCTGTATTTGACTAAACATCGAGATTACGACTGAACAGTGTCAATATAGGTTTTTATAACCGTTTGGGGTGTTTTTATGTCAAGAAGGGGAATGCTCAGCAGATGAAAACACAAGTCAGAATGAAAATCTGAGTTATGTTTTATAGTGGACGTGTGGTGAATAAAGACAGTGCTCATGCGTAGCGGCTTGCTACGACGATTTTTACAATTTACATTTTGCTACAATTATATTATTATCATAAAGATATTATGTAGCCATTTAAATGCAGTGGAGATGAGAGCTTTGAGAAGTATGTGTGCTGTAACTTTGAGTGATAGAGTGAGGAACAGCATGTTAAGAGAGCAGTGTGGAGTAAATGAAGATGTAGTAACGAGAGTTGAGAAAAGTATGTTGAGATGGTTTGGGTTTATAGAAAGGATGGACGAAAGAAGATTAACAACGTACTCTGACCAAATTGGAGATATTCTAGAAAAAGGCCAAGTCAGAAATATACTAAACCGCCGAGCTTATATGAAGAATTTGATGAGGATGAATGAAGCGGAAGAGGTATGCCAGGATCGTAGCAAGTGGGAATCCTTGGTCTCTGCCTACCCCTCCGGGACACAGGCGTGATTATATGTTTGTATGTATAGATACAATTTTCACAGAATACATTTTAATAATAGTCTTATCATGGCAAATAATAAACAACTGCGGAAAAATACAATTATCTTGTTTCCCAATGATTGTCCCAATGATTGACATCCTCAGATACATACTCAGTGCATAGATCTTTGAGGATACCAGAAGGGTAGTCAGAATCACGATTGAGAATATCCAAACATAATATAATATTTGGCACATGCTTGCGTTAGCTTTTAATATTGCCTTTTGTTATTCATTAAAGTATTACCTAGTATTTATATCATGTGGTGGCTCGGAGCTTTTACTGCACAAGCTTGACTCGCACTTGGTCAATATTTTTACATTAAATAAATATAAAATCTTGCTTAATATCCTTAAAAGTGTCATAATAATAATAAACACCCAATAGGCACGTACATAGCCCTGAGTCACCACTTCCCTGTGTCTTGGGTAACAGGAACTACGAGCTTCACAACAGTTATACCCAGAACAAATATCTGCAAAACATACAAGCATGCCTCGTTTTTTTAAAGGAGGCAAAGCAGTGTCAATAAAAAATTCGTCGTAAGCAATTGAGAGGGGTATACTCAAAACGTCGTAGGAGAGCCGCACCGCGTCGCCAAGGCTCGGCAATTCTTTATTATTCATGAAGCGATCTTGTTCGCAGAGTGTTTTATATGAGCGACTATCGAGTATCAATTTGTACCGACCGGTCCTGTATTAGCATTTCCCGTGGAGGCCTACATTGTATCTGTTATAAACGAAGGGGAGGATGAGTTTTTTCGGTATACTGCGTATGTTTAGTGAAGCAGGGGTATAAAGGCGAATAAGATGCTTTACTAATTCGCTCATCAAACAAAATCAACAAACAATAACATGCTCACAGCTGTATTCCCACTCATGAACATTCACAGATGCATATTCAATGAGTGGATCTTTGATGATACAAAGTAGGGGGCAGTTAGAGGCATGTCCAACATGCCCGCGTTTTACAAGTTGTTAGCTTTCCACGTGACAGTTTGCAAGCCCATCGCCGATTATTGTTGACGACCTCTGTGGCGCAGTGGGTGAAGGCCCGTCTGCGACGCAGAAGATTGCGGGTACAATTCCTGCCGCGGGATAAATGTTTGTATTATCTGTAAATATTTGTCTCGGGTCTGGGTTTTTTCTATGTATAATATGTATGTATTTACAAAAAAAAATGCATATAAGTAGTATATCAGTCATGTAGTTCCCACAATACAAGCTCTGCTTACTTTGGGGCTAGATGATGCTGTGTGAAAATGTCCGGCATTATATTTATATTTTATTTATTTATTTATATATTATTGAAACACTTATTGATGGCACATCCCTTAGATTTTTTGGTTCTAAGACATGCCGGTTTTTTCACATCGTATTGTTATGTTATTATTATTTTCTATTAAAATATCTAAGAACATGCAAACATTTATCCCGTAGCGAGAATCAAACCCGCACCTCTTGCGTCACGCCATCAAGATCGTCGAGATATGCACCTATGTCTGTCAGGTAGAACCGTAAACCCGGTAATATCTATCAGGTCTTTTAAAAGACTACTCAATGTATAATAATTAAAGGAAACTATAAGATGTCTACAAAACGCAAATCCCGCAAAACCCTGTTGGCTCATTTCAGCCGCGCAAAGCTAGTTGATGTCAAGAAGCATCATGGTCTCCTATTTATGCCTTACGCTACCTCATCTTGCCCAATGCTACAAATATTGAGCTACAAAAAATATCAACAAATGTTAAACTAAGAAAATTATCAAATTCATAATTTAGTTCTCGCTCGAGCCGTCGGACCGTACAGACCTAGAAACCCTCTGTATAACGAAGAATAAATTAGAAAAACATCTCCTGGAGTTTACTTTCGTCGTCAACTATGAGTAACCAGCATGCTGGTGATGGTAGTGACGTCAGCATTGCTGACGACACACTTTCTTAAAACCACCTTGGAGCCACCTGCTCCGTCAAGTATTTTTCTCATGGCCAAATAAAGATTCTTCAATTCTTATTATTTACCTGTCCATTGGCTATGACGCTACGTTTCGTACGAGTATACTCACTTTTTCTTAAACCACAGAATTAATCAACGAACATTTTACTTTGATGGAATTATTTTATTCGTATTAACGTGAACAACGTGAAACCTCATATGTAAACCCCAAAGGGGTAACCAGTAAGTTGCACTCACCTTACCAAATAAAAAACGCATAATTTGTATTCCCCATGTTGATGTTCATCATGTAGATAATAATATAGTAATTTATATATCCATCAACCGTCATTGGATTATTTTGTTAGTATTTTTTTCAACTTAGCTTTAATTCTCAAGTAGTAAGAGGCACGCCCACATATTCCATTATTTTAACCATCTTTGTATTAAGTAGAGCTTCTAAGTCTTTATGGCATAAATAGGAGACCATAGCCTAACGTCTCCAACACAATACGTTAAGCAGTGTGTACGCTTATGAGTGTTCATTAAAGATACGATAAAGACGGCGGATGCGAAGCCGGCTGAATTGGCTGTTTCTGACTAAATTCCAAGACTGTGCTAAGAACTGGATGGAATCTGACTGTATTTAATGAGTTTTAGTTCGTTGGTATTGGAAATGTGTTTTTGAATAGTGTTTGCTTGGGCGAGCTTTTAAGGTTGCGGTTTGAATTTCTGTAAAGTATTTCAGCATTTTGTGAAAATTTCGTAGGTATTAAATATTTTATCAACATTTTTTCACCACAAAGTCAAAGTCAATAGTTTTTGATTCATTGAACTCGGAAGGATCGTAACATAGAAACGTCGTATTTACGCTGATTCCTCGCGCGCGACCAATCCTAGAAGAATTAGGCAACAAACTCTGTTTGGTTTTTTTTATTGTTTCTTCTTAAAGGGTCGAGGCACTTTTCGAGGTCACCATATCTAAGATGGTCTGATCACTGATCTTACGCAGGGTAACTAGAAAAGAACCGGTGTCATGACGAAGAAGAATAGAAACAATCAACAGTCTGTAGAAATCCACTGCTCTGGACATAGGCATCCCACAAAGAGTGCTATGATCTTGGGCTTCCTCTATACACTGACATCCCACAATCTTTGTGATTCAGCTATACTGCTGAAAAATCATGCCCTCTCATTATCTTACAATATCCACTCCTCTGTTTTATAAATTTGGCGTACAAATCATGATGTTTCAAGCTTCCAGGCGAGAAATCTTAATGACAAATAAGAGTACTCAGAACTTTTTGTTTGCGATGATAGATAAAAATATGCATAAATGTTACTAAGCCACAATGATTTTAGCGTTTATAATACCACGCACTTTCTATTTATATTCTACTATTTACTGGCGAACGTACTTTGACCAAATTGGAGACATTCTGGAGAAAGCTCAGATCAAGAGTGCAATTAACTTGTTAACATACAGAAAGAATGTTATGAGTGTATGATGCGAAAGAGTTATATCAGGACCGTAGAAAGTGGAAATCCGTGGTCTCTGCCTACCCACCCTCCCGGAAAACAGGCGTGAATTTCTATGTATTTTACTACTCTCCTACTAAAGTTTCGTTGACCGTTCAGAGAGACTTATGACCTTTGAATCTCAAACGCATTTAAAAATGTTCCGTCGCGTAGTTCATTAACACAAACTAATAACAAGGTATGTATGTGTCTGTATGTCACTCGCGACACCGCCGCTATTTTCGCACAAAATGAACATTCATTCCTGCACAGATGTAGCATAGTTTAACTAACAAGGGGCTGTTAATTTAAATTTAGTATCTTAGCTCGCGCAATGAACGGGAAGATGATTATTATAATGGGATTGTAGATTTCTGACTTTGTTTGAGTACCTACCTACTTGTGATGTTTGTGTTGTAGTGTTTGCAAAGTTCATTATGGAATTTGAATAACTTGGCTTGGTGAGGCAATCAATGTAAACCCTACATGTTTCGCAAGGGTTTCACCATCCTGTAGAAATAGTTCTTATTCGAACTAAACAAATGATTTAAAAAATATAAATAGAAGCCAAATGAATAATTGTCCGCGGCACAGTATATACCGTATTAAAAATATCTTTCCAAATGTTTAAGGTTTCTCTTTTGTTATACATATATACAAGTTATACCAGAATATGTATAGGTACTATCCCAAAATAATAAATAAAAAATTTCGAAAAATAGAATTAAAAAAATTATGCTACATAAATAATAAATAACAAATTTCGTTTTAAGACTTTTGGAAATTCAACTATCATCATTGAGGAAAAAACAGTCAGCTATTTTCGGTAGTAAGCAGTAAAAATGAGCATACCTGTTTCCCGGAGGGGTAGGCAGAGACCACGGATTTGCATTTGCTACGATCCTGGCATATTTATTTCAGGTTTTCGGTTCCAATTCCAATAAATTAGCTTTCTGTGGTTCGTTTAGTTTAGTTAGACAATATAACATTTCTAATATTTTAAGAAAATCTTGCATCATTTCGTGGGCAGAGTTATCCAATAAAAGATAGTATACAATTTTCTGGGACATCCTGATGCCCCAGAACATTGTATACTATAATGTGAAAAGTACCTAATTGTGTAATTGTAATTGTAAAATGTCGCGCAAGCAAGGAATAAAAGTGAAGGGAATCAAGAAACAACCCAAAATGAAAATAAAAGCTTTCTCCAAAGTTTTACAATTCCAAAACGATCACATGTCACCTCTCGCATCCGTTCCGCGCCTTTCATGCAAATTAATGAATGTAACGGTGGTAATTTTTAATTACAGTGTCTGAGCTTCTGTGTCGAGACGCGTTGGTTCGCGGTGTTGGCTTGAAGCGGACTTTCTGTTGGTGACAATTTATTATGCTCAACTTCACTAAACTATAGTTAAAATAACGACTAGTAAACATCTTAGAAAAAAACATAGGCAAATCTCACCCTCGCTTGCACTAAACTTTGACAGCTTACTTTGGGCCTAGGGACAGGTTTCTATAGAAAAACATTCCCATGTACTAAATGTTAATCTAAAGCAGTAGAGTTAGGTAACTAACTTTTTGCTTTAGCTTTTTATGCAGACATACATTATAAGTGACAGAAAAGTATCTGTAAGACACGCCTTAGTATTTGTTTTAAGCTTACTGCAAACGGGTCTAGTCTTGTCATGCTACAAAGCAAAATAAAAGTGATCCGTAGATGAAATTAGTTCATGCGCAGAATGTCCATTTCGCAAAATGACAAACAGAATGTCCATATCGTAGAATTTTCTACTGTAGAATTTATATCGCAAAATATCATATAGCAGGAAAATATTCCTATCGCAGGTTTTAATAGCGAAATGTCCCTTTTATTTTAACTGACTTCCAAAAAGGTTCAAAAAATACTTTAAAAGGAGGTTTCATGTTCGTCTGTATGTTTTTTTTCATGTATTTAAACATAAAATCATAATTACTGGTTAAAAGAAAATAAAACTTAGTAATTTTACATCACTGAACACCTAGTGATATAAATCTTTTTCATTCTCTCCCAAGATACAGAAGTCTACCGATGTGCCACAGGCGTCGGGGAGCGGTTAAGTGTGGCATTTTACGGCTTTTATGCATATTTGATGGCACCGCCATAATCTCTGCGGCGGGGGAGTCTGTACCTGTATTGGAAATGAATTGCTGAGTCACAATGATGAGTGGTTCAAATGTGGCATTTTAATTCTTCATGAAAATGTATACTTTGTCTGTTAATACACATACTTGTACCCTATCTACTGTATTATATGTCGTATCGTAAAAATATCAAACACCTGTATAAAAAAAAACTTTAACATATGAATCTGATGGAAGTTACTATACCAAGTTTATTTATATCGGTTGATTCGTTACGAAGATTCTTATCAACAAACGTTCAAAAATCCATATATACTTTCGCATGATACAATTAATAGTACAGTAGGATTATTCCCTTATTTAGTCTCACAACTGAGTAGTTTGTTTAGAATCCCTACAAATTTTGAAGCTTGTACCCATAACCACCCATCAACGCTTACGTAACTACAACAAACTTACCAAAATAAATTAAACACACGTTGTTACTCGAAATTAATTTCAAAACCGTTAAATAATCCAGCGCGTAAATCCAGTGCCGATGAATTTGAAAATAATGACAGGCATTAGAACCTTGCTAAGAGGGACGTATCAATTATTGGACGACAGCAAACAGGGCATTTCAAGCTCAATATTAAAATCGAATTTACGGAACGCCCCGTCTGAAACGGCCTGAACGAGTTTTGGCTTTTCTGTTATTGTACGGTTTGAATAAAAAATACGGTTACGCAAGCTTAATCTTTCTCTGGTAAGTCTTTTGATTTGCGCATGTTTGACTGGAGAAACGGCTTAGAAATCAACTTTTTTGTATGAACTTATGAAGATATGGTCTCACAAGGTCCATATAGCGGAGGGAGCGTGTCACGATGAAGACTCTCGGAACAAGTCTAAGTTTAGTCAGTGCCTTCGCCGATAGTATGGTACGTGAAAATTCCCGTCTTACAATATGAAATATATGGTCTCTTTTTAATTTGTCCGCGTTGATGTACGTAAAGTGAGTATGATTTTTGTTTAAAATATTACAATTGTGTGAAAACCATTTTTCGATTCAGCGACCTATTTGCAAAATATTAAGCTTTAAAGTGCTATTTTGTGTTAGATCAAGTTTTTTTGCTGACTATACAGTTTAAAGTGTTTGATGACCGAACATAACATCAATTAAAATCACATTTCGTGTAGTTCCACAACACGTGAGCCCGTCATTTCCATGTGGGTGAAACAATCTGATACCAAAGCCCTGGCTTATGGCATTACACTATTAGCAGACGTAAGCCTTTATTTTCTTTTGAATATTTGACAAGCAATTTGAGTTTGAAAATCATGAAATAGATCGACAAAACATTCGGAGTATTTCACATGAACTAGATGAAATTTCTACCGAGTCACCGAGTTAGAGCTGTACACTTTCGTGGTCCGAAGGGCAAGTTAGGTGGTTCTGGCTATCCTTAGGCCCTGTGACAGGCCTTTGAACGGTCTAAAAACTCTAAATAGATACTAATATTATAAAGAGGTAAAGTTTGTAAGTTTGTATGTAAAAAAAAAGAAAAAAAGAATGTAGACAATATTCTCCGAAACTGGTTTCAAAAAATCCTACTTCTATCATAAACGCGAAAGTTTTTAAGAATGTATGTTTGTTACTCTTTTACGCAAAAACTACTGAACGGATTTTGATGAAACTTTACAGTGATATAGCTTATACATCAGAATAACACACTTTTTACTATTTAAACAACTTTTTACTTTTCCCGCCACAGTACCCGGCAGAAGCTAGTATTTTACTAACTTTAGAATTGACTTTCAAGGTGGGCATAGGCTAAGTATATAATATCCCGTTAAATTAAAAAGGTTTTTTGTGGAGACCAAATTTGCCAAGTAAGTCGACGAATTAACGGTCGAGCGAATGCATTTCTTACGAGCGCTTATTTTCATCGGCTACTTTTTATCCGAGTACCACGCGGACGAAGCCGTGTGCAGTAGCTAGTAAGATATATAGAAAAAAGTGCGTCATCTAAATCTCTTATTTTTTTACCATATGTTTTTTTGTTATAGATGGAAGATGAACGACCTATCACGCACAAACTCTTCAGGCCATCCACATCGATGTAAGTGTTTAAAATTATTAATTGTCTAATATTTAAAACGATTTCAAGAGCTTTCAAATCAAATTTCGTACTAACAAACAATAAAATGTTAATTTAGTAACTTTTTAATGGCATCAAATACAAAAAAAAACTAGGCAATGCAGATAAGGGAAAAAAATCTCTAAAAACATTATTACAATGTTATTATAGCAAAAATGTAACAAATAATAAAATGCCCTCATATTTTTATACGATCTGCAATAACCAAGCAGTCACGGAATCACCGCAGAATTGCGACAATAAAGTGTCGTAGGAGTCGCCCGCGGCAACAATTACTCTAGCCAGGCCATAAAGTCCCGACAAGTCGCATGCGATATTTATTTATGTATATTTATGTAACGTGCATAAATATGTGCGGGGCGCGTGATCCTCGACTCGCGGTAATTATTGCGTGACTTATTGGCGAAGGAAGATAACACGTACACCGCGCCCAAATTACCCAGACCCTTCCAGCATCTCGCAGCTCCTCTTGGTTTAACTCTTTTACTCTGGAATAGCAAGACGAGGTAGGTCAGGCTAGGGTGGCTGTAGCATGAACCGCTCCGAGGGTCGCGGCAGCTTTATCTACGCGCTTCACTGTTGATCGTGACTTTCCGACAGAGATTTTGGTAATTACGCTGATTATGAGAACGAATCGTGCTGTACGATTTCTGAAGGCACCCTGGGGACGAAATGTAAATAAAATGTACAAATAGTTATTGGGACATACGAGTATGAACGGGAGGCTATTTAATATTTAATCGGTTCGGTTTTATTACATTTTATCATTAATGCTACGAATAAAATAGCCGATACTGTGTGGGCAGTAGCCACAGAAATCATGGTAATTTTTGTGTTAATTTCTTCTAAACCGTTTTTACTGTATGTATATAATATAATTATACTTCTATTGTTAACATAATCATAAGCAAAATCAATATTACATTGAGAATTGGGCTCGATGGAAAAATTTAGAAATAATGTTGCCAGTTGTCCCACAGGACTATAATTTCGTACTATTTTTTTTTCGAACAAACCTTAGTTGGTTTGTTATAGTGACAAATTTCTATAAAAATTGTCCTTAAGACACGACTAAGTCTTTTTCTTAAGTTAAGTGCAGACGAACATTTTGGGTCTTTTACAATTGTTCGTTCCTAAACAACAAAATTTTCCATGAATAGTTAAGCCATTACACATAACTATGCATGTGATAAGTGAAAACTGAACTCTCGGTTAAGCCCTATCAAAGTTTGTTTCCAAATAAAAGACACAATTAGATAATAATTTGTGAACAACTTCCAGCTACTCACAAAGTAAGAAGACACCTACCGACCCACTTAGCCCTGTCGGGAAGTTTGATCCAATAAAACAAAGTTCCGAACAAACGAATGCATTAAAGTCACCCAAACTGATCCAATCGTAATATCGCACTACCAGACATCGAAAGTTAGTATGCATTGACTTTGAAAAGTCGTCCAAAACTAAGTTAGGTTATGTTTATGAAACTATTCGGATGCGGGTGTGTGCCGCCGATACACATGCAAGAACTCGCACCCAACTCGGGGCATAGTTCGCTAAGTGGAACAGCTGTAAAACAAAGTAGCGAAGGGTCTAGGAACTTAGTGTGTACGTTGGCAAGTATTCGGGGCGTGGGTGCGCGGCGCGGCGTAGTCCCAACACGAGCTCAGTCGCAGAGCTCGCCGCAGAGGCAGCGCCGACTGCCATGCTGGCCTCGACTGCCAGCCGAAGCGAACTTTGGCAGTTTAGTCCGAGGTGTACGCGCAAAACTCGGCCGACGACCGCTGTCGATTTATAAATAAGTTAAACTAGGTTTTAACTAAAGTATGAGCGGAGGGATGATAACGAACCCAACGCCTACGCTCCGCCCCCCTCCCGTCGCGGCGCTCCCGCGTGCAGATAAACTTTTAAAATGACTTTGGAAGCTTTTGAGCTTTTAATCGGTAAAGTTGTACAGACAGACAGTTCGGGCACAATCCTTGAACCGCTTGCGCCGGCGACGGCGGCGGCCGCAAAACTTTGTTTTACAGGACTACTTTTCTTCTTGTTTCAAGGTTGGACTCTTAAAACAAACTCCGGTTCGACGGAGTTCGCGAACTCGGGCGCGAACAATTTACAAATTTCTCTCTTTCATAACAACTAACTGCCGCTCGGCGCGCCGGCGAAAGTTGTCCTGCGTAGATCTTAATCGCATTGTCTGTTGCGCTCGCGGCG
This sequence comes from Perizoma flavofasciatum, assembly GCA_958496245.1. NCBI lineage: Eukaryota > Metazoa > Arthropoda > Insecta > Lepidoptera > Geometridae > Perizoma > Perizoma flavofasciatum. The sequence continues at coordinate 4,075,738 of OY292425.1, read as the reverse complement.
CGAACAGCTGATTGTGATGACACACTTTATCGAACTTTAACTAATTCATGCACTATGGGAATCTACCAGGCTTTTGTGAATGAACCGGTGCCACGTCATTGTAAGAGATCCGAAAAACGAGTCTGCGATATGAATATCGAGAAACCCTTGACAGGCGTTTTGAAACGTATCGGTGCGATCAAAACCGGACACGACGCCGCAAAAAGGTTAAAAGATAGCGCCCTCCGATGTGCTTATTCAATTCGCTTAAGTGACATCGATAGCATCGACTGTGGTTGAAAAACGCGTCTGCCGAATTTGACGGGCGTCCCCTTGGCGATCGCAGACACTTTTTTTTCCGTTACTCCTCACCTGCCTGGGGGCAGAAGTGGTCTTGCGTGAAATACACTGATTGGCGTTTAATTTGCGACCGTCTGCCTTTTATTTGACCAATTTTTTTTTCATGCCTCTCCATCTCATAAGTAGGTACCTAACTATTGAGATAACGCCATTTGGAAAAGTTCCTGAAAGAAGTTCACTAATTTCGTGGTAGCACTTTGATTGAAAAAGTTGCAGCTGTATTTTACATAAAACTTTTATGTATGTACAGCTGGGCAATTGTAACATAAGCTGAATGCAGTATCGGGTATTGCGCGTAAATTTTACGTAACTAGGAATAAATAGGTTGCGGGTGTGTGGGGCGGGGCGGTGTGGGCGGCGGCGTGCGCGCGCAGCCTTCCCCGCTCGGCTCTCGCGCGTCGCCACTCCGCATAGTCCGCGAGCCGCGCCGCGCGACATAGCCGCACCGTGAAGTGAGCTTTACCCCTCACCGTCGCACACACTCCGCTACGGAAAAACTTTTCCGGCGTAGACCATCTACAAAACCTTGTAGCGTTCGTTACTAAAGTGAAACATTCTTGTGGAGTGGATTTTGTGAGTGTGAATAAAGAAACTGTAGTGCGCGATGAGGATTCCCCTCTTCGTTTTATAACGATGTCGGCTCTCGTTCGACCTGTCTGGTAAGTAGGCATTTAACTGCGGAAGTTTTAAACAACTATTTTCTTTTCGGGGTGAATAGTTGGACTTTTTTTAGTCGAGTTGCGATCGCGTCGTAAATGTTATATCGTTTTAAACGCGTTATTGTTATTTCAGCGGTGAATTCTTCGTGAAAAATGCAAGAAGTGTTAACAAAATTATTCGTTAACGCACAAATCCCACGCTCGTAAAACCATTTCACAGAATGCTTTCAAATTGTCAGTTGTTATTTATGATTTGAATAGGAACTGTTTGAACGCAGTATTCGTTGAGTAAAATAGGTGTTTGAATATTTGCTTTTGGGTTGATTATTCCTCCCTTTTGACATGTGTGCGGTAATCGAATCACCTCAATTAAACCCGCGAGTTGGCAAATAACCGCGACATTACGATGAGATAGAATAGGTAATATGGACTCGGTTGATCTGTTGACAATAACTAAATCAGCTAAGGTACAACAAATAAATAAATAAACACCCAACCGACATATACCTATTTATATGTCTATTCAGGATTATTACTGACCAACACTAGGATTCCCTGTGCTGTGGGTATCTGGAACTACTAGTACCGTAGTACCACACTTAGTCAAAAATATCTGCAGAACATGCAAACATTTGTCCCGCAGCAGGAATCGAATCCGCACCTCTTGCGTCTCAGCCGGCTACTTGCCCGCCTCGCCATTGAAGTCATCAAATGATGAGTTATCATTGATTTTGGGCACGATTTTCGCTTTATTCTGAGCGTACAATAGCGGTGCTACCTATGTGTTACTGTTTTTATAAATAATTGTAGCATCACTCTCTAGTGATAAAACCTATCGAAGAAGCATACGTAAAAAAAATATTTCAAAAAACCGCATCACAATCCGATAACGTGATTCGGAACGCATAGTGGACAAACAAAGAATTTTTTATTTTTTATAAATACAGTTTGTCCTTTTCACTGATGAAAATTTAATAAAAGAAACTAGAATATTAAAAATGTAAAAGAAGTAAATGATAAGAACTACAGTACAATTTTTTACTGTTCTGTTTGCATACAGTTTGCATATTTAGGTGGCTTTCCTGTAATATGGAAAAACAAAAGTCGAAAAGTTAATATGATTTTTATAAACCCTCTTTTAAAATAAATACTTAATTAAATTGAAAATAACATTTTTTTAATATTTAAATAAAGAGAAAATTTTATAGAATTATGAAAACTACGTATTGCAAACAAGATGATAGGTAAAATATTTTTAAAATTGTCATGTAAATATATAACAGACTAGCTTCTTCTTACGTCTTCGCCCGCGTTGTACCCGAATAAAAAGTAACTCTAGGTCAAGAACTATACCTGTTTCAGATTTTATCTAAATCGGTTCTACACATACATAGATATTAAGTAACAAACATGCAAACTTACGTATTTATAATATAACAAATAATAGGGTAGATTAAACAAAGTATCTGAAATATTATTTAGTAACAGAATGAAAAACAAAAATTTTTCATGGACTATACAAATAAAACACAAGCATTTAATTAAGTTAGGAATTAAATTAACAAATCAACAAAAAATATCTAGAAATATTTCAGAAGAGTTTATAAAAATTGAATACTTTACTGGAATAAAGCTTCTACGTTTCCATATCAAAAAAGTTTTCATACGATCTACGTAAAAAACACACTTTCTCAAGTGTGATTTTCATGATGGACCTCCACAGGTCTATACACAGTATACTAATCCGTAAGCTTAGCAAGCCGGTGGTAGTCAGACGCACGAGCAAACTTATTTTTTTTTATTTATTGAAAAGATTAACACTTAGTATACAACAAAATTACTCATGTTATTGAAGTTATCCAGCCATTTATAGGTCTCTCTAAGTAGAGATAATTTTTCAAGCTCGTCTCCGCTACGATTCTTTATATAACCTTAAATTCAGGTAAACATAAATGATTTTCACGGCTCTCGCTCCCCAAAAGCTACAATCAGATAAGCCTCAAGTTATTACCTTTAATAGCACCAAGGCTTTATTTCGGTGATTTAATACTTGGGGTCTTCATTAAAAGATAATTTCACTAGATTTAAATCTTTGAATGAACAAGTCAGTTTAAATATAAGACATAACCGCAAATGAAATATATAATAATTACGTATGAGGTCTCCACTAAAGACAAGCTAACACTAAGCAGTCTCATAAGTAGGGACTTGCTTAAGAGACATGGCTAAGTGCAATTTTTTGAACAAGGCTTTATTTTGGTGATTTAATAATTGAGGTAAAGAAACTTTTCACTAGCCATGAAGTAAGGAGCTGTCAATCTTTAGGTTTTTAACATCCACGTAAAGAATAAAGCTACGATACATAGTCGACTCAACTACTGCAACTAAAATATACTATAATTTTTTTTTTTTTTTAAAAGTGAAACAACGTTTCGTGCTGTTTTCCAACAGTTTACTCGATAAGCAGAAAAAACCTTCTCATCGCGTCGTAATCCTTAATTTTGAGGGTTGTGAATCCTTCCTCGGTATAGTTTATCTTGAAAGATGGTGCACCATTGAAATCTGTTGCCCGCGCACTGCATAACATAAATTTAATGAGTAATAATTGTGTGTATACTATACTATTCAATTATTTTATTATTCCAGTTGTCATAAGAAACTAATTCTATTTCGAAAACATGAATTTTAAACACCATGTTTTTAGTGCGTAGATCTTTGAGAATACCAACATTATTATTTGGCACATGCTCTCGTTTTGCAAGTAGTTAGCATTCCACGTGACAGGTTGCAAGCTCGTCGCCGATTCATGTAACATAACCGCATTTTCGCTGTTAAGCATGAAAGTTTTCTCACGACGTTTTCCATCACAGTTTACAGCACGTGCCAATGCACACATGTATACACGAGTGGAAAAATACATTAGTTTACAACTACACAACAACAATTAAATTTCCGCAAAAGTTAAAAATGTATATTACAAAACGCAACAGCTTACAAACGTTTAATTCAGGTAGCCGCGCCGCCTCCCGAGCCCATCAGATAAGCGTCAAATTGTTTCCACTCATGCCACTCCTGCTATCTGATGGGCGGGATACGTGAGCATTTTAAACCAATGCTCTAGTTGTTTTTCAATTTAAAACCAAATACTTTAACGTGTTTGGTAGTGGGTGGGTGCTACCTCTAGCTAGCTTGTAAATTTACTGGTAGGTAGTTACCTTACTGATTCCTACATCTATTGTCTTTTAGGAAGTTTTTAGGATTGGCTATGCTCATTTAGCTGACCTAGGTATATTTTAATACTTTGATTAAAAGTTATAATTTTAATTAGGCGATATTTACAAAATATGAGACAAAGTAAGTAGGTACTAGGTATGACGTAGGTCATTAGAGGTACGTGAGCGCGTATGATGTGCTCGCTAGAATAACGGGAAAGAGAGCGGTGAATGGCGTAGTTCTCGTTATAACGAGTATGTCACCGCGCCGAGACAGATAGACGCGTTGGTCGAACAGCTCTCATTAGGTCGGTGCAGCAGGCGTAGACAAATGTACGCTGACCAATTGGAGACGTTCCGGAGAAAGGTCAGGTTAAGTGTACACTAAATCAGCGAGCATGCACGAAGAATGTGATAAGAGTGAATGAAGCGAAAGAGGATCGTAGCAATCGTGGAAATCCGTGGTCTCTTCCTACCCCTCCGGGAAACAGGCGTGAGTTTATGTATGTATTTTATACGGATTTTCCTCTGATATTTTCCTTGAATGGATATCCTCAGTTGTTTGCTCGGTACGTAGATCTGTAAGGTTACTAAGTAGGGGGCAGTCAGAGGTTCGTCTAAACATCACGGTTTACACCTGTTCACCATGGTTATAGGTTACAAGCCCATCGCCGCTTATTGGAACACTAACCGCTTATTGAACTTTCTTTTGGGATTTGTTTCGTGTTAAAAGTATCAAATTGATTGCACTCATGCTACTTGGTCCTTATTGATAAACAAGGTAACCATTGGTGCATACTTTGTTTATCAACAAGTTATCAATATGTTGAATAAGGATTTCCTTTCCATATTTTTGCTAGATTGAAAATAAATGTTCATTGATGTTCTGCGAGCTGGTCGACTTTAAAATATATTTATTATTTATTAAAAAAAACTGGACAAATGCGTGTCTGACGTACGCCCGAGGGTTCCGTACAAGCTTGTAAAGCACCAAACACTGCTGTAACGAAAATATAAGTTGGATCGAAAACAAACGTATCTAGTTGAAAAAATGTAGCCCATACATCAATATACGTCACGGTCAATTATCCAACTGCAAGTGTAAGTTTTTAATCCCAAAAACATATTTTTTCATATGATATAAATTAAATTAACTACTTTCGGACTTTTTCATTAGCATGTACTGTGAGACCTTGCTTCTTGCCAAATTTAATGATTCTAGGTCAAGGGAAAGTACCCTATAGGTTTTTATTTATTTGCCAGTATCGATATATGTCTCATAAATGGCCGTATTTTTTATTGCGTTTGAAGTTTGAGCTCCAAGGAACCGCAGGCCTACGTATTTGATATTAATTTCAACTTGATACCTCACCTGAGAAAAAGGGTATTGGCAGTCAAACAGACAGACAGACAGTGATCCTATAAGGGTTCATTTTTTTCCTTTTGAGGTACGGAACCCAAAAAACTGCCCAAGACTGAAACTGCGCTATGTTAGGGTCCTGAGATAGCCTTTATCTCTTATTAGTCCATAGGGTTTTTTTTGTGTGCGTTCGAGTAGATCCCTGGGTGGTTTAGATTCACAACTGAACCCGGTAAGTGGCGCTGCAGTCGGGTTCTAGGATTTTTATTTTTATTTATAGGCATTTCGGCAGGACAACGTCTGTCGGGACCACTAGTAATCAACATAAATGGTCGAAATAAATTGTATTACAGAAAAAAAAGGTAGACTTGGGCAAAAAATGGGATTCTACTCTGTAGTAAGGATATCTACGGAACTTTCGAGATCTTTGCTAAAAACTGTTTATTTGTTTTGAAAGTAATCAGTTTTGAGAGATTATGTGAAGGGGGAAAAGGTCTCACTTTTTTGACAGCGCGGATGTTGTAAGCATTGTTAATTTTGATACAATGATGTTGATGTTGTTTAAATTATTACTATTTTCTGATATGTAATCATATACGTTTTTAGCTCATTGACATCAGCCAGTGTTGCAAAATGATACGAAATAACGTAAAAAACAACGTAGATAGATGCTGCCTGGTTGGATATTTTTTCTTGACAGTCGTTTGAGTTAACGCAATTATTTTAACTATTGTTGTAAATGCAAGTGTTTTAATTTCCTCGCTTATGTCTCGAGTTTAGATCAATAAATGCACCCTCATAAGCAATCATAAGCACCTCAGTCGCTTAGCTCATTCGAACAAGATGCGTTCTTTTAACTAACTCTTAAAATACGAGTATACAAATCGTCGCTTTTCTTGTTTAAAAACAGCTGAAAAAACTATTTTTCTCTCAATATTTCGAAAGTGACAAAGAGATAATTTAATCATATATACACTTAATGTTTGAAAAAGAAAAAATGTAAATATAATTATTTGGTCTAAAACGTGAAATGTTGAATCAACTAAATCACTTTCGCTAATGAGCAACACTGGTTTAAGTACGCATGAAGTTAAAAATGCTATTATAGAAGTAGAACTACTCAAATAATAACTTATCACTGAATTTTAACCAGTATGTTCCTTTGACCTTGAAACGGGAATCGTTTTAAATCTTTCAGGGTCACAATAGGGAAAAAACGAGCTTTAGACGGTTTTATGAAAGAACGTGTTTAAAGGATAATAGTAGCAAGCAAAATACACATAGCAAACATGTCTGCGTGAGCAAGGGTCCGATCTGACTCGCGATAACCCTCGCTTCGAGCGAACCCTTGAGTCAGGGCTGGCGCGAAATATATTTAACAATTTTGTATCGTTTTTATGCTGATTTAATGAAAATTGTGGTATGCCCATATGCAGTCATTGTATATGCTTTAACAGCAAAATACACAGAAGCCATGTTTGTTCAGAGTGTATGAAGGTACATATTCATATAATTCATAATATTACAAAACACAGGTAATGGGATTAAAAACAATGCCGATGTATTTTACCATAGTACATAAAATTACACATCAAAATATATACAAAGTAAAGACTTAGTTCAAATAACACAATAAAAACAGGCGTGACTTTATATTAGGTCTGATTTTTATACATATAAAGTAAATCCTAAAAACGCAGTTAAGTTTCAGAAAAAAAAGTCGTAAAACCAGTCGACCTAATTTCGTTTGTCATCTAGATATTATTTTAAGACATAATAAGACTTGCCAACGAGAAAATCTAATATTTTACGTTTGAAATAGTACAAGACCTAATACATCGGGTGGTAACATATTATAAATTCTAGAGAAAATTCTATAAAAACTACATCTAGTCGCTACCCACGGCTTCGCCCGTATATTACTTTGTACCTGGTATTGTTCTAGCTAGGCCACGAACTGTACCATCATCCATATTGGTTCTGCCATTAGAAATAAGTTATTTATTGCGAAATTGTAATCTGTTTTCCATCATCTATCGCAGCGCCCCCTAGTGATCTCTAGCAAAACTAAAAACTTTCTTGTAGCCATACGAATTGATTTCAAGCCGCATTTTAATCGAATAAGCTGTTTCGAAGATAAACATCAGCTAGTAAAAAAACCATCCAAAAAGTCATACTTCTTATTAAGTAGGTACGCATTACAATATTTTTATAGGATTAGAATATTCAATAAATAAATGTTTGTTTTACTTACCCTTATTAAGAATAATGTTTTTATTTTTGTTCAAGATTATTTTATTATCAAAAATAAAAACTTGTCCATAATGGTATTTTTCAAACTTTCGCGATTAGATAACATAATTATTATAAGTTTAACGGGTCTTTATCGCGTTTACCTTTTTTTTGCAATACAGTTGAAACGTCGGGAAAATAATAAAAAAGGTAAACGCGATAAAGACCCGTTAAACTTATAATAATTTTGTCCATAATGGTCAATTCATTTTCAATTTCTTTCTAATTTTGTTCATAATTAGTACTTTTTGATGTTGTTTTGTAAAAAATAATCAACTTGTAGAATAATATGACAACCATAGCGGTGAAATTGCGAGGGTTAGGGGCGCTATACGGTGGGTACTCACAATGCATGGCACGGAATACTATTACCCCACTTATTTTAACTCAGTTTAACTATTGCGGTATTGATTTTTTTCATATGATTCGTTGTATCCCGTGTGTAAATCGATACTAGGCCATGGGTGACTCCGTTGCAATTAGTCCGGTCCTCTCTCTGGGCAATTTCAACTTAGCATTTATTCGAATACTAGTAATAGTACGCTGTTTCAAATTCCTTGATTATTTTTAAATCAAATCAAAAGTTTTATTTCACAATCCATTTTGTTAGTAGATACTTAAAACTATTAATTAGTAAATTCTGCGAAGATTGGAATAGGTATGTAATAGGTATTCGTATGTAATAGAGACATTTTGCGACGGGAGCAACAATAAGATCATTTTTATTTCATTGATTGACCACAAAATGTCTCCAAATAGGAGAGGTACACCTCTCCGCAGCTGTTTTTATCTAAGTCCCAGTTGAATTGGTTCGAATATTAACATCAGTGCTGTGTTCCGTTTTGAAATGTATGGTTACCGGTGAAATTATAGGCACATTAGTTCTTTCATCTTGATATAATTATCAGGGAGGCAACGTGTGAGTAATATCTCAATACTCAATACATTTATTGCTTTCACATGGTAGGTACATAGATGGTGCTTATAGGTAGGTATCTCACATGAACCCTGTCTAAGGGTATAGCAACAGATAGGTAGGCAGGCCGAGGTTTTGCGTAAACAAACTAGTTATTAATATTTACAGTAAATAAAGATAAGTCTCTCAAATGAACTTTGTATTAGAATATGGTGGCATTGTAAGCGTTCATAGGCCACAGTAACCACTAACAACCAGGTGGTTTGCCTGTTTAATTATATAAAGAAAAATAATTCATTGTACCTAGTACCCCGAGTACCGGTAAACCTTACTACAAATGAACTTGTATTTATAGTGTCAAGTTTTGTCGTGTATGTGCTATCCTCAAAACCTTGCTGAAGCCTTTATCAAAACCTAAATATGGTCACTTCTGCCTCTATTTTAATAGTATTTTTTTCCTTTACAAGAGAATCTCGACAAAGTACGACAGCGCGTTGAACTCTTTTGTGTGACATTATATGTGTATTTTCTAGAGTCTTCCAAAACAAAACAGTTACTGAGATCTTCAAAATAAAAAATAAATAAAAGTATTTATTGCAGCAAATACAAAGTAGGTATCAGATTTAACATAAGAAACACATTTTAGGCTTATTATATGGATGGATACACATTGTTATGCTAAGAAATTATCTTGATCGAACTTTAGTCAAAAACACGGATCATGACAGTCAAAAGTACTTTTAGGTGCCTCCTCTTCTTAGGAACTTTGACGCCGCTCCTGAGACCTGCCCGGTTATCAGTCAGTCTCAGTTGTTAGTCGCTATAAACTTCATCCCAGCTTCCTTTTAAGCCATTTAAACGTGAAACTCAATTCGGGGCCAAATTGGCAGAGTATTTATCTTCTCGGGTAGTCGATTTAAAAGCAAAATCACGCGAGCACACGATGCCATTATCGCGCGCTCCCGATCCGCAGGCCGAGCCAACTCTATGAATCTAATCCAGAGGATTTGCCCGCTGATTTACAGTCGAGCGAGGCCAAGGAGGGCGCCGCTGCTTTAAAGAAAAGTGATAATGTCTTAATCCTACCACACTCGAGTTTGCTCGTACTCACCCCCTCCTCCCAATTTTATGGTCGCCTGCGCAGACGGCACGTTTTGATTTATGATTTCAATAATTAAGAATTCTAAGGTGCAATTTGAATTTGGAAGCCGCGACGTTTGAGGGGCCCGCGGGGGACCGACGCGTGTTTGTTATTGCCCAAGGGCGGGAAAGGGTCTCTTGGCTTACCTTTCATTTTCTAAGGAATTATAATGGAGTTTCAAGGAATTATGAGAAATTATGGAAAAGTGAGTTTTCATTGCAAGGAAGACATTACACTTGTTTTTATTCGAAACTAATCCTTGTCTGCATCAAGCATAGGCAAAGATTAATGCATATCGTATTGACAGATTTAATGAAAAATATTCAGAAAACAACGCCTACATCTTCCAAACGGGAATAATTTTATGCTTGTTTGGAAGACCTTGCCTTTTATAAAATAAGGCCCATAACAAAGTGATTCCAACTCCTTATCTGCAGCATCGTTCCAATAGCAACAAAGTTAACGTCTTCAGAATCTTTGCTCCAAAATCTTGAGCCACTCAGCTCGAAGAGCACATTCAATCAAACGATCCAAGTCACGTCTCTACTTCCGCGCCCTCAGCGTCTTATATCGCATCCTAATCTACGCGCATTACAATTAACGCGGCCCAGATAACCCGACTCGCCACCCGCTGATAAAGGTCTATGGTTAAACTGGTTAAGCATCCACCCTGAGGGTTTATCTAATTACGATGCACACAGACGTGAACTGTGGCCAAAACGCTCATGTATGTATGTAACTTAGGTACCTGTATGTGGCTTGAGGTTTCGTACGTTTCTTGCTGTATAGTCAGGAATAGAGCGGCGGAACAGTTTATTGAATTGATTGACAATAGAGTCAGTTTTGCTGTGCATTTTGATAAAAAGCACGATACTTAATTTGTAGAATCGAAACGTAGAGCCGTTCTTAATAGTTATTTGTTTATGTTCTTTACATTCAGTTACATTAACAAATAGCAATATAAATTAATATGTATCCCAGATAATGGTGAACTTGAGTTCCCTAAAATATACTTAATTAATTATTTTATCACCGCATTAAAGCAAAATAAATGATTTATTTAAGAAATTCAGTGTCGAACTGAATGTCAAAACTGTATGAAAAGGTTTTTTTGTTACCATTGTCGAAACTGCCTGATTCTCTTGGTTAGAGATTCAAAATCAAACTTTCCGTTGTTTCCCGACGGGGTCGAAGTTTGGGAGACGACGGGAATAACCGGTATCAGTTTTGATACTATCAAAACTGTTGTGTCAAAACTGTTTATAAATATACCTATGAGCTTACGAGAATACAAAAATTCATGATTTTAAAAATATCACTATTTTTTGTGAAGATCCCGAGTGTGCACGTAAAATCTCAACTTATTAGTAGACCCTATATCTCTACTCGTACCTACTACGCTAAAGATATCAATTAGATACTTACATGAAAAACCTCTGCTTACTCATTGTTCTTTCATAATTCACACAAAAAAAAATACCATGATCTTGAAAACCAACATCCTGGAACTCATAATCATCTGTAGCTCATAATTATTTTATCAAATCTCAGTTTTACGCTCAGAGGCCTTCCTAGTTCTACCGTCGTCGTCTCAACTAGGGAGGGTGCGTCACGTATAAATGTTTGTTTGGCGCCGTAATACCAGTATTCAGCCTTCCGGTAGCTTTCCCGCAAGGTACCTTCAAGGACCATCAATTGCTATATCGAATCTCGTATTGCACAACTTCAGAGATCGGCCAAAGATAGCCGATCGATAAATCAGACCATGTTTTATTAAGTTGAGGCTTTGTTAGTAGGGGTAAGAAACGCACGGTGGAAGATAAAGCTTCGGTTTGACAACAGACTTGATTGTATTTAAGAAAGGGCAATAATTATGTTAGTCAATTTAGGTTCGTTACAGTCTTAATATCATAAACTAAATCATACCAGCGAAAACTAAACGTCGAAAATTATAACCCAAAATCTCTGTCAGAACAAAAATAAATGTACATATACAGATCCATTTTTTTTTTATTTAGACTTTTCGGAAAACGGTTTTGATCTTAAATATATTCAGGGATAAATTTATGTTAAGGCGTGTGTTTGCGATTTTGTTTGCGTGTGTTTTTAGATTAGAGTGTGATTGATAAATGGTTTCGAAAACAACCAAACGGCGTGTTTCAACTGTGAATTAAATCAATCAACAAACAACCCTAAATACTCCATTTCACATCCACAGTATTTTTTTTTATTATAATCAATCAATTTGTCAAAATTACTGACTGATTGTATGGGTAGATACAGTACAACCTTTTTAAAAAAAAAATATTATAAGTCAGTTTAAAAAAAGTATGTAACACTTTGACATACTAACATCAAAAAAGTTTTCTGGAAGTTGGGTTGAAAGTTCATAAAGTTTTATTTTTCAAAGTTATATAAAATCACCAAAACAAAGTCAGCCTTTATCAGGGAACAATGAATGGTACCTATATTTTAACTTTATTCCAAGCAACCTACCTTCTGTAACGCGGCCTCGGTTAAACTTGAAAAATATTATCTCGCATATTTTGTAAACGCTCGTTTTATTTAGTTAGATTGTCCTGGTGATCTTTAATTGCCTCAATGCTGTTATATTCTTATCTTTTAAACTTTTACCTGGTCTGAAAGCTCTTGAGTGAAATGGTTTTTACGTGGGAACGATTTTTGTGCAACTATTCAAACTACTAAGTGCTTCAAAAGTGTTAACGTCGAGACAAAACGCCGAGAATCATTTCCGCGTAAAAATATTGTGATTGTGGATGGAAAATCGAATCGCAAGTACAATGTTTTACTATATTATATACATGTGTTTTTGGCACTAGTTAGATCAAGGAGCTTGACTATAACGTATTGTTTCAGGACGACGCCGTTGAATGCACAGTCGGGCCTATCCCAAATCGCCAAAAGAAGATTAGAGTTTGGTGTGGATGTTGAGACATTTAGATTGAACGATAGACGACTGGTAACTAGCGACGCCTCAATGGAGGAGGAGGACGTGTTTGCAAAACGGCGAAGAAGACTTCTTGATGATGAAAGACACGAAGCAGAGACGCGTCGTCGTCCATTTCCCATGCACAGACCACAACTCATGCGGCAAATCGACAATGAAGATGAAAACCTCATACGAGAAACTCAAGCTGCACTGAAATCGCTATCGGGCAACTGGGACCGTAATTCGTCGCCGCCTATCAGCAGCGAAGAAAACGATGAAGGCAACGGTTTCGAAAACCTCTTCGACGATAAACGTTCCGATAAAATGCTTCCGTCTTCCCCATCACAATCATCAGAAAGTGCTTCCCAGAAAAGCTTCACGTATAATGATGATCATCGACCTAATGATCAACGCAATACCGCCATCAATGAAAATGATGAAAAACGTAACCGATCAGACGAAGAAAAGAGCGAATATGACAGACATAGCAAATACTCCCACTACGACGGAACAAATTTTGAAGAGCTGGGTGACTCATCTAATGAACTAGAGATTGACTGTGATGATGACGAAAATGACTATAAACAAAAACGCACACCTGAAATGGTTACTGTAAATAAGCAATCACTTTTTAACGCTTATAAGGCTGCGACGGCTGCGCTACCATATTCCACGCAGTCTGCGTTCAAGCCTCCAGCAGAAGTAAAACACAGAATTCACAACCCGTCGCTTCCGAGTGAACCGTTTGGTGGATATTCGAATGACCATGAAAAGAGTTCAGTGAACAAGGGCTCAAAGCAGTACACGGTGCTTCAGCCCGCGGGCGCTGGATCGCGCGCCGCCACTGCTCTGCAAGAGGCCCGCGCTGTGCCCACCGCGCAGCCGGCGAGAGACACCCGACCACCTGCCACGTTCTCCCCAACAAACTCCAGAGGTATCGGCCACGTTCACCTCAAACAACGATAACCAAACTTTCTTAACGACCTGGCCGTAACGTAGAACTCCGCTATGAACTAAGTCAAAGTTTGTTTCAAGGGCGTCTCACGATATTTCATAACGTAACAGTCTCGGTGCTTCCGAACTGAACAGCTGATGGCTCAACATTACTATTGATACTTGCATTTAAAACAATAAGAACAACAATTAATAAAAAAAATATTAACCCTGCCTTAAAACTGTTCTCTTTTTTGGTTAAAATCGGGGTTCGAACTGTAGTAGCGAGCTTGGAAACAAATCATGCTTTATTTATTCGATGTCTCCATAATTTAGTTGGCGAGACGGTCAAAATAAGGTTAGACTCCACCTACGCAGACGTAGTATATCGCTAGGTACCTAAACGTTTTCCTCTTATTGCTGGATGATAGCCGGTTTTACGTCAGGCAATAAAAACGGGTCAGGACGGGCGGTGGGCGGAGCATTGCGCCGCCCCCCTTTTTCCTGAAAGAAAAATTGGTAGTCCGCGCGCAGCCGCCTGACGTTCTTTATTTTTTCTTTTGAGTTGTGTGGGTGGGGTGGTGTGGGGCGCAAGGCGGGGCCGCGCAGGTACGCCCCGCTGGCGGCACGCCCGGCCGTATCGATCGTGCCCACGCCCCCACCCGATGATTAGGAAAACACTAATTTGTGCACCGGTCGATTTGTTCGCAGAAGGCAACAAGTGTCCGACGCCCGGGTGCAATGGGCAGGGCCACGTCACTGGCCTCTACACACACCACAGAAGGTGAGTCATGCTGATGATTCGTCAAGGAATGATAAGGCAAGAGCTCTGCTAGGGCAGTACGTTTATTCCATAACACTCCCTAGAGAAACAATGTTAAACATTTCGAATATCGATACCCGTTAGTATGTCTGTGAACTGATCACGGAGCTCGTTGGTAGTTATACTATCTTTGAGACTTTTATTCTGATAAAACGTAAGGTTTATTCACAATGTTCAGCTTTATGGGGTCTGCAACAACCTTTTAACGCTATGCATATATAGTACTTATGGCGTAAGTTATAAATAAAAAAATGAAATTATCTTTCGTATTTTTTTAAATCAAATAACTGAAATTGATATCCTTTTCTCAGTCTGTCAGGATGTCCAAGAAAGGATAAAGTTACACCAGAAAGTGAGTATACACCGCCCGATTTACAACTTTGTTGAACTTGAGTTGCGTTTCAGTTTGTCAAAGTTTTGTTTAGTTCCAGTTCTTTTCTGTCTTAAGATATATTTATGTTTATCTTTTTCAGTTATAGCTGAATAACACTATGTATTAGTTGTATTTTGTTATTTATAGTTTTAACAGTCGCTGCAGTTAAGTTTTTAATTAGATAATACTATACTTTACCTTAGTTCGTAATTAGTTATTTGTAGCAATTTGTTTGTTAAGCTTTCTTATATTTGACACAATCTTTCCAATTGGGTATCTTCAGATCTTACGTTCTTATGTGAACGGAATACTGATTTTCACTATGTCGATACAGTCTTGGCGTTGCACGAGACGATCCTAAAGTGCCCAACGCCTGGTTGCAACGGCCGCGGTCACGTCAGCTCCAACCGAAGTACTCACCGTTCACTCTCTGGATGTCCCACTGCAGCTGCTAGGAAGGCTGCAGCGAGGTCTCAACGTATTAGACCTCTATGTAAGTATTTTAACACCATCTGCTGAATAAGGTCACCAAGCCAACAGAAGGGCCGATTTCACCCGTTCCGGTAAGAATATGAATGGAAAACGGGTGCATCATGGCTTAGATGTTTCTATTTTCTTTCTTATCTGCCCGAACTGGTGCAATCGTCGCTATGGATTTCAGTAGTTTTTATCGGACTTGATAAATTACGACATTTGCATTGAATTAGACCTACCATTTGTCTATCGGCGCTCTAAGCTTTTACCTTTGCTTATAGTCACGTATAGTTGCTGATACCTTGGGCAGATTTGATCTAGACTGGTCTTGTTCAACACTACTTATATGGTCGATAAGTTAACACTTATTTATTACAAATTTTTACTGGGTTTACCCCCAATACCAACTCCTAGAATAACGAACCTCCTAGTCTCCTAAATAGTCCTAACCCAATGAGTACAGATTTATTAAAGTAAAATTATGAAACACGTAATATAAAAAATGATTAAATTTAATTGAACGTTACCGGGAGGGATATTCTTACACTTTCAGTATTTGCATGGCAGCTCGTACAGTTGGTTTTGCTTTGTGGTCTACAACTTTATTACCAACCAATGCTGGTTTGCGTGTGATGTGGTATTTAATTGTACACACGTGTCGGATCGTGGCGGTCAGCTAGCCCCCGGTCCGGTGTCAGACGTCCACTATACTTTTATCCACCACACTAGCGAAGCCGAAGAAGCTAGTTAAAAAATAAACGTAGTATGATCTCTGACAGTGCCGCCAGCGCCAGTCACGATCACGAGTGAGAGCATCGTGAGCGCGGGCCGAGAACGAGACCGCGTGCGTGAGCGCGAGCCGGCAGCGTCGCCGAGCTCACCCGCCGTGAAGCGAGAAACCCCCGAGCTGCTGGTACCGAAGCGCGAGGCGGCCGAGGCGGAGCGCGACTCCCCCGCCGGACACGCCGGCATGGAGACGCGTCACGCCGCGTACGGCGCGCCACCAGACCAGAGGTCGCCGTACGAGCGACCCCCCGATGACCATGTGCGGTCCTACAGGTGAGAATTTGCCCATTACCCTCGTTGTGAGCCTTTTTACCATCATCGACAGCCTGTAAATGTCCACTACTAGACTTAGACCTCCTTCAAAAATGCCCTGACGAACGATCTTGATCCCACAACCTTTGAGATGTCATCGGTCCATCGCATCGTCTAGTTTGTGGTTACCATTAGAAAACCTTGCTCCCCAGCGGTGCTAGCCTTTATGTACCATGATATGTATCCTGAAAGAGGAGATTCTGTTTATAAAATTGTTTAAGTTTCCTAACAGAAAACGTTGAATTTCTTTATTTAATAGTGTGTTTGTATGTTAACATTTTTTTTGGTCTTACCCCACGTAAGAGCAAAAAACATTGTTTTCTTCTTTAACTAATATCTCAGTGCTCTTTTTTCTTACCCATGTAATCTTTTATGCAATCCTTCATCTTTTCTATGGACTGGGTACCTCTATACTCTTATATCCACCCGTGTTGATATTAAATCTCATATTCCACATTCTTCCCTCCTTATGACATACCCATACTACGCTAACCTACTATCCCTAAACGTTCTCATCACTGGGTCTACTTTTCGACTTCTTTTGATATAGGTACTCATTTCTTATATTTTGTCACGACGTACAAAACACTGACGTACTATTATCCCCGTTAGTCAAATGAACGAAAACCGATACGGCTATGAGTCCCGGTGCTACGAAGGTGCCCCGGCGTTCGAGCGGTACGACCCCGCGCAATGCCCTCAAAGGCCCTACGGCTGGGAAGAAGAACGGTACCACGATCCCCACCTACCCACGCCGATGAAGACCGACCAATCAGAACAGGAGACACCAACCGGACCAATTTACCCTAGGTACGTGGCTGCTTGCGTTTTTAGCTAATAATGTTTCATTTATGTGGTAAACGAGACACCTAATTTCAAAACAAAACAAAAGCCCCTCTCAACCAAAACGCCAACATTGAAATTCAACACGAAATCTCTGAAAAACCTACTTGACCCCTCAAGCATGAAATTAAAGCGGTGTTCATGGGATAATCTTATCCGTCCAGACCAATGTACCACTACGAAACGGGTACCGGAGTAGCCGGTGTGGGCACGGTTAGCGCGATGGGCCCCGGCGTGCCTACCGGCTTCTCAGCCATCAACCTGTCGGTGAAGATCGCCGCGGCGCAGGCTCAACGTCCTCGGAGCCCTACGACTCGTGACCCACGCGATCCACGTCCAGCTATAGACCTTTCCACTTCTAACGGGAGTCCACAGGTGAGACCGTGCGCTTGCTGATGCTTCAAACACAAAAAACTTAACTGAGCTTCATTTGAGGGACTAATCTTAATATCCTTTGAGAAAAAGTTCACCCGGGGAAATACCACCAGATCGATCTTTGCCGCAAGCAGTTAATGCTGGCAGTAATAATTAATTGTTCTGATGAAATTGATATACGACTTTGGCAGGTAGGTTTTTTCACCAATGCCTCTGGTGTAGATTTCGATAAGTAAGACGGTAACCCGCTACCATCTCGTGGGCCTTATGCCTGACTGCCTAAATTATATAAAAAAATACAGTTGCGTTAGTGGTTACAAATTCAGTAGCAGGATCTTAGTTGCTCATTGCTATTTAACTTTTTGGTTGCTCAGCCATATCGAATGATGGAGTATCCTACGATTTGTAAAAGTACTTTTCACAACAGGGTCCATATGCATCGCCGGTGTATACGAGTGCCGGCGGAGGTAGCGGGGGCGGAGCCCGAGGCAGCCCACAGCCGGGAGCTTCGCCACAGCTCACCGCCAGCCCCCAGGTGCCAAGTCCGCAGGGCCAGACCCTTGACCTAAGTGTCCGTTTACCACATAGGTGAGGCATTCTTGTGCTTAACTTTTATTAATATTGATACAACTACGTTCCTTTCAGGCACTAACATTGTTCTAAATACATTAAAGACTGAGGATATCTATCGCTTAATCGGCGAGTTTTTGACCTCTAGACTAGGTTGGTTGATACGCCGGCTTGCATATTAGCGAGTCAAACTGTCTACTTTCGGCCAGTCGAGTATTTTAAACCGCGGTTTTTGGTTTCATGCAAGGCATGTGAGTCAATTTATCGGTTTTTGAGGTGATGATACATTGATGGATTGTCCTTAGCTCGCTGGCGTGTTGAAGTACCTATGGTTTGACTCTATGGATGCTAATGGATCATCCGCTTAACCTACATGGATAGATCAAAATTATTTATTGCACATAAAAGTAGTGCATACTTACATAGACGAATTTAATGCTAGGACGCTCCTAGTCCAAACAACCTTTGATACCTTTTTTAGATTATTATATAATTTATTTTATACCTAAAACAATAGCTTAATTCAACTTATTTTGTTTCCTCATGGGCATAGAACTCCCTAAAAAACCTTTTAAACTCTTTCTTCAAAATCTTCTACCACTGTGCTTCAAACTTTTTACCTATAGAGGGTTTTTTTTCTGTATTTCCTTATTTTATCAAAATACTATATCAGTTGATCAGAAATCAGGATCAAGGAGCACATTCTTATACAAGCACCTGGAGAGTGTAGAACTTGAAGTCAGTGTTCCGACTCCAGTCGCTGAATATACATTTTAAATATTTTTTGAAATGTTTTTGGGGTTTTTGTTTTTGTGTTTAGTAGATTAAATAAAATTTTAATTCTTGTAATTCTTGTTGACAGTCGCAGTTTTCCTGGAGGCGTGTCGTATAGTCGAGAATCAACGCCAGATAGCGGCGGTAGCCATCCTTATTTAGAAGCTTATCATCGAGATACCGCCGGTAAGTGTTTCCAACCCGAGTATAAATTTCATATTCAGCAAATTCGGAATAAACAATGTAAACAAATTAATGCTGGAAAAGAGCCTCTTCCGCGATCATTATCTCGTAATTTTCTAATGGAGATATTTCTAAACATTAGGCGTACGAAGAACTTACACAAAATTGATTACTCATCTCGCTTGAAATTGTAATCTAGTAGATGTACCGGCTGCTCCACTTCACCCCCACGTGGGGGGTAAGGCCCCTTTACACAGTAAAACACGTCGTACAAATTAAAACGCGACCGCGATAATCACTCCGGCTGGGATCGCAACATGCCGCAAGCAGTAACGTTGCTAATCCACACGCTTTCTCTGTGCTTCCAAGCGTTGTGGTTACCTCTCCTAGCAAGTACATAAACTGTTATGTGCACTCGCTCTTTATGAATATACAAAATCTCGGGTGCTAATTAACTTTTATTAACGTGCGAACTCTAACGCTTCGTTTTGTACTACCACACAGACAGATTAAACCTTTTGGTTTAGTTTCCTAAACCTCTTTCGGTGCTCAGAAAACAAAAGAGCGCGCGAGCGGTGTGGTTCAGGCATATATGGCCAAACACAGAAATGTTACAAGATTTTAGTAGTTAGTAAAGAAATGAAATGCAATGTATATAGCTGTTATTTGGTAATCAGGTCGTGCTTAAACGTATAGAACGATTCACGTGTCTTCATAGTGCATACTCTGCTCGTCTTAGTTATATATTTTAATAAAACCGTGTTGATCTAGCGTGTAGTAGGTACTCCACCTTCTAATCTGATAAAACTGGATTATTATTATCAACATCTTGTGTAAACCGACATGGACATGCCTTTAATTAGTACCATCGGTTAGTGTTCAAATAAGCGGCGACGGGTCTGCAATGCAACCTGTCCATAGTAGTTAGCATTCCAATATTAAGTCTCAAAAACTTATGGCCTGGCAAGACAGTGCTTTAGAAGCGATATTAAACAAAACAGGCATGCTACCGACTATAATCTCCACGATGAACATCCTCAGATAAGAGATCCAAAGCTCTACTACTTAGGACGACCTCTGTGGCTCAGCAGGCGAGAAGCCGGTTGTGACGCAACAATTCAAGCGGAGGGACAAATGTTTATATGTTCTCTAGATATAGGTTCTGGGTGTTGTGTTGCCATGGTAGATTCTCGTAGTTTCTGATAACCACGATACAGGGAATCATAGTGTGAAGTCAGGACTGTGTATTGTGACTGGTGTGTGTTTATTTATTAATGTTGGATGTGTATTTGGAACAGGTTACGGTGGAGTCAGTCCACACCCAGTGGCAGGCTACGGGCTAGCTCAGCCGGACTACGCTGCAGCGGCCGCAGCAGCCGGATATGGCGGCTACCAGTACCAATGCGGGGCATACCCACCACCGCCTGCGTACCCCCCACATGCGGCACCATACTCCCCGCCATGCTACATGCCACCTCCGCACGCGCCACACGACAAACCTAAAGACAGCAGGTGAATATTGACTTTGGAACTTAATTTACATTTTCAGGGGCATTTCGTAGCATCTCTGAGAAGTCTCTGAGAGATTCAAGGGTGTTTGATGGCGAAATATCTAATACCACACTTCGGCCAGTCGGAATATTTACAGTTCGTTCAGTTCAATGAAAAGTGTATACTTTTCTATTCGAGTTCATTCAAACTCAATTTATTTGAACAAAAAAACTCATTTGAGTACCAATCTGCACAATAATTGAAGTATCTGACGGTTCAATCCTGAAAATACAAACGGAATGAAAATACCTTTATTTTCCTTTCTAAGCCCATTATAAATCCTTGAGAAAACACTATTATCAAGAGATTCCAAATTGGAATGACAATTTTACTCTGTTTTTTGGTTCAGCTCCACAAATTACTTTTAATGTACTTAGGTCTTCGGCCCTGTTTAGTTGGTAAATAGTTATGGCAACAATGGATATGCCAAAATATTTTAACAAAAAATGGAGCATCACTTCTCTTAATTAAGAGGGGAGGAACATACAACAAAATTAGAGAAACTTATGTTACTAATTTTAAGTATCTTTATGCACTAGGTAGGTCTTGTTTTAATTTTATTAGCATCTTAGGCCGTAAAATAATATAGTTGTTTACCAAAACAGTGCTCAGTTTTCTTCTGTGGAATTTGAAATAACACCTAAGTTAATCAGAATTATTAAAAGAAGTGTCTTTCAACTTTTTGACAATCTTTATAAGTAACGCCCTTAGTTAACAGAGTTACAATTATTTATAAGCATATTACTGTAATTGGTTAATGTTGAAGAGACGACCTAGGTACTCTGAATCAATCTAAAACACAAATGATATTCAAAATGTTGGTTTAGGTACCTAGGTAGGTACATAGTAACAAAAACCTTCATAAAGTTACAAATATTTTAAGAAAGTAATTTATTGAAAAAAAAACAAATAAAATATCAAATCTTATAATTGCCATTTCTGAAGAAATACAAATATATTTATATTAACATAACAATAAAACTGCCATAGTTGCTGTTGGTCCCCGTATTAGCTGCTCTTTAGGCTAAAAAGAGCAAAAAAAAAGACCAACTAGTTTCCTTTTGTTGATCAACATGACAGAATGAATGAATATTGACGTCAGGAGACCTTGAGGGTGACAATTTGACGTGACGTCTCAGTCTTGCCAATAAAAAAAACCGTTTCGGATACACGTAAAAGTACATTTTCAATAAAAATGTATAAAAAAATTACTGCCAAACAATTAAAAAAAAACAACTTAAAAAATAATATCCATAAAAAGTCGTGCTCCTACTAAAATACCCTCAAAAATACCCTAATAATCTATGATTCAGGTATTAAATAAATTATTTCATAATCCTATTAGAATAATAACTTAATGAGGGACGTAAAAATTCATAAAATAACTACAAAAAACACTAAACTGAAAAAATTAACTAATAAGTTATTTATGTAGTTTGCCGCCCTAAACTATTTTAATGTTAGAAAAAACTCCAAACAGAGCGTATCCAAACGTAACACGATTCACACTTGGCGGATCATTCTAAATATACCGGGAGAGCACGCAGGCGCATTGAGACGCTTTGCGTACGATCATGTCAGATAACCAACACATGAACGATAAGATACATTCATTTGAATATTACTACAACTTCAACGCGATACACAACGACAAGGACACGGATATGCGACGGAACAGGTAAGAAAAAACTGTTAAAATAGTTTTAAAAACTTTTGTGTCGCGCAACGTAAACAAAAATAAACCCTCAGTAATAATAGATTAAAACTTTTAAAACACTTTTTCTAGTTTACTTTGCGTAGATAAGACTATTTCGAGGCGATCGTTTAGTTCACATTCTTTTGGTGATACATCGGTAAATAATGCAATAGGTTCATTCGTGACGTTTTGTTTATCATGAAAGTAATAAGTTTCCGCTAGTCTCTTATAATAAAACACATATTTTCCTGCGTTGCTTTATTTTTAACTTCATTTTATTATCGCAATCTATTTATTTACAATAGCTACCACCGGGACGACTATTGTGGGAAACTGTATTACCGGATACGGGAGTCGCGCGAGCTCATCCAGTGTCCCGTAGAGAGATGCGACGGGTCCGGGCACATTTCAGGCAACTTCGCAACGCACCGCAGGCAAGCGGGTGATTCGCGATTTCATTGCACTAACTCTACTTACCCGATTTCGAGCCACGCATATTCAAATCTTTCATATAATTTAAAAGAACTGATATGAATATCTCTGTTCTCAATTCAGAAGTTTTGACTGAGCTTCGTTAAATTCATAGCTGAAATCAAGAATCTATAGATTTCACTAAGCACGTTTGGTTTAAGTACCTAAAGTAAAAACCGTATAGATTTTCTTGATTAGGTAGCGTACCTATACAAAACAAAATTCACAAGACATCGATGGGATTCTAGAATGCAACGCTTCTATGGTACTCGTACCTACCTAGGTACTTAGAATATGCGTGTTCTGAGTAAATATAGGTAAAAAGTATACCTACGTATTCTTAAAAGTTATTATTTAGAGTACTTGAAGTATCTTATAGACATTGAAGTTACCTACCTACTGACTGATAGAAATAAAAATGACCGCGTTGATAGTAGATTTAAAATCCTAATTGGACCACAATCAAAATAACTATTCTACTTTTTTAGTGTTGACGGCCTATAGTATCGGTAGATACTATAGGCCGTCAACACTACGGCCTATAGTATCTACCGCCTACATGTGTGATTGTGTGCACACTTTTCAAAGCCGTCAAAAAAATCGCAATAGAGTACATTGCTGCGCAAAATTAAACCATTTGTCAACATTTTCTGAATTTTGCTGCAATATTATTCGGTATTTTTTAATGTTTACTTTTCTTAACAGTATGTGAGATGAAAAGATGGTAATTTTTTTAATAGTATTGATATTTTACATTTGCACAGCCGTTCTCAGACTACAGTTGCGCCCCTGAACAGCAATTTGAGCATTTCCGTGCCAATTGGCTCACTCCCACAGATTATGATGCAAAACTAACAGCATGCTTAAATTGTTCCGCTTTTGCGATATTCTGATTCGTCCTTATTCGAATCTCATTTATTGCTCCTTAACTCAGTTAAAGTATTTGTATGTGTTTCTAAAATAACAATGTGTGTTAGTAGGTATGATATTTAACTTGCAATATTTGTAGGATAAGGAAAATAAGTATTTAACCTACTTAGGCTTACTTCTTTAATTATGTTTATGTTTATGATCGGTTTACCTTTGTAAACATAATAAACTCAATTCAATCGATTTTTTATTATTAAAATCACAAGGATCATAATTTATAATCGTCGTAAGTACTTATATATTATCATAACTTAAGTTGAAGGTTACTTAGGTATGCCGTAAAATGTAAAAAGAAGATAAATTGGTGATTAGGTAGGTAGGTACTTATTCAATAATCAGGCTGTAGATACGTAGCGCCTTATACCAATTTATTTACATAAAATACCTTCTCTATGATTACCCAGAAAAACCTCGGTACACGTTATCAAGACTATTTAATATAGATAACAACTTGGTTGGAGATAATTGCTACTATTTTTTTCAAGCAAATGGGTTATAATTTTACAATCGATGTGATAGTTAAACCGTTTCAAGCATGAGGCACGAGAGTATTATAATTGACTCAATAATTGTTCACTTATAAAGTGAGGAATATCTTTTAAAACATATTGACTTAGCTAAGCTCGGAGGGCTTGTTTCAGAATTTAGTCGCAAGATACTTGAGTTTGTCTCTTGAGCCCAAGTGTCTTGCGAATAAATTCTAATATAATAAAAATGACTCCATAACGACTCTTAAAGTGAGGAATCTTCTAATCTAAAACATTGTATACCTACCTAAAATCTACTTTCAAAATAAACGTTGGTACATCTGGCTTCTAAAATAAGCTACAAGATTTTGCCCCTGCACGGCATTGTAAGCAGTCTGTATATGTGCAGCCTGTCCGGGTGTCCGCGCGCCGACCGCTCACAGCTCCAGCCCCACTCTCAGGAGCTGAAGTGCCCTACGCCCGGCTGCGACGGCTCCGGCCACGTAACCGGAAACTACTCATCCCATCGCTCGCTTTCCGGCTGCCCTAGAGCCAACAAACCCAAGAGCAAGCCTAGGGACGGACAGGACTCTGAACCCTTAAGGTGAGCTGAACATTTTTAAGAGAGATTTGATGCCCCATTTCTATTCCAATTTAAACCTTCGCTATCTAAAGTTTACTCTCACGAGTTGCCGTAACATTCAATAAGAAATAGCAATTACACAACGCGCGTAACAATACCTCTACTGTAGGTCGAATGACGGTCGTAACAGCTGTCTCATTAGTTTGCCACTTTATACATTGTCTTGTTTTACGTTTACAATAAGATTTGGTAATTTTCACGCTGCTTAGATGCCCTATACCGGGCTGTGACGGATCCGGACACGCTACAGGGAAATTCTTATCGCATCGGAGGTAAGAACGACATGTGAACAGTTGTAGATGTTATAGATTGTAGATTGTGAGTCGTTTGTGCTGCCGTGATGACTTTTATGCCTGTGACTGATTTGCCGCTTCGATTCCACAGCGCTTCAGGCTGCCCGATTGCGAATCGCAACAAAATGCGAGTTCTGGAAAGCGGTGGGACAGTTGAGCAACATAAAGCCGCTGTGGCCGCAGCGGCTTCAGCTATTAAATTCGATGGAGTGAACTGTCCGACGCCGGGGTGCGATGGCTCGGGGCACATCAACGGATCTTTTCTGACGCACCGCTCGCTCTCAGGATGTCCAGTAGCCGGGGCTGCTACACCCACGCCTCAGTCAAAGAAGCCGAAATATCCGGATGACATCACGCCGTTATATCCTAAGGCATATCCAGGTTGGTAAGATTTACGTTTTCATGTTGCATTTAAGATAAATAGGATAGAGTTTATGAGAATATCTCAATACTAGCTTCTGCCCACGACTTCGCCCGCGTGGTATTTGGTTAAAAGTAGCCTATGTGTTATTCTGATGTATAAGCTATATTACTGTAAAGTTTCATCAAAATCCGTTCAGTAGTTTTTGGGTGAAAGAGTTACAAACATCCATCTTCATAAACTTTCGCGTTTATAATATTAGTAGGATTCTCACACAGATAAAAATTCTAATGAACAATATAACTAGTTGCAAACCTAAATAAGGTTGTCATTTACCTACTTGTCTTACTTACGGTAGACTATAATAATAAAAAATAATGTTTATTTCGGACCAATGATCCATACTTCGTTAGTATACAAAAACAAATTATAAAACTAGGTTAGTCAACACAGGCAAATAAATATAATACAAAGTATACATTAACCTACATAGACACTAGGTGAGAGATTGGCTTGAGCACTATCAGCCAGTGTCTCACGTGACTGGAGAACATATCCTCTGCAACAACAGTCAGTAAGCTGTTAATGCCCCCGCGCATGCGGCTCATCAGGCATCCGGTTCTTTGAATGAGTGAATGAATGGAAATACTTTATTGTATACCTTAACAAAAGGCATAATAAACAAAATCTTATTCTTAAGAAGGTACAATATGCGGTCTTATCGCTTAAAAGCGATACCGCCTCTCTTCTCCATCTTTTCCAGACAACCTTTGGATGGAGAGGATAATAAGAGATTGTGAGAATGGTGGGGGTGTACATAAAATAATAATAAAAATATATTAACTACAACATACATATATATCTATGATAAATATGTTAAGATACATACCTACAGATTTACTATATATATATTTACATATATAAATACATATACACATTAAAAGACATCGGTAAAAGAGCAAGACAAGACCATGGAATACTATGATGTTTCTGTCAGATAACAGAGCTTCACACGAGTTTTGAATACAGCTAGAGACTGGACCTTCCTTATCGAGACAGGCAATGCGTTCCAAAAGCGCACTGCCTGAGTCGTAATGGACTTATCATAAGCGCATCGTGAAGATCAAGGTGTTTGCCTGAGTGTGTACTATTCTTAGCACCTGATAGGATATATACATTTTATTTCTTCAAGATTTTAGTTAGATAATTTAGGAAAACAACAGTAGGTAATTTTATTCATTGTGCATTCCATAGTCAACTTAATCTCATAAAATTTATAGGATATGGCCGTAGTTAACTGAAAATGAACATAGCCGAATTTTGCTAAAATTTGTTATAAATGCCATCGTAAACAAGATTGTTTGCTCTACATTCTACTGAAAACGTCTATTTCATAGCATTTGTTAAAAATTACTATTAACACTTTTCGAGTTTCAAATTATCTTATGCACCTAAACTACCCAATTTGGTCTACTTTGTTAATTGCAAGTATAGTTTTTATTCTGCAGAAGAGCCTTTCGAGTTGTCGGTTTCATATTACAAAATTAAACAATAGCCATTTTTTTATTTGCTGAAGACGACTATATAGTTTGGTTGCATTCTGCATAATAGATTTCAACTACCCGCGTATTCGCTCGGGTTTGACGAAATATTTCGCTGTCGGCTGTGTTGTTATTTGTCAGTAACAGTGCACAGGTTATATAAGGTGTAACATATTATTCCTACAAACTTAAAAGGGGGATATTCCACATGAATGACGATCAACGTTTGTTCAACGACTTTAGAAGAGCTGTAAGTCTAATAGATAGGTAGGTACTTATTTTTTTAGGAATGTGAAACTTTTAGGTAGTAGTCTCAGAACCTCTTCGTCTTTTATGAAACTCTCATATTTTTGTGGACAGGCAGAATAAAGATATATTACCCACCCTAAAATATTCGTCAAATGGCAATGTTGGAACCAAAGAACCATAAAAGAAATAACCAACACAGGCTATTAGGTATTGATAACCACTACTATGAATGATAATGCCGTACGTATATCAAAGAAGTTAAGTTTTTCTGTACACGGTTTTGAACCAAAGAGGTTGAAAAACACATCTTTGACCTCCTCGAGTTGCAAAAATTTTTGACTTCGTTTGCCTCAGCCGCTTTCATATCCATAAAGGTAAGGTTTAATCCATTTCAATCAATCCCGGCTATTTTGTGCACAGAATTTATTATTTTCCGATATTCGCTTTTCTGAAAAAATCAAAACCGAATTAATCTAGATCACCAATTTTCATTATTTTACGAGTCTATTTTCAGGGTTCTTACAAATTCAAAGACAAAAAAATCAAGTTTCGAAGTTATTTACAGCTGTTTTTTGACCTCGTGTTATTCTAGAATTATTATAGATGTCATATTTAGTTTTCAGATACAGCCTCAACATAAAGTTGGAAAAAATTATGTTCAATATAAAGTTTGCATTCGGTTTTTATATGCAAACTATCAAAAACAATCAAATAAAAATAAAGTTTTCACGACAACGTTACATTATTTAACAAGTTAATATGTGTAAATTAAACAGCTTTTTATTATGGCATATAATTATTTAAGGATATTATTACGGTATAGTCGTAACGTACAATACTATCATCTAATATGTTAGGACTGTAAGTTATCACTTTAAATAAATAAATAATAAATAAAATTTGTTTATTTCATCTAAAATAATATTGCATAGGTGCCTATTTACCAATTAAGTTACGATTGTTTTCGTTTTCAATGCAGCATTTAATGTAGCTAGTACCTATGTTAGTAGGTACAAACAGTTTTCATTACCCACCCGGCAAACAGGTTAGGTTTACTAGCCTTTGTGGCTAGTCTCTTACAATAGTATAAATAAGGCATTGAATGTCTAGGTAGGTAGTTATAAAGTTGAAATCCTAATAAACTCAATTAGGTAGGTAGGTTTAGGTCCTGGTACGTTGGATATGTATCAGGACAAACAAACAATAGGTAAGTACCTAAGTGCTCGTAAGGTAGTATATCAAAAAACTCAATTATATTTTTTAAAGAAATTATAAATAAAATGAACAAACGTTATTTTTCGCCTTTTACTTTAGCCTGTTAAGTTGGTACTTTTGTGGTATGACGTAATAAATAGTGTATTGGTATAAGAATGCCATGTAAAACGCATCTAAATTGATTCTATTGGTATGTCTCGTCTCTTAAACTTAGTGGTTATTTCTTCTAAGTATGCAGGTAGTAAAGTTTATAAACAATATTTCGTATAATGTTTTAAGTTTTCGCGATTGTTAAACAGTGTTATTAAACACTTTTACACAGATTAATCGCGTTGTTTGATTGTAGTTACAGGTAGACTACTACCTGCGACCATGAAAGCTGCAAAGCCTTCGAAACGTTAGGAATAAAAAACGCGATTAATCAATCCGATAAAAAGTGTTTAATTTCTAGATACCTATAACTACCCTTTCTATTTTTGTTTGGTTTTATCTTTGGTTTTACAAGTTATGAGGCTTATTATGGACTGAAATTGTATGCTGAACCAGAAATTAGTCGTGACAATAAACAATGTAGTGATGTAAGTGATTGTGTCTCCTAGCTGTAAACTGTTTCTTGGATATTGATTATTGTCTTACATTATTATAATTATGTTTAGGAAGAGGTTATTTCTTCTGTGTAAAATAGGTTTTAGTAGACAGACGTGCTCAATTCTTATGCCCGATTTATAATTTCTCAATAAATAATACCTTATGTTTTATTTACCTACAGTTTCAGATTTCAGTCAGTTTTTGGTTTAGGTAGGTCTAAGATACCTTATAATATTGATAGGATAGGATGGTGCACGCCACTTAACCCGCGATCTACTCGCACTATAAGTGAGTAGATAGGTATATAGGCCAGCATTAAGAGTTTATTTTTCTGGATACGTTCAACTATGGATCCAGTTTTCTTAAGTTCCTAAGTACTTCAAGGCAAAGATAATATAATTCAGAAAGGCTTTCATATGAACTCCGATTTTGATATATAATGTAGGTATGTATAGAGAATGACAGTCATCTTCAATTGGAAACGCAAACGTACAAGGGATACTGACGCATATTGGAAAGAGTGATGTGTTGGCCACAATCTACAGGTCAGACCCTTAGACTCAGGCTAGACCAACTGAGTTTTCATCTCCAGTGCGGTACTCAGGCCAACCAACACGTAAGCCTCAAATGTTGGTGGTAGTGGAGCGCAGTTTTACGGGTTGTGAGTGCTATGCTTCAGATTTGTAGGTAATGGTTTTTGAGCTGTCCTCTTTAGGATCATAGGTAATGGCAATGTAATCATCTTCCGATTTATTGTCCAATTAAACTAAAGGTAACTCATGTATTTATATGGGAAAGTATTATTTTGTCCTTGTAAGTTAACTTGGTTAATTCAATTTTATAGGTAATTTATCTTGATGGCACTCTTTTTATTGACAAAAAATTGGTAGCTTCATCTTGCTGCTTATAGAAAAGTTCTAATTTGCTAATTTGATCAATAGATACAACTATTTACGAGAGTGCAAACTTAAATATGTATACTTAGTATTTACCTACTAAGGAAGGTGAGCTTACTTACGGTAAAATATGCCTAGCACCTGAGAGGATAATATGTAAGTTTCTATGTACAAGATTTTAGCTAGCTATACTATAAGGACACAACAGTAATTTTATTCATAGTGTATTCCAAAGTCAACATCTAAGTGCTGCATCTCATAAAATAAGTATACTTATACTTATATTATACATGGTAATAAGTAATAGTACCAATAAGAACAAGAATAGAGATATTCTGACAATAATAAATAACTGGACAGTAAATAGGTATTGGCACCAAATTGATGGAAAACATCCAACGTAATCAATAATAATTCAAACTAAATAACAAAGTAGGTACCTAAGTACCTACCTACTTTTAGCAGAAATAACTCGGAACATTGGTGACGACAGCTAGTGCGGTAAAACTATTTTAAATACCAAAACATTAGGAAAAAACATCAAAATGCAAACAGTATTCAAATCAATAATTATCTTAGAATCATTAACTGTTATATAAAAATCAATAAGTACCTACCTAACTTGCAACAACAGAACATACAACGACGACATCCACCGGGACCTCAACATAGAGCTCGTCGATAGTCAAGCTCGTGGCTCTCGCACCTTTCTCTAGGAGCATCACCCTCACCTATCACTCATTTTGAACCTAACCTTCTCAAGTTTACCTTTTAAATTGATGTCAGTTTCCAACCCCTAACTCTGCGGTGATTGACCCCAGACCAGAGGTTATTAAGCTCAAAAAAAGATACAACCCTTGATACCCCCTATCCCATGCAATCATAAAAATGGGGGTAATACATATTTTTTCTTTAAAATTTCTTCAGTCTTTTCATCTCTAGTCAGTCTTTTCAGCCTTTTCTCGTAATTTTGGCTCAAAATTTCGGTAGAGTTTTTGCATAGAACTTTTCTTATAGCGTCCCGTTACCTACACCTCAACCAAGAAGGTGAATGATGACATTCTTTGAATGAGGCCATTCTTTGAATGAGGCCTACGTCGCCAATGGACTACTACAAACTGTAGATGATACTATGGAACTGTTGATGGCACTACAGTAGCATTCATGGTTAGTTAGAATATAGATGACGCTGGTAATTCTCTTGTAGGTTTGGTTATGTTTACCTTTTTTTAAATCATGTCTTATTGTTGTTCCAGGCATGGAAATGAATATGCAAACAGGCAATGGCGAAGATCTGATGACCCTCGAACAGGAGATAACGGAGTTGCAGCGAGAGAACGCTCGTGTAGAGTCCCAAATGATGCGTCTCAAATCTGACATCAACGCGATGGAAACTCATCTCACGCATGGAGAGAGGGTAAGACAACATATTTTTTAATTAACATCTAAGATACTTTTAGTAAACTTTTTTTGACAAACTTTTCATGGCTCGCCTGAAAGATATAAAATACTTTATTGCACATTAGCGATATGAACATCAACTTACAATGTTGTAAGTGGATGTTCATATCGCTAAATATCGATCAATACCAGAAAACCTTTGGATGGAAGAGGATGATAAACGTCAATTCAAAATAAAAGTCTGAGCTTTTCATCTCTAGTTCTATGTTTCCTTCACAAAATTGTAATCAAGATTTTTTTGTCTAACAACTTAGATGGTACGGTCTTGGCTACAAACATCCAACTTTGAGTGTCACTAGCACATCATGCATTTGTGAGTACCATTCAATTTTAATATGGTACCACCAAATATAACAATGTAGAGTCACTTTAGAATCGGCAGCCATGAAGGTTTCGTTATAATCGATGCCTATATTTACTATGTTATTTTATTAGCTATGCCCGTCCGTAATAAGCTCAGGGCTTTCTGTGACTTAAGTTTACGATCACAAGTAAAGTTGAGTTGAAGTAAATGGCCTTAACTTCAATTAAGTTTAAAGTTTAATCAATTGATAAGGTAAGACTTGCCTTAGTCATTGTCTAAGCTTAATTAAAGGCAATAAAGTGTACGTTACCATTGCAGGAGAACCAGATCAGATTGCAGCATAATAACAACCTCAACGAATACTACGAGAATCTACGTAACAACGTGATCACTCTGCTTGAGCAGGCGAAGATCCCAGGCGGAGGCACCGTGCCTCCTACCGCCACCACTCCCGGCGCGCCACCGGCCTTAGTCACCGAAAAACCAGCTCACGACAACTTTGACTCCTACCTGACGAAGTTGCAAAACCTCTGCTCCCCGGACGGATATTGCCCGGATGAGAACCGACCGATATACGAAACCGTGAAAAATGCACTACAGGACTTCACAGTGCTCCCTACGCCCATTTAAGGATCGCCCAGCTCCGTCGACCCGGACCGACAGTGAAAAGCCTTGGAAGGTTTCGGCGGAGCTTATAAATAGTGCTTGTGTCGTTATACGAACGCTCAGTTTCACCCGAAGATATTTCTCTAACTTTACGAGGATTACTCTAGAATTTCGGTGAAAGTGTCGGCAGTGCGACTCGAAAGGATTTTGTGTTCTGATTTAGGGTAAAGATGTCTGTTTTGTAAACCGTTGTATACGATGTGTGACTTCATTAACATCATCATAAACATCCGATTCATTCGACTTTTGATCACTAGGTTGGACTTATAGACCTAAATTAAATTTGATAAATTAACTGTTATTCGTATGCTTAAAGTTAATTTAATGTTAGGTAAATTTATACCAACTATTGTAATGATAAGGGATTTTAGCCAACGTGAACACTGAATTATGTATATATTGTACCTAATGTCTGTTATACCTAATGTTAACGTATCATCTGATTTATCTGGTTTTCCTCTGAGAAAGCCACTGTCTAGTTAATATTCTTCAGTATCAGGACTTTCAGGTATCAAACTGGTATAAATTAAAATAGTGATTAAGTAAAAATATTATTCTGTCTTGAAATTTCATAATACTGGGAATGTGCCAAAGCTTTCTGCAGCTCCCGTAATAATGCTGACCTATTAAGACTAAAATATTGAGATGAGATAGACATTAAAATCGATGTAAACAAAAATAATGACTCCTTAGAGGATATTCTAGTCAGTTTTTTGTAAATAAAATTGTGAATATAATAGTTGTTGCGTCGCAATGGCGTTTTTAACTATTCGTACTAGAAAATAATGAGATCTCATTAGATCAAGTTAAGTAAGATAATTCAGTCATTAATTGATAATCAATTTTAGGAATAAAATAATAAAATTCATACTTTCTTTGTTAGCCAATGTTCACTTGCTGTGATTATATTATGTGTTATTTATTGTTACTTATACGGAATGTGATAGATTAATTATCTCGAGTTAACTTATTTGTTATTTTGCTACTTTACTTTGATGCGCTTGGCAATATGAAACCTGCAATTAAAATTTTGGATGAACCCCAAGGCATTTTGTTAATTATATATTTAATTTAAATTCACATAGATACACAGAAACTGTATTCGCATTTATTAATACTCAAACATTAACTGTGTAGGTACTCTGATTGTCATTCTTTATGTTTCTGTAAAATATTGAAGTTATGTGTTGTTAAAGAGAATAAAATAAATGCAAAGATTAAATCCATCTTTCGGTTTTGTTTTCATCATACAGACTTGCGGCTGAATTTTATTAAGAGTCTCATGACGCTACTCAACGAAAGGTTTTTATTACCGTCATCCTGTAGTTGTTTTTTTTTTGTAGAAACTAAAAATAGATACCTAGTAGGTACAATGTTCACAGAGGGAGATGTGTGACATCACACACGAGTTGTTCAACATACACACGAGTTGGGAATCGTTATTTCTTCTATATAGTTATAGGTACCTACCTTCTACGACAAAATCGTCTTATCTTGTTATATATATTTCTGGGTTTCTCAGGTAATAAGTTCTTAATAACTGCTTGCCTTCTTATCAAATCTTCACTATCTTCACTAATAGATGGCGTTTTGAGTAGATAGTTAACACACAAATCGAAAATTCTGATATAATTACTTACAGCAAACCGTGCGCGCGTGATTTTCAATTGTTAGGTATTTTTTTTTCTTTTTATTAAAGTTTAGAAGAAGCAAGTGGCCAGTAATAGGTACCTACCTATCATTTTGCAGACTTGGTGGTAAAAACTATTTGTCTTTTGTTATCATAAGTACCTACCTAATATCTTGTATTTATCTGTAATATGATGCTATTACTTTTACCTACTCATTATTACCCAAAATTACAACCTTTAACAGTAAATTTATCAGTCATAAGTAAATTTTTCCATACGCTTTATTAAAAAAAGTAAGTAATAGGCAGGTAGAGGTATTAGGTACCTACCTACCTATAAATTTAAATTTTGCTCATTGCTCAAAAACTAAAAGGTATAAAAGGGGGAACACCCTTTCCCCTCTCTAGATCCGCGCCTTGCTTCATTCTCATCTCACGCATAGTAGTCTAACTATCTGAGCGCAGGTAATGCCACCCTTACCTGCGCTTAGTTTTTTTACTGCATTGCTCCCATCCGGCGAATTATTTCCGAGTCGGAAGTCGACGTAAAAAAACGAGCGACGACGTGCGAAAACGTACAGAAATCATCTCGTTAGCATCCCTAATAAATCTGTGAGTCATCATCTATTCAAAATGCATAAAACATGTACGTTATGTCTTATGTAATTGAAAAAAATACATACAGCAAATATAGATAGAACCACCTTCTTTTTTTAAGTCGGTTAAAAAGCTTTGCGCGTCACGTCGGTAAATCAACGTCAAATGCCAATAAGGTGTCTCGTCCTAAAATCGTTATGCACTATTGGTCACAGTCGTCAACACGGTCAACACGTAAGAGCAAGAAGAGCAAAAATTTTGCAATCTATGGTCAACACTAGGACAAAAAATATTTAATCTGTGGTCAACACCACGTGTGTTTGTTGTTGATGATTTTTGTTGGTTTCGCTGTATAATCTACAAAAGAATTTTACATATTAAAATAGTCCTATCAGTTCCAAAACACCGACAATGAAAGCTGAACGAAAGGTAGCTAATAAAAAATACATACCACTTATCATAATCAGAAAATATACTATTGCATTACTTGTTATTTGCTGAAATAAATGTGTTCATAAAAATTCTAACACTTTCTAACTTAATTGTGTCGGTCTATCGTGTTTTATCCAGAAGATTTTATTTCAGAAGCGTTATTTTGACTCAAATGATGAATCTGAAGGCCCTGAAAAAAGAAGTCGAGGGTTAATAAAAAATAACAACAATGAAAAAAATATACATCAAGCACCTGTTCAGACTACAGACGATAGAATAAATGACAACGTAGAAGTTTACAATATAAAAGTTACTCCACGCATGCTGAAAGGACAGATGATTAAGGTAAGAACAACTAAATAGAGAAAGCCCGGTCTCTGCTTACTGCAAAAAAACGTAGTAAATGTTAACTATTTAGTTTTGAAAGTACCTTTTAATTCAACACAATACATTATTTATCTGTAGATGCGAATACACTGTATACAAATTTAATTCACTGAACATACCAATTTATACCTAACTAAACTTTCAGAACTCAAAAAGAGCCGAAAAGCCTCTAAGAGATAAGAAGAACGAAAAGTTTCCTGGCCGAGCCCCCATCGACCCCAAGAGATTGGAAACCCACTCAAGAGGTGAAGGAATTGGCGCTGGAGTTAGGCATCCTCTGTATGCTGCAAAACTCAAGAAGAAGGAAAAGAAATTCAACTTTGCACAAGATCAAGCAGCAAGGGCTGAAATATTACTGACTGAAGACCAAGGGTAATTATTGAAATTATATTTGGGTACAACAAGCAAATATACATTATGCTATACAAATAGTATACATGCTACGCCCATTTAGTATTTATTTAATTACTAGCTTCTGCCCATGACTTCGCCCGCATGCCGCATGCTGGATAAAAAGTAGCCTATGTGTTATTCTGATGTATAAGCTATATTACTGTAAAGTTTCATCAAAATCCATTCAGTAGTTTTAGCATGAAAGAGTAACAAACTTTCACATTTGTATTATTAGTAGGATATATTTTCATAATTAAGTAACCATATTTGATATAGATTTGGCTAGAAAGTACCAATTGAATGATATTGTTAAAAATCATTAAAAATTAAAAATAAATATATATTACTTTTACACCAGCCATTGTTGTGCACTCAATAAACTTTGTACCTATCAAAATGAGTTTATTTTAATGTATGTAACTTTTTCTACAAACTGCTTTTTATCTTTTAACATCATTACAGAGGTGTAGAAGTTGGTGAAGATGTTAAAACCACAACCATCCACCAGAGAGTCATTGCTCAAAATGTGGACATTGCAGCAGCCTCCAAGATATTCGAATTGGAACTGGAGTTTGGCCCGTACAGAGCAAAATACTCTAGAAATGGCCGGCATTTACTACTGGGAAGCAAGCGAGGGCATTTGGCTGCATTTGATTGGGTTACTAAGAAACTGCACTATGAGATTAATGTTATGGAATCTATTCATGATATCAGGCAAGTACATATTTCAGAATTTTTTGAAGAGTTTAGCTTGGAAACTGGGATGAATAACCCTAAAATATCTCATGCTACCAATGCTAGTGTTTTCTTCATTCTGGCGGAGATAACAGTACTTAACTAAGACCTGTTAGGATTTTTCTCATTACAAGGTTTTCCCGATGATGTTAAAAATACCCCAAAATAACATTGAAAAGACCAAAACCGAAGACAATGATAAGTCATAGATACAGTAAATTGTTGACATTGTGCTAAATAGGTACGACATACAGCTAGTATTTTGCTGACTCCTAGAAGTGACGGCACAGATGCCAGGGTCTTGGGAAATAGTGTGTGTAAAGATGAAGAGTTCTTGATACAAAAGAATCTGGTGGTAATCGTCGTGGTCTACTTTTATTTACTTCCGCGTTTTATTTATTCCAGTTGGCTACATGTTGAAACAATGATGGCTGTCGCCCAAAAGGAGTGGCTTTACGTATACGACAATACGGGCACAGAAATTCACTGTGTGAAGAGAATAGACAAGATATTGAGGATGGAGTTTCTACCTTACCACTTCCTATTGGCTGCTGTTGTGCGTACCTTACATTTGCAACTTAAAACTTTCAAACAGAATCGATCTTTTATAGGTTTTAAAAATCTTATTCTACTTATTTTTTTTAAATGCCTATTAGGATGTTAGTTGCAAATATTCTTCGTACCAGCTAAACTGATTTACATTTTTGGAGTTGGAATAGTTCATGTTTTAAAATAACACATGAGCTACTTTATATCGGGATACCGAGCAGCGCGAAACATGGACTGCAAGCTTACTAAAATCGGTTTTTGTAACATAAAAAACATACATAAAGTCATGCCTGTTCCCCAGAGACCGAATATTTCCACTTGCTGCGATCCTGCGATACCACTTTCGCTTCATTCATCTTCATCACATTTTTCGAGCGGTTTATGGTTCTCTTTACTTGGCCTTGGGAACATCTCTAATTTGGTCAGAGTATGTTCGCCGAGGCCTTCCACTTCCAACTATCTCATTCACGCACGCCCTGTATACTTGTTAATCTTCTTTCAACCATCCTTTCTACAAACCCAAACCATTTCAAAATACCTTTCTCAACTCGTTACTACATCTTCATTCACTCCACGCTGCTCTTTTAACACGATGTTCCTCACTGAATTTATTCAAAAAAAATCACAAATGTTCAGAATGGACCTTCAGGGTGGACACAAGCTGTATTATATTGCCTTAAAATAAAAGGGCCTTCGTATAGACCAATTTTGCAACGTAAGTCGATGAGAAAACGGTCGAGCGAAAGCGTTTCTTACGAACGCTGCCTTAACAGTAAAAGCTGCCTTTCATCGGCTAGGTACTATTTATCCGGGTACCACGCGGGCGAAGTCGTGTGGAGTGAAGTTTAAAGTAGTAGTCGACGACCTCTGTGGCGCAGTGGGCGAAGGCCCGCCTGAGTCGCAGAAGCTTGCGGGTTCGATTCCCGCCGCGGGACAGATGTTTTGTATGATCTGCAAATATTTGTCTCGGGTCTGGGTGTTTTCTATGTATAATATGGATGTATTTCCAAAAAAATCTATATAAGCATATCAGTTATGTGGTTCCCATAATACAAGTTCTGCTTAGTTTGGGGCTAGATGATGCTGTGTGAAAATGTCCAGCATTATTTATTTATTATTTACTCTATTTTCAACCGACTTCAAAAAATGAGGACACATTTAATTTTCGTCTGTTTTCATTTTAAAAACATCGGACTTTTCATCAACTACCCGTTAATATTTAAAATCGGTTTTATTTTTAGGTGAAAAAATAAATAATATTTAAAAATTTGTGTTCATTTTTTATTTTCAGAATGAATACGGCTTCATGTCATGGCTGGACATATCAATAGGCGAGATCGTGGGCCACTACAGGAACAACATGGGCCGCTCCGCCGTAATGACGCAGAATCCGTACAACGCGACGCTATGCCTGGGCAACGCGCAGGGCGTCGTCTCCCTGTGGGCACCTACCGTCAAACAGCCGTTGGCGAAGATATTGTGCCACAAGACACCTTTGACTGGTATCGCTGTGGATAGTAGGGGGATGTAAGTTAGTTTAAATTTAATACTAAGCCACACAATAAAACTAGTACAGATACATCAACCCAAACAAAAGAAATGGATAGATGAGTCGGGCTATTGTGTTTGCCATAAATATGTGCTAAATGCAGCTAGCAGCGGTGGGTAGCGAGCGCCATCTAGGTGTACTGTAGGTAGATCATTGTACTGTAGGTGGATTTAACTTCCCAACGCCGTCTAACTGCATTGCGGGCCGTGGCCATACTGCAAACCGGTTTCTGTTTCAGGTATATGGCGACGGCGGGAGTGGATAGAAGCATGAAGATATGGGACATCCGGAACTTGGACGGGCCGCTGCAAGAGTACAAGCTGCGGAGCGCCGCTGTCGACCTCGAGTTCTCGCAGAAGGACATGCTGGCTGTCGGACTAGGGGATGTTGTCGAGGTATACAAGTAAGTTTGGAGCACAAAGACGGAAAATCTAGCGTCTGTGACGTCACTGCGCAGGGTCAGCAGAATACCAGCCCTAAGTAGGTAGCCACCTACCTGAATTATTCTGAGCTGATACCTTTTTAGTGCGACATTGAACTGTCTACTTGGATCGATTAGTAAGGTGCGTGGGGCATTTCTGTTTCATCTACACTCACATATAAATAACTATTCTATTCTAACTTATTTAGATATTACTACCTTTTAATATTATTTATTTTTTTCATAACATAGCCCACCATCCTAAATTACAAAATTTGTACTATTTATGACGTGCTAAATGTTTTTTTTTTCTTTAAATACTTTATTGCACACCAGATAATGTTTAGCGACCTATGTGGCGCAGTGGTCGAAGCCTGTGATGCAGAAGGTTGCGAAATGTCGAGCTTTATTTATTTATTTCAGCTTAAATAAGTGCTACAAATTTTGAAATGTTATTTTTTACAAGTCAAAGTCAATAGGTTTTTATTCATTAAAACTACGTGAATTTAAAATTTGAAAGTGAATTTACGCCGATTCCTCAAGAAAAGGAATGTTCACCGTTATTTATGAGTTTGAATTTTTCCCAATTTTTTAGCACAGTTGCATGTCAAGGGAGGAACTGTTTTTCATGAACTTTCGTATCAACTTCAGTGAATCTTATTTTTCAGTGACTGCTGCACTCGAACAGTCAATACGCCGTACATGAGGCACAGAATGGCGAAATCAATCAGCAACTTTAAATTCTGCCCGTATGAAGACGTATTGGGAATTGGTACCAGCAATGGCTTCACCAGCATTATCATACCAGGTTAGTTTCTCAAAATATTGTTCTGATTATTTTAAGCCAACAAGGTAGTAGTGCCTTGCCAACAGAGGGCTATCCCCACTAGGATTCCCTGTGTCTTGATTATCAGTAACACATTTTATTCAGTAGACAAGCTTTATGTGGTACCAATTATATGTATAGGTACAATTAACTTAATTATTAAACTAAAAATGTATCTTATTAATTATTTTTTGTAATATTATACTTAAATTAGGTTACTATACTTTAGTGTATTGTTATACCTACATGATATTTGACTTGTAACTTGGTGTTATGAATCAATTATCTGTATCCATCAGCAGTTAACCCCGAGAAGCGTCATATTGAACCACTCTGTTCTGTCAACACATCAGTCTTTTAGGGCCGATGTTGGCAAACGCGCACATTGTTATTGCGTCATGTTGCCTGCTGTGCTCTGATTGGTTGAAACTACAGTTTTGACCAATCAGAGCACAGTAGGCGTGGCGGGACTCGCACGACAGTTGACAGAATTGTTTCCTAGCAAATTATCAAACATTGCGTCTCTTGAGGCAATGTTTATGTACTATATGTCTGTATCTGTACCATAACACCCAAAACCGGAACAAATATTTGCAGCATATGCAAACATTTGTCTGTAGAGGGAACCGAACCCTCTTGCGGCCGCCGCGCCTTAATCAATATAGATAAAACTGTTCCGTTACTGATTGGTGGATCAACGCACAGCCTAAACCATAAGTCCTAGAAGCATGAAACTTGGAGGGTATATTCCTCTTATGGTGTAGGGGTGCACTAAGAAAGGAATAAGGAAAATTCTACCCCTAAGAGAGTGAAAAGGGCTGAAAATCTTTGTATGAAAAATCGTATTCCTTGAATCGTAGCCTTGAATCTTGAACTCACATAAATATTTTTCAATACAAATGATAAAAAAAAGAATATCATTATCTCCCCAAACTACCCCTCTAAAGGCTTGTAAAGGGTGTCCAAGTTGAATGGGAACTTTTTAACGAGTTATATAGACTTTTTAACGAGAAATATTTATGCCGAGTTTCAATTTGTTTGAAACTGGGCATAAATATTATTCAGTATAAATAATAAAAGACAAATACATTTTTTTCTACACTACCCAAAGGAGATCAAAGGAGATAGGATGGTATGTTGTTTGTTTAAGAAAGGGTCCAAGGCATGCAATTAATTTTGATGCCCCTATTAATTATATATCCTACGCGAGTAAAACCACGGGCATCGGCTAATATTAGTATAGATTGTTATGTCTTTGACAATGACGAACAAAAAATGTTTCAGGTTCCGGCGAGCCGAACTTCGACGCTTTGGAGAGCAATCCCTTCCAGAACAAGACGCAAAGGAAGGAAGCTGAAGTCAAGGCGCTGCTCGATAAGATCCCGGCTGAACTCATTACGCTCAATCCGTTTGAGGTCACTGAAGTCGACGTGCCTTCTATGCAGGAGCAAATGGAAGCTAAGAAAAGCCTATTGGTTAGTAAAAAGTTTTAAAAAATTTAGTCTTTCTAAGCATATATCGCATAAGCGATGCCCCAGGTGTTGTAGATATAAATAGGCGACGGTAACCGCTTTTCATCAGGTGGGATTTTCATCGTAATAAAAAAACAAAAGTTAAGTAAGAAAAAAAATTGTACAGTATAAAGATATCATTTTGGCAAATAGGTAAACGGAACTCAAATAGGTACTTATAATAAAAAGGACAAACACTATATTTTGTTGCAATTACTCTGACTCTACTTTTTATTGAAAGAAAATATATTTATTATACATCATCATCAACAACAGCCTATTGAAGTCCACTGGTGGACATAGGCCTCCCCTAAAGAATGACATGATGAACGATTTTGGGCTACCACAATCCACTGACTGCTCGAAACCTTCGAGATGTCATCGGAACATCGGGTGGGGGATCCTTCCTTCGTCTGCGTCGTCCAGTTCATGGTCGCCATTCGAGAACCCTTGCCCAGCGGGTTTCGGTTCTGCGACCTATCCATTGCCACTTCAACTTGCTAATTCCGATCTATGCCAAAATCTATGATTTAATACATAACATCAAAAAACGATTTTTGTTTTAGTATCTCAAGCCGAAGAAAGTGGATGTGAATCCGAGACGCAAAAACAAAGGCAAGACTGTGGCGGCCAGGAAGAAGATTATAAAGGAAGTTGGACGACAGGTAAAACAAATATTATGAAGGCTATTGCGATGCTATCTGACTGTTGTAAATAACAAACTGCTCACTTATCCAAACCAACACATAAGCTTACGAGGACTAGCAAACATATTAAAAGGATAGTTTTGTAAACTTAGAGAAAATGTATGGTCGCGTAAAGATGCGTAGCTCGCTAAAAGTGAGTTGGTGCAACACAGGAAAATGGGGATTATCGGACTGTTTCGGTTTAGTATTATAGTATCTGTGGTTTGGACATGGCGCAAATGTCCCAATTGAAGGAGTTAAAAAACTCAAATAAATGTGACATTTTGTACCTACTTAATCAGATACTATAAACTAGCAAAATTATTGTTGTTACCTTCTTTAACTTTGTATTTTTGCTTCCCAGGAATTTGTACAGCAGTCAATAGAAGCAAAAAAACTATTAGATATGCCAGCACAGGAAAAAGCGCCGAAACAATCATTTGGTGTCCTAGATCGGTTTGTATCCAAAAAATAGAAATAAATATCGTTCTTCTTATAATTAGTTTTATTTCTTGATAATAGGAACAATTTTAACTTGATTTATTTACATTTTCAACATGATAAAAAAATAGTATTATTCAAAAAATGACCATACAAACTAGAGGCCAGGGATATAAAGGTGTAAATAAAAATATGATGATGTGGAGATATGATCTTAATGGCCCAGCGTTTCCGTACTTTGGCACGTACGTAAAGCTGTCACCGGCTCTGACATTAGCAAAGCCTTGCCAGAGACCTTCACTACTAGCAAGGAATATCAAAGAGGTCACAGATGCCTTCTGATTCGCGCAACGAGAAGGAAAAATCACACTTCCTTATAGGTGGACTTAATCTTAGAATGCAATCTGAAAAAGAAAGAATTAAAAAAGTCAACTTTCGCGATCAGTAAACATAATTATAAATTTTATACGGGTCTTTATCCGGTATAAAACTTATAATTAAGGATTTATTAGCTTATTGCAGTAATAAGCTGTCTAACGAAGTCGTGAATATAGTTAATTTCTCGCAACATTATGAAAATTATTGGGTTCACTTTGGTTCTGGCATTCACAGGCCGCTACCGCGGCACGCTTAGCTCGGATGCTATGTTTTACCTACTGGGCTGAATCAAATTGTACTAAAATCAA
Source organism: Perizoma flavofasciatum (assembly GCA_958496245.1). Classification (NCBI taxonomy): domain Eukaryota; kingdom Metazoa; phylum Arthropoda; class Insecta; order Lepidoptera; family Geometridae; genus Perizoma; species Perizoma flavofasciatum. The sequence continues at coordinate 4,032,248 of OY292425.1, read as the reverse complement.
GATTACAAATATTGCTAGAGATATTATAATATTTCTTCCTGTCTACTGTCACTAATCCTTTCGGGATCTTGACGCGTCAAACGATAGCTCATTCATTCATCCACCAAGCTGTTTGGGTGCTATGTAGCAAAGAATCGCAGACATACCTAAAGACGCGTGAAGAAAATAACCTTACGCGGTCGGCTAAAAAGTACAATTAAATTTGAAGTTGAACGAACGGCTACTAAATTGCTATAAAACGTCAGCAAAATTGTAGAAAACCAGTGGTAACCACTAGTTAGAATTCTATACTTACTATTTGCAATAAGGGTATTATCACTATTTTTATTTAGTTCCTCAACTTCACTGTCCATAGATTCTTCATCACAATCCTGAAATTGAAAACAAAATGTTTTATTAGGAAGACAATTTGTAAAACAGTATGATTCAATTACATGTCCATCAAAAACATGACAGATTGTTTCAATAGTTCAAAATGCCAGAGATATCTCGCTCTGGGGTTTATTAATCAGCCCTACCTTTGGTAAGGTGGTTTTCCTTACCAAAGGTAGGGCTGATCCCTCATCTATCAAATACAAAATATAAATTTAGTGGGTCATCTGTAAAATTTTAGACGCTTCTATTAAGTTTCACTTCCATAACATAAGATGGACATGAAAGGTGAACAGGATTTGGTTTTTTTTTCCAGATTGCAGTTTTGATGACGAAATTTATTAGTGAAGTTTAAAAAACAAATTGTGAATACCATTGTCTTTTCACTCAAGTGAATCACTCCCATTGATTCCTCTGCCTTCAAGTGCAGGAAATGATTCATTTCATTATCCTGAAATAAAAGGATACCTTAATTATATTTATCAAATGAATAGGAATATAATTGTATGAGAATAAGTGATCTACATCCTAAAGGCCGCCGATGTATAGAGCCATGAACTTAGACACACTTAAAATACAACAAGTTTTAAACAGACCATGTTAAAAATTCAATTTAAAGTTTCTATTTTTACAAATCAAATCTATCTGGAACCCATAAATTAGCTATTTAAAAACTAAAAATAAAGCTTAAATTACCACTGTTTTTCTTCGATTTTACTGACATTTTTAAATTTTATATCCAGCCCCTATAACAACCACAACTGTATAATTATGTATGGGCTATGTTTGAAAATCCACTTTGGTCTTTAATTTACAATCTTAAGTTAATATTTCCTCAATAAACCTTAAAAATAGCATATAAAACTGTTAACTTTTATTATACTTTTGTAGATTAAATTGTTCTAGTACTTTTGTTCCTAGTGCTACGCTATACTGTCCCACTGCTGGGCAAAGGTCTTCACTTTTTTCTTCCATGCCACTTGGCCCATTGCCACCTCTGGCCATTTGGATTTGAAAGCATCCAGGTTGTCTTGCCATATTTTTATTGGTCTTCCGAGGCGACGTCGTCCGTTATTCAGCAACCACTCAGTAACTGCCCAATGATCTGGATGCATTTGAGTCACATGACCTGCCCAATCCCACTTTTAGCTAGCAGTCTTCATACCCACATCAGTAATGCCAGTTTTTGCATTTAGGTCAGTGTTTCTTATTCTATTGGTTTCTTTGACTCCTAGAATGCTTCTTTCCATCACTCTGGCAAATCTTGAGTTGGGACTTTAGTGTTTCGGGCAAGTAAATACAAAAACGAAGAAGACTAATTACCTTGTTAGGCCCAATGCCAACAGACAAATCAGCACCTATAGGAGCCTCCAGCACTAACAATTGATTGTTTGTAAAACATTTCTGTATGTCTGTATTTGTTACATAACACAAATCCTGATTGTCTGTGTCGTCCAGCACATTCTTTACACTTTGTTCAATCCAATGTAATTGCCTGTAATAATAATAATGACTTAGCTGCATCTAACATTATACATGCTAGTCTTTGCTTATGCTAGGAGCAGACATGCATAAGACCACTATTTTAAAATGTAATACATTTATGGAATAGTTGAGCTATGTAAAGATTGTTGCAAACATCTCAATGCCCATAAGTGAACTTATTTATATTTCAGTTAATAAGTAAGATTACAAAAGTGGATATGAAATAGTGGTCCAACTTCTCAACCAGGCTTAGTATGTATGTATGTGTGTGGATTCCCTTTTCAGCATTTAAACTCTTGGTTGGTTCATTATGCATTTTTGAGTTGACCAGTGTTTAGTATTTTAACAACTTTATTTTATGATTCTAAAGTTAATAAGCTAAACATGTAGGAGTTTATAAAATAAATAAATAAGTAACTATTTCTCATTTATAGCAGCAATACATGCTTCGATCTAGCAGAGAACCACCTACCAGGTAGACAACCTGTGGAAATAGACCTGTTCAGTTTTTTGAACTTCAAAAACTATTTTGATTTTGAACTAAAATCAATTCTCTCAGGCATACTCGACCATCCCATACACAACATATATAAAAATTTCTGGTAGACTGTAATGTGTTTGGCTTAACTAATACTATAATTACTGACTTGATGAGTATCTTGTCATATTCATCTATTAGATGAATTTGTTTCCGCAGAGCAATAACTTTTTTGCCAATATCATTTCTACTGCACTCTGGCCCAGCACCTCTGTAAAGAATATTAAAAATTCAGAAATAAATAAATGAGGTTTGAATTCTTTGCGAAGTGCTAGAATAAACTAATTAGTTCGAAAATTGATAGTAGGTGACTCTTCAGACAGGGTCAGTTCATACCCTGACGAGTGCAGTGAGGTCTTGACAGTGTAAGGAGTAAATTACACTTTGTGTGTAAAACTCTCTACGCGAACGCAGTCGAGGGCATGTAATTAAAAATAATGTAAATACTTACTTCCATTGAATGCTGTTTTTGCTCTTTTTCTCTATTAGTCCGATTCCCTCCAAAACATTTGTTATGTCATAAATTCGTCGCTTTTGACGAACAGCCAGTAAATTGGTCGCCTGCAAAACAAATAAAAACAAAGCGTTGTACAATTTGGAATTCCTTGTTTTCCGAGCAACTGCCGGAAAAATTTGCAAGACAACTCACGGCTTTCAAATCCAAGACACCGTCCTTGGCTTTTTGTAGAAGAAATACAAACTTAGTGGTCAGTAACCCTAATGATTTTTCATATCTTTTGTATTTTAGATCAGCCATTGTAGAGACACAATTACAAAATTGTAATTTCCCACTGAGAATTTCGTAGAAGTTTGCGTCGCGCGCGGCGAGTTGAATGGAACTATTGAATGAAGAATGAACGAAAACAATGTCTGAAAGGTTGCCTGAATTGATTTTAATTCTATCATAGACAATATTTTGTTCCATAACCGATTCCTATTTTGAGCTTAAGCAAGCAACACGAAATATGTCATCGGAATATTCAGGATGCCTTTATGGAACGTTTAGGACGGATAATCCACAGAGATATTAGTACGTACTTAAATTCGTAATATTATTCCTAAAAGAAAACATGACACGTTTGAAGAAAATTTGATTAGCAAAACATACTTTACCTGCTAGTTCAAGATTTATTTAGCTTTCTCGTTGAGTCGTTTTCACTGACTACTAGGATACTAACGCTCTAGCTTTAATTCCTTTGGATTGGGATTTGAAGATAGTGGAGCAATAATGGAATTTTGTTTTTGACCGCTTCCTTTTCTGTAGTTCCTCTCATAGTACTTAACTATGCGTTTCTATACCAAAGTTCAATAAAAAACAAGGTACTTGCTACTGGTTTCTACTAAAATAATGGCTAATTGGTTCGTCTCATTATCTTCTCGAGCCTCCCACGCAGCCACCACCACCCGTTGCTCATTGGGAACTAATGGAAACCCAAGTAGCATTTGTCCTTAACTAAATCCTCCGGATTTCTGAGCTACGTTAACTTTCTTGTTTTGCCAACTTTATTTTTTTCTTTGCTTCAAAACAAACGTTGAAAAAACCTTACAGGAACTAAGAACTAAATAATACGTTTAAGAGACAGGACAATGGAATTATTAAGCTAATTAAATCAAAATTTTAATGAGTGTTGTATCGCATTCCAGACGTGTTACGTTCACGACTGTTATCATTAACCATATATTGTCCATGGATGCGGACAATGTACATCCACAGATTCATACTCATAGCAAAGATCGATGAGGATACAAAGTAAGTACTTAATCTAGTCTCAGATGCACTTAAACATCATATTTGGCATTGACACATAGGCACCAACATACTAGCCATGCGCAAAATGTGTCAGTGAAAAGAAAAGAATGAAGTATATGTTTTGGCTAAGTGAACTACTTCATTGATTTAGTTCAGTAGTTCATTTACTTCAGGTATACCGTTTAGTTCTTAGAGAATTATGAATGGATGAACGAAATGAAGAAATGAGTTGCTTTCTTAGTGCTATGAACTATGAAATGTTTTTATTTTTATATCTCGATTTTCCTTCATAGGTACTTTACAGGCTTAGGACTGTCAACCAGGGGCAAACATTTTTACTATAAAATAGGTATATAGGTAGGTAAATTTAATATGTTTTTTTATAATAATAATAAATACGTTTTTAAAAATTGAGATATGTACAATTTACTTTTGCTAATTAAACTGATTAATATTTCAAAGTTATTAATAAACGACTTAACTTATTTTTTATTTGCATATAAAACTGACCCGTAACATGTGCAACACGACGCACTAATAATCGCAAATAACTTACTAAATTCAAACAATGCAAAATACGTACTTTCTTACTCAAACAAAATATTAATAATCAAACAAACGTAAACAATCTACTTTAGCAGGAATCAAAGAACTTTATCTCAACGACGTAAGGGTTTGTTTTAATTGCAAGTTCTTAGAAAGAGATACCATATCAGCTATCACTCTTTACTCTCGCTTCTATTGTTGAAAAATTGTGCAAAATAAAATAGTCTTTGTGTACACGCCATAACACCGTTTTTTCTATCTTCGTCGAGCGTGATGCTAAACGAAGCATTGAAGTAAAAAGACACGTGAACTAAATGAACTAAACGAACTAAATGAACTAGAGACACATTAGAATGAGTAGTGAACTAAATGACAAGACAATCTTACGTATGAAGTACTTCATTTACTTCATTCGTTCGCGAACTACCCATGGCTAGAGGTCGTTTAAACGGAAAGCACTTAAAAAAACGTTATAAATGAATTATTTGATTTATCAGCAAAAATGTTGCCCCTATGCTATTTTAACTTGACTGTAGGTACTTCTTAATCCTCGAATCAATACTAAACCAAAAAATCATACAGTGCATGTACCATGGTTGCAAGTTGTAATGCAACCATTTACAGACTGACGATGATGCTCTAATGTAGTAGAGTTAACTGTTTGTGACATAATAATGCTATTACACCGTAGAGGATTTTTTGACTAATAAATTTAAATTAATTTCATTATTGTTTTACTGATCTAAAACAATAACTTAATTGTAATTAAATATTAGATTAATAATTAAAAATATCATAGCCTTAAGCTCGATTACAGCGCCCTGACAGGGTACATAATACTTACTAACAAGCTAATTTAAGATCCAAGCTAACAATAAATGTATATGTATGTAATGAATAAATTAATAAATAAATGTACATACAAGCCTAAATTGAATCTTCGTGAGAAATCTTTAGTCGGGCCGACTAATATGTCACTGTCATTCTGAAACTCATAAAATCTAGTCTCAATTGACCACAGATTAAACATTTGTGCTCCTCAATTGACTGACGAAGTGACGATGACGTGACGTGTGTAACTAGAAGTGACTTTAGTGACTGTGACGGTGACGGTTCCAGTCGTTCGTACATAAAATACTTCGTGATTCAATCAATTCAATTCAATTTCTTCCAATAATTCTTATAACAAGTTATATTTAATTCAATGCTGAGCTAACGATAATTGAAATTTATTTGCACAAAATGGCAAAGTGTGGCGATTACATCAAAAAACAGTTTCCACTGATTGACGAAGAGCTGAAGGACTACGTTGAAGGTATTTTTTAGGTTATAAAAGTTATCCTTCTGTTTGAATGTACTTTGCCTGCAATTTGTATGATTTACTGTTCGTAAAGGTGTTAAATTAGTCAATTAAGCACTGAGGAAAATATCTTGCCTCTTGCGATGTTCTTATAGCGTTAAATTTCGGAGTTAACAAGTTGTGTTACCAAATTTATTGATGTTTTAGGTATTCTGCATAATAGTGCTGGTGAGTTCGAAGATACTGAGGAAGTTTATGAAGCGGTCGGCGAAGTCCTGCTTGGAATCTCTGAGAAGTCCGAAGATGATATTAGGTTTGACTCTTGATGTTTGTGACTATGAAGAGACATAGAAAGCCTAAGGTACTGTTAAGGCAGTAGCAGCCTGACTGTAACCGCAGACCGAAATTAGTCTTAGTAACTGTCTATGTGCTAAGCGACAGAAACTAAAGAATTGACAGTTTATAGTTGCAATATTGCAGCCATTTGTGGTCTGTGGTGATTTTCCTAATCATACCTCAAAAGGTGTTTGTGTATATGTGTTGATAAATAATTATAAATAATTAAACACCTACCTGTCACATACATAGTCCAGACTACTAGTAATCACTGTACTGTGGTTATCAAGCCTATGAGTATAAGCGCTAATATATATATATTTAATTCTACAATAAAACAGTGCTAAATTTCAATTCCAATCAAGATGACCAAAACTGTCAAAAATAGCTTGCAAGCTTGATACAAAACATTATAATAATAAATAATGCTGGACATTTTCACACAGTGTCATCTAGTCCCAAGGTAAGCAGAGCTTGTGTTATGGGAACTAAATGGCTGATATACTACTTATATATTTTTTTTGTAAATACTTAGATGTTATACATAGAAAACACCAGACCTGAGACAAATATATGCAAATCTTACAAATATATGTCCCGCAGCGGGAATCGAATCTGCAACCTTCTGCACCTCAGGCAGGCCTTCGCCCACTGCGCTACAGAGGTCATCAGACACATACATTCAACTATTAAACAAATAACAAGGGAGATCTTATAAATAACTTTCCTTTCAGAGGAATATGTGAGAAATTACTGCATATGCTCCAGCCCAACATGACGGTCACAAGTAATGGGCCCAGAAAAGTCCTTGATGCTCCAATTCATTTGGCCTCGATGAAAGTACCTGTCAATGACACAGATGATCTCAAGAGTATATGGCTGCAAACTAGAGATGACAGTTTGGTGAGTTATTAATTAACCACCTCCTATTAATTATGGGTAATCCAAAGCTTCTTTGCCCATGTGGAACCCGGATATAAAGTAGCCTATGATGTATAAGCTATATTATTGTAAAGTTTCATCAAAATCCATTCAGTAGTTTTTGCATGAAAGAGTAACAAACATCCATCCTCACCATCTTTCATGTTTATAATAGTAGTAGGATATTCATCCATCTTAATATAAATTAGTAGAAGTTCTTATTGATACCAGTTTTCACAAAATAATTTCACTAAATGCAAAAATTCTTTGTACATATCTTTCTGGTTTTGATGGCCGAACCTAAAATATATGTTACTTTCAGAAAGTAGATGCTAGAAAACTAGAAAAGGCTGAGGCTAAACTTCAGCAGAAACTTCAAAAGGCTAAAGATACTAAGAACACACCCACAGCAGCGCCTGTCCTGCAAACGGCCACAGCCTCACAAGTCACTTCAAAGAAGGACAGTAAATTGGAAGCTAAAGGCACCAACAGGACACAAGATATTAGGATAGAGAACTTTGATATAGCTTATGGTGACAGGTATGTTCCTTTTTTTTTATACAACCAAAGAGGCAAACAAGCATACAGCTACCTTGTTGGTAAGTAGTTACTATAACCTATGGATGCTTGAACCAGAAGTACCAATCACATGTTGCCGACCCTGACACATAACACATGTAAATTTTCATGTGACTGTAATTTCACCAGCACCTTCATTTCTTCAAACCTGAACACAGCAATGCCAGCATTATTGCTTGGCAGCAGAAATAGCTATGTAGTAATTCCCCAGTGCTTCTTAATGGGCGGGACTAGTCATTTCTTCCTGCTGGATAAATGTTTGCATGATGTTTTTTAATATTTGTGCCTGGGGTCTAGACAAATACCACTTTCTGTTGACGTTAACGGCTGGGGAAAGATTGAATTGTATGGGAATGACATTAGCTGTGGAAATGTCATGTGACAGCTGCCAAGTTTTACCTTGAAAAAATTGCGTTAGCATGAAAGGAAAAGTAAGCGTGAGGTATTTGTCTAGCACCTCTGGTCTGTGAGTTGTGGTAACATGTACTTAGTTTGGATAGGGGCCTGGGGCCAGGACTTTGTATCTGTTGTGGGTGTTATTTATCGATTCACTCTTTCCAGGGTATTATTACAAGGCGCAGACTTGGTACTAGCATTTGGCAGACGGTACGGTCTGGTCGGGCGAAATGGTCTCGGCAAGACCACACTCCTGCGGATGATATCGGCGAAACAGCTGAAGATTCCTTCACATATATCCATCCTCCATGTGGAACAGGAAGTTGTGGGGGATGACACATTAGCGTTACAGGTAACGTGATACAGACTGGGTTACTAATGTAAAGTGCTGTCAATTGTTTGTACTATACAGGATGGGTCAGTGAGGAGAATACTATATGGTTCGAAATACCGAAAAAAAAGGACTCACGTCATCAATTTTGTAAAATGAACTGCATTCAAAGATTTTGAAAAATCTCATCGGGATACGAAAGAAAATTGCTGTCTGTTATTATGGATAGTGTAGGCTATAAAAAAGTATATTTTTTGTAAAGAAACTCAATATGTAAAATAGTTAGAAAACCCAAAAAATAACAGTTTCGCCGACCCTATTCCTTGAGAATTATCCGGTATTCCAAGCATTTTTCACACAGCATCATCTAGCCTCAAACTTGGCAGAGCTTGTGTTATGGGAACTAAATGATTAATATACTACTTACATACATTTTTTTGTACATATATATGTACATATTAAACATAGAAAACATTTATCCCGCGGCGGGAATCGAACCTGCAATCTTCTGCATCTCAGGGCCTTTGCCCACTGCGCTACAGAGGTCATCAACACAGTCATACCGTTTTTTTTCGAAGAACTGACAGTTAATTTGAAACCATGTTTTAATTTAATCAGTGTTTATGAATACGGCTCACAATCTTTAACTTGTGTTGTTAAAATATTGAGAGACTATTCGAGGAAGTTACTGTTCGGCAACATTTGTCTTGCAGCGGGAATTGTACCCGCTCCTCTCTCGTCTCAGGCGGCTACTCGCCTGCCGAACCACTTACACAAATCAAAAGAGTTGTTATATTTTCCTATTCCTTTTAATCAATTTTACATAAGAATTGATTTAAATTCATTTAAAACATAAAAAAATCAATAGAAATAAAATGGTTTGTTTTTATTCTAAAAGATGTATTCTTAAAAAGGAAACAATTCGTTACCTATTCTAATTATAATTCTAAGTGGGGGGACTAAGGTCTGCACTGACGTCCCGCATTGGGGTGTATTGTGCATTATCCCCTTCTAACCTGAGCCCAACCAGCTCAACTCGTTACCTATGTAACTTTTAATAATATTTCAACATTTCGAAAAATATGTTAGTTTTCAAACATACTGATCGCAAACTTTATTTGATGTGTGTTTGCATGTATGTAGTTGCTATGAAAGATGTTATGTTTCTTTCACAGAGTGTGCTCGAATGCGATACGGTTCGAGAAAGATTGCTGCGGAGAGAAAAAGAGATCACGGCCGCCGTCAACAATGGGTAAATTAATTAATTAATTTCTGAGAAAAAAATATAGCGATTGCTGATAGCCTGTTAGTGTTCATGAATATGCAAGATTCAAGAGCATGATGGCACATTATGTCTTTGTGAATGTTTTTTTATTCAAGTTACGAATTACCTATTATGTAGTATATCCTTCCTACTGTCCTATCCTACTAATATTATAAACGCAAAAGTTTGTGAGGATGGATGTTTGTTACTCTTTCATGCAAAAAATACTGAACGGATTTTGATGAAACTTAACAGTAATATAGCTTATACATCAGAATAACACATAGGCTACTTTTTACCTGGGTACCACGCGGGCGAAGCCGTGGGCGGAAGCTAGTGTATTATACATATATAATACTACATACCTTCATATTAGTATATTAAGTTTTATACTAATATGTAGGTAGGTACTTAATAAAAACCACATAGTCACATCACATCAGTCCTACTGTAACGTAAATAAATAATACTGGAAATTTTTCAGCATCATCTAGCCCCAAAGTAAGCAGAGCTTGTGTTATGGGAACTACATGACTGATATACTAATTATATACTTTTTTTTGTAAAATCATACACATTATATATATACAACATCCAGACCCGAGACAAATATACAATTATTAATTATTTTAAATCAGGCACTTATAAAAAGAGACTCAGTATATCCTATCATAAAAATGGTTATAAATAAATATTGCTGGACATTTTTCACACAGCATCATCTAGCCCCAAACTAAGCAGAACTTGTATTATGGGAACTACATGACTGATATACTACTTATATACTTTTTTTATATACATATTATACATAGCAAACAACCAGACCTGAGGCAAATATTGTGGGTATAAGGTGTGAAAAATGACCAGCATTATTATTATTATTTTAATGTCGTTTCAGATCAACAGACCAGAACCTGTCGACCGAGCTCAGTGAGATCTACGTGCAGCTGGAAACGATCGAGGCTGACAAGGCGCCCGCCAAAGCGTCTATCATACTCAGCGGTCTGGGCTTCAGTCCCGACATGCAGGCGCGGGCGACCAGGACCTTCTCCGGCGGCTGGCGGATGAGGCTGGCGTTAGCTAGGGCACTATTCTCCAAGTGAGTCGCCTATTCCTTAAAGTGACTTTGTAATTGTTAGTCTCATACGTACGGACTAGGCAGAGTTAAATAGGATATCGATAGAAACAATTGGAAATATGTGTGGTCTGTTTACCCCTCCGCCTTTATGTATAAAAGTACTAACGGCCGGTCTTGGCCACCAGCCCACCCGCGTTATTACTTCTTTTGCTCGGCTCATAAAGGTATTAGTGTAACGTTAAATAGTATAGGCTATACCTTCCTCGTATTGGGCTATCAAATGCAAAAAAAAAAAATCAAATCCGTCTGGTAGTTCCAGAGATTAGCCCGTCCATTAGCTTTATTCTTAGTTTACTAGCTGTGCCATAACCGCCCTCTGCCCCCGACCGACTCACCGCGCGCATCGTCCGCTTGCGCTATTACTTCTTTTTTGTCGGCTCTTTTTTGTCGTAGCGTTATGTAAAATAGCATTTAAACTTCCTCGTGAATTGAGTTGTCAAATGCAAAAATAATTGTTCAAATCCGTAGATTATTAGATACGTATATTTTGAATTCCAGGCCTGATTTACTTCTACTCGACGAGCCCACAAACATGTTGGATATAAAAGCGATTATCTGGTTAGAGAATTACCTGCAGAATTGGCCGACGACACTTCTTGTGGTGTCCCACGATCGCAACTTCCTGGACACCGTACCGACAGACATCATGCATTTACACTCGCAGAGGCTAGACATTTACAGGTATTGTGCAGACAAGTTTGATATATACATTTATTCATACAACAATATACAACTAAGTATATAAGTTTGATTAAATAGGGACACTGGCGTCGATTCTTTTGTACACTAACTAAAATTATTATAAACTGTCTCCCTCCTTTACTAAGTGCTTACGCTTCTTTTAGTGCACTCATGAAAGAGATGGCAAGAATTTTATTTATCTCAAATTATTTTATGTATCGTTCTTTTGCGTGTTTATAGTCAGCAGGTTTTGAAATCACGACTAAACTTGTACGGAAAACTTAAAATCTGACTAATTTGACAGCAATAAATTGCTGCTGAGAGTGATAGATAAAATTAAGTGTAGTTGGTTACAAGAAAATCGACGCCATTGTTGTCTTTGAGATAAAGAGAATTTGTCACTCATTCAATCAGGCATGCCTCAAAACTAGTTGGACGACAGCTCATTCGGATCATCATCCGGTTTCATTTACTTGATAAATTTATGGAAAGATTACGTTTTTCGCCGATTAACATGGTCGTGAAATTAAAAATGACGATCGGCGTGCAGTGAACGCATAAGGCATTCAACAATGCATGCCCCAGATTCAAGATGAATTGAAAGTTAACAGGCAAGTTGAAGGTGAAAGCGCCTAGGTATTGAGTACACACGTATTGGAAAACATGCCTCCAAGTTATTGATTCGGTGCCCAGGAAAAGATTCGAAGACATGTTTTGACCGATTTGAAGAATCGTGACTTAGTTGGTCGGAAGGTCGCGCGTTCGAGCCCTACCGAAGTTTATATTTTTGAGGAACAGCTCATGATATGACTATCATATTTTCTTCCCCGTTTTGAGTACCGTTCTTTTCACGATAAGTAAGTAAAAGTTAAATCTATATCTCTAGTGGCTGGATATCATACTTAAAAATTGAAAGCACTGCTAATTACCACTGTTTTACGTCGATTTTACTGGAGTTTCGTAGAGAAGCTCTATCGGCGCGTGTGAGCCAGTTTTTCGATGAGATACTTGAAAAGTGATGGTCCAGTTTAATAAACCTCGGCGACTCGGCACAGGCGGGTAACTATCAAGCTATCTGAGACGCATGACCTGCTTGTTCGATTCCCGCTGCGGTACAAATGTTAACATGTTCTACAGTTAATTGTTTCGGGTCAATGTGCTGTGGTACCATGGGTACTTGTAGCTCTTTGTAACGTAGATTATTTTGACAAACAGAGGTATGTCAATTTTCCAGGGGCAACTACGAGCAGTTCCATAAGACGAAGACGGAGAAGCTCAAGAACCAGCAGCGCGAGTACGAAGCGCAGCAGCAGCACCGCGCGCACACGCAGGAGTTCATCGACCGGTTCCGCTACAACGCCAACCGCGCCTCCTCCGTACAGAGCAAGATCAAGATGCTGGAGAAACTGTGAGTATACCAACAACCAAGAACCAGCAGCGCGGATACGAAGCGAAAAACTGAGTATACAAGGTTGTCTGGAAGATATCGTTTTAAGGTGATAAGACAGATCGTTGTGCTTTTAGTTTTTCCCGCCATGCTGCATACAAATGTTATGTATAATATGTAAGTATTAAAAAAAAAACATACAAGTAGTAGTATATCAGTCATGTCGTTCCCGTAAAACAGCTCTGCTTACTTTGGGGCCAGAAGATGCTGTGTAAAAAATACTAGATTTTTTTTATTTATTTATCCAAACTTTAAAAAGACCTAAAAAGCGCAAGTTTCTGCTAGTCTCGACTTTGTCTCGCTATACAGTCTTTAACTCTGCCATACTATTCGAAAAGGGCGCATCTACCATTTGTGACAAAATTTTATTAATTATACTTCAGTGATCAGTAAAAAAGGTACATCTGCTCGCTTAGCATGACCACACAAGACTAAGTTTTGTCTACGAAAGAGAAGAATAAAACTATATCTGTCACCTATTCTGTCAAACAAAAGAGGGGGACAAAATATTTTTGTTTTCTCGGCGGTAGACAAAACCGTTGTCTTGGTTCTTCATGCTAAGCACATTTTGTTTTCTAGATTTTGTCTATGTGTTATACGCGCCCTTTTCGACTAGGAAGGCAGAACTGTTGATAATATTACCTGCAATGTCCACCATATTGTTGACCCCGACATACAATATAACTTTATTTTACACCGCAGCCCTGAATTAAAACCAATAGAGAAGGAAATAGACGTAGTACTCCGGTTTCCTGAGACAGAGCCTCTATCGCCGCCGATACTACAGCTGAACGAAGTCGGATTCTACTACTCCAAGGACAAGGTCATATTCACGAATGTCAACCTAGGAGCCACTCTCGAATCTAGGATATGTATTGTGAGTATTCATAAACTGTTTTTTACAAAAAATATCCAGATCTAATAAACAGATCTTAGCAAGAAGGCCGTAACAATATAAAATGAAAAAAAAAAACTGAAAAATGAATACGGATTGCGATCTTTTTAGAACGTATGTAGTGAAACTCGTTGCACATGCTAGTAACTCACGCTTGACACCATATGGCATTATTTTGTGCGAGCTACAGACATACTATCACCGGCTTGAATCTCACCACTTGTGAGTGCGCGATTATGGGTTTGATATTTGGAATATTAAATTTGGCTTAATATTTCAAATATTAAATATCAGAATTAAATTAACTTAGTTAAAACTTAAGTGCACTCTCAAATACTTGATGGTGATTCATATTGTTACGAGCTAGGGTTCGGGATAAAATAATTAAGTTCAATTAAACACCAAAGTTAACACTGTATTAATAAATCACTCAATAAAAATGTCAACAAAACAAATATCACAACGAAACTACACAATTAGAACAAAAACACTGTATCACTTGGTGCAACACTAGCGCAACTGTCACAACACTAGTCACTAGGTATCGCTTATTCATCACTTCCAATAATTCACTTTCCAATCTTGAAAAGAAACTGACTCCCCCGGCCGCTTGCCGCGCTTATATATCTCGTAAGACGTCTCTTCCAGACAATCTCGTAGGGGGCGTGGCCCGTATGCCTCGCTCCGCGCCATCTCGTACCGTCCCGAACATTCTGTCTTCCGTCCTTTTCTAGCGCGGTTAGTGCCGATGGTGGTAACAAGTAGTGCGTCCATTTGATAAGAGATGGCGCTAGCGTACCGTAGTTAGCTAGGCCGCACTCGTCACAATATGATACATGTAAGACTATCGTTATAGATGTCCTACATGTTGGAACTCTTGCACGAAATTACCAAATTGGTCATTGAAATGATCATGATACGAAATTATCATTGTATATTTATCGGCTTAAAAAAGGAGATGTTCTCAATTGTCACTATTTTTTTTGTGTGTATGTTACTTGATATCTTCGCCAACTGTAAAACCGATTTTTATTAAAAATAATATAAGGTAGGGTATACTTTAAGATATAAACAGTTCTTAAGGATGGCACGAAATAACACGAATAAATTATATATCCAGCGTGTATTTTATATTCAAAACGAATAATCTCTCATTCCTGTTATATTTTTTAACCATCCCCCTATTTAAATTTTCTACCCACCATATTTTTCTTTAGAGTTTACTTAAAAAATCCCACGCCTAAATGTGAAAAAATGGGGGGATAAAGTTCTGTACAAATATTGTACTTTTTTTCTATTTCACATTATTTGAAAAGGGTTTTTTTTTCTCAAATTTCTCAGGTTGGTGACAACGGTGCTGGTAAGACGACACTTCTTAAAATCATCATGGGCATATTATCGCCCTCGAGTGGCATTCGCAGCGTGCACAGAGGACTCAAATTCGGATACTTCTCACAGCATCACGTGGACCAGTTGGAAATGAACGTTAATTCAGTTGAACTATTACAGAGGGAATACCCGGGTAAGATGCCTCATTAAAAAGAACTAGTAAAAAATATTTATTAATAAGTATTATTTGGCACTGGCCCACTTTGGACCCAGTTGAGTAGAAAGTGGCTCATTCCTTCGGATTTTTAATTCTAACGCATGCCGGATTCCTCATGATGTTTTCCTTCACTGTTTTAACAGGACGTATTAATGTGATTTGTTGTTCGCAAGTTTAAGCTTTGTGTTGATTGCCAGTGAGATTGTATATATATAGGTACTGACGTTGATTTGTTTACTACCTCAACAAGCAAGCTTAGACGCTTACTTGTAGACAAATTATTTTTAGACAGTTAAGTTATTATTATTTTTGTCTTTGTAAACTTTTTAACTCTCTTATCTTTTTTTTTCTCTCTGATCCGTTGTCCACATAACTTAAGTTTTAGCATATCATTCTTTTTTAACCTATAAATGGAAACTTTTAATTGGCCCTCAGCCTACCTACATGCACTTTGCATGTAAGTATTATTTAAGTAATTTCTTGTGTACCTAGCTGTAAGTTTTCTTAAAATTCAAAAATAAAATAAAATAAAATAGATTTATCTGTTTCCAGGTTGTTTTAAGGGCGTATTAATTTGTTTTGTCGTTTGCAAGTTTAGGTGTTGCGTTGATTGTCAGTGAGATTGTATACATATATATTTATTTGTGTCCAGGCAAAACGGTAGAAGAATACAGACGGCAACTAGGCAGTTTCGGCGTCAGCGGCGATATGGCTCTGCAGACCATCGCCAGTCTCTCCGGGGGTCAGAAGTCGAGAGTGGCCTTCTCGAGGATGTGCATGGGCAACCCTAACTTCCTGGTCCTCGACGAGCCGACCAATCACCTCGACATTGAGACTATCGAGGCGTTAGGGAAGGGCATCAACAAATATAATGTAAGTTAATGTGTATCAGTTGAACACTAATAGAATCCCTGGTTATTCAGGTTGAAATTAATAACCCACACTGCCACACTTAATGTAAATCTCTAAAAGATTGAATAAAAAAAGTAGGGAAAGGGAAGGCTCAACGTTTCGAGTCAAAACAACTCAAAAAATTTGGACCTCGATAATAAACCTCGCAAAAGGTTATTCAATTTTCAAATTCTTAACTTTAAAAAGCCGATACTCTCATACAAACTTTCACCTCCCATTTCCCGCATTAAAAAGTAAAAATTTACTAACCCTGAAACACGTAATTAATTATATTCTCAGGAGCTGTAATTCAAATTTACATGTTTCTAACTTTAAAGAACAAAGAGTTTCATACAAAGTCCTCCACCCTTTTTTAAATCGTTTCTTAGATAGGTAGATTGATAGATCAGTCAATCAGTCAGGACAAACGATTTTATAAAGTTAGATCACCATTTTAGTATGTACTAGCTTCCGCCCACGGCTTCGCCCGCTTGGTAAAAAGCCAGATAAAAAGTAGCCTATGTGTTATTCTGATGTATAAGCTATATTACTGTAAAGTTTCATCAAAATCCGTTCGGAAGTTTTTGCGTGAAAAAGTAACAAACATCCACCCTCACAAACTTTCGCGTTTAAAATAGTAGTAAGATTATTTATTTAAAATCACAATTATCAGTATAAATATCCGCATACCATGACGACCTCTGTGGCGCAGAGGGCGAAGGCCCGCCTGAGACGCAGAAGGTCGCGGGTTCGATTCCCGCCGCCGATTCTCGGGTCTGAGTGTTTTCTATGTATAATTATGTATGTATTTACAAAAAAAGTATATAAGTAGTTTGACAGTCATTTAGTTCACATAATACAAGCTCTGCTTAGTTTAGGGCTATATGATGCTGTATGAAAAATATCCACCATTATTTATTTTATTTATTTATACCTAATTATAGTATAAAATAACTCTCGCGTTACAGAGGTAGCTGACCTCCCGTAGCCTCGCGGTTAGATTGGCTGTCGCGGTATCTCGGTATAATGTATAATTGGCATGGCAACGGTCCGTCTGTTCATATTGTAGGAAGCTTTGAACTCTGGTTCCGTTAACTCTGCATTATTTTAGTTTTAAGATAAATAAATTTAATATAATGCATTCCTACATACTTTTTAAATACTATAGAGTTCTTTCTTGGTTGCCCTGCCTGAGGCATTGAGGCATGATTGTGACCGTTGACAGATTTTAAAAAAAAATATACAACAATACTAAGTCCTGAACCAAACATCTACAGCACACTCTAACATTTGCCGCGCAGCGGGAATCGAACCTGCATCACCAGTAGCAATGATTGCCTAGGCTCGATTCTGTATTAGTTATGTTCCGAAATATAGGTCTATACTATAATACATTATTTTATTCCAGGGCGGTGTAATCTTAGTATCTCACGACGAGCGTTTAATACGAATGGTGTGCAAAGAGCTGTGGGTCTGCGGCAACGGCTCCGTGGAAAGTATAGAGGGAGGCTTCGACGAATACCGCAAGATCGTCGAGAGGGAGCTCCTCGAAGCGCAGAACAAGTAGACAATATACCGTTAGTATATTTATGTACAGCTATGTAATATAACTACGCGGAAACAGCGTTTGATGGTTCGCGCCGGATGCAAAGACCGCAATGTATGCGGTTTTCACATATCACAAAGCCTTGACAGAGGTGCTGGCATCCAGAAAAAGAGGTTTAATTTATCTGGTAGGTCAAAATCAACAATATTGAATTAATTCATACACAGTTATGGTTCCTAGAAGTTATGAAATTTATTAGCAATTTATCAAAAAAATTAGCAATAAATATGCATAGAGATTGATGAATGAAGTCGTAGACGAAAAATTGCAGGCAAGTTCATATAATATTTATTATGAATGAATGTGTTGACTAATTAATTACAATGAATGCTGGAGGCCTAAAGAACCAATTTTAACTGTGAAACCGCCGCTTTGGTGCGAACCAGCGAACGCTTAGTAATAATCTTTCAATATTTATTTTGTTATAATATGAAGACGATCTAAGAAATGATAAACGAAACGTTAATATCAATGCAAATTTTTATTTATACCTTCAACCTCTCACTGTCCGCATTTAAATATATACCATACGAATCCATGGCAAATTAAAAAAATATAATTAACCTAAAATGCATATTTACAAATTAAAATTCAAGATACACAATATACATTTAAAATAATGACTAAGATAGCAACAGAACAGTTAAGATTTAAAACTAGTTCAGTTTGAAATGTCCAACTTAAAATTCAGAAACTTAGCTAATGCCATTATTGAGACTTTTGTATTTAAATGCAATCTAATTTGTAAGAACATGCTTTCGGGATCGGAGGGAAGTGTATATCAATAGGTCGTAATAAATAATGGATTATTTCAATGATTAATATATACTATTGTGGTATACGATCTATTATACCGGTTCGAATTATGGCAATTTATTGTGAATATAGTAAAAGGTACAAACTAAAGAGTTATACATATACTAGCAGATCACAAAATCTTAAACTAAAATTACTTATGTCCAGTTGGCAATGACAAATGGCGGTTGGATCACACGACTCTTACATCGTAAGAGGGGTCGATGAAATAAAATGATACTTTACTGGTGCTTCTTACGCCTGACTTTGGTTTTGTCGGCGTTTCTAAGCACTTCAGCGTAGGATAGCTCTAGTTTCCTGAGCTTGTGGATCTCCTGGGAGGCTGTGCTCTGTTTGATGTCCCAGGTGTCTGTCTCGGCGTTCCATCCTTGGTAGATTTTGCCGGTGCGCCCGCTTGTACTGGGCGTCGGCGAATTCATGGTTCTGTTGTAGAACTGGAGCGTAGATCCGTTCCAATCGTTCTCCGCCGATCTAGCTAAAGGACTGACTTCTATCGGTCTATAGTCCCTTCGTTTTTTGCTTGATGACTTTTGATACGTTACTTTTGGAGGTGATGGGAATACGGGGGAGTCAGTTCCGCTCTGTCTGTCTGAGCTGTGTTTTCGGTTTCGATGTCTGGACTTCTTTCTAGTGGCCGCGATGTAATCCAGTGGTTGACGCACCAGCGGTGTCAGCACTCGTTCTTTATCTTTCTCTTTCTCATTTTCTGTGTCTGTTACTTTCTCTTCGTTAGGCTTATCTTTTTCTTCTTTAGGCTTCTCGGTGGTGCTATCCTCCACTGGCCTCTTATCTTTGATCTCCCGTTTCTTCTCTTCTTTCTTCTTAATTTCTGATGTGCGTTCCTTCTCTCGAGGAGCTCTTTCCTTCTCCCGGGGGGCTCTTTCCTTCTCCTTGTGAGTTGGCGTATCGGGGATCGTGATATCGGACACTGGAATCGATTGTTCAGACATCGCCGAAGACAGAACGCTTTGCGAATCATCGATGTAGTTGGTAGAACCGGGCGGTTCTTCGGTAGCTGGGGTTACGGGCGGAACTTTTCCCGTATCGTCCAGCAACGGTAGTTGTTCTCCATCATCCTTGTTTTCCGCTGCTTTCTTGAGAATAGTGAAGATTTCTTTGAACAGTTCGCGGTATTCGGGTCTGTTGCGGAAGCGACTGTCCATTGGGCTGACGTCGTCGTAAATACTGAAGCGGTAATCCTCACCATCCGCTATCGTGCAGAGGAATGACCCAGGTCGTTCTCGCTCGGTCTGCGTGGCCTTATTGCTCGTCTCGTCTGAGAAACCGGAGCTTGATGTCTCTGCTTCGGAGAAATCTGGCGTTTGGATGATCTTCTTTCTGGATATAGGATCAACCTTCTTTTGTTTTTCGCCTTTCTCTTCCCCGTGCCCGCTCTCTTCATCCGTGTCTTTGACGCTAAACGCACTGAAGTCGCCTGACGTTTGTAGCTCGTCTTGTAGGGAAATAGGTCCAGATTGATTTGGTGCTATCGACGCAGGTTTATTCTTCTTGATGTTCTTGACCTGCGACAGTTGCACCTCTAGCAGAGCTTCGTATTTCTGTACAAGCTCTCTGTAAGGGTTCTCGTGACCGTCCTCTTTGTTAGCCCAAATGCCTTGTAGTAACTTCTCCTTGGCATTCTGTAAGTATGAATCATTTTTAAGAACAAGAATAATTTTTTTTATATGAATGGCGATAATGGCATGAAATTATGTTCGTTAACTCAATGTCTTATGAGTTAATGTAGAACAAGAAATAGGTACAGTTTCGCTTGTTCAAAAATTAGAATATTAAATTCGGCAGAAGTTCTAGAGGGAAAATTGATGATAAAATTAAAAAAGAACTAAATGGCAAATGATCACACGATACTGTCTGTAATGATAATTAGTCAAAAATACACCCATTACCCTACTTACACTGCAAGTTAGACATCACAATACACTGCATCTTATCTTTCACTTTTGCATGTTAACGACATAATAGATAAGACAAAAGTGCCATCTTAAAACATGCTGACGTGATGTTATCAATATAATACGACACAACTACAATACAGTTACCAAGCAGTGAAGACACTAAGAAGAAATGTAAACTAAAATTTTCCCCACTAGCGCAGACTCCAGGCTTACCGCCCCAATTTGATTCGTCTTTGTTAAACCAAAACCACGCTTGTGAAACTAAAAATTGATTTTAACGTTGAATAACCCACCGGCGCTGAAATTCTAGTCCTCAAATTGAGCAGTTTTGGCGCGCCAATTTGAATACGATCGCTTGCAAACCATGTGTACATTCTGTTGTGATGGTCGTTGGAATAAAATTTCTCACTTTAATATAATTATTTCTTCTGCGACCGTTGCTCCAATAATTCGGATGTACGCAGGGCGCTAGTGTGCGTAACTAGGCTTACAATAGTCAATCCTTCCAAGTGTCCTTACTGTTTAATACCATATTGTGACAACGATACCACCATCACCGTATTACCATAGCGTGCATAATTCGCATGTTATATTGTCGGTAATGGACGTACCTTCGACTACATACGATATATCCAAAGAAAACTACTGCAGATGCGCTTCATAATGCATATGCAAAGCGTGATCAACAACATCAGGGGCAGTTGGAAAAGCTTTGACGCCTAGAAATGTGAAACGGTCACGTCAGAGGGAAATCCGTGTCTTAGAATAGGCAATAGGCGTTTAGAAAGGAAACTGGTACTGAAGATAGGCTAGTTACAAAGTAAGAACCCTTACTAGGTTCGTCCAGATGCTATGCATCCATTCAATTGTGCATTCAATTTGCTTTGGATTCCATTCAATTGTGTAAGACAAAGTCTCACTAAAGCCCGTATTCCAAAAGAATTAGACTCACGCATATGACAGCTGTCAAAATATCAATGCTCGAGTCTAGTAAGGTATGTAAGGTAGTTTATTCCTGGAACACCATGCGCCGGGCCCAGTGCTTACGCAGTTAGATATCTCATCTGCTACACTATTGAATGGTGGTTCTATTATGAGAGTATATTGTATGGAAGAGAGTATATTGTAATTAAGGAACACATGAGTTTCGCTTCTATACGCGAGTATTACCTATTTTATATCCATGTCATGTATTATTTATCAGAACGAACATGTTTCCTTTATCAACTTGCGGTCAAATGATTAGTTGATGTTAATTTGTTAGTCAAGTTGCAAACGCAGGATCGTGAATTATTCGTTTAGTTTATAAGAAATTAAAAATGTACACATTGTTAATACAGAAAAAAGAATCTAAACAGAAGTTAAGTTAGAACGGGACTGTTATGACATGCGTAGGGAAAGATCTCACACATCACCGCGGCAGAACATAAAAAATAATATGGTACCTACGTACGGACGCTCCGTTTAATTCTCTCTAACTGTCGTAGATTACATTAATTGATTATGAAATAATGAGAATCGTAAAAAAACGCTCTTGCAAAAACAATGATCTAACTCACGATTGCTTTAGGAGTTTTACAAAATAAATGCCTACTTTTTTCTGGCTAAAATACATTTTCCATTACCACTAAATGGCTTAATGGTTTTTACTTTTTAGGCTCTAATTAAAGATTGAAAGACCCCGAAATGTTTAGTGAAGTTAAAGAAGACCATTCAGCCTCCATCCCTTTTTTGGCACTAAATCTGGTCTCCATCAATAAAAATAATGTTCCATTTATATAGAATTTTACTTATTTGGAATTTTAATGTTTAGCCCAAAATGAATTTTCTTTTTATGTTTTCGCTATTAAATGAAGATGAACGTGATACAGTTATATAATGAGAAATGTGTCTTATCAATATTTTCTTGATATTTTGACAAATTCTCATATTTTTTGCGACGCATCTTTAAGCCGCAGCAGTGATGTGTAAGAACCCTTAGTGAATCCAGTAAGGAAATCAAACTTACATCGAACTTGATGAGCTTGGTATTCACGAGGTCTTCCCTAGGGCTGTCCTGACCGGAAGGTGATAGAATGAGAGAGCTGATAGCGCTCCTATCGTCGTCTCCGTCTAGCATAGAGGACATATCGTCCTGTTCCACGCCTCGCAGGCATCTGATGCATAGTTGTCCTTGTCTGGAAAAAAATATTTTAATCACTTACCTTATAGAATATTTTGCATACGGAAATGAGTTTATTACCGACCCAAAAATACTGATAGTTATATTTTCTTTAATGTAATTTTTTTTTGTTTACTCGAAGTCAATTTGAACGTATGAGTTACTTTGGTGCAAACAATTTGGTAACTTTTTTTTGTCTGCCTAGAACTATCGCCTTTTTTTAGAATCAGACAACAAAAATGCTTTTTATTTATATTAAACTTCACAAACAAATTTGAAATTCGTAATGTTTAAACAAAACTTATACTACAAAAGAAAAGGTACTTAATTTCTGAGTCCCAAATTTGTACATACATTCAAGGCATAACCTGTGTAGGTACGCAGATTTCGTGCGAACAAGCCTAGGACAATCAGGAAACAAACAGTACCTGACTTCTTCAAGGATAGAGAACTCCTCGTGCATCGACTTGGGCTCATCCTCCCCACGATGCCAGTTCCTCAGCTGCTCCTGAACCCTGTTATTCTCTTGCACCATCGACGCTAGCTGCTCTTCAAGCTCCGTCACTCTCCGCTGCTCTTGAGCGAACGCGACCTTACTCTCCCTCAACTCATCGCTCAGTCTCAACAGATCTTCATCCTCCTTTGTCAGTTCTGGGAGGGGATTTATCTTAGGAGTAATATTCACGCTATTCACTCCCGGATTTTTGGCCACTAAGGTCTCTTTAGGCGTTTCTTTGGCTTTCTCGGTCTCTGGTTTCCGTTCTGCTCGCCGCCTGGAGATCTCGAGTTGAGCGTTTAGGTCGTCGACAGTCTTTTGTAGCTCCTCGCATTTGCTCTCCAACGTTTCGATGTTGCCGCATAGTCTGAAATATGGCATTACAAAAATATTATGCAAATGGAAATATACTACGCACCACATAAAACAAATCATTTTGCAACGTGAATGTCTTGATCTTGATAAGAAAAAGTAATTTAGTTCGCACGTCTTAATGTGTTTCTTGTCACTGGCGTGCTTAGCCGCGAGGTCTGGAGGCTTTTAGTTTAGTTTCTCTATTATCATGAATCTATTTTAAACAAGTTAACAAGTTTTTAAAACCCCGACGCGTGAATTCTATCTTGTAATGCCGCAGACAGACACGCAAAAGCTTCTTACTTAAAACAGTAATCTCTGTTAAAGTAAGGTTTTTTTAAACAAAATGTTACAGAAATATGCCCCTAATTGCAGATATTTTTCTTAATGAGATATAATATATCATACATGGTTATGACTTCATCAAGAACGTCAAAAGAAAGAATGAACGGGATCAAAAGGTATTCCTTCATCGCCCTTCAATACTCGACCAATCTCGTGATTACTGAGAGTAGAAGTGAAACTCACGTTTTAATGTGTTTCTTTTCACTGGCATGGTCGACCGCGAGGCGGTGGTTCGCGCGCTCCAAGTCCTGGATGCTGACTTCCAACTGCTCGTAGATTCGTAGCCGTGAGTCATTCACCTCGCGCAGCGCTACCGTTTGCTTTGTTAAGTACTGCGGGAGAAAAAATAACCTTAAAATCTAAAACTAAAAACAGAATACTGTTAAAAATATTTATTTCACAGACTAGACGTTAGTAGGACGATATCTTATAAAGCAACACTGAGTTGAAATGGCAATGAACAGGCTTGTAGAACCGACAAGTAGGTGTACCTATGTAGTACCTAGTGTAGGTAGGCAATCTGATAGACCGGTGACATCTAAATGTTGCGGAAGTCGGTGGGGGAAAGTTCCTCAACACTTTATTATCACACGCATAAAGACACATGAGCAGCGTTCTTCTTCATGCTGATAATGATTAATTTCGTGTAAAGGGGTACCTAATCAGCTGTGTACGGTCAGGGTTAATGCTCTCTCAGTGATAAATGTTTCACCTTGAAACCGAACTCGCTGATATTTTTGCTCAACTTATACATAGCAACAATTACAATAATTCTTACTTCGATTTCTTGCGTCTGATCTTCGATTATGTTTTGGTGTTGGCGGAGAGCGGTCTCTAGCTCCTTATTTCTCTCCAATAAAGTCTTCCCGAGTTCGGCTGCTAACTGCAAATCTGGAACAAACAAAAATGTTCAATCAATCACTTATTCTGAAGAGTTGTAAACATGTTCAAAGTTAGTGGAGCAAGTGGCGTGCCTTGAGCAAACCTACCATCAACAGACTATTTATTAACACGCATTGATATACGAGGGTATATAATGGTTACAACGATAGCAAGGGGAAGATGAGTAGCTAATATCTAAATATATTTTTTACGAAATAAATATCGTAGACGTCGGTATTGATCTGCCTACGCCTACGCAAAACGGAGGTGAGCTTAGGAGTTGTTTATCGTATCGAGGACGTAATAGTTTTTTTAAAAGCGTAAACAACAACTGACGATCGTATAAAATTCAAACAACCGTTTATTGCGATATAACTTAAAAAGTATGAAATCACCGGTGTGCCTATTGTTTCGCCAAATGAATCGGCAACTTTACGATGATGTGTGTAATCATCTTATCCTATCAATGTTACCGGGTGTTACTGCATGACCGCTTTATTGGGTTACGACATGACTTCATAATAAGGTCCATTCACTTAGAACGCAGTTTGCCTGTTACGAGCCGTTGGTTTCAGCGAGCATTTAAATTGAGCCTGGGTGGACGAAAGGCATTTCATTTATGGGACTGCTGGGATTCCAGATATGATAAAAAATCTATTGTGCCTCGTTCAATGCCCTTATTACAATGATAAAATGTCAATGGTACTTATTGGACAGGCTTGAAAAGAGGGCACTTTTTCAAGTTTTAGGCATTGCTATAAGCTTAACAAAATGAGTGTCATTATCGCGACCTCATAGCAATTTCGTTTGTGTAATTAGGAGGCAGATATCAGGGGTAAAAGCTATGGCAACCATTCGTGAATGCACATTTAGACGCACAAACGAAAACAAATAGAAATACGGCGGATCTTCAGTCGACGACGAATATAATACGAATCTGTGGTTAGATATCACAGATTCGTCATAAAAATCACAAACGTTGGCGTTTTCCACAATCCACATGACGACATCTGTCGGCGATAACTAGAACAAAATGTTAATGTAGGTACATGTATTCTGTAGTACTAGACCTGTAGACCCGTGAAAGGAGGCATTGAGTCAGCAAGCTTGTGTAAAAACAAAACATTCAGGTCAATGAATGTATGTGCGAAGATGAAAGTTGACAAGCGTATCAGAGAAATGTGATTTATGGTTGGATGGTAACGTGATGAACGTGATAGCTTGGGAGTAAAGACCGGATAAACGCAGTTTAAATAAATTTCCCGATTTAAAAAAAAACAACGTAGGCTGTTTTGGAATAGCTTCCGCAGTTTTGTTTGTTTTGTTTCTGTAAACTTGCTTGCCATCATTACCAACAGCTCCGTTCCTTGGCAGGCTTAGAGTTTGGCTACAACAAACGTGGAGTACCTACATTAAGTGCCACGTTTTTGTTTACAAAACATATTTTATATATGATTTTATAGAATGTACTCATTTTCGCAAGATAAATAAAATTATGTTGAGTTTAAGCGATACCTAAATTGGCAATTTATTACGAAAATATTGAAGTAAAAATTATAAAAATCTTGATGTCATTAAAAACCTATACCGGATAGGATACAACACAGCAAAGCAGTGTTTTTTACTCATTACGAGCAGTCTGACTGATGATTACCTACGTTTTTATGAAGTTGAAGATATCCTCACGTCGCGGTTCACTCACCTACCTACCTACTCAGTATACCCACAATTATCTACACGTGATATGCCAACTTGTTAATTTATCAACACAACACTTTCGAGTCCGACGTAGGTAGTTTAGAAAAAACCGCGACCTTAGTAGGTAGGCTTTTTAGTGCTCTAGTCAGCACTAAAAAGCTGGTTTTAGCAGAGGTCAGGAAATATTGCAGTTCACCTTTTTGCCCTCAGGCGTAGGGTACAAAGAACAAAAACCAAAGGTACAAAGTTCATGAGTCAGCTGGTTGTTGACGTTGTTTTGTGCCATTGTTATGTTTCATACAAATTTCAAATATTTGATAACTTGACATCGATAACTTGACATTGTGTTGGATATGCTATTCAGAAATCTGTATTTCTAACGTCAAATCTTCGAAGAAAAACATGCTTGCAAAAATATAATTTGCGAACAATAGTCAATTACTGAGACCACACATTATGCTCGTGATTTCTAACCAACATAATAATATCAAATTGTGATGTTACTTTCTCTGATGTATTCAGATCACTATGGCTGATAATATAGTGCTTTGTTTCATAGAAAAGAATAGACGAAACAAAATCTAGGCTATATCTTGGAATAGAGTCTAATTATGCATGTCTAAAAAATAGAGGGTTCTGTCAGTGGCCCAGGGGCCCAGGGGTCTAGACATATATACCTCGCGCTTAGTAGTTTCCTTTCACGCTAACGCAAATTTGTCAAGGAAAAACATGACAGTAGTCACGTGACATTTCAACAGCTAATGTCAGTCACATTCAATTAAATTTTTCCGCAGGCGTTAACGCCAACAGAAAGTGGTATTTGTCTAGTAGATTCAAGTAAAAAATGTATTAAACGGAGGTATTGTTGAAAAGTTTAGACAGGGTCAATGTGATTTAAAGCTGATTTACATTCGCTTTACGAAAGACATTTCGCCAGAATGGACAGAACTTTATTGCAGTTAAAAAACTACAGCATGGTTTATTGTTTTGAGTGGAAACAAAAAAGTCGATAATTTGGTAGTGAATTAAGAATAGCTCAGTTTTACGTGGTTAGTTAAAAATATATGCACATAATAATTAAATATCAAGGTTTATCTTAGCTAAAGCAAAGCGTGCAAATTTATTCATAGTGCGGGATTATCTTCCTAGTTATGAATACTTTCCCAAATCTTCCTATGTTAAGAGTGGCATCAAGCGGCAATGTACTTGCACCTGTCACGTGTATAAATGCTTACTACAATGTATAACGTGAGCATGTGGCGAATGTTTGAACATGCCCCTGACTAACCCCTACTTGGGGTAGATATAGTACTCATAGATATCGTACTTACACATTATGTAGATTTAAGGAATAGTATCCTTACAGTGAGCGTTATTGTTTGAATATTATATTACTTACATCAAGTTTTACAAGCTACTTTTGCCCAATAGCGAATCATCAACATTTTGTAAAAGTAAAACAATTCTACTTTAAATGACGAGTCAATGTTAGCGCCATGCATGAGACATTCCATGGTAATCGTGTGATTGGGAACAATTAAACGCGTTTAAAAGCTAATAGAGCAATTATGTAGAATTGTATTCAATTGGACGATTACTGCGTGACAAAGTGAGTAATTTAACCTCGATACGCACAGAATAGAATGGGACACCCTGAACCTTGGAAGTTGCATAAGTAGTAAACAAATATATGTCTTAAATTATAATGTACCTACTCAAACTACAAAAAACACGCTCACGTCTGTAATCTCCATGATGGGAAATCCACAGATCCGTTATCGCAAGTCTGTGAAGATACTAAGTAGAGAGGTCCAACCATTTTATTTGACACTTGGCTTCTAACTTTTTGGTGGTAGGGCATGCCGGGTTCCTAACGATGATTTCTAAGATACAAGTGTTTTTTAAAAGGACTTAGTTACGATGTAATTCTATTGCAAGTTTTATGCGCAGTTACAACTTCCAATGGCTTCAATACATATTAAATCAATTGATATAGGTGCATAAAGTACCTACTTCGTCGAAGATTTTCTTTAGAGAAAAAAAAATGTTGCTCGTTTTATTCACCTTAAAAAAGGACATTTGAACAAACATACCTGGCCTAGGTGCAATAATTTTGAATGGCGTTAAAATAAGAAGGTATCTTTAGGTAAATAAAAAGGTCGAGGGCTGAGCCACGCTGTTTTTTAGCCTCGGTTAACTGACGTCACAGCTACGATTCTCGTGTGTAACATTATCAGCTGTTCCCCATCAAAAGTGCAGTTACGTATTATGTAGCTTTATGTTTGAGGTGATGAAAGGAAACAGCTAGATAGAGCGAGTTCGTCACGGACCAATCAGTATGCACAACTAGTTGTGTCATTGGAACACTTGCCCAAATATTAGTTCCGTTAGCCACAAAACGTGGCAAAATTGAAAAATCAGATCCGACTCGGATAAATTAGTTGCTAGGTATTTTTATGACCAACCAAAAAGGGTGATGGAACATTTCTATGTAAGGAACACTTAAGGCAAAACTAGTTCTGCCAAGATGTGTCTAACTAAGGGAACTAATATTTGGGATGGCACATTGATTGGTCCATGAGGAACACCTGCTAGATAGCGACCGATAGGTAATCCACTATACTCTACTCACACGATAGTAACCTTGAAGCAGCAAGCAACAGGCAATAACTTTAAGTTTCGAAAACCAGAGGCCGTGGTGACTTAATGGACGTTCCACCAGTTGGCCAGTTGTTACAAAAATATAATAATTACACTTGTGAATTGCTGGGCTTGAAACTATGCTCATAAGTACTTACCTACTTATCTTATAATTGTAGTTAAGTATAGCAGGCATGGAAAAATGTTTCATGGCGTAACCTTACTACCCTTACTATAAAATACTTACTATTAAGTCATATTGACAATAAAACTGTATAAATATCATATACCTAGGTAGATAGGTGTGACAAAGCTTGTTAATTTAAAAAATGGCTGAAATTTGCTGCTAAACTAACAGAATATATTATTTTCTTGAATTAAGATAATTAATGTTTCAGTGTCATCGTACGAATCTAGGTTCCTAGATCTGCCTACCTCATATAATATAATAATAATACATATTGGAACGTAAAATGGCTTTATGAGTTATACATGAGGTATACCTAATAAACTAATATAGAATTTCCTTAGGAAGTTGCAGTGCTGTAAGAAGGTAAAAGAAACAGTTCGGAATATTATTAAAGACAATTTATATTCCGTGGCAAAAAAAAAGCCACATGTTTTATTGCTTGATAGTCCAGTAGTTTTTGTAATATTCGTTCACTATTTTTTGCACGAACAAAATCTTACAGTCATCCAAATTTTTGTCAAGCAACTCAAATCAAAATAGCAGAGTTTTAATGTAATTTAACTAATGGGTATGTTGTTATTCGCATCCTGTTCTGTAAATTTATGGTTTAATACGTTGTTAGCAGTAGTCTGTGGTTTAGTAAATTTTACCAACAACAATAACAAGTCTGTGTTTTTTTGTTACCATCTATCTAAGTATATTATATGGATGCGATATTGGGTATTGCTTTCAGAATAGGTAAATAATTATATGACTTTTTTATCAACAGGTAGGTATGTACACGTCAATGCAGATAACAAATGCACCGCTTGTTTTAAATGCACCGCTTGTTTTAAACTATGTTGTTTTTTTCCAAGATGAGTCGTAATTGACGAAATAATCTACACGATAAAGAAATTTTACAGTGTTTTAATTGCTCCACCGTTTGAAGGTTCTAAGATCCGTTAATTACAAATTGATCCGGTTCCTTATCTCTACTTCAATCAGAGTTTGAAGAGGAAGCGAAAAGCAGTTTTGAAGAGCTCAATGTCAGTGTCGTTTCTATGAGACGTGGACTTTAGTTCTACTGTGAAACGTTGGACTTTAGTCCTATAAAATTAGGGTAAAGTAAACAAGGGACTTAGAACACTAATTAGTTAGACTAACTAACTAGATAAGGATCTCTTCAAACCCAGAAACACCCGATGCTAATCCTCCAGAAATACGTTATACAGACGATTACTTCAAACTAAATTATCGATTTACAGCGTTCTATCAAATGATACAATAAGTACTTACGCTAAGTCGACCTTAACTTTATCGGTAAAAAATAGCCTACCTACAGCGATCAACAAAGTAAGTTCCTTTCATCCAATGGCTGTATGGACGAAATCACTTTAAGCGATAAAACCGCTCATTATACATTGCATCCTTTGTATTTTATTTAGTATTTTTCTGTTGTATAAAGAGTTTATCTATAATCTATCCACAAATAATGACTGAGGTTTACCAGCGTCACAGAAAAACTAGCGAAAGCAGGCTAGCTTTAACGTAAGAATTACATGGTCCAAGATCTATTTAGTCTTGTTTCGTGCGTTGCCAATCGCTGATCACAGTCGCGTCTACTGGCAGTCTCTCACACAGCCTTGTGAAACTAACCTTCTCGATTCCTTGCTTCGCTTCATAGATATTATTTTCATGTAGATCCAAAAAGTTACCCTAAGTATCTTGTCAAGTAGTTAAATTCATCATCTCAAAGTAAAAGTCATCATAGTCAGCGTCAGCATCATTCAGTCCTTTGGTTACATACATCATAGACAACTAGTTATGTTGGACCATTATGAATACGTATCGTCTTGAAAAAGCTTGCTTCTTAACTAGCCAATTTCTAGCATCCTAGAAGTATCAGCCAACTAGCACGCGTGGTTCCCTTTAGGAGTAACCTGCCTATTGAGACTAACCTTCGGTTCCTTGCAGGCATTCTAGCTCCACGGTATAATCCCACAGGTCCAGAGAATTCAGCCCGTTCAACTCCCAGGAGTTGATCGAATCCGGCTCCTGTTCTTCCGTCATTTTGCACTCGCGTTCAAAGGTCACGCGCTCTGACGAGCTATGTGACTGTTTTTGCTTCCATATTTTTATTAATTCATGTGGTAAGTACGCGTAGAACAGCGCGGCCACCGCCGAGGTGCGAAGCGGACTGACGAGGCGCAGCGAGCAACAACACTGCAATTACCGCACGCCATTGCCCGTACAATCTAATTTCAATCTCATTTATTTCGATTATTCGCCTAGAGAAGAAATTAACGTATCGGACGGCAGATGCAAATCAGCAGGCACAAAAAAAACTTGCGGAATCTCGGGAGAAAGTGCTGTTCGAGGAGTTGATATGGTACGAGCCGTACAATCGACAGACAAACGCTACTTGCTTTCTCACGTTTTACATTCGTCCGAGCAAGTTACGCCTAACAAAAGTCGACGGTTTTCTCTTGTTTTCACTGTACAAGCAAATCCTGAGTATTCATGGATAAGTACAGAACAGAGTGCACGTTCGGGAACATGATTCTGATTATTCCATCATGTCGGTTGATCGTTCCACTGTGTAATGCGAGCACTAGACCGAAACTGTGATAGCTGGTCACGGTAAATTGGAACATTTCGTTACGTATTCTGGTCGTTACTCCTATTGATTCGAGCGCATGACTCATAATAGTAACGCAGTAAGGCATTCAATTCACAAAACAGCGAAATGCTAAGGGATACCTTTTGTGATAGTTAGGTCGAAATATCTCTGAATGGAATGACATTTAACTTTTTGAAAAGACTTCGGTATTTAATTTTTAATAGAAAAGCTGCCTTTACTCTCTCTTTATCATCAATACAGTGTATTAGACATTGGCCTCGATTCTGTAGTAGGTACACTAATCAAACTTAATTTACATTGTCGCTCTCTTTTACTGATAGTGCAAGCAAGAAAGAGATGCAAGGCCACTGGCCTCGATTCTGTAGTACACTGACTAAACTAAATTTAAACTATCGCTCTCTTTTACTGATAGTGTACGCAAGAAAGGGATAGCTACAATTTTAGGGCCGTGTGCTGCTGTCAAATCAGTTTACGTGCCGCTTTTCTTCGTGTTTATAGTCAGCATGTTTTGATATCACGACTAAATTTGTATGGAAAACTTAAATCTGACTAATTTGACAGCACTAAAATTGTAGCTATCTCTTTCTTGCTTGCACTATCAGTAAAAGAGAGCGACAGTTTAAATTTAGTTTAGTCAGTGTACTACAGAATCGAGGCCATTGTGTCTTCTTGACTCGTTCATCAATCTCGTTATCTCGTTAATCGGTCAAGGAGTCTTATAAATATTGCCTTAACAATAAATAGAAAAAAATAACAATGCACTTTATTTTGCGGCTCGCTGCCTGCTTGTCTGCTAATCTTTATAATCAGAACATCTCACACGAGATTTAAATTACATTTATGTCTGATAACACTGATATTTTGTCTTCGTTGCAGAAAAAGTTGCACAAAGTTGGTACAAGGTCGTTTAGATTAAGTTGGTAGTATCTGTAGACACTTTGGACAGTTTCGTCATAATCCATCACGGTGGCTTCTAATCGTAATCATGTAAAATGTTATTCAAGTAGGTATGATAGTGTTATTCAGCCGTAAACTGAAACATCAGTTGATAAGAAATCGATTTAATTATCTGACGAAACGGAATTGATTTTATCATATGTGTATTTTAAGTCGGTAAACTTGGCCAGGCACAGCCCGCTGAATTAGGTACAGTCAAGAAAATAGTTTTTAAAAAACCTGCTAAACTGCGTCCTGGCATGCACGTTCTTTTTACGTTATATTTTGCCCTCTTTCACTTCATGGATGCGTCTGAAATACATGTATACATGTAGGTAGGTCTTTAATCATAGACCTGCTACTTGATTGGTAGGGTTGACGACTATGAACTGCCGGTTTTTTGTCCATGCGAGATACTTTTTGATCTCATGACTTATTGAAATCATCATCAACAACAGCTTGAGAAGGCCACTGCTGGACCTACTCTGAGGCCTTCCCAAAAGTGCCATGAAAAAATTAACTTATTTCAATACTCAAAAGGTATGCCTACGAGTAAATCCTACCTTACGGGACTTTAATGCACATGTTCGTTGCAGAAAATGACAAAGATGTTTTCATATTTGTCTAAAAAAAACAAACACGCTCACAACTGTATTCCTCATGATGAAGATCCTCAGATACATACTCAGTGCGTAGATCTTTGAGTGTACCAAGAATGGGTAGTCAGACAACATTACATTTCAAAGTCAAAGTCAAAATTCTATAATTCATTAAAATCACAAGGATCACTTCGAAACGTCGGCTTTTATCTACTGCCTGTTCTTCCGCACCAAGCCAGGAAAGAAAGGCAAGACAACAAGGCTGGTTATTCTTTTTAATGATCCTTTTACAAAACAATAGGTTTGGAACATGCCCGTTTTCTGCAAGTAGTTGTCATTTCAGTTAGCGTATTTCGATTACGTTATTATATTTAGCCCGTTAAGAAATTTCCAAATAGGAAGCGCTGATGGTAATGAATGCCAACCAGTCTTGTGATTTATTGCCTTGAAACTATTTTAGTTGTAATTTTAGTAGAGTCATTTGTAAAACTGATTTCATCTCACCTATTTGGTATTACGCTACATGTACGTAACATAATTATTATCGCACGAATTCAAATGCCTGCCTTTGTAGTTATTTCTATCGTTGTGTTAGTCGCTGAGTTTTGATTTTCCAACCTCTTTGGTTAGATCGTGTAGCCCCACGATCGATTTCGATTCCCGCCGAGGTTGTCATTTTTGAGATATCATAAAATCGAGAGATTTCCTTTAAGTCTGGGGTACTTTTAAACCAAATAACCTTAAGAAGAAGTTGTGATGGAGAAGTTAGCAAAAATATCTTAATGCTTCTTGAGATGGTGTGATCGAAGTGACGTTAAGAAAACACCAAGTAGGTACTTTGAAACCAAATAATCTTAAGAAGAAGTTGTGATGGAGAAGTTAGCAAAAATATCTTGCTGCTTTTTGAGATGGTGTGATCGAAGTGACGACGTTAAAAAAGCACTAAGTAGGAACTTTGAAACCAAATAATCTTAAGAAGAAGTTGTGATGGAGAAGTTAGAAAAAATATCTTGCTGCTTTTTGAGATGGTGTGATCGAAGTGAAGTTAAAAAAGCACTAAGTAGGAACTTTGGAAGCAAATAATCTTAAGAAGAAGTTGTGATGGAGAAGTTAGCAAAAATATCTTGCTGCTTTTTGAGATGGTGTGATCGAAGTGAAGTTAAAAAAGCACTAAGTAGGAACTTTGAAAGCAAATAATCTTAAGAAGAAGTTGTGATGGAGAAGTTAGAAAAAATATCTTGCTGCTTTTTGAGATGGTGTGATCGAAGTGAAGTTAAAAAAGGCACTAAGTAGGAATATAATTATCAATTTATTTTTCATTATTCTGTAGCATTCGACGCCTGCTACGATTATGCTTTCTACAAAAATATAAGGCACCTCTTTGTTGCTTCATTCAGTAATTGAAGCATTCATCTATTATACCCACGTAAGGTACGTGGATATAATAGATGAATGCTTCAATTGCAACATAACATACGGTCGTTGACACAGTAGTCAATTCATCTTAATTTACAGTTGTTTCCATAGTTGTGTATCCATTTTCATAGCAAGCTATGCCGGTCACGCTAGCATTGCACTGAAGATAGTTGCATGAAGATTGGTATTTTGTAACAATGTTTTTCGTAGTACCTACCTACTTACGTATGTATAATATAATATGGGTGTTTTCTAGTATAATATGTATATATTTACGAAAAAAAAATGTATTTCAGTTTTATCAGTCAAGTAGTTCCCATAATACAAGCTCTGCTTAGTTTGGAGCTAGATATGCTGTGTAAAAATGTCCAGCATTATTTATTTACTTGATGAGGTTAGTGTGAGTACTACCTATTAGGTGGGCAAGTGAGAATATTAATATAAATTATACCACAGTTCCAGCTACGACAGATATTTTTCAACTTAAAAATGTTCATTAACTGTGAAGCTTATGATTTGACGAATTCGATGGCGCGTTCGAGTAGCTGTGATGTAAGAGGTGCAGGTTCGATTCCCGCTAATGGACAAATGTTTCGTTATGTCTCAGGGTTAGCAACGGGCGAGTGATTCATCTGGTGTTGTTACCGTAACCGCTGACCATCAGGTGGACTGTATGCTTGTTGGCCACGTTAGTTGGATAAAACTGGATATTTGTTCCGGGGCGGGGCGATCACACTAATTTCCCATGGCTGGTATCATCGAATGGGATGAATCGTATCTCGCTAATTTGTAAGCTGGATGAGCCATAGATGGACAATGCGAATGAACAAAATTGGTTTCATATTGGACGTTCCGTATTTTGGATGGATGGGCCATTAAAATAAGGAACTAGTGTCAAAATTGATTGCCATCTCGTTAGCCATGAGTTAGTGTGATCGCCCCGCGGGTCTGGTGTTGTGGTACCATGGTACTCATAGTTTCTGATACCCATGACACAGGGAATCCTAGTGTGAGGTCAGGACTATGTATGTTGTTAAGTGTTTTTTTTCTTTATCTCTAGTAAGTCCACGAGGAATAACTCCTTTTGTCACTTTGGTAACAATTACCTTAGGTTTTCAAAACAAAAATTCGGATACTACGTATATAAAACCCATGGTCATTTTTGAAAATTTTCTTGGCAAAACAAGGACTTAGGTCTGTGAGCTGTCTTGGACAGAAATTTGCTTTGCTGGTGATTTGAAAATCGTGCGTATAAAATGTATGAACAGAGCAGTCCCTTGGTATTTGCTTATATGATTTTGGTAATGATTTCCTGTTACAACAAGTTTTTTTTTTTATTTATTATGGACCAATCAAGAAGCGGACGACGCATTGTAAGAAGGCTCCCCAAACGATAAACCGATTATAGATAAACTAGCCTCTGCCCACGGCTTCGCCCGCATGGTACCCGGATAAAAAGTAGCCTATGTGTTATTCTGATGTATAAGCTATATTACTGTAAAGTTTCATCAAAATCAGTTCAGTAGTTTTTGCGTGAAAGAGTAACAAATATCCATCCTCACAAACTATCGCGTTTATAATATTAGTGGGATAGATAGATAATGCTTTATTGCAATAGATAAAACAAGTAAATAGGCGAACTTAATGCTAATTAGTATTTTCTTGCTGCTAATTTTAATGAAGAGTGGGGCGGTAGTACGATGACATCGTTAAAGGTTGCGGGAAGATGGAAGTGGCCCAAGAATGCTCGTCGTAGAACGCTTTAGAGGTGGCCTTTGCACAAAATTGAACTTCTACAGGCTGTTGATAATGATGATGATAGGAATCATAGACTCCGAATTCCACTTCCGACTGGTAGCATTATCAGCGAGTAGGTATTTTATTTCAAATCTCTAATTGCTCGTGTCGTGAGTCATAGCATTGGGTATTCAAGTTATTAGGCACCTACTGTGAAGTCTATGACCATTGTCTTGGGATCATCAGTACATTCAACTACAAATGTTACTTTATGTAACGAATACTTCTATTATCTGTGCTATTACAAAACATTTTGCCCAACGCACGTCATTGCGCGTATCAGCCTGCGTCTGGCTATAATCAGTCAAACAGTTGTGAAATTAGTCCAGTATTTGGCCGTGCTGTTCGTTTTGCTGTGACAAATGTCTTGGTAATTCATGTGGTTTAGGTACAGATTAGGTATTCATTATGTAAAGTTATATCATTACATAATGAGCTCTTTTGTGTGCCTATTATATTGTATTTATCTTGTATAAGTAGTCAGAAAATAAGTGCTCAATCTTTGTCTTCACCAGCATCGTAAATTGTAACATCGTACCTAATCGTACAGAGATCGTAGCGCTGAGTAGGTATATACCTATGTAGGGTTTGATATTTTATTTTTTAAATCATGAATAGACTAAAATCAATCTTCATTTAGTGGGCATAGGTTGTCTCTACCTAAACTGTATGTCAAAGAAATCTATTTTCTTTTTTTCTTTATTTAGCCAAAATCATCGGTGAGTGATGGTATGGCCGATGGTGGAGCATGACGGTCTAGAAGCTAGATTCATATTTACTTTTTTTTTTAAATAAAGCTGGAGATTTTCACACAGCATCATCTAGCCCCAAAGTAAGCAGAACTTGTGTTATGGGAACTGTATGAATGATATCAACAGAATAAACATTTGTCCCGCGGTAGAAATTGAACCCGCAACCTTCTGCGTCTTAGGTGGACCTTCGCCCACTGCGCCACAGAGGTCGTCGAAGAGACTATATTTTTCAGGAAAAACATACGATGGTTGTGTGTTCCATTCCTTCGCCGTTCTCATTATAAAGATGAAATTGAAACGTTTAGTGCGAATGGATGAAAAGAAAATGGTGAAATCAGATCATGTAATTCCTGGGCACGTTTCCCGAAATGTAGTCCAACTAGATAAAAAATGTGATTAGTACCTATTGTTTTATAAAAGGATTATTAAATAATAACCAGCCTTGTGTTCTTGCCTTTCTTTCCTGGCTTGGTCGCGGAGGAACAGGCAGTAGATAAATTCGACGTTTCAAAGGGATCCTTGTGAATGAATAAATGAACTTTGACTTTGACTTGACTTCGATCGAAAGGCATGCAACTCTATAACCGAAGCCGGCATCGATGGTGTTCCAGACACCTGATATCTGTCTGTTCGCAATAGACCTATAGTATTATAAATATTGTTTCGCATTATTCCTTGACCTTTAATACTCGTTATAAGTATTTACAGTTTGTATCTGAATCAGTTTGTTTGATTGTACCTCGTGTGTTCATAAGTTTTGAGACGAACTTATTTAATTAATTTAAAAAGAAAGTAATTCATGCAACCTTTTTTAAACTTTTAAAATTTTAAATTTCGAATGTTTTGTATCAGAAAAAATATACATTTGAATATTTGTTTCATTCTCCGTGGAAATGGCGCCAACAAAAGATTTGCGTGCGACTGTAATTTCACTGTTTCAAGCAGGAAAAAAACCAATGCAAGTTTTTAGTGAAATCCAAAGTTTGGGATGTAGTCGGAACTTTGTGTATTATACCATAAAGAGGTACAAGGAGACCGGCTCTTTAGAAGACCGTGGAATATGTGGCCGCCCGCGGTCTGTAAGGACGCCCGCCAACATCAAAGTAATCAGAGAGCGAATTCGTCGCAACCCTTGCCGGACTCAAAAGAAATTAGCTCTGCAGACCAACATTTCGCGAATATCGGTGAACAGGATACTTAAATATGATCTTAAACTAAAGGCCTACGAAGTCGAAGGAAAGTGCATTATTTAAACGAGCGTCTTCGTAAATTGCGACTGGAACGATGTCGGAACCTATTGAAGAGACACGATCCAAAAAATATCCTGTTTACCGATGAAAAGATCTTCACGGTGGAAGAAAAGTTTAACCGGCAGAACAATAAGGTTTACGCCAGAAGTTCAAAGGACGTCCAGCCATCTGTACGCAATGTCCAGCGCACTCATCATCCAGCAAGTGTGATGGTTTGGTGGGGTGTTTCCTACTAGGGGGTCACTTCGCTTCATTTTTGCCAGCAAGGCGTCAAGGTGAAGGCACAAAATTACCAAACCGACATATTGGAAGCGGTGGTTAAACCATTAAATGATACGCTATTCGCTGGAAAATACTGGGTTTTGCAACAGGACTCTGCTCCCTCCCATAAAGCTAAGACTACCCAACGTTGGCTGGAGGCCAATTTGCCAGGCTTCATTCGGAGCGAAGATTGGCCCTCGTCAAGCCCTGACTTGAATCCTTTGGATTATTCTTTATGGACGGAATTGGAGCTGAGGGCATGCAGAAAGTCTCACCCAAACCTGGATTCTCTCAAGCGAGCCCTTATTAAAGAATCGAAACGGATTCCCATTGAAAAGATTCGTGCCGCCATAGATGAATGGCGCACGCGTTTGAAGACCTGCATTGAATGCAAAGGCGGCCATTTTGAATGATTTATTTTTAAATACAGATCTAGATGTCAGTAGTTTTAATTTTAATATCCAATAAATGAATACTCAACTTAGCTCCAAAAATATTTTAGTTTTACTGTGTCTCAAGACTTATGAACACACGAGGTAGAATTGTACCCAAGTTATCAGTGGGGTTAGGCTGCTTGTTTGATTATAAGCGGCTCCGGCTGCTATCTGATTGTGGATTTGTCTTTGTTGATCTACTTATTAGATATGCGGAATTAAAAATTATGTCGAATTAGCCTTAAAATAAAATAACACGCACTTATCTAAATAACACGCCCTGGCAAAGCAAAGGCATCTAATCTTCTGCATTGTTTTACAGAATATATTTATTAAATGACGATGTTTGAAAACAGGGTTATACATACCTAAGTACTCGTTTATTTAGTTAACAAAGAAAAGAAAAATTTAAACTACTTATGATTTCGATGACGGCTATCTCTTCTAATAAGCTAATATATCTATATATGCTGTAATAAGCTTATCCATCCAATCAAGGGCGGAAAAACAACATTATTACCCCTATAAGCTCCAAAGTCCGCACTAACTGAGTAAAAATCTACCTTAGAATAAGTAAGCTAAGTAAAAAATACTTTCTTACTAATGTTGCTATGAGCTGTACCAAGGGCAGGTCAGGCCAAGGCCATGTGTGTGTTGTCATATATCTAGACATTTTCACCTATAGCTAGTAGGCACTTGCGTATGTTTTATATTGAATGGTTAATTTTACTTCAAGTCTGTATTGGTAGGTAGGTATTATTTCAAACGATCGAAAAGCGTTGCAAAGCGAGTTTCGATTAGGTTATTAGTTAAGTACCTACCAAATTAGATTAAAATAGTCTGTGCATACTGTGTCTATGCCAACTCATTTGATTAACTACGTTATTTTTCTTCGCTGGTACAACCACGCTTTCAAGCAGAATTGCCTAGGTATATCTTGGACTACTAAAAACTTCTTGTGTTGTTAAAAAACTTATTATCTTCCAAAAACATACATTAAGCTCATTGAAAGATCACTGTAAAGTTGTTGCCTATCCTATGCTTGCATTCTGTAAACCTCATTATTGGGAGCACGTTGAAGTCTTTTCTATAAAGATTTTAGGTATAGTTTCATATATTGTTTAGGTAAAAATAAGAAATTACTTGGAAATCATAAAAGCATAACTCTTTTTCACATAGTTCACTCTATCAAATATCTGTGCTCCATCCTCAGAATGTCGGAAAGAAATCGCTTTGAGCGATAAAACCACCCAAACTGCATATCTTTTGTTTTTTGATACCTAAGTCATGTTTTATTTGTACCTACTTAACTAATGGTAATGGCACACTAAAAAAGTATCTATCTAAGTATTCAATCTTGAACCAGGAAGGGCGCACAGCGCAGCCGCAAATGTCGGTTCGTCATTTCACCGCGCACGCGTCAGCGGGATCAACAGCGGGCGCAGGTAATTTGTTGAAAGTAGAATCAATTTGTTTTAGAAAGTAGACTATTTTATGGACGCGACATTTGCGGATTCAATTCGCAAAACTAAATCTATGAATATCTAAGGATTTATTTCCTTGATGAAAAGGTAGGGTTCTGTACGTCCTTTTTAATTTTCCAAGTGCATTTAATAAGTTGGTCGACTATTACTCGTTAACTTGTAAAGCCTACTTAGCTCTGATAGTTTTCCTTTTAACTTCGTTATACTACTGCCGTGAATTTTTAACATATTCAAAAACAACCGTTCATTGGCAGGGGGACTGATTTGACACTCAAACTAACTGCTGGAGAAGCTGAAAAACTAAGGGCTTTAACATAAAAATAATATTAAACAGTTTATTATGTAAACATGACAATAATTTGTCTCTTTCTGATATGTGTTAATTCAAATTCAACAGAAGAAAACAAAACACTGATTAAAAAACTATAAGAGTAGGTAAGCATACATAAACTAACTCCTTGTAGCTTTTGAAACTATCATGGTTATGATAATTATTATCACCGTAAAGATTTCTTCCCGTGATAAAAGTGCATGCAACTGTGTCGAAGAATGTCGAGAAACAATAGATTTCAGAAATCATAATAACCCATACCGTTTTTAGTTAAAATTATCTCCTTACATAGATACCATCACGGTATCGTAGTTCCCTGGAAACAAATAGAAATATATAGTACCTAAGTAGAGCAACGTTCATTCTTGCGTCATGCATGGTTCTGTTTTATACGGGCCAAGGCTTCATGAATGAAGTATAAAGCATATGGTGTCGATGAATGTGTGAACTAAAGCGTATGAGAAATATGAAGTTACCGAATAAAATTCAACTTATTTTGAAGTGTGTAGGCAAGTAAATGGAGAAGTAGAGATGGGCATTGACCCAGGGGCGGTACAGCCTCCATTCTGAAGTCGGGGTACTGGACGTCAGTGTACAGTATCCCGACTTCAGAAGTGGGTTCAAATCCGGATGGGCAATGGATTTTTTAACTTAACATTTTCGCTTTCTCTATACGGTAAAGGAAGATAATGTGAGGTAACCCTAGAATCAAAAATATGTGTTCCAATAAGCGGAGCGGCTTGTTAACTATCACGTGGGATGCTATGCAAAACGTCAATGCCTCCTCCTACAGAGTGTCCTCATAAATGTGCTCACTGAGAATTATTTTGAGGATGTCCATCAGCGGAAATACAGTCGGAGCCTGTTTGGTTTTTAGGCAAGAAAATAATTCGAGTGATTCCTTTATACCTATATTATGAGCTATCTATAGATCGTTTGCAATGGTCTTTAAATGACTTAATGTGTATCATCTGTATAATCTAAATTAAAAAAAAAAGTAAAAAAGACTATAACTTATCTAGGTAGGTTTTGATGTTTATTGCTAAAAATCTCCGTAACGGCGATATACCTATATCGTAGATTAGAATAATACATACCAAGGACTATTTTTGCAAGCCACGCGGGCGAAGCTGTGGGCAATGCTAGTGTCTTATAAATTTCGAAAAGTTTTAGAATATGAGGTACCTATGTATCTAATTCGATCTTTTTATTCTACAAGCTTAATTAATATAGAATGTAGAAAGTTTTACATAATTAGTACATTAATTAATATATTATATTATAAGCTATCTATCATCATTATTTATTATTAGTCATGGAAGTATTCTATTATCTGTAGTAATGCCTTATACTATCTTGTCTTTACTTTCACATCTCTATCCTACATTAGAAAACTAAGATTTAGTTCGTAATGCATTTATTTTAGGTAGATGTCTGACCATTGTAAAAATTGATATTTAGTAGGTATTAGGCAATTATGGTAGTTTTATTTGTGTTAGCCTTTTGCTGGTGTGGTAAGGATTAATGATACAAAATTATTAGGTGACCTACTTTATTGTACGGCATAAGAAAATGTCAAAAAATCACGTTATTCAAAGTACATCAAAGTGTCTTACCGCTTAGAAGCGGTCTCTTCCAGACAACCTTTGGAGGGCGTACTCATTAGTATAACTACCTAGTATGTATAAAACAAAATATTTTTGTAGATAACAGCAACGTAGGTAAATAAAAATAATTAATAAACATAAAGTAACTAAAATTTACTTGTACTTTGTATTACATACATAAGCATCATCCGTACAAAGTTTACAAAAAAAAATAAGATAGCTGTTCTAAGTAAGTGGATAAGTTTAAAACTAGCAAGTTGTTCGAATCGAATCCAACATCGGTAATCGAAACCCAGTGCGTAATATGAAACTTTGTGTATGTAATCTACTTATAATTTTACGGATCGACCCAAATACATTATGAACATTGTTTTATATTAACACCTTTCGACCGATTCGAATCAATTTATTTTTCAATCTGTTTATGACATGCAG
This sequence comes from Perizoma flavofasciatum, assembly GCA_958496245.1. NCBI lineage: Eukaryota > Metazoa > Arthropoda > Insecta > Lepidoptera > Geometridae > Perizoma > Perizoma flavofasciatum. Next base: position 3,988,803 of record OY292425.1, on the reverse strand, counting down.
GTAAACTGAGTCATGCCCATATTTTGTATTAAAAGGGTCGAACCGGTTGAGGCCTTTTTATAAGGGCTCGTCTTTGATACAAAGCAGGCACCAGCTTACCGGTTCTTATTATGAACACACGCTTGTCGGTACTTGTTTCGTTATTTAGCATTTCAAGACGTGCGGGTAAACCAGCCTTGTATTTGTTAGTACCTTGGTATAACACTACAATACACCATACATTTTAACTTTATTAGTAACTAGCTTCTGCCTTCACCCGCGTGGTACCCGGATAAAAGTAGCCTATGTTTTATTCTGATGTATAAGCTATATTACTGTAAAGTTTCATCAAAATCCGTTTTAGTTTTTGCATGAAAGAGTAACAAACATCCATCCTCACAAACATTAACGTTTATATTATTAGTAGGATTAGTATTAGGATAAAGCGGCATTTTTTCTCAATTTTTCATCTGTGGTAGTACAACTAGGCGGCTTAGGGAAGCCATTTCCTAACAAATTGTTTTCCTAGGCTGTCAAATAGGGCTGGCACGGATAAAATCGAAATACCTTCAATAAGTATAATTTGAGTCCTGTGTTGTTGTTTTTTTGAAGTAGGTACCTATCCGCATCAAGACGTGCCAGTAAGCCGGTAGAGACCTACTCGACGGCAACCTGTTTCTACGAAATTGCATAGATGGTGAGTATTGATTTTTAAACCCTATAAATGTTGTCAAGTGAGGGGAGTCGAGGTGAATGATCTCGCAAGCACGCCACAATGGATTCGCTTGCCAAAACGGGAGCCATCTGCTTTGCTGCAGTCTGTGAACTTGCCGTTTCAATGTCAACGGGTTAAAACTTAAAACTTTGACTACCGGGTCTGTATGCAGTGACTCATTAATTCTAGAGAACTGTCGTCTTTAACCATTGTTTGGAGCATAATCAAACAATAGCTTCCTTTGAATTTGCCCGTAAACCGTTTTGCTTATAGGAAAATAATGGCTTAGCCATGCCAAAACTAATATGGTTCTTACCCACATAAACCGTTAACTACAAAGAAGATAATTTCAGATTGAATTCTCTTAAATTCAAGAACTTGATCTTGTGGATACTTAATTCTAAGACTAAAATCAAGTAAAGAAGGTATAAGAGTCTTAAAAAATCCCGTAGAGTCAGATAAAAGCGGTAGGTATTACAAAAGATATAATAGCAAATGCTGCATGCTTAATAAATTAATGAAGATAGACCGTACTATCTCTGTCGCGTTGTTCGCGAAAAATCAATAAGATGATTCCGCACAGCTTCACCAGATTCAACATTCTCCTTGTCATTGACCATTATCACGTCATCGTAAAGCGACCTTTGTGCCTGTTTAGTATTATACCTAAGAAATATGGATGTTAATGATTATAGAGTTGATCTTACTTGTTTATTCGTCTAGAGAAAAATCGATAAAAGATCGCGTCCTTACCATCCAACATGGACCGCCGAGATGTCTGCTCATCGTCAAACCCCTCTCGGCCTCCGGGCTTGTCTTTGACCACTTCCATGTTCAAAACTACACTTATATCACAATTACATCACAAGACGCGCTTTCCTCGTCACGGTATATTTTCATGCGAATTTGCAAATACAGCTGATCTGAAACGAAGAATTGGAGAGTTCGGACGCGCTGTCGCGGTAGCCGTAAGCAAATAACTGGCTTCAGGTGCAATCGACCGGTCGCCCGTTCAATGTCAGTATCGAATGGACAATCAATTATGCGATACAGTGTCGCTTAGGAGCCGAATGTCGTTCCGCAAGTCGTCACCTCGTTGTGTCGTAGCCCGCACATGCGTTTCGGAGGGTGGGTAAACGGCGCATGCGCGGGGCAGGGACAGTATCGATGCCCGATGGGCGCACGTTGACGGCGCCGGGACGCCAGCCTGACTGACGATATGAGCCCTCTCAGATGTAAATTAATTGAGCAATCAACAGTAGCGTCACGAACGCACTCAAGGCAACAGCTACTCGCCGATCCGATGATAATTATCATATTTATCATTAACGATAACAAGGGAAACACTTTATAGAAGTATGATTTTAGCACAGGTTTTATATTTGTAAAAAATAATCCTCTCAGATAAATCATTGATAGGACGAAACACGCTTCAAGATTATTGTCTGAAATTTAAAGTGAAAGTAACAACTTCGACGCCTGACGTTTTATAGATGTAAAAGCAGCATTGAGTTGCTTTTGTAAAATAATCAGGCGTTAGGACAGTAATGAATGTACTTAGGATGAAAGAGCCGAGCTCTAGGTTATGATATTAGACTTACCACCATCGGATAGTTAGATTTTTGTATCTTACTACTGGCGGGACGTAATAACGAGTATGATCTTATCATTTTGATCCCACCGTCCCCGCAGCCTCAATTTGTGGATGGTCGAAGTTAACTGACAATATAAAACGCTTACCTTAGAAAAAGTAAATTGCGCAGTTTACTTAGGTACCTAATCATTTTACATTTCATTAAAAAAAAAACTACTAAAATAATTATGGTAAATGGTACACAAAAAACACTAAGGTTTGCAGGGATGATGCTTTTGTTAGTTTAATTCGCTGCTTGGTACCTATAGGTAAATAAGTAGGTAGGTACCGTACATAACATAGGTCCACCTACATAAATCTGGAAAACAAATACCTGCCTAAATGTGTTCACAAAGTCCCACTACAACTGGAAACGAATTTACCTAAACATTGTAATGTAGAAAATAAAAATAAAAATAATGCTGGACATTTTCACACAGAATCATCTAGCCCCAAAGTAAGCAGAGCTTGTGTTATGGGAACTACATGTCTGATATACTACTTATATATTATTTTTTGTAAATACATACATATTATACATAGAAAACACCCAGACACGAGACAAATATTTGCAGATAATACAAACATTTGTCCCGCGGCGGGAATTGAACCCGCAACCTTCTGCGTCTCAGGCGGACCTTCGCCCACTGCGCCACAGAGGTCGTCAAAGAAACAAAGATTACTATGAGTAGGTAACCACCTACTCATTAAAAAAAACCTATGGGTTTTACTTGTAACCTACCTGTTATAAGTAAAATATTTATATAATTCTAAATTTAGTTCTCTCATCATCCTATGTATGGTAAAAAACTGGTTATGTTTTCAAAACACATTGATGTGACATCATTTTAAACATAATATTGGTTTAGTGATGTCAAGTTCAATTCAATGGTAGCCTCTAAGTATGTATCGAAGTTCATCAAATCGAACCGGTTGCCTACCCTACCGAAATGTAGGTAGATATCGAGCTATGGAAATATATATTACTAGCTTCTGCCCACGGCTTCGCCCGCGTGGTACCCGGATAAAAAGTAGCCTATGTGTTATTCTGATGTATATAAGCTATATTACTGTAAAGTTTCATCAAAATCCGTTCTGTAGTGAAAGAGTAACAAACATCCACCCTCACAAACTTGTACGTTTATAATATTAGAAGGATGTATACCTATTCAAACTGACGGATACATTCACAGAGATGGAAAATCACGACTTCTTAGTTTCTGCACATGTACCTAATTTATAGGTTTATAAATAATAATGAAATGCTGTTCGTTAGTAAGCGCATCACTTGAGAACGGCCAGTTTCTAATAAAACAGGAACATTACAGGGTTTATAAAACCGCTCAAACACGCATCCATGGGCGCCGCCAGGATTACTTTCAGGAAGGTGCATCTGCATCTACACATTATAGCTACTATTAACTAAGATAAAATATAGACTTATACATGTATATTATGTAGATAAATGTAATGTCAATGTGTAGGTAATGTAATGAACGTACATTTAGCACATTTATGCCTGAATTCATAGTCGGGGGTTGAACAGTCCCCCAAAATCCATAATTCAGCATTCGCCTTATGGCTGGGTGCATAAAGATTGAATTCGCACTTGAATTTTTACTTAGCGCCTGAACAGTCCCCTAGGGGAGCCCTTATTTGACTATGAATTCGGGACTAGTGTCAAGACGAGGAATCGTTCAACGGTGGGAGGCGCGAGGCTAAGCGGCCTGTGTATGCTCAGTGTTCACAGGAAAAAGTGAGGATACTGCATTTATTGACAAGGAGATGAACAAATTTGGACAGTATACCTTCCGTTTTTATTCAAACAGTGCATAACTTAATAAAAAAAAATATGTATTTTCTTTTCTGACAGGTGGGTGCAACCCCTTGCACCCTGCTGCCGGCGGCATGCACGCCTCATAATATTTTGGAAAATGCATTGAAAAATGAAACTTTACGAGTAATAAATCGCTTTGATACAGATATCGACGTGGATAAGGAAACCCCGAATAGAAATAAATTAATTGTCTACACTTCCGGAGCAGATCTGAGATCAGATAACGGAATCTATTTAAAGTTTAACGTTGTGCAATCTTTGATAGCACAGCTATTACTTGTACGAATTCAGTCAAAGCGGGATCGTTTGTTACACCCACTATAAAAGCCCATTCACACTACAACAATGGGTACATTATTTTATGTCTCAGCGAAAGCACCTTGCGCAATGTCATGTAAACGACGATTAAAATAATTAATAGCTAAGTAATTAATTACATCACAGTCTCCTTTGATTTGACCGCCGTGGTTTTGTTACCTTCTAAAGTCTTAATTGTTTTACGGCGATAGTAAAATAGCAATCTGAGAATAATAAAACGAACTTGCCACTAAAATATTATGCTTAGATACCGTTTATCCCTTCTATAACCCTTTAAAAGTTTTATCGGTAAAACTTTGTAGTTGTTGTTTTGTAAGCTCGGGCTTACAAAACAGAATAGAAGGGCTCATACAAGGCTCTTGCAAAAATCACAAGGTTTTTATTATAGGTGATAAGTAAATTTAAAATACGTTACTCTGTGCCAAAATTCGCGCTGTATGAGAGGAGTTTATTCAGGCATAAAAGCCAGAAACACAAATAACACGCTTATACCTATTAGCTTTACTTGTAACTAACTAAATAACAAACAAACAATGCGATCAAATCTTGGGATTCAATTAACTTACCTACTTCTAATTGTCATATCGAAATGAAACTTTGTATGTATATGTAGTACGGATGATAATACTATAATTTGGTATCTTGGTGATCTGATGAGCGATAAAAGCGTGTTTAATTTTTTTTGTTAACTACACATTTTATTTGCATTCGATTTATGTCTTCAAGCTAGATATGTATAAGAAAAATGCATATGTTAATGCAATGAAATTGTATAATAAATTTCTAAATTAATTAGATTTATCATACAATTTGTTTTGTTTAAAAATAAGCTGACAAAATGTTTAGGGGACCAATGTTTCTATGACATTATGTACTGAATTTATGAACCAAAAATATTATGACCAATAACTAGGAGTGATTTTTTATTAGATTAAGTTGTTTATGGTAGGTAGGTTAAAGTTATTGACATTTTAATTCAAACGTTAGGACATAAGTTCTGATATTTTACAATAATATTCTTGTATAAATTGATTCTCAATCTACTTATTGCCATTTGCACAGCATTTGGATGGTAAATTTATATAAGGGGGTATATAAAATGTAACACCATGTATTAGCTGACCTATATTTATGCAAATAAATATTCCGATTTCTGATTTCAAAAATGATTCTTAGATACGTTTTATCGCCACAAGTAAATAGAGGGCGCAATAGTAGGTCAAAAATAATAATTTGTATATTAAACTCTGGGCTGGTCCACCAGTTCAAAGTCGCTCAGCGAGCTATGGAAAGAGCTATGCTCGGAGTCTTTCTGAAGGATAAGATTCGTAACGAATACATCTGTCAGAGAACCAAAGTTATCGACATAGGTCAACGAATTAGCAAGCTGAAGTGGCAGTGGGCCGGTCATATCTCGCGAAGAACCGATAACCGCTGGGGTAAACGTGTTCCTGAGTGGAGACCGCGACTCAGCAAACGTAGTGTAGGACGCCCTCCGGCCAGGTGGGATGACGATCTGTGAAAGACTGCAGGCAGATGCTGGATGCGGCAAGCTGAAGACAGGGCGCTAGGGCGCTCATTAGGGGAGGCCTATGTCCAGTATAGGACTAATATAGGCTGATGATGATGATGATGATGATGATATTAAACTCGTCTCTCTCAAACAAAAAGGTTGTAATACTGATTGTCAGATTGATGTGGATATGTACACTAACAAGTCATTAAAAAGTAATAACGATGATGTTGGAAACATCACATTCATTAAAATGCATAAGATATTCAAACGTTATCTTCAATACCAATGAGTTGTACCGTTTGTACATTCAACAATAGTTAGCAAATTAAAGTTGATTAATTTCTTTCATACGTATGGTACAACGGTATTACAAATTGCAGTTAGAAGGTACTCTATATATTAAGTAAGTGTTATAAAAATGACAATATCAAGGCAACATACAACTAGCTACATACTTACTAGCTTCTAGAAAGTAGCCTAATGAAGCAAAAGAAGCAAAAGAGGTATGGCATGATCGTAGCAAGTGGAAATCCATGGTCTCTGAATACCCCTTCGGGAAATTTAAATTTTGAATTCAAATTAAATTTTGCAGAAGTCAAAGTAACTTGCAGAAAAAGCCTCTGTGCCCGATTATCTGGTTATTTTCTTTTTTTTTAAATTCAGATTCAGTCTTCGTTTGATTTACCTACCCTCACATTTCTTAAAAGATCGGTTTAGGTTTTTAGCTCTCGGACTTTCGTCGTTGTCTGTCTGCACAATGTTTTTGTTATCAGCGATCTCGCATCTGAATAATAAGCAGGTGTTGCTGCAGTTTATTAGATAACACACGCGACTGTTGCATCTTCAAGACAATGCCTTCGTTTTCTTGAAGACAATAGGCACACATCACAATTCTTTAGATTGGTTTTTCTGTCGTTCAGTTTATAGATAGATAGATAGATAGATAGATAACTCTTTATTGCATACACCAGGATAAAAAACACTTGACATAAGATCTTAAAACTAGGTTATGGTGATACAATGGGCGGCCTTATCGCTGAGAGCGATCTCTTCCAGGCAACCTTTGGATGGACTTGAATTAAAAGAATGTGAAGAGAGGTGGTGTAACTGCAATAAAAAAATAATAATAATAATAATAATAATTTGCAGTAGGTAATAAAATATATATTTAATAAATAATATAATGTGGTATAATGTATACCTATATATAATACAGTAATATAATATATAACTACAAATGCAATGACTGGAGCTAAGAAAATGATAATACTTAGTTTACCGAAGCTGCAAAGTACAGTTTAAAGACCTCATTTTTAAAAATAGTAAGCGATTTTGCATGTCTAATGGATACAGGTAAGTCGTTCCATAGTCGGACTGCACGCACAGTGAAAGAGTTACTAAAGAAAGTGGAGTTGTGGAGTGGGGTCTTCAACTGAAGAGAATCTGAGGAGCGCAGGTTGCGAGGATTAGAGAGATGTAAGAATTCGAAGAGTTGCTTAAGGTAAGGTGGAGAAGAAGGAATGAATAATATATTGTACAAAAGGGTGAGAATATGAGCATCCCGGCGAAGGCGGATTGGCAACCACTTGAGCTTAACGCGATACTCGGATATATGATCATATTTGCGCAAGCCAAATATGAATCGAATGCAGAAATTTTGAAGCCGCTCAAGCTTATTTAGTTGCTCTTCTGTAAGATCGGGGAAACTGGCGTCGGCATAGTCTAAGATAGGAAGTAAAAGAGATTGTGCGAGCGTAACTTTAGTGGCAGTTGGAAGAAAGTTGCGTAGTCTCCTCATGGAGGCAGCCGACGCAAACATTTTCCTTCTGATTTCAGCAAGCTGTGGACTCCATGACAGCTCACTATCGATAATGACACCCAGGTTCTTTACAGATTTAGTGAACGGAATAAGTGTGCCGTCAAAATGGACCTGAGGTAAGCAAGCCAAGTCAATCCTGGCGAGCATCCGAGAGCTTCCGATGACTATGACTTGAGTTTTCGCAGGATTGACTCCGAGGCCGTAGGACTTGCTCCACTCCAGTATTTGGTTTAGATCACTATTAATTTTTATAATGGCTTGATGAATGTTATCAGCTGAGGCTTGCGAATAAATTTGAAGGTCATCAGCATACAGGTGGTAGGAAGAAGATATTTTTTTGGAAATAGAGTTAATAAAAATAGCAAAGAGAAGAGGAGATAAAACGCCGCCCTGCGGTACGCCAGCAGTAAGGTTACTCCAAGTTGAATAAGTATCCTCAATACGAACACGCTGCCGGCGCCCATACAGGTAACTGTGAAACCAATCAATTACCGTTGGAGATATGTTAATCGAGCTCAGAATACCTAAGAGAATATCAAAGTTGACATTATTGAAAGCACTGCTAAAATCTAGCAGCGTTAAAACAGTCACTAGACCACTGTCCATGACCAGCCGGATGTCATCTGTTATCTTCACTAGGGCCGTAGCTGTGCTATGCCCAGAGCGAAAACCAGATTGCATAGGATTCATCAGAAAATTTCTATTAAGGAAGATGCTAAGTTGGTGATGTACTAAGCGTTCCAGTACTTTAGATAGGAAAGGAAGGATAGAAATGGGACGATACTCAGAGAAGGAGGAAGGATTGGTTTTTTTAGGCAAAGGAATCACTAGGGCATCTTTCCAGGAGGAGGGGAAGGTGGAGCTAGATATTGAACTATTAAGGAGATGGCTGATGATTGGGATTATTTCATCCAGTATGGGCATGATCATGTTCCGACTTATACAGTCACTCCCAACTGCGTTGGACGATATGGATCTTATGCTCTTCTTAACATCACAATCGGAGAATTGATAGAAGTTGAAATGAAGAAAGTCAGGGGTTGGAATCAAAGAAAGATGCATTTTGTGTGTCATTGTCTAAAGTGTGTTTGAGTTCATTCTATCTCAATTGAACATTTTTAGATGAATCGTATGACCGCACACAGAAAAATGTCTGGTCAACAATCTTATCGCCGTTATCAGAAACGGCGGCGTCGTAGCGTACCTACTTATACGGTGAAATCTTGGAAAGGCGTTCTCTATCTGTTTCTGTTTATGACAATTGAGAAAATAAAACCTAGACTACGCAGAATCTACGTCTAGATCGTCGCTGTTCCAACTTTGAAATAACACGTCTAAAAACCTTCTTAGGTTGACCACTCTATCAAAAGTGACACTTAGGTAATTTTGTCTATAGAACACATCCGATTTATAAAGATGATTATATCATGAATTGGTGATTCGAACGATTAAAATATAAAACATGTAAAATGATCGATAATAGCCAGTAACAGCCGAAATTATCAATCGATTCATAATCGATCGAAGTGTGTCACCGAGCCACCTGTCGCAAAAATGGCACTCGCAAGTGTGACATAACGGATATCAACTCTCTTGTAGCGTCCGGCATTTAATTTTTAACAGGAAATATGTATATAGTTTGAGCTGCATAGTGGTATGTATCGTACCTCTACGCTCACTGACTGACGCTTTCTGTCTCCAAAAAGAACCAGTGATGCGACGTGCGATTAAGCTTAGTTTGGGCTATCACAAAAAAATTATGTACTGTAGTAAAATAAACTATTTTTATTTTATTTATTTTATTGCATTACTAGCTTCTGCTCACGGCTTCGCCCGCGTGGTACCCGGATAAAGTAGTTTTTTAAAAACTACTGAACGGATTTTGATGAAACTTTACAGCAATATAGCTTATACATCAGAATAACACCTAGGCGACTTTTTATCCAAGTACCACGCAGGGGAAGCCGTGGGCAGAGGCTAGTAGGATATAATAGTACGAGGTGTCATTTGTTCTTAAATTTTAAAAATTAAATTTAAGATTATAGAACCACGCTTAAGAAACTACAGTCAGGGTTTCATTTGTTTTTAAACTGATTACTTGTTAATTCAAATTAAGACTATCAACCATATGTCTCCTCAAATCATTCGCAGTATCCTCGAATTCTTCGTCCACACTGCCAGGAAAAGAGGAAATAGCCTCCTCTTATCCGCCCCATGCGCTGGAGCGACCAGATTCGCTCTACAACCAACTCCAGTATGAGCGAAGCCATTCGATTCGCTGGCGGACAGGTCTCGATGGAGAGTGATAGTAAGATCCAAAGTCCTACATAAAGGTCACGAATCTTAGTATTGATAATATCGACGCAAGGAGGAGCTTAACTTTAAAGCGAACAGGCAGAAAACAATATTGTCCACGTTTGATTACAAACAAAGATATATTATATAATTATTTGGGAGAAAATCTTTAACCATAGAAATATTCTGACATTGGTATATTTTAGCTCATATAGGTACTTGTTACTTCTATAACATATGTTATTAGTATGTATGTAGTTTACTTTTATTTTTGTTGCTATTTATTGGAAAAAAATATTTTTTAACAATCCCGCAACTTTTAAGATTATACCACGTACTCTATACTATTCTCCTGCTGACGTTACGTGACGTCGAAGTATGTACGTCGTAATAAAATCCTGAAATGCTTTTACCGTCCTTTATTGATATTTGACTAGGAGCATTGCTAATGCGTTGCCTTCCATAAATACGAAGTTGAAAAGTGCCATGTACCTGTTAAACCTTTTAACCGAAACACAGTAAAGTGAGGCATACTGCTGAGCGACAGTAATAAATACAGTATCTACCTCAGACGCACTCTTCTACAAAAGAGTTATGTTAAGTACTATTTCTAAAAAGTTATCTAGAACGCAGTCACACAGAAACAATAGAAGGTACCTTAGTTACCCAAGTCAGGTTTTAAATCAAACGGGGCATTTGGTTGGTATGCCGCTGGTGACAACGCCGAAGCATCGTTTTACCTACCTTATTATAATGATAGGTTATTATAATAAGGTGACACATGACTGTAGCTGCTTATAGGTGTATGTAAACCGAAGGATATGTAGTTTGCAGGTTGAAGTTGAAGATAAGATCAAGATAACAAAATGTAGAGACACCCCACTTAATCATAAGCACCCTCTCCTCGACCCACCACCCGCTCAACAGTCCTAGGCAGAAACTCACCCATTCCCAGGATCTGCAAGGCATTTAACAATCATTGCGCTGAGGTTGATATTTTTTCAATAAAGCTACCGCTGTTCCTGAGATCTGAGAACTTAACAAGTTCTAAATAGGTCACTCAAAAGAATAAATAAGCCAAGTAATCAATTAACGCACTTGATTGATAAGGCAGTGCTTTTAGAAAAAATCATAATGACCCAGGAGATAAATTGTGAACGCAGGATTTTTTGCAACCTGCACTGTGGTTATGTAATTAGCCTGGTTCCATTTACCATATTGAAATTCAATTAAGCTCAGGAAGTCACGTGTTAATGTGTCCGTTAAAGTGACTGAATCACTCAGTAACCAACCCAAATTGTTATAAGTCATTGTAATAACTTGCAAATATTTACAACAAATATTTATTCCAAAAACTATCGTGAATTTTATCATTCATACTGTAAAACGGGAATTATATTATATTTATATTGTATTGGTGCCATAACTGATAGTAGGATACGTAAAAAAAATCATTTTACAATGAAATTACTGAATAAAAATGAATAACATTGAACTTTATAGATAGTTAGATAGTTTTTTATTCGACACATACAATACAGCACAGACAAGTACAAATGAAAAGACAAACAAACAATTAAAGAAACACAGTAAATACAGAAGATAGGTACAATAAGTGGGTGCTAACGAGGGCAGTCTATGCTGCAATGGTGTGTATTAGTCGAAAAGATCCTATCTCAGCTTATTGCTGCTCGGCCAAGGCAAACTCTATAGAAAACTCTAGAATCGGCTATGTCACAGATGTTTTAATTCAATTAATGACTATCTAAGTAAAAAGCTTGATGATACATTTCAGTACTTTAATTATAGTAAATTTTATATAATTATCAATTTGAGATAGTATCTTTAATAAATCTATAAATTTACTACCTAGGAAAAATGTGTCTGCACACTCGTAGCTTAAAATGTATCCAACAGAGCTTTTTGTTATTTTGAACATTTTTATCTCGCCACGGAAATTGAAGTTGGGACCATAAAAAAATAATCCCTGTTTCATAATGAAATGTTAATTGATTAATTATTTAACCTTACATCGTAAAACACAATACCTACTCAATTAACTGTCAGGCCACTTCGAAAGCTAAATGAAGATGATGTAATAAAATGCACATAATTTTATAATATTTTCTTGTAAAAAGTCAAAACATAGAATTTTACGTTGCGCAACTTTGATGGATTGTGGATTACAGTCGGTCTTTAATTAGTGGGTCAGCTGAACGACAATGTAAATATGAAAATTATAGAGCGAACTTACTAAGCTTCTATTACCCATAGTATAGTTATATAGTGGGTCAAACAAAAAACAAACAAAAAAATATTAAAATACTATGGGTAATGAATGACTCCCTCAGAATAGACATTAAAATAAAACACGAATTAAATAGCTACAAACTTATTTGACTCGGGTCAAGAAAAGGACAGCAAGATGAAAACCCAGGTATCATGTGCATGAGTGGCGATACCCCAACTAATCCTTTTATCACAATGGCTATCTCCATTATATAATTATAACTAGAAGAGTTTTTCAGATTACTTACATAAGAAAACGAGCTGTGGTTCGAAGTAACCGTTCAAAAGAAAATACTTGCTTGCTAGGAAAGTTTGCTCTTAAAATTGTTACAAAATGAACCGGAATTTGTTGAGAAATAAACCGATAATGTCTCGACTAAAAGTGCATTTAGAACGATGAAAGCAAACGAGATGTAACTAAACAGGAAATAAAATTTATACTAAAACAATATCGGTAACTAGCTTTAGGAATAAAACGTATTATTGAGTTAATAAGTATAAGAAAACCATAGTAAAACACTCTTACGACTTTAATCCCTGTGATGATAAAAATAAATAAATAATGCTGGACATTTTTTCATACAGCATCAGCATCTAGTCTCAAAAGCTTATATTATGGGAACTGCATGACAGATATAGGTATTATTTATATACTTTTTTTGGAAATACATCTTATATAGTATACATAGAAAACACCCAGACCTGAGACAAATACTTGCAGATCATACATGGATGGATGGTCTTCAGATCTAGGTTCAGTAGGTACAAATATCCTCTAAGATAGTTAGTTACACACACGTCTAAACATTTAAAATGGCACATGCCTACGTTTTTTATAGTAGATACATAGTCAATATTCCACGTGACAGGTTGCATATTAGTTCTGTATAGTTCTTAGGAAACGATAAAGGATTTAATAGAGCTTAATAACTCCCTCCCCATCTTATTCTTTCATCCTTTCTTTTAATGAACCAATCTCGTTTTTCCACCTTGTAACAAGTCCGCCTCTTTTTTTTCTCTTCTTTTAATCTTTTGCCACCATGTCCTATGCAGCAAATAATAATAAAGAATAGAAAAAGAAGAGAAAGGCCTTTGCCTTAAAATTGTTATTTAAGGATTTAAAAAAAAATTATGAACTTAAATTTGATTAGATATTTCCACATATATTCGAGTCACTGTGCTTAGATTAGCTTTTACCTATTTATTCAAGGGCTAAAGTATCTACTGTCTCGATTTGCGCAGGCGCAGCTTTCGTCGACCGTTCAGTAGATGTCTCCCGTCCCGGAAAGCAAGATAAATCGCCTATTACATTTGAAAGGTAAGCAATTTGTATAATGCTGCGTGAAAGCTAAACCATTTTGTATATGATAAGTTGTTACAAAACATTGAGGTGAACCGATTTTAAGCTTATAGATAATCGAGTATTTGTGTAACATTTTAAAAGCTTTTGGACACTTAGAATGACCCAGTTCTAGAGTTTGAAAATATGGTTTCATAAGGCTTAAATCATGTTGGTTATAAAAGAGGGCAAGTTGATAAAAGTAGGATCAAGAATAGTAGGGTTAATAAACGACTTTGTCTATTTTGTACAGCCATCTCTATATAATCCTAAAAAAAACTTTTCATTCTTATCAATAGAAGCGGAAAAAAGGGACTAATTTAAGCACTTTTAACTAAATGTGCTTCAAGAACGCTAAATCGTCACCTACGTGCAGAACGGCCGAATTTTTAAGATATTTTACACTACCAGCGATTATTTTGAGATTTTGCGAAGGAAAAATATGTGTATATTTTTCCTCTGTGGCGCAGTGGGCGAAGACCCACCTGAAACGCAGAAGGTAGCGGGTTCGATTCTCGCCACGGGACGAATATTTGTATGCTCTAAAATATTTGTCTCGGGTCTGGGTGTTTTCTATGTATAATATGTATGTATTTAAAAAAAAATATTTAAGTAGTATCTCAGTCATGTAGTTCCCATAACACAAGTTCTATCTGCTTACTTTGGGGCTAGATGATGCTGTGTGAAAAGTGTCCAGCATTATTTATTTATTTATTTTATTTATTTATTTATGTCTCGTACAATAATAATATAATACATAGTAATACACTGTATAATACAAGCTAGTATTATTTATGAAAACCAACCTTTTTTATATTTTATTACAAGTTTTCGCCACTACTAGATAGTTGAAGTTGGGATCTTAAAAAACGTTGCACTCTTTTGAGAAATATCAATTGAAATGGATTAGTGATGTTCTATTTCGCTACAATAGACATCGATATTTCGTTTCCGAAATTATCGGCAAGATCAATCGGAGATGAGTCGTGCATATGATTCTATATTCCATCGCCAAGGTTGAATAGGACTTTACCAGCCAATAAAGCAGAAACATAAAGTTATTAACTTAGACAAATATCGACTGCCTACGCTTGCCATGTTTACAGCGGCTATCAACCAATCAGATTCGTAGGTTGTACTATCGTGATTTAATTCCATCATGTTCCCACAACTTTCCCCAGAGGGCCAAGGATCGGTCACGAATGGATCGCTCATCGAGACTACGAGACGGGAATCGAGTAATCGATTCGATACACTGAGACAAGGCAATCATACCATCATGCCAGTGTCAGTTTTGTCCATAAACCGTTATTTCTGGATATACAATATTTTTATTGAGGTCCGATTGGAAAAATATGAGTAGGCTTTCTTTTTAGAATTATCTACGAGTATCTACCTACTTTTAATGTAAGCCGAAAAGTCTGAGAAAAGAGGTAAAACTCATTGTGCAGTACATCTTGCAATGACTTTAAATTCAAAAACAAAATTGTTCAAATATTACGAACAAGTATCGAACTTACCAATAACAAATATATATAAAAAGAAAACTTGTTAAATCACACGGAATCTACAAGACTTTTATTATGTTAGAAGCAGATAATAGCTCGTATATACTAAGCTAAACACACCAACTAACTTTATTACAGTAAATTTATCTCATGACAAGTTATTAAATAACTTCTAGAATATAAATAGTTATTCTAGAAAATATTTACATAGATATTGTCCTGAAGAAGTTAGAAACTATGATTAAAACTGTCAAAAAGGAATGGTGGCTAGTATGTTTTAGACATAAGGGTTTTGTTGACGAAAGGTCGCGAGTTTGATTCCCACCGAGGTTGAATGATACCTTTCATTGTGATATTAAAATACCTTTCGATTTCTTTTTAATATAGGTTGACACTTAAAAACCAAATACCTAGTGTTTTACTTTTTACCTAAAAAACGAATTAGCCACATTGTTTCTGACAATACTATTTTCAGGTTTAGTAGTATTAATTTGGACTTTGTACATACATATAATAATTTTAGAAAGGGCTACACTACAGGCTAGGTTGAGATTGCTACAGGAAGATACTACTTTATAATATATTCTATTTACCTATTATGGTTACAAAAAAGATGATACAATAAATATAATCAAGAAACGGCAATACATAGTTTTATTTTTGTTAAACAAGTGATTTATATCCATATATTTGCGTGTTGTTTATTGATATATCTCGGCACTAGACCGTGGGAGACTTTCACGTGATAATTTATCATTGAAAGTCAAGTAGTCGAGTAAAGCCGTGGTTTCCTAATATAGCGGAACAGTTTTATGGCAGTCATAATAAAACGGCGACTGTGATGATGGTCAACGTAATTCTGCTATCTTATCTTTTTCAATTAAAAATGAATTATGAACGAATGAATGAAAATACTTTGTCTTATACAATAAGTTTAAAAAAATAGCCAAAATTTTAACATATTTAGTATAACAGACAGTCTTATCGTTAGGAGGCGATCTCTTCCTGACAACCTTTCGATGGAGAGGAAAATCATAAATCATAAATATTTATTTCACCAGAAAAATACTAGTATGAGATTACTAATGAGCGATCTTCCGGCCATATTCTTACCTACATAACAAGTATCTGGTAGAGATACGTTCTTAGCGATAAGCCCACTCATTGTATCACCACGATTTAGTTTATATTTTTTTATGCTCTAGTGGTTTTATTCACGCAAAAAAGATAATCTATATACATATGATTTTAGAATACATTTTGTGAACTGAATTTTAACTACTTGCCTACTTTTATCAACCGGGTACCACGCGAGCAAAGCCAGGAACAGAAGCTACTTACTCGCAGTGTCAAATGAAAATTTGCATAGTGAAGTTATTCACCACTCATTTGGCCGTTGTGAATGTAGGTAACTTTATTTAGGAAGCCCCGCTTTTGTATCAAACTAGCCTCTGCCCACGGCTTCGCCCGCGTGGTACTCGGATAAAAAGTAGCCTGAATGTTATTCGTAGTTTTTACGTGAAAGAGGAACAAGCATCCATGCTCACAAACTTTCGCGTTTAAATTATAGGATTCCTATTAATTGGACTGATAGGCGAATAGTTTATCATAATTAATTAACTTTACGATAATTATCTGGCCACTTCCGAGTTCCGTGGATATTATGATACCTAGTTATAATTTTATGAAAACTCCCAGTGAGCCATTTTGTAATTGAGATTCTATAATAATGAGGCGTGGCTATAATCATTATAATAATTAAACGTAGTCATATAAGTACCAAATGTAATGTTTGGACGTACCTCTGACTACCCTCTACTTGGTATGCTCAAAGATCTACGCACTCAGTATGAATCTAAAGAAGTCCATTATGAGGAATACATCAGCCGTGAACGTTTTTGTTTGTTTGTTTTATCTTAGCGAGCGTTTGTGTCTATTTTAGTATCTTCTTAATTAGTTTTAAGTCCGAACTATCACAAATAGTGAAATGGTAACATAAATAATGCAACGATTATGAGTCTATGAACTCTCATTTATATTATGTGGATTCGTACGAGTATTGTAAAAACGGAACCTCATTTAAATGATTCCACTTTTGTATCTCACAGCGCGCCAGATTCGACTTTCGAGTTCCGTTGGAAAGCCTCCAGGCTTTGCTTGCACAAGTGGAAACAATACATACACGGAATGCTAAGTTTGTCTCCGTGTTTCGGATGTACTCAATATACTTACAATGTTCTTTGTTTCGAATACACAGGCTAGATACAGGATGTTTTCTGAGAGTAACGTTGATTCGTACAATTATTAAGAAAAAATTAAATAAAGAGACACTCAACAGTCACATGTTTTCTGAGGGTAATGTTGATTCGTGCATCTATTTAGAAAATGTTAAAATGAGACACCCAACACAAACATAGTACTGACCCTGCACTTGAATTTCCTGTATCGTGGGTATCAGGCAGGAACTATGACCATGGTACCACAATACCAATACCTGGAATAAATATCTACAGAACATGCAAATATTTACCAGCATTACTCAGCCGGCTACTTGCCCGTTGCGCCACTGAGGTCAAGTTCAGTCTCTGCCCGTGGTCCAGTTACATAGGTAACCTGGCTGTACCAGGGACAAGTTTTTTTACCGTGGTCCACCTCAAGATAACTGGGTGTAGCAGGGTTTAAGCGAAATGTTTTCATTCGGGCTTCAAACTTACTACGTATCATTGTTCCTACGGTTCTTTTGAGCATTTTGAAGGCCTGCTTGAGACGCAGAAGGTTGCGGGTTCAAATCCCGCTGCGGGACAAATGTTTTTATGATTAACAAATGTCTGTCTCGGGTTTGGGTGTTTTCTATGTATAATACCTCTATGTATAAATGAATGAATGAATGAATGAATGAATGAAAACACTTTATTGTACACCATAAGAAAATAAATAATAATAACAAAACTATAAAAAAACGAAACTCAAGGTACAATGGGTGGTCTTATCGCTTAGAAGCGATCTCTTCCAGACAACCTTTGGATGGAGAGGCTTTATGAATTTACAAAAAAAAAGTATATAATTAGTATATCAGTCATGTAGTTCCCATAATACAAGCTCTGCTTAGTTAAGGGCAAGATGATACTGTGAGAAAATTTCCAGCATTATTTATTTATTTATTTTAGTATTGATCTGTTATGGTATACTGTTATTATTTAGTTCAAAGTGAGAGGGTTAATTTAAAACATAGATTTTATATGCTTCTGGAGCTGATTAGTCATAATTGGATGAGTTCTTCTCTTTAAATTCAATATGAATGTTCGATCGAAAATATATTGATCGTGGTCAAGAAAGTAGGGTTGCATGCAACTTTGAACATCCTATATTCGTTACCACTTTCTTTGTGGTATGCGGAAACTGTCACACGTAGTAACTATTATTTAATCTGTGCTGTCACCATTAACCTAACGGATTGGTCATCTTGCAACTTGTAATAGTGCGCTATTTTATAAGCAAGTCAAGCCTCAAACCGTTTAACTAGAAGACCATTCATGCGTCACCATTTTTAATGGTGCCAAAATGAGATCCTTCCATTCGTTCGCAAACATATCGGCAGCAATGTGTAAATATTCCTTACACATTGCTGGCGATAGTTTTTCAAGGACAACAACTGTTATCTTACTTGCTTTTGCTTACGTCAATTTAAATTACAGAAATATAAATTACAGTAAATTAAATTACAAATTCTCAAACTTATTACTCCCACCGCCCACTTTGAGAAAAAAAATCCTAGCGCCCCCCGAAGTGTTTAAACATAACAACCTATGCTTTCCTCTCTAGACCGCCTAAGCACCCCCAATATCTTCTAAAGCCTTCTACCGCTCCCCTGAAGGCCTCCAGCGCCCACAAGGGGGCGTTATCGCCCACTTTGAGAAATAATGATTTAAATGTATATATTTTCCTATTAATTATACTCACATGCCCAAACCATAATCTACTTTTGTCATTGAACTAAGCCAGCAAAACCGAAGACAGAAGCTGGTTTTAAAGTGATAAATAATAACGTAGGATATTATAAAACAGGCTGTCGGGCAGGATGTAACAGATGCGCGGCATGGTGTAGTTTACTACATTTAATTTTGATGGTTTTGTCGCTACACTTGCGACAAAACCATCTGCTCAATTTCTTCCGTTACTTTTCATTGAAAACAGAATTGACAACAAAATCCTGATTGCCTGTACGGTACGTGGTTTGTAATAAATCTTGATTCTCGAAACATCGTAGTATTCGTTTCAAAATCTTTTTTTTATAAACTATGTTTGGCTTATAGAAATAAGCCCAAATACAATCAAAATTTCAATTTACATGTAAAATTTCAATTTGTGTGTATTTTGGAAATTGGCTATATTAACAATCAATGAAAAAGTGTAATTCACCTGTGCATCGTTCGATATCAAGGTCTAAATGTCTCCTTTCAGTTTTAAGGAGTAGTCTTATTACACCTTGTACATATACTATCGCAATGGTCCTCTCGAAATGAGTCGAAACCGTCTGCACCGTTACCGGTGCATACCGGTATGATTTACCGGTGAAACCTCCAGTTTTTTTTGTTACCTTCGAAAATGTGAGACGTAGGTTGGTAGTAATAAATATTCCCTGCCCAACCTGGGTCTTAAAAAACAGACATGATTATTAGTTAATGGTTTTTACTGTTAACTCAAAATGTGAAAGTTCCATAACTTTTACGTGTTTTCATGTTATTCTGTATTAGTTGTAAGGTATGTTTTAAATCTAACATAATTTTTATAGATAAATAAGAACGTCGTTTTTTATTTCAATCTAATAATGGCTATTTTAATTTCAGTATGTATATAATATTACTAAACCTTTAACGACACGCACATTATATGCATAGTGAAAGTTTTTTTGTATCCAAAATCATATTTCAAAACATCTAACACAACTTATTAAATTTTGAAATGTGCATTCAATTATTCACGCTGTCAATCTCTTAGTAAATGCGGTGAGAACGTACCGGACGTGTTACACATCTTCATTATTTGTGTGAAGTAAAACGTTCAAGTAATATTTATTAATTTAAGAGAAAGTATTGAAATACTGGATAAGAAATTCTTGTTTTGGGTGTACTTTCCCTGATTAAATGACGGTTTTTTGATTAGTTTTCGTTCTAAAATGAAGCTCACATTCTCGAAAAAATCGTGCATTGATTGTCCCCAAAGGCTGCTCTCGAATACAAAATGGGAATATGTTACCTGTAACAAACAATACAAACGTTATTGCACTGAAATTCAAGTTTTACAAGGACATGCCCTTAAGAGGCAGACAGCCCCAATTTTAGTATATCGAAAAGAAGCCTCACAAATATCGAATGCAAGATCATTGAATTAACGCTGCAGCAGCATACGACACTGCTGGCAAAAGATATACAAAAATCACAGTTTTTTAAACCGATTACTTTTTGAAAATGCAAAATATTATGATTCCTTATTTGAATATGTATGAGTAAAATATCAATATTTGATTCGAGAATTTGCTACAAAAAAATTTGAGGAAAGCGTATTTTCGGCTTCAGTCGCTAAAAAGCGAACATAACTAATTACTTTAAAATGTTACCATATGCAAAAATACGCGCAGTGCTATAAGGACAAATTCGGGGCACGAGAGCGAAAAGTTCTCAACATTAGAGATCCAATCAAAAGTTTGTGCAAATTGCGTTTTTGCTTTGAAGTATTTCAAAATATTGTTTTCACATGTGTCAAATTTATTAAACCTACTCCTTGAGCTCACAGACTAATATTGTATTATATTATAACATCTATGTTACAAATATCGAAATTCAGATTATAGAATTGAAGTTATCGTGGTTTTGTATCATTTTATTACGACTTTACCACGTACTTTACTATTCTCCGTTGATGTTTCGTTGACCGTTTAGAGGTCGTTCCTCATGAGCATCGTCCGTGACCACGCGAGCACGCGAGTGAGACGGGAACCGTAAACAGGATATTAGTAAAGTACGTGGTATAGTCGTAATAATATCCTGAAATTCAGAACACTAACAATCAGCAATGGTGCATTATAACTAAGTTTTTTTTTTATTTGGCGCATGCACGCCAACCTTTTTTTGTATTTTAGCAAACCACACGTGATTGTTGCTTAGTGGGACAAGAAATGCAGTAAACCCATTGAAATCATAGAAAGCACGCCAACCTTTTTCTTGTATGTTAGCAAACCACACGTGATTGTCGCTTAGTGGATCAAGAAATGCAGTAAACCCATTAAAATCATAGAAAGTAAATATTGAGGTTTAACGATCCCATCGTGTTTACTTCTAAAATTGCTTTTACCCCAGGTTCAATCGTGAGTCGGTAAATCTTAGTGTCCGTTTAGATCTCATTTGAGTTATAGCACCATCGCCGGGTGGAGAGAACTTTCTTCGCCATATTTGGAGTTGGTCAATGCTCCAACAGGATTATACGAACTATAGGTACGTAGGGTGTTCTATTTAGGATAATAGGTACCAATGTGAAGTCAAACAAAGTAAACATATCAATAGAACTCTGTCAAAGTGCGGGATTCATTGTATTGTGTAAACAGTTTTTAGTAGGTATTTTGATAAATATATTATTTGTTTGTTTGTTACATCACGACAACATTCGATGAATTATTGTTTTTATTTTCTATATAATAACTTTGTATTTAGGTACAGATTGTCCAATATTGTTCACGTTTGTTTTATATGTTAAATTTCAATGATCAGTAAGGTACCATTTCCAGCACGTCGTATATGCGTTACATATGGTCCACAAATTAAAACTACTTTTGGTACATCATTTATTGCGTTATTTTTTTTTAGTAGTAGTAGTAGATATCCTTGTGAAGATCAGTAATGCTCGTATTCCTGTGATCCAGTTTGAAGGGTATGAGTGCTGGTGAAATTACAGGCAAATGAGACTTTCACCCGTTATTTTATTTATTTTATTTTATTGTTCACACAAAATCAACAGCCTAAAATTCGAAGGCTTGTGCCTTCGGTAGTATTAGCTAGAGATGGGCTTGCAGCCTATCACGTGGAATGCCAACAACTACGTAAAACGCGGGCATGCGCCAAAATATAATGTTTCGACGTGTTTCTAACTAACCCCTACACGGTATCCTCATAGATCTGCGTACTCAGTATGGACCTGGGGATGTACATCAAGGATAACAAAGTCGTTTGCGTGTTTTATTGTTTTTATTTTGAAAGTTGTGTTTATTAAAATATTCTGATTTTAACGATGGTAGCGGACGGACCTCTCAACGAAACGTCTTTAGCAGGGGAATAAATAAATAAATAATGCTGGACATTTCCCACACAGCATCATCTAGCCCCAAACTAAGCAGAGCTTGTATTATGGGAACTAAATGACTGATATATTAATTATATACTTTTTTTTGTTGTAAATACATACATATTATACATAGAAAACACCCAGACCCGAGACAAATATTTGTAGATCATACAAACATTTGTCCCGCGGTGGGAATCGAACCCGGAATCTTCTGCGTCTCAGGCGGGCTTTCGTCCACTGCGCCACAGAGGGGTCGTCAAATAGTAGGGGTGATAGGAGATAACTTGGTAAGGATTTGTAAATGTCGTCAAAATAAATCAGGTTTGCTGTATAAGGGACGCAGCCGCAGTGGCACTGGAAACGTCGCGACATTTGTACTACAGAGTGGCTTCTATCTTCTTTATAATGGTGATAAAAAAACATGCCGGTAGGTGTTATACTGCTAAAGTAATAAGCGATCTTGCCATAACATATTTCGTTACATATTGTTTTTGCAAGTGACTCGTTGACCGAAATGAAAGAAGTTTCACGTCAAAGCATTTTATCGATTGCAGAAAGTCCATTAATCGAGCCAGGGGCTCACGATGGTTCGTCGTGGCTTTTTTTGGGAGAGATCTTTGTCCAACTGTGGACTTCTTCCATCTCCGATGAGAAAACCATTTATTATTTATTACGCAACAGAGCAAAATGCTATCGAAGACATAATACTTGTCTGCCCGCACCTGTTCCTGAACAATGGCAGCGGTTCACTTTCGTTTGCGCCTGCGCACCTCGTTAACATTTCCGAATCTCGGACGCAAATCGTGACCGAACGAGATCGGTTCCCTTTCAAACGTCACGAACTTACCCGATGATAACCATTTAACAAATTATGTTATAGATATTATGACACAGGCAAGTTATGGCAATACTCTTATCTTCCTTTATAGATCTTTTCCTGAGGATGGTGGAACATCAAACAGGATAGTGTTTGAATATTATTTTGTTAATTGCTTTACTATTATTCTTTCGGCTTCCTGTTGCTAATATTTTTTTAGAAGCTATGTACGAAAATACTAATTGTGTCGCCACTTAATTTTAACTCTCTCGTCAAACGGACCAATTGATTGGTCCGTTTGATGGCTTGGTTTGAGGGCTTGTTTTTAGATTAAGGCGTAGAAAACTGCTGAATTAGCACAAAAAAAAACGAACGCAACACTGCGCTTATAAAAAATGTGAGAAGAGTTTGACATTTTCTCTCTCAAACGATTGCTCTTTCATAAATATAAATAACCAGGTTAAAGTAAAGTATGTAAAATTTTATAAATATGTGTAAATTAGCCTTAGATTTTTTTGCGTAAATGTTATATTAGAACTTTGTCTTTTTAATCAGAAAATTGAAGAAAAAAAATTATTTGTTTTTTTTATAGAATACTATTTTATAGGCTCTCTATATCACCTTCATTTTTTGTCCTGTTTCACTCCACGTGGTCATACATAGGGTGAAACAGGACAATAAATAACCTACACTCATACACGACAATCAACTCCCGGTCTATATTTTTTCCTTTAGTCTCAAAGCTGAAAATATCGTGAATCGTCATCATAAATGCATAGTAGACGCCGGGAAAAGGCGGGATCATATTTATATTCATGCATTGCCTCATTTCCGATACTTTATTATTTCTGAGCGTTACAGTGTATCAACATTTCTATAAAATTGCCACAGCAGATCGATTCGAAGAATCAATTACCAACGCATCAGATCAGCTAATGTTCCCACCGCCGCTGTTGATGATAAGAATCCACCAAGAATAAGAAATGATCTCAGAGGAATGTAAGGCCGATGATGGACAAGTAAGGGCCAGGTCAAACTGACAAAAAAGTTATCAAGAGGTTGTCAAAGTTTGCGTAATTATGTGCTTATCGCAACCGATAACGTGGCAGTTTGACCGGAACCTAGTACCTAAGCACCTAGTTTTTTCAAGAATCTTGAAGAGCTTGATAAATTGTCTAAAATAAAATTACCCATGACGAAAGAATCTCGTATATACGTTTGCCATCTGATAATATTTGTACGCATGTTTGTTTGTCATTTACTATTTATCCCCGAAACGGCTTATCCAATGGAAATCGGGTTTTTGTTATCGTTTAATACGACTTTAGGGATGGTTTCTTAGAAACCATCCCTAAAGTGGTATTCGTATCGTATCGGTTTATTAGTCACAAATCATTAAGGGGCACTGCACTTGTTAGAACACCGAAAAAGTTTTAAAATTTTGTAAAATAAGTAGTTAGATGATTTGGTTCATCTCATCCTACTAATATTATAATAATAATAATAATAAGTTGCTTTATTTAAGACACGAGATCTATTTCATATATATATAGTCACAATAAAAATACAAAATACAAAGTATGTACTTAGGTATGTACCTATGCAAGTACATATACATCCACACACACGTGTGTGTGTATGTGTGTTAACACATTATAAACGTGAAAGTTTGTGAGAATGGATGTTTGTTACTCTTTCACGCAAAAAAAATCTGAACGGATCTTAATTAAACTTTACAGTCATATAGCTTATACATCAGAATAACACATAGGGTACTTTTATCCGGATAAAAAGTACCCAGTCCACGGGCACCACGTGGGCGAAGCCGTGGGCAGAAGCTAGTTTGTTCTTATGTTTGCTCAGTAAACCATATTGAAAACTATTTTTAGAGTTAAAAATAAATGATTAGTACTTATTACACCTACTGCCAAGCTTAGGCAACATTTTTGACAAGTCGTGATCGAGAAGCTTTTGCAATTTTTGTAGAGCAAGGAGTTTTCATACAAACATGTGGCCTTTAAATACCATGATCACAGTTATACAACCTGCCTTTATAACTTAGTCAAGATTTCGTCACTTCTACAGGTGAGGTTTCTGAAGGGATTCCGTCTTGCGTGTGATGCAACTTGAAAAGCTGTACCTATCTGCATAAAAAGGGGTTTCGTAGACATTTTTTATCATTATACCTCTATATCATTTAGGTAACGAAATTGGACCAAGGTTTTGAATTAAAACAGCCAGATTGTAAAATTATTGTCGAGCGCGTTGATATCTTTTGTATGGAGAAAAAGTTTTATTATTCCATGAAATTCATCATTACCATGTTAGTAGTCTTACATAACTACAAAATTCAGTGATATATCATTTAATCTCAGTTCAATGTTTTCTCTGTTTATGAAAAGTGACACCTCATACAACCGGATAAAAAAAAGTTCTAACATAGAGGTATATTTACGATTGTTCTTGTCCATGAATTATAAGATATCATTTGAAACACAATAGTGATACCAGTTTTGTGTTTATTCACTGTGAAACATATATCAAGTGATATCCTAAAAAATATTTCTAGCATATAAAGTTCCTGACACTTCTATTAGTGGCAAAAAGTTGAGTAAAAGATATTCTATTTATCATTACAAAAACTAATACATCTGATCTAGGAGTAATTTCTGACTTTATTTATGTAGGTACTTGATGTACTATTGCCACGTTTTCAGGTAGTCAGTCAATAGAAGCGGCTCAAGATTATTTATCGTTCATAATAATAATAAAACTAATAATACTGGACATTTTCACACAGCATCATCTAGCCTCCAACACAACAAAGCTTGTATTATGGTAGCTACACTGCGGTGCGGCCGAGGACACGGCGCAGCATACGTTGCAAGAGTGTAGTGCCTGGATATCACAGCGCCAGGTACTTGAAGCAAACGTGGGCCAGGATCTCTCACTACCGAGCGTGGTTAAGGCAATGCTTGTGCTTGATAGTGACAGAGCCTGGCAGGCCGTGGTCTCCATCTGCGAAGACGTCATGTTGAAAAAGGAGACCGCGGAGCGTATACGAGAGCAAGACCCTCTTGCTCTCCTCCAACGGAGGAGAAGAGCTGGAAGAAGGCGGCGGCAATTCCACCGCCTTTTACCGCTCGATGGAGCCCAGAGGCCCGTGCATTGCACGGGCCTAAATTGCTGGGGAATATATTAAATATTCCGGGGAATCTCCCTCCCCCGCAAAGGGGAGACCGTAGGGTTCGTGTAAAGCGGACAATCACCGACAGGGTCGCGGTCGGATTCGACCGGGAACCCGTAACCCTGTTAAGTGCTGTCAACCACTTGTCGTCAAACGATTCGTTAAACGAATCGTTAAACGAATTAGTTGGTGAGTCCGACAGACCCCTCCGGCTCTCCTCGGGTCGGAGGATATGCATAAATGCATTTTCCCATCGGAAAAAAAATGGTAGCTACATAACTAATACTACTTAAATGTATTTTTATTGTAAATACATATATTTATACATAGAAAAACACCGCATGTGGCTGACTCAGCAGTGGATTTGTTCAGGATGATTATAATCCTAGGATCTACTTAAAATCCGCATCAATCAAAAACGATTTAGAAATAAGCTACTAAAAAAACGATAACTAAATATTGTGGGTACCTAAAGATAGCGATCCTGCAGAGTGCGCCTAAGATCATAATCGGCTTCAGTTAGATCAGACAAACTTTTTGTGAAAACTTTTTTTTTACTGCATAGATTTTGTTGTTTTAACGTTATGCAATTCAACTTAAAAGTACTGTCAGCTAGTTAGTAGCTAATAGTACTTATAATGGCTGTGCCGATTTTGGCCTAGAATACAGGGCCTAGAATCCTTACACATTTGAAATATTAAGTAGGGTTCCCGGATGATGTAGGGCTTCATAATTAGTTGAAACATAATACCTTTGCGGTTGGATTAGGGACACATTACGGGTTTGTGTCATATACGAATTTTAGAGAGGTGATTATTAACATAAAGCGGTCAAAAAATTAATGGCCAAGGCTGTATTTACCTACCAGTAAGTAACATACACGTTAATAGAGAAAAACCAATTAAATCTTATAACCGGCAGCATGTAATCCATTAATATACAGAATTCAGTACATTAGGAACTGAACACCTTGGGAAAACAGTTTTATTAAAATCTTCATGCATTTCAAATGAAAATAATGGATTTAAAACGTGAGTTATTAATAATTATTACTTACAAAAGCTATTCGTATTTAATCAATCAGTTAACCTCTAGTGACATTGTGAATATTGTATATAATGTGACACTATTTAGTCAATAACATAAAAAAATAAGCACATGTCGAGCTAAGCGTGCCGCGGCAGCGGTCGGCGAGTGCCAGAACACAAGGAAGTAAAACTACTATTTATTAAATACTAGCTTCTGCCCACGGCTTAACCCGCGTAGTACACGGAAAAGTAAAAAGTAGTTTAAGTAGTAAATAGTAGCCTATATGTTATTCTGATGTATAAGCTATATTACTGTAAAGTTTCATCAAAATACGTTCAGTCATTTTTGTGTGAAAGAATAACAAACACCATCCTCACAAACTTTCACGCTTATAATAGTAGTAGGATTTTTCCATCGCTAATTCTGCGATATTGCTGTGACATGTCTATCTATCAATCGGCATCTTTGTACTTGAGTGACTTGCACGCTCGCACTAACTTGCGATCATCTAAAACATATTGATTTAGGGATAATAAAGTGATTTTTCAATTTTGGTGTATGTCGCAGATGGGTTGCTTAGTTAGCTGTTTTACATAACCGCTAACTGTTTTACAAAACAGGCCAGTTTTCTAATTCGGCGTATTGACGTCCAGCCCCATTGTAATTCGGCTAAACAACTAAGGGACTGGATGTCAATGCGCCGCTTTACAAAACAATGATTTTGTATAACAGCTAGCGGTTATGTAAAAAAGATAATTAAGCAATCCATCTGCGACATATGCACTTAAGAGTTATCTACCTTATCTTACGTAGACACCATTAGCTACCAATTATTAACTTTATTAATTATTAGTGGGTAGGGACCCTGACTTCGAACCGAATACCTAGTTTGTATTGTGCTCGCAAATACATATATATGAATCTCAGGAATATACATTTATTTACCAAAAATAAACATAGCAAGAGCTGGCTAAAATTATGATTACTGTTGCACTATAGCGAGCCTATATCGCATGCTTGAACCAACAAATAAAAGACGCGACACGCCTATGAAAGCTTATCCGTAACGCAATATAAAGCCATTGAATATTTATTTTCAGAGTTGATTATCCTTACGTTGTTTGATTTAGAAACAGTGGTCGCATATCGTAGATGGCGTTGTCCCTACAACCCGGTGTGCGGTACTAATGGCGTGACTTATGATAACGACTGCCTGTTCAAAGTAGCGAAACTGGAAGATAACGATTTGCAGATACTTTTCGATGGCCGCTGCAAAAACTACGAGGCGATGGAACTATTCAAGAAATCTGAGTCACAAGGACTTGGGGTCACGAAAAACATTCGAAGTAAGCTTCAGAAGCATAAGCAATGAGTACTAGACCTAAATTAGAATATTAGAACGAAGGTATATGCGTACTTTCAAACGCAATTTCATTGAATTACTTAAAATTTATAATAGCATACACATCTGCACTGACAAAAGACGAGAGAAACGCTTTTACTAGGTTTTCAGGTACAACTACTTGTAATACCCAACATTTCAATGCTTAAAACATTCCAAGTATTTTTTTTGTTTAGCAGGAGAATCCAATTTTCAAAATAAAAATATAATTTTCAAAGATTTATATTATTAACTCAACTCAGTAAACAATTTATCCAAAGATGACTAATCAGCCAAACTTCTTCAAGAGTTATTGGAGGTTTTATCGCCACGCGTTACTATAGACGAGGCGCTGACATTTTCCGAAAATAATAGGTGTCAGATATTTTACGATATAGCACAATATCTGAAGGATCCGATTTCCGAAATTCAAAGGTGGACAGATAACCTGTCATGCTATACAAAATGAGGCAAGACTGTGAGCATGTTTTTTTTCACTTGTTACTTTTGTTTTATAGAGTATTCAATGCCCCCACATTCACTTTACCCCCGGGACTCCACGGAAGATGACGATGGCAGTCTGCGGTCATCGGATTATTTGGCAATACTGTTCCACAAAGGACCGCTCCATGGGATAGACTTACCATCTGGAAAACGGTTAAAGTTTAAAATTTTTAGTAAAGTGGTGGACATGTTCAGTAAAATTCCTGCAGTAAAAGAAGGTGTCAAAATAGTAGTTGATGGAACAGAGCGTGCAGTAAATGAAATTAAGAAATTACCTGGTAAATTAGGAATAGGACTGCGACAACAAGTTAATCCCACAGATGATTAATTTCTACGAAGCAGTTGCAGATTACAACCCAAGTAAGGTAAACTTGTACGTCAACTCAAATCTACCCTATTTTGATTCAAGAGCGAATGAAAAAAAACAACGCTACCAACTATATCGTGTCTTCATTATCAAACTTATATTAAATGCATTAATTTAAGCTACAAGTTTTTTCATTAAACCATACTTTGAACTAACTTAAAAGTAGGTTGCGAATGTTCATAGAAGACCACAGACGTCGAACAAGAACGTCTAGAAGTGATTTAGCGGTTCATAAATATTCCATCTTACTGCAGCGGCATGGTCGCTTAGCAGTTAGCATCTAGTGTAGTGGAAATACACGAAAGCATGGTAAGAGGACCGACAGCACTGTGCGCTTAGTGCCCTCGATAATAACATCCAGATACTACTGGCGTGTATCTACTCGTAACGTCACGATTCACGAACGAAGGTGTCATCATTTTTCTCAAAAGAAGATACATTTAGATACGTGCATTGTGCGTATGCACGGAACAGTCAAAGTATAATTTGACATTAAAATGTTCCTTCCAAGGCTTGTTATAAGAACCTCGGTACAGTTTAAAATTAAATAATATTAAACAAAACCGGGTAATAGTAATAATAATTTAAATCAGATTTACATCCATCATACATATAATTCTAATATTTTAAAAACATAAATTAATTACAAATTATTCAAATTACGAATGAATATTTAATTATACCTACTACAGAGCAACCCATAAATCCCTATTTTAATAAAATAAAAATGACAAAAATATTACATGATAAATATGAAGTGTCAAAATACCAATAAGTAATAAAAATAAATACAAGGTCCCGATCATATTTTTAATGAACCTATTTGGATTGGACATTCTATTTCTGAGGGCACCAGGATGCAGGGTGCTGTTGCTGCTGTCTCGCGCACGGTTGTGTAGGGAAGCGGCTTTCTTGCGAATTATCGCGTGAATGCCGCCCGTTCGCGCCAACGCAAACATCACTCATGCACTGCAAAAGCGAGGCAGCCGCATCAGCATCTTGAAGCGTCCTGATCAGAAAGTCTAATTTCCAAACTGCCTAAAACACTTAACAGAAAAATTACTATACTTTCATGGTACCTAAAATATAATATATTCCTATATCATATATTAGTA
Source organism: Perizoma flavofasciatum (assembly GCA_958496245.1). NCBI lineage: Eukaryota > Metazoa > Arthropoda > Insecta > Lepidoptera > Geometridae > Perizoma > Perizoma flavofasciatum. The sequence continues at coordinate 3,957,820 of OY292425.1, read as the reverse complement.
TTTATAGGTATTAAAAATACTAATAGATGAGCATTAACCCTATTAACTCGGTACTCAATTAATTGCGTTAACTGTCAAAAACGCGGTCTTGCGCCAAATATAATGTTTGGACGCGCTGACTACCCCCAATTTGGGGTTAGTTCCGCTTAGCTCAATTCCCGCTATGCTCGGTTTCTAAAATACCTAAATAAAAGTACCGCTATGCTCGGAATCAAAATCTTGGACTGTCGAAAGGAAAATGCTTACGTTGAAATATCACATCTAAAATGTACTATACACATTGTGTTGCTGCTTCTTGATGGAATTCCATAGTAATAATTAAAATAAACACTCTCTTACTAGTTTCACTAATTAAACTAGTAAACAGTATTAGTTTTAATCAACACATACCTTATATCTACTAAACGGTATAAGGTATGTGTTGATTAAAACACTATTGTGACGGTGATAATCGTCTTAGAAGATCTGTTGATATACCTGTCATCTAGTCTATATGCGACCATGAAAGCTGCAAAGAAACGTCAAGAATACAAAGGTTTAATTGTAATGGTCACCGAGGAGTAATAACAGAAATGTTGGACGTCTGCCAGTAAGATGGGAAATCGACATAGTCAATGACTCTTTAAGACTCTTACTGTGGATTCCCCAAACTGAGGGAGGCACCCAGCAGTGGGTTGAGTCAGGCTATGGATGATGATGATGATGATGATGAAACAGAAAAACATTGATAGTATAATAAAACCGTGATTTTTTTAGAATTTTACAGTTTTTCTATAGTAATCTATCTTTAATATTAAAGCTTAAAAGCTTGTTTGTTATCAATTGTTTGAACGCGCTTATCTCTGGAACTACTAGTTGGATTTTATAAATTACATTTGATACCCGCGTTTTTGAGAAAGGTTATAATGTAGACCCAGGCTAGCTTTAAGAGTATAATTTAAAAACACTTTTCTATCGAACTGTACCTTGCATTAAGGTAGAACTGAGAAATTCGTAGCATAGTGGCACTTTTTGTTAGGTATTTTAAAATCCGAGCATAGCGGGAATCGAACATAGCGGAACTAACCCCCAATTTGGCATCCTCAAATATCTACTCCCTAAGTATGTATCTGAGGTTGTCAATTATGGATCAAATATATATCAAGATTAATTAAAACAAAAAAAATCTTAATAGCAATACTTGAAGAACTTTGTATAATTCTCTAGCTATAATTTCAGGAACTTCTATAACTACTTAGCACACTTTTTTGTAGGTAATAAGAATACACGTGACCTTAAGATGGATTGTTTCCTTCAATCGAGGAAAGCTGTCGTGGAGGACATTTGGTTGACTAAAAATACCAGAACACAAAAGTGACGTTGAGTTGAGTCGAGTAAATCTCGAGCCTTAGACTACGATCATGACTTTGGTTTTGGACTTATTACACGGACTTATATTATGCTGTTATAAACGTGAATTCAATGAAGTTGTTTTTGGTATTTGTATAGTGCAATCAAATGTCCATCTTTTGTTCTTAACAAACAGAGACGCAGGGGTGCACGCAGGGGCAAGCGAGGCCTTTAGTTAAGATGTAAAACTTAATTAAAACCAATTGTTCAATCATGTCCCAGGTAAGAAGTAATTATGTATCTACCTACTATGAAATCTAATAAAAAAAATGGCTTTCTGTTAGCAATGCAAGATTAACGCAGACGCATAAATGTAACGTTAAGCTGAGTATCTACCAAAAATAAATGTTATGCTTCAAAATGTTGAGAAACATTTTATTCGGAATGTTTCGTGAGTTGCTTAAGTCTTATTAAAAATTCATGTAACCCAATTGGTAGTCAAGTCAGGTACACATAAGTTAATTGCATCGATCCCGTGTTATGAAACGGATCCATAGCGTAGGGTAACTAACTTATGCCTGCATGTACTGTTTCAGTCTCAATTTTATTCTCGGATTCATCTTCAAAACCAGCCACTTGCCGTCCGAGTCCGGTTTGTGGATCCAACGGCAAACTGTACAAGACCACGTGTGAGTTTGAGCGAGCTAAAGAACTCAACCCAAATCTAAGAACAAGTCATCGCGAAAGATGTTCCAACATCTCCCGTGCTTTCAGTCGATCACGGGTTCCTTTGAAGAACACGGAACTGAGACATCTTATACAGACTGCAATTTTGCCAAACCGAAGAGTGTTTTTTCTAATTCCAATAGGAATTGCTGCGCTTGGAAAAATAACAAAAGGATTAGTTTTCGGGGGGTCTGCAGCATTAGCTGCCAAAATAGTAGGTAGGTAAATTGACAAACTAGGCAAATAGGACTTAGGCAAAACAACATGCCCACTGAAGAATTTCATCAAGTAATTGCAAATTTCTATCCAAGGTAGAGTCGTACATAAGTTCAAATAAATGCCCTATGAAAATTGCCGAACTAGCATAATAAAAAGCAACGCTTCCAATTTTAACCTTATCATCAAATTTATATTAAATGCATTATTTTGAGCTACAGTTTGTTTTATTTGAGTAATTACCAACATTTTGATCCATGCTTCATAGTAAACATTTGATTACAATTTACAGTCAAAAAGCGATGCAAGTTTGATGATACATAATAACATGAAAGTTTTAACAATTTTTAAAACCATTATTAATTTGTTTTATTCGGTTAGGTACTTTATAATATTATTATTTATTTTCTTTCCATAAAGGTTAAAATTCATATACACATACATATACAGTAGAAATTGCTAGGTAGATATATAGTCAAAGAAATTATACTCTATTACGAGAGCAAAATATTTCGAAACTACGTACGTACGTATCACGAATGGATGGACTTAACCTTAAGTAAAGAATGCAAAACTAAATCATTTTTTTTGGTATCTCTCGTTATCACTTCGTCAAGTGATGTAAGGTAGGTAACGATTACGATTAACGATTAAGGTAAATTATATTACATTCTCAATATGTTGAGAAACATGTACAATAAAAACAGGAATAGCTATTGCGACAAAAGTAGCGTTTGACGCTGCTGTAATAACTAAGGCAGCAAAGAAACAAAAAAAGGAAGTCAGCAAAAAGGCAAATAGGACTAAGACAAAAATACATGCCTAATGAATTATTTTATTAAGTAATTGCAGATTGTTATCCAAGTGAGGTAGAGTAATACGTAAGTTCAGATATGCCCCATCAACATCGCCGAACTCGCTAAATGAATAGCAACGCTTCCTATTGTGTATGGACAATGGACTTGTGACTCTGCTGTTATTGCTAGACTTCAGCAACGCTTTCAACAATGTAGACTTTGACATTCTTCTGGCTATCCTCCGCTCTCTAAACATATTATCTCCGACGGCTATTGGCTGGTTTCACAGTTTTGTTTGGACGCCGGCAGTGTATCGATGAAAACTGATGAAAACTTGCCATCGTGGTGTGACTTGACGGCTGGTGTACCTCAGGGCGGCGTTCTATCTCCACTTCTTTTTGCTAATTTTATAAATTCAATCTCTGATACGTTCTCTTCTTCCTATTATCTTTATGCAGATAACCTCCATGCAGAGGTTCCAGTTGATAACTTGAATGAAGTTATAGAAATAATCTTCAATGAATAATGACTTGGCGAAGGTTCTTAAGTGGAGTAAATATTACGTTCGAAGAAAATCCTAAGAAACCACAAGCTATAGCAGTTCTGATATTGCTTGTGTCCATATCAGAACTGCCTCAATATCAAAACTACCAAATCCCTTCCTATCTTCAAAAATATATTGCCGAGTCACTATTTCTCCTTATCTGAAAGCTGATGTGTTGCTATCATATAGATTATTTATGGTTATAGATTATATATGTTGGTATATGTTTTAATGTGTGTATGTATAAATATATTTGTTATATCTAATAATTCGTCACCATGTATGTATTGTCTAAACACCACCGACCTTTATCGTTCACGTCAATTCCTATCCATCCAAAGGTTGTCTGGAAGATATCACTATAAGTAATAAGAGTGCCCATTGTACTACCACGATTAGCTTTAAATTTGATATGTTTGAAATTGTAAGCAACATGTTATGTGATGTACAATAAAGAATTATCTATCTGTCTATAGTGTACATATAAAGATACTACGTGACTACAATAATACGTGTACTACGTGACAGCCAAAGACTATTGACATTTGAGAGTTCCTAAGTACTCATATGTATTACCATTATCTTAGACAATGAAAGGACTTGTGAGTGTCAGACTTAAACATGCTGCTATAAACTTGAATTCAATGAAGTTGTGTTATTGTGTGGTATTCACTTTAACCAATCAAATGTCCATCTTTTGCTCCCATCAAAGGTAGGGCGTGCGAGGCCTTTAGTTAAGATGTAAAACCTAATTAAAACCAGTTGTTCAATCATGTCCCAGGTAAGAAGTAATTATGTACATACATACTATCAAATCAAATCAAATCAAAAATGGTTTTCTGTTAGTAATGCAAGATTAATTTGACGCGTAAATGAAACGTTAAGCTGAAAATAAATGAATAATAAGCTGAAAATATCTACCAAAAATTAATGTTATCCTTCAAAATGTCGAGAAACATTTTATTTGGACTGTTTCGTGAGTTGCTTAAGTCTTATTAAAAATTCATAAAAACCCAATTGGTAGTCAAGTCAGGTACATCTGCCCAGAGACACATAAGTTCATTACATCGATCCCGTGTTATGAAACGCATCCATAGCGTAGGATAACTAACACTTGCCTGCATGTATTGTTTTAGTTTCAATTTTAATCTCGGATTCATCTTCAAAACCAGCCACTTGTCGTCCGAGTCCAGTTTGTGGATCAAACGGCAAACTGTACAAGACCACGTGTGAGTTTGAGCGAGCTAAAGAACTCAACCCAAATCTAAGAACAAGTCATCGTGAAAGATGTTCCTACATCTCCCTTGCTTTGAGTCGATCACAGGTTTCTTTGAAGAACACGGACCTAAGACATCTAATACTGACTGAAATTTTGCCAAACCGAAGAGCGTTTTTTCTTATTCCGTTAGGAATTGCTGCGCTTGGAAAAATAACAAAAGGATTAGCTTTCTGGGGGTCTGCTGCATTAGCTGCCGAAATAGTAGGTAGGTAAATTGACAAACTAGGCAAATAGGACTAAGGCAAAACAACATGCCCACTGAAGAATTTCATCAAGTAATTGCTAATTTCTATCCAAGGTAGAGTCGTACATAAGTTCAAATAAATGCCCTATGAAAATTGCCGAACTAGCATAATAAAAAGCAACGCTTCCAATTTTAACCTTATCATCAAATTTATATTAAATGCTTTATTTTGAGCTACAGTTTATTTTATTTGAGTAAGTACCAACATTTTGATCTATACTTCATAGTAAACATTTAATTACAATTTACGAACAATGTACTCAATGTAGGTACCAATTTCTTCGTCAGCTTGTACAAAAAGCGATCCAAGTTTGATGATACATAATTACATGAAATTTTTAACAACCAAATGTTTAAAACCATTATTATTTTGTTTTATTCGGTTAGGTACTTTATAATATAATTATTTATTTTAATTCAATAAAGGTTAAAATACATATACACATACATATACAGTAGAAATAGGTAGGTAGGTATAAAGTCAAAGAAATTATACTCTATTACGAGAGCAAAATATTTCGAAACTACGTACGTATCACGAATGGATGGACTTAACCTTAAGTAAAGAATGCAAAACTAAATCATTTTTTTTGGTACCTCTCGTTATCACTTCGTTAAGTGATGTAAGGTAGGTAACGATTACGATTAACGATTAAGATAAATTATATTAAATTCTCAATATGTTGAGAAACATGTACAATAAAAACAGGCCAGTTTTTTATCGTCATTTGAGAAGTTCTTTTTCCCCAGCGGTTGACGGCTGGCAAACTATGATCTGCAAAGTACCGAGCCAGAAGCTCGCAGGAGCCAACCCAAAATCCATAATCATAATCATAATCATAATAATTTATTCTGCGAAACATGGGTTCATGAGATGTCATAATTACTAATAGAAGTACAGTAGAAGTTGCATGCAAAAATTATATAGTAAGTAAAATTATTAATACATCCATTACAAACATAATTTTAAAAATAATTGAAAAAAAAAATACAAAAAACAGTCAAAATAATAATAATAATAATAATGTCAAATTAAATATAGTGTCACAGCAGTTTCTAAATCATAATATGTCATTAAAATATATCTGATAAATATTCATTAATACTGTAATAAGCTTTTACTAATAATAGTCTTTTTAGTTTAGTTTTAAATACAATTATTGAGCATGTTTCTAAAATGTAATTTGGTAGATTGTTGTAAATGCGCGGTGCCATACAAAAAACACTGTTGTTTAGCATTGCCGTCTTATTCGGTGGACAGCACAGTTTCGAAGCATGTCGCTTATTATTGAACATTTTAAATAAATTGATATTTTGCTTGACAAACAGTGCCAACTCATATATATAAATGGAGGTAAGGTAAGAATTTTTAATTGGCAAAAGTAAGATTTACAACTGTCAGTTTGTTTTAGTTTACAAATAGCCCTGACGCATTTCTTTTGTGCTTTAAAAACACTTTCTTTTCCAGTTGAATTACCTCAAAACAGAATACCGTACCTGAGTATAGATGCCACGTTTCCATGGTATGCAGTGATAACTGTAGAAGTGTTCGCAACTTTAGACAGCATGTAAAGTGCATAGGAGTGTTTACTTAGCCTTAAACATAGACTTTCTACATGTGAGTTCCAGCCTAAATTGCAGTCGATGCTTAATCCTAAAAATGTAGTTGTGTCAACATGCTGAATTTTATGTCCTGAGTGGTTTATGTCAATGTCATTTATTCTAATGGCTCTATTTCTAAACACCATCACATTAGTTTTACTCAAATTTACCTTTAAGTTAATTGAATTTAACCATTCTATTGTTTTGCTCAAAGTTGAGTTAATGTCAGCCTCTAGCAAAGACTGACTATAACCAGTAAACATGACAGTACTGTCATCTGCAAACATTATTGTCCGATGTTTCGTTATTGTAGGAAGTTCATTGATATATATGATGAAAAGTAAGGGTCCAAGGACACTTCCTTGCGGTACTCCTACGCTAACATTCCTCATTTCTGACATATATTGGATTTCTTTTCTTGACTTCTGGCATATTCGAGTTATTTGTTTTCTATTTTTGAGATACGACTCGAAAAGTTTTGAAACATTACCTCTAACTCCATATGCGTCTAGTTTTTTTATTAAAATATCATGATCCACATAGTCAAATGCCTTCGTTAAATCCATGTAGAGAGCACATACAGTAATGTTTTTGTCAATGTTGGTCATGGCGGTGTGCAGAAAATTATAAATTACTGATTTATTTTTCCTAAAACCAACATGCTCGATTGCAAACATATCTTTTCTTTCAAAGAAATTATACAGCCTGTCGTACATGACCTTCTCAAATATTTTTGAAATAACTGGTACCAGTGCAATGGGTTGGTAACACGCCATGTCACTCTTGTAATTTTTTTAAAAAGGGGTTTAATGATCGTCCCTTTTAATTTATTAGGAATTCAAAATACACAAGTTAATAATACGACTCAACACGGATGATACTGTCTTTGCAACTTGTTTCAGTATTTTTATAGCTATGTCGTCATATCCTGTACGGTTTGTATTTTTGAGATTCATGATTATTTTATAAATGTCTTCGGGAATGGTAGGTGTCATAAATAGGGAAGAACAGTTTTTAGTTGTGTTAGTTACGGTATGTGTCTTTGTATTTAGTTGAGATATTTGGTTAATGAAAAAATCGTTAAATGCATTTGCCATCTCAAGAGGATCATGAACAATATTGCATTATCCGACCTGGGTGTCTAGATAAATAGGTACCGGATATGTTGCAGTTCGTGCGTCGTCATTTTGGAGTAAACAACAAGCAAGTTGCAGTACGTGCGTTCTGCTATGAGGCGAAAATAATACCTAAACCTTTTGTTGCATATCTTACGCAGGCGTTTACGCCAACAGAAAGGGGTTGTCGTCTAAGGGCCTGGAGCATAATTCACCATTTTGAGGCTAGTTTATGCTAGTATGAAACTCAAACGTACGTCCAGAATCTAAAACACAACACATATCTCTCATTCTTGAGGGAGAAGAGCGGGGTGATAAGCCCCTCACCCTTTAGCACATATTAAAAAGGCGACTTACTATAAGATTTTAACCAAAAATTAATGAATGAATGAAAATAAATGAAATTACTTTATTGTACACCAAAAGATAACAAAATAAACAAAAAAGTAATTTAACTAAAAGTACAATGGGCGGTCATATCGCTTAAAAGCTATCTTTTCCAGACAACCTTGGGGTGGAGCGGAATGTATGCAATTGTAAGAATAATGGTTGGCGGTGAACGTAATAATAAATACAAGAGGAGAGTGCAATGCGATATACAACTACTACATAAATATAATTACATACCTACATACACAATAATAAACTACACAATATAAAAAAATAATATATAAATATATATATTTATAATTAATATATACACCTATCATACAGAAAAGTAAAAGGATATTGTTTTTTTAATAAAAAAGGATTAAAGTTTTATTCACTGGTTCAAAGATATTTCCGATAAAAATAAGTTTTTAACTCTAGCTTTGAATATACCTTGCGATGGGGCCTGCCTAATAGACACCGGCAATGTATTCCACAGACACACTGCTTCAACTGTAAAAGAATTGTCGTAGAATCTAGTGCTGTGAACAGGGGTTTTCAGCAAGATATTTTCCAAAGATCGAAGGATACGGGGAGAATGACAACTATGAAGATACTCAAATTGGGGTTTTAAATAGGAGGGATTACTAAGAATATTGTACAAAAGAAAAAGGATGTGATTGTTCCGGCGAAGGCGAATAGGAAGCCACTTAAGCTTTACACGAAATTCAGAGATGTGATCAAATTTACGCAATCCGAAGATAAACCTTATCCGAAGATAAATCTATTTTTACTGCAGTGTGAGAGCTTCCTACAATGATAACTTGGGTTTTATATGGGTTAATTTTAAGACCGTAAGCCCTATTCTAGTCACGAATACGGATAAGGTCATAGTTTGTGCGGTAGATTGCAGCATCCAAGTTATCGAGTGGAGCTTTTGTGAAGATTTGGAGATCATCTGCATAGAGATGGTAGGAAGAAGCAAGTTGATGTGAAATTGAATTTATAAAGAGTTTAATTAAGAGCTTGAATTTATTAATGTTAATATGGAGCCACCCCGCCTCTGTACTCCTGATAATGTACATTTTTACCGAGGTATAAATTTCAAAATTAATTAAAATAATAATAAATAAATAATAAATAATGCTGGACATTTTCACACAGCATCATCTAGCCCCAAACTAAGCAGAGCTTGTATTATGGGAACTACATGACTGATATACTACTTATATACATTTTTTTTAAATACATACATATTATACATAGAAAACACCCAGACCCGACACAAATATTTGCAGATACAAACATTTGTCCCGTGGCAGGAATTGAACCCGCAACCTTCTGCGTCTCAGGCGGACCCCACCCCATAAAATTCTATTAAAAATATACGCATCACCGGCTGTGGAAGAACAACCATGGTATAGTGCCCTCCCTCCCACTCCTCTCCCTATTAAGGTAGTACGAGTATAAATTTTTACCTAAATTGGTATTAAAGTGGTCCACAAATTAATGACTGCATCTCCACCGATAGGTACCTTTTTAATTATTTTAGTGTAAGAGTAACCTTGAATTAATCTTGGCGTGAAACCAACCATGTTCTAAGTTTTAGCTCAGTGTGTAGCTAAAATATAAAATACCACTGCCTCTGCAAAATAACATTCAAGTATAATTTTATTGTATTTGAGAAAATGGTTCAAATAATACGAATTTTGCTTTTATGTAAGTAATATTCAATTCAGTAGATATAATAAGAACGTATCGACTAATTCTATCATCGGGTGATTTAAACACCAGACACGGATGTATCCAGACACGCTAGTGTTTTTATTATCGTCCATTATAACTCCCAGGGGGGGCAGTGCATAAAATATTCATCCCTCACTTTACATGTACTAAGGGGTGTGCCAAAAAGTTACTCTTTTGCTTTCTTATTTTTTTATCTTTTTTGGTAGAGAAGTCTGCTTATCAAATCTTACCTCAATACTACGCTTCAAACTGAGATACATGGGCAGACAGACAGACCGACGAAAGTATAATTGTTTTCACTATTAAACCCCCCTGATAAACGAAGTAAAGATATCATGGCTTATCGGAATCATTCGCAAGTGAGAATATAACTATAACTCAAATATTTCTGGAACCCATGGACTTTGGTTTAAAATATTGGGCTATATTTGAAGCATTAACTGTTTAGGTTACAATTTCCTTTACAAACCCCACGAAAATCTTAAATTGTTAGTCTACTTTTATTGCCGACTGTACTACGTAAAAGCTAAGCGCATTGACAATCTTCGTCTATCTTTGAAAATTGGAAATTCCATTACCTATTACATTAACCTCACCTAAGATGATACCGCTCCTCCATTCCCATTTTCGAAAATATACATATTTTTTTATCCATAGAGTACAGTTATTTATATTTACCTACTTTTCAAGAACTATATTTTTCAGTGACTTTTACTTTTCTGCATTATGTACCTCTATTTGAATCAAAAAGTGAATCCAATTTTTCGATACAAGAAACAGATGGATATGTAACGAATAAGTATGCAAACGCCACACTCAGAATCAGCAAGTCAGTAGTATCCTTGGATAGCAAGAAGAAATATTACTGGCCAATTTGGCACAAACCACGCCAATTGCTAGAAAATCGAAAACGTTTCATAAATACCGTAAACAAACGTTCAAGATGGCACGCATCAAAGCAATTGTTGGTTGATCGAAATATTTTCCTAGAACAGGCAAACAAAAATAATAAGGGCCTTATAAAAATAAAGAAATGGACCAAAAAACCCAAATCTGACAAGAAACTTAGACAAAACATCGGAATATTTATTATGATGGCGCGTGTATTAACATTGTTTTAAAAAAATATTACCGTCAGCGTGGCGAACAAGACCGTCAACGTTGACAAATAAAACCAGGGTTCCATAACTCGTGTGTACTAGGTTTAGAATTATGTTCTACGTACAGTGGCGAAGCGTACTATCAATAAATCGGAAAAGGGCGAGGGCTCTCACTTAAAATAACGCAAAAGTGAAGTATGGGTACTCTCTGCTAACTACTTTATTCACAAACTGAAACGATACAAGAAGCAAATGCTGAAACGAATGTCACGATTAAGTATCGGAACGCCACACTCTGAGTCTGCGAATCGGATACGGAGAAAAACCCTAAATGCCTAATTTGGCACAAACCACGCCAACTGCTAGAGAATCGAAAACGTTTCATACATGTCGCAAAACATGTGATACGGCACCTATCAAAGCAAAGGTGGGCAAATCAAAACCTTTTCAGAAAACAGGCGCACAAACGTCCCCTTCTATATAATAGCCAAATATACCATAAAAACTACCGGACTACCAATATAAAACAATGAAACTAAAAAACTTTGTATTTTTATTCATACTTATTGTTTTACTTTTACAATAATTAATACGTACTTTGACATACTTTATTAAACAATTACAAAAAGCAAATAACAACAAACAAACAAAAAAAAATTCAATTCCGGAACTGGTTCCGGAATTGACAATTTTTTTTAATTTTTCTGTTTTGAGGAAAGGAACGATCAAACAACTTGTGTTATAGTATCAGTATTTTAAGCAATATAGAATACAAATAAAAAAAGTACGATATTACACACTTACACACGCATGCAGTAATTATTTTCACATAAAAAGTTGATGATTAAAATAATTAAAACAACAATATTACTTATTCATTTTATGAATCTGCAAATATTTGTCTCGGGTCTGTTTTTTTTTCAATGTAGCATTATGTATTTACAGCAAAAAAATTATATATACCTAAGTAGTATATCAGTCATGTAGTTCCCATATTACAAGCTTTGCTTAGTTTGGGGCTAGATGATGCTGTGTGAAAAATGTCCAGCATTATTTATACTATTTTTTTACTCTCAATACTCTCAGGCAGGACACACAAAATATATTTGTATGCTTCTATCAGATGCACACCTCGTTATCCTCCGTTATCATATAGTTTTTTCTACTTTGACAAACCCTGCATTATCAAAATTGATAGATACAGATGGATACTTGCGGATTATCTTGCATTTATCCAGTTCCTTGTCAAGCGATTCGTGTAGAGTTGTTTCTTCGACTGAAACGTCTTCGTCAGAAGACGATGACATGTTCATTTTGGGCTTGGAGGATACTACACGTGTAGGATTAGGCTCACTGTGAGTTCTGTACTGGCGTAGTAAATTAACGATAATCTCAGAAATTTTCTCGTTATTTGGTTTTGGTAAAATATTGTCGTAGGTTTGTGCGAATAAGTCTTCCTAATCGAGCAAATAGTGCAGTACTTCTACTAATAATGGTCTTCTTTCTTTTATACGAGTTTGTAAAGTAGAAATGTTGCGTTTTGTTGTGCAAAATGCCACTCACTGAGAAAAAAATATTAATATCGAAATACCGATATTAGGTCTCTCAATTCCGGAATTGAAATATCGGAAAAACTATTCGAGATTCCGGAATTACGAAATTCCGGAATTTCGGAATGCATGCCCTACTTAAGAGTTTCTGGCGGTAGCCCACCCGGAGTCCAACCTGAAGCAATAATTCATTATTATTAGATTGGTTTTTATGAAACTCGAACGTCCAGTATGTGAAGAACTTCACAAATCTGGCGGGAGGAATAGGTGAGAGGTGATTTCCCCCTCCCTACTTAGCCCCTATTAAGGAGGCGAATTATTATTAGATTTTTACAAAAAAATTACGTTGGTATGGAATAAGAACCAGAGTCGTGTCATAACGCTCTCCTTTCACAGGGCAGGTTGCTTGTCTACATTACTGCCCGCTTCCTCTTAATTAACATTTTTACTGTTATAGGTAAGAAATTTCAAAATTCTATAAAAATAAACGAACTTTAAATATAAAAATAAACCGACTACAAAAACAGCTACCAAAAAGGCACTATAAACAGGCACTAAAAGAAAAATAATTGAAAGAAAATACATTTATTTGACACATACAGACACAATAACACTATTGAAAGGATCCAGGTATGGACCTACATATACTGTCCCTACCGTGATAGGGAAGCTGGTTGTAGGTACTGAGCAGAATACGTTAATCCTCTCCGTGCAGGCCAAAAAGGTGCTGTCTCAGCATATTTTGCTACACAGCACTGGGATGTGAAGCTGCGTTAGTTTTCAAACAGAACCTCATCATCATCATCATCATCAGCCTATATTAGTCCACTGCTGGACATAGGCCTCCCCTAATGAGCGCCATAGCGCCCTGTCTTCAGCTTGCCGCATCCAGCATCTGCATGCAGGCTTTCGCAGATCGTCATCCCACCTGGCCGGAGGGCGTCCTACACTACGTTTGCCGAGTCGCGGTCTCCACTCAAGAACACGTTTACCCCAGCGGTTGTCGGTTCTTCGCAAGATATGACCGGCCCACTGCCACTTCAGCTTGCTAATTCGTTGAGCTATGTCGATAACTTTGGTTCTCTGACGGATGTATTCGTTACGAACCCTATCCTTCAGAGAGACTCCGAGCATAGCTCTTTCCATAGCTCGCTGAGCGACTTGTGAACTGGTGGACCAGCCCTATCGTGAGTGTCCACGTCTCAGCTCCGTAGGTCATGACGGGTAGGACGCACTGATTGAAAACTTTCGTTTTCAAGCATTGCGGTATGGATGACGAGAAGACTCTACGTAGTTTTCCAAACGCTGCCCAGCCTAGCTGGATCCCCCTCTTGGCCTCCTTCTCGAAATTTTTTTTACCCAACTGCAGAATTTGCCCAAGGTAAGTATATTCGGAAACAATTTCGAGAAGGTGGCCATGTACAACCACCGGTCTTGGAACAATGTGGCCATTGATCATGACTTTGGTTTTATCCAAATTCATGCCAAGACCGATACATCGGGAGGCTGAAGCTAGGCCGTCCAGCATCCGGTTCAGCTCCTCTAGCGACTCCGCCATTAAGACTATGTCATCAGCGAATCGCAGGTGTGAGATGTAATCGCCGTTTATGTTAATGCCCCTACCTTTCTAGTCCAGCATCTTAAACATATCTTCCAACGCGCTCGTGAACAGTTTCGGGGATATGACATCCCCCTGCCTCACTCCTCTGCGCAATTGGATGGGTTTAGACTGCTGACCCTGTACTTGGACACTCATAGTAGCGGCCTCGTAGAGACATCTAAGCACCTCGATATAACGATAGTCTACTTGGCATCGCTGTAAAGATTCCAGAACAGCCCAGGTTTCGACGGAGTCAAAGGCCTTCTCATAGTCCACAAAGGCCAGGCACAGGGGCTGATTATACTCTTCGGACTTCTGTATAATCTGCCTCACTGTGTGAATGTGGTCTATGGTGCCATATCCTCCGCGGAACCCGGCCTGTTCCGGTGGCTGGAACTCGTCGAGTCTTCTGGCGAAAGGAAGTGGACGTGGCAAAGCCCCGACACTGTGACTAAAAATGAGATCGACTTCATCATGACGGATAGCAAGCATATATTCAGAGATGTCTCAGTGATCAATAGGTTCAATACCGGATCTGATCACCGACTGCTCCGAGGCTCTCTGAATATCAACTTGAAGTTTGAAAGAAACCGTCTGATGAAGTCCACGCTCCGACCTAACCCAATCCAAATCATGGCGGGCACTGAGAAGTTCCAGCAGCTTCTCGGCGATAGATTTGTTGCCTTGGAACCCACTGATGACGCTGACGAGATCCTACACAATCTGGTCGAAACGTTAAGGGACGAGGGCATCAAGTTCTGCCAAAAGCAGCGTACTGGAAAGAAGTCCAAACTTTCGGATGGAACTCTTGGGCTGATGATAAAAAGACGGGAAACCACCCAAGCGACTTCGTCAGAGAGGTCAGACCTGAACAAGCAAATTGCGAAGATGGTACGGCGCGACCTTCGGAGCTCCAACACACGCCTCATTGAAGAGGCGATAGAGCGAAACCAAGGGGCCAAAGTATTCACTCAGCAGCTTGGCAGGAGCCACCTGACGAAGCTTAAAACGCACGACGGGAGGACCGTATTGTCGAGGCCGGAGATATCCGCCGAGATAGAGGATTTCTATGGCCGATTATACGCTCCACATGCCCCTTGTTCCCGACGAGACGACCACGATTCCAGAGCCACCCTGACGCGCCACTACACCGACGAACTGCCAGACATCAGTCAGGATGAGATTGTGTTAGCTCTGAGGCAGCTTAAAAATGGAAAAGCCCCCGGTGAGGACGGAATTACATCAGAGCTTTTGAAAGCAGGAGGAGCCCCTGTTATACAGGAGCTACAAAACCTCTTTAACGCCGTCCTTCATAGTGGGAGAACTCCAAAGGCGTGGAGCGGGAGTTTGGTGGTGCTCTTTTTTAAGAAGGGAGATAAAACCCTCCTTAAAAACTATAGACCCATCTCACTCCTGAGCCACGTCTTTAAGCTGTTCTCACGAGTGTCCACGAATCGTCTCGCCAGAAGACTCGAAGCCACTAATTTTATGTATACCAGGTAGGTAATAATAATTCATAAATTAAGCCATATAGAATTCAGTATCCTAATAAATCCTCCTTGTTTTGTAACCTCAGCGCAATAAAAAAGAAGTTAGCAACCATCTTTACTTTATCAGTTCTTGACGGATTTTGTCTCTTTGTAATGTTTTAACAATATTCTACCTTGCGCTAACATTTTTATTTCTATCTCACTCTAACATTGCAACAAAAAACATCTTGCTGAGCTTGACTACGATGTTGGCTGTACTTTTGCTTGGCGTAGCCCTGGTACTGATATTGTATTCTGTGACGTGGAATTGATTGAAACAAAATAAGTAACTAAATTATTATTAAATTATTTCGTGGGATTGGGAGGGAATAATTTTACATTGAGTGGGAATGACCCAATTGAATTACAGATTATTATTATTATTATTATATGCGCACCATGAGATGATGACTCACAGACGCAAACACCTAAATAAGTTATGAAAAAATTAACAAACACAGTTTCATCGATTTCTCCGACATTCCATCATCAGATCCTGATTAGGTTAAAATGGGGCCACCTCAGAAATTTCAAACAAAAAAAAAATGATAAATATATCGATGAACATAAATAAAACACCTCCTTTTTGCAGTCGGTTAAAAAATACGCATCCCCGGCATATGAGGGATTGTGGAAGAACAACCAAGGTAGTGATTCCCCTCCTAAAGAAGTGAAGGTAATAGGGTATTAAAGAAGCACGAAGTGGTACACAATTAATGACTGCATCTCCAATCGATATATTCTTAATTATTTTAGTGTTAGAGTAACCTTGAATTAATCTTGGCGTGAAACCAATCATGTTCCAATTTTTAGCTCTAGGTGTGTAATATCATCTATAAAATACCATTGCCACTGCAACATTAGGTACATAAGAAATAAGGATATTTTTATTGTATTGGAATAAATGGTAAAAATAAAACGAATTTTGCTTTGGTGTAAGTAATATTCCCTTAACTCCTAAAGTATTGTAAGAAGGTATCGACCAATTCTATCATATGGTGATTTAAACAACGTTGCCAAAGTGCTCAAGACATGTCTAGACTCGCTATGTTAGGGTATCAAAGTTGCCTCATAACTTCTTAAGTTATCATCGGTAATCGGCCGAACAAATTTCGTTCGTGGTTTTTATCAAATACTTCTTGCTAAACTTTGTTTCATACTTCTAAGACTCAAAGTTAAAAAGTTAGAGGGGAGGCGCTGCTTTTGCTACTTTAAAGCCTTATATATCCTGCAGGAGGGTTTAAAATCAAAAATAGTTGAAGAAACCGGGTTCAATTCCCACTGCCAAATGTTTGCATGTTTTGCAGTCTAGATATTGTGGGTCATTCATTCACAATGACTCGTTTTTAAAATTTGTTTTGACCAATGTGTGCTTGTACTGCCTCATCGGTCACCTCGATGAGTTGTTCCCGGATACAGAGGGTATGAGAGCAAGTGCGCCATATTTTGTTGTTGGTATTGTACCCACAATACAGGGATCCTAATGTCGTGTGTATTAACCCGCGATACAGGGAATCCTAGTGTGGGGTCAGAACTATGTGGGTTTGTGACCGTTGGATGCTAATTATTATCATTATTAAGCCTCCAACGCAATTTACTACGCAAAAACTAAACGTATTGATAATGAGAATGTCTATCTTCGAAAATGGAAAACTTCATGCTTTCCAAATTGAACTTAAACCTCACATAAGATGATACCGCTCCTCCATTCCCATTTCCGAAAATAGACATACTTATCCTACTAATATTATAAACGTGAAGGTTTGTGAGGATGTTTGTTCCTCTTTTACGCAAAAACTACTGAACGGATTTTGATGATACTTTACAGTAATATGGCTTATACATCAGAATAACACATAGGCTACTTTTTATCCGGGTACCACGCGGGCGAAGCCGTGGGCAGAAGCTAGTGTATCCATATAGTAAAGTTATTTATATTTACTTACTTTACAAGAACTATATTTTTCAGTACCGTTTACTTTTTTGCTTTTTGTATCTAAATCAAAAAGTGAATGCAATCCTTCCATACAAGAAACAGATAGCCTAGACTAGAGTATGTAACGAATAAGTATGCAAACGACACACTTAGAATGAGCAAGTTAAAGGTATCGTTAGATACCAAGAAGAAGCATAACTGATTAATTTGGCACAAACCACGCCAATTGCTAGAGAATCGAAAACGTTTCATAAATACCGTAAACAAACGTGTGAAATGGCAAGCACTGAAGCAATTGTTGGCTGATCGAAATATTTTCCTAGAACAGGCAAACAAAAATAATCAGAGACCCGTATCAGACAAAAAACTTAAATTAGTAATTAGTATAAATAATAAATATCGCTGTCAGAATAGAGGAACAGACCGTCAACGGCGACAAATACTAGGTATAGAATTTTGTTCTACGTATAGAATTAAAGAATTTTGTTCTACGTATGGTGGCGAGGCGTACTATAAATAAATCGGAAAAGGGCGAGGACTCTCACCTGAAAGGCTACGGAGCCTTATAAAAGTTCTTTAATAAAATAACACAAAAATAAACAAATTTATAATCTCCGATTTGATGACTCCGTCTCTTTTCCCATTTCTCTGAAGATAATGAAGGCAGACTTTAATTAATTATATTTTATAATTTAAACTGAAAACATAGATATTAAACACGAATATTCATATTGTAAAAACGGGAATTTTCACGTACTGCACTATCGGTGAAGGCACCGACTAAGTTTCGACTCATTCCGAGAGTCTTCATCAGGGTGAGTGGTTGCGACTTTCTCTTTCCGCGTCGCGCCGTGCACTGAAGGAGAAAGTCGCAACCACTCACCCTGATGAAGACTCTTGGAATGAGTCGAAACTTAGTCTAGATATTACAGTACGTGAAAATTCCAGTTTTTACAATAGTCAAGTTTACGATAGTTTTTGGAATAAACACGAATACTACCGTATATGATATGTGATAATTTTGAAAATTGTCATGGCTAGTAATGGATGGTAAAATCATATCAGTGAAATATGGGTAACTTGTCTGCTAACTACCTTATTCACAAACTGAAACGATAAAATAACCGGATGGTGAAGCTATTGTCACGAATAAGAATCGGAACGCAACACTCAAGAGTCTGCAAATCGGAGGCATCCTTGGATACCGAGAAAAACCCTAATTGCCTAATTTTGCACAAACCACGCCATCCGCTAGAGAATCGGAAACATTTCACAAATGTCGCAAACCAACGTGTGAGATGTTACCCATCAAAGAAAAGGTTGGCTGATCGAAACCTTTTAAAACAGGCGCCCAAACGTCACGTTCTACATACAGCCAAATAGACCATAACATTCAAGTCTGACTACACTATAAAACAATTATATTGAAAAAAAGACAAAGTATTTTATTAACACTGTATTTTTTGTAATCCAAAAACCACTTAGATCATATCAAATTAATAAAAAAATAACACAGAGTGGTGTAGCAGGAGTAGTTTGACGAGATATTCAATTCGATCACAAATATCCCAATATCTTGTTTAAAAACTAGCTAGTTTCATTCAGGCCTTATCTGCGATCCATGACCCTATCTACGAGTATCAGCAATTCGGCGAGCCGCTGTGCTTTGCTCTTTTAACGTGAAACATTATGAGGGGTTTTCTTTTTGCCCTGGTGGAGGCCAGTGTGACAGTCAAGAGCAGATTTTCTTTAACCAATTGCCTTCTTCAGACTATCAATATCAAAAATAAAACAACCAGAAAAAACCCATTATTTCATAAAAACAATCTTTGTTGTTGGCCCTGGCACTTTCCGTAATAAATCACAACCCATACCCAAAAAATTGCTTGCTGCGACATGGAGAAGAGGCAACGATAAAGACGATTCTGACAAATATCTACCTAAAAATCAGCAAAGATGGATGCTTGGATACCGGCCGTGATCTGAAGGATCTATGGAAGTACCGGGAACAGTTCGGTCTCGCGTGGCTGCCGCAGTCGGCGCCGCCACCGCCATTAGGAGCCTAGGAACGTTTATACGTTTTAACAACATTATATGAATAGCATCAGACACAGTTCATTTAATTTGTCGTATTATTAACGCTCTAACGTCCCACGTTAGGGCGTTCTTCATTACACAAAGGTTAGCTGGAAAGACATGTTAATTAGTATTAAATTCGCCTATGTACTTGTTTTTTCTTGTGCAATAATGCATTTTCTATATATTTCTAGTTCTATTATTCTTTCATGTTTCAGAAAAATCAAAATTATTTCATGTTTTATTTCATTGTAGTAAAAGTAGATAGTCTCGAATTTTAAATCAAATAATTCTGGAACCGTCAGAATTTACTTCGAGATGTGGCAAACAAGCAACGCTCCACCTGTTGGTTATCGGTTACCGTAACCTATGGATGTTGCAACACCAGAGGTATCACTCGCGCGTTGCCGACTTAGAGACAACGAGTAAAAGTCTCATGTGCCTGTAATTTCACCGGCATTATTACATTACTGCTTGGCGACAAAAAAAGCGACATTATAATAATGACAATCAGTAGGAACTCGTAAGTGCAGAAAAGACAAAACTTTTATGAATTTATATGGTGAATTATAATTATAATTATATATTAATAATAATTCGAATTTATATTTGGAACTTACACAACGACATTATAATAATGTCAATCAGTAGGTAAGTGCAGAAAAGACAAAACTTTTATGAATTTATATGGTGAATTATAATTATATATTAATAATAATTAGACTTTATATTTATTTATATGATTTTATAACTTGTGTGTTGTCTTTAGGACAAAAATATTTTTTACCTAGGTCCCACTGTTACTAGAATAAAGTTTCTTATCAGTATTTATCTAATTAATTTAACATGTACCAAAATTACAAAGCTATTAGATTCTGCCGATGAATAAAGTTTTAATTACCTATCGATTCCTTTGCAATTTGGTAAACATATCAACGTTAATTGAGATTTTCAATTAGAATTGTTTTCTAATAACTGAAAAATAATTGCATGAAATAAGAAGTTACCACCTACCTAATACCGTAATGGAATTAGTTTTATTTGAACTGAAACTCTGTAAGTCATCAAGTAAATTGCAAACAAAATAGTAACTGAAAATATGCGAAAACTTCAGTTCTACTGTTTATTAGTATTCCGTGAGTACCTATTAAATATAATAAGGTGTATACAATTATTTATAAAGTTATTATTTAAGCAATATTAAAGTATAGTTAGAGCTATATAGTGTAGGTATAGAATATCATAATATATAGTTTATTCCTAGGTTTGGAATATAATCGTCATCGCAGGCAGTAGATGGATAACTTTTAGATACCTCAACTAAGAGAGGCCTTTGCATACCATTAATTGCCAACTCAACAGAAGGTGAAATCTGCAGATATTGTTGATCATAATGTTTTTGCAGTGATTTTGCAGCTAGTCTCGACGGCATTATCCCTGCAACAGGAACAGAAGAACCGTAAAAATATGTCTCTCCTCTCTAAAATTGAGGATTGGGATCCTAATGGTTTAAGAAGGAGCTTTTCAAGTTATAACAAGAAGAAAAGTCAACGTAGGTTGCCCGTAAAAAAAGTTCTAAAGCATAGAAGTTACAGCGAGCAAGATCTCGTATCTCATTTACCAATGTTCCCGCCGATAATCGCCTGATTTCTTGAAGTTCGTCAAAAACCTTCAATATCAATAAATCTTTAAAAATATATTTTGAAGTTTATTCTAGACTCTACATCAAGAACAATAGCAAACGACCTTCATTTAGATTACTGTTGGTTTGCGGATATTCGCTTTGGTAAGTACAACACATCATAAGAAAATACATTAAAAGAAAATACATTTATTTGACACATACAATACAGAGAGGTTACAGGCAGAAGGTACAAAGAAAGAAAGCAGGTTATTCCTCTCCGCTACGCGTGGGCCAAATAGGTCCTGTCTCAGCATAATAAGCAACTCCACATCACTAGGATGTGAAGCTACGCTGGTTTTCAGACATAAACATCTTTCACTCGACTGCGTATAAAACTTTGATCACGGAACAACGTCTGAAATACGTACAAGATGATTTTGCCATACAAATCAACATATCATTAGTTACTCGGATGAATTGTTCCTGTGCGAAAGAGCATATCAATCTTATTAAAGTTGAGGTGTTTACTTTGTGGTCTATATTATGTATCCCGTTGTAACTATGCTACATCCTGCATTTTTTTAATAGGTGTTATGGCCCACAAATTTGAGACGCAATGGGCTAGGATTTCATGGTTACGGTAGGAAGAAGATAGATTTTAGCCTCAAAGAAGAAGATAGCTTTTAGCGATAAGATACTTAGATATTTAATTTATTTATGAATTTCCGTGTTTTTTTTTCCTGGTGTACAATAAAGAGTTTATCTATCTAACACAAATATAACTTTTATCCGGGTACAACGCGAATGAATCCGTAGCCAGAGGCTAGTAATGTTATATTTGAACGATGAATAATGTCAGATTTCCCGATGCGATGAGGTGTAGCAAACTGGATAAATGCCGTCGTTGGAATGTGGTATCTATTAAGGCGTGGTGAGGACAGACATAGACGGAGACAGGTTCGCGTTTCGATCCTGTCTCTACAACTAAATCATAGAGTTGTGATCGGAAAACGGTGAAAAGATACATAGAAAATAGAAATATTTTTATATTGCACAACTAAAAAGTACTGTACATAGGCTAACTTAATGCTAGATAGCATTCTCTTCCAGATAAACTTTGTGTAATATGGAAAACAGTCTTGATAGTACATGAATAACAATAAAAGTTATAAATTATATGTTAGAGATATACTATTAATAAAACACAAAAACCATTCCCTAGATAAACACATATATACCTACCTACCTATATAACCTAACTTTACAAGTTACAGATAATATTTCATAAAGATCTTGATCGATATGAATTCATTCTCCACACTAGTTTATTCACGCTCGCACACAGGTCCTATAGGTCTTTATACCATAATCTGGTCATTAGTCTAACTAAAGCATAGTAAAACATAGCATAAGAGGGGCTGGTTCGATCCCGGTGCGGGACAAATATTTTTATGTTCTGCAGGTATTTGTTTCGGGTCTGGGGGTTGTGCTACCACGGTACTCGTAGTTCCTGATAACCACGACACAGAAATCTTAGTGGGGTCACGACAGTCTGTGTCTGTTGGGTGTCTTTCTTTTCGTAGTGAACATGATAAAACCGTTACGTTGTTACTTTGAAACTGCTTTATGTCTTCTACTATACTGAGATTAAAGTAGTATCGCACGTAATCCTGGAATGTGTGGGCGTTGCAACTCATTGCGAACAAATCCTCAACAACCCGTGGTCATTCCGCAAAGCCTGCGAAGATCCCAGGAAGCTTCTCTGCTTATGGGCGGAGTTAAGTTGGCTTGTCATCTAGCCAGGCTTCAATGCATAATGGACCAAATTAGAGTCCAAATGCGGAAAAGGGAGTTCACCTACATACATACTATCTATGAGATTGAGGCATTGTAAAGACCACATAAAGTCGGTGTTTGGAGACAGCTCATGACCGTATGCCTATGACCAGCAATGGACTTCTTCCAGCTGATGCTAAATTGAAGAATCTAAAAAGGCACCTAGCAATAAATAAATGGTAAATACAGGGAACTCTCTTCGACTCGCAGCAAATATGTACCTACTAGCTCCTGCCCACGGCTTCGCCCGCGTGGTACCCGGATAAAAAGTAGCCTATGTGTTATTCTGATGTATATGCTATATTACTGTAAAGTTTCATCAAAATCCGTTCAGTAGTTTTTGCGTGAAAGTGTAACAAAAATCCATCCCCACAAACTTTTGCGTTTATAATATTTATTTTTAGTTTCCATACCTACTTTGATTGTTGTCTCGAACACATGGGCCTAAACAGTTTTTTATTTAACAATACATGTGAGTGGTGTAGCGCTAAAATAAAATTTGCATTTCAAAAGGAGTACGAAACAGAACGAAAAACCCTATCTATTTGCATATCTTGCGAATATTTGTCAAAATTAAACCTTCACCTTTTGCGTCTTAGCTTGCTATTAGCTCAATGGTTCTCCAAGCCGAGGATAAACAGAATTTCCTCGAGCATTCCTTAGTAGCATGAGTGATATTTTAATGGCTGTATTCCGTAATATACGGGTGCAAGTAACGGGATAGTCAGCAAATGAATGCAGCCGACTGATGGCATTTGAAGCCTGCGGTATGTTTAAGGAAGTAGGCCGAATCACGGCTTAGGATCGCAATTGGATCTGAGAGGATTTGAGAAAGGTTTTAACTGCCCAATACTGGGAACCTAAGAGCTATCGTATTGTTGTAAATCTAGAAAATTAAACTTTATACAAAAAAAAAACATAAATCCAGCGAAGAGCGAATCCTGGACCCTTCATGATTGACGACCTCGACGGGCGTGTAGCCGGCTGCGACGCAAGAGGTGTGGGTTCGATTCACGTTGCAGGACAAATGTTTGTACGTTGAGATATTTGTTCTGGATCTGGGTGTTGTGGTACTACGGTACTTGTAGTTGCAGATACCCACGACACAGGGAAACCTAGTGTGGAATCAGCGGGCGATCACACTAATTTCCCATGGCTGGTATCATCCGATGGGATGAATCGTATCACGCTAATTTGTAAGATGGATGAGCCATAGATGGACAATGCGAATGAACAAAATTGGTTTCATATTGGACGTTCCGTTTTTTGGATAGCTGGGCCATTAAAATAAGGAACTAAGTGTCAAAATTGATTGCCATCTCGATAGCCATGAGTTAGTGTGATCGCCCCGCAGTCTGTGTCTGTTAGGTGTTTATTTATTCTTGTTACAAGGATGCGCTAATCAACTGCGCCACTACTAGTAACATAAAAAAATGTGTTTAGATGGCAAAAATTTAAAGCACAAAGCTTTATGAAAAGACTTTAACGCGCTCTCCTATTTCATGAACAAAATAAAAGAACTAACTTATCTCATGCCATATTAATGAGATGATTGACCTCGCATCTTTTCTTATACAAAAAGATAGACCGCAAAAGAACAGAATCAAACACAAAGGAGTCACATTAGAGGACCTGGCTCGCCGCAGCCGTGGCCAATGACATTAGATTCGCTGTGGACTTAAGTGGACTCGCTTGAAGGAGCCTCGGGGCTCCCACGAGTATGTGGGGCTGGGTTCAGGTTACGCAAGTCTATGGGAGACCATTGAAACTGTTAAACAATGAACTAGTAAACAAAAGAATGACCAAGATTTTTGATTTACACTTTTTCTAAAGTAGCTCAGGCACGGCCTACGGATACGAAAAAAAAATAACTGAAGCTCCTTTACCTCTAGTATGCCAGCCCCCTACGATTGTTCTCGTCGCTGATAAGTACTACGGTTACGGTTATGGTAACTACGGTTGTTAATTTTTTATCATTAAATTATTTCGGCAGATCCAAAGCGCAAAGGTTGATTTAAAATAAAATGTAATGTTACTCAAATTTAGTAACGTAGATTACCTATTATATTTTCAAACGAAATGTCATCGACGTGGTCCACAAGTAAATGACCGCGACTGTACCTATTGAGACAATGGCGTGTGAGTATAGTTTTGCTAGGAAGGTTTGGACATTATTTTTTACGAGATGTCAAAATTGTTCTGAAAACTGAAAATATTTTGCTACATCCGATATCGAAGCTAAATGTCTACATTTGTTCTATGTTTGTGTTAATAAATGATAACAAATTAATAATTTATTATACATGTGGTACTTAAGGTACAACATCGACATCCTCCAGATGGGACTCGATTCGTACTGTGAGACTAATGTTTTCACGATGTTTTAGTTAAGATTTTAATTCTTTAAGTCTGGATTCTGGACCCCTTAATATGTATGGGACTATTCAGCATACATTCATATTCCATTTAAGATGCCACCGAAGCATAAAACTGAGTTGATCATAGGAGAGCCTAATTCATGATGATTGCAGCATTTTATAGCTCCTACCAGCAAACCTGTCTACTTGCTATTAGCTAGATGATTATTGTAGGTAGGGATGTATAAAACTAGTGACGCGCCCGCATGTTTTTCTAGGTTTTTTTTTAGGTAAATCGCTTAAAATAAAAAAAAAATATGTAAAATTGGCAGCCTTGTCGCCTTAAAGCGCCTTTCCAGGCAACTTTAGGAGGGAGTGAAATATTTTAAAATACTAGGACGGTGGTGAGTTAATGCAATAGTAATGGATAGTATATACGAGTATGCAGAGTATGTATGAAATGTATGAATATACATAAACCCATTATCTATGTGTGATACAAATATACCTCTAATTTATCACATTTACCTTTATATTATTTTCCCGACTTTGTAGCAAAAGCCGCGGCCATGGGTTTACCCGTATAAAAATACTTATAATATTTTCAGATGGTTTCAATCAATGGAAAGTAAAAGCTTGTACCTACAACTCAAAGAATAACGGACTGATTTTAATCATAAAACCTCAAGGATTACAGGTGAGGCTTATTGATAATAACAGTGCGTGGGTGTGCTTGAGAAATAACCGCCTTCATTACATAAGGTATTGTAGAACACACTCGCATTAAGTCACATTGTTGTAAGTACCTGTCGATCGATAGACATCTCAATTGGGACGAAACGACAAAACAAACCCACGACAAGGCGATAAAAAATATTTATATGATGAAACTACAGAGAAGACAGAACACTGCCTTAGGTTATTTGCGTAATGATACAGAACACTGAAAAGGTAAACGGTTTAAAATGCGATGAAGATAGCTTTTAATTTAATCTGTAGGTACACTTCGTTATGTAAGTGTAGCGATTCTGCTTTATATTCGTAACTAACTAATGTAATAAATGCGAGTCTGTGTGTGTGAATGTTTGTTACCACGTATCTCCGTAACTACTTATCTGTTTTTGATGAAATTTGGAAAATAGATATTTTAGATACTGGAATAACACATAAACTAATCAAATTTTCGAAAATCAACCCCTAAGGGGGTTAAACAGGTTGGAAAAAAATCTATGGAAAATTTTATTCCTTGGTTAGATTCGCTAAAAGCTTGGTACAAATAAACTTTAAAATAAATAATAAAACACATGTTTTTTATTTTTTCAAAACTACCCCACGAGGGGGTGCTAGAGAGTTATAAGGTTTGCATGGATTGTTTTCTTGTTCGATATACACACAAAACTCGGTATAAATAAACTTTAAAATAAATAATGAAAAACTTTTTTTTTTCAAATTGGGTAGATTTGTAGATTTTTAGGGATGGGCAATAGAGTTCTAAACTTTGTATGGACTTTATTTCTTTTTAGATTTATTCAATACTCGGTACACAATTTATAATAATAATTGTGTAATTTGGCCATAATGTTTCACGGCTAAACCTCTGAGCCGTTTGTGATGTTATTTGATATGGACATAGTTTGAAGCCTGGAGAAGGTCATACGCTACTTTTATCAACATACCACACGGGCGAAGCCATGGGCAGAAACCAGTTCATAATAATGTTCATTTCCCAAACGGTCCCTTAATTCAGTGCACCTAAGTTGGTTATTTTGTTGGTTAGGTTGGAGAAAGTTCAGGGTGTCTAGACAACAACCACTTTCTGCTAGCGTTAACGCCTGCGAAAAGATTGAATTGTATGGAAATGGCATTAGCTATAGAAATGTCACGTGACAGCTGCCAAGTTTTAACGTGATAAATTTGCGTTAGCGTGAAACGAAAAGGAATCGTGAGGTATTCGACTAGATTAATAGTACGGTACCCTAAACAGGTGAGGAAGCAGCTCTTTTCAATTGAAAAATGTGATAAGATTGAATTAAGCTAAAGATATGTGAGGATCGTTGCATGTGAAAGTCTGTAGTCTGTGCCTACCCCTACGGGAAACAGGCATGAGTGTATGTATACATGTAGGTTTGTTATGTTTGTCAAAAACCCAACAATACCGATAAACATTGAGTAATCGTTAATAGATTTCCGAACCATATGATAACAAATCAAGTGTAGTTTTTTAAACAACACATCATCAGGTAATACTTAATTCTGGGTGATGACTTCAGATAAAATAATACAATAGTACCTAAAAACAATAAATTTATGGCTATAAATAAAAAGTATTCGATATACGAGTAACTTGGCGAAATTTCGTATTGAGGATTAGTAGAAAAGTAATCGACATGTATAGCTTCAACTTTGAACAAGTATCGTGATGTTACTCAGCTAAAGTACGATCTATGGCACAGTATGCTTATTTACATAAGACAGTAATGTTATCCGAGCATAATAAAGAGAAAAAACGTGAACCAACGAAGCATGGAAACTCATAGTCAAATAGTTATTGCGAATTTTATTAATTCTCAAATTACAGTTATAAAAGAGACATTCGATCTTTTATTTTGTTTTTGTTGTTACTTACCTTCCTTTGGTGTTATGTATACCACCTGCTAGTTAGTGATGGTGGATTCGGTCACTTGTCCAGCACCAAGTCCAGCAGTGGGCTTCTTCAGGCTGGTGATGATCATGACAATGATGAGGTACCTACTATTAAACCCTCTTTGAGAGGATCCATGTGTTCAGCTAACGAATATAAAACATGAACACAATGATAAGAGTCACTACACCACGAAAGCAAAATAATAAATAAAATAAATAAATAATGCTGGACATATTTCACACAGCATCATCTAGCCCCAAACTAAGCAGAGCTTGTATTATGGGAACTACATGACTGATATACTACTTATATCTTTTTTTTGTAATCACATACATATTATACATATTAAAAATTGTAATTATCTTTTCTTTTCTTATAAGTAGGTAGGTAATGTTTTTGTTAAATTATTATTAATTTCGTCCTTTTAACGCGCACATTTGTTAAAATTTATGTTCTATTTTGTGTAAACCTGTTCTTGGTCTTATTGTTTTATAACTACTAGACTAAGTTCAATGTTGCGCTGTTGGATAACCATAATAAAACAAAATAAAATTTAAAAAATCTACAACGTAATATTACAATTAGGTAGAAGCAGATTCCCAGCGAGATTATGATGACGGATGAGAAGAAAAAATGGTTACTGTTTTTACGAAGTACGTGATGACTTGATTAGAAATCGACAAGTAAAAGTAGGACAGGAAAACTATAATGCTTTTATCCTCTATAAGGCCCTTTCTCTCGCCACCTAGTGCTTAGTATGGAGCTAGACTGGCAGAGCTAGACGGGTACTTCGCTCATTTCCTTTTGCCATAGAACAGTGTATTCTGAGTTGGTAACAGTCTTAGCAAGATCGAAGTGGAAGTAAACTTTATAATCAGCACAGGTGTTCGATTGAGGCACAAATATTATAATACTAATTGAGGTTACCGTATAACCAACGTGTCGTTTAGTAAATAGTAAAATCTTGGGTTCCTGCTATTTTGTATAATTAGTTGGGCTTTAAAAGTTTGTTACCTACAGATCTTTGCTACAGATTTTCGTAAACGGTAGGCTGCGCTGAACTTTCATATAATACTTAACCGTAAATTTACGGTTGTTATTAAACGCACGCATTTTACGATAAATGCATAGCCAATGCATTCCTTTAAACCTACACTCTAAATTTTGTCTTGGAAAATGTAGAATTGTCTATTCCGTTTGCGTACTGAGTTAATTTTGCAAGGAATGCGTAAATGGTTTGCATATACAAAGTACCATTAAATTGACTATAAAAGAACGGCAGAAAGGGCTTGGGCTGTTAAAGTACTCTTGACTTTCATTTTTTTAAATTGAAATGTAAGTAAATTCTCACTGTTATGAGGATGAATGATGCTAAAGAGGTATGCCAAGATCGTAGCAAGTGGAAATCCGTCTCTGCTTACCCTTCGGAAAAAAAGTGGGACTTTATGTATGTAGGTACCTATGTCAGTAAATTCTCACTTTCAATTCGACTATGAATGGCAAAATCTATGGAATAGTTCCACAGATTTTGACTAACAAAGATGCGAAACCAATGGCCTAAGAATTCGGATACCAAACTATCATTACCGTTAATTTTAATATTCTAGTGAGTGTGTCAGCTCCTTTCAAAAACTTTATAGGCTACCTACTGAACATGAAGTGCCATTACATTAACCTCTATTTGCTGTAAAATAACCACGACTAATGTGTCAGTAAAATTATAGACAGTTATAGATGCTCCAGTTGGAAAAAGTGTATTTTTACATTTATTTTGAACCATAATTTAGCTGTCTGCGTTGCTTGCAATGTTGACGTACACAGCTACTTGGCCTCTTTTCCTTGGTATCATTTTTACAACAAATAATAAATGATAGAATTTGCAACGACAATGACAATAGTGTCAATAAACTAGACATTTCAGCTATTTTTTCGATATATTCTTCCTGTAGCGTAAGGAATCTTATTTCATTTTTATAACGTTCAAAGTGATTTTTTCTTTAAATTATATTTTTTTAAGTTTGATAGGCTCAGAGGAATACAATCGTGTTTTACTGCATGAAAAATTATATAGTTTCCATCAAGCAAAATCAAATACAATTTTATGAAGAAGGGTTCCTTAATGTAATAAGTTACATTTCGAGCAGTAATGTGCACACCTTTGATCAATCGAAGGTGTATATCATTATTTTTTATTCGCGTAAGTAGACAAAATATAAGACCAATAAATTAAAAATAACCCGCGGGTCAATGACAAATCTACAATTTACAGATAACGACTAACCACCGTGAGAATGTTCATTCAGCTCAAACTTTTAAAATTGAAACCCACAAGTTGAGATAAATTGTCGTAAGAACGATACTATTCATTTGTTACAACATTTTAATTGTATGTCTTGTCTGAGAAACGAAAGCGAAATTTGCACAAAGCTTAAATCACTCAATTAGAGCAAAGTTCATAAATCTTTTAATTGTAGGAGTAACGAGTTTTATAATGGTACGAATTTGAAGTTAATTGTGTATAACTTGCTCTCTGAAGAAAATAATATTGAATTCAAAGTGAGTAGTGTAAATAAAAGGCCAAACCTGATCTATACTTATAGTTACATAATTTATAAGATATTAAATGTCAAAAAACCGACTTCAAATAATGGGAAAAGTCCAATATGAAATTTATCAACCATTTTTAACTCTTTTTTCATAAAATTTATAAGGATTATAAATTTTATGAAAAAAGACAACAAATAATCATTAAAATCGATTAACAATTGGCTAAGATATCAAGAATTGAGAACCTCTCCCTTTTTTGAAGTCGGTTAAAAATGTCAATGGGGAACTCTCTTTGACAGGCTAAGAGCAATGTTTAAGCTTGGAAAGACACTTCTTGACCATTGTTTGGACATTGCCAAGTCTGGAAAATCGCCATTATGACATTTCCATTTCCATTCTGCTAGTAAGTAGGCGGGTTGTGGTCTCTAGGTCGTCCATTTATAGCTAAGCAAATTACTCGCTTCAAACGATAATAAAGATCATAGAATAGATAGATATACAGATTCAATTGATTGAGAGGGCACTAAAGACTGTTCCAGAGAATATTCAATGAATACGTACATACTAACAGTTTATGGAACCGTATAAATAACAGGTAGATATGCGTATAAAGCAATGCATGTATGTAAAGCGGAGTTACGGGAAATTACCATTTACTTGACTTTAATGAGGTATATAATCATGAGGCATGTCATAATTTTACTTAAGTATAAAGGTACATACCTACCTAGCTCTTTTGTCAATTGTCTCGTTAGGTATAAGTAAAAGAACATTGATATAAATTTGGGATCCTTAAGTCACTATTAGCCTTGTTTGTGGTACACACTGTTCTTTTTAAATAATAGGCTAAGATGCAGATGACCTAGGACTGGGAATGTTATTACAAAAAACCCGGACAAGTGCAAGATAACAAAGTGATCCTAATGGTTCCGTTTTTTCCTTTTGAGGTACGAAACCCTAATTTTCTAATTTTGTTTACATTAAAATTCGGTTTCTAAAGGATACTATCGGGTTTAATTATATGCTTAGTGTTATGAACTCTAATCTCTTTTGATATTTCTACTTCTCCAAGACAGGAAGGCGCCGCAAACGAGATGCGTACGACACAAGTAACCAATCGCAATGTAAAATTTATTGCAAAGATTATGTCGGTGTCTGTACCTCTGTACTTCAAAGGGTGATAGTGATAATCTATACCTCGAGTTTACGTAATTGGATAATGTTTACATGAATCAATGTGAGCTGTTAGACAATGTGAACCAAAGGCCAATTTGTAAACATCAGAAACCACAATGTAGCTTTTGTATCTAGGTGTTTCATTGAATCGAAGAATAACAGGATACACTGCTTTTTTTAAGTCGTGAATATTTTACCACATAACTGAGTTGAATGACATTATTATCTAAGACTAAGTAGTCTAGCTTATATATATATATATATATATATATATATATGAAAAACTTCAATTTGGCTAAATAAATCATTTTTATTAATATTATTATTATTATTAAACGGAAGACAGTCCGTCTTTTGTCTAAGGAGTTATCGAGCAATCTTTATTACTTACATATTTTGCAAAGTCGTACCAACATGTCCCTTAATTACAATTTTTCATTTTAAAAATAGGGTTAGGTTAAAATTTGTCTCTATTTAAAATTGAAAAAGTTTTAGTCATAAATCCATTGATTCATCCATCGATCCATCCATCGATACCATTATAAAATTAAATGTGAATGGGGGGAATACGGGAAAAATAAACTCCCCTTGACCCCGTTAGTTCGAAAAAGTTCTCGTTGTCCCCCGATGCGGCCGAAAATAGAAAATCGGGGGGACAACGGGAACAACCCAACAAAACTTGTCAAAATAAGTCGCTACCTATTTTCATATGTTAATTTAATTAGCTAAGAGGCCGACAAACACTGGGGAAGAAAGGTTCTCGAATGGCGACTACGAATCAGACCCAGCATACTGTGTACCCGGGGATCGTTCTTCATGACACTCTTTAGAGGAAACCTATATCTAGTAGGATTCCTAACGATGAATTAAGGGGCTGGTCAGGCAAATATCTAACGCAGGGAGGCTAAGAAAGTACCGTCGTCGGTCGACACGACAAACGAACTAACTCACGCATGAGCGAGACTTTTCTAGTGCTAAAAGTAATAATGAGAAGCTCAAACATTACCTCATGAGTTGTTTGGGCAAAATGTGACAATCTCATGCGTACACGCATGAGATTGTCACTTTTATAGGTAATAACAGAGATGTACAAAAACACAGTGAAAGAATATGTAGATAGAGTACCTACTTGTACAATGGTAGGAAAACGAAAAAAATATAGCCTTAGGCTTTTTCTGTTAACTGTACCTACCAACCTACCTAAAACTCGTGGTATTGACTGGGAAAAAAAACTACTTTATTTTTATATTAAAAATGGCATGGGATTGCTTGAGAACCCATGTATGGAATTTATAATTTGGAGGACAATAGATTTGGCATTGGTGGGAATGACCCTAATATTAGAGATACAAATAAAAAATACTTTATTTCCAAAAATAGTATGTGCCTAAGTAACAAGTTTAACAATGAGCTCCGTACTAGGTCTAGCCTGTTTTGCGGAAGCCTAGAAAGCGTTTGACAAAGAAAAATATATTTAAAAGAGATAAACTAGTGCAAGGCAAACATTTTAATTACTTCTTGTACATACAAAATATCCTGAGTAACATCGAAAAATAATATAAAGAAAATTAGGTAAGCCGGGCACAATTACGTATTAATTACATAATTAGATGTGTTAGTATCGTATTTGACGGTGGCGCGGCGTGCAAGCTAGCTGCGAGGCAAGAGCACCTCTTTCGGGTTTGATTCCCGATGCGGGACAAATTTTTGCATATTCTGCCGATATTTGTTCCGGGTCTGGATTCGATTCTCGATGCGGGACAAATGTTAGCATGTTCTGCCGATATTTGTTCCGAGTCTGGATTCGATTACGACGCGGGACAAATTTTTGCATGTTCTGCCGATATTTGTTCCGGGTCTGGATTCGATTCCCGATGCGGGACAAATGTTTGCATGTTCTGCAGATATTTGTTCCGGGTCTGGATTCGATTCCCGATGCGGGACAAATGTTTTCATGTTCTGCAGATATTTGTTCCGGGCCTGGGTTCGATTCCCGATGCGGAACAAATGTTTGCATGTTCTGCCAATATTTGTCTGGATTCGATTTACGATACGGGACAAATGTTTGCATGTTCTGCCGATATTTGTTCCGGATCTGGATTCGATTCCCGATGTGGGACAAATGTTTGCATGTTCTGCCGATATTTGTTCCGGGTCTGTGTGTTATGGTACCACGACTCGTAGTTCCTGATACCCACGACACATGGAATCCTAGTGTGGGGTCAGGATTATGCGTGTATGTGTGTGTTGGGTGTTTATTTATGTATAGTATAGTGACAGTTCGGAGATAAACGTGAAGATACGTTTATCTCCGAACTGTCTGTTAGAAAACTTTTACTAAAATATGGCTCAAATATGCCGGTTTCCTCACAATGTTTAGCTTCACCGTTCGTAAGCATGTTGTATTGTGCCAATAATGCAGTTATTTGGGCGAACACGTCATGTTCAATAAAAACTCTCAAGTCATGTGGAAATGAAAACTATCATGCAGGTTCTAAGCCATTCATTTTTGAAAACGCGAAGTCACTGAGTTTGATGAACTGAAGAAGAAAACTTGCTCAGGTAACTAAAGGTTAATTATACAGTTAGGTGTAAAAGGCATTTGGTTGAAATGTTTGTTTCATTGCTACCTACAAACATTTATTGAATAAGCTAGCTAATACAATAATTTTTATGTATTTTGTATTACATAGGTAATTATTTTTTAATCATTTTGCACAGTTGTACCGAGACTTCGTGGTAGTACATGTACCTACCTAGGTATAATGGTTTTAAAAATACACGAATGTTGAAATTTCGAAGCGCCCACACGTCATACAATGTAAGTAGGTACATACATATCATTAACCTTTAAGTTTTACGTATCATCGTTTGTCCGATTAGGCACTGCACTTTGCTACCACAAAAAAATAAAATTAAATAATATCATTTAAATAAATAACAAATACTATACTTTACATACTGTAGACCCTGGATCTAAAAAATAATACTGTTTTTAAAACCAAGAGCGGACCTATTATTTTTTTTCAAATGAGGGTAGTTTAAGATGTCGCTTCAATAGTATTGATCCGTAATCTTTTTGCTACAATCGAGGTGTATCTTAATGCTGTTAGCCTAATAAAACACAAGGTCACTCACCTGACGGCGTCCAGCATTCAGGGCACTCCTGGCACAGCGTCGCCCAGTCAAAGGCCAGATCCTCGAAGCTCGCCATGGCTGTTCAAACCGCCAGTCCGTACATAATAGTAAAGCTGCACAAACACAACACCATGTCATTCAATGAAACAGCGTTAATACTATTGTTTTGCTACATGTACTTATGTACACAGTAGTGATATGATATGATAAGAGTCCGCGTTTAGTTTGGAATGCGCGCGCGTCTACGAGCGGTCGACGGAACACTGCGATCGCAAACGCATTCTCGCGGACCGCGCGGGAAGTCGCACCTTTGGAACCTGTTCTCCAACTGTTGGCTCATCTATGTCCTGCGCTCACTTGCTTTCAATGGACCGTTAACGTTCTTTTATTTGGGCGTGTCGTCCTTCTCGATCACGTAATCCTTACAAAAGGTTGTTCGGAATTGCCGTGTCGGAGTTAGCTGAAGTCAAAAATCAATTGCATCGATTTAGCTGATGCATTCGAGACACGTTTGTGCTGGCTGTCCGTATGTCTATTGATTGCTAGCTTTTGTAAAGCGGGCAGTTTGAGATCCTAATTATCGGGATTAAATAGAAATATAATTGTATCCACGTTGATAGTTGCGCTTGAGTTTGCGCCATAGCTAAAAGCTCTAGGATACGTTTCACTTGTTTGTCTTTCTCATTACAACATCAGTTATTTTTTTTTATGAGTATCATCATCTAATCACAGCCTATAGAAGTCCTATTCTGGAAATATACCTCCCCTAAAAGAGTAACATTGCCTATCACGAACGATCTAAGGCCACCACTACATCCACTGACTTCCGATCTGATACACTTTATGGGTAGGTAGGTATTAGTTTTTAAATTCATAAAGTTTTATAATAATTGAATCTGATTTCAATATTGTGCCTGCTATATAGAGTTATTTCACAAGGGCAATGGAAAAACATACTTAACCCAGTAAATGTAACACTTTTTTTTTAACTACTTTACCTTCCTTATTATCGAAGCTTTTTGCATGCCTCTAGGTAAACTATTTTTTTCGTTTTGTGCTGGCAATGTGTTATCTAACCTCTTGACATAATGTCTTTTTTAATATAGTTAAATAACGTATCCATCGACGCCAGTCATAAAATTAGTTCAATCCATCACGTATTATTACTCGTATGCATCTATGATTTGAATACGACTCCATATTTGAATAAAAAATTGGCATTAATTGCCTTAGTCTCGTGGTATTAAACCTATTATAATATAAAACAGAAAGCGGTGAGTGAGAGTACTTGGCAATGTTTAATTTTTGTAGACATTATACAGTGTTATGCTTCAGTCTTTATGACTAGAATTATGTAATTAAGTAAGGTTTATTTCTTCTTTTTTGGCTTGATAGAGGTACATGGATAGGCACTCGTTTTTTATGGATTTACTTGAGTGCCTTGAAGATGGACATAATTGTTGTAATAACGATGAAACGTGGAGCCGCTCGTTCGTTTGTTATTTTATTTCGATTATCATTATCAGCCTGAATGTTACCCGGTGTTGAACATACCTAAATGATTCCGGGTCGTGCAAGGGCGCTATGCGAGTGGAGCACCGGTGCGTTCCATTGGAGATTCTGGAGCCCTTGACATGCATGTTAGTGAGTCCACGAGTCCGTGAATCTCACATTATCCTGCCACGCCCTCACTGTGAGTAGGGTATCTGTTAGCAGATTTCTCCCACGTTACCAAAAAAAAAGGTTGGATACTAGAGATCTTGGACTGCCTGTCTGCCGCTTGAATAGATACCCGCTGTTCCAAAGAGGTTTGAAGCTATACGCGCGTACTCTATGTTAATCAATTGACCATGGTGTCTAGTCTTTTAATTTTCCGTATCAAACTCGCATTGCCCTTGAACTCAAGTACTAGTATAGTACCTATTATAATATCTGTGACTCAAGTAACTCGCACATAAAAATAAAGCATCCTGCCAATCCTGTTCTGAATAGTCGTGGAACAGACTGGAACTTGAAACTTAGATTCTGAATCTTATTTCAAAGATGTAGAGCAGAAAGCTCGTCGTGTTTCGATAACCACCCAATAGCACGTAAAAGAGGTTTAAGAAAAAAGAAGTTAAT
Organism: Perizoma flavofasciatum; assembly: GCA_958496245.1. Lineage (NCBI taxonomy): Eukaryota > Metazoa > Arthropoda > Insecta > Lepidoptera > Geometridae > Perizoma > Perizoma flavofasciatum. The sequence continues at coordinate 3,920,619 of OY292425.1, read as the reverse complement.
GTTACTCAGTAACTTGAAGGTTGGCCATACTCGCAGATCGACACGTTCGAGAATGTAAGCGAAATGTCTAATTGCATTCTTAGAAAATCTGGGTGGTAGGCTATTGCGATTTTTTTTGTATTTACTTTCCTCTTCGTGACTTTAATTTACCGTTTTCAGTGAAATCAGACTGCGTGTTTTATCTCAAATACGATAACGTGGAACGATAATTCGATTTTGAGTCTGATTAAGTAGGCATATGACCGTAGTACCGGCTATGGACAAACCGGTTTACGAGACCTATAATATTGTTAGGTATTCAATGTTTTATACTGCTTCAAAAGCCAATATTAATCATCATCATCATCATCAGCCTATATTAGTCCACTGCTGGACATAGGCCTCCCCTAATGAGCGCCATAGCGCCCTTTCTTCAGCTTGCCGCATCCAGCATCTGCCTGCAGTCTTTCGCAGATCGTCATCCCACCTGGCCGGAGGGCGTCCTACATTACGTTTGCCGAGTCGCGGTCTCCACTCAAGAACACGTTTACCCCAGCGGTTATAGGTTCTTCGCGAGATATGACCGGCCCACTGACACTTCAGCTTGCTAATTCGTTTAGCTATGTCGATAACTTTGGTTCTCTGGCGGATGTATTCGTTACGAATCCTATCCTTCAGAGATACTCCGAGCATAGCTCTTTCCATAGCTCGCTGAGCGACTTTGAACTGGTGGACCAGCCCTATCGTGAGTGTATCAATATTAATCGCAGCTGCATTTTCAGACAACATGTTTTGATGGGTTATGGTCGCTCAAGATTGTTTTGTTGTGGCATTAAAATTTCAGATGGTTGTAGTTTTAGTTTGGTTTGTCATAAAAATGGGAGATCAAACTAGACGTCTAACGGTTGATGATGATGCTCTCCGTCTACACAAATTTAAAATTCAAACCTTTGAAATCAACCAACCAAGTTTACAAGCTATTTGACAAGATTTTATCAGTATCTTACAAGCAAAGTATGAATGAAGTTATATCATGCTTTGTTTACTTACGACTATGAGAAATGTTGTATGAAAGTGTTCGTTGTCTGAGACTGTAGATCGCTTTTGAATACAGGCATTTCGTACTTTGATAGTGATCTGAAACATAAAAGGTAATGTAGGTAGCTACCTAGTTATCTTTCTAAACAAGAATTTGACCGCAAACCAATGTTTTTCTAAAGCAACCTACATAATGGAAGATTTTCTACTCTCGTTTCCTCTACTCTCTAGTCACCGGTTGTAATGTTACATGCATCGTGCAAAATAAAGAAAAGCTCGCTGTAAGAAAGCTTTTTATAAGGCGTTTTTTCTGTGTCTTTAGGTCTCAGTTATTGCGCTAGGTAAGTAGGTACCTACCGACCGTACAAGCCACAAATATCACGTTCTACATTTTGTGTATTAGCGCAAGAATTTGGCCTTTGTAACAAATCGCATCGATATTCTTCTTAGACCGAGATCCCAGGCAGCGTAGCGTAGAGAAACTTCCGAGATTAATTTCGATATTGAAAAACTTTAGTCATACATATAGCCACAGAAATAAATAAGAAATTGTTGACATCTTCAAGGTGAACATTGTAATGAATATTAGCAAACTAAAACTATGAATGTCGAGAAATTTATGGCACGCGTACCTATGTACCAATCTGTTTAGTAACAGCGCCGGCCAGTGCATCTCGCTTGCGTAAGATATTTATCGAAGTTAAAGAAATATCCTAGTAACAGGGATACTAACGCTAAAACAAAACAAAATTGGAAAGGAGTAGAAAGTAAACTTTATCGCTACTGAGATACTTAATTCTATCAGCGTTCATCATTTCCAATCCACATTAACGTCAACAGCCTGGACATAGGTCTCTCCCAAAGTGCCATAATGAACGGCCTTGAGCTACATCCACGGGAATTATATTTGTCATCAGCGCATCGGGTGGGGCTTTCCTAGGGGCGTTGTCGCGTGGCCACCTCAATCCGGCAGACGCGTCGTCCGGATTGAGGTGGCCACTCGACCTCTATGTCCCAGTGGTTGTCAGTGCGAGCTATATGGCCAGCTAATCTACACTTTTTTGGTAATCATGAGAGCAATGTCGGTTATTTAGAAAGAAAGAAAGAAAGAAAGAAAATATTTTTATTTGCCTTAAAAACTACTACACAAATTTTATGCTACCTGCTAAATATTTATATATACATTTTCTTAATTGTGTGCGTAGCAGAGTCTGAGGCAAATATGGCCTCCACTCAGCGTTGTGCTGGATAAACACTATGGGTGTCTACCCAGCGCTGGTTTTCAGTGGAGTCCAATGGCAAGCCAACGTCACGACCGCCGAGGGTGGTACACTTAAAACGAAAAAGATAGAAAAAAAAAAAAAGAAATACAAAATAAATACATACAAAAATTTCAAAATAGAAAATACAACTTAAACCATAAACATACATTCTCTATCTATCTATCTGTGTAAGTTAAATTAAGCAAAAGGAATAATTTAATCTTAAAAATCATAGTTTTATTTATTAAAAACTAAGGCTGACGCCTCGTCTGCTGGTGGTGAGTGCAGTGGCTCGGCAAGATCATAATTAAATATTGGTCATACTGTCTACCTACTTTAACGTTATTAAATAACAGATCTATCATTATCTTTTAAACCTTCGTCCTCCTTCTGGGCTAAAAAGAGGAACCGTTTTAATTTTAATTTAAAAGTGTGTATATTTTGTATATCTCTTATGGGTGGAGGAATATTATTCCAGCATTTTGATGCTGCATAACGGAAACTACCCCTGAACGCTGCAGAAGAACTATGGGGCGTTGCCAGAATAGGACAACAGTTTCTCCTCGTTCCTTCCTTCTTAAACCAAATAAGTTTGTCATACAGATAGGAGGGTGCGCCGAACTTAATGACACCAAAAAGAAGAGTGGCTAGGTGGAGTTTCCGGCGTGCCTTCATTCTAAGGATGTAGTGTTGGTTCAGGGAAGGAGTAACATGCTCCCGAGGTGGTACAACAAAGCAAAACCTGGCGCAAGCATTTTGGACTCTCTGGATAAGGCGATGAGTACGTTTTAAAAGACGGGGGCCGAAAACTGTGTCAGTGTAGTTAAATTTTGACAAAACTAGGGATTCTATTAGCTGGATCCGAAGATCTTCGCTCAAATGTGATCTAATTTTATATAAAACTTTAAGTCGATAGAAACAGTTTTGAACTGAATCCGTTATGTGCTTTTCAAATCTGAGGTTGGAATCAATAAGTAGCCCTAAATTTCGTGCCTCATAAACGCGATCAATAGGCTCACCCATAAGAGAAATATAAATGTACTGCGGTAGTTGCAAAAGTTTATGTTTCGAACCGAAAATAAGATATTTAGTTTTTAATGGGTTAAGAATAAGACTGTTTTGTTTCGACCATGTAACAATATTAGTAAGATCTGCTGTTAAATGACTGATTGCGGTATCTATGTCATTGGGTTTGAACGAAATATATATTTGCACATCATCCGCGTATATATGATATTGACAGTATTTCAGACAATTGGTGATATCTGCACAGTACAGGGTGAAAAGAATTGGTCCAAGTATGGATCCTTGTGGTACTTCTCTGAGGACAGGTGCTATCTGTGAAACTGTTGAGGATCCATTACTATTTTTAAGCTCTACGTACTGAAAACGGTTGCTCAGATAACTATTGAACCAGTTTTGAGCAGCTTGATCAAATCCATAGTAGCTCAGCTTAGACATTAGTAGCTCTACATTTATAGAGTCGAATGCTCTAGAAAAATCAAGTAAGACCAATAAAGTACAAAGACCTTTGTCTTGGGCACACAACAGATTGTCCGTGACGTCTAACAAAGCGGTGGCTGTGCTCTTGTGCTTCCTGAATCCTGACTGCACCTCAGGCAGGATGTTATTACTTTCCAGATATATGGTTAATTGTTGGCAAACAGCTTTCTCTACAATTTTAGAAATGCAAGGCAGAATGCTTATTGGTCTTAGGTCTTTTGTCTCTTGCGGATTATTGATTTTAGGAAGGGGTCGAACCACCGCCACTTTCCAAATGTCCGGAAATGTTGAAGTTCCAATAGAGCAGTTAATGATACGCGTTAACACCTCCAAAGATTGTGGCAAAGTGGAGAGCAACATTGTTAAAGTAATTCCATCGGCCTTCAGCGTTACTTTTTAACTGTTTCACTATTTTTACGACTTCTTTTATCTCTAGGGTATTAATTGTAAACGTAGAGTCGCAAAATTTATGAAAAAGATAATAAGTCAGCAAAGATATTTCAATTTCAGCACCACCGGGAACATTCAAAAAGTGTTGGTTAATTATGTTGGGGTCTGTGAAATGTTGAGGCAATTCGTTACGATTTTTAAACGGTAATAAGTCGGATTTTAATTTTTTCCATAATTGCTTGGGATCGTGTATTTGGTTGTTTATATTATATTTAAAATAAGCAGACTTTTCATAAAAAAGTGATTTATTAACTAATGATTTCAGGCTGTTATAGTAGTCTTTTTTGCTAGTAGTCTTGTGCTTTCGAAATTCTGATAGAGCGGCGTCCCTTTTGTGCATCATGATTTTAATAGTATCAGTTATCCATGGGGGCGTGCGATTTTTTATTGTGACAGTTTTCAACGGCGCATGTAAATCAAATAGATGGTTAACACAATTACTGAAGATATTAACCTAATATCTTCAGTAATTTAAGTTCTTCTATGGATGTCCAAGTTTTGGATTTCATTCCCAATAGACAAGAAAAAGGCAATCAGTGAGACAAAGGCAAAGAAATTGTGTATTTTATAGAAGTACATACTGATAGAAGTAGGCAGAGGTCGTTTGGCTAAACTAATAATTACCTAACCAATCCAGTAGACGGAATTCACATATCAATGGTAGGTACCTGCAATAAATTCATACTTAGTACCTACCAAATCTATATGTAGAATTTAATTATATGAGAAATATTATATGTGGAATTTAATAACATCTGCACATTATTCAATCCAAGCAATTTTGGATAGCATTGAAATTAACACAGACGCGAGCTTCCTATTCAAAAAATCCAAAAGTCAAAATCAAAAAGTCTTAAGTATAGATATGGTAAAACAACCAAGTTTCTACTCACAAGCAAAACTCAGATATCCTGTTAAGTAGGTACCTACTACAAACCTGCAAGTATTTATTATCTTTAGTTGTATTACTGGATATGGTATGATACATAAAACAAGCATGCCTAAAGTTCCATTAGGCTATTACATAGCAAAACATGTGGTTGTGGATTCGAAAGGCACGCTCAATATGGTGACTGATTTAGTTCAATTCCACGAAGTGTTCTACAGCGGCATGACATGTCACAACAGGTCAATGAATATACACGGTGTCCCAGGACATGTAGGTATACTATCCCGAAAGGGGTGATTCTGCTCATGAAAGCGAAACACGTAAGTTAAGTGTAGAATGGCTTCCTTCCAAGTCCCTTTAAATATTCTGGGGCATACTATAGTAGTACAGACAACATTGCTAAACAAAAGTTCTACGTCGTTGAGCTACATGTAGTCGTCGTCGTTGAGCTACATGTTGCGCCTCAAATGTTGCTTAGTGAATAAATTAAAGTAAAAAATCATACCCAGACTGGGGTATGATTTTTTACTTTAATTTATTTGAGGCGCAACTTTTGTTTAGCGATGTTGTCTGTATATACATGATCATCAGTCACGTATTGAACGGAGACAATCACCAAGACGTCTGGCAACGTCGCGCGCTGCTATGCAACATTGCCAAACATTTTACGAATCTCGTTTTGTGCCTCCAATGTTGCCTAGTGAATACGTAGCTTTATAGGTAAACTATGAGAATTTTGTTCTATTTCTGCTCAACCAAAGGTTGGGTAAGCGTTGTTTACTGAACGTGCAGCCTTGACTGACCTGACGCTGCATACCAAAACACCTCTCTACTATGAGGTCGCAACATTTTATATTTGGTTCAAAATATTGAAATAACTTTGTGAAATACTCGTGAAAGCCGAAACAAATCATACATTTTCGGTAATCCTGAAGAAATACGGACGTGATCGGAGACTCCGTTTGACTGCCCGTTTTAACATATATTTTTTTATAATATTTATTTAATTTGCCATGAACAAGTTGCTATTCCCATACAAAACAAACAGATAAAATTATATAAATATGCCTTTGTACATGCCTCACCTAATATTTTGTTTAATATTTCTGTGTACAATAAAGAATTATAAGAAATGGCAGTTATTATGTAAATTTTGGTTATTCTTACTAGCGAAGCAGCAGTCCAAGACCTTTCTTTTAATCGCTTATATTTAGCAGTTATCTCGAGTAAAAAGTCGTGCTTCGAAGTAATAGAGGTAAGCCATCTGCCAATTTGCAACGATTGTTCTAGTCAAATACACTAATGAAGGCAATACAATATCTAGTTATCGTTATCGTCTTTAGTGTCTTCCTTTCATACCCAACGTCAGCCGACTCTGCAAGTGGCTCGGAGAAATCGGACAGACTCACACTCGACCAACTTACCAATAGGAACGCAATAAAACAAAACATTGTTACAGACATTTATTCAGAATCATTCATTTTGAAGCGGTAACTTTTTCGTCAAATTGCATTATTTTCAAACACTGATTCATGTAAAAGGATTGATCAATGTTATGCCATTTCAATACCCAATAGATAGGCCCCTACTATAGTTTTAATCTTAACTTCTGCAGGTCTGCAGGTATGCTAATGGGAAATATTCAATAATAAATTAAATTAGATAATAGGGATAAGAGGGTTGATAAGGATTAAACTAAAATCGAAGTCCTTAGAATTGTCTTTGGGCTCTGCATTTTAACTTCACGTTTATATAGTAAAAATGTAGGCTATCACGTGCTTTTCTTGCCCACAGACAGGAAGCCCGAAGTATTAGAAAAGTACTTGGCGTTGGCTTCGTTGACACGAGTCTCTGCTGCTTGAGGGTTGACGATCTCCAGACCCTGAAAGAGAAAAAAGTGTCAAACAAAGTGCCTAAATCTACGAGTGCGTTCTATAATAGCTTGAGCACTAGACTAAGAGGCTGGAACAAACAAGAACAAAATAGTGATGAGCCGCATGTTTTAATTCCAATGATGGACATCCTCAAATCAATAGTAGACCCGCGAGGATACTAAGTAGGGCATGGTCAGAGGCGAGTTCAATAATTCAATTCAAAAAGTTACAAATTTATAAAGTAGTACAGCATTGAGTGAGGAAAATTACAATGTTTCAATTGAAAACTTTATTTTTACTATATTGACAACAACCTAGTGACAATCTAGTGACATAGTGTTAAAATTATCCTTGAAGTCGTACAAAACGATTGCAAAAACTTAATTACAAGCCGATAAGTCGTTTTGGAGAAAATGCTTAATGCTTTATCGTCTCAAGACTAAAACCACGCAAATCATTTAAATACAATTTCCACTAACTGAGAGAGTACTTTCTTGAAGGTTAAATGCAAAAGCTAATCATATATATCAGTGATCACGTTCCTAAACATGTGAACCGTACCCACAAGTACGCAGAGTCTAAAACAGTAGGTTATCTTACTTTAACGAAGGCCGATTAATCATAGTCGTTCAAATGTGCTGACGCTTTCATCATTGACATCAAACAAAGTCGATCATCATGTGCCATTACAAAAGATTATGGAGTTCGGGCATTTTGCTCGTGTCATTCTGTGCTTAGATGGTCGTATTTAAAAGCGCATTATTTTACAAAGTTATTAGAAGATAAGTTTTACACTGATTGACGTGGTTCACATCTAGACAAAAAATATAAATGCCTATCGCAGTGTGATGCAGCGAATGGGTAATTTCAAAAAGGCATTCAATTATGCATGCCCTAGACACCCCAGATGCAAGATGTGTATTTTGAAAGTTGAGAGAGGCAAGTTAAAGATAGAAGCGCCCAGGTGTTGAACACTTTATTGTAATGAAATTAAAAAGGTACATACTTACTTGCCTAATAGAAATAGGGTCAGCTGTTCCTACGCAAATTATCTTAATGTTATTCAGAAGGTTTACAAACATGTTGTCATGGCCCTAGCATATCATGGTAGGGTTCCTTAAGACGAAAGGTACGAGTATTTAGCTTGTTAGATTGTTAGTACATTTATCGCGTCATCGATTCTTTTATGGTCTCACTGTGTTACATGAGTGACTTGCCCGGTTTTGAGATACGAGGAAAAAGGACTAGTGGTCGATGTCTTTGATTTTTTCTGGGACATACCGGTATCCTCGAGTCTTGACTGTTTGAGACAGAATAACACTGCTCACATATATTTTAGACTGGGAAATATCAAGTGGTGTACGAAGAGATTCGACTTCGAAACAACACCCCTTGGTAGGATAGACGGCGTCACTAGCTTAGCCAATAACCACTACCAGTGCTATGTGACTTGTAAGTGAAAAGTACACATTCCGATTTCAAACAGCAATTTGCATATTAAACAGCCAGTAGAGTAATACCAAGTAACAGGATCTTTGTAAAGTGAATTCCTAGATCGCAAGTGTAGTTATCTTAACGCCATCTACCGTACGGTTACTTGCACGAGAAAAAGCAATCACAAATAATGACAGTTTAATTCTTGCTTATCACGTTAGATGCTTTTTTACCATTGTATTGTAGCGTCAAGCACAATAAGTGTATACAAGCAGTACATGCAGTACAGTGTATACAAGCATAACACTACGAAGAAATTATCCAACGCACTCTTATCAGCTGAGCGCGCGCAACTTTGCTTGCGTAGAAGTTTTTTAAACGTAGTTCAACCTTTCCTTAGATTGACTCTCATTGTGGATCCCATAGGATGTGAATATTTTTCAAAATTCCTTCTTAGTATCTATTAAGGACACTCGGGCACCAACCTCCTCCCTTCACTAGTTAAATACGGTTTTTCATCTCTTTATTTGCGAAGAAAGTTAGTTAATAAGCACACTAATATGTATAGTGTTAGCGACGCGACACTTCCCTCTTTTAATAAAATAAAATAGAACCATTTAATAGGTACTTATGTTTTGGATTAAAAGTTAGGAGATTCGGTTTTAAAAAATATAGATATGGGGAAAAAATATTTATCTGATATTTTTGCTACTTTAACTTATTTATAAGTTTCTAAGACCAGCGGTTAAAGACTGCGTTGTCGGTCGATCTGTTGATTATATACATCATAGCATCATAAGAAGACCTAATCTGCGAACCAGCTAGAACGAGAACAATAGATGGACAGTTTAGTGAGCTATCTAGTTGAGCGTATTAGATAAGACCCATATAATTATGTGTCTGCGCTGCGCTGTGCACAGAATAACGTACAATGTAATTTATAAGCTTGATTTATTCGTAGTGTCGGTACTGATTGTTTTTATTATTGTGATTGTATTGACGCTTCATTGACTGTCCTCTTTAAGACATTGCAAATAGGCGCTAGAGATGTCATCTACCTCTTTTTGTGATACATGTCTATTGTCTTCAGATTTATATTACAGCAAAATATGCACGAGAATCCATGGCATGACAATTATATCATAAATTATCGATCTTCGTGTGATGGAAGTTTTCTTGTTTCTGACATTACAATAATTGGTTATGTTTCGTTTGTTTTAACGACATTAACGCTGAAATTAGTAACAGGATCATTCAGGACTGACGCTTTTCAATATTACAATTCGGTACAAGTGCATGTCGCATCGTCCAAACGTGTGAATTGGAACAGCAAACATTATTTCTCAAAACAGGTTAAATGGCTCGATAGAATTGTTGTCAGTGAAATAATCTGAGTTTCTCCGCAGACATAGATTGATAGGGTTTCTAGGCTGCATATTCGAACATAATTGTTTCTTCAATATGCCTTCTGCTGTACTCATAATAAAATTATAGCAGACGTATTCCTATTAGATTCACGCTATTTTTACTCCAAGCAAGAATGACTGAATAGAGCTGATTAAATTTTCTAATAGATTTTGCTAAAGGAGTTATTGTCTGAGATGATGATAGCTGCATGGACGTTGTTTATACCGGCGCTCTGAGGGCATAATATTGTTGATAGCTATCTTGCGGCTAACGGCAGATGCATGACTACAGTCCAGAGAGGTATTCAAGGTCACAATCAGGTCACTTCGACTGCCAAGTTATGGCTGCGAATAATAAAATAACTCCCGTCTTTTATTACACTTAAAATTCAATTTGTGAGTTAAACAGGTAAAACGTGATGTTATGTAAATATAAACTTATTTTGATTGTTTTTTTTAATGCATTAGCATTAATGTTTTCCTCATGTTGTTATTGCGAATAAATTTACACTCAGTATTAATTTACTTTATGTTGTCGCCGTATTCATAGAAATAAAAATAATAAAAAATAATAAGAATTTCCACAGTCGTCTCGTCAACAGACCAATCTTCTAATATTTACCCAAGAAAGAAAAAGAAATCCGTAAAAGACATGAAAGAAAAACATAAACTACACAGAAGGAAAACGCAGAACATTTAGCCACAACAGAAAAAAACAAGTCCATAATTCACATAATAACACAAACACATCGGGAATGTCGACTCATTGCTTTAGCTGTGCCTCCCAGAATCCGTAATTTGTGATTCACGATACACGTGGATTTTGACCAACTATGCATCCCCTATTTAACTGCTTCTATTCTATTTCAAGCAAACAAGCATAAGCAAGTTCGTTTGAGCTAGTTGTCAACTCTGGTATCGAAGTTTTTAGGCGAACAAGACCTTTAACGAGTAATCACGACTGTTACTAATATCAATAATAAAAACGAAATATGCCTTCTGAAGTACAAAGGTGATCAGATACCACTCCATAACCACTAACCATCCAAATGGTGATCTGTCAGAAAGACGCTTAACGTACTAAACGCTCATCTGTTAAGAAATACGCTCTTCATTTTGCCCTTTAATACTCTTATGCCCAACGCTGTAGTCATGAGTACGTCCACATAGGTGGATGTGGCAGGTTATCACCGGTCACCTGCCGGTCAGAGAGGCGAGCGTATACCTAACTCCATATTTACCGCAGCCTCACTACTCGTAAGGGCTGGGTGTGGCTAGCCAACTAGGTTGAACTTGTTTGAAAATTAACCATTAAAATACCAATGGGAGTTTTAATCAATTTGCAGTTTATTGGCATTATCCAGGTTAAATGTTTGGTGACATGAAGGCCAACTGAACTAGCTCCTTTATTTCTTAATCCTTTGATTAAGCTGAAAAACCATAGAGAACTCGTCGTACTATATGTAGAATAAATAATGTAAGCAAAAATTAATGAATATGGGTTTATTTGTATCAACACTTTTCCAGGGAGAGAGACACATATGCCAGAGTTCGACAAAGAGAAAACATCATACCTAGATACAGGACTTTTCAAATAATGGTACATCATACTAACATTCATTTGTTTAAAGTGATTTATTTATTATTAAGCTAGATCGACTTTTGTGTTGTTGCCTGTCCCGATTGAAGAAGTTTTTTTTTTAATGTAATTTTATGAGGTTATCCATTGGTGAGTTAGCAAGGTTTGTCATGAGTCCATAAACCATATTGATATAATTATTTACATTCCTTTCAAATTAATTTAATAACTCTTGTATTTTGACACATTTTTATTGAAAGTTCTAACAAAATGTATGCTGTGGAGTTCAGCTACAAATTTGTACTGCTGGATAAATTAAGTTTTATTCCACACACTATACTTACGGATTGGCAGCTATATTTCAGCCGTCGCAGACCTTTCCCCGATCTCATTAAAAGTGGAAAGTACTAGCACATGTATTCCGCGCTAAACAAGGTCTAACATCTATTAGTTTGACTAAAGGGCGGGCGACGCTATAGCACAAATACTAACAGGCGAAATGTAAACGGTGAAAGTATCCCGTCTGAAACAAGGAGGGATCGGGTTTTGGACTCTGATTGTCGAGGTGGACAAACATTTAGAATGCTTGTCCTGTGTCAAATAACAAAGATCAAGCGACAGAAATTCCTCAAGGTGAGAGGAATCCGATAACAGATCGCAGACGTCAGCGACAATGCAGCTAAAAACTTCAATTCCATCCAAAAGTCAATTCCATAGAGTTTTTTTCTATGGAAAAATGATGAGTATAGTGGAGTTATTATATTGGACATTAAGAGGATCACTTATGTAATATGATGAATGAATTCTTTCGGTATGGTACTTAAAATGACAAACAGCTCTTTATGAGTGTTTTCTTTTTGATTTATTGGAATCCGGAGGTTGGTTAGTCCGTGGTACTAGCTGAAATACCAATAGGCAATTTTCTCGACCGTTTGCCCACATGCAGAACTTGTCGTGAATCTATTAAACCATATGTATGGTTATTATATCTGAACTTTGACGTAGAATGGTGCCACCATGTCGCGGCTACAGTTTCTTTTCGTTTGGTTTTCTTGCTTGTACTAATATCGACTTCATCATGTAGTTTATTTTGCATTGCAGTCATTCAGGTACCACCAATAACAAAATTGCTTCCACATCATATGCTCTATTAACAGCTTTGGATATAAGCTTTAAAAAGTGCTTTCATCATAAAACGGTCTTATATGCATCATGCTGGAGTTAATATAATTCGTACTCTTCGACATTCCAAAACAATTCGTACCATATCGACTGTACGAAGTATTTAAGCTTGCATTGCGGTTATTTAAAATTTAAATACCATCAATAATAAAATTGCTTTCACAGTTTAATTCACATATAAATGGATTCCATAATTTATGGCACAGTAAAGACTGAGATACAGGCTATACAAAGTGCTTTCATAGGAAAACGGTCTTAGTATACATTAAGCTGTAGTGAATAGCTGCATAGGGGGAACAGATGCGCCATGGTATTAAATTTCTACTTTCCCTCACAACGCGATATGTTGGGGCTGGGCTAGGGCTTATTAGCGTTATTGATGACGGGTTGGATAGGACACGCGAACTCTGGGAATAATGATAGAAAGCTCGTTATATAGAATGAGGATAACTTACAACTATTTTTGTAGAGAATCTAATGGCATAAAACATAGCGCACCAGCACCCAAGACGACTGTTTTGTCTACGACAGAGAAGGCAGATATCATTTTTGTCAGTCTCTGCCGTTTGTAATCTGAAAACACTTGAATGTATGTTTTAATGTCTTGTTCCAAGATTTGAAGTAAAAAAAAGAACTAATTTGTATCACAAATGAAAGCAGCCAGACCGCATCGCAGGCACATCGCACAATGTTGAAAGGTACGAGTAGGTAGGCTCCTGGCCGGTCGGCACTTGTGCTAAACTCAACGTGGAAGTCAATCAATTTACTTTTGTTCTTCGACGTATATGATATGGGTAGGAGTGGGTTTTAAATGCATGCGATAGCTTTATATATTTATTCCATTAAATATCATATGTATTCAGTCATTTGTAAATAATCACCTATAAAGGCTCGTATGCATTTGTCTTTTTCATTTTTATTTATATCAGAATTGTCTAGGTAGATGGATTAGTAAGGTGCGTGGGGCATTTCTGTTTCAGTTACACTTAGGTAGGTTATTCTAACTTATACCTATATATTTTTCATAACTTATCCCACAATGAATGTTTTTCTTTCTTTCTTTATTTTCTGAAGAAATTTTAGTATTTTCTTAGGTCGATAAAACCGCTTTCTAGATTAGACAAAAACACGTATTTAACTGTTTTGTGGCTGAGTCACCGAAACAGTTAAACTATTTGGTTGAGATTACAAGAAAAATACTTTGAATGAATTAGCACAATGGGTACTTAGATAAGGACTTTAAATCTGTCGATTATTTAAAAATCGATAGACGCAATAATTCTAGCGGCCAGTTACATGATATGGACTTACGAGTAAAGTAAATGTTGTTTTACGTTTTAGGAAATATGATCGAGAACTTGTTCGCGCAACGAACAATTCAAAAGGTAAATAAGCAACGAAAGCGACTACACAACACATACAAAAAAAACATGAATAATTTCACCGACGAGTCTTACGTTTTTTGTTGAAGAGATTTTAGATAGAAGTTAGTAAGTTATTAGAACTGTGACCTGATTAAAAAACATAACTAACAAAAGCACATGCTTTTGCTCGTCCGTGAAAGTGTTGTCCGTGAAAATCGATTAGGTATTCCGTAAATCCCAACCAAGGTACCACAACGCTCTGCTAGGTATTACTAGATTTTATAATCGACTAACCAAGCCATTTTTCCAGTAATAGCTTGTATGCCTAGTACTGGCCAGTATGGCTGGTGTAGATTTCCGGCAAAATAATCCTGACCCATTTTTGATACTGTAATTTTCTGTTTCTCTCAACATTATGGCTGTGCTGTATTATCACGAAACAATCCGTGAAAATACATGAAAATCTAAAATAGTTGTAACATGCAAACCTAGAAACATACGTTGCATTACATTGATGATTGTAGAAGATTGCAATGTTATGTGCCACCTGCTTTTTGTATGCAAACTCGCGTGAGACAGGCCGTCTCTATTACCGCTATTACGTCGGTATGACAATGTGATTGTCTTTGTCAGCAGTTTCATTGCTCATTATTATATAATTTCATGTCATTTGACAGAATTAGGCGAGATTTTTGTGTGATTGTGAACCTTTTTTTTATTTTAAGCCTTCAGGGTAAGCATTTACCGTGTCTTATTGACAACTGTTAATGTTTGTACTAACTGTTAATTGGTGTTCAACCAAAGGCATTGCTGATGAGTTTACAGCCATGATGATTTATAAAATTTTAAAACCTCTGATTCATATTGCCTTTACATATTATTAGGGACCGATGGCGCTAAAAGAACCATCATTGAAGACATACAAATCGATTGCAAAAAAGCCGCATTAAAATCCGATATGCCGTTACGTCGTCGCGGGTAAAATTGATGAAAAGTCTTATACGCTTGGAATGTTAACCGGCGGACCCTTAAATGAAACCTACAAATACCTTCAACTGATCAGTTTGAAACAAGTTCAATTAAAATCTAGGTAATTGGTACAGGTAAAAGTAATTAGCTATATTAGGTGTTTATTGCGTGCAAAGATCATCTCATGATCTTACGCCGTTCACTGATCTCCAGGGCAATGTGCTCTGTCATTCTATGAATTAAAAGTAAAATAATAGCCTGAATACAAATACTAGCAAACATCATAACAACCTAAAATAATTAACTTATATTCAACTTACATCATACTCAAAACCGTGGCTCAAGTCATGATGTAGATATGTAGATTGATAGATAATTCCTTTATTGTACCTACACCATTTCAAACACAAAAATGAATACACGTTTTGTACCAGGGGCAACCTTTGCTCCAAATAAAGCCAATAGAACAGTCTGTCTCTATTTCTAAGTCAAAACTAGATAGACTAGCAAATCGAAACACTTACTTGCAAAGGTGTGAAGGCTACAGACGAGGCGGTACCGGAAACCTGCCTCCTAATACTGGTGGCGCCGCCGTACTGCTGCTGTTTTTGCATGTTCTTCTGCAACGTCTTCGATATACGAACTTTGGTCTTCTCGTCTATCTGAGGTAGACGAACGCGGCCGGTGCTGGACTTGCCGATGGTGCCGCGCGTATAGCCAAGGTCTTCTTGATAGGCATCGTCTTCAATCTGTAGGGTGGGAAGATAGTATAATTTAGCTGGAGCACGTCCACTCGAGAGGAAATTTGATTGGGCATCTTATGCGGATTAGTTCCAAAAGCCATAATCGAAACAAAATTAGAAGGAAAACGATGAAGAGGAATGCTGCCAAATGACTGCATAATCTTGATAAATCATGACGCTGTCATGTCATACCAGCGCTAAGTAGGTAGCCTAGCATTATGCTGAGCTGATACCTTTTTGGTGCGACATTGAACTGTCTAGGTAGATTAATTAGGCAGTAAGGCGCGTAAAGCGCGTGAGGCGTTTCTGTTACAATTATACTATAAGTAGGCTGTTCTAACTTATATATTATTATTCTCATAACTTATCCCACCATCCTAACTTCCAAAAAAAATCCTAAATTTGTTGCATTTTTTTGTATGTCGTGCTACATAAATGTTTTCTATCCTTCATTCTTTTGTTTCATACAAGCTATGCCGCCACCAGCCGGTCATCAGAGCCTCGTCTGTTACTGCAGGATGTCCCGCCTGCAGGTGTAAGTTGGCGATTAGAGAAAAAGGTCTTACGTGGTTCCATTTCACCCATGGAAGGGAGCAAAATAGAAATAAATATAATAAGCAATGATTAACTTACAACTTGTCACGTGGACTGCCAATACACGGAAAACGTATGCCATGTCGCAAATGATTCTAGGTCTAACCATTAAGGGTTGGGATTTAGAAAGCCGTCGCACGAATTTAGGTAAAAAAAGGATAGTGGGTGGAAGGGATGGACTCCCCTATTCTAACAGGACCACTCCCAAAGTTAGGAATTTAATAGTTTCCGAGAAATTACGTTTTGAAATGACGAATTTTGTAGGTTAAGTACTGAAAAAATCAAAAGTGATCAAACTTTGAGTGAGGTTTATACCCCTAATTTCCACAAATAACTACAAGTAAGGTTAAATTAGGTTATGTGACTCACCAACAAGTCCATCAATACCCTGCGTTCGGCTTGTGCTTGTGTTTTTGTGTTCCTTAGTGGACTGAAATGTCTCGGGACTAAAATTAAGATTTGAATAGGGTCCATTTCGGTTCTGGCACTCGCCGGCCGCTGCCGCGGCACGCTGCGCTCGGCTCGTGCTTGTGTTTTTATGTTCCCTAGTGGACTGAACAATGTCGGACTACATTCAAAATTTGAATAGAATCCTTTTCGGACCATTCAAAGGTTGATCTATTGTAATCATGTATATCATATCGGAATCCAGAAAACAAATTCGCAAATCAAAAAAGTAAAAAAAAATGATTCAAAACACACACAGTACCCCCGCGCTTTATTAATGACCATCTTTTTATGATTTCCAAGCATGTGCATGTTACAAAACAAGCCTCCAACTCCAGTACATTAAATTTTATTTTTCAATACTTAACCTAAAAATGTTTAAAATATTAATTTCTCGCAAACTATTCAATTCCTAACTTTGGGAGTGGTACCGTAGGAATGGGGGAGTCCACCCCTTCCACCCCCTGTGCTTATTTTATCGAAATTCGTGCGACGACTTTCTAAATCCCACCCCCATTAAGTCTTATAGCGATTCAGTTTAGGCAAAGATATCACATCCCGATTTGCGATTGAGGACGCTACGAGCACGGCGTTCTCATAGCATTGTCATTCACAAAGCGCTATTTTACTTCTTTGCCTGAACTGAATCGCTATAAGACTTCGAATAATGTGGAGCCATAATGTGGGGCTCCTGCCACCTCTGTTATCGGTTCCTTCAGATGCCTCTGCAGGGGTCGATTGAAAAGGAAACTATTTATATTTTGCTCAACGTGGACATATTTCTTTAATCAGTATTTTTCGCGAAAAACGTATGGTTAGGCTCCAGATATCTTTTCGCTATAGTAGGATACGCATCAGTTAATTGCAATAAAAGTTGCAATAGTAGTCAACTGACAGTTACGATTTTACAATAATACGAAGGAAATGCAAAAAGTTACTGAGTTAAATACATTTTGTGATATATTTTTTTTTAAATACTCAACATAGACCGGACGCTAGAATTCCTAAGAGGATCCGTTGTTTACGTTGGATTACGATGTTATTTTAATCTTTCAAGCAAAAAATATTTTTCTATATCACGAATAGGGACGCCAGATTAAGTTATTGAGTAAAAAAACAGGTTGTTTGTGGAACACTACTCTTTCAAAATAATTGTATAGGTCATTATTTTTAGTGGGTAGGTAGCCAAGCAATCACGAGTATTAAAGTAAAGTAAAAGTTTATTTTGCGCAATACTATATAAACAGCTTTTAGAATATTGAACTAACCTAAAGTGCTTGCTAAATCGACTAAACTGACGCATGTTATGGATCCGTCTGTTTATAATAACCTTCCTGACAATGTTGTACAGGCCACAAATATAACGATTTTTTAAAAAAAGACTCAAACACTGGCTTATCGAGCAAACTTTTTATAGCTACGACGAATTCGTTGGCTATAAAACCAAATAATTTGAATTGTATTGTATTTTATTAATTGAATAATTGTATTTTTTGTACCTATAATGTAATAATCACTTTTGTATTTTTTAATTTGACCTTATTATTATCAATAAATAACTATTATGACTATTACTTTTTGTGCTATATATAGTGCTGTCAAAAAAGGTCCGTGCTCTATGCTCAGCATAATTCTACCTGAATTAGAAGTCTGTGTATATTACCTATTCGTTGGAAAGGCCCAAGCGAAAACGTGGATGAGCGTACACAACGTAGTAAACGGTTTGACCGGGTCTTTACTTAAAAGATTTACAAAAAGTTGTAGCAAGTATTAAAAAGAGACAAAGCTGTGTTAAATTAGTCAACGGTTTCAAAATCTTTATAAGTTAAGCCTCGTGTTTAAACTAAGATAGGTTTAATATCCATTATCCTCGTCTCGTTTCATCCAAAAGATCCGTTTTCGAACGGTTCTAGATAGATAAATCAACATAACGTTACAAAGAATACTGCATTGGGATTTATTCGTTTCGATTGTGCTTGATTCGCTTCATTGGACAAAGAATAGCGATTAGTAAGGCAGACAGGTCATTTGCTAATTAGTTCGTCTAAAGAAAAGTAGTGGTCGAAATAAGAGCGTATTACATTAGCACAGTTCGATAATCGTTTACAATGAACGTGGGGCAATTGGGCGAGACGAATACGTTTCGGCGCGACACACGGTAGAAAGATTAGAGGAACATATAACTCGAACATATAATGAAACAAAATTAAAACTTTTAGAATAAATGCTAGTAAAAATAAATAAACGTAATTATCCTACTTATATCATAAATGTATTTATATTTATATTGTGTTGTGGATGGTTTTTGCTAATTATCGGTTCCAATAAGCGGCGATGGGCTTGCAACTTGTCACGGAGAATACAAAACGCGAGCATGTGCCAAACGTATTTTTTTGACTTGGCTCTGACTGCCCCCTAATTAGTATTATCCTCAAAGTCTATGCACTGAGTATGCCCATCATGGAAAATATAGTTGTGAGCGTGTTTGTATTCTCCGTAACGGCTGTACCTACCTCTGTAACGGGTCGAATTTAGAGCCGGTATAGTTCGTGCGTGACCTAGAGTATCACATAGGCTACTTTTTATCCGAGTACCACGCGAGCGAAGCCGTGGGCAGAGACTGATAGAGTATAAATAAAGACTGGTTAAAAAAGAAAGCAAACACGCTTATGAGTATGAGGATTCCATGATTAACAATATCAAAACAATACTCAAGACACACGTCCTTTGAACTTTGATTTGCTTTATTCTGATTTTTTCATCTTAGTAGGTACTCAAATCAATCTTATAGTTTATAATTATTCTTTCTAATTTGTGGTGGTTTGAATCATTGGCTATCTATCTATTTTGACATATGCTCGTCAAACTTTTCAGCAATGTGTATTTTGATCGTAAACGTGAGCACGCGCACACAACGGGCCCGGCACGGACGTCCGCGCACTAACAGGTCTTGTGCCGGTCTATTTGCTCTGCAAAAACTGCAAGCCCACTTATTCTGGCGAACAGTGGACTCATCTGCCGCGGCCGACAGAGCGCGACGTCATATTTCAACCGCAAGGATTGCATTGTTCGGCTGCGCTCGTGAAATGAACTAGTATTTTATGAGCACAGAAGGTGACGGTCCGTGATTTGACGATAGAAGGAGTAGTATGAGCTACTGACCCTGACCAACTCTGGTGTCGGAGTTTTTAAGCCGCTCCAACGCTGCTATAACTGGATCTACTTACATTTTACCCCTTGGTATGCTAAGTTTAACCTTAAGTAAAGCTGGAATTCCAGGCACAAAAGAAAATTTATTAATCAGATTCAAATAACACCACCCTGCTTACCATACAGACCCTAGACAGCGGTTTTGTCTACCGCCGAAAAGACAAAAAATATATTTTGTTTGACAGAATAGGCGACCGAAATAGTTTTTGTCATCTCTTTCGTAAACAACGTTTGTCTTGGATGCTCATGCCACCGCAGTAAACGAACAAAACTCAGTCTTCTACTAAAAAAAAATCCCCACGACTGTAATCCCCGTGATAGACATCCTCTAATCCATACTCAGTACGCAGAACCGAAAATACCAGAGGCACGCCCAAACATTATGCTCATGTTTTGAGCATAATGTTTGGTCTTAGTAGTTACCATTCCACGTGACAGGTTGCAAGCCCATACCCGCTTTACACTAACCGATAGCATAACCCATAGAAATTTTGTATCTAGGGTGGTATAAGCACGTTGTTAATGAGCACATACATCGCTAGAATAGTAAAATCCGATGGCGCACGTCTGGGTTCCAACCCACGACCTACGCATCGGAAGTGCCAACAGGGCCGCACTATAAGCTCTTTTACTATGTATAGTCTTTGTCAATATAATGGCTTATTGAATGCGCCATGGATTCCGCAAAGATTATACCCGTGCAGGCAAAAAATACCGGTAATAATTTACGACTTAACCGCAACAGCCGCTCAGTTATTAAGTCTATTTTATTTCACAAACATAGCGTGCGTACAGCTAGTCGGTTCACTATTTATGTCATATTTGTTTTTTTTAAACATACTTTTATCTAAAAAAAATTACTTTTAAACATGTTGCCAGCCCAAAGCTTATCACTTTGATAGAAACTATTAAATCCAAATTTTCGGCAAAACGATGAATTATCCATGCGTTTGCGGCTATTATACAGGCTTCACCTTCCTAATATATTTTACAAAAAATATTTTTTTACAATATGTTATGTGAAAGATGTGTTGGGATGGCTAAAGATTACGTTATTTCTTTGTTGAAGTTATTTCAATAATTCACCGTATTAGCATCGTGTGAGAAGCGCCTCCAAAAAAAGAATAACCGCTGTACCTACTTGTAGCGTCAATTTAAATTCAGTCCGAACTCCATTGTCACTATTGTAAGTAAAGATTTACACAACTAGCTAACGAACTAGTACAAAATTTGTATTAGTTCGTTAGCCTTTCAATAACTGAATTATACCTCTGAAACTCTGATACTGTTGTATGGACGATGGACTGAGCTAGCTGTTACAAAACATTTTCATCGACATTCTATTCATTTTCTATGTCGGATGATGCGGTTTTTACGAGCATCATGTTCTTTAAATGTGCAGCTAATTGCCATAAAATATCTGGAAGAGATTTCAAAGATGGATTGCTGATTGAACGACTTTTTATGAACGCTTATTTTCCGTAGTAAATAGCAGGATATAAATTGCTATCTAACAGGGAGTATATTCAATTCTTGGCTTCATTGCCCAGTTAATTATAAATTATATTTCAACCGACGGTTAACGTTGGCCAGTTTTAGGCTTGAGTTCACCAACAAAATAAACGGACGATCAATGGTTAAATTGATTATGATGACAGGGTGATTATGTGATTTACATGCAACTTATCAAAAAAACAATTAGCTAAATAATGTTATGTGTTCTTCTATTGAATTTGACTTAAAAGTTAAATGACGCTTATCAGAATGAGACAAAGCAGTGTTTAGTTAATCGAATGTTTAATAAAACTTTATAAGGAAAGGATTGTAAATATGGAAAGGCACCGGCTTTTTCACGTGATTTCTTCCTATTATATTTCTATATTTGTCTCTTTGGGTGTTTCTTTTGTATAATATGTATGTATTTTATATATGTATATATGATTAGTATCAGTCATGAAGTTCCCATAACACAAGCTCTGCTTACTTTGGGACTAGATGATGTGGTGTCAAAATGTCCAGTTTTTTTATTATTATTATTTATATTTTAGAACTGCAACAGGAATTCCTTTTTTTGAAAGATTTTTTTTCATCCTATTAGCGTTCTTCCTAAACTCAGTCATAGCGTAACGCTCCTACATCTTGCAAACTTGTTAGACAGATATATATATCCATCCTAGTTCTCAGTATTGTACTAGTTAACAAATGGGTTGAAAGTTACACTCACGTCAGCGAAGTTCATTCTATTAGCGTTCTTCCTGAACCCAGTCATAGCGTAACGCATCTATATCCTGCAACTCGATAGGCAGATAGATGGATCCATCCTAGTTCTCAGTATTGTACTATTTAATGAATGGGTTGAAAGTTACACTCACGTCAGCGAAGTTCATTCTATTAGCGTTCTTCCTGAACCCAGTCATAGCGTAACGCATCTATATCCTGCAACTCGATAGGCAGATAGATGGATCCATCCTAGTTCTCAGTATTGTACTATTTAATGAAAGGGTTGAAAGTTACACTCACGTCAGCGAAGTTCATCCTATTAGCGTTCTTCCTGAACTCGGTCATAGCGTAACGCTCTTTCATCTTGCGTACTCGCTTGCCGCCGCGTTTTTTCCTGCTTTGCTCTATCGGTTTCGGGAGAGGTTTCACGAATTTAACTGGTGGTGGTTCCTGTGAAAGAAAGATGGTGAAATTATATACAGAGTACTAAGGACTTTACCACCCACCCGATGAACATATGACGGTGGATGACGGTAGACTGAGATTGTTCTTCATAACACTTTTTATAAGCATATGCCAAGTGAAGTGGACATTTACAGGCTGTTGATGTTGAAATACTACTTGTACCGACCCTGTGTTAATAAATCGAATGTTGAGAGCAATTTTGAGTGAACATTTTGCGAACATTTTTGAGTGAACATTTTTTTTTATAAATTTATGGACTTAATAAATACATGGTAATAAATACCACGATAAGATATATTTTTTTATGGTGTACATCAAAGTTTTTTAATTCATTCAACGACTATAAATAGTCAGATATTAGGTATCTACAAAAAAGGTCCCAACTCAACATTATGAAATAAATAAATAATACTGGTAATTTTTCACACAGCATCATCTAGCCGCAAACTAAGCAAGCTCTGCTTAGTATTACGGGAACTAAGTTATTGATATACTACTTCTATATTATTTTTTTGTAACATAGAAACGCCCAGACTCGAGACGTATATTTACAGATGATATAAACATTTGTCCCGCGGCGGGAATCGAACCCGCAACCTTCTGCGTCTCAAGCGGGCCTTCGCCCACTGAGCCACAGAGCTAGTTGCAACAATCAGCGCTGTAAAAAGGTCGTCCACTGCGTTAAGCGGCAGAAGCGCATTTAGACCATAATGCTACTTCTTAATTAAATTTCTATTGACGCAAAAGGTTGCGGGTTCGATTCCCGCCGCAGGACAAATGTTTGTATTTGCAAATATTTGTCTCGGGTCTGGGATTTTTCTATGTATAATATGTATATATTTACAAAAAAATATATATTAGTATATATCAGTCATGTAGTTCCCATGTAAGCTTTGCTTAGTTTGGGGCTAGATGATGCTGTGTGAAAAAAGTCTAGTATTAAAAAAAAATAGTTTTATCACACAAAGCTCGCTAGATCACCTGCAACTTGTCCAGTTTCTTCTCGATCCCTTCGCGCAGTTGTCTGCCGATGCGGCCGTCTGTGCTGTCGTGGCAGGCGTCCACGCGCGCCGCTAGCGTCAGCTTCGTCGACACCAGCTTTGCTGCTTTGTATCTAAGCTCCTATAACAATGAAGAAATAACAATAAGCAGGTGGGATACAAAGGTACGGGTTCGATTCCCAAAAGATTCCTGATTACATATGACGAGAATAAATTGCCGTAACAGTTTGAAACAAACACGGGAGCTAAAGTTCCTCTAACCGTATACTTTGGTAAGCAAAGTATACGGTTAGACGTTTTTTTCGTAATTCGTATTTTGATGCAACGCTTAATATAATTTACCTACCTACTTAAGCAATTGCTGCTTAAGTAGGTAGGCAAAAGTATAGTACTGTTTTTTAGGAGGTGACATAAAATTATTCTTATTCTTATTTATACCCGGGTCTGGGTGCTGTTACGGTACTCGTAGTTCCCGATAATGGACAGTTTCACACATCACTTAGGCTACTTTTTATCCGGGTACAACGCGGGCGAAGCCGTGGGCAGAAAACTAGCAGTACAACACAGTAAATAACTATTTACTACAATGTGGGAAAAAAAATCAATAGTTCTATTTTCCCTCGAATTACACTGTATGTTTATTTCCTTTAAAATTACTTTATTCTAAACTGTGTACAGGCCATAAGAGATTGTGTTTTTTTTTTCAGTTACCAATTATCTCCGAAATTGCTTAATAGATTGTTATATGATTTTATGCAATTGATTTGTATATAAGTTTTATAGCCACAAGTGCAGCGATCTTTAATATGTGGCATTAAAATCTATCTGAGAACTATCCTTGAAGTCATACAAAAATGCAACTTATTGAATTGAAATTTAATTCAATTTAATGAGCCGTTTCTGAATAACTGAAAACAAAAAACAGCAATACGACTTCCCAAGTCGTTGGAGGTAAAAAATACTCACCGGCGAAGTATCCTGGACGATCTGCGAGAAGTAAACGAAACCAGTGTGCGGTAAGGCGGCCGCCTGCGAGAATCCAGACAGCAGTTTCTTCTGCTGGCCGAGTGTAAGCACGTTGCAGGCAGGCATCCTGGATAGCTTGGTCAGACCGCCCGCTATGCCGAGGATTTTGGCAGCTGTTGATGCGCCTACAAAAATAACAAGTTTACATTTACCTTAAATTCATGAATTGATCAAAATACTTAATTTGTAAATTAAAACATAATTAAACACTTAGTTAAGAACAACAACAATTGAACATCACCCTTATTAAAAGATTAATGAATACATGAGTTGTTCATTTTCTGATTTGCACTTATGTACACTTTGACATTTCTAGATTAAGAACATATGTATACTTTGACATGTCAATGTCATGTAACTATAAAGAAATGGTTAAATAAATAAATATCACTTATGTAAATGTAAAGAAATGGTTAAACAAATAAATATCAAAAAAAAATATCACAATAACATTAAAATTAAAGGTTTTATTTTAATTTTATTGTGACATTTTGAGACAACCTTTGGATGGAGAGAATTCTGTGTGATTTTGAAGTAGCAGAGGGTGTACTTTATATTAGGTACATACTATCAGACTAATGCATGGACTCATTTATTCCACTGCAGCACCGTGATTTCTGACGATTGAAACTACATATCTAGAAACTTTGCTAGCTGTCATGTCATATGAAACAATTGGTTTGTTACCATATTCTTTGATATTAGAATGGCGGAACCTTCTAATACATTTTTTCTTTTTTCTTTCTTTTTCTATTGTGCTTCTTGGTGGTCTAACACAATTAAAGGTTACAACCTTCTGGCCCTTAACATGTTTAGAAAATTGTAAACCTTTTAAGGGCCATTCAAACTGTGGCGGTTGCAATCAATACATTCACGTAAACTTTGACAACCATTTCCCCTTTGTTCACGGCATCAGTTGGATTGGGCCTTTACAGAAATAAAAAGCGTTTTGGTTCTATTAAACACATTTTCTGAGTTTCAGATATGTAATTCTTACCAACAATAGTGGTGATGTTTGGTGCTATGAAAGTCATTCTGCTCTCAACATACTCGTAGATCTTAGATTTGTAGTTGTTCAGTTCAGCTGCCATGTCGCAGGCTTCATTTATCTCTGCAAGCTCTTCCTCTGTTAGCAGTTTCCTGAAATCATTTATATTGATAGGGACTGCTTTAAAGCAATGCTTTACCTGAATTGCCTTCAAAAATCTATTTCATGACATTAAATGTTCTTTT
Organism: Perizoma flavofasciatum; assembly: GCA_958496245.1. Taxonomy (NCBI): domain Eukaryota; kingdom Metazoa; phylum Arthropoda; class Insecta; order Lepidoptera; family Geometridae; genus Perizoma; species Perizoma flavofasciatum. Next base: position 3,894,751 of record OY292425.1, on the reverse strand, counting down.
ATAAGTTTAATGGGTCTTTATCCTAGTGTGGGGTCAGGACTATAATGGTGTTAAGTATTTTTATTTATTGAAGTGAACTTACCCCTGTGTAGTGGAAGCGGTAACTGACACAATCATAATGGTGGCTTGTGTAAGGAAACTTTGCAGTATCTCATTGTTTTTGGCTCTGTCCAGATCATTGCCTAATTCCTTCACACTCCATATGTACTCCAATGGTGTAACAATCAGTGAGTCTAACTCGGGGAATCGTTTCTGGTATTTATCCCGGACAAATCTGTGGATAATAGCTGGAAATGATAATTGGAGAACTTATAAAATTTACCTAGCAGAAGTGTCTACACTTTTTATTCTAAAAACTAGCATTTATAAGGGTTTCTTTTAAAATCACATTATGTGCGCAAGGAACGGCGGCATGCAGTGTAGATGTGATGCGAGGATGACTATCTAGATAAAGACTCTTAAAATGAGTGAAAACTAAGTTAATGCCTTTTCCGATAATATGGCAAATGAAAATTCCCATTTTACAATAAAAATAGCAGTCAGAATAAAGTATTGTTTTGGGGTCAAACAGGCATTAATTCCACTATATGGTGGTAACGGTCACCTAAGTTTCATCTGCAACACCAGGGGCATAGCTGATGTGTTGCCTGCCGTAAGACAAAGTTAAAAAGTCACATGTGCCTCTAATTTAAAGCCATAAGTTGTTTAAAATTGCATCAATTTTGTAATGAAGGTATCAAGACAGAAACCTACCAATTTCTCCATCAATCTCCACAGCAATATTATTTGCTTCAACAATTACTTGGTACTCAGGGTCTGATTCCATTAGACCAGTGACTTCTATCTTCTTTCTATTATTTCCTACGTTCTGTTCTATCTCAGTAACAACCTGTAAATTTGATAAATATAATGTGAGATTTTGGTAGTATTTTTTACAGTTCAGGTAATTTGTAAGAAACTTACCCGTTTTAGACGATCGGAATGTCTCAATTTGGCTAATTCTCTGATAGATATATTCTTTAAATCTTCTTCTTTCGGCACAACAGGATAGGGCACCGCAAACTCATTCGAAGTGTCCATACCCATTGGAGCCTTGCTGTCGATAGCAGCTTCCAGTTCTCCATCATCATTTTCTTCTAGATCAGCAAGTAATTCGTCTGCTAGAGACATTATGGATCGATAGTAATAATTTCAGGGTTATATCTAATATCTTGAAAATAGCTAAGATCATAAAAACCAAAACACAGCAAACTTAACATTCCATTCAAAATCCACAGATATTTTTTTTTTAGTTCACATCTACGACGTATTCTACAACGTATTGGTCCACAGACTTATTAGAGATCACAGATTACACATATCTAATTTTTGTACACTTGACCACCCATAGGTTGTCAAGTGTACAGAATAGTTATCGAATCAGAGAAACTAATACAGTGGTTATTTCATCAATGGACGATTGACAAAACATATATTTTTTTAGTCTATTGATAATTCCTTTGCTTGCTCGTACATTTAAAAAAGTTGGGATTTAGAAAGCACGAATTTAGGTAAAAAAAAGGATAGGGGTGGAAGGGATGGACTCCCATATATTCTAACAGTACCACCCCCAAAAAAAAGTAAAAAAAATGATTCAAAACACACACAGTATTCCCGTGCTTTCTTTTTATGATTTCCAAGCATGTGCGTTACAAAAAAAGTCTCCAACTCAATTACGTTAAATTTTATTTTTCAGTACTTAACCTAAAATTTTTTATAATATTAATTTCTCGCAAACTATTCAATTCCTAACTTTTGGAGTGGTACCGTTGGAATGGGGGAGTCCACCCCTTCAACCCCCTGTGCCTATTTTATCGAAATTCATGCGTCGGCTTTCTAAATCCCACCCAAAAAAATATAAAATGCATGATAATAATAATTAGGTGTTGAAAGTTCAAGGGTAAATAACGGTCAACAACAAAGGTTTTTTAAATGTTGTTTTTATGAAGTTATATTTTTTGTCACTGTTTTAACACAGGTGAAAAATCAAGACAATATTACACATATCGATCGTTGTCACCGTGGCTGATTTGAGATAATCACGCTCGATCACCGGAGAGGAAATATAATTGAGTGAAATTAAGTTTTATCATCAAGCTTTAAAATTACGATAAAAAATTTAAATATATTCATATCTTTATTAGGCTTCAATTTAAGTGAACATACAATCGTTATACAAGCCGTACATTCCAGGGTCGTACTTTGTCATGCTGTGTTTTTCATGGTCATACAATACAGAGGATAAGACTTTATGGACTCACTCAATAAGACTAGAGATGTCCCTTGTGTGAGCGAATGAACTTAATATGAAGAAAACCACCACAGGCTACTAGAAAAGAAACCGGTAGGTTCCGAAAACTTAGCTCAAAATGTTTAATGACTGACATTCCCCCATACCTCACTTATTATTATAATGGTATTGCCAGCAAAACAGAAAGTTCCTGTTTTGTAGGCAGTTTTTAGCTAGAACATAAGTAGATTTCTCACTTATTTCCTGGTTCGAAGGGCTAGAACGGTTTTCCATTTGAATTTTATAAGTTTGTTGAAAAGTGTTCTATTTTTTTTCGAGGCAACGTGAAATGCAAAGCCAAATGGAGTCTAAACATGCGGGCAGAATTTGTCTAATAACGTTGCAACATTGATGACGTCTTTTTTTGTACTTTTGCAATTGCAATAATTTTTCTCTTGAACGGTTGTTTGCAAAGGCAAAAAGGCTAAAATAAAATCGCGTAACGTGTTATTGAAACAGTTTAGTGGCGTACAAATTCACAAGTTAGCCACAATGGCCCTTAATCCACAGTATGATGCAATTGGAAAGGGATTTGTACAGCAATATTACGTACTGTTCGATGATCCGGCGCAGCGGCCAAACCTCGTCAATATGTACAACGTGAGTACTTTCTATGTAATTTATGCATTTCATTTGCTTTCTTCTTTCTAAGATGTCATATTGGGAAACATGGAATCGAATAAAACCATAAAATCGGATTTTAGGTTATCTTCATAAATCCCGCTTAAAAAATATTTTGCCGCAGTTTCCTCATTGATAGTAGCAGCTATCTATTGCATTGTCTCTCAGAATTTAGATATAAGTTATAAAATGAGTCATAAATAATTTAATTATCATAGTAATAGTTCATATGAGCGGACTACAAATTCACAACAAATTAGTTATCAAATCATCTTTAGTTTCTATGGTTAACATGAACTTAGGTACTTTGTATGGCCATACCTGGTAGGGTTAGCCATACAAATATACTTATCCGCCTGTGCTTTATTATAGGTTTCGGATTTTCACATTTGCAGGGGGGCGGGACAACAGACCTAATAGATAATTAATGTTTTAACTCTCTAAAACATTAATTATCTATTAGGTCTGTTGTCTTAAAACATTAAGACAACAGACCCCCCCCCCACAAATGTGAAAATCCGAAACCTATAATTATTTATTTATGCTCAGCAGCTGTAATTTAAATTCTCATGTTTCTAGCTTTCATAAAAAGTTCCCCCCTTCCCCAATTTCCCCATCTTAAAGATGAAATTTCCAAAAATCTTTACTAGGCAAACTACATTATACTTTCATTATAACATAAACTTATGTTCTAAATTTTAGCTTCCTAGACTTAGTAGTTTTGGCTGGACATATCATTTACAAGTTTAGATGTGTCTATATTTATTATTTTGAGGATTTCAATTTTTTTTTCAGGTTGAAACATCATTCATGACATTTGAAGGAGTTCAACTTCAAGGTGCTGTAAAAATCATGGAAAAACTAAATGTAAGTTACCTGGAGAGGACATCTTAAATGTTAACAAGTGGGTGAACTTGTTGAACCACTACTTTCATGGCACTCTTAATGAAAAGCTATGTCTAGCAAACAACTTCTAAATATTTATGAATTAAGAGAACTAAGACTTCATGGATTATTCCGTTAACTCAAACAAAGAGTTCATGTACAAATGCCGATGAGAATTACCATTCACACAATCACGGAGTCTTCAGTCAGTTTTGCAATCGCGAGGCGAATGAGTGTGCCGTTCACACATGTGTCTTTCACAGATTAATAGTACTAACATTTCAATATTTATTTTGCCTCTCTTCGCTTGTTTAAACTTGGTACATGATGAAGTTTAAACTTGGTACATGATGAAACATGATTTTACCTAATCCTTTGTTTCATTCTTATTTTCAGAGTTTGACATTTCAAAAGATTGGAAGAGTCATAACATCTGTGGACTCCCAACCTATGTTTGATGGCGGTGTATTGATCAATGTTCTTGGACAACTTCAGGTAACATTAATAAAAAATCTAGATTGCTGGGCAGAGGCCTGTCTCCCATCCCTTCCAGACATCCCAATCCTGTACCAGAGCTGTACATTCCACCAGAAGGTTAAAGTCTTTGATTCTAATTTTAAGTAGGAGAAATAAGATTTGCATTGGGTTGTATTGTATGATGTACATTGCATCTCTAATGCGTTGATTTTTATTTATTGAAATCACATGGATCATTTAATCATCAGCTTGTAAACAATGTGAATTTAAACAGTGAATTAAATTATGTTGATTCCTTTTGCGCGCCTAAGCATAGAAGAATTAGACAGCAAGCTATGCTTGGTTTTTTTTTATACATCAAATTCATTCTGTACTGCAGACCTCGATGTGCCACTCAGTCACAGCCCTTGCCCAAATATTACTTTGCATGTGATAGACATGAAACTGTTTTGGCCTGGTCTGTTCTGTTTTCGTAAGAATAAGAATATGGAAAACGGGTTCATTGTGACAGACATACTGTTTGTCTCTGTTTTATCTTTCTTACCTGTTCGAATTGATATGGGGTGACTCACTCTGATAGCTTTCTTTCCAATCTCTTTAATGTTTAATGGGTGTTGCGATAGATGAGATTTGAATTGAATTCTGATCTGTTTCCATTCTGATTTTTAATGGAATGGGTGAAAACTGCCTCATTTCTATTAGCTTATGAAACATGTAAATTATTATCTACAAACATCCAAGACTGTTTCATATTATGTAGTTGGAATATAGGAAGAATATGCTTGAAAAAAATATATAATTGGGTGTTTATAACACCCAACAATCACATACGTAGTGCTGACCCCACACTAGAATTCCCTGTGTCGTGGGTATCAGAAACAACTAGTACCATGGTACCACAACACCCAGACCTGAAACAAATATCTGTAGAACATGCAAACATTTTTACCGCAGCGAAAATCGAACTTGCGTCTCAGCCGTCCACGCCCCTGAGATAGTTGAAAAAAAAACATCATCAGCGACAAATAAATAAAAGATTTGCCAGACAGAATTTGACCTGTTTACAGAGGGCAAAAATTATCACAAGAAAGTGTTATTGACTTTTGTATGAAGTTATGAAGATGCATAGTTGTATTGAAAGAAATCGAACTCGGACAAATTGCGTGCAGGCAATGTTTATCACGGGACCCTCAAATGTTTATCACGAGACTGCAATCATCGGCGGCGTGGTAAAGAAAAGACATTAGGTATTCTCAGCACTCGTTCCTTCACTCGTTCCTTCTTGGTACTTAACCAACGCTGAGGCGGAATCCTCTTGCGAAAAATGTCCTTGCGAAATTATCGTAGAAAGGGAAGGATGGATAATTGGAGGAATAGATAATTTCAATGCTATACATGAAATATGTTTTGAGTGTGTGGGCGTTCTCAGCAACTACGAGTTGTGTTGCCCACTTTCAAAGTCGTCCACTTCTATTGTATCCTAGTGTGGGTTCAGGACTATTGTAATGTTGGCTTGGGATATGTTATTCAACTGTTGTTACGTGTAACAGACGGATGACGACGCCCCACACGCATACCTACAGACGTTTGTGCTGAAGCCAATAGCAAACTCATTTTACGTAGAACATGACATATTCAGACTGGCTCTACACGATGTCTAAAAATAAGCAAACGTAAGCCAATACCTTGCAGGCCTAAGCTTAGTTACACATCTAATTTCCTGCACTGGTGGCTAATCTTGGCCGTCTGCTGCGTTAAGAGCTTTAAGCAGTGAACGGCTAGCTCCCTATTCTGGATCTGAAAGTTACTCGGTGACGAACGTTCAAATGATCACCATAAGTCCGTATTCTGTGGCCATATCGATAGTAACTATGTGCAAGTGAAAATCATTTAACTTTTAAAACGTTCGTCACCGAGTGACTTTCAGACACAAAATAGGGGGCCTGAGTTCTAACTTAATCTGTTCATTATGCTATGTTATATTTTAAATTAATCCTTTTAAAGATAAACTTGGCGTAACCTTCGAATATTGCACGATGTTAAGCGGAGTTTATTAGTAATAGGGTTGTTCTGCCTATTGTAGGAAAACAGTGTGATAATGTAAAAAGACAATAACAGAACAAAAATATTGCAATCATGTTAATAAAGACTGATTTATATGTAAATAAAATACCTCATACTTACTTTAATATGCTTTCTATATCCTAAAGATAAGGAATGTGTTAAGTAAATCCAATGTTTTTTTTAATAACGATATACATTTCTAATACTTACCTATTCGTAAATCTTAACAGTGTATAAAGTTTTCTTTTAGTTGTAGGGTTTTCATAACAGCTTTTTATTAAATCACTTCTTACTCCATCACAAACACTAAAATTAATTTATTGATCCTCATCTCGTATCCTAAAAAATGGAGCTACGGATAGTCGTGACGTACACTCCTCTTTTGTTTTGTAATGAACATAAATTAATATAGTGGGTCAAGAGGCAACGCGAGCGTTCGTAGTCGCCATAACACGATAGTGTGGCTTAATAATTCTGAATTGATTAACAATTAATCCGATTAATATTTCTTCTTAACTTGCTAATGTTTTATGTAACTAACAAATTTACTTCTCTATTTCACAGTGCGATGACGATCCCCCACACCCGTACATGCAAACCTTCGTCCTAAAGCCACTCGGAGAATCTTTCTTCGTTCAACACGACATATTCCGACTGGGCATCCACGACATAGCAACCGCTTAGGACTTCCCTTTTTGAAAAGTATCAGACTCCAGTTGAGAACATGACTCGAGCTAGGACAATACGGGATTGCCAGATAGGCGCGAAGAGACCGCTTTCGCCTCATTCATCATTACTTGTAGTAATAAAAAACTCGAAAGAATTCTTGTGGTGAGTCTGACTAACGTATATCATGTCACATTTATTAAAATGGCTCACTTGTAGTAGGTACGTCATTAATGCTGTTACATTTTAGGCTGCTTCCACACCGCCAGTCGGGCAGTCAAATTATTCAATTCAATGAAAAGAGTAAACTGTTTTTCGTTTTAATGATTTTGACTTTTAAATTATTTTGAACGATAAAGTTTTTTTCCGTTCAATTGTATAGCAAAATGACGTGATTGAGTTCAAAATAACGATGGACATGCTGTAGTGTGAATGTAGTATTAGCTAGCCAGTTAGTAAAATCATTAAATTGTGTAAAAATAGTGTTTGTTTTTCATTCAAAGAAATGAACTCTTGAATCAATTTGGATGAAAAAGATTAACTCTTTTCACTTAATCTATTATTTTACTTCCTTTAATGCTGCTTTCACACTTCGCCCAATCGGACAGTAAAATTAATGAATTGATGATGTTTTCTCACCGTTAAAAGAGTGAACTTTTTCGTTCAAAATTTCTCTTTTCGCTCAATTGAATGATATTCATACCTCGACTGGCCGCGTTGTGGTAGCATTATAAAAAGAGTGACGCTAGTAAAATCATTGTTTTTTGTGAAGAGTGAACTTTTAGTGTACATCGACTCTTCATTTGAACTAAAGCAGATCGCTCTTTTCATTTAATTAAATGAAAATAGCGATTTTTTTCACTCGCTGGCGGCATGCTCTCTCCACAAACCCTTCGTAAATGAGAGAATGACGCTAGGTTAGTTTCTTACATACCATCGTTAGCTCCAGACTGATGCTGCCAGAACGGAAGAATTGTTGTCATTTCGCGCCAATTTATTGCTATGTATTTTTGTCAAAAGATTGCGCGAAATTCTCACCCCTAGATTTCTTGTGTGTACTTCACTAAAAAAGAAACAAGATACATTGCGAACTGTAGGTAAGCCCACATCGCTGCGTTAAGTTTGCGTTATTGCATCGCATGTGTCAATACAAACTAACGCCGCGCCGCTATGTGGGTGAGCCCTAACGAGTGTATCGCTATTGCATTTTTGTTATTAAGTTACTCTGTAAAGGTAAAATGTATTTATCATGGCTATGTACTCAAAGTTTGTATCTTTTGAGAAATAGAACCATGCCAGTGATCTTGCTATTTAAAATGCATCTTTTTAGTTAACTAGGTTTAAGGACTAGTAACAATTGCTCGCAGTAAGAAATTCAAAAACTTTTACGGTTTCAACAATTAATTCGATATCGTTTCGACTTACGTTAAGATGGCTAAGTGAAAGTAAGGAACTCGTTTGGTTATATGTATACCTACATTTTATATTAATAAAATACATTATAATTTTCTATTTATCTTATTTCTTTTATTTTTCCATCCATGTGAAAGAAAAGTTGATATTTATTTTAAGAACCTCTCATTTAGGTATCTGAAAGCCACTGACAAACGATTAACAAGTCAAATGATTTTCACTTCCATAGTTACTTTGGCCTCAGAATTCTTTGGCTTGTAATGATAATTTGACTTGTCAAACGTCCGTCATAGAGTGACTTTCAGATACATAATTGCAGGCTGATCAGAAATAAGTTGTCAGTAAATTTTGCCGAGTTAATCTTTAGTATTACAAAAGCCATAGTCAAGAAATGAAGTGAAGTGAATCTTTAGTATTCGTTCGTCGTATCACTAGTTATTTGATGGTCACCAAAGGTTAGGCGGGCCGAAAAGAACCATGTGGGGAAATGTTAAAAGGATTGTTGTAGTGGGTCAAAAAAATTTAAACAAAATATCGATGCTAAGACAATCATGTATTATAAATAGTCAAAAATAACAAAAGAACCACTGAAAACAGGTACATTTTTACCAATCTCGGAATTTAAGACTCCTCCTTTAAATCCTTAGACGCTACGAACACTTAACAAGTATCTGCATGCACTACTAACGAAATACACACACCGGCCGAGTGGCCACTTGTCTAAGTGAATGACTAGGATGCAACTGATACGTTCATTGCACGTTGGCGCGCCAACTTTGATGGCCTCACGACGCAGTTAGCAGTATATTGTTTGATCAGAAAGTATGATTTACATTCCCTCCCTCTCTAAAGTATCAGAAAGTATGTAGGTACTTGGTTTACATTCCATTCCTTTAGTCTCTGTAGGCAAAGCTCGACGCTCAGACAGTCCTAGATTGGCCTAGAAAGCTTAGGATAGTCACAAGATTGATTTGGGCGAACAAACGTCAAACTCGATTTCGGCACAGTTATTACATGATTCGATATAAAATCTTAAACGAGCTTAAGAAAATGTTAAAAAGTTCAATCTTTTCATTCAATGGAATACATTGAGTGCCCGACTGGCCCGCAACGTAAAAGCAGCATCACACTGCGGCCAGTTGGACAATAGATGCATTCAATCGAGTGAAGAGTGAACATTTTCGTTCAATTTAATGAACTTAGGAATCTGTTTAACCGACAATAGTTCATAATTTATACTAAATTGAACGATTTTATACTTCGGCTGGCTACGGCTTGGTAGCCTATAATGCTTCTGATCTTTGTATGCAAAGCCGAATCAAACGTGTTGAACTGAATGTGTAAAATCATGTCTATCTTAATGTTGTCTAGGTCAACCTTTGGGTGCCAGTGTACTGCTTCACTTAGGTACATCTCCACTTATGAGAATTCAAGTCAAACATTTATCAACTAGTTACAAAGTTCAACTATTATTGCTTATCAAAAGCTTTTTAAATAAGAACAATCTTACCTTAAAATACAATATGAATGGAGCGGATTTATTGTAGATTCTCATATAAAATGTAAACATTGAAAAGCCATTAAAAATCTCTCAAAACTGCTACAAGGAAACACCAATATTGAGGTGAACTATTAAGCAGAGATCAAATTAGTCATGGCGTGACCGTTACGGTCTTTAATTTTTATTTTGTACATTTTAGCCTCTGATTGCCAGTACTGTTCTGTTAAACACAGTTAATACGGTAACACAACCAACCAGTCATTAATACCAGGTATAATGTCGTAGCATCTCGATTAATTCACAACACAAACTTATAAGTACCTATCTCTCCTAGTTACGAGGATATTTTTTTACTTTCGTACATTGAATCTTTTTTCACAAGTTTATTATTTAACAGAACAGTACCACAATATACCGCCCTCCCATCTACGATGCAATTAGCGATATAATAAAATTATAGTTTGACATCACTCATTAATTGGTTTTTCAAGCTTTTTTTATAGGTCTACGATCTCTGTGACTCAGCTCTGTGATCTTTGTGTCATTTTTCGATGGGAATTTGTTAATGTCATTTTTCGATGGGAATTTGTTCCCATCATTGTCATTTGAAATGTCATTTTTCGATGGGAATTTGTTCCCATCATTGTCATTTGAAATGTCATTTTAGATGGGAATTTGTTAAGCACAAGGTCGCTTGCAGAGTTGAGTTCGTTTCATAATAACGGGGCCATAAGGCGCGTCGCTCACTGGTAAGTCGAGGCGAGGTCGCGGCGTCGTGGCACGTTTGAGGCGTAGAATTTTGAACATACGGTGGACTGGAAAGAGTTGAAAATTCTTGTATGCAGGCCGCTCACAGGATCAAGAGCCGAGATGGAGGCCTTGAGGCGAGGCATCTAGAAAAGTCGACTCTTTCAGGTTTGTCATATAGGTTAAAATTGTACGTCTTAATCGTGTCGCGACGCCGCCGTGACCTCGCCTCGACTTTCCAGTGAGCGACGCGCCTAAGAATACAATGGAATACTCAGTTAAAAGTTTTTATGAATTTTCGAGACACATAATAAAGTGAAAATTTATCTTGTAAAGATCTGCAATTTATATTTGATAGATTTGTAATCAACTGAGTAAACTGCTGGACTGGTTATACCTAAATTGGTTTAAATATTGTCCAGAAAGCAATACAAAATAAAATTTATTCCTATTTGGAGAAAATGAAAGGTCCAAGAACCATTGAGCATGTTCAGTTCAGTTCTTGAATCTATCAATCTCGACAAGAATTGTCACCAACCATCACTGAGAAGAACTAATGGATAAAATGGTCATATCAAAAAGAATTCAGACATAACCAAAAAAATCTTCAGATCAATACTCAGTACGTAAACCAAGCAGGGGTTAGTCAGAGGCAAGTTCAAACATATTGGGCACATACGCACGTTTTGCATAGTACTTTAACTGACAGGTTTTTTTGTAGTTGGTTACAAAACCTGGTTATTACGTACGCGATCATAATAGGGAGATTATTACTAAATCGAAACAAGCCAATTCAAACAGAGACCGCAAACCCTTAACAGTGTTAAATCTAGGATCCGCCTTTCTTTCTTCCCCTGGTGCCGAGCGCGACGCCGCGCAAGGACCGCATCGCCATCGCTCGGTTGAAGTGCCGCTGTGTCTTGTGCTCCTCCACGTCACCTCCGCTGTCGACTGATGATAGGATTACGAGAAGGACTCCCATCACCTGGAACAAGAAGAAGAATATAATTTTAGGATATTATTACGACTATACCATAACTGGGGAAAAGCGAGACCGTGATGTGTGGAGGAATACCGTTGCTGATGGGGTTGTCGTTCACGACAACGCTTGGTTAGTTCTACTGTCACATAAGCGTTATATGATAGCGTGAATGGTTAAAACAAAAGTATTAAGTTTTATTTTTGCTTTTACCATTCTGTGCACTACCAACGCATCTTTTCCCACAATATACAAAGGTTATCTGGAAGAGAATGTACTACTATTTTGTGCAATAAATAATTTATCTATCTATCTTCATTCGTCACCAACGCGCTGCTTTTCTTCCTACTTTACCAGGAACTCAATTTGCCTGTGAGATATGCGGTTGTAGCTGTCGCTCCCGTATCGGCCATACTAGTCATTGGCGTAAGTGCCGCACGATGATTTAAACGAATGCTGCTTAAATAATCTTTTATAGATGTAAAAGGCATATGATGACGACTATACCATTCTCCTGCTGAAGTTTCCTTGATCGTTTAGAGGTGCTTCCTCGTAATTATATCCTAAAATAATACCAATGCAATGCTCGAATTTCTGTGTTCCTGTTTGAAGGGTTATGGATGCCGGTGAAATTATAGACACACGAGATTTCACCCGTTATGTCTCCGGGTCGGCAACGTGCGAGTAATGCCTCTGAAGTTGCAAGCGTCCTTCGGTTACGGTAACCGCTTACTAACAGGTGGACCGTATCCATTTGCTGCTTTAGTAATATGAAAAAAATCTCGTATTTTTCTTTGGGAGGATTCAAAGATCTCGAGTCAAGTTTCATGTGTCCAAATATCACTTAAGATTTCATATGAATACCACGATGGCTCAGCATCATCAAATCAGCAATGGAGCCAACAATTTATTAGCATCGCAAAAAAATGGTATTATTTCCGCATAAAAATAAAACTCTGATTTTGTCACGTATTCGACGATTCGTACGTTGCAACAGCATTGATACGTGACCTTAAGATGATAATTATGGGTACCTAGGTATTATGTTGTGGCAGTTTGGCTGGTCATATATGCCGAAGAACCGACAACCGTTGAGTACACGGGTTCTTGAGTGGAGACTGCGTCTGGGTAAACGTAGTATGGGGCGCCCTCCGGCTAGATGGGCAACTTATTTTTCCTATAAATTTACGCTCGAACTAAGATCGCGAATTACCGTTCTTACCTGACTACCGAAACCCCGATAGTTCAATAACTCCCTACCGATTCAGCTTATACCTCTGACGACCTCTGTGGCGCAGTGGGCGAAGGCCCGCCTGAGACACAAAAGGTTGTGGGTTCGATTTCCGCAGCGGGACAAACAAATAAATAAATAATGCTGGACATTTTCACACAGCATCATCTAGCCCCAAACTAAGCAGAGCTTGTATTATGGGAACTACATGACTGATATACTACTTATATATATTTTTTTGTAAATACATACATATTATACATAGAAAACACCCAGACCCGAATGTTTGTATTATCTACAAATATTTGTCTCGGGTCTGGGTGTTTTCTATGTAGGTATAATACATACATACATAAACTCACGCCTGTTTCCCGGAGGGGTAGGCAGAGACTACGGATTTCCACTTGCTACGATCCTGACACACCTCTTTTGCTTCATTCACTCATTACATTACATTACATGCTCGCCGGTTTTGGGTATTCTTGACCTGACCTTTCTATATGTATTTACAGAATAAAGTATAATCTATATGTATTTACAGAATAAAGTATAATATATTAGTCATTTAGTTCCCATAATACTAGCTCTGCTTAGTTTGGGGCTAGATGATGCTGTGCAAAAAATGTCCAGCATTATTTATTTATTTACATTAACACCCCAAAATCATATTATCTACCAGGTTTCATCAAGATTTAATAAACGGTTCGGTAATTATCATCAAATATACATACGAACGCCGGATTGTATAGGTACACTCGGAAATCTTTACTCGCTGATCGATAACTACTCTAGTTACATAATAGCAATAAAACTACTTAGGTAGGTTTAGGTATGCAAATGAAACAGAGTTATTTATAAACCGTTGCAAACGATATCTAAGATTGGTACCTAAACACCTATAGGTTCAATCTTAGAACCCAAAAAATTAGCACAATGGTATTGAAACTTTTAAAAAATGATTTTTACAAATTAAACCTATGAAAGCTGAAACGATATTTGTTTGTTTATTTCATTTCGACAACCTCTGTGGTGCAGTGGGCGAAGGTCGATGATTTTTAAAAATTAAACCTATGAAAGCTGAAACGATAGTGGTTTGTTTATTTCATTTCGACAACCTCTGTGGCACAGTGGGCGAAGGTCGATGATTTTTACAAATTAAACCTATGAAAGCTGAAACGATAGTTGTTTGTTTATTTCATTTCGACAACCTCTGTGGCACAGTGGGCGAAGGTCGATGATTTTTACAAATTAAACCTATGAAAGCTGAAACGATAGTTGTTTGTTTATTTCATTTCGACAACCTCTGTGGCGCAGTGGGCGAAGGTCGATGATTTTTACAAATTAAACCTATGAAAGCTGAAACGATATTTGTTTGTTTATCTCATTTCGACAACCTCTGTGGCGCAGTGGGCGACGGTCCGCCTGAGACGCAGAAGGTTGCGGGTTCGATTCCCGCTGCGGGACAAATGTTTGTATGATCTACATTCATTTGTCACGGGTCTGGGTGTTTTCTAATGTATCATAAGTATGTATTTACAAAAAAAATGTATATAAGTAGTATATCAATCATGTAGTTCCCATAACACAAGCTCTGCTAGATGATGCTGTGTGAATATATCCAGCATTATTTATATTTATTTTTAATTTATTGCCGTGTTCCGCTCTTAAAAGAATGGGTGTCATTGAAATTACAGGTACATACAACTTTCAACTTTGGCAGGCGACCGCTTACTCCCTTGGGCCATATAACTCCAAATATCAAAACAATCCTACTACTATTATGAATACTATACTATACTATTATATATGTTTGTTCCTCTTTCACGCAAAAACTACTGAACGGATTTTGATGAAACTTTACAGTAATATAGCTTATACATCAGAATAACACATAGGCTTCTTTTTATCCGGGTACCACGCGGGCGAAGCCGTGGGCAGAAGCTAGTAATTTATAAAGTTATCAATATCAAACACCCTATGAAGTTAAATTCTCACGCCTGTTACCTTATCAAGTGTCCAAACCATATCAATTACATAAAAGATAAGGGGCCCAATAAACAATGATAAACAGTGTTTACAATGGACCCATGCTTCCGTTATTGTTTTTTGCTATCTCTGTTAACTTGTTTAAAGTTCATTCATTCGTTTTCTTAGACGCCCTTAGTAACACACAATCCCTACGCCCCTAATGAACGAGACAATGGCGTCGATTCTTCTGAACATCAAGTAAACTTAATTATTTTTATCTATCGCTCTCTTTTACTAACAGTACCTAACAAAAGAAAGAGGTTAGAGGAGAAGTTTTCCATACAAGTTAAGGATCCGGCATCGCTCATAACTTAAATTCAAAGTGCGTCCAAAAATATTCTCTTTTTGGCTGATGCAGGCCCGCCCGTGCTTGCGCGATAGCAATATTATAAATTTGGTGGTGGTCCGTAATACCAAAAAAGATGAATGAAAACAGCAGAGGGATTAAACTCGTCAGAAACAAAAAAAAAGTCTTTAAAAGACTCTCTTCATCACCGGTACAGCAGAGGAATTGAACTCGAAAGTAGCTACAACTGGGATGAACATACATTGAACTAGTTGAGAATTTTCACCATTAATGTCTTCGTGTCGAACTCGTCAGAAACAAAAAAAAGTTTCTTTAAAAGTCTACCTTTATCACCAGTACAGCAGAGGAATTGAACTCGAAAGTAGCAACAACTGGGATGAACATACATTGAACTAGTTGAGAATTTTCACCATTAATGTCTTCGTGTCGAACTCGTCAGAAACAAAAAAAAAGTTTCTTTAAAAGTCTACCTTTATCACCAGTACAGCAGAGGAATTGAACTCGAAAGTAGCAACAACTGGGATGCACATACATTGAACTAGTTGAGAATTTTCACCATTAATGTCTTCTTGTCGAACTCGTCAGAAACATAAAAAAAGTTTCTTTAAAAGTCTACCTTTATCACCAGTACAGCAGAGGAATTGAACTCGAAACTAGCAACAACTGGGATGAACATACATTGAACTAGTTGAGAATTTTCACCATTAATGTCTTCTTGTCGAACTCGTCAGAAACAAAAAAAAAGTTTCTTTAAAAGTCTACCTTTATCACCAGTACATCAGAGGAATTGAACTCGAAAGTAGCAACAACTGGGATGAACATACATTGAACTAGTTGAGAATTTTCACCATTAATGTCTTCGTGTCGAACTCGTCAGAAACAAAAAAAAAGTTTCTTTAAAAGTCTACCTTTATCACCAGTACAGCAGAGGAATTGAACTCGAAAGTAGCAACAACTGGGATGAACATACATTGAACTAGTTGAGACTTTTCACCATTAATGTCTACGTGTCAAACTCGTCAGAAACAAAAAAAAAGTTTCTTTAAAAGTCTACCTTTATCACCAGTACAGCAGAGGAATTGAACTAGAAAGTAGCAACAACTGGGATGAACATACATTGAACTAGTTGAGACTTTTCACCATTAATGTCTTCGTGTCGACAATGCGCGAGTGATGCCTCTGGCGTTGTAAGCATCCATAGTTCGCGGTTACCGTAACCGCTTACCAACAGGTTAAATGACGATTAACAGCGCCGTATTCTTGTTTCTCTAGTTGTATAGGAGTGACCAGCGAGCTACTCACCAGACACACGATGATAAGCAGCGTGTATACGTGCACAGACGCCTCGGGTATGTTCTCAATGTCTTTGAGCGCGGTGAGCGCCGGCTCGAAGTCAGGTCGCAGGTCCAACGCGTGTCTGAGGTGGACTGCCGCTTCCTGCAACGCAAATTTCAATTTCATTTTATTTGCGATAAATGGCTTATTAAAATTTATTATAAGCCTGATGTTTCTCACTGCAGGGCAAATGCCTCCCTTGTCTCCTTCCATCGGTTATTAATTACAGAAGATGTTATAAAAATATTAGTGTTGTACAGCCATGATTAATTATGATAGCATGCATAAGTTGAACCATCAAGTCCCTAAATTATTATTAATTAAGTCGCGGGACAAAATTTTTGTATCTGTGAATATTTGTCTCGGGATCTGGGTGTCTTCTATGAATAATATTTATGTATTTACAAAAAAAAAATAAGTAGTATATCAGTCATATAGATCCCATAATACAAGCTCTGCTTAGTTTGGAGCTAGATGATGCTGTGTGAAAATGTCCCGCATTATTATTATTATTATTAAAAGGCTTATATAACAATTACTATTTTCCCTAGAACCAAAAATTCAAAGTCATGTACCATTGGTTAGTGTCTCAATGAGCGATGGGGTCGCCTCTGACTACCTCTAACTTGGTACCCTCAAAGATCTCACTGAGTATGTATCTATGGATGTCCAATCCATCATGGGGAATAAAGTCGTGATCGTGTTTGTTTTGTTGTTATTTTATTACTTATTGCATACAAAAATAATACGAGAGAAGAACTTAATGCTATTCAATAAATATTCAAACAAAAAAAACGGCAAAATAAAATATTGAGATTTTTAAGCATATAAGCAATCATCCTACACCTACACCTACATCTTTTTTGAAGATTTCTGCAAAAACTCATTATCCTACTTAGATACTAATGTCATGGGACACCGAAATCATCATCAATGTTCACTTTTCAACCATATAAAGTAGAGAAAGACTATAATTTATTAGAGAATTTGATGTCATGTTTTGTTGCATTCTACGAGCTAAAAAATACCTTAAATACTCTATAATAAACCCTTGTAATTTCTGATTGCCTCATATGCTTATCTAGCGGTGCCACAGCCGCCCTCGGCCCCCGACCGACCCATCGCGTCGCATCGCCCACCCGCACTATTACTTTTGTTGAGAGTCGTCGCGTCATAGACCTTTCCCAAGAATTGGACTATCAAATCCAAAAATATTTTTTCAAATCCGACTGGAAGTTACAGAGATAAGCGCGTTCAAACAAAAAAAACATATATGCATAAATAGGATTGTACGAAATCATTTTGAGTGCAACATCTAATTTCACGCGTCTTTCCTGTCCCCATTGGCTACGTTTATCATCAAAGCACTCGAGAACATAACTAACATTTAGATGCGTCGCCACTTCCTGAATCTAAAATAGTCGTGAAGTTTTTGTTGACGGCCTACTTTTAAAGCGTTGGCTTCTTTGGGTGTTGAAAGGTTGATTTATTTTAATACAGAAATGTTATATACAGGCACTCTTAACACATTTCTATGGAAAACTGTCAATAGATTTATGCTTAAGTCTAGGTTTATATTCCATCTTAAACTGAGTCGAAGTCAGTATAGATTTTGACATTTACATTGGAAACTATTTTGTAGTTTTTTATATGGAAACATGAGTGCGTTTTTGGACATTTAAACGAAGCTACGTCTAACTACATTGGACTGATGAGATTTTTAGTGAATTCCAATATATTTCACATCCTGTATTGTAAAAGGTATGTTGCAGACAGGATATTTAGATGTTTCCGTTTTTTTGTTTAATAGGCTCGCGTGGAATTTCCTGATACATTTAAACATTGGCGTTACTGAAGTAAACAAAGTGATTAAATGCGGCTGTAGGTAGAATAATATTAGATGACTGAAATACGTGATTGAGACGCATAGACAATGTACAGCCGCGTTCATTAGTTTACGGACTACATTGAAAACATTTAATAAACATGTTAAGGGCCGGGCCAGGTTAAGTGGCCGAGCCAGGTTTAACAGTAACCCGTAAATGCGAGTGTTATATTTACACGGATGCATTCGTATGCCCATGATTCTCCATGAACAGAGATATTATAATGATGATACATTCTTAGATACATACTCAGTGAGTAGATCAGTATAACAAGTAGGGGGGTAGACGGAGGCACATCAAAACATTACATTTAGTACATGCCTGATTTGTAACCGCTTACTGGAACGATAACTGATGACAGATACCTCCTCAAGATGTTTTCCTTCACCGTTTCGAGTAAGCGTTAATGCACAATTGCACACTTACATTTTTCGAGTGGAAAAATCCTTTCATGAACAACGGGGTCGTACCCACGACGGTAAGAGTCGGAGTACCGCCCACTAGGCCAACGCGGTCACTTGAATTTCTTTGATTACTTGTGTAAAATACTGTTGCCAAATGGACTGTTTTCCGACGGCTAAATCTCCAGCGAGCGCCGTGTGAGGTAGACAGAAGAATTACAATGTGACAAGCAAACTCACCAGGTTTAAAGGTCGTTTCAGGTTTAAGGACCAGGTCAGGTTTAGAAGCCTGTGGGTATAAACGAGGGTTATTTACCTGGTAGTGCCCGTATGCTTTGAATATCTCGCCCAGTGTGAAGTACTGTTGCCAGGCGCTGCGGTCAGGCGGCTGGACCTCCAGCGAGCGCCGTGTGAGGTAGACAGAAGAATTACAATGTGCAAACTCACCAGGTTTAAAGGTCGTTTCAGGTTTAAGGACCAGGTCAGGTTTAGAAGCCTGTGGGTGTAAACGAGGGTTATTTACCTGATAGTGCCCGTATGCTTTGAATATCTCGCCCAGTGTGAAGTACTGTTGCCAGGCGCTGCGGTCAGGCGGCTGGACCTCCAGCGAGCGCCGTGTGAGATAGATCGCATCGTCGAGATATTGCAATGTGAATAGCACTCGTGCCAGATTTAGGAGTACCTGTACGATAATAATTGAATACGTCATATAGTTTATCAGTGTACATTTTTTCTGTCAACTGCTCTTTTTATATCCGAGATACAAGCTCACGCTTCGTTTGTTTCTAGCAAGAAGTTCCACTTAGTAGTTAGTAGAATTTGTTTGATTATATCTGAATTGTGAATCGAATTCTTTGGTTGTAATGAATAAAAATTTCATTTATTTTTATCAGTAATAATGACTTATTTAGCCAAATAATAGAATTTCACAGACATATCTGAGTCCATGTCGCCCGGAAAAGCTTGAGCTGTGGCACTGGAAACCGTTCTCTCTCAATTAAATTGATACAGTAAAATTAAACGAGTAAAATTTTAATCTAGATTACTTAAGGTAAGTACCTTATGGTATGCAAGGTTTAATACCTACCGTATGTGTGATTATATGTAATAGTGTGATTAAGAGAATGTGTGGGTGTGTTAGGAAACTATATGCGAGCGCTCGAGTATTCTGTTAAACTAAACGACCTCTGTGGCGAAGTGGGCGAAGGCCCGCCTGAGACGGTGGAGGCTGCGAGTTCAATTCAATGTTCGTATGATCCGCAAATATTTGTCTCGGGCCTGGGGGTTTTCTACATATAATTATGTATGTATTTACAAAAAAGATGTTGGTATGTATATAAGTAGTATATCAATCATGTAGTTCTCATGTCACAAGCTTTGTTTACTTTAGGGCTAGATGATATTGTGTGAAAATATCCAGCATTAATAAAAAAAACTTAGTCTCATAAGTCTCAGAATCTGTGTTTTGCAGGTGAAACCTATGTGTGTAAATCAAGTAAAGGATAAAGTAAGTTAATATCAAAATCAATGATACATAGCCGAAACCACAAGGATGACTTCTGTATAAGACAATGAAACATGTAGAAACCACAAAGTAAAACCACACATGTAGAAAAATATCAGTGTTTTAATACCTTCAATATTTTTATATGATAGATATGTTTTATTGCTCACGTCCCGATAATATATTTTATATGTTTGTTATAGAAAATTGTGTCTTAGCCGCTGTTGCCAGCGGCTAAGCACACGTGGAGTCGTGTTTTTTTAAAATACCCCATTCCCAAATTTCACTCCCTATTTGATCTATTTTCGTTAAAAACTGGTCACCCTAAATCAGGGTCACCAAAATATCCAGTGGCAGGTTGGGGCACAGATATTATAATGTTTGGGGCTAGGTGATGCTGTGTGAAAATGTCCAGCATTATTTATTTATTTATAGGCAAATGAGACTTTTACCCGTCATGTCTCAGGATCAAATGCGCGAGTGATACCTCTGGTGTTTCAAGCATTCATAGGTTATGTTAACTGTTTACCTACAGATGGGCAGTATGTATGTTTGCTAGATGTATAAAAAAAATAGAGCAGTGATGTTTTGTAGTAACTATCGCTTACCTCTGAATTATATGGTGACACAGCCAGCGCTCTTCTGAAGCACTCTATAGACTGTCTCGTGTCCCCTTTGATCCTCCAGAAGTTCCCTATCTGGTTGTAAAGCTGCACTGATTTCGGCTTCTCTTTTTTGGCTTTTTTCAGCCGTTTTTCCAGCACATTTATATCTGACTCAGTCACACTATTCTTGTATAACTTCTTTTTTGTGAATATGAGTGCAACCTACAAAAGGGATTTCAACTGTTTTACAGACTATCACTTACTTATATCAAACAACAGTTTAAAATCTTTATAAAATTATTTTAAACTGTTGTTTGGTTATATTGTTTTGTTTTTTTCTGTTGAATTTGAAATGATAAATAACATAAAGAGAACAAGTGTTTAGTTATCAACTGTTAAATAATTTCTACAAGTAAATGCCTGGACAAACTGACGCAGTGGTGGTTCAAGCTAACTTAAAAAAAAACACTTTCGTGTTCATGTTTGACATAGTCACCGCATCAGTTTGAATAAAAATATAGTTAAATAGATTTTTATAAGATGTTTATAATGATTTTTTTCATTACCATTCATATCATTAGCTATTTAGTGGTCATCCTTCATAGAGGCCCTATGTAGCAGATATATTTTTATTTCATAATTTAGTTAATTGCTTTTTATAAAATGTATTTAATATTTTTTTCTTTATTTTTCATATTATTAGATATTTAGTCATCCTTCTTGGATGGTAGATAGAAACCGGTGTGGTGTAAGGATAAATGTGCAGGTAGGCCCCTTCATTCACACTTAATTTTTATTCAGAGCATTGGATATTTATTTACCATTATTTGTGAGTTTTACTGAACTAGTGAGAAAGAGGGTAGATTGATTCATTTGCCAATAATATAAATCAGGAGACATCGGTTCCTTCTGCAATGGTGTATGAAACTGTGCCAAAAGATCAGGTAACAATAAAATTCCCAAAGCATGGTAAAATCTTGAAAATATGGCTCATTACTACTGGTTTTGGTCCATTTTGCTGACATTAAATAAATCACGGCCATGATAATAGTCCATATTGTTATATGATATTCAGACATTACAATGACAATTCTGTAGTGAAAGCTTACTTGTGGCTCAGGTACATTGGGATGTCTATGGCGTCTTGCCACTCCGACTAGATTATCATAGTAAGTAAAATTGACCGCTTTCCCACAATCTAAGTACTCGTCATCCGCATCACCATTGGCTTCTGCCGGTGAAGCTTCATCACTTTCTGCAGCTCTACAAAATATTTAAAAAAAAAATTATAGTATGAAAGTCTATTTATTTTTAAGTGAAAATGAAAATTCTGTTTGCAATTAAATTCTTTATGCCCTGAAATATTTGATTCGGTGGGACTTGAACCCACATCTTTGCCTCTAATCCTGGGGCATTGCATTGGCCAATTACGCCATGAATCTAGTGATACTGTGTCTAAATTTAATATTCATAGTCAGCACTATAAGCTGAATAGTGTGCTATAAGCTTGGATTCAGTGCCAATAAAGTCTGAAAATTCAATTCTAGGGTAAATTTTCAGGCTAGTGATATGATATCAATGACTACACTGAATTCATCATCATCAGCCTGTAGAAGTCTATTGCTGGACATAGGCCTCCTCCAAAGAGTGACATGACATAGGTCTTGAGTCAGCTGCATGCAGCAACTTCCTTCATATAAATGAGCCTGAGTGATCTTGCATTCCAATTACTAGATATTTCATCCACAAAATAACACTTTTGGTACACTTGTAAGAGTTGAGTTCATTTTATTGAGTATAATAATTAAGAATGCAATAAATTGTTCTAAATTTTCCAAGTATAATTTATTTCTGGACCGAAACGGAGAATCAAGATGCAGTAATTAGTAATTTGTGTTGGTATTTTTTCAAGCTTTTGCGTTTAGTAAATATAATTATTGTAAAGTTTGAACAGGTCTTTATTTCATTTACATTTTATATTATTCTACCTACATTAATTTTAATTTTCTAATTAATTATAATATCTGTGCTTGTACTATTCTACTAACCTCTGCTGTTCATAAGCCTGGCAATCCGTACAGAACATGTCAAATCCATGTTTAGTCCAAGTATTACCATATGCATACACTGTGGAAGTCAAAATATTGAAAACTTGATCCTCTTCTTTTATTCTACCTTTTTCAGCATCATCCTAAAAGAGAGATAGGAGTCTTCAGATCCTAGATTTAGTTTTAGTGAATAAAATTCGTCATTGTGTGTTATAAATTAAATTCAAGGCAAACAGCGTAAGGACTTAGGACATAGCGACAAAAGGGCACAATGCAAACCTCTAAATCTAGTAGGTACACTGGTTATGTAAATGTTGCACATAATAATAGAATCCTGACTGACCTGCGGCAACGTATTCCCGTCTACGATAGTGTCTTCATCAACGTTGAGCTTCCAAACATTAGAAGTACGGGAATTAGTAACAATAATTTGAAATGAAAATATATACAGAACCAAACAAGTCAAGTAAGGTGAGTCCCACATTTTCGTAAATATCAACGAAATTAATCATGAAAACTGATTTAGTTACGAGCAAACGAAGGAAGTTTCACACAAAATTAATTATTTTAAAACTCGAGAATAGCTGTCTGTATTTTTTTTACGAAATCCACAAATAAATCGCGATGCAACGACAGACGACGGATTTCGTTTTGATTTGACATTCTCTTTTTTTTCATTCGTTCATTCATCAGTCATTCCACCATGAATTTTGTTGACATTCAAATAGGGTTGTTAAAAACCGGTATAGATAGAATGAAAAACTAAGCTACCTTTTATTGTGCTTAATTTGTTTTTTTTGCTGGCAGCACTACCACAGATAATACAACTTAATCGCAAATCATTCGTTCAGTTTTGTGAAGACAAGTTAGAAGAGTCAATGTCAAAAAATTCGACCGTCAACAAAAGGAAATTTTCGTTGATGTTTTGCTTTTGTTAGTTTTTGTGAACCGACAATGTTTCCTTGAAATAATGTCGTAATTTTCATCATGAAACCTGAAATAAAACCCAAGAGAGAGAGGACGGGCGACAACTGCCGGCCATTCAAACTATACGTATCCGAATAAAATTATGTTAGTACACGTCTCGTGCTTCGTTTACGATTTTCATTTTAATTTTTAATTTTACAGCTCATCAAATACTCAGTTTGACTGGAATAAGTTTCGAGAGAAGGAGCATTATTGTAAGGCACCCCCAAATTACAGATAAAATTTCTGAACATTACAATGTCTTTATACAAACTCCTCTAATTATTTCTTTCAGGGTTTTGTGGAACTCACAATAGTTCCATTAAAGGATAACTTGCGCATAATTCGCCTTAATGCCAAGCAGTGTCGCATCTATCGCGTGTGCTTGAATGACCAATATGAAGCCAACTTTCAGTATTGCGATCCTTTTTTGGATATATGTCAAGCTGATCCTAATACGTAAGTAAATTATTTAAATAATCATATCATTGTAGCGACATCTCTCGCCATATGATTAGACTTCTTTACATCTCAAAAACACAGGTGAAGAGCAACTAACTAGGTACTGATATACAAAGCGTAGCTAAATCCTACCACATACAATCCACAGATGGCCATTGAAAAATCTAGATCCTGCAAATAGTCTAATAGCTGAACATATATGATACCTCAGACTGCATTCTTAGGACCTAGGGCAAGTGGATAGGATTGTATCAGCCTGGTGAAAGATCTTCCCTTTTGCAAATTGAGGACACATCAACAACTGTTCTTCATAAAATGAAACCATGATGCATAGTAGTCCATGAAGTTACTCACACATGTATTTACTGACACAAGTTTATCTTTGACATCATCTCCTTAACCACTGTTACGGAGAGGATGTCAAAGTCACTACTTAAAAAGGGTTAATTATACCAAAAAATGCCAAGTCCTGTATCACACACCAACCAGCACCTAACTTATAAAATAAATGTGTTTCATAAGATTTTGAAATTCTACCACCTAAATGTTAAGTTTTGGTTGTGTTGCTAATCCTACTAATATAATAAATGCGAAAGTCTGTATGTGTGTGTGAATGTTTGTTACCATGTATCTCCGTATCTACTAAACCAGTTTTGATGAAATTTGGAATGTAGATAGTTTAGGATCTAAAATAACACAGGCTAATCTTATTTTCGAAAATCAACCCCTAAGGGGGTTAAACAGGGTGGTAAAGTTTCTATGGAAAAAAATATTCCTTGGTTTTATTCACTCAAAACTTGGTACACATAAACTTTAAAATAAGTAATGAAATACTTATTTTTTATTTTTTCAAAATTACCCTTTGGGGGTGTGAAATTCAGTTCTAAGCTTTGTAAAAATTGTAATCCTTGGTTCGATTCATTCAAAAGTTGGTGGACATAGTTTGAAGCCTGAAGACGGTCATATGCTACTTTTATTAACATACCATGCAGGTGAAGCCTCGGGCAACAACTAGTAATCTTCATAAAGGCTGGACTGATTTGTATGAAATTTAAAGCAGGTATAGTTAAGCAGTATACATATAACACACAGGCTCCTTTTTAAACACCATGAAAGAAGAAATAATGAAAATATATTTATTGACTTCAAGTATCACCACACAATACAACATACCTATGATGAATGAAATACAAACCAAATAAACACAAACACAGATAAGTGATGAGTACCATGCAGGCCAAAGCTGTCTTCAGAAGCAAGTTCAAAATAAAGCACTCACTGAAATAAGTCACACTGACAACTTTTGATTATTACTAGCCTGTCTTCATGTATAGGTCTCCTATTTATTATGCCATTCTTTCAGTCCATTGCAAATTTCGTCTATTAACTCCTAGCTCTGCCATAGAGTTAGATAGAGTCTGCCATCCTAGTTGTCCATATAGGATTATACAGTATATTGTAAAAACGGGAATTTTCACGTACTGCACTATTGGTGAAGGCACCGACTAAGTTTCGACTCATTCCGAGAGTCTTCATCAGGGTGAGTGGTTGCGACTTTCTCCTTCCGCATCGCGCCGTGCACTATCCAGTAAAACGCACCAGTAGTAGTGCACGGCGCGACGCGGAAGGAGAAAGTCGCAACCATAGTGCAGTACGTGAAAATTCCCGTTTTTACAATATGAATAGTCAAGTTCACGATAGTTTTTGGAATAAGATTATACAGTATTTTTAAATTATGATAACTACTGTTAAGATTGTACCTACATGTATAATAACATTTGTTGTATTCAATAAATAATTTAAATTTCAATTTCTGCTGTTATGTTTTGCTTCATTTGACAACTTATCTAAGAGAGAAGTGTTTATTTTTTATCATAAACAGACCTTTTTGAGACGTTAAGCTCCTGATGGTAAGTGATGATAACAGCTGATGATGGAGTACAAAGGTCTAAAATATACCTATTCACTCTTGCCTTGAAGATACGAGGCTTTTTTGTACAATACAATATATAAAAAACGGTTTTTCGTGGATGGTGAATGATGAAACTATTGGATATAGGGTAATAAACTGGGCTATTGCAAGAGTATATGCTTAAGGAATGGTTGTTGGG
Organism: Perizoma flavofasciatum; assembly: GCA_958496245.1. Classification (NCBI taxonomy): domain Eukaryota; kingdom Metazoa; phylum Arthropoda; class Insecta; order Lepidoptera; family Geometridae; genus Perizoma; species Perizoma flavofasciatum. Next base: position 3,868,185 of record OY292425.1, on the reverse strand, counting down.
CTATGCAGGATGAAACGGCACCTGCCAATTCTGACTCAAATTCAAATCATTATTTTTATTATTGTATTTTATAGGAAAGACAAACAACAGTAGTCTGTTCTATTCCTTTGCCATTCTCATTGTTAAGGCCTTTCCAGGAGATCATTGGAAGTATTCTCCAGCTACCACCTAGCAGCTGCACAGAAGATAGACCCTGACCACAATTCCGGGGAGCTCCACATACAAGTGCCAGATGAGGCTGCTCATTTGGTGGGGGAAGGGCGGGGTCTTCGGATCGGGATAGAATTCTCATTAGAATCCCCGCAGGGAGGGATGCACTTTGTCGTACCAGAAGGCGAAGGAACTTTAGTTGAGGTAATATCTGAAATATTTAAGTATGAGTTAAATGGAGTAGTCACTGAGACAGCTTTTAGAATTAGCAAGTCGAAGTGGCAATGGGCAGGCCATTGCTAGAATACCTATCTTCCCAATATACTTGTACTTGGTACGTGTATTTGTACTTATTGTAAAATGCTGGTTGTTAAAACAAGCCAAATATATTCTGTGTTTTATTTGTATTTTCCAGAAATCAGCCCACATGTACACATACGGCCACTCGGCTCGTCTATGGTTCCCGTGTGTCGACAGTTTCGCTGAGCCGTGCACTTGGAAGCTGGAGTTCACGGTGGACGAGAGTCTTACGGCAGTTTCGTGCGGGGAACTCGTGGATGTCATCTCGACGCCGGATCATAGGCGGAAGACGTTTCATTATCTGGTGAACACTCCGGCTTGTGCACCTAATATTGCCTTGGCGATTGGGTAAGGTTAATTTTCATAGTGCTTTAGTCGCTCTGGGGGGCTAGATAAATACCTCACGCTTACCTTTCCTTTCACGCTAACGCAAATTTATCAAGGTAAAACTTGGCAGATGTCATTTCCATGACATTTCCACAGCTAATGTCATTCCCATACAAATTAATCTTTCCGCAGGCGTTAACGACAACAGAAAGTGGTATTTGTCTAGACCCCTGGTCAGTTTTGTAGAAATGGCAACCACTGGGGATAATAGGTTCAGGATTGGTGACCACGTACAGGACTACGCAGTGTAGGAAGATTGATAACATTTTAAAGGATGCAAGAAGTCAATGGATGAAGGTAGACAAGATCCCACTAAAGTCAAAGTTTATTAAGTTTATTCATTGAAATCACAAGTATCATTAGAAACGCCATTTTAAAAACTACGTGAATTGATGGTGTTAAAGTGAATTTACATCGATCTTGTGCAAGCCTAGAAAAATCAGGCAACAAACGCTGCTTGTTTATTAGGGTTCCGTAGTTACCAACGAAACCTTATAGTTTCGCCATGTCCGACTATCTGTCTGTCTGTCCGCGGCTTCTCGTCTATTCCATGGAGTGAGGTGTCATTGTTTAGGTCGTTAAAAATATTGCGCGTGTGAGAAAACAATTTTTTGATTCAGGGATTTGCGATATATTATGTTTTAAAGTGCAAATTCACTCCATTAGTTTATATTATAACAATGTTAAAAAGAAAACTATCACAGCTAAGTAGGCTTTACAAGTTAACAAGTAATAGTCGACCAATTAATAAAATGTACTTGGAGAAGTAAAAAGGATAATTTCGTACAAAATCCATAGAAAATTACTCAGATGAAGTCGATAGTTGTGTAAAACAGGTAGTAAATATAAGTTTATGGGCAACTACGGAACCCTACACTGCGCGTGGCTCGACACGCACTTGGCCGAGTTTTTCTTGATTCTTCATTCACCATATATAGTGTGGTGCCAATCGAACAAAGTGACTTATTTATAAATTAATTGAGAAAAAGCATTTAGTCAAAAATGAAAATTAAGCACCGTTAAAGGGGAGGTCTAGTGTGGGGTCAGATCTATGTATGTGACCGTGGGTTTCATACTATTTTTATACTAATATATTATACGTACCTATTATTAATAATGTAAAAGGTACGGTAAATAGTAGTGCTATTCGTAGGTAACGTAGGTACCTATTTCTAGTTTTTAAGAACCCGTCGTAAATAATTAGGAACGTCTCTTGCGATTTTTGTTTCAAACTTGTCAAGATAAATAGATGATTTTTGATTTTTTTTGTTGTTAATGATGATGAAGCTAACCCCTGTGGAGTTTCTCCACTGTTCATAATCTACCAGTGCTCTTTTGGTTTATTGACAGTCTACTAATTGTCCACTGAGGGTATTATTTTTTATTATTTTTAGACCATTTGAAACCTACGTCGATCCATTCATGAACGAAGTGACTCACTACTGCCTGCCAAATTTGATGCAAATCCTAAAGAATTCAGTACGTTTTCTACATGAGGCGTTCGAATTCTATGAAGAGACCTTGTCCACGAGATATCCATACCCTTGTTATAAGCAAGTTTTTGTTGATGAGGTAAGTTAAAATATTTATGCGAACTGGCATATTGAAGTGGCGATGGGCCGCTCATTTAGCTAGCAGAACCTAGAGCGGTTCTAGGTGAGAAAGGTTATCAAATTGCGACCACGAACCGGATGGCGATGGAGTGATGGCGTCTTAAAAGTTGCGGGAATTGGTGTATGGAGGTGGCCCAAGATCTTTCGTCATGGCACCTTTTGTACGATCTCTGTGGCAAAGTCTGAGATGCAGAAGGTTGCGGGTTCGATTCCTGTCACTGGACAAATGTTTGTATGATCTGCAAATATTTGTCTCGAGACTGGGTGTTTTCTATGTATAATATGTATGTATTTACAAAATAAAAGAATAAAACAAGTATATCAGTCATGTAGCTTTGCTTAGTTTGGGGCTAGATGATTCTGTGTGAAAAATTACCAGCATTATTTATTTATTGCTTTCACATTGTATTTCACATATTGTTTATAGGTAGGTTATGTTATATTGACCCGGTCTAAGGGGCAAGAGATAGACAGGAGCTAAAGCAGAACCTCGTAACTTATGCTAGAAGCTCGCACTTGCCACTATCTGTCATGATTCTATGCTAACTGGACATAGCTCACTAGAAGTAGTAGAGCTTCTTGTGAAAGAGCTTTCGACTTTATTTATTTATTTAAGGAGAGGTCTTTGTCCAGCTGTTGGCTTCTACAGGCAACAATGATGATGCTGATCCACAATGCAATGTTATTTACCATCAACTGACATGAGCTTATACGAGTTATGTATTTTTTACAACATTTGAAAATCCGTGACGTATTTTTCCATCATTGCTTCTTAGTGCCATCCTTATCCTCAGAAAACTAGCCAGATTGGACTTAGAAATAAAAAAAGCTCTAAATAAAGGTTTGCAATAAGAGGTTGTTAGTTTGTCTGTTACCATATTTCCGAAACGGCTTATCGGATTGTATCTAGAGCAGTTTTTTCAGATTTTGCAGATTTTGTTTGTCTTCAAAGAACTATTTCTAAGATAGGTTTTATCACCATACGTCTCCAGAGGGCGCTTTTATACGTGATGGGGTACAAGTCGACAATTTTACATTTTGTAAAAATATACTATTTATTTTTCGATCTTAATAAAGCATTTTTCTTTCAGACAGAACACGATTCCACAGCCTACACAACAATGTCTATCTTAAGCACACATCTTCTGCACTCGATAGCCATCATCGATCAAACCTACATCACCCGCAAAGCAATGGCTAAGGCGGTGGCGGAGCAGTTCTTCGGCTGCTTCATCACCATGCAGAACTGGTCAGATCTGTGGCTGGCCAAAGGAGTACCGGACTATCTCTGCGGACTGTATTCTAAAAAGTGCTTCGGAAACAATGAGTATCGGTATTGGATTCATCAGGAATTGCAAGAGGTGCGTTAATAAAGTGAAATAAATCCTAAATTATAAACGCGAAAGTTTGTGAGGATGAATGTTTGTTACTCTTTCACGCAAAAACTACTGGACGGATTTTGATAAAACTTTACGATAATATAGCTTATACATCAGAATAATACATAGACTACTTTTTATCCGGGTACCACGCGGGCGAAGCCGTGGGCAGAGGCTAGTATTTAATATTTCATATATATTTATTCCTAATACATAAATAAAATAAAATAAATATTAATAAAAAAACGTGTTATTTATCTAATTCTGTAATACGAGTTTCACGAACTGACTGTTTCATTCGATGCAGTACGACTATATTTTTAATACTATACTATTTTTTTAATACTTACTTTATATTAAAAAAATAAACGAAATACAATTGGCCGTCGTATCGGTAAAAGGGATCTCTTCCAGGTATCAGCAAGCACGGAGCTCTTAATTTTGATCAGGCCGGAATGGTTCTTAATTTGTGTTATTTTCATTGAACTCTGACGTAACGTTTTAATTATATTACCGTGAGAACAGCTTTCTGTCGACGCTCTAAGTCATGACTCATGACTCATTTTCTTACTTTCTAGGTGATAAGCTATGAAGAACAGTACGGGGGGATAGTCCTGGATCCGTGGCAGCTTCCAGCGAGCGGCGTTAGGGTAGAGTCAAAGGATTTCTTCTACTTCCCAGTTAGAAACGTACAGACTATGTCGCCGAGGTATATTGAGGTAAGTTAATTAAATAAATAATGCTAGACATTTTTCACACAGCATAATCTAGCCCCAAAGTAAGCAGAGCTTGTGGTATGTGAACAACATGACTGATATATATATTTATAAATACTTCTATAGTATACATAGAAAGCACCCAGACCCGAGACAAATATTCGCAGTTACAAACATTTGTCCCGCAGCGGCAATAGAACCCGCAAGCTTCTGCGTCTCATGCGGACCTTCGCCCACTGCGCCACAGAGGTTGTTATGGGAACTACATGACTTTTGTGTATACTAATTAAATACTTTTTTGTAAATACATACATACAATACATGAAAAACACCTAGACCCTAGTTAACTTTGTTGCTGCTGGGATTCTAGATGCAATAAAATATCTAGAAGTTGTAAAGCTTCTTGTGAAAGAGCTCGTTCGGAGAAGTACTACCACCATAACCATACTTATTTCTACCGCCATGCAGAAATGCTTGCATTGCTGTGCTCCAGTTAGGGTTAGAAAGGTTAAGATACCGGTGAAATTACAGGCACATGAGACTTTCACCCTTCTTGTCTCAGAGTCGGCAACGCGCGAGTTGCTGCTGTTGTCTGTTGTTGTTAGCGTACGCATAGCTTACGGTAACCACTTACCAAAACGTTGGCCGTATGTTTATTTTACCTTAGCTGTATCAAAAAAACAACCATATTATAAAAAAAAAAATCCAAAAGCTATCGTGAACTTGACTATTCATATTGTAAAAACGGGAATTTTCACGTACTGCACTATCGGTGAAGGCACCGACTAAGTTTCGACTCATTCCGAGAGTCTTCATCAGGGTGAGTGGTTGCGACTTTGTCCTTCCGCGTCGTAGTTCGTAGTCGCGCGTTCGTAGTGTACGGCGCGACGCGATAGCGATAGTGCAGTACGTGAAAATTCCCGTTTTTACAATATGAGCATATTAATAATATTAAACTTACCTGCTATATTTACACAGCTATATTGCAGTTGTAGCTGCACGACCTTTTCCATTTTTTTGTTTACAGCTGAAAATCAGCGTTGGGTGTAAACTCATCCAACACATGCTGAGCTGAACACTTTTTTGGCACAGACTACATCCAACAGCCTTATTAGACATGCGCCGAAGAACAATAAAATTATATTGTGTTCGTTTTAGATTTAATATCTCTACTTGTCGGGTTATGTATTTTTACCTTTATTATTGTTTGTGCCAAACCTATCCTATCCTACCGGCTGCGCCACATGTGATGTTCAATGAAAGATGGACTATATGATGGACTATAGATGGACTATATCGCAAACTGGTTTATTGTAGATAGAGACGCATGAGCAGCGAGCGCGTTTATTTTATTCTATTCAATTCTATTCATATCAATAATGATAATGATGACAATAAACGAATTTGTTGAATCCTGCAATGGAAGGCTCATTCTGTGATCATCCCCATGTTTTCTGTTGCCAGATAATGAGAAAAAAGTCGCACCTCGTCCTCCGAATGCTCGAACAGCGGATCGGACAGGAGCTTCTGTTACAAGTCTTCAACAAGCAATTATCTCTCGCCACTAACGCGGCCAACACTAAAATAGGCAGCGGCATGTGGGGGCATCTACTTCTGTCCACAAATCTGTTCGTGAAAGCGATATTCACGGTGACAGGGAAGGATATGGCGGTGTTCGTGGACCAGTGGGTTAGGACGAGCGGACACGCTAAGTTTCAACTTACGTCCGTTTTTAATCGGAAAAGGTGAGATCTGTGCAATGCTCAATTACATTTTTCCAAACTTATATCGTAACACTTCTTATGATGTTCGAATCGACGACCTTCATATCGGAAATCGGTTTTCGATCACTAGCCCAACAAGACTGGTAGTAACTATACGATTCTACTAGCCTCACGGCTTCGCCCGCGTGGTATCCGGATAAAAAGTAGCCTATGTGTTATTCTGATGTATAAGCTATATTACTGTAAAGTTTCATCTAAATACCTTCAGTAGGTTTTGCGTGAAAGAGTAACAAACTTTCACGTTTATAATATTAGTAGGATATTACTGTGAAGTTTAATCAAAATCCGTTCAGTAGTTTTTGCGTGAAAGAACAACAAACATCTATCCATCCTCACAAACTTTCGCGTTTATAATAGTAGTAGGATAGGATATAACTTCGAAGGTAAAAGATAGTTTGTATTTATAGAATTTAAATTATCATGGTTTGGTATCATTTGAGGATATTACGTCTATACCACGTATTTCACTATTCTTCTGCTGACGTTTCGTTGACCGTTTAGAGGCCCTCCCTCATGAGCACCGTCCGCGTCCACGCGATTGAGATGGGAATATAAACATATAAATAATGATAAATAATGCCGGAAAAATTTCACACAACATCATCTAGCCCCAAACTAAACAAAGCTTGTGTTATGGAAACTACATGACTGATATACTACTTATTTAGTTTTTTGTAAATGTATACATATTGTACATAGAAAACACCCAGACCCGAGACAAATATTTGCAGATCATACAAGCATTTGTCCCGCTGCGGGTATCGGACCCGCAACCTTCTGCGTTTCAGGTGGGCCTTCATCCACTGCGCCACAAAGGCCGTCAATATAGGTTTCATTATTTTCTGTACACGATCCTACCTCTACAATTACCTCTTTCTTGCTCAAGGTTTGATGGAAGAAAATTATTTTTAGGGTTAAGCTCGCCTTTGTCCATGTCATTTAATTCTGCCTTTTTGTAAGTGTTTATTTGTGTTTACAATAAAGAATAGATTTGTGTTTATCATCAACCTTTGATTCCTTTCAGAAACACAGTGGAGCTAGAAATCCGTCAAGATTGCGTCCACGAACGTGGTATCCGCAAGTACGTCGGCCCCCTGCTAGTACAACTGCAGGAGTTAGACGGTACCTTCAAGCATACCCTGCAAATTGAGAATACAGTTGTAAAGTCGGATATTACATGCCACAGCAAGAGCAGAAGGAATAAGAAGAAGAAGATACCATTGTGCACGGGGGAAGAGGTTGATATGGACCTTTCTGCTATGGAGTAAGTCGATTTAGGATTCATAATTTTTAGTGGTTTTTACAGGTTTCCACAAATCCCCCTTAAGGGGGGATACTGTCATTCGTCTATTGCAGCATCCCTAGTGAGTTGTGGCGTTAAAACCTATCTTAGAAACATCCTTGCAGTCATGCAAATTGATTGCGAAAACCGTATTTCAATCGGATAAGCCGTCAACCCTCGTTACTAGTTTGAGACTATCTCGGCGGGCCGATGCTATTTCGGCGTAACATACATTACGCTATTTCAAAGTATAATTTCCCAGCAACTCGTCATCAACAGTTTTTAGAAGTCCACTGCTGGGCATAGGCCTTCCCCAAAGAGTGCCATGACGAACGATCTTGAGGCACCTCCATCCATCTACTTACCGCGACCTTTTGGATGTCATCGATCCATCAGGTGTCATCGATCAATTCTTAATCCGAAACGCCCATATCTAACTTTATACTTTTTCCAGTGATTAAATTTTTTTATACGGAACGCCTATCTAAAATTTTATAATTTTCCAGCGATTCCCCGGTCCTTTGGATACGTCTCGACCCCGAAATGTCTCTCCTGCGCAGCACAGTGATCTCGCAACCCGACTACCAATGGCAGTACCAGCTGCGCCACGAGCGTGACGTCACCGCCCAATCAGAGGCGATAGACGCATTGCACAACTACCCCGAACCGGCCACTAGGAAAACATTGACCGATACGATTGAGAACGAACAGACGTTCCACAAAATCAGGTGCAGGGCGGCGCATTGTTTAACTAAGGTTAGTGAACATTTAAACTTTCGCGATCTCTATATTAACTCGCGCGAGTTAATATAGAGAACGCGGTAGGCGGTATGTCCTTCATGTAGTGTTCACTTCAGGTGGGAAAATGCCCACGCATTTCCCTACTGCCATAGGAATGGCGAAAGGGGGTATATTGTGTGACTCGAACCCATTAACAGTCCCCAACTCCCGGTTAACAGTCCCCCGCTGAGATGGAGCAAGATGGGGTCGCGTTAGCATTCACCATCTCACATAACCATCTCACATACAAATACATAGTCCTGACCCAACTCTCCTGTATCGTGGGTATAAAGAACTACGAGTACCGGGGTACCGCAGAACCCAGACCCGGAACAAATATCTGCAGAACATTCAAACATTTGTCCCGCAGCGGGAATCATACTCGCACCCCTGCGTCGAAGCCGCCGCGCCATCCAGGTCGTAGTAGTCGAGGTATAGTAATAATAGTAATAAATTGTTTCTCATAATTTGGTAATCAGCCAAACGCACTCCCGCTCCTCTCTTCATAACACATAGGTTAGCTGGAAGAAAATGCTAATTAGCATTAAGTTCGCCTATGTACTTGTTTTATCTTGTGCAATAAAGCATTTTCTATCTATCTACAGTAGGTCGGCTACCTAAAGCTAGCACGTTCACAGCACTCACATAAATACAATTTCAATATACAGTATGTTTAAAAATAAATGATATTGGTTGAAAATGACAAACATTTTACAATATGTGAGTAGTAGTTAGTCTACTCTGGTTTTAGTAAGGTTGGGTGGGATGTGAATAAATATGTGTTATTTGTGCTATATACTATGTTTTATTACAATATTGACACGTGACTGATGCTAACTGATGAATGCAAAAAAGAGCACATTTATAAACAGTAGCAAAAGCAAAACAATAACTGTTTCCTTCATACTCATAAGGTTAAGAGACGGGCAGACTTTTTATGATGCGCATGCAGTGCGACATCACGCCGCGCGCTTATTCATAGACACTACACAAGCGCAACGTGTAAATGTGATAAACGTGCCAGCTTTAGTTAACCGAATTTATATCTTGTTTCCAGGTGGCGAATGCTATGATCAGCACATGGGCGGGTCCGCCGGCTATGCTGACGATATTCCGCAAAATGTTTGGCTCGTTCGCTGCGCCTCATATCATCAAACAGAACAGCTTTGATAATTTGCAGCATTACTTCTTGCAGAAAACTATACCGGTGGCTATGGCGGGTATGTCTTTATTTGATAATTCAAATCACTAGTCTCGCTTATCTATATAGATAATATTAGTAGATATATATCAGCTTCAGATTCAGTAGATATATATAGTTTTTTTTTGTTTGAACTCGCTAACCTATGAAACTATCATGCGGATTAAAAAAAAAATTGCCCGAGATGCGATGTGGTGGGCTAGGGCGGCCGTGGCACAGTTAGTCTATACTAATATTATAAAGAGGTAAAGTTTGTATGTAATATCTCTACAATTTCCACAAATATTTCACCAATTATTATCCCGTTTAAATAAAAGGGCTTTTTGTAGAGGCCAGTTTTGCAACCGTAACTCTTTAGTGGATTGAATCCATCTTTACGAACGCTACTTTTCATCGGGCACTTTTTAACCGCGTATCATGCGGGCGAAGCTGTGGGCAGTTGCTGGTTCTCGTTAAAGAGAACGAGTGACAGAAAGAGATAGACAGAGAGAGAGCGAGAACAGAAGATGATTTCAGTAAATCAGTAATCACGCTGAGCCAAGGCCTTTTTGACGTACTGCAGCACACATAGACAATATACCTAGATTTTAATTATATTATTGAAAATAGTTAACTGTATTTAATTATGGTTTATTTTTACTACTGTATAATTGTTGTATTTTGTATGTGTGTCTGAAGTTCAAATAAAGTCTTTTATCTATCTATCTAAATCGTAATCTTTCACAGGTCTACGTAACATTCACGGCATCTGCCCGCCCGAAGTGGTGCGTTTTCTTCTAGATCTGTTCAAATATAATGACAACTCTAAGAACCATTTCTCGGATAACTATTACAAGGCTGCTCTGGTTGACGCGTTGGCTGCCACTATCACGCCTGTTATATCGGTCTTGCAACCGGTAAGTCTTCATTGTATCTCGTAAATTAATGTCTCTTTACTGTATGCAATTTATCGAATGCCATCTAAAAACGCATTGGACAGATTGCATAGTGTAAAGGCAGAGGGCGTAGTTTTTAAATGGTCTGAACGGATAATAAACTTTCGTAGTTTTAAAGAAATTTGCAGAGATTTTAGTAAAACATCCCAAGAATTTGTAACAGGCTGGTAACAAGCATATCGTAGCTTGGTTGGTATAGTCCCTGCGTATCAAGTTGGAAGTCGCGGGTTTGTAGGTTGTATTTTCGGGATATTATAAAACATCGGGATTCATTAATTACTTGGAATATTTACTACTTGCAAAACGCGAAAAATAATGTTTTGACGTGCCTCTGACTCATACTCATACTTGATATCCTCAAAGATCTATACGCTGAGTGTGCTTCTTAGGCCCGAATTCATAGTCAAATAGGGACTCCCCTAGGGGACTGTTGAGGCGCTAAGTAAAAATTCAAGTACGAATTCAACCTTTATGCACCCAGCCATATGCGAATGCTGAATGATGGATTTTGGGGGACTGTTCAACCCCCGACTGTGAATTCAAGCTTTAGTGAGCTCATCATGGGAAAAACAGTCGTAGCGTGTTTAGTAGTTTTTTATAAAATCATGAAGTTCGAGAAGTTAGTTTGTTTCGGTCGAACAATTTGTTTTAAAAATATCTTTATGAGTGCTGCGCTTATTTTACTTATGAATATTTGCCTTTTCAGGGGGCACCGATAACAGCAGACTCATTATCCGCGGACACAAAACTAGTCCTAGAAGAAATAACCCGAGTCCTCAACTTAGAGAAAGTGCTGCCTTGCTACAAGAATACGGTCACAGTCAGCTGCCTCCGCGCAATAAGACGGCTGCAGCAGTGCGGCCATCTACCCAGCACGCCAACCATATTCCGAGCTTACGCGCAATACGGACAGTATATTGGTGAGTTTTACCCCTTCAAATACTGACTGCATCTGTAGAAATAACCCGAGTCCTCAACATAGAGAAAGTGCTGCCTTGCTACAAGAATACAGCTGAACAGTCAGCTGCCTCCGCGCAATAAGGCGGCTTCTAAAGTGGGTAGAAACATTGGTACGTTCCTGACGAGTTCGTGTCGCGAGGTGCGATACGAAGCAGCGTCAGGATGAAACCGTAGGTGAGGGTTGGGGGGGAAGCGCCACTGCTCCACGGTACTGGATGCGGTAGAGCGCTAGCGCAATCTGCTCAATCTCTTGTTTTTCTGAATAGATTTTAATGCTGCAGGGATGCAGATGGCCTTGGTCAAGTGCACCATTTAAGTACTTCGGCTTGGGCCGTTGCCAGGGGGGGATGAACTGGAGAGAAACATCCCGGTACATATCTGTACCGTGAGTAGGCGGAAGTGGGGACGTCGATTCCGCTGGCGGGCTCGGTGTATCTGTAAAATGTTCACTCTGTCGGGATTTGATGACGTCACCACCGCGTTAGCGGTGCTGATGGGGCCTCCAGGGTCTCCAAGAATGTGTCTTGGTCTACGTAGCGTTTTCAACTCGGACGGTTCGATCGAGTAGTCAGAAAAATGAAAGGTGAGATTTGAACTGGGAATCGTCGGGAAAGATTTCGACCGAACCAGTAAGCCATGCTCAATTTCAATCAGTTGCCGAGGCCTTATATAGCGTTGCTGTGTGCCGACGACGCACGAGCGATACCGATTATGGACGAACGTTGTTGTTGCTTGCGTTTAATCTAATAGTGATTCTACAAAACTTTTTTAGATGTCCGTATCGCCGCGTTCGAGTGTCTAGTGGACTTCGTGCGAGTGGACGGGAAGCCGGAAGACCTGTCTTCGCTGCTGACCGCGGTGGAAAGCGACCCCGACCCGGGCGTGAGGCACGGCTTGGCGCGGCTGATGGTCAATATGCCGCCGTTCGAGAAAGCTGCGAGACACAGATTGGACACTGAATCCGTCGTACACAGGTATAAGTGACAAACCTATTTTAATCATTTCAGAGACAAGGCACTGACTTAGCCGTTGTCTTCAAAGAAAGATACGTGAAAATTACCGTTTTACAATTTCAAGCATCCCAAAAGCTTCGGTATGAGTCTGAGTCGGTGTCATTGATAGTACAAATAAGCTCACGACTTTAATCCCCATGATGGAAGTTTTAGATCTATAACACAGTACGCAGACCCGTGAGGATACCTAAACCATGGCACTATTTTTTCAGGCTAGCTATGTTCAAAACATAGCTATTAAAATAAAAAAAGGAACATTTTTGAAAATTAAAAAGTTTAGTATTTTTCAAAGTTTTGCAATCAGTAAACATCATTAAAAGTTTTAATCGATTGTTGCGGTAGTTGCTGCTTCTGCCTTTATTTTTGGACGATAGCTCCATAATACTGCAGTCAGTCCGTGACCACGGCTGTTGCAACACAGTTGAAACGTCGGTAAAACAATAAAAAAGGTAAACGCGATGAAGACTCGATTAAAACTTATAATTATGGCAAAGTTTAGGTCAAGTTGTAGAGTTTTTGAATAATAAAGTGTCATGGGTTTCGTTCCCTATTGCCGTTATTCTAGTGTATTTAAGGGGTTGGTCACCAATCAAGAAAAAAAAAGCGATGATAATATATTATTTCAGATTATGGGGTAACATAAATAGCCTTCTATCCAACGACGCGAGATTGCGTTGCGACTTAGTTGACCTATACTATACTCTATATGGGCTGAAACGGCCTATGTGCGTGCCAATCGTGGAAATACAGGCGATGATGAAACAGATGCATCATAAGGAGAGAGAGAGACTTGAGAGGGAGAAGGAACGAGAACGGGAGAGGGAGAGGGAGAGAGATAAGCCGAAGGAGGAGTTGACGGTGCCTTTGCCGGCTATTAAGCAGGAGATTGTTGATGATGTAAGTATTTATTTTACGACAATCTAAATAAAAAAAATTGTAATAAAAAAAACCTTTAGTAAAACAAGTTTTTTAAAACTTTTCGTATTCTTAGCAAAATCTTTTCATTTGATACCCATATCATGAGTGTGCATTAACATAATTTGTCCGCCATTTTTGGGAGTCCGCCATATTGGATTTTGAATGATGTCACTTAGCTGACCATGCATTGTCATCTAAACCAAACGTGTATATTTCAGCTTAATCTGTTCGAGATAACTGGTTTAAAATTCAGTTGCAAGATTTGACCCACACATACTATCTAAAAAGGATTTGAATTTAAAGCTCCGAATAGAATGAAATTCGGTGCTTGCGTGAGGCAGTAATGGCCGCAAACGCATTAATAATACCTAGTATTATAATATCTGTGATAATTCTATGTTCGTACTTACGCGACTGAAAGATATAAAGAATGCGTGTCTGTGACCTAATTTCTATCTACTCGGTGTCCGGATTATTCTATTATGATAGGTAGAATTGAAATGTATTGTGTTTTGCTATCATTTTAGTGAAAGTATTAGCGACTATAACATTTTGTATATTCATTGATATCCTGAACTCTGTCTATGTATCATCTGTGGATGGTGGGTGATCTTTAGGTATTAGGTGCATTAGTAGCTAACGACAGCTGTCGCGGAAGTGGGGGGCAGAGGGGGCCAAATTCCCCCCCCTAAAATCCTGGAGATTGAAGGGGTGAACAAAGAAATTTGTGATATTAATATGGATATAAATATTATGTGAACTACATGACTGATATATAACTTATATACTTTTTTTTAATACATACATATTATACATAGAAAACACCCAGACCCGAGACAAATATTTGTACAAATTATTATCCATTTTAACAGATTAAATAATAGTTGTCCAATTTCTTAGATTAAATTCGAAGCGGAAGTACCGGACGCGGAAATGCTGCTCCCTCCAGTAATAGACCGGCCATTGGAACCGTCACTGGACCTGCCCGTCCCACTTGCCAGTATAAAGGAAGAAGATGCCAAGTTGGACGGAGGCGGAGGCGTTGGGGTAATGTCCGGCTTGCCCATTGATCTACCAACGCCTATGAGAGTATTTAGCGTAAGTAACTGACGTTTTTTTTTAATAACAAAATAAACACAGTCACGACTGTGATCCTCAGATACTCAGCACGTACATCTTAAGTTCTAACGTATTCAATAACAGAAAACACAATACAAACACGCTCACTCAGATCCATACTCACGTAGATCTTTGAGAATACCAAGTAGGGGTAGATTGAGGCACGTCCAAATATGATATTTGGCACATGCCAGCGATTTGCATACATAAGTATTAGTTATAAATAGTTATTGTAATTTTGACGGACGGACGACTTATGCTCAGCAATAGGGTTTCGTTGGCACCCTTAAGATACCTCTGTAAATGCATTCCAATAACACATGATGGCATGATGGAGGGCATCATGCCACAACCTGTGTTATTGGAATGCATTTTCAGCGCAGTCACTTTTTTATATTATAATCATCTTTTTTTATTGCTATCAGAAAGGAATGAATATGTCACAAATTCGTAAGGTATGTAACAAAATCCTGTCACTTCGAAAGTTTCGATAGGAAGTTTGTTCCTAATAGGTAAACGACGTACGGCTGACCCGATTTATATCATTTAGAAATAATTTAAGTCGCATCCTGAAATAACACAGGATAATAATACTGGACATTTTTCTGACAGCATCATTTAGTCCCAAACTAAGCAAAGCTTGTATTATGGAAACTACATGACCGATGTACTACTTATATACTTATTTTTTTTGTAAATACATATACAAATATTTGCAAATCATACAAATATTGGTCTCGTGGCGGCTATCGCTTCTATATCTTCTATAAGCAACACGTATTTTCTGTAGGCTAATTCTTTCCGAGTATATTCCCATGTTTGTGTTTTTGGGTTCAAATAAAAATATTCTTTCTTTCTCTCTTTCTTTCTTTCTTTCTTTCTTTCTTTCTTTCTTTCTTTCTTTCTTTATTTCTAATTATACTGATTATTCAACAAAAAAAGACACCGCACATAACAGTGAAAAGAACTTAATTTTCAGCAACAAGATACGAAACGGGAGTTCATATCGGATAACGCGGCACCACTTCCGGGTATCCCCGGGACTTCCGGTCCTATCGGCTTCGAGCCTGGGATGTTCCGGCATGGAGGCCAAGACGACATGGGAGCACCTAAGGTAAGCTTCCCTCATTAATTCGTATTCTTAATGACAACAATGATACGTTAAAATATATATATTTTAGCTGTATTACATATTTTAAGCTAAACGAAAAAGATAAGATTGACTGGCGGATATTGATTTTGACGTTAAGACAGCCCATTCATTGTAACGTTGTATGTTTATGAATTCCTGAGTTTTTGTATTTATATTCGGTGTGCATTAAAGACTTTATAAAAAACCTGTAAGAATAACCAGATTTGCTTTCTTGCTTTTCTTTCCTGGCTTGGTCGCGGAGAAACAATAAAATCGACGTTTCAAAGTGATCCTTGTGATTTAAATTAATAAATTACATTTGACTTAGATTTTGACTTATGAATTTTGACTTTGAAAAATTATCCATTGTATGATATACGAAACAAAGGCGTAACGTCACACTTCGACACAATTCCCAGTCCTACACGCATTTCGTCACGACCCTGTCGTAAAAAAACGATTTTTTCAATGATGTCGTAGTCTTCAACTGCTATTAACAATGTCTCACATGGTCAGTCTGACCCGATCAGGCAGTCTGACGGCAACAGAGATTCACAATCCGAAGGACGCAGACTTATTGATAGTAAGTATAGTTCGATCCAACCGTCTGATCGTTTTGATCGTTTGTGGCTTCACGAAACACGTTTCAAAACCGAAAACCGTTTTCAGGCAAAGAAAAAGAAGAAGGACAAAAAGAAGCACAAACACAAGCACAAACATAAGCACAGCAAAGACAAGCCCTTCAAGGAGCATCGTGACAAATCCCGACCGCCTTCTAGCACGGATCATCTAAGGATCAAGGACGAGACCAGAGAAACTCTCAGCTCATTCAGTTCTAGCCAAAGTCCTTCTGAAGTCATGGATCTATCTTCCATGCCTAGCAATATGAGCTTCTAACAGCCTATAGCCAAGAATAGTCTGATATGTTTCACAACTTAGGCGGATACGAAACAAATAGCATAATAAGTCCTTCTAGGAACATCGTGACAAATCCCGACCGCCATCTAGCAGGGATCATCTAAGGATCAAGGACGAAACCTGAGTAACTCACCATTTCTAGCCAAAGTTCTTCTGAAGTCATGGATATATCTTCCATGCCAAGCAATATGAACTTCCAACAGCCGTGGCCAAGAAAAGTCTAATATGTTTCTCCACATTGGATTGAATTCACCAACAAAATAAACGGACTGTCAAGTCTAATTATTGATTATGAAGACAGATTTCCATTAAAACCTGTGTCAAAAAGCTTTGATTCGGACCTAATCACCCGTTATTGTATTGTTGAAATCTGGCCTTAGACGGATACGAAACAAAGAGTATAGACAAGTCCTTTTAGGAGCATCGTGACATATCCCGCCCATCATCTAGGACTTGACCTTATAACTAGAAAGGAAGGAAGGAACTAGAGAAAAATAGATATTAATTCAGTTCTGCCAAAGTCTTCCAGAAAGCAAGAATATGTCATACCTATACGATATGACCTATGGAAACGAATTTAAACCTATGATCATATGCACGAACAGATTTAACAGCTATAAACATTTCGTAAGAGAGCAGTCAAAGATTATCGCGAAAATCTGCATCTACTTGCAATTTAAATTGTTTACTATTGCATGGAAAATAGGCTAAGAATTTAATGTATTAAGAACATGAAAATGTTATCATAAGTAAAACTTTTACAAAGATAACAGTTTTGTTTCAATATTTGTACGATTCCTTACCTCTTACGCAATAATTTATTATCGAGTAGTAGGAAGAATTTATTTCCTTACACACTGATACATACATACATACCTTGCCCTAGGAGATTAAATATTATAGACTAGTAGTGTTGTAATGTGAAAGAAATCTGTCAAACGGTCTGTGAACCATCACTCCATAATTTTATCAGTTTTATAATGTTGTCTGCCTCTATCCATGGTTATGACAGTTATGGTTAAAAGGACAGGGCTAGAGTTATCGACGCTAAAGTTAGTGATTTTGATAGAGGGTTACTTTACAAGATACTGCATCCGATACTTGATTATCGTACGACATAATCAATGTTTTGGTGGATGTAGGTAGCCGCAACTCGCCTGAGGTGTGCATAAATTCATATCATACTTCTCGGTGAAAAGTGTAGGTACCCTTTGTTCCAAGGAGTCACGCAAGGACCTTTCGTTGCCTCACCATTTTTATTGGCTATAACTTAGGTACCGTTGAAGTAAACATTCTCAACTTAGAAATAATACAATTAAAAAAAACATCATTTTGGTCGTATTTATTGTATGAATTGTATTATGCCTTCTCACAGCAAATGTGGTGGGTCATATGCTTCCTGGTCACGCCACCAATTTTGCTCTGTATATCTCGTATTTTTGTAGTATTTTTAAAAGCTAAGTTCAATTATAGGTACGTTTACTAATATCTCTTCTGTAGGTACTTTTGATTCAATCTTGTTAAGATAAAGAAACGCTGTTTAATTTAATTAGATTTTTTTATTTGAATTACTTACAATATGCAAACGATTAATTTTATATAATAGAATAAACGATTATTTGGCACAAACAATGAAAACACAATGGGGTATATTGTATTCTATTTTATGGTAGATAGAAGCTCATGTCCAGCAGTGCCATGCGTATGATTATGATAGTGATGGACAGTTATATAGTTTTCCGATATTTCGGCAATGTTACATGCGCCAATGTTCACGAGAGAAACTGAATTTGTTGGCAGACGGTCTAACACCATTCTGACTATTAAAATTTAGTGCATTAAAGTTACCTAGTTAAGAAACTCTATGTTTTATATCGAAGCTATTTGCTACTGATATTGGGGGAGGACGGAATATTAGCGCGCTACTTACCTTCACCAGGTCTGCGGCGCTTTATGCTGAGTCCCATCACAATTTGTCGCTACTTACCACATCAGCAGTCCAACCATATATGTATATACTTAATTAATAAGTAGTTCTAAATAAATGATTCATCTATCTTTATCTATTAAGTATACGAGTTGAGGTATACTTGCTTTACTTAATAAGATAGCGTTACAGTAACTTTAGACTGATAATCTTGTGGCTTAGGAAACACTTTCGTGGCATCAAGTTGCAATTGTTTAGAATAATCGATATCATTAGCCGGTATTGGTTTTCAATGTAGTAAAAGCCAGTTGTGTGAATCATATTTAGAAAGTATGATTGAATTTTATTAGATTAATTTGTTTAGTTGGTATGCGATATTGTCATTTTTATTCAAACGTTAGGGCATAAGTAAGTACTGACGTTTTATAGTTAATCTTGTATTTAAATTGATATTAAACGTACCTGGCATTAGGACACCATTTAGATGGTATCTAGAATAGAATAAGGGCCTATGAAAATTGCAACGTCATCAAATAGTCTTACCTATACTCATGCTCACCTATACTCAATATCTTTCTGATTTCTGAAGGTTTCTACTTGTTTATTAAAAATAACTGAATTCTTACTCAGTTCTTTAGATGATTATGGTGTTTATAAACAATTATGGTGTTTGTTTCGTTCTTACAGCAAGATGTTCTCACATTTAGACTATACGACCAAATAAGTACAGACAATTCCCACTCTTGATTGGTCAATTGGTATTAATTGGTGACCAATATCCAATATCACTCACATGCTCAGTATATTTCTCGGTTTTGTGATTGTTTTGTTATTATATTAAACATCCAGGACTTGGTATATCATATGGTAGATAAATGACAACTGACAAAATTGAACCAAACATTTTTTTTTCATATTTTTTATTTCAAATTTCATCTAAGTATGTTGGTTTACAATGACACACATGAACTTGTTAATCTTGTTATTTCCAAATGTTTAATTAGATAGGTAGCTTATTAGTTTACAAAAATCCTGCTGCTTCTGTCCAAGTGGTCGATACTGATCCTACGTTAAGCAAAAATCTGTATAATATAGTTGTAGAAAAAGTCGCCAGTAAAGTTGTGCTTGTTGTTGGGTTGTTGGGGTACCTAAACTCATGTGTGTGAGTGAGATTGTTCGACATTAGCCACTGTAATGGTCCGAGCCATGTAAATATTATCATATACTATACTTTTATCGTTCAGGCTAAGACCTGGATGGACTTAGACCTGGAAAAGCCCAGGAAGTCTACTCTAATACATCGAAGTACAAAACTTCGTGTTTCGTTTCGTGCGACCGGTACTCTAATCAAGCGAAAACCGAAAATAGAAAAGATAAGACCGGTGAGGGAGGAGACTTGTGCCCATGGGTTACTACAAGCTTCCAATGATTATGATGATAATACACTATAAAACACATTAAAATAACTAGAAGAGATCGGAGTATGACACGTATGAACAGACAGTACGAACATGACGAAATTATATGGGTTCTATATTGTTGTCCCAATGAAAAATTGAGCAATCTGACCTCATATCTAGGTACATTGGTTGGTTGAATTTAATGTTTGGTAGGTATTTAATTATAGATTTTTTTAAATGCTCTTCGTGATGCTACTTAAACGAAATGGCTCATTTTTATAGAAATTCTTATGAAATAGTTACATATTAAATGTAGCACTTTATTCTACATGAAAAATGTATGAGAATGAACACAGGATATAAATGTAGGTACGTACAAACGGTATACAAAAAAAAAACAATCATTTAAATATTATGAAAACACGCGTATGCTATTTTGGCGAGGTATCTTGCTACGCTCAAAACTCGTTTTGATATCTACTTGAACTACGATTGTATGGAGAGAGTACCATTGAGGGGCATCGTGATGGGCCATATTAAAGAAACTGGATCTAATAAGCTACGATACCTACTAAGTCTATACGTTGTACGTAAGTATCTGTTTCATGTCGCCCTACTACGTCGTCTGCGCTACTCCCAAGTTAGTTATATTTAAGGCGACCTCTGAAACACACCGGACGATTATTTAGTATTAGATTCATACGATATTTTGTTTTTGAAACATTAATTTGGTGAATAATAAATAAATTATAAACTTAAATTTACTAATAAAATTTTATTAATAAATATTAAAATAAATTTTTAAACGAATTATAAAGTCATGGCTACATACGGTGGCTACACGATGCAAAATGGGCATTCGAAGAAATTAGATGTCGTCGTTGTTGGAGGGGGATTGGTAAGTTATTTAAAATTGTACATTATTTTATTGAAAATTAATGAATGAACTTAGATTGAAAATATTGGAAAATTGGCCGCACTTGTAGTTTGCAAAACTGGATATTGATTTGCAATGTCAGTGGCGTACTAAGGCTTCCTATTCCTTTTTATCCAACTGACTTTACCTGAGTAGGTACCTACTTTACATGGAGACAATAAGTTTGTCTTTATTTTCGGGAAAGTACTTACACGGCTGCGCCAGTGAAATCAAATTGTTTTTCAACGGGCATACATTATACCTAGTTTTGTCCGTTAATCATACATATATATTTTTACCGTGAAGCAGCAGGTAGGTAAATGTTCTCATTGTGTTCCGGTTTGAGGAATATGGATGAACGGTTAAATTACAGGCGCAGTCTAACCTATCCACTAGGATATGGCAATGCCGCCTATTATATACATAATAACTGCCTTATAACTGTAATTTTTTTTCCCAGGTTGGTTCACTAGAAGCTCTGTACCTAGCGAAAAGGGGTCATAAAGTTCGCTTGTTTGAGTATCGAGAAGGTAATGAGAATTTTTGAAAATGCAAAGTTTCTAGAATATTTTTGCAAATCGCATCGAATTATAAATATGTTTCTTGCTGAACAGGAAACGGTAACGCATCAATATTTATATAACTAGTTTAAAATGTTAATGTATGTCATATTTATTAGGTCTATAACTTTTGCAGAGTAAGTATTACGCAACGAAATATAACTACTTAGTTGCAAATTGATTTCATAAAGGTAGCTTCATACTGACATTGAGGTTACCAACCTAAGATTGTTCGTCATGGCACTCTTTGGGTAAGGCCTATAGCAGTTTAGTCTGTAGTATAATGCACCAGAATTATGATGCTAGTTTGAATACAGTGTTCATAAATGTGAGTTATAGATAGCCATCGTTTTTCTTGTGGCTTCTCAAAAGTACCCCGTCGGGACCGACGGCGACGTTCAGAAAATACCATATCGTTGAAATTTTACAGCTTTGTTTTCCAATTATCCTATAGGTGGCCAGAATACCTGGATTAAAATGGTTTGTCCTTCGACGTACAATAATAAAATACGTTGTACCTAGTTTACGCCATCTTGGTATTCCTGTCCCCCGTTACATATTTGAATTTCACTATAGAAACATTGTGATTTGCATTAAATTAAATAAATTAGACCATAGCCAGAGCAGTGACTTGATAATTAAGTCACTGCTCTGGCGATAAAAAATGCTTGATAAGTTATTGATTTATGTTGTAGTCATGTCTTTGAATTTCCTTGACATTTCAAGTCAGAATTTTTCAAACTTTCGCGATTAGGTAACATAATTATTATAAATTTTACGGGTCTTTATCGCGTTTACCTTTTTTATTTTCCCGCCGTTTCAACTGTATTGTAACTGTAACTCCAGCTCCTGTACTGTAACTCCGGCTGATGTAATACAGTTGAAACGTTGGGAAAATAATAAAAAAAGTAAACGCGATAAAGACCCATTAAACTTATAATAATTATTTCAAGTTAGTCAGTATAGTAAAATTTGCTCACTTCAAATTATTCGCGCATCTTAACATTGTTATTTTAAGCAAAGTCATTATATAACTTAAAATATTTTATATGCACATAAATAACCATGATATAAGTGGTAGCGCAGTATTGTTTTTGGTTTCATACTGGTTTATAATACGTTAATCAAGCCTTCAATATAGCTCTTTAGCGCCAAACATCATTTCGAGTTATGTTATTTATTTATTTATAATGCGCTACTTAGATTTTTCAAAAATCTTCATTTTCTTAATTAATATGGCACAATATAGTAAAATTTACTAGATTCCTATTCCTCTTCCAACCACTAATAACGGAACAAATAGCATATAGGCAAATAGATAATGTAATATTTTGATTACTTTGAAGCTCGTCTATTTGTCATCAATTAAGTGCCTCGTTAGTGTTAAGTGTCCCTAATTAGTTCGTATAATAAGCACACTCATATAAACGTTGTTGTGTCATCCATCATATTCATATTTGAACCAAAAAGTCTATGATTTAAGCAATCTTGAGTAAAATATTTTATAAGTAGGTACTGAGCTTCAGCAAAGAGTCTTACGGACATTTTAACACGCTTAATTAACTTCACTTGTAACTAATGAACAAATAATGTAATCAAATCTTGGAAGTAAATTTTAACTTAAGTTCTTCTAATATCGAAATGAAACTTTGTATGTATATGAAGTTCGGATGACAATACTATAATTTGGTATCTTGGAGCTGATCTAATGATAGAGCCATGAGATGGAAGTCTTTTTTATAATATTTAGTGCGTGATTTCTGATAAATCTATTACTAGGGCACGCCTAAGGACTCGGTAAATTTGGCTTGGTAATGGCGATAAAGGGTAAGATAAGAATTAGTGGTTACTTACTCTATGAAGAAAAGATTGTTAATGTACTAATCCCCGCCACCACCACCGCGTCCGCGTCAGACCGCTTATACTTTTTGTGCAGACGAGCATTATGGAAAATTTTCTGTCCAGACATAAGAAAAACTCCACAAGTGAGAGGAAGATCTATCAATCTCGCTCTTTCTATCCGTGGTCGAAGAGCGTTGAAGGATGTGGGTTTGGAGGAGCATATGGTACAGAAGCATGGCATTCCTATGAGAGCACGGATGATTCATCGACCTGATGGGACCACGTATGCTATACCTTACGATGCGAGGACTAACCAGGTAGGCCGTCACACAAACTTGTCTCATATATGTAATAATGTAATAACATGACCCCACCCAAGACCCCCCACTTATTTAGTTACTAGCTTCTGCCCACGACTTCGCCCGCGTGGTACCCGGATAAAAATATGTGCATATATGTTATTCTGATGTGTAAGCTGTACAGTTTCATCAAAATCCGTTCAAAAGTTTTTGCGTGAAAGAGTAACAAACATCCATCCTCACAAACTTTCGCGTTTTGTCGACAGAACAGAAGACGCGAATGATTTCTGTTTCTCTTTTGTTTGACGGATTTTTGCCTTCTCTTCCGTACACAAAATGGTGCTTAGTCTTTAGGTTTCAAAATCTCCTTGACCTTTTTCCTTTCTTCCATTCGCCTCTCTCAGCACTAGTAGCATGAGCAAAGCTTCCCAAACATTCCTGTCTTCTTTTGTCTGACGGATAGGTGAAGCAGGAGGCATGTTTGTTTTCTCTTCCGTAGATGAAAACGTTGCTTCGAAAATCATGTTAAGACTCAACATCTTATATGTGACGTTGACACTCCACACACCATGATTTGATAACATTTTGCTCTATTAGCCTTCAATTCAGCATTCGCTTCTTTCTTACACATATAAATTTTTTTTGGCCTTCCTGCTCCTTGATCCATTCACCGATACATTCATATTTAACACTGAGAAATATGCCCCAAAATTAATAGCTATTTAGTTTCCTCGGTATGAATGGAGGTGGTTTAGAACTGTTCGTCTTAGGAATCTATAGGGGCGGCCAATGTCTAGCTGTAGACTTATACAAGTTGTTGATTACAATAATCATCCTTACCTACATAAAAATACCTGTCTTAAATTGCGAAATGTATACCACTCATTCTTTAGGTACTATTGCATACTAACAAACCCTTGTCGGATCCAATTTTCACCTACCTACAATACATAGCCCTTCCTCATGAGCACCGTCCGTGACCACGCTCAACGGTTGAACTTTCGTGGTCGCGGTCGTTGCTCATGAGGAAGGACCTCTAAACGGCCAACGAAACGTCAGCAGGAGAATAGTATAGTACGTGGTACAGTTGTAATAATATCCTAAAATATGGTACTCGTAATTTCTGACACCCATGACATTGGAAATGCACGACTATTTGTGTGACTGTTGGGTGTGTTATCGTTATCGTTAGATATGAATAATTGATGTTTGTTTCAGAATATTTATTCGGTGGGACGCAATTATTTGAATAGCCTGCTTCTTCAAGGTAATGTTTGGATTCAGATTATTTGCTTTACCTTCATCGTCATAAAATAACTGTTATTTTTTAAGTACGCTACCAGTATACATTATGTATAAACTGTAGGTTCTTAAGGTGGTTACCTGAAGAAATACCTCTTAACCTAGCTGATCTGCGAAGAACGACGATGTAGCTTACATCACGAGCGTTTCGTCAACCAAAAACAGTAAAGGATATTGTTTTGATGTATAATGCTATATTATAAGCTTTCTCAGCCAGTTTCAAAACATACCATCGTTTTCCAATACTTCTAAAAAACTGATTGGATTACCGAATCCAAAGCAAATAAAAACTTTTAACCTTTAAATTGAATTCACAGAATCGGAGAAATACGGAAACGTCGAAAGATTCTTTCATCATAAACTCTGCGAAGCAAACTTAGGAAATGGGTCGCTGAGGTTTATCAAGTAAGTTGATCATTGTTTATTGGGGAAGTGGGACATTTATCGCAGTGGGCGAAGGTCCCCCTGAGACGCAGAAGGTTGCGGGTTCGATTCCTGTCACGGGACGAATGTTTGTAAGATCTGCAAATATTTGTTCCGGGTCTAGGTGTTTTTCTATGTATAATATGTATGTATTTACAAAACAAATAAAGTATATTAGTAGTATATCAGTCATGTAGTTCCCTTTATACAAGCTCTGCTTAGTTTGAGGTTAGATGATGCTGTGTGAAAAATGACCGCATTATTTATTTAATAAGCTGATGTATCTTTCTTTCAGTACCGAATCAAAAGAAAATGTAGAAATAAAAGCAGATCTAATCATCGGAGCTGACGGTGCTTTCTCATCCGTTCGCAAGTCAATGATGAAACTACCCCTGTTCGACTTCAGTCAGAATTACATTGAACATGGATATTTGGAGTTGTGTATACCGGCAGATGAAAATGGCGGAGTAAGTCATCTGTCTTCATTTCTCATACTTAATAATAAGTAAGTAAAGTTTATTCATATTGTAAAAACGGGAATTTTCGCGCGTCGCGCCGTGCACTACACACGGCGCGACGCGGAAGGAGAAAGTCGCGACCACTAACCCTGATGAAGACTCTCGGAATGAGTCGAAACTTAGTCGGTGCTTTCACCGATAGTGCAGTACGTGTAAATTCCCGTTTTTACAATATGAATAGTCAAGTTCACGATAGTTTTTGGAATAAAGTTTATTATTAATTTGTCACAAACGTATGGTAGAACTTTTCATGTACGGCTTTAACTGGAATACCAAGATTCCTTGATCACAGAGGCTCTCTACTAGAGTAGGTATATACAAGTAGATTCATTCTCCTCGACGGACTCGGTGATGCAGCGGGTGAGTAGTCGGCTGAGACACAAGAGGTGCTGGGTGGATTCCCTCTACGGGACAAATGTTTGCATTTTCTGAAGATATTTGTTCCTGACAACCACGATACAAAAAAACCTTTATTCGAACCTTCAAAAAAGATGAAGGTTCGAATAAAGGTTAAATACGGGACCACTCTTAAAGTATACCCATACTTTAAGAGTGGTCCCGTATAAATGAAAAATGTATCTATAAATTTATAAAAAGATGGGGTATGAAATTATATTAAATCATATTGGATTTGTTATTCTATATGCAATTTCCCAATATACAATTACCACCTCTAAGAGTGAAAAATGGGGTATGAAATTTCATATTGGATTTGTTTTATTAATATGAAATTTCCCGATATTTGTAGAAAACAAAATATAATATTCTTTCATGGGTTATGAAAAATTAAAAAAAAAACTTTTCAGACAAAATCCTTATTTATGATTACTAGAGCGATAAGGAACGGTTATTTTTTAACAGGGCATATAAATTTACAAAGTCACTGAGTATCGATGCCATACAATCTCCAGAACAAAAAAGTATATGGAAAGCATGTAACCTAAAATTAGAGTATAGAAATGCAATTTAAAATCAGATATCCACATTTTTTCAAAATGTACTTTATGCATTGGTCGAAGATTATGATTCTTCATTCTATTAATTTGATCCAATTGCTTTTCCAACATACCAGACTCGTATATGTGCAATGCGTACATTTGGAATGTATCTCTCATTGGAAACCCTTTGGTGAGATACATAGCGATAACGTTATTGATTGAAAACGACCAAGTGTCAAACTTAGAGTTGCTGTCTTCGTCGGTGTATTTATATTTGTTAAGTGCATATACATACTCCATTTCGATCGCATAAACATTCCCCTGCATCGCTACATAATCGAGAGCGGTATCTGTAAATTTGCATTCTGGAATATCTTCTCCTTCTGGTAAGTTTTGATTGAAAGCGTACTGGAAAAATGTCCTCGTTGAAATGCTTATGCAAGGTTTGTATGGTAATTCACGCAGTCTATCTACGCTTATATGCCTTATAATCTGATCTCGCCCCGTCAGCAAACTATATAACGCCGTGTTATAAAATGTAGACACAAAAAATGTAAACCAAACCCAAAAGACTATTATGACTCGAAATCCCTTTTCTTTCGACAGTCTCGAGCTCGTGTTCTGATAGAAGTATCCCCATAGTTGCAGGGCCACGCTTATATGGTTTTGTGACATCCTCTGTAGTAATTTTCGCCTTATTGTGCCTATAATTGCTACTAGGCAGTATGAGACCACTATAAGTATCCAAGTCTCCTCACCGAACTCTTGATAAACGTCTCTCCATATCTCCTCGCCAATTGCCGGAGTAAAAACTTTGAATGCGGCATTACTATATCCCCACAAATAATCAAACAACACAACTCTGTTTTTAATTAAAACGAACCCTCCTGCTGCTATGTCCACGTCACTATTTTGCAGAATGCCTAATAAACCAGTCGCTGTGTGGTTTTTCAACACTATGCCAAAACTATGCTCTGGTTTTACTGAAATGTAATGCAGTTTAAAGCTTTCTCTCTCTGCAATGGTTTCAAGTAAGAACTGTTCCAATCCTTGTAAAGCTTTTCCTTGGTCAGTGTAATCTCTGCTCTCAAATATGATGTTTGGGATATCTTGAGAGGCCGCTACTTTTACGGTGCAGTTCCTTAAATCGATTTTATCATTTCGAAAACAATCTAAACGCTCTATGTCTTTGCAGTTTCCGATTGTTGCTGTTTCTATCTTCTTCCCGCAGTTGTTGTCTTTAAAGGGATAATATGTGTCTATTACTACTATGCCATTATGGTGTTTTCGGATTAGAACGGCATCAAAAACTTTATGTTGCATTAAAATATAAAAAACTGTTTTTACATCGTCTTCTTTTAATGTTTCCAATTCGACTATAAATTGACCTCTAGGATTCCAAAGAAGATCGTTGATTATCATCGAAGTGCCTGTTGAAAGATCTGTCACATTTTTAGCTCTAATGATGTAAACTTGAGTAGGTAACCAATCTTTATCATCATAAGATCTTACGATAAAACTATAGCAAGCACTTTCACTATTGAGATTTTGAATGAGTTCATCATCTTCATTCGAACGAATTAAAGTCATCAGAGTACCGCAAGGGAAGTATTTTCGTACAACTAACTTTATGCATTCTGTCGCCTTTGAATTTATATCTAGTCTCATAAACATATCAATGTGGAAGTTGACATCTTCACAATAAATCGCTTTTATGATAAGTAAATTCAACGTTATCTTAGTGAACATCATTGTGCAAGTTTACTTTGAAACGATTGTTTGTGAGCTTTATACGTTAGCAACTAATAAATCACAGATAAAATGACAGCCTAATGCTACGAAGAAATATAAGTACTGAATTATATATCTTTCAGCACAGAAAAACAAGTACCTACCTATTTGTAGAAGTTTCACTCCGACGAAACCACAACTGACACTACGTATGAATGAATGGCACGATTAATATGAAAACAAAGCTAAGTTACAAAATAATTACGATTTTAACCGACTTCAAAAAAAGAGGAGATTCTCAATTCGGTTTTTTTAAATGTATCTTGATATCTTTGCCAATTTTTAACCAATTTTAATGATTATTCTGTTGTATTAAGAAGATAAAACAGTAAAACTCAAAAAACATCATCATCTTATGGAATCACGCCTAGCCGAAATATTATTATTTATTTTACTTTTGTTTTTTATTCGAAAGAGTGAGCCCTCCCCCCCGAGTGAGCAAAATAACGTAAGCACATGAGAAAGTCGGTTTTTGTGACATTGAATATCTTATATTATTCAATTAAAATCAGTATAAGACTACTCCATACAGTCCAAAGATATTCAAAATATTAAATCTAACCGAGTGTTTTAAAGGTTTTAGCCGAATGATACACGCATGCTTGAAGTGGTTAATTTTCGTTGTGATTTATTGCTGTTTGATCTGGTAAATCGAAGTTGGTAAACTTAATCAATCAAATTCAATGGTCTGTTATTTCCTCAGGGCTAGTCCTCTTCAGTTTTATTCATACCATAAATATGATTTCAGTGACTTTTACAAAGTATGGATCGCACAAAAGCTAAAAAAACTTTTCAATAGCTTTTCTATCTTTTATGTCTCACTAGACTTAGCCTATGGCTTCGCCCGCGTACTACCAAAATAAATAAATACTATATGTTATTCTAGGGTGCACTAAACAGTTTGTGACCAGTCTTTCAAATTTAATCTAAATCTGTTAAGATTATTAACAACAAACATTGAAACTCTTCTATTGATAATAATTAAGTTATTTTTAAAATAAGATGAAGTTTTATTCGGTAACAGACGTCACAAATAGATCAAATTGTACAACAGTTTTGGTACTTTATTAATACTATTCCTGATTAGGACAACATAGGTATCCAAACTAGGTAAAGGCCTGTGCGATGGTATACCTATGCCTTCCGCCGGATATTAGGCAAATGCGTTATACAGCTCTTTTATAAAGATAGGGTGGTGTAATGCACAGTGCAATACCACAAAGGCCTGCACTAAATCTAGCGAAGAGTACGTCCTAGATAGCCATAATCTGTAATGTCAAGTAATAAAATTGCTTTAAATAAACATTCTACAGTCTCATACATACCTAGTCCTGTCCCAACACTAGAATTCTCTAAGTTGTGGTCATTAGAAACTATGAGTAACTTAATAATAATAATTCTGGACATTTTTTACACAGTATCATCTAACATGGTAGACGTGAAAGGGTAACTGTGTTACAGAGATGTATTGTAAATGAATAAACCGTCATTTAGCATTCGTAATAATATTATTTACGTATATGGAAGCTAATCTGGCTATATTATATTATGTGATAAGTAATTAGTAATTAATTTAAGTAGTTAGGTACATTTACAATTAAGTATAATATGTCCACTAGAGCTACTACCGAAAAACTGTTGTACAGTTTAGCAGAAACTTTAGAATGTAAAGTACTTTAATTTGAAAATAAATAAATAACACCCAGGCTTGGAATAAATATCAGCAGAACATGCCAATATTTGTCCCGTAGCAGGAATCTAACGCGTACCTCTTGCGTCTCAGAGGTACGTATAAACATTGCCCCTTTGTGTGTACCAATTTGTTCTCTAGAATTTGTTATGTGCAATGCAATTTACAAATGTAAGTTTCTTACGAGTCTGGTTGTTGATATGTTCTAGTTCATAATTAGTAAAAATAAATAAATAATGCTAGACATTTTCACACTGCATCATCTAGCCCCAAATTAAGCAGAGCTTGTATTATGAGAACTACATGACTGATAAACTACTTATATACTTTTTTTTTAAATACATACATATTATACATAAAAACACCCAGCTACCGGACAAATATTTGCAGAGCATACAAACATGAAATT
Organism: Perizoma flavofasciatum; assembly: GCA_958496245.1. Lineage (NCBI taxonomy): Eukaryota > Metazoa > Arthropoda > Insecta > Lepidoptera > Geometridae > Perizoma > Perizoma flavofasciatum. Next base: position 3,837,583 of record OY292425.1, on the reverse strand, counting down.
TCAGTTTAAAAATTCATGTTCTACGGAATTCGAATCTACAACCAAAGAAAAGTCGGGGGCTCTAGCCAGTACACTGTGCTCTCAAGTACTTATCACATATTTATCAGTTTCAGATGCCTCCAAACTACCTTCATATCTGGCCAAGGGGTGAATTCATGATGATAGCGCTCCCGAACCAAGACTGTTCCTGGACTGTCACACTCTTCATGCCATTCGTTCAGTTCAAGAACATCGATACCGAAGATAAACTGATTCAGTTCTTTGAGAAATACTTCGTGGATTCCATTCCTTTGATTGGGGAGAAGAAACTTATTCAGGACTTTTTTGGCGGGTCTCCATCGCCTCTCGTTTCTATCAAGGTAAGATCACAGACCAGTTTTAACTGGTCTGTGGTAAGATCTTGGGTCTGAAGATGAATGCATAGTTCATAGTATATTTATGACGAAACACAAATGGGATGTTAGGTAGATACATATATTATAAGAATATCCAATGCATTTTACCATAGTATGGTTTACAATAATATTTACACATTACAAATAGAGATATCCTATCCTACTAATATTATAAAGGCGAAAGTTTGTGAGGATCGATGTTTGTTACTCTTTCACGCAAAAACTTCTGAAAGGATTTTGAAACTTTACAGTATCTAATTTAGCTTATACATCAGAATAACACATATGCTACTTTTTATCCAAGTACCATGCGGGCAAACCCGTAGGCAAAAGCTAGTAGAGATATACAAGTAGGTAGGTACTATTCATAAACACAACAAAAACAGGAGTGACATTTTGTCAGTATGTGAAATTTAAAGAAAAGTGGCAGGGAGTAGGGTCGTTCATCCAACTCTAATTTAGATTGTCATCTAGGCATTGAAAATGACTGCAAATTGTGAAGAAAAATACCACGAGAGCTTCATGTTGGTGTTTTTTTCACCAACATGAAGCATGATCAGAGCCTTACTTAATTATCTTAAATTTGTGACACGCTATGACGCTAATAGAAGAGGTCAACACCGTAATTACAACGCAAAATCTGAAAACAGCATCAGAATTGAGAGTAGAATCGATGTAACACCCATCGATCCATCCATCAATCGATCAATCAATCCAACAATACCATTATAATTGTGAATCGGGAGCGACGGAAAAAATAAATTGCCCTTGTTCCCCATCGGGAGACGATGGCCCCCCCCAAAGATCGGGATAACGTGAATAATTCTATTTTTCAAGGTATTATTTGCAAAAATATTTTTTACTGGAACGCCGTATCTAAAAAATATGAGACACTATTTCTGCGTAGCTAACCTTCTACAATCAACTAAAACCACAGATATTATAATACTAGTAAAACTAGAACTGTGCAAACAAAGATTTGTGTGCAGTAGAGCTCTTTGTGAAAGAGCTTGTGCGGGAAAGTGTAACACCATACGCCTATTATTTCTGTGTGCGTTACTGCAGCAAAAGAGTGGAATCTCGCTATTTCGAGTATGCAGCGAATTAGCGCCCATTTGCGTGTAAATGTGCCCGAAATTTTAAATTTGTGCCCCTACCTTTTTTGAGTTTTTCAAGAAATTTTGAATTTAGTTTGCGAGATTCCAAATTTTTTTGTTGCAGTAATGCTTACCCTATTTCTGCCCCCAAGCAGTAATGCTCGCATGGTTGTGTTCCGGTTTGAAGGGTATGGGTGCCGGTGAAATTACAGGCAAATGAAACGTTTCATTATGTCTCAGGGTCGGCAACGCGCAATTTATACCTCCAGTGTTGCAAGCGTCCATATGTTTACCATACGGTTACCATTTACCAACAGGTGGACCGTATGTTTATTTGCCACAATAGTTTTATAAAAAAAACTTTTTCATATAAATAATAAATAAATAATGCTGGACATTTTTACACAGCATCATCTAGCCCCAAAGTAAGCAGAGCTTGTGTTACGGGATAATTCTCGTATGACTGATATACTGCTTATATATATTATTTTGTAAATACATACATATTATACATAGAAAACACTCAGACCCAAAAAACATTTGTCATGCAGCGGGAGCGAACTCGCAACTTTCTGCGTCTCAGGCGGGCCTTCGCCCACAGCGCCACAGAGGTTGTTAAATATATCATAAAGTTGGAGATGTAGATGTTAATAGGCGACGGTAACCGCTTTCCATCAAGACGGCTGTATGCCTATTTGCCTCAAAATAACATAAAAAACTATTTATTGTGATAAAAGTCATCTAGGGTGTCTGAGGTGATCCTGTATAACTTTACTCTCTGTTTGTCAATAGGCGACGGTAACCGCTTTCCATCAAGACGGCCGTATGCCTGTTTGCCTCGATATAACATAATAAAAAGATCAATTTGTTGTGATAAAAGTCATCTAGGGTGTCTGAGGTGACCCTGTATAACTAAACTCTCTTTAAGTCAATAGGCGACGGTAACTGCTTTCCATCAAGACGGCCGTATGCCTATTTGCCTCGATATAACATAAAACAAATCAATTACTTGTGATAAAAGTCATCTAGGGTGTCTGAGGTGACCCTGTATAACTATACTCTCTTTAAGTCAATAGGCGACGGTAACTGCTTTCCATCAAGATGGCCGTATGCCTATTTGCCTCGATATAACATAAAAAAATCAATTACTTGAGATAAAAGTCATCTAGGGTGTCTGAGGTGACCCTGTATAACTATACTCTCTTTAAGTCAATAGGCGACGGTAACTGCTTTCCATCAAGAGGACCGTATGCTTATTTGCCTCGATATAACATAAAAAAAAACTATTACTTGTGATAAAAGTCATCTCGGGTATCTGAGGTGACCCTGTATAACTATACTCTCTTTTAGTCAATAGGCGACGGTAACTGCTTTCCATCAAGACGGCCGTATGCCTATTTGCCTCGATATAACATAAAAAAAATTAATTACTTGTGATAAAAGTCATCTCGGGTGTCTGAGGTGACCCTGTATAACTATACTCTCTTTAAGTCAATAGGCGACGGTAACTGTTTTCCATCAAGACGGCCGTATGCATATTTGCCTCGATATAACATAAAAAAAATCAATTACTTGTGATAAAAGTCATCTCGGGTGTCTGAGGTGACCCTGTATAACTTTATTCCCTGTATAACATCTGTTTAAAGTTAAGAGACATGAAACGCTAAAGAATAGTTTTAGCTGATGTTACATCAAATGCGGCGATGGGCTTGCAATGTGTCACGTGGAATGCTAACTACCTGCAAAACGCGGATACGTACCAAACATAATGTTCGGACGTGCCTCTGACTATCCCCTACTTGGTATACTCAAAGATCTACTCACTGAGTATTATCATGGGGAATACAATCGTGGGCGTGTTAGTATTTGTTGTTTATTTTGTTTGATAAAATTTATTAATTTTAATACTGTTACGAGCTAGGGTTCGGGATAAAATAATTAAGTCCAATTAAACACAATATTAATAAATCACTCAATACAAATGACAACAAAACAACACAATTAAAACAAAAACACTAAATCACAGTATCACTTGGTACAACACTAGCGCAACTGTCACTAGTCACTGCGTAGCGCTCTCGAATCACTTCCAATAAATCACTTTCCAATCTTGAAAAGAAACTGTCCCTACCGGCCGATTGCCGCGCTTATATATCTCGTAAGACGTCTCTTCCAGAACAATCTCGTAGGGGGCGTGGCCCGTACGACTCGCTCCGCCCCATCTCGTACCATCCCGATCATTCTGGAAAATTCCGTTCGTTTCTAGCGCAGTTAGTGCCAGTCGATACTAGATGGCGGTAACAAGTAGTGCGTCCATTTGATAAGAGATGGCGCTAGCGTACCGTAGTTAGCTAGGCCGCGCTCGTCACAATACATTTAATTGATAACGCGGGTCAAGGTAATTTTGTTTCTCGGTTCTAAATATCGCTTATCATTTTGTTCATAATAAGCAAACTCGTTCATTTACTGACAAGGTTGATTTGATATAATTAACTACCTGATAATGCAGTAAACATGATGACATTTCCTTCAAATGCTGGTTCTTGATTGGCGGCCACTCGTAGACCGATGACATAGGAACTAGTACCACACTAAAGCTGTACAAATTAGTAATAAATATATAAATAGATAAGTCTCACTCTCATTATCTCTTATTATTCTATTATTATTATTATTTAAGCAAAATATCACGCTGAGCCAAGGGCTTTTTGACGTACTGCAGCACACATAGACATTTTACCTAGATTTTAGTTATATTATTGATAATAGATAACTGCACTTTTTTTTATTGTTTGTTTTTACTTGTGTACTGTATAAGAAGTTGCAAATAAAGTATTTTATCTATCTATCTATCCTCTCCATCCAAATGTTGTCTGTAAGAGATCGCTTCTAAGCGATAAGACCGCCCATTTTACTTTCTTAAGAATAAGATTTTGTTTAAGGTGTACATTAAAGTATTTTCATTCATTCATTCAAATGAACACCGAGCAGACATCCTAAACATCCTAATGTGGTGACCGGACTATGTACCTGACATAGTCCGGTTACCACATTAGGATTCCCTATGTAATGGGTATTAGAAACTAGGAGTACCGTAGTACATAGACCCGAAACATATTTGAAGAACACGCAAATATTTGTCCCACAGCGGGAATCGAACCCGCACGTCTTGTGTCGCAGCAGGCTGAAATAATAAATGAAAGATCATAAAACAAAAAAAACAATCCGAGTTTGTGACCTGATTAAACTAGGCTTGGTTGCGAGGATCAGCCTAAAATCACTAATAAATAAAATTCTTAAATTCTTGATTGACGGAACACTGTTTCCATCTGTGCCTTTCTTATATGTCATTTCAAATCATCATCATCATCATCAGCCTATATTAGTCCACTGCTGGACATAGGCCTCCCCTAATGAGCGCCATAGCGCCCTGTCTTCAGCTTGCCGCATCCAGCATCTGCCTGCAGTCTTTCGCAGATCGTCATCCCACCTGGCCGGAATTCATTCCATTTCAAATACAACAGTAGAAAAACAAACACTATGGCCCCTAGTTTATGAGTCGAGGTCACGACTTATTAATCCTCACGGGAAACAAGATCAACAAACATTATTAGATTTTTTTTTCCACTTTTTGTTTCTAACTCAAAAAGCAAATGGGCTAGAATTGAAAATAACTGTTATTTCAAGACTGAATAATACAATTACTTTAAAAGTAATTAAAAAAAACATATATCTAATAACTATTTTCAAATTTTGTGCATTTGAAGCTCATAATGACATCCATAATAAATGAAGCAAAGAGGTATGTCAGGATCGTAGCAAGTGGAAATCCGTAGTCTCTGCCTACCCCTCCAGGAAACAGGCGTGATTTTGTGTATGTATGTAATGACATCCAACATGACCTGATATTTTATTTTAACCGCTTGCCCATAGAGATATCTCGAAAACGATCCCGATTTTTTTTTTAAAACAAGGTCTATCGAATTCTATTTAGGTAGGTCTATACCCCGTTTCTTTTCTCTAGAGAGTTATAGTCGGACAAACATGTACCTACCGATTTTTCCGATCTGACTTGGAGATCTCTCGCTCGATATTTCGTAATTGGTTGGGGTTTTTGCCATCTTTTTACGAAATTTTGAAATTCTCGTGAACCTTACACAACATAGAATTCTCTAAAAAATATAAATATGTCCTTAGCTTTGTTAATAACCCTTGAACATTTAAATTGCAGTGTCGACCTTATAACGTGGAAGATAAGGCTCTGATCATCGGCGACGCAGCTCACGCGGTCGTTCCGTTTTACGGGCAAGGCATGAACGCGGGCTTCGAAGACTGCACGCTGCTGGATCAGCTGTTCCAGAAACATGACAGTGACCTGTCTAAGATACTGTCAGAGTTCTCTGACAGTAGGTGGGAAGATACCTTCGCGATCTCCGATCTGGCGATGTATAATTACATTGAGGTGAGTGTTTTTTCCTACTAAAATAGTAGATGCGAAAGTTTGGCCCTCGTATTCAGAATCACTCACTAACTTAGCAAGTCCCTATCTCTGACTCTGTTCTTTTTGTTAGTTTGGTGAGGTTAGACTTCAGTGAGCGGTCAGTTTGAAATAAACGGCGACTCGAATCACATACTGTGGAGTTTTTAATTACTTACAGTCCAATATATCACATTGGCGAACGAGATACATATAATTATGTGCGTGCAATAACTGTGATCCAGATTAGAAACAATGTTGATCGGCAAAATGAGGGAGTTCAACGTTAAAACGGGATCTTCGTTGTCATTATGTGGATCGGCTCGGCATATATTTTCAAGCCAATGAAATCAAGGAGCTAAAAATGCCTACGTCGATATCGTTGATGGGGGACGAGGCTTACGTGCTGCTTATAATCTTGCAAGCAAAATAAAAAAATTGGGAGGGTGGACTTTGGTGAGATGTCAATAGGGAATAAACGGCGACTTGTACCACATACTATGGAGGTTTTATTTACTTAAAGCCTAATTTATCACACTTTTCTAACACTAAACAAAGGATAGAAGCAGACAACTTTTAGCACACTCCTAAAGTTAGCAATTAGTTATCAATCGATTTGAATGAAAGTTAGAAGAGGTATACGTTCGTGACTCAGAATAATACATAGGCTTTTTATCCGGGTACCACGTGGGTGAAGCCGTGGACAGATGCTAGTTTAAAAACTAGTCTTGCGCGAGTTAAGCTTGCGCACTAGCGTTACTACCACATAATAGGTATAGGAAGGCATCCAAAAATCCGATGACATTTTCAAGGTTCCGGAAAGTCCAAGAGGTGGTCCAAGATCATGGCGCTCTTTGAGAGAGACAGGCTGTTGATGACAAGTGAAAAGAATGAAATGGAGTTGGGCGGGATTAATTGCTAGACTTAAAGTTAATTTGCATTTTCTTCTAGCCAACCTCTATGTAATGGTGATGATGGGTACTTATTCTGGGACTGGTGTATCAGCAACTGAATTCTCTTTCAGATGAGAGACCTAGTGACCCGTCCGTCGTACAGACTGCGCAAGGCAGTTGACGACTTCTTATTCTGGCTGTTTCCGAACTTGTGGGTGCCTCTGTACAACTCCGTCACGTTCTCAACCATGCCGTACAGTCATTGCGTGAAGAACCGCCACTGGCAAGATAAGGTATTTATTAATTTATTTATTTAATACTTCCGCACAATGTAGTGCTAGGAGAACTTAATGCTAAATCATTCTCTAACAGTCATCTTGGGCGTGCAAGAAGATGGTGTGGCGTGTCCAGTAAAGACTATCAATAATTACGTATAAGGTAATTAGGTACTAGTAAAAAATAAAAATAAAATAAAGGGCATTTATTTACTTACACTTAAACAAACTAGGTATCTATATAGCCTAAGAAATATACAATAGAATAAGTAGGTATTTAAAATAGTAGGTATTGTGAGAAGGTATGTCTGTATGTAAGTAAAACGGTCGAGGACTCAGCCACGCTGTTTTTCAACCTCGCCTACTGTACCGACACTACAAAAACGCTCAAATATTACTAAACTTGGGCTAGGCGCCTCCTTCTGTGAAGACGTCATATTAAAGAAGGAGACCGCGGAGCGGATCCGAGAGCAAGATCCCCTTGCTTTCCTCCAACGGAGGAGGAAGCCTGGAAGAAGGCGGCGGCAATTCCACCGCCTTCTCCTGCTTGACGAAAGTCTATTGGTGAAATTGTTAGTTAGCTTTCTATTGGTGAAATTGTTAAAATCTGTCCAGGAGTTTCGGAGCCTATTCGGTACAAACAAACAAACAAAAAATCTTTCCTCTTTCTAATATTAGTATAGATATTATTATGTTTTGTTTGAAAATGTTCTGATTAACTGTTTGTTTTGTTTGTTTCAGATGCTCAAATACGTATTTGCTTTAGGGTTGATGATACTAACCTCTATTTACTTATATTTCAAGTGATTACGTATCTGCTCTAATTAATTAGATTCTAATAAAAAAGATACGAGCACGGCATTGTTATTAATAATAATAGTAAAGGAATAATAAACCTGAGATTTTAAATAAATAAAGATAAAAAATAATAATTTTAATCGTTTATTTTGATCAAGTTGCTTAAATAAACAATCCATGTACTACGTGCTTAGTGGGTAGGTACTAAGTAACCACATTTATTTATTTATTTTATTATGATAGATAGATAGATAGATAGTTTTTTATTCGACACATACAATACAGCACAGAAGTACAAATGAAAAGAAAGACAAACAATTATATACATTACACAGTAAATACAGAAGAGTAGATACAATAAGTGGGTGCTAACCAGTGCTAACGAGGGCAGTCTATGCTGCAATGGTGTGCATTAGTCGAAAAGGTCCTATTTCAGCTTATTGCTGCTCCGCCAAGTCGAAGCAGCGCTTCCATTATATGATAGGTAGCTATGTTAACTGCGATCACAGCCATAAAACTATAATTGTATTAACCCTTTTGTTATAAGTTTGCAAACGAACCCTTTTAAGGAACGGTCAAACTAAGGCGGTCGCGTTGGCGAATAATATATTCACGCGAGTTTTGACCGCCACCTTAATCACACAATTTTTAATCGCCACCACAATATCGTCAATTTGAACAGGCCTTTCGACCTCTGTGGCTCAGTGGGCAAAGACCCGCCTGAGACGCAGAAGGTTGCGGGTTCGATTGCCGCCGCGGGATACAAATCATCTGTAAATATTTTTTTCGGGTCTGGGTGTTTCTATTAATAATATATATATATAGTCATGTAGTTCCCGCATAAAACAAGCTCCGCTTAGTTTGGGGCTAGATGATTGGCACATGCCCGCGTTTTGCAAGTAGTTGGAATTCCACGTGATGCTTACCAGACCATCTCTGAACGAAGATGGATGCTATTCAAAACAATGGGTAGAACATTTATTAGTACTTACATCCTATGAAATGGCTGATGGGCTATGTATGTACCTGCGAATTCATACTTATTATTAGCTTACGGCGTTCCATTGTAGGGCAAGGCCTCGCATCCTGCCTTCCACACTAATTTATTGAGTTCTGCTGCTGATCTGTCTTTCGTATAGGAGTCCAGTTCGTCTCCCCACCTATGGTGTCCAACTGAAGGGCAAAGACCATCCTTCCTTCCTCCTCACCTGCTATTCACCAGTCTTTCGTAGGAGTCCAGTTTGTTTCCCCATTTATGGTGTCCCACTGAAGGACAAAGGCCACCCTTCCTTCCTCCCCACCTACTATTCACCAGTCTTTCGTAGGAGTCCAGTTTGTTTCCCCATCTATGGTGTCCCACTGAAGGACAAAAGCCACCCTTCCTTCCTCCCCACCTGCTATTCACCAGTCTTTCGTAGGAGTCCAGTTTGTTTCCCCATCTATGGTGTTCCACTAAAGGACAAAGGCCACCCTTCCTTCCTCCCCACCTACTATTCACCAGTCTTTCGTAGGAGTCCAGTTTGTTTCCCCATCTATGGTGTCCCACTGAAGGACAAAAGCCACCCTTCCTTCCTCCCCACCTGCTATTCACCAGTCTTTCGTAGGAGTCCAGTTTGTTTCCCCATCTATGGTGTTCCACTAAAGGACAGAGGCCACCCTTCCTTCCTCCCCACCTGCTATTCACCAGTCTTTCGTAGGAGTCCAGTTTGTTTCCTCATCTATGGTGTTCCACTGAAGGACAGAGGCCACCCTTCCTTCCTCCCCACCTGCTATTCACCAGTATTTCGTAAGAGTCCAGTTTGTTTCCCCATCTATGGTGTTCCACTGAAAGACAGAGGCCACCCTTCCTTCCTCCCCACCTGCTATTTACCAGTCTTTTGTCCAGTTCGTCTCCCCATCTTTGGCGCATTCTGCCGCGTGGTCGCTTCCTGTCTCGTGGAGTCCCGCCTTTAGTAGACTATGCACACGTCACAGACTTTACGTGTTAACAAGTAGTGATGGTATTATATTAACTATGTATGTTAGTATCTAAGATATTTATGTATGGGCCTATTGCAAACATTTTAAAATTTGTTCATATTGTTGCCTGAAATAAATATTTATTATTACAAATAACCCACTATGCGTCAGATGTGACCCGCAATGGGCGCGCCCATCTACACTAATATTATAAGGAGATAAAGTTTGTAAATTTGAAGTTTGGAGGTAATCTACGAATCTATTACTCATCCGATTAAAAAAAAAACCACAAATATTTTAGAATGGATCTTCGGGATAGTCTTTATATTATCCCGTTAAAAGGGGTCTGTAGTCGTTTCGCACCACGAGCGATTCGAACCGCGGTGCGAATCGCCTATGTACTATTTCTGAATGGGATCATTCGCACCGCAGTGGTTGGAACGATGCGAATGGCCCAAGGTATTTATTGGAATGGGTCGATTCGGACCACAGGGCGAAACGATCCAATGCTCTTTTCGTTGGTCTGATTTGAAAAAAATAATTCCATTTATTTATTTGTACAGATGAGTAGAAAAGTGATTAGTGAACAAAAATAAAAAATGCGATATAATATTTAATAATCATATTATTTCAAAAATATATCAAAGAACACATAATAAAGAAACATATATTAAATGTCTCTAGTACCTACCTTCTAGAACAATGTGTTTGCGACAAATACCATTAGTTGTAATTACATTATAAACTTCACAACACATCACAACATTTGAATAACGATTTATCCCGTCACGTCACCACTCTAAGTACAAAATAAGACACTGAGACCTTTTCAATAACTCCAGTGCAAGCAAAATGACATCTAACAATCAGATAGAAGCATCTACCAATCAGAAGCACGTACTCGTGCTTCAGAGTTGTTTTCGTGATGACCAATTTTGTAACGTAAAGTCGACATCGAGCGAATGCGTTTCTTTCAAACACTGCCTCAAAGGTAAGAGCTACTTTTCATCGGCTACTTCTTGAATGGGTACCACGCGGGCCAAGCCGTGGGCAGTAGCTAAATAAAAAGAAATGCTGGACATTTACAACTAGCCCCAAAGTAAGCAAACCTTGTGTTATGTGAGCTACATGACTGATATACCTACTACTAAATACTCACTTTATAGCTAGTAAAGAATAAAGTAAATAAAATATCTAACGTCTGTAACCTCCGAGACTTTAAAGTAAAATACAAGCACCAATTTCATTTCGAAGCGACACGAACTAAAAATAGTTTGGTCGATTTATAAGGACGTTTATCCTAGATTAAACTAAAAGCATTCACCCCACTTGGAACCGAAACGCAAGTTCGTGGTACTTCAATATATAAACTGCAATATATAATCTCTATTCAGGGTCGTAGCAAGGGTTTGAAAACACCGGTTGAACTTTTATTAAGTAATTCCTGTTAGATCCTATAAGAAATTCCTTAAGATCCTAAATATTTTCGATCAGTTTTCAAACTCCTGTTTGATCCATTTTGTTTGTGCCTGGCATATGTTTTTACCTTCTAGCATCCAAACGGCTAGATGGATTTTGATGAATGAAGTATCTTTAGACGCGTTATAATCCTCTTACCAGGTTGACTATTAGAGAACGCTAAACATTAAGTCCGCCTTTCGAATTGCGCAATGCCGGGCAATACGAGCCCTAGCGAAATTATGAGTGGTAGAATACTTTTCTGAAAGGGTATAACTATAAGGTTGACTTATTAATACGACCGCGTATCCATTTCTATTACCAAGCAGACGCTTGCACAGCGATTATTACCTCCCAGCAATGTTCTACACTTCTAAAACTGCAAATGGGACACTTTTCAACGCAAACTTTCTAATTCAGTGCCATTGTCTCGTTCCCTTAACCATTTGTTAGTATAATGTGGGAGCTGGTCACTGTTCTCACTGGCCGGCATCTGGCTACATGCCTGTCTTTAGATAGCCGGGATTTAGCTCATTCAATATGCACCAAAACTTGCTCGAATAATAGCGTCTACTGTGAAAGGAAACGAGACGTGAAATTAGAGCTAGGCTTATCTGCTAAAATGTTGAAAGCTTTCACTTAAAACTTGCCTTTTTTGAATAAAAGAGGAGACCGCGTTTCGTGTGGTTTAAAGTTTTAAAACAGAAAGGATGATGAATGAAAAAATTACTAAACCGCACCTACCTACCGAGAATTTAAAATAATGTTGAGTAAGGTCAAGTAATAAGTAGTTTTACCGTGTTGTCGGAGTAGGAAATTGTAAGTTGCCCAAACACCTACCTACCACGTGTCGTTACGTGACGTTAGAACTTCATAAATTCATATTCGTTTAGAACTTCCATACGTAGTTAAAGAGAGTTGGTCACGTCACAAATACATTACATTGTACAACAGTTTTAGTTCTTTGGTACCTAATAATATTCCTGGTTGGTACAACATAATATGTATACAAACTAGGTAGGTACCTAAGTAAATTACCTATGACCTGGTATACATATGCCCTTGGCCGGATATTGGGTACTTCCTATTATATTTAAGCTGAATTATTATCAACTCTACAACAGATAGTTTATTACGTAGGTATAAGTGATGCGTACCACAGAGCAATACTACCTACTAAATAAAGAATTTCATCCTCACGGTCTGGAGCGATAAATTTTCATTAGGTAGCAACATACTTAAAGTCGGCATAGTTCGCTCTTTTCTTTTTCTTGTCAAATTGGGCCTCCGATTAATTCGGTCGAAACACTCGATTCGTTCTCGCAAAAGAATGTGGGGGACCTGGGAACGCCCCAAAATAGGTAAAGTATTAAAAAGTTTTTTGTTCTTATTTCTTAGCAAAGAATGAGGGAGTTGTTTTAATTAAATTTCGCGGGATCAGAATTTTAATAAGTATCTCACAAAATAGTAGGATAGGCGAACTTAATGTTAAAAAGCATTCTCTTCCAGATAACCTTTGTGTAAAAGATGTGTTGTTCTCAACACATCACATGTGTGATGATTTCGTAACAAGTGCATATTAAAACATTTGGGTACTGCGGACCTACCCAAATCTAAACAAACACGCTCACGACTAGCAGACTAGACTACTCAGTAGGTACTAGCACAGAATAAATAATAGTAGAGAGGCACTTCCAATCCTATCACCTATCAGATTGCTAGCCCATCACCGCTTATTGGAACACTAGCACTAGTAGGACACAAATGTTTGCGTGTTAGGTATTCTAAATATATTTTCCTTTGACTAAGAGGTACAGGCCGTAAGAGATTGTTTCTTTGTCTGTTATTTATAACTAACGTCAGCCCACGGCTTCGCCCACATGGTACCCGGGTAAAAAGTGGCCTATGTCTTATTCTGATGTATAAGCTTTATTACTGTAAAGTTTCGTTAAAATTCGTTCAGTAGTTTTTGCGTGAAGAGTAACAAACATCCATCCTCACAAACTTGCGCGTTTATAATATTACTAGCTTCTACCCACAGCTTCGCCCGCGTAGTACCCGGATAAAAAGTAGCCTATGTGTTATTCTAATGTATAATCTATATTACTGTAAAGTTTCATCAAAATCCGTTCAGTAGTTTTTGCGTGAAAGAGTAACAAACATCCTCACAAACTTTCACGTTTATAATATTAGTAGGATATAAGTAGGAAGTAGGATAGTAGGATTTATATCCGAAACGGTTATCGGATTATAATGCGGTTTTTTTGCCATCGATTTGTATGTCTTCAGGGATGGATCTAGGATAAGTTTTATCGCCGCAAGCCACTAGAGAGCACTGCAATCAACGACAAAAACATACGTTACAGGTTTTAAAATGTTTTTAAAATTGTAGGTATTTGGCGATAAGCAGGTCAAAAAGTCAAAAAGGACTCGCTGGTCCTCTTCCGTTTTTTATATACAACTAAAGTAGCAAACAAGCATACGGCTCACGTGTTAGTCACCGTTTACCGTAATCCATTGAAGCTTGCAGAACCAGAGGTATAACTCGCGTTGTCGACCCTGAGGCAACAGGTAAAAAGTCTCATGTGCCCGTCATTTCACCGCACTCTTCAAGCCGAAACGCAACCATGCGATTACTGCTTGGCTGCAGAAATAAATGGTACTATATACTTCCCCGGACGAGCTCTATCACAAGCTCTACAACTTCCTACACTACGTCATATAATGTCAATAAATAAATAAATAACGCTGGTCTTTTTTCACACAGCATCATATAGCCCCAAACTAAGCAGAGTTTGTATTATGGGAACTACATTACTGATATACTACTTACATACTTTTTTTTTGTAAATACATACATATTATACATAGAAAGACACCCAGACCCGAGACAAATAAATGCAGATATATGCGGCTATAGGCCTTAGGCATATTAAAATCATGCATTTTTATTTTAAACACCCCCCTGAGAGAGATCCCTTCCTAAAAATATCCTTAGTGCGTCTCTGCCTTACCTAGTAACCTCTGAAATTAAGAACACACTGATTTTAAACGCAAAATTATGCATGCGGTAAATCCCAACCCAAAAGTCCGAACACCTGAGCAGTTGTCTAATTTGGAAGTTCAGCAGCCACCGGCACCGCAAACAACTTCAACTGCATTAATGGCGTGAATGGTTCTTCACTGTGGTAACTTTTTCACTGGTTTATTGCTAAAGTTTTATAATAAGCAGTGTCATCCATATCTGCTGCAGTCAGTTCATTTTGCGACAAAGTTAATTGCTAATCCATTTTGATTATGATAACAAATTGTACCATTGGGAGTCCGCACTACTGAACTAGTCCCACAGTATATTTGAGGAACTAACGGATATTAGATGAAGAGTGTAGTAGTTTAGTACCAAGTACCTATCTTCTTACCTAAGTCTCATCATCATCAATAGCGAGTAGAAGGCTACTGCACATTGACCTCTCCCAGAGAGTGACATGAAGAATGCTTTTGTGCATCTCTATCATCCCGCAACCTCTAGGATGGTATCAGTCCATCAGGAGTAAGGGGGAGGGGGTACTTACGAATTCCTATCAAAGTACCACATACCATATCAGTTGTTGGTAAATACTTACCTAAGGTTCTTAGGTAGGTACTTACGCATAACCATTGAAACCTGAAGTTATTCAGAGAGCAGCTTCAGTTTAAAACTATTCGTTTATAATAGAGACAACTAGCAACTCCTTGTGAATGAATAAATTTGGTTTCATAGAGTGGAGTCTGAGGTATCGATTAATCTTACTTACCTAAATTTTCCATATGCAAAATGTTAGTTATATACTCGTATTTTTTTTTACTAGCCTTGTATGTATGGGTTTAATCTTGCAACCGAATTTAAACCAGTTATCCCTAACCGATTGAGCTGAAATTTTGCATACACGTTTGGTTTGGATGACAATGCATGGTTAGCTAAGTGACATAATTCTAAATCCAATATGGCGGACCAATTTACTAAACTATACATACATCCCCATGTTATGGGTATCAAAAGAAAGGTTTTGAAGGGTAGAACACGAAAAATAAGTTTTTTTAAATAATAATTTATTTCACTTAATAGTAGAAGGTTGTAGGTGCTGCTCAAACTTGTCAGTACCTATGTATTTTAAACCCTCTAGACCTTCAGAGCTACCGTGTCATGTCTTGTTTGTTTTATGCCGAGGTTCAGGCATTTTAATTGGCGGTCCGATCAAAGCTACACTCACGGCTCAACTGTTCTACGAATTTGTAATCCTTGCTGTTGGCTTTTTCACCATTTATATGTGGGCTCGGGTAAAAGCTAAAACAAAAGTTGTATTAAAAGATGCTGCTAGCTCGGTTGGCGAGTAGATGGCTGAGATGCGAAGTTCTAAAAAAAAACATGCTCACAACTGCATATGGACATCCTCAGAATACTTAGTGCGTAGATCTCCGAGTATACCATGTCAGAGGCACGTCCAAATATTTATTTGGCTCATGCCCTTGTTTTGCAAGTAATAAGCATTACACGTGACCGGTTGCAAGCCCATCGCTGCTTATTGGAAAACTAACTGGTGGCACATGCCTTCGAGGTTCGATTCGATAAAAATGTGTGCTTGATAAATGTGCGGCCATAAAAATTACATTTTGTCAGTGTTGGGTCTGGGCTTTACGTACGTATGTGTTTGGTTGTATTTTGAATGGTATATATCTTAATATATATAAGGTAAATTCTTTTTAAAAAAGTTGAGAAGATTATAGTTAAGAAGAATAATAATAGGATATTACAAATTGCTTCAACTGCGAAGATTAGCGGGGATCTGTATCTGATCTCTTTAAAGAATCCATTGCTACAGCTGGAAGATATTCCAGCTGTAGCAATGGATTCTTTAAAGAGCTTGCCTTACTCTTGATAATTAATTAAAGGAAATACCTAGGCACGAGGCTTAAGCTGTTTCTTCTGTAGGTATGTACCTACCGACCTAATTAATTATTATAAAAGTATGTACTAGGTATCTATTTTATTAAAATGCGAAACTTTTGAATTTTAAAACGTATTAAAAGATTTTTAGTGTTCTAACGTACACATTTTCCAAGAAATGTGTTTTTTATGTACATCCATTTCCTCTGAGACTTAAAAAGCCACATATTTATCTTAATGGTACCTAGGAATTATGCCTCCTTTTTCGTAAATTCGGATCCCTTGCGATTAATATTCCTATCTACAATCAATAATTAAAATATTAGTTATTGGTCTGGCGTATAGACTAATAACGAGGCAGGTGCAAGAAACATAACTGGCTGCTGTGTCCTTTATTTATTTTTATTTTTTTGTGGCTCAAGGCATTGAATGATCGAGTTCGATAGGTAGTAAGTAAGTTACATTCTTATTTTGCTCCCCGTCGCGTCAGCCATTGTAGATTATGATCGTGGTTATAGTAACCACCTTATAAATTAAAAAGGTTTGCAAATTAAACCAATCACTAGTAGAAGATTGAGCTTTACTCGGGAACTGATACTCATCCTGAAATAAATTTTTTTTTATTTAATTCTAGCTACTGCTTACGGCTTCTCCCGCGTGTTATCCGGATAAAAAAAAGCTGATGAAAAGTAGCATTTATAAGAAACGCATTCGCTTGGCCGTTTTTACATCGAATTTCGTTGCAAAATTGGTTTCCACGAAAAGCTATTTTATTTTAACGGGATAATATATAGCTTATGTCCACCCTGAAAGTTCAGTCTAAAAATTGGTGCGAAAGATTTTTTTAAATCGGATGAAAAGTTTCGGAGATTACCCCTATCTAAATACTAACAATCTTCACCTCTTTATAATATTATATTCAATATTAAATTATATTCAATATTTAAACCCATAATATTTTTTCAAAGAACTTATTTAAGTTCGTATGAGCTATTGGGCAGTTCTGATATCGGAATTTAAAGCCTTCGACATAATGTTGATACAAGCAATGGGTATAAAAGCTATCTACTAGTTAATTACGTCGGAAATATGCAAAGGTGTTTTCTGTCAATCATCTTGAAAATGATGTAGGGTACCTACTTATTTTTATGCACACCTAACTATATTTAGACCGGGGCTCAATAATATCGTACGCTACTGCGGTGCGGCTGCATGACACCTGCGGCCGATCTGAAAGAGTTGCTGAAGTTGCGTCTTAGCATGATATAGATTTTTGATAGAATTGGGATTGATATAATTGTAAAGTAATCTTAATAAGATAAACCTTATTAAGATTACTTTACATAATTGAAAATGTAGTTAATTTTTCACTTTAATTACAACGGTTAAAACAATTGTCTAACCGTTAGTTACAATAAATAAAGCTATCACATAGATTTTTGATAGATTTTGGATTGATTTAATTGTAAGATAAACTTTATTAAGCTTACTTTACGCTAATTGAATATATAGTTAACTAGCCTCTGCCCACGGTCGCCCGGCCTCCATGATGAGTGGCTTCACTGCTAGTCGAATATGCACTGACTAGGTAAACCGCGCGATGCTTCAAGGAAGCCTTACGCGACCTGCATATTCAACATTGCTAGTTATGCTCAAGAGTACGATGTGCATAAACAGTAATTGAAATTATGGGAAGTTCTTCCTCAAATCTACAATTCAAGAAAAAGCCCGTAGCTGCACGTAATAGGCAATTTCAAAGGATGCAGCGACAATTCGTATATTCAAATTGCCAAAACTCTAATCGATGAGTAAGTACCTGCAGTAGATTCGAAATCAGTAATTCAGTAGCCAGATCGGTTTATTGTGAATTTGTGATGGATTGGTATCTCGGCCAATTATTGGCCGTGCATAGCTTTCGATCTGGCCCTGTTCGAGGAACGACTCTACATCTATACAACTCTACTATAAACGTCCCAACGCCTCAACGATCAGCATTTCACAAAGGGATTTCAATTCTAAATTAAAATGAGTGTATCTACTTACGTACAAACTTACCTATTTTTTTTAAATAGTCATGAATGTAGCTGGACCATAGTTACTACAAGTATTAGGAACAGGTAGCTAAACTGTACCTATCTAAACTAAAATGGTGTTTGTACATTGAGTAGGTATTTCGTAATAAAAACAAAATAGGTTATTTCTTGTTTGATCCTTAATGACTAAACATCATCCCGCTAAATCCCATTAAACAGCATAATTTTCTTAGTGAAATAGTATCTAATAGTAGGTAATGAAGTACCTAGTAGGTATATGTTGCTTTGTGTTAAAATAAATATTTTATGAAATCGACGTATGTCCGTAACTAAGGCTAGGTTAACACGAATAACTAACTCAACTTTGCATGAAATCACCAGTGTAGGCCCTCTGGTGAGCATTAGTCTTAAAGACTCGTTCTCCGAACGCGGCCCTGCCATACTAGAATCTGAATATTCAGAAAGCAAGCATTTGGTAATAAATTGCTTCTAGCATGATATCCCTGTATGCATCTATCTAAAATGGAGCGATCTTTAAATATCCATCCGTCTGGATCATCCATCCGCGTTCTTTCTATTGTAGGGTAGGAATGTACCTATTTCTCAAGATTAAGCATGTAAATACGGTACCTACCTATATATTCTTCAAAGTGATCTGAAGCCTTTTCTTCCCGGTTTGTAGTTACATACCTAAGCAAAATGTGAGCGAATCTTCCGCGCGTTACATCCACAAAAACTGGACTGAATACACTTCATAATTTTTTTTTCAGGAAAAAAATCATATTTAAGGCATGTTTTTATTAAAGACGGACGGAAAGGTCCGAGATTCTTTCAGAAATAGCTTATGGCGAGGACAATAAGTAGGTATGCAGAAATCAAATAATTTATAACCAAGTCGCGATATAAATTGTCCAATTTCGATGACAATTAAATTTAGATGTTTTACTTGCAAAATACCAAGGTTGCAAATTTCAAGATTGGTTTTATGACGAAAAATATTAAAAGCTCTGACAATATGCTTGATAAAGAATGTAATCTTCACTTGATTAGTAGGTACCTACAACGGGAGAATCTGCGAGACAACATAATTATTACTTCTGACCGCTAGAGCCCTACGCTCGCTTTCAGTGTCATCATCGACCATAAGGTCATCGGTGATTTAACGCCCCGGTTATTTTAACATGGTTAACGCTCAAGCCATTTAAGGGAATACGGTGTGGGTGATCGGGACATTTACCGACCGTTTCTTCCCAGAAGTTCCGTGAAAGTAGTTCCGTAACAGAACTTTTGAGAATTTTTTTCTCAATAATAGATCGTGTATTGAATTTTTTTGTACTCAGGAAGTTTAAATAGTTCTTGAATAAAATACGGATTTTCATGTTTATCCGATTAACACTTTAGTTTGGATAGGTACCAGAAATGGACCTATGACCTATGAGAAGTTAAATAGGTAATCATGGCTTAGCTTGACTAGACACATTCTCCATCCGGTAACTAAAAATGGTGTGCTATTTTTTACAAATCGGTATAATTATAATGGGAATTATAATAATGCTGGTCATTTTTTCACATACTCGTAGCATCATCTAGCCCCAAACTAAGCAGAGCTTGTATTATGGGAACTACATGACTGATATACTACTTATATATATTTTTTGTAAATACATACATATTATACATAGATATTTAACATGAAAATGCTATTTCAAAGGTTTAGACAATTAGCGCTGTATTCAGCTATTTACCGATATTATCGCGACTATGCGAGAATGTATGGGTAAAGTATTTGCCAAACGTTCCCACTCCCACAGTTCGGTAGCATGCTACTGAATAATTAGAGCTTTGATAAAAACTCGTAAACTTTCACAGGATGTCGTTAATCTCATTCTGCTATCTTTTACTAAACCGTGGTAAATCAACAGCACAGCCATGACGTCATGAGTCTTTTAACAAAACGCATTACCTATTATTATTATCTTCCTAAATAATCATCGGCAGGTAGGTAACAAATGTCTTCTTAAGAGAACTTCATCACGTGTCGTCATGAAGGGTTATTATTCCCGTTTATTTTTGATATGTGGATCGTTTTTATCCTATTTTAGGAATGCTTTATTATGGAAATGAATATGAATCCATACCTACTTAACTTATACTTATTAATTTCATGTAAAATAGGTTGCTAAGGGCCGTAAAATCAATAATAGTGTTAATTTTGGATTACGTAAATCTACGATAATAGTTAAACAATGGTTTGATCTACTGCCATAAAATAACAAATTTGTAGATCAACTTGACTTATGATATAATAGAAGATTAAACTTGACCAACTAATTTGACAGCACTAAAATCTAAAATCTCTTTCTTTTGTAAGTAAAATGGAACGATAGATAAAATTAAGTTCACTAAGTGTACGAGAGATTAGACACCGTTGACAATCATATTCCTATATTTCCTAATGCCACAGCTGAAAGTGGTCGACTTCAATAAAATTGTAAGCGTTTTATTGCAACTATATATTTCAACTCAATATTGTAGATAGATTTGTATCTAGTTTCATAAATCAAGTGACTGCAGTGGTGTTAGCAGGCGAGACACGTTCGGCACGGGTTGGCTGCGTCTTGTAATACATTCCTCGGCTATGCTGCATAGTCGGATCTACATGGAATGCTCAATGGGGGAAAATGTTTCAGGACAGGGGTGCATCTAAAAATAAAATAATAAAATAAAAGGGCATTTATTTACTTACACTTAAACAAACATACCTAGCCAAAGTACAATGTAATAAGTAGGCATTTAAAGTAGTAGGTATAGTGAGAAGGTATGTCTGTCTGTAAGTAAAAAGGTCGAGGACTCAGCCACGCTGTTTTTCAGCCTCGCCTACTGATGTAGCAGCATCGTATGGCGTCCGACTTGAATTAACGTATGAATGAAAATACGTTATAGTAATTTTTTACGGGTCTTTATCGCGCTTACCTTTCTTATTATAAAAAAGCTTTTTTTTAAAACTGTTCAACTGACCGCGAAAGTTTGAAATATAGGTACTTTATACGTTATTGTGCACCACAAGTTCGCAAAATAAACCAAAAAACTTAATTACCACCAGTACAATATCGCTTAAATCGTGATTCGCGAAGCTATCTCTTTCAGCCAACCTTGTGATAAAGAGGAATCCATGTATTTGTTAGAATGGTTGGAGGTGCAGTGCACGTAATAATAAATACAAGAGGAGAGTGTAATGCGTTATACGAATTACTAGATAAATATAACTACAAATACCTATTTCGACTTCTACAGCGTTGTTCAAGATCATTGCCCTAGATCCTAGTTACGCCTCTGAGTACGTCGACGTTTCAGCAGGCAAGAATGGGAGAGTAGAAACAAACTGCATTGCTCTCATGAAGCGACCATTCTTTCTCATCGGGACAGACCGGACCAAAACGAAGCGTTTGTTGGCAACAGTAGGTAGGTAGGTACATAAATCAGCATGTAGTTAGATTATTCACCGCGATAAACCGCTGACGCGGTCGGCAGACGTGAAGCGGCGGCGGTCCCAGCGCGGGCGGTTCTGTCACAACAATTGTCGAACGTGCTGTAAATTGTATTGAGAATATGAGATACATCCATGAACTCATTTTCGAAGAGGCGTATCGAAAGGGATCACAATTTTCCGATTGTCGATGAAAGCGTTGGTATTCCCAAGATCTTAAATATTAGTAATAATAACTTACATATTGTTCTAACTATAGCGATTTTAAACGGTTGTTTAGCAACTTGTAAAACATGGGTATGTGCCAAATGTAATGTTCGAACGTGATTCTGACTACCCCTTATCTCAAAGTTCGATGAAAGCGTTGGTATTCCCAAGATCTTAAATATTTTTCAATAACTTACATATTGTAGTAACTATAGCGATTTTAAACGGTTGTTTAGCAACTTGTAAAACATGGGTATGTGCCAAATGTAATGTTCGAACGTGATTCTGACTACCCTTTATCTCAAAGTTCTACGCACTGAGTATGTATTTGAGGATGTCCATCATGTCCAATACAGTAATTAGCGTGTTTGTTTTGTTTAGCTAGACGGGGTTTTGTTTTCTTCTGTTGAATCATTTAAAATGAAACATTATCATAAGAGTCAAAACAGCGTTTATTTAATCAACTCTTCAATCTTTAAAAGTGGGGCCATAATTGTCTTGTAAAAAATTTAGGGATTGCTACGTGGTTTATTGAGGTTTGTAAGGCTGGTCACCAAGACCAGCAGTTCCTAGCAAAGGTTAGTGATTAGCTTGCGTTAATTAATCGGTATTCATGATAAGATAATATTAACAACTGATTTGGTCTCATTAAATACTCCTATTAATGTTAGAGATTAAAAAAACTATACATAAATTTTAAACTAATACCTAACTAACTTAATTATGTACATTATAAAAGTGGCAGTACCAGATATCATATTCACAATGTTTTATACAAAGCACTAGCGAAAATGTTGCTACTTTTATTTACAACGTTGTGCTTGTCTTTGGCTGCAGGAAGAGGTAAGAGTAATTTTTTAAACATAAGTTTTACTCTCAGTTTATTTGAATAAGTCTGTAGTATGTTAATGGTAAAAAATGAGTTAAGTCAGAAGCAGGTATTAGAGTCAACTGCCGGATTTGATAGCAAAGGAACCAAGAACGACGGCCGGCGCATAGTTCTAGTGACGTTTCTTTTCCGTTAAAAATGTTGACAGTTCTTTTACGAGACGTCATCTGATTACCGCTGTAATTGGAACCCGGTGTATAAACTTACATTCCGTTTACACGTAGTTCCGTTTTTGTCGTTTTCGTTCCACAAAATTTTACCAAATCACCAAATAACCCAAAATTTTAGTAAATTTTATATAATTTATTGTGATTTTCTTTCCTAGGCCTTCCGCCAGTTTGTGTCCGCCATTCGTGAATATTCCTTCCCCATCTTATGCGAGCCTCACACAAAGAAATATTTAAATTACCATTTCGTTTCGAAAAATCTAGTTCATAGTATTGTAATTGTTCATAATATTGTAATTCATTTTATTACAATATTAGGTAATGATCTGTTTCATATTTTGTTATGTGTATTATTTCATATTCTATATTATTATTTTATCTTGTTACCCATCAGTCGTGGATGAAGAATTCTTGTTAGTGAACGGAGGAGAAGAACTGCCGCCATGGCCCAACAAGTACACAGTAAAGGCTTCAAAAGTTTCACTCACTGGCAATCTGGTCGAAGATTTCATCGTTTGGTTAGTATTTTATTTATATTATTGCTTAGATACACTACAATATCTTTCTATCTAGGAATTATTCCGGAAATCCCGACCAAGCGTGCTACGGCGTAGTGCAGTGCAGTGAGAATTACTGGAAATTATTGTTCGGTAATCCTCACCAGATTGTTTTGTAACTGCTAACAAAGTATGAGACCATTATTACCCGTGACGTCAGGAGCAATTATATGCATTTGCCATAAGTGGTTGTTTGTATTCATTTATCTCCAAAATAGCTTATTAGATTGTAATGCGGTTTTATAAAAATAAAGAAAATGTTTATTTCAGACAATTTACAGTCCATAGAGTGTTAGTAGCATATAAAAAAAAAACAATTAAACTTAACCTAGTTGTTAGTAAAAATTTATTAAATAAATAAATAATGCTGGACAATCCACACAGCATCATCTAACCCCAAGCTAAGCAGAGCTTGTGTTATGGGTACTAGATTACTGATTTCTTTAATACAATACATTACATTGATAGATATTTTTTTATTATACATAGAATATACCCAGAACACCCGGAACAAATATTTGCAGATCGTACAAATATTTGTCCCAGTGCGGGAATCGAACCCGCAACCTTCTGTGTCGCAGGCGGACCTTCTTCCACCGCGCCACATCGGTCGTCTGCACATTTATTAAAATAAAAGTATATTCTCTAATCTATGTATTTATGCAATCGATTTGTATGTTAAGAAGGATGGGTTTATTCTTACTGGGTTTATTGGTACAAGTAACTAGGGTGGAATTGATGATGGAAAAACAAATCAAGTGTTCTTAAATTTTGATTACGTTAGCCTTAACAATTTTATGCTAATTACTTGCGAAACGCGGGCATGTGTCAAATATATTGTTTGGATGTGCATTTAACTACATCTACTTGGTATCCTCAAAGACATATGCATTATGTGTGTACCTGAGGATGTCTATTATGGGGAACTAGCTTTTGCCCACGGCTTCGCCCGCGTAGTACCGCAGAAAAGAAAAAAGTAGCTTGAGTATTAAAAAGGAGCCTATGTGCTATTTTGATGTATAAGCTATATTACTGTGAAGTTTCATCAAAATCCGTGTTTTTTTTGTTTTTGCGTGAAAGAGTAACAAACATCCATCCTCACAAACTTTCGCGTTTATATGTTATGTTAGTAAGATACAGAGTGTTCGTTTTTTGATGTTTTTTGGATAGATAATTATAGAGGAAAGAGGCATCATATTTTGCTTACAACTAACTGTGAACGAGACCCTTATTTAGCTTATAGAAGCCAAATAAGGGCATACGCGGGGCAATACTATCTTCAGGGCCCTGTCTCACCTGATCAACAAAATACTTAAGAATGTTTTCTTTAGGAGAACGAACCAGTCCTCGCGGATAGACAGCAACCACGGTTTTGTTAAAACGATTATTAAGGCTGACCTAGATGACACAAGTGAAGTGGTATACGAGGTGAGTACTGTTAATATCGTCATTATGTAGAAGACCACTGCTGGGCATAGGAGAGTGCCTTAAGTTATCGTCTTGAGCCAAATCTGTCCATCAACATGCAAATTAAAGTGTTTCTTATAGTTCAATATAGGAACCAAAGAACACATAAAATCATACATCGACCAAAATACAACATTGTATTTTACAATATTGTATTTTAAAAATAATTTAATTTTTATAAATAAAATATCACGAGCACTGCTTGTATTTTCCTCGCTGAATGGCAAAAGCAATCCTTTGTGCTTGCAGTAGCCAGTTCTCCTGGCACCAGCGGCAGTGGCATCAACCAAAATGGGTATTGAAAGACTTAAGACTCAAATTAATCCTAGAAAGAAATCCCTGTATCGTGTGTTGTCTGGTTTTTTTTAAACAGGTTTCTTTACATTTTTGTATAAAGCCCCCGATGTGTATTCCATCACGTATTGTAGCGCCCTCTAGCAACATGGGGTATTATAACTTAGACATTTTAAAAGATGCGATAAAATTAGTAACTTATTTGTACTGGCTTCAGTACAAATAAGTTATCTTGTTTTTAAAAAATATATATATTTTCAGATTCACCCGGTAACAGACGAGGACGAAAACGTCAGCATCGTTTGTTCCAGCATGGTCGCCAATGCGGCATTGACATGGGGCCTAGACACAATCTTACCTGATGTGGAATTTTCAGATTATAAAGCTATTAGTAAGAAAATCTGCATTTTAATAATAATTTATTAATTTATTCAGATATCTTGATCCATAATTTAGAATAGAATAAAATATAAAATATTTATTTTGATCAGAACTTTACACACATCTTATAACATAGGTACATAGGTAGTTCTAGTAATGTTATAATTTAATGTGTAGGTAGATATAGTACCGCCAAAGAAGGTCCGTGCTCAGTTTCATGCTGCAGTGAACTGCTGTGCTGATTTTCAGCACGGACCTCGATTGACTCACGGACAAAGCACATAAAAGCATAAAAAGTAAGATAATGTAGTATGAGTCATTTGTTAATAAGTTACAAAAAAACATTAATTAAAATTAGAAACAATTAGATAATGTAATCATCATTCATCCATGTACCGATTCAATATGCTTTATGTGAGACTGTAAAATCAGGACGGGAATAAAACATTTCATTATACAATTATGAGGCTGGTTAGATCCTTTAGTAGAATCTGATGTCCGACCAACGTAAAAGAAGGGTTGAACAACGGTCACCTAAGAATTTCTCGGAAAGAACATTTATGAAAAGATTTATGTGACGTAATTTTTATAGTACCTACTTATTAATTTTAAAACGATCGTATTTTTCCTGCTCGTTTAAAATGTGTGCAAAATTTGAAATGCTCGCTCCTGCCTGAAGCAAATATTCAGGGGTCAAATTTCAGCGGTTTTAATAAAATAAAATTTGAAAATAAGTTGGTTATTCTTTTTTATAGGAAACGAAACTGTTCTTGACCGAGAAGCAGTAAGGTTTGAATATTCACTAAAATGGAACGAAGAAAACGACTTTTACATTCTATGGGCTGTCGAAGATTACGATATCGAAGGAGAGCTCGTATTAGTTCCGATAAGGTAATTAGCATAGCCATTTTAAAAACTATAGCCTCTATTTGCTGACCATCTATAATTATTTAATTTCTTTATTATATTTAGACCGCACGGTCACAGTCGTCAACCCTACCTCGTAACTACCAGAACGAGTCATATAAGTCATAGTTCTAAGAAGACACAAAATAATGGGAAAATAACGTCTAATAATAAATCTATATTCTTAGATATCATAAATATTCAAACTCTTATGTCCACTTGTCTTCAAACAAAGCATTGATATAGGAATAACTATGAAACAAAGCTTCCATGATTACTTATGTAGGACTGATCTTTGTGGCCGTGTCTAGTCTATTCTACATATACATGAAAAGAGCTAACTGTTGAAATTAAAATTACCAATATCATAAAATCTTTATTAGATTTTTATAAAATTTTTAGATATTTTCTATGGATGATATGTATGAATTTACAAAAATGTAGGTATGTAAGTAGTGTATCAGTCATGTAGTTCCCATAACACAAGCTCTGCTTACTTTGTGGCTAGATGATGCTTTGTGAAAATGTCCAGTTTTATTTATTTATTTACTTAGTAGATAGTGAAACAATAATGTTTTATTCTATTCTATCACAGATTTTTTCAACAAGGTAGATCCACACCGAATATTTGCTTGTGCGAGTTTGAGATAGCTCTGTTTATTATTATTTTATTTTCAGACATGAAATAAAGGAGTATAACAGTAAATTAGGGTCTCTGACAAAGCACGAGATTTGGGATTTCTATGAGTTTAACTT
Organism: Perizoma flavofasciatum; assembly: GCA_958496245.1. Classification (NCBI taxonomy): domain Eukaryota; kingdom Metazoa; phylum Arthropoda; class Insecta; order Lepidoptera; family Geometridae; genus Perizoma; species Perizoma flavofasciatum. Next base: position 3,810,163 of record OY292425.1, on the reverse strand, counting down.
TGATTTCGATGAAGATGACGTGTTTGATGTGGAACAATGTGAGTTTCTATATTAGCTTTTACGTATAATACTTATCCCAATTCACACTCAGAATTGAGGCAGAAGTTGCTTCACAACTTTGGATTTAAGCCCAATTTGTTATACTAAGCTGTGGATAACGCTGTGGGCTGCATTATTACCAAATCTGATTTGTATAACTCTACTATTATTAGATAATGTAGCTGTTTGTTGTTCCAATAAACAAATATAAAAATATATTTTCAGTCGAATGTGACGAAGACAAATTGGTCAAAGTTTCTCCAGACAGTGACGCCGTTACAAAGGAACTGATGTTTGTCAACACCGAAAATAAGCATCACGTGAACCATGTTTTCAAAAGGTTTGCCAGTAAAATATTTTTATTATATGATTATTGACGAACCGGCAACCGCTGAGGAGGAAAGGTTCTCGAATAGTGACCACGAATCGGGCGACGCAGTGTAGGAAGATTCTTCTTGGACTGACGTTATCATATAAGTGGTAGAAAGACGGTAGATGCCAATAGAATGGATGGAATAAAAGTTTATTTAGTAGGTACAAACAATGAAAAGGCAATGGTTACTTAATTAAGTAAAAGTGGGTACTTAAATCTTAATTTTTAATCGGAAAGTTTTTGGAGGATAGTCATGCCAGTTGGCATTCAGCACTGAACAGTTTTTCAGGCTGATGATGATGGTGTAGGATGACATCTTTTTCTTGTACATTTATAAAATGCAACGCGATTATAAATATGAATCTGGAGTTGTAATAATATACTTGCATTCGTTTTTCAGTTTTATAAACAAATTCGATCGCAAATATTCCCATGAAGAAGAACACAATCTAAGAAGAAGCATCTTCAAACAGAATATGCGGTAAATACTTTCGATTTTACCAACGTCTGATAGACTTTGACTACCCCTACTTGTTTTTCTCAAAGAACTACTACACGGAGTATATATCTGAGGTTGTCTATCATAAAGCTGTGAGCGTGTTTGTTTTATGTGTATTTTTATATGTATTTTCAAAAACGATAACTACTTAACATCTACATAATCTAATTCAGAATACATTGAACAAAATAATTTACATTTCTTCCAGAAGCTTTTTTATTTTAAAATCTCTACTTTTCAGACTTATATCCTCGACAAATCGCCAGCACTTTGGCTACAAGCTCGCTATCAACCAGTTCGCAGACCGCACGCCTGAGGAGTTGAAGACAAGGACTGGTCTACTTAGACGCCCCGAAGGAAAAACTGGAAACAAACCATTTCCATACACCGAAGAGACATTAAAAAATCTTGTTGAAAAATTGCCCAAGGAAGTCGATCTCAGGCTAGACGGACTTGTGTCCCCTGTGCACAGTGAGTAAACGCTTAGTTTGTGTCCTTCTTATTTCTGACTAACTGGTTTTCATTGTTAGGTAACCCCTCTTTAGTTTAGTGATCAGCTTGAGGTATAATAAATAAACAATGACGTTGATTTTTTTGTATACCAACTAAACTCAATTTTATCTGTCGCTATTTTACTAACAGTAACTAAAAAGTGTTTTAATTTTCATAGAAGTTTATTTCTGATTTCAATAAATACGAAGAAACTAATTTAACAGGAGTAAAATTCGCCATCCCTTTATTGCGTGCAGTTTAGCTAGAGAATCGGCGCCATTGTGTCATACGCTACTTGTGTTTCTACTTTTGTCTTGAGGTTCTGCGATATTTATAACGAAGTTATCCGAACACTACCATTTGGATTTGCGTTGGATTAGTCAGTAGAATTCTTTTTAGAAGTTGGACCTAATCTTCGTTGTGCAAATCTCGTTTGCCGTTTAGCTCGTTCTTTTGTTGTAGATAATCCTATGCTAGTTCAATGATCAGTAATTATGTATTTCCTATAAATGGTTTTTCCTAGAATAAAAAAAAACTAGTTGCTGAGAAAAAAATATTATCAAATTCTTTTATTCTTTATCGTACCCACAGAGACTACGGACAAAAAACGTCATAATATATGACATGCTCAAAAGATATATATCTAGTAAGAAGATTTCATATGTTTGTTGCCAAAACTGAAATATTTCTTGCATACAATTTTGCAGATCAAGGAAACTGTGGGTCTTGCTGGACTTATGGTACTACATCGGCCATGGAAGGTGCTTTAGCGAGGGTCAATGGAGGGAGGCTTATGAGTCTCAGCAACCAGGCGCTTATTGATTGTGCTTGGGGGTATGACTTTGCTCTCTTCTCTTGTGTCTCGTGGTTTTTCTTCGTCAAATTTAATGATTGTACATATTTATGTATATTATACAGAACTAACAAAAATCAATAAAAATGAAATTCTGATAATGTGCAGCAATAATAATAGTGCACCTACATTAGTTCAATATCATTTTAGTTTACTTAGTTATATAAATAAATACATGAACTTCATAATAGTATTACACTATTTTACAGTACAACATAGAAAAACACATAACAATACAACAAATAACATAAGAGATGCACAATAGGCGGTTTTATCACCGAAAGCGATTCCATCCTGACAACCTTAATACAGTCGTAATTCACAGATTTGGAGCTGCTGGCTGTGACGGTGGAACTGACAATGCTGCTTACGAGTGGATGATCAAATATGGTTTACCGACTGAAGAAGAGTACGGATCATACGAAAATAAGGTACGTGTCACTACATAAAGCTTGCTTAAAAAAAGGAAAACTTCAATTAAGAATAAGCTGAAAAAGCTCTACTGTTATACTACTCCTCATCCTTTACTATACCGATGGGTATTTATTTTATTTTATTTTATTTCTTAGGGACAAAAAACAGTCATACCTTAGTAATAAGTAGCTGTATGAAACAGATCTTGTTACGTATAGTTATGAAGTCTTGCTCTAACTAAATAAGCTTCTTTTTTAATTGACTCAGGAATCTGATCTGAGCGCTATTATTATTATTTTGTAAGGGAAATAGCAACGCCGCTATGGGATTTTCAGATTCAGATTAGATTTATTCGCAGGAACATGTGATACAAATGAGATCTTTTAATATATGTTTACAGTCTTATGTAATCGTAATATATTACGATCGTAATGTATATTTCCAGTACAAAGCCAAGCATAAAAAAAATAAGATTTTATAAAAAATCAACCTCAGTGTGTCTTGAACACGCAACCTCCCGCTTGGTACGTGAGGTCTATACCAACCAAGTCACGAGATCTTTACCAGCTTGTTCAACATTTTTGAGCTGTTTCGGCTCGAAGCACCAAGGCTCCACCTACAGTGGAAACTTTGCAGTTATCCAAGCCTGTTCAGTGTCGCTGAAAACATAAAGGACTGTTTTATTTTGGCTGATGTTATTGTTTTATGCCCATAGGATGGTTACTGCCACATTAACAATATGACCACTAAGTTCCCGATAAAAGGCTACACTGATGTCACCCCATTCAGCAAAGAGGCATTGAAGGTAAACTGCTTGATCAATGTTGTTTTCTTATTAGACTGGTTCTTTTCTTGCCCCCTTGCTGACAGATGATCAGCATAAGGTAGGCCTTCTGGAAAAGCAAAAATGTGTGGTAAGTCTTAATGGACCATGACCGTTTGCTTAAGCTTTTTGGGAGGAGAGTCGTCAGCATACCTATGTCAACATAATCAAGCAATGGTTAATTGCTGGATATAAGCAATCTTACACCTGATTATGTTGACTAGAGAATAAAAGAGATAAGTCTTCATTTTGTTTCAGGTTGCGTTGTTCAACCACGGCCCTCTGTCTGTATCTGTTGAAGTGACCGACAAATTTGGCTTATACTCTAGTGGCATTTTCTATGAGAAAGAATGGTAAGACACAATCTTCACGTGAATCGTTGATTGACTGACTCACTGACTCACTGACTGACTCACTCACGTATAGAGACATGACATTGGGAAGATAGATTATGTTTTTTTTAGCTGAAGAAGTCCACTAATAAAGGATTTTGCAAAATCGAAAGAAAAAAGAAAATAATGGCAAAATCAATAACAAATTCCACATTTTGTTATCATCAAGGATTTGCCAGAGTGAATTCATCAAGGAGGCCGATTGATAGACATATTTGATACGTCTATCAATCGCGATATCGATTGATAGGGGTATATAAGGTTTTAGTATGAAATATGTCTATAAACTGCGGCATGCATTACCCGAACGACACATTCATCGACACATTGATCGTTCATATGAACTACATGTAGGTAACTCTTGATAATTATACCTACTTGGTAGCCATAATAAAAGCTCTATAATTTATTTTTCTTTAGCGGCCCTAGCAATCTGAACCATGAAGTTACTCTGGTGGGCTACGGCGAGCAGTACGGTGAGCTGTTCTGGATCCTAAAGAACTCCTGGGGCGAAAACTGGGGTGTTGACGGCTACATGCTGATCTCAGCTAGAAACAACGACTGCGGAGTCGCCACTGAACCTACTTACGTTGTATTGTAATGAAGGATGAACGATTAGCCATCAGGGATGATAGAAAGAGATATGTGATCAGATCAACCCACAAAAACATGTCAAAATGGCATCACATCGAATACGCCATCATTTATAAGATGTTTGACTTCCAAAATATTTGTAACATCTCTCTAGTTCTATTCTTCAATTAAAGGTTTGATCGCATCATCGATTTTAATAACGACTTGGCGAGTTAAATGTTAAATGATTAAAATTTAAATATTAAAAGCTGCATATTTATGAAAATAAACAAAAGCTTTAGCTTGTGTTATTTATTTGTTATTGATTGAGGCTCTGTGTGACATTAACACCTTCGTCAAAAGGTCATAAGTATTTTATGAAAGTGAAAGTAGGATATTTCAGGACTTTGCATCCTTTCAGCCTTGATAACCTTCATACTCCATATAAGTAGCCTTTATAAAAGCTCCAAGCTACCAAGCTTACAATACTTATGTACATTAGATAGGATATTATTACGAACCAAAAATTCGAATCCATGCGCCATTGGGTCCACCCAATGGCACATGGAACTCCAGTTCCAATAAGCGGCGATTGGCTTTTATGTGGAATGCTAACTAATATGTGAAAACGCAGACATGTGTCAAATATAATGTTTGGACGTGTCTTTGACTACGCCCTACGTGGTATTCTCACAGATATGGGTCTGAGGATTTCACTAATGGGATAACAGTCTTTAGCGTATTTGTTTTGTGTTTTTAATATTATTACGTTCCATGCAATTAATAACCATGTTTCATGCTCAAAATAGGTAGGTAGGTAGGTACATCTATCTTTGAGCTCAATTAACTCGTTCGTCCTATTATTATAATAATCGTTTAATTTATCACGCATACCGAGTGTCATAGATTTGGAGTTAAATGCCTCGGGGTTTAATTAAAATTTAAAGCTTAAGCAAGTTTCAAAATAGTAGAGTATCGCCCAAGGCTAAACGTTGAGCATTACATTAGGTACCTCCTTACCCTTACCTACGTAGAATCGTTCAGCATTGAACGCTGAGGAAATTTATGACATACTTACCTGTACCTACTTACCAGGATCTATATACCCTCTTCCTTTTAAATGTTATAGTTGTTCACAAAATAAATAAATAAATAAATAAATAAGAAGACATGATACTTTTTCATAAAATTATGAATTATGATTATGAGCCAGAATGCTAGCTAAGGCAAGCATTCTGGCTAGCATTTTTTTTAAGAAAAAGTATGAGTAGTATTCTTCTTTGTGAATTTTTACGGGAGAACCCGTACAAATTTATTCCACTCTGTCCTCACTGTATTATGATTATGACACTAAACCATTTTTTTCACATGGTAAGCCCTAAAAATATAGTAGAAAAAATAGCATACCTCTCAGATTTTTTAAATTACTAATTTAAAAAGATATACATATAAAGTCCTCTGTGGCGCAGTTGGCGAAGGCCCGCCTGATACGCAGAAGGTTGCGGGTTCGATTCCCCGCCGCAGGACATATGTTTATATGAGCTGATCACGGGAGCAACTCAGTTCCTCAGTTCCTCCTATGATCATGGTACATGCAACTGTGCCGAAATATCGGGAAACATTCAAACTCATAAATCATGGTAAATATCCCATTTTTTAGTAATAATTATGTTCAAAACCATGATAGTTGCAAAAGTTTGTAATATTCATTTGTAATAATTTATTTTTAAAATAAGTAGATATTATATCAGTCATGTAGTTCCATAACACAATCTCTGCTTACTTTGGGGCTAGATGATGATGTGTGAAAAATGACCAGCATTATTTATTTATATCATACATCAGAAAGTATACTTCAATGACGTCCAGTATAATTTGGGACCAACTCAAACACAACGTGTACTAGCACTCTCTGTAGGTACCTACTATAAGTAGTAGTAGAATTATTAACATCAACGGCGTCTCACATATCTGTCGATAGAAACCGTTAATCAGGTAAGACAGGAATCTAAGACATCACCTATGTGACAATGATGGCGCAGGTGGCTAAACGAGATTGAAACTGAGTTGAGGCGAACCGTGGCAACCTAGTGATAACGCTAATTTTTAAGACCCCCTAATTAAAATCGAGTACCTACCTACCGACTAAAATAAGGTCACCTTAAACTTTGCAAAAGGAGAAGAAACCTAGAAATAAATTGATTATAAAAAAAACACAACTTCATGAACAGAGTGCATTATTATTTACGTCGATGTACCTATGTAGTGTTTTTTAATACTAGAATGACTTCATTCATATTTTTGACAAGTGATTATACCACAGATATTATTATCATCATTATCATCATCTAGCCTTTCTGCACCCACTGCTGTGTCCTCCTCTTTATAACGTCATTCTTTCCGATCCCTCGCGATTTTCATCCACTGATTCCCGGCCACGCTGTCGATGTCATTCGACCATCGGCGGGTGGTCTGCCTCTCGGTCGCCGAGCCTCTCTTGGCCACCATTCGGTAATTGCCTTCCTCCATCGGCCATCGTCCCTTCTAGCCAAGTGTCCAGCCCATCTTTTCCATTTCAGCTTTGCGATGCGCAGACCCACGTCCACAACCTTAGTACGTCGTCGAATCTCAACGTTGGGTATGTGATCCAGAAGTGAAATTCCAAGCATGGCGCGCTCCATTGCCCGATGTGTTACTCTAATTCTATGCATGTATTCCTTTGTTAGCGGCCATGTCTCAGATCCGTACGTAAGTACGGGCAGGACACATTAGTTAAAAACCTTGGTCTTCAGGCATTTCAAGACGTCCTCCAGTTTGTTAAAGGCGGCTCATCCTAGTTAGGTTCGTCTTGAAATCTCTTTCAACTGGGATAGTGGGACAGATATTATAATAATAAAAAATATTTTTTAGGTTTTTGTATAATGCAGTGCTTTTCAGGAACCCTGTATAATGTATAGGATAGTATACACTGGATAGTATTCAATAGGTAAATAATACCTACTGAATACTCCGTAATACCCAGAACGAATATCCCGATATGAATCCTCCTAATCCCCAAGTGAAAATCACTAGTCCCTTTTCGGTTTTTTACGAGTATTATAATATATACCTATCCATCTAATATTGGTACTATAAATAAGCTAAATATCTATAGGAACAATGACACTCTTGCCAGACTTAGCAAAGTCAAAGTCAAGTCAAACACAAAATTTATTTATATATTAAAAATTACAAGGATCACTTTGAAAAGTTAATTTTATGAGTGAGTCACTCATCTCTTAAAGTTTTAGAGTTGTAATAACAGTACAGGTCAATACGATGACCGACTACACGACGAAGAAGGGCTCACCATAATATCCTGAGAGTGACAAACAGACATAGGTTATATAATGAAGGCTGCAGAAAATAAAGTTGACCTAATATTTGATATCATCATCTAGCCTTTCTGCACCCAGTGTTGAGTTTTAGGCTTCTTCTTTATAACGCCATTCTTTTCGGTTCGGTGCAATTTTCATTCACTGGTTCCCGCTAATAGTTCAAATTCAGTCAAAAATAGTACCCAGCTCCTTGAGAAAACCTGCTTGAGCTAGGTGCCATAATTTATTAGGGCACTTTAACGGCCTGTAACTTGCTCGTTATTTCTCTGGAGGCCATCCGTTTTGTAGGTAGATTTGCAGGGCGGCCAGCAGGCCTGGATAACACTTTGATTTATTTAATGGGACCAGCTAATTAAACTACCCGATCGCATCTACGTCAATGAAATTACAAAACACTCATTGAAGAAATGTTATTGTTGCAGTTCCTTTCGCTACAAGGTTTTGCTTAAAATTACATAGAATTCTCTCCATTCAAAGTTTGTTTGTATTACATAATTACTGAGTAATAAGACCATACCTTTTATAAGGTGTACAGTATAGCAGTTTCATTCATTCAGATATTTAAATCTTTAACCGTTTTGTTAATTTTAAAGTGAAAATTAGGAGAACATTTTCGAATTTGTCCCGAAAATTCTGACCTCGTACCATTGTCTATAATTGCCAATGCGTTAACCAATTCTGACATGAATCGACTGACACCGAGTCTGAATTTAAGCACTTTCTATTTAGTTTGTGGACGCTATCTACAAGTATCTCATTCGGAAACATTCCTGCTCAGAATCCGAAACGAATTACGACAGATGACAGATGACGCACTACCGCCCCACTCTTCAATACGCAAAGGTTATCTGGAAGAAAATGCTAATTAGCATTAAGTTCGCCTATGTACTTGTTTTATCTTGTGCAATAAAGCATTTTCTATCTATCTATCTTCCATTGTTTTTTTTTAAAGCTTCTTAATGTTTACTCTCGATTTATGTTAGAATGATCACCAAATTGCCAACACAGGCGAATATGTGGGTTTTGAGTCCCGCTGAATCGGGATTGTGGGACACATTTCTACTATATTCCCAACATTGGCACAGATATTTTGGTCATAAAGCACTATTCAGGCTTACCTAACTGATCACTAGCAAAATGGTACACTCACCACGAAACATTCAGTGATAAGTGCTCAGTGATCACTCGCACAATACAAAATGTACCTAGCCTGGTTCTAGGCTAGCGTGCATAATTTGAATCTAGTGTCCGAGAATTTCTATTAGCATTAGAAAGGTGTTCCACGGCTTGATAGCAGGAGTTGTTACACGCAGGATGGTGGTGTTTTGTACAGGATTAGGCGATCTAGAGAGTTTTGATAACGAGTTTTTGTAAGGGTAAGTGCCTTTCAAGTCAAAGTTAAGGTCAACGAGCAGCAAATGCATTTATTAGTAACTAGCTTCTGCCCACGGCTTCGCCCGCGTGGTACCCGGATCAAAACAATAGCCTATTGTTATACTGATGTATAAGCTATATTACTGTAAAATTTAATCAAAATCCGTTTAGTAGTTTTTGCGTGAAAGAGTAACAAACATCCTCGCGTTTATAATATTATATAGGATAGTAGGATAGGATGTAGTGGGCAGAAGCTAGTGTCTAAATAAACTTACACTTGTAAATAACAACGCTTAGGTAGAGTAGAAGTGTCAATATGAGTAGCATTGTCTCGTCCCCATAAACATTTCGCTACTCTCATAAGGAAGCAGGTTCAGTTAATCCAAATGTTCTTATACCACACACAATTCGACGTAGTGCAGTGGTTTGTTTTAAATCAGCCGCAACCGGTAACCTCGGCACGCAAATGCGAATTCCATGGCTAGAACTGTTTAACTTTTCTCCTCACCTATGGCGGGTCCAATTTAATAACGCTTTCAGGACGCTGTTGCGGCTCCCGCGCTTCTCTAGTGCTTCAGGCATGTTCGCCGATGCGCGCACCGACACATATGACGCCATCTGGCGGAAAAAGACTGCCTCTTTGCTAAGCAGAGTGCGCACAAGCAACAACACCATCCTGAAAGAAATAGTTAAAAATTACGCATGTCCTTTGGTTTGGAAGCTCTCCCAGAGGATGAAATCTGTATTAGTAATTAAGTACTAACCCTTACCTTAAGCTTACTAACACTTTTGGATCATGTTGTCTTTGAATTAACGTTATTATTATTATTATAGCCGAAAATAGAGTTCCCGAAATGGCAGCCATCAATTGTATAATATAATTCATGTCATCATCATTATCAGCATCATCATCATCAACCCACATCAGTCCATTGCTGGAAGTAGGTGTTCGGATCCGGCGGGCGTCCCACACTATTTTTGCCCAGACGCGGTCTCCACTCAAAAACTCGTTTACCCAACTATTGTCGGTTCTTCGGCATATATGACTAGCCAACTGCAAGTTCAGCATACTTTATGTTCTTACTAGGTAATAATAAATAATAATTAGGAAGTAGTAACTGAGCCACGCCTATTGCTTAGAATAATAAAGATTCTGACTGGGGAAAACAAGGATTTTTTTTTGGGTTAGTATACATGATTTTCAAGAAAATAATAATTAAGTATTTTGCTCTATTCTATACCCATAGTAGGCTCATCTCTCGCTGTTATTACCTACTAATAGTAGTCTACCCATCCAAACGGGCGAGAGAGTAGCCGAGAGGGTTCGATGCACGCTGAGATCCACATTATATAAAAATAAGTAAAAATATATTTGTTTGACATAATAAAAAGTTACAAATTGTATATGAATCCATAGACTACTGAACTAGTAGAAACTGTATTTCAGGAGCCATTGGCTTCTCCCATAGAAGGTTCTAAATATTATGTCGTAGGTACTTACAATAATTTAACTACTTTAAAAAAAACAAGGATTGCTAATAGAATACAATATATTATGAAATTGCGCAATGTTATTAATACCTTAAATACATAAACCAATACCTTAAATTTTCTTTGCCGGGTTTCTCTTTTAGTATCTTTGTAGGTGACTTAATATACCAAAGTGAGTAGGAAATACATTTCTTTCCATTTTTACGGTTAACAAACTCGACAAAGACACTGTTTTTTGAACAGGTCAACGGAACACTAATTCCGTAGCACTGTGCACCAAAAGACGTGATTTCGTTAAACTCAAAAAAATGATTTAAAAACTAGCGTCTCAGTAGATACTGGCTACAAAAATCATGGCACGAGTCACATTGACCGATTCTATTATGTTTTTTAGGATTTTATCTTAAATAAAGTCGACTTTGCTTCAGCAAGCGGTTTCTTGTAGACCGGAGATAACGTAAATGAAACGGTAACAGTTATATCAAAATGGTACAGTTTTGCATGGGAGTTTGGATTCAAAATGCACCCACGGGCAGTCACGCCCTGTGTACCTACCTATTGTCAGTGATCGAGATATGAACGATTCTGGACAAAAACTGACGCACCGACTTAATATGGTAAGGCAGCGGGGTGTCCTAGGCGACTTGGCTGGCGAGTAATTAATAAGTCAATCGCCTCCGATATACTCACTTTGCAAGGGAGAGCAAAGCCACATGGTACATTTATCTAAGCTCTTAAATATCAGAGGTATTTTTCGAGGATAAACATCGTATTGCTGTTTTCTGGTTTGAGGGGTTATGGATGGGTGCCGGTGACATTACAGGCACATGCGATTTTTCATCCGTTATGTCTCAGGGTCGGCGCCGCTCTGGTGTTGCAAGCATCCATAGGTTACAGTAACCGCATACCAACAGGAAGCCGTATGCTTGTTAACCACTTTAGTTGTGTACTAATAAAATACAATGTAGGTAGGTCGGTATGAGCCATAAAATTAAATAACATATATAAACCCTTACTCATTTGCAGTTACCAAAATCGGCTCCCACATAAACTGCATAATTTTATATCCTGCAGTCAACCAATTTCCTGTGAGTAAGCCGATAAGCTCTACCTCTGTCCTTTACTGGTGCTTACGAATCATAATACCTAAAATCTGCCAGCTACCAGTCAAGCGATGTTTTTTGGTATATCTGAAAAAAATTCCAAAGTTTGATAAATACTGTCTTTACATCGCTATTAATATCAGCCAACTTCGTCCCGATATTTTAATTCAGTCAAGCTGGTACAGTATAACACTTGACTTGTACCTACTTAATTAGGTATTTTAGTTAGACGTAATTATGCCTCACATCATAATACAATGAAAGAAGTGAGAGCGAAACGCCCGAAAGACAGAAAATACGTTTGGAGAAGCAATTTTCGTGTAAATAAACATACTTATTTTATTAGAAGATATGCTTTTCAGATATAATTTTAGCAGAGAAATACATAATAAATACCTACAGGTTTAAGATATTTTGATACATTTTGACTTAGGTACAGTCCATAAATAACTTGTGAATTGCCTTTTTAATTAACTTTTAACCGGTTCTTTACAATAAGTATACGATAAATCATTATTTTTTGTTATTGGAGGTAAAATATTAATTAATTATAGTCATATAAAAATTTATAAAATTATAGTTTGGCAAAGAGCGATAAATTTTAATTAAAATAGGTAATAAATAAAGGAAATACAAGATTTTTTGTTATTTTCCCTTTCGCTATTAAATGTAGCTCTATTTAGTTGTATAAGTATATGCAAAAAACAAACGATCTATGGATAGCTCAACTGATCCAGATTACTACCAGATGGAAGAGTTAAAAAAATACTGACCGCATTACTACGCTGAATGGCAACGCTTATGCGTTGACCCAGGTAAAAGCCAGGTCTCTGGTCATGCTTCGCTACGACCAGTCGCCCTGAAAGAATTTTGAAAACGAGAGGAGCCCCGGTTCCCCTCGGTTCCCAAACCCCAAATGGCTCAAAGAAGTAAGCTCTGTATTTACGCCTCTTGGGATCTTCGATCGAATCGGTCGCTGCACCGGCTCTAACTAATGTCCCCGACAGATGAGATGGTGCTAGGGTATCTACGCATATAGTTTCCCATACCGTAATTTGCTTCTACGTTTTCTACGGTTACCACGCTATGTTTCAAACCGAATTCTACAAAGCCGCTCAAACAACACTCATTGCATAATACGAAACGGGGGGTCCTCCATGTAACATGGCCTTACTGTATAAAACATAGTCTTCTTCTCTTTTCTTACTATACCGTTTCTAAACTAAGGCATACGGAACCCTAAAGTACCCAAAATACTTTCGTCTCGCGAGTTTGTGTAGGCGTTAATTAGGTGCCTAACCTACCTACTTCAACCAACAAGGTATATTCTAAAGCACCGCTGTGTTTGTTTATTATGATCAGATATTGTTAGAACCAGTAGAACGGTAGCCATGAGAAAATGTTTTACTTTGTGATGCCTATAGTTTCAACTAGCTTATAAGCGCAAAGCAAAGGCGTAAGATACTACGGTATCTTACGCCTTTGCTTTGCGGATATAATGTATCCTATTAGGGATTCTAGGTCACGAACTATACAGTGTTACTAATAAATTATTCTATAAGTAAGTTATTGATTTTAGTCATCTAGAGTATAAAACATTAGTTAGTATTGATTTTGTCTTGAAAGTTCTGATCGCTTTATAACTCCTTTGGATGAAACGGACTGTAGGTACGAAATATTTAAATGGGATTTTATATCTAACGGCTGCAATAAGACCAACCACCAAGCCGAAATGCGCATCTATATATTATCCAGCATTATTATTATTTATCTATATAGTTTTGGATATTGTTTCTGAATCCAATGGTTCTGAAGATATTGAAAGTCAAAGTCTTAATTTTTTCGAGTTCTTTACGGAAATGAATTCCAAGTACCTAAGTAGGATTATTATATATAACCGATAGACAATTATTTGTTATTGTGTTGTATGTGCATAACTTCAAGAAAAGTTCTTCACCATCACACGTCACGGATAACCGCAGTCATGAAATAATATAATTCGGGGGTTTTCTTTGTAAAAATATAATGTATATTTCCTTTTAGCTTCTGAAGGATCAGATAGAAAGCTCATACACAGACATACATGATGTTATAATCAGCTACTTACCGATCTATCATGCGATTGATCACTCAAATCAGATTTTATGGCTGATTATTATGGTAGGCAACAATTAACTCATACACCGATGTAGGTACCTCATTTCTCACATCACATGTTGGCGTTTTCCTTGCAAAAACAACATAATGTGCCAAAAATTAGCACGGCAACTAAATTTAAGTACTTATCTATTCATGCATGGAAATAAACGCATTATGAAAATGTTACACATCACTTTTTTTTATAAACACCGAATTTCGTGGCATTGAGAGGGAAACATATTTACATTGAGTGGGAATGACCCATCAAAACTAGGATTCCCTGTGTCATGGGTATGAGAAACTACGAGTACCGTGGTACCACAACATCCATACCCGGAACAAATATCTGCAGATCATATAAACATTTGTCCCGCTGCAAGAATCGAATCTCAGGCCTGAGTTGGTTTTATTGACGTTAATGACGAAGTTATTAAAAAATTTCCAATCACACACAATGGCTCCCACAAAGAAAAATTAATCTCACCTTTCCTAGAGACAATTATCAGTAAATTATATTTATGCTTTCTAGGTAGGAATTAATTTGCTTCTTTTGAAGAGCCGATATCGACTCCCACATTTACGCGTCAGTAGTCGCCGCGGCACTAAATTCCCTTTAATGGAAAAAAGGCTATTTTAATGATCGAAAAAGGCTTCTGTCAATTGGAATCCTAACATTTCCGATTATATCGATGCTTGACAGGCCTTGGCAAGTGGCCAAGGAATGTTTTACGTATTTAGGGTTCTGACCGCAAATGACGAAACCGGTACTCAATATTTTTGTCATGCCATTCTGTCAGTACGTGTATAAGACCTTAAACACATCCTTAGTTTTAAGCGTATGTAGGTGCCTAATAAGGTTGACGTGTTTTAAAACCCAGAAATGAGACACGAGACTCATTTTTGAGACATTTACTGGGAGATGAGATTTTACATGCATTACCAGTAAAAGAGAGACAAAAAAGGATGGGTAAGTCCATAATTTATATTTTTAAAACTAGCTCGAAGGTATAAATTCATTCATCAGAGATTTTCAAGCTCGTACAACTAAACATTGACAGCTCCTAAGTTTATGCCAAATGATAAGTTTCTATAGACATTCTACATTCACTAAAGACGATCAGTCTTTTTGACTTAAGTGCAATTAATGTTTAAAGAATCTTCACCTATAAAGTATTATGTTTGGATATAATGCTTTACCAGGGACACCAAAAGCCCGTATATACTACGTAAGAGGTTATTAAGGTGTGTCTTTTCATTTGTCATTAAACTTTAAATGAATACTAAGATCTTTATAGATATTTACCATGATTTGTGAGTTTTAATGTTTCCCGATATTTCGGCACAGTTGCATGTACCATGATCACGGGAGGAACTGAAGTCTTTACGGGTTTTGAATGTGACAAATCGATCAACCCTCTTTTTCATTCTTTTTTTGCGGAAAAATACTACCACCGGTTCTATTATCATGGTAAATATCCCGTTTTTTAGTAAAAATTATGTTCAAAACCATGATAGTTTCAAAAGTTAAGATCTTTTTAGTTATCGGTCTTTTTATAATCAGAAATAACTTCTTTATTTTTTTGTCAACATATAGGTATTGATGAAATTTAAAAGAAAGTACGGCTCTGAAACAGCTTGTCCGATTGAAATGCAGTGTATTTGCAATTCATCTGTATGATATAAAATATGATTCTTAGATAAGTTTTATTGCTACAAGTCACTAGGGGGCACTACAATAGACGATAGAAATGCGCCCGGTATTTTTTTTAATTTATCTTGAAAAAAAAAACCTTACTACCTCTCTTTAGCTCAAAGTTTGCTGGAAGAAAACTCTTTTTAGGGTTAAGCTCGCCTTTGTACATGTCATTTATGTCTACCTTTTTGTAAGTGTTTATTTGTGTGTACATTAAAGAACAAAATTAAAATTAAAAACCTTAAAATATATAATTTATTATCTGGTTGTGCTAAGAGGAAGAGTATTGAATAATTATTTCTTATTATCCAAAGAATTGTGCATAACAGTTGGTCCAAAAGAAACTCCTACTCTTATCTACCTACTTACTCGTTATCAATTACTAGGAGTTTTTCTTTTACATATACTCTTGTACCTCCCCTCAGAACCCTCAGAATGTGAGGTATCTTTTTAGTTATCGGTCTTTTTATCATCAGAAATAACTTTGTACAGCGGCCCCTATTGTTGATCCTACTCGTAAAGATACAGAAAGTAATAGAATCAAAATAGATAAAATTCGTAAATTAAAATTCCTGAATTTACTTCCAATTCTAACAATAAATTATTTTTGGACTGCGTGCACTTTGTATTGCTTCTCTAAATAAACAAACACGCTGACGACTGTAATCCTCTTGATGGACAACCTCAAATCTATGCACGGTACGTAGATCCGTGATGTATTCTTTGTATGTATGTGTATTCTTTACTTAAGCTTAGTGCAGACGGGCGGGGTTTACAATAAGTAGGTTCTAGAGTCCGTAGTGAATGATTACATCAATCAGTTAACTTTTTAAAGCGGTCCATTTGTTAGATGACCACATCGTAGCGAACCAACAATTTTATTATCAGCTATTATCAATCTCATAATGTTTCTTAAGTCTGAGACCAAATAAAACCAGACCAGTCATCCTACTAATATTATAACAATCAAAGCTTGGATGTTTGTTGCTAATAATCTCCGTAACGCGTGGATCGATTTTGTCGAATTTGGGATGTAATAGCCTATGACCTTTCTCAAGAATTGAGCTATCAGGTGTAAAAAGATTTTTTCAAATCCGATTGGTAATTCCAGAGATTAGCGCGTTCAAATAAAAAAACATCTCAGCTTTATTATTCGTTTTTAATTACTATTGCTTATTATTGAAACTGGTTTGTCTTAAATGTTTAAATTGAGGTCTGTAGCGTACTATCTCGAAGTTTATTCACGGCTTGTCCTTTTATTTGTTTGGTCTTTGATTAAAGTAGCAGTCCCAAATACCTGCACCATTTGTACTCGTGCATGTGGAATTTTGACATCGAGATCTGAAGATAATTCTTGACTAATGGATAGAGCGGAAATGTTTTGTTTTGACAGTAGCAGTTCATAAAAGCTTTTATGTTAAATTAAATATTGAAACTATTGAGTTGAGAACTTTATTTGCATCTCATGACTATTTATTTGCAAGTAGTCAATAGAGTAGAATATTTTTTGTAAGTAAGAGCCTACTTAAAAATTTGAATACTCTCCAATTACAGATTAAGCCTATGTGTTATTATTTAAAAATTCAGAATAGCTATACTTAGTGTACCTTCTGAAAACATCAAGTTTGTCTTCAAAAAACCGGTGCAAAATCCTTAAAATTTATCACAGATGCAGTATTATTCAATTGTGTTACAACTCAATAGGGGCTAAGAAAACAAAAGTAAGGGAGACCTCAGAGATGTTATTGACTCTTGTATCTCGTGGGTTTATTCCACAACGCTCCAAAATGGCATTTAAAGACAAAAACAATGAGCCTGAAATACCTTAATAGAAAATAAATATGAGTATAATAAAATATAAAAGTAACACGAAATTATATATAAATATTTCATTGAACAATGGAGTGAGACCGCCGCTAGTAATTAAGAGTAAGTTAATGATTTTCTGATGTGTGATAAACAGGTAAACCGTGTTTTTATAGTATATTTTTTCCGTTTGCTTTCTGAATCAAAGAACTTGCTGTTCATTTTTTTTTTCTTATTTTTGTCACCAAGTAGAGTTATTATGCTTGCATTGCTGTGTTTCCGTGAGAGTGTTGCTAGTGAAATTATAGGCACATGAGACAAATTAAATGCACATTAAATACTTACTATTCATTGTTGTCTCAGTGGCAGGCAATTCATCATCCACCACGGTATATCTTTTCCACCACCACACACCAAATGTTTTATAAAAACAATGGTAACAGGTTAATTAGTGATTAAACAAAAAATTGGAGCGCTTAGGAACGACCCGTATTTGATCCTCGTGCCAGCCAATCACCCGCAAGGGATACGGCAGGTGTACCAGCGCAGCCGAGCACAGGAGTGGAAAAAATAACGTTTTATAAATAGCGCAAACGATGCATGTTACCCTTTGAGTAGGATTCTGAGCTTGTCGAACGAGGTGGGAATAATGCATATTAAAACTTGTATTAAAGTAACGAGTATTTTATAAACTTTGTCAGGTGATAGGTAAAAAAAGTAGACTGTTAAAAAGTCCTGGATAAAAAGTAGACTGTTTTATTCTAGTTCACCAAATTTACCCGTTCCTATCATCCAAATCGTTCCAGCCGTTACGTAAATTAAAAGAAACATCTGACTGAACATCCAAACTGTCATTTATAATATAACTAGCTTTTGCCAACGGCTTCACCTGCGTAGTACCCAGATAAAAAGCCTATGTGTTATTCTGATGTATAAGCTATATAACTGTAAGTTTTAATCAAAATCCGTTCAGTAGTTTTTGCGTGAAAGATTAACAAACATCCATCCTCACAAACTATTGCGTTTATAATATTAATAAGATAATAATATTAGTCTTGTATTATAATATCTGTGGTAGGATCAAACTTCAAACCTAAAAATTAAAAAGAATAACCTATTTATTCCGCAAATTGTGTAGGACCTGCGTCTAAAACTGTCTTCAGACGAACCACACCACAGCCGTGTTGCTGTAACGGTAGAGACGAAAAATTAGTTAGTTGCTGCAGAAAGAAAACTATTTACATACATGCCAATTGGTGATAATGATAACGTAACTTCGGGCATCAGCAATAAGAACATAGGACCACTGCCCCGCGTTATGTTTAAAAATATTGTTGTGTGGTCTGAAGACACCTTTAAAACTTACAGTAGTTGTCAGCCACGCTGATCTCACAGATCTCAAAGATCTGTTTGCAAGTCGAGTGATAAACGAAAGAAAGTAAACTAATACACAACGTCCGTGATTAACCTCAGCATTTTCTTTTTATAAAGTTTCCACAAACTGTAATTAGAGGAAAAAAACTCACACGAACCATTCTAGAACGGACGTTGGTTCGATCTAACGTGCGATTAGGAATAATTATTGAGCATTAGCCTTTTTGCAAGAGTACTGATAATGTACTAAGAGTAGATTAGGTAATTATTGACTACAATTTCTCATTCGTCACAGTCTACTGCGATCTTTTTGTTTGCTAGTATGATTGTATAGCATATGAGTACATCTATTTACATTCAGATTTATTTACCTACTACATAGAAGGGACCAGAAAGAATGGAGCGAGAGGAAGCGAAGCTTATATCCGACGGTGGGTGCATACGTGTTATTTAACTAAATATCTCTTCATCTGAAAAAAAAAACGTGTTAAACACTAGTGTCCTACCGAACTAACTTATGATTGCCAAATATTGAGCCATAAAACAGGGGTAAATCCCGAATAATAACTTGCCAGAGAGCGATGGAAAGAAGCATCTTAAATATCAGAAGCTGGAATTTTTAATGATACATTGGCCTCGATTCTATAGTTCACTAACTAAACTTAATTTTAACTGTCGCTCTCTTTTACTGATAGTGTTCGCAAGACTAATTTGACAGCACTCCAATTTTAGCTATCTCTTTCTTGTTTGCATTATCAGTAAAAGAGAGCGACAGTTTAAATTAAGTTTAGTTAGTGTACTACAGAATCGAGGCCAATATATCATAAGCGAGTTTATTAGAAAAAATCAGGACTAAGGAACAAACTAATCAGAATTAGTTTTATATCTACCTAAAATAATTTGTAAATCAAATTTGTAAGGAAATAAAAAGGCTTTATTATTAATATTATTCAAGATTGAATGCGGGCGATAACGTTTGGACAGTTAAAATATACAAGCTACTTCACTATGCTAGTAGAGTTTGGTGACAAATGGTGTGCTGTTTATATTGAATTCGTGACCGAGTATGATTACCGTAACAGATTTGGTGATGATGTCTCGCATGTGATGACCGCACACGAGCTGCCGGGCTATAATGTAGCTGGACTAAATGAGAATGTCGTATTTCGTATCCGTTAGGGTGGTGCTCGTTATTACAGCTATTTAAAAAGCTGGTGTCGATTGATTGATAGATAGATATTGTTGATAACACCAGTTAGATACATTTAGTACAATATACAAAAACTAAATTAAAACAAACATAAAACACACTGGTGTACAGGCTAGATTTATCCTACCTTGTTTCTCAAATATTAAATAGGGACAGATAACGCTATTTCAATATTGCACCAATGCAACGCTACTCTATTTTCTGGATTTATAAATGATGAGTATTAGGTAGGTACTTACCTTACCTTCCAAAACATAATAATCACGAAAAAGTAAGTATAATCTGCACTACAAAACATTTAGAGTACTGAATTTATAAAACGAACTAGTTTTTAAGTAGCAGCCATTATGCAATGCAGGTTAGAGAAAATTTTTGCTTTTTCCAGGTTTTATATGAAGTAGGGACCTTTTCGATTCGACTGACACGATGCCGCCACTTACCCCTAATCCATCTTATTGCAAGTACCGAGACCATGTTATTTTCCAGTTTCAAAAGTAACTCACAGTGTGAAAATGTCTTAAGCCCTGCAGACTGGGATCCCAAATAGTCCCACTATTTGAACATAGTCGCTGACTTTTAAAAACATTGCCTGATGTAAAGTTTCGCTTGATTATTACCTTGCTACATTTAAACGTAATGTAACGACAGTATGTAAAAGGTTTTTACTTTGTTGTAGTGCTTACGGTATTCTGTTCTTTTACATTTTATCTTTTTCGGGTTAAAGGACCGGTATGAAAGTATTTTTTTCTTTTTTCCGTCCTTGTCGGAAAACGATGGGGCATTCATCTTTTATAATATACATTTGTTTTGGTATTCAGATTATTTAAACATTAGAAATGTATTTGTTTGTAAAAGAAAAATGTTTGCTAGGAGGGCTCGTCAGTCCTACCATAGCTAAAAAACCATATTCATTCACTTAGTGGGTTTTATAATGGGGGTTTTAAATTAAAGGTGTTTAATTAACATTTTAGGTGTTGCTTAATATGTCTGTTCTGTTATGGTGATAACAGAACGGACATATTAAGCAAATAGTGCTTTATAATAATAAAAAAGTTGCTCTACAAGTGTACGAAATAAGCATCAAAGTAAAGTTCCGTCACGGCTCGCAAACTTACTCCCCCAACTTGTGACGAGGCGTGGGAAGTTGCAATGTTTCATTACGAGCTCAAGTGATTCACAGTAGTGTGTACTTAGACACAATGACAGGAACCTCGTTCGTTCCACCGATTTGTCACGAGTCCACGTATGCTTTGTATATCCCATCATTGTTCTATACAATTGCTATAAGCACCAAGTACTTAGGTACAGTATACAATCGCGTGTTGAAGCGGTAAATGAAGGAAACTTAGTGGTCCGTGAAATTTGTGAACAGATTTTGTAATGCTCCAAGATTGCACGCATGAGAAAATGAAATGCGGTTTTTCTTTAATAGGCAAAACAAAAGCATTTGAAAAAGTGGCCATACAAATCGTAAATGTGATTCAATTAAAATATATATAACACTGGAAGCCCTATTATGGAAAATGATATTATGTATGGTCCCCGGCCCCAATAGTGCCGGAGAGGTCTGTCGGACTCACCAACCAGTCCACTAACAGTGCTAGTGGATGGTGGAACATCGACAAAAACACATCGATAATTCGTTAGTCACTTTAATGGCAATGCCTCATCAAACCACTCGTCATCAATCACGCAGTTTTTAGTCTAGTACGATACGTAAATAGTACACCTATAAATCAACTCCAAAATTACTGAAAGCCGGTCAGTCATGGTCATAATTTTTGTGGTGCCATATTAACAATTTTTAAATTATAATTTATACAATTATTATTTTTATTTTATTAAGACAATTATTTTGCGATTTGCCAAGTGTTTCGAGGTGCTAGCCTCGAAACACAAGGCAAATCGCAAAATAATTGTCGTCAAAAATCAGAACCGCTCCAAATACAAATGTCATCAAGCACCTACGTACAACATACCTTCACGCTCAGTATCAGCAGAAACTCGCCCATCATACATTGATCTATCCCGCGTCGCAGAATGCGTAGTAACGCTACGTTGCTTTTGCTTCAATTGGGTGACCTTAATATGCTAAGTGAGGGGAACCAGCGGTCTGTCTCTCTGGTCGTGATGATGATATCCCGTGATACGAGCGAAGGTGTGCGCGCGTGAATGCCAATGCAATACACAGCTTAGAAACACAAACAAAGTGATCCCGAGTTTGTGTCCCCACATGTGCCCCTTTATCCCTGAACTATAAAGGGAAACAAACAATAGCTCTTAGTAGACAAACAGGGGATTTGATAACATTTAATTTGCCTATTAAATGGTGTTCCGCCAACAGACAAAACTTCGTTGAATGTTTTGAACCGAAACAGAAGTGAACTTGAACATTGAGCATAAATGAGTAAAATAAACGAATATATTTAAGAAAGTATCATCCATCAGTCTGTTGTACTGACTGATGATACTTTCTAGCTTCTACCTGTTTCAACTCTTTAATTGTTAGGTTGTTAGAACCTTAGACTGAGCAAGAAATTCGAATATGACACACGGGTTTCGCCATTTAGGACCGAAACTCTATAATCGATTCTTCGAGGACATTATAACATATACTCGTGCTTAAAACGATATAAATAACAGCTACCTATTACAGTATCTTCACTTCGTAGTAACTAATATTTTTAACAAAGTCCAATTCTTCAAGTTCAAACACACATAACACAGAAAGAGTGCTGTAGAAAAAGATAAGTCGGATGTTCGTGGGAAGCGACTGATGTCTCCATCTTGAGCGCATCAAGTACCTACTGAACCAGACCAGATGTAACCCGTTGCTATAATAAGACCACTGTATCTATTCATTAGAGAGCTTTTAAGATAATGTTTGATGGGTAGTTTTTAAAGGAATGGATAGAGTTTGGTGTGACACATTGGTTTCTCCTAAATGGACCTGATAAAAATAGCTCTTTGGTGGTCTACTAATATAATAAATGCGAAAGTCTGTTGTGTGTGTGAATGTTTGTTTCCATGTATCTCCGTAACTACTAAACTGATCTTGAAGAAATTTGGAATGTAGATAGTTTAGGATCTGCAATTTACCAATTTTCGAATATCAGAGGATTAAATAGGGCAGTAAAGTTTCTATGAAAAAGTATTTTTTATTTTTTCAAATCTACCCTTTTGGGGTGTGCAATTGAGTTCTAAACTTTGTATAAATTGTAATCCTTGGTTCGATTCATTCAAAAGTTGGTGGACATAGTTTGAAGCCTAGAGACAGTCATATGCTACTTTTATTAACATACCACGCGGGCAAAGCCGCGGGCAACAACTAGTATATTATAACTACCTGCTTTGTAATTTTCACCGAGAATATGTTAGGTAAAATTGATTTGCTTAATGCTGAGTAACTATTCTGTTACTTTGCCACCGAATACTGAACTTTTTTTATCTCAAAGGAAAAACTTTTTAAAACTAGACTTTTCTCAAACGATCTCCAAACGCATCAAAATAACGTAGTACAGACAGAAAATAAAATCTAGCGACAAGCGAGACTTTGCTAGGAAAACGAATTGGTTCAAGGCTAGGTCACTTAAATCGATAATGCGATAGTGCAACTGCTACATTATATTGTGCTTTGTATCTCTGCGACAGTAGCTTAGTCTACCTACCTACTTTTATTAGGGAATAGCACTAAGAACACTCTTCTGTGTACAGTGTATTTAAAAAATGATATAATTGAACATTAAAGGATATTTATGAATCCTCAAAGATCATTATTTGTCTTTAGGCTTTAGCTTTTCCTGATTTTCCGCATCTTTTACGATATCATCAGTTCATCAAGGGCGCTTACACTGTGGTCAACCGATCCGTAGACTACTTTTATTTCCCAGTAGATATAGGATACGTGACTTTCAACGTCGGGTTGACATGTGTGTCGGCAAAAATACTAACATATTTATATATTTTTATCCTAGCCTTTCTTCAAAACTATTTAGTTGTAAACGTCAAAATGGCGTCATTGTATTGGATCATTATTTTCACCAGTGTTTACGAACTATTTCAACTTGCAGACTACTAGCGGTACTTCTTTTTGCTATGTCTATGTGACGGTTCTCCAACGATCTCCTCGCTCGCATATTATTTGTATCTGGTAACCGGTGTTGCAGGTTTCTAGACTGAGGGGACAAACTCGGTAACATTAAACCTTCTATAGAACTGGACATGGCTGGGTTTAAAATAGATCATCTACATTCTTAGTCGCTGATTATAGGGCTCATACGTAAACTCAAGGTCGTGCAAGAGGCCATGGAGAAAGCTAAGCTCGGAGTTTCACTACATGATAAAATCTGGAACGAAGAAATCCGGAGAAGTAAAGTCACCTGCATACTTCTAAGAATTATCACCTTCCTGTTAGCGACGCGCTCATACAATTTTATGGTACTTATTTTAATGCAGGTAAATAATTTTTGACTAAAAAGCCGAATATAATTCTTATATTCTTCCTATAACGAACTATGGCTGTCAAACATGGCCCTTAACTAAAGAAAATATCTGTAGACTTTAAACATGTCAACACAGTATGGAAAAAAGCATGATAAACATAAAAAGAAAAGACAAGATAAACCTTAAATTCATAAGAAGTAAAACAAAAATAGCAGACATAACCTACACAATCAATAAGTTAAAGTGGAAGTGAGCTGATCATCTTATAAGGACAACAAAAGATAAATGGGTCAAAGATGTTACAGAGTGGTACCCTAGAGAAGGGAAAAGAGCGAGAGGAGTCTTCTTCTTTCGCAGATAGGAAGACGACAAAGAGACCGCAGGCGCACTATGGAGAAGCAAAGCTCACGATCGCGAATTTGGAAAAGTCTGGGGGAGGCCTATGCTGGAAAGCAAAACAATTATTTTACTGATGTCTAAATTTATATTTTATTATGGAGGTTACTCAACATTTTTGTTACAATATTTATGCCTACCTATAACTTTTATCACATATAAGTAGCTTCATGTAACTTAGAGTCCCAAAAGCAAAGTCTGAATGAATTAAGATTAGCCTATGATTCAATTTATATTCGTTAAAATTCCATTCACAACCCAAACAGTTTATAAAACAAAACTTTGACATCAAATAATTTAAGTTGTGTTCGCGAATATGGTATCTATGGATATCTTGAGAAGAATGCCTTAATTAAATTAATGGTTGGCGTTTTTGATAAATAAAATAAGAAGTGTCGAAGTATTTTGACGTTAATGAGGATATATGGTTCCCAATTAAGCATTTTATCTGGAAATTGGTGACTAATCAATTAAACCATTTTTGGTAATTCTAATCGGTACCTAACTGATGAAAGCAGGTATCTAATGGTTCAGTAACCACTCTAACAGACAAATTTTATTTTATTGATATTTTATCTATACAATACAATACAAGACTGCACGCTCGCTGTGGCAAATTCCTATAAATTGCAAGATTTTTCTATGTATTACATTTATTATTAAAAAAAAAGAAAATACATAATTTTGTTTGAAATATAACAAAATGGCGATTTTTAACTATCGTTTTATGTGGATAAACTGAGTATACTATGTCTTAGCCGACACAGCATCATAATTTTTATTCTTGACTTGATTTATTACGGTACAATGTAAGTTATAGGTATCTACTATAGCATATGTACCTACTGGATTATTTTAAACCTCGTCCCATGGTGTCATCCACGTAGGACGCAAGTAAAAATTAGTCAAAGTCAAAATTAATTTTGCTCATTCAAATCAGATCACTTTAAACGTCAATTACCTACTGCCTGTCTCTCCAAGACCAAGCCAGGAGAGAAAGGCAAGATACAGGGCTGGTATTTTTTTATAATGATAATTTTACAAAACAATAGGTAGGTGACTAAGTGTTCCTTGTGATCCCAAAGTATGAATCAACATCAACCTCTGTGGCGCAGTGGGCGAACGCCTGCCTGAGACGCAGAAGATTGCGGGTTCGATTCCCGCTGCGGGACAAATGTTTG
The DNA here is from genome assembly GCA_958496245.1 of Perizoma flavofasciatum. Taxonomy (NCBI): domain Eukaryota; kingdom Metazoa; phylum Arthropoda; class Insecta; order Lepidoptera; family Geometridae; genus Perizoma; species Perizoma flavofasciatum. The sequence continues at coordinate 3,784,118 of OY292425.1, read as the reverse complement.
TATGATTAGCAAATGTTTGTCTCGGGTCTGGGTATTTTCTATGTATAATAAGTATGTATTTACAAAAAATATGTATATAAGTAGTATATCAGTCATGTAGTTCCCACAAGCTCTGCTGACTTTGGGGCTAAATGATGCTGTGTGAAATATGTCCAGCATTATTCATTTATTATTATTTATGAATAAATATGAATATGAATATGTACCAACATTTTTCATCGAGTTAATCGAAAAAAATCGATATTCCGATTAACTCGATAGGCCGTAGGCCTTTTTAGAAAGCTTTTGTTTAATTACATTTTTATTTCTGCACACCTCATGGGAGTTTGTCATAATAGCGTGCAAGATCGCATTTTTTTTAAAGTGCCACTAACAATTGTTATCCAAATTAGGCCTAGCGGGCGGTAACCAGACTTTCGATTCCGAGGTCGTGGGTTGGAACCTGGTCATGCACCAATGGGGTTTTCCACTCGAAAAATAAAAAAAATATCCGAGGGGAAACCACGGCATGCCCTAGAACCAACAAATCGAAGGCATGTGTCATAGGCTAGTTTTCCAATAAAAGGCGATGAGCTTGCAACCTGTCACGTGGAATACTAAGTACTTGTGAAATGCGGACATATGCCAAGTATAATGTTTAGACGGGTCTCTGACTACCCCCTGGTATGCTCAAAGATCTACACACTGCGTATGCATCTCAGGATGCCCATCATGGGGAATACAGGCGTGAGCGTGTTTTTTTATATTTTTTGTGAATGATATTAGTAAAAATATTATGAACAAAGTTATATAGTTATTATGAAGTTTGAATTTGTAAGCAACATATTATGTGGTGTACAATAATGAGTTATCTATCTATCTATGAAACTTACGATTAGTAAGTATGACAAGGCTGATATAGCCAATCAATGACTCGAAGGCCCAGTCAACTTGAGATAAAAAAAACACATAAAGACGGTATAGGGAAGTACTCATCTTTTATACTCGCCTTGTCTGTATTCGTTCCAGTTAAGAAAAAGGCGCCTCACCATTCGCATAATATGATTGGCAATGTGTAATAATTCCATCTTATGAAAAATATTAAAACAAAAACTGGTGATACCCACCTACCAAAACAGGAGAGCGGACGTGGGAGGTGTATTGATGTCAAAATTGTTTCTTGGGTGGTCACTTCCATACTGGCAAAAAATATTACGTGATATAAAATAATTAGGCACTTATTGTACTTAGTTGTAATTAAAATTAATGGATTTCGTATGTATGAGTATGGACGAAAGCATTCTCTCTCCCTCTGCCTCTTTTTTTGTCTCTTCCTGGCTTTAATATATTATATCCATCTAATACTACAAAAATGTGAAAGTATGTATGTTTATCCTTATAATCTCTGTAGAGGCTGAACCGATTTGGATGAGCTAATATAGAATTAATATTGTACATGACCTATAAAAACACAAGGCTACTTTTTATCCGGGCACCACATGGGTGAAGCCGTCGCGAATAAGAAGCTAATTAATTATGAAAAATATTATTCACTATAGTCCGCAATTAGCCGATTTCATCTTCAACCTGAATCTTTCAACTTTCAATACGTCTTGTGTCTAGGGCATGCATTCGTGAATGCCTTAAACCCATTCGCAGCGACGCGGCGCGCGCGTCATTATAGCAAGTGAATTTCATCTATATAAGAATACGCAAAAAATGCGAGAAAAATACTCTTTATGTCTGTTTTTCTTTAAGCCGATTACTTTAAGATAATATTTTACAAATTTTGGCGTTCATTTTATAGATAAAAATAAATGTAGTGTTTTGGAAACATCAAAATTCTTGGTAATACCTACTCGTATGATGAATTTGCACATGTTTTTCCTACTGCCACAAACTAAAACATTTGTGCTCTTTTTAAATAGAGCGTATTTTCCCCTTAAGAAATATATAAGGTACTCATTTTATCGTCGTAGAGAAATCATCCACTAAATTACAGAAGTCCGCATCAGCTATTTAAAGCCTCCGATAATAGATAGGTGCCCTGAGTCCGTTTATGAATTCCAAAACTCCTGATCTGACTCAGTCGATGACAACTGCAATTAATATCGTCCATCGCCCCCGATTACGGCCGGTTCTGCAATTAAAAATGTTCGCATCGTACAGTCGACGGCAAATGACGATTATGAATAGTTCGAGTTTTTGATTGCTCTTTTTATTCGTGTTCATAGCGAAAATAGTGGGCAAATGCAACATCAAAACTTTTTCAATAATTAACATTTTCAGATTTATGTACGATACACAGATTCGTGTTTGTTCGTGTGTGTATGTGTGTGTGTGTGTGTGTGTGTATGTGTGTGTGTGTGTGTGTGTGTGTGTGTGTGTGTGTGTGTGTGTGTGTGTTTGTTTTTGTTTGCAAAAACGGCTATATCGAGTGTTATGCGGTTTTATGCAACATTTTTTTTTTTACTTCAAGATGGTTCTTAGTCACCTGTTATCATCACAAGTTATTAAGGATCTCTATAATACCTACAAATTTTATGAAGTTACATGCGGCTGTTTTATATTTTGTATTTTGTTTTTAAACAGAGGTTACGCGTATTAAAAATATAATTATGGTGAAACTTATCAAAGCTCTATTTGTTCCATATGTATTATAAAATAAAGGTAAATGTTTAGATGTTTCTTGCATCACTCACAATCACTGTACCAATTCAAATGAAATTTAGAAAAAGTTCATGATCAAGAATATGCTACTTTTTATACCCGTACCATGCGGTCGAAACCGAAAGATTTAATTAGTTTTGAGCTGGACTTGAACCTACTTTTGTCGCTGACTGCACTATTCGGCCATGAGCAATCCGTATTAAGAGCAATTGCGCTGATGAACCGAATTGGATCCAGTTGATTGTTTAAGACACCAAATGGGAGATGGCGTAAGATGAGAACGATTTAAATTGCCCTTATGTTCCATGGCGTGTGATTGTGGGCTCGGATTGTTAATTGAGATTGACTGCTTGACACATTTGATTATACGTTTTTTTTAAGATGACTACGCTATTGTATTATGTTAAGCCTGTAATGATATTATATTATGTATAGCTGATAAAAAGATAAAAATTATATTTTCCTACCTGCTAGAGAAGTCAGAAGTTTTAGAATACAAGTGACTTCAATGCACGTGCATACGTTCTTCATCTACTTTTAGAAAAATATGATAAGTTTGTAGGAAGGTAAACGTTTTCTGCCCTATTTTACTAGCACTGGTCGATTAGTATTCTCTATGGCATATTATGAACAAATTAAAAATCAGTCACCTTTGAACACCGCATACAATCATTATTTCCAGCGATTGCAATAACGCTAGTGACTTGTGGTGGTAGAACCATCTTTGAAGATACAAATCGATTGAAAAAAGCTGTATTACAAATAGATAGGCCTTCCAGAGAAAGAAGGAGATAAACAAACAGCTTCTCAAGACAAACACATTCATGTACATGCTCACGTTTATCTCATGCGGGCATTTGAAGTCATTCGATCAAATATGTTACGGAAGAGCGAGATCTCCTACCACAGGTATCTACATTAAAAGGAAATCTCAAAACCATATGTATGTATACGTAGATTAAGTTATTGAAAGAAACGTTTGATTTGATTTGTTTTGATCAAACATAGTGCCGATATGTTCCTTATCCGACTTCTCAGAATTTCCCCATCTTAATGAGTACAAGGGCGATACATACCCGGGTTGAAAGAATTCATAAAATAAAGTTAAAAATACTTGCTGCCTAGGCACAGCTAGATTATGTAAAGTCAATAAGTAAATGGAGGAAATAGTATCAGTTATAGTATAGTGTAGTATCAGTGCAAGAGCTGAATAATACATAGTAACTCTTAAATCGAATGAATACAAACTTATAATAAATACGTAGATATTTATCTAATAATTTATATTGCTTTTAACAAAATTAGGGGTTTGGGATCAATAAAGTTTTTAACGTCATCATCATCAATCACGCATTAGTAAGGTCTTTCACGGATGAAGCAATTTAAGGATCTGCATCTAACGCTTATCTTATCAGTTACTAACGACTTTACAAACTGACTTGCGTTTTTAAAAGCAATCTTTTAAGAATACAATTAATTTTAGCAAAATTTTTGAACTTCCGATGTTTTTGTTTGTACATTGGTGTGTAACCATTTAACTCCTAAATGGCTTATCTATACTAATATTATAAAGAATAAAGACTTTTTTTGTTTGTTTGTAAAATTTTGCCTATAAAATTCATTATTTGTCGTGCGCTGAGAAAACTATTGATGATCCATAAAAATTATGTACTACATGATTAAAGTACTTATTATTACCTACAAAAAACTCCTCGAGGGAATATATCTAACTATCATAGTCAAGTCACAATAGCAGCTTTTATGTTCTTAAATATAATTAGATCGCCGATATAAACAAAAGTTGGTTACATGTATTGATCAAATGAATTTATGTAGCAGTAAAATACTTTTTAATTCATTCGAATCGGACATTTAATTTCGAAGTAATCATGGCTATAAAATCGAAACTTACGCGGGTGAAACCGCGGGGCGCAGCTAGTTCAATATAAATGCGGTTTCTTGAATGTTGTTCATTGATAGGTTTTACTGCCACAAGTGACTAGGAGCGCAGCAATCGGTAATATACTATGGCATATGTATGGTACTATCACTATGGCATATGTATTCTATACTATATGCATAATAAAACAAAGCATCCCATCACTATAAGCTATACAGTGTAGTTAAGGGCAACTACAGTACCCTTATCTATGCTTATCCTACTACTATTGTAAATGCGAAAGTTTGTGAGGATGGATGTTTGTTACTGTTTCATGCAAAAACTACTGAACGGATTTTGATGAAACTTTACAGTAACATAGCTTATACATCAGAGTAACGGGTGAAGCCATGAGCAGAGGGTAGTAGTTAGGTAATAATATTATTTTTATTTATCCATGAAATCACAGATGAGGTATACATGAACTTTCTAAAGGTACCTTCTTATTAAGTAGGTAGGTATTGGAGTTTATCGCAGATGTATACAAAGAATTAATGCCTTCCTGTATTAGTTCCTTCCAGATATGGTAAAAATTGAAGTACAATTACAATACATACATACATATAGTCACGCTGTTTCTCGGAGGTGTAGGTAGAGACCAAGGATTTCCACATGATACCATCCTGGCATACCTCTTTCGCTTCATTCATCCTTATCAAATTCTTCAAATAAGCTTGGTGGATTAGAGTACTTCTGACAATTACAATACTTACTCCAAAACTACCATTTTAGCTATTTTAAAGCAACAATTAACACAACCAGGTAAAACAAACTCGACCTGCCTGCCTACGTAAAAGGCGCAGATTGTGGATTGACCGTTGATAGTGGAAATTTTTAATATTTTTACAATACCGCCAAAAGCAACTCGCCAAAATATTGATAGTTGCTATAATGGAATAAATACTTTTTTTTGCGATTCAAACGGTTGCTCCAGAAAATACAAAACAGTTGTTTTTAAATGTCATAAAAAAAATACCTTGTTATAAAAAAAATCGCCGGCGACAGTAGATTTAGACCTGCTATGCGAATTGATAACCACATGATGAGAGACATTTGATGAGATGACAAATACTTATTTATTACCTTTATCTTATTTATTACTGGGTGTAGATCATATACCTACACCCAGTAATAGGTAAGGAATTAATTATATAGTTCCAAATTCTTATTATTAGTTTAAAAATATTATTGTCACTTTGTTTATTAGTTATAAGCTCGTAAGACATTCAAAGTCGACAAGTCTTTAACATACTCAGAATGATTTCGTTTTTAAAAGTGTTCCTCTCGCCTAGGAGTGTTAACAGAATATAGATATCATCCATTTATCACTATGTTTATTGAACTTAGCCCGATAGTCCGACATTATAACCTACAACAGAGTAAAGCAAGGTGTACATAGAGCATAGACGAATGTTTTTAAATTCTAGTAAGCAGTTTCTTTAAGCGCTGTTTAGGCCTAGCAGTTTTTGAAGTCCTATTTTTTTATGCAACTCAAGTTTAGCGTCGAAATCGCTCAAATCAACGCTTCCGTCTGGTGGTGATATATTATAACTACTAGTTCTAGATCTAGAGATTGGAGTTATCTTTAGATCGTTTGCAACGGTCTTTAGATGGCTCAACTGTTGTATTTATACACATCTTAGTAGTTATATTATGCATAATAGGCATGAAATAATATGAAAAATTCTAAAATTTTGGACCTGTTTTGGTACCACTATGAAACACAATAGAAAAGGAACTTAAACCTAAACCACTACCTTACCTATTTTGTGGAATTAACATTTTTATTGATGCAGTGCATATTAAATGTCTAATAAAATTTATTTTCATTTTTTTATTGAGAAAATTATTACTATTAATAAAATCGCGATTTAATCTGGTTTCACATTACTTCATCTTCTTTGTCATGTCGATGGTTTGCTTGACCAAAATCACACACATGTACACCATCTTCTGTGGCCTCAAGTCAAAACGCAACTTGGCCTCAACGTAAGTCTTTCACTATGCAGGTGTCAAATTCAATAATCAATATACGTATTCGTAATATGGAGCGAAGGATAATATTTGTCTGCAGTCTCTTTTTCATTTTATTAAACGGTCTATAGCTTGGTTAACGTAGGTACTTCCTAAGTTCATACATCCGAACTTCAAAAGGGTGTGATCTGATATTCTTAAGATTAAAATGTAAATGATCTGTATCAAATGTCATCAGGGTATAATCTAGGAACTTAACACTAATTTACTAGCTATAAATAAACTAATAATAGTCAGTCGTGACAGACAGTATAGATTTGTCGGTATTGGGTTTAAAATAGCCGTTTTCTTCTGGGTGTTTAGTAAAATTTTTCATTTACCGGCCTAGTAGGCGTCGAGTTACTGTTATTGCGGTCTATTGAAGTCTGTTAAATATGTATTGGTTTATTGGAAAACGGCCCGTAACAATGTTCTCTTTTGAGTTTTTGTTGGGTACCTTACCTTTTTGTAGTACGAACAGCATCGGTTTTTTTAGTAATTTCTTAAAAAAACTACTGCTATTAATATAGCATTCGTAAATGTTAACTTTTTTAATAAATACATTTACATATTATGTAAGTATTCTCGACGATAACCTTCGTATAGTTGATCCTGATTAAATTTAAAATGTGTAGGTACGCTATCTTGCAGAAATGGAATTCAGTTACCACGGAATGTTTGAGATAAGCGGTATAAAATATAAATATTAAAAATTTATTAAATGCTTGTGATAGAAAATTAGTTAATATTTATTTTTCCGAATTGTAATAATAATAAATCTTTATTTGTGACTAAAGTATTTTACACAATAGAATACTATTCTGATTACTTTACATACTAGGTAGGTAATAATTTAGTTACATACAATCAATTAATTCTAGCCTTTTAACTTTTTGAGGTAAGAGTCTGTTTAAGAGAGAGTTAGTGGAAAAAGCAGTTTTAAAAAGCTGACCCTATTTACCCTAGCTTTTTAAATGACCGAAACTCGCCGCGGCTCGAGCTGTTCGACTTGGAGTTGCTAGGAAAGCTTGAGCTGTTTTGAGCTGTTGAACTGCATTGGTCTATCACAAGGCCTTGAGTCGCTGAACCACACGTCCAGTTTTTGGATTGCGTTACCCATGCCAGGAAATATTTGCATGAAATTTCCATGGCTTCTTGTTATTGCTCATAATCTCTGGAGGTGGACTGTGTAAATGCTCTAAATTTACACACTATAGAGCTAAGAGTAGGTACCTAGCCAAAAAATCTAAACCAACCACATCGCCTTTCAACGTTCATTCGAAGTCGCAATTCAAAGCGTAAACATGATACTGATAACGAAGGCCGTGTTTCCCTGTCCACGATCTATGCTGATAGATAAGAGAATATTGCAAACAAGTCTGGAGCCCACCTGGGTATCGGCCAATGATCTGAGCGAATCGTAACGGTTCAATTGCATAATGATGTTTACATTTCAACGACATCTGCACTTCCTCGTAACGAAAACATCGTCCGATTGACCGACGATATCTTCTTGCTTTAAATGCGCGGTTATTTGATCGATTTTTTTATTGTGCGGTTTTTGCATTGGATTTGTATGACTTCAGGGATGGTTCGTAGGTAGATTTTATCAAAACAAGTCTTTAGGGTGCGTGCAAGGAAGAAAAACGCAACGTGGCTTTTAAAATTAAAAAAATATTTATGTGCTTGTATTATCTTCAGCAGTCTTCGTATAAACTATCGCGCTTTGTATAAACATCGTCCATATCTAAACAATGCCTGGACTCCTTGCATCTTGTTCACACGAAGAACATTCTGGAACACGTGTCTTTAGTTCCCACCAGTGACGTCTACATGCGGGCGTATTTATTGACAGCCCTACCGCCAAAACTATTAAGTTATTTGACTTTCAACTCTATCTCAACCCAGTAAACCTGTTTTAGGGAGCGAACTTTTTTGTAGAGTGTTCGCCGTGATTGGTGATTGTGGATCGCGTTACTAGATAGTTTCTTGAGACTCATTTGAGTAAGAATTACCGTTGAAATTGATACGCTAAGTACTATTTAGGAAGACTTGGGTATACTCTTTCATGCAATATGGATGGGTACCCCGTAGGCCTGGCATTAGGTCTGTAAATGTAACGTTAGGGATCTTATTACGTAAACATGGGTAATGATAGGCGTGAATGGAATAGACACCTATTTAGTTTCTAGATATTGGAGACCACCTTGTCGCAGAGTGAGTGCATCGTCTTTTATATAATCGGGATGATAATCTTGGTAACATGATTACTAACCATGATTATTAGTGTGTAACCGAAAAATAAAGGAAAGGCTCCACGAATCCCTGGTAATATATCAAAACAGGACATTCTGACTCATTCTTTATTCTATCCCATCCTATTAAATGATCGAGTGAGCGAAGCAAGAAAAGATCTACAGGACCATCCGGTGTTTGTATGTATGTAAATTTGTTCGTCCGACAGTAACTGCCGAACCGTTTATTCAATCTGGATGCAACTTGGTAGGTTGGTAGGTTATTAATTTATTATACTGATAAAAACATTAAGTTCGAATATGAGCTTAACCACTAGGGGGGGTTTTTGAAGAAGCCTTTAGAAATAAAAATAATCTATGTAGTCATTAATGAAGATTGAAAGAAAAAATAAAATGCTACATGTTTTTTGATTTTGCTTTAAAATTTATTGTTTTTAAGTAATAAACAAATACGTTTTTATTTTTAGTACAGAAAAAATATTTATTTATTTGATTTTAGTACAGCTCGAATTTGTACGTCCTTTATGTAAGTTTTTTGTCTGTATTTTCTATGTCTAGGTACAATAAATAATATGCGAACATCTAAACTCTAAACATTTTCGTATTTAAAATAGTATATGGAGTTTCACTTTACAGAATTTAAAAACACCTGACTTGTAATCATGACGTATTGCAGTAACTCCTGACGTGGGATGCTAAAACCTTTCTTGAACCGTTCTTGAAATCTAATAAAGTGATTGCAGAAAACTGTTATTAATCGAGTTTCGAGCAAAATTATAACAGACAAAACAAACAAATACACAGGAACTAACAAACGATCTCATACCTCAAACGCAAAAAGGTTTGGTCAGGTGAAATTTCCAAGTGCAGTCAGGCTTCATTTTTCCTTTTCAGATTCACTAGCGCGAAAAATTCAAATATTTCCCGAGTCTCTTTTCGGTTTGGAAATTCAGCAAGTTAGACAGATAGTATGTGATACCTAAATGTAAATATGACGGTATAGGAAAGTTAGGATCAAAGAAAGTACAGCTTGATTTTCTTTAGTCCTTAAAATGAAAATGTATCTAAGTATGGTCTATATTATAATCCTATGTTACACATAAGCTATGTCGTCATTATTGTATACGTTTTATAATGTATTTCTGTAGTTTTTGGGGTTACGAAGCCAAATGGCAAAAACGGGACCCTAATAAACTATAACGGTCTCATTACGAAACGTGGTCTAAACTCGAGTTGAACTCAAGTTCTGTCAGATCCACTAAACCATGGTTTAAATATACCTTATCAAAAAAAAGTATTATTGCAAAGCCACTACGGTCGACAATTTAAAAATAAAATAAAACCACGGGATGATCGTTTAATTTTAAAAACACTTCTCAACCAAAATAAAAAAGAAAAACATAATTTTGATTGGCTACAAAAAAAAGTAGGTCCTCAAAAAGAGGTTGAGTTATGATAGAAATAAACTAGGTGACCGCCTGGTTTATCTTTTAGCAGTTATTTGTAGTCAAACCTCTTTTTGAAATGTCACATAGACTGTCGGCTATTATATTATAGCATTCAATTTAAAACCTTGTTTCCTTTGCACAACAATTTGTCTTGAAAATCAGGAATCAAAGGTCTAAAAGATAAACCACCTATTTAAACCACCTTTCGTAATGAGACCCTTAGGGTAGGGGTAGGGTACAAATAACTGCTAAAAGATAAACCAGGCGGTCACCTAGTTTATTTCTATCATAACTCAACCTCTTTTTGAGGACCTACTTTTTTTTGGTAGCCAATCAAAATTATGTTTTTCTTTTTTATTTTGGTTTAGAAGTGTTTTTTATATTAAACGGTCATCCCGCGGTTTTATTTTATTTTTAAATTGTCGACCGTAGTGGCTTTTCAATAATACTTTTTTTTCAATAAGGTATATTTAAACCATGGTTTAGTGGATCTGACAGAACTTGAGTTCAACTCGAGTTTAGACCACGTTTCGTAATGAGACCGTTAGGGTTTCGTTTAAGAACCGTGTTGACCTAGTGGGCGATATCCCAACTTTTGATCCGGAGATCATGGGTTCGAACCCGGTTATGCACTAATGGATTTATCCACTTGAAAAATGTATGTGCACATTAACACGTGTTTACAAAGGAAAACATCGTGAGGAAACCGGCATGTCCTAGAACGAGAAATTTGAAGGCATGTGCCGTAGGTTAGTGTTCTGATAAACGGCGGAATGCTTATTACTTGCAAAACGCGGACATAAGATAAGATAAGGTTAATTTATTAAATCGCAAACATTGGTCTGGTAGGTACAGTGATGTAATATACAGTATGCAACGATAATATCATTTGATGTAGGTACCTTGATGAGCTCTGTTCCCCACTCTAGATCTCTATTGAGCCTGTGTTGTGGAGTCACAGCGACTCGCCTCGGACTCTCATTCACAACTTAATAACTTATTTATACATGTGCCAAATTTAATATTATAAGTGCCTCTACTAGCCCCTACTTCTTATCTACCTGAAGATGTCTATTATGGTGAATACAGACGTGAGCATGTTTGTTTTTTTGATATCTTTTCAATAAATTTTGTATGAAAATGTAAGGAACATAATATACATCTTTTTGGTACCGGGGAAAGGCCGAGGGGTAAATCTCGTCCTTTCAAAACTAACTTTACCTAATTTTACCGAAGTACTTGGTTATAAGCGTAATTTCTTCGCACCAAAACTGCAAAGAAAGTCGTATTGCAAAGTGATGAGCTTGTTAGGAGCTTGTTATCCTTGTCGTTTCCAATTTACAACGATATTGTTTTTGCGGGGTGTACCAAAGGGTGCTTGGTAAAGAATCCGATTACTACGGTCGATGCTCATGTGAAGCGTACAATTTGTCAAAGTGGTGACTAAAATTGTATTTTTTTAAGTTTTGTACATTGCTTGTAAAACCTAAGAAAACTGGATATTTGACCAGACTAGCTTCTGCTCACGGCTTTGTAGTACCCGGATAAAATTCCTATGTGTTATTCTGATGTAACAAGCTATATTAATGTAAAAATTCATAAAAATCCGTTCAGTAGTTTTTGCGTGAAAGAGGATCAAACATCTATCTTCACAAACTTTAGCGTTTATAATATTAATAGGATGTGTCGTAAAGTTTTATCCATCTCAAAAAATCAAGTATGCCTAGTCGAATCTGAGACGTCTCGATTGACGCATAAGACTGTGCCACTGGAAGTATCATTTCGTAACTTATTGAAAGCTCTAAATTATTATCATCTCTATTTATTTTTTGTTACACGTTTACTAAAATTTTAAATTTTCCAACTTAAATCACTTTTTATTTACAAATAAAATAGTCGTTATGTGCTTGAAAAAGATTATGGATTAGATAAAAACGTAGGTCCCATCTTAAAATTTAACTTGACTTACAGAATTATAACTTGATGTGCTTTTAAAGTGAGGGAGAATTCGTGGCGTGAAACACTAATGGACAGACACACAGACAGACGAACATGACAAAACTTGAAAAAATATTTCGTTCTCGCCATTTTACATAGGAATTATAATAGCGTGCAACTGTCCAAGATATTGATGGTTGCTTATTGCTGGTTGGAATACGTCATCAAGTATTTTTTAAACTTTTGTGATCATTTAAAATAGTTATAGGTTTCATAGGAGTCTTAATAAAAAAGTTAAACGCGATGAAGACCCATGTAAAACTTATAATTAAACTACGTCTATCTATTCATTCACCAATAATACGTTACATTATGAGATCCATTTCCAAGAAAAGATACATGCCTAATCGAGTTACCAAAAGAATCGCTCACTCAAAGCACCACTTTGTTCCCCGACTTTGCTCTATAAAAGTGTACCGAAAACTCCATATAACTCGACGGACGAGGGCTTAGTTGGTAAACTCAATTTATGAGAGTTATTTCGAGTAAAACGAACATTATCTAGTTCCTGTCCACGACTGAACAGCCTGTGTTCGGGACCCCTCGATTCGCCTATAATCTCAAACAGATTTATTAAATGTTTAGGTACATTTTCATGTTCTTTTGTTATTGGAAGGCAAAACATATGCTTGATTAACATAGTGCCGCTTATACGAGATGGTAAAGGTTTTTTGTATACAAATAAAATGCACTTAGTAGAATAAAATTGACTCAAGAGAGTATTTTTTTCAGTATATTAGCAGAATCAAGCGATCTGTGATTGAGGGTGCTGCTGGCTGGTCGGGATAAATTGCCAATTTTGACTTAAAACGTTTGTGTTATCGCACATTGTAGAGCCTTCGCCTGGAAAAAAATAACTTTGTTGTGTCCTTCTTCTCTATGAAAGAATTGATGCTTAATAATCTTAAAAACGAACTGAGATCAAAGCATAACGCGCGGTAAATTTCAGGCTCCAGATCATTCGTCCACATGGAAACAGTGACACGACGAAAAAGACTGGCAAAACATATGTAATTATTCTTATCCATACCTACGTGATCGCTCTTTTTAAAAACCATACTTGAAAATTCATAAGGGGGTTTGGTAATACTCGCTGATAGTATTACCCAGAAGGTACGTGAAAGTCAACACTTTCAACAGCTTCCAACTTCAGACAACAGCACAGATCGAATCCAATGGCCAAGGCCTCATTAGCCCGCGCTCACCTCACGTAATGATACCAGCCTTGTCCCATTCCATGGCGCACGCAATCGCCTATTGACTATGTACCTACTCGAAACACGAACATAGCTCAGTATGAGTTAGCAGAGTAATTCATAGACCAAGAGTTCATAGTCATCAACCCTATCAATATATACCAGAACGGTTCATACATGGGGTGAAAGAGGGCATAAAATAACGTAAAAAGAACACATGCGGCTTGTAACCGAGCAATCTAATTTTTTTTTTCCTTTGTATGTGTCTCTTTTCAACCTACCTATATCTAATGCTGGCATTTGAAGGCATTCGATTTAGTGCTGATAGATAGATAACATGGGTTTCTTCCATGTGGAATATTTATAGCCGTGAGACAATTTTTAGTTTTTTTTTCTCTTCCATACACATACGAGTCACGTTAAAGCTGCCTGTCTCATCTTTCATCACCTGCTTTCTTTCCCTTTCCCAAATCACGTGAGATCACCTCAACAGGCATTCTTCTTCCCCTCACCTGTATCAGCCGTCATCTCAGTATGTGACTACTGAGATGTACTCTTCGTTCCTAAGTTATCCTTTACATAATATAGCCGCCTTTTCTTGGTTAACCCTATTCTTATATCAATTCACTTTCTATGTGATACCTCGTGATATGACTTTCTTCTCTTGTCAACACTGACATGCCCGTATCACGTCATTCGGTTCTGTCATAAATAGTCCTGCCTCCCTTTTTTGTATCTGAAAGTCACTTGGTGGCGAACCTTTGACAAGTTAAATGAGCCCGTATTCTGTGGCCATATTGATAGTAACTATGTGCAAGTGAAAATCATTTAAGGGGCTGAAGCGAGTCCATGCTATAACGCACGAGCTTTTTTCGTACAAGCTGTGGCTCGGCACACCCAGTTAATCTATTGTCATCTAGTTTTATTACCTACTTATTAGTTTTAACGGCCTTGGTTTGATCTTATAGCAATATCAGAAAACAACGAAGGTATTTAAAAAAGATTTTTAAATATATTTTTTTTGTAGTAAATATTATGGAAGTTGGTCTAATACGGTATGGTAATATCCTTATAATGGATATTCACTAAGTTTCCAGAATAATATTGCCTAGCCAAAAACTTTAGCCAAATGCTAGTGTTTCACTGACATGTTTTCATTGAAGACTGTCTTTTAATTATAGTCCGACTGGAAACTGAATTTGAAATGCATTTGTTGATGCAGTTATATAAAACTTTAAAGATATCTTATGTCTTTAATGGTAGATCGAGTAAAAATCCCTCGAATTCGAGTGTAGATATTCTATCGATTTTTTCAAAAATATAAAACTCTGTGTATAAAATTGAAGGATTAACACTTCAATTATGATTGTATAGTAACTAATGGTTAAAAAAACTTACTTACTCGTATATTATTGAGAACAACAATTCAATTTTATACACAGGCTACTTTACGATATTATTTTAGGATACCAAGCCAATATTGAAACTTCTATTTGCTTAACAATATTATAATAGGCACTTTTTTCTTTTCAGACTATATTTTCGTATTGGTTGTTTTATATTGTTTCAGCACATCACACAAGGTGATGAGAGATCATACTTTTTAGGTAAAGAAAATGACATACTTTTTGAAACTAATTATTTCATTAGTAATTTTATTTTGACTAATGATACTGTGTATCTTTGTAAACGTAGTAAATTGATAATTGCTAAATTGTTAGCATTTAATGTTTATGATCCCGTTATAAGTATTATAACGCACTTCACTGACGAACCTTTAATTAGTAGTAGTACTAATGAGGGTATACAAGCTATAAGGTCAGCTAAGAATCATTTAAACTGACCACACCGACAATGGGACAGTCAGGCACACTTCATATTGTCCACCAAAATATACAAGGCCTGCCCAGCAAAGTCTTAGAAGTAGAATTATTTTTAAGTCATTTTAATGTAGACATTATGTGTGTTACTGAACACTGGATATTACAATTTGGGTTACTCCCATATTTCCAGAATTTTAATATTGTAAGTTCATACAAACGTAAGAACGCCATACGTGGTGGCTCTTTGATTATTGTTAAAAATACTTTAAAATGCAAGGAACGTAAAGATATCACAAATCTCAGTATTGAGAGGACTATTGAGCTGTCGTGTGTTGAGTTGGAGCGGCATATCGTTGTGTGCGTTTACCGTCCCCCCGATGCGAACCAAGCTATATTTGAATCCACTATGAAAGAAGTATTGTTAAAAATTTTTGCCTGTCATAAAATGTTAATAGTGTGCGGCAATTTTAATATAGATATTCCGGTTAATCCCCTATCTGAGAGACTTATAAATTTATTTAAATGTTTTAATCTCAAACATCTATTTGACCTGTTAAGATAATATTTACTGCAGTAATATTCCAATTAGTAAATCAGTAATTAAACGTTTTAGTTCAGATCATTATGGTCAAAGTGCCTTATTTACTTGTAACTTAGAAAATGAGCCCCAAGAATTCACTTACCGGCCTATCACTGAGAGCCGTATTAAGAAATTCCAGGCCAGTATTAAATCTCAAATGTCTCTAGTTCCATGCATGGATGACCCTAATGAAATTTTTACTATTTTGACAAATGTTATCAATAAGGCACACAGTAATATTTTTAAGTTAAAAACTTGTAAAACTAAAGCACGTGTTGGATTTGCTGAATGGGCTACACCAGGTATTTATAAAAGTAGGAATAAATTATATGATCTATACGCAACTAGGGAGTCGATGCTACACGATCCTACGTTTATCTTTTACGTAAAGAATTATTCCAAAACTTTCAAAAAAGTTTGTCGTGCAGCAAAATCAATGCATTTAAGAAATAAAATTGCAAAATCTTCCAATAAAATTAAGGCTACTTAGAAACTGATAAATAATGAAACAGGAAAATCTAAAATCCGGATTAAAGATATAAATCTGAACTTAGAAAATAAAATACTGACAAATAATATTGATATTGCAAATGCATTTGATAGTTTTTTCTCTAGTGTACCTAAAATTGTAACCCAAGCGTTAAACTCTTCAGCTGCTAGAGCGACTTCTTTATTAGAGTCAAGTGTTGAAAAATGTGAAGTCGTGTTTGGCTTTGGATACGTTAATGCAGATAGTATTCTAAAAACATTTAAGTCACTAAACATAAAGAATACTGAAGACCTATGGGGAATATCGACAAAAGTTCTAGGTGCGATAATCATTGATATCGCTCCGTGTTTAGCCCATGTTTTCAATAGTTGTGTTGATGAAGGACTATTTCCTGATCTTATGAAATACAGTAAATTAATTCCTTTGTTCAAGTCTGGAAATGTTAGAGATCCAGCAAATTATAGACCGATTTCTGTATTGCCCGCGCTAAGTAAAATCTTTGAAAAAATTATTCTTTCTCAACTATTGACACACTTCAACCATAATGGGCTACTTCGTAATAATCAGTTTGGATTTACCAAAGGTCGATCTACAACCGATGCTGGAACCTTGCTCTTAAAGCACATATTGGAAGCTTGGGAGAACGCGCAGAATGCTATCGGAGTTTTCTGCGATCTGTCCAAGGCTTTTGATTGCGTAAATCATGGTACTTTAATATCCAAATTGAATCATTACGGCATTCGAAATAAAGCACTGGATCTTGTTCAGTCTTACTTATCTAATAGAGTTCAAAGGGTTGAGGTCGGTGGTGAGAGGTCTTTGGGATCTACTATTGACATGGGGGTGCCGCAGGGTTCGATACTTGGCCCTTTTTTGTTTCTGGTATACGTTAATGATCTTCCCTTTTTCGTGGAAAACTTATGTAATTTAGTTCTATTTGCGGATGATACTTCTATAATATTCAAAGTTGATAGATATAAAGCTAATTACGACGATGTAACTTATCTCTATCGAGAGTTCTTGATTGGTTTACCGTCAATAATCTTCTACTGAATGCTACAAAAACTAAGTGTATGAAATTCACTTTGCCTAATGTAATTCAGTATGACACCGACATTAAATTAAATGGAGAAACACTAGATCTAGTAGATTCTACTATATTTTTAGGACTCCATATTGATTCAAAATTGCAATGGAGTCCGCAAATAGAAGCACTTGCAGGTAGACTTAGTTCTGCTGCATATGCAGTTAGAACAATTAGACACCTTACTGATGAAGCCACAGCTAGGTTAGTATATTTCAGCTACTTTCATAGTGTCATGTCATATGGTATCTTACTGTGGGGGAAGGCAGCAGATATTCAAACAATTTTTGTTTTACAAAAAAGAGCAATACGTGCCATTTATAATATGAAGCCTCGTGATTCTCTGAGAGTACGGTTCAGAGAAATAAACATTATGACAGTAACTTCACAGTATATTTATGAAAACTTAATGTACACGCATAAAAATAACGCTTGTTCTATAAAAAAAGGTGATGCCCATAACATTAATACTAGAAACAAAAATAAATTACTCATACCGAAATTTAGATTAGAAAAGTCCAATGGGTCTTTTATGGGAAACTCTTTACGCTTCTATAATAAGCTTCCGGAAAATGTAACCGAGCTGCCTATTCGAAGATTTAAATCTTATATAAAGAACAATCTAATAAAGAAAGCGTATTACACCTTAAATGCCTATATTGACGATAAAACTGCATGGCCCGATGTCGTCGCTCCGCTCCTTCGTTAGCTTAATTGTGGAATTGTATATCTGTGGTTTCATATTTTTTAAGAATAGGTTAAGCATTACTATTATAAAGCGTATAGTGTGTTGTCATAAGAACTTAGGTTGATACTTTTTAGACTTTATTTAAGTCTCTGACTAGTACTTTTTTCTATAAATGAGTCTCGTTCATTTACGTTCGATTGGCACCACACTAAAGCTGAATGAAGGATCATCAAAAAAATAACCAAGCAGAGTTTGTTGCCTGATTCTTCTATGCTTGGTCGCGCGCGAGGAACCGGCGTAAATTCACTTTAACATTTTAGATTCACGTATAGTTTTTAAGTTGACGTTTCTATTTGATCCTTGTGATTTCAATGAATAAAAACCTATTGACTTTGACTTGACTTTGAAAAGTGTTAAAGGTCTGGGTGTTGTTGTACCAAGGTGCTCTTTGATTCTGATACCCACGATACGGATTCCTAGTGTGGGGTCAGGACTATATATATTGGATGTAAAAAAAACTATAATCTTTAGTATCAGTTCAGTATTTGGCAGTTAGAGTCTGCCTAAACTTAGTGTAGGTAGACGGCTATAAACAAACTTGGTTTAGCAAAGAAACTCGCGAAGATACAGTGCCTATCCAAGCACAGATCTCCATGAAAAATATGAAGCTAATATAAATGTTAAAACAAAACGATTCAAACAAACCATAAAACGAGACGAGCATCTTCTTAGGATTAAGTCCTGACACAGACGGGATGAACGTATTTGAGCACACGAGTATGCTACGATATACATTATTAAGATTCTCCGTGCGTGCGGTACTCCGTGCTCAGAATGTTTCAATTGCAATACTTACTTTACTTACACTAGTGTAAGGTGTAGTTCAGTGTGATGGTATGTCGTTTAGTTAAGACGCGGCAAGCCTTTCAATTTCCAACAATGCTCAGTATGCGAAAATTGTTGTCGACCCTGTACGTGTTTGACTCCTGACGCGACTGCCTTTATTGTTGGCGATATGAGTCTAGGTGCTGCGGAATTCACTTTTCTTTATTATCTCCGGTGAATATATGACGGTCGACAGTTGCAAACGTTTTGTACGTTTACCGTTTCCTAATTCTGAAAAATTAAACAAACCCTTCTCTAATGCAGTCGTGTATACCGTCAAAATAGTTATATTGCTCCGCACTTTGGCCTAAGGCAGCATCCTACTAATATTATAAACACGAAAGTTTGTGAAGATGGATGTTTGTTACTTTTTCACGCAAAAACTACGGAACGGATTTTAATGAAACTTTACAGTAATATAGCTTATATATTAGAATAATACATAGGATACTTTTTATCCGGGTACCACGCTGGCGAAGCCGTGGGCAGAAGTTAGTAAATTATAAATTGAATCTAATAAAGTAATTGCTTCTCTAAAAATAATTTAAGAGAAACCTCATAAGACGAACTTTTGTGTACCTACATTCCATTTACGAAACAGAAAATACAAGTTCCTTCTATTTCTCTCGACGCAAAAGTAATGGGTAACTTTTCGTTGTCCTCATCAATCGTGAACCCATTAGGACGATTAGATAGTGCACGCTCATTAAACATAATCGATATCTGAGCCACCCATACTATGCATCGATAGATCGAGATGAATTGAAACGACTCCCGAAATATGGAGATAAAATAACCATGCACTGCTACACTGCTGACTACACACAACGGCGATATTTTGTACGTTAGCCATCAAATTCAGTGGGCGGACGGCAAACAAATCCGTCAACATATACACTAACCTCTTTTGGAGAGAACGTGTGGAAGTTAATCTAATTTGGTTTGTTATAAGCACTCGCATCGATCATCCACAACGAATGTTTCCGACTTTGATGTTTTGATATCGATATAACTGACGAGTGCAGTGCTATCGACTGATCATAAATCTACTCCCCGAAGTCGTAATGGGTTCCACGCATCATAAATAATTCTCGTATATCCTAGCGACATCGTAACTTTTAGGTCTAGTCTAATAGAGCTGATTAAAAAATAAAGTATCGAAAAAACTTTCACTAATCGTGTTTGTGTTTTATTTGTTTCGATTATATCCCCAAGTAATCACTTTATAAATATTAATGTGTAACTTAAATGTTTACTGAGAAAGTATGTGAAGTAGTAAACTCTATTTTTTAATATCTATGCACATCTAATTAGTAGGGAGATACTTGAACACACATGGAGTAAAAGCAAAGCACGTTATCCTTGAAATTCAGAAGTGCAGAAATTCATAGTTTTAAACGCCTCGAGTTTCCCATTCTTAAAATGGGTATAAAAATTAAAAAAAAAACACTTGTTTGGTTTAGGGTGTACTAAACAATGTTAAATTATTTTCTTCAAAATAGAACTTTGTACCTACTTTTTTAATTTTGTTCTAGAAAATTTGTTTACTTTCATGGGCAGAATCATTCCCCTTCGGGTGATAATATGGTGTCCCAAAAAGTTTTTTTTTGTTGTATAGAGAATGATCCTGAAGTGGTTCCATAAAAGTTATATTCTTGAGAAATTGCTATTTTTCCCGGAAAACTTAAAAAACATCATCATCTTATTGAAACACGACTAGCCGAAACATTTTTTGTGAGCTTTACAAACTTAATTTTATTTTTTATTCGAAAGAGTGTCATTCCTATTGAGCAAAACACGTGAATATCTGAGGATAGAGTACTTACAGGATAGAAATTGCAAACTTAGCAAACATATCGCTAATATCGCGAGTTAATTATTATCAACCAACTTCAAAAAAGTAATTTCAATTAATTGAACTGTTTTTTTTTTGGTTAGGGTAAGTCAAGTGTATTCATAACCATTTAAATTTGCCATATAAATTTTATGAAAAATCACACTCCTGAGGGGGAAAAATGGGTGATGAAATGTCATATTGGACTTTTTATCGATATCGTGTTATTTGATGTTTTTTGACATGAATTAATGTCTTTTAAATTATTTGTATATAACTACTTGTACATAGTTGTGTAAATATATGATTAATTAATAAATTTTCAGTTAAAACATAATTTATAATTAGATGAATCGCATGAATTTATTATGTTATTTGAGTTATAACAGCTTTTCTATATATATTTTTTAATCAGGTAACCATATCTGGGGGCAGCATTTGGTTTCGAACTTTTTCTTACTTCGCATTTGTTTGAGTAACTGGAAGCATCTGGTGAAACAGGTCCCCAACAAGATTATAGTCTTGAGTCTGCTATTATTAATACGGGACAAGATTATTTCCAAGTGGTTTTCTTTTCGCACTTTTATCCATCTTTTTAAGTATTATAATCAACGTTCTCGTTTTGCTTTAAAACATCACATACAGACATTACGTAAATCTTTGAGAATACCAAGTCAAAGGCACCAAACTTTACGTTTGGTACATGCCCGCGTCTTGCAAGAAATTAACAGTCCACGTGACAGGTTGCATGCCCATCGTCGCTTATTGTGACTGATGGACATATTTTCGAATTTTTGGTACTTTATCAAAGAGCCTCTAAAACCATACTAAAGCAATAATATTATTTGCTTAATTTTTATTGCAGGCGTGTGTTGAATCCCGTGGTCTCAAATCAGAGACAGCCGAAATCAGTAACTCATCTCTAGTGGCATATTATTTTTATATATTTTTCTTTCATCAAAATAAGACAACAAATTGATTAGAAATGAATTTACTAAAAATTATTTAATAAAATTATTTTTTAATTGACATAAGTTTTAATTTATCTCGGACGGAGTGATTTGAACGTGTTACCGATATGGGCTGGGCTGTTAATAGATATTGATTGATCGCGCTCGCGCATGCTTTCATCTGAGTCGTAATTAGCTGGAAATAAACTACCTGTTATCGTGAATAGAGATATGAATAAAAGGTAGTTTTTGAAGGCACCGATTGTTTCGACTTATTCCGAGGGCCTTCATCTGAGTGTACGCGGAGGGGGCCGCGTCTTGACAGATTAATAAACATCTGACAAACACATATGCATAGTCTTGACCCCAGACTATGCTTCCCTGTGTTGTGAGTTCAGGAACCACGAGTACCGTGGTACCACATCAAGTAGACCCGAAACAAATATCTGCAGAACATGCAAATATTTGTCCCGTAGCGAGAACTGAATCCTCTTAAGCGTTGGCTACCTGCACGCCACGCCATCAAGCCGCAAATCTGTCGACGATTTTTGTACGGAAATCAGGTCAATTCGGTTACTGACTTTACCTGTCTTAATCTCAGTTTTAGGGGTTGCTATGAATGACCCGAAATCAGTCGAAACGGTTGTTGCCCTATAATCTATTTTGTTATTCAAATTTGCAACTAAATTTATTTCATTTCACGCAGGTGTGCAAGATCAAGGCTTGGAATTAAGGATCGTAAGTAGCAAGTACGGGACTGCGGGGCATCGTGAGGCACCACGCCCTTCGTGTAAATAAACAACCGTTCGGTTAAGGCGCGGAACAACTTGGTATAATAATTTGGTAAAATTTCTTTGAATCCTATGCAAAATCTTGCCATATTTCATTTATTTTTGATTGATATGTACAATTAACAAAGAACAAGGAAGACAGTGAGGGCCTTTTATCCCAAGCGCTATTGATTCAAATGCTTTGCAGTTTAATGGTAGGTAACTGTCATCAACCAAGAGTACTTCTCCGTTATTCAAGAGGAGTTGAGCTGGTTGGGGTCAGGTTAGAAGGGAGATAATAGTCATAATAGTATTTTATTGATCATAATCGCTAAACACCTCAATGCGAGACGTCAGTGTAGATCTTAGTTACTCCAAGCGCTATAGATTCAAAATGTTTTGCAGGGCTAAAAGTTTTATGTACCTATCATATCATCAATGTAATAATCGAGTAAGATTTTCTAGAACGAATTTAAAGAAAAAATCATTTCCTGTAGTCATTCTCCTTATACGCACGTAGACTATGGTCCATTCATTGGGTTGATGATTATTCATAAAAATACAATAAAAGAGGTTGCAAAGTTTGATCTTTTGGATCGTAGAGACTCTCGCCTTATATCGAATGGGCGCGCGCGTCGCTATCGGCAATCTGCGAGTGCAGCTGCGTGGACCTTACATAATGCACTTTCTACACAGATAAATTAAACGCATCTATCTACCCAACCGGTATATAAAAAGGTTGCGAAAAGGGGATGAACGTGCCTACAAAAGAAAAGGGGGTGGAAGACCGTTGTTAGTAATCTTCAGGGGAGACGTATGAACTGTCAAAGTTTTTTACGATTTCGTTCGTTCATTAGTGATCGAGAAATAATGCACAGCAAAATACATAAGTATCCATGTACTTATTGTGTGTAAATATCATGTAGCTACCTAATATCTAAGTACGCACCTAAGTAATGTTAATCGAAACTGTTTATCTACTTTTATCACTGACGGTACTTGTGTTCATTTGAGCTATGTATATTTGTAGAATCGGAATCACAAAGCAAGAGAATAATATGCCTTTTTGATCTCGTGGACGTAAATAGGAATAAAAAACTTGTTGCTTCCGAACAAATTGATTTGTTTGAGTGAATATTGGAAAATAATTATCAATGCAAAGTTATTTGCTATTTCAACATCGTGCTAGAGTATACCTACAAATATGTAGATATAGTTCTACAACTATGCATTCATAGTAAAGTGAAATACATATCTGCACGTAGGTATCTCTATCTGCATGAGCCTGTATCAATATTCCCTACATCTTATAGTTTTTATCCAAGTAAACCCACGGCTTTATCTGCCCATGGGTAGAAGCTAGTTATATCTTTCATACGTAGGTAATGGTCACTTGCACACTAAGCTCAAGGGTAAAATATGTGTTCCACTTAGAATCTAATGTATGCACTATGCAGCTTGTGATTTTAAGGGTTAGATTTTAGTGCCGTACCTACTAGATCGAGAGTTCACAGTCGTCAACTCTATCAATAGAGTCTCAGGACGGGTCATACATGGTGTGAAAAAGGATAAAGAATTATAAAAAAAACGTATCCTGCCAGGGCACCGCAACTAGGCAGGTATTTTTCAAACACTTTGTTACTTGAATGTGACTGTGACTGGACAGCAAAAGTATTCATAACTATCTTTTATGTGTTTTTTAATACGTGTATGTTTTACACGGATCTTTCTGTACTCTTTTTCTCTTGTACTCTTTAAGATGAGGTAGTAATTCTTGGTAGTCGAATCTGAAGCAAATTGACACTAAGTATCTTCGGTCGAATTACTTCGAATACCTGCCTTATAGCTCCTTATAGCAACAGCTTGCCACAAGCAGAAAATGATCTTAGATATAAGTTAAATATGACTCTGCATACAATATCATGCAATAATAAATTAATTCATTTAATTGATTCTAACAGTGTTGTTAGTAAAACATATTATTTGACCAAAGGTAGATACTACCTTTCTAACTTTTACAAACGACAGATAGCTGTTTCGCTATCTTATTATTTTAGTATAACAGCCAAAAACTTGGCTAACCAAAATGCTTTTTTTGAGCATTGTCCTAAAATTGAAAACCAGACATTGGAAATTATTCCATGTCATTTAAATTACCAGACACGACAATAGAGGAAATCTCTAGCACTAAAAAGTCAAATAATATTTTTTTAAAAAATAAACAAAACAAACAGTTGTTAAATAATAAAAATGTGAAATATACCAACTTGATGCACCAAAATATTGAAGGAATTCGTTGTAAAGAATTAGAACTAGAACTGTACATGAACTCAAATGACATTGACATTATTTGCATTACAGAACATTGGCTGCGAAGCCATGAGGTCATGTTCAGTTTCAGTAATCACCAAGTTGGTAGTTCTTTCTGCAGATTACATGCTATACGTGGTGGCTCATTAATCCTACTTAATAAACAGATAAAATTTAGAGAACGTTTAGATATAGTCCACCTCTCTGTAGAAAGACACATTGAAGTTGCTTGCATAGAGTTGGAGCAATTCATAGTTATAAGCGTTTACAGCCCACCATCTGCCTCATTTGACATTTTTGAAAAAGTTATGGAAGAAATGTTGTTTAAATTATCTAAATCAAATAAATATATTATTACGTGCGGAGATTTTAATGTTAATTTACTAGAAATTAACTCCTTAAATACTAGAATAATTAGTTTATTTCAATCATTTGATTTAAAACCTCAATTTATGGAGCCTACTCGAATAACCGATACTTCGGCCACATGTATAGACAATATCTTTGCCAACATTAAAATTTTAAATAAGAGTTTAATTAGTAATATTAAGTCGGATCATCTTGGTCAAATAATTAAAATAGAGGTTCAAACAAAAAAACTTGAAAAAAGAAATATTACTTGTATACCTATGACCAAAGATCGATTGGACAAACTAAAATTGAATTTAACTTCTGTATTTCCATGTTTATATGGTAATTTTAATCCAAATAATTTATACAACACATTTTTTAAGAAATTTAGTGATGTGTTTAATTCAATTTTTACATCGAAATCGATCATGGTCTCTGACGGTAAAAAGTTCAGTGACTGGGCAACAGCGGGAATACATAAAAGCAGGAAGAAATTGTATGATCTTTATGCTGAAAAACAATATAATTTTAATGAGGAGTTTAAAGAACAAGTCAAAAAGTATTCTAAAATTTTTAAAAATGTTTGTCGTGAAGCAAAAGCTCGTCATTTGAGTTCAAAAATTAAAAATAGCCAAGATAAAGTAAAAGCCACTTGGAAAGTAATCAACAGTGAGACTGGAAGAGTCACAACTAAGAACAATAAGTTTAATTTGAAAATTGACAATGCCACCGTCAATCAGGATAGTGATGTAGCTAATGCGTTCGAAAACTTTTTTACCGACATTCCAGTCTCTACCACAAAATCCTTAAACTCCTCTCCCATAGAAGCAGAGTCATTGTTAAAAGAAAACTTAACAAAATGTAAAATACAATTCAAATTTGATCATGTAAATAGTGATGACATCATAAAAGCTTTCAAACTCATAAATGTTAAAAAACCACGGACCTCTGGGGCATCTCTGTTTGCGTTGTGAAATCATTGATTGGCATTATTGCGCCCGAACTAGCTTTAATATTCAACGAGTGTATTGACTGTGGTGTGTTCCCTGATTTAATGAAACACAGTAAAATAACTCCACTTTTCAAATCGGGTACATGTTCTGACCCTAGTAATTTTAGACCTATATCAGTACTTCCTACATTTAGTAAAATTTTTGAAAAACTAATTTTAAATCAATTGCAAAGACATTTTAAATTAAATAATTTACTGCATAATAAGCAATTCGGATTTAGTAAGGGTCGCTCAACCACTGATGCTGGTATTGAGTTAATATCGCACATATTTGATGCCTGGGAGGAATCTCATGACGCTTTAGGCGTTTTTTGTGATTTGTCAAAGGCATTTGATTGCGTAGACCATGACACATTGATCAGGAAACTACACCATTATGGTATTAGGGGCGTTGCTCTAGACTTTCTCACTTCCTATTTAAGTGACAGAGTACAAAGAGTTGACGTGAATAGAAAACGGTCTCCGGGGTCTCTGGTTACTACCGGTGTACCGCAGGGATCAATTCTTGGTCCATTTTTGTTCTTAGTATACATTAATGATCTACCCCACCTTGTAAGGGACGATCATGAGGTTGTATTGTTTGCAGATGACACGTCACTTTTATTTAAATTAAAGCGACGACAAACCAATTTTGACAATGTAAACAATGCAATCTCTAAGGTTGTAAAATGGTTCAACGTTAACAACCTCCTACTTAATGAAAATAAAACAAAGTGTATAAGATTTATACTACCCAATGTTACACAAGTTAAAGCAAATATCAAAATCAAAGATGAACAGTTGGCTCTTGTGGACACCACCGTATTCTTAGGTATCACCCTAGATAATAAGCTTCAATGGGGTCCTCATATTGATGGGTTATCGAAGAGACTTAGTTCTGCGGCATATGCAGTCAAAAAGATCCGTCTTTATACAGACGTTGACACAGCTAGACTAGTTTACTTCAGCTACTTCCACAGCATTATGTCGTACGGTATACTGCTGTGGGGGAGTGCTGCTGATATCAATACCATTTTTGTGCTGCAGAAGAGGGCTGTTCGAGCAATTTATAATATGGGCCCCAGAGAATCACTTCGCGAAAAGTTTAAAGAAATAAATATAATGACATTCCATTGTCAATACATTTATGAGAATCTGATGTATGTTCACAAAAATATTAATTTGTTTAAGAAAAAAAGCGATAATCACAATGTTAATACTAGAAATAAAGATAAACTCGCTGTTGCCACTTGTAGACTCCATAAAGTTGGTAAATCGTTTAAAGGGCACGGTGTACGCTTTTATAACAAACTCCCAAGAGATATACAAAAATTATCAATTAACAAATTTAAAAACGTAATTAAACAAAAGCTTTATAAAAAGGCATACTATAAAATATCTGATTATTTAGATGACAAAAACTCTTGGGATTGAAAATGCTCCAACTCGAACCTATTGTTTTGTAAAAGGATCATTAAAAAGAATAACCAGCCTTGTTTTCTTGCCTTTCTTTCCTGGCTTGGTCGCGGAGGAACAGGCACCTAGATAAAAACCGACGTTTCAAAGTGGTCCTTGTGATTTTATTGAATAAATGAATTTTGACTTTGACTTTGACTTTGCTTTGGATAATACGTGAGGTGAAAGACGCATAGTGTATGCGTCAAAAAAAAAAAAATTGCCAAGGCGCAGTCAAAAATCCTGCCGAGCTGCGCCTTTGTTCTTTTTACGTAATTTTTCGTCCTCTTTCACCCCATGTATGACCCAACCTGGATTAGATTACTGGACTTAGATCTCCCGGTCTATGCGTATAATGTCCAACAGATTAATAGAAAGCCATTTTTACCCCAAAGCGTAGAGCTCAAAGGCGACGGTTCTATTCAGGTTTTGGAATTCCGTAATAAAATGCTGAAACCGCTTGCGTCTTTTCTTGTTCTATCTGGAAAACTTTGAAATGTCTTTTGTTATGCAGATTTTTACTTAAAGATTTCGGTAAAATTACCTTATCTCAAAAAATAGTAGTAATTTGGCTAGTGTGCGGTACCTCGACTTCTGATCCGAAGATAGTAGCCATGGGTTCATATCCGGTCGTGCACCAATGGAATTTCACTTCGAATAATACATTTAATTTGAAAAATGTCGTCGAGATTCGACTACCTACTAAGGTTGCGGACTTGGTGTGCGCATCGCAAAGCTAAAATGGAGATGGGCAGGGCACTTGGCTAGAAGAGACGATGGCCGATTGTCAAAGGCAGTTACCGAATGGTGGCCAAGAGAGGCTCAGCTACCAAGTGGCAGACCACCCGCCCGATGGTCAAACGACATTGTCAGCGTGGCCAGGAATCAGTGGATTAGAATCGCAAGGGATCGGAAAGAATACTGAAAACTGAAATTGACATTTTATTTTTGTATTTCAGTAGAAACCTATTTTCCTCTCATGGCACATACCTACCTACTGACTAAAAAAATATTATAATATTTATTAATTCATCAATCATCATTGGATAATTTTCAACCATTTTCAAGCAAAACATTTTCAATGTTTTTTGTGTATGTTACACGATAACTTCGCCAATTGATAATATTCATTTTTATGGGTTAACATTTTAAGCGTGGTTCCATAAAAAAAATAAGACAAAATAAAGTGTGAAAATATGGGGGATGAAATTTTATATTGCACTTTTTATGAACTTCCCGTTATATCAGACTGGTTTTTATTTTTTCTTTAAAATAATTTGCTTGTGTTAGTAACAATTTTTTTATCTAGCATTATTAAAATTAACAAGTCAATAAGCCTAAAATATAATAATTAATCCTACCTACCTTCATGATCATAATATTAGAATTTACGCATAATTAATAAGATGGAGATTAGAGCACCTTTACAATCTAGGAAATGTAGACTTATTGAACCCATACCCAAAAGTTCTATTCACACTTGGCAAAGTTTTTGTTCCATTGTGATAGTGCAACAGACATCCAGCTTCGTTCGATAACGGATGGCCGTTGGGGATGGAATGGCTCACAGCGTAATAAAGCCCACTTCGTGAATAGGCTTCAAACGTTTAATATTTAAAGATAAGCTTGATGCTCTATGTAGGCTAAATGTTGGGCTATTGGAGTACTAATCCAGGTTTATAGAATACTAAGGGTATAAGATTATAATTGTATATTGAAGAAAGCTTTAGAATGTTTGAAAAAGGATGGTTCAGACTTTTTTGTTCGGAAAAAAGGTATTGTTTAGAAATATGATTTAATACGAAAATAATTGTGAAAGACGCGTCGTTCGTGGAGGGATTCGCTCTTACCCATCATGAATAAAGGTAAGTAAAAAGGTATGTCTATTTTATTATTGGTCGCATAACATCGGTTATGCGACAGACATCCAACGTACATAAATAAAATTGAGTACCTACTCAAGGAAGATTCCGAACGAAGAAAGAAAAAGAAAGAAAATACGTTTATTTGACACACACCCATAATAATAACTCTAATAATAGGATCCAGGAATGTACCTATATTTCTACCGTAATTGGGAAGCTGGTTGTTGTAGGTAGTTCGCAGAATACCTTAATCCTTTGTGTGTCAAATTAAATCTTTATGCATTTCATAGACAAAACAAACAACCACTTTGATAGAAGTTGGCGGCTGGATACGGTAGTTTTGTATAGTCAATTAGAGGATTTTTTTCAAAAATGGATTTGGAGACTTGCAGCCGATCTAATAGCCGATGAAGATCTGAAATGCGGATAATAACAATGGCCAAGAGATACATCGATATTATAGTGATCATCATAACCTCCACGGAATTCTACAGTCATAATGAATTTCGCATTATTTATCCATATTTTCATAAAAATCTTCAATAATCCAGCGCAAAAACAGTGTTTGTAATGCCGGGTACAGACTAGTTAACGGATCGAAAGCCTACTTCCTTCAATAATATACCTATAAATATCTCCTAAGTTAGTACATATCTACTATAGGATTAGGTACTTGATGAATAAAAGGAGACTTTTGGTAAAGATGTTTGGTAAATGCGATAGTAATTTACACATTTACTTGCAACAAATATACTTAGTACTAGTTGTTGTCCGCGGCTTCGCCCGCGTGGTATGTTAATAAAAGTAGCATATGACGATCTCCAGGCTTCAAACTATGTCCACCAACTTTTGAATGAATCGAACCAAGGGTAGTTTTGAAAAATATAAAAATACGTGTTTCATTATTTATTTTAAAGTTTCTTTGTACAGAGTTTTGAGCGAATCAAACAATTTTTTTTTTCATAGAAACTTTACCGCCCTATTAACCCTTTAGGGGTCGATATTCCCCATTCGATATTCGCATTTATTATATTAGTAGTGTTATTCACAAATTTATTGACTATTGAAATTATTTATTACCTAGGATATAATTTTATTACATTTTATTAAATTGGTGAAATACTGATGTCACACAAATTATATTCATTGAATGAATATTATTTGTGTGACATCAGGTGGTTTAAATCGGTGGTTAATCTTTAAGACTTTTTATTCCTCATTTTCAAGACAAATGGTTGTTCAAATGAAACAAGGTTTAAAATTGAATCCTATAATATAATAGCCGACAGCCTATTTAACATTTCAAAAGAGGTTTAACCACAAATAACTGCTAAAAAATAAATCAGGCGGTCACCTAGTTTATTTCTATCATAACTGAACCTCTTTTTGAGAACCTACTTTCTTTTGGTAGCCAATCAAAATTATGTGTTTCTTTTTTATTTTAGTTTAGAAGTGTTTTTTAAATCAAATCGGCATCCAGCGGTTTTATTTTATATTTAAATTATAGACCTTAGTTACTTTGCAAAAATATTCTTTTTTCGATAAGGTATTTTTAAACCTTGCTGTAGTGGATCTGACAGAACTTTAGTTCAACTCGAGTTTAGACCACGTTTCGTAATGAGACCGATTAACAATTGTTAATGTGCTTTTATGTCTTAATAAATGATATTCTATTCTAGTTTATTGAGATCAAGCATGAACAGAAAACGAAGAGAAGTGTCAATATAACATTTCGTTTGACATCTAACCTATCCTACCGTAAGTGTAGGTACTAGCCTATGGCTTGGAAGGTGCCAAAATTCAAATAGTACAACAAATACATTAGTAAATACAATTGAATATTCAATTTTAATTCTGTTTAATTTTCTATACAAATTTTACCATAACAACCGACAGATAACAATAAACTTAACGTTCCTGCGCTGTGCGCGCCATCCGGTAAGTCTAAAGATACTTCAAGCCTCTCGAGTACCATTCTGCTGCCTACTTATTATTTTAAAACTGTTACCCCTTTTATCTCTTTCTCTGACGCTGTCTCTGTCTTTTGTCCGGTTAGCAGTACCAAAATGGACATTTGCGGAGGCGTGGGCATATTAGGTTAATTGCTACGTGGGCGAATACTAATCTAAGCTCATGTCAAGATTTCTTTCATTTCTCTAACGGAAATGTCAACATATTAATAAGATTTCAATAAATTATTATTAAGATCGCTAATTTGTTTATAATTTATTATTATGCTTTCTTTTTACTTGAAATAATTTTGTTATATTTTAATCCAAATCTTATCCAACTGATTTTATAGATGCAAATGTATGGGGATGTGAACGTTTATGTATTTATATTTTGTTATCTTCATAAAGATACACTTTGTAACGGCTGACTTTGTAAATAAATGAAGGGAATAAATGCAATTCTAATAACTTTTTCTGTGACACATGAAACTTTATTCACTAACTAATAATTATTCACACTGCGCAAAAATTAGGTAGTAAATAAAATAAAATGGATCTTGACCTATGTAGCAGCAGGTATTTAGTAAATAAAATATATACCTATTGCATACGTAAATTTATTTGGTTATTTACACAGTAATTTTATCACATTTGCTATAACTAAATAAAATATTTATTTACTGTGTACCTACAAACAATTTGAAACGTAAATAAACGTAAAGTAACTGAAATAATTTCTTAATTTTTATGGTAAGGTACGTATCTCCGCTTCTCCGTTTTTCATAAGAAAACTTTGCCATCTCCCAAGTTTGTTTTACAATCAATTCAAATATTGTTTTACATACTAAATTACCATTTTACTTTAAAACAACTTGAACGGCTGCTAATGGCTTTTCAAGTGCATCTCCAATATTTTCTCATTACGCGGCACCCAGTTATAATTTTTTTTCTACGTGTCATTTAGATAAACAGACGTGGTTTGGTAGTTTTATTTAAATATTACGAGTAATGTTTTGTGAGCGAGATGTAGGTATTACTGCCTAAAAAGGTAAACACGTTAAAATATAGATAAGTATACGTGTTGCTTATTTATAAGTCGGAAATTTAATTTAATTTAGTGTATAGTCATTATGTTTTTGACTTCTGTATTTAATTTGACTCATTTGATTGGACCATTTTATTATTGTGATTTATTAATCTATTAATATTATGCTATCTTTAGTTAATGTAATTGGAAAAATACCCGTTTTTCTTAAATTAAATATATAAATAAGTAATGTTAACCGAGCAAGAAAACATACAGAGGCAAGCTCAGTGCATACTATAAATGACAAAATAGAGTCTGTTTCTTTGTGTAATACGTCACCTTCGGATTTTTTTTGAGTACAAGGTGTCATTTTATAGAAAACAGTTTTGGCAACAATAAATTTCTCTTTGCGGGAAATTGGGATAAAATAACGTAAATTTAACAACAAAGTGTTAAAGTTTTACATTTATGAAAACAAAAAACATTGTTTTAGGTTTAGGCTAGTATATTTTATTCCAAAAACTATCGTGAACTTGACTATTCATATTGTAAAAACGGGAATTTTCACGTACTGCACTATCGGTGAAGGCTAGTCTATGCTAGTATAGCCTAGTTATTTCGTTTAATAAGTACAAATGTTCATATTGTAAAAACGGGATTTTTCACGTACTACACTATCGGTGAAGGCACCGACTAAGTTTCGACTCATTCCGAGAGTCTTCATCAGGGTGAGTGGTTGCGACTTTCTCCTTCCTCGTCGCCTCGTGCACGGTGGCACTTAGTCGGTGCCTTCACCGATAGTGCAGTACGTGAAAATTCCCGTTTTTACAATATGAATAGTCAAGTTTACGATAGTTTTTGGAATAAAAAAGTATAACTGTCTACAAAAGACACAAAGAAACACAATGGGTTGGTTTAGAAGTAAGTAATTTATTCTTTACTTGATGCACCGGATATTATAATACTTTACTAGTACCTACTTGATGTTAAGAAGCGATAGTCACAGTTGCGTAGCGTGGGATGCTTTTGTTTCGCTTGAACTGATGTACCAGCTACTTAGTTTCAGCGTGGACGATTTCGCTTCGAGACGACACATAATGCTTTAACTTCTACATTTTAGAATGGATTTACCCAACGTGATATTTCATTATGATAATGTTTTCATGTAAATGGGCTTCACTTGTTTTTTTGGTGGTACAAATTTTTACTGCTGTTTTTTTGTAGATTACATAGGCAATTATAAGGTATTGCGGGAGTTTTTCACTCGTTTATGAAATAATGTGAGTATTCAAAAGAATCAAAATAAATAAACATATCAGTTACCGCTATTAATACCAAATTAATAATAAGTTTTTTTCAGGTAAAAGTAAAACTCACTTCAAATAACGGAAAGTTGATAAAAATCCAATAAAAAACATCGCTTGTTTATTCACTCTTAGGAGTGGAATTTTTCATAAATTTTATATCGGACCACCTTGGTATACCACTTAACTATTAAAAAAAACTTTAAAACCGGTTCTCAATTGGCGAAAATATCGCGTAACATAAATAAAAAAATATAGACGACTTGAGAACCTCCTCCTTTTTTGAAGTCGGTTGAAAAGAATGGCTTTAGTGTCATAAAGAGTTAGAACTCTAAGCTGAAATATTGAAAATGTTCATGTTGGAGACATGCCGATGTAATAGTTTGTATTGGATAACAATATCTTTTTGAGTGTGAACTAACAAACACATCAAGAGTCTTCTCTTATTCATCATCCAACGATTCATCCAGGAGTCATCCAACGATTTTGTTATCAAAAAATAAAAACAAATATCACAAAAAAACCCGTATGTAAGTAGATGAGTATTTCAGTCGTTCAGTAGGTCCAAGTCAGTTATATTATAACACTGAAAGGCCGCTGTTCCGGCACGCTTCGCTCGGCTCATGCGTGGTTTGTTTCTCGTACAAACCATACTGGTCGCTACGCTCCTAACAACCTATTCTACTGTTTTGTTTTAGCAGTAATAGTAATAGTAATATATTCATATTAAATAATAATGTAACAATTATAGACTTTGATGGTTATAAAACCTTAGCGTCATAAAAAAACCATGCTTTTATCATAAAATAATAATGGGCATGATAATCATTATGTCTTCTAAAGTATAATAAAACAGATCAAATTAATTGTTTTAGCCCATAATAATTTGAGCTTCTCGAAATATGTTAAATATGACGTGTTACTCTCAAACTCGTTAATAGCAAACTTAATTAGTACATTAGTTTTATGATATTACAGATATTTTTTCACAAGTGTTATTTTAGTATCCTTATAACTTAACTTGATATAACTTTTATAAATAATGTTTTGAAACCACTCAATTCTTGGGGATAACACGATACCTATTATTATAACATAATGTTTTTTCTATTGCCATAAAATAAATCAAACTGACAAACAAAAGATTTTTATTTGGTAAATATAGCGTATCAGAATATTATAACGACTATACCACGTACCTTACTATTTTCCTGCTGACGTTTCGTTGACCGTTTAGAGGTCCTTCCTCATGAGCACCGTCCGCGACCACGCTCGACGGTCGTGAGACGGTAACAGTTCCCATCTCACGACCGTCGAGGAGGAAGGACCTATAAACGGTCAACGGAACGTCAGCAGGAGAATAGTAAAGTACGAGGTATAGTCGTAATAATATTCTAAAATGATACCAAACCACGAGGTTTGGTATCATTTTAGATCTGAGGTATCTGAGGTGCCTTATAAAGGAAACCTTTATATTTATATTTTTCTCATATTTTTATACCCAGGCAATTTTCAGTATAATTCTATTAATTTCGCGTCCATGCCACTATGCTTTGAGGTCCAGAATCATCAGGCTATTGTCCCAGACCAACCTCTTAACATTTTAATAGTTAGTTCACTAAGAAACGGTGCAATTACTATACCTTACTAGGCTTCACCATTAGTGGTAATGTCATGATAAAGTGCTAAAGTATCTCTACTCACTACTTATGTTCCGTAAAAGGCGATACGGTTCAGCGAAACTCCTACGTCAAGCCATTTTTATCAATCTCACTCGCGACGGAAGCCCGTAATTTTTACCGTAAAGGTTTATTTCTTTGTTAGTATGTTTTTCCGTGAATGGTAATAAACTAACTCTTATGGCAAATACCTAAAGTTCTATAAAAATTACATGTCAACACTTTTGCTACAGCGAGATACTAATAATAAATTTGAATTATGCAAAACTAATGGATATTCTCAGATCTATTATGCTAATTCCCGTGAGATAACCTAAAATGGGGTGACAGAGGTACGGCCAAACATTATGTTTGGCGCATTCCCACATTTTGCGTAGTTTGCATTCCATGTCCATCCCGCATAGTGGAACGTTGACCGAAGGGACATGCCTTCAAATTGTTTGCTTCTAGCTAGAGTATGTCGGTTACCTTATAAGATTCTTTTCTTCACCGTTTTGTTTGTGTTTAATTATTGACTAAATCTAAATGTATTTTAATACAATTTAGCTTTATTTATAAGTACACAGGTACTTAGTAAATTATCTAATATGACAAACAACAAAGGGCGAAGAGTTACACAAAATGCTGCTTAGCTGTTGTTACAAATAAATGATAATTTATTTGTAAAGTGAAAAAAAGTAAAGTGAAGTTCTCGTGCTTTAATTGTTGTGGCTGTTTTGTTTTTTTTCTTATTTTTCTACCATTATTTATTTATCACTAAAGTAAAATAAAAATAACCTAGCCGTGTTTACCTGATTCTTGTGGCCATGATGATACGTACATTTTGACACTGGGGCATTTTAACGTTCATACTTTTTGCAGACAGCCGGTCCATATATACATTTTGACCTCTGCACTAGCCAGTCCCGGAATCATTCTTTTAAGATAGGTCGCGATGAAAACCTTCGAAAAAGTTTTTTATTATTATTGTTTAGTAAGTAGTTTAATATCTGTGTGATTTTAATGAATGTCAGAGTCTTGAAAAATCCTACAGCTATTATAAACGCGAAAGTTTGTGAGGATGGATATTTGTTACTCTTTCATGCAAAAACTACTGAACGGATTTTGATAAAACTTTACAGTTATTTAGCTTATACATCAGAATAACATATAGGCTACTTTTTATCCGGGTACCACTCGGGGAAGCCGTGGGCAGAAGCTAGTACTTTAAAAATATGAATTTGAACTACCAATAAATTTTCGATAACCTCGAAAAAACTACGAGTGATATAGATTCTAATAAACTGGCTGCCAAAGCCAGTAAGTAGGTACAGTTTACGAGAAACCAACACAAATTATTCGTGACGTTGCAAGAACTGACAACGTTTTCAATTGTTTTCGCTTGACAGCTATACACAGCACAACATTACCCCGCTATGATCTCTAAAATGTATTTGAAATTGAAAATCATCGCCTTGATTGAAATTAAATTGAAACGAATTGCAATTACTGAGACAAGATCGAACACAATACGCCTTTGTCTTATGTCATGCTCGACACGAACAATGTGTGGTAATTAGGACATAATGAGTTACATTACACAAGAGGAAAGAAATATTAAGATTGAGATTTCGTTGAGACAAAAGAAAAAAACAAAACAAATACGACTGTATACTCCATGATGGAAATACTCAGATTCATACTCAGTGTGTAGTCTTTGAGGATACCTCTAAAGTGGTAGTTAGATGCATGTCCAAACATAACATTTGGCACATGCCTGCGTTTTGCAAGTAGCATTCCACGTGACAGGTTGTAAGCTCATCGCCGCTTATTGGAACACTAACTGCTGGCACATGTCTTCGAATTTTTGTTTCATGGGTATGCCGTTTTGCACATGTTGTTTTCGTTCACTGTTTAGTGTTAATGCGCACATACATTTTTCGAGTGGAAAAATCCTTTGGTGCACTTCCGGGTTTGAACCCACGACCTCCGGATCGGAAGTCGGGGTACCACTCACTAGGCCAACACGGCTGTATAGATAGATATTACAAAAATAGACTATTAAATAGAAAATAACATAATAATTAGAAAGATATATGTGTTTTGTTAGGGCAAACCTAAAATCGTCGGTGTGCCCACATTTATTAATTAATATATTTCAGATAAATGAAATTTTATGAACAGAAATAAATTACAACAAATATTAACAATAAACAAAACTAATTTAATTATATAACAATGGAATCAAATTCAAAAAATACAATTAAAATGACAAAAATAATTACATAATTAAATTCTGCATCAAAATAGCGATTAATAATAAAATAACCAAAAGATATCAACATTTCCATGATTTTTTTGTAAATGCTATAATGTTATAAATTAATAAATAAGCAATGTGTCTTTTATGTGACTGTTTATGCCAAAATACAAATAAATATATAAATAAATCCAACTACTATTATAAAAGCGAAAGTTTGTGATGGATGTTTGTTTTTCTTTCACGCAAAAACTACTGAACGGATTTTGATTAAACTTTACAGTAGTATAGCTTTTACATCAGAATTACACATAGGCTACTTTTTATCCGGGTATACCACACGGGCGAAGCCGCGGGCAGAGTCTAGTAATTTAAAACTGCATAGTCTAATAGGGAGAGCACTATTGCAAGATGCTGTTGCCTCACGCACGCTGGAGTAGGGCAACGATTTTTTTGTGAATAAAATTGTCATGTAAAATCCGTCAGCCAAGTAACATAACCAAAAACTGTAGAAACTCTCCTGTAATGCAATTCACTTTCATAATGTTCTCTCGAGTCCGAAGCAATGACATTTGTATTTCTGTCTGAAGGTTTAGCAAATTAGCTGAGTAGACGTCATGACCTTTGGCTAGAGTTAATGTGATTATCGTGCAGTCTAGTCTAAGGTTAATTTTTAATGACCTCTGTGGCACCGTGGGCTTAGGCCCGCCTGAGACGCAAAAGTTGCGGGTTTGATTCCCGCCGCGGGACAAATGTTTGTATGATCTGCAATTATTTGTCTCGGGTCTCGGTGTTTTCTATGTATAATATTTACAAAAAGAGTAGGTATACAAGTAGTATATCAGTCAGTACCATAACACAAGCTCTGCTTTCTTTGGGGCTAGATGATGCTATGTGAAAAATATCCAGCATTATTATTTATTTCTTACAGACCAGCTATTTTGACCACTCTATATACATTTCTTTTCAAGTTTTTCAACGATAATAAATTTTATAAAATTAAACACTTTTTAACGGATTTAACGCATTTTTTTATTTTTTATAGTTATTTCTGTTTATCGGGTAAACTAAATGACAAATGTCTCAACAGGTTTTAAATATGTGACGACAAAGCTGCAAAGCATTTTCATACGTCAGGAATAACAATAATAAATTATTCAACTCGATTAATCCGTAAAGTGTTTGATTTATTTACTCGTATGTCAAACAAACACGAAAACTTCATAAAAATATTTATTTGTTAAAAAAAAAAAATATTTGTTAAAAAAAAAGAAAAAAAGCGATAATCACAATGCTAATACTAGAAATAAAGATAAACTCGCTGTTGCCACTTGTAGACTTCATAAAGTTAGTAAATCGTTTAAAGGGCACGGTGTACGTTTTTATAACAAACTCCCAAGAGATATACAAAAATTATCAATGAATAAATTTAAAAACGTAATTAAACAAAAACTTTTTAAAAAGGCATACTATAAAATATCTGATTATTTAGATGACAAAGGATTGAAAATGGTCCAACTCGAACCTATTGTTTTGTAAAAGGATCATTAAAAAGAATAACTAGCCTTGTTTTCTTGCCTTTTTTTCCTGGCTTGGACGCAGAGGAACAGGCAGTAGATAAAAACCGACGTTTCAAAGTGATCCTTGTGATTTTATTGAATAAATGAATTTTGACCTTTGACTTTGACTTTCAAATATTATTATAATATTGCGCGCTCTTAAAAAGACCACAATGCAATGGACACCTTTTATCACCTTTATATTTTTCACCTTTATATATTTTGGCTCTAAATGTATCCATGCGAAAGGTTATGCAAAATCCTCACTATTTTTGATATTTTAGGCGCCGAACTCTATCGTAATTGCTGGTCTGTGGTCGCGTTCGATGATCATTGCCACGTTTTCATTAAAATCTGATTTCGTTAATGTTCAGAGTGCCAAACATGTGATTTGCTAATTGGATTGAACGGGTTTTTAATTATTATTAAATACTACAAAATGTGTCTAGCTTTTCGAATTCCAAATTCCATTGACGCCGAAACTTGTATATTATTATCGTCTTTATCGGCGATTTATTCTACGAATAAAATTTATTCTCGTTTGGTCGAATCTACTCTTAATCAAATAAAAATGTAAATTTAAATTACAAAAAAACTTGATAGATGTGAATTACGAATTTACTTATGAAATTCTATTGTTGATTATCCTGTAAGTAAATGATACAATTCTGGAAATGAATTAATTCCACTCCAGATTCCTTAAGAACTAACTTAAAATAGTACCGTTGTTGTCTGACTAGGTACAAAATTAATTACAACATGAAGTCATATTTAACGTCAAGACATCTAATGGGCCATTAAGCAAAGTTAACAAAAACCTACGCTGATGTTTATGATATTTTCACACTCATTATCTTACTGTTAATTTATTGTTTAACATGTAAGTGTAATTAGGTATAAATTTGTAACAGGAAACCGAAGAAAGGGCGCTCCGCTATGTCAACGAAGCAGTTTGTTGGTTATAAAGTTGCTCAGCGTAACGTTCTTTCCATACAACCGTACTTCTAGCCTAGGAACGCGTTACTCTTTTCTCAACAGACACATACATAGTCCTTATCCCTCACTAGGATTCTCAGTATCATAGGTATCAGGGACCACAATACTCAGACCCTTACTTAGAGATTACAAAAATTTAATCTTTGCCACAACTTACTTAGCTTAGATTTTGGTTTAAAATAAGTTTTTCAAATAAAATGTTGTAGACACACGTACACAAAATATAATAGGTAATATAAACTTTAAAGTACACTTTGAAGAATCAATAGGTTTTATAAATTGTGTCTGGTATCCCCTGTTGAGCGATTATTTTATTTTGTTTTATTTTAGCCTGTATTGTCCCACTGCAGGGCAAAGGCCTCCCTCCCCTCCTTCCAATCTTCTCTGTTGCCTGCTAGTTGGGCCCAGTCCTTGATGTAACTACATCAAGCGGTTATTGCTATGATTAAAACTGGTGCGTTCATACTTGACGTACATTTATATGAAAATACCCGTCGAGTAAAATCTAATTCGACTTTGACAAGTCACAAAAGCGCTTTTGCGTCAAACGTACTCTGAATGTTAATAGTACACAATGGACTAACAAACTTCATTCACTAATTTATACCTAGATACAATTTATTATGTATGGTAGTAACAATTACCAGAACTGTACCTAGTACGTACCATTAAGAACATTTCGATCTAGAAGTCGAAACAAACTAGAATGATCAGCATCGAACGCAATATAAAAGATTCACTAGACTTAACCTCTTTTCTAACTATAAAACTTTGTTCGTATGTGTCGCCGGCGCTACTCCCACTTCTGAAGTGACTATATTTTATTTGCTTGTTAATTGGACAAATGGTCGAGTCATTGGAAAGCTTTCTTTGATTAGAAAGGAGATAAGACTCGTTTACTAGGTTCTCAATAAAACGATAGAGTACTAATTAAGAACAAATATGGTATCATAGGTAGTAAAAGCGAAGAACATAATAATTTGTTGTGGTGTTTCTGACACTTTTACGGTAATTGACACCATGAATGCATTACAGGTTTATTTTTAGATTTTATCCAACGTATTAAAATATATAACTACTTTAGTATGTAGCTTATTTCATGTGCTTTTTGTATTTTAAAATATGTAATATCACTCATAAAAATTAATGATGAAACAACCTTTTAAACCTACACCAAAACAAAGGAAATAATTGAAATAAATAATTACTGCCCATTCTACATTGAAACTAATGATTTTAATGATGCAACTGTAATAATACGACTCTGCGATCATCTGTAACCATAAGCTGCTCAGCATGATACAATACTGATAAATTGTTCGAATTCAATATAACATTAATTTATTGATTGTGAGAATAATGAACAATGAACGGTTTTTATTAATTTACAAAGGGAATGAAAGGTAAGAGTGATGGTGGAAACCTAAAGTGGCATCCCATGATGATCAGTGTTGATGGTGTAAGGAGAAACGACGGGTTATTCTGGATATTATAAAGTTCAAAGACATTGAACGGGAAATAATACCTACGGGAGTTTCCTCTGCTAGACCATAACGAATTCTAAACAGCGTCTAATACGAGTCATTAAAAATACGAGTCTTGACATCTTCACAAACAGTTTCTACAATAGGTTTTAAATTATTTACTTCAGCAGCAGAATTTGAGTGTAAACCATTTTCTATCAGCTATTACCCTACCCGATACTCAGCTATTTATATCAGACCGATTTTATATCAGGAAGTAACATACTCGTAGGCTATAATTTATTTTCAAAAAAATAGAGATCTTTAAGGAAATTGCAATAATATAACCCAAAGTAGCAAAATTTTGCTACTTTGGGTTACTCATTATTACCTACAAAAAAGTCCACGAGGGAATATAAATATTGTCAAAGTTAAGTCACAATAACAGCTTTTGTGTTCTAAAATGTAATTAGATCGCCGGTAAAAACCAAAGTTGGTTACATTCGTATTATAGTATTAATTCTTATTCAAATAAATAGTTTTATCATCAAGGGTATTTATGTAGCAGTAAAACACTTTATTAATTCATTCGAATCGGACATTTAATTTCGAAGTTATCACGAGAATAAAATCGAAACTTACGCGGGTGAAACCACGGGGCACAGCTAGTAGTTACTATAAAGCAAATCTATCTATATACACCATACTATAATATGAGTAGTTAAGTGTATTCAAAGAGTATCA
Source organism: Perizoma flavofasciatum (assembly GCA_958496245.1). Classification (NCBI taxonomy): domain Eukaryota; kingdom Metazoa; phylum Arthropoda; class Insecta; order Lepidoptera; family Geometridae; genus Perizoma; species Perizoma flavofasciatum. Next base: position 3,741,581 of record OY292425.1, on the reverse strand, counting down.
CAATAACTTGACATTATATACATGTACTATTCACTATTACCCTAGTAGAAGAGAGTTTAGGTCAGCGGTCGGTGCACAACCCCCTTTGTATAGCGTTGGTCCTTTATTGTTAACGGAGTTTCTATTGAGTGTTACAAATGATTACTAACATATGATGTTCTTAATGCTTTTGAAAAAATAGTATAATTAACCAATACATTACAAGTAGTCTTCTTACCTCAAGTAATATCTAGGTAGATATTTTCTTACTTATGCTTAGAACATTGCGGGAGCAATTATTGTAGGGATATGTTGTTATCTACCCACCCTCTAGTGCCATGCATTGTTTAAAAGGTAAATGAAAATAGCTCCAATACGTTCGCGCAATGTTCTAAGCATAAGTAGGAAAATATCTACCTAGATATTACTTGAGGTGAGGACACTCAACAGACACTTCGTTAACAATAAAGGGCCAATGCTATAAAACACCACCTGGACCTACACGTAAGTATAGGTATTATATTACACATAAGTAAGCATTTTCATAGTATTTTACATGCTCCAGCGAGACCAAAAACTGTTCAGACCACATCGACTATTAGTGGTTTTAACTTGAAGACGTGGTCAGAGAAAAGTTTAAATGAAAGAGGTTGTACAAGTGCTGTGGTTTCTGCGTCCCGCTGGGCCGTACAATTTTAAGGTTGGGGAATAGCTTTTTGCCCATCGAACCACATAAAAAGGTGAAACGTTTCTACTTAAATCTGTTAATGGAATGAATTGTGGTTAGGTACTTGTAAAACTAAAGGTCGGGAAAGTATTTTGAAATAATAAAAACGTTGGGCCGTTGGTCCTCAGAATTAATAATAGTCAACGTGTCCGCGTTTTACAAGTAAGCTTTGTTTGAAAAGCATTAATTATTTTTGCGCATCCTATTGATTTTTGCGTTTTGTGAAGTCAAATCAGCATGCATAACAAACATAACATAACACAGAAATACGGTCTAGGGAGATACAAGGCATTTGTTTCGGAGTCGTGTTGCGTTAAAACTAACTCCTGCAGTAATTTTCGTGTGCCCGGGGCGCCTTAAATAGCCATTAACGTATCGGAGCAGAGAGTATAATCTGTTTTTAGGACGGAAATTATGTATAGGCAAAATGAAGGTGCTATCCGGAAGAATAGGAGAATATTCTTCAGTATTATCAGGAACCTGATTTTCAGCAAACCAAATCGTGAGCTGTTTCATAGAATACATATACATTCTATGTATTATACAGAAGTACTCTGGGAAGCTGTATTTAGATAGATAGATGATAGATAGATAGAGAGAAAATGCTTTATTGCACAAGATAAAACAAGTACATAGGCGAATTTAATGGTAATTAGAATTTTCGTCCAGCTAACCTTTGTGTTATGAAGAGTGGAGCATGCGGAGCCAAGACCAAGTACCTAACGAATGCAAGGTACGACCTGTTTTGAACTCAAAACTATTAGGTGACAGTCGTCTACTTCTTGTTTGAATTATTTTTTAGTAGGTACTTATTTAAAAAACTCGTCATTTAGTAGGTAATGTATCTAAAAACTATTGATTTCAGCGCTTTTTATAACCAGACTTTTATCTGATTATCGGAGAAATAAGTACAACTGCACATACATTTTAAATTGCCGTAGCCTGAGCTGCCGAGTGAAAGCTGTGGAAGTGCGAATAAAGAAGATATAATAAAGTTGATTTCTACTTAGTTACTATTCAATCTAATGTAGGTATATAGTAGTACGATTACCAATTTTGTTTGTGTGTCAATTGACTTTCACTATTAATAATGTTATGTGAGCGTAATTGCTACCAGTTTGGTCAAGTGTCCGCTCGAATTTCTCATTTTCTAATCGGAGCAATTGAGCCACATCTAAATTTATTGGTATGGGTTTCCGTTCAGTGTTTTCAATCACAAACTTATTAATTTTAATTGAACCACTTTGCATGTTAATCCAGTTTCAATCCTTTCACAATTTTCGTAATACGTTAGTGGTAGCTAGTGCATTTCTCAGAGTGATAATAAAATATCAACAGCAAACTATCCATCCGCGTGGGTTCGCTCGATTCATGGAGTATTTTAAATCAATCAGATCAAAATCAGATTGTTTTGGGCGGACAACCACTGTCAACAGTACGAAAAGGAAAATGGTAAAATTTTCTGATTGTTTTTGGGTAACTAATATTCTGGGAAAATAAAGAGCTTTTAAATATAAACCGTCTCTAACTGACGAAGGGAAAAGACCGATGCCTGAAGAAGTAAAAGTGCACTGCATAATTCATAAAAAAAAGACATATTTTAATTTTCTTTGTAAGGAGCGTATTTATATGAAAAAGTTTTTTCCTTCTGTGCCGTTCATACAGGATCTTGGTTCATGGTGCTTTTTATAGTTTGCTACTTATAACTTTGATGCTTTTACGCAAGTAGCTATAATTATTATAATACCGAATGCACCACGCACTTAATTAAACGATTGCAAGAGACTGGTAAGATTTGGCCACGCCTTCAGCTGCTGCAAACCACGATTTCTCTGGCGTTGAATTTGTTCACTTTATTAAATCGTGGTAAGTCATGGAATTATCGAGAGTATGTTGTGCTTTCTTTCTTTATAAACAGATATCTCTCATTTTAGAATATTATTACGACTATACCACATACTTTATTATTCTCCTGCTGACGTTTTGTTGACCGTTTAGAGGTCCTTCCTCATGAGCACCGTCCGCGACCACGCTCGACGGTCGTGAGATGGGAACACCGTCGAGCATGGTCGCGGACGGTCAACGAAACGTCAGCAGGAGAATAGTAAAATACGTGGTATAGTCGTAATGATACCAAACCACGATAATTTTAATTCTAAGATATCTCTCAGTCGATAGAGCTGTACCAAATATGGCGACAATGCTCTAGGTATCTATGGTATCAACATGATAGGATTACTACTGCAGCGTAGTAAAATCATCAACTTATAGAAAGGGCAAGAAAAGTTCTCAAATTTGTTATGGTACATAATTACGAAGTATTTACTTATGACGGACGACTTAAATGAGCCTATACTTATACGAATATAATTATTACCTACGCCAGCGCTTGTAACTTGTTTCCTTCAATTACTTTCATAAAATATTAGCTACCAAGATTATATTAGCGTTTTTCAGCGTCGATATAAAGTCCGTTAGCGTACTGGCCGTTCTCCCGCGATGTAATGAAGGAAGTTAACGAGTCAAGGGTTTATTTATTTTTGCCTCGCAAAAATATGAAGCAGAATCTCTCTGTAGAATTATAATAATAATAATAATAATAATAATACCCTGATGAAGACTCATTCCGAGAGTCTTCATCAGGGTGAGTGGTTGCGACTTTCTCCTTCCGCGTAGCGCCGTGCACTACCACGGCGCGACGCGTAAACTTAGTCGGTGCCTTCACCGATAGTGCAGTACGTGAAAATTCCCGTTTTTACAATATGAATAATCCCTAGGATTCAGTGTTGCTGAGCTATGCTTTGGTAAGTTATGTGATAGTTATAATATGAAAGGAAGAAATATAATAATTTTAAGTCCGATACAATCAAATGATTTTTTTTTCAAGTCAGCCTGCAGCAAAATAAGTGTGTGACAGACAACTTAGTGACAGCTTTTCTAGGGAAACTTTGAGTTAGGAAACATATTTTTTTTTATAATTATAAAGTAAGTCATGATGTAAGTAGTCAAAGTATGGTTATAGTAAACCTACATCGGTAACAGATTAAAATCTGTTTCAAATTAGTCTGCAATATATAGTAATGTTAAAATTAGAAGGGTATATAAAGAAAAGGAAAAAAACAGTAAGAAACAACAAAAAGGTGTAGTAAGTGGCCATACTCATTTAAAGCCATCAAATAATTTTCTTGCACATTAAATAAACTTTCAACGATTGAGAAGCAAATCTTGGTTTGTATGTAAAAGCGCCATTTCGCCAAACACCTGCCCGATTTCAACAGTAAATTATCATTTCGCTAGCAAAGATCTAGTCGTGACCAGAATGCAGTCAATTGCGAGTGCGACCCGTCCAGCTGATTCATTACGTGTACTGTTTCTATGGAAGGCTTGGCAATGAGACGATTTATGCAAAGAGAGTGGCTATTGCTATCAAGATGATACATGCTGAAATTGATAGGCAATAATGATAAAGGAAGTCTCTTAGAATCAGTGTAAAATAAAAATCTTCTATCTTAAGGAGCACGTGTCTATTTTAACTACAGCACGAGTCAATTCTTAAGCTAAGTGGAATTGTATCCCCCTTCGTGACTTCAAATAGCTTTAATTAGAAGACATGCAGGCTTTTGCGGACACATAATGCATACGGAGGACATATAAACGTCTGCGCCAGCTAGATCGTTAGTATTCAAGCCGGGGGACGATATCATACAAAGCATTTGGCCAAAGAGTTATAACTTATACTTACTGGGGAATTGATCTTTGAGCTATCTAAATATTGAATTGATAGCGTACAAACTTGAACAGATTTGCTATTTTGTACACTCATTTATTTATCGATCATATTAACTGAAAAATATGACGGTTTAATGAACAACTGCAGATTATACTGCACTAGCTTCTGCACACAGCTTCGCCCGCGTGGCACCCGGATAAAATTAGCCTATGTGTTATTTTGCGGTATAAGCTATTTTACTGTAAAGTTTTATCAAAATCTGTTCAGTAGTTTTTGCGTGAAAGAGTAACAAACATCCATCCTCACAAACTTTCGCATTTATAATAGTAGTAGGATGTACACTGAAAATCATACGAAGGGCCTTTATAAATGCCTATTTTGTACTAACTTCCAGCACATTTTACATTAAATAAATAAATAAATAAATAAATAACGCTGGACAATCCACACATCATCATCTAGCCCCAAGCTAAGCAAAGCTTGTGTTATGGGTACTAGATGACTGATATACTTAATACAATACATTACATAGATAGATATTTTTTTATTATACATAGAAAAAACCCAGAACACCTGGAACAAATATTTGCAGATCGTACAAACATTTGTCCCAGGGCGGGAATCGAACCCGCAACCTCCTGTGTCGCAGGCGGACCTTCGCCCACCGCGCCACATCGGTCGTCAACATTCAGAAACTACTTTATCGGTTTGCTTCCCAAAACCCCCCAAATGTGCATCAATTGCTAGCATCAATGTGTATAAAAGCGTATTAAATGAGAACTCGTAAGTTATCTGATCGATTTGTATCCTTTCACCGGCAGCTAACCGGACAATAGCGCGTGCTTGGGCGTGCTCAAGGGTATATGAGTACAATTGCAGAGAAAACTCTAAATTTATTAAACCTTAACAGATTAAGTCTCATACATTTATCTGCTAGCTTAAGATGTTAATCGAGGATGCATCATGACTTTGCCAGCTTTGTTTTTCATATGTATCTGTATAAGGAAAATAAGGAGAACCCTAATTGCGTGGACCTTAACGGGTCCATGTGGCCGATGCGAAAGAACGCACAGGAACATGCACCAGGGACACCTCTCTGGATATTTTTTTACCATGGACATATTTTTTTCGCCCAACAGACATATACATAAATAGTCCTGATCCTACACTAGGAGTCCTTGTGTCGTGGGTATCAGGAACTACGAGTACTGTGATACAACAACACCCAGAACCGGAACAAATATCAGCACGAGATGCAAACATTTGTTCCGCAGCGGGAATCGGGAATTGCCCGCCGCGTCACCGAAGTTGTGAAATGCTCCATTGTCAAATGCCATTTATGTACAACTTCCGTGAGTATGACTTCTTATTGTCACAGTACAGACACAGTGACTCGTGACCTACCACACCCAGCACTGAACTACCGGCTCAGATTGCCAATCTGCGCGGTTTGCCGTCATATCGTGCTGGTTAGCATTTCAACTGGACGGATTTCAATTAAGTACCTACAGTATCAGTAACCTAAATCGTAGGTCGTTTGGTCATAGAAATCTTGGTTATTGAAGTGGATAGAGTGGTGGAAAGTAAGACTAAGAAGCGTTGCTTTGTTAAGAACAAGCCGATTTCCTGACTGTCTCATACTGAGGACAAAAGTACACTAGGGCATATAGCTGTCGCGTCATTCAGTTGCACTGGGCGACTCACTGTCGTTTATTGTGACGTCTATCATTGTTCAATTCCATATTCCAGACTAATCATGAGTAGCCCGGGAAGTCCTCTGCTGGATGACTTCTCCCAAAGAGTGCCATGAAAAAGAAGTAGCTAAGAAGCTACTCATCTAAGAAGTAGCCCTATTGCTCTTTGTGAAGAGCTTGTCCGGGAAAGTACTAGCACCTTACGAGTACCTATTTCTGCCGCCAAACAGTTTTATTCAGCTCGGATTTTTGAGATCCGGTTTGAAGGGTATTGGTGCCGATACAGGCACACGAGACTTTACCATTATGTCTCAGGGTCGGCAACGCACGAGTGTTACTTCTGGTGTTGCAATCGTCCATAGGTTACGGTAACCAACAGGTATGTTTGTTTGCCACATTCGTTACATTAAAAAGCTATCTTCAGCGTTTATCTATGGGGTTGATAACCTTAATTCTACATTAGTTCTATGTATCACAACACGCACAATGATAATCATAGATCACATCGTAAAACACATATAAAGCGTTAATTTGATCCATTTATAGTTCCAGTTTGATGTAGTCTGTCCTGTCTTGTTATAGGTGTTTCTCTCGAAGCAAATTCAGTATAGGAACCTAGTTGACTGTGAATATTGGAATGTGCCTACTTGATGGTTCTGTTTGGAGAGCTACTCGTATAAATCAAAGCTAGCTAGATTATCTACCGTGATTTCAGAATCAGCGAAATCAGTAGTATTGACAGTAGGTATTGTTGTCATATAGGAAAATAGATACAGGTTTTGAGTTACATCATTAGTAGCGGTAAACTTAAACCAATTATCAAAAATATTTGCCATAATTTTTTTTTTTTGAGTGTAATTAGTGTCGATTCTCTTGTATACCAATTAAACCTAAGTCAAACTACCGTTCTGACTTACTGATAGTGCACGCAAAAAAATAATAGCAGTAATTTTACTCTTGTCAAATACATAGTTATCTTGATCTTCTTCGTGTTTATAGTCAGCATGTTTTGAAAACTTAAATCTAACTAATTTGACAGCACTAAAATTGTTGCTGTCTCTTTCCTTTCTTGTGTTAATGGTACTACAAAGAGCGATAAATACAATAAAGTTGGTGTAGAAGAGAATCGACGTCATTGTCTATGCTTTTTGCACATTGGATTATGACAGTAGATAGGCACCTATTACGTTAACCTCGTCTCTTATTTGATTCCTTTACAGAGCGTTCAATTCTTGAGTGTGCATGTATGATAAATGTGGAGCTTTCAGTGCGTTTCGATGGAATTTCCACAGCAAAGGAACGGGGCCCGAGCACGATGCTCGTACGGTAATACGGGAAACAAATTGCGAAATGTTAGGTACCTGTTAAATTTCCAAAGGTAGGAATATTTAATCATTTATGGTAAGTTCCTGAAAGATGCTAGGATCCTGTTAAATTTCCAATATTTAATCATTTATGGTAAAGGAGTTCCTGAGAGAGTTCATTTTAAAAAAAAACTGCCATAATCAGTCCTAACAATAAGGTGAGTAGGAAATATTTTTGGTACTTTGCACATAAAGACTTGAATATTTACTGGGCGACTACACAATTTTAACCATTTATGAAGACGATCATATACCTCTATAGTTGAAATTCTACAGTCGCAAATTAAATTAAAAAGAATTGTGTGTGGACGACACAAAACATCAGATGATCATTTATTTGGTTCTACTTCGCTTCCATATGCGGTCAATGAATGAGACACTTGATATAGGTACAAAACCTACTTATTTTATGGATCATTAAACTAGGCTCGTACTGCCCACATTTCTGTAAGATTACATATAAATCGTGGACTAGACGTTTAATCTGTTTTCAATATAATTCAATCAAAAAAGAAGATGATTGAGAAGTTAAAACTCCTTTGAAGCCAATTATTATATTAACAAAATTATCAGTTAAAAAAAAAACTTGTGTGGATTAGAAGTACAAGTACCTATTCCAGCATTCCGAAAATACTCAATTGCCGTGATGGTAATAGCATAGAATGTTTAATGAAATACCAAGATACCAGAAATAGTCCAAAGGCAAAGGAAGGAGATTTGCTGGCAAAAAGAGATATGAGTTAGATTCCCGCTGTGGGACAATTTTTTGCATATTTATTTTGTTCCGGGTCTGGGTATGTTACTACACACCCAGACATGGTACCCCATGTGATGATACTTTTTTTTAAATATCCAACCTTATTTTAGGTAATGACAATCACACTTGCGCGGTGTTCATTTACTAGGCTTGTACAGATAAGTCGAATTCTCGTAAATAGCTTACAAATTATTTTCGTAACTACTTACAGACATACCGTTTAATTATTACATAATTATTGTACCTATGTTTGTTTAAGTCTAAGTAAATAAATTCACTTTTTTTAATTCTTTCAGGGTGACTGGACGCGTGACCAGAGAGCTGGCTCCTATCTGGATCAACGCATTAGCATTGCCATTCAGCTTGGCAATGCGGCCAGTATTTTGGGAACGCTTCCGTCTGGTAGTGATCTAGATCAGTTGAGCTATCTATAGATCGTTTGCAACGGTCTTTAGATAGCGGTTTCATCTATATTTTTTGTATATACCTACTTGTACATAGTTGTATGAATAAATATTGACGTTTTATTTTTTAAATTTAATTATTATTATAGTAACTTTACCTCTATAGTTTTTCTGGAGAATAACTGAATATGACTATGGAGGCAACGTGTCTCGATATGTATTGGGTGATTTCGGCCAAACATCTACGTGTCAAGTTACTATAACATTGTTTTGATATTACACTATGCTTTTATGGCTCGACTGTGGGACTGCCCAACTGGGTTACCACGCTAGACTGAACCCAAACAAAGTAGGATATCATCTAACATTTTGCGATGCTTTTTGTTCTTCAGCGTTTTGCATGATTTTTGGCTTTTGACGGATAAAGTAGAAGTTTTGGCACTTCTCTTAAATTTCTTTTCACTTTTGACATCTTGATTTTGATCCTGATTTTAGATCACTAAGGCCCGAATTCATAGTCAAATAGGGGCTCCCCTAGAGGACTATTTAGGCGCTATGTGAAAATTCAAGCGCGAATTAAAACTTTATACACCCAGCCATAAAGCGAATGCTGATTGATGGATTTTGGGGGACTGTTCAACCCCCGAAAGCTAGCTTAAATTATGTTGCGTTGGCACTAATGCTTATAAACTCATCTTTAAGTTCACAATTCCGAATTGGAACTGTTCTTAGGAAAAAGTATTTTTTTAAACTATGAAACTACCAAATGGTAGTGTTTAATCGGCCCACGTGAATATTTTTTTAATTCTAGCACTGCCACCAATATCTGGTGAGTTTACGGGTAAATTATTTAAACCATAACCAGTAGTGACAAGCGTTAGTTCCACGGAGAGTTATCAAACATATATACCTAAATTATGTTTACGTAAAAAAAACACCCAACAGACATACACTAGGATTCCCTGTATTGTGGGTATCAGGAACTACGAGTACCGTGGTACCACATCACCCTGGCCTGGAACAACAGCTGCAGAACCCGCACCATCGAGGTCGTCAGAAAGGTATAATACGTAAATAGATATATGTATATAGATAGATAACTCTTTATTGCATACACCAGGATTAAAATTACACTTTACAAAGAATTTTAAAACTAGGTTGTGGTGATACAATGGACAGCCTTATCGCCATATCGACCTCTTCCAGGGATCTTTTTAAATATATCGTTTCCTCTTGCAAAATTGTAAGCCAAAACAAGATTTCTTCTTCACCACCCAAGAGAGCAGATGCGAATTGACAATTAACTTGTAAAATGATTATGTACGTTTTTTACTTGCATAACGAGTCCCCTGGAGCTGAAGGCCGACTTAATTGGCCCTGGACCGGTCCTACAGAGTACGCTAATAAGTAAGTGACTTGAGACTCAAGTTATAAAGCTGATTACGTATAATATTAAATGTTGTGTAGTGTAGGTATACTGTATTTAGACGTGGTTGATTGCTCATTATAAATTATAGGTGCTGCAGCTTCTTTAGTCTCTAGTGAGATGATTGTAAATCTGCTATAGATGATGTGCACTGAACAGTGCAGATGCTTTTAAAAAGGTAATCACTAAGATGATAATATAAGATGAGGCAATCTAAGTATCCAAAATTGGCTAGCTGTAGAGATCTCTATCATTGAAATTTAGGTATATTGCCTACTTCTTATTCAATCAATAAAAACAAGAGGTCAATCAAAATAGTGGTGTTACTGCAATGAATTTAAAAAGAATTCATTGCAAACAAAAACAAAATGGCAAAATAAAACCAATTCACACACATGTTTACGTAGGTATATCGAAAACAGATAACGGAATCTCAATAAAACAAAAACGAGTTTTCGTTCAGGGATAAAGTTTCTTATACATATAAATGGATTAATTTTAGTCCGATACAGGAATCCGACATAAAGGAAACATGGAATGAAACCGAGCGGAGCGAGAGAAACGCCCAGTAAGTCGAGACAAATGTGTTTCTTTTTAATTTAATGTCATTTTAAAACTATTGGGTTAAAGATCAATCGGCTCGCTTTGAAAGCTTAATTATGTTTATTCAAAACCATTAATTCGAACCAGTTTGTTTAATTGGCCCGTATAACTGACTACACTGACAAAGATTCAAAAATTTAAAGCCCTAATGGCAAATGCTACTGGGCACAAAATAATGACATTCATTTCATTGCTCGTAAACATTAACCTGCGACCACATAGCACTTATCTGTTTTGATAAGGCAGTTACCGGGTACATTATGACACAGTTCTAAAGATGCCCATATAAAATTAAATCTAATGAAACATACAAAGGCTTAAATGCCCAGCCGGATGCCCGTATAAAAGGGTTTATAATCAGTTAAAATTCCGTTCGTTGCACCATCGGGTTCGCTTGCGGCAGAACGAATTTTAGGAAGAACCCAATTAAACGAAGTGACTTCGCAGTAATAATCGATCAAAACGACTTAAAGACCAGGTGCTACTGAGAGAAAGCAGGACCTACCACCGCGGAACGAATGGAGCATGTCAATCAACTTAATTAATTATTCAAATTGGTTCAACGAACATTTTTCTTACTGAAAACTTTCCCTATAAGTCCCTCGATGCTATAATTTCAACTCCCTCGAATAATTGGACACAGCTGAATTTATATGAATAAAAAAGCTTGGAGACTTGTGATGTGACTATAAAGATCTTTTCGAGACCGGCGCCGGATTATGAATGGTCCCTTTAGACCCTTTATGGTTCTAAGTGAGGATTCTTGAACGCCAGCTTCTATTTTGCCTTAGAGGTGTTAATGTAAGCCCTTGGGCTCTTACCTTGATTATTAATGTCCTATTCACGTGTCTCCTTCCAGAAACAAACCATCGATCTAGTCTGTCTGATGCTAGTTTTATCGTATAGTTTATAATAAAATAGTAATTCTAAATGGTTGTAATTATATCTTAAGAAATTAAAAAGTCTTTTAATAAATAGTTTTTTTTCCATTCTTTGTTATGATCCTAAACCTAAAAAAAAGCGAATCTTATAAAAGAACACAAGTTAGGTGCAAGGGTGTATTAACTAAACAGTTAAGTTGAATTGATTTGAGAATCAGCTCTCAGAACATTGTATTATACATTGATCAACATTATAATCGAGCAGTATATATATAGTAGTATATTTATAGTAGTGACCACGTTCTTAATCATCATAAGTCGATGTGTTTGTGGTATATTGTGCCACACTGCACATAGTATTGGTGTGGTTGTTAGTACGAATATTATAGGGTGACGTCAGATAATCAATTGTGATCTAGAATGAATGCTTTTCTTTTCTGGAAGGTGACTTAATGTAACCAGATTTAATAATGTGAAACGGTTGGTGAGATATTTGACTATAATAATTTAGCTAGATTTTCCAACAAATTTATGGTATTTTGTACGTCTTCTTACTTTGTGTGTTGTTCTTTTGTAATTACACTACCGGCGGTATACAATAGTCCTTATTAAGAAATTGTTAAATAGGAGTTAAGGTTAGAAAGTCAATTATGTACAGATTTTGATATCAAAGTTTGTTTATTTAATAAACAATAGACCTTATTAAACAATCTGACTTTTAAAACGTTCTAATCCATAGCATTTAGTAGGGGTATTTTATTCATAAAATAACGCTAATATCACAGATTCCGCTAAATATTTACACAATCCTCTAAAGATAAAACATACTGAGTTTGTCTGGAAATATTTCAAACGGGTAAACGAACTTTTACATTTCAATAATAAAAATAACATAGCAAACTAAAATTACACTGCGTTTTTAAAATAGATGACATATGTATTTTTGTTTTTAAAGCCTTTCATTTCAACTAATAAAATCTTCAATGTATAAAATAATCTTTCTATATAAATTTACCTACAATCCCTTCAGATAGTGAGTCAAGCCTGACAACTGAATTTTGGATGTCTTCTACGTATGAATATAAAACAAAAATAAATTATAATATTATGTACATGACAATGTTAGCTGCTTGTCGATTCAGCAGCTACCTCGGACAGAATTTTAAATGAGGGAAGAGGAAACAATGCAGCGATAAAAATCTGAAACAAATAAATGAAGAAATTTATTTTTGTGACACGAGCAGCCACAGTTGATACATCATATTTTTTAATCCTGTTTTTCGAAGCAAATTGTTATTGCAAAACAAACAAGTTTTTAAACTGAATTTTGAAATAAAATAGCAACATCCTACTCAAAAAAATAAACAACTAGATAATTCAAACTGGATTCCTAGCTTATTTCTATCTTAGCTCGAAATATAAGTAGGTACATCGGTTGGTAACCAAAATTAAATGGTATCGATGAGGTCTATATTTAAAACTTGGCCCTGGCTTCACTCAAGATGACCTATAACTTAGACCAGCTTTCGTAATGAGACGGTTTATTTGGTTATAATTTCTACAGTTGTAGGTCCAAAACTTACCTAGTAGGATCATATCTTGTATCGAAGCCTGGCACGTTGACAACGTTCCAATCATCTTTGCCTTTGGAGTAGCTGAACGAAATCTGGTCCCTGAAAGTCTCTGGTTGCAGAAGCTTCATCTGCTCCAGATGCGAGTGAAACTCTGGTACTTGAGTGAGGTTCTTCTTCATGAGGTGTTCTACAAGAAAAGTAATAAAATCTTACAATCAAACATCTGCTATCTTTTCAATTATTTTTATCCAACTCTAGAAAAAAACGACACTGATGTGTTGTTAATTTACTTACCTATAGTGAACCCTATTGAAACATCATCTGGTAAGCGTATTCCTTCACAGATACTGATAAATTTTCCGCCACTGAAACAAAATAAACACTGGTCAAACTTTTTCACAAATCCTGTTTATTTTTGTTTCCATATGAGATTTTAAAAAGCAAACAAGACTTCATATTGTTATATTAAATACGGCTTTACCCACGTGGTACCCGGATAAAAAGTATCCTATTTGTTATTCTGATATATAAGCTTATATAACTGTAAAGTTTCATCAAAATCCGTTCAGTAGTTTTTGCGTGAAAGAGTAACAAACATCCATCCTCACAAACTATTATAAACGCGAAAGTTTGTGAGGATGGATGATTGTTACTCTTTTAGGCTAGCCTCTGCTCACGGCTTCGCCCCATTGTACCTAGATCTATTCCTGTTCAAAATTCCATCCAGATCGATTTAGCCGTTACGAAGTTTGAAATATTCAAACTTCATCATTAAAAATATAAGTAGGTACATCATTAATAGTAGTAAGTTTACAAACCTTGCAACTGGAGACATTTTGAGTGCCAAGCTTCTGCTCACGCAAAACCCAGCTCCGCCCGTCGCGAACCAAAATGAAAACACCAACTAAAACAAACACAATAACTTTACCAATGTACAAAATAAATTACATAAAAAAAGATAGCATGGGTGAGAACTAATATGATGACTGAGTCAAAGAAGAAAACATAAATTGTGCCGACTCCACGTAATGTGGGACAAAGGAAAAAAAGCATTTTAACTTCATCTATTATACTCTTTTTGAAATCATAATCCTTAATTATATCCTTTATAAAACTCGAGACAATATTTTCACTATCTTTGTTTTTTTTTACAATTAATTTAGCCTACTGTTTGTGTGTATATTATTTATTCACATCTTACCTAATAGGGACAAAAAAAATCTTTCTTTTTACTCGTAAGTCAATTTCAAAAATCGGAGCTCTATCCGATACCTTATTCATCAAAATCCAAGGAGCTGTATGGATGCAAGGATCTAAGTTAACAAAGTCCCATTTACAGTAAAAATCACACATACATCATTAGCCTGTAGAAGTGCACTGCTAGACAGAGGTCTCCTCAACAGCGAGTCATAGCTGTCTTCAGTCACTTCCATCCATTATTCTTATGTTTCAGGCATCATACAGACACCACTCTTGAATAACTACAATCTCTATGGTATATATTTTTTATAAATAGGTAACATCAAGGTGGCAAACAAGCATACGGCCCTATTGGTAATCGGTTACCGTAGCCTATGTACGTTTGCTGCACCAGGGGTCTAGACAAATATCACTTTCTGTTGACGTTAACGCCTGCGGAAAGATTCATGTATGGGAATGACATTAGCTGCGGAAATGTCCCGTGACAGCTGCCAAGTTTTACCTTGAAAAAATTGCGTTAGCGTGAAAGGAAAAGTAAGCGTGAGGTACTCGTATTTTTCTAGCACCCCAGAGGCATCACACGCCTCAATAATGTTCCAAATGTGAAATAATTCCTCATTAATAAGCAGATGGCAATACTGATTACCTTTTTGGTCGTTTTCTTGTACAGCTGAACAGGTTCGTACACAGATGTCCGACCTAAGTACCAGTCGTCCTGATGATTATACTTCTGCAGAACGTTGACAAGACGCGGCACGTTCACGTAGTTATCGTCGTCAAAGTGGCAAAACCATCTGTAGAGAAACATAGGCTAATCGTTAATTTCAGACCAAATTCAATCTATAATATTATGAATTTAAAAGGTAATCTGCAAAACTACTCATTCGGTTTCAAAAATTATTTCATCGATTTTTAGTATGGACTCTCAGGGTGAACAAAGGCTGTATATTATCCCGTTAAAATAAAAGGTCTTTTCCTGGCAACCAATTTTCGAAGTCGTATAAAAAAACGGTAGAGCGAATAAGTTTCTTACGAATGCTGCCTTTACAGTAATAATACGGTAAGAGTTGCTTTTCATCGGCTACCTTTTATCCGGGTACGCGAGCAAAGCTGTGGGCAGTTACTAGTTCCATATACATTTTCACACAGCATCAAATAGCCTCAAAGTAAGCAGAGCTTGTGTTATGGGAACTACGTGACTTATATGCAAAACACCCAAACCCTAGACGAATATTTGTAGATCATACAAATATTGGTCCTGCGGCAAGAATCGAGCTCGCAACCTTCTTCGTCTTAGGGGAGACTTCGCCCACTGCGCCACCGAGATTGTTAAAGTATGAATAAAATATTATGTGAGGATATCGCATCGATAGGGTACCAACGAGACTATGCCACTGTTTCTTATCACTATTCCAACGAGACCCTATTACCGAGTAAGCCTATACCGTCTTTCCAGATGTCTGTCTGTTTTTCTTACCATAGGTACTAATAAAGTATCCAGTTGTTTTTTTTTTTACAGTATACGTGTAACTTAATTCAATGGCCTCTATGATAAATCATCAAGACAAAACCCAAGAGGGGCACAAAAAACTCTTGACTAAATTAAAATCTAAAATGTAAGCTCATAAAGAATGAGGCAAAATTAGGGAATGGAAAAAATACATCTTCAATTACTTGGTGTGACCAAGTAATATTTTTTACACAACAAAAAAAATAACGGAAATGTATGAAAAAAACAACCATTCAAAGAAACAAAGTTGCCGTACCACCTAGGCCGCTAATAACTCGATTCAATTATTTTCTTTGCCACATTGTATACTTTATTTCTATAGCACGAGTGTTGTAAAACGCTGAATACCGTTGAAATATAAAAATTAAAAACAGTTTTGCTCAGTGTCAATAATTACCTTCGCATTGCAGTATAATTTACTGACATTACGCATGATGCAAATAACAGGAGTGGAGTTTCAGTCCATGTTAATCCACTACCACATTTTGCGGCGGTCACAGATCACCATAGATTAATAGCTCAGTAGCTGGTTGGTATATTCAGCGTCAAAAGTATAACTAAGTATAAACAAAGTGTTTCTCGTTTTCATTTCTTTTATCTTTTATGTTGGTATAATTTAATTACAGACTTTGTTTCAATGCTCAAACAAGAGATGCGTTACACAACCCCAGCATTTTTTTTTCATATTTATGTTTAGCAGAATTAAGGTACAAACAATGTTTTCTTTTTTATGTTCGGGTGACCAATGAAATGCATTTGATAGCTCAAGTAGCTGGTTGGTACATTCAGCGTCAAGAGTAAAACTAAGTATAAACGAAACGCTTCTCTTTTTCATTTTAATTCAATTATCTTTTTATAATTTAACTTTGATATATATATACATACAAGTTTTGACTAATTTGAATAGTCTCGATAGTGCAAGGAGTAAGTACCTAGGTAGAATAGAAAATAACATATCGACTCATTAATATTGATTTAAAATCCGACCATTTTTACACAGTGAGCCCGTAACAATGAGCCCGACTCAGCCCGATGTAATGATATTATAACCTGTGACAGTAGTTATAATAGATGATGATGATGATGATAAACGTTTAGAAATATACATTATCGTAGCTGACTGCCCTCGGTGGGTTGGCGTACGACGCGACGGCCACTCGCCCTTATAATCTATCAGGTTTCTGCATATCAAGTATACCATTGCGAAACTGGATCGGTTATTGCAAGACAGCTGTTTAATTCCACACCGTAGCTATTTATTATTGGCCGCACAATTATTTTAGTTGCCAACTTAATAAAGAGTTACATAAATCATTTTAATATTTATCAGTATGTTTCGCATCTTGTGAGGGTTGTTCATTACAAGTCATTAGTACCTACATTCGTACTTCTACGAACTGAAACCAAAACCGCAGATGTTAAAGATGATTTATTAGTCATACTAATATTATAAATAACAAGTTGATAATCGCCACAGCACTAGATCGATTAAAATATAATTTGAAACGGGTATAGTTTGTGACCTAGAATAACACATTATATGTTACTTTTTATCCAGATTAAATGCAGTCGAAGTCGTGGGCAGAGACTAGTTTGGGATAATTATTATAGATTATTTATCTAAGGAGCCAGTGTATAATATTATAGTTTACTAGCTTCTGCCCACGGCTTCGCCTGCGTGGTAGCCGGATAAAAAGTAGCCTATGTGTTATTCTGATGTATAAGTTATGTTACTGTAAAGTTTCATCAAAATCCATTCAGTATCTTTGCGTGAAAGAGTAACAAACATCCACACAAATTTTTCACTTTTATAATATTAGTAGGATTTTAGGATTTTATCCCCGAATTTAATAAAACTAAATGTTTTAGATTAAGAACTTACATTAAAATAAGTATTAACTAGGTATTTATACTAAATTAATGGCACAATATTATTAAGAGTTTTTTAAATAACTTGCATTTTCTCTGCAAGTAAGTAAATTCTTAAACAGATAACTACGATAGGTACGAAAATATTTATTTTGGAATAATTATAAAATAAAAATGTTATTTAATATTTTTTACAAAGTATGCTCACTTCACTCTACTTCAGTAGCTCCAAGAAATCACAAGTGGTCATTCTGTTTTCTATTAACTGTATAATCAGACACTCTATAAGAGATCATAGGTACTTATTTACATAGAAACCCGATCCCAACATTTGGGGTGCAAGTCAAAACACATTTTCTGTGGGAATAAAACAAGAAATCTCCAACAAAAACATTCGGCTGCTCTGTGTAAACGCGTGAAAATTATTGTGAGCCCAAAATAATATTGGAGTTGCTCTCCAAAAACCATTAACGTTTGTTGTGTGTATTTGATGAACACCGTAGGTAGACAGTCTACAGATTAAAAAATCCTTCGACATGCAATGGTTTCCTTAAAAGCCGGAAAGCAATGCAAACAAACATCACCATGAATGACTCAGGAGGTTCTATAGGAATAAATTTTGCATGAAAGGAGCTCCTTCAAATACACTGAATCCTTTCATAACACTGATTCTTTCAAGACCACCAACATTTCTGCTTCAAGCTGGTGGTAATTTTGAAGCAAATTTATATAGAAAGTATATGAAACAATGGTTCTATGTATTATGTTGGCTATATTTTAAGTGTCTAGCTACTATTATGACAGTTCATATAGTAAATTTTATGAAACTCTCATAAATAAAATCTCTCTTAATATGAAACGTGGTGTTGAAATATTTCTAAAGTGCTGTCTATGAAGTTAATAACGTGCGGGTATTAAAGTTTCGTTTAATATGGCATTAAACTGAATTTTCAAAAATGAATTTCTTATTACTTACCACTTTTACCGTGAAATAATAAAGTCAATAAAATATACCAACAAAGTTGAGAGTAAATATTTGAGACGAGCTTCTAATAACAGAAGTTATGAGACCCTTGTTTAAAGTAAAAACAAAACTAGAACCGAAGCTCTGATGGATGTACCGGTAAGATAAACATTGAAATAGCTAGGTAGAATGTTCGTTTACTAAGCCATATCACTCGTCAAAACACAATTTGTACCCGCAAGATTTTTTTTGATGACACAATTATCTTAGACAAGATTCTGGCACAGTAGTGGAACCTGTGTAACCTGCTTTATTTAAGATCTCAACTTCTACCTTTTGTAAATTTCATCTAAATTGGTCCGGGCGTTACGGATATTATTAGCCGTAAAGATATTATTAGACATCGTTTTGAAATTATCGTGGTTTGGTATTTTTTTTTGAGGATTTTCACGTCTGCAGGAGTAATAGTAATATCCTAGATATATTTGTTATTTATAGATTGATATAATTATTTTTTGCCTTTGTGCATATGGTTTAGTTTATATACCTAGTCTACTTCATATAGCAGACAAAGTAATAAACAAGCTTTTAATCCGTGGCCTATTTTAGTTACTTCAATCCTTCTTATTTTTGTAGCTAGTTTCTTGTTCTGTTATAAAATTTAAAAGATCAAGAACTTTCAAACCACGTATTGCAATAATGAAAAACAGTAACATCATCGCAAAATCTCATTCACCATCAATATTTAGGACGTCTGCCCCCACAGTTGAGTACGTCTCGTCTTTAGCACGCCATTCTTTTCGATCCCTTGCAAATCTCATTCACTGATTCTTAACTACACTGACAATGTCCATCAGGTGGGTGATCTACTTTTCGGCCGCCGAGGACCTGAGTGTCTTAGTATCTTAACTGCAAATCAGTTTGTTCCACATTCGTATTCAAGTTTAAGAAAACATTACGTTTTCTAAGTTGACGCAAGAATCAGAATAGTAACTATTAATTATTCCTTAAACACCTGGCAATTACGATCTCACAGTAGTAGATAATCTACAAATCTTAGCAATGTCTAAACACTCAGCAATTAACAATTATTCTACATCAAGCAATCTGATGTAGAATGATGGATGCTGTGATTAATCAGCCCTGTAATTATACTGACGTAATTATTGGACTATTATTAAGAATGAAAAGCAGGAACATTTTTGATTCCCATGATTATCTAATGAGCAAAATTGTGATTACTCTTTAGGCACCTACATAGCTAGAAGGTCATAATAATAATTATAAATATTGCTGGACATTTTTCACACAGCATCAATTAGCCCCAAACTAAGCAGAGCTTGTATTATGGGAACTAAATGACTGATATATTACTTATATACTTTTTGTAAATACATACATATTATACATAGAATACCCAGATCGAGACAAATATTTGCAGATCATACATACATTTGTCCCGCGGCGAGAATCGAGCCCGCAACCTTCTGCGGCTCAGGCGGGCCTTCACCAACTGCACCACAGACGTCGTCAATTATAACATTTTTTTATTCCAGACCAAGATCCATATCGAGTTAATATTACATAAATAAGGTACATATAACTATGTTAGTAAATTCAATCAAATTTATACGAATAATATACTATTTATACTTGCTATGTGAGTGCTAAGTTTGTCTACTAATAGGGTACAATTATGTCCAGTAGGTATGTACTTACTTTTTGCCACTTTCCAGAAAATGGTCGTATTCTACGGACATTTTGCAGCATAGGTGTTTGCGTTGATGTGACGCCGAACAATTTGTGTTCACCATGTGCCCGTCTGGAGGAAAACAAACAACTTATAACACTGGAACAAGGTTCAAATTACAACGCTCTAGTTTATCCATCTAGATGACAACAAACATCTTCAAAACAACTACATAAATTAGGTCCAATTGAACCAGTGTAAGATCACTTTGATACCTACGAGACGAGGTAAGATTGAATTTGCGCAAGTTGAATTAAAAATGTTGTTACTTACTTGTTTGATTTTGATGTTGTCGGTTTTCCGTATCTGTGAAGAACCATGTCTGTAACAAACAAACAAATATTTTAAAGAAGACGCCACACACACAATAAAATTAAATGCTGTAATTGCTAAGAGAAAAATCCAATTCAAGACAATTGGGATTGTATCAGACAAATTTAAATTTCACCTTCACAAATGGTACAACAATTTACATTAATTATTATCATTGCAGACCACCAGAAATTAAATACCCACAACGATACAAAATTTTGGCTGACGACACAACCAATAAGACTTGGAAGGAGGTTAATCTTCTAAACTGGACGACACAACCTATAAGACTTGGAAGGAGGTTAATCTTCTAAACTAATATTTTGGTTGCTAGTGCAATTTGCCAAAATTGCGTTGAGTGAGCTTTTGTACATAAATAGGTTATTGGTTGATTATGCAGGACCTTAGAGACATAATTAACATACAAATATTTTTACTTTATCCACTTATGACTAAGAACTCTTTAGTGTTTGTATTGTTCATACATACCTACATAATAACTAGATAAGGGAATTCAGGTTGGAAATGCTCCAATCTTGTTGCCTGTTGACAGAGCACACGAGCACAAAAGCAATATATTCTGGCTTTGTAAATAGGTACCTCTGACAATGAACTAGAGAAACTAAAACTATTAGTTAAAATGTTTTCTTTAATTTAGTGACAAAAAAGAAAGGCTTTTTATCCAACATCATCAAAGGAATCATGCCTTCAAGGTAATCTATAGTTATATATTTTTCATTATATGTTACAAAATATACTTAAGTACCTACTCATAAATTATTTTACGATCTATGAAAAAACATAAACTAAAACGACGCTTTTAAGTACTACTACGCAAGAAAAATCTAAAATTATAATGGCGACCATTATGTCGTAAATTTATAATTATTGCGGTGACGGGTGATATTTTTATGTTGTTCCATTATTTAATAAAAACTTTAGCCGGTCTATCCTCGGAGTAGACTTTACTCCTCTGTAAGTACATAACTTCTACGACTTTTTTACCTATTTATTTTAAAACCATACCCTCAATCTTAATTATCTGAACCATTTATGCAGCTTATTTTGAGTTAGTAATTTATCCTTCAAACCTTTTTAGTGAATTAGGTACTTATGTTTTTATACAGACAAGACTCAAGAAAAAAAATTGTGTGATCTCTTATTCCTTGATACCAAAAATATAAACAAAAAACACGATCATAACTATATATAGATTATGTTATGATGAAAATACTCTGAATCAGGTTTATACTCGTATATAAGACGCAGATCAATGAAATCCAAATAATCAGAGACAAAACATTTGATGAAATGTCATCAGATGGAAAACCATCTGTCACAAAGACCTTCCGGTCAGTTACAAATTTGCTGATATAAAATGTAACAAGTCGTTCTTAAAGAACAAATTAAAAAGGAGCAGTTTTTAATTAATCTTTTTGTTTTGCTGTAAATATAAAAAAAACTTTGTTCCCTCGAAGCAGAGAGATGATCTTCACTCTGTGATCTTTCTGTGTTGGGAAATGGAGACTGGAGTCCGCGTTCTTAACAGTTTTAATAAATACTAAGACGTGGTTACCAGAAAAGTTAGTTTATGAAGTCACACAGTTTTTATTTATTTATTATTACATTAGCACTGCAATTCTAGCCAAGGAAACTTTCTACAATCGCTTGAGCTTATAGATAACGAATAAAGCACGGGATATTTTGAGAGCTTCCCATACTTTTTTAGAATTTTGGACTGCTAATCACTAAAATAAATAATGTTACTTTGGCTAGGCGCTAGTTAATACTAGGCCTTCGTTTTTATAACTACAATCAGGTAGTTAACGCTTCAAGATAGATATTTCAAATGAAAATGGAGAGTTAAGATACAGAAAAAATGCATTGTAAGTCTAGGTAAGTGACTGTGCTTTTGTAGGTATTATGATAAACTGTTCCATAGAAAAGATTTCTGTGCAGCGTTAGATAGACACCCCGTGTTTACCAGCGACATATTTGGCTAAGGTGGCGGATGTCTGACGTAGATATCAGTATACATTGAAGACATTATGAGCTCTAAAGAAGCAAATTTTATCCATAACATATTTCGAGACTTGCGTTACATTGCTTGAATTACTTTGTTATTTTTAATGTTGAAATTTGAACCATAAAAGCAGTGGACGTGGACGGTCCCTTCTAGGAATGAAAATAATATTAATTTTGAAAGTGTCTCTAAGGCCTCGCAGTCTATTTTCTTTGTCGTCACTAACGGTAATAAAATTGGATTGTATTAGATTATTCACAAACATGCCGTTCTGTTTATTTCGGGAAGTTAATTTATGTCTGGCTAAGAGGGTTCTAAATTAACGCTCTGTTTCCACTAGTACCTATTAATTGTTTTTTTTTTGTCCAAGTAGTCATATTTTCTTGGCCCATTTTATGGTTTTATATAATAGATCTTCTGAAGACGTTATGAATTATTGAACATTTTTATTTCTCAAATATTTATATAACAGGGTTATTCAAACGATGTGATCCAAAATTAACGGGTGTTGGAGGACCTAGTGACTCGTAAAAATTACCCCCATGGTATGCGTTACGATTGTAAACAGCTTAACTAAGTAAATTATTAGATCACTGACTGACTGACAATTAACACACAGCCTAAACCTTAAGTCCAAGAGAGGTTTCTTTTTATGTGTACCTAGGGGAACACAAAGAAAGGATTAACCGACATTCTACTCCTAGAGAGTGTAGAGGGGAGATAAAGTTTGTATAAAAACAGACAAAAATAAAAATAAAACAAACAGATTTTGATATTATTAAAGAACGAAAAGTATGGAAATATTTACATATATCCTTTGATATGGTCTCATCAAAATCTTTTGATTTAATAATTTTGTTAATAATTTTGTCAATAGGATTTTTTGACATTGTAATTGGTGGCCGTATAGGATATTTTTTTCAGTTTATTTAGTAGTCAAATGAATAGTAAAATGAATACAATTCTAACAATACCTCATTCATCTAAATCCGTTGAGCCGTTTGGATATTACGAGGTTATAAAGAATCCCACAGATTCACAGACATAAATATCTACCCGCGAAAAACATAACACTCCGCAGTCGGGTAGATACTCTAAGGTGTTCCTAGTACCTATTAGTTTGATGCTTATATGAAAAGAATTTCTAAAGCATAAAATAAATAACCAGATGTTATGAAAGATTGCCTTCTTAGAAGATACTGATAAGCCAAGCTTGAAGAAATCTAATATCCGGAACCAGCCATGTTTGTCATCGAGTTAGTAAACACAATATTGCTATGCAAGATCTGATAAGCAAGGTACAAAAACCTGTTGATGTTTCTGGATCAATGAATCGAAAATATTATTAAATGAAATGGAAAAAACATCTTATTAAAGTGAAATGTGGCTTTGGTATAAAAGGTAATTATGGTCAGTTTCAGAGGATATTAACTATAAGTGTTGGGAAGTTCTATCACTACCGGTATACCGGTGAAATTACAGGCACGAGATTTTTCATCCGTCATATCTCAGGGTTGGCAACGCACGAGTGATACCGCTCTTGTAAAGGTTTATAAGTTACTGTAACGGCGGACCAACAGGTCCAACAGGGCCCGTAAGCTTTTTTAAAGCTTTTTTTAAAATAAAAAGGGACTCTTACATGAATCCGGTAAAGATAAGTTATAGTAGGTACCTTACCAACTTAAGTAAATCAAACATAATTTTTTTATAATTTTGTGAACCAAGTATCTGTCTAGCAAATAGAGCAAAGAATGCGCGAACATAAAAGCTCACGTCAATAAATCATACGAGAGCAAGTTTTCGACACAAAAGGGCGCATGCGCGGACCGCAAACCGGTCACGTGGCGCGCGCGCCTGCCACGCGCGGGGCACAATAGCTAAGCATGCTTGATTCACATTGATCAGATTCCTAAATCACGGGTGACTGAATCGGATGCAAAATAAATTGGTTCACACAGTGATAATAGCACTAGAAAATCAAAAAGAATAAATTTACCCCTTTAAAAAAAATAGTCGATAATGATAGAAGGGAGGCTGGTTCTAGTTGGATTCTCGTTGCGGGACGAATGTTTACATGTTCAGCAGATATTTGATCGGGCTCGGGTGTTGTGGTATACTACGGTACTCCTGAAACACATGACATAGGAATTCCTAGTGTAGGGCTAGGACTATGTATGTATGTGTCTGTTTGCTTTAATTTCATATCTATTGCTCTTAATAGGTATTATAGGAAATGTGTTTTTTTAATATGTTGACAGACTAAGACCGTAACAGCTAAACCGATTTGTGTGATTTGTTTTGGGGGAAACCTAGTGTATATGTGAATATTAAAGAATTAATCACTGGAATTAAGCAAACATAAGAGACTGAAAAAACAACACAAAAAACATGATATGCCGACCCCGCGTAATGAGGGATATGGATTATAATATGATGCTTCAACTGGAAAAGAGCATAGAAAAAGTAGTTAGTCCTAGCCCTAGGCTAACATAAAAACTTAGCCTAGGCTAAGATAAAAGCCAACCCTGGGCTAGTATAGAAAAGATAAGGTTTAAATAGCTTTATTCTCAAAAAGACAAATAGATGTCACTTACATGAGAAAAATACAATTTAACTACTAATTTGAAAGTAGGTCGTTCTTATATAATTTTAAGTTTAGGTTTTGCCCATTTAACGTGTCTTTAGCTTCACCGCAGACTACAGCATTGCCTTTATATGAGACAAACTGAGGTCAGATGCGAATAATTAGTCTGCAGGGATCGCAGTCGCGGGTACAGCTAGTCTAAAATAAAAATATGCTTTTTATATAATACGCAAATATGTAGTTCGATCCTAGCCTAGCCTTACAATGTAAATCAGCCATTAAATTCCCCTTCCAGATTAACGGTTGATTATGCACGCTCCACATTCAGGAAGCTGGACGGCCGGCGCACGACTTGCCAACGACCCTCATTGTTTACCGAACAGGGCGAACTGTTTGTACCTAGTAACTGTTGGAGAATCTAGTGATCAAGTTGCCCAAGTTTAAACAACGTCACAAACAAATAACGCAAAACCTGAAAACAGTTAAATAAATGATGCAGGACATTTTCACACAGCATCATCTAGTACCAAACTTAGCAGATCTAGTATAATGGGAATTACATGACTGATATATTACTTATATATTTTTTTTATAAAAAAAACAAATATTTGCAGATACAAACAATTGTCCCGCGGCGGGAATCGAACCCGCAACCTTCTGCGTCTCAGGCGAGCCTTCGTCCACTGCACCACAGAGTTTGGTCAGAATTGAGAGTAGAATCTATCTAACTATTTTTTGGGTAGATATTTATTTCCAAATTAATATTTTTTCTATAACGCCGTGTTTTTTTTCTATAACTTCAAAAAAGGAGTTTCTCCTTGACAGTCCCTTCCAGATTAACGCCGTATGCATTGATAAGATTCAAAGAATTTCCTTTTTATAATTATAATGTATATCAGGTATAGAGTTGGATACGTTACTTTTGATATAACTGTTGTATTGCATTACCGACCTCGGTGGCGTGGTGGACGAGTGGCAGTCCCCTTTGGCAGTGGGACAAAGGTTTGCATGTCCTGTAGATATTTGTTCCGGGTCTAGGTATTGTGGTACCACGGTACTCTTAGTTCCTGATACACATGACACAGGTAATCCTAGTGTGGGGTCAGGACTATCTATGTACCTGTTGGATATTTATCTATTATCTATCTATCTATTAACTTATTTAAGAATGTAAATTATATTTTAATAAGAATTTTAACCATAGATATTTAGGTAGGAAGCCATAATTTGGATATCTATTATGAATGTGCATTTACTTGTGCACTAGCCTACATATTTCATGACCACCTTGGTATTAATAAAAAACTAAGACTATGCATTGTATTCTTAAAACTTCTCCACTATGGTTATAATAAAAAAAATCTTTCAATTTAAATTCCTGGTCAACCTTCATCGTGCTCAGAAGTGGTATTTTGGTAGGAGAGACAAATGTGAGTTATTTGAGAATCCGCATGTAAAGAATTTAAATATCTGGACACACGCTGTCCTAACACGAATTGTCTAACATTTTGTAGAACAGAATTTGTTTCACACAAATATTGAGGATTTAAAAACGGATGTTATGAACTTTTAAAGTCATAAGTAGATATACTTTATTACAATGGCAGTGAACTGAGCAATATTATTTATCTGACTGACAAAAAGAAATTAACCACGAAGATTATTTTTTCAATTTTTTTACAACATTATATATCTCTCTTTAGAGATACCTAACACGTATGTTAAATTCAGAAGTCAACTAATTTAGTCTGCGTTCATTAAAATAGCCAATTTATTCAGATTTATTCAAATGTCACCAAAAATGTTTGAGATCATGCCAGATAGGCAACAAACGTGTTTCACGATCCGTATCTCCCGACTAGTGACTTTGCCTGACTTCGCCTTTATCGTAATTATGTCTTTCTATAAAAACCTAATTCTATAACCCTGGAGCTGGCTTTAGGTAGTTTTTCTTTAATGATATAGTAAGGAGGACCAGTGTGAATATCTTAGAATTGTTTATGTTATAATTCCACGTGAAAGTTAAACAACTTTCATGTGGAATTCTTTCTACTTACCTGCAAAAAATGGACATTAATCAAAATATAGTACATATGTAATACAAATGGACATGCATTTGGACAATTCGACTATAATTCTCTATTTGGTATCCTCATCGATCTGGTGCATATATCCACCATGACAACATAAAATCGTGGGTGAGCTTCTATTTCGTTCAGTAGTGCACGGCGCGACGCGGAAGGAGAAAGTCGCAACCACTCACCCTGATGAAGACTCTCGGAATGAGTCGAAACTTAGTCGGTGCCTTCACCGATCATGCAGTACGTGAAAATTCCCGTTTTTACAATATGAATCGTTCAGTCTGTATTGCGATGTTGTTTCAGACAGTCATCCAACAACTTTGTATGTATTTTAAAAGGCAGATAAAGGAAGGTATTCGTTGAATTTGCATAAAAACGATGTTCTCTAATCACGGACATAATAATCTGGTAAATTTTGTGTTTTTATAGCAATTTAGAACAGACGGTCTTCAAAAGGTAAAACGGGTTTGCACTCAGCCGCTGCAATCAGTTGTTAAGGAGATATTTGACTGAAACTTTAAGATCTTAGCTTTAGTACTGTATCCAGGTCGTTGCCTAACATATCTAAAGAGCATTTAGCATTAACCAACTGAACAGAATTAAGAGTGTTGAGTGTGATGGTTACTTAAAGATGATGACTCAAGTAAATCATATCTTTGGTTATTTTGGATTACTCACCCACAACTTTGAACTTTATTTTTTTACAATGATGTGAACTTTCGACTTTCTCAAGTGAACACTGTACTTATATTTATCGTAGGTTCCTTTGTAATATATAATTATATGAAAGCACCGACTTAGTTTCATTGATAGTACGGTGCGTTTTGTAGACCAATAGTAATACAAGGAACATTAACAAAATAAATTACAATATTAAATGATGGATTAAATGATCTGATTCGTTCACTATAAAATAAAGATGTTCTTTTATGGATGACTCCGTGGTTAATAGCGATATTGACCTGGTGCCACAAGGGTTCCGCTGTGAGGTTGCAATTTTTTTCTTCTTTATTATCATTCAATATCACACACCTCTTGCCCTAAACTAAGCAGAGCTTATATTGTTAAAGTATTTTTGTAATTGTATTTGCTTGTAATTCAGTGTAATTATTAGGATTTATTACTAATCCTCAATTTTTCGCTGTAGACTCTATTTATATATTTTAAGTTCTTTATTTAATAAATAAATCTAGTCTAAATTATGTAAAATTCTCGTGTAAATTTAATCCTAGGACGCACAACCTTAATATTTATAAAAATAATAACTTTTTATAAGTTATAAAAACGTTAATAAAGTTATAGAAACTTCTTAAAAACGTATAAAATAGGTACCTACATTATTTAAGACTTACAACAAATAACAAAATAACGTTTTACCTATCTATAGGTACGTTACTTGTTGGTATGGACATGTATTGTAAGCTTTAGTTGAGCATTACTAAAACAACAACATAATTTGATAGATGGCCGAAAACCTTAAAAAAACAAGTCAAATCTGGAAAAAGTAGACTTAAATGTATAACGATCTTGCTCAATAGACTTGTAGTTCATCGTATCTTTGTTATTTCTTTGTCACCCTGCATCAGTGGCTTGTTTAGGTTCTTGACAATGATTAGGCTTAGTCTAGTCTAGTGACGATGAATGGGTCGATTATCAATAAAATTGGTAGGTAAGTTATAGTCTATGATGGTTTTGATGAGTTAAATCAAATTTGGTTGTTATGATTGTGCTGTTTCTGTGCTAGTATTATTTTAAATCTGTTATTTAACTGTAGGAAGACGGTTGATAAAGGAAACTCAAGAGCAATTGTCCTGGCACTCTTTGGGAGAAGTCTAAATCTTTTTTAGAAGTTAAATGGTTATCTAGCAGTTATGTTAACAATGCAAATACCATTATGCGGCTCGTTATCGTTGGTTTTGTTTGTTGATATTTGAATCTTTATGGGGCTAACTTTCCAAAGTTTCCAATTTATCGCGTACACACTTTATAGCTTAAATGATTGTAATAAATTGTTTAACATCAAGCGTTGTCAGATCGCTTTTGTTATTTGTTAAGTTTTCAATCGTCCAATACTTCACTGCTATGTTTAATAACTAACTTTGTATTCTTACCTGCTTCTTCGCCAACTGGTACCACGTCTTTAGTATAATAGGTAAACGTGTATACTGATAATGCTTCGTTGTTTTGACACTTATGAAAACATCGTCCAAAGTTATGTTCTTGCTCTGTCCACCATCAGAGACACTTGTTTTTGTCACAGGTTCGATAGATAAGTTAGGAACTTGCACTCCCGCCGGGGTTTCTTGGAAGTTGAACGCTATTCCACCTTGATACACCAACAAGCTGCAGTATCCCAGTGCCACTAAGGCCGCAGCGGCTTTTATCATCCTACGGCCTCCCATGCCAGGGTCTTCCAGCGCCAAAGCGCCGAGAACCTTGCAGAAATTGAACTTTTTCACTCATCTGTTAAACTTTTAATCGAAACAATTTGTAAATAGTAGGCCGGTAGTAAATAAAGGCGGACAGTACCGTTGTCGCCGAGAACGGTTACAAACTAAATAAAAATGTAGCGCAACACGGCGCGGGCGGCTGGAAATCGCGCCTCCGCGCCTCCGCGCCTTCGCCCCACCACGCAGTGCGGGCAAGAAGGGTGATGTTTCTGTCTCATTTTTACTCCAGCCTACCTGCGCGTGCGCCTGCCTGCCTGCACCGCGCCGCCAGTGACGCCTTGTCAAAGGTTCAAGTTATCGTATCGTTGCATACAACATTGGTAACTACCTAGGTATCTTGGATATAGTCGTCCAATTTTATGCAATATTTTCGACACGCTTGTTTATGTTGTGTTATCTTTTGATGCATCATGGTTCAATCAGATCTGTTTTTTGCATCTTATGTTATAATTTTTAGTCTATAGTATTTTGTAGAATATGTTTTCTTTTTTATTTATTGTACACACAAATAAACACTTAAAAACACTTCGAAGTGAGGCAAATTTGACTGCATTAGTTAGTTCATCGAGTACCTATCTAAGTATTTTTATTTATCTACAATCATTTTGATCGCAAAAAAGCTCCAATCAATGCGCTTTACGCGCAACCACAATGAAAGTTCGAAACAATCAAGCATTAGTTCCGATTAGTCTTTCATCTCGACTTTCGAATCGCTATCATGGTCAGCAATTTGGTATCTCATTATCTAATTTGTGAAGAATTTAATGCAACAATGACTTAGCTCCTAATTTCATTACCACCCACCGTCCACCATCAGGCCGTAACATGATCTGTGTCAGTCCAAATCGACTTACAATACAAAATGAGCTCTAACGCGCTGGATTTAAACTAAAATAGCTCAGCTACAAGCAATTTTAGTGAGATTTTAGTTCCTTTCTGCTAACACTGACTGTCTAGTTTTGTCTAATAGAAACAATGTTGTTAGAAGCAAATTTCAAGTTTCAATATCGCTTGCGAGCAATTCACAGATTCAAAGTGTCGGTTGCGAGTAGTATCAGAGAGAAAAACAGTACGTGTACCCTTGGTGTGCCCGGTACAGGCCTGACAATGGTGTATTGTATCCGATGGAAACAAATTAGGACGATGACACACAAGAAATTTGTGGTACGAGTAGATTTGACAGGAAGCTGATATCACGGCGTTTTACCTAATTAAGATTGATTCACGCTTGTGGCGTCGATGTCTATAGATTTGTACTTACTTAATTTTAATCTAATTGTAGGTACCTTGTTGGAGCGTAGCTGAATAAAATAAATTAATCACCAGTTAAGGAATCTCTGGAATTACTGGATAAAAATACCAAACTAGCTGAATTAAATTTTATCCACAACCACGCCACTAAAGGAAAATGAATAAAACCTCTCACGAAATTAAAGTTATCAAGTAGGCAATTGCGGCAATTTGCAACATTTCGAATGAAATTCAATTATAGCAATAGTACCGCAATCGCACTCCACCTCAGATACCTTTCAACGCACTCGAACGCGCTCAATATTCGAGCAAATTGCATGTGAGTCTCGGAGGAATAATATCAGACAGAGCGTTAGGTCAATAAAATAGTGGTATTACGCAGGAATATCTATATATTTGTTGTTTAATATATACCTCTACATACACATATCCAACACACGCTGAGCTGAACACCTTTTTGGTACAGACTACATTCAACAGCCTTATTAGACACATGAGCCGTAGGACAATAAAAATATATTGTGTTTTTTAGATTTAATACCTCTACTTGTCGGCTTATGTATTTTTATCTTTATTATTGTTTGTGCCCAATACACGTTTATTCTATTTTATTCTATACAAATATAGATGTATTTGTGTAGTTATAAGTACTTAAGTACATTGTTTTGTTTACTCTCTCTCTAGGTCGAGGTTTGCTGGTAGAATACTCTCTTTAGGGTTGAGCTCGCCTATATATGTAAAATGTCATATTATTCTGCTGTTTGTAAAAGTTAATTTGTGTGCACAATAAATCATAAAGATTCCAGACAAGATGAGTTATTCAAGGTCAGTTTCTGCCACAATCTGGAAAATTTATCAAAACTTGTGAAGTATTTAAACACAATTCACAAGGCCAGACTAATACTTTGTTTAATATGAAATATAAAGTGCCCAAAGTCTAGTTAGAGAGATGGATCTATAGCTTACCGAACCCACCCTCCGATCCAGAAGCAGCTTGCAATCATGCAATTATCAGTCAGGTCCTTGGTGACTATAAATCTGCTACAAGTATATCCTCAATCGATTACCAGTTGAAATGGGGTAAATTTGGATCCAGGGTGAATAGAAACTAAACAAAAATGTACTCCCCCTGCTAATAACAATATCATATGTATATGTGTTATATGTACTAGTAATGTTGGCATTATGGTATAATTATAATATATTATAATAAACACAAAAAAAACAAAGTAGCGCCGCCTATTGTTCTTTTTCTCAAGTGCCAGTTAACAAAGCCCGTATAAATATGGTATCGGCGCATAATAATGGCGTATTAGCGTAGTAGCGAGAAAGCTAAGCGTATCCCATCACTAATTGCGGAAGCGTGTAGTAATGAGGATCGCACACGCCAGCGGCGGCCACCGTGGGAACAATAGTGCGTTTGTTATTGATATTTGGCAAGCTATGGAAAATTTCCATAATCTCTGATAGATTTTTGTAATTTTGAAATCTAGTGAGATGGTTGCAAATCGATGCCTTTTCTTCTTGCGTTTCACTAGATTTTTTAATAATACTTAGTTCTGAACAATGTGGATAATTTGTAATGATGCCAATGAAAATTGTATGTTGATTTAGATTTATTTATTTAACAAACTGAGAAGGTACAAAAGTATTTATGTTAGAAGTATCTTAAAAGCTTTGTTAGGTTTGTCTAGACACTTGGTTCTCGGAGTGTTATTGTATCTGGAACAAAAGTGTACAGAAAAAGCATGAGTAGGTAATAAGTAGGTAAGCATTGAGATGGAAATTATAAAAAGTCGTCTTAAATATTATACATAGGTATTCTATTTTTACCAGCTTCTCCTTTTACTACGGTATCTTATGTATTTCGTTTGATGGATATTCACTACGTCTTGGAGGTCCAAACTTATGCATTTTTCTGACAAATTAATCGGTACCATCGGTAACTGTAAAAGCTTAGTATGAATGGTTCACATATTCACAATGGCTAGTTCTTCCGACAGTTCTAAATTGTACGCTTTTATCGTATCATCACGGTGAAAGTCTCAAGATGGTATCATCGCCTCCACATGTTTAAACTCCTATATCAATTTGAAACGGTATGCATGAGTGTACACGTGTCAAAACGTACTGAGCTCAAAGAATGGAATATTGTTACATACAGATGTTCACTGATGCCTTAATATCTCATCTAATATGATCCAACTTGTTTTTTTGGTGCGGTTATTATGATAATTTAAAGTATTCAGACTAGCGAGAAGCTTTAAATTTGCCGAAATAGTTCGTGCTTAGTGGGTTGAGATAGAATTAATATTATTTAACTTCTTCAAAGTACTTCGGATAAGTATTACGGTTCGTTCTTGGGAACCATTTACCAAATTTTTTGTAAATAATTTTGTACTGTTAAATGTTTGTTTCGCATTTGAATAAACATTATCTGCACATTTTGACTAAAATCAAGCTAGTCTGAATGTTCATGGGACTCATCATTATTGAGAACCACATATAACAGAGATCAATATGGGATATTCCCAAAAACAGCATCAATTTTCAGAACAATAAACATATCGCACCTAACTTATTCCCTGAGCACCTGCTTTCGTGCTCATTTGGGAAAGAGTATAAAATTAGATCTGTCTTTTCGTAAAAAAAACCATCGCGTGTCTATTGAAGAGCTTCAGATCCATACTCAGTATACGGAGATCTGAGAAGATACCAAGAAATAAGTAGTCAAATACACATCCAAACATTATCTTTTGCACATGCATAGTATTTATTTATTTAAAATAAGGAACGCCAACAGCTTAGGTATCTAGGTACACATTATTTGTCTTAACGATAGGGTTATGTTCTGATAACCTAGGCCAATCATAGGCGAACACAGCGTTGACAAATTATTATAATTATGAGATCTTTAAGTATAAATTTTAAATACTTAAAGTATATATCTAATACTTAACATATATATATATTAGCATTCCACGAGACAACTTTACTCTGGTTAGTTTATAGTATTTTTGAAAACATAGTCTTCCCCAAGGAAAATGTAGTTTAAAGGATTAAGCTCGGTTCTCGCGCCAATGGGTAGATTGGTGTCGTCCGGCGCTGGCGTCATTATCCAATCTGACGTTTTGTAAAATGTCATTGATCTTGTTACATTAGTATCACTTGTTTAAAATACATAACTCGCTCAATAACTTTAAAATGCAACCAAAATTATTTATTATACCAAAATATGGACTCGTATTCCTCTTTTTTCCGTGGTCAATATAAATATTTATTAATTGAAAAGGTATATTATTTTTATAAGATTTACGCATGGGCTATACCAAGTAAGCCACGAGAATGTTACCAGACTGGTTGATATTTTTGGGATTTTATAAAATCTTATTACTTAGTACCACTAATCACTAATCTAAACTAACTACATTTTTCAATAAATTGATTTGATTTTACCTGCACTATGCTTTCTTTGTAAACGAATCCTAGAAATATACTTAATGATTATAATTTTAAACATAAATGTTTATGAGGCAAGTGCGAAATGTATCTAATGTTAGGAAGTGCCTATCCCCTACTTGTTATGCTCAAAAATCTACGCACAGAGTATGCACCTACTATATCTGAAGATGTCCACTATAGGGAATACAGTTGTGAGCGTGTTTGTTTTATTTTTTTAGTAAAAATATAAACCTAAACTTCACCACTAAACCACTATTTTTTAACATTTTATAGTGGGATAGGTGATTGTGAAGTTTTATAAGTATCTCATACAGGAATCGTTTTTTTTCTTGTTGGACAAGTCGTGTGACTAGTCTAGTAAGGTTTTAAGACTGGTCCCTGTCACCTAAAGGGATCTTAAAGATAAATTTGACACTAGTATGACAGTTAGACAGCTTGTCACGATCCGATTCCATTGGGATTAAATTGAGTGTGCCTAATCTGGTTATATCGATATGTCATTCCTGCTTTTAATTATAATTCCTTGTTAATACCTCAGATAGGTCAGTGGACCGAAAATCAATAAGATTAGTTATGTTCAAGTTAATGGTTTAGAATTGAACTTGGCACTCTGCCGCATAGCCGGTTACCTACTTTGATTAATAAATTAATGCATTTACGGTCTTATTATTTTATCCCCATTAATAATGGTATTGTATTTAAAGACTTCAGGTATCAACGATACCTGTTTCAGGTATCGATAGGCATCGATCAGACGAATGTTGCAAGTTCAATTCCCACCGTGAGACGAATGTTTGTATAATCTGCAAATATTTGTTTCAGGAATGGCTGTTTTATGTATTATTTACAAAAAAAAGTAGTATCAGTCATTTAGTTTCCATAATACAAGCTCTGCTTAGTTTGGGGCTACATGATGCTGTGTGAAAACTGTCCATTATTTATTTATTTATTATTTTATTATACCTAAGTCAGGTATAAGTACATTGTCAACTGCTCAAACCTTTAAAGTGTTCAATCAAGAACTTATTACGAATAAAAAAAAACACTTAACTGCATAGTTTGAAACTTCATCAAACAAGTTTTATTACGCTATTCCAGTATAAACTCATAAAAAGCGCGTGCACGGACTTTAGAAAGTCAATATGAGATTCAACCCAATGAACTAAGAACAATACGATGTGTATAAAGTGTGGGTAAAATCATAGCTTAAAGATTTGCTAAAAGCTACAGCACCCCTAATTTATAAGGTTATAAAACAAAATTTTTTTTTTAAAACCAGATATGGATCAAGCCAGGATATTATCATGACAATCATCAACAGCCTGTAGAAGTCAACCTAGCTAACCTAGGCCTCCCCTAAAGAGTGCCACGACGAACAAGGATGTCACAGTCTGATACCGCATAACGAAATTGTGAGCATTGGTATAACGGAACACCAATCATTTCACTGAACACAAATTATCCATGACTATTTATATTTTTTTTTATGTTCCTGTGACTTTTTGGCTTTGGCTAAATTAAAACGATGTCACAGAATTAGTAAAAGTACTTAGTTGTCTCATATCTAGTTACTAAATACATATATTATGTACACACTCCTTCAAAATAACATAAAATCGCTCAAAGGTTTTCTGGAAGAGCTTTTAAGCGATAAAAAAAAATATTCCATAAGGTGTACATTAATTATCATCAAGTCATTTTCATTCATACTATCACAGAGTAAAAATAGGGAAGTACTATTTTATAAGTAAAATACCAAGTATGTATGTGCAGAGGTATACGTACATATCTCTCTCTCTGTTTTCCTCTACTTCCCTCTAGCCTGAAAGCTTTTGATTTTAGGCTTATAGGGATATCTCTGTTTTTGATTATATGTTTTATAGTCCAGTATTTGTTCCAACCTTGTTATATTCTTTTTTCTATCTCCGAGTCTTGCCAATCTTCGAATGCTACTGTTTAACCTAGGTATGTGTATTTTCCTACTACTTCTAATGTATAGTTTTTATTATAATATGTATGTTTTCGTCATTGTTTTATTGCCATTACCATTAGGTAATGGTAAAGTAGGTACTTTCGATCAAATTATTAATTTGTCAAGTGATCTAGCGATCCTTTTCTTTTCCATTGGCTCTGGTAAAATGAAATGACTTTGGGCACTTATAAATTGCGGGTTTATAGAAAGGTGACGTTAACTTGGCTACCCGCAGAGAATCCCGTTTAACTACAGGGACCATACATTTTGGGTAGAATGGATCTGTCGTTGCTCGTCGATGGAAATAGGACAAGCAATTTTAAATTTGAAAAGTTGACCAATAATAACTATTTAAGTAAAAACAATCGGCTTAGATTCTTAATGATCAAATAATACTGTCCCGAAAATCCTTGCTGTTCCATTACCCAGATCTGAACATTTCGAATGCTATTTGGTGTTCAGAGCACTACTCTTAGACAAAATAACATTAAAACATGCACTTAAATTACTTGCTAACATTTTTTTTATGTTAGGACGAGACAAATAGGCATACGGACCACCTGATGAAAAGCTTTTAATGTCGGTTATTGACTTCTGCCACACCTGGGGCATTGTTAATGCGTTGCCTGCTGACGGTTTTATATAGGAACATACGAGTAAACACATGAAAAAAGTTTTGCTCTGTGCAAAAATAATTGAGAATCTGACCGCTGGCTGTTGGAAATTAGCAGGGCTAATAAAATTATGAAGGACTATTCAGCAGTTATGCTAGCTAGAACCTACAACAGACTTGAATATAAAATAATCTGTTTTAATCATGTAACTGGCTGGGGTGGGCTGTCCTTAGGGAACTATAAATCATGGTCCCTAGAACTCAAACAGTTTAACCTCGGCCAATCAATTACGTCTTGTAGGCAACAGATCAATGTTTTCTTAGCCCAGTCCAATGAATGAATTTAATTTTGTGATTTATTTATAAAATTTATATTAATTTTGAAAGTGTCTCTAGATACCCACAGTCCATTTTTTTCGTTGTCCCTAACGGTAATGACCCTTAGTAAACTCAGTGTGTGAATATGAATGGCGGCTTTTCAGTTCTTATGGAACGGATATAGCTACCGAAGCGATATAAAAAACTTCTATACGTATATCCATGTAGTGTATCCACTGAGGCCTGTGCTTTTGTGACTTTATATGTGGACTGACAGATGGAACTATTAAAAAAAAAGTTTAAATGTTGTATTGTTTTATAACTCGTAACGGGTGTGCTTAAAATAAAATAAATTAAAATTGAAATTGATTTTCCGACTTCAGTAGGTACTAGTAAAATTTTAAGATGTCTATCATGATTATTTTAATCCTTGACCTTTTTTATGGATTAAATACCTATTGTAAATGCAACGACAAAATAAGGGCATTTTACCGATACCCGTGGTAAAGTTTACATACTCCTGTAAAATCTGTCCTTTCGAGACTTACGAAGACAAAAACTCACCCGCGAATGTTTGCAAGCTGTATCTCCAATTAGGAAATACCCTTCCAGTCTCGACAGTTTTTTGCTCCAAGCGCCTGTCAAACCGAGAATCTAGTCCTTGCTCCGCCTTCGCTTAGCTGCCAGATTCGTCAGTTCAGTATTCTAATAATTAATCAGCCAAGAAATCTCCAAATTAGCTATTCCTATTGGCTGCTTGAGACACACAATTCTAGACCCATAGAATGACACCAACGTTGTATGGCATTTTGATATATGTCACAGATTATTGCAAGTTAGTACTGCATCATCAGAATCAGGTGGGAGTTTTAATGAAACATTTTGAAAGTCGTTTGTATTCAAACAGCGTTTTAGTGCGATTGATTCTTACTTTTATATTTAGGTTCCCACAAAGTGAAAATTAATAATAAGGTACTTAGAATTCATTAGCTTACCAGAACTGCGAAGGTATTTTCTTTAATTATTTATTCATTCATAAAATTTTGTCGATTTAACCAAAGAGCAATAAACTGTGACAACTTCGGTGGTGCGGCGGGTAGCCGGCCGATACGCAAGAGATACGAGTTTGATTCCCGCTGCGGGGCAATTGTTTACGTGTTCTGCAGATATTTGTTCCGGGCTTGGATGTTGTACCATGGTACTCGTAATTTCTGATACTCATGACACAGAAAATCGTTGTGTAGGTACTAGTATGAAGTCAGGAGTTTGTATGATAGGTGTTTATTTATTTATTTAACTAAGGAATGTACCTTCTCAACACGTTGAAAACAATGCAATATTTAATCAGAGTTAAACGGTGGTTTAACTCTAATTGACTGATATAGTGCGCACTAAAATGCTGGAGAGAGAGACAATGAATGGTGATTCATCGTATTCTCTCTCTCATTTATTATTCTCAGCATTTTAGTGCGCACTATATAGGCATCATGAGTCATGAGCCATGTCTGTGGTCTTTGGTGTATCCACAACCCCCGACATCAGGTTTAAAAAATAATAAAATAGAT
Organism: Perizoma flavofasciatum; assembly: GCA_958496245.1. Classification (NCBI taxonomy): domain Eukaryota; kingdom Metazoa; phylum Arthropoda; class Insecta; order Lepidoptera; family Geometridae; genus Perizoma; species Perizoma flavofasciatum. The sequence continues at coordinate 3,702,518 of OY292425.1, read as the reverse complement.
GGATGGATAGAAAATGCTTTATTGCACAAAATTAATCAAGTATATAGGCGAACTTAATGCTAATTACCATTTTCTTACAGCTAACCTTTGTATAATAAAGAGTGGGACGAATAATCTATATCTATACTTAATATATAAAGCTGAAGAGCTTGTTTGTTTGAACGCGCTAATCTCTGGAACTACCAGTTGGATTTAAAATATTTTTTTTTTTGCATATGATCCTAATTCTTGAGAAAGATTATTTAACATCACGCTACAACCCTTAGGAGCAGAGCAAAAGAAGTAATAGCGTAAGCGGGTGATACGACCTGGTGGGTTGGGGGTCCGAGGGCGACCGTGGCACAGCTAGTTATAATAAACAGCTAAAAAGTACCTGCATAGTCCTTATCTCACACTAAGATTCCCTGTGTCGTGGGTGTCAGGAACTAGGATACCTTGGAGCCACAATATCCAGACCTGAAGCATCAAGTCCTATTGCGATTCGATTCAGGCAAATATGTCAAATCTTGCTTTGCGAATGACAAAGCTTTAACAACGCCATAGCGTCCTAAATCACAAAGCGGAAAGTGACATATTTGCCTGAACTGAATCGCTATAAGACTTCATGGTTAGTCCCCTGGAATTCATATCTAAAGAAAATGCAAACATTTTCATTTGTCAAACTTCAGCCTGGTTTTACGAAAATGTAGGTCAAGAAGGTGTAAATTAATGAATGATGCCAGACGGCTTTAGACAACAAATATAAATGAAATGACTGCTTGACTGACTTTTCCATTCTATTCATGTTCACTCAGCTAAGAGCGATGTCTTTTTGTTTATTCGTAATAACATTTCTGATCGAATCGGCAGTGAAATAATCTGCCACACATTTAGAGAAAGAGCCTCCTTAGGTGCAAAAAAGTTTTTCTGTGTTAATAGAAAAGTAATAATGCAAGTACTTTGCAATGTTTCAACTATTTAGATTGGATTGTCCAAGTATGATAATTCAAATAAAAATAACTTATAGAAAATCTTAAGGGCTTTATCTCAGTGTTTTTTTGTTATTGGAAGAGGGCATTTATATTCGCTATATCGTGTATAGCGCTGTATATATTCGAACCGAAACATCCTAATAACTTCGACCCGGCTGGTAATGATCTCGGGGCTAAGTTGGTAGGTCGCAGGTTTTAGTACTGCTGAGGTTGAACTTGAAAACTGCTGAGGTTGGTATTTGTTTGTCAAAATGTCATCAAAATGCTATTCCACTCACAAATTTAATAGCACGATCGTATACCAACCTAATCACGAGGAAAGTATAGTTAATGATTTTGTATTATTCCCTATCATCTCATACTCCGTTCAACCAAAATTAACCCAGGCACGGCAGGACCTCTTTCTTTGAATGAATAAATGAATGAAAATACTTTATCTTATGAAATTCAACAATAACATATTAATATTAAAGTACTAATCACTTTCATGCCCATAAAAATAACTACGTCCGAATTGAAATTATTATCACTTTGGAAATGCCGCAGGCGACATCACCGTAATATTTCTGTAAATTATTAGTTGTTATAAATTTCCCATTTAACTATACCATACAAAATATTTCGATCTGTGTACGTCTTTGTAAGGTTTCATGTTCACAACTATCGGCTTAATTCGACCATAAACGTCGTCCCGTAATCGAAAGACGCATGAAGTCATCCATTTTACTTAGTGGCAATAAAATTTAATTATAGGTACAGTCGTCTCAGCTAATCCGTTATTTATAAGGTCTCCTGTGTACGGAACTTATCGATTTTATGTGCTTATTGGACCAGCTTTGTTCTACTGAGAAATGGCATGAATCTACGTTACTAAAGAGAGAAAAATTAAATTAAATGGAAATTTGTCCTAAAGTTCATCAGTTTTTTTTCATCAGATGTCTCATTCAGAAACATTCCAAACAGAAAGGCCAAGTTTCGAACATAAAATTTATCAATGAATCATATCATCAACGGGAGTCAAATCCGATCTTTGACTACTTTTTTTTTGACTTTATGTTTGAAACTTGGCCTTTATGTTTGGCATGTTTCCGAATGAAACATTTGGTAGATAAAATAGCATTAATGAGCGCTTAACTGAATATAAAGTGCCCAATAAATGAAGACTCAGCGTTTCTCGACTCATGGCGAAATTGGTCAAGGGATTGTTGATTAGAGGCAAAGATGAGGTCTTGAGTTCCGCTGAATCGGAAATTATGGGACACATTTAATTTTGATGAAGAACATCAAAATTTGAAGGCAAATCCTTCAGAATATAACCCACTTTGTATCCAAGCCTACATCAGACACAGAGGAGATTTACTTCCACCAAGCTCCAAAACGTACCGACACCATCTAATTTTTCATTACCTAATGTATTTATCTAGGTACTAATCCGGCGCGTTGGTATTTGATGTCGGGAACTACAAGTCGTGTCAATCTTAATTTTTGCAAGAGTTTCGTTCGTCGCATTTTACACGTTCTCGGGATGATAATTGGCGCTTCGACTTTCGCCAATAATGACCTTTTTGTCAGCCAGGGACTTTAAATACCTATGTATATAGGTAGCACCAAAGAGATTAAAATACGTACTTCGTTCTATGTCTTAAGGCTGGGTAGCACTGATCAATAGTAGCACTTCAAGACGATTTATCAATACAGCATACAGATCCACACTAAAGATAAATACATCGAAAGCGGAGATGCACTAAGAGTAATGATATTCCTATTGAGAAAGTCAGATTGACAAGCTTTGATAACAATTCAGGTTTTAAATGGGTGATACTGAGAATTGGCACTCGTAATACTTGTCGCACAGCAAACAGGAATCAAACCGACTCGTTTTTAAATATCAGTCACGTAATATGGCTGCTCGTAGAAACGTACCTACACTTTGTGTTCATCTCTATTCATACTTTTAACGGTTGCATGATGTTTTTTTTGTTACGTCATACTTTATGTACCTTCAACAAATTTCGGCCCACTCAAATAATTCATATTTTAGACAGAGACATGAAAAAAGCTTAATCCTGATTAAAAATTTCCGGCGAATTTTTGAAAAAGGTGATACTGGTAGATTCATGTACATACATGTACAAATTGTAGAAATAAATGCGCTTCAGAATTCTATAAATCCAGCGAAATATCCGAGCAACGTCATTTGTAGTTTAACCGCCGGTCGCCTAGACATTTGTTGCAGGCGCTTCGTTATAACTCCTATTTTCCGACGAAATCGCCTAGGATTCCAATTTTATTGAAAATACTTCAGCTTAAGGCGTCCTAGCTTAGCCAGCATTTCTAAGATGTTTGTTTGTTTATTTTGGAAAGGGGTCGACCTTTTGCCGTTCAATTTCTTTTGAAAGATAATATTATTATGTTATTCTGTGGGGTTAAGATTTTTTCATATCCGTTTAATCAACAGACTAGCATGCTGAAATCATGCATGGCATTATAGGTAACGCCTACAATTAAATAAAAACAAAATGAATGTTGTGTTTTATATTTTAAGTTAATCGGACTCGCGCTTGGTAATTTAATTGAAGCAACGCGCGTAAAATTGCTTATCCGTTAACGCTCTCATACATTGAACTCTCTCATATTTAAAAATAATCATTTAAAAAATGAATAAATAAATAATGCTGATTTTTTTTACACAACATCATCTAGCCCCAAACAAGACAGAGCTTGTGTTATGGGAACTAAATTACTGATACTAATAATACCTATAAATATGTTTTTGTAAAAACATACATATTATAGATAGAAAACAACCAGACCCGAGACAAATATTCGCATAAACAAACATTTGTCCCGCGGCGGGAATCGTACCCGCAACCTTCTGTGTCCCAGGCGAGCCTTCATCCACTGCGCCACAGAGGTCGTCATTATGTTTGACTAGCTTCTGTCCACGGCTTCGCCCGCGTGGTACCCAGATAAAAAGTCTATGTGTTATTCTGATGTATTAAGCTATATTACTGTTAAGTTTCGAAATTCGTTTAGTAGTTTTTATGTGAAAGAGTAACAAAAATCCATCCTCACAAACTTTCGCGTTTATAATAGTAGTAGGATATACTGCGGGCCGCGTCTCTATAAATGAGCCCTAACAGTTATAATAAAAACGTCGATTGTTTTTGTTCTGTTCTTATCTATGTTCTGATTTAGTGTTTTTGCAACATGAGGTTTCCTAGCGACACTCAATCAGATTCAAATACAAAAGCTTTCTCGGGATTATTGCAGCTGGCAGGTAGTATGCGTAGACTTAAAAATATGTATATGCAGAATCTTTTGAATTTGTAACTGGAAAGGTAACTAAAAATTCAGTAGGTAGGTAGCACATAAAAACGTCTCTTTATTGCGTTAGTGGACTAGTTGTGGCGATTAACTTACTTTTACTGCAAGTCTGCTAAGTTCGCTAAAGAACTTTATAAGTTATGTTAACTCGCAGCCCTTAAAATAACTTCATTTCAGTTGATTGATTCTTAATTTTAAATTAATTTTAGATATAGATATAGATAAAAAAATAGCTTATCATTATTCTTAACATTGTGGTCGAAGTGACACGTACGTAACCCAAAGTATGCATCTAAGCTTTTTTTTTACATCATCTAGACTCAAATTAAGCAGAGCTTGTGTTATGGCAACTACACGATAGATATACTTTTTTTGTAAACACATACATATTATACATAGAAAATACCCAGACCCAAGACAAATATTTGTAGATAATACAGACATTTGTACCGCGGCGGGAATTGAACCCGCAACCTTCTGCGTCTCAAGCGGACCTTCGTCCACTGCGTTACAGAGGTCGGCAAATATTTAATTTAATAATTGTATTACTAATATTTCTTATAATTTCTTACCATCTATATAAATAAAAATTAAATTTAAATGATGTTCGTTAGTAAGCTCATCACTTGAGAACGCCTGGACCGATTTAGCTACTTTTTGTTTTAAAATGTTCGTAAGAGTCCGAATTAGGTTTTAAGGGAAATAATTTTTTTCCGGAATATATAAAAAACTATGTTTCTTTCCCCCATACAAACTGAGCTTGGTTGTCGAACGTAGTGGTTACTTCCTTCATGATTGTCGAATTGACGTTTCGCATCTGTCACATTCAAGGACAGTTCGACGTCTGTCGGTCAGCCAGTTATCTATCCAATCTAAACAAATAATAAAGCTGAAGAGTTTGTTTTTTTTTCTGTTTGAACGCGCTAACCTCTGTAACTACGAATAATATTTGAAAAAATATTTTTGCATTTGATAGACCAATTCTCGAGAAAGGTTATAGGCTATTTAATATCACACTACGACCCTAAGGAATCGAGCAAAAGAAGTAGGTAATAGCAAAGGCGGGCGATAGCCTAACCATCAAGTCTTATAGCGAATCAGTTGATATTCATCGCGAAGCAGGATTTAACATATTAGCCAGATTTAAATTGCTATAAGACTTGATGGTTTCAAAACCTGTGGCTGTGACATGACAATCATAATTTACGACACCCACATTATAAACTTTTCGAGGCTGATGAGCAACTCTTGATGCCACAACTAAATACTCGTAGCAATCTTGATATGAGAATAGATTGTTTATAATAAAAATAGGCACAAATCACAAGTGCCATTCAAGTATAATAAGAATTCACAACTCAACGCTTCCTAATCTCCATTTCCAGAGACACCTTTTCCATCTCTCGGGCGCTATTTACAAGAAACGAAAGAGGACGATGAAATTTCATTGCCTACGGATGGCCTGAGGCCGAATATTCAAAACAATCTCGCGCCTCCGCTGGTATTATAGAAAGAGCTTTGTATTTTTGCCTTTAGAGCGTAATGGGAGTGGCAGATTGATAAAATAAATAACAACAACGAAATATAATCGAAACAATGTGTATACATACATACACTAAAACCTCATTAACACACCTGAATACTTAACCTCAACATAAGGCCACGCAATAGAATTAACCATGGTTTACGACTTGTTTTCGCTCGATTAACCCATTATTGTGTTCGAGTTCATGACGTCACGTAACGTCCTCGATTTTTCTATCAAGTCAGGGGCGTCGAGTCGCATCAGGTCCCACCGGATCGCAAATGCTTAGCGCATGCGCGAAAATTGCGCCAATTTCGCGGGCAGCGTCCTCTAGTGGCGCATCCAGGCTCCAGTCTGATCGTAGCTCGGTTGGAGGGATGGTGCATTGCGCGCGCTCTCTCCCGACGTACGGAATGTCAAAAATTTGAAAATGGAATAGTTTGAAAGTGGAGCCAAAACACACACCTTGCCTTTGAGGCGCGCTTTACAAAAGTCAAGACTTAGAATGTGTTGTGTTTTTGAGGTTAGGTTCCATTGCGATTAGAAGTTGTGTTTCGTTGCAGTTTTTATTTATAAGTATTTTAATCGTATGTTGCGTGTGTGTGACCGTGTGTCGCGTTGGCTTGATTGCAGTGTCCGTGGTCTCATTCAAGAGCCGTAGATAACCTTGACACGCTTTCCCGCGCTAGTGCCTAAACCCTCGTTTTCAGATGCACTCTCTCTTGACATTTACCTTCTTAAAAAGCGAGAGCTCCTCTAATTAGTGAGAGGAAAAGTGAAAAGTTTAAACATAAAAACAGGACAATAAAGTTAAAAGAAAAAATAACTTTTTAGAACTGTTCACTGTTGGTAGTAATGTTGAACGGTGAAAAAAGTTATGGAACATTGAGTCAGACAGATGAATAGATTTTGTCGTTAGATAAGAAAATAGTAAAAATGGAAAACTTGTGACCAAGAAAATCAGATCAAGATGAGGATCCTGAGAGGTAAGTTATGATTCAAGTTTACGTAACGTTTTGTGAAACAAAATTTACAGAGACCGCTTTCAAGACTGTGCCAAGTTTTGGTAGGTACATACTGAGCGAAATCCACCGTTACGTGTGGAAATGATAGACAGATAACTTTTTATTGCCTAAAATAAAATAAAAAGGTCAACTTTATATATTTATACTGGACTACTACCTACGTCTATAAAATTCCAGACGGGGTCATTTTAATGAACGGTTAAAACGAATATAGCATTAGGTACCTGCAATATAGCCCAAACCCAACAAAATGAGACCCACATCAGGCTAGCCAAGCAGTCTTATTTTAGCCTTAATTTAATTATTCACACGGTTTATTTTTCAGTACAAGGACACAGGGGACGGTAGAATAGGTAAAGGCTAAAAGTTCACAACCTTAAAAACATGTCTGGGCCATGAACTACAAAAATCCTTGGTCTCACCTTTGAACTAAACGACCTTAGAGCTATTTTCTCTTATCAAAAAATTATAGTAGAAATAAGAAGTTTCTACAATTAAATTGCGAGTGAGTTATCAAGATTAATGGATGATATAAATTTAATCTTCTCGTAGACGGTCTACGGCGGCGTAGCCAGCGCCATGGCTAGTATAGTAAATAGAAACTGACCAATTGCGAGTCCAACTCGTCCGCTGACGGTTCCGTTACACTACGACGACCTCTGTGGCGCAGTGGGCGAAGGTCCGCCTGGGACGAAGGTTGCGGGTTCAATTCCCGCCACGGGACAAATGTTTGTATCTGCAAATATTTGTCTCAGGTCTGGGTGTTTTCTATGTATATTATGTATGTATTTACAAAAAAAAATGTATATAAGTAGTATATCAGTCATGTAGTTCCCATAATACAAGCTCTGCTTAGTTTGGGGCTAGATGATGCTGTGTGAAAATGTCCAGCATTATTTATTTTCTACATAAATTAAACACCACACCTTACTTTAACGCTTTTTAAACAGTTTAACAACTAAACACTGCTTTCTCTCTTTGTCTTGATAAAAAAAACGCTTTTGACATGTGATGGACACCTTCAGAAATATAAGTACTAAGTGTCTAGATCTCTGAAGATACCAAGAAGGGGGGGGGGGGGGTAGTCAGCACGTCCAATAAATATAATTGGCACATGCCCGTGCTTTGTAAGTATAATAATAAAGACACATACATAGTCCTGACCCCACACTAGGACTCTTTATATCGTGGGTATCAGAAATGATGCATATTGTGGTACTATAACATCCAGACCCGGGACAAATATCCAAAGCTCATGCAAATATTTGTCCCACCGCGAGAATCTAAATAGCACCTCATTTATATGAGGTGCGGGTTTACTTATGGGTTCTTTACTTATGTAAAGGCCTATTCGTTTTTTGTTAAAAAATATTATTATATGGTTTTGTATTCCCCTATTATAAAATATTGTTCTTAGCAAAAAACAGACTTCAGACTTGTTGTTTTTTTTATTACAAGTATATGTGTTTTTTTACTATGGAGGCTTAGTAACACGTAGGTATTTTATGATCAACTGACTACATTTACAAGGTTAGGAAAGTCTGTCTGCCTATCACAGCCTTGTGACAGACATACAGACTTTTCAAACCTCGTCAGCGGCGCGTACCGGCGCAAGCTTAGTAATAGGATCTCGTTGGCACCTTTTGGGAACACAACTCTACAAATTACATAGTATTACCCTCCATTATTTAGGCAAGAAAACTAAAAAATATATTCAGAAAAAGTAACTTAAAGTTTAAGATTAAGCGAATGTACCCTAACATTGGGTACGTTCGCTTCTACACACAAAATGATTAGTTCACGCCAGTGCTCGTTTTAAAAAACAGCACTTGAAAACCATAGGCATTTTAGTACTTGACGCATGCAGTAATCATAGTTTTTCCCGTTATTGGTAGAGGTGTTTCCACAATACAGTTTTAGAACTCCTTACCTAAAATTTGAGGTAAATTAAGAAAGAGTTGGCTAGACTACGAACAACGTACTTTCGATAGTATTTGCGGGCGAGTATCCACAAGATACAGTTTCAATTTCTATAACTCGAATATTTCTAGATTCCTTAGGCTTAGTTTAAAATATTGGGCTACGTCTGAAAATTCACTTTCGAATTTTACAATTTGTGGTTTGAAGTCACCATTTCCATAAATACCTACGAAGACAGAGTTTCTAAAATACCACGAGCACCCCGCTCGTAGTTTCTGATAACAAGGGGAATCTTAGCGTGGGGTCAGTATCAGGTATAATTATGTTTGTGAATGGTGGCTATGTATTTAGTATTTTTAGCCTCTGCCCACGGCTTCGCCCGCATGGTAAAAAGGCCGGGATATTGAATTTATATTTTTTTCCGACTGGTGTTTTTTAATGCATTGACTCAACGTTAACTTGACCCAAAGTAAAATATTAAAATATGGGGTGTATACTGTGACACGAATGGACATTTGCAACAGTAATACGAAGCTTTTTTGTAAATTTATACTTATAATACGTAGGAAACACCCAGACCCGAGACAAATATTTGCAGATTATACAAAAAATTGTCCCCCTTCTGCGCCTCAGTTAAATCTTCGCCCATTGCGGCACAAAGGTTGTAAATTTAGCTATTACAAAAATGCATAGCTTCAAACATTCATACGCATTTATAATATTAGTAGCATTCTCTTACTCATGCTTTACGTATCTGGAAATAATGACGTGTAATAATGAGTGCTGCGGTTGGGTCTGTCCTAAATTCATGCCTGGAATTAATTAATGAATTAACACTTTCAGCGCTCCATATTCCATAATATGAGATCCCTTGTTGCCGAACGTATTACGTGAAATTGAAATGTGATGCGGGGTTTAATAACTGAAAATGCAAATTATTCAAATGAACATGATTTTGGTATAATCTAACTACGCTTGCGATCCGTCACGCGAAACGCTAACTACTATCCAAAAAGTGGGCATGTGCCATATGAGTATCCTCTATTTAGTAACCTTATGGATTACGTACTACAAAACCCAGACGGAACAAATACCTGCAGAAAAGCACCTCTTGCGTCTCCGGCCTAACTGGAGGTAGGTAACCAATTTCGATGTTTGTAATCTTGTAGTTCCGTGACCGAGCATTATATATAGGTTACTTAAAAGGAAAAAGGAAATGGGATGTTTTGTATTTGCAAGTATATTTAAATAATACCAATTTCTGCCGTCAAGCAGTAATGTTCGCATTGCTGTGTTCCGGTTTGAAGAGTATGGGTGCCGGTGAAATTACAGGCATATAAGACTTTTTACCCGTTATGTCTCAGGGTGGACAACGCGCGCGTGGTACCTCTGATGTTGCAAATGATCACGGGTTCGACGGTAACCGCTTTTCACCATGTGGGTCGTATGTTTATTTGCCACGAAATTGTATTGATTTTCTTAGAAAACTAACAAAGTATTATCTCAAACTTTTAACTCTAAAATAGCATTGCATAAGAACTAGCTAATATCATTGTGTTTTATGGATTTCAAAGCCTACGGGTTAGAAGTAAAGTGTAAGTTTGAGAATACCCAGAACTAGTGGAAGACTATTTTGTCGTCAGTGTCTCTCGCTCAGGGGTCTAGACAAATACCACTTTCTGTTGGCGGTAACGCCTGCAGAAAGAATGAATTGCATGGACAAGATATTAGCTGTGAAAATGTCACGTGACAGCTGCCAAGTTTTACCTTGACAAATTTGCGTGAGCTTGAAACGAAAAGTAATCATAAGGTATTTGTCTAGGCCAGGTACCCATCTATCGGGGCAAAGATGCTGCGGTACAGTTAAATCCATACGAGTCCCCTTGATTTGGAATATTGTATAAAAAATATATACATTATCAATCAAAATCAACTGGGTTGATGGGGTGGTATTTGTATTCTAGAGCCTCACACAATAGTCCTTAGGCAAGCGAAACCTTATGAAAGCTCCTAATTTTGTTTATGCCAATGTCACGCACCCCAATGCTATTACGAGAGAGTTCCATTCCCTTTCTCAATTATTGCGAGGTCGGCTCAGATGTAACCTAGAAAAACTTCGTGACAAATACACTGTAGGTACTTTGGTTTTATCTGACGCTATCAAGAATAGCTATCTTAGATAAGGAATTCAATCAAAGATAGAATAAAAAGTAGATTTCTTCTAGGTTCTTCTTCTAAGTTGAAGGTAAAATCAGATATGGCGTTGATTTGCTACAATTGTGCTTCTTGATTATTACTTTATCCTAGCCAAAGTAGCCGTAGAGTTGAATGGTTATTTCCTGTCTCATCGAGATGTGCAATCGTTGTTTACAATTCGTTTTGAACTTATTCGATTTGATAGCAATACTCCATCAGAAGGTGTACCACGGTCAGAAAAAAAATCTATTGAGTGAATTTTGAATGAACACACTTGCCTTCTTCATACAAATTTAATTCAATAATGTTCAATAAGGAAATTCACTCGATGTGTTATTCTTCCCAATGTATTTATTAAGTTCCAAATAATAGTTATTTATTTGGTGGTTGCTTATGTAAGATACTTTTACGTATTTTTATCTTGACTTCGATGGAGGCAGATTTTTCGTCGCTAATTTGGCTTCCGACCTTAGATCTAGACGACCTCTGTGGCGCAGTGGGCGAAGGCCCACCTGAGATACAGAAGGTTGCGTGTTCGATTCCCACCACGGGACAAATGTTTATATGATCTACAAATATTTGTGGGTATCGGTTCTGGATTTTTTCTATGTATAATTACAAAAAAATATATAAGTAGTATATCAGTCGTATAGTTCCCATAATACAAGCTTTGCTTACTTTAGGGCTAGATGATGCTGTGTGGGAAATGACAGCATTATTTATTTATTATTTATCTAGTGGAACTCATTTTTTTATCAAAATAAAAGAATCCATTTGAAGTTTTTCTCATCGGCCATTTTTTTTAAATTTTACTTTATCTGCATAAATTTAAAAGCATGCAGCCCACAGATTAAACATTTTTGCTCCTGCAGATGCAGCCACTATCTATTTGTACAAAGCTCTTTGAAAGAGATCCAAATTCAAAACTAATACTGTTTACGTAAATACAAACGAACGCGTTCTTTTTTGAAAGTAATGAAAATATTTCAGCAAATATTTGAGAAAAGATTATAATATAATATGTTGGTAGGTACTGTTATAATAATCATACTATTGCTATACTATTATACCAATATTATTAAATATATAATCAAATAAGTAATTGCTTCGACAACGTGTTCGAGCATTCCAGGAAAAACTGTAGAGAAAAAAAACATTATACGTAGATTTAGCAAACACACATACTTATACCTACCTCTACAGTTTATAAAATATACCCCTTGTATAAAGAAACAGCTTTATACAATAGGTATTTTGCCACAATTCCAATGGCCTTTGCAAGTTCAAAGCTGCGGCTCATGAATTCCTGATTGAAGTACTCAGTGGTTACTCTACTTCAAGATAAACTTCAGATATAATGGTCGCAACTCCATGGTACAGATTATGTTGATGCTATCGGGCCCTAAGAAACTTCCCCCATATTTTGCATATTTATTACTCAATACTGATATTAGATCCCGATATTATTATCTTTATGGAACTTTGGTTGATATAATACGGTCTTGTAATAGAGTTCTTCATGAATATTAGATAACATTCAATCGGTTAGTATGATTAGAGAGCAATAACCATACTGGACACTTTTTCCAGTAATACTAAGCAATAGACTTTTCCTTATGCTCTAGGAAAAGTATGGTATCAAACTTCATTTAGGTCAAATTCGTTACTAGGAACTATCACTAACCTATCAAAATTTTAAGCCCACAACCGACCACTTCATAAGCTGAAGCTACGCACGTGAGCTTAGTTTCACTTAGTATCAACATAAAAAAAATACTCGAAAAATCAGACATAATTATTTTTAAATTCATTTTCACGATATTCGTAAATGTTCGTTTACAGTACACTCTATTACTTTTTTTCCTGTTGTGTGTCCCATGTCCCATTTGTGTTGAATACCTATACTTATTGTCATTTTGTTACGTTACTGTGATTGTAGTTGATCTACGACGTAGATGCTTTAGCCTGCCCCCTCCCGTCACCAGAGAACCACTCAGAGAATCAGTTTTTTTGTTAATAAATTTAACAAAAAAACTGATTCTCTTTCTGATAGCTATTAGATTTTAAACGTAAACAATCCAAACACTGTCCATAAAATCTCCTGGGGTTTGTAACGAATCGTTATGGTCGTGTTAGCTTCGTCCTCCCTCCTCTCATCCCTCACCCCTGAAAATGGTGGACAAAGGCAAAACAACAATGTTGAATCAGCAACTTTGCTACGAAGTTAATTTTAATTGCTTTAATATTGTATTTAACAAAAATGTACTGATAAATCACAAAATTAGTGATGTTATATTATTTGACTTATTTTGGACTAGTTTATATCCATAGCCTGTCCATGTTATGCTAGGATTAACAGTAGGTACTCTATGCATTATTTAGATGACGACGCATACCTATTCCGAATATATTTTATTAGGTATGAGCAACAAAAAACATTAATTATTTTGCATTTCTAATATTTTTAGGAAGAAACATAAACTATAGAGGTATTAGACGACTTAAAAATAAAAAAAAGTCGAAATTCTTAATAGTTTTTTAGTTATTATGGACAACGGTACAATTTTATTAAAAAATCAACGGTACAAATTCTTTGTAACTCAACTAGGTAGCAAGTAACTTATAAAATAGCAATCTGAACCAATAAAGACAGTAGCTCTGGTCTACTTTTAAAAAACCATTTTAAAAAAATAAAATGGTTAGGTAGTTACGAAACCGTACCCTCCTTGCTAGATTTAACTGTGATCCGTTAGGCTACATGATTCAACCTCCTAATGCAGGATTTTATTGAAGTGGAGCAATCGAGCATCAATGTGTGCATATCGACAATGAAGAAATCAGCTGATATCCTACTACTAATAGAAACGCGAGTTTGTAAGGACGGATGTTTGTTAATCTTTCACGCAAAAACTACTGAACGGATTGTAATAAACTTTACAGTAATATAGCTTATACATCAGAATACCACACATAGGCTATTTTTGATCTGGGTACCACGCGGGCGAAGTTATGGGCAGAAGCTAGTACACTAGGTATATAAAGGCACTATCTGTCTCTCTAAATTATGTATGGTATAATATTTTTTATAGTATCTATATATTTAAATATAATATATTATATATGTTTATATATATATACATATATGCATAGTTATTTTTTTGTAGTTTTAAGTACTTACCTAAGTATTGTTCTGTTTCATGATTTTCTTCTGTACAAGATCCTCCCTCTATAATTAACTCATCTAGATCAAGGTTTGCTAGAAGAAAACTCTTCTTAAGGTTAAGCTCGCCCCTGTACATGTCATTTCATTCTGCCTTTTAGTAATTGTTTATTTATGTGTACAATAAATAATACAAGTAAATGCATCTCTGAATTTGAACTCTTTATAAAGAGACTATCATCCCCATCGAAGACATGACAAATATTCTTTAACCCTGTAGCAGAGTCAGTAATATCTCAAGCTGTTCGGGTAACCTTGAGCGGTGGACCCGGTAATTCAAAGAACCGCACTTAGGCCGATTTTTACCTGGTAAATATTTTACTCAGCCGGATTATATCCGGTGATTACGCAATGTAAAATGTGCTTTGTTTGCTTTTAATGTAAACGATCCCCAAGGCGGTTTTTGGGTAATATTATCTCTAAATCTATTATGTCCACTTTGGCTTCTTTCTGAGTACATATAATTATTTCTGGTAATTACGTATTTTTTACTTCTTTGACTTTATTACAAGTTAAAATATACAAATGACCCATAACTTGGTTTGATAACATTTTATTCAAATTAAGTAGGTTTTCAGAAGTACAATACAGCTTACAAAAATAGAATCGTTCAAGTAGTTTTTTCACCATCTTGACGGGTATTCCCGTTATTTTATAAAAATGTTTCAGTGGTTAATACAGAGACAGAAAATCTGATATTCGTTGCATTAAAACTGACGAATGATACCATCGTAATCGTATCGCATCGTGATCTACTCATCATTTAAAGACATCATTATTGATCAATGAAGAGTGACGGAGGTGATGGGAATGACACACGGCGTCACATTCAACGAAGTTTAACTGCACGATACAAATGAGTTCATCATGAGGGTCAAGGTACGAAGGATCCAGGGTGTGACAAATACGCTTAGTTTTCCTTTCACGCTAATGCAATTTTTTGTCAAGGAAGAACTTGGCAGCAGTCACGTGACATTTCAAGGTTTCACGTGACATTTCATTTTACAAATAATAAACCTTTCCGCAGGCGATATCGCCAGCAAAAAGTGGTTGTTATCGTAGGGGCCCAGTCTGCTGGCCACCCACATGATAGTTGAGGATTGTAGCTGAGAGAGGGAGGAGGTATGATAAGTCTGGTGCTATAGTCCGTCTGTATTTGCATTGCATCTCCACTCAAAAGTCATAGTCATGCTCGATGACTCGATCGAAGACTCGATACAAAATAATGATACTGACTAAATAAAAGCTGGTCGAGCTGGTCGTAAATAGCGCTTTTTAATCGACTAGTGGCGACATCTAGTTCTGTCTTCGTTAAACTTTAATCTTAGTTTTTTTAATGATCAGTACCTTACTACTAACTTAGACACCTTATGGAACTGCGTAGGTACTGAGTGTAGATCTGAGGATTTTCTCCAAGTTATAGTCGCAAGCATGTTTCTACGCCTAAGTTAGTGATATTATTATAGTAACTTAATATAATTAATTAAATCTGCAATAATAAATCACTCTTAGTGCTTGTACTTAGTTAGGTAAGTACTTTTCATCCCTGCATCAATTTGTAAATTCTGAATACAGAGCACAATGAAAGTGTCGTTCTGAAGCCAGCGCTCTCTGCGTAAAATCGTCAGCTATTCATAAATGATAATTTTATTTTCTTCACTGTCATTGTTCCAAGCATTCTCTCGAAAACTAGCTCGGGAAATGTCTTACCGCATTATTCGTTTTGAATTGAGGCAGTGGTGTTGTCCGGTTGAATTAAACGCTGA
The DNA here is from genome assembly GCA_958496245.1 of Perizoma flavofasciatum. NCBI lineage: Eukaryota > Metazoa > Arthropoda > Insecta > Lepidoptera > Geometridae > Perizoma > Perizoma flavofasciatum. The sequence goes on along the minus strand of OY292425.1, from coordinate 3,686,568 downwards.
GAATAATATAATAAAATAATACATATGTATTATTTTGTTATAGTAATATATATTACTAGCTTCTGCCCACGGCTTGGCTCGCGTGGTAACCGGATAAAGAGTAGCCATTGTGTTATTCTGATGTAAAGGCTATATTACTGTAAAGTTTCATCAAAATCCGTTCCGTAGTTTTTGCTTGAAAGAGGAACAAACATCCTCACAAACTTTCACCTTTATAATATTAGTAGGACTAGCTTCTGCCCACGGCTTCGCTCGCGTGTTACCCGGATAAAAAGAAGCCTATGTGTTATTCTGATGTATAAACTATATTATTGTAAAGTTTCATCAAAATCTATTCAGTAGTTTTTGCGTGAAAGAGGAACAAACACCCTCACAAACTTTCACGTTTATAATATTAGTAGGAAGTAAGATAGGTAGACCGACTATAACGTAGGTATCGTTTCGACATGTCAGCTAAAAATAGTGCCTAATCCAAGCGCTGATGCAATAAATGGGCAAGATTTCAAGCAGCCAATGCCTCACAAAGATCAATGGTAAATATTACCCACCTTGTATATCTTTGTTTTAACTTACATTTTTCAGTAAAAGTAGCGCGCTCGGGAGCGGGCCTTTACGCAATAACATCATCAACATTATTTTACATAGTGCTCTACATTCTAAAGTTATCTGGAAAAAAATCGCTTTCACCCGTAAAACCGCACACGTACATAGTCCTAACCCCACACCAGAATTCCCTGTGTCGTGGGTCCCAGACCCGGAACAAAAGTCTGCAGAGAATGAAACAATAGTCTCGCAGGCGGGATCCGAACCAACACCTCTTGTTTCGCGGCTACTCGCCCTTTATGTTTTTGTATGATGTACTGTAAAATGGTTTTATACACAATGAAGAGCTTATCTATCCATCTTTTTATCTATTTGATCACCTGCATAAAAACCATAAGTAACTGAAAGAAACTTTTCGTCAACTGTGTGTGTTCCCCTTTTTGCACAATAATCATTTCCGAATGATACTTATAAAGTAAGGGAATATTACATACGTGCAAAATTATCCCATATCTTATTTTTCCTGCGCTTCAGAAACGTACTGACGACGTTATATCCTGTCTTCCTGGTTTATCGCGGCTCATCCGGATAAAGGATCACTAGAGACGTATTTATATTTGCCCCTCCCCTTCACTCCTCTTTTATAAGACATTCGCAAGACATTTTTAATTATTTTTATCATCCGAAGCTGTAGCATCTCGATTTGAAAGCGTCAATATCGTGCGTGAAATATCTAGTAGTACACTCAATAGTTAAATATAAAGCATACAAAAAATGTACTTCAGACTCAGTTTACATGTAGCTGATTATGATGAACTTGACTATTCATATTGTAAAAACGGGAATTTTCACGTACTGCACTATCGGTGAAGGCACCGACTAGTCGGTGCCTTCACCGATAGTGCAGTACGTGAAAATTCCCGTTTTCAAAATATGAATAGACACTTGTTGTTGGTGTACTTCCGTCTTGACAATATAAAGTGCATCAGATAATAAGTCCAATCGCAATTTAGTCCAACAGAAACATAAACGACGACCACTGTGGCCTGTGGGCGAAGGCCCGCCTGAGACGCAGAAGGTTGCGGATTCGATTCCCGCTGCGGGACAAATATTTGTCTGGTCTGCATTCATTTGTTTTAATATGTATGTACTTACAAAAAAAAAGTATATGAGTAGTATATCAGTCATGTAGTTCCCATAACACAAGCTCTGCTTACGTTGGGGCTAGATGATGCTGTATGAAAAATGTCCAGCATTATTTTGTCCAGTTGATTGAAAAGGCCAGTATCTAATATACACTTGTAATACCAATAGATACTTGTTGTTGGTGTACTTCTGTCTTGACAATATAAAGTGCGTAATAAGTCCTATTGAGATACAGGCCAGTGGGCGAAGGCCTGCCTGATTGTATGATCTGAAAACACTAGTCTTGGGTTGGGTATTTTTCTATATATAATACTAGCTTCTGTCCACGGCTTCGCCCGCGTGATACCCGGATAAAAAATAGCCTATGTGTTATTCTGATGTATAAGCTATATTACTGTAAAGTTTCATCAAAATCTGTCCAGTAGTTTTTTAGAGTAACAAACATCCATCCTCACAAACTTTCGCGTTTATAATAGTAGTAGGATGTATGTATTTACAAAAAAGTATGTTCGTAAATTCGAGAGCAAGTCATCTACTTTTGGCAGCGGATACCTATCGACCATTAGTACGGGATTGAGCGTTACCTTGAAATCGGCACATAACACGTAGCCCACCCCTCTTGTTGACCAATGCCATCCTCGTCGCCAATGGTTTATATGGGATTTTCTGAACTCAATAAAACTGCGTAAATGTGACACAGAATGAGAAGTATATTTATTTTTAAAGCGCCGATACGTTCACTTATAAATCTACCCACTTCAGCTGAGCGAGTGGAATACACCTCATTATGTAGTATATCAGTCATGTAGTTCCCATATTATAAAAGCTCGGCTAGATTGGGGCTAGATCATCTAGTTGTATGAAAAATGCCCAGCAATAATGCATGAACGATTTCTTGATATAAAAAAAAATCGTTCACCGAATTAATGACTGGCATTCTCGAAACGGCATGCCAGTTACCTCGCGATGATTTCCTTCGCCTTTGTGAGCAGCGCAAATTAATTGAAAAATTCATACTCTCCACCTACCTATTAGGGAACCTACATTATGTTTTAGTAAGTAGAAATGTACTGGTTTTAGTTATTTAGTGCCCAGGTGGTCTCTTCTTTGTAAACTGTATGTTAAATAAATTTCTTCTTTCTTTGGTGCACGACCGGATTAGAACCTATGACCAGATCGGAAGTCACTAGTCCACCAAACCCAACACGGCTCTTCTCTAGGAATGCAGGCTTCTTCAAAATTTTGACTTTACTAAATCGCAAGGATGTCATCATTTCAGGTACATTTGCAGTAAGCGTATAATAAAATAAAACACCATCTTTGTCTTCGAAGGAGTGGAATTATTAAGCTTTTACATCGAAAATACGATCTCCATTCCCAAAATTCCCTGACTATTTCCAACTGATTTAATCAGCCAATTACCTTAACCCTTTCCGGTGTCACGTCCAAAGGCATTCGTCCCTTAAGCGTCAACGTAATCCAAACAAATGACGTTCAGAGTGATATTAATGGGCTCATACTCCAGTGGTATGTACTGCTGTTCCTTTCAGGACATTGAAACATAGTTGGTATGGTATTTTTTACCGTTTTAGAGCGTAAATAAACACAACATATTTTCGTAACAAGGTTAAATATTCCACTTATCTACTTTAGATACACTTAGGTACCTACCTAAGTGTATCTAAAGTAGATAAGACTTACCTTTTTTGAGGTTTCATTGAATCGGCAACCGCTAGGGAATCCACGTTCTCGAAAAACGACCACGAACCGGGTAACGCGAAATAGGTCCCCACTCGATGAACCGATTTATTCATTTTAATAGGACACCATAACACAGTTTAACAAACTACAGATATAGAAGAAAATAATAGAGGCTATCCAAGCATGCTCAGTAAATACAATATTACGATGACATCACAATGGTTGCAGGAATTCGTTGGTTGGTGGTGGCTTGATACCGTTCGTCATGGCACTCTTTGGTTTAGACCTATATCTAGCAGTCAAAGTCAGGCTATTGATGATAAGCATCACTAACAAAATAATAAGTAAATTTAAAAACAAGTAATTTTACCTACCAAAGAGTTACATCTACGGTCTGATTATATTCCGGCTCTTATTTACGTTTAAACAAAGATTTCATTCATTACGAACTCCCACAAAGCGAGCCATTTAGTCCATAAATTGTTTACTTAGCGTTTTCTTTATTATTCTCGGAGATAATATCAATTTGAGCCCGCACCTGAGTGTGTAGGTACCTACTAGCATTTATTCTGTTGTGTACTCGTAAGTGAACGTAAATTGCCTCAATCATTGCGCAGTATAAATTCATCACGGCAGTATGTACCTACGGCATTGCGACAGAATTCTCGGTATAAGGGATGTAAAGGCATAGAGTTATATATAAAAAAAACAGTAGGTGTTATTCCTTCCGCGTGTATGAAGTGGATCACAGCACGTGGTTCGCACTTGGCGAGATTTTTTACCGATATATTTCACTATTTTTTTTATTATTTTTTTCTGAATGGACTTTAATGCTGCAGGGCCGCAGATGGTCTTGGTCAGCGTCACCGAACTACGGCGAGCGCAGAAGGCGCTCAGCCTGTAAAAAGTTAGGATGGGGCAACTAGCACAAGGTACCACTTAGGTACGGACCTCGGCTTGGGCCGTTGCCAGAGGGGGTGGAATAGGAGAGAAACGCCCCGGTACATATCTGTACCGTGAGTAGGCGGAAGTGGGGTGTATCTGTGGAGTGTTTGCTCTGTCGGGACTTGATGACGTCACCACCCCGTTAGCGGTGCTGATGGGGTCATCAGGGTCACCAAGAACGTGTCTTGGTCTACGGAGGGTTTATATTTCACTCAACTGGACACTTGAGTTTATGTACTACCTGCGTTGCTCGCTCTGGGGTCTAGACAAATACTTACTTACCACTTTTTGTTGGCGTTAACGCCATTTACACTGATGACGTGTGTCATTAATATCTGATGATTGTCCATTACCGATAACAGAAAACGAGTTCTATAATGGAGATCGCGTCTCGGCAGACGTAGTGTAGGACGCCCTCTGGCCTGCAATATGTTGACGATGGTGATGATAGTTCAGCTTTAGACTGAAAAATCCGATTAAACCGATTTTATTGGAGCTGTTATTCTGTTTTTTATTTGTTAGTATCTAGATACTAACAAATAAAAAACAGAATAACAGCTCATTTGTTTCATCTAGATGAAACAAATGAGTCGAGCCTTATTCATAATAGTTTAACTTAGTTAAAAATACTAATTTCAACAAAATACCAAGGAGATAATTTCATGTTGATTGGGTGTCCGACTCCTTACCTTTTTCATAATAATACGAATTCCTGAGTTTGAAGTTCTCCGTGCGAAAAGTGTCGGTGGAGTGACGTCATGAATATAGAGCGCCGTTTGACGAGACGGTAATCTAAATAAACCGCCTCCAAGATTGCTACAGTGAAAATATTAGGGCATTTCGTGAGTTGACTCTGTCTTATCGCAGAATACAGCTGTTCCTTTTAATGTTATGGGCAGGCAAGTTTTCAAACAGTCCTATTAGGTAAATGGTGGCCTGTTCGAGAGGGTAGTATGTAGTATGAGGCTTGTAGCCGATACATGTGTAAAGTCAACATTGAATTTTAGTAGTATTTTATGTTTTTCTTGAAAAATAACGTTCCATTGTTGTTTTTTTATTAATAATGTAGGTTGGTATCTTTCGAAACTAAAGAGTAAAATCAATTCATTCCGTGAACTGTGCCGAAATATCGGAAAAATAAAAATGTATGGTTTGGAAAAGTGCAAAGCATTAAAGTCAGGTTTTTCAACTTTATCTAATCGGGAACACCAGTTGTTCCATTTAATGTTATGGACAGGCGTTCTGTAATACCCCTATTACGTCATTCTGTTGTGGGCGGCAAGGCGGGAGAGTCGCCCTTGTTTAATTATATTACTGTGGTTGCTCGTTGGATTGCAAAGTTTCGAGTCTTGAAACAAAAATAGATTCATTTATTATCTAAGTTTCACAATTTCATCCCCCATCCGCACAAAAGCATGTTCCTGTTTCGGCAATTTTACTAATGGTTTTCCTAACAAAAGCGCAGCTGTCTTATTTTGATCAACAGATAATTATAATATATTCACTAATGCAATCATTTTTCAAAAAACATAAACAGTGTTTGCTCATACAGGTATCTCAATATAGTGAAATCTGTGTAAAACGTCCAAAATTCCTTCGATCGAAAAGTGAATAGGAAGTGAATGCTCGTTCACTTTTTTCTTATACATTCTGAATGGTTCTTGAAGAATCTTGAGACGTGAAAACTCAAGTGCGTGTTGTTTAATACGTGAGACATTGGTCCCTAATGTACGGTTGTGATAAAAAAGGGTATTGGGCGTTTATACCTTGATCTTGTACCCCAGCTTGAGAGCTTCATTGTGCTCGGGAGAAAGGTTAAAGGATTATGCGTTAGGGATGTTAAAAGTTACTAGACTCTTTGAATATGAAATTAGCATTGCAGCAGAAATAAAACGCTCGAATTGTACCGTTGAAAATTACCCTTTCTCATTTGGTGACTAGGTAACCTGTTTTTAATATAAATTGTTTATTTTCTCATGACTTGTACTTACAAGATGTTTTTTTTATGGCAATCTCCTTAAAATTGATCTAAAAATCATATTATTTTCATTATATACTCAAAAATTATCAACAAGTATGCAGAGTACTTATTTAAAACGCGTATTGTTGCCCTGGGGCATGGTTACATTCTGCTCTATATTTTTTACTGTCTAGGTATCAGTTTCAACAATCTGGTTGGATAATGTATTTTTGCCCTATCGTGAATGAATTATCTATTTCTTATTTTCTATCCATATGTTATCCAGTCTTTCCATTGGGTGGGGTTAAAGCCTGTTTGTCTCGACATAAAATAAAAATAATCTAGGTACTATCTGGAATGTACTACATATTTTTTTCAATTTAGAAATATATCATTTATTCTTTCCATCAGCTAGGTACAACTCACTTGTACAGTTCTGACTTTGCAGTAGGTATGGTTTTATTTGAAGAATGCGAGCAATATATTCTGTTATGCGGGGCCTGCCCTCACTGTGGCAGCGAGACGGATTATTCAAATTTCATGCTATTTGGTTCGCGTTGTTTTAATGTTTCGCGTTGTGAGAGTCCTCGGTTTCATGTCGAGTGAGGGAATTGTTGCACGCTGGAATATTTTTTGTCGGGTAAGTATGAGCTCTGTGCAAACATGCCAGAATGAAAGTTGGGTTGCTATAAGCAACTGGACGAGGCATTCTCCACAATATGACAACCATACTACAATGCTGACCTCGATTTATAAACCAAAGTTGACGTCGATTCAGGATTCGCTTTGGCAATAACTATATTCATCACTAGCTTCTGCCCACGGCTTCACCCGCGTGGTACCCGGATAAAAAGTAGCCTATGTAATATAGCTGATGTTATAAGCTACGAGTATATTACTGTAAAGTTATATAAAAAATCTTTCAGTTCAGTAGTTTTTGCGTGAAAGAGTAACAAACATCCATCCTCACAAACTTTCGCGTTTATAATAATAGTAGGATTGGCTATATTTACTAGTTCTACTGTTAAATGTAACTCCATCCAACTTTTTCTAAAAAGGTAGACAATAAATAGTTGAGTTTATTGCTTAAATACGGCGGTCGACTTTTGCTTGAACAAAGACAAATAAGGTATCTATACAGTATGATGTGAGCGTGTTTTAACATGGGTACATGTATGGAAGTTTTTTTTAATCCCATTTTATTCCATTGCTGGGTATTAGCCTCCCTTTCTTTTTTCCAACATAACAGAATAAATAAAATTGCAGAGACCTCGTGCAACATACAACAGCGACAATATGCATTCTAACGACCAAGATTTTGGCTTATATTCATTTTAAATGTTACCAAGCACAAAAACAATTTATATTTCAGGGCAAAACTGGGTGCCATTAGAGTTGCTCGTAAATCGGAGGTTTTATGTGACATGCCCACGAATGTTATGGATAGAATGCACAACACGTAAATAATGGTTTATTTGTAAGATTATAAACTTGTCCACTGGATTAGATCTAGTACTTTCATTTATGTATTAACAGAATTTTATTTCAAAACATCAAAGTCGACTAAATGCGGTGGAGATGAGACTTAATTGGAGACGTTCTGATGCAAGGCCGATTCAAGAGTACTTTAAATCGATGAGCTTGTATGAACAATGTGATGAGGATGATTAAAGCGAAAGAGGTATGCCACGATCGTAGCAAGTGGGAATCCGTGGTCTCTGCATACCCCTCCGGGAAACAGGCGTAACTTGCATATGTATATATTCCGAATAGGTAGGTACATAACAGTTCTCGAGTTGCATTGATGCCACGTCACAATATAAATAAATTATAGTGAATTTAATGATTCAAGGCGTCTTTACTTCACAGACAAGAGGTTCCTGAAATTTTTACTAAACTCGTTCTAAGATTTCTGTGTACTAACTGTTGCTGTCTAAGCCTTTTCATCAACAGAGCTAAGCTAAACTCTTTCGTCAACAGCGATACTCTAATTGCCTGGTTGTTGTGGTACTATGGTTCTCGTAGATAATTAAACCCACGACACAAGTAATTTTAAGATCAGGAGAATACATAAACCTTAGTAAAAAAAAAACAAAACCTCGGTCTGCAGCCCTGTTGTTCTTACCCTAACACAGGGTTCATATGAGAGAATACCTATTATTATTGCAACAATGTGAAGCAAATAAATCTGTTGTGTGTAAAACACCTCGTAATTAATATTTGACGACTGAAACGTTATACCAGTTAGGTAAGGTTACCTAGGTACTTAATTAATAGTGATTTTTATGAAACAACTAAAGTTCTTAGTCATTCATGCAACAGAAAGAGCATTTAAAGCACTTGCGTTTAGAAATCAGCATTTTATTTGTGTCTGTAAGTAAGGGATCTGTTTCATTGTAAGGTAGGCCCGGTTATTTATTACTGCCGGTGCGATAAACACAGAAAAACCTTTGTAACCTTAATAAAATGTAACCAACCTTTGTTTTCTTAGGCTCTATATCAGACCACTTGAAAGGATCTTTAATTTCATATTTTAATGGCTTTCTTTCATGTTTTGTTCCGAGCGGCACTTTTTGGAATGGTAGAAATTAAGATGGAGTTTCTTAATTGCGCACAATGTAAAACATTTCATAATAATCTTGATTAAGTACAAATTGTTTTCTATTGTATATTCTGCTCTGAATTAGGTATTAAAGTAGCATGGATATTTCAGCAAATTCGGTTGCTTGATTTTTTTTAGCGTTTTTATTTTCCACGTAGAACTCATTTAATTAATCATAAAGAATTTGGCTCAGTAGTATTACATCACTATTTGGTCGAGTTATACCTCAATTCAATATCGAAATCCATTTTGCTGTTTCGCCGATGTTAAAAATAAATGAATATTTCATTTGTAAATACCGATGAGTGGCAGTTAATGTAAATTTATCAAATTCTGATATTTTTTCGGGATTCAATAAAAGGTATTATTTTATATGTAAGAGTTTATGTAAGGGTTTATGTTATGGGTAAGAGAAGTTCCTCATCATCATTATCATCAACAGCCCACATCTGACGACCTCTGAGGCGCAGTGGGCGAAGGCCCGCCTGAGACACTGGTGGTTGCGGGTTCGATTCCCGCCACGAGACAAATGTTTGTATGGTCTGCAAATATTTGTCTCAGGTCTGGGTGTTTTCTATGTATAATATGTATGTATTTACAAAGAAAAAAGTATATAAGTAGTATATCAGTCATGAAGTGCCCATAACATAAGCTCTGCTTACTTTGGGGCTAGATGATGCTGTGTGAAAATGTTCAGCATTATTTATTTATTTATTTATCTTGGGACACCTCCATCCACTGACATCCTGCAACTTTTATGTCATCAGTCCATCTGGTGGAGGGCTTTCCGTCACTGCGTAGTCCGGTTTGACCACAAACCTGACGACACAGTGAGAACGTAGTAAGCCATTCGAGAACCTATCTTCCCCAGTGGTAGTCAAATAATAAATAGTAGGTCACAAATAGTCATGCTAAATAAAAAATCCGTTCTTGTATAGGATGTGGTGGGAAGTGTTTTCTGTGTCTACAGCACCAATCCTACTTGTATATTTGCATCACTATATAACATCCAGAGACCTTAGGCTGTTTTTTCTAAATTAGTTCACGTATTCTCTTTTTTTTAAAATAACCACCCTTTTTTATATATACCGCTCGATTTGGTATGCGCAATTTATGATTCTCAGCAAAGAATACCTACCGATAGTACATGAAAATGTCCGTTTTGTAATAATATGAAGAAATTGTGTTCTTTTAGATTTCACACCACAATGACTCCGTTCCTGGGAGTTCATTTTCACTGTCATGTCTCCCGTCTTGACATTTCCGTTCGTGTCACACCTACTTTGACAGGTTTCCAATAGGAATAGAACCACGAAAAGAAGGGGCATTTTGGTCGTGTGACACGTTACTCCGATGTACCAAAAACGATTTGTGACTGTGTGTCAGAATAATATGACTTCAAGCTTTTTACTGACCCCTACATAAAAGATAGGGTAAACAATTTTGATAACATAAGATTAAAAGCTCTGAGCAGATATTGATTTATACTAATATTATAAAGAGGTAAGATTTTTTGTTTGTTTGTTTGTACCAAATAGGCTCCGTAACTACTGGACCGATTTCAACCATTTTTTCACTAATAGAAAGCTCAATTATCAGGAAACAACATAGGAAAGAAAGAAAAGAAAGAAAGAAAGAAAATACATTTATTTGCTAACGTTGCACAATATAACAGACAGACAAAACACACACGGGATTTACACAAATAAAATCTAAATACTAACAATAAAAGTATATGCCTCCCGATACCTAGCAATATAGGCTATAATTTATTTTCATAAAATTAGAGATCCTTAAGGAAATCACAATAATGTAATACCCAAAGTAGCAAAATTTTGCCTATAAAATTCATTATTTGGCGTACGCTGAGAAAACTATTGATGATATATAAAAAATATGTACTACAGCACCTACAAAAAAGTCCGCAAGGAAATATATCTAACTATCATAGTTAAGTCACAATAGCAGCTTTTGTGTTCTAAAATGTAATTAGATCGCGTAGAAACAAAAGTTGGTTACATTCGTATCGTAGTATTAATTCTTATTCAAATAAATAGTTTTATCATCAAGGGTATTTATGTAGCAGGAAAATACTTTTTAATTCATTCGAATCAAACATTTAATTTCAAACATTTTCACGAGTATAAAATCGAAACTTACGCGGGCGAAACCGCGGGGTACAGCTAGTCTCAAAAAAAAGGAATTTAAAATAAGCTGTTTTTACCAACATATAGCAACATATAGCATGACGACGCGGAATTTTTGTTATGTAACGTTGCTGTTGAATGAACGTGTTGATCGGCGACAAACTACAAGTCGCGCGTTTTGTTGTGCGTCATCTGCGAGCTGCTGTGCAATGTTGCCAAACATGTTGAGCGTCACATGTTACGCCTCAAATGTTGCCTAATGAATGCATAGCTTTATTATATTATTTATAAGTATCATTCGTAATAAAAAAGTTAGAAATATTGGTGAATTCGATTCGTCTGCCACTAATCCACCCGCAAAGACTTCAGTTTCTTCCGTGCAACTGTGTAGAATTCTTAAAAAACATTAAAACCCGCAAAATCATGGTAAATATCCCGTTTTATTAAATGTTACGATCACAACCTTAATAGTTTCAAAAATTATGAAACAGCTTACTTGTCCATGGGATTTTAAAAGGTCACAAACATGTAAATTAAAAGTGGTGCCTTTTTTGTGTTTCACAATAAACAGTTATAAACTCCCGTAACTCGATTGGAAATATGAATAAGTATTATTAGATAGGCAGGATAAAACGCCTACGAGAGAGAATTTTAGTTGAATTTATCTAGAAAATTGTTGACGGCTCGAGTTAGCTTTTAATTTTTCTTTGATGAAAATGTTTCTTGAATTTTATAAGCTCAAGTTTCGCCCCCCTACTTTTAAATCTTTAAAGATTTATACACTGAGAATGTATGACCTTAAAGGGATATACAAACGTGAGCCTGTTTATTTGTTGATTATTTGATTTATATGACTTCAAAGGTGGTTCTTGCATCATTTACTAGGGGGCGCGCAATAAAAGATAGAAAACACTTCTTTTAAAATTTTGCCAAAATTAACTTGTAATTGGAGTGGATGGGAGGTTTTAGAATCGTCTTGGCAGAATTTAATTAACCCATCCTAGACCAAACATTGACTCTCTCTCTAGTTTCCTTCTGGGAAACAGTCGTGAATTTCTAGCAAGCTAAACACCTTTTATTTTGACTCTTGATTGCCTAGTCACTAATTCACGCAATGCTTGAATCTCAACGGTACTCGAATTAGCTTCCGATTTACCTCACCTGCAGCGTTAATGCGAGGTGTAAGAGTGCTTTAATTTTTAATTTCAAACTTTATGAAGCCAATATAAAATCGCACGAAGCTCACCGATTCGATAAACGTCTCTTCCTTTAGAAATAATCTAAATAACACTGAAATTATAGTGGGTTGGTTTTATTGTAAGATATTATTACGACTATATCACGTACTTTAATATTCTCCTGCTGACGTTTCGTGTTCCTCAGCACCTTAGCAGGACAATAGTAAAAATCGTAGTATAGTCGTAATAAATATTCTAAAATAACAAACAAAAATATATTACTTAAAAAAATACAAACTGAGTAATTGTTTTTTGAATAGTACTTACATGAATGAAAGCATCTTTGATAATCGTCAATGCGAATGACAGACAGGTGTAAACAGGTTATGGGTAAAAGTGACGTCTTTTTTAGGGGTTCCGTAGTCAACAAGGAACCCTTATAGTTTCGTCATATCTGCCCGTTTGCCTCTGTCCGAGGCTTAGCTCAGAGATTCAGGGATTCGTTTGCGAAATATAAACCTTTAAAGTGCTAATTTTTGTTAGAGACAAGAGTCATATTTATTTTTAAATAGATGAGTATTTCATATTGTAAAAACGGGAATTTTCGTCGAACGTCGAACACAATCGCCCCCTCCACTCGCGCGCCTTTATAACCGCGCACAACGTGCGGCAGCGCGTAGTGCACGGCGCGACGCGGAAGGAGAAAGTCGCAACCACTCACAACCACTCACTCTGATGAAGATTCTCGGAATGAGTCGAAACTTAGTCGGTGCCTTCACCGATAGTGCAGTACGTGAAAATTCCCGTTTTTACAATATGAATAGTCAAGTTCACGATAGTTTTTGGAATAAAAAGATGAGTATTTTTTGATAGTCACTATAATGAAAGGTTATACAATTAATATAATTAAATTAAATGTCACTAGATATAATTATAATTCTTCATTATACACTAATACAAAAAAACATAAGAAAACAACGTGTATTCTTATCAAAGGGTGGTTAGGTATGCCCCAGTCGGTGCGTAGACCTGTATCACTTTCAGGCTATATCGTCTAGATAGTCAGTTTGATCGCGCCTTTATAAATAAATAAATAATGTTGGACAATTTTATAGCATCATCTAGCCCCAAACTAAGCAGAGCTTGTGTTATGGGAACTACATGACTGATATTACTTAAATTCATTTTTTATTTGTAAATACATAAATATTATACATAAAAAACACCCAGATACGAGACAAATATTTGCAGATTATACAAACATTTGTCCCATGGCGGGAATCGAAACCACAACCTTCTTGATAATTCATAACTTGGTCATCATTGCGCCAAAAGTAACCTTTGGACTTGCATTTGAATATGCATATCTTCATGGTTTTATTATGTATCTGAAAATGAGCAACATCTTCGCGAGGCTTTTTTTTTATTCAAAATAAGTTCATTTCACACTTTAAAACGTGTAAATTTTAATTTCCCAAAAATAAATGGTTGAAAAATATTTCCTTGTAATCTATTCTCATTTTCGAAACTTCTACGAAGCTATGCGCCACTTTATGTTAACCATCTAAATTGTACTAGCAGCAAGGCTTTCAGTAAAGTTTCAGTGAATTACATACGAGGCACAAAGTAACTGAACATTTGGGGCCAGGCCAAGCTAGGTGGAGGCATTTGGGTCAATGCCCACCGATATGCCTAGCCTAAGTACACACTAAATACTTGTTAGATTTGAGTGGAAACCGAAGATAAAATTTTAAATTGAAATCGTGAACGCACGGCTAAATAAACTCTTTACCCATAACGATACAACGAATCTGATTACGTTAGAGGGACACCTGTTAACATAAAAAAAAACTCTTTTGCGCATCAGTACTGCACACTTATAAAGATTTTAAACAGTTGTTTAACTAAACAGTATTTTCAACTGACTTCAAAAAAAGAGGAAGTGCTTAGTTCGTCTGTATGCTGTTATGTGTTACTCGATATCTTCGCCAATTGAGTACTGATTTTAATGGGTAGGGAGGGTAGTCCCATAAAAATGTTATGGAAAAATTCCACCCCTAAGGATGAAAAAAATGGTGGATGAAATTTCATATTGGACTGATTATCAAGTTTCCGTTAATTGAAGTCGGTTTTTATTTTTTCCCTAAACATTTTTTGTGCTTTCTTCTGTTGAATTTAAATTGACACCTTTCGAAAAGAGGCAAAACAGTGTTTAGTTAATCAACTGTTTAATAATCTCTATGAGTAAGGTCCAAAGCTTGTAATAAGCGTGTTTGGAATTCCGTTTTTATGTTTTACTAGCTTTTGCCCACGGTTTCATCCGCGTAAAAAGTAGCTTATGTGTTATTCTGATGTATAAGCTACTTTACTTTAAAGTTTCATCAAAACCCGTTCAGTAGTTTTTGCGTGAAATAGTAACAAACCTTACAAACTGTCGCGTTTATAATAGTAGTAGGAATTGAATTGATAATGTTAAGGCCGAGTTTACTATTTTTTTCTATATGTACTTATTAACTCAACTTTTTACTTTTTAATTAGGTAAAATACCAGTTTGTACTGAAACTTTTATGTTTTCCGTACGTAACTATTTATTACCTACGGCTTCGCCCGGTGCTCGAATAAAAAGTGCTATTCACAAACCATAACGTTCTATATTTATCCAATTTTGTTCCAACCGTTACGAAAATTACTAGCTAAAAACATCCAAACATTATTTAAAATACTTATTAGAAGTATAGGATAAGTGTCTGTTTGCTAGTTTTTTGCCTTTTATTATATTCCATACATATTTTTAAATTCAACCTACTTCGGGGTGCGTGAAATGATTTGATAAAGGGATGAGAGGCCGAATACGGCTCATACTCGTATTGTATAATATGTTTCCGTCTCACGCCCTTCGAGTGTGGTCGCGGACGGTGTTCAAGAGGAAGTGCCTCTAAACGGTCAACGAAATGCCAACAGGGGAATAGTAAAGTACGTGGTATAATCGTATACCAAACCACGATAATTTCAATTGTGTAAATAAATAATGCTGGATATTTTCCGCACAGCATCATCTAGCCCCAAACTAAGCAAAGCTTGTATTGTGGGAACTACATGACTGATATATTAATTATATTTTTTTTTGTAATGTCATTATATTACTGAGATGACGGCTGATAGAGGAGAGTGGAAGAAGAAACGTGGGGTCGGCAACCCCACGTAATGTGGGATAAGGACAAGAAGATGATGATGATACTTTTTTTTGTAAATACATACATATTATGCATAGAAGACACCCGAGACAAATATTTGTAGATCATACAAACATTTGTCCGGCGGCGAGAATCGAAACCCGCAACCTTCTGCGTCTTAGGCGGGCTTTCGTCCACTGCGCCACATAGGTCGTCAAACTTATGTTTTTTTACCAACTTATGTTATTTCACTCTGAAAATGTATCACGTGACATATCGACAGCCAAATCAATCCAAGTTCTTTTAGATTTCCACCAGCACACCCGCTAATAACCAACCCTCTTTTTCATAATCACTCATTAACTTTAGCAGCGTGCTGAAAGTTGTCAGCCTCTATCCTTTGTTTAGTGTTAGAGAAGGACAGGGTTAGAGTTAGTGATCTGCTTAGTTAGCGATTAGAATAAGAGGGTATAAGAGGGTTAGAATATAACTTTGTCTATCCTCTGTAAAACAAAAGAAAACTTATTCAATCACCACTTTCGTTCCAATTAAAATTTAGTAGATCTTGTGGCCAATTATAGTGTCGGAGTTATTTAAACTGTCTGCGCATGACTCAGACATGATGTTCGATTTTGTAATCTCAACGTTTGACCTTTATTTAAGTTCATCATATGTGACGTCACCTTCTAAATAATATTACGTATGAGGACATCTATTATTGTTTGATAAGCTGCTGTCTCAATGGATATCCTCGAGGCGACAGCGATCGTCCTGAATGAGCTATCGGCGTCGCATCCTGACAAGGGTCCGCAGATATTATTGTAATGTGACGTTATTTTGACACAAATTGTGCTTTCAATATGTGAATAGTTTGATACAACAACCTATCTCTTAACATATCAGATAAGGTTATTTCTCTACGAACACGTATCATTGTAGTAAAAATATTACAAGTGCGTGAGTTTGGATACTTGTTGTTAATTATCTCCGTAGCTGATCAGTTTTTGATGAAATTTGAAAAATATTCGTGACCTAAAATAACACATTTAGGTAACATTTATCCGGCTACCATGTGAGCGAAGCCGTGGGAAGAATCTACATTTAAACAAGCCTACTAAACAAGTCAGAACCATGTACTTGCTTAATTTGTTGTTTTTTTATTTCATTTTATATTATAACGATACAGAGCAGTTAAATTTCATTCAAAATTATTCAGGCTTTACTGAATCAATTTAGATGAAATTTGTAACTGGTATTTTACCTTACATGTATATAAATATGAAACATAAAAAAAGGCACATGATATATTTTTTATTCCTTGAAATATAAGGACTTCATCACGCAGGCAAAGCCGTGGGCAGAATCTAGTTATAACAATAATTTAGTCTGCCAGAACACGTTTTAAACAATCTTTGTCTTTTTCCTATGAGATAAATCGACGCTCGAAACGAGGGGTGGGTTACAGCTCATTATAATTACGGAGGGGGTGCAAGGCGTTATGTTCAGCCCTTTGTTATTCTTGTTAGATACATACATACCTAGTATATGCTCTACAGTTTCAGTGGATGTTTATCAAACTTTATTTTTACCGAGCTCGGCAATTTTATCAGAATATACCTACTCATTTGTTTAGAAAACCATCCATGTTTAATTAACACAACTTTTACAAGGTTCTGGTAGACTTATAGAGCCAAATGGAGTAAGATGTTGCCATTAACTTATTTGAATAAAGTTTTCTAGTTTTAATTGAACCAAATAGTTTGTGTTCAATATAACGGTGATTGGCTTGCTATCTGTCACGTGGAATTTTAACTACTAATGCTTTGCACCAATTTTAAATCAAACAGCCAAAACAATTTGCTTAACAGATTTTATAATTATTCTAAAAAAGAAATCTCGTTGGGATTCGAAACCACAACTTCCCACTTAACACAGTGTGGGTTAACACTTTTCAAACCAAATAATCTTAATCTTGATTGGTCAGGACACTAGGACACTATTTGTGATGGACCTTTCAAAAGCGTATTAGGAACTTTTGGAGGCTTTTCTATAACTTTTCAATTGCGCGAGAACCTCTTGAGCAGTGGAATTTCACTCACGCTTCCTCCCAAGCATGTACAAATCTACATCTCTTTTTAATTTATATTGCCCTATTCAAACCCCTTCAATACGCGAGATGGAAGGCATGAAAAGGTGTCATTTAGACAGACCGAGTAAGATTGATGACAATTTCTGTAAAATACTGCTATTCACATGAAATCGTGAGTAAAAACTTTATAAATGGGACTTTACTATTTTGCTCGTAGAAAACTCGTAGAGGAATTCATACGTAGTTTTACATAAACATTTCATAACTATTTTAAGGACATCGGTCCTTGGTCATACAATTTTAGTAATTGAATTGTGAAAACACCATTGTCTTGATATTTTGCGTACTATTATTCCACTATTCGAAAGCTCAAAAATAAAACAGTTTTTGATCGTACTTGATCTAAGAATTGAATACCTAACATTAATATTTTATCTATCTTTTTACCTTGTTGGGCGTGCCTCGGACTACCTCTTTCTTGGTGATAAATAATGCTGGACATTTTCACATAGCATCAGCTAGCCCCAAAGTAAGCAGAACTTGTGCTAAATGACTGATATACTACTTATATACATTTTTGAAAATATTTTATACCTATTATTGTATACGTAGAAAATACCCAGACTCGAGATTTGCAGATCATATGTACAAACATTAGTCCTGCGGCGGGAATCGAACCCGCAACCTTCTGTGTCTTAGTCGGGCCCTCGCCCACTGTGCCACAGAGGTCGTATGAGTAGAGAGTACGGTATGTATCTGAGAATGTCAAAGGAAATACAGTAATGAATTTGTTAAATGACGTGCCTAATTTAATCTTTCAAAACATGACATGCATCGTAACACCGTAAGCAAACAATCCCATTTTAACTAAAAGTGCTGATTACTGTACGAAATTAAAAACAAACACGATCATAACCTTGTTTACAAATGATTCTAACACGGTATATTGGTGTTGCAAGCGTCAATAGGGTCCGATAACTGCTTACCAACAGGCGTGCCGTGTGCTTGTTTGATACTTTAGTTGTATATAAAAAAGCTAGTGGTATAAAACCTTACTTCAGCCGCTTAGCATGAGCACCCAATAAAATGTTTTGTCTACGAAAGAGAAGACCACCACTATTTCTGTCGCGTATTCTGTCAAACAAAAGAGAGGGACAAAATATGTTTTGTCTTCTCGGCGTTAGACAAAACCGTTGTCTTGGGCCTTCATGCTAAGCAGGCTGCTTTTTGACTTGTGTTAACTTTGTCAAATGACTTTAATTCATAGAAAAACTGATGGCGAATATTTTCCCTATCAATTGATGTTGGATGAATGAAATGTGAATATACAATTTTAATTTTAACTGTGTTAAACTATTTTTTTTTATTACCTACCATTTAACTCTAAAATGTTAAAAATAAAATTTTAATTTTATATTGCAATTGTTTTGTATGATATCAAAAAAGATCTATGTTTTACCTAACGTCACTACGAGGTGCTGCAAATGGTTTTAAAATATCGTGTTTTATAGATATTTTAAAAAATAACTGGTTTATATAAATTACTAGCTTCTACCCACGGCTTCGCCCGCGTTGTACCCGGATAAAAAGCCTTTGTGTTATTCTGATATATAAGCTATATTACTGTGAAATTTTATTAAAAATCGTTCAGTCGTTTTTGCGAGAAAGAGTAACAAACATCCATCCTCACAAATTTTCACGTTTATAATAGTAGTAGAATGAATGATCTAGACATGAGATATTTAAAACCTTTACTAAACCTTTTTGACTGTATGTATTTGTAGACTATTAAATCTAAAATTGATTTATGTTTGTTTCAGATAACGCTTTGAGAATCGGAATATTGATCGGTATCATATCATTCACCGATTGTGACGTTGTCACACCAACTGGATTTCAGAAAGACATACTAAACTACCAGAATAGTGGTGCAAACTACCAGAAAGACGGTCCAAGCTATCAGAAAAACGAACCAATTCCGGTGCCAGAATTGCTACCGGTATTATTAGGAAATGATACGAGATGTAGGATCTCTGAGTACCAATGTGCAAACAAGAAATGTATACCAGTCAATAGGTTCTGTGATAGCACGAACGACTGTGGAGATTCGTCGGATGAGCCGAGACATTGCACGCGTGAGTATTATATTAGCTTCATTAACTTTAGCTTTTAACTAAGCTCTAGTAAACAGAGATTTGAATGGGAGTTTCAAACGATGATGGAAAATCCTATGACGTTCAAATGAATTACCCTATTGTTTTTATTTCTGCTCGCGTTTTTATTTATCATGTGAGATAATTAACTTCAAGGTAACCCAACTTTCCAAAACTTTAGGTTTTCTTCAAATAAGATCTGGACTCATAATAAAATGAGACTCATAGTATTAAGAGATTGTAACATTCTTAGCTATAAATCGATTTCGTTTTCACATAAAGCCTCCAGTTTTCGGGAGTACTTTAATACATTCTATAGAGAAGTATACTGTACTCTAAAATATACATTCTTTATTTTAGAGTATCACTCGCACAACACCAATGTTCGGCGGCTCTTACGTGGGTGGCATTGGAAGCACAGCTTATTATTTCACTTAGCCATCATTATGATCAGCTGGTATAGGCCTAGTTTATAGTAGTGTATATCGTATCAAAAAGGCGTAGATGATCAAAAGTAAATACATTGAATTTTAGCCATTTCTAAATTGGTATCGTTTAGATTCACAAAGGTCAGGTAGAAAATAAGCTCGAGTGCTTTCATAATCCTTTTCCTTGAAACTTCACATGGCGTGGTGGCAGCTGAGAGTGTCAGGGAAAATATAATATCTCAGCGCTGAAATATGACGATAGAACTGAAACCTTGCAGTTCCACCTGCTATTCTGAGTAAGGATTTATTGGCGCTTAGAGAAATAGTCTTGAGAAGGGTAAATTCTTATTTTTCTAGTGTACTATATAGTTTGTTTAAGCTGTATCAAAGGAATAATAGATAGGAAATAGCCATTTTGGGATGTATTTTTTTGTCATTTTAAAACTAACAAACTTAAAATCGTTAAAGGACATTGGACCAAAACTGTCGTTGCATTAAATACCCTCACGTGTCTCATAAATGAAAAATGACTATAATGAAGCGCTTTAAAAACGAGGTTCCTTAAATTTTTTGTTAGTAAATAAGCTCTTGTAAACACAATACACCTCAATTTATCAGTTCAAGCAAACAAACTGTAACCATGTGAAGGGTAGATTGCACGAATTATAAGATTGATGACTATAATGTTTTTCTTTTATTACCTAGTGCAGTCTTTGGACATCTTTTATTTTGAACCTTAGTTTTATGAGTAAACTTTTTCAAAATAAATACCCAACAGATCATACATAGTTCTAACCCCAAACTAGGATTCCCTGTGTCATATTAGCACAAACGCTCAGACCCGGAACGAATAAACATGCAAAAAAATATCCCACAGCGGGAATCGAACCCGCACTTCTTGCATCATTTATGAAGCTGATTATGTTTGTTTGGTGGTTGCTCACCAGTTGCTGACGGTTCCGACTTGGTTTTTCTGCTATAATGTCAAAAAAGCTCCCAACCAATTTAATTCAATTTTATTTAAGAAGTGTTGAGTTTTGGAGTTTGAGAATTGTTCGTAATGTTTTATTTATTTACTTTAATTAATGCGGGCATTTGCACAGTATAATTAATTGAAGATACTAACAGATTAACAATTAAATAATAAAATTGAGTCAACTTTAATACAAAAATCATAAAAAGAATTACTTATATAAGCAATTTTTTTTTGAGTGCATTATGAACATATTGATTAATTGATAGATATTCATCCAATATACAAAGTATAGTAGAATATTAGTGTTAGGAAAACAGAACATAGACTTTGTAGCAGATACATACATACAAAATTACAAATATAATTTGTAAAAAGGTCTACACCTCATGTAAACGTATCCCTCTTTGATTTTAACTTGGTTATTGGTCAATGATTTATTACTCAGCGGTTCAATCCTGAGGTTTTTATGGCATATAATTATGATTAATTTTATGACTTAACGTGTGGCGTGGCTTTTTTACGAAGGTTGTGGTTACCGGTGATATAAAGGCCTGTAGAATGATTAAGAGAGAGAACAGTATAGTACTAAACAGTTTGTTTGAGACACAAAATAGCAATAGCCTGCTTTCTGTCGATAAACCTGGCCGTAAACTTAAACCGTGCATCATTCAATTTGACGTGTCTACGCAAGTGTTGATCAAGCAAACTGTCCAATTGATCCAGTGGCGGTGGTAATGGCAATTAAAGAGAAATGGTTGTCGAGTGGTTGTCAAAGTTCTTGTGAATGTACTGATGCCATCGTGTAAAATTATGGACACACTTCAGCTTGGTTGTTGCTTTAAGAATAGACTAGCTTCCCACACTTTGTCCAACTAGTCATTTCAATACTACGCTAAAGACATCAAATCTCTGAATGTCGTTTGAGCTGTCCTTATTTCATTCAGTAAATCCTTTCAAGTGGAAAATAAAAATCTTGTAACACACGATCCGACCTCGCTTCGATCGCGCTGTGTATCTGTGGGCTGTGACCTACAATGGCCTTTCCTTTTCTATTACTATTGGAAATACGAGTAAGCGCTAGAAAATATTTTTCAAACAGACTACTATACATTTACCATTATTATCTCTACAGTAGTTATGTAATAAAAACTCTGATCGATCAAATAATGCGAATCCTTTATGAAATATTTAGAAATAAAATTTCGTAGAAATCGAAAGTAATTTTATGTATGTAATATAATTGTGTTATCTAATCGCGAAAGTTTGAAAAATATTATGTACTAGCTACAGCTACTACACATAATAAACTAAAATATTATGTACTAGCTACACCCGCGACTTCGTTCGCGATTGGCATCAATTTTTAAAGTACCTCCTTTCTAACAAAAAAAGAATAATGAAATTGGACTGCGCGTTAATGAATTACAACTAAGTACAAATTTTGAATTTGATCCACTCTCCCAAGGGAACTGTGCTGAATTTCGGGATAAAAAGTATCCTATGTCCTACCCCGTAATATGAACTCAAATCAAGCCAAGTTTAATTTGAATTCGTCTAGTAGTTTCGGCACTATGCGCGGCCCATATTCTGACAGACGGACAGATTTTTTTTACATAATATCTTCAATGTACAGAATTTTACCTGTTACATTTTTCTTATATTATAGACGTAATATTTTAGGATTAATAGGTATTCTTTTGGATCAGACGAGATTTTTGTTACCTACTGTAGATTGGAAAACGTCATACGGAAACGTCCACATTGGCTTAATAATAGGCGGTACTCTGATTTCCGAGCAGCAGGTCGTGGTTTGAAACCACATGGACAATCACATTTGTCCACTTGATTTCTTTGGCATATCAACATGTGTTCAAAACGGTGTAAAAAAACATAGTGACAAAACTGGCATAGCCTAAAACCAATACGTAGACATAGTTAGATACAATAACCGGCGATAGGCTTGCAATCTGTAAAACTATTGGAGTAATATGAGATTTAGGCTTGGGAGCCTGTTTGTGTGTTTGTCAACATTTATTTTTTAATATTAATTCCAGGAAAAAATAAACACAACAGTTTTTTTGTTCTTTTAACTAAACTAAACCACACAAACAAGTCAACTGTAGGTTATAGGAACCTAGAACTAACACAATTTGTAAAATGGCTGGGCTGCTGCCAAAAACAAAATGGCGGAATAAAGGCGGAAATAGTCTTATAAACTGGGTAGGTATGCTGAGCAATTTACGGAAAGATGACGTAATTTCGTTCAGATTTTAATGCATTGTTGTATTTTCACATCATTTATCATTAACCGATTTCAGAAAAAAGATATCTACCGATCTCAATCCGGAGTTTTTTTTTCTTAAATAGCTTTTTCTTTTGAGCCTAAGCCTTGCTTGTTGTTGTTTGTAAACTCACAGCATTCTTCAAAATTAAGTATCTGTATGTGGTGTCTTAGTAGGTATAACTACTAGTAAGTAGGTATATTATATCATGCCTGTTTACTAATTCAAACTATTCGGAATCTGAAGATGAGGGTAGTTGCGGCTTCTGCCTTTGTTTCTCGATGGTAGCTCCATATACTCTAGTCAACCTATGACCACAACGGTTGCAACATAACCGAAACGTTGGAAAAAGACAAAAAAGGTAAACGCGATAAAGACCCGTATACAACTTATACAATTAAGGCTTATTAAGGGTTTATGAAGAGTTACAAACACGTTAGTATCACTTCGAAACAGTGACCAGAGCGTCTATGATGAGTTAAATATACGTTAAAATATTTTTTTTACCCTAGTATCGTTTCTCATTTCCTACTGCTTAATAATTTCTGTACCATGTAAATTTTTGTGTTGATTAAATATTATCTTATCTTAAAGATACGATCACTGTTTTGATATGTTTAAAACTCAGCAGATCCTCGGCTTGTCCATATTATTGTACCGGCTCCTCCGAAGAGGTCTACGCAACGCGTGCTACGTGTCTACGGCGTAACAGCAAATCTACCAATCTACAATCTTTCTCATACATTATTACCAATTTAACTCTCATTCAATCTCGATCCATTTAAGGGCAACAAAAGGGACACAATTCCAACAATATGAATAGAACAATGGGTATAATAATTGAGTTTCTGAACGGGAACGGAATATTTCCCCATATGCCGCCGTTTCTATTATACCCTCTCAGAACATGCTTCTGCAGGTATGAATAACCTTCGATGTAATAACGTTACATACAGGTAGATACATCAAAATTAAATAAACCCCCAACTTGCAACGTGGAATGCTAAGTACTATGAAATAAACTAAGGGACCACTATATAATTAAGATCGAAAGCCTGTTTGTGTGTTTCATCATTTCTATTTTTATAGTACTTCTAGGGAAAAAACAGGAGCAAACGTTTTTTGTTTATTTAATCAAATAAACCAGACAAACAAAACAACTGTAAGTTTAGAGAACCTAGGATACATACATAGTCCTGACCTCACACTTCTAGTGTGTCCCTGTGTCGTGGATATCAGGAACTACGAGAACCTGGTACTACAACTCTCAAATCCGGAACAATTATCTGCAGAACATGCAAATATTTGTCTCGCAGCGGGAATCAAACCCGCAGCCGGCTACTCGCCCGCCACACAAACGAGGTCGCCATCATGGAGTGAAAGTAAGAGTAAACATTGTCTATTTCCACAGTTGTGGCGCTTTCGAATCTGAATTTGATGGATGAGTCTGCATATTGTAAAATAATACAATATGACCCTCGTAGGATGATTTTGGAGCTTTCAAAGAGATTTATAGAAATAAACTTTTTAAATAATTTTAAATTTGATTTAATTGATTAATTTGGAAACACTTCAGTAATGATAAAAAGGTACATTGAGATGATGCAGCCGGACGGCACAGAGACGGCTGCTTCAGCATTCTAAGAAAGCGCTCAGAAACATATATACCTGTATGTATTTATGTATATATTTATACTATGTACCTATTTATGTATTATATTAAATGAAAATTTGTGCTATTATTGTATATTTTTTCCCGTTTGTGTACATGTAACCACCGCTATTTATCAGCTGTCCCTATCCTCAAAGGTTTGCTGGAAGAAAACTCTTGTTAGGGTTAAGCTCGCCTTTGTACATGTCCTATAATGTAAGCTTTTTTTCTG
Organism: Perizoma flavofasciatum; assembly: GCA_958496245.1. Taxonomy (NCBI): domain Eukaryota; kingdom Metazoa; phylum Arthropoda; class Insecta; order Lepidoptera; family Geometridae; genus Perizoma; species Perizoma flavofasciatum. Next base: position 3,661,362 of record OY292425.1, on the reverse strand, counting down.
TATTATCTGTGTGTACAATAAAGAACAATTAAAACTATTAATTATAAGTCAAAGTCAATAGGTTTTTATTCATTGAAATCACAAGGATCATATAGAAACGTCAACTTACAAACTACGAGAATTTAAAATTTGAATACTTAATCTAAGGCAGAGAGGTAAGGTTCAATCATAACCAGATATATACTAAAGCGCTTAACTGCTTTTAACTGTTTTTTAAGTAACTTTGTTACTAGTACTAAGTGATAATTTTTAGAAAGCTAATGAAAAACAAGGCTCGGCAAAAAATAACAAAACGTTTTTGAATCCCTATCGCGTTTTTGAAATACAGTGTAAAAAGATAATCTAAAGATGGATCTATCACTTGGCACTGCACTGTGTCAAAAGAAATATTTGCAGCGCTATTTTAATAGATTTTATGAACAAATTATATTCTTCTCTTATTCTGTCACTTATTTTCCATAGCAAATTTGTTTACTTTTATTTGTTTAGATTTGTTGACTGTACTGAATATAGTTAGGTTTGTAAAAAAAACAAAAAAGTGGGTGGAACGGTCCCTTCTAGGAATGAAAATAATATAAATTTTGAAAGTATTTCCAGGGACCGGCAGTCCATTTTATTCGGAGTCCATAACGGTAATGACCCAAAACGCGGACATGTGCCAAAGATAATGTTTGAAAGTGTATTTGACTAGCCCTACTTAGTATCTGAGTATCTCCGTCATGGGGATTTCAGTATTGAGCGTATTTGTCTTTGATATTTTTATCGTGTATCTTTAGGTGTAGTGTAGTTTAGAACCCATAAGCTGAAAGTATTATGGTTTACGATTGTGCCTAGCCATAAGTTGTCTTACTTGAGTTTGCCTAGTAGAAGTCTTTGACCTATTTACCGAGGGGGCTATGGATGAAAATTGTTAGAATAAAAGTTACTAGCTTCTGCCCACAGCTTCACCTGCATGGTATCCGGATAAAAAATAGCCGGTGAAAAGTATCTCTTACCGTAAAGGTTCGTAAGAAAAGCATTAATTCAACCATTTTTTCGTCGATTTAAGTTGCAATATTTTGTCTTCACTAAAAGCCCTTTTATTTTAGCGGGATAATATAAAGCATATTATTATGCCCACCCAGAAGGTCCATTTTAAATATTGGTGATTTTTTTAAGTTGGATGTTTTGTTTTGAAGACCTCCTAAATCCAAACTTAGAAACTTAGAAACTTTACCTCCTTATAATATTCATATTGATAACTAAAAAAGATGACATACTCGTAGATACTTACAGGAAAAGTTTTAATAAAATACTTAACTGGTCGACGATCATGTCAGTTGTAAAATAAAAAATTTAGTCGTTTAGTATTTCACTAAGCACAAAATAAGTTTTATACCACGAATATTTCTAACTAGAATAAAAAAAATTGCACGCTGACCCAAAATTTGTTGCATCTGTGATTTTTTCCGCATTATATTTTTTTATGTCTCATGAGAGCAGGTTCAAAATCTAGGTTTTAACTAAAAACGGCGTCATCTTGTAAAAGAGTTCGTTAGTTTGTTTACATAACTTTAAAATATTGCACATACATTTTCAGCTGAAACTTGTGCACTGATTTATTGCAAAATTTTAGAAAGCAGAAACCATACGAAAATATGTATTATGTAACATCCCAAAAATATCAGCGTCCCGTGGTGGATTACTTTTGAGATACTATAAAATATTGATAAGTTTTAACATAAGCTTTCCCAAACCCTTTTGCATACCTAATTAACATCGATATTGATTGTGAATACGGGGTACAATAGTGCTATCTAATATTAATAGTATAAAAAAATTATATAATAATCAGTGCATAACAAAACTCTCTACTCCTCAACGGGAGCAACCGGAAACTAATTCCAACTTTTGCAGTAAAGTGTTTAGTGTAAACTTTATGTTTATGATAGCACTCGCTTAATTTTCACGTTATGTGAAAACAGTTTGGCCATTTCGGAATATCTTCGTTACTTAGTATAACAATATTTATAACTTCTGCCTACGTCTTCGCCCGCGTGGTACCCGGATAAAAAGTAACCTATGTGTTATTCTGATGTATATGCTATATTACTGTAAAGTTTCATCAAAATCCGTTCATTAGTTTTTGTGTGAAAGAGGAACAAACATCCTCACAAACTTTCACGTTTATAAAATTAGCAGGATTATGCCACCTTATACAAAAAAATACAAAATTCTTTATTTCCAAAAATGAGTTCCGCCTGTATCGCGGAAGCCCAGATTGCGTTAAACATAAAAAAATACCACATAGAGATAACAAAGGTACTTATAAAAAAATAATAAAAAACATCCTGAGAAAAATCTAAAAATGCTTTGGTAAGCCAGGCAGAATTAGGTGTATTAGGATATTGACTGACATTGCTGAATTGAGTCTCTAATGCTCGTCTGCACTTAGTTTAGCCTAAGATTTAGGTATATCTTACTGTAATTTTTTTACAGAAATGTCTCAAGTCTCTCCTTAACCTTTAGGTAACTACTAAGTACAAGAATGATTCTTAAAATTATTATCAGCAAGTCAAACATAATATCTGAAATTTAATATTTAGATTGTATGCCCGGTCCATTTCAGCATGTTCCATTTCATCCAAAATAATTATGTCGAATCATTCCAATACCATCCTAAATCTATTAATTCTTCGTACACCTTTTATCTGCAGAAAATTCTTTCAGAATTAATATTCTTTGAGCGGGGTGTTATTAAATTTGTGTGGCTAAAGTACAATGCTGCGTTTGGGGCCATGTTAATGGTTTAGGGGAAATCCTTATAACGACGGGACGACAGGTTGACATAAAATGCGACCTTATCGATCATCATGAGCCCATTATATAGTAGGAACTCGTTCTTAAGCAAGAGCGCGATGGGCGGGGGTCGCCACGAATTAGCTACGAGAAATGACTAACTATTTAATTAGGCCAAACGGATTTTGAATAAACATTTTTGATAGTCACATGCCATAGTTTGGTACAGTTTGTATAAAAGGTAAAAAAATAGTTACTTTTTGAGTGCGCAAACTACCCGAAAAAAATGCGCTGCGTGGCATAATAATGCTGGACATTTTCCATACAGCATCATCTAGCCCAAAACTAAGCAGAGCTTGTATTATGGGAACTACATGACTGCTTAAGCTTGTCCAGTGCACACAGTAGCTGTAGCCAAATCGGTGAGAACAAAATGTTTGACCATATGTATTTATTTTACTTTAATTAAAACTGTTAATACCAATTACAAACAAATCATTTTCCAAAGATTTACTATATCAAATCCTAGATGGATTCTATATCAACAAATAAGTCGATTCTATCTAACATCACCACCAACTAATCTATAAATTATGCATGTGTTTACAAAAAAAAGTATATGAGTAGTATGTATCAATCATGTACTACCCATAATACAAGCCCTGTTACTTTGTGGCCGTGTGAAAATGTCCAGCTTAAAAAAACCTAGGGTAAAGCACGTTTCCGAATGTCATCGTAAACGGAGATCGAAAAAATAAGACTGTCTACCGCTACGTGTCGTTCCCATCCCGTCGAGATTTAAGTAGACGAAGAAGTCGCTAATAGGATCACGTGGTTCGTTTATTTACCTGAGCGACCCGGATCTTGGATGAAATAATAAAGTGAGCACTTCTGATTTTTATAGGCATAGAGAGCATGTAATTTAACGCTCAGTTTGTTTATAGAACGTGTGAAGGAAACTCCTCAGTGAAATTTCCCGTGAAAGTGAACGTTTTTTTCTGAAAATAACAATTTATACCTTTATTTTCTCGAAAATAGTTTGATATTGCTTTTATTAATATATATGCTATATTACTGTAAAGTTTCATCAAAGTCCGTTCATTAGTTTTTGTGTGAAAGAGGTACAAACATCCTTACAAACTTAATACCCTTTAATCAATTACTTTATGTTGCCTTCTATAAACATGTTTGACTGACGCGCTCTGGTTCTGTAGTCATACCGCTGATTTAATGAATTTCAACAGCAGATTTTTAACACCATTTCTTAGATGAAAATTACCTCATGTCCAAAAGTCGTTAAATATAATATTTTATTTTTTGTATAGAATGAAACACAAAATCTTAAAAAATAGATTAGTAAGCTAACCCTTTCTAGGTACGGATATTTCACATTTCAATATCCTAGGACACTCCTATATTGTTTAACTTTTCTCCAGCATACAAATAATCAAGAAATACAAAAATATAAATAACATGGTAGCTAGTATTGGTACAATGAGCGGTTTTATCTATCCATTTACGCCGGTAGTCTGGGAAAATCAACGTTTAGCTTGTAAAAAGAATAACCTTCTACTCGGAAAGTCTTCAGTTAGGTAAGTCAGGCAGGAACGCTGCCACCGGCAGATTAAATCCAGCATTATTAAGTTTTAATGACGTCGACCACAATGGTCCGCTTCGAAGCGATAAAACAAAGGATAATGGTTCCTGTGTTGCTCGTAATAAGATAAATAACCGCAATCATACCAAGTGTTATCTAAGGGTCAGTTCAGATAGTGGAGGCCGTTGCAGATTCACAGTGCTAAAAATAGCTGTTGGGATAAACTATACTGTAGAATGAATTGTGGAGATTTTAACTGCGTGCCAATTCCGAAGCAAAAAAACTAAAGCCACCAATATAGCTTGTTTTTTTTTATGACGAGAAAAATAGTAATATGGCACACCTGATGAAAAGCACTTACCGTCGCCTATTGACATCTGTAATACCTGGGGCATTGCTGATACGGGCAGCTTTCAGAATCAACTAGTTGAAGTTGCTCGCAGAGACAACAACCGCTTGGGAAGAAAGGTCCTCTAATGGCGACCACCAACCGATAGACGCAGTGTGAGAAGACTAACACGATAGCCTAATGAAAAATTAAAAGTTTCGGGAAGTCTGTGTATGCTGTAAGCTTAAAATTGTAGTTCAAATTCTCTCACCTCTTAAGAAGCCTGAGTTTGATGAATTGCCCGTACAAATGTAATACTATAGTCATTTGCAATTAGAGCTTATTTCCACCATGTTATGTTATTATTTGCCTTCGAATAGTATTTATCTACGTACCTTGCTATATATTTTTTAAAAATACTTACCTAAAATGAAATGTAAACTAATCGCATTTTGGGTTATTTTACGTCATACATGACATGTTTTCTTCTTATTTGTTTCGTATTAAAAACAACAAAACCTTACGTATCGTTTGGTTAGGTACATAGATTATATTGTCTAGTTACAGAATAACAACACAATGTGAAAAATACAACAAGTTTTCATTCATTTTTTTTGGTATTACGGAACACTACCAAATTTATAACAAATTTTGAACGGCTAATATTGCTATCACGCAAGCAAGGGCGGGCCTGCATCAGTCAAAAAGAGATAGCTTTTTTTTTTGTCGATTTTAAGTTATGAGCACTGTACGTGGGATCCTTAAGGCGAGGCATTATGTCCAGAAATTAACTTTTTTATATAACTAAAGTGGCAATTAAGTATACGACCTATCTGATGGCAAGCGGTTACCGTAAACTATGTACGCTTGCAACACCAGAGGTATAACTCGCTCGTGCAAGCCTAATAGAAGTATCAGGCAAACATTTGCCTGATACTTCTATTATTGCTTGCATTGGCAGAAATTCTTTTTAACACACTTATATTAGTTGCTCGTACTGGAATTTAAGATTTTAAATAGGTAACCCTATTTCAAATCTTAAATTCCAGTCGCAGGTTCTCAGTTGATCACCTAAATATTAGCCCATATAAAGCATCTTATTCTGATATTAATTGACAATGCGTATAGGCAGCAGATAGAAATATTGTGACATGAGCACAATTTATTTTAGTTTTATGATTTGTCATAAAAACATCATTTATTTATTAGTTTTTGTGATTTGACATGAACATAATTCATTTTAGTTTATGTTTGTAATTGTGGTTTGACAATGCCTCTTTACAGTGGAGCAATCCTTTTAAAATTTTATTTGTATTTTATTGTATTGTATTGCATAAATTCTCTGTATGATATTTTTATTAATTTCAACGAATTTATTTGACCCGAACCCATTCTGAAATCATTGTATGTTGTCGGTTTTAATGGTTTTAAATAACTGGCTAGATTCTTTGTGTATATATCGTTATTCTAATTTGACAAAACTAAGTGTACTGTAAAGTTTCTAAGGTGAATAAATGAGTATGAGTATACCTACACATACTTGTAGGTATATATATACCTACTAGATAAACTATCCTTTGTGGTGTGCTTCTAAGTGGAATGGCCCTTAGCTGAAATTAAATAAAGTATGAATGAAGTTGAAAATGAATCCCGACGCAGATGCAGTGGTTTTAGCGAAATTAAATGGAGCTACGCTCGTCTTTTTGAGCTGAATTTGCAGATATTAATTTAGTCAAGAATTTCTGAGTACTTATGAAAGTAAAGTGGAATCCTACTTTCATAAGTACTACAACTTCTGTTTTTCTTTGATAAAATATGAGCTCCGAAAATAAGCTTGATTTATCTTGATACATAAGACCTCTGAATTAGAGGCTTTTGAAGGCAATGTCGATTATTGCCTCAAAGGTGATCTACCCATATGTGATATTCTACCAAATATCATCGATATTGGTTTAGCTGTCACGTAGATTATTAGCAACAACCATCCAAACATCTATACTTTTGCATTTGTAAATATTAAAAGAATATCAAAGACCAACCAATATCGAGTAAATAATCAATACCTTGCGTTTATTTTACCTTAAACACCGTCAACAGATTTTTTATTCTGCCTGCTTGAAAATGTCATGCCTATGAAATTAACCCACAAACAAAATCCAGCTCGATTAATTTCAGCACACTGATTCATTCACTATAGACACCAAGCCCTTCTTAAGACTACCCTTAACCATGTCGTTCGATGACCTATCATAGAGTGGCACTACAAAAGTGCTAGCCACATACCTTTTGATGAATACTCCTATAATGACAATTTAAGGATCCGGCGTGCAGCGCTCATAACTTAAAATCGACGCGCGTCCAAAAATATAGCTATCTCTTTTTGACTGATGCAGGCCCGCCCGTGCTTGCGCGATAGCAATATTAGCCGTTCAGAATTTGTTATAAATTTGGTGGTGTTCCGTAATACCAAAAAAAATGAATGAAAACTTGTTGTATTTTTCACATTGTGTTGTTATTCTGTAACTAGACAATATAATCTATGTACCTAACCAAACGATATGTAAGGTTTTGTTGTTTTTAATACGAAACAAATAAGAAGAAAACATGTCATGTATGACGTAAAAATATCCAAAATGCGATTAGTTTACATTTCATTTTAGGTAAGTATTTTGAAAAAATATATAGCAAGGTACGTAGATAAATACTATTCGAATGCAAATAATAACATAATTATGGTGGAAATAAGCTATAATTACAAATGACAATGGTATTACGTTTGTATGGGCAATTCATCCAACGCAGGCTTCTTAAGTAGTCCTTATAATTATAAAAATACATTAGAAATATGAGTACTAATGTGCTTGCAACAAAATGTCAAGCGTGTACTCATATCAACAAAGAGCTTGTTCTGTTCAATGCTTTGTGCTGTCTTTTATCACATTACGTTGTTACTCCATCACCGTTATCCTCGATGGAGCTCTTTGTGGGGAAAATGTGCATTACAATAATAATATTTGGTTTCTATGGTATAAAATAATAAAATATAACTTTTAGGAAAGTATTTCAAATAAAAATTGGCTATGTAGTTATCATTTTAGGTGTCAATAGAAAGCTAAAAATGAATAAAATAAGATACGACTAAGGGCCAAGCCACACGGTGCGTTACGGCAGCAGAGCGGTGCGCGCCAACCGTACCGCGCAGTAAAGTTTTCTTTGCATTGGGTGATCCACTGCAGTGCGGACGTTACGTTACTAAATAGTGTCTCTTACAGCATGGAATTTCATACAAAGAATAATGAATGGCTCAAGTTGAGGTGATAACGGGTTGATATGTGTGCTATAGTATTTATAGAAATTCTTGAGACAAAGTGGAGAGGTATGCACACCTTAAGGTTGGAACAGCTGTGGTACCAGAATGACTGTCTTGTCTTTTGCAAACGCGATAAAGACCCGTAAAAACTTATGATTATTTGTACTACGAGAACTTTAAGGCGTGTATCCCTCTCCACCTCGTCTCACTTATTACTAGCCAGTCGTGTGGCGTGTGTCATACCTTTTATACATATTTCATTGTAGGACGCACCAGCGGCACAATACGCAGGCACAATACGCAGGCACTGCGCCGCCACCGTGACACACCGTGTAGCTTGGCCCTTAGTCAAGTAACTATGCTTGTGTAATCAAAAGTGTATTTTTTATAACAAAGAGTTATGCGGCTAAATAATTCAGCAGATTCATATTTGAGGTAGATATATTCATTCAAATTATGATAGAATAACGAGATTCCAATGGAAATAGCTCTGATGCCTGACCTGAAGGCAAATTACTGCAACATTGGTATTCCCATAGCTGAAACAACGCCCGTATCACTCTCCCAGACTAATTTACGTTTAGTGCTAACCCCTTCCCATGTTTACCAAGCTTGAGTTGTGAACTGCCTTCATTACAAATTCAAATTTAATGCCGTGCGGTTTATGTGGAATTTGTACTGGCACTCCGACTATTTAGACCTTTCTATTTATGATCAAAGTTCTTAGCTGCTGTTTTTGAAAAAGGCAAGCCTTGTTCATAAATAAATAAATAATGCTGGTCATTTTTACAGCATTATCTAGCCCCAAACTAAGCAGAGCTTGTATTTTTTTTTATTAGTCCTTCTAAACTGGACGTTACACATTACGTGCAAGTGATAAACATTACAAACAATAGCAGAGACGGTGTACATCCTTCTAGAAGTAGGCGCAACATGCAAAAGAGGTATGTCTAGGTGTATTTGATTTTAAATGGGTACAACAATTCTAAGATTAAAAATGTTGAAAATATCAAATAAAAAAAAGAAGATAAAAACAGTAAGATCATATTCTAATGACGTATGCTTACTATGCTTGCATACCTACTATTGAGTTTTGTTAGCACAGCTTATTTGATGTTGTTGACCGATGCACTGAAGATATCGTACAGATCAAGGTGATCGTTGTAAAAATACATGCGGTAAATTATGTAGTATTATGTTATTTAACGGTTGTATTATGGAAACTACATGACATTATAAGACATTCATATTTAAAAAACGGGAATTTTCACGTACCGTACTGTGGTGTACTGTACTGGTGTACTGGTGATGTCACCGACTCAGTTTCGACTAATTCCAAGAGTCTTCATCAGGGTGAGTTATCGCGATGCAATGCCTCCGCGGCTTGTCATGCACTCAATGACTCTGCACTCGAAATAAGTCAAAACTTAGTCGGTGCCCTCATCGATAGTACGTGAAAATTCCTATTTTACAACATTTATGATCAAATTCACGATGATTCTTGGAATAAAAAGCCAGGGCTCATTTTGGAATATAAGATTCAATATGAGATTTAAAAAATTTTAAACGATCGTGGCCTGGACATATTTGGATGATACATTAGTTGGTCCTGGCTGTGACTTTCATTGAACCTTGTCCGGGTTTCTGAGTCGGCTCCAAAATAAGAAACCAAGGTTGGTCACTACCTCCTAACCTTGTATTTTCCCAGTATATTTGTTTACGAAATGCCTGAAACAGAAACTAATCGCCTGTGTAACAGGAATTTTATAAACTTGGAAGTAATTCGTTCATTCCAACTCGTATGCAACGCTCGTGGCGTTGCAACTTTATATTGCAGTAAAGTTTGAACTATAGTATTCTGAAGAACAGTGAAACTAATGAACTAAATACCGTAATGCTTTAGTCGAGTTAAATGCAAACTAAATTACCTTTGCTTACTGACTACGGCATAATCTTTGTCATAGCTATCATAGCTTTGTCTTTTCCACACAGACACACACATTCTCCACATTAACCGAAATTATTCTAAAACGCGAGGAAACTTTTGGACATTTTGATTGATACTGCATGCAACAGCTGCGAAATACCGGACAGTATACTAAATTCCAACCAGAAAACGAGGATTTGTCGGAAAACAGCACATCTGGTATCATCCGTAATAATATTCGATTGGTATTACGGCCGAATCACATCGCAACTGTGTGGAAACTTGTCCAAAATATTAGCTAATTTGAAGAGAAGTTTTCAGTATAAACTGCAATAAAACAATCTGCTCTGTTGAACATTTTCACCATTTTTATTACAAAAACTATCGTGAACTTGACTATTCATATTGTAAAAACGGGAATTTTCACGTACTGCACTATCGGTGAAGGCACCGACTAAGTTTCGACTCATTCCGAGAGTCTTCATCAGGGTGAGTGGTTGCGACTTTCTCCTTCCGAAGGAGAAAATTTTCACGTACTGCACCGATAGTGCAGTACGTGAAAATTCCCGTTTTTACATTATGAATTTTCACCATTATTAGGAAACGGACCGCAAAATCGTCCAAATCTATACATAGAAAATCGTTGCGTGATATACTGACTGACTCACTGACTGGCAATCACCGCATAGCCTAAACGGTAAGTCCTAGAGACATGAAATTTGCACGAGTACCTTTTAATTTGTAGCGCTAGTATTTAATAAGCTGAATGTTCTGTTCATATAGTCTGATTTGGAGCTTAATTATTCGGTATTACAGGTAACAAAAGTCTGTAATACCGGATAGATTTGCGCTGAAATCTTTCATTAAAACTTTAGAAGATATAATTTATCAAATCTAGCCAACCCACCTATTACCCGGCGGTAATGTAGTGGTGAACAAGATTTCTAAGCTTCAAAAAACCTTATAGAAAATTACTCACTGATGATTTTTGTTTGTTATTAAAAATGTATATATTTCGATAAAAAAATATAATGGTTGTGAGCTCTTCTTTTAAGTTGAAATAACGTGTGTTAGAAGAATCCACTTCTTTCCGTACTCAAAGTAGAAAATAGATACTGTGTTATAAACCAAGGATTAATGCAAAAGAAACTGCAATTTCCATGTCTTACCTATACCTCTATATTCACATTTTCCTCATCTGCTAGACTTCTAATTGCGTCGAGCAAGTAAAGTTATTCACGAACACCTCATTAGAAATACTAGTCATTTTGTTTTAATACCAATTTCATAATTTCGGTCTGGATTAAAAACAGGTGGACTAGTTTGAAAAGATTGTTTACAAATAGTTAAAATGAATATTGTATTTTATTTAACCCTGTTTTTGCCTTATTGTTTCATAACTCCTAGACCAAGTTCAATGTTATGCTGTCGGATGGATTATCATAATAAAGAAAAATCTTCTATTTATATAAAAAAATAATTACCCTAATTATCGAAGATCATCACTTGAGAACGGCTCGACTAATTGGCTTTTTTTTGTGTTCGTAAGTGCTGGTCATTTTCCACAAAGCATCACCTAGCCCCAAAGTAAGCAGAGCTTGTGTTTTGGGAACTAAATGACTGATATACCACTTGCATACATAATGTACACACAATAATCGTGTATAACAATATGTTGATACATCCTACTACTATTATAAACGCGAAAGTTTGTGAGGATAGATGTTTGTTACTCTTTCACGCAAAAACTACAGAACGGATTTTGATGAAACTGTACATTAATATAACTTATACATCAGAATAGCACATAGGCTACTTTTTATCCGGATATTATGCGGGTGAAGCCGTGGGCAGAGGCTAGTATTATCATATATAGAAAACACCTAGAAAATATTTGCAGAATTTTGGATAACACGTGTGAAACCGGGTCACTAGTAAAAAATAAAAATTGATAACGACGTCATCGGTGGCCGACCACGTTGCCGCTAAACAGATTTCCGAGAGGTGAGGAAACATGCCATCACACTCTAGCTACGAGTCAAATTAAATGGTGCCGACCTTAGTATTTCCCTTTAACCTTAGTAACTATATATGTACATAGTTAAAGACCATAACGGCCTACAATTTTTGATGATATTTACGTTCTCATGTAAATATGTCTTTAAGTGAATAAACGAATTAAACCACATGTTGATGATGTTTTTTTAATTATGTTTGCCGTTGTATCTGTGAATGTATGTGTGTGGTCTGTCCTGATATAAACTGTATCTGTGAAGTGCGCCCGCAGCTTTCATCCCAAGCTGTTTGATGTGCGAAACAGTGCTGAGGTCGTTGTCTGGATGGACGAAATTCCTTGAACCACACATATGAATTTGACGAAGTATTTCCCTTTGACGAAACAGCGTTGCGCTTTCCACTGGTAGGGTAGAAATGTTTTTGATGTAAATGATATAATTTCTCTAATAAATGTATAATAAAAAATTTAAAAAAATTGCGTGAGTAGGTAACTGTTATATTACTGAAGTATTAAAAGAGTGAGTGATAAAGTGATTGTCACTGGGTCACTTAATAAAACTTCACTTGTTACTTTCAGTTTTTTTTATACAACTTATTTGGTGAGCAAGCATATGACCCAGTTGTTGGTAAGCGGTTACCGTAACCTATGGGCACTTGCAACACCAGAGGTACTCGTATCACTCGCGCGCGCCGACCCTGAGATATAAATGGTTAAAAACTCATGTGCATATAATTTTACCTGCACCTAAACCCTTCAAATCGGAACAAAGCCATGCAAGTAAAAAATAGGTATTGTGGACTTCCCCAAACGAGCTCTTTCAAAGGAACAATACTTGCAAAAATACAAGTAGGTACATACAAAAACCTATGCATTTAATACGTCTTCGCACAATATAACGACTGATTCAACTGTCTATGACGAGGTGTCTGTCCTAAGAAATAAAACTAAAAAGGAGAAGACAAGAAAACTATCGTGAACTTGACTATTAATATTGTAAAAACGGGAATTTTCACGTACTGCATGCACTATCGGTGAAGGCACCGACTAAGTTTTGGTAGTGCACGGCGCGACGCGGAGGGAGCAAGTCGCATTCACTCACCCTGATGAAGACTCTCAGAAAGAGTCGAAAATTATTCGGTGCCTTCACCGATAGTGCAGTACGTGAAAATGAAGATTTACAGTATGAAGAGAAGACAAGAAGTTAAGTTGACGACCTCAGTGGAGTGGTGGGCGAGTGAGATGGCAGAGTTGCGGTTTCGATTCCCGCTGTGAGACAAAAGTTTGCATATTCAGCAGATATGTGTCTCGTGTCTGTCTGGGTATTGTGGTACTTATGGTACTTGTAGTTCCAGATTCCCATAATATAGGATATCCTAGTGTATAGGGTCAGGACTATGTTTGGGATTGTTTGATGTTTTTTTTAATTATTTAATATTTATAAATTGCGAGTAAGCTACAGGGTACATACAATGGAGGTCAGATACCTCAACTTTGTATAGTATCTACCCGTTTACGAGAAACATTTATACCTAATTGTATTGTGTTTTTTATGAATAAGTATATAAGTATCTAAGTATGTGCTTAACAAAGCAAAATATTATTAAATTGGCAGGTACAAAATGAATAATTACATGAAATTACAAGAAATATCAACTCAGATGAGCCTATATCAAATCGGGCTTTCATTTTTTTTTATAATAATGCACATTTTTCATATAGCATTAAATAATTAAATTGTTTGCTAAATATAAAGCTCCTGGCACACAGACCGTGGTTTGGTGTGACTATTTTTGAATTTTATGACGATTCCCAGCCGGAAAACACCAGTCGGTAAGCTCGGGACTATAATTCAAGTGGGAAAATGCAGCCATTAGCACAATTGTCAGAATTCAGAGTTATCCAAAAGTGCGGGGCTACGTAACTTCCCATGTACAGTTGCCTACACCATTTTTTTTTTATGATTTACAGTATTAGGTATATTGCTCAAATATTATGCAATCATCCACTTTTGCCATAGTCTATATTTTTTTATTAACCTATAAAATAATGTTCATAACTAACACTATGTACATAGGTGTACATAGGTGACATATTGTACATAGGTGATACTGGCAGAAGTTGATGGTTATTTATATATTTTTGGGTTATGACATACCTAATTAACATTATTGTTTTGTAAATCAGCCATCTGCAATATAGAAGAGCTGATAATAAAAAGACAAAAAAAACTGAAAATGATAAAAACATTTATTTGGCACAACATGAGAAAAAAAAATGATTTCCGTTAAAAGTTTTGGCTACGTCATAAAATTATACAATACACACATTGGTGTAGGCGACTGTACCTACTGCGGGCATTATCCAAATTGGTAGAGGTTACCTCGCATCCAGACGCGGTTGAATAAGCTCGGAACGTGGTGTTAAACTAATGAAATTTTCACTACGACAAGCTTTCGTGTTCCCTTGTTTCCTTAATCAACTTCGGGAACATTAACTTATATTACAGGTTGATTGCCTTCCTTTGATTTGTGATGTTCCATTCTGTGGTTTGGTACGATTTCATACCAAAAGGAACTTAATCACCAAAGCAAAGAGATAAATACTCTATTACATACAATTTTATGAGGGTATGATATAAGAGCCCGGTCAAACTGACGCGTTGGCGGTGGTATTGCCAATCAAAGGAAAATGGTTGTGAAGTGGTTATCAAAGTTTGCGTGAATACATTGACCGTATTATTTTGTAGAAAGGGAGGCCCCTTTCTTCTTCTCGGCCACTTTATAGAGGACTTTATTGACCAATCTATTCATTGCTTATAAATCTAAAGCCCACCTAAGACGCAAAAGGTTGTGAGTTCGATTCCCGCCGCGAGACCAATGTTTGTATGATCTGCAGATGTTTGTCTCGGGTCTGGGTGTTTTCTATATAAAATATGTATGTATTTACAAAAAAAAATACATAAGTAGTATATCAGTCATGTAGTTCCCATAATACAAGCTCTGCTTAGATTGGGGGTAGATGATGCTGTGTGAAATATGTCCAGCTTTATTTATTTATTTTATTAGAAATAATTAAAATGTATATATACACCATATACATTTTTTGTTTATTTTTATTTGCTTTCTATATAATCTTACTGGTTGAGAACGCTTGCAGGCGGTCATCCCCTGCTCTTTCCGGAAATTGGTAACAGCTGCGTAGATTGCGCAGTAGTTACTATATCCGAGTCAAACTTATTTACATAATACGAGCTTGCGTAGAGAATGCGAGAAAGTACTATGTAGAGGCGGAGAAAATTGCTGAAATATAAAAATTGCGCCGCAAAAATTACTTTAGTTTTAACGAAAAAAACTACTTTGACGACATTTGTAACATCTCAGTTTCTCACTTAATCTCCAGTAAGTGGTTGTAGTTTGGATTTCTGCAATAATTACCTATTTTTAAAATCACAATAGAAAAGTTTATCTAATCTGCTTAGTTAGATAAATAGATACAAGTATCTGTTAGTTTACCGAATCGACCTACCTAATCACGAGGAAGGCGGTTTAACTTCCCTTCTGCGATCCTGCGCCCGGAAAGCCCTTCACTTAGCCATTGATTATACCAGACGTTACGTTAGTATTTTAGATGCCAAAAGCCATATAAAAGTTAAATTTGCAATGCATACGGCGAAGGAATTTAAAACAGAATCATTTTTCTGTCTTTCACAAGTACGTCTAGATATCTAGGTTTAGGTTTAGGTTTAAAGATATTTAATCTCAAAAAAGACACAGTCACTTACATGAGTATAGCTATTTAGCTTAATGTATACAATTAATAAAGTAACGACAACCGCTGGGGTAAACGTGTTCTTGAGTGGAGACCGCGACTCGGCAAACGTAGTGTAGGACGCCCTCCGGCCAGGTGGGATGACGATCTGCGAAAGACTGCAGGCAGATGCTGGATGCGGCAAGCTGAAGACAGGGCGCTATGGCGCTCATTAGGGGAGGCCTATGTCCAGCAGTGGACTAATATAGGATGATGATGATAAATAAAGTAAAATATTTTGTCGTTCGGTCTGTCGGTAGGGATTAGGGGACAGTTTTGCACAAATAAAAAGATATTTAGGTATATATTAATACAAATTAGTTAAGTACTAGAAATGAAAAATCTTATTACATTGACCAATTTTCCCTAACAAGGTATTTCCTAGACTTTTGTGCTCCGTTGCTGGCTGTATCATCGCTTACCATCAGGTGTGATTAGGGTCAAATAAAGTTCTGTTCAAACAGTATTATTGCCATAAAAGGAGTTTATTTGGAGAAGCTACCTACTTATCAACCTGTTATCCTCAACACTGCATTTTTTAAATGAGAAAAAGATGCCGACTGAGCTCTATGGGGACTCAGTGACCATAATTATAGTATACTTTGCAATATATTTTAACCATATAACATAGTGCATAGAGCTATGGTTGGCTCATTGCCCAATCTAAGTATCACCTCTCAGTTTACCCAGCACTAACAAGCCTACATCCAGGCTCATGCAAATGGTGTAAACATTGATTGGGTTTCGAACTATCGCGTGGCATACATAATCGAAGGCAAAGTTTGTGCCGTATCTTCGGTTCGAAGTAAAGTTGTAGCCTCGCCCCAGTTACACTACAAACTAGTTGATCGATATCTGTATTGAATTTTCAGTTCATTGTGCGCTTATCTTTTTAGTTGCGAAACTATATTCAGAAATAGATTAATGGATAGATTAGTATAGCTAGATGTGAACAGCCTTATTTAAAACTAGTTGTTGCTCGCAGCTTCGCCCGCGTGGTATGTTAATAAAAGCAGCATAAGACCGTCTCCAGGCTTCAAACTATCTCCGCCAACTTTTGAATGAATCGAACCAAGGATTACAATTTATACAGAGTTTAGAACTCAATTGCACACCTAAAAGGGTAGTTTTGAAAAAATAAAAAATACATGTTTCATTATTTACTTTAAAGTTTATTTGTACAAAGTTTTGAGCGAATCAAATATTTAAAGATAATAAACATCTAGGTACTCATGTTGCAAGCCCTGTCCTCTATAGCAACTTTTACTTGAATTGGTTGAAGAAACATTTTCAAGAAGCTTATGGAACAGCTTTCTGCCTTTGTTTTCTAGTAACAGCCTTCCTAGAAAACGCAGTGCGAGACAGCTTTACTAATATTCTTGAATTTTAAAGATTACATGAAATAACAAGTACCTTTCGTTTTTTTTCCGTATCACTTGTTTACTTTAGATCGACCCGCCTCTAAATTATTATGCAAAAACAAAATGTTGTTTAATACAATAACGTATGTAGACGAAAACAGAAAACCAATATTATCAGCTCGGAATTGAAACAAGATATAAATCAAATGAATCCCTACAATGGAACCTCAGCGAAAAATAATAAGTAAAAAAGGTTATAATCGTTCGGTAACGGGTTGGCATTGCGCCAGGCGAGATTTTACTCATTATTACTCATTATCAGACTTTTACTTGAGCTTGTACGAACCAGACTGCTGCATCGGAGGCGTTCTGGAATATTTCTGAGTCTAGGACTCTTGAATCTTAAAAATGATTGAAATTAGCACTCCTTCTTAGAGCCATGTTGGCCTAAAGGGTGAATGAATAAATGAATGAATGAAAATACTTTATTGTACACCATGAGAAAATAGATATAACTTAACAAAACTAAACTTAAAGTACGCAGTAAGTAAGTAAGTAAGTAAGTAAGTTAGGGCGGTCTTATCGCTTAGAAGCGATCTCTTCCAGACAACCTTTGGATGGAGAGGATTTAATGAGATTGTAATAATGGCTGGGGGTGTACTAATGTAAAGCATTAGTAATTTGAAAAGTGTGCAAGTAGTTTTAAATAGATACTAACAAATAGGTAATAAATAAAAAACAAAAAGTACCTAAGATGGTACCTGTACTTCCGATCAAAGCTCGTGGGTGCGAACCCCGACGTGCCAATGGATTTTTCGAAAAATTTATGTTTGCAACATGTGCTTAAATGCTGAAGATAAACATTGGTAAGGCAACTGTCATGCCCTAGGATCAAAAATTCGAAAGTATGTGCCAATATTTAGTGTTCCAATAATGGGCTTGCAACCTGGCACGTGGAATGCTTACTTCTTGCAAAACGTGGACATATGTATGTCTTATTTTATGTTTGGACGTGTTTCTTAATACCACCTACTTGTAATCCTTAAAGATCAGCGCACTGAGGATTATAGTAGTGAGCTTGTTTTTTTTTTGTTTTATTAGGAAATCCCTTAGTTTAATCACGTTTAATATTATTTGTTATCATAATGGCCTCGATTCTCTACTACACTACTAAACTTAATTTAAACTATCGATCTCTTTTACTGATAGTGCAAGCAAGAAAGAGATAGTTACAATTTTAGTGCTGTCAAATTAGTCAGATTTAAGTTTTCCATACAAATTTAGTCGTCATTTCAAAACATGCTGATTATAAACACGAAGAAAAGCAGCACGTAAACTGATTTGACAGGAGTAAAATTCTTGCCATCTCTTTCTTGCGAACACTATCAGTAAAAGAGAGCGGCAGTTTAAACTAAGTTTAATTAGTATACTATAGAATCGGCGTCATTGTTCCGTTTTCCCCTACTTGTTACAGAACACTAAAAAGGGTTGATCAAAACCCACTTAAGCTTAACCTTTTAATGTAAGAGGCATGACTCTATATTATTTTTCGAGAGTCACTGTCCATTAGTTTAGATCTAGCAGAATTCTTAATTCTAGATGTATTTATTGGTTTAGAAAACCAATTTGTCCCCACCTCGTTTTATCTTGTTTTGGTAATGAGTATTATGGTCGCGTGCGAAGAATCACTTTAATAGCAATAAATAGCTTACATTCACTTTGAAATTTTAAATTAACGTAGTTTTTAAGTTGATGTTTCTATATTATAATCCTTTTGATTTCAATGAATAAAAACTTATTGATTTTGGCTTTGGTACAGCAACTATTTTAGCCGTTTTATCATATTCGATTTTTGTTAGCGAAAACGGTTCTAGGTGTGTTAAAGAACCGTTTTCGAGCGGTTCTGTACAAACAGACTGAAATACAAGCAAACATACGTTGCTCATTGAATAATAATGGCTAATATTAAAATAACATAATCGTTTGGTAAAATATTTTAAAGGTCAAAGTAGGTATACGATAACCTATTTAAATCTGAGCACACAAATCTGTGATAGAATGCAGCAAAAATGCCTATCAATTTAGCTACGCAATACCTTTGTCAAAACCTTACTGGGAATTCCACACATTGTATTTCTGTATTGGAAAAAATAAATTTTCACGCTCTAACGCAGTCAAATTGGTTTTTTCAGCCGCCACAGCTGGATGAAAGCCGTGGCTTTTCTTTTAATCGACACACATCGTCACTTTAAGAGATATACTTTTTTATAAAATGGCATTGATAAAGGTTTTTTGTCCACATTAAAAGATGATCAAAGGGTCTAAAAGGTCGAGGTTCAGCCTGGCAGAGAGAAACATGTTTAAAAATCCTGCCAAGCAGCACCCATGAAGCTTACGTTTTTTCTCACCCATATACTCGTACAATGACTTGACCTGGTACTCGGTAGGTAAGGTTGAAGACTGTCGCCACCCGGTCTATTACTGAAGAAAATCACGTTAAAACTTTTTTCTTTTATCTTTTTTTTCTGAAGGTTCGTCGTGACTTTGTAGTTCAACTCCAAGTACAGCAAATGTGTTTAACGAGAGCGGGAAATGGCGGTAAATCGAATTAGCTAAGTAATCGTGATTGACCGGACACAACCTAAAGTCTTACTCGTAGAGATCACAGCCAACAAGCTTCTCCACTTATCCGACCCTATAAACAACACAAACGTAGATAGACTACGTGACGTGAACCTAACGTAACTGTAACTTGTTACGTTTTATCACGTTAACCACGTGTCCAACGGATTATGCCGGATGCGAACCACTTTACCCTGATAGTGTAAGCTTATGTGGTCCGATTCACCTCTCATGAGAGCTTTTGGATGTTGATCATGTTTTTAGATTTTGTAGGCAATATAGCTTTTGCTATAGCCAGAATTGACGAAGCTCATAACAATGCCTAGTAGTGTAGTTCTACGTACCGTTGATGGTGACACTGAGTTAAAAAAAACCTTGTGCCGGTATCTATCTCTTCTATCTATCTATCTATCACTTACTCATGTAGAGAAACTCCGAGCGTTATGGTATAGTAAAAGTACAAAAATAAATTATGAATGTCACATTTCTCTCAATGATTTACCGTGCTGAATGTTGCTCAATCTAATTGATTAGATCAATTAACCAGGTCATCGCGCCACGAACACTTTTACTTCATATTAGTTTTCTATCAAGGTCAAATTTGAGCCCCGCAGCTGTGCTTAAAATCCTTTACGATCACACGCACAGTTATGAGACCTATAAACCTGTAGTCCAGTTTCAAAATAGAAACATTTTCTAAGGAATTTCACTTCTATTTTACGAGCTACGCGGTCTATTAAAAGGCTTTCAGACTTTTTCAGAGGTCTTCAGTATATTTTTATGGCGAAGTTATTGCACCGTTTTATTGTTTGATGGTGGGAATATTTTTGTGTCCTCAATTTCATGGACCGATAGTTTTGATGGTTTTTGTCAGGTTTTCACCATTTTAGATACCTATCTCCTTTTTAGGGCCCCGAAGCCAAAAAAAGTCTGTCGATCTGTCCGTGGGTCACATTCCGATATATCTCTTAATTTAAAATGTGAGCGTAAGACGTGGGTATCAGAAACGATGAGTACCATGCAAATGTAATAGAATGAGGCTTATTTGGAACTAGCATGGTGTGTGTCGATATCTTAAGTGGTAACTACATGAAGAATATTAAATTTAAATGTGTCTAATAAAATCGGACTCATTCATATTGTAATAACGGGAATTTTCACTTACTGCACCGTGGTAGTGCACGGCGCGACGCGGAAGGAGAAAGTCGCAACTACTCACCCTGATGAAGACTCTCGGAATGAGTCGAAACTTAGTCGGTGCCTTCACCAATAGTGCAGTACGTGAAAATTCCCGTTTTTACAATATGAATAGTCAAGTTCACGATTGACACTGAGTCTGAATTTTATTCCAAAAACTGGAATAAAATTCGGACTTAGTGTCAATCAATTCATGGCGAGATTGGTCACCGCATCATCGATTAGAAGCGATGCCGGTTCGAGTCCCAATACTACTACTACTATTACTACTTGCAAAAAATGTAATGTTTGGACATGTCTCTGACTATACTCTACTATCGATCCTCAAATAACTGAGTTCATTATGGGGAATAAAGTTGTTTCATTATGGGGCGTTTTTTTTATACTAAAATGTTCACGCCAAAATTACTCACCGTACCAACATTTCAAAATAGAATTTACATAAACCACGTTAGCGCACTCATATGTTAGACATTATCGGGAACAGAATTACCCCCGGGAGCTATACGGAGCCGTGAATGCTTGTGATAAAACCTGCATTTTATAACCTGCCTCTGGTAAGGCCAGGACCATTTCCGGTATGCAGTAAGCTGATATTGAAGCTAAGCGTTGAGTATTAGTAAAATGTTTAAAAACGCTGAAATCCTTGAACTGTGCACCTAACGCAAAGATTTCAGAACATAGCTGTTTATACAGTGATGTTTTACTCCAGACGCAAACAGAAGGGTGTTATAAGATTAACGTGTATATCTGTTTATCTGTCTGTGGCATCGTAGCTCCCGAAAGAACGAAGCGATTTTGATTTATTTTATTTTTTCAAAGCCGAGATGATCAAGAATTTTCTTAGCTCTGATTCATTAGCCGTGTGAAGTTCATTACGCAATGGCTTGCGGTGTTTTTCAATAATTTGTGTCTTTTTAAAGACCACAAGTCACTAGAGAGCGCTGCATTAGACGATAAAAAACACGTCGGGAATTTAACAATTTTCCAAAAATTTACTTGTTATCTTTGTCTCATCACGAACGCTGGTTTCAGATGGGTCTGAAAACCAACACCGCACCTCAAACAAGCTCAAAACAAGCTCTTATTCCAAGATATTCGAGCATATACGTATTCCTTGTCGTAGATAAAAAACGCAAACCTTGAGTCTTATCACCAAGTCTTATTGCGATTAAATTCCGGTATATAATAAATCCCGCTTCAACGCCATAGCGTCCTCAACCGCTAAACGGGATTTGATATCTATGCCTGAATGGAATCGCCATAAGACTTGATGGTTATGCCCCACCTGCCACAAACGCCAACGCATTTTGAGCTCTAGAACCTTTGGCAGGCTATCCAGGGCATGTTCATCTGCGCTAATCCTGTTGTCGCGCGTCCGAACGGAAAGAACGCTTTGTACACCGCTCCATCGCGTGTCCTGAACTAATTCAATTAACATCTACAGCGGTGAGTCGGCAGTGGGCTACGTGCGATGTTTACAGTGACACAGAATATATATAGAAGCGTTGCTGCTGAAGTTTTACTGCAATGTCAGTAATCGTAGGCAGATGCGGCGCAAGAGGTTCGGGTTCGACTCCCGCTGTGGGACAAATGTGTGTATGTTTTGCAGATATTTTTTTCCGGATCTGAACGTTGTGGTACCACGGTACTCGTCGTCTCTGATATCCATGACACAAGTAATCCTAGTATAGGGTCAGGACTATGTGTCTGTTGGGTTTACTATTGTTACTTACCCGTTATACGACTCATATTACAATCGGTAGTATCATAATATATTGCTTCGCGAGTTATCATATATTTCCATTAGATTCACCGGATATGCATGGGAAAACACTTTTCACCATACTAGTTCTTTCACATTGGTCTATATTTCCGTTTCAGTGGCACCGTTCCGCAAAAATTGACTGATAAAGAGCTAGAAAAAACGAAAGGGCAGATGCTACCAGTGATTTGCAATCAATAATTATGAAAAAAAAAAATCCTTTATTATGTCATGTCGGATAATCATAACATTGCGACTACTATCTCGACAGCCTCAACATGGAATCTGCGTACTGGCTGGCATCTATAGTTCAACCGCACATATTCCTAGCAACCGAGTTGCTTCAGTCCCGTTTTATTAGCCAGCGGTACTGGTTTGTTTGGATGGTATGTGGGCGAATCGACCAGTTTTTATCATCGTCGATAGATATAGACTAAAACCGGTCAATAACCGACCAATTCGATCGGACCGGATAGATAATATGAAACGATTACTAGATAGTAGATATAACCGAAGATAGAGATAAAATTCAGTTTTAGTTCAGTTAGTTTATGTTCTTAGAAATTCTTTGAATATTTACACCATTTACTGGAAAGGATAGCTTTTACTTATATAATGAAAGTGACTTTTATAAAATTAAGGGGAGATTCCGAAGACGGTGAGGTGGTCCGCCATTTTACTTTTAGTTATATTAAGTTTTTGTTTATTTTGATATTTTTTGGTGTACAATAAAGTATTTTCATTCATTCATTAATTCGCTGTATCACGGGGAGGTGCATGTTTCCAATGCCGTCTTTTTGCTGTGGATTATGATAATACTAGCTTCTGCCCATAGCTTCGCCCGCGTGGTACCCGGATAAAAAGTCGCTTATGTGTTATTCTGATGTATTTGCTATATTACTGTAAAGTTTCATCAAAATCCGTTCAGTAGTTTTTGTGTGAAAGAGTAACAAACATCCATCCTCACAAACTTTCACTTGTATAATAATATTATAAGATTATAGGATTTCTGAATGTTTAACGTAAACTTAACAAGCGTTTATACAATTTCATGCAATGGAACCCCTTGTTATAAAGTCAGTACACGTCCATACACTACGTTATACTCTGCGTCCCTTTATTTTTCAGCAAAATACACATTTCTGAGGTACGAGTAGAGTTACTTGAAATGAGAATATTGGCATAGTGCCCATATTTTTCGGTAAAACATCACTGCGAAGTAAACAGGTCAGTGCCGAAGGGAATCAATGACTGATTATGTTTTGGCCAACCTTTGAAAACGTTGGTAGGTCAGGAACAAGCTATATAAAAACCAGCCAAGCTTTTGCTTTTGCGTAGCTTTGGAACGGTGTTTGACGCGATTTTAGATTTATTTATCAAAGTAATGGCGACATCGATAGTGCAGCGGGTGAGTAGCCAACTGTGACACATGATGGGCGGTTCCCGATGCCGGAAAAAAATGCATATTCTGCAGATACCTGAAACGGAATCTAAGTGTGGGGTCAGGACTATGTATGTACATATAGCGTGTTTCATTTATTTATTTGATAATCAAATAAAAAAAAATAATGCAGGACATTTTCACACAGCATCATCTAGCCTCAAACTAAGCAGAGCTTGTATTATAGAAACTACATGACTGATATACTACTTATATATATATATATATATATATATATATTTTGTAAACACATAAATATTATACATAGAAAATAAACACATTATATTAATCTTATATTGATGCATCTGATCTACCTGTCTACTATTGGGTCATGTAAATGTGTTGGTACCACACTGCTTCCAAATCATTAACATAAGGCACGCAAACTTTATCTAAGAGGAGCGATTAAGTGTTTATAAAACAAAGTAATGTGTTAGATTTATTGAAAACCATTATTTGAAGAAGTTTGTTCAGTTCTATCAGATGAAGAGTAAAGAGACTGGAGGTTCAATTAATTGATAAAAAATATTTGACTCTGTTTGTGCAGGCTTTTGCGCAAAAACGCGCCTAATTTTCGAAAATACTGAAAACTCGTGATGTTTTATAGATTGCCGTAAGGGAAAAAGTACAAATTGCAAAGCGGAACTTTCCGAGATAAAAACTTTCCAACTTTATCTTAGCCACAAAGAAATTCATGGTAAAAAACTCCCCCGATACGGAACCGATTCCTGAAAGTTTGAAACTGCTTTCGAAGGGAACCTCTAATCATGAAGGATATCTATCACACATTCTATGTCATAATATGTGTAGATTTGAATCAACTTCCGACGTGGATGTCACGCGACTCATGGCTTACTAATGGATTTCCTATCGAGGGGAGACATACATAAATGACAAGGTAGGTGCTGTATGTATAGTTTTATATGTAGGATCAAATTGACGACGTAGTCTTGATGAAACTTCTACCAGGCACCTCAGTTAGTATGTCTAGTCTAGCCAACAACTTTTAGCAGGTTTTGTTTTTACAAAATCGGTATAGTATGTGGCAGTAGGGCATACATTATGGTATTCTAACTGATTATATTCATATTACCAACATGAATTATCGGTGTTTCATGGTTATTTCAAATTATACGATTTCATTTTTTTATTATTGTGGGATGCGGAAGCAAAATTAAATGCAGTTTATTTATTCACTTCTTGCGTTTTATTTCTTCTTAAATTAGGTCGTACATTTTTCACTTCGTCTTCTCGTCGTTACAACATCGTTCTCCCCACAGCCTCTCTTCCCTCGTTCATTCAGACATTTTAAATTCACTCTTTTCATTCATTCAAACCGTTCCAATTCACATTCATCAATGTTTCTTACGTTCCGATACTATCACACAATCATCTGTCAAACATCTCACTTTCATAATACATTCGGATACATCCATACATTCTGATCCCACATTATTAACGTTATTATTACTTAGGAGACACACTCATTGGGAACACTTTAACATAGGACCTGTTGATTTATAATAACACTAGCTTCTTCCCACGGCTTTGCCCACGTAGTACCCGGATAAAAAGTAGCATATGTGTTATTCTGATGCTAAGTTATTGTAAAGTTTCATCAAAATCCGTTCAGTAGTTTTTGCGTGAAAGAGTAACAAACACCATCCTCACAAACTTTCTCGTTTATAATAGTAGTAGGATTTTTGTTATGTACCTGATTGTTTTATAGAGTAAATTATCATTTAATATTATTAAATTGTGGTATTTAATTACATTTTTAAGATTAAGTCACACGGGCCCTTCGCGCTATTAATAGTTTATGTGCAGATGAGGATGTTGATATATTTTATATGTCCTTGCCAAAATTTAGGGATACGGTTTTAACATTTTTGGATAGGACGCATAGGAATATGTAAAGTTGTTATTGAGTTATAGTTAGTAGCTTGCTGGTGTAATTATATTTTAGTGTTAATAAATAAATAAATAATGCTGGACAATCCACACAGCATCATCTAGCCCCAAGCTAAGCAGAGCTTGTGTTATGGGTACTAGATGACTGATATACTTAATACAATACATTACATAGATAGATATTTTTTTATTATACATAGAAAATACCCAGAACACCCGGAACAAATATTTGCAGATCGTACAAATATTTGTCCCAGGGCGGGAATCGAACCCGCAACCTCCTGTGTCGCAGGCGGACCTTCGCCCACCGCGCCACATCGGTCGTCATTAATGTTTAGTAAGTAAGTGTATTTGTATCTCTTTTTATATTTCTTTGTCCCTTTGGTGCTGCACTGTAATGACAATGTAAATATGTAAATAAATAAATGAAGTCACTCCGTTCTTTAAGCTAGTGAACGTCTTCTTTCTCATCAAGCTGCAATAGCCCATGAAAAACTATAGAGCGATTGCAAAAATGAACAACGAATGATTGGTTCAATATTTCCGTCTGTGAGCGGGATAGAAAAGCTATTACAGAAGTGTCTCGAGGGGCACACAGCAATCTTAATACCACTTGTCTCCGGTCCTACGTTTGAGTTCTCTACGCCGCCGTGACTCTACAAATTGCTTTAAAATAGATTTGTTTCTAGTAACCAACTTAGTACCTATGTAGTATTTAGGTATTTTTATTAAATGTTAGTGTGCTGTCTTCTTGGGTTAACTCTCATTAGTATAGACACCAAGATAGGTCAATTTTTAATTGAAAATAAATGTTCTTAGTCGATCTGCTGACGTTTCGTAGGTAATTTAGAAGCTCTTCATATTTAGCACCGCCCGCAACCACAGTCGACGGTAGACTGGAAAATATGAGAAGGCGTAGGCATAGACTATACACTCATAGTATCACTCTCCTGACTAATGGCCATACACTAACAGGGTGTTAGCATGTGGTTCTATGGTGATTTCCATGCTGTCGTAATTTTAATGAATTTATAATGTTTAACCAATTCAATTTTGTAATAATTATCAACCAGCTCCCTCAGTCAGTTCCTAATTTTACTCATAGATTTGGTACAAATTTGTGCACCAACTAACAACACTGGTTAAAAATGAGAAGGTAGGTACATACATCTGATAAAGTCTTTATCAGATGTACCTACCAGATATATTATGAGAAACAACGGAAATTCTGTTCATTTCAAGTCAAACTTAAACTCGGATATTTTTGATTCCACACCTGGTAAAGTTATTAAATAGTTTATACAAACGCTCAAGGTGGTTTTGTATTGTTGAACGTTAATTTATACATCCCGTGTGGTCGGCGGGCAGCATTTAGCACGCTACAGTGGTTTTGTGAATCATCTACTTTTAATTCGTGGTCGAGTTTATTTTTTCAGTTAATGTGCATACACTTTTGCAATAAAAACAAGGCTTTTTGTATCACTCTTTTACAATGATTAACTAATTAATCACAGCAGGCTCATATCTGGGTCAACGCATTAGTATTGCCATTCAGCGAGTATTTTGGGAATGCTTCCTTCTGTTTGTGATCTGGATCAGTTGAGCTATCTATAGATCGTTTGCAACGGTCTTTAATAGCTAGCTGTTTCATCTGTATTTTTTGTATATACCTACTTGTACATCGTTGGTAATAAATGTATTTATTAATCACATATTATAAAGAACACCCCCAGCCATTATCAAAATCATAAAACCCTCGGCCATTCTCAAACTCGCATAGAATCCTCTCCATCCAAAGTGTTTGGAAGAGATCGCTTTTAAGAGATAAGACCAACCATTTTACTATGTACAAGTCTGTATATTAGTTTCCACGGATAATAATGTCAATGTACTATCCTACTACTATCATAAATGCGAAAGTTTGTGAGGATGGATGTTTGTTACTCTTTCACGCAAAAACTACTGAACGGATTTTGATGAAACTTTACAGTAACATAGCTTATACATAAGAATAACACATAGGCTACTTTTTATCCGAGTACCATGCGGGCGAAGCCGTGAGCAGAAACTAGTGCTTTTATAACAGTTGCCCGCCTCTATCCTTTGGTTAGTATTAAAAAGGACAGGGCTAGTTATTAAGCTGATAAAGTTACTGAGTGATTATGAATAAAAGAACATTTACAACATTTTGCTCAAGTAACTACCTTCAAACTTGTACTGCTGCAGCTTCATGAATATTATTAGAATCGATTGTAATAGTAACCTGTTTTCCATTCATGCATACACTGTTCATGCTTGCATACTGTTCATGCACTATTGAGTCCGAATCTAGAATATTGTAAAGTACAATTCATGAATACTACATAGTATATCTATAGATAGTTCATATAAAGCCGTGTTAGCCTAGTGGGTGTGTACCATGACTTCCGATGCAGAGATCGTGGGTTAGATCCCGGTCGTGCATAAATGGATTTTTCTGCTTGAAAATTATTTGTGTGATAACACGTGCTTCAACCAGAACGCTCTAGAACTAAAAAATCGAAGACTTGTTCCATTTAGCGCCGTTGAGCTTGCAACCTGGCATGTGCAATACTAACTTCTTACAAAATGCGGGCGTATGCCAAATATAATGCAATGATGTTTGGGGCTGCCTCTGCGACGTGTCTGTTGGGTGATTTAAACAAATAGAAAGAAAAAAACAAGAAAATAAGAAAGGTTAAGTGATATCGAATATAATAATACAAATGAATAAATAAATTGACATTTATTTACACCACAGCTTACACTTAAACAAATATACCTAGTCTAAGCACAATATAATAGTGAGTAGCTAGTTAAATAGTAGGTATAATGAAAAGGTATGTCTGCATGTAAGTACAAAGTATTTAAATCGTATTTTGCCATCGTTTTTATTAACACGCATAAATTACCTATAACTAGCTAGTAACAAACAATGTAATCAAATCTTGGAAGTAAATTTTAACCTACTTCTAATTGTCGTATCGAAATAGACCTTTGTATGTATATGTAGCTCGGATGAGAATACTTTAATTTGGTATCTTGAAGCTGATCTGATGATCGAGCCAGGAGGGGAAAATTGGAACTCTTCAGTGGCTACTAGTAAACCCCTCGAGTTTGGTGCTCATATGATTCTTTTTGATGAGTCCTTTAGATTGGGCTTAGTAACGAGCGTGTTTTTTTAGTTTTAATTAACTACACATTTTATTAACATAGCTGATCATTACGGCATGCTTTATAATGTAAAACAGTCGAATTCAAACAAATAATTAATTTTAATAAGAAAAAAACATGACAGTATTCAAAGACAGTGGATTTTCGTAAAAAAACGGATATTTAAGAATATTGGTAAAATAAAATCCAAAACAAATGTACAAAAGGATATTTTCCTAATAAATTCGAAAATTTGTCGCTGCTAATTTCTACGAGTTGGCCAACTTTATTACAAGTTAAATTGAAATTTGTTAAAGACCCAAGCCTCTTGCGGCCGGGGAAAAACTTAGTATACAACAAAAGAAAAAGCTATAGAAGTTGGACCAATATTTCTCGCAAAATGTTGGATAAATCGCCTTATTTTACTTTTTTATCGAGCAATATGATTTGACTGTAGGGATAAAGTTTCATATTTAAATCAATTCTATCACGATTTCTCTTTTTTAGAAGAATAGAAAATAAAAATAATAATAATGCTGGAATTTTTCACACAGCATCATCTAGCCCCAAACTAAGCAGAGCCTATATTATGGGAACTACATGACTGATAAACTACTTATATACATTTTTTTTGTAAATACATACATAAAATATTATACATAGAAAACACCCAAACCTGAGACAAATATTTGCAAATACAAACATTTGTCCCACGGCGGGAATCGAACCCGCAACCTTCGGCGTCTCAGGCGGGCCATCGCCCACTACGCCAAAGAGGTTGTCAATACAATACCCTATAATAATATTTTTTATTCATCAATCATTATTGAATCATTTTGGTTAAAATTTTCGTAACCTAGCGTTAGTATCAAACTTTCACATCAATAAACCGAATATAAAATAATGTATTCGGCCTACCTACATGGCCATTTCCCAATTAGCACATGAAATACCTACTACAACTTAGATAAGTACTACAAACTTTGAGAATGTTTGAAAGATTACAAGGAGTTTAACACTACAGAATCGAGGCCAATATCCACAATATACTTAAATAATTACATACGTACTATAAATTACTGTCTAATACCTACATACCTACCAAAATTATTGTAAAACTAGCTTCTACCCACGGCTTCGCCCTAGTGTTACCCGGATAAAAATTAGCCTATGCGTTATTCTGATGTTTATGCTATATTACTGTAAAATTTCATCAAAACCCATTCAGTAGTTATTGCGTGAAAAAGTAACAAACATCCATCCTCACAAACTTTCACGTTTATAATATTAGTAGGATTAGTAGGATAGTAGGATACATAACATGGGTAAGCAAGAGTTAGGCAACAGTTAGTGACCTGAGGATAGTTCTGTTGTGCTTGTTGACCGATTTAAAAATAGGTAGTGATTTCGCAGAATGATAATAACGGGCAGTTCATTCCATAAACGGACAGTTTGCACTGTAAAGGAGTTAGAAAGTTCTGTTGCAAACAGTTGTATATAGTTCTTAATTTCGCACACAGCTCGCAACTACAAAATAGTCATTCATTCTCGCAGTAATTAGTGTCGGAGTCTAACCAACAAACAGTATGCTCTACGTGCGACCTTTTCAGACATTTTATTCACATTAATTACTTACTCAATACCTTACTGCTCTTTGGCTGGCACATCGAAGAATGCTTTTTTGTTTGAAGTTAGACTAGGAAACTATACTTCTATTTGTCTGGCATTGAAGAGCGCTCTAATTGTCGAGTTGACTTGGATTTGACACATTGTGAATTCAATTGTTTTTTTTCTGTCTATCTTATCAATAAGGCATAGGCTTAAGGCCACTACTGCTTATAAACCCAGCGGTGGAATTCTAGAGGCTAATGATGAAATAAATAAATAATGCTGGACATTTTCACATAGCATCATCTAGCTCCAAAGTAAGCAGAGCTTGTGTTATGGGCACTACATGACTGATATACTACTTATATACTTTTTTCTTTATAAATACATACATAAAAGACATAACAACACCCAGACAGACAAATACATATTTGCAGACCATACAAACATTTGTCTCAGGCGGGCCTGCGCCCACTGCGCCTCAGAGGTCGTCGAAATACTATCAAACGTGATAGAAATACTTAGAATTACTCGTACGCAAACAGAATCGTCATTGATGTCGATTCTCTTGTACACCAACTAAACTTAATTTTATCTATCGCTCTCTATTACTAACGTGCGATGCGGCAGCGCGTAGTGCACAGCGCGACGCGGAGGGAGCAAGTCGCGTTAACTCACCCTTATGAAGACTCTCGGAATAAGTCGAAACTTAGTCACTGTGTGAAAATGTCCAGCATTTTTTTTATCACCCATATAATCATGATGTGCGAGACTAGAGCCGGTACCTGCAATACTCGGCTAATTTACAAGTAAAACAGCAAACTCATCAATAACCCTGATCAAACTTGCAAAACGCGAGCGATCTAAATTACAAAGTCGTTTAATTACCAATGCACGAGAGGTGTCTTGTCTGAAAGACAAGAACAAAGTGAGTTTTGGTCATGAAATAAGCAATTGAATAAAGGAATTCTTAGTAAAAAAAAACTATTCTCTTAGCACCTCTTCAAACAGTTTTTGCTAAGAGTCTGTTACCGTCAAAATGCGTTGAAGCTTTGCAAAACAAAAGGTTCACGACAATATTCCTCGTGATAGACATCCTCAGATACATACCAAGTAGGGGATGGTCAGAGGCATGTCTAAACATTATATTCGGCACATGCCCACATTTTGTTAGTAGTGAGCATTCCACTTGTCAGGTTGGAGAAAGTACTGCTGTGTTCCAGTTTGAAGGATATGGGTGCCGGTGAAATTACAGGGACTTTTCATCCGTTACGTCACAGGGTCTGAAACGCTTGAGTGATACCTACCTGAGGGTGTATGCTGAGTTTATAACAAGTAAAAACGTTGATCGTATCGATTTCCATACAAAAATTCACGAAACAGTTAACGTTTCGACAAGTTTTGAATGTATTTGTGTCTCAGCATAGGCCCTCTGAGGTATCACTCGCGTGTTGCCTTTGGTGTTGCAATCGTTCATAAGTTACGGTAACTGCTTACTAACAGGTGGGCCGTTAGCTTGCTGTCACTTAAGTTGTATTAAAAAAAACTTATTCTGTTCCAATAAACGATCTACTAACTGATGGCTCGTATGCTTGTTTGTCACTTAGAGAAGATGTATTAAAAAAAAACTTATTCTGTTCCAATAAGTGAACTAATATTTTAAACGGTGAACTTTTTTATAGCTCTAGGTATTGTTTTATTGGTAACTAGTTGTTGCTTGCGGCTTCGCCCGCGTGGTATGTTAATAAAAGTAGCATATGACCGTCTCCAGGCTTTAAACTTTGTCCACCAACTTTTGAATGAATTGAACCAAGGATTACAATTTATACAAAGTTTAGAACTCAATTGCACACCCCAAAAAGGTAGTTTTAAAAAAAAAATACGTGTTTCATTATTTACTTTTAAGTTTATTTGTACAAAGTTTTGAGCGAATCAAACAATTATTTTTTAATAGAAACGTTACTGCCCTATTTAACCCCCTTCGGGGTCGATTTTCGACCCCGAAGGGGGTTAAGTAGGTCGAAAATTAGATTAGCCTATGTGTTATTCCAGAGCCTAAACTATCTACATTCCAAATTTCATCAAAATCGGTTTAGTAGTTACGGAGATACGTGGTAACAAACATTCACACACACACACACACACACACGAACGAACGCACGCACGCACGCACGCACACACACACACACACAGAGAGAGAGAGACTTTCTCATTTATTATATTAGTAGGACTTAATCGGTTTGTAGTGTTAAAGTTCTTAACTGCTTACAAAAGTCATTGTACGTTGTGCTAACGCCATATAAATAATGCAGTAAATAAAACTGCCACGAGCACGCAACGCAAACAGCGGTGCCGAATAATGAAGACGCTTTATAAATAAATAAATAAAAAAATCGCTCAAGAGCTCAGCGTAACGGAACCCTCGTTTCGTAAACACCATTACGGTCTCGCCATAAAACCTCGATAAGATGAATAGGACACCGTAAAAATATAGTAAAAATGGACCCACTGATGCTTATCGAAGCCTGAAAGCATATTGAAAGGTTTAGTGCTGTTGATAACTGGATAGTTTTCTTTGTAACTACTTTGTAGACACAATCTTCAAGTCACATTACATTTGTGGGGTGATACGTCATTTTCTTGATGTTACCGATTGAGAATCTTACTAACGGTAGAGTAGGCAAGTGCTTGGATTAGCGTTGTCAGCACAAGCTTAACATCACTTTACTTGTTTCATCTAAGTGAAAGGTGTGAAATAATCCATCTATTACTTTTATCAAGCAGGAAAGATAGATAATAGAAAATAAAAAATACTAAAAATAGAAAATACTTAACTGCACACTAAATAATATTTCAGCTTATATAAGCCCTACAAACTTTGTTAATAGTTTACAATATTTTTCAACTAATTTGCGATAAGACTACCCGTCTTATCGCAAATTAGTAATATCTACCAGACAACCTTTGGATGGAATGGACTATACGAAAGATTACAAGGAGCGAGAGATTAAGGCCCGAATTCATAGTCAAATAGGGGCTCCCCTAGAAGACTGTTCAGGCGCTAAGTAAAAATTCAAGTGCGAATTTAACCTTTATGCACCCAGCCATAAGGCAAATGCTGAATGATGGATTTTGGGGGACTGTTCAACCTCCGACCATGAATTCAGGCTTAAGTATTGTATCACATACTAGGAATATACTATATTATATACATATGACACAATATACCTACATAATTACATCCTACTAATATTATAAACGCGAAAGTTTGTGAGGATGGATGTTTGTTACTCTTTCACGTAAAAACTACTGAACGGACACATATACATCAGATTAACACAAAGGCTACTTTTTATCCGGAAGCTAGTACTTACTTAACATAATACCCCACAGGTAAATATTACTTTTTTAACGAAAACAGTTTATTGTTTGTTACCACCATTTTCATAGAAGCCTATTCTGAGAAACCCTTATGAAACATTATGAATGTAATTGTATACCAACTTACGACCAAAACCAAAATGAAATAATAAGTGCAGTGTTTCTATACATAAGTCAACAAAAGAAGATAACAGGAAAAAGCAGTCAACAATACTGTAGAATCCAAATACAGCAACAGTGCAAAAATATCGAATACCTCTCCATGAGTTATTGACAAAGGTTTGTCGGGGAGCTATTGTGTCGAGTCGAGATCTGTTTGCGGCAAACACGCGTTCCACGTGAATAGACCTTGCTCCGCAACCCAAATTGCATACAAAGATAAAATAATCCTTGATTCAGTTTCAAAAACACAATCAGTTTGCTGCAGTGATAAACCAAAAGTGACGTAGAATTATAAGGTTCTGATGCAATGTACGGCCTATGTGGCGTAGTGGGCGGGTTCGACACAAGGGGCGAAAATACGTTCAAAAAAAATGTTTATTACCACGAGTCGCCAGAAGGCGCTAAATTAGACGATGGAATGTGAAATGGCGTAATTATTATCCAGTATCCACTTCAAGAAAGTTCTTGATAGGTTTTAATGAAGAGACGCCATACGTCATTTCACCTGGGGGCGTTACATGAAATACGTTTAGGCTCTTCGAATAAAAAAAAAACTTGTGTTCAATATATGTATCTGTGTGGACTCCCTTTTCTGCATTCAAACTTTTGGTTGGTTCATTATGCGAGGGAGTTTCTGTCTAGTTTGATAGCCTTATTCCTTCCTAAAGCACAGAAGTTTTTTGGATCTTCGCAGGCTTTGTGGAATTTTGGGTTGATTTGTTTTCCCTTGCATTCTATCAGTCTATGTTATTACATTGTTTGGCAAAGGTCTCCCCCCATTTCCGCCGATTGAGCGAGCCACCATGGGCCAGTCTCCCTCATAAACGTCCAGTTCATCCTGCCACCTTCTTGTTGGTCGGCCACAACGCAGCCTTGCTGTATTAAAACTGTGTACTATATGGCTGTATTACTTTAAATAACTGAACTGTCTTGATATTTTATGAAGCACATAAACTGATTAGTCGCTGTCTGACAAAGCAGACAAGTTTTATAACTAAACTCTCGAGCTTATAAAGTTCTTGTGCTTCAGCTATAATTGATTTCACAGAACGCTGAGCATTTTTCTCAGACGCGGGTAATTTCAGCTGTTTACGTCATACCTTAGAAAAATAAATGTGAGATAGAATAATATTTTTTTTTACTCGCGGCTCTAAGAGTTGAGGTAAGAGATTGTATGTTAGTTTGTCTGTTAAAACGGCTTAACCGATTGTAATGCTGTATTTTGGCAATTGTTTTTCTAAACTTCAAGGAAGTTTCTTTGAACACATTGCTAATGCGCGCTGCAATATGTGATTAATGGAAGACAGTCAATGGTAAAATATACCTTCATCGTATAACGTTGCGTACACAAATAATAATCATTTGTTTCGGCCATGATTGTAATGTTCAAATTACTAGTTGAGTCGTGGTAGTATAGTGATCGTATTTTATGATGTTTTTTTGGCGTTATGTCAGTGCACTGGACCTATTAGCAAAAGATTTTGGAGCCGGCGTATAAACAAGGTGTAATTAATGTAAATAATAATGTAAACTGCTTACTGAATATGAAGAAAGACTCCGTGATGGCAGACGCGCTTGTTCAATGAAGCAATTGCAAACGACTACGTGTCGAATTTAGAAGTTATACAACAAGAACTTGGACCCCACAAAGACTTTATATGTCTGAAAATGCAGGCACTCAATAATAAAGTTGGTCAGGTAGCGGATTATTTCATAAAAGCCACCGGATTATTTCATAAAAGTCATAAAGTTTCATGCAATAAAACTGCACGTTCCAAATGTTTTACTCAGAAGTATTGTGATTTTCTCTACGCTCGTGCAGAAAACTTGATAGTAACAAAGAGAGCCAACGAGCGCTTGTGCCCCACACAAAATGTTCGTAACAATGGACTTGACGCGATTCGGATGTTCTCCTATTTTTTGAATTTACATTTGAGAGAATTCATTACATTTGGGTGTGTGAATTTACCGAGGGCTTTGAATTTGTAAAACAGCAGTTTTAATGAAAAGCTGTTGAAAGTAATCTTGCTACAAATGAAATGTTGGTTTTTCTGGACACAAACATGCAGGCATATCTTTTTAATGGTAAACAACATAAATAAAGGAAAACCACTATTCGCTTCTGATATTAAAACAATGTAAGAGTTAGAAGAAAATTTCTTTACACAAACTATACTGAGTTTTATATCGACAAAAACCACTATCCAACAAAATGGCTCCTTAGCCAACACGACAAAACAAAATTATTTTTTTAATATTTCAGTCTGAGTGAAAAAACGTAACCTTAAATACTACTTACAGTAGATCTTTACAGTATTATAGCTGATACACCAGAATAACACAGGATATTTTTCCGGGTACTATGCGGGCGAAGCCGTGGGCAGAATGATTCCATCAGAAAAAAAACAAGAGATACTCGTAAACAAACGCGTAGGAAAAAAGTTTTCGCACAAGCACCGAAATGCATCAACTGTAAAGCTCTTTTCTTCCGTAGTGGCGTACACACACATGCACCAATGTGAAGTGGCTTGTCCCATCAAATACATACACGCGACTTTCAATCATAGTGGTATGAGACCTAACTGTTCTAGCACACTTTTGTGCTGCTATAGCTGTATTAGTATAATAGCATCTTCATTGTCATCAACCTAAAATAATTACACGATGAATCTTAGCCAAATCTATTCACAAACCTCCCAGAACCTTTACGATTTGATTAGTAGGTAGGCTTTGTAAGCTATGACATTCCATTTCTTGGTATTCGAGAACATTTATTTCCCAGCAATTGTTGATGCTTTATGCTACATTAATAATAATTACTTGTTATATTAATATATCTATTAACGAACCTACGTAATCAAATTAAAATAAAACATGTACTAATTAAACAAAATTCTACTACTATTATAAACGCGAAAGTTTGTGGGGTTGGATGTTTGTTACTCTTTCACGTAAAAACTAAAGAACGGATTTTGATGAAACTTTACAGTAGGTAATAAATAATAGCTTAAACATACGAATAACACATAGGCTACTTTTTATCCGGGCAACACGCGGGCAAAGCCGTGGGCAGAAGCTAGTTATAATATAAACGTCATTCAATTTGGTTATCAAAATAATCATTAACACACTATAGAATTTTTCATGCAGTAATTTTATAACTTTCCTCAAATTATTCCACACCACGCGCATGATCGAAACCTTCGCTCTTCCGAAACTCTACAGCTTCATACTCCTGTCCATAGTTCGCTATTTTATGGTAACTCCTTTACGGTGCAAGCTGTACGACTATGGAACGCCCTACCTTTTTCTATTAGATCATCAAAGTCACTTGCCATTTTTAAAGTTATGGTATACAACCATTTCCTTTCTATGTCTCAGAGCTGCTAGTAAATAATTTTATATATTATTACATATTATTATTATTTGTGTGTATATTATATAGGATATGTAAATATATTTGTAATTTATGTAGGTATTTATTAATTATATATATATATATATATATATGTGTTGTAGGTTTAGGTACTCGTACACCGCCGTCTTTTGATTCTATTTTATCCTGTCCATCCAAAGGTTGTCTGGAAGAGATCGCTTTTAGCGATAAGACCGCCCATTGTACCTTATATTATTGTGAATTCCTGTGTCTTTTTGTATTTTGCTTTGGTGTGCAATAAAGAGTTTATCTATCTATCTATTCTGAGAAACTGTTTCTAGGACATTAAGAGGTAGGTAGATGGTTATATATTCTGGGAGCCATACAAAATATACCTATACTTGCTAAGTTGTGATGTTTACTGTGACAGCAACTGATTTTGTGCTTACAGCGTTTGCTTTTAAAAGTAGTATAGAGATGTCTATTGTTTAGCAACTCGTATAAACTTTAGTCTTCCTCTAGAAGTTTCTGTTTTACCTTTTCCCCGAGAGTCCCTTTAAATTAGTATGACTGTAACGCGGCTTTATATCGCGTGCCTCTGGAAACAAAACAGTCCCTAAGTGGTACATCCCACAAACGCATCCCAACTCTTCCAAGTGGCACCGAGACATGTGTGTGTATGTATGCAGCAATCAAAGAGAGAGCTTTTAGTGTAACGGATACCAAAAGATAGGGGGTTTCGTGCGGCATGAATAGTGGTTGTATGTCGGTTCGATCTGCAGTTTTGAGTTCTTAGGCTTGAGTTCTCCCGCTAATTAAACGGATGGTCAAGTCTAACCATACCCTACCTTCAAACTATTATTTACATGTATAAGTATAAGTGCCTATAAATATATAATTATATATATTAAGTAAATGTGATAAGATATCCTATCCTACTATTCTATCCCTACTAATATTATAAACGTGAAAGTTTATGAGGATGTTTGTTACTCTTTCACGCAAAAACTACTGAACGGATTTTGAATGAACAGTAACATAGCTTATACATCAGAATAACACATAGGCTACCTTTTATCTGGGTACCATGCGGGCGAAGCCGTAGGCAGAAGCTAGTATGAAATAATATTGTATCTATTAAAGGTATAAGTTGATAAAAAATTGTAGCACGCTAACCGCCAATCACAACAAATTGGGTTGGCTGGTAGAAAATGCTTTAGCATTATAGTCCGCCTATTGTTCACTTTTCAATAAATGTGCAATAAAGAGTTAATAAATAAATTAATAAACCATTGCTTATGATGACAGATTTCTATGAAAACATTTTGTCAAAAAGCTTTGATTAGGACCTAACCGCCCGTTATTGTGTTGTTGAACTCGGGCCACAATTCTCAGAATCATCATTCTTATTTCTCTTTGAACATGTTTCCTGTCTTTCTACACTGCATAGTCCGGTTCGTGGCTTCCATTCAATAACTTTTCTTTCTAAGTGGTTGTAGGTTCTGCAATCTTGCAACCTGCCTCGTGGAATGCTAAGTTCTAACAAAACGCAGGAATTATTGCACATGCCTCTTAACTGTCTCCTACTTTGTGTAAAAAAAGATGTACTCACAGAGTATTTATCTGAAGTGGCCCATCATGGTAGTTGTGAGCGTGTTTGTTTTTCGGCATTTGCTTCTATTGAAGTTTTGATATTATAGTTTCAGCATCAGTTTGGCACGGTACACAAGCTAGCATGCAAAATGGTAATTTCGGAACAGCTCTGCAAAAGAGCTCATTTGATATTCGAATTTGGCTCATTTTATTCAAATTTCAGCACAAATTTTGATTATTCCGCACTTTTAAACCATGCAAACAGTTATTTCGGCATCGGTCCGTGACACGGCACAAGGGAGCGGCTAATGAGGGAGGATCTGCAATTGCGTCGAGCACACACATTTGTGTCCGTGTGCCAGTAAATTGAGCGTGTACATAAAACAACCTTTTATATTTTATATGTGAATTTTCATGAGTTTAGTTTTTGAAATGGCTTTAAAAAAACAATGTGGTTATTTATATAGACAATATGGAACCGAGAAATGACTCGAATAAACTTTACATATATTTGTGATTTTTTAATCAGTTACGTATTACTTGATACGTAACTTTTACTTTTGGTTATTTTTATTGACAATAATATGAAACCCACAAATTATTCAAATAAATTACAGTTTTACATTTGCGATTAAAACGCTTTTGGAAAAAAACAATGTTTCTATTTTTATAGACTTTTCTTATATGAAACCGACAAACTGTTCAAATACTTCAAGAAACATTGACTGAAATATAAATTAATACGTTGAAAACTACAAAAAATAGTTTGTAGAGTCAAGTAGGTATAGTCGTCTCTAGTTTGTAAACGAATATGCCTATTGTTTAAATGCTCACTCGTAGATGCAAATCAATCTATTATAATAGAACGTACTACATTTGAATGTAAGATTCCACCGTGATTTCAGGTAGTAACACTGCTCCCTCACAGCCTCATTGTCCTATATTTATTGTTTGGGCAATCAGCTTGAAAGCTGTCGTAAGACAAGGAAACTCCCGCCGTATACTTTATCGCTGTGTAACTCACCGGAACGAAAACTTCGCCTTGTCGGGTCCCTATTCTTACAAAGCAGAACTATGTAGCAACTAACAACATTCACCCTTTCTTACGCAGGTGAGTTTCATAGGCCTGTTAAAGAAAGCCATCTCTAAAATAAGTCAAAACTCGAAGGATATTGGTACCTTTCATCTGTGATATCTCGAATTTGTAAGAATAGAACACCGCTTTGTTTGTTCGGGTCGGGAAAAACGTTTTTCTTATATGTTCCGAATTATTATGGTAATTGCGTCATATTTTGCAGTTAACACCGCTATGCGTCTTACAGGTGAAAACGCTGTAATGGGGTACACACAACAAAAAAGTTTGCGATGATTTTGAAAAGTTTTCCTTTTAATCGCTAATATAAAATGAATTGAAATCAACTCCTATGAAAAACCGTTGGAATTAATTTCATTTTTTTATGTTGTATTTTTAGCTAGGTTCATTGTATAGGTTTTTTTTTTAATATTATTTCAATACACAAAAAAATATGTTAAGTTTTCGAACTGCTCGCAAACTTTTTTAATGTATGAGATAATTATTAGGCACGAGTGCGTGGAAAAGTATATTCTTGAATGCATTTATTTTTTTCGTGTCACTGGTTTCTTCTTGGTCACCCTGCTTTTGGTTAATAAGCGATAGTGAAAGTTCCAGTGTGGTGAAACTAGTTATAAAATAAATAATGCTTGACATTTTTCACACAGCATCATCTAGCCCCAAACTAAGCAGAGCTTGTATTATCGGAACTACATGACTGATGTAATATATTTATTTTTTATAAATAAATACATATTATACATAGAAAACACCCAGACCCGAGGCAAACATTTGTCCCTCGGCGGAAAACGAACCTGAAATTTTCTGCGTTTCAGGCGGGCCTTCGCCACTGCGGCACAGAGGTCGTCATTTAACCAGTTTAGTGCACCTGTCAATTCACATGTCATCAATTTTATTATAACATGCTAGTTTCCTTGCGATGTTTGATAAGAGGAAG
This sequence comes from Perizoma flavofasciatum, assembly GCA_958496245.1. Lineage (NCBI taxonomy): Eukaryota > Metazoa > Arthropoda > Insecta > Lepidoptera > Geometridae > Perizoma > Perizoma flavofasciatum. The sequence continues at coordinate 3,619,980 of OY292425.1, read as the reverse complement.
TGGCTAGTTTGTAGATCTATCTGCATGAGCGGTGTTGGTGTAGTGAAATATCACGCAGGGGTCGGTGATAAAGTTGATGAATGATGGCTTTTGTTGAGATTGAAGTGAAATATGATTTGCTATCGTGGAGTTCATAAACTACGCCTAGGGATTGACCTTTAGATGGGTTCATTTCATTTTTAACCCAATTTACCCTCTTAACCCTGACAATTTGAAGCAATAATAAAGTCTCACACAAAAGTGGCAATCAAATGGGTTAGTCAATTTCAATACTTACCTACCTATCTTTAGGAGCTAACTCAAGCCAGGTATCGTTGACGTATAAAGATAATTTTAACTTGTTTCTACATCCCGTATATGTATGTATTTATTTAATACTTGCGCACAAATAATGTAGTGCTAGTAGGACTTAAACTAAAATTACTTACTATGCTAAACTTAAAGCCAGTCATCCATATATTTAACGCTAACCAATGCCCGCGGTTTTACTCGCGTAGGGTAGGTAATTGTTAGGTGCATAAAAATGCATATCCAAACTAAGTTAATAGCAAATCGCACCATACGTTAAACATCTACTGCCTTTGAGGGGTAGTTTGGAAACATAAATGTATTTGTCTTTTATCATTTGTACTGAATAATACAAATGTTCTAAAAAAAAAAGTTCTAAAAAAAAATACTGAATAATACTCTCTTCTTTTGAGAGGTAGTTTGGAAGAATATATTTTATAGTTTTAATTGTAGAATATTTATGCAAAGTTTCATATTTGTAAGTTCAAGGAATACAATTTTTCATACAAATGTTTTTAGCCCTATTCATCCCCATAAGGATATAATTTTCAAAAAATATTTCTTAGTGCACACTTACACCATAAGATAAACATACCCTCCAAGTTTTATGCTTCTTAGGTATTATGATTTAGGCTGTATGACGATAGATCAGTCAGTAACGGAACAGTTTTATATATTTAGATTATATTATATACCGTATTATGTTTAACATTAATTAAGCTAGTTGGACTAATAATTAGTCCACGCATTAATCTAATGTTTACTAAATTCACAAATTATAAAGTACACCCCGACAATAATTCTCGAAATCACATAGCATCATATACATCCAAGGGTTGTTTGGAAGAGAGAAACCATTTTTTGCCCACTTTTATGCCATAAGACCCTATTTAACTTTAGTATGTTATTGTTTATTTTGTTTTTTTTCATATAACTTTTCATTCACACATCTACTGAGCGTGTACATTTTTTATACCTCCAAAGTGATAAACATTACCTTCCGCATTTTTTTTACTTTCTTCATTCATTTCATTACATTTTTGTTAAATTATTTTCAAATAAAATAAAATTTATAACCTATTTGTTTTTTGTTAACAGGTTGCAATAGAACCTACTATGGAGACATCGGCAGGACCTACGAGCTTGAGTTGCACCGACCTCGTGAAGACCTGGTACCCTACGTCTGCCTGCTCACCATCACGGCTGCTGGCGGGATCCATGGCGACTTGGTGCAGGTCAGTGAATTGAATATTCTCTAAATTGTCTATGATTCCAAAAACTGCATTGCAAGACGCGTCAGTTTGCATTTCGATCACACCTGAGTCTTTTTGAGTGAAAATAAACGTATTTCGATCGAATTGCCCGTTTCGGATATAAATGATAATAACAGATATTTTTTTATACCTTATAGACAAATATATAGACTTAACTGTACACTAGGATTACCTGTGTCGTGGGTATCAGGAACTACGAGTACGAGTACCATGGCGTGTTTGTTACTCCGAGGCATAAGTCCGCAGCTTTTCGTGGAGAAGCGGCTTCTCGATGTTGGAATGACTTATAAATGACCTAAAAACAATTAACACATTTAAACACTCACTTAGGAGGGAGTTACTAGCAATACCGAAGTGCACGTAATAAATTCTAATAACTTACCTACAAGCTTTGCCCGAACGTAAGATTCGCTAGACTTATTACTTACTTATTTTTATCTTCGATTTCATTTTATTTCATATTTTTTAACACTCAGCACGCAACTTCAAATTTTTTGTTCTGTTTTTCTAAACACACATTTAACTATGTTTGCCTACAGACTACAGTAGACTACTATAGTAATATATTTTTCTTGTTTTCTCTATTAAATGTTATTTATGTACTGTGTTACTATACCTTCCTACTTTGTTTATTCTTGTTATTATTACAATTTAAATGGTGGTAGCCCTGGAGTTTTCCGCGTTTGTGAGGTCATCTTTCCTAGGCTCTATCTGAAAATCAGCGCTGCTTCTCACTACTATGCGGAGCAGCACTAAGCTGAGACAGAACCTGTTTGACCCACACGGCACAGATGGGACTAATTAGCACAAAAATCTTCTCTTTGCCACTATGGTTTTGTTAAAATCTTAGGTATTTATCGTGTCTATTTATCTTTCTGTACTTTGTTGTTGTCAAATAAATAACTTTCTTTCTTTCTTTCTTGGTTTCTCTCTTCCATGGTTTTTAAGATGTCTGAAAATGATCAACCATTGTTGATCACATACATATGTGATCAACAATGGTTGATTAGATCATTTTGATCGCACCTTATCTTTTTGTATCAGATGTGTTCAATACCTAGGTATTGCAAATATATAAAAAACAATTCAGATGTGAGCCTCTATTTTGAGTTTTTAACCTGTTTGTAAATCAGCATAGAGGAACGAAATTATCCCTGGAAGGGAACAGATTAGAGTACTTTACCTACATCAAAAACATCCCTGGAAAGAAACAGATTAACTTTTTCAAAATCGCTGAACGAAATATAAAGACTATCTTCCAGGAAGCGACCGGGATAAAATATGCTCCGGAACCCGGTCCGTACCTTGAGATATAGGTCCAATAACCTTATACCCTGCGTAGGGAGATAAGAACCTTTATGTCCAGGCACTTTGTAAGTAAAAAATATAGGAGTAGATAGGTATTTTTCTATCTATTTGTGATTTGAGAGCACATGACATACCACAAGTTTCAAATGACATTCGTGCGTGATCAAAACGTCCACGTTTATAAACACGCATTAAAATGAAATGAACTATGAAAATAGAATAAGCAAATTGCTTTAGGAACAGTTATTATGAATTTGTACTGTCATTATTAATTTTCCCATAATTTCCTGCAGGTCTGTACGCACCTCAATTATTCTATAGGGTTTTTTTTAAAGCAACAAGTACATACATAGTTGTCACCCCATATTAGGATTACCTATGTCGTGGTTTTCAGGAACTACGAGTACACTGTACTATAACTCCCAACCCCGTAACAAATATTACATATGTATAATAATATATAATAAATAGGTATATGTTATTATTTATTATATTCTGCGTTAGTATGTTTTTTGGATGTATCATTTAAGGTAGTTTACACAAATATAATGTACACCCCCGGCTACTTCAAAATCATATATAATCCTCTCCATCCAAAGGTTGTCTGGAAGTGATCGCTTTTAAGCGATAAGACCGCCCATTATACCTTTATTATAATGTGTTACTGTTTATTTTGTTTATATCTTAAGGTGTAATATAAATAATTCATTCAAATATCTGCTATACATGTAAATATTAGTCCCACAGTGGTGTGCTCTTACGTTGCAGCTGTTCAAGAAGCTCATCAACCCCCAGCGTATTTTACGTCGTTAATTGCAGTACCCTCTAGCGATTTGTGGTAATAAAATCTATCTAACAATCGATTTGTACAACACAAAACGATAACAAATTTTGAAATTTCTGTTTCGGAGATAAATGAAAAGAGACAAGTATCCAAACAAACAAGCTACCTATATTGCACGTAAAAAGCAATTGAAATGGTTTTTACTGAAATCGTATTCAATTGTCAGTTACCATTATCAAAATTGGCACATGCTAATGCTGTTGGGGTTGCCTCGGTATTTTAGCGCTTCTGGAATGTTTGCCGATCATCCGAGCCGACAGACGGCTTTCATGCGCAAAAGAATATTTTTCCGATAGCATTCTAAAAATTATAGCAGACAGACAGCGTATATTGTCCTCCTCGTTTTTAAAAATACTGGATTAGTTAAATAACAAAGTAATACTGAATTTTACATTGTAACTTTATTTTCGTTTTTTTTTTGTTTTATGTGACGTAGTTTATAGACCTATGTAGTCTGAAATAAAGAGTTATAATAAATATTTTATGTGATAATGTGCTAAAAACATATTTAGTAATTGTTCGGTATCCTACTAATATTCAAAGACAAATTATGTATGTTTATATGTCTGGAACGGGATGTTCTTTAATAGGCTACTTTTTATCCGAGTACCACGCCGGAGTAGCATAGACTAATTATTTATAACTTCGATGCCATTTATTTTCGTTTATGATGTTTGCAGGTTGAGCTTAAATACTACATAGTGGTAATACTGATTATAGTTCTCTGCTCTCTTCTTTTTGGTAGGTTTTTTGTCTGCAATGTATCCGCCCTCGCCGTACCTCAACTTTTTGCAGCATTTTGTTTCGAGTTTCCCATTCATTAACTCTGCAGTCTAATTTCGCAGTCGTTTGTTCCCAGCCCTATAATTTGCATGTAATTAGACTTGGTCATTACTTATCGAACTAGCTTTTTTTACTCTCCCTTTTCGCGTAACTTCAAATTTGTTGCCGAAGAAAGAAATTTCAAAGAATAAAGCACTTTGAAGTGTTTCGTGTTCAAAATACAACCGACTAATATTATAAACGCGAAAGTTTGTGAGGATGGATGTTTGTTACTCTTTCACGCATAAACTACTGAATTGATTTTGATGAAACTTTACAGTAATATAGCTTATACATCAGAATAACACATAGGCTACTTTATATCCGGGTCCACGCAGGCGAAGCCGTGGCACGCCGTGGGCAGAGGCTAGTAATGTTATAAAATATCTTTAGAATCAATATGCAACACGACTATAGGAATGAATAAATAAATAAACATACACAGTAAAATACATAATTCTAATTCTTTGTATCGTGGGTATCAGGAACTACGAGTACTGTGGTACCAAAACACCCAGACCAGAAAAAAATATTTATAGAACAATGCAAACATTTGCACCAATACTGCGAGCATTGAATCCGCACCTATTGCTGGAATACTGGGTTTATGGCAAAGTATTTTTACGAGCCAACCTTCTCAATACTTATAAGAAGTTTAATTCTCGTTACTAAAACAAAAAAACGTTTACATGTTTTTTTTTCTAAGTTAGAAAACAAATGATGCATAGTTATTATTTACAAAATTCAAGCAAAAAACATATTTTAGGCGAAGCCGGTTTAGTAGAGGCTAGCACTACATTAAATTAACCTTATTACTGGAAAGTAATCTTCTTATAACGCTTCATTAGTCCTAAGTCTTCAGTTTCAAAGTACGTGGCTTGGTTCGATGGTTATCGAAACAATACAATATCAACTTAAAATAACTCATAAATAAATTGCGTAGGGTGAAAAGTATGTGCAGATCTAAATTTTTATTTGCAATAAAAATCTAATAAAAATATCAAGCATTAAATTTTTGATAAAAATGGCCCAAATTTATTGGACGATACTAAATTCGCTCCATCTGTTTTTCGATTATATTTAGTAAAAGCCTAGAACTTTCGGATACATTCTAGTTATTATAAAATATTTACAAAAACTCATCACTCCTACATTAACTTCAATTTGACAATAATTTTATACCTCTATAACTTATTTTAAGTACCAAAGTTGTGTTGCTACCATTATGGCAGAATATAGAGAAGCACCCAAACCAACCCATCGACCTATTTACAAAACACATACGATTTTTGGAGAGAAATCGGTAGGTACAAGCGACTTAAGTCCGTTCGGCGTGGGGCTTTACGAAAAGGGAGTTGGGCTAATTGTCCAACTATAGACATTCCAGTTACCCTAATAAAACAAAGTCTCGCTGAAATCTACAGCATAAATCAAAAGCCCCTCGTAGGCACTCTATCTGTTTTCTATATTCATCTACAAAATAACTCTTATTTTTCAATCGCTGCAGTGATTACGCGCGACATTGGCACAAGGCAAGCTGGCGCAAAGAAGTAGGTCAGTCGGGATGGTATGTCCACGCGTTGACCGGAAAATCTTTATATTTTTAAAACCAATGGGCGTTAATCAGCGGTAAATGAGCTGTTGGGGTTCATGAACTCTCCTCTTCAATATCTCATAAGCATTCGTTCATATTGACTTTTTGAAAATTATTTTAACCGGTATGTTTGTTTGAAAGAAATAATTATGGACATTTTTACACAGCATCATCTAGCCCCAAACTAAGCAGAGCTTGTATTATGGGAAATACATGACTGATATACTACTTATATACATTTTTTTTGTAAATACTTACATAGAAAAAACCCAGACCCGAGACAAATATTCGCAGATACAAACATTTGTCCCGAATTGAACCCGCAACCTTTTGCGTCTCAAGCGGGCCAACGCCCACTGCGCCACAGAGGTTGTCAATCAGAATCAGTGATTTGTTGTTAACATCATAAATTAAAATAAAAGTATTAAACTAGACTGAATGACTATTTTTTTTTTTTTTTTTTTTTTTTTTTGCGATGGGAAAATGCGCTTATGCATGTCCTCCGACCCGAGGAGAGCCGGAGGGGTCTGTCGGACTCACCAACTAATCCACTAACAGGGAGCTAGTGGATAGTGGCATACCGACTAAAAACCCATCGATTTTCCGACACTCACCTTAGTGCTAGTGCGTCGTCAAACCACTCGTCGTCAGACGATTCGTTTGACGGCGCATCAGCACTTGACAGGGTTACGGGTTCCCGGTCGGATTCGACCGCGACCCTGTCGGTGATTGTCCGCTTTACGCGAACCCTACGGTCTCCCCTTTGGGGGGGAGGGAGATTCCCCGGAATATTTAATATATTCCCCAGCACTGGAGGCCCGTGCAATGCAGGGCTGGGGCTCCTCGCACCCATACCCTGCTGGCCTCCATCAAGCGGTAAAAGACGGTGGAATTGCCGCCGCCTTCTTCCAGCCCTTCTCCTCCGTTGGAGGGGAGCAAGAGGGTCTTGCTCCCGTATACGCTCCGCGGTCTCCTTCTTTAACATGACGTCTTCGCAGAAGGAGACCACGGCCTGCCAGGCTCTGTCACTATCAAGCATGGCTTTGACCACGCTCGGTAGCGAGAGGTCCTGGCCCACGTTTGCTTCAAGTACCTGGCGCTGAGATATCCAGGCACTACACTCTTGCAGCGTATGCTGCGCCGTGTCCTCGGCCGCACCGCAGTGCTGGCATACTGGACTCGGTTCTCTCCTGGCTATGTGATGCAGGTACCGTCCGAAACATCCATGTCCCGACAGCACCTGCACCAGTCTAAAAGTGAGGGCACCATGCTCTCTTTCTGTCCATTCTATTAGGCGAGGCCCTATGGCGTCTAAGGTCCACCGACCATATGTGGCGGACACCATATCCTCAGACCACTGCTGAAGAGCGACTCTACGAGCCTGCTCTCTAGCGTGGCCAACCTCCAGAGGAGCCAAGCTGTTTCCTTGCGCACGTCTTTCTACCTTATCGTGGTAGGCCTGGGAAAGCACTGTGGCTTCTCTGTCCCATGGCAGGGATCCCGCGATGGCGCAAGCAGCGCCGTGCGATACGGTGCGGTAGCCTCGTATCGCTTTAACCGCCATAATTCTCTGCAGTTTTCGCAGAAGTGCCCTATTAGAGGAGGTTAAAGCGTCCGCCCACACCGGTGCACCGTACAGGGCCATCGACCGTATGACCCCTGCAAATAGGCGACGACATAGAGCGCTGGGGCCGCCCAGAGACTGAATGACTATTAGGTTAACTTCAAGTCAACTTTTTTTAAATAGTCAAGAATGATCATAAGTTTCTTACCTTTACTATGTCTTTACCTTAAGAATTGGTATTCAACTACGACCCATTAAATTAAAAATTTTGAAAGAAGCTTGATATTTATTCAATTATAATTCGTTTTTTTTAAATCATAAAAGAAAAGAACAGTTTTTTATGGCTTAAATTTTCCTTCACACTTTTCCTTTTGGGAATCAATCGAAAAGTTTCACGTGATTCATAAAGTCTTTTAACGGAGAAAAACTTCGGATTAAGCACTGCTCAGTTATTAAGGAAAAGAGTTTACGAAAATTATTTTGCGAAAATGTATTTTACACGATTTTTTCCTGAAAGAAAAGGGTTTATGTTTCACAAACATGAGGAGGAACATTGATCCGTTACTTTTCCTTGATTTAATATGGTATTGGCGTTTGGATTACCGGGATTCTGGGAAGCCACAAATACGTACGGTTTCTATAAATTTCGTTTCCTAATGAAAATGTAAGTCCGCTTTGCAAACTGAACAAGACGTATAAGTCAAGCCGCAGAAGCGCTTCGGATCAGTTGGTTAGTTTCTATATCAGAACGCCAAATAGGCGGAAAGCCAACCAGTACATTATTTGCTTAGTGTAGTACTGATAAATAGTTCCATATTTTCGTTCCTACACAATCGTGAACAATGTCCAATGACTTTCAGTAAATTTTTCGAAATACTAATCATTTTCAGAAAATCTGTCAACCCTTGCGCTCTAATGAGTTTCAGCTCGGTTTCTTCGGCAAATGGATCGAACACGAAACAACCAAGTGAGCCAATACTGTATTTTACTTCATACTGCTTGTAATAAGGCTACTCTTTGTGCCTTTTTTATTATATATTTGATTTTCCTCTAAATGAAAGTAAAAGAGCTTTATTTCTTCAAAATGTATCTGTGATAGATTTTGTTTGTGACCTTCTTCTCAAAAAAGTAAAATTGCGATAACCAACCTCGAATCTTAAGAAAAACGAGTTATGAAAAACTTTCACTGCAAATAAACTGAAATTCAACTAAAATATCGTAATTTTGAAAAATTGCAAATTACTCCGAATATATTTTTAGAACTCGTTCTGAAGTCCTTTTAAATTTTCGAAACGTCAAAATATAAACGAGGCGATGTACAGGGTTTTCCAGACCATGTATACTTATATTCTTTTAGTATAAGTTACATGGCCTGGGATACTCTACAGTACTGTTTTAAGAGTTATCAAAAACTTCAAGCTGCTTTCGAGTTTATACCGAATGCCAATAATGGAGATTGTTTGCCTTCCGACCCCTCGATCATTTTGTTTTATGTACGGTACTGTTTTATTACTTCTCTCTTTCTTCTCATTTTAAACGAAACCTTTTTTATATAAATTTTGTTCATTGATGCAAATTTCATTAAGATTTAGAGCGTTTAGAATGTATTGTAATACAGTTTCGCCTTCTCTTTGCAACGATATCCTCAATGCTCCAGGATCGTGACATTGTAATATCCTAAAAAATCAACATTAGTAAGACTTGCTCCTGCGACATCTCGATTGGTACAGGGGTGGGGGGGTTTAACCACTGAAGTCAGTTATAGAGCAAATTCGCTAAAACGCTTGGGGCTCCATCCCCGCGGCCTCTTTATTTCCACCACACTAATACCTGACTTCTCCACTTTTTTGTAACAGCTGAAAACAGCAGCTTTGAGTGATGGTCACACATGTCATGCTGATCTGAACACTATTTTGGTACAGCCATACCTTTTTAGGCACATGGGCCATTACCTATTCATTGTTTGTGCCAATTATACGTGTATTCTATTCCAATACAATTCAGCACTTATTTTTAAACATTACTATAAAAAAAAATATTGCTATATTCATCCCTTACTTTATCAACCAACGTGTAGGTAATAGGTAGGTTCTTTTATGTTCCGTTATTGTACTTTTACGCCGGTTTTATCGTGACTTTATTGTTTCTCATAAAAGTACAGTTTCATTTTTATTCTATTTACATTAACTGAGAATATACTTTGTTGTTCTGTTCTAAATCTTACTCGATATTATGATCACTCTAACTCAACTCGTAAGAGTCTAACTCCCCAGTGAGTTTCTTATATCGGGAACAAAATATAGCCTTATTGCCAGTATAATAATGGTTAATCGGTACTGTTTTTATCGTTATTTGGTTATGAACGTGTTAACACACACTTAAGGGGAACCTACCAGCCTAATCGAAGTTATCTTTAACAACTTTATCTTTATCTTTAAATTTTATCTTGGCTACATAGCCGCGGTCTCACTTGGTACATGGTGGCTATACATATAGCCACCATGTACCAAGGAAGACCGCGGGTTTGAGTCCCACCAGGGTAAAATTTTTGAAAAATTATATAATAGGTACTGTTTTTTATGTTTTCATTTGGATGCAAGTCCTTGTGCCATGTTGTATTTGATTTGGTTGTCAAAGCAATGTGAAGTATAAGTATTTATCTGATAAAAAAAAAATGTTTTGGGGAATTTTACTTTGGTAAATTTACAACAGACTCACAGGTTAATCCATATGATGGGCATCCTTAGATATTGATCAGAGGATTTTCATCATGGGATTAAATAGCGCAGATCTAAAAAGTATCTACCTGAGTAGATAGATAGATTACTTATGCATACCTGAGTATGCATAATCTATGAATATACCTAGATTTTTTCCTAGTTTTTTATTGAATCAAACTTTCGTTAGTATTTAGCTGGTGCAATTTGATTGTCCTTTTCATCGGGAAATATAGAAACAGTTCTGACCCCATATTAGGATTATCTGTGTCATAGGTATAAGGAACCCTGGTACCACAACACCCAGACCTGAAACAAATATCTACCAAACATACTAACATTTGTCCCACAATTAATTAATTTATGTAAAGTGAATGCTTTGGTCCTGCACGACGTCACTCAGGAGAATTCATTGAAATCATTGCTAAATTCATTGAATTCCTTTGAACGCCTCGAAAGCTCAATATTCACCGATCTATCAGACCGGAGATACCTCTCAGAGATTCAATAAGATACGATCGCTGAAACATCGCGCTGAATAGTTAAACACAGCACGGATTTAGCTAACTTTCAGCTCGACCGGGCTCAGTGCGGCGAAATATTCAGTGACGGTGAAAGATTCATGGGAGCGGTGATGGATTTAGCTGTACCCAATGCAAATTTTATTTTATCAAAGTAAAGTAAAAGTTTATTTTGATAAATACCATACACACCTAGGTACAACTTTTAAAGTTTTAAAGATGAAAATTAACATACAGATATAGTATAATATGTATGTATTTACAAATCAGTCATGTAGTTCCCATACTACAAGCTATGCTTAGTTTGGGCTAAATGATGCTGTGTGAAAAATGTCCAGCCTTATTAATATCTATAGAGGTATACTTATAAAATTACACTTTTCTTTTTAATCTAACTTAATTTAATAATTTTTAATCTAACAGCACAAAAAAGCAGTGTTTAGTTAAATAACTCTTTCAAAATCTTAATGAGTAAGCTTCTTTTTATTTTGGTCCTTGATACGAAATACTGTAGCAAAGACGCTTTTAAAATAACAACGGACATATTTACTTAATATTTTGCCAAGCTTTCGTTGTTAACTAAACTTGTATGCTCATGCAAGTCAAACTTGCATACTAGTGAAGTCAAACTTGCGTGAACGAGATTGCACTCGCGCACCTTTGACAACAGTTTCCGAAGTATTCCAACTATCATTGCATTGAAATTCTTCATGTGATTATCCCGAGATTGTGATAACTTTGTGTGCTTGCGAAAGCGCTATTTTTCAGCATCACTGGAGTAGAGTTTAGATGGAAAATTAGCTCTGTATTTCTCATGATGGACATTCTCAGATTAAGATATACAAGTAGAAGGACTTCGGAGGCCAGTCTAAACACTAAAACCTGAATTCTTAGTCGGGGGTTGAACGACTGTTCAACCCCCGACTATGAATTTAATCCACTATTCCGCATTCGCCTTATGGCTGGGTGCATATAGTTTGAATTCGCGCTTGAATTTTCACATAGCGCCTGAATAGTCTCCTAGGGGAGCCCCTATTTGACTATGAAGTCGGGCTTTAAATTCCATGTGATAGATAACAAGCCAATCGCCGCTTTTTTGGAACACTAACCAATAGTGCACGTCACGGATTTTTAGATTAGAATCAAAACATTTTTTTTTTTTTTGTGAAAGTTAAGGTAATAACAACGAGATATCTGCAATTTGTAGTGACCTTCCTCCAACAAAAATAAGTACACGCGCACTGTAAATTTTTAAAGAAGGCATGTTGGCAAGCTCAGCCAGGCGCGGATTAAGGCTAATCCAGGTTCATAAATTAGCAAAATCCCCGCAGTCTGAATCTGCACTGACACTGACAACTACATTCTGCCGTTGTAAACTCAGTAGCACGGCGGGAAGTAGCCAGCTCTAAGATATTTGTTCCAGGTCCGGGTGTTGTGGTACCACGGTACTCATAGTTCCTGATACCCACGACACAGGGAATCCTAGTGTGCGGTCAGGACTATGTATTTTTCGTTGGGTGTTTATTTATTTAATCGCATGAAGGAAACTAGGGCCGAATGAGATGTTTTCTTTTTTATCTGTGGCAGACCAGGTTAAATTATCATCTGTCAAATTATATACGTAAGAAACAATGAATTTAAGTTTTTAGCAGTAATTCTGGTACATTGGATGTCAGGACAATAGGTTACCTAAGTACACGTAAGGCAGTGTAAGTAAGGTGCTTTCATTATACTATTAAAATGTATATCTAGGTATAATCCGTGAAGTTTGAAAACCGTAACGCAACGCAGTCCAAAATCTTTGCCCTAAACTTTTGCTAATCTGTTCGTATTTGAAGGACTATAACATGACACTTACCACAAACCCTCATTACCTACATTAGCGCTATTAAATAGAATAGAACAAAGTTTGTTTTGCAACAACACTATGCACATGATAATAAGTTATGGAATTACCCTCTTATCCGTAATCACTCACTAATTTTTGCAGGACGTTAGTTCTAACCCGTTAGTTAGAACTAACCCCCCCATAGACGTTATACGTTAGTCATCCATACCGCAATGCTTGAAAACGAAAGTTTTCAATCAGTGTGTCCTACCCGTCATGACCTACGGAGCTGAGACGTGGACACTCACGATAGGGCTGGTCCACCAGTTCAAAGTCGCTCAGCGAGCTACGGAGTCTCTCTGAAGGATAGGATTCGTAACGAATACATCCGTCAGAGAACGAAAGTTATCGACATAGCTCAACGAATTAGCAAGCTGAAGTGGCAGTGGGCCGGTCATATCTCGCGAAGAACCGATAACCGCTGGGGTAAACGTGTTCTTGAGTGGAGACCGCGACTCGGCAAACGTAGTGTAGGACGCCCTCCGGCCAGATGAGATGACAATCTCCGAAAGACTGCAGGCAGATGCTGGATGCGGCAAGCTGAAAACAGGGCGCTATGGCGCTCATTAGGGGAGGCCTATGTCCAGCAGTGGACTAATATAGTCTGATGATGATGATGATGATGATGATGAGTTTTAACCCTGTCCCTTCCTTACACTAAACTAAGAATAGAGGCCGACAACTTTTATAACACTGCTAAAGTTAGTGTATGTAATAAAGACCTTGTTAAGATGCTTTTATCTTATGGTGTACAATAAACTATTTACATTCATTCATATAAAGACTACAAAAGGTTGCGGGTTCGATTACCGACGCGGTTTCGCGGTTATCCGACGAAATATTTGCAGTTCATACAAATGTTTTTATGAACTGCAAATTTTTATCTCGGGTCTGGGTATTTTCTATGTATAATATGTATGTATTTACAAAAAAAGTATATAAGTAGTATACCAGTCATGTAGTTCCATAACACAAGCTCTGCTTAGTTTATAGCTAGATGATGCTGTGTGAAAAATGACCAGCATTTATTTGTTTATTTATTTAATAGGTCATACGTTCATGAAATATGTATACATAACTACGTAGCTGATTTTTGACATGATAACTAAGAGAAAAATGTTTGTCGTAGTATGAAATGTCCAGAATTCTTCTCCGGGGAAATCAGAACTCGTAGTCTTGCTAGTTTACGATATTTCCGATGCTTGGTGACCCGCCACATGAATGTATGATACAGCAAAAGCGTGCAATATTACCTTAGAAAATTATATAAAACTTTTAGTCTACAAGCATCTAATACCCAGTTTTTAAAGTTTAGTTTAAAAACTGTTTTATACCCAGTTTTACCCACATCTAATGTCAAATGATTTGATTGGTTTTAACATCATTCTGGTTTCCAGATGTTCCTCGTAAACCAATCAGTATGTACAACTAGTTGTGCAATCCAAAATATTAGGTCTTTTAAAGAAACTTGGCAGAACTAGTTTTGCTATAAGTGTTCCTTACATACAAATGTACCATATGACTTTACCCTTTCTGGGTGGTCATAAAAATGCCTAACCTACCCGAGCCGGATCTGCCCAGGAAGGAAATTTCAGTTGTGTCCAACGGATCACCTGCCCAAATATTGGCAGGTGTTCCGATGACACAACTAGTTTTGCATACTGATTGGTCCGTGAGGAACTCTCTCTGTTATCATAAGGTTGATATGAGATTTGATAACAGTCTGATAAGCCTTTCAAGTGGCTATGGTATTGTTGATATCTTGTTTTCACTATCTTTGGTCTTAAACTTATAAAAATTGTATATCTTACTAACTTCTGCCCACGGTTTTGCCAGTGTGGTACCCGAATAAAAAGTAACCTATGTATTATTCTGATGTATATGCTATATAACTGTAAAGTTTCATCAAAATCCGTTCAGCAGTTTTTGCGTGAAAAACACACAAACTTTCACGTTTATGATAGTAGTAGGATGTAGTGGGTTGGTTGGTATAGTCGTTGAAGTAGGAGTGAGCTATATAATGTTATATAATGTTTCCCGATATTTTGGCATAGTTGCATGTACCATGATCATGGGCGAAGCTAAAGCCTTTGCGGGTAGATGGTAGACGAATCCATCTACCCTATTTCTCACTCTTATAATCTTTTTATCATAGTACATATAAATGTACCTATCGTATTATCGAAAAACATTTGAACTCACAACGTATGTTAAATATCAACATTTTAGTAAAAATAAGCCTAAACTTTGACAAGACTTCCTTTGAATTGGCTGATAAAGAAACGAGTGAATAGTACAAATCAGTTGAGTCCTCATAAGGGCGTCTTCAATGAAATCAAGTAGAGGTATCTACTTGATATCATTGAAGAAATCAAGTAGTTAGTTAAAGTACTTACGTATTTCCAGCATTAAATAATCTTTGATGTTGCGATGGAGGATCCTCATGTCCAGTTGAATAGACAAACGAAAAGTTGAGAACCTTTTCCATAGATAGAGGGTTAAACATAAATCTATATGTATAAGGCCTCGCTACGCTTATCCTAAAATGTGTAGTTAGCAGTAACTGATATCGATGTTTAAAAACACTTAATAAACTATTAGTATGTACTATTAGTTCTATTGTGCGCTTAAACCGGACAAATAGTAACAGAATGCATTTGTATATAACTACCCGTATTTGTATAAGGCGAGAATCATACCTTGCCGTAAAACAGTTTGTTACTAGCACGGGAGGTAAAGATTTTTATACTGTATGCCTACCTACATTATTATTTTTATTCTGTTGATTGTGTTATCTACTAAGCATTTATTTTTATTTATTTATTGTTTTATAAGTTCACTAGTTTCTGCCCGCGGCTTCGCCCGCGTGGTATGTTAATAAAGTGGCGTATATGACCGTCTCCAAGCTTCAAACTATGTCCACCAACTTTTGAGTGAATCGAACCATGGATTATAATTTTCCATACAAAGTTTAGAATTCAATTGCAAACCCACAAAGGGTAGTTGTGAAAAAATAAAATATACGTGTTTTATTATATATTTTAAAG
Organism: Perizoma flavofasciatum; assembly: GCA_958496245.1. Classification (NCBI taxonomy): domain Eukaryota; kingdom Metazoa; phylum Arthropoda; class Insecta; order Lepidoptera; family Geometridae; genus Perizoma; species Perizoma flavofasciatum. The sequence continues at coordinate 3,604,113 of OY292425.1, read as the reverse complement.
CTTATTTGTACTGCTTATTTGAGTTTTGAGCGAATCAAACAAAGGATTTATATTTTCTATAGAAACTTTTCCACCCTGTTTAACCCTAGGTTGATTTTTGGAAATAAGATTAGCCTATGTATTATTCCAGAATCTAAACTATCTACATTTCAAATTTCATCAAAACCGGTTTAGTAGTTACGGAGATACGTCGTAACAAACATTCACACACACAGGCTTTCGCATTTATTATACATATTAGTAAGATTACGATAACCTTAGTGCATACAATTGTTTACTAAGTTTGTTATTGAATAAAGTAATATTATTATTATGCATGCCCTAGAACCAAACATTCGAAGGCATGCGCTAAATCATAAGGTATGATGAAGGGATAATCATAATCATAATTAGTATTAATTTTTTGACATGTTACATGTACTTAGATTAGTCAAAATAAAATTACAAAAGTACTTAAGATAGGATATTTGTGTTCCAATAAGGGACGATTGGCTTGCACCCGGTCACGTGAAATGTTACTTGCAAAACGCGGGCATGTGCCAAACGGAATGGTTGGAAATGCCTCTGACTAACCTCTATTTGCTATCGCCAAAGGTCCACCCATCCATCATAGCGAATACAATTGTGAGCGTGTTTATTTTTTTTAACGTTATTTTTAAAGCCATGTTAGTCTAGAAGTCGGTTCCCCGAACCACTCAAAACTACCTTCTTTTTGGTATCTTCTTAATTACATACTTAGTAGATCTAAGGATGTCTATCATGGGGATTAAAAGTTGTCATTCACCCTGTTGAAGCCTCTCGAAAGGAGTCGAAACTTAGTCGGTGCCTTCACCGATAGTATCCTTCTAATATTATAAACGCAAAAGTTTGTGAGGATGGATGATTGTTACTCTTTCACGCAAAAACGAATGAACGGATTTTGATGAAACTTTACAGTAATATAGCTTATGCATAACACATAAGCGACTTCTTATCCGGGTACCACACGGGCAAAACCGTGGGCAGAAGCTATTAGTATGTAAAAAATATTTCGCAACATGATTATTGTTTTATCAAAACCATTGTCGTTAATTGAAAACGCCTCTACCAAGTTATGAACAACTGAAAATACCGTTTTCAACATTCAATATTGATTGTTTCAACTCGTTCTCAATAATTGATTATGGCAGATATTACTCACATGTGGATTTCGCGTCGGTGCAATGTCATTACTCTTTTACGAATGCAGGTGATATGTGAATACATTTTTTCTGTTGTTTTTTTTTAAAAATAACGCTGGACATTTTTCGTACAGCATCATCACAGCTCTAGCTCTTTGGGGCTCCCATAACACAAGCTCTGCTTAGTTTGAACTACATGACTGATACACTAGGTACATATATGCATTTTTTTAAATGCATACGTAGAAAACATCCAGACTCGAGACAAATGTTTGCAGATCATACAAGCATTTGTCCCGCGCTGATAATCGAACCCAGAAACAAAAACAAAAAGGCTCAGGACTGTCATCCTCTCGGATGGAGTTCTTCAGATGCACAGGTCAAGAGTAACCTGAATCGGTGAGCATGCGTAAAGAATGTGATGAGAATGAATGAAGAAAAACAGGTATGTCAGGAAGTGGAAACCCGCGATCTCTGCCTACCCTTCCGAGAAACAGGCGTGATTTTATGTATGTAAATAATAGTGCATTTATTTAGCGGGACGTACATAAGTTTAAATAAGTACTAATTTCTTGTGATTTACTTAAATGACAAAATGATGAAACCATTTTGGTCTCAGGTTAAGACCTGTTAGGATTTGATTATATTAATTTAATTAAAAATTGTAGAATTAGAATGTCTTTTGTTTACTTCAAGGTCCTATACTAAGCCTTTTTGCACAACTAGTTATACCACCATAAGTATAAATTAATAAAATTGGACTCGCATAATATTATGTGGGGTCAACCTTTACTTGTTAAGAGTATACTATCAAAGATTATTTATTCTTATTTTATTAATACATGAACCAACTCTCTTCTTCTTTTTAGTAGGTCACAATGTTTTTTTAAATTTTAATTACCTATAAATAATAATAATATCTAGTTTCAAAAAGAACACGCACATCAGACCCTCGTCTCATTACCAATCCCAATCTTTTGGACTCGTCAAAACGAATCGTATGAGTCCAAACTCGAGCGGCTTACTAATCGCCACTGAAGAGTTCTACTATCCACCACCTGGCTCCATCAGATCAGCTCCAAGATACCAAATTATAGTATTATTATCTGAACTACATGTACATACAAAGTTCCATTTTGATACCACAATTAGAAGTAGGTTAAAATTAACTTCCAAGATTTGATACTAGTTAAAAATGAAACTAATATAAAAGACTGTTAAAAATGACTAAATGAATTCTATTTTATTAAGGAAATAAAGAGACTATATTATGATGTGGGGTCGTCGTAACATGTTTTCTTCTTCCATACTGCTCTACCAATCGTCAACTCAGTACACACTTCTTTTACAATCCGTCCAATCCTTCTCTTCTTCCTCTGCTCTTTATTTAACCCTTCACTTTCCTATTATTCTCTTCTCGAGACACAGTTACCTTATCCTCCTCTGTTCTATTTTTGGAACTTCATTCATCCATATTAGCAATTGCATCTTTGGCAGCATGTACTAGTATAATTTCATTCGTCCCTTATATAGGACTGCTAAAATATTATAATATAAAATACACTAGCATGTAACTTCAAGTAAATTTATCCAACAAAATAGCCCCAGACCAAGCAGAAACGTATGTAAGCCAGAGAAATGCTACTTATGATACGGATAATCTGTTAAACTACAGCTCAGGTAGCATGAGCACCCAAAACAACGTTTTGTCTACGAAACAGAAGACAAAAATATTTATGTCGTCAATTCCATCAAACAAAAGAAAGGGACAGAATACTTTTTATCTTCTGATCGGTCAACAAAACCGTTGTCTTGGTTCCTCATGCTAAGCAGGGGTCACATTAGACCTAAGTCTTCGATAGAATTTGAAAAGCTCCAGCAATTTTCTTCGTGCAATCGTAAGCTGGTTTATCATCTTCCACGATCCACGTGGTCCCGCTAGCACCTTGATTGATCGCTTGTATTATGCCATTCACTGCGGACTCGACTCTGGAACAAGTTTTATACTTAGGCCTCGTGCACACAGGTATAGATAATACGTTTATTAAAACTGTACCCTACTGAAGCGCTCTGGATATGTCCGGGTTTGCTTTGCGGTCACTTTTTAGTATCTTCAGTTGCAATTAGTACTCCAGCGGGCTTATTATGTATTTTTTGCAGAACAATAGCAACATCAACCGCAATCATTTGCGTACTATAAAATCATTCGTCTTACTCTCAAGGCCAAGTAGCTATAATATAGACTTTTTATTTTACAGTCTCAGGTAGATGATCAATTGATCATCTACCTAAGACGGTAGAAGCGGTCGTCCCCTACTCGTATTAAATCTCTGACCACCGATTGCTGGCGATTCTTTATTACCGAAAGTAATAGCAACAGTAGGTTGTTGTATGTTTAATGTCCATTGCTTATTGCTAAAATTAGGCTAAAAAGTCTGCTGCGGCTCGGCAATAAGAACATTTTGTTTTATTCTATCCTGTTTTAGCACGTTTTGAATGATACAGCACGCGAAAATACTCATACACATATTATACTTGTTCCTTTGACCAGCGTTTCACTTCTTAGTCAGCAGCAAGGCGGTATAATCACTAGTATTATCCGGATTCTATTTCGTATATCGAAAATGTGGTATGTGAAAGAGGCTTTATACTCGTAGCTCAAATATGAAGAATGATAGAACGGAACGAGATTGCTTTATTTATCGCTTTGTTTTTAGCAATTTTGGGTGATTGCTTTTCTCCTGTTATTGATTGGGCAGCTCTTTTTATATTGCTAGTCTGTCATTCATTTTAAAGAGAGGATAATAAGGAACAAAATAATTCAAATATACTTCTACTATTATACATGCGAAAATACTTATAGATGTTCCGATGAGGTTTGGATGTTAATTGTTAAGAACTTTATACGAAGCTAAGATTGGATGAAAATTAGATTTTAAATAGCTAGTGGCTTAGAGTATTACAATAGCTATGTTTTATTTGGAAATCCCATGTACAGCCGTGGGCAGAAGTTGGCGTTTTATAAAAAAAAAAAACATTTTGAGCTCACGCAGATAGAGCTAAATCAGAGCGGTATAACGCTTTAAAAAATAGGCACCGTTTGATGCACCAATAATTACGCGTGATAAAAGGCACACAATTTCTAATTTACTCAAAAAAGCTCACAGACTTAAAAAAAATGGTACACCATTTTATTCACTGTTTGAACTAATTCTCTTTCAGTAAGATAGATTTAATTTATAAAGTACCTATATAAAGGTGATATACTCGTAAAGTTGAATCATGTAACGTTACGGGTGATGGCTGCGCCGATTCACCCGTAGCTTTGTCTTTCTAGGGTTCCGTACCTCAAAAGGAAATAACGGAACCCTTATTCGTACTTCGTGGTCCGTCCGTCCGTTTGTCAGTCTGTCAAGAACCTTTTCCTCAGGAGGTATGAAGTTCAAATTAATATCAAATACTTGGGTTTACGGAGCCTTGAAGCTCTAAAAAAATCAAGCAAAAACGCAAAAAAAAAGAATGCTGATGCGAAATAATTTTGATACTCTTATATAAATCAAAACCTTCTCTATAGAGTACTTCCCGTTTACCTAGGATCATGAAATTTGGCAAGAAGCAAGATCTCACAGCACATGTAAAGGAAAATGTCCAAAAAATTTAATTTAAAGTTTTTTCACATATTTTTTTTTTTTGCTATTACAAATTTACATTTGCATTTAGAGAATTTACCGTGACGTATATCGATGCATGGCAGAATATTTTTTTAACTACAAAGTTAAGTTTGTTTTTCAATCTATCTTTATCTCAGTTAGAGGAATGTTAGAGCTATGAAAGCACCAACTTTCATAGTTTATGAACTCGAGTAATGTTAAATATTACGGTGAATATACAAGCTTATACGGAAACCTCGTTGCGCGAGTTTTTCCTCTTAAAATAACTGACAAAATCTTGTGGCACTGAGAAGAAAAGTTTTTTGTAAAAAGTTACCTTTGTCTCACGGGCACTCTGCTCGTAAGCGGCGTCTGGTCAAAGTTCTGCAGGTTGCTTCTTTGCAGGATAGCGGTGTCTGTCGGGCCGAGACAAACTGTCAGGACGCGTACACCCGTCCTTTTGTAGCTTTCTTCTGACTACAACAAGTAAAAAGGCTTTGAGTTTGCAGAACGTAGTTTTAGACATTAAAATTAATGAAGAATTTCTTGAGCTAAATCAGAACGGGTTCAGTTTGTGGCAGGACTGGTTCACTGAAAGTCGCTCAAAGATCTATGGAGAAGGCTATGTTCTGCGTTTCTCTTAGTGAAAGGATCAGAAACGAAGTCGACATAGCCCAGAGGATTAGCAAGTTGCAATGAGCCGGACATATCTGCCGAAGAACCGACAAGTTGGAGTAAACGGGTTCTTGAGTGGAGACAGCGTCTAGGCAGACGTATTGTAGGATGCTCTCTGGCTAGACGGTGTGACGACTTATGCAGTGTAGCTGGCAACTATAATGGGGAGACCCGAAGACTGGGCTCAATGGCGCGCCATAGGAGAGATCCATGTCCAGCAGTGGACTGCGATCGGTTGTTGATAATGATGATAATAGATCCGAAGATGTCCAACATGTGCATAGGGAGTCGTTAGTGTGTTTTCTTTAAGAACAATGAAGCCTTTAGTTTTTTAATTGCTAAAGTCGACTGGTGGTGTGCTTTGCATCTGTGCGTAGCCTTTGCGAGTCTTGCTATGGGTGACCTAGCTGTACTTTGATATACCTATTCATAATATGGTCTTGTGCCAATTAGCGTGCATTGTGATTGGTGGTAATATCTTATTACTCTCTAACCACTGCTTCACTTGCATTTTATAGGTCACGAAATATGAATTAACATCCAAATATCCAAACTTTTGCATTATCAATGCAGAATAGACATAGAGTATTTATAGCGAAATATTTCTCACGGAACCATTTTACGACATTTTTTGAACTAAATAAACCCATTATCTAAAAGCTTCGAGTATAAAGCTTTGGAAAAGATCATTCAAGATATTTCCTCTTTTTATGTTACTGAGTAGGTACCTCCTTACCTACCTCAATAGAATGCTCGAGAAAGCCATGAACTCAGTTTACGGCTAAATATTTTCTTATTATTGCTAAATTATACCCTTTCATTTGAACTCAGCTGTAAACTTGATGTTATTACTTTTTACTGGGGTAAAGGGTTTTATAGGGGAAAAGGTCAAATAAGGTGGGCTTGTAATATTTTTAATACTAGAACTAGGTATAGGTATTTTTTTTTTCTACATGTCATAAGGAACGGTACTTCAAGGTGTTTGAACCTCAAAATAGGGCGGAATTGGAAGAATTTTAGATGCCCTATAGCGACTGTTTGAATGACGCATGTTATCTGATAAGAAAAGGGCGAATTCATCGCCAGTGTGCATTTTTTTAAGTTCCTTGTTTTTAATACGAACTCGGGTGGAGCGGCGGGTGATAAGCCAGCAACGACACGAGAGGCGTGGGTTCGATTGTCATGTTTTGCAGATATTCGTTCCGGGTCCGTGGGTTATGGTATCACGGCAATAATAGTTTCTATTACCCATGAGACAGGGAATCTTAGAATGGGGTCAAGACTATGCACAAATTTGATGGGATGATTTTTTTAGGCCTCAATTGGTGCAACAATGTACTATCTGCTGCTGTCTTGAATCTTACAGTATCAGCAAAAGATTTATTGCGTTAGTTTGAAAAAATAAACTAAATGTTCAAACAGTTTTGGAGAGATGTACCTAATTTATTTGGATTGATGACATTTTCTGCGAAGGAGGATCAATCAGTGAAATCAAAATGATTTTATTGTTTGATCATCTCCCGACGCTCTTTCGGTACCTCTTGCTCTCTTAACAGAATTTACTAACAAATAGTCCTGAATATCTACTTGCAAAACGGATGGTATTGCAGGCAGTATATCAGCAATGCCCCAAGTGTTGCAGATGTTAATAGGCAACGGTAACGGCTTTCTATAAGGGCCGTTCAAAACATAAACAAAATACAGTCCAAATAAAAATATGGATTTGAAAATTTTAAATTACCCCCTTTGAAATACTATACTGCAAAACCGCAGTCTTTGTAGCGGCGTAGACTGGAAGATGAGTGCCGAGATTGAGTGCTAGAAGGGACGATATGTTCACCACAATCCCTCCAACGCCTCCATTTTCAATATCCATTGCATCTATAGCGTGTGTCGTGCTGTATACTGTTCCAGTCTAGAAAAATACGTACAAAACACATTTTGATTGGTTCGTTTACATATGGCAAGTATTACAAAAACAAACGAAGAGAAAATTATTTAATGTACCTTGTAAAAATTACAGAAACACAGTTAAAAATAGGTAGTTTTCGTTACTGGTTTAAGTGATATAACTTATAACCTAAACAAGGATAGTAAGTTCCCTGTTTGATCGGTATCCACCTCATGTGAAAATAACGATACATAATGTATAGTCAATAGTTTTAAAGATTTTCCTATAATTTGAAGTTTTCAATGACGATACTAAAGTATTTAGTTTATTTTATTACTGTTTCTATGACATCTATAGTATACTTAACTAGCTCAAGTAACTTTTAAAATAATATTTCTTTTGTTTTTTTGTATCATTAGATTTAATTTTATTATGCTCAAGTGGATTGAGATACAAGCGACATTACTGTTGTGTATTCTGTAACAGAGACTTATTCAAATCGAAGCATCTTGTAACAGGGTTTATTAGGAATAAGAAAATTTCAAATGGTTTGAAATATTTTTTTAGTGGAAAATGGAACAAAATTATAAGACGAGGCTCTTTCCTTGCAAACGTGATAAAAACCATAAACTTCACTAATAATTTTCTGAAAATAAAATAAAAGTCGGTGCCAAGTTTATTTGGTTACGTATGGCATGGTATAGGACAATGAGTCACAAACATTTGAACTTATACCGTAGAAAAATCAGATTTCAAAACAGCTATGTAGTTTGAAGTTATGTTCATAGCACACTTCAAACAATAAAAATAGAGGAACCATGAAACAATATCTCCATTCGAATCCGTGAAAACATTTCAATAATATTCAAACTTTATCGGGGCGTAACGAAAGTTGAACAAGCGTAGTTGTTGTTCAAACTAAAGGGAGTATGGCCAATTACATTTTGTAGGTAATCTACTGGGACACGAATGTTCAAGTGTGATCGGGGTTTGCCTGCAGGTGAAGTCAATTTAACTTGGTAACTACCCAATTCAGTCCTAGTGCAAATATCCTTATTTGCACTAGGACTGAATTGGGTAGCATTGAATAAACGGATTATCCTAGCCTTGGCAATGGTTGCCAGTTCGAGCTCATATTTTCATATTTGTTGAGACACTGGGAACCGGGGCTCTTTATGTATTTACAATTCTTTTAAGGTGTCTGGTCGAAGTGACACGTGACTAGCGAGGTGGTTCTTATCTGGGTCAACGCAATAGCATTGCCAATGAGCGTGGCAATGCAGCCAGCATTTTGGGAACGCTTTCGTCTGGTAGTGATCTGGATCAGTTGACCTTGTACATAGCTGTGTGATAACATGTTTTTGATCATTAAAAAAACAACCTTACAGAAATAAATACATATATAGTATATCTATAGGTATGTATCTTAACATGTTTATTAAATATATATTAATATGTATGTTGATATTATCTTAATGTTATTTTATCACACTCTCCATCCAAACGTTCTCTGGAAGAGATCACTTCTAAGCGATAAAACCACTTATTTTACTTTATTAAGAATAAGATTGTTTATTATGTTATTTGTTTAAGGTGTACAATAAAGTGTTTTTATTCATTCGCCTGAGATGCCGAAGGTTGCGGGTTGGATTCCCGCGGGACAAATGTTTGTATGATCTGCAAATATTTGTCTCGGGTCTGGGTGTTTTGTATGTATAAGAAGTAAGTATTTACGAAAAAAAAAAGTAGTATATCATTCATAAAGATCCTTTAACACAAGCTTTGTTTACTTTGGGGCTAGATTATGTGTAAAGAAGTCCATATTTTTTTATTAATAATTCATTCAATCAAACTAAAATCATTGGATGAACTATGATTCAATAATTACTTTACGCTATATCTACATTTGAAATCCTTTTATTGACTTCTTATATGTGCTGTTGGTTTTACTAAAAATAAATTAATAAATAAACCTTAATTCCATTTTTAGGTTTTGTCAGCTATTGAGTTCTGCACTAGCTCTGGATAACTATGGGCTCAGAAGTGATTTATCTATCTATCAGTATGTATTTTCATTCCGCTTTGACCCTCTACAAAAAGGTTCCTTTTATTATGAAAAATAGTTGACAATGTAGATCTAACTATTTCACTTAATCCTTGAGGTATTCAGTCAAAACTATTATTGCCTTATTTTCTTCACGGCTGCACAGAGTTTTGAAACAGAGAATCAAAAACTTACAAAATTCACGTCAATCATGCGCTTGAAACTGCGTTCGCTACCACTCAGCACCGCTGCGTTGTTGATCACTATATCCAACCGCCTATACTTTTCCAGCACTAGATTGTATGCGGTGGCAAGTTGCTTGTCGTCCGAAACGTCGCATTTTATGAACTTTGCTCTCAGGGCGCCAAACTTGGTTGTGAGTTCGAGCTCAAGGGAGGCACCCTCTCGTTCCGCGATGTCGAGAAATGCGACGTGCTGAAAAGCAAAGTTTTCATGAGTGAAACTAAGAAGGCCTGGTAATTGACGGCACTTTGCAATAAAGGAACTAAGACACTGGACGCTGGCTGGGTGTTTTGTCCATTTTGTGGTATAGATAAATATTATAATCATAACAATCTTGTTTCTATAGATACATCGGTACTACGATGCGATAGATGTAATGCATCGTATTGAACCGTAATACATGACAAATCGTGGAACGATAAAAAATGGATAAAATAGAAGTTAGAAGATGTACCTATTTGCAGGAAAAGACGTAAGTGTACTCAACGGTTAATTTATACATAATTTTGTATAAAAAAAGCGATTTGGCCTAAAACCTTTTTTAAACCTTTCTCGGAGTGAAACAGAATGATTGCAAGAACCATATTTCAATTGGATCAGTTGTCCTATCTATAGATCGTTTGCAACGGCTTTTAGATAACTAGCTGTTTCATCTGTATTTTTTGTACAAAATGTAAAATTGACTAATAGTTTCAAAATTCATGCTAAGCCATAACAAGATTGTTGCTTTTAGTGCATAACGCCCATTATCAAGCTGATAACAATGCACTGAATATATTTACAATAAACCGTGTTTGCTTTTGTAATAGCTACATGTAAGCCAGTGGTTTGATTGTATTGACCAACCATTATCATCCTGCAAAGCCAATAGGCAATAATTATGTGAGCCATTAGTTAAAATCAACATTAGGTTGTTATCTTGGGAATGTTTTTGAGTAGAAATGAGTAGAATATTAAGCCAAAATTTCTTACACTACTTTTTTATAAAATACCCCAGCCCTTTGCTTCGTTTGCGAAATATCCGAGTAAACTAAATGATGTCCAACTTGATCCAGCCGTTGCAGAGATTATTAGCAAACATTCTACTACCTACTACATATTATAAACGCGAAAGTTTGTGAGGATAGATGTTTGTTACCCTTTCAAGCAAAAACTACTGAATGGATTTTTATGAAACGTTATAGTAATATAGCTTATACATACATCAGAATAACACATAGGCTACTTTTTATCCGAGTACCACGCGAGCAAAGCCGTGGGCAGAAGCTAGTAACCCTATAATAATATCTATGTAAGTACAATTACTTAATAAGTCTTAATGACTTTGGTTATATTTTTCCAAAATAGCCAACATTTTCATAATAAATGTAATTACCCTCGCATTTTCAGAAAGTAGAGCTCGCACCAACCCAGCGCCGACGCCCGCCGCGCCACCTGTCACCAAAAACACTTTGTCTTCTATATTCGGCGACCTTTTCACAAAATCCGCTGCCATTTTCACTAAATTATAACTTAATTCCACTACTTTTTTAAATCAATACTTTTACTCTACTAAATTATTTGTGACATTCCAACTTATTATATTTCTCAGTTTAGGAATCTACTAGCTTTGAAATAGCTGTGCATACTGAGTAACAATTTTATCGAACTAAGCATTTTAGTACAATGGACAACTAAGTGTCTAAACTAAGAAAGTCATTTATTAATTGCTGATTTAAATTGAATAGTTAGATGTTGGTTGTGGATGATATTTTATTATAAAATTCATTTATTTAGGGAGTTTAGTTCAATACTGCAGACACATGGATATAGTTCAATACTGCATAAAACTGTTGAGCTATTTAAAGACCGTTGCAAACAATCTATAGATAGCTAAACTGATCATATATCATGTAATATGTTATATATCATATTACTTTATGGAGGAAAAGAAAGAAAGAACGAAGAAATAATATATATATTTGAATCCAAAAACACAAACAAATAGTAGAAAACAAAAAATTATTTGGCAATAATTATACTGCGTGTTGAATAGGTATCTGGCTGTTCAATGTGCAGCCACTTTTGAAAACGACTGTACAGTAAACACGTTTCGATAACAATATTATCAGCCGATAAGAATGTTCATTGATTTCGTGAGTTTATGACTTATTATCTCAGAGTAATGGATTTTGGATGTCAGATTGGTTTTGCTGGAGTAAGGTTTAAGGTCAAATGAAAATTACTTCCATTTTATTCTAAACATCCTTCAATTTAGCTTATTAAACTTCTGAAGATACAAAGATCTTTCGCGACGCAGAATTACAGAAGCATGTATCAATAAATAGGCAATTTCTTGCTTCGTATATTTCTGTACATCGTCTTGTTAAAATCATCTAAAAAATACGATCGCTTAGAAATAAATGAACCAAAAATACGTCACGCTATAACATCTCAACAAGCTCCGATATCGTGCCTGCGAAAATTTTAATAGCTCTCAACCATCCGTATCTTTGAAGATATTTTTTACGCCGCACTTGATAGTACATTACAGGGTACACTTCACAAGGCCCTATGCCATAGAGTAAATGGCAGTATGTATTCTACTGAAGACTCACTTCGACGTTATTATTTAGAACTAAAGGTACCAAAGGTCAATATTTGTCAAGCTTAATGATCGCCTTCCCACCGTGACGATGGCAATAGCGAAGGCACTGTCGATGGCGATCAACTTATCTTGCGGGAAAGTACCAAAGTACTACCACCATACCTATTTCTCACTACCATCAAAGCATTGCGACCCATCAAGCAGTAATGTTCCTTAAGCAGTAAGGATTCCCGTGAAGTTCAGGGTCGGCAACACACAGTGATACGTCTGGTACTGCAAGCGTCCGTAACCGCTTACCAAAACTTGGCTGGCTGTATGCTTGTGGATGTATAAAAACTTCGATCGTGCGAGCAAATGCTGCCTAATCACTGCGTCTGTGTCAGTGTTGACCTCTCAATATAAATGCTTCTGCAGGATCTGCTTCTCTAAGCAGACACTCTTACTCTTGATATAACACTCTTGTCATCAGACGAACGACAGTACAAAGGTGACATTAAAATGGCCGGTCACACAAACTATATAATAATATGTGAAATCGCCAACCAACGTGTGGTAAAATCTGGTCAGAACTAAGTCAAATTACAGGGCGCTTGCACAACCTTCCACTACTCTGCTTCAATCTCAGTTGTTTTAGCTGTATATCACTCTAAGAACGTAACAACATCCCAATGGATGGTTGCAACAACATAACTTTAGAACTTCAGACCTCGCCAAGCAACGGCAAGGGTATACATTTTTACTCCCAGAACTGAAATTTATAAATAAAGTTTTTCTATATTAGTATGAAAATATAAAATCATTTGCCATAATATACCTCTAATATCGAAGATCAGCCTTTTAGATGCTATAAATGTATGCTACAAACCTGGTTGCTTTATCATGGATTTTACACTATAAATGAATGCTTGGGCAAATAGGTAGTTAGAAATGATATAAAAAACGTGATAAAAATGTGCATACTAGTTAGTACTAATATTATAGCGGAATATGGATCTTTATATTATTCTTTTCAACAACCTGTATACACTTATTTGAAGTAAATAAATAAATTATATTCTATTATATTTTTAAAACACTGCCTGACGTAATTTTTTTTAGATGTGGTGTAGTTTTAGTGTGGTTCGTCTTTAGTCGTTGATTATAATGCGAGTGATATTCAATCTAAAATATTTTCCAGTATTTAATATATCAGTGACGCAGCATCCCAGGCGGCTCATTTCGTCTAGAGGGGTTGACGCGGCGAAGCGGCTAAGGCTCTTTGAAGAGCTGTCGCCATTGAATACGCAACAATTACGTCTAATAGCAGCGTCAGTAAGCGTTTTTTCTAAAATATGTAAATGAGTTTTGTTTAAAAATAAAGAATATATCACACGCGCAAAGGAGAGATCAAGTAGTAATCATCCTGCTCGACACTCAAAGCTAGAACGGCTATCTATGCTTCGTGTATATAATTTTTGCTCATAACTTTCGTCCTTGTATATTATTATTATTATTATTATTCTATGTATAATATGTATGTATTTACAAAAAAAAGTATGTTAGTTCCCATAGTACAAGCTTTGCTTAGTTTGGGGCTAGATGATGCTGTGTGAATAATGTCCAGCATTATTATTATTATTATGAAGTAAACATTAAAGTAGGACAGACGAAAATACAGAGATAAATGGAATGAAGTTATTAGGGAATCAATTTTCGCTATTTGACTTCGAAACTCTAAATAACATTTTAAAACACGCACAAAATGTTTTCATTTTCAACGTTTACAAGAGATTTTTTTCCGGAACGTTACTCATATATTAATTATTTCTGGCTCACACCATTCTCGCTTTATTAACGTGTAGGGAGAGGCTCGAAATAATAAAACGCGAACAAAAGAGGGTACTTCAGTGCGAACGCGACCGACTCAACCGAGTATCTCCTGTACTGAGGTGGAGCAAACAAGGAGTCATGACTTCATAATAGAGAGAATATGAAGCATGTCATAGGAATGAATATAGTTTATGATTTTAATAAATTAAATTAGAAATGGGATATTTTACCAGTATTTATAAATTACCCGTTTGTCCAATCTTAGGCAAAGAGTTGCGGATATCTCAGTAAAGGATTTCTATGATTTTTATTTAGTAAGATACCCCTAAATCTTTGTGTAACATAGATAGATGGATAAACTTTCTTTTTGGAAAACAACATTTTACAGTGCATCATACAAAAGTATAACCAAGACGTAAGACATTCAAAGGTTTTTCCTAAGCCCAATGCAGACTGGAATTTTTGTTTCCTGATATATTGGCACAGTTGCATGCGCTATGCGGAGTAACTGAAAATATGTTCGTTCGTCTGGAGTAGGTGGCTAACTCTCGTTTAAGAGTTTTTTTGGTTACTCAAAGACCTCAATAAAAACAAGAACTAAAACAAATAATCAAAATTCATGTTCATAACCAATTAGGTATAGTATTAAAAGTGAATTGAGCCAACAACAAAACTTTTTTAAAGAATGTTTTTAACGCACTTTAAAAAAAGGAAGAGGGGTTTATGTTTGTTACTTGATATGGCGACGATATCAAGCAACAAACACATACAATAACAACAGCCGATTTCGCTTTTTATGACCGATTTTGATGATTCTTTTGTTGTTGTATAGAGTGTGATTCCGAGGTGGCCTATCTATAAAATGGAATGCATAAAGAATATTATTATTGTGAAGAGAGCAAGTCTTATAATTATATAACATACACCAGTACACATGTATAATCTCTTCTAGTAGTTACTATCATATACACCTGCTGCTTGTTTACTGTTCAGTGTGTTTTACAAAAAAGCCTTTCTAAAATCAGTAGGCGTCACTTTGAAATATTCACCTCCGCAAAAGCACTTCTAGCCCACTGCAAAATATTACAAGCCACAAGTCCACCAATGTTCTTAGATAGATTTAAACTATATGTATAATGTAATAGAGGCGAAGGTTCCAAGTTGCCAAAAGCTAGTGCCTGAAAAGTCGTTGAAACAAAGGCAAATAAAACTGGCGGGCATTCCTAACTGCGGGCCGTCTGCAAACAAATCTTGCACCCCACGGTGCTACTGGGAAAGTTTTTGGAATATTGCACAGTTTTTAAGAGTATTTCACAGATATTGTAAAAAGGAATTTACTAGGAGAACATTTCAATATTTCATCGTTGTACACATTGATAAAATAAATTACTTAGCTATAAAATTGACAAATATAAATTCTTACGAATATTGCTCATGATCTTTAGATCCATAAGTACGCAGATCTATGAGGATGCTAACCTCGCGTTCCAATTACAGCCGTAACCGAATGACGACTCCTTTTGTCCTAAAATAAAGTTTAAATAGTTTTTCATGGAGAAACGACGTTTCTCATTATTTATTTCGCCGTTTTGTGCATGGTGGTTTAACTCTATTAAAAATGAATATCAAATTGAAGGACAACCAAAATAATCATTTTTTATGATAGCAAAATGATATATCACATTGTTTCTTTTATCATCGGTCACTAGGCTCTTTTCGGGCCATTGATCTGTTTTAAATGACCTAATACAGGAGGATTCAGAAAGAACGAAGATAAAGATGTAAATTTTGGACTAACTGAGTTTATTTCTAAGATGTAATAGCGCCATAAACTGCAGAAACACTTGCCCCAACTTTGGTGTGCCTATTTCGAAAATTGTAGTGTTCACGGTAGAAACTTTGCACTCTTTGCACTTCATTTACACTTTTTATTTACTCACTGAAGGATAAACGCAAACAGAAAATGCTACACACTTTAAAACACCTTGGTGGTTTTAACTTTGCTTAGTTATATGGATTATAACAGAGCAAAATTAAAACTGGATTTAAAAGTTTTTAACGCTTGCCTCTTTGGGCGGGAATAAACACATTCTTAGCCCTGATGAACTAAGACTCATCACACCCAAAAAGATCCTGCAGTTTCTAATAGCTGCAGGCCTGAGCGGTGAACTTTGAACGCCCCCTGAGGGGAAAAGTAAAGAAAGTGGCGATCATAATAGGCCTGTGACCGCCGCAGTGATACCAAAGCAACTAAAAGCAAATATATTAAAAAAAAAATACTCATTAGAAGTTGGTGCATAAGTCTAAGGCTGGTTAACGCAATGTCAGAACTTCTAAAACTTGCAAGATTTTAATTATCTAGTCAATAAAGTATTACACTAAGGTTGTAATGATTAAAATATCGTTAAAACAAATAACTTTATAACTAGTGGAGCTATGAAATATGTAATTAGTACATTAGCTTTAGAGAATTTATCAGAGACCCTCAATTCAATCGTTATTCTAATACCAAACGAATATGGATTTGTTCATTAAATAATAAGCAAAATATTGATACTTACCAACTTTTACGCATATTCATGTTACTAAAAAAACAGTTTTACTAAAAAATACCCATTGCAATGCTGGAAAACTGTTGTGTAATTTTAAGTAACACTGCACAATTAAGTTACAAAGTAAAGAGCACCTGCTTGTTAATTAGAAGTTACATACAAATGTTACACACCGGTTACATAAGTTTCGTACCTCTCTTGAAACTAGGAAATTGAAGCTGTTCCAAGAGGCTTTTGCGCTGATTGTTGAAATGTTGCAATTTAAAACGATTGCTTTCAGTTTGTTACCCGTAGACTATTACGTGCTTCACAGTCCTACAAAGTATTCTTTGATGTCTGTGCTGTGTTCCAAATATGGAACGATTTTTTGACATGCCATTTTTTTTACATAGAGGCAGACAAACATACATCTGTTGGAAAGCAGTTACCGTAGCCTATACGACGCTTGCTATACCAGAGGTATCAATCACGCTTTGCATCCCTGAGGTATCAAGATGAAAGATCACATGTGCGTGTAATTTCACCAACCCTTCCAACCGGAACACAGCAATGAGTGCATTGATGCTTAGCGGCAGAAATAGCCATAGTGGAAGTACTTCCCCTGACGAGCCCTTTCTCAGAAGCTCTGCTACTCAACTCTTAATATTTTTTATTCAATACTTCCGCACAAACAATGTAGTCCTAGGACTTATTGATTAAGCATTCTCTACCAAACATCATGGAGGTGTAAAATATATGATGTGGCGTGTCAAGTGAAATAAAACACGACCATGTGAAATATTGCCTCTGACCTGCTTCACAGCTAGATCCCGTACTATACTTGTTTCAAATTTCATAATCGGTTCAACCGTTTCGGATATATTTAACAAAACAAACATCCACACATTTCAACATTTTTCATTTATAATAGTAGTATAATTATAAATATTATTTATTTTGTATTTTATGTAAACTCTATATAGCTCTAAAATTAGTTTGTTGTAGTGGAAGATAACGCGTAAATTCCTGTAGTCTTTTGTTTTTCGTGACCCTTTGAACTTATATGGTAAAAAGTTTTGACATGGAGTTTGTATTGACCAGTCCTAATCACCCCTAAAACAAGTTTTTATAATGAACAGAAAAATATAAAATATTTATTTACTATTTCGAGAAAACATCATTGTTTTTTTATGGGTTCAGCATGACTGCAATTTATGGTTGTGTTAGAGAAAGTAACCACCACCATCTTGTGATTGAACCATCTCGCTTGAATCACCTTGTATTAATAGGAGTAATACTTTTACATATCTGTGCTTTTACTAACTCTTGAGAATTGTAAGTTTTTGTCCACTACCTCTTGATATACCAAAGTTGTCGTAATTTAATCTGAGTTTACGAAACAAGTTAATTCGGATATACAAAACAATCCTTATTCATATACAGTTTCCACACAAGTTAAGAAATACTTGGGCAGACTTGAAACTAGAGTTTGAAACTAAATTATTTCCCAAACTTAGTACTGGGTTTAGAAGGGCTTGATTTATACTCAATTTAATTAGTTAGAGCCGTGATGATAAAGTGAACTGTGTCCTTTTACAATAAGCAACGGTGACATAAAAGGAGGACTATGGAGAGGCTTAATTTTAAGTAGTTTTATTGTGTGTAGTAAAGAATTAAATTTCTTCAAAGATTACCTCCTACATCCAAGCTTACTTTACGAATATTTATTTTATAGAGATTATAATGTTTCAATTCAAACACCAGATTTCAATGCTGCGCCAAAATTATATCTCTACAAATTCGAAGTATTTTTAAAGATTTGGATAAAATACTGATCCATTTTATATAATATTTTCACAGTAAATGAAAACCTTCAAGTTGAAACATCACAAAATTGTGCAAAAAAACAAATAAAGTGTATCGACCACTCTTTATTAATTTTCTATTCGACTCGAAAATTATGTATAATTGATAAAGGACCACTCCGCGATCATTCTCTGCTCTTTAAGAAAAACTATGTAAGCGTATAACCTACTACACGGAGTAATCGGTGCAATTACAAAAAAAAATGCCATCTGAGTAATTCCTCCGTTTTTAAGGCAGTTAAAAATCAAACACCTACCTAATCAGAAACAGTACCGTGTAGTGCCTGTATTTATAGACATGCATTTTAGTTAAATAAAAACTGCTCGAAATATTTTCATACCATAGAGAAATAAGTAAACATCCAAGGCAGTACTAGCTTCACGTTATATCACATTTAACAGTGAATAAATTGAAACGCCACATGTCTCCGTTAACACGATCATTCCATCAGAATCCCCCAGGCATTCCTGGCGATGCAAAATTATGTTTTCCACGTGGAATGAGTGAACGTGAGGGGTGTGGATGACGTTTCATAAACTAATGTAGAGAAATTCAGAGCATTTTATATAATGAGATAAAACTAAACAGGACGTGTCAGCAGTTCTCATATTTCCTAATGTCACCAATTCACAAACCTTTCTCAGAAAACGTCAACATTGTAGTTAAAAGGTGACCGATAAATAGAAATATAATTGTTACAATTTTGACAATCTGGTGGAAAAAAAATGCACCTCACGAGGTCTAGCCTGTATCGCGGGAAGCCGTTTAAATAATATACCATTACCAATAATGTTCCAGGTTTTAAGGTATGAAAAAAAAGTTTTTTTTTTCATACCTTTAAAAATTAAAACACTTAAAACTTTTAAAAATTTACATCATATAATTACATTAATACAGACGCGACGCGGTGTTCGCTACGGCCATGAGAATCTTTCTTACTAATATTAAAAAGGCGAAAGTTTGTGAGGATGGATGTTTGTTACTCTTTCACGCAAAAACTACTGAATGGATTTTGATGAAAATTTACAGTAATATAGCTTATACATCAGAATAACACATAGGCTACTTTTTATCCGGGTACCACGTGGGCGAAACCGTGGGCAAAAGCTTGTCATTTATAAAAACTTGACGTATATTTTCATAATTGATTGCAGCACCCCTAGTGACTTATGGTGTTAAAACCTTTCTAAGAACCATCCTCAAAGACATACTCGATCGATTACAAAAATGAATTACAAACCCATTGGCGGTTTTGAAGATAAATGATAAATGCTATCTGACAAGTCTTAATTGTATAAAAACGAGTATTTATTTTTCTTAGAAATTATTTTCGAATGTTACTCCTAAAATCGTTCGCTGCACATTTTTAGGAGACAAAGTTTAAAAGTTAGGCATTGGAGGAGGGGAATATACCTATGGATAGGTAGCTTGAAGCGCTATAATTCATAGACACAGCTAGAAAATTGGTTTACAATAACTAATCCAATGATGGTGGATGGATCACAGGATAGTGCAACAAATTAGAGAAAACACTTCTATTTTAATCAAAAAGTTATTATCCTAACAAACTTGCATAGCCTGTGTTTCACTGAAAAATAAAGCTTAGCACTGACAGCTTTCCTGGTAAAAGGAAAACAATTGGATCCAAAGAATGCAGTAATAAAATCGACTGCCGTTCTCTGTTGCGAGGCATAAATTCCTTGTGAGACTGAATCCAGCGCCATTTATTCGTAGAAAAGCTTTGGTTTCCTCCATTGTTTAGATAACATGAATATCGTAGTAGATATGCATAATGACGTAGTTACACTTTGTAGGTGACAACATAAGGGTTAACCACTATACAAATCTAAAAACGTAATTAAACAAAATCTTTATAAAAAGGCATACTATAAAATATCTGATTATTTAGATGACAAAAACTCTTGGGATTGAAAATGCTCCAACTCGAACCTATTGTTTTGTAAAAGGATCATTAAAAAGAATAACCAGCCTAAATTCTTGTTTTCTTGCCTTTCTCTTAAAAATAAAGCTTAGCACTGACAGCTTTCCTGGTAAAAGGAAAACAATTGGATCCAAAGAATGCAGTAATAAAATCGACTGCCGTTCTCTGTTGCGAGGCATAAATTCCTTGTGAGACTGAATCCAGCGCCATTTATTCGTAGAAAAGCTTTGGTTTCCTCCATTGTTTAGATAACATGAATATCGTAGTAGATATGCATAATGACGTAGTTACACTTTGTAGGTGACAACATAAGGGTTAACCACTATACAAATCTAAAAACGTAATTAAACAAAATCTTTATAAAAAGGCATACTATAAAATATCTGATTATTTAGATGACAAAAACTCTTGGGATTGAAAATGCTCCAACTCGAACCTATTGTTTTGTAAAAGGATCATTAAAAAGAATAACCAGCCTAAATTCTTGTTTTCTTGCCTTTCTCTCCTGGCTTGGTCGCGGAAGAACAGGCAGTACATAAAAACCGACGTTTCAAAGTGGTCCTTGTGATTTTATTGAATAAATGAATTTTGACTTTGACTTTGATACATTTGAAGTGAAGAGAGTGGACCTCCTTATTAAAATTAAGAAAAATAACAAATTTAAAATCAAAGATAACATACAACAAAATGTAGGTATGTGTATATGTAAATAAATGGATGAATGATTAACAATATAAAAAAAAAATATTTTCCATGGAAGTTCATTCTCAATATTGAAACAAATTTTTATCCACAATTACCTTACTGCAGTCCCGTTCTATGTAACAGGGCTTATTAGAACTAGAACTTAGTCAATACTGGCAAGCAACTAAATTAGGTAATACTCACTAATGTCAATGGTTTGCTCCGCTAAGATTTTCTTTGACCATTTAGTCAAATAAAATCTTAGCGGAGCAAACCATTTACTTGTTTACTTAGTTACTTGTGTTTGCTATTTTATCATTCATTATTTATAGTATCACTACAGAATCGGCACTCTGACCAATATTCTGCACTAGGTCCAACAGCTGTGTAAAAACAGCTTTTATCATGCACAGATGCAATTTGAGGGTGAAAATTGCATTTTCTCCGTTGCCTATTTCCATTTCGGACAGCTGCTTCGGGAGTTCGAGTGACTGAATCAAAAAGCGTTCCATACGGAATACAGTTAAAAATGCGAGGAATCATGAAATTTAATTATTAATAGAACAAGTTTGCCATATTATGTTGATAAAAGTAGCGTATGACCGTCTCCAGGCTTCAAACTATGTCCACCAACTTTTGAGTGAATCGAACCAAGGATTACAATTTTCCATAGAAAGTTTAGAACTCATTTGCATACCTCCAAGTAATTTAAAAAAAAATATATACATGTTTTGTTATTTATTTTAAAGTTTATTTGTACCGAGTTTTGGAGCGAATCAAATCAAGGAACATTTTTTTTCCATATAAACTTTACCACCTGTTCTAAAATTAGATAAGCTTATGTGTTATTCCAGAACCTATACTATTTATGTTCCAAATTTCATTAAAACCGGTTTAGAAGTTAGTTACGAAGATACGTGGTAACAAACATTCACACACACAGACTCTCGCATTTATTATATTAGTAGGATAAATATTGAAGAAATATGGCATTTCACGCAAATTTACATACTTGCAAGTAGATACTTCAGTAGAAATTGTAAGAAGGCACCTTCATCGGCGCGGCCTTTGGTAGACAGCGTTTGCTCCAGCGATATTTATTCGCCGTTGCCACCACAATCGGCACCGCTATCAACTCCACCACCGTGTCAATTTATGTGCTCTTTTATGAATGGGGTGTCTACAAATTATGACTTTTACCACCGATTACTGAAACATTAGCCAACTTTTGATCACGACCAGCTTTATACACTGCATATAGAGTGATCTCTTTTCAACTTTACTTAAATCTAGCAACGTGTCCATATACCTCTTCACTCAAGAGTTTTACTTACGTATCTTAACACTTATCTGCAGCTTCATTGTATATATTACAACTCCTGCAAAAAGTCGCCATGTAAACTGACCTAAACAACTAGTTTGTTTGTAAATTTCTGAAAAGTTTC
This sequence comes from Perizoma flavofasciatum, assembly GCA_958496245.1. Lineage (NCBI taxonomy): Eukaryota > Metazoa > Arthropoda > Insecta > Lepidoptera > Geometridae > Perizoma > Perizoma flavofasciatum. The sequence goes on along the minus strand of OY292425.1, from coordinate 3,581,586 downwards.
ACTTAAAAAATACATGTTGGATAACAGGGCAAGCAATTTGATAGTGCAAATTGCGTTTAGCAAGTGGCCATGCCCCATTTCGGTACAAACTGCCCCTGGAATTTCTGCAGAATCAAAACTTCGGAATTAATCCTGCAAAGTTTTAAACGTAACTTTTTATGCAAGCTGGTTTACTTTACATAGAACCACAAAGTTAGCAGAGCCAGATTGGTGGCTCAGAGTGTCAACAAGTAGGTTTGTTGGTTTAGTTTTAGACCTAAATAATATCTTAAAAACCTAGGTACCTGGATACGGGTCTTATTATTTCCCAGCTGTTTGTTATTTTAGTAATTTTCACTGATTTATAAAAAATATATTTCACGAGAATCATTTAGAATCGTCGACTTATTTTTTTATGTAAAAAATAAATAAGGTAGTAGTGTGTTCTTAGTATTGACTAAGTGAACTTATTTTTTTTAATAAAGATTCATTGATAGAAAGTTCTTTACTGAACAAAAAAAAAGTATTGTACCGTAAAACGGAGAGTGAAATTCCTCCAATAATTCCCTCTAAAAAACCACTAATAATTACCATACTTGGTTTTTTATGGGGAATAATTAGATAAATTTCACGCTCCATTTTGTCCCTATTGACCCCTACATCTCTATCCATCCCATTATAATGTACATAGACGAAGTGAATGTAGATAGAATTAGGTATCTTCCAGCTAGCCTTTGAGAATATTAGTTAATTACCTCTATAAAAATATAATTTACACTGTTTCCTCGCGACCAATGCTAGATAAATCCAATATCTTACATTAAAGGCTTGAGCCAATTCATTTTTGAACTCTTGAAACGGTTATCAACCCCATGATAATAAAATATTATTTAATCTCTCAACATAACTCGGAAATGAGACGCGCGAAAAGTCGAAATATACCCATTATATTTCCAATCTCGCCAAATTACACGAGAGTATTGCGACTCGTTGAAATTGGATGACTTTTGTTTTACTCATAAGCGAGCCTTTTTGGTCATTTGATTAGTTTCCCATTCCACAGAGTTACTTGCAGTTTACAATGAACATTGATTTTAGGAAAACAATTCCAACATCAAGGCAACACTCCCGCCGAGATTAAATTCATGGTTAAAATCATAAAAATATTTTCAATCATAAAGTTAAAAAAAACACAGATCCTTCTTTTGTATAACAATACGAACGTTGTTTTTTTAAATAATTTGAAATTGGAATACCCTATGCTTTTTGGGATATTATAAAAATCATGATGATCATCAAGTTTAATAAAATAGCTAAATAAGATCCTCCTTTTGTAGAACGAATAAAAACACGCTTAGATTTTGTTTTATTATTTTCAATAAATGAATTATTACTCTTGCGTATTCATTAATGAATAAAAACATCTTTTAATTATTGAAAATCTAATTGTGGTGTGGTTTTCACCAGTAAACCAAATAAATATCGTTTATTTCGGACTGAGTCTACAATGTTGATCCCCAAAGGCTATCAAAGTAGATAACTGAAAACTATTTTACTTTAATTGGTCCATATAAAGTGGTTTCCGATTTGAATGCTATCCTCCTCACTCCGACCTTACCTAATCCGTTAATTTCAATGTTTGAGTTTAGGCTTGGCTAATGAAATTTAATTAAAATCGAGAAAGTATTTTCAAGTACGCACGAACTCCAAGATAGAAGTGTAAAGTCACGCAATTAAAGTACTCATTAGTCATTCTAGCTTTGAACTTTGGCAGTAGCCATATGCAAAAAGCTATATTTCAGTAAATTAGGTACCTAATAATATTTCATAAGGGTAGACCTTATCAAGTCCGTCACACAATTCACCACCGTCACCGAACTCTCGCAACGCGAAGAGTTGAATGGAGACGCATCGCAAAAGCTGCTTCTCAACCAAGACCAATATAACTACGAGTACGTCCACTCTGCTAAAAGTGTACAACTTAGAAAAGAAGACTTACTACTAATTAACTGGCAGAAGATCAACCTTTGCTTGGGAACTGAGATGACCACACTCCTAAAACAATCTTGCGCTAACATTTACCCTAATATGCGGTCTATTCCGTACCTGAGATTTTCCCAGGAACTAGCTCGGAGTTCAAGAATTATTGTACAGACAAACAAATAACAAAGAAATTAAACGTTTTTTGGAGTTATTCTCAAATTTTGTTTCATTACAGGTCCTCTTCGACAGTTTCACCCTCGGTCGCTTCACGTCATTCACAGAAGATGGCTGTCCCGACGGCTACATGCAGATCCAAGAGGCCAGTCGCCCGCAAGTCGGAGGTTCCTGGTGCGGCACCTCATGGGGTCCCTCGATATACTACAGTGAAACAAAATCCATAACTCTGATAATAAGGCTTCTTCATTTATCGAAAGACCAGAATAATTACAATTTCGACTTTCGAATGGCATATAAAGTATTGAGGAGAGATTATGCGACGGTCCGATACGGCGGGACTCCACCTTTAGGTAAGCGTTTCTGAATTTTCATTATTTTGAATCACTCTGTTCCACGAATACAATCAAAAAATAATTTCCTGGTCTAAGAATGAACGAATCATCTTTAATATTTGCCATAAAAGTTCCCGAAACCGGTAATCACGGATTATTTTAAAACGAAGCGCCTACAGCTAAGGATTCCAATAGATTTTTCCTGTTAGCGACGCGAAATCCGCACAAAAGTATTTCCCGACGTTTTCCGATACATTCAATATCCATTTCTTATTGCAGAACGCCCTTATTTCAAGATGAAGCCGTTACCGTACCCCGTAAACATATCACGAGATGATGCGAACGTCGCGAGGCCCGCAAAAATTCCGGACTATTACCTTGGGGATTTGATCTCAGGGACATATTGCTCGAGGATATTCAGTGACTGCGATCGTAAAAACTGCAGATTACAGTCCCCAAATTTCCCCGGCGTTTACCCTCGGAACTTGACTTGTTACTACGCGGTGAGGCAACACGAGGTACCTCAAGGAAAGCACGCGTTGATCGTCGTCAAGCAACCGAATGGGCAGCTTGTTTCGATCCGTAGTCAGAAGGCATTGTACTCCACGGAGCAAGAACGAGGCAACAATGGGAGGGAATTGAAATTCTGGCAACAATGTGACGAGGTGCAGGACTACGTGACGGTTTATGACGGGTACACGACACGGGATCCAGTTGTACTGAGGTTTTGCGGCGGGGGAGTGGCGGTGCCGGAGGCGATATCGAGCGGCCCGGAATTGCTGGTGGAATTTACAACGTCCCCTTTTGGAACATTCCTGCAACCCGCTACGGCACAGTCGCTACATGGATTCCAATTGGAAGTTGAGGTAAGATTTCATTAAAAAACAAGACAAAACACAGAAACACTACTGATGGTAGGTATTACGTGTAATTACTGACACATAACTATTTTAAACAGCGTATAAGCAATGCTTCTAGTAATGCAAATGTCATAAAGGTGGTTGTAACAACTTACCAAATTTCATGGGCTTATTTCCTCAAAATAACTTTTAATAAATCCCTCAAGGATATTCTCCTAAAATCCTTAGATCGGTAAGTATACCAAATAGCAGGTAGTCAGACGTAAGTCCATACATTATTATGGCACATGGCCACGTTTTGCATAGTACGAATAGTTAGAATTGACAGGTTGCATGCCCATCGCCTTTATTAGACCGTGTCCCCGATGCCACAATTTTGCCTTAGAATGTATGGTTCTTGGGCAAGCCTGTTTCTTTACAATGTATTCCTTCACCGCTTTGAGTAGATAGGAACAAATTGTGTACTGCGTTCTATAAAGCTCAGCTTATTCTCGCTGTTATCTGCAGATATTGCAAATGTCGGTTGGAGGCTAATTTATGCAGTTTTCAAAGTTTAGTTGCCAAGAGTTGGGGAAGTTTTTATAGAACTTAGGTACAACGAGTAAGTCGTTAGCAGATTTAAATTTGTGCAGGCAAATCTGAACGTCCGAGATACTATATTCTACTACAAGTTTGAAGATTACGTTAATAGATAGATAGCTCTTTATTGCATACACTAGAACACAATAAACAACACTAATTTACATAGGATCTTATAAACTAGGTTGTGGTGAGACAATGGGTGGTCTTATCGCTAAGAGTGATCTATTGGAATGTCAGGAATGCGTTATATTGTACATCCCAAAATAATGTAAAGAATATGTCTCAGAACAATATTTTGTTTTAATTCAATCAACACAATAACTACTTCCCCAATTTTATTCACTATTAAAAAACTGCAAAGAACGTAATTACATATATATACTTAACAAATAAAATAAAATTTTATATTTAGTTGGGTATTATTTTATGGCATAGTTTTTCATTCTGATGTAGCAGGAAAAACAAAGAAACAGTTTATTGGACTCCATCCAAATTGCAATTAACTGTTATGAAGGTACCTAAGTACATACCATCTTATTTACAATCTCCGTAACTCTATCGGCTCGTTAACTCTAGGCCTGTCCTATTCTAACACTAAACTAAAGATAGAGATATCGATATATATCATACTTTTATCGTGCCGTCATAGTTATGGAGTTATCCGATTCGCACTTCCTACTAATTATTAAAATCGTCAAAGTTTGATGTTTGTCTCTTATAATCTCCGAACGGCTAGAACGATTTGTATAACATTAAGAATAGGTATAATAAGTAGACAAGAATAGCATATTGCTACTTTTTATTTCAGTACCACGCGGGCAAAGCCGTAGACGGAGAGTAGTCAATAAAAGGAAAGTCTTTAACTAACTTAAAAAATTAAAAAGATTCTTAATTTGAAGCGATTTTGCTAAAATATGTTCTAACCTGTAGCTTATAAATTAGCATTTTTGTAGATTACGGCAGCCCTTTAAAATAAATACAAGAGCTTTTATCTAGATTCAATTAGCTCGCGTTTGAACTTAGAAGTGCTTCTAACAGAATTACACGTGGGGTTCTAGAGCACCCCACGTGTGTTAGAAGCCGCTAGTCAACCAATTAGCTTATGTAATAGGTAACTACGTTCGTTGGGGATTTTATTGGGAAGTTACTGTTGTTAAAAAAATAATTTTCAATGTATTTTAGCTGTACACCTATTTTGTAAAATAATTGGTCACGGGCTGGACATTCTACAACCGTATTTATTTCTGCAGGCAAGCTGTAGGTGATTCTCGCATTGGCACGTTCCAGTTTGAAGGGTATAGGTACCGAAAAGTTGTCTCAAAGGCAAGAAGCGCATCAGGAATGTATTTCAGACATATATGGGTGGCGGCAACAGCTTACTGCCTGATGGGTAGTATGCCTGTATGCCTCCAAATGAAATGAAAGTCACATTTTATCTAGCACACTCTGCTCCGTAGAAATATGATTAAGTATCCTCTGCCCATGTCTTTGCTCGCGTAGCACCTGGATGAAAGTACCCTGTGTGAGTTATTCTAGGTCACGAACTATGTACTCGTATATCTAATCCAAATCTATTTAGCCGTTACGGATGACAGCCGACGCTAGAAAACAACTATCTAGGCACAGTTAGTCTAAAATTAAGTTAGGTTTCCATACCATAATGTTTTGTAGAACAGTCTGATATGAGCGTTTTACTATTCTAAATTGCAAACTCTTTCCGATGGAGTTTGATTAATGTTTCTATACAAATACGTTACATGCATGTAAACTCATTAAGTCCTCATTGTAAATGGAATTGTAAATTCAGCGCGTTGCAAATCTGGCACTTGCAGCGCATGCAAATTTTCTATTCCTAATCGTTTGTCGAAATTAGGTTAATGGGGTATATGCATCATCATGAAGTGTTATTTAAAGTGTTTCATTCTCCGCGAACAATAATAAATCAGACAGTGCCCTGAAGCCCTCGCTTGGACCTTTGCCAACGAGTAATTAGTAACGTAGGCTCGCTCAGACAATAATGGCCCAGCCACGTTGTTTTAACGTACGGAATTAGGATGGCCATTCTTTGTGTCCCATTCTGGAATTTCGTGCAAAAGGTCTTCTGAATATGCGTGGTAATCCCATGTCCTTTTTTAAAGAGTGTCCCAGATATGTTATAATATAATGAGAATATGTACCCGATAGGGGTCATTTTACATCTATACTAATAGAAAATAACTTTGGTTCTAACATTTTGATGGAGATTTTCAAGTTTCGTCAATATTATATAATAATCCGTGTCAAACAATCAAAATGTATTTTGAGCATCAAACTAAAAATAGCTGATTAAAGGATGTCCCGAATAAGTTTCGTGATAGTAAGATTATCTAAAGAGCCTTCTTAAGGAAAACTTCATTGTCAATCTGGAACACACTGTATTTAGACCCATCCCTAGCTATTAAAAATCTCGACAATTTAGGTAGGTAAAGCAATGTAGGTCATAATTTTAGCAACCCATAATATTTCTCCCGGCTATAATAACAAAGGATGTCCCAACTCATTAATCTTGTAACAAAGATCCATTTCCTTAAGGATAACGGTTATAATGATTAATTTCAGGTGAGATTCGTGGATATGCAGTCACCGACTTATGCAAAGAACAAGCGGGCTTGTGAATTCTGGATCCGGGGGACCGGCAGGGGGATCTTGGAGCACCCACAACACTCCCTCCCCCCTAACACGACCTGCCTTTATCATATGCAGGGGATCGACACCTCCGGCCCCTCCGGACGGAACATTATTTACAGAAGGCCGTCGTTTTCGGCGCCGCGATTTCGAGTGTGGTTCTCGGTATTGAAATTTTATGTGACAAACGCGCTCAATCCCAACTTGCCTGAGGACGAATATTGCGGGAGTCATTTGAATATATGGGACGGCCCGATGAGGATATCGCCCGGCTGCAGCGATATATTTTGGTAAGTTCTCGAGCATTTTCCAAGCGATTACTCGCGTATAATCGGATTTAAGGTTTTGCGAGACCCATTCTGAAATATTGAGTTTCTTAGCATAATTTTACGATTTAGTTCATTTTAACAACATTTTATATTTTTCGACTAAGTAACCAAATAAATCGGCCCATGGGGCTCTGCGGCTATGAAGATCATCACTAACGCTGGTGAACTTTATTGTAACAGTACGTATAAAGTAGTTTTTAAAATTATGTCTGTTATATAAAATCATTGCAGCAGCTGAGCTGTCCACTTATTGCTGATCGATATTTTTTTGAGCCATCAGGTTTCTAGATAATAATAGACTTGTTTATTTACTGATTTTTTTGAAGTTAAGTCTTATTTCGAAACAAACCTAAGTTAATTCTACTCAGATTTATTTTTATTTGTTTTCTTGTTGGCATTCTTCAAATTAGCTCCCTTCAACTTATGCTCTTTCTAGATGAATTCGGTAACCTTGTTCAATCGGCACCCCACTAAAGCTGATTGAAAGACAATTAAAAAAACCAAGCAGATTTAAATGAATGAAAATACTTTATTGTACACAGAAAGAAATATACAAAAATAACAAAAACTTTACATATAACTAAAAGTACGACGGGTGGTCTTATCGCTTAGAATCGATCTTTTCTAGACAATCTTCGGATGGAGAGTAATCTATAAGATAATAATATTACTAGACTTTGCCCACGGTTTCACCGCTTGGTACCCGAATAAAAATTAACCTATGTGTTATTCTGATGTATAAGCTGTATTACTGTAAAGTTTCATGAAAATCCTTTCAGTAGTTTTTGCGTGAAAGAGTAACAAATATCCATCCTCACATTTTGACGTTTCTATAATGATCCTTGTGATTTGTGGTTGGACGACTTTCACAAGAAAGCTCTACTACTAATAAAACTATTATAATTGGAGAAGACTGTATTTTATTCCAAAAACTATCGTGAACTTGACTATTCATATTGTAAAAACGGGAATCTTCACGTACTGCACTATCGGTGAAGGCACCGATTAAGTTTCGACTCATTCCGAGAGTCTTCATCAGGGTGAGTGGTTGCGACTTTCTCCTTCCGCGTCGCGCCGTGCACTACCACCGATAGTGCAGTACGTGAAAATTCCCGTTTTTACAATATGAAGACTGTATTTATTTGTTTATTTCTTAATGATGTACACAAATAATGTACAAGATGTATTTTCTTCCATTTTCAGTGACAAAGAACGCTCAGTACAAATGTCGAGAGCTACATCCCCGCAATCAGTTATAGTCGGCCGCCCTCCCACAAACGCCACACTCGTAGCCAGATTCTGTCGTGAACGGGCACCCAGAACTTGCGAACATGCACTGCTCAGGAGGTCTAGAGCATGTGCGAAGACTGAGAGCTTCCTGTCGAAAGGAGACTCTTTGACGCTGGAGCTAAAGCTGACTCAGGGGACAGCTTTGAAGTAAGTTTGGAGAGCATTAGTGAATCTTTATGAGTCTTCCACGTTTTGATACTGACTTCATAGGAGTTGGCTCAAAACTTCTAGATGGTTGTATTGGTCTTAATTCAAAAAGTATGTTCTGCACCTATCTAAATATAATTTACATACAATTAAATTTAACAAAAAAACTTTTTTTTAATGTGTTACTATATAGTCAATTTGCGTTAGGTCAGATCAAGTTGAAGCATAGTGACTGATGTTGAATTAACCTATGTGGTGAAAGGATTTAGTGCCTCTCGTAGATATTCTTTTAATGCTCGCACGTATGAATGTCATCGAATTTTCGGTTATAGGGCGTTTTAAAGCACAATAAAACATACAGACGAATTGAGAACCCACTCTTTTTAAAGTCGGTTGAAGAATAATACCAAAGCTCGATAATTTAAATTTATTAAATTTTCTTCCAGGCCAGTATTCTTCAAGACCCTTTACGAGTTCGTGGATTTGCATCAAGACGGCGAGCCGTGGGGTCGAGGGCCTTGCTCCAGACGGTTCTCTTCCCGATCTTTCCCTGAGGCGCCCCCCGACCCGCCTGTCAACTTTTCATCGCCTAGAGACGTCTTCTTGTATGGGCGTGGAGGCATGCGTAACATCAGGTAAGGAGTCTATTGTGATCCAAATCTGTAGAGGATGCCCAGAATATGTACATAAATGTAAACTAATCGAAAATCAAGTTATTCCTTTCTGTCCAATTTTTAAAAATTCGCTCATTTCATTGAAGAAATTATGGTAAAAATCTGCGGTTTCCGGTTTAAATTAAGACTTGACTGTTAAATTTAGATACCTATTAACAGAAGTTTTTCTTATAATAACTATTTGAGTTTTTTTTGTAAGCCTTGTTCATTTTTATCAACACCTTGAAGAAATATATAATTGAAAAAACTACCCATTAAAAAATATATAATTGAAATGGGTTCACAAATTGGCGAAGATAACGCGTACGTAATATATAGGTACACAAAAAAATACAGACGAATTGAGAACCTCTACCTTTTTTGAAATCGGTTGAAAATAACGTGTATATAGCAGGTGCTACTAATGAGTTACATATTAAAGACGAAAATTTAATTTCAGCTGTACTTACCGTTTCGAAGCCAACCCTGGCGAGGTAATCCGTCTGCGAGTGAACGGCGTAAGAAGCGGTGGCCGTCTCTGCCGCTCCGTGCACTCCGCCCACTCGCCATGGTACCGCTGCGCTGGAGACCCTACCGCCGCTGTCAGGATCTTCGACAGACCTTGGCGGGACATCGGGACGGGCGTGCCTAGGGACTGCCTCTGCAGGTTTGTAAACATTGCTTGTGACTATATTATTTGTCAGATTGATAGGAAAAGCGGTGACAACCTGGAAAAGCTCATCATCACTGGTAAGATCAAGGGGAAGAGATCACAAGGCCAAAGCCCGTTGCGTTGGTCCAACCAAATCCGCATTACCCTCGACTAAAATCTCCACGAAGCCATACAGTGCCCCAGCAACAGCATACCATCATCCAAATAAAACTCCACCGGGGTAGGGGTCACGAACCTCAGTATTGAGAAATAGGACGCGTGGAGGAGGATATTCTATGCCGTGGAAGCAGTAGCCGTCTCTGCCGCTTCATGCACTCCGCCCGTTTGCCAAGGTACCGCTGCGCTGGAGAATCTACTACCGCTGTCAGAATCTTCGACATACCTTGGCGGAATATTAGGGTGGGCATGACACAAAAATTCTGCACTAGCATTGGGAACTGTAGACCGCAAAATAATCAGTTTGATAGTCAGCGAAGAGAAAAAATAACGCCTCATAAATGTAATTTTCAGTGATGTAGCAGATTACGAATTCACGTCAACGTCAACCGTCGCGGAACTAAAGTTTGACGTCGTTAACATGACGGCCACAGACGACTTCCGCTCCTTCGGGTTCGAGGCATCCGTGGAGTTTGTACGACTGGACTGGAACTGCAAGAGTACTCATCACATCACGGGAGCCAGTGGGGAACTGAATCTGATCATTGAATCTGACCCTCATGTCGTACAAGAATCCGAGTACACTGGAAATGAGGTAAAGGAACGAAATATTTTTATAATCCTTTAATATTAGTAGGATAGGATAATCCTTCTAATATTTTAAGTACTAAAGTTTGGATGCTTGTTGCCAATGGTTGTTATAATCTAATGATCTGGATTAAACTTGAAAGTGCCTCTAAGGTCGCGCAGTCCATTTTCTTCGCAGTCCCTAACGGTAATGACTCGAAATGTGGTATAAATAGTGTTTCTAGTTCGTGGCCTAAAATAACTCATAGGCTATTTGTTATCCAGATATCATGGGAGCATAGCTGTAATGGCGAAACCGATTTGATGAAATTTGAAACAGGTATAGCTCGTGACTCAAAATGACACAGGGTACTTTTTCCCGGATACCATGCTGGCAGACCCGTGGGCAGAGCCGTACCTAGTAACCCATATTAACCTTGGCTAGCTCCCAAAATTTACTACCTCGAGACTTCGTGACTTAGTTGGTATTGCCTGCGTGTATAAAGTGTAAAAGGAGGACGTCACGGGTTCGAGTCCCAGAGATAGGCAGGCGGTTGTTAATAGAAAAATACTAATCTCTAAATTCTTCTTATTAGGTTTGCCACGAGTATTTGGCCATTTATCTCTTTGGATTAGGTTACAGGTACACAATACAAAATTGAAGACTTCAAGATTTTAAATATCAGCATTGCTTTTAACCAGGATAGTTTCAAGATTAAATTAATCAACTCAGTTTTAACTTTTCAGGATTTCCAATGCGGCACGCGTCCGTTCCTAATAGACCCTTCCCCCGGGCGATATCTCTACCTCCAAATCAAAGGCAGCATCATAAAAGAGCCTGAAGTGGACAACTTCACACTCATAAATAACATCACCGTGGCTCCGGATCTCAGGCACCTGTGCTGGACTCCAAATAGAATTGCTGTTTTCGCTGGCGGACTTACACCCATTTTTATATGCCCCAGTCCACCTACTGATGTAAGTCTTTGTGAAAATTATAATTAGCTGACTACCGCTGGGGCGGAATGGTGACCACGAATTAGATGAGACGCAGTTTAAGAAGGCTTTCCACCCAATGGACCGATGACATATTGAAAGGTTGCGGGAAGCCAGTGAATGGAGTTGGCTCAAGATTGTTGTACTTGCGCTATCCTGAATCCAGCAGTGGAATTCTAGAGGCTGTTAATGATGATGATGATGGATAGTGGGCATGGAATTCTGTTTTTAAATAGGGTGGAAAAGACTACGCTTTTAAAACAATGCGTCGTTTTGTTTATAGCTATAACTATATACAATATAATATAGATCCAAAAATCTATTAAAATAACTGGACAATATTTGGGTAGACGACATAGAACAGAATGTGGCTTTTAATAATAATATCATGCTTGCTACCTATGAGTGGACTTATCTGACTGTTTTTAACAAGCTACGAATATGTATGTAATATGTCCGAATAATACACTGGTCTTTCATTCTTCAACTTCATAAACGTTTGGGGCTTGCAGTATTGACGTCTGTCTCCCAAAAGGGGCGAGTTGAAGATGAAAGTGCATAAGGTGTAAACATAAGTCCAGAAGAACTAGTTCCAACAATAAATTTCCGCCTTTCAGGATGATAACATAGTGGAAATATTCTCAGACGGCTGGACCAAAATTCTTGATCCATTAGCAAGGCACGTCTTTGCACCCGCCCCTTCTCCTGACCGCTTCGATCTCGACTGGCCGAGATCCTTGGCAGTCGAAGTGATACCGTCAGACAGCGGTTCTTATCACATGTCTTGGCTGGAACTTTCGAGAAGGTAAATTTATTTCCATAAGCAACGTAAATTTTGTCTTTGCGAGAAATCTCTAGAACGGCTCGAACAACTTATGAAAGGATTTGGGATTCCATAGTGGTAAAGACTCCACACCAAATAAACATTTTGAAAGGTTTCCAGCAGTGGGTGAATGTAGGCAAAGTCAAAGACAAAGTCAAAGTCAATGTTAAAGTAAATTCATTTATTCATTAAAATCACAAGGATAACTTTGAAACGTCGGTTTTATCTATTGCCTGTTCCTCCGCGACAAAGCCAGGAAAGAAAGATACAGGCTGATTAGATAGATAGATAGATAGATATAATGAATAGCACTCGGTGACTTTGCTCCTCCATTCCTTGCAGGCACCCTTCATCTCGCGGCGGCGTATACGCCCTGTCAGGTGAGTGCGAGTACCGCTGCACGTCACTGGACGCGTGCATAGACCCCGTGCTGTGGTGCGACGGCGTCGCGCAGTGCCCGGGCGGGGAGGATGAGCGCCTGGCGCACTGCTCGGCGCTGCTGCGCGTGCCGGCGCAGTTCGCGTGCGCGCTGCTCGCCTTCTGCCTGCTCGCCGCCGTCGCCACGGTCAGTATGCAGTTTACTGGTGACCCCGACGAAAAAACACTTGGTGACCCCGCAAAGAACTAACATGCCCACACATCATGAGCAGCCACTGATAGTCATAGGGATCTTCAAAAGCGTGCCATCTGTGCTGGTTATGTCGATGGTGATAAGAGAATTCAAATTAAATGATACTAACTATACTATGATACTTAGTTATGCCCACGTTTTACATAGTATGTATGATAGATGGCACATGCCTTCGTATTTGTTTCTCTTCGGTTTCGTTAGGATCATTTACTTCACCATTATCACCATCGATATAACATATAGAAATTGCACTCTTTGGGAGAGCCCTAAGACCATCAGTAGCTGCAAATTATGATGCTGAAGTTTTTTTGTATGGTTTTAGGTACTCCAATAATGTACATAAATTGCATAATATAAGGTCATACATTAACGTGTTCAGTTCTAGTATGTTATTTATGACAGGTGCTTGGTACTTAACATGTAAGAATTGGTACTGCAAAGGACCTAAAAGATGTAAAAGTAGAAAACAAAACAAACATGCTCACGAAATATGATGGGATTCCTCAGATACATACTCAGTGCGTAGATCTTTGAGGATACCAAATATGGAATAGCCGGAGGGTTATTCTTCCAAACATTATGTTTTACATATGCCCGTGTTTTGTAAGCAGTAGTCCATGTGATAGGTTTCAAGTCCTTCGCCGCTTATTGGAACACTTTTGAACAACATGCTCTGGGTTTAGGACAGCCGCGGCTTCCTCGCGATGTTTTCCTTCGTCGTTCTGACCACATATTTTATTCGTGTATAAAAATCCATTAGTGCATGACTGGGTTCGAAACGATGAACTCCGAATTGGAAGTGTACCCACACCCCCGAGTAAAAGTAGACTTACTATAAATATTTAAAAAATCCAATGAAGACTTATTAAAACCCATCCAATTGCGCAGAGGAGTGAGGCAGGGGGATGTCATATCCCCGAAACTGTTCACGAGCGCGTTGGAAGATATGTTTAAGATGCTGGACTGGAAAGAATCAGTGCGTCCTACCCATCATGACCTACGGAGCTGAGACGTGGACACTCACGATAGGGCTGGTCCACCAGTTCAAAGTCGCTCAGCGAGCTATGGAAAGAGCTATACTCGGAGTATCTCTGAAGGATAGGATTCGTAACGAATACATCCGTCAGAGAACTAAAGTTATCGATATAGCTCAACGAATTAGCAAGCTGAAGTGGCAGTGGGCCGGTCATATATCGCGAAGAACCGATAACCGCTGGGGTAAACGTGTTCTTAAGTGGAGACCGCGACTCGGCAAACGTAGTGTAGGACGCCCTCCGACCAGGTGCGATGACGATCTGCGACAGACTGCAGGCAGATGATGGATACGGCAAGCTGAAGACAGGACGCTATGGCGCTCATTAGGGGAGGCATATGTCCAGCAGCCTATATTAGTCCAGTGGACTAATATAGGCTGATGATGATGAAGATTTATTTGATCGATACATTTCTACCAATGACCCCCGAGTAAAAGTAGACTTACTATAAATATAAAAAAAAAACCCAATGAAGATTTATTTGATCGATACTTTTCAAGATGGCGGTGATGCGTTCCTGCCGCCGTCGCCGCTCGGCGCTGCAACAGAGGTTGAAGAGCATGTCCTCTGACACTGCTATCTTCGACGAGAAGGAGGTGATTTGCTGACAAAGCGAGGACTCCGTGCGATACGTGGAAATAGACCGGGTCACTACTGTTTGACCGTCTTTCCGCGCGGAGTCCTTACTAATTACTACTAACTGTATATTAAATATAGAACTTTCACAATCGAGTGAAGTACGTATTTTAAATTGGTTTGTGTTCTGTGGGCATGAATTACCATTGTAGTGATCAAAATGTGTAAAAAACTACTTATATACGAGTAGATATTGGTTTGTGGTATTTTGATGACTGAGCTATCATATGGAAATCATCTTACCTATATTTACTAGTATGAATGAAATATGTGCCGTGAAATCGTTTCTTTGCTAAGCGGTGATCCACACAGAGCATTGTTTTGAAAATATTTAACGATAATCTAATAGAGAGGTATTTTTAGGGATGAATAGGATGTTGATTGATAAATTGAACTGATTGATTGATCTTTCAATATCCAGCCACTCTGTTTGCCTAAGCGATTTGGCTCATGCTACACTGATCAATTGCTATATGATCAAATTTTTACAGATCAATGTGATCAATCTATTTGTAAATTGTAAATGTTTCATTTAAATGTTGTGATGTCTGTGCAAATACTTGTAGGTGAAATAATTGACGAGTAGCTAGGTCATTTTAGTGCGGATTATATTTTGGACCAAGCAGTCGATCGGTGGTCAATTTGACCATTTTATTATACATTAATTGATGAGGTAGATCTCGTTTGAATTACTGACAATGCTTTTGATTTTTTGAGACTATCTCAATAATGGAAACTCTGGAATATATACAGCTTCTAGTTGCAAATTTTTTTTGGTTGAAGCTGAAAACGCACAATTTTAGCATTAGATATATTTTTAAGTAGTGATTAGTTATTGACCGATCGATACTGCATTAAAGATATGCAGATAATGAATTAATAAATAATATAATAAAAAACATAAATATAAAACTAAAGTACCTTTACTATATTCTGTAAATATTAACAGATTCGTAGATATCTCTCTCAAGGTTCGTTAAATGAAATAGATTTTTAGCAAATATGGTAAAATTAATCACGGCAATAATTCCAGTTGATATTGGTTGTTGTTAAATTATATAATTTTGTTGTTTAAAGTTGTGTACGTGATAATGATACTGCCATTTTTGTAATGATATTGAATGTTCAATTAACGAAATTGAATAAATTCCCATTTGCCTTTATATTCATATTTGATCAAATGATTTTTGTATATGTTTTTTATGTATTGAAGTACTTTCTTATATTTTCTTAGGTCGTTAGTTACATGTATTTTGTAAATAATTATCTATAGAAAATCTATTCATATCTTAGAAATATATCGAAGTGATATTCGTTTATTTCCCAAGGAAATTACTAAAGTTTATTATATCGAGTTAACTATTAGAAAAGTTTAGATCATAATCATTTTAATCTCGGCAACAAGAGCTAGAAATAATCTAGGTATACCATTTTAACGGTAACATGAAAAAGAAGCAGATAGAAAATAGTATTCTTAATGGGTTTTTTTTTGCCATATATTTTAGACCAACCAATAACAAATTATTAACGAATTATACGAGAACCAAGTAAATTATGTTACCACAAGAACTTCAATTGGTTATAAGTCACAACCGATCAACCAATGACCCAATTTGTTCAGTTTAAGATTTAAATGAAACAAATATTCCTAATATGAAACAAAAACATAATAGATCAGTAAAAAATAGTGTAAGAAATTATGAACTATCCTTAAAAAATATTAGTTAGGCAGAGACAAGAGTTAATTATAAAAATCAAAAAGTGTTCTCATTTACGTATTTATGTCGTTCGTTTTGGAAAATGGTCGAATTAGATAATAAACATTACCAACAAACAAAAAAACTAGACTAAATCAGCAAAATTATGTCGTGATTTACAAAAAAAAACTTAGGTACCAGGTAGTATTAATATCAAAATATCTGCTTTTGATATCCATACACGATCAATTTAAAAGCCCATGTATTCAGGTACTTAATAAAACTGGATTCAAATAATTAATCTAAGGACCATTTTTCAAAAATTATTGAATAATAAATAATTTGTAAATCGTAATTAAGATTTTTAGTCAAAATGGTGTAGAGCGTTTATATCGTCTTCCATAATATACGAGTTCCGGATTTATTTTCCTTCTATAATTTGAGTCCTATCAAACAAAGGCAAAGAACTGGGTTCGTCGAGCTAATATACCTAAAATGTATCGCCTTTATATTCCGAATAACGAGACATAGTAACAATTAAATTCTCTTTTCAAACATGAGTAAAATATAATAAATTCATATACCTAGATCATAAGTTGATCCTAAATGATCTTTGTGAATTCAATAAACAAATACCTATTTACTTTGACTTCATAGACACAAGGCTGGACCTAGACAATAAAATAAAAGAGCAATTAAGTAAAAGTAATTATAAATCCAAACTGAAAGGACATTTTTTTAAATTTTATATTTTTATGTTTGATATAATTTATGGGAGTGAGCGGGCCACGTGAGGCAAGATGAGCCAAATCGAGAAGTAGGCAAACGCAGTAACACCTTGGGTACTAGAAAGCGTTGGCGTGACGATTTTGATGCGTTTAAGACGGAATGGTGGGAGACGGCCAAGGATAGAGAGCAGATAGGGGGAGATCTTTGCCCAGCAGTGGGATACTATAGGTTAGATAAAAAAAACAACATGTATTTAGACTTGCAGAAACAGTATCATATTTTGTAGAAACTAATGTCAGCACGAAGAACCCAGCTCCTAGCCTAAAAATGAATGTTGTAAAGATAAAAGTAATTACCGATTAGGTTATCCTGGAAGACAATAATGATGGATAAATAGCCGTTTAAGCAGAGATACATTATTTCACGTTCAAATTACGAGAGTTATTGATGAAATTTTGAAATAAAATATTTACTGCATGATTGTTTTGTTTTAAATGGACGTTCCCTGAACATTATGTAAAATAATGTAGGTTAAACAAAACTTAACACAGCACCTTTGACATTATTTTTTGTCTGACTTCAAAAAAGGAGGATGTTCTCAACTTATCGGCTATGTATGGTATCTGTGTGAATCAGATATCTCCCGATTACTGGTAGTTCGGAAGTGTTTTTCTTTACTGTGTTAAAGTAAGGGATAATTTCCCAGGTAGGTAGAATGTGGATATTGTAGGTGTAGTACCTACACATACCCAAAAATCTGAGAACTCCTGTATTGTTCTAAACATTTTTGGATGGTCATAAAACTGAGTGACCTATTTCTTAGCTCTATGTCACTTTGGTTCTTTGCAATAATAACCTATTTTGATATTTTGAAGGCGGTCCATTCACTTATAATGGAATTAACAATCAACAACTAAACCTAAAATGAATAATGCACATCCATCTTAACTTATTATTTTTTGAATATTTATGAACTGATTCCTGCATTAAAAACAAATGACAAATGATTCAATAATTTATTTTTCATTTGGAAGTTCTATTTCTTCGTCAAAAATACTCCTTGGCTCATAATATTGTAGGCTTCGCTAATGTTTTCAGTGACATCTTCAGCTGACCTGTTCGACGTCACGAGCCAAGTGCTGCCGCCAACGCCAACTTTGAAGGCTTCTATCAGCCCAGCAACCGCAGATTCAACCCTGCAATGAAAAACAACCATACTTAGGACATAATAAAGATAAAGTTTGTAAATTTGTTTTTGTTCCATCATTGCAAGACCTTGTTGGGTGAAAAAACTTTACACAAGAGACAAAAAACACATTTGAAATAATAATCCTTCAAAAATTTTATCTGGATGTGTATTGTTGATATCTTGTTTCAAGGCAATACAATATTGGATGTTTGCTCAGTTGAGCCAATTTATCCTTCGGACGTATAGCTACGTAGTAACGATATTATGTAAATTGCTTGTAATTTCATAGTTGCATTCAACCTTGGTTTCTGTTTGCATAATAATTTGGTCTATTGTTTTTCAGTTACGCTCTAATGGACCATCCCAAGTTAATGTTAGCTTTATAAAATTATAATCTTCTTCATTAACAACATCTAATATTTCATGCAATTTTTGCCATTTCCACGATACGACACAAAAATAAGAAAAATATAATAAGCATTTAAGTACCTATTGTGGTCTCTAATCAAAAAGTAAAAGATCCTAGTTCATAATCAAACACGAAAATACATCTCTGTGTAGCTCAGTACAGAGCTATAGCTCAGTAGATACCTCTAGGTACTGAAAGAAATTAAAGTAAAATCCCGGTTAAGTGCAGCTATGTCTACAAACGCATGTTTTCGCTCTTAATACTCACGTCTGCTTTGGGAATATCGCAAGAGAGTCTACTAACTTATCATCAGTCTCTTTATCAAAAGCGTGCATTTTCGTCAAACTAAATAAACTTGTGTCAGTGGCGCCGAAGCATATCGTTAGTACTCGGACCTCTGAACCAGGGTAGTGGGGATCCATCTGAAATAATTATGCTGTTTTAACTGAGACACCATCATGATTTTGATGTAGAAATTTCCAGCATTTGTGGAATGAATGTATTTTTTATTTATTTATAAAAACTTTGCTAACATAATGCTGAATATTATTAATTTTGCCTATAACATGTTTTTATTTTGAGAACTATACCATTTTCGAGAAATCTCAATCCGCATGACTGCGCCAGTTACCCAACGTGCTTCCATGTATTCTCTCAATGAAATGGCCACTTCTCAAACATAAGGCTATACTTACTCCAAGGCAATTGCTAAACTGCAATACAGCGCTCTTCGTAGCTGCATACACAGGCAGCAGTGAACATTTAAACAGTCCAACGATCGAAGATATATTTATGATAGTTCCACCTTTTCCGCCGTGATCTTTGCGCATGATGTCGTATGCTTTGAACGAGCTCGTGATAAGTGCTGTCTGAAATAATTATGATAACGATTTTTATTGTTCTACTAACTTATTTACGTATTATTTAATTACAAGGTACGTTCATCGTGAAATAAATTAGACCATTTGTTTCGCAATAGTTTCAACAAACAGTTAGCATAAGTTTAACTTACAACATTAACTGCGATCTCTTTTATATATGCTTTTCTATCATCATTCATAATACCAGCACAGTTAACTACAATATCAATGTATCCATATTCTTTCAGGATACTCTCGTATGCATCTTCCAAATCGTTTGAAGTGATGTCACATTTGTAGAATTTAACTCTATTTGCTCCATATTTAATTAAAAGATTTGCTTGTAGAGATTCGCCGTTCTTAACGTCCACGTCTAAAACAGCTGCATGCTGGAAAGTAAGTCAGTAAATTATTTCAAGAATTGTCTTTTAATCATATTCAATCTCATTACGAAACGTGGTCTAAACTTGAATTCAACTCGAGTTCTGTCAAAGCCTCTAAACCAAGGTTTAAATATTTTTTTCAATAAACCTTATTGAAAAATGAAAGTAGGTATATTAAGTATAAGAGTAATATTGCAAAGTTTTCTACTATATTAGATAAGATATACAAAATAAAATTTATAGTAAAACCGCGGGATGCCAAATTAATTTAAAAAACACCTCTAGACCAAAATAAGGTTTTACATACCTACTGAATATTTTATTCCAAAAACTATATAAAACTATATTATATAGAATATTCTTACTTTTGAAAGAAGTAAAATTATGTTCGAAACAATTTATAGCTAGACAACAATAATAGATTTGTTTAGAACCGGAAACGGGTTATAATTACCTTTTCAAGCGTTTAATTATCGATATTTCGACGCTATCATGCATCTCATCATATAAATCTAGGTATATTTTTATAGTGAAAAATTAAGTACATAGTTGATTAATGACCTGATTTGTTCAGTTTTAGATGAAAATGAAACAAATATTTCTATAAACAAAAAATATACCTCTAGAACATAAACATAAAATATTAAAAACTAGCTACGGTCCACGGCTTCGCCCGCGTGGTACCCGGACCAAAAGTGGCCGAAGAAAAGTAGCTCTTACCGATAAGGAGTCCATAAGAATTCGCTCTACCACTATCCTGAGGTCAATGCTTAATATTGATGAAAGATTTTTTAAATCGGATGACTCCATATATTATCCTTCATCCATACTTACGTTTATCTCTCTAAAATAGAATAGATAAGATTATCTTTGCAGGTCCTCTAAAAAAAAAAAAAAAATTTCATACCTTGGCTCCCTCTTCCAAGAACGCTTGAACCACTGCAGCGCCGATACCGGCTGCTCCACCGGTGACCAACACAACTTTATCCTTTGCCTCGTACATTGTTTCAGGCTGCACTACTTCCCACTATTTATTAGTAGTTTTATCTTATCATCACCTAACTATTTGTTTATAATAACCAATGATGTCAATTGGTTTATTTGCTAATAAACCCACCATAATGTTTATTACATTCGTGTTGTTGAATTACCTAGTTGCCTACAAACTATTAAATAAAATACATAAATAATACATAAAATACATTGCTCGCTTTGTATACGTGTTTTGTTATTACTTGTATAGATGAAGAAATAAGGGCGAAGACAAAAATAAAAAATGAACCTTGCCCTTCGACCAAAAACTTCAATAAAAACTTTTTGTAGGTAGGTGTTTCCCTGTTTCTTCCTCCACAAAAAGTTAACTTGTACATATTTTCATAAACTGATCTCAACAACGTTTTATAGCGTTCTAAGGTACATACCCTAACTCGTTTAAATTATCATCCTCAAAAAAACGTTATCAAATATAAGTTGCAGTTATCTGATATACCTACTATATGTATAATCCAGGGATGAAGTAGCGGAATATGTTTATATGGGAAACCCACTCTATACATCTACATTTTTAAAAGTTCAATCTCACCTGAGAACCTATGAAGAAATTTGAATGTTCTTCTAATTCAAATCGACACTTTTCTTGTGCTGCGCCGAATATTTTCTAAATAATAAAATCAGTTTCACCACACAGTGGACCTTCCTTGAGTCTACCAAGCAAATAACTGAATTTAGGTACGTAATTATGAGATGAGTCTGCGTGTGGCTAACGCATACGGATGTATGTATATATTTACACATTTTTAATTTAATGGGCTGCTATTATCATCGAACCCACCCTATATCTGAGTGGGTTTGATGATAATAACTTCTTGTAATTATGCAAAAAAACTATTTATAAACGCTATCTCAAGTTAGCAAAATCTTATTTCAAGACTACTGTATAAGTATATTTTTGTTGAGATTATTACCTATCTACTTCCGAAGGTATCTAAATTGTTTTAAATTTCACATTCATTAAAGCTTGCCTTCAGTTGGTTTTACAACTGATTTAACTATGACCCTCTATGCCCAACTATGACCGAGACCCAAGTCAGTTAAAGATAAATCAAACTATAACTACTCATCATCAGCATCAGCCTGTAGAAGTACTCAGCTGGACTCAGGCCTCCCCCAGACTTTCCATGACGAACGATATTGGGGCACCTTCATCCACCTACTTCCCACAATCTTTAAGATGTCATCGGTCCGTCGGGTGGTTCTTAATACGTAATAACATAGCTTCCTATAATAATAAAACTCATAAATAAAACTGCCCGAGACGTATCAAGCCACGAAGAAACACCGAAGGAGCATGCCTCTAGTCGCTATTTTAGTGATACGACATAATAAAATAAAATAAAAATGTGTCTTTCTCTTGTACTCAACAAACATATAATAATTGTTCATAATGAAATAATTAAAAAAAAACACACACCTTACTATTTACCTACTGAGGTGGTACTTAAACCAATGCTAAAATAAATCCCGTTAAGGTGAATCTCCCGACTATAAATATATTAAAAGTGATGAAAGCTCATATATAAGCTATAGATTCTTAGGAGTACTTTATAGTTTCGTTACCAGCTGTTGGTTGTGAATTATTTTTTAAAATACCTATACTTTAGTAATCAATTTCTTACTTATACTCTACTAAACATCATTAAGTTTGCCTATACATACCGGGTGTAATAAGACTACTCGCGAAAACTTCGGAGAGTGAAAGTACCCATCAATATGAACCAACACTGTGAACGCGAAAAAAAAATCAGCTGTTCCATACTAAAGTTCAATACCTACTTGACTGAAATGTATATTTTTATTTTGTTTGTAATCAAAAAAATTACAATCTCAAAATCAAAATCAAGACCACAGACTAGTTATCGGCTGCCCCAGTGAAATCAAATTGTTTTTCAACGGGTTGTACCTAGTTTTATCCGTTAATTTGTCTATTAAATGGCCACAAACAAATCCACCTTAATCTGATCATTGTGTTAATTACTTTCATGCATGTTGACAACATAAATATTACGTATTACCATTATGCAACACTAGCTGCTGCCCACGGCTTTGCCCGCGTTATACCCGGATAAAAAGTAGCGTTCGTAAAAAAACGCAACCCTCGACCGTTTTTACTTCGACTTGCAAAATTGATCTCCACAAAAAACCTTTTTATTTAACAGGCCTTTATCTACCTCAAAAGTCCTCGAAGACAGTTATCATAGTAAATTATAGTATAATAGTACAGATCTGACACTAGACCAAAATTAAATAAAGGTTATCGAACGGCGATGCAGTGTAAGAAGGCCTGTAGGAAGAAGGAAGGAATTGACCGATGACATCAGGTTGCCAGAAGTTGGTGGATAGAGGTGACCCAAGATCGTTATTTCCTCATGGAACTCGTTAAAGGAGGCCTTCGTCCAGTAGACACTACAGGCTTTTTAATAATGATTATGATGATGTATTCTAAAAAAATTGAAGAACGAAACGTATTGTAGAAACTTTTCTAGACAGATTTATTGTTTTGAAATCAGAACACGTAAAAGTATTTTTGAGTCTTGGAAATATTAACATATAATTTTAATGTTATTCTCAAGATTTTAAAAATCCCAAAATTATCAACCTTTAGATCGATCGATCTAAAGGTTGATAATTTTGGGACCTCAGACCACACACTACTTGGTATCCTCAAAAATCTACGCACTGAATATGTATCTGAGGACATCCATCGTAGCGAATAATACAGTCAGAATTATATTCAGTGTTGCCAACAGTTAAACTAAGTCTCCACCAGATTCAACAACCAAAACCACTAACGAAAAACGGTTCTACTCTCATAGTAGCTAAGTTTTCTACTAAACATTTTTTTAGTAATTACGAAAGAAAATAATAAGTAGATTAATAATTAGTTTCTTTTATTATTACGTAATAGGTACCTACTCATACTAACAATCAATAAATCAACATACAAATAGTCAACCAACAATTCAAGATCAGGAACAAAAAAAAATATTCAAAAACAACAGTTAACTCGAATATCCTTGAGCATCTTTGAAGTGCAATACCTACTTCATTCCAAATTTTTTTTGTATCTTTGGTCTCATTCTCGTGGCTTAGCGGTTAAGTGATCTCATTTTCAGTAATTGAAACTAAATTGTACTAAACCACTACTTAGAAAAATCCACTAGCCACTAAAAGCTAAATTTCGCCACTAAAAGGGGGTCGAACCCACCAGTTTTAGGGGAAAATCCAACACTGATTATATTTTTGTTTTTGGATAAAAGTGTGACCTCTACTTGGTACGCAGATGTTGTAACCACTCGATATGTTTTGAAAAGTATTGTGACGAGCGCGGCCTAGCTAACTACGGTACGCTAGCGCCATCTCTTATCAAATGGACGCACTACTTATTACCACCATCTAGTATCGACTGGCACAAACCGCGCTAGAAAAGGACGGTAGTTTCCAGAACGTTTGAGACGGTACGAGACGGGACGGAGCGAAGTGAGACAGTGTGATGGCCACGCCTCCTACTAGATTGTTCTGGAAGAGACGTCTTACGAGATATATAAGCGCGGCAAGCGGCCGGTAAAGTCAGTTTCTTTTCAAGATTGGAAAGTGA
The DNA here is from genome assembly GCA_958496245.1 of Perizoma flavofasciatum. Classification (NCBI taxonomy): domain Eukaryota; kingdom Metazoa; phylum Arthropoda; class Insecta; order Lepidoptera; family Geometridae; genus Perizoma; species Perizoma flavofasciatum. The sequence continues at coordinate 3,557,153 of OY292425.1, read as the reverse complement.
ATTATTGGAAGTGATTCAAGAGCGATACCCAGTGACTAGTGAAGTGACAGTTGCGCTAGTGTTTTAGTGTTTTTGTTTTAATTGTGTTATTTGTTTTGTTGACATTTTTATTGAGTGATTTATTAATACGGTGTTAATTTTTGTGTTTTTATTTGGACTTCATTATTTTATCCCGAACCCTAGCTCGTAATAGTATTATAAAACGACTTCCCAATGTATCGAGTATAAAATTATTGTACGAGTCGTTTTATTAAAACGCATGAACGGACATAAGTTCGTAGGCCTTCTTGATTGTGGCACTGATGTCCTTGACGGGTCTGTCATTGGTCGCTACCCAGGTGCTGCCACTCTTAGCCTGTTTGTACGCGTCGACTACCCCCTGGGCTGCGGACTCTTGCCTGTGGAGAAAATATTCCACTAGTACCTAGTACATACAATAATAAGTACAATGACAACGATATTGGCAAATACGGGCTCCATCCTATTTAATGCCTACGAAGCGCTGGCAGATTCCAAGAGTTAGGTAAAATGAGGGGAAAAATGTGCTCCCACATTTTGTATTTTGTTTAACATACCCTATACGATTCCATAGATAGAGCAATCATCATAATTTTGACGGGTTTCGGAGATTGTGTAGAAGGGGGTGAAAGAGGATAAAAATGAAGGGAAAGGGTATATTTTTTTTATTAGTTTATCATCCTTTATACAAGCCCATAGAGTAATCAGCTCAATTTTGACGGGTTCCGGAGATTAGTGTAGGAGAGGGGTTAAGGGGGGGATAGGTTGTAGTTTTTTATTCGTTAAACATCCTCTATACGATCCCAGTGTAATCAACACAATATTGTTGGGTTTCGGAAATATAGCAATGAAAGGAAGAAGATAGAGATAGATAGATAGATAGAGATACTATCTACTAGAGGGCGTCAGGTTATTGATTGCACCCGAGGGCAACATGGGCTAGAGCCGGCGCTGCTCTTGCCCCTACTCTCGGCATCTCCTTCAATTTTATGATTTAGTTAACTCATTCGTTTATTTTGTCTTTAAGACTCTTCAAATTTTTACCTCAAGAGGAAAAAAAACTGAGCCCTTATAGGACCACTTCGTTACCCGTGTGTCTGCCACTCAGTCAAGAATTTTTTTTTAAGACCTAGAATCATGAAATTTGGCAAGAAGCAAAAGAATAGGTCCGAAAATCGTTAATTAATAAACTTACACTTGCAGTTGGATAATTGACCATGACGTATATCGATGTACGGGCGAACATTTTTCAACCACAAAGTTTGTGGACAAGTGTGCGAGTCAGACTCGCACTTGTCCGCACTTGTTTTTTTAGATAGAGTTTAGTGTTATAATATTAAAAAATATATTTTACTGCACGGACGAGGTCAGGAAGGCTCGATAGAACAACGGGAAGTCGGTGGATGGAGGTAGCTCAAGATTGTTCGTTGTATCTTTGGGGAGGCCTGTGCAGTGGACTTCTACATGTTATTGATGAAGGTGATATACTTACTCTATGATTCTTCCCTAAAGTCTTACAATATTATTTCCTAACCCCACTATACTATACTGTACCGGCCGGCCGGCTATATAAAGAGCGGCGCGAGTGGCGCAAGCGCACTTCTTTCCGAAACGTTGCACTGTGCGGACGTGTTTTAACGAGTTCATGTTGTTTTACCGCTATTTTGTTCTTTTGGTTGTCTTCTTTGTAAATTCTAATAATAGGGGTTTTATAATTTTCCTTTTTAAAAGTTGGTTTTATTAAACATCCCTAATAATACTATAACAGATTCAGCCATTTTGGAGCAGTGATTACTCGAGCATGCTACGGGCGCGTAACAGTCGCTAGGCCGGACTACGAAACAAATCGCCAACGGGTAGCCTTGAGTATACCTTTGTAGGCGTACGTAGCTGTGTAACTATAGGCGTAAAGTTAGCTTTTTTTGTTTATTACCCGCGACGCAATTAGCCAATCTGCAGTTGGAGTTGGAAGTTGTTTATTTGTGTTTTTGTCTGTTACCATTTTCCTTCAAAACGGCTTAATCAGTAACGCCTGACTTTGGGGGTGGTCTTAGATGGGATCTATTCCATCACTGCAGAACGCTAAAATATGCGATGTAATTTTAAACAATGTAGCCAAATGTCATGCAGTTTTTGTAATCATTTTATAAGATTTTAAGAAGTGTTCCAGCCCCACTCAGTCCAATGCTGGACAGAAGCCTTTCCCAATACGCGCCACTGCAAGACAAAGTGTGTATTCTGTAGATATTTATTCCGGGTCTGGACGTTGTGGTACCATGGTAGGTATATGAAGTTTCTGATACCCACGACAGAAAATCCTATCGTGGGGTCAGAACTATGTATTTTACGGTTGCGTGTTTATTGATTATTTACTTTTGGTAGACAAAACTCTTGAGGCTATCAGCGAGGACGTCTTCCACATTCTTGTCGAAGCTGCCAATATTGTTGAGATGCAGCAGAGGTGTGTCAGTGGCCCCGAAGCACATAGCCACCACTCTGACGCCATTTCTTGAGTAGTACTCTTCTCCCTGAAAAAAATAATTTGATTGTTGACCAGCTAAAACTTACCTACCCATTCTCTAGGCTGCTTATAAATCATTTAACGATATTATTATGTGATAGGTTGGAATAAATATGTTAAGAAATGGAGAAGCTTGGCTTTGGTTTCGGGAATGGGTTTCGCATAGGAAAACTTCATCTGGCATGTATGTCATAATGCGTGCCTTGCGGACTGAATTTAAAAGAAAACTTAAATGGTGCCAAAACAATCAGACTCAAATGAAGATGGATATTCACTCGGTAAAAATCCATCAAAGGAGGTAGTGTAGCGCATTTAGAGAAAAACATGGAACGAGGAAAATCCCCTAGTCACGACTCGTTGAGGATTGAACACCTAAAGCATGGTGGTGTTCATCTACCAAGAGTGCTCGCCATGTTTTCACTTTCTGTATAGGTCATTTGTACCTGAAGAGATGATGCGGACTCTCGTTGTGCGCATTATTAAAAACAAGGCAGGAAACGCATCTTAGGAAACTACCGGCCCATATCAAAGCGAAGGTGTTGAACGGGTGTGATTGATGGACATCTCAATAAACATCTAAACTTGCATAATGCGTACTTCCGTTCCAGAGCTGTATTACCTGATTATGATACAAGTATCTTCGCCAAATTGTTAACCGATTTTGATGATTCTTTTGTGGTTGTTGTAAGTATATCGAATGATCCCGATTAATTTTTTTTTATTTTTATTTATCAATAAATAAATAAATAAAAATATTTTGGAAACACGACTAGCCAAAACATTTCTTGTGTGATTTTTCTTTTGTTTTTTATTCGAAAGAGCAAGGAAAATAACGTGGGCACGTGAGATCAGACCATAGAATACCTGCAAGATAGAACCCGTTAACTTAGGACTGCAAGCGTACCGCAAATATCGCAATTTAATTATTATCAACCGTCTTCAAAAAAGGAGTTTCTCAATTCGTCTGTATGTTTTTTTAGTGAACTGATTTTAATGATTCTTTTTTTAATGGGGTTTTCAAGGATGGTTCCATATACATTTTGTGAAAAAAACAACTCATATGGTTGAAAAAATGGGTGATGAAATTGCATATTGGACTTTTTATCAATTTCCTATTATTCCAATTCGGTTGGAATGGTTTTTTGACATTTAATGTCTTTTAAATTATTATTTGATCTTGAATCATCAACCTGTACATGGATCAGCTGATTGGTAAGCTCAGCAGTACCCAGATCGTTTGTTCTATTGACGGAATGACTATAAACAAGTTACAACAAGTTGTAACAAGTTAGTGTAAGTTACGCCGACGATATGGTTCTGCTAAGTGCTAAGCCCATAGATCAGTGCCCTCAGAAAGCTTTAGAGAATCTGTGAGTGTTATGCGGAGCCTAAATCTATATTTTAAAGTCTAATTATCTATATCTATTATGTAGTCTATTAAGGAGTAGTAGAGCTTCTGTGAAAGGGCTCGTCCGGGAAAGTGCTACCTCCATTTATATTATATTCATATTTCTGCCACCATGGAGTAGGTAATGTTCTCATTAGGTACGGTGTTCCGGTTTGAAGGCTATGGTTGCCGGTGAACTTTAATGAGAACTTTAATATTGATATCTCAGAGAGGCAACGCGTGAGTGTATTCAAACGTTCGTATTATCTTATAAAGTAAGTTTATTATCTTACTTTATAAGATAATAAACATCCATACATTGTTATTTCAAAGTCAAAGTTAAGACAAAGTTCACTTATTTATTCAAATCACAAGGATCACTTAAACGTCGATTTTATTTACTGCCTCTTCCTCCACGACCAAGCTAGGAAAGAAAGGCAAGAAAACAAGGCTGGTTATTCTTTTTGATGATCCTTTTACAAAACAACATCTACATACATTTTTTTATCGAGTTTTAGCATTTTCTATCCCAAGAGTTTTTATGATCTAAATAATCAGATATTTTATAATATGCCTTTTTATTAAAGTTTTTGTTAATTTGCTAAATAACATTTTTTGTATATCTTTTGGGAGATTGTTATAGCGTACACCTTGCCCTTTAAACGATTAACTTACTTTATGGAGTCTAAAAGTGGCAACAGCGAGTTTATCTAAGTATTAAATATATTTTCCACGTCATAATTCTAGTATTAACATTGTGATTATCGCTATTTTTCTTAAACAAATTAATATTTTTGTCAACATAGATCAGATTTTCAAAGATAAACAAGGAAATGTATTTTTTTATTTCTTTAAGCTTTTGGCTATTCTCTGGGGTCCATATTTATAGTTCTGTTACAGCCCTCTTCTGCAGCATAACAATGGTATTTATATCTGCAGCACTCCCCCACAGCAGTTTACCCGTACGACATAATGATGTGGAAGTAGCTGAAGTAAACTAGTCTAGCGGTGTCTACGTCTGTATAAAGATGGATATTTTTGACCGCGTATGCCGCAGATCTAAGTCTCTTCGACAACTTATCAACTTATCATGTGAGGGCCCCATTGAAGCTTATTGTTTACATTGAACCCTTTTACAAACTTAGAGATTGCATTGTTTTCATCGTCAAAATCGGTTTGTCATCGATTTAATTTAAATAAAAGATTGTTTAAATTAAACCATTTTACAACCTTAGAAATTACATTGTTTACATCGTTAAAATCGTTAAAAGGTGTCCTCTAGCAATTATTTCTTCTTACCTATCTTCTAAATCAGGATTAACTTCATCTGGGCCAAAGGATGCATCAACAGTTTTTATTTTGACTTAGAACTCCTTGAAAGCAACATCCACCAGCCCAAGTAGTCTTTTTTTCTGCACTTATTGGCAATGAATCAAAGGCAAAGTCAAATTTCATTTATTCATTAAAATCACAAGGATCCCTTTGAAACGTCGATTTTATCTACTGCCTGTTCTTCCCCGACCAAGCCAGGAAAGAAAGGTAAGAAAACAAGGCTGGTTATTCTTTATAATGATCATTTTACAAAACAATAGGTACCTACATCTAACTAGGTAACTATCGAGCTGGAGCATTTTCAATCCCAAGAGTTTTTATCTTCTAAAATAATCAGATCTGAATAATCAGAAGTTTTTGTTTAATTACGTTTTTAAATTGGTTAATTATCAATTTTTGTATATCTCTCTTGGGAGTTTGTTATAAAGCGTACACCTTGCAATTTAAAAGATTTACTAATTTTAGGGAGTCTACAAGTGACAACAGCGAGTTTATCTTTATTTCTAGTATTAACATTGTGATTATCCATTATTTTCTTAAACAAATTAATATTTTTGTGATTATTTGATATTTGGCTTAATCCTAATGAATCAATTGTATTTTTACCTCCTTTTGAATTTTATTGACTGATGAGGGGTCTCTGTCTAGTTTTTTTTTAACTGTATTTTGCCTATATAGTTTTTACCATATTGTAGCCATTTATTTATTTGCCATAGAAATTTCTGCTCTTCGTCATTCAATTTTTAACGGAAAAGGGTCCTTTCTTTGATTTTATCTCTATATGCATGTTAACAAGTTACAAAATAATAATACCGTTACTTAACATCTCAAAATTTCAATATTTGAGCAAAAATACTTAGGTTGGCCATAACATGACTTCTCAATTTATCAAGTTAAAATTAGTGCTTATGGAAAACGTTTACATATACAAGTAGAGATATAAAATATTCTAGTTGCTGAGTGTAATTTGATTAAACGAAATATACATTTTCGTTTACAAAAAAAGTTAATCGTTAGTTTGACATGTGCTTATATCAAGTTAAATATGGCAAAATGCAAGATGTCAACATAGTTCCAAAGGCGATTGCTCCATAAATTATGTATGCTTGGGGCTGTCAATTTTTTTCATATAACTATAGAGGCCTAGGAGGCATTTAAGCCGATAAAAAAAACTGCAATTCGAGATGTCAACGTATTCACGCCAGGCACGGAAATATGGATACATACAATTCGACATGAAAAGGCAGATTAAATCGGAAGATATCGCTAAAGTTTGAAAAATATTATTGAGATTTCGCTTGTGACTGTTACATAATATAATATAATATGGGTGGTCTTAAAAACACCACTTCCGCAGAAGATAAAACCTTATCTTTCGAGTGTTTGATAATACTGATGTTGAGATAAGTTAAGAAGTACTTACTGTACGGTTTTCGCGGTATTTTCTACATCTGCGAAGCATTTAGAAAATGTCGTGTAATTCTTTAGGGAAGGTTTATGTCCAACTATTGAAGGTTGGTGAGGATTGCTCATTACTAATTTGTTTTACTCTTTCCTACATCCTGCAAACAAGGTTGAAAGATTCTACTTACTCCGATACAGTTGCTGAACTGCAAGACAGCACTCTTCGTGCCCTGGTAGATGGGGGCCAGGGCTGGAGACTGGATTAGCGCAGCGATGGAGGAGATATTGATGACAGTGCCCCCTTTTCCTCCCTTCTCTTTGCTCATTATATCGATGGCCTTTAAGGTTCCATTGCATAAAGCGGTCTAAAAATTTAAACATCACATGGATAGGTCTTTTTTTTTAGTATGTAAAGTAAAGACTCCGTGATTATGGCATGTAACAAAGTCACAAGTATAGCTTTTAAGACTATCATGGCTATGAACAGAATTATTACTAAAACGGGATATTTACCATAGTATGGGTCGCGATAAAAGAGTGCAAAAAGGGTGGATTCGTCTGCCCCTAACATGTGGATGTTTAGGGCAGATGAATCGATGCCCGTTTTTGGTCAAAAATATGTTAAAGTTATGCGTGTATACTACTTACTACTCTGTAATATGTAGACACGTCTTTAAATAACGTGATTTCAGACTGGCTATCACAGAAACGTCCAAAAAATTCCACGAAGAAAGAATGAACGAGTAATTCAGTTAAAGATCGTGACAAAGCCCAGTTACTAAGAAATATCTGTTAGATAATCAGTTGTAATTTTGTTAATTTTAAAATGAAAATTAAACTTATGCAGAACATTAATTTCAAATGTGTCCAATTCCGATTTCGGTTCCGATTCAGCGGATTTGAGGTGAAGATGTCGGTTTCCGTTAAATTCCCGCAGTTCAGAAGTACCGCTGGATTCGAATTTCGAGGCACACTAAAATTGAATCACTTCAATGTCAAATCAATAATCAATGGCCTTCGCTAAGGTATTTTGAGCCAGGGTTACGACCGAACGTTCTATGCTTAGAGGTGAAGACGGGAAATATTTCATCACACCCATGTTTTTAGAATTCCCGGATGTTATGTCGGTGCATTTTTACACGCAAAAGACAAAGCAAAAGGGGTTATTTAGTCTTAGGCTGTCTAAATACTTACTTGACAGAATGGCGCATTTTAAACGAAGAAAAAAAAAATACTACCAGCGGTGTACGCTATTTAGTAAACAGACATCAAACTTACCACATTGACGTCAATCATCTTCCTGTAAGCTTTCTCGCTGTCGTTCATAATGCCAGCATTGTTTACAACCACGTCGATATACCCCTGCTCAGACACAACCGCCTTGAAACTGCCTTGGAACTGTTCCTCATTCGTTACGTCGCATTTGTAGAACTTTACTTTTTCCCCGTATTTGGCGTTCAGCTCTTCTTGGAGAGATATTCCGGCCTTCTCGTTGATATCTAATACTGCTACATGCTGTGAATTTGATATTGCATATCGTCTCCAAAACAAAATAAACAAATGTTTTTTTTTCAGTGTGAATGTTTGTTACCACGTATCTCCGTAACTACTGAACCGATTTTGATGAAATTTGGAACGTAAATAGTTTAGGATCTAGAATAACACATATGTTAATCTAATTTTCGAAAATCGACCCTTAAGAGGGTTAAATAAGGCGGTAAAGTTCCATGAAAAAAAAATATTTGATTCGCTCAAAACTCTGTACAAATAAACTTTAAATTAAATAATGGAACACGTATTTTTTTTATTTTTTCTTTATTTTTAACTATCCTTTGGGGGTGTGCAATTGGGTTCTAAATTTTGTATAAATTGTAAACCTTGGTTCGATTCATTCAAAAGTTGGTGGACATAGTTTGAAGCCTGGAGACGGTCATATGCTACTTTTATTAACATACCACGCCGGCGAAGCCACGGGCAACAACTAGTTCAGAATAAAATTGAAGAAACGATGTGACTTTCTTTACGGAAAAATCGAATTAAGTCGTGTCCTAAACACAACATTAACAATTGTTTTTACACAAACAATACTTTCAAATAAGTAATTAAGATGGTATTGTTCTCATGTAAGTGACATCTGTTTGTCTTTTTGAGAAAAAAAAAAATTAAACCTTAAGATTTTTGACTTTAGGTAGGTAGGTACCTACCAGGAGGAGTGTGAAGTGGGAATCTGCCCTTCATCTAGTCAAAGGAGGAAAACTCTCAACTTTTTTAGATGTTAGGGGTACCTACTTAGTTTTACAAATTTGGTGTTCTTCCTTGACGTAGATTAAGTATTTCGTGAATACTTAATCTACGTGATTGCCGTTAAATTATACTTATAAATGATTAGGTACCTAATTGGACAGCTCACCTTAACATGCTCTTCCATCAGAATCCTGACCACAGCAGCACCTATAGCGGTCGCAGCTCCCGTGATCAAAACAATTTTGTCTTCCCATTGGTATGCCATAATAATCTAGGTACACTTATTTATGCCTTTTATGACCTAAAATATGGAAAATTGTAACCAAACTACTTATCAGTCAAATAAACGTAGTTTTAGGTACTGTTTTCAAAATTATTTTACAAACTTGAGGAATTAGTCCTACTTTGACTAAATTACCTTCAGGAATTTACATTTAAACCCCTACTAGGTCCCATACTGATCTGGTTAATATTTTCAGTTAACACTTTTATCCACGACACTCTTTCTGCCATATTTCAACCTTAAATAACCAAGTGTACGAAACGTCAATCAAAGTATAGAAACTTAAAATTATTAATTAGCAGACATATTTACCTAATTATCAATTGAGTGTACGAATCGGAAATAACTTGGTAGGCAGGTTTCATTAGTTATAGATACCTAATGGAATCGATTCTTAAATTGGTACCTACTTGTATAAAATTAAATGTAAAGTCCTGAAAAAAGGAAGATTAATAAATAGGTAGGCAGGTTAATTCTGCGCTCATAACTACGCGGTTACCTACTCATAAAATATAGTAGATACCTATAGAAGGACTACCTACCTACCTACCTATTAGGGTTTTTAATATAAATTCCTGTGTTTATTTATTATTTAATCAAAGTAACTTTGACTTACCTATTGAAGACGCGAGGGCTCTATATTTTGTTAATTATTTTTTTAATTTAATTTAAGTAATTACTTATTTTTTTAAAAGATAGGTAGGTGCCTCTTAATTATCTGGGTTGTAATTTTGAGTGAGATCCTAGCATTTAGTTAAGTGTATAAAAAGTTAGTAGGTCTTACTCGTAGCTACCGCGAGCAGTCGAATAATGACACTATTCCGTGTTTGTAATATAAATGCACCAGGCTTATCAATTATTAAAGAAAAGGTAGGTAAGAATGCCTACTACACCTGCCTGAGTAGATAAACATATCTACCCAAACGTAGGTCATCATCATCATTATCAACTTGTGTTCACCCACTGGCTAGGTAGGTAAAGCCCAGTTTTTGTTTGGTTAGCATGTAGATAGGTACCTATCAATGCAATAATAAAAACAAAGATTTTAAGTTAAAGCCAATAGGTTTATAATTAATTGAAATCGCAAGGATCATACAGAAAAAACTACGTGAATTTAATATTTCAAAGCGACACTGATACCTTGTGCGTTACAATGTGCGGTGTAGCTCCCCAGCTGGTGGACACCAGGCGACGGAGTAAATTATTTCTTTTTATGACCTAAGTAAATTTTTGCCTTGACAGATCCGTCTTTGTAAAGTAAGGGTCCGATCCAAGATGATTCTCAGATAATGTGGGTGAGCGCAAAGCTCAATGAAGACGTCTCGCCAAGCGAGGCTGAGGGTCCTCTTAGATCGTACTGGCATGCCTTATAGGGTGGAAAACTCAAAATCAATGGTAATTTGCATATGGTCAAAGTAAAAGTCAAAATTCATTTATTCATTAAAATCAAAATGATCACTTTGAAACAACGGTTTCAATTACTGCCTGTTCTTCCGCGACCAAGCGAGAAAAGAAAGGCAAGAAAACAAGGCTAGTGACAATGTATCAACAATATTTAAACGCACGTTTATGCTAGTTACCTACTAAGAACAGGTTTTTTAATTATATTTTTTATTACTAATGGATACTTTTCAGTAGGTAAATTTCGCCATTTGAAAAGGTAATAGTTTGAATTTCGGTCAAAAGATGAAAGTCTTCTGTCAAGTCGTATTCCTATAAGTATAATCCTGCAGCGGGTTTGAGGCCAAATCAGTACATACTAGGTACAATTTTTGCCATAGGTAGGTACTTCTGAGTGAAATCACTCATCAATTACTGCTCGATGAAATCGTGCCTACAATGTCCTCGATGATGTTGGTTACCTACGAGGCTTCATAGCTCATGAAGTCAATCTCCATTCCCAAAGGCCGCAACGTGTACCAGCTATTGTGCCCCGCAATCACAGAGTCCGTTTAAAAGAGTGGCGTTTTGGATGTTTTTCTGACGAACCTCGCTTTGGTATTTGAGGATGCCAAGAAAGTATAAAATCATACCAGAAAGTCCATGCTTCCTGGCATGATTTTAAACGTTGTGGAATACAGTGGTGAAATATTCATGATATTGGTGGGTATTTGGATCGGCAGAAGAACCGAACTGATTTGGATCAGAGTCAATCTCAATGCACAGATTTACGCTGAAAAACGATTGTATCAGATGGTCCTTTGCGGACCCAATTTGGTGCTTCATTTCTTTTGCATTTATAATGCACATCCACACGCTGCCAGAGTTGTTGCAAACACACACTTGCCGCAGCTAATATCAACGTCCTACCATGGCCTGCTGCATTCCATTGAGCACGCATGGGGTATGCATCAAAGAAAAGCTCTGCCAAATATGGATGCCGAACACACCAGAAAATCTTTTTCACCTGTTACTACAAAGGACGTGGTTATCCGTACGTGAATTAGATGAACTCATATTGAGCATGCTGAATCGCTGCGATTTTGTTATACCTACACGTTAACGACAGAAATACAGACTAGGTAGGTACTAATTGTTTATTTTACGCAACAAAACCTTAAAAAACTTTAATTTTTATCTTTTTTTCACAATGTTAAGAAAAATGTGAGCAATCCGGCATAAGCAAAAAAAGCGAAGTCTTGCGAATACAAAAGCAGAGGGTAGGTAGGTAGGTACTTCGTCAATCTACACAACATAGTTACGAAATCATTTTATTTAACCAATCTAAATAGGTACCTATACATTTTTATTTGACTTCAACAGAGAAACTAAATATTAAAAAAAACAACTTATGTACCCTGTGTAAGTAGGCTTAGGCTTGTGTTCACTAAAACTAACTTAACTGTTGATTTCATAATCGGACGTTTAACATTTGATTTAATTCTCCTAGAATATTGGGCACACCAAAAGATTCCTCGTAGGAAATTGTGACCACTGTGAGCCCAACACTAAGAGTAGATAGCCCCGCTCGATGGTCCAACATAACAGCTATACATAGATGGACCACCTGAAGCCAGGAAGGCACCTAGGCAATGTTACAATGATACTATCTAAATAACAAGCATTACTAAGGTAAGTGATTGCACAATCAGTTATAAGTGGACACTGCATGCTATAAAATAATAACAGGATAAACTTAAGTAACATAAAGAAATGACGATCTAAGTGAAAATTTCACCACCTACAAGCATGATATTGAGTTACCTATATTGAATAAAAATACGAAATGAGTTTTACAGTTTTTACAACTTGGCGGTGGTGAAGTTGGCACCCAGACTCTAAATTTATTAAACTATTTTTAATTGTTTAAATGATTACTTGGCTTACATATTCTATTGAGTGACTTATTTAGAACTTGTCAAGTTCTCAGATAAGAACTTACGAAACAGCGGTAACTTTATTGAGAAAATATCAATCTGAGCGCAATGATTGTTAAATGCCTTGCTGATCCTGGGAATGGGTGTGTTTCTGCCTAGGACTGTTGAGCGGGCTGGTGGGTCGAGGAGAGAGATTGGCTTACGGGGAATTCTACTAGGGACTTTGAAGCGAATTTTTCAAATTTCTTCAGTTAATCTTGATAATAAAAATTTAATACAAAAATATTATTAGATTTTTCAGGCCAACATTAACTTATTGATTGCATTACTTATCAATGGCAACTCTTGGTTGAACATATTAATAATAATAATAAAATCATTTCTTTCTCTCACATAGGTTTCTTAAGTTTAGAGATAAATTTACATTAAATTAATAAAAACCAGTTTTGTGACAGGCTCGTGCCAGAGAAAGGTTTTGAAACCTGCATTACTGGTCACCAGTAATCTCGCTCTACGGATGATGGGGCATGGGCATGTAGCAGGTAAGAATACTACTAAATAAAATTTTAAGAACAAACAAAAAGATAAAGTAAACAACAAAAACAACATTAGAACTTGCATAGTACAAACGAGGCTCATCCTCGTCATGCGACTACTTTGCATCAACCAATAAGGGCTCAAGGATATGACGAACTCTCGAGCAATTAGCGTCGAGAATATTGGTTCGAAATACGGGGCGTATATTCCAGGGGTATGCAATACCGTCATCCATGTGTTTAGTTTGTGCGGACCGTATTGTACGACGATAGAAAGCACACCCAGATAATTAAAACCAAATGGTTTGTAATACTGTCTGTACTTTCCAGGAGTGTGCATTCCATGGTTGTGCTTTTCATGGACATACAATACGGTCTCCCCGTCATGCGTCAGCCGAGTGACGTCATCAAGTGTAATATTGCCGTTCTCCAATGTAAATTAGCTTCCACTGAAATTTTATGATTCTATAAGGTACCTATTTACACGTTTTCAAATAGATTGGTTTTTCTGTACTTACCCATTATTTTTTCTGAACTTAGGTATGTGATTGAGTTGGTAAGTATATCATTACTTTATTACTATAAGCAGAATTTACGAGGTTCGCTCATCTGGCCTCCTCTGATGCAGTTTTTAAACAACTTTAAAAAGCGCTTTATTTTCGAATACACATGATTTTACTAGATAATAGAAATGCAGCAATATTGAATCTTGCGCTTACGGAAACTCAGCTTTTTATGACAGCAACACCGGTTTGTGTAGAAACGAAAAAAAAATTAAGCATAATCAAAGAGCTATGAAATGAAATGAAACGAAATTTTTCATGCGATGTGCCGTTTTTACCCGGCACCCGTTTTTATCCGACTACCGAAAGGAAAAAGCAGTTTGAATTAAGCAGTCGTATATTTTAAACCTATAGTACACTTTCTAGTTGATCACTACCGACATCTAGTTCTGTTTTATGTATACACTAAAATGTTAATATATTTCTTATATCTTAAAAATCGTAAATTTAGTGTAAAAGCCCTCCAACAGCTTAAAAATGTGTCGCTAGTAAGATGTTTGCATCCTTGTAGTCTGTGACTAGGATGCTATCTTATATTGCTAAGGCGTGTAACTAGTCTGTGGTAGCCAAGGCACGCTACGGCGGCCATTTGATAGATAAAAATTTTTTGCTTCCAACCTTTTAGCGTTTTTATAATCTAGCCTAGCTTATTTTGATTTTAAATCAGTCGGCGGGTATACGAAAATAATGTATTGTAAGAAACTATAAATTTGTTGTCAAAAAGAAAAAGAAAAAACATTTTATTTCATTCTTGATTTATTCCCCCTTTAATTAATTTTATTGTAAATTTGAAAATATGAATAACATAAAATTTTAAAATATATCTAATATATTTCTATATCTACCTACAGATAAGTAACCCTTATAATAAATAGTCTTTAGTCTATAAGTAAAATAATTATTGTAAGTCTCATCGATCATCTTGTAAGTTAAAATATCTTGCTGTTTCTACCAATTTTTGTAACCGATCATATTCTTAGTAATCTGACATCTCCAAAAGTTTATGACACTAACATGATACGGACATTGACAGAATTGTGACATATCGTTACAAAAGCCATAGTCAAGAATTGAAGTGAGTTGAGTGCAGTGATGCCAGATTGGGGGGAATCCCTCCAAATTTGGGGGTTTTTTATAGTTATGGGGACAATTGGGGGGAAATATTTTTGGGGGGACATTTGGAGATAAAAAAATGGGTTTAGAGGGAATTGGGGCATTTTTAATACTTTAATACTTAATCAATGGGATAGTTTAAAATTACATTTTGATATGGCAAAGTCTACAGAACGCTGTTACACTGCGGACCACTTGAGTACCATGCTCAAAAGTAAGACAAATTTGTTATATATGACTTTTCTTGGGACTTATCTCAAACCTATCACCATTGCAAATAAAAATTTTCAAGCCACTGATGCAGACCCTTTAAAGTTGCTTGAAGAAATTAATAATTTTATTGACCTATTTAACTCTTTTAAAACCTCCAGCGCATCTAGAAAAAGTGGATAATAATAGTTTATTTAACTATGATTTTGAAAAGTATATTATGGACTCGTCGTACATGAATTTTGGGTATTCAATTAATTGAAATAACTAATAATTGTAATTGAAAGACGTGAAGTAACCATGCAAAGAATTCCTTGACGTACAAGAATGGAATGCTTTGCATCGTGCTACCTGGAAATACACGCAAAAAACCGAAGAGTTCTGGGTAGAAGTTTATAATTTTAAAAATGCAGTCGGTGATAGAAGTTACAGACATGTTAGCAAATTGGCACTAGGTATTTTGTCGTTGCCTTTTTCTAACATAGTTGTCGAAAGAGCCTTCTCCCACATAGCTATTATTAAAGAAAAACTTCGAAACAGATTGGCCATCCACACTGCCGGATCCATCTTGAGAATAAGATTTACATTGCTGGAAGGATGTGTTTATTTTAAACCAAATTCAAAGATGCTGAAAAGGTTTACCTTAAAAAAAATGTACGGAAATGCAGACGACGCCTGTGAAAAAGTTGATCTAGTTATGGAAGCTATTGCTGAAATTGACAATTAATATTATATTTTATTAATTAAAAAAATATTTGCTATTTGTGAGGGTTTTTTTCTTCATAACCTGAATTTTGGGGGATTTCGGGGAAGAGTTGGGGAGAGCTCGAGACGGTTATCTGGCAACACTGGTTGAGTGGGTAGGATTCGTTTCCTAACTGAGTCACGTCACATTCACCTTTCAATTCCGTGTTTTTTAATTGTTATATTCTAATATCTGCAAATTTCGGCTTACGTGTATCAAGAAATAAGTGGACTAAAATTAATCATGAATCCTTACCAGCAGGTATGTACTTAATTTTGTTTTTATATTGGTACTTTGGTAGAGAGTTAGTTTGCATCTTTTTATAGTTTTGTTGTTTGTTAGATATACCTACTAACTTAGTTCTAGAGTTGTAGTTTTATTAAGTACCTAGTTGGCTTAAGTTGCACGAATGTGAAGCTACTAAGGTTTGGACTATAAATGGGTTGGCATAAGTCTTGAACAGTACCTAACATGCAACTCTTCCCAGATTCCTTTCCGATAACTCAACCAACCGGGTGTCAATAATAATAATTATAATCTATGTCAAATTGCTGCAGAAAGAAAATAATTGTAATCTATGTCAAATTACTGCAGGAAGCTCATGCAAACATAGGTGTGCTTTATTTTTTACTGACATTGACAAAGAATAAACCTCTTCTTTAACCAACTTATCTCAATAGAATACTGTATTTGAATGTTCAAGTAAAGTGTTTTGTTTATTAAAACAGAAGCCTAGCCAAGTGTTTTTATATTGTTGGTAGTAACTATTAACCTTTTATCAGTAATTCAGGGCTATGCAGCGTTTGAATAGATTATAATTTTTATTTTTTCTAATTTCAAGGGTCAATCGGGATATCCACAACAGCCATACCTCCATAATGTTGGATTTAGCAACAGTGCCCCGCAATCTTTTGGGAATCCAATGCCGATGCCCGGTTTCCCTACCACAGGGTATCCTACACCTCAGCCCGCTTATCCAAACAGTCAGGGATACCCCCAGGCGTCTCAAGGTTACCCCCAGCAAGCTGGTCAAGGTTATCCGAGTCAGGGTTATCCACAAACCCCTCAATCAGGCTATCCTCAGCCCTCTCAAACGGGCTACCCCCCTGCTCAAACAGGCTATCCCCCTGCACAAACAGGTTACCCTCATGCTCAAACAGGCTATCCCCAACCTGCTCAAACTGGGTATCCTCAAGCTGGATTCCCCCAAGCAAGCCAAGGTCACCAGCCAAGTCATGGACAGCCAAGCCAGTACCAAGGTTATCCACCTAACCAGCCTCATGCTCAAAGTAACCGGTCTTACAGTGTGTCATCAGCTGTGTCTCATCAGCCGAAGGTACGTTGAACTTTGCTTCTGTCAACTCTGCTGTCTGTTGATTTATGCCTTATGTTTTCATAACAAATAACTAGATTAAATATTAAGTTTCAGTATAACAAAGTATCTACATATGTACTGAAAGAATAATTTAATATTAAACTATTAAAAGGTAAACTCACTTTATTGAATAATGGTTTGCCCTGGGAATGGCATCAGTCCATTCCGTTATTACATATTACATAAATTAAATGAATTGAAAGCTTTTAACATACATTTTTAATTATATAGTCATAATTGGCAATTTAATTTGGGATCATAATATATTGGCTTACATATCTACTTGCTTGTTTAGCCTTTACATGGTTGCTGTGCTTGGTTTTGGTGTTAAATATTTGGGCATGTCACTTTTATGTTATTGAATAAATATTTAACTGAAATTACATGCACAAAATGGCAAGAGAGATAAACTCATTTTGAAATGTCCAAAGCTTTTGAAACTTGAAAAGGGGCACTCTTAAGGAGTGCAATATTATTTAAAATGATTTAAACAAGGTCTGATCAAAAACATAAGTTCATTCAATTAATTACCATTATTAATAATAAATAATTGTTTTTTTGAGACCAATATTTATAGTTTTGAGTTTTACCTAGTAGTCATTCACAGAATGAATAATATAACCTATACCTATTTAGTTATGCAAATGAAACAATAATTGAATTTTATTTTTATTTTTTAATAAATGTTTCTAATGATTGTACCTCTAGAGCTCTATTCCCACACAAGATCTCTGTTTAGCCTGTATTGTAGTTGAGGTATCTATAGACCAATTTATAGATAGCCTAACTTATCTGAATCCCGAGCAGACTTACTTTAGGGCAAGGGTGTAAAATGTATTGTAAAAAGTCATGAAAAGTACAAACAGAATACAATACCAAACGGGCAACTGACACACACATCCAATTGGACTATTCAAGGAACAGTTTGCTGCAATTATATTGTTATGCTCACTTCGTCTCTCTGTACATTTATCAATTCATTCAGTCTTGGAATTGGTCCGAACAATGGAGGTGGTCCGTTCGTTTAAACTCGCTTGCAAAGTTTCTATACAATACCTGTGAATTCCGTGTGATTATGTTTATAATAAGTGACTGCGGACACCAATTTCTTAAGTGCTCTCAATCGAGTTTTGGTGATTAATATGTCCTCTGTAACGTCAAACGCAAGTATGCGCAGTGTCTACCGAGCTTCAATTGGCTTAAGGCGGGGATTTAAATCGTTTCGTTACACGGTACCTACAATGTTTGAGACTATTATTTGCATGTGTCTGTGGCAATTATCAATTTGATTTTTTCAAGTGTTAACTCACACTTTGAGATGAAACATCCCATTCCGTCCAGGCTGTGACCGGAGCTTGTGGCTGTGTGGTTACAGCACCCGCGTACCAAGCGGGAGATTGATATATCAGCCATGTCGGAGGCTTTCGGGGGCGGCCTAAAAACTCCGATATCAGAGTTTGACCCATAGCCAAAACAAACTTAACATTACCTATTATAAAACTAGATATAAGATATTTTGCAAAAACAAAGATCATAACATAATCCTATTTAAAAACAATTCCAATAAGCAGCGATGAGCTTGCAACCTGTCACGTGGAATGCTAACTACTTGCGAAATGCGGGCATGTGCCAAATGTAATGCTTGGACGTGCCTCTGACTACCCTCTACTTGGGGTAGTCAGAGGCGTCCTTATTTGTTTTGTATCAATTAATTCATTCGCCGTGACACCGACCCTTATCTTGGTTACACTGCGTTCGATCAATGATCTATTTTATTATTTAAGGATTAAGTATACTACACAATTTACACAATTATATTTGATTATTTTAGTATATTTATACGACTCTAACCCATCCTTTACTATTTTCCTGTTGACGTTTCGTTGACCGTTTGGGAGGTCCGTTTGGTTTTTGGGAGTCGTAATAATATCTTAAAATAATACCAAACCAGGATAATTTCAATGCTAGGAATATATTTTATTGTTCATACAAAGTTCTTGATTGAGTTCTGAATGTGCATGAAAAAGCTATCTAGTAGTTCCTTTCTCCATACTAGTTCTTCCACCTGGTTCCTAAATTCCAACGTAGAGAGTGACCACGAAAGTCAGCGTCGGCTATTCCAAACAAAATTTACTCAAATAAACGAGAAAAAATGTTCCGCTGTGCCTAGTTGCCTAGTGAGGCATCGATCAGGCGATGTGCGTATGAGATCGGCATACTTGCTATATTGTAAGTGCGTGAGTTAGAAGCATTTACGAGTGAACCGGCATACTTTAGGTGCTTCACATCAGTTATGGCGGAATCTTTTTTTCTCTAATCCGTGGTACCGACATGTTTTTTGCTCCTCGACACTTCATAGTTCAGAGGCACATATAGGTTATCCATGATGCATTCATTCTTAACATAAGAATCCATCCACAGTCGAAGCCAACAGTGGTGCCAGTCAACCCTTTCGACCCACGTGCTGACGCCGAAGCTCTCCGCAAGGCTATGAAGGGATTCGGCACGGATGAGAAATCCATCATCCAAATCCTGACGAGACGCTCCAACGAACAGCGTCTGCGGATCGCTTATGAGTTCAAGACTTTGTATGGAAAGGTAAGTGGCTTGCCATCATTTTAATCTTTAAATAATAATAATAAATAACTGTTTTCTTCACACAGCCCAATCTAGCCCGAAACTAAGCAGAGCTTGTGTTATGGGAACTGTGACTGATGACTGATAAACTACTTACTCATATATATTTTTGTAAATACATACATATTTTCTATGCATCAATCACCTTGCGTCACTTCTATGTAAAGTACACGTAGACAATTATCTTGTTATGATGGATCAGCAAAGTGCGTGGGGCGTTTTTGTTTCAATTTTGCTTAATAGTAAGTTGTATTTTTTTTTTCATATGATTCCTATTTAATATTTTATTTCTTAACTGTCTCACCATCATAATAAATGGAGCATCGATCGATCCAATGGTGAGTTTTGGTAAACCCCTAAGCGTCGAACGACCCATTTGGGCACAATCTGTCAAAGGTAAAAAAATATAGTTTTTTTTATTGTGTGCATACAAGATGTTCATTCTGCCGCGCATGTAGTCAGGCCGGATGTAGTAGAGTTGTATCAACATTGAAGTATTCATCAAAACCCAATTTTCTTTTTAAGTAAATTATTAATTAATTCAGGGTTCCGTAAGCTATTTTCGAAGATTAATAATCTTGACAAATATTGTTTTTCAAAAAAACTTTACTGTCTTGTTTGGTTTTGACTAATTTGGCGGTCTAATTTTGTTCAAACTGACTAATGGATTTGAATAATTTTTCTGCGAGTTAAACACGTGCTCAAAACGGCGAAGGAAAACATCGTGAGGAAAATGGTATGCTCTAGAACCAAAAAGTTTGTAATTATCTTTCACGGGTAATTTTCCAATGAAGCGCAACGTTCCAATGACTACGCTAAACGTGGGATTGTTTCAAATATAATGTCTGGACGTGCCTCTGACTACCCCTACTTGGTATCCTCACTGATCTGTGTACTGAATACCTATGGATCAGAGAATATCCAGTCAGGGGATTACGAACGTCCAGTGGAGTCATTAACGTGTTTGTTTAGATCCGGTGGTGCAGATTTAAAAAATGGCATCCTTTTTGAAATCCATATAAAAAAATGAGTAAATAGGAACAATGGGCGGTATATTTAAGCCATAAAATGTTTTCTATGTCATCGATAGTTTTCAAAGTTCTTAGTTTTCTGAGTAGTATTGCACCAATTGACCATGTCTCCGGTTTACGTGTTTGTGTGGTCAAACTAGTCAAAGTAAAGAACATTTAATGTCTTATCGCTATCATGATTAACTTGTTTTGCAATAGGCCAAGTACCTTACTGACACATAAATGAAGTTTGTTTGTACCGAGCGTGTGTGTTTATGATTTTATCAGACACTTTTGTTTGCCGTACAGTTTACAGCAAAACGGTAACGGTATGTAGGCATATTTTGCGATCCAATGTCATAATACTGATAAGGTTTAAAATGGAGAAAATCGCTTTTGCAGTGCTGTGCCTACCCACTACAAAAACCGCATAGTATGAAGTTATTTACTTTGTGAAAAGTACATAACTTCATACTATGCGGTTAACATTTAAGTTAAAAGGATTTTAAACTGACGTTATAATAGTAGTCTATAGCATGGCAGCATTTAGCACCAAAAGCCTTGGTAAGTTAAATTGCGAAGTAAAGTAATTAGTCTGGGTAGGGTCAATTTCATGATTAAAAATGTGGCTGAAGGGAATAATGGCCTGCCCATGGGATTATTATGAAACGGGTAGGAAAAGTGAGCTTTAAACATTGAGAGCTATTGACATTAATGACGACGAAATAAATAAATAGAAGCAAACAGACCATAAACATAAAAATATTAAAAATAACACTGTTTTGACCTGACCTGAACGTAATATGTAATTGCTATTTAGGATATTATAACGACTATACCACGTACTTTACTATTTCTCCTGCTGACGTTATTTGCAATGGATTTGTATGATTTAAATTATGGTTCTATTTATCACAGAAAAGCGCTTCATAATTTGCTTTAATGATGCAAAAACGGAATTTTGCAAAATTTTCTTGTGATAGTAAGTAGCACTCGTTTAAATGATGCTGTGTGAAAATGTCCAGCATCAATAATGCTGGACATTTTCACACAGCAACATCTAGCCCCAAACTAAGCAGAGCTTGTATTATGGGAACTACATGACTGATATACTACTTACATACATATTTTTTTTGTAAATACATACATATTATACTTAGAAAATACCCAGACCCGAGACAAATATTTGCAGATACAAACATTTGTCCCGTGGCGGGAATTGAACCCGCAACCTTCTGCGTCTCAGGCGGGCCTTCGCCCACTGTGCCATAGAGGTCGTCAACTGGCTACAATCGATGAAAAACTTCCTTTTTGGCAGATAGCCAGACGAAATGACGCCAGACAATGATTGGGTTACATAACCTTGTTTACCACGTTTTCACTCTCGTTCAATACTGACAAAGTCTTAGATGTTCTGGCTACGGAAAGTTCCATATTAATAAAACTTCAAAAACTAGAAGAGGGGATGACCAATGAGGCTTAGATGATCTTTATCTCTATTATTTGGTTCTCTGTATAAGATATAAGTCAAATAAATCTAGCGAAACTACTCATTCTTTATTTTAACTGACTTCAAGTTTTAAAGTCACATTTTTTTCTTGGTAAACCTAAAATTACCAACGATTTACTCTTCATTACAGTAGCAAGTAAAATACATTGTCTACTATTCTCTATGGGCAAGCCATATAGCTAGTGAACTGGGAAATATAGGTTCTCGAATGAAACTCACGAACCACCGGATAGGCCTACAGGTTGACCCTCCTCTCGATGAACCGATACATCTTAAAGAAAATCCGTAGACGGAGGTGACTCAAGACGGTCCACACAAAGAGTGACAGCAGTGAACTTATTAGTCTACAGACTTTTGATGACTAAATGATAATACCTGATGTTTGAAAAGTTCACTCTATTTCCCATAATTACCCAACTTTTGATGACTAATGATGATTCTAAAATCTAACCTGCCTGATGCCTGATGTTCGAAAAGTTCACGCTATTTCCCATCATTATGCATAAAACATGAACTACAAACGGCCTCGCCTACACGACTGACCTCGATATCGCGGTAATGAGTATGACACTGTTTCGCTTTTACGCTCGATTTCGATAGTCCATCTGACTGATCATGGCGTCAACTATCATAACATGAATTTCCTATTTTTGTCGTATTTATCACAGTTCCGACGTAACCATTCTTGATGTGAACAACCATTGAACTTTCCTATTTAGAGAACTTTCTTCAGATACTGCTCGTAAAAAGATTCCACGCTGCTGAGTTCCACGCCACTACACACGGCTAGTAAGGTGTTTGAATAAGCACTATAAGTAGGTAGTATTTTTACTTACGGAATGTTAAAAATTTATTTTAAAAAAAATTAGCAAGAAATTTATCAATTCTTACTATTCTGACAGATTAATGAATAGTTCCCTCCTAATAATGCCCTATAATGTACATATATTCCCACAACGATATATCCATTGCAATAATGAGTCGATGATGAACTAGAAACTTGATTTTTTGTAGAGCATACTTGTTAGTATGTAACCATTGTCCCATTATTTGTTTCTGCGTGTACGAACCTCGTCGATTGACGAAACTAGTGCGCGAGGTGCCTTTTGACTCATCTTGGTTACAACTTTTACATTGACTAAAAAATATATTGGCATATTATGAATATGCACCTACTAGATCGATCGAATTTAAATGTGTACTGAAAATTCAGATTCAACGTGATTCCCGTACCGTCGCCTCTAATCAGCAATCCGTTGACCATTTCGCTATGAATCGAGCTGACTCATATTAAAATGTTCTTCTTAGCCACTCTAGACAGAGTGGTCGTGGTTATGCAGGTCTTGCTTGAGTAGCGGCTTTTGCGATGCGCCACTCAACTCTATTAGGCCTGAATTCATATTCAAATAGGGGCTCACCTAGGGGACTGTTCAGGCGCTAAGTTAAAATTTCGCAAAAAAATCGCTTGAATTTTCAACCGTCCCTTTATGCACCCAGCCGTAAGGCGAATGCTGAATGATGGATTTTGGGGGACTGTTCAACCCCCGACTATGAATTCAGGCTTTAGTCGCGTTGTGAGAACACCCGTTCATGGTGGATTGTGTGACGGACTTGATAAGGTTTGACCATCGCGTAAATTAAATGTAATGTTCTCCATATCTCCAATTTGCATTCTTTCAGGACCTGGTATCAGACCTCAAGAGCGAGACCAGCGGTAAATTTGAAGATATCCTTGTGGCCCTCATGACCCCGCTACCGCAGTACTACGCGAAGGAGCTCCATGATGCCATATCGGGCATAGGAACTGACGAGGATGTGCTCATTGAAGTGATGTGCACCATGTCCAACCATGAGATCAATGTCATCAAGCAGTCATATACAGCGAGTGAGTATGAAAAATTGAATTGTTGAGTTTTATAAGATAGTCTTGTGACGTGATTTTTGTGAAATAAACTTCACTTTTTAGTGTTCCGAAGCTAAATGGCGGAAACGGAACCAACAAACAGTTTATTGCAAAACAAACTTTAGGCAGGTACTAGATTTAAAAATAAAATATTGTTTCTCAAATATTTAAAAAGCTCTGCACCTACTTAGCTATGTAAAGGTTTACATTATGATCTGTACACCTAGTTACCTACATAGCCCTTATGGTGTTTTCATGTCTGTTTGTCTGTCTGCCTGTTCGAGTGTCACACCCCGGTTTTTAGCTCAGTTTAAAGCGTATCTAGATACATATCTGAAATCAAAAACTATAAAATAAAATAAGAGTAACATTTTAGC
Organism: Perizoma flavofasciatum; assembly: GCA_958496245.1. Taxonomy (NCBI): domain Eukaryota; kingdom Metazoa; phylum Arthropoda; class Insecta; order Lepidoptera; family Geometridae; genus Perizoma; species Perizoma flavofasciatum. Next base: position 3,532,668 of record OY292425.1, on the reverse strand, counting down.
GTGCTTTAAGTATGCGAAAAGTGAGAGATTATTCGCGTTGGAACTAATGTCCAACGGTAAAAAAAATGTTGGAATAACAAACTCCAGATATCAAATTATTATTGAGGAAATACGCCTTTGCAATCGTGATACGGAAAAAGTAACATTATACCATTTTGTACAATGATATAAGCACTTACCTCGTTTTGAATTAGCAAGAATTACAACGAAACATTAGATTCTCGGTACGTTCTGAGCCTCGATCTCGTGACGACTAATGAACTGTTTCCGATGCTGCGTTACGCTCTAAATATGAACGGCTTTGTGCTAAAGGTTTTGCGAATTTGTTCTCTAACCCTTATAAGCGTAAGACAGGGAGTTGGTATGACGAATCGGACCGTGTGCCTTGTGATCTTGAATGTTGAAGTTTCAACTGAACTCAGTAATATTCTACAAAGAAAAACATGATTACGACTGTTTATTCCACATGATAAACATTCTCAGATCCATTCTCAATACGCAGATCTGTGAGGATACCAAGTGACGTGTAGTATGACGCAAATCTTAACAAACAGGGTGTCTTAATATGTTTACTATGAACGTATCCCATCCCCGTTCACCATCGATCGCTAGGATCTTTTCAGGGCCACCAAACCTCAAACCTGGTCAGATCACTCACTTAATGCAGATTGACCAAGAAAAAAACATTGACATGACAAAGAAGAAGAAAATTCTACTATTCGATCGGAAGTGCTCGAAAACGGGCCTTTATATGTTAAAACAAGGCAAACAGGTGTGGCCCGGTCAATAATGATAATTAACGTCGTCTATTGACATCTACAACATCTGAGACATTACTTTTTTCTATAAATGAGTTCACCTCGTTCGATTGGCACCACATTAAAGCTGAATGAAGGATCATCAAAAAATAACCAAGCAGAATTTGTTGCCTGATTCTTCAAGGCTTGGTCGCGCGCGAGGAACCGGCGTAAATTCACTTTAACATTTTAAATTCATGTATAAATAAATAATGCTGGACAATCCACACAGCATCATCTAGCCCCAAGCTAAGCAGAGCTTGTGTTATGGGTACTAGATTACTGATATACTTAATACAATACATTACATAGATAGATATTTTTTTATTATACATAGAAAATACCCAGAACACCCGGAACAAATATTTGCAGATCGTACAAACATTTGTCCCAGGGCGGGAATCAAACCCGCAACCTCCTGTGTAGCAGGCGGATCTTCGCCCACCGCGCCACATCGGTCGTCGTATAGTTTTTAAGTTGACGTTTCTATATGATCCTTGTGATTTCAATGAATAAAAACCTATTGACTTTGACTTTGACTTGGACATTACTGATGCGTTGCCTGATCTTAAGGACCCTTTTTACAATTCTCATTTATCATTTTCTTACAAAATGCCTACATCAAATTGTTGGATCGTTCATAACAGGAAACAGACTACAGATAGAGAATGCTATCGGGGCGTTTTGCCAAGCAATTTTTCCCCATGATTCAGATATTATGCAAATTAATCTGCGCGTGTTTTGCCCCGCGAGCTCCATAAACTCCCAAAGAGCTATTAATTTAGCTCTTTGGGAGTTTATGGACATAAAAAAATACAACTTATTCACTTAATACGTGTAAACCAGCCGCTAAAAATACATACATAAAATAATAGTACTTTATTTATTTGCCTGAATACGGTAGTAAAAAGTTATTTATTATATTTAATGGCTCTCACATTCCCCAATATCTTGGATGCAAATCTACTTACTTAATCTATTTTATTGTAAGCTTGTCCACATAATTTAAGTTATAGGTAGGTTAAGCAAGTAGATGCTTTGCTTGGGCATACCCTGCATTACCTATAATGCATCTTTTACAGTTCATAAGTAGAACGGTAGTAGATAGATATGGTACTTAACTAACTAATTGTTACTTTTTTAAAAGTAGGTATCCTTCTGCATATATTTTGTATACACTAAAATTTCCTAGAGTAGTGCTTGCTTCCGGCGTATGTGACGTCACTGCTTAGTCCTGCTGGGTCAGCAGAACCCAAACGACCAGCGCTAAATAGATAGCCTTAGATATGCTGAGCTGACACCTTTTTGGCGCACCATTAAACTGTCTAGAATCTAGATGTATCAGGAAGATGCGTGGGGCATTTCTGTTCAGTTCTACTTATAAGTAGGCTAAGTAACTATTTGTTTTTTTTTATTTTTTTTACTGTCTCAACATCCTACTTCTGGCTTCTGGTGACCAAATTTGTTTTATTTTTATACTGGCTTCTGCCCACGGCTTCGCCCGCGTGGTACCCGGATAAAAGTAGCCTATGTTATTCTGATGTATAATCTATATACTGTAAAGTTTCTTCAAAATCCGTTCAGTAGTTTTTGCGTGAAAGAGTAACAAACATCCATCCTCACAAACTTTCGCATTTATAATAGTACTAGCTTCTGCCCACGGCTTCGCCCGCGTGGTACCCGGATAAAAGTAGCCTATGTTATTCTGATGTATAATCTATATTACTGTAAAGTTTCTTCAAAATCCGTTCAGTAGTTTTTGCGTGAAAGAGTAACAAACATCCATCCTCACAAACTCTTGCATTTATAATAGTAGTAAGAATTTTTATATGACAAATGAACGTTTCATTTCATATAACTCCTAAAGCCGCTGTTAAAAAATATGTTTTTGTATGAAAATGCCTAAATAAGTCATTCACGTACAAAGCAATCGGTAACCAAACTGTAATTTGAGGTTGAGATCATTCATCATGCGAGACGTAAGTGTTGACTCATGCACGAAGCGGAAGGCTTTTGCCGAATTGAGTGACGTCAGACGAACCTTTTATGTAACTTTTATCCGCGACTCCAAGAGCTCGTTAATGCGTTTGCGGTAAGTATACGAATCGTTTTTTTTTTAAATTTATTTAATGTAGATATAGGTATCTACATTATGTATTATGTAATGTAGATATAGGTATCTACATTAAATAAATTGTACCTAGATTAATTATTATTGACGTAAGAGGTTGCTTCTTTGTTACAATTTATCTTCGAAACAGCTTATCAGATTTTAACGCGGTTTCTTGCGTTCGATTTGTATCTTTAAGGATGGTTCTCGGACAGATTTTATTACCTCAAGCCACAAGAGAGCGCTGCAATAGACGATGAAAAAGACGCCGGTGTACTACCATCATACGTATAGACATAGACAAAGACATAGACATATCATTCATTTGCCACCACAATACACACAATATAAAAGTATACGTTGAAAAAAGGAATTAACATTATGTAAAAAAATAAATAAGTAGGTGACCAATGTGGGCTGCAGTAGCAAATTGGCCTAGGCCTAGGCTCAGCGTATCTCTACCGCCTAGCAGTAATGCTCGCATTTCTGTGTTCCGGTTTGAAGAGTATGGGTGCCGGTGGAATTACTGGCAAATTAAACTTTTCATCCGTTATGTTTAAGGAACGACAACCCGCGAGTGATACCTCTCGTGTTGCAAGTGTCCAATGTCACGATAACCACTTACTAACCGGGGTCTAGACAAATACCTCACGCTTAGTTTTGCTAACGCAAATTTGTCAAGGTACAACTTTGCCGCAGTCACGTGATATTTACACAGCGAATGTCTTTTCCATACATTCAAACGCCAACAGAAAGTGGTACACCCGTATGCTTGTTTGCTACTTGTTTTTTTTACTTTAGTTGTATAAAAAAATCTGTTGTCAAAAAAATGTTTTGGAATATGGGCTTCAGTCAGTACGTTTGACGCCGAGCATGAAATTGACTGTAATTCTCTTTAATTTCAGTGTACGGGACACTTCTCGAAGACGACTTGCGCGGTGACACATCAGGCAACTTCAAGAGACTCATGACTTCCTTATGCATGGTACGTATTTTCCTTAACCTTTACTAGCTATGCCACCCGTCCGCGCTATTGTTTCGTTTTCGCTTAGCGTTCTTTCTGACTTTCTTTTTGCTCGGCTCCTAAAGGTCGTAGCGTGATGTTTAATTTGTAAGTTTTGATGTTGGAGATAATCACCGAAACTATTCATACGATTTCAAAAATGATTTCTCCAGTCTTTTGAATGGACCTTCAGGGGAGACATAGGTCGTGTCTATTATTCCGTTAAAATGAAATGGCTTTTCGTGGAGAACAATTTTGCACTGTAAGTCGGCGAAAATACGGTCAAGCGACTGCGTTTCAAACGAACGCTGCTAAAGCTACTTTTCATCGGCTACTACAAAGGCGAAGTCGAGGGCAGTAGCTAGTAAATAATAAAGAATAAACTCCACGAATGCCCCTTAGGCTCAAAGGGAAAATTTGTCGTATCTACAATACGACAAATTTTCTCTGGAATGATGATGAATTTGGATCTGAGTGTCCAAATGGATTGATGAAAGAAGAGTGCACGTGGATTTGTGGAGTAACATGAATGGATAAGTATGAGTATATCTAGGGAAGTCTGAAAAAAAGTGTCGAGTGTACATTTTTTAATGTTCAGGGCAACAGATCTGAAGATTTCCACGTGGACCAAGAAAGAGCCAGGGACGACGCCAGGAGCTTGTTATCAGCTGGTAAGTTTGCCCTCTTTATCTTAGAAAGAGTAAATGCGACTGAGTCAGGTTTGTACTCCTTAGTTCCGTAGCACACCCCACATGATAAAATGAATGAAACAATCGCGTCCGTAATCACCACATGAAAAATGTGTGTTCGTAAACGGTGCCGTTGTATGTATGAGTGAATACAAATGCTTTTGTTAAATATGTTGGCAATATTTAATTTGATTTAGCTGAAGGCATGCTTTCGCACGCTCCGTTCGTTGACCATTTTTATCACGTCTCTGAGTCCATTAGTTGTAAAAAATCTTACAACACAATGCTGACGTTATATCCGAGCATTGCTCATGGCTCGGAGCATTTTTTAGAGTACTTCAAATCACTCGTCATAAGTTATTTATAAACGAATAGAGGCCTAAACGCTTATAAAACCAATATCATTGGATTAACCAAAACGACAATGTCGTATGACAAAAAAAATGTATTCATGTATTTTATATGTGGAAAAAAGCAGTGACGTCTCACGTTAACCGTCACAGCGAATGATTCATTCAAGGTACCGGCTATGATCAACCTAGTTCAATGATTCTGTTGACGTAGGGTTGTTTACGTACGCCTACCGGTGAATGAGTCACAGTTTTTGTCTTTCGAAACCTTGTGAAACAGTAGTTAATGAATCAATTGTATGAATGTTACTCGTTACTCATGGAACTCAACCGAACGAGCCAAATGCAAACTTAAGACTTAACCTCTCCATAATTTAAAAGCCTTTTTATTCTGCTTTATGATATTGAGTTCACGAAAACAAGTTATTTTTTGCAACATTTGAAAACCGTCGGCGACAGTTAGACAGTTAGTGTTTTTTGGCTTTAAAACCTATATAAGAACAGTTCTTTAAGTCTTATAAATTGATTGCAAAGCATTTCAATAAGCCTAGTAATGATTCGAAGATAAATGGTTCTAACGAATTCGTGATTTCAATACGCATCTTTGGAAGCTTCAGTAGCAGATGTTACTGTAATGTTTTTGGGCAGGAACGAACGAGTTCGTACATAAGCCCCATAATGTTATACGGATCTATAATTGTGACATTTCAATGCACATGGTTGATCGAAAAAATCTGCGAGAAATGTCAAAATCAATAGATATTTATCGAAATCGCAAGGATTATTCGGAATCGCGATGCTTGCGTTAGTTTAAGATTTTATACGTAAATGAATTTACGCCCGCATCGGTTCCTCGCGACCAAGACTAGAAGTATCTAGACAGCAAAACGGCTTAGTTTTCTTCGATGATCATTTATTCAGATTTATGATGATGACATGGTTGCCGGCCGTCAACCTTATGCTTTACACGCATGTCAGATTTTGGAGTATTGTGCGTTGAAATATCCGAAACGTGGTCTTTCAATCACCATTTCATAAGCTGAGACGCTTAAACCTGATCGTCAAGGTTACCGGAATAAAAAGGGCATAAAAAGAACCGGAATAAAGGGGTCTGCCTCTTCTTTGTGAATGCTCATTTTTTTCGCTATTTGTGGCCTTAGTATCACTGCGGCCGTCACAGGCCTATTGTGATCGCCTTGTAAATGATTAGAGTTTTTGGCAAAGAGAGGTACAAAATACGTTGTCTCGGGTCCTCATACTAAGCAGGCAGGACGCATGTTGGGTGATAGAAAAAAAACTGATTAATAATGATTGCATTAAAGGTGAACTGCGATTGGGAACGGACGAGTCGGTGTTCAACGCGATCCTCTGCTCGCGCTCGTTCCCGCAGCTCGCCGCCATATTTCAGGAGTACCACTACCTCACCGGACACGACATCGACGACGCCATCAAGGCGGAGTTCTCCGGCGACCTTGAGAAGGCACTACGCGCTATTGGTAAGTAAAAAAAAAAAACAAAATGTCCCCATACTGAATATCCTCAGATCGATATTCATATGAGACATCCGTTATGTCTGTGTCGGCAACGCGTGAGTGATACTTCAGTTGCAAGCGTTAACCGCTTACGGTAACCGCTTACCGACAGGTGGGCCGCATGGTGGTTGTACTCCCCCGGACGAGCTCTTCACAAGGAGCTCTACTACCTTCTCTTCACAAGGGGCTCTACTACCTTCTCTTGACAAGGAGCTCTACTACCTTCTCTTGACAAGGAGCACTACTACCTTTTCTTGACAAGGAGCTTTATTCCCTTCTCTTCACAAGGAGCTCTACTACCTTCTCTTGATAAGGAGCTCTACTACCTTCTCTTGACAAGGAGGTCTACTACCTTCTCTTGACAAGGAGCTCTACTACCTGCTCTTGACAAGGAGCTCTATTACCTTCTCTTGACAAGGAGCTCTATTACCTTCTCTTCACAAGGAGCTCTACTACCTTTTCTTGACAAGGAGCTCTACTACTTTCTCTTGACAAGGAGCTCTACTACCTTCTCTTGATAAGAAGCTCTACTACCTTCTCTTGACAAGGTACTCTACTACCTTGTCTTCACAAGGAGCTCTAGTACCTTTTTGCTGCGTGCAGTTTTCAGTGAGTCTTACAACGATTCTATATGTGTTTGACATTTCAATTGTGATTTCAGTTAAAGTGGTCCGCAACAAGCCTCTGTTCTTCGCGGAGCGGCTCCACAAGTCGATGAAAGGGCTCGGCACGAATGACTGCCAGCTCATACGCATCATGGTGACGCGCTGCGAGGTCGACCTCGGTGACATCGCGGACATGTTCCAGAGCAAGTACGGAGAGACGCTGCAGAGCTGGATTGAGGTAACTCACATATATTATTATATTTAATCACTTTCTTTGACAATGCCCCTATACAGCAGAACCATTCCATAATAATTATTGACATTTAACCCAATAATTTTAACATTATGTACTTGACAATGCCCCTTTACAGCAGTAATTTAATATAATTATGTAAACATTCATAGGTATGTAATTAAAATACTTGCCTGTTTCTAGCACCATTCTAAGTAGTAAGTTTTCGACGTAACCAAGTGTACTCTATGTTCCCATGGTTAAAAATAAATGAGTATGAGTATATATCAACTGAATATCACCTGCAACCCAAACCATCATTTATGAAAAAAAAATATCGGTTCAGAAAAAAAAACAAGTGGGAGAGAGTGTGATGCGATATATTTCGGAACTGAAAAGATTAGCTAGACAAGACATTGTCTATCTTCGGAAATACATTTGATTTAACCCTGCACCCTGGTAAGAGGCTTCGACTATATATAGTTTGAACTTAATACTGGTCGAATTTTTCAAAAATCACTCCCTTACAGCAATCTATTTATTCACAATTTTGAGTCTTTTTATCTGTTAGAATTGAAAAGTTAAAAAAAAACAGCTAACAAACACAGAAAAGACGCTGCAGACGCTGGATTGAGGTACTTCCGTAACATTTAAACGGGTAGAATAAAAAAAAAGTCTAGGATTCCTTGTGTCGTGGGTATCAGGAACTACGAGTACTGTGGTACCACAACACCCGGACCTGAAACAAATGTCTGCAGAACATGCAAATATTTGTTACAAAAAAATATATAAGTAGTATATCAGTCATGTAGTTCCCATAACACAAGCTCTGCTTAGTTTGGGGCTAGATAATGCTGTGTGAAAAATGTCCCGCATTGATTTACATATCGTCGGCTAGCAAACAACACCGCTCAAGTCAAAATATTGCAGTTTTAACATTTTGATGCCACTGGATAGATCATTTCACTAAGCTTCTGTCCACCAATACAAACAGTTCATTTCAACCAATCACAGGCAAAAATAAGAATTACCGCGAAGTCTGCAAGGTTTTCAAACACCGAACAAGTCTCCTCTACATACATAAAAACTGTTAGAGATTTCAACTTTGTGGACTTGCGCAGTGTTGCTTAAACAGTTATTTGCTTCTCCTGAAAAGTTACGAAAACCGATTTAAGCGATGCTGTTAGCTAGCCGACGATATTTAATACTGGCCATGCGTTCACATGGTGTTTCTTCCGCTTTTGCTATGGGGATAGCTAAGGAGTTCGACTCCCATCCTGCGTCTGTGTTTCCTACACAGGGTATCTTCAAAACAGAACGTGCAAGCGTTGACCACAACGACATAGGGTTAATATGCTGCACTCTCTTCTCTGTCTCTGCAATATTTCTCTTCACTTAAGAAGGAACATAAGTTTAGTCGAGTTTGTGTAAATTATTGTGGGTAGTTTAAAATAACTCAAATAGAAAATAGTAGTTTTACTATACCTAATACAGGCTCGGCCTAGTTTAGGTATTAGTGTCTTGTATATATCTCCGATAAGCTCGAATGCCTACCTACTTCATAAGTAGGTACCGTCATTGGAAAGTTAATGTATATCTCTTAATTATGTAATTTCTTTGATCAATAAATTATTATTACCATCTACTGGGTAAGCGAGTACATTCTCACTCAGAGTCGCCCAGTACATTTCGCGTTGCATTATATCTTACTAGCTTCTGCCCACGGCTTCACCCGTATGGTGCTCGGATCAAAAGTACCCTGTGTTATTCTGATGTATAAGCTATATTACTGTAAAGTTTCATTGTAATCCGTTCAGTAGTTTTTGCGTGAAAGAGTAACAAACATCCCTCCTCACAAACTTTCACGTTTATAATTTTGGTAGGATTGACATTGACAGGGTATTATGTTTCTGATTGACAGGGTGACTGCTCTGGCCACTACAAGAAAACCTTACTCGGACTGCTGGGACTCTACTAAAAACAACTCTTAGAAGCAGCGCTGCCTTTTCAGGTGATATTTTACATGTGTCTCTTATGCGGTGAAAGTGAAACTCTTTTTTGTATACTAAGTAGAGCTTACATTATTTTACGCGACGTAAACGTACTCTAAATGTTCTGAGATATAAAACCGAAATACAATGGCGAAATTATTTGGAAAAATTATGAAATTTCTCTTTAAAAAGTACAATAATGCACCAAAATGTATATGATTGCAAATAAATTACTCCTAGTACAAATACGGCGTTCCATCACAGTCGCTGAAAGTTAAAATTACTCGAATATTATACCCAAAACTAGGTTATGATTTTCTCATATCCACCAAATGTGAGCGGAGAAGAAATGTGTAAAATCGAACATTACAGGGTGTCCCAGTACTAAGTAGTGTATGTAAGAACTAAGTAGGTATACAATCCCGATAGGATGTTATTATACACACATAGAAGTGACCACTTATCTAAATTCGGCTATTTTCATTCAGGAACATTTAAAATCGGACTTGGGTCAGGCACAACGTCTACCGTATATAGTACCAGCTGATATAGTATCATATAATAATCATTTATTTTTGATCGAACGCCATTATTGTTAGTAGAGACTTAGATTTAAATGTTAGAAAATTTATTCATAATAAATAATTAATTAAATTTAAATTTACAAATATTTCAGAGAAAAATAAAATATTACACTTTTATGAGTAAAATCGCTTCCATTCTCCATAGCTCGTTTATTCCGTGACACCCCGTAGATGAACTTTTACAAGATCACGGTTGAATTTACAAACATTTCTTCTCTTCACTCCACTCGGGATGGGCCAGTTATTACGGTATTACGTTCATACCTATTCCTAGGAACAGATTTGTCTCACCCATGTATGTCTGTTTTAATATGACTCGTCGCGATTTCTATGTATTTATGTCAGGCTTTAGCTTAGCTTAGCCATAAGTAATTTTTATATGCATTCTACTGTAAGTCGAAAACTGCAAGTGACGTTTTGAGGTTCTTGCTTGAAATTTGTAAAGGGTGCGGCAACGTGCGTTCGTTGCCTCTGTTTTTGCAAACCAGAGGCTACGGTAACCGCTTGCCAACATGTGGGCCGCATGCTTATTTAACATCTATGTGGTATATAAAGAAAAAACTATTCCATCGACGCATAATTGTCGCATTCATTGCAAAAGAGCAGTTTAGTTTTCATGCAAAACAACCCTTGAATTTCAATTACGTTGACGTGTTTACGATAATCTCAAGAATATAATGTATTCTAATTAGCATTAAACTTTTGAGCTCTGAATTTAAATCCGGATTTGGTATTATCAGAAATGTCCGAATTTGATAATTCCTCTGCGTTTGTTAAAAATCTCAGTCGTATTTTTTTTTGTTTATTTTGGCTTTGTTTATGAACTTTATATAGTATAAAATACCGATCTGATTGTGTCTCATTAAAAATGTATTATAAATTATAAAAATAAATTTATGTCTTTGTTGAAATTGGATTCAAAATTCAAAGTCTCCACAGCTTTTTTGCTGTATGCGTATGTGCCTCAAAATAAAGGAATAATGTTTAAATTGGACTGATAATAGCCCTTATGTAAATATTGCTAGAAAAAAAAATTCTCAACGTAAAACGTTGACTGTAACTTACATTGTTTAAATACAAAAAATTTTATCTCTCACTTCATTAATTAATACCATTGAATTCTGTTAAGCTAGCAAACATTTTAATTAACCTATGATAAGAAAATCGAAATTATATCATTTAAAGAATACATTTATTTCCTTATAATTTTATTAAAGTTTTGTTATGTTATTTCATAAGTTAAATAATTATTCATGTTAAAAAAATTACTCACCAAACTCTGTTACATTCTTTTTTGAAATAGTGAGCTTAACTGTAGTAATGTGTTAAAAGTACTATGTAAAGCAAAGCTTTAACGATAATCTACGAATACCTTACAAAGTAACTCCGTTTCTTATCTATAAGGTAGTATTCTCAAGTTAGATCCAAACTAGATCAGATAATTTACAAATACATTGCAAAGTAACTCAGTTTCTTATCAATAAGGTGGTAATCTCAAGTTAGATCCAAACTAGATCAGAAAATCTACGAATATCTTACAAAGTAACTCAATTTCTCATCTATAAAGTGGGATTCTCAAGTTAGATCCAAACTAGATCAGATAATCTATAAATACCTTACAAAGTAACTCAGTTTCTTATCAATAAGGTGGTAATCTCAAGTTAGATCAAAACTAGATCAGAAAATCTACGAATACCTTACAAAGTAACTCAATTTCTCATCTATAAAGTGGTATTCTCAAGTCAGATCTAAACTAGATCAGATAATCTACGAATACCTTACAAAGTAACTCAGTTTCTTGTCCATAAGGTGGGATTCTGAAGTTAGATTCGAACTAGACCAGACTGAACCCCGTCCTTTTTAATATCACTACAGAACTATAATACCAGTGCGATTTACTTCAGCCTAAAACAGCGCAAACAAAGGATATTGTACTCTATTTTTACAGCAGTTATTATTAAATCTAAATACCTACTATTAGTTTTAACTACTTGCAAACGTGGTGCATGTGCCAAATAATAATGTTTGGAGGTGTCTCTCACTACTTGGTATCGTCACAGATAACATTCATAAACGTGTTTTTTAAACTATAAGTTTATTATACGTTTGGGTTTCCTCGTATTTAAATACGGCTTCATAACTTGTATAATCGTAAGTTTTCAATCTGCAAGTTCTAAAACGCCTATTTACTGTAAACCTTATTATAATAGGTCTCAATGTTAACTGATTTTCTTTAGTATTTTTACATGTATGCATTTATGCGCAAATAAAAGGTTTTATGTATTTATTTGTAGTTTTATTTTTAGATACATTATGAGAGTATTTATGACCAAAACCACTTAAGTTTCAACATAAAATTTACATACACCTGCTATCTACTTTACCTACTTATTAAACTTATTTTAATTTCAGCACATTAAGAGGCTTATATATAAAATTACAAGCCCCTGATTTTTTTTTGCTCCTGTCAATCCTCCGCTGGTATCTTCTATCTTTAAAACAATCCAAGGACTTGTGGTATAATCACCAAGAACCTTTTGGAACAAGGAGCTTGCTATTCAATGAAATACTTTTTGAATGTATTCTGAAAAACCAGCTTAAAAGACATTTTCCCTATATTTGTGAACGTGACAGACCCTGGATCGTTAAACGCTGACTTTGCTTTTTCAATCACTACATAATTTTACATGTTTAAAAGTAAGAGGGTTTGTTTTGTTTGTAACCTATGGCCAATAATAAGAAAATTGTGAAAGAATAATTCATTTTGATACAATCACCAGTATAGATAGATAGATATAAAATACTTTATTGTACACCAAATAATACATCAGCTATGTAGGTACTACAAACTAGTGGGTACTAGTGGCAAAGAATATGGGCAGGTAAATTGTTTTTCAAAGACCTATACACCCCTTAATTAGCTAAGAATGTCATAAGAACTTATTACTGAAAGAGTGTCTGACTCATTCTTAGGAGATGCACTCGATACAAACTTTGACAAAGTTGTACAATGGATCGAACTGTACGAAAGATTACAAGGGGTATTATTGGTGTAGGTACCACAAAAAAAAACAATTCTTCCTCTCAATTCAAACCTTTAAAAAATAAGTTTAGTCTATGACAATAATTGCATATTTTCAAATGGTCGTCTAAGTTTTTACTACTAACAAAATTTTTAAACGAGCTGCAATGAGATTTATTAAAAAATAAGTTTAGTTTCATACAGTAATTGCAATTTCTCAAATGTTTCGTCATGAACTTTTTACTAAGAAAATCTTTAAAAGTGCTGCATTTGATTTTGTTCTTTCCTGTTTGATGGGCATGTCTTGATCTTTTCGCATTGTCGTTGTTATCTTTAGTATTGACTCGTTCAGCGGTTCCTCTATTATGAGGTATTCTGCAAAATGAGGACAAGAAATTAATTCTTGATAAGTTAGATGACGCTTAGACTTGGATTGTTTACAAGAGTCAGAACATAACATGTTCAGTCAGGACATAATAATGTCCTGACTGAATATATGACTGAGCATATTATGCAAGACAGATAGACAAATAATATTTTATTTGTCTATTCTGTCTCGCATAGCTATGTGCGTAGATAATAAAGCATCGACTACCGACTGTTATATCGATAAATTGTAACGTTGAAGGTTGAAGAGTTTAACTTTTATCTACAGAAAGCCATTAGATTTACATATCTTATAAGAAAAGCATGAGGGTTACTAGGTATGACGCATAGATCGTGCGTAAGCAGATAGCAAGTTATTGATAAGTCGCTTGCGCTTTCCTATTGTTACTGACGTTTTTTGAGCTAGTCATATGACTGTCTGTCTTTCATACTAGGTACTTATTTCTAAATATTTTATCAGTAAACATAAATTTAGGAATCTGAAGATGAAATGAGGGTAGTTGCGGCTACTGCCTTTCTTTTCAACGTTAGCGACATAACAAACTATAGTCAACTCATGACCACGGTTGTTGCAATACAGTCGAAAAGTTAGACTCGTATAAAACTTATAACAAATTATTACCTAATTCCAAGTCTCGTCAAACGAATAAAACTTGATTACTTACGAGACCCATCATTAGTACAAGGTACTATTTTAAGGACTTGATATTTCTACTACTGTATCCCATGTGCCATTTCCTTTGAGGCTCATTAGACCACAAGTTAGGCCTGAAATGCGTGAAACTTTCCAAAACAAATAAAAGCAGACCAGTAGGGTTCTAAAATACGTCTGCTTTAGTTTTACTTACTTGGTAATTTTCCCGCCTTTGTATTCAGCCTGTGCTTGATTCCTGCTACCAAAGAAAACACTTTTACAAACTTCACTTGATTTTTCCTTTGATATCTTAGCTATGGGCGGTTCTTGATGACTTGTATCAAAATATGTACTGACACAAACTACTGTAGTTTTCACTTTCCTGTTCGATTTTCGGTTTTTATTTGATTTAGTATCGAAGAATTCACGTATACCAAGTTTACTTGAATTTTCCATGTTGGTAATCGTACCTATCTAAGATGACTTAGAGAGAGTTGGCGTTGGACTGATGACAGAAAAGGGTACGTGCTGTATTTATAGGCAGGTAAATTGTTTTTCAAAGACCTATACACCCCTTAATTAGCTAAGAATGTCATAAGTAATTATTATTGAAAGAGTGTCTGACTCATTCTTTGGAAATGCACTCGAACACAGGGACTCTTAAAAAACAAAAGAAATATCATTAGAAGTGTCATAATTATATCGTTAATTACTACTCATTAGTTAATTACAAATGAGTAAAAATTAAATTACCTTCCTTTTATTGGAAAATAAAATTATTTGTTGATTCGTTCACATCGCCAATTAAGCTTAGGTGGTCAAGGCAAAGACATACGACATGTCTCATGGTGCAGACGGCATTAAGCCTTCCGGTTCAATGTGTTATGACGTCATCAAGGTCTTTATTTGAGAAATGAAATATTTTGTTGAATAAATGTCATCTAAATAAAATAAGCATTTCCATTACTGACTGATGACTGATCAACGCACAGCCTAAATCATAAGTTCTAGAAGCATGAAACTTGGAGAGTACCTATATTCCTCATACGCTGTAGGAGAAGAAAAAAATTTGGAAAACTCTAGGTTTCCCTTGGGGGGTGAAAACCTTTGTATAAAGAATTGTATTCCTTGTGAACTTGAGAACATGAAACTTCGCATAAATATTATAAATAAATAAATATAAAAAGACAAATACATGTATTTTTCCAAACTACCCCTCAAAGGTGGCAGCATGGTGTGTGAAGACGACGACAAGTAGGTATTGTGGCGCTATAGACAGTGCGATGGGTCAGGAAGCGGGGGGCGAGGAGCGAAAGGCACTCATATTATCTATCTACATCAGATCATCAGAGCGGACGAAGTCGCGGGCGAAAAGCTAGTACCTACTTATATATCACTGAATAGTTTTTTATTTTTTTTTGCAAAATTAATCATGAAAATCTCAAATACAAATATAGATAGGTATTTGAGATTTTCATCTGAGCTTGAGTCTTATTCATATTATAAAAACGGGAATTTTCACGTACTGCACTATCGGTGCAGTCCGCGTCGCGCCGTGCAAGGAGAAAGTCGCAACCACTCACCCTGATGAAGACTCTCGGAATGAGTCGAAACTTAGTCGGTGCCTTCACCGATAGTGCAGTACGTGAAAATTCCCGTTTTTACAATATGAATAGTCAAGTTCACGATAGCTTGAGTCTTGATAAATGAATGTTGAACAGAAACTCAATGTTTAAGATGAGTAAGTAGATTGTCATCATCTTTATGTGATGATGACGGTGATAATGAGCTGCTGCTTTGTTCGGTCCAGCTTAAAACGTAATAAACGCATCCGTAGAGCATAGAGCCTTGAAAAGTCACAATTTTATTGAAAAGCTCTTGCTTGTAGTACAATCCAAATTATCACGCGAGTAATCGATAGATCCTCAAAGCAATTTCTTTCAACAATAGCGATGGATCATCTTAATTTCGAAGGCATAATAAAAATGTAGATACCTATACTTACCCAATCTAAACACGCCTTGGGGAGACTTGATGAATCGGGTATCAGATATGCAAACAAATGCAGCCAATCAGTTTGGCCGCGGGAACCAGGATTATGAACATAATTAACATTGTTTTAGCTTGCTTATTTATATTTATGGGCAGTGGAAAGTGTCTGCCTTCAAGATTACACTAGTGTATCAAAGATATGGTAGGAAATTGGAACACGACGAACTGATCTACTTAGGTAGGTAAATAGATTCTACATACTTACTTATAAATTATGTTTACTGATAGCGAAAGTATATATTTTAATCTTAGTGAATAGTATAATGTGTAGATGCAGGTGCACCTCCCTGAAAGTAATCCTGGCAGCGCCCATGTTCTCAATTGATTATCAAAGCTCGCTTCAATGTACTGATCAGACATCGCCACCTTTAGCGTGCCGTAGTGTCAGTTTGTCTTTAGAGATTGACGTTAGGCATTAACTTAGGGAGCTGTGAAAAATTAGTGCAAACAAAAATCCACAATAACGGGGCGAAATCATGAACGGTTACATGCTACGAGCAACATGGTAACCGCCAGCTGGACGTAGTCACGAAGCATTTTAGGGGTTGCTAGATGTTTTTGGGGTAGTCACCTATGTTCATCTATCCCAGTTCCCGAGCAAAGTTCTGTCGTCTACTAGTTAGGTACTTCCCTATCGGGTCAAAGTCTCTATTCAGAAATCGTTTCGAAATTTTAGAATAGGTAGGTACCTATAGTTATAATATCTGTGCCTATAGGTAGATAGGTACCTACTAAGTAAAACAACTCAAACTTTTTGTTGGTAAATTACCCTAGACAAAATGATTCAAGTTTGTCACGCAAAGACGAAACAAAAATAAGCATTAGGTACTAGTAGGTAAAAAACGTATCAACATTATTTTCTAAATTCATCATCGTTATGCTGTCTGCTTTGTAAAATTACACACATTTTCTTAACAACCCTAGTTTTAGAGAAAACGTTTTATGTCTTACGACGCCTGAGATAATAGATCTAATAGGGCCTTTTTTAATTAACGATAGGTACCTAACTTTGAAAAATAAATGTTGGAAAAATGTTTGTTAGTCATTCTGAGAAGTTATAAATGATCTAGAGCCTGTGTTAAAAAAACTTTAAAAAACTGCTGATTCCGAAGAGTTCTTTATAAAAAAAGAAATTCAAACCCTTTACTTTAAAAAATTGGCAGGTTTTACGCATCAAATTAACCATTGCTTATGAACAATCCGTAGAACATTGACAACCTCGGCAGCGCGGCGGGGGAGTAGCCGGTAAAAACACAAGAGGTGCGGGTTAGTATAGTAGGGATTGATTCATTTCGGCTCACTTCCTAGATGAGCCATAATGCATCATCAAAAGCCACCTGCCCAGCTCCGCAAACTCAAGATTAAAGGTTTGGTATGTTTTATAGGTCTTAGCAAACGTCCTGTTTATTGCACTTATCAATTTTTACGTAGGTATCTCCGTTCAAAAATCACTTTAACTCATTTAGTTCTATTGTTACTAATGAGGGTCAACCGGTCTATTGTTTGGTTTCGAGTGCAGTTTCTCTTGAATCATATTCAGGTGGATTAGGTGACTTTTGATGATGCATTGTGGCGCACCTAGGAAGTGATCTCGAATGAATCGATCCCTATTACTAGAGTTAGATTCCCGCTGCGGAGCAAATGTTTGCATATTCTGCAATATTTTTTCATATTCTGCAAGGGTTGTTGTAGTACCATGGTACTCGTAATACTCACGACACAGGGAATCTTAGTGTGGGGTCAGGACTATGTAGTTAAGTGCCTTTTGGATGTTTATTTTTATTTTATACCAACTTGGTAGCTAATCGCATGGGCCATGTAGGCCTTTACCCTATTTATTACGGACCATGATTGCTTGAATCACTCATTATACCTACCTATCATATAGAAAGCATTGTACAACCATACTAAAGGGAGAGTCCAACCAACAAAAAATCCGTAATTTCACAATTCGCAATCACAAAATAACTTTCTAGCCAGTTATCTGTGAATCAAAACACATTTGCCGCCAGCGAGCGAGAAATAACTTTGCATTATCAGGCAAGTATGCGCTGAGCTAGAAATATTTAGCTACGGGACGCGCAAAACTGAAAAAAAGGTGTTACAAAGTCACTCATAATAAAATAATCTTCAGTATTATTATGGCGTTACGAGTTTACGAATTCTCGTAGAGGTTCTCTCGTAAACACAAAAAGTTTAAGCAATTGTGTAATTAATTGGTTCTTCTTTTGACCATCCTCGTTCTAGAATGAGCTGATTGTGACTAACTATCGAAAGAACCATAGGGTTGAAAAGATTCAGTGGACCACGAAGGAAAGTCAGGAGACTTTATTGTATTTGGAAAACAAACAGTTTATGGCTAACTAAATAGATGACTTCCTAAAATACTATTAAATATTATTTTAACAGTTAACAGACATATGCATAGGTAGTCAACGGACCCCACACTAGGTGTCCCAGACCCAGAACAAATATCTGCAGACATGCGAACATTCGTCAAGCTTCATTCCTTTCATATATTTCCACATAATCCAACAAAGTCTCTTTGATGATTAGTTTCAAGCATAGATGAATTTATCTACGCCGAGCTATTTTCACTAGCATTGTTAACAATTGGTTTGAATCATGGAATTCGATTCATTGTAAATGAAATTTGTAATTACAGAAATGTATCAACATCATTACGGGCAATTAGAAGTCATAATTAACATAATTGTAGGTAACTGCCAAATAATATGCAGTACATATGTATATACTTACATTGTCACATTGTTTATCCTACGGCCCATTATCTCAGTTCGAAGAGATTTCGAGATGAACCCAACCAGAATGGGCCGCCTTTAGCAAATTGGAGGAATCCTAAAATCCCTCAATGCCTGAAGACCAAGGTGTTCAACCAATGTGTCCTGCCTATATTTACATACGCATCTGAGACATGGCCGCTAACAAAGGAACAAATACATAAGATTAGAGTAACACAACGGGCAATGGATCGCGCCATGCTCGGTATTTCACTTCTTGATCACATACCCAACGTCGAGATTCGATGACGTACTAAGTTTGTGAACGTGGACGTGTGGGTTGCAAGGCTAAAATGGATAAGGGAAGGAAGAGAACACACTACCATGATAGATATATAGATAGACTTCATGCTCCAAACGATGAAAATTTGTAAAACAATTAATATATAAATAAATGAACACTTATCAGTAGCATAATATAGGCTTGATCCCGAACTAGGGTTCTCTGTGTCGTGAATATCAGGAACTGCGAGTACCATGGTACCACAATACCCGAACCCTGAACATATATCTGCAGATGATGCAAACATTTGTCCCGCAGCTGGAATCGAACTTCTGCATCTCAGCCGACTTCTTGCACGGAGCGCCACTGAAGTCCACCACTATAGTGGAAGAGCTTAAAAACACTATGTAAGATAGAGATATCCCAAACAATATCTCTTTACACTTCCCAGTTCCCACAAAGCACTTGCAGAAGTTAGCAGACGAAACAAATAGCCCTTCTCTAATGAGAACCGCCCAATTTTCCGCTCCATGTAAAAACTTGGGATAATTTCACCCTTCTCGCGGTTTCAACCTTTTTCTGTATGAAACTACGGCTTGAAGCTATTCTTCGGGGAAAATTAATGGTCTGAGAATTAGGTGTTGCTTTGCTTTTTAGTTTCTTGTATAAAAGCTGTCTCATTTCTTTTAATTATTGTTGTATAAGTTCAAATATTTATACATTGCGACCATTCGCTTTTCATCTATGCCCCATGGGACTAATTTACGTGCAGATGTAAGTAAAAAATTTATATCCATGATGGGTTTACTCAGATTTATGCTCAGTACGTACCGAGTACTTGGAGCCTTATATTTAAAAAACAAAATCATTATAAGTACAAGAATTCATGCTAGACTCATGACACGCCCGCAACTTTGTCCTCGTTGATTTTTTTTTCATATGAACTTTATGGTCCCTTTATAGTGGAAAAATAATTTCCTACACATTAAAGAAAACCTTCCTTCCAAATTTCAGGCCTCTGAATGTGCGTTGAGTGTCAATAGATAAAATACATACAAAAATTACTGCTTTCTTGGTTTACAGTTATAGGAACATAAAAAAAACACCCCTGCCCACGTTCCCTTAGGCTTACCCCCACTGGCATTAGAACAACCTACACGCGTAAACCTCCCTCCACACACACAAACACACACCCCTACACGCACATACACATACACACACACGTTACTCCTGAGATATCCAGACTCTTAAGAGACTGGCAGTATCAGGAGAACCTACAGGCACACTCTTACACACCCCCACATACCCCACGTACAAACAAACACCCTACCATCTACATCTGAACAACTGAGTACCTACCACTAATGGTTAATTAGTATTAAGGTGTGTTTTATTTCACTTAAAGATTCATAAAATTGAACTAACTAACCTGTCTATTAGCTCTAGACTAATAACTGTTAATGGTTCAGTTTTAAAACGTGCGTATTGTGGCAAACCACAATCACAGACCATAACCCTCCGTAGCCCTCGTTTATCGAAAGAATGGTTGATGCGCATCATTTAATTTAATTATTACGATGTGGTTCTATGCTGCAACCACAAACACTATTAGCCAGTTGAATTAATTTTCTAACGAAAATAGTTTTATTTTTCTTTCAAAACTCTCTTGAAATTTGGAGTGTTGCTGGTGGTAGCCCAAAAGTTTTTTACACAAACACGTGCACGACCTGATTCGCAGACAGACAGCACTTTGCACTGAACATCTATGCTAAGTTTGAAAAAAATATCAATACTGTGATCGTATCGATAATTTTGTAGGAAAAACTTTCGATTCCATCACTGTTTTTCGACATGTTTTATATCCCAGCATACGGAAAAAATAACTGGGTTTTCCGTACTGTGCCGTCGGCCGTGTTGCGTGAAAAACGTTTCATAGAAATAGATGGCGTTAAGATCGTCAATGTCTTTTGTCGTATCCTACGTGCGCTCGTGAAAAAACGGCGAGAAGTACAATTTCACTGTGATATTATATTCCACATCCATTACGAGTGTCCACTCTTTGTTTCCTCAATTCTGCTTGTTTATAAATCCCGAGAACAAGGCTTTTTAACCCTCACATTATTGAATAAGTGGGGCGACTAGGCACGAGCGTGTTATGCCATTGTTTGCCGTCGCGAGTCGAGTTTGATTTTCGCATTTATGACAACTTTACTCAATGTTTGACTTGTTTGGATTTAGCTTTGTATGAGTTCGCACAATGTTGTAGCTGTAGTCAAAAATTAAATTATCTTTAATAGAAGATCCGACTAGCTAAATACGATAACTTGGATTTTATTGACATCAGCCTCAGCCTGTAGAAACCAAGTGCTTCACAATATATATAGGCATGTCTCAAAGGGTGCCATGAGGATCAGCCTTGAGCCATCTCCGTCCACAGGATTACTGAAAGGTTACCTTTCAGTGTAATTGTGCTTCGACCTTTGTTGGAAAAACAATTGTTTTTTCATATAGTTGGTCAAATCAAAGTTTGACTGTGACTTGACATTTCTCCATGACAATGGAATTAACGCCTAGGTATAATACTCGACCGCTGGAGGCGAGCGAATCAGGCCCACATTTCTTTGAATAATTAATTCGTATGTAGGGCTAATTTACCGTCAAACAGAATGTGAAACTAAATGTAAATATGAGTGTGACGCTATTTGCTTCGTTATTTTCCTCGAGGTCTATTGTTCTTAATGTTGGTATGCTGAGTGTACGAATATATTATGGGACCATTAATTCAATAATGGTATATACCGTTTCGAACCGGTAATAATCGGATTGGATGGAAAGCAAATAATAATAGTTTAACTACCTTCCGTACTAGTAGGTACGGTCAAAAAATTTAATTTATATTGCACACCTAACTAAGTCAACTGGTTTTAAAATTTTACTTTTGTTAGAGGGCAATATTAGGTAGGTAATTACTTAACATCAGTACGTATACTAGCTTATGCAGGAGGCGTCTCTATCACTCCATATAACCCGGTACCTACATATTCTGACTTTTTGCCATGTTCACTACATGACAAAATACGCACAGTGCGGAAAAGACGGATTATAAATAAAAAACATATTTTAATGAGATTTAAGATTTTGTTCAAGTAGGTATAATTATATGTATGAATAAATGATTTTAGTAGGTACAATAAAAAAAATAATTGTTACAGCTAACTTACCTACAAATACCTACCAACAGTCATAAAAAAATCCGTTTTAAAAAATAATAAAGAAATTTTTAGTTGTCTCCAAAAAAGGTTTTGGAGACAACTAAAAATTTGTGTGAAAAATTAGGTTTTACTTTTTTTTTTTGTAAGAATCGGTTCAAAGATCTTGGGTCCAAGTTTCGCTGGACACACGTCATCATATCAAATTCTTAGCTACCGTGATCCATTTTGTTAAACATCACTAAACCTTACCACCGACGACGAAACTGAACTGTTTGGCCATAGACTACGACTAATATTATAATATCTGTAGCTATAGTCAAACCGCTTAATCTGTAAATTAATAACTGATCACGTATATAATCGGAATGCTTACCTATTTATTTAACAAACAGAACAAATACCTAAATCACCTGAACACGTCAAAGAAACTAACAGGGTAACAGTTTTAATTTAAAATGCAACTTGCTAGGTTTTACCTCAAGTTAGTTTACAGACGTCAGGAACAGTTGAAAACTTGCAGGTGTGCCTTTACTCCGTAGCTAGTGAAGTTAAGGTTTTGCTTAAGTAATTATATTGAACATCGTTGAGGTTAGGAAAGTTTCAGGTTAGGCATTACTTAACATGGACGTGAGACCTATTCGACCTATTTGCTTACCAAAAATATCTTTCTAATTATGATTATGGGCTCGATCAAACTGACGCGGTGGCGGTGGCGATGGCAGTGGCGGTGGCAGTGGCGGTAGTGATCAAAGAGAATTGGTTGTCAAAGTCAAAGTCGACAAGTTTTTATTCATTGAAATCACAAGGATTATATAGAAATGGCAACTTAAAAACTACGTGAATTTAAAATTTGATAGTGAATTTACGCGGATTACTCCCCGATTTTTTACAGTGCAGGGAATGTACCCGGATTGGTTCTCTTAAAAATGGGAACTGAACTTTTAGAATAAACCAGAAACTTTAAAAAACTTTTATGTCGAGCTGAGATGTTATATTTTTCGTCATACCTATTATTTTCCAACATTATATTTGTTTTATATTTTTTAAAGAAAAGTTTCCTACTTGAATGGTTTTTCCTCAATTGTATCAAAGTAATTCAAGTCCACAAACAAATCATTCGACGTGCTCGGTATACCAAGTTTAAGTCAGTTTTGACTTGAAAAATTATCACAATCGGAATTTTGTTTTGACCTTTTACTAAGTGTAGGTATTTAATTTGGCGCAAAATCTACAAGTTTATTCATCATTATAGTACCTACCGACTTTTTTATGATTGTAGATCGTGTGGTGATTCCTAAATATCACAATTTGTGCCTCTAAGTAGTATTAGTTTGGTGTACTTATAATCTAACTTGCTTTTGTTACCATTTATCTCTGGATTCCATTAACCATTTATTGGATTGTAATGCGGTTTATTGCAATTGATTTGAACGTCTTCAAGGATTATTTTCAGATAGGTCACAAGTCATTAAATTGAACTTCAACTGATGATGGCAATTCACGTCGGGGTATCAAAGCGTTGTGAACATTAACTTGATAAGAAGATACAATATTCGAATATTTTCGTCTACCATGAACCTAAAGAAAAGCAAGTCGCATCGTTCGAAATTATCCTCTCTTGAGCCGTTATGAAAATAAAACTGCTCCCTCCTGTCTTCGAGAAAGTCCCTCTATTGTCGGGAAAGCTTGTGCTTAAATATTTGAGCAATCGTTCAGCGGAACAGATGTTTGCCTTCAAATTATTTCTTGCTAGCTTTGGTCCACTCGCCTTATGAAATTAAAATCAAGTTTAGAAGGAAATTAAAAAAGAATATTGATAGGAAATAGGTACTTCTAGCATTATGAAAATACTTCACTGTAGAAGTCCACTGCTGGACATAGACCTACCCCAAAGATTGGCATGATGGACGATCTTGGTAACTCCCTCTATGACTATAGAAACCATGGACCCAGAATAGAAGCTGCTATCTGTTCAGTTGCATTGACCTGCAACGAAGTTGAATTGTTTTTAGTTCCAATTTCCAATGAAAAAGTATTTTCATGTTCGTCATATCTTTCTTCTTTTCTTTTGTAAATTCTTTTGTAACTGACCCGAATTTCCTATAACAGGAAAACTGGTAGTAAGTAACAACACCTCAAGGTGTTTGTGCCAATGGCAAGTGTTTGACGAACCCTTCAACACATTGTTGATATAACTACGGAGACAAAATCCCATTAGGTTATTTTTAGACAGTTTGTGGTAGTTTTCGAACGGAACCTTCACATAAGAGCGCGGTTGCGATAATTTGTATGAAGTCGTCTGACGTGAACTTTGATAACCAATTCTCGCAACTTGATCGCCATCGCTACTACGCTAATTTGCGCAGGACTCGGTTAAAGTATGTGAAAATCAATAGGTTATTTTTCATTGAAATCATAAACGTCAGCATCGAACATCGAGTCGCATGGAAATGATAAATAGTCATACAAGTACATTCACTGATTCGCACCAGATGGGCACATTGGGACGTCGGTAGGTATCGACGCAATTAAAAAAAATGCATTCGATTGCAATCGACCGTCACATGCAGCGTTCCAATGCTGCAGATTTAGTGGACGCACTACGCCTAATGAATCCGTTTGATGACTAAGCTTGGAATGGCCCATAACAATAACCACATGATGTGATACAAAAGCGATCCAACTGCAATCTCAATCCCCTAGGGATCCAATCACGGATCGAATTCTAGTGGAGGTGGCATTTCTTGCACTAGACATTTCCTTATTTCAAATACCGTGCAGTGTCATTTATCATTAATATCTATTAATAGTATTATTATGTGTGCCGGTGTAAAAGTAATCACTTCGTATTCCTTCGGTACCAGGGTTTCCACCCTATATTTCGCATTCACTAGGGATGCAAAAGGGTCACACAGCATGTCATGGTTTTTGATGATCTGTGACAACAGCAGTGAGAGAATTTTTGCATGCGAAACGCCGGAAAAATAATAAAAAAGATAAACGCGATAAAGACTTACATAAAACTTATAATTACGTTTACAGATCGCGATAATTTGAAAAATTCGAATATTTGCATAATCTGCTGACACTTGGGAAATCACAAATTGTCCGTTCAATATTCCTGGATAGTATATGCTTTGCTTTGTCAATAAATTGAATAATGAGCTTCGAAATGTGTTTAGTTTGTCAACTTCCTGTACCTTTTCCGGCAGCTATATAGCTAACACACTTTTGTCGAACAGGGCCGTAAAGTACAATATCGTCGGCTAGCCAACAACACTGCTCAAGTCGATTTTTTTGTCATTTTAATGCCATTGGATAGATCTTTTCATTGTGGAAGGGCAGTTCAGCAATACAAACGGCGTATTTTAACCAATTACATGCAGTTATTAAAAAATAAGCATCACCGCGTAAGTGTTCAAGGTTTTCAAACACCGCATAAGTCTCCAATCCTCAATACATAATAATCATTAGCGATTTCAATTCTGTGGACTTGCGCGGAGTTGATAAAACAGTTTTTTAGTTCTTCTGAAAAGTTACGAAAATCGATTTACGCGGGTGTTGTTAGCTAGCCCTTTCCAACCTTTGACAGCTTGGACAGCCTTTGAAAACATATTAGCTCGTCCACTACTACCTATTATAAGTTCCGTGGCACTGACGGCTGTGGTAACGGGTAATTACAGACTAGCGACTGTGACTACTGTGACCTTAGACCGTAAGTAGCTTTCAATAGAGGTATGTATTTAGTTACCTTCAAAAACAAACTATCACGCTCACAGCATTGAAGTTATCGATTTATTAGCATTGAAAGCATATTACATAAACGGTTGTCTTTATTAAATATGTTTATGCCAAAAAACGCACGCTGTGTTCATCTGTAATCGGAATTAGGTACCTACATGTAAACTAGATCCCAAACTAGCAACTGTAAGCAATGATTCAAGTAAATTCTGTTGATGTTCCTAATAAATAAATAAATTAATCGTGGTTTGGTAGCATTTTAAGATATTATTACGAATGTACCACATATACGACCTCTGTGGCACAGTGGGCGAAGGTCCGCCTGAGACGCAGAAGGTTGCGAGTTCAATTTCCGACGCGGGACAAATGTGTGTATGATCTGCAAATATTTGTCTCGGTCTGGGTATTTTTTATAACTAATATGTATTTATTTACAAAAAAAATATGTATATAAGTCATGTAGTTCCCATAACACAAGCTCTGATTACTTTGGGGCTAGATGATGCTGTGTGAAAAAATGTCCAGCATTATTTACTTATTATACTATTATTTGTGTTCCCGTTTCACGACCAACAAGCGTGGTCGCGGACGGTGCTCATGAGGAAGGACATTTAAACGGTCTACGAAACGTCAGTAGAACAGTAAAGTACGTGGTATAGTTGTAATAATATCCTAAACACACGCTAACATCTGAAATCTTTATGATAAACACTCTCAAATTCTACTGAGTACGAAGATCTAAGAGGATCCCAAGTAGGGAGTAGTCAGAAATACGTCCAAACATTATATTTGGGACATGTCCGCGTTTTGCTCAGAAGTTAGCATTCCATAAATTTAATTTATTTCTTTCTTTCTTGCCACGTGACGGGTTGTAAACCAATCGCCGCTAATTGGAACACTTATCGGTGGCACATGCCTTAGACTTTTTGTTTATAGGGCGTGAGGGTTTCCTCCCAATGTTTTCATTCACCGTTTTGAGTAGGTACGTGATTTTTACATAGCTGAAAGAATTCTCGCAACCCCCTAAACCGCTGGTTTTACTTATTCACCTTTTCTCCATAAAAGCCTAAACAAATTTTGCCGATCTTTGCCACCACAGATTTAGCAATCCAAGCTTATTCATTCGAGAGCCGTAAAATATTGAGCATACCCGCCGATTGCCAGTTATTTTATAACTCAGTTAATTAACAGTGCAAACACGGCCTGATTGCCGTGATTTATTCCCGTGGACAGACGCCACGAGCAGCTGGAAATGATTTTTTAATCTGGGAAATTAGTAAAATTCTAAAGGAAATACTAGGTATTTGCCCTATTTGCGCTATTTTTTTTCAGCTCTATATAGGTAGGCACCTATAGGTCTAGAGAGATAAATTACTAGACCACGGCCGAATAAGCTTACAAGATTACAAGATTATCGCTTTACAAGATTTAAATAGAGCTGGAAAAAGATGGCGCTCTATGCATTGTATAAAGCTGTTATTTTCTAATTATCCTTAACCACACAAATGTCCGAGCATGGCGACTATTGTCTTAGCCAAGGGTGAGACACTTTACTGTCGAAGCGTCAATCAGCGCCTTATTAAATTCGAGTCTAGTTTTTCACAATGTATACAAGCAAACCAAAACAAAACCCGTAGCGTTCCTATTATTAGGGAAGTTTCCCTAATAATAGGAACGCTACGAAAAAGTACGTTACCTACCTAGATAACGCACTTACTTGATCGATTTCAGTACCTACTAAAGTTGCTCAAATTCTAGAATTATTGGAACATAAATAATACAATACAAACACGTTTGCTTAATAAGTAAAGGCTTCAAAAAACACTCAAAGGACGGAAAGGTTGCCATGCGTAAAAAGTCGTGAGGATATTGCACGGTGTCGCTTACAAAAACCGACAAAACATGATCCCAAAACACTTTTTGACGCACAATATCATAGATCGGAATGCCATAGTCTTCATCCCTACATATCGAGTGCCAGGACACGTGAAATAATAATAGTGAAGGAGGGCACAATATTACGTAAACAGAACGCATGCTGCATAGGCGCAGCGAATTATTGTATACGTTTTATTCCAAAAACTATCGTGAACTTGACTATTCATATTGTAAAAACGGGAATTTTACAATATGAATAGTCACGCCGGGTGCACGGCGTGACGCGGAGGGAGCAAGTCGCATTCACTTACCCTGATGAAAACTCTCGGAATGAGTCGAAACTTAGTCGGTGCCTTCACCGATAGTGCAGTACATGAAACTTCCCGTTTTTACAATATGAATATTGTATACGTTATTTTATTTCCTATTTCACCCCAATTTCCTATTTCCTATTTCACCCCAACTGTGGCCACTCCGGCCATCACTTTTGACAATTTTATTCGGCGAATTTTATAGCTAATCGAGCTTGTAACCTTTGTAAAAATAGCTTACGACACGACACGACACGCGTGTTTCCCTCGATGAATTTACGAATTTGATTCTGTAAAAGGGCGTTTGGTGTTAGATCGACCCCTCATAAAAAGACGGACAGACGACCCGAGCACAGCAGCCATTGTTTTACTAAGCAGTATGGAAGGCATCTAAAAAAGAGATTTTGTGTTATTTAAAAGTAAGTAAGTATATAATGTAAAAAGTGTCCTTCAGAGCAGGCAACGCTTCAGCAATGCCTCAGGCGTTGCTGATGTCAATAGACGAAACTGTGGGCCGTAAGTATGTTTGTCTCGACATAACCTAAAAAGATTGTTCGGCTGTTCCCGGCTCTTAATTTTTATCCCTGCTTTTATCCTTCTCAAGCCGGTCTGAACTAAGCAGAATCATGTTTTAAAGACAGAATAAGACAGTAGACAAGCTACTCGTCAAACTTTGTTTCATATTCAAGACTAAGATTTGAAGTTAGAAGGATGGGGCCACATAATTTTAGCTTCTTTGAAGTCTTATATTTCATGGATTATTTTTTATTTCACTTTAAATAAAGGAAACTCAAAGTGATTTTAAGAAATTTCGGACTGCTAGGGCCAGGTTTAGGGATCCCAATAAAATTACAATAAGACACGCTATAGTTTTGAGTCATTCTCACCAAAGCCAAATCTATTGTTCTTCAATTTTAAAATTCCATACATTGGTTCCCAAGCAATACCATGTTGTCAATTATTGCTGACGGGTAGGTATACCGAAGTAGAATAGTTAAACTCCCAATAATCACATACTGATTGACTATGTCGTGGGTATCAAGAGCTACGAGCACCATGTTACGTACCAACATCCGATCAACAACAGGCGATCACACTAACTCATGGCTATCGAGAAAATGAGTGAATAGTGAATAGTGTCAAAATTGATGGCAATCAATTTTGACACTAGTTTCTTATTTTAATGGCTCATCTATCCTTAAAACGGAACGTACAATATGAATCCAATTTTGTTTATTCGCATTGTCCATCTATGGCTCATCCAGCTTACAAATTAGCGTGACACGATTCATCCCATCCGATGATACCAGCCATGGGAAATTAGCGTGATCGCCCCGCAGATTCGGGACAATCTTTACAGATCATGGCAACTGCGGGAATAGTTACGGCATGGTTATATTTATATTCCTTCCACCAGTTTATTTCGGTGGATAGGTGGATGCTGTGTGGGACTTGCATTTTATGGTGATATGATTTGTAAATGGTAATTTTTGCCCTAGTATTGATACTGTTTGTAATGGTGCACCTATCTTGCGATCCGGCCGAAGACCAAGGGATTTTCCCTATTATTGAGCGCTTTGTTTCTTTGTAAACTTTGTCTTTATTCGAAGATTTATTGCGTGTTAGCGAATTCCGAAAGCAATTTGGCGATAGGATATTGCCGAATCATGCTTGATTTTAAAATTATCGTGTGAAGTGATCTCTAAACGGCCCCCAATCTGGACTAAGTGGTTTACATTATTTCAAGTGCTATAATTTAAGAGTAAACATCTTTCTATGATCACGTCATGACTGTAGCTTATTTTATGACCTGCAAAAACTAGCAAGAGATACGCTATGAAGTATATTTATGGTTCAAAGTTTCAATCCACACTTGTTAAAAGCTATGACGCTTCTTATCAAAACATCCCATAAATATCGACCAGGCTGAAATCGGACTCAGCGGTTACAGGACTTTCGGGTGGCTCTTCGTCCTCCCTCTGGTGGTCGTGTTGATATTTTTTGGGATATAATTTGAAAACATTTCAATGCAACTAAATAGATTTGTTATCGTGTTTCTTGTCTAGTTTTTTCTCTCTAGGTAGCTTGCGTTATTGTAGCTTAATGTTAGATGTCAGTCAGATGGCTCAACTGTTTCATTTTGTATATTTTGTACCTATTTACGAGTAGTATAGTCTTTCGGTTAATAAATATTTTGCAAAAAAAAGCTTAGTCGATTTCACCCATACATTGATATGAACAAATAAAAACTTTACAAACCAATTCCTATGAAAACGTGTTCCATAGCTTCTAATGGAACCATTGACATAATTTCCAAAAAGCGATCCACGAGCGCTCCTGAACAAGCATCGCGTTTGTCGCATTGCAAATGAAGTTCTCTTCTCGACTACGTTTCATCTATTGACCGAGTTACCTGACAGCTACTGTCTAAGAACTAGTAAGGTTGCAAAACTAGTGGTGAGTTGAATGCGATTACAGCAAATTGAAAAAAAAATAACTCGAAACGAACAGTGGAATTCTGGATTGGAAAAAGAAATTAAAAACGGCCAATACTAGCGTTCAAGTAAATGGATAAAACCTCTACTAACTTTGCTACAGAATTTGTACAATTTGTACAATTTTATAGAAGTTGGTACAACTTAGGCCAAGTTGGTACAACTTTGGTTCCGAAGCTAATGTTACCGGTAATTAGCTTCGGAGCCAAAGCAAAAAAAAACTTATATTATGATGAGTTTGCATCTTCGAGACCCTATCATAGCCTTAATAGTTATGATTAATGAATTATTATGTTTATTATAGCGCGTTTTAACACTTATACGAACTGTGAATAAATACCTAACGTACAATGCATTATGCATATTTTCTATGTACCTATATAGAAAAACTGCATCATGCATTATACGTTATTTAGTGACTTTACATTTCAAGTTGAAGATACCTAAATCTTTATTTTTTAAAACTTTTAGTAAAACTTACCTTCTACCACAGTTTTGCATTTTCACTTTGAAACTATCCGGAAGATTCATACCCATTCCAAACAAGTAAAAAGTTTTTAAGTAAGGTAAGTAGACAGTAAATGCTTTATATTCAAACTTAAACAAAGAAGAATGATGCAAATCATTTTAAGTTTCTTTAGTTCACCTCGAAAGTCTTTTCGATTTTGTATTTACTCGCGACGAAAGAAGACGGTATGTTTGGGGTAAAAAGTGGTTTGCTTGACTTATTGAAAATGCGTTTTTTGTAGTTAATAATTTTATATGTTGCCAACATAGATTCTAAGATAGGTATTTATGCCACGCCAAATGTCGGAGATTTATAACTCGTTGTTTTTACTGTTGAATATACCTACATATTATTGAATTAATATAATTATTAACTATGAAATAAGTTTAAAAGCTTGACATTTTAATTAACTAAAACTTAGTTTCATCAAGATAATTGCTTCGCTAGACAAATTAGTCTGAAACTCAAATTTTTGGAGAAACAAGTTACAATAGGTACTAAAGTAATACTAATTATTTGTCTGAGATCTTTCGTTTTGAGTTGTTAAGTATTAGTGAGTGCTGTGATAATTCTTCTGTAGAAATCGTTAAAATTTGGCAAATTATGAAAACAAAAATAATTAACTTCTGCACACGTTTCGCCCGTGTTGTACCTACCTACTAATAAAATCTATAAAAATAAATAAATAAGGTGTCAACATCATCAGCGTTAATCACGTTGATGGTGAAAACGGGGAAAATCTTCAGTTCAGTGCTGACCAAAAGTTGGACTCGTGCGTGCGTCTTGTTACTTTGTCGATGACACATTGACATGAAAGGAATACAGGATCAAAATGAGTCATCGATGTCGCGAATCGATGTACGGTCAATGTTTTTACGCACACTTTTCACACAATCATCACTCATTTTGCGGACTCAAACAGTATATGTAAACAGGTCTAATGTGATTACTGGATTTGCATCCATCCGCAAGTTCACAGGCAAATCCGAACTAAGCTCAAAGATTTTAATCTGGCAAAACTTCGACGATCAAATGAGAATAGTTTGCTAAGTTCCAGACAGTTATGAAGTCTGCCACTCGGTGACCACTTGAACTCCTGACCCAGACACTGCAGCCATCTTGTTGAAATGCTCTACTATTGTCCCAAAACTCATTTTCCTCGAGAGAACTCGCTATGAATCTCAAAATGAGTAGAGATGAATTTGTTAGATGGGTAAAAATGCTTTATTAGATTGGATAAAACAAGTACACATGCGAACCAAATGCAAATTAATATTTTCCTACAGCTAGCCTTTGTGTAAAATAGTGCATTTGTAAAAAATAGTGAAAATATGAGTAAACTTATTAATTTAAGAATAAGCAACAAAAGATAAAAGTAAACCACAATCATCATAGAGGTTACAAGAAAATCCTACTAATATTATAAACGTGAAAGTTTGTGAGGATGTTTGTTCCTCTTTCACGCAAAAACTACTGAACGGATTTTGATAAAACTTCACAGTAATATAGCTCATACATCAGAATAACATATAGGCTACTTTTTATCCGGGTACCACGCGAGCGAAGCCGTGGCGTAAAAGCTTGTAATTTATATCTATGCTCATAAAATCGTTTGTCCTGACTGACTGACTGATCTATCAACGGACAGCCAAAACTACTAAATTTAGAATGCTGAAATTTAGAACATTAGGTTTATTTTATAGCGTAAGCTAAGCATGTGTTAAGAAATGTTTAAACTTTAAGGGGGAAATGGGGATGAACTATGTATGAAAGTCTTTGTTATTTGAAGTTAGAAGCATGAAAATAGGAGTGAAGGTGTTTATGGGAGAGAGAGTTTTTTAAAACACGACTCCACGCGTGCAAAGCCTCTGGTGACAACTAGTATATATACATATATAATCATTCAGAACCGTTCTGTTCCATCCGTTTGTTGTGCCAAACATAATATTTGAAGGTACCGTCTAACTTCCTCGTACCGCACTGTTCTACTTACTGAGTAATAGATCTGAGGACGTCCATAATGGGGATTACAATCGTGTTTCATGGCACTCGAGGTGCCACGCTTATCATTATCACGCTGTTGATAATGATAGGTCCATGGTAGAGGTGTTGTAGAGGTGCCAGTTCTTGGCGAGCCAGGAACTTGATATCGCAATCACTGTGTATTGTAGACTGTTTTCACACTTCGTCCTTTACAGCAATATTTTTGCACTCTGGCATGATCTCTCTACTATAGGTATAATAGAATAGTAGTTTATTTGACACTATGATATTTTTTATTTCATATTTTCATGCATATCAAGTTGTGTATGACAGTTAAGTGTTATGGAATCAAAATCATATTCCTCATCTATTTATTGTTTTAATATACCAGAACCATTTTTTTTTCCTTTGTCTTAAACTGGCGCTGGCATGCCGGATCGGATAGCGTTCCAATAAGTGGCGATGGGCTTGGACCTGTCAGGCGGAAATCTTTGAAATACCTTATTTAAATAGCTTATTCATAAAGAGGCATAAACCGAATGTGAAAAACAGTCATGTCATGTCAAGTCATGTCCGCAAGAAAATCTGAAAATATTTGAATTTCACGACACAATTTGGAGCATATCTTGAGTAAACCCTAGCAAAACATTGCATCATTAGGCACTAGCAACTATACACTATGAAAGTTCGCCTTTCATGTAAAAAGGACAAACGACAAACAATGTATGTTTAGCCGTCGTGTTTGCGCAGTAGAACAAAGTAACTACACTGAAGAAGCAAGGACTAGTTTTGCCATACAATTTTATGAAGATTGGAAGCTCTCTGGATTTCTACGATGTATGTAGCTGATTATATATTTACTTCCTTAGTATACCCACTTCTATAGTATATATTAAAATAAGTCTCTGTGAATGTACCCAAAGAAAGGATTATTTAGAAATGTTGCAACGTCTTATAAACTACACCATAAGATAAAACTTCGTCTTGGCAAAAGAAACAAATACAAAATAATTATGATAAAATTATGATTAAAATTTTTACTTTTTTAATTAGACTTCGATTAAAATGTGTTTTTTCCATAATAACAATGTTTAGGTAAAGCTCCATACATATTTAACATTTAATTACCAAAATCGATTGTCGCACTTTCGTACGCACGGGTATTTATTAAATCCAAATTGTTTAGATACTATTTTTTTAATTCATTGTAATTTGATTTAATTACAATATTATACCCAATCCTATTTAAGCTTTTAAAATAGGGATATATTACCGACGGATAAAAGAATGGCTGGACAAATTTGGATGTTTGGAACGAGTACAGTTTGTGACCTTAGCATACACATCGGAACGCGGACGAAGCCATGGGCAGGAGCTAGTTTACTATAAAAATAAATATATCAAGGACTAAATAATACGAAAACTAAACTTGCTTGTCTTCAAAAATATTTACTAGTGTAAATATTTTTGAAGTCTGAATTTTCTCATCACATTCAAACGAAGGTTAACTTTTCCTTATTCTGTCAAAGTGGGTATTTAAGCAGAATAAGCACCGATTTGTAAAGCAAAACAAAATAAAACAAGCTATTTGAAAACATTGCTTGAACAAAACAGACTTCATGATTTACGATTCGGTAGAGACGAAGATGTTTTAATCTACACCTTGTCACTTAAAAGTACAAACGAAAACATATCTTATCTTGGTGTCTCAAGGATCTTTTCAAAAGAGTAAATGTAGTGCTTTATGTTTAGTCCGTTGAATCCCTTAGGGAAAGAGAGTCGGGAATTTTATAAATGTAGATACGCAAAGTCAGCGGTGTTTTGGGCTGTGTTTGGTTGAGAGATCAAAATATATAGGTAATACGCTGAAGAAATGTATAAGGTGATTGGAGGTACTTAAACTGAAGAAAGTTTGATTCCTGCTACGGAACAAATGTTTACATGTAGCAGATATTTGCTCCGAGTCTGGGCATTGTGCTGCTATTATACGGCGTTGGCAGCGGAAAACCTCAAAAGGCGGAAATACGCATCCATCGGCGTCGGATATATATTTCTGGCTTTTGCAGTGAAAACCTTAGGTCCGTGGGGCAATGATGCTTGGCTCCTTTTCAGGGGAATTTTGAAGCAGCTGATGGACGAAACGACGCTTACCTCTGTCAGAAAATTGGCATTGCTATTCAACGAGGTAATGTCGCTAGCCTTTTGGGTACCCTGCCTGCAGTCGGTGACTTAAACTCTATTTTTTACCTGTAGTCCTATCACTACAGGTAGAGAACAGCCTTCTTTTCCTATTTAAATATTATGTAGATGGTTTTTGGGTTCTTAAGGTAGTT
This sequence comes from Perizoma flavofasciatum, assembly GCA_958496245.1. NCBI lineage: Eukaryota > Metazoa > Arthropoda > Insecta > Lepidoptera > Geometridae > Perizoma > Perizoma flavofasciatum. Next base: position 3,497,195 of record OY292425.1, on the reverse strand, counting down.
TAAGTAACCTTTAAAATAACACTTTTATTTATATTAATTATTTATTATTCAAGTTTAAAAATAAGTTCAGTCTCATTAGTTCTCGGAACAAATTTAGGAAGCAAATACTGAGAATCATCGAATAAAATCCCCTGCCAATGAAGAAAATTCATGTGTAAGTACGTATATATAAAAAAGGTAAACTTTAAATAAACTAACCCTTGGGGTAATTATCCTTCCATAATATCGCTTACAAAAGGCGTTGATTGGAATTCTTCAGTGAGCCCAAAAGTTTAGATTGTAAAAACTTTAGAGCCTAAAATGTTTTGTTTTTATTTATCACGTCGTTTATCGGCCATCACAGATGGGGTGACATTATGGTGTTTTCAATGAAATTAATCGAAATGAATTTGACTACGTTGGTTACGAATTAATTTATCAATGTTAAAAAAAAACTCCAGAGCTAGACTAGGTATTTTCGTATGTATATGGATTTTAGAACAGGGCTATACTTCAAAAGATTCTTAGTGGCCTTAAATATTAATATACCTTCTTAATTATATAGAATTAATTAATAATGATACTTAGTTAAATATTGATATTTATTTTCTATTTTATTCAAATGCTGAATTATTTACCTATATTTAATTATTTTGAATGCTACAACTATTTTTACTTGATTTTATTTTATTATTTTTTTATTTTATTTTTACCATAATTTACTAGAATATGTTTCTTCTATTATCCCGGCGGAGGGACATTGCCTTAACACAGAGAATCCAAACTAGGATTGGTTTGGGTACCAATGTTATCCATCAAGGAATATTATGTATATGGACTTCAACATAATGACTGATTGTGCTATGTAACTCCAATTAGAATCGCTCTATACTGGCAATGACTCTTTTCTACGCCAACTCTTTTTACTTACTCTTTTTATTTTCGCTGGCAATACTGACACCTCTCCATGTCTTACTTAAAAAACTTTAAAATTGTATCTAAAAGGCACATTAAATTCATAGAAAGACAAAAAAGACTCACTGTAAAATTGTTATCTAACCCTAATAACCATTTTCTCTTTACACAATAAAAATACGATTGTTTATAACAGAAGCATTTCTTTTTATCACAGACAATACTCAATTAATAATACATTATATTCCGATGTTCCTTTTACAATGCGCATACATTTGCGGAGAGCAAAGGCACGGAAAGTGCGTGTGCATTAGAATATTTCAAATATTCATTCAAGAACTGTCTTTGATAACTATTTCCATTATAGATTTTTTGTTTTGATGTTTTGCACCAGTGAAAATCCCTGATCTCATTAGACAGTGGAAAGTGTTTTATTCTACTAGTAATTTCTGAAACTTACCCCTCTATCAGGGATATCTATCTATCTGCGGGTCTGTTGTACGGTGATTTATCTAGACAAATATAGTTCCCGAGCAAAGCTCGGACGTCCACTGGTAATAAATTGGATCATAAAACGGCCAAAGCAAACAAGGCAGTCGATGAAATGTGTCAGGCGGTAACTGGTTCCTCTAATGGGAACATAGTTGACACTAAAACGTTTGATCTATAAGGTCATGAATGACATGTCAATAGACACCCCATGTTAGACACTTGCCGAGAAATTCTTGGAAATACGACTGAATTAAAGTGAAAAACTTCAAAATATAACTACGCTTACGCCACTGAAAAAACTATTTATAATAAACTGATGGTCACGAGTAGGAACATTTTTCAACGCTCTTTACGGGACATGATCAAAGTTTTAATTTCCGTCAAATACTGGAGACACCTGCTTGCTGACACTTTATAAACTCGTTAATTAAAAGTAATCTTCACGTTGAATTAACTTGATAAATTTTGTAGTCTGCTGAATGAACATTTTGTCTTGATATTTCATTTGGCTAAATGTTATGTTAATATTACGAGTTATTGGTAGAAAAGCCTTTCAACATTATGCATCAGCTTCTTTTTCTCACCGTCTTCAGTAGATTGGGCTTAAAACTAAGCATATACCGCCATGGTAGAAATATGTTACCGGCAAAATAAATTATCTTAATAACTATAATTGCTTAACTCTACAAGCTAGTCGAGGCGTTTATGTAATGCAATATTTACGTATTTCCCTGATTCTATTGAAATCTAACAAGAATACACGTTCATTGGAGCAGAACGGATTCAGATAAAACATGCATTTCGATTCGAATACAACGAGTATGATATAAGAATATTTAAAATATGATTCTACGGTAGTAATGTTTATGAACTTTATGGAATTTTATTTAGAATATTTGGGACCGGTTTCAGATAAAGCATACATTTTGAATGCGATGACTATGGTATTATATAATACTAGCTTCTGCCCACGGCTTCGTCCGTGTGGTACCTGAATAAAAAATGGCCTATGTATTTTGATGAATAAAATGTACTGTAAGTTTCATTAAAATCCGTTCAGTAGTTTTTGCGTGAGTAACAATCATCCATTCTCACAAACTTTCACGTTTATAATATTAGTAGGATAGGATTTACAGCTTGGGATTATAAGCTACTTAGTAGAGTTGGTTATATAAATGCATATAACCAACTCTACTAAGTAGCTTCTTAAAAACTCACTATCCGCCTTGATAAGTACATATTACTATGTAGTATAACAAAAAATAAAACTTTATAGTTTCCCCTGTGTACAAAATATTTTTTTATTAAATAATAAAAATCTTTCTTAATTTCACAAAATGAAATTTAGTTTCAACAGTTACCTTTTTTAACTGACTTCAAAAAAGAGGAGGTTCTAAATTCGGTTGTATGTTTTTTATAATGTTTTGTGTGTCAGATCTCCGTCATTTATAAATCGACTTTAATGAATTTTATTTTTTTATAAAGAATGATCTCGAGGTGGTCCCATAAAAGTTTTATACCTGACGGATTGCTATTTTTCCCGTAAAACTTTAAAAACATGTAATCACGACTAGCCGAAACATTTTTTGTGTTTTATTTTACTTTTGATTTTATTCGAAAGTATCATCCCGAGTTTGAAGTCGGATTTTTGAGATTAAAATGTCTTTTAAATTATCAATCATACTAGTTGGATGTCCTTAGTTACATCAAACCTCAGCCGCATCCTTTCTCACCCCGCCGTCGTTGTAAAAGATATTTTCAACCGACTTCAAAAAAGGAGGAGGTTCTCAATCCGTCTGTATGCTTTTTTTTTGCATATGTTACACGATATCTTCGCCAATTCTGAACCCTACTTCAAGAGTGAGCCCATATAAATATAATTATATCAATAATTCCTCATACTATAATATAGTTATAGTATGAGGAATGAAATATCATATTGATTTTTTATCAACTTTCCGTTAAATTTACGTGGTTTTTTATTTTTCTAAAAAAAATATACTTGTTTTATTCACTAAAGAGCCAATTATTTGTATATGAAAACCTCTCTCTCTCATTGCCGTTTGCGTGGAAAACAAACCGAAAATATTGGTACATGGAATAATATAATTCCCACTATCTCCTTGAACCAAACGGGGAATGAAATTGGGCTACCGCTCTACACGAAGCAGCTGGGCAACTATACAAAGACCACTTATCCATCTAAATGCAGATAATATTTCTGCCAACTTTCACGCTAGATTTATTCCGAAGAGCGCAGTACAAAATTTCTTTTACAAAACTGAACTTTGTCTTGTTAGGAGTTTTACAAGATGCGTTGACGGAAAACTTTGCTTATTTTCTTGGAAAATGCAAGAATGACCGAGAGGTTTTCCCGCATGAATGCAAATTTTTGTGCGGTCTTCCAGACATGTTTTGAATTATGCTTAAAAACAAACCTTGTATGACATTGTATAATACCAATACCATCCAACTACTATTATAAATGCGAAAGTTTGTGAGGATGTATCTTTTTTACTCTTTCACCTCAGCCTCTGCTTCACCCGCGTACAGTACCCAGATAAAAAGTAGCCTATGTGTTATTCTGATATATAAGCTACATTACTGTAAGGTTTCATGAAAATTAGTTTAGTAGTTTTTGCGTGAAAGAGTAACCAACATCCATCCTCACAAACTTTCGCTTTTATAATAGGTAGTAGGATTTATTTTTAAATTTATTTATTGTAGACTTCTTAACAATATTCTTTCTTGATTTAATGGAAATTCTTTGAATAAGGGCATAATGTGATCCACCTAAAACGTGTACAGAGTGGTAAGTTTTCTCATTTTGTTTTCCTAATATTCAACCTAGGTTTAATAATTCACTTGCATTATTTTGGCAAAATAAGTAGGTTGTTTAGTAATAAAACATCTACATTATGAAGGGTTTTCATTTATTCAGTACGTTTCCTTGTTTCCATTTGATTTTATACGAGGAATATAAAATCAGCCAAGGTTTGCATTGCGACTCAATTCCGTCTCGCTTTATGAAAATGTGAGTTTCAATTTTCATATTTCAGTTGGAAAGTGTATTTATTGCATACGACGAACTTTGCCCACCACATCGTCTACGTGTTTTTCTTCTACTTCCCTAGACCAAGAACTAAATAGAACGTAAATTTTCGTAAAGAGGTCCTTATTTTCTTTCAATAGACGTCACTAATTGATTGAGGATCTCGTAATGAGATTGGAATTCAAGTAGAAAGCGAATTACGCATGAGTACCACTGCGACATATCTACGTAGGTACGTAGGAATTTTCTACGTTTTTGCCCACATTTCTAACGACATCGGCACTTGAATGGCACTCTGTAAGATTACCTGTAGTTACCCCTCGTTAGGAGTTTGTGTACAACCAACGATCGTCAATGCGTACAACTTAAATATATTTCTTGTTGGCAAATAAAATTATTTTATCATTATTTTGTTTGGTGAGTTTATTTTTTAGATAATTCTATTTCCTACTAATATTATAAATGTCAAAGTTTGGACGCTCAAATGTTTGGATGTTCGATGCTAGTAGCCTCAGAAATGGCTCGCCTGCTGGAAATTTCCAGCAGGTAAAGTTCTCAGACCCAGAATAACACATAAGCCACTTTTATCCGGGTACCACAAGGACGAAGCCGCGGTCAGAGGAATGTTATAATAATAAAAACAAACAACAATAACTAACTACCACTCTCCTAAAAGTCTTACCACATTTGCACTTGAGCGTTTGCATCTGCCTCGGCACCCGTCGAAAATTTTGACGAAACGTTGATGTACAAAATGAGTGTTTTCTATGTATAATATGTAATTACAAAAAAAATGTATATAAGTAGTATATAAATCATGTAGTTCCCAGAACACAAGCTCTGCTTACTTTGGGGCTAGATGATGCTGTGTGAATATGTCCAGCATTATTTATTTATTTATTTATTAAGTATACCGACGCGAACTACCGTTCACACAATCGAAGAGTATTCAGTCACTCTTAAGAGTTGTGTGGCGAGTGACAAACGTGCCGTCCAGACATGCGTCTTCCGCGACTAAGTAGTCAATATTATATTCGTCATTCGCCTCGCTACTCGCGTCGAATGTGTAGTATAACATGTAGGTATAACTTCTTTTATTTTTATATAACACCTCTTTTACAACTTTCAGGACTGTCAGACATCAAAACAGTGTCAAAACACCAAAATATGAGCACAGGTTTTGCACAAGATTTACTATGATTTTTTAATATTTTTTGAATATTTACCGAAATAATAAGTTATCATGGCGATGGCAGAAAAGAAGAACGAGTACCCTCCAGGGGTGGAAGCGGATAGGCGATTGCTTCCCTTTGATTCATGGGATGAATACTTGGACTCTCTGATTGAAATTTCTGATCTCCGGAACTTGAGGAGCATAGCCTCTGCAAGGACTATAGCGGCACTTGGTTACAGGTACTTACTGCCTACTTATAAAACTTTATAACTGCGTCTTTAGTTGTTGTGCAGGTGACGTTTTAGTTTTAACATTGCCTCAGAATTAAAGGCAGTGCTGCCAAAATGATCATCATCTGAGCTGCACCTGATGCACAGACCTACCGTTATATAAAACGTTTATAGGAGTCACCTCGTACTTTTGTTGGGTCGTGGATGTCTCCATCCACCTTCTCAGGTGTCGATGAAAAACATAGTGTCCATTATTAAAAGAACTACCCGTAAAGACGACATTTATTCGTTTCACAGTTACACCGCATGCAATGCTGTTTTAAAGTTCTACGGGGGCTGACAATTATGATATTAATATATATGAGTTCTATATTTTTATTAGTTCTTAATACTGCTTATGAACTTCTCGAGAAAAGTTTTACATTTAAATCCTATCCTACTATATAATATTATAAACGCGAAAGTTTGTGCGGATGGATGTTTGTTACTCTTACACGCAAAAACTACTGAACGGATTTTGATGAAACTTTACAGTAATATATAGCTTATACATCAGAATAACACACAGGCTACTTTTTATTCGGATACAACGTGGGCGAAGCCGTGGCCAGAAGCTAGTGTTTCCTAAAATTCCGATTCAGCGGTATTTAAACTCGGATCTTCACTTTTTATTGGAATGCATTGACCAATTCCGCCATGAATCAAATGACGCAGAGTTAAAGGGAGTTGATGGTGTGCTCTTATTCTTGATCGTTCTAATGCAATTTTCAGAGCAAATGGTGACACTCTTAGTGAGAAAGAGTTTTACACGCGTCGTGCCGTTATACACGAGATCGTGTTCCCCACCGTGACTCCTTACGTAATGGTCAGCGAAGGCTCTGATGTGGAAGACCCATTCAATAGAGAGCTGGCGGTACGAGAAAGAGCCAATCGAGTGGGAATCCTTCAGGTATGCTACGCAAATTCTTTTATCGAAAAGGAGTTCAACACTGTTTAAACCTCTTCCAAAGAAGAAAGGTTTGAATTCTTAAGATGCCTAATATTATATGGTCCAGCAGTTATTTTACTGCAACGAAGTATTTTTTCCACTATATTAGATACTAAGCCTAGCTTCAGTCAGAGAACCACTATGCAAAATAACATTTTTGTATCCAAAACAGAAAAGCTTGCCCATAGAAGGTCCATTATTTCATAATTACGGTAAACTTTGACATTTTATAGCTGATGCGTTATTGCCACTTAATCAAGTTATCATACTAAACTTTATCATTAACTCTTAGAAAGTTTTGTATATAACCAAAGTACTAAATTGAAAATCGTTAGAGCCTTTTCATAAATATTTGGTTTATTTTCGAAATCGATGACAGTTCATTAAAGGTAAATAAGATAAAGATAAGTTTATTCGGTATCTGACGTCATAAATACATCAAATTGTACAACAGTTTTGGTACTTGTTAATAATATTCCTGATTGAGACAACATAGGTATCCAAACTAGGTAAAAATCTGTGCGATGGTATACCTATGCCCTCCGCCGGATATTAGATAAATGCGTTATACAGCTGTTTTAACAAAAAAAATGTACATAATAGAATAAAAGCTTGAGAATTTACAGTGTAATAATAATAAAAACCTGCCAAGTGTGTGTCGATCCACGCACAGTTTAGGGTTCCATAGTTTTCCATAAACATATGTTTATTACCTGGTTCTATAATAGATGTACACAGGCTCCCAAGCACAATGACGACCCGCAAATGTAGTGTTGCATCTAACTTCATACTCTATTTGATGGGCGCCTCTGATTGGATCAAAAGAGACGATTTCTCAAATGCAATGGTGATATCGTAGGTAAACAATTGTCGTAAGCACTTTGCATTCTCTATACAGGAGTTCGGTAGAGTAGCGATAGAGCTTGAAGTTGAGCTCTTTCATGTTTTATAGGTACGGTTTATACGCATTACCCCAGAGAAGAATACAGTAGCCAATTATGGATTGGCTTAGTACGAAGTAATCTGTTTTTAGTAGATCCGGGGTGGCAACGTTTCACATTTTTTTTTAAAATCCATTACAGTGTTTTTACCTCAACAAGGTCATAATTAGAGGATAACTTGCCTCCTAACTTTACAAACAAAATGGTAATGAATGACTCATTTTTACAGGCCAAAATTTCTAAAACTAGAAAATGGTAAATTATGAGTCGAGAAGTGTCCGATGTGTAGATTATACGTTCCTTTATTGTCGAACTTAGCTTTGAACTCTGCTAAGCCTTAATTAGTACCATTATCTTGTTCCCATAGCCAAAATAGAGGACACATTGTGGGTAAGCCCTCAACCGATGGATCCATTACATCTTAAAAGTTGCGGCAAGTTGATAGATAGAGGTGGCCCAAGATCGTTCGTAATGGAACTCTTTCGGGGAGGCCTACCTTCAACCGACCTCTGTGGCGCAACGGGTGAAAGCCCGCCTGAGACGCAGAAAGTTGCGGGTTCGATTCCCGCTGCGGGACAAATGTTTGTACATGCAAATATTTGTCCCAGGTCTGGGTGTTTTCTATGTATAATATAAGTATTTACAAAAAAAGTATATAAATAATATATCAGTCATGTAGTTCCCATAATACAAGCTCTGCTTAGTTTAGGGCTAGATGATGTTATGTGAAAAATTACCAGCATTTTTTATTAAAACAGTATACTTTTTCAGGCTGTTGGTTATGATGGATAAGGGGCTGAAAGAAACGTTGACACAACGAAATAAATAAAATATGAATTGTCTTACTAAGTATAATTGCTACCTATCTCTAACGCCAAAAGGGCCTCGGTACTAATGAGATCCAATACCTACGGCATTCATAAACTAATAATATTTACATACAGATAAGATAAGATAAGATAAAGTTTTATTCGGTAACAGACGTCACAAATAGAACAAATTGTACAACAGCTTTGGTACTTAATTAATACTATTCCTGATTGGGACAACATAGGTATCCAAACTAGGTAAATACCTGTGCGATGGTATACCTATGCTCTCCGCCGGATATTAGGCAAATGTGTTATACAGCTCTTATATAAAATGTGTACATAATACATAATAATAGCTAGGGAGCTTACACTGTTACAGTAAAAAAAGTAGTAACAGAACTTTAGTTTTGCGTGTAAATATTATTAATTTGCATAATTATTAATAATTTGTGCTTTAGCACAGACTTATATAACTTGGAAAGGAATTAACGGCATAAAATTCTTTATCTCGGTATAGCGTGTAAGATCCTAAGATCTTGCAGTAATTGGTTTCCATTATCTTACTTGAAAAATGACCTCTGATCTAGACAGTTTTGTCTTTTTAATTCAATGAAAAATTCGAGCAAGACGATTATCGAAGTTATAACTGAATAATTGTGGGTCTGGAACGAATTAATCCCGTTTTATTGATATCGTGATGAGAGTTATCTGTAATTGTGATTCGAAATCTTATTTTAATTTTTAGAACAAAAAGCCACCTGAAATAGTTCGATTTAATTTTAAAGTATTTGCTTACTGCGTAACAAACAAGCGTAAATATTATGTTCAATATGAAAATTATAATATTTTGTGGTAATTGCAAGGCCAGCATTAAATATTTACTAAATGAAAAATCATCGTGACCACAATGCCTAATCTGTCACCAAGCAGTAATGTTCTCATTGCTGTGTTCCGGTTTGAAATGTATGGTTGCCGGTGAAATTACAGCAGGCATATGAACTCTTTCTCTCTTGAAATCTGGAGGCAACACGTATGTAATATCTCTGGTATTGCAAACGTCTATAGGCTACGGTTTCAGCTTACCACCAAGTGGGCCGTTAGGTTTTTCGCATCTTTAGTAGTTTAAAAAAAAATGAGCGATGCCACTGAAACAAAGCGATCAATGTGTTTAACTGTTGGCTTTATGTACATACTTTTAACACACACCGTTTCTATAAAGGCTGTTAAATGGGATAGGGTTTATTATATTTACAATACTAGTCAATGGCAGCAGCTTTGCCCGCGTAGTAAAAAGTAGCCAAGTATTCTAGTTAACTATACCTATACCGAATTTAATTAAAAACGGCCCAGCTGTTAAGGAGATACAATATATTAGATAAAAACATCTAAAAATCTAAACATCCAAACTTTGATATTTAAAATATATTATGACGATTTCTTTATGTATTTTTTCTTTGTTTCCTGTATTGTTTACATTTATTTTTATTATTGTATGCCCAAACTCCAAAGAGAGCAACTATTTATATAGAATGTTACCATGTATTTTTTTCTTAATCTTCTTTGTACACATTACGACAGTAAAAGATTATTCTATTCACAAACTATGATCACCAAGATCAAGCAATATTGTACAATTAAACACTTGCAGATATGATTATACAGATAATTGTGATCCATAATTCATGACAATGTTAAACTTTGAGCCTCAGCTGATCCGTGTTTGCGGTTTGCTCTCATCAGGTTTCCTTGATCTATTGGAGTTCAAACACATGAAACAAGAACTAGAAACAAGAATCACCAATACTAAGTTATATATGAGTTTTCTTTATTCCACAGTCCATCATATTCATCAGGCACTTCACCAAAGGCGGCTTCGAGATATCAGGCTACATAGACTACGCCCACAGGCTGGTCTCTGAGAATTGGACCCCTTTCTTCAGGTCGTGTAAAATGCTGTGGCCCAGGGATAACGACCTAGGATACTACCACTGGAGACATGGAACTGTGAGGAGCAACATTAGTAGGAATTACAAGGTATAAATATTTGTTGTACTGTTGCGGGTAAAACATTACGAAATACGTGTTGTTGGCGTGTGAACATCATCTCTGTATATATACGAGAGTCTAGAAACAAGTTTCCTGTCCCTCTGTACTTTAACAGAAACTAGTATCTATTGATTTTAAATACATAAAGGAACTGCTCAGGCATAAACCAGTTTAGTGCGACACACACCACAAAACTTGAAAACTTTCCGAAACAATCCTAGTAGCCGATCTTCTACATAGCGGAAACTTTAGCAAAATTGTTGCTTAGAACTTTGTGTGTCTTGAATATTGAACGGCTACGAAAATGTTTGAGCAAAAATTTAGAGAGAGAAATTGCATCAAAATTATTAAAGATTTCATAATAATATTTCCGATTCCACAGCCGCTTATGGATCCCGACAAAGGGTTGCTATTTCAAAATCGTCATGACCACAAAATCATATGTCCGGACCCACAGCAGGACCCTGGCCAAAACACCACGAAACAAAGAATATTCTCACCAAGATATACTCAAATTGAAATATACGATCATGTTGTGAGACGTAAGAGCTAACAGGATTACCGTTTTTTGGTATAAACAAATCAATGAAATACGCTCAATCAAGCAATATCTTTTATTCCTAATTGATACTTATAATGACCATTATTTGCTTGTCAATACTGTAATACTGAGCTTAGAATACTTATCCAGCTTTATTAACATCAAAAAAATGTGTTTTAAAGCAGTTTATTTTAACTTCAAATGCAATGTTATTATAAATATATAAAAATATCCTAAATTATTTAATGTACCTAATTCTTCTTTTATGTAAACATTTTCCCTAAAACTAGCAAAACATACCTTTCCTGTTCCTGAAGCAAACATTATCAGAGCACTCGTTACAAAATTAAACAATAAAACTAAATTATAAAACTCAATCTTATTACAATATTTAAGGTTGAGATTGCGCCGACTCTTGTCGAGTTCTTTTAGCAAATTCTCGTGACGCGCTTTGTACTTCTGCAGTTCGTAAAGTTATTCCAAAAATGTCTTCATGGTATCTGTTTTCGTCCTGAAAAAGAAGAAAAGCACTTCATATTTCTTGAACGTTTTATTAAATACGTTATTTTTTAATCGAGAGTGTGTCTTACCATCAAATCAAGTATGAACTCTTCACATTCCTGGTCAGTCATTCTAGCGTGTTTTTTTAAAATACTCTTTAGTTTTTGCTGTACTTCTTCAGCCATCTTACAATCTCCACAAACGTAAAAATGACCATCTTCTTCAAGTAGTAACCTAGTTATTTCTTCACCTTCTTCTTCTAGTAATGCTTGGACGTGTTTCTGTTGAAATATTAAATAATATTGTTTAAATATCTAACTTAATTTTGTCACTGATTTCAAAAATTAGACAGATATTTTAACTACCTTATCAACACCCGGTTCTCTTGATAGTGCCACGATTGTTTTAGTCAGCACTCCTTCGGCCAACGCCGCTTCTTTTTCCTCCTTATACAAATCCATTCCTCTGTTCCTACACCCAAAGAACAACCAGATTGGACCAGGTTTCTGCTTTTCCGGTACGAGATTCTTCATTTGATGGCGTCTTTGGTTCCAAAAGCCTCTAAATGGTGCTATACCAGATCCAGGGCCGACTAAGATAAGCGGAGCTGACATCGATTTTGGCATGTGGAAGTTTGGTGCACTGTAAATTGGACATCAAGTTAGTCTTAAAATAAGAGTTTAGAATAATAATGTAAATTTGTTGATTAATGCTATGGGCTTATTTATGTAAATGTGGTTTCATTTCAAACAATACAACAAACAAATATGCAAAAAAACGTATCCTTTGTCCATTCATACAGATTCTGTACCGTTGCATGCAAAAGTACGAAGTCGTCATAGATTTCTTATCAAAGTACGTGTTAGCTGTGACGTTATGGGGCATTAGTACTATTGTTATACTATAGATTGTTGTAATGCATGTCATAAATTGAATATAAATGCGCATTGATTTCGAGAACTCACCGTCTTACGAATACAAAGAGCTCATCGTCAGGTTTGAGGGTTTTCAAATAATTTGAGCAGACACCGTAGTGCGTTGGCCCTTCACCATCTGTAATAAGAATTATAGTCAAAAATAATTCCAAATATTCATCGTGTCTTACTGAAAGCATTAGTCTTTACTAAATAACGTGGCTCAAGTAAAAAGGACCTTGATGAACCCGTTGCAAATTTCGTCATCGGTCGTATAATCGATGTTTTCTATGTATAATATGTATTTACAAAAAAAAATAAGTAGTATATTAGTCATGTAGTTCCCATAACACGAGCTCTGCTTACTTTAGGGCTAGATGATGCTGTGTGAAAATGTCCAGTATTATTATATTACTAGTTTCTGCCCGCGGCTTCGCCCGCGTGGTATGTTAATAAAAGTAGCAACCGTCTCCAAGCTTCAAACTATGTCCACCAACTTTTGAGTGAATCTGACCAAGGATTACAATTTTCCATACAAAGTTTAGAAGTTAATTGCACACCCCCAAAGGGTAGTTTTGAAAAAATAAAAAATATGTGTTTTATTATTTATTTTAAAGTTTATTTGTACCGAGTTTAGAGTGAATCAAACCAAGGAATATTTTTTTTCCATAGAAACTTTACCACCCTATTTAACCCCTTTAGGGGTTGATTTTTGAAAATAATATTTTGTGTTATTCCAGAACCTAAACTATCTACATTCCAAATTTAATCAAAACCGGTTTAGTAGTTACGGAGATACGTGGTAACAAACATTCACACACACAGACTTTCGCATTTATTATAGAGGTATTAGTAGGATTTTATTCCAAAAACTATCGTGAACTTGGCTATTCATATTGTAACTAAGTTTCACTCTTCCGAGAGAAGACGACTCTTCTAAGACTCATTCCGAGAGTCTTCATCAGGATGAGTGGTCGGTGCCTTCACCGATAGTGCAGAATGTGAAAATTCCCGTTTTTACAATATTATATTATTATAATAACTTTTCGTTTCTGATAATACTCGTACATACTCGTAAAATAGACAGATGAACCGTTACTTACTTTGAGTTCTATAAACAACAACAGCTACCGTAACGTGAATCTTATTTGGATGAGAGAGAGGCGATGACGATATTGAGTAGAACCTGGGCTGTAGAGGTGGTAATAAGGCAGCTAATAGTGCCGCTTGAGGTCTGCATGAAGGAAACTGCGCTAACACTTCTCCTAAGTGGGGGAAGTATAGATGCCTCCAATCATCGTATTTATTTGAATCCTGGAATAGTTGCAAGGTTACATCAGACTGATCTTATAATTAACTGTCGTACCATTGTATAAAAAAAACTCTAACCGTTGACAGTTCCCTAATATGTTCTGCTTCTTGTCTATTCAAACAGGCGCTTGCAAGATATTTCAAAACCTTCGTAGATGGTGGTGTTGTTATGTCTAGAAAGCGAGTGAACATGTCTCTCACTGTTACTGTTGGTAGTCTCTCATGTCTCTCCCACGTTTTTAGTGAACCTATAACAAAATCCAAAATTAACTTAAAACATGACTTTAACCAGCAATCATCTATAATTCATTGCTTACGTATATTTACTATGAATTAGATTATCTCACCTGTAGGTGTCAGGGTATCTTTCATAACTTGCAATTGTACTGGTTTTGTACTGTCATCGACATCCTTCATTCTTTTTAATACAGCTTCAACTATTTCTTTTCTATTACATGCCATTACTCCTACATGATCACCAGGATCATATCTTAATTCAGTCTGTAAAGCAAAATCAAAATAAAAAATAATTCATACTATTCATTAACTTGGTATTATTTTGTACATTTATTTTACTTAAAATGTTTACCTGTGGTTCCAAATCTACAAATATTGTTTCTCTGTCAGCTGTAAAGTCTCCTAAGTTTTTACATTCCTTAACTTTGCATGATATTAGTTGTTTCTTGAAACCTGTTTCAAGAGCTGATTTCAAAGGTAACACAACGCTGGGCTTTCCAAATCTTACAGTATCTTCTGTGAGTGGTACTCCACCCAATGCTTTCTTAGCGTCTTTGACCATATCGTTTTCTTCGAGGCAGAATGTTTCACATGCCACCTGAAATAAAATTAAATATGAAATAATATATTGCATCAGAATAATATTATTTGCTAAAAATGGAGATAATTTACTGTAAATCTTACATGGAAAATGTTAGATGACCACGTACGGAACTGTTGTTCTTGACCAAACATTTCATCGCCACAAGTCACCTCTAAAATTCTTTCTCCTCCTAAGTCACCTAATATTTTGTCCACTGTTTTGCCGAAATTGCAGAATTTAGGGTACGCGCTAGAGCCTAGAGCAAAAACTGCATAGCAAACATTGCTCAGTGGTCCTATTTGTTCTACGGATGATGCTCCTGCTAAACTACCTGCAACAAGCATTATGTAGTTAAATTCAAGTTTTACCATGTTCTTGGTTATTATTTTTGCAGTATTTTTTGCCAAACTACGTATATTGATGTGAAAAATGATTTACTTTTGTTTGACTCCAAGCGTGTCAGTTGCCTCTTGTATTCAATGGCTGGCGTCATTATGCTATTTGTTCTCATCACACTGTTGGTCCTCATTAATGATTTGGGTGTTGGTGTCTTGTGGAATCTAAAATAAAAATATTTGTATTTATTGATTTACATGTTATTCACTTAATAAATATATCAAAGAGCAACATGTTTTACCCAGCACTTAAAATATCAGATGTGTGATTGCCCAGATTATTTGATTCGTTATAGAGCATTTGAAATAGATGATCTGCAAAATCCTGGAAAACAGTCAAAATCAATAACATTAATTATTTACTAATTACTGAAAGTTGTAAATAATGCTTTTAAATTTTAAAATTATGATCACTTACCACGCCATTTGCTGGTGGCTCTCCATTGCCAAAGGTCGATGTTACTATTAGAAGTAGCGTCTCATGCTCTATTGAAAACATATCATATTCTGACATACAGTGGACCTGTTAATAAAAACAGTTCAACTCATTAGTTTCATCTTAAGCACATGTCTAAGAACTTCAACTGTTCGATCAATTTAGATTTTTTGCATTGTCATGAATCTTTATACCGACCTGTGCGTTGAAAGCATGACCGAAAATAATTCCTAGCTCCTTAGCATATTGTTCAGATTTGCCTGTTTCCGTAGCATAAAGGATAGTCGCCTTGATGCGTTTCGAGAGGGCCCGTCCGAACAGCTTTGAAGTGAACTTAACCGCTCGAGCGATCTGCTTGAAGTGGAACTTTCTGTTGACAGTCTTAGTGCCTTCCGACTTTGTCCACTGATATGTTTTCCATGGTGATTCCTATAAAAAAAATCAATTTAAAATTAAATCAAATTCTTTATTTGCAAACATGGGTCACAAAGATGGAAGAATGGTAGAGGGTAAGCACCATACATGTTATGCCTAAATTGAGAGCATGCAAATATACATATAAGTCAGTAGGAGAAACTAGTTACAGATAAAAAGAAAAAAATATGTTGCAAATTGGTACATTGAGAATATTAGATTACAAAAAAGATTAAAGATTAAAGAAAGACTGGTTAATTAATTAATTAATAAATTCATTTCACTGATTCATCAATATTTATGTTCTTATCTAATAAAAAGTGTTTATTAAAACCAAAAATTACAGCCCTGTTTTTATAGTAGTAATATTTGTAGATATCTTATTTAACTTAAAACTTAACCTACCTAACCTAAATTGAGTTGGTACTAGTGAAAGGTACTTGAAACTAACACAAACCAAATTAATTATGTCGAAACTTCTGTTACGCAGATCTTCATTAACTAAAGGTTGTTTAATTTTAATAATGAAAACTAAAGTATCATTTATCATGACCTTACTATGCCCAATTAAGAAGTCAAGGGTCTAAGGGTCTACTATCTTCGTATTTCCTCATCGTAATGCATTTAGCAGCCAACATGGTTACAAAATGTACAAATTATTGTTTCGGAGACTTAAAAAATCAATTCAAAATTTATGAATCAGTTATTAAAGTATTCTCAGAAAGAAGGAAGCACCGAATATCGCTATTTAAATTTCAACTTTATGAGACAAACAATATGTTATCTCGATACTACGCAACAGAAGTCTTATATATGAGCAAATTCGATTACTAATTGTACGTACTTGGTAGTCATAGCTTGGTCGTATGTAGTAGAGAGCCATTTCTTGATGGAATACGGTCGTTAGTGAAGAAGACATTGGTGGAACTATCCATATCCAGTCTGCTGGACAACCTCCCCTGCAGAATAGTATGAATAGTAGAATAGTGACTTTGTTTTTATTTCATAGCTTATTCTGATGTGTAAGCTATATTACTGTACATTTTGGTCAAAATCCGTTCAGAAGTTTTTGCGTGAAAGAGTAACAAACATCCATCCTCGCAAACTTTCGTGTTTATAATAGTAGTACGATAGATGTAGCATGAGAAAGTATATTAGGTTCAATACTACAGACGAGCATTGGGTTTTGTCATTATTTTTAGCAGTATGATGATTTATATGAATTCATTTTACTTACCGACTTTTATTCTCATTGTCTAAATGTTTGAGAAACTGCTCTGACGCTGAATGGTGATCGACTATCGATACAATGTCTCTGTGGTAGCTGTGTAAAACGGCTATGTTTACTTCCACTAATGCTTTGTCTTTCCACAACGATACAAATGAGCTTGTATCTAGTCCCATTCTCTGTGCCACATTCTGTAAAAGAACATAGCAAACATTTAACAAAAGATATAAAGTGAATTATATCTTTTGTTAAATGTTTAATTAATTAAAGGGCAATTAAAAATCTGTGATATAAATTATAATTAATTACTATGATAGATTCGCACGTATACATTAATTCATAAAAATAACAGTAGCACTGGGTTTTTTAACTTATTTAAATAACACGATGAGTCATTAAACGATTTATCAAATATAATTTAAGATAAGAAAGGCATTTGAGAGTTTTTTGTGATCATCTGGTGATAAAAATAAATCGGTCAATGATACGGATGCAGAAGGTCCTTAAAAACTGTGATCCTTTAGATAAACTTATAAAAGTCAATGATATAAGAATTAAGTCATTCTTTATCGTATCCTGGTTCATTATGGGTGAATCTAGTGATCAGCGATCAGCTTTAATATAATGGCCCAGTGTAGTCAAACATTTTTATTGTAATAACTAGACATTTATTCATAATCTCATAACTCCATTAATTTATCGTCTCGATAAAAGTTGTCCGCCTTTGTATAGTGTTAGAAAAGGACTAGAGCTATGGAGCCGATAAAGTTGGGGTTAATTATAAATAAGAGGGTATGAATAGAAACGAAGCTTGGGCTATTTCTTGGTTGACCTTTACCTCTATCACATTCAGTCGGTTGCTGTCACACAAATTCCGACACCCGATTTCGGTGCCCATGTACCAGCCGTTAAAGGCAGTTCCGGTGAACTCCAGCCCACCACAGTCCAGTCTCATGCCTGAAACCGCGGGGAGGGCATACCATCGAAGCCCCAAATCTTTGAACCAGTCATAACTGAAAAAGTTATATAATTAAGTTTTGCATTTCTGTGTGAAATGATGAATGTGAAACTGATTCGTGATATGAACATTCCTATAGGTATCTGGGTAAAATACATACCTGTTTCTAAATACATAATGTTAGTTTTGTAATAATTTCGATATAATATCGACGCAATTATGTGTTATGTATGTTCTTAAGGTTTAATTAAATGTGTATGTATGAGTTTTTTGATTAAACATCAATAGGTAATTCAGTTAGGAGGTAGAGTATATATATATATATACTCTACCTCAAACAGTACAGTTTGATCTTTTGAGTAGACAATAAGTTTCCTTTCTATTCGAGGTCGGAGAGAAACTTACTTAGGATGTTCCAATTTCACTTCTATTACAATTTCTCGAGGTAGTTCAAAGAATTCTGGATCCTTTCCATCGGCTTGTAAGACCAAAGGTAATATATCCCATGGCGTCTTCTCAGGCTTCCATCCTAGTTTCACGCATATCTAAGAAGAACAAAACATAAATTAGAACATTTAGCATTTTATTTTTCTAGAAAATTATACAGAATTACCTACTGGTATTGTTGTGATTATTATTTCGATTTTACGCTTTGGTGATTCTTTAGATTTCTGTGTTGAAATTTTGCCATCGTGTTATCAATTGAAATTATAGAGCAATGAACCGGATACGGATTTGAGGAATAATACGTAAGTGACTATGTTAACTGGTCCTGTGTGTTCTTCACAGGATCATTACTCTGGAGAAACAGGAAACACAGAAGATAAATAAATTATGAATAGCACGCAAGTTTAATGAAAGTTTTTGATTTTATGCTTGTAATTTATTGAAAATAACACTTACTTTCTTTGAATTTAAATTTCCAAGAGACTTCAAAAATGGAGGAGGTTCTCAATTCTTTTTTTTATATGTGTATGTAACGCGATGTCTTCGCTAATCGTGAACCGATTTTAGTGATTCTTTTATTTATTGGTAAGAGTCGTCCCATATAAATTTTATGATAAAAAACCATCCGTCAGGGTGAAGAAATGGGGGACGAAATTTCATATTGGACTTATCATTTCATTTAAACAATACATCCAATTAACTCTCGTCCAATCACTTATCATCTCTTTTCAAAGGTTATATGGAATGGTCTTTTTTAAATGAAATTTCTATAAGATCAATAAATTTACCCGTTTTCATATCATAAAACGGAAATTTTCTCGCGAGAACGTTGTGACTCACCCTGCTGAAGACTCTCAGA
The DNA here is from genome assembly GCA_958496245.1 of Perizoma flavofasciatum. Classification (NCBI taxonomy): domain Eukaryota; kingdom Metazoa; phylum Arthropoda; class Insecta; order Lepidoptera; family Geometridae; genus Perizoma; species Perizoma flavofasciatum. The sequence continues at coordinate 3,477,742 of OY292425.1, read as the reverse complement.
ATGAGTCGAAACTTGGTGGGTGCCTACATCGATAGTAAGTGAAAATTCCCGTTTTTACAATATTAATAGTCAAATTCACGACAGTTTTTTAAATAAAACTTACCGCTGTGAATTCAACTCTGGCCGGGTCTCCTATGAAAGTTCCATCCGGCTCCTGGTACCCAGCGTACACAATTAGCTGGTGGTTCCATATGCGGTAGTCATGTTTGCCGTCAGTGCGTTGCGGGAATATTGTTATTGCTGATCTAAAAGAAACAATTTTATGTAAGCATCTTCTTCTGTCGACTCACTGTCACTCAAAGTTTGTGAGATGGATGTTTGTTACTCTATCACGCAAAAACAACTGAACGGATTTTAATAAAACTTTACAATTATATAGTTTATACATTAGAGTAACGCATAGGCTACTTTTTATACGGGTACCACGTGGGCAAAGCCGTGGCCAGAAGCTAGTAATAAATAAAGACAAAAAGAACAAGTTTTGTAAAGCATAAAAACAAAATGATTATTATAAAAAGATGGCAATAATGAGGATGTACATTTTTAAAAGACGATGTGTTGTGAGTTTAGACTCATAAACTAAAAATACCGTTGAGAGGCAGCTTTACCTAATGTTTCCTTTATTTGTCGCATATTTTATGTGGTTGCAGAGAGCTTCAAACATTCCGCTTGCAGTCGTTACTTCTCTGCAATCGAACACCTGGAAAATTATTCAATGTCAATTCTCTTCAGGCAAAACTCATCCTTTTTAATATTTTCGTTTTTTTACACTGTTATGGCCACTTTAGTTCCATTGAAAGGACTGTTCAAAGAACAAAAATAGACATGATCCATAGTGAATCGGCAGGTTAAATTAAACAGTTCATGATGACCTCTAATAAATATAGTCCCTTGTACATAACCAACGAGCACTTGAATGAAATCTCTTTTATTATAATATGGATGTATGTCTATTTGGCATATGTACTTACAAGAAAGATAGATACTCTTTTGTTAAATTTGTCTATAGATCTAAATAAATAAAACACACATAAGCCTGACCACACACTAGGATTCCCTGTGTCGTGGATATCAGGATCTACGAGTGTCGTGGTACCACAATACCCAGACCCAGAACCGCAGAACATGTGACATTGCCCCGAGCAGGAATCGAACCTGTAACTCTTGCGTCTCAGCGAGCTACTCACCCGCCGCGCCACTGAGATCGTCATCCTACTAATATTATAAACGTGAAAGTTTGTGAGGATGGATTTTTGTTACTCTTTCACGCAAAAACGACTGAACGGATTTTGATGAAACTTTACAGCTTATACATCAGAATAACACTTAGGCTACTTTTTATTCGGGTACCACGCGGGCAAAGCCGTGGGCAGAAGCTAGTCATAATGTTAATACAGTTTACCGTTCAGCACTCATGACTCACCATTTCATAGTAGGTATATAATTATCTACTTGTTACCCAAATGTAGATATCAACTCCACCTTAGTGCAAATGTTTATGAGAAGGCTAATTAATATTCACTTCGTGACATCTCATTCTCGACTTGCTATAAAGCTTGCAACCCTAATTAAAAGTTTGTTGGTTCTTTTTCCGTATGTCACGATCAAAGAATATAGTTAGAGAAGTGTTTCTAGTAGACGTCATTACAAAGAGTTTGGGTTGGATGTGTGGCAATCGATCACTTGTCTACAAATACTTTATCCGGTATCAAGACATAATCATTGTATGGAAATAATCTAGTTTATTAATCACCTTGTCATCCTTAATGTGAATGACCGAAACCAATTGAAATCATTTTTTGCCAATTGTGCCAACGATATTTCGCATTCTCTTAACTTCCTCATACTTGCACCGATGCTTTTTAATTCAACTTCGTTAGCTTATTATTGCCTCTAGATTAACTGCATGAATTGTGTATGTTGGATATTTTGAGTTACCTAACAGTTGCATTTGCGTTAAGTTTAGTTCTAAAAGGTATGTACTTTTCCTCCCAAGTAATTTAATAAGCCTAATCAAATATTGATTTGTGCTTTACTCTTATCCAGGTGAACTAAACTGAAGGGTCTCGGAAAATAATATACTATGGTTTATTTCACTATGTTCACCTAGGCCAACAAATTAAATATATTTTAACTTGGAATGAAAAATCGTATCTGAACATTTTGAACCCTGGCTTCCCCGGGTGCAAAGTGGTTGGGTCCCTAGAATCGGGACTGACACCGCCGGGGATGATAGTCCTGATTCTAGGAGATTCTAGGCAATTACCCGTGCGTGCCCGGGATCCCCTGCCAAAAGTGCCTGGAGGAACAGTGAGTTTTAGTCAGTAAAAGCCTGACATAATCTTCCGCCTGAGAAGCGGTGATAGGTTCACGTAAAAAGGGGTACAAAAGTTTTATACAAGAAAACCTCCGAGCAGGCATGGTTATTGACAACAAGAATTGGTTCGTACCGAAGAATAGCTAAGTAAGTGTCAAATATTTTTGTCAGGGGTTGTGTTCATGGGAAACGTAGTTTAGAGCATCCCTCGGCTAGGGGGGTGAGAAGAGCTCAGTGGCTCGTTTCGGGAGAGGCCTATATCCATCAGTAAACATAGGCTGTGTGTGATGTGGGCTGATGATTATGATGATGTTTTCATATATGTAAAAAACTTACTTGCAACTTTTTCCATTGTATTCGTCCAATGCACCTGGAGGCATTCCGCCAAGCCAACTTCGCTCCAAACACTAGTTCAGACGTTTTGAGCTGGTATGTCCCTCGGTCTTTTAGCTCTTGTTTGACTTCAAGTAACCTCGACAAGTGGGCTTCGGAATTTTCTCTAGAACAAAAAATACATGTTATTAATTATAATATTAAATACGTTTTTTAGTACATATTATTAAGAAAACTTCGTCATGTTTTCTTAATAATATGTACTATCAATATTTTAATGGTCTTCAATATAACAGAAAATATAGAATTTAGCACCATTTGTACCACGACACCCAGACTCTGTGCCCAACCCTAGAAATCAAACGCTTGTACGCTTTACCTTCGCCACAGATATTATTATACAAGTACCTTCGTATAGAAGCAAAATATTGTCCTAGAAAAACTTGTGCATCTTCATAGACTTCTTCTGTTGTTCTTGGGGTGTCTCCTCGATTCGAGATGTCCATAATACTTGACTGGCATACTTTTTCGTTGCATTTTGTATTCTGAAACAATATATTTTATTATAAGTTTGTAATTCAAACTTTTAGGATTATCTACCTAAACTGAACCCTTATACTAAATATATCTACAGTCCGTCTGTCTGTCTTTCACAGAGCAGTATCTTTTAACCGTAAAATGGGAGGGTTTCCCATTTAAAGAACGTTGAATTTTTTTCATTGTTATTTTCCAAAGAACCAAACAACGGAACCGCACATAAGTCTGTTTTACACTTGGCCGGTTTTCTTAGTTTGCAGACTTATGATGAATGAGCACGGACGTCAAAATAACATATTATTGTTAGAGCTAGCTTTTGAGATTATCATTGTCCAGAAGACATAAGTACCAATTGTCTCCACCTACACTACAATTATGCTCTCAGAAATAACTTTACTTGAGTATTCTACTCAAGCTATTGATATTATAGCATTTTAATAAAATGTCTACTACAAATTATAAAATTTATAGTACTAAGTAACTCGACTAAGATATAAAACATAATAAAATTAAATTAGTTAAAAAAAATATTTTACACTGGAGATTGTTCTTAATTTCATCACCTGTTGAATGCATTTCAAAGTGTTGATCGGTGATCAAATATTCCATGTTACTATTTTCCTTGTTAATGAATCAACAGAGTTCTTCATGGCATTGAAACCCCAAGAGTTGTTAATGAATTTAAAACTTCACTTTATGGACTAATGGCTCTGCAAACAATTTTCGCACGTGCGTCTTTGGAAATGAATACCCCTAATTAGTATGCCCCACACAATTATGAAACAGCGTAGATACAATTTAATGGATGTTCAATAAGGAAGACTGATTAATCATTAACTTAACAAATAGCAGGTACTTAGCAATTGACTAACATCATCGCATCATCGGTCGAGAACAAATACTTTTATAGATGACTAAGTACCTACGTTTCTGGGACCTATGCTCTTTAAAAAAATTTAAAAATGTGCACTCATTACAAGCGCTTACATATTAAATTGATCAATCATCTTGTCTTACAGTTCAATATTTTACCTATTCCACAATTTGCGCCATAAATCTGCGTCGTGCGATGAGCTATCAGTATCTGTACGTATAATTTCCATAGTAAGGCTGTTGCCTGGATATTTAAAAATTTTAGCTCTCATCATCAGCTCAACAAATCAAAAATGAACGCGAGTTCTTCATCAAGTAAGTATATGTCTTAGTCAGTGGGTATTTATTATTTGAAATCACAAGGATTATATTTAGAATCGACAACGTTACACCTAAATGATTCTAAGATTGTATAATTGAATTAACTTGTGTGGAAAAGTGAAGGATATGAAAGTTTTCGCCGATTCCTCGTGACCTCAGCCAAAAACCGAAGCCGACAAAAATGACCCGAATATTTAAAACTTGCAGTTTTGTTTTAGTCTTGTACTTATTAATTAATAGTTACCAGTTACAGACGTTTTGTTTGTAGCTGAAGATGGTGAGATCAATTTCGCTTTACCCACACACAATATCTGCCTTGTGTACCCGATTTATTAGTTTAAAAGAGGCAGCAATAACATTGCCAAGTAACTTGCAAGACACCATTCATAACTCTGATTAGTTCCAGTGAATTCAGAGCCGCACGATTGAATTCACACGCGTCAGAGACGTGTTGGTGACGCGATGACGATATCATTAGTAGGAGTTTTTTAAAACAATGAACCTCTAATTAAAACTATTCCTTTATCTTCGTCACAGTGACTTAAATATTGTATAATAGTGGTCAGTATATCCACCCATATAGCAATATATTTTGATTGCAAGGTTTTTTGATTGCCATTAAATTTCTTTGGTTATGCCATGACAAATATTTTATGTTCTGTTATTATAAATCCCTGAAAATTCATAAATTTAAGACCATAAATTTAATCCACGACCTGTGGATGAGAAATTTGTATTGCGTTTTTAGAAGACCTAATACATTATTCATGCCGATAAACTAATTATATAGTTCGGCAATAACTGAAATAGTGCGATAATTATAAGAGCAGGTACGCTTTCCGCTGCGGGACAAAGGTTTATAGACATTTGTACCGGATCTGGGTGTTGAGGTATCCCGGACACAATAAATCCTACTGTGTGATCTGGGGGTCTAGACAAATATAACTTTCTGTTGGCGTAAACGCCTGCGGAGAGATTTAATTGTATGGGAATGACATTAGCTATAGTAATGTCACGTGACAGCTGCCACATTTTACCTTGACAAATTTGCGATAGCGTGACAGGAAAAGTAAGCGTGAGGTGTTTGTCTTACCCTCTCACATATACTCTTTTGTAAAATTCATGAGTTTACAATCACTTTGTATTTTTTCATGAAACAAAAAATGTCTAAGTATCTATGACACAATCAATCTATTGATATCACTATCTTCAATCAAAATACAAGTGTGTCATTAGAGTTCCAAATGAATGACTCGTCGATTCTGGCACCTACTAAAGTTGTGTAATGTCTACCTATGCGAGCATTATTTATTATCAGTTGTTATCTACGAACTAAAAGCTTTTAGTCATGCAGTGTACGTCAAGTAAACAAAGTCTAAATATTGACACGACAGGGTATTAGTATAATGACTGGCTAATCTGGGATGCTCAATCGATATTTCTGCCGCCAAGCAGTAATGCTCGTATTGCTGAGCAAGGTTACGGTAACCGGTTACCAACAGGTGGGCTGTATGCACTTTAGATAAATATACTTACACATATATATTATCTAATTTAACATACCTTCAAACTTATGAATGCAAATACCTAAGTATATCAGACAAATATCATAGATAAAATATATATAGATGGATAGATAATTTTTTTATCATGTAGTTCCCATAACACAAACTCTGCTCAATTTGGGGCTAGATGTGTGAAAATTGGCCAACATTATTTATTTCTAACTACAAAAAATCGAGGAACATATATGGGCTATTTTCAGATTTGCAGATCAGGTGAAGCATTCACTTTTGAACGTCATTGTTTGGTCCATCCTGTATAACCAATATATTACGGTACCGTATATTTGGGTAATACGGCAGCAAAGATGACGAAGCACGTCTTCGGCAGTTCAAGTTCTCACAAAATTAGATGCGCAAGGTAAGATGGTATGCGAAATTCGTGGAAGTTAATTTACCAGTTTATTCTTAGAAATTCGAGCAAAGTGTAGCTAATAGGTACACAGAATACAGAAAAGGCCATGACTTTGAACTTACTTGCTCAAAAGCTAGGAACAATCCTACTAATATTATAAACGCGAAAGTTTGTGAGGATGGATATGTTTGTTACTCTTTTACGTAAAAACTTCTGAAAGCTTTTGATGAAATTTTACAGTAATATAGTTTATACATCAGAATAACACATAGGCTACTTTTTATCCGGTTACCACGCGGGCGAAACTATGGGCAGAGGCTAGTGTTTTAATAACGAAGTAGAAATGCATAAAAAACGATGACCTTGCAACCTGTCACTGGATACTAACTACTTGCAAAACAGGGGCATGTGCTAAATATAATATCTGGACGTACCGCTGACTACCTCTTACCGGAATACGATCAATAGCGTGTAATTTTTTTACCTAACTTGTACGCGAAAGTTATTTTCGTCGTATGATTGAAATACGCTCTGTTATTTTTAAATAATTACTTTCACGTAAGAAGTTAATAGGAAGGAAAGGTTGTTAGCCTCAGTATAAATCTTATATCCTAATGTAATTATGCACAGCAAGGTTCAACATTTGATCTGATACCTGCCGATGAATAACTTTCCATAGACATGAGACGCATTTTTGAATTAATTATTTAAAGATCACTTGATTTAATTAAAAACCACAAAAAAACTACTCTCGAAATGGCAAAGACGTTATTGACACCTATCGTTTACGCTATATTGTAACCAAGTAAGCTCCAGTCTCCGCCCGTGGTCCACCTACATAGTTCACCTGGCTCTACCAGGGGCAATTTTTTCTTCCCGTGATCTACCTCAAGATTACAGGGTGTACCAAGGGTTTTTTTCATACAACGTGCGTATATACATATATTTAAATATATGATTGCGATGTTTTACCTGTTCGACGCATTATTTGAATTCAATTTTGGTCACTTTGGCGCCGATTCTCTATACACCAACTAAACTTAATTTCGACTGTCTCTCTCTTTTACCAGAGATTTCCCCTTTTTTCTGTACACGCAGAAGGGAGATGGCAAGAATTTTACTCTAGTCTATTTAGTTTATGTGTCGCAATTCTTCGTGTTTATCAGCATGTTTTGAAATCGCGACTTGTATGTAAAACATAAATCTGACTAATATGAGAGCACTAAAATTTTCTCTCTAATCTCTTTTTTTTGTTACTGTAAATAAAAGAGTGCGATAGATAAAATTAATTTTAGTTTGTGTTCAAGAGAATCCACAGCTTTATTAAGCTTCGGATATTTTAAACCTCTTTACACTACGAGTTGTTCTACTTTCTCCACTTTTTGGTCACATCTGAAAATCATTGTTGGGTTTAAGTAATTCATTCATTAACGTTGTGTCATTTTTTTTATTTGTGTTAACCAATATGTGGCCACATGTCCAGCCTCATCAGTTGCTACTATGAGATGTTCCCGGGTACAGGTGGTGGTAACTTTTACTTTTACCTACCTCTTCTCTTAGTTGTCGGCCTATGTATAATCCTAACCTCTGTTAGTGTCTAATAAACAGTTATTATATTCTTTAAATTTTTGCTTTTTATTTTAATAAGTTCTTCAATGTTCAAAGATTTTCATGTTCCCACTGTGTACAAAAAAGCTTCACTCAACGCAACCACAAATTGCCACTCTTTTGACTCAAAGGTTCGCTAAGAATGAGGGTTCCCGCGTTCGTTGATCACTGTAGGTAATTACTACAAGTAGCCACTGAAAATACTGAAAATACTTCTGAAAATAATTAGGGATATTTTTGCGCAGAAGCTACAGAGCATAAAGTCACCTAATTAAGGCATGAGGTCAACAGGTTCGATATTCGTCCATCAATTTAAAATAGCTACCAAATGTTATTTCGATACGCTTTAAACTAAATGAGAAATTGGAGTATGACAAACCGACCGTCTTACAAACAGTCAGACAGACGACCATGACGGAACTATAGGGTTTCCGTTTTTTGTTATTTGGTTTCAGAATCCTGAAAGCCTCTTGGAATTTCCTTGTTGAAATTATGACAGCTAATTACAATAGTGGCGCCTACTAATATGTATTGCGTAACTAGGTACCTAGGATTTCCCACATCCGCGTGTCGGTCTTGCGTCTTCCGTGACTTTATTTTTACCAGTACAAAAACTAAATCGGCCAAGTATGAGTTATCTAGCATATTGGGTTCTGTACTATTGGAAATACCTTGTACAGTGGGCGATAGATGTACGAGTACTACTGGCTCAGCGTAATTTTTTGTTTATTATTTCAGAAGCTGACACTTCCGAGCCGTTAATAATTAAAGACTTACTTAAAAACATTGATAATGATATCTTGAACATCTTCCGCCCATTTGAGATACAAGGCCATTTTCGCGCATTGTTTCTGGACTGCACGAAATTCCAACTTAATACCTATAACGGTTCTTGAGAAAAACTTGTCAGAGAGTAATCACGTAATGATACCTACTATAGGTATAATTTGAGGGACGAACCTCTTAAAAAACAATAGCTATAACAATATAGTTATTATTATGGTAACCTATTATCTTGCGCGGTCATTACGATTTCGTTATCGTAATGGCTTTGCAATAGATAGTCGATAAACCTTGATCGATAAAGGGTGTTTTACGATAGAGCATGAAAGTTGATCTACAGCAAAACTAGCTTAGATTAGGGATGGTTATAAGTAAGGTAGAAAATAACTTACTTTTATGTGGTTTGTACCGTGATCAGACCACAATGGCCTGAAAATACTTACCTCCGGCTGTGGCATTGCGCAGCAGAGACTTGCCAAAATATGCTTTTCGATTAACAAGAAATAACAAATGGACAACGAACATCAAAAACCTTTTTCTTATGTCACTAAAGTTATCTTTGATTTGATAGAATATGGCGAGGCAGTATTATATGGACTTTTACTTTATATGGGGGTACAATTAAATAGTTTATGTTTTGATTATTAAAACACGCCTGTATAAATTATGTCTTAAAACGTTTAAAACTAAAGGAAAAATAAAGATTTGTTACACGGGTGAGTTCAAACAAACATAACGAAACTATAAGGGTTCTGTTTTCAACATTCGACTTCGGAACCCTAAAAACATGCTGACTCAATAGCTACGTTGACCAAGGTATTGTTTCAAATTCGTCTTTAGTTCTATTCAAGCTCAGCTTGGTCAAGCGTGAACCATCCTTTAATACAAAGGCTTCAACCATCCGTTTGCCTTGATTGTTTTTGTTGAAACTCATTTCAATTGTTACAACATATTTAAAAGAGTGCTCATTCACGTAATTGACGTTTTAATGTCTAATTTTCTTCTTTGACTAAATAACTCTTTCTCGATGAATGACTTCACCTTGTTTAATTGGCAGTTGACACCAAATAAAATGTGTGGTAAAAAATACTGCTTTGAAAAACCGCTATTATAAACGCGAAAGTTTGTGAGGATGGATGTTTGTTACTCTTTCACGCAAAAACTACTAAATGGATTTTGATAAAACTTTACAGTAATATAGTTTAAGCATCAGAATAACACAAATGCTACTTTATATCCGGGTACCACGCGGGCGAAACCGTGGGCAGAGGTTAGTTAAACATAGTTAGTTAGTTACAAGTGAAGCTAATATAAGAGTGTTGAAAAAACCAGGCGAGTTTGTCAAAATTAGGCAGATTTCTCCAGGTAGGTTGATAAAAAATGTGGCTGTATTATTGATTTTGGAGTTTGATACTACTTCGAATTTTCCTACACAACTTCTTAAACTAGCTACTGCCCACGGCTCCACCCGCATGGTACCCGGATAATGCCGATGGCAGGTAATATTTATAGCCTATATCCACCCGAATGTCCATTCTAAATATTTGTTAAAGAATTTTTGAAATCGGATGTGAAGTTTCGTAGATTACCTCCTACATCCAAACTAACAAACTATACCTCTTTATAATATAAGTATAGATATTTATTTACAATCAGATGCGTGTCCATCATCGGACAATAGAACTATTTCCAAAGAAACAGTCTATTAATAGTCTTTGATTCCACGAGTTTTAACGCTATTCCATTAGATAATTTTCTGCCTACTTACAAGTGTATTGCTTAATTGCCCGGATTGATCAATGCTGGTAATTATAGCCTTCTTATAATCTTATTAGGATTATTCTGCAACTATTGATTGGTTTGTAATAATCGATGTACTGGCACAAAGTTCACAACGTTTTTTGCATGATTAATAAAGAGAAGGACTATTGTAGGCGCTCTGTTAGAGTGACGCGGCCTAGATGTTTCTGACGCTCTAAAAAAACAGTATAAAGTTGTATATCAGTCATGTAGTTCCCATAACACAAGCTTTGCTTAGTTTGGGGCTAGATGATGCTGTGTGAAAAATTTCCAATAATAATAATGTATTATTGTATTAATAAGGGGATAGTTAAAATTTATTGAATTCTTTCTATGTTCCAGTAATAATTATTTTGTTCTACCTTTACCTCACTCGTAGATTTTCTACCTTTTGTCTGAAAACAAAATAAGCACAAAACATAATAATAATTTTTATTTCAGACTCAATTACTTAAATGAAAATTGATGAGCGAAATCAGAGATATTCGGTAATTCAAATGATTATTCGATTGACCAAATATCTGATTCGCCTATAAAATTACACGTTTCATCACCGATCATTAATGTTAACCAATCTCAGAAGTTTGGTTCTCAATTATCTGCTCTTAAAAGATGTTCTTTTGCTCGATGGAGCAGATATCATCCCACATTTAAAATTTAATATATAGTTTTATGTGTATATTTTTCTCATTTAATTTTTATCATCGTCATAGCCGGGAAAATTGGCAAAGTATCAAAGTCCCTAGGGGATCTTATGTTACGTGGTAGCAGTCATAACTGTTTATTGTAAATACTGGCTAATATCTGAATATTCATTTTAGATGTCCGGGTGCGTTTGCATGCTAATGTTATGAGAATTAAACAAATGACACGCAAATAACAACATGTTTCTGAATAATTATTTAAATGAAGAAAAAGGCTTCAAATCTAAATCTAATAATTAATAAGTTGCCATTGTCCCGACGAATTTTTAAACATTTCATAGATGAATGACTGAAAATATTTATCATCATAAGAAAAAATTATAAATTAACAAAACTACAAACTCAAATTGCAATAGGCGGTCTTATTGCTTAGAGGCAATCTCTTTTTTATACAACTAAAGTGCCAAATAAGCATTAGGCCCGCGATTACCGTAACGCATGCGATACCGGAGGTATCATTTCTTCCAGTCACCCTTTGAATAGAGAAGATTTTATGAGATTGTAAGAATGGTCGGAAATGTTGATGTTTATTAAAAGCGTGCTGTAGTCGTCTACAAGGCGACTCTACCATTTATTAAAATAGGTTGGTGGTCAACTTGCACAACTCTTCAATTTGGGAGGGTAACCTCGTCATCAACGGGCTTTCATAAAAATGCCCGCTTTAAATTTCAACGGTCTGAGTTCAAGAAAGTGCGGTTTTTCCTCAGCCGGATTTTCTATTACAGCTACAGTATCAATATCATCCCACATCAGTCCACTGCTGGACATTGGCCTCTCCCAATACGCGCCACTGAGCCCAATGTTCATCTCTTCTCATCCACTTTCTGCCTTTCTAAGCCTTCGATGCCTTCTTTAAGTCACCGTTCCAACTAGCCCCCCAGCGTCTGAACGCAGTCTTCACTTAAAAACTCATTTATTCGTTCGTACTCGTTCTTCGTCGTATATGACCAGCCCACTGTCATTAAGACTGCAGCTTGCTAACCCGGTAAGTGGTGCAAATGCGAGATGTACTATTAAACAAGAAATTTATTCGTCTAGAAATCTCACGCAACCCAACAATTGTCTATTAATTTCAAACTTTTGAATGGCTTTAATTTGCGACGCAAAGACGTTATATTCACTCCACCTGCTAACGTTTGATACGTTCTTGTCTCGTATCATTCCTCCATAATTGATTTTGTTACTGGCGAAGTTAAGGTATTTGCATACCTAACTACAATATAACTTTGCGAACATCTTTACTGTCTTGGTGCTGTTTCGAAGCGATTTTCACACACACAGGGATAGTCAATGTCAAAATTCATTAATTTATTAAAACCACAAGGATCACTTTGGCACGGCGGAATCTTAATGTTGCGATTACATACATACTAGTCTCTGTCCACAGCTTCGCCCGCGTGGTACCCGGATAAAAAGTAGCCTATGTGTTATTCTGATGTATAAGCTATATTACTGTAAAGTTTCATTAAAATCCATTCAGTAGTTTTTACGTGAAAGAGTAACAAAGATCCTCACAAACTTTCAAGTTTATAATATTAGTAGGATAGGATAGGATTTTGAGTGGTTTAATAATTTAATTATTGTGACTATAAATTATTACAGGTGCATGTAGGTACTCGTTTATATTTATCATGTAGAATAGGAGGTACATCACAAGAAAATTGCTTAAATAACAAAAACTTTAGATCCGTAAAAGTACAATGGACGGTCTTATCGCTTTAAACGATCTCTTCCTGACAATCTTTGAATGGATAGGAATCTATAAGATTGTCTGAATGTATTCATTCATAAAATAAATTAATTGTTTTAATGTTTTTTTTTTGATAATTTTAACATTTCAATTGTAAAAATCTTCAATGTTGTGTAGGTCTCTGACTCGTCCCTGATGCTTGTCAGTCGGCTTCAACCGTCTGGGATAGGTTAAAGTATTAATTAAGCGTGGGTCGCTGCGGTCTACTGTTCATGCAATATTTTGTGCTCAAACTTTACAGGTTCATTTGTCATCCCCTCTGAATTATATGACTATGAATTTGGTTTTCGTGTACTCTGTTCGTGTTGGACTTGATTTTTGAGTGTCTTTTAACGATTTGTTCATGATTAAGAAATGATTAAATCAAATCAAAAAAATCGTTTATTTATCATGACAAGTTTGAAACAAATATTGCAAGAGAGATGCTCCTACTTATTCACAGCAGGTTCTTAAAAACTAGAAATAGGTACGTTACCTACGAATAGCACTACTATTTATGCCTACGTATCTATTACATTATTAATAATAGGTACGCAAAATACATTAGCATAAAATAATATAAAAATCACGGTCACAAAGATCTGTCCCCACACTAGGACAGATCTTTGTGACCGTGTCGTGGGTATCAAGATCTAGGAGGACCTACGACAACTCTCAGATCCGAAACAAATATCTGCAGGACATGCAAACATTTGCCTCACCTGTTCGATTTGAGAATCGAGCCCTCGCCTCTTGCGCCTTAGGCGGCGGATAGCCGAATTGAATTTATTTCTTGGAAACTCAATAACGGTTTCTATCTTTTAGGTATCCTATAATCAGATCCTCACATACTCACGCTTATTTTGCTCATTCGGGATGCTTCTTTCGAATAAAAAAAAAGTAAAATCTCCCACAAAAAATGTTTCGGCTAGTCGTGATTCCAAACGATGATGATATTTTTAAAGTTTTACGGGAAAAATAGCAATTTCTCAGAATCAAATTTTATACAACATCAAAATAATCATCAAAATCGGTTAGCAATTGGCGAAGACATCAAATAACAACTCATAAACGAAAAACTAAATAAATAATACAGTTGAATTGAGCACCTCCTCGTTCTTTTGAATTTGGTTAAAAAGCACGATGCTACAGTATTTTCATAAATAGCTGTGCTCCATCAAAGTTTTAAACCAACTGCAACTGCAGTTTCCACTACAAAATAAATAACAATAAGTACCGACTTCAGTATGGTGCAAACCTACACCCGCAATTGTACTTAGGAATTCCAGTAATCTATCTATCAATTTAAACAAAAATCAATTGCCGCATCTATCAACTTGAGAACGACTCGGCTGATTTGGTTGATTTTGTGTTCGTTATTGTCAGGACAAGGTAATAAAAATAACTGACGTGTTCGGGAAACTCATTCATTACTCAAAGTGAACGGTTTCACTTCACACCCGGTCTTTGTTATCAAATTATCACATGCATTCTATGCGAAGAGAACACTTGCCTAATAAATTTCACCCGTAAGACACAATGCTAAGGTCCAATGCTAGACTTTTTGTGATCTCATAGCCTTGGGACGTCCTTACGTATTACGTGACCAATATTTTGGGCCAACTGTTGAATCACAAGTGGGGCAGTTAGCATGTTGATCCTAGTTAGGTAAATTGGTGTAGTTTTTCCATGAGTAAAAGGGCGACGTAATGTCTACGGTGTAACCTTGTGTTTGGTACGCTATCATTATTGTTGCGCAATCATTTCTGAAATGAAACTCAACGTCATTATTACGACATAAAAAGTGGCCTTTAGCTTTTAATCTGGGAAGGAATATTTGTAGCGTACTGCGGGATAACCCTGGTGTAGATCAATGTTATCCCAGTATTTTTTTTTTCATTTATGAATAGCCGTATTCCGAGTCTTATTTTTAGTGGTAGTACTCGCGCCTTTTGTTGATTTTGATTTTATACTGACTGAACAAGAAACACGATTGTACTTCGCTTCATCTTTGTATTCTTTTCACAAACATTTCCGTAAACTCTTCAGGTACAGAGTAAATATTAAAGTGGTGTGATAGATCGATTCACGAGGGCAAAAATAAGTTTCTAAATATTTTTTTTTATCTGTGTAAGCTTGGCACAATCGTACTAATCCTACTATCCTACTAATATTATAAACGTGAAAGTTTGTGAGGATGTTTGTTCCTCTTTCACGCAAAAACTACTGAACGGATTTTGACGAAACTTTACAGTAATATAGTTTATACATCAGAATAACACATAGGCTACTCTTTACCCCTGTACCACGTGGACGAAGCCGTGGGCAGAAGCTAGTACTTTATAAAACGAGTGAAGAACTCTGAGTCTGCTGGACATTCCGTCGCTTGCATGCATGTTTCTAGGTATTTTGTTTGTCCGACGATAACTGCTGAACCGTTAATTCAATCTTGATGAAACTTGACCGGTAAGCAGGTTAAACTAACATTATTTTTTAGTTCGAATATCAGCTTTATCAGTTGGGGGCGTTTTTAAACTATAGGGTCGCGAGATCTCAGTCCGTGACGTATTGCTGTGTTTAAGGTTTATTGCAGATGGTGTAAGAGTTGCAAGGTATTTTATCTTAGTAGAACGGTCTCTTAATAAACTATAGGTTATGAGATTATCATGTTAAAGTTTTTACAAAACTCCATAAACAAACAGATCCTGGGACTGGGATCATGTAGCTAGACAAAATTTATTATTTTTTAATCTTTATTCGAGCATCGTTTTTGTGGATGCACTTTCTACAAACTACTAAATGTGTTGCTACATTTTTCAATCGAGCACAACATGGTTTTGTGTTTAGAAAAAATAGAAAAATGAAACTTTGTATGTATATGTAGTTTGAATGACAATACTATAATTTGGTATCTTGGAGCTGATCTGATGATGAAGCCAGGAGGTGGATAGTGGAACTCTTCAGTGACTACTAGTAAACCCCTCGAGCTTGGGCGCATATGATTCGTTTTGATGAATCCAATAGATTGGGTGATGGAGCCAGAATAGTGGAATTCTGTTTATAATTTTTAGTGCGTCATAAACGCGTGTTTTTTTAACAACACATTAAGATTTGTCTGGTGCTTTCAGTAATGCTAATGACTTTGTTGACAGGTAGCATGTTGACATGCGAAGACTAATAGGTCGATATGTCGACAAGATGCGTCTTGCCTCGTTGCGTTTAATTAACTTTGGTGTTAAATTGTTTGGTGTTGGTGACGGTAAACTTCGTTAAGAAACTGATTACGCTCTAGAACCAAAAGTAGTAAGGGCCGCCGATTAGTGTTTCAATATGCGGCGATCGGCTTGCTTGGATGGGTCAAGTGAAATGCTAGTTACTATAAGAAAAGTGTGACCAAAGTGTGTGTGGCCAAAAATAATGTTTAACCGTACCTCTGACTACCCCCTATTTAGTTTCCTCACTGACCTGCTTATTGAGTATGGATCTGAGGATGTCCATCATAGGGATAACAGTTGTCAGTGTTTTTTTTCTTTTTATGTTTAAAAATCGCCTTTTTAAGTAACTAAAGATTATTAACACAATTTTTTGTCGAGCTTCAGACAATTCTGTGAAAAAGTAATTCTTGATGCTCTGTGATAATTATGGGAGTTAAACATTTGCTTTTCAATTTGTGTTTACATCCCTTAGCAACAAGATCGATTTATACGAATTGTTGAAGACAGCCTCCCAGCTTTATTTAAATTGATTCCCTAGGAACCGGATGCTCATAGATCGATCTTGACATCCTGTCAATATGCCAGCGCCTGTGCGCCTGACGTATGATAACGAGAATTCTTTGAACTCGGTTCGAATATAATTATCTCAGTATTATATACAGTATGTAATCTATTTTCTTAGATATTGACATTCGTTTTACAGAGTGCGATTGGCACGCCTCGGTGGCATTGCTCGAAAGTTTTTTTTTTAACATTATGACTCCATTTCACCTTTTGTGAGGGTTAATAATTGTTTACTGGATTGTTTCTATTAAACAAGCGTAATATTAAACTATTTTTTTAACCGACTTCAAGGTCCTCAATTCGGCAGTGTGTATTTGTAACCTATTTTTCGCGTAATACTTAATAAACATCATCTTCATAAGGAATCACGAAGCCAAAAAAAATTTAGTGGTTGTTTTTTTTCTCAATTTTTATTCAAAAGAGTTTCATCCCAAGTTAGAAAAACAACGTAAGCTCGTGAAGATCTGATGAATGATGATAAAGTAGCTGCAGGATAGAAACCGTAAATTTGAGATTGCAAACGTATCGCGAACATCGCGATTTAATTATTATCAACCAACTTCAAAAAAGGAGGAGGAAATCCTCAATTCATCTATATGTTTTTTTGTGTATGTTATAGATAGATAGAAAATGCTTTATTGCATAAGATAAAACAAGTACACATGCAAACTTAATGTTCATTAGCATTTTCTTCCAGTGTGAGATAGTTGAGCTAAGGAAATTACCAAAATAAGATAAAAAAATATTTAATAAAATAACTAGCCACTTGAATAAGAAGTATCCTACATACTTTTTATGGAATATCTTCGCCAATTGTGAACCGATTTTAATGACTGTTTTTTAATGAGTAGGGTATACTTAAAGGTTTCGATATAAATCTTATGAAAAATTTCCCACTCCTAAGGGTGAAAAAATGCGTGATGTAATTTCATATTGAACTTTTATCAATTTTCCGTTATTTAAAGTCGTTTTTTTTTTAATTTAATATTTTATAAATTATTAATTATTATATACACATAAAATACAAGAAAAAATAGCACTAACAAGAGTTTTGTTCAGCAAACCTATAAGGAAAGAGGATAATTAGTGGACACCAGAAAAGTAAAACTCAAATAGCTTTGTCAAAAGGGAAACCTTAGTCACATCGTAAGATTCATCTTATCTTTGAAGTCGTTAATCATCAATGATACGAAATCCATATCACTATCTGCAAGTATGTTTACTATGTTACGTTTTAAGAGCGCAAAAGATAGTGACTTTAAACTGTCAGAAGGCGTGACTAATATAGTATGTTTTATTATGTAGATATAAGGGTAATTATACATTATATCACACCTGCCTTAACATTGTGGTTTTCGTGTCCGTCGTTCTGATAGGCATGTCTAAAAATACTTAAGGAACACACAAACACACTGCCGTATTTTTAACCGACTTCAAAATATCGTCTTTTTTTAATATTATTTTTTATTAACACACTCTCGTAGGCGTAGAATATAAGCTCTCTTATTCCATGAGCGACGGTCGGGAGCTTTTTCTGAGGGTCCCATCCCTCAAGTCCCTCAAGCCTAGTGACATGGCTAGCCCGACTCCATATTCATCAACGGTACAGTTTATATCGTAAATACTTCATTAAACTTTATTAAAATTCTGGTAAGATGTAGGAAGGTAATTTATGTTCACATTAATCTCATTAACAAAAATGTTGATGGCACGCACGAATATCTGTATTAAAAAGCGGAAATTGTGGTAGTTTTATAGCCTCAAAGTTCGGTTAGTCAACGGTAGTAAAAATTACGCATCTATCGATAGAAAAGGAACGTGAAATAGGTACGCTAGTGGGAAGGATGAAAATTCTAAATGATTATGAATAGCCGTACCTACTTTTCGCGTTTCAACGTTCCTTTTATTAGATCCTTAAACTTTGTACAGGCGTACTAATTTTAGTGATCGAAACTCTAATTCAAATTTGAATCCAATCACATTCTATCTTCTATAATATTTGTTATATTACTTCGTTATTAGGTTGGTACTAAACAGTTCACTTGACCTTACTTTAAAATCAAAGGTTTACCATTTATAATTGTTTGTCGTGATTTGTTTATAGAATTATGCAAATATTAGCCTAAGTGGCCTGCACTAACGCTGTCAATAATGTTTTATTCGATTCCTGCCAAGCAGAACTGTGAAAAAGCAAAACTAATAGAGGAATATCTTTGTACCTAGTAGTTATCTCGAGATCTCATGTAAAAGCTACGCGGAACTAATTAGGTCCTAAAAACTCTGTAAAATAACTACAGAAAGTTCACACTTTACGTTCTTTGATAGGCATGAATCACAGTTTTGTAAAACTCATAGCTTTTAGGTTTCACATTTTTCTGACTCTAGGTATAATAAAATAGACAGACGTGCATATTGGTGACGTTTGATGGTACTTTACTCACATAAATATTTGTAACAGAACGATGGACTAAATATATAATCCCTATAAAATTAGAGCTCACAACTATCGGAACGTTATCATTGCAAGGTTTAAATTGATTTCCAAAAAATATCACCTATCTATCCGATGTTTTAAAGTGATCCTACTCTGTATTTACTCAAACAATAACCAACATGTCCGCTTTTTGAACAAGCTACAAATACTGGCTAGTTTTAGAAATCAGAAAAATAATATTTGCCACGTCCATTATCATACAACTATGTACCAACTCATTATTAGCGTGTTGGTGTCAAATTGTTGAAATATATATCTCTGTGATTTTGGATGCAGAGACAAAATTAACGTATCAAACAAAATCAAAATTGTAATCAGGGCCGAGGTTATTCGAGCTGCAAATAAGTATATTTTATATTTTACAACTGAAGTATTATTATCGGTGTTATTGATCTTAACGATAAGCAACACCTTGGTAATTGTTTCAGTACATTTATTAGAATTTATGGAGATAAAGCATTGCAATATGACTCTATCTAGCAAACAAAATCTATTAAAACAAGACCCAATCATTTAGCTTTCAGGGATACTAAACAATCGCTATTCTATATATGCATAGTTGAAAACTTATAATTCTTAATATTACGACACATTAAAATATAACAAACTATTAGGTGAGGCATATAAAAAGGCGAGCTTAACTCTAAAAAGAGTTCTCTTCCAGCAAATCTTTGAAGAGAGATAGAGAAGTGAAAGAAAATACTACTATATTTTAATAAACTACATATTATACATACCTACTTGAACTACCTATGAATACACATACTAAACTCTGTCAAGTTGGAAAAAACTTACATATCGTGTGACTTCCTCAGTCCGAGAATGCAGTGTATCAAAGTTTTCATCCAGCCCTATGTGATTCTTCAGTCTTATTGGTTGCGGCACAACAACACGAAGGTTCGTTTTCACCGGCTTTGCATTGTTATTGTCTGTTTTCAACTCAACACTTTCACCACTGAAAGGGCACGTGGCTGGCACGAAATGCCCATTAATCTGAGCCATACCATTCAAGTCTTCTTTCAGCGATTCCATTGGATCCTTAAAACAAATGTTGAACATCGGATACGTAATGCTAGCAAGCGATTCGCGATATAACTGAACCGGTTATTGTTGGCTGCATAATATATATGCAGACAGATTGGAAGCCGGAGCTAAACTGATGTTGGTTTGAGGAGGCGATCGGTCTGGGTATTCTAAGCGGAGACCGCAAAAAATATCAACAACGTCATGGGGCGCCCGCGCACACTGCTGGCTGCGAATGAATAAAACATCGCGATTCGCGGTATCACCACGGAGCAAGGTGCACACGTGATCATTATCAGACACTTTACCAAACAAAAAGGTGATCGGTCTATTGATTAGTGTACACTCATCACTATACCTTATAGGTAGGTGTTCAAAAACGCATTGCCTGACTCGATAAGAAAGGCCTCGTCTCTAGGGTATGGACTCTTGAAAACTCGTGTGCAGCTCTTTAATCTATAAGGAAACGTCTTAATACTATGACGTTTCGTCATACATAAAAGAGCTCCGTATAGTCAGATAGTCAGTTTTGCTCTTTTACGACGTGGTATGTGTTAATCTACCAAATTCTGACAATTTGCATTTTTACCCGCGACGCTAGAAGACGGTATTATTTGTTTTGGATAACCCGTTGTTTTTTTCGTCTGTTACCATTTTTGTTCAAAATGGCTTAACCGATTGTAATGCGGTTCAATCATTTACTGCAATCATTTTGCATGACTTCAAGAAAGGTTTTTGATGTTTTGTAAATGTTGTTTTCCTTTTCGAAAATACAAGTCAAGTAGGAGTATAAGTATTTTTCAATTTTGTAAAAGTTGACCACTATGCTTGAAATTAGAATCATTCTAATTCTGATTCTAGAGGTAATGTTCCTTATTCCACCATAAATGGTAACGGTTTTCTGATTCTACTAGAATGTAAAAGGGACTATAGGAACGTTCTTTAAAAACAACCGCACTCTCTGGCGAAAAGCTAAAAAGTATCTTGGCTTAAGCCAAGCTTTCCGCCTATAAAAAGACCTGCAGCGCTGCGGATTGCTTGCCGATTCGTAGGAAGCATAATTTACCTTTAGGCTTAAAGCTTAATGGAAATTATGGCTTTCGATAAGTTCACATAAGGAACTTACACCTACATTTGAGTTAAAAAACTCACTTTGTGCTAATGGAGAGCTCGTATTCATTTAACTCGAGTGCAAACGATGACTGAAAATGAAGCTAGGCAGTGAGTTTAAAGCTTCTTGTACCTAAAAGATCGCGTCCCTATTCTGTTCTTTAAGTACCCATTTCTGCTACCTTAGCATTAATGCAAGGAATCCCTGTATTCCGGTTTGAAGAGTATGAATGTTAGTGAAAATACGGGCACATGATAATTACCTATTCACGATTATGTATCAGGGTTAGCAGCGCGCGAGTGATAACCTCTGGTGTTGTAAGTGTACTTATAGGCTTAGGTAACCGCTTATCAGCAGGTGGACCGTGTTCTTGTTTGCCACTTTATTTGGTAAAAAAGTAGCGTGTCATATATCGTTGCCGTTCTTCTAGCTCAGGACTCTCTCGCCGTGTAGACATTATCATTAATGGCTGCGGCTGCACTTCGGCGTTACTACACTTTTGGCTGGACTAAGGTAACTTGGTAGCTAGGCGTAGAGATGACTTGAGTGGCCTCACTGTTGGTGTATGCAAGTTCTCAAGGCTCCCACTGCTGCGCTATTTTTACGATTTTGTATAGACTCAATACAAAAACACAAATTCGATCCAAAAACGCAACTGTGTAAGGTAGCTTTTAATAAACCCTACAACACTCCAACTGATTTTAATTCAAATAAATTGATCTATCATGTTACTTAATAATCCACGCTTGAAGAATCGGCATAAATTCACATAAAATTTTAAATTAACGTCGTTTTTAAGCTGACGTTATAGATATTTTCCTTGTGATTTCAATGAATAAAAACCTATTGATATTTTTATTTGGTGTAGTTAATTATTTTCGTATTTACCTTTGTTGGCCTTAAAGTCTTGATTACTTTATAACTTTACGAATCTTATCGCGTGGAACTTTCCAACGAAAGAAGAATTTTGGAAATTTTTAGACGGGTAAATATGAATGCTGATAAGTATATTCAAACTGTCCACTTTTTCTGGGGTTTTGAGTCATTTGGGAATACACGAGGATGCAAACATCCTTCAATGACGATGGTCTGACTTTGATGACCGCATCGTTTTTTAGGCATCATTAAAAGCTCTCGATTCGATCAAAAAAGAAATACAACTTAGATTATGTTCCACTAGTATAAAGCTCGTAGCAATGTTACTTTTTAATTGTCTTTCAACACAAATTATTTTTACGACGCGGCTTTAGAATAATACGCATAAAAAACATCCATACTTTCGCATTTATAGTGCTTATGTTAGTAGTATATTATATATAAGCTAATGTTAGTAGTATCCTACTAATATAATAAATGCGAAAGTCTTTGTTTGTGTGAATGTTTGTTACCACGTATCTCCGTAACTACTAAACCGATTTTGGTGAAATTTGAAACGTAGATAGTTTAGGATCTGGAATAACATATAGGCTAATCTAATTTTCGAAAATCGATCCCTAAACGGGGGTTCAATAGGGCGGTAAAGTTTCTATGAAAAAAAAATGTTTGATTCACTCAAAACTCTGTACAAATAAACTTTAAGTAAATAATGAAACACGTATTTTTTATTTCTTCAAACTACCCTATGGGGGTTTGCAATTGAGTTCTAAATTTTGTATAAATTGTAATCCTTGGTTCGATTCATTCAAAAGTTGGTGGACATAGTTTGAAGCCTGGAGACGGTCATATGCTACTTTTATTAACATACCATGCGGGCGAAGCCGCGGAGAACAACTAGTATTATAATAATATAGTAATGAGGTTGGTTCTTATTTCCACCTTTAGTATGATCACCTGCATTTCTCATTAGAATGATCATAAAGCGAGGCACCGCTAGCGAGCAGGTAGGTAGGTAAGTCCCGTAAACCATAACAAATGATGCACACACTGGAATCCATTCATTTGTGACTAATCCGTTCTTGTACCGCATTGCGTTATAAATTATAAAAGTTTAATTAATAAAATGATGTGTGTTTCCGTAGAATTTAATCTACTTGCAAAAACACGGGCATGTGCCTACTGTAATTTTTGGACGTGTTTCTTTCTACTGTTAATTAGTATCCTCAAAGATATTCTCACTGACTCTGTACCTCATGGGAAATGCAGTCGTGAACAAGTTTTTTTTTTATTTCTGTAAAAGACTTTGTCGTCTTTATATAATTTTATATAGAAATTTTAGTTTGATTGTAAGAGTGTGGCTTATGTTTATTTGTTTTTTATTCTGTAGAAAACTTTTGTCATCTATACATAATTGTATATCGAATTTTAGTTTGACTGTAAAAGTACCATCTGTGGTTTCTTTATTTCTTCGTTAGTAATTTGATTACCTATGTTAAAAATCCTATCAGAAGAAATGAAAAAGTATCTACGTGGATACACAAAACATATAGGTAATAACATTTCTGTTATGATATCTACGTGTCCCTCGAATTAAAGGACACTAGTATGTCACATGTCATATTATCAAAGTGATCGTCTGAATAAAGGCCACGCCTTTTTTACCTATAGACTACTAGCTTCTGTCCACGGTTTTGCCCGCATGCTACCCGGATAAAAAGTAGCCTATGTGTTATTCTGATGTATAAGCTATATTACTGTAAAGTTTCATCAAAATCCGTTCAGTAGTTTTTGCGTGAAAGAGTAACAAAAATCCATCCTTACAAACTTTCTCGTTTATTATAATAGTAGGATACTGACAAGTAATAATTCCCGGAAAACAATACTACTTATAAAATGTAGGTACTTATTCCATTCGTCGTACTGCGATTGCACTGCTTAACGCTAACCGATTTACACACATCAAAAAAGTTTGCGATCAGTTTGAAAACATAACATATTTTATATTATATTGAAATGTTATTAAAAATATTATAACAATCTGTTTCCTTAATAAAAATACAACATGAAGATAAGAAAACTTTTTTTTTATTGTAAAAATTAATTAGCATGGAAAAGCGTTTTAATGGAAAAGTAACATATTTTAATTATTTAAAATGATCTCGAACTTTTTCAATGTGTTTTCTTTCCCTACATTATTCGGATTCAGTATCTAATTGACTGGGCTGCAAATCGTTTATATAACACACAAAATAAAACTTCATCTAGGCTTACTTACAATTGATTGAGTGTTGATCTCTGAATGAACAACGTTTACACACACTTTATACTGTTGTATGTTTATTTTTAACGAAAAGATAAACAAAAGAAGCAGGTATGCTTGTTCAATCCAGCATTCAAGGTGAAAATAAATAATGGATTTGACATGTGGATCTTTCAGAAGAATTGAATGAACATATTCATGTTTCTGTGGAAAATGTATTTTGAACTTATACTTTACATATACCTACTTAAATAGCTTGTTTCTAAATACAGTTAGCTAAAAATAGGAAGGTAATAATATATTTCTTTAAAAACACTATTTTAGCACCAATTTTAATTTGTTTTTATTGAAACTAAAATAACATTTTCATTCATAGAATAGAATAGAATATATCTTTATTGTTCACCAGTAAATACAAAATAAACACGAAAAATTAATTATAAGTCAAAGTCAAAGTCAATAGGTAATTATTCATTGAAATCACAAGGATCATATAGAAACGTCAACTTAAAAACTATACGTGAATCTAAAATGTTAAAGTGAATTTACGCCGGTTCCTCGCGCGCGACCAAGCATAGAAGAATCAGACAACAAACTCTGCTTGGTTATTTTTTTCATTTTTTTTATAATAACCCTTATGCCCTTAGCGACCTTATCGCTGAAAGCGATCTCTTCCAGGCAACCTTTGGATGGACAGAAACTGGAAGAACAAATAAGGTCGGCGGCGTACAACCAACATCATAGAGACCGTATTTTCTTATTAAGTTTTATTATCACGATCACAGGGTTTTATCTGAGCTCCACTCTTAGTATTTATGGCATTAACGAGTTTTCGTTATCGCGATAACACTATCTATTATTCAGATACAAAAGCTATTTGAATTAATACACAGTGAATTATTCTGATTCATTCCTAATGGCGTGAGTATATTGGCGAGAAATTTGATGTGATTATATTACTTAAATCATTATCATCAATATTCAAGGCCCGGTATATTTAAAACTAGCTACTACCCACGACTTCGCCCACGTGATACTCGGATAAAAAGTAGCCGATCAAAAGTAGCTCTTACCGTACGGCAGCGTTCGTAAGAAACGCATGTGCTCGACCGTTGTTTCGTTGACTTTCGTTGCAAAAGTGGCCTCTAATCTCTTTTATTTAAGCGAGATAACATATATGTTATTTAAGGCCTTAAAGGTCAATTCTCCGGCATGCCTAAAAGCAAAAGTTCTAAGGGATGTAGCATTGGTTAGTGTTCCAATAAATGGCGATGGGCTTGCAACCTGTCACGTGCAAAACGTAGAAATGTTCTAAATATAATGTTTTTCTGACTACCCCTTACTTGATATCCTAACAGATCTGCGTACTGAGTATGGATCCGAGGATGTTCATCATGAGTATAACAACCGTGAGCGTATTTTAAAAAAAATTACACTAAATTATAATATGCCCGATACTTGTTTTTTCAGACGTATTTTTTTATTTGATTATATTGTTTTAGAATATTATTACGACTATACCACGTACTTTACTATTCTCCTGCTGATATATCGTTGACCGTCATGGATTCCCGTCTCACGACTGTCGAGCATCGTCGGTGCTCATAAGGAAGGACCTTTAAATGGTCAACGAAACGTTAGCAGGGGAATAGTAAAGTACATGGTATAGTCGTTATAATATTCTAAAATGATACCAAAACACGATAATTTTAATTCCTTGATAATATTGATTCAACATTGTTACCAATCGAGCTCACTTGCACTTACTGTGGATATTAAAAATACGAGTAGATAGAAATTGTATTCAAGTTTATTGAAATGCAATGTTTTGCAATAAATTTCACTTCGTTTCAGAATTCAGCCCACATAGAGCTAGACTAAATATTTCCATCGATAACTCGTTTGCTACGTGGTGGGTATTATTCATATACCACTTTTTGCACAAAAAGTACATATTGAAATTCCTTTATAGAAAAATCGGTATTATCCTGGCTAGAAACAGCTGGAAATTATTTTTTGATTCTATGAATTGTTTGAAATGTCACACTTAGACACGGGCAAAGAATAACAGGCTGAAATCTAAGATCTATAGATGTTAGATTGTAACCTCTATAGATCTTAGATCTATCAGTTCAGATCTATTGATCACTAGCATCTAAAAAAAATCCTTAATCCGTAAGATCCGTGACATCCGTAAGATAAAATCCGTTAGTAATCCGTTCATTAGTTTTTGTGTGAAAGAGTAACTAACAAACATCCAACCTCACAAACTTTCGCGTTTATAATATTTGTAATAGGATGTAAAATCGAAATGAAATTTTACTTATTTTTTGTTAATCATAATAGTGTCGACGTGAGTTGAAACTTTTCACGTAGTTAGTTGTGCATTAGTAGTTTCCCATTTCTCAGTAAATCTGACTGTTGACTAAGCATTATAAGATTCATTTTGTGGTCTAGTGGTGATCAAGTAAGGTTTATTACCTTTTCACCAATATAACAGTTGACAGACAGTTATTTGCTGGTCTGCACGTAATTTATGGCATACTCATATTATATGGGTATTTCCTTAAAACTCAGGCCCATTTATTTACCCTGAACAAAGAAATTACGAGTGCCTGGTCTATCTACCTATAGGTAGATAGACCAGGTATAGCTTATTGCTAGCTTATTGATCTGAACAGGCTGAGTCATTTATTTAAAAAAAGATCGATAATGGTCATAAAATCAACTTTTGTGTTTTTCTTAACAAGTAAACAAGGCGAGCTTGAATGGGATTGTTGGAAGGGGAAGCCCTCGGCGAACGAATTCTCTAAATTAAATTCTGGAAAAAGGTCAAGGTACCCTAAACCTAGGAGCTTGTATGAAGAATGTGATGAGGATGAATGAAGCAAAAGCGGTATGCCAGGACGTATTAACAGAGTTAGGATAAGTAGGATTTAGTCAACAAGTCAACCCGTTCAAAAACATTTAACAATCATGTATTTCCACATACACTATGTCGTTTCTACATCGAAGCATCCCTACAAAACGGAAGTCAAAAAGAAAATGCTATAAGGAAACAATTTTCCTTATAAGAAATTTCACGTGATACAAATGTAACGCAATTTTTCTTGTTTTTTCTCCAGATAAGTAAACAAACTATTACAAAGGGTTTGTGTTCATTCTTGGCAGTATTATAAAGTCAATAAATTAAAACTCAGTTTTGAATAGGAAGGAACTTTATTTAAGTATCCAATAGAAGACAATTTATATAGTCATTTAAAGTTTGATATTTTCGAATATAACATTTTCAAACAGCATCTAATTTTATTGCAGATCAAATAGTGCAGAACAATACTTGGCGTGATAACACTTTAATTCATCAATTTTAAAAGATTTGAAATTCGTTACATGTAAATATTCAGTAAAGATAGTAATTGCAATGCATGATATTTATATTAATTAGTTATAGATTTATTTAGGTAACATCAGAAAAGATCATATAGTATTGTATATAATATTAAACTCTCATAATGATAGAAAATATGAATACATTTCTTATGACTAGTTAAAGAATCACAAATTCAACACTCACACATTAGTTAGTAAAAGTTAAGGATTATAATATTACATTAGTTATTGAAAAATCTTGTTTTATTTTAAATGAGATTAATAGCTTTTAGAAATTAAGCTTAACAAAATGTTATACCCCAAAAACAGCTAACAATACTTTGAAGTTGGGTATAATGATATTATCGATTCATATTTTATTAGAATCATCGTTTTTACAAGTTGGCAGCCAAAGATTATAAAAAAATATCACCAAAATAATTATATACAACATTTTTGCAATTTTTTGATTTTAAGATTATAAATTATAGTTGTTTCTACTTAAAAATAATTAAAACTCAATTGTTTATACTGAAATATTAAAATATAAGTCCCGATAATTTGATTATTTAGCTATCTATTCTACAGTAAATGGAATATATCTAATAAATAAAATTTCCCATGCATTACTTAATAATATTTCTAAGCATACCCCTATATCGTTGGACAAAACTGTAGTGAAAATTGATTTAGTCCTTTAAAACACGATGATAAATTTACTAACCCGAAAATTACTACTAAGATTATTAATTATATCTATCATGATTTCGAAATATTGTTGACATCGATTCAAAACGTTATATCAAGTAAGCTGCCAGAAGAATATAATTCGATAAATATTCTGCGTTTGTGCGTTAATTATAATAATAATCACCCTGCTTTGAGTTTAATTACAAATAAATCAGCACTCTTTTTATTTAGCATACAATTTTAATAAAATAAGTGAAGTCTTAGTATAAAACAAATTAGGTGCCTATTTTGTAAAACTTTATTTCTAAATTAAGACATCATCGTTGTACATAATTTATGTAGCAAGCGGCCACTTTGGCAGACATTTTAGCTCCTAAATTTATTTCCAGATGACCAAATTTCCTTCAAAAGCGTTGAAGGAATTAATTGACTTGTTTTATCAACTCAACAGAAATGTTCCCTTTCAGTTAAAAAGTCTGACATTATTTATAGGCAAACCCAGAAGAAAAAATATATATTTATAATAATTAAAGAAGCAATATTGGCACTATCTTACTTATCAGCCTTGCTAAAATTATCAACATTCTTTAAATAGATTTCGGAAACGAAATAATTTCATAGACCGTAGACCAAAATATGTAATTTTATCATCAATCATTAAAGGTAAATATAAATTTAATATAGTTGAAGAAAGTAAATTGACCTAGAGTATTAATAATAAAAACTGTAGGTCTCTAAACGATAAAATCTCTGATTTAAAAAACTAATAAAATCTAATCTATATATGCAATATCGTTAGTTGAATGCAAATCCAGCATAGCAGATATAGATATAATACTAAAGACTTTTTACGACTATACGTACTTTACTATTCTCCTGCTCCGTGCTCGCGTGGTCGTGGACGGTGCTCATGAGGAAGGACCTTACGGTAAACGAAACGTCACCAGAAGAATGGTTAAGTACTTGGTAAAGTCATAATATATCATAAAATGGTACCAAACCACAATAATTCTATGAATATTAAGACTTGGTCGTTAAGTAAGCTTGGTGGTGTGGAACCGAGAGGACCGCCGTCATGGCTGCGCGGCGACGCGGTTCCTACGGGCGGACTCGCGGGACGCGCTGTGCACCTCGGCTGTGCGCAGCGTGATGCCAAATATATCCTCGTGGTAGCGGTTCTCCTCCTTTAGATAAGACATAGTACTCGTAAGAATAAAACACGGCTACATCTACAATATCCATGACGAACATTCTCAGATCTGCACTCAGTGCAAAGAACCGCGAGGTTACCAAGTAGGTGGTAGCTAAGAGCATTTCTAACCATTATAATTGGCCTACGTTTTGTATAGTAGTTACATGTCATTTTTCAAACACATCGCCGTTTTTTCGAACAACACTAATGTCATTATTTCGAATTTTTGGTTACATAAAATCATCAAACCAAAGTTTTTTCAAAGTGAGTTATGTATGTTTTTGTAATATATAGAAAACAACGTTTACCTTAAGCATAAACATAAAGTTCTGCGCTTGGTCATCTGTCAAGTTTCCGTGCTTCTTAATTATGCCTTTTAACTTCTGGTGAACGTCTTCAGCCATTTTGCAGTCTCCACAGACGTAGAAATGCGCTCCTCGATTAATGAGTAAATCTTGAATTTGAGCACCTTCTTGTTCGGCTAAATCTTGAACGTACATCTAAAAAATATTATCAACTATAAATTGACTCACAAAAAATAGTTTTGCTTAAAATGCTATACAGGCTTGCAAAATTGAAACACTCAATTTATGGATGTTAATAATGTTACTAACCTTTGGAATACCCTGCTCTCGAGAGAGTGCTAAATATGCTTTCGAGAGGACTCCGTCCTTCAAAGCCTGCTTTTTCTCCTCTCTGTACAAATCCATGGTATTCGTTCGGCATCCGAAGAAAAGCCATACTGGGCCAGCATTCTGACGTGTGCGGGAATTGAGCTGCGCTCTGCGATGATGCCAGAAACCACGAAACGGAGCAATGCCAGTACCAGGTCCGATCAAAATGAGAGGAACTGATAAGTCTTGGGGAAGGTGGAAGTTGGGAGCGCTGGAAAAAACAAAAAGCTTGTAGAAACATTTCGGGTTAAGAGTTGAAATAAATAAGGTAATAGGGCTTACCTTCGAATGAAAAGATGTACTTCGTCACCAGGCTTACGGTCCATGAGATAGTTTGAGCAGACGCCGTAATGAACAGGTCCTTCACCATCTGAACAGAATGACTTCATGGCATTCAAAAATAAAAGTGAACAACCTTCTGTGTCACTAATGTCTTTAATATTACCCGAACATATCATTGTTTAGAACGGATGTCGGGGTTAGCACAAAAATAGATTGTAAACCCGATTACAGTGAAATACGTTTAACGTACATCGTGGGAATCGAGAATAATAAACTATGAGACATTAATGCATTGCATTGTTTATGAATTGGGTAAAGCTGTATAAGTAATAGCGTCACAGTTCATAATACTAGAGGAATCTGGTGAATCATATTCAGTTATAATAAGGGAAAGGTATATCAAATTTATTAAAAGCTGTCCCAGAATTTTCCTCGAGTCACGATGTATTCTAATCAAGAAACCAAAATTGTTAGGAACATAAAAATCCAAAGGCCTATTTAAAATTCTGAATAAGCATGTAGTTCTGATATTTTGGAAAACATTGTATATTTCTGACCTTGAGTCCTATAATTTACTACAGCAACAGTCAGATGCAGTCTTTTCGGGTGAGCGAGTGGTGATGATGAGATTGAGTAGAATCGTGGCTGCAAAGGAGACAGCAAGGCAGCAAGCAAAGAGGCGCTCGGCTTCGTAGACGAAAACTGCTCCAAAACTTCTGGTAATGTTGGGAAGTGGAAGTGTCGCCAATCCTCGTACGCAGCTGGATCCTGGTCAATTTTTTATTGAATTTTCAAACTAATATTATTTCAAAAAAAAACAATGAAATCATATTAGTTTGAATTTGATTGTTTTCTTATTCTTAATCAAATTAGAAAACAAGGTAATCCTTTCATGTTTGTTCAAAAGTCAGTTTGGTTATGTTGACTATTTTTAGAACAATGATGCGAAAAAGATAACAAACGAAAAAGATAGTGTTTTAAAAATGTTGTGCCTATGTGCCTACTAAAAATTAGATCATGCAGAACTTTATTTAATTAAGATCGTAGGTCTAAAATCTTTTATCTAATTATTTTCGCACACACATAACAATCAGATGGTGCCTGTGTGTGTGTATGTGCGTTCGTATTTTGGGTGTATGTATTACTTACAGTAGATAGATTGTTGAGTTTTTCCTTTTCTGCAGCATTTTCAGTTGTCGTGGCCAGATATTGTAGTAGAATCGTTGTAGGTGGGGTCGTTATGTCCAGGAATCTTGTGAAAAGTTCGCGGACACTTACAACTGGAAGTCTCTCGTGCGGTTCCCAGGATTTTACTGGACCTATGAAATTACCATTGTATTTTAAATCTTCTATGTCAACTTATATGTTTATTTTATCTTATTCAATTAACCTTTTAGCATTTACAATTTTTAAAAAGAGCTAACTTACCGGCAGACGTGTGAGTTTCCTTCATAAGCTGTAGTTGAACAGGTTCGTCATAGTCATCGATATCTTTCATTCTGGACAGAAGGCTCTCTACTAACTCTTTGCGGTTGCACGCCATTATACCTACGTGGTCTCCTGGATCGTATTTGATTTCACCCTGTAGATTATGTTTCATTACAATCTTTGTTTTACTTTAATTGCAACAAGATCTAAATAATTATCAAATTTTTCACTCTATTACTATTGTTGTTTAAAAACGTTACCTTTGGTTCAATATCGATGAAGATAGTTGATCTCTCAGCAGAAGCGTCACCCAAGTCCTTATTAGCCTTCACAATGCAAGGTACAAACTGTTTATTCACAGCAGATTGCAATGCCTTGACCAAAGACGGTGAACGAGTCCCAGAAGTAGAGAATCGAACCGTTTCTTCACTGAGGGTGACGGAGCCTAGAGCTCGTTTTGCCTCTTGAAGCGTTTCGTCGTCGTCAAGACAGAATGTTTCACAGGCAACCTAGGAAGATAAACATTTTACGATCATGTCAAATGGTGGTATTGTTTAGACAATTACAAATGAATTATCAGACTTCTACAATTAGCATTACGCGAGACTATATTTTAGTCAGCATTAAAAAGACCGAAAAATCGTGGTCCATTACTAAGCGTTTCTGAGAAACGTTGGTCGCAGAGACTCACTTCCAGAAGGCCTTATCGCTCGCTACAAGGTTAGTTCCGTTTCGAACACATAGCAATGTATTAGATATTATCTCTTGATAACGGTAACATGCTTTGTTATGTCACTTGTCCAAACTACCTGTACGTAGGTTTACATACCTTATTAGGTCACCTTGACTTAATGAATCATACTAACCTACAGTTAGAAGGAAAGACCTTAGGCTAACTCTGTGTAGATAGCATTGTTTCTTACCCGCGGTTACGTTTGCACCATTTATTATTTCTAAATATTAACAAAGGTTTTATTTACAAATGTCAGTTAATAATGGAAAAGGGTCAACTGTTTTCAGTTAAAAGAGAGGATTTATTCACAACTTTTCATCGTGTAGATGGAATAAGGTGCCAACAATAATTATCACTTACATTGAAAACTCCGGAAGCCCACTTCCTAAATGCCTGATCCTGTCCGCACATCTCATCGCCCATGGCTATCTCATGGATCCTCTCGCCTCCTAGGTCACATAGCAATTTGTCCACATATTTGCCGAAGTTGCAAAAGTTTGGGTAGGCACTAGAGCCGAGCGCGAACACGGCAAAGCGAACGTTGCTGAGTGCACCAAAACTGTCTATAGACGTGGCGTCTGTTGTGCTTCCTGAAATTGAATTTATGATCAACTAGTTGTTGCCCGCGGCTTCGCCCGCGTCGTATGTTGATAAAAGTAGCATATGACCGTCTCCAGGCTTCAAACTATGTCCACTAACTTTTGAATGAATCGAACCAAGGATTACAATTTTCCATACAAAGTTTAGAACTCAATTGCACACCCCCAAAGGGTAGTTTTGAAAAAAGAAAAAATACATGTTTCATTATTTACTTATTTATACAGAGTTTTAAGCGAATCAAACAATTTTTCATAGTAACTTTACCACCCTGTTTAACCCCGTTAGGGGCTGGTTTTCGAAGACAAGATATACCTATGTATTATTACAGAACATAAACTATCTACATTTCAAATTTCACCAAAACCGGTTTAGTAGTTACGGAGATACGTGGTAACGAACATTCACACACACAGATTTTCGCATTTAATAGAGGTATATTAGTAGGATAATAAATGCAAAAAAAAATCATATATTTCTTATTTATGCCACCAAGCAGTAATGCTCCCATTGCTGTGTACCAGCAGCAGTGTATGGGAGCTGAAATTACAGGTTCTAAGACTTTTCATGATTCAGGGTGCCAGGCGCCAAGCAATGCCATGAAAATTGTTAACCACACGGTAATGTAAATTGTTACACCTGCAACTCATTGCAGGGAGGCTGGACACCGACTGTGCCTTCATAGAGCGCTGGACGAGAGAGCATATTGTGCACTCGTAAATCCAGTCGCTTCATGTACCTCCTATCTAGAAGTTACGTAGTTTTTATTTTGTTTTATAGTCTTCTTTATATTTATGGGCAATATTATATTATGACGACCTCTGTGGCGCAATGGGCGCAGGTCCGCCTAAGACGCAAAAGGTTGCAGGTTCAATTCCCGCCGCGGGACAAATGTTTGTATTATCTGCAAATATTTGTCTCGGGTCTGGGTGTTTGTTATGTATAATATGTATGTATTTACAAAAAATATATATATAAGTAGTATATCAGTCATTTAGTTTCCATAACACAAGCTCTGCTTACTTTGGGGCTAGATGATGCTGTGTGAAAATGTCCAGAATTATTTATTTATTTATTTATTATACTGTAATTTGTGTTTTGATATCATGTAATAATTAATGTCTGAAATAAAAATTATTGAATTGAATTGAACTGTTACAAGCAATCATTACCGCTTGAACGATGCTATTTGTAAGAAAGGAGTGAGACTTAGTTGACGGTTGACAAAATTATATTAAAAAAAAACTGTTATGCCGACCACATATATATTACTAGCTTCTGCCCACGGCTTCGCCCGCGTGGTACCCGGATAAAATGTAGCATTCTGATGTATAAGCTATATTACTGTAAAGTTTCATTAAAATCCGTTCTGTAGTTTTTGCGTGAAAGAGTTACAAACATCCATCATCCAAAACATTCACGTTTATAATATTAGTAGGATAGAATGTGGGATAAAATCAATGAAATTATTAACAGGAGGGCAATTTGCCGTTTTACACCTACAACCTACACGGCGAAACTTTATTAAAAAGGTTGAAGATCCTTAAGTTTAAAAAAAAGTGCTGTCGCTTTAACTTCCAAGTAAGGTAGTATTGCTTACATAGCTATTTTGCTATTATTATTTTTTTACATTACTTATTTAAGTAATGTGATGATTAGTATGCAAAATGATAAGACCCTACTCCATTAAATAGATTCAAAGTGCCGTTTCCATAATTTTTAGCATATAATATCTTAGGGGCTACTCGTAACAGTTCACAGAGCTACAACGGCCTTGCTTTTCAAAACGTGTCTCACGTTATTGACAATGATCAAGGTCAAGGACCCTTGGTTTGATACTATACTCATTATTTTTAAAACTGTTACATCACAAGCAGTTGCATCACTTGTAAAAATAATCTTCAATGTATAAAAACTTAAGGCGATATGTACACATTTTTCAAACGACACTCTAACTGAAAATACGCGCAGTAGAGGGTGATGGGTTCATGCACGAGAGCGAAAACACAATTAAATTTGCCTAGAAATATTATAACACCTGTTCCATAAAAAAAAACCTTTTCTGTTGTTTAAGTACCGTGACTACCTACTGAATAACATGAACATTACCCGTGAGTATTTTCAAAGGGAAGTAAAAGGGATTTTAAAAGGGCCAATTTAAAAAATAAATCTGCCGGGAAAGGTTTCCATTATCGTGTTTCTGTATTCCATTTTCATCCTTGTTACATTACATACTCAAATAACTGCATATATATCAAGTTTGTTACTTGACCGTAACTGAGTAAGCCTCTGATGTTGATCAATCGCCTTCACTTAGAACTTAAACTGAGTAAGCTTGTGATATTGATCAATCGCCTTTACTTAGAACTTAAACTGAGTAAGCCTGTGATGTTGATCAACCGCCTTTACTAAGAACTTAGGTATTTGTACCTTTCAAAGATTCCAACCGACTCAGTTTCTTCTGTTTTTCAGCCGCATATCTTTGCAATTCAATTTGACCGTTCCCTTTTATGAATGACTTTGGTGTTAATATTTGGTTTCTGAAAATGGCAAGTTAAAGTAAAAAAATTGCCTTTTGATGATTTCATTGTTTCATTGGAGATTTATTCCTTACCCAGAGTTTTCTTCGATTTCAGAAGCGTACAGAAGTTCACAAAGATGTTCACCGAAAGCCTAGAAAATAACAAGTAATCATAAAAAAAAGAAATCCGACTGTAGTTTCTCTATAATGATTCTATAATCTTTTCCTTTATACAATTTATTAAAAAAATACACTTTGTATTATGATATCCTTTATGACTCTCTAAGCTAAGACGAATCCAATGACACCACATTTATCTACCCGGTTTTAATGTTTTTTTAGACCGTAAATTGTTTTCGTGTATTATTTTTTTGACACTATATTCTATGTTAGTCTTGTGATCAAGACGAATCCGATGACACCCCATTCACATCAAAATCCATCAAGCCGTTTAGGCTACAGCGAGAGCCAAAGAAACAGACATACATACATACAGTCATTCATACAATGCTTATTTTCGCCATTTAACTCCTAGATACCTATCTCTCACTGGCCACTTAAATATTTATGATAAATTGAAAGTTTTGAAAAACCCATAAATTAACATGGGGTAAGGTCTTAGGAGCCTCGGAAAGAGTTGGCGAAAATGAGGGTACTTAAAGAGTAGGCTTTTAAATAATTAATGTAAATTACACAGAACTTACAATGCCATTTTCCGGTGCATCTCCATTTCCGAATGTAGACGTCACAACCAGTAAGAGAGCTTCGTGCTCGATTGATGTTATATCATAATCCTCCATACAATAGACCTGTAAACAAAATCCTTTTATTTTTGGACTTATGTCTAAATACACAACTCAGATTGCTACTACTCTTGAGTAAGTAGCAATACGAATTTCGAACGCCATGTCATTGGATTAAAGTTATAACAGCATATATAAAAAAACATAGCAAAATGTTCATTTTTCGTATTTGCACTCTTCGCTAACTTTAAAGTCAAGTTAAACCCCTATATTCCCTCTTATTCATAATCATTTAAATTCTTGCTGTTTATTGTAGTTAATATTTTTTCCGACATTTTAGAGTTCAAAACATTTGATATGTCGTTGTCGCCATTAAAATCTAACTTTCTGCCAAAAACAATATTTGTTCAGAATTTTTTACAGAAAAGTTAAGAATATTTTTTCGAATCCGAAGAAACTAAGAACCAAAACAATATTTAGTTCATAAAGTTTGAATGACACGATACCTTCCGGATGTTACTTAGATTTAATCTGTGAAGTGTTTTCTGATTTTTTCTATTAGGTACTTCATATAGTCCAAGTACCTACTCGTTGATCCAAGTTTAAAATATTCTCGTCTCTTACTATCAAGTGTCTTTATAGGTGTCAGGAATATTATTAGAAATTTAAACCAGAATTTATACTTGGCTTCAACTATTTCACTTATTTAAAGGGGTCAGAGTTGAGAACAAACTTTATCATTGCTCCAAGTTTTATCACTCACCTGAGCATTGAAAGCATGCCCAAATATAACCCCTAACTCCTTAGCATACTGTTCAGATTTCCCAGTCTCCGTCGCGTACAAAACTGTTGCCTTGATTCTCTTGGAGAGGGCTCTTCCGAAGAGCTTGGAGGTAAATTTTACAGCGCGAGCTATTTGCTTGAAGTGAAACTTCCTGTTGATGGGTCGTTTGCCCGTGATCGGCTTGGATTTTTGCCACTGGTGGGTCTTCCATGCTGGTTCCTGAAGTTTTCAAATTGATTCAGACACTACTATAAAAATACATTATTTCTACATACCGAGCCCAAATCGCTGTTCCTTGGTGTGTACATTAATCTAAATAGGTACCATAAAGTATTGGTACCTCCAATGAATTAAGAAAATTATTGAAATGATTCATTCATTTGAATGAATGAAATGAGGAAATGAGATTTTCCCTGGAACTACAAAGTATTTAGGTATTTAGGTAAGGTACTCTGTGGCACAGCTGACCTCAGAGTAGTGTTATGTGAAAAAGCTTTTTTCTTATGACACCGGTAGTGTCACAGGAGAAAAAAAACCTATAGCGCAACCGGTTATACCAAGCGGTTGTGTCATGGGAGATAAAAGGTGTTGATCCTCGTGTCAAACTTCACTAACGAATAATTACATATTTAAGCATTAGAGAAGTGCAGTCATTATAAAATTAAGTTACAAAAACCTTTTCACCGTTGAAAGTTACCTGATATTCGTATGACGGTTTCAGATAATACAGAGCCATTTCTTGGTGGAAAACAGGTGTGATGGATCCAGACATGGGAGGCACAATCCATATCCAATCCGCAGGACAGCCTGATCTATTGAATGCAAACAAAATTACATCTTTTTTCTTGAATCCAACCATGAATCCATCCATATAATAAACAGAAAAAAAAATATTGAGATAAAAAATATAATCTGATTGGAAAAACGGGGATTTTCACGTAGCACACTATCGGTGAAGGAAATATATTATTTCTGTATTTTTGGAATAAAATATAATGAGATCAAGAAATAGTTTAGGTTTAAGTTTAGGTTTAATAGTTTAGCTTAGTTTGGGGCTAGATGATGCTGTGTGAAAATGTCCAGCATTATTTATTTATTATAAAAAAAAAATGTAATGGAATTGTATTGAATAATAATCACCTGGCATTTCCTAACTACAAAAAAAATATGTTTTCATTATTATCCATCTCGGTATTAAACTACCTACTGGTACTTGTGAATTTAAAATAATATCGCTCAATTTGCATTCAAATTTTTGAGCTATGCTAATTTGTCAATCTACTTGAGTAATATCAACAATAATAATATTATATCGCCCTTTTATTGGTCAATCATCCTACTACTATTATAAATCCGAAAGTTTGTGAGGATGGATGTTTGTTACTCTTTCACGTAAAAACTACTGAACGGATTTTGATGAAACTTTACAGTAATATAGCTTATATATCAGAATAACACATAGGCTATTCATATTGTAAAAACGGGAATTTTCACGTACTGCACTATCGGTGAAGGCACCGACTAAGTTTCTACTCATTCCGAGAGTCTTCATCAGGGTGAGTGGTTGCGACTTTCTCCTTCCGCATCGCGCCGTGCACTACATCCGTCCGTGCGATAGTCCGATAGTGCAGTGAAAATTCCCGTTTTTACAATATGAATAGTCAAGTTCACGATAGTTTTTGGAATAAAACACATAGGCTACTTAATCCTGGTAAAATGCGGGCGAAGCCGTGGGCTGAAGCTAGTAGATTCATATTGAAAACAACAAGATGGTGAGTGTACTAACTGAATCGCAACAATATTAATGAAACAACAGCTGTTAATAAAACTTGTTCAAATTAGAGAAGTTAATAGTTTGAAGCTTGGCAAAAGTGCTTAGGCCTTTACAACCTGCTGGAGTGCCAACTACTCACAAATAATCAAGGAGTAGGTATCATAACCATAAGGAATTATTGCAATGTTATTAACTACTAGTCTCTGCCCACGGCTTTACTCGCGTGGTACCCGGATAAAAAGTAGCTTTTGTGTTATTCTGATGTATAAGCTACTAGTTGTTGCCCGCGGCTTCGCCCGCGTGGTATATTATTAAAAGTAGCATATGAACGTCTCCAAGCTTCAAACTATGTCAACCAACTTTTGAATGTATCAAACCAAGGATTACAATTTATACAAAGTTTAGAACTCAATTGCATGAAAAAAAAATTGTTTGATTCGCTCAAAACTCTGTACAAAAAAACGTTAAAGTAAATAATGAAACAAGTATTTTTTATTTTTTCAAACTACCCTTTGAGGATGTACAATTGATTTCTACACTTTGTATAAATTGTAATCCTTGGTTCGATTCATTTAAAAGTTGGTGGGCATAGTTTGAAGCCTGGACACGGTCATATGCTACTTTTATTAACATACCACGCGGGCGAAGCCGCGGGCAACAACTAGTATAAAATAAAGACGAGCGTTATAAAAGATTTGACGTATATAATATAGTATAGCAAACCAAGCTAAATTCCTGGTTACTGCATGTTGTATAGAATAAAACCGCGTGTGACATCATAAAATGTAAACAGCATTTCTGGATAAAACATGCAGAATTGCCTTAATTTTTCGCAAGGTGCATTTATGTATTTTTCTTTGGAAGTAAGCCATTTAAAACCTACCTATCTAATAGTTCCCAGTGTCCTTTAAAATGGCACCTTCAAAAGTGGAGAAGGTTAATTACAGAGTGAGTTAACATTTTAAGTTACTCCTTGGCATTTTTTAACAAGCTAATATCTGTAATTGAAAGTTTCATCAAAAATATAGATTTTTTATTTACATCATTTTTACTAACAGAAAACGTACGTATCTAAAAAAGGGGAGAAATTTAGATCTAAAACATAATTAAATAATAAATTTTGTGCATGCGGTAAGGTGCCAACGCTAATAAACCATCGTACCAGCATGCGCTAGAGCAATGGGCTTGCAGCCTGTCACGTGGGATGCTAGCTACTTGCGAAAACGAGGGCATGTGCCAAATATAATGCTTGGACGTGCTCAGACTACCCCTACATGTTAACCTCAAAGATGTATCTGAGGATGATCATCGTGGAGAATTCAGTTGTGAGCGTGTTTGTTTTTTAAGGTGACATGGGTAATAGCGGCATTTCATAGCTATAAGGCAAAATAAATATTTCGAGCGAGGATAGAACCAGACCTCTTGTCACCAACGGCGTCATCTAAAAGAGGTGTATAGAGATCATAGACAAATATTTTTTAAATCCACGACTTCTTTTCAGCAAATATGTATAAATATCCTGCAATTTAGTCTAGCTGTTATAATAGTGAAGCTGCAAATCAAAACAGTCACACGGTAGATTACATTGTTTACGCTTATGTATCCTTATGAGCACATGTTTGCTGTGGACGCATTCAGGTTTATGCGAAATGAGGGGCACATAATAATTAAAGTCTGTTTTATAGGTCAATGTAAAAAACAGAACATTGTTCAGTGACTATTGGATTGAAAGTTCATTTGAGAGACTTAACTTTATTTACTGTAGATATTAATAACTAGTTTGTTTACGCAAAACCTCGGCCTGCCTACCTATCTGTTGCTATACCCTTAGACAGGGTTCATGTGAGATACCGACCTATAAACACCATCTATGTACCTACCATGTGAAAGCAATAAATGTATTGAGTATTGAAAAATTTGAACTGCATTGCTTGGGACATGGCGACCCAGACTTAGATAGCTAGATTCTTTATTCATTATTCTTTACTCTTTACTGTACACATAAATTCACATATAGATATTAATAATTTATGAGACGTTAAATGAGGGGCACAAAATCATTCATAACATATAAAAAATATGTTTATATAGGTCAAAGCAAAAAACAGAACATTGTTTAATAACTATTGGATTCAAACATTTGAATTGCATTGCTTGGGACACGGCGTCCCAGACTCAAGTAGGTAGATTCGTTATTCATAGTTCTTTATTCTTTATTGTACACACAAATTAACATCTACAATAATTTATACGACATTAAATTAAAAAAAGCAACTTTAAATGACGGTAAATTGATAAAAAGACCAATATGAAATTCCATCACATCTTTTCACTTGGGAGTGAGTTTTTTTCATAATATATAATATGGGACCACACATTTTCAACAAAAGAATACATAAACAAAAGAATCATCAAAATAAGGTTAACAATAAAATTAGCGAAGATATCAAATCGTAACAAACACACTATTTATTTATTATTATTTCTTTCTTTTATACTTTTTTGTAGTTCTGTTTTTATAATTTATGACCAGTAAGTACCTAACTGATGTTACGTTATAGTATGACGTCAACCAAAAAAAAGGCTAAGATTTAAATTATATTTAAAAATGTAGCTGTGAGGTTGATATATTTATAAGCGACTGAAATGTCACGTGTTTACATATATAACTTTAGCTGAAGAACACTTTCTTATAAAAGGCTGAGTAGTAAATTTGATTGCTTTTAGGCATTTCATCTCTGTAATTTTAGTATCTAGAGCAGTTTTAAACATAGGGTTGCCTCCTTGAATAAGAAGGTAAGTTCCCCCGCGGATGTTACCTTGATACAGCCTATACATTGTCCACTATTTTGCTATTATGATACAACTGAGTTGCAAGGACCGAGCGATGACAGGTTAATTACCGAATGCGGCTGGTTGTAATTAATTTTCGGGCTTCGCATCCGGGCGTGTTTGCAAACGTGCTATTGACAAATAATTCACTTTGAAAATTGTGTTGTCATCGTAATAATGAGAAGCGTACCTATGCCGTAGGTGATACGATTATTATAATAATCCAATTTCCTTTCAACTGCATTACTGAGCTCAGAATAGGAAAATAAATCTTTTTATTTGACAAATTGAGTTGTTTTAAATTTGATTGTATCTTTTAATCTCAGTTAGGATTAGGTAGGTATCTGATGATTGATGACGATAAATCAAATCTGCTAGAAGGATGTTGTGAGGCATTCATATTTTTGGCAATGACTTCAAATGTTTACCATTGACAACGGTATTTCCAACGAATACGGTATCTTAATTAAATTATCATATGTATTGTCTAATTATCCATTTAGTTGATAATTAAAATGCTAAAAATCTTATTATTTAACCTCAATCCGGATGTTTATCGCAAGAACTTGTTGAGTTCGTGCTCTATAAAACTTGATTAAGTGTTACCGGAAATTGTGACGACTTTCTTTTCGAATAGTGAGAACTTGCAATGACAATAATGATTATGCAAATACCGTTAGTTACTTAGGTAATTTTACCATAAATTGAAAAAGGCTTTCTCAAAGGTCAACTTTGGATCCATTCAGCACACTGTATTTTTGCAAGACAATCAGCTTTTTTCTCACTTTAGAACAGACAGCGCCACAAAGAGTCACTTATGATTTTGTGTTTGTGTGTTTGTTTGTATGTGACTTCCGACTAGCCTTACTGAAAAGCATCGAGATCGTCACGCCAACTTTTTCTAAGCCTGCCTGGGTGGCTCGGGAATCACTTGCTATATGCAAGTGACGACGTCTGGGGTGCAGTGGGCGAAGGCCCGCCTGATACACTGGAGGTTGCGGGTCCGATTCCCGCCACGAGACAAATGTTTGTCTCAGGTCTGGGTGTTTTCTATGTATAATATGTATGTATTTATAAATAAAAAAGTATATAAGTAGTATATCAGTTATGTAGTGCCCATAACACAAGCTCTGCTTACTTTGGGGCTAGATGATGCTATGTGAAAATGTCCAGCATTTTTTTTTTAAAGTGACTTGGTGTGGAATAATTTGGGGGAAACCTTTGCTCAGCAGTGGAAAGCACAAAAACATAAGGGGAAAAATACCAATATATTAGATAAGTATCTTAATACTAAAATGTTAGATAAGAAGCTAAACACTAAAATAAATAAATAAGTAGATACTTATCTAACATTTTAGTTTTCTTCCCTTATGTTTTTTTTGTTTAATTTTTCAACCTAACTTTTGTTTTTATATACCTATAGGCACAGATATTATAATACTCGTGCTATACTAGATTTAGGGGACTACCCGGGCATGTCCCAAAATGTTGGAGAGCAAAATGATAAAATCGTGATAAAACTTGTGTGAAGATGTCCCGCATCCCTTTGTTGAGACACGTAGCAGTTTGCAGGTCGTTTACGTTTTTATTTATCACAGCTTTCGTGACCCCTCCCCGGGTCTCACCTAGTTTGCGCAGAATGTGTTTTTGTTTTGAGATCACATTTCGTATTACATTTATTTATGATCAAATGCACATCAGCTGAGGTCTTATTGAAGCTGTAGAAAAATACATGGACCATACAAATGTCAAGTTTAAAATAATTATTTGCTTGATTATAACTAGGGTTTG
Organism: Perizoma flavofasciatum; assembly: GCA_958496245.1. Lineage (NCBI taxonomy): Eukaryota > Metazoa > Arthropoda > Insecta > Lepidoptera > Geometridae > Perizoma > Perizoma flavofasciatum. The sequence goes on along the minus strand of OY292425.1, from coordinate 3,433,867 downwards.
AGTAAATAACTTTTGAATTTTAAATGTTTTAAAAAAAACTTAGCCTACCTCCGTATTCCTTTTATGCATGTCAGTATTTTAAAAACAAACAGAACTAACACGCTCACTGTATTCCGCATGAAGAACATGATCAGACCTACTACCTCCTAGCTACCTCTGTCTACCCCCTACTTGTTATCTATGCACTGAGTATGAATCTGAGGATCTTCGTCATGGGAATTATAGTCGTGAGTATTTATTTGTTTTGTTTTTTTAAGATCAAACAAAGCCTTAACTTACCTCAACCGGTTCTCATTGTCCAAATGCTTTATAAAGCTCTCCGAAGCTGTATGGTGGTCGACTATGGTAGCATTTTGTTGCTGGAAGCTGTGGAGTACTGCAACGTTCACTTCCACCAGAGCCTTGTCTTTCCAGAGGGTGACCGGCGTTCGCGTATCTAGGCCCATGTATTGGGCCACTTTCTGTTGGACAATAATGTTTTTTTTGTTATTTGAAAGTAGCTATATAGATACATCGTTTATACTGCTAGTACGATATTCACTCTAGCTTTACGCGTAAATACTGTATAATTATAATATAGCCTTGTCTCTGCTTGTCATTATCTGGTAGTAAGAGCTGAATGAAGGATCGTTAAAAAAAGAGTTCGTTGCCTTATTCTTCAAGGCTTGGTCGCGCGCGAAGGATCGGTGTAAATTCACTTTAACGTAGTTGTTAAGCTGACGTTTCTATATGATCATTGTGATTTCAATTAAATAATACTTCGATTTTGACGTTGAAAAAAAAAAATGCGTGTCTTCTTACCTCAAGTATATTCAGTCGGTTGGCGTCGCAGAAGTTGCGGCATCCGATTTCAGTGCTCATGTACCAGCCATTGAAGGCATTCGCCGTGAACTCTATGCCGCCGCAGTCGAAGCGCATGTTGGCGACTGCTGGGAGCGCGTACCATCGGAGATTTAGGTCCTTAAACCAGTCATGTCTGCGAGAAAGCAAGGCTTTTCATATAATAATAATTAATGAATATCAGTTAACACTGTTAAGTACACGTACAAATATAGGGCCCATAGCATTGATACCTTAAAACTAAAATACATACAATTATATAGTATAAACATAACTTATTTATCCAGAACATTATCTTACTAGATTTCTGCCCACGGCTTCGCCCGCGTGGTACTCGGATTTAAAGTAACCTATGTATTCATCTGATGTATAAGCTATATTACTGTAAAATTTCATCAAAATCCGTTCAGTAGTTTTTACGTGAAAGAGTAACAAACATCCATCCTCACAAACTTTCGTGTTTATAATATTATTATATTAATCATAGTACTTTTAAATAACTCACTGGTTAAAAAACGATTCCGGATCAAAGAACTGGAAACCTTAGGACTCGTGTTTTTTCTAAACTATAAATAATTTAACCATGCAATGTAATACTAATGGTTTTATTCCAAAAACTATCGTGAACTTGACTATTCATATTGTAAAAACGGGAATTTTCACGTACTGCACTATCGGTGAAGGCACCGACTAAGTTTCGACTCATTCCGAGAGTCTTCATCAGGGTGAGTGGTTGCGACTTTCTCCTTCCGCGTCGTAGTAGTGTAGTGTGTGTGTAGTCGCGTGTAGTGCACGGCGCGACGCGGAAGGAGAAAGTCGCAACCACTCACCCTGATATACCCACAATATGGGAAACCCTTGTGTAGGGCTGACCCTAGTTTAGTTCTAAAACTATGTATGCAGTCACATACATAATCATGACCCCCCACTAGATTAGGTGATATGTTGTTAAACTAAAAAACTGGTATACTAGCCTCGCGACTATCTGATTGAGTTTGATTAGAGAATACAGCAACTACTTTCTAGTATTAGGACAGGTAGATAGGTCTTGAAATGGAAGGATAGGTACACACTCGTACTCGTTTCGCAGTAGCTAGAGTCTGTTTAAAAGAGTATAAGACCAATAATTAAGTACTCTCAAATAAGTTTCATTTCAAAGGCTGTATTAAGAGTCGTATGCTTTCTTTTTATCTTCCTGCGATTAAACAAAAGCTCACAGAAGCGTCGAGTAGTTTATCCATTATCCTTATTAAAGAAGTTGTAGCTATTAAGGGTTCCTGTTGACTGTGTTGACGCTTATCATAACTTAATAAGATAAGTTTATGAGTATGCGCGGTATCTGGCGCATCCATCATCATAAAACATGTTTTCCCTACCTATTCGTCAGAGGAAGTAATTTCTCTGAGAAATATTTTGGTCACAAACTCAGACTATTGCTGCAATAATTAACTGAATTAATGCTATGCCGTCATAGTATTTAATTTTTTAACTTTAAAAGTGTATGGCGTCTAACCAAACATCTAGCAAATTTGACCTATCAAACAGGACCAAATAAACGGAGATGCTGTTTATGTAGATAATTAAATGACGTGTTTTCTACAAATCACATGATATTGAAATGTAGGCAAAATATAACATAACCGTCTGGACTCAATACCCAGGTCACGTAATTCACACATCGTCCCAACATTTGCTCTCACAAGAGAGATCGGCGATTACCACGCATTATTGCCTGTTTGCATTATCAATGGCGCGACATTGAATCGCCAGAGTTATGACCAATAAACACTGATTGGAGATCACTGGGCCACACTTTTACGATAAGCAATCTACCCAGAATGTATGTACACTTATTCGGCGTACCGCCCTTTACCTTCGCCGGCATGATATTCATTCTTCGACCTTTTTATGTTGGCATAAACCCCTGATGGAAAAATGTACGTGTTGCTCGTACAGTTCGCAGTATAAGCAGTCCTTCGCGTACGCTATTTCGGCGTGTTTGCTACTAACGGTATTGCGTAATCGTAAATCTAGAATCTGCCTTGGCTGTCGGACAATCTTTTTGATTTATCGACATTGATCAACGCAAACTTCAGTAAATGCTTAACAATTATAATTCTTTTAAGTTCGAAAATAGCTACCCGTAAATAATAATGAACATTAATAAAAATTCTTGCTTTCTTAAAACTGGATTGTTTTTGAATCTAAGAGATCCTGCTGATACATTATTGAAGAGCTACAAATCCTCCGTACTCTGCATAAAATATTACATTATTACATGACATTGACCAACTGAAACTTCAGTAAATGCCTAAAAATGTATTATTTTTGAGTTCGGAAATAGCTGCCCATAAATAATAATTAACATTAATAAAAATTGTTGCTCACTTAAGATTGTTCTTGAATCTAAAAGATCCAACTGATAAATTATTGAATAGCTAAAACAAAACCTCCGTACTTTGCATAAAATAAATAAATATAACAACTGCTATTTTCGGGATTTCACATTGAAATGAGTGGCATATTTTTGAATACATTTCGGACAGTGAAAATCCATAAAGATTCTTTATAATTTGTTTTATTGAGTTGGCAATACCCTCATATTTCTAAAAAAACAAAGCTAACCTTTAAATATATAAAAAAAATATCAGCGCGAAAAATTGATTGAATTAATAATAGGCATTCCTACGAACTTGAATTTTCGTACCCTTTTGTACATATCCTCGCTGGATAAGAATATCGAAAATGTATTAAAAAAAAACTATAAATTACTCACGTTGGGTGAGTCATGTCAATCTCCATGACGAGTTCTCTCGGGATGTCAAAGTAGTCAGGATCTTTTCCATTGGCCGAAAGAACTAGTGGTAGGATGTCCCAGGCGGTATGAGGCGACTTCCAACCAAGCTTCAGGCATAGCTGGAAAATATGGGTATGTTAATGTCTTACTAAACACTTTTTTAGGGCCCGGTTCAAGTTTAGCAAATTTTTAGGATTATTTACCTATTACTAAGCCCACACCACGCTCGTCTATATATCAGAGGGCTGTATCTTTTTACCGTTATATTGAAGCCAGTTGAAATTTTCACAGAATACGTGTTGTTTTCATTTCATATTCAACAAGTCAATATTCAAGAAGTGTCCCCAAACAAATAAGATAAGATAAGATAAATTCCCTAAATTTTTGTGTTATTTACACAAAAACTTAGGGACTAATTTACAATTTTTAAGCGTGCTTATAAATGGAAAAGATGCTTTAGAAGACGATCGTACTTATAAGACTATTTACATTTGTGCAGGCGCTTGTGGTATTGTAATGTAACTTAGTACCTCCCGTGCTAGTTAAACACTGTGTTACGGTATTTTTAATAACTTAAAAAATATCTTTTTTTACCATAGAATTCGTGTTTATATTAGTATTGTTTTATTTGGAGGCAAACAGACACACAACCCATCAGATAGCGGTTCTCTTAGTTTATTGACATCTGCAGTACCAAGGGAATTGATGAAAAGTGCTAGGTGCTAGGCATTTCACCAGAACACAAAAAGAGCATAACTCTGCTTGGCTTCTATCGCCAATAATATTATAAGAACCCTCTTACCACTTCTGCTAAGTTCTTTGCGAAAAACAAAAAGAATACAGAGGGTTTTGTCTAGTTAAAAGTTATTTATATAAATTATTAAGTCATTTTCAGGTATCGTGTTATCAGTGAAGGCACCGACTAAGTTTCAACTCTTTCCAAGAGTCTTCATCAGACTCTTGGAAAGAGTCGCTCGCGTCGCGTTTACAAGCGCAGGATGCGTTTTACAATATCAATTGTAATCCACGATAGTTTTAAAATTATCCATTAAAATGGGGTCCTCGTGATCATTCACAGCTAGACTTTACCTACGGCTGGGTATATTAAAGCCAGTAACCAAATATAAAAAATGAATTATGGTCAGTCTAGTCATTGTTCATTTCCCTCGTAGCTCACATACAACGAAACAGGTGGTGGAAAGTCAAAAACGTCATTCGTAGGTTGATTTATTCGTAGTGTAAGCAATGAGTGAACTGTTTTACGGATGCCATCAATTTCAAGTGACAGAGTGTAAACTTTGAAACTTCGTTAAAGCAGAACAGTGTTAATTCATAAAGAAGACACTGAATTTTCGCTGGAAGCTGTTTTGGTTATTCATGTGTACGCACATATGGGTAAGCTGTTGTAGAACAGATGTTTGGCTGTTTTGGAATTGTTTAAACTTTATAACTATGAAATACAGTTCAATACAGTCGAACTGTCGGGAAAATAAAAAACGTATGCTTGATAAAGAACCGTTAAACTTATAATACTACTCTTGATGGGTTCTTGATTTAAAACGAAGATGATTGGTACATTTCCAGGTTGATTAAGTTAAAGTACGTTTTATAATATTCAACTCAACTTCTTTATCATGGCTTCTGTGGCTAGTTGTCACAATTCTGCCAGTGTCCGGTTTTATAATATTACGTATTTATATAACATATTGCCGTGAGTTTTTTCGTCTGTGCACTAAGCGGGAAAAAAGCAGCTGTCACATCACATGAAAAAAAAAACAATTTGACGGTGGCAGTTATACAAATCGCGTTTCTTTCATGGCATGGATACTAGACCTGAACACTTGCGATATCAATAAAAGTGTTTTAATTTGACAAGTTTTTTAAAAATATACTATACTATTCTAACTAGTCCTACTTACCATAGCATACTCGACATAATTATATTTCGATCAATCTTCCTATAAATTCTATATTTCCAACAAATTATGAATCTGAAGATCCATAATAAAAGTTCCATAAACTTACAGCATGTCACGTGGACTACAAACTATAAAACGGGGGTATGTTCTTAATGTTTGGAGACCATTCTCAACTAATGAATTTCTAGACAAAATATATTACAGCAGGTATTTGTTTCGAGTCTGGGTCTGGTATCACTCGTAGTTCCTGATACCCATGACACAGGAAAACCTAGTGTGGAATCTAGACGTTGATGAATGTAGCTGTTGGTTGTTTTTTTAATTGTACATATTTTTATTCATTGTTACCTCAGTAAATTCAATGTGCATCGGGTCTCCTAGCACGATGCCGTCGGATTGCTTGTATCCGGCATAGCTGATGAGCTGGCTGTTCCATATCCTGTAGTCGTGCAACCCGTCTGTTCGCTGTGGGAACACCGTTATTGCTGACCTATTACGAAAAAAAAGGAGCATAAAGTGGGCCAGTATCAATATATATAAAACTGTTCCATTACTGATTTTGAAGCATGAAATTTGGAGGGTATATTCCTCTTATGGTCTAGGGGTGCACTAAGAAAGGAATTTGGAAAATTCTACCCCTAATGGGGTCAAAAGGACTGTAACCTTTGTATGAAAAATGGTATTCCTTGAACTTACAGTCTTGAATCTTCACATACATATTTTTCAATCCAAATTATTAAATACTAATATAATTATCTACCCAAACTACCCCTCTAAGAGGTTATAGAGGGTGTCCAAGTTTGTACGGGAACTTTTTAAAGAGTGGTCCAATTTGTTTAAAACTCAGCATAAATACTATTCAGTACAATTTTTTTTTCTAAACTACCAAAAGACAATAGTTTTTCTAAACTGCCCCTCAAAGAGGGTAGGCTGGTATGTTATGTTTGTTTAAGAAATATTAAACGCTCGGTGCGATTTGCTGTAAACTTAGTTAGGATACTAAAAATACAAAAAAAAATCACGCGAGTCTTATTTTCACAGACACGGGATTATGTACTATGATTTGCTAGTCTTCTTTCTGTATAATATTTTGGTATAGTTGCATAGTTGCATAACAAAAAAACACAACAAATATGGGCGTCCTATCCCATTTCTAGTGAAAATTATATCCATAACCAAGAAGTATTAATAGTAATTTTACACAGAGTCAAAAAAACTTAAAAATATTTAAACTTGTGTTTTATGTCTATTGGAAAGGCTTCTAGTGACTTGTGGTCCTTAAAGACGATTGAAAAAAAGCTAATTTCTATAGAATAAGCCGCTTTGTAAATAAATGCTAACAGACAAAAGCTTATTATCTTCACAAGCTGTTTTTTTTAAATGATTCACGAAAATTTAAGAAAATTCAAGTTTCAAAGAAAAAAACTAAATCAAAATCGGTCCATCCGTTTGGGAGCTACGATGCCATAGACAGATACACAGATACATCCCTCTGTTTGCGTCGGGGATTAAACAATGAAGTTCTTCGTTTGGTCTAAGAAACACACCTGATGTTTCCTTTATTTGTGCTGTACTTGATATGGTTGCATATAGCCTCGAACATCCCACTGGTGGTTGTCACTTGCCGACAGTCAAATACCTGCGATTGAAGAAAATATTATGAACATTATCATTACTAAGGATTAAAAGAAGATTATTATTTCTCTTGATTTATTTAAAATCTCATTTTATATTTTTATTATTCTATCAGTCATTTGTATCCCACTGCTGAGGTCACTGAAAAGTCACCCCCAGTCTTTCCAAAATTCACGGTCTTTGGCTACTTCGTTCCAATCTCTTAGTCATTACTCCAGATTATCCCGCCATCTTCGTTTTAGTCTTTTTCTGGTTTTTAAAGATTATATACTTTTTCAAGCTTTTATTCAACTTGTTATTTTTGTATGTTAGTTTGTTTGCTACTTCCTCTTATCCTACGGAGTTGAATTTTTACATGTCGGCTCAGTTCCGATGACAATGCATTTTTATTGTAGGCAGTACCTGAATCGACATCCAGGATTAGTTCCATTTAAAGGAACTGTTCAACGGTCAAAAGCACACATACAAAATGTTGTGTACGCATTTTATTATGATAGCTGGTTTTAGTTTTACCATGACATGGTTGCTCCACTCAGGGTTGAGCTTGTTTTTAAAACTGTTTTTACTAATCATTTATTTAAGTACAGTTTTTTTTTATAAACAGAAACTAGCTTTTTATTCTACTAAAAGCAACTGATTTACCTAATCTAGACAACCGGAACACGTTTCAGAAGCAATGCAATGCAATGTTTTATTTCTACTAATGGAACTGGAGTGGCTTCACTTTGTAAATCATTTTTTAATGAATTCGATCCCAACCACTCGCCAATGCAAACTGTTGAGACGTCTGTAAAGCTGTGTTTCGAATCCATTAACAGTTTAAACCAATAAGTTAACTGTGTAGGGTAGACCAATTCTCTCTTCCAGGATGCAAGATCATAGGTATTGGTCACATAGATTATCGAAAAATGTATATCTCCAAATGTTCATATAGTCCCAACTATATGAACATTATTCAGATAAACATTTTTCATTTCATCAATCAATTTATGTTGAATGTGGCTATAAGACTTATATTACGGTGCAACTTAGCGAATCTATTTGAACCAATTCAATTTTCAAGCCTTCTTTAATTGACTCTCGCAAATAAATCTGAAATTCGTACTGATGTAGAAGCGACAAGCACCTAATCGTCGACGAGTGGCGTAATGGCATCACATCACTCTGGCGAATTATCTGACGAATTAGTTAGCTGAGAGGCTGCTAACGAGTTCCCAGCTACCTATTTGGCAGTGCGAGAATATGGTGAAAATAACTTGGGTGATTATTTTCAATTACTTTAAAAAAGGTGGAGGTTCTTAATTCGTCTGTACGTTTTTTTTGTGTGCGTATGTTACGCAATATCTTCGCGAATTAATGGGTAGGGTATACTTCAAGAGTAGTCAGATAAAAAAAATGTGTTAAAATATTACCGCTAAAGTTGAAAAATGGGGGATGGAATTTAATATTGTACCTACTTTTTATCAACTTCTTGTTATTTGAAGTCGGTTTTTAATTTTTATTGACATTTTAGCCATGGTACGGCGTATTTTCCAGTGATAAGAGCATTGTGGACATTTCCAAAATAACCCATTTCACCTGATAAGTAAACAATTAGTGTGACGCTCCATGGTTTATTCTGTAAAAGATATCGTTAGCACCTTTCACCAGAATAGGCCCCTAAACCGCGGTCTATAATCAAATCGCGCCGATTAGCCTGTGCAATCTATTTGAACTGCGTAATTACAAAGTGCGGTGAAGAACATCAGACCGCTTAGCAGCCTGTCCGTTAATGTCGTTTTAAAACCCTCAAGTCTATCGTCCTCGTCCCGGCCGGGAAAAAAGAATGGAAATTCATGAATTAATTAACCGTGCCGGGACTCTGAGAGTTTTATTGTGGAAATACTGAACGCGGCAAGTGCCTTTTTCTGCGACTCGCACCTCGCGCCTATCCTCTTTCTTAAGGCTTGCTACGATATATTGTACGCAGGAAAGCTCCTGCACTTTTAGCTCGTTTAGCGACTAGCTTCTTTATTCTTTATTGTATACAGAAAATACAGGCAAGAAACTTACATATAGGACATGTAAAATATCGAGCTTAACCCTGACAAGAGTTTTATTCCAGCAAATCTATGGGGATAGGGTCAGCTAATAAGAAACTAACGTAAACATTCTAATAATAGTACTAATTATTATATACTATTTTATATGAATACATAATAATAATAGCTTGCATGATACATTGCGCTCGCAGACACTAAGCGAGTCGCTAAATTGCTAGACACGTAGCTTGGGGTATATCTAGAGAAAACCGTGAAAACAGACAGCACAATCGGTCGCTTCGCTTCATTTCCGTCAGGCGACTTTGATGCGGTTAATCATGTTTTCCCGCGAAGATAAAAGTAGGTGCCTGCAGTCGGGCCGCGGGATAAAGTGAACTCTCATTACGAAAAGTGGTCGAAGCTTGTAATGAGATCCTTAGACCCCTAGCAGATGCTGTGTGGATTGCCCAGCATTATTTATTTATTTATTTATTTAGATTACAGACTTTTATCGGCCGATAGCTTAGTCGGGTAGTAGTTCGAAGGCATTATCGGCCGATAGCGAATCGTTATAATGTGCTCACTTGCATAAGCCGATAGAAAGTATGTACCTAGTCTGTGGAGGGTCTTATAACTGAATTTAGGGCAAAGTGTACAGCCAGCCAACTTATAAATTTTACCTATTCTTTACGATGTGGAATCAAGAGTTAAAACAACCTATTAATACAACCTATATTTTTATGTGTCTCAAGATTAAAACGTTAATCTTGATTGAGACACATAAAATCCTAGAAGAGCTTGAAAATAATTATCATTCGACGGGAATGCTCTCAAAATCTCTAAGTTAGCTTGGATATTTAATTTCCTCATGTCACTCGCTGACGCAGTAGTTTATTTTCCCAAATTTCCGTTAGCGAGGGAAAAAGCCCTTACAAAAAATTTACGGAACTCCTAAACTAGGTGTTAATTGCTTGTTTTTTTCTTTAGAGGAAATGAAAGTTTTGCTCCTAAGAGATAGCAAATTCATTTAGTTCTGAACAGGAAGGACTACAGGCAAGAACGGGTATAATTGATTCAAGTCTTTAGTTGTTGGCTTTCCATTCGAGAGGTATTTCCGTAGAAACAAGCCTGGACTTTGTTCTAGTGCTACTCGATTGTTTCATGAACTGCTCTTTTCAAACACTTCGCGTTCTAGTCCATCTACGAGCATTATTGTGCATTTCTTTTGTTTCGAGTTTTATTTTTGTTTACAAATTCTGAAAACACTAAGTATAAAGCGTATTGAGATAAAATTTGGTATGCAGACGTGTTTTTATAACCCAAAAACGAATATAACAGTAACTTTATTGCGCATCCTTTGTACACGTAAAGTGGGTTTTTTTTTTCATTGCATGCAAAACTTGTGACTTTGAGTCGCAGAAGTAACAAAGTTTAGCAAGTAGCGTTTTATAGAAACTGCTAACAAAATTTTGTTCGGAAGATTTCCAATGATCAACTCTTTATGGGAAAATTATGTATGTATTTTCATCGTGAAAATTGTGAATTTACCTGAAGTTTAGACCACTGTATGCGCCCAATGCATCGGCTCGCATTCCTCCAGGCTAGCTTGGCTCCAAAGACGAGCTCGGTGGTGGTTAGCTGGTAGGAGCCAGTCTTTGCAACTTCCTCTTGCACGGCCTTCCAGCGAGCCTCGTGAGCTGGCGTGTTGGCCCTGTAGATAACGAAACTTTGTATCCTTAAAGATCAACGCACTGAGTATGTATCCGAGGATGTTCATCATGAGGAATTAAGCCGTAAGCTTGTTTTTTTATCTTGCGCGATGTCTCCGCGCTGAAAATTCATGATTGATCTGACTGCTATGTCGATGATTCATAAAAACAATCTTGTAAGAAACAAAATTATTATTTTACAACTTTTCCTCTAAAATAGTTAAACAGACTGGAAGAGTTTCTCTTTACAGGAGCTTTTAAAAGAAACCGCTGATGAAAAATAGAAATATTTTTATTGAAATAGTATCTATAAATGTTAAAGAGAAATACGTAAAATCCGAGAAGAAGAATTTGGCATAATATTCGTATGAAAGAAAACTTATTTTTTATGATTATTGTTTTGCATAAAATATTTATTCAGGGAAGAAATCTTTATACCCGGTTCTTGAGTCCATGAAATCCTTTAGTAGATTTTTTAAGTGAGTTAAACTTTACCGCACCGAGATTTATTTTTTGCCTTTCTTTGAAAAAAATCAGATAAATACCAACTTTAAGAACATGAATGAGAGGAGAATGTGCCCAATTACCGGCGAGTGTGTACTTTGACCTAACTACACACGAGTTGTTAATCGCACTTTCTTCAGAGTGATACATAGTATACTATATCCACGAAGAAATCTTCAGGTCGTGATATATTTATTTCTGGATTTCTCGGGCAATAGGTTCTCAGTAACTACTTTTTCAGTTATTTTTAATTCTGGCCGTGTCATCAAATATTACTACTTGAAAATTCAGTGTTAATGCTAATGCCATCGCAAACCTACCTTTTAATATCATATTTAGCTTTTTTATGTACAAAAATGTAAATAGCCACGGCCAATGACGGCTATGTTTTTATTAAACAGAAAACAGTTGAGAAATGAACAACACGGTATTTTATTTATATTCCTATCCTACTAATATTATAAACGCGAATGTTTGTGAGGATGGACGTTTGTTACTCTTTTACGCAAAACCAACTGTACGGATTTTGATGAAACTTTACAGTAAAATAGCTTATACATCATAATAACACATAATCTACTTTTTAACCGGGTACCACGCGGGCGAAGCCGTGGGCAGAACCCAAGAGATTCCCACAGTATTCACGTCACCGGAGTGTTTGGGATATAACATTCAGATAAATTAAACAAATCAAATCAATCGCGCGAATTTTTCTATTTAATATTCGGTAACAGTAGTAAATGGATAGTATCATTTTGAGGACTTGATCATATTTTTTTTTTTAATTACGTATTAAAAAAAAGTCAAATTATTTAAAATAGTAGATATGGTAAAATTAAAAAAGAGCACGTTAACAATAATAATTGATTTCCACCGGCATATTTGTACGTCAACAAGGACTTACTTTTAGACTGATTTTTTTAAAAAGTTTTAGTAACTTTCCGAGCAGGTATAATTTAAACGTTACTTGCTTGCCTACATTTTTACCTAGTAAGTAAACGGTATGAAACACGGACTAGAATATACCCAACTCTTCTGTGTTGTGAAGCCTAAAACTAACTCTTATATTATTGTCAGATTTTTTAGTAGTGTTTTAGTGGGTAAGTTTATATTTCTAGGTAGGATTATTCAGGAGGATTATTATATATTTTAGTTTTTGCAGTAAAATAAAAACATAAAGTATGAGCATGAGCGTAGATCTTGGACTTAAACTGCAGAAAGTTTTACGAAACTTTTACAGTACTCCAAACTAAGTTACCTATGTGTTGGTCAAAGCGAATCGAAAAATTGTGATAGCGGCAATTGTTCTAAGAAAAACTTGTAGCGCGTAAAATATTATAATAATAATAAGCTTTTTTTTCTTGGAATTTATATAATTTACGAATACAATCAGCATGCTTGATTGGATAAAGATAATTTTTCCTTTTTTTTTATTAATAATTGAGTTGTTTTTTTTTATCTCGCATAGTAAAAAAAAGCCCACCTTCGTATAGAAGCGAAGTACTGTCCAAGGAAGTCCTTGGCATCGCTGAGCACCTCCGCCGATTCTCTCGGCACGTCGCCCCGCCCGGGGATTCCCATTACGCTGCCGAGGCACGTGGTCTCGTTGCATTGCGAAGGCTGCAACAAACAAAAATTACTTATAATTTAGTTTGTCAGGTTACATTTGAACGAATACTCTATCAGGGGGAAAATAACAACCGTAGTGTCCGAAACAAGATTACTATTGACTCTATAATATCACAGACTATATGTTTCCTAAAAAAGAAAAACAAATGAATAGCAAAATCATGTTTATAAATTTAATGTATAAATTTTAAATATTGTACAAAACATGAGTATAGAAGAGCGAGGCAAATCGTATGTTCAATGAAATTGGGAAATAGGTAGACTCTTTATCTAGTTATCCCGCATCACATTTTCTTGCCAAGCAATTGATTCAATTGAATCCTGCTACGGAGTGGGTCTCTAAATAATGGAGCAAATATACTATTCCGTCTGGAGCTTTAAACTTCTATTCAGTAGCTCGGGTATATTAATTCAGGTATTTTAAATTGAGTCAATGTCACACAATATAGGTTAGGTAGGTACTTCTTTTATCCACAATTTTCTTGAAAACTTCAGTTTCAATTTTCCATAGAAATAAGTTAATGTCAGCTTTTGAGAAATCCTTACCAGGCTTGAAAATAAATGTGTATAGAGACATTTGATTGAAAGGTATGCCTTGTTTAAGCCACCTTTTATCAATTGAGATGAGAATCTTTTGTAATGTAAAAAAACACCTAGTCGAGTGCGAAAACATTTTTTTCATTTCTAAATATTGCATGAAGCCTCGACAGGCAAGATAAAGCAATGATATTCTAGCGAGTAGCCGCTAGCATCACACTACGTTTGCCCAGACACGGTCTCCACTCAAGAACATAGGAACCCTAAAACACAACAAACATGTTATTTACGATGGCCATGTTCATAAAGTCATGTCGTTCACAATCCATCACTTTATAACGTGTTTGTCAAAAACATTTTTACGTTTACCTAACAGCCATAACATACGCTTTTTGACCATAAAAGGTGTCGGCGCCGTAAAATGCGATTGTGTTTTTATGCGACATTACATTTCAATGATTCGGAGATAGATTCCAGGTTATGTTATCGTTGGGGTAAAATGTTCATAGGCTTTGATGGAGTCATATCAAATAAGGGGTACATACTTTTTGAGTGGAATAAAACTTGAAGATCTAATACGTACTCGATTTTGTTACTTTAATATTGAAACACCAACTACCACTGGTAGAAGCGACGCATACCCAGACGGCTGGCTCTTATCTACGTCAACGCATTAGCATTTGCATTCAGCATGACTATGCAGTCAGCATTTTGGGAACGCCTCCGTCTGGTAGCACAGTGTTCTGAATCAGTACCTAAAGATCGTTTGAAATAATCTAGATATCTACTGTTACATCTGTATTATTATATACCTATTTGTGCAAAGTTGTATGAATAAATGTGTACTTAGACACAAAATACTAAGATTTACAAACTTCAATTTCAAATAATGGACAGTGTGTTTTGCCATTACTGGTGTTAACAATCCTACTATCCTATCTTATCCTATCCAATCCTACTAATATTATAAACGCAAAAGTTTGTGAGGATGGATGTTTGTTACTTTTTCACGCAAAAACTAACAAACAAAAAAACAAACAAAATAATTTATTTATCAAAATACCTACTAAAAACTGTTTACATAATACAATGAATCCCGCACTAGGGCTAGCCTGTATCGCGGCAATCCGATCAAAGTTTACCAAGAAGTGTTTAATGGTGGACTACTGAAAGGATTTTGATAAAACTTTATAGTATTGTAGTTTATATATCAGAATAACACATAGGCTAAGTTTTATTTGGGTACCATGCGGGCGAAGCCGTGGGCAGAGGCTTGTTACTAATATATCTACATAAAGATGATATGGGCGCACCGAATTGGCGATCAAAAGGAAATGATTGTCAAAGTTTGCCTGAATGTAATGGTGACGATAAATACATTCAGGCAAACGATTCCCCACATTTTGACAACAATTTCTCTTTGATCGTCACTGCCACCGCCACCGCAACCACATTTGTTTGACTGGGCCCTTAGGTTACCATGCCCAATCCTTAGCAAACTGACTCAGAAAGAACAGGTGAAGAAGAATTTAGCAATTATCAGATAAATTAATAAATATTGCTGAACATTTTTCATACAGCATCATCTATCCCCAAACTAAGCAGAGCTTGTATTATGGGAACTACATGACTGATATACTACTTACGTACATTTTCTTTGGTAATACATACATATTATACAAATAAAACACCAAGATCCCAGACAAACATTAGCTAATCATAACATTTGTCCCGCAGTGGAAATCGAACCCGCAACCTTCTGCATCTCAGGTGGGCCTTCGCCCACGTGTGTGTACGTAGCATTCCACGTGCCAGGTTGCAAGCCCATCGCCGCTAATAGATGCGCATATAATGCAAAGCATTTACAGTCAGCAACAATGTCTGTTTGATAAGTCCCTAGGTATTTAACATAGTTCACTGAACAATGCTCACATAACTTAATATAACAGCATGTTTGATAATTCAAATCTATGCAATACTAATCTATATGTGTAGGTAAAAGTTAGGCATATTCATAATAATGATGATTTTGAAACACGACATCTCTTGCTCAGTTCTATAGTTTAGTTAGTCACCTGCGCAAAACGAAATCCTACTATTATTATAAACGCGAAAGTATGCGAGGATGGATGTTTGTTACTCTTTCACGCAAAAACCACTGAACGGATTTTGATGAAACTTTACAATAATATAGCTTATACATCAGAATAAAACATAGGCTCATTTTTATCTGGGTACCATGCGGGTGAAGCCGTGGGCAGAAGCTAGTATTTTATACTTACCTAACATTAAAACTACTCTTCTTTAGAGTAGAAAAGAGGTGGGTCATTTTAGCCACTCAGGGAGTAATTATGAGTCAAGCGCATTGCTTTTACAGAAAGACAGAAATATATTATGAAGGTAGAGCAAAAAGTTTATTTTCATAGTGATATTATGAAATACATTTGTAAACTAAGTTTTTTTTCGGTCTGGTCAGAAGATGCTTAGAATCAAGTTTATTTGAAAAAGTGTGATGCTAATCTTATAAATAATCCTTTACTAATTTGCCTCTTTATAATAATATTAAAAAGGTTAAGTTTGTATGTAGAAGGTTGATGATATACGAAACTACTCATCTGATTTCAAAAAATATTTCACCTTTATTTATAATGGACCTTCGCAGTAAAAATAGGCTATATATTATTCCGTTAAAATAAAAGGGATTTTCGTGGAGAAAACGGTCGATTCGCTCGACCGTTTCTTACGAACGCCACCCTAACGATAAGAGCTAATTTTCATCGCCTATTTTTATTCGGGTACCGCGCGGGCGAATCTGTGGGCAGTAGTTGCATTATAATTTTGATAATTTGGAATCAACGCATTAGAATTGCCATTCAGCGTGGCAATGCAGCGAGCATTTTGGGAACGCTTCCGTCTGGTAGTAATCTGGATCAGTCGATCTATCTATAGATCGTTTGCAATGATTCGTAGTCGTTAGATAGCTAGCTGTTTCATCTGTATTTTTGTCGTTGGCCTCGATTCTGTAGGACACTAACTAAACTTAATTTAAACTGTTGCTCTCTTTTACTGATACTGCAAGCAAGAAAGAGATAGCTACAAATTTAGTGCTGTCAAATAAGTCAGATTTAAGTTTTCCATACAAATTTAGTCGTATTTTCAAATCATTCTGATTATAAACACAAAGAAAAGCGGCACATAAACTGATTTGACAGCACTTAAGTTGTTAGCTATCTCTTTCTTGCTTGCACTATCAGTAAAAGAGAGCGACAGTTTAAATTTAGTTTAGTAAGTGTACTACAGAATCGAGGCCATTGAATGAATAAATGTATCTAATTATGCTTTCTCATCTATAGTCAGACTAAATTAAGATCCAAACAAAACGGATGCAATTCATAATCTATATGAAAACCAAGCTTCACCTCTTACTAAGTAGAACAAACCAAGTTTCGGTTACAGTAACTTAGGAGGGAGCGCACTCAGCGATTTCAAAAGAACGCCGTCCCAAGGATCCGTACGGAAACGAATGAATTTTTTATTTCGTTTTATAAAAATTAAACACGTTTTATACAAAGTTTGAAAATATTACTTCACAGCTGAATCTGATATTGTGGTAAGGAGTTTTTGCATATTTTATTTTGCAGGACTAACATAATACCTGGTCGCTTGAGGAATACCGGAGATAGGAGAATTCTCAGCTAGGATTATGCTCAGGGAAATTATGAGCTCAAAATTATACTTTATCGATCTGAGATTGTTTTTGATTTTTGTCATTTTACTTTCTTGATCATAATCACTTGATTATGTGAGCTGTGTTAGCTTTGTGGGCGTTACCCGAATTCCGATCCGGAGGTTGTGTATTCGAACCCGTTCATGCAAAATGGATCTTTCCAACCGAAAAATGTATGTGCAAACTATATTGGCACATGTAGCCAAGTATCTCACACCTTGGTAGCGACCTACCGCGCCTTTTGTAAATAAAGAATCCCTGAGTTGTCTATTTCTTAGAAAATAAGTACTCTGAAAATATATCAGAGGGTTGCAGCTGAAAAAAAAACGGCAGAGGGAACCATAACCAAAAAAAGTGTCATCAGAAAGTATATACCAAATTGGCGATGGGCGTGCAACCTGTCACGTGGAAAGCTGACTACTTGTAAAAACACGAGCATTTGCCAATTATAATGTTTTGACGTGCCTTTGACGCCTTACTTGGTATTCTCAAAAGATCTACTGAGCACTGAGTATGTATCTGAGGATATCAACCATGGGTAACACAGTTGTGAGCGTGTTAGTTTAGAAAACCTCTGTGGCAAAGTGGGCAAAGGCACACCTGAGACGTAGAAGGTTGTGGGCTCGATTCCCGCCGCGGGACAAATGTTTGTATGGTTTGCGAATTGTTTGTCTTTCTTTTCATTTGTACTTGTCTGTGCTGTATCATATGTGATAAATAAAAAACTATCTATCTGTCTAGGTATTTGTCTCGGGTATGGTTGTTTTCTATGTAGTATATGTACATATGTGTTTACAACAAAAAGTTTATAAGTAGTATATCAGTCATGTAGTTCCCATAATACAAGCTCTGTCTACTTTGGGGCTAGATGATGCTGTGTGAAAATGTCCAGCATAATTATTACTATTAATCATTTCATAACATTTTAAAAAAATGTTATGAAATGATGAAAACAATTTTAGTGCTCATGAGGAAGTACCTCTAAACGGTCAACGAAACGTCAGCAAGAGATTAGTAAAGTACGAGGTATAGTCGTAATAATATTCTAAAATGATACCAAACTACGATAATTTTAATTCTATTTTAAAAAAACGTTAGCCTTTTTTCTTAGTGTTGGAAAAGGATAGAGTTATCTATCATAAAGTTATGGAGTGATTAGAAATAAGAACGCTAGGCTTTAAGTAAAATATTATTGGAAAATGTCTTATTCAGTCTCATTAGCTTCAAAATAAATAAAATACGAAGTCAGAAGTGACTAAGTGCAGTTATATTTGTTTCCACTGTTGACACAGAAGGCTTTTATGGGTGGAACGTTCAAAACTGCCAGCCAATAAAATCAGTAACACTATGGGCAGGTGATAAGAAGGATCATCAACTTAAGCGGGTGTAAGACACGTAGGTATTTTACTAAGATCAGAAATATATTAACTACTCTAGCTTCTGTCTATGGCTTCGTCCGCGTTGTACCTAAAAAGTAACCTACGTATTAATGATACGTAAAACGTAAGTCGACGAAAAAAGCGAATGTATTTCATACGAACGCTGCCTGTACGCTATGAGCTACTTCGGGTACCACGCGAGCGAAGCAGTGGACAGCAGCTGGTACATATATTATAAAATAAATGCAAAAGTTTAGATATTTATTACTAATAATCTCCGTTACGGCTAACGGTATCATTGACGAACTCTGTGGCGGAGTGGGCGAAGAAGGTTGCGGGTTCGATTCCCGCTGCGAGACAAATGTTTGTATCTGTAAATATTTGTCTCGGGATCTGGGTGTTTTCTATATATAATATTTAGTATTTACAAAAAAATTTATATAAGTAGTATATCAGTCATGTAGTTCCCATAACACAAGCTCTGCTTACTTTGGGGCTAAATGATGCTGTGTGAAAATGTCCAGCATTATTTATTACTACAAACTTTGACAATGTTGTACAAAATTTGTCTCGATTTTTTTTATTTGTGTAGTGATTATCTAAAGCAGTAGTAAGCTATTTAGCGATGAGACCGCCCTTTGTACAACATTGTAATTCCTCGATTCTGTAGTACACTGACTAAACTAAATTTAAACTATCGCTATCATTTACTGATAGTGTACGCAAGAAAGAGATAGCTACAATTTTAGTACTGTGTGCTGCTGTCAAATCAGTTTACGTGCCGCTTTTCTTCGTGTTTATAGTCAGCATGTTTTGATATCACGATTAAATTTGTATGGAAAACTTAAATCTGACTAATTTGACGGCACTAAAATTGTAGCTATCTCTTTCTTGCTTGCACTATCAGTAAAAGATAGCGATAGTTTAAATAGTTTAGTCAGTGTACTACAGAATCGAGGCTATTGTCCAAGTTTGTAGTACTTAACTAAGTTAATGTGTTTTTGGTGAGCAATAAAGTATTTTCTATCTATCTAGTATTCGCATCGTGTTTTCAGTATTTACTATGTAGGCGCGTGCTCGTCGTTCAGTAAATATGAATACACAAAATTAACTTGCTCATTTGAATAAGTAAATATTGTTAGCACTAAATAGTACGATAATTATTGTGATTTTAGGCTCTATTAGTTTATACGCTCTAATCTCCAATTTGCATATGGTTTAGGCACCTTCAACATTAAAGTATGTGCTTTTAACGTAATAACATTATCTAAGTGCTCCATCAATTGAATTTGGTAATTACGAAACACATTTGTATAGCAATAATTTAATGGATACGTGAAATTCTTACGATTAATTGGTATACAATCAGAATGGTTTCATGATATAGCTATCAAAATAAGCAAGTTGAAGTGGCAATGGACTGCCATATAAATAACAACAAAATGCTGGCCATTTTCACACATAATTATCCTGCCCTAAACTAAGCAGATCTGGTATTATGGAAACTAAATGACTGGTGTACTACTATATATTTTTTTACATATATAATATACAGATATAATAAATAAAATAATAAATAATGCTGGACAATCCACACAGCATCATCTAGCCCCAAGCTAAGCAGAGCTTGTGTTATGGGTACTAGATGACTGATATACTTAATACAATACATTACATAGATATTTTTTTATTATACATAGAAAATACCCAGAACACCCGGAACAAATATTTGCAGATCCTACAAACATTTGTCCCAGGGCGGGAATCAAACCCGCAACCTCCTGTGTCGCAGGCGGACCTTCGCCCACCGCGCCACATCGGTCGTCAGATCATACAAATATTTGTTTCACGGTGGTAATCGAATTCGCAATCATCTGCATCTCAGGTGGCCCTTCGCCCGGTGCGCCACAGAGATTGTCAATGGTTTGAAAATAAAGGTATTTAACGGTGACCACCACGAACTGAATGACAGAGACTACTGATACCTCTGGTGGCGCAAGCGTCCATAGTTGCGGTAACCGCTTACCAATAGGTGGGCCGTATGCTTTTTGCCACTTAAGTTTAAAAACGCAATGTAGGAAGATCCTCCAGTAAATAATCAAACACTCGACAGTCATAGTCCTAATACCAAACTAGGAGTTCTTGCTGTATGGGTATCAGTCATGGGTATTACGAATACCATGGTATCACAACACTAGACTCACAGACAGACAGATTTTGTTCCAGACTTGGAACAAAATATCTGCAGAACACACACACTTAGGCCCGAATTCATAGTCAAATAGGGGCTAACCTAGGGGACTGTGCAACTAAAAGTAAAAATTAAAGTGCCAATTTAATCTTTATACGCCCAACCATAAGGCAAATGCTGAATGATGGATTTTGGAGGACTTTTCAACCCCCGACTATGAATTCAGGCTTTAGTTATTTGGGTTTTTAAAGTTTTAATCCGAAATTTAAGGGAAATCACAATTACGCATCTCAACGTGGAAAGTCGCAGATTAGAGTCCCATCGATTTTTGGAATATTATAAAATCTGCCCAACATTTGTCCCGAACCCAGAATCCAACCGGTATCTGTTGCTTCCCAGCCGGCTACTTGCCCGCCACGCCTGAAGGACGTCAAATAGATGGCATCAAAGTTGGTGGATGGAGTTGGCACAAGACTGCCATGGTGCCTTGGGGAAGCCTATGTCCAGTAGTGTCTTTGTAACAAGCTACTGATGATAATCTGAATTATTTGGTAGGTTCACATGAATGTATTTTTTTAAATAAACAATAAAAAAAATGCCTGTCTATTAAATTTAATCTAAGATTCATTTATTTTTTAGCTGTGAATAGGTAACCGTAAAAACCTTAGAAAATAGATATTCTTCGCACTCCGTTGATTGTCATTTCAGAACGTACTTGATTCTTCTCCACTCCAACTCAATGGACATCGAAGTGATCCTATAAGGGTTCCGTTTATTTTCCATTTGAGATACGGAACCCTAAAAAGAACCCAACTACAACTAGTTGAATTAATCAGGTACTCACATTTCTCGGACAAGTCGTATCATACAATCTATCGTACAATAAATCACGTGACTCGTAGTTTTTCAGCACTTTCGGCCTGGTGGCTTTCCGCACTAAACTTTCTTTCACATCAAAATGATCGATTGGGCATGTTTTAACAGTGTCTACCAGCAAGCTACTTATAAGGTTTTGGTCCGTCGTTGGTACCGAGTTCTGATTAACACCAGGAGCCATTGTTTCGAACTTCAAGTTCTTTATTGGCTTGTTCGAGTTAGCTGAATGAGGCACACGCGGCACGGGCGCACTAAATGTGCGAAGGTACAGTCAGAGTATTTATAATAACACTTGTCGCCGGAGACAAACTAGCAGGTGCTACGTTTTGTTTGCAAACAGTGTCACACATTTTAGTTGATGTCGTTTTGGAGCTTTTGCACGTGACGTAGATGATGGTGCACGGCTGAATGATGAATAATGGCTTATACTAAAAGCGCTATAACTCTAAATATTATTTTGTGAAAAATACATGTGATAACGCGTAACTTTTCGGTCTTTCAGCAGTTGGTTTCGCCTACTGTGTATCAAGTGAAACAGAAATAAATCTACTTATAAATAAAAATAAATTGCCGCATGTATAAAAGATCAGCACTAGAGAACGGCTCGACCGATTTAGCTGGGTTTTTTTTCTGTGGTGTTTGTAATTATCAGGACGGGCGATACGCTAGTTTAAAATAAAACAACAACGATGTTATCAGAGACATTTTATTTTTATTTTTTAAGGTTTCTTGTAGCCTAGAGTAAATTTGGCAGTCAATTTCCTAAATTAAAAAATGAGTCGTTTTTCAAGCGATAGCTAAAAATTGTAGTAGCGAATAGAAAAACGATACGTTTTCCATGTCAAAAATGATAGTAGCTAATAGAAAAGCAATGCGTTTTCTCAAAGCATCGCAATCGGGTCATATTGAGAAGCTCAGTTGGATTATACTGCTGCAATTTATATGCGATGAAAAAAGCTTATAACATTGATGTTCTCTTTGGTGAGACTTGACTTTTAAAAGCTTTGAACTTTTTGAATGAATTTGTCTATTGAATGGAGTGTTCTAAAAACAAGATCGACCAGATCCCTATTAATCGCCAAGCATTTAAAAATGAGTGTCATGATGTTTTCGTGCCTCATAGCAATTTTCCTAATGTATAGGGCGCGTTCATATGACACGATCTCAACGTGCGCTGATCGCGTTCGGGTAGCTTTCTAATAAGAGCACGCGTCGCGTCCGCTCAGAGTTAACAGCCGCTCTATCGGACGAAAAATCCAACGGTTCTACGTTTTTGCTACGGTATACACACGCACACAATGTATTTGTGTCTACAATAAAAATAAATACTTTTACGAAACTATAAAAATATATATATATATATATATATTTTGCTCGGAAGAGAGGAATATGGCGAATTTCATACTCTGTACAACAATCTAAGAAATTAGGAAAAGGAGTTTGTTAAGTTCAGAAAATAATGTATTTTTTTTGTGTTCTATTGTAATTACATAATAGCGTTCAGTGTTCCCAGCGGTCGCGGCAAGAATGCCACACTCGCATCTAGCGAAGGTGCCTCTTTTTCCTCCTCAGACGCGGGCTCTACGCGCTTAGGACGCGTGTGCAAAGATGTTGCTATTCGGGCACTGAGGCTGCGCTTAGCGTGCGCACGTACTTTAATATCGATAGAATATGTACGTTACGTTAAAGTCATAAACTATCAATTCCAAAGATTCTGAGGAGGAAGCGGCGCGCGTCTGCGACTCGCGTGCAGAGACACGCCGAAATAATTCGCGCTCGTGTGAACACGCCCTAATGTGGAGGAAGCTACACACTTAGTACTCAAAACACAGACTTTGTTGTGTTCCGGTTTGAAGTGAGATTACAGGCTTATGAGACTTTTCACCCGATCTGCCTCATGGTCATCAACGCGCAAATGATAACTCTGGTGTTGCAAGTTTGCCACATTAGATGAATAAAAAAAAATATCCCCTAATTATTATGATAAACTGGTAAAGCCTTTGCTGTACATACAACACCCAATTATTTTTTTTGCAGGCATCCCAACTGGTCCCACTGAGTGGTACCAAAGTTCGAAGCACCACACGAAGCTTTATCGAATCAAGCGATTAACTGTGACATGAGCAAATATTGAACATAAACTACATTTCAACATTATCTCATCACAAACAACCTCAGGTTCTAGTCATGTGCCGCCGTTCAACAATATTTGTACAGAGTCATGCATTTCTCACTTATTCCAAATTAGTAGCATACTGTTTGCTGGTGATTGCGTTTATTATTCCCTAGTTTGGTTATCTTGCGGCGCTAGAATGTTTGAACACACACATAATGGCTTAGAGTCAGATGTTCTTTGCAAATCCTACTTAATTCTACTAATATTATAAACGTGAAAGTATGTGAGGATGTTTGTTCCTCTCTCACGCAAAAACTACCGAACGGATTTTGATGAAACTTTACAGTTATATAGCTTATACATCAGAATGACACATAGGCTACTTTTTATCCGGGTACCTACCACGCGGGCGAAGCCATGGGCATAAGCTAGTCCTACTAATATTATAAACGTGAAAGTATGTGAGGATGTTTGTTCCTCTTTCACGCAAAAACTTCTGAACGGATTTTGATGAAACTTTACAGTAATACAGCTTATACATCAAAATAACACATAGGCTACTTTTTATCCGAGTACCACGAACGAAGCCGTGGGCAGAAGCTAGTGATCTATAAATAGATCAACTGATCGAAATTAGCATCTACTGGAATGTGTTTAGCATAGGTTACAACTGCGGTGTAACCAAAGTTAAACCCATTTTTAATAATCACGCTACTAGACGGAAGTTTTCCCAAAATGCTGACTGGATTACTACGTTGAATGGCATTGCCCAGTTGACTCAGATAAGAGCCAGCTCTCTGGTCACATGTCGCTTCGATCATTTGCCTTGAAAGAATATAAGTTATGTACAAATTTTTGTGTAGATAATTTAAAAAGGTACATGATTACTTTAGAAAAAAAGGTGTTTTTGCTGTGCACTCTTGTTTCGGATACAATAAGATTAATAACACTTCGAGAACCTAGTGTCTAGACAAACCTAGGTTTTTCTAGACACTAGCTTCTGTTGCTATTTTACAGGTGTCAGCGATGAGTTTCAAATTCAGGGTTTTCCATATATTTTGAAAATCTTTGTGATCTTACTCTTCTAAATTATTAATATGGAATTTTTGGAATTTTCCAAATTATTTATTTTACTTAATTATAAATTGTACAAACACTTATTTTTTCAAACAAATACAGTTTGGTGCATAAAGCAAAAATAAAAATAATCAAAACTTTATTATCGTAATAATGATAATTGAAATTAAAAAAGTAACTGTATCTTCTGCAAAAAATATATACAACATAACTAATTACTTAAACCAAAATATCTATTTGACTTGACATTATTTTTTACATATACCTATTATGTACCTATATACATAGTTCAATTCAAAGAATTTATAGAAAAATAGTAAGTACTTATGTGGATATCTACACATATTTGAAGAATCGATAAAAAGTTTTTATGACGCATGTACTTCGTTATGGCAAATTCATAATGTACAATATAAGGAATTTGTAAAATTATGTGTTGATAAAGCAATGCGGAATCCAGAATAAGACCAAAATAAATTTGGGAAACATAATAATGTGTGCAATATTAGAACTTGGAAAATTAATGATTCGTAATCGAACCCTGGCATCATTACAAGGTTTAACGACACGTAACCTCAAACTGTGACTGAAACATACCCATAGAAACTCTATACTCATCTGGTGCATTGTGATTTAGCTGTGGTTACATTGGAAAGACCGCAGACTTCCTACAGGATTGCTCTTTTGTTTTCAAGCAGCGACAACTTTCCGCTTTAAATACAAGTACAGCCCTCTATCTCCCTCTTATCTCCGTGAGCGTTTTCAATTTCTGGTTCCTCGCGGTATGCCGTGTCGGACCTCTAAATCCCTTCTCCTTAAAACTCCCTCTCACTCGGCTAGCCGCTACAGTGACTCATTTACTGTTTATGCGGTTAAGCGCTGGAATGCCCTACCTCATGTCATTTGTGATTGTCCTTCAATCGATGTCTTCAGGAGAAAAGTTAAAGAGCACTATCTGTCTCTCTAAATCATGTATGGTATTTGTTTTGTAAAATCTATATATTTATTTATATATACATGTGTATTTATACTTATATGTTTATTTATTTTTTGTAGTATTGTTGTAGTTTAAGTATTATTTTCTTTCTGTACACGTTCCTCTCTATAATTTACCTCTCTCTAGCTCAAGGTTTGCTGGAAGAAAACTCTTTTTAGGGTTAAGCTCGCCTTTGTACATGTCATTTAATTCTGCCTTTTTGTAATTGTTTATTTGTGTGTACAATAAAGAATAAAGAATAAAGAATTTCATACTGAAGTTTGTCTCATGGGACTAGCATTTTCCAAACCAAACCTTCAATTAGGCTCAATTTACACCGCCACGGAATGGAATGGAAGCTACTTTTTGCAACGAAATTGTATATAGGATGGGCAAGGTGGATGAAAAGAGAATGCGCGAGGATTCCCCGCAAGACGCGCGACCTTTTGTTGGCTCGTATTTAGTTTGTATGTTATACAATTGACATAAAGTTCATTATGCTATGTACAATTTCGTTGCAAAAAGTAGCTTCCATACCATTTCGCGGCGGTGTAAATTGAGCCTTAATTTACACAATCTAAATCGCTTTCTCGTAACAAAAAACAAGTTTTGATTTAGAGTTTTTCATTTCTTTTCGACGTATTCATGAATTGTTTCATGTGGGATCTATAAAATTAAATGCTGCATTTTTATGTTTTTGAAGCAAAAATAAAATTCGGCTTATAAAATTCAGTCCGATCACCATTTACGCATCTGAAATTCAGTTTTACGGGTTTTTATCGCATTCACCTTTTTTATTATTTACCCGACGTTTCGACTGTGTTGCAACAACTGTGGTCACGGGTTGATGAGGTGACAGGTTGAAATGAAATACAGTTTTTCATTGAACGTCGGACGTCTTTGACTCTATAGATGAATGGTTGGAAATCATTTTAAAACATGGCTCAGTATAAACAACTATAAACAGTTTCCTTTCTTGGTCGAACCCTTATCTCTTTCACTGTAATAATCATTTTCGAATCTAGTTTCCACTATTGCTGGATTGCTTGGATAGTTTCTATAAAAATAATATTACATTGTAATTTTATATACCTACTAGCTTCTACCCACGGATTCGCCCGCGTGGTGCCCAGATAAAAAGTAGCCTATGTGTTATTCTGATGTATAAGCTATATTACTGTAAAGTTTCATCAAAATCCGTGTAGTAGTTTTTGCGTGAAAGAGAAACAAACATCCTCACAAACTTTCACGTTTATTATATTAGTAGGATTCGTTTTTTTATTAGTTAATATATTTTTCTTACAGCTATGTACAAGTAAGTATATACAAAAAATACAGATGACATTGCTTACTATCTAAAGACCGTTGTAATCGATCTATATATAGGTCAACTTAATTAACTACTTAATTAGCTGATCATGGCTGTGCTTCTATTGGTTATTATAACATCTCATGAACTCATGTTTCGCAGAATAAATGATTATTTGTGTTATTATAACTGATACAGATCACTACCAGATGAAAGCGTTCCCAAAATGCTGACAGCATTGCCAAGTTATGGCTATTAGTAAAAATACGTACATACCTAAGTCAGTACATACACACTAAAAAGTTCAACTCAAACTATCATTTGAATTAAAGCAAGCCAAACACCGTCTACCTGAATAATCCTCGCATGATCATAAAGTCACAAAACTGGAGTTTACTGAAAAACTTTTTGCTTTGTGGCTCCCAAACAAATGTTATGCCACCAGTTTGAGCTCAGTTTTTGTTGTCTCTGCGGGACCAACAAAAAACGGTCCGGGACAAACAATGAGGTCATTTCCTACTCCATGGTCTAGAAATGAAGTGCTGGGTTTGTGGAGAAATGTACCAATGGGACTGATATTCCTATATTAAAAAAACAAGCTTCTCAGTGAGTAGATCTTTGATGATATCAAGTAGGAGGTAGTCAGCGTTACGTTCAAATATTATATTATACACATGCGCGCCCCACGCTTTACAAGTAGTTAGCTCTGCAAGCCTATTGGTAAACTAACAGATGGCACATTCCTTGGAATTTCACGATATTTTCTTTCACCGTTTCGAGCTCGTATTCATACGCACATACATTTTTCGAATAGAAATCCATTATTGCACGACCGGGTTCGAACCCACAACCTCCGAACTGGAAGTCGAGGTACTAAGCCAACACAGATTTCCCCCTAAAATTCAGTAATCTGAAACAGTTGAGCTATCTATAGATCATTTGCAGGCGTTTATTAGCAACTGATTCTGTTTTACATTTTATAAACGCGATCCTAAATAAACTATTTGAATAAGTAGCCTTATTTATTAATTGCAGATTGTAATATTTATGCTTAAAATGATAGACAAAATCATTTCAGCATAAACGAACGAAACCAAAGTCTGAAAAATATCGAATCTTATTCATATTCTGTTCAAGCGCGAGAACTTTATTCAGACGCACCCTAATAAGATTATTCGGTTTCTTTTATTATTCTATTCATTATTATAACAGAATTGAGTTGCTGATATATATAAGGCTGGAAATAGACGTACCGCTTCGAGCAAAGCAATCGTGTGAAAACTAAAATTCTGGAAATATTTCATTCTCGCTTTATTTCAGAGGGATCGCTTTAGCAAACACGATTTCACCAGAATATTGGTAATGCCATAGCGATATATCATCATCATCATTATCATCAGTTTAATTATCATCAGTTTAATTATCAGCTTCTCTTTTAAATGTATGAACGCTACTCGCAACACAACTACAATCATTCGTAGCTAGGTACACTTGCAACTCGTTCTGCTTGGTCTCAACAGGTTTTTGGCTGAAAATCAGTGTTTTTGCTTTTAAGCAAAAAATTTTCACTGAGCCATGGCCTTTTTGTTGTACTGCAACACACACAAACACAAACTTACTGACAATAAAATGTATATTGGTGTGTGTCTGTAGCAACGAATAAATGTTTTATCTATCTATCTATCTTTAAAAGCCAATTGTTTTACAGTTGTTCCATTTCACGAAGTCCACTCAGCCGTGGTTTGCATTTTACTTTGCGTTTAGTTGCCGTGCTACCGGTACTCGCTGTCAAAAACTGACGTGAACACAATAAGCACTGGTGACCCGAACCGCGTCCCGGTCGGTGCTCCTAAGCTTACGGAAACTAAAACATTGTGCAAGTGCATGCAACACAATAAAACATTACAAACAGACTTCGTGAAATGAAACAACTGTACCTGTTGAAGACATATGTCTCCCCAAAACATTATTTCATCAAATGTTTTTTACTGCAGTATAATAATACTACCACCATACTTATTTCTACTGCCAAGCAATGCCTAATACTCGCGTTACTGTATTCTAGTTTTAAGGGTTATGTGTGCCAGTGAAAAAATAGGCACATGAGACTTCACACTTGTTATGCCTCAGAGTTGGCATAATTGGGTATCTCTGGTATAGCAAGCGTCCATAGCCAACAAGTGCGCTGTATGGTTGTTTGCCCCTTTAGTCGTATTAAAAAAAAAAGAAAACAAGTATTAAAATTGAACAAAACTCTCTGTCTCACAGCCGCTATACTCGAGCTCGGCTCAACTCAAAGAAACATATGGGAGAAAAAGTGATAGCAAATTACAGGCAGTTTCAGATAGTATACTACCCTTCTATACCTTACAGCGACTACAAATTCGCCCATCTATTCCTTACCTTGCGGAGTCTGAAATATTGTGCAGATATAATCAATTCTAAAACATTTATATCTTTAAACAATGTCTTAGACAAAGTTTGTCACATAATTTGTTTGCGGATCAAGTGAAAAGCCACTTGGATTGACTGAATTGGATTTGCCGTTTCGCTTTGGGAGATAAGCGTCTCTTGAGAGTCATTAGACGAATTGATGGGCTACCTACTGTTTTACATATAATTGTTTCTGATTGATTCTCCAAATTGTTTTCTGGTGAAGGAAATAGCATTTGCTTCGAATAATGTAAATTTTCTCCTATCTCATCTTATTTACTTCCGGTACCCTGCCATGATGTTTGTCATTAGGTATCGTAGAAAGTAGATATCAGCTGTGTCGAAGAAACGACTCTGGAATTAATTTTCTTTCAAATTTAACCTGCCATTAGAGCAGACCACTATTAGACCGGTATATAGCCGTCGACCCAATCAATCGAGTGGGTGTCTAGACAAATACAACTTTCTGTTAGCGTTAACGCCTGCGGAAATATTGAATAGTATGGAAATTACATTAGCCAAATGTCACGTGACTACTGCCAAGTTTTCCCATAACATTTTTTTGTTAGCGTGAAGCAAAACTAAACGTGAGGTATTTGTCTAAACCCTCAGAACGAATCATATATGAGGTTAGTGATGGCAATAAGGGGTCGAAATTGGTGAGGATGACTATAATATACTCAATACATTTATTGCTTTCACATGATTAAAAAGTTGTTAAACAAGTAGGTAGTCTCTAATGTAAACCCTGTGTTAGGTAATAGCAACATGGCGGCCGACCGAGGTTTTTTTTACATATTTAGAATGTCCATGTAAGTAGTTCCGGTACTTTAGTATATAGGTCTACGTATTTTCGGACATCTCTATAATGTTTAGTTCTTAGGTACAATAAAGTGGATTATTTGGTTAATATAGTAGATCTTCAAAATCATAATAATGTAATCCTCTTCATCCAAAGGTTGTCTGGAAGGGATCGCTTTTAAGCGATAAAACCGCATATTGTACCTTTATCATAATCAAAGTCAATAGGTTTTTATTCATTGAAATCACAAGGATCATATAGAAACGTCAACTTAAAAACTACGTGAATTTAATATTTGAATGTGAATTTATGCCGATTCTTCGCGCGCAATCAAGCATAGAATAATCAGGCAACAAACTCTGCTTGGTTATTTTTTTGATGATCCTTCATTCAGCTTTTGTCTGGTGCCAATCGAACGAGGTGAATTCATTTATAGAGTGCTACTCAAAGAATTAAATAAAGTCTAAAAAGTATCAACCAAATGTGTTACTGTTTATTTTGTTTTTATCTTAAGGTGTACAATAAAGTACACCCATTAATTAATTCATTCATTCATTCACCGTCATTCATTCATTCATTCATTCATCGTCGGAATTATGTCATGGACGCTTGCAACATCAGAGATATCACTCGCGCGTTACCGACCTTGAGACATAACGGGTGAAAAGTTTCATGTTCTTGTAATTTCACCGGCACCCATACCCTTCAAACTGAAACACAGCAATACAAGCATTACTGTTCGGCGGCAGAAATTGAAAGAAAGAAGAAAGAAAAACATTTATTTGCTAACGTTGCACAATATAAAACACACAGACAAGAAACACACGGGATTTACACCATCAATATCTAAGTACTTACAATAAACTATGAGCCTCCCGATACCTAGCAATATGCAACGACGCAAAATGGCGTCCAACTCAGCATTTGTTGTGTGTCTACTAGCAACACAAAGCTGATCTTCCGTTGGAACCAAACAGTGAAATCACGGATGTCTGCTTACATTACGATTAGTAAATGTATATAATATAACATAATATAAAAAAACTATTAAAAAAAATATAACGGTGTATAAACTTTGTTAAACGAAGAAAATGCGACAAGTTGGCAGTTCATGAGTTTGCATGAAATCATGCACATTGTTAAACAAATGTCCAGAGGGTGATGAGGAAGATTATTAATTTAAGAGAAATATAAGAAACATACAAAGGGAAAAAAGGGCATCGACTACGATAAACATCCAACTTTGTGGGAGTGTGTTTTTAATATAACAAATTGGTATGATGGTAGTACTTCCCCGGTCGAGCTCTTTCACAAGACATTCTACTACTACCTAGTTCGAACAAGTACCAAGTACAAGTACCTACTTTTAGCGTCAAGGTCACAATTTTATTGCGACAGCTAAACAAGGTGTCGGCCAATAAAATCTGTAACCCGTTCGACCAACAGGTGGTCGATTAAGCCACGACATTTGACAAGAAGCAACAGGCATCCTTGATAGCCACAAGATATCTTTTTACTACTAGATATATAGATAGATAAATCATTTATTTGGAAGTGCTTAGTAATTTATTCATACAACTATGTACAAGTAGATATACAAAAAATATAGATGAAACAGCTAGCTATCTAAAGACCGTTGCAAACTATCTACAGATAACTACCCCGGTTCCCCACGGACCCAGAATCTCAACCCCAAAAGGATCAAATAAGTAAGCTCTATCGAGACTTCTATATTTGCGCCTCTTGAGATCCTCCTTATTAAGTATATATAACTAATATGGTTGGACTGCTGATGAGGTGAGCTACAAATTGTGATGGGACTCAGCATAAAGCGCCGCAGACCTGGTGAAAGTAATTACGTTAATTAACGCGTTGATCTTCTGTCCTCTTCCAATATCAGTATCAGAGTAAACATTTTTTGCAATCTTTGAAAACCTAACAATACTACCAATTCATATAATTATAAGTATTACGGTTATTTGTCGCGATTCTCTTTTTTTTGAAAAATACTACCCATTTATTTATAGTCATAAAGTCAAAGTATATTTATACAAAAATAAAATAAATAAATTGCAAAACACAGGTAATAGGATATAAAAATATCCATTTTTTATTATAGTATGGTGTACATACAATAAAATAACACATTTCAAATAAAGATATATAAGTAGGTCTAGTTATATTCTTTGCATAATATGTATGTAAAAAAGTATATAAGTAGGAAGTATTTCAGTCAAGTAGTTCCCATAACACAAGCTCTGTTTAGTTTGGGGCTAGATGATGCTGTGTGAAATATGTCTAACATGTCCCATGTTTTTATTTTAGAAGTTTTCAACATTGCTAATCTTCATTCCCATATACATTTTGCTAGTTTAATCAGTGGATAGTTTTGAATTGCATTATGACATAACTCGCATGAGAACCTACACTAGTTTAAGACTTTATTGAACTTGCATGCACTAGTTTTTAGTCTATATACCGACACTCTTTCGATTTTCAAATAAATGTGTAAAATTACTTGATCTAAAATTACTATACATGATAACAACGCAGTCTTGTGTACAAATCATCTCACATTTATTAGGAGTTGTGAAAACCATGCTATAAACAAGCTCTGTATATTAGTTCATCAGCTCCAGGGATGTGGCTCCAAAAAGTATAGGTACTAGTTTGGAAGTTTGGAAAGTGGATTACTTGGGTCCGTATTATGCATCAATAAGGAATATCTCGAATGTCGTCCAAACCACGATCGAGCCCATGCGGCTTCGTTTCCTCAACTAACCGTCATCAAAAAATGTATTATTTATAAGTAATAAATACGAATATCTCGAATATCGTTCATACCACGTCCGAGCCCATGCGGCTCCGTCGGCTTCAACTAAATGTAATGCAAAAAAATAATTATTTATAAATCTGAAAAAGACAGACGGAAATAAGCCAGTGTAGCGTATATAGCCCTAAAACAATCTCAGAATAGCGTTATCCTTCCATTTTAGAAATAAAAGGACATAAAAGGCTATTTTTATGAGGCTACTTAGAGTCTACGGTACATAGCAGTTCCTTTTTTTAATACTATTAACAACCTATTTGAAGTTCAATTCTGTAATTCTGTTATGCTTTTGCTAAACGGCGCGGCGGCCTGTCGACTGCACGGTTAGGTGTCAATATTCTTTAGCAGTTTTCATACAAAATTTGACGTGATCTCGTGCTCGAGATTTTTCTGAGAATCGGTACCCCTGAACGGTTCGGCTGAGGGATATCTCGTCAAAGCCGAACCACACTGTATGGATATTAATAAAAAAGTTAATCGTCCGTGCAAAGCCGACATTGACCAACCACGTATGGGCTAGCGAGAAATTACGTTTTTACACATAGTACAATAATAATTATTCAAAGCTACTCTCAGTGTTATTTCAGGTCTTGATTTATCGATGGCATCCGAATCGATTCAGTATTACCAAATTTTTTTTGTTTTTTTATTTTGCATTTATTATACGTTAGGCTTTATTACAAAGTAAAGCGAAAACAAACACAACTATATTGCTTTCACAAGTCTTTTCAAATGTTTGCAGATTATTATTTAAATAATCCCGAAACAGACTTTTACAGCTATGTCCATGCTTATTCGATTTTATCTGCACTTGCGTTTTCCTCTGTGGCATGCATGTAGCGCCAACGCGTATGCGCATGCAAAAGAGCATGCCTCAACATTTTTTGAGTGATAGCGTACGCTTCTAGTGCACATCACATCGATTCGTCTAAGGACTTCAACAATGTGTGCCTTAAACACAACATGAATTGAAAGACACAAACTGCATATAAAAGCGCACTGGTACATACTGTACAAACTTAATACTTAAACTTAACAAAAAATACATGTCATTATCATCATCAAAAACAAGTCGAAGTTATCAAGTAATAAAGAGTGACATGATGAACGATCTAACCACACCCCTCACCTCAACCCTCCAACTTCCCACAATCTTTGAGATGTCATTGGTCTATCATCGGATCCTTCCTATAACACGACCCGTTCTGGATCGTGGTCGCTATGCGAGAACCTTAATAAACAGCGGGTGTCGGTTCTGCTAGCTAAATAACCTTACCCACTTCAACTTGTTAAAATGTCACAATTGCATTTTTTCTTTAATATCTTTAATTTTCTAGATGATAGGAATCTGGATTATAATTATGTAAAAAAGAAACACAAACACTACAAAGTGAAATAACAAAACACGCCATAAGTCAAGTGTAAGTATGTCATTCTGCGGGCCTAGCATGGGCCGTGGACAAATTGTCTTTCCACCCTTTTTGTCCACTTGACAGTAAAAATAATTATCTTCTCCACCTGTCATAGCATGGCGACAGGGGAAAGGGATAAAATGTTTCCACTTGACGTTTGTCGTAGACATTATGTCCCGCTATTCCCGTGACATAGCATGGACTCTGAGAAACGAGTATAAAATACTCTCCGATTGACGTAAGAAAGGGAATAACTATCATCTGTCTTGAAGGTGGGTATAAAAGTTTATCTTCAGAAAAACAAAATGTCGCGAGCATTTTACAAATAAATTGTGTAATGAAACATTGAAACTATCAAAAGAAAATCACATCGGAGGTCTTAAGATGCCAGTAATCCACTTGAGTGTCCGGATGATGAATTTCACCGGCTATTTCGGCTCAATAAAGTCATGGCATTATATTTATGTGCGGAGCTGAACGATGCCTTGCAGCCTCGAAATCATCGGGATGGATTGCCGGTACATACAGAGGTTATTATTTAGATATTACTTAGCCATAACTTACTTTCATTCTGTGAAATACCTAAGCTAAATGACACTACCTACCACATAACCTACATTTGTTTTCCTGCTATAGGGCGTAGGTATGTAGGCATTCATACCTACGCCCAATTGGAGATTGTAGTTACTAGAGAGGTACTGGGCAAGAGCATGGTTTGGCCATTGCCTAGACGGTAAATATCTGACCCAAAATACTGAAGCTATCATCAGAAGTGACAATTTCGGTAGATAATATTGTCTCCTATATGGTTACTAATGAGGTACCTAATGTAGTAATTAGGTGCCTCATTAGTAACCTTCCTAAAGATACCCCTACAATCTCCAGTAAATTAACTAGGTACCTGTGTATTTTATTAAATTGATTTATGGATTATGGATTATCTTCCCCGGGACAGAGGATGCAAGGCGCAGGGTATCTAATGGTTTTCAAAAAAAGTATGGGCAGTCATATATTTTATTAAAAAAACAGTTCATTTATTCAACTATTTTTATATACACTTATTCACACCACTGAAAATCTCCAGAAATAACTGAAAAGAGATATAATAGGTACTTATAATGTATTCAAATCAATTTTCAGGGGACATTGGATACAACTTAGAGCCGTGGCTGATGATGACACCTGACCAAGACGCTGCACTCAACAGTGCAGCCAATAAATACACCCGATGGCATTGTCTGCAGCTCCATTGGAAAGAACCAATTGCTACATAAATACAACCATAAAACTGACCAACATCCTGCGGATTTGAATTTTGTTTCTTCGCAATCTATATAATAGAAATAAAAATATTAATTCACTAGATGTAAGCGTTTATACTAGTTTGTGGAGTGTATGATCACTGTCTTAGAAACTAATAAATCAGTACTTTCATGTTATTACAAGTATTTTACAATTTCGTTCGTTTTTTAATATTTCTGTTCAAGGTAATGTTTCCGCATTAGGTCTTAGTTCTTCCGCTCAATTTTGTTTACAATTTAGGTAGGCATGTAATTTTTTGTTTGCAAATATTAAAATAAAATATTTTTAGTCAAATAGATTTGAAAAATAAATATTGCAATTTTGTCCCATAGAGTAAAAAACAATACGTTTATCTTATAATCCGCCACACAGATTATAAACATGCAAAAAGAACGTATATTCATGAAAGTTTGATGGCTTGAACAAAATATTGAAGCTTGTTACGTCAGTTTTAGTTAATTTGCTTTATATGGCAACAATGAAATGGAGAACCGTGATATCGCTATTCCCTCCATCTACCGTGGATATACTATCCACTGGCGTGGCCATGCTCGGAGGGTGGACAAAAATGACAACTGGGAAAGGATTTTTGTCCTCTCCCCGTAGAAAAGCTATCCACCGCCCATGCTAGGCCTGCAGTTACGAGTATTTTCTCCTTCTGTAAAATTATGTGTACCTAATTAGATTGTTTTGTTCGCCAGATGAGAAGCTATTCTAAGAGCTATGTCAGTGACTTTTTTGGTTCCATAGACAGGTCATAG
This sequence comes from Perizoma flavofasciatum, assembly GCA_958496245.1. Classification (NCBI taxonomy): domain Eukaryota; kingdom Metazoa; phylum Arthropoda; class Insecta; order Lepidoptera; family Geometridae; genus Perizoma; species Perizoma flavofasciatum. Next base: position 3,397,085 of record OY292425.1, on the reverse strand, counting down.
ATAAAAAAAACTTATACACATATATAGTTAGGTACACTTTTTTTAGCAGATAAAAATGTAGCGGGAGTTTCGCAAGTAGGATAAGTATTCATATTCAAGTTAGCAGCTTTGTGTCAAATTGCCTGGGGAGGTTGATATCGGTTTTCGCTCCGTGGCGCTGCCCACCGAGTTGACGATTCTGCAAATATAAAGTGCTACATCTAAGTACTCTTGTAAATAAGGACCTACATGAGAACACCTATTGTAACTTACTCGACTTTAGCAAAAGAGTAAGTAACTCAAATTTGAGTAAGTCGAGGAATCGGCATAAATTCACGTAGTTTTTAAGTTGACGTTTCTATATGATCTTTGTGATTTCAATGAATAAAAACACACTGACCAAAGTCAACACTCAACTTTATGAAAGTCAAAACTTTGAGAAAGTTGAGTGTAAGATTCCCTATATATTTTTTTAAGTTGGTGTTTAACTGCGATTGCGATTGAGCCCCATTTTTGACGACCTCTGTGGTACAGTGGGCACAGGCGCGCTTGAGACGCAGTAGGTTGTGGGTTCGATTCCCGCTGCGGGACAAATGTTTGTATTATCCGCAAGTATTTGTCTTGGGTCTGGGTGTTTGTATGTTTTCCTATATATTTTTTTTAAGTTGGTGTTTAACTGCGATTGCGACTGAGCCTATTTTTGACGACATCTGTGGTGCAGTGGGCGAAGGCCCGCCTGAGACGCGCAGTAGGTTGCGGGATCGATTCCGGCCGCGGGACAAACGTTTGTATTTTCTGCAAATATTTGTCTTGTATTTACAAAAAATTAATACAAATAGTTTATCAGTCATGTATCAGGAACTACGAGTACTGTGCCATAACAGCCAGACCTAGATCTACAGAACATTCAAAAATTTGTCCCGCAGCGGGAATCGAACTCGCAACTCCAGCGTCACAGCCGACTCGCCCGTCGTGTAACCGTGGTCGTCAAAAGATTTAATTTCAATAAATTTAGTTAGATTTCACAAAACCGTAAATAGTGTATTCTTATATAATGTGTATCCAAACAAAATTAGCACCTGATATCATTATTTATAAGGTAGCATCGTAATTAATATCCAACCAAGTCTAGCAAAAGTTACTCATCCATAAAGATTCATCGACGCTCAGTTCTCGTGTCTTGATATTCATGTAACTAGTCCGTAAATAATGAAACGTTCTGATAATATCTTTATGAGAAATAGTGTTTCGGTGATAAATTAATTGGTTTTGAAATAAATAATTCTACTTTCACGTATATATTCAAATTTACTTCTGAATTGCATATTTCCTCTTCATTTTAAAATGATAACTAGTCTTGCAGACAATTATAACTTTCAGCCTGTTGTTATTTTATTAACGTTTATTCTGTACTTTTTTGTACAAAAAAATAGTTTTTTACATTTTAGTTAAAAAAGTTTTTTAATCCAAATTATCGTAAATTAGATCATTTATAATATTATAGTATAAACTGACATTTTCCACGTACTCTACTATAGGTGAAGTCACCGACTAAGTATAATATACTCATTTTCGATAAAAAGCGGCTACATTTTGCAAAAAAAAAACACTTGTATTGAGAAGCACTAATTATCGAGAAAGATATTACCTACATTGTTATCATTATATATCATTGTCATATGACGACCGATGTGGCGCGGTGGGCGAAGGTCCGCCTGCGATACAAGAGGTTGCGGGTTCGATTCCCGCCCTGGGACAAATATTTGTTCCGGGTGTTCTGGGTATTTTCTATGTATAATAAAAAAATATCTATCTGTGTATTGTATTGTATTAAGTATATCAGTCATTTAGTACACATAACACAAGCTCTGCTTAGCTTGGGGCTAGATGATGCTGTGTGGATTGTCCAGCATTATTTTTATTTTTATTTTATATTATATTTATTACTGTGACAGGAAATGCGAAAATGATGGGATTTTCTCACTTTTTCTTCAGCGCTGATGTCAAGAGAAACGGTCCTACTTTGCTGTTATAATTAATTTAAAAATGTTGCGTTCGAGAATTGCTCCTTTATAAAGTGCTAATCTGCTTCTAAGAATCACCTCATGAGAAGACAGCTAAACCCGCCGGTGGCTGCTAGTTAAATAAGATACGGGAGAAAGGACACACCGCATTTAGGTAATGAGCCACCGGATTTAGAGATTAGCCTGTAATATTTTTCTTGAGTATACATTTGCAGGAGTGCTCTTTTTAATATGTTTTCTTTTCAGGGCATTATGACTGAGATAAGTGAAAAGCTTGCTTTGTCAAAGTTCCATTTTGCGGTATTTTTACCGATTTGTCGGTACTTATATTTGGAAAGTTGGCAACGAATGTATTCAAAATGCTAGTATTGTCCCAAAAAATGTGATCATCTCTCAAGTCGCCAATAAGTTCTACTTCACGAAAAATAAAAACGCAAGTACTGCTGCAAACACCTACGCATTTAGCTTCATAAAAGTGATCTAGATTTAAGTGGCAGGAATTAACACAGTATAGAAGAGGTTTTATCTGTATTAATAAGCAATTTTCCGGAACGCAGCATAGATCCAAGATAAAGCACGCATGCCTTCTCTGTAATTGACCGGAAATCACCTCGCTATAATCAAGATAGAATAAAAATTTCAACTGGGTCAGTGTGGTTGCATTCAATTCATATACTGAAACTGGAAGTTTTCACAAGTTACTCGAAGACAAAGAATGAGTTAACAATTTGTTGTGTATTAATAATATGTCTCAGCAACTATTTTATACTACTAGTGAAACTCCCCGCTATTCTATCCGCGTTGACTTTTTTACTATAAAACGTTATATCCCCGCTGCATTCTCTAGGGGTGGAAACTCTAAATCTTATTAGATTGTACGTTGATCAGGCAGTGAGTCATACTACATTTTTTTATATTCAGAAGATCTTCATATCGTCTCTGGATTTCCACATAAAAAGAGGATAGTTCCAGATAACAAACAAGTCTGTTCTATCTCAAATTCGTATAAATTAATACTTCTTGATACAAGTTTATTGATAACATCCAACTTCCATCCATATTCTAACACTAGCTTCTGCCCACGGCTTCGCCCGCATAGTACCCAGATAAAAGGTAGCCTATGTGTTATTCTGATGTTTAATCTATATAACTGTAAAGTTTCATCAAAATCCGTTTAGTAGTTTTTGCGTTTAAGAGTAACAAACATCTATCCGCACAAACTTTCGCGTTTTTAATAGTAGTAAGATTAATAATACCAAGAATCTTTTATTGGACGTCGTTGTTCTTTCTATTTTATTACATGGATCGTCTTCCGACATGTTACTCCAAAGTCTTTTTCCATTGATAGAGCATTCAGATATTTTACAGCATGAACAAATGACTGATACCGATTTAAGAAGTGTTTACATTTCCGATTCGAGAAAATGAGTCCCGCTTTTTTTCCCGTGAAACAAGAAGCCTATTATGTAAACGCTTTTGAGGTAAGAGGTTGTACTTTTTGTCTTAACAGATATGGTAACCCATATGTTTCAAAAGTGACTCGATTATTATGCAGTTTTATGTATCTTTTTTTGTGACTTTATCGGGTGTTCTGAAGATTTACCGACACTGTCGATGGCTTCGAAAAGTCACTAGGTAGCATTGCAATACATATTTGTCTCGGGTCTGGATGTTATATCTATGTATAATATGTACCTATGTATTTACAAAAAAAATGTTATATGTAGTAGGTATATCGGTCATGTAGTTCCCATAACACAAGCTCTGCTTACTTTGGGGCTAAATGATGCTGTGTGAAAATTCCGGCATTATTTATTTATTATTATTTATTTGATACGTTATGGAATGGAATACATGTCGGGGTTTTTGATATTGTTAAAATTAACAGGATTATTTACAAAATTAATTACATAACTAGAACAAATAGACATTCAGGCTCATTACCCTGCTTAACATTGTTTAGACGCATTTACGCGGTGTTTGTAGAGCTGTACACATTGTTAACATGGCTATTAATAAACATGAATTTGCACAAGATTCACGCGTTTAATTATATTTGTTGCTAAACGTATAATATTATTTAGGTTACTGCAAACCAAAGTCAATAATGTCACGACATTGCGTTGCCAACAGAAATAATTAAAGCAATGATACAATGTTCGAAAATTCCTTTTTTTTTGTACATGCACATTATTATGGCCTGAATTCATAATCAGGGGTTTAACAGTCCCCCAAAATCCACCTTTCAGCATTCGCCTTATGGGTTGAATTCGCACTTGAATTTTTACTTAGCGCCTGAACAGTCCCCTAGGGAAGCCCCTAATAGACTTTGCATTCGGGCCTATCTGATTACAATAAATTATCCACTCTCCCCCCATCACTGGGCAAATCTGAAAAGCAGCGTCGGGTTTTTCGAACTAAGTAGACTTAGACGCTGAGTCTCTGGTTTTTTAACAAGCAGACCACTAATTGATGACCATATATTTTGTCATCAGTAAAAATAGGTACGCAGATATTGTCTTTTTTTTTTAAAGACCAGCCCCTCACTTGAATTCCCATAACCGTGGGTAACTTTAAGTACCGTGGTACCATAACACCAAGATCCCGAACAAATATTTGCAGAACATGCAAATATTTGTCCCGCAGCGGCAACAATATCAGGAGCGGGGGGCATGAACAGAGAGTCATGATGAGAATTACAGTTTTTGTCATCATTAATTTCTAGCCGTAAAAACATTTTATCGACCCTTCTCAAAGCTCGTTTCTTGAAAAGCAATATAAAAAAATCCTCTTTCTGTACAATCTGTCAATATGATCTGTCTAATGAAAATATCTGCATTGGCCTAAGGTAAGACAAACTCTTCATGAAGAGGGAATTGATAGAAAGTAGGGAAAGACAATTTTTCCTGAGCCTTTTCGTTTAATGAAGACTTCGGCCCTTTTATTGCATCTCAATAAGTAAGTAACCGTACCTTTTTTATCCTTACACTATAAAATACTTATCTGCTTTTCTAAGGAAACGCACGAAGATAGGGACATTGTTTATGGTATACCTATCCCGTACAGCGAAAATTGTGTATCTACATATGTATTTGTTGATTTATACAATATGCTACTTCCAGTAAGTTCAGATCTTGGAACGTTGATTATCTTTTTTAGTTTAAAATGAAAAAAAAACATGATTATAGAGAAACTAAGTAAAATTAAGTTTTTCATTTTTCATTCCTTTGTATTTTTATTTGGTGTGCAATAAAGATTTTATCTATTCATCTATCAACATAACTTTCTTCGTAACTTTAGCATTTCTAGGACCAGATTTTTATGTACTTTAAAAATAGGACTCATTCAAAAACATTACTATATAACAGGATATTAAACATCCTTTAGAATTAAATTATTTCATTATTTAGGAGTAATCTAAGTCCTTTTTTAAGTCAAACCGTAATTATCTTAAAGGGTACCTATTCTGATTTTATTAAAAGTTAATCAAAACTCGCAACGATTATAGCCTCTTTGTTTCTGCAAAACCAGTTAACAAACTAAGAAGACTATGTTGTGAACATATCCTTCAAATAAACCTCACTAACAAAACACATCACATCTCAATGTGGCAGTCGACAAGACAATTCAGTCATCAAATTAGAGCAACATCATCCACTGCGCAAGCACAATTTAAAGGGATAAAGGTCCTATTCAAAAGCACAACACGTCCCCATATACACAGTAAGGATCTTTGTACAGAGGCGAAGCTTAAAACACGGACACAAGCCAACCGATGGTCATGCCTTATTTTTGGTTCTTGGGCTTGCAAATTTCCTCACGATATTTGCATTCAACGGTTAGGCATGCAAACATAAATTTTTCGAGCGGCAAAATCCATTGGTTTATGTAACCGGGTTCGAACTTGCGACCTCCGCATCAGAAGTCGGGGTACCACCCACTAGGCCGACACAGCTCATATAAAAACATCCTACTAATATTATAAACGCGAAAGTTTACGAATATGGATGTTTGTTACTCTTTCACGCAAAAAGTACTGAACGGATTTTGATGAAACTTTACAGTACTATAGCTTATATATCAGAATAACATATAGGCTACTTTTTATACGAGTACCACGTGGGCGAAGCCGTGGGCAGAAGCTATATTTTTTATAATTTAATAAATACAAAATTATTGATCAAAATAAACTTGGTTACACTCATGCTTTTAATACCAACTATGCTTTCATTGATGGGGCAATTGTAATTGATTTTAGTCGCGACTAGCTTACTGACCACGCCGTTTCCCGCGTTACCTTAACCTTTAACCTTAATTTGGCCATAATCCTACTTCCTACTAATATTATAAACGCGAAGGTTTGTGAGGATGGATGTTTGTTACTCTTTCACGCAAAAAGTACTGAACGGATTTCGATGAAACTTTACAGTAATAATAATATAGCTTATACATAAATAACACACAGGCTATTTTTTATCCGGGTACCACGCGAGCGAAGCCGTGGGCAGAAGCTAGTATTCGTCGGCTAGCTAACAACACCGCTCAAGTAGAAATTTTGCGGTTTTGACATTTTTGGATAGACATGCCATTGGATAGATCTTTTCACTGCGCTTCTGTTCACCAATACAAACATTGAATTTCAACCAATCACAGTTTTAATTTCAGCTTTAGCGATTTCAATTCTGTGGACTTGTGCGGGGTTGATAAAACAGTTTTTTGGTTCTCCTGAAAAGTTAGGAAAATCGATTTACGCGGTGTTGTTAGCTAGCCGACGTATTGTTATATTTCTAACTTCAATGTGAAGCTTGGTTTCTCAATGGGAAGCTTGGTTTCTGTAAAATTCTTATTCTGTGCCGTAACCGCAGAATCGCTTGAAGCGACGCGACAACGTCAGCGCATCTCGCGGTAATGAACATGAAATAATTACAACGCACGTCTCACGTGCATTACTCAGCATTAGCTTTGCAAACGATATGGCTCTGCCCTGCTAGAATAGGGATGCTCGTAAGGTGCTTTAATGAATGACATTGTGCTATCTGTTTACTTGATACCTACTTTCAGTGACTTAGTTACCTACGTTCAAGAGGCACTGTTTCGTATCCCATGCAATATTTGCATGTTCTGCATTTGTTTCGGGTCTGGTTGTTGTAGTACTATGGTATTAGTAATTCATGTTACCCATGTTACAGGGGATCCTGGGGTCAGGACTTTATTTGTTTTTGTTAAAACAAGGCACGCCGAGTCTTTGTCTGAGCCTTATGTAGACAAGCATAACATTAGGATTCCACATTATATGAGAGAGGGCAAAGTACTATAGCTATATAAATATACTATTTATTATGCATGACACCAATTTACGATACAACATACAAGAATATGACAAAAAAAACACAAAAGAAATGCACAATGGGCTTCAAGCGAAAATTGCCATTTTCCAGCTAGTCTACTAATAATATAAACATGAAAGTTTGTGTGGATGGATGTTTGTTACTCTTTCACGCAAAAACTACTTAACGGATTTGAATGAAACTTTACAGTAATATAGCTTATACATCAGAAAAACATATAGGCTACTCATATTGCAAAAACGGGAATTTTCACGTACTGCACTATCAGTGAAGGCACCAAGTTTTGACTCATTCCGAGAGTCTTCATCAGGGTGAGTGGTCGCGACTTCCGCGTCACGCCGTGCACAAAGGCTACTTTTTATCCGGGTACCACGCGAGGGAAGCCGTGGGCAGAAGCTAGTTTTTAATAACGAAATATTTGTAAAAAAGTCCGTGTTCATCGCTCACATGGCTTGGACTTCCAAATATTTGGTATAGACAATATTGATCACCAAATGAAGAAAAACAGTTAATAAATAAATAAAATATGCTGGACATTTTTCACACAGCGCCCAACTAAGCAGAGCTTCTATTATGGGAACTACATGACTGATATACTACTTATATATTAACGATAATAACGATAGTCTTATCGTCTTGGTGTCTACGAAGGAAATTAATACTCCTTGTACCTATCTACGGCAACAGCGATTACCCACTGAAAATATTTACGCAGAGTAAAACCAATTTCGTGGGCAAGCAATCTCTGATGTATAGATTTATTACCTACGAAAGAGATATACCTAACAATGCCTTTTCGTACTTAAAGATTGCAGTATTAAAATAAATGTGATTTGGCAAATGCCGTTTTGATTATTCAAGACGATATCTTTAACAAATTATGTAGAAAAGTCGTACAAAGTTCGAAATTTATAAACTGCTGTTCTCAAACGTGACTGAAATAAAGTGGATGGTATCTGTGTTTGTCAGTTTATAACTATTGCTTCTTGCTGTTTTTTGTACACTGGTGAAGGTACGTGTGGACTATATAAAAAAAACTGTCTATTTCACCAAAATATAGCGCAGAGATAATTTTATTTTTAGATATCTATTCATTTAAACGAAGAAAAAAGCTTCTATCAAAGAAAGTGCATTTTTTTAATAGACGCTTTTAACAGCGCTTGTCAATTTTGAATATACGAGTATCTATTTACTATGTTATTATTTAATGCTTTTACCCAAAATGCTCAAGGATATTTCACACATATCATTATGTAATCCTGATCTTTGTCTTTAAATAACACTGATTCTAAAGAAACAAAACGTGAGAAATCTTGTAAGCTTGTATCCTACTAATATAATAAATTCGAAAGTCTGTGTTTGTGAATGTTTGTTACCACGTATCTCCGTAACTACTAAACCTGTTTTGATGAAATTTGGAATGTAGATAGTTTTTGTTCTGGAATAACACATAGGCTAATCTTGTTTTTGAAAATCAACCCCTAAAGGGGTTAAATAGGGTGGTAAAATTTCTATAGAAAATGTTATTCCTTGATTAGATTCGCTCAAATCTCAGTTTAAATAAACTATAAAGTAAATAATGAATTACGTATTTTTATTTTTACAAAACTACCCCTAAGGGGTGTGATTTTGATGAAACTTTACAGAAATATAGCTTATATTAGGATAACACAAAGGCTACAATTTATAATCATATTGTGTGTTTTAGCCATAAGTATCAATTAAGTCAATAAAATTATATCTGATATATCTATACATATATGTTTCTGGGCTAAGCCGCTAAGCCGTTTGTCATTTGATATGGACATAGTTTGAAGCCTGGAGACGGTCTTACGCTACTTTTATCAACATAAGTTTTGTTCCAAACCAGATCAAAACTGTATTCTAGTTAAGTATTTTTTGTTTGTATGATCAAATATTTGTCTCGTGTCTGGTTATGGGTCAATATCCAAAACAAAAAAAATCTGTGTCCCAGTGGAGTACCTTAAAGTAATAATTTTGAATAGGAGTTTTTTTTTTGTTGGATAGTTTAGCTTGTTAGCTACCTTGGGCACTCAGAATTATTTATGTAACTCTATAGTAAATATATTTTAAAAAACCCTAAATATTACGTCGCGCACATCTATCTAATGCTTTGATTTGATCAACAACATGGGAGTTAAGGTTCTCGAGTGACGACACAGTTAAAATTTTATAACAATCTGGTTAAGTATTCGAGAGTTATCGAGGGACAAACATACAAGTATACGCAAGTGCCGATTTGTATAACTTGACTCGAAGATCTTTGCTCGCATCACTCGCTCGATCCATGAATATCTGAAAATTATATTTTTTTTTCAATATAACAAGATTTTAACATTTAACAACATGCAATTAGTAAATTTAGCTTTAAAAAAATATTAGTGAAACTCACAAACCTATGCCTTTACAAAGATAGCGTACAAATATTGTTCCGAATATTACTAGCATAGCATAACATCCAAACATCTAAAGTCAAAGTCAAGTTAACATGAATACATTTGTAGGTTAGGATAAAAAGTAGGACAAAATATGTGGGTACTTAAATTTCTCTTGGTTCCTCTAGCTTCGGATCACTATATATTTTCCAATCCAAATATCTGTACAGTTTTGGATAGGTAAGGTAATTTGTGTATCGCCGCCCAACCGCTTTTATTTCCTGCAGTTAGGTTGATTGCCCTCACCGTATTATCAAATTATTTCCACGTCACATGGTCCTTGTTAGTTTACCAAGCTTATTTCTATAGTGCCAAAAAGAGATGGTAATATTCCCTTGACATCTTTTTTTCTAGAGCTCAAAAAAAGGCCTAGAAAAAATGGTAAAATGCGTTGATGGTAATGTTATCTCTCAAACTTTCATAATTTTAGAACCCTTTTTTTCACCCCACTGCTGAAACACACCGTAAACCGTTTCGGGCTGTAGTAAAATTTAGTAAAATACAGTTTACTAAACTTTTTTTTACATTTCAATAGATTATTGAAATTAAAAAAAAAATGTATTGCAAAAGCAAGCTTTTATTTCTATTCATAAAAATGAATAGGAATAAAAGCAAAAACAAATAATTACTTAACTCCGTTGTTTTTTTTAAACAAGTACTTGCTAGCATTTTTGAATTACTTAAGCAAGGTTTAGTTATTTTGGATTTAATTAGATAGTAATAAGTGGTCAATGAAACAATTTATAATTCAATGAGGTGGTGTTCTTAGTTTCGGGAATATCGGGGTTTGTGATGTTAGCTGCTCTCGATTCAATGCTCTTGAGTGCAGTGTAACTGGGATTTGCCCGTCTGTGGTTGGATTGCACTTAGGCGGTAATGGGCCGTGGCCCGCAAATAGGGATGTGTTACCTTTGCTTGATGACGTTGAGATGCAACTGATAAGATTATAAGATGAGATTTCAGCCTTTTTAATTTCTCTAGATTTATTTTTAGAATGTTGGGAAGATTTAGGGGGTTTAAGTTGTGGTTTTCAAAACTAGATGGCGCTAAAAAATTTAACCAAAAGCTAGAACGCCCTATCAATGCGTTCTAGCTTGAGCATAAGTAAGCTTGTTATTTTTAGAGAAATTAACTGAAAACAGCATTATTATACCCTATTGATTTCTATCATTTTTGAAGCAAGTAGCTAGCACCCGGAATCAGTCTGCGAGATTGTTCATAGAACATTGTTAAAAAATATATAATTATCTGTAAAGATGTTATGAATACCAAATAAATCTGACCTCGTAAACAAATAAACGTCCTATGGGAGTGATCCCGTCCAGTCGTCCCACGGTTACGGTCCGCCTGGGCCTGATTACGATGATAGGAACCTCTGACTGTACTAAATATTGAAGGCATTAACTATAATGGGCACACGTTTTGAGGTGAAAGTAGCATGTGTACCTTTGATAAAGATATTAGTAACTAGTTTTAGGTGTAATTTGTATCAGGTATCAATATGATAATACCTACAAAACTTTATGAGAGATAGCCAAATTTATGGCTGGCTTTATCTGATATAAATAATATTTTTTCAACCCAAAAACCTTCTTCAATTTCGTTATCTGAGCACTATTTCATTGATATTCGCAGGTAGTATTTTAAGACGTTAGAAAAACGATTTATTAGTAGTAGTGTATTATATTAGTAGTATATTTTTTTCTGAGACCACATTAGAATCATCCTTTAAACAGCACAAAAAATACTCAAACGAGTTCATACACAATCTCAAAACACTCGAAATAGGGGTGGTGAATAATAAAATAACCAAAGTTCATCTCGAAGGTTGGCTTAGAAATGATTGCACGCCACCTGGCGGTGCGTCGCTTGCATACTAAGAAGCACTCTGCTGATCCGCTCGCAGTAAATCAATCAACTTGAGCTCTTAGCTAAACCTTTTTTTATGTTATTGGCGGCAAACAGGCTTCGCTCGCCAGAGTGTAAGCGGTTATTGACGCAAAGGGCATGGATGATACTTTGCCTGCTCTAAATACAAAGAAAAGGTGTGTGTCATTTCACGGCACCCACATTTCTTGAATCTTGAAATTGCAATGCGAGCTCCTTTGCAATAGAAACACATACATTCGCAGTACTTTCCCGAGGGATCTCTTTCACAAAGAAGATTCACTCTTTGATCTTCTTCTGGAACGTATTTTCTTTTTAAGACAAGTAATATTAATTACTAGCTCACGGCTTCGCCTGCATGGTACCCGAATAAAAAGTCTGTGTTATTCTGATGTATAAGCTATATTACTGTAAAGTTTCATCAAAATCCGTAGTAGTTCTTGAATGAAAGAGTAACAAACATCCATCCTCACAAACTTTCGCGTTTATAATATTAGTAGGATTATCATATTAGAGGTGAACTTAATAGTAAAAGATATCCATTAAAAATTTCTCGTATTTCAGAATTTGATGAAACAGCTTCCAGCTTCCATTTCCATTCCAACGAAAGCCAAAATTTTAGATTGAAGTTTTTGATGAATAATAATTGAAATTGATAATGGCACAGATTTTATAATACCTACTGTATTGGTGTGTTTATTATTAACTAGCTTCTGCACACGGTTTCACCCGCATGGTATTCGGATAAAAAGTAGCCTGTGTTATTCTGATGTATGAGCAATATTACTGTAAAGTTTCATCCTCACAAAATTTCACGTTTATAATATTAGTAGGATAGCGTTGTTTAGAACCAACGGCTATTAAAATACAAAATCTCTTAGTAAATATAATTATAATTTTCTTTATAAATAACATTGTATATTTGATATTGTCTTGAAAATAATACAAAAACATATTAGACCTAGAGTAAAGTATGGCAGAAACCAACGCAATTACGAATCAGACCCAACAATATTATTGACGTCTTCCTAACGAGCTAGTGCGCCTACGATATTTCTTTGATGTCATCTCACGACGTCTGGCCGGTTACTGAGACCTACACCGATCGTCATACAGCTTTAGCATCAGGGCCTGGTGTGACTGGTCGTTTTGTACGAAACAAATTAATGTGAAAGACGATAATGGCGTGAACACACGCTTTCGGTAGCTTACATGTGAAGCAGATGAAATCACCCGTAAAACTTGTAGGTACGGTATTCATGTGTTTGTCTTTAAGAAAGTTTGAATGTAACAAACAAAAAGGTTCTGAGGAAATTATCAAATCAGCCGATCAATTTTGAACAAATTTTAATTCACGTCCTTTTTATAAAAAGCTTAAAGTTCTTCAAAGGTTTCGAAATGTCCCTGATGGTCATTTGAATATTACCCAAAAGCTGGTGTAACTTTGTGAAATTAAAGCTCTGAGGGTAGGTTTTTTTTCATGTATATACGCACGTATTTAATATCGTTCCACAATCGGTACTTACATTTAACCATACACAAACAACCAGGTCCAAACCAGTTCACGAGGAATTTGATTAAAATTTGCATTAAGCCATCCGAAATCATCTCCACCCTGCGATCCTTAACAGATTGGTAATGTTTACGCACATAAACGAATTTTGCAAAATAAAAATTATAGACCGGCATTTACGTAACACGAAAAAACAAACGATATTCTATTACGATATTAGAAAAAATATGACTCATGGCTAGGTGGCTGAAGACTGATCGTCGAGGAATTATTTGGGGGAGATCTGTTAAGTAGGTGAGGGGTTAGGTAGCTGTAGATACCTAGACCTTACAACTCCCACGTACTTTACAAAAATCCTTCACACAACGACAAGCCTGGTCCAAATTTATAAAAAAAACTTATTTTTTTTAGTATATTTTACCTTGAAATTTATATCTATACTAATATTATAAAGAGGAAAGATTTTTTTGTTTGTTTGTTTGTACCGAATAGGCTCCGAAACTACTGGACCGATTTTAACCATTTTTTTACTAATAGAAAGCTAAATGATCAAGAAGTAAGAAGTTAGGCTATAATTTAATTTCAAAAAAATTAGAGATCCTTAAGAAAATTGCAATAATGTAACCCAAAGTAGCAAAATTTTGTCTTTAAAATTCATTATTTAGCGTGCGCTGAGAAAACTATTGAAGATACATAAAAATTATGTACTACATGATTAAAGTACTCATTATTACCTACAAAAAAGTTCTCGAAAGAATATATCTAACTATCATAGTTAAGTCACAATAGCAGCTTTTGTGTTCTAAAATTTAATTAGATCGCTGGTAGTAACAAAAGTTGGTTACATTCGTATCGTGGTATTAATTCTTATTCAAATAAATAGTTTATCATCAAGGATATTTATGAAGCAGTAAAATACTTTTTAATTCATTCGAATCGGATATTTGATTTTGAAGTTATCACGAGTATAGAATCGATACTTACACGGGTGAAACCGCAGGGCGCAGCTAGTATTTAATAAAAACGTTTTTCATTTTCATTGAACTCTGTGTTTTATCATGGCATTATCCTGAAATCCGTTGAAAATGAAATTACGTATTTATTCGGCACCGTCACGTTTATAAAATTATAAGAGTCGATCTCGTGTTTATCAAGTGCTATTGTTAACACCTGTTGAAATAATTATGTATATCGTTTGCCTTGAAATTATTTGTCGCTGTTTGGCTGCTGTATAACGAGTAGGTATGTTATACCGAGAGCTTTTCTGAAACCAGGTTTTGTAAGATTTTGTATGCAATATATGGTTCATATTGTAAGCATAAGAGCAAATTCGAAGTCATTGTGAGAAGGAGGATGCTTCAACTTGAATATAACCAGTTCAAGATTATGGTGTGTTTTATGTATGCTATTGTGCTGGTGAATTCGGACCTAAGCTAGTCAAAATAATCTTATGCACGCCAACACTATCCTAGCAAATTCTGCTGTAAATTATTTCATATTTCTTTTCAATGTATGTCTTTACGCAGACGGAAATTTGTATAGTAATGCTACTCTCTCATGCAACAATCTACGCTCACTAAATGTATATCCACCTATTTATTCAACGAAAAGAGCTCATGGCTTTTGCATATTAGTTATTAATCACCGAGATCTTTAATCCAACTTCCACTAAAGCGCAAAAGATCACCCGGTCATAGATTACGAAGGAGTTTTTACGGACAGACTGAAGACTCATTAGAAGCAGGCCTTTGACGTCCCAAGTTTCTGTTTATTATATCTCTGTTCCAGCAATTTACTAGATATCTTTGATTACCTCCATGATGAAACTACAACTTTAACGCCAAATATTGATCGAACTTATAATATTATTTCGTACATTCAAGTCAGTTTACAGAAGGAATAACACAACTACTAAGGTAATATACAAATTAATCATTTGGGACAGCTAATTACAGTTTCAAACGATCAAATAACTGATCCAGATCACTGCAAGATGGAAGCGCCAAAGATTGCTTTTAGCATCAATTACGATGTAGTAATAGACAGGCCGCTAAAAACTTCTAAAAACTTAAATAGACTTACAATAAGGCAATCTAAGAGTATAACTTTGCACAGAACACAAGATGTTTCGATGTTCTGAGGTCTTAGCATTTTATTATGACTACATCGGAGAGAGTTGCAATAGACGTTTCACATTTTCCTGTAAATATAACAAAAGTATTCAACAAAACTCATTTTATTCTGATAGTATCATTATATTTTTGGCTCGGAAGATAAGCCCCCGAACTTTTACAACATATTTTTCCCATGATATGCGGACCTGTTTAAAAATTGTTCTTATTAATTCAAAATGTTTGATAACTTTTTGGTAATTGAGAACAAACTTTAGGTATGGTATCTTTATTGCCCAAGACTGGAGCTCATTCATGCATAATAATAAGGGGCTAAGAAGTCTGTATCAAAATATCTATGACCAATAGTCTTTCTTGAAGTTTGCTTGCATTTGTTAAAGCAGTTTTTTTCTGCGTTCAATTCATTTTATAATTATTTAATATTTCAATATATCAATAATATCCTAAGCTTTCAAACTGGTCGTTTTTTTATTTGTATAAAAAATGTGTAATAAGTATGCTTAAACGATTTTTATAGACTCAAATATCCTATCCTTATAATATTATAAATGCGAAACTTTGTAAGGATGGATGTTTGTTACGCTTTCACGCAAAAACTACTATACGTATTTCCATGAAACATTACATTAATATAGCTTATTATACATCAGAATAACACATACGCTACTTTTTATGGGTCATTCCCACTCAATGTAAATATTTTTCCCTCTCAATCCCACGAAATAGTTTAATAATAATTTAGGTACTCGTTTTGTTCCCACTCAATCCCACGCCACAGAATACAATATCAGTACTACCGGGCTAGCCCAAGCAAAAGTACAGTCAACAACAAGATCGTAGTAAAGATCGGCAAGATTTTTTTTGTTGCAAGTTGCAATGTTAGAGTGAGATTACGGGTACCACGCGGGCGAAGCTGTGGACAGAGCCTTGTAATCAATAAAGATAGCCTAAGATCCGACGTCACGGCATACTTTATAGGAGGCTTCACAGCAGTTCGCTTCTATAGGCTCAAAATTCTGATGATGATAAATTCTGTTTACAGCACACCGTTCAACATCACACCAAAATGTTTCCCGGTCGCGATGAGCCAGGTAATTGGCCGATGAAACCAGCCAACCACGAAGCTGCCAACACGCTAATTGAAGGACACCCGTTCATCGGATTAGCTCTAAATATACCGGGTCACTTACGAGGCTGGAGGTTAAATCGACAGTTTCTAATACGATGACCTCGGCGGCTCGGTGGGCGTGCTGAGATGCAAGAGGAGCGGATTCGACTCCCGTTGCGGAATAAACTTGTGCATGTTCTGCAGTTATTTGCTCTGGGTGTGTGGTATCACAATACTCGTAGTGCCTGATACCTACGATATAGAATCGTAGTGTGTTTTCAGAACAATGTATGCGACTATATTATATAGGAATGTAGAAATAGTTTAATTTTATTCATTCTAATATTAATCAAACAAAAGCATGGAAACGTTGATTTTTCGTAACAATTGAACTGATTTGCATGAAATATAGAATAGGTATATAGGTAGGCTTACCTTTATACATAGGCTACTTTCAAACAAGGATACCTTTTAGGATTCCGTAGTCAATAAGGAACTCTTATAGTGTCGACATGTCCGTCTGTCTGTTTGCGGCAACAAAGTGGTTAAACAAAAACCTTGAAAAACCTTGAAAACCTTGAAAAGATATTTTAATAACATGATAAAAAAATATAAGGGTACACATAAAGTGGTTTTTTTATCTTCTTGTCCATATGGTGTCATTGAATAGGTCGTTCAAAAATATTGCTATTATATAGGCTAAGTCAGTCGATGTAGGGATCCATTTGCGAAATATTACGATTTAAAGTGCTAATTTTTGAGTAGGCTTTACAAGTTTACGAGTAGAAGTAATAAGGATAATTTCATACAAATTTCATTGAAAATTACTGAAGATGAAGTTAGTTGTGTAAAACAGGTAGTAAAATTATATATAAGGTTATGGACAACTACAGAACCCTACACTGCGCGTGGCTCGACACGCACTTGGCCGGTTTTTTATCTGGTTGGTCATTGGGCATTGGACAGAAACAAACATAAAAAACACATTGTGAGAAATAATTTGAAAATTGATTTTTCCAAACATTATTTTCCGAACTAAAAATAATGCTTTTAGTAAATAAAAATATTTTTCATTTTAATTTTTGATCGTATCTACTCAAGTGATGTAACCGAGTCAGTTCACTCTAAGAATTTCCCAGAGGCATACCTACCACCTACAATAAGGTTTTCTTGTGTGAAAAACTAAGAAGAGAAATGTTAGCTTTTTTTGCTTGGATTGCTGGGATTTTTTTACCTAAGCTACGAGTACCAATATTGAATATAATAATTATAGCTAAACTTTAAATAAAAATAATAAATAAATAATGCTGGACATATTCACACAGCATCATCTAGCCCCAAAGTAAGCAGAGCTTGTGTTATGGGAACTACATGATTGATATACTACTTATATAATTTTTTTTTGTAAGTACATCATTATACATAGAAAACACCCAGACCCGAGACAAATATTTGCAGATACAAAGTTTTTTAAACAGTTTGGAATCACGGAGGCTGTTATAGACCCTTTTAATTTATTAACACTTTATTGTATAAAACAGAATAATCATACAAAAAATAAGGCATCAATTAAATAGTATAATGAGCAGCCTAATCGCTGAAAATGATTTCTTCCATACAATCTTAGGATGGATCGATAGCAAAAACTAAAATAGTAAAGAATCAATAATCCTTTTTAATAATTAATAATAAATTGTAGTTTTTGCTATCGACTGATAGCAAAAACTACAATTTATTGACCCGAGACAAATATTTGCAGATACAAAGTTTTTTAAACAGTTTGGAATCACGGAGGCTGTTATAGACCCTTTTAATTTATTAACACTTTATTGTATAAAACAGAATAATCATACAAAAAATAAGGCATCAATTAAATAGTATAATGAGCAGCCTAATCGCTGAAAATGATTTCTTCCAGACAATCTTAGGATGGATCGATAGCAAAAACTAAAATAGTAAAGAATCAATAATCCTTTTTAATAATTAATAATAAATTGTAGTTTTTGCTATCGACTGATAGCAAAAACTACAATTTATTGACCCGAGACAAATATTTGCAGATACAAAGTTTTTTAAACAGTTTGGAATCACGGAGGCTGTTATAGACCCTTTTAATTTATTAACACTTTATTGTATAAAACAGAATAATCATACAAAAAATAAGGCATCAATTAAATAGTATAATGAGCAGCCTAATCGCTGAAAATGATTTCTTCCAGACAATCTTAGGATGGATTGATAGCAAAAACTAAAATAGTAAAGAATCAATAATCATTTTTAATAATTAATAATAAATAATAAATTGTAGTTTTTGCTATCAGTCCATCCTAAGATTGCCTGGTGTGCATAATTGTTATACTACCACCTGTTTCAGATGTTTTCTTAAGATGTTTCTTTAAAATAAAGGACTTGTCCTTCTTAGAGCACTACTTCACTTGCTCTAGCTTAACACACTCACTTAAAAATAATACCCTCAATGTTGAAATATGTTGGTACTTGTGGAAAAATATTTTCGCATGTAATTCGAATGTACGTAAGCCTATAAAATCCGAGGCAACGGCTATCAGCAAACAGGTAAATCGTGCGCACAATCGGTCGCTAAATAACGTGTGTGTCATTGATCTTAGCTCTGACAGTTAGCGTTCGGACCCCGGCATTTTTCACAGGATTCTCGACATTTAGCCCGGACTGGGGACGGCGGCGGCGTCGTGCGATCGAGGGTATTCCAATTGTGCTGGTATAGTGAGCCATTGCTGTACTTTTAACAAAATGATTTAGGATGTTTTTAATCAGTTTGAGACTGCTTGTATTTATTCCATAACTCGCAACTCACTCATGATAATATAAGAAGGATTTATTTATTTATGCTTGCGCCATAAATAAATAAATCCTTCTTATATTATAAAAGCGAAAGTTTGTGAGGATTGATGTTTGTTACTCTTTCACGCAAAAACTACTGAACGGATTTTGATGAAACTTTATAGCAGTAATATAGCTAATACATCAAAATAATAAATAGGCTACTTTTTATCCGAGTACCACGCGGGCGAAGCCGTGGGCAGAAGGTAGTATTAAATAATGCTGGACAGTTTTATCACAGCATCTAAACTAAGCAGAGCTTATGTTATGGGAACTACATGACTGATATACTACTTTTCTTTAAATTAATTAATATTATACATAGAAAGCACCTAGACCCGAGACAAATATTTGCAGATATACATACATTTTTTCCAAGGCGGGGTTGAACCCAACCTTCTACATCTCAGACGGGCCTTCGCCAACTGTGCTACAGAGGTCGTGAACACCATAATAACACTAGTAGGCCTCTGGTTACTTATGTCTGTGAGACCGGGTGATGGATAAACTATTTATTGCACATAATACCATTTTACAGTACAACATAATAAAACAAAAAATGCAAACTGGGCGGTCTTATCGCTGAAAGCGGTATGATTAGAACGGGGTGGCTAATTGTATATCTTTTCGCACACCGTCAATTCATGTTTTTATTTCGAGACTTATCAAACCAGGTGCGTGAGACCGGCGGCGTCACTCACTAAGTAAGTCATATTGACGTCACTAGTGTTGGTCAGCAATGCACTACTCTAAAACTTACATAATTTACCATTTGTTGTTTTGGGTACCTACTTGAAATTTGAAGCAATATAAAGTAAAACAATAAGATGGATGGATCGTGATGAATTTTGTGAAAGATTACACATGTAAAAAAAGGAGTCATGGCTTAGATGAAGACTAATAAAAAGGAGTGGACGAAGAAAACATGTGCCGACCCCGTTTAAATGGGCCATTAACTGTTTTTTATTCATTGAAACAATTTTCAGTCTTAAAAAAATTTACAAAGTGGTTCATTTGAATGTCTGTGAAAATAAACAATATCATTTTTTTGTAAGTTAGAATTTATTTATTCAACAAAGTATTCCTTACGGTATCCGGGATTACCTACCGGGAAATTCGGGAGACCGGCAAAAAATCATTGTCATGAATAATAATTAACGTGGTCAAGTGAAAGGAAGCTGCGCCCTTTTTAGAATCATTTTTTTCTTCTGAGAAAGAAGCGCCCGTGTGTGACCATGCATATATAGTTTGAGAAATTACTGAGATATTATTATGTTGCATTTTCATAATACAATGAAATCAGAGTAATGGCTTAGTTTACCATTAGACTACGTTTCTATACAAAATTCAACTTTATACGGGCAAGTATAACTAAGATATAATTGTACTTGCTTGGAATGATTTAGTCGCCTCAGACATGTTTTGGTAAAGCAGCAAAAGTTATAATTTTTTTGAAAATGCGTTCTAAGATTTTTTTCATCATACTCCGTTTTCACCTATAAATTCCAAAGACACAGGAAATCCCAGCGTGGTGCATGCGTATGACGCAGAAGGTTAGATTCCCGCCGCGGGACAAATGTTTGTATGATCTGCAAATATTTGTCTCGGGTCTGGATGTTTCCTATATGTATATAAGCTCTGCTTACTTTGTGGCTAGATGACGCTGTGTGAAAATGTCCAGCATTATTATTATGATATAAGTGTATTTGTTTATTATTTTACTAGCTGCTGTCCACCCGTGGTACCCAAATAAAAAGTAGCCTATGTGTTATTCTGATGAACGAGTATAAGCTATATTACGATAAATTTTCATCAAAATCCGTTCAATTGTTTTTGCGTGAAAGAATAACAAACATCCATCCTGACAAACTTTCGCGCTTATAATATTAGCTTCTGCTCACGGCTTCGTCCACGTGGTACCCGGATAACAAGTAGCCTATGTGTTATTCTGATGTATAAGTTATGTTACTGTAAATTTTTATCAAAATCCTTTCCGTAGTTTTTGCGTGAAAGGGTAGCAAACATCCATCCTCACAAACTTTCACGTTTATAATATTAGTAGGTTTATTACATGGTAAAAGGCAAATACTGTTTAGTATTTTGCACCCAAAAGCAAATTGTTCTTCATTGCCGTAGCCTACCTAATGACTATTAACATTGAACCGATTTAAAAGTTTTTGGGTACAAAAGTTCCTAACTACCTTCCGTAAGACTGTAAATTCACAGGTAAGTGCTTGGACCGTGTAATCGTAATTGTGTATATGTAAATAGCCAATACCATAAATACGTTTTCAAGCCAGTAGAGGGCTGGATGTAAATAGGTTTTACGAGGCTTTACAGGGACGTACACAGGGCCGTACACAGAGCCGTTCGCTTGATACGAGTCAAAAGCGGAAGACCCTGAAAGGTACAAAGATAAAAGGTATAGATAGCTTAAAATGTGTCCATGTTTCTTCCTGTCGCTATTTAAGGCGAAGACACTTTCCGTATTTATAGGTAGCACTTAAACGACTTTAAATAAATAAATAATGCTGGGCATTTTCACACAGCATCATCTAGCCCCAAAGTAAGCAGAGCTTGTGTTATGGGAACTACATGACTGTTATACTACTTATATACATTTTTTTTGTAAATACTTACATAATATACATAGAAAACACCCAGACCCGAGACAAATGAATGCAGATCATACAAACATTTGTCATGTAGCGGGAATTGAACCTGCAACCTTCTGCGTCTCAGGCGAACCTTCGCCCACTGCGCCACAGAGGTTGTCATTACACTGCATTACACTTTCACTACATTACACTATTATTTACACTCCACTAACTCATAAAGGTTTGGTTCTTTGGTGTCTTCCTGGATTGCATCAACGTATAAATCAACGTATAACGTAAATAAATATTAAGAATCATTTTTATAGGTACATTCAAAAATACAGAAGAAACAGCTAGCTATCTAAAGACAGTGGCAAACGATCTATAGATACAAACGAGATAGCTCAACTAGTCAAAAAACTGGCCGCATTGCCACGCTGAATAACGTTGCTAATGCGTCGACATTTATTAAGTATGAACATTTTATATACTCAGCTTGAAGAAAGCTTATTTTCTTCAACATAAACGGGATATAATAAAATCTATGTGATTTTACAGTGAACATGACCTTCTGTCCTTTTAATTTTATTGTTTTTTTTTATACTACTAAAGTGGCACACAAACATACGGCCCTCTTTTTGGTAAGCTATGGAAGCTTGCAATATCAGGGGTATCTTTGCGATCCTGAGACATAATGTATAGTTCTAAGTGAATGAAATAGATATTGATAGATGTGGTAATAGATATTATTGTTAGGGACATCCTCTATATGAACTTACAAGTCTAGCAGACCAGTCTTGCCCTATCCTAGATACGGCCCTGAGGTCCCGTTCGGAAGTATGTTCACAAGTCGGCAGCTATTCCCGCGATTTGTTTCGGGGCGTTAATAAGTAAAAATGTCGTAGACGCTTTAATGTTTTCTCAGATACTGTAAGCCGATACAAATACCCAGAGTCTTTGTGGCATAGGCAGGTAGTACAATTTTTTTTTTTTAGGTACAGTTAATTTACATATACTTTGTTCGCCTTGAACTTTATATGTTTTTTCTACGCTGTTATTTCTGTGTTCACTTTACGCCTTTTTATTTAACACAATATTTATCACTGAAGTTTTCCGTAAGAAAACGTACATAAACTTCGAAAGCTCCAACAATATTTTCTTATACGCATTTGTATCTATGTGTTTGTTTCGTGTAACGAGGTCAAAATACGTTTACTTTTAAACTGTTTTCAAAAAAGGAGAAGATACTTAATTATTTTTTTAAATGGGTAGGTTTACTTCAAGGGTCCCATATAAATTTTATGACAAAATCTCACCCCAAAGGGTGAAAATATAATGAAATTTCAGATTGGACTTTTTATTAACTTTCCGTATTTTTTTTATTAACATACAACAGCCTAAGTAAGTTATTGAATATTCAGAGCGGAACTTAACTAACATTAATTTACGGGATTTATTTATTTAGGATCCTGAGGTATACCCTACCCATTAAAAGAATGAATAATTAAAATCGGTTCACACTTGAAATAAATATCTTAACATACACACGAAAAATAAATACAGATGAATTGAGAACTTCCTCCTATTTTGAAGTCGGTTGAAAAACAGAGACATGCTTGGATGGAATTGGTACAATTCATCACCTAATTATAAACTTATACAACTATTTCCTAATCCACGGCCGCAGTCTCGAGCATGCTCTAACTTGCAAGTCATTTCCGAAGACATTTCTTGGACTAACTTTAATTAGATATTTCTAAACTATTGGTAGGTACACCTGTTCGCTCCCACAGTATTTATAGGTCAATAACCTGAGAGTTACGTCACTCGAACACAATTATACAGGAACGGAGAGTCCAGTTTCAAATATTTAAATGAATAATCACCCAATCTGATACAAGTAGGTAATATATACAAAAAATACAGATGAAACAGCTAGCCATCTCAAGACAAAACGATACTGATACATAGTATGACTCCAATTGCGAGTACCCGTGGTGCCACAACGTCCAGACCCCGAACGTCTGCAGAACATGCAAAAAGTGTCCCTCAGCAGAAATCGAACCCGCACCTCTTCGCAGTCGGCTACTCGCCTGACGCACCATAAAGGTCGTGAAAAGTATGTTTGCAGACAAATTTTCGTGTTACGAAGAAACCGTAGCTATTTGCTACGAAGTTGCTACGCCGGTACTAAAAGGCGTTGAAGTAGGTAAATAAATAAATCAATATTTCTGGACATTTTTCACACAGCATCATGTAGCTCCAAACTAAGCAGAGCTTGTATTATGAGAACTGCATGACTGATATACTACTTATATACTTTTTTTGTAAATACATACATATTATGCAAAGAAAACACCCAGACCCGAGACAAATATTTGCAGATCATACAAACATTGTTCTCGCGGCGGGAATCCAACCCACAACCTTTTGCGTCTCAGGCGGGCCTTCCCCCACTGCCTTAATGACTCGTCTAAAATTAGACAAGACAGCGACAGAGCCGTGTTGACCTAGTGGGCGGTACCCCGACTTCTAATCAGAGGTATATACCCGGTCGTGCACCAATGGATTTTCCTATAGAAAAATGTATCACTCTGTATACTCCATGATGGACATCCTCAAATACATACACAGTGCGTAGATCTTTGAGAATGCCAAGTAGGAGTAGTCAGAGGCACGTCCATACAACATATTTGGCATATACCTCCGGTTCAGCAAGAAGTTAGTATTCCACGTGACAGGATTGCAAGCTCATCGCCGCCTATTGGAACACTGATGGTAGATACTTTCGAATGTTTGTTTCTAGGCCATGCCGATTTCTTTCGGTTTGTTAATTCACACATCAATTTATTAAAAACATTTTTTGTAAGACCGCGTTCGAACTCCCGACCTCCGGATCAAAAGTTGGGGGAAAAAAATCGTAATACAATACGGATTTTTTATTTGTAAATTGGAGTTCTATACTTTCCGCAATTTGCGTCCAAAGAATGTTGGCGCAGCGAAGAATGCTGATGGGTGGAATGCAGCCTCGGAATCAGAGGGAATTTCAAAATTCTTATGCAACTTTGAACTGCATTCATTATGTGACTGTAAAACTCGACCAAAGTGTTTTAATAATAATATGTTTAGTGAAACTACAGCACAACTCTCGACACCCTTCAGCCGTTCACACAAACGTTGCCCCTACGCTACCCTACCTAGTTAGTGCCCGTTTAGTGGGCGGCAAGTCATCACTTGCCTATGATTTGAATTTGAGTCAGAATTGGCAGAATTGGCGCCGTTTCATCCTACATAGCCCAGCAATATTCCTGCAAAGCCCAGTTTATCACCCAATATTTCTAATAGTTTGATCAGTCGCCATCCACAAAAAAACGTTTTTTTATATAGGTACATATTATATCTCTTGGTGATAGCTAAGGCTCCACTAATAGGAGCCAGGCATAAGCCTAAGATTTAAAATAAATAAAGAGGAATAAAAATAATAATAAAACAATGCCGGATTGATTAAACAATCACACAGCATCATACATTCGGCACACGTTCACCGAGACCTTCCCCTTGCAACTATCCCATTTAGTTTGCCTACTTGTTTTAAACTGCCTTAAAAAAGGAGGGGCTTTTCTCATTTTTTTGTGTTTGTTTGTTACTTAATATTATTCGCCCGAAGTGCCATAAAGGTTTGGATTCGTATTTCTCCCGTAAAACTTAAAAAACATCAACATCTTTTGGAATCACATCATCACAAACATTCCACTCCTAAGGGTGAAAAATGAATGATGACATTTTATATTGGACTTTTTATCTTATTGGTTTTATGATATCTTACAAATTATAAGGTAAGAATCAAATTTAAGCACCGTCCACTGTTACATACAGAAAGGTCCCAACTAGTGACAAATTATAAGGTAAGAATCAAATTTAACATCCACTGTTACACACAGAAATGTCCCAACTAGTGATGCCTGTTTTCAGGGATTTAGAAACAATATCAGTTCCTGAAAATATAAGACGTTATATTCTTCTGTTAATCTTCTTTCATCTATCCGTTTCAACTTTGAAATTAAATTGGAGAGTAATGAAACTAATCCTGACAGTAATTGCTCGGTTAGCCATCATAATAGAGTGCTAGTAACGAGATAACAAGGGACTTTCTATTCAAGTTGATTGGGACTTTCTATAAAGGTCCTACGCAATAAAGGCCATAATATATATAATTATCTACATAATGCACAAAATGCATCATACTAATATTAAAAATAAATCAAATTTGGTATTCTCGTCGTCTATAATAATTCATAATTTATAGTATATTTATTGCAAAACAATGTAGATATCCTACTAATATTATAAACGCGAACATTTGTAAGGATGGATGTTTGTTACTCTTTCACGCAAAAACACCTAAACGGATTTTGATGAAACTTTACAGTAATATAGCTTATTCATCAGAGTAACACATAGGCTACTTTATATCTGGATACTACGCGGACGAAGCCGTGGGCAGAAGCTAGTATGTTATATACTGTATTTTACCAAAAAAATATGTACAAAAAATAAAATAAAATTAGCACATTACAAGTATCCTAGTCCTATACACAACAAAAACAGGAGTGGCATTATGTATAAGTAGGTATGTGGACTATTTGCATTGCATTGTATATTATATGGCTATTACAGCGCCCTTTAGTAAATTGAGGTGGTGAAACTACGAGTATCTAGGAACCATACTTAAAGTCATTCAAATCGGTTGTTAAAAACGCATTACAGTCGGATAAACTGCTTCAGAGATTAATGATAACATACAAACATTAACATACATATAATAAGGGTAGGATAATACCTTAAAAAAACTAGGTACATAACTTAAAATCCGGACAAGTGTGAGTCTGACTCGCACACCGAGGTTTCCGTACAAACTTGTATCTACAACGAAATTAGTATAAGCAATATTAGCATTACTCAAGTTCATAAACTATGATAGCACCAAAAATTGCTCTATCTAAAAGATAAGTCGGACTGAAAGACAAACTTAACTTTTTATTTGTATAAATCTTTGCCCGTACATCGATATACGTAACGGTAATTTTTTCAACTGCAAATGTTAGTTTGTAATCGCATCTTTTTTTATGTGATAAAACTAAAAAATAACAATTTTCGGACTTTCTCCTTTACTTGTGTTGTGAGACCTTGCTTTTTGCCAAATTTTATTATTCTAGGTCAATGGGAAGTACCCTACAGGTTTTAATTTACTTTGCTTGAAGCTTAAGCAAAATTTATTTTTACAGCTCCAAGGGACCGCAAACCTACGTATTTGATATTAATTTCAACTTGATACACGGTCCTGAGATAAAGGGTTTTGACAGACAGACGGACGGACAACGAAGTGATCCTATAAAGGTTCCTTTTTTATTTTACGGAACCCTAAAAAAATAACCGAAATATGTAACTGGCGGCCTTATCATTAAAAGTGATCTCATCCAGGTCACTGTAGGATGGAGAGAAATAGTTAAAAGAATCGGACGATTGTCACTACTAGGTAACAGATTGAGATAACTCAAGACCGTTTGCAAAGCACTCTTTGGGAGAGGCCTCAGGTTCAGCAGTGAACTTCTACAGGCTGACGATGATGATTCTACATACAGATATATCTGTGTGTTTTTTCCGAATAAACTTCGTAATAGCTGAACCAAATTTGATAAAACTTTAAAAATAGTGTAAAGTCAAATATTCAACATTGGCTTTTTTTAGCGTAGGGGGTACCTACTAATCGAGCAATGAAAGTAGCTTAAGCATAATGTGCAACATAATGATAAGAAAAAACTGGATACAACCGTAAAAATATTTATTTCACCTTCGTGTTTAATTAAGATATTATTAGATGAACGTAACTGAATAAGTCTAATTGAAATTCGTAAATGTAGCGAATTTGTCTACTCTTCAAAAGGAAAACCGTTAATTCAATAAGCTTTCAAAGACATCTCATCCATTTTCCTCGTTTAAATGATAAACGGTATGTTGTGTACATGGGTTTATTTGGCCAAAAGCTAAAAACGTAATCTGTTTTAGTACGTCTATTTTGGTGTTAATCATCTGCTGTTATCTTAGAAATCCGCTGTTTTTTTTTAAGAAAACTTGTTAACTTTCATATGCATAGTAGTACCCATCTCGGGATACTTGACGATTGTTATAATTGCATATAATAACTTAAATTGTCATTTTTGACGACCTTTGTGACGCAGTGGGCGAAGGTCCGCCTGAGACGCAGAAGGTTGCGGGTTGAATTCCCGCCGTGGGACAAATGTTTGTACTATCTGCAAATATTTGTCTCGGGTCTGGGTATTTTCTATGCATAATATGTATGTATTTACAAAAAAAACATATAAGTAGTATATCAGTCATGTAGTTCCCATAACACAAGCTCTGCTTACTCTGGGGCTAGATGATGCTGTGTGTAATTGTCCGGCATTATTTATCATTTATTTATTTATTGCAAATAAAAAAAAATCTCATTATTATTACTTTAATTTATTTGTTCGAGGTATTTTCATTTCAATATGTATGTGCCTAATGGTCTTGTTTATTGCATCAGTGCGTAAGAAATTCAAATATACACAAGACAAATTATTTTTACGGATCTTTTATGAATTCCACGCGTTCAGTGTTGCGTTTATATTTCGTAACGTAAAACTGGTACCCTACTTTGTATTATGAATAGAAAGCAATAAACTGCACGAAAAAAGGTTCAAATTGTAAGGGATTTAGTCAGGCCAACTACTTTATACCCCATAATGATATTGAAACCTTATTAGTCAAATAAGGGATCGGATCCAAGGTCGTATTGTAATATACTCCTGCGTTTAGTGACATTGAAATACAAGTTTATGTTTTCGACATAGTATTTTTTTTTCGTCGAAAACTAATGTCAACTCTCGTCGTTGAGCCACTCTTTATACTCAACTAGCTTCTGTCCACGGCTTCGCCCGCGTGGTACATGGATAAAAAGTAGCCTATGTGTTATTCTGATGTATAAGCTATATTACCGTAAAGTTTTACCAAAATCCGTTCAGAAGTTTTTGCGTGAAAGAGTAACAAACATCCATCCTCACAAACTTTCGCGTTTATAATATTACTAGGTTCTGCCCATGACTTCGCCCGCGTGGTACCCGGATAAACAATTATTAAATATTAAATATAATCTTTCTCATGAATTGAGCTATATTTTTTTTATTCCGACTGGTAGTCCAGATATAAGCGCGTTCAAACAAAAAACAAAGAAACAAACCTTTATTATAAGTATATAGATTAGTATGTTTGTGAATGTCATAGAATGTTTGTGGTCCTACAATTTTTTTAAACTATACAATGCAGCGTTTAACGATCGCCGTCGACTCGTATAAAATCAATTTGGCTGTGAGCTAGTCTGTTCTATTCTATAATATTACGCAACGAACCTACTTCTGCCACTTTAAAGTTTTGGCAAACACGAGACAATTAACAAGATAATCAGTCTCGTAGGCATTTTGATTATAATTTAATGCCCGCCTTAGACAGAATCCACACAATTACTTCGTCTTCGTATACGGTCGCAAGCCAATTGTCCGCTTAAAATTTATGCTTTGTATATTATACTAGCTTCTGCCCATGGCTTCGCCCCCGTAGTACCTGGATGTATAAGCTATATTACTGTAAAATTTCACCAAAATCCGTTCACAAACTTTCACATTTATAATATTAGTAGGATTCTAATGAATATATCATCCACAGCCCGACTTCACCCACTGCTGGGTATATGTCTCCCTCAGTTTGTGCCATGGAATATATACAAAGTACAAATAAATATATTAATACGTTTGAAGGCTGTTCACGTCTTTTGTTCACGAAAGTTTTGAGTTTCCTGATAGATATCATTACTTGCTTATTTTCCTGTAGTAAATAAAGTCAATTGACACTTTGACATTCACTGTCACTTTGATATATCCCTGCTATTTTTGATATAATATCCTGTTTTTTGAGATTTTGATCTAGATTTTATCATTTTAGTATTGTGTTGGTTCTAGTGTTTAAATTCAGTAGTGTCACCGGTGATGAGTTAGTCCACGGATAATTTTAATGTAAGGGCTAATCGGCTATTGAAAATATCAACATCACAAGAAATAAAAGTCTTCCATAGCCTTACGGATTGTGCCAAGTGGTTGTGTCATGGAGGATAAGCGGGCTAATTATGTTGTTATCATAAAAAAATATAGTTGTTGAAAGGAATCAAAAGTCGGTGCAGTGCCATGTTATCTTGTGTCGGATCAAACACATAATAACAGGTAATAATAAAATAGCTGGTTCGTCAAGTAACGCAGTACTAGTTCTTATGAAAACGACCGCTCGCTACGAGCTCTAGCCAAACACTGCCCAATACTACTTAATCCAAGCCCCGAAACAGTTGTTGTCACATTTTTGTTTGTTATAAAATAGTTACAGTTTTAGAAATATCTAATACCTATGAGACAATATTATTTGATCATTAAGAATCTAATTGATACATTTCAAATGGCCACTTTTTTGAATAAACGATATTTATTTTTAATGTTTTATCTTTATATTAATAGTATTCTAAAATAATATTTGATCCCTATAAGATACAAATTGGGTGCACAATGCGTACATTATTGACACGTGTCGATAATGCACAGCCAATAATACGAATCTAATGACGGAGTACGTCAGTAGGTTATTTTTTTTTTTTTGCACCCAGATACACCTTGCTATATTGAAACATTTTTTGTAAAACTCAAAATAAATTAAAATATCGATTGTCTTGTTTGATTTATTTTATGTGTAAAAGGATCAATCATGAAAAAAGGTGACTGTTATATTTTTTTGCTAGCTGTTTTGCAAAATTAAAGTGATCATTTAAATACATGCCAATACCCTAATAACATTATAATTATCAGTAGCTTATTATTCGCTCAAGATTATTAAATTTCCAGACTCCATCTATTTCGTATAGGATTTTAATAATAATGTTAATCGCACACATATCTGTCCGGAAACATATCGGCACCACTGACCACAAACCAGAATTCGTTATATGAAAATCCATACTGAAACATGTACTAATCAGCATCGTAATACGTACTAATTGGCATTGCTGTCCACTGGACCACGCGGTCCCCCATGTGAAGCCGCGCCGATACCGCGGTGGTTCTAAAACGGTTGTCGGCTTGCGTTGCGTAGTCGGCTGGTTGAAGGTGGAACGGCGCCGAGCCGGTGTTGATCCGGTCCCGGGTTGATATGTGTACGATTACCTTAAAAGTCACTATAAAAGCTAATATAAAACTCACAAAGCATTCTTCATTGTCATTCCGAATCCAATACCATCTAAATTGTAATAAAACTGCGCGCGGGCTTCGGTCCATCGCTTGCCGGCTTTTCAGAATAAATGTCATGCATTTCAAATGCAAAAACATGCAGCTATAATGCATTTTAAAAGCGAACGTCTACGCTTGCTACCGAAGCCTAAAGGAAGGCACATATTTAGGTATTAGAAGCAGCGCGTAGAGTTAAATTTTCAAAAAAGTTGCTCCTATTATTTTAGGTGTTTGGAGCCAACAGGCAGTTCTTTGTACAACAATTCACAGCATAGATAATATCCTAATAATATAGATATAATATATTCATCATTATAATCAACAGCCCGTAGAAGTCCACTTCTAAACATGGGCCCTATAAGAAAATCCATGATTCTCCTTGTAATCTATATTATATACTAGCTTCTGCCAAGGCTTCGCCCGCATGGTACCGGTATAAAAAGTACCCTACGTGTTATTCTGATGTATAAGCTATATTAGTGTAAAGTTTCATCGAAATCCGTTCAGTAGTTTTTGCGTGAAAGAGTAACAAACATCTATCCTCACAAACTTTCGCGTTTATAATAGGATAGGATAGGATATAATTAAAAAACAATAGCCGCATGTATGAAAGATCACTTGAGAATTGCTCGACCGGCTGATTTTGTTGGGGGCTTTAATACAAGCCGCCGTCACGCCCCGTCCGATTTGTGGTCACCTTTCGAGCACCTTTCTTCCCAAGCAGTTGATTTCGGAACTCGGAAGCTATTTAACTAAGTTTTACTCAGAATGTCTTCCGTTAATGAAAAACTGTACTTTTCACTGTCTGTCTGTCTACTGTCCTAGTTTAGTTTGAGTTTAGTTCTGGAAATGTTCAAGCCAAAATGTAGATTCAACTTTTGCTGCCAGACGTTGTTGAGCCCAAATCATATGACGTACTTACGTAGTAGGTAATTTTCAAATAATATGTAGTACAAAGTCACAGAAAGTCGTGGGTCAAGTTCTTTTAGTTTTTGCTGGTTGACGTGTCGTCGGGCCCACTTGAATTTTTGCGTTAGTTTGAAATGAATTGTTAAGAGTCCATGGTACTCACACTTTTACACGTTAAATGTGGTTTAGCTGTGGGAATCCCTTTGGAGAAGTGGGGGCCGTTTTATTAGCTGAAATACATAAAACGACGATAGCAATTTACCGATCTTAAAAAATACTTTTCTCGCTTTTCCACTTATTTGTCCGTCGTGTCACTGCTTCTGTTTTGGGCATCCTGCAATTGACGAGAGCCGTGACTTTGCTCATAATTACGAGCAAAGTCACGGCTCTCGTCAATTGTACCAAAAGCTACATTTAGTTCAATTGTCGCGAGAAGTCGCTTTATTCATAACTAGCTTCTGCCCACGGCTTCGCCCGCATGGTACCCGGATAAAAAGTAGCCTATGTGTTATTCTGATGTATAGGCTATATTACTGTAAAGTTTCATGAAAATCCGTTCAGTAGTTTTTGCGTGAAAGAGTAACAAACATCCTCACAAACTTTGACGTTTATAATATTAGTAGGATTACTCATTGAAGCGGCTTGGATAACTGCAAAGTATGTTTGTTTCTTTTTTTTTTACTAAACTCGAACATGAGCTCAGGTCTCAGTCAGGGGTTTTCAAACTTTGTAGTATATACGGTACATCGCGAAATCTCAGTTCATGGCGAGCTACTAGTACTGATTACCGGTTAATTTTGTTGCGTAGTTCCATAGCGGTGATTGCTTACACTCCGTCTGTCCTAAATAAACTAGGAAAGCTGGGATTTCTGGACACATAGCCGTATTTATGATTGTGTAGAGCTTGCACACCTGTTACGGACAAACATTGCTCATTTTCGGACATAAAACTCCTACAATAGTTTCGTTTTTGAGTTTTCCTCGTGACTTTGTCTAGGTTGGTTACATTTCTCTACTACTTCAGCTTCCCAATACACCCACTAGGGATTGAATTTCAGTAATTATTTCCAAGTACACCCCTACTTACCAAAATAAGATTGATCGTCAGGCAGTCAGACAAACGGGTTTTATTTATACAAATTACAAGCCTCTGCCTAGACTTCGCCCATGGTACCCGAATTAAAAGTAAAAACCATTCTAGTTGTTATTCTGGGTCACGATTCTAATTCCATCCAAATCGGTTCAGTCGTTACGGGAATTCTAAGCAATAAACAAATAAAGATCCAATCTTTCCAATTTATAATATTAGTTGTGTGAATTTGACATCAAAATTTATAATAAAAACAATTTTGCTTTGTTTGAACACGATTTGGCCTCTCTTATATTATTTGCGTGATTTAGTATTCTTATCATGAAAGCCTTTCTTACCTAAACATTAAAGTGTCTATGAACACTCCAAATAAAACAACACAGCAGCTGTAACTTCAACAGCGGGATTTAAACAGTTATAAAACTTTTGATATTCACACGACACGAGGAATTAACTCCGCCAAAGGCTCTTTCCGTCTCCTTAGTACGTAAAATAGGGTTTAAACGTGTAATTTTGAAGTCCCAATTTTATTATTTGTTTTATGGTACGCCTATATACGCTAAGTCTGAGAGACGTGTTAAAAGTTAGTATTTTGAGAGGTAGCCAAATGATGCAAGCAAGATTTCTTCCATTTCAAGGGTGTTTACAGGCATACTAATAAAATATTAAAAAAATAGATAGATACCTGCCACATATGTGGCTTACAAATTCAAACTGAGCAACTTAAAAACTAATCGCGGATTTACAAAGGGAGGTCTTATTTCTAATAGCGATTTCTTCCAGACAACCTTTGGATGTACATCATGCTCTGTGGCAAATATAAGATAACTCATTGACCCACATTACGTGACACAACATGCAATACATGTCTTCTTCAGCCGTCATCTCAGTTTCACTCCTTTCTTAACAATGCAATTTTTACACATTCATCTATCTTTTCTCTGTGCTTATTTCCATCCACATTCATTTTTAACACTCTTCTAGTAATTATTTCATTTTTCCCTTCTCATGACATGCCCATACCACGCTAATCTATTTCACCTCAACTTTTCCGTCACTGGCGCAGACTTTCAGACTTCCCCTGATATACTCATCTTATAAGGAATAAGTATATTTTGTCCCGAAATCATTTACATGATTTCGGGTCTTAGGTGACCTATACTTTTATAAGTAATAGAGGTCGTCCAATCATTAAAAAAAAATAGTAAGGAAGTTTAGTTGTGCAAAATAAACGCGCGAAGGATAATTGTTTTTGAAGTATATTTCCATATCTCTCTTCATTACAAAAAGAAAAAAGAAAATACATTTATTTGACAAACACAATAACACAAAAAAGATCCAGGGTACATATTGCAGAATATCCTAATCCTCTCCGTGTTATGCGGACCACACAAAACTTAGCTGAACGAAAATATTAACTAACGTTAACTTCGCCTATGTACTGATTTAATTTTTTGAAATAAAGCATTTTCTATCTATTTTTATCTCGAAAAATCCAGCAACATTAACCACTTCCTCCACAAATCAGACCACAACAACCATACAATACGGACACTGCAGGAAGGGACTAATGTCTGCGATTCCGGGTCTCACCTGCCGCCCTCGAAACCTTCGTAATACATATCTGAATACGACAAAATGTTACATTTATTCATATTTGTAGGAATCATAATGATTCTTCATTGTTCTCGATGTAACATTTTCAAAGGTGAATAGAAATAAGGAGCCGTAAAATTGTTACGGTTGCACAAACAAGAAATAGGTTCTAGTTTTTCCGTTTTGGGATAAGCCATATATAAAGAGCGGATAAATGTAGCAAAAGAGTTACAGTCTGGTATCCAAGAATGGGAAAAAGAAACAGAGGTAGGCAACACAAACGCTGGAAAGACGACATCGAAAACACAGGAGGGAAGTTATTGACGAGGACTGCAAGAGACAGGGGAAAATGGAAGGAGTTGGAGGAGGCCTATGCTGAAGAGCACACAGACCGCAAATAAATTAAAGGGTAGGTATATAATTTTGATAAAAGAATAAAATATAATTTAATTTAATTAATGAAAATTGTTAATATTTTTTTGTGTCTGAAATAAATGGCTTATTTATTATTAATTTATTATTTATTATATATATATAAAAAGGCAACTTTTGTCCCTTTATAAAATTCAAATGAAACATGGCAGGAACATGTTCCTCTCTAGACAAAGTAACTTTATCAAAATCCTAATGTTATTTGGAAACTCGTCTCAGTAATTTAAGTACAATTTGGTTTATGTACATGAATGTACCGGCATTTTTCGGTTCCAAGCACCCCTTGTTTTCGCAAATAAAGCTATTTGTAAACATCCGCTCACGCTTATCGCTTTCTTTATTAGTTTTGAGATGTCAAAGCGATTTTCCACTCGACTTTTACACACTTTTACCTCACAAAGTCCCGACTGTCGTAGCACACAGAGGTTGGAAAATAATATACTTTACGCTTGGGATAATATTACGATTTCTACAAAGTTACAAAGGAAACTGTCACGTAAACATAAGAAATTGATAAACGACTAAAAAATTGGGAAGAGCGGAGAAAAGTCTTTGGCCGGCAGTAAAACAGCGCTGATTAAAAAATACCTCATTAAATACCCTCTTTTGCAACTGGGAGTTAAAAGTATTTCTGTGTTCAAACAAATCTAGTTATTACAGCATTCGCCTCTATCTGTGAGCTCTAACTGAAAAACGTATATCGTTTTTTTCCTCTGACAAAGAACATACTTGGCTCAAACAACATTGGTGATACAATACAAGATCTTTCTTTTGTAAGCGTTGTACGATGTGATTTTATTTGAGAGCTGAACTACCTAACTTCTGTTGAAAATTTTCTGCTGATAAAATATTAGCTTTTTGCAGAAACGCACACATCGTGTCAATAGTGGTTATAAGCGGGTTTTCTTCTGATTTGTGGCACTAATAATTAACAAATACATTTTTTTTTTCATTGTTTTTGCAACGACAAAATACAATATTAGGTATATGCAAATTATGTTTTTTTACAAACTATGTAGGTTACAATTTTTACCAGATTGTCAAACACGAGGGCTACTCTGTATCGTGGGAGGCCAGTTACAAAATATACCATTACCATTCATATTGTAAAACACGGGAATTTTCACGTAATGCACTATCGGTGATGGCACCGACTAAGTTTCGACTCATTCCGAGAGTCTTCATCAGGGTGAGTGGTTGCGACTTTCTCCGTGTCGTGCACTGCAGTGCACGGCGCGATAGTGCAATACGTGACCGATAGTGCAGTATGTGAAAATTCCCGTTTTTACAATATGAATAGTTAAGTTCACGATATTTTTTGGAATAAAATATACCATTACCAATAAGCTGACTTAATAATAGTCTGTAAATGGCATAAAATTAAAGAAAGAGGTCTAAAAGCTATAAGTCCTCATCGTATTGTTGTCATGGAGTAAGTACTCGTACACCGCTCCTCATTTTCCGCTAATAGCAACTCATTTCTCGTTAATTTATGTAGCCGAAAACTTCAGAATCACTAATCTTGTAAACTCATATCAGGGGCTGGAGTTGCGATACATTATTTACTGGTATTTGTTTAGGCACTTCATGCGCACGAATTCTGCGAGAATTCGCAAAGAAACATTACCAACTCATACTCAAGCCGCAAATGGTTTTAAAGTTTTAAATAAACGAGCAAGTTTTTAATGAATTTCGTTTCAGCTCTGAAAGTAAATTATGTCTCGCCTTTTTATTTTGTTTAAAGTTTTAAAAATGTGTGCCTCTCGTTTTATATTTGTGGATTTTCAGAATGTTTTTTAAGGTGCCACTGGAAGTAGAACTGAACAAACAGAGATATATACAGGCTCTGTCTGGATCGCTATTTGTTCAGTACTCTGACAATCCCAATAAGTGAAACAGACGTGCAAGAACAATTCAGATCCAAGAAAATACGGGTTCAGAAACCCTGTACCGAATTCGAACGAAATCTCACACAATTCGCGGATTGTGAGCACAATCCGCGACCACGCTTGCCGGTTGTGAGATGGGAACTGACGTGGCTTCGCCGCTCTGCCCTAGTGCGCGGGCGGTGGTGTAAAATGATACCTAACCTCGATCAAAACAATCCGACTATGTAGGTATTAGCAGTCCTAATAATAACCTGCCACACACAGTAAGAAAGTGGTATTGGCCTCTGAATTTCCATTTGACATGTAACGCATTACCGACAGGCTTCAGATCTTTGACTGACGTCAATTGAATTACTGAGATTCAGAAGGCTTACAGTATTCAGTTGTTGCTTTGGCACGTCGTGACAGAAGAAGGGCTCCAAGTTAGGTTCATTTACAGAAGCGTTTGTAGAGTTCGGAAGCTCAATGACGAAAACAGGACCTTCATATCATATCCCGATTTCTTCATGTAAAGGAGAAGTTGATTTGTTTTCTCATTGCAAATTTACACATTAAACAGATCATTGAAAATCATTTTGAGATTTACTTAACTATAATAAGATTCGAAGAATGTACAAGCCTGAAAGTAGCTTTCACAAATTTGGCGAAGTCTATTTTAAATTATTTCTTAAAAGCTGATTTTGTGGTTTTCTGTCAAATAAAGTCTATCGGACATTTTGAGTCAAATTTTATTACTTTTCACACCTCTGGATCCTAGCACTAAAATTGCTAATATAAATAATTATATTATTTTTTGTGTCAAATACACAAAAAATACATAGTCCTGACCTAGCTATCAGGTACTACGAGTATCGCATACCAAAACACCCAGACTCAGCACAAAGATTTACAGAACATGCAAACATTTGTCCCGCGGCGGGAATCAAGCCCGCACTTGCGTTTTATGCAGCAACACACCCATCTCGTCAGCGAGTTCATCAAATGTTTAGTCAGTCGATGCTTGAAACTTGAATCTTGAATCGAATCTAAACAAATACTTCTTTGTTTCGCGATGTGCTACAGCAATAGTCGGCAACTGTACTTAGATTCTGAATGCCTACATCCAGTTTATATCCGTCTCTCAACACTCTTTCCGTATGAATTCCGTTGCTTGCGTCCTGATGGTGTTAGCATTCGTGTGATGGCGGAGCCTGTCACATTATTCTCGCTGATTTGAAGCACTTTGAGAGACGTTTTTTTATTTTGTTTCAGTTAGTTGTACTGGTATGACCTGCAAATATTTGTCTCGAATCTGGGTGTTTTCTATGTATAATATGTATGTACATATATATTTACAAAAATATATATGAGTAGTATATAATATCGGTCATGTAATTCCCATAACACAAGCTCTGCTTAACTAGGTAGGATTCCCGAGTAAGTGAGGCTGCTATCGCCCCCGCTGCTGTTATTACTACAAAATAGGGTAAATTCGCGTGGCTAAATTATGCTGTGTGACAAATGACCAGCATTTTTTTTAAAGTAATACCTACTTAGTCGAAGCGGCACCCAGATCTTTTTATATCAGTTATGTTATTCCCATAACACAACCTCTGTTTACTTTGGGGTTGGATGATGTTGTGTGATAAATTTCCAGTATTATTTATTATATTTTTTTTATTATCTATTGCAGCGCAATTACGTGACTTGCGGCGACAAAACCTATCGAGCTATCCTTGGAGATGTACAAATTGATTGCAATAAACCGCATCACAATCCGATAAGCCGTTTCGCAGATAAATGGTAACAGATAAACAAAGACTAACAACTTCATTTAAGTCATTTTCAATGGAATTTGTAAGACATTTTCCTCTTTACTTCTCCAAGTACATTTTCTAAGTTGATCTACTATTGTTCTTTAGCTCGTAAAGCCTACTTAGCTGTGATAGTTTTATTTTATATACTAAGCTAGCGTTATATATACTACTTTTTTCTCATATCTAAAAACAACCGTTTAGCTGGCGGGGTGTGGTTGGAACACTCGACTCAAAAAAAAATACCACTTTAAAGCCTAATATTTCGTAAAAGGCACCCTGAATTGAAAAATGCAATATTTTTGATTATCCAACTACACCCCCTATTATGGGATATATGAGAAAACTCATCTCCACTTTAGGTGTAGGGGAGGTACCTAACATTTTTTTCGATATTTTATTTTTCCACTTTATTGTGTAATTAATATGTATGCCAAATTTCAGCTTTGTAATGACAGTTACAACCAAATACACAGACGGGAACATGGTAAAACTATAGGGTTCCTTGTTGACTACGGAACCCTAAAAAGGAAATCTTTAAAAAGTTCCGAGCTTTCCAATAATTCACTACAATGCTTCCTTCCTCTAAACAAATTCTACTATTCCATCC
This sequence comes from Perizoma flavofasciatum, assembly GCA_958496245.1. Lineage (NCBI taxonomy): Eukaryota > Metazoa > Arthropoda > Insecta > Lepidoptera > Geometridae > Perizoma > Perizoma flavofasciatum. The sequence continues at coordinate 3,357,501 of OY292425.1, read as the reverse complement.
ATTTAGTTCCCAGTCTAATAGATCTACGTGCGGTCTCTACCTTCGTAACGATGTGGTTGTTCAGTGGTGTTTCATTCGCCAAATTTACCTGAGTGCTTACTTACACAGAACTTAACTTGGAATTAGTGGTCTGTTTCAGCCTGGCTAATGAATCAGTCAAAAAGAGAAAAAATAACTAAGGCTTTTCCATGCATAGTACAAACACAGACTAGGTTTCTATCTTCTCATAATATAGCGGGTTTACATATGCGACGTGAGTGGCGAGGCAAAAAACAAATGTTGACAACTTAGTACCCACTAATCTACTGTTTCTCAAAGTGGGCGATAACGCCCCCTTGTGGGCGCTGGAGGCCTTTAGGGGGGCGGTAAAAGGCTCTAGAAGATATTGGGAGCGCTAAGGCGGTCTAGAAGGGAAAGCATTGGTTGTTATGATAAAAAAATTGGGGGGCGGTAGGATTTGTTTTCTCAAAGTGGGTGGTGAGAAAGAAAGTTTTAGAACCTGTGCACTAATATTTGGCGAAAGACGCATGTGTGACGCACGGCACGCTCCTCATTCGACATCATTCGCCTCGCAACTCCCAACTAACTGGAAACTCCGCGATTGTGTTAACTGTAGTTTACGTCGACACTTGAACACGAACTGTTCGACTAGTGCCGAGACAAATGCGAATGCCCATGTATAAACTCGCTAATACAGTCAACCGAGACGGAGCCTCCTTGACAGGAGGATGCGAGGTGTGTAAAGAGAGAAGCGAGATAACTGTATCAAATTGTAAACACTCACAGGGTAATAGCTTTCTTTTTCTTTTTCGTTCATTTTTTTATATTCTCTTCTCAAGTCACGTTACTGATGCCGGCGGCCAAACACTTTATGCAACAAGTACATTAGTGGTCACAAATACACAAAATGCTAAGCTTATTGGGAATAAAGGCCAAGAAGTTATAACGAAAACGTTAAACTTTGAACACAGGTAAATTTCTTTTTTCAAATCATTTTTCAGTCCATCTCAGCCATCGAAACAATTACAAACTTTGACCTGCGCTGAACGAGTTGATCCTCGCACTTCTGGTGAACTGGTTTGGCCCAGGAAAAACTAGTTACCTGTACCGTTGGAAATTGAATTTCTAAAAATCTAAAAACGGGTTTAGAATAGCACATTTAAATCAACCTTTGTTACTATAAATTATCTAAGTAAGTATGTACTATTGGTAGATTTATTCTAGAAACTTCTCTGTGCTAATCTAAACTATAAACGGCTGCTTAAAGTTACGCATCTGTAACATATGAAGCTATAAATGATTTCATCTAAACCAATCAAACTATCTTCAATTACGAACCACAGAGCTATTGAAATATGCACTTTAGGTCAGAATCTATAATCAGGTTAACCTTGCTGTCACATATTAAACAAAGAATAAAACACGTCTTGTTATAACTCCTCATAATTTGAAACCTAAGATAGTTATAGAGCTAATGTTATCCTAGACTAATCTTAAGTTTAGCCGGGGCAATAGGGGCATCTGCCAATAAGCCGTCATCGGAGGGCTTACACAACAAACTAATAGCTTGACCTGACTAATCCCACCGAGCTACAGTCGCTCTTGATTACCCAAAACCTTCACAGTGTACGATACGATACTAATTTTAATTAAATTATAATTAGTAATTAACTAATTAATAATAAATAATGCTGGACATTTTCCACACAGCATCATCTATCCTCAAACTAAGCAGAGCTTATATTATAATATATATAATGCATTTATGTCAGCGTAAAATTGTAAATACCGTTACATTACATTCTATCTCGCGAGATAGAATGTAATGTAACGGTATTTACAATTTTACGGTGAACCGTAACATACTGCTTACAATTTAACGCATTATTTTTTGGTATATTATAATCTATCGAAGTGAAACTGTTAAATTACAATCTGTCGCGCGTTAAATTATCAACAATTTGAAGGCTGTCCCTGATCGGTCTTACAGTACATATTATACATAAAAAACACCCAGACCCGTGACAAATATTTGCATTCGTCTTAGGCGAGCTTTCGCCCACTGCGCCACAGAGGTCGTCGAGGTTAATAATACTTACTATTAAACAACTACTATTGTTTCAAGATACTACTTACTTACCATTAAACTCAGATTGTTAAATAAGTCTAAGAATGCTATTTGGAGGCAACATGAAGGCAAACATACATAGGGTCGATTAGATGGTAAGCCTTCCCGTCGCCTATTAGGTATGTCTACAGCGCCAGAGTATTATTGATGTGTTGTTAGCCATATAGGCAAAGTTTAAAAGTTTGATGGCAACATTTAAAAATGTTGCTGTGTGAGAGATTAAAGTTTTTCTTTGGTGACCCTATGTTATTTAAGTGTTAGATCTCGTTTTTTTTCATTTACTTTGCATATACATATTTTTCAAATTTCAAGGAAATATAATGTCATTATTGATTTAGAGTCCAAATCAAAAATTTATTAAAATCACAAGGATCACAGAAACGTCTATTTATAAACTACGTGAATTTTACATTTTGAAGTGAATTGACGCCGATTCCTATCGTGCGACCTCTATACTTTTAAAAAAATCATGCAGTAAATGCTGCTTTTTTTATCCTTCATTCAGCTATAGTGTACAAATAGTACCAATCGAACAAGGTGAACTTATTTATTAAGAAAGAGAATTAGTCAGAGAATTAAATAAAGTTTTTATTTATTTTACCTAGACGTTATTGATTGATACATGTAGGAGTGTCGATGTCGATATCGTATCGTTAAACTAAGAGAGCGCAAAATTGCTGTCTAAAATTAATATTTTGCTCTGTCTAATGTACTCATAGGAAATAATTAAACTTACTAATCCGTTAAAGTAACTTGAATTAATAATAAACTTTGACTTTCGTCAGTTTCCTGAGTACTGAAAGATGTTGTTCAAACACTTTATTGGAGGTCGATGATTATTGTAAACACTTAAACAACAACTTGAGAATTTGTTGCCTGTGAAAGTGAAAAGTTTAAGTGTTATTCGAAAAGCATTGTGAAGATGTTGACTACGAGTAATTTGGAAGCTGTATCTTCATTAGAAAAGTTTTCTACAAGAATGTCTGTAATTTTCACAAGTACTGGATGGCGCAAAAGTACTGGCACTTTAAAAATTACATATAACAAATGGCATGGCGTGTCCTGTCGTACTGATATTGTTAATTGTGAAGTAAGCAAATGTAAGATACAACAAAAAAACATGGACTCCCCAAGAACGTGGAATAGTTATGTCAATGTTTTGACATCAGTGATAGAATGTGGCTTGCTAGATCGCCCGATCTGAACTGTCCAGACTTCCTTTCAGTTCTACCTTTGGGATTATTTGAAATCTCTGGTGTATGTAAACAAGTTAAACACTCCCGCAGCCCTAAAATTAAACATTTAACAAGAAATAGGAAACATAATGCAGGAAGTGTTATGGAAATTGGCATAAATAGCGTTCAAATGTGCATCATCTCTAGTTAGCTTTTAGTTAAGTCCTAATGGGACGAAATATAAAATATAATAAATATATACGAGTATATACACATTATTAAAGTTTTCAGTATTGCTCCATACTGTATAAAGTCAAGGCTGTATGTAACATCAAGTTGTTTTAAAATATGTATACTATCCCGAAAAGAGAGATTCTGCCGATAAAAGTTATTAAGTTTTGCAGCAAATACCTGAATTGTAAATAGTGCAATATAATTTGCATGACATGAAGTCATGTACGCTGTACAGTACTATTAAGTTAGATGCTTCAGCAAATTTCTTCTATCATCGGAAATACGAACGCCCAATATTTATGTAGAGATCCAAAAAGATTATGACAAAATCCAAAAAAATACATACTGCTATGAAATGTGACAGCTGGGGGTGTTAACAGCTCTATATACTTCCAAATACTGGAACCGCACGTACACTCGCTGGTGACTGACGAGCCGGCACAAGCCGCGGGACGGCCGGACATTGGTTGTATAATCGTACTAATTCGGAAACTCGAACGTTGCCGTTACCTAAGCACCTAATTTAAATCGTAGTGCGTTACCTACCGTTTATATGTTGTATTTTTACTACCATTTTCTTCAATGAAAACAACCATTAGCTGTACGTTATTTAATAACACTTCAGCGATACTCCATCCGGTGATCAGCTCAATGCAGACGGAAGCTCATTATATACTCTTTGAACAACAGCTTCCTTTGAACTTATTAATGTTTACGCTCAACTTATTATAGCTAAAGTTTAACCTATAAGTTGTTTATTTAACTGACCCACCTGGCTGTCCCACAAATGTCGTTTTATTTATTTAATTTATTCAGGACATCCCTATTTATTTTGTCTCAAGTTAGACTGAATTTGGTTTCCTACAACAAAGGTGAAATCATTTCACATTATATTATACTATAATAATATAATAATAATAATAATAATAATGCTGGACATTTTCACACAGTATCATGTAGCCCCAAACTAAGCAGAGCTTGTATTATGGGAACTACACGACTGATATACTAGTTATATACATTTTTTTGTTTTGTGTAATGTTTTAACGCCCAAGCCCACGCCCACGCCCACGCCCACGCCCACGCCCACGCCCACGCCCACGCCCACGCCCACGCCCACGCCCACGCCCACGCCCACGCCCACGCCCACGCCCACGCCCACGCCCACGCCCACGCCCACGCCCACGCCCACGCCCACGCCCACGCCCACGCCCACGCCCACGCCCACGCCCACGCCCACGCCCACGCCCACGCCCACGCCCACGCCCACGCCCACGCCCACGCCCACGCCCACGCCCACGCCCACGCCCACGCCCACGCCCACGCCCACGCCCACGCCCACGCCCACGCCCACGCCCACGCCCACGCCCACGCCCACGCCCACGCCCACGCCCACGCCCACGCCCACGCCCACGCCCACGCCCACGCCCACGCCCACGCCCACGCCCACGCCCACGCCCACGCCCACGCCCACGCCCACGCCCACGCCCACGCCCACGCCCACGCCCACGCCCACGCCCACGCCCACGCCCACGCCCACGCCCACGCCCACGCCCACGCCCACGCCCACGCCCACGCCCACGCCCACGCCCACGCCCACGCCCACGCCCACGCCCACGCCCACGCCCACGCCCACGCCCACGCCCACGCCCACGCCCACGCCCACGCTTACGCCCACGCCCACGCCCACGCCCACGCCCACGCCCACGCCCACGCCCACGCCCACGCCCACGCCCACGCCCACGCCCATGCCCACGCCCACGCCCACGCCCACGACCACGCCCACGCCCACGCCCACGCCCACGCCCACGCCCACGCCCACGCCCACGCCCACGCCCACGCCCACGCCCACGCCCACGCCCACGCCCACGCCCACGCCCACGCCCACGCCCACGCCCACTCCAACGCATGTTATACGCATTTTTCTGTTACGAAACAATGGCTTGCTCTGTATCTTTCATGGATCTTTATATTCCTTTAGTGGCCTACATGACACTATTTAGTCGACTTAGAAAGTACTTTGCTAGAACTTAGTCCTATCTCTTGATGTGAATTGTACCTAGCTGTCAATACTGAAAATGACAGAGAGCCAACCGATACGATCCGATTTGTGTCCTCAATTTAGTAAAAAATATCCATTTTAAAGTCACTTGACTCCGACCCGCTCCGAGCCACTCCGGCAAACTGGGCTACTTTATTTCCATTCGACTGCGGGTGAAATCTGTTATCAATTGAACCGTTTTACAAGCTTGGGAAAGCACGGGGTTTTGAATGAGTTTCTCGGTGTCAACTTTGCAACTTTTATTTATTTTTATCGGTGTGATTTTTATCGTAGGATTTTACTTCTTTATTTACAAAAATATTTATTATATTTTCTCAAAATATACAGTTAAAACAGTGGAGGTATTAAAATTACATTGCAAACAATCTATTGTCTACATTTTTTTGGCCCAACTGTAGGAAGTTGTAAGTACATACATATAAATGTCGTTCACCATCTCGCTCAAACTTCTGACCTACCAAATTTAGAGGGGTATTCGTGATGCGTTTTTGTTTTGAAATAAGTATACAACTTAAATAGGGGTTTTAAATAATAAAAAAGATGATTTATACCGAACCTGTGACAAAAATGCCGACCAACGTTAAATACGTTCGATTTGAAGAAAGTCGTTATATTTTTGAAGTTGTAAAAAATATATTTAATCTCACGGGTCTCATTCCTAGTTTACAAAAGTGTTACAAAGTCAAGACTCTTCTGAGATGCATTTTACTTGGCTGCTGTAAAAGCATCAGAACCCCTCCAGCCTGCAATTCGCGTGCCAACTACTAAGTATTTCACAGGAATTTCTTTGATGCCCACATAGCTAGTGAGGGAAGAGTAGATTTAAAAAATTATAGTTGAGTATCTAAAATTTTTGACATTAGTACCACAGCAGCACCAGTAGCATGAACACCCGAAACAACGATTTTGTCGACGGAAGAGAAAAAACTTTTTTATTTCTCTCTTTTATCTGACGGAAAAGATAAACAAACGGATTTTTTCTTCTCTTCTACAAACAAAGCTGATTTTTCTGTAAATGTTTCATGCTAAGCCTAGTGGACCGATGGCATCTTAAAGGTTACGGAGAGTCGGTGAATAGAGTAGTTCTCTTTGTAGAAAGCCTACGTCCAGCTGTGGACTTCTACACGCTGTTGATGATTACGACTGTGGTAAATCAATTGCGTAACCGTGGCCAGGTTGATATCATTCCAAAATAATAAACTCATCCATTTTATATACTTATACTCCGAATCCAGTTCTGTAGTTCGCAACTTACGCGAAGTCGAGAGTAACATCTCTATTTTCTAGTGTTAAGTAAACATTATGCAACATTAAATACCTACCCGTTGGCACTCTACCTGGCACGACAAATACCTCGCCTCATTCGAGAAAAACTCAAATAAAGCTGCTTGAGAAGGTAGGTACTTGATGCAATCTTGCTTTGGGTGAGCTTTCCAAGCATCTTTTCTTACCTACATCCAAAATGAGGGAAATATGCCGAAAACAAAATGAAAGCTGTGTAGTGTCTATATTTTTTCTTTCGAAATCTATATTTCATCCAGTAATTGATAGTTATAAGCTTTTAATTATGGTGGTTTGATCTTTCGTTCAATTGAGCTAGTAGCCAACTCTGCTTTCATAATTTAGAGCCCTTAAGTCTTTTTAAGTATTTTTTTTTAATTGTCATGTGACAATTCGATAGCTTATGAGTTTTGATTGATATAATGAAAACTGAATACCAATACATTTTAAGAATTTTCTACTAGTGACATTGAAAATCGCTAAATACAAACATGAAAATAGTTTGCGATCATATTGAAAACTTAAGTTAATTTAAGTTTCCTTTTTTTTAATATCTTTCCCATAGGAATTGATTTAAATAGACTATATTCGATATAGAATTTTTTGTTACTCACAACTTTTGTTACTACTTGTTTGATGTGTGTATGTGTCACTTTCAATGTAATTAAATAATATATATTGACCCTAATTATGATGCTAAGATATAACAGCGTTTTCATTGAAAGTGAGAACTGAAGCTCACTAATTGTAGAAGATAATCAAGGTTTTACGTCCAATGTTTGAATAGATTCGAGTGGAGGAGATGAATGGGATACCTGGATCATTTTGGCATTAGTTTAAGTATACATTTTAGATCTGAAGATCTAAATCAATTTACACTTAAGCCTACCCAAGGTGATCAAATCCAATTGAAATGGGATCAGTCGATTTTATATGAATAAGGTTTTCTAGTAGGCGTTACCGAATAAGCTACTATAGCCAACCCTATTTAAGAGATAGTAGTGTTTCCTTCGAAATGCAGTGTCAGCATGGATGTCGGCGAAGGCGGTGGCGGTGGCAGTTAGTAGCATTTATATGGAGGGGTCCACTGTTGCAAACTAAGACAATAAATGGAAGCAGGGCATTTTAAATGGTTCTAGCGGTCAAAAAAAATTGTTTGATTCGCTCAAAACTCTGTTCAAATAAACTTTAAAGTAAATAATGGAACACGTATTTTTTTTTCAAAACTACCCTTTGGGGGTGAGCAATTGAGTTCTAAACTTTGTATAAATTGTAATCCTTGGTTCGATTCATACAAAAGTTGGTGGACATAGTTTGAAGCCTAGAGACGGTCAGTTGCTACTTTTATTAACATACCACGCGGGCGAAGCCGCGGGCAACAACTAGTTGAAAATAAAATGTGTTTACTATTCACCTACACTTGCCCTAACATTTCGGATAACCTCGGTGGTGCTGCGGGTGAGTACCCTGAGACGCAAGAGGTGTGGATTCGATTTCCGCTGCGGTGCCAATTTTTGCATGTCCTGCAGATATTTGTTTCAGTTTCAAAGTGTCATGTTACCAAGGTACTCAAATACCCCTGGCACAGGGAATCCTAGTTTAGGATCAGGACTTTGTATGTTACAGTTGGGCATTTATGTTTATATATATGCTAACCTATATATAGTACCCTAAGCTACTAAATAAGAACTACATATTTTACATATAGGTAAGTCCTCCTTAAAATACAAAACTCAATAAGTTATGTAAAAATAATAATAATAAATAATAGTAATAATGTTTTATACATGAAAAATAAAAGGGGTGATTTTTTTTTCATTTCTTGCCAATCTACATAACTAGTTTATTAGCGTGAAGCAGATCTGCTTGTTTTTCAAAAACGTTTACACACCTTCTTATACTTACCGAAATAACTAATACATGTAATATATCTAGCTAGCTTTATTAATGTCCTTCTTAGGTAAAGGCTAATGCCTTTACCTAAGAAGGACATTAATGGTTGACTCTTGGAAAATAAGTCTTGACTCTTTTACACGCCACAAATAGCGACCTCCCAGAGCATTTCTGTATCCCACAAAGCTTATTGTGTTATCTTACAGTGGTGCGAAGGCTTGATTATCCTCACAAACAACTAATCCCGTTGAAGACAATCGTATCGAGTAATACGCCGGCTGAAGATGTTTCGAGAGCTTAAATAAAATGAAAAATACTCTTATTTCTTGTTAAAAACAAGGAGATAAAACTACTTACTCGCAGTTGATTTAATTTAAAGATAAAACCGACGTTTCAAAATGATTCTTTTAATTTTAATGAAGAAATTAATTTTGACTTTGACTTTGACCGGCGACAAGCTGCAGCGATCGGCGACAGCGACAAGTGACATTACGGGTACCTATATATTTCCTATGTATCTTCATGCCAATTGAAATAAAATGTATAGGAATCAGTATTTTATTTTATTATTGTTTTAGGAACGACAAACAGTCATACATTCAAGTCCACCCAATGGTTGCCTGGAAGAGATCGCTCTTAGAGATAAGGCCATTACACACCTCCGCAACCTTGTTTTAAGATCCTTTGTAAAGTATTTTTAATCCTGGTGTATGCAATAAAGAGTTATCTATTTACTTACATCCTATCCTACTAATATTATAAACGTGAAAGTTTGTGAGGATGGATGTTTGTTACTCTTTCACGCAAAAACTATTGAACGGATTTTGGCGAAACTTTACAGTAATATAGCTTATACATCAGAATAACACATAGGCATCTTTATATCCGGGTACCACACGGGCGAAGCCGTGGGCAGAGACTAGTTTACAGTAATGTCGCTTGTCGCCGTCACATGTCGCTGCTGCTCGTTCACATTATTTTTTTATAATAAAGTAATAGTTTTTCAGTTTTTCCTTTTTTAGTCATACAGGCTGTACATAGTAAGACTTTTGAAAATGAAAACGAGTAGTAAATGACGAGTTCAGACCGTATTTCTGAATTGAACACACAGAAATTAAAACAAAAAATATTGTACACTTGTAATTTTTAATGTTCTCATTTTTCGAAATCCCATTTTCTGAATAAAAGTTCGATATTTCGGTTGTATTTTGGGTTCAATTAGGCTCAACGTAACCATCCCCCATAATTCCTAGTATTTCCTAGTATTCTACAAATACGATATTTCGTAGATAATACGATATTTCGAAACAAACTAATTTTGCTTTCACATATGGCCTATGTATATCTGTGCTATTAGATTTTGGGAATCTGTCAAAATCTTTTCGAGTAGTCTACCAACCAATATTTTGTCGGTACGTAATTTGTTAAATGGTTTCCGAACGCCTTTTCGTAATGAAATATTGGCGGAGATATTCTATTATCAGACCAACCAAGAAGGATATAACGAATCGCCATAAATCAGTGTTATTTAACGGGTAAAAAATATCCATTTTAAAGTCACTTGACTCCGACCCGCTCCGAGCCACTCCGGCAAACTGGGCTACTTTATTTCCATTCGACTGCGGGTGAAATCTGTTATCAATTGAACCGTTTTACAAGCTTGGGAAAGCACGGGGTTTTGAATGAGTTTCTCGGTGTCAACTTTGCAACTTTTATTTATTTTTATCGGTGTGATTTTTATCGTAGGATTTTACTTCTTTATTTACAAAAATATTTATTATATTTTCTCAAAATATACAGTTAAAACAGTGGAGGTATTAAAATTACATTGCAAACAATCTATTGTCTACATTTTTTTGGCCCAACTGTAGGAAGTTGTAAGTACATACATATAAATGTCGTTCACCATCTCGCTCAAACTTCTGACCTACCAAATTTAGAGGGGTATTCGTGATGCGTTTTTGTTTTGAAATAAGTATACAACTTAAATAGGGGTTTTAAATAATAAAAAAGATGATTTATACCGAACCTGTGACAAAAATGCCGACCAACGTTAAATACGTTCGATTTGAAGAAAGTCGTTATATTTTTGAAGTTGTAAAAAATATATTTAATCTCACGGGTCTCATTCCTAGTTTACAAAAGTGTTACAAAGTCAAGACTCTTCTGAGATGCATTTTACTTGGCTGCTGTAAAAGCATCAGAACCCCTCCAGCCTGCAATTCGCGTGCCAACTACTAAGTATTTCACAGGAATTTCTTTGATGCCCACATAGCTAGTGAGGGAAGAGTAGATTTAAAAAATTATAGTTGAGTATCTAAAATTTTTGACATTAGTACCACAGCAGCACCAGTAGCATGAACACCCGAAACAACGATTTTGTCGACGGAAGAGAAAAAACTTTTTTATTTCTCTCTTTTATCTGACGGAAAAGATAAACAAACGGATTTTTTCTTCTCTTCTACAAACAAAGCTGATTTTTCTGTAAATGTTTCATGCTAAGCCTAGTGGACCGATGGCATCTTAAAGGTTACGGAGAGTCGGTGAATAGAGTAGTTCTCTTTGTAGAAAGCCTACGTCCAGCTGTGGACTTCTACACGCTGTTGATGATTACGACTGTGGTAAATCAATTGCGTAACCGTGGCCAGGTTGATATCATTCCAAAATAATAAACTCATCCATTTTATATACTTATACTCCGAATCCAGTTCTGTAGTTCGCAACTTACGCGAAGTCGAGAGTAACATCTCTATTTTCTAGTGTTAAGTAAACATTATGCAACATTAAATACCTACCCGTTGGCACTCTACCTGGCACGACAAATACCTCGCCTCATTCGAGAAAAACTCAAATAAAGCTGCTTGAGAAGGTAGGTACTTGATGCAATCTTGCTTTGGGTGAGCTTTCCAAGCATCTTTTCTTACCTACATCCAAAATGAGGGAAATATGCCGAAAACAAAATGAAAGCTGTGTAGTGTCTATATTTTTTCTTTCGAAATCTATATTTCATCCAGTAATTGATAGTTATAAGCTTTTAATTATGGTGGTTTGATCTTTCGTTCAATTGAGCTAGTAGCCAACTCTGCTTTCATAATTTAGAGCCCTTAAGTCTTTTTAAGTATTTTTTTTTAATTGTCATGTGACAATTCGATAGCTTATGAGTTTTGATTGATATAATGAAAACTGAATACCAATACATTTTAAGAATTTTCTACTAGTGACATTGAAAATCGCTAAATACAAACATGAAAATAGTTTGCGATCATATTGAAAACTTAAGTTAATTTAAGTTTCCTTTTTTTTAATATCTTTCCCATAGGAATTGATTTAAATAGACTATATTCGATATAGAATTTTTTGTTACTCACAACTTTTGTTACTACTTGTTTGATGTGTGTATGTGTCACTTTCAATGTAATTAAATAATATATATTGACCCTAATTATGATGCTAAGATATAACAGCGTTTTCATTGAAAGTGAGAACTGAAGCTCACTAATTGTAGAAGATAATCAAGGTTTTACGTCCAATGTTTGAATAGATTCGAGTGGAGGAGATGAATGGGATACCTGGATCATTTTGGCATTAGTTTAAGTATACATTTTAGATCTGAAGATCTAAATCAATTTACACTTAAGCCTACCCAAGGTGATCAAATCCAATTGAAATGGGATCAGTCGATTTTATATGAATAAGGTTTTCTAGTAGGCGTTACCGAATAAGCTACTATAGCCAACCCTATTTAAGAGATAGTAGTGTTTCCTTCGAAATGCAGTGTCAGCATGGATGTCGGCGAAGGCGGTGGCGGTGGCAGTTAGTAGCATTTATATGGAGGGGTCCACTGTTGCAAACTAAGACAATAAATGGAAGCAGGGCATTTTAAATGGTTCTAGCGGTCAAAAAAAATTGTTTGATTCGCTCAAAACTCTGTTCAAATAAACTTTAAAGTAAATAATGGAACACGTATTTTTTTTTCAAAACTACCCTTTGGGGGTGAGCAATTGAGTTCTAAACTTTGTATAAATTGTAATCCTTGGTTCGATTCATACAAAAGTTGGTGGACATAGTTTGAAGCCTAGAGACGGTCAGTTGCTACTTTTATTAACATACCACGCGGGCGAAGCCGCGGGCAACAACTAGTTGAAAATAAAATGTGTTTACTATTCACCTACACTTGCCCTAACATTTCGGATAACCTCGGTGGTGCTGCGGGTGAGTACCCTGAGACGCAAGAGGTGTGGATTCGATTTCCGCTGCGGTGCCAATTTTTGCATGTCCTGCAGATATTTGTTTCAGTTTCAAAGTGTCATGTTACCAAGGTACTCAAATACCCCTGGCACAGGGAATCCTAGTTTAGGATCAGGACTTTGTATGTTACAGTTGGGCATTTATGTTTATATATATGCTAACCTATATATAGTACCCTAAGCTACTAAATAAGAACTACATATTTTACATATAGGTAAGTCCTCCTTAAAATACAAAACTCAATAAGTTATGTAAAAATAATAATAATAAATAATAGTAATAATGTTTTATACATGAAAAATAAAAGGGGTGATTTTTTTTTCATTTCTTGCCAATCTACATAACTAGTTTATTAGCGTGAAGCAGATCTGCTTGTTTTTCAAAAACGTTTACACACCTTCTTATACTTACCGAAATAACTAATACATGTAATATATCTAGCTAGCTTTATTAATGTCCTTCTTAGGTAAAGGCTAATGCCTTTACCTAAGAAGGACATTAATGGTTGACTCTTGGAAAATAAGTCTTGACTCTTTTACACGCCACAAATAGCGACCTCCCAGAGCATTTCTGTATCCCACAAAGCTTATTGTGTTATCTTACAGTGGTGCGAAGGCTTGATTATCCTCACAAACAACTAATCCCGTTGAAGACAATCGTATCGAGTAATACGCCGGCTGAAGATGTTTCGAGAGCTTAAATAAAATGAAAAATACTCTTATTTCTTGTTAAAAACAAGGAGATAAAACTACTTACTCGCAGTTGATTTAATTTAAAGATAAAACCGACGTTTCAAAATGATTCTTTTAATTTTAATGAAGAAATTAATTTTGACTTTGACTTTGACCGGCGACAAGCTGCAGCGATCGGCGACAGCGACAAGTGACATTACGGGTACCTATATATTTCCTATGTATCTTCATGCCAATTGAAATAAAATGTATAGGAATCAGTATTTTATTTTATTATTGTTTTAGGAACGACAAACAGTCATACATTCAAGTCCACCCAATGGTTGCCTGGAAGAGATCGCTCTTAGAGATAAGGCCATTACACACCTCCGCAACCTTGTTTTAAGATCCTTTGTAAAGTATTTTTAATCCTGGTGTATGCAATAAAGAGTTATCTATTTACTTACATCCTATCCTACTAATATTATAAACGTGAAAGTTTGTGAGGATGGATGTTTGTTACTCTTTCACGCAAAAACTATTGAACGGATTTTGGCGAAACTTTACAGTAATATAGCTTATACATCAGAATAACACATAGGCATCTTTATATCCGGGTACCACACGGGCGAAGCCGTGGGCAGAGACTAGTTTACAGTAATGTCGCTTGTCGCCGTCACATGTCGCTGCTGCTCGTTCACATTATTTTTTTATAATAAAGTAATAGTTTTTCAGTTTTTCCTTTTTTAGTCATACAGGCTGTACATAGTAAGACTTTTGAAAATGAAAACGAGTAGTAAATGACGAGTTCAGACCGTATTTCTGAATTGAACACACAGAAATTAAAACAAAAAATATTGTACACTTGTAATTTTTAATGTTCTCATTTTTCGAAATCCCATTTTCTGAATAAAAGTTCGATATTTCGGTTGTATTTTGGGTTCAATTAGGCTCAACGTAACCATCCCCCATAATTCCTAGTATTTCCTAGTATTCTACAAATACGATATTTCGTAGATAATACGATATTTCGAAACAAACTAATTTTGCTTTCACATATGGCCTATGTATATCTGTGCTATTAGATTTTGGGAATCTGTCAAAATCTTTTCGAGTAGTCTACCAACCAATATTTTGTCGGTACGTAATTTGTTAAATGGTTTCCGAACGCCTTTTCGTAATGAAATATTGGCGGAGATATTCTATTATCAGACCAACCAAGAAGGATATAACGAATCGCCATAAATCAGTGTTATTTAACGGGCTTGTAGCCCTTTATTATTTGTGAAAGAGTTTGTTCGTGAAGTACTGCCACTGTGTTTATTTTCTACCGTAATGCATTTCCGTGTCGGTTTTAAGGTTATATAAGCATTAGAAATACTAGGTGTAGGTATGTGTTATCAATAGTTGTGTTATACTTAGTGTGGACCCGGTGTGGTCTCATTTCAATATTGTCTGAATCAGTAATCCAAATAAAAACATTGGTTGGTATTTTTTTATATTTTGTCTTTATATTTTCTTATTACTCAGAATACAACATTGAAGATGGTTTTTTGAGTTAAAAAAATATTCAGCGTTAATATAATGAATATGAATGAATGGATTATCAAACCATGGCTGGTTATTGCGTAGATTTTGTTAAAAAAAAATTACGCAAAACAAAATCAAACCTATATCTTTTGTGAACTTATTTTTTTGGATTCCGAGCATTATTTTGGTCGATAGCATTATTTTGAAGAGGTTTAGAATTTCCTCCTAGCTAGAGTATTCAAACCCAAATTAAGTATGTCACTCAATTTATTTGTTACTAGCTGCGTCTCGCGATTTCACCTGCGTAAGATTCGATTCCGGCGATCTAATTAAATTTTAGAACACAAAAGCTGCTATTGTGAATTAACTATGATAGTAAGATAAGTACTCAGTACGTAGTAAGGGATATTCCCTTGCGGACTTTTTTGTAGCTAATAATGAATACTTTAATCATGTAGTACATCATTTTTATGTATCATCAATAGTTTTCTTATCGCTAAATTTAAATTTTGCTACTTTGGGTTACATTATTGCAATTTTCTTAAGGATCCCTATTTTTTTGGAAAATAAATTATAGCCTATGTTACTTTCTGATAATTTCACTTTCATTTGGTGAAAAAATGGTTAAAATCGGTACAGTAGTTTCGGAGCCTATTCGATACAAACAAACAAAAACTTTATAATATTAGTATAGATATTAACTAAATTCGTATAAAAAAGATTTATTTCCTATTCTTGTTATTTATGCACTGCCTCAAAACTGTTTTCCACATTACACATAGGTAAGTTGGAAGAAAGATTATCTAACAAGTATCGAGTACATATATAGATTGTTTTAACACATGATAGACCCAGTAAAAAAAACAGCATTACTTACGGATAAAATTAATCTGAATACGTTTTTCAGTCGACTATTTACCAATCTGATCAAGGATTAAACAGTAATTTGAAAGCTGTTTGAAAACATGTAACACGAACGTTAAACCACTAGGAATCAATATGTTAAGATCAGTCAGGAATGACTCTCATGATCTATCAATAAAGACCTTATCTACCAAACAGTTCTCAACTAACATGTCTACAACATACAACTTTTTAAAGTCAGGTCCAAACTCGGTTCATCCCGAAGCATGACATGTATCCCCAATTTTGTACGATCTTACATGAGAAAGCATCAGTTTTGTCGTTTCTAACCCTCAAACCTTTTTGAGACTAACTTACAGCGGAAAGCAGGAAAACCGTAGCGGATATTGAAAACCCGCCTATTTTTTTTTTTACTACTAAGCGAAACGCAAAAACAAGTCATTGCTCTAATAAGTTTTAGTTTTAATAAAAACTAGAAATTTCAGAAAACCTCCCACAACGTAAAAAAAAAAATTGGCTATGTTAGTTTCGTCTATTCGGTACATGTGATATGTGTCAAGCTAGGCTCGGTCTAAAAACATGCGTTATTTAGCTACCATTAAAAGTTCTGACTTACTTTTTATTTGTTTTAAACTGAGCGGACTCTGCGTCCGCTAGATATCCGTAGAGCCTTAAGGTTCATGTTTTCCTCCTCCAGTATTTTACGGGAAAAAGGAAGATTTATTGAGGCAAAAAAATATTACTTTTCTAAATATTCCTGTAGGAGGTAATGAAGTGTTTATGATTGTCCATTTCAAGTTTCACGCAATTCATATTCAAATACGTACTAAGAAGGTAAATGAAGATGAGAAAATCTTGTAAGGTAAACTTGACTAAACTTGGTAAAGAAAAAATAAATCAATCCTCTTACGATACACCTTACTTATTAAAATACTTACCTATGGGTGCAGACGGGCATATTAAAAAAGTTAAACGCGATAAAGACCATTAAAAAACTTAACTGATCGCGAAAGTTTGTAAAATATGTACTATAAGTATATATTTTATTAAGCACTTATAATAATAATAATGCTGGACATTTTCACACAGCATCATCTAGCCCCAAAGTAAGCAGAGCTTGTGTTATGGGAACTACATGACTGATATACTACTTATATAATTTTTTTTGTAAATACATACTTATTATACATAGAAAACACCCAGATCAGAGACAACTATTTGCTGATCATATAAACATTTGTCCCGCGGCGGGAATTGAACCGGCAACCTTCTGCGTCTCAGGCGGATCTTCGCCCACTGCGTCACAGAGGTCGTCAAACACTTATTTAACCACAGAGACTTATTTTTTACCTGCTTAAATGTCGTGACAATGACGACCTCGGTAGTGTAGCTGCAGCGCAAGGGGTGCGAGTTGATTCCCGCTGTGGGACAAATGATTGCATGTTCTACAGATAGTTGTTCCGTGACTCATGACACAGGGAATCCTAGTGAGAAGTTATACTAGGCGTCAGAAAAAGAATGAAAAATAATCTTTGAATGAATTACTGAATGAAAATACTTTATATATAATACACCAAAAAATAAACAAAAACTTAATATAACTAAAAGTACAATGCCTTATATTGTCTTATCGCTTTTAAGCGATAAGACAATATAAGGCACCACTTTGGGATGGAGCTAAATGTAAGCAATTGTATGAATGGTTTGCGATGAACGTAATAATAAATACAAGAGGAGAGTGCTAAGTATGCAATCTATGGCTAAGTATGTTTTTTTATGTTTGGTAAAAATGATTCAATATATAAGTATGTTATAGATACCAGCAATGATTAGCAGTTCCACTTTAAGTACCGTTATCTGGGCACAAGAAAGAAATTCTTGGTTCAAACTTTGCTGCAACATCGTTATCACAACTCATAAGTGGGTTAAATCACAATCGATGTAGTGAATATGAACAGGACGATAAACTGATTACACCTACGCTAAACAAACGAGGGAAAACCGGCAATTAGAGATACTCCGTCAAGCATACTCTACATACTTTGACAAACTAATTCAAACCTTATTTTCCAGCAACATAGCCTGGTAATTCAAAATCAGTTCTAGTTTTTTTGCCCGTAAACTCACACATTTTGATAATTTGTGAATATAGATAAAACAATGAATCATGAGGGGCCTTCTCGGAAAAATCATAGAGTCATCGTTTATGTTAAATCATTATTCATAGACGCTGCGAATTATTTAAGTATAATTACAAATTTTCACTCAAAATAGAAAGCCCTGCTAGCTGACGATCTAGCTGACGATATAACCATAGATCGTCTTAGTACACTCTCTTCTGGACACTTCCTGTCCAGTCTATTTTTTTTTAGCTTATAATATTGCTAGGGAACCCATGTATAGAATTTTAAATTTAAAAAACAATAGATTTGGCAATGGTGAGAATGACCGTGATGTCTATAACCTTTCTCACGATTGGAATATTCAATGCAAAAATATTTTTAATTTTTTTTTTTGTTTTTTTTTTGTCGGGTAACCGGGAGCGGCTGGGGCACTGCTATGTACTATCCCGGGTTATTTGTTCACATAATCAGCAACAACTTTATTGCTCTATTTACTAGTAAACTGATTTTTACTTAATAAAAAAACAGCTGTTTTACGTAGGTAATCCGTCTAACATCAAAGGATGACACAGCATCCAAAACCAGCTTGTTAAACGATGGTCTGAACAATTGCAAATACTTTTTCTAAAAATAAAATAGACCTTTTACAGTAAATGTCTCGTATTTCGTGCAAAAATAAAAAACAAATTTGGAAAATGAGCTTATTTTATTTCAGGAACACACGTTAGGTTTAATACGTGTCATGTCTTACACCCTGTATGAGTATAGAGGTATTGAGCAGTATAGCTACCAAAACCAAATTAACATTGAATAAGTAAAGCGACATCTCTCGTTAATCGTTAATAACTGTGAAGTTTCCCCTGTAGGTGGAGCCTCGTCGCTTCGAGCCGAAACATCCCAAGAATTTCAACCGGGCTGGTAACGATTTCGTGGTATAGCCCCAGCGTATTAAGTAGTAGATCGCGGGTTTAAATTCCACCGAGGCTGTTTTTTTTTAGGAAAAATATTAGCATGTTCTGCAGATATTTATTCCGGGTCTGGATGTTATGGTACCATGGCAATCGTTATATGGAGTCAGGTCCTCAGAGAACCTTCAGGTTAAACCCTCCTCTAAGTGTGCCTGGAGCCTCAACGAACTATAGAAAAAAATCGTATATGTTGCGGGCGAGTAGGACTGTTATTTCAGTAACTTGTTGGACATTGACCTATTTCATACGAGTATCACCAAGGCGAAGCGGTGCCTATCACTCAACTTTTTTCGTGCGTAGGTATTTTTTTTCATTTTAGTTTTATTTATCAGTATCTTAACTTTATCTTTAGTAATTATTGCTTGAGCTGTCTATGTCGTAGGGAAAAGCTTAGTGTTCAAATTTTATGATCCTCGTCTAATGCTAGTGAAGACTTATTATTGGCTACCTGTATCGATTTAAGTATTATTAAGGACATTGTGTTATAGCTGTTGGTTTTCCGAATAAAAATAAATAAATAAGGATTTATTATGTATTTGTATGTTGGGTATTTACAGCTACCACTTACCGAACCGCTCTTGGCATACAATGTATCATAAGACTCGGCCTTCGAAGACACGTTGCGTAGCTTGCAAGGCTTTTTCAGCGGCGGCGGGGGCAGCTTGTGCGATGGCGATGCATTCTCATTCGCACCCACGTGGTTTGCTTTATTCTCCTTCTCTTTCACATGCTTCGAGTTGGATAGATTGTTCTTGGTGAAGTTTCCGATTTGCTCGAACATGCTCGTCAGATGTTGAGACATCATCTTGGTTTGGGATTGTTTACTCAGCCGAAACCGGACATTCGGTTTATAGTTTGTCTCACTTTTCTAACACTGTTATTTAGAAGGTTAAAAATTCGTCTCTATTAGGTAACTAACAAAATAAAAATTGCTTTTAAAAGCTTGACTGTAAGAATTGCTAAGTAAAATTATTTACGCTTTATTTTAGAATTATGCTTCCATGTACTTGTTAAACTTGCAATAAAGCATTTTCTATTAATATTTTTAAAAATATATTTTTGGATTTTTTTGAAGGTATACAATTACTAAACACACACTCTCACGACATTAATCCCCATGATTGAGATCCTCATCCTCAGTTTCGTACTCTACTGATTAGCTTTCTCTACGTAGATCAGTGAAAATACCAAGAAAGAGGTAATAAGCGGCAAGTCTAAGCATTATGTACCTACGACACATGCCCACATTTTAAAAAGTATTTATCATTCCGTAATCGTTTACACGCCCATGGCCGTTTGCTATAACACTAATCTAACCTAACTGATTGCACATAGTTTCTTCGCAATGTAATATAACCGTAATCTATACCGTTTTGTGCTCATTTTGTGCTATTTTAAGTGGAAAATCCATTGGCCGAGGGTCGAATATACTGGGTTTAGATCATAGAGTCAATAGTTCAATATTTTTCATAAAAACTCGCGGTATAACAATGTGTTTTCCCTCTATATATCTTCCTTCATGTGATTAACGCTCGCGCTAATAGCAGACAGCTCTCACTGGTTGAATTTACGCTACAAATAACGCACTGCGGTCCAACTCTTCTGTTCAGTGCCTAGAGTAGGTATCTGTATTTTTATTTTCTTGGTATAACGGTAAATTTATACAGCACAGCAGATATTTTTTTTTTGAGTATTTCTTAAATGTAAGCCAATTTTGGGATGATAGATAAATAAAAATATGTTATTATCCAAAATAATACCTACCTAAATCACAAGTGTGATAGTTGGCTCCGCACTAGGTCTAGTTTATATCGCGGAAGCTCGGAATGAGTTCAGCAGAAGATATTTAATTATTTTCTTTGCTAATAGTTACCTATGTATCTAAAATGTTTGCATGCTTACCCAATTTTATATAACTTACTTTTAATTTCTCATTAAGTGAAATATGTTATTTATTTTAAGAATAAATTTCTTTAACCAGAATAGATATACCTTACATAAATACGAGGCTAAAATTTTAAACACCACTAAAAACACGCTTAAAAACAAAATAAGTAGGTATCGGAAACTAAAAGGAAGTCGGGCAGTGTACTATAAACTAGTGGACTATTAAAAATGTAAAGGCAAATATACTAGGTTATATATAAAATTTATTACTAATCCAAAATAAATAATAAAAAATATAAGTAAGTTGGCACAGTTATCGCTTTCTAGAGATAGAATCAGAAACGAAGAGATCCGCAGGTGTAAAGTCCAAGTCGTTGAGAAACGCATCTCTCAACTAAAGTGGCAATATGTAAGACACCTCATGCGATGATCTGTCAACCCACGGAAATACAGGATAACCGAGTGGAATACTCAGACATGAGGCCGAAAATCTGGCATGCACAATGTTCCGATGTTCCGATAATATAAGAAAAGTAGCGGACCTCCATTGGAGACGTGATATATAAAAAAGAGCTGATCGGAATAAGACATTATATCCATTACTGGACAAAAAAGAGCAAACTAATGACGATGATAAAAATTGTACTAACCAAAATGCCACGGTTGTTATGATGCATCTATTTAAAATTAATAATGTGCTCACTAATTTTGCGCAAAACATAAGTTTCATTAAAATCCGTTCAGTATTTTTTGTGTGAAAGAGTAACAAACATCCATCCTCACAAAATTTCGCGTTTATAATATTAGTAAGATTTACCAACAAAATATATAATCAAAGAATAACTGTAGGTACAGTAAGTGTTCGTCAATAAGAGTCAAGAAAATTCTTACTCCAGAGTCTGTTCGAGTTCAAAACAGCATTTAAATTCTGAATAATTCGGTTGTCTTTGTTTATCCAGAAAATATGTCATGTACTTAAACGCCACCCGAAAATTGTCGTTTGCAGGAACATAATTGTGTTAGCTGCTTAGTAATACCCGCACCAAACACAGCCGAGTTACTCGGAAACATCCAAATTAGCTTAACTTTGCATTAGAAGACACAAAGTGTGCGAGAGTGCATACCGCAAACATATCAGGTTGATTTTAATGGTTTCTATTTTTGGAAACTGTTCAGGACAAGCCTAAACGTTCTCATCTAGACATGACATAAAAAATACCGATCAGCGTGTGCAGTAGAAAATGATTTCATGCATTCAATAATGCATGCTTTAGACGCAAGATATACTGAAAGTTGAAAGAGGCAACTTGAAGTTGAAAGGCCCAGCTTATATATATAATCATAATTTATCTAGCTTCTTTCCGCGATGGCCTTTGCAATAGTTAGCTTTCTCTCGAAATAGATTATCAGTCGGATCTTTTGACATTTTTGTTCAACATAAACTTTCGTTTGTAACTTCCAATATCACGTTCCAAACTGTGTATCGATAATATTTACTTTTAATTTATTATTGACTACTGCAACACCCAGGTACATGGCTGCTTTCCCTGCTAATGCCTGAGATACACGAGGCTAGTTTCTCGAGCCAGGATAGTAAGCTAGTGAGAAAGCTAGCGTCTCAAGCTAGGATAGTTTTGACAGATTTATATACCTAGTTAATTTAAGTATTGTCTGCCATGTCACAGGTCATCATAGTTTGGGTTTTAATGTTGTCCAATCTTATTGTACCTACATGATTATTAATAGAACGTTCGTTCTTGTTTTTACTACTATATTTAAAAAAAATCTAGCCTAGCCGCTTTCGTTTGGTACCAAGCAGCTGAGCATAACTACGAATATGTGTTGTTTTTCGCAATATGTGTTGTTTTTACTGTTTGTGCTTTGTTTTAACTTTGAAGTATCACTGTGTTGTTTTTAGCAAAACCAGCGCGAGTGATACAACCTTGTCTAAGCTTGCTATTGAATGCTCATTCGCTGTAAAGTTTTGCGAATAACCGCTGTAACGTAGGCGCTGGAACAGGGTCGACGTGTGAAACAATGACGTTACGATACTGTCAGGGGATTCGGGGCAAGTTCGCCCTCGGGGACTTGTTTTGTTTAGTCTCTGTACACTTGCGAGCATTTTCTGCCACTTAATTATCTGTCGAAAAATGAACCTTTTTGAAAACCTTTTTTTTTAAACGAGAATTGGAGGTACTGGTCTATTGTCTACGCTATAAGGTTCTCTGGTAGAGATCGCTATTTAGCGATAAGACTACTATTTGGCAATATTGTATAAAATAGTCAAAGTTTATGATACGGGTACCTATTTATTGTTTTGATGCATAATTTAGTTTTAATAACGTAATTTACTAGTTTTATTATACTTACTTTGGGGGAGTTGGGAGCATTGGTAATACGGGGCACATACATACAAAAACTAAACACAGCTGAAGCTAATAACGTCGCTAAACACATACGTGTCGGTGTTTTTTAACTTTTTTCCGCTTGGATAAAACTGTAAATTGGTACGGTTTTTATCCCCCCAATTGCTCGTAATGTAGAGATTTAAAATGTCCAGCACCAGCAAACGTAAAAGATCTCAAAAGTGCATTAAAAGAAGAGTGGAATGCCACAAAATGTTATTGATGACTTGATAAAAAGCATGCCGAGAAGAATGCAGTTTTAATAGCTAGAGGGGGTACTGATTGTGCTCAACAAAAAGACTACATACTATCAGAACATTTTTTCATTTTTAAAGTGATAGAAGAAAGAGTTGATTCGCCAAAACATCATTTTTGAGATTTCTGTTGATCATTTTTAAACGTTATTTTTATTTAAAGTGCCGATAATGTTAATAAAATACTAAGAAAATGGCAATAAACACTACGTAGTTTGACCTATGTACTTCTTAATTTTGAATGGTCAGATATCTAAATGCTGAAACAGTTCAAATGATGGATGACAAGAACTATCGATACCAAATAATCCAAAGCAAAAGCATCTGGAGCCAGATAGATAATGATTGTTGTTCCAACAACCATTAGATATTGAGATCCGAACCAATATTAACTTGGATAATCGATTTCATCTGAAGTTGGATGTCTAACTACTGGACTCCACGTCGGACTGTGTAGTAAGTCTTTGTTCCTTTTGAGTAAGTTACCTTCTTGCTTTGTGTACAACAAACAATTTTAGTCTTCAGTTACGACGATAATGGTGCGGATTTGTGGAAATATTGGCTCAATAGCTGCTTTTGCCTGAGCCTATTTTGTTGACAGTTATAAATGACGACCAGTCGCCCAATGTTTTGTCTTTTCGCTAAGAAAATATTTTTACTAATGGCCTTTTTTCAGTTTTTGAAGTATACGCATTTTATATGCAACGCTTTGTGCGTTTCCCCAATTTCATGTCCTAAAGTGTACAAAGCTCAACTCATTAGACCGAGTTTCAAGAAACATAGTGCCAGAAACTGTTCTAACATAATGTTACGATACTTTAATGTTAATTTTCAGTACCTATCTTACCCAAGTAGGTAGTAGTTAGTTTGCAAACTTGGGAGTCGATGCACAACTCGTGAATCAACAAGTCATAGTGCACCTTCAATTCTACTGAAGTTCTCTGACGTTGCACGTTGAACTTAGTTTATTTACCGGCATTCCCGATTCACTTTTTTCGCTATGTTTTACTTTGAAGTACGTCGAGCGAAATATCCAAATACGTACAGCGCAATTCAATCAAAACGTTAGAATTGGCTAACGCGATCGAGCGCGCAATAAAAATGAAACATTCGTCGCGAATGACGTGTACCCAATTTTAACAATTTTAACGTTATTTCAAGACGTAGCCAAATCATCTGTGATAAATGATATTTTGCAAAATTTTAATATCTCCATCCTATGAGTCATAAATCGATTGCCGTCTCGGAGATACATTTTAAATGTTAAATGTTTGTAACATTGGACATTGTTCTGAGTGTTGTGGTACTCGTAGTTACACGGCACAGAGAATCCTAATATGGGGTCAAAACTATTGGGGTTTATTTATATTTTTATTTTATACAAACAATCAAGCCACTTTTAGGGCAAAAAATACGGCGCGGAAAAAAAGAAATATATTGTCACCAATATACACAAATGTCGATTTTCGTCAACTATTCAAAAATATTACAAAAGGAAATTCTGGGAAAAATATTAGGGCAATAACATTGTGAAAGGAAGTGCTAGACGAAACAAAGACCCAATAATAATGGGCCTTCAAAAAGTGGCGTCAAAGGAGCAGAATCGCGACCGAAAGTCCCTCTTATCTCGCCCGAGTTCTAAAACGACACTTATCTACATTTTCCTTTATAGATTGATTGGAAATCTGGCTTGGACAACAGCAGGTGAGATGGAGGTAAATTAGAGGTTGTTGACGGAAAGGGTTTTACCGAGGCTAGAAGCTATAAAAATAATATTTCATTTATTAATTTATAATTAATTCCAATTCCAATTCCATTCATTCAGTCATTCATTGAGTACCATTTGTTAAAAAATAATAATTTATCTATTGTTATAAATTATGAATCAAATTTGAAAAATATGTGTTATAAGGCTCCTTCAAATTAATGTTTAAATTTTAAATAGTATTAGTTAGAATTTTGCAATTTTGCATGCTTTTGAGTAGACTATGGAGGACACAACATCTTTTATAACATCTTGTATTGCACCTATTTTCACAAATAAAACATTTCTATTTCTATTCTTGTCTTCTTATTAATAATTGCTTATGCGATAGATAAGAGATGGAGATGGATCTGGCAAGAGATGGAGGAAGCCTTCATCCAGCAATGGATAGCCCCTATTAATTAAAAAAAAAAAACAATCATTGTTAGTTGTTTAACTGACAAAAACTGCTTGAATATAAATAATGTCAATGAAATGTAATGTGACGCCAATGAATTCTTTTCTTTAGGGGAAATAAAGGCTATTTTTTATTTTATGTGATAGATAATTGTCTGACCAAAGCCGCGTATTGGGAGAAGTCTTATGTCTAGCAGTGAAGTAATGTGTTCCTACATCTCTCTATCCAAACCTAAGTAGTGGTACCCGTGTATGAATACACAATCACGAAATTCTAAAATGCAAGAAGCACAGGAATATAGTTCTCGTGTATCTAACCGAAGACGTGTTTCGCCTGACAAAAACTAAGTAATTTCTTGCAGAATATGGAAACAGTAGCGGTTAAGACGAATATCTAAATCCAAGTTCTCTCAGAAGATAAAACTCATAAAAATAGAATGCTTATATATAATAATAGTAGGTCTGGATATTTACTTTACTTTCTAAAACATGGAGCCATAATTTATACTCAAAATACAAAATTACAAAAATATTCATAAAAAACTTTTGAAACTATCATGGTTTTGAACATATTTTTTACTAAAAACGGGATATTTACCATGATTTGTGAGTTTTAATGTTTCCCGATATTTTGGCACAATTGCATGTACCATGATCACGGGAGGAACTGAAGTCTTTGCGGGTTATGAGTTAGTGGCAGAGAAATCGATATACCCTCTTTCTCACTCTTTTATTGCGAAAATAAAAAATATCGGGAAACATTCAAACTCACAAATCATGGTAAATGTCTATCTATCTTATATTTGTTTCTATATTATCCCACCATCATATAATTGCATAAATTATTATTTTTATATCGTGCTAAATATATTTTTGTCATATCATTTCATTTCCTTCAAAGTTACGCATGTTGCAGAAGTCAATAGGCGACGGTAACCGCTTTCCATCAGGTGAACCGTAAGCCTGTTTGCCTCTTCATGACAATAAAAAACTCTTAAAACAAAACAACAATAAATTAGTAGTTATCCAAGAGAAAAAAAAAAACACCAACTGTTTTAGAGTCGTAAAGTGCAGAAACTACTTTCTTCCAAATGAGCAATTTGTTTGCCAGCAGTCTTATCGCATTTTGAATGTTTATGAAGTTATGACGAAAGACTCTGATAGCTTCATTATGAAACAAAATAGACGTGAAATAAACAATGGTAGAAAACAAGAATCCAAGCTCTTAATGGTAATTCTGTTTAGAATCCCATTTTCAACTGGAATGTTTATCGTTTGGCGTAACTATGGTCCTTTGGTCTTATCTTTATAATTATCTTTTAGGTCAGTAATAAGATTGAACTTTTGGAAGCCTTGAAAAGGTCTTTATGGCTGATGGTGAACGAAAATATGATGTTTACAAAGTTTTCAAACATAATGTGTAAAACAACATAAATCTTTTGTTCAATGCTTCGCACTCTAGAAAGTGCCTATGTGTTCTGGTCATAGAATATACCTATTTTCATCCAAATCTGTTCAGCTGTTACTAAAATTATGAGGAAGAAACGCGTTAACGTTGTTCAAGCAATAACAAATTATAAGTACACGGAATACACACAATTTTATAGGCAAATACATACTTTCAAATGAAGCCTATCTCTTTGACTGTTTGTTAATTTAAGCACCGTTCAGCGCAGTCAACACATGGATGGGGGGCTGTTAATGGTATTTTTTTAATACGATCACAATAGGCCTGTGACGGCCGCAGTGATACCAAAGCCACTAATAGCAAATAAAAAAAAATAAAAAAAATGGTATTTTACAATATCTTTTAACTCTTTAATTACTAGCTCTTTCATGTTTTACACTGTACGGAAAGGCTTTCCGCTATTTCGAGGGCCTTCACTCTCAGGCGTCTTATAAACTCAACTTTTAGAAGGCCGCCCGCTTTTTTACAAACTTAGCATTACCATTTACTACTAGACCACCATTTTGCATTCGAACTAAGCAATAATGCTGGCAGTTTAATGTAAACTGATAACAGTTTATCAGCTTCCGAGAAATTCCGAGAGACACACGCCCCAAGTTCTCGAATGCTCGCGGCTATGGGGACCTGGTCGGGCGTGCAGCGATAACGAAGTTACAATGCCTATACATAAGTATATAGCCTAGCCATATAACGGTAGCTATAATAACGTCCGGTAGGCCCCGAAGCACGGTCTAGCTTATTATGTAAAGTTAAAGCGTTTGTAAAATTGACCTGCTTAGCCTAGCCTGCATAGAGAGGATAACATTTTACCAACATCACTAATATTTTAATAGTTATCCGAAAAATGTGTCAAGATAAATTGGTACTATTAAAGTGGATGAAGTAAATAATAACTAAATAAATAATGCTGGTCATTTTTCACACAGCATCATCTAGCCCCAAAATAAGCAGAGCTTGTATTATGGGATTTTTGTAAATACATACATATTATACCTAGAAAATAGCCAGACGAGAAACAATATTTGCAGATTATAAAAACATTTGTCCCGCGGCGGGAATTGAACCTTCCACGCTTTCGCCCACCGCGCCACAGAGTTCGCCGATGAAAATAAATGACGAATGACCACAGTTTTTCGTAAATTTTCTGACGTTCGTAGTCAATTTTAAAGCTCTTCATAATGAAACGTACAAAATGAACAAATTAACGAAAATTAGATAGATAGATAAATAGATAGATAAACTCTTTATTGTGCATAACCAATTACAATATAAACACAGAAACATAGTAAAAAAGAACAACAAAAAAAAGAAATACACAATGGGCTAGCACAAAGAAATGCACTAGAGGCTCGGTGAAGATGAGTTTTTGGGATATTATAAAATACAGTGGTCAAAAGCTGTATTTTAAATTTTAAAATGACTTAATACTCATATAACCTTAGTGAAGCGCATTTTTCACCACACTCTGTTTTTAATCCAGCTAAACCTCACTATATCCCAACCTGTTTCATGACCAGGAAAAAGCCAGTGAACGAAAGAGTACATAAAACTCTCTGCTGATGATTAAGCACGAAAAAAGTGTCTACGCATCGGCAAATCGTTTTGTGCACTAAAATATTTATTATGACGAAGATTTATATTCGTGTTTGTCGTAGGACCTTTTTAATCGCCCTCTCAGCTATTTATCAAAATTCTCATATTAATTGCGAAGAAAAGTTATGAATGTTTTTTTCTCACGTACTTTATTAACGTTAAATAAAGTAGACCCTAAAGGTGATAGGGGTTTTAATGTGAATCCCAACAGTT
The DNA here is from genome assembly GCA_958496245.1 of Perizoma flavofasciatum. Taxonomy (NCBI): domain Eukaryota; kingdom Metazoa; phylum Arthropoda; class Insecta; order Lepidoptera; family Geometridae; genus Perizoma; species Perizoma flavofasciatum. The sequence goes on along the minus strand of OY292425.1, from coordinate 3,328,343 downwards.
TGCTTTGGTATTTTCAACATAATTAATTATTTATACTGGCTTTATACATTTAAGATTCATAATATTTTATGAATTTATGAAGTTGCTTACACTTACAGTTTTAACTGTATCTGTTCTTATGGATGTAAGCAAGGTTCTACTCGTACCAATATCGATATGGATATTGGTAGTTTATTTGCACAAAATAATTTCTAGACTCCTGAACTTTATGCCAAACTAGCCTCTCTTCACGGCTTTGCCTGCATAATACCCCGATAGAAAGTAGTCTTTGTGTTATTTTATTTCGCGAATTATATCTGTTCTAAATTTCAACCAAATCGGTTTAGCCGTTACAGAGATATTGATCATCATATAACAAACATCCAGACATCTCTACATCTTAACATTCGCATTTATAATATGAGTATTAGTAAAAAGGATGGAATATACAGACAGGTTTTAAAAAAAAATCTCATAGTTATTTCTCAACCAAGTCTTGATAGAGTCTGTCTTCGATCCAATTTCAAGAAGAAAGTATTATTGACAGTCAATTTTGAGTAGACTATCGATTTTAAATATATCTTACTGTGAATTATTTTTACTGCAGTTACACCACCTCTCTTCACATTATTTTAAATCAAGTCCATCCAAAGGTTGTCTGAAAGAGATCGCTCTTAGCGGTAAGACCGCCCGTTGTATCACCACAACCTAGTATTAAGATCCTTTGTTTTTTAATCCTGGTGTATGCAATAAAGAGTTACTTATCTATCTATCTTACTTAACTTAGTTAGATCAAAGATGTGTTACAGGATTACCGTTAGTTACAGAAATATAGTATAAGTTATTAAGTGGAGGTGAAAGCTTTATTTATTTAAATTTTCTCAGATCATTAGCCAAGTATTAAAATGAAAGATGTCTAAAGAAATCCTGCCGTCACCTAATGAAGGGGTAGTTTAAGCCAATGTTGGAACCGCAAATGTGACATTATTAGAGTACCGCCGAGATTCATGCAAAATATAATTTCAAAGGAAAACTTAGCAAGCAATTTTTAGGGTTAATGAGTTTTGAATAACCAGAGCTTAGAATAAGGGTTATTTTTAATGTCATTAGAGTGTGCTTAGACTTAGAGAATGTTCGCTTTATAGGTTAGCAAAGTTTTATAGTAAGCATTTTGTGGGTGTTAAAATTAATTACTTGTATGTACTGAGATATACTCATAGGTAAATAAGGGTATTCATTGGTAATGGATTTTAATGAAAGTTTTCAGTAATATAGCTTATACATCAGAATAACAGAGGCTACTTTTTATCCGGTTACCACGCGAGCGAAGCTGTGAGCAGAAGCTAGTAAATTATAGGAGCTGAATAATAATCTATAAGACATTAAATATCAAGAAAACGACTTCATATGACGGGAAATAAATAAAAAGTCCAATATGCAATTTCATCACCCATTTTTCACCTTTAGGCGAGATTTTTTTTAATTTATATGAGACCACTCTTGAAGTATATCCTACCCTAAAAAAATCATTGCAAACGTTTCACACTTAACGAAGATAATAATATCGCGTAACATACACACAAAAAAAATACAGACGAATAAGGAAACTCCTTTTTTGAAGTCGGTTGATAAGAATTAAATCGCGATAAGCTTGCCATCCCGAGTTTATGGTTTCTATGTTGCAGGTACTCTACTATCATCAAATCCTCATATGCCCAATTTATTTTACTTACTCTTTGGAATAAAAATCTAAAGAAAAATCGCCCACAAAAAATGTTTCAGCTAGCCGTGATTCCATAAGATAATGATATTTTTTTAAGTTTTACGTGAAAAATAGTAATCCCTAAGGAATAAAACTTTTATGGGACCACCTCGGGATCATTCTCTATACAACAACATAAGAATCATCGAAATCGGTGTACAATAAAGACGAAGATATCAGGTAACAAACACAGAATTAAAAAGAAAACATACAGCATAATTGAAAGCCTCCTCCTTTTTTTGAAGTTGGTTAATAATTGGTTTTAGCAAAACCTGGAAAGTAGGTATTCCTTTATTTATGCTTGAATTTAATTTATGGTTCTTAGATCAAAAATAATAGTTTTTATATTAATAAAACGACCCAGATTTTTTTTTTAAATAATAAGTTTAAAAATATTTAGAAAGTACATAATTCAGTTAAAGTCCCAATATGTTGAAATAATCAATTTGTATGATGAGTACATTTAAATACACATACCTTTCTTTTGTTTTAACTTATGTTAATAAAAGTACTCATTTAAATAATGCAGTCAGGCTTAATAGAGACGAATTTTCAACCAAAAAAACTTTGGAAACTTTTTCAACAAACCCCAAAAGTTGTGTAACTTTCTTTGCGATGTCTTTTATAATAGTTCAGTTTCGGAAAAATAACTTTTTGAATACTTTCACTACGTTTTCTAGGCTAGAGGCATCCGATGTGCGTCCGCATAGCACAGGGTCACCGCGGCGACTGCTGTGCTGGGCCCGTGTCTTGGCCATCGGCAGTCGTCGACGAGGCCCACGAAGCAAGTCTTCAGCGACTGAACCACGCATGCGCGGATAAGCTCCGCCTCATCAAACTTTTCAGCAGTATCGCGCGCTTTTCTTTTCAACTTTTCCTGTTCAGTTTTTCTTCTTTTCTTTCTATTAACGTTTAATGAACTTCACTCGTTATGTTAGTTTGTATTTAGCAAATCGCGTACCTAAGACGTTTTCGACGCAGTTCAATTCAAGGATTGAGTTGAAATTTTGCATAGATGTCAAGATGCCTTTTACACAAGCAAGGTTAGTTCGTAAAATACCTAATACGATAAAAGTTATGCGCTTTAAAATCTTCGCCTTGCAGTTTCAGAAATGCATAGAGTTCTAAACAACCCCAGATTAGACGAAGATTTCCGTAGTGAATAACTTTTATCTGTATGTGTAAAATAAACAATTTATTAATTTACTACCGATTTAGGTGTTCTGAATCTTAGGCATTTTTCTTCTTGGGTAACTTAAAAATTAGACATTCTGATCAGGAAGCATCAATTATACAGATGTAGTACTATATGCACGTGCAGTTTGAGAAATGCATAGAGTTCTAAACAACCCCAGATTAGACGAAGATTTCCATAGTGAATAACTTTTATCTGTATGTGGGAAATAAACAATTTATTAATTCTATCTATACATCAATTATACAGATGAACTATATATTTTCATTCCTACGAGACCTTTTTAATTTAGTTCCTGTGATCCGATCGAGTTAAGATTTTACTTACCTATAGGTACATAATATCGATGACAATACAGCGTTATAGTAATGGAAGCCAACTGAAGGTGGAGGATGGAACTCAAGGACGGCAAAATATGACTGCTATTTTTTCAGGAATTAATTTAACTTGAAGACTATTTTTGAGCATTTAATGTTTGATGTTGGTTGGTAAAATACTCGTAGCATATTATCTAAGTCTAAGTCAAAGTCAAAGTCAAAATTCATTTATTTAATAAAATCACAAGGATTACTTTAAAAAGTAGGTTTTTATCTATCTTCTCCTTTGTCATATTATGTTTAGTACGAAATTATTTGAAATAATAACTATATGTACTGTTTTTCTAATTAGAGGATGATAAAACAGTGATAACTAAGTGGTAATTTTGATGAGGGCATTAATGGAGGATCTTTCCTTTCCATTATTCACCCCTGGATTCCTATTGTCCCATTTTACGGTACCTAAACAGTTTAGGTACAGTTTGGGCTCATTTTTATCTGTATGCGGTTTCTAATACGATTAGCTGAGCTTCTTTTGAAATTATTAATTGAAAAACTATATAAGTCGTACTATTTTTAGAGCAGGTTGAATTCAGGAATTCCTGATTGGGATTGTTACGTGCCTTGTTTCGAGTAATTGGATTGAAATCTCGAGCTCTGCTACGTGACAGGGTGGCAAGCCAACTATACAGAACTAGTCAGAGGTTTTAAAACTCTAAAGGCCCGCGGGTCGATCACGCTAACCCATGGCTATCGAGGTGGCAATCAATTTTAACACTTCTAGTTCATTTGAATGGCCCATCTATCAAATTGCGATTACACTGATCCTCCATCGCTTGATTCTCATACCGACTAAACTGAAGGCCATGAACCGTCCATGAACGAACGAAACTTGTGATTTTGACAAGTAATCGAATCACGCTTATGCCATGCCTCTATCTCGATAGCCATGGGAATTAGGTGATAGTCAAACTGAGGCGGTGGCGATCAAAGGGACGTGGTTGTCAAAGTTGGTGTGAATGTATTTATCGCCACCGCCACCGCGTCATATTACAAAGCCTTGTTTTTCTACTTTGTCTGTTCGATCGTATTAGTTTAACAATTTTGGAGAAGAAAAAAAGAGCATAATCTATCAACCAACAGCGGACCCATCACGTAGCATCTTTCGATCTATTTTAGCCCATTTCTCAGGCTCTATGGTAAATAATAAACCAACAAACTCTTCAAGCAAAACTGAATTTGTGTAATTCCACGGCTAACAAGAGCGGAAAAGCGTGTAAATGTAAAGTATCGTCAGTTGTAAACTGTTTACAGATAGTCATAAAGGCCCCAACGACCCGGGGCTGAGCTACAGTTGGAAATATTTACAATTTTATCGCATAAAGGGTGACAACATACTAGCCTCTTGCCAGGACTCTAAAATGCAATCAGTCAGCACTCGGACAAAATGTGCACGCCCTTTAATGAGAAGAACGAAGCCGTTTTTCGAACATTTATGTCGTTTGAACACTCCTTAGTGTAATTTGCACTTTTGGATTGCGCTAACCCGCTGTTAGTACCCGCACTAAAAAAAGCAAAAGTCTAAATTTTTGACTTTTTTTAACTCCACAAAGAACATAAATGACTAAATATCTACTAGGTACGAGTATTTTCCGCCTATATTACATGATGATTAAATGATTTATTGCAGAATAGATGACAAACATTAGTGTAGCACCGTCTCCTATACTAGTAAAGCGCTTATCTTTGAATACAATTAATAGGTAATATAATGTGTATAGTAATTTCATAAGCTACCAATTTACTTCATATTACTCCTACCTAACTGAGCTCACTATAATTTAATTCAGTTCATAAAATTAATCAATTTACGTAAATACGCAATTTTGTCAACATAAAACATTAAATGTTCCGTTAGCGCTGTCATATTCGTCAGCTGTCATAACAATTATTTAGTCCTCGTCTTTCCCCAATTCTACATACATCATGGTCACTTTTTCTCTGGACGGGTAGTAAGGTGTGCTGCAAATATAACGGGAGACTTTATAACGAGCCCCGCGCTTCACGACGCGATTAGACTACGACTCTTACTCATCTGGAAGAGAGTGCTTTTTAGTATTAAGATCGCTTACTTTGTACAATAAAGAATTTTCTATCTATATATGGGGACCTACTGTTACTCTGCTATTTTATGTCGTTACCAAGTATAATTAGTTTTTTTTTTTTCTTAGAAAACTAACTAAGCATTATCTTGAACTAATAACTTTAGAATAGTATAGCATACTAGCTTCTGCCCACGGCTTAGCACGCGTGGTACCTGGATAAAAAGAAGTCTATGTGTTATTCTGATGTATAGGTAAGCTATATTACTGTAAGTTTCATCAAAATCTGTTCTGTGGTTTTTGCGCGAAAGAGTAACAAACATCCATCCTCACAAACTTTCACGTTTATAATAGTAGTAGGAAATACAGGCTAAAACCATTGTGCATTATGGCTATCAGATCATTAGGATTACGAATGGAGTGTCAGTTCAAAAATAAACTACCCTCCAAACTAGTTGGAGACTGTATCTCGTCGTACCTACATACTAATATGATCATCATAATCTCAGATCTGTACTGTTATTCCCCTTCTTTATATAAAATCACAGTGGCCATCGATCGGCCAAAACAAGTATTTATTCATATTGTAAAAACGGGAATTTTCACGTACTGCACTATCGGTGAAGGCACCGACTAAGTTTCGACTCATTCCGAGAGTCTTCATCAGGGTGAGTGGTTGCGACTTTCTCCTTCCGCGTCGCGCCGTGCACTACGCGCTGCCTTTTTTTTCTGAATGGACTTTAATGCTGCAGGGCCGCAGATGGCCTTGGTCAGCGTCACCGGACTACGGCGAGCGCAGAAGGCGCTCAGCCTGTAAAAAGTTAGGATGGGGCAACTAGCACAAGGGCACCACTTAGGTACGGACCTCGGCTTGGGCCGTTGCCAGAGGGGGTGGAATAGGAGAGAAACGCCCCGGTACATATCTGTACCGTGAGTAGGCGGAAGTGGGGACTCGTCGAGCCCGCCGGCGGGCTCGGTGTATCTGTGGAGTGTTTGCTCTGTCGGGACTTGATGACGTCACCACCGCGTTAGCGGTGCTGATGGGGTCATCGGGGTCACCAAGAACGTGTCTTGGTCTACGGAGGGTACTACGCGCTGCCGCACGTTGTGCGCGGTTATAAAGGCGCGCGAGTGGAGGTAGTCAAGGTAGGTGGCAAGTATTTATTTACAAAATTTTTAAACATCGTAGTTTATTTTTATCACGTATTTCAACGCCCCTTAGTAATGTGTGGCGTTTAAACGTACTCGTATTTCAGAACCTTTTTTGAAGTCATACTAAACGACTACAAAAAACTATATGACTATCGGTTACGCCTTTTCACAGTACATCTCTTATTCCAACGCCCTCTAGTGAGGAAGCCTTGTAGCGACTAAACTACCCTCGAAGTCATACTAAACGATTACAAATAACTGTTTTACAATTGGTTAAGTCGTTTCGTTAAGTTTTTAATGAATAACATAACAAACAACCTCTCCCCCAAACGCATACACAGACTCTAATCGCCACGGGTAAAAAAATTACATTTTCTTGATAGGCAATGTTATGCTGCAAAGACATAACATTGCCTAAGTACGCGTTCCAAAATCAGTATTAAACATTGTTGAATCCAAAGCTCGTATCATATTTTATGTCCTAAAATGGGTAGGTGCTCGTTATATGTCCGGTTTGGAGGCATCAGATAAAAGGTGAATGCCTCTCGTTACGCTTTTGTGCCGCGACTACAAAATATTGTCCATAATATTTAATGTAAGACTATTTGCCAACCAGCCACCTCTACAAGTTCTGAAGACGACTTTGCTACGTGCGTTTCGAGTCTAGACAAATCTATCAATTTTAGATTTTATAAATTCTCAAACTTTTCACAATGAAACTAGAAATTTTATTCCAAAAACTATCGTGAACTTGACTATTCATATTGTAAAAACGGGAATTTTCAAGTACCGCACTATCGGTGAAGGCACCGACTAAGTTTCGACTCATTCCGAGAGTCTTCATCAGGGTGAGTGCTCGCAACGTTCTCCCTCTGCGTCGCGTCGACGCGACGCGGCCTTCACCGATAGTGCGGTACGTGAAAATTCCCGTTTTTACAATATGAGACTAGGAATACTCTTTATAGTAATTTTAAGCTAGTATTTTGTACTATAAACACCATAATAAACAAGTAGATGAAAAGAAAAGCTTAAAAAAACACCAAACAATCATATACACAGTTTTGACTCCACGAGGATTTCCTGTGTCGTGGGTATCAGGAACTACGGGTACCATGATACCAAACATTTGTCCCGCAGCAGGAATCGAACCCTTTTGCGCCCTCCGCAAAACCAAGGTTGTCAAATATTAAGAAAGAGAATTTAACAAGATAAAGTGATATCGGTAACACTTATTCCCTCCAATCCGATTCCTTAATACAGCCAGGTATATCTGATACTAACTTCTGCCCACGGCTTCGCCCGTGTGGTACACGGATAAAAAGTAGCCTATGTGTTATTCTGATGTATAAGCTATATTACTATTAAGGTTTCACCAAAATCCGTTCAGTAGTTTTTGCGTGAAAGAGTAACAATCATCCATCCTCAAAACTTTCACAGTTATAATATTAGTAGGGAGGATTTACAAACTATAAAACTTCTAAAACTTGCAATTGGTAACATGTCGGTATAAGAGAAGCGTCCCCTCTTTAGTGGTTTTGATAAATAAGTCAGTTTCCATTGTTATTTTGTTAAGAAAGAATCGACGAACGAACCTGAGACTTTGGTAAGTAGGAATTCCTATATACATAACAATACATTATTGCACACTAAATAATATTTCAACTTAATAAGTAGATAGGTACCTACTATAAACGTAGACTATATATTGCACAATGCACAAACTTTTTCCGTATACTTATACGGAATAAATATATATACTTATACCTAATATTAAGCCAATATTAAGAGTTGTACCTCTACAACTGGACAAAACCCTCCTCGACGAACGTACATCAGCTATTCCTCAGTTGCCTCTACCAGCGAAACGCCCCACTAGCCTTTTTACGACCTTCGCAATATTTTGTGTATTGCACTGATCGTTTGAACAAAAGGTTTTTATGTCATTATTCCAACTGCCACTTCAATCACCGTGCCTGCACAATCTGCTTTACAGATCTGGTGGATTAGCATATAGACTACTTTTCATTCCGGCCAGCCGCGGCTTACCGATCCAGGCTAGATGAAACTGGATTCACCATAGATGCTGCATTTTTTATCTGCGGCATAACAGGCCAGGTGCTTATTCGCCATAGATATTTCTGTGGTATACAGGACAACGCAGTAGGAAGGCCCTTTACAGAATTGCGTGTTGGGAGATTGATTTTTTTTTTTAAACTAAAGTAATAAACAAGCATGGTCCACCTGTTGGTAAGCGTTTTCCGTAAGCTATAGACGCTTGCAATACCAGAGGTTCACTCGCGCGTTACCGACCCTGAGACAAAACGGATGAAAAGTCTCATGGGCCTGTATTTTCACCGGCACACATACCCTTTAATCCGGAACACATCAATGCAAGTATTACTACTTGGTGTTAGAAATAGGTTCCCCGTATGAGCTCTTTCACAAGGAGCCCTACTACTACACTAATATATTTGTATATATTAGTGTAGGCTCCTTGTGAAAGAGGAAAAAAAAACTTCCACGGTTGTACCGTGGTTGAAGACCGTTCGGTCCCCCAAAGAATGTGATGATATATAGATAGATAGATAAACTCTTTATTGCAAACCAAAGCAAAATACAAAGTACAAAGGAATTTATAATAATGTAAGGTACAATGGGCGGTCTTATCGCTAAAAGCGATCTCTTCCAGACAACCTTTGGATGGACAGGATAAAATAGAATCAAAAGACGGCGGTGTACGAGTACCTAAACCTATAATAATATATATATGTATTAATAAATACATTACTAATAATAATAAATTACATATATACATATCCTATATAATATACATACAAATAATATAAAAGGTGAGATAATAAGTATGTAATAATATAAAAAACGATTTACAAGCAGCTCTGAGACATTGAAAGGAAATGGTTGTATACCATAACTTTAAAAATAGCAAGTGATTTTGATGATCTAATAGAAAAATTTAGGGCGTTCCATAGTCGTACAGCTTGCACCGTAAAGGTGATGTTTGTTTTTATTCTTTCAATGCTGTTTATGGGCCATGGGTCTCTTCCAATTCCACCAATCATTAACCTGACTGGAATACGTCCAGGTCCTTTGCATAATGGACGATTACATATTAAGATATACATATTTAGATAAAAATGTTGCACATCTTAAAGATATTTGTTTCGGGTCTCGGTTTCGTGGTAACACGGTACTCGAATTTTCTGACACTCACGACACAGGGTATAATACTAGTATGTAAGGATTATGTATATGTATGTAAGTTGTTTTATTTATTTAATCCGCTCTATGATGATTATGAAGAATTAAAAACCCCATGAAAATAAAGAATAATTTCTGAAAACGGAAAATAAATTGTTTCGTTGGAATTTAACCCATTAGTTTCCAACCAACAACTCGCTCGAAGCACAAAAGCAACTTTCGAATGAACAATAAGACACTGACTTCTAATAACTGGAAATTGATAAATAGTCCAATATGAAATTTCATCACTAACTTTTTCAACCTTAGGAGTGGTTTTTTCATAAATTTATATGGGACCACCCTTGAATTATACCCTACCCATTAATCCCTCAGGAATATTTTTTTATGGGACCACCTCGAGATCATTCTCTATACAGCAAAAAAATAATCATCAAAATCGGTTTCGAATTGGCGAAGATATCAAGTGCTAAACATACGCGATAAAAAAAATACATCCGAATTGAGAACCTCCTCCTTTTTTTGAAGTAGGTTAAAAAATATGTTCAGCACGATCGATTAAAATATTTGCAGACAATAAGATCACGCAATTCTATTGTGGATAACCTACCTGAAGGTTTCTCTTTACGTAGATAATGTTTTTAACCTTTTAATTAGACAATGCATGCCTACACCACTGCACGCAAAACTCAGGCAGATTTCATGAAAAATAGCAGTTGTTCAGCCAGTAATATTGTGATTAAGTATTTGTAATAAACATGAAAAAAAATTGAGTTAACATTCAATGGATTTCAAGTAAACAACTGCTGTGACCATCTTTTAAATATTCTTTATCGTGCACAAATAAACAACTTAACATAAAACAGAAGGGAATACGTCCTACGAGAAAGTCGTGGAACTTACGTTATGGATTTAATCAGAGTGAGTATTATGTTAATAAGTTTTTAACATAAACTATAACCATTACTGCGTAAACTTGTTGGTTACCTACTTATACTTCCAGCATAAGATTAATATTTATTTTTAAGTGTGTTTAGAATAACGTCAAAATCCGTCAATCGCCTTTTTCAGGATTCCGCATTCATCACAACTCTCATTCACTGCGTTTTGGTACATTCTCTCCCTCAATATGACTATTTGGCGCAAAACCCTGGCTCTTACGATATCGTATCTCCTTTTCCTGGAAGCGTAATACTACAGACACCTTACGACAAAATCCCACAAGTGGGAAAGCAAACTTCCGTCGTGAATCCTAGCTGGCAAAACAGACCATCTTTGAATAACTCTTACTTGGTTCCTAAAGATGAAGCAAAGAACAACCAACCATTGTCATACAAAGCTGAAGTGCCTAGAACAGAATTAAAAGGAATAGGCTTAAAGTATCTTTTGACTATGCCAAAGTCAGCTGTAAAACTTAGCTTCATTGGTCAAAGCGGTATGTTGCCAGTGAAGAATATTCAGAATACACCTGAACCCAAACCTGAACTGCCAAGTAAAGTACTCAAACCAACGGGCTCAGAACTTCCCACTACGCCAGGTAGTAATGAAAGATTGGTTGGTAGAGTTCCGTTGTACAAAAATATCCAATCACCAACTGAACCTGAAAACCTTGACCAGGCTATTAAGCTGGTGTTGAAGCCTGTCTCACTTTATCCACCAATAAGTCCTAGTTCGATATATGGTCAAGAGCTACCATCGAATGTTTTCCAATATACACCATCATCAAAACCTGAACTGTCTGATTTAGTTCTGAATCCGATGAATACCGGCTATCCTCCTACTACTGAAGGTATAGTTTATGGAAATTATGAGGCAATAAAATCTGTCCTATATACACCAACATACAAACCAGATTACTCCGGAATAGAGGGTCTGAAATCAACTAACTTTAAGTATCCAACTTACCCAGGTGTGCATGGTGTGGATTTCTCTGTAGAAAAGGCTATTAAATATTCACCATTGTACAAAACTTACGTACCTGAAATAGCAGTTCCAAAACTGACAGACCTGGGATATCCTTCTAAGAAAAGTCAATATCCTTTGGAAGCTATCCAGCATACACCATCTTATAAAGCTGACTTGTCTGTAGGAGTTCTGAAGGCGACCAACCTCGACAATTTTCCAACTAAGCCAGTTGGTAAAGATGAGAACACGACAGCCATAAAGTTGCCGCCGGTTCCGACAACCATGCCACTGTTGCGGCGAATACAGCTGGTTCTAATGAACACTGTGGCTGGGCTTCCCGGCGGAAACCCGCAAGCGTTGGATTCTATTCGAGCCCGTTAAAATTACTAAGTAGCTCTGCAAAAAGGCGGCGGCCGGACTGAAAGCGACATTTGTGACTTAGAAAACCAACGCATGTAAATGAAGGGAACAAGTCAACACAATGCGCGTGCGATGTGTGCAGGTGATCTTCTAGCGACTCAATGTGTCGTAACATGCCACTTGCCGTAAAGTGTGCCAAGCCACCTAGATGTCAAACCACCTGCAGTGAAGCCACTTGTATTGTAGAAAAGCTCCTAGCTTCCTAGTTACCTAGCAGTCTAGATGCCTGCAGTGCGACCGTGGCCTAAATAATGACGGTACCCACTCGTACCTCTCACACTCTTTCGTAATATTAACGGAACATTAACTACGATTATCGATGTAATAAAAAGTATAGGTGAAATAAAAAATTAAAGTGGAATTGTATTTTTTTCATCGGAATTGGTACTGTTTAACCCATGCATAATGCAATAACTCACCTCTGTGCCAATTTTTATTTATATGAGAGCGATATCTGGCAAAAATCTCTTCCGAAAAAAAATATGGTGGGAAATCTATATAAGTGAATCTTATTTTTTGCTGTATCAAACATAAAAACCATTTTTAATCGACTTCAAAAAGGAGGAGTTTCTCGATTCATCTGTTTTTTGTAACACACACACATACACAAAAACACAACACGATATTTTCGACAAAATTGGTAACTGATTGTTAAATGATATATTTTTTAATAGGTATACTTCACGGCTGGTTTCATATAAATTTTATGTAAAAATACTATCCCTAAGGGATGAAATTTTGATATTGGACATATTTCCAACATCCCGAAAAGTTATATCTAACTTGCTTCTGTCCACGACTTCGCCCGCATGGTACCCGGATAAAAAGAAGCCTATGTAAATACTATGTAAATACATGTAAATACATATTCTGATGTATAAGCTATATTACTGTAAAATTTCATCGCTCAGCGATCTCTTCCAGATAACCTTTGGATGGAGAGGATTATAATATATGATTTTCAAGTGGCCGGGGGTGTATTTTATAGTTTGTGTGAACTACCTTAAATAAGAAATACCAAGAACGACACTAGGTACCCTTAACACAGAGCACTTGATAGATAATACCCATCATTGTGAGGCAGTCGCTGGAAATGCTTTTCTTCAATTTCCTCTGAATAAATAAGTCTTAATTCCAACTCAATTGTTTGGATTGACGTCCATCGTTCGATCCCAGGCACAAAATGGTATACAGAGTGAGAAAAAATATTAACACCAGTGGTTATACCATGAATAAATTGAAAATACCCTAGACCTAGAGTGATCTTTACAATAGTCTAACAAAACGTTCTCCAGGAATCATTGTGAAGCTTCCGCTTTTCAGAAGCAATTTTCACAGAAAATTGACTTTCGAGTATGCTCTGACTAACAAGTTTGTAGATTTTAGGCAAACCAGTACTTGAAATAGCTTTTATTATCAGCGCAAGAAGTACTCTTCCAGAAGATTAGTTATTAGTTCTCAGACTTGAAGACCTCAGAGTGATTTCGCTAAATATTTTAGTTTCATGAATTTAAGTAGAAAAGTAGATGATAACAAAATACAAGTCAATGGAAACTTTGCTCTAAACTTTACCAGCTCTTGATATAATCTTGCGTAATAACAAGTTTATATAGAAAAACTGATACTTAGACATGCTTAAGGCTTTAAGCCATTTTGACTTTAGTGCAGATGGGCAAATGAGACATAAATCATTTTCGTTAGACCATTTTCAATAAGACATACGATCCACAAAATAATATGTGGTTACGTCGCCTGTTGACATAGGGGCATTTCTAATGCCTACTATAAAAACATTTGTAAAGTCTCACGTGGCTGATTGTCACTGGCACCCACTTCTTTTTATCAAGGGATCATAAATAGCACATAGCTGTGGACATTAAAAACTGATAATACCATAGTTGCTTACCTGAGAGGCGTCAAACAAACGCACAAAGCATGCATTCTGACCCGAGTACACTCCATCGCCTGCGACTATTTTCCACTACATGCGTCAACCACGGCCCGATGCGTTGCTCAGAATAGATTGCAACCTAACCTGAAAATATGAACGCGTTCTATTTAAAATATAAATATCATTTGTTGTACACAAATAAATACTTTTTTATTAATTAGGCCTACTAAACTGGATGTTACACAAGTAGCAAGTGAACAAAATTACGAAGAATAGCAGAGTCGGTCAGAATCACATAAGACAGAATGAGAAAATATGTACAAAGGCTAGCTTAACCCTAAAAATCGTTTTCTTCCAAAAAACTTTTGAGGCTAGTGAGAGATAGTTATAGAGGTCTTATGACAACAATATTGGTGTATTAAATCAAAGTCAATAGTTTAGGACCAAGAGTAAAGTAGAATTTCACTCGATTCCAACCGAAAGCCTAAATGTCTTGTAGAATACAAGATAATAGGCACCTGCTCTACAAAAGAGTCCTTTAGGGCAGGCAGCGCATTGGTAATGCTTCTGGTACCGTTGTCAATAGACCATTTCCATCGGTGGACAGTTCAGTTCACTTCCAAATAGCGGTAAAAAACGAAGACAAGGAAAGCGACCTATAACCAAATAAGGTAGACAGAGTTATTACGATGACGATATCTTCATTTGAAAGGTTTAGATAAAATAGTGAGCTTCAAAAGTGTACAAAAGAATATAAACATGTGTACTATTGAGTACCTACGCACCCATAAAATATTCTGATGATAAAGCTTATCTTTTAAAAAAAAAAAAACAATTTTGCCAAACGTACCCTTTTCCTCGCATCTTTATCCATGTTTGGCCGCCCTTCTGTCCACCGCAAAGGTAGAATATTTTCCGCTATTCAGCAACTTATCTCCGGACGTCCATTTATCTGCGTCGCATTGTGGAGTTATAAAGCTATTGCTGTCAAACGGATAGACGCGCCCAAGAGGCAGGTTGACATTGGTCGTAGGTTATTTACTAAAAATGTTGTCGGGAAAGAACGGCTGATTAGTCATGTTTAGAGACCTTCTTCATAACAATATGGAGACACCCTTTTATTCATAAATTACTCACTAACTTTAGCAGCGTGTTAAAAGCTGTCTGCCTCTATCCTTTTTTTAGTGTTAGACAAGGACAGAGTTAGAGATAGCGACCTCCTAAAGTTAGTGATTATGAATAAGAGACAAATTATTTAAATGTATCCCAAAAATCTCTATTTAGTGGGAATCTTCGCATGTAATTGATGCGTTGACCGATTCTGACATGAAATTATTCGGACACGATAATAAGCGTAGTTTTCATTTCAAAATTAACAAACTTTGATGTAATAGCAGTTTCAAATGTGTTTTTTTAATGTATTTCTGTCCTTGGCTAACACTAGGTCAAGTTGTCCTTAAAAAAACGTTAAATCTCGAAGCAAATTGCCTATTTACGTGTATCTATATAGCGCAATATTTCACGGTCGTAACAAATCTGGCTGCTAGGTATCCCGCGGGTGAGATAAAACGAATAGGCTGACATTAATTCCGATTTTACTTTTTTCGTTGTGTTGGCTTAGAAAAGTTATCTACTTTTAATTTTATCATAATTTTCTCCATAAACCTTCACTAAACTGGCGGCCTTTGTCGATAAGTAAATACCACTGTCTATATTCCGGCTCTTAACAATATTTTTATTCAATCTGCCCGGAGCCATGCAAATAGCTGTTTTCAATTTACACCATCCAGGCGCGTCCGTCCATACCACACAGAACGTATTTGGTTCGAAACATGGAACGCACAAAAGAAGAAAGAGGTATGGCATGCATTAGTGAAATGAATTTGGAAATGACACGTGTATGGAGACGATGTTGATTATCATCATCATTATCATCACACGTGTATGTTGATTATCAGGCATTCTTCAAAAAACGGCGATTAAGGCTAATGATTCTGATTATATACACTTGTAGAGTGTCTTCAGAGGAGCAAAACAATCACATCGGTAAAAATGACGCCGTCCCGACGTGCCCGGCGCGAGCGACCAGCCACTTTCTGTTGGCGTTAACGCCTGCGAAAAGATTGAATTGTATGGAAATAACATTAGCTGTGGAAATGTCACATGACAGCTGCCAAGTTTTACCTTGACAAATTTGCGTTAGCGTGAAAGGAAAAGTAAGCGTGAGGTATTTGTCTAGACCCCAGGTCGTGTGTGTGAGAATGGTCTCGCATGAACCTGCCTGAAGTTGCGTTTTTGTGTTTTTCCAGTGACATACAGCAGAACTGACTGACGAAGAAGCGAAGTCAGGGGAGGGGCGCTGCGATATAGTACACACGTTGGCGACAGTCACTTAAAAAGTCGCACGTGATAGGAACCACGGATTTTCCAACACGTGTTGTCGTCCAAGTCATCCGTAGAGTTTTTTTTGTTTCAGTAGTTCAACTTTTATGTTGGCTTCTAGTGGGCATCCCGCATTTGCAAATATCAAACTGGACTTCATATAACAACCAACTTATTTAGTGTAAATTACAAAATACTAATAAGTTAAGCAAATTACGTTTTAAAATGAACACCAATAACATTGGAATTTAATAGGAATCGCGAATTGCATGCAGTGATTGCTTTTCGAGAGGAAACTACCAATTTGTTTTCTATTACACGGAGTGTAGATTGCTGCTCATGCTAGCGGCCGGATAATGCTAGTATCTCATGCACAAGTTTATAAAATATACTTCCTATATAAATACACTATAGAGTAAACTGGTGTAGGTGTCGATATAATTACCTATAAGTATTTATAAAGTAACATTAGAATAAAACATTTGTTATAGGTATAGTAGGTAGGTAGGTTTTTTAGAAAGTTATTAGTAAGTAGCATACAAAATACAATTTCCCTTTAGCAGTCATGTTAGGTTACACTTATATTACAGCAGTTAAATACTTCTTTATGCATGAGCTACAATGTAGTCCAAGCTTTAAATTTATCTATAAAAAATATGTAGGTAGCCATGACTCTCAAGAAGAATTATGTGATATAGGGTGCACTAAATCCCTGTGAGGCGCATTGAATTCCTGAAACTGGCTTTTACCTACAACCACATTCCAACTAACTGGAGGAGGGTCTCTGGCAACCCTCCTCCAGTTAGTGACTGGAGGAGGGTTGCCAGAGACAGATCACAAACTGAAGGAGGCCTTTGCCAAGGAGCACACTGCACTCAGAGACATATTCTTACATGAAAAACACATGGGGCTTAGACAAATACCTCATGCTTACTTTTCCTTCCACGCTAACGCAAATTTTTCAAGGTAAAACTTGGCAGCTGTCACGTGACATTTCCACAGCTAATGTCATTTCCATACAATTCAATCTTTCCGCAGGCGTTAACAGAAAGTGGTATTTGTCCAGCCCCCCTGATTAGTAATCAGTCCAGAATTTCAAAGCTATGATTATAAATCAAAAATAAACTTAGGTAATACCCTATTCTCACCTCTTTATGTGATAGATTCATTGCTATACAGTAGGTATACTAACACCCACTTTATACGCCTGCAGCGGTGGCAGGCCAATCTGTCACATCACACTGCTGGCGACGACGGACGGATTAACGGATGTGTGCATTTATTCATATATTTTTATGATATATTTTTATATATATTTTTCTACTTTTTTTATACAGGATTACTATGAGTATGAGAGCACGTCTGTTAGTATCAGACGTGCGAAATTACTACCTATTTTTAAATCCTAAGTCTACTACTTATCCTCGAGTCGTTAACTGTTGCCTGTTTCTGGCTTACTTAAGTATGTATTATAGAATAGTTAATGATAGTATGTAGGTATTATGCTGTATAGTAAGCAATTATGCAGGTAAAATAATAATATAGTGTGTTTTCATAATATGTGGTACACCACTTACAACCCCTTGTAATCTTTCGCACAGTCCGTTCCATCCAAAGGTTGTCTGGTAGAGATCGCTAATTAGCGATAAGACCACCTATTGTACAACAATGTTAAAGTTTGTACTATTTAAGCTTAAATATTTGGTTTGCAATAAAGTATTTTCTATATTCTATCTATCTATCTATGAGCATCCCGGCGTAGACGTACTGGCAACCAATTAAGCTTAACGTGATACTAGGATATAAGATTATATTTGCGCAAGCCAAATACGAATCGATTGCCGAGATTTTGAAGCTTAGTTCCTAAATAATAATACCACTAGTTTCAAAATATACGGAAAGCAGCCCGTTGAGGCGCTCAGCCGCTGAGGACAAAAAGGAAAATTAAAAGACCGCGTGGGTCCCACAGGCCGTGAATTAGCTGCATGGTTGGCCCAGTGGATGTGGTGCGACGAGCAAGATGATTTTTTGGATTGACTAGCGGAATCCCAAGATCGATCGCGAGGAATGGACAAGCACAGTTTAAACCGCAAATTCTAGAATCCTGAATTGTTTGGTTGTTTTGGTGTATATGGATGCACTTAGAAAGGGCTTACCGAAATTGTAACCCTACTGTAAGAGTATATTTTCTATTCAATACAAATATACAAATTTCATAGTTGTATTGAAAAAACTCAGCGCAAACGAAACTGCGAGTTCCACTAGTTTTGGATTATATTTTGCTAGCAGGAATCCACTAACAAACTATGTCATTTTTTTCACAAGCACTTGACCCCTTAAGACCTGTCACCCGATTTATCACCTATTCAACTTTACTGCGGGGCACAGGACATCCTTTGGGAAGCTGCTTAAGGTGCGGACAGTGTATCATATGAACAAGGTCTGTGAACAAGGTAACAGTAGATTGTAACGGGTTGTGCAGAACAGACAACTTCTACGAGACTCTAAACAAGCTTAGTTTAGTTAGTCTGAGTGCGAGAAGTTAGCCCCGCACTTTTGTGTTTTCTGAATTCTGATACTTGTACTGAATTGTTCTAGGTTTGTTCCGCATGTTTCCAAAGTAAAACCGTTCTAAGATGAAAATTGACGAAGAAAATCGAAAATAACTGGTTTCCATCCGCTACATTTCGACTTATGAATATTGGTGTTTTTTTCGTTGTTCTGGGTTGTTCTGGTGTTGTGCTGTATTGTTCTAACTTAGTTCTAGATTGTTCTAAAGTAATAAATATCATTAAGTGCCAATTAACGATAGATCAAAAAGTGCGGGGCTAAGTTGTATATGGAGTCCCGCAGCAAAAATCGACCCCGCACCTCTTACGTCGTAGCTGGCTGCTGCGACGCTTGCCTGCTACGCCATTGAGGTTGACAAATATAGGGGTTTATAGCTTTTAAAATACTGATACAATATTGGCAAGCAAGCTTGGCGACATTTCATGAGCACTATATTATGTAAACGTCGAGAAACCTTTTTTACGCATTTCGTTGATTTTTTCAATAACTCAATATCCCATATGATTATCTACTTTGTATTATTTTTTTTAACACTAAGTTGCCTAAATTCGAAAAAGATGTTTTAGCCACTCTTTTTAAAGAGTGTGCTCAGAAATCAAATTCTTGTTTAGTAGTAGTATTATCCTTTACTTCGAACTTTCTTCGAAGGATCGAAGTTTATTTATTTTTATCTAACTCACAATAATTCACAATGTAAGCACCAACTGCTTTTCATTAACCATGATGTGTCAAAAAAAAAAAAAAAAAAAAATTATTTAAATTACAGTATGATTACATGATATGGGTTGGGAGCTCTTCTTTTAAGTTGATATAACCTGTGTTAGAAGAGTCCCCTCTTTTCTGTGGTCAACGGTATGTGTACACATGTTTTAGAATGCCATCTAGCCCAAAACATTACTGAATTTTTGTATGTATTTTAATCTGATTTTATTCTGTTTTGTGTGCCAAATAAATAAGTAGGTATAAAAAGGTTGTAGTGTAACGGCGGCTTGACACTTACTTTAGAAAAATCATGCATCTGAAAGTTTGTCGTGTTGACATATTTTTATTAATGCTGAACTATTTCAGTGAGCAATCAAACTCGTGCGAGACTCAACCTTTAGGATACCTTATTGTTTTATGTCAGGGAAACACCAATTTTGTCAACTGGATTCTATCGTCCCTCTTTAAAAATTATATGCAACGTCTTTCCTGATAAATACTTACCTGCAATGTGTATTTTCATAACCTCGACAAAATTCCCGAGGTAGCAGCAATTTTAATATTACGAACCAAACAATACCTAAAACATTTTGCAATGAAATCGAATTTTCCAGATAATCAAACGAAGGAAAAATAAAAAGTTTGCCTTGTTTCTCACAGAAAAGTACCTACCTACCTTCCTAGCCTCCTCTGTGTTGAAAATTGGTGATAAGGTATCGCACCAAAAGATAACGACCCTCGTTTTAAATCATGAGGAGTAATTTTTAGAGTTGTTTACTTTTTTTATATAATGGTACTTGATATTCTTATGTTGTTTAATAGCCTTGTCTATGACAAAATTAAACAAAATCAAATGCGAGCTATTTTCTGCTGTTTGGCGACCGCCTGGTGCTTCAACCATATATATATTCTCATGTTATTCAGATTGTCGCATATTTGTGGCAGGCGCTTTTGCCAATATTATAGAAACAGTATTCTATATTTTGTACTGTTATTTTGCATTGACGATACGTAGATTCTAAATTTTTATAAGTACTTAGTAAAGATAAAAAACTCTATAAACAATAACAAGCAACAACACTAGTATCTCGTACTTAATGGTAAGTTGTTAGGTTATGGTGTTTTGTTTTCTATGGGTTTTTTTCATGTACGCATTCATAGCACGCTGTTAAATGTTATGAATCAGTTAAAATTACCTTCATACCAGCTACATCCAGGCTAACCAGCTAATCAATCAACATATAATTTTCTAGGCTCATTCGCTGACATTGTTTCTACATCCAAACGTGTAAATTGTACAAAGATAATCCCCTATCAAGGGATCTACGGGATTTCAACTCGCTTTACGAAAATTGGTTAACCAAATGTAGATACCAATTATACGCACAATGGTAGTGGTATAGTCGTGTTCGCCCCATTCCCTTTCTTCTGATTCGCTTTAAGAAAATTGGTTAACCAAATGTAGATACCATTTATACGCACAGTGGTAGTGGTATAGTCGTGTTCGCCCCATTCCCTTTCTTCTGATTCGCTTTACGAAAATTGGTTAATCAAATGTAGATACCAATTATATGCACAGTGGTAGTGGTATAGTCGTGTTCGCCCCATTCCCTTTCTTCTGATTCGCTTTACGAAAATTGGTTAATCAAATGTAGATACCAATTATATGCACAGTGGTAGTGGTATAGTCATTTTTGCCCCATTTACTTCCTTCTGATTCATTTATGGTCCCTAATTTCAAACCGTGTGTATACCTATATTCGATTTTAAGAACAATAGGTATGTTTTACCTCGTGCTGATAACCGAAATCCTATCGGGCGTGTACAAATGGATGTTTAATGTTTAAATCATTAATCATTAAGAGTCCCATATTATAATCAATAGTCATTATATACCCAGCAGTAGGTTTACCTTCTCAAGTGAATGATGTTGATGAAGCCCTATATAATTGCGTAGGCCTTGTCGAGCCTCATGAGATGGTACCGGCCTACATTTTACACTGATCAGGCCACAGTCAGGCTATGGGCTATGGCGCAATACTAGATGATACTAGGCACAGCTATGTTGTAGAACTTCAACTTACCACTCGGAATGGAGCCGAGCTTTATAATTGAGATAAATGCCGGTTGGAGCTATAAAATATATATTTTTGACGTAGAATGGTAATAAAGTTCTAATAGCTACGATTTAGTAGGCATAAGTCACAGCGAGCAATGTATGAAGCAATTCTATAGGGCTTCATCATCATCGTCATCATTCACCTGAGAACACCTACCGCTGAGTATATAATCGATGGCACAGCGGACAAGTAGCCGGCTGCGATACAAGAGGTTCGATTCCGAGCATGTAAACAAATCTTTGCATGATCTTTAGACATTTGCTACGGGTCGAGTTTGTGGTACCACGTTACTTCTAGTTCCTGAATTTCCTGATAGTCACAACACAAGGAAACTTAGAGTGGAGGCAGGACTATGAATTGTGTCTGTTACAAAACAAAATATGTAACACATGTAAGTATAGATTCCTCATTTAACTAGATACTGGACTTCTGTTTGGCACTGACATTGGGACAGCCAGTATACTATATTCAAACTGTCAGTTTAAACTGTCTTCTTTAGACCCTATTTGTTAGTATAATGTTTACTAGCAACAGCAATATGATTAGATATATAATCCAGAGATCGTCACGTCACCCTTGTTTAACAATCTGAGTGAGGTCGGGGGTCGAAGTCAAGCGCCAGATATCTCTAACATTCAGCTGATTGATAGAGCTACTGGTAGACTCTTCAAGGGCGAGATTAATTTGACTGCCCTTATTGATAAACGAAAAGGTTATTACATAATTGAAACTACTATAGTTTAGTCATTAGTTAGAGATTATTTTGAAATTGAAAATATGATTTACTAGCTACCCAGCTAGTTTAGTACGATAAATCACAAAACAATTTAGACGTAGGACATACGAATTATAGAATTATAGATCGTTTAGAAAATATTATTTCAAAACATCAGACTTATTGAGTACAGTTTAAAAGCAAATACCAAAATCTAGCAAAACAAGTACCTACTTGCAAATGAAAAATTCGAATTTTATCGTGTCATCGGTTCTTTAGTGTCGACACAAATGGAAAAGCAATAAGGTAATATCTAGATTTTGAGGTCTTTTTAAAATTGAATATATATGATTTACACCACAATCACTTTCATGGAAAAAAACAGAATTGGTGGATGATCGGGCGCTGCCTTATAAATTAGCTAATATGATATGTTATAAAATCGATGGAGCACCAGTGGTTTAAGTAAACCGTATTTTCAATTTTAATAAGACCCTTAATTTGAAGTCTGGATATAAAAGAGAGTTAGGCTGTATTCCACCTGTGTCGACACTAAGCGGATTATAACCAAATAACCTTTAAAAAAAATAGTAAACATGGCTTAGACATTTTTTGTGATAGGTGCCCTCCATTTATATATATGAGGTGGCACTGTTTGTCAAGCAAAATATCCATTTATTTAATATGTTCAATAATAAGCGACATGCCTCGAAACTGTGCTGTCCACCGAATAAATCGGCAATGCAAACAACAGCGTTTTTTGTATGGCACCGCGCATTTACAACAATCTACCAAATTACATTTTAGAAACATGCTCAATAATCGTATCTAAAAATACTATTAATACAAAAAGCTTATTACAGTATTAATGAATATTTATTAGATATGTTTTAATGACTTATTATGATTTAGAAACTGCTGTGACATTGTATTTAATTTGACACTATTATTATTATTTTGATTGTGTTTATTGTATTTTTTTTAAATTATTTTTGTAATAAATGAATATATTAATAATTTTGGTTAACTTTTTCAATTTTTGCATGCTGTAAAGCTGATCATGGCTGTACCTCTATTAGTTATTATGACATCTCATGAACCCATGTTTCGAAGAGTAAATGATTATGATTATGATTAAATTCAGCAATAATAAACAAAACACGATTTAGCCAACTGTTGAAAAATATTTTTGCTCAAACATGCGCGGAAATATTGTCATTACTTTTGATAAAATTTTGAATTTGGAATAAAAATCGTCCCGGGTATATTGTATGGAAATCCATTGCCGGCATGCTGGGTTGTACTTTTAATAACGACAAAACATTTCCTTTATTTGCGTCATTAGAATATGAATGGATCTCTTTCACCGAGCTTGGTACAAATTGATTGCATTTAAGGTATACATGCAGACGCCTTCACCTACCACAGATTGCTTTAACATTCGGCACAAGAGATAAAATTTAAAAAAAAAATGGCGTTAAAGCAAAAAATCATTAGATTCAGATATTTTGATAATAAATAAAAATGAGTTCAGAAGTTTCCGAAAGTGAAATGGATACACACTGCACTCTTCCAGACTAAGGTCGGAAGCCAAATTATCGATGGAAAACAAGCTTCTAGCGAAGTCAAAAAAATATACGTAAGAGTACATATCTCACATAAAAAAACTTGTTTATTTCCTTACATTTTTTGATAAAAGCTTTGGGTAATGGGAATTAGCTTAGCTATTTTGCGGCCTCTGCAATAATGTATACACATCAAATATTTGCGATCAGTTTGAAAACTTAACATAAGAATTTAGTTTTTTATATGTTGAAATATTATTGTCAAATTGATCACAAACTGTTTTTGATGACATACGAGTATGTATGTCTAAGAGTAAGCCCCTAATAATTCTGGTATTTTTAGACGCAATAGGACGACGAAAAAGGTAGGTACACTTGATTTATTCATTTACTTATTATTCTGCACGAGTTTTAAAACACCCATTGTATACTACCAGAGGTTTAAGACTTAATTTAATGTATACCTACATATTTTACAATTTGATATTACCACATGAAATGTTAAGTAGGCAGGTACGATTACTTCCTGGTTTATTTATTTATTTCTTTATTAAACAAACTGAGTACTTACTTATGTATAGTAGGATCATAAAACCTAAGGTAGGTATCTATCGTGAAATCTTGTTTCTTTTTTTAACTACTAAATACGAGTGTTATTTTAATATTTGATTATATGTATACTTTATCGTAGACTAGCTTCTGCCCACGGCTTCGCCCGCGTGGTACTCGGATAAAAAGTAGCCTATGTGTTATTCTGATGTATTACTGTAAAGTTTCAACAAAATCCGTTCAGTAGTTTTTGCGTGAAAGAGTAACAAACATCCATCCTCACAAACTTACACGTTTGTAATATTAGTAGGATTAGTAGGATAAGATTGATAAGATTGAGGCTCATCGATGCTGTCATAAACTGAACACAGTTTATGGCAGCATCGATGAGTAACAAGTTGTCAGTAATATAACCGGGACCCATACGTACTCTGGAAAACCAAAACACAGAACTGTGCTGCTGTTTTATAATAAATAAACATCCAGCAGACACATACCATACATCCTGACCCCACACTTAAATAATTTATAGCGTGGGTATCAGGAACTATAATTAATTAATTTTGTGGTAGTAATTACCGGAAGAAATATCTGCAGAAGATGCAAACGTTTGTCCCGATCATTTTTTGGAATCGAGCCCGCATCTCTTGCCTCGCAGCCGGCTTCTAGCCCATCACGCCTTCATGGTCGTCAATAAAGTGCCATAAGAATGAATCAGAAGAAAAAACATAGTCATATCTTCAAGTCTTGTTAATCCTACTTCCTACTAATATTATAAACGAAAGTTTGTGAGGATGGATGTTTGTTCCTCTTTCACGCAAAAACTACTGAACGGATTTTGATGAAACTTTACAGTGATATAGCTTATACATCAGAATAACACATATGCTACTTTTTATCCGGGTACCACGCGGGCGAAGCTGTAAGCAGAAGCTAGTTGCACATAAGTTACGTCAAGGTCCTAATGATTAACTTCGCGTGGTAACTCTTATGTTGTCTGTGCCGCAGGTTCTTTACCCGACTGTGACTAAGTTTTATGTTGTTTTTATTCAAGTCATATCCAAGCATCCCTTCTGATTTATTCAGTACCTACCCGAATAATGGCTAGACTTTGCATACAAGTCCAAGGACACAAATTTCATAATTTTAATCGTTTACATGCTAGTCATGTCTGTTTACGTGATCAAAATTATTTAAACTCGGATTTCATTTAGGGGATTATATGCGATTTACTTAGGATTAAAAAATGAGCAAGCATATAAAAAAAAACAAATGTTATGTATAAAAAAATATACAAATGAATACATATATACATTTGACGACCTCTGTGGCGCAGAGGCCAAAAGCCCGCCTCAAACGCAGAAGGCTGCGAGTTAGAATCCCACTGCGGTACAAACGTTTGTATGATCTGCAAATATTTGTCTCAGGTCTTGGTGTTTTCTATGTAGGTATAATATGAATGTATGTATTTATAAAAAAAAGTATAAAAGTAAAGTATATCAGTCATGTAGTTCCCCTAATACAAGCTTTGCTTAGTTTGGGGCTAGATGATGCTGTGTTAAAAATGTCCATCATTATTTATTAATTATTTAGGTCTGTTGAGCCATCGTGCCATCTATAAACGATTTATAGTTACATCTCAACCGGTCCAGATTACTACCACTCAGCGTCCCCGAAATACAGGCTGCATTGGTACACTGAATGGCAATAATTAAATCATAAATGATAGCTACTTCTACCACTACCTACTAGCTTCTGCCCACGACTTCGCCCGCGTGGTACACAGATAAAAGTAGCCAATGTATTATTCCGATCAGTAAGCTATATTACTGTAAAGTTTCATCAAAATCTATTCAGTAGTTTTTGCGTGAAAGAGTAACAAACATCCATCCTCACAAACTTTCGCGTTTATATAGTAGAAGGATTATTTTGACGATTGTAACGTCAGCAGGAGAATAGTAAAGTACGTGGTATAGTCATAATGATATCCAAAAAATATTTCCTGTATTATCTAACTGACAATAAAAAAGTAAACAGCTAATTTATGCTAAATCATGACATACCTATTGCTAATTTATCAACGCGTACTTAAATAATTCAGTTTTCTATTACAGCTATCCGACCAACATAACAGTTCTGTAGACATATTTCCTGTTCAACAGACAATAAAATCATTTAGAAAGCTGTAATGATCAGCTTAGCTAACTATTATGGCCACAAACGTAAGAAAAAGCTTGTTTAGCTGAGTCTAGTCTACCCGTGTACATAGCTGGATGTACGCGAGTGAAGATCCTAGTTGGGTTGGATGCAGACGATGCCCCCGATCCGTTTTCCTCAATTCCTGATAGCAGCAACTAAGTAGCAGTTGTAGTATTTTACATCTATAAACGATTTGTACAGCTCAACTTATCCAGATCACAGACGGAAGCATCCCCAAAATGCTGGCTGCGTTGCCATGTTGAATGGCAAGGCTAATTCGTTGACCTAGTTAAAAGCCAATTTAATTCTGAGTACATGCGTCACTTCAACGAGACAGACACCCGGAGAAAATTTTAAAACCGTCAAAAGGCTTAGGTGATTATTCTGACGAGATTCCCATAACATTACCCGTCTTTCAAATTAGTAGACCGCAGTCTATTCTGGTTTCATGATCCAACACAGCAAAGGAAAATAAATTTATGCCTCACAGAACCATGGGAATAAAAGTTATCGTATGGCAACGACGCATTCAGGCAGGATGGCATAATACATAATGGGTCTTCCTGATGCGTTGTTGGTGTCTGGTGCCTGATGACATCATGGGTCCGATAAGTTTGCGCATGGAAAAGGCTATTCGATTTGGTCCTCTTAGGGGAGGCCCATCAAGCCTTCTTCAGGCCGATGATGGAAATAATAGAATGTCGGATGTCAATTAAGTCCTTATTACGCTGAAATCGTTATTTCATTCCATACTACCCAAATGAGATTGAATAATAAATAAATAAATAGTTCTAGACATTTTCACACAGCAGCTATCTAGCCCCAAACTAAGCAGAGTTTGTATTATGGGAACTACATGACTGATATACTACTTATATGCATTTTTTTTGTAAATACATACATATTATACATAGAAAACACCCAGACCCGAGACAAATATTTGCAGATACAAACATTTGTCCCGTGGCGGGAATTGAACCCGCAACCTTCTGCGCCTCAGGCGGGCCTTCGCCCACTGCGCCACAGAGGTCGTCAATATTATGTTATTATATACCACACCTAAAATAATTAAGCAGATTTTTTTTTGAAACCCCCTTTAACTTTATCCTATAAAACTCTGATTGTGAGTTCGATTGTTTCCCGATATTTTGGCGCAGGTGCACCATGAGCACGGAACTGAAGATTATGTAAATACTAGCTTCTGCCCATGGCTTCGCCCACGTGGTACCCGGATAAAAATTAGCCTATGTGTTATTCTGATGTAAAAGCTATATTACTGTAAAGTTTCATCAAAATCCGTTCAATAGTTTTTGCGTGAAAGAGTAACAAACATTCATCCTCACAAACTTTTACGTTTCTAATATTAGTAGGATAGAATGTATTCAGTTTTATACAAAAATTGTGATCATAACCATGATCGCTAGTATTATAATATATGTGACGATAGTTTCAAAAGTCCTATAATCTTTTGCTTATAAATATATGCGCAAGCCCTTCTCTTGAGTGTATCCTGCACTCTTACAACTGCGGTTGTAACAACGTGGACATTTATTATGGCTATGATGTCAAGATTCTCATTAAAATTATAATTTACTTTCTATATTACCATTTTATTTGACAAGCCTTCGTAAAGTTATATTTTAAGTTATATTTTTTATTGTTTAACTAGCTTCTGACCACGGCTTCGCCCACGTGGTACCCGGATAAAAAGTAGCCTATGTATTATTCTGATGTATAAGCTATATTTCTGTAAAGTTATATCAAAATCCGTTCAGTAGTTTTTGCGTGAAAGAGTAACAAACATCCTCACAAACTTTCGCGTTTATAATGTTAATAGGACCATATACGCAAATAGAGGCCAAAAAAATGTAAGCAGGTATATGCACAAGCAAAATAAATTTAATACCTACTTGATATGTTTAGTTATATCAATACATGAAGAAGAAATATAACTATTCTCGCTTTATGAATAGGCACCAACTGGCACTGGTATTCGAAGGTACTTTTTTGAAGAGAGAAACGTTACTAATATGAAAACTTTAGAAATACATTTTTCACACACTTTATTAAAATATTTTTCACAAAAAAACTTAACACTAGCTTTGTACTATCCTAACTTATAGGACAACGAATAACATTAATCAACATCGATGTGTTTAAGATTGGAAAAACAAGAACAAAGAGCCAATAATGTCACTACCAAACAAGGCCATAAAATTTTAGGAGGCGTATTGTACTATATCGTTTAAGAATGGGCTCATGAAGCACATAGTTTTAAACTTACTCAAAATAATATCAACTTTGGACCAATCAAGTCAGATAACTAAAATTATCGTGGTTTGGTATCGTTTTAGGATATTATTAAGACTATACCACGTACTCTACTATTCTTCTGCTGACGTTTCGTTAACCGTTTAGAAAACGTCAGCAGGAAAATAACTTATATACGTTGTTTTATCTAATAATATCCTTAAATCAAACAAGTATGGATCAGTGTTATTTAGAAAAACTATTTCAAATGGTTTATCAAAAGTATTTGGTAGCTCTGTGGGCTAGTCATCTTTACATTTTACACAGCCTCCTTTATAAGTACAAACAGCCAATTATATTATCGTCTTAGATTTGAAAATTATAATACAGAATTAGGACTAAGAGCGCGTGTTCCACGAACAGTTCATCCGGCTTCACTTAACACTTAAACAATGTTTTTTAATCGAAACTAATGAAAGAACTCGCCTTCACAAGTTATCACACAAAATTATCACACCACACAAAAAAAAACAACTTTAAAGTAGATAGGTACCTAATTATCACAAAAGTACCTACACTTGTCCCATCGAATAGGTTTGACTCGCCAAAGATTAAATAACCCGCTTGAATATACCGAAGAGAAGTTTTATCACAATGAAACACTGCAATAACAAATCAAATCAAAATAATATGTAGAAACAAAGTTATTCAAACAAGAAGACCAAAAGTCTTATAGATAGTTTATCCTATTCATGAACAAACGAAAATATGAAAATTACTGATTAAAAAAAACAGAATTCGTTCAAAAGGGTTCGATGTGTTAGCATGTCAACCCATTCTCATGATGTTGCGGCGGCGGAGAAGGCGCTCCACGGCGTAGAACACGCGCTCTGAACCTCAGTAGGGACACACGATTCCTCCGGCGCCAGGCTGGCTCACGGCAGCCGGGTTGTGCACTCGACAGATATCTCCATAGCTTTTCCCTTTTCTAGAACCGTGGCCACTAGGCTGCGGGCGGTATCCCCAGCCGTACGTCCGGCCGCGACCGCCGGTTAGGGCTTCGTATATTGCGTCGAAAAAGGGCTTAGCGTCGGCAGCAGCACACAGCAGCACGAGCGCGCAGAGGATCGGTAGAAGACGCATCGCGGAAGAGTGCAGAGAGTAATTGTGTCAATCAGTTGGCGGTCAGTGCGGCCTCGGCCTGCGGAAGCTCACTCCGGTGGCGTTTAATCACGAATGATGCCGGGCGTTCACGCCGCCGGCTTATATATCGGCCTCGGATCATCCGTTTGCGAGCAACACGGGTGCGCGCGCGCCGGGTTCACGGTCCGCACCCTGGAATCGCATTGAGACACATTATTTGAAGGGTACCAAAGCGTTTCGTAACATGATTTCGCAAACAGGAAGAGAACAGTAGTTATCGGGAATTTGTTCGCATTTACTAAATAACTAGAACGGTGCAGCTGCAAACATTAAAGTCAAAGTTAGAGACCGTTGGTCAATCCGAGGTGCGCCCACATAATCTACCGCTAGGCGATTTGCAATAAATGAAATGAAATGAAATGAAATGGTCTATTTGCGAGAAATATGGTTACAAAGATCTTACAGTAAGTAGTTATAGTTTCACATATTTCACCAAACACATTGGCTTGCAAATGTTTATCTTAGTTAAACCTAACATCAATTTAATTTCATAATAATTTTAATTTACATTAGATCAGTTTAATAACATTACATATTATTTTTAATAACATTTAGATTTTACTTAATTAATTTTTTTACATCATAAAAACATTTTTCACGTAACCAACGTTTACCTAAGTTTACTGGTTGAGTGGTAAGTTTTTAATTTCATCGGGTATACTATAAATCTTTCCACACATTACATACTATTCTGATACATTGATCTCCTAGCTACTTTTGGTAACACAATTATGTTTCGGTTTCTAGTAATAATGCTACTAATTAAGAAAAATATCTTATTCGATGGACAAAAGTATGAGAACATAAAGTTTACAATATATTATTGTGCCAAATCATCGACTAACGCGTATTAAATCTTCAAGCATCATTTTGCCTACTGAGTACTGTTACATTAGATTAGATAATTTCCTAGTGGCAGGTCGCTGGTCGCTCGCAGGAGCAATGTTAAGGTAAAGCGAGTCAAGTTCAGTGAGACGGAGCGTTCACCTCCATCCGCGAATGCGTTTGCCATTCAACGCGTTACTTCAACTCAAACGAAAGGCAATAAATTTAATTCAATTTCAAATGGTCCTCTCACAACTCTACAGTTTTACTTTTTACTGCATAAAGTGGAAGGGTTTCGTGGGATACTACAAAACTCTAATAATTCATTATTATAATAAATTTGTTCAATATGTTTTTAATATTGGATAAACAATCTTTAATAAATTTTACGCGAAACGAATGGACTTTATTCGTTTTTTAAGAAGTTTACAAATTAATGTAAATGCTGTGAAATTTTCGAAGCCGTAAATTTGTTTGCAGTTTTATGCATTTAAAACAATAATTATTGCTCTAGGTTAGCTAAATTGAGTTTTTTTTAAATGCATATAAGTAAATTTTGCGATATTATATTTGATTAGATTTAAAAATTAAATAAGTAATTTACATAAAATAACATATTCATCAAGCATGCTAATTATTGTACTCGTAAATTATAAAAATATCCTACTAATATTATAAACGCGAAAGTTTCGAGAATGGATATTTGTTACTCTTTCACGTAAAAACTACTGAACGGATTTTGATGAAACTTTACATGAATATAGTTTATACATCAGAATATCAGATAGGCTATTTTTTATCCGGGTATCACGCGGGCGAAGCCATGGGCAGAAACTAGTACTTTATATAACCATGCAGTTAGGATACATAAATATTACATTATAAAATCAGCCCAAGACTTTGCCTTAGCGTTATTCTGGGTCACGAACTTTACCTGTTCAAAATTTTATCTAAATCGGTTCCGCCATTGCGAAACTCCTTAGCAACAAAAATCTAAAAATCTATCCAAACTTTCGCATTTATAATTAGTAGGAAGGATAGGCTAAGGAATCCTTTCTACTATGTCCAACAACAACTAAAAATGACCAACATTATTTATTATTTATTTACGTCCATTTTTGTTGTTGTTGCATTTTAGTCCAACAACTAAAAATGCAAGGATTGACACTCGAAAATTCTCGAAAGCATATGGCAAAGTACTTCAAGATAAGTTTTAATGGGTAAAAAGATTTACATGGTTTGCATTACCGATTAGAGGCAAAGGTGTGGGATCGAATCCCGCTAAATCGGAATATCTAGAACAACTAAAAATTAAACATTTATCAATAATAACAAAGCCTTTTATTTTCCATAAATATTAAAAATCTCTTAATTATTGTAAGTTCATATCTCGTTATTATAAAGTAGTAGTTTTTATGTTCTTAGATTATTAATTTAATAACTTTATTGTGCCTTCATATTTCTAATAGGTCGTGTATATATCAATAACATTAATGTAAGGCTATTAACTTGCCTTCGCAGAAGTACTCGTATAAACAAGGGGTGAACTAGATTATTAACTGCACCTATGGTAAATAGTTCCTACTCGTTTAAATAAGATGCGTCATAAAATGTATTGAACTAAATAAATGCTTTCAATGAATCATTACTCCTCTCTGATGCTCAAAAACTGTCAGATTTGACAGTTTTTGTCACTGGAAAACAGTAACAGGTAAAATTTAGTAGTTTTACCTGTAGGTATCAAATGCAACAAAATTAACCAGATGTTTTATTGCATTTCTTATTTTTATGGCAATCAACCGTTATACATATTCAGGCAATATAATGGGAGCTAGCATCTATTATGAAATTATAAAGCCTTTTTACATTTTTCTATAAAACTAAACTAACCAATAATTGGAAAACTTTTTACTGTTGGCACAAAATTACAAGGCGCATTGATAAAATGAAAACCCAGCACTTACTTTAAATCACACAGAATCTCATGTCCATTTAGCTTTTATGCCGAAGTTATGGATTACCATGGAAGCAACGATACACAGTAAGTACCTACCTAACTAGGAAATATCTACACTACACGAACCCTAAGTTACGGCTAAATCATTCGCTTGAGATACCATTACACCGTACGATACTGCAGCGTTGGGAAAGAATAGGAACGATCAATGGTTGGATTATCAATATATATAAAACTGTTCCGTTACTGATTGGCGGATCAACGCACAGCCTAAACCACAAGTCATAGAAGCATGAAACTTGGAGGAATATACCTTCTTATGGTATAGGGGTGCACTAAGAAAGGAATTTGGAAAAAATATCCCTATGGGGGTGAAAAGGGCTAAAAACCTTTGTATGAAAAATCGTGAACTTACAGCTTGAAACTTCACATAAATATTATTCAATCCAAATTATAAAAGTCCAAAATACCTCTCATAGGCGATGTCGGTGGTGTCAAACTCCAAGAGTTGAATCAACGCACAGCCTAATCTACCTATAAGTCCTAGAAGCATGAAATTTGGAGGGTATATTCCTCTTATGGTCTAGAGGTGCATCAAGATAGAATTTGGAAAATTCTTCTATGAAATAGTGTCCTTTGTGCACATGTGCTCCATTTAAAACACACTAGGTAATAACTTAATATAACTATAATCAAACTTTAAAAAAATGGCTAAACAAATGATACTGTGAAATGGTGTGATAGCATCTTGTAAATTTGCAAACGTACAAATATATGCTCTTATGAAATAGTGTCCTTTGTGCACAGGTGCTCCATTTATAACATACTAGGTAATAGTCCTTAAATGCCCTATAAATGACGCTATAAAATACATAAATGGTATGGTGGATTAATACACCTTTACTAGCCAAACTGATCCCTAACCATAACCGATCGTTTATCGAAGGTTGATAATTAGTTATAGCTAGCTTCATATAATGATTGCAGAATTATCTCAAAAAAAGTGCTATATCTTTAAGGCCGTTGTGTATTTGTCTGTTAGTCTGTTTATCTATGGCCTCGTAGCTCCGGAACATTCTATTTCGATACTTAAAGCTGTTTTTATGAAAACTGGTGTTTTCAATATGGTTCTTAGCCATGTTTAGTGAGAATTGGCATAGCTGTTTTCAGGATTATCATCTCTGAAAACTTCTTTTGAGGGGACCCTGAACCTTGTTGCTGCTAAAAACTAAGGTTTGAGCTCTAAAACTTTAGTTTTTATGACATTCGACTGCTCAAACTCCAGGGTCCATATGATTAAAAGGTAGTGGTTATTTCCTCAATGATAATGAGTAGCAAAGGAGCAAGATAATCGAGGATGCAACAGGTGCTCCGATTTCATTGCGGTATTTTTATGTTTGCGTCATCACTTTCGGGTGGAGCTGTAGCAAACTCTAGGGTAAAAATATATATATATTTAATCTGAGCACTTATGTATATGGATGTATAATTATTACAATTATGCATCCATAATGTATAATTATGTTGTAATTAATTTTAATTATTATTTTTAATTAATTTGTTGCTACACTAATCAAATTCGATGAAATTTGATACCACATCACAATGTCAAGAGTAAAAATACCCAGTTCCAAGCGATTTTAATATTGAGTCACACAAAAATCCAGACACGAACAAACAAGTCCAGTGCTGAACTTTACCTTCTTTGGTTTTTCTATTTATAGAATTAGCTCTCAGAGTCGAGTCCTCGTTTTGCAATATGAACACAAGATGTATCTACTCTAAACTTCTAAAGTGGCACAAATGTTCCCTTTCTAATTTCTAGCCATAGGAATCGCAATGCCAATCAAGGCTCTCATTGCATAAACTAGTTGAACGCTCGCGACTTCGTTCGCTCCTTTCTTTTACCGCTTTTTAGTTCTGAGAGCCACTTTAATTCTTCTGCGGATTTCGGTTTTTGTAGCGCATTGAACGGTCAGATTTTGTTAGTTTCAGAGTTTGAAATCTACCTTTGGTATATTACATATTGGTGTCTAAAACTTGTAATTTTTCATTGTGCTTGGGCAGTATGATTTTATGGAAAGGTGGGTGGGTGACGGATATAACCCAGATCTTCAGCTTGAATAAAGATTTGACACATAAGATAATTTCTTCCCGATCGTACCTAATAAATCACACTGTATGTTATTAATTTACTGATGATTTCCTTGTTTGCGATTCATAAAAATCAGGTGTTACAACCATGTTACCCCCCTCACACACACTAAGGTAATATAATTATTCTTGTCCCTTGAAGCCAAGTCTACGATAGCTCGTATACTTATATCTTCTAGTTTATTGACTGTCGTCAGTTTATTGGTTGAGTACAGAAAAATTTAAAACCTTTAATGGCTGTAAGAAAAATATTTTATTAGTTAAAATTAGCATTCCTTGAGAGCTGTATGATTTTGTTAAATAAAAAAGATTTATTTATTTATTTGTAAATTAAAATAAATTAATTGCATAGGTAAGTCAGGTCAGAGGGCTCGGCGGCATCGGCAGCGGAAAACCTCAAAAGGCGTAAATTCGCATCGGAATTTACGCCTCTTGAGGTTCGGATATATTCGGATATATATTTCTGCATTTTGCAGTGGAAATTATGCATGGCAATGATGCGTGGCTCCTTTTCAGGGAATTCTCGAAGCGGCTGATGGTCGAAACGAATGACCCAAGGGCTTACCTCGGTCAGAAAAGTACTTTGTTGGGGCAATGCGTGGAAATATATATGTGCTTGGATAGAAGTTACTTACATCCCATTCAAAAGGATCTCAATTTGGTGTTAGAGCCATATTTAACTCTAAGCGCACAACGTTTCATTATTCCTATATAACCTTTTCACCCACAACACCTATTAACGTTAACCTATTGGCCAATCACAAAATGTTTCCATAAACATTGCTATTCATTCAATGAACAGGAACTCCTTAGAATTCTATGACTTAGGTAACATCTCACGACTATATTCCCTATGATGGAAAACCTCAGTCAGCTGATATGAGTCTTCCCGCGACACGTGTCGCTAGAGATGTTGGGCAACGTTGAGCGACGTTGCGCGAGTTGCCAGACATTTTGTCTCGCGATCTTTTTCGTCCAAATTATTGTAGTCGATTCATCCATGTCGCCTGAAGAGGTTAGCTGCGGCTTATATAACTTTGAATTTATATCATACCATAAAAAAGAAGAAACGGTCGTGGATAAGAATGTACTTGCAAAAATATTGTCTTCAGTGATTTAAGTATTTCTTCTAGTAGTAAACCAAGTATTTTGTTTTATATCTTCTGTACCTACTGCTGCCTGTTTTTTTCGATGCCTTCGCTTTTTTCTTTCTCTTATAAATTGTGCATAATACTCAGTACGCAGATCCTTGAAAATACCAAGTAGGAGGTATTCGAAAGCAACTCTAAACATTATCCAGCACATGCCTCAACCGGGCCATCAGTATACAAGCTACTTAAACCAACACTGTTATTTATACCTAGGCAAGTAGGTATGCTGAGTAAGAGTTTGTAATGTACAAAGAAATTTGCGACCGAAGACTTGTGTGCGTAGCAGCCGGCCAGCAACGCGGCGTAGGCAAAATAATGCTACACACGTTTGCTGTGGTTTGGTATACAATATGTATACCTCTATATACCTCTTACCTACTTAGTACGTACATACGTTTGTCTGGTTGCAAATAACTACGTAGGTTGGAGCTACAATCGGGTTTGTAACGCTCGCGATGCGATTAATTGGGATCAGCAAACGAATAATTCAGCTCCATTGGTTGCATTATGGGCGGGGATGGCGGCGTTGTCAACTTTGATCACGCGGGCTTACGCGATCGCTGTGTTGCTCGGTGTCGCGTCAGTGTGGGCCGCTCCAAACAAATACTTACTCTGCAGTATCTGATCGCCATCACAGCGACGTCAATTTATGCAGGGCGGTAAGAATGACAACCTGATTAAAAGAATACTTATTCTATTTAGGACTGTTTAGGAGCGAGTTCTACTTCTCTAAATATCGCATTTGCAGAAAACTAAGGCCCGAATTCATAGTCGAATGAATTCGGCGAATGCTGAATGATGGATTTTGGAAGACTGTCCAACTAAAATACCAGGAATTATAAATTTCATATTGACCCTAATACCCTAGTATCTATACTTAAATAAACTTTATTAAACCAAAACATCTAAACTTCCACACATTGTGATATTATAAAATGAAAGGATTAAAAAGTCATTGTTTTAATTTATTTTGTTTATAAATAATGCTGGGCATTTTTTTTTCACACATCATCATCTAGCCCCAAAGTAATCAAAGCTTATGTTATGGGAACTACATGACTGATATACTACTTATATACCGACCGACGTGGCGCGGTGGGCAAAGGTCCGCCTGCGACACAGGAGGTTGCGGGTTCGATTCCCGCCCTGGGACAAATGTTTGTACGATCTGCAAATATTTGTTCTGGGTGTTCTGGGTATTCAATTTCAATTTCAATTTCATTTATTCATGCTTAATGTCCTACATACAATGGTTAAGCTTAGGTCTAGTGTAGCTCCAAGTAGGTTGGTAGGTACATCGGCCCTGTCAGGGCGTTGCAGGTAGCTATTATTTTAAAAATTACACACATACAATTTAAATAATAAAACAGGTGAATAAGTAGGTATTTTCTATGTATAATAAAAAAATATTTATCTATGTAATGTATTGTATTAAGTATATCAGTCATCTAGTACCCATAACACAAGCTCTACTTGGGGCTAGATGATGCTGTAAACAAACAATAAAAATATTTCCTCTTTATAATATTAGTATAGATTAGTATTTATAATAAATTCTGCTCACGGCTTCGCCCGCGTGGTACCCGCATAAAAAGTAGCTACTGTAAAGTTTCATAAAAACCGTTCAGTAGTTTTTGCATGAAAGAGTAACAAACATATATCCATCCTCATAAACTTTCTCGCTTATAATAGTAGTAGGATTCAGATAGGATTACTATGATTGGAGTTTTTTCATAACATAATGTCAGTATGGTTTCGAGCTGTCAGTTTTCTGAATCTAATCAAAAGTAGGAGCAGGATGAAAACAAAGGATAGATTGGAATGAAAATACAGATTTTTTTAAATGTACATGTACCTGCAATTTGTATCCAGAAGTTTATTATTCGAAAGCTCTACTCGTGATTAAATATAAATCGGATCACTAATCACTGATCTGCTGTGGTCGGTCGATACAAGTTTGCTAGCGATTGGTCAAACAATTAATCGCCGAGCCGAATAATGCTATTTGCGAGACCTAATCAAAAGCTATGTGAGCTGGTTACAAAAGCTAGAGGGAAAATACTGAAGCCTAGTACATACCTTAGGTAGTTAGTACCTATATTTA
The DNA here is from genome assembly GCA_958496245.1 of Perizoma flavofasciatum. Lineage (NCBI taxonomy): Eukaryota > Metazoa > Arthropoda > Insecta > Lepidoptera > Geometridae > Perizoma > Perizoma flavofasciatum. The sequence continues at coordinate 3,289,954 of OY292425.1, read as the reverse complement.
CCTACAACAAATGTAAAATGAATAAATCCTCGAAAGCATGAAGGGGAATGCTTAGACCGCCTAAAAAGTCATTGTTTTAATTTCTTTTGTTTATATCGGTGATAAAAACACGACCTCTGTGGCGCAGTGGGCGAAGGTCCGCCTGAGACGCAGTAGGTTGCGGGTTCGATTCCCGCCGCGGGACAAATGTTTGTATGGTCTACAAATACTTGTCAAGGGTCTGGGTGTTTTCTATATATAAAATGTATGTATTTACAAAAAAAAAATGTATATTTTTTAAAAAAATTTAAATAAAGCTGGAAAATTTTGCCTATAAAATTCATTTTTGGCGTGCGCTGAGAAAACGATTGATGATACATAAAAATAATGTACTACATGATTAAAGTACTCATTACAAAAAAGTCTAGAAGGGAATATATCTAACTATCATAGTTAAGTCACAATAGCAGCTTTTGTGTTCTAAAATTTAATTAGATCGCCTGTAGGAACAAATGTTGGTTACATTCGTATCAATTCTTATTCAAATAAATAGTTTTTTCATCAAGGGTATTTATGCAGCAGTAAAATACTTTACTGTTACTTTTTATCCCGATATTCCTGAGGAATCGAAACTTACGCGGGTGAAACCGCGGGGCGCAGCTAGTTTATTATAAATGTCAACGCTTGGATGTTTAGATGTTTGAATGTTTGTTGCTAATAATCTTCGTAACGGCTGGACCGATCCGGATGAAATTTGGAACAGATACATCGTTTGTGACCTAGAATAACACAAAGGCTTTTTATCTGGGTATCATGCAGGCGAAGCCGTGGGTAGAGGCTGGTATAAAATATTATGAGCCTATCTTCGTATGAATACGAAAATATTCATCTATTTATTGATTGACAAGATGAAACAAACTCATAATACGATCGGTTCGTATTATGATTTTGTTTCATCCTGTCCATTCAAGATTGTTCTTGAATTCACTACTTTGAGCGATAAGACCGCCCTTTTATGTTCTATTTACTTGTGATATTTAATTTTATTTTGCCACAAGTTTTATCTCATCTCAATACGTTAAAAACTAAGGGAGAAATCGAGGAACCGACGGGCACGACGAAATATGGATTCCCTTTTCGCCATTTAGCTTTGGAACCCTAAAAAGTAGGTCAAAGTACCTGAGTACATACTATCTACCTATCTTCCGTCCCTGCTCACTTTCCGTTACGTCTCGTTACGGCCTGTTCGCAAATTCGTCCGCAGGGTTTTTTCTTCTCATTTCAACTCCGTGTAACCCTCTATAGATTTGAGTTACCTAGATACGTATTTCAATTATTTATAATAATTGAAATGTAACGTGCAAAATCCAAAAAAATAAAATAATATGGTAGACCATGAGGGGCATGGTGAGTGATCTTATATACTTACCTAAGCTTCTTAATGTTGTGAAAATAACGCCAAGTCCGTCGTGCAGGGTATATGGCCTACCTATTGCCACTTTATCTTGCATAATCTAAGCCACTTTGCTCAATGAATGCTGAGATTCCAGAGTTAGTAATAAACTGTTAAAATAACTCAAATCATACAAATTCGGCTGTATTATACGAACCGATGGATATACGACATCTCAAAGGTTGCAGTTGGCCCAAGATCGTTCGTCATTGCAATCTGGGGGAGGTCTACGTCCAACACTTCGATAGGCTGGTGATGACGATGACGCGAAATTGATTAGACATTTATTATGTAGTCGAGTCAACCTAACATTCATCAATTTCCAGTTTGTAATGTAATATCTTACAAAGAATCATGAATCAATTTAAGTTTTCACAATCATTGATTCACAGAACTCTCTCACATCTGAGATCACTATGAATCGTTTGTCAGTTCACAAACTATCTTTTTTATCTATTGAAAACTCAGGTCATTCGTCAAAGATAAATATAAATTAAATAGGTACCTACCTAAATGATCTCGTTGGCGAACTTTATTTCAGTTATTGGTCATTCACTGCTTTGTTAGTCATTTTTTTCACGTATCTTTGATAGGTTACTGTTTATTTACTATTTCCTGTTTATCTCTTTCTTCGTCATCCAATCCCTCGAACACCACAAGCAATAAGTGTCGTGTACAGTCACCGTCTTTAAGATGTAGGCATTCGATGACATTCTGATTTTGTGCATCATCTTATATTCAAATCACCTTGACATTAGGTACCTACCTTCGGGATATCAAATTATGAACATAATTTCTGTTAATTATAATCAACCTCTGATCATTGTCATATCCTACTACTATTATAAACGCGAAAGTTTGTGAGGATGGATGTTTGTTACTCTTTCACGCTGACTACTCAACGGACTTTGATTAAACTTTACAGTAATATAGCTTATACATTCTGATGTATAAGCTATATTACTGTAAAGTTAAACACATAGGCTACTTTTTATCCGGGTACTACGCGAGCGAAGCTGTGGGTAGAGGCTAGTTAATTTATAAGGCACCGCCAGATTAGTTCAATTTCGGTACTACTGCGAATAGTGCGAATATTCATTTTAGTTAATTTGTACTTAATCCGGTTCTGTTTTTTACACCAACATTGTATCTGCAAATAATTTAGTTGAAGAAAAATAAAACCATAAAATGAAAAAGATACTTATATAGGTACCCCCGAGGAAAGATCGCATTTCTCGCTGCAACTCGCGCAAGTATTGAACGAAGAACGTTTCTTTTGGGATTTTCGGCGGCATACAACCCACTTCACAAACATACACCTAATACTTACAACATATCGAACACTTTTCTTTTAAATTTAAAATGTTATTCCTATGCTTGTAAGTTTCAATTTTATCCTGTTTGCGCAGCGTTTTGTGTTCTACCGTAGAGTCACTTCAGCAATCTGCAATAGTGATGTGCAAAATATATTAATTATTGTTTAAATATACCTATTTTATATTTTGTGATTAATACAACTAAGTGAATATAACATGGTATACAAACAAAATAAACAATTGAAATATCCATATACTGTTTCAAACGATCTATAGACAGCTTTACTGATCTAGATCTCTGGAAGCGTCCCTAAAATGCTGGGGTTCATCTAATCCTTCACATTGCCCACTAGGATTCATTAAAAAAAATTACCTCAAGGGATGATTCCATATGCTACCTAGGTACTAGCTAGCCTAGGGAATTGATACTGAAGAGACGCACACTTTTTGACAGCTTTGGTCTTCGATAACATTTTTGGTTGAAAATTTACTGATGACTCGAGCTCCTGAGTTACCAAATGACAATTTTGTTACGTCATATCAGCGTTATAGGTGGATTTTTGACCTAGAGACAAAGGTAAACACTGAGTTTTTCAGCACTCTTAGCAGGTTTTCACAAAGAACTGTTTGTTTGGTAGATAAAAACTAGGTAAGAGCCTTTTTATTATGCACCTCTTGTAACGTGTTCAATGCATCAGATACAGGAGTAATAAGCAGATGATAACTCATAAAATTGGATCATCACTATGTTATGCAAGTCACAGCTAGATTATAACATCCATCCTCCACGGCTAGATTATTACTATGTAAATTAATATCTGTAAGTATAATATAAATATGTTATATAATATAATATACCTGTATAATAATAAATGTTTACCATGTAAGATTGTGGGCAAATGCTTGCCCATAAAACTTACGTAGTGTTATTTTTGAATTCTGGCTTATGTAATAAAGAGTTGTCTATCTGAATCAAAAATAAAAATAAGGTTAGTAACTTATGATTTGGCCTAGATATTTGATCATTCTTATAAGAGAACGATTTAGACTCTGTGATAATGGTTGTAAGTATTATAACAGAAACTACTGATAATAGTGCTTATAATTTATAGGCAAACCAATCATTTTCGTACCAAACCGACACTCAGCGGATCAGATTGATTTTACTAAAAGAAGTTGATTTTCCTAGACATGAAGCACTTTTGTATGATGACATCTGTAACACCATTAGTATTGGTATTGCTGATGCTACGCCTTCCTATGAAAAAAAAACGAATTAGCTCGACCGTTTTTACGTTGCAAAATTGGTCTCCACGAAAAGTCCTTTAGTTTGATGAGAATAATATAAAGTCTATGTCCACCAAGTAAAATATTTTTTTATTAGTTTTGGATATTCACTTCACTTCACTTCTTGATTATGGCTTTTGTAACTATTTGTCACAATTCTGCCAAGTTTTGGATATTAACTTCTACATTCAAATCACATGGGGCACATATAATATAGTACTAACATGGGGTGAGAGTTTGTACTTACGAGAGTATCGTTTTTTTAAACGTAGGAAAAAACTGAAAATTGGAATTTAGCTTCTTCATGATTTTTAGATTGACGCATTTTTTAATGGGAGGTAAAAATTTGTGAGTATTGTTTTTTTTAAAGGTTGTGTTACTTATGGACCATAAAGTGAAAACTGGAGTTCTAGCTACTCATCATAAATAAACATTGACGTGTTTCAGTGTTTTCGGATTGTCATATATTAAGGTAAGAATGGGAGTTGAAAGTTTGTATAGGAATATCGTTTATTTAAAAAAAACACAACTAGTAATATTAAATAATAACCTCTTTTTTGAAGTCGGTTAAAAATGTTACCAACTCTTTGATAACTTTCTTATGACTTATATGGTGTCATTGTGAAGGGCGGTAGATAATATTTTTGACCGGAGCGGCTAAATTAGTATATCGGGCCCTGCTGCCTTGTTGACTGTTCTGTGCTGCCACACCCGTCACTACTCAGTGCGAAATACAGAACCACCATTTCTTACGACAACAGATTTCTTGAAATATTCACCTTCACAGCATCTACATAATACTTACGCTACACCTGTATTTTTCCTCGTACAAGGTTAGCATACCAATCGATTTGTGACAGGTTCAGGAGCAGGTTAACAACCTTCCTTCTAAATGTCTGCTTCGGATGATACACAGACATATGAAAGTTATTAACAGAAACGGCTTATCAGATTTAAACGCGATTTCTATGACTTCAAGGATGGCTCTAAGATAGGTTTTACTGCCTCAAATCACTAGGGGACGTTGGATGCTGCAATAGACTACAAAACACGTAAGGGGTTGTAAAATTTCCTATACATTACCTTGACTTAATTATCGACTCACTATGTCCTGGCCCTGGGGCTAGACAAACACCACTTTCTTTTGGCTTTAACGCCTGCGGAAAGATTGACAAATTTGCGTAGCGTGAAAGGAAAACTAAGTGCGAGGCATTTGTCTAAAACGTAAAAGGAAAACTAAGCGTGAGGTATTTGTCTAGACCCCTGGAGTCTTTCTTTGCTCCTAACGGCCAGTTTCAGCCAGTTCAACGCTAAGCCTTGCAAAAGCGGGACGGACAACCCTCGTAAGTAGCATCCACATATTTTTCTACTTTGACCTACGAATTATTTCTCGATGTATGCGTTCGTATGTTGTGTATGGGTTTGTATGGTAGGTTGTGTGTTGAGAGTGGGTGTGTAGTAAAAGAAAGAAAATCTATTTATCCCCCAAACTACACAAAAGTTAAACAAAAATAATAATAATAAACACAAAACAGATACTTAGCATATAAGAAAGCGAAACTAAAAACAGACAAACTAAGTACGTCATTTTGTGTTGCGTGGGGTCAGATAGATCCCCGTCTAAGCATTATGCTGCGCCAGAACCTAATGGGTCAGGTGCAGCGCTGGTTTTCAGATGGGGCCTTCATGATGCCACGAAAATCGGTGAACAACCGTAGTATGAATATGTTAGTTATTGTATACTAGGATAAGCTGAACATAAAAAGCTCAGTGTCATCGTAAAATAAGCTAAGCGCAGACGATATGCTGAGACTAGATTCGTGGCAGAATTGGTCAACGTATTGTCGACTAAAAGCGGTTAGAGCCTCGGTGAATCAGAGCTTTTAGGGGTATTTGAATTAAAACAAAATTATGAGATCTACATAACTAAGCTATGCGCGTAAAGACAATGGGAATCATAGTATTTATGTAAAACAGATGATGCTCTTTGTTAAAACCAGTTCTGCATAAAGTAACAATGCACAAGGAATGAACGCACTGAATTGACAGACACAAAGCGTATCTGCAATACATAAAGTATTGCAGATGACGGTAAACACTAAGGGCATTAAACAACGATACAGAGTACTGGATTATAATTCAAATTACTTCTTTGTCTTGACTTTCTGATTCACCAAATAGATGTTCAAGACGAAAAATATAATTTGGTGAGTACTACTACTAAGTACCTAGAAACAATTATTTCGCTATCAAACCAGCTAAGGTCATGCTACTTAGACACACATTTTCCAGTTTTTAAATTTAGGGAAATTGCATAGCCTATCAAAAAATAAAGAATTCATCTTAGATCCCATAAGATATATATATCTTATATTATCTGATTATTAGGGATATCCCTAGGAATTTGACTTTTTATAACAACCTCTTTGGCGCAGTGGGCGAAGGTCCGTCTGAGACGCACAAGGTTGCGGGTTCGATTCCGGCTGCGGGACAAATGTTTGTATGATCTGCATTCATTTGTCTCGGGTCTGGGTGTTTTCTATGTATAATATGTATGTATTTACTAAAAATAAATAAGTAGTATATCAGTCATGTAGTTCCCATAACACAAGCTCTGCTTACTTTGGGACTAGATGATGCTGTGTGACAAATGTCCAGCATTATCTTAGCCATATCGTCACCAAGTTCAGACATGTCAAATCTGACTAGGTTCATACGTCAAGGTGGTCAATAATCATACAAACAAAGCAATTAATCTAAATACCTACCTACTTTACAGTGCTCGCTCTTGACGTAGCTTGCTTTACGCTGCTTTCAAACTGAAGCCAGAAGAAAAGATCATTCAATTGATATTGTACAAACGGGAATTTTCACGTAATTGCCGCACTATCGGTTAAGGCACCGACTAAGTTTCAACTCAACCTCACTCATCCTCCGCGTCGCGACTCGGAATGAGTCGAAACTTAGTCGGTGCCTTCACCGATAGTGCGGTACGTGAAAATTCCCGTTGTTACAATACGAATAATCAAATTCACGATCGTTTTTGGAATAAAATTATTCAATTGAGTGAAAAGGGCGAACATTTTCAGTCAAATCAAATTCTTATAGAACAATTTAAACTAAAAAAACACTCTTCATTCAATAAATTAGATATTTATTTGTACCGCAGTGAGATAGCACCATATCAAGGCCTTCGAGTTAAACTAACCAATTTCATACTTTAAATACCTGCCAACTTACTTAATGTATTTTATGGAAAGCTTTTTAAAACTAAAGCATTTTCATATTGCATATACTAGATAAGTTCCTACCTACTCATAACGTATCTAAGTGCTTGCCACAAGCTGTAAATAATGCTGCAATACAAACTCCGTGCTTTTGATAGCAATACTGGGGAGAATGGACTGTAAACGGCGGCCAAGAGGGAACCACGCATTATGATGAGATATAAAGATAATGCTTTTGCACCTCTCTGTAGAGATATAAACACGGCTTTTACCTTCATAGTCCTTGAGTAGCCTGAGAGTAGTTAAAGTAGTAGGTACTCGGGCAGTGATCATCGAGCAATCTAGGTTTATTGCTCTGTGACTTTTAAGAGAAAGAGAAAAAAACAAAGTTGTTAAACGTTGAAAACAACAAAGCTAACAAAATATAGAAAAACTTCGACGGAACTTTGAAACGCAAGGTGGATTTTGACTTGCAACTGCAACTATGGCTGAGTTGAATCAATTTATTTGAAACAGGACAAAATTAAACTGTTTCGGTCTCATTACGAAACGTGGTCTAAACTCGAGTTGAACTCAAGTTCTGTCAGATCCACTAAACCAAGGTTTATATATACATTATCAAAAACAGAGTCCTATTGTAGAGTTACTAAGGTCTACAATTTAAAAATAAAATAAAACCGCGGGATGAACATTTGATTTAAAAAACACTTCTAAACCAAAATAAAAAAGAAACATCATTTTGATTGGCTACCAAAAGAAAGTAGGTCTTAAAAAAGAGGTTGAGTTATAATAGAAATAAACTAGGTGACCACCTGGTTTATCTTTATGCACTTATTTGTAGTCCTCTATTACTAAGTCCTCTATAACCTCTATTTAAAATGTCAAATAGACTGTTGGCTATTATAATAGAGCATTCAATTTTAAACCTTGTTTCCTTTGCACAACAATTTGTCTTGATAACCAGGAATCAAAAGTCTAAAAGATAAACCACCGATTTCAACCACCTTTCGTAATGAGACCCTTTATGTGTTACTTGATGATAACAGATTTTCCTCATAAATATTTACAATATTACCACAATCAATTCCACAAACTAGTTATTTATACTTACAAATCATTCGTTACTGAGAACAGTAAGCTCAAGGGCGATTTTGTCATCGGTTTAATTAATGTAGGTCGATAAGAACAACATAAAAAACATAGTCACATAACTAGGCTTATATGGTTTTAAGTAAGCACTTAATGTTAGTAAAGTATCTACTAACGCAAGACTAACCTACTAAGCCTTTTTACGAAGAATATTATTTTCGCTCCGGTTCCGTATAAGTTAAAATTACAATTCTTTTGAATTAGTTTTAAGTTTTATTATTAAATTTAATTTCTTAATTTTTTAAACTTTACAATTGGAAGCCTTTTTTTTTCTTCTACGTAGGTAAGTACATATAGTACAGTATTCCTATAACCAAATACTTACTACTAACATGACATGTGTAAAATTTCTTTTAATCGTTTTCTGTGCTAAGTAATCTTATTTATCTGGATCTAAATCTGAAACACTTGCTGAAAGTTCTCTATACTTCTTTTTCAGTTCAAAATTTAGGGTTTACTTATAAATTATGTACTTACACCTAATAAACCTTATTACTTAAAGGTTTGTTTAAAATGCAGGTTACCTTTTCCTCATTTGAATACAGTCTTTTTCTGTGGGACTTAATCGACTCATTCTCATCTTTCTCTACCCTTCCGACACGCTCCGCCGCGGTCCATCAAAGAGTGAATCATTCCAGCGGCATTGATATGCATTAATATAAATCGCCACTTGTAAACAAAGGTCAGGTCCAGATTAGGATAATATTCGGGATAATAGCTTGAAGGTCGTTCCGTGAGAATGACTGATGGAAAAATACGTTTGGCAATGGTTCGAGTATGTTTGTCGGGTGGCATGCGAGTGCTTCTAGTCTGGGATACCAGAAGCTTCTAGACTTTGTTTTCGCGTCTGGTAATTCTAGTAACCCAAATAGGCGACTTTCTTAGATACAAAGTGAATTATGACGTTCTTGTCAACTTATAGGGCTACTTCCAAACTCACTAATCTTATTTTCGAAAATCAACCCCTAAGGGAGTTAAACAGGGTGGTAAAGTTTGTATGGAAAAAAAAATCCTTGGTTTTATTCACTCAAAACTCGGTAGGTATTCGGTCGAAACACGTATTTTTTATTTTTTCAAAATTACCCTTTGGGAGTGTGCAATTGAGTTCTAAACTTTGTATAAATAGTAATCCTTGGTTCGATTCATTCAAAAGTTGGTGGACATAGTTTGAAGCCTAGAGACGGTCATATGCTATTTTTATTAACATACCAAGCGGGCGAAGCCGCGGGCAACAACTAGTCACCAATATAATAAATATAAGCTACAGTCTTCAGTTGCCAGGATGGTGTTGGTGGTCCCGCGCACTCATCATGGAAGCGACTTTCTAACAGGCGGCGAATCTGCCAGCGCGCACTTCTGCGAATATGCTGGAGGCGCAGCAGAATCGCGGGAGCCAACAACATCCTGAATACATTGTTGTATAAGACGCAAAGGTTGTCGCCAGCATTTTCAGCATAAGCCTCCAACCTCCTTCCTCGATTCGAATCCAGTTCTGAATGCATGAAATTACTTTATCGAGGAACACAATGTAAGTACCTATGTCCTACAAATGGCGGTCTTATCGCTGACAGCGATTTCTTTCAGACAACCGCATTATTGCTATAACAAAAGAAAACTAAAACTAACTAAACCTAAACTATACCTATCTTTTCCACCGACACAGTGAAGTTTAGCGGTGAGGATGTGCGTCCCCCGAACTAGTTATAGAACTGTATCTCAGAGAACGCTTCCATCCCCACCGCACAGGCTCTGCAACCACGTAGAGTGCGCTACCTAAACATGTTGTAGGTAGAGCATAATTTTGAAGGTAGTTACGTATTCTGAATCAAACGTTCAAGATTAAAATGATCCGGGAGTTACTGTGTACGTGATTCTAATTCCTTAAAAAATACCCTTCATATTTTTGCAAAGACGGAAGTTTAATAACATTGATTTTCAAGGAAGCAATGTCGTATTGAATCTCTTATTATTGTTTTGATTGTGGCTACGTAAGTATTTTCGCAACACGGAAGCGATACGAGTATTTGAGCTGACCACCACTGCCCAGTGTTCACAAATTGCTACATTTATCTAAGTCGCGCGTGCGCCACTGGCATTGAACTTGAGGGAGGTCAGTTTATTTAGTGTGGATTCCTACTGTGTGGTTTAGGTATTCCAGATCGCATGCTTAAGATAAGATCAAGTAGAAGGTACCTAATGAAGATACTAAGCGATAAAATCTGGAAAGAGGAAATCCGTCGAGGAACTTATAACTCTCAGAATTAGCCAGTTGAAGTGGCAAGGGCAGATATAGCTCGCAGAACCGAAGAGCGCTGGGGAAAAAGGTTCTCAAATGGCGACCACGAACCGGAAGACGCAGTGTAGGAAGAAAGGACCCCATCCGATGGGCAATGCCATCAGTTCCATGCGCGCAGTGGTGAATCTACGGGATAGGCGTTTCAGGAGTCACTGCAGAACATTCAGTTTTTCTAGTCTACTAACTAGTTCCACCTCATCAGGAAAGTGGTGAAAAGCGTGAAAACTTGTTTTGACTATTAAAAGTTGAGAAATATACAACTCCACACAACTTTAGGACCTCTGCAAAGCAATAGGGACACATTTTTCAATCAGACATATTAGCATATTAGTTAAGGAGCTGGAGTGTTTTTGAAAAAAATAAGATGGTAAGTATTATCTATACTTATAAAATCGTTTGTCTGATCTATCAATGTACAGCCAAAACTACTGAGTCTAGAACGCTGAAATTTGGAACATAGGTTTTATTTTATAACGTAAGCATGAGCTAAAAAAGAATTTTTGGAAGTTTTCACTTTAAGGGGGCGAAATAGAAGGATGAACTTTGTATGAAAGTCTTTGTTCTTTGAAGTTAGAAACATGAAAATTTGAATTGCCACTACTGAGTATAAATAAATAATGACGTGTTTCAGGGTTTTTGAATTTTTGAGGGGGAAATGGAGGGTAGTTTGTATAGGAATATAGTTTTTTTTTAACACTACTCCACGCGTGCTAAGCCGCTAGCATCGGAGATCCTCAGATCCATGCGGGCATGTGCCAAAAATATGGCACATGTAGATATGGAATGCCAACTACTAGGTAGTAGTTGGCATTCCATGTGACAGATAGCTAGACCATCGTCGCTTATTGGATGGACTAGATTAACACTAACCGATGGCACATGCCTTCGAATGTTTCGCTCTTGGGCATGCCGGATGCCGGTCTCCTCACTATATTTTCCTTCACCCTTTTAAGCACGTGTGAAGTGCAGAAAATCGAAAAATTCATTGAGCCAACCATCGGATCGTAAGTCGGAATACAGCCCACTAGGGCAAAGCGGCTTTTGCTTACACGTCGATTGTTAAAATCACCCACGCTCCTGCACTACTGATACGCGGTTTCACGCTTCTATCGCGTCTCTAATTAAGTCTGTTGAATGATTGTAATGTAAATGCGGCCTTATTAATGCTTGCTGTTTGGAATTGGGCTTACGCGAGCAGAGCCGACTTGAAGCTTTGCACGTAATTTATGGGCAAAATACAATGACGATTGTTGATTAGATGTTCCCAACGAGATGATGTTCCTTACCATTGAGTAGGTGCCTGCTAGGGTTGGTTATCTTAACATAGCCATACTAATAATTAAGCTGAAGAGTTTATTTTTATTTTTAACGATCTTATCTCTGGAATTACCAGTCGGATTTGAACATTTGAAAGTCCAATTCATGAGAAAGGTTGGTAGGCTATTTAACATCACACTACACCTTAGGAGCCGAGAAAAAGAAGAAATAGCGCGGACGGACGATGTGACGTAGGCTGGGAGCCGTGCAGCCGTGGAGCCGTACATGCATGCCTCATAACTAGAGGTTTGACGACCTCTGTTGCGCGCCTGAGACGAAGAAGTTGCGGGTTCGATTCTCGCCGCGGGACAAATGTTTGTATGATCTGCAAATATTTTTCTCGGGTCTGGATGTTTTCTATGTGTAATATAGATATATTTACAAAAAAAATATCTAAAAAAATATTAACAGTCATGTACTAGTTCCATAACACAAATTACAGGGGTGTACATATTTTGCTACTTTGTAGCCTAATATTTCCAGAACGAAGGCGTAAAATCAAAAATAGTAAGAAAAACTTCAAAATGCTTATTAAAATATCTGTGCTATTATCTATTCAACGATAAATATCGCGTACCACGCAATTCACGTAAAGTGGGGATGTTTTTTTATCATATAGATGATATGCTCATTATATTTTTTGATTCTCGTTTTTGGTTTACGAAAACACTTCTGGATACCAAATTTTATCTGGATGAGCTTTAAACTGAGCTAGAAATCGAGGTTTGACACACGGGCGGACAACAGACATACAGAAAGACATGACGAAACTTTAAAGGTCCGTTTACACCAGCTGGCTTCAAAACACTAAAAAACAAAACTAGATGAATGAATGAATGAATGAATGAATAATAATTAAATAATTAATAGGTGTTACTTATTAACTCTATTTTATGACTAGCAATAAAAAAAAACGAAAATCAGCAGAAATCAGCACATTTATTTGCTTGAATATAGGTAAAATTATACATGATGTTACATTTTCTATAGACCCTATATTCTTCCATCCAAATGGTGTCAATGAATAGGTCAATAGGTAGGTTGAATATCTATTTAAAGAAAAACTATACAATTTCAGTACTTTTTACAATATCCATTATGTACCTTTTTATTATAAGTAGTTTTCCATACTTAAAAAAAAAAAGTTGCCCCTCTTACTTTGAATTGTTCGATTTTTTTTTATAATTATTTATATTTTTCACCTTATCTTACCTTCTTGCGATAATCCGTGAACATTAACTATTTTTATTTTAGTTAAAAAAAATATGTTAGTCCGTAAATTTATTTCTATTTAAGGTACCTTATAGTTATTTAGAAGACGTTGCTCGTAACTTGTCCGCACAGTTCTTCTGGGGTGTGAAGTGCTACCTCGCCGTAACACAGTGTCTAACTAGCACGTGAGGTAAATTACATTACAATACCACAAGCGCCTGCACAAATGTTAATAGTCTCCTAAGTATGATAGCCTTATAAAGCTTCATTTTCATCAACGCTCAAAAATTGTAAATTAATCCCTAAGTTTTTGTGTGAATAAATTTATCTTATCTTATCTTACCTTAAACCACTTAATCTAATAAAATTCAAGCATAGTTATCATCATTGCCTACAGCTGCTATAATGTCTTCGTAAAATAATCACTCTACTGGTGTCGTGTTAAGCACTGCCGTGCGGTATCTTCCCGTGAGAAAACAACACATACAACTTAATTGCATAAGGCTCGGAATTGTCACCCTATTTTATAGTATCTTTTCTTTGTTGGTGGCCTTTGCAGGTTAGGCTACAATTTCGGCAATGTCAAGTTAGACCTTTACATGAAAGGGGAATATTGTATCGAGCACCGGTTTCCGAAGAATGCTAGTTCTTTCACAGTCAGGGAACTACCTCAGACTACCACAGATGAACAAGAAAACCACTCTTAGGGCCTCTTCTGGTCATTACTCCTCTTGATCTCCGACCAGCATGCCCATCTCAAGAATGATGTTGGACCATTCCTCCTCTTCAGACTCGTACTCTGGGTCATCAAGCTCCCAGCCCTCCGTTTCTGTAAAATAATGTTATTTTTTTAAGAATTTCTAAAGTTTATGAAACAACCATAAAATAAATACACAACAGTCAGTCCTGACCCCACCCTAGGGCTCCCTGTAACAACCTCGGCTCAGTGGACCGCTAAGATGCAAGAGATGCTAAGTGTATGTTCGATTCCGGCTGCAGCTTAAATGTTTGCATAATCTACAAATATTTGTCACAGCCACATTTACATTATAGCAATGAGGATCTATCATTTATAAAAAAATTTAAAGGGGACACTTCTCAACCTAATTTTTTCCAAAGTTGTAGAAGTTTTGCTAAGCACAGTAAATCGAGCACCATTGAATTGTTCCTATTATTATTTGTGTAATTAGGTATTAATTACACTATTATTAATTAGATATTATTAACAATACAGGGAAGCCTAGTGTGGAGTCAGGAAATGACTGTTGGTGTTTATATAATAATAATGGTATTGGAAACATAGGCAATGGAAACTAGATTTTGCTAAATAACCTTAAAAAACTAATATAATTCTTACTCTCAGTAGCGACGTTCAGATGCTGTAATTCCTGGTCATTGCATTGCCCTTCTAGAATGTTGAAGTCATCAATATTGGATGGGACTGCCTCTGAACCTATCTGCTGGACTCTCTTCAAGACTTCTGCATGTTTAGAGCTTTGGCCGGAAGCCACCAGAACAGCCAGGTCTCGGTCGGGGTATGTTGGCTCAGGTATAGGATCCCATTCTCTGTCATCTGCGGTGGGGAGCTCTGGTGATTGGGGTTCATCTGGATTAACACCAAACTCAGCGGCATGGTTAGCTAACAAAGATGCTTTCAAGCCTTGGTAATAAAGGGCTTCCACCTAGAAAGAAAATGTTTCATTTGATTTATTACTGTTGTTGCCAGAAGGCACAAGCTGAACACAGTATATTTATGCACTTGATAGTGAGTCACAGAACCTAATTTAACCCTTTTTCTTTTTCTTTGTGGAAATTAGGGGTATATGCCTCATTCAAAGTTTGTTTGTATTTGAATTTTTCAATACTTAAAAGCAAGTCGGTCCCGCTGTGGGACGGATTCAGCTCAAGAGGTTAACCTACAAAATTTACAAACATTATTTCTCAGAAAATATTCCATTCCTAACTTTTGGGATAGTTTTTCGTTGGAATAGTTGGAATAGTAGAACGTTGGAATAGTTTTTTATCTAAATTCGTGCAACAGCTTTCTAAATCCCACCCTTGGAACAGGTATATAGTTCATGACCTAGAACATATAGGCCACTTTTTATCAGACTAACACACAGGCGAAGCTGCGGGCTAAGTGAAATAAATAATACCTTACCCTCAGTGCGTTGCGTTGTTGTCTAATTAATTGCAAGTTTTCAATGAGCCATCTCTCCTCAGCAAGTAGTGCCATTTCCTCGGCATTACTCATCGCCTCCGATGCGTTATAATTATAAACAGTTGTGTCGTTCAATTAGGGCAAACACAAGTCAAAAATAATGATTAATGTAACGGAAGATAATTTATTAAAATGTTATTTTACTTGACTTCTCTGTAAGAGCAAATTATTTTTAATCTGTGCTTGACTTGTAGACATTGTAATCATAGACTATACCTTATAACTGAGATTGTAACCCAGAAGTGATTGTTTAAAAGATTACATACCTACATCCGCAAAAAGATGTATTAAAACAGTGATTTTAATTACATCTTTAAACCATTAAAGCTACGGTTCATTTAAGAGTGACTGAAGCATGAAAAGATGTAGATTTAGAGCCACGGAGACGACTGATGCAGGGTTAAATAAATCAAAAAGAGGCAGAATGACTTTGTGCTTAATTATTGCGATCTCTGAGACGCAGTGGGTGAAGGCCCGTCTTAGACGTAGAAGGTTGCAGGTTCGATTCCCGCTGCGAGATAAATGTTTGTATGATCTGCAAATATTTGTCTCTGGTCTGGGTGTTTTCTATGCATAACATGTATGTATTTACAAAAAAAGTATATACCTACCTAAGTAGTATAATTAATAGTCATGTAGTTCCCATAGTACAAGCTTTGCTTAGTTTGGGGCTAGATGATACTGTCTGAAAAATGACCAGCATTATTATTATTATTATAAGAGTGTTTTAAATCTTCTGTTCGAAAATATTTATAAAATTATCTGTTCATTCAAAAGATTTACTTTGACTTGACTTGACTTTGCTTTTACTGACTGAATTAATCATCAAGCTTCCGAAGCCGGGTAAAGACCGACGGCTATCTACAAGTTACAGACCCATCACACTGCTCTCGACAACAGCCAAATTGTTTGAACGTCTGTTGCTGCGAAGTCTGGCTCCGTGCCTCGTGCACATAAATTATTATACTAGCGTGATACGATTTATCCCATCCGATGGTACATAATTATGTACCTACCAGCCATGGCTTATGCCATACCTCCATCTCGATAGCCATAAAATTAGTGTGATCGCCCCGCAGTACGGATTTCGCAGTCAGCATTCTACAATTCTCCAACTTATGCGAATCCTCGACCATCTCGAGTGCGTGAAATAGCCCCGCACTTTTGCGTTTTCTGAATTCTGATACTTGTGCTGAATTGTTCTAGGTTTGTTCTACAATGTTCCAAAATATTTTTTCTCTAGAGTGAAAATTACAGCAGGAAAATGAAAATAACGGTTTTGGAACCTGGCCCCGCACTTTTGAATTTTCCAAGTTCTGCATTGTTACAAAATATTATACTTCTAAGATGAAAATTAACGTCATAAATCGAAAAAAACTTTTTGGAACTAAGCCTCGCTCTTTTGGATTTTCAAAGTTTTGACCTTAGTGCTGCATTCTTCTAGGTTTGTTCTATATTGTTCCAAAATATTATACGTCTAGAATGAGAATTGACGTCGAAAATCTAAAAAAACAGTTTGGAATCTAGTTGAAAATTGTAAACCCGCTATTTTAGTCGTTTTTCGTGCTAAATTGGTATTTTATCCATTGTTCTGCTGTTGTGCTGTATTGTTCTAGCTTAGTACTAGACTGTTCTACAGTAATACATAACATTAAGTGCTAATTTAGCACGAAAAATTGAAAAAAAACGACAAATCCAAAAGTGCGGAGCCAAGTTGTAAACCCGCTATTTTAATCGTTATTTTCCGTTTTTCGTGCTAAATTCGTATTTTATCCATTGTTCTGGTGTTGTGCTGTATTGTGTTAGCTTAAATCTAGACTATTCTACAGTAAAACATAACATTAAATGCTTATTTAGCACGAAAAACGAAAAAAAACGACAAACCCAATAGTGTGGAGCCTAGTTGAAAACCTGCTATTTTAGTCGTTATTTCAGTTTTTCGTGCTAAATTGGTATTTTATCCATTGTTCTGGTGTTGTGCTGTATTGTTTTAGCTTAAATCTAGACTGTTCTACAGTAAAACTTAATATTAAGAACCAAACTAGCACGAAACACTGAAAAACGATCAAAGTAGCGGCTTTACAACTTGGCCCCGCACTTTTGGATTTTCCACGTTTTGACAGTTGTGCTGCATTGTTCTAGGTTTGTTCCACATTGTTCCAAGGTAAAACCATTCTAAGATGAAAATTGACGAAGAAAATCGAAAATAACTGGTTTCCATCCGATACCTACTAAATTTAAACATATGAATATTCGTGTTTTTTTCATTGTTCTGGGTTGTTCTGGTGTTGTGCTGTATTGTGCTAGCATAGTTCTAGACTGTTCTACAGTAATACATAACGTTATGTGCTTATTATGCACGAAAAACTGAAATAAAGGATATCACCCTAGCGCTCTTTGCGGACGACAGTGCCTTCTTCTCGTCCTCCACAAGCCCAATTGATGCCTCTCGTATGCAACGCCTGTTTAATATTCTGCCTACGTGGTTAGATACGTGTCAATGGGGTATGGGTCAATGCTGGCAAGACGGCCGCGCTCCTGGTCACGCGTCGGCGCACCATCCTCCCACCACTCAAGTTGAGAGGTCAGGATATCAGCTGGCAAACCTACCTACTACCTCGGTGTAGAAATTGATAGATCACTCACGATGAATGCACAGGTGGAGTGCGCGATACGAAAAACACGTGCCATGCTTCGACCAGTCCTAGCCTCCAAGTTACCCCTAAGGACAAAGACGGGGGTCTATGAAACATATATCCGAGCACGGCTAAATTACGCAGTGCCGACATGGTACGCGCTGTGTTCGGCCACAAACCGAAAAAGACTGCAAGCCCAACAAAACATCGCTCTACGAGTGTGCACAGGAGTGGAGCGATACGTCAGGAACGACACGATCGCCCGGGATGTACAGCTGACTAGCGTTGAGAAATCTGTGATATTAGCGCGAAGGATGTTCGATCGCGCCGACAACAGCCACGCTACACTTTTCAACGGGGTTGCTCCTCTGCATTTGCGGCCGCCCGACGGCCAAACTCCCTGGTGACCTCTATCCCGTGAACTCCTGGGCTCACCCAACTTTCCGTTGAATGGCAATACGGATTGCCGACCACCCCAAAGCACAAAATAATAATAATTAACCAATGAAAGCCGCGAAGGCGAGCGTAAAGCCGCTGAAAGGTCGACCTTTAATCGGATAGCCCCAGGGCAAAACCAAGGGGCTGCAGAGTAGTAGCTCCCGAAGTCGAAGCCAGAATAAATAGCTTAGCCCAGGAATAATGCACACGCGTAGCAGCTTCGAAGAGAAGTATGGATCCAAATGGATTGAACCTGCAAGGGATTATTAAGGTAGAGGTAGGGTACCTACCTTCATGTAGGATCATAAATCTTGGAAATGTCAAAGTAACTTTCTATAGAAACTAAAGTGAAACATTCTCATCACAGAGTACTTTTATTTTCATATCAATTTAATAGAATATTTCACTAAATACTTGTAATACTTTACAAATAAAGTTTTCATTCATTCATATAATTAAAAAAAAAGCTTTCATGCAAATGTGGTAGCTAGCCTACCACATTTGCATGAAAGCTTTTTTTTATTGTTTACCTAATGTTTATTGTTTTTAATAATGACTTTTTATTTTCTAATTTATACCCGACATACCCCATTTTATACCTTTTATTTTGAGCCGAAACAGTTAAAGTAAGCTGAAGGCGAATTAAAGTGTCTTTACTCAACTACGAAATACAACAAAATATTTCACATCAATCTCTTTTCACCTTATTCCTTATAAAAAAACTAACGATCCACATCACGATATACTTGATAAACCTAAAAATAGCATATACTAACAATCCAACCAACAAAATAATCACTAATATCACAATATAGACATCTATGAGCAGGCTTTCGAACCATGTGTTGGATTTAGCAGGTAGCGAAGGAGGCGCGGATTTATGTCGAGCTACGTACTCTGTCCAATAGATGGCTGTGTCCATGACTGGTTGGGGCCTGTCATGCCAGAGCCGCGATATCCTTTGCGCGTTCTCTTGCATTCTGAAAATGGTAAAGCAACCAATGAGGCAATAAAGAATGTCAAATGGATCTTTAGTTTATCGTGTAGTACATATTCCCGCGTATTAACCCGGATAAAAAGTAGCTTAGATGTAATTCTAGGTCACGAACTATACTTTTTCCAAATTTTATCCAAAGCGGTCCAGCCGTTACGGAATTGTTAGCAACGCAACAAACATAAAAGATCTGACTTTTATATTATTTATCGTATGAGTCAGAGAGGCACTGAGGGTTTACACTTAAAAAAACACAAAATAATGTTATTATTTATTAAATAACAAAATAATAATGAATTACTTTAAATAACAATTACGAGAGATATTTAAATAGCATATTTAAATATGCAAAGCGACATCTCTCGTCGATTGTACTAAATGTAACTTTAATCATTGAATCAACCCGAAACATCCCAAGAATTTCGACCAAGCTGGTAACGATCTCGTGGTTAGTTGGTATGGCCCCCGCGTACTAATGTCGTGGGTTCGTGCCCCGCTGAGGTTGTTATTTTAGGGATATTATTAAACCGTACAATAACTTACTCAGGTGACGTCAGCTCTCTGATAGCCTTCTCAAAGTTCTCAGAATTCAGGAGATTGAAAAACAGCGTCCTCCCAAGTCCCACTGCCCTGACCGCAGCGGAATTCGAGAACTGATCTCCGAAGAATGGCACTGTGAGGATTGGCTTCCCGCAGTGAGTGGTTTCTGAGATGCTAAGCATTCCTCCGTGAGAGACGAAGGCTAGGACTTTCGGGTGGCCTGAAACCGGACAATAATTTTTTTTCAGAAAAAAAAATCGACCTCAATACCGGGAAGTTCATAAAAAGTCCAATACTAAATTTCATCCCCCACTTTTTCATAAAATTTATATGGGACCACCCTTGAAGTACATTTGTATACTCATTAAAAAAATAATTATTAAAATCGGTTCACAATTTGTGAAGATATTGCGTAGCATATCTTACAAAAAAAGGAAAAACATACAGACGAATAGAGGAACTCCCCCTTTTTCGAAGTCGGTTCAAAATTGGGGGATCAGAGACTACGAGTATGATCTGCAAACAAGCCAAACACCAACCTGTGAATAAGTTTGGTAAGACACGTATGCACAGCTGGACAATACTACGAAGTGTACGAAGGCCCTCGACCCGATGATAGACCAATGACATCTTGAAGGTTGCGGGAAGTCGATGGATGGAGGTAGATCAGGATCGTTTGACCACCCGATCATAGTTTGTTATGGCACATGGATCGTTTCTCTACAAAATATAAGCCTATATTATGTCCGTCCTGCAGTGGACTTTCACAGGCGGTTGATGATGATAATGATGACATACACTTAGACGAAAGCTCCATTAGATGTTTAAATAAAGTTGAAAACAAATGGAGAATACTATGAATTGCTGAAAATCGATAGTGTTTCTTGTCAGATACAAAAAATTGACGAAATGGTCAGTTAAAAAAATAAATATATAAACTGGTTTTGACAAGTTTCTAACGTATTTGTAACTCAAGTTGAGACTGTTCCTACCATTTTACTAGCGCTATCTCAGTCTTAAAAGTTTAACCTTAGATCATTACTTCTACAGAGGTAGAAATTTGTCGGATGAGGCTAAAATGTACCAGATTTAAAGAAAGGATTTATCTACTGGGTTTTAAAATACGTGGCCATCTTATCATTCAATGTAATAAGTAACTACTTACATAGAATATCCAATTGTGGGAACCAGTTCCCTGTCAATATCTTCTCGTCCGTGAACGTCGCATTCTCGTATTTCCAAATGAACTTGTAAGGCAGCCGCTTAAAGGCAGTCAGGAACTGCTGGAGTTTGTGATCAGACATCGAGCTAGCCTTTAGGTTAGACCCGAAACTGACGTAGATAGCTCCATGATGCGCGTCGGCTAGGAACTTTTCTATTTCCTGTAGGGAAGTTTGTATGAGTTTAAAGGGACCAACTGCTTATAGTGCCCTTTGTAGCACGGAATGTTTGCTAGCAGGCGTAAATCGTTTTTCGTAACGTTTCATGAGTCATGACATTCATTAAAGGAGCAATGAATCCACAAATCAACTATTAATTAGGTACATTGGAAAAATAAAGTCATCGACATAGCATTTAGAATTAGCATGGTAAAGTGGCAAGGGGCACTGCAACGCAATGCAGTGTATGAAGGCCTCCCACCTTATGACATGTTAATTGCATCTATCGCCTTTTTATGATGATGAAGTACTGATTGTGTCTACGAGTAAAGAAACTAATGTGTAACTCTTGTCTCCAATAAGTGGACAATCTCACTCTTTGAGTCACACAACTCACCGGAGTAACAGGTTTTGGCGTCCCAACATGGATCCCACCTATTTCCAAGACCTGTGGCGGTAAAACCCGAGCACCGGTCACAGAAAAGTGCTGGTACGC
This sequence comes from Perizoma flavofasciatum, assembly GCA_958496245.1. Lineage (NCBI taxonomy): Eukaryota > Metazoa > Arthropoda > Insecta > Lepidoptera > Geometridae > Perizoma > Perizoma flavofasciatum. The sequence continues at coordinate 3,268,014 of OY292425.1, read as the reverse complement.
GAACATCATTTTAATATTTTCCTTCGCAACACGTTCCACGTCCAACGAGTACTCAGGCAGGTATTTACTGAAAACTCCGCTAATCGTCATTTGCTTCCTCCATCTTCCAAAAGAAGTAAGAAACGCATTGATGAGAACGGCTTCGACTTTGTGTAGAAGGGAAGGATTGGGCCCTGCGTTTGAGAAATAAAACGCATCAGCAGCGAAATCAAAGGGTATACCCAATCGGGAGTAAGACCATGGCATAAGTGTGTGTGAAGTTATGCCAATTATTGGTGCATCGTACAAAGCAGCAGCGTACACCAACCCGCAATCACTTATGAACTGTTCCACGAAGATCACGTCGTATTTGACTCCTTCTGAGAGATGTTCTTTTGCATTCTGATTTACAAAGAGATTCTCACAATCATTCCCCAGCATCTTCGTAACTGTATGCCCGTAGACGTTGCTGAGCCGCTTTATATTTGAGTCAACATGTTCGTAAGATTCTAACGGGTGTCTTGATGCCGTTCTATTGTATGAGTACGCTTCTAGATCGATAAACCTAAGATTCGGTACGGGTGCATCATCGGGGAAATTATTCATAACCGTGACGTGATGTCCTCGGTTGGCCAGCTCGCGAAACAAACACTGGAACGCCATGTAGTGGCTTCGCAAGGGCATGGAAATTATGGCGAGAATTTTAATTGCGAATACATGTTGAGAAACTGTGAGTAGAATGAGAAGTAAAATTATATTCTTTGTCATGTCAGAGATGATCTTTTTGAAGCACCAATAAGTCACACAATTCCTACTATTTTTACAAATCAATGCCGCCAGAGTGCTGGCTGCAAACAAAACAATCACTACTCAGCGACACGAGACGGATTTTTATCATCTATATTATGATGACTCACTGCTATCTTATCTTAAGTACCTAATACACGCATAGTTAACATAGCACAATTTTCAGTCAATAGGTGGGTGCACCGTGAGTATGACAATTATTTACATACCTACATTAGTACATGAATATTAAGGACAAGAACACCAGTGTTTTGATTATTGCAACAGATTTAAGACTTGTCTCGATCGCTATACCGACAGACCTGCAAATCCAACAAGGATACCTACTTACGAGAGCTGGCTGATAAGTTCGCTATTTCTAGTTTTTTGATAAGTTGTAAAACCGCTATTATGATCGTTATTTTAGTCGTTATTTCAGTTTTTCGTGCTAAATTAGCACTTAATGTTATGTATTACTGTAGAACAGTCTAGAACTAAGCTAGCACAATACAGCACAACACCAGAACAACCCAGAACAATGAAAAAAACACGAATATTCATAAGTTGAAATTTAGTAGGTAACGGATGGAAACCAGTTATTATCGATTTTCTTCGTCAATTTTCATCTTAGAACGGTTTTACCTTGGAACAATGCGTAACAAACCTAGAACAATGCAGCACAACTGTCAAAACTTGGAAAATCCAAAAGTGCGGGGTCAAGTTGTAAAACCGCTATTTTGATCGTTATTTTAGTCGTTTTTTCAGTTTTTCGTGCTAAGTAAGCACTTAATGTTATGTATTACTGTAGAACAGTCTAGTACTAAGCTAGAACAATACAGCACAACACCAGAACAATGAATAAAATACCAATTTAATTCGAAAAACTAAAAATAACGACTAAAATAGCGGGTTTACAATTTTCAACTAGATTCCAAACTGTTTTTTTAGATTTTCGACGTCAATTCTCATTCTAGACGTATAATATTTTGGAACAAAATAGAACAAACCTAGAAGAATGCAGCACAAAGGTCAAAAGTTTGAAAATCCAAAAGTGCGGGGCTAGGTTCCAAAAAGTTTTTTTCGATTTATGACGTTAATTTTCATCTTAGACGTATAATATTTTGGAACAATGCAGAACAAACCTAGAACAATCCAGCACAACTGTAAAACTTGGAAAATTCAAAAGTGCGGGGCCAGGTTCCAAAACCGTTATTTTCGTTTTTCAGCTGTAATTTTCACTCTAGAGAAAAAATATTTTGGAACATTGTAGAACAAACCTAGAACAATTCAGCACAAGTATCAGAATTCAGAAAACGCAAAAGTGCGGGGCTAACTTCACGCACACGCGAAGGCGACCCCCGCTTGGGACGTCTAATAACGGTAGTGACTGAAGAAAATGAAAAAAGTAGCCACAATAATGCTGGCCGATCAAATAGTTCAATTGTGGCACATAACAGAAGAGTTGCAGATTAGCAAAGAAGGAATTGGAGAAATTTTACATCAGCTTTTGAATATGAAAAAAAAAATTGTGTGCGTTGGGTTGGGTAACGAAAATGCTCACGCCGCTTCACAAGCAACGACGACACGACAGTTGCACGGATTTTTTTTATGTTAGACGGGGAAAATTTGTATGCCGTTTGTGATCGTATCGATCACCTGCCTAAGGGAACTACGATCAATGGTTAATATTATGCAAATTTATTAACTCAAGCTTGTGAGACAGTTCTCCAGAAAAGGCGTGGCAAGTTAGCGCGTGGAGTGCTCTTTTTGCAGAACAATGCGCCAGTGCACACGCCGCGCTGTTCTGCAAAGGCCTTAAAAGACACTAGCTTCTCAGAAAAAGAACATCCTCCCTACAGTCCAGACCTAGCTCCCAGCAACTTTTTCCTTTTTTCCAATCTGAAAAAGGACTTACGGAGCCGGAGATTTTCAGATGATAATGAAATGATAGCCGCCTTAAATCGGCATTTTGAAGACAAAGATATTGAATATTTTTTGGTAGTATCGAACTTGACTTTTTTTTTATAAGTATCTACCTAGGTACCTTATCAGCTGCCCCTCGTAAGTAGGTAGGTATTAGATAGGTGAATTATTTGATAGTTTACAGCTTACATCTGGCACAGTTTTCGGCACGCCAACATGAATCCCAGCAATCTCAAGAAGCTGCGGTGCCAAGGGTCGAGCTCCCGTCACCGAGTAGTGCTGGTACGAGAACATCATCTTCATCCGGGTCTTCGCTTCCTTCTCAATATCCAGCGCGCGGTTCGGCAGTTTGCTGGTAAACACTTCATAAATGCTTCTTTGAAAGTACCAGCGCCCGAGCGTGGTGAAAAACAAGTTCACCAGAGTCGTTTCCACTTTCTGAAAGAGCGAGGGGTTGGGCCCGGCGTTTGAAAAATAAAACGCATCCGCTGCGGCATCGAAAGGGATCGCAAAACGTGGGTATGCAAAGGGCAGCAGAACGTGTGAGCTGATGCCAATGATAGGAGCGTCGTAGAGAGCTAGTGCGTAGGCCAGCCCGCAATCTCCCATAAACTGTTCCACAAATATCACATCGTACTCGTGAACTTGCGCGCGGTGCGCGACGGAATTCTCGCTTGTAAACAAAGTTTCACAGTCGATTTTGTTGTTACTAGCTGTTAGAGTTACATGTCTCAATATATTATACCAATGCATGTACGAATCGTTTATTGTCTCGTAGACTTCCAACGTCGGTGTAGTGCCTTTAACAACGCTTTGCAGATCAACGAACTTTAAATTGGGAGGTGGATTCTTATCGGGAAAGTTGTTGATCACTGTCACGTTATGCCCTCTGATTGCGAGTTCATGGAAGAGCGTTCTGAAAGCCATATAGTGGCTTCTGAGGGGAAAGGACGCGATTGCAAGAATATTTAATGCGTACGCATGATGTGATAGTAAGAGGAGAGTGAAGGCTATTTTATATGCGGACCCTGACATGACGGAAGGTCAATATTTCCAACAGCGGGGAAAAAAATGCAATTTGCGTTAGGAACCGGTGCATGCGGGACCGCGACCCGCAATCTACTGACTCACTGACGGACGAATGAAACGATGAGGACAATTCTATTGGAAATAAATCACGAGATTCATAGAACAAGTAATAGGTATATACCTACCTAAATTAAATATCTACCTACTTGTCATGCATTTATTATTTGTTTAGCAAATATATAGAATAGACGAACATGTAGGTAGGTACCTAACCGTTTTTCTTAACCTATAGTGGGAAGTATCTAGTGAAAAAGATGAATATAATAATAAAAAATATGCAAGTTTATATTTACCTAACATTTAAAATAAGATTATTACATTGTATGTCATGTAATTAATAAATAAACAAACTAATTAACAAATAAATATGATGGTTTGGTATCTAAAAAGCGCCCTCCATCAAAAGATACAGTAATTAAATTGCTGTAATCAGTGGTTTCTTAAATTTATTTGCGGGTACCACCGGAATATCTTAGTTGTAATCATACTTAATGGTAAATAAATATATTTGTATTTTGTATTTGTATTTAACGCGATATACAATATGAACTTAATTCTTAACAAAAGCCAATAATAAATAGCTTTCTTTGTGTAACTCAACAACAATAATAATATTGTTTGTGCCTATAGATTTAATGCTTACTTATAAATAATATTAAACTATTGTTAAGCTAAACAGTTGTTCTGTTGTTTTCTTCTGTTTAATTTGAAATAACATACTGAACGAAAAAGTGTTTAGTTATAGGACTGTTTCATAATATGTACAAGCAAGACTCTCACTTCCTTCCCAAATTAATCATACGGAATAAAATTAACTATGTAATTTCAATTCAAATGTCAAATTTATTTCCATAAATATTATGAGAAATATTAAATGTATGTGTCCCAATAATTAAGATACATTCATACAACTATGTACAAGTAGGTATTTACAAAAAAGACAGATGAAACAGCTAGCTATCTAAAGACCGTTGCAAACGATCTATAGATAGTTCAACTGATCCAGATCACTACCAGACAGAAGCGTTCCGAAAATACTGGGCGCATAAATTAAGATTCAGCGGGACTCGAACTAGCATCTTCGCATAAATTCTTCAGGTGAGGTTTGCACTTTAAAAAAATGGGAATTTTATTAAAAACAAGAAACGCAGCAAAACAGCTATCTTACAAATACCTACACAATGCTGCTTTTACAGGTACATTGTTACATAGATTCAAGGTCTCATCAAACACACATTCCCTTCACTTCTTTGAGCCTGTGCACACGGCTTATAGAGAACGCGCGTTCGCAGCTTTGTACAAGCTTTAACAGGTGTCCCAGGACAAGTATTCTAACCCAAAAGGCGGTGATTCTGCCCATGAGTGTGAACCAGTTTTCCTTCACTTCTTTGAGCCTGTGCACACGGCTTATAGAGAACGCGCGTTCGCAGCTCTGTACAAGCTTTAACAGGTGTCCCAGGACAAATATTTTAACCCAAAAGGCGGTGATTCTGTCCATAAGCGTGAACCAGTTTTCCTGAAAAATAAGTCGGTATTTCCAAAACTTTATTTACTGAACCAAAAATTTGTTGTACACAACAAATTTTTCTGTGCTTGTAGTTTTGACTGTGTGCCAACGGCAATGCTAAGGCTAGAATTAAACGAATAACATTATTCGTTTAACAGTTGTAGTATAATATTATGTGTAGAATAACCACCTTTCAGGATCGTATAGGTATTCTGGGACACCGTGTCTATACAGAGTGCCGTGTATGCTCTATAGCAGATTATTTGCGCCTGTATTGATTACAACGCGAAACAGAAGCGAAGTCACACCACGATTGTATCGACGAAAAATCGCGTTTGTAGCGATACAAATTGTATCCAGTTTGCAGCGCGTATAAAAAACGCCGTGTGAATAAGCCCTCAATGTTCTCATATAAAACATGTAGTGGTTCATTAGAACAATCTCTTCTGAACGATGTAAAGACACACAGCTAAGAAGAACAGGAATGCAAAGAACATGATAACTTTGTCCGTGAATTCCCGCCGGCCGTACTTCTTCAAAAGCTTGCTGGACTGAGTTATGCTGCCTGCAGTATTCTCCAGTTCTGATTGTGTACCCTGGAATACAAACTAATTATATGCCTCGTAATAATACATTATAAACATACACCCTACTACTATCCTACTAATATTATAAACGCGAAAGTTTGTGAGGATGGATGTTTGTTACTCTTTCATGCAAAAAGTACTGAACGGATTTCGATAAAACTTTACAGTAATATAGCTTATACATCAGAATAACACATAGGCTACTTTTTATACGGGTACCACGCGGGCGATGCCGTGGGCAGAAGCTAGTTAAACATAAAATAATGCTGGTCATTTTTTCAACACAGCATCATCTAGCCCCAAGTAAGCAAAGCTTGTGTTATGGGCATTATGTACTTATACTTGGAATTCGGAGAACTTGCCCCTGGGGAACTACACACGCGGTGCATCCCAGTTATAACTGGGATTGTATCAAACTAAAAAAAACCCCTTATGGAGCCGATGATACTAAGGACAGCGGGAATAAGCAAATTTTTTCTACATTTCTCTTTTTTTTTTATTCAATCATGTTGTCCCTCGCTGTATTATTTGTGGATAACTTACATGTACTGTGGAGCTTGACTGCACTAAACTATCCAGGGTGTTTTGGCTTTTCTGTGTTGTATCAGCTAGTTGTCTGCTGATTGACAGCAGTTGCTCTGTAACTCCTGAAACAAAATCCATTATTGTTAAACCAAAATAGCAAGTACCTAATGATTTTGGTAATGGTAAATGCGCCTATTCCCACTTTATTGTAAGCGTCTGTTTTCTTTCGAAGATGTGTTTGTGAGCTTCTTTTTTATGTGCTAATCTGGATCACGTATTCATCTTGATGCATCTTTTTATTCAACTATTGATAGGCGATAGAGCTCGGAAACTGTTACGGATGGACTAACCCAAAAACATTGCAATGCATCCTCGACCAGCGACCAGAACTACAAGTCGTGCTATCTAAAAGCGATATATTTTTTCCGTTGCGTCTCAGCCGACTACTCGCCCACCGCGCCATTGAGGTTGACAAAAGTACTTAAATAGTTAATACCCATAATAGCCTTCAATAATGCTGAGTTAGTTCCAATTTTTTCCTAAAGGTGACAAACGGGAATGATCCAAAAAGTCTTACCTGAAGACATGTTGAGCAGTCCATCTCTATCAACCTTTGGCTTCCGATTCCTCAGTTCTGTCTCAGGAGCCTCTTCTCGTTTCATCAGCTCCCGTCTCTGGGCCTTCTCAACAGTAAACATGCTTGTGATGTTTGCTTCTTTAAACTCTCTTAGGAGGCTGGAAAAACCACACTTTTCATTAGATAGATAAACATTAATTGCCACCCAATGCAAAGCGGGACGATGTTGATGGGCATCTGGAATGTGGCCTGTGGCAACGTTCAACCACGAGGAGTGAAAGGAGGGTAGGGAGGCCTTTGCCCAGCAGTGGAACAAAAAAAGCTACATATTGCAGCATAAGTGCATTCTCTCCACTAATGGGGAGATGGCTATTCTCAATTTCACTTTTAGTTCATCATCATATCCCATTTTACCTGGTATAGAAATAAAGTAGTATTTTGATATTGCAAACTTGTTACCTAGCCAGCTGCTGTCTCTGTGATTCCAGCTCCGACACATACTTTGCATCGTTAACATCTTTGCAGTAAAGTTCTAAATTTCCTAGTTCCTCTCTCAATTCAGCTAGTTTAGCTCTTCCTTTTTCATTGAGCTGATTCAATGTTGCCATTGAATCTTTACATTCCAATATATCCTGTCAAGCAAATAAGGTAATTTACAGAAATTGTACATAGAAAAATTATGTAATATAATTGTCACATGTATAATCCCTATCATGGACATCCTACGATCTATACTCAGTATGTAGATTTGTGAGGTTACTAAGTAAGGGTAGTCAGAGGCATGTTCAAACATTTTTGTTGACAGTTTTGTACAGACTACTGACTACTGTATAGCATGTCATTTTTCAAGCCCATCATCACAACATTATGTGTAGGTAAATAGTGAACTTATTTTCAGATTACTAGAGGAACCTTTATTGTATCTGCAAAATAAACATTAAGGTAAGCCAGAGTGTATGCACTTAAACTGTATAGTTTAAGTGCTATCAATTGACCACAATTAAGTTATCTATTTAGCTATGCAGTCACCTACCTATTTATAAGACAATAGCAGTGTCATTGTTAACTATACAGCCTAAGTAGGAGCCACCTACACCTTATGAAAAATTACCCGCTAGAGGCTTTTCTGCCTTCTGTTGATAAGTTTCATAGTGTCCAGTACTTTAATGAAAGTAATGCGCTTCGAAAAGCTTCGTCTATCTTCGGAAATGGGAAACTAGGGCCATATAAAACTTCATGCACTTCAGTACCTACAGTAGACTTTGGAAGTCAGTCTTCAGATTTTTTCATTTTCTACGAAATAATTTCAGCTACCAATGATTTGAATGCATAAAAGTCTCTTACCTGAATGACTGCTTTCACTTCAAAGTGATGTTTTGCCAATATTTTTACGAAACTTTGGTAGTTTTGATCCGGATTTGATAACTTTGTTAACATCTTCTGGAAGGCTTCTTTATTATGGAAATCAAGTGTTTTAATATTCATCGTGTAAATCGATGCTTGTTAAACACAAAATCTAATAGAGTATCGTTCGTATCCCTATCTGCGGACTACAAAATATATTGCTGAAAATATAGTCCATGGATTGGTAAACATAGACAGAAACGCAAAAGATAAATTTTACTGTGACCCACAGATAAAAAATTTTTTGCTCCTGTGACGACACAGCACAGTAGGCATGGAAATAATTGCTACTTTTAATTTTATTACCTAATTAAAAAATCATCAAATGATGATTTTTTTGCTGCTTTTACAAATGTAAAATTTCACAGGCAATGATTTTCATTTCGATAGATTTAGAGATAACTACTGAAATCTGCTACAAATCATCACAATAAAAACAGAAATTTACGTTAATACGATTAAAGTTAATAAATTAACCTACTCTGAAATGCCAATCACGGTCAAATGACTCGTAAATAATAAGCCGCATCGTTTGACGACGCATCAGCATATTATGTACCCACCCATGTTTCGCTCATTCTAGTACGCCATAATCTCGCTCACGAGGACCGACGTCGTGCGCCGCGGCGACGACGACGACAGGTTTTACCGACCGATGTCCCACAATGAAATCCGAAAGATCTGATTTAATTTATATCAGCTGTGATGTTTAGCAGTCTGAGCGGAGAGAGTAGCAGGTGTGACGTTATGAAAACTTATATCATTTATTTCATGCCTAGTCTTGGCAGCATCTACCTATCTAGCTAGCCATTTAGGCGCAGACATAACTCAACTTATATTTATCTATATCTTTTTTCATTTTCTAAATCTTATGTCACAGAGCATAGAGGAAATAACCACTATGTTACAGACTTCTAGAGATGTAACGCATAATATAGGCATTTTAGGCAAACAAACAAAGCTCTGTCCAGAGAAAAAAACAATGCGTTTCGTGCACCTCAAGTCAATATTTTGTGGAGGAACAAAAATGGCATGATCCTTCCTGGTTAGTTTTAAACCACTAAAATAGATGAATCCACAAGAATTGTATCAAAGTTGTTTTTTACCAAACTAGATGTCGCCACTAGAAAAAATTATCGATGCGTTTTGGCGCAATGGTAACTACTTGAGTGGATTTATGAATAAAGTAAGAGTTTTCTGGACAACAGTGTGTTTTAATAGTTACTATACAACCATTGGACCTTCTACCCGGATATAGTTAGTGAGTGAAAAATAGTGAGTGAAGTGTTGCACGGATTTCAGTGAATGGATTACAGTGTTCGGATCACAGTGTTGGACTGGTAACCGTGAGTTAGTGAGTGAAGTGTTGCACGGATTTCAGTGAATGGATTACAGTGTTCGGATCACAGTGTTGGACTGGTAACCGTGAGTAATAGACTTAGAAAAGTGAACTCTACTTTCAATAGTGTAATAACTCTGTATTATTTTCGTGTTTCTTGGACTTAGACAAGTGATGTATCTTGGACTTTTATATATTTGAGTGTAAATCGAACTTAGAAAAATCACATCATAATTTGAACTCATAAAAAATAGTTTGGAACATAGTGGTTTTGTAGAACAAATATAAACTTTTATGCGTCAACTAAACAGATAATAACTTAGAAAAATGGAAGAACTTCAAAATTGTCAGATGGAAACATACAACAACATTAAAAAATTATTAGAAAATTTCAAAAAATGTCCAAAAGAGCGCTTGACTAAAGCATATTTAGAAACTAGACTAGAAATACTAGAATCCTACTGGGTAAAATTCCAAAAGACACATGACGCTTTAGTGGCAGCTTCTGCAGAGAAAAGATTGCAAATAAGCTACTTCACAAACAACACAAGCGATGACTGCTTAGAATGCTATTTGGATTTGAAAACCCGTTTAAAGGAAAAGTTCCATGCTCTTGATGACATAATGAAACCAGTTTCTAAAGAAATATCGATAGATAGCCGTTCAAATAGTCCAGTATGCAAAGTGAAGCTACCTCCCATTCAAATCCCAAAATTCTCGGGTGAATACAAAGACTGGATTTCTTTCCACGACCTGTTCAAATCTCTAATTCACGATAATGCCACTTTGAGCAAGGTCAACAAATGCCAGTATCTCAAGTCCAATTTGCATGGAGAAGCTGAAAATTTAGTTCGACAAATTCCTGTCACAGAAGCTAGTTACGAAATCATGTGGGAAACACTAAAGAAAAGATACAATAATCGCAGACACATCGTTAATTCATACATAGGAAGATTGCTTAATCAGAAAAAAGTCACAAACGAATCACCAAAGGCTATTAGAGAGATCCTAGACATAACATCCGAATGTTTGACATCGTTGAAAGCCATAGACATCCCTACAGATAAATGGGACGACATAATAGTATACACTGTAATACAGAAACTAGATACAGAGTCACATCGACTATTCGAGCAACGCATAGAAACACTGGACAGGCTGCCAACTTGGAAAGACTTATCTGAGTTTTTGGAGTTACGATTCAGAACCCTAGAAGCAGTCAAATGCAAAGACACTCAACCTCACTTCAGAAATGCAACAACCGTAAAAAGTTTCACCGTAAGCACGACCACTCCGATGAACTGCGCGTATTGTAATGCTGATCATAGAATCTATTCATGCAAGAATTTTAGCCAACTAGAAGTCAATGAACGACAGCAATACATTCTGAAGCATAACATGTGCTTCAACTGTTTAAGGAAGGGTCACTCTGTGGTAAATTGCACTCAATCATCGTGTAGAAAATGTGGCCGCAAGCATCATACCCTGTTACATGGATACTGCGTGCCAGCTGGTTCCACCACAAACACATCACTGTCGCAAACCTCACAAGTCAACCAGATAGTAAACACAGCAACGATAGAAAACATAGAAAGAAACAACACCCCCCAGAAAACATTCATAGAAACAAACAACATAGATAGAAACAACATAGATAGAATCACCATGAAAGCTTCCATAGATACCTCACCGGTAATACTAGCAACTGCACTCGTCGCAGTGCAATCACATAGAAACCATAGCATCCACACCCTTCGCGCACTAGTCGATCAGGGATCACAAGCATCACTGATTACCGAAGGGGCGTGCCAAGAATTGGGTCTTAAGAAATCACCTATCCAAGGAAACATAGTAGGCGTTAGTTCAAATAACACAGTCACCAAAGCACTCGTAGGGTTTGAAATAATGTCAAGACACGATCCAAAGACGAAAATCAAGGTTAATGCGTTCGTATTGAAGAATCTGACTTCACACATACCTCAGCGTGCGCATTCAGTTGATTGGCCACAACTTAATAGTTTACAACTAGCGGACCATACATACACATATCCAGGTCGCATAGATCTTCTCTTGGGAGCAGACATCTTCGCCGATATCATTCAACAAGGTTTAATGGTTCATAGAAATGAGGAAAATTCACTTGTGGCACAAGAAACCTCTCTAGGTTGGTTAATCTCTGGGAACAACAAGAAAACTGATAGCCAACAAACAATAGTTTTCTCTCATCATGCAAAAATAGAAATAGACACAGCACTCCGTAGATTCTGGGAACTTGAAGAACCTGTCCCTGGAAAAAAGATAATGACAAATGATGAGAAGAAATGTGAAAAACATTACAAAACAACACATAGAAAAACCATGGAAGGAACGTATGAATTGCGATTACCTTTTGCTGTTGATCCTCCTGACCTGGGTGAATCAGCATCCATAGCACTGAAACGACTAGCCTCAGTAGAGCGTAAGTTTAAGGAAGATCCAGGCTTACAAAATAGATACATAGAATTCATGCAAGATTACCTAGATCAAAACCACATGGAACCTGTTTCGACAACAAGTAAACCAAACAATAGTACCTACTACTTGCCTCATCACGCCGTAATAAACGAGCAGCATCTCACCACCAAACTTCGCGTTGTCTTTGATGCATCTGCCAAGACTAGTAATGGAAAATCACTGAACGACAATTTGTTAATCGGGCCAACACTTCAAAGTGACCTGAGAGACATAACACTTAGATGGAGAAGACATGCTATAGTTATCGTGGGAGATATTCGCCAAATGTACAGGCAAATAAGCATAGAAGAGAGTGATAGAGACTATCAAAGAATTGTTTGGAGATGGAATTTAGATGAGCCAGTCAAACATTATAGATTATCGACAGTTACTTATGGTACTTCATGCGCGCCATATTTAGCCATAAAGACTTTGAAACAGCTAGCGAATGATGAAAAGGGAAACTTCCCAGAGGAAGTTGTCAATGCTCTCTCATCTGACTTCTACGTGGATGATTTATTGTTTGGAGCTCCAACAATTGACAAAGCCATCGCATTAAAAGAAGATCTAGTGAAACTTCTAAAAAAAGGAGGTTTCATATTACACAAATGGGCATCGAACTGTCCATCAATAGAAAGCTCAACGCAAAGCAAACGAAAAATCTTGAGCATAGATTGGAACGATAGATCCGATAGGTTTGTACTCAAGTTTGAAATGAAGGATAAAAAACACGAGAAACCAACAAAACGAACTATTTTACAAGACATAGCCAAGCTATACGACCCTGCCGGTTGGTTAGCTCCCATAGTAGTCAGAGCCAAAGTTTTTCTGCAGAAGTTGTGGGCAGAAAGTCTAGATTGGGACGATCAAATTCCTGAAATAATGGAGACGGAATGGTTGACATTTCGTAGAAACTTATCTAACATGCCAACAATAGAACTAGATAGATGGATGGGCATGACAGATAACACATTAGGCATAGAAATCCATGGATTTTCCGACGCATCAAACATTGCATACGCCGCAGTTGTCTATTGCCGAATTATCCTATCTAACAGCATTAAAGTCACGATGATAGAAGCTAAAACAAAAGTGGCACCAGTGAAGAAGATATCAACACCGAGATTAGAGCTTTGCGGAGCGGTGCTGCTGGCGAAACTACTAGATAGAGTTGGAACCGCACTTAACGTTCCAGCCAAAGACATCCACGCTTGGACAGACGCAACCATAGTGTTAGCTTGGTTGCAGCGACCTTCCAGCTACTGGAATACCTTCGTAGCAAATAGAGTGACAGAAATCACCAATAGAATAGACCCAACTAGATGGCATCACGTAGCGTCGCAGGACAACCCGGCAGATGTGGCTTCCCGTGGAATCTGTCCACTTGAGCTGCAGTCACACGAGTTGTGGTGGAACGGTCCACCATGGCTCCGAGACCGTCGCGAACTACCTGTGAAAGACATAAGTGAAATAGTTAATCCCACTGAGGATGAGAAAAGATCTCAAGTGAAAGTGCAATGTAGTGTAGTCGTAGTACAAGAACCTGAAAAGGAAATAGACATTATTAATAAACATTCAAATCTTAACAAATTAGTAAGAGTAGTAAGTTATTGCCTAAGATTCTATTACAAATGTAAAGCTAAAGCTAGAAAAGAAACCTTACCTGTGTACACTCCTTACCTGAACTCCGTGGAAATGCAAGGAGCGCTGAGCCGCTTGATACAATTGTCTCAATGTTCTGAAAGCATCGATGAAAGGAATATTAAAAATCTGAATCCATTCATTGATGATGATAAAATCTTAAAGGTAGGAGGCCGTATTCAAAATGCACGGTGTCGTATAGAAACCAAACACCCGATAATATTAGCTAAAACTAGTAGATTGGCTTACCTGATTGTAAAGGAAGCACATTTCAAAACTCTTCATGGTGGAGTTCAGTTGATGCTAAACCTAGTAAGAAATAAATATCACATCATTGGAGTTAAGCATGTTATAAAAAAGATAATTAGAGAATGTGTAGCTTGCTGTAGAAATTCAAAGAAACCTGTAACTCAATTGATGGGAAACTTACCCTTAGACAGAGTCACTCCACAGAGACCATTTCTAGTTAGTGGTGTAGACTTTGCGGGACCAATAATCTTGAAGTTACTTAGTGGACGCGGATCTAACAAAACTCAAAAGGGCTATATTGCTTTGTTCATTTGTACTGCAACTAAGGCAGTGCATATCGAACTCGTCACAAGCCTAAGTACAGACTGTTTTATGGCTGCTTTTCGTCGCTTCACGGCACGCAGAGGACATTGTAGAAAACTGATTAGCGATTGCGGGACAAATTTCATAGGCGCCACTAAAGAGCTTGAGATTATGTTCAATAAAAGCAAGAGTTATGTAACTGATGAGATAGCAGAATTATTAGCACTAGACGGAACGGAATGGCAATTCAACCCTGCTGGAGCCCCTCATATGGGCGGATTGTGGGAATCAAATATAAAGTCAATTAAGAGACACCTATACCGTGTTCTTGGTGACACTAAATTGACTTATGAAGAATACTCAACTTTGCTGTATCAAATAGAAAGCTGTTTGAATTCTCGTCCATTGACATCATTAGATGACGACAAAGAAGGTACCACCATAGCTTTAACACCTGGTCACTTCCTGATCGGTGAAAATCTGATAGTAGTTCCGGATGAAAATCTTGAAAAAACATATGTACCGTACAATAAACGATGGATTTACCTACAGAAACAATTGCAATCATTTTGGCGTCAATGGAGTCAAGAATACTTAGTTAATTTACAAAAACGTCAAAAATGGACAAGTATTCAAAGTAACCTGAAAGTCGGTAACATAGTTTTAGTTAGGGATGAAAGATTGCCACCAACCAAATGGTTGATGGGTAAAGTAATTGAAGTACATCCTGGAGCAGACGGTTTGATTCGGGTAGTAAGCCTTAAATGTAAAACCTCAATATTGAAGAGACCTATTCACAAATTGTGTTTGTTACCCACTGAAACCGAATCTGAAGATGTTAGTTCTTAAGTTAGTTAGTATTTAGATTTAATTAGTAAACAAGAGTTTACAGTCCACTTGTTAAATGCTATAATTGTAAGCTAAAGTGCCTATTTTATTTGTAACCCCTCTCATAGCAGTTTAGTTATCAAGTTAAGTTTTAATTGTTTATGTAAATTTTTAGTTGTTTTTCTACCTTGATTTGTTTAAAAGTTCTGACGTACTTTGAGAGGGCGGAATGGTTAGTTTTAAACCACTAAAATAGATGAATCCACAAGAATTGTATCAAAGTTGTTTTTTACCAAACTAGATGTCGCCACTAGAAAAAATAGAACGCGCTATCGATGCGTTTTGGCGCAATGGTAACTACTTGAGTGGATTTATGAATAAAGTAAGAGTTTTCTGGACAACAGTGTGTTTTAATAGTTACTATACAACCACTTCCTATAGCTTCATACTTACCACAGGTAAAAAAATGTTTGTTACTTGCCTATACGTTAGTATCCTAGTATGTGGCTGCCTAAGGGAAATAACGACGTATCTAGCTATACCTTGGTATTTTCCTGCTACGCCCATGTACAAGACATTTTGCTTTTTTTTATCGTTCTGACAATGATATTTAATATTTTTGTAACTGACATATTTTGTGCAAAGCACGCATCGCTCAGACTTTTAATCACATATTAGGATATCACTTATTAACTTACCTGACTAAATCACTTACTTGATACGTGTTAACTGCATTAAGGCAAGAGGTTGTTTGTTTTTTAGTTACCATTTAAACGGTAAAACAGTTTGAGAACTTATGTAGGTACTTTATTTAACCGATCCATTTTTTTTCCTTCACCAATTCCTTAGTTTCGTTACCGCCTTGAGCGCTCTCCGATGTGGTACAGAATAGGTATAGTCCGGCTTACCCCTGATGCTGCACTTCCATGAGTTGTATTCATAGTTTATCTACCCTGCCTTCAAACTATTATTTATATGTATAAGTGCCTATAGATATAGAATTATATATATTAAGTAAATGTGATTAGATACCTACATAAAATAATATTGTATCTATTATAGGTATGTTGATAAAAAAATGTAGCAAGCTTACCGCCAATCACAACAAATTGGGTTGGCTGGTAGAAAATGCTTCAGCATTAAGTCCGCCTATGGTTCACTTTTAATTCAATGTGCAATAAAGAGTTAATAAAATATCCCTGCAGATTTGAGATGTGTTCTATAACAACTGTTAAGATATAATAAATAACTGATCCAGTGATGTTCTTGTAAGTAAAACACATTTTTACTAGGTCAGGTACCTAGGTAGAATGAAATTTATTGTGTAAGCAAGATTAATTTAACGCAAATAACATACTAGGTACCTACTACAAAAACGTTTAAAACACACTAAGAACTAAACATCAAGATCACAATAGAGAAACGCTTACAAATGTTCTTGTTGAAGATAGGTATGTACGTAGGTATAAGTATGTACCTACTTACAAAATGCAGCTTACTTACCTATATTATTCTATATACATACCTCTGGGTTGGGCTCGCGCTGCGCCGCTGCCGAAAGTAGGTAGTAGGTAAAGAACTTCTTTGTGGGTGAAGAGTTAAGTAGGTAGGTACTTCATTGTTGTGATCAAAATAATGAAGTACTTACCTAAGGAGTACCTACCTAACTACTACCTACCTAAGGCTTCAAGTATCCTGGCGTTTATTTAATCACCCACCTACGTACCTTCAAAAACGGACTCCAAAATCGTATTTTGACACGTTGGACAGTTTTTCCCTACCTAGGTATTCTGTTTCATTATGAATCCTCTACAACAAAACCAACATTCTGTTAATTATTGTATGCGTCATAGTTAGCGCCTAAAAACAATGTATGGTACGATTTTCTTCCTATTAATCTCTTCCGGCAGGTAGGACACCGTGGTACCGTACTGATTGCCCGCTTTAAGCACCGCTCGCAGAACACGTGACCACAATTGGTCGAGACCGCGGCCCGACAATGCAAGTTGTCGAGGCAGATAGGGCAACGAAGCAGTAAGAACGCAGCAAGTCCTTTGTCCTGAAAATATATTTTAAAAGCATCTTTACATAGATACTTAATGCAATCTAGAATATGCTATCTGAAAGTGCATGTGAAAATTGTATTATGTAAGGCAGCTCGCACATCAATTAGGTAGGTAGGTATGCTTTCTACCACCAGCCTTTGCTAATATTGCTTGCGGCAGTTTGCATGCCTTGCTTGTCTTGTCATATCGTTCAACGGACTGTCGATTACAGTTTCTATGCCATGTAAGTAGGCTTTCGATCGAGCCCATAATATAATGGCCTAAAAACCTCGGACAACAGACAGCAGCTTATAGCGGACTGCTTATTACCTATATCCGATTTATTATGACAGAAACTTTGATCAACCATTGTTAACCAGAATTTAGAGGGTAAGAACGTGGAGAATTCATTCAGGGTATTCCAATGGGCGGAGACAGGTCGGTTTACCTACCTACCTACTTTTTAGGGTTACCAATATAGACACAGTGATGGTCTAAGCTGAGTTAACAACATGTCAATTCGGTCACCGTCTCGATGTATTTCGATGAGTTTGTAAATAGACCCTCGGCGTTTTGTTAACGACCATCTCGTCGTATCGACTCACCTTAGATGAGGCCTTTGATATAGTTTTTTTGACTGCTTTAGCTTTCGTCTGCTTTTTTGCTCTCAGGCTAGGCGACATGGTCTCACACGAGTTAGTTATAATTTAGTTCTGCTGCACTGGTTTTGATTTCCGCTCCGGTTCTCCAGTGGGTAGATTGTAACGAGCGAATAATTTCACTGATAATTTGAAAAAGTCTGCAAGGTTTATTTTTATGGATGGCTGATGGGGCGATTTTGGTTGGTTGACAGTCGTCTTGTTTCTCACACAGATTAAAAAATTACTCTTTCTAAGTTTCGGTATGTACCTACCAAATTGCGCGATGTATTTTTTTTCAAAAGATGAAAATAAATTGAAGATACCTAACTTAATAATTTTCTATGCGCTTTACTAAGTAGGTAGGTAGATAAAGAGTGTCGTTGGATTGAGGTCATGGGCGCTTATTTTGGCATTTTCATCATTTTAAAGGTCTACTTATCTACTTAGGTGTAGATACTGTTTTGGGGTTGACAATTGTTTGGCAATGAAGTACCCTGATTCTAATATTATTAAATTTCATGATGATTTATTGATTCTTCAGATAGGTTAAAAAGTTAAACATTTACTGATTTGTAAAGAAATTTAAACAGGTAAGGTTAACTTTACTTACATACTTTAATTTAATTTAATAATGTTTTGTGAATGATCCTAATCCTTAGTGTTACTTACCTGAAGGTTAACCTACAGGAGCTTAACCATGAAGTCTTATAGCGATTCAATTCAGGCAAAGATGTCAAATCCCGCTTTGCGAATGACAAAGCTTTAGCTACGCCATAGCGTCCTGAATCGCAAAACAGAAAGTGACATTTTTGCTTGAACTGAATCGCTATAAGACTTCATGGTTAGGCCCCTGGTATGTAAAACTAAGGATTAGGATCATTCACAAAACATTATTAAATTAAATTAAAGTTTATATATGTTGCATATTAATGACTACCTACGCTATTGTATTAGGTTAAGCCTAAAATTAATTGTTTTTGACCCCAGGGTGATGACAGGGTTTTGGCGCGAAGCAAATAGAAACGCATCATCGACGTAAGTATTCCCAAGTAGTAGGAGTATTCCCAAAAATAGTACGAATTTTTAGAGCACCATACATACATATCACACCTTACCTATTACTGAACTGCTTTGGTTGGTACTCAATTTGGGAATAGTAAACATATTAAAAACTTTTCCCAAAAATAGGACCTACAAAGAAGTGACTTCTAGTAATAGGTTTTTCGTTGTTTTATTCATATAATGTACATCCTTCATTAATTACATATAATCAATTTATCAAATTAAACAATTTTTTTATAATGTATGTGTGTTGATCATAAAAATAAATTAAACTTTTTAGGTGATCTTAAAATTTGTGATATTTTTGGGTATAGAACACCAATTTTCTCATCATCATCAACGTCGCGTCGTTCTCATCAGTCAGCCATTGCTTAGAATTAGAGCCCTCTTTTAGGCCACAGGCTCTGCCTTCAGTGGAATAAAACTACCATACAGATTTTATTTTTATTTTAATTTAAGATACTTGGGTATCATAATATTATTGATAATTTAGGTACCTAAGCACATTTTGTTTACGAAAATCCTTCATGAATAAAAGTTATTTTGGTATTTGTGTTTCTAGAAGTTTCTGTGCATTTGTTTCGTAATAACTTAACTAGTTTCTTTGGTCCACAGCAAAATAAGTTTAAGCGATTCCTGAAAAAAAATAAAAATGTTCTTAATAGGTAGATAGTACTTAAGGATCCGGCGTACATCGCTCATAATTTAAATTCGAAGCGCGTCCAAAAATATAGCTATCTCTTTTTGACTGATGCCGGCTCGCCCGTGCTTGCGCGATAGCAATATTAGCCGTTCAGAATTTGGTATAAATTTGGTGGTGTTCCGTAGGGGAGATGTAGGCAATTGTGGTCAGTTGGCAATGGTGATCACCTTGTTATCCCGAAAACCGAACGTGGGCGAGCAGTGTCAATGACCTCACTCGCTAGCTGTGAGCCAATCATGCGCTCGTGCGTCGGCTTACTCAGTTCGTGCAACGCGTTTGAGAGTGATAGATGTAAGAAGTATTCGCGCCCTTCTGATCTAATTTTTCGAGTGGACAAATAAGAAGGTAAGGCTCGAACTACTCGGTATTTCTTTCTATGCTTGTGATATGTAATGGCCATAACATCTTAGGTCGTAATTTCAAGCTTAGTTTGTCATGATCGCTGCAACTTTTTTGTCACAACTTTTTATTCTCGTTTTTGGCCGATGTAGGCAATCGGATTCAGGTGATCCCCATTGCCCACATTACCAACTTCGATGAAGCAAATTTGCTTTTGTTTGTAGATGCCGAAGGTTCGTTCTAGGAAGGTAATAAGTTGGTCTATTAGCAGCCTGGAAAAGGCCGTGGAGATAATGCTGACTCCATTTTAGCAGCAACTGCTGCTGGAATTAATGAACCCATCTCAGCACCAGCATCTCTATTTGAGCAGGAACGTCAATGTCTTATTCCAAGCACATCAAGGCAATTTCATCGATCAACTCTTGAACCAGCAATAATTGCATCAATAACTCAAATTGAAACGCCATCAACTCGGAACCAGGTAAAATCCAAGATTTTATCCAGATGCCGAAGAAAACACCTGTCCTCAAGACAAGACAAGGAAGAAAGAAGCAGCATGCAATAATTTTGACTTCAACCGTAGTCGTGACTTTCTCCTCGTAGTGCACGGCGCGTCGCGGAGGGGGAAAGTCGCGACCACTCACCCAGATGAAGACTCTCGGAATGAGTCGAAACTTAGTCGGTGCCTTCACCGATAGTGCAGTACGTGAAAATTTCCGTTTTTACAATATGAAATGTGGTTCAGTTGCACTTCTTGTGGGCTTTGGGCTCATGCAGTCTGTACTGGGCTGAGTCCGCAATTATGTATGCGACTTATGTTGACTCCCATTGTCAACATGCTGATCACAATTGCCAACCGATGTGGACAATGGTGATCAAACCTGTTTTTTTTTTTTGAATGACTATAGTTCCTAAAGTATTAAGCCAAAGTGATTAAAAGTGATCTCAATTGATAGTCAATGAACTAAAATTTGTAATAGGGCTAAAGCAATAAATAGTTGATTTATAGTTTTGGTTTTATTTCAATTCCCGCTTAAGTGATCCCCATTACCTACATCTCCCCTAATACCAAAAAAGATAAATGAAAACTTGTTGTATTTTTCACACTGTATTGTTATTCTGTAACTAGACAATATAATCTATGTACTTAACCAAACGATACGTAAGGCATTGTTGTTTTTAATACGAAACAATAAGAAGAAAACATGTCAGGTATGACGTAAAAATTGGTTAACATTTCATTTTAGGTAAGTATTTTGAAAAAATATATAGCAAGGTACGTAGATAAATACTATTCGAATGCAAATAATAACATAATATGGTGCAAATAAGCTCTAATTACATATGACTATGGTATTACGTTTGTATTATCTGAAAATCACTGGGCGACCAACGTTTTGAAAAGTCAAATAATTTTCTCGTGCACAAAGTTACTACCAATAAAGCCACAGAATACTGGCTTCTGATGACATTTGTCTTGTCAACGTGTCACTTTCAGATACAGAATAGAAGGTCTGGCCTACAGTAGGTACAAAGCATCAGAGAACTACATACTGCCACAGATAAAAAGAAAATCTTATTTTAATAAGATGAAAATCTCATTTAAATTAGATTTTATTTTTATCTATTTTTATCTATTTTCTTTTTATTCAGTCATTTTCAGTGTCCAGGGGCCTAACCATGAAGTCTTATAGCGATTCAATTCAGGCAAAGATGTCAAATCCCGCTTTGCGAATGACAAAGCTTTAGCTACGCCATAGCGTCCTCAATCGCAAAGCGGAAAGTGACATCTTTGCCTGAACTGAATCGCTATAAGACTTCATGGTTAGGCCCCACTTATCAAAATAAAACAGCCCAAGACCACGCTATGATAGGGATAATAACTTTTATCATCCCTATCATAGCGAATTTACAATTTTGTAGTGCCTTAGATAATGATGCCAACCTTCCAGTTAAGAACAGGTAGTTTATAAAAGGAACTTACCCTGGATACAAATGCACCCAATACCCAAAGACCTGGTTCCAATGAGGTCTGCCCCTGCTAACCCTGCAGCCTAGCAGCGGGTATTCCTTAGCTACATCGTAGCTTTCATTCACCTCACTCCTCCTATTCAATTTCGGGGTCAGTAAAACTGTTTCATCATCTTTCAAAACGTTAGTGAGACGTCCCTTCCCATTGATCACGACTATGTGTGTATTCTGAAAAAAAGTTTCCTACTGTTTTTCTTTTACACCTGGTTGTACATAAATTACGTGACGCATTATTTGGCGGAATTTTATAACTTTGTCCCCGTGACCCTAGAGAAAATAACACCTGCGTTCACCCTTAACACCTTGGTGTGATGATGATAATGACACTCTTGTTGACAACCCGCGCAGCAAGTTCAAGATCTTTGAACCCCTATTCATAATGTCACAAGACTATTTTCAAACTTATCAACATGAAAATTTTCATAACTGCCATTGAGATTAGAGCTACATTCGTAAAGTTATTTTCAACAATAGGTAATATCAACAAACCGTCAACCATTATTATATAATTAGCTTATTGCAAAATGTTATGTGACATATCTCTGTAAAATAATTAGCGTCATGTGATTTATGGAGGCGTTCTTTTAGCTACATAATAATTGGAATCGCTAAATGTCACGTGACATTTATTTAGACTCCCCTATAATTAGCGTCACGTGATTTATGAACAAAGTCAAACCCAAAGTCCATTCCATAGCTCAAATCTTATGGAATCTAATTCAACAAATCGACAACAACATTCAAAATTAATGTTATGTTAACATATCTGTGAATAATAATTAGCACCTTGTGATTAATTGAGGCGTTCTTTTAGCCACATAATTATTGGAATTACTAAATATCACGTGATATTTATTTAGACCCCAATAATTAGCTTCACGTGACTTATGGACGCCCAAAGCATATTCTGAAGCCCAAATCTGAAGGAATCTGACAGGGTTTACTTAAACGGCTAACCAGGGTGACCAAGTATGTTCTTACAGTGTTCTCCTTAGTCCCGTGTTGTGCTGTGACGTAGAACTGAAGGTGTAAGCGGTCGGGCCGGTTGGCATTTCGCAATTGCCTGATGGTTCTGTCGGCTAGGTCTGAGAGCCAGGTAAGCTCTTGTTCGTGTCTGACTATCCAGATTAAGTGGACCCTGCCGGGGAGGCGACTTCGCGGGTTTCTGTTCACATGGTGAAAGGAAAGATCTAAATACATTATTTTCTAGTAAAGTTTCATTATTTTCTTATTACCAGCTTGTAGAAATACACTGATGGACATAGGCTACCAAAGATTGCCATGCCGAACGATGTTGACCCATCTCCTTGCCAGAAGGTTAATTTCACATCCCACTGACACCGCAAGATAATGCAGTATAGGAATGCCCACCGATGAATAAAATAAACCGTCCTTATTAAGTTGTACAAAATGGGCTTTTGAACAAGTAACAGTCAAGATAGAATACAAACTGAATAATTACTCACTGAAGCATTTCGTGCAAGACAGCTACATAAGGAGTGATTCCCACACCAGCAGCCACACAAATCGCAACGTCATTGTGGCTCACGCCTTCCATTGGACTTGAGAACGGACCATCTACTAACAAACTGGACAATAATTTCAAATTATAAAAAAAAAAAAAAAGTCTTCTAGAAGCACAAAAATCTCCAAGACAAGTTTATAGCATTGCGTAACGTGGTAACATGGGCTTTTCTACCATATATATACCTAGGTATCTGGAAGTAATCGCTTTCAGCGATAAGACCGCCTATTGTGCATTTCTTTAGTTTTTTGTTATTTTATTATGTTTCTGTAAAATGGCGTTGTGCACAATAAAAAGTTTATCTATCTAGGTAAAAATTGTAACCAATAAATTTAACCAAGAATGAACAAGTGACACAGAGATAGCTATATTACCCGAAACTTACCTTACGTCACGTGGCCCTCTTTCTTTCAGGAGTTTCTCTAAAGCTTCCGTCCAGTCGCCTTTCACACGGATCCACACTGCAAAGCTTCTTTGATATGAAGTAGGAACCTGAAATACATCTAGTATCCATCATCATCACACATAGGTCTCATGACGTCTTGACTCACATATAGTCCAGTCGTGGTTTCGTGGTTCCATATCGTCGCATCCAAGGCACAAAACTAAGCAAGTCGGTTGGGACATTTTCTTTTCATAGCCTTTGGAATCTTCTGCTTTACATCATTCTTAGGGTTTTATTTCAGTTTGCTTGAAGACTTAAATTTAATGACATAGCTCAGAATTAGTAAGTATATAATAGGGATGTTGGTTCTATAAATGGTCTATTATAGAACCAATAACCGCTGAGGAATAAAGGCTCTTGAATGACGAACACAAACCGGAAGACGCTGTGTGGCAAGGCCCGTCACCCGATGGACCAATGACATCTTCTTGTAGCAACTTACAAGAAGTCTGTAGATGGAGGTGGCCCATGGCCGTTCGTCATGGCACTCTTTGGGGGAGGCATATGTCCAGATTATCCAGCAGAGGATGATGATTATGCAAACATGATCGAGAATCGAACCCGCACTGGGATGTTTCTTTGATTACTGATGCAGTGGTAGATAGATACAGGGGTTATCGCCCGACATAATGAATTGAACAGCTGCGTTTTATAGCGTGACTTTTGGAATACATAGCCATCAATAACTCATGAACAGAATTAACAGGGACGCTGCATGCCATTCGCATTCCTATAGGGAACAATCACGTCATGCATACAATTTGATGGGAAAACCTATAGTTGGCCAGACATGACATGTCTGACGGGATAATAAAGGGGAGAAATTCGGCCGGAAAAGCTGTTATGTTAAACGGTACTATGTAGTACTGGGAGTCATACCACTAAAATAATACTAAGTATTATTATAAATAAATAGATAGCAAATAACAAACGCATGCTTAATCCTCATCCCATACCAGGTACATAATATATCGTTAGCATCAAACTACGAATACCAGGTGGCAGGCACCACAACACCCAGTCCCGAATATGTAGGTGTAGATAAAACTGATTCAACAGAAATCAAAGCAGCACTTTTTGCAGATCAATCGGCAATGCTTCCGTCACCCGTACCGTGCCGCTCAGGTCATCATAAAATACACTCTCAGTCAGATACAGTAGTCCTACAAAGCCCACTAGGATTCACTGTGTCGTGGATATCAAGGACTGCGAGTAGGAACCATGTACCACAGCCAAATATCCAGTCTCCTTCGCAGAAGTTTCTCAGAAAGTTGTCAATAGCTATAGAGTAGCTAGACTTTCTCCCTGAAATTCCCACCATGCTTTTGTATGGTAGTGTGTATAGCAAGATGGAATGTCTCAAGTGCCTGTAATGTAATGTTCACTATGTAATGAAGTGGAATACGCTATTACCGTAACAATAGTAAAGGGATGCCACTCGAGCAGCGACACTTGTGGACACTGTAACACTAAATATTGCCCTGCGCGACACACTAGCCGTTCGTCAGGACAACTTAGCTTCAAGTTTAATGTTCGACCAGCCATGTGGCGTACCTGTAATATACAAACACATTGTTTAGGTAAGGACATAGCATAATAATATCATGATGACAGATTTTTATAAAAATATATTTTCTCTGTTGAATTTGAGACATATAAGAAAGGGACAAATTCGTAGCTTTTATCATTAATACCCCAACTTCGTAACTTACTTCCAATATATCGACGATTGCTCGGTTTCTGGAGAATATCCGCCAGAGCAGATCAACAAAGAAGCAAGTTAACGGAAAAGACATCCACAGCCAAGTCTGAAACATATAAACATCTGTGAAAACCAAAGAACGAGAAGATGCTAGAAACACAGTCACAAAAAAAATAGTGTAGGAGGGTTTCCCGTATCTTTTAGTGATGGAATTGTTCAAAACCGAAAATCTTCTGATATATGTCCTACGCAAACTGAAAACGGTGAAGGAATAAATCGTGAGAAAATGTTCGCATGCATGTACCATCCGTTAGCGTTCCAATAAACGGCGATTGGCTTGTAAAATTTCACGTGAAATGCTGACCACTATTCATAACCCATGGTTTTGCACAATATGCTAAATAAAAAAGTGAACATTATACTTTTTTATAATATACCTACGCCCGATCGTCAAACAATTTTAGGGAGGAAGGTCAAATCTGAGACTAGGGTAATCAAAACGGCCGGAAGTTTACTGAAAACCTATTATTGGACGCTATTGAACTTAAATTAAATAACATTGTACTTTGGATAGACCTACCTACTCACCACTGAAGTCACGCCTGCGTTTGTTCAGAAGTTACACAATAATAAGGTAGGTAACCTACCAATGTGTAACATAAGCGTGTGTTAAGTTATTTTATTTTAACAAACTAATAGCATCATTACTCACCTTTGATTCAATTGCAATAAACCTAGGAGTATTTATTGTGGCATTAACACTGGTCCAGTTAACGATTTGACTAGGATTCAGACTTTTATCAATATGAATAATCTCCTGCTTGAGTACTCCACTGTAAAGCACACATATAATAAGCTAGTGAACACAACAACAAACAACAACCTACTGTAAGTAGGTAGAAGAAAACAGAGATAGGTAAATAGGGGCGTTCATAAATCCCGTAGGTGTCAAATGTCACGGGTCTAAACTATACAAATGCCACGTGACATTTGCCAAAAAAAGAAGGAAAGCAATCATTGGACGTAGAGTAGGCAGGAAGCTAGGAAGGTATTATGGTAATTTATGATCAACTAGTGTAATTAAAGGCAGACCCTAACATTCCCATTGGCTATGGGAACGAGACAATGATATCCATTTTACCCGGTTGAGCAACGTACCTACCTACCTATTTCTAAAACTTGAGCTAAATAGGTAATTCCCTATTTAGCTCGGCAATTTTCGTCCATTTCTACTAGTATTATGTCTGTGACCATTTCTAGTTTTAAAAGTAAATTTTCAAGATATCACTGTAAAAGGAGATGGGATGGGGGGAGGGGCGTCAAAATTCAGTCAAATAATTATGCCTCGTATTATTAACGGATATTCATATTAGTTAGATAGGTAATAAAAGGAGGTAGGTGCTTCACTTTTGTATAAACTGGACTAGAATTTCCAGCTAAATAAACATAATTTTAATTTTATTGTAAACCTACTTAATACACACACACCCATATTTTTCATACTTCCTCTATGTTTATCATACGTCCAAATTTGAATGAATATGGTTATTCGGTTTCTATAGGGTGTCCCGGAAAACTGAGCTCTAACGGGGGGTTTAAAACCATGAAAATGAGCATTGGTGTGGATACAGTTCTTAGGAATTTCTATTAATACAAAAATATTTACGAAAAAATTAAGTAACTTTAATGATTATAATAATTATGTGAAATGAAGCGGGTAAGATCTATTCCACCGAGGTTGATATTTTTTGGATAAGACCTAGTAAAAATTTGGTCGAACAAGTCTAGATTTTTTTCTTCCCTCGAAGTTTGTTCCGGCGTCTATTGTACAAATTTTACCTACAGAATTATAATTCCTACTTACTTACCTACCTAGGTAACCTTTGGTACCTACCTAAGCATATAGCCCTAGTATTATAATTTATGTGGCATGGGTAAGTATTAAAATATCAGTGATAAAACCTAGGTACTTATATTCACCTTGTGTGCTGTAAGAGATATCTAGGTATCTACTTAGTAAACCCTAACCTACACTGTAGATATCTATCTACCTACCTTACCGGTTCGTGAAGGATTACGAGAGAAATCCCTTGGACCTTGACTCACAAAACATTGGTGAAAAATAATAATGCTCGCGAAATGAATCATTCCACGATTGAATAACTTTCAGAACGAAAGGTATTCAAATTCAAAGAGCTTGCAAAAAATTAAACGAACCTACCTAGTTACCTAGTTTATTTAAAAAGTGTAGTACCTACGTTAGTATTATTGATTATTCTGTGGTAAATGGGTACCTACCTACCTATATTACCTACACAATAGTGTTGGTATATACCCAGAAACGTGATTCCAGGTGAACTTATACCTAGATACCTTACGTAGTCAATTATTTATAATACCAAGCAACTTAACCAGCACAGCGACCCAACATCCAAGCATGCGACAATTATTTTACTCTTCTCACAACAGCCAATACTAAAGCACAAACGAATCAATAGTCTGACTTATTTAAAATAGTTATAATTTTGTTCTTTAATTATTGTAATAATAATTGGCCCTCGGCCATGTTAATTAAAGTAACAAATAATATGATGATAATTCATTAATTGATCTAAAATAAAAGCTGTCCCATTAATTTTAATAGACACCAAAATATAGTCTTACCTCAATGGATGGATGAGAAACAGCACCATAAAAGGCAAGTAAAGCTGGTGGGCGTACCAGAACGCGTTATAGACCCTTCGCCTGATGACCCTTAGTGACGTCACTCCCATCACTAGCACTGAGAGGAGCATGAACAAACCTGTTATGCAGGTCATACTTAGGAGCAAGTGTAGGGGATTCTGTAAATATAATCACAAGTTTGAGAGACAAGCCTTGTATCCCATGATGTTATAAGCGGAGATGGTTAGAATCTAGATCGCGAATAGGTAGGTTAAGTAGTCAGCCGAAAACGACGTGGTATACCAATTTTTACGTGGTAGGTACCTAATTTGACGTGGTACCAAATTCTCGGCACCGCGTAGCAGCACATAGATTATTGACTGACATTCTATGCGGAAAAGATACAGCATAAAGCGACTTTAAATCGAGAGGTCTTGCCTTCGAGCCGCAACTGAGCACTATTATAGCCGAGAGATAAGTCAATCTGATAGAAAGGAACCATTGTTCACTATACCCCGGCGAGCTACTAACTTTGCTAAAATCGCAGATATTTATAATAAATACATAGACGTGCCAGAATCGGTAAGGCAAGGCGGGCACAAAACAATGAAACACAAACATCGTAAAGCATAAAGTAAATTAGGCGACCGTAAATACATTGTTGGGAACCTGACCTCGTTTCTGTAGTTCGCAAAGTTAATTTCACGACATTCTTCGTCGAACCCCCTTGAGAAATTCCACAAGTTCACGAAGTGGGATACGGAATGTAGCACTGCAAAATAAAGTAGAAGGAACTTAAAAGTATGTACAAGAAAGTAAGTGCAATGCAGGTGCACTTTATTTGGTCTTCGTTTTATGGCAACTGATATTGAAATTACTAATAGTTATTTTATAGCATCATTTTATTCTATTCTCCATTTTCTGAAAACAATGTCACGCCATCTGCTCTACCATCATGGCTCTACCCCGTCGTCGCCCTGAATTTCATTTATCTTGGTTTCTATACTGATTTTATGATTGCAGTGAAAGATTATGTTCAGCTTGTATTTATGACGTCTGTAAGTGCAGCGAACATTTAACGGAGCCGAGTGAAAAACTGATACTTCGTTCAATAGTGCGTCGTAGGTAAGTGGAACTCAAAATGAAACACGCTTCGGAAACAAAAGCTAGATCTAAACAGCGGCTGCCATTAGCTTGCAACTCAACAGCATAATGGTACGCTCCCTGAGACCCCTAATGAGCGTTTTACCATTCAGAATTCGCTTTGTGAACGTCTTTGCGATTTGAAAGCTCTTTCAAGGATTTTTAACCTAAATAAAATAATATTTTTTATGCAGATTATTACACAATTTATGTGTTCGTATGGTTTTAAATATTAACTTAAAACGTTTTATAGCAAAATAACAGTCTTGAAAGTATTTTCGTCTCAATTGTCACTGGATTTTTTAACTGTTTCGCTTTTTATAAACACATCTTTTCAGAGGTTCAGTTTGTGTACTTTTTATAGCTGAGACATAACAGCAAAAATATTTAAAATTTTTCTTACATACTTTACATAAGGCGCGCACTATACATATATGCTTCCGGAACTGGCCACTTACATAAACAATATTTAAAAAGTAGTAAGTAATTACAATATTTAATAAAGCTCTTTTGCTGTAGAAAACATTTGTTTCATCTAGCTGCCACTTGTTTTTCTATCGACGACCCCAGTGGCGTAGTGGACGAAGGCCTGCCTGAGACGCAGAAGATTGCGGGTTCGATTCCCACCGCGGGACAAATGTTTGTATCTGTTTGTACCTGCAAATATTTTTTCGAGTCTGGGTGTTTTCTATACATAGATAGATATAAAATTGCCCAACTAAAAAGTACTGTACAGAGGCGAACTTAATGATAGATAGCATTGACTTATAATAATTTGTAATAATAGGTATTTATAATCTTGTAATAATATGTATGTATTTACAATATGTAAAACATATATGTAGTTTAACAGTCATTTAGTTCCTTTATTACAAGCTCTGCTTAGTTTGGAGCTAGATGCTGTGTGAAAAATGTCCAGCATTATTTATTAATTATTTATTGTGAACATTTTCGTACATTTACAACCATTTTAAGTGTAATTTGACAGCTCAGCAGAGCCTCTCTCGGCTTCAAACTGCTTTTGGCGATGAAGCACCATGCAAGATGACTATTTATAGCCGGTTTGCAGAATTCTAGCGCGGTAGGTCTCTCAGTGACGAAAGGGTTCTGTTTTCCCCCTGAGGGAAATCTCTTAAGGGGGAAGAGTGGAATAAGGAAAAATATGAGGGGGAATTCTGGACTATTATTAACATTAGAGTTCAGTTTTCTCCCCTACAGAGGATTTCTCAGGGGGGATTTGTGGAATAACCCATTTCATGATAGTAGCCCGCGCGAAGTTAACAACAAAAACGTTGATACTGTACGGCAGTATGATCGAAACAAACAGGCATATGACCTACCATGATATTTGGGCATTCTTAGGCATTGCTTCTTTTTGTAATAAAACTGAACACCTGGCTACTGTTGCTTTGAAGAACCGTCATAACAGTGACTGGTACACGACCATTCCGTAAAAATAACCATTAACGCCCTAACATCTTGCACCATAACACTGCCAGCTCTCACACTGCCAGACAGACATATGAACACATAGAACTTAGGAGCCATCCTGCATACAGACCTGACCTGGCACCTTGTAACTTTTATCTCTTTCCAAAAAATTAAGAACCAAATACACGGTCAACTATTTTCTTCACCAGAAGAGGCTGTTCGACCTCTTCTGGTGATGAAAATCGTTGAGTATGAAAAACTTGTTTCCGAGGTCACCACTGAAGAGGGCACAATTGGGATGTCAAAATTGGTTTATTCGTATGAAAAGCGCATTAACGCTAATTGATAAAATTTTGAGAAACAATAAATTCATTTTTGACCGTTCATAATATTTTTATCTTTTTTATTCCCGATATTTTTAGTGCAACCCTCGTATTTACGCTGCAATATCTCTCCACTGCAAAGAGCTCTATTGTTTTCTTCAATAAGTTGATCTAAAATCTTTTATAATTTTTGTTCTCGTTATGTAAGTAGGTATGTTCTAGCAGTGTTTGTTTTTACTTTTTGTTATTTTGCAATAGGTACTCACCGCCAAATACCACAAGGGTGGTTGCAACAGTCATGTGAAAGCTCTTGGCTTTCTCCAGCCAGAAGAAGAACAGTCCTGCCCACAACTTGGAGAGAATCCTGTACATTAATTGATTCAGTTTCTTGCATTGAGGCAGTAATATCAGCGCTCCACATAAATTTAAAACTGTAGCTGTAGCGCGAGACACGCACAACCCTAACTGAAAATAAAGAATCAGAAAGGTTGTCTTCCACAATCATAAAATGATTCTAATATGCACATACTTATATACGCACCCCTAGAATTCGTCTAATGTGCAAAAATTGCCTTCCATTTATGTAATAAATAAATGTGTCATAAAAGAGGTATAACACTAATGAGATCCATAATATCTGAAACCAAAACATAAAAACATTTTATAGACAATGTTGTAGCATTAAAAAAGAGGCATTTAAAATCTCTATAAGAACATTCTACTTTACCTACTTATATTCACATTAACAACTCAACAGATAGGTATGTACAGTGATCCAGAGCACGACAACCATCTATATATCTAGCAACAGAAACAAACGCTTGTTTATTACATTTTAACCGAAACAATGAAAAATCTTTGATTAGGTACTCAGAAAGAACGATTGGTCCCATCAAATCTTTGAGCTGGAATGTAGGTACTGGACATAAAATGCATGACACATTTCTCCGTGTAAATTTTACGCTGTAAAAGAACATAAAATTCTATGATGCAGATACACAGTGCGTCAGAAGTGTAAACTGTCGTTTATCTAGCCACTTCAGACTGTATTCAACGTCCGCGCATATCTGGGTGTCTATTCAGCCTTTGCAGCCGCGTTGTGCCAGCCTCCATTGAACGTGTGAATGGAGCCGATGACAGTGACAGGCGACTACCCGCGCGAGCGGTCTCGCATTAATTACTATGCCCGTGTTGATGCCTCTATTATCGGGATCTTATTTGCATCATGACAGGATATATTCCCGCTCCCGTATAATGTAGGTAGATGTAATGCCTGTGACTAATGCATATCTGTGCTAATGCTCACCCACAACGCTTCACGGTCGTACCGGAAGGAGCATTAAACATTTTCACGGATGAAGGGTTTTCCTTTTGAGTGCGTAATCTTATAGGGTGATGGAAACGGCAGTTATAGCTATTTTAAATTGAACGCTTGCTTATGTTTTTTCCCCACATTTCCGCGTCGATTGTGTTAATCTAGTTACATTTTTTTCCAACACAGAATCAAAACACAAATTTTACGTTAGCCAAAAATTAATTAAGTTTAACAAAAATTTATTAAGGTTTACACAAGATATAAATAAATTGCCCTAGTGAGGAGTGCTAGATAATGCCCGTCTGAGAACCTTTCTTATACTATCGGGGTAATAAGTAATTAGTATTATTTTTTATTCCAAAAACTCTTATTCATATTGTAAAAACGGGAATTTTCACGTACTGCACTATCGGGACTTTCTCTCTCCCCACGCGGATTGAGAAAGTCGTGATCACTCACCCTGATGAAAACTCTCGGAATGAGTCGAAACTTAGTCGGTGCCTTCACCGATAGTGCAGTACGTGAAAATTCCCATTTTTACAATAGTAACTAGTATTTTATCTGTGCTTATTACCTACAAATCTATTACAATAAACTAAAAAGCTGTGTTGTAACTCTTAACACAAACACAATAAATATGCGTCGCGGTATCTATATCTAATAAGTAGATATAGGTACCTACCTACCTAGGTAAGATTTTAAATTCAAACCAGTTGATTAACTAAACACTGCTTTGTCTCTTTCATTTATTATTTCAAAAACAGAAGAAAACTAAACACTAATTAGCTAATCAATCAATTATTTAAAATCAAAGCCCATAATGTTTTTGGGTGTATTTATGTACCTATGTCTGTTGCTTTGGCTCTCACTGTAGCGGCTTGATGGATTTTGATAAATGAGATGTCATTGGATTCGTCTTACTCGAAAGCGTGACATAGGATATAAAACATGAAGCAAGTGCTATTAAATGTTATAAAGGCATATTCAGACTATAGAAGCACGCTTAAAAAACTACAGTAGGGTTTCTTTGTTTTTAAACTGATTAAGTGCCTACTTGTTAAGTAAACATGTTAGCTGTTAGGTACTAGTTAGGTAGGTATCTAGGTAAATAAAAAGTTAAGTACGGTGTGGTAGTCGAAGGTAGGTGTACAACTACCGCCTAGATATACATATACCTACTTACTTCTATACTTTTTTACTGTGGGCTATCTCTACAATTGTGGTACCTACTAATGGCAGATCTGACAATGAAAAGAAATTAATAAAATAAACATACCTACCTGATATATTTCTTTTGACTCACGACATTTTTACTGTTATCTTTTAATACAAAACTTATAAATAAACAGATAGATACCAGGAATCGAACCTGCCACTCTTGTTATATGTAACTACTCGCCCGCCGTTCCACTGAGGACACTTTATTTTGTGGTCGTATCACAGGCTTATTCTTTGAATCATATCGAGGTCATTACCATGAATCATGAGCTGTCCATATCGGTCAACAAGTTTTAGCAAAGCGGCAAAGCCTATCCATCAAAATCAATGCCTTATCTGAAGACTTCAGATCAGAGGCACAATTTACGACGAGATACCTACCTTCTTAGGTACGTGCCTATTACATTAACATAGGTAGTAGTAGAAGTACTTACCTACCTACCAACATACATAGTAGGTAAATTACTTGGAAAAATTAAATAACTGTGCCGTGCCTCTACTAGGGTACTTATACCTACTAATAAATAATAGAAGGTAGGTTCCTACCCACCTCAGTTGTATCTATTTGATACAATGCCAAAACTGAAATTCAGACGAGACGAGACGACGACATGATATTATACCTAGGTAGGTTCTAGGTATTATAATATCTGTGGTATTAGGCAGGAGGATATTGCAAAATTCCAAGAAAATACATAAACGCTGCTTGATGATCTCAACGTGTCGGCCGGCGTCACTGTCACCGACGAATTTTGTCGAGTCTAGTATGTTTTGTCTCGGTATGACCTTAAATGCCTTGATTTGTAAATATCTTGGTAAGTACCTACCTACTACAATATACCTAATTTAGCTAACTTAGTTCCTAGAAATTTCATAAGTGGTAAAAACAATCGAGACCTAACGTTACCTACACAAGTATAAACTGATACCAAATTTAGGTAGATAGCTAAGCATAGTAGGTACATAATTGGTATTTTCATGGCAATTGGTACTAAACAGTAAATACCTAAATAAGTAGGTATAGTTTAGGTATTAGGTAGTTAAGGTTACTTACCAAAAAAATGCGCGCTCTACAAAATTCAAACCCATCACAAATTAACAATTTGAACGCCATGATTTTGCAGACAGATTAAATAAAATCATTTCGGAATACTTTCTAACTGTTTCAAAAGTCGAATTTCCATTTCCCTTCCCGTAGGACTTTTAGATTTTTAAATAATTATGTTTCACAACACTCGCGTAGTGACCATGACGACACGGTACTAAAATAATCTCCAGTCCAGACTTCAGCGCCCGGCTACGACTGATTCGGGACTGCTAGCCGTTTATCTGCCGCCTTGCCTTGCCTGGCCCTGTTGCCCCTGAAGTACCTGTCTGCCTGGTAGTAGGCCTATGTACCTACATAGATAGGTAGATGTCTACCGTACGTATGGTTGTAAGCGAATGGAATGGACGAAAGGTAGGTAGATACATATTGAATCAGCAGACATGCATGGAAGGTCTAGATATACTTGTTTGGCTGGGTTATGTATTATAAATATTATAATATATACTAACCTAGATAATTAGGTTGTAAAACCAAAACATACATTGAGACGAGACTATTAAGGTTCTACAAACTTTTAAATTTTAGCTCTATTCATTATTCAGAATGCATCTCATGCGCCTAGATTAAAAGTAGGTAGGTAGTTATCTCATTCGTAATTTTATATTGATTTGTGGCGATAAGGAATCATTCTTGAAATTATACTCAAATGCATTGTAAAAAAACTCATTCAATCGGATAAGCCTTTTCAGCAACAAATAGTTACAGACAATCAAACAACCTTAAAATGGTAAACGTATATATTTATATACCAAATAGACTTACCCTATTTGGTATATAAATATATACGTTTACGTCGCCAGTTCTCGACCAATAAGTGGAGTTGTCAACTTTAGGGAGCGAAAAAAAATGTTCTTTTAACAGTTTTATACAAAAATCTGGTCAAAATTACTTCTTATATACTCTATTTTATTATTTAGCAAAGATTTTTGTTTCCAAGTCTTGAGTTATTTTTTTATATCGATAATAAGCGAAAAATGCTGGATTTACCAGTTCTCGACCGAAAAATCCAGTTTTCATCCACCTTCTTACCAGTTTTCGACCACTACCAAAAATGAAGAATTTTCTTAATTCTTCATGACTGAAATGACTGCTAAATCTACTGCTAGGCTAATAAAAAGTGAATGACAAACAATGACCATGCTTGTATTAGTTAGTTTTTCATATTTTAATGACAGTATATTATGAAATTACATAAAAGAAAATAGATATGATAAATTTCAAATAATAAGCTTATATCTGTGTTTCTAATTGATTTCCTAAGAGATATACTAAGTGAATAGGAATATATTTAAGGATGGTAGGGGGTAGTCAAAGGCACGTCCAAACATTACATTTAGTGCATGCCTGCGTTTTGCGAGTAGTTAGCATTCCAAGTGACAAATTGAAAGCCCATCGCATCGCATTAACTGGTAACAAATACCTGTACCCGAAACATTTATGTGCGTATCAAGACGTCCCCTCGACGTGCCCTCGCAATGTTTTCTTTCACCGTTCTAAGTACGTTTGAATGCGCAAATAAACTTTTCGATTGATAATATGCATTATGCGGTTCTCCGAAAGTCGGAGTACCGCCCACTACGCCAACACGGCTTCATACAATGAAAATCAATGTCAAAAAAAATATTTTAGTCTTATGCATTCAGTATTAGTTTCAATAATAAAGTTTTACATGAGCATCTATTTTATTATAACACGTAGGTTGCAAATACGAGGGCGGGTCAATAAGTCCGTGACTTTTGGAATAAAACACAGATTTTTTGATAAATAAATAATTTTATTTTTCAACGTAGTCTCCCTTGAGCTCTATACACTTTGTCCAACGCTTCTCCAATTTTTTTATCCCTTCCAAAAAATAGGATTTGTCGAGGTCCTCAAAATAGGCCTTTGTTTGCGAGATGACTTCATCATTGGAGTCAAATCTTTTTCCACCAAGCCATTTCTTCAGGTTTGGGAACAAGAAGTAGTCACTCGGAGCCAAATCTGGAGAATAGGGCGGATGAGGGAGCAATTCATAGCCCAATTCCTGGATTTTTGCCATGGCAACTGCACATGTGTGCACCCTTGCATTGTCTTGGTGGAAAAGAACTTTTTTCTTGGACAAATGAGGTCGGGTTTTTTTCAAATCGTCATTGAATCGGTCCAATAAGTTGGCATAATATTCCCCATTGATTGTTCTTCCCTTTTGAAGGTAGTCAATGTGGATTATCCCGCGTGCATCCCAAAAAACAGTCGCCATAACTTTATTGGCTGACAAACCCACCTTGGCCTTCTTTGGCGCCGATTCACCCTTAGAAACCCACTGTTTTGACTGTTGTTTGGTCTCTGGTGTGTTGTGATGGATCCATGTTTCGTCCACGGTTACAAAACGGCGCAAAAACTCCTCCATATTGCGATTAAACAACGCCAAACCTTCCAGTGAAGTTGTTACACGATTGCGTTTGTGGTCGACTGTGAGCAAACGCGGCACCCATCTTGCGGAAAGCTTTCTCATGCCCAAGTGATCATTCAAAATTGAAACCACTGAGCCATGCGAGATCCCTACGGCTTCCACAATCTCTTGCACTTTCAATCTTCGGTCGGCCAACACCATATCGTGAATTTTTTCGATTGTTTCGGGTGAAGAGACCTCAACTGGGCGTCCAGGACGTTCGGCATCTTCAGTGCTTGTACGGCCACAACGAAATTCAGTAAACCACTTTTTTACCATTGAAATCGATGGTGCAGAGTCCCCATAGTATTTATCAAGCTTAGCCTTGGTCTCGGTAATGGTTTTTTTTCGCAAAAAATAATGCTTAATAACTCTCTTTTTTTAAAGAATCCCATACTGTAGTCAGCCTTGCCTTTCATTCCTGGCTTGGTCGCGGAGGAACAACAGCAGTACATAAAAACCGACGTTTCAAAGTGATCCTTGTGATTGTATTGAATAAATGAATTTTGACTTTGACTTTGACTTTAGTACTTCGGAAAACATTCCATAACCTGGGTACATGGGTTGAAGTTCCTCTAAAACTGCACAGTGTGCGTGCCTTGCTCTAGAGTGTTAAGATGAATTCCCAGCTGATAGCGAGCGATGCGATACTTTGACAAAAGGTGGAAATATAAAAAAACACATTTTTTTTAAATCAACTCTAAGCGTTACAAGTCAACTCAACCGATAAAACACAGGACTTCAAAGCGCAAAAAAGTCATTTTTGACTTGTCAAATGTGCCAAAACTGAGCACAGAATCACCGCAATTACTTATATAGTACACCGAAGATGTCAACCCAAAGCTTTACCAAAGACCCAGAATTAGTCATCTCTGCGAGTATACGCCAGGGTCTAATAGGCAGAGATAAACTTGCTCAGAGCCCTTACTAAACGCTTTACTACACAAAATGCGCAGACTTACTAGGGATGTGACAAAATAAGTAGTGTTTAAAGAAAACCTGCTACATGCGTATGTGTTAGCATCCCTAATCCCTAGTAAGTTTTTGTCTGCTGCTGAGGTCCTGCCTGCCCACTCTACTTCTTTGCTTTGTTTTAGTGTTGCGGTCCTCTTAATAAATGTTACATCTTGAGTTCTATCGTTAGTATTGTTACGTGAAAATTAAATCGATAGTACCGATGCGTGAAAATATTTGCAATGCTACTGTTACCGACATAACTTTCCTTTAGATATAAAACTATGACTATCAATAGAATAAAACTATCGTTATTGCAAACACAAATGTTTGTATCTAAATCAATATTTTTTTTGGAAATATTGGCAACAGTATCGATAGTTATGCATATAACCATCGATATCATCGATACAATCGTCACGTGTATAGTACCTATCTAATAGATATACACACGTACACGTATCTCTTTAAGATGAGTCTGCGAGTAGAAGTAGAAATCCTAAAATTCCGAAAGGAAGCACGTTACCGATTTTGCTATAAATAAAACATTAAACATAATTGTCACACAATAAAAACTGCATTCAAAGGTAATGGAAATGTCTTTTGCAAGCTTTGGGTATCGAACCCCTTTTCTATATGAATAAATGTGTCTTGTTTTATTATGGAAATCGATTATGTAGACTTTAAAAGTATTTTGTGCTACGAAAATAATTTGTAAAATTAATGGAAATCCCAATAACTGTAATTTTTCTTAAAGGAAAATTGTAAGGAGCCCTGTAAGTAATTTTGTTACAATTAACCGTTTTGAAAATCTAGAACGATCGTACGATCTGTACGATCGATATTTTAACAAATTTCTGAAGTACAAGCGATATCTAGTAAGTAACGATAAACTATGGAGAATCTTTACGCTGACAACACTGCTCGGCATTTTGATTTAAAAAAAAACGTAAACAAATGTGCCTTCAAAAGTTCAAAACTATTGTTCTTCTGTGCCTATGTCGGTCTTTCGTTTTCGTTCGGCGGCATAGATAAACTTATAATAGTGGTTAGTTATTAGTTCCTCAATGTTCCTCTATTAATTTACATTTGCACGCTCACAATAAAAATAATTTATCGTGAGAAAATGGAACCGACATCTCCTTGGAAAAGACCAAGCGAAGTTATGCAGCTGCACAAGTTGAAGAAGCGAAAAAAAGCTTTACAAGTAAGTGAGCTCAGGTTCAATTTAGAGATACATCTATGGAGAACAAGGTTGGTACCAACCGTGTTCTCAGTATTATTAACTAGGTACCTACTAACTTTTCTAGGTAATTAGTAATTTAATAAATGCAAAGAAAAATTACTAGCCTCTGCCCATGGGTTCGCCCGCATGGTAGATAGGCACCTAGCTTTTTTTTATCCTATGGTTTTTTCGACATCACGAACTATAGTTCGGGATTCGGTATACTGAGTCTCTGTGCTGTATGACCATGGAAAACATGGACTGACAAAGCATGGCCCTGGAGTGTACAGCCAGTATTACAAACCATGCTTTTACCGGCGCATAAAACTGTCCATGCAATCCCTACAATGTTATGTTTTCCATGGTTGTACATTACTATCTCTCCTATACTTGTTCCAAATTTCATCTAAATAGGTTCAGCTGTTGCGGATATATTAAGCAACTAACATCATAACATCCAAACTTTTAGCGGAAATACAAACATTATTAACAGGTACAATACTGACCGAATCAAATAGGCAAAAAAGTCTCAAACTCAGCTCATAAAAGTAAAATTATGTTCTACATTTTATTTTATTTTCATATTCATAGGAGCGAATGAGGCAACCCTCTTGTTCAACCAGCGAACAATTCAGCTGTCAAAAACCAGTTGATTTAGATTTCTCCAGACTCCTTGATGGTGATAAGAGAAAAAACCCTTTTTCTAAGTAAGTAAAGCTAGAATGCAATGAGCACATAATTGATTATTAACTTATTTTAAGTAATAAATATAGGTCAACTAATTTACACTAATAATTAAATACATGTACTTACAAAATAAATAGTTTTTTAAAATACTACTTAAATTATACATGTAGGTACAATCTAATAAGTTGTTATAATCCCATACGGACAACCATAATACCGAAACTCGGATGACCTGTGGTGTGATATACCCTATTTTTTTTATTCTGTTTTTCAAAGAACTTCCGTCGATTTTCGACAATGTCAGTTCTATCGTACCCTTGTAGACTACATTAAACATTTTCATGAACCAGCTTGTATATGGACCGGTAGAGCATGATTGTTGCACTTGAAGTTTGCGCAGCTAACATGCCCTGAAATAGGCCCATGTCGAGTTGGTTAACATTAAAATTCCTAATCATATTCTCCCTCATCGATGCACTCTGGACACACTCCTCTAAAAGGTGGTATACATCTTCCTTAACTCCATAGGCTTCACAGTTGGGACTATTTACTTTCTTCATTAGAAATTTGACATAGTGGCATATGTCCGGAACACAGTCTATGCGAAAATACAATGTATTTCCTATCTAAATTAATGTCGGCAAACCATGGAATATGAGGTGCTCGCTTTGTATTGTTAGATACCAAATACCTGTCTCGAGAAGCACTATCAAAATACTCTTTCCACGTATCTCTGATAGACCTTTTATATATATTCAGGGTTCATGTACACTTGAGAATACCCTATGTCTGGGAAAAGTTATGAATATGTTACTATAATTACTAAATACAAGAAAAAATAAAAAAAGTTTACATAAAATTGCATGCACACAATAATAAAATCAAAATTCAATATTACTAATATGTCTAATGTAAATAAATAAATATAATAAATAAATAAATAAATAAAAATAATAAAAAATAATTGGCAAATATAATTGCAGTTGGGCTTGGCAGCTGGCATTTCATTTTGTAGGTATTTGGTTCTGACTAGAATAATAAAAATAAACTTACAACTTGCAGGAACAACACTCAACCAACTAAGAAAGCCAAGTTGGAGGATACCCTCGATGAGTCCAGTGACAAGACCCTGTTCGCGCTGCTGAAGCTGCCTTCCAAAGTAGTGGAGAAACCACCCCAGGAGGTGGACACAGAAAAACTTACAACATTCTCAAATTTATTGCAGAAGTTCACAGCTGAGCATACTGTAGAAGTAAGTTACTGCTTCCTAAAATAACTTACTACCTCGGTGGGCGGGCGATAAGCCGACTGCCATGCATCAGGTTCAATTCCGCTGCGGGACAAGTGTTTGCATGGTACTTATAGTTCCTGATAACCACGAGAACGTTGATACTGATGACTTAGGAAACAGTGTTGTGAAAGACGTTAAAGTGATTTTTACCCAATAAACTTAAAGCATAAGTAACGCATCCATTCAGTCAGTAACATCCAATGGATTTTTTTGATGAAGCTATTTTTTATAGTTTTCCTATTAACAGTTTTGTTCAATAGTAGGCACGGAAATTAACATTATACTAATAGTGGTCAAAATACTTTGATAAGAATCGTAAAGTTTCAGCTTTTAAAAATGATTCTTTATAAATTATATGAAAGAGGCTGTTGTCTGGCAGAGAACATTTTGCTGCTGATGATCATAATTTTATTGATTTCACACATTCTATAATAAAGCTATGATAAAAACAGCAATCTAGGTAAAAGAAAACTTTATTTCAGCATATAGTTGAGAAGAAATACAAGCACCTTCCCATTGACTGGGCGTTGAAAACAAAACTTAGATTGATGTCGCCAAAACCCTTTGCATGGACGCTAAAGCTGAAGGCCAGTGAAGAGGCTTCAGGAATCACTGGGTGAGCGTTTTGGCAATTATTTTCCACTAGATACACTAGATACTCGGTACTCGGTTAAAAACTAGCCGGTTAAAAGTAGCTCTTAGTTAACGTTAATGCAGCGTAAATACAACGCAACGAAACGCCATCGCGTTTCGCAAGAAACACGATTAATTGCGTTTTTCGTCGACTTACGTTGCAAAATGTCTTGTCCTGTATTAATGTAACTGCATTTATGCAAAGACGGAGAGAGCGTCGATGCACGATTGGACGAAGAATATTAAATACAAGAGTCAAACGTGCCATTATATTGTTACAAAGGATTTATGCATAAAACAAACTTTTAATCAAGTTTTAATTACGAAAAAGTTACTGATTTGCTATTGTGTAATACCCCGTTTCAATACCAAACACTATTGTGTTTGGTATTTTGGTTTTGGTGACAGTCAATTTACAGTTGCGTATTCGCAACTGTAAATTGACTGTCAAAATAGCGTCAAGAGTACCTACCATTTTGGACCTTATAAAAATTCGACAATTCAATGCTAATCTCAATTAGTTTATATAATATCCACACAATATTGATATTAATTTGGCG
Source organism: Perizoma flavofasciatum (assembly GCA_958496245.1). Classification (NCBI taxonomy): domain Eukaryota; kingdom Metazoa; phylum Arthropoda; class Insecta; order Lepidoptera; family Geometridae; genus Perizoma; species Perizoma flavofasciatum. The sequence goes on along the minus strand of OY292425.1, from coordinate 3,225,311 downwards.
CTAGGCTTTGGCGACATTTATTATCTTGAACGCTCTTGAGTGCGAACACTCAAGAGCGTTCAAGATAATAAATGTCTCAATTCCAATACCGATCGGTCGGAATTACGTTCAAGAGTAAGCCCCCTGGTCGGACAGTCCCGGTCGAGACGGTTTGCTCCTGAGCTTTCGCACACTGAAACAATGTGCAAGTGCTGCAATACAACAGACATTACAAACGGACTTGGTGAAATGGAACGTCTGTACCTGCCTTGCCTATATCGTCAACTTCCCCCTACCCTTTTTTTCAAGGTTTCTACTAACATACAGTCTTCCGTTAGATTCGTACGTTGCCTCGACACTAGCAACTCGCCGACGCTGGACACGTCCCCGCGCGCTCGCTTCCACCAAACCTGCCTGTACTGGCAACACCCGCACCTGCCCTGGCTGGAAATGTTCCCGCGTTCCTCGGGGAAGGTCGCGGCCACTAGCTTCATGGCGTCCAATGAGGAGGTCAAGCAAGCGCTGCACAGAGAATGGACGGAGAGCTTTCGGTCACTGTTTCAGGTAAACTATGGCCGAGGAAAAGTAACCGGTGAAAAAAAAACTGTGTTATTCCGAAAAAAAGGGACCTGAATGAAAAGATGTTGCTTTTCCATTCCAGATTTCATCAAAATCCTCCTCAGCCATTGTCAATGCTGCTTGGGGCCATAGAGTATTGAGTTGTTTTAATACTGAACAAATACATACGTAGTTCTGACCCCACACTAGGATTCCCTGTGTCGTGGGTATCAGGAACTAAGAGTACCGTGGTACCACATCACCCATACTTAGAATATCAGCGGAACACGCAAACCTTCCAGCTAACGTTTGTGTAATGAATAGAGGGGCGGTAATGCGTTGGAAGAAAATATCCATTATGATTAAACCGCAATTAACTTGTTTAATTTGTAAGCAAAATAAAGTGTTATAGAACTATCTGTCAACGAGTTTTGTTTTCCTTAACAGCTATTACGAGCGCTCCACTGTCCGTATTTCTATGTGTGCGCGAACACATTCACGTGCTTGTTCCGAGCGGCCGGACTGTGCGGGGTGTCGGAGCCCAGCGCGCTGATAGCGCCCACCACGCGCGGATTCAGACAGACTTTACGGCAAGAAGGTCAGTCTCAAGAATCTCTCAGAAACAGTCTCTGCAGTACACACTTAGTTCACTATGAACTATACAAATATCGCTTCGCATCGATTAATCGCCATCTATTGGTTTACACTTTATTAGGAAGTTGAATACACCTACAGTATGAGCTATATGGCGCTCGCTACCCACCGCTCTAGCACATATTTATGGCAAACAAAATAGCCCGTAGGTATAGTAGATGAGGTGCACAGATTGATAAAAAACAATCCATTTTAACAAATGCATATTCCTCTGTATAAATAGATGTGGAATTCACAATGCCCCTCCGGCCGGAAAGTAAACAGAGACTGAACACTTCAGAGGAGCAGCCGAAGAACGCTTCATTCGACAGCTGCTACGACACCATGGACGAGCGGACGGAGCCGAAGGTCAGATTTCAATCACAAACGGTGAAGGAAAACATTGTCCGAAACCGGCTTGTCCTAGAACCATAACTTTCAGATATGCAAGTTGCGACATATGCATGGAATGAGCATTTTATAGGCGAACTGAATAGAATTGAATAAATATTCATTTGGCACAAACAATGTTAAACTTATAAGTAGGGTATATATATTTCTTTTTTCTTCTATAGGCTATTCTAACCTAGGTATATATATTTCTTTTTTGTTCATAACTATCGCACCATCCTAACTTTGTTCCAATATTTTTTTTATGTTGTGAATATAAATGTTTTTATATCTTTCTTTCTTCTTTCAAAATTTATTAAGGAACTTATATCTAAAACAATAATAACAAAATTATTGTTTGGCTCATGTGTCTAAGGTAAAATGTAAGGCACTGAATCCAAGCACCGGAATATTTTTTTCACCCATAATGTAGGTTGTTTTCATGGTTAACCTAATGCAGGACCAAGATAAAATCAGTGACACGACGAACCTTATATTAAATTTGAGTTTTAGAGATGTTTATTTATGATAAAGATTCAGGATCTTTAACATCGTCAAGATTTCTTGCCTTCGAGATGTCTGTTTAATCCACGTAGCAGTGTGCTATGAAAATGTCCATATTTTATTATAATAAACGTCCATTGTTATGGGTATCGTAAATTATATTCTATGTGATTGCTTATAAGAATCAATTTTCTTAACAATTTTACGTGATAACTGCACATTACTTTTGCAGTGGTTGGATGGCTGTATTTGCTTTTAATTTTATGCAATAACTTTTTTCTTCTGATGATAGGAGGAGGAGGATGAAGAGGATCCGGATCAGTTCCTGTCGCAGCTGGGACTGGAGACAGAGGTCATCAAGAAAATCAACATCATGCAGGTACACATAATGTCCTCACTGATTATATGATCCATGACTTGACTCGAATAGTCGATATCAAACAATTAGTTGTATATTTTTATGTTATTTTTCTTATGTTGCTAGGTACGGTACAATAAATAGATTACTAAAGCCGATTGAAGGATAATAAAAAACAAGCAGTGTTTGTTGCCTGATTCTTTTAGGTGTGGTCTGAGGAATCGACGTAAATTCATAAATTAATTTAGTTTGTTCCTTGGTATGCACAGATTTGTACCAGACAATACATTTTTAATTGTGTCCGGAACCCCAGTCAAGTAGAAGTCGACTATTCGAAATGATCCTTATGATTTCAAGGATTTAAAGCTACCAATAGATAATTTTATTTAATATTTTTTTCTCTTATTTGGTAATCTCCTTTGTGTCATAAATCATAAATCTTTGTCATCATACCGCCCGGCTCTTCATCACACAAAGGTAAGCTGGAAGAAATGCTAATTAGCATTAAGTTCGTCTATGTACTTCGCGAATGTGGGGGGCAGAGAGAGCCAATTGAATTATTTCCTGAGATATATGTTGTGCAATAAAGCATTTTCTATCTAATTGGTCGGCAGGCCCGGATAGCGCACAGTGCGGAGAGCAGCGTGGATAGCGCGGCCGAGTCGCTGGTGTTCGTCCGCGGGGCAGACGCGCAGGCGCTCTTCAACTTCCTGCTGAACTGCAAGTCCATCGTGAGCCCCACGGGCCCGTTCGCCGGCGTGCCGCCCACCCTGCTAGCGCCCACCGCCTTCCACGGCGGGACGCTGCAGTCTCTCAAGGTACATACCACACTAACACTGATGAGGCCAGTCAAAGTAAAAATAATTACAATAAACTATGCTCAAATTTTTTGCTATGGTATTTCCAAACTTTCGCAATTATATAACATAATTATAAGTTTAACGGATCTTTATCGCGTTTACCTTTTTACATAATAAAGTCGAAACGTCAGAAAAATAATAAACGCGATAAAGACCCATTAAACCTATAATTATAGTTTAGGATGATATCACAACTATACCACGTACTGTTCTGCTGATGTTTCGTTGCCCGTTTAGAGGTCCTTCCTCATGAACACCGTCCGCGATCACACTCGACGGTCGTGGGACGGGACGAGTGACGAAATATCAGCATGTAAAGTACGTGGTAAAGTCGTTAAAAGATATTTATTCCTTCAAGTTGATTCAAAAGTTCAACAACATTGTTCACTTCTTTCCATCAATGATTTAATTGCTATTGGCCGCAGTGTGTGGTTTTTTTGCCTCTTTTTAGCCCAGTGTATAAGTGGTTATATTTCTAAAGTTTTCATTTTATCTCATAATAAAAATACCTTATGGCATTCAACACTACCTAGCCAACCAGTAAAATCATACTCTCTTAAATAATCACTCAAATTACATACTAGCACACTAGCTAAAATCATGAAGCTAGTGTGCTTTTATCATTGTTGTTTTAATCAAAAAAGACCATGTATAGTTTTCTATGATGCCATTTCTAGGTGAGAGAGAACACGATACATTCCGACAGCAACAAATACTACTCTATAGAGGTCCGCGGCCCGATACTGCCGACCGCCGTCCACTCGCTCTTTGACGTGCTGAAGAGCAGTTCCTCAGCGCAGTTCAGCGCCACCTTTGCGCACCACCAGCCCACGCTGGCCTTCTCGTTTGCCGCGCAGAATATTGCACAAGGTGAGCCTGTTATGCACTAGTTGTCCCCCTAGATATCGACTGTCTGATTAGAATTTCTAACTTGTTGTAATTGTTTTACTTTTTTCTTAGTTTTACCTGCGATCAGTTTTTGAACTATGAGCAAATTGTTTGTGGGTTTTGTGTCGGGCGGAGTTCACTCATAATGTTATTTTCCTCCAGTAGACACTCTTCATTGTTACAGTCACATACATTAAGTTGCATGACATCTTAGCTTTTAAGTCACCTTATGTAAATAGGCTTTGTGAGTAGTTGTGCCAATGGATTAGGATGGCTTTTCAATATTTCCTGATACACCTGAGCCTGAGCAGAAGTCTTGATCCCCTAGATACCATATTGACTTTAAGTATGTCATGCAGCTTTGTGTTCCTTATGAACCAGGGTGCACTGGAGGCCAAAATTGGTTTATTAAGATTCAGCATCAACCTATTTTTTCACTTATAATATTTTTCAATATTCATTCCCGTTGTCTCCCTCTAGTTAACGACACCATATTTATATGTTTCAAATTGTTTAATCAGTTGTAAACTGATGATGATGAAATAAATATAGTGTTGTCAAATAGAGAAGGGGACAACGGGAATGCCAAGTTTTTAAGCAGAAACGAGACATCATTTGATAACGACTGTTAAAATGTATCGTAAGCCAGCTATTCAGCGTTATTTTTACGGTAATTACCGTTTTGTTTCAGATGAGAATTCAAAAGAGAATGAACCAAATCATTTCGCCAAAGCTTTCAATAAAGAGAACCTATCAGACTGCGGTATCAGCGACAGCATGCTGCAACTCTTCTGTTCCCCGGACCCCGGCGCCGTCAGACCATTGGACAGTATCAAGTACAATACAGAAGATGACACGTATACCTGGTGATATTCACTGTGCAGTCGCTAATCTAAACGTGCCGATCCGTTGCAACGCCTCTTCACATAATGCTATTTATTGCAAAAGAGCAGTAAACGATCTTTATATTATGCTATTTGTCGCATGCTTTTTAAGATTTTATGCGTTACATTTAATAGTAAAGAGGTTATCAGTTTGACGCACATGTATTATCACGGAACAGACTAGATGTGAATGTTTAAAATTTATAAGTGAGCAAAATGATAGAAAGTTTCATCAAACAGCGTTTCAAATTGATGGCTGTTGATCTAAGGCAGTCCAAATATTTATGACCGAGGCTGTTATTATTTATTTGTTACTATTTTAATAATTGAATCAATTTGTGATCATAAAATAAAAATATGTTTTGTACGACTACATATTAGTATCTTTTTATCAATGAATTTCTGATATTAGCCTACATTCATGCCCCAAGATAATAATTCCATTCCCAAATGAAACTACGCTTTCTGGTTACTTAATTGTATCGATTTATTTCATTTTTGGTAAATTAAATTTAAAGATTTCATAAGTCCACAATCACTTACACAACAAACAGATTCATACAGATCAGGATGAAATAAATAGTGTGAGAGTCCTGTTTCATTTGTAATTATTATTATGTTAACTAACATACCGGCACTAATCACTAGTTATCACTTCAAACCCAAGGTGGCAGAGGAATCTTGGAAAGCTTAAAATCTAAAATATTCATCTATGTGACCATTTATCCGCTCACTAAAACAAACAATATCAATTTAATAATTAATCTAAATAGACCGCCTGACGACCGTCGTCAAACCGACCCATCATGCACCAGGACTAGTCATAATGAGATGAATGACTAAAAATAGTGTAAAAACACTTCACTCAATCTGGGATGTTTAGATTTGTTCTCTTATTCCCATGTATGACTCGACATCGTATCAATGGTTGCCGACGCGACGGTCGCCATCCGGTCTATAAGGCTTACAACTAACAATTGAGCTTGACATAAATAGAAGTGCAACCCTTTGCTAAATGTGCACGATTTTACAAACAATTTCTATTACAGTAAAATCAAGCATGTAGTTAACATTATTGCTGAATTATCATAAATATATTAAAATTTACCTGCGCACGTGTAGGTAGAGTCGAATTATCAAGTATTAATTACCGAGGGCTTATGATTTCTGAAAGAGAAAAGAAACACCATTAGGAAATGTATATGAGTAGTATATCAGTCATGTAGTTCCCATAATACAAGCTTTATTTTGCTTTGGGGCTGGATGATGGTAAGTCAGAATTATTTATTTATTTGTTATAAACATTATACTACTCTATACTTCTTAAGATAGCGGCCATGAGCTTGCAAACAAATGTACTCTATCACATGGAATGCCTATTCAAAAAAGACTCAAGAAAAATGCATTTACCCATTGAAAAATAACAACGATACCATGGCAATACACTTGTAAAGGCAAAAAATACAGGTTGGTGTATTTTTGCCTGTATTTTTTGCCTTTAAAAGAAAAAAAAACACCGCATTACAATCGGCTAAGCTGTTTCGGAGAAAAGTGACGACAGACTAACAACCCCTTACCCCAAACAGGCTTCATGCTTCGCAAATATAAAGAGTGACAAAGTAATGTGTCCTTTCATCATTTGACGTAATGTTTTTTTTCCAAATTTTATCTGTTATCTGTCCTTGAACTATGAGTTCACTCCTGTGTTCATTCTCCAGTAGGCACTCTTCATTATTTCAGTCACACGCATTTAGTTGTACGACATCTTTAATTTTAAGTCGCCTCTTGTAAGTAGACTTTGTGAGTAGTTGTGACAGTGGATGAGGATGGCTTTTCAGTTTTTTCCTGGTATACCTAAGCAAAAGTCTTGATCTCCTAGCTACCATAGTGACTTTTAAGTATGTCATGCAGCTTTGTGTTCCTTAAAAAAAAGGGTGCATTGGAAATAGTTTTCAGGAGGCCATTTTGAAAGTGCTTAGATGCTTGTATTTGATGTGCTAGATGAACCTCACATCATTTTTTAATTTTCCCACGTGTAGGAGCTGCTGATATGTATGATTGCTACTCACATTGGATGATCCTGTGGAGGTGGGCTGTCCAGGTACCGAGTACTGCGGGCGGAAGTTGGAGAAATTGGCGGCGGCGGCCGCGGCTGCCGTGAAGCCGGGCAAGGAGCCGCCCCCTTGGAAGCCCGTCGGGAACTGAGTCATTTGCGCTGCAAACAAACAAACCCCCCATTGATACCAGAACAAATCGAATTGTAAAAACAAACAGTAAGTCTGGTCGCTACTACACGCCACATGAGCGGATAAAACATTTTGAAGGATTTTAGCCTAAAGCTGAGAAGGCTTGCCGAGAAGTCTGGTGAGTAGGAGGGAGGCCGTCAAAGACCCCGATAGATGGAAGAATTTGGGGGAGACCTTTGCCTAGCAGTGGTGTGACACGATACAGGTTAAGTAAATAATGTTGTTAAAACATCCCAACTCCCAAGTTGTTTACATCTATACCACTGTTTCTCAAAGTGAGCGATAACGCCCTAGAAGGCTCTAGACGATATTGGGGACGCTGAGGCGGTCTAGAGGAGAAAGCAAAGTTGTTACGTTTAAAAACTTTGGGACATCTAAGGGGCATGGGCAAGCTAAGTTTGAGAATTTGTGATCTATACAATTTAATAAAGAGGTAAAGTTTTCATGTAGGGGGTAATTTCCGAAACTACTCGTCCGAATTCAAAAATTATTGAGTGCACATTCAGGGTGGGCATAGGCCCATAGAATCCTCTAAGGGCCTATGCCCTCTATATATTTCATACAAATAGTAACATATCAACAAACATATTTTAGTTTCTTAAAAACTGTCCTCTAATCAACAAAAGCAACATGGCTAAAGGAATGAGACAATGGCACTCATAACAAATTTACAGTGAGTTCAATCTGTTGGAAATCTGAGATTCCAACATCAAATCATCAATATCTGCACATACTTTTGCAGTACTCTTTGTACTTGTTTAGTCTGCTCTGCTCACTTATTTACAAGTGGAAGCTCTTCTATGTAGTTTACCGTTGTGAGTTAAACAGTCTGTATGGACCCCAGTCCGCTCACAGTGGAAGGTGGGCTTTAGAAGTTTTGGGCACTAAGCCTGTCAAAAATGGAGACCCATTGGTTTTGTGAAGATGTTGTGAGTAATGTAACTGACCGGCGGGCACGGGGTTCCCGGCGGTGGCGGCGAGGCGGGAGAGGATGGATCGCTCCGACATCTGCAGGCGCTGCGCCACCGGCGGGATGCGCGCCAGCGTCGCCGGCAGCCGGGACACGTCCGACTTCATGTCCGACAGCAACTCTTCCAGCTGATTCAGCACCTGAAAGTACAAACATTTTGTGAATTCATGGCCATATCCTACTTTTGTTAGTGGTTTACACAAGGCTCCTTTTATTATTAGAATGTTCTACATGCTTACTATAACTTTATACTACTTACCTAAGTATTCTTTAAATTTCTTATTAGGTGAAATATACCAGGTACTTAAACCTCGGCGAAGAGCACTTTCAGCGACAAAGCTAGATATCTATCTCTTCCTTCTCGGTATCCGGACTTTAATGTACGTACCTTGTGCAGTACAGCATTGGCCGGCTTGTTGCCTGCCAGAGACTCCTTGCTGAGATGCTGATGCGACTCGGCCAGGCACTCGACCTCGGCGAAGCGCGCGTTCAGCGACATCGCCGGATGGTTCGGGTCCTGCGTCAGGTTGAGGTACGCCGCGCGGCGTAGTTGCTCCTCGATTACCAACGCTTGTTCTAGGAGCTGAGGGTAAAACGATATTTGTGAACTTTCCCGAGTGCTATTTGAGGTTTTTGTGTTGGGAGTTTGTACAGTTTTGGCAACACTGAAGTTAGCCGTTTGGATGTGCGGTAAATAAATTTGCAATCTTCTGCAGTGACACAAAATACATTGCGCAAATGGCTTATTTCAGGTTGGTCAAATTATAACGGTCTAATTTGTGTGCAAAAGGCACTACCATACCTCGACCTGCCAGCTAATTACACAAGCAATGGCTATGGGAACGAGACGAAGGTACTTATTTTTCACACTTTAACAAAGTTCAAAATTTCTAAAACTTGAAATGGGAATGTTTAGGTCGAAAATTGTCTCCTTTTCCAATAGAAGTTTTGGACATTGTCATGCCTGTCAAAATAAATAGTTCCCCATTGCCATTCATTTAGTGTAATTAGGAGGCTGGCCACTGACCTAGCGCAAGATGAACAAGAAAGAATCAGTGACAAAATGAACAAACGAGTTAATGACAGAACTCTGGTCCATTGTTTACAAATTATGTTCGCTGGATACACACGAAGATATTTAAACATGCGTATAAAACGATCGTGTGGACCCAGCGTTAAAGTTACAAAAATACTCACATTCTAAATGTTCATTGTGGGCCCATGGACAAAAAGGTATCATTAACATTTTATAACAGGTTTTAAAAACAACAGTGCGTTCGTTAGTGTAAAGTAAACAGACGTTTTATAATCAGTATGTCTGTTTAATTTAGCATAGGGACAGGTTATTCGTGAAAAAGCTTCAGTCCCGACTGCGAGTCGAAAGAAATGTTGAGATGAATGCGAATTGTTTATCTCTGTCGCTCACGTAAAAATATACTGCTGTCGCACTCGCATGGAGGCGGTGACCGACAATGCAAGACAAGTCAATGATCTGATTTCTTTCTACTTGCCGTCCAGACTATAGAAACTAGCGTCTACAGTAGTGCCCAAGACTCGCTGCCGATGCGGAACAAACAGACCACTCTATTTGCACACCTGAATATCGAAAATTACCAGTAAACGCGATTTTTACTGCCGAGTTACAAGTCAAGTCTTTGGCCCTACTATAATCAAAGCTGTTGGACATTTTATACATAAACATTCCGTCTATTTGCTGGAAAATGGTAAACCCCAGAGGGTTCACCAGTTAGAGACGCTTACCGTACAAGGCCGCAAAAGATAATTTCCGAAAGCTCTTTAGTAAGTTGGTTAGTGATTTCTAATAGGTAATCGAAATGTGTTGAAAAAGAAGGCAAAGTAGTGCGAAAGGCGAATAGGAAGAAGTTAGGTTATAATACAAATTGTTCGATTGGCGAAAAAATGGGAAGAATGCGTACTAGATAGGAAGCCAGCAGTGGATGTATGTGGGATGATTAGATAGAGATAGATAGGCACATTGTTAATCTCTGTCACTCATGCACATATATATGTATAATGCTGTCGCGCTCGTATGACTCGTATCTTATTTTCTCCCACTCGCCGTCGGGACTATAGAAACTAAGCGACTAATAATTTGAATCACCTTGAAACGCCTCGCCAGGAACTTGTTCTTGATTTCCAAGAAGTTTCCCTTCCCCACGTCCATCTTAAACGGCTCATTGATGATGGCGAAGCGGAGATCGTTCTGTATATCTTGCCAGCGGCCGTAGCCGTGCGTGACGATGCCAGCCAGTAGCCAGTAGTCGTGTCTCCGGTGCCAGATCTCGTATTCCCTGCCGGGGGCCGCGGCGCGCTCCTCGTTCAGCCAGAGCGTGTGGAGTTCAGTGAAGCCGCCGTCCGCGATGTTGAACATGAACTTGCGTCGCTCCACCTTGAGATCCTCTTCCTCTTTCACGATTACAACGTCGTCGTCGTCTTCGTCCTGTGTTAAAGATAAAGATTATGCGATTAGAATTGACATACTTGTATATTTCAAGAGTTGTGTTTGCTGCTGGCGTCTGTAACGTCACTTGAGATACGGAGAAATGTGATGGGTAAATAGTGAAACAAAAATCTAAGAGCTTTGTGCAACATCGAGAAGAATTGGGCCGAAATCTTAAAGCAAGTTATACAAGTTATAATCGGAGGGCCTTAATAATAAAGATTATCAAACAATTGATTAACTAAACAGTGCTTTATCTCTTTTTGATAAGTGTCATTTCAATTCAACAGAAGAAAACAAACCACTATTCAGCTAAACAACTGTTTAACAATGTATGTATGTAGTAATCATGCAAGTTGTTTAACAAAATCAATTAGATTACCTTCTTGTCCTCCTTAAGTTTGTCCGAGCCCTCAGAGTCTGTCTTTTCAAGCTTGATATCATCCTTCTTATCAACATCCTTATCCTTATCAGCCAGAAGATCCTTATCAGGTTCTTTGTCATCAATTTTCTTTTCCTCCTTAACATCCATCTGTTCTTCTTTGATAACAGGTTCCTCGTCAACCGACATACGCCTCTCCGGTTCTTTAACCGGTTCCTCTGTCTCTTTAGGCGGTTCTTTCTCCTCCGGTTCTGATTCTTCCTTGACCTCGCTCGTGTCCATAGGTTCTGGTTTGTCCTTATCTTCAGCTTTGTCATCTGTTGACTTAGCCTCGTCTTTATCTTCCTTTGCGGATTCCTCATTCTGTCCCGGTTCCTTAACCTGTGTCGGCGCGGGCGATGGTGCGGCGGAGGTAATTGGCGTAGTGGATGATGGGGCAGGACTGGCGGTAGCACTTTCACCTGCAGCATTCTTCACGGGCTCAACTGGTTTCCGCACCAATTCCGGCATACTGTAGTAACCGTTGATGTGTTCGAACTCCTGTACTTTCTTTCTAATAAGGCTCATAACACCGATTCGAGTCAGAACGTGTTGACGCGATAACCCCTCGCGGGGTACTCCGTCGGCGAACGTTTCCGCGTTATCCGCACCAGGTTCGCACAAATGCCGCATGAATAGTGATACATATGCTTTGAAGTTACGTTCAGATTTGCCTCTCAGATCTCTCACTAGCCATTGGGAATTGAACGCGTCTTGTGGCGGCATTCCGTATCGCATGATAGCATTGAGGAACGATTTCCGCTGTCGAGCGTTGAAGCCGAGGACCTCCATGTTGCCGCCGACTCTGGCCAGTAGCGGCGGTAGTGGTCGGTCGCGTTCCTCGCGTCTTTCCAGCCTTCTCTTACTGCGTCGGCTGAGGAGATCCCCATTGTCGTTCTTCTCATCGAAATCGTCATCTTCTTTATCGTCCTCGCTGTTTTGTGAGAAGTCTGAGTTGTAATCTGAGCCGTTTTCTTGCCAGGTGGAATCCTCACGGTTCTCAGTTTGCGCGACACTACCGTCGTTGTAGTTAACCTGTTTGCGGACTCGCTTGCCTTTGCCCAGCGTTCTGGCCTGATCCTCTTGATGCTGCTCGTAGTGATGCCTGAGGAGTTTGATCCAGTAGGCCGGGTCAGTGTTCTCTGCTTCTTGTTTGATGATTTCTGTGTCAACCTCCTCTTCGCCGTCGCCTTCTTTAGTGGAATAGCTGGCGACTTTGAACGAGCTGAGGTATTCGTTAGCCCAGGATTCCTTTGATTCGATACCTTCTTTAGAACGATCTAGCAATTCCCCGACCGCTTTATCGTCGTAGTGAATGGCCTCTTCTTTCCCGTCATCCTCTTTGAATAACTCTTCGGTGCCGAATCTTAAAATGTCGTCTAACTCTTGTTTAGTAAAGTTAGCGCCTTTGCCGCCCATTCCGGGACGTACTACCAAATGGGTTAACATCATTTTCCTCTTAGCCACCTGCGTGACTCTTTCCTCCACGCTGTTGCGTGTGACGAACCGATAGATCATGACTTTGTTAGCTTGTCCGATACGATGGGCTCGTGAAAAAGCTTGGATATCGTTGTGGGGATTCCAGTCGGAATCGTAAATTATGACAGTGTCAGCAGTCGCCAAATTGATACCTAGACCTCCAGCTCTCGTAGACAGTAAAAAGACAAACTGCTGCGCGCCTGGAGCATTGAATCTATCTATAGCTTCTTGACGGATGCTCCCCGTAATACCGCCGTCGATTCTTTCGTATTTATAGCCCTCTCCTTCTAAGTAATCTTCAAGGATGTCCAACATCTTTGTCATTTGCGAGAAGATGAGCACTCTGTGGCCTTGGTCTTTGAGTAGCTTCAGCATCTTGGACATAAGAACAAGTTTTCCAGACGCTTTGACGAGCGCTTGCGTTTCGTAATTACCGTGAGGTCCCAAAGCCGCCTCTTCCGCCGCGACCGGGAATAGATAAGGGTGATTGCAGCATTTCTTTAAGTCCATCATTACGTTGAGGAGAGATACAGAGTGGCCGCCGCTTTTAGGATTTAGAGCTTCGAAGTTCCTCGTCAGAATATACTTGTAGTATTTCTTCTGCATAGGGGACAGTTCCACACGCACGATGAACTCAGATTTAGTAGGCATATTCTTCAACACGTCGGCTTTGAGACGCCGCAGCATGTGAGGTCCGAGCATCTCGTGAAGCCTTTTAACTTGCTCCTCCTTTGAAACATCCGCAAATTCGTTTTGGAAAGCAGCTAGGTCAGCGAATTTATCTTTGTTCAAGAAGTTGAGGAGATGGAACAATTCTTCTAAGTTATTCTGTAGAGGTGTTCCGGTGAGTAGAAGTTTGTAGTTGATGTGATATCCGGCCAAAAGTCGGAAGAACTTGGATTGGTTGGATTTCAGCCTGTGAGCTTCATCTACGACCAACACGGCCCAGTCAATTGAGCCGAGACAAGTCGCGTCAATGGAAACTAATTCGTAGGATGTGAGCAGAACATTGAACTTCACTGAAGATTTGATTTTAGAGGGTCGCCCGCCTCTGTTGGAGTTATCATCGAAACTCAGCTCATTCTCTCTGATGACCGCTCGGGAATCTTTATCCCCAACATAGGTGATGCAGTACAAATCTGGCGCCCAAAGTTCGAACTCTCGCTCCCAATTGATGATCGTCGACAACGGGACGGACACTAAGAAAGGTCCTTTGCAGTGTCCTTCTTTGAACAGGGAGTTCAGGAAGGTAACTGTCTGAATAGTTTTCCCGAGACCCATCTCGTCGGCTAGGATAGTATCAATGCCGTTGCCCCATGAATACCTCAGCCAGTTGAGACCTTCTAATTGGTAAGGATGGAGTTGCATGCCGGTCTCGTAGACGAACGATGGTTGGTCGTCGTATTTCTTGTTGAGGTTGGTGAGGGGGCGGTCAGGGGGTGGGTTGTACTTCCGGTTCCGGAACTGGGTGCCGCTGCTGTCGTCGTCTTCGATGATGTCTCGGTTCTTGGACTTGCGGCCTGGTTTCTTGCCTTTGCCCTTTGATTTGCCTTCGGACGTCATGTAAGCACGCATGTCCTGGAAAATAATACTAGGTTACAGAAACGGAAGAGGCACATTATGGCGTTGTTTTCACTGTTAAAAATTTACAATAAGACTCAATTACTTTTATATGGTACAATTTCAGTTGTAGACTTTTGTCAATCTCATCATTTTTTGGGCTTTTCTACAAACGTTATTAATAACCAAAATATATACTTTTCTAATAGCTCTATAAGTACTTTTAAGTGACTGTAAGGTGTGAGAATGTGAAACTTGTGCGATGAATCGCCTGCTCACCTGATAGTACTCAACAGCGTTCTTCAAACCACTGATGTCCGCGTGTTCCGACTCCCAAGTGGCCTGATCGTAGGATAGGTCCCGCCATTTCACCAGGAAGTACGTGGTACCGTCGCGTCCCGTGCGGTGGTTAATCACGCGGTGGACCACCAGCCACTCCGGTTTCACTCCATACCTGGAAATTGTGTGTAGATCTGATGTAGGATAGCCAGATTTTCTCGTACAGTACTACAGTACAGCCGATATAACTAAATCATCCTGAAGTAAGTTGAATACACAATAGATTTCTCAAAAACTACTTTATTACTGCGAGCACAATAGGAACTGAAGCCTTTTATTGGGCAGAGAGCTAATTTGTCCGACACTTTTTGCGCATAGGACCAATCTCTAATTATTTACGTCAGCGTTACGATACCAAAAAGCCGATCAAATTATATTACGAGCAATAACGATCTAGTTGCCATTTTTCCTTACAGCGTTTTAAGCCGTGGAGCCGGCTTCAAGTGTAAATGGAGACCCTCCATATTCGTAAAGTTTGCAATGATTAACGCGAGACTGTACATGGCGAACGATGCGCGAAGGCCCGTAGTTTATTCCATTCATTAAAAAAATACTTATAGACGAACATAGAACCTCCTTCTTTTATGAAGTCAGTTAAAACCAAGCATAGATTGATTGAGTAATTTCAAATGAAACTCACATAAAAATTATGCTTGAACTGCGATTCAGTTAGCAATTACATTTACCTACAGGCCTGAATCTGTAACAAACTTACCGGTAGAACTTTTCCTCGAGAATCTTCTCATCAGTATCGTGTTCGCCTTGCTTCTGGTCCTTCAGCCGCTTCAGCCGGCCGTCTCTCTCGTCCAGCGGCTCCTCCAGCTTGGGCGGTTCCTCATTATCGTACTTACGCATGTAGTACCGGTACATGAGTGGGTGGAACACGTCCAGCTGTGGACGAATTACAACTTATTTAGAATGATATAGACAAAACATAAACACATGTTTATGATAGTAATACCCATGATAGATATCCCCAGATCTATACTCGGTATGCAGGAAGATCTTAGTAGTTAGTGTTGTCTTAAAACCTATGTTAGATTAGACACTAGTTCTCGATGTATTCTTATTATTAATGCATCCTTTTGGATAGATTAATGGATGTGTGACCGGAACGGCATTTAGAGCATGGAGCTTCCAAGAGCACGTTAAGATATCGCTCCACAGTCGTTATCCCAAGCCAATTCGGGACTTTTGAGCGGCCTAAAAACTCCCGACGCCAGAGTTGACCCCTACCTCATACGAAAAAAAACTAACCCTCTTATTCATAATCACTCACTAACTTTAGCATGACGACGCTAACTCTAGCCACATCCTTTTAACTAAACAAAGAATAGAGGCAGACAACTTTAATCATGCTGCTCAAGTTATTGAGTGATTATGAATAAGAGGGTTAACTCATAACATGTTATTTCGATCGGCCACCATTGCAAAGCACAAGGTCATTGAAGCATGCATAGAACAACCGATGCTTTATTTCTCAATTAGTCGGCGCGGAGTCCTATTTTTTCTCGTCCGTGATCAGGAGTCTATATCAGGGTATCTAGACAAATACCTCACGCTTAGTTTTCCATTCACGCAAATTCGTCAAGGAAACTTTCAACGTCAACTTTCACATGACATCTCAATAGCTCATACTTTCCATTCATTTGCTCAATTCATATCCATTCAATTCAATCTTCGCAAGCGTTAACGCCAACGGAAATGCTTGCTGTCTAAGGGCTGCCCCCTTCTGATAATAGCTATATAACTTACCTGTAACTCAGATATCCAGCTGCAATGCCAGTAGGACATTTCGTGCCATTTGACAAAGAACTCGCGCTGTCGCGGCGCCTTATTCTTAGACGGCTGCTCCTTCCAGCGCCATGTGAGAATCTTCGCTACTTTGCCATCGAGGGGAGGACACTGTAACAAAATTCAATTTGCATATATCACTTCACGTCATTTCTAGGGATCATATTTAAGAAGCTTTTAGTTACCTTGTCCAGTGTAATCAT
Source organism: Perizoma flavofasciatum (assembly GCA_958496245.1). Lineage (NCBI taxonomy): Eukaryota > Metazoa > Arthropoda > Insecta > Lepidoptera > Geometridae > Perizoma > Perizoma flavofasciatum. The sequence continues at coordinate 3,208,784 of OY292425.1, read as the reverse complement.
ATATAAATTTCGAATTGGGAAATTACGAATTCAAGGAAAAGAGCTTTGTGCTCCAACTTCTTAATGACAATATTCTATACTCGTATATATGTTATGTGAAAAGAAATTATGTTCAGTGCAACTTGCAGAAGCTCTTTACAAGAAATTCGAGAGCTATAACACTCTGTTATAATATGGGATATGTTTCATTGTGTTCCACACGTGTTTGAGCCTACTATAGAAATAAGACTGCTTCATTTCAGTGAATATTTAAGTAATTAAAAGCTAGCTGATAAGAGATGCTTACACTACATCGGGGGCACTTCCAGTCCCCGTCGGGCACTTCCTCGAGCGGCGGGTTCAAACAAAAGCGATGGTAGGCCGACGGACACGAGTCACAGCAGAGCAGCTCGCCGCCATCTTTGCAGATCCTGAAACGAACAATTATAGATTGTCGAATGAACACTAACGATATTGATGTTTATAAGATTGATATTAGATTGGAACTTTATTTGGGCTTTATTTTATTATTTTTTGGCGCAGCCGCCTGGACAACAGAGGCGCGGATTTGATTCCCACTGTTTGTATGATGAGTAAATAGTTGTTCCGAGTTTAAGAGCGGTGTTGCTATGGTACTCCAACAGAATAAGAGGAATTCTAGTGAGTGGTGTACTTAGTCCTGTCAGATATTCATTTTTTATCTCGAAAATTCGAGCTCCTACTAATCTGTGGTGCTGTAACCCATTTCTATGTATAATATGTATGCATTTACAAAAAAAAGTATATAAGTAGTATATCAGTCATGTAGTTCTCATAATACAAGTTCTGCTTAGTTTGGGGCTAGATGATGCTGTGTACAAAATGTCCAGTAATATTTGTTTATTTTATTTTATTTGCCCCATAACTCTTCGCTATGAGAAATCTTAATATTTCCCAGTCACTTTTCTAATACTGCAACTAAAGTTCGGAACTATTTGGGAATATATTACGACTAGATGTACTTTACTATTCTCCTGCTGAAGTAGTGTCAATATTTAGTGATAGCTAAACTTGGAGGGTTGGAGATAAGATCTGTTTATAATTGATGCGACATTGAACTGTCTAGGTAGATGGATTAGTAAGGTGCGGTGATGATAATAATTGTCACACCATCTTAAACTTGCAAAATTTTGTGGTTTTTAATGACGTGCATAATAAATTATATTTCATTCTCATTTAATTTCACTAACCTGCAGAACTCTTGGTGCTCATCATCATCATCTTGTTCTTGGTTGCCTTCAGCTTCGCAATGCGGGCAGGACCAGCGGCCTTCTGGAGTCTCCTCCAACTCTGGCTCCAGACACACCAAGTGGTATGCTCGAGGACAAGTGTCACAGAGGATGATCTCACCTCCTTGTTGACAGACCTGATAAATACAAGTTATATTTATTTTATGGTACAGAGTTGAAGGGATACAATGTAGAAGCAGCCAAAGCTATGTCAAATGAGTTTATCGAGTCATTTTATAAAGAGTATAAAATGGATGTGATATGACAGAGCAAAAAGTACTTGTTTAAGCCAAGTGCGGTTTAGACATCTTGATACCTAGGCTGTCATTACGCATTTTTTTTTTGTGGATTCTATGTCTGGGTTAGTAGAAGACTATGATGGCCGCCAATTTACTACATCGTAGTATCTGAAATTGTTCAATATTTTTTCTTTCTAGCATGATTTGAAACTCAGCGGGATCGTTTTCTCGGCCCCAAAGTCCCTTATCGAAAGAAAAGAAAGTCCTGTCCTGTTTAGTTTTAATACATTCTCGAGATTACTTGTATTTACACAAAAAACAACTAAACATGCTACATAATGAATTAGTATTGCGTAGAATTCAATAAAATAAACCATATGTCATGCAATTGCTGTTTCGTAGGTATTCCACAGATGTGACGTTGCTTGAAATCAATAAATAACTAATAGAACAAACCTTTTTGAAACAAGTTTTTTTTTCAATTTTTCGTATTCTTTTCAGCAAACCCTTTCATTTGCTACCCATGATGCTAGAATGATGTCACTTAGCTAAGCATGCATTGTCATCCAAACCAAACGTGTATGCAATATTTCAGCTCAATCAGTTGGGGATAACTGGTTTAAAATTCAGTTCATTCAAGGCAAGTCAAATAAAAGTTGTAATAAATAAATACCTCGCAGTAGTCCTGGTGTTCATGCTCGCCCTCAGCGCCGTCTGGGAACTTGTTTGTCGTCTTTAATTTGTTCTTCTTCTTCTTAGTCTTGTTGCCGAACTTAGTCTTCGCTTTCTTCTTGGGTTGCTGTTAAATAATCCGAACAAAATGTGGTTATAAGCACAGGTACGTAAGTAATAATCGATATTGTTTTTTATGAAAATCTGAGGTTAATCAATCAATCAATACATCCGCTATGGGTGCTTATCATATTTCCATACGAAAACCTGTGTTGCATATAGTGTTTTATAAGGCCGCAGTTGCACTGCAGGCTCTGATACGGCAGCAAAGAGACTTGCTATGATACATGTGGCCGTACTGCAGGTGGCTTGACAATAAGGCAGAGGCTTATATTCCAGGTTCAGGCTTATATGGCCGTATTACACAGTCAAATAGGCAAGTCACGACACGAGGCTCCAAGCGCGCAGTGCGGCTGATTCCATTTCCTCAAGGTAAACTAGGTAAAGCCGCGAGACGCTAAGTCAGCTGATAGCAGTCCATCCTTGTACATGTGATATGAATAAAAATGATAAATAACACCCAACAGACACATACATAGTCCTCACCCCACACTAGGATTCCCTGTATCGTGGGTATCAAAAACAACGAGTACCGTGGTACCACAACACCCAGACCTGAAACGAATATCTGAAAACATGCAAATATATGTCCCACAGAGGGAATGGAGCCTGTACCTCTTGGGTCGCAGCTGGCTACTCGCCGGCCGCGCCTCCGAGGTCGTGGTATGCTTGCACTTACCGGAGTAGCATTCTCGTCGACTGGCGGCGCATCCTCGGTTGGGGGCGGGAGCTCCGGTTTGGGCTCTTCTGCTTCTGCCAACATTTGTTCAAACTCCGCATCTGAATCAGAGTTTACGCCAGCACTGCCTTCCGGATCTTCCTCCTGTAACAAATATACAAGAACAGATTCAGATTCGTTTATTTACTAAACATGGGTTACAGTGTGTGGTAAAAAATAAAGTAGGTACAGCAATGTTCAGCTCAGGATCATGCAAAATTAATAAATGTTAGGTTATAAGTTAAGCTGCGTACTGACGTATAATAAGCCTCCGTTTTTTCGTTCGTAAAGCTAGTGCCCAAACTGGTCTCCGACATGGTTTGGTGGCTGCGTAGTACCCAAACCACTAGTTTTTATTTTATTTTAATCATGATATGCCACCATCAAAATGATAATACTTATTAAATTTAAAAAAAAATGCCGTCAGGTTAAATATTAGGAAACGCCATAGGTTTAGTTAAACAGACGTGAAATTCCACCACCAAAATTATAATACATTTATAATAGCATTAATATGTGCCCATAACTCTGTTTTATAACTCACACTGATACTCACGCTGCTAGTGCGTTTACGTTTGCTGAACTTGATCTTGAGAGTGGGCACTTTGGGCTTGCGTCCGGGCTTGCCGCGGGGCGTGGCGCCGCCGCTGGCGCCCACGCCCGCGTGCTTCGGCTTGCGTCCTCGCTTGCGGGGCAGCGTGACGCCTTCGTCGCTCACATCCTCCTCTGGATCCTCCTCTTCCGGATCTTCGATGGCCTCTTCATTCTAGGAAGGAGAAAACATCAATATAATCTAAACGTAATATGTCTTTTTTTAAGGACATTTTTCACACAGCCTCATCTAGCCCCAAACTAAGCAGAGCTTATATTATGGGGACTACATGACTGATATACTACTTATATTATTTTTTTTGTATACCATATATATTATACATAGAAAAAACCCAGACCCGAGACAAATATTTGCAGATACAAACATGTGTTCCGCGGCGGAAATCGAACCCGCAACCTCCTGCGTCTCAGGCGAGCCTTCGCCCACTGCGCCACAGAGGTCGTCAAATATTACACAAGGATCTATGTACTGACGCACTAGTTTATTTTTAAATATATAACTATAGTGGCAAACAAGCATACAGGCCATCTGTTGGTAAAACAGTTACCTATGGACGCTTCCACCACCAGAGGTATCACTCGCGCGTTGCCGACTCTGAGACATAATGGTGGAAAGTCTCAAGTACCTTTAATTTCACCGGTACCCATACTCTTAAAATCGAAACACAGCAATGCGCTTGGCGGCAGAAATAGCGGTGATAGTACTTCCCAGGACAAGCTCTTTCACAAGGGAACTCTACTATGATGCCCATTATGGGAAAAAAGATGGACGAACACTACTCGTTGCCGCAGAAGCCGCAAGAATTTCTTTATACATTTTGAGCTATCTGCTTTGCGAGGAATGCGATTCTGCTGTCAAAATAAGAAAACTACTACGCCTCCTGATAACGCTTGCTCACCATAGTCTAGGACGTGTTTCGTTTTTTCCATTTATTTTTTGACAGAGGGTATCGTTGAGGACCTCATTAACGGTCAATTAAATGTCAGCAGTGGAATAGTTAAGTACGAGGTACAGTCGTAAAACCTTTCAATAATTTTTACAGAATTAAAAAACTTCAGTCTCTTGAATTATATCATGTATGGAATCGTCTCCTAGTTACTTGTGCTGATTAAACCTATCTAAGAACCATTCTGGTGAAACCAGAATTCAATAAAAAAAACAGGATTTGGAAATTGGACCAGCCATTAATTGGTAGTTATGATGCATAAGACAGACAGATATATACAAAGGCTTCAAAGTTCAACTAGTCCTTTATATTTCTTTATGTGACTAAACTCTTTTGACACACTGGTTTATGTAGCAGACCTTAGATTCCTTGGGCGTGCGTCCGCGACTCTTCGGCGCGTAGTCGGAAGCTGTGGAGGTGTTGTCTTCCGAGACAACATTTGCAGAGCCCTGGTTGCTGAGGTGCGGGTTGGTCTCACAGAACAGACGCCATTTCGCTGCTACTAGCATCATCAGTTTTGATACCGGCACCTGAGATAAGAACATTCAAGTTTTGATCATACAAACAGATATATTTTTCCTTCCTATCTCAAAGAACGTTTCGAATATATTCATCTCTCCCATTCTCTATCCCTACGCTCTTCCGAAACTCTCCAACTTTTGACTCCTATACACACTTCCTCCTATTATGATAATTCCTTTACTGTGCAGGCTGTTCGTTTATGGAATGAACTGCCTGTTAGTATCAGACGTGCGAAATCACTACCTATTTTTAAATCCTTAGTCAAGGAACATTACTTATCGAGTCGTTAGCTGTTGCCTATTTCTGGCTTACCTAGTTATGTATTATAGAATAGTAAATGATAGTATGTAGGTATTATGCTGTGTAGTAAGTAAGTAATTATGTAGGTAAATAATAGTATAGTGTTTTCATAGTATGTGGTACACCACTTACAACCCCTTGTAATCTTTCGTACAGTCCGTTCCAGTCCGTAAAATGTGGCTATAAAACTTAACTGATTATCAACCCAATTAAACTAAATTTCAAATAATAAACCAATTGATATCGGTACATCCGTTTGCGAGCTAAAACGCCACAGACACGCAAACAGATACAAAAAAATATTTTAACGTTAGGGGTTTAATAGTAAGTTTTTCATGTTGTTATAACATAGGATAACCTAGCCATTGGTAATGGCATGAACTTTAATTAAAAAGAACAGACTGAACAGGCCAAATTAATAAAATTAAACTCAATTCCGAGAGCAATATTGGGTATATTCCTATCTCAAAATATCCATCGAAAGTCTTAATTACACAGATAGATATCTATAATAATCAGCATTAATTTTCAATAGGTAAGTAAGCTTACCTTTGGATTCTCTTTGACAATCATAGGACGCAAATGCTGCTGGAACAGTTTGTAGGACGTCAAGTTCTCAAGGTCAGCGTCTGTGTATTCAATGTCGACGTCTGCGAGGCCGAAAGAAGAGCATACCTCTTCCACTGTTGGCATACCTGCTGAAGGTACATTAAAAATAATTATGTAAGTTAGTCTAGTTAAAGGCTGTGTTCATGCAAGTAGCACCAAGACAGTCAGGACTAGAAACTAATAGTAAACCAGAAAAACTCATCATCTAAAAATTAATCATCCATTTACCAAATAAGTCCAATTTATATAAAATTTAATTCAATTATCCTACTACTGTTTGTCTCTATCACGCAAAAAATACTGAACGGATTTTGATGAAATTTTATAGTAACAAATATCCATCCTCACAAACTTTCACGTTTATAATATTATAGAAGGATAGGATATAAATAGGTTATTACATCAGAATAACACATAGGCTACTTTTTATCCATGTACCACGCGGGCGAAGGCGTGGGCAGAAGCTGTCCTCTATAAAATGTAGTTTTTTTTTTCAAGGATGCTGTTTCTTTCTTCGTCATCATCATCATCATCTTATTGTCCTTGTTCCATATCACGTGGTGTCCATCCATCTTTTCTCGGGTCTACCTCTATTCCTATATCCATTCTCATTCATATCTAACAATCGTCTCGTAATATGACTTAAACAACGTAAATTACTTTTATGAATGTGTTATCTTTTTTAGGGGCCCTATTATCCAAATGATCTAATGATGATTGATGAATAAATAAATTATTATTATAAATGTATGGATATCGATCTGGCATTCGTCTTTCACCAATCTGTATGAACTTACCCGAGCCAGAGTCAGAAGCGACCGGCGTGGATGGTGTGCTGTGTTTGCTAGTGCGACCCTTGCGGGACTTCTTGCTAGAAGACATGGCGCTCAGAGCGTAGTCACTATCACCCTCCGCCTCCATCTCAACACCAAAGTCTTCGTCCTGAAATAGCGTCAGCTATTGTAATGAAACATGTTGGCTGAGGGCTCATTTACGGAGACGATACAAGTCGCGCGTCGCGTAGTAAATTCAAACATATGGCGTTTATTTCAAGCAAACGTGTAAAATCGCTTCTCCATAAACGCTTTCATACATCACCATAATGTTTGAATTTACTGTGTGTCTCATCTCCGTAAATGAGCCCTTAGTGGTACCCCCCACTAAGGCCGACTTTACTTAGGAACGAGGGTCGTGCACCGAAAATTTAAGAGCGCATTAACACGTGCTCAAAACGGTGAAGGAAATAATAGTAAGGAAATTGGAATGCCCACAAACAAAAATATTTAAGGAATGTGCCATCAGGTAGTGTTCCCATTAAGCTGGCTTGCACTTGCAGCCACACGGAATCCTAACTACTATGCAAAACTTGGGAATATTGTGCCAAATATAATGTTTAAACTTTCCTCAGACTACCTGAGTATAGATCTGAGGAATTTCTTAATGGAGATTACAGTCGCAGGCGTGTTTTTTTGTTAATTATCTAAGATGGGGAGCATTAAAAAACAAAATGTAACTGACATCATCATGATCGTCAAAAATCGACATCATTTCCCAAAAACCGTATCAAACAAGCCTTAGTTGAGGCTCGTTTGATATTCGGATTACTACCAGATGGAAGCATCCCCAAAATGCTGGCTGCATTGCCAACCGGATGGCAATATTGGCAATGCTTACGATAAGACTTAGCTAGGTATAATATATCACAAGTTAATGCAAATTAAACAATTGAGCTTATTCTTATTAAAGAAGGTAATGGTTGTCTGGAAGAGATCGCTTCTAAACGATAAGACCGCCCATTTTACTTTTAGTTTTGTCAAGATTCTGTCGTTTCTCATTTTCTTGTGTATTTTCATTCATTCATTCAAATTACAATTACCTCATACTGCTTCATGAATCTACATAAAAAAGTGAGTAAATCTAAGGACATCCAATAAGGATTTTGAGATTGATTGATCCAATGAGATTGTGTGCAATGATTGTCGTTGTAGATTTTAATTTTAAGTCCCTCAAGACCTCATATCTAGCAGCACTATATAATGTTATGGGTACTCTTAACCCCAGAACTAAAGAAGTTGCGTAAATCAAGACGCGAAAACGACAGCATTCACATCGAAAAACGGCAGCTGGCGTCTTTGTTTCTGTGGCTACCAGCCCGATATGCAGACTGGTATTTTTTTTTGGACCCAATCTGTAAATCGATTTCGGAAAACGACGGTCTGCGCCTGGGCTTAAAGTGAGCTACTTTAGAAATGTATTTTATTTTAAATGTTAGCACAATTATTATACTGTTTTCAAATGGTCTGGGATTTACTAAAAAGATTCACACAAGTCTGAAAGTGCAGAACATAGATCTTGAACTCTCTATTCACAATGTTTTAGTACAGTACAGTACAAAAATGTTATAAACCTATATGTCTATTTCAACATTAAAAATCCAAGCTACTTGAATTACAAAATTTTAGGGACAAACTTTGTATATTAAAAATTATCCTAGGTGGGCTTGAAGAGATTTTACTGACATTATGTGAGCAAGCTTTATTAATAAACATTCCTTTTTTTGACACAAAATGTTGTTCAATGTTTCTTAGGTATGCCCATTCCCTTTTATAATAATAAACAATATATTCTAGGGTAACATGCAGATAGAAGTTATCTAATGCTGCTAGAATACATTTTACTTCACTACTGTGCTGAGCCCAATGAGCTAATTCAAATGATGATTGATCAATCATATCTGTCTATTTATCCACTTGATAAAATTCATATTTGAAATTCAAAACTACAGCATTAAACATAGCACCAATTAAACTTTGTTTACAATTTTAATTGTAATTTTTTGATTTGACTGTTTATCAGCCAAGGAGGCACTATACAGAATACATTTCTATTCTGTGGTCTATAATGTATAATGGTCATAATATAGTATATATACAAAGTTTGGTTTAAAAAGCAATGTGACAGACACAGCAAAGTGCTTGCAGATCACAGAAACAGTTGCTTACCTCTTCACTTTCATTCTTTCGCTTCTTCTTTTTCTTTCTGCCCTTTTTTTCTTCTCCTCGGGCTTTCCGCTTCTTCCCTTTCTTTTTCTTCCTACCATCTTCTGGAGAATAATCTTCATCTTCCTATGTAACCAAATAATTTGATTGATAAACAAACTGTTGAAAGAAAAATATTTGAAGCAATTAAAATTGGTGTCTTACCTTTGGTGGTACTTCATCACTATCCCCGGAGTTCTCATTTTTGTCTTCACCTTCTTCTACATCTTCATCACCTGCAAGTTCACAAACTGGTCAAACCACTAGAGGAACAGACCACACCTGACTTACATTCAGGAAATGTAGTAGCCAGCGTTTTTTTTTCTCCCACGGGTGCACACCTCGCGCTAAGGTCACTAATCCCTTTGTTTGGCGGCGTCCATTTTGTTAAGTAGTAATGAGGGGATATCGCATGTTCTTTTCTGTCACAACCTGCCACTCAAAAATATTTACAACTACGAAACACCAAAACATCGATAAATCACTTCTTGAAACGTTCTCCTTGAATCACGGTAAACGGTTCTGGAGATGAGTTCTGGTGAATCTTCGAACCCAAATCAAAAAAATCTAAATTTTTAATTGCATACCGCAAGTAAACACATGATACCGCTATTCGCGGCTTACCTATGACATGCTAGCAAAATTGACCGTTTACCTGCAAAGGAGCCGTCTACTTCATCATCTGATGCCATTTAGATTATAATAGTACACAACCGAAGATAAAGTTTGAGATTTTGGTCTAGAAAAGATAAAGGACGCGCAGTTTTTGCGACAAATGGTAATTAATTCAGAAATTGATGCCGCCGTCACTACGCGGCGAACTAGCAAGCAAGATTTTTTTTCTCGCTCACACTTTTGAAAGAAGAAAAAAGAAATTTTAGGGTTGCCAGGAAATTATAATAAAAGCTACCAAACACCAACATAATTATAATTATTAGTGTCGCGTCTAGGTTCCAACACAAAAATATACGAGACCTCGTTGTTATATCGTTGTCGTAAACGTCAATAGTTATTAATCCAGGGTAATTTTACATTTTATGGTAAACCAGGTAAGATTTTGTTTGTTCTATTGATTTTAACATAAATGCAAAACTTGTGCATTATATTGCTATGATGTAAATTTTGAACGAACATTTTGTTTTAGGCGCTTATTTCTCTTTTCTTCTCTTGCTGAGTTTTGTGGGTTTTGTAATCATCCAAAACATAATACAATTATTTTATTATTATTATGTGCGCCACCACTGTACATCTGTTTGAAGTCGGTGCCAAGCACGACAAAATGTGATCCTAGCAATGCACAGTATGAAAAATTGCCTAAAAAACGGACATCCTCACTTTATTTCTCCATTCGATAGATTACATGGTTTCAAATGTATGAGTAGAACTCCCTAAGGTCAAATGTACTTAGATCCTGAGATATGATTTAAAAAAAATGTGATATTTCGAAATATTAAAAATCTACAGTTTTTTTTTTTTTTTGGAAATCTGTTATTGCCTTGATACGAGGGTTCTACGTAGGCATATAATGTATAAAACTATTAGATTCTAACTCCAATAACTTAGAAGATATTTGAAAAAAATACAGTTTTGATTATTATTTTTTTATTGCCATATCTTGCCTTAGTAGGATTCAAAATCTGGGTTAATATATTGTCTTCTGTCAATAACATACAAAAAAATGAAATCTTAATATTAAAGGATCTTGGAGTTAGAAGCTTCTAAAGTTTTTTTCTAATTTCTATGGTATTAGATAAAGATAAAGATAAGGATAAAGATAAAGATAAAGATAAAGATAAAGATAAAGATAAAGATAAAGATAAAGATAAAGATAAAGATAAAGATAAAGATAAAGATAACGATAACGATAACGATAAAGATAACGATAAAGATAACGATAAAGATAACGATAAAGATAAAGATAAAGATAATTTATTTGCGTAAACATGTGTAAATATTATGATATTACAGTGAGATGGACACAACATGCTTTACCGATTTCGGTGTGCAAACCGACAGACTGACATGCATGGCGTAAACATTTAAAATCTTACTATAAATTACAAAACTATCACAGACAATGCTAAATAATGACAAACACAATAAAATTAAATACTAAATTATAGTCAAACAAAAAAAAATATGTTATGAAGTTACGTTATCTTAGGTTGTTAGGTTAAAATTAACTTATTTAAAATTTGTCCATTAAGAATTCGTCAAAATTGTAGTAGCATTTCTCTATTAGTATTTTTTTAAATTTACTTTTAAATTCATTCGAGTTAAGTTTCATGTAGCTCTTTGGTATTTTATTATAAATAATAGGTGCCATGCAAACAATACTTTTTCGCAACAATGCTGTTTTGGATGGAAATAAACAAAGTCTATCTTCACGCCTGTTTCGTGCTACAAATTCTGACATAAGTGGAAACAGGTGGGGATTATTTCTAACAAATAATGCTACCTCGATTATGTATAAGGACGGAAGTGTAAGAATTTTGTGTTAACAGAAAACCTGTTTTTGAAGTTAAAGGCATGGTATTTGATATTTAAGTTAATTGTTTGATATGAATACATACGTATGTTAAAAAAATTGCGACACAGACAAATTCAAGTAAAAATGGGGGTTAAAAATAGTAGGGAACACCGAAGTTTCAGATCCTATACACTTTAGATTTGACAAATAGGTAAATTCCCCTCATATATTAGACAGTTTAGGAGCACAGGGACGAATTAAGGGTTGCAATCGGAGTATCGTTTAAGCAGATATATAGTTAAGCTCTTTATTGTGCATAATACTAAATGCACAATGGGTGGTCTGTAAGCGATCTTTCAGACAACCTAACCTTAGGATGGGGAGAACTATGTAAAAGAATGGGACGGTGATGTTTTTGCTTACTCAAGCATGAATATGGAGATTTAACGTAAAAATAGAAGTTAAATAATACAATAAACATTTGTATTCTATAAACATCTCTGCATTTTCATATGCAGTTTTATACTTACATTGTAAACATATAAATAAGTCGCAATAAGTCAGCTGGTAGGAGCCTAGACAGACATCCCTCAAAAGGTTGGATCAATTCCTGTTGAGGCAAAGTGGCAACATTGATCTTTGACGGCTCAAACCCGCCTCACCTTCTCTTTGGTGCCTCACCTCCTTTCCTCCAGAGAAAATGTAAAGGTATAGGGTTCCAGATTAAGCCTAACGAGGGCCGACCTCTTCCCCATACCACATTTTTTCTCTTTCATCGGGATTGTTTTCGAATTTTGAAAATCGAAGATAATAAGAGTAAAATTTGTGTGATATTTTATGAACTTATGTTAAAATAACAATAATGTTTGGTAATTTCCATTTACTTTCATATGAAAATTAATTGCATTACTTGAATTCATTATATAAGTTTAATAAATAAATCAAGTTACTAAATCACATTCCGAGTAGGTAGCAACCCTAAGACAGTTTCTTTAAATACTAATAAATCGCGAATTCCACGAGATTAAGATTTTAGATTTTTAAGACACATCTAGAGGAACCTGAAGAATAATTAAATTCAAGAATTGAATCCTACTGCATGAAGACCTATGAGAAAAAAAAAAAAATACGAAAATATGGTTATATTCAATTACTCTTATATTTATAGAGCTAAAATTATATTATTAACAGCATAATAAAGGGAATTTATATGTTTACAATGTACAAGTAAAAATAATTATAAATATTCAACGGTTTTTCAACTACAATGATTTCTATGGTTATTTTGATTTCCATAGTTTAAAATTAAATAAATCATATCTCTATAACTAAGTACATTTAACCTTCGGGAGTTCTACTCATGCATTTGAAACCATTTACTCTATCGAATTAAAAAAAAAAGAGGATGACCGTTTTTTAGGCCATTTTTCATACTGTGCGATGTGAACAATATAAAAATAGCTATGTGGCAATATGGGAGTGGACCTATCATAGTAAATTACTAATTTGACCTGATTTTAATCATATACATAATTTTTTTTTTCTATTTGGTGCATGCTTTTAGTGACTTTTTAGGGTTCCGTAGTCAACAAAGGACCCTTATAGTTTCGCCATGTCCGTCCGTCTGTCTGTCTGTTCGTAGCTTAGCTCAGAGATTCTTACTCACGTAGGTGGGTTTTTTCGTCTAGTGGGTGTTGTTAGATAGGTCATTAACAAATATTGCGGATATGTGAAAACCATTTTTCGATAGTTTTTGTTTGAGAGTCGAGTGTGGGTGCGTGTGGGTGTGTGTGTGTATGTGTGTGTGTGTGTGTGTCGCTAAACTGTCGTTATTGGATGTGTGGCAGTAGTATATAAGATAAAATTGTTCGTTGTATAAAACAGTGCACATAATAATAATAATCTGCAATTTAATATTTTTGATCATTTTAGTACCATTTTGTTGTTTTAATCGAAGTTTGTTTAATATTTTTTAAGTTTGTTTATTTGTAATACCTGTCTGAAATAAAAATACTGAAATGAATATATAATTAAGTGAGCTTCATGTGGTATTTGAAACGTTGAATCTACAAAGCCAAGGTTAGCCAGGGCTATGTTGTTTTATCCAACTTCAAAAGAAGACGAGGTTCTATGTTCATCTGTATTTTTTTATGGATGTTCACCGATATTTGAAATTGCGTAATTTTGGTATGCCGTTTTTAGCATGTGTTAATGCGTATTGATTTTTTTGTGAGAAAAAAAACATTGCTGTCCAAAGAAAGAAAGAACACATTTATTTTATTGCCTCCATAGACACAACATGATAAAAATACATTTACAACGAGTACAGAACCAATTATACAAAAAAAAACGAAAAGTAGTACTTACCTACTTTCCGCTTTTTTGTATAATCGGTTAATTAATTACTTACCTACTTTCCATGCCTGATGCGTTGCAGAAGCGTGGCTGCCTCATCAGCACCTTGAAGGCATTGTTATATTGAATGCGCAGAGCATTATTATCTTTATCTGCGTATGACTGATTAATATACTGCACGTATAAAGCGACTGGCAGTATGCTCTAAACAACGTTATTTTAACCTGCCTAGTGCATCGCAAACCTACGGGCCAGCATATTAGCTCGGACACACAATGCCCTGCACTCCTTTTCAATATCCATTTCATCTGTTACTCAGACATGGTTTAAATATTGACTTTCATAATCTTCTCTCACAATTTGCTTGTGTCATACCGAATCTTACTTTTTGTGCTCTATATTGGTTGGTCCGTGAGTCAGTTGAGGTCAGTGCTGAAAATAAGCACAACAGTTTACTGCATCATTATGCTGAGCACAGACCTTTTCCGACGGCACTATGGGTACCTATGCATTATGGGGTGTTAGGGTTGGTTAAGTTTCCATACAAAATTACACTAAAAATTAAAGTGTCGTCCACCGAGATACTATAAGTGTCCCATAAAACTTTGCACGGCTAAGTAGTCAGGTTAATAAACTATTATGTAGTAACTATATTTTAGGAGATTATTGTTAAATTCACCCTTACCATGAAAAATACTTTGTATATTTCATAAATAAGACATATTTATGAGGACGAAATCGGTAGTGCGGCGGGCGAGGAGCCGGCTGAGACACAAGAGGTGCGGGTTCGATTCCCACTGCGAGACAAATGTTCGCATGTTTTGCAGATACAAGATGTTGTTGCCCACAAGATATTCTGGATCTTGTGGGACCAAGGTACTTTTAGTTCCTGATACCCACGATATGGAGAATCCTAGTATGGGGTCAGGACTATGTGAGTGTTGGGCATTTATTTATTCATTTGCACCTACTTATTGTGTCCTCACATCTTTGCCCTGAAAGGTGAGAAAAGAGTAAATGCAAGTAAACTGCGGTAGGTATTAAAGCGTACAATGCCGTAGGTACGTCATTGGTTCACGTTTCTAGTGTAGTTATGAAGAAGGTAATTTTTATTTCCTTTTCATGCAAAATAAAACTATTACCTTTTAGAAGGTGTAAGTTTTAACTGGCAAAGTTCATCGGAATGCCATCCTAAGAAAACTAACTCATAATGTTTCCAGATCCATAAAAAAATTCCCTGACAGTAACCTCAACTTGCTTGATAAATGATTGGTCTATGGTTTGGATCTGCTTGTTTTGTTCGATATAGGTTTGCTTATTCTTTCATTCCTCAATTCCTCGTTCATCACGTAGCTTAAAGGAGGGATCACACGGTTCAATTTTCGTTCATTTCTTTCTTCTCATAATGCAATGTATAAGATGGAAATGAACGTGCCTTTTCTCAAAGTGACACCTTTGAACACAACATAAACAAATTTGTGAACTAATCCAACGATAGAATTAAAATTATCGTCGTTTGAACGAAAAACCAAATTTATGGATATTGACTTTCGACATTATTCACACTCACAACGACACAATTGAACGAAAAATGAACAGTCTGAACACAGATATGAGAGAAAACGACTCGGGCTCGGCCATTTTGTCTTGAGTTTGATAAAATGATTACAAATCAACCTAATTCTAAGAGTGTCTTTGAATGCATCTTGCGCGATTCATCCAATGACATAGAACATCTGAAGAATAGAACAGATTGATGGTATTTTATATGTAATTCCTTGTAAGGGCCCAGCCAAATGGATGCGTTCGCGATCAATACGTACATTCACGCGAACTTTGACAATAATTTCACTTTGATCGCCACTGCGTCAGTTTGACCGGGCCCTAAACCAAATTAGCGAGATACGATTGCGAATGAACATAATTGGTTTAATATTAGACGTTCCGTTTTTTGGATGGATGGGCCATTAAAATAAGGAAATAGTGTCAAAATTGATTGCCCTCTCGATAGCCATGAGTAAGTGTGATCGCCCCCCTGGTCTGATTCAAAGTTTGAAGTCTGTCTATTCGTTCATACTACTATTCATTCACTTCTTGATTATGGCCTTTGCAACGATTAATACTACCATTCATTCAATCAATTTGAGCATAGACTACCACAGATAAAAATAACTTTATGATGCTAAAATTCAAGTTTCCACCTATCTGTTCCGCTTCTCTGATTGGCTTCTATTGATTTTTGTAAAACTAATTTGTTTCTCGTGTTCTGTTGTTAAAAGATGAATGCTTTGTTGGATTACGGATCATCGTCAAATGATTCAGATGACGAGTCTTCACAAGAGTAAGCATAATGTCGGAGGTGCTTGAAATCTTGTGACAGTGAGACGTGAAACTAGATTGACGGTGATTCATTTTATTTTAGGGCTCCCAAGGAAATTGCTAAGCCCAAACTACCAAAGCCCAGCCTGGGAGATAATGCGTTGCACTGTTCTGTGTTTTCCAATCCATTTGTAGAGGCTGAACTAGCCAAGGCTGCCATTCTTGAGAAACATGTGAAAATGGTATATGTTGACTTCCTTTTCTATAGAATTACCATTCTTTTGATCCTCTATTTTCTAAAATTATTTTACCATCAAAAGTAACTTACTCAATGTCTGCTTTGTTTCTATGTTTGGTATAATAGTCGGCAAGCTTTGTACCAAATTAAGCACATAATCGTCAAGTACATAGTCGATGACTGTAAGGTTCCAGGCAAAGGTGGCACTCAGATGATCAACGGGAAGAAGATCTGCTGGAACTACAGGAAAGGGAGGTGTAGGTTTGGGCACAACTGCAAATATGCACATGACTCCGATATACAGAAGACTCAGGATGAAATTGAAGTAGACAAGAAGGTAAGTAAACGAAGAAAAAGCTATCATAATCATTTATTCTGCGAAACATGAGTTCATGAGATGTCATAATTACTAACAGAAGTACAGCCTAAAATTAATGAGCCAAGCTTTTCTTCAACAAATAAATAAGGCTGCAAATATCAAAATTAAAGAGACATTTAATTATGTCATACCACCTGCTACTTATCACAGCAGATCTGAATCGTTATGTATATGTACATTTGTTAAAGTTGTCATTATTGGATACATCAAACTGTCAAGATCATATTTTGATTGTTTTTTTTTCTATTTCAGAAGTTAAAAACTGTGGTCTGTGAAAGCGCAGGTTCAGTTTTATCTGCCCCACCACCACGAATTGATGAGGAAACCATCTCATCAACGGATGACTCGCATTGGGAAAGCACAGGGCCAATGAAGAAGAAACGACCAGGCCTCAGCCAAAACCTGGTCCCGGGAAAGAAAGTCCTAAATATTTACAAAAAAATGAAACTAAAAGATGCCAAGACAAATAAATAGTATAGTGTCGATTTCACAGGTGTTTTTCATCTAAGCCAGTTATCTGTCCCAACAAGAGGATTAATCCAGACCCCTAGCTAATATTTGGCCCACTTGCACTTGGGAAACCCAGGGTTAGCAATTAAACTATGGGCATGGATATTATAATACCTATGGGTTACATGATTTTACTCTTCTAAGGCACAATATAAGTAAAATGAATATGTTATAGTTAAGTGTTAATTAACTCTATTGACTTTTTAAAACCTGTGCCTACCTAGTCTAATGTACTACTTACTTGAACCTAGAGTGGCGCCATAAGGTATTCGAATATATATAGTCAGTCCTATTCACGACACGGCCATTGTAAAGACATGTGCAACTTTCCCTTTGCTATGGCATAGAATTAAATAACAGTACTATGTTAAGGTCTGCGAATATGTCTCTCGACATATCCGCGGAGGACTGAAATCCCCGAACCGTCAAAAAATGACCGCCGAGAACTTTGTACATATCACAGATTTATTTTTCGAAAGTTGAGTGAAACGGTGGCTATGGAAGCAAATAAGATAACCTTGTGTTGTAATTTACTGAGAAGAAATTTCCAAAGAGAATACTGGATCCATCCTTTTATTTCGGATCGATAACGAATGGATATTTTCATACGAAGCATAATCAACACTCACCGCGGACTTAAACACGGTCTGTCGATGTTCTCGGTTATTCGCAGGACTTTTTGTACGCGGTACTTTCGTCGTGTAGGTTATGCGATTCAGTTCTAAACGATCTATTTTGACTGACAAAAGAGTACCCCGAGAACCGTTCCTCGTCTGCGCATGCCTTAATGGCTAAGCGCAAGTGCTGTTGCAAATGTCTGGACGGACAGTGTCCAGCATTGAAGACATTGCTGGACATTACATCTGAGTGGTGCTCAAGTTCCCTGGACAGGAGTTCCCCTCCACCATTGCTCCGGAAACTAATAACCTAAACCCAGTGCTTATATCTGTCAAACAAGGACTAGCTAAATGTCGGTGATAAAAAAACAACAATTTTGTTGGACTCGCATATTTTCTTTATTCAACAGTCAATGCATAGTTTACAGACATGCAATTTTGCGAGCTTGCCTGAAAGCTATGAGCTTATTGCACCAAAAGACAAGTGAAATGCTGTGTAAAGTTATATTACAGTATGCATAACCTTTTGATACTTCAAAAAATATTCTTTTGGTGCAACCAGCTCGAAATATTGTTGGTATACATCACTGCCAACAGTTTTCTAAATTGCACAATTATGATAGCACAGCCATTAACGATGCTTGTGGATACTTGCCAACACTCTCAATAGCTTTGTTGCTATTATGAAGCGCTATGTTTTCGGTGGCTTAAAATACTTTCGTAAAATAACATTTCTATGCGATATTCACGCAAATAAGTACTAACAAAAAATACAACATCGAGTGAATGAATACCATACAATCTACCTACGACACCAAAAGTCAGTAGAAATAATTCCTGATCTAACAGTAAAAGGCCACCATAGTTAAAACAATTTTCGCTATTATTACTTTGTGAATTTGATTTCTGTAATCCAATTCATAATTGAGAATATTATATTTATAATGTTTGATCATAAAGGTGCCCCTTAAATTTAAATGAACAATCTACTTTGACGACACGACATCAAGACATTTGATTTAACATTTTACGTCACGATCTATAAAAATACGCGCGTAATCTTAAAATTTAAGTTAACAAATTTGTATGTTTCAGTTAAATTAAATTCATTTTAAAGTCTATAAATAAAATGCTAGGGTTAGACAAAACAGAACCTATGGTAATGTTTACGCACGAATATGTAGGTATACTGCAATAATACTTAAAGTTATATTATTGCAATTCATTAAGTACTAGAAAGTAAACTTTTTGTTACAATCTGTGTAAAGGCACAAACAATATAAATAGTTTAAATCCAATATTAGCTCAAAATATGCTGTGGTATTTTGTGAATATTTCACTTTATAATATTATGTCATGTATACTCAAGGAATTCTACAAAAATATATCTCATTTGGCAATTTATACAATAACTTTGTTTAAATAAGATATTTTATAGCTTCATTGTCAGATAACATACATTATTACATAATAGGTATTATGTAGTTTAGATTTCTTTTCAAATTGCATAATAATATTTCAAAAAGAGTGTATAAATTGAAATATTACAAAGTGGAATATCGTAAAGTTTAAATCTAATACTTATTTAGTAAGTTTCTTTATATCTTAACAGCAACTTTTTGAATCTTTGGTGTTCCGAGATCCATTCTATGTCCGTTTTTCAAGTTATTTATTTCTATATCATTAGCGACTCCATTGGGAATGACACCGTTTGTTTTTCCATGACCGTGCGTGTTCAGATGTCCGTTGATCTTGTTACGAACGTCAATTTTCTCCAAGTGGTCGTTCATTTTGTCTCCTCCGTGTCCGTTCATTTTGTCACCGTGGCCATTGATCTTAACGGCATGTCCATTTAGTTTGTCGTCACTATGACCGTTTGCGTACTTATGCCCTGATGAACCAAAAGAAATGCTACATTCAACCCCAAAATCTACACATCGAGACGAGACACTGGCGCAATTGTGTTAGTAACGATTATCTAATCTGAACACTAAATCTAATTTCTTGAATCCGTATTAGTAGAATCATCGGTTGTACTTAAATCAGAGTGCTTATGTCCCAGAGTGACGAGTTTTGAATCTGAAAATTACGCGTCGTTTAATTTCCGATAAAACAATCTAATGTCTAGCAGACTCGTACAAAACATCAAGTGAGACGGAACTAAAACAACTGTACAGATAAACTTGCGTGATGTGTGGCTACGAGAACTAATAAAACCTAAACTATGTCTATATCACAATTACGCCAGTGTTTACGTCACAAGAAATATATTACATGCACATACACTCAAGACAACTAGCTTCAATCCAAACATCTCCAGCGATAAACTACTTACTGTTCAAATTATCATCTCTAAATTATGATGTTTGGAATGAACTAGTCCTACACACAATAAAGTAAGTATAGAAAATGTACGCGAATATTTACTTGACTGTGCAAAGTGTACACTTTATATGCTTACCGTGGTTATCATTACCAGCATAGTACTTTTTTGAGGTCTTCCAATCTTCTTTGAGGGAGAGATTGTACATTGAGTATGCGGGGTCTCCGGTGACCTCCTTCTCAATGGTTAGGAACTTTGGTAGCGATTCTAGAAGCGTGCTTTGATCGTACGCGGCGCTATACGTTTCAAGAAGCACCAAGCCGCGACATCTGAGAAAAAAAAATACATAATCCTTACACAATCAGCAGATAAGATCATTTATTTCATCAAATTCAGTACCTCAGAGATACAACATGAAAGTCTACAATCAGTGTGTGTACTCAGTGATGGCATAATGGCTCTGAGCTATGCCCGGAGTCTCGCTTTGTGATAAAATTTGGAATAAGTAAATCATGAGAAGAACGAAATGCTCAGAATCCTCAAGTGAAAGAGGCAAATACGCAGCCCACAGCTCGAAGAACCGACAAGCGCTGATGATTAAAGGCTTTTGAAAGGCGCCCAGGAACGGTTAGAATGGTTGTTAAAGCTCTGGTTGTTGTGGTACCATCATGCTCATAGTTCCAGATATCAGATGTTCCTCACAGACCAATCAGTATGCACAACTAGTTGCGCGATTCCAAATATTAGTTCCGTTAGACACAAATTGGCAGAACTAGTTTCGCTTTATGTGTTCCTTACATAGATATGTCCCATATGACATCACCCTTTCTGGGTGGTCTTAAAAAAACAACCTAACCGATCCGAGCCGGATCTGCCTAGGAAGGATTTTTCAGTTGTATCTAACGGAACTAACATTTGGGGAGGGGTGTTCCGCTGACATAACCAGTTGTGCATACTGATTGGTCCGTGAGGAACTCGCTTCAGATTTAGCCTAATTGGATGAGGTATTGATCTTGTTGCTGGACATTTTGAACACAGCATCATCTAGCCCCAACTAAACAGAGCTTGTATTATGGGAACTACATGACTGATATACTACTTATATACTTTCGTTACTACGCTAAACGTCAGGTAGGCTCTACCTTGACAGTTCCGTCACACTAGATAAGCAAATAATAAAAATTACCTAGGATGCGTCGGTTGCCTGTAAATATCCAATTGGTAGTACTGGTTGTTGTAAATGAAGCAACGACGTTTCTTGAATATCGTGAAGTGCGCATCGTCCCGCTGCGGCAGCAAATTCAGATAATCCCGATGATTGAGCTGCGTCCTCACTTCGACCGACTGCCCGTTTGTCGGGTGAAACTTCCTCAGCGTATGTATATAAGACCAGTGATTCTTCTGTCCGCGTTTCCGCAGGCGAACTTGCGCCTTCCGCAAATCGCTCTGCAGGTAATTATGCACGACATCGAAGTCCTGGAACGGGGGGAACTCTGTGTCCGGCGGGAGGGGTGTCTTGACGAGGAACTTGCGTTTCTTTGAGTTCACGTTGAGGCGGTCGCCGGTGTCGATGCCGATTTTCTGGCAGACGCAAGCGATCAGGCGGTTCATCTTCTTGTCGAAATCGCTGGAGTTGTCGATCACGTCGAAGTAGGGGTGGCCGATCCAAGCGGCCGCCGCGTTGTAGTCCAACTCCCGGGCTAGTTCTACGCCCTCGGAGCGGCAGGCGTGGTCCTGGAAATAAAATAGGCTAGTGTCAGAATCAACTACTCATATACAAAAAAATCTTTATTGCACAACTGTACATAGGCGAACTTAATGAATATATTATTATCTTCCAGGTTATAAGCGAAGTGTTACTTATAAGTTTTATCTATTTTTTTATAACACTCAACAGACACATAGTCCTAACCCCAAACTAGGATACACTGTATCGTGGATATCAAAAACTACTAAGGTACTAGACCTTGGCACCACAACACCCAGAACATGCAAACATTTGTCCTTACTCTCTTATAACACTAGCCGATGCCCGCGGTTTTACTCGCGTAGGATAGATAATTGACAGGTGCATCAAAAATAATTGCATGCTTTGCACCCTTAAGGGTTTTTTTTAATATCCTGATACGTATTCAGTTCTTTTGTATTTAAGTATCCAAACTAAGTTTACAGCAAATCGCACCACGCGTTAAACATTTCTTAAACAAACTTAACATACCCCCTTAGAAGGGTAGTGAAAAAAATGCATTTGTCTTTTATCATTTGTAATGAATAACATTTATGCCGAGTTTCAAACAAATTGTGTCACTCGTTAAAAAGTTCTCATACAAACTTGGGCACACGTCTCACAGAAATCACCTGTCAACCGCTAGATAGACCTATACAGTACACATCACATAATTATTTGGAAGCGAGTTAAGGAGAAAGCTGGATTTTTTATAGCTCTAAAATTCTAGATAATGATACGGCAACGTAGAATCACATTTTAAAATGTTCTACATTAAATGTTTTATGTATCTATACCAAAATGTCAACGAGTCCCTTACGGATGCGACAGTTAGTATGTAAAAACTGACGCATTTGTTGTTCGATTGGTTTGCAAAAATTAATTCATAGCCGTACATCCTTGAGATTTCAACAAATGATTCGCATAAAGATCTACGTGATGGGTACGTCTTATCGCGATACATGTCAGTCGATCATCACGAATCATTGAGATGATGCTTTTATCACCGAAAATGGCAGGGTGCCAATCGCTGTCGGAGCCAAATTGAGCGGAAATGAATTGTTGCAACACTTGCAACATTATTGAACGAAACATTTCAATAAGCGTATTACATGGTCGTACGTATCTTTTGTATGGTCGGTTTGCTGTGCCCATGTGATTAAGACAAACTTTAAAAATTAAAACGAACCTACCTACTTCGTTAGGGCAAACAGACGCGGTGGCGATAAAAAGGAAAAGGCTGTCAAAGTTCGTGTGAATGCTAACGCGTCAGTTTGACCGGGCCCCTATTGTAAAATTTCAAAGCAATTACGAGGGAACTTCAAAACAATGTTCAATGGTCGTTCAGACGTCATAGTGGTGGAATTGACAGCAGCTGTCAAATTCCCTCAATAGGATGCTGTTCATATCAAATTTGAAGATGATGTTGATTATCAGTTGAGTTAATCATACCATAAAGCGGCTATGATAAGGCCCCTGTATCGAAGTAATCTAAAAAAACCTAAAAGTATTTTGTTGGAAAACATATTATCAAGTATTTGGTTTTATTAAGTCTCGCTTGTTTCCTCCATAAAAATACTACTTGGTATATTTTGTTCGGATTCCCGCGATACAGACTTAATGTAATAAGTTATAGTGTTTTCATAAATAAATTAGTATTATTTGTATATATGTAAGAACCGAAAGATCAATGATCAAACGGAGCTCTCAACGCTGTCAGTCTATTCACCAACTTCCATCTCCATGTTCAGATCAGTTTGAGATCTGTCATTGGAACTTGACAGACACCATTTAAATTAATTAGGCGACAGGTACTGTCAATATGCTTCTTACTACTGTGCGGGGCAGCACTAAGCTGAGACAGGACCTGTTTGGCCTACACGGCATAGTTGGGACTAATTAGCAAAGAATCTTCCTGTTTGTCTCTGTGTTTTTGTTAAAAATCTTACTTATTTTTAGTGTACATTTTATTTTTTAGTTTGTACCTGTCCTTTATGCGGTTTGTTGTTGTCAAATAAACCACTTTATATATTTTATTCTAAAATCATCTCGCAAGTTTTAAATAACACTTTACATATTGTACCTAATGTAACATAATAAGCATCAAAAATCATGCCTACAAGAAGTTGATTAAAGATTCGAAAAAGTAGAACTTGCATGATGTCACTCCTTGCATATTATTAGATTTCACCGTGCTGTCGCTAGGACTAGGTAACGTCAATGACCGACTTAAGTCCACTCTACATGTTAGCATAACGTATGATTAGAAATAACAACGCCTTGGGAATTGTAATCTATACTGATATTATAAAGAGGAAAGATTTTTTGTTTGTTTGTTTGTACCGTTTTTAACCATTTTTCACCAATAGAAAACTAAATTATCAGGAAATATCATAGGCTATAATTTATTTTAAAAAAAAATAGAGATCCTTAGGAAAATTGCAATAATGTAACCCAAAGTAGCAATTTTGCCTATAACATTCATTCTTTGGTGTGCGCTGAGAAAACTATTGATGATACATAAAAATCATGTACTACATGATTAAAGTACTCATTATTACCTACAAAAAAGTCCTCGAGGGAATATATCTAACTATCATAGTTAAGTCACAATAGCAGCTTTTGTGTTCTTAAATTTAATTAGATCGCCGGTAGAAACAAAAGTTGGTAACATTCGAATATTGTGTTAGTATGTACATAATAATGTTTGTAACTTCTTCACGCAAAAACTATTGAACCGATTGCGATGAATGACTTGATAGATACATAGCTGTTACCTATAACTGTTACTTTTTATCCCGATATTCCCACAGAATCGAAAATTACGCGGGTGAAACCGTGGGGCGCAGCTAGTTGTTATTTCGTTTCGTCACGTGTTCAATCACATGTTTTATGTTTGCAATGCAATGACCATACAAATTTATTATCATACAACTGTTTGTAAGGGATAATGTATAACTAGCTTCTGCCCACGGCTTCGCCCGCGTTGTACCCGGATAAGAAGTAGCCTATGTTTTATTCTGATGTATAAGCTATATTACTGTAAAGTTTCATAAAAATCCGTTAAGTAGTTTTTGCGTGAAAGTTTGTGAGGATGTTTGTTACTCTTAACAAACATCCTCACAAACTTTCGCGTTTATAATAGTAGTAGAATATTATGGCGGCACTTTTCTGTGACAACATGATTATGTATAAGTCTATGCAGGTTTTCTCATATCTCGATCTTTCATGCATTCTAAAAATTATACACTCGTAAATGCGAAAGTTTGGATGTTTGTTGGTTATTATCTCCGTAACGGCTGATCCGATTATGATGTAGTTTGGAGCAGAGGCTAGTAATAAATAAATATCAATGTTCTGCGTTTAGGGATGTGATGGAAACGTGTATGTATGTGTTTATACATCGATTTCAACCTTTTTGAAACGCATGGAAAAGCAATGCGTTCTTGTTCGAGTGCATAAAATGGGCGGAATAACCCACAAGGGTATCTTCAACAAAAAACGACGAATTTAAGATCGACGCCCTGCCGTGCACCTGAATGAGGCGTTAGTGTCCAAATATAAACCTCGCTCGAATGAATATATTTGACTCATGTCAAATCGCTCGATCGCCGATATGATTTATTGACGGCACAAATGTAATGTTCGGGGTGGGCAACACAGAGGATCCTTGTGATCAACTGCTGGATGTTATTGTAATGTTATAAAATAGCTTACTTCTGTAGAATAGAAGTCTTCAGCCCCGTTAGCAGCGGACACGCAATGCACGATGTGGTTGTATCTATTGTCGCGTAACTCCACGCTGTTCCAGTTGTTGGCGGCTAGCATCGCCTCCCATTTGTCCTTCGATATAACTGTAAGATAGAGAAGAGGCCATGAATTAAAATTATACTTATAATTAAACACGTCATTATTCATCAATGATTAGTAGCTACAAAAGCAATTTTCAAGTTCTGACCTTTAAAAAAAACGATACTCCCATACAAACTTTCACCCCCCCGTTTCCCCCTTTATATGAAAATCTAAAAACCCTGAAATACATAATTATTTATTTATGTTCAGTAGCTGTAATTCAAATTTTCAGAACTAAGACCTTCATACAAAGTTCCTCCCCCCTTTTAAATCCATCGAAAATGGCGTTCCATCGTTCCATTTGGGAATGCCCCTGGCCCCTTGTGTACAAAAAGTATGAATGTAAAATAAGGGTTTTTGAAAGAAATTCAGCTGTTTTAGTGTGTGTTGTAACACACGTTATTTTAACCATATACCACGCGGGTAAAGCTGTGGGCAGAGGCTAATGTAGAATAAATAACGATATTGGACAGGAAGTTGTCCTCGTGGCGTATGGTAAACTAATGGTTTGAAACTACAAACCATTAGTTTACCATAAAACATTTATTTTATAGATCAAACATAAACAAAACGTAGTCAAAAGTAAAAGGTTATTTGATTTGTTTTGATGATTTAATCAGATAGCGAGAGATTGATGAATTTAGTATGTTGTTGATTTGTTTGATACCTGCAGTAAGGTATTTCCAGCTTAATTTTTTATTTACATGTTAACCTATTTTTCTTTAGATAAACCAGTCTTAAGTCTTCATATATGAATCTAAGTTAATAAAGTATATTTTTAATCAAGAAACCACAAACCAACAGTGGTGCCTGGCGACTAATAGATAATTTTGTGGTGCAATGTAGTACGTATTATATATTTTAATGTATAAATATTTACATTTAATCAAACGGGCGCGAGTCACTGCTTGGGTTGAAATAAAATATATGAATACTATGAATGAGCCATTGTTTGTACTTTATTATAGCCTCAACATTAGTTTCACGTTCAAAATAACGTTGTTTAAAGACATAACTTTTCATTATAATAGACGCAGAAGAAGAGTATATGTTCTTCTACTCTTAGAATTGTGGTAAAAACTTACATGCACTAGCGTCCATCGCCCCTCTATCACAAATAATCAGGCAATTCCTTTGGCAAGTCCTGCCGAGCTCGAAGAAAGTGTTCTCAATCTGGATCATGGTCTTCAGCAGGTTTTCTTGGAACTTCACAGCTGTAACAATAAAAAAAAACAGTTAGATACACATTAATCTATACATATACTATATTCATGAGCAGATGTGTGTAGCGTAGCATAAAGAATCAGACAATAAGTGTTTGTATACACAAATTAATTGAATGTTTTGTACTCATAATCATTATCAAATTGTGTTGCATTTAAAATGGACCTGAAGGTTAACCAACAGCGCGTATCGGTACTGGAAAATACCTTTTTAGTGGATCCCCCTTTTACATCAGCTAGCTGTTGTCCACGGCTACTTGTTATTTCAAGTTGAGCACTATATCTGTTCTAAATTTCATAAAAAATGGTTCCAGCCGTTTAGAAAATTATCGGTAACAAACATTATTAGTGAGTAGGATATATTAAAGGAAGTACTAGTTAATAACGAGACTTTTGAGACTTAAGTCACTTAATTATAATAATCTAATAAACCAACAGTATTTTTTTGGTATCACGTAAGTGACTAGGCGAGACGCTCTTTTAACAGCGGATACTGCACTAAATTTCTGCCTATAGAAATTGGACATACAACAAAGTTCTTTGAGCATAATTATGTCTCGCCAATTCACTGCGTAAAATAGATTTATTTAGGCAAGTATCTTGCTAATACTTGCACAGTCCTTCTCAGTTTTTTTAAATAAGCTGGATGCATGAGCCTTTCAAACGGTAAGCAACGATGAAATTACAGTGACTCTAAAATAATTGTACGAAAGGATAAATAAATCCACAATTGAAAAAACAACTGACAATTATGCCGCAGATATAAGTGACCCAAATGATGCGTCTAAGAATCTGTTCTTAACATAACAGCTGGAATGTGAGCTTAATAATTTGTTAAACCCCCAAGAAGACAAAAGACAGAACTTCCATGTCTATCTATGACTCGCAGACAACCTTGTACGTGGTAAAAGCTCTCTTTTAAAATAGGGGCGACAGAGGGAAATACCAAAACCATTGCTACAATTACATAATATCTATGCCAACCTCTAGCGTAGAAGAAGAGAGAGCCTTTTCTAATGCGGGTTACTTTTGTAATAAAAATAATCAGGTCCTCGCTGTCTGAAACTACATTAATCACCCGTTGTTTCTTGACCACTTTAAAATTTTTAAAAAAAAACTCATATCATTTTTGATTTTATTATTTGAGTTTGTTTCTGTATGTTTAATAAAGTACTTGATTGGAATTATCTTGTTTTGACTACCTAAATACCTAGCTTATAAGTATGAAACCTACTTTTGAGATAGTCTGTTTTCACGGGACTCAAGAAATGCAGCGAGACTGAAAGCCCCAGATGATACTAGAATGAAAAACTGGATTTACCAGTTATTATCAATGATGACTGATGAGTAATGAGCCGTACTACATGGACACGCTACTTTGCCGATGACATATTACTGAGATAAATGTTGATTGGTGTCATGTGGGGTCGCGACATGTTCTAGGCAAGATTGCAGGATTTTGTTGCACGAGTGCATAAGTCAGCATGTGATTCAAAAGCTATCAATTTTAAAAACTGATTAACAAGATGAATACTCGTATGATACCCGTGCCAGACTTATTGATCTAAGGTCGTGTCAACATAACATTCCTCCATGAAATTACGATAAAAATGTTACCTCAAATCGAGATTCATAATCTTTTTGCAACCTTCGCTAGGTCATCGGTCCACTGCATGGGGAAGTAATACTTACAATGCGTCAACGGTTCACGGTCAAAGTCATACATACTGTGTATCTACTGTAAGTTGTCAACGTGTGGCAGATTTCCTGAATGTAGGTAGATCATATTGTTTGGTTGGGCAAGGTCCTATTTAAATCGTTGCGTGATACACTGATTGATTGACAATCAACGACAAATCCTTTTTAATGCGCTTCTACATAAACAAATGAACCTAACCTCAAAATGTCAGATCTCTAGGTTTAGGCTGTGAAACCTAAACTTGGAGGGTAGATTCATTTGAGTGTAGAGGTGCAGTAAAAAGATTTATTGAAATTCAACTCCTAGAGGGCGCAGCGGTAAGATGAAGTTTGTCAACAAAGTCAAATGTTCCGCCAGTATAATAATCATTCTATAGTAGAGAGGACTTCTGAAAATGACTTAATTCAGATTTTCACCGGCTTTTTGTTTGGTTTTCGTGACAAGTTTACCAATAAAATATATTGATTGAATTCGACGGTCTCACTTTTTGATAGGAAGCCAAACGTACAAGGTTGAGAAGATTATAGTGTGAAACTAGCTCAATTAAATATTAATTTGTATCAGTCATTCCCTAATTAACTTACTGATTTAGCGGGTTAAAATGAAATTAAACGGAATGGTCCTTTGCTTATTTATGGAGTAAGATAAGCAAAGGAAAATCATTATTTTAACAGGTTAGTTATTACTAAATAGGTACTAATATGATCTTGCTGTATGAAAAATAAACGTACCTACTGAACTAAGGTCCAGCCAGTATTGTTTAAATACTGGTAGTCGGTATACCTAGAAAGCTTATAGTGGAAAAAAGATAGGTAGAGATAGTTGTTAGAAATAACATCAACCGTTTCATGTTTTTATATACAATGACTCAAGTCTTCGCAAAATCTGGTCATTGTCACGAAAGAAGGTAAACAATCTGTGAAGTAATGCAGATTTAAATGTGTTTTAAAATAATGATGAAACGGCACTTGATTCAAAAAAATATCGTGACTATTAAATTTGCTTTGCAGGCTTATTATTTATCGAGTCAAAAACCGTGACCGTAAATCCCCTAAAGCAGCAGTTACTGAGGCATTCTACAAACAGAAAGAGTCAACCATAGTTGGAATGAACTGTCAAATTGGCAGAGCAACGCTGTGACGCTTAGGACAGTTCACTTCTGGACCCTTTATAATTGGAAAACGTGTATATCTATTAGGGATCTAGCAAATTCGATTCCATGCACTGCTGGCGTACGAAGGTTGACGTGAAACACAATACTTGCAACACATCGGTTTTGAAATGAAAACAAACCAACAGAGCTGACAACTTGACACTAAGTGGCAATGGACCAGAGCCAGACTACTGGATTGACAGTTTTATTATCAAAGGGTCTCGTACAAAGGAACATATTTTTTCTACTGTAACAATGTGTCGACTGCCCATACCATAAAGTACATGTCCCTATATGTTTTAATTGTCATGCCACAGATGCGTGAAATTAAGAGATTACGAAAAATGCTTAGCTACCCGTTTTGCAGCAGCATTTCCGCAAAGCATAAAATCGGTTTAGTAGCAAGTAACTTGTAACGATACATAATAGACCAACTCAACGCAAAAACGCAATCACATTTATACTGAAGCTTTTAGTCTGAACAAAAGGAGGAATAGCCTATATGAAATAGAAAATAGGAATAGGTTATTGATAGATTTTTTTTCTTGAGGCAAAAAAGTACATTAATGTTCTAAGAGCACGAGACAGTTTTGTACGTATGACGTAAACATTTTCTGAATGCGGTAAGTATACACATTATCACCCAACAAATCACTGTTAATGACCGAGCCACATACATCTTGTCAAACCGTAACACACCGTGGCCTGCCAAAATCTAAACGCTAATTTTATAATTGTTTATGGGCAAAGCAGTGAGACACGCAGTAGAAAAAGCCTATAAGACAGGAATTACTGGTTATAAATTTAAACTTAAGGCAAATCACAAGATTAAAAATATCTCGAAAGTCTCGTAATGATCTCGTGGCTAAGTGAGTATAGCTACCGCGTACGTGGATAACGCGGGTTCGAATCTCGCTGAGGTTGATATTTTTAGGATATTATAAAATCTGTCCTTATTGTGACTATCCAACCAACATAAAGGATGCATGGGTCAATAATTTACCGTTTATAGGATAATTATAGAGGCGCTTTAGGAATTATTTCCCTATTATTTTAGGAATTATTTATAATCAACGAATAAATAATTAAATACCTATTGCGACCTACCAATATATGCATGTGATAAGAAATAAGATTTAAAGTATCCGTATATTTAGAAATTGTCGTGACAATCTTAACAGTTTTTTTTGGACAGGAAACATTACAATAATGCGATTCAAATCCGAAACTGCCAAGATGATATTTTATTCACGATTACCACTGTCGTTACAACGGCACATTAATATCTACTTAACATATTACAAGAGCTGGTATATTCCTATCAACATTAAATCTTTGTTTTCTAATGAGGTTGTCTTAATCAATACCTATCTCTAGATAGCAAAAAGCTTAATATTATTTCTTCTGCCTACAATGATGGTTGTCTCTAAGTTATTAATTACCACCACTGCATTATTGTGTGCCAGTGTCGTTATCATTGCCACTTGAAAATCAACTCAGGTACATATAATTTAATGAGTTAGATAATTGAATTAAAGTCAAGATTACAATAAGAGGCACTCACTTCAACTATATGATGGCTATCAGCAAATAATAACAAAAAAAATAGTTAAATGATAGCGCAGTCGTAGCCGGATGCGTAGTCGTAGACACAAGAATGTTTATTTTTTTAATAATAGGTATTTATTTTCGCTACAGTTGCCGACATCTGCCATGACTGTCTCGGTCTCGGTCTATCTAGTATTATCTCCCAATGCCAATGAACCTATTCCTAGCTAAAAAGTATTGACAAAAGTATGTCTTAGTCAAAGTCAAAAAGGTTTTTATTAATTTAAATCAAAAGGATCATAACTTAAAACTACAAGAAACTGGAATAGAATAATTGTCTTGTAGTCGGACGAAAGTCTTAGACGTCGGTCGGTGACAGGCTATAGACAAAGTTAATAAGTTTTTATTCGTTGAAATCACAAGATGATTTAGCTAAATTGTGACAAATTGCCACACAAGCCATAATCAAGAAATCCTACGTGAATGAAACATATTTACAAAAGCCATAATTAAAAAGATGCGCGACCAAACCTCCCTTCAATGAAGTTTGGGCGGGACACTTGCCCGACGAGTAGGCCTGGTCATGATCGTTGGAGTAAATCCTTATCCAAGGACAGGCCAAAGTATCTGGGACTACCGACGACAGCGCAGCGGATCGATAACATCGTCAAAAGTAGCAGAGCATAATTGCGAGACGCACAGGACAGAGGCTGGCGAAAGCGAAAGGAGGCATACATCCAGCAAAGGGTGATCGGAATCATAATTTCAGTGCGGACATTGAAATGATGATGAAGAGCGAAGTAGGTAGGTAAGATGGGACGACGTCAGCCGCTACAAAGTTCAGAATTTACGAGCTACCAGGAATATGAAAACCGTTAACGAGTTACAGACTATTAACAAAAATATTTTATATTTTCTTTATGATGTTGAGATTTTCAAAAGTGCTTTAGACCACATTCATTAATTAGACCCAGCCCTGCAGTAAACTATATACAAATAATTACGGTCTTATTACGAAAAGTGGTAGAAACTAGATTTCAACTCGAGTTCTTTCAGGACCACTAAACCAAGGTTTAAATAATACCTGATCAATACAGGAATATTATAGCAAAGCGCCTAAGATCTGCAATTTAAATGTGGAATAAAACCGCGGCATGTCTATTTTATTAAAAAGAAAAACTTCCTTGCCTGCGGCTCTGCCTTAAAACTGATACTCGACCTGTAATTGCCTATTTCGAAAGGTTTTAAGGTAACCTTGGTTTAGTGTCTCTGACAGAACTCGAATTAAGATCACTTTTCGTAATGAGACCCTCAGTGTTTATAGATCGTAAGAACTTGCCTTAGGTATCTACCTAACGAGATATGAAAAGCTATTATTTTCATTATCTATGTGCATGATAATATTAATTTGGTTTGTTACACAAGCCGGTTCGAATTTTTCAGTAATTTGCAATTTGTCATGTTTCATTTTATTTATTGTATGGAGAGCGATATTAACTCATGTGCATATTTTTTTTGCAAATAATCTAAATCAACGCACCCCCACAACTCTGTAAATTTCAGGAAAGACATACTCAGATACAAAGTTTCGTGTTACGATTTTGGGGGTATTTTATTCATAGTACCTACCTACATAGTTAGCACTCCGAGAGACAGGTAGTCAGCTTATCGCCGCTTATTGGAACACTCACCGATGGCACGTGCCTTCGAGTTTTTAATTCTAGGGCATTCCGCTTTCCTTATGCTAGAGCTTTGCTTTCCTTCACCGTTTTTAGCACGTGTTACGTTTTATTTTATTTAATACTTTCGCAAAAACAATCACAAGTGGAAAAATCCATTGGTGCTCGACGGAGTTCGAACCCAAGAACTTCGTATCGGTAGCCGTATATTTCGTATATTTCCTGAGTTCGAATTTTGTCGTAAGAACCAATCTATAAGTCATAGTCATTTAGACCTTTTATCATAAAAATAAAACCAAAAACTTCTTCAAGGAAATGGTGATTTTGTACTTCAAGGCAACTTTATATTTGGTTATGAATTCCGACGCCCGTTTTCCCCTCAAATATTCATGTTCTGCTTTGTAGCGATCTGTTGATATCGATTAGGGTTACTGAATAATTGCAAAGTAAGGTCATAGGTTGGTAATTTATTACTGTAAAGTTTCATCAAAATCCGTTCAGTAGTTTTTGCGTGAAAGAGTAACAAACATCCATCCTCACAAACTTTCACGTTTATAATATTAGTCGGATAGTAGGATTACACTGCGAAGTAAATGTAATGATTAAAGCGTTAATTAGACGTGGTGGTTGAAACAGGGACTAGCTTACACACAAGCTCACACGATAGATTGCAAAAATAAATAATGTGGACTCAGGCACACGCTATTTATTTATTTATTAGGGGTAATTTTGAACGATTTTGTGCCGATTCATCAAATAAATTATCAAGAAAATAACTCAAATTTAGGTAAAGGTCATAGCTACCTGCTGTTATTGTGCAGGCCGAGTCATCATCCTCTTGCCTTGTAAGGCTATGTACCTTTCGTTAGTGATTATGAATTATTTAGGCTAAGTTGTTTTATTGATAAATATATAAATATAAATAGATGCAGGGACACGAGCCGCGCAAAACTTCCGGGGATCCGGAATATCAACTAATTGTAGAAAATCCGCAAAAATCTCACTAAGCTTAGGCAAAGGCTTTTTCTTTTTAAATGACAGGCGTGTCTTACTGACATTTTTTCATAGAAATCAGCCTAATGCAGCGAACTATCATTCCCCTCAAGTCTGTTAGGAACGATTTTTATATTGTACTACTGACCTGCTATGGAATAAATATCAAAATCATCTTTTCCCAAAATGACTGATTTTCTAAATGTTATGTTGTTTATGAATGTCGGAAACTAAACTGAAAAAAGTACTTTCTTATAACTTATCTCTGGAAAACATGGATGTGGTAAGGTTTGCTGTTTGTACCTATTCTTGAATAATCTCACTGTAAATTCAAGATCGTCCGCCAAATTTTATAATGTATAATTTCGCAAAGTTATCGCATAATTTTCACAAAATTATCTGGCTCATCCACGCATTAATAATCCGGTTTGATCTAGACTAATGTTTGGACTATCCTATCCACACGCGGTCGAGTGACGAACGGGTCACGTCTTATCTGAAGATAAGCAACACAAAATAGGTACCTAGATTTTAAAGTTATTCGATTCGACCACGTCTAAATAAGATGAGAGGAGTCGATGACATTATGTAACATGGCTTAAATACAATAGTATAATATGAAGAGCTACAATGGATAGCAAAAACTATGAGCAATAATTGAGCACCAAAAAGAGACCGCTCTATGATTAAAGCAAAGTTTTAAAATAGAATACCTAAATCAAAAATACTTATTTTAAATAACTTTGTGAATATACGACAGTGCGACATAAAAGACTATAAGGCTGAACGGAGAAACCAAGGGAAGTTTATTTTGGTATCGCGTGCCCTGTTTATGATTTCGTGTACAGTTCAAATTTACATTATTCACCGTCATTTGAAGACGAATTATGGTAAAGAATTTGACAAAACGACATTTACAAATTTCTACATGACTGAGTATTTACGGCAATTCCAATGCGGGGGTTTGTTACGCTTCGCTTATGCTGACGAAAATTGAGACATAGTCAAATAATAGAAATTGTACTACGGCGCAGTTCTGAAAATTCCAATACTGATAGTAAATAGCGTACTAATAACAAATTTGTGATTTAAATTATATTATTTTAAAAAAAAGTCAAAATACACAGTGTCGAAAGTGAAATCATCTTACAATTGTTTTTTTAAGCTTGGCAACGTTCACCGATGGGCATTGACCATCGCGCCTCCTCTGACGTCAGACATCGCACATGCCTCACATCTTTCACGTCAGTAGACATGGCATACAATAATACACAACACGTTTTTTTTTATAATGATCTTAGCAATTTAAAAATGATAAAAAAACACGCACACGACAGTATTTCTTATGACACTCAGTACGTAGATCTTAGAGTATCCCAAGTTGGAAATAGTCAGAGGCACGTCCAAACATTACATTTGGCACATGCCGCGCGTTTTGCAAGAAGTTAGCATTTCACGCAACAGGTTGCAAAGAAAAGGAATAAAAGGAAAAATTATTTTGAGCAAAGAAAAACAGGCGTATGTTTAAATATGGCAACTGGCAAATTACCAAGGAAAATATAGATACCTACCAAAGTTGCCCGAGATAATCTAAAAACGCGGATGTGCTAAACACCTTTAAACAGAACGTTCTCTTTGCAGATTGCATACCTACCAGTTTCAGATGTCTGACTATCCTGTATCAAAACTATAATCATTTGAATCCATGTTGTTGCATTAGTATGGTCAAATGGTGATACCGTTTCACAAGGTAAGCAAAATTGGAAACAAACAACTCAATGAAACAAGAGTCCGGATGTCTAGCGACGTAACAACACCTAATGATGATGACTCCTGTAACGAGCTTGATCGACTTGTAGGTGAAGCATCGATACTGAATACGAGATGCTCGTTTAGCGAAACGACTCTTGGTGACATAGTGACACTCACCACCATCGCTCTGAGTCGATAGCGCCAAAGCAGCCGCAGTGCATCGCTTGCATTCCACTGGGCACATATCCCCTGCAACACTTATCGGCGAATTCGCTACAATATCGGAAACGAAACCTTACCATGACTTTAACAAATTCCAAATACTTACAAAGTTGGCGCAACTAGCTTCTACAATAAAAAAGAAGGTGGAAACGTCAAGAAATGTAATGTTGCTGAAATTTGTTCATACAAAAAGTGCAATAAGCTGTGTAGCTGATATGATCTTCAAACAACCTTTGGACAGAAGAAGGGAGATCGGCAAACCCTAGTAGATAGTAGTTTTGTTGTTATACGTAATATAAAGCCATCAAAATTATCTCCCAAGTCCCGAAACACAAAAGGCAAACAATATTACTAAGATTTATACTCGAATCCCTTGCGTAATAAAATGACGTGAAACCTTAATTGCGAAGCAAGTAGAGAGATTGTTTGAAACTGCTAGAACGCTATCTGTGCCATTGAATTCTTGTTTACCCTTCAGTTAACAAAGGGGTACATATCCCTGGTTGCGAAATAGTAATTTCAATCCTCGAAGGCTTTAATAAAAACATCACTTAGGTCACATTGCTGAGGTCAAACATCGGGAGCAAGGCTGTTGCCACAAATACTTTTTCTAGTTACAAACATCTATGGTACAGTTGTTATGACCGATCGTTGGCTTTCCATTCCAATTAAATAAGTCACGTTGTATTCTTGCAAGGACGCGCCGGCCGCGCCGCCCTATTGACGGTGATGGTTGTATCATTCATGTTTAACGTCGTCGGCCTCAAAGGCTTTTTTAATTCTATTTTTATTACAAATCGAAGTTACATTCGATTTCGATTTGCTGGA
The DNA here is from genome assembly GCA_958496245.1 of Perizoma flavofasciatum. NCBI lineage: Eukaryota > Metazoa > Arthropoda > Insecta > Lepidoptera > Geometridae > Perizoma > Perizoma flavofasciatum. The sequence continues at coordinate 3,171,874 of OY292425.1, read as the reverse complement.
TTATTCATATTGTTATGCATAAGATGTCGAAAGAAAATCCATGGATGTTCGTTAGAGATAAAAGAAAACGATAATACGATATTGTTTCGAGATCTTATATTATTTTTGTTGGAAGTCAGCATTTATGTACTCTTTACAGTGTTTGCATTGACGTCACGAGAGCACGTGTATACATTCTAGGTATGTCCCCATACAGTATCTTCAGATAGAGATATCTCTGTCTGCACTGATAAATGTGATGAAGACAAGATGATATACAAATAAAATTTTCAATGTAAACATCGTTTGCGTCAAATTTTATGATGAAAAACAACTGCGAAACGTCTTTATTGTATCAAGTTTGAGTCAGTTTCATTTGAATGGAATTTAAATTGAATCCAGTGACGTAATATTAGGTTTAGTTTATACAAGTAATCATTATGGAGTGATGAATATCAAAAGAAGTATTGAATCGGAAAAATGCGGTTCGATGGTAATGTGGACAGTTTATTGCGATGGAAAACGAGCGTGCGCAAATAGCTGAAAGCATTGGAAAAACCTCCAGTCCAGTTTATTCAACTATCTGAGTTTTAAAACACATTAGCTGAATTTAGATAAATACAGTGTCATTTATGAGCATTATTTCATAAAAAATATACAAGCGTAAAGTTGAGACATTGATATGCACTTAAAGCGTAGAACCAGTTAATTATTGCAATCTAAACAGAAAAAGATTAGTAAAGAGTTTACTTTAAACTATTTTATTGTTTAATAACAAACATGTCTTGAGTCTTATCGATGACAAAAATAACTTTAATTATTTTAAATACCTACAGTCTCATTGATATATCGATAGTCTATTGATTGATCAATTAAATCAAATGGTATGGACGTGTATTTGTAATATCCAATTGTTTCAACATCATTATAAAATAATTATGGGTGGTACAATAAATAATATTTAATATATTAGAAGTATGTGATACAGGTAGATAATATAGTTACAGGTTTATTTTATCCAGCGATGCGTGTTCGTGACCGTGAACGTGCTATTTACGATACGTCACACACGTGGCCAGACAGCACTTCGCCTCGGACGAAGCCCCATAATAACAATCCTATCTCTATCATAATTCTATTCTTTTAAGAAGATTAAAATACAAGTGGAAATGCGTTACATAAAATCCAATAAAGAACATTGTCTTCGCAAAACGATTCCTTCCAACTTTACATCTGATTTAGATTCATCTCATTTCTGTGAATGTTACAAACTAGATTTCAGTGGTATGACATTTGTTATAAAACAGAGATAGCTAGAGAATGTCTAGCTACTTTTATTTTCGACGTGCAGCCGTACAAAAGACCCAGATAACGATAATAAAACCCGGCGCGGGCAAAAGATTTAGTAACAAAAATAAACCACACACGTGACCGACGCAAAACAACCGAAATAAACCGAGTAACTCGATTCAATCACGCTGATAACTGACGTAATATGAAAAGATAATAGATTCCACATATTTCCAATCTAACTGCATTACCTATTAAGTATTACGATTTGGCAAGGTGAGAACTTTGAGACCGACAGAAATGAAACGACTAACAAATTGGAGCGAGTGTTGTTGTCTGACACTAAAGTACAAACAATAATATTCAAATCAGTAGGTACTTGTAAAAAAGTATATCATCATCAATATACATATATAAAATTGCGTGATGCACCGACCGACAATCAACGCACAGCCTTAACCGAAGAGATTACTGAAATTTGGAGGGTATGTTTCTTTGGGTGTACTGGGGTGAACTAAGAAAGGATTTCCCGGAATTACACTCCTAGAGGGTGCAGCGAGAAAATGAAGTTTGTATGAAAGAACTCAACGCGGACGAAGTCGCGGGGCATATCACTATATATATTACTTGTATCAAAGTTTTGTTTCCTAATTGTACAAAGGTTATCAATCAGTTGACTTAAAGCAAAAATAAAAAAAATAAAAAATAATGCTGGACACATAGCATCATCTAGCCCCAAAGTAAGCAGAGCTTGTGTTATGGGAACTATATGGATATACTACTAATTTTTTTTTTGTAAATATATACATATTATACATAGAAAACATCCAGACCCGAGACAAATATTTGCAGATAATACAAACATTTGTCCCGCGGCGGGAATTGAACCCGCAACCTTCTGCGTCTCAGGCGGACCTTCGCCCTCTGCGCCACAGAGGTCTTCAAATCATGCAAATCATGAAGTCATTACATGATCCGTCTGTATGGATGGACCGATGACATCTTAAGTTAGAAGGTAGTTTAAGATCGTTCGTCATGGCACGGCTTTGGGGGAGGCCTATAACCAGTAGTAATTTTTTTCTGACTTTTGTTGATTACTTTTGCACTTAGAAAAATACATGCTGTATATAGACTTTTTGGTTTTTGGTCGTTGTGTACAAAGTAAGTCATCGGAAGGTCGGTAACTCGTGATTCATCTTCGACATAGGGTAGATGCACGTCCAAAAATAGGGTTTTTAAAGTGATAATTACTGCGGAACCGCCTCTTGGCAAGGTAGCACTTCGACCTACCTCACGTGCTGTTGACGTCAATGCGATCGCGCCTATAGGTGACTTCGAATTTGTATAAGTGCGTGTGTACACTCGCTTTTAACTTTATAAGTAAAGAATACTTCCTAATTTATTTCGTGATGGTTCTTAGTATTTTCATCGAAAACATGGGGTCTAAGTAAATATGGAGCAGCAACTCATGCGCTACAAATAGATCGTGATTAAAAAAACAAACACGCTCACAACTTTATTCCTCATGATGGACCTCCTAAATCATCATTCATAAGTTCCCTAATCACCTACCTTATGCTTAAGAATTTAAAAGGAGATAATGACAGAGGCTGCAATAAGGGATTTCTTATTCTGAGTTCTGTTCCGATTGGTTATTTTTGTCATAAGTTTGATCTGTCAACACGTTAAAATAATGGAAAAAAAATAAAGCGTTTTAAATGAAGTTACAATAGGTAAAGTCCGGTAGAGCGTGTTATTGATAACGACTGAATGAAACGCGCAAAAAAACAGTACACAAGTGCAAGGTCTTATCAACAAGCACGATTCAAGGACAATAAATAATTATAGTCATACCCTAGACATCGAGGGACCGAGATTACAACAACCTATTATCACATCCTGAGGAGACTCCTTTTTTAAAATGACATCTCGGAGCAGTTTCGTCAGGGCAATCGATGGGCGCGCGGGTGGTATTTGTATTAACTTTGATACAATCAGTTCAATACTAGGCATCAACTAGATACCTAGTATATCCTTTTTTTATACTAGATATATTTTGGTTTGGACAAAAAAGGTTTTTGCAAGAGTATAGTATACACAATACTAGGTAATACTTGAACTGGTACAAAAAGTTTCCGGCCGGTCATGGTCATTGTTGCCAATTTCAACAATTTCAATAAAAACTATTCATGTGACTTGGTCCAGTGGTCTCTCATTATAAATGAATGCAAATGGGATTTTTACGATTCAAACCAACTTGAACCACTTCAATTCTGATAAATTAATTTCAGTTTCCTCCAATTGAACAATACAAGCATCAGCTTTATTTAAGTTCCTGTTTATACGATGGAACAATGATCAAATGTATGTGTAGGTACTGCAATTATACTGCATTCATGCTTGTTAGAGCCATTCATCTGTTTCATGAAAATTCACATAAGTACATTACGAAGAAAGGAATGTAATTTACAGGAAATTGCGCTGATTAAATTCGTGTTTCGATTAATGATGAATGAATATTGACAGAATTAAACGACATTCGAGAGAATAAAATTCAATACTACAAAATTAGCACAGCAATGAAATAATTTAAGTAATTTTTGCATACATCCATAACTTATATTTATTTACTTTTCATAATAAATGTTGTAAGACTTAAAAATCACCATTAATTTAAAATTGAATATGATGATGATGTTATTAAAATGCGAGCTTAAAAGAGGTTGGTAGTTAAAAAGGTCACATACCTTCTTCTGGTGTGAGATCTGCAAACTTGACTCCTCCACTGTAAGAGAAAAAGGAACACATGAACCAACATGTAAACATTTTGTTTATCCCCAAAACGTACCCAATTCCCAAATATTTCATAAGGCATGTAAAATGCTAAAATGTGGTACTAAAATATTTTCAGTGCATGTCAAGAAAACAGATTTTTAAATTTACACATACATTAAAATAAACTTAAAATTATCTTTTTTGGCATAAATACATTTGAGGTTATAAAGTAATTTATTCAAGAAACTAATTGAACACAAGAGACACTATAAATCTAAGTTGCCATGTGATAGATAGGTATCCTACAATGTAGAATAGCTTGATATTTTTGTTATATATAAAGTTATAGAAAACTCGTGTTAGAGATACCTGTGTTATGTACATGTCTTATATGTGAGATTTTTGTCTGTAATCTCTGCATGTACAAAAAAGAATAAAGAATTAATGATCATTCACCTGTGTAAGTGTTGTCTTTAGCTTAGGGTTTATGTGTGAAGATAATTCGTACATATAAATTTAAAATACTGTTTTGTCTTGCATACACCGAGTCAATTTTCGTTCACATCGTACCTTAGAAGGACGCTAGCCGTTTCCGGCACCCGGAACACCTGGAAAAAGATCCAATGTGGAACGATGTCTGACCGGATCTCTCAGAGGAGAAGCCATTAGCAAACCTCCTACTTTATATCACATGGTATGTCTCATCCAAATGACGGAACAATTACTAACTGTTAAATTTTGTTGTCTATTTATCAAATTATTTCCTAATCAAAACAGTTGAGCAATAAAGAAATACTTATGAATTGACTAAGTTAATTCTAAAGTTATTAGAAAAACAAAAAAAAACTGAAGTGGAAAATTATATTTTCTATCTTACTGAAAGTACGAGTAATAGGTAGGTAAATATTGACGTCAGTTATAGGTTTACTTACAGTAAGTAGGAATCTTAAAGTAGGATGACTAAAATCGGTTTATTCTCACCTTCCATCCCAGATTCTCGAAGAACGTACTCAGGCGCGATTGCCCGGTAGTTTTACCACCGCAAGGTCCTGTGGAAATATTCAACACACGATATGAAGTTGAGATTTCCCCACGTGTTATGTGCGCCCACTAATACAGCGTAGTATCGTTAACGAGATACACTCACATCCAATTTCATTAAATTTTCACATATGATATTCTTTCAGGTTACAAGGTAGTTATTCAGCTCAATAAATTATATAAATAAAAATTTGTAAAATATACCAAGATGCCTCTTACCTCCTGTGAGTACCAGCCTATAGGTGATTTTCTGAGATTGATTAGCCATTTTGTTAGAAGACATTTAAATTAATTAAAATAAAATTACACTACGAAGATTAATACGTACTAAATATCATAAAAATGTTGAATTTACAAAACTGTTAAAAAGAGCCATCACAGCAAAACAGGCATCGCCCGTCAGGCGTGCGCTAAAATGACAGATTCAGATTGTGTGAATTGACTATTTCACTTCACTTCACTTCTTGATTATGGCTTTTATGGAAAAGACAAACATGCATGGACAGCAAAAACTGTCATAGATGACAGTTAGTTTGATTGACGTCCAGTTGAGAGTTGCCAACTACGATCAACCTTTAAATGCAAGCAAACTTCACCTCAAAAAGTGTCTGTTATCTAAATAACTTCTCCAACTGAGTATTAAAATATATATTATTAATCTGAATATTGCAGGTATCACAAAATCCTCTACCAGGTGAAACCGAAGTTTGCTTAAATATTTTATTGGTAACAGAATTAAAATTTTAATACATTTTATCTATTAAACAATTTTATTCCATGATTTTCTGAATGTATATACAAAATAATATCACATAGCATTCAGCTCAATTTTTCAACCAACAGCTTGGGTCATCGATATAGCTCAGAGGATTAGCAAACTAAATTGCAGTGGGCTGGTCATACATGCTGAAGAATCAACCGTTGGTTGAGGTAAATAACGTTGGACGTTTTTCACACAACATCATCTAGCCCCAAACTAAGCAGAGCTTGTAAAAAGGGAACTACATGACTGATATACTACTTAATATACTTTTTTTTTTAAATACATACATACTATCATAGCTACTTGTATTAAAATATGTGACATAGGTAAACGAGTTCTTGGTGGAGACCGCGTAGTGTAGGGCGTCCCCCAGCTAGGTGGATGGAGCGATGACTTACGAAAGGTGGCGGGCAGAAGTGGATGAGAAGAGCCGAACACTGGCTTCAGTGGCGCGTATTGGGAGAGGCTTTTGTCCAGCAGTGGGTTGATGATTATGATGACACATCTCTCATGACGATATAACATAAACTTTTTACTTATTCACTTAATCAGTCTTCTACTTCTTCGGCCTTAAATCAACTATTACTATTACTAATGATTAAAATATATTGAAAATTGAAAATACAGTTCATACCAGTAAAAAAACAATAAATTAGTTTTTATTTGATTTGATGACGTTTCGTATTCAATCTCGGAGATTAAAGAGCACCGGAAAAACTCGCTGCTCTTCCGGCGCTCTTTGAGTTCCGTGATTTTTGTGTAATAAACGTGATTATAAATGATATCCAATCTAGCAACAAGTAAATGAGTCTGATATTCAGTATGAGTCTTCAAAATATTGAGATATGAGAAAGGCATGAATTCGGTAATAACTGTACCGTCTTTGTTTAAATACTTTTGTTTTGTGGCTATATCTAGCCGAACGGACACGGACAAGCTGACACTACAGTGATTAAACGAAGTGACCATAGACAAGATGATTTGATCCAGTGGCGTAGTGAAACTTGAAAGATGGCGGTAAGTCTGAATAAATCTGAAAAATACTTTTTTATTTGGTACGAACGTATACAATGACGTAATTATGTATACAACATAATTAGAACATTTTAGATTTCTAGACCTACCTTGTATTCTAGGTAAAAACTAAACTATTTAATTTTGGCCCTTCTTAACTTTGTTTATTATATCAGTATCATAGCATAACACCAGTCTTTTGAATAGGTACAACAAAATTTATTCATGTTACACCTAGAGCACTTATATTCAAAGAACATTTATTTTCATAGCTTGACTTCTTCACTGATATAACAATTTGAGAACCACTTTCTACAACATTTTCTTGAGATTTCTCTAGTAGTAACACTAAATACGGAATGTGTTGCCAATATCTTCCCAAGCAGCGGTTTCTCTTTTCAATGTATGTTTCTTTTGATATTGTTGATTGTTCTCCACAATCTAAAATAAATTTAAAAACATTACCTACAGATTATTTAATAGAGTAGGTCCAAATTATATTATATAAAAATCTAAAATGTTGTATGCAAATAGTAACTTTGATTGGATAAACCATCCAATAAGGGCAAACATTCTTTATTTGCAAGAATTTTGAAGATATTCAAGAATTTTGTTGTACTATTATGGCCAATTCAGTTTATAGTTTAATTCTCTGAGAAAGGCTCTATTTCGAGAGGCCCCTTTTGGACATTCCACTAAACATACTCTGACTCATCCCCATAGGGACTTACCTTCTAGATCAACAACATCTTGATCAATCCATCTTGTTTGAATGTTTACACATATTAATCCAATTTGCAACTCCTTAGTCAGATATCTGCTGTAGTTTACGAATGTATTAAATAGTTTTAAACCTGAAACAGATAATGACAGTTAGCTAGCTAGTCTGTTACTGGTATTAAAAAGCTCATGCTCACCTAAATCAACCAACACATTATCTTTCAAGAAAAATCATAGTAAATCATAACTTACCTACAGGTTTTTTAAAGGGGAAAAATTCACAAGAATGTATATGAAAATATACCAAATGGGTTGGTACAAAATGATATTTGACTTTTCTCAATACTTCTTTCTAGCTTGCTTACCCATTTTATTTTCATCACCAAGAAATTGAAGCATCAGGCATGGCAAAGAATCTATTATAATTAGAGCCAGGTTTTCAACATCAATAATTTTTTGTTTAATTTTTTGAAACAATTCTATCAGTTCCTCCATGGTCCATACACGAACCACATGTATTTTATACATTATAACAGCCATTTCCTGAAAAAAAAATAAAAAATTACAGTAGTGTCTTCATGATTCCTGTTCATCCCACCCATGAGGCGACGCGGTTGAACGAACGGGAATGGATTAGTATAAATTCCTATTTCTTCCACTTGCTTTGTGGTTGGCCTAACAATTGTGAGGTTGGCTGGCAATAACAATAAAATTGACTTATCATTCTGAGAAACAAACAGGTTTGATCGTTTTCTCAACCCTGCAACCATCCCTTAGAATGTACATTGAAATCATTGGGGATTTTCGTACCTTTTACTACTGTGACGTGCGCGGCCTAGCTAAATACGGTACGCTAGCGCCATCTCTTATCAACTGGACGCACTACTTTTTCTACCGCCATCTAGTATCGTCTGGCAGTAACCGCGCTAGTAAAAGGTTCTCGAATGTTTGAGGCGCAAGGCAGCGTGCAGGCCACGCCCCACCTTCGAGAATGTTCCGGAAGAAACACCTTATGGGACATATAAGCGCGCCGAGTAAGTGTTAGCGCCAGTTCCATTCAAGACTTTTGATGTGAATAATTTGAAGTGATAAAGGAGCGATACCCAGTGACTAGTGAAGTGACAGTTGTGCTAGTGTTATACCTAGAGATACAGTGTTTTAATGTTTTTGTTTTAATTGTGTAGTTTAGTTGTGCTACCTATTTGTTTTGTTGACATTTTTATAGACTGATTTTTTTCTAATACAGTGTTCATTTGGTGTATAATTGGACTTAATTATTTTATCCCAAACCCTAGCTCGTACTACTATAATAATAAATCTTAATTTGCAACTAAGGGACTTCACACTATATTATATTTACTTAACTACATAAACTTAGTAGTATAGTTACATAAAAAAATATAAATATTACTTAACAACATTCTGTTTAACATTTTAAATTATATGTCAGTTATTAAAACAAACTAGAAAAATTCAATGTCTGTTACCAATAACATCTATAAAAGATGAACCAATTTTATTTTATTTTAGATTTGTAGGAAAACTTACAGCTAGGTACAAGGAGTGATTACTCATACAAAAATACATGCACTGGTGCATGTATGCTAAAGGCCAATTAAAAGTTTCCACAGATAGACTTAGGTAATAACACTAAACAAAACACATTTGGATGAAACTTCATATAAAATAGATCTCACCCTACAGGTTTAACATGAGCACTAAGACAACCGTTTTGTCTGCGGAAGAATAAAGAAAAATGACTTCTGTTTCCCTTTCCATTAAACAAAAGAGAGGGACTGTAATATTCTTTTCAGCTGACAAAATCGATGTCCTCGGTGCTGATGCTACTGGTGCTGGTATAACTTGTAGGCTACTTTATCAAGGATTACGCTAGTCATACATGCTCATAATAAAGCTTGAAACCATAAGATTCTCACCTTGTGTGAAAACCCTGAAGCACCGAGAATCTTCTGTATTCGAACTGCTGAGAAATCTCCTTTGGTATCCACATACAAAGTACTTTTGTTTGTTTTGGCACAGTTTATGGCGAGCTGGAAACATAGCTGAGTCTTCCCAGAATCTGCTAGGCCACAGACCTCAGTAATGCCTTTTGGTATACCACCTTCAAGGACTGCATCAAGTCTGAAACATTTTTTTATTTATTTACCAACAATACATCTATCATTACATGCTTAACCTAATGCAATAGCATAGTCATCTTAATTTATAAAAAAATATATAATTACAATCCTTTACTCATATCATCAAAAGCTTGTAGAAGTCCACTGCTGGACATAAGCCTCCTCCTATGAGTGCCATAGCAAACACATTTAGACCACTCCTTTTCACCACTTTCCCTCCAATTTTGAGATGGTATTGGTCCATTGGGTAGTTACCATTGTACATGGGTTCTCCAGTTTCCCTTTCTTCCCTAGCAGTTGTCAGTTCTATGAGATATAATGGACTGCTGATAGGCTCTTCCACTAATTATAAATACTTAGGTTTAAATCTGTGTACCTTCTGATAGTTCTTATAAATAAATCATCATCATCATCAACATGTGGGCCAGTGCTAGACGTGGGACTTTGCTTTGTTTGTACTATCCACCTTGGTCATGCTCCAGTTGGACCCCTTTAGCGAACCAGGTTTTCGTTATCATGCTGCTGATCTATTTTGGCTTTGGTAGGTTGGGTAGATATTATAACACATAAACTTTGGTAGTTTATCGTATGTCGGCTGTAAATGCTTAGAATAGTTGTTATACTTGACTTGCCTTTCTAAGCCTGTGCTTATAAATCTGCTCTTGGCCAAACTTCTTTCTAGCAACACGCTTCCACTTATAACAGGAGCTGAATATTTCGCAAATATTTCATTTCTTACGGCTAGAATTTGAGGTAAATTTAATTTTGTAATCGTTGCTAACTTGCTTATATCTTCTTGAAGCAACTCCACTAAAGTTGTGATGCGATTCTGAGTAAGAGTTCTCACTACACTTTCTGAGAGATAAACAATATCATTTGCTTTTAGTTTTTGCATTGTACTAGCTTGTAGTAATTAATTAAAAAGTAGGTACTTGAATTTTCAGTATTTCTTCTCTGCACAGAGTACTTTTTATTTTTAATATTGTAGGAAACTTCTCTGTTTGTTTACACATAGCATCTTATTTATCAGACAGAATTAGAGCACAGAGTATTATGACATATCGTCGGCTAGCTAACAACACCGTTCAAGTCGAAATTTTGCGGTTTTGACATTTTTATGCCATTGGATAGATCTTCTCACTGCGCTTCTGTTCACCAATATAAACATTGCATTTCAACCAATCACAGTTTTAATTTCAGCATTAGCGATTTCAATTCTGTGGACTTGTGCGGAGTTGATAAAACAGTTTTTTGGTTCTCCTGAAAAGTTAGGAAAATCGATTTACGCGGTGTTGTTAGCTAGCCGACGATATATGATGATCACAGGGTATTTTTTTTGCCATATTGAGTCTGTGGTTTACACGGAATCACAGACAAGTTATGGAAACAACACAATTAAACTGAATGAATGAACAAAATCGTTGTCAAAAAGTCGGTCAATCCACCTCAAAAAAATATAGAAAAATGTTTACAATTTGTTGAATACGCACTGGTGATTTCCGGTACTAGTTTTGTTTGAATATGACTTTTCTATCAAAACTAGAATAGAATATTTTATTACTACGAAAATGTATCCGAACATCTAATGTACCACCCATAGACAAACCAAGATGGCGAGTCGGGACGCCCGCGCGCCCTCCCGCCCGATCGGCCGTTTGTTTGCTGACTGACTGCTGTCATTATTGTCGTGGAGACGGAGAGTCCGTCGAGTAATTTTTGTTTTTTTCGCGGCGTACTAACCCAAAAACTATATAATTGGAGTTTTTCAAAGTAAATCATCATGTCCAGTATATCTCTCGATAAAGAGACGTTTTATAGGCGAATCAAAAGGCTCTACGCGGCATGGAAGGTTGGTTTACAACTGTACTGAAGTGATTGATTTAGGTTCCAAACCATTTGTTGCAAATTGGTGTGTTTTACAGGCCGCGACGGCTGATTCAAAGAGTGAAGATGCCCTGGCGAAGGTCGATTGCCTGGTCTCATGCGTTGGTGTTGACGAGGATACGCTATACAGCAAGTCTACGGCTCTGCAGGTTTGCACGTTTCATTGCTTTCCATGTGCTAAGAATTGAACAGAAGATGAAAAACTACGCATAATTTCGTGGACTATTGACTATATTGTGCCGAATACATTAAAACCAAGTCGGCAAGTAAAATGGTAAAATAATATAAGAAATGGGTACCAATTCAATCCCATTAAAAACTTGCCTTTTAAAAACAAATATTTGTGTATTCGCTAGATGCTAGATAATTTATAGTTTTTCGTTGCTGCCATATCATAATATTATATTGATGTACTGGTGGTTCTCATTTGTCATCACAAACCCCGCAACATTCTTTATACATAATGTAATATTTATTGTTTTGGATTTCAACACTCTAAAATAGTATGTATACTTCGAAGACTATGAATGCCTCATTTATGTAATCAATAATGGGTATTGGAGCTAAATCACAATAATAATTGTACTATCTTTTTATTTCAGACTTGGCTATTTGGATATGAGTTGCCAGACACAATAACAGTTCTCACTGAGTCTAGCATGTGCTTCCTTGCCAGCAAAAAGAAAATAGAATTCTTGAGACAAATTGAAAACGGAAAAGAGGAGTCAGATTTGCCGCCTGTGAAACTCCTTGTTAGAGACCGGGTAACTATTAACAGATTATAATTATCATGTTTACAACAACCCTGATCAAATTGTATTGAAAAAGAAAGTATATAAGTAGTTTATTAGTCATATAGTTCACATAATACAAGCTCTGCTTAGATTGAGGCTAGGTAATGCTGTGTAAAAAAATTACCACTATTATTTATTTATTTATCTTGTCTCAAATTCTTGCCTTACCCCAACAATCCGAACTCCTAAAATCTGCCGAGAAGGACTTTGGGTTGAGACTTTATTTCCAGAAATAGTAGTATAAATAAATAATACCTCGTGTGTTCATAAGTTTTGAGACGAACTTATTTAATTAATTTAAAAAGAAAGTAATTCATGCAACCTTTTTTAAACTTTTAAAATTTTAAATTTCGAATATTTGTTTCATTCTCCGTGAAAATGGCGCCAACAAAAGATTTGCGTGCGACTGTAATTTCACTGTTTCAAGCAGGAAAAAAACCAATGCAAGTTTTTAGTGAAATCCAAAGTTTGGGATGTAGTCGGAACTTTGTGTATTATACCATAAAGAGGTACAAGGAGACCGGCTCTTTAGAAGACCGTGGAAGATGTGGCCGCCCGCGGTCTGTAAGGACGCCCGCCAACATCAAAGTAATCAGAGAGCGAATTCGTCGCAACCCTTGCCGGACTCAAAAGAAATTAGCTCTGCAGACCAACATTTCGCGAATATCGGTGAACAGGATACTTAAATATGATCTTAAACTAAAGGCCTACAGTCGAAGGAAAGTGCATTATTTAAACGAGCGTCTTCGTAAATTGCGACTGGAACGATGTCGGAACCTATTGAAGAGACACGATCCAAAAAATATCCTGTTTACCGATGAAAAGATCTTCACGGTGGAAGAAAAGTTTAACCGGCAGAACAATAAGGTTTACGCCGGAAGTTCAAAGGACGTCCAGCCATCTGTACGCAATGTCCAGCGCACTCATCATCCAGCAAGTGTGATGGTTTGGTGGGGTGTTTCCTACAAGGGGGTCACTTCGCTTCATTTTTGCCAGCAAGGCGTCAAGGTGAAGGCACAAAATTACCAAACCGACATATTGGAAGCGGTGGTTAAACCATTAAATGATACGCTATTCGCTGGAAAATACTGGGTTTTCCAACAGGACTCTGCTCCCTCCCATAAAGCTAAGACTACCCAACGTTGGCTGGAGGCCAATTTGCCAGGCTTCATTCGGAGCGAAGATTGGCCCTCGTCAAGCCCTGACTTGAATCCTTTGGATTATTCTTTATGGACGGAATTGGAGCTGAGGGCATGCAGAAAGTCTCCCCCAAACCTGGATTCTCTCAAGCGAGCCCTTATTAAAGAATCGAAACGGATTCCCATTGAAAAGATTCGTGCCGCCATAGATGAATGGCGCACGCGTTTGAAGGCCTGCATTGAATGCAAAGGCGGCCATTTTGAATGATTTATTTTTAAATACAGATCTAGATGTCAGTAGTTTTAATTTTAATATCCAATAAATGAATACTCAACTTAGCTCCAAAAATATTTTAGTTTTACTGTGTCTCAAGACTTATGAACACACGAGGTAGTATATGCCTAAATCACATGTTTGTGATGACAGCAATGTTCCAGTATCCCAATCCCAAGGGAGTTCTTGATGAAGAAGAGTATGATTTGATGACCAAATAATTTATTTTGTGGGCATGTTAAACCAGGATGGACAGCTTAACATGCTCATAGAAGCAAGGAACCAATTATTTGGAAATGGCCGCATTTACAAATAATTGGTCCTTCTAGTTAGAAGGACAGTTGTAGGAAGTGCTGAACTCTGAGAAACCTAGTTGATCAGTTAGTTACGACTAGGCATGCTACATTAAAGGTTTTCTAACCTACCATAATATTACTAATGGAAAACTACCAATAGTGGCTGAACTGATTAAAGGAATAGATTATGTTTGGAATAGATTATTATGGTTTGGAAGAATAATACATACACTTACAGTCTGTTCTATCCAAAGGGGTGTCTGGTAGAGATCGCTATTTAGCGATAAGCCCGCCCATTGTACAACATTGTCAAAGTTTGTAGTACTTAACTAAGTTGATGTGTTTTTTGCTTTGCAATAAAGTATTTTCTATCTATCTATCTACACTACTTTTGCCCAGGAATCATAAAAATCCAAGCACATAAGCTACTATTTACTAATTGACATTGTAATGATGTTCCAGAATGACAAAGACAAGGAAAACTTCAGCAAACTAATAGCAGAGATTAAGAAATCAAAGTCTGGGAAGACATTGGGAGTATTCATAAAAGATAACTATCCTGGTGAATTTTGTGAAAGCTGGAAGAATGCAATCAAAGCGGAAAAGTTTGAAAATGTTGATGTAAGCTCCACTGTGGCTATACTGATGGCGCCAAAGGAAGATTCCGAGATTATTACAGTAAAGAAAGCATGCTTGGTCACAGTGGATGTTTTCACGAAATACTTGAAGGATCAAATCATGGAAATTATAGACTCAGATAAGGTAAGTTTATGGTTGCACAACATTGCGTATTATATAGGTCTTGTTATGACTTGTTTTTATAAATATCAGTGTTGATTCTGACTAGCAATACCTAACTATTATTGCAGTTATTTCCATTTACAGAGTTCTTAGGCTGCCATATGCACTCAATACATTACAATACATTTATTGCTTTCACATGATAGGTACCTAGATGGGTTTTATAGGTAGGTATCTCACATGAACCCTGTCTAAGGGTATAGCAACAGATAGGTAGGCAGGCCGAGGTTTTGCGTAAACAAACTAGTTATAAATATCTACAGTAAGTAAAGTCTCTCAAATTAACTTTGTATTAGGGTATAGCGGCAGACCGAGGTTTTATTTTCATTGTAGGTAGTCAATGTAGGTACTTTAGAAGATAGGTATAAGTGCATTATTTTGTTATTAATGTTATTGTGATCATCATATTATTTCATGTCAATTTTCAATTTCATTTGATTATTTACAAAGTTAAATTTATTTACTGCTAAGCTTTTTCTAGATAGTCATCAATATTATAATAGCATCTGTCAATTTGACGACCTCCGTGGCGCAGTGGGTGAAGGCCCGCCTGAGACGCAGAAGGTTGCAGGTTCGATTCCCGCTGCGTGACAAATGTTTGTATGTTCTACAAATATTTGTCTCGGGTCTGGGTGTTTTCTATATATAATATGTATGTATTTACAAAAAAATTGTATATAATTAATATATCAGTCATGTAGTTCCCAAAATACAAGCTCTGCTTAGTTTGGGGCTAGATGATGCTGTGTGAAAAATGTCCAGCATTATTTATTATTTTATTTATTAAAATTAAAACTAAGTTTTTTTTATAAATAGTGGATGTTTTTGTATTTCTTTTAGTTGTTTTTGAAGTTTATTATAAATTTTAATTGACATAATGTATGTGCCCTCACGTATGTGCCGTCGCTATGCATCTTTAGTCGTCATACAATGCTTAATTTTTACTTACAGAAAGTAAAACACTCAAAACTAGCAGAAGGTGTGGAAGCTGCTATATCAGATAAGAAATACGTCACCGGCGTGGACACGAGCCAAGTGGACATGTGCTACCCTCCCATTATCCAATCCGGTGGCAACTACAGCCTCAAATTCAGCGCTGTGTCTGACAAGAATCACTTGCACTTCGGTGCTATTGTCTGCTCACTAGGCGCTAGATACAAATCATATTGCTCAAATATTGTGAGAACATTGCTGGTTAATCCTACAGATGAGATTCAGAGCAATTATAACTTTTTGTTGAATGTGGAGGAAGAGGTTATGAAGGCTCTAGTGGCAGGCGCTAAACTGTCCGCTGTTTATGAAGCTGGTTTGGAACTAGCTAAGAAAGAGAAGCCAGATTTGGTTGATAATCTTACAAAGTCTTTTGGGTATGAATTTTAATTTCATAATTCTTATCTTAAGCAGTCTAGACATAAGCCTCCCCCAGGAGTGCCATGACAACGATCTTGAGCCACCTCCATCAAGCAACTACCTCAGTTTTTATTGTTATCCGTCCATTGGGTAGAGGGTCCATTGTTTTAATTCACAATTATTTATCTTAGATTTCTGCATTTCTTATATTCAACTGATAATGCTTGGCAACAGAAAGTAGTCATGGACGCTGTTTGACGACCTCTGTGGCGCAGTGGGCGAAGGCTCGCCTAAAACGCAGAAGCTGGCGGGTTTGATTCCCGCTGCGGGGCAAATGTTTGTATATGCAAATATTTGTCTCGGATCTGGGAGTTTTCTATGTATAATAATGTATGTATATTAATAGTATATCAGTCATGTAGTTCCCATAACACAAGCTCTGCTTAGTTTGATGGTGTGTGAAAAATGTCCAGCAATATTTATTTATTTTATATATTTATTTGTAGCTGTAACCATAAAAAAATGAAATATTTATCTATAAAAATATATCAACAAATCCTGGTGCATTCCACCATTGCTGAACCACATTTCGGTCGTTTTTTGGCATTAGGACGCGATCTATGGAAGGAAAAGGGAATGTGCCTCGCAGTGGGATTCTGGATTCCGGGTGGATTAGGTCAAAAGCAGCCAACGTTTTTGTGAATTTCGTTTCGTATTTGTTTCAGCTTCGTAATGGGAATAGAATTTCGAGAAAGTTCCATTATAATCGGGCCGAAGACATCAGTGGTGGCGAAAAAAGGCATGGTCTTCAACATCAACATTGGTCTCGCCAATCTGACAAACACTGCCGCCACTGAAAAGGAAGGCAAGGTAAGAGTGTGTCAGAAGATTGAAATTCCTAAAATATACCTAATTGCAAGCATTTCTTGCCACTATTCTAACCAACTCGTCATCTTTCTTCATCAACATCTTTCTTATTCGCGTCGGCGCGAAAAATCGGCTTATATTTATTTTAGTACAAGTGATTCCATGAAGATAAAATTATACCCCTTTGCACTAAGCTTTCCAAGTGTTTAGGCGTGTCTTGCTGACAATTCTTACACAAATCTGTCACTAAAGCATGCCTGAGTAGTTGCCTAAGTTAAGTGCAGACGGGCACTAGAACTTCCCAGCACCTATAGAATAAAAATGTTTGACCACTCTTAAGAAATAATGAACTATAATTTTTCCCCACTACGGCAAAGCCGAAAAAAGAAGCGGTAAGTTATCAACGCAAATAAATATATCTGTATACTAGCTTCTGCCCACGGCATTGCCCGCGCGGTACCCAGTTAAAATGGTAACCTATGTGTTATTCGGATGTATAAGCTATATTACTGTAAAGTTTCATCAAAATCCGTTCAGTAGTTTTTGCGTAAAAGAATAACAAACATCCATCCTCACAAACTTTCACGTTTGTAATATTAGTAGGATTCTGTAGTTTTCTACAGAAGTAATATAGCTGAATAGATCACAACAAGGCCACAGGGTCTAGACGAATACCACTTTCTGTTGGCGTTAACGCCTGCGGAAAGATTGCATTGTATGGAAATTGCATTAGCTATGGAAATGTCACGTGACAGCTGCCAAGTTTTACCTTGACAAATTTGCGTTAGCGTGAAAGGAAAAGTAAGCGTGACGTATTTGTCTAGACCCCTAATATCTATATGAATATGCCCTGAAATTTTCTTTTATTCCAGACATACGCCTTATACATAGGCGATACGGTATTAGTGAACGAAGAGACACCTGCGTCTCTTCTCACGCAATCCAAGAAAAAGATTAAAAACATCGGTATCTTCTTGAAAGATGACGACGAAGAAGAAGAAGAGGAGAAGGAGAATAAGACTGAAATACTCGGTGAGTTGAATTACTAATGTAAATAGAGATTAATTTATAACAGCTTGAGATTTTTCAGCAAAACAAGCATATAATGTTGAATTTATTAAAATTTTACATTGTCTTTCTAAATATGAAAATGAAATTTTAATGTTTTAAACCTAATGATGAAGTTTAAAATGATGCATGATTTTAAATTTTATTAATACAAGATGTGTTACTAAAACCAATCTGTTTACTTCCATGCAATCGCGGACGAACAGAAAATGGCGGTAAGTGATTTAAATTTTACACACTAACAGCATGCTTGAGATTTTAAACTTGATACCAACATATTACGAATTAGATCGCTATTTTAAATCTCATGCTTAACGGATACCCTCCTATGTATGCAATTAAAACATGTACTTAACAAGGTAATTTTTACAAAATTGTAAAACCTCCGAATTATAGTTCGATCATTGATCGCAACGCCCTCTAGTGACTTCTTGGAGATAAGACCTACTTAAGAACCACACCAGAAGACATACTAATCGATTGGAAAAAACACATTATTCAAACTCAAAAGTCTAGTCACGTCATCCCCCTTCATCACCTAGAAAAGAGCAAATGATCCTCAAACGGCTGATCAGATTTACTCGAATCATAGCTTAGAACACTCGATCGAATCAAGTTTCAAACAAAAAAATCATCCGTTTGGGAGCTACGATCCCACAGACAGACAGATACAAACGTTAAACTTATAACTTCCGTCGGGAGTTAAAAACAGCGAAATCATTCGCTTAAATTCCCTTGTTCTAGAGGTATTTATTTAATACACAATCCAAATAAAACACACACTTAGAAATAGCACAAAACAATTGGAAGCTTTTCAAAACAAACATTAACAGTCCCACACTTGCAGGCAGAGGTAAACGTACCGCCGTGATCGAATCCAAGCTCCGAACGGAGCACTCCTCCCTTGTACTAGAGATATTTCTATAAAACATAACCCAAGTAAATCACACACTTAGAAATAACACAAAACAACGTATTGGAAGCTTTTCAAAACAAACATTAACAGTCCCACACTTGCAGGCAGAGGTAAACGTACCGCCGTGATTGAATCCAAGCTCCGAACGGAACACTCCTCCGAAGAGAAACGCAAGGAGCATCAACGCGAACTGGCTATAACGCTCAACGAGAAAGCGAAGGAGCGTCTGGCGAAGCAGTCGGGCGGGAAGGATACAGAGAAGTTGCGGAAGAGCACTGTGTCCTACAAGAGCGTCAGTCAAATGCCGCGCGAGAATGAGGTTAAAGAGCTCAAGTTGTACGTAGGTGAGTGGTTTTTTTCTTGTTGTTTCTATGATTTCAGGCACTGCAGACGAAATGGCTAAGTTATTTCAGCTGTAGCAGTAAGTTTGACCTACGAACCATCGTGAGGACCCTAACCGGTTCCTGCCCCTTGAACAAAAATCTCGACAATATCGGCCGCACAGAAAGACCACTCTGTATAGGTTGTGCAACTGAAGATTTATCAGCTTTATCAGGTTAGGTTAGGTTATCCTGGAATGCGCTGCCGTAGCAAATTAAAGCGAACAATTTCTAGGTCTCGTCGCGAAGATTCCAGGAAGCTTATGCTTCTGGGAGCAGTTAGGTTGGCTCGTCATCTAGCCAGGTTTCCGCGGATAATGGACCAAACTAGAGTCCAAATGTAGTCCACTTACATAGTTCTGTTAGTTTTTTTATTGATAATGTTTGAGTTACATCTCATGTTCTTAGTTCTAATTAAATTGACAATAACGTTGTATAAATTAATATATACATAGGTCTTGCTAAAATAATTAATTTGTATAAATATAAATGTGGGAATAATAATAAATTGATTCGTAATTAAATTAAATAATACAAAATTATAAAATGTCAAACATTTCATTGAATTTTTAGTGACATTGCTCAATAAGCCAGAACTTAAGTTTGTTTTTGAAGGATTGCGTTGGGGAAGCGCCGATGATCGTAGGTGGGAGACGGTTATAAACGACGGTTATGACTATACATAAATACATGTATTTGAGTAAGTTGTATAAATCGGATTTGCGAACGTTACACGCCTTTGAATAATGGTTATAGAACATGCCGGGCTCCTCGCAATGTTTTACTTCACCGTTTTCTTCAACGTGTCTGCCGTATTATTTGTATCTTATATCTGTGAAGTCAAAATGAGGCAGTTTTGTTTGTTTTTAGATCGTAAATATGAGACTGTAATTCTACCCATATTCGGCATTCCTGTGCCATTCCATATATCCACTATAAAGAATATCTCGCAGTCAGTGGAAGGTGACTACACCTACCTCAGAATAAACTTCTTCCACCCCGGGGCGACTATGGGGAGGAATGAGGGTGGTAGCTACACTCAACCTGATGCTACGTTCGTTAAGGAAGTGTAAGTATTTTGAACCTATATACTTTAAGTGTTTTAAAACTTCAAATACTAGGACAAATTAGACAGCCCTTATTTGTTAAAATAAGGGCTGTCTTATTTGTGAAGAAAGCTTGTATTTTACTTTCCTACTTTATACTAATATTATAACTGCGAAAAGAGTGGATACATGTTTGGATATTTGTTGCTAAGGATCTTCGTAACGGCTAAATGGATTTGGATGAAATTTGGAATTAGTATAGTTCATGACCTAGAATAACAGATAGGCTAATTTTTACCCCGGGCGAAGCCGTAGGCAGGGGCTTATTAATCCTAATAATATAATAAATGCAAAAGTCTGTGTGTGTGTGTGTGGTGTGTGTGAAAGTTTGTTACCACGTATCTCCGTAACTAAACCGATTTTGATGAAATTTGGAATGTAGATAGTTTAGGATCTGGAATAACACATAAGTTAATCTAATTTTCGAAAATCGACCCCTAAGGGGGGTTAAATAGGGCGGTAAAGTTTCTATGAAAAAAAAATTGTTTGATTCGCTCTGTACAAATAAACTTTAAAGTAAATAATGAAACGCCTATTTTTTATTTTTTCAAAACTACCCTTTGGGGGTGTGCAATTGAGTTCTAAACTTTGTATAAATTGTAATCCTTGGTTCGATTCATTCAAAAGTTAGTGGACATAGTTTGAAGCCTGGAGACGGTCATATGCTACTTTTATTAACATACCACGCGGGCGAAGCCGCGGGCAACAACTAGTCCAATAATAAGTCCTTGCCTACGGCTTTGCTAATTTCATGTTAAGTTTTTATCCATCACTTTGAATCAATTAGAACTAACTTTGAACTAATTAGAAATGCTCTGGTTACGTTCTTGTTTTACGAAAGTAACAAAGTCAAGTCAAAATTAATTTTTTCATACTTGAATCGTCGATTTTGCCTAATGCCTGTTCCTCCGCGACCAAGCCAGGAAAGAAAGACAAGAAACAAGGCTGTTTATTCTTTTTACAAAACGAATTCTTGTTTTTTTAGCACATACCGAAGTACAAACACAAAAGAGCCAGGCGAAATCTCCCCTCCCTCATCAAACCTCAACACCGGCTTCAGACTCATAAAGGAGGTTCAGAAAAAGTTCAAAACGAGAGAAGCAGAGGAAAGGGAAAAGGAAGACTTAGTAAAACAGGACACCCTTGTTATGTCGCAGAGCAAAGGAAACCCCAAGCTAAAAGATCTATATATTAGACCCAACATAGTTACTAAGAGAATGAGCGGATCGCTCGAATCTCACACGAACGGCTTTAGATTTACGTCGGTGAGAGGTGACAAAGTTGATATCCTGTACAATAACATAAAGAATTCATTCTTCCAACCGTGCGATGGGGAGATGATTATACTGTTACATTTTCATTTGAAGCACGCTATAATGTTTGGTAAGTCAATTTATCAGATGTTTTGTTCATGAACTGGATAACATAAAAATAATAAAAACACCCAACAGTCACCCAACACTCTGTGGCCCCGTGGGCGAAGGTCCGCCTGAGACGCAGAAGGTTGCGGGGTCGTTTTCCGCCTCGGGACAAATGTTTGTATGATTTGCAAATATTTGTCCCGGGTCTGGGTATTTTCTATGTATAATTTGTATGTATTTAAAAAAAAGTATATAAGTAGTATCACTTATTTAGTTCCTATAATATAAGTTTTGCTTAGTTTCGGGCTAGATCATGCTGTGTGAATGTCCAGCATTATTATTTACATACTCCTGAGCTCACACTAACGTGAACATTCCCGTTTTTACAATATGAATAATTGATATTCAGTAATCAGTGTATGTTTCCAGGTAAGAAGAAACACGTGGACGTACAGTTCTACACGGAGGTGGGTGAGATCACGACGGACCTGGGCAAGCACCAGCACATGCACGACAGAGACGACCTGGCGGCGGAGCAGAGCGAGCGCGAGCTCAGGCACAAGCTGAAGGTCGCCTTCAAGAGCTTCTGCGAGCGAGTCGAGAATATGACCAAGCAGGAAGTGGAGTTCGACACGCCATTCAGGTATTTACATTAGATTCTATCAGAGGGCCACACGGACCACGTTAGTCGGATGCATCCAGAGTAGTGTGCGCATATTGTAACTCTTTGGTTGCCCGAGGACTGAAGGCGACGATGGGGCCAAAAATGCTGCAATACTTAAAGAATACACGTCGTTAAAACTTTGTAATCATAGATGGTGTTGCAGAAGTCGATAAGCGACGGTGATCGCCTACCATTTGTTCGGCCGTGGGCCTGTTTGCATCGTACTTGAACAGACTTGAAAACAACGAAAAAGGCAAAAAAAAGAAACACTAAAAAGAGGAAAAATACTGAATCACAGATTATTATTATATTCGCTACCTACTGACAAACATGAAACATCCTAATTTAGATTATTTTACTAAAACTATCTTAAGCCTACTTTTAACAGTGTCCTTTTATTGTAAACTAGCTGTGCTACGGTCTCGGCCCCCAGCCCACCACGCATCGCCCGCTCGCTTTATTACTTATTTTTCGAGCCGTAGCGTGATATTAAATAGCCTATAACGTTCCTCATGAATCGGGCTATCGAATGAAAAAAAAGCTTTATTGTTAGTTGTTTTTTTTTAAGGTGTAAAGAAATCATTTTCAATATTCCTACTTTTTTGAAGTCATATAAAAAACTTACTTCCCACAGAGAACTGGGCTTCCCCGGAGCGCCGTTCCGTTCCACGGTGCTGCTCCAGCCGACCTCAGGCGCCCTCGTGAACCTGACCGAGTGGCCGCCCTTCGTCATAGCACTCGAAGACGTGGAGCTGGTGCACTTCGAGCGCGTGCAGTTCCATCTCAAGAACTTTGACATGGTGTTCGTGTTCAAGGATTACGCGAAGAAAGTGGCCATGGTCAATGCCGTGCCCATGAACATGCTAGACCATGTCAAGGAGTGGCTCAAGTTAGTACGGACATACTTCTAATCCATAACTCTTCTACTAATCTCCCACTTTTATAAGTAGTCTATCAGTCATGTAGTTTATGTATTTATTTATTTTAAATTGATTCAGCAAATTTTAGTGACAGTCAATTATATTTATAATAAATAATTAAAATAATGCTGGACATTTTTAGCACATTATCATTTAGCCCCATAGTAAGCATAGTTTGTGTTATGGGAACTACATGACTGATATACTACTTATATAGTAGTATACTTTTTTTTTTTGTAAATACTTACATACCTATCATAAATAGGAACACCCAAACCCGAGAATTTTTTTTTGCAAATAATACAAACAATTTTCCCGCGGCGGGAATCGAACCCGCAACCTTCTGCGTCTCAGGCGGGCCTTTGCCATCTGCTCCACAGAGGTCGACAAATTTTCTTCTTACATTTTTCTGTGATCTGGTCAAGTAACAAATAAATTTTCTATTGTGTTTGAAAGTCCGACTGCTGGACTTTCAAACAATAGAAAAATCTAAGCTCTTTCGGATGCGGGACCTACCTAAACTCTGTTGTCCAGTTCATATGGGCCATATCTATGGAAAACTGTCATTCCTTAGTTTGCTTCCAAAAATATCTAACTCGAACTGCGGTGCACAAAGAGGAAATTACTGCACAAGCATTCCCATTAAAGTAACCGATGAATATAGCATTAGTTCCATTAATTTCCAAATACTATCTGTGATACCTAATCCCAGATAGTCTCTGATTATGGCTGATGAGACGACTGCAAATAAATTTTTTAAAAAAAGTTCCGCCGACAAGAGCATAGCTCTTTAATCCAATGTATGAAATTGTAATTTCAGTGCATGTGACTTTCATTACAGAAAGAACAGATTCTATCCGTGATGCCTTCGAATTAGTATTTGGGATATCTGATTATAGCTAAGAAGCTGTTTGCAGATAGAAAAGGAAAGAAATGATCCATTAACAAGAGTATAAATCTAATGTATGAAATTGTTTGGTTCAGTTAGTTCCATGTAATTTGCAGCTCGTGCGACATCCGTTACGCGGAAGGCATCCAGTCCCTGAACTGGACCAAAGTGATGAAGACGATAACGGACGACATCGAGGGCTTCTTCGACAACGGAGGCTGGTCCTTCCTCGACCCCGAGTCAGACGCGGAGAATGCTGCCGCGGTAATACATTCCACTTATTCATCAAACATATAATACATTCACTAGAATTGTAATAATAAGTATATTCTCTCTATGTGTTATGTAGCTGGCATCAGCAGGTATGCCAGTTTCTGGAAACTCTTCGTGACATGCCAGTTGAAGGTGATAAGATGATTTAATAAGATAATTTCACTAACGAAAATAATAAAAAATGTTAAACGCGATAAGGATCCGTAAAAGACTAGGTAGAGTAGTTCGCATTCCACGTGACAGGTTTATAAACCCCAATTACTTTTGTCAGGACGAGGATTCCGAGGAAGAGGACGACGCGTACGAGCCGACAGACGTAGAGTCGGAGGAGGAGTCCGACGACGGATCCGAGTACGACTCAGAAGCATCCGAGGAATCGGACGACTCCGCGGAAAGCGCTGGTAAATAATAATCTATACTAATAATAAAACTGAAGTTTTTTTTTTGTTTGAACGCGCTTCTCTCTGGAACTACTAGTAGGTTTTGAATAGTTATTTTTGCATTTGATAGCCTATTTCTCGTGGAAGGTCTAGCATCACGCTAGCAAAAGAAGTAATCGGGCGATGCGACGCGGTGGGTCAGGGGACGAGGGCTGATAGTATGGATAATAAATAATGTAATTTTCAGAGGACGAAGAGTCCGGAAAGGACTGGTCCGATCTCGAGCGAGAGGCAGCTGAAGAGGACAAAAATGAACGCAACGGCGGCAACCCGATCGACTTCGACAGAAAACGCAAAAACAACCGCGGCCGGAGAGACTACGACTCCGACGAGGGCCGCGGGAAGAAGGGAAAGTCCAGCCATAAGAGCAGCTCCAACCACAAGAGCTCGTCCAATCATAAGAGCTCGAGCTCCAATCACAAAAGTTCCAGCTCTAATCATAAGAGCTCGAGTCATAAGAGCCCATCGAAAAACAGCAGTAGCAGGTAATTTGTTTTTTTTTATCCATCATTAGATAGATAAACTCTTTATTGTGCATAACACCAATTTATAGTACAAACACAGGAACAACAAAAAGAACAAAAAAATATATAAACTAAAGAAATGCACAATGGGCGGTCGCTGAAAGCGATTTCTTCCAGACAATCATTGTTCCATAATAAATGCTATTTTTTACTGAAGAATGATAAATGCCACATTAAAGCCTGAATTCATAGTCGGGGGTTTAACAATCCCCCAAAATCCATCATTCAGCATTTGCCTTATGGCTGGGTGTATAAAGGTTAAATTCACACTTGAATTTTACTAAGTGCCTGAACAGTCCCCTAGAGGAGCCCCTATTTGACTATGAATACGGGCCTAAGTCTTGGATTTTTTTATTCTAGGGTTCGGTAAATGCACACAAAAAACCTTGTCAGGTTTTGACATTCACTGTGCTGTCTTATAATTTAGTTTGTCTCTTGACACAGTGAATGTCTAAGAATTTCATGGATAAGAATGTATTCGGTTTGTTAGCCAGAAAATTACTATGCAATGCAATAAAAACTCCAGTTTCTCACCTAGAATAAAGTTAAGGTCCGGTCACACGAACTTTGATTATTCCCCTTTGATCGTCAGCCCCATCGCGTCAGTTTGACAGAGCAATCTACTAGTTTTTGTTTGTGATTATTATGTATGTAACCTTTCAGTCCGTCTAAGAATCGCGATAAGCACCACAAGTCTTCGCACAGCGACCGCCAACGCGACAGCAAGTCTTCAAGGAGCGACGACAAAAAGCACTCTTCGTCCTCGAACAAGCGATCGCGGGACGACAGCCGCGAACACGGCCGCTCACCGAAGAAAGCAAAGTGAGTGTCTCGTGTCTCTATGATTACAAGTGAATGAATTATCGTATGCAAGTATTGTAAGCAGAGTGTCTATGCTGAGTTTGTAATATGTCAAAACGTAGAACTTATCGACAAGATTTGCATACAAAAATTGTCGAAACGGTTATCGTTTCGAAAAGTTTTCTACGTATTTGTAAATTAGCATTGCAGAATAATTTTCTTGATGCGAAAGTCAAACTCAATAGGTTTTTATTTATTATTGCATTATTTCATTTTATTTAATAACTAGCAACACGCCCCGGCTTCGCATGGGTCATCCAAATATCTGTCTTTCCGGTGGATTTCCCGAAAAAAATATTCATACTAACAATGTCCTAAAGACATAAAAAAATCGGTCGAGCCCTTCTTAACTTGTAACTGATCACGAAACTTGACAGTGATTTAATGGAAAGACTAGTTTCACTCAAATTTCGTAACCAGTTGCGAAAGAAAATCTGGTACTAGGTGTATTTTTTGTTTGTTACAGGAAATAGAAGCTTATCGGTCGAGATCTTTTGGAATACAAAACGGGTTTCAGTAGGCTCTGGGCTCGTTATACTTAATTTGGTTGCGTTGATCGTTACACCCAATGTCCGTCTGCTAATGTTCAAACCAGGTCTGAATGTTTGTATGTATGTAGATTATTTCAATTCCAGTGTTTGTAATTAAATTATGTACCTACCAACACAAATAAATGTAAGATTTTTTAATTGGTAATTTAATTTATTCCTATGTCATGTTAGGAACTAAGTAATGCCAAAAATAAATTAATTATTTTGTACATATTCTAACAAACACTATCGTCTAAAACCATTAAGGATGATGCACCAGTTTGTATCTTAATACCTGCATAATAAAGTTAAAAACTGCTACGTCCGTTATTATTTCAAACTTAAATACAGTTTAAAACTCTACAAAAACGAATAGCACAGCTAATGTTGCATTTCCGCAATTTAAGTCATGTAAATAAATCATAACTGTTTATAACAAAATCTCATGGTTGATTGATTTATAAACTTAAAAGCTTTCTACTTGAATCACATAATTACATTGTACATTATTTACAAATACACTACATTCACCTAAGCCGCGAAGCTCTTCACTCTAATGTATCCCGCCCTATTATACTAACAAAATGGTAATGGACTCATTTCGACAAGCTTAGCAATGTCGAAGACATGAAAAGGGCCTTAAAATATTTTCTTTCACGCTTTAGAAGTTCTTGACATAGCTAAGTCTGGCAAAATGAGTGTCATTGGCCTCGATTCTGTAGTACACTGACTAAACTAAATTTAAACTGTCGCTCTCTTTTACTGATAGTGCAAGCAAGAAAGAGAGAGATAGGCCATTGTCTCGTTCTCTATTTTATTTTGCTATTATAATTACGAGCCGGTCCGAGGTAACAAACATCTTGGACTATGCCGTCATGAGAGGGCATCGTCGTCGGTCGTCTACACTTCGATTTGTATTGAAGTGTGGGTAAGAATCGAACTTAAGGTTCTTTTTTCTAGCCTCAACTTCGGGGGTAACTGCTCCCGAGTCTATGGGTGTTGCCATCCTGACTAGCAGGGTATTGTAGCAGCGGCGATACGTTGGCCGGCTACGGTGGTCAATACTTTTTTAATGTTCTTTTCCTTCTGGATTCTTCGCGTCTCTCATACTTCGCCTTGTTGGGGCGAGTCGGGAGACTAGGAGTTCGCAAGGCAGTGGTCGCCAAGAAGTTTAGCAGTAAGGTGAGAGGGCATGTTTTACAAGCAATTTACAGACAGATCCTCTGTCTACGTTTGCACGCCACATTTATGACAGCAGTTCTTGCAACCTTTTGTTTTAGTATCAGATAATGAGGTCACGGCTGCACTGCAAGACACGGCAACTTGTTTGCTACGAGACATTGAGCTATATAGGCGACTCTCTAGGCGCCTAAATAATAAACAGACATACATAATCCTGACCCCACACGGAACAAATATCTGCAGAACATGCAAACATTTGTCCCGTAGTGGGAATCGAACCCGCACCTGTAGCAGCCGGTTACTCGCCCGCCATATTTCGAGAAGATAACACTTTCTGTAGCTTCGCTAGACTCCATTTATATGCGTCGTTTTGCCTCTAAAGTGCCCCGCGAGATGAAAGGCGCGCTTGCAGTACGCCGCAGCCAAGAACATTAAAATGACACTTTCCAAAGTAAACTCATTGATGCATATTGGCCTCGATTCTGTAGTTCACTAACTAAACTAAATTTAAACTGTCGCTCTCTTTTACTGATAGTGTAAGCAAGAAAGAGATAGCTACAATTTTAGTGCCGTGTGCTGCTGTCAAATCAGTTTACGTGCCGCTTTTCTCTGTGTTTATAGTCAGCATGTTTTGAAATTACGACTAAATTTGTATGGAAAACTGAAATCTGACTAATTTGACAGCACTAAAATCTCTTTCTTGCTTGTACTATCAGTAAAAGAGAGCGACAGTCTAAATTAAGTTTAGTTAGTGTACTACAGAATCGGGGCCATTGACATGATAAATTAAACAACGTAGACGCCTATTAGCTATCATGAGCGGCAACCACAGGCCCTCTCGGCAATACTGATATCCTCTTAGAATCGTGCAGTTTAGTGACCTCTTGTTTGAAGTCCTGTTCGTTCTTATCGCTGCTGGCCGAGCTCCAATACTTCTTATTGACTAACATGAGAAGCATCAGCGCCGGCAGGTGGACCAGCGAAAACCTGAACAGTTTCCGCGAACTGTTGCTATCCGATTTTTGGTAGAATTGCCATGCTGGAAGAGAAATTCGAGGTTAGTTTGATAACATCTAACGTTGATGTTATTTAATAATAATAATGCTGGACATTTTCCACACAGCATCATCTAGCCCCAAAGTAAAGACTCTTGTTATGGGAACTACATGTCTGATATATTTTTTGTAATTACATTCATAAATTATACATAGAAAACAGCCAGACCCGAGACAAATATTTGTAGAATAATCTACAAACATTTAATGTTTGCATAAACAAACATTTGCCCCGCGGAGGGAATCGAACCCGCAATCTTCTGCGCCACAGGGATCGCTACAGAAAAATATTTGATGGGAGGTTGAGCATTGCACCCAACAATTGGAATAATTCAGACGAGACAAATACGAGCTCCGGAAATGTATTTGGGATGAGAAATAAAGGCGCACTCAGATACACTAGTACAGCGCTTTTGCATCGATCGTCTATTTCGATAGTCATTTGTCTGCTTTTCAACCGACTTCAAAAAAGGAGGTTCTCAATTCGTCTGTTTTTTTGTGCGTAGGCTACGCGATATCTTGGCTGATTGTGAACCCAATATTTCGACAGTCATTCGTCTACTTTTCAACCGACTTCAAAAAAGGAGGTTCTCAACCTGATTTTTGTGACTGTGAATCCATTTTAATGATTATTTTTTTCATGGGTACTTCAAGTCTAGGTATACATTAGATTAAAAGAAAAAATCTGACAACTAGATAAAAAAATAAGTGAATAAAATTCACTTATCAAATAAAAGTAATAAAATTTCGTATTGCGCTTTATAACAACTTCTCGTTATTTGAAGTCAGTTTTTATCTTTTCCTGAAAAAAATATCGTACATTAGGATATGCCACTATGTCTATCGTGTGTAAAATTAAACATCACACTTCTAGATAAAAAATAAGGGACGAACTACATATTTGGTTTTTTATCAACTTATTTGTTATTTGAAGTCGGTACATTAGGATGCCGCAGTCAGTATGGTGTGTCGACTCACCTAAGTACATAAAGTAAACGTTCAATGGTAGCGATTCCAGCGCGAACCACGTGTTTGTGACGTCTAAGTACGAGGAGGCGAGGCAGGTCGCTGTGATCAACCCCGTATGCCTCAGCGCCACTCGTCGACATAAAGCTGTAATTCACAAAAAAAAAAAATATATGTAGATTGTGTTTGATAAATGTAAAAAAGAAGAATTCGAATTATATGTAGGTAAAAGTAGTGCTTGAAACTGTATTGAACTATTTTTCTTTAAACTTATATAAGAACCCAGTTAAGAAACTCTTTGTTTTATATCGCAGCTATCTGCTACGGATATTGAGAGAGGATGGAAGATCAGCGCGCTACTTACCTTCACCAGGTCTGCGGCGCTTTATGCTGAGTCCTATACCAATTTGTGGCTACTTACCTCATCGGCAGTCCAAACATATTAGTTATATACTTAAAATGAATAAGTAAATAATGCTGGACGTTTTCACACAGCGTCATCTAGCCCCAAAGTAAGCAGAGCTTGTGTTATGGGAACTACATGACTGATATACAACTTATATACATTTTTTTTTGTAAATACATAAATATTATACATAGAAAACACCCAGATCCCGAGACAAATATTTGCATATACAAACATTTGTCCCGCAGCGGGAATCGAACCCGCAACTTTCTGCGTCTCAGGCGGGCCTTCGCGCACTGCTCCACAGAGGTCGTCAAAGTAGTTCCTAGTTCCAAATAAATGATTTATCTATCTTGAAAATTGAAAATATGGTTATTTAATCCTGTTTTTCTTCAACTTGCTTAATTTAATACGAAGTGAAAACAACATGAACGGCTTTCATGATGATGAACTTCTAAATTAAACACGTAACGTGAGCGAATCGACAAATAGTGGTAAATAGCCAATTTTTTAGTCTTCGTTTTCCGCTTGCTCTTTACCATTTCTCGGGCGTATGTGTCTTTATTTATTTACTGTAAGGCATGCGAGTACGTTCCTACTAAAAACTGACACACTTTAAATCTACTTTTTTTTACTAACTTAAGTGTTCTATGTCATAAGTACGGGCGCTGGAAGATGCGACACAGTTTTTACTTCTGCATTCTTAAGCGTACCTTTCATATATTATGTTCTTTTGTAAAATCTTGTTTAAATATAAATAAATAAAACTCTGACTGAGCGTACTCTGACCAAATTGGAGACTTTCTAGAAAAAGTCCAGGTCAGAAGTTGACTAAATCGCCGAGCTTGTATGAAGAATTTGATGAGGACGAATGAAGCGAAAGAGGTATGCCAGGATCGTAGCAAGTGGAAATCCTTGGTCTCTGCCTACCCCTCCGGCAAACAGGCGTGACTATATGTATGTATAAAGCTCTAAATATCTTACCGGGGTCAGTAACCGCCATCATCCTATAGCCTGCTCTCGAGTAGTCCGGCCTGAGGTTCCACGATAGCGCGTTGAAGTGCGGAAACTGCCATGAATATAATATAGCCGCTAGTACCAACGCCCCAGCATCCAGGCTCCCGGCACATCCCGCCCAGCCCATCAGAGGCGGTATTGCACCAACTGGGAAATAATTCCATGCTTACTTTACAAGGATTTCAAACATTTGTTTAGTTATAATAAATAAATAAATAAATGCTGGACATTTTTCACACAACATCATCTAGCCCCAAACTAAGCAGAGCTTGTATTATGGGAACTACATGACTTATATACTACTTAAATACTTTTTTTTTGTAAATACATACATATTATACATAGTTAAACGGTGTTTTGTTTTCTTATGCTGTATTAAAAATGGATCAATATTATTTGATCCTGATCTAATTGATCTATTTCAAATGATCACTTTTTTTAAGTAAACGATATTTATTTTTAATGTTTTATTTTTATATAAATTTTTGGTATTCAAAAAGAATTTTTGATCAATTTAAGATACAAATTGGGTGTACAATGCGTACATTATTGACACGTGTCGATAATGCACAGCCAATAATACGAATCTAATGACGGAGTACGTCAGTAGGTTATGGTTATTTTTTTGCACCCAGAAACTTAGAACTTAGAAACATTTTCTGCGTAGCTCAAATTAAATTAAAATATCGATTGATTTGATTTATTTTATGTCTCACTAAAAGATGACCGTTTATAACTTTTTGCTTGCTGTTTTTTCAAAATTTAAATGATCATTTAAATACATGCCATTAAAAAATACACATATCAAAACTATAAAAGGCAGTGTCTAGTTAAATCTATTGTTTAATAATCTTTAGAAACATTTACAGACCTCCGCTTTATCTCTCTTTCTTCGTTTAACCCAACACAATTTAGAGCGCCTCCACACAATCTACATTATAAAAAGCTCAATAAGAAATCGACACAATATATTGTACAGTTCCCAGCTCACAAAACATTCAAAGGACCACGTTCGTAACTAGCTTCTGCAAACGGCTTCGCCTGCGTGGTACTCTCCACCAATTTACATCCATGTAAATTGAAGATTATTAGCAAGGAACATGTATGCTTCGCATTCATCATAATATCGTCAATGCGCATGCGAAATCTGCTCTGTAATTTTTTTCAATTACCAATGGCGCGTGTAGGATGGGTTTGCAGACACACGCGCCTTTGAAAATTAAACAAAGTGACATCAAAATAAAATTTCAAAAAAAAACTGCAGATTTTGTGTGCACAGTAACTGTTCGAAATAGAAAGGACTTGCCCAGTGGTGGGACTGGAGCCGGCTAGGAATACAGGATATCACTTTCTGATGGTTATTATGAATTTTGCGTGAAAGTTTCGCGTGCGCACGACCGTAGCTAATTTAGTAGAGGGAAACAATAGGGTTGGGACATCACAGGAAAATAGGATTGGATAGGGATGTCCTTCTAATCAAACCAATTGCAATCAGTCGGTCGAAAATGTTTGTTGTGAATGTGAATTGAATACGTAACAGTAACGATATGCAGAATAAGCAATCGAATACCGTAGATATCTATAGCCACTTACCCACAGAGCCGAGCCACGTGTTCAGTATCGACATTCGTTTCATAGGCGTGTATATAGACGTGTATAGGAAGAGATTGGTGGCGCCTAGCGCGGCTGTCAATGGATTAACTCCGACGGCTAGGATGCCGAGACCCGCCGCACTCGTTGCCGCTGCGAAGCCTATTGCGTGCGTTGGTCTGGAAGATAAGATTGATAAATAAATAATGCTGGACAGTTTCACGCAGCATCATCTAGCCCCAAACTAAGCAGAGCTTGTATTATGGGAAATACATGACTGATAAACTACTATATAGAACACCCAGACACGAGACAAATATTTGCAGATTATACACATTTGTCCCGCGTCGGGAATCGAACCCGCAACCCACTGCGTCACAAGCGCAGTTGGTTGAGGGTTCGATTAATGCGGATAATTTCATTTAACTTGCTTTATTGGGGAATATATATTTTTTGGTAAAATACTCCTTGCTGTACCTATTGGGGAATATTTTTTTGTTGTCCAGGTTATGCATTATAGACATTAGAGGGACTCTCTAGTCTAGACTCTTTATAGAGTTGAGTAAGATTTATTAGCAACGGCCTAAAATGTTTGCGCACCATGGTTTTTAGGGTTACATATACAAAGTTGACCAACGGGACCTAGGCTTAGGCCCGCCTTAAAGCCTTTTTATTTTTACCCGGCTCCTAAAGGTCTTATACCCTAGGAGCCGGGTAAAAATGCGTCGGGGGCCGAGGGCGACCGTGGCACAGCTAGTCACAGATAAAAGCCAACTGGTCAAAATCCATAAAAAAACATTAAAATATGCAAACGTCATTTACCAAAGAATTCCTGTTTATACTGTGTGGTTGTAAGGAACTCTAATGCACGGGTCCGACTGGCTTTAAACATTATTTGCAAGCAAACAGACTTAAGACCCACAATATGTTAAACGCGAAGTTGAAAAGTCTCATGTGTCTGTAATTTCACCTTTACTTAGGTACCTATACACATTCGTTTTATGACAGTAGCACGTTTATAATGCTTGGATACTCACTCCAACAATCCCTTGACCAGCACCCGGTTCTTGGTCCTGGACATCTGGGCGTCGAATGGCACCTCGTGGAATTGGTTAATCGAGTTCGCGGCAGATGACACGAGCCCCGTGCCCATAGCGCACAGCGCGAATGTCGTCAGCTCAAACGGGGCAGGCGCGAGCGCATAGCCGGCCATCGACGTCATTACTACTAGGGCTGGAACAAGAAATTGTATTATTTACTAGGGCCTAACTAACCCAAATCCCCGAATGAAATGAAATTCATTTATTCGGCACTCCATAGAGAAAAAAAACCTACCTAACTATTCAAGAAAAGGACGTTGGGACAGTTAAGATCATAATCTTCTTGTCCTTATCCCACATTACGTGGGGTCAGCGCAACATGTTTTCTTATTCCACTCTCCTCTATCAACCGTCATCTCAGTACTCACTCCATTCTTAACCATGTCATTCTTCACACAATCCATCCATCTTTTCTTTGGCGTACCTCTGCTTTTATTTCCATCCACTTCATATTTGACATTCTTCTCGTAATACGACATTCTTCCCTCCTCATGACATGCCCATACCATGCTAACCTATAACTCCTCAACTTT
Organism: Perizoma flavofasciatum; assembly: GCA_958496245.1. Taxonomy (NCBI): domain Eukaryota; kingdom Metazoa; phylum Arthropoda; class Insecta; order Lepidoptera; family Geometridae; genus Perizoma; species Perizoma flavofasciatum. The sequence continues at coordinate 3,136,965 of OY292425.1, read as the reverse complement.
TCCGTCACGGGTGCTACTTTCAAACTTGATATACTCATTTCTTATTTTGTCCATTCCAGTAATTCCACACATCCATCTCAACATTCGCATCTCAGCTGCGTGCACTCTTCTTTCATCAATCCCTTTGGTTGCCCAACACTCCGATCCATACAATACGAAAGGTCTTATGATCGTTTTGTAAATTTTTCTTTGAGCCTAAGGGGCATTCATGGATCTCATGTAGTTCCTGTAACCTGTCGCCATTTCATCCATCCTGCATTTATTCTGTCCCTCACATCCCGGTCTATCTCGCCATCGTTCTGGATTAATGAACCGAGGTAACGAAAATCGGAGCAAACTGGCAGTAATACACCATCTAAGGCATTAGTTCCCAAAGTGGTTCAGGTGGACCCCCAGGGGAATTTACGAATTGTAAGCCCCCATTTTTTTGTCACGCCAACGTAGACCCCGTCGAGTCTCCCGTGGACCCCTGGAGGTCTACCTGGACCACTTTGGGAACTAATGATCTAAGGCAATAGGAGTGAAATTCGAGGGACCACCGAAGTCGCAGAACATTCTTCGATAAAACAGTTTTTTGGCTCTCCTGAAAAGTTAGGAAAATCGATTTACGCGGTGTTGTTAGCTAGCCGACGATGTTCAGTTTTCGTTCTGCTGATCTTCAGTCCGATACTCTCAAATTTATATTTCAGTTAAAATTTTAAAATTAAAATTTACAGTTGAGACAGTGAAGGTACAAACAAAAATTAATAACCCTCTTATTCATAACACCTCACTTTCTTTAGCAGCGTGATAAAAGTTGTCTGCCTCTATCCTTTATTTAATTTAGTGTAAGAAAAGGACAGGGTTAGACTTAGCCACTTGCTAAAGTGAGTGATTATGAATAAGAGGGTTAGGCTACTTATAATAATAGCACTTACAGGTCAATCTAAACTTGGATAGCATCATGCAGTACTGCAGCACATTATTCTTCCTGTCATTGGACGGTATTTCCTTCCACATCCTATTGTCCTGCTGTTTCTTGCTCTTCAGCGTGGCGGAGGTCTGTATCTGCGATGTGATCGGCAGCTTACTCCGCCAGCAGTGCGACGTCGATATCCTTGCCAGTTGCTGTGTGAGGGATCCATTCTGAAACAAAAAAGGCGAAATTAAAGTTGATTGGCTAACTAGATCACGAAGCAGACAGCCTGCCAGGGGTCGGATGGAGGCGAGGCGCGGTGGGAACGCACCGGGTTCGATTGGCGCAGAACCGGGAAGGAAGTAGTGCTGAGGACGCCTATACCCAGTGGGTCAACGTGGGCTTATTAGATAGATAGATAGATAGAGTGGCTAACTCTGCTGGGCTTATGGCTTCAAAGACACGCCGCTCCAGCCAGATCCTGTCGTCTGACGTCCCGCATTGGGGTGTATTGTGCATTATCCCCCTTCTAACCTGACTCCAACCAGCCCAACTACTTGAAGTAGCAGAGGACTCTGGGTTGATGACAGCAGTGTTTGTTAGGACTAAAAGGAGATAGTTTTTTATGAAATGTCAACAGTTCAAGTCATCTGTTGGACGTTTGAATTGGATAGCTTAAGTTGCCTCTTACTCCCTCTTAATTAATTCTTCACCTTAGTGAATACACTTGTGATCTTTACCACACATATTTGAGATCTTTTTTCATACAAACTAACTTCAAGCATACTCCCAAAAATCATTTATGTTCTGGGCTTAAAGTAAGTGTAAGGCATAAGAGGTTTTTTAGATCTTTATTTATTTATAGAGGGTTTGTTTACAGTTTGAACATGCTACATAAGAGGTTGTATGTTTAATTGTCTGTTACCATTTATTTCCAATATAAAATTTTGTAAAAATCCACTTGTGATGGTTGAAGTTAATTATCGACCTCTGAGCCGCAGTGGTCAAAGGCCCGCCTGAGACGGAGAAGGTTGCAGGTTCGATTCCCGATGCGAGACAAATGTTTGTTTCATCTGCAAATATTTGTCTAGGGTCTAGGTGTTTTCTATGCATAAAATGTATGTATTTACAAAGATAAGGCTAGATGATGCTGTGTGAAAATGTCCAGCATTATTTATTTATTTATACTCACTCCAGTTTTAAGCAGCACTGTTTTGGTAGAAAGTCCGATGCGGCCATTGCTCAAACAGAGTCTGCAGTGCAACACTTTCAAATAAGACATGGTGTGGTCATACGGTGTTTTGCGTCAACATTCTGAAACAAAATTATGTTGTTTTTTCAAGTGATTGGTAACATTTAGCCTTAACTTTAATTATTATAGGGTGTTGCAGGATAATGAGCAAGTTTTGTTTTTAGCAAACAGTGAATTTTGATAGAAATAAAAAACACAGACATTGAATATTTGAAAAAGCGTGATTATGATGTACTGTCATCATACACATGATCTTTCAATAGAATATAATAGCTCAGAATATTTCTCAAAGTAACCTTAAGCACTATAAGATTAAGGGAAATCTAAAAGAATTATAGATTTCCATTGGAAAATGTATGTACATTTTCCATGAAATAAATTCATTACAAAAGAACAGAAGCTTTCCTAACTCTTACTATTTAATTTAGCCACACCCTGTAGGTAAAATAAACATAAAAATACAGGAAATTAAACATTAGTAAAAAAACTATCAATAAACTAAACTATTATCTAAGTTTTTTTGCAGAAATGTTTTATACAAGTTGGTGATTTACTGCCTGAGATGCAGAAGGTTACGCGTTCGATTCCTGCCGCGGGACAAATAACTGTATGATCTGTGTGTATGATTTGTCTCATGGCTGAGTGTTTTCTATGTATAATATGTATGTATGTACAATAAAAAAAAACGTATCTTAGTAGTACAACAATCATATAGTTCCCAAAATACAAGCTTTGCTTAGTTTTGGGCTAAAATTGCTGTGAGAAAAATGACCAGCATTATTTATTATTTAACTATTTGATAGGTTTTTATGGGATAAGACAGTACCATTTGGCTGGTGTTTAAGGCCTATGAAGTACTTTGATTATTGCTGTGGGCATCCTGTGTAATTTATTTTACAAATTCAATTCAATTTAAAATGTATCCCTTATAAATACGAAATACTGGTACAAATACTGGTACCACATATGCTAACGCCTTGGAAGCTCGCTGGTGACTGACTAGCCTTCACAAGCCATGAGGCGGCAGGACATTGGTTGCATAATCATATTAATTCAGAAGCACAAATGTTGCTGAAGTATCTAATTTCAATCGTAGTACTGTACTGTAGGTGAATGTGAGTGAGCTTACATTAATAGGTATGTGTTTCTATTATATAACCCTTTATTAATCTATGACAATTGATAGTAAAAACTCACAAAAAATATTAAGTTGATTAGAAAAAACTCACCAGAAACAATTTTCTTATAATACTCAAAAAAGCCTTAAGGGTTTTTTTAGTTGACATTGATAAGGAAGCATGAAACAATTTCTTATTTTTATCAGTGCTTTCAAACCATTCCCTGTGACTGCCAGAGTACAATAAAGCCAGCAGCAAGTGCCAGGCTTTATCAGCTTTGTTAAACTGATTAATGACAAAGTGTGGCAGGTGAATAGCCCGCTGAGAAGCAAGAGATGGTAGTTTGATTCCAGTTACGAGACAGATGTTTGCACTTTCTGTTGTGATGCCATACTCATAGTTTATGATACAGGTGGATGTAACTATGATAGGAATCCTAGTGTTGGGCAATAATGTTGTTTTTATTTGTCTAGAGGATATCAAATGATAAATCTGAACTTGGTAGGTATAGGGTAATAATAATAATAGGTTCCAGCTAAGCACAAGGAAACTTTACTAGCTCCTGATTATTCTAATAATAATAAGATACTACCCAGGACAGCCTGGATGGTATCTTATTATTTTAAAGAGACAGCAAGATCCTTATAAAAGTGTGCTAACTCTTTAGTAGATAGGCACAGATGAGATATTATAATACAATGTATTAGGAAACAAAATAAATAGGAACTTTTTTTGGTGACATTTTGATATACCTACCTACCTCGCTACATAGGTAAATTATACATAGACATTTCTGTGAAAAGGATCTAGCTAAGATAACTAAAGGACAGGGTGACTTTACCTTGCATTTAAGGACATAATATTATCAACTAAGCTTCAAGCGCTAGCACATAATTTAGGAAAAATCAGGTGCTAGCTGCATTTGCATTAGCCATATAAATTTACGAATAAGGAGATTACGAAACGATAATAGTGCGCGACTAATCTGTGTTGAATTTCATTTATTTGTACAATGTTTAGATTCATTAGGAAATATGCCTTACGTTATTAATTGTCAGCTGCAGCTGAGGTCATAATTAGATAAATACGAAAAACTACGTGTATTTACTGATAAATAAAATATTATTCGCTCAAAAATTAACACTCGATTAAAAACATTGATTGAGGTTATTTTTGTAATTCTGACTGTTCTGACATTGACCATTTTTTTTGAGTGAAGTCTCTGCACTGTTATTGTCATCCGCTGACAGCGCCAAAGGTCTTGAATCCATTCAAGACAACCATCTAATTCGGCTCGAGCTCTAGTTGTTTTATTCAAATTCTTCATCTGTGGTTGCCTGACGGATGCAAACTGAGTACTTACACATTCGTTGTTCGCGCACGAATGTTAGCGAACCAAATATACACAAACATAAAAAAGCGCCCTGACCGCTAATATTAGGAAGATTTTAATGATGGATTAAGTCCTTTGCATTACTTTGCAAATAATGACCTGCCAAGCATGGGCATTTGCGTTTTAGTGCATATACGTCGTGAATCACGTTCATGTGTGAGAGAGGTAACGTACTATATACTCTTCACTCTTCACCTTCGACGAACACGTTGGCCCAACGTGTTCGTGAGAAGAAGTAGAACGTGAGTAGAAGCCATAGTCTGCTTAGCAATGGTTATTCATATAGATGTAAAACAACCGAAATAAATCGTTTTAAACGGTTGAAAACTATCCTACAAAAATAAAAGAACTGTGTTTTACACTTCATTATGGGTAATTTTTGGTCACCTGAAGTCATGTTTCGTTTTAATTAGTTTATAGAAAATCAATAGAAAGACCCTACCTACATTACCTACTACACGAAAACTTAAGTATACCTATACTTATTTATTATATTATATTATATCACACACACTAGATTAGAAGACATCATTAACACAATGCCGTCCGTTTTAGTTGCGCATGAAAGAGACAACGCTATGTCTTCAAGGCTAGGCTATGTATGAGTGTGAGTTTGGTTTTAAACCGAATCAAATTGATTATTTATATCGTTATGTATACCGCTAAGTATATCAATATCAGTATATCACACATTTAAAAAATCTTTACACAGTTTATAGGTACTCCGTTATATCCCTCCCTCGGTAAAACCAAGAAAATGTAGTTATAATTAAGAAAAACATAGTTATCAACACCAACGGATTGGTTTTAAATCGGCTTTACATCTATAGTTGTGCATATTTGTACGCGATCGCCTTGCAGTCGGTTTTTCTCGCAAACATCAAAGGAATTTGGTGCGTGCGTATAACTGCGCACAACTACGTCTAGATGCCCACACGTTCGCCGATCATTTAGTTGGTCATCGCGTCAATCGGAGCGATGAGGACGTGAGCGAGATGATTGATGCCATAATGGCGTCGCTATTCAATCAATCAGGAACAACTTTTACTCTACGATTTTTAAAATTGCGCATTTTTCCCATGAAAGAGTTTGTTTAAAATCAGCTGTCTTATGTAGGTCAATCACCTACATAAGACAGGGTTTGTATTCAAAACATTTGTGTGTTTAGTAGGTACTTAATCTACAGACTAGTTAAAGATACGTATTCTAAAAAACAGCTGTTTTTTAGAAACGGGGCATTGCATTTTTTTTTGTAATAATATAAATTGTTTTTAACCTAAAGTTGATCTATTCCAATCACCCCCTTTCGGCTTCCTACTCTTATTCCGGGACATGATTTACCGTCAATGTAAAGAGTCGGTTATTGTACTGATTATAGACTAATGATGGACGGAAATGGTAGCAGCCGCACGCCAATCACACAATAGACCACAGATTACCTATTTAATCACTCCTTTTGACGGATGTACACCTTTTTACCAATGACTCGCGCAATGATCGTGGCAATCATGGCCAAACGTGAAGACATATAATTTGTAGTAGTGGAACATAAGGCATGCAATCCGATAATCGATAATTTATCGGTAACCGGCTCCTTTTTTTAGCGATAATTTATCGAAATGTTTCAAAGGGTTATCGAAAAGGAGAATGATGCATAGATTTTCATGAATTTATCGTTTATCGGTATTCTTATCGAAACGCGAGTCATGAGAAATAAGAAAATATGCTAATATGATTTTACTTGATGTGACGTGACAAATTTGAGACGTGTATTTTGTAGGTAAACAACATTTGTTGGATACAACTGTTGTTACTGTTAGTGGATGTTACTTTTGCTTACAAAAAATGGATACAACTGAAACCGAGGCTTTAATTCAGCAAGGGTTGAGTCAATGTGTTTTGGCCAGAACACTGAATACTAGCCGTTCATCGGTTGCCGAGTATATATTAAAGGTTTTTTTTGGGAGAACAAAAGGCTTGTATCAACGTAAAACAAAAAGGAAGAAATCGTGTCAATCGAAGAGAAATTACCGATTGGTTCTGCTAGCATCCTTAAGAAATCCATATCTCTCTGGTATTTCTTTCTATCTTTAGCGACGGCTACGTGCCGTCAGTGGGCTTATAAAAAAAATACGTGGAGTTGCTATAAGTGACACTTAAGTAAGACAAAGAATTTGGGAATAGAATATAACACCTGATTAACCAGCAACGGCATCCAAATTAACCACAGCCCATCGGCAAGTTAGCAGATGCAATAGGAGTCTATTCTATTTAATTATGAGTACCAAATGACATTACCAGGTTCGGATGGACTTCGGAACGTAATGCGACGCCCAGGGGTATGATATTCCTATGTTGCATATAGGAAACTGTAAACGTCATGGGAAGCTCTCTTATGTTCTAGGCTGAGATATCTTTGACTGGACGTAAGACGTTGCTTTTAAACGGAGAGGCAATTTTAATGCTCAGCGATCTTAAAAATCTTGGAAGAATATGTGATTCCTTATGTGGGTTACATTGAATATAACTAACTTCAAATTGATGCAAAATAATAATGCACGTCCGCACTTGCTGGGATAGTCACTAGTACTTGGGTCCGAATTATGCAATGGGCAGCGAGAAGTCCTGACCTGACCCGACCGAGAATCTGTAGTACCAACCAGGTAAAAAGGTAAGAACCTAAAAACCGTCACCTATGACAATAAATGACTTGGAGACTGCCATCCGAGAAGAATTTGAAATAATTCAACAAGACAGCAAGAAAACACTTATCAAATCGATGGTTTTAGGCAATAAATGATATTATGATAGTAGAATGTAGAGATGTGGATGTGAAATTGACCAAGAAAGCAAGTCTAACAGTAGTCTCAGCCCTTCTTTAAAAAACGATAATTATCGGTTTTTATCGAAAAAAATCCGATACAAATTTAATTATCGTTTACTTGTATGCCCTTGCCGTATGGAAGATTGTGTGGCACTGCTTTTTTTAATATTTTGATTATTGTGTTGTTTGCGAATGAAATTTTGACAATCGAACACGAACGGAAGTTTAGAAAACCTAAAGCTTCACGGAAGTGAATTGGTTGGGTTTCGTTTCGTTTATTGACGCTCGCATTGCAAAACATGACTATTTTCAATAGAAACTAGAAAAATGACCAAATTACAGTGAACTACACTTTCATCGGCCTCACCCAGTAAAGGAACCTAATAATGGCTTCTAGAGGGGACAAAGGGAATGGAAATGGCGAAGAACAGATTGTTGAGGTAAATCGATATGGCCTAGATTTTATTTGAGTACTCTTGAACCGTGTGATTGATGGTTTCATTTTGATTGTAGACGCTGGCGGAGGTGTTCCGGTGCTTCATCTGTATGGAGAAGCTGGTGGATGCACACCTGTGCCCGCACTGCTCGAAGCTGTGCTGCTATGCCTGCGTGCGGCGATGGCTGACAGAGCAGCGCTCGCAGTGCCCGCATTGCAGGGCAGCCCTGCACCTCCACGAACTTGTCAACTGCCGCTGGGTGGAGGAGGTCACCCAGCAGATAGAGACCATGCAGCAAACCAACTCGGCAACTGCTAGAGAAAATTACCGTGACAGGTAAAAGAAAATAATTTATTGAATGAAAATGAATGAATGAAAATACTTTATTGTACACCTTAAGCATAATAACAAAATCTTATACTAGAGAAAGTACAATGGGCGATCTTATCGCTTAGAAGCGATCTCTTCCAGACAACCTTTGGATGGAGAGGATAGTAAGAGATTGTGAGAGTGGCGGGGGTGTACATAAAATAACAAGAAAATAAATTATTATTGTAATATTTATTTTTTATGGGAATGGAAGATTTGAAATTTTGATATTTGATATGTATCGACAAAGTTAGGACTACTTCTCTTCCGACTTAATAATTTATTTTTATTATGTTTTCTGAACAATTTTGGACCATTTTCTACAAGATTCCTACAAATTAGGCAGCCTTGTGACAGGGCTTGGAAAAGATGGCAGGAGGAACTCCACTTTCAGATGGCAAATCTATAGCCTAGGAATGAGGGATGTTGAAGAAAGAGAGGGAGACCTTTCCTTTGCAGTGGGCTTATAAAAAGATATGGTTGTTGATATTACCGTTTCATATTAAAGGAAGTCTTTTTAATTACTGAGTACTCTTCTTCTACGCTTGTTAGCTTGTAATCACAATGTTTTCATTCATGCCTCAGTAACACATCATCATATTTCCAATGGTGAGTGTCTTCTTTTTATTTCTTATAGGCTTATATTTGTTTTATTTGAAAGCAAAAAGGCTTATGCCTGTTGTAGCCTACTGTTGAAAAACAGTAACTGTTGCATGTTGGCAACTGCAACAGCAGAGGCATTGCTGATGCATTGCCTGCCCTCAATGACACTTTTTACATGTTGTAATCATCAAATTATTCTACATTATTTGCAATAATCATGCTAAAACCATTTATATTTAAATTAATAGTACTTCTGGCTACTATCTTTTAAACTCTAGATGATATTATAAACTGATAACAATTAATTTAAGTCTTAGTTTAAATTCTGGTCCAATCATTGCTATCTGTCACAAGACCTGTTTAGAGCCATACCTAATGCAGCCTCCGAAAAAACCCAATAACCAATATATACTATCTTTAGTTAAGCTTATCAACCAACACAATCAAGGCAATAATTCTTAAAACTGAATTAGAAAGCACCTAAGTGCTTTCACATTCAACTTGGCTCAACAACCACAACCCATTCGTCATGACGTGCGCTGCAGCGAATGGGACGCTACATTCGGTAATTCATGTCCTAGACATGAATTTATTGCATGCAAGATGTTGTTTCTTTCAAATCTCAATATCATTCCAATAATATTATCCCCGGCGGGAATTAAATCCCCAAAATCCCTCTAAGGTACTGAACACAGCAACATGGTAAAGTAGAGATGTAGTTGAAAAAGGCAAGTTAAAGATGGAATCGTCAAGACATGGACCTGCTTTAAAAATCCCCAGGTGCGCCACTCATCAAGAGAAGCTGACTGTATACTGCTGGACGTGCCGTCGTTGTATCTGCCACCAGTGCGCTCTATGGGGAGGCACGCACTCCGGACACACCTTCAAGCCGTTGGAGGAGGTGTATGAACAGCATCTGACGCAGATACGGGACGAGGTCTCGCAGCTGAGGCGCAGGCTTATGGAGCTCATCAGTCTTGTTCAGGATGTGGTGAGATGAACAATGTGCTAACCTTTACCTTTTTATCTGCAACATCAGTAGCCCGTATATGCTTTGTCATAATAGGGTTGTTTGGTTGTCTGTTACTATTTATCTCCTAAACTACTTTGGATTGTAATACGTTTTTATGCAATCTATTTGTATGTCTTCAAGGATAGGTCTTAGAACAGTTTTATCGCCACAAATCAAAGGGGGCAATGGGGGGGGGGGGGGGACAAACAAACAAACGAGTTTGTATTGCAGTTGTACTAGGCAGAGGTCCAGGAATTTAATAGTTTCTCAAAATAATCTTTAGTCTCTGGCAGGCATTTTCAATTTTCAATCACCATTGTCTACCACTGGTAAATAAATGAGCTCAAGAGAAAGCTCAAACCAGGCTAACCTCAAAGGACTCATTTAAATTCTTGTTGAAAGTGAACCACCACATCCTGTTGAGGATAATCGCATTGTTTATCTTTATGTTCACTCAGCAAGGTTCAAAAACAATTGTTTACAATATCTGAGATCACTGTTACAAAGAACACAAAATATTATTATACTCCATCCACTATGTTACTTACTCAATGACAGAATGGAGTAAGTAACATAGTAGGTTTAGTGATATCAGAGTTGCTTTGTACCATTTATTGATTTGATTATTGATACAAATCAAGTATTATTTGCATTTGCTTTAATAGATTAGATTTATAAAAGAGATTCATCTTAAATAATAGATTAGAAATATTAAGGGATAAAGGAAAATATAAACTTGAAACTATATTCCATATTAGATTTCATTCATGTGGTATCAATAGTTTTTACAACTGTGGTTCAGATGATAGATGATGTAGAAACGAACTTACTATTCACCTTGCAACTATAAATTAATTAGATGTGACATGTCATGTACACTTACGCACTCAATTGTCCAGAAATATTGGAAATGAATTCATTCAGTTATGCCTACAACACATACTACTAAATGCATAATACCTTATGATTATTATTATTTTAACTTTGGACCTTAATAATATGCTAATGCAAATTTTACTAACACACTATGACTGCTGACTGTTAATTAAATGCCTTATATTTTTTTTTAAAGAATGAAAAACATTTTTTTAGCACAACATCAAAAAAATACAACAAATTTTGAAAGTCAGGATGGTAGATAAGTTATGAGAATAATAATAATAATATATAAGTTAGAACAGCCTACTTATAAGTATAACTGAAGCAGAAATGTCCCACACACCGTAGAAAAGAGAAAGAAAATCTATTTATTCTTCCCCAAACAACACAAAAGTTATACAAAAATAATAATAAACACAAAACAGATACTTAGCACCTTACTAATCTATCCACCTAGACAGTTCAATGTCACAACAAAAAGGTATCAGCTCAGCATAATGCTTTTAAATGTCACATGCAAAATAACGTAGTGGACGGACTATATCAACCAATGTATTATCTGATATGTTACAGGAGCGTAACGTGGAATCGGTGCGGGCGGCGAAAGACGAACGCGTCCGCGAGATCCGGAATGCCGTGGAGCTGATGATATCCCGCCTAGACTCCGCACTGAAGGCGAAACTCCTCACGCTGATGGGACAAAAGAACAGCTTGACTCAAGAGACTGAACAGCTGGAGCATTTGCTGCAAGAGATTGAACACCAAGTGCATACTAGTACAAGGTATTTTTGAAACATCTTTTTCTTGTCCTTATCCCATACTAGCTTCTGCCCACGGCTTCGCCCACGTGGTACCCGGATAAAAAGTAGCCTATATGTTATTTTGATGTATCCTACTAATATTATAAACTCGAAAGTTTGTGAGGATGTTTGTTACTCTTTCACGCAAAAACTACTGAACGGATTTTGATGAAACTTTACAGTAATATAGCTTAGACATCAGAATAACACATAGGCTACTTTTTATCCGGGTACCACGCGGGCGAAGCCTTGGGCAGAAGCTGGTAAGCTATATTACTGTAAAGTTTCATCAAAATCCGTTCAGTAGTTTTTGCGTGAAAGAGTAACAAACATCCATCCTCACAAACTTTCACAGTTATAATAGTAGGAGGATTACGTGGGGTGTTTCCTTGTTATGTTTTCTCCTTTCACTCTCCTCTATCAGCCGTCATCTCGGCACTCACTCCTTTCTTAACCATTTCATCCTTCACACAATCCATCCATCTTCTCTTTGGCTTACCAATTTTAGAATACTTCAAGGATAGTTCTTATATAGGTGCTTATTATGATAAACCATAGTACTTTTTAAACTTTCGCGATCACTAACAGTCATCCCGCTACCAGCGCTATTGCAATGCAGTCGAAACGTCGTGAAAATAATAAAATGGTAAATGCGATAGATACCCGTAATCCCGTAAAACTTATAATTTAAAATCACAATGCAAAATTCACTAGAGGGAATTAAAAGAAAGAAAACACGTCAATGGACGAAAAATGTTGCAAAATTCACTTGTTTATGGTGGCTAGAGTTAAATCCAGACTAAATTTATCCGTCCATTTGTTTGCAGATCTGAATTGATCGCGAAGAGCGGCGATATATCGAAGATGATACACCAAGTACGCAAGAAACCAATGGCTAGCTTTGTGACTGCGCCCGTACCGGCCGATTTCCACAGGCAAGTTATTTACCCTGAGTAAGTTAAACGAAGCTCTCATAATTAGCAATTCGAATTGGCAACGGGTCGGTCATTATGGGTCACAGAACTGACTAATAATGTAAGGGTCAGTTTAAGAAAATACAGGTTGTTTAATCATGACGACGGCGCAGTATTTAAAGCCCCGCTAATGGTTGACCGCCCACAGAAAAGGCTCAAGACGGTTTATTATGGTACTCTTTCCGGAAGACCTATGTCCAGCCAGTAGACTTCTTTCCTTTTATTATGGCGATGTTGATGAAGTAATCCATTTCCAGGATTTGTGGTAACTTTGTCTTCGTAAATCATAGCGAGGTCAATGTATGTAATGTGACTTTTGAGTGTTATTTGCAAAATTGGTCTTCACAAAAAGCCCTTTTATTTTAACGGGATAATATACAAGCTATGTCCATCCTGAAGATCTATACAAAACATTGGCAAAAAAAGATAATTGAAATCGATTGATTATTGTGATATGAGTTACCAACATAAACCTACCTTGGTTTATGTGGTTGCAACATTATAGAAACACTATGTATGAACCTTTTTGTATATAACTTTACCTCTTTACAATCCTACTAATATAATAAATGCGAAAGTCTGTGTGTGTGTGTGAATGTTTGTTACCACGTATCTCCGTAACTACTAAACCGGTTTTGATGAAATTTGGAATGTAGATAGTTTAGGTTCTGGAATAACATAGGCATATCTTATTTTCGAAAATCAACCCCTAAAGGGGTTAAACAGGGTGGTAAAGTTTCTATGAAAAAAAATATTTTTTGATTCGCTCAAAACTCTGTTCAAATAAAATTTAAAATTTTAATAATGAAAAACGTTTTTTTTATTTTTAAAAAACTACGCTTTGGGGGTGTGCAATTGAGTTCTAAATTTGTATAAATTGTAATCCTTGGTTCAATTCATTCAAAAGTTGGTGTACATAGTTTGAAGCCTGGAGACAGACGGTCATATGCTACTTTTATTAACATACCACGCGGGCGAAGCCGCGGGCTACAACTAGTATTAAATAAATAAAAGGACATTTATTCATTTACATACCTACAATTCAACCATAATGACAACCTCTGTGGCGCAGTGGGCGAAGGTCCGCCTGGGACGCAGAAGGTTGCGGGTTCAATTCCCGCCACGGGACAAATGTTTGTATATGCAAATATTTGTCTCAGGTCTGGGTGTTTTCTATGTATATTATGTATTTATTTACCAAAAAAAAAAAATAAGTAGTATATCAGTCATGTAGTTCCCATAATACAAGCTCTGCTTAGTTTGGGGCTAGATGATGCTGTGTGAAAATGTCCAGCATTATTATTATTATTATTATTATTAATTAAACAAACATATATAGCCTAGGTACAATAATTTTGAATGGTGTTATAATTAGAAGGTATGTCTGTAGGTAAGTAAAAAGGTCGAGGACTGAGCTACGCTGTCTTATACTTAGCTTCTATTAGCGTGTTGTTTCCCGTCAAGTTAGAGGTACTATTAATGATATTTGCAGCGAAATCGTCCCGAGCTACGACAGCAGCACATTCCCTCTGGTGAACTTCACGCAGCTGCAGCACGCGGCCGCGCCGGTCTACTCCGCCCCGCTCCACGTGAACGGCCTCTGCTGGCGGCTGAAGGTCTACCCGGACGGGAACGGAGTCGTGCGCGGCAACTATCTGTCCGTGTTCCTGGAGCTCAGCGCCGGACTGCCGGAGACCTCCAAGTAAGTTATGCTAGCCTGGTACTTTTGAAATTATACTTGATTAACGCTTCGACCGATTTAACTTGGCCACCCTGAAGTTAGCTGTTTGATTGCGGATTTGACTTCATAAAAACAAAAAAAACATACTCTTATCAAGTATAGGTTAATCAGAGGTATCTCCAAACGTGATTTGGTTTTTAAAGTATTTACTTACACTTGAGGGAAATTACAGGAATATTGTAATATCGTACGCGGGGGCTATACCAACTAAGCCACGAGATGTTTCGACCAGGCTGATAACGATCGAATGCAAGTCCAAACATTTAACTTGGCATATGTCGACGTTTTGCATAGAAGTTAATATTCCAAGTGACAGATTACAAGCCCATCGCAGTTTGACTTAGCATTTATTTTTCGCTGCATCAGCCAAGTTGATTCAAATAAATAAACTCATTTATTTATCAAATAGGTACAAACACACTATTCAATCTTTTGTAATTTGATTTCAGGGCGGTTGAGTAAAATCGTCTGAAGTATACGGTTTTTTTAAATTGATATTGAATATGGTATCCAAATTACAAGTAAAAAAACTTTTTTTTGCACAAAGCACATAAGTAATATGAGTGCCCGTAAACCTTAGTAAAGTATAAAATAAAGAAAATGCTTGCTCTAGTCACTAAAATCTGACAATTATATAAATGAAAAAGTATCTAGTTGAAACAGCACCAACAAGCTGATTTCTCACATTATTTTGCACTGGACAGACCATTAAATTAAAAAAATAAAATAAAACAAGTTTCTAAGAAATGTCTCAATAATTTGCCTTCACTCATACATTTTGTAGAGTTGAATAGTCACAATAATCTGCTTCTGAAATTGATATGCTAACCCAATAAGTATCTGAATACTTTCCGTTATTACAAGCGCTGCTAAGTACAGAGTAGGGAAAAGGTGAGCCCATAATTCGCTTCCATTAGCTGTAGATTGCAGTTCCATGCTTGATTCCTGACATTATGTCTGCTATCTATGGTAAGCTTTACATACATCATCCATCACAAAACCTTACCACAAAATAAAAATAACATACACAAGTCATACATTGTACAATTTCATGTTATGATTTCTTATCTATGAATGTTTTAATGGAGAATGTACATGTCTGATTCTACAGAAATATGGTAAGCTTTACATACATCCTCCATCACAAAACCTTACCACAAAATAAAAATAACATACACAAGTCATACATTGTACAATTTAAGTTATGATTTCTTATCTATGAATGTTTTAATGGAGAATGTACATGTCTGATTCTACAGAAATATGGTAAGCTTTACATACATTCTCCATCTCAAAACCTTACCACAAAATAAAAATAACATACACAAGTCATACATTGTACAATTTAAGTTATGATTTCTTATCTATGAATGTTTTAATGGAGAATGTACATGTCTGATTCTACAGAAATATGGTAAGCTTTACATACATTCTCCATCTCAAAACCTTACCACAAAATAAAAATAACATACACAAGTCATACATTGTACAATTTAAGTTATGATTTCTTATCTATGAATGTTTTAATGGAGAATGTACATGTCTGATTCTACAGAAATATGGTAAGCTTTACATACATTCTCCATCTCAAAACCTTACCACAAAATAAAAATAACATACACAAGTCATACATTGTACAATTTCATGTTATGATTTCTTATCTATGAATGTTTTAATGGAGAATGTACATGTCTGATTCTACAGTAATATGGTAAGCTTTACATACATTCTCCATCTCAAAACCTTACCACAAAATAAAAATAACATACACAAGTCATACATTGTACAATTTCATGTTATGATTTCTTATCTATGAATGATTTAATGGAGAATGTACATGTCTGATTCTACAGAAATATGGTAAGCTTTACATACATTCTTCATCTCAAAACCTTGCCACAAAATAAAAATAACATACACAAGTCATATATTCATGTTATGATTTCTTATCTATGAATGTTTTAATGGATCTTTCAGAATGTCATGATTCTTCAGAAACCTTTCTCTGTTGCTTGTGTAAATTTAGTAATCCTTGATAGCTCTTTTTAACTTCTTGCCATTTACTGTGTACAAAAACATTTAGCTGTTGTATTAGGGATGTGCAATCAGCTTCCATGTTTTTTACTTTTGTTTTTGCTTACAAATATATGTAAGCTTGATGTTATATCTTATTTAACCAACTTTATTATAAAACTAGGTGTTATTTTGTAAATTCTAGTTGATGGAATCTATGTTGCTGGTTTTACATACAGCGATAGAATTAACATTTTTCGACCATATGCGGTCATAATTTTATTATTCACAAAGATGCGATACAACGTAATTGGTACAAAGAATGCATTGCGTGGAAAATAAACACGCTTACCTTGCATTTCTCAGATTTAAACATGCCGTAATACTACATTCAGCAAAAATAGCACAAATCTAACTGGAATACGTTTATTTTAAATCTAGCTTCAGTGCGTTTCCAAACCGCCTTCTGATTTGTTCATATTATGAGTCCATTTTCGTCATCAAGTTTTTCACGACAATGTCCATGGACCGCGGAAGTACTCCGTGACGGGGGAGGGGCAATTTTTTTGGTCACCCCTTCAATCTCCAGCCCTGGCTTGGTAGGCGGGTACCTATGTGATTTTAGGGGGGGCATTTGTGGCCCCTTTTGCCCTCCACTTCCGTGGCCGCTGACAATGTCAAATAGTGCATCAATTAAAACATGCTGACGAATCGAAAATCAGAATAATGAATGAAACATAGCTATTACTTGAAACCAGATACGAATACCGCGTGGAGATGCTTCACCAAGTATCGCGAGATCCTTCGAAGAACATAGTTCGTGAGTTCGCATCTGATTTCGAAGTCGGCGAGTGCTGGGGCTACAACCGGTTCTTCAGACTGGATCTGCTGGCCAGCGAGGGGTATCTGAACCCGGACACTGATACACTTATATTGAGGTTAGTTTACCTGTACAAAAACATATGGTCTACAGCTATGTTTAGTTTTAATGTGGTTACCCGACCAAGCGGTAGATGAAATGGAATCACAGTTAATAATAATAAATAATGCTGGAGATTTTTCACAAAGCATCAGCAGATTGTATTATGGGAACTACATGACTGATATACTGGATATATCGACAATAGTTCAACTGACTAAAGCCAAGAGCAAATTACGCTCTTGCCCACCAAATAAAAAAAAAATGTTTACCTGTCCCGTTCAGAATGTAATCTAAGCGTCGTAAAATAACGGACATAGCATTTAGAATTAATAAGTTGAAGTGCCAAACTGCCTAATTTTAAATATTCAGTTTTGCAATCTTTTGACGAAGTTTTTAGAGTTGATATAACGCAAATACTAGGATCTAAGATATCTACCTTAAAAGGAAAGTCTTTGATAATCTTTGACCTTCTGGTGCGTTTTGACTAGAGTATCTCAGTAAAATCGTAATATCGTCATCCACAAACCTTTGCAATGTTTCTGCCAGGTTCCAAGTGCGTCCGCCGACGTTCTACCAACGTTGTCGCGACCAGCAGTGGTACATCAATCAGCTGATCACGATGCAGAACCAACACATTCTGCAGATCAACGATCTCAAAGAGGTAACTCACACTGAACAACACCAATTTCCTTTCTCTATCTTAACAAATGCGTTTGTTTTTCTCAAAACCAAAAACCTTTTACAAACAGTGTCTTCACTGTGGCTAGGGCTTATTACGATATTAAATAATTGCATAGTCATGTCGCCTTAGATTGGCGTCTTTCGAGAAACAGATAAGGAAACAGACCGCAGATTCGGTCGCTTAGCTACGCGCCAAACGAGTCAGGAGTTGTTTTCTCAAGCGGAAGCGGTCAGACGCGATACGCGAAGCCGCCCACTTGCAGTCTGGCCGTTACTAAATCACTGTGACAATACTACACAGTACACAGTGAAAGAAAGAAAGAAAAAATTTATTTAGCACGACAAAAAAAAAATATATACAGCAAATTTTGTAAGTTAGGATGGTGGGATAATTTATGAGAATAATAATCCTACTATCCTACTAATATAATAAATGCGAAAGTCTGTGTGTGTGTGTGAATGTTTGTTTCCACGTATCTCCGTAAATAATAAACTAATTTTGATGAAATTTGGAATGTAGATAGTTTAGGATCTGGAATAACAGATAGGCTAATTTCTAATTTTCGAAAATCGACCCTTAAGGGGGTTAAATAGGGCGGTAAAGTTTATATGAAAAAAAAAAATTGTTTGATACGCTCAAAACTCTGTACAAATAAACTTTAAAGTAAATAATGAAACACGTTTTTTTTTCAAAACTACCTTTTGGGGGTGTGCAATTGAGTTCTAAACTTTGTATAAATTGTAATCCTTGGTTCGATTCATTCAAAAGTTGATGGACGTTTGAAGCCTGGAGACGGTCATATGCTACTTTTACTAACATACCACGCGGGCGAAGCCACGGGCAACAACTAGTAATATATAAGTTAGAACAGCCTACTTAAAAGTATAACTGAAACAGAAATGCCCCACGCCCCTTACTGCCTAATCTATCAACCTAGACAGTTTAATGTCACAGTGTTACTCTCCGCAGCGTCTGTCTCTCGAAATGTCCCGTAACTCGATCGCGGCGACTCGCGCGGCGCCGTCGACCGCGACCGCCGCGCCCTCTACGGACGGCGACAACCCGACGCACAACAACCCCGTCGACGGCAACACGCTCAGCGATTCTGTCATGTTCAATCAGTGGAAATACAACGCGCCAATCGTCGCGCCGCAGAGGATCACTAATGCAGGCACGTACTCTATATGTTCGCTTCGCTCTCCAAAAAATATCCGTATTACAGTGCTAGCAAAAGATCAAAGGCATGCCGTGTGTATCCATGGGGTAACAAAAAAGTGCGAATTTCATTCAGAGTTTATTTTGCGCTCCATATACGGTGATTTTGTCTTTTTGCAAATGAATTCGATTAAAGTACTAAAATATAGAATTTCATATAATAGGTTTTAAGTGTTAATCAGGCTCAATAGAGACCTAGTGCGGAGAACAGATCTCTTCAAGGTACCTACATATATTATATAATTTCATATTGTTTATGACATCACTGTACCTACTAGACCTTTTTTATAAGTTTTAATACATCTATCTTATCTAATACACATATTGAGGAATTAAATATCAAGAGAGTGCTATGACATTTCATCATTTTTGAATTGCTTTCCAGATATACTGAACACGGCCATGTTTGCGGAAGATACGCGTAATAATGAGGTATCATCTCACTATGGAGATTACGGACAGCCGCTGGATCGTCGCATCGCGCCTCACGCACTTTCGCCCACATTCAGTCTACCCTCAACTTCAAGGTATGATTGACTATAATAGATAGTAGGTAACCAAAGATTCGCTGTGATAAAGCTGGGAGCAAAATAGAGTGAGAGAGAAAACTCAGAGATAGTGTCGTTCTCATTCGCACTCGTTGCATGGAACTGGTATAAGTGTTTGGGGTAATAATTTGTTTATCCGTGTATTCATTTGTCTTTACAATTTATCTCCGAAACGGTTTTTGGCAATCGATTTGTATATTTTCAAGGATGGTTCTTGGATAGATTTTTTCGCCGCAAATCACTACTGTAATCAATGAATGGAATGTGAAACGGCGTAACCTTGGATTACCTTTGAGTTCTTTTGCAATCGTTTAGTATGACTTTAAAAAGGTTTTTAGACGGTTTTAACACCACGTGTCACTATGGGGCGCAATACGTGACGGAAATCAGATTTTGTAATTTGAATTTTGAATTTTGTAAAAATAACTGTTCTCTACCAAACTTTAAAAGCTACTTTTAAATTAGCCTTTACTTCACACAATAGTATTGTAAACTAAACCTATTAAATAGGGTGCATTTGCTATTATTACCTATTTCCCAATGTCATTAATTATTACTTAGTTTTTGATGCTAATACAGCATTAATTTGGCCAATATGGACACAATTTTTATAATATCCCAAAAAAAACCTTCACAACTAAATAGTAATGACATTGGGCCTATGTCTTATGGACTGCTATATCAAATTTGCAGATCGGCCAATTCACTCCACGTGACAGGCGCGGACAACATGGCGCTAGTGAGCCTTCACACGTTGCTGAGCGCCGCTAACGCCCCCAGCCGCGTGCCTAGCAAGCTGCCGAGCAAGCAACCGCGCCCCGACAAACAAGTACCGGCTAAGGAGACTGCACTCACAGGTAACTAACGATAAAAATGTTACTAATATCATCCTCATTACTTTATAAATGCAATGTATACTTGTTTAAAGCATATTTGTTGCTAATAATATTTCAACCTAAGTCAAATATTTGAAATTTGCTATCTTATTGCAGGAAGTGTTAAGTTTACTGCAGTAATGCATTCTTTGGTACTTGGTACAGTTATGTCATTTAAAGAAGCCCGCTCAGTCGTGGTTTGCGTTTTACTTTGCGTTTAGTTGCCGTGCTAACGATACTCGCTGTCAACAACTAACGTGAACAGAATAAGCACTAGAGACCCGAACCGCATCCCGGCCGAGACGGATTGCTTGTGAGCAAGTGCATGCAATACAACAGACATTACAAACAGACTTCGTGAAATGGAACATCTATACTGTAGGAGTAGGTCTTCGGTCACCACCATTCTCATTTAAAATAATGATGCTGCAATGTCTTGGAAAAATAGTTTTCTTTATAATGTTTGCCATCACGCGCTAGGGTTTGCCCCTTGATAAAATCGTAATGCTCGCACACAATAATCACTTTTATTTCCTCAGCAGTTGCAAGCGCGCCTGTGGCCGAATCTAACCCTGGCAACGCCGCATTATGTTCTTCGATCTCGTCTCCCGAACTGAACGGAGCTAGCGGTCCTTCGCCAAGGAAAGAGGGAGAGACGTCGCAGGAGGCTGATGGCGCACAGACCGGCAACGCCGCGTCAGAGTCCAGCAGTGATACCGGGGTCAGTACTAACTTTAAAGCTGGGAAAGTCGCGCCAAGTTTCGATATCGTCTCCCGAACTATAACTTATAGTGATACTATGCCGAGGAAGGGGGAGAAACTGATTGTGGATAGATTGGAAACGTAGCAGAGTCTAGCAGTGATCTGTAAAGCTGGCAATTTCGCGTCTGATTCTTATAGTCTTCCGAACTGTGTAGAGAAATAAGGAAGGCTTCACACGAAGCTGATAGTGGAGTGGACAGACTGTCAACATAGCAGAGTTCAGCAGTGATACTGGGTACTATATGTAAAGCTGGCAATGTTGCGTCAGATTCCTTTCAAACTGTGTTGTGATACTACGCGTAGAAATGAGACTTTAAACGAAGCTTATAGTGGAGTGCACAGACTGGCAACGTAGCAGAGTTCAGCAGTGATACTGGGTACTATATGTAAAGCTGGCAATGTTGCGTCAGATTCCTTTCAAACTGTGTTGTGATACTACGCGTAGAAATGAGACTTTAAACGAAGCTTATAGTGGAGTGCACAGACTGGCAACGTAGCAGAGTTCAGCAGTGATACTGGGTACTATATGTAAAGCTGGCAATGTTGCGTCAGATTCCTTTCAAACTGTGTTGTGATACTACGCGTAGAAATGAGACTTTAAACGAAGCTTATAGTGGAGTGCACAGACTGGCAACGTAGCAGAGTTCAGCAGTGATACTGGGTACTATATGTAAAGCTGGCAATGTTGCGTCAGATTCCTTTCAAACTGTGTTGTGATACTACGCGTAGAAATGAGACTTTAAACGAAGCTTATAGTGGAGTGCACAGACTGGCAACGTAGCAGAGTTCAGCAGTGATACTGGGTACTATATGTAAAGCTGGCAATGTTGCGTCAGATTCCTTTCAAACTGTGTTGTGATACTACGCGTAGAAATGAGACTTTAAACGAAGCTTATAGTGGAGTGCACAGACTGGCAACGTAGCAGAGTTCAGCAGTGATACTGGGTACTATATGTAAAGCTGGCAATGTTGCGTCAGATTCCTTTCAAACTGTGTTGTGATACTACGCGTAGAAATGAGACTTTAAACGAAGCTTATAGTGGAGTGCACAGACTGGCAACGTAGCAGAGTTCAGCAGTGATACTGGGTACTATATGTAAAGCTGGCAATGTTGCGTCAGATTCCTTTCAAACTGTGTTGTGATACTACGCGTAGAAATGAGACTTTAAACGAAGCTTATAGTGGAGTGCACAGACTGGCAACGTAGCAGAGTTCAGCAGTGATACTGGGTACTATATGTAAAGCTGGCAATGTTGCGTCAGATTCCTTTCAAACTGTGTTGTGATACTACGCGTAGAAATGAGACTTTAAACGAAGCTTATAGTGGAGTGCACAGACTGGCAACGTAGCAGAGTTCAGCAGTGATACTGGGTACTATATGTAAAGCTGGCAATGTTGCGTTAGATTCCTTTCAAACTGTGTTGTGATACTACGCGTAGAAATGAGACTTTAAACGAAGCTTATAGTGGAGTGCACAGACTGGCAACGTAGCAGAGTTCAGCAGTGATACTGGGTACTATATGTAAAGCTGGCAATGTTGCGTCAGATTCCTTTCAAACTGTGTTGTGATACTACGCGTAGAAATGAGACTTTAAACGAAGCTTATAGTGGAGTGCACAGACTGGCAACGTAGCAGAGTTCAGCAGTGATACTGGGTACTATATGTAAAGCTGGCAATGTTGCGTCAGATTCCTTTCAAACTGTGTTGTGATACTACGCGTAGAAATGAGACTTTAAACGAAGCTTATAGTGGAGTGCACAGACTGGCAACGTAGCAGAGTTCAGCAGTGATACTGGGTACTATATGTAAAGCTGGCAATGTTGCGTCAGATTCCTTTCAAACTGTGTTGTGATACTACGCGTAGAAATGAGACTTTAAACGAAGCTTATAGTGGAGTGCACAGACTGGCAACGTAGCAGAGTTCAGCAGTGATACTGGGTACTATATGTAAAGCTGGCAATGTTGCGTCAGATTCCTTTCAAACTGTGTTGTGATACTACGCGTAGAAATGAGACTTTAAACGAAGCTTATAGTGGAGTGCACAGACTGGCAACGTAGCAGAGTTCAGCAGTGATACTGGGTACTATATGTAAAGCTGGCAATGTTGCGTCAGATTCCTTTCAAACTGTGTTTTGATACTACGCGTAGAAATGAGACTTTAAACGAAGCTTATAGTGGAGTGCACAGACTGGCAACGTAGCAGAGTTCAGCAGTGATACTGGGTACTATATGTAAAGCTGGCAATGTTGCGTCAGATTCCTTTCAAACTGTGTTGTGATACTACGCGTAGAAATGAGACTTTAAACGAAGCTTATAGTGGAGTGCACAGACTGGCAACGTAGCAGAGTCCAGCAGGTAACGTCGCGCTTAGTTTCTCTCTTTTCTCAACTTCGGAGGTTAGGAGGAAGGTTAATGCAGCATTGGAGTCTGAAACTGAAAAGCCTTTCGTTAATGTAAGCTTGGTATTCGTATTTTTACCAGCGATATAAGAAGATCGTATATGCGTTTTCCGCAAGTGGTTGTTTGTTTATTGGTCTGTTATAATTTATTTCCGAAACGGATTATTCGATTTAAATGTGCTTTTTTGCAATCGATTTGTATGATTTCAAGGATATTTCTCAGATAAGTTATATAGTCAGAAATCAATAGGCGGCGCTGAAGTTACTCGTCGTCTATTGAGACGCTGGGAAAAACTTTGTCGGTTTTAAAATGTTGTAAACTTGGGTCCTCAACGATGGACTAAATCCTCGATGTTCTATTCCCCAGGATCTGATGTTCAGCGAGCTGGAAGTGTTTGCTGATGTGCACATTCCGAGCCATATCGACGAGAACTCCAACGAAGAAAATGACGTTGACGACGAAACAATGTCGGGTGAGTTTTTAGTCTTCACTTTGTAAACTTTTGGGATGTAGAGATATATGCCTTTTGATGCATAAGTCTTAAACAATCTTAGCTGTAACAGAATCGAAACTTCAGTTGCTGGTGCATTTGTTAAACGGTTTTTGAACGTTTCTGTATGGGGGACCCTTCACAATTTTTGATTTCTTGAATTTTTTATCATGATAAGAGATCATAGCAACACATATTGTGCAAATAAAAAAAGCTAAACGTTTTTAATCATCTATGCTGTTCCACTTACACAGTATGTATCCACCACCTTTCTTCCTCTTGGAGATAGATAATAAAAACATCTCTTGAAGCCGTGTTGGCCTAGCCATGGGCGGTACTTCGACTTTCGATCCGAAGTTCGAACTTTCGAAGCCGGTCGGGAACCAAGACTTGCCTCTTGACTACCCCTTACTTGGTAACCTCACGGATCTATATACCAAGTACAGATCTGGGTATGATTAATTGACAACCTATCAATCAATCAGCTCTGCTTACTTTGGGGTTAGACGATGTTGTGTGAAAATGTCCAGCATTATTATCATCATCATCAAACACATTGGCTTTTAGAACGTTGTACCTTTACGCGCGACTGCTACTACCCTCCAATCCCATCCCTTCCCTCTCCCGCCCGCAGACAACTCGAACTCGTCCGGCAGCGGGTCGTGCTCGTGGTGCGGCGCGGGCGAGTCGGGCGCGTCCCACTGCTCGTCCGCGTGCGCGCCGCCCTGCTGCTACCGCCCCCGCGCCCGCCTCCGCCCCCGCGCCCGCGCCCGCGCCCGCGTCCGCCCCTACCACCACCACCACCCCACACACGCCTGCAAGCATCCGCACAATGTTGACTAGAACACCACTCGATCTGACAAAGCGATATTGGATAATCCGAGGGCCTATGCTGAGTTAATACGTTCAAAACTTGTCGAAACGATAACCGTTTCGTCAATTTTTGTATGGAATTCTTGTCGATGCGGTCAACGTTTTGACGTGTTATAAACTCAGCATAGACCCTCTGTTTCACTGTTGTAACTCTAGCGAAATTATAAAATCAAATCAATGTGTGCCCTGGAGCGGCCGAGGCGCTAAAATATCGGTGGGCACATTTTGTACGACCATTTGTCTGACCGCGACACGTTCACGGCCGTGTATGAACTATATCATACAAACAGTACATATTGCTCGGATCTTTTTTTTAAATCTTTTGTAAGTTTACACGCGATTTCGGTCGTGTGTTCATCCGCGGCACGTTTACGCCTCTATCGATGATTTAATTTCCGTTTTTTTTTACCAATAATACTTAAATTGGTTTCACATGTGTTTTGATAGTCAGGGACGCACTCTAGGCTCGTGTTTGTGTTTTATAATCCTAGTGATCTGAATGGTTGTGGATTAAAATCAGATTTGTACTAGAGTTATAATGATAACACGGATTTTACAATATCGCTGCGACAGACGACTGCCCGGAGACGGTTATTCGCGATTTACCTAATATAGTTTGCCTTTTGACATCCATTGCTTGATATTGGATCCCTTTAACTAAGCCCTTTAATTAAGCTCGCTTTGCTCGCTAATAATTGCTGCGCTTTACATCACACAAAGCAGGACAGAAGGACGTGCGTCCTTTGTATTTTACTTGCCAATAAGAATCTAAACTAACTATAGCGCTAAATTTATATGGTCCTTATATAATTAATCTCAAACGGAATTTATAGGCAAACATATAATTCTTGTAAAATTTTCATTGAAGTCTCTAAAGAATTGAAATTAATAATCGTCTCCGGAACTCAATCGTTCGGGCGCACATCTCAAGGCATGAAATCGAAATTAAGATTCAAAGTTAATTCAACGAATTTTCAAGTACGAAATTGCAGTAAAATTTAGTATATTTCATTTGATAAAACGACTCACTGGAACTGCGTGGCTGTTACTATTATTTTTGAGATGTGCACTCTTGTTGATTCTCTTATATTTAGTATTATTTTATTTTGAATACTTCGATTTAAAATTATAATTTGCTTTTCTCAACGAATAAATACCTTTTACCACCGAATACTGAAACGCTACACAACCTTTAATCACGACTTAATGACGATCAGGAAATTAAAGCTACATTGCATAGAGCGCCCTCTCTTTCCTACTTTAATTTTAAATCTCGAGTAGCCTTTCAATATTTTACCATTCGTACCTTTTAACTTAATAATTTCTCATTGTTTTTATTATTTGATTATTTTGGACTAACGATAAAAGGTACCGCGTTAGACCCAGGCAAAGCATTAAGCTTTTTAATTAACAGGAATATAAAATAATTTGAAATCCACAGTTAATTTGTAACATAAAAGTTAGAAATATGACATAATGTTGTCCAATTGTCCTATGTTATTTATTAATTTGGAAGTTTTGTGAAAAATAAATGGTTTAATAATTCTATAAGACACATTTGTTATGTTTTTACACATCTTCAGCTTTGTATTGGTACAGTAAACTATAAACTATAAAATTCACTATACCAATAATGTTGGTCAAAACAGAGACAGACAGACAAAACTCAAGTTTACCAGTAGATTAACGAGTGGTCTTCAGTTACCATACAAATGCATGAATACACTTATCTTCATAGATAAATCCATGCTTATAAACCGAACTTTAATTTATACGCTGATTCGTGATTCAGGTTTATAATTACCAGTTTTTCACATATATAAAAAACTTGATAGCAAAAATGTATTCTAAACGGATGCTAACAAAACCGAGATGCTAAAAAAGGGGGGTTGCAGACACACGCGTGTTTGAAAATTGAACAAAATGGAATCAAAACAAAATAAAAAAAATATACAGCGTATTTAACATGCGCAGCAACGATATGAGAAAAACTTTCCCAGACTGTCAACTATGTCTGATGTATGATCTGATTGAACTCGGAACAAAAAGGAAACATGTTAACAACTCTTTAACTCTTAACAACTCTTAACTCTTAACCTCTTAACTCTAAACCTCTTAACTCTTAACCTTTTTAACTCGAATTAACAAAAGTTAATTCGAGTTTAATGCTTAAAGGAAATAACCACTACGTTAATATATTGTTATCCATTCATTGATTTATAAGTCATATTGCTAGGGTCATATTGAAGTTTTTTTTCATAACAAAATTTCACTATAATTATGAATCGAACTATAAATAAAGATTTAGCTTACTGTACCAATATTACCCACTAACTTCTTTACACACCGCAACCTTAAAATGTATACAAGTAAGTTACTTCACTTTGTGCTACTACTTACAAAGCGTACCAACAGTAACTTTATCTCATCGTACAGGCGAAAACGACGTGGACGGCCTAATGGAGGAATCCGTGCGTGATAGCGGCGACATCCTCAGCCGGCTGTTGGGGGCCGTCAGTGGAAGCACCGTGACCCCCGCGGGGACGGACGGGACCGGTCCCTCCGCGTTACCCAGGGGGGCACATGACAATGACCCTCAAATGTCAACTGCGGCCCATACTGATATGCTGCTGATGAATCTCATGCGCATCAATGGATTGACGCCTAGAGGCCCGCGTAGACATGGTGAGTTTATTACGTTAGGGAACATACTAGAACAAAGACATAGAAGGAAGAAGAAAGAAAGAAAACATTTTTATTTGACTTACAGTTTAGAAAGCCGCCCATTGTACTTTTAGTTATATTCCGTTTTTGTTATTTTTTTACCATGTGGAGTACAATAAAGTGTTATTATTAAAAATTAAAAAAAAAGACACTTAGACACTTAATATGTAGTTTATTAAAATATAGTGGTATTTTAAGTATATTTCCTGACTTTGTACACCTACCAACTTTATCACTTCTCTATCTCTCCTCAAAGGTTTGCTGGAAGAAAACTCTTTTTAGGGTTAATCTCGCCTTTGTACATGCCTCACCTTATATCTTGTTTAATATTTATGTTTTATTTATGTGTACAATAAAGAATTAGATAGAGATAGATAGATAGAAAGTACTTTATAGCACCAAATATTCCAGCAAATAGTACAAATTTTGACATTGTTGTACAATGGTTGTACTTGATAGCTACTTATAATAAAAAGATAAACACGATAGCTTAAATCTAAAAAGTAATTGATTAAATAGAAGAATTGTCGCAAATATATATCTCTCAGAATTTGCAAGCACAACTGACAACTGCTGGAAATAATGGTTTTTATTTAAAGAATTCGTTTTAAAGCTGTTTTTGAACGAAGATCACAACGTTGTTGCCACCTAGTGGGCGAGGGATACGTAGCATTGTTAGTCTGATAGGTTTTAGGGTTTTTTTTTGCTATTTCTAACCCACAGCTAGTCCTCCTTAATCGTGGTCCCTGATAACTTAAAACACAGAGAATCCTATTGTGGGGTCAGGGATTATGTTTGTTACCGTTGTTAATTTATTATAAGCTATTTTTGTAAGCACTGGTGCGTGGTTTATCTTAATATAAACCTATATTTTGTGACAGGAACTTTCATATCCCAAAGGAATTTCGGCCAGAAGAATAACTGAAGCACTTCTGCTGAGGCCTTCCAAAAAAAAAAAATCTCCTCATTGATTAATCTAAAGGGCTTTGCTAACAAATTGTATAATACTCTCAGGTCCGAAGCGCCAATGGAACAGTGCAATGACGGAGCCGCTCTCTCCCCGCGGGCCGTGCGCGCAAACCCGCGCGCGACGCGCCGCCATCGCCGCGGGCCCCCACGGCAGCCCCGTCGCGGGGCCGGCCTCCGCCCCCAGCGGACGAGGGGGCATCCAGATGGGGGGCGCCAGGCCACGCCCGCAGCCTCGTGACTCCCCGCCCTCGCCGGGACAGCTTAGAACCAGGGGAAACACTAGGAACCGAAGTAAGCACAGTCAGTGACAAAAGTAGATTATTAGTTTTGATCTTAGTAACTTTTTATATTTCTGGAACTCATAGACTGTAGCTCTAAATATTGGGCTTAATTGGAAGATATGTCTTGGCCTTTTAATAATATACCTATAGACCTATTCAAAATCTGAAGTTACCTATTCCTTGTTAAACACAAGTCTTGGAAAAATAGCACTTAAAAAGTTACATTGTTAATCTACTTTTGTCTCCAATTGTACCGATTACCGCAAGCTACGTAGTTTCGTTACTATCCAAAAAACTTACTATAAATAATTTGTTCGTAACTCTCTTTATTCTTGTTATACTACATGCCTTCAGTTTGAATGCCACACTAAAAACTTTACCATCCAGAAAATAAAAAATAGTCTGCTAGTACCGTTGTTTTTTTCTGATATTACATACCCTCAGTTTAAATGCAACATTAAAACTCTACTATCCAAAGAATGCATATAAAAACTTGTTAGTAACACTGTTTATTCTGGTATTACATACCCTCAGTTTAAATGCAACATTGAAACTACTATCCAGAGAATGCACAAAAAATAGCTTGTTAGTAACACTGTTTATTCTGGTATTACATACCCTCAGTTTAAATGCAACCTTAAAACCCTACTATCCAAAGAATGCACAAAAATAGCTTGTTAGTAACACTGTTTATTCTGGTATTACATACCCTCAGTTTAAATGCAACATTGAAACTACTATCCAGAGAATGCACAAAAAATAGCTTGTTAGTAACACTGTTTATTCTGGTATTACATACCCTCAGTTTAAATGCAACCTTAAAACCCTACTATCCAAAGAATGCACAAAAATAGCTTGTTAGTAACACTGTTTATTCTGGTATTACATACCCTCAGTTCAAATGCAACATTGAAACTCTACTATCCAGAGAATGCACAAAAAATAGCTTGTTAGTAATACTGTTTATTCTAGTATTACATATCCTCAGTTTAAATGCAACATTAAAACTCTACTATCCAAAGAATGTACAAAAATAGCTTGTTAGTAACACTGTTTATTCTGGTATTACATACCCTCAGTTCAAATGCAACATTGAAACTCTACTATCCAGAGAATGCACAAAAAATAGCTTGTTAGTAATACTGTTTATTCTGGTATTATTCAGGGTTTTAATGTTACATTTAAACTGTGGGTATGTACCCACAGTTTAAATGTAACATTAAAACCCTACTATCCAAAGAATGCACAAAAATAGCTTGTTAGTAACACTGTTTATTTTGGTATTACATACCCTCAGTTTAAATGCAACATTGAAAATACTATCCAGAGAATGCACAAAAAGCTAGTTAGCTTATAGTTAGTAATACTGTTTTTTCTGGTTTTACATACCTTCAGTCAAATTCATTTCACTATATAATTTTTTTATATGGCTTCAGTTATAGCTTGTTGGTAACCCTGTTTATAATGTTTTCAGTGTACATGCCGTGCTCGGGTGTGACGCCGCCCGGGACGCCCGAGCACGGCGCCGGCGCGCTGTCGCCGTCGCCGCTGCACGACTACTGGCCGTCGATGGCGTCCGTCAGCGACACAGACGAGGTCGGAATCGGAGACATACTAAACTACAACGTAAATACTAACGCTGAACGCTATTATCGCTAACGAAGATATACTAAACAACAACGTCATTACTAACGCTAAACGCTCTCATCGCGAACTTACGGTGCTGGGATGTTGAAGCAAGCTAATTGAAATG
This sequence comes from Perizoma flavofasciatum, assembly GCA_958496245.1. NCBI lineage: Eukaryota > Metazoa > Arthropoda > Insecta > Lepidoptera > Geometridae > Perizoma > Perizoma flavofasciatum. Next base: position 3,106,160 of record OY292425.1, on the reverse strand, counting down.
AGCCTTAACACTTTTGTGTGGTTGTTGAACTTATTTTATAGGCTAGGGTTCCGGATTAATATATGAAGGCCAGTTAACACTTTAAATCTCAACCTCCACAACCTCGATGGCGCGACGGCCGGCTTAAACACAAGAGGCAGGTTCGACTCCTGCGGAACAAATGTTGTGGGTGTCATAGTACCATGGTATTCGTAGTTCTTATGCTGAGCGTTTATTTATTAATATTCCATCACTTTTCACGACAACTTTAACATGCAATAGATCGTTAAATTTTATTCACTAAAGGTAACTCAATATCTTGCTTGTAGGTGGTGAAAATTTCACTTAGATCGTCTATTTCTTTATTGTTACTTAAGTTTATCCTGTTATTATTTTATAACATGCAGTGTCCATTTATAACTGGTTGTGTAATCACTTACCATAATATGCTTGTTATTTAGATAGTGTCATTATAGCACCCACAAGTAGACCAAATAAATAAATTAAAGCTGGATGGAGCTGACTCAAAAAACTATGACTTGCTTTACGACATCGAGAACGTACTGGAACATTCGCGCATGTTCGTGTTTTGTTTAGAATGCGTTCCATCTCTTTCTTACGCATGCGATCCCTTTCATCCGTAGTGATGACGCAACTAGATACTAGATGTAGTAGCAAATTCCAGTCGATAATTCACAATAGAGTGCGCTACTCTGCCGATAGATGGCGCCACCGGCCCTTGACTTACTACGTAACATTACCCGCTCGTATCGTAGTTTGCTTAGTCTTCCATAACAACTTTCCAGCATGTCACCATTTGGATGGGTGATCGATTGGTATTTAGAATTTGCGTTTCCGTGCGGAGGGCTTGGGCATTTTAATAATAAGATCATCAAGCATTCATACTTTCCCATTTATAATTTGAAGATTATTTCTATTTGGTGTCCGTTTTATGGTCAAGCAATAATTTCATTAAAAATATTCCTTATGTTAAATGGAGTGTTTTACTTGCTTTTATATCAGTGAAGGCACCGACTAAGTGACTAGTGAAAAACGCGACGCCGAAAAGAGTGTCGCGGTCGCTTACCCTCAGAAACAGACTCTAGGAATGAGTCGAAACTTAGTCGATGCCTTCGCATTATGAACGAACTAACTCAGTTTTTGAAACAAACTTTTGATCACATTTTCAGGACACCCTCTTTGACATGCTTCTGAACAGCCTGACGATAGACGGCCCCAGTCCGGAGAATGAGGAGACGCGTCCGACCACGCCTCCGGTGCAGCCGTGGAGCCCGCCCACGGTCAGCCCCAGCGCCCCCGCTCCGCCCGCCGCCCCCGCGGTGCTGGCGCCCCCCTCCGGCTTTGCCGTGGGCTGCGACCTCGAGGAGGGCGATTGACATCCGGCCGCGCCTCGACCTCGCTACCAGCTTGCGCCCTGCCCGGGTAAGCTACTTATACGTTATGTTAGATCCCGAAGTTGCCTGTAGGCCTAATGTGAGTTTTTGCTGCAATTTAACGCATCTTACCGCGACAGCGTAAACGTGTAGTTTGTTTGAAGAAATGTACAGTTGAACTGCACTAAGTCTAAGTGTGCAAGTCTTATTTTTATTGGTTTAATAGTCAAGCGTTTGTGCGCCATTACCTGATGGCAAGTTATTTTAGAGAATGTTGCACAAAGTGACGTCATCATTATAGGCGGATGCTCCTAAACCTTTCAGACCGACTCTCGCCGCAGCGTTCTTATTGGTGTGTGAAAAAACAGTTTGTGCGCCGTTACCTGATGGCAAGTTCTTTTAGAGAATGTTACCCAAAAAGACGTCATCATTACAGGCGGATGTTCCTTAAACCTTTCAGACCGACTCTCGCCGCCACGATCTTATTGGTATGTGAAAAAACAAGTGTTAAAATCTATTACTATTAAAAATCCGCTCCGGGCGCGGCGGGATGGTTCCCGCGGAACAAATGTTACACACATACGCCGCCGCGTTCTTGTTTATAAGTGTGTGAAGGACATGTGTTTAAGGCCATGTAAACAATAACAGATTACCCAATTTGTATAATGTTCTTGTTTTAGATGACCGTAGTCGCTTGTTTCGGGAGCAGAGCGACCCTCGCCAGGCGCCGCGTCGCACCGACTCCCTCGAGCGCAAGTGTTACTGCGACTGCACTCTCTGCGCGCGCAGCTGTAAACGTTATCGCTAACACGTACGAGACGCACCCACTTCATTCGTATTATTTGAGCTGACACATAATGCGGTGCTAATTGGGGCAGTTAACACATACAGTTTCTTTTAAGAGATAAGTGCGCTAAATGACACTGAAATTTAATTTAACTGACAGTTTGAAACTTCATTATATTAGATGCGAATGAGAGTTTTCAGTTGGACTTTTTAATCTCGGCCTAAAAAGATAACGATTTTATTTTATCGCAGGATCATGTAGCTTTTCCCGCGGCGAGAATCGAACCCGCAGGCTTCTCAGGCGAGCCTTCGCCCACTGCGCCACAGAGCTCGTCCTCTGTGCGAGTGGTTCGCTTCAAAAATTTAATTCAACTGACACTTTTAAACTCCCCATAAAAGGGTACCAATATGCCTGTGTCATGTTTTAGTGTGGTTTCGATGTGGTGTAGCTTCGATCTGCCAAACTGTTTTATTTATATGAAACTGGCCACATGTCTCAGAAACTTGCGACATGTCTCGCGACGGGCATATAGCGACGTCATTATTTGCAATGTTCATCCAAGCCATGTCTTCAGTACGCTTAGCGATGTGCAACGCCTCGCGTTGCATATTATGTTTCAGCTCTTTGGCCTATTAGTACAAATATTTGCTTTGCTTGGCTATAACTACCATCAAAACTACCATGATACCATGGTACCATGATACCTGGCTCATGGTTGATTAATATCGCTAATGTTTGCGTGAGGTACCAGTTTAAGACGCATAATGTACGTAGATATAGTTGAATGTTTAAAAAACACTAAAATTTATAAAGGCATTTTTTTTTGTAGCTGGAAAAAAATGTGTTAGGATGATGTTATGTCATAAATGACTATCAGCTATTTATTCATAGATGAGTTGATCCAGAAGCCGTGTTTGTTATTGTTTTTTTACCCACTGATGATTTAGATAAGCGGGTCAAAGGCACCTACAAAGTTATGAGGTAACTTTTAGATATCTGTAAAAGCGAATATTGGTTGATTCGCTATTCATTAAAGAATTAGGTGACTATGGGTGCGTTTTACTGGCTAATATTTACTGGCCAGTTTTGCTTACAATTCACTATTAACCTTCATTAGTGTGGTTTAATGTTATACTAGCTGCTGTACTAAATTTGTAGCAGAACACACCTTCGATCAACTACATGTTTACAGTTTGAGAGCTGATGTGTAACTGAACGCAAACTGCTGCTCCGGGCGCATTTTAGCAGAGTTTTATGATGGCTGCTTTCGGTGCGCTCACGCATTATCCCTAGTTTTGTTGATTGAAGGAAAACGAAGGAACACACCCATAGAACTATATAGTTTATTTTTAATTTAGTGATGCTAAACATCATACGACTGTTTTTGATATTAATAATTACTTCTTACTTATTTTGATGATGGAAAGAATGGGCATTAGGTAGAAAAATGAAATTTCAAAAAAGATCTCTTTAATTATTTATGTTGTATACTATTTTGAAGGTACAATATTGCTTAAATATAAAGTGTAAAGTGAGCTTGAAAAGTTGCTATGTGAGGGATTTAGCTGAATAATAATAATTATTTTAACTTAAATTATTACTATTATAATATTTAATTTATTGAATTTATCATTGCATTTATTATTTTATCTATGATCAGAAAAAACTCTTTAAAATGTGGTAACCTGCATAGAGTTTATTGATAAACTAATATTTTGTTGGAAGGAGATATATAATATGAATATTAGTAATACTTCAGGTATCCTATAATTTTCTATCTGATACTACTATACCAATTGATACTAGTTTGGAAATGTTTTGTTCTTTACGCTGGTTACACACCTTAAGCCAATAAGACAGTCTTCATTTCATTGGCCAGTGAACCCATTCAAAGGTTCATTCATACTGTCATGAACTACTGTCTAATTGGCTGAGCTATAATATAAGCACTGAATTTCCTTTTCGATAATAATAATTTTCTACTGAACAATTATAAAGCCAAGTATCTTTTTATCTTTTCCAAGAGAACTTTAACATTTATTTTTATTATTTTCGAAGAAAAAGTGTTTTGATTAAGTTGTTGAAATACCCCTACAACTCGTAGCATAAGTTTCAACTGGTTATCAGTATTTCAATGACGTAAAATAGCTTAGAACGAATTGCAATGTTTAATGCTTAGTATATGATATTGTTGCAACTGCTATGTTCAAAGTGTGTGATTCAGTGAGTTGACAGCGTACTGAATAGTTTTAGGCTTTCGTTAGCTCAGGGGCCCGTATTCACAAACAGCATTTGACGGAGCAAACACACGCAACATTCTAATTTGTCGATAATGACTTTGAGATGAGGGTAGTATTTAATTTCAATTTATAACGATGTCGTTTCGTTGAACGTAAACTGGCTTCCGCAGTTGGTGTTTGTGAATACGTGTGTGGAGGTAGCTAAGGTTAAAGAAATGCTCTGTAGAATAAGTAGTATGAAATTGTTGGAAACTTTCTCGACTAATGAGCTCTTGTCAAAGACTTCTATTTACTTCTATTTTTGATTGAATTACAAATAAAATGTACCTTGATGATGTTGAGTTAGAATTAGATGTTTTATGAATGAAATAAACTATTTGTCTTGAAGTTTTTGCTTTTAAAGAATCCTCTGATTCCCCCATAAACATTATTAAACAGTTGAAACAGCTAAGCGCAGCTTTGTCTCTTTCTGAAATATGTGTCATTTCAAATTAAATAGAAGAAAACAAAACACTATATACGCGGTGGGGATGATAAATTTGGGCTAAATTTTATATAAACTTTATTGCTCTTAACTTTATACTAATTAATAACGATAAATTAAATTAAATAACCGCGCGATGCCACGTGGAAACCTCAAGCGACCTACTTAGACAAAATTGCTAACTATGCTATGTGTTTGATGTCTATCATATACACTATTTAGCTAAACAATTTAAAATCTTTGTAAAGATCTTAATGTCGTGGCACGGTTCTTTCTTAATTGCCCTAATTTAGGTGAGAAAGCTTGAAGTACGTTAGCCAGCGTCCCCGATTTTTGTTTACCGTACTAAATAGTAGTGAGACTACTAATTAGTACGGCGGGTTCTGTTTGGACAAAAGTAAGTAAATATTTTAATATTATCTGGATGATAATAAAAATTATTAAAAACCAGGACACGCAGTATTACGGTACAATTAAATAGTTTTGTAAATTCGCAAGGTTTACTTTTGAAAAATTTAAAAACGTCCGTAGTGTTTTTTTTTCTAATGCAGCGCCTCCACAAGTAACTACTTGTGTAAATTTAAAATATGAAAAAAATAAATACATTTCATGGAAGATCTGAATCCGTTCAAAGATGGTAAAGACAAACAACCTAACAAAAACATATACGGTCTCTTTTCGTCGCGGGTAAAAGCGCATTTAACGTAGGTATTAGATGACCTCTGTGATGGGCTAAGGCCCGCCTCAGACGTAAAAGGTTGCGGGTTCGATTCCCTATTATTTGATGATTGAATTGTGCATTTTGACACTATGGAATATTCAGGGTTACAGGTAATAGGGTAAGGGACTTGATGTCGTTGTTTATATCGGTTCGAGGGGCAATATTGATGTTTCATAAGATTTCCATAGTTGCTTCCTCATAACAATTATGGTGGTGAATACTAATTAAGTAGGGTAGGCAGGGAGGTTGAATGAAATCACCCAAATAAATTGATTCAATATTTTATTTCCATTGTTCCAAAATATACACATTGACAATGTAAACATGGATGTATCCACATTTAAAATTTGTCTCTAACAGTGTTTGAATAGCTGATTACACGAAGAACATGAATAGATTACTTGAATACAGATTTCTTGAAAGCAGACACTCGCGAGCCATCTCAGTGAAACTTGTCTTTTGATAGGTTACGAGCTCTCTGACATTGCACCTAATCTACATACTATATGCTTCAGTAAAATTAGTAAATCCTTGTTCCTACTTTAATATTTACAAATAAAACTTTAAAGGAACGCTTTGCAAACATTCAACAAACTTGAGATCGTCTTAACGTAAGATGGTATAAAATTTTTCAAAAGTTAAAGAACGAAAGTCTAACATCGTTTTGTCCTGAACATATTTACAGAAAATAATTCATATCTAAAAAGTTGTGCCAATCACGTTTTACATTCCACAAATAAATAACAATTGAATTTAGCCTAAAATACTTCTCTTTGATAAACAAAACAATAAAAAATAATTGCATTCAACAAAGCATCATAAATTCATAACAAATTTAATATAAATTAACCATAAAAGAAATGTACAATTTATACAAAACTAAATAAGATGGATCACGTTACTATTCAGTATATCACTGCAGAGTATGTAGTGTTTGTTGGTTACGTCGGTTTATTGCAATCAACAGCTGTCGCATACACATTTACATAAGAAACTGTAATTATAATGGGATTACATTTAAAATTACATGTAATAATATATTGAAACTAGCTTTAATATTTACATTTTCAATAAATTCTGTGTACACTCATATCAATTTCATAATCTACGATTTTAAATAATCATTCTAATTCATTATATTTATTTTTAATCGAATTATTTTTCATAGCATTGTTAAAAAGGTAACTTGAATTCGTAGTATGTGTTTAATTGAGAATTGTGCATTAATTCAAATCAGCTAAATCTATTGCAAAAGGCAAGTAGGTGATGTACGCATTTTCATAAGAACTATTTCGAAAATTTACGAAGTACCCTAAATTCTAAACTATAGCTTTTTAATCTAAGTGGTGTTATCGTGTGGTCAATCATTCCTGTGCCCACTAGGACGCATTTCACTTAACACTAAGCCCACAGGCACCATACTCTAATAACATTTATATTGTAACTATAAACTAATAGCTAGTAGCACTATTTAACTATATTATGCATCTTGAACTCTGTCTAAGCCATGGTTCCACCGAAACTCCGTAGATGGTAGTCTTGTATCTACGACGGGAATTCTACTACAAACATATAATGTAGACTTGCGGAACGGCGTATAATTGTACTTTAGTACAATATAATAGTTGTGGAAAGGTTATTTCCTTGTTATGTCAGTAGTTTCGTTGCAACATCCTAATCCTTGCATTCCGTTCCTGATTCGTCCCTTCAATCTGGTATACGCTCCGCGCATGCATTTATTCTCAGTAGTCAGTTTCATTAGATATCTTTCTTTGGCATTATTTAGTGAGCTAAGTTCGTTCAACTTACACCAATATTGTTTCCATTTCAATAAAGTATTTCGTAGTCCACGATCAATCATTATATTGCACTGTTCGGATCCTATCAATTAATTTACTAGTAATTTTGTAAGGGCATCGATAAAATAGCGTCAATTCTATAGACATGGATATTTATATAATTTGAAATTTTTAAATATTGACATGTTTTCGCAGTTGAGTATTTTTATATTTATTTCAATATACAATAGAGATTTATAAATATACATATTTGTGACCTAATCTACTCAGTCAATCGAGTCGAATCATAATAGCCTCTCTTAAGATGTAAGTTCGAACCGATAGTTTCGATTTAATAGCAAAAAAAAGTCTTAGGAGGTTAACTCATCATAAGACAGCATTCGTTTGAATTCATAAGTTGAAAAATTCGTTTCGAGTCAGCAGAAAAAAAATAAAAACAGCACCATACAAACAGGCACCTAAAGTTCGGGCGACTAAAGAGACCAACTAGTAGCGTTCTATCGCCGGATCACTAGTACTAGACACGGAGAATCGTCTTTCAATCGAAGCACCGCTTCACTCATTTTGGGATCGATCGCCTTTTGCTTTAGCAGGGGGCGACAGGGTGCGGAGTCAGACGTGGGATTCGAGCGGCGGACGCGGCGGAGGCACGAGCGGCGCGGGCCAGACGGCCGCCGCGGCCGTCAGGTCCGGCGAGGAGGTGCGCGTGTGCCGCGCGCTCCACCCGTCCTTATCGAAGTCCTTGGTCCCGCCGACCGTGTGGCGCCGCTTGATCCCGCGCTCCGGCATGCCGTTCTTCCTCTTCAGCTTCGTGGATCTCCACGCCCCGCTTTCTCGTCTGCGGACCACGTTCCACTCGCATTTCTCCAGCTTGGAGCGCTCTTTTCCGAGCGAATCCGAGCGCTGGACACGTTCAACTCGGCAGTTGAGCGACTCGGAGCGTAGAACTCGCGCGTCGCTCCTTACCGGCTCGCGATCCAGCGACTCGGACCGCTTCAGCTTAGCCCCATCGTCCTTGTTCTCCGTGGGCGTTCCAGCCGGTGATTCACCTTCTAATGCCGCGCTGTTGCGTTTGCCGCTTTCCAGTGGAGTGCGGGAATAGGCGGGATACAGCACGCGCTCGAGAGTTTTATCATTATCGGGCATGGGCTCGAGGCTGGAGGCCTGCGAGCGCGTGTCCACGTCCTTTTCGTCATCGTCGTCTCGTTCGGACGAGGCGCGGCAGTTCTCCTTCTCGGAGTCGTCATTCTCGTCGCGCGATAGACGGGTGCGTCGGGAGCGGGGCGCGGGCCAGCGTGCGTCCGGCTCGTCGCTGGAGGATGACGAGTGTCGGTGGTCGCGCGCTAACCAGGCTGCCTTCAACTCATGAGCCCTAGCTGCGGGGGAGACTCTTGCGCGTTCGCTGCCGACGGACGGCGAGCTGGCACCGGACTTGTCGTCGGCCTCGCCTTCGTCCGGGTCGTCCGCGTACGGGATGCTACCGTCGTCCAGCGGTGACGAGTTGTTCAGCGTGCGGAGCTTCTGATCGAAGGTGCTCGTCAGACTCGACACGAGGTCTCCAGTTCCTACAACAATCGAGGTTCGAGTTAGTGCGACGGGTGGATTGATCGGTTAGTGACTAAGCATGTTAGAGTAGAGCTTTGAGCCTCAAAGCCGCACATACATATGGGCCCGTGGATGAGTTGTTGTAAGACGCGTGGCGCGGTTCCAACCTCTTCATCCAGAGCTCATAGTATTGAGCGGCCTGTATATATTTGCGGCTTCAGATGGGTGTGAGTGGGTGATGGATGGTCGTTTGTACAGCGGATGCGATGGTCGCGCGAAGCCGGCCGACGGTAAGCGTTAGTCTGATGCGACAGATCCGTCGACGTTATGAGAACACTGCGGGCACACGGGTGCGTTTGAGGCGATGAACACATTAAGAGCGGGCCGAGGCTTCGCAACACGCACACGCTTGCAACACGCTCACATTCCTATACCTTTTATTGTGGGCAAAAGAAAGGGATTGCTGTGTCTACTTTCTGACTTCAGTACTGGACACCTAGTGGGCAAATAGTAGACATTTTTACTGCATACACTTATCAAAAATATAAATTATGAAACAAATACAATAATGATTTTGATATGAAAACAAGGCCACTCTTATTTCTTTGATTTCGCTGAAGTTTCGATGCTAATCAAAAACTCTTTATAGTGAATACATTCCGCGATTTAACGCAACCGGCGGTAAGTCGTCGGCGTACAGCACTGACAATTAGTCGTAATAGCCATATATTCATTTCAAAATCTAGTTTTAATTCTGTAAAGTATAAAATACGTGATAGCCCGATTTCGATGTGAAAACTTACCATCGATAGAGAAGTTGGTTAGCGTATGCGTTTGCCGCGAGATCTCATGCCGACCGCGGCTTATCGCTGCCATTGACTCTAGCTCAATCCTAGAACGAAAAATCGAAACTTAGTAAAAGCGCATAATTTTTAATGAGTCCGTTGAAACTAACACCAACCAGGTGGTGTAGATAAGAAGTGAGTCTCAATGGATGATTTCAATCTGTTTCTCATGAACTACTTACAAAAAATACTTTAATGAGAAGCAAGATTGAGAATGTCTCTTTGGTGGATTAGAATCTGAAATTTGGAATATCTTGTAACTCTTTAGTAACACAACTCACTTGTTGGCTCCTTCATGCTGCCTCATCCTATGTGGTAATCCGTCGTACTCAGCGAGCGAGGTCGTCAGATGTGGCGGGGGTGACGTCAGTGGGGAGTTCGGGGGTGATCCGGAAGGAGACTCCGCTCTCTTCTCTTCCACCCACTTCTTATCTGTGGAGGGCTTTGATCGCGGTTTCCGCTGAATCTTTCTGTTTGCAGCTGATATGATAGAGGACACGATGTCTCGAGTCGACACGTCTTTGCCTGAAAGAACGTGGTTAAAATCTGTAAAGCCAAATAGGAAACGGCATAAATAAATAATATAAAACATCAACAAAGTGTTAACTAAAAAGAAATAAAGTAAAATAATGCCAGGTAAGTTCATTTTGAATTCTTGATCATCATAATCAGCCTGTCGAAATCCGCTACTGGATTCAGGCCGGCCCGAAAAAGTGGCATTGCAAACGTTCTTCTAGAGTCACCTCCATCCATCAACTTCTCCATCATCACCTTCTTCTCCTCAAGATATGATCGGTCCGTCGGCTTTTACACTGCGTTGTCCCTAGCGATTTTGCGAGATAGCTGAGCTGGTACAGTTTTAAGTATTTCTCATGAATTATCTACAAATTCATATGAACACGGATGTAAATTTTTGATTTAAAAATGTATAATCACGATAGTTTTTGGAGCAAATTACAACGATCAATTGCATTAATAGTTTTTGGAATATTTATATTGTTTGCCTACCTTCGATCTTCTTAACATTATGTATGAGAAGGTCGCGAGAGGGCGCTGGTGCAGGGGACAGTTCTTCAGCGGGCGGCGGAGGATCGACCGGGGGATCTCCTTCCTCCTCTTCGAAATACCAGTCATACTGGAACAAAACAGAAAATCAGAATACGTACAGAACTTCGACATTCAATTCAATACATGCTTACTAATTCAAAGTTACAGAATCATTTCAATTAACTGGTAGGAAGCCAACTTTTGCAAGTTTTAGTTAGTTCGACCTTCGCTTCTGCAAGAAATTTCTGAATTTATTTGCCAGTGGACACAGAGCTTAAAACTTTTATACAAGGTGTAAACATTAAAATTAAGGCAAACTTAAATCACAGGTAAATTAAGGCAAACTTAAATGTTAATTAAAAAAAAAAGTTATATTTCGAAGGATGTTCATTCTATGACTGTGTGTCTGTACGACACCTGATTATCGAAATCTGAAAACGGTAGATTCCTGGTTATGCTAGGAGTTTTGAAGCAGGTGACTTAAAATCAACCCAAATACTGAGTATCACGGTCTCGGAACTACGGAATTTGATTATTACTCGGCAAACCTAGATAATAATTTATTTAGTGTTTTTTATTCGCTGTATACAAAAAAGATCTATTATCTATCTAGATGTCAATAAATTGTTATAGGCGTTTCAATTTGCCAATTATTGGCAATTTCTGTTGATAGGCGTTAAATTGCATGTAAGAGGCTGTTCTGAGTGAGCGTTTGTATACTTACGTGAGTTAGGAAAGATTCAATGATCCGGCATTGACTGGACATATCGTTGACCATCGCCAGCATATCGTCGCTGGCCGCGCGGACCAACGTCGGCCCAAACACGATGGCCAAGTTGCGCGCCTCCATCTTGTTGTAGGCGGAATGCGCAACAACCCGCCGTAAGTGTTGAATAAGGTACTTGAGTGTTTCATAATGTGCTTCGGGCAGCGCGCGAACGAGACGTCGCAACTCCCGTGCTCTCTCTGGCGACCGGTCAGCGGCTGGAATCACATATGAATTACAAAATGTAAACAATAACATGTTTTGATGCATTCTTCAAAAGTAATAGCTACTTATAATAAATGTTGTTGAAATTCGAGAGGAAAATCAGAGCAATAATATTCTGCGAAGGGCAAGATTTTTATAGAAAACCATCTTCAACAGCCGTAAAGTCCACAGCTGGATTTAGGCTCCTCCTTTTAAGAGTGCAATGACGAACGATCTTGGGCCACCTACATCTATCGACATCGGCTGCGTTGTCGATTCTGCAAGCAAAACGACCTTCCCATTGCCATTTCTCCTTGTTTACTCTAAAAGCTACGACGGCGACTCACCTATAAACGCAGGGTATAGATCGGCCGTCAGCAATGGATCTGGCAATCTACGCAGATAAGCCTTCAGCAGACTGGAGGCGACGTGAACATCTGCCCATCTCGCATCGCCTTCCGGTGGGGGCTCGCCTCTGTCCAATGCCGCCGCCAATGCTGCGACGCCGGCCGCGTTGCCGGGTACTCGGTACACGCCCACTGTGCGGAGACCGAACGACTGGAACGAAATCAACTCAGTTTTAATCTTGTCACAGGATTTACATTTCATAAAGGTCATTAGCAAAAATTTCGTGATCCTCTTGTAGTAAATGGATTAAGAATTTGTTTCAGCGAAGCCACAAAGTGGCAGCTGCTATTTTTGGCTTTGCTGTTTTTTTACACAGCAAAGCCAAAACATGACAGATATGGCGAAAAATTTGCCCTTATAGTTTCGTCATTTCCGTCTGTGCGTTATATGTTTTGAGTACCTACCTAATTTTTTGGTTGCCCCTATTAGTTCGGTCACCAAGGTGACAATTTTTTTTAGGTCTAAGGTCACAGCTTAGAGGGTCTGAAGAAGTCTTGCATTTTCTAAACTTGTTAATGATATAATTATGGCCTAACTCATAACGCTATTCCTTAAACATTGTTCAAGATCAGCTTATCTTAGCTTCTTAAAGCTGTCCCCTATAACTGATGGTCACCAAACAGTGGTAAGTAAGGGCACTACTTGAAGCATTGTTTATCATTGGACAGATTTTTATGTGTATAGCAGTTAAGGGGCTAAGGGGCTAAAGCCGAAAAAAGTAGTTGGGAAAAGCTAAGTCCATACCTCCACAGCGTTAGCGGGCAGAGTGACCGCTCGTGGTACACAAGGGTTCTCAGGGTCCGATGGGCATCTTTCGATCGGTGCCCCAAGCCAGCCGGTCACTGCCGGTGTGGCTGGAGTGTTGGTACCGCCGTGCATTCGTCGCAACTGCTTCGCCATACGACCCTTCCATGTCTTGTTCTTCGGCGATGATGGTAACGTTGGTGTCGGAGGACCTGGTTGATAATTATTGGTCAGTAAATCTAAGACAGTAAGGCAGATAAAGCAGGATTTGAAATGCTTATTTAAAGCAGGATTAGCTTCAGCCATTTACGCCTCTAATCACAGAAGAATGATAGAACAGCTTGGCTCAGGCATGCGCCTGACCAATTCTAATTGGCCCCATTTTCGGATCTTCATCATTCAATTTACAAGCTTACCAGTTGGCGATCTATTTCTGCCGATCTTCTTGCTTCTTTGAGGTGGTAGAGGTGAAGGGCAGTCAGGTGCAGTGGTTTGGGTTGGAGGCGCAGATGACGGTGCACTTGGCATTGAGTCCGCTGGCGGGGGTTCCGCTGAATGTCTTCGTAACGCCGCCAGCCATCGCTGCGCGTCTGCTGCTCCTTCAGCCTGGAAGAAGACATCGCACATGTAACCTGAGGAGTTAATGCGGACATTTGTGAAATCATTTCAAAATGTAAACGGCTGCGGCGAGGCCTTGTGGACCCCATTGAATTCCATTCCTGTTCGGAAACAATATGTGAATTTTTATGAAAATAAAACCTGCATTTTTGGATTCTTGAAGAACAATCCAATCCATGCGAAAACTTTTTCCATAGTTTTGTCAAAAGTCCCATTATCTTGAAGAACTGTTCTGAGACCGAATTATTACAAATTTTCTATAAATTTGTTTTAGGAATATTTTTTTCGTACCTGTAGCAATAGTTCAGCACCAGCCGCAGTGGTGACCCTCACAACATGCTTCCGCTTAGTGTAATCATCTGCCAATGCTGCGAGTGAGTAGCGTACATCCAGAGTATCTCTGGACCCTGGTTGGGCTTCAGTGCCGGATCCGCTTACAGCGCCGGGGCTCTGAGGGCAAAATAAGTTATTGGTCAGAAATATTATCGTCGTTGGGCGATACTTTAACTGCATGCGATTTTTACCCGCAACACGAAAGGTCGACGCAAAATGTGTTTGGGGTCACACGTCGTTTGCGTTTGTAGCGTGCTTGCCAGTTTGATCTACCAATACCTACTCTCCGAAACGGCGAAACCGATTGTACGATCAGCGAAAGTTTTAAAATAAGTTTTATGGTCACACTTTTATAAGGGGGCCTGCAATAGATAATGGAATACACAAGTCGAAGGTTTTTAGGTAAATTTATGGCCACACGTCTTTAGGGCCCCCCTGCAAAAGATGATGAAATAGATAAGTCGATTTTATGTTGGTAATTTTTTTTTTATTACTTGTTAGGATGCTATGCTATCAGCTAGCGCACTTGGTTCCTGGAAGCATGACATGAACCATACAGTACAAACTGGGTTGGTTAGGTACCTAACTATTCAAGTGTTATTAAAGTACGTACCTAAGTAAAATTATATTTGGCACAAATTTTGCTCCAATAAGTAAGAATAGTCGGTTTTGTCAATGAATTCGGGTATTTTCGCTCGAATCAACGCTACAGCACAATAAAAAGTGCCGGCTGAGTTTACAATGAGACATTATAATTTTAAGCTTTGCGTAGGCGTGAAAATTTCTCTGTAGTATGTATATACAGATTAATATTCACATGAAGTACCTACATGAAGTGGCCATCCGCCAGATAAACAGAATTAAACACTGCAGTCTCTAAACAATCTGATGTTTGGAAATATGAAATCGCACTAACCGTGATGCCATTACCAATCCATCTTTGACGGCTGGTTTGAAACGAGATATCGACAAAGAGTGCTCCCGCGGCGACACCGCTCACGAAAAATAAAAAATAAACATTTCTAACTTTCACCCTTAATTATAAGTATTTTAAAGTGAATAAGCGTGAATCAGACAAGTGCTTAAATATGCTCACGTTTTCTTCTCCATTATCTTTATGTCTGCGACATTAATCAGACAAGACTTGCCGACACAAACTGGGTCTGCGGTGAGTTGACCAAGAAAAACATTCGATCTTTTTAACAGCGGCCATTTGCCACCGTTTTTCTGGCTTGTCTATTGTTCTTGAGATGCAAAAATAGATTTTTATGAAGATACGAATCTTGCATTGTAGCTCATTAGCTTCCGCGCATTTTGCGGTTGTGTGCAAAATAAATAACACTGTTTATTTTGCGATGCGTGAATACGTCCCAAGATTTATGGATTTTAGAACAATATCCATGCGGAACCAACTCACAAATAATTACTGGCGTCATAAATTACTGACAAACTTGAACTGGCAACCAGTAGATACAGCTCAAAACAATGAAAACAAGAACTATCTAAGACAAAGATTATTGCAATGTAATTCCATTTGAATAGCTAACTGGCTGCTACCATTGACTTATCCGGACCCCGGAGGCAATCAGAGATGAGATGATGTGTGGTTGCAAGCAGGAAATCGAAAGTGCGGTCGCGTCTTCCTAGCGCGTGCTCCATTCTCACGTTATCACCAGAGGAAACTAGTTTTCTAATGATTTATATCACTCAATTTGTATATTTTATGTCTCCACTTATTATGTTGATACCTACTTATATCAATAGATTATAATTACTTAAGTACGTTTTTCACAAAAAAGTTCCGGCACGATATTCGAAGCTCTATCTTCAAATATGCTTTCTTAGAACTCATTTTGTAAAAATAATGGCACGAATGCGGTCGGTAGCTGAGCAGTTCGTGTTGCGATACTATCTCAGGCCACGGAGTTTGATTTGAGCGAAAATACGGTCATGCTTTCAAAAGGCTCAAAATTGCATCGATAAGAATCGACCATTATTATTATGCTCGACCCACATGCCGGTTTCCGTATGTGTAATACCGAAAAGACCGTCTGTCCGACGACAACATTACGCGATCGTAACCTATTCACATCAAATGTAATTAGAGGGTCAGCGTCTCGTCAGAATTGGCACAGTGATGTAATGTTGCTCACAATGTGCCTTTAACGGTGCGCGCCTACACAATTAGCAGTTCTTGTAATGAGGATCCACTGATTAGACTACCGGTGCCGCTTGTGTAGAAAGTAAAGAAATTCGAAATTGACCCGATAAAAGCACCTGCGGCGGTTCTATCGATGGTAAGTAATAACATATTACTTGTAGGTCAACTGCCTAACCTCTCAATAAAAATAATTGTGAGGCGTGCGATGTGACGCGCATTGCTAGAGAGAAATTAAGTTTTTATGATAACGACTTTCTGACATTGCCCCAGATGGGAATGGACGGTGAAGATGGATTGATTACTGATATAAATTCCTTAACGATCTCCGAAAGATCTTTGTATAGTTAATGTGTGGAATAACTCTGCGACGCGAATATATGCAGTCTTATAGGACTTCCCATGTAAAAAAAAATACGCCGTTTTTTCGTGGTCCCATTATTTTGTCCCATTAATGGGACCACAAGGGAGAACTATTTCTTGTAGTCACATATATCAACAATCAATCCGATAAAGTAACATCATGTGATGTATTAAAACTACCGAGAAAATAAACTATTTCAGACTGCATATATCACGAAACAGAAGCGATCGTAAAAGCTCACCAATATATTGGTGTACCACAGAGTCATGTTTTGGCTTAAATCCACAAGCGTCATGCGTGATACGACACGATGGTCATTGTCACATGTTGGCACCGGGCACTTCTCGCACAATGCACTCAAATCACTCCATAACAATACAGAAATTCACTACATTTATCGTTCCAGCAGATACACAAAAATTCACGAGGGCATTGGCTCCCCCATGGTTTACGAACTTCCGAAAGATCACCGCGATGAATGACAGGGGTCGATTTTGAGTATTCCGATTGGAGAGTAAATATAAATCCATCAATATCCCGAGATCGAAGCGATTCAGTGTATAACAGAAGATGTGAATAATAAATTTGCGGAAGCATTAGCGTCCGGGCAGCGCTCGCGCACGTCTGAAGGACTATGGCTCTAAGTCGCGTCTGCGCAAAGAAAAGAAAGTGTTCCCGCGCAGACTCTGAGACGTCTGCCAAATTGTCGTTTTCACGGTTCGGAAATTAATGTTTTTTCCTAACCAACCATTCGCTACAATAGTGCACACACTTTTACTTTTTAGAATTTATGGAAAACAATAAGTAAGCGAAGCAAAATTTTTCCTTTGATATATCTTGATATGATTTCTTTTTTTACTGAGAAAATCAGGAGAATGATCAATTTATTTTCACTCACGTCTGGTGACAAATATAAAAAAATACAACCACAACGTCTACATGGTATATAGAAAAACCAAAGCTTTAGTGTCGAGCAGTCACGGGACAAAAAAATATTCAGCAAATGTCTACAGGAAAGAAACAGCTTTAGGTAGGTTCACGTGGAGTGTGCTGTGTACCATAGAGGTAATTAAAATGGTGTGTAGTTTCTTCGCAATTCTAGGCTGTGGTTTCATTCGTGCACTTCCCACAGCATTTATCTCCCAGTTCCTAGATCCGGGTAGACATCAGTTTGCAAAGTGATTTATAATTTATTTGCAGTCGTGTCTCGAAGTCGTGAACAACCGTGTCGCTAACTTCATCCGATGATCGGACGCACCGCGTGCTAATCGCGATTTGTCATACTTTCTTGCTCTCAACTCAGGGTTATCAACGCCTTCGATAATCCCATTTTTCCTCATGTCCTCATAGTCCGTAATGACATAAAATTAAGATTAATCTTCCAGCCAAATTTTTTCAAGAAAAACTCACGTTTTCCAAGAAACTTTCCGTCGGGATACCGTATTTCAGTCAACAGTGTTATTTACACAGTCATTTTCTTGTTGCATTAAGCGACAACCCTTTCGTTTTTGTCGTAAACTTGTCATTGACCTCAGATATAAGATTTTAGAGCTTTCTTAAAGATAATATAAAAATTGCGTCGATTTTAATTTGGCCAAAGAACTGTGATGATGACACCAGTGATAGATCACGGTTTGCATAATGACGTTATTGTTCATCGGATATTTATTTTATGAGCGCGGCAATGATCCTGCTATAATCAATTCAGGTTACGCAAATAGG
The DNA here is from genome assembly GCA_958496245.1 of Perizoma flavofasciatum. Taxonomy (NCBI): domain Eukaryota; kingdom Metazoa; phylum Arthropoda; class Insecta; order Lepidoptera; family Geometridae; genus Perizoma; species Perizoma flavofasciatum. The sequence goes on along the minus strand of OY292425.1, from coordinate 3,088,002 downwards.
CTATCAATCATATACGTAATAGAAAACAACATTAGTTCGTATTGCAGACATTTCGGATAAGAGCAAACCCTGGCAGACGAGTGAATGAATGACTGCAAATTTAAGCTGCGCATCGAATTGATCCAGTCTTAGATCGATAGTTGTATAAACACCACTTTCAGTAGATAAATATCAGTCGAACACTTGTTTCCGTAATATTTGCACTTCTATTTACGTAACTCCAGTTATCTTTCTAATAGGTAGTTTAGGCTAACTTTATGTTGTAACTGCTCATCGTTGCTAAAAGGCGAATAAACAAAGAAAGCTTAGCACAGGTGACTCAGCATCAGACGGGTCAAAGAAATAACTTAAAGTACCTAAGAGCCTCAATTCGGTAATGTAATGAGTCAACTATCCTTACACTAGTTGTTCGCCATGAACTGAGATCTCGCAAAGTACAGTTTTTACCTGAGTACCGAAACCCCATAGTTCCGATTAAGATTAGTATTCGAACTACAACATTCTATTAGTATAATCTCATTAGTATAGTAGTCATTGCCAGGCGGAGGTAGGGCTATAATTAATTATAAAATGTGATATCTACGACCGCCTGAGACGCAGAAGGTTGCGGGTTCGATTCCCGCGCGGGACAAATGTTTGTATCTACAAATATTTGTCTCGGGTCTGGGTGTTTTCTATGTATAATATGTATGTATTTACAAAATGTAAGTAGTATATCAGTCATGTAGTGCCCATTACACAAGCTCTGCTTACTTTGGGGCTAAATGATGCTGTGTGAAAATGTCTAGCATTATTTATTTATTTTATAAATAATATAATATATCGTGTTAAAATTAATCTAACGTTACATAAGCTCAAATGTGTCAAGAAGACGAGACAGTCGCTAGACACTTAAATTGTGATTTTAAGATTTCAAGTAGCAAGTGTTGAGTTATTGTTTATTGTTTTGAAATCATTCGTCACTTATCTTGAGTCATCTGAACCCTAAGTGTAGCATTGTATCGTACGCAACTTACTGCTCTCCAGCGTGAGTAATCTTTATGATTTCAAATCTACTTTCATAATTACAATAAATGTGATGCCCATTTCTGCTTTCTACTTGACGTCCTGTGATTTTCATATTAACAGGCCTACCTAATGGGTATCCGGCGATTTGCTTGTTAACTAGTCGTCAGCATGTGGAACGGCCTCTTTCTTTCCTGGACTTGCTGTTCGGACTCGAATTATTTGATTGCTCTATCTTTCCTTTTTAACACGAACGAACAATTTTAAAAACAGTACAGTTTTCTCAATAAACATTTCTACCTACCATGAAATAGTGTAATCATCAGGTTGTGATTTCGGAAACTAGATCAGTTTAAGCAGTCAATGAGCTCATCCCGAATCATGCAGATCTGCGTTACGTTCAATTACGTCAGGTACCGACGTCATACCAGCATTTGGGTCAGTTTGTCCATACACCCAAGTTTTATAACCTATTTTATTCTATTTATATCGTTATTGTTGGAATGTAGAGCAGATTATGTGAGCAGCGATATTTGAATGAGATAAATATGAATTTTGAGCTTTGGCTACCCTAATCGTAGTAAAATCTGATTGATGACGAAATACTCATTCACCAATGTAGAATTTGAATGAATCCACTCCGTTTATTTCACAGACTGTTAGAGATTTGTCATTTCATATAATCTTTGTTTATTTTATGAAAAGCGTGGCATAACAATTGGTTACAGAATTTACTTTCATTCATTGCCAAAACCTTTTTGTAACGATCAAAACACGGCTTATAAATAAATATATAATAAAAAAAAATGGCGTAGTTGTTTTAAATTTTTGTTCTATTTCATAGAAAAAATATAAATGTGCTAGGTGAAAGTTCAGTAGAGCTTGCGATAGCGGTAACTATCAAAGCGGGACCAACTCCAATGTTGAAATTACAAAATAACCGTTAATACATATTATGGATATCTGCTCGATTTACAAAATCATAATGAGGATACAGTGCTTTAACAAAATTGTGTAATTTAGTTGCAGATGAAGACGATACTTGTGCAAAATTTCGATGCCATTATATTTCACAGATTCCTTTAGAATTTGGAATTTTCACGTGTGAGTACTATTCCGACCTCAAAATGCAGTAGTCCAGCACGAGCACGCATCATCGGCGGTAGATCGCGCGGAAAGCATGTCTCTTGATGACTTCATTATAACCGTCTGGGCTGTGCATGACCATTGTCTAACGAGAGGATTAATAGGGCATGTCGAGAATGTTTACTGTGATGACAGTAGTTATAAATGTTCAACTGTCTTCCGAAGTGTAAGTACCTATTACAACACATCTAATTTTATTATTAAATGGGACTAGAACCAAATTCAACGTTATTGTCGTTGTTGCTTACGGGTTAACAAACTTATTCTGATTAACTTCTAAGAACAGAGTGTTTATTAATTTTGTACATTATGTAAATATGTGGAATAATTTTCCTTCGATTCGCTTTTCTGATGTTTAGAATCTGTACACGATATTTGCTCACCAATTTAAGAATTTTCTGTTATATGTGAGTACCGATATATGTGAGTATATCTGTTATATGCGTGAGTATCGGTAGAAATAATAAGAAATAATATTTTTTTTACTACACAAACAACATGGAGTGCCGCAAGGCAACCGCAGAATGCTATGATGTCTTGTTAATTATATCGTGAACCCAAATCGAGTCGATCACAATAAATGCACATTTATTTTCAATCACAATTAAGTTACCTACGTAATCGGTGCAGGTAATCTGATACATGCATGAATCACGGAACGCCCTGAACTATAATAAATATGCAATTATCGATAGAAAGTCAGCATCGGCAAATGTCCGTCTACCCACTCGTCTATTCAGAGACTTCATTGATGCAGAAAGACCAGGATGCGTCAGTAGGCGTGATTGTCTTAGGAAACTCAGGTATCTATGTGCGACTGTGTAACTGATTTGTTGAAGAAAATCTAGTCAAGTTTGGCAACAAACATAGTTTTGCTGACGTTAATATAGATTTGACGTTCCGAGCACTCGAAATAGATTTATGAAAATAATACGATACTTACGGTCAGAATACGAGAGACCTAGCAATATCTACGCACTAGACTAGGTAGGTGGACTATGCCTGTACCTATAGCTTTAGAATGTGAAATTATCCTTATAAACTGATATGTATACAGAATATTCTGGAAAGATGTGTTGTTTTCGAGTCTTAAACTATAGCCACTCTCCAAAGTTTTCCAAGAAAATCCATACTATTTCCAAGTCTGTGCTAGGTATGACCGTGCGTTGACCCCGGCAGTGCAGTGGACGCGCTTGCACATTGCAATGTGCGTGTGCGCATAGACAAGCGATTGTGAGATCAACGATTGACAGTAAACAGCACAGCGAGATGCGTAATTGCGATTATTTCCCATTTAAGAGAATGGGCACAATAAACTTTATGGAGGAGTTATTGCAACTCTATCAGCCACTGTACCTTACTTACTTTATAAGATTTATTGTATTGTTTAATAAAACTGAAGGAAGAAGGTTCAGAAGATTGGAATTAATATTTATTTTAAAGCTTTAACGAATTTACATAAAACATAATTAATTGGAACCAATTGATACGGTAATGCTTTCAAAGTGTGTTAAATTTGCGGCGTCGAATAAAAGGCCAGCTGAAAAGCTTACGATTTTATAACATCTCATAAACAGTATGTTACTTGTCAATATCTTCTAATACTTACAAACAGCTTACTCACGTTTCGTCGAAGCAGACACTCGGTCTGCGCGGCCGGGCCATGTGGTGTACTCGCTTTGCCTTATTCGACTACTTGTGCAATTACTTCATGTTGTTTTGATCAAGCGTTCCTCTGCTTCGAGTTCAAAGCTCGAAAAGGTGGTCCATAGTGTAATATCAATGTATAGCTACAGAGACAGAGACCTAATTAAAATGCAAGATCATAAGGAGTGGAACTTACTGGTAAAAGACGTGGAATAGGAAACGAAAGATTTTAAGATTTATTGAAACAGAAAGCTATTGAAAATTGGTTGAACACAAAATAGAACAACAACAATTTTGAAGGTTAACCGAGGGTAGTAGTACTGAGCAGTAAGAGGTTTCTCCATCCTACTATTTACCCACGTATTCAACCGTAGAGTAACTGTTAAGACATAATTGTATGTATGTGCGTGAACTTAATGGTGTGTAAGTATGTAGGCCTACCTGTAAGTAATTAGCAGCACGCGAGATCGGTAGCCTGATAACGGACATGGGTATAGGAAATGAGAATTCGATCAATTCGTGTTTGATTAAGAATTGATTAGTCGAAATAGAGGCTGTTTGGGATCTTTTAAAAGTTCAAGGATTTAATACCGAGCTGAAATCGATAACCTCGGTAAGTCACCACCTATATTGAGATTTAAATCAATTTAAACCAGAAGTATGATATAATCTGTCCACTTGAACTAATCAAACATACAAATTATCTGCAGATAACAAACGAACCAGTAGTTTTGTAAAATGTTAGCATTGAATTAAGATGTGATATTATCTACGAGTTGTCCCTTGTCAATAAGGACACGCTCGTTACTGCAAAATGACGACAAAAACAAGTCACTTAACAATTTAAACGGTGTATAAACATGTCTAATAGTTTATAATGAGCTTAGCGTTCCATCTTGAGGAGTACAGCATTCGTTCTTGGAATCCAGCACACATGTTCACGATCTCAGAACTGTCAGACAGACGGACGCTTGTACAATGTAGAATAGCTAAGGTAGAACACTGATCTGATGGGCAGATATGTCAGAGTATGTAGACCGAATGACTCGACAGATTCATGTAAAGATATTCTGATATGCACAGACGGGGAATAAAAAAAACGTACTTTCCTGAACTCAAAGTGATTACTTATGAAACTAGTTTTAATACATACCAATTCATAGAAAAGCTTGGAGATAAATTGCCGGAGTTTTCTCTTTAATGCATCGAAAGTGCATATACCTACATAAAATTTGATGTGCCGATCTATCGAGTAACGTTAAACTTTAACTATGAGCGAGAGCAATCAAGATTTTATAAACAAAATCATACGAATTATGAATTTATGGGTGTCCCCGCTCCATTAGACATCAAACTCCCCGTCGCCATAAACGTTTAAATCAATTATTTAATTTGAAATATCAAAGCGAGAATGGGTCAATGGCAGTCGCATAACTCGCCATAAACTATGATATTTTCGAAATCCCTGGAATAGTTGGGTGTTAAGAAATCACTATCGTATGCCAAGGAGTTGTAATAAAATTATATGTAATGTGATGTAGCGGCCTGATGGACGTTTTGTTTATGAGGGTCGGCGCCCGTGCCATTGCGAAAGAATTTAAAATTCGTATAGCCACTGTGTGGCAATCCACGTACGCCACTGGTAGTGAAGTATACTATTGTTATGTGAATCATACACCGCAACTGACAGTTCAACTTTTATAGTAAATTAACATAAGTAGAGCCAGGGAGGATCTGTTCTCTTTGTATATTTTTGAAGTTCTAAGAAACGGTATTTCGATAAGATTTTTATGTCAATAGGAAACTATTTCCAAATAAAAGAACCCACCCAGAAGAGGGAAATCTGTAAAAGACATGCTAGTTGGTAGATATCCAAGAAAGCTCTATAAACGCCTTTTTGGCCAACATCACGACGTCTGACATGAGTATGAAAAATATTTCAACAGTTGCTCGGATCGCGAAAGTATTTGCATTCCCTGTTGTAAATAGCGTTCTCAACGGGAGTCCGCAAGCTTTCAAAATCCATTAGCTGCCTTTTTTAAATTAGTTTAAAAAGCAATTTGTTTGTTTGTTTTGTAGTTCACAGACTTTGTAAATCATCAAACCATGTCCGACTATGTATAATTAGGTGAAGTTATCTCGATAAATATAGTTCAGGCAGCGGTATGTGATCGATTATATTAAGGTAATATAATCGATCACATACCGCACACAAATCAACATCCGCATTTGACTAGATCACCAAAAAAATCTCTCACTGATTAGCAATTTGATACTTCAAAGTGATGCCATAAACAAAACGGCATACAAATTGTTATGGACCCGATAATGTCGCCTACGGTTTCGGATTTCATGACATAACTGGGGTCGTTGATGCCATAAACAAACAAATTGGATAAATTATATACCGTTTCTAGAGAACAAGTTTTAATATTGTTTCGTTATTTTGCTTCCGAGCTTTCTATCGAGCAGTTTTTTTCTAATTTTGCCTCTTCCAGCCTAAACTGAGATAAATGGATAGAGAATCAGGATTAAGGAAAATTGGAGCACACCAATTTAGCTAAACGGTCTGTTCCTGTTTTAAAATGTATACTCTAATTAGATACACCAGGCCCGCGATGATTTTGGATGGCACGCGCGTCCACAAAATAACAATATCAATATCTGTATATAATAGATACATTTTAAGCTCGAACGTTTCAAGGATGCATAACTATTGCGTGGCAGGATTGATTTGCAGGTGGATCACGCACGACCGCCGACTCCATGGCGTCATATCCTCTACTGAATTGGACACGAAAATTAATAAAAGAACTGTGTGCGGCAATGTGCGGCAACTTTGGCGCATCGTTGTTGAATTGCTGATTATAAGAACTAGTTGTCTTGGATTGAATGGAATATAAGAAAGCCAGTTTGAATCTGTAAATCACATCAGGAGCAATGTTTTCCCGTCCCCTTTGACAAAGCATTCCCGTCTTTGACTAATTATAAATGATAGAGCTTTTATTTGGCGTAGGTTCATAGGAAATACTTATTTAAAATCAGTATACGTTTACGAACAGCAGTTATAACCGCAAACTCAATTTTCAATCCCAAAAGATGGAAACCGTCAGCTTCAAGGGCCTGGGATGTTGGATGAATGCATAGGAGCGTCAGCCATTTCTGTCATATTGGCAGGTACGGTCTTATCTGGCTGTCATCTCTCGCCCATTCGTGGCATAGACATGTGACCTCACTAGGCTGCACTCGAGGCCAGCTCAACCTTTTCTTGATGCGAGTTTTGTATGTGTTCGATGAACATCTATAGGCTATCGATAGGTTCAAGGCGCGTTGTGGGAATATCTTGACGAACGTCAATTGTTTTTCGTTATTTTAAGACCTGCTTTAGCATTTTTGGAACGAAGCTTAATCACGATTCGATCCTTCGATATGAATACATATTTTAATAAAGCTCTTTCAAATGAATTCAAAAGGTATTCCTTAATTTCTTTAAATGAAATAGTTCGCCCTTTTTACCTAAATGAATAATTGTTACTTCGAGTCCACTGCCCGCATTATGGTAGCAGTCAGGCTCAACTCTGACGTTTTCCATTTTAAAGTAGAATATGAAAAGCCTTTTCCGAGGCAGTCAACTTTATTTAGAGGGTTAATGGCCCACTTTATAGATACAGTCTTATAAATATTGAAACAATCGCCATAAAAGGCGAATTTTCATATTTGACTTTGACAAGGACGACGACCTCTAGAAAACTTCGACGAAGGCTTTTATGTAGCACTATGAAAATAAATTATTAAGCACCATAAAAATGACTAATTTCAGCAACTTGATCACAAAAGATAATCGTTTTATGAATTAAGAATGATAGACCATTGATTCTTAAATATCTAGTCAGGCTTCTTTTTTTCTGCATTAAAATACAATTCATTTACGTGGGAAGTATAATTTGAAATGAATGGTTTATATTTTTAAAATAATAATTTTAAATTAATAATAATAATAAGATTAAAAATAAATAAAGAGGAATAATAATGCTGGACATTTTTTCACACAGCATCATCTAGCTCCAAAGTAAGCAGAGCTTGTATTATGGGAACTACATGACTGATATACTACTTATATACTTTTTTTTGTAAATACACACATATTATACATAGAAAAACACCCAGACCCGAGACAAATATTTGTAGATCTTACAAACATTTGTCCCGTGACAGGAATCGAACCCGCAACCTTCTGCGTCTCAGGCGGACGCCCACTGTGCCACAGAGGTCGTCAATATTTGCATAATATTGTGTATAACAATGGAAACTTTCGAAAAGAATCATTGTTTGAGACGACAAACGATGGCAAAATTATGTTTTTCAATTCCATTGTCCCATTGACTAACGTTAATAATAAATGCTCACTAAACTATAATTATTTGCATAATGGTGTGGCACATTGATGATCAGTGCTTTACCCATAGAGCATACGTGTAAGGCTTACAACACTCGACAATTGGGCCGTAATAATCGGGGAGAACCACACTAACCATCCGTTGGGTAATCGGCCTTTTCGAGGTAGGGTTACCATCATATTTTATGCAATAACGGCTTTTTGATTTGGTGCCTACAAAAGATAAAATCCCATTCTGACGACCAACGTCTGATTTATTTTCAACAAATAATTAGGTTATTTTAATTCAGTATGTTTCATTATACAACAAGCCATTACGAAAGAAAATGCAATTAACTGGCAACCCTTGTAATGTAGGTGAAGAAAACCGCAAACGTTAGAAATCGCGGACGTGTCTACTCTGCGTATTAAATGGACGAGCTGCTGGTAGGAAACTCGAACTCTCAAACCGATGTTTGAGGTTGAATGAAAATTATACACATGAGTTCAATGAAACATCAACTATTCTATGTATTTTGGATCATTATCATCAGCTTTATGGCGATGAACACACTGTGCAACAGGGTTAGGTTTTCATATTGTAAAAACGGGAATTTTCACGTATTGCACTATCGGTGAAGGTACCGACTAAGTTTCGACTCATTCCGAGAGTCTTCATCAGGGTGAGTAGTCGCGACTTTCTCCTTCCGCGTCGTGCCGTGCACCACCTTAGAAACTTAGTCGGTGCCTTCACCGATAGTGCAGTACGTGAAAATTCCCGTTTTTACAATATGAATAGTCAAGTTCAAGATAGTTTTTGGAATAAAAAGTGTTAGGTTTTTTTGATAAACTAATTTTAGATTCATACATGATTTCAGAGATAATTTCAGTTCGCATAATATGTATGCATTTACAAAAAGAATTATAGGTAGTTTATCAGTCATGCAGTTTCTATATTACAAGCTCTGCTTACTTCGGGGCTAGATGATGCTTTGTGAGAACGTACATCATTATTATTATTATTATTATTTTAAAGGTTCTAGGACTATCAAGTGGCCGATATGTAGTAGTAGTGGATGTATCATATAAATCATGAAGTAAATACTCGCCTCTTGTCTTGTTCAGACGATCTAGGTCCGTAAGTCTACAGTCACGTATATTTATAAATTGTTAACCTTTAGAAAATAACAGGATCGAACGGATATTATGATAGGCAACTGATACATTTTTATTACAAAGCAACTTTATTGCAGGAAACACATGTAATGTTCTCCTTCAACAATTCTTGCTCGATAAAAAATCATTTGTTTTTTAAATAGTAAAGTTCTACTTTTGTTGGGTATTCTAGGATTGAGAAACCCAACACAAGCTAAACCCAAAAGCAAGGTCCTAAAGTTCTGAGTTCGTATCTGAATTCAAACGTGATTATATCGTGGTTAAAATCGTAAAATCCTTTAAGAAAAATAATCGTTTACCTACTTTGGTACTTTGGTTCCGCAAAATCGAAAATCAATAAACCAAAATAAATAACTTGACTTTTCTTTAAAAATAAGAAGGTACTTAAGTGAGAAATGTTGTTGGCCGCCAATAAGGCCCAATGCCCATTGTTGAACTTATACTGCCTAGGCCGTGCAGTCGGGTAAGGTCTAGGGTTATTTATTGCATTTGACAACCTAGGATAAAGGTACCTAAGTAGCCAGGTCAATTGTATAAAAAAAATACTAATGGAGCTTTTTTTTAGAATTTTTACAACCTACCAACCCATTGATAAGACTTCATAACACCTGGTAATATCATTTAGATAAACCATGCTGTTTGAGCACCATTATAAAACCCTGGTTTTTAAGGGCCGTTAGACACATTGCATTTACGAAATAATTAATACGTGTTTATAACTATAACTATATATATAATTAACTCTACTATAGTTAGACACTTCCCATATCGTCATAAAAATGATACGATTTTTGATGCCCCGCAACACACGTAGAACTTTTTTGCTATTTCCAATGAATATCGTTAACATTATTTAAGTGTATGGTGGAAACCGTAACCGCGACGGAGAATGCGGCAGATTCCTAAAAACCTGGATTGAAGGCAAATACGAGGTTTCTACCGCATCACTGTGGCATTTTATCGAGAACGGTGAAGACATGGAAAACTTGAAACAACCTCAGTGAAACTAGAGGTATTAAAAAAAATCGAGGCCAAAGCTTTTACTTACTTTTATTCCTAAAAGTACTGTGACAAAAGTTGTAAACGAAATTAAAACAATGGTTAGTTACCTCCCAGCAATTGTAAATTTTCAAGTCGAGCCTGGTCTCCGTTAAAAAGGGCCCTATAGCCTTTACCAATTCCTTGAACAGTCGTTTTTGTCGTAGCTCAAACAGTGTTATCGTCAACAAACGCTGGGACATTTGCGTTCCATCGATATGTGATGGAATTTTGGGTGTTTACATATTACCAGTATGTCAACTACCTTTTTGACCTTATCTCGAAGTCTTTTTTTATTTCGTAGACGTTTTAGTCGTGGAATGCATACTACTTGCAAAAACACATCTGAGTATGTCCATCATGGACAATACAATCGTGAGCGAGTTGGTTAGTCAATGTTGTTATGTCGATTTTGAATCTAATCAGAAAATATTTCTTACATCTTAAACACTATTAAAAACTGATGGTAACATTAAATTGGTGTATTTGTATGTTATACAAAATGTGATCGAGATTTTAGTATACAAAATGAGGAAAAAAGTTGAAAAGTTGAAGAAATTCCTATCAAATAAAATGTACCTAACAAATGATAACCTCGAAATTTGAGAAATGAAAATAAAAGACGCCCACGCGTCTAATGTCAGGGTTACCATTAGATTAGACGGTGGAATTTCACACACCTCACAATACAACACTACAAGAAATAATATAAATAATTTGTTATGGAGCTGCCATTGTTTTGATATACGTAACGTATAACGATTATGATTCACTTTCACTTTTACGATTTGATGTTAGGAGAAAAACGAGCTGATAAAATACAAGAAAATGACAACCTCGGTGGCGCAGCGGGTTAGTAGCTGGCTGAGATTTAAGAGATGCGGTTCGATTCCCGGTGCGGGACAATAAAGTAATAAGGTAGGTATGCATGTTCTGCAGATATTAGTTTCGGTACGGTACTGATACTAGTAGTTCATGATAGACACGATACAGGGAATCAGAACTATGTGTGTGACTAAAGGTATACTAACAAGTACTTATTATTAAAAAGAAAAGTATATATTTGGTAAACAGAAACGAATCAGATGCATAACTGAAAAGTGTGACTTTTGGTGGTAAATTTTATAAATCAATAATATCTTCATTATAACGATGTAGGTAAATATTGTAAGGGAAGGATACGGAAAATGTTAAATTACACGCCAGTTTCCGCGGTAACTTTATGAATTAGGTAGACGCTTGTAATTACACGGTCCACATGAAAAGATAAACATTTTCTAAACGAACCTTGACATATTAGTTTTCATGTTGCGTGGGCGCACATTTATTTATATTTGTATCAAAATTTACGAGTTCATTTCAAAATAACTGAACAAAACTAGTTAGGTAGGTACCTATAGATATTGTTTAGGTAATGCCGCTTACTCAAAGAATAACTTTAAATAGGTAGGAGGGTGGCTAAAACACTAGGTGGTGTCAATAAAAGAATATGCTTTATTTCAGAAAATTTGTTTAACAGATCTTTTTGCTATTAGTGAAAAATAGTATTTCTTGTCAACTTATTCATATTACTATCTATTTATATTACCGTAATTTAAATTTATAAGAAGGGCGCAGAGATCATTATGACAGTGACATTACATTAATTCCGAAAATTACCCTATGGTAGGCACCCAAAGAGCATCACGATAAGTTGCCTCAGCTTAAAGTCTACTTAATGTTACTCATAAGTATTGTAATTATTGTTATTGATGCCATAACAAGGGCACAGTGAACATTTTGACAGTGACATTACTATAATTCCGTAAATTACGTAAAGCCCTAGGCCGGCACCTGATGCAACCTGTTCCACGCGCATTGAGACGAGTTCTCGGCTTTGAGCAAGGTCTCGGTAGACCAGTACAGTTACGCGAAAATGGCCAGTAAAATCGAGTAGGTAAACGAGAAGAACTGACTTTCTAACGTTTTACGAACAAATTTTCATATCAAAACAGATACGATTAACACTCCATCTAGGAGCAATTTTGTATAATTTAGCTAGTTCGGTCACTTCAGTTGTACGCCAGGTGTTTTTTGTTGTTGATGATTCGGGATTTTTGATTTTAGACCCAATTTTAACGTCACCTTAGGGGTATCTAAGGGTGATATTAAAATGATGCGTATCACTGCAAAAAATTGTCAGTTTCAATAATTCGAAAGAGATAGTAGATAAAAAATGCTTTATTGCACAAGATAAAACAAGTACACAGGCAAATTAGCATTTTCTTCCAGCTAATCTTTGTGTTATGAAGAGTTGAGCGGTAATGTGTTTGACTGATTGCCAAAATAAGAGAACAATTTATTAAATAAAATAACTACCTACTTAAAATAGAAGTAAACTGCATACATAAAACGAAAAATAATTCATACTTAAATACATACATCCAAATATATATTTAGATACATACAAATATAATATAAGTGCTCAATTTTGTTGACTATTTCGTAGAGAGATGAAATGTTTGTAAAGTTTGGATTTGAAGACTCCAATGGATACAGCAGTACGGATTTCTGCTCGGATAGAGTTCCACAAACGGATCGCAGTGACAGTAAAAGAGTCCGTATATAGAGAGATAGCTCGTTCATAATATTTCTCCCATGCAATTATCGCGCGATCGTCGGATTTGATCCTTATTCAACGCGATTGCTTCCAGTGACGAGGCGGGAGCGATAGCCTCTATACTCGTTTATTATTTTTATATTCCGCATGCGAGGATGCAAAAACTGCAAAATGGCTGATGCACCTGTACGCTCCGTGACCGAAGCAGGTTGCGTTGCGGTGGTGAAAGTATTTATTTAGTTTATCAATTAGTTGATCCGTACATAAACTAAAACTAAAAACATCAATTCTTTAATCTCATACCTCATATGGCAAAATATATTCTATACAGACTCGGTATCAAAATTAAGCTCTATTACCTCAACATTTTCAAACACTATCTGATTAGTTTGCTCACGAGTTACAAAAAAATTACACAGCACGAATTCTTTGATTCTAAAAATCATTTCAAATACAAAAGCACGCATTTCAATAAAACCTTACTTCAATTTTATGCTAACAACACTCAACAATATTTATACGAACTTTCAATCCAATATAATCCTATGAACCACACTAAATTTTAGAAACTGCGATTATTTTCCCCTAAGCCTATTGATGACTGGGTTTCTTTTCGAAAACTTAGGCTATAATAAAAAGTATCTTGGGTTGTAATTTACTTGATAAAAACCTAATAAACGCAAGTTAAACTGGTTTTGAAGTATATCGGTATAGCAGTTTAATATCCTATTTGCAAACTCGTTTTTCAGCAGTATCTCGTTATAAATTACAATAGTGTCGATACGGGTGGTTATTTTTTATGTTCCTTGTACCTTCAACATTAAGAAAATATGTTGATAATAAAAAAAAACATATTTAACACTACTCTTCATTACACAAAGGTTAGCTGGAAGAAAATGCTAATTAAGTTAAGTTCGCCTATGTATATCTTGTGCAATAAAGCATTTTCTATCTATCTATCTAAGTAATGATGTTTAACAAGATCAATCATATGAAATCACAACCAGGTTCAACCCTCCACAGCCGGTCAATTTTCCCTAAGCTATCGGAAACGACATAATCACGTGAGAGTCACGCAGTTGCCACCCCGGGCAATTTCGAGCCGGGCCTTACAAGGCTTCACAGTTGGTACATATATATGTATGGGTTATATACTTGTATAAGTTCAGACTTCAGACCATGTAAGTACATAGTTTGGCATTTACGTGCGTACTGTCGTGACGTCATGAATCTCAAATGTAATTTATCTTTTTATATTTTCTTTCATACAAAATACCTTTTAATTTATCAGTGAAAATACTGTTACTGCATTAGGATCTGCAACTCTAAGCAAAAAAATTAAGAAAACTGAAAAAAATACAGTTTTCTTCATTATCGGGTACAGTCTACCCAATCTTTAGGCCAAGGTCAAAGTTAGACACGTTTTTATCCAAATCTTTAATCAAATAAGTCGTTCAATTAAGGTAGATTTACATATTTTAGTAGTTGAAAAGTTCAAGGAGATCCTTGTTTTCTTTCAAGTAGTAAAGTTATTTAGGTTTACCTATGCTGGAAGATAATACTTAGCTATTTTGATTGATAAAATTTGATTTATTGTTGTATAGATAGATAGAAAATGCTTTATTGCGCAAGATAAAACAAATACATAGGTAAACTCAACAGTTCCCTCACTCTCAAGGTTCCACTCACCCAAGATCCCGTGGAGCCCCAGCGCTTAAGCCTCTTCCCGAAAATGTTCTGGCACTGCGACAGGCACGAGACCGACGCCGCTGGCTGTATCTTGCCCACCACACTCTCCCCCTTGTCCAATGTCATCTTACACTATCACACACTGAACTTTACATTCAAATCATGAATGTCCGAATCCGCAAATGTCTTTCATAAATAACGGAACGCGAATGTTAACCGATAAAAGTCAAGGGAAATTATTTAACTTTGAACTTAGGAGTTTACTTTTACAAATATCGCTTGTTTGTTTTTTTTTGCATGTGAACGTATTGTTTCCCGGTTGTGCCGAGATCGCGTCCGTACGACAAGCCGGCCGCGGCGCGAGTGGCGCTTTGCCTTCCCTCGCTCGATGCCTGAGCTAAGCAGCCCCGCCCGCCCTCAGCCGCCCAAACGCAAATCTCAAGTAGAACACCCCTTTCCACATATTTTCTTTATAAGAAACGTATTATTAGTGTCGTGTAACATGGGTGGGAACGTGACGCATTTTGTATTCTTGTGAATATGGGAAAGTTTTTGGCACCTTTGATTTGCCTTGAGGTAAACTTTGAAGGGTTTAAATGTTACTCAGCATAGAGATACAAGGTAGACAAAATGTAGAGACAGACAGAGGTCTCTCAAATCTAATAACATCCTGTCCGAGTCGCTCTCATATCATATTTTGACAAATGGCATTGTATTTGATAGACGTTCGAGGTCTTGCGTAAGAAAAAGAAAAAATTGGGCCAAATTCATATTCCAATGAAACAGCTTTTTCGACCAAATGCCATGGAAAAACGTCCAACGCGTTACTGGATTCCGACATAACGCAACTTCCGATTTGCAAACGTTAATGGTAGTAGAATATACATATAAGGCCCTATGAAAATTGTACCATCATGTATGGATACACCTATATTCATGTAAATAATTGGAATCAAACGTTTGCTTTCAATTAATTAATTTGTATTTCATCAAGTCACAATACCAGATTCGTATTATTCACATCGTGAATTACACACGATCATTGTTATTTTTTTTTTGTAGAACTTGTGAATTAAAAGTTCGAGAAACGAGGTTTCAATAAGATAAAATTGTTTTGAGGTAGGTCTATTTATTAGTTTTTAATTCTTCGATCTAAAATACTTAAAATAAAATGATATAATGAATAGTTAAAATGTTACAGATCATTAATCTCTGGGCTGATAAATATTGCATTAATTTATCATCTCATTTCGATAACAAAATTTCTCTGAATCACAGTAGGTATCTTACAAAACATAGAAAAACTAAGATGGCATTACCTAGTCAATACTAGGTAATGCCATCTCAGTTTCGTCACCTGCATCCGGTTAATAGTTATGTCTTACGCTATTATTCACTTTCGCGCAACATTAAAATCTTTAGTGACATTTACGACATTTTTTATAAACGAAATCGAGATTGTTGCAAATTATTTTTACTTTTATCATCTACATGATAAATTTATGATTCCCCTTTGGCAGTCGTTTATGTTTTTGTCACAGAACAAATGATGATTACGTTTTAATCAAGTTTAAATCACACTCGAAAGCTTTTTGATCTGTAAGTGGTTTTGGAGTAAATTGTTTGATAGAAGATCAACTACTCTTCTTCTTTTTATGATTCAGGAGAGTTTTAGTTTGATAAGTGTTATTGAAGTAATTGTAAGTGTCTGATTGAGTGTGATCTGACTTCATGTTTCAAAAACTTGGGTTATGTTGAATATAGCAACTGGTTATTTTTAAAGCTATGGTATGCAACAATTTCCTTTTCATGTCACAGATCTGCTAGTTAATTGTTTATTTTTCTTTTTTTATATTATTACATACTTATTAACTCACATTATTATTTGTATGTATATTATACAGGATATATATATAGGTGTAATTATGTTATTTATGTAGGCATTTATTATTATTTTTTATTTTTTATTATAGGTTAACTCGTACACCGCCGTCTATTGATTCCATTTTATAGATAAGACCGCACATTGTACGTTTTGTTTATTAATTCATGTGTTTTGTATTTTTCTTTGGTGTGCAATAATCTATATATCTATAGCAGTTTTACGATTATTTTATCTTCTAAAGACCGTACCTTGAAGTTGGGAGTAGCAGTGCAACCTTCGTTATGTTTTGATCGACAAATTCCTCTATGAAGGCATTAGTTAATCTTATTTGAATCTGGCTTATGTTAGAGTCAGATTCAACTTGTACGATTTTTGTTTAACCTCGACATTAGTCCGAACGGTTTAGTTAATTTTAACCTCGAAAGCAACCCTAAAAATAAAATTCTTCCGCCGGCAAATATATAAAAATGTCGGATGGAACCACGCTAGAGCGAGCCTATTAATTACACTGCAACGCCATCTGTTAATTAATTCTATCTGATAAAGAAGATCCATTAAATAATAGTCGTTCCTAAGGAAAAGCTTTCGTAATCCGCGACGATGCGTATGCAGGTATACGCATCAGTTTAAGTTATCGAACGATGCTAATGAAAGCAAAATGTTATTAACATACGTTGAATATATTTGCAATTTTTTTTGCAGAATTCGTGTTTTTGTAACTAACACCACCGAATTCCTTCCGTTTGAGTGCTTCGGCAAGGATAATGTTGGCTTTTATATGTTGTTTTGGCAATCGCTGTCCATTAGCCAATCAAGAACCAAATATTTAGACGAATAAAATGGTTTATGTGATGCTCTTACGACACTGGTACAAGAGCCGTGTGAAGATCTACCTACCTAACGTGTTGTGGAAGCTACCAACCAACTACACTGTGTATCAACGAAAATATTCGCACTTATTCTGATGATAGCATAGTCGTTCATACTAGACTATAAGAAAGAACAGATACATCAATTTGCGATATTTACTACCTCCTAGGATCAAGAGCGTCGCTGTTGAAGTCGAAAATTTCTAACCGTTTAAAAAAAGGAAGATTCGGGAGCTATGTATTTTTTGGTGTAAAACCGACTCTTAGTAGAAATTCTTAAAAGTGTGTCTTGGCAATACAAGGCCAATAATGACAGCCATGTCTTTAACGGTAGCCCCCTGCTGCTGAGGAAAACAAAATGATGCTACCAAACAATTACAAGGCAAATCAGATTTTATGGCCACTCGGCCTTGCGCCATTTCTCGTTTTGCATCGTTGGACATATTAGATTTATATTCATCACTATTTTAATTGCATTTTGTTTGAAATCTTGACTGATAGTTGTTACTTTTTGCGTAAATCAGTTTTACGATAGAACTGAGCTTTCCTGGTGTTTTGCAAGGACCATTGTCAAATAAAATTACATTGATTTAATGTGAGGCCACCTAATCAATTCCTACCTTACAGTAATGAAGACGCGGTAAAGTGAAAATCTACGTTTACCTAACCCATAACAGTTGTAATAAACAGTAAGAGGTAAACTGGCGTTTCTTCTAAAACGGTAACTAACTTCTAACGTTTTACCAAATGTCGACTATGTAATTATGAACAATATTGACAAAGGCCTCCAAAAGACCAACAAGGTATCAGTATCAGTGCAAGATGGTACCAATTTTTAAGCAGTTCCAGTAATGCAGTGTGTAGGTGTAGGCCCGATCCTGTCTAGGTCATGCCCACATACCGCGTAGGATAAATACTTCAAAACTACAACTTTGTCAGATGCGATGCGACTTATAGCGTGACTTTATTTATCACACCTTAGTAGGTTACTAGTGTTACAAAGGCCCTGTTTAGGGTCATTATTTCTCAACCGGTCACTAACCTAACAAAGGGTGAACAAGAAATAATTAACGATAAGAAGAACGTAGAATTAACGAAGTCCTAATAATCCATAAGTGAGAACTATCTTTAAAAACTCAGAGCCTAAGCTTACTGATGCCATAGAAAGTAGGCTGCAAATTTTAAAACGAATAGAGTTGCCTACCTCCCCAGATAAATTTACAGTTTTTAATGCTTCTATTTCAAACGCATTTAAAATTAAATGCTATTAGGACTTCTGGCTAGAAAATATTTTCTGAAACGTCCAAAAAAGACAAAGCTTTGTTAAAAACATGTACAAACAAAGGAAATGTCATTATTACTGTTTTGTTACGTCGTCCGTGGACAAGTTGCGGCGACCAAATATCGCGTCCGACACACGCTCCTCGCCTAACTAGTTATTAACCCGAGTTAG
This sequence comes from Perizoma flavofasciatum, assembly GCA_958496245.1. Classification (NCBI taxonomy): domain Eukaryota; kingdom Metazoa; phylum Arthropoda; class Insecta; order Lepidoptera; family Geometridae; genus Perizoma; species Perizoma flavofasciatum. The sequence goes on along the minus strand of OY292425.1, from coordinate 3,069,120 downwards.
GTATTCACGCCATTTATCTTTGCAGCTTATCTATTGAATGGGATTCAACTGCCACATGTTTGAAGCATTGTATCGGAACCTGTATTGATGATGCGCTTGAACCTTCGTGGAAACAAGTGTAGTAGGTAGGTAGGTATAGGATATGAATTGCAAGACTGTTTGTATTTTATTATTAAAAATAAAATGTTTAAGTTTTATTTGCTTATTAAGGATGAACACCTTTGTTGCATAAACTACCTCGAACCCTTAAATGGCTATAGGGGCAGGCCAGATATTTTTTTCACATAAAAACTTAATTTTACCGCAAGAGTTGACTTAACCCTTTAGATAGTAGACGATAGTCTTTATCTTTTTGAAAAATATCTAGATGGTAAAGTCAATAATGTAGCTTTACTATGGATTAGCCTGTTTAAAACTGATATAAATAAATAAATAATAAATAAATAATGCTGGACAATCCACACAGCATCATCTAGCCCCAAGCTAAGCAGAGCTTGTGTTATGGGTACTAGATGACTGATATACTTAATACAATACATTACATAGATACATATTTTTTTATTATACATAGAAAATACCCAGAACACCCGGAACAAATATTTGCAGATCGTACAAACATTTGTCCCAGGGCGGGAATCGAACCCGCAACCTCCTGTGTCGCAGGCGGACCTTCGCCCACCGCACCACATCGGTCGTCAAATATCTTAAAATATATGTGTTAAGTATATGTCTTAAAATTAAATGGTCTGAAGTCCGTAAAGCCGTTAGTATTATCAATTATTGTGTGGTAAAGCTATTGCAACTTACAAATCGGCCTAAGCTCCAAGATACATATCTAGCTTCGTAACGCAGTTCCCGTGGAAGTTATGACATTAGAATAAATAAGTAAATTGCGAAAATGCTCATTAACGAGTAATTCTAATCTGAGATCGCGGAAATTGCGGCCGTGGAATCAAATCAAATTCATTTCAGATTGCCTTGATCTGATTACACTGTAATTACAAGTTATTGTGTATAGGTTTTTATTATATAGTTTGTAACTACCATCTTTATTAAGAAAATCAGTCTTGTTAGTTTTTAAATATTACCAGGAAGGATAATTATATAAGCTATAAGTTATATCTTTTATTCTGAATTACTAACTTTTTATTAAGTACCTACTTGTAGTCAGCGTCATCTACTGGTTACCTCATTCTTACTCGTAGAGATATGTTTTTTAAATTCTATGGCCAATATGACAGCTTATTTGTAACACCATGTTATTTAATGAAAAAAACCCGAGTATTTAGAAGTTGTTTCCTATTATGTATATGATGCATCCAGTATACCATATTCAGTTCACCCTGTATAAAACACATTGCATCCACTGCGACCTTTCTGAAAGGACACACCACAAGTGCGTATCAATAAATCAGTCGTACGACAAAACATCGAACGTATAAATAACTATCCTAGAACATAAATACTTATGTATGTAACGCGCCTAAGCTCTGTTTATTTTCAGCTTGATTCATTATAAAACGTATCTCAAGGAACTAATGGTTTCACTGGATGTTGGACTTCTGTGGGTGTTCTTTTAAAATAAGCAACTAACTACTTGATAAGCTAAAATTTTTAAATAACGGTCGTATTTTGTGTTAATGTCTATCAGTCAAATACTGAAACGAAATGTACTTAAATGTGAGCAAAGTTGGAAATAGATGCGCTATATGTTAACTAAAAACCTGCCATTTTCTAATCGTCCTCAAACGTTGAGTGAAGTTTTTCGGTTCGGTTCGGTTGTATAATAAGTACCTACTAGTAGGTACCAATAATAGTAGGTACTTTTTTTAATAGATAAAAAAAACTTGTTTAGAAAATATTCTACTTTAGAATCTATTGTTTCAGTTAAATTCTAAAGATTTCAAATTGCATTGGTGAATCTTATTAGAGTAAAGTTCTTAGAATTATATTATGAATAGAAAACTATTTTCTGAAAGCTATTTTTAATTTAAAAACAATAAGTTCGATAGAAATCATTTGGGAAGTTCAAAATTAGAAAAAATATCTCGCTAACAACACAACACATGTGTTTCTGATTATATACTTACCCAATCATCTGTAGTTTAATATGGTTTCATGTTTAGTAAGTTCCTTCTTGTCAAAAAAAGACTGCGATTTTAGTAAATCGCAGTCAAATTACAATGTTAGTACATTAGTGAAATAAAACTAGAGGGACATAGCGAAGGTCAATGTATATTTGGTTTACAAAAAAAATCAACGAACTTTTAAATAATATTTTTAAAAAAATCCAGCACGTTTCTATGCCACGTTTTTTCTTTCTGTTTGTAAACGAAAACCGAGACCTTTCCACGTTGGTACCAGAGCCTTTCTAAGTGGAAGCAAAAATAAAGTAGACGTTGACTCTTTTATCCATTGATGAAAAGCAGTTTCCATTTTCATATACTAAGAAAAAAACGTGACAGAGAAACCTGCAAGAAACTGTAGAAATTATTTTTAAAAGCTCTTTTTAAATAAGGAGCCTATTTGTAACTTAATTTTATAGGGTTTTGCAGAAGTGAAAATATCCGTATTTATTTTAGGTATTGTTATACTTTTTGCTGTGTATTTATAGTTTTGGTTATTTGGTTTAAAAAGTGTGGATCCACACTTAAAGGAAATCACAAGGGGGTCTAGTCAAGTTGAAGGGGTTCGAGTCCAACCGAGGTAGAATTTTTGGTATATTATCCTATCCTAACTAATATTATAAACGCGAAAGTTTGTGAGGATGGGTGTTGTTATTCTTTAACGCAAAAACTACTGAACAGATTTTGATGAAACTTTACAGTAATATAGCTTATACATCAGAATAACACATAGGCTACTTTTTATCCGGGTACCACGCGGGCGAAGCCGTGGGCAGAAGCTAGTATGAGATACAATTTGAAGACGAATGCGTGCGGAGATAGGTAATGATGATGTTCTAAACAGAGTTAATGTTCAGATGTACTCGTAACATTTGCCGATTCACATAAATTGTGTCGATTGCAAACATGCATTGCCTTTTAATTGATTTTATCGGCTTAGAAATAAATTTGCTTGTGTACATACGGGTTATTGATTGCAAGCTGGCTTCAAATTATAAATTGAACGTACCTGTAACAAAAACATACACTTTTATTAATATAAGATCTAAATAAAAAAAATAGGTAACATAGGAATGTTCCTAACAGTCTACCTAATCCAATAGTATGATTTCAATGTACCTAAGATTGAAATCATAAAGAACACGTTGCTTGCTTTGAAGATAATACTAATACCGATATTTAATTACAAATAAATTTCAATGAAAACACTTGTACGATGGAAGTGACACAAATGAGTCAACGGCACAATGCTTTTAAAACCAATCTGTCAAAACATAAAGTCTTCCGTACTTTCAAATACTTGATCTCATTTTTCTTTCTTATTTACAAAATTATAAACACGGATTGAGAACGATTATGATCGTTCCTAACGAGCTTCCAGATATGTTGGCAGCCTAATTGCATTTGTATGAGCTATACCTGATAACTGATAGCTAGAGAGCGAATAGTAACGAATTAATAGGCTATTTACAGAGTGTAAAATCGCCATTAATTCGTACAAAATCGGGTTAGCTGTTAGTAAATCTGGAAGCCCCTTTAGATTCCTTTCGAGGTTTTGATTATTTTGGCAAATGGAGAGAGATCGGGTGGAGCGTTATTTTTATCTCATGTCCTCAAATGTCACAACATTCTTGTTGAGATGGAACGCGGACAGCTTTCTGGAGATTTGTTAAGAGCAAAAGCTTGTTATGCAAAATCATGAACAAATCTTTGCATGAATTCGAAACAGCCTTGCTCGTTACTGCGAACCGAACCGGATATGTGACAAGTTTAAACGTTAGTCTAGTCTCTCCCTAGCTCTAAAACATGATAGAGAGAAGGGTGTCAATGACAGTTCATACTCTTCAAACGTAATGTGAATGACGTCACCGTGTGTGTGTAGCGGTCGGTGTCTCGTAGGAAGAGTAAACGAAAAGAGCATCCCTAAAGTTATTTTAATAATTGATTTATGATTGTTCAATCAAAGGTTAATCTTATATTGGAGATTGATAGCCTTTAAAATAAGTTACAAAGATATACTCAGAAGGTAAATGTGTAAATTGAAATACAAAATAGATTTTCCAAAGGGCGACGAACGTGTACCCTTCCAGAGGGTAATCCTGAAGTGATAACAGAATTTTGCGCTTTCAAACGTTACGTGACGTCTGACGTCACAAAGGCTCCGACGTTATGGTAAAGTAGTCACGAACACAGGTTTAAGATGTAATTTTAGAACGTTCCAAAGTTCTGAATTTATTTGATTATACTAACAAGGCAACAAACTATGCCCGCTTGCATTTATCCGTTGGCTATATTTCTCTATCCCAGTTTATAAATAGCTAGTAGGTATCTTTGTAGTAAATAGCATAACACAGTCCTATAGTACGAAAATAAAAAACATACAAACACACTCACAACTTTATTACGAATGATGGAGCCTTACTCAGTAAGTAGATCCGTGAGGATACCAAGCAAGAGGTAGATAGTCTAAACGTAATTTTAGCACATGCCTATATTTTTCAAATAAAAAACAAAATCATTAGATCTAGAAAGATCCCAACAGTCTCAACACTCTGAATGTTTTGGACACAGTGCGAGGTGACGACGTCACCAGTTCCCACACGTACCTAATTACTCATTCATAGAACTTCCAATATTCGGATTCTAAATAAGGTGAGTGCCTGGTACTATCTGTGTCGAGGCGGCGACGGACGGCGACCGCGGCGGGACCGTTTCGCCCCACTTCGCTCACTTCTCCGTACCGCCACAGAATACCAAACTGCTCTTAAAGCTAGTATTGCGTCTCTAAATCGGATCTTAATATAAATAAGTTATATTGTGCTAAATTACAACAAACAGCGAGGGCATTCACTAAAATAGATAAACCTGTCATGAACAAGCAATCCCAGAAAACACATCTTGCCTAACACTGTAGGTAACGCTTGGGACAAACTACCAAAACTGCGCTGAGTGCGCCTTTGAAGTGAAAGAGCTCGCTTCATGCCACACATGCGTTGGTAACCTTTGAGCAAGAAGTGTCTGTTTTATCAAAGTTGAACTTCTGGACTGTATTTATGTGCTTTATTATTCTGTGGCAGAGCGTCTCTGTTCTGATCTAACAGCTCGTAACATAATGTAACGTAAACCGTGGACCATGGAATGGTACCAATTATTTTTCAGCCGTATGTAGGTTAAAGCGCAAACAATAAAATGCCGGTACACAATAAAAGGATTAAACGTAATTGTGATGCGTGTGTTTTATTTCTTTATTCTGAGATGTTTATGGTGCGTGTTTTATAGTGTTAACACTAATATTTATGATTTTTCAAAAAGATCCGGTAGAGTCGGTAGAGAAATAAACCTCCTTTAGCTTGACCCTAATAGTGCGAATGATGAAGATAGTAAAAAATAAACAATTTCACTAGCTTACAAAGCTATAGGTCCCTATCCCCCTATTCTGGCTAATAGAAGTGGAAATGGGGTAGATGCCTATAGATTAATTTTGTCTCATTCACAATGTTATTTTACCTGTACTTCCAGTTGTACAATCTTTGTAAATACCCTTCTTAATCACGCGTCTCTAACTCCGGGATGACAAACCCAGTGTAATATGCCATCTCGCTGTGTCAGCTCGCTCCTCTTTATTTTGGCCACGATGTTATTTTTTGCTATGCATGTACGCTGTCATGGTTGCGTGTGTTGCAACAGTTACACTCTCCTTTATATCTTTATTGAGTGCCAGCTAAGAACAATAGGCCGGCGGTGAGTTCACTTACGACTCAATTCAATGAATGGGCCATAGGTGCTATTTTTAAGCCATCGGCACGACCATTCGTTTCGTAATATGCTTGATCATACCCAGTGTTTCTAGGATAGCGGCGCTTGTTCTATGACTGATATAATTTAACGATACTTGCGAAACCGAATCTAGATGATAGATATCTCCGCTAAGTAACGGCTCAATACGGTCAATACGGTCGCCTTTATGTCCGGAAACTCACAGCTTTCTTATGTAACGTGCAGTATCCGTTTCATCTCAGAATAATTCAATTACGTTTCGATCTAATTGATCACACGAAGTCTTTTCCGATAATTGATCTACTATTCAATGAAAGCTTTTAAAATGGCATGTCATTCGTGTCCGACTGCTTATATTTCGTTCGTCAAAGGAGGCTTTAATATTCTACTCATTTCTTATAATATAGGTACCTAAGTATTTGTTTTGAATAACGTCTTTGACGATTGAACAGGGTAAAGCAAAGAGCAAACGTATAATTAATAACATAACATCTTTAGGGAAAACTATAATTTTGGTTTTGAACCGGAAGTTGCGAAAATGATAGTCTTTGACATAAAAAAACCTAATATTGCGGCTCGTTTATCTCCAATACAGTCCCACAGTTTTGGTATGCCTTTGTGCGTTATTTTAAAATCGAAATGATTCACGATGCTCTACATTTCAGTAGCTTCAGTAGCTATGGGTGTCCACCAAAAATGTCCACTCTGCGCCACGGTATGCCTTTTATTAGCTCACCTACTAAACAAACAGAACATACGAGCCGCATCTAAAACGCAGTAAAACAAAAGGTTAAGTTTTATGTTCTACAACAAAATACAGACTACCGACCGTCTGTGTGTCTGTAATTGATGACTCGTAATCTCCTTCGCCTGAAACTCTTTGTCTACTCTTCCTGGTTTTATTTGCGACCCATTAAAGGGGATTTAAACAAAAGCACATATTACAATGCGATTGTATAAATAAATCGAAATAAACCTGTATTTACTTTAGGTTGTGCATCCATCATCGCTGTATGCTTTGTCCTGATCTCTCTAATCTTTGTTGTTTATGTTTTTGTCTCATCAAATCAAGGTTTAACAATTCGTTTCTTTGCTCTAGAAAACCAGCAAAGACTGGTTAGTCTGGAGTATTTGTGGTCCGATTAAAAAAAAGAACAGTCTGACAGCGCGCACCAAAGATATATAGATAGGTTACTAAAGAACAATGGCGTAAGAAAGTTGATGAATCGTTTCTGAAATAGTGACTACATTTTGCAATGATCTATAACCAAGTACCTAATTCAATTTTTCACTTTGATTTTTGAATATTCCCTCACAAAATTATCTGTGCCATCATGACATGCTAATTAACACAGTAGCATGGGATTATTTTGTCAAATTTACTCAGGAACATACAGAGCAAAATGACCCAATTTCGAAACAAAATCTTACTTTTGTAAACTCTCTCTTGATCTAAATCCGGTGAATGTAAACTAACCTTAATTAAGCCGATGACCCATAAAACAAGATCCTATGCTAATATGAAGACAATTCCATCTGAACGGATTCCATAATAATTGGAATTTTGGAGCTGAGGACCCTTATCCCTTTGTACTCTAAATGTACGGATCTGTAAAGGCTTTTTAGTCTTAAGCACTTGAAAGGGGTAGGTATTTAATTGTTTTTTTTTTACCTTGGTTGGTATCTTATTCTTTTATTATATTTTTTGTATATTGTACTCTAAAATTGTGGTATGCACTATATATAGTTCATCCATATATCTTGTTTGATTAGTTTTGGTTTTGGTCAAAAGTAGGTACTCTCATTGGGATGAGCTGATATTAGTCAGGCTGTGTCGGTAATTATCCATCGTATCACACCATCTATCAAAACTTCTAACATAAGTATACCTAACTAAGTAGTAAAAATTACCCAAAAAAAGAAATGTTCTTGATAAGATTTCGCTGGTGGGAAGTATGACGGTGTGTTTTTGGCTTGACTTTAAATTTATTATCTATGACACCATTTTGACAAAATTTACCGTTTCCTTACTATTAGTAATATACGCGATTTTATTTTAAGGTTTTGGTACCTATGATTTTCAGAAAGATGTGTTTCACTACTTTCCTTTTTATTTAGTAAACGAATACCGACTAAGTCGCTTAGGTACGTATTCATTAGATAGTGTATCAAGATATGGGTTTATCGTTTATCAGAAGTTGCAATATATACGCTTCGGCATGTTCTTTGAAATCGTAATTTTGTTTCTGTTTCCGTCCAAACTGTTTCATCCGAGTTTTGGCCATAAAAACAAAATGGATTTCAAACATTTGTAATTTTCTTTATTTATTTACGTCCTAACGTCTGGTAAATTAGTCTGTTCAAATGATAATAAATACGACATTATTACCAAATATAAAGATTGGAATAAGCCCCCTACACTCATAGACACAATCTGTAAAGAAAGAAAATCAATCTAAATAGCGTACATTGAGAGAGGCCTTTGTTTTGTGGTTTTAAAGAGGCTCCGTACACATTTATTCCCCATGACTATATTATTTGATATAATATATATAATTTGATGATCTCGAGTTTAGATAAGTCCGCTGATAACTTTATAGTATTTTGAGGCCTAAAGTTTTACATTATTTTTCTGAGAATTTTCAGGACGTAAAAAGCTCTGAAATGAGCCAGCTCAATAAATTCATCATCAACTTTTTGTCAAACCTTTTCTACATTTTTTAATTAAGCGTTCACAATTTAGTGAACTTCCTAAGTGACATTACAATACGTTTCCGAGAACGAGAGTAACGCACCGTGTCTCGGGAATTGAGACGTGGAAGACGAAGAATTCAATGCTTTCATCTTGCCAGCAGGAAATGTCTTATTTACGACCAGTCACAGAAAAAGCCGATCGATAAATTCAGTAAAATGAAATAAATTACACAGCAAAAAATCTTTCTAAGCATTCTAACTAAATTGTCATTACCTACTATAACGGCATGCGACTCACTCGACACATCTCTTTGTTTATGCATTAAGAATTAATTATTCATTATTAAATTATTTCAAAAACCATGTTACTTTTCATTAGACGCAAACGGAACTTTTCTGTGAAAAATTAAAGCGTCCTTGATTTATCGCGTGATACTTATTCGTAATGTGAAATATGGGACGAGTCACAAACTCGCAACACACGAGATTCTTAGAAAATATTTCAGTTACGTGTAAACGTCTAAGCTCCAATTAGCGGTTAAAGACACCGCACTATAATTAAAACTAGTATAAAATAAACAGTAGTTATTTTGGATGAGCGAATAGTGGGGTTATTTATAGCTGGTGTTGCAAAATACATGGCCGAATTATGTCAGAGCGCGCGTTCGCGCATGTTACTTGAAATTGAAACTGTCATCGTACGAAGCAAACGCACGCTATATTAGATTTAGAAAAAATATGCTTCCTGCATCCAAATTCGAAGTCCGAACATGTATTGATTCAAAAGTGTGCGAGATAAAAATTTGGCAAATGGTTGGCAACGGTATAATGTTCTTCGAAATTCAAAACTCTTTCGAGTAAAAAAAGCTTGGTATTAAAAGCATCACGGACTCCCTGCAGTTGAGGAAAAATCTAATTTGTTTTCTTTTAAAATGGAAATCCGCGACGCTTAATAACTTCGTTTCAATAAACCGCCCGTGAAATGCATGAATGATTTAAACTTCTGCAACTTTAATTTGAACGGTCTATCTTTAGAAATAAAACACTTTCCGAATAATATTAGGTACTTTAGACACTGATGAATGTCGACCGTGAATGTCAGAAATTACACGTTAAATTTCATTTCCACCTGCTTTTGTGGTTGAACGGGGCGCGTTGCCGCAGTCAGTCTATTTTCGGTTGAAATTCGTAGCCATATCTGTCGAGCAGGTACTGTTGGATATAAAAGTCTCAGCATTATGTCAACTGGCTCTTTATTTCGATGTTGTTGCCTAATATTTAATCGAACTCTACAAAGCCAATTTTAATTTTACATAATTTAAAAATTCCCTACATACACGCATCACAAAGCCATCTAGCGACTTGTGGAGATAAAACCTATCCTTGAAGTCATATTAACACATTGCGGAAACCCGCATTACAATCGGTTAAGCCGGTTTAAAGAAAAATAGTAATAAACTAAAACATTAACAAACAAACATCCTTGCGTCACAGGTAAAAACCTCTTGCTTTCGTGCTGCAAAAAATGTAATGCAATTGTTTTGTATTACTCGGTTTTTATCGATTTTTCTATATTTTTATCGAGGTATATTTTCGTTCGTCACAGTACCTACCTACTGGAATCAAGTTGGGGTGGCAGGCAACGAGACGTACCGTTTCCTTAATGCCACACAAACAGACGCCCACGCCAAAATCACCATTACGCGATCTACGCAAATTATGTATGACCTTTTCGTTAAGTAGTGAGCTGGTAGCTTGGTATTCAAAAACTTATAAGTAGTTAGAACTCCAAAACTTGAATTTCAAGTTGATTTATACTCTTTTATTTAGATAGTTATCCCTCAAAACCTTCAAATCTGTCTTCAACAGATTTGAAATTAAAATTAAAGTTAAATAGGTGCTCTTTGAGAACCATTAATTTTATTTCATTTTCAGGCTTCGAATCTGTCCCTATTGTACAGTGGCTAAGCGGTCTAGAAGCTGGCTAAAACGTCAGAGGTGTGAGTTTGATTTCCGCTGCGGGGCAAATATTTGTTGCAGGTACGAATGATGTGGTACTTGTTGTTTCAGTTAACCACGACACACGTAATCCTAGTATGTGATTAGGCAGGACTATGTACGTACGTATGGGACTTTCGAGTGTGTATATAAGTAAAATGTGAGTCTCATGCAAGGAACATAACTCTGCTGTTGACTTGTGCTGCTATTTTGTTTTGATTTATGGAAATGTTATTTTTGTGTGCCTCAAAATAGCGAATCCACTCAACAGGACATTACTTCTGCGTTATTCTAGATTTAGTTTCAAAGAAAATTAGGTCTACGAGATTAGATTTAATTATTGTGGCTACTTGTAGCGTAGCGATAATGTGTATGAAATATGCAGCCGACTCTGCGAATATGAGAAATGTAAAATTATGTTTTTGACAGATCGTAAAGAGAGTGATAAATATGCTTGGTATTTTGAGAGGTTTGTGAATACCTCTATTTCATTGAGAAAAATAAACCTGCTGTTGTATGATTTGTGGGATGAAAACACGAGGGAAATCTTAAAATCGTTGGCATTACTTTGTTGATGCCGAGAGCTTTCGTCCTCATAGCCGAATAGATTATTGGTAGGTTAGGTGGAGTGCACAATCCCCGCGATATATGAATTCATTTGATGTTGACTGTACTAAAATATTTCGTGGATGTGAGTGGGAATATATTTTTTATTTCAATAAATGCTGTTGGATGTGTGAATCTGTTTTTGGATATGGTGGGAAGTAGCCATTTGATACTAACGAGAGCCATTTGGCGCAACAAGTTATATTTTAAAGTTTATCTCCCCACAAGTAGTTAGTTGTTCGGAAATTATTCGGGAAGATTAACTCTATGGACGTTCATTTACGTTACTTTGCAGTTCATAAACGTGAAAAAAGTAAACAAAACATTGAAACGAGCTAACGATTTATTTGTTTTTATCGGCTCGCGTATTTTTGTGCCAACGATCTCCTTCAACATACAGACAGATTGTTCCGTATTCCGAATTACGTGGATTACGTGTAGAGTTTCTACTTTTCTAGTTTATTTCTAAATCTTGGTCGGATAAATTTTATTTAGAGTTCAATCTAACCTAATTGCAACCAGATCCAGGAACTAAAAGTGTTCGTTATGGAAGTTGTTCTACCGTGGAAGAGCCAACTTTCATTATATTTATTATTGGTGGCATAGTTAAATCAAAGAAGAGTACAATTTTCTTATAAAATACTTCTGCTATACAAAAAAATCCTGAGTCACATTTTCAAACAAAAATGTTTTGCGCATAATTGTAAAGGAACAGTTGTAACTTAAAGATTTAACAGTCGTAAAGATTTCCTTGCACATTTGACCTGGTTACAGTATTTTTTGAAAACACATCAAAGCTGATGTAACAACTTCGCCACATTTGCAACAAGATTTATGCAATCCTTTTTGTTGATGTTCATTTCAAAATTATAATTCAAATAAACATAATTTCAAAAAGAGGAAAGTTTGTGCGAGGGTAATCCAGACAACCTGTTGAACCATCTTTAATAAGGATTTCTGCAAATATTTTTTGAAGTATTTTCTTTGTTTCATGCCACGTATTTTGAACTTTTTGATATCTTAAATTAAGGATTCCGCTAAGCAGTTAAAACGGAATTCAGTAGTTTCCTAAGATTAGAGTAATAAAATAGATAAGATGACAACGTTATTTTAATAACATTAAGTAGGTTGATGCTAGTTTACGAGCCAATCGCATATTTTGTTCGAGAAGCCTTGAAAGCAGTTTGTCAGTCAATAGATTCCTGCCGACCACGCGTTTTGGAAGATAATTAAAATGACTATTGCGTAATAACTTATTATACAATTGTTTATTCATGATAGCGATAAGCCGATATTGATACTTTGAAGTGAATTAAGATCTGTTATTACTGATAAAGAGGCTGTGTAGGCCTCGCGATACACTTCTGTAATGGATTCTCAATCTACGTATTTTTGCAAATAACTCAGAAACAAAAGCCTCCGCAAAATAAAAGGTTTGGGTGCCAATATCGGCGTGGGTGAGAATACTGTAAAATATGTGGGCCCCTTCCAAGTTTCTCGATGCCAAAACTCATGTACAGAGTTCAAAGACCTAGTTAATTATGCTCCAAGATTAGAATAACTGAAGCCACACTTATTTATGATAATTTCCGGGATACTTCATTTCAATTTGCCGCTTTATTTTCCAATGTAAGAAAAAAATTACTCAGTGATTGAAATCTTGAAATTTTGCTCCGCAACATGTCACATGAAATTTTGTGGCCAACATCCCAAAAATTGTGTCCTGTAAAGTGTCGCGCAACATTTTCGTATTACAAAATGGTTGACGAACTGTAGCCTAGTGAATACACGGCTTTATTCAAACAATGCACTGTACGAGAAATGGAGCAATACTTTTTTTATTCTTCGCTTGCTTTTCCCGTTTAGTCATCATGTTAAAATCCACATTAGCTACGTTTAATACTGACATTTATTTAGGGAAGACATGAGTGCTTCTTGGAGATCTCTTATTAAGCTGTTTAGCAGACGTAAAGATTTAATGAAGCCATGAAAAAAATCGATTTAGTACGAGTATATCTATTGCAGCAAAAAGTCTAGTAAAGTGATCTCATAAGATTTTTATGTTTTTAGGTTTTACTGGTTTTAGGGATTGCTATTTCCCTCAGGAATAAAATAAATAAAACATGCATACTCTCGCAATTATTATTCATTGTGATAGGGAGTATTTCAGCGAAAAAAACCCGTTCCAAGTTGACAACTGGCAAACACGAATCACACTACTATTTTAAAGTTTGTGAGGATGGATGTTTGTTACTCTTTCATGCAAAAACTATTGAACGGATTTTGATGAAACTTTATAGTAACATAGTACTTTATAGTAACATAGTTTATGCATCAGAATGATACATTGGGTACTTTTTATCCGGGTACCACGCGGGCGTAGCCGTTGGCAGAGATTAGTAAAGTCATAATCGCAGATAAAAAAACAAAACAAGCACGCTCATCACAGTAATGCCCATGATGCAGGTCCACAAATCCATACTCAGCACGGATCTGTGAGGAAGCTCATTGAAGATACCAAGTATTGAGTAGTCAGGGACACGTCCAAACATTATATTTGGCACATGCCTGCGTTTTGCACAGTGGTCTACGTGCCGTGAGGTATCACGATGTTTCGTTTTGAGCACCTTTTAAGCGCACATTAATTAAACAATTAATTCGTGCATGACTGAGTTTGAATCATAGAGATATTTAAAAAGATAGTTATCAATGAGAATTTATATAAATTTTCAGATGGTGGATACTAGGTTATAGTACTACACTGAACATCTGGAGTTGGATACCTATAAACTTCTTGTTGAGTTAAATAGATATTTTTTTATTCAACACATACGATACAGCACGGACAAGTACAAATGAAAAGACAAACAATAAAAAAAACACAGTAAATTACAGAAGATACGTGGGTGCTAACCAGTGCTAACGAGGGCAGTATATGCTGCAGTGGTAGGTATGAGTAGAAAAGCTCCTATCTCAGCTTATTGCTGCTCCGCCAAGGCGAAGCAACGCTGATTTACAGATACTACTAGTCACGTATACAGTCTACTATGAGAGTTCTTTCCCATAGTAGACGGTAGGTAATAGATATAGATATAGTATAATACTGGCTGGGATTTCCATAGCAAAAAGAATCTGTGGATAAGATGTGAATGATTACTGCCAGACTGCGATGCCACATTTTGTGTGACATAAAAAATCGAATATTAACATTTTTAATCCTACTAATATTATAAATGCTATAATAGTTTGGACATTTGATCTACGAATAACTCAACCAATTTGGAGCGAATTTGGTATAGTGCGTGACCTAATAACACATAGGCTTCTTTTTATCCGTATACCAAGCGGACGAAGCCGTGGGCAGAGGCTAGTTGTCAATCAAGCTATAACAATGCTGACGCCGTTGTGTTATGGACACCTAGTTTCACGTGCAAAAATATGGTAGCAGTGATTCCATTACCATAATGAGGTATTAATAACCTAGGCGTAGCCAGACTGAGCTAAATATACCAAGTTCCATCACTGTAGGGCATCACCACGGATTTAATAAGGGAACATAGTTGCGTGCTGCGAGATAATTCATTGCAGCGTTCAGACATGCTGTTATGATAATAGAGTAATCCATAATCCACAATTAATGTTCTATTATTATAACTGATATTTAGGTGCGAGAGATTTAGCATTTTATGTGCAAAGCATTGGTCGCGAGAAAACGGCGTTAATTCACTTTTAAATACAATCATAAATTCACTTAGTTCGGAAGTCGAAGATCCTTGAGATTTTAACAAATATAATATAATATACCCACTGGCGTGTCTTGACTTGACAAGTGTGATTTTAGGCAAAAAGGCGACTGACCATCAGAAAATGAAAGGGTAAAAAAATAAGTTTCTTATTATTTCTCAGGTAGTGAAAGAAAGCGTGCCTACTTAATATCTACGCAAAATTGCTTGTATGATGAAAAAAATACGAAAAAATACTTCGCCTTCATAAAACTTGAAATTACGGTTATAACCCAAGAACATGTATTTAAATAAATAATAAATAAATAAATAAATAATGCTGGATAATCCACACAGCATCATCTAGCCCCAAGCTAAGCAGAGCTTGTGTTATGGGTACTACATGACTGATATACTTAATACAATACATTACATAGATAGATATTTTTTTATTATACATAGAAAATACCCAGAACACCCGGAACAAATATTTGCAGATCGTACAAACATTTGTCCCAGGGCGGGAATCGAACCCGCAACCTCCTGTGTCGCAGGCGGACCTTCGCCCACCGCGCCACATCGGTCGTCAATTTAAAATTTAACCAAGAAATTCATGACACACTTATTATGCATTTTGATAGACTTTTTAATTTATAACATCGAATTCTACAGATTGAAATACTACATTAAAACTGCGGTTTTCCATAGGCATACCAAACTAGTTTATAAGTAGGTATCTCTCGAATCTAATCCTATTCCCTGAAACGTTTTACGTCGAAACCACGCTACCTTAAACAGGTTTATTGCGCACTCCAGCAAAGTACCAACAAAATACTGGTTTAATTTGACAATAGCGAGAAACAATCTTGTTAGTGGCGAGCGTCATCAGCGTTCGTGACGTCAGAGCCTCCCCATTGTGCGAGCCACAGAGCTGAAGCCTTTTGTTCTAAGGCAAAACGGTGCCAGTTGTACCATCAATGTTACTACTCAATGGAACATCTGGTCCGGAAGGAGAGCGTAACGACATTTTCAGGCGGTTGCCAGTCTAGATTCTTACGTCTATACGTAGCACATTTACTTCTTTACAAGAGAAGATGACGTTCCTTCTTTATGATGTTACAAGCTATGATCGAATAATGATTGAGTTCTAAACTTTTACCCACTGAAATAGAACCGATACCATCTCTTCGTACTTATAGAATTAAGCTTTTGGTAATCTCAGGAATCTACGTACTGAGTTTGGATTTGAGGATGTCCAAATTATTGAATACCTGATAGTGCCATGAAAGATCGTTTTTCCCGTTGCAATACTGACTTCTAAGTAGTTTCATGGGAGAAGTTGGGAGTAGTTTCGTGCACGACGCGACGCGGAGGGAGCAAGTCGCGATCACTCACCCTGATGAAGACTCTCGGAATGAGTCGAAACTTAGTCGGTGCCTTCACCGATAGTGCAGTACGTGAAATTCCCGTTTTTACAATATGAATACAGCCGTAACTTCATTTGTACACGATATGTGTACTTATTTTAGGAAAACGGTGAATGATTCTTATGTGAATAGAAACTAACTACGATCTCAGAAGCATCTTTAACAAAATAACTGTTTTGTGGCAATCCGCAAACTAATAACCAATATAGGTCGGCAGTATAACTTTTGCGTAAAACAAAAGCAAAGCGCAGTAAATAAACTAATTCAAGACAATGCTCTTATTTTTAGCGGAAGCTACCATCCATCACAGCGGGACTTGCGAAAATACAGAGAATCTATGAAATAACATTGCATTCTTATTGGTAGAGGCATTGAGTTTCAGTCCTGCGGGTTTTCCGCAAGCTTATTTGTTTCAAAACACTTATCAAAGAAAACATGGCTCATGTTTTTCATATCCATTGTCTTGATGCCTGAAATCGACTCCGGCGGAATTAACTTGTCATTTATAGCCTCACATACCACAATGATATGGCAGTAAATAAATTTCTAACCAAAAATACAAAGGAACTTTTTTGAAACTGAAAAATACCTATACAAAGCTTTTGTAATTATATTATTATCCTACTTTCTACTAATAAATAAATGCTAATAATAAATGCGAAAGTCTGTGTGTGAATGTTTGTTACCGTAACTACTCAACCGGTTTTGATGAAATTTGTAATGTAGATAGATTAGATTCTAGAATAACACATAGGCTCTTCTAATTAAAAAAATATAATCCCTAAGTGGGTTAAACAGGGTGGTAAATTGTGTATGGAAAATTTTATTCCTTGGTTTGATTCGCTCAAAACTCAGTACAAATAAACTTTAAAATAAATAATAAAACACGTACTTTTTAATTTTTTTAAACTACCCTTTGGGGGTGTGCTATTGAATTATAAACTTTATATGGAAAATTGTAATCCTTGGTTTGATTCACTCAAAACTCGGTTTAAATAAACTATAAAGTAAATTATATATTACGTATTTTTTATTTTTACAAAACGAACTCTAGGGGGTGTGCAATAAAGTTGTGAAATTTTTATGGAAAAAAATATTCCCTGGTTCGATTCACTCAAAAGTTGGTGGACAATAGTGGACATAGTTTGAAGCCTGGAGACGGTCATACGCTACTTTTATCAACATACCACGCGGGCGAAGCTGCAGGCAGAAACTAGTAACTTATAAATATACTTTATTAGTTATAATAATTTTGTTAATATATTATTATAACTAATATTATTATATGACTTGGTATATTCGGTATCGCATAACCCGAAATCGATTTGTTTTTTCTCATCCGACCCTTTTACAGCGACCTTTTGACTAGCTATCATTAGCGTTTCGTCAAAAGTAGGGCTGATGGAAAAACACGCAACGCATCATAGGCTTCGAAGGCCTGGGGAAATGAGGTGACACGAAAACCTCGCTTTGATGTAATATTTGGGTTTTTGGTTTGATATATCGGGAGCATATCCGAACGTCAATTATACCAGCCTACATTTATTTTAATAACAAAGGTTTGTTTTCAGGTAAACAAACAAATATGAAGCCAGGATTTTGATTCATTTTTGATTGAAGAAAATGTTCGGAATAGATAGTAACACTGGAAAAACGTTCTATAAAATGTTGCTGGTAAAACTTTGTCATTTATGTTTGTAGCATTTATCTGCCAGAATGAAACAGAAACAATTTATATTTGATCAACGCTATCATAAATATTGAACATGATACTGATGCAATTCTTTGAGATCAAAACAGGAAGACTCATAAATTCCAAAGAAAAACTACCCACCGGATGGTCCCAATCTAGTTAAGAAATAAAAAATGTTAGCTGCCATTTATTAGATAACAGTATTAATCGTTCATAAAATTAAATAATACTTCAGAGTATTTCGGATAAATGCCTCGTAAATGGATTGTTGACAGAAATGTGCCGTGTTCGAGGAGAGGAGGAAGTTGATGAGTTGAGTGCTGATGGAATGCGACCCAGATGTGGTACGACGGAGGGACGCGAAGATGTTGCTCATGATACTGTCTCTGTGGAGTTTACTTTAAGAGCTTAAGATGCTGAACCTAAACACCATATACTCGTAATCAATGTATAATATTAATAATACTATAGCTGGATATTTTCACAAAGCGTCAGAGCTTGTGTTTTGGGAACTTCATGAGTTATATACTGCTTATATGCATTTTTTTTATAAATACATACATACATACATACATATACAGAAGATACCCAGACCCGGCACAAATATTTGAAGATCATACAAACATTTGTCCCACTGTGGGAATCGAACCCGCAACCTTCTGCGTCTCAGGCGGGCTTCCGCTCACTGCGGCACAGATACATTAGTACACATAATTAGTAAAGCTTTATCATAACTATGTATTATTTCTCATATAAGCTGTTGTGGTCGTTGGATGACCTCGGTGGGGCGGTGGGCGAGTAGCCGGCTCAGACGCAAAAGGTGCGGGTTTTATTCCCGCTACGGGACAAGTGTTTGCATATTCTGCAAATATTTGTTACGGGTCTAGGTGTAGTGGTATCACGATACTCGTATGTGTCTATTGGGTGTTTATTTTTATTATATAAAATACCATATCTAATTACATCAGGATTAAATCAGTAATTTAGGACTAAATTATGTTAAAGTTTGAGTGCTTAAAATACTAAATGAAGACCAAACAAGCATAGTCGTACCTAAGTTTTTAAATAATTAAAAACTAACACAATTCTTAGAAGTGAATCTTTGTTTACTGTCGAAAGATATCATTGAATAACTCCTAAGGAATGTAGTCCACTTTTTCTAATTGTCATAATAGGTCATTCGAGCTGTTATTTGTAATTGGGGCGCGAAACCAGGAACAGCTGTTTCTGTCGCTCTTCGTTACGTATCAATTACGTTTAGTATATTTCTATACGGCCCATTTTTATTGACATTACGCTCCAATTCACGGTTTAATCGTAAAATATGTTAGGAATATTGGACATTAGCAGGGAAGAGCCTTTCTAAATTAATATTTATTTATTAAATAAATATTAATTTAGAAAGACGACCTCTGTGGCGCAGTGGGCGAAGGCCCGCCTGAGACGCAGAAGGTTGCGGGTTCAATTCCTGCCACGGGACAAATGTTTGTATCTGCAAATATTTGTCTCGGGTCTGGGTGTTTTCTATGTATAATATGTATGTATTTGCAAAAAAAAAATGTATACAAGTAGTATATCAGTCATGTAGTTCCCATAATACAAGCTCTGCTTAGTTTGGGGCTAGATGATGCTGTGTGAAAATGTCCAGCATTATTTATTATATTTATTTATTTTATTATTGTTTTGTTTGAATAAATACCCGACTTTCGACCTACCTAACGTAGGACTACTTCAAATCTTTTTTGTACTCCTCTTGAAATCTGGCAGTTGGATATAAGAAACTGTGGGGCAATTGTTCCCGATGAAAAATGATCGATACAGAATAACTTCTGCGTTTAATAGCACTTTTCGGTAGTGAAGAAGATTAAACAAGCTACATACAAAAATATTAGTTAAATTCTTGTCTAATAGATAGCTACGAATTACGTTACAAATGTTACAATGCCCCTCTAGAAGCATTTAAGGAAAAAATAACAAAACGATATCTAAACTGAACGATCTCTTTACCACGCCACGCAGAGCTATTGATAAGCTCGTCTGATGATAACCACATTTTATTATTCCCTGAAATAATACAGTGAAATCTTAGCGTTCAAGTGTTTATTGCTAAACCGCGGATAAACCCAGATTCAAACGGATCGCAGTAAAATATATTCAGTGATGGATCAGAATTAACATGTCAGGAACGGCTTCTAAAATTAAGGCAGTTCCGTATAATATCAAAATGAAACGGACACTTTCACACAGCATCATCTAGCCCCAAACTAAGCAGAACTTGTATTATGGGAACTACATGACTGATATACCTACTACTTATATACTTTTTTTTGTAAATACATACATATTATACATAGAAAACACCCGAGACGAATATTTGTAGATCTTACAAACATTTCTCCCGCGGCGGGATGCGAACCCGCAACCATCTGCGTCTCAGTCGGCCCTTCGCCCACTGCGCCACAGAGGTCGTCGAAAATATTTAAATGATTTGCAGATATTCGTTCCAAGTCTGGGTGTTATGGTTCCTACCGTGGCACACGTAGTTCTTGATACCCACGAATATTAGTGTGTGAGAGGTATGTCTGTTAAAAAAAAGAAACAAAAACAACTTGTGATCATTTTTTAACACCTACAATGAGCGCTGAGTTTAAGGTTCTCTCGCCGAGCTTAGTGTCTCATAAATAGAAAGGCCTACGAACAATAGTTCTAAATGTTAAAAATAGAACAAAGCCGAAAGTTACACAATAAATCACCGAATGTGGGGCAGCCGCAGTATTTCGCGAACCTGATTCGGGATTAAGCGATCTCTCAGAAACGTAATAGTTTCTGGGTCAACCCGAAGATTAGTGGACCGAATAGTTAAGCTACAACGTTGCTGTTGATGACAGTCAATTAATAAAGAAGAAAGAACATATTGTAGCATCTAAAAATCAGCATCGCCAAGGCTGAGCGATTTTTTATCAACGAAGTGGTTAGTTTATCCAACAGTTGGGCTGCATGCATAGGTATTTGACATCAATATCTCATGAACCAAAGGAATATTTCAATCTTTTCCTTGGATATAACATCTAGGTTCTAATTTCATTGTGCATTTATTTTGTCTCTTTATTTTTTGTTGTTTTAGTTATGTTTTTGTATGATGTATTGGAAACGGTGATTTGCACAATAATGCGTTTATATATCTACCTAGGCTCTATTGAATTTAATTACCTCGTTTTCTGTAGTCAGACTCAGACCTCAACGAAGCCGAAATAGCCAAAACACGTCAGCAATATTGAAACCCAGCGAAACTTCAAAGCTTTACCTAGGTCACAATCATTAGCATGGTAAGTAACAGTCTAGACTTATCATTATCAACAAATAGTTAAGTTTCCTGACATTGTCATAATTTAAAACAAAATGTTAGCCCAAAAAGCGAGTGAACTATCAACAAGCATTCTCTACAATTATTCAGTTCTATTCCTGTATTGTTTGTTGGAACGACAATGTATTGTTACCGGGTTCGTTACTTCGGCATTGGCATTCACGTGCTTGTTATGCAATATATTGCTTTAGGAAACCAGTTAGGTAACGTTACTAAATAGAAGCAAGTGGATAATTGATTCGATTCTATTCATGCATAGTGC
The DNA here is from genome assembly GCA_958496245.1 of Perizoma flavofasciatum. Lineage (NCBI taxonomy): Eukaryota > Metazoa > Arthropoda > Insecta > Lepidoptera > Geometridae > Perizoma > Perizoma flavofasciatum. Next base: position 3,047,451 of record OY292425.1, on the reverse strand, counting down.
AACATAGAAAAGAGAGTTGTGTCATGAGGATGTACTATGAATGCATAAACCACATTTTGCGCTCTAATCCAGATTCAGATTAGTCAAAATTTATCAAGCATTATGCAGCGATATCACTATATTATATAATATATTTATATCATTAAAGAAGTCTGCAATTGTCACCCCACCCCATGATCTATTACTACCGGCACCATGAAACGCTCGTGGTAAAGCTTGCCTAGCCATTCATAACTGATCAGCCTCCAATTTAAACGAAATAATAAAATTGTTTTGAGAACTAGACAATGCCGCTCACTTTGGCAGGCTGACCAATGTCCAAAACGACAATGTCTAGGTAACGTAGGTAACGTCCAGAATTATAAAACAACATTTAAAAGTATTGGACAGTGCTAGCCGGCCAGTCAAAATGAGCCGTTTCCCACTGCTACCCACTGCATTTTGTTAGTGTTTTTTTGGGCCAACTAGTTCCAACATTCCATTAGATTATCATTTGGATGGGTGATCGATAATTACATTTACAACTGTGCACTTCTGTGATTCGGATGGCACGTTTAGATGATAGTCTCAACTTTAAAAAGTAAACAAGACAAGTCAGAGGCCTCTTAAAAACTCTGAGTTTTGACACCAAAGTTGGCCATCAGCTCACACGAGCTTGCTTGCTTTGCAAATGATGCAAATGGAATTACGTTGGCCATAGTTCTTACGTACGACTTCCACCGTAATCTATTTGTATTATTTGCAAAGGCTTTTTCGATACTTTCTGTTATTTGTTGCTACCGGCGCCTGCGGCTATGTCCTCTCTCCCTATAAGGTGCGATCACCGCACACGTCGATTACGCAAATTGGAGAATACGCCGCCCTCAAATTAAGCACAGCCGCCGTCAACGCGACCTATCACAGGCAGAGATCGAAGCTTCCGTGCTTGGTTAGAGGCGCAAGTTAATTATCCTATTGTCTTATATTATAATGCCGTCAAAGAATCAGCCAGCAACTAGCTCGTTTGTCTGTGGGTGCTTCTGTCTGATAGTGTGCTTGCCTTGGTGCGTTATTTTCTATGACGATTCAGCGTTGTTTCGTTGGTTGACACATGTAAGCAAAGTGCGCCTCTACTGGTGCTGGTTGTTTTTTTTCCGCGCTCTGTCCTCAGCTATAGGAAGTGATTATTGTTTATTTTTATAATTGGCGTGACAGGAAGTCTCTCTCGGAAATTAAATCAGAAGACGATCATGAAGGGAACGCCGACAGGTTATTGAGTGGTCTGTCTTCGTGTGATGTATAGCGGCCTGTTTACGTCAGAGTACGAAGGTTTTTGATTACGTTTCCTTTGGAATGCAATAAAAGTTTGTAAAAATTGATCTCATGGGTTAAATAAAATCATCAACAATTGATTGTGGAGTTAGATTCAAATTATTTTAACTACACACTTTTTTATTTAATGAACGGAGTCTTGATAAGATGACTGCTGAAAGAGATCTTGACAAACAGAAACAATTTAAACTAGTCAATATCAAAAGTACATATAAAAACTGATGTGCCTTAGTTCGTCGTAGCATCCATATCCCTTGTTATTTAGTTACGTTGCGACCGAAACCAATGCCACAAAACCAGGCGCAAATACACGACCTCAGCGAAAATAACCGTTGCTTTTGTTATGTTATAATTGTTCGCCATTGTGCACCTGTCAAAATAGAACATACTTTAGCAGGTGTTAAGAGAATTTGTTGTTCAATTTTGAGAATAGCACGGTCTCATTAAGACGGTTATTTTAATGTATCAAAGTTTTGATTTAATTTGTTTCGAAAGTAAGGTTATATTATGAGGTAATATGAAATGTCAAATACTTTCTACACAATCTACCGAACAAGGTTCTACTTCAATAAAATCGTGAAACATTGAACTTTACTTGCAAATAAACTACGTCAAAAGCTCCCAGTAACAGGACCTTTTCGCAGAGCAAATCGTAAGAACCGCTTCTCAACTCTATTTAAAGCAAACGCTTTCCCATAACTAATATCAGGAGCTGCACTGAACATGGTTATAAATGAACCCGTAAGGAAAGGAACCAGTTAATCCCAAGTGCTCCCAGTGTTATTAATAGCCGATGGCCTTGAGGATCTGCATCGCAACTTTTATTCGTTTTATTTTACTCCTTTGATTATATTTCAAAGTCAAATTACATAGATAATTCATTTACAAGGATTTTTTAGAATCGTCGACTTATGAACTAACACCCTTGATCACTCCATAACTTTATCAGCAGTTGTCTGCCTATATTCTTTGTATCGTCTAACAGGGCAGAGTTAGAGGTATCGACCTGCTGAAGTAAGAGAAGTGTTTTTATTGTAAGAGTTTTTTTTTAATACAAGTGAATTTACGTGACCAAGCCTAGAAGAATCAGGCGACAAACTTGTTTTTTTTAACGATCCTTCATTCAGCTATACTCGTCGTTTGGAAATATTCATGTCCAGTAGGAGCCTAATTGGCTGTCCCATCCATCCTACTGACGAGGGTACAAGGTTAAATCTCTGGATTCGAAAAGTTCTTTGAACCGGGAGCCGGAAAAGTATAACAATTTGCACGACAGGTATTAGAGAAGTGTAAATCGATAAGCGACGGGGTAACGACCCCTACACGTGATCGGATAGGATGTGATGTCCCTACTGACAAGTGATGCTATTTCAGAACGAAGATCAAATTTAATTACGTCACAGGAAGGGCTTGCTTCTGTGCGTAAAATCTTTAAAACTGTTTTCTTTATTAATGCATTGTTATGAAAGGATAATGTTCAGTATTCTTAAATCAAAAGTCAACCTTTTTTTTGGAATGAGCTTATAAGAGATGAGGTTCATGAACACCGCATTATCTCAGTGCGCTGTGGTTGTGGCCGTGATAGAGTAACAACTGGGTTCAAATAGCTGTAGTCATAGAAGCTATAATCCTAAAAACAGGGAAGGTAACTAGTACATATGAAAAGTTTATTTTAAATCGTATTAAGATATTTATGTCGTGACTGGAATCGTATTCTACGACGCAAAATAAACCCTGCTTGGAGCTATAAGATCCGCGATTTTAAAGCATCAAAGTATTATCTATCGTATTTGGTTTTATAGGACTGTTGTTTACTAATTTTAGTAAACTGATAGATAGGTAAAAACCAGGAGAACTAAATAGTTCTCCTGGTTTCTAGTTCTAGAGGTTTATGAAATGGCGAAAATGAAACACTTATAATATCGTCATGTTCGTCTGTCAGTCTGTCCGTGTGCCACATGTTGAATGAGTCAAACTTTTTGACCTTGTCTTTGAAATAAAAAAACAACGTTGCTTTCGGTAGGTAGGAACTGCCAACAAAAATTAGTTCGTTTTTACAATTTACTGCTTAGGGAGATTAAAGGAAAACTAATTACGTGTCTCATTAATTACATGTCTTGGGTATTCAAAGGCAAATAGCCTTATTTTAGTTTTTAAGCAAAGCGTTACCTTTCGTCAATTGTACTAAATGTAACTTTAGTTATTGAACAGGCTTGGATAACTCCAAAATTTAAGGGGTTTCCCAATATTTTTGAAGAATCGACCAATTTCATGGCTTAGTTGGTATAGTCCATGCGTACCAAGGTTGAATATTAGTTATGTTGAATTATTAATTTTGGGATATTATATAATCTTAAGACTTGAGTACTATATTTTTTTTAAGTAACGACACTCTGCGAGACTTAATTGATAAACAAAATAGACCAGCTCGACACGACTGGTGGAACTAGAATTAGAATTGATTTATTTCAGAAATTAATTAGAAATTTACTGGAGGTGTATTGTCTAGCTAGTTAGTTTCAGATTCTTCTTTAGCTAGCTGATTCATGTTGGCAGGAGCCAACTCCGCCGATCTCTGATCGCGTGCCTCCGTACATTACACGGAACATTAGCGATTAAACCTGTTCCTACATTATTACCAACCTGTTTCTGTTTCCTTTACATTATTAATCGATTTTGGTGTGAAATGCGTTAATAGGATATAATATTTACAAAAAGTAAGTAGGTATTGGGTATCCATACAGGTATTATTTATTAAAAATGGTCATGTTTTCATGTTTCACGTTCACTGCTAAATTCATAAAGAACCCTCAATAATTTATATAAACATTTATTAATATAGACCACATGGAACTATTCATATTGTAAGAACAGTTTTTTTTGCGTTATCATCATCATCATGAGCCTACATTAGTCCACTGCTGGATATAGACCTCCCCCTCGCCCAATACGCGCCAATTCTTACGTACCTTTTTAATTTATTTTTGATTGAGTTTTCTATACTATCGGAGGAAGTGCTTTATGATGACCTATGTGCCTTCACCGGTAGTACGATACCGTGAAAAATGACGTTTTTGGGGTTCCGAAGCCCAACTGTAACGAACTCAAGTAAAATCACATGCAAAACTATTTTTATGTATTGCGAGCCTAGTTCTATTGACGTATGAATAGAAGAGACAATCTATCATCTCGTAACCTTTGTAATTGGATCACAACAATCGTCATAAGTCCAATGTCGAGGGCACAGCGCGGCGTCTGAACCGAACTATCAAATAGGTAGGTCACAAAAAGATGCCAAAAGTTTTATAATTCTGACTAGACTCTAGTAACAAGAGCTAGCTAAACGGATTTTTTTTGCGTCATTGTTACGTTGTAAATTGTGATACTTGAGTTACAGACAAAATACAGTAGCTAGTTGCGGAAAAAACAATATCTCTTCTTCTTTTAAGATCTATTTGCACCTTTATAGGTTGAGTGCGTAGGAATCTAAATATTTTTTTATGTTCTACGCTTATCTAAACTAATATGTTGTAAAGGTTGTCTGGTAGAGATCGCTAATTAGCGATAAGACCGCCCATTGTACAACAATGTTAAATTTTGTATTATTTATTTAAGCTGAAATTTTTGGTGTGCAATAAAGTATTTTCTATCTTCTATCTATGATCGATATATCGTTTGCAACGGTTTTTAGATAGCTAGCTGTTTCATCTGTATTTTTTATTAAATACCTACTTGTACATAGTTGTATGAATAAATATTATATAAGCAGGTACATTCTGTATTTTAATATCGATCAATAATCTCAAGCTTATCCACTGTCTAGATACTTTATCTTCACATTTAATCTAGCTTTCTAGTCCCAAAATAGATGGTAATAAACAAAGTTTGTGTAATTTCATACGTGCCTTATATAACTTTACGACTGAGCTGATAGAATCCGATCGAAACTACAAGTGCCAGGTGAAAATGGATTTACAAGCCATTTACTGACAAAGTTTGTACTCAGCTATTTTCAGCTTTCATGATTGTCAAGGGTGTTCATAGTTTGAAAGTGGTATTCCGTATTTTCCACAAGGCTGTTTTGATCTTAATGTTAAGAAGATGGATTACGCTAAAAAAACCATAGGCCCATTTTAAGAAAGGCTATTGAGAACACAGACCTGAGAATGTACTTATATGTATGAAGAGTGTTCTTATGGGAACAAGAAACGATATTATACCTCTACAAAAAGTAACACCCAACTGACACTACATACTTCATGGATTCACTGTGTCGTAGGTATCGGACTCGTATACTTCGAGTAAACTCAGACTTTTAAACAAATACTTCAAATCATGAAAACATTTATCCCGCAGCGAGAATAGAACCTGCACTTTTTGCATCTCAGTCCGAATACTGGCCCGTCACACCACCAAGAAAAAACCTTTGCGTATGATGAATTGATAATGGATAATTCTTAAAAAGATGGGATTTGATGATTTTACGAGTCCCGTGATAGCACAACACCCAATTCCGGATATGAAGAAACATTTTTTTTTAGAATCGAACCCGCATCTGTTGCTTCGAAACTGTCTACTCGCCCTCCGCGCCACAGAGTTCTTCAAAAAGAATGCGCATAATTTTTTAATCCCTGGTTACGATAGCGATAGTGATCCCTGAAAACCGATCGGTTGTATAATCGTCAGCTGTTCATAATAATAGAAACACCCATTATCATAATAAAAAGTAGTTGAGCATCGGCCAAAACATTGTAATAAATTTCAATACCAATTTCATATTTAATCCTGACATGGAAAGAAATCGCCCTAAGCTAGTTTTAGCAAAAATCTACCAACGCAAAATTATCTTTCGCTCTATGGGAATATGGTCCTTTCTATATTTTCCATTCGGAATGATTTTCTCGAGCATGACCTTGGATTGAACCTGTTTCCACAATTACTCATCCAGAATGAATTAAGAGCTTTTTTATTGAATGCCGATAATGATCAAGATTGTAAAGAATTTGCGAAGAGCTTTTTAGCAAATTGCTTTTTTTATGTTAAAGAATTAGAATAACTTAATGTTTAAATTCACGATATTTTGTACATTTCGTAGACTAGATAGCTATCATATAAAGCAATATATATTCTTGTCAGCCATGTTTCATGGCTGAACATTACCAGAACATTTTAGAAGACACTAAATTATGATACTTCTATGTACAAGTAGGTATATACAAAAACACAGATAATATAGCTAGCTTTCTAAAGACTGAAAGAAAGTTACAAGCGATCTATAGATAGCTCAACTTATCCAGATCACTACTAGACAGAAACGTTCCCAAAATGCCTGCTGCATTGCCACGCTGAATAGCAATGCTAATGCGTTGACCCAAATAACAGTCAGCATTTTAACACACTTGAAGAATAGGTAGGAAAGAAGTATTTTCCCTACATACGTTACTACAATCGCAGTGCTATAGTTAGGTTTGGTAAACTTTCCACTTTACAAACTCTTTGTTATGAAATAAATTCAGAGAAGAGCGAAACATTTTTATTAGTGGATTTAAATTCTTGGCACTATTGCAACGAGTTGTAGGTATTGTACTTTTTGTATCTAATACCTAACTAAACTATCATTGTATTTCATAAAAAGTAGGTACTTTCCAGTTTTCTTTCTAATAAAACAGAGAAATCAATGCTCCAAGGTTTACTGTAATTTCATTCATATACCTCCCTTTCATTAGCTCTCTTTCCTGTCCTCATTCATTCAGTGACGTCAAACAGCATCCGCACCTACGTCACAGAATATGATGGTAGGTTGTGCAATGTAGGTCACGAGCTCGGCTACCTTCACACTGGTTCTCCTGTGTCACAGTCCACAGATAGGGTAACCTCTCTCGAACCATGTCATACCAATGAGCCCATGAACACAGGCATTTCTGGTTTTACCTCTTATGCCATCTATTATCATAACCAACTCATAACCAACTCGAACATATTGTTTTGTAAAAGGATCATTAAAAAGAATAACCAGCCGTGTTTTCTTGCCTTTCTTTCCTGGCTTGGTCGCGCAGGAACAGGCACCTAGATAAAAACCGACGTTTCAAAGTGGTCCTTGTGATTTTATTGAATAAATGAATTTTGACTTTGACTTTGACTTTGATAAAACCTAGTACTCTGTAAGTGTGGGTATCGAACAAATTCATTTTCTTTTTTCTTCTGTAATTCTTTTTCTAACGTACTATAATGGTAAATCTTTTATTAAAATACTAACGACAAACTACGCTATGCAAAACACATTTCTATTTGCTAGGGTCCCTTGAGTATACAGCCCGGTTTTGGATACAATTTCATTCATCCCCCTCCCCTCTTTCATAACGCTTGCAATATTCCTGGCCCCATTCACCAGTGACGTAGATCGTGGAATCGCAAGTAGGTCAAGGGCCCAGCTTCCGTCATAGTCCTGCCCCCGTGTCAGGGACCCAGTAACCTTTAGTACGTCATGTCTACCCTACTTACCCAGATACTGAGGGGTGTGGATCGGATATGTTCTGTCTCCTAGAACACGACAAAACGGCCATGGAGGTGGGGCATAACCAAAATGGGGCTTAATCAAGCCTAATACTGTCGAAAACAAGAACAAGAAAAATTGGCACTTTCTTGACAGCGATAAGTAGGCAACCGTAGTCCACTTCATTTCCATACAAGAAAGATAGTTCAAATTTTCTACCACTACTTTCCTGAAAGCCACTGAGACTAGACAATAGCAGGATAAGAGCGAGGTTGCAGCTTTACGTCAGCCTTATGTGTTCTAAATCCAGCCTGACCTTTCGGAGACTATCCTTAAGTATTAGGTACCTAACATATATGAGCAATGAACACGATATTGCTTTAGATTTTATAAGTTCACGTTATTGTTCATTATTTTTAACGACTGCTGTGTTGAAACTTTATGGATCGAACGATAAGTCAATGCAGGTAATATTCACTGGGAGAAAAGCCCATTTTTGATATTTTTAGAAGTAAAACAATCTCTAGATGACTTCGCTCAAATGATAGTAGGTATACTTACCATATTATTGAATTCCATTGCTTTCAGCTTATTCGAATATCTAAATTCATCGCACTGAGGAATGTCTTCCGCGAACATGGCATACTGGTTTTTATGATTGTAGTGATAGAAATGTTTTTTTATTGCTACAGTTATAAGAAAATGATTGGAAAACTAGAGAACTCTTGCCAGAGCAGCATGATACGGATTGTTTTGCTGCAGAATAAAGGGTTAAAGTTTTAAGAACGGCGTAAAAAATTATATATTATCTTTGGTAACAGGAATACGAAGGAAAATATTGATAAGGTTTCCCAGCTCAGAATTCTGACTGTAACTGTAAAAAAAGACGAAATCGATTGAAAGTTTTGTGGAAACGGCCCTGTAGAGACATAGTTTGCTTTATTAGAAGGAGAAAGAATATGATAAAAACCTTTATAGATCTGAAGATGTGCCTGCAATGTTTTATCCCAGTCAGACTTTCTCATGGACCCGTTGCAAAAGGTTAACTGACGCCAAAAGACAAAGAAAATCATGTAGATGACGCGCTACAAGCAAACAAAAGAGCAGTATAATTTTCAGTTAGGTTTATTTGATAGCAAATCATGCCGTAAATCATTGTGATGCGACATCTTTCCGCAAAGGTCAGGTGTTGAAAACGTTTCATTTGGCGATTTATACTGCATGTTGAACGTATGAGTGGTGTCTACGTCACGTGTGCTTTTCATGAATGAGTGCTGCGTAGGTACTGTGTAGGCGCACTCATGAATTATATGCGAGGAAATCAATAAACACTTTAATGAGATTTTCTGGATTCTGAAAGTGATTGATTGTACTGTAGTGTAATCAGGTAAATGATCAAGAACACAATAACAACAGTGCGGTATGCTCATGACGTAACCTTCGTATGATTTGTTCAGAGACTTAAACGATAAGTCATCCCAAATTTTTTTATCCTTAGGGGTGGATTTTTTATGTGGAACTCTTGAAGGAACTCTCCCTTTCCCTTTAAAAAAAAAGAATAATTCACAATTGGCAAAGATATCGCGTAACATACACACAAAAAAAGTACGAACGAATTTAGAACCTGCTCCTTTTTTGAAGTCGGTTGAAAAAAACGCAAGATATGTGGAAAAAAACAGGCAAGAGGCTCGCTGAGTTCCATTTGAGGCCGACACTGGCTACCATATCTCAAACACTGAAATCAAAGGTACTTTAGGAAGCCAACAGGTTCTTATTGATTGAAATTACATGAATAAGTATCATCGTCTCGCAAACTCAATTAAGCCTAGAAATATCAAGCCTGGTTTGGTCTGGTTAGTTAATACAGCTTGCCAAATTTTTCGATGAACTTTCTTTAAAGCTAGTGTGGCGAATGTAAGATCGAAGTATGTAATGAGTTTCGACACAACGTTCCTGATGCTTTAGTGGAGAAACTAACTAGTTATGAGTAAGTACTTAAGGGAAAAACCAACTTTACATTCAAATAATTTTCAGAAGCGTTGGAGTAATGTATCTTGAATGGTGCTCTAAAATGACTTTTAGTTGTATTTAAACGATATGAGTGAGTGAGTGGGAACTTGAATAAGACACATTTTATCGCTGAAAATACCTACGCCAACGATGAGCGGATTCCCACATAATTCACATCACAAATTCATGATGATCAAAGAAACTACAAACTGAAGAACATGAAGAAGGAAAACCTGAATTTGTCGGAAGTTTTCAAAATAGATAGTAAGGAAAGGTGATCTAAAATATGAACATTCATGAACTTAGTAGAATACATATAACATCAATTTTCAGAAAAAAAAAACAGCAAAATAGTACATAGTAGAGGTACCTCAGGTATTATATAACTTATGCAAACTAAATTATATCACAACTGATCCAAATAAAGTGTCCCCAAATGCTGCCTGCATTGCCACGCTGAGTGAGACTGCTAAAGCTTTGACCCAGATAAGTTTATATAGGTATAATAACCTACTAATAATTTGAATAGAAAATGTTTGTGTATGGGTGGGTTGTTATTAACAACAGCTGTTGCAACAAGGAACAGTATCTTAATTTATTCGCTACGGTATTGGACACTATACTTTAGCAGGGTTCAAACCTAACACCCCACCACGTGCCATAGTTTCCGTTGGTTTCAGTTGGTTGGACAGAGAAGGTGCGGGATGGGCGCGTCATAGGGTTGTCAAAATACTATGTGCCTATACGTTTGTAGGTCGATGGCTTACACTTGAGGTATCGAAAATTTGTTATGGCGAATGAGAAGTTTTTTTTCTCTGATGGTAGACTTGTTCGACAGTCTTGGGAAGGTTTTACCATACAAATTGGCTTCTCATACTGACATAGTTATGTCGTCGATGACAAACAATTAATCGACTTCAACAGATAGATAGATTAACAGATTTAATCGATCAACAGATGACCAAGGCTGACAGACAGTTTAGACATTAGTTAATATTGTTTTGTACAACTGTTTCATTGAGGGCTGTAAAATATAGTACTAAACGAATGTTTATCTTTGATTTTGATCTTCAGCACGTATCCAAAGGTCTTGGATGAGGCTTCTAAGCGATAAGACTTTCCATTGTAATTTCATAATAATAAGATTTCGTTCTTTGTTTAAGATGTTCAATAAAGTATGTTAATGCATTTATTCATTAACTAGCTTCTATCTACGACTTCGCCCGCGTCGTACCCGGATAAAAAATAGCCTATGTGTTATTCTGATGTATAAGCTATATTACTGTAAAGTTTCATCCAAAAATCCGTTAAGTAGTTTTTACGTGAAAGAGTAACAAACATCCATCCTCACAAACTTTCGCGTTTATAACATTAGTAGGATTAGAATGTATTAGTAGGATGGTGTAGAAAAAACTCTGCGTTTCAGCGTCACTGTCATCCCTAACATCGGCGCGTGCGCAAACAAGCCAGGTGCACGGTGTGCGCAACGGGAAGCCAATGGGTACTTATAATTGTCAAGATAACGACGATGCCTCTTGAATTCGAATGCGATACTTATTAGACAACAGAACATGCGAGTTCTTATAGAGTGGCTTGGACGTAGCTATACATACAATATGATCCAAGAGACACCTTAATTAATTTAATAAATAAGGTAATCACATAGTAAAACGGGAATTTTCATGTACAATACCAACGGTGAAGGTACCTTGATAAAGACTCACATGGAAATGAATCGAAACTTAGATGGTTCACCGATAGTACGGTACGTGAAACTTTCCGTTTTACAATATGAATGATCAAATTCATGATCATTCATATTGTAAAACACCCTATTTTATTCAGCTTTTGGAATAAAATAGGGTGTAAGTAAGTAATTATGTAGGTAAAATAATAATATAGTGTGTTTTCATAGTATGTGGTACACCACATATAACCCCTTGTAATCATTCGTACAGTCCGTTCCATCCAAAGGTTGACTGCTAGAGATCGCTAAATAGCGATAAGACCGCCCATTGTAAACAATGTTAAAGTTTGTACTATTTATTTAAGCTGAAATATTTGGTGTGCAATAAAGTATTTTCTATCTTCTATCTATCTAATTATCGAAATAATATAATGAAGGTAAAATAAATCGTATAAATGAAACATATTAAAAGGAAAAATACGATCCATAAATAAAATGAGACACACCCACCCACAGCCACCACGTTTAGTTTATTATCCTAACTAGGAGCAGAAATGCGTCAAACCAGCGGAATCAAAACAAAACGCCCAAGTTCCACGAAAAAATAATATTCCATTACGGTAAGCGGTACAAAATATTTGTCCTGCAGTGTACACACGTGTACATTCATTGCTGGACGTCAAGGCTACGTTGTGTAGCAAATAAATGGACGTGCCTTCCTCACGCGAAGGTCGAAAGATTCCGACCGAAAACATTGATGCCCTTGCGTTTCAAAGTTCTCTCGACTTTGTGGATACACTGGATACAGGACTAGGACACAGCTAAAACGTTATGCAATGAGCTTCTTCGAGTTTCTTATAAAATATCATAGTAAAACGAATAAGTCATGAGTCATGAAGGTGACGATGTGCATTGTCTACAGAGAAATAAGGTTAGCATGTACGGTTCTTGTCTGTATTCGAGAGGGCACCTCCTCAATTTCTAGGAGTAACGATACCATTTTATCTCATCATCCATAGCTTGTACGTAGCATGCGTACAAGCGAATCTTCTACTCTGTCTGGTTTCCTACTTTGTCCACGAGACTGTTCACACTACAAACGTTATGACGCATTTTGGAATTAAAATTATCGTGCATTGGTATCATTTTTAAATATTATTATGACTATACCATGACGTCAGCAGGAGAATAGTAAGGTAGGTGGTATAGTCGTTACAATATTCTAAGACGCATTTTTTTCATTTATTTATAAGATAATATAAATAATAATAATAATAATCTAGCTAAAACTCACCTGAGTGGGATGGTGTCGGTACAGGTACAGCTTGGTCCCGTGCAGCACTCCCCACACCTGCTTCCACGATCTGTCACTCGCTCGCTGTTGATGAAAAGAGCGCACCTTAGATATTCCTGTCTTGAAAAGATCTTACCTAGTTTTATTCCGAAAACTATCGTGAACTTGACTATTCATATTGTAAAAACGGGAAATTTCACGTGCTGCACTATCGGTGGAGGCAACGGTGTGTTCTCAATTTTTCAAGTGTTGGTAGTCTTTTCATATATACTAAATTTTTAATACTAATAGCATATTTAGTAAAATGTTGTTCAATAATAAACCTCTTATTATTTTATAATCGCTCGCTAACTTTAACCCTGTCCTTTTCTAACACTAAACAAAGGGCAGACAACACTAACTTTAGCACGCTGCTTTTAGTTAATGAGTGATTGTTTATAAATAAGAGCGAGAGTTTTTTTTGTAATATTTATAAACCCCTCACGTGTTATAACATCTATGCTGTATCCCCTAATATCTTGTGGCGATAAAATCATTTTTCTTCGGATTTAGCAAGGAAATTGTAACTTTACATTTGGTCAAGGTACATCTTCAAACATAGCTTAATATTTTAATTCAATGCTTAAAGGTTTGAAAAAAACTGGAGTTAATAAGAATCTTTATAAGGTTTTAAAAGTGATGGGTAGCTCAACCGCGGTAAACCTCCATTCAATTTTCAGCACAATTTAGATATGTTCTTAGAAAAAGATTTACTATGAAGAATGCCAGTTGTAGTGATATAATAATATAACGAGAGGTTGCTTGTTTGTTGTATTACAACAACCTACTCGGCTATATTTTATATTGTGCACGCTGTGGCGCCTTGTCTAATTGTGGAACACATAGATTTAAGACGAGAATATTTTACATTGGATTAGTATAGTGATTTCTCTGTCGCATGTCCTAAATAAATAAATAAATGTATGAAATAAATAAACAAACAAACAACCTTTTACGGCAAACGCATATACGTGCTCGTTACGTCGCGGGTAAAATAGACTTACCTTCCCATTGCTCACCACCATCTTAATCTGCACATTCCCTTGCACATCGCCTTCGATAGCCTCCACCACGCTTTCGATAACCTCTCCCTCTCCTTTCTTGTCTGGGCTGTTGGCATGAAACAAACTGATGTAGCTCATCCACGTCATCAAGCCGCCTAGCAAGAAGCTCATCTTCTTGCTAGGCGGCTATAACTTAGTAGAAAGCCACTATCAGTTCCTATTACGGATTGCAGTGCAGTCTGCAAGCATCGATCGATCATTGACATGCCTAATTCGTAGTTAAGTGGACTCCTTAGATCTCTATCAGGCTTGTTGAAGCTTACAATGTACAGCCCAGGTAAATGTAGGCATTTAGGGAAACTGAAAACAAACACTGCATCAACAGGGAGTCCTAAAAACGTTTACTAAGTAGGTAGGTACGGGGGTAGAAAAACATAAACTCACAACATTCATGCCGCACATTCAATATCAAGAAACAAACAATTGCTAGGCTAATCACACATTGCAAATTAAGACAATCTCTTTGATACACATGCAGAAACTTATTTTAGCAAACAATTCATGATTGATTATTGACATCATTAGAGTTCTCATAATTATTTACAAAACGACCGAATTTGTCCATGTGTTTGGTTCTTCATTAATGTTTCAAACATTTTTCTTAGAGCGATATACGATTTATCTTACACTTTTGATACCTATGATTTATTAGCAGTGATAACTTTATAGTAGATTCTATTATTTGCGTTTTAATGTTATATTAAAATGTAATAAAACAATGAACTAAGCTGTGCGAGGCGAATTTAATGTAGCAAACTTATTTTTGTAGTTTCTGCTACACGTGGCGCCATCTATCTCACATGCGTGTCGAGTATTGCACACATTGTAACAAGCGCCATCTACTTTACGTAGAGTGAAATGCGTCGTCATGCGACGTACCGCAAAGGGAGGACGGCATGAGGGTCGAATATTCGCAGCAACGGTGTAATGTCATCGGTGAGCCGAGGAGGGCGCCACTTGCGGTAAACACTGTATTTTGAACCCAATTATCATGGAATAAGACACAATTTTCATATTTTTTATTGAATTAGAAACAATTTTAAGTTAGGCACGAACCAAATTGTTATGTACTTTTGGCTAAAAACTACTAAAGACAGTGATTATTTATCTACAACAAAAATATTGTATGAGAAGGGAAGATGATAAATTATTAGGTACCTACTAATAGTGGTGCTGCTTCCAAAACAAAAACTTGAGCGAGTAGAAACATTATGTTGCTAGGTAGGTAGGTAGATACCTAAGCAGGTAAATTATAGTCAAAAATAGAATCGACCAACTCAGGAAAAAGTAGGCAATCTACTATGCTTGCAAAAATCCGCGAGAAGTATTATTTTCTAGCCAAAAACAGATCTTACCTTCTAAGGTTATGATGATCGATTTCAGGTTCCACGTCACCATCCAGGTGCAAGCGATCTCCCCAAGTGGCTTTCAAGTATGAAACCCTCCGCATAGCTCGCTCTTCTTCTACTTGAAAAGAAAAACAACATTAATCGAATCCGATCATCAGATTATAAATAGACGATATTATTTTCCGTTGGATTGACTTATAACTTGACCTACCCCCAAGTTGTGCATCCTTCTTTTGTCTTCTGGTAACCACGTCATCGGCAAAACCTGTGTGAGTAACCAAAATAAAATTATCGGCATAAGTACAAATGGTTCTGTCAAAATGAGTTGGTAAAAATAACATCAAAATACAACGGTTAGAATTTGAATTTTGCTATGGTTGGTTATTCCCACTGAAGAGCACAAAACTAAAATTGGAACTTACGTTCTGGCTTTTACTCAAAAAGTATTTTGTTATTTTTAAAATCAGTAGGAGCAGCCCAATTAATAGCACATCTAGAAGCATAATTAATGCATTCCGATATTCCGATGCAAGTTTTAGTATATGAAAATTAGACTCAGTGCAACAGCGCCATCTTATGTCCAAAGCAATGTGTTAGTACCATACATTGATTTGAAGCTCCTCCTGTTATATTAAGTGCAAGTTGATTTTGTGCTGGTTACCATTTTAAATAGGGTAATTTATTTGTGTAGTTCCTTTGAAAGTGAATTAATGCAATTTATATAGTGACATAATATCCATCCTATTTTAACTTTAAGTTATCTTTCAAGCAGGATAGGTACTTAGTTTCAGATTGTCCATTCATTTGTCTAATTAAACTGCAAGTACTCAGTACAAGACTACTTAATGAGGTTCACATCCACGTATTTTCACATAAACGAATGGAAAATAAATAAAACTGTAATTTGGATACAGCACTCTACGATACACCAGTCACTACACAAACAGACTACCCTGTACATCAACAACAACGACCCCTATCACCGACTCGCAAAGCAGAAGCGAAGGGAAGCGGCATTCAATACGACGTCGCGTGCTCGACCTGAATCGGCGGGCGTGCTCGGAGTGGGCGACGGCGAAGTGGCCGCCGAGGACCCAGACAGGCCCGGCCCGGGAGGGGCCAAGCTCAGCTGCGTCGGCCTCTGTGGGCCCTGGGCACCGGGCAGCGACACGCGGTTCATCGCCTCCATTTGCTCCCTGTTCAGCCCCATGCGTCTCTTCGCGTGACTGCCATCTTGGGGCGAACAGTGCGATTAGACGCGGTGCTAAGCCGTGAATGCCGTTTTCATGTATACGCAAACCGTAATAGACTATCGGGACAATTGCACCATGTGCAAATATTTGTTCTAGGTTTGAGTGTTGTGGTCACCCACGAAAAGGGGAATTCTTGCGCAGGATCAACAATGTCACCTAATGTCACCCGGTGATAAGTTAATCCGTAAAAAAATTACAGAAGAGGCTCGAGAGGTTCCATCATCAAAATACCATCTTCGTCTCTGGTTCTATCTTGGTCTGCGTAAGTTCAATGACCAGGTTGAGGAGAATCGTGAATATTCGAAATCATGGAACGGAATCTTCACGATTTTTTTATGTTGTAGTTTCCAAGGTGCTCCGCTAGCTAAATAAATAGATTCTATTAGTTTTATGCTTTCTGCAACATGTGAAGGTTCACTTAGACAGTGGCAGATGATCATTTGCTAGCCTTATTCCTTCACCAAAGACAGAACATGACAAGCACAATCTCAGCAGATGGCCGAACCGAATGTTACAGTTTGCGTATGACAATGAAAACACAGCACCTTCAAAAAGCTGGTCAACTGTGATGAACACAGTTATCCATCTTTCATAGCGTGGCTCTAAAGTGCATGAATAAACTAAATTGTATCAGCTAGTACTATATGATGATTACCTGTGGCATGATGTCTTCTAATGGGTAATCCTTCACTACCGGTACTGTTTGACCTTGTTCGCATTTGAACCTTTTCTGTTTCTGAAAGCGGATTGATGTTTCATGAGCGCATCTAATGAGAGGCGAAGCCTAAACTGCTTAGCATGATTGCCAAAACAACCTTTTGTCGGAAGAGATGACAATCATTTATATTGTTTCTCCGTTCCGTCAGCGTCAGACAAAAGAGTGGGACATTCTTCCGTGGACTGGCACTGACAAAACCGTTGCCTTATGAACATGAATTTGGTGCTTGTGAGATTATATTTGATCCTTACCGGGGTTAAATCCTTCTGGAGGCGTGCAATGGAGGTGTTTACTGCCGGTTATCATTAGCTGGTTCCCTGATAAGCTTCCGCCGAGTGCCGCTTCATTTTCTAGTTCTGTGAAAGACAGCAACTTCAATAAATAACTTTCGTTGTCCGCGTCGTCGTATGGTTCTTGGTTGTCATTCGAGATTCTTAATTCTTCAGCGGTTGTTAGGTTGTAAAAATACCAATCTGATCCGACGGTTTTCTTACCTTGTGGTTGTACGTCCAAGGACCTCGCCTCTCGTCTTGCCGTCCTCGTCTCAAACTCCTTGCGCCGTAACGCCACACTTGGCTCCAACCTTGTGGTTGACAGCCGTGCTAGCTCACTCCGAGCCACCTCTGTTCTCCTCTCACATCCACCACGGGCCTCCTCCAGCTGCCGCGTTCGCGCCGTCACTAATTGTAATTCAGGTACTGGGTATCTGTAAACGAGAATCGTTCGGTGAGTTTTATGCGTCAGTTCATAACGTTCATAACCTAGTGTTTATAAATGGGTTGAGTAAAAGTGGAAAGTATATAAATAATCGTGGTAGAAGAAGACTAACTGTTAGAGTACGTAATACGTTATGAGGGTGAGCCAAAGTATTTTGTAACATTTGTTCACTACGTTACCATGATGCATCGGTAACGTAGCGAAATGGTCAAGGTCACAAAGTCATCCATAAAGAAAGTGAACACTCACTTATTTTCTTCACTTCTATTCGCTTCATCTCTCGTCTCTGCTGATCCATTCATCGTCCCATTATTCGTGCTGTGAATACAAGGTGCTGTTTCCTGTATCTTTGAAAGTGTCGCCACGAATTGAATCTTGTCTAGTTTTAGCCTGCCTTTGTCGTGTGTGCCGTTGACCTCTCCATAGCCACTGTACGTGCCACTATCCACGCTTGCAGAACATTCCTCTTCTTTCTTCTGTTCTTGTGGAGGTGGTGAGGAAGCGAGTGGAGGGGATGTCGCAGGCGGAGGCCATGCAGGTTTTTGAAGCTTCTGTGGCCTGGCGTAGAACTCTTTTTGCTTTATAGGCGGTGGGGCGTCGGGTGTGACCCACCCGGTCGGCTGGCTGGGACGTCGGAGGAATGCCTCTTTCTGCTCAAGACTCTTTCGTATTCGTGAGAGGATGATTGAGTCGTCCAGCTCTCGACCGGTGAGGGTCGAATTTGAGTCGAACGAGCCAAGGCTGTCTTTGCTCTCTGTTGCCGATGATGGCAGGGATGTGTCTGATTCCCGCCTGCTGAAAAATAAATGTATATTGCAAGTTGTTTCCCCTAAAATTTTCATAAAAATTAACAATTTGTATGACAACTTCTGTCAAAAGTTGAAGGCAAACATCGTAAGGAAACCGGCATGCCCATGTAACCACCAAAACTTCAAAGACAAGGACACGTATTATGAAAGGACGAAATGCACTGAATTCTTTCACCACACTGTTTTTTCACGATTGGCCATTAGGCCCTTTTCAAGGCTACTATATCTCAACCTGGTCAGATCACTGATCAAAAACCGGTGACACGACGAAATAGAAGCAGAAAATCCCCTTGTATGATGTAATGTAAACATACCCATCATGTAACATGTAGTGAGGAGGTCCACCGATCCGAGGCACGTCGTACCGTGACGGCGCTAAGGACGCCACGCTAGCGTACTCCGGATCGTCTCGATGGCGGACAGGTGCCTGCGGGGCCGGAAGCGCAGCCCTAGGCCTGCGGTACGCGTCGAACAGCCGCGACTCGTGCTCAGTGACTGGCATCTCTAACTGCCGCTGGTGCTGGTTCGATTCGGGGTTGTAGGCGGCTTCGCTGAAATACTGTGCAGAAAAATGCTGCTTTATACGAGTAAGGTTACTATGAAATCATATCAAAAACATTTAAAATATATCAAAAACTCTTAAAGTTAAAAGATAAACCTACTCTTTGCAGTAGATCGTGGTCTCTCGGCACAACGGTTAACCTCAGCACTCTCGGTTCCCTCTGCGCGAGCTGCACGACCCTCGCGTAGGGCGCGCGGGAGCGGCCGCACGCGACGGGCTCGCCGTTCACGGCCAGCACTCGGTCGCCAGCGCGCAGTCCCGCCGCGGCTGCCGGCCCGCCCGGCCGGACCGACCTCACGAAGATCGTGTCCATTGGCGCACCCACCGCGCCCACCGCAAGGTGGCGCGCATCTTCGTATAGGTCCTGGAATGGGATAAGGATTACATTATTAATGTGTATTTATAAACTCCATTCCAGCTGGAACGTTAATATTTATATTTTGTAAGCCATTTTCACTATACATATACATACTCTAAAAACACCCGACTCATAAACGTATTCTATCATTATTGCAGCATAAAACCTTTCATGAAGTCATTTTTTAAATATTTTTTTAAATACAGAAAAAAATCAAAAAAACACCGGCTTCCCACGACCAGTTTTTATGTGGGATATAGCAAACGGTTCCTTTCGGGCTGAGCATGAGCTAAGCCAAGTATTTTGTCTAAATTTCCTCTGTTTCTCTTTGCCGTCAGACTGATACCGAAATATTTTTTTTGTACACTTTTATCAACAAAACACCCAATGTTCAAAGCTCACGCTACTGCTCCTGATGTGTTTAGTGACTAAGGATGACCACAGAACTTATAGAAGTAAAATGTCTAGGTAACGTTAGTCATTTTATGGAGAGAAGCAAAAACAGACCTGGAGTGAATCGGGCGGGTAAACCACTAGATGTCGTAGGGTAAAACCGAAGCCGTGACGCGCGTCAGGCCGTTGGATGATGATGGTGCGCGGTGCAGAGCAGTGTGCTGGTGGTGCTGCGACAACCGGTGGTGGCGGCAGCGCCAGTGGTGGGGCAGCGGCTTGTAGTTGAGGCTGTGGAAGAAGAAAGAAACAGTTAAGCAACAGTAGCAATTGTTCTCTCTACAAAACAGTCATCTTTTTGTCATCTTTCCTTGGTAGAGAGCAAATTTTCAGTCACAGTCTTGCCTAATTGTAGTGTAGACGGGCATTATTATATTTTTAAAATCTCGTGTACCTACATTAATAGACACAAAAAAACTATAAAAGATACGACAACACATTATTCAAAAATGGTCCTATATCTCCGATAAGTTTCAGAGGATTCAAGCAACCAAGCATAGTCGTCAGCACACTTCGAAATAATATTATATACTTTTTGCCACAACTAACGTCCAAGTTGAGATTTCGACCCTACCTTTTCTTTTGAAAGACAAGTTTACCCATCTGTTTCTGGCAATACAATGGTGTACTGCTGTTTGTTTGTTGTGAACAATTTGTTTATAAAAACAACTGACGTCACAACAGATGGTTACCGGCTTTTTTGTGGCTATGCAGAAACACGAATTTGCAGAACTGCAACATGTTGAAGGCATTTGTAGCGCGATGTAATTCCATTAAAACAGAAACACACAGTTACTAGTTACACAATGTTTCATCTTAAATCACATGGGCACTAACAAGTCGCAACATCGACGCCACTATCATAAATCATAACTACATTTCCTCGCAGAAACACTGTCATGCAACGAGTCTTGATAGTTACGCATAGCACTGATTACGGAGCCCACGCACTTCTGATGACACCTCGTTTGTTACGATAAGGGCTGAGAAAAGAAGGCTTTGCTTACACGACGTACTCGTCGTTCTACAACCGACAAGACAACCGTACTTCCAGTTAAGTATGAAAGCGCTAAGGTGATTATTCTGATGCCATAAATTATACGATCGACCAGCGCTCTACTAAGGCATATGCGCGTTTAGTGTTTTCGAATTACGTTAACACCATGATAGGCTTTTGGCTGTGAAGTAGAGAAATCGTGATAAATATGAAACTAGTAGCGCAAGGGCGAAATTTTTGCCCACACAATTTCGCTATAAGAAAAATGATTTTGCTCCGACAGAAATACTTTGCAGTAAAAAGGACAGTGTAGACGAAGCCTTGGAATTGCAAATCTTAGTTATTTTATTACAGCATATCTGGAGCCGTTTGAAAAGAAGTAAATGAGATGACAGGTTTGCAATAAGATATTCAATAGACTGATCAGCATTCTTCTGCATTCTGTGATATGATTTCCAATCAGTGAGTTACATTTGCATATTTATTTTTATATAAAGACGAGAATGCTTTCTATAATATGTGATTTAGGTTTTTTCTGGTTCCTACCTTAATCAATTGTTAAATCAGTTAAATCAGGTGGTTACTCGTTTAGACCATGAATTTAAGAAGTTTTAACTTATTCCCATTCGCAATTATACTATCTTTTATCTACCAGTCAACAAAACAAATGAAACGCTGACATATTGTAAATGCACGTGTCAAAATGAGTCAGTGTTGCAAGAAGCCGTATCGTAGACTCCTCGCAAGCCAATCAATACTGCTAGTACCGATCACGTTACGAAGCTTACCTTGTCTGGTGTCAGCTGTGATCAGATTTGTGACCCTTCCTTCCGGTCTTGGCTAGATTTTATTTTAAAGGATTTGATATGTTTTTATTATTACCTAACGCGGGTTCAAGTCCATTTGAATCGGAATTTTTGGGAGACATTTAAAATTAAAGTATTATACTAAGTATTAATAAGTATATATCATTATGTTACCGCTCTCTTTTACTATGGAGCGTATTTATGGATATGGAATATACCTACCTACACGTTTCTAAAAGAGAAGGGGGCAAAAATAATATTACTTTGTTGAACGGTTCTCGAGTTTTTAGTCAGGAATAAATTAACAAACCATTTATTTTGAGTTGGTATCTTGTCCACAATTAGATACTTAGGTCTTGGCTAAGTAGGTAAAGTATTGCTGCATAAGCAGCTAATCTTTTATCAATTTCTCCTATTACCCTATTAGTGGTAAAGTTATATTACTGCTGTGCTTTGCATGTGTGTCACGTGTGCAAATTTATCTTTATTGTTAGAGAAAACGAGGCTTGAGGAAGCAAACTCAAGCGTAAAGGTTTAGCAACATTTCGGTTGCACTGTCATAATTGGGAATGGTGACGGAAAGGAATACACTACCATTGTCTGTCTTTCCTGAAAAATATAATCTAGGTCTCTTCCATGTAAGAGAGAATAGGTATCTACTAGATCTTCATGCTCCATCTTCGACCATATCGTAACTTACCATCAAGTGGTGTTGTGGTTAAATGATGATTAACACATGATTTAAAAAAAAACGTAAAATTTACGATTTTTTTACAAATTATCCTGATGTAATAATTCTCCACTTAAGGATCCGGCGTACAGCGCTCATAACTTAAATTCGAAGCGTGTCCAAAAGTATATCTCTTTTTGACTGATGCAGGCCCGCCCGTGCTTGCGCGATAGCAATATTAGCCGTTCTGAATTTGTTATATATTTGGTGGTGTTCCGTAATACCAAAAAAGATGAATGAAAACTTGTTGTATTTTTCACATTGTACTGTTATTCTGTAACTAGAACTAGAATATAATCTATGTACCTAACCAAACGATACGTAAGGTATTGTTGTTTTTAATATGAAACAAATAAGAAGAAAACATGTCATGTATGACGAAAAATATCCAAAATGCGATTCGTTTACATTTTATTTTAGGTAACAATTTTGAAAAAAATATATAGCAAGGTACGTAGATAAATACTATTCGAAAGCAAATAATAACAAAATATGGTGGAAATAAGCTCTAATTACAAATGACTATTACGTTTGTTTGGGCAATTCATCTAACGCAGGCCTCTTAAGCTTAGGTACCAGGTGCTGTTATGAGGTAAGTAATATGAGAATGCAAACAATAACTACAGAATAAATAAATGGACACACTTTATTGTAGTATCGCAGGTACTCTTCAAGCTTTATTATGACTTAACCTCCAAAATGTAAAGCAAGTTATAAGTAGGTACATTCTATAATAATAAGAGGCTACGCCTAGATTTGCACTCTCAGTGGTGGGTAATACAATACTAATATTGATATTTTTGTAGTTGGACTGATCATTTGGAAACGTGTGTAATGCAGAGGGATTCTAAAAAAAGGCTTTTTGAAAGCGATTTAGATCTACTAGCAAGGCAGTTTGCAAGCCCAGTTGACTCGCGACCGTCCGATAGGTTTACACCACTGTCCTCACTGACTGTACTCATTACCAGTTTTGCAAAGTACTTCGTCAATGTAAATCAGGCTTTACTCCAAAGTCAACCACTTCTATCTAAACTTGTCCACTTCCTAAGAGGCTCACGACTTTAATCCCGATCCTCAGATCAATGCAATGCTCAGATCAAGGATCTGTGTACTGTGACATAAATCCTTGAGGATACCAAGTTGTGGGTAATCAGAGCAGTTAATTTGTATCATAACCATGGCCTGCAACTATTTTGTTAATCGCTAACTGTGAAGTGTCGTATAGTTCAGAAGTTGTAAAGTAAGTATTAAGTACCAGTAAAGTAAGCATTCGTTTTATCGTTACTTTAACCGTTCGAGAGCTTTCGCGTTATTTTCAATCGTGTTCACGAGACGCTAAAGTTGAAACTGTGTCGAAACGTTGTCTCAATTTTCTCAACAGTTTAGATTAAGAATCAGTTTAATATTTTATCATCTGATAGAACACGGCTCTGCGGAGAGACGGCTCTGCGATAGAATCGTGTGCTATTGATATCATCATGTCATCTACATTAGTTTTATTGAATTGTATGACACACTCGCATATTATAGCAGGAGACACGATGTTAAGTGGTTTCACATTTAAGAAACAATAAACAATAATTATTCAAAAAAATAATAAATACGTAATATGTACCAAAAACTATCGTGAATTTGACTATTCATATTGTAAAAACGGGATTTTTCACGTACCGCACTATCGGTGAAGGCACCGTTAAGTTCAAGACACTAAGTTTCGACTCATTTCGAGAGTCTTCATCAGGGTGGGTGATCGCGACGCTCTCCCTCTGCGTCGCGTCGTGCACTGCCATCGTGATAAATCCCGTTTTTACAATATGAATACGTAATATGTAGTTATTATGAATAAGGTCTCCGACTTTTGCAACATGAAATTGGTCAGGTTTGGTTCTTTATCTTCACTTACAATGAATAACTATAACTTCAACTCATTAAATCAAAATCGACATTATTATGTCGATTAGTTTCCCTTTACTTTGTATTGTGCGCCTTGTTTCAGATACTATCGTAAAACATTTCTTCCTATTTCGTGATATAAATATTTATGACTTTTACGAGTCCTAAATGCCAGTATTCATATTCATGGCGTTCGTTTTGACAGTACCAATATCTTTAGAGGTAGAAAGTTTCTGTTGAAAATTGAACTTTATTTTGTAGAATGTCGAGCGTTTAAATTCTATATTTTATTGACTTTATCGGGTTTTTGATTGCACACCCACCGGAACTACTTTCTAAGGAATCTTAACTATCCTATATCCTTTGATGGTTGTGGCACATTGAGGACACATAGAAAACCAATCGTTTAATAAATCTGAATGTTAGAAGTGGTTTCGTGGATTTGTGGACGAGTTGTATTTTCTGGTTATTTCTGTATTTTGTATTTGTATTTTGTATTTTGTATTCATTCTCAAGTCAAAAATAACAAATTTCAAGTTATTTAGCGTAGTGCAAAAGGAAAATTATTTCTTGATATCTCAAGCTAGCCATGCATACCATTCAACTTCTGTTTTTTCAATTCTTACTAAATGTATTAGAAATATTCCGGCCAGCCGAAAATGATACTGCAATACTGATTATTATTTATCTGGATCAGTTGTTATTTGAAAAGAAAAAAACCCGCGGTTGATGTTCCAACTGCTCCAAGCAGAGCATGAATGAGTAGAGAAGTTTTGCACAAAATCAGTAAAAGAACACAGAAATTCCAACAGATCAATCAAGTGCAAAATGTGACATAGGTATGTGCTCCAAGACATAAAGCACATAAACTTTTTATAGCATTGCAAAAAAAGCTATGGTGAACGTTCTGTGCTTTGAATTATTTTCGATGAATACGATTTACTTTAATAATACTATTTATTACCAAATTTGTTTTTTCAATTAGCAGCGAAGCTGTGACGTCCCAGGTACAAAAGTGAGAAAACTATGGGCCGTGTTTTGCAAAGCATCATTCCTGTGGCCAGAAGAAGGTACATGTGTTACTTCTCTTCGTGTCATAACGGTTTAAAACTATATTCGTCACATAATTCAATTTGACATCGACATCCCTAATTATTTCCAAGTCAATATTATCAAAGAGAGTGGAACCAATGAGATTAAATTTAAGATAAGATCTTGTTATTAACTGTCTCATGTCTATTTCGAGAAAACAGTTATGGAACGGACGACGGATTGACGTGAACGAGACGAGATTTCAGAGGAATACTTAAAGACCTAATGTTTCAAACTCTTTGCTCTAAAGATATCTATAAAACAATGTTTATAATATGTGTCTAACAATTTATAATAAATTACCTGAAGAACTTAAAGCATTAGATGGAATTATATTTAAGAGAAATTTAAGTAAATGGTTAATGTGTAATTGTTTTTATAGCCTAGATGAATATGTTACTTATAATAATATAAATAAATTAGCATGACATTATTAATATTCGCACGCCTGCATGCAGGCTAAGTACATTTGCAATCATAATATTATTTAATACCTTAATTATAAAATATGTATTCTTGCAAATAAATGATTTGATTTGATTTGATTGATGGACCTAGTTGTGCCACAAAATTATAGTATTTTTTCTACGTTCCACAAAATTTGTAAACCATTTTGTATAAAACATGACGCGTTAAAAAAGGTTTAGGTCATTTTATTAAATTTTGGACTAAAACACCAAACCTTAAAATATGAGCTGAGGTTTACGCGAAACTACTTTTCCGCTAATCATGTATTTACTATTGGGATCTCTAAAATATCGCATCTGAGATTCAATGATATCATGACTGTATACAAAATAGCTTGCTCTTCCATTTTTTTATTAATTCTTAATTCCTGGTGTCTCTCTGACCGATGTATGTACCTATCCCTGTCGTAAGTATCTTCTTCTGTTTAGTTTAAATATTTTTCTGACCAATGTACGAGTATGTTATTTCTGTCCCTATAATATTTTTGCATATGGTTTCGGTGTGCAAGCAAACTCTAGTATTACTATGAATGATGACATTGGAAAAAGCTAGTTTGTTATAATTCAGACGTGATGTTACTTATGGAGTTGATGAGAGAGGAAAGTTGAACATACATAGTTTTGTGCTGATAATCTCTTGACATAATTAATGAAAAAATAAATATAGGAGAGTTTTGAAGTAGTACGGCCCATTAATTGATAGTTAAGCTATAAAAATAGGAAGGAGTGAGAGAGTTCTAACAAAAAGGTTAAAAGTTGTAATTGATAAAATGATTAATTTAAGTTCGTTACAGTTACATCTGTGTTGTTAATGCCTGATTAGTTTATGAGCAGTTAAACGTCAGATGGACGTAATAAAAATCGTAGATTTATAGAAAAGACTTATTAATAAATTAGCAATGAATGATTTGTGATCATAAACTATTTTGATGGCTCTATTGGTTTAAAGTTGAGTTATTAAGAATTTAAGAATAGTTCTATGGATAGTTATTATAGAGGTAGAATAGCTTTAAGTAGATCAAGATATATATAATTAAATATACCTACTTCATTTCATCATTGCAAGTGAATGAAATAAATTTGGAATTAATTTATTGATTGCTTATTTTTAATAAAGTGCACGCCAAATAAGGCGAGAACAAACTGCTCCAGAAATAGAATATTATCTGTAAATTCCAGATTACAATGAGCCGCTGACACTTGAGACGAAATTAAAGATAAATAACGATATTATCAGAAACAATGACATGTATGAACAACGTATTGACGTAGGTAATTAATTATTAAACGCAAAATATATTTACTGACAGAAAAACCACATGTTATGTATTATTTCCTTGTAATGACAACTCTATTACCAAAAAGGTTAACAATAATTAAGGTTTCCAAAAACAAACAATTACAAGACTGTATTTTTTAGGAAGGACATACTCAGTACGCAGATCTTTGAGGATTCCAAGTCAGGGATAGTCTGAGGTACGTCCGATTATTATATTTGCAAGTAGTTAGAATTCCAGGTGATAGGTTGGAAGTCTATCGCCGCTCTATTGGAACACTAACCGATGGCCAGGCCATCGAATTTTTGGTTTTAAGGCATGCCTATGATCTATGTCTCGCAGTTAACTTCTTCAAGCTGTTATGATTAACATAATCTAATCTTATTTGTAATAACAAAAGCATGTCATAATTACAGAGCGTTATGTACTACCTGCACCTAGAAGTTATGTGTAGTTTCAAGACTAAGCACAAGGAATACGATTTTTCATACAAAGGTTTTCAGCCCTTTTCACCCCCTTAGGGGTAGAATTTTCCAAATTCCTTTCTTATTACACCCCTACACCATAAGAGGAATATACCCTCCAAGTTTGATGCTTCTAGGACTTATGGTTTAGCCTGTGTGTTGATCCGCCAATCAGTAACGGAACTGTTTTATAATATAATATAAATCAAAAGTTAAGTGCCTTAAAAATCTATATCTTGTAGGTGATTCCGGTGATCAGCATGAGATTGCATGAAAAAGAGCCTGATTATAACTATATATTATATTATATATATTATAACCCGCTCTGATTACTTTACCACGCCTGCGTCTGTAGCCCAGCTGACTCTCTAAGATCGTTAAATCTAATAAAAAAATGTATGGAGTTTACATAGATCGTATGATCACGTGACATTTCCATAGCTTATGGACGTACAAACCAAATTATTCCAAACTACAAACCGATATTTTCACTCGCACAGTTTCGGTTCTACTCATTTAAAGAAACAATTAAGAGTCATTTAATATTAATTCCACATCCCCGGCATATCAATGAAATCAATGAGTCACAAACCGATTTTGGGCCTCAATTAATCGATATACAAGTATTAATGTGAGACTTGTGAATGAAACCGATTTAAATAAGGATATCGTCCAATTAATGGTCGAAAAATCAGGGCAGTGTGAGGCCACAGCCCTATTAGTAGAGACGGCTACCAGTTTGAAAGTATCGATGACAGAAGGTCGGTTAAACAATGTATTATAGATTAATATCGAATCGATGTGAAGGTTGCTGATTAAGACTAACGTGATTTATTTACTTGCTTATGGCGAGATTTACTTACTTACCTACTTATACTGTGATTTTACATTCTTCTACATTCCATTATATATTCTTCATCTTCTTCTAAGTCGGGCACCTTTGACAAAATAGTCGTGGTTATGCAGTTCTTGCATGCTCATGCGCAAAAGCCGCTACTCAGTAGCGGCTTTTGCGATGCGTCTCAATTCAACTCTTTTAGTTGTGTTGCATAGATAACACCTATCGCTACTCAATTATTGTTTTATCATCAGCTTCAACCGAATTACATTCATGTTGGAAACAGGGTTGGGAACAGGTTAATAAAATGCCACGGTAAAGATCTTCAGCCGCCTCCATCTACTGACTTCATGCGACCATTACAATGTCAGCGGCCCGTCGGGCGTTGTTTTATCTCACCGCAAACAAACTGATAAACATTTCTAATATCTCTACACGACTGTAAACGAGTTAGAAATTGGCAGTATCACAGTAGCCGTCCATTCGTAGATAGCAGCCAGCGCGTCGCCACCGCCCACCCATCTGTCTGTCGCGCCCTTATAAGGCTCTGTAGGCTAGGTTTGAACTCGGGAAATTTATGAGCAAATTGAGTCGCATGGCAACTAATCATTTGGATTAAAGCCTTTACAATAAACCGATCGTTCGAAAATAAATCATTTTGAATTTTAGGAAATAAACTTTTGGGAACGTCTGCGCTGCTTCTTCAACTTACGTCTTTTCTGTTTAAAAAGCATCTTAGAATTATTGGTCGATGCTTGAATATTTGCTAGACATTGACAGTACTATCAACTTCCTAGCACTAAATCAATCTGGCTAATGTACCGTGATTATTCCAGTAGCTTAATTGATTAACGCACTGTAGATAGCCAGCTAACAGGGCTATAAACTAAGGTTTACTTACACCAATAGGTTGAGCTAATGGACTTAACTGTCCTCGTTTGAAAATTCAGCTTGAGTACTACTTAAACGAATATATAAACACATAAGATAAATAATAACCACAACAATGACAAGCTAAAATAATGTTTTTTATATGTTTCTTATTTTATAACCCGGTTATAAAATATCTCATAGACATCTTCATCACCTGGGGTTATAAATCAATGGATTATTGAATATGATTATGTATATCTCAGTTGTATTACCCTGATAAAAAGTAGGTAGCCAATTTTAGGTCACGATCTATACCTATTATAAATCTCATTGAAATCGGTTCAGCCGTAACGGAGAATATTAGCAACAAACAACACATCTAACCAAACTATCGCATTTATAATAATAGTAGAATTGCATAAAGTATGCTCATAATAACAAGTGTGTATGATGTAGGTACGTACCTAAGCTAATTTTATTTCACTTTTAAATATTAACTGATGTGTGCTTTAGAACCCGATCAAGCCACATCAACAAACTTATCTAAAAATGAAAGTATAAAGAAAATTATTTAATATCTCACACAAGTAATAGAACATCTAATTGCATCCTAATGCCAGTAGAAAACCAATAATGTCTTTGATATTTAATAATTAATTTACGATCTCTCCCGATCTCTAGTCGAAGAGTGATCTCACTTCATTGATTAAATAGTATTTGAGCTGTTATTATATTACATGTATCAACGTGTAAGTGAATAGACAAGAAATATATATAATTATGGGTAACCCTGTTTGCCAGTATAACTAGTATCATAAGATCTGTGGGCCGGTAAGAAATAAAAGTATCGCTCGCAGAAAATGGATATCAACTTAGGGAGGTACTCGACTTTTTGGAAACAGAAAATCTACAGAGCAGCTCTAAGTTACGCTCTTACTAACTTTCCTAGTAACTCTCTCAGTAATCTTTTAGTACCTTTCTATCATTGTATTCATAGTCATCTCT
Source organism: Perizoma flavofasciatum (assembly GCA_958496245.1). Lineage (NCBI taxonomy): Eukaryota > Metazoa > Arthropoda > Insecta > Lepidoptera > Geometridae > Perizoma > Perizoma flavofasciatum. The sequence continues at coordinate 3,016,895 of OY292425.1, read as the reverse complement.
CTTAGCCACTTTTTGTCTTAGTTACTCTGTCAGTAATTTATATAGTTACTTTATACTAGCTACTACCCTCAGCTTCGCCCGCGTGGTACCTGGATAAAAAGTAGCTTATGTGTTATTCTGATGTATCCTACTAAACGCGAAAGTTTGTGAGGATGGATTTTTGTAACTCTTTCACGCAAAAACTACTGAACGGATTTTGATGAAACTTTACAGTAATATAGCTTATACACCAGAATAACACATAGGCTGCTATTTATCCTGGTACCACGCGGGCGAAGCCATGGGCAGAGACTATTAAGCTATGATACTGTTAAGTTTTATCAAATCCGTTCAGTAGTTTTTGCGTGAAAGAGTAACAAACATCCATCCTAACAAACTTTCGCGTTTATAATATTAGTAGGATGTAGCCCTCTTGGTTCATCTATATTTTTTTATAAACATTATTTTTTAGGGTTTGTTCATAGTTTAAACATGCCACCCTGTACATCTATCTTAGTATCTACTATCTCAATATTTCTCGTAACTTTCACACCATAGCTCAACATCAACGTCATCGGTTAAACCACAATGCAAATTATCCGTAATAGTAGTTCATTCATACTAATCGCTAAAGCGCGTATGTTTGCAGTACCACCATATACTCCACAGGTTCTCAAACTTATTTTTCCCACCGCCCATTTTAAGAATAAAAAAAATCCTAGCGCCCCAAAGTGTTTTAAACATAACAACCTATGATTTTCCTTCTAGACCGCCTTAGCGCCCCCAATATCTTCTAGACCCTTATACCGCCCCCCTGAAGGCCTCCAGCGCCCACAACACTCGAAGAAAAAATATTAAAAATAAAATAACTCCTAACCTAAACATAACAAAACATTGTGCAAAATATCAAGCTATCGAAATATTCAATAAATTACCTTTACATATCAAATCAGTCATTCATCAGAAAACTGCATTCAAAGTCAAACTCAAGTCTTTTCTACTAGAAAAGAGTTTGTACTCCCTTGACGATCTTTAAGTTCTCAACCTCCTTACTAACATCTGACATTTCATCTTATATTATTATTACCTATTGTTTTTTTTTTCGTTATTGGTTCTGTCTCTCTTATTGTGTAGTTTTAAGTGATTTGTGTACCTATGTGTAATAATGTAATCCTTATGTAACATTCCGCATACAATATATCTTTGTTAATATTAGAATAAATAAATACAATACAAATACAAGGGAGCGTTATCGCCCACTTTGAGAAACAGTGATATACTCGAACCTGCTACACCACAGGCTCAATTATAAATGCAATAGCGGTAAATCTGAAGAAGGCGAATCCACTATGCAATAATTACGCACTTACCGCGGTAAAAACTACTGATACTATAATATAGTAGGTAGGTGAAACGATACGGCCAAGGCTGCCAATTTAGCGTTCACGCACGTTAGAATAAATATAGTTCATGTCATGCTAGAGGGGTTGCTATTTGTATAAGTGGTGGGTAGATAAGGTACCGGTGGATAGTGGTAAAACACGTGTTTATTTTTGTAAAAGGTGTGTTTTGCTGTTACTAGTCTCTTTCAATCAACTGAATCGCGGTTTCACAGACTTTTCTTTGTCTAGCTGGTTTATTTCTGGATAGGTAAAATATTTAGTATTAGACGTACACTATCACGTAGATTAGGTACGTATTTCTATAAAAAAATGATAAATGGTGGGTTTTCTATGTGCCTACAAATGTGTGTCTGCAAATACCGAATATGTACGTTTTGTTCCTAGATACTTGTGTTAGGTTGTGTTAGATTAAGTTGCTTTATTTTCTCTGTTTTTTTTCTGTTGTTTTTCTTTTGTTTTTTAGCAGATAGGTAAGTAAATTATGTTAACAGGTAAGTATACTCGTGCTAAAATATAAACTTAAATAGATACTTACTTATATGTACATACAAGTTTTGTTTTCTCATTTAAGTGAACTAAAATTATGTATGTTCTTTGAGAATTAAAAAATCTTTAAACCGAAATGTTGGTGTTTGAAGACGCTTAAAGTTTTTCTTTCGAATATCGTATGATTATATACCCTATCTCTAAAAGTTGAACTTAAATATGAGCTGTTTTTGATAAAACCCAATAAATCAGCTATTTTAAATACTCTACATAATATCTTCATGGCACAATGTTTAATATTTTGTCCGTAGATGAGTTTTAAGTAGGTAGAAAGTCCAAGACACAGCTCATTTTCATATTTTTGGTAAAACACAATTAATCAGCTGTTCTTAATACTCTACATAATATCTTCATGGCACAATGTTTAATATTTTGTTCGTAGATGAGTTTTAAGTAGGTAGAAAGTTCAAGACACAGCTCATTTTCAGATTTAGACCTATTAGAGGAACATAGCAATAAGTAAAGTAGGTATAATCACAGATCCAACATCCCAACAGTCTCAGACTTTCATTTTCGTTCATTACCATAGATAATGACTTTAACGACAGCTTGGTGTGACTAAAGCTCATTACTGTGACAATATCGTTTGCTGTCAATTATTTTTATCGATCAGACGAGAAATCCTGTAGATTTCTCGTGACGAGAAGCGGGCTGAGATTTGTTTTAATAGTTATGATTTTACGTAACTATTTTAATAATTCATACCTTTTGGTATTTTAACCAGAAATAGCCAAACATGCTAGGCATGGGCAAACACTAATGAGTTACAAAAAGCTTACAACTTATCACGCGGAATTCTAAGGTAAGAATTCTTACCTACTACAAACACTACCTACTTGTCATGATTTTACGTAACTATTTTAATAATTCATACCTTTTGGTATTTTTTAACAGAAATAGTCAAATATGCCAGGCATGGGCCAACACTAACGAGTTACAAAAAGCTTGCAACTTATCACGCGGAATTCTAAGGTAAGAATTCTTACCTACTACAAACACTACCAACTTGTCATGATTTTACGTAACTATTTTAATAATTCATACCTTTTGGTATTTTTTAACAGAAATAGTCAAATATGCCAGGCATGGGCCAACACTAACGAGTTACAAAAAGCTTGCAACTTATCACGCGGAATTCTAAGGTAAGAATTCTTACCTACTACAAGCACTACCAACTTGTCATGATTTTACGTAACTATTTTAATAATTCATACCTTTTGGTATTTTTTACCAGAAATAGCCAAACATGCTAGGCATGGGCCAACACTAACGAGTTACAAAAAGCTTGCAACTTATCACGCGGAATTCTAAGGTAAGAATTCTTACCTACTACAAACACTACCAACTTGTCACGATTTTACGTAACTATTTTAATAATTCATACCTTTTGGTATTTTTTAACAGAAATAGTCAAATATGCCAGGCATGGGCCAACACTAACGAGTTACAAAAAGCTTGCAACTTATCACGCGGAATTCTAAGGTAAGAATTCTTACCTACTACAAACACTACCAACTTGTCATGATTTTACGTAACTATTTTAATAATTCATACCTTTTGGTATTTTTTACCAGAAATAGCCAAACATGCTAGGCATGGGCCAACACTAACGAGTTACAAAAAGCTTGCAACTTATCACGCGGAATTCTAAGGTAAGAATTCTTACCTACTACAAACACTACCTACTTGTCACGATTTTACGTAACTATTTTAATAATTCATACCTTTTGGTATTTTAACCAGAAATAGCCAAACATGCTAGGCATGGGCCAACACTAACGAGTTACAAAAAGCTTGCAACTTAGCACGCGGAATTCTAAGGTAAGTATTCTTACCTACTACAAACACTACCTACTTGTCATGATTTTACGTAACTATTTTAATAATTCATACCTTTTGGTATTTTTTACCAGAAATAGCCAAACATGCTAGGCATGGGCCAACACTAACGAGTTACAAAAGGCTTACAACTTATCACGCGGAATTCTAAGAACTCTTACTTACTACAAACACTACCAACTTGGTAACCTCACGAATCTATGAGCCTAATTATACTTATGTATATCTGAGGGATGTCTATCATGAGGATTACACAGCCGTGAGCGTGTTTATTTCTTATTAACGTAAAAATAACTATAAACTTTGAAAACAGTTTTTTTATCCCTTCATTTTGAGTGAAAATTAAACTAAAATGACACGTTTTATTTTACTCATTTGCTTAGTATTAAGATACGTAATAACCACTATATTTTAAGGCATTCTATGACATTGTGCCATATGTGCCTGATTGTATTTAAAACAAAACAAACAAACACACTCACAACTGTATTACCCATGATGGACATCCTCAGATACATACCCAGTGAGTAGATCATTGAGGATAACAAGTAGGGAGTATTCATATTGTAAAAACGGGAATTTTCACGTACCGCACTACCGGTGAAGACACCGACTAAGTTTCGACTCATTCCGAGAGTCTTTATCAGGGTGAGTGATCGCGAGACGTTCTCTCTCCGCGTCACGTCGTGCACTAAACTTAGTCGGTGCCTTTACCGATAGTGCGGTACGTGAAAATTCCCATTTTTACAATATGAATAGTCAAGATCACGATAGTTTTTGGAATAAAAAAAGTAGGGAGTAGTCAGGGCCACGTCCAAACATTACATTTGGCACATCCCCATGTTTTGCAAGTTAGCATTCTACGTGACAGGTTGCAAGCCTATCGCCGCTTATTAGAACACGAACTGATAGTGGTAGGTTACTTAAGAGGCCTGCGTTGGATGAATTGCCCACACAAACGTAATACCATAGCCATTTGTAATAAAAGCTTATTTCTATCATATAATGTTATTATTTGCATTCGAATAGTATTTATCTACGTACCTTGCTATATATATTTTTTCAAAATACTTACCTAAAATGAAATGTAAACGAATCGCATTTTGGATATTTTTACGTCATACATGTTTTCTTCTTATTTGTTTCGTATTAAAAACAACAATACCTTACGTATCGTTTGGTTAGGTACATAGATTATATTGTCTAGTTTTTCACATTGTTAAAAACACAATGTGAAAAATACAACAAGTTTTCATTCATCTTTTTTGGTATTACGGAACACCACCAAATTTATAACAGATTCTGAACGGCTAATATTGCTATCGCGCAAGCACGGGCGGGCCTGCATCAGTCAAAAAGAGATAGCTATATTTTTGGACGCGCTTCGAATTTAAGTTATGAGCCCTGTACGCCGGATCCTTAATAGACATGAACTCATTTTATACATAACAAAATCGAAAAATTAAATATATCCTACTTATCTTTAGCAAGTAAGTAGTTTATTGTCTAATGTAGCACAAATTAGCCGGTTACTGCGTTATATACAAGCAGTTTCGTCACCGTGTCAATCAAAGTGATTTATGGGCAATCGGAACACTTTCTAAATTATAATGAACCAGTCTAGGACAATGGGATATAATGACAAACTCCACTGAATACAATACATAATTTAATGAAAATTATAGTTCATAATAATTGTAGAATAACTGAATGGCGGTAGGTAAAAGATAAAAATAAATTGACTGCAAAATAAATTAAAAAGTGAGCTTTACTTTTTTCCAACTAAGAAAAAAACAACTTTTAACTTTTTCATTGGATTTTAGACCCAATTACCTATTATTCACATAAAAAACGAATTTAAATCCAATAATTACCATATTATGTATTTTGTTTGCGGAAATATCATCGAAATTCATTGTTACTTTTCAATTATAAATGCTTTACTAATATCTTAAAAACGTAGATATACTTAGGTCGGTCAAACGCGGTGGCGCGCCACTGCAGCTGGCGGTGGCGATCAAAAGCATACGGTTGTTAAAGTTCGCGCGAACGTATTGATCGCCACCGCGTCTGTTCGACCGGGCCTTAAATCGTCTACTGATCAGTGGGAGTGATCTAAATCAGTTGAACTATCTATAGATCGTTTGCAACGGTCTTTAGATAGCCTAGCTGTTTCATCTGTATTTTTTGTATAATCCTACTTGTACATAGTTGTATGAATAAATGTATCCTACTAATGACGCGAAAGTTTGTGAGGATCGATGTTTATTAGTCTTTCACGCGAAAACTCCTAAACGGATTTTGATTAAATTTTACAGTTATATAGCGACATCAGAATAACACATAGGCTACCTTTTATCAGTGTACCACGCGGGCGAAGCCGAGGGTAGAAGCTAGTATTCTATAAATTTTTTAAGCTACCTAAATTTCCCTGTAGATAAGTACATTTTGACTTACTTCCGATTCTCCGTTTCATCGCAGGCATCGTCAGAAATGCATTCGTTACCCGACTATGAATGAGCGGAGTCAGTCTCACTGTGCCGATTACAAAAATAGAGCAAGTTGACACATAAATAATATTAGCGGTCGTAAATAACCGAAGCGAACGTGAAAATGTCTACGTCTGTATCCCAATAGTCCCAATGGTGACGCGGGCGGGTTTACGATGTACCTACTATGAGGTAAGCTTTAGTACTGAGATGATTTATGTATTTTCGTTCATAACCACGAAAAAGTGATCAATCTCTCCTTCATTTTTCTTGGCCCAAAAGAGCCAGCCTTTTTTTGCCAAAGTGAATTATATTCATTATTTAATTCAATAGAGGGTCAAAATGACAAGCGAACCAATTTTGAGAGACGTTATCTACCTCTTGACTCATAAGGAATAGGATGTGGGGTTCAAAGTCAAAAGAATGAGACCAAGTTGTTTTTTTTTACAAAAAAAAAACCATGTTCATGACATTATTCTCCATGATGGTCATCTTCAGATACATACTCAGTGTATAGATAAAGTAGGGGTAGTAAGAAGCACGACTAAACGTTACATTTGGCATATGCCAAAATTTTTTTGAGTATTCAAAATATCATATGATGGATTTTTTGTATGGCCTGGGGTTTTTCAATCCTGTACGTGGTATATAAGAAACAGTGGTAGAAACAAGTGGTAAGGATTCAGATGGTCTGCCTTTCTCTTTATTAAAAAAAAAACAGGATGATTTTAGATGCATCTTTTCAAACCGTAGTGATGGGATTGGATCATTGGACTATTGATAACCCAGCGTCACTAGTTATTCCACGCGAGACGCGGCCACTCCGAATCAATATCGGCCGATCGTAAACGTGCTCGAAATACCGCAGTAGCTGAGTAACGAGATATTCCTGAGCTTAAAGTTCTTCCTTATGTTCTCAGGTTTACGATTCAATTACTTAGTAATAGAAAAGTGAGAAATGTAAATTGATAAAATTTATGAACTTAAATTTCCGTTTTTTCAACTATGCTCAGTATAACCACCTCCATGTGTACGTAAACGACAATAACTCCGAAGGTTTTACTCACTGACGTTATCTTCATCGTTTGGGTGCCGTAAGAAGTTGATAATACTGACCTGTAACAAAAACAAAAAAAATATTGTACAAGTAGGTATACAAAAAAATACAGATGAAACAGCTAGCTATCTAAACCGTTGCAAACGATCTATAGATAGCTCAATTGTACCAGTTGACGACCACTGTGGCGCAGTGGGCGAAGGGCCGCCTGAGACGCAGAAAGTTGCGGGTTCGATACCCGCCGCGGGACAAATGTGTAAACTGCAAATATTTTTTTCGGGATCCGGGTGTTTTCTATGTATACCTCTAATATGAACGTATTTACAAAAAAAAAATGTATATAAATAGTATATCAGTAATTTAGTTCACATAACACAAGCTCTGCTTACTTTGGGGCTAGATGATGCTGTGTGAAAATGTCCAGTTTTATTTATTTATTGAGACCTTTAAGATCTTACAGCCTTTTATTTGATAGGTACCTTTGAAAATTATTCGGAATAAACTTATTGCCGCAATAGAATACTCGTGGCCATGCATTCGTACAAAGTTCTACAATTTTAATTTGCACGTGCTCATAACGGTGAAGGAAAATATCGTGTGGAAACATGACCTACATGCCCTAGAACCAAAAAATCTAAACCATGTACCATTGGTTAATGTTCCAATAAGCGGCGATAGACTTGCAAACTGTCACGTGAAATGTTAACTACTTGCACGTATATGCCAAATGTAATGTTTGGACGTGCCTCTGACTTCCCTATACTTGGTATCCTTAAAGATCTTTTCATTGATTATGTATCTAATGATGTGCATAAATAAATAATGCTGGACATTTTCACACAGCATCATCTAGTCCCAAAGTATGGGCTACAAAGCTTGTGTTATGGGAACTACATGACTGATATACATTTTTTTTAGTTGTATACATATGGGGCATGGAGTTGTTAGCGTGTTTGTTTGTTCTACCTTGTCTAAACTATAAATGTATTTATTTCAGTACGCTTATGACAGTCCTTTGTTTGGTTACCTTACTCTAGTTGCGTGGGGCATAAACAGAATACGTGCAAAGTAAATGTATTTAATAGACACGGGAAGCCACTCAGGTTCGCCATTTGCAGGTTTAAGCGAATTTTAATGGTTCCCACGACCCTAAACTAAAAGTAGGTAGTAGCTGGTAGTAGGAAAGCTAAGTTGTTTGGAAAACACTCTAATTTGCATTAAAGTGGTTGGTGTACTCTACAACCGAACACTTTTGCAAGATAACACTTTTATTTCTGTTATTTTATTTTCAGCCCTCAATGTCTCACTGCTGGGCAAAAGCCTCCCCATCTCTTTCCATTTATTTCTTATAGGAAATAATAACAATAAAACGATCATAAAGTTATTTTGAATATTTTTATCAATAAAAGTCAAATTGCTGAAAAATTTACGATAAGTACCTGTATTGTATTAAAAAAAAAATTGTTAGTTCAGTTATTAAAATACTAACAACCCGTCGGGACGGGGTAGGCTTTGCACGGTGCATCTACATCGACTTATGTAACGGATTTTCAAAAAAAAACTTTCGTACATTTGTCGTGAAAATTACGAACACAACAAAAAAAAGCCAAATAAGTCGAGCCGTTCTCAAGTGATGATCTTTCATACAGGCGGTAATTTATTTTTATTTATACAGATGAGATGAGTAACATAAATATTACCTGCACAGATAATTTTAGAATTATCTACTAGCGCAGTTAAAACGATAATTAACAATTTTATTTTTGAATTCAGGTCAGCAGTGATGTCTTTGGATTTTGTGACGTTAAAGCGGTGTGTCAACTGTCACTCGCATGTCACTCGGCTGTCATCGCTTTGAAATGCGTAGTGGCAATTTATTTCGAATACTTAAATCAGCGAATAGTTGGAAAACAAGTTTAGATGTAGAAGTTATATTTTTATAAACTTTACTTTCAGTTGAAATAATATATTGGCTAAAATTATGATCATTATGATCCAATGATTACTTTTTGAGTTTTCTTCTTCGTAATCTTTCTTGGCCAACCTACATTAATTTTGTAATCAGACCAGGGAAATGAAAAAAAAAATTCCAAAAAAAAGTTAGGTATATCTCTAATTGAAAAACTCTTTTGCAGTCGTAACGAGCATCCGAGCATAATCAACATACATGTATTTGATTGATCGATGTTATATTACTTTACTAGTGATCATAACTGAACGCATAATTGGCAGACTTTTAGAAGCCATCATTGAACAAGATAATCTTTGCAATATTTTCCTTCATCTATCGCAGCGCCTGCTTGTGATTTTTGCTGATAAAACCTATCTTAGAACCATCCCTGAAGTCATACTAGGTAATCGATTGCAAATAAATTTCAATCGGATTAGCCTTTTCGAAGATAAAATGAAACTGACAAACATCCAAACATGCGACGACCGATGTGGCGCGGTGGGCGAAGGTCCGCCTGCTACACAGGAGGTTGCGGGTTCGATTCCCGCCCTGGGACAAATATTTGTACGATCTGCAAATATTTGTTCCGGGTATTCTGGGTATTTTCTATATATAATAAAAAAAAACTATCTATGTAATGTATTGTATTAAGTATATCAGTCATCTAGTACCCATAACACAAGCTCTGCTTAGCTTGGGGCTAGATGATGCTGTGTGGATTATCCAGCATTATTTTATTTTTTTTAACAACCTCTTTCGGCGAACGCAAGCGGGGGTGCAGTTTATTGTGAGTAGGATAATAAAGTATGTCAAAGAAATTGCCCCTTAATTCTATTAGTGTTCTTAAAAGGAACAGCTCATTTCGAACTTTCTACAGGACGCTCTCCCACGTTTCAATCAAGCATCATTTGCGATCATCACGTCCAATGAATTAATGCAACATTAGTGTCAAGCATTTGGAATGCGGAATGACTTTGGACTGATATTATCCACTTAGCAGCTTCTGTTGCCATTTGTCTATGGTACAAGCTACGATATACTGGATTCCGTGCAAACATATATTTTTAAGTCTGATCAAAATATACGTGGTGAGTTAGTAAAAAGAGAGATTTTGTGACGTGGACTACGTGGCCTTTTGCTTATTATCCAAACGACTTTTAAAGTTCATTGTAGCCATTGCAAAAATGATAAACTCTAATGATAAATCATCATCAATATATCTAAAATCGTTGCGTGACACACTGACTGACAATCAAAGCACAATTTGGAGGATATGTTTCTTTGGGCAGTAAGGGTAGGGTAGGGATGCACTAAGAATTTCCTGAAATTGCGCCCCTAGAGTGTGCAGCGGGAAGGTGAAGATTATATGGAAAAAAACTTAACGCGAACAAAGTCGCGGAGCGGTCCACTAGAATGTTATTACATCGGAACCTATAGTCACGTTTAACAATGTATAATAATACTTTCTAGTAGTCGTTTGTATTGGGTCATCTAGGCTTTGCATATTTAGTCAGGGGCCTGTTTCTACTCAGAGCAGAATACCAGGCGAATATATATAGCAGGCGTCTATTTTTGTGTTTGAGGAACACCATCTATCCTATTTAATTTAATTTTGCATATTCTTTGTCCTAAGGAATGCTTAATGTAACTTAGAAACTCTTGATCTGTTGGGATCCGTTTTTTTTTAAGTTAGGGAACTGTTATTAGGAAGAGTTGCTTGTTTTGACTATTACCTATCATTTTATTTGCGTCTTATTAAACTTTAATTAAATTATATACATATAAGTTATCAATACGTGTCAACCAATTATAAATTACGCATATACAAAAAGTCAAATTACACATTACATACCTATATAAAATAAATCCTTGACATTGATGAGTCTTCGTTCTACTTTTACCCTCTGATTCATAATTACCCGCTAACTCGTTAACTCTAACACTGTTCTTTAACGCTAAACAAAGGGCAGACAACTTTTATGCTTTAGTTAGTGAGTTATTATGAATAAGAACTGTATTTTGATATTAATAAATGTTATAATAATTGTTTGGAACTGTAAAATTTATTTACCTTGTATAACAACCAACATTCATATATAGATTACAAACTACAAAGAAAGAGAACATTCATTTCTAGTTAAAATTAATGAAGTTTCAATACCGATCTTGTGACTTATACCACGTCACAGCAGCCTGCGTTTCATCCTACATGAGTGTTATGTCGCAATAGATAATAAGATCGTCAAGTGTCTGTGAAAGACGAGCTCGTAATGAATGGCGCGAAACGTTGTTATTGTACACATGTAGGTAACTTAGTCTATTTAGCTTGGATTCTATGCAGATCGGCTTAGTTTCCAGACACTAATTATCAGGCCTGGCCTACATGAAACAAGAAGTCTCATTTTCAACCAACTTCAAATAAAGAGGAGGATTTGTGTTGAAACAAAATGCAAAACTTTTGATTTTGATTTAATTAAATTATTATCAGCAAGAATTACATTGATTGAGGTAGTTATCCGCAATACAAGTACATACTCAAAACAAAAAAAGTGAAAATCCACTCGTAATTCAATTCAAATCAAAATGTTCTTTCATATACAAAAAGCTTTGTAATGCACAAAAGTTGCCTAAGCTTTATCCAGGCCTATCCTACAAAAACTTAATCTGTTCAGCCTCTGACTTGTTTAGGAGTGTGTTAGAGTGCGCCTCTGTGGCGCAGTGGGCGAAGGCCCGCCTGAGACGCAGAAGGTTGCGGGTTCAATTCCCGCCACGGGACAAATGTTTGTATCTGCAAATATTTGTCTCAGGTCTGGGTGTTTTCTATGTACCTCGTGTGTTCATAAGTTTTGAGACGAACTTATTTAATTAATTTAAAAAGAAAGTTATTCATGCAACCTTTTTAAACTTTTAAAATTTTAAATTTCGAATGTTTTGAATCAGAAAAAATATACATTTGAATATTTGTTTCATTCTCCGTGAAAATGGCGCCAACAAAAGATTTGCGTGCGACTGTAATTTCACTGTTTCAAGCAGGAAAAAAACCAATGCAAGTTTTTAGTGAAATCCAAAGTTTGGGATGTAGTCGGAACTTTGTGTATTATACCATAAAGAGGTACAAGGAGACCGGCTCTTTAGAAGACCGTGGAAGATGTGGCTCCCGCGGTCTGTAAGGACGCCCGCCAACATCAAAGTAATCAGAGAGCGAATTCGTCGCAACCCTTGCCGGACTCAAAAGAAATTAGCTCTGCAGACCAACATTTCGCGAATATCGGTGAACAGGATACTTAAATATGATCTTAAACTAAAGGCCTACAGTCGAAGGAAAGTGCATTATTTAAACGAGCGTCTTCGTAAATTGCGACTGGAACGATGTCGGAACCTATTGAAGAGACACGATCCAAAAAAATATCCTGTTTACCGATGAAAAGATCTTCACGGTGGAAGAAAAGTTTAACCGGCAGAACAATAAGGTTTACGCCAGAAGTTCAAAGGACGTCCAGCCATCTGTACGCAATGTCCAGCGCACTCATCATCCAGCAAGTGTGATGGTTTGGTGGGGTGTTTCCTACGAGGGGGTCACTTCGCTTCATTTTTGCCAGCAAGGCGTCAAGGTGAAGGCACAAAATTACCAAACCGACATATTGGAAGCGGTGGTTAAACCATTAAATGATACGCTATTCGCTGGAAAATACTGGGTTTTCCAACAGGACTCTGCTCCCTCCCATAAAGCTAAGACTACCCAACGTTGGCTGGAGGCCAATTTGCCAGGCTTCATTCGGAGCGAAGATTGGCCCTCGTCAAGCCCTGGCTTGAATCCTTTGGATTATTCTTTATGGACGGAATTGGAGCTGAGGGCATGCAGAAAGTCTCACCCAAACCTGGATTCTCTCAAGCGAGCCCTTATTAAAGAATCGAAACGGATTCCCATTGAAAAGATTCGTGCCGCCATAGATGAACGGCGCACGCGTTTGAAGGCCTGCATTGAATGCAAAGGCGGCCATTTTGAATGATTTATTTTTAAATACAGATCTAGATGTCAGTAGTTTTAATTTTAATATCCAATAAATGAATACTCAACTTAGCTCCAAAAATATTTTAGTTTTACTGTGTCTCAAGACTTATGAACACACGAGGTATATTATGTATGTATTTAAAAAAAAAAATATTTATGTAGTATATCAGTCATGTAGTTCCCATAATACGAGCTCTGCTTAGTTTGGGGCTAGATGATGCTGTGTGAAAATGTCCAGCATTATTTATTTTATTTTATTTATTTAGGAGTAAAGAATTAATTCTCTAGGACCTCTAAATTATGTAAAACGGGTTCCATTGTAGCGAATCCTTCTGATAAGATTAGGTTGGTTTCAAGTGTTTTATTTGTCGGTAATACTAAGTGTAATTATAGCTCATACACTTGATACGGTCCTGACGTCAATGAGACTGCATAAATACATACAATGTGTTTTAGGCTTATCGCGATTATTTCTTTTGAAGTTTTTGCCAACTTTAATACTCAAATTAAAATGAAATGGAAGGTAATACATTCAGTCAGCACGACACAATGAAACAAAGAATGCAGATGGTGGGGCAGTTAAGAAGCAAAAATCATCAATTTTATTATGGGAATTAAAATAACGTACTCAAAAGTAAAACTAAAAGAGAACCTTGCCTACCTAGATTAGTTTAGTTTAATTTTATAATGATTTATTAGCTGCGTATTTTTGTTGCTTTGTATAATATTTACTTTTTAACTAAGGTTGCAAGTAAGCTATACGTTCATGCGATCCAGTTTTTTTTAATCCAGTGTACCTACTGGATTGACATTGGACGCGTGCACAACACACACAAACACAAAAGTAATGATTGTACCACATGTTTTGGTTTTCAATGGCGATTCAGAGCTAATTAGATAAAATTAATGAGCCTTTCAAATTTTTATTCAAGCTGACTCGATCCTTTATCTTCACTTCAAATCGGTAATGCATTAACAACTTTCGCCGTGAATTTCCTATGTGAAAACTTCAATATAACAAAAATGAATGCCTTTATCGCTCGGCAAGTCTAGCAGCGAACATGGCTGCTATGCTATGGCTTTATCCCATATTTCACTAAACCAACAATGCGAATTAGTGTCGCGTCACAATCTAGAGTAAATACAGATAATAGCTCAACCATTATCCACAACTTCGAACCGTAGAGCTGGAACTTTCTAAGCTTAAATTTACGACCCATTCAACCAAAAAATCTATTTATCCATACATTTCTAGGGTATAAAGTTGTAAAATGAGAAATTGGGAACCCAGAGTAAGTCCTAGAAATATGGAAGTAGGGTTCAGAATTGTCTGGAATCAGGAACGCAGGCTACATCTCGACACGGCGCGGTACCGAGACGTGTTACGAAACGACCGACGAATGACGCCGATGACGACGCCCCGGTGCTGCCGTCGGTCGCCCGCCGTCCAACAGTGGGAATCAGGATCGGCGATTGAATACTAGTTGTACATCATTGACATCTCCATTTCCTTACTTTTAACCCCTGTCACACAAATAAGAAAATCTATAAATGGTATTTCCTCATATTGTGAGGGAACAGACCGATTTTTCGAGATTACGCGTACAAAGTACGTCATAAAAAATATTATATCCATAATTTAAAATAACGTAATCCGTGTCTCTGCGTATACCGGGTGTCACAATCAAGCTTAGCGTTAAAAATTGACAAAGCTAACGACACAGGTTTTACTTCTACCGATGCGATAGTCTGTGATCACTGAGACATCAACTTAATTTTTTAGTAGGAGGTTCTCAATTCGTCTGAATGTTTTTTGATACTACACTCTGTATTTGCACGTCGATGTAAAATTCAAGCAAAAAAGGACTTCAGGACGTTTGTACGTATGTGTATCACACAACAAGGCTGACACCAATTTCAATGATTTTGAAATTTAAAATCCATGGAGTCTGATAAATGATGTACATACGCCAAATGGACTGCATTTAGGACTGTCAATAGAATTTTCAAACCTTGTGTTGAAACTGTTGTGTGTTAGAATGTAGTGTTGTATCCCAAACATTTTGTTTATTTGGCACAATACTTGAACGTTTGATTCGGAACGTTTGCGACACCCTGTATGAGTATTCTATTATTAGTATAGACATGTATCATGCGTGTTACGCAATCACTGAGGCGATATGAACTTTTGTTCGGTCAATGTCTCTACGGGCCCAAACTGCCGTGCATAATGGGATAAGGCACACAGACCACAGATTAAGATCACATTGTATAAACAAAACCATTGATTTCATAAGACCTTTGTTTGTAAGGTGTTTTGATGAATAGTAGAGTAAGTATCATACGCTGTTATTCATCAAAATACCTGGCCTAGTAAACATAATAAAACTACACCGACGCTTTTTCCATAACGAGTCTTCGTTGTGAATTATCATTATATAGAATGGTCTGGGTTTCACTCTTAAAATTAAAAAAAAGTCCATTGACAAAACAAATTAATTAAATTTTGCTTTATTAACCTTTTAAGGTTAAACTAATAGTTCATAGTTCATAGTTCATAGTTCATAGTTCATTTATTAATAACAAATAAGTTACAAGTCAAATAAAAATTATAGTGGTAATGAAACATTTAAAAAATAAATAAATAACATTATACTTTGAAAGTACACTCTCATAAAAAGTCAAAAATACATCCATTAAAAAATTCAAAAATAATAATAATAGTCATTCAATGTCATAAAATATTCCAATACAAAATTACAGAAAGAATTAAGTACACTTTATGGCAAAAAATTCATTGTAGTCATAAATGGACTGTTCAATCAGCCACTTTTTAAGTTTAAACTTAAAGGATTGCGTCGATGGCGCGGTGGTGATTGCTGCCGGGAGACGATTGTACACCGCAGGCCCCATCATATGAAGCAACTTCGATGTCTTTGCGAGCCGGCGCGGAAGCGCCCTCAGCCTGTCCGCATGCCTCGTGTTGTATCTATGACCGTCTCCGTACCTTGCATATTCGCCCAAGTTATTGTGTACATAGATGGCAGCTTGATATATTACAAGGGCGGGTACGGTCAAAATCCCCAAGGATTCAAAAAACGGTCTCGCAGACGTGTCCTGCGGAACTCTTACAATGGCACGTATTGCCCTTTTCTGGAGTCTGAAGGCGCGCTCCCAATCAGCTGCACGCCCCCAAAGCTCCACACCGTACTGGAGGAGCGAGTGTGTCGAGGCGAAGTAAAAATTTCTCACCATCTCTCTATTCAACGTAGCCGAGAGACGCCATAGCGCAAAACATGACCGCCCTATCTTCTTGCATAGCTTGTCTATGTGCTCTTCCCATGTCAAGCTTGTATCTAGAGTGAAACCAAGGAAAGTAGTGCTATTGACTTGTTCAATTTTCTCGCCCCCCAGGCTCACTGATATTGACTCACAGTTATGCCCCGCTAAGTTAAATAACATAAAATTAGTTTTAGTCACATTTAAAATAAGACCATTTTGATGGAACCATCTGTGCAATTCTCCTGCTACCAAATTTAACTTCCTCTCCAGTATGTGCAACTTAGGAGCCTCCACGATTGCTGCCACGTCGTCCGCATACATAAGAATGTGGGCATCTTTGATGCAGTCGGGTAGGTCATTCAAAAGGAGGGAAAATAATATATTCGATATCGACGAGCCTTGTGCTACACCAATAGTAGTCGACATTGGCTCTGACTTAATCTGCCCTCCTCTGGCAGTGACGGTTTGTGATCGTCCGGTCATAGAACTTAGCAGCAATCGTAGTGACCGACCGCCTATGCCGTAATGTTTCAGTTTCGCTGCTAGAACGGCATGATCTGCGACGTCGAACGCTTTCGACAGATCGCAGAACAAAACCGCTACTTGCATGCTTCGTTCTCTTGCCTGTAGCACGCGACACACCACCTCCTTTGCCACATCTGTCGTAGATCTCCCCGCCCGGTAGGCGTACTGCCGGTCGGACAGCGACTCCGTGCTCGACAAATGCACCGTGAGCCGCGTACTAAGGCCGTGTTCAAAGATCTTGGCGATGCCTGGTATCACAGACACAGGACGGTAACTGTTAACGTTATCCTTTGTCCCCTTGCCCTTGTATAGTGGCGAAACTCTGTCATTTTTCAGTATCTGTGGATATTCGCCATCAACAAGGCATCTATTATACAGGACTGAGAATAATCGAAACGCATGAACTAACTTACGTGAGAATTGCAAAAATCTATGCTCGGGCTAAATATTTGATGACCTCTGTGGCGCAGTGGGCGAAGGCCCGCCTGAGACGCAGAAGGTTGCGGGTTCGATTCCCGCTGCGGGACAAATGTTTGTATCTGCAAATATTTGTCTCGAGATCTGGGTGTTTTCTATGTATAATATTTATGTATTTACAGAAAAAAATAGTTCCCATAACACAAGCTCTGCTTACTTTGGGGCTAGATGATGCTGTGTGAAAAATGTCCAGCATTATTTATTTTTATTGAAATTAGTTTGACACTACAGTTTTTTCTTTAGTTCAGGCACAGACATTAGAATACGATACTAGATTCAGGTAAAATAAAAGGCGAGAGTTAAATAAACTATGAGACTGTGTTTACTGAAAGTAAAACATTAATATTGGGGCTCTTTTGTTTATGTGAGCTGTTGGAGGAGATATTGTGACCAGGATCTGATGATAGAGCGGAAAGATGGACAATGAATTACCGCAAAACAATTATATTTTAACTCTTTTGGGCTTTCGGGTTCGGTGGGGAGCTTGAACTTTGAATGAAAAACGCGAACAAATTCGGGTACGTTCCCCTAGCCATTGATAAAAAAAATCTTAATTTAATAATCGCTAATTTCCTTACTATCCATCGTTCAATTCATAAGCGTACCCTGGGGACATTAGCTTCATAACAATCCCACAGCTACTAATCGAATTGTCCCAAACGTTTTTTAACACACAAGGCTAACGACCTCTGCATTGTAAAACTCAGTGACAAGGCAAGTTCAATGGTGATGTAAGAAGATTTGAGGATAAGCTGATGTTAATGGTTTTGGCAGTGTAGGCCCGGCTTACGACGCCGACGCCAAGGGCAGATAGCCTAAGGAAATACGTAAAAGATGTCATAAAAAGAATTGAATAATTCATAATTATTTGATATACAAGAATAGGTTTAGTGAAATCACATTTGGTACCTACCTGCATTTCAATTTTTACGTAAAATCTATGTTAATGTAATTTGTGAAATGAGTACAAATTGGTATAGAAGCTACTGTCTGAAGCTTCGCCCGCATTGTACCCGGATAAAAAGTAGCCTATGTATTGTTCAAATTTAATTCGAATCGGTCGAGATATTGAACAATAAACATCCAAACAAGAGTATAGACATTTGTAGGTATATTGTGATATTGGTAATATATATTGTGTTACGATATTTAGAACATAAAATGCGCTTTGATCACAGAAAAAACGGAAGATAAGCGTTTTTTTTATTGCTATTGTAAATAGCCAACAACAAACTAGCAAAAATTGTTTTTAACTAAAACTAACAATGGTAATATTTTGGCACAGTTGCATGTATCATGATCACGGGAAGAACTGAAGTCTGCGGGTGGATGTTGTTTGGTGGAGAGACTCAGAAGGTTGCGGGTTCGATTCCCGCCGTGGGACAAAAGTTTGTATGATCTGCAAATATTTATCTCGGGCCTGGGTGTCCTCTATGTATAATAATATATGTCTTTACATAAAATAGTATATCATTCATGTAGTTCCTATATGCTCTGCTTAGTTTAGGGCTAAATGATGCCGATCATTCGATCGATCTACCCTCTTTCTCTCTCTTTTATTGCGAAAAATACCACTACTACCGGTTACACTGTCTACTTCGAGTACATCTCGACCCCGACACACAATATTCACGGTATCCTGACGCGCCGTTGGTATCATGTTTTTCGATTCATGCACAATCTCACCACAGGATTCCAGACTCCAGATAATTGAAAACCATCTTCTCAATTGAAATTCCCGTGTTTGGTAATCTCAATTGCCTCCTAAAGCTATTTTGGTATATAGTGGCTTTCCGTTGAGATTACCTGGATTATGCAGCTCAATCCAGTAAATAGTATTTGTTTTTAAATTTAGTAAAAAATATGTTCATAACCACGATAGATACAAAGTTTAAAAAAAAACATAAATTTGAAATCATAGTGCACGGAATTGACATAAAAGACAGAAGAAAATAGGTATTTCGTATAATTTAACAAAAACAACAATTAAGGATGTATAGAAAGACATTCTATTTTAACGACCAAGAGTTCAACTCTACATATTGATGTTTATGGTAGGTAATAGAGAGTACTGACATTTCATAATATTTATCGTATAAATTGATATTCAATCTACTTATCGACATTTAAATGGTAGGATATATATATATTCATAGAATATATATATGTTCTATATTAATGCAAATAAATATTAAGGTTTTTTATTTATAAAATTAAGGGCCCATAAACTACAGAATATCAAGGATTAGTTTCACCACCTCATTAATAAGTGTTTCTAATTAGCAGTCTCGTCCGTTGTGTGCGGGATGTCATGTCAGTCATCCCGAAGGAATCGGTCCCAAGGTTAAGCCAACTTTTCTTTTTCTCTGGCTACCATCCAAATGTCTAGCAAACGTTGATTCATACTGAACCCTAGAATGAAGCTTTACAAACTCTTTGTTCTGTAGACATTACTTATTGGCATATAAACTTCTGTTCATATGCCAATAAGTAATGTGCTATTATTGCAAATAGGTTCGTAAAATATTGGAGCTGACGATGTATTGATGAGGTTACGTTTATTCGATCAAAGCAGATTTGAGTGATTTGATGGACTATGAAATGAACAAGCATTTTTGGTTGTTTTTGTTAGATTTGTTTAAAAGCGTTATGAAAATAGGATTTTTACTTGTATTTTTATCATGATTTACATATTATAGTGTCAGTGACAGCTTCGCTAATTTATTTTGACAACCTTCAAAAAGTCGGTAGCTCTGACTTTAGAGTGTCACTGTCAGTTATCATTATAATATATTTTTCTAGAGTACGTTTCACTAACGTTACGTCACTTGTCCCCTAAAAAACTTTTCACGTCTGAAATATATATTTTTTACAACACGAACATAAATTAAAATTAGAAAACAAGTAGGCACTTGTAACAGCTTTCTAGTAAGGTAGGTAATACGTAATATTTTACTGTTTTCCGTTTAAAGTGACATGTTATATCATGGATGGGATGGGCTAGCCCCAAACACATAAATTTAAGAGTGCCATAAGATTATTACATAAAAACGCCAAGGCTTTTGTAAGATCGGACCATCTGGCGATCGGAATAAATATCGAAAAGGTTTTGGTACAATTTGAGTCTCAAAGTGATTGCTGACAAAGCTTATTATAGGTTGGCGATCGATGGTGAGAATGAAGCAGGTACCTACTTTGCAATTTTGAAAAAAAAAACCTCTTTTAGTAATTTTTATCATAGATTACAGCAGGGAAATTGTAGGTAGTGAATAATGCGGACGCTTTTAGATAGTTTCTAAATAAGAATTTGTAATTTCATTTTTATAAAAAAGAATGATCAGCATCGCTAGCCATTCAGACTTTAGTGTTAGTGAGGTACCTACATGACAAAATAATTGTACCCAATTTGACACGTGCTGTCTTTTAAGCAATAATGAACCAACACCTCAGAATTACAAAATTAAATCTACCAATTAAATGAACAGTCATAAATCTAAGCTCTTTAACGCCGTTTCTCTCAATCATTGACTATAAACCAGCCGTGAATAAATAAGCAATAAATTATTCGAATGGTCAACACAGTTTGCATTATTTACTAATTCGATTTGCCTATTTATTTTAATAAGTACTTATTTTGATAAAATAAATCTAACGGATTTTTTCTCTGTTGTTTCAAGGACTAGCTGTTCAAATAGGTAGGTATACTAACCTGAATGCTTTTTTATTTCATCATATTCAGCCTGAATCCACTAAATCATAAAGCTTGCCTTATACGGCAAGCCCAGTGGTTCCAGCGATCCATCAGCGATGGTTCAGCGGATTAAGGTTTTCGAATGGCGACTATGAACCGCAGTGTGGGAAGGGCCTCATCCGATAGATGGAATTATGAGAAGTCGGTAGATGGTAGTATCCTTTATGTGGCAGTGGATTTCTTCAGGCTGATAATGATGATTATTAGATCTGCTGGGATTTTACCAGGTTATGTAATTTTTTTCTCTCCTGAGCTGACTCCATCCATCTTTCCGATCTATTTCTTTGACCCATCAGTGAGGTGGCCAATAAAAAAATGCATGAGTGTTCGTAATTGTATTTTTTCTTGACAAAAGAAGTCATATTTACTCATTTTTTGATACTTTTAGCGCGACCAACTCAGGTGTAGACGTTACGTGACTTTTCCCTATCTTCCTTTTAAAATTGTAAAAAACATGGATGAAGCGGATTTATTAAGTTTTATAGACATTGATGGAGATATTATACGTGTTTATTAGAAAAAACGTGAATGAAGATTCATAAAAAACGTGTGGTAGCGAAGCAGGAAAGTGATTATTTTTTACACGCTCAGATGAGTGTAGAGTGTAGGTTAGTTCTTAAGCACATAACTCGTTATAAGACCTCTTATCAAACAGCATTTCCATTCATAAGCCACTCCACTTCAGCATCAATCTCGAATCACTCCGAATAAGGTAAAAGCACCGAGCGACGTCACGTGCTAATAGTGATTTGTTCTTTCAACACTACGTAATACCATCTGTTGGCTTACCCTGGACTAACGTGAACTCTATGATAACGTGATAAGGCCTTATGTCGCAAGTAAATACAAGTGTTGTCTATTATAGTTAATCCAGTGGTCAGACAGTGGCAACTTTACTTCGAGTCCGATTGATGGATGGCTGACAAGCGAAACCAGGTGCTCTTTACAGGAAAGGTTTCTAGTGAAACTTAGTATTTGAGATAATAATAATTGTCGGGCATGTTTGTGGTTATGGGCTGATAGCTGGGTAGGTCTGGGTATAGAATATATCATCATCAAAATACTTCCTTGACTTGGCCACTGACTTGGTCCTAAAAATATGTCAATAGCTATTAAAGAAATGTTAAAAAAAAAGTCTTGAATAAACTTAACAAGAATACATTTTAAGGAGGTACTCATAAAACGTATTCTTGTAATTTTTTTTAAACATTCATTTTTTTTAAACTGTATTCTTGTCAAATTTCTTCAGTATTTTCAAACACTATTAAATGTTGTTCTTTTACATAGACATCTCGAAACCTAGTGAATATAATAGCTATAATATATATGTATCTGATATGTCAGTTTTTAGTAAATTATACGTGCAGTTACAAAATTTCCATACAAGGAGTATGTAGATATTTTTCGATCTTGCGTGGTTTTGGTTTTACTCAAAATTGCGTACTACAGTTTTGCTTATCATCTTTTTATTGAATTTGTTCAATTTATACACATACTATATGTATGAAAAAAATAGGAAAAGATAGCCGTAGCTACAAAAGTCGTCATTTTTAGTAACATTCAAATCAGTAGGAAGAGGAAGGTAACTAACCAAACCAATAATTCATAAAAGTAGGCTGGTACATTGAGATCATGATAACATAACACCGTTAATATATGCATTACATCAACTCGGAGTCTATTATTAATTTTGACATTAAATAAGAACCAGTTTTAGTTCATGTCAAATTTAAAACGTCAAAATAAATGCATTTATGTTAAGCAAAATATTATTTAAAATAGGTACGACCAAAAAATTATAAAAGAAATTATAAAAAAAACTCTTCATATTGTAAAAACGGGAATTTTCACGTACTGCACTATCGGTGAAGGCACCGAAGGCACCTAGTACCTAGTAGGTAGTGCACGGCGCGACGCGGAATGATGAAGACTCTCGGAATGAGTCGAAACTTAGTCGGTGCCTTCACCGATAGTGCAGTACGTGAAAATTCCCGTTTTTACAATATAAATAGTCAAGTTCACGATAGTTTTTGGAATAAAAAAAACTCTTCTCCTTTTCCTATTCCCGCACTAGATGGGGTCGGCTTTCCTAATGATTTTGCGCCAGGACACTCTGTCCTGGGTTGTTCTTTCGTCTATCTGGGCTTTCTTAAGGTGGGTTATACTTATCCACCACGTTGCAGCGGGGCGGCATCTACCCCGTTTCTTCTCCGACAGTTCTAATGTTTTTCTATGTGTTCGTGGTATATGCGCATGACGTGCCGTGACGTTTTTACTACGAAAAAAAGTCGATGGATTTGAAATCACAGGTATTGTTAGCTTTTGACTTAGACAAAGCGTTTGTATCGTTAAAATCTGTTTGTACACAACTGATTCTTTTCTTCATACATTTATCACGAGTGCAATCTCTCAAAGGAAATTAGTTATTTGGAATAGCAATAAATCTGCTATCAAGCGAAACTAGTAGTTTCGCTTATTTAGCAATACCTAATTGGTCAAAGCTAACCTTTGCAAATTGCTCTGCGAATTCAATTTCGCCGTGAAAGATCTCAGGCGAGATAGTAAAGCGAGTCTTAGAGGTACAGTAAACAACAGAGCGTGTATAGTTGAAATAATCTCCGTAGTTGGGAGACTACTAGAGGCCGGAATTAAAAAATATCACAATGTGGCAAATGCAAGTTTTTGCCAAATAATAGCCGATATTGCTTAAAATCTTTATAACGAGAATACAGGATTTATTTTGGTATGCATGAGTATATAGTATTACAAATTATACAGACGTGCGGTACCAAAAATAAATTAAACCTTTTTATATAAATACCAATGGTTACGCAAACGTAAAAAATAGAAGGCGTGCTTACCCCACTTGGTTTTTTTTTTCGTTTTTCTCAGTTTTTTAGGTTATTTCTCAAACTTGCAAAAAATCTATGCTAAGTTCACACAAGAACGAAACTATGTTTTAAACTATGCAATTTAGTATAAAGAGGCCTAATAATAGGAAATTTATTTACTGTTTCTTTTTTTAATTTCATAAAATAATGTGCTAGTTTTTTCTATGCTCACTCATTAACAAGAGATTTTTACTGTAGATTTTAATAACTCAAATCTTTCTGGAACATGTAGATTTCAGTCCAGAGTGTTTAACTTAATAATATATGAATTATATGTTTAGACTTTAATAATATATGAATTCACCATTTCTATGTTTAACCCAAAAAGTTCCCTTAAAATATGTAATAATTTTTTTATTCCAAAAACTATCGTGAACTTGACTATTCATATTGTAAAAACGGTAATTTTCACTCACTGCACTATCGGTGAAGGCACCGACTAAGTTTCGACTCATTCCGAAAGTCTTCATCAGGGTGAGTGGTCGCGACTTTCTCCTTCCGCGTCGCGACGTGCGCCGTGTTTAAATAATAATAATTATTATATGTAATAACAATTATTATTATTTCAGAAAAGGGTAACAAATTACCGAATATAAAAGTATATATGATTCAAATCAGTAACTTATTTAAATATATTACATACAAAATTTTAAGTTGATAAACGTAACTAGAAAGGAATTAACTTTTCACTTAACCTTTATAGAGTCAATTCATTGACTCCTCGTTCTCTCTAACTAAAATATACTTGTATGTAGACGCGAGGGATCTCTGCTTCGGGTATTCACATAGATTAAGTTTGGTATTCTCCGAATATAATAATCATGAGATGTTAAAACAATAATTATATATACCTAATGAGCCTTAACTAAGTGTGATTAACTTTATTATAACATAATTATATATAAACTGCTCTTTTTGTTTTTAATGAGGGTATATATTACATTTTTGGGTGTGTGTAGGTGAATGGTGTGAGGGGGGTGGTGAGCGTGGGTGTCTGAGTGTATGTGTGGGGGTGCGTTCGCGCGTGTTTAAAGTGGTATAAGTATGCAAAATAAGAACGCTAGAAAGGGTCAAGACAGAATAGCTAGTAAATCTTCCGTTTGTTTATAGTCTAATTTTAGCAAATAAGTTTAAAGTTTCGTTTTAGATTGAGTTACATTTTTTTTTCTGTTTATGACAAACATTCAAAATCGCGTCGATTGAACAAAAACGATTTATGTTCATCTTGCCTGCCTTATTAAAAGTGCGCACATAAGCCGTGATTTTTTTGTATTAATAGGCAAGCTTCGTTTGGTATCAAACGTGCACAGGAGAATAGTAAAGTACGTGTTATAGTCGTAATAACATCCTAAAATAATAAGCCAGCATTTGACTACGATCTCACGTGATGACGTCACGTGATGGAAAGTGTCGATGCGGTTGAAGATGTAACACGCTTTTTTAGAAGATACCTATTCAACTATTATTTAGGTGTTTGGCTGTTGCTACTCAGAGATCTTCTGTATGTGATGGCGAAATCTGGTCTGAAAATAGTCCGGCCGCAATTTGTTGGGTTATTAGGACCAGCGTGAGGCACAGTAAATTGCTCAAAGAAAAACAACTCTATTCTATGTAATTACGAACATAAATAAATGTTCTCACAAATTGTGCAACGCTGGACAGCGTGAATGAGATCTAGTTGGACAAGTTGGCGTTTAATTTGAAGTAATCGATATCCATAAAGCAACACCTAATATGACACAAATGTGAGAGTCAATCAATACATGTTTGTAAAATCAAATCAAATTGGTCATTCCCACAGATTAAAAATGTTTGCTCCCACGGCATTCCTTTCGGCTGTTATTGATAATTTGAAGGTAATTTTGATGAATAAAATTAGCAGAGCTATTGATAGACTCACATCATGTCACCCATCATTTATTCAAACATAACGGGCAAAACGTACACGAAATTGTACTTGAAGTCATTCATGTTATAGATAAAAGCATGATATCACTTTGTCTAATCGAATAAATCAAAAGTTCAATACCACCGTGCCAAATCGAAGCGAAACACACCGCACCTTTATCATCACACATCATTTAAGAACTACCAAGTGCGAGTTGTCACGCAGGTTATAGAGAATTCCGTAGTTATTTCAAAATATCTTGATCTTTTTTTCCAGTAAATTAAATTCAACAATGCTCAATTGTAAAAGTTATATTTTATTTTTAAAAATATAATAAAAAGATTTAACCGGTTATACAAATTTATGTTTTACGTTTTGGAGCTATTTAGCTCCAAAACGTCTGTTACTATTTGGTAACAGACTCAAACACAACCAACTTCTTACCCCCAAATGCGGTTTTTCTTTGACTGATTTCTTTTTTTTGTGACTGATATTATTTTACACTAACTGTGACATACCGAGGATCCGATATGACAAGGATTTTGTAACTAAATTATTAATGCTGGACATTTTACACACATTATCATCTAACCCCAAAGTAAGCAGAGCTTGTATTATGGGAACTACATGACTTATATACTAATTATGTATTTTTTTTTGCAAATAGATACATTTCTATACATAGCAAATACCCAGACCCGAGATAAATATGTGCAGATCATACAAACATTTTTCCCGGGGCGGGAATCGAACCCGCAACCTTCTGCGTCTTAAGCTGGCTTTCACCCATTGCACCACAGAGATCGTCAACCTGACTGATAATATAACTGACTATGGAACCCAAATGCAAAAAAGTTCAACGACTCGCATGGCTAGGCTATCTTTCACCGTCATTTATATTCATTTTTACAATGGTTACATGAAAAAACCTCATCTATTCTAATGATATTTAGAGTAAGTACCATACGTTTTTGCCAAGTATTTTAATGAAAGCTTTGCGTAGAATAAGTAACAGTTATTTATTGGTATGAGTATCTTTAGAATTCGTTCCCGAAATATAGCGGAGAACGCGGCTGGAGTCAACAATTAAATTTCTTTGACCTAGAACAACGATAGTCAAAGTCAAGACAATAGGTCATTCATTAAAGTCACAATGGTTGACTTATGGACTATATGAATTTAAGATTTTATAAACTAGTGAACACTGACAACTGCTTTATAACGAACGTCACATGACGGTCACCGCTTCCAAATAAACCAAAGCTTACAACAAAGTCAATGTCGTGACTAAAGATACACATAGCACACGAGCCAATTTAGCGTGTTAACATTTTTTATGGCCTATTGATAAATTGGGAGTAGATTCTTGTAAGGAGAGTCACAAAAAATACAAAGGTGCTTGAATCAATCAAGAGCCTTCGAGAACAATAAAAAAACTGCTAGAAAAACTTTGGCTACGGAAGGCCTCTCTAACAAAACTTATCACACCACGTAGGCGTACCTACGATAAGTTGATTTGTTCCTTCCTCATTTGGACAGTTTCATCCGATTTTGCTTAATCGTTTTTCCTCTACATAGGATATTTGTTCATTCGATTGTCTACCTAATAAAAATGATGATTTGTCTTTAAAGTTCAATTGATAGAAATTACTTCATTAAATTTATTTTTCTTAAGAGACTATAAATTTGATCATACAACTATGTAGAAGTAGGTATATTGTAAAAAATACAGATGAAACAGATAGCTATCTAAAGACCGTTGCAAACGATCTATAGATAGCTCAACTGATCCAGATCACTACCAGACGGAAGCGTTGCCAAGACTGGCCGTGATTTTTCTCATATCAGGGAGAAAGGCTAATAAATTAAGGGAGCTCTACGCGAGGACGTCAACAGGAAAGCACTACCACCGTGAGAGACAATGATTGGTCAGTGGCAACCAATGGTGTGTAATTCCCTAATATTCCGCTCAATCTTTCTCCTTGAAGTGACATCGAGTTTTTGTCTGTGACATCGAGCTGTGATGCATACTGTATTAGGGCTTATTTATATTATAGGATTAAATGGTAATATACGTGGATTAGTAAAAAAATATTTTAAAAACATTTTGATTAGCTTGCTGATCACTCAATCACTTGAGTAAAAGCTTTTGAAAAAAAAACTTAAAAAACAGATATAATTTCCTAATTATTTATTTTAATTGCAGTAGTACAAAATGAAGCTCCCTAACCTATTACGTGTATTTGTGCAAAAAGTTATGCACCTACTAAGAACTACGTTCTATTATGAACACATTAGAATGCGAACTGAGAAGTGTTTTTTTAAGCTAAGACCTTGCCATTCAAAGCACTAAAGATAGCACAACCTGTAATTTAAATAGTCAGGCGACAATTATCTCATTGATCGGTTCCGCAACATACTAAAAAACATAATATAGCGAAGCAAGCGAGCCCACTAGACCCGATAATTCTAAGCGTAGCTTAGCCACAAAAACAATATGATTAGCCGCTTTGGAGGTAAAATGGTAACAAAAGCGAACTAATAAATAAGCTCGTTGATTGAAAAGAAAAATGAAAAGTTAAATCGAATCTAAACCACGCAGAGACTAAACCACATTCATATTGAACACTGTAGAAGGACAGCACGTTTGACGAGTTGCAGTAGATCCATTACATAGAAAGTGGAACGCGTCTGGTCCCTTGACAGGGCTTTAAATTATACAAATAATTGGTATGATATGCTTCTCACACTATCAAGGTATGACAAGAGATATAAAGGCAAACTAGCCTGTTTATAAAGTACCTACTTACACTAGAATTGTAGGATGAAAGTTGAAGAGTAATCAAATCACAAAGAACTAAAATGTGGCTAAGCAACGAACACATCGAAAATTCATTCATTTGACTAAATTATCTAAAGATGAAAGGGTGCAAACAATGATTTAATTGAAAACCCTTACATAGAAAAAAAATAGCGAATTTAACAAAATAAAAACAGCAAAGTTCATTGCCTCTGCCACATGGTGCTTCGTAAACAAACCATTATAATTACTATAACTTAAATGATTAAACATAAAAAATCTAAATGTTAAATATAGGCTGTTGCTCAGACGCCGAGGCGGCACGAATGCGCGAATGTTTATATCAATGGACACGAAACCCACAAATAAACTCCTCAGAAACACCATGTTTAACTTTCGATGGATTCGGAACAGTTTGTATTTGTGAAATGTGATCTTGTTGCCAAGGTGGCAAACAACGCAGGGAGTATGGAATTTCCTCCACGATTTCAAAGTAAATTCAGAATTATAATTTTATTTCGGGTATAAATATTAAATTCTTTATAACAATGTAAATGGAAATAGTTACGTTTATAAAGCTAATAATAAGCTAGAGTAATTAGGATATGGGTTAGGCTTACCGAATTAGTTTAATCATCCCCGTATTCACTAATCTTATAGATTGATCTTACCTGAAAACAAAACAATAAAATAATTAATTTATCTATCAGAAAATATTGTCACAACCTGTGTTCTAGCTAGTTCAATAAGAAAAACCTCAATCTTCATTTTAAAACTGACGCGGACGAAAGCCGATGGACAAGAAAATCCCTAACTCAGTGATATATTTCGGAAAGTCAGTGGTCGGAAGTAGCCCAATATAGTTCATCATGGCACTCTGTAGGAGAGGCCTAGGCCCAGCAGTGGAATTACAGTACGTTGATCATGATAATGATGATGACGTGGAAGTAGACAACATTGTCTTTATTTGAAATCTAATTTATATCCGCAGACGCATATACAATTTTTCTAGTCGCATTCACGTGTGGATCCACGTGAAGCCTTTGGAAGACATACAAGTGATGCGTGTTTAATGAGATTATCTTGTATGAGGTAGTTGACAGTATATTTCCTACTTAAACTTTATCCTAATGCAGCCATAATATTAGGCACTTCATATACAGGGAAGAGCTTTTTTCAGCAATGAAGTTGTTGTGTCACACACAACGAAATCGCAGGCTAAGGATTAAGCTATAGTAAATAATGGTAAAGTAACTAGAATACTAGGGATTAATGAAAGTGCTACGAACAAGTATGTACTAGAAGGTACATACAACCTTCTAGGTTTTTGTATTGTTCTACTTATCGTGAGAACGGGTCAGCGTCGCGCTCGAGGCAGTTCTCAACGGAAGCTGCCAAGACGTGCTAGACACTATACTTGCCGACTAAACACTATGTCCATTCAAGAAAATTTGCATGTATAGTTAATCTTCTATTTTACATAGGGTCGAATTATATTGACTCAGCGACCGGCGTTGCTGTTGAGGCGTCAGTTGTGGCGCTCAATATTCACTCATACTGTTTATACGTTGTCAATCAGCACTGTCTCGCTAAACAATTACACATGATGATGGCAAAACCGACTCAGTGTCTGACACTCTGTGCATTATTCGACTAATTTAATCTCAATTACCGCTACTATTGTAACAAGGATTTCTACATTCTAGCACCAAAATCCCTATTCAATCAAAGTATCAATTTCTTTTAAAATTTGCAAGTAAAGCGTGCAGCTTAAAGCACGGACGTGCATATCTTTGATCTTGAAGTGTATAAATTATATAGAGCGTATAGTTTACGAAGTGAATTCATTAGTTGAGTACTTTATGTGTGTAAATAGAACGGAAGCACTATGCATAAGTCAATGGTATCTTGGAGCCTTAGGCGTTCGTAAAATGCAACCAGTTAAATGATTAAAATTAAAATAGGTGTTCGATAATGCTATAACATTACAGGTAAATTTTCTGGAACACTTTTCTTCCTAAACAAAATCTACAGCAATTCCAAAGTACCAGTTCTTAATCGTCGTAGATGCAAATATCTTTCAAAAAACCTCTAACAAATTTAGCCTGTAAACGCACAGCGTTCACACATCTTTAGTCCCCATAGAGACGTGAATACATGGATAGTGTATCCACTCGCTGAAAATGGAAAAATGCATTTCTATTTAAAAAACAGTTTCGTAAACCAGAGCTCTTGAACAGGCTTTGTGCATCGGCTTTATCTCTTGGAGAAGACTCTTGAATGCAGCGGCGTCAGCATCGGGGAGGGAGTTGTCAAGTGGGAATGGGCCGGGGTGAATGACCGGTTGAGGCAGGTCGGGATTTTATGTTGTGCAATTTTTTCGAGACCTTTTTTTCTGTTTTGCAGGATCGTAAATTATACGTAAGACAAAGGTGCAAATGGTGTGATTTCTTGTCCATGAGTTATTTTTGAAATTACACGGTTTTTTGTACTTATACAGAGAACATTGCAATAGAACGATGAGAATACAAAATTATTAAAAACCACACTCGTACCCACAAATATCAGAGAGAGGGTAAAATAGTTATCACCAAAGTCTGGAATCGCGAAGTAGGTTATATAAACAAAAAAAAAACGGATAAGTGCGAGTCTGACTCGCACACCAAGGCTTCCGAACAAGCTTGTATGTTCACCAAAATAATTAACATTACTCGAGTTTATAAACTACGAAAACACCAAACTTTGCTAACATTGCTATAACGAAAAGATGGTCGAATTGAAAGACAAACTTAACTTTGCAGTTGAAAAAATGTAATGTTTACAAAACAGTTATTCTAAACCAATGATTAAATAAGTTTTAGTTCCAGATTCACCCAAAAATCTTGATTAATCTCAAGTAACCATATTTGTGATAGAAACAAATCAACTAAAGCAAATCTTAATTATCTGCATCAAGACGTGAATATTCAGCTCTTCACAACTTTGCATATTCTATATAAAATACAATGATGTCTGTGCTAATTTAAAACCCACAGCATGGCAATGAACAAAAAAAAATGCCAGTAGAACTTGCACTGCACACAGCGAGATGCCAGTTAGTTTGAATAAATTGCCTTTAAAGCCGTTGATGCAGAACTTATACATGATATTTTAGTAGAACTTGGTATTATAAACTAAATACTTAGTTCATTGAGTTGAGAATTAAAATTACCTACAACATCATAATTTCTCATAAAATATGAGAAACCGGAAAAAATATGATGGACAAAGTACAGACAAAACTAAACAAAAAAGCTTATGTAACGAAATATTTTAGGCAAAAGTTACAATACAATACAAATACAAATGTTTTTATTGAGTTTCCAAAAGATACTTAATTTTAACAATGATGTAAATAATACTTGTCATAGGGAATTTCGTTCTTGCTTAGGTCTAAAATTTGTTTCCAACTATAAAAATTCTAAAAAAAACAGTAAAAGGGGCCCTCGTGCATCCATCGTGGATACACGAGGGCTATTCTACAGTTGGAGTGGCTTTGTTCAGGATAGCCCTACAATTTGCAACAATGAGTACACTACGACCCTTTAACACACAAAATAGGGATACAAAGTACCATAGGGCATGTGAGTGCTCTTCACATTGCATCTAAAATGGAATTGGTGCAGTGTTATAAGGGTATGGGTATTCTGTGTATGAGACAGTTC
The DNA here is from genome assembly GCA_958496245.1 of Perizoma flavofasciatum. NCBI lineage: Eukaryota > Metazoa > Arthropoda > Insecta > Lepidoptera > Geometridae > Perizoma > Perizoma flavofasciatum. The sequence continues at coordinate 2,984,301 of OY292425.1, read as the reverse complement.
CACGATATCTGATGAATGCAACACAGATATCAACATCTATAAACTGTTTGAAAATACAAAGAACTTGAACAATTGTCATTATGTGATTCTCAGTTTCAGTAAAAGCTAACCAGTTAAAAATATATAGGTCGGGATAGTTGCAGCAGCATTTTAAGGAAATGTGCTTAAAATAAAACATAGCATGGTGTTATACAAACAAACAAAATTCAGACAGATGAATGCCAGATATAAAATACGGGCTACAGACCACAGAAAAAAAGTTCGTTGGTGAATAAACTGATGATTACAAGAAGATACTAATAGATACAGTGATCAGAGAGTATAAATTATATAATTCCATAAAAAAATCTGTAGAATTTCACCGTTGGACAATATAGGCCTTCTCCAAAAATTACCATGACGAAAAGTCATGAGCCACTTTCTTCCACCGACTACCCACAACCTAGATCTCCGTGGTCCATCCGATGCGAGCTTTCCGATAGTGCATTGTCCGTGGTCGCTATTCGAGAACCCTTATTTCTCAGCGGTTTTCGGTTCTGCTAAATATATGCCCTGCCCATTGTCACTTCAACCTATAATTCTGAGAACTGTTTTTTGTTCTAATCACATCTTGGCAAAAACAAATAATATTGGATTAATCGAAACACAAAAGTCCGATTATACATTGCCCTATTTTGAGAAACTGCAACGCCTTTGTGAGTCATAGGCATAGGCAAAGGGTCCAAATGAGATTAATGAGGGTAAAAATGGAGTTTCAACCTTATGCCAAAGGGTGTAAGGTCGAAAACAAGAAGAATTCATATAGCAATAAATAATAATGGATCGTCTTTGGCCTTGGTGAAATTAGTCACCGAGTCGGAGCAGTAAATCGTGAATTAATGTTGTCGGGAGACAGTAGACATGTCTTTATGATCTCGTTAAAGAAATAAGTAAAAAAGATGCAAACATATTAAAATAATATGAATTAGGTTAGTATAATAACATATCTCTAGTCTAGAATCGACACAGTTTCTAGAAAAAAAATCACAAAATCTAAAAATCACTTTGCTTTATCAATTATCATACAGAGGCAATTGCGTTGTGTAGTAGCTTTAGTAGTCTGTCATAATTGACTCAACCAACTCAATAACAAATGCTCCCTGTTACATTACCCACCTTCCTTGTTACCTTTTTTTGTTTTTTTTTTTTGGTGACGTATTATTCTGATGTACAAGCTATATTACTGTAAAGTTTCATCAAAATCTATTCAATCGTTTTTGCGTGAAAGAGTAACAAACATCCATTCTCACAAACTTTCGCATTTATAATAGTAGTAGGATTAACACTTGTTCAATAGAAAATTCACATTTAAATTCACGTAGTTTTCAAGCTGACGTTTCTATATGATCCTTGTGATTTCAATGAATAAAAACCTATTGACTTTGACTTTGAAGAAAAATATCGTGAGGAAACCGACATGCCCTAGAACCAAAAATTCGAAGGCATGTGCGATCAGTTCGTGTTCCAAACTGACTACCCCTTACTTAGTATCCTCTACTCACTGAATATGTATCTAAGGATGTCCATCATAAGAATACAGTCATGAGCGTGTTTGTTTAAAAAAAATGACATAATAAGCAAATGTATGTATACCATAACAAATGTACATCATAGGAATATTTTAAAAAGTTACACCGAGATGTTGTAGAAAACTTGCTATGCGAGTCAGTGATCTGAGTAAAATATATGTAACGACTCACAATAAATAGCCATTGATAATAAACTTATGCTAAGTGGGTACTAAACTAAAGCCAATAAGCAACTTTAGTACTGAAACGGACAAGGTGGCAAATATAGAAGGAACGGGTTACAGGATAGTAAATAACACAAGTGGAAATGGCTCTAAATCATGTTGAATAGGAAACATCGTGGAAGCGTAATTTCACAGCGCACTGCCGTTGAATAATTAACATGGTAATTATAGTGAAAGTAGGGTAATGCACCGGCGTTGCATACAAAAATGATAATTTTAAAGGTAACTTGATAAACGCAAACTTAAAATATCGAAACATGCACAAGAACAAAATATATTATCATACATACGAGTACAAGCCTAGTCGGCAACACTAAATAGTTTAAAAATGTAAAACTGTAAAACAATTTGTTGTTACAACTCAAAAAATTTGCATCACTTCAATTGGTTCTCTAATAACAGAACCAGCATAGCGATGCAAAATCTAACAAATAAACATAAATAAATAAATAAATAATACTGGACATTTTCACACAGCATCATCTAGTCCCAAACTAAGCAGAGCTTGTATTATGGGAACTACATGACTGATATACTAATTATATACATTTTTTTTAAATACATACATAATATACATAGAAAACACCCAGACCTGAGGCAAATTTTTGCAGATACAAACATTTGTCCCGTGGCGGGAATTGAACCCGCAACCTTCTGCGTCTCAGGCGGACCTTCGCCCACTGCGCCACAGAGGTCGTCTAATTTATATATTCGTAAATTCATTAAATAATTTTAAAGTATACAGAGCGGTACTTAGTTAATACTATTCCTGATTGGGACAACATAGGTATCCAAAGTAGGTAAAGATCTGTGTGATGTATAACTATGCCCTTCGCCGGATATTAGGCAAATGCGTTATACAGCTCCTATATAAAACGTGTACATAATACATAATAATAAAATAATAGCTATCTGTTTATTTGTTTGTGTGTGTGTGTGTGTGTGTGTGTGTGTGTGTGAAACTATATGTTCCGTTTTCACTATTTCACTTCGGAACCCTCAAAGCCGCCTCAACAATAAATTGTATTGTTTGAAATTATCCGAGCATCTTGGCAAGTAGTTAAGTAATATACTCGTAATTAATTCGTAATTAATCTCCATTAAGAAAGTGGGATAATACGCATTCTTGTTTTATATCACGGCTTCTAGAAATGTCTCAATAGAACTGTTAGGTCTGTCGTTGACAAACGTGGTACTTGTGTGATTAATCTATGTGAATAGTAAATTAACTTTTAACGACGACCGATGTGGCGCGGTGGGCGAAGGTCCGCCTGCGACACAGGAGGTTGCGGGTTCGATTCCCGCCCTGGGACAAATGTTTGTACGATCTGCAAATATTTGTTCCAGGTGTTCTGGGTATTTTCTATCTATAATAAAAATATATCTATCTATGTAATGTATTGTATTAAGTGTATCAGTCATCTAGTACCCATAACACAAGCTCTGCTTAGCTTGGGGCTAGATGATGCTGTGTGGATTGTCCAGCATTATTATTATTATTATTACTTAATAGTGTTAAATAGTCAAAAATGTATTTCTTATGAAAAATTATTTATATCTTTTAAAATGGTTTAATGCAAAAATGACTCGCTTGACTCAACTGTATCGGATATTATTTACGTGCCTTGCATTTCCATACATAGGTATGGAAATGCTCTGTTTATGTTTTCGTTTTATGTTTTGCTCTGTGCAAAACATAAAACGAAACTATATCATCGAATTCATAGTAAAACATGCATTGAATACAAATCCCACATCTTTAAAAAGGTGTACTGTCCTTTTCATACCGATTATGGAGAAACAAGTTAAAAATAGTAGCAGAAAGTCCATTTCGAGAGAACATTTTATAAAAAAACATGGTACCAATCCATTCAAATGTCTCCCAAGCTGCATTCGTATAATTGAAGTCCCCGGCATTCTTGATTCTCATAAAACAGATAAAGCATACACTATTTATAGACAGCCATCAAAATAGAATCGTACTGTGTAATTAATATGACTGAAAATTAAACTGCAGACGGGTATGTAATGAAAAATTATGTTCAGTTACTGTGACGGAGCGTGGAAATGTATGATGCGAATCAGAACCCAATTCCAATGATATAAGGATTACAGAATTTCCATATGGCATATGTATACAGTTATAAATCGAAGCGTCGAGTTCCATGAATATAATATTTTAGATATAGTCATTACAAGCCTTTATTTTAATGCAAAATTTTGTATTAGAACCTGTAAGGAAGGGGTTTTTATTATATAATCAGAGGTAGTTTTTAACAGAAACATTCTTGCCAGGAATGCAAGAGTTTTGACGAAGAACGTCTCTAACGGGATTTTATAAGTAGTTGTAGAAGATGGGTTACATGGGTACTATCAATACACAAAAGTAGGTAATACTAAATTGACGAGATTATTTTATGACATTGATAAAGACGTCCCTTGTCTGGACGAAATAAAAAATAAAATACGGTCGATAAATTTTGCAGTAAGTAGGTAGGTATGAGTAGGTACAGTATACATCCGTTGACCTTGCGATGATACAAAAATTGCTTTGATACATTACCATTACATTATATATACATACATATATATATATTATTGCATTACCGTTCGTTTTACACAATTCAACTAGTAGTGGAATGTTTAAGACCGTTGTCGTATAATTTAGCAATTCGACGTCATTATTTTAGAAGAATTCATAGACTCCTTTAATAATAAGAATATTGGAGCGTAAGATTAGAGGCAAGGAGGGCGGATTATGTTATTGTAAAATATTTTTTACGATATTCATCGACCTTTGAAATAGTGTGGCGGTAGTATAGTACTAATTAATACTAACTCGTATTTTCTGATACTGACGACATGCGACGCAGGGATTCGAATGTGAGGTCACAGGAATGTGTACCTACGTAGGCTCGCTAATGTGATTTAACTTTAAAAAAATACTATTATATTGGCGTTATTTAGACCATAATTTTTTACATTTTTTTTTTAAATATGATGATATCCTCGGCCCTCGTGGTACCCGGATAAAAAGTAGCCTATATGTTATTCTGGTGTATAAGCTATATTACTGTAAAGCTTCATCAAAATCCGTTCAGTAGTTTTTGCGTGAAAATGTAACAAACATCCTCAGAAACTTTCACGTTTATAATATTAGTAGGATCATGTGTATTTGAACGAAGGAATGTTGTAAAACACTTTAAATCCTATTTTTATTTTTGACCATTCGTTGGTTGGAAACACGAATGAACTTCACAGAAAGTAGAATTCAATAGGAAATATAAATAAATATTCTTATTTTGACATTCTTTCTTACATTAAAAAGCTACAATTTAATAAAAAAAACTACTAACAATAATAAACAATAAATCAGTTACAAACTAAATGGATGTCACTGGTTCAGGGCTAAATAAGTGTAAAAGAATAACAGCTTACACTTTTTGCAGAGGTCTGTAATTTTAAATCCATTACACACGCACTATATTATTATTTACACATTTAAAACGCCCATTACGCGAAAAAAGTGACAGCTCAGCGCCAAAAACGAGAATATCCTACCATAATAAGCGTGCAACTTTTTCACTCCACCTGTCCAGACTGTCCACGCAATTCTCGGCAGTATGTATGCTTGAATTCTTGAAATATATAACTTAAGTATCGCCAAATTATTACGTCATATTTAGTCATTTAATCACATTTAAATAGCAACCACGTGTTCACTGTTCATCACTACATGCTGTCCAGAGCCACGGATATGATAATACTACTATGATATTCTTACAAGTACCAGAGCTTTGAGTTTTTGTGTTGGATTTTTGTAAACGCTTCAGTCATGAAACGTTGAAATAGGTAAGCATGTTGTTTCTCAAACATTTCAATATCCTAACTTATTAAGAAAATATATTAATTTTATTCCAAAAGCTATCGTGAACTTGACTATTCATATTGTAAAAACGGGAATTTTCACGTACTGCACTATCGGTGAAGGCACCGACTAAGTTTCGACTCATTCCGAGAGTCTTCATCAGGGTGAGTGGTTGCGACTTTCTCCCTCCGCGTCGCGCCGTGCACTACGATAAAATATATTAACACGTATTGACCTATTGACACATATTGAACACATTTGACGACCTCTGTGGCGCAGTGGGCGAAGGTCCGCCTGAGACGCAGAAGGTTGCGGGTTCGATTCCTGTCACGGGACAAATGTTTGTAAGATCTGCGAATATTTGTCTCGGGTCTGGGTATTTTCCTATGTATAATATGTATGTATTTACAAAAAAAAAAGTATTTAAGTAGTATATTAGTCATGCAGTTCCCATAATACAAGCTCTGCTTAGTTTGGGGCTAGATGATGTTGTGTGAAAAATGTCCAGCGTTTATTTATATCAGACTTAACACATAGTTCTGGTTCCACACTAGGATTCCCTGTATTGTATCGAGAACTACGAGTATCGTAGTACCACAACATCCAAATTCACGACATGCAAATATATGCCCCGCAGTGGGTATCGAACCCTCACCTCCGGTGTCTCAACTGGCTAATCGCCCTCCTCGCCAGCGAGGTCGACTTATATTGGCATGCGTAAGAGAAATAACAATGAAACCACGTGGATACCATGCGTAATTCCTCACATTCACACTTTGCCTGTTGGTATTAACATGTGCAAATGTATGGTAATATATGTTTTATGGTAATGCCTGGATTGTATGTTTTGCCGTTTTGCTGTCGTGATTAAATTTAGAACTGCTAGGATGATACATTTGTTTGTTTGTTTAATAAGGCATTTAAGGTAATATCTACTTTGTTGTTGGTATTTTATATCATACGGCCAGTTGCGATGTATTTATTCATGAATATCTATCAACACACGAAAACGTAAAAGATAGTAAAAACTTAGCCCGTAGCATCAAAGCTGAAAGTTGTTTTGATAAAATTCTCTAATTTTCTTCCAACGACTCCTGTGTGCCATCCAGTATTTACGTAAATCTTACACACGTCGACCCAGGTCAGACAGTAAAATAGAGAATAGTATTTATGTGCAGCAATGCACTGAATAAGACCCAAATTTCAACGTTATTATCATCATAATTAGCTTGTAGTAGTGGGTGAATACCTAAACAGAGAGAGAGTAAACGCAGCTCTGACAGACCACATGTAAGATTTAATCGAGAGGATCGCAGATAATACCTGGATGCGATCGGCTCAAAACAGCTTGTAGCAGTTACCCAGAGAGAGAGAGAGAGAGAGAGAGAGAGAGAGAGAGAGCAAACGTAGCACTGACAGAGCAAACGTAGCAAGATGAAATCGAAAGGATCCAGTATATTACCTGGATGAGATCAGCTCAAAACTAAGATAAGTGGCACAAAATGTAGGAGGCTAATACCCTAAGCTTCCCATACCTAATATGTAATGCTCTATGGGTATCCATGTCCATACTGTAAGGCCATACACCACCTACAGTCACCACGTCTCGCCAAACGGCCCGCCCGCCATTTTCAGCATAGAAAGGTGTAAATGAGTATCAGTTTAACGACCTCGATGCAAATGAACTACGGTGGTAGAACATTGCAATCATCCAGTTGTCAAACAGAGCCGAACGAGAACGGAAGTTGAGAGTTTACTACAGCTGTACCTACTGTTCGATGCTAATATGCATGTATCCGACAATGTAACGTGATGGTCTTTTTTTATATATACATACATATTAATAAATAAACAGACATACATAATCCTGATCCTACACTTATTAATGAATACAGATTAATTTTTAGAATATATTTTATTACAAAAACTATCGTGAACTGGACTATTCATATTGTAAAAACGGGAATTTTCACGTACCGCACTATCGGTGAAGGCACCGACTAAGTTTCGACTCATTCCGAGAGTCTCCATCAGGGTGAGTGATCGCGACTTTCTCCCTCCGCGTCGCGTCGTGTAGTCCTAATTTTTGCGTGCATGGAACTACTTTAAGATCTGAACTAACCACTCTGCATTGCATGGACGTAACTATTATAACTTGAACATAGATGCTGAAGTAGATGCTTCTATAATTGAATAACGATTGAAAAACACACAGTTTTAATTTAGAACATCTGTAATAGATAATATGTGTATGACATGGTTAATGTTTTAACACTTGTTGACTTTTTAATACAAGTTTACTTTTTAAACAGACCGATAGGTCAGTTGGGTTTAAAACGGATACGTAGCTCTGACCCCAAACTAGGACTATCACATAGTCGTTAATGATAACGATGATATTTGTAAATCAATAAAATATTTGGAAAACATCGATTTATCATTTTGAATCATTTGGAAGTGTCACTAACTTTCCTTTCATGACATTTGGACGCAAAACGTAATCTCAATATTTAGGTTTGATAGATATCGTATCTTCTTGAAAGGAAACAATATACCGAAGCATGAAGCCATATTTATTTAAATTCGTATAGAGATTTGAGGCCTCTAAGTGCTAAAATCAAACACATGAATTTACTTAAGAAATTGTTTCAAATTTTCATAAGGATGGTATATATATGAAGCAAAGAGGTGACATACCTAGTATCAAGTAACGATCCTTGTCTGCCTAACTGTCCAAAAAAACACGTGATATGTAAAGTATAAATAGATAAGTAGGTATTTCATGCATAAGATATGTCAGATTTCTTAAACATTTTGACGAAATATGAAACATAAAACATTGGTAAAGAAGCGGATGTAGTTCAGGAAATGACATAAATCTAAATTAGCATTATTATTAGTAGCTATTATTGGCGCCGCCGAGACGAGACGCATTTGATGTAATAATCATTTCTATGTGGACATCAAATTCGAAGAAGTGATGGCACACTTCTGCTTTATATTAAATCCAGCCCATTAATAGGATTTTTATATTGAACAATTTTTTTACTAGAAACAGGAAATTTACCATCATTTCTGAATTTTATTGTTTTCCGATATTTCAGCACAGTTACAGTATACGCCATGGTCACGGGAGGAAATAAGTTTGCGGGTGGATGAATGACGAATCGATTGGCAGAAGAATCTAACCTCTTTCTGCTTTTATTTCAAATGACACTGATAAAAATATGTATAGGTACCTGTAACTATCGGGAACCAGAAGATGAAACTCGTGGTAAATATCCCGTTTCTAGTAAGTAAAAATAATGTTTATAACCACGAAAGTTTCAAAGTTATACTAAAGACCTGCGAAATAATAAAATTACCATAAAACGAAAAGAAAATGCAGAGATCCACTCCATTTTTAACACGTAGCTGAACAAATAATTGTTAACATACATATTTTTTACCAATGAGTGCTTAAATAAACCAAGTTAATGTGCTACGGAAGTAGGCACTTCGTTTCGCTTTTATATCCTCAGCAATTACATAACGTTTACTCAAAATTAAAATTGCTTCTGCCAATATTATTGGCAGTAGTTTTATTTACTTAGCTAATTATCGAGTTTATTGGAGCTGTTATACCATGTATAATATAAATAAAGTAGAGCTAAAACGGATATTAAATTAGCAAGTTACATAAAGCAATCAATTATAAGAAATGCTTTATTTATTGCACTCTAATTTTATAATGGCTATAAAAACAATATACCTAGTCGTACAAACAACTATTAGAATCAGTATTATTGATGAGTGCTTCCCCGTTCGACCTAAGATTTTTCTACCCAATAGGTATTTTGCTCCATTCGACCCAAAACATTTGATTCAAGTTACCCTTTGTACCCACACCTACTTATTCCTAATTTCTATTGTTTAAATTCAAATAAATGACCCAGTGAAACACTAAAGTAGAAGGGTCAGCAGACAAAAAAATGTAGATACTTATTGATACCACAAAATAACATGAACATGGTACATAATTTGAACATCTTAAAGCCTTTTCATTATTAATGTTTCATGTTAGTTTAGATTTACCCCCTTAAGGATGCGAACAATTTTCTAGCCTACATACCTAACTCGTACTAAAATACACGTAGTTACTTAGTGTTTTTTCTGTATGTATTACTTTACTGAGTATAAATGAGGATGTACATTATAGGCATTACCAGTCGTAAGAATTTTTAGATTTATTTTTTTCATTTGTTCATAATTTTATAATATGAATTAGAATAAAACAAAACTATGTACCTACCTACTTAGTTCAATGACCCGAAGCCATTGATCATAATCGCGTAAAGGCACAGAATAACAGTAGGTAAGCTACGTGCTTTCAATTGGATCAGAGATCATCAACCTCCAAGAAAAAGCCAGGAATGAAAACACTTACCACCTGAATAGGCCTCATCAATCATTTAGTTCTAAAGAGTTTTTTTTTCAGTTTGTTGGCCAGAGCTGCAGCTAAGTTTATTGCCCAGGCCAATGCGCCAATGCGAGTGAGTGGACACTGATCAAACAAAAACCGATCAAGGGCAAAGTTATTACAGACATTAGCAATGTTGTAAATGCCACGAAAAGAACAATTGTTATCACTTATCCTTATATTATTATAAATGCAGAATTGTGGATGTTTGTTGCTAATAAGCTTCGTAACAGCTGCCCCAACCGATTTAGATGAAATTTGGCTACTTTTTATCCCGGTACCACGCCGGCAATCCGTGGGGACTCAATATTTAAAAATAAAATCGATGTTGAAGATTTAAAAGTTAATGTTTATGAAGACTTTAATACACAAAATAAAAAAATATGGGTTAAACTATGACACGAGTGGCTCTATTGCTCAGTCCCTGTATACGACTCTGAATGTTGCATCAACACTTTCATTAGTGGAGTGACTTCATTAGAAACACATCATAATCTTTGTCAAACCTTGCTTAGGCTTTGTGAAAACCAAGGACATTAGACATTACGCAATAATCCGCAGTATTAAGTTTTAAATCAGATGAAAGCGCTATATAGCATACTCGTATAATATTCAGATTTTTACGAGATGGCTGCAACTTTTGACAACACACAAGCTTAGTTAGTTAGTACGTATGGAACACTGACCTTGTGTCAAGTAGGTAAGTAAACCCTTCGTTGACCATTTATCCTTAACCACGAGTGAGTACTTAGTGCCAACTCTTTTTTATCCTACGACTAAAGTGACGTTTAGGTATAATAACTTAGACGACCTCTGTGGCGCAGCGGGCGAAGGTCCGCCTGGGACGCAGAAGGTTGCGGGTTCAATTCCCGCCACGGGACAAATGTTTGTATCTGCAAATATTTGTCTCAGGTCTGGGTGTTTTCTATGTATATTATGTATGTATTTACAACAAAAAAAAAATGTATATCAGTAGTATATCAGTCATGTAGTTCCCATAATACAAGCTCTGCTTAGTTTGGGGCTAGATGATGCTGTGTGAAAATGTCCAGCATTATTTATTTATTTATTTATATTTTAATAAATAACAGACATAATATTTAAAAAGTACTACTAAAACATTTTTGTCACTGACTATACTTTGCGATTTTTAATGTTGAAATTTGTACCATAAAAGCAGTGGGCGTGGACGATCCTTTCTAGGAATGAAAATAATATTTATTTAGAAAGTGTCTCTAGGGTCCCGCAGACCATTTTCTTCGCAGTCCCTAACGGTAATAAATCTTATACAAAAAATATAATTGCCTCTTATTGCTTCGACTCCTCTACCAAAACTTATCTTAGAAAAGTTATTAACAGTAAATGAACAACTGAGTATTATTTTTATTGAGAGTAGCCTCATAAAAAAATATCCAGTTGTCGTGCCTTTGTCCTGAATCACCAGTCTAACAGTTTTGGCTATGAATACAAATGGACATAATATATACAAGTGATGGATATGAGTCATTTTAAGGTAGTAGACACATTTCTTGAAAGACCGAATCACTCTTCTGTATTTATGCTATGGTATTAATAATAATATAATAATAACATTTATTAGACACAAAAGTTTACACGGTACAGACAAATTAGACAAATTATTAAGCACTACAGAATTAGAAACGATTCCTAATTAAAAATAATTGTACCTCGGTTTATCTCTGTTCCCCACACTAGGTCTGAAAGACTGTATAGTGGGGTCACAAGGGATTCGCCACGGACTCTCTTCGATATGAGATGTTTCCTGTGTCAACTAGCTAACTTAATTGTCTTAATTCGATACAACTAACTCTATGGTACCCAAGGAAAAAAAAAAATACATTTAAAGAAAATAAAAAAAAGGATACATTTAATACTAATATTGTGGTCCTATATCTGAGATGTATATCTGAGATCCAGAATTCATCTACTTTTGAATTTCAACGAATTTAATATAATTACGTAATATTTGGGTACCACATAAACATTATTACATCGTGTATAATTACATTATTCATCACGTATCTTATGAATTTATTGGTATCCTATCTATTCATATTGTAAAAACGGGAATTTTCACGTACCGTACTATCGGTCAAGGCACCGACTAAGTTTCGACTCATCCCGAGAGTCTTCATCAGGGTGAGTGATCGCGACGTTCTCCCTCCGCGTCGCGTCGTGCACTACCTACCGATAGTACCGATAGTACGGTACGTGAAAATTCCCGTTTTTGCAATATGAATAGTCAGGTATCCTATCTATTGGCCAAAGTTCCAACTTTATATAGGACGGGCCTTACCCATAAGCACAGTTGAAATTCTTATACATTATTTCAAATTTACCTTTTCACTCTTTGTCATCATCTGCTGATCATAAACGACCGTTATTGTAGGGGGCTAACTTTTGAAAAGCAAGTAAAAAATACTTAGAGCATTCTTTACTTTTTGTTATTTAAGAGTTAGCCCCTTACAATAATGATTTATTAATGATGTTTTTTTAAAACATTCGGATACTTTAAAATTTTACAAAGTCACCACGTAAGACAGACTTTCATTTTACTAAATTGTACGTAAGAGTAAAATAATAAGAGCTCATTTAGTAAGTACTATCGTTCGTTATATTTAGTAAATGGAAGCCAAGACTCACAAATGAGGTTCATTCGTGTCATGACGCAACATTCTGTGGCTTTTGGCAGACTCGCACATGTTGCCCTTTACAGGAATGTTACGTTTTCGGGATGAGTCACAACAAGGAACTATCGTCTGAAGAGCGTACAAGTTGTGACTTTTATGCCACTGTTACTCCATGTAATAAAACGCATATCTAGTATTCCTGGAATAATACCCTATTCTATTTCTGATCTTACAAGATTTCACTCACCGACCTTCTGATGGGTTTGAACTAATGATGCATGAAGTGTAATTTTTGGGTGGAACATACCTGCAACAAAATAATAAAATTTGTCAAATTATGTTTTTAAAAGTGAATGTAAACCTTTAGGAAACAAAGTCTTTTAAGGACAACAGTTATCCTTCAAGAAAATCAACCTGCCAAGAGTTCTATGGCTCTGATCGTATACCCGTAGACAGATGACGTGTACCACAGCGTACGTAAGAAGTAAAACAAAAATGACATTTCAAAAAAACCTAAACACTAATAAAAGCTAATAATACCATTAAGTAAAATTTTAGTTATTTTAAAACTATTATACTTAAACCTGTAAATATGTTAAAGTAAGTACCTACGCAAATTGAATTCAAATAACTGTATATCAATTTATGTACAGTTATTTGTAGTCGATTTGCATTAACAATGCCATTAAAAATGCAGTAGGTAGGTAATTCCTATTAGCTTTTAATTCACATTTCAAAGAGTACTGTTGTCTATTAGAGAGACTTCAATCAATCAACCAACGAATCAAATCATGCAAATAGGTCTTAAACCTCTACAACACTAATCATGGCTTTAGATATCATATTTAGGTGTATTCAATATTATCTCTTACCATCAAATAAAGTGGGCTTAAGACCTTTTTGCATGATTTTAAAAAGGTATATTGATCGGGTTTCAAGATGTCACTAGAATGATCCTTGATCATAAATAAATTACATATCTTTGAAACCAAACAAAAGAAAAATGACTCCGAAAACCTTGAAGTCGAATGACAGTGACAGAACAAAAATAAGTAGGTATCTTACTGCAAACAATGGATTCAGTCATAAGTACGAATGTGTAAGGGAAATCTTGAGGAAAATGCGGGTACACCATTTTTGTTTACAACAAAAATTTGAAGTCACGATGCAAATAAGCGGCGCCGGCAGCGATGGCTTGCAACTTGTAAATATTTTATACGGCAAGTATAGTTTCAAACTCGGTTTTATTACAGTAAGTAGGTATAACTTGAAATAACTACTAGCCAGTAGAGCGTAGAAAAGAACGCATACATACCTGTGAGCGTAATCTATACGATGCGTTTTCTAGCAAATTCTATCCAGTCGATAACACTTCGGGAAATCGAAAAACACGCTAGATTAACATTGATAAATCGCGATAAAAACAATAAATCAAGTCTTTGTACATGCCCTCTCATTCTATCATATGTGAATGTGTTTATTTGTATACAATAAAGAATAAAGAAGAACAAATAGAAATGAAAAGTGAAAGAAACAGGAACCGTAGACGCAGAGCTAGTGTCTGTGCTAAATCTTTATTATGAACCTTATTTTTCACTAGCTAATATTTAGTTCCTTTAAATGGCCGCGGGGCTTATTTCGAGGAAAGTACTCTAGAGATTATTTCTATTGCGGCGGCGGCCACGTTATAATAAAATTTAAAAAAAACTTATTTAATAAAAAAAACAGACATTTGCCCCGCGGCGGGAATCAAACCCGCAACCTTCTGCGTCTCGCGGGCTTTCGTCCACTGCGCCTCAGAGATCATCTTAACTCATTCCTATTAAGGTACATTACTCTACCTACATGATCTCGGTAAACATACAGACAGATCTGTATTTATATTGTTAAAACGGGAATATTCACGTACCGCACTATCGGTGAAGGCACCGACTAAGTTTCGACTCATTTCGAGAGTCATTCGACTCACGACAAATGAGGAATGAGTCGAAACTTTGTCGATGCCTTCACCGATAGTGCGTTACGAGAAAATTCCCGTTTTTACAATATGAATAGTCAAGTTCACGATAGTTTTTGGATCTGTATTCGTATAGTACCCAATAGGTTACGCAAGATCCAGATTATAATCTATCATCTAACTTTCGAGATGTTTTGATGACGGAACCGGGTAACAATCGACAGCATCATTACGTGAATAGCCTTATCAATGAGCTTTATACAAACTGGTTTTCATTACAAAACTGATGGGGATCAAATATTAGACGAGTTTGCTTGGCCTATTTATGCAAAACTATTACAATACATCTGGTTCTTTACAAGTGTTATCGTTACTCGACATCAGAACCAACGCATTTATCATTAAGTAGATACTGGCCTCGATTCTGTAGTTCACTAACTAAACTAAATTTAAACTGTCACTCTCTTTTACTGATAGTGCAAGCAAGAAAGAGATTTTAGTGCTGTCAAATCAGTTTACGTGCCGCTTTTCTTTGTGTTTATAGTCAGCATGTTTAGAAATAAAGATTAAATTTGTATGAAAAACTTAAATCTGACTAATTTGACAGCACTTAAATTGTCGCTATCTCTTTCTTGCTTGCACTATCAGTAAAAGAGAGCGACAGTTTAAATTTAGTTTAGTTAGTGAACTACAGAATCGAGGCCACTCTGTGTACCTACTTAATGATAATACATACTGTGTAAACTATGTGTTATGTGCATGAGGATCTCGTCCAAGAAAGTACTACCACCATAACCTCTGTGGCACAGTGGGCGAAGGCCCGCCTGAGACGCAGAAAGTTGCGGGTTCGATTCCCGCCACGGTACAAATGTTTGTATGACCTGCAAATATTTGTCTCGGGTCTGGGTGTTTTCTATGTATATAATGTATGTATTTACAAAAACAAAGTATATTAAGTATTATATCAGTAATGTAGTTCCCATAATACAAGGTCTGCTTAGTTTGGCTAGATGATGCTGTGTGAAAAATGTCCAGCATTATTATTATTATAATATATATATTATAATATATTTTATGTTTGAAAGGGATGGATGCCGGTGAAATTACCAAAATAACAGGCATATGAGACTTTTCACACGTTATGTCTCAAAGTCGGCCTCGCGCGGGTGATATCTCTGGTGTTGTGTCCATAGGGTGGGCCGTATGCTTGTTTGCCACTTTACCTTAAAAAACTAATTCCACAATGGCCCCAGCATCATCAGTCGCAAGACCTTATTAGTGCTACTATACATCGGCTTTGGCAATGAAGTAGGGTGTCCGAAGCAGTAAAATAGTTTAGATCATAAAATAAATTACCTTGGTAAGTGACAACAGTTTAACAACTCAGTTATCAATAGTTTTTCTACGAACCAATACGCATTCGATTCATTTATTCATTATAAATAAAATAAATAAATAATGCTGGACATTTTCACACAGCATCATCTAGCCCCAAACTAAGCAGAGCTTGTGTTATGGGAACTACATGACTGATATACTACTTATATACATTTTTTTTTGTAAATACATACATATTATACATAGAAAACACCCAGACCCGAGACAAATATTTGCAGATACAAACATTTGTCCCGTGGCAGGAATTGAACCCGCAACCTTCTGCGTCTCAGGCGGGCCTTCGCCCACTGTGCCACAGAGGTCGTCCATTGTTAGAAAATTAGATAACTGCCTGCAGAGTAGCGAGATAAAAATTATTATTATCATCAAGGAACGTTAGAAAGTAGTTCCCGCCGAAAGTGTCAACTAACATTTTAGAGATATTAAAACCTTACGCAACTTAAAGGTGCAAATTGCTTAAAACCGTCGGAAACAGCTGTCCGGTTCCGTTCCTGAAAAGATAAAGCTTAAAAACTTGATGGCAAAAAGCCAGTTCCGTAATGTTCGTCGAGGTATGACAAAACTTGCGTCATGCTAAATTGAGATACAAAAACCTGTTGGTAGCGACTGTACGACGGAAGCACTGGCGGATGTAAAGGGTGCAGGTAGTGTATTGTGAATTTGGAATACAGTACTGAATTTGCAGTACAGTCAGCGACAAAAGACCAAATCATTACATCAAGAAGTAGACGCATACATTTCTAAGATAATTGGATTAAAGAAGCATACACAAGACCTTGGAGCTTACCGACACCGCGCTGGCAAAAATTGAACAAAAATCACACGTTTTTAGCTATAGGTCTAAGTTGCAAAAGTCCTTTAAGCCATAAATGGAGGTTTTCGGGAAAAACAAATGAAAAGTCCCTAAGTGGACTCAAGGACTCCTACAACGTGGCCCTTCTATATCTGGAAACCTGACTTTAAATATCAGACTACACTTAAATACCCGCTTTGTACGTGAACTATTTGGTTTAATTTACTGTAATTATAGATTTTCACTGGTAGCTGAGCAAACCATGAACAAAAGCTAGACCGGCGGGACCAAGGAGGTATGGATAATATTTCCACAAACACAAGCTAATAAAGCTGGTAGAAAAGGGTATTATTAAGGGCCCATTGTACCTTATATTATTGTGAATTCCTGTGTCTTTTTGTATTTTGCTTTGGTGTGCAATAAAGAGTTTATCTATCTATCTATCTATCTATCTATTATTTTTATTTTATATGTATGGAAGGAATAGTATATTCTTAAACATAAGAGTGGATGAAGTATGAGTGTTTATCGAATTCAAATTACGCGTACTCTTTGTGTAACGGTAGAGTAGCGTCATCAAACAGAAGCCAAGCTATCACAAACAAACACAGTATACGATAAAATATTAGATGAATAAACACAGATCTTTACGCAACAAGCAAACAAGACTCATTCATATCAATTGTTGACAAAACAATTGCCAAATATTGACGTTACGTGTAAAATCGATTTCCAGTTAAATCAACGGAATTACGTACCGGTAGTCAATCGTGAGTCACGTTGCGCCCGCGCAGGTTATATGGATATGTTAATTGTTAAATGGCCTGTTTTGATTCCGATACAGTTTGTATTTTAGTTTTTTTTTATTCGATGTTTTATGAGTATCGTACCTATGAGTCATTTTGTTGTTTGAACAAAAAATAATTATACAATAACATTAACTAACAGTCACATACATAGTACTGACCCAACATTAGGAATCCCTGTGTCGAGGGTAATACCTCAATAGAATGCGACGATCCTGACTAGGAAAAAATACATGCAGATACGTTTGCTCCGCAACGGAAGCCGATACCTATTGCACCCCAGCTTGCTACTCACCCGCAGAGCCACTGGGTACGTCGAGAATAAAAATCAACAAAAAAAACTAAACTACCAACTATACTTAATTAAGTTAACGCTTAAGTAAGTTAGCTAAATACCCAATTCTCTTATTCACACCTACTTATATTTTATTCCAAAAACTATCGTGAACTTGACTATTCATATTGTAAAAACGGGAATATTCACGTACTGCACTATCGGTGAAGGCACCGACTAAGTTTCGACTCATTCCGAGAGTCTTCATCAGGGTGAGTGGTTGCGACTTTCTCCTTCCTTTTAGTAGTAGCAGTAGACTTTTTAGTAGTGCACGGCGCGACGCGGAAGGAGAAAGTCGCAACCACTCACCCTGATGAAGACTCTCGGAATGAGTCGAAACTTAGTCGGTACCTACTTATATGTTGAATTGTTCTCATAATAACTTTGGATGGATACCCTTGATATTGTGTTATCAGGAAATCTTTTTAGGTGTCCTCGATACAGGCATGGAGCCTTAGTGGTGGTGCCATATCTATTAGTATACACATATATCACATGTATAATTTATAAAATCTTAATATATGTTTTATTCTGTGATAAATGGTTGATGTGAGCAATTGTGCTCGGAGAGCCTAATTTTCCTGATAAAATATTGTGTCAAATCGAGTTTCGATTAATTTAATAATTTACGTCAATATCATTTTCTTCATTTACCTACCTGCTAATATTATTAACTAGCCTTTGCCCATAACTTCACCCGTAGAGTACCCGGATAAAAAATATGCATGTATTATTTATTTTACGTCACGAACTGGAACTTTTTTTTTTTTCAAATTGTTCTATCTGTTACGGAGATTATTAGCGACACACATCCAAACATTCAAACATGTAAACATGCAATTATCTTAACTTTGACATTCATTATATGAGTAGAATGTCAATGTGTGGGTGTTTGTTGTTAGTACTCACCATAACTGCTGGACCGATTTGAGTTAAATTTGGAACAGGTACTATAGGGTATAACAGGTACCGTCATTCTTTTAAATAGTTCTCTCCATCCTAAGGTTGTCTGGAAGAAATCGCTTTCAGCGATAACACCGTCCATTGTGCATTTCTTTTTTCTCTTTCTTTTTACTATGTTTCTGTGTTTATATTGTAAATTGGTGTTATGCACAATAAAGAGTTATTCAATCTATCTATCTATCTATAGTTTATAGATCAAGCAATAGGCTACTTTTTCTCTAGGTATACGAGCGAAGCCGTGAGCAGAGGCTGGTTTATACTAAAGACTGAATCAACTTGAACAGAACGTTTAAACATAACTGATAACTGCTACGATTAACCTACCGATTTAATTAATTTTCGGTGCACTGCTGCGGATGTAAATACGATCTATCTATTAAATTAATGTGTTTTGATAAAACATCATGGAGCTAAAGGTTAGCAGATAAAGTGCCTGCCTACTTCCCGTGGGTTCATTCATTAGGAGTCGATTTATCTCGCATGAGTTGTGAAATATAAAGGTAAAAGTTTCAGTAGCCGTTTGGATCATTTTAATAAGCAGAAAATCAAATAAACCCTGCGTTGCTTTAGAAGAATTAAAAGAATGGGAATATATTTGATATTAATAACTTTGTTTTGATATCTTTATCCATAGGGCTAAAATTCATCTAAAAGGTTGAATGTTCGCTTTTTGCGGCTGATGACTGTCACTTATGTTATTACCATAAAAGTATATATGAACTAGCTTCTGCCCACGGCTTCGCCCGTGTAGTACCCGGAAAAGTAAAAAGTTGTTTACGTAGTAATAAGTAGCCTACATGTTATTCCGATGTATAAACTATATATATATTACAGTAAAGTTTTATTAAAACCCGTTCAGTAGTTTTTGCGTGAAAGAGTAACAAACATCCATCCTCAGATGATGATCAGATGAATAGTTTTGGAGACTAACATATAAACTTACAAACTTTACCTCTTTATAATATTAGTATAGAAGAACACGTCTTCGGTCTGCGAAAACCCTAACATCGCAGGTGGAACGCAAGGACAGGCTATCCTGTTACCATACTGCTGTCTATTGCCTGAATGAGCACGTGACACGGTCACGACGAGACCTAGAGGCACAGTACTGTACCTAAGTACTTGTTTACTGGATCTACTGAATAGATGAGCTATTGTGATGTCAGATGCTCGACCGTGGATCCCGGTCATAAATTATAAGCAAATTAGGTTTGTGGTATAGTGGATTTTATGCGTATAAAACAGTGTCTCTAAAAAGATTACTCGCTTTGAAAGGCTTACTTTACGGTTTTTGTTTTTAATCTGATTGAATGAAAAATGTATGGATTGGACCAACAGAATCATGATTGTGTTTTATATTGTATTATCCTGCTCATGCCACGCTGCTTCATTCCTTATGAATTAAACCAATTATTTGAAACATTTTAATTTACAAGTTTCAATTCTAGGTAGGTATTTCCTAAGCTCAGTTGTCATCTTATCTTTTATCTAGTATATCAATTCAGACACCATGACGACCTTTCTTAAAGTGGGATTACAAAACGCGCTCGGTAGACCTCTGACTCTACGAGCGCACGCGTCGTTCGTCGATCTTGTTGCACGATTTTAGGTCAAGGTACTTGCCAGTTGCCATCCCTCAGATGACTACAAATTGCAGTGCTCTGCTGCATTTAAACATCAGCTAGATAGTAAAAATGTTTGAAGCTATTTTGATCAAACGGGGCGTCAATGGGAATCAAGCGTCAATGACAGATTGAAAGAACCACCAGAAACAAATTATGCATTTGCAATACCTGGCACAGGCTAATTACGATATGAGCACATGCTGCTTTTATTAATAACAGCGTAAATTGTAACAGATTCTATTTATATTAGGTACTGCAACGGCTTGACCTTGGTCATCACGTCGTCTGATACAAAGCAGACACACTTGCAATCTAAATTGCCACGTCATTTGATATTGCATCTACGTGGTAACGCAGTACGAATCGGGGGACAACGGGAAAAATAAGTTCCTGTTGCCCCCGAAAGGGCCGAAGATCGGGGGATAGCGGGAATCACCCGTTTATTCATGCTGAAGTTATCATATCTGAGACTAACAGTCTCAGTACATAAGATGTTAAAAAAAGATAGCATTTATTCAGTATCAATTGTTACAGTTCCTAACAATAGAAGTGAAAAAGTTTAATGATACGAGTATCAGTTACATACTACAAAATGTCAAACAATATAATTATAATAAACTAGCTTCTGCCCACGGCTTTGCCCGCGTGGTACCCGGATAAAAAGTAGCTTATGTGTTATTCTGATGTATATATATTAATGTAAAGTTTCATCAAAATCCGTTCAGTAATTTTTGCGTGAAAGAGTAACGAACATCCACTCTCACAAACTTTCGCGTTTATAATATTAGTAGGATAGGATTATTTACTTGTACATAGTTGTATGAATAAATGTACTTATCCACTTTATTTAACATTATAATCAATTTTAAAATACACTATTTAAAAAGCTATTTTATGAAGTTATCTTGTTTTCCTGGTAATACATTCTATTAATACATAGTCAGCTTGAGATCCAATGGAGAAATAGTTAAGTCTCTACATTCATCCTTGACGGAATGAATCATGCATTAAGCCTGTAAATTGCTGCAGTGTCCACCATAATTTTAGAAACTCCAAATACGAAGCAATGCGACCGCTAATCACGAAACTGCAAATCCATTCAAGCAAACCATAAAACAACAATAAATGGTAGTTAGTACGCTAATACAAAGGTTGTATTGCAAATGTCCGAGATAAATAATGAATCCGAATAAGTCGTGGGAATGGTAATAAGTGAAAATCATGAGAACTGTCGTCGTGATGTTGGTAAATTGCTGAAGCAGCTGATGGAAGCGTGACGTGAAGTCAGATTTGTAAGGAAAAACGTGATGAGTTCTACAAAGTTATTTTGATAAAACAAATAAGTAGGTCTAAATAACATCATCTGAGTTTTCAGTTAGCAGAACAAAAAATGATATTGCACCCATTGTTGTGTCAGCAACTTTCAAGTCCAACGTGAAATAGGGGAGCCCATGGGAAGCAAGACATAACAGGTGATGTACCGACATGTGCAGTCACGGATCTTGGGCAAGGTGACCATGGCATGCTATGGTGAGGGAACATTCCGATGGCAGACGAAGGGTGAGCAGCGGAGTGTGTCACCCTACAGGGCTTTACCGTAGCAGTTGTTTGGCAGGGAGGATGAAGCATTACTTTGAATTCCATTACAAAGAACAGTATCTGAATTGTAATCAACTAGTTTGTAACTAATTTGGTTGAGACTTTACTCAACAAAGACTAACAACAGAATAGGTTACTAACAGAATAGGCTACCTACTAAGTATAAAACCTCTTCGCGTCTGGTGGTATGAATGCCAATAAAAATACTAAACTTACTAGACGATCAAACACAATTATATCCTACAGGAAAAAAAGAGTACCTTTTCCTAAACAGAGAGTAGCAGTTAATAAAACTGATGAAAGAAACCATCTCGTTGAAGCATGAATGGGATCTACTTAAAATATGAATGGAAAGAGTTGGTCTTAACGTTTTTGAAGCGTAGAACTGCAAAAATATAATGATCCGCACACTTCAAACGACGCCTGGCGATGCATAATGCATTGTCTCAAGTGTCTCGTTGGCTTTTGCCAACGACGATACCGGGTAATTCAATTTTTATATATGAAAGACAGTATGATATACAATTTGCGAGTTTCGAACATCGAAATAAAATGATAACATTTGTTCAGGTAAAGTTTGTTTTATAGATCTTTCCTATCTTATTTATGTTAAAATAAATACGCTGCAGGGGTCGCAAATACTCATTTCGCTCTCACCCCTTGGGTAGAATCGGCAAAAAATCGATCTGAACCATGTGTCAAGCTTAGCGAGTATCAAAAAGTGCGGTAGCAATAGCTTTTTTATCTCTGTGACAAATGGGATAGAAGAATAATAAATTGTTGGGATAGTTTTTATTTTGAGTAAATAATCTGATTACCTACATACATTTGAAAATAGTTTTTTAACAAAGGAAGCATATACGGTACGGTAATGATTATACTTAAAAGTTAAAAAGTCTGTATTTTACATGCATAGCAGTAAAGTACGGAACGCAATAAAGGGAAAATTCAAGAAAATTTTACTTATCATTTTATTAACCTTATACTACGCATATAATTTTTTTTAAAGCATCTGAAGAAAGATCTGGTTGGCTCCTATTTGGCTCAATGCATTATCATTTCATTATCATTTAGCTTGGCAATGTAGCCAGCATTTTGGGTCGCACAGTGGGTTGAAACTGATAAAATCTTCAAGTACCTACGTACAATAAATCTTTTATTTCGTTGTGGAGTCAAAAATTGGACTCATTTTCAGTGGCCTTTATCGGGCAAGGTTGCGGGTGGATGCACGTGTGTATGGTGTCATACGATATATAAATAGCTATTCTATAACATTAAGAAGCTTCAAAGCTGGATCGGTAGGGGTTTCGTAGAAAACGATCAAGATAGATGTCATTCCATATTTTTTTTAACTTTATTTTTTTCCTCGCTAACTATTAGTGCTATGATGAAATACTATAGAATAGTTTCTATTAGAATTATAAAAATCTGTCGATTGGCATAAAAAAAACAATGTCTCTCAACACAATGGACGCTTCTGTCTGGTAGTGATCCTGATCAATTGAGCAATTGATTAATATAATAATAATATTCTAAATTCTATAAATAGATTTAATAGATTTTAGAATATTATTACGAATATACCACGTACTTTACTATTCTCTTGCTGACGTTTCGTCGAGAGTGGTCGCGGGCGGTGCCCATGAGGAAGGACCTCTAAACGGTCAACGAAACGTCAGCAGGAGAATAATAAAGTATATTCTATATTATAGACTGTTTGCAACGGTTTAAAGATGACTCGACTGTTTCATCTATATATTTTGTAAGTACCTAAAAATATATATTTTTTATTCAGGCAGGCATGCCAAATCTATCCTAGATGCCCCGTGAGAAAGATTGAAGATTTGCTTAGAGGGAGTTAACAGAGGGGATTCATTTCAGCCCTTGCACAAAGCAGACAAAGGCCGCATGCGCAGTGTATTGTGCGAAATCGTATTTTTTTACTCAACAAAAGATTGCACAAAACATTCGGTCAGCGGGCGGGACACGCTTCACGGCTGACAACAATGACGTGATGAAATTAATCATAGCTTTGAAAGAGTTCAACTGATGTACTTTGCGTCATATTTTCTATTTAGTGGGTTGTGCTATTATTTCCCAAGCGTTAACAATTGATTAAATCCATTTTGAAGATCTGGTTCGTTGCAACATAAACTGTTAAGGATAATAATATATGGCATATTAGAATTATATATTTTTACTGAAGTTTCCGGACTCGTAATTATTTCAAATCAACATCTCATATAATGATAATGACTTATTTGTTTTTGTTTGCAGTTCGTAAAATACTACTATCCTATTTATTTGAGGATAAGTATTTTGTAAAGACATCACACAAATCCAAATCACATCAACAACCAAACTTCACAGAATAATAGACGAAAAACCCATTTCTGCTTGATGAACACATCAAATGCAGTTTAACATCGGATGCACGCTCCGTTTATATATTTAAACAGCTTTTTATATTATATATAACAAAGTTTACACGTGACCGACGCGCGTGGTTCTTCGAGGGACGGCCCTCTTTATGAGGGCTGCAGGGCTGCAGAATGTGCACCCCATTGGTTTCGTTAGAAATGTAATTTTGGCGAAGGGGCTGCTATCCCATCTTTGAAAATTATGGCTTACTTTGGCTTAAACACATTTTTCCTAAAACAAGCATAAGAGAATCTTCCGACTTTCAGTAGCAATTAAGGTTATATAAATTACGTCTGCTCCATTAGCGGTATTAATTTATAATATAAATATTTATTTAAAAGTTGAGGTGATTATATTTATGAGCAATAATCTGCAAAATGCACATATACATAAAAAATCTAATCATAAAATGTTTCATTCCACACTGCTTACTTACACAATAATTTATTTTAGATGGCAAAGAGTTACATCAAGGGCGCCTTATACCTATATACTTTCTTGATTTACACTTATCCAGCCCTATTCTGTAAATCCGTACGGATTTACTATGAGAATCCAAAGCATACAAACTCGATGAGAAACGGTCGTTACCAGCACGTTATAAGTTCAACGGTCTATTGTAATGAAATAGCCAATAAATTGTCACTTCCCAAATGGGCATGATTTATAAGGGCAAAGGGTCGTTACCCCTTGTAATTGTAATACGTTATTCGGTAAATCGGGATTTAATATTAAACAGTAGGTAATCAATGGAGAGTAGCATAAAATATACATGTGTTTTTTTGACTATTGCACAAAATCATTTTGTAGTTTAAATGAGATAGGTAAGTTTGAAGTCTTAAACTGTTTTCAGAAGATGTTTTAAAGAGTTTCGGTAACGCAGTGCTAAAGCATAATTCACGTAATAACGTAAATTTAACCAAATCAAGTGAAAAATGCTTAGAACAAGCATAATAAATTCCCCTAAAAGTAAGAAAAACACCATCAATAAAAATAAAAAACGATTGATCAAAGCATGTATTGCTTAAATCAAAACAATTTTAGAAGGATGTTTTCAAAACGAATTATCGAACCATTTCCCACAAAATATCTAATTGAAACTTTTAAATGGACAGGATCCAAAACAAAACGTTGAGATGGTAAACATCCTGACTCATTATTCTTGTCGTCCAATATAGATTCACTGTTTATTTATACCTCGCGAATTACGGTAGATCTAATTTCCAAAAGTATCACATAAACCGAAGTAAGGTCAAACTTAAAGTGTAATTAATTTTCAACCTTATCACCCATATATATAGCGAAACTTCCCTAAGCAGTTTGCTACATTGCAGTGCAATGGAAATGTCGAGCGCCCAACAACCGCAATTAATTTGCACCGTATTGTATCCTAAAATTATAGTGTGCGTATGTGTTGATGATCCCGTATATCTCTAACTGTTTGTACCTAATATATACTGTGTCTGTGTTCTAGAAGTTCTACGCATATAATATCGCACTGACTGTCTCTGTGCTATTCGCGTATATAGAGGTAACAATGCGACTACTAGAATAAAAGTGGATAGCTAACACAACACGTTAAAATGAAATATCGAATTTATTAATAAAAAACTGAAGACTTCGCAACAAAGGTAATTGTGAAACTGTACTCATCGGTTTATTATTGCTAATTTCTCAGAAACAATGCAATAAGAGCGATGCATTAGTTTCCTGCACATAATCTCTTATCATATACGGTATCATTCGTATCTCGTCGTATTATCACGAGAAAAGTGTTTAATATGAATGTGGATGGATATGACAGTAAAGGTAGACCAAACAAAATATGCATGGATTGTGTAACTTGGTTGACTTAAGTATGAAATGAGTAAGATGACGGTGGATATGAAGATGATAGAGGAGAGTGGAAGAAGAAACCGACCCTACGTTAGGTAGCCAGGATGGTGATGGTACCAATCAATTAGGATTATGAGTGTAAAAAGTTTAACCTGTTGGGTTTTTGGCTAAGAAATAATAAACAGGGACGAGACCACATAAATTACCTAATTTATTTGGAACAACATTTGGATTCCTGGTAATTGCAATGGATATAAATAGTATGACATCCATTGGCCACGTGTTTTTGTTTGAAGATTTTTTTAAAAAGTATCCTCTTTTGTATAACTGTAGCTAGCTATTACAAAAACAAAATAGGTTGCCCAAAAGACTCAAAAAAATCCGCAACAGCAGAGGCAGTGAAGAAGAAAAAACAACTCTGGAAGGATTGTCTGGAAGACGATTTGAAGCAGCTGGGCAAACAAAAATCCCGGAAGAGACTCGCTCAAACGAGTAATCGAAAATCGTTGAACCCTCATATCATCGAACCGGTGCAGAAAGTAGGCAAAAGAAGTTCAAAAGACCCAATAGACATTGGAGCTGTTAAATTTATCACAAACAAATAAACATACACAATTGTCACGAGCAGACAATAGTCGCTAACGTTAATGATAAGATAAAACTGCACACTGCGTATCGTTTACACATAAGATTGAGTTATAGAGCACAGTCTAATCCTCGAGACAATTCCGAACAAAGCGAAACAACACCTGATAAAGAACAAGAACAAATAACAACTAAATGATAATAATTGAATGAAATAAACAGGGATAGTTTGCTGATTTCAGAGGAGTTGTTTTTGCCAGTCAGCAAATATCAATATGCATCGCGACAGTCAAAAATATATTGTCACATATATTATTTTTGACAAGAGCCTTGTCAAGGTTGGCAAAATGACAGTCAGTGGCACCAATCTTAGCCTATCCTACTGATTCTACCTTACTTATATTATAAATGATAAAGTACCGTAACAGCTGCACCGATTTGGATGAAATTTGACACAGGTATAGTTCTTTTTCGACTTTTTATCTACCACGTGGGCAAAGTTACGAGCAGAGGCTACTTGTCAAAAAAACGTAGATACTCGCTGTTCTTATAGATCCACCTAAGTAGCTCTAAAATAGATTAGGTGAGCCGCCAGTTTCCCAAAGGAAACATCGTCTATGACAAACACCATAAACAAACTTTATTAGAAGAATATAACGTTCACATTCTATGTACCAGCTTTCATGAAGCAAGTGTAATGAAGAAAGTTATGATAGGTGCTATTTATTAACTTGGTGAAGACTGGTAGTTCTGAACTTGTTAATTTGTTTGCGAGCTTGAGATATATATGTCTGGTCACGTATTATATAAGTAAGAAGGTAGGTACTTACTAGGATGTTAGATGTGAGGCTAAATTTAGAACGGTAATAATTAAGAATATTATTATTAAACATTTATTACTATTAAACATCACACCTATGTACATGTAGGTTTATACAAAAAATACAGACACAGCTTACTATCAAACGTTCAATTAATTTAAAGAATCTGGGTATGTAGTGAATATTAAATTTACTGTAGTACAAGGAGATATTGTAAAAAAGGATAAATAAGATTGTTACCAAGCTCCTGCTACTTCTAGTTTAGAGATTTACTCGTATTTAGAGTTAACAATTGTATTGATAATTGTGCAAAGTTATTGGACATATAGAAATATAAATAAAATATCAAGACAGAAGACAATCGCGATAATCCACCAAAACCTACAACGCGTACAATAACAAATTCCAACCTCTATAGATGTTAAGTACTGTCGGTACGATCGCGCAGTCAATAAATCAACATACCGATGATGAAGTGGATAAGTAATTTGTATATTCATGTACATCCCGTATGATTTGAATGCCCGCATGTCAACGGATCGCAAGATTGGAAGGCAATTGAATAAGTGGACCCCTGATTGTAGACCTTGCGATGTCAGGATAACGTGCCTTTGAAGTAGGCAATCAGGTTATCTCAGCTCTTGTGTTTTCGTATTGACTGCCAATATTTACAGCGAAATTACATTTGAGACTCAAGAGGGTTAAATTATCAGACGTATAATAGACTACATTCAATTATAAAATGTAGAATGTTTTAAGTTTTAAAACTCTCATACACAAGCTTGTTAGAAGAAGGAATCTGTAGGTTAGTCATAGGTGCAAATTTCAATAAAAATTATTGTATACAACAAACTCTATGTTGGTGATCATGCAATATATCGAATAATATTTTGATGATGTGTAGATTTTATCATCAAAAATCATTATTGTTAAAATAATATCAGCTCATCTTTATTACTCTGCTTGATGAATGAATAAAATACTTGCGGTATTCGGGCGTTACTAACACGAAGCGATGGCATTTCGTGATCAACTCGTTTTGATCATTCTATACACGCAGCAACTTTCTTTGACACTCAATAAATCGCACAATAAGTTTGAAAATTGGAGCATACACTAAATCAGATGACTGGTTAAAACTTCATCCTACCGAAAAACTTATTACTAATTATTAGAAACTTAACGGAAACAGACTAGTAGCTCAGTGGGTAAGTAGAGAAATGTCATAGATTTACCGTAAATCTAATCGGTCTACTATAATGTTTGTGTAAAAAAGATTTATGGGTTTAAAAGATTTAAAAGCTCTCACAAATTCTCTTGACGTAAAATACACAGTAATAGCACTTACTTTTATGACTCAACATATAGATAAAACATAATCGAAGACCAACACTGACTCTGTAACCCTGACATAAAAAAGGACCCAATTCTGTAAATAGCCTGAGGTTTTAAAATACAGGTCTTAATTTTTTTAACAAACAAGTTAACTGGAGATTAATAGAGTGATTGATAATGTGTCAGAAAATTATGGACAGCCTTCTCATGCTTTAGGCGGACATTTTGGGTTGATGGAAGATTATCTGTGATCTGACACGACCGTGAAACTGACGAGGCCGAGGCACTCCAAAATCTATTGTAGAAAGTATTTGAATGATGAATTAGACAATTGCACTTTTGGTTCATGGCAAAGAGAAATGAAGCCTCAAGCTACTTCTACATAAGATACACTTGAATGTACAGCTCTTGAAACCTTTGATGGATTTGAAACTTACAGGTGTAAAAGAGCTTGTTCAAAACTTCAAAACTTCAACAGTAAATGTCTAGGTTTTTATACAGTCACAGTTTGATGCAGATGGGATAAAGAGTAATATATTCATTGGCGATTGAACGATCACAGATAGATATTATCCGTTACATATTAACGTTCCAGTAAAACTATGTTACACGTCAAATACGATCTAATTGTCGCCTCGAATCGTGTCCCGAGTTCAAGTTTCGCGTGACCCGACGCAGCCGTGCGAAAGTGCCGCCGTTATAAATGTCCTTTCTTTGCGTCACGGTATACAGACTCAATTGAATCACGACAGGGTATTTTATGGAATCCGTGAACATGCAAAAGGTTATGTGATGGCTTGTGTAACAGGGCCTTCGTGAAGTGTTGAGTATTTCATCGTTCATGAGAACGATCTATTCTACCTAGGACCTATTTATAAATCACCTTTGTACTTACTTTGTACCAACAGAACGTTATCTGATCTATGGAAAGGGAATTCTTATAACAGAGTCAGCACAGGTAAACCCAAGTAGGAAAAAGGAAGAAAATTGAATTAAATAAGTCAAAAGTCTCGGAAGAAAGAAACATATAAAAATCTATTGCATCTTTGACCTTCGCTCATGGAATTAATACTGACGGAATCGGAAAGGTCATTATTGGGATTATTGTCAGGAAAGACGAACACGCAATGGTGAAGGCTAAAATTCCTTGGCTAGGTAAAGAAATTGTTAAGGAAATATTTATTACTGTGTCTAGTAGCCAAGCAAAGTAACATTATGAAACTATAGTTCGCTACGAACTGAGATCTCGTGATGTTCGTTTCTACTCAACTATCGAAAGGTCGGTTTATGAGTTTATCATCCTAATTTTTTTTCTTACGATATACGGTAACCTTGATGGATGTTTTCGTCAGCGCGATCCAAAAAAGGTCACTTTTCACTGCCGAAATTGTTGCTTTTTTGTACTTAAACAAAATTGTGTAAAACTCAAAAAATAATAAAAAATGTGACTTCCGCTTTATTTCGTAAAGCCTCTTAGACCCCATAGTTCAAATACCCGCGCTACCGGTTAACCTCATATTTAAACTGAGAAATTGACAAATATATCAAATAGAGGTATAAATTGTCATAGAAACGCCGGCTTGTCCAAGTAGACCCAGAAATCTTCGTTCGATCAATAACTGGAATAAGTAGCAGAAAATGCAGTTATCATTACGCATACTAGACGGACGTGACAGCTCGATAATTTACCACTTAGCTGATTTCCTCTTGAAAAGTGGTCGAGTCTAAAGAAAAGTGTTGCTGCAATGAAGGCAATAAAAGGAAAATGAGGATTTCCTCAAGAGATCAGTTGAAAGCACTTTTTTATGGGAACCTGCGAAACATGATCCAAGCACAAATTTTATTACATAATAGGTACTCTGATAAAAAGATGATAAAAGTGGAATACTGGCAAGCGTGTCATGAATGAATGAATGAAAACAAACAAACAAATCAAGCACGCTCACGACTATATTCCCCAGTATGGACATCCGCAGGTTCATACTCAGATCTTTGAGAATACCAAGTAGACCCCCTACTTGGTATTCTCGTCAGAGGCTCGTCCAAACATTACATTTGACCGCTGAATAGAACTAATACTGATGGCCTTCGGATTTTTGGTTCTAGAGTATGCCGGTTTCCTCATAATGCTTTACTTCACCGTTTTGAGCACGTGATAATGCGCACATAAACTTTTCGAGTGGAAAAATCCATGAAAATTAATGAACGAACATAAAAACTTTATTGTACAGCATATTTAAATTAAAGGTAAATTTGGCAGTCTTATTATGTGGTGCTTAGGTCTGTGTCTTAATTAACTATTTTGAAGATGACGACAAAAATATACCAAGTTTTGAGAGTTCAACGAATTAATTCCATGTATAACACGTGCTAAAACGATAAAGAAAAATATCGTGAGGGATCGGCATGCCCTAGTACTAGAAACTCAAAGACACGTGGCAAAGTCAAAGTCAAAATTCATTTATTCATTTAAATCACAAGGATCACTTTGAAACGTCGGTTTTATCTACTGCCTGTTCCTTCGCAACCAAGCCAGGAAAGAAAGTCAAGAAAACAAGGCTGGTTATTCTTTTTAATGATCATTTTACTAAACAATAGGTACCTGCATTTTTTATCGAGTTTCATCAGTTAGTGTTCCAATAAGCGGCGGTAGGCTTGCAACCTATCACGTGGAATGCTAACTTCTTGCAAAACACGGGCATGTGCCAAATATAATGTTTGGAGGTATCTCTGGCTACCTACTCGGTATCCTCAAAGATCTAGTCCATCATGAGGGATCTTGAGTCGTGAGCGTGTTTTTTAGTTTGTTTTTATATCGAGTCGGAAATGTTACATTTGCATTTGTTCATAAAACAGCTTGTGTTAATGCAAATTATGCGGAAGACATGAATACGATACTGGGCATCGCTTACTTTCCATTTCAATGCTCAATATTTATAAACATACTTACCTACATTGATCAAACCGTAACGGAATCAGCATAAAGCGATTGTTCGATAGGTATATTATGTAATGTATAGCAACGGACAAAATACTATACAGACGTATCTAGTTCTTGTTGGATGGTGAATGAAAGAGGAAAGGCAAGTGATCAGTGTCAACCCTATTTCTTGTTCTATAGAATTTGCTCTACAATAACCAAGCATGTTGAAATCTCTATTAGGCTTAGAAACTTATTGCAAATCTTTAGCAGCTTCCGAGATCATCCCGTTAAGGCGATAGTAGGTTAATTAATGAATAATGGATATCTGTGATATTTCACTTCGCGAGGTAGACCTAGGCGCTGCTAATTTATTACTAAGAAATATTATTTGCAGGAAAACCTGGCTCAGCTTCATCGGTATCCATATTCGAATTTTAGTAATATTTTTTTAAAAAAAATAGGTCAAACCCATGACCATGTGAATGTGAATTTGATTCTGTGGCGGTCCCGTGGCAGTGAATCCATAGGGAGAGGTTTCGTGGCGAGTATGACATAAAATATAGTTCAAGAATCGCACCAAGGGTTGAATAGCAAAGAGCAGTAGCTTTCACCATAGCACCTGACACTACGATATCAATACTACCAGCTGGAGCTCGAAATATTTATAACGAATGGAGTGGTCTCAATTTTGTAATGACATTTTATGAGGCCTAAACTAAATATTAGAGCCTTCCAGTTGACAATGGTAATACATAATAACTCAAAGATCTCGTGAAGGAAATAACGGGCAGTATCTCAAGCAGTATTACAGCACGTTCACAGATCTCATCGGTCAATTAATTGTCCATCTACATTTTGCTCTAAGCACGTCTTACTGATATTTTTTCAGCTTTGATAGACCCCGCCTTGATTCCGCAATTAGTGAAACGTGATTTATTCTGTTTTGCTTTCCGTTGAGATCACCATTAATCGTCACATATTAGCTATTAAGAGCACGACCGATCAGATCTTTGAAATTGGATACAGGTGCAAGATTTTTTAAAGCCGAAATATACTGTAACTAGTGGAATGCCCCACAACTTCATCTATGAGTTTTTTTTTCCATATAAAATTAATCTTCTCGCTGCTCCTGCAAAGGGTTAAATTTTGGAAAATCCTTTCTTAGGCAAACAAAAATCATCTATCCTCGAAATTTTAGAAGTCTTGAAATTACAGTTTAGGCTATGCGTTAATTGTAACTCAGTCAGTGAGTAAAGCTAGTGACAATTCTTAGCACGGTTTATAGTTTTATCTGTAACACAGCCATATTTAGTTAGTTTACAGCTAAACATAAAGCTGAGCTGCAGAGAAAAGGAATCGGCACAATTGGTTTATGGACTATCAAACACACAAGAGGGCTCACAAAAAATAAAGGACGACATATAGTGTGCTAGTAGTCTGCTGTATAGGAGGAAAAGACCACGACAAAATACCCAGTGAACTATTTAGTCAGCTTTTACATACGTTGTGATACTAACTGGAATGTCGCTCACGCCATAGTTTTCTAAGAAGCGGTGAAATTCATATGACGGCCGTAACATGGTATAAATGATTCGACTATTTAACGACTGACATAACAACCACTATTCAGAAAACCGGGGCTTATGCTTTTGAGTCTATCCGGTCGTGCAATACGGAATTTCTCTTTTCCAGTTAAACTATTCGAAGAAAAACACTGATGTGAATTTAATTGATTGCTTCTTGGACTTGTGTGGTATACGATTATGTTCTCTATTGGAAAGGAATTCGGGTCGCAAATCAGGATGTGTGGTCTACCGTGCTGGGAAATTAATTTCTGTCGAGATCGCTACCTCCAGCTTGGAGAAAACGGCTTGATTAGTTGAGATTGCAACGCACGGGTTATGGAAAACTCGACGTCCGGGAGTAGATCAGCTAAGTATCAGTATCAGCTACACTGCTATGTTAGATTCTCATACTTCAATTTACCGGTTTTGGGTTACGTCTCGAAGATTGTTTGTATTTTGTTGGTCAAAAATTAAAAAAGTATCAAGTTCTAAAAAACATTATAAAGAAAATAATAACCTCAGCGTATTTTGTTTACTTTTTATTTATTTATTTATGCTAATCCAGTAACACTTATCCATCATCAAGCACCACTTTTTGCTTTAGTTGGTATATTATGGTAACTTACAGCAGGCTTTTATTCTACATAAAGATAATGTGTACTTAATCTGTTTCTCCTGGTAGTAATGGCATAAGATTTAACAATTAGACAAAAGATAAAAACGAAAGTGACATCGAGTAGGCGTAGAAAACCGACGGCTTGATGTAAATTGGTTCATTGACGAGCTTTTTGTAATGATTGATCGCATGTGAAGATGAAAGTCACTCACAACAGTTTCTCCGAGAATTCTACTTAGCTAATGCGTTGACCTTGCGTTGATAAGACGTGCAAGCCGTTTGCTTGCCATCACAATAAATGGCAATTTTTCAAAGGCAACATAAATTGCCTGTGATGTATCTTAGTCCAGCTGTCAGGAGAAAACAATGACGCCTACGAAATGTTTTGTTCAAGGTCATCTCGAACATAATACCGACCACTCAGCATGTGCTTCGATAACACGTAGTTGAAAATGAAATAAAAATCCCATAAAACATAAAACGTGTCTCAAAGCTGTTTGTTCTAAGGCTTCTATTAAAAAAAATAGGGTAACACATCGCGGTCATTCTCGGAAGTGGTTTAAGAGTGTTTAACATACATTCTCCGAGGGGCTGTGTGTCAGTTGTAACCTCAAATCACCTACACTACTACCTCACTAAAGTGTAAGGATAATGTTATTATTAAACAGTACCGTTACATCACTCAAACACCGAACCACTTCAAAGTGCTACGTCCAAATAAGTCCATAAATAATCATGATAATTTAAATTCATTTCCACGCCTTTTAACTTGACTCTACTGTATAAAACCAAACCAGATTATTAAATAATCGATATAAAGCGTGAAATATTTTACCCAGATTAAATGTCACCACAGCACTCACAAGGTGCGATTCGTAAGTAGCATAATTACATTTTCACATCGCTAATTACAGAAAACAACTGTGAAATATGAAATTTGTCGCATACCGATTATCTTGCACACGATTATACGTCCAATACGTGAAATGTAAAGCGTTCAAAAAAAAAAACTTTTCCTTATCCTCGTCGAGTCGGCATTCTATTTTAATATAGGCATCCGCTTCGCCGTTTACGGCTGTCCATCTTTCCTTTTGGGACACATCTTCGCTGGGCCGCATTCCGAATGAGACCCGCCAATTACGGGGACGAAATACTGAAACTTTTTACATCGAACCGTTATTCGATGACTTCGACAATATTTAAGAACCTGTCAGCGACCCTTATAAGGGACATCATGTTCCGATTTTCTAGTCTCATCAGCTCATCACACTTTAATTTTTTTCCGACTCCGAGTAGGGCTCTTGACGTATTGGTGTCAATGCAACAATAAAATGTTAACTTGTATTTATTCATAAGACCGCCGCCGGTGGGAACGGTTAACGTTGTGTGAATTTGTCGTCGAAAACGTCGTTCATTTACCGATGCCCGACCTCTTAACCAATATTTGCAAACATTAATCTTCAGAGACCGATGAGTCGTAAAAACCTGGCTGACGATTAAACTGAATGTTGCAAATAAAAACATTTGAACTGGACAAAATTAAATCGGCGTGATCAGACCCACCAATTTTGGAGCCAAGGCTGCTTACGGGCTACTTTTAAAACTAGATTTAGTATCAAACAGTGAAACCGAATCCGTAACTAATTAGTCCATCGAGAACGGGTCACTGGAACTTGTTGGTGAACATCGTTTAACTTTTTTGGAGACACTGTTTGAATAAGTTAGCATTTTTTCGTACATTGTTCACAGCTGGTTGTCCTATTGACACCGATAATGCATCCTTGTTCGCGCATTGTTCCTATTTTCTAAGCCAATATTGGTTCTTCAGAACAAAAGCCTCGGAGATTAATTAACATCGGACAGGAAAAAATATAATGGCAGTGAGTAATTGCGCTTTCAAAACAGAAGCCAAGGTTACGAAAAATGAGGACCTACATACACGAGTGTAACGTAAACTGTTCATGGGAACTAATAATAAACATGTAACAATGAGTTGGTCGCTTTTGATGTGAGCTGGCTTCGCGTCAGAGCTGGGGCACTCGTAAAACTATATTCAGTTCGAGCGGCTGCCGACTGCAAACTGACCGGCCAACGACGTCTGAATCGAAATAATCCGTCCGATACGGAAAAGACTGAAACTATTTCTGACGCTGCATGTTATGCAACGCTACCGCAGTCTCGCCAGACCTTTAAGTACTTCCTAAGATATTAGGTCATACAAAATGATCCCATTCCACGAAAACGGTGCCGTTAAAGTAGATCGAACCCTTGTCCTGGCGGAAGGCCAACATTGCCAATTGAATGAGTGACGATTCACAGGAATAAAAGAAAACCGGGGGTAGACAACCGTCTATTTCGGGGAGGTCGAGTGTGAAGTACCTGAGTCAGCCGTAGCCACTTGAGCAGTACCTACAGCTAGAGGAAATGTGTATTTACGGTTGTTTTAGCGTTTGGGGCTTTATAATGACGTGATAGGTGAAAGAGTTTTCGGGTTATCGTAATCGCTCAATGAACATCGTAATTATTTAGTATTTTAACGGTGCTTACTATCGGTAAGTTGTTGGTTAGGAATTCTTTGGTTGAAAAAACCTAGTAGTAGAGTAGTATTTAGTAGTAGTACAGATCCTTGTAAAGGGCTCGTTCGGGGAAGTACTACCACCATACCTATTTTTGCCGCTAATCAGTAATGCTCGCAATGTTGTGTTCCGGTTTGAAGGGTATGGGTGAAATTACAAGCACATGAGACATTTAACCGTTTGTCTCAGAGTCGGCCGAGTGATATCTGTGGTGTCGCAAGCGTCCATAGATTACGGTAACCGCTTACCAACAGGGGGCCATATGCTTGTTTGCCACTTTAGTTGTATATAAAAAAAACCTAAATAATAATGCTAGTAGGTAAAACCAGTATTTAGGCGGCCGTATGCAATTAAAAAAAGTTACCAACCAAAAAAAGACAAAAGTGAACTAACCCAAAATAAAAAGGTAACTTATCAAATAAAACTCTTCATCATTTATAAGCTAAGTTCCCACTTACTACTTTGTAAGAAGCGGTAATAAACTGAAAAGAGGTCCTTTGAGTGTGTCAGACGTGACGCGAGTGGTAAAAGAGCGTTGTACCTCGTGTGTTCATAAGTCTTGAGACACAGTAAAACTAAAATATTTTTGGAGCTAAGTTGAGTATTCATTTATTGGATATTAAAATTAAAACTACTGACATCTAGATCTGTATTTAAAAATAAATCATTCAAAATGGCCGCCTTTGCATTCAATGCAGGCCTTCAAACGCGTGCGCCATTCATCTATGGCGGCACGAATCTTTTCAATGGGAATCCGTTTCGATTCTTTAATAAGGGCTCGCTTGAGAGAATCCAGGTTTGGGTGAGACTTTCTGCATGCCCTCAGCTCCAATTCCGTCCATAAAGAATAATCCAAAGGATTCAAGTCAGGGCTTGACGAGGGCCAATCTTCGCTCCGAATGAAGCCTGGCAAATTGGCCTCCAGCCAACGTTGGGTAGTCTTAGCTTTATGGGAGGGAGCAGAGTCCTGTTGGAAAACCCAGTATTTTCCAGCGAATAGCGTATCATTTAATGGTTTAACCACCGCTTCCAATATGTCGGTTTGGTAATTTTGTGCCTTCACCTTGACGCCTTGCTGGCAAAAATGAAGCGAAGTGACCCCCTCGTAGGAAACACCCCACCAAACCATCACACTTGCTGGATGATGAGTGCGCTGGACATTGCGTACAGATGGCTGGACGTCCTTTGAACTTCTGGCGTAAACCTTATTGTTCTGCCGGTTAAACTTTTCTTCCACCGTGAAGATCTTTTCATCGGTAAACAGGATATTTTTTGGATCGTGTCTCTTCAATAGGTTCCGACATCGTTCCAGTCGCAATTTACGAAGACGCTCGTTTAAATAATGCACTTTCCTTCGACTGTAGGCCTTTAGTTTAAAATCATATTTAAGTATCCTGTTCACCGATATTCGCGAAATGTTGGTCTGCAGAGCTAATTTCTTTTGAGTCCGGCAAGGGTTGCGACGAATTCGCTCTCTGATTACTTTGATGTTGGCGGGCGTCCTTACAGACCGCGGGCGGCCACATCTTCCACGGTCTTCTAAAGAGCCGGTCTCCTTGTACCTCTTTATGGTATAATACACAAAGTTCCGACTACATCCCAAACTTTGGATTTCACTAAAAACTTGCATTGGTTTTTTTCCTGCTTGAAACAGTGAAATTACAGTCGCACGCAAATCTTTTGTTGGCGCCATTTTTACGGAGAATGAAACAAATATTCAAATGTATATTTTTTCTGATTCAAAACATTCGAAATTTAAAATTTTAAAAGTTTAAAAAAGGTTGCATGAATTACTTTCTTTTTAAATTAATTAAATAAGTTCGTCTCAAAACTTATGAACACACGGGGTAGAGTCACGTACTGCGTCGCATTGTCTGCTTCTTATCTACAGTTATCAAAATTAGTTAAAAATGGTAAATAAATTGAAAAGTATAGAAACATTGTTATATTCATAGGATTGCAGAATGTGATGTGGTTTTTGAAACCAGGTATGTAATTAGTGCAGAGTTGAAATTAGTTGATGCATGTTCTTTCTTTGCTCCAAAAAAATGTAACCGCATGGAATGTGATTGGGCAGGCCATTTGACTCGAATGTATCCAGAACGTTGGATAAATCTGTCACCAGGTGGATGCAAAGTAACGAAAGACGTCGCCATGGTAGACCAAGAAAATGATGTCGTGACGACCTGAATGCATTCGAATCTAGCTGGTCAGAGGTGGCATTGGATCGTTAGAAATGAAAATATAAAAGAAAGACCTTTGGCCAGCAGGGACAATGTTAAGAATACCGAAATCAAATTATGTGAATCAAATTATTTTGGGCGTAAGCGTTGATTTGATATCCCAGATTTGAGCTGGGTAACTAGCCAGGTAGGAATGCCGCATCTTACCGCACTATATGGATAGTCAGCCATCCTTATCTGTTATCGTGCCATCGTTGAATAATCCTGATATATTTAAGAATAGGTAAATGAATGAGCAGAGAACAAAGCCTACTTTTACTTTGATGGGATACGAGTAACTACGTAAAAAATATTATAAGAATTCAATACATTTTGAAACTTATTATACACGGTTTTGTTAAACGAGTTTAATCATAGTTCCATGATATTGCCCTTGAACAAGAACAAGATAACAAGAGTGATAACTAAAACTGTAGGTAGGTAGGTTCTTTGCAACCATATAACCAGCGATAAAACCATACTCACTCGTTATGACAGCTGTGGAAAATTTTAACCAAAGCAAAAAAATATTCATCAACCTTTTTGTAGTATCTACTTTTTGTATAAAAAATTATCACGGTCTAACTGCAAGCTTTCCATAATATGTGGATCTATCAATTGAAATTTATTGTTATGAGAATCGTGACGTCCTGATCAGGTATATTTGTAAAGACAAGGCAAGACCACTCAATAGAACCATTATGCCAGACACAACGCCGGGCGGCTGAAAACATGTGTAGTCAATTAAACAGTCATTACAACAATGAACTCACCAAGATGTTGTGATATAGCCATTGCGAAACTCTGTGTAAGTAAAAGATATGAACAACAAAAGTTCTAGGACAATCTTGAGTATATTGTTGGAATACACAATTGTTAATTAAGATAAGACTTTATAAATCATTGAGGTGGGTGGGAAACAAAATGTTGTTATTAAAATACTATAGTCGTCAGATAAGCCGGGCGACGCCGATAACGATAAATATTCAGAAATTTACGTCTTTCAGAAATACTTTGCAAATACCAAGGTGGTTGGTAATTTCGCTCACCTTAGTACCAGAGCTGGCGTTCATCCAACTATCGAAGAGCGCCCTGGCTGTCGCCGAAATTTGGAACACTTCAGAACATAAGTTTGTGAAGCTATTCACCAAACACAGATTCAAACTAAGCACCAATCACAATATCGAGCACAAGAGAACCATGCACTTCACGTCAAATATTTGTTTAGTCACAGGTGTACGGTTGTTATAGTGTTTGACGTCGGCGACACGTGCGCTTTCGACGGAAACACGCAAATAACAGCGATGGAGCGACGCGACGAGACCCCTCCACGAGCGTTGCACGCACGGGGCACAGCGCGACTGACGCAGAGACCGCAGAGTCGCAAGCTCGCCATCCGCAGACCTATCTTCCCCGACATCGCATCTCGATCAGTGCCATCGCTCCAACACCCCCAACTCCGCAGCGC
This sequence comes from Perizoma flavofasciatum, assembly GCA_958496245.1. Lineage (NCBI taxonomy): Eukaryota > Metazoa > Arthropoda > Insecta > Lepidoptera > Geometridae > Perizoma > Perizoma flavofasciatum. Next base: position 2,943,688 of record OY292425.1, on the reverse strand, counting down.
AATCTACATTTTTTTCCACCCCGATAAAAAAGCAGTTCGCATCTCGCTTGCAAGAATCCAACCGCTTTTTCTGTCATCCATTTAATTATTCACGCCTTCTACGGGGACAAATTAACGCAGTTTAGTTCTCGTGGGAATGGCTGAGGATTTAAATTTTACAAATTACGAGTTAGTGGAAATTGTTTGGAAGTTTACGAGTGAAATATTGGTAAAAACTGCATTGGGTATTGAAACTAGAGAGTGTGTCGCATCCTGAATCGAAGTTAATAGGTAGATAATGACGGCGGTCGGTAATGGTGCTAGCTAGGATCACGTACGTGGCATAGTATCTAGCCACAACGGTACCTCGGTACGACGATATGCACCGACCTTATTTGAATAATTATTGCATCGGCTGCCTACACCTCGATGCCTCTAGAAAGAGGAGTGTGCCTTTCTAGATCTTGCGAAGAAAATACACTACTACACACTACTTGTGTAAACACCGTTTTTTAAACTAAAACAGAAAGAATGAGCTTCATCATAAGTATAGCTTTATGCATATTTATAAAATAAATTATTTTGTATTTTGTAACTAGAATAAGACTGATTAAGACTAAGAACTGAACGGGTTTATAGAAAAAGTAGGTCTTCAGGCCAGTTATAGAGAAGTCCGGCTACCAAAACGTGTACCATTAGTCAATTCATCAAAACTACTGTTATACATACATACATACATACATTCACGCCTGTTTCCCCGAGGGGTAGGCAGAGACCAAGGATTTCCACTTGCTACGGTCTTGGCATACCTCTTTCGCTTCATTCATCCTCATCACATTATTCATACAGGCTCGGCGGTTTAGTGTACTTTTGACCTGGCCTTTCTCTAGAATGTCTCCAATTTGGTCAGAGTACGTTCGCCGAGGCCTTCCTCTACCAACTATCCCATTCACGCTCGCCTTGTATACTTGTTTTGTTAATCTACTGTTATATACCATTAAATATGTTTCCAATCACGCCTCATCTCCTAGCCTCCCAGAGCCTATCTTCAATTACCTTTTCTACTTTTACAATAATTCATAATGTAAAAGAATCCGCAGTCGAGATTGAAATTATCGATAGCAAGAAAGTTGATACAATTAAATGGGAATCTAGAAGACCCGGTTACATAATTATGGCAATTAATCATGCAATGTAAGACCGTCCGATGCCAAATGCTGTAAAGAGGAAGTCAGAGCAACTAAGCCAATACCAACATAACAGAGTCAGTTAATGAAGACCCTCTTTTGATGCGCACCGAAGAATTTAACACACTCTAAGAATTTGCACTCGTTACTATTTCCTTTTGCAATGTTGTTAGTAAAGCTGACTGATCGTTCATTAATTTCCGCTTTTACAACTTAATCATCTTCATCCTTTATTTTATTTTTTAAATCAGTTCCCATGACTTTATCAGTGGCTTGGCTACCGATTCAGATTGTAGCTTAATGAATGATGTGCATTCTAATTAATTGGGGTTTTATCTAAGCGGTTGCATCTCAAGATAGGTAGTTTGATTATGTAAAAGGTTTCTGAGCTGCATCTTAAGATTAGGTAATGGGCTGTTGACTTCAATTATTGAACTAAACAGCCTACGATGACAAACAAACAATTTTCGAACAAACAAATCAATACTCACTTCATTATATTTGAATTATTTTAGGACTTGTTTCTCTAGTTTATGTGAATAGACTTTATAAAGGTCGACCAAACTAGATACAGCTATGAAATATATTTCTAAACATGCTAATTAGTGACAGTTATTTTTTTGAATTCGGTTAAAAATGATCACAATGATTGTGTGATCCACAACAGACAGGATATTAAATTCAATTCGATTCAATTTATTCCATAAATATACATTCAATTCGATTCAATTTATTCCATAAAGTACGCTTGGAAAAGTCAAAAACATATAACAAATTTAGGTTTAAACAAATTACATACATAGTAAGTAACTATTTACTAGTAATCAACATTGTTTGTCACCAACAGCTTCGTCAAAAGTGTAATAGTTCTATCACTTTAACGTTAAATTCTTTCGTTCATGCGAAAGTTTATTAAACAATTTAATTCCTACACAAATAAAACTGTTAGGTACCTACTTTGCCAAATATATGTTGAGGCATCGACACATTATTTAATTTTCTATTGTTTTACCGATGAGAGTCAACATTTAAAGTTTTCAGTATGCTATTTAACATATAACAGGTTCTGGTAATAATATTATCTAGCCTAATTATTCCTAATAGATAAATAGATAAGTTTATATATTGCTTACACCAACATTTAATAATCTTTTAGCATAATATCTCATCCGATTCGCAATGGTATAATCGACAGTCTTATCGCTAAAAGCGATACCTTCCAGATAACATGTGGATGGACTGAATTAAAAATAATGTTAACGAAGTCGGTTTTTAGGAAACTTGCCTTTGTACATGTACTATACGTAATTTTTTATCTATATTCTACAGATAATGAATTCGTTATTCTTCACACAGGTGTACAATAACTGCAATTAAACAACTTATATTATAAATTATATAAAAGGGCCAGTCTTCGAATGATTGTAAAAACCATATAGCAGTCAAAATAATGAGTGTAAAAAAAGTGCCTTACGCGATTTTTTTTATCTTTTTCAATTGTCCGGTCCGGCAATAATTTCCCTAAGACTTTCTCTTTTCCATTGTAGTCGAGGTGTCGACGTCCAATACGATTTATCGTCGACTGAGTATCGTCCGACACGACGGGACGACACGCCGCAGGAATTGAACCCCTTAACAAAGGCATAAAACAAGTTTCACTTTAACCAGAGAACTTGTAAGTGACTCAGTAAATTAATGGGAGCAAGATAAGTATGGATTGGGCTCAACGCTCAAGGAACGATAGCATTTTGAGTTAAGTAGTAAAACCGTAGTGGGTCGACAAAATAAGCAGGAAATATATGAAAAGTGAAGTGCAGCGACTGACAACGCTAACTAGAATAGATAATTTTTACTAAAAACTGGTATTTACCATGATTTGCTACTTTTAATGTTTCCCGATATTACGGCACAGTTGCATGCACCATGATCGTGGGAGGGACTAAAGTCAAGATTTTATAATATCCCAAAAATTTAAACTCAACGGGTAAAATAACTCGTTTTAAGTAAAAATTATAGACCCTTACGAGTATAGATTTTAAAACAGTATTTTGTTTTCTTTTGTTGGATTTGAAATGACATAATTATATCAGAATTACATAAAGTAGGCCCTGAAAAGGGTCTAGTGATTAATGGTGAAAAAACCATTGTGGTGAAAAGATTGGTAGTGCTCGACGCGACGCGGAGGGAGAACGTTGCGAACACTCACCCTGATGAAGACTCTCGGAATGAGTCGAAACTTAGTCGGTGCCTTCACCGATAGTGCGGTACGTGAAAATTCCCGTTTTTATAATATGAATAGGATTAAATGCGTCTCATAGAGGCTCCTTTCATGTTCATGTATTTGGTTTTTTGTTCGAGGACAAATAAACATTCTTTTTTGCGTGGCAAATGCCACTGGTACACGGCGGGATCCAAAACCATAACCAGCGGATCTAAAGTCTCCACTACGCCTCTCTATTGACTCTAATTGTTTACAAAATTAATAAAACTTGTTCGGTGTAAATGTAATATTTGTGCCCTTGACTACCCCCTCTGAGTATATCATGCCCATTATGGGAAATACAGTCGAGAGCTTATTTGTTTTTGTATAGGATATTCATATATTATATAATTATATAATTAAGGAATAAGAAATGGCATGATTGATATGTACATAAGGCATAGTATTCAATTAGATAATACATTTCTTAGTAAAAATAATATCCAGCCATATATTTTTTGATAGTAGATAGGACTGAATGAGATCGTCATTCAATACAGGTAGATATCTAAACCATTTTTATGCATAGCCTCAGTTACAAGAGGTAAAATAATTTAACGATAAATGAAATCTTCAATAATGTAATCTACTATTAGCTATTTATATAAAAACACTAACTGATTATATGAGTATTATTACTCTAAAATCTATGTAAAGACACTATTTTCGATAACGGAGAAGAGAGTTCAAAGCTAAATATTGTATTGAACTGTGACTTAGATAAAATCTACAATCACAGAGTGTTGAATCGGATCTCGTGACTCACGATGTAGCCTCCACACGTTAAAACGTATGCTATGGATTTAACTTCGATAAACTACTTCCTAATCAATAAAATCCGAAGAAATTTTGATGTAAAGTTATTTAAGGATCTAATGGTATACAGAACTATTAGACTCTGAGTACGTGGGAAACCTGTGCTCTTCGCGTTTTCAAAATTCTTTCAGAGCGTCTGGTCGAAGCGACGCGTAACCAGAGAGCTGGCTAATATTTGGGTCAACGGTTTTGTATTATATGTATACCCATTTAATATTTTGAACAAATGTGATCCTCCAATATCTAGCCTAAAAAAACGGCCAAGTGGCAAAGTCCAAATAAATCTCGCGCATTAAGGGTTCTGTAACACCACAAAAAATCTTAAGTAAATAACAATACACTTTTTTTCAGTTATGCGTGTACTTAACTACCAGAAATAAAAGTATCTTATTGTTTTTAGGGTACCGTACCTCAAAAGGAAAAAACGGAACCCTTATAGGATCACTTCGTTGTCTGTCTGTCTGTCAGTCAATACAGTTTTTTTAGGAATGCGTGGATGAATCAAGTGGAAGTTAGTATCAAATACTTACGTCTGCGGTTTTATTTAGAGCTGTTAAAAAAATCAAGCTTCAAGTCAACGTTATCAAAAAATACAGCCATTTGTGATTTATATTTGGACACTCGCAAAGTAAATCAAAACCTATAGGGTATTAAAAACGTATAATCATAAAATTTGGCAAGAAGCAAGGTCTTGTGCTGTGACAAATAAAGGAAAAAGTCCGAAAATCGTTAATTTGAATATTTTTTCTCCCATATTTCATACGACTTATCTTTTCGTAATAGCAATGTTTGGTGCTTTCATAGTTTATAAACTTTATTTTGATGAACATACAAGCTGGTACGGAAGCTTCGGTACGCGAGTCAGATTCGCATTTGCACAACTTTTATATTATGTTGATAGCTACCTCCAGCAAAGCCGGCAACGCGAGCGACCGGCCGGCTGTATAAAGAGCAGCGCGAGTGACGCAGGCTCCCTCTTCTCTTCGAGACTTTGCGCTGTACGGACGTATTTTATTGCGTTCCTGTTGTCTTACCGCTAACTTATTGTTTTAGTTGTTTTCTTTGTAAATTCTAATAATAAATCGCCCAGGGGATTTGTAATTTTCCTTTTTAAAATTTGGTTTTATTAAAAATCCCCAATAATATGTATAATTCGAACTTTTGGTATTTGTGTACATTTCAACTGACTACATTATAACGGTTAAAAAATATATCCTTAAAACTGACTGATAAAAAACGTACGGGGCGCGAAGGATACAGAATCCTTTCGAAACGGAACACTGAAAATAAGGCTTATCAGCTTCATACATTATTATAATACTTATCTTTGTTAAAAACACTTAAGCCACACTATTCAGATTTCGAGGTTTTCCGCAAGTATTAGTGAGCTAAGCTAGTAATAAGCTATACCTATGAAATCATAACAAGTATAACATTTTTTAAATTGACTATAACGTGAAATGGAGATGCTAACTGTGTATCGCGTGATCTACATTACAATGCGCATGATGATAATGAAGATAGTACTTTTGCTAATAATAAAGATTTTTATATTTACCAAAAGTAGAAAGTAAAAGTGATCCATACCTGAAACAAAGAGATTAAAATTACGGTTATTTAGCTGCACAACATCATCCCAATATACAGAAAGACCAAACAATCCAAATAATAACTTTGTAATAGTATATCTTGGCTAGACCAAATTATAATGCTGTACCTATAGACTTAACATTAACAGTAAGTTTGCCTATAATTTAAATAAGCCCATTATCACAACTTTACTATTTCCATCTGACCCATCGTCAGTCAGTTCCCGTCTCATTAGCGTGATTCGAGCGTGGTCGCGGACAGGGCTCATGAGGTAGGATCTCTAAACGGTCAACGAAACGTCAGCAGGATAATAGTAACGAATACGTGGTATATTCATAATAATATCTAAAAACAAGTTTTCCTGACCAACGAGAGCTTTTTTCATCTGTGGCAGGCCGGGCTTGTTCGCTGAAGCTTACGTGAAATTTTGTGAAGATTGATGTTTGTTACTCTTTCACGCAAAAACTACTGAACGGATTTTGATGACTCTTTACAGTTATATAGCTTATATATCAGAATAACACATAGGCTACTTTTTATCCAGGTATCACGCGGGCGAGGCCGTGGGCAGAAGCTAGTATTGTACATTTTATGGTATTAGAGCGGTATAAATTGGAAGCACACATGCTTGTTATTGTAGAATTGATGCGCGGTTTATGGCTATGCCAGTGTATGTTTATATGTCACATTTATGTCTGGGAGATACTAGAATTCACAACGATCGTGTAGCGTTTTTGACAGTCTAGATCATTCATTGACATTGAGTGCTGCGTGTTTTGCGTTACTTTGAAGAAGTATAAAATGAGACTTTCCGTAGATCAAACGAAAACACTTCATTGTGTTACGTAACAAGGTGCATCAAACATCACTTGATTATTTTCTGAGCGGGAGTTTCACTTCTCAGATTACTAGTGCCTGGACCAAGTGAAAATGTGTTGCGTCAGTGTAATTGCTTCTATGGTGCATTGGAATGGTAACAGATTAATTGCTTCGATAAAGGGCGAAATTGCGAATTAGATTATCATCGAACCTTTTACCGAGGTCAAGCAAGGTTGTGTTGCGTTTTGCTATTCTTTCTCGATTTCCTAAATGCTTTGACGGTAACGGACTACCATTAGAAGTAGGTTAACACTCCAGTGACTAAATATATCTTTAGGCTGATCGTTAGTAGCACTTTTACGATGCCCGAGCATCCAACGCGTCTTGTGTCCCTAAATTAAAAACGACACTTGTCTTAAAACACAGAAGTAATGCGCTTATTCGGGACATAATACACAGTACCATTAAGTGCTAATTGTCCTTCCGTCGCTAACTGTGGGACAGATCGAACTTTTTGTTCCCACCTGTCCCCCAGAGGACAGAGCAAAGAGACTAATAGGAATCATACATAATATCAAGTGTTAACGAAATTAATAAAAACATAGTATAAATATTATTTATTGAAGCTTGCACCATTTCTAACAGGAGAATAGTAAAGTAGGTACTTCCATGGGATAGTCTTGATGTATAGTCGTTATTAATATGCTAAAATAACGCAGTTATTCACGAATCGGAGCATATTTTTAATTACAAAATGTCAAACTAATTATAACCTTTGTTAATCGTGTTCATTGAGTTCTTTAATTGATTATCAAATCTCACGATCATTTTGTTATGTCACCTATTAGATAACAGACTCCAATTAAAATTTATACCAAGATTAGTTTTAAATTAATGATTAATTGTGACATCAATGGTCGAAATTAACTTTTCGAATATTCAATGAGTAATATATTTTAATAGACACTTATTTGATTTTCCGCTTGCAATGATTGCCGCACGCAAGCTCATTATGTCAAGAAAATAATTTGGTGCTAAAATATATTAAAACCGATTGTTGCAAATCAGATGCAAAATGATGTGCGTAGTACAATTTAAATTGTTTTTTTTTCAGGTCAAGGGAACATAACAACATAACCTGGTTGTCGTTATGATATATTAATTATTTACCTTGAAAAGGATATTCCTACTATACTAAAGTACCAAACCTCAAATTTTGCAGTAAGAAAACGTCGGAATCAATTAAAATTCGGCTTGTTTATTTGACTGGGATGACGTTGATTGTCAATTTAAGAAGCTATTCTTTATGCATTGTGACGAAAAAGCAGGGTAACCAACCATTTGTTCATTTAACTGCTCGCGGTTTGTTGTTTACATGAAAAATATTGAGTTTTTAACATCAAACCTGATTTAGCTTGCTTACTTGCTAACGGTGGAATTTCACACCAAGTCGAGAAGTAAGCACTTGCAAAAAAATAATTTCCAAATAGGCAGAAAGAATGGAAGGAGGATTATAAGTTATAATAATGCTATTCTTTTCACTGGAAATGGGATATTTTCCATGATTTGAAAGTTTGAATGTGACCCGATATTTTGGCACAAAAATTCACCCCCAAAGACTTCATCCTACCTCAGCGTTCCTCCCATGATCATGGCATATGCAACTGTTCCGAAATATCGGGAAACATTTATTAAAAATTATGTTCGTACCCATGATAGATTCAAAATTAACAATCTTGAATAGTTATCCGAATTAAATACAATGACACAAAATAACCCTAGTCGCAACAGTTGAATATTGAAAAAAGGGTTTAGCTTGAAACATTTATATGTATAATATGTATGTATTTACAAAAAAAAGTATATTAGGAGTATATCAGTCATGTAGTTCCCATAATACAAGCTCTGCTTAGTTTGGGGCTAGATGATGCTGTGTGAAAAATGTCTTGCATTATTATTATTATTTTTAATTGAATTTGCGCATACCAGCAGAAGTGGACGCGTAATTTGGATACATTCGATCAATTCGTAAACAAAGACACAAGTGGTAAATGTAAATGCAGTTTTTATTATTTACATTCCGATACGTGGGCGAGCCGAACAACAATAACGTATAATAACTTAACCACGCAACTCATACAATTCATACATACCTGTACCAACTCGAATAGGTAAAGAATTTTTACCTACTCAATTACTGTGAGGTTCTACAAAATATCCCTGAGCTGTATTCTGCAAACAACAGCATACATACGATTCATCTTCATCAAATTCTTCATACAAGCCGGTAGGTTTAGGTTACTCTTAACTTGACCTTTCTCCAGAACGTCTCCAATTTAATCAGAGTACGTTCTACGAGGCCTTTCCCTTTCAACTATCCCATTCACGTTCGCCGTGTATATAAGTACTTGTTTTCTTAATCTTCTTTAATTTGTCAATCATCTCAACATACTTTTCTCAACTCTCGTTATCATTTGCTCCACAATGCTCATAACACGCTGTTCCTTACTCCCTCAAAGTTACACCACATATACATACATGCATATATTCACGCCTGTTTCCCGAAGAGGAAGGCATAGTGCTACGATCCTGACACACCTCTTTTCTGTAATTTACTCACATCACATTCAAGCGATATCACATCTTAAAAAAGTGTGAACACTAAGCTAGTTGCTATTACGCGTCATTACATCCTATAGATTATACGGAACAGAGAGAAATAAAGTCACATACAGAAGAAAATACAGCGAAAGGTATCGTTTTTATGAGGGTTTTTTTTATATGGATAATAGCAGAGAATCACTTCGCCAAAAGTTTAAAGAAATAAATATAATGACATTCCCTTGTCAATACATCTATGAAAATCTGATGTATATGTTCACAAAAATATTAATTTGTTTAAGAAAAAAAGCGATAATTACAATGTTAATACCAGAAATTAAGATAAACTCGCTATTGCTACTTGTAGACTCCATAAAATTGTAGATCGTTTAAAGGGCAGGGTGTACGATTTTATAACAAACTCCCAAGATATATACAAAAATTGACAATAATCAAATTTAAAAACGTAATTAAACAAAAAAATTATAAAATGGCATACTATAAAAAATCTGATTATTTAAATGATAAAAACTCTTGGGATTGAAAACGCTCCAACTCGATAAAAAATGCAGGTACCTATTGTTTTGTAAAAGGATCATTAAAAAGAATAACCAGCCTTGTTTTCTTGCCTTTCTTTTCTGGCTTGGTCGCGGAGGAACAGGCAATAGATAAAACCGACGTTTCAAAGTGATCCTTGTGATTTTAATGAATAAATGAATTTTGACTTTGACTTTGATCAATTATCCCCATAAGATATACATACTACATACATACTGATATTGACATGCTCACGACTGTACTTCCCACGGTGCATATCCTCAAATACATTCTCAGTGAGTAAATCTTTTTGAGAACGTCCTATAACGTAGGACGTTGTCAGAGACACGTCCAAACATTACATTTGGCACATGTCCACGTTTTGCAAGTAGTTAGCATTCCACGTGACAGGATGCAAGCCCATCATTGCAAGATATTAACACTGAGTACTTATTGATTTTTATAACGAATCATTTTATTGAGCATTTACTGCGTTTTTTAAAAGTGAAAAAACTTCATGACAATTACTAAGATATTTACACAATGGCCATTGTAATACGATAACGTAATAAATTCGACCATGATGAGCTTTCATAGAATTGGGAAAAGTTACTTTCACGGCGACCACCGGGGTTTAGTTTTCTTGAAAAAAAAAAACTGATTGATAATTTGATAATAAAAAACGTATATTCATCAATTATTGTATGTTTTTTTTATGTTCTCTGTAAATTGTAATATCTTTAGCTCTAAAACGTTTTGGCCCTTGGCTGTAAGTTTGAGAGGTTTTTTTAATAAATAAATACCTGAGTCTACTTGGACATTCCGGCTGTATGTATGTTTGTTTGTCCGACAATAACTGCTGAAACATTCGATCTTAATGAAACTTGGTATGTAGATAGGTTATACTAATAGATTTTGGAGTTCGAATATGACGGTCACTTAATCGGTTGGGGGGTTTTGAAACTATAGAGTTGCAAGATCTCAGTTCATTGCGAAATATACTAGTAGGTACATGGTTCGAACCGGAAAATTTCCCACTGCGGGAAAAATGTTTGAATGTTCTGCAGATATTTGTTCTGGGATATGTGGTCTGCGTGTTGTGGTACCTCGGCATTCGACTTTCTGATACCCACGAAACAGGAAACTCTAGTGTCACACCTATGTCTTGTCTTGGTGTTTATTTATTTATGTAGAGTTCATAATTATCTAAAGATTCAATTATGTAACAAAGTTGGTAATTTATGAAGACAATTCATACAAATTAAATGTATAAAGAAGAAATGTATAAAATAAAAAAAACATAACGGTCTTTGCATACGCAGTACTCGTAAAACCTTCAGATAGGCAGGATAGGATTGTTTGTGAAGATAAAAGGCAAACAAAAAATAAAAAAAGCACATGCTAGAAATAACATGAGGTGCAGAACAAGCAAATTAGCCCCTTTCTCGTGCCCTGCAAGAGCTGCAAGATAGCTTACCCAACATTTAACACAATTAAGTGCAAATTCGTTTTAATTGGCAGATCATGCGACAATTGGGTCCCAACAGTCCCAAGTCGTGATACTGCACGCTTGGGGGTCGCGTGATATGTCAACGTGGGCCTATCGCCCCATCTCAGATTCTTATTGTTTTAAATTATTTCCAACTTGAATATCCACGCTAGTACTGAGGGTTTTGTTTCTTTTTAGTGCTTGGCTATCTCACGCTTATCTAGGAGAATGAATTCAAACCTGGGATCAGCTAATCAAGACTCCCTCACATATCTGCGTTAAAGTTTTTGTATCAAAATCAGAATTATTTATTTACAAACATGATACGCATTATAAATAGTAAGGTTTATTTAATGGTAAGCGTAACAACGCTTGACTCGTCAAATATTTTAGGAAGGTACTCATTTAAATAAATGGGTACATTGAAAACTATAAAATAGACAAGCGCTGTATAAAGAGGCGTTTTAGTCAATTTCAGTCATTTCAGAATTTCAAGTCGAAATTCATTGATTACTTTTCTTTTCACCAAATATGATCGATTTTAACTAAGTAAAATCGATCATATTTACGCTGTATATTGGCGACGTAGTCAGTACGTGTAAATATGAATCCCAACAAAAACGTTACATGAAAAGAAAAGCAAAGTCTCGCAACGCAGTTCTTATATCGCAAAAAGTGTGAGATCTAATGTAAAACCAAGTCGATTAATTTATTCAGTATCTATCTATGGCAGCATCTATCCCACAACTCTGTCATAAATAGTTACCTAATTACCCGTAGTTAATGAACAACATTTTATTGTGACCGTACCAATATTAGACATCTATATTTCTTTAATATAATAACTTGGCAATCGCATGGAAACATAATCATATAAGAAAGATCTGCTATTTTAAATTTAATAGTCCTAATTGAACACAGCGTTAGCAGGCCAAATTTAGGCATACACAAGCATAAATAAAGCACCCAGAGCGCTAATATTAGGCAGATTTTGTTGCATGTAGATTCTGTTGCCGTATGCGGTTGCCAAGTTATTCTATTTATTAAAGAAATAAAGATGTCTGATACTGGTACGGCCACTATAAAATGTTGTTAGTTAACTACGAGTAATTAGGAAGGCTTCTAGACTTCTGAGGCGCAGTGGGCGAAGTCCCGTCTGAGACGCAGAAGGTTCTGCGGGTTCGATTCTCGCCGCGGGACAAATGTTTGTATGATCTACAAATATTTGTCTCGGGTCTGGGTGTTTTCTATGTATAATATGTATGTATTTAAAAAAGTATTAAAGTAGTATATCAGTCATGTAGTTCTCATAACACAAGCTCTGCTTACTTTGGGGCTAGATGATACTTTGTGAAAAGTGTCAAACATTATTTATTATTATTACTTTATCTACAACGAAGATATATTATACGGGTGTTGAAAATGTTCTGAATGGCTTTGAGAAAAGGATGGTACGGCTGTGCCTTTAGCTCGACTTGGTGGAGGCACTGCTGTGCCCCTAGATACGAAATCCTGCAAATTAAAATGCGTAACCTAAATACCGACAACCAATTTATTAATTACCTATTTACCTACCCTTTTAGTAGTATAGGACTCAAAATGGGAATAGTCATTTTCTAGGTACTCATTGATTTCGCATGAGTCAATACAAAATTGCAAAAACACAAACGTAGTTGTATAATGGAGTCTTTAGTGCAGACTTTTGAGTTTGGCAGGAATGGTATCTAGAAATACTAAATAGAAGTCACATGGCCCGATACAGTTTGTGTAAAAGTTGATACTAAGATACATTCACATTGATACCTCACTTTTTTAAATGGCATTCAGTGTTTCTAAGATTCGTACAATACACATAAGGAGCTGCTGTTGTTGTTAATGACATATCTGGCTATAAAACGTCAATTATGAGACATTTCACAACAACCGATACTCGATTAAGACTTAAATACGAATCAAAACAGCATTTTCGTCACTAATTACAACAATAAACACTCCATTATCTTAATAAATCAATGAGATATTTTTCTCGGATTTCCCATAATTGGTCTCTTAACCGATTGCGATCACACGATGTGTGGCCGTTCGCAGCCCTATGCCCAAATCTGTCGGGCGATCTCCCTGACACAGGTTGTTGAAGTAATTAGCACCGTGAAGTAACTTGTTCATAAGCTGAGGAGTTTTCGTTATTTCTTAAACTGAACAGCACTGAAAGTAGCTAAGAAACTCAAGTGACCAAAATATTTAAAATAATTATGAAAAGTAATTAGTCACCAGTCAGTACATCAATAGTTTTGTTTTCGTTTATTTTATTGCTTATTTAAAAAATAAAATTTGGGCCTTTATTACGTAGATATTTATTGATCTAGAGTAACTATTGTAAAATAATGCATGTAAATAATTAAATGTAATCATAATTACTAAATACAATAAATTATGATAATTGGGAAAATAGAGAGGCTTAAATAAATAAATAAATAATGCTGGACATTTTTCACACAGCATCATCTAGCCTCAAACTAAGCAGAGCTTGTATTATGGGAACTACATGACTGATATACTACATATATACTTTTTTTTTGTAAATACATAGAAAAACACCCAGACCTGAGACAAATATTTGCAGATCTTACATTTGTCTCGTGACAGGAATCGAACCCGCAACCTTCTGCGTCTCAGGCGGACTTTCGCCCACTGCGCCACAGAGGTCGTCTATAAATAAATAAATAAATAAATAACTATTGTATTTTGCTTTTAACCTGTCGAGTAGATCACACGCACTAATTTACCAAAAGACAGAGATTGGCTTTCATCCTCATTTTGACTTTAGCTCGATCGAATCATGAACGCGTTCGTTAAATTTTATGGTTTGCAAGTTGTTAAGCTTGTATTGCGCTTACCCTAGTATCCATATAGGTTTATACTCGTACATCCACTAATGTATCCGTAACATTATATTCTTTAAGTGTAAGTAAAGTAATTCATGTGTAACCGTTTGGTTTATAAATGATGTTTTTGAAATTTGACCTGTAATGTTTTGTTACCAATAAATTGATTGATTGATTGATTAAGTCATGTAATAAGGTAATAACTTGGAAATAATATAATATAGGCCTTAGAACTTACAAGTCTATTGTATTTTCTTCTCAAAACAAAGCGCATAAATTTCAAACACAGTAATATGGTCACAATTGATCAGTCAGAGGAAAACATGACAAATAAAGGCACTTTGAATGCTCCAACATCGGCACTGAAGCAAATAAGTTGGTAGACAATTTCAAATCGGCAATGTATTAGTCATGAAAATATCAATCTCCTAGATAGCAATAATTTCAAGACCGAAAACCATTTGACAACCCTATCCGCCATATAGTGACACCAGAGGCCTAACCACCAAGTCTTATTGCGATTCAATTCAGGCAAAGATGTCAAATCCCGCTATGCGAATGACAAACCTTTTACAACGCCATAGCGTCTTCAATCGCAAAGCAGAAAGTGACATCTTTGCCTGAACTGAATCGCTGTAAGACCTCATGGTTAGGCCCAAGGACACGGCCATAAACTAGCAATCTGGTGTAACTAAGACACTAACCCGACAGGAACCAGCACCATAATGGAATTTTATTCCGTTATATTGCATGTAGCGCCACCAATAGACGCGGTTAACATTATAATAAATAATGTAGAATTGTGTTTCTCGAGCAAATTGTAAGTACATAAAACTACTTTGTTCGAGGTGCATTACAGTGCATTACAGTGCATTATCATTATTATTATTATTATTTTTTGAGTCGGTTTGTACATAAAGTTAAAAAAAAAATGCTGGGCATTTTTCACACAACATTATATAGCCCCAAAGTAAGCAGAGCTTGTGTTATGGGAACTAAATGACTGATATACTACTTATATAATTTTTTTTGTAAATACTTAAATATTATATGTACATAGAAAACACCCAGACAAAAAGAATGCAGATTATACAAACATTTGTCTCGCAGCGGGAATCGAACCCGCAACCTTCTGTGTCTCAGGCGGGCCTTCGCCCACTCCACAGAGGTTGTCAAATAATAAAAAGAAGCCAAAAGGCATCTCCTTGCTTAATCCAGAACAATAAATTAAGCCATTAGAAAGCGAACGCGTTCCTTTATAGTCTAGGGTAAAAATAAAAGTTAATTTCAATAAACGGTTTGCTTGAGGATTTCGCAATAAGAAACTTCATCAATGTCTAAAAAGTTCTATAAAGTCGACATTGAGCTTTTTTGAAATGCAATTCCTTAATTGCGTAATCTGTGTCCAAATTCGGCGAAAGTGAAGAATCTCACGACTAATGCTAATGTAATACAAGCTTCATAATAGAAACGATGCAGTGTAGAAAGCAAGCATTATTTATTATTTATGATCGTCAAAATCCATTGTTGGATGTGCTGAGTGATTTACAATGACGCCCGTCGTGGTTGTCTACGGTTAATTATAGATAATTTATAATGACTATATATGATTTGGGTTTAATGTGAATTCGTGACTGCTTCCTTTGATTCAACAACAATGCTGACGATGTCGACAACACAGATGGCACAACATCGTCCCTATCCCATACAAAATGTTTTCTCCTTCCACTTTCGTCTATCAGCAATCATTTCAGTACTCACCACCCTTGCCACCCTTTCTCCACTCGATCCATACATTTTTTCTTCAGCCCTTCTCTACTCTCATGCCTAAATTCATGTATAACACTCTTCTGGTCATTATAATATTTTCCTGTCTTCATGACTTGCCTTTACCACGCTAACTTATACTCCCTAACTTTTCCAACACTTTCAGGCTGCCTCTAATTTGTCAGTAGGACAGTTATTACTATCAAATATTATGCTTTCAGGCATCTGAAAAAGTTCAACCAGATATAATATATTGCTACTGTTTCTGCCAGCATGTAATTATCAAAGGCTCATAACGTAACAGGTATGTAAGGACAAGTATAATTCTGGATTTAGCTCATTATACTTTCAAAATCCAGTTCTCTTCAATACGTCTCGCGACGTTCATTGCAATGCAGATCAGCATTTGATTATGGGTTGGTTTCAAGATCTTCTTTGCTGCATTGTATAACTGGTAACTTGCTATATCAAGATCGTAAAACTACGAGGTAATTAAATAAGATAACTGTATTAAGCATAACTTTTCCCATAACTCTATCTCGTCAAAGAAATGCCCTAGTTCCGGCAGTGGGAACACTATAGGTGACCTAGGTATACCTTCAAAGGGAATGGAACTGAACCTTATGTCTAATTTTATGGTCTAATTTTTAAAGTAGACCATAAATTTGAGGCTTTTAAAACGAGGCTAATTGCAGTGAACTCGCAAACTCAATTACTCCTAAATCTCAAACACGTCTAGACTTCCTCCCGCCCACTTTCTATCGAATGTGTCAAAGCATAAATCGCATTGCATCATCCAATTTCGTGTAGTAATTAAACTGTCCGAGTCAAAATTAAGTTGCTACTTTAAAATAACACTCAATTAACTTTTTTTTTAAAATATGCCCTGACTCTGGTACTCCCTTTTTGTGCGTATCAATAACTACGAGTACCACGGTACCACAACGCTCAGACACGGAACAAATATCTGCAGAAATTTGTCCCACAGCAGGAATCGAACCCGTACCTCTTGCGTCTCTTGCATTATAAGGTCACAGATGATGAAACTGAATTGATTCCCTACAAATCCTACACTGAAGCCTGAAGTATATGTAGCCAAAATTTAGCTATCATTAACAATAATGAACTCACCTGAAAGCTGGTTTTATTGCTTCAAGCTACCGTGTGTGTGGTCTAGAGAGAAACGATTAAAAGTGCAACAAATTAACACTGTCCATTTCGCGTGGCTACACAGCTATGCAGAGAATAGCTCTTAAACTCAATACAGATCATCGTCATAAAAAAATAAAGAAAATACTAGCTGTTGTCTGCAGCTTTGAACGCGTATATCGTATTTTTTCTAACAAACCGATACTTCTATACAAACTTTCACCTCCTTAAAATATGAAAATCCAAAAACCCTTCTAACTACAAAGAACTTTTCCCCCCGTTAAAGTTAAAATAAAATACCCTTTCTTAGCGGACGTTATCAAATAAACCTATGTTCCAAATTTCAGCTTTCTAGACTTAGTAGTTTTGGCTGTGCGTTGATAGATCAGTCAGTCAGTCAGTCAGGAAAAGTAATTTTATAAATTAAATTTATTTGAACCCAAAAACACAAACACATGGTTAAGTACTGGGTCGATATTAGTATTTAACTATCTGTTAAGTCGATATTATAGAAAAAAGAGCCTATTGAAAAAATATATGTTGCTTGGGGTAAAAAAATACCTATTTTGACCCCAAACAACATATATTTTCCCCCTGTCTCAGCTTAACGCAGCATGGTATTAGCACGTTGCTGTGCTGGTTTTCAGACAGGGCCTTTTGTGAAAACACAAAAAACATCGTTATTATATTTGTATCAACATTTTGTGCACGTCCAATATCCATGTTTCGAGCTGGTCGCGTCTTCTGAGAGTCTTATCAAATATAGATACTGAACTATATTTTTGGTTTAACCTAATTAAGTACATAGGTATTACTATGAAGAAACCTGTAGGCAGAACATGCAAAAAAAATCCCGCAGAGGGAATTGAATCCGCTACTAGCACGCCTGGCTACCGAGGTCAACGCTATCATTAGATAGTTTTTTATCTGTCATGTAACATTTAGAATTGAAGAAAGAGAGAATTGAGATAATTATGTGTTTGTTATATCTTATTTCTCTCCTTCTTTGAATTTGCTTTAGCGGATATCTCCTTGGTCTGTGCCTGTGCCTGTGCCATTGTGTGCAACAGGAATCCAGCAGCCAATAACAAATCATAAGATTCGAAAGGCGATTGCTTTCGTACAACTTTTTGCTAATTTTATTGTTTTCATTAAAGCGTTTGATTAAAATTTAATTAGGTTTGATGTTTATGACTTTCGAAAGGCGGAAGGTCAAACTAGAAAAGTAGGAAATACCTGAATTACCTGAAGTATAAAACTTTATCATAAATTTCAATAAGTAGGTATATTAAAGGCGCAAACATGTGCAGAACTAGCACTCATTGCGGGCGAAAAATCATTGAATGAAAACTTACATACTCGTATCAGCATAAAAAAAATGCGACAAATTTAAAATATAAAACAACAACGTTATTTATTAGAGTACATAATATAATGAGTAAGTCTTCAAAGTTTTCACAATTAAGTTAGGTCAGAAGTATTTTTACAAGCAGTATTTTAGAAGTAACTTTGGCATTTTTTAACAAAAAAATTAGTAAAAGTCTTGTTTTATTACAGAAACAACACGAAATATGATGAATTATAACACTTATGTTTTAGTCACAAACAAGACCAACTTTGTTAAAAATAAATTAATAGCTAAAATACATTTTCAAAAACAAGCATTTTACCTGCTTATTCCCTAAGAGTACGAATTAGTCCTCTACTAGGCGCCTGCCGTGGACTCGCTATCTGTACGAACTAGTCCCAGATTATCCTCGTGTGCATTTGCTTTATTTAACGCACGCGAGGATAGTCTGGAACTAATTTGTACAGACAGCAAGTCCACGCAGGCGCCTAGCAGAGGACTAATTCGTCCCCTTAGGGAATAAGCAGGTTTAACCATGAGACCAGCAATCATGTCATGGTAAAACACAAAACAAGCTATCATACTAAAATGCGTACACAAAATTTCGTGTGTCTGCTGTTGATCGTTGAAGAGTTCCTTTTTCTGGAGCTAATGCTGGATGTTGATTAAGGTTATGCTTACCATAAAAATTCATTGTCATCGAAACTGAACCAACATGTAAAAATTCAACTCCATAGGATAAGAGGAAGTGGTTCTAATTCAGCTTGCAAGATATGACCTAAACAAACAAACAAACAAACTAACATACAAACATTGCAAGTTAAATAAAAGCTTGTATAAAATACCCAGCCTTTCCATATTACCAGCAGTCCCCAAGTCTGAACTGTATTATTATTACCTATGCCGGTCCAGATTATACAGTTTATGATAACATACCATAAGGTCCACAAGCTTACGACACACTTCGTGCTCCGATTTGGCTACCGGGTTCGATACAAAAGACAATGCATTGTTTTAATCTAATTTGTTTGCTTTAGTGCCTACCATCTCTTAGCCTTTCGCTCAGTTATGCAAACAATGAATAATTTTAGAATTTCAAGCCGTTCGTGCAATAAAAACTACTTAACATTTAGAAAAGCTAACGAGGTATTCAACGTTTTGTAAAGGTAATGTACGTTTTTTTAGAGTTCTGTAGTCAACAAGGAACCCTTATAGTTTCGCCTTGTCCATCCGTCTGTATGTCTGTCCGCGGCTAAGCTCAGAGACTCTTAGTAATATAAATCTGTAAATTAGCAAATTAGCACTTTTTCGGTGTGATTAATTGATTACAAATTCAAAATAATTTTGAAAAAATAAATTTCGGGTACACTTAAAGTGGGTATGTTTTTTTCTTGTCTCTCATTGGCATCGTTGAATAGGGCTTTTAAAAATATTGTTGATGGGTGAATATCATTTTTCAATTGAGGGATCCATTTGCGAAATATTAGGCTTTAAGTGATAATTTTTGTTAGATTTAAGTGTTCCCCCTGTCAGCTTAACGGTGGTTTTTGGATATGTGAAAAAATCACGCAGTAGTATATATAACGAAGTTAAAATAAAAACTATCACAGCTAAAAGCTTTACAAGTTAACGAACAGTCGATCAACTTATAAAATGAACCTGGAGAAGTAGAAAGGATAATTTCGTACAAATTCCATAGAAAATTACTGAGATAAAATTATTAGTTGCGTAAAACAGGTAGTAAATATAAGTTTATGGGCAACTACGGAACCCTACACTGCGCTACTGTGACACGCACTTGGCCATTTTTTTTTTGGATTTATGATAGCCCAAAATTATTACCACACTAGTCTGTTATATAAAGTCAAGTCGTCCAGTCTCATATAATTCACGACAAGAAAAACCGAAATCTTGGTAATACTTTGACATTTGTTTCACGAGTTGCAGTTAAATTTAACTAGAAAACAAATTTGCCTTTTGCTTCTACTTATATAAGGATCTATTTAATGTTTTTGAACTAACAGCGATATGGTAGTGATGTAACACTGCAATATATGACTCAACCGAACGATATTAAACTAACATTTGTAAACCTAATGCGATTATCTAATATCGATTACTGAACCTCCCACGCTTACTGTCACATATCAAAGACGCTTGCGCACAAACATGAAACTTGACAAAACAAATCAAGTGATGTAGGTGTATCGATCATCGATAGTTTACAAACGACCTATGCCGTTCACTTTCAATTGTTTCGATTTATTGTCATGCTAAGTATGTTGAATAATATTTGTAAGCACGTTATCTATTCAATTGTGTTGTCAGAAAAGATAAAGTTAGATATCTAGGATTTTAAATGAATCTTTTGTAATGATGACAGGCTACTGTCATAAAATGTTTGAGATTACTATATAACATCTTTATTACCTGCGTGGATTTATTGTAACGAAAGTCGATGGAAAAAGAAAACAATAACTGTAAAATCATAAAGTCAAGCAAAGGTTGAAAGCTTTACCAATGCACCTGTTTAATATTCAACACGAAAACCGAGTCGACTACACAGTAATGGATTCAGCTTTATATTAAACAATTGATATTTTTGCCTCCTGTGATCAGCATAAATGACTTGACATCTACAAACCAAATCTTTGTTATCCTTCACTTTCCCATCTGAATTTAACATGACGCATACAACATGGCCGACCGATTAAGACGTCGCGGTGGTATCACGGAACTCAAAAACAATAAAGATCGAGATAAATGTCTCGATTAAAATAATCACGGTGACCTTTGCGTACCCGATCCGTCATTGGTATATCTCTATATTCATGGGGTACGGTAAAAATGACGTACGTCAAAAACCGTAAAAGGAACGGACTGGCGGGCGCTGACAGAAAAATTACTAGTGCTCTTGCGCATTCGATCCATTGTTTGTACGAAAGAGATGTATTGTGTACGATTTCACTTAATTCCGATGTTGCTAAGTGACTGACTTGATGATTTATAGCATTGCGTTACGAGAAAATTACTGTCGAAAATTATGTACGAGATGAAAATATTGAAAGCTACCTACCTGTATGTTCAATGAAAGAGAAATTTCAATCAAATAACTTCAATAACTCCCAGCTCTAGGTGTAATTTTCATTATAATATTAGAAATTCACATTATGAGTTATTAATGAGATATTGCGTATTGGGCCTGGATTAAGTACGCTACATATCAAAATTTAAAAAAATAAGAAAACTATTATCATATATACAATTTCATAAAAAAACAATAATTTGAAGGTAAATACAATCAAACTAAAATTTTGGTTTATTAAATATACATCTATTTGGAGAACGGACACTTTCCCCATTACAGACTTAGCTGCAACTACTTATAGTTGACATACTGATAAATCAAGTCCAAATTAGCTTTCAATAAAGCGCTTTTATAACGGCGATACAAAACAATCTAATCCAGATAACAGACAGACATAAACAAAACACACTTTCACATGGCGATTAGCAATGAAAACGTAAATGTCAATCCGAACGCATTTATTTGTTGAAGTTATTTGTACGGCGATTTCCTTATCTCCACTTTCAGGTGCAAATATGGCGTGTCTTATCGGTTAATAAATAACTTTGACGCTTGCACTTTCTATTAGGGTCGTAAATTCTCAATATATTTTATGGTAAGACGATATTTTCTTGGTTATATAGCTGTCTCGGTCCTGACTGACTCTTAGCTGAATAAGCCTGCATAATTTACCAACACAATATTAAGACAACTCAAACTCCAGTAGTGAAATATTACGGGAACCATTAGTGGTCAGCAGGAATTGTATTTGTAGATAAGAAAAGAAAGTTAACTTCGTACATAAGGACTTATCAATAAATTAAACAACAAAAAAAAGAAAAGATAAAAGTTCTACAGAAAAAAAAACGATGTTTGAAAAATTCTTTAATAAAAAACGTGTGTTCAAGAGAAACCTACAAAAGAATGGACAATAAATAAGACGACACGGTCAATTTGTTTTACAACAAACAAATTGCTATCGTAAAACAACTCAATAATACCAATTTTGGGGTCCCAATTAATAATGAAGCTGTTTACGAAGACAATCACTGTAAGCGTATCGACGAGATTGGGAATGAAATAACTTTGTAATATGTTCCGAGCAAATGATCATGTGGGATTCAGCAAATACTGCAATTATAGATATATTTCAGTTTTATGTAATCCTGTACCAAATTCCAAACTTACTAAATAACTATAATTTGTGTGCACAATACGTGCCAATAGTGCTCAGTGCTGAATATAACAAATTATGTAACTATAATTTGTTCATTTCAATATTTTTTTTATTATCAAACAAGGAGGTTGTTTGATGTTTACGATTTGATCCTTATAACATTTATCTAATAATAATTATTTGTACAGGTAAGGTTGGTTAACCATTAGGCAAACCATTAGGTGAAACGATGCCTAATTAGTTTCTATCGATGTTGTAAATTTCAAAGAAATACAGCCGGTATGACTTTTCCAAGGAAATGAATACGAATTACAGCTGATAATCAAGAACATAAAAGTCTATTGCAAGATAGGAACGATATTTATGGATTTTACTGGCCTAAGCTTTTGCGGATATAATAAAACAGACTTCGGAGATGACAAGCGTCGAGCTCATAAAAATGTAGTGGAGAACATTATTTAGTGATTTGTATTTATAATGACCCAGCGCAGCGACCCGACGAATCTGAATTTTTGAGTTTTTTGTTAAAGCGCACGGTGTTCCTGATCTCTGAGAAAGACCAAGAAAGTGCCATGATGATCAATAAAATTTCAGTTATTTATATTGCACATAAACCAAGCCAGTCCGTCGAATATGCAGCAAATCTATTAAAATAAGTGGAGGTTGCAGGAAGAGAAGAGGCCAGAGACGTAACACAACGGCTATCGTAAATCGACGGCATCAATGCATCTGGCGACGATTGTTACATTATGCGTGACGTCGTCGTATGCTCATCTATTGTTTAAGACAATAGTGGGACGTGTGAGACACTAAGGGTATAGAGAAATGAAAACATCTGAGCAGAGAAAGCAAGTGTAAACATAGTACATTTAATTATTTACTAAGTGAAAAAACCCCCTACATAAACTTTACGACCTTGCCGCGCTCCCAAAAATATTTAAACAAATATTTGTGAAATAACAAAATAGAATAACATTTTGTTTGTGAATGAGATACTTTGTCACTCTGCTAAGTAGTATTACAAATTGGTCAGTTATTTAACCAATCCTTAGAATCAATCACAGTCATGTTCAAGTATATGGTTAAAAACAGCAGTTTTTATACTGCAATTCTTGGAAGAATTTTTGGAATGGTTAGCCTGTTGCTTTCCATGAGTTCAGGATAACTGATAATATTATGGTTGTTCACCATAATATCAGTTATCCTGAACTTATCTAGTTAGATCTAAATGCCATTACAGCATAGAAAGCAAGAGCACTTGTCATTTCGCAAATGAGTTTCGTTCATCATTTAGAAAGCCAGGTAAATTGAATTAATGTTGTTGCTCTGGGTTTGATAAATCTACTCCAGGTTAGGGTTACCAGAAAACCCTACCAATTCGGATATATTAAAATCAGATTTGTTTAAATTTTAGCATCTGGATTGAACTTCTACTGTCTGCTGATGTTGATGTTGAAGCTAAAATCGCAAAATAATATTACACTGGCAAACAGAGTTAATGTTTATATTAATATGAACTACCAATGAAGTGCATTCGGTAAAAAAGTTTGACTGAGCTAAAAATGTATTAACCGCGTGCCCCGAAGCGGTTTTCAAAGAATGCTTGAACTTTTCCGTCTAGTCGATTTGACTAGACGGAAAAGTTCAAGCATTCTTTGAAAACCGCTTCGGGGCACGCTATGGAGACTATGGAGTTTTCAGTATTTATTTATGGTAACCCTATATCGGGTGATAGTAATGGTAAATACTAGTTTGTTAATGAAGTTTAATGGCTTTACATTAGTTTTAGGCTTGGAAGTGTTAGTTTCTAATAACGTTGACAAAGTTGTTAGTAATAGTCAAGAATTTGAAATCATAGCTTGATACCTGCAGTAATTATCAACCCAGATGAGGTTCGAACCCGCAACTTTCCCCTACATATAGAGTTTCGCTACCACTACGCCACTGGATCGAATCTCTTGGATTGTTGAACTTAAAACTTCTTTATTTACTTGATTCCTATGATATAATAAATAAATCCATACATTTGATGACATAAGCAATTGAAAGACGATCACGGGACAGGTTGTAAGTTTATCGAGCAAGGCAAACTTCAGGAATTTCCGAACAAAATATCCAATGTGTGCGAGTAACATAAAAAAAGAAAAAAATAAACAAAGAATATAAAGTTACTTGACACAAAATTTACAAAAAAGAGACCACAGTAACACAACCTGTGCCTAGGCACTAAAATAGGCATTTTTATGATATCCACTCCGCGAATCTGTGGTTTCAGCATACTCAAAAGGCTTACAATGCTCTGCGGGTCCAATTCAATAACGCTTTCAGGACGCTGTTGTGGTTCCCGAGCTTCTTTCGTGCTTCAGGCATGTTCGCAGATGCGCGCACCGATACATTTGAAACCTTCTGGCGAAAAAAAAATGGCCCACTGCTAAGCAGAGTGCGCGTAAGCAACAACATCATCCTTAAAGAAATAGCTAACTATAATGCATGACCTCTGGTGTGGAAGGTCTCGCAAAGGACGAAATCTGTCTAAGTTATTGAGTACTAAGACAGATTAAACAGATATAGAGGTAATACAACACTTTTGGACTATGTTGTCTTAATATTGTAATTGTGACGAAAACATGATTTTTTTTATATAAAGTCTAAGATCTACTCTTAATTTTATGGAAATAATGCTCTATTCGTTTTATATGTGAAGTATGTGCACCGTATTTTTTTCATCAGTCTTGATGCCTAAGTGATGTGATAGAATTTTGTTTCACCTAAGGCCTTCTTACCAATAAATCATGTGAATATCATCGACATACCTGAAACAATACATGACATTTTATTAACAACTTGTTTTGCGATAAAACAAAAAATAAATCTATTTGATATACACATATTATTATTTATTGTACATGTTATTATTATTCACTCCACCAAGAACATCAGGAAATGCACAAGCAAAGGAACAAGTTCTAATTATGCCCCACCTATTTACAAACAAGCGTTACTTCATACGCATACAAGAAAGCTATGACGCAACTAAACGTATAAACAATTGGTTGTAGAGGCCCATTAAAAGACAACAATCATCATCAGACTGTAAAAGTCTGATGCTGGACATAGGATTCCAGGGCTCAGGCCAGCTCCACCCATTGACTTCCCGCAACCTATTGCGGGAAGAAAACCTATCGAATAAGATGCCATAGGTCCATCGGGTCCTTCCATTGCGTCGTCTGTATAGTAGTCGCCATTCGAGAATCTTTCTTCCCTATCTGCTGTTAGTTCTGCGAGCTGTATGTATGGCTTGTCTATTACCATTTCAACTTGCTAATTCAGAGAGCTAAATTGGTGACTTTAGGTTCATCATGAACCGGAGGGCAATCTTGTAAGTCAGTTCGAACTATGTCTGAACCAGCTGAGGCATTGCTGACTTGAGGTGAAGACGCATGTTAGAGCATTCCAGGAAATATTTGGGACGAGTACCTATATATTTTGATTATTATAAGTACTTCCTTTTATTCTTTAAATGAACTACATTTATTTGTTTTAAGACACATAAGATAGATATGCATGAAGTTTCGAAAATATAACTTTTGAAACTATCATGGTTTTGTACATAATTTTTACTAAAAACGAGATATTTACCATGATTTGAGAGTTTAAATGTTTCCCGATATTACCAAACACAGGAATTTCATTAGAGAAGATGGTTTTCAATTATCTGGAGTCTGGAATTCTGTGGTGAGATTGTGCAAATATCGAAAAAACATGATACCAGTTGTGCGTCAGGATACTGTTAGTGTTGTGTGTCGGAGCCGAGATGCACATGATCTCATGATATCATGAGATGTACTCGAATGTGATAGTGGAACCGGTGATAGTGGTATTTTTCGCAATAAAAGAGTGAGAAAGAGGGTAGATCGATTTGTCTGCCACTAACATTCATAATCCGCAAAGACTTCAGTTCCTCCCGTGATCATGTTACATGCAACTGTGCCGAAATATCGGGAAACATTCACACTCACAAATCATGGTAAATATTCATTTTTTTGAAAAAATTATGACTTTGATTATGTTTACAGTCCCATTACTACCACAGCTACGCCCCCTAAAAGAGTGGGGGGAGCGAGTTCAACATAT
The DNA here is from genome assembly GCA_958496245.1 of Perizoma flavofasciatum. NCBI lineage: Eukaryota > Metazoa > Arthropoda > Insecta > Lepidoptera > Geometridae > Perizoma > Perizoma flavofasciatum. Next base: position 2,916,883 of record OY292425.1, on the reverse strand, counting down.
ACATCTGCTACGGGCGTTACAACAAGAATACGGCTTACCTTAGGGAATGGAAAACAATCACCATCGCCCAGTGACATCTGCAATACCTGGGGAATAATGATGCGTTGTCTGCTCTTTTTTTTATTATTTTTTAATTCATTTTTTAGCAAGAACACTCATACCGGAAAAGTTACACCTGAGCAGAATTATTTCTCGAAATTTTTAATGAATACAAACTTTTTTGTTAAAACCTGTCGTCGCTGTGTTGTACCGGTTTAGCTATAGCTTAAATTCAACTTGCAACTGATAAAACAGTTACGTTGGTCTATGACTAATGAGCCGCGATACGCGATAGCGGCTGTTGTCTCTACCAATTACCTGCTCCAGTTTGCTTGGATCGGTGTACCTGATGTTATTACACCGATTCTTGGATACAGTAATTACATAAAGGCTACATTAATAAACATTTTACAAATCTAATATTACGCTACAACATTTTTTAGAATTCAGATCGAATAAAACACCAATTTTACATAATTTTCCAATACAGATAATATATCACCACAGATCCTCTTGAGGATATCACTACTTGTCAAATTCATTATGTCAAAGTCCAAGTAGGTTGTATACTAGAAATCTTAGACTGCCTATCACCTGGCTAATTGATGCTCCACAGTGCACACTGAGTTTGTTATTCACTTGTTTTGGGAAATCGTTTGAGTTCTTTGTAGAGGTAATTTGTTTTTTGAAAAGCGTGTAAAATAGCAGTGGTGCTATTTTGTTGTGGAATAAGAAATCGGCAGGCGACACCCATTAGCGCTTAATATTCTAATTAGAAAGTGGTTAATAAATTTGGACCCAGCATCAGCTAGATCCATTGCAAAATGCATTAAAGCATTAACAATTAAATGCGAATGCATGGGTTCGAGCCCAACTTTGTCAGAATGTTTGGTACATCTATACTAATATTATAAAGTAGACTTTCTAAATAGACTTTCTGCCTGTCCTATCAAAAATATGAGAGTTTCACAGAATACGAAGAGTTTCAAGAACTACTAACGCCAAAATGTTTGACATTTCTAAAAATTCAAGTACCCAGCTCTTCTGTGTGGATGTCATTTAAATCATTGTAATCGTTGCCCAGTAGACTTCAACAAAGATATCTAAAGCCTATGTACCTATACAAGTAAGTAGGTACTTCAGTAATAATAACCATTGACAATGATAACAATATAAAGGTCATCCCACACGGCAGCTAAATGGCAAACATCATTTAATACATCTCGCCAAAAGATACATTAAGTGCCTACATTATGGTAGTGATACTGTACTCGTATATGTATTGTACACAAAAATATATGAACTTCCGTTTTGAAAATCGAACGGAGGCTGCGCGGCGGTCATCTTGCATGAGCGATACTATTTAATTTAGAAATAACCAAAGAAACTCTGTTCCTATTTAGATGCGAGTTGGGTATCCAAAAGTGTCGGCCAATCAACACTAAGTCCAGAAGTTTCCGTACATTTTGGTACCAGGCGGCGAATCAAGCAATTCAAAGGTACGTGGAGTTTGCCACCATCTTAGTTTAGATGCGCAAACAAACTCAGGTTTTATATCTATATTCTATTGAACTTCGTGCCTCATCCGACTGTTGGGCATAGGCCTTTCTTAGTTTGTGCCATCCAACTCGATGTCGCATCATCATTACTTGGTATGTGTACAATAACTTAAGATATACCTACATACCAGGATACAATAAATATGATCGCTGCTGTGTGTAACGACCTTAACAAACCAGTAAACAGGAAGGGCGTAGTGCTGTTTAACTAATCCGTCAGGACATTGATAATAACGTTTCCACATTGTAATTCAATTTTGTGTCGTTTTAAACCAACTTCAAAAAACAGTTTCTCATGACTATATTTTTCTGTTTATAGTTTGAATTCGCATGGCTTTACTGTGTAGGTAGAGCACTCTCTATCACTATTCTGGAGTGAATAAAAAGATAGAACAAAATAAGGAATTTTATACACAAATATTAAAAAACTAGTAAAAACTACTGAACATTGCAAATATAAGATGTAGAAATTCGAGCGCAAAGTTACTATGGAATTTTATTCCGCTGCAAAATAGGAATATCAAAGTATCATAATAAAATCAGTCCTTTAGATCATTGCACACCCACATTCAAATTAAATCGGGTGGGTCCAATAACACTCGTTATATTATGGGACATTCCGAGTTTCCCTGCATCTGATAATCGTACAAACTGAAACTTGATCCCGGCTTCGATTTCACGCGGATAACCAGCTATGATTAAAATATCAATGCGCAGCCTTTCACTGTGATTGTATGCAAACTACTGTGTCATTTAAATAAGCGGTATGCATTTCCCTCGGGCAAACGGGCGGTGAAAAATACGTGGGCTATTTGATACCTACTACAAATGGGAAAGGAAGGCTCTTGAATGGCGATCACGAACCAGACGCCCCATTATCCGATGGACCGATGATTAAAGATTGCGGGAAGTCAGTTGATGGTAGTGGCCGAAGATCGATTGTCATGACATTTTTAGGGGAGACCTATTTCTAGAAGTAGACTTCTACAGGCTTTTTTTGATGATGACTGCAAATGAGCTTCTACAGCAAGGTACGATTTGAATGTCGCTGGTTCGTATATCTTAGACGTACTCCAATGTGTACACTATTAAATAAATAAATAATACTGGACATTTTCACACAGCATCATCTAGCCCCAAACTAAGCAGAGCTTGTGTCATGGACACTACATGACTGATTTACTTATATACATTTTTTGGAAATACATACATACATGTTATACATAGAAAACACCCAGACCTGAGACTAATATTTGCAGACCATGCAGACATTTGTATCGCGGCAGGAATCGAACCCGCAACCTTCAACGTCTCAGGCGGACCTTCGCCCATTGCGCCGCAGAGGTCGTTTTATTGTTCCTACTACACCCAAACTAACCCATAAATTGATAAATTTGGGTATTTTGGTACCCGTGTTTATCACTACCTCATTGAATAGAAATAGTAATGTTTGAGAATGTGTATATTTTTTTCTCTAAGATTAGAAAAAAAAAATCTTGCAAATTTTAAACCTGTTTATTTTTTCCATCTTTTATTACAGTATACCCTAGTGACTTGTGGCCACAATCCATCATTCTTGAAGTCACGCAAATTGATTGCAAAAAGTTTAAAATCGAATATGAATAACAAGAATATTGACGATTAGACAAACAAACAAAGAAACGACCTCTTATGGCAAACACATATATGAGCTCCTGTCACAGGTAAAAACACCTAAGGAATAAAATTCACAAGGCAACAAATGTTATTATTTCTAAACAAATATTTGTCAATAGCCCGCGGTAATAGTGTATGAATTTAAGATAATTGTATGAATGAAACGGCTTTTCATCATGCAACGATATTCTTTATTGAATTGTTTTTCTTATTATATGAACATAAATACCTTGACTTTTGCTAATGCAGTATGATTTTAAATGAAATACGTAATTATAAAGACTTGTTTCTCACTATTGTATTTTTATGAATCTGCGTTGATCTGTATCTTATAGATCCCTAATAGTTATCATTTTTTTAAACAAAGTTGCCTAAAACAATGCCTAAGTGTTATGCAAGTACTAAACACTAAGAACAATAGATTTAAGGCGGCTAGGAACAACCCTTTCTCTTCTGGCCGGTCCAGCTCAAATCAAATGACCAAGATCTCAAAATATGACAGTAGCAGACTGACTCAGGATCTGCATTCCGAATTCCCAGCATGCCTAGACACAATCTCGCTTTCACTGCGATGATTCTGATAGGTTGGTACTCATTGCATAATGAAAGGAATGCCATGAATCATGCGCCGGCGTGTACGAATTCTTCAATGGATTCTGTGTTAGCTGATATTGAGATGAGTTGCGTCATATTAAATTACCTATTTGGAGCAAGGGAATATAGTGTATTTGTATTGTTGATTTTCTAAATCAAATAGATAGAGAGAATATTTTTTATAATACTAAATAAGTACGTGTCATGCTCTACTAGTTCCTTGTGAAATAAAATGTTTTTTGGCAAGGAACTGATTGGATGCAGATGATTTTGCATCGATTACTGCAGAAACATGTTTTATTTTTGTAATATAAGTTATAAGATATTTGAAAAATTTGACACGACAAGAAATATTTAAATAGGAATTACTACAAATAAAAAATAATAATTGTGGCTTTCAAAAATGAACAAAAAATCAACACACAATTTTTCAAACAGCTCGATACCATGATATTTATGGATACAGGTCTACCCACATGTATCACAGTGTAACGGTCACGGAAGGTAATTAAAATTTTCTAAAAACCTATGATTTTTCCCTAACCTCTCTGTGCTCCGTACCGTGTCGGCCCCGTTCCGTGCCCACGAAAACGGATCTTTACTCGAAATCAAGTTGAACCAAAAAAACTTAACCGACTTTACAACGCAAGAAACATTCCGCTATTTATTTCGTTGTTATGAATAAAACATTTTGCCAAAAGAGCCCTCCTTCGAATACGCACGCCTTATAAGGAGTGCAAGCTCGATCATTTATCATTTTGTACTGTGCAGGAAAAAGTGAATTGAAAATTCTAAAGCTCATGTTGCTTTTTTTTGGTATGAGGTGTCGGATTCTTCGTGGCTTGTTGCGTATATTTGGAAGTGAATTATATACCTACATGGCTCAATTCAGTTTTGTTGCTATTACCTTACTATTTATATATTCAAATTGTTTTAATAAAACTGAAAACCTCTAAATTAAACACACGAATAGTGAAATTAGAATAACAGTGAAAAGGCCTTCGATTTAACGGTTTGAGGTATGTTAAAAATAAATACGAGTATATTTTCACCTCACCTGTACGTTTGATTGTATGGATATCTTGTCTGTATGTACTTCCGTAATTTCACAGTAACTACAACTGACAGCTTGTCGGATTAGCCCAGTCAGTAGCTACGAATACCTAATATTATTTTGTATTTTTTTATAGGTACCTAACTAAAAAAACCGGGCTTTTTTTGTGGCACGTTAGACTACTGGTGTCTATTACTGTGTGTAGACAAATATCATAATTCTGCAGAAAGGAGAGGAAGGCCAATGTTTTTTAACAGTTTTTGTATACGACCTAAATCCTATTGATATTTGCGTCATTTGAAATATAAAAAAACCCCATCGCAAATTTTGTTTCATAGTGTTACAGATATGTTCAACACAACAAATAAGAGTGAAACCCATGTTGCAGGGTAAACGCCAGTTTTAGGGTAAGGGTTAGCGCCAGAGCGCTATAAGTCACTAGTGAGTTCATACCCAGGTCAGAACGCTTGCTAAATAAAAATTACATACGCATGCCAGCTTAGACTTGGAACAAAGTTTAATTGGACGTGCTTTCACCATCCATAAGGCTGATTCATAGCATCTTCTATTCAGGTTTCTCAAAATTTAGTATGTAGGTACTTGTCAATATTATACCTAGTTTCCTAGACTCAATACACATGACAATATGATAAAATGATTTACGTAGTATTTAAAATAGGTAAGGGAATAATAATATTACCAAGTAACTGGTACAAACTTGACTATTTGATTAGATACTCATTGTAGTCCGTATTCAAAAGGTTTAAATCATAAACATCATCAGATCCTGAGCCACTATTGGGAAAGGCACAGCCGGCTAGGCAAATGCAATAAACAAGCAGATAAGTATTTTAGAATAAAGGGCATTATTACATGAAACTGTGTCATAATAGAAACCGATAAATCGATTTCAACACAAAAGTACAAAGAATATCGACACTCGAAAAGTGATTTGCGAAATACTGATAGTTTTCAAAAGGTCAGCTATGATTGAAATTGATATAAGGGACCTATCAGCAACACTTGCGCCTAACTAAGGTCAAGTGGAGTGTTTTATTTTTTTTATCTAATTTGCGTTTTGCCGAAAACGGAACCCTTTTAGTTTCGTCAAGTCTGTATGTCCAATCGTGTGCCACACCCCGTTTCTAGCTCAGTTTAAAGCGAATCAAGGAAAAATATTATATGCAGACGTGTTTAACAAACCAAAAAAACTAAAAATAATATATAGCACATGTAATGTTGGGAATTATTATTGTTTTTTACTGCTTTCTTCCGCGTGGGGTACCATTGAAGAGGTTTTTAAAAAATCCGTTTGAGATGTACATTATAATTTTTGATACTAAGGCCTGATCCAGTTAATATTAGGCTTCAAAGTTGTGTTTCAACTCCTCTATCGTCTTATTCTTGAGTCTTAGAAACTACCAACGAAAACATACAATGAAAACTTCGAAGCCCTAACATAGCGGGTCTGGAAATTTATTTAGAAACGAGTGCTTCCCCGTTCGACTCAAGATTTTTGTACCCAATAGGTATTCTGCTCCGTTCGACCCAAAACATTTGATTCAAGTTACCCTTTGTACCCAAACCTACTTATTTCTATTTTCTATTGTTTAAATTCAAATAAATGACACAGTGAAACACTAAAGTAGAAGGGTCAGCAGACAAAAAAATGTAGCAACATAATATAAATATTTTTATTAATAAAATCAGTTTTGTTCTGATAATAGTGAATCAAATATTTGTCTACTAGTCTAACAAAAACATTTATCAACCTTTAAAGAAACATACATAACCAAATAAACATATTATAAAAAATAGCACATCAATGTTCAGATTCAGGTCTGGTAGGTAAATATCAAGTTACACTTCTAAGTTATCTAAGTACATAATGTCAGTCATGCAAAATCACATTATTTTTGATTAACATAAATAAAAATCTTCTTAATTATTTAACACGCAATACATACTTTACTTACATATTTAAGATACGAAAGTTGTCAGTTTTTCGAAGCAATGACCCACTGAAATTTTACGTGTCGTTAAATCATTAAGAATACTTCGTATTTTCTCATCTTTTTCTTTAAGTTCAGAGCGTCTTGATGTCCGAGAGTCGTCTTGCACGTACATTCGTTTGAAAAGAGCATAAACATTAGCATAAAATATTTTTATCTTCATGTTTTAGGTACAAAATTTGAAGCTACTGTGAGAAATAATTTCATCAAGTTCGATTTTTTTATAAATATTACGGTGTCTGGTACCGTTTAGACTTTTGGCACTGTGACTTAGATTTTTGGATTGGTTAGGACGGAGCATATGTTTTGGGTTGAACGGGCAAAAAGAAATATTGGGTAGAAAAATTGTGGGTTGAACGGGGAAGCACTCTTAGAAACTGTTCAATGAAAATGCTAAAATTTTAATGGCTGCGGTTCTTTTTTTTCTGTATCACGATGTCAGACCTACCATATAAACTATGATTTCTAGGGATAAAAAACGTGTTGAGGAGCAGAGATTTTTCTGTAGCAGACGAAGTATCCCAAAAGAAAGATAAGGGCAAAATCACCTTATTTAAAGGGCATTCAGTCGTACATGAACTTGTTTAAGTTCTTACATATTAAGAAAACGTACATAAAGCCCTCAAGATAGGATATTTTTCTCCTTTTTGCGACAGCACATTTATCAAGACTACAGGCAATATCTCATGATTTATTCCTCACTCTTAGATTGCTCGAGAATTTGTCCAGCCTACGCGAGCTGTATGGCACCCAAGTGCGAATGTCGACTGAGCCGACCGATTTATGACCCTTAAGACTCTGGCACTGAAGAAATAAGTACTTACACAGTGAAAAGTAAAGAAATTTTACTCTGATACAGTCCGAGCATGTTTTTAAGGTTCCGTACCCCAAAAGGAAAAAAAACGGAACCCTTATAGGATCACTTTGTTGTCCGTCTGTCTGTCAAGACCCTTTATCTCGGGAACGCGTGGAGGTATCGAGTTGAAATTAAAACCATATACTCAGATCTACAGTACCTTGAAGCTGTGAAAAATGAAACATCTACGTTAATGTAAAAAAAAGATACGGCCGTTTATGCCGCAAAAAATGTATATTTCGACACTCTCAAGGGAATTAAAATGTATAGGGTACTTTACGATGACTATGAGTAAGAAGTACTAGAACTATGAGTAATATCGTCTTATACTACCTCTATAAAAAAGGGGAAAAATTTGAAAACTATACATTTGTAATTGCTCGTGGTATTGGAAACTGAATTTCAGGAAAACCTCAGAAAAAACTGCGAGACTCGATTCCTGAACTATTTATAATATATACTTACAAATTTGTACGGAACCCTCGGTGGTCGAGCCCGACTCGCACTTGTCCGGTTTTTTTGTAATGTTATCGCTACATTACAAAAAAAACGGACATATTCGGACTGTATTTCCCATGATGGAAAACCTTTCATGGACCTAAAGGTTTTCCATCATGAGAAATACTCAGTACGCAGATACGTGGAGGTACCAAGTATGGATTACCAGGGGCCAATCCAAATGTTATTTTGGCACATGCCCACGTATTGCATTGTTGTTAGTATTCCGCGTGACAGATTGCAAGCCCATTGGCAGTCATTGGAACACTAACTGTAGGCGTATGGAAGTTTTGTCCTAGAGCATGCCACCAGTTTCCCCACGTTTTCTTTTGCCATTTGGCACGTTAATGCGCAATAAATCAAAGTCTTCCAGGAAAAAAGCCATGAATAGTTTTTCTCAGAATACATAATACATACCTATAGTCCAAACTTTGGGACATCACGGTATAAAATAAGAACCAAAGTGTATCCAACGCAAAAAACTGAACAGTGAGGATTAAAAAAAAAGTTCTACTAGAGAAAACCAAGTTTTCAATAAAACCTATTTGGAATGAGACAGGTGGGCTCTCAGGTGATTTCTCGACTGCTATTCCCTGATAGCGCAGTATTGCTTTTTTTTGTTAGTAGATACATGATTAATAGGATAAATATTTGAGTTAACCTAGAATGAGCGATTGTTATGGCTGAAATTGGTGGCACATGGAAAGAAATATTGCCTCGAAACTGGGGTTATACTTGGGTTTACTAGACGTCAAGATGTATCCTCACATGTCAGGATTTTAAAGCATTGGTCATGATTCCGGGGTTTTTTTTAGGATTATACTTACCTAATTAGTAAGTTAGTTATTGTTTTGTTTGTAAGAATGATAAAACTAAAACAAAACATCACAATTAACATGAAAATACTTGTTAATTCTAATAATCAACATAAAATGAACTTCAACATAAAATGAATTGCGCAGTGCAACTGTGTGAACAGCGAACTTATCATTTAGGTAGCAATATTTTTATAGAAATCAGGCTTCTTGTCAGGATTTTTTAGTGAGACATCTGATAACCCTAATTTTACTATAATACAACGAGTGTAATAATACCAATCGTCAAGCCGAAAAACATAATATTCTATACATCATTGGAATATTTTTTTGTACTAGACTTTTCTTGGGAATCTACTGGTTCTGGATATATTTTAATGATTAAAAAAAGACAATCTACTGAGGAAAAATTTGACATCCAATACTACTTCACATGGTTCACCTGGATGCGGCACTGTGGTTATGTTACTACATAACCACATGTCCCTTCCTAGAGGTAATCGGTTGATAGTGTTGACGACTATTCATTGACATCCAATACTACTTCACATGGTCCACCTGTGGATGCGGCACTGTGGTTATGTTACTACATAACCACATGTCCCTTCCTAGAGGTAATCGGTTGATAGTGTTGACGACTATTCATTGACATCCAATACTACTTCACATGGTCCACCTGTGGATGCGGCACTGTGGTTATGTTACTACATAACCACATGTCCCTTCCTAGAGGTAATCGGTTGATAGTGTTGACGACTATTCATTGACATCCAATACTACTTCACATGGTCCACCTGTGGATGCGGCACTGTGGTTATGTTACTACATAACCACATGTCCCGTCCTAGAGGTAATCGGTTGATAGTTTTGACGACTATTAGGTTTGATCATATCGATATCAGTTATTGAGACTCAAAACATTATTTTGACTTTTTGCACACAATAAAACTAACGTAATCATAGATACCTACGTGCCCTAATATCTCAAGCTGTTGATTAACTGTAGAAACTTTCAACGAAAAGGGCCCAGAGTTAAGGTGACACAAACCTATCGTAAACGTACAAACTTAACGCTCTTGATTGTAACGCAAGTTGTTACATAACAAAATCAAATTGCTTGTAATAGGGGGTTTAGATAACAATCTGAAAATAAGCAGTCACGTAATGTATTAGCCACAAGTAGCAACAAAAACACGAAGGTGGTTAATGGATTTCTTGTACTTTTCATATACTATAGGACTATTACTTGACATAATTTTTTACGATAAGCAACCTTCGTAAGTTGGTATACTCACACGGTTTAGAATAGGAAAAGAAGTTAATATTATTGTACTTGAACGAAGCCAGACTCTCATCGTAAAAAAATACACCGAATGCAACATAGCTTTAAAGCCTTCTGGATGAGGATTTGAAATTAAAAATGGCCGAGAAAAATTCGATAGTGTTTTTTAAAAACCTATTAAATGATAAACGAAACGGTAGTGTAGTGACTTAAAAAACAATTTAAATGTATTAAGCCGTGTTTGTTGTTTAATTTAAGTAAGATCACAAAGAGTGGCTTAAATTCACTTAGTCACAAAGAGTGGCGAATATTCTCAAAGTTTATAAAAATATTATTATTATAATCCTTGTGTGATTTCATTTACGAACTAGGAAAACGTACCTATGGTTATTAAAAAAAATATATTATAATCATAAATATGTTTAAAACTTTTGAATCACTATCTTTAGGATAACTGTCTATCCTGCACTAACTTCTCCCAGCAGCAGGTTTTCCTCTCAAAAAATGTTGAGTACCTCCATTTCTTGGACTTCCGAACCACCGGCCTCGTTTCGAGGACGAAATTCGAAAGTGCCAAGACAATGCAATCGATATCATCGCTTTATTTAATTAGCTACAGACACACGGTCGTGCCCTTTTCCGAACTGCTCGTATCTGTGGGATAGATCTAACATTATGGTGGTGAAAAATTTATGGCAGGAGATGTAAGGATAGGTGATTGAGCAACCGTAACACTCAAAGGTTTAGCGCTAAATAAACTTGCTTTGTTCGGGTCTGAAGAGCATAAGTGCTAGTAAAATTTCATTTCAGCAATATTGTTTATTATTTCGAATAAAGTAAAGTCATGTCAAACGTCAGCTTCAAAACTGGGTAAATTTAAAATGTGTGTTTATTTCAATGTGAAGTGAATTAACCTACGCCGATTCCTCGCCGGATTCCTCGCTCTATCAAGCCTAGAAGAATCAGGCAATTAACTCCGCTTGGTTTTTTTATGATCCTTCATTTAGACATCTATGTCATTGCGAGACATCAATGTTCGATTGGCAGAACTCTAGTTGTGTCAATCGATCAACCGGTGAACTTATTTATTGAGAAAGAGTATTAATAAAATAATTACATATAGGATCAAACAAAGTTCTTAAGGCAACACACGATACGCTTTATAATAATATAACTTAACCTATTACTGAAAAGATGTTAAAACAGAGTTGCAATTTTACAAATAAGCTATCGAGCATCGAATGAGATTCCACGTGACGAACAATTTAAGTAGACATGACGTACGAAACATCTTAATTACATTAGTAATGGAAAAGTATCAGCTTGTGGTCACAATTCGCGTCTAACCTTTATTATTATTCACTAGCTTCTGCCCACGGCTTCGCCCGCGTGGTACCCGGATAAAAAGTAGCCTATGTGTTATTCTGATGTATTAGCTATATTAATGTAAAGTTTCATTGAAATCCGTTTTTGCGTGAAAGAGGAACAAACATCCTCACAAACTTTTCACGTTTGTAATATTATATATTAGTAAGATAGTAGGATTAGTAGGATAGGACTTTCAGAGTACCAAGATACTAGTCGAAGGGTTGAGTGATTCATATTAAATAGGTCTGTTTTAACTGAACCCCAAACACACAAGTGCCATAACATACGTTTCGTAAAGGGTTGATAATTCTAAAGGTACCAATTTCATTTAAGATTTTTTTATTGATATACGAGTAGTCAACAGATACATGCTTAGTCCTGATGTCACACTAGGATTCCCTGTGTCGTGGACAGAAACTAAGAGTACCGTGATACCACAACACCCACACCCAAGACGAAAATCTACAAACATTTGTCCCGTAGCAGGAATCGAACCTGCACTCTTACGTCTCCTGCGTTGTTGGGTTATGAAAGAACTTGTCTCAATTCTTCATGAAAAGGAATCCATAGAATCGATTAAAATATAAATAGCTTACAGAAGCTACGTGAAATAACGTATAAAATATGAAAAGAAAGGTTTGATTCTTTGTAAAGTACTGATATTTATAAACGAGTTTTAAACATGTATAGCCATAAACCGGCAAAACAAAACAGTTCCCCTTCATTTAAAATTACGAAAACTCAAAAATAAAAAACGACCAATCAATTATGTAGGTAGCTAGTGTAACAAAGAGAAAATCATAGGTCATTAATCTTTATTCGAGACGGAACTAAAATGGCGACGTCATAAAGCCACAAATGAAATATTGAACAAAATAAACATGTAAATACCTAAGTGAATGAGTAATCCCTTCGATATAAGATTAATGCGTAGGAAGCGATTTAAAGCCAATAAATTATGAAAGATTTACTGATAGCCCTACTTTTAAAGCTTATTCTTTTACTGTTTGTGCCTTCCTAGTCTGCAGTATGCATAACACAAGTAAGGACAGTACGTACCTACATAACAGTATTAAACTCCTTAGGCAGAGAAATCCTTATATAAAGTTTTCAGTACTTTAATAAAATACTTTAATAGGATATAAATTAATTTAGCGAATAGATACACAAAAAGAGAATCCCAATCAAAACAATTTGAAAGACATTCGTCTTCCCAGTAAATGTTTTAACAAAGATGTTCTTAAAGAGTGGTCCGTCTCGAAAATAATTTACCACATATCATCATGAACATAATTTACAATCTGTCAAATAAAACAATTTTATTATTTCGCAAAACATAGCTTTCAAATATCTAGGAGCACAATCGGACAAATTAAATTATAAATCAAGAAATTAAATTAATAACATTCATCTTAAAAGAGAAAGGACTAAAAACTTATGAGAAACAGGTATAAGCAAGGTGTTGTAAAAATGCAGATAATTTATGAGTTTAGAAAACCGAATGACAAAACAAGTAGTTGTGTTTATTGCGAATGTTTAGGAACTAATCGATCGTATATTTTAAGTTCGCTTTCTATGTAATAAATTAACGTATTGGCATGGATGTGGCAAAATTTGCGCACCAGAATTGACTGAAAAACCAGTAGTCTTTGGTTAAGGTATTGTTTAAAATGTTTGTATATTTGTATTTCGCAAGAAACTCGTGATTTTGTATCTTCACTCAGTGGAAAAATTATTTTTCTTGCGTTATGGTATCTTATGTAACTGTATGATTTATTTCGTAGATCCTCCTTTTAAGTTTCCTGTCAAATGGAAATATATAGAATACACGGGTAAATTGATAATTGAGAACTTAAAAAAGTATTTTAAAACACAAATAAAATACAATGTTAATAATTTCGCAACTTGCATTACTTACTCAAAGTCAAAGTCAATAGGTTTTTATTCATTGAAATCACAAGGATCATATAGAAACGTCTTGATTGGTATGAATTAGTATTCAGGCTGATGCTTGGTTTCTATTTCATTAGTTTCCGTTTCAAACTAAGCGCATTCAGTCGTTGGTCCTCTTAAGCGTCAATGCTCTATTGAACAGTACAAACATTGCTGGTACGTACGCTCCAAACGAAGAAAAACTACGAGTGTACTTTAAACTTTATAGTAAACAGAAGCCGCAAGGGAAGAAATATAAAGCTTTTCTTCGAATGGGGCCATTGCTACAACCAGGTAAAAAGCTTCTAGGTAACACTGCGAGCTTCAGACAATATTATGAAGTGCCTTCACAGCTTTAGTGGACAGTAAGCCTATCTCCATTTCAATAATTTTGGTCTCAAGCCGGGTGCGGTAAAGTGGCAACTTTATTCATTGCCATAATTAAATGAATTGATTCCACTTCACTGAGTGTGCAAATAAATATATATTGAATGACACCACGAAAGCTGCGGTTAAAACTGGATTCAAAATAAGTTAGTGAAGTGAAAAGGAAATTAATTTGATTTGAAATCGTATATCAGGAAGCTGAATAGATTAAAAAGCGATGAGTTATGATCTTGTTTGAAAAAGTCACTTATGTTTTCGATCTCAATGATGATTATTAGATATGTTATTCGTGCAACTAAGTACAGAATATTGCTCGTGCCATAAAAATAAATCATTTCTAAACCAGGTGTTTCAGAAGTAGTAAAAGGGTCCTTGTAAGAGCTCGTCCATGAAAGCACTTCCACCATACCTATTTCGCTGACAAGCAGTAATGACCGCATTGCTATTTTCCGGTTTGAAGAGTGCAGGTAAACTTACAGGCACATGAGACTTTTCACTCGTTATGTCTCAGGGTCGGAAACACGCGAGTGACATCTCTGGTATTCTCCAAGCGTCCATAGGTTACTGTAAGCTCTCACCAATAGGTGGGTCGTATGCTCATTTACCACGCAAGGTGCATAAAGAAATGCAGTGCAATACTGTAGCCTACTGAATGAATAGTTTATTTTGAAGGTAAAAATAAATAGATTCTGATCGTTTGTAGTTCCTGTCATCTGGACACAGGTCTGTAATTTGAACACTGTAAAACACTGTAATCTATCTAATTACTAGATAAAATTTTGAAATAAGACAGAAAAGCAAGTTTAAAGATGTAGTGAGAGTAGCTAAAACAGAAAAGTGGAATTGGGCAGGTCACATGGCACGAGCCAGCAATCAGAAATGGAGTAGGATAGCGACAGCGTGGTGCCCAAAATATACTTAAAGAAGAAGAATCAGACCTAATACAAGGTGGAGAAACGAGATTGATAATTATGAAGGAGTACTGTGGTCTCAACAGCAAAAAAAAAGAAAGATTGGAAAAAAGGGGGGGCGGAGGCTTTGCCCAGCAGTGGGATGAACTTTAAAATATATTTTGTATGTTATAATTATAAATTAAGGTTTAATTATTACTTAAGGCTTAAATAAATAAAACACTTTAATCTACCATCAGACGGCGCCAACATTAGAAATCATTGAGTGCTCCTAGCACGAGTCACGGCTCATTACCTAGCAAATTATTTACGACACTGCTCGTATTAGCGTATCGTGGCCCCCGATCATGCGTGACGATTGTGACAAGAGCACATGTATCTACCTTATTGTATATCGAGTAATTCTAGTAGATAGGCAGGTGTGTGTAGCATTTTTCCAGCACCAGCCAAAGCAAAACATTTTCCAGGTGTTCCTCACGGACCAATCTGTACGCACAACTAGTTGTGCCATCCCAAATATTAGTTCCGTTAGACACAACTTAGCAGAACTAGTTTTGTTTTTAGAAACATGGAAATGTTCCATATGACATCAGCATGCTTATCCGAGCCGGATCTGGCCAGGAAAGATTTTTCAGTTGTGCCAAGTTGTGTCTAATGGAACGAATATTTGGGCAGGTGCTCCGATGATACAACTAGTTGTGTATACTGATTGGTCCGTGAGGAACTAGTTACATTTTGGAGGTGACTTTTTGATTATTAAACATTAAGTTTGGCTCTGAAAAAAGCTTAGATTTTGGTGGTCGGTAGTCATCGCAGAACATTTTTCTCCGCGGGTAATACTTAATAATTTCTTCTGCGTCTCAGAGAGTACAGGAATCACTCTCAGGTATCAGAGTTTATGGCATCAACATCGAAATCCATCTACTACTACATTTAGCAGCCAATATGGAATGGTCAATTTCTATCTATACTTAACATAAATTAATGTATCTAATTTGTTATCCGGTTCATGTATCATTAATTATAAAGTTAAGATTTTAGATTTACCAATGACAACGATAACAAAACTGGGTACAGAAGTAGGAAGATGACAAAACAAAGTGATCTCTGACTTATTCATTAGCCATTCTGAGCCGTTATCAGGTTAGTTTTCTATAAATCTACTATGAACATTGTACGGTGCGAACATTGAGAGAGAAGTTCAAATACGGGTACATAGCTCATCCTTATAAGTCCTGAAACGTCTGCTATTCTGCTAACAAGCTGTTTAACATTTCGCTAACACGGGGATTATAAATTTCATTCGGCACAAAGGTCAAAAGCTTATTGCTTATGGTAATACAATGGTGCACCTAATGGGTAGGTACTTTAGAATAATGTCTATTCACATTAAACACTAGTGTAATAAGTATATGAGTTTCCGGGGATAAATATGGTTTCTAATACAATTATACTCATTTTAATTCGTTTGAACTCGAAGTTTCTTTTTTTTAAGACTTTGGTTGTTGTCTATCATCTTCTAGGACCTACTAACTTATAGTGCCAATATTTTACTTGTTTGATTTTGTAGGAAGACTTGAAATGAAACGAAGGCTCTATTTAAGTAATATACAAAAGCTATAAAGGTCAATCTGTTATCACGAAACAATTTCCAAAACAAACACTCGTGTAAGTATCGAACATTTACGAACGGTTGTAATCGAGCGGGCAATATCGATATCGTTTTCGCTTATCGATTAAATCGATCGATTTCGAACGTATACAAGCGATCTAGTTCGATACGATCTCGATCGTCCGTGACTACTATTCTAGTGCTTTATGGCTTAATCGCTTACAATAGAAAGTTAATGCCTCTATACAGCTTTTATAGACCAACAAGATGACGTAATTAGGACTTGCTGTTTGCAGTTTACTCTTATATAGATTTTATAGTAATGGGCTCCAGAACCAAATATAAACTCATTTCGAATCTTCATCAGAGTGAGAGATCGCGACGCTCTCCCCCCGCGTTATGTCGTGCACTTAATGAAAATGTCGTGAAAATTCTCATTTTAACAATTTGAATAGTCAAATTCACTATAGTTTTTGGAACAAAATAGTACTAATGACATGAAACGTCGAAAAAATAATGCAAAGGCGTTTTCCTTTCGACATAGACCCATGTTAAACTAACTAAAAAGTTCGAAAGGTAAAGTAAACTGGCTGTTTACTTTACACTAGATATCATCATATACATCATCATTATTATCTGATAATAATGTTGATGTATATGATGATATCTAGTGTAAAGTAAACAGCCAGTAGGTACTATAACTTACGATCAATCCGACCACTACCTACGCAAACACATCTAGTCCGCTACTTTTCAACCATCTTCGGATATCTGTGATAGCAGACGTTATTACATTTCCTCCCATATCGCTTAGTTAAATCAAAACCAATTTGCAGTTTCCGTATGCAAATAACACCAGAATCTACCATGCAACTATAGGCTCTGAGACCTGGAGATAGGTATGGTATATTTTGTGAGAAATAGAGTACTTTCAAACGTGCGTAGGTGCAACTGCTTTGAGCAAATTAATGCAACAAATATGCAGTGAACTATCTGTAGCAATATCATCGTTAACGTCTTTAGAAAGGTCTGGATGAAATGGTAAAGTATTGATACCTATCTATT
The DNA here is from genome assembly GCA_958496245.1 of Perizoma flavofasciatum. Taxonomy (NCBI): domain Eukaryota; kingdom Metazoa; phylum Arthropoda; class Insecta; order Lepidoptera; family Geometridae; genus Perizoma; species Perizoma flavofasciatum. Next base: position 2,899,243 of record OY292425.1, on the reverse strand, counting down.
TAATAGTGTATGTATAGGTATTTAATAATAATAATAACAATCATCATTTCTTTCAGGTAATAACACGAACAACTTTAAATTATGACAATAGGCCCATAGCATAAATACCTTAAACTCACATACATATTACAATATTTATTTATTTAATACTTCCGCACAAACAATGTAGCGCTAGGAGGACTTTATTCTAAAGCATTCTCTACTAGTCATCCTGGACGTGCAAAAAGATGGTGTAATAGTATAACTTATGCTTATCACACGTACCTAAAGTCTGTGCAGTGTCCAGGGGCCTAACCATCAAGTCTTATTGCGATTCAATTCAGGCAAAGATGACAATTCCCGCTTTGCGAATGACAAAGCTATAACTACGCCATAGCGTCCTCAATCGCAAAGCAGAAAGTGACATCTTTGCCTGAAATTAATCGCTATAAGATTTCCTGGTTAGGTCCCAGTAGTCGCCCGTGAAAACGACGAAACAACTCATTTTTCGGCCATTTAGTCTGTACATAACATACTCTGTCCCACAGTAGATCAAAGGCTTGTCTAACTTAAAAAAATACACTTAACAGACAAATACATAGTCCTGAATAGAATTATCTGTGTCGTAATCAAGAACTATGAGTACCGTAGTACCACAACACCCAGACCCGAAACAAATATCTGCAGAACACGCAAACATTTGTCCCGTAGCGGGAATCGAACCTCTTGCATGTTTATTTCTTCAGAATTAAGTAAGCTCCACGAAAAGAATAAAGCCAAACTGAACCACTTATTACACTGACGAAATTGCATTCAGTGCCATTATCTGGTTTTCATTTAAATATAGGAAACTAGGATGGCAGGTTTTTCTAATATCGACAATATTAGAAAAACAGTTATTACGACTTAAAGGTTGGTCGTATCTAACTACCTACTAGGATATTTCATATTCCCAGGTTTTGACGACCTGGTTGCCGGCGTGCGAGAGCTGCTGTGACGCAAGAGGTCCGTGTTCGATTCCCGCTGATGGACAAATGTTTATCATTTACAATGGCAAACGTACCAGCAGTACAATAACATTAGGTTACATGAAATATTTTGTTTGCTTAGGAATGATTTTTGTCCGTAGAAGCTTTAATCAGCCTTTAGCTACGAGTATCTTATGGTCTAGATTTTCTAGATTTTCTCTTACGATTTACTCTACACATCTTTATAAATAAATTCCCCAGTCATTATCATTATTTCCAACCAACTTCGAAAAAGGAGGTCAGTTCGTCTGTATGCTTTTTTGTGTGTACCATTGTTACGTGATATTCAAAGTGTGAATCGATTTTAATGTTTTATTTTAATGGGTGCTTCAAGGGTTATTTAAAGCAGTTTTTAATTTTTTCTGAAAATAATTTTACATGTTATTATTAGTTTCATTAAATCTATCCCCGCAGGACTGCATACATTCCATTTCCAATATGTATCTGATCTTAAAGTATCTTATTTTAAAGGATTAAACCTCTAAAATAAGTTATAGCTACTTATATGTCTTCGTGAAAGCTTTTTATCGTAATCGGAATGTTTATTAGATCCTATCGTACTATTAAACTAAGTAGTTATAAAGTTATACCAAAATACGATAGTTTGTTTAAGTGGTTCAACGGGGGACTCAAAAATACTGTTCTGGCAGTATTTTTGAGTCACCCAAATACTCAAAAATACGTAATTATAACGGACACCCCCAATTGTTCTTTAGGTTTAGATTTAAATGACTTTATTTACACTATAATAATAGGTATTTTTTTCACTAATAGAAAGCTACACTTATCCCTGATTAATATATGTTCGTATAAGAAAAAATAGTTTTCAGCTCAAAATCTCAATATTTGTAAAAAAAACGCAATATCCTAGTTTGTACATAAGCCACAAAAACTATTTAATATTAAAAATACTACATTAAATCCGGGTTCCTCACAGGCAAAGACGTGAAAGAAATTGTTTGTCGTAATATATCTGACTAGCTGCGCCCCGCGGTTTCCCCGCGTAGGTTTTGATTTTATACTCTTGATAACTTCGAAATTAAATGTCTGATTCGAATGAATTAAAAAGTATTTTACTGCTACATAAATACCCTTGATGATAAAAGTATTTATTTGAATAACAATTAATACTACGATACGAATGTAACCAACTTTTGTTTCTGCCGGCGAATTTTAAAACACAAAAGCTGCTATTGTGACTTAACTATGATAGTTAGATATATTCCCTCGAGGACTTTTTTGTAGGTAATAATGAATACTTTAATCATGTAGTACATAATTTTTATGTATCATCAATAGTTTTCTCAGCGCTCACCAAATAATGAATTTTATAGGCAAAATTTTCCTACTTTGGGTTACATTTTTGCAATTTTCTTAAGGATCTCTTATTTTTTTGAAAATAAATTATAGCCTATGTTACTTCCTGATAATTTTGCTTTCCTGATAATTAGTGAAAAAATGGTTAAAATTAGTCCGGTAGTTTCGGAGCCTATTCGATACAAATAAACAAACAAAAAAATCTTTCCTCTTTATAATATTAGTATAGATTAGTTTGACTCTTTAAATCATAGCTTCATTCCCACTTTATTAGCGCATAAAATACTGATGAAGTAGCCTTCTCCAGGTTTATAGCGTGTTAAACCTGAAAACATAATATAAAGTTATTTGCAATTGACCTGACTTCCATTTTTAATATGCGACCTTTACCACTCAGTCTTCGAAAGCGAATAGGACCTTTTATCTCTTTGAATACATCATGGATTATGGACATGGATTTACGTCTTTCCATTTAGCTTCATAGAGAAAATAACGACTACGTTTTAAGCATGACAATATTTTGCAGTTATGAAGTAGGCTTTGGACTAGTTGATACGATACGAGCTATTACGTCACTTGATGTCATACTTTATTGTTGGTGGCGAAGAAATATTGACTTTCTTTGAGTCACGACGATTTAAAATCGATAATCTACGTAATATAATTATGTTTGATTGGCTTGTTGTAGTATTTTTTTATATGAATATTCAAATAAAATAAATAAAATTAATGGTTAACATTTTCATCTAGCCCCCAAAGTAAACAGAGCTTGTGTTATGGGCACTATTTATATATTTTTTTAAATATACTACATAAACTTATTATACATATAAATCACCCAGACCCGAGACAAATATTTGCAGATCATACAAAGATTTGTCTCGCGGCGGGAATCGAACCAACAAGTTTCTGCGTCTCAGGTTGACAAGTGGGCCTTCGCTCACTGCGCTACAGAGGTCGTCACATATTAATATTAATCTAATAATAAATTTAAGCTATTTAATTCAAATAAACGCATTATATTTTTAAAGTGTTTACAAATTGTTCTAGAATTTTATCGATTATCTGTGTATTCGGATATCACTAAACCAATCTTTCAAAGAGAAAATAATTTGGTAGCGGAGTATAGACTCAGGCCAATATTTGATTAGTGAAAAGGAACATCTTCATACTGAATTTGACAACAGAGGGGTGAAAGTGCCCGGACTATGCAAAGACGTGGGAAGACGTTGGGTAGGCGTTTGTAGGTTATAATTAATAGACCAGCGTACCAAGACCTTCCCCACTGAAATAATTTTATCCAAAAGTAAGCAAAATGCCGTATACCACGTCAGGAGTTAATGGGGTCGCCTCGAAGGAACAAAAGACCGTTAATTTGCCCCGGATAGAAATCGACGCGTATCTGTGTAATCGATTTAGTTTTTGTCAAATCGATGATGATTGCCGATGACGCGGTGGATCGATTTTGTGTCCCAATGACCAGTTTAAGAGCCAGGACTTATATTCATGGCGCAGCGTCTTTCGTTGGACGGTGCCCTAAATCGGTGCCGTGAAACTCGACAGCGGCAAAAATTCGAAGGCGCTTTTGAAAATGTATGAGAAACGAACGTTCAAATGCCCTTCCGCATGTGGTTGATATTGACCCTGTAGCCTTTGAGCACCACTATTTTAGCTTTGGTTCAGATTGCCCACCATCGTTTAGAATAATTGAAAGAAATACCTATACTTTCAGGCGTATGCTGGTTCTCCCCCTATAGCCTAGTTTTAAACCAAACTTGAGCGCTACCAAGATAAAAATATAATGTCAAAAAACCGACATCAGATAACGGGAAATGGATAAAAAAGTAATACGAAATTACGTCACCCAAATTAGAGGAGTTCTTTCAATTCTTCATGGATCCCATCATCAGTACTGGACAATCTGAATGTATAGCCTTTCAAATAAACAATATAGTTTTCCAAATCGGTTTTTAAAAGACGGAGTTCTGAAGTAACAAACATAAAAAAACAATCGAATTGAGAACCTCCTCCTTTTTTTGAAGTCGGTTAAAAATAGAAGCAACTGATTGCTTATACCAATAACCAGAGGACGTAGAGTTGGAAGGCGCCCACATCGAGAAAGTTCGTAATGGCAGTCTTTAGGGGAGTCCTAGGTCCATTAGAATACTTCTATAGGCTGTTGTTGATAATAACAATAAAGTAATACCTAACCACTGTAGCGTTGGTTTTCTCCTTGTTAATGCATCCATAATTAACTCAATAACCCTCTCTAGCCCTCTTGAAGCAGGAGGGATACAGCCGCAACCCTGTGGTCAGAATACTGAAGCATTGTGTGGTAATAGCACTGTGGGTACACATACAAATACAGGGCTTATAGCATAAACACCTCAAAACTTAAATACATTAAAAAAACTTAACTTATTTATCTAGCACATGGTAACAGCGACGTGGGTAAAACAAAATTCTAAATTGGCGAATACGGAAATAATTATTGAAATGGTAAACATCACGACGCGCATTCACAGAGGAAGCTATAATCTGTTATTTAGTGCTAAACCACGTTTGGTCAAGTTGGTAATTACGAAGCAGAATATAATTCACTCGCATGCAAGCATACCGCGGTGAAAGTATAGTGCAATGCTTTTATGTTCAAAATAAGAATAATTCAGCAATGAAATAGAGTTTGTGGTTTATGATTAAAGAGAAAAAGAAGAGAGGGTTACTATCGTGCAATCAAAGAGAACTGGCCTGGTATATAAAAAAAAAAGAAAAAAAAAGTGGACTAGATTATTCCGGATAAATTCAAGTATCTGCTGGAATATGTTCCGCTATTCTGACGTAGAAGATAAGTATAAGTAGTACCTACAAATCACAAAACACATGTTTCTACTTGAAATCGGAAATTTTTTTGTGATCTTGTACATGATGATGGAACGTAAACTACAGTAAAAAGACATGTTTTCTTTTTACCAGACTTCATTGAAGATGAATAGAAAAAGGAAAGGAATACTTCAACAAAAATAATCGTGACTGAAATCTAAGCAGGCTATCGTTACAATTTGCTTAACGATACTTAAATCATATGAATTGCTCCTAGAGGCTACGCGCAAAAATGAAACTTTGTTTTTTTTTTACATAATATTATCTAATAGTTGGTACACCTACACAAACACCCCGAAGACAACGTTTTATGTTGAAATAATAACCGTGTATTTAGAGAGTGCAGTTCACGACAAAATTAGATATATCCTGTCAATAATGAGACCAGTAGGTAATGTATCTCATAAAGTGATACAAGAGATACGGTGGTTATCAATTAAGATTATCTAATCCAACCCAGAAATGGGATGCTCAGTCCTCAGGCTGAAATAGAACTGGAAGGTTAATTCAGCCGAATGAACGAAGACAGATGAGCAAATGTAGAACGGGTGCCTGCAGCCTGCAGATGGTCGACATCGCCGAGGCAGGTCTAGGAAACGTTCGCGTAAAGACTGGAAAACATCGAGGCTTTGCAGGACGGTTGGTAGGAGTTACCAAGTGTCCGCACCGTGAGGAAGGACTTAGAAAGACCTTTGCTTAGTAGTAGAAAATAATAGGTTGAATAAAAAAATACAAACTAGACGATACGGTTTCAGGTCATTGCTTTGAGACATCTACATATGTTGTTGAATGACTTATCAGTTATTCAGTTTAGTTTAGTCTAAGACACTGTTCGAAATTAAAAATATCCGGAAAATCTTCCTTTTCCACGATGTGCCATTGATACAGCCGGTAACTGTAATTGAGTGCTATTTCTGACAGTCTAATAAGTCCGTTGACTCCACAATCTGCAATAGGCAAGCCTTATAGGCGCAAACTGGTTGTATGGTAATCGTGTGATGCCCTGCAGAGATAACTCTTAGATCGGAAGACGAGTTGTGGGTGTTATCGACGCAATGCTTGTGAGCTTGTTTGTTAAGACTACTAATCAGAAGATTGTGAAATTAGCTGTGACGAAGATTTAACTGAATTGAATCTTCAAGTATATATCGACTTATTTTTCTAAATACTGTGGTAAAAATAATGAACGCGGAAATAATATATGATGGTAGTGCACGAATCGACGCGGAGGGAGAAAGTCGCGATCGCTCACCCTGATGAAGACTCTCGGAATAAGTCGAAACTTAGTCAGTGCCTTCAGCGGCAGTGCAGTACGTGAAAATTCCCGTTTTTACAATATGAATAGTCAAGTTCACGATAGTTTAAAATAAAAATGATGATAATGATAATATTGAGTGAGAAACAATAATTAGTTATTTACCAGAAGATAAAGAATCACGGAGAACGTTGACGGACGTACCTGGAACAAAAAATAATAAATTAGCTTACCTACTTTTAAGGCTTACAGAAATAAGATTTTCATTCCAATCACAAACAAGAGAAAGTAATCTAATAAGATATCTTGCTAGTTGCTCCGCAAAAATCTGAAAATAACATGAATTAGAATGAATGAATATCAAGGACAGTGAATCAGAAACAAATCGATATTACGAGGATAGCACGTGACGTGAAGGTTACTCAAGGTTCGAGGTTACGGTTAACAGGCACAGTAGATATTGATTTCTAGCTAGAGCCTTGAACTCGCTCATAGGTGTGGTTTATTCAGTTTTAGTTTGGAAGTGATATAATTTAGCTACAATACAAGGACAATACTATAATAGGTGATTGAAGCGAAACTTGAATAGTCAAGCCGTGCAAGCAGCCGGATTATTTTAAGCGTCGGTATTATATTAATTCTGGTAGTTATATAGTACAAGTATATATACAAAATGTTATAAATAAGTTACCCGAGGAAGTCGATTGTCAGTGTCAAGGTTCATATACCTTAGTTGCAGGTAATTGTATCAAACAAGCAAAAGTTTCCTACAAAATCTAGGAATTCTATCGTTTGTATCAGAGGTTCCCTAAGGGCAATACTCTTGTCAAGGGTAGCGGCCAAGGCTAGAAACAGCATTGAGAGTGGAATGGGCACAGGGATAGGCCGACATTACCGACAATGTGGGTCGGGTCAATTAGGTCAGCAAGGCGAGGAGCCTGCCGAATTTGTAGGCTAAGTTTGGTACACAAGGTAAATGGTCACACCTAGTGGAAAAAACAAAGCTCTATAACAAAAAATAACATGTGTACAACCTGCCAAATCAAAGTATTAATACATTAAAACTAATAAATAATGATATACATATACTAGTAAGTAAGTAATGATTCCGGTACATGCAAATAAGTAGCGTGTCTACGAATACAGATAGACAGTCGCCTTATTAATTTAATCATTTAGGAATCAAGAAAATGCAAAGACCCTTGTTCTATTCATTGGAACTGCGGAAGAGCAGAAGTAAATACCCACACATCGTAAAACAGTAGGTAATTGAAATAACAGTGACTTTTACACACCAATTACAATAACCTACGCAGGAAAACCAACAGAATGAAAAACGGTCCACGGTAAAAAATCAGCTCGTAAAATTTCTCGACCCTGACACTTCAGCTCATCTGTATTCAGACATACGTGGAATACTCAGACCATTTATCAATATATCGATTTAAATTGTAATATGTTTTTGTGTGTAAAGACGACTTCCGTCAGACGCAATCAATTGATACATTGTTTACAGAGTAATTGCTATTATCATATTGATTTAAGGTTTGAACAACTCTTGAATCTTATAGTAATTGCATTTTATAATTTATTTTATCTCACTATATTTTTTTAATAGGATATTCATTTATACATAAAACTATTTACAAGTAAAATAAATAATGCTGGACATTTTTCACACAGCAGAATCATCTAGCCCCAAAGTAAGCAGAGCTTGTGTTAGGGGAACTAAATGACTGATTTACAACTTATATAATTTTTTTTTTGTAAATACATACATATTTTACATAGAAAACACCCAGATCCGAGACAAATATTTGCAAATCATACAAACATTTGTCCCGTGGCGGGAATCGAACCCGCAACCTTCTGCATCTCAGGCGGGCCTTCGCCCACTGCGCTACAGAGGCCGTCAAAGTAGGTATATACAAAAAATACAGATGAAACAGCTAGCCATCTAAAGACCGTTGCAAACGAACTATAGATAGCTCAACTGATCCAGATCACTACCTGACGGAAGCGTTCCAAAAATACTATAATTTTTATACAAAAGACAAATGAACTATGTAAAATTTCAAATTATAGTACTATTTGTATTATATGACGGTATTCAAAGTATTACTTAGGTAGGTACTACAAAAGAAGGTCACGTGCCTAGTAGAAGATTTTATTGCCCAAATAAATTGAAATTATGCAGGCCCTACATTCAGTATATTTGTTTATTTTTGAGAGTGTACCAACCCTCACAACATTGCAGCTTTATGTAAATTCACGTGTTTCGATTCAGTTGCTGTAACTCGATAATAAATAAATATTCATCTCGTAAACTTGAAATGTTAAAATGAAAAAATGAATTCATAAACCAATTGGATGATAAATGTGATTTATTGAAGTCTACCATAGCAATACAATGTATGTTTTGGTTTACATTGTGGGCTATCGATTTAAAGTGGAAACGAGTGGGGAACATAACAAGCAATGGTTGCTGAAAGGGATATAACAATTTAATGTACAGGAAATGTTTGCTTTTTTATGTACAAAACCGGAAGAAAAATATAGTTAAGTAAATAAGATTAATTGAGAAATTAAATAAGATATTTTTATTTACCGTAGGTGCACAATGCATACTCAGCAACCATAATATTTAAGAAGAAACCTAGTACAATTTGTAAACTTGTATATTTTATGTATATTTTTATAATTGTAGGTATATTCCTATAGATAATTTATACCAATGTTTACCTACGTACGCAATATATAGCTACGGTAAAAATACATATATATTTTTAATAAAAACAAAAGAGAAAAAAACCTCGGAATGCAAGAGGTATTCAATGCAGAATCGAATAAAAATGGCTTAGCAGAATGCAAAGGAACAATTCAACAATCCTCTTGAAATTACTGACAGAAAAACAATGGCTGATGCAAATTGCGAACGCGTATTACTGAGAGTGCATAAAAAGGTAAGTCGGTACATGCAAGTACAAAACTTTTAAACCTATAACCGACGAAGGCTTCAGAATTAGCTACCTACCTACTTGAATGGGACGAAGGGCCATTTGATGTAAGGTACATCAAAGAAAATATTTTTTATACACACACTTAATTTATTGAAACGGGTAGATGTTGATGAGCCGCGATTATGATGTGGACTGACGCATTACCGCGATGCGCCCAGTTTCCACGCTAATGTACGGAAACGCAGATATTGCAAAACTGTATGTTATTGGAACCGTACACATGGATCACTAAGGATCTACTTTATACTGGATCATATGAACATTGACGTCTCATTATTCTTCCATGGCTTGCATCATCAAACCAGTCGTTGAATACTTTTGTCGAGGAATCAATGTATTTTGCATCGAAGTCGATAAAGGGCTATAAATCGGGTACTTTTATCGGTGAATGTACTTATTGAAAGCGACGTGAACGATCACAGTAAGCTTTTAAGGCAACCCATGCTATGGAAATGTCGAAAAGAAACCCGGAAAACGATTCCTGATCCAGATAGTGTTTAAATGCTGGTATGTTGGGGTTGAACTTGATGTAAGCATACAATTGGCAATATTAAGCCACTGCAAGACTTGAACCAGTCTGAGTACTGCCATGTACGAGTACCTAATAATTTGAAAATATATGGACGACTTTCAATTTCTTCTGTGTAGGCGCCAGCAAGAGTTCCTAAATATAGTAAACTCATTAATTACTTAAATAATGTAGTTTTCAGTGAAGACAATAATTTCAATAGTAATTGCATTATTTTTTGCTGTGAAGAGAAGTTTTTGACGACCTCTGTGGCGCAGTGGACGAAAGTCCGCCTGAGACGCAGAAGGTTGCGGATTCGATTCCCACCACGAGACAAATGTTGGTATGATCTGCAAATATTTGTCTCAGGTCTAGGTGATTTCTATGTATTATTATACAATAATACTATTATACAAACTATTATATATTTTTTTGTATTTGTATATAAGTAGTAACTATATCGTCATGAAGTTCCCATAATAAAAGCTCTACTTAGTTTGGGGCTAAATGAAGATTTGTGAAAAATGACCAGCATTATTTATTTATTTATTATTTATTTGATTGAAACTAAACAAAGTAAAAATCAAAACAGAAACCCATTCCCATTTCCAATAGTAAAATCCTTTCTCTACATTCACATAAAGTAGCAGTGAATTATAGTCATACCGAGATTTGCCATAATTCAAATTATTAGTCGAATTTCTTGTTCCCAGGCCGGCCAGTGAAAGTAGTCTGCTACTGGGCTTTTGCAGGTATGGTCGCAATTTAAAAGCTTATGCGGAAAAATAACGCATAACTTTTAAGATTAAAGATGAGAGAAATTTTATGATCTATTATGTATATATGATGATATTTATGTAATCAAATTAATTAAGACCAACTCCTCTGACGTACCCTGTGGCGCAGTGGGCGAATGCCCGCCTGAGACGCAGAAGGTTGCGGGTTTGATTCCTGCCGCGGAACAAATGTTTGTATGATCCGCAAATATTTGTCTCGAGTCTGGGTGTTTTACATTATGTAGGTATGTATTCACACAAAATATATATATACATAAATACTATATCAGTTATGTAGTTACACAAGCCCTGCTTACTTTGGGCTGTGCTTTGGGGATAGATGATGCAGTTTGATAATGTAAAAAAAAAATGGGTAGCGATTATGAACAACTTTAAATCATTCGAAATCAGTCACTTTTATATTCGAGACACTAGCAAAGATTCAAAATGATTCGATACATTTATTATCCATATTTTACACCTATTTAAGTCTCCGAATGAAGAAGAAGAGACTATTCTATGAGAAAAGCTCTTGAAACATTCCTAGAATCTATTCATATTGTAAAAACGGGAATTACGTTCTCGGATCGCGACGTTCTCCCTCCGAACGTCGATCACTCACCCTGATGAAGACTCTAGGAATGAGTCGAAACTTAGTCGATGCCTTCACCGATAGTACGGTACGTGAAAATTCCCGTTTTTACAATATGAATAGTCAAGTTCACGATAGTTTTTGGAATAAAAAACAAGTTTCTAGAATCAGTAAGTTTATATTTTCGACTAACCTCCAAGCGCGTGCTAAGCTAACCACCGATGTTTATCGTCCATTTATTGGTGCATTAACTAGTAAAATGTCTATAATTTTCTCTGAAAAATGTCCTTAGGGCTGCACGCACCCCGTACTTTAACGATATAACGTATCTATCAGATAATCTGCTGTTGATGGTGACTTGATACAAGTGCAAGATTTTCATCTGTGCAAGTTTTAATAATGAGCCGTTTATGAATATCTAAAATGGAAAGCACAAGTTTGCCTGCACAAACCTAGCCTTCCTAGCCTTCATCTAGGGAATTACTCTAGGCCCCTTTATGTACGTACACTACGCAATATTTTTCAGATTGTAGATTGGTACATACAAAGAATTCGATGGGGAATATTTTTTTGCTTGTCTGCGCAATATACCTAACTGGATGATGAATTTTCCACATGGAAATCTCTTTAGGAACTGACATTTTTTTCTTCAAAATATCAAAGCCAATTATACCATGTGGGTACGCAATTTGCCTTTACTCGGTTTGCGTGTAAGAAATAGCAGCACGCAAGCCCGCCAATAAATCTGACAGACAAAGCGCTGTAGATGCTAGCTCAGCTAATGTGCACCGACTCGTCTTAGTTATTATAGTGGGATGTAGTGGAGGAAACAGTAGAGAAAACCAAACTGTTTCGTTTTTTTACTTTTGGAAAACACAGGACGTTTCGAATAATACCAGAGATGGCGCACACACCTATTGGAAAGCTAGATTAATGCACCAACATATTTTTAAATATCTGTGAAAGAGATGTTTATCGTTAGTATTTTACTTTCTAGCATCAAACATCATGGTTACATGAGTACAGTATACTTTTTTAGTGCTTCTGCACCGTCTCATACACTGTGTACTGGTTCTTAGTTAATAAAGTTAAAGCATGGACATGAATCACGGGGCGATGAAGGGCCGTGGGTGTCCACATGATACTTCCTACCACCCACGGTGTAAGCAAGAATTACTGCCAGCCTGCCAGCTAGGAAACCAAGCCGTGGCAGATTTAGGAATCGGTTCTGCTGAAAGGTTGACAAGAAGGAAAATAACGTGACATTAGTGAACAAGGAAATGGGCTCGAGGGTGACATAATCAGTTTTGATTAAACACTCTTGAAGATGAATGAAGTGAAAGAGGTATGCCAGGATCGTAGCAAGTTGAAATCTGTGGTCTCTGTCTACTTTTCTGGGAAACAGGCGTGACTATGTGTATGTATGTAAATTTTACCCACACCCGTGTGCAGCAAATATTTTAAAGAATTAATACGACTTATCTTCTCTACTGTCTCGTATGTTGCAATCTGCATATATGTAACAAGAACTTAATAGTTTTTAGCGTTAACGTGCCCGCTTCAAGAGATAAATCTTTGTTTAGCGAATGCACAGGTCCATTTTATCGCGGCCAGCTTTTTCTTATCTACAGTACGCCGTTTCAACTCAGTTATATACGGCTATATTGGTAAGCGGAGCGATTCCTCAAGTAATTGGAAGGTGTTATACCAAATTTTAAAGTACTGGTGGGAGAATAAAAACTTATTTTCTTTTTATCAGCTCTTAACTATACTGTTTGGTTACACGCTAGGACACTAATGTTATTCTGTATATACCAAAGTCAATTTTCACGACTGGGAGAAGTAGCCTGGATCTCTTAATGTATTTGTTGGTAATCTACAAAGTTGTTGGGTGATCGATGGGCTAATGCCAAACCAAAAATTGTTCATCATCATCAGCCTATATTAGTCCACTGCTGGACATAGGCCTCCCCTAATGAGCGCCATAGCGCACTGTTTTCAGCTTGCCGCATCCAGCATCTGCCTACAGTCTTTCACAGATCGTCATCCCACCTGGCTGGAGGGCGTCCTACACTACGTTTGCCGAGTCGCGGTCTCCACTCAAGAACACGTTTACCCCAGCGGTTATCGGTTTTTCGCGAGATATGACCGGCCTACTGCTACTTCAGCTTACTAATTCGTTGAGCTATGTCGATAACTTCGGTTCTCTGACGGATGTATTCGTTACGAATCCTATCCTTCAGAGAGACTCCGAGCATAGCTCTTTCCATAGCTCGCTGAGCGACTTTGAACTGGTGGACCAGCCCTATCGTGAGTGTCCACGTCTCAGCTCCGTAGGTCATGACGGGTAGGACGCACTGAAAAATTGTTAGTCTTTTGTTTTTAACTATGAATTCGGACCACGAAATCTCAGCTTATCGAACAAAAGGAAAGAACGATTGACAACGCGTACTAAAATAATCATTCGTAGCCAAAACGCTCGCGCTTATCTACAAAAGGTGCTCCCGCGCACCTAACACTGTACTTGAAGAAACTGACCCTATCTCAGAGTTCCCTTTCGAAATGCCCTTGATGGTAATCTTCAGCTAAGTGAATGTACCAGTGAAACTTATGAAAGTCCGCTGGGAATGTTAATAATAATATTATGCACCGTGAAATGCAAGTATATTACCTCTACAGTAGTTACATTAGCTAGCTATTGTGAATTGCTTGCTTCTACAACTGCATTTCTCTTGCAACTATAATCCTTGATTGGTTAATTTCCCTTTTGTATTTATCATCATTGTCATGGCTTTCTCTACAGACGATGTCAATACAAAGAATATGCTTTCAATCCTTACAACCTTCCGGCTGCGACGTGAAAGGTGCGGGTTCGATTCCCGCTGCGGGACAAACGTTTGCATATTCTGGAGATATTTGTCTGGGTGTTGTGGTACCACGGTACTCGTAGTTCTTGATAGCTAGGACACAGGGAATCTTAGTGTGTGGTCAGGACTATGTAAAAGGTATGTGTCTGTTGCGTGTTTGTCCGTTTCTCCGTTTTTGTGTAATTATTGATATAATTCAGAATTCAGACTAAATTATTGATAAAAAAATACGACGCTAAGTACTCTTTCAGGCATAAAGTTTGTAGATAGAGATAAGAGCGATTAATTGAAGACTTATAATGAATTATCTTATAGGAAGCTTTTAAATTACGTGAACTTCTTGCTGATTTACGATTACCTTTCTGTCTCTTCTGCCCCAAAGTCCCAATATCCAACTCAGATTGGTGATAAATTGTGTGATCTTTGTACTTGTTCTTAGGTTCCTTTCTCCGCTGACAGGCGCTTCGTTATTTAAAAGGGATCGTATCTTATTGATTGACTTCGGCTTTCGATTTTTGCCTTTTAACTTTTTCAAGTAACGGTAATTCGATCGGATTTATCTTCGACGGTCTAGACTAGTGTTAAAAAGTGTAATGAATAAAGCTCTTGTTATTATCTTATTCTTTGTTTAAGTTGATATTTTTTTGAAAGTACTCGTAATTCTGCAATATTTATCTTGTAATATCATTAGTTCTTTCTTGGTCACTCCGATTTAGATCAGTGACTTGTATAAGATAAAGTTTAATCAGTAACAAATACAAGACATTGTACAACAGTTTTGGTACATTCAGTAATAATATTCCTGGTTGCAACAACATAGGTATCCTAACTAGATAAAGACCTGTGCGATGGCATACAAATGCCCTTCGTCATATATTAGGTAATTGCGATAAAGGAATATGTTCCTGAAACATTCCTTGTGACCTAGAACTAGTGTAGTAAAACTAAATGGATTCTCAGTGCGCCTATTTACAGTTCTACACTGAAACTTCGTCTCGTCATAAACTTGTCTTGAACTTAAAAACCTCTTGAACTTGGGGAATATGCGTGCTATATAGTGTCAGTTATATTTGTAAATATGTGTTGTTTTTAGAATAGGTGTTCTACATGTTCTATATATTCTTGCTTCGACACGTATTTTCCATATTCCGCACCACTCTCGACCCAAAACTCCTCGAATCTGTACAGTACACCAGCATCTTGATGGCACAGCACCATTATAGAAATACCAAATAAACCTAGAGTTTTCATCATTGAGGAATATAAAGCAAGGAGTAAATTCCATTACTGTTATCTATCTATTCCTAACAAAGTTGCAAAACTCTAAAATATCAAGCCACCCTGCACGCTATCTGAACGGCGGTGCTTCCAGCTTCCTTATGCAAATCACTGCATATGGACGGTTTCGTCAGCAAATACCTGTGTAGGTGCTGCAGGTAGCGGTGGGCTGAACTTTGCATTGTTTTAGGGAAGAGGAAGCCCATCTAATAGAGTTATGATGTTGTGTGCCCCTAAGATAGGTAGACCTACCGCAGAAACAATTCCGGCAAACATAAAGCCGCTTTGGAGAGAACAAAAATGGATAAAAAAGTTTTCTTTTTATTTGTGGCAGGTCGGGCTATTTAAAAATAGATGTTTATCAGGAACATAATTAAGATCTTGAACATTCAAGAGTATCTACACAATCAAAGTTTGTGTAGGTACTCTTGAATTGATAGGTACCAATCAATTGTAATTTTCAATGGCATCCCATCCCAAGGCTTGGGAGGGAAACTTTACTATAAGATTCTACCTATAATGTGTGTGTACATGCATCGACATGGATCAAACTGACGTAATATATAAAATACACCGGTACTTTAGCCTGAAAAATGATTCATATGACTGTCAGTATGGGAAAGTCTGACCTATAAGAGGCATAAAAAATCTTCAAGGAACCATGACGTCAGTTTTAAAAATACAAATAACTGCATTCATAGTTTTTTTTTTCAGAAAATATTCCTCTGGTCTAGATAAAAAAAATTAAAAAGAGGGCATTTTATTTAGTACTCCTTCCATAAATGATAAGACCGCCCGTTGTACTTTAATAAGAATAAGGTTTTTTTGTTTATGGTGTGCAATGTACCATTTGTAAATTTTCATTCATTAACTCATTCATAAATAGACACAATCAGCTTAAAAAGGACTAAAAAGTAGATATGTTAGTAAGAAAGTAGAGGACTCGACCACGCTGTTTTTCAGCTTCGCCTATAACCTTACAAACTACCACTAAAATTATCTAAGTACAAGCAAGGTTCAATTGAAGCCCCTCCAATTTACAGCATAGCTTATGTTTAGACATAGATCGATTCGTGATCGATTGCAAAATCAATACAAGCAATCATGCACAAAGTGGGCGTTTAACCTGCGACCGGTGAACTCGGGGCTCTGCGTTAAATCATCCATCACTCCCTACCTGTTGTAAATTAGCCCACTAAAGACGCAACTGATGCCAAACGATCAGTTTCGATGACCTAGGACCTTTACTTATAGTACAGCTGCTTATAGTCTACGACAGGGGTAGTTCGATGACCTGTACATATGTTATAAGTATGACAGGCGACAGTTTTATTTAGAAATTCACACACAACTCATCAGCAAACTTTTAAAACGTCTTTTAATTTAGTTCTTACCTACGCCTAAAAAAGTATGTACACTACAATCATAGACAAGCTTTTTATCTGCATCTTGGAGGACCTTTGGTTCTAAGTAAGTATTAAGGAGATACTGATAGGCCACATCCATACACATTATGGATTATACAGCAGTTGGAGGAGTAGATATAATCAGCCCCTGTGCTTAGCTTTTGTGGACTACGAAAAAGCCATCGAAACCTGGGCTTTTCTAGTCTTGGGGGCCTTTGGTTCTAAGTAGGTATTAAATAGATACTGATAGGCCACATCCACATAGTGTGGCAAATTTATTTATTTAACAAAATCATACAGCTCTCAAGGAATGATAACTATAATCGATAAAAACTTTTCTTACAGCCAATTAAGGATTTACATTGTATGTACTTAACCAATAAATTGACGACATTCACTAAACTAGGGCCTAGTCACTAAACTACTAACTAACACCTGGGCTGTTCTGGAATCCTTTCAGCGATGCAAGTGGACTATCGTTGTATCCAAGTGTTGAGATGATATCTATGTCCCGAAGTGGACCAATGTGGCAGATAATGATGATGACAGGCAAATAAGTTTCTCATTTTAAAAGCGATGGGACTGTTTCGCTTTTTAAATCTGAAGGAGTATTTTTCAAAGATCTTGGACGCTAGCACCTCTAACAAATATATATCTTGCGACAAGATATATTTTTTGTTGCAGGTGCCTAGGGCCTAAAACATCTTAGAAACAAAAATTGAGATGCTTGATCATGATTGTGTAAGAACCAAAGTTATCATACCAAAGTAACCAAAGTAGACATAACTCAACGAATTAGCAAGCTGAAGTGGCACTGGGCCGGTCATATCTCGCGAAGAACCGATAACCGCTGAGGTAAACGCGTTCTTGAGTGAAGACCGCGACTCGGCAAACGTAGTGTAGACGCCCTCCGGCCAGGTGGGATGACGATCTGCGAAAGACTGCAGGCAGATGCTGGATGCGGCAAGCTGAAGACAGGGCGCTATGGCGCTCATTAGGGGAGGCCTATGTCCAGCAGTGGACTAATATAGGCTGATGATGATGATGATGATGATTGTGTAAGGCGAACTACCAAAATGCGACGTATACAAATCACTCCAAAGTGAGCGGTTTCCAATTTTCTACTTTCATCCTCCGCTGACCTCTTCGACCGTCATAGGAATCGTGAAATCGATATCATGGGAATCGATTTGCATACAGACGTTTCGCAGGTAGTTTGTTACTCATACTGATTTTGACATCGATTGCAATCTTGCGATAGAAATCGATGCGAAACGTAGACCTATAAAAATGTTTCGATCATGCTCGCGATAGTCAGGTTTCCTTATTTGTGATATAAATTATTTGTTGCAAAGCTGTTTGGTATTTGAAATATACTCGGTAATATTTCAACAAAATGCACTCTGGGAATTTAGAAAGCCTCAGACACAGGTGCACTATATTTGAGACTAGCTTCTGCCTACGGCTTCGACCCTGTGCTCGAAGTAGCCTGTGTGTATTTCTAGGTCACATGTTCAATGCAATTATGCATGTTCTAGATTTTATTTAAATCGGTGCAGCAGTTACTGAGTTAAATTAATCCTCGCCGAAATCAAGATCGATAATCATTTCTCAAATGGCTGACACCTAATGAATATTACATAAGAATTTATTGTGTACTATTTGTACTTATATTTGTAGTAGTTCGTCATGGCACTCTTTGGGGCTTATGTCCAACTGTGGACTTCAACAAGTTGATTTTATTGATCAGAATGATAAATTTATTATACTACCATGGAGTGTTTGGACTGGACCCCAAAGAATGCATAAGTGGATTAAGGGAAAAATGCTGTTCCAATTTGCCGCTTTTCTAAGACTCTATCAAGAGGTAAAAGTTGTACAATCAGAGATTTAATGAAGGAAATCTCACTGACACAGTGGAAGACAGACAGTCGATTACTCTGATACTAAACTGGTCCATATCATCGGCAAACGTCAATTACTGGAACAATTACACAAGAGCAAAACAGATTTGATCAAAACACGTCTGGAGCGCTTAACATAGTTATCCAAGTGAATGTGCATTTCAGTGGAGCTACATGCTGGATAATCTTTTAAAGACAAACAAATTGATCTAACAACGTTTGCATAAGTGGCGTATTTTAAAAGTCTGTCAACAAATCTACATTTTCGTTTTTTACAATCATCTCTTACGCAAAACAGCGCCCGATCCAGCTTTTAGTAAGTAGAATTATATATTACAAGAGAACGGAGATAAAGTAAAACACAAGTTCCATACCCAAACATATTTCTCAAATACAATAGCATTGCCACTGCCTTCACAAGGGCATTTCTAAAGCACTTTACACTATTGTAAGTGCATTGTATACGCTTGTTAGGCTGATGAGGCTTGAAGATAGCTTATCTGGACAGTGGAAACGGCTAAATCTGGAGCAAAAATGCGGCGATGTTGGCTAACACTTTAAAACGAGGCTTAGGGCGTATAATACAGATGAACGGAGGATAAGAAAAATAACATAAGATACTCAGATACACCTAAAAGGATTTTGTGTTGACTGTCTTTGTTCTAATTCAAGGTAAGTAACATCTCTGCGCAAAATACCAAAGTTCTCGTATACTGAAGTATGGTTGCAATAGATATAGTAATCGAACTGTAAACTGTAGCCGATTGCTTGGTCATGCGTCCATGTTGCATACAGCAAAATGTCTAGCATGTTCGAGTAATACCTGTCAATTATTGCTTAAAATCATAATCAACATTTGAATAGGTTCTCGGATTATTTATCGAAGGTTGTTGTAAAATAATTACAAGCCCGCAAGTTCATTGAAGGGTGACAGGGCAACAAAGTTGAATGGATAGGCGTTACAACCAAACTGCACGGTATAAGTATGATCGACGTGCGCTTTCATGAAAATAATTATTGTTCCAAGTATTAAATGATCTAAGCGCACGCGTGTGAGTTCTGAGAACAGAACAGTGGAGTATATATTGAGGTCACACGCTTAGAAAACGGACCTCTTAGAACGCTTATAAAACGGACCGGTCATCACCACATCAATGATGATGACGTTAGACGTTTAATGCTAGACACAGGCCTAATCCAGATGGAATATCGAATACCTGTGTTACAATGTGCCCATGTGCTACATTATCTGATCCCATCACCTCATTTTCTCTAAGCAAACGCACAGCTCAGTACCATCCGTATATTGTCAGTATACCACAAATTTGCAGTAAACGCTTCGATCAAACCTTTATAATAACGATGAATGAATGTACACACTACCATCGTCTGTCTTTCTTGAAAAATATAATCTAGGTCTCTTCAAAGTAAGAGTGAATAGGTGTTTTTAAGACCTTTATGTCTAACCTTTATGACCTGTATTGTCGTCCATATCATCCCTTACCATCAGGTGAAATTAGGGCTGAAAAAGATGAGATCAGGTCGAATCACTGAATTTTTGCATAATACTTGTCGCAACAGATTTCATAAAAGCCAATACCTATAATAATAATAATATAATAATGCTGGACATATTCACACAGCATCATCTAGCCCCAAAGTAAGCAGAGCTTGTGTTATGGGAACCACATGATTGATATGCTACTTATATACATTTTTTTGTAAATACATACATATTATACATAGAAAACACCCAGACCCGAGACAAATATTTGCAGAAACAAACATTTGTCCCACGGCGGGAATCAAACCCGCAACCTTCTGCGTCTCAGGCGGTATATGTAGGTGTTGACTAGATAAAGGTGTAATGAGGTGAAACATGTGGTACAACGCATATCTTTATTTCAAATCATATATAAAAGCAGTAGATATCAATCGATTCATATAGCTATTTTAATTTAATATCAAAATCGAAGATTATCGGCTGAAAGATCCAATCATATTCTATCCGTTGATATCACGTCACAAAGCCGAAGGGGACAGAGTGAAATATACGGAATAATATCAGTAATATTATAGATATCGACGAATGGATAATGAAGAAATCTATTAGAAGGTCCCCCAGGGGATACTAAATCAAGAGTAGTGAATCACGGGAGTTGAATCTGGGATAATGAATGGTCGAAGTAATAAAGACGCGCTGAGAAAAATTGCATAACGGTAAAAATATGGAACAGAATTAACAGTTGATGGCTGTAATGAATCGCGAAGCGGATGTTTAAAATTGGATCGGTATAAGTAATTTTTAACTGACTTTAAAAAGGAGGAGGATCTATGTTCTTCTGTAGGTAGGTATGTATTTTCTTTAATGTATTTTAAATTTCATATTGTAAAAACAGGAATTTTCACGTACCGCACTATCGGTGATGGCACCGACTAAGTTTCGACTCATTCCGACTCTTCATCAGGGTGAGTGATTGAGACGCTCTCCCTGCGCGTCGCGTCGTGCACTCAAGATAGTGCGGTACGTGACAAGTTTTCACGCAGCATCATTTAGCCCTAAACTAAACTGAACTTGTATTATGGGAACTACATGAATTATACTACAAATATATATTTTTTAATACATCATATGCATAGCAAACACCCAGACCCGAGTCAAATATGTACATATATGCAGATTATAAAAACATTTGTCCGCGGCGGGGATCTAACCCGCAACCTTCTGCGTCTCAGGCGGGCCTTCGCCCATTGTGCCACAGAGGTCGTCAATCAGAGGAGGGGGAGGAGAAGAAATCAGGATCTGATGATGCAATCTCAAGAAAAAAGATAGGCACGTTTAGTGTGTTTGTTAACTTTTACCAAGCTAATACTCCAACATTCACCGTCCATGGTAAAACATTGTCAAAGTTTAGGTTTATAGTAGTCCTTCCACTTTTAATGTAATGATAATTAAAAAAAAATTAAAATCAATTATCCGTAGGTGAAAGTAAGTCGAAATGGCAAGAAACTTGCCAATTTAGCTTCCTGGAGCTTCACAGTAAGCAGTCAGCAACGATGTACATTGTAGATATATGTAAACGCTCAAATTATAATCATTATATGATAATGAAAGCCATGATCGCAATGCTGCCAACTTAGCAAGGTAGCAACTTAAAGATTTTTATTTATTTTAAATTATGGATATTTTTTTTAGTAACAACTCAGGTGGACAAGATTAGAAAGCTTTTACGTGGTTATGCATTTTCCCATATCAAATGAAGATGAGAGTATTCCATTTTTTTATTATTTAGTAACTTTAAGGTCTCCGTCATTCATGTAAAACGCTAATAAACTGTTTTCGTGAAAAGTGCAAAAAGTATGAAGTTTTTTAGCTTTTATAATTATATAACTTAAACTTATTAATTATGTTTAATGATCGTATAAAATCTAGTATTTTTTTGGTGCAAAATATGTCTTTTATTTAAGTAAGCGACTTAATCCTGAACCTACTTGGCAATACAGTTAAATCGACCTTTTAAATTTAATGAATATTCATTCGCGATTGTTTGAGATGCTATACGGAATAAACTTTTCGACCCGTGTTAACAAGGAAAGGAATTTATATTTTACGAATGATTTCTATGGCTTTTGATGTTATTTTGATTTTTTTTAGACAACACAGTAAAGACTGCAGGTGAATCAGAAATTTTGGATGACTGGCACAAATTGCCCAGCAGTGAAAATAGACGGTTGCACTGTGCATTCAAACGTTGCTAACTTTTCCAGCTCAAGTGGAAATTAACAAATAATGCTACAGTCGAACAAAGTTGAAACAGAGTCCTGAAAGCTCGAGACAATACTTGAATCCAAGATTGCAGAGAGAGACTCAGGTTATCAGCAAGATGAAATTAAAGATTACAATTTAACAACATTGCCAGGATGATACATGAAAGTATCATTGCATAAAGCCATGTAACTTAAGACAGACCTGAAGATTTGTGTAGTGATGGTACGTTTCTTAGATAGCAAACATTGATAATGCTACCTGTATTGCAAGTTGCATGCTATTTGTACATCCTAAAGATTTATGTGTTTGAGTGAAACTTTCCTTTCTTCGATTAACTCACAAAAGCCTGAGCATTAATTAAGACTCACTGCTCGAAGCCGATTGCAACACAATTAACCAATACCAATTAATTGTTTTCTCAACACTTCCTTGGGAAGTTAGAAGCTATATTTCATGAGCTTCACTTCGTTACCATTAATAATGCTTACAGGTATCTTATAGGTCAGAGAGAGCTTCGTTTTGCTTCCTGAGATTGAAGCATGCGAAAGAAAGATACATTGCAGACTAGACGTGGACAATAAAAACAGGCTCAATGGACCTGGCATTGGACTAACTTCAGAGCGAATTAAAATTTTAAATTTAAATGTTACTGTGAAGAACAATAAAACTACACAAAAAAAATCTCTTTATCAAACTGTAGAAGTTCATTTCTGGATCTCCTCCAAAGTGTCAAACGATCTTGGGTTCAACTTCCATCCACCGATTATCCGCAATATTTAAAGACAAGTCCACATTAATGAATTTTCAATGAACATAACTTCGTTACATGTCACGGGTATGATACAATTCTCAACTCGTTTGTCTCGCGTGACAAATACCGTCCATACTTGTACAATGGTCACGCGTATCTGCCACGATCACGCAGTTAAGAGTATTGAAATTGTACATAATAATAATAATAATTCGAATAAAGACGAAGAGTTGATAAACATCTACTGGGTGAGCATGTTTAATCTAGTTTACATATGTACAAATGTACCCTCAGGCGAGATGTAGCAAACGCAAACCAATTTTTATAAAAAAATTAATAAATGTGGGCGATAACATCGTTCTACCGGGCCGTAACAAAACCTCTAAGTTTTGCTGAAATGGAAATACGTCATAGCATAAATTTTGTTAGCGTCAGATGAGTGTACGATAATATACGTACAACAGGAATCACCTGCCTCATCTGCCCCTTTCTTGACTTCATAGTGAAAATAGCATACAACCGTTTGATGGATGTGCTCTGGTTCCTATTCCTTGAACAATAAATTCTGGCTTGCTTTATTTAGAGAGATTTCTTGAGTTTCGTCCATTTTAGTTGTTAGGGTGATGGTGTACATTTGTTTTGCATTATGAATGTTGGTCAGATGATGTTTATAATAACCTACTTGTGAACTAAATTTTGACCTTTTTATTCTAGTGAACAAAAACCTACTCACAGCTTATTTGAAAAACTACTCTGCGATATTCACTCTAATATAATATTTTGGAAACAAAAATATTTGCTTATAGTTTTTCTGAAGAAAACTCAACTATAAATTATAATGGCTAAACAAAAAGGTGTAAGTTAAATATTTTTTCTAGACACTTTGGAGCTCGAACATTATCTTAGAAAATGGCCGAACAGTTCAGTTCAGTGGTTATAGACAGACAAGTGTGGCTTGAAATTTTTCAAGGTGTTTTAATTGGATCTAGATTATTTATTTCATCTTGATTTGAATTAACTTATTCCTCCATGAGTCGAGTAGCCTGCTCTTTAGATATTTCGCAGAATACCAAGCTCATGTTTTAAATTGATAAAACATAATGATTAAACCAAAGTACCTACTTCCATTACAATACCAGCAATAAACAGGACGACCACCTCGCCACAAAAAAATCAATGCGCAATTTTATGGTCATATGCCCTACCAGTGCGATATCATTAACGAAATGACACTGTTCCGAGGCTGCTTGCCAATGATTGATGATTGACCATCTGCTCTGAAATCATGAGACAGACTAATATTTAATTTTAGTTTTTGAAGAAGTCCAAAAAAGTGATCTCATGTTTGTGGTTGAAGACTGCATTGAAAACGTTGTGATTTCACTTCATTATATAATCATATTGTAGATTATATAGACAATACTCATAGAAGTGTACAATATTATGATGTAATTTGTCGAACACGAAATACGCATTGTGCTTCAGTTTTTGACCAAACCAATTTCACTAAGATTTCTTGTTAAAAAAACGAAAGTATCTACGGACCTTCTCCATTGAGTTTATAGTATTTATATCAGTGTGTTCGCCTTTTAACATTACTA
This sequence comes from Perizoma flavofasciatum, assembly GCA_958496245.1. Classification (NCBI taxonomy): domain Eukaryota; kingdom Metazoa; phylum Arthropoda; class Insecta; order Lepidoptera; family Geometridae; genus Perizoma; species Perizoma flavofasciatum. The sequence continues at coordinate 2,874,312 of OY292425.1, read as the reverse complement.
TTCACACCTCAGAGTTATCTCTGCGTAGAGTAAAGTAGTAGGCTACCATCATTGGCCGCTTTACCGCATCACAGCCAATCCATAACACCAGCCAATCACGACGTGCCCTAGCAACTGTATTGTCGTGTTTTTTTCTATTGCTGGGGCCTAACCATGAAGTCTTATAGCGATTCAGTTCAGGCAAAGATGTCATTTTACGCTTTGCGATTGAGGACGCTATGGCGTTGTTAAAGCTTTGTCATTCGCAAAGCGGGATTTTACATATTGTCATTCGCAAAGCCTGAATTGAATCGCAATAAGACTTGATGGTTAGGCCCCTGATTTCGTTATGACAATCTTATGAATTTTTTAAAATCTGTTGACTCCTTTTTAATCTAAATTAAACTACGAAGAAACTGAGGATCTCTTAGTGGTTGCTAGGTCCATTCACACGCACAAATACACAAACGTCACGCATCCCCCTCATAAATATACCCCCACACCCTCCCATGAACATATTACAGCAACTACTTTAGTTTATCATTTATATTTATTTGTTTATAAAATTAGTTGTAACATCATTTTGATCGGAACTCTTAATCTCTGTAACGGAGGAAGGCGTTGGTTTCTGCGTCACAGTTTATATATTTCTGCAGACATCATCGTTTTCCAATAAAGTATGTGTACATTTAATAATGTACTCACACTTGTCTGTCATCGTTTCATGTTTCTTTATAAATCTTTCACTTTTATAAACGTGAAAGTTTGTGAGGATGGATGTTTGTTAATCTTTCACGCAAAAACTACTGAACGTATTTTGATGAAACTTTACAGTAATATAACATAGACATCAGAATAACACATAGGCTACTTTTTATACGGATACTACGCGGGCGAAGCCATGAGCAGAAGATATTTAGATTTTTTTGATTTATTGGTCGCAGCGTTTGGTATGATATTTTTTTTATCCGCAGACATTCGAAACTCTAGTCACTCCAGCAACATACAAGCTGCAATCGATATAATGATCATCGATAATTGTACATCACACGTTTTCAATAACATTAAGGAAGTTTATTAATTGGCGTCGTGTACCGGAAAGTAATAAAAGCTGTGGTAGGTGCATCGTGTTGTTCGATAATTGTAAATACCTCTACCTACATACTCGTTCTTAAGATTATTGTTATTGGAAAATGTTCCATGATCTGCTGATATAAGTGATATCGTTGAACGAATTGAGAACCACAACATTTCAACAAAAGAACAGGCAAAGTACCGGCCACGAAGAGTACCGATGCAAAGAACATAAATACTTTTCCACGAAGGAATCCAATATGGTTATGGGCAATTTTGACAAGAAGCAATGTCCAAAACTTCTAAAATTTGAAAAAAAAATACTTTTAGAAAAATGCAAACATTCTCAACAAGTTTGAGGTGTTATATGAAAATTATTGCCATATTATCATACCTTCAAAGTGATTGCCATACCTACTTGCGTACACCTAGCGTAGTCTAGCTTATGCATTTAATGTAATAAGAGGGCAGAACTCTGTTATAACTATTACCTCATTCGAAAAAGTTTAAATGGTTGAATGAATAATAAATATTTGGAATAATAAAAGACATTAAATGTCAATAAACCGACTTCAACATTAACTTGCCTACGTTATTTTGTTCACGCGGGATGACACTCTTTAGTGATTCCTAATGAAGATGATGTTTTTTGAAAATTTGCAATCCTTCAGGTATACAACTTTTATGAGACCTTTTCGAGATCATTCTCTATACAACAACAAATAATCATCAAAATCGGTTAACAATTGGCGAAGATATCAAGTAACAAACATAAAAAAAACCTCCTTTTTTGGAAGTCAGTTAAAAATGGAGGTGGCAGCATTAGTCAATAGTCATTTATTTGGTAAGAGTATTACAGCATACGCTAGACTTGTGGTTGTGGGCATAAAATTTAAATCTACATAATTTTTAGACCTTACTCATATTATGAAACAATAGATTGTTTATTTTCATAAGATTTATATATTGAGGTATTTTAAGGCAAAGATTTCGCCCAAGTTTTGTTCGCATGATTTGTAGAATATCGTTGCATAGGATGACACGGGACAAAACTGCGTAGGCCGTCCTTGCTATCCTGCGATCCTGTCGCGATTTGCACACAACAACCAACAACATAATATAAATAATAAACAAACATAAACCCAAATCAACAGATCGCAGGAGATGTTTCTAAGCCGCAACAACGAGGAACATCTCGACATAGTAAAATTAAAATATAGTGTCCCAACTCTAGCTGCACGTATGAATTTTAATAGAGGTACTCAGGTTCCCGAAAAAGTACCTACGTCGTGTTGGACCTCTCGCAAACTGTACCAACCACAAATTGGAAGAATGTGACTTACTCCTATCTATAAAGAATAATCAAGCAGACAAAGCAGGCTATGAAACATAGTAAATATACTCACATGAACTACCCCGCAATCAAAGACGTTGAGATGAGACCATGATTCTATACTGTTATGTTCTGTATCTTACCTGTAGGTAAAACAAAATAATATAAACGTTAATAAATATACAAACATAGCTATTTTTTTAGAGACGTCGTAATAAATAGTCTAGTAAGAAAATTCTAATCCTGTTAAGTAGTTCTTAAACACAAGAAAAACAAACTGTACAGTCGCCCTAAGTTGGGCGTCTTCTAAGAAATTAATCATGTTTCTTAGGTCATGCGCCTATTTTTTTAGAAAGACTATCATGACGTCTATAAAAATGAAAGGCAAGATTATGACTGTGTTAATAGTTATTATTGGACGTGCCACCGATTAATGGTCCCGATTGATTATATGGTATTTTGGTGTAAACCACTCAGGTATATTTAAGATTCTACAGATTACACAGTTTAGGGTAGTTTCGTGTGCGTGGGATGACTCTACGCAGCGAAGATTAAACACTGCATCATCTACTATGGTCGAGGTTTACAAGGTTATGACGTTGTTACACCAATTTATGATTGGACGCGCACTAGCGTGGGTGTCGCGTTTATGACGCTGTGGTCTGTGGTCATGGTTAAACGTGCATATATTTGGAAATTCAACGTATTTCAGAAACTGTTAGGAACATAAGCGATTTAACAAATCTTGAGAACTATTATTGTTGGTTATTACCAACCAACAACTGATTGATGCTTATTTATTAACAAGCATCACTAACTCTCGCAATTATCATATCAAGAGTAGGATAGGATAAGTCCATGTTATTATTATATCGATTATATTCTGTAATAATACCACTCGAAAACCGAATCAACTGAAGGCACAGCCCCAACATGGATTGAAACAAATCGCTTTATTTCCAAGGATATTTAATCTACGCATATTTATTATCCGCGACGTAAAGATACCCTTTTCTGATATTTATGTATTTACCAGAGGTTGTTTGTTTATCTGTTACCGTTTACCGAAATTGTTTATTAATTGAAATCGGTTTTGTGCAATCAATTTGACTTTAAGGATGGTTCTTAGATAGGTTTTATCACCACGAGATGAAGAGGAGGCGCTGCGATAGACGATGAAAACACGTAGAGGGTTTTAAAATTATGCAAAAAAAATACCATTATAGGTCCATCATCATCCATCCTCATAGATACTAAGTAAGCGTTCATATCCTACCCACTGACTGCAGTCTGAAAGTGAAAAGGTATTTACGATCATATTATCTGATGAGTCATAGTCATCATATATGATGGAATACACTAACAAAGTTTTTAACACTGAAAAAGTTACCTAATGCCTTCAGCGTAGTAATCTATTTTTACCAAGGCTTTATTACCAGACTCGCTGGAGCCGCGGCACGTGACGCAACCAGGCGTCGAGCTCTCAAAATAAGTATAAAACATAATCATCATCACTCAGTCTGACTTCATCGAACGTCGGGTCATAAATTGTATGTGTACGCACCTCCCAACATATCGTTGCGCAATCACCAACTTTGCAATCTTATTTTGTTAATCGCCCTATCGCTTCTTGCAGATATTTCAGCAGTTCGATTTATTGGGCTATTAGTGATTTTATATCATTTCTAAATGCTAAGACGCCTCATAACTACTGTTTTTCCTCGATTTGTTGACGTTTCGACGGACCTTCCTCGACCGCGTTCAATGGTCAGTTAGTTTTTTAACATCTTGATTTTAGAGATAAAAAACAGCATTTATATCTTTATCAGAAAAACTATATCAGTTTATAACGCACGCTCGCGTATGCAACTATTTAAGTACCTACATAATGTTTAATAAGTTCTCATTTAAGTGAATTATAAATTCTTAAACCAGAACACTTATTTTATTACAAAAATTGGTGGGATATGTTGTAAGGCATTTCATGTTGACGTTAAACATAGTTCCTTCTCTATCTCTTACAGTTTCAGACTTCCCAAACTGATTGTTCTAAATGAATCACCCTGTATAAATATACAATAAAACCCTCTAGCTCAGTTCCAAATTACCAGCGTAATTTACGATCGTAGATCAACAATCGCAGAGCTATCATTACAATCGAATACATTCGCAATCGAATTAGAAATCGGACAGATAGAATCGAATTATCGACCGTGTATGCGGTTCGCTTGCATAATGTGATCAGATGTGTTACTTTAGTATAATAGAGCAGTAACTGCGCTTTGAGGTTTTCTTGACTAGAGGCTCTAGCAGTGTGTGCTAGTCGAAGGGTTTTTGCATTTTTATCGAATAAACTTCTCGGATTTCTGAGGTACAGCGCTTGATTTTATTTATATCTTGGGAAACTGTTATAAAAAATATAATACTAATGCTGGACAATTTCACACATCATCATCTAGCCCCAAAGTAAAGATAGCTTGTGTTATGGGAACTACATGTCTGATATACTACTTATATATATATTTTTGTAAATACATAATTATACATAGAAAACACCCAGACCCGAGACAGATATTTGCAGATCATAGAAACATTCGTTTCGCGGCAGGAATCGAACGCGCAACTATCTGCGTCTCAGGCGGGCTTCACCCACATCAAGCGGAGCAGGCTCCTACGGACTCCGTTTGAATCGCAACGGTAAACTTCATAGAACTGGGCCTCCACTGTAAAATATATAGTAGCGGAGCAGACTGAACGAGTACCGTCTCTTTTCTAACCAACTCTTTCAGTAGAAAGCCAATACTATTACTCCGTTCAGCTCATTTATTTCCAGCTAATTATTCTTTCACAGTGGAAAGCCGGCGTTATTATCCGTGTTTCAATTTCGTTTGTATAAAATACCTCGGAGACTTGACACCATGTAATTTATACTGAAGATGTTTTACGTTGGTACTACTGTTCCGAGTGGGAGGTGACATCACAGTATTTATTGCAGTAACTATGCATACGTTGCGACTAATTTTCAGCTGCAATTGCTAACGAGATCCTAGAATAGATAAGGATACACTCAGATATACTCACATCAAAAAAGTTTGCGATAAGTTTGAAAACTTATTTTTTTTTAATGTGTTAGAATATTATAATAAAATATAAAACAAGTTATTTCCTTGCTAAAAAACATCATTTTTCTGTTGTTTTAATGATCTATCAAAAGGAAAAGATTTCAACTATTAAATAACTAAACATTTCTGACGTTTCCTGATTAGTAACTCTTCTTCATGAGCACCGGCCGAAACGACGAAAAACAGTGGCCTAATTCGCAATGTTTTCTTTCCTGCCACTATTGTTCAATTCTGTCATCTAAATAAATAAGCTTTGTCAGTAATTGTTACAATGTCAAAATGCTCGTCATAGTCCCGTTCCGGTAACCATTTTCCTAGTATTATAATAGTGCTGGTAGCTGGCTAAGAGAGAAGCAGTAAAAAAAAACGATATAGTAGACGAGATAAACGGATAATACCAACTCGATGTGGTAATAAGTGATGTAATCGAACAAAAAACATATCTTCTGAAATGAACATAAATACAAAACCTCTTAAAAGCCTTAAAATATAGGCCAAGAACCTCACTGAGGATAAGGACAGGTCATTATTACGTAAAACATAAAATATTACAGCTCTTAGCGTAGAGGAGCTCTTTGTTAAGTTGAACAATAGACCACTTCATTACATAGTTGTTGGAAATAATTTATGTATGTGAAAGATAGTTAACTTAAATCAATGAGGCTAAAGGCTGATGGACTGTCATTTTTAGAGAGCTCGTCATACAATTAAGTTCGCCTATAGGCTTGTTTTTTGTTGTGCAAGAAAGCATTTTCTTATCAATCTATCTGCGACACAGGGAATTTTAGTGTGGGTCAGGACTATGTACGAGTATATATCAGTTGGATATTTATTTTATTTTATTTTATTTATCTATTTGTTATCATGAATAAAGTATTCTTGAGTTAAGCATTTTCTATCTATCTATCTGCGACACAGGGAATTTTAGTGTGGGTCAGGACTATGTACGAGTTTATATTAGTTGGATGTTTATTTTATTTTATTTTATTTATCTATTTGTAATCATGAATAAAGTATTCTTGAGTTATTATTTCTTGAGAATCGATTTACAATGATGCATTCTTAAAATAAATAAACTTATCCTTAGGTCTGATCAAAGCGACGCATAACCCGAGAGCTCTTATCTAGATCCACGCATCATCATTGCCATTTAGCGTGGCGATGCAACAATTATTTTGGGGACATTTTGTCTGGCAGTGATCTGGATCAGTTGAACTATCTATAAAAAATTTGCAATGTACCTTAATTTGTAAATAAATGTTTTTTTACCGGCGACGTCAGAGCCCTTACATGCGTTTGATGTGAGAGGTTTTTTGTTTGTTGGTCTGTTACCATTTACTTCTGAAACGGCTTATTGGATTATAATCAGGGTTTTTGATTTTATGACCTCAACGATTGTCCTTCATTCACAAATCAGTAGGGGGCGCTGCAATAGACGATGCAAAACAAAAATTTACTCGTCCAATAATGACTGTAGTATTGTAAGTTGTAACTTACTCTCTCTTCTTCAATAGCTAGTAACATAATTATCAAAACAGACCATAGGTACAACATAAGTGGCTACGCACTGAACTAAAAGCAGGGTGTCCAAGAGAGAAATAGTGCCAAGACAAATAAACACCACTCCAAACAACCATCGTGAATTACTGATAATTTTTTAATATTTTTTTTTCACATATCTACTGTACTATCAGTGAAGACACTGACAGTTACGACGCAATCCGAGAATCTATCAGGGGGTGAATCATCGAACTGCACTCCAACGCGTCACGTCATGAGGAACCACCCATATTTATTTACATGCCAAGATTGGTCGTTATATGGCCAGATAGACAATTTAGAACTATGCATTACCATAACAAAAGTAAAAGACTCTCCATTGCGTTACCTTCTACGATTTGTATAGGCATTGTATCGAGAAGCGTAAAAGACAATATTTGCATAATTACTGCATACGCGCGCACATCATTGTTGTTTGTTTTCATTATCATACACGGTACATTTTTTTTTTATAAATTCAATTTTCATTTACTTACATCATCATCATCTTCTTGTTCGTATCCCACATTACGTGGGGTCGGCACAACATGTTTTATTCTTCCACTCTCCTCTATCAGCCGTCATCTCATTACTTACTCCTTTTTTAACCATGTCATTCTTCACACAATCCATCCATCTTTTCTTTGGCCTACCTCTACTTTTATTTCCATCCACATTCATATTTAACATTCTTCTCGTAATATGCCATTTACTTCTGAAACGGCTTATTGGATTATAATCAGGGTTTTTGATTTTATGACCTCAACGATTGTCCTTCATTCACAAATCAGTAGGGGGCGCTGCAATAGACGATGCAAAACAAAAATTTACTCGTCCAATAATGACTGTAGTATTGTAAGTTGTAACTTACTCTCTCTTCTTCAATAGCTAGTAACATAATTATCAAAACAGACCATAGGTACAACATAAGTGGCTACGCACTGAACTAAAAGCAGGGTGTCCAAGAGAGAAATAGTGCCAAGACAAATAAACACCACTCCAAACAACCATCGTGAATTACTGATAATTTTTTAATATTTTTTTTTCACATATCTACTGTACTATCAGTGAAGACACTGACAGTTACGACGCAATCCGAGAATCTATCAGGGGGTGAATCATCGAACTGCACTCCAACGCGTCACGTCATGAGGAACCACCCATATTTATTTACATGCCAAGATTGGTCGTTATATGGCCAGATAGACAATTTAGAACTATGCATTACCATAACAAAAGTAAAAGACTCTCCATTGCGTTACCTTCTACGATTTGTATAGGCATTGTATCGAGAAGCGTAAAAGACAATATTTGCATAATTACTGCATACGCGCGCACATCATTGTTGTTTGTTTTCATTATCATACACGGTACATTTTTTTTTTATAAATTCAATTTTCATTTACTTACATCATCATCATCTTCTTGTTCGTATCCCACATTACGTGGGGTCGGCACAACATGTTTTATTCTTCCACTCTCCTCTATCAGCCGTCATCTCATTACTTACTCCTTTTTTAACCATGTCATTCTTCACACAATCCATCCATCTTTTCTTTGGCCTACCTCTACTTTTATTTCCATCCACATTCATATTTAACATTCTTCTCGTAATATGACATTCTTCTCTCCTCATGACATTCTCATACCATGCTAACCTATTACTCCTCAACTTTTCCGTCACGGGTGCTACTTTCAAACTTTCCCTGATATACTCATTCCTTATTTTGTGCATTCTAGTAACTACACACATTCATCTCAACATTCGCATCTCAGCTGTGTGCACTCTTTGTTCATCAATCTCTTTGATAAATCAATCCATTTAATGACATCATAATCATCAACAATAGCTTGTAGAAGTTTGACATAGGCCTCGCCGTTTTTCATGGCCCAATGAGTGCCATGACAAACGATCATGGTCCATCTCCATCCACCAACTTCCCGCAACTTTTGAGTTGTTATCGGTTCATTGGATGCTGGGCTTACTTATGTGGCGGCCGGCTTCTGAACGAAACACTTGCCTACACCCAGCGACCAATAATTCGGTCTGACATGACATGACCGAGGAGAAAAAAACGGGGTGTCAGCTGAATGAGAGCTGCGCGCACGCGAGTTGAGTAAAAAGGAATTTTCCAGAGTTTCTAGTGATTATTCTTACTCCTCCAGACTCGGTTTTGGTGTTCCATGATAACTACGTAAAGTTTGTGAATCCGACCAACGTGAGATTGTGATCGATACAATCTGAGGCGCATATCTTTGTAATAAGAACAAACTGACTGAGGTGAATAAAAGTTAATGGATAGAACTGTGTTTACTGTGATTAACCTGCCACTAATTCTTCCAAACTTATATACTTAAATAAAAATAACGCAATGTAGCTAAAAATCAGTCTTCTCTTCAGCAAAATATGAGTTACGTGATGATAATAATACACATCTACTCTGTATTCCAAGTTGTTTATGCAAAAAAAGAGGGGCATATGAGGAAAATGACAATTCATAAGTCACTTACCTCATAGGACAACGTGACCTCAATATCGTAGAACCAAAACAATAATGTTTTAAATCTAAAATAGAGTGTCGTATCGTCCAATGGAAACAAGCCCGCACGCAGCATCGGCTGTCAATCAGACGGTCGCTCGGCGCGTGGCGTGGGTGTGATTATGCGTTGACATTGGAAAGCGGCCGCGTAAACATTGCAGCACTAATTTATGCAGGCGCTATAAAGTGCGAGGTTTACTACATCTCCTTGTACTAACGAGCGATGTTTAACTTCTGAATCGAATTCTCGTAAATTGAAAGGCATTTTAAAAGGATTTTTAGGTTCCCAAACTGCTGGGTCACGAATTTGTTTGCGCGATTTTTGTAAAGTGAAATTATTTTTCGGTGGCACAGGATACCTACTTCTCGAATTTCAATTTATAAACCGAAGGTAATTTTAATATTTTTTTTTGACAATTATAGTTACACAAGATTATTTTATTATAATGTGGAGTACAATAAAGTGTTATTATTATTATTATAACTATTTCCTAATATATTTGTACCTAGTTAAAACAAGATCATTTTTATTTTTATTTTTCAAAGAACTGACTTCAATGCAACCCAACCCTGTTCATTGCCTCCTTGTGGACAGAATTACCGTATAAAATGGAAGTAAGTAGTTGCTCTACTTATTTATTTATTCTGTGGTCATGTTAATCCCGATATAGAGTTACTGGATATATTGGGTTTCCTGACTACCAAGATTTATTCAGGCACGATATTGTCTTTTTACTCGACAAAATGGTACAAGAGCGACCTTTTAGCTTATTGGATAAAATTAAATGTTGGCTTATATTCAGAAGGTTGTATCTGATTTTGCATACCTAAGAGTGGGTTTTTAACATTTTTTAACAGGGACACTGACCGTGATAGTTCGGGACTCGTAAGCTCTCTATATTGCTTAGTATATTTGTGCTAAGTTTTTGGTTTCATCGTGCAAGAAATTCACTGCTTGACCACCCTCAAAGAACGCCACGGCAAACGGTATTTTGAGCCCGAGGAAGTCGGCAGATAAAGATATCTACCGACTTCCTTCGATATTACAATGTAAAAGTCGCCTCTATGAACACTTTGATATCCCTATATTTATCTAGTCTCTATATTGTGTAGGTATGTTTCCAAATATATATACCGACACATCTTTCAACTCAGATGGAGCATAGCCAAAATGTTTGCAAATATGATGTTGTAAGAGTTTAACTTCAGGTGAGATCGATAAAATCTTGCCTGAAAAGAGGTAAGCCTCAAAGAGCAGAGAAAAAAAAGGATTTTTTACCATAAAAGTAAGTATTTAAATTTTTAGAAAAGTAATTTTTTAAAGGTTTTTTTCTTACAGCAAGGTGGTATGTCAAATCATTATAATGGGCACATGCCCACGTTTGGACTGGAAAATTTATAAATAAAGGCTGACAATCAACACCCAGCTTAACCTGTGATTCCTGGAGACATGTGTTCCTTAGTATGTAGAGACCCATTAAACATAATTTTCGGAACAAATAATCCGATAGCAGCAAAAACATTGCAATATTATTTAAATAAATTTGTAGTCTTCAGCGGATTTTATAGAGATATTGCAACAAAAATGGTTTCGGAGCAATAACTTATAGAGGATATTATTAATATCTTTCAATAACTATTTCCGCCTATTTACTTAGCATGATTCACCTACTTAAGAAACGAGAAACAGATTTGCCAAGCAGTTCCTAACACAATAAATTATGAAACTCCATTAATATACCGTACATAGAAACCACGTGGGTGTGATCCTACAATACACAATTAAAAGGCTAATGCACTTCATAATGTCACAGATTATAAACAGTTACATTCTATCATAATACGATAGATAAAGTAAAGTCATCTTTACACTAAAGCATAGTGGAAATAACGCGGGCCTACGCGACATTTTACACTCACCTAACACAGTTTAAAGTTTCGATTACAGCTACTTCTGTGTGAGTCACGGTTTTAGTCTGCAAATAGACATTAAAAAAACTTACAGAGCCTTTTAAAATAAGGCTTTTAAGTAGCTAAAACTGTAAGCAGTTAGGTATATTTTTTCCAAACAATAGCCGAAGTATGAAATTGTATATTATATAGTTTTACTTTCAAGTTGGTGTAACAATCGTAAAATTGGATGTATAGACACCGCTTCATATGACAGCGGCCTCTTATTTACGTGGACGACTCGATAAACTGACAAACTATCAAAATAGTAAACCAATAGATATATCGCCACCCACGCATCCTCGGCCATGTTTATTAATATGCCCCATTCAAATGTATTAAGCTGATACGAACGTCGATAATGATGAATCAGCTGTCTGGAGATGTAAACGCTGAGAGGTGAATGTTTTAATATCCATATTCCGATAGACCAGAGCGTTTTAACATCATCAGCGAGAAGATGTTTCTTGCTGGAAAGAGGTTACCGTATCGGAACCTTAAGGGACCTTAGAATTAATGCAAGGTGTGTTTAGAAAATGAAATGATTAGCAGTGGACTTCTATAGGCTGAACAAAATTGACACCCTCATATTTTTTCTAAGTCGCGCAGCGGGCTAAAAAATTAATGCTCGGTTAACGAAGAAATAATAATTATAGTCAGGTTAATAAGTTCTGTACTTAAATTGACAAACAAGTCTTATAGAAGCCTTTAACTACAGTACCTGAATGAGATGACCTCTGAATATTCAATTTGTTAGCATTTCTGCACAAATCGTGCATTTAGCTTACTGTTTGCAAATCGAACATGTATTTCTAATTGGCTACTACTTACGCAATAGTATCAATGGCAGTATGTACCTACTTAATTGGGAGTACTAGATTCTCTCAATTCCTGGTACCTTATCGTAGGTGTATGTTTGAGAAATTGTTGTGGAAAGGTTCATAGAAGGCCTGTGTATCTAATGCCGAATTAAAAACTACTAGAAGCAAAATAAATAGGTCCCAAGTCAAAATAACACACAAGGTTTTAACGACTTCCTCAGTATTAGGGGGAGTCTGAAATTAGCGCCACTGACGGAAAAGTTGAGGAGTAATAGGCTAGTACGGTATGGACATACTATGAATGAGGGAAGAAAGTCATATTGCACGAGTCGAGAAAAGTGTTAAATTTAACATTTGAGGTAAAAAAACTAAAAAAATCTGTATAGGTACTAATATTGTGTCTAGTAGTTATGTCATGGGAAACAAACGGACAGGAGTGACTTTTGAAATAACGACTAATAAAGAAGAACAAAGAAGAAAACGATGTATTGCCAATCCCATGTAATGTGGGGCAAGGACAAGAAGTGATGATGAAATTCTGTAAAATTCGTGAACCGTCAATTATGAAAACAGCTGACAAAAGCAGACTCTACAATCAATAAGAATGTAAGCAAGCCTTTATTTTCACGACCTAAAAAAAACAGAACAAAATAATTACAACATCATTAGCTCAGTCCACTTCTCGGTACGATACTCAATCAAATGATCTAGAAATAGGCCGCGTTTACTGAGCCCTTTTGTAGGTCAACTGCTGATCTGAAATAAGGCACCGAATACACTGTCAAATCTTTCTCATCTTATCCGCAGTTCTGACGACCTCTGTTGCGCAGTGGGTGAAAGCTCGCCTGGCGCGCGGAAGATGGCGGGATGTGTTTACAAAAAAAAAAGTATATTAGTAGTATATCAGTCATGTAGTTCCCATAATACGAGCTCTGCTTAGTTTAGGGCTAGATGATGCTGTGTGAAAATGTCCAGTATTATTTATTTATTTATTATTTATCCAGACTGTCGATATGTCACAGGGTCTTGAGAATTTTTCGGGAAACATTTTTTTTTTCCTTAAATAAATTATTAAACAATCCAATGCGAAATCCGGCAATGCAATTTTTTTTCCAATGCGAAATCCGGCAATGCAAAGCTTTATTTCAGTAGGCGTGATCATCATCACGACTGACGATGACGAAAATTCATTTCAAAAAGCAATGTACCCAGAATTGAACCATGTTATAGCAAGAAGACTGATTAAACTAACAATGATTGATTGATAAAATAATTTGAGCATTGCATAAGACCGCGAAATAAAAATGCTTCTCAACAGTGTGAATCATGCCTAACTTCGAGATAATTTGGCTCACGATGACTAGGCGTTTATTACTCGTCAAATGCAACGTGTAATAAGCCCATATACCGTTTAGAATTAGCGTGCCCTAAATTAAGTTTTCATGTAATTTTGCAGAGTAGCTTAAAGGTTATCTAGACAGTATTCGTTTAATTAGAAAGCTTTAATTAATATGAATGCTAAAAAATCTATTAATTATTACATTTTGAGATCCTGTTGTAAGTTTAACAACATTTATCTTATTAAGGTCACATCGTTTTGGAGATAATCGTCCATAGTCAGTTAAAAATACCGTCAACAAAATAATCATTTCAAAACCGTCTTTAACAGCAATACTTTTTTATCCCAACTTTCACCAAACATAACAATTTGTTAACCGGCAGATTTGACCAATATGTGGGCCCGCCCTGCCTCGCCGTGTTAATCAGTGTGGTAAGGCCCTAAACTGGGTCGAACGAATTTCAATGCTTTTTCATTGCTATGCCTTGTCTTCGTGATGGGTTGATGACTTGGCACTCAACGTTAATTGGAATGTTTTAAAAGAATGGATTTGTACGTTACAAAACCTATATAAATCCAATCAAAATATTTCACAGGTTAGATAGAACTGCGAGTGAATAAAATACCTGCATAAATAGTAGTAGAAATTGAATCAAAGTAAAAAAAAATACAATTAAGAAAAGGAAGGATGTGTTATGTACACAGAACAATCGTAATACTTCCCTACGGTGTCTAAATTTATTCGTTGGTTTGTCATGTTACCGATCCTTTATAAATATCCCTGTGCTAATATCAGTTACCAATGGAAGTATTATGTCCTGGACAAAGCAATGTACCTATGATTAGAGTTATATAATTATATCTGGACAAATAGCTCTGAAAAGCCACTTACCTGTAGCATTTCAAAATCAATACAACAACAATGTACTAACGTCTCTACCACCCCGACTGCATAAAAACAGTTCACCCAACAAAACGTGAACAACACAGGAAAAGTTCCGAGTATTCATGCTTCATAAATGCGCTGCATAATTTGTTTGCTGCCGTAATGCGGGAGCCGGTTGCATTCGTAACGGATTCACTTTAAAATTGAGCCTTTTAAGCCTCTCATCTTTTCGCGAAACGACTTTATTTTCTTAGCAGGCCTTTGATATTTTTGATTGTGAAACTGGATCCTTGCTTTTCTATAGCTGGGTTACGTGTGTAGTATGCCGTTTTTCGGTAAACTAGGGTGAGTGGATTATTATTATTAGAAGTCGTGGCTTGAGGCTTCAAAATTGGCACACTGACTAGGGATGCAGAGAGGGGGCGGCTGCGGTAGCATATTGTGATTGTAATTGAACGATAAACCACAATACAATATCATCCCACAAAACCTTTCACATTAATTGCTAAGCTCTTGTTTACACTGTTCCGATTGTAGGCGTCGCGTTCAGTTTCTCCAATCCTTGTTATGGTAATCGCGACATTATCTCAACGATGACATGCCATATTCTCATGAGAATCGATATCTGACTCATCGAGCAACAAGTAAATTGAATAAAGTATTGTTCTTGCACGAAATGCATGATATAGTGGGCATAATCCGTGTTCAGACAAGACTTCCCCGTTCGAGTCATTGACGGCTTTCTTATTGTAATAAGCTTATAAGTGGGTGCGAGCGGACACCACAATGGGCTTTCATTTTACGCTGCCAGATCCTGCATGAGGAAGCGGATATAGGATGGCAGATTTGTGTTAAATAGAGGGCACCCAACATTCACGCAAAACTGACTAAGATTAATTTATCATGCGTATTATTTTACGCATGACTACTTATAACATAGTGAAATAGGAGGTTTGAGCTCTTGCAAAAATGGTAATAGTTCTATTAGTCAGACGTGAAATCAGAACATTTGCTGATGGAACATATTGTAGGTACCCTCATATAAAGCCAAAACTGCAAACGAGTAGCACAGCCTTGAAATAACGTCCTATTTTTCATAGGTTTCTCAAACGTCATAGGGGAAAAAACAACGCTAATACGTGGCTAAGCAATGCCTAGAAAGTGTTCAAAGGATAAAATACCGAAGCAGATGTTGTCTTACCTGATCTCTCCTAGGATGGCCCATCCTCGGAGCTGGCATCCTCATGACCGGTGGCGCGACATGCCTATGCATCGGCACAGGCGGCGGTGGTGGAGGCATCGACGGTCTCGGGCCTTGGACCACCGTCACTGCCGGGATCAGATGCTGGTGCCTCTGCTCCCTGGCCACGATCGCCAGGTGTTCTGACGGTCGGATGAGCCGCGGCGGTGCGGGCATGCGCAAGTCTGTGCGCGGCCGCGGCTCAGGACGCGCGGGGTATCGCGGCGGGGGCGCGGGCGCGCGTCTTGCCCGCGCCGCCTCCGATTCGTCAGTCATCGGTGCGCGCCAATCTGTTGACAAAAAAAGGACGATTAGTTTTAGCAAGTGATGATGCTGGAAGAGGCTCGAAATCCTAGATGCGCATTAAAACTTATGATGACAACGATGAGCATTAAAACTTATGATGACAACGCACAATGCCCGTGCTGTTCCATGTCAGTAAGCGACAGTAACCCCTTACCATCTAGTGGGTTAATAGGCCAACAGGCCTCTTGGCGCACCAAATGACAATAAAACTTCAAAAACAATTTAATAAAAATCCTCAACCCAAGGAACTATTAGGAAAAACGACAACATATAGAAACTAACCATTAAGTGAATTTTTGACTGCAAATATTATTTTTCTGTCACAATCATGGACGAACTGATTTATTTTCTCAAGAAACCAGAAATATTATAAATTTTAAAATCACGCCATCTATCCTACGAGTGCGGAACACAGTAGATAGTTGGTCTGGTAGCTTAAATAATGTTCTCAACGTACATGCGCGCTCAATGCGGCGGCGCCACTTGGGCAAATAATTAAGTTTTGCATTTATTTAAAATCGAATAGTCTTATTAAGATTATTAAACAGTTGTTTAATTAAAAACTGATTTATATCTTTAAATGATATTTGTAATTTCAAATTCAACAATATAAATCAAAACACTGTTTAGCTAAGGAACTGACTAAAATCTTTAGGAGTAAGCATGTACCTAACTTGTACCTCATTTCATACCGGAAGCGATGTCCAAGTAAGTTTAGTAATCATGGTCACACAAACCCAATGTTTAATTTTGTACTTATAATACCTATTTCTATAAATTCCAGTAGGTTTTTGCTAAAACCTTGATTTTGCAATGGACACACAACATAATTATATGTTCACTTACCTAACGGTATAATTAAATTATAAAGGTACCACATCCACCTACCTTGATCAAAATTAATCTGTTCCATTACTTTACACCGACTTTTAAGACATTTGCATGTCGTATCTGATGGAAGATTTACTCTACCGGAATAATGGTTTTTATGCTCCGTTACTTTATTATGAAAGGTACTTAGTCTCATAGAAAACAATGGAATGGTGCTAAGAAATTACCTCTTCAAAGATACATCAACAGATTTGTATCTGTTAATTTTCCGTTTTATTTTTATTCAAGCTTACAGAAGTTAACTTAATTTTATGGTAGAGTCACTGGACATAAGTAAGTACAGTGACTGAATTATGGACTGCATCGCTTAGAAAACAAATTACGGTTTGATACGTATAGTCTAAAAGTAAGTATATATATTATGTAAAATCTCCAATCAATCAGCCAGTGGCGGAATGTTTGCATGTCCTGCTGATATCTGCGTAAAAGCGTCAACGGTGAACTAGTTGTAGATCCGAGCCGAGTTGTAGATCAGGGAGGGGAGAGGGTTTATATTAACACACTTTCTAATGTATCTAGATATCAAATCAAATTTATGATTAGCGTAGGACTTAAATTCGTAGAAATTATCTGAGCATGGCACATTTCACCAGGGATTAGCTTTAGCTTAGATAAGTGGGCTCTACATTTCTAACATATAGCTTTCTACCGTAACAACCAGACAAACTCACCTACAAGTCTACTCAGATGTCAAGATTTCTGAAGGTGGAGCAATAATTATTTTGCTTGACAAATTATAACACCGACCTATTAGTCAATAGTTTACTCTACTTCTTGGTTTTGTAGTTATAAGTTTTATGCTGGAAAAATCTTCAGCCGTTCTTTCTCATCTTTGCTATTTCTAATGGTTCGTATTTGAATGCGTTAAGTGTAAAAAAAAAAACTAGAAACAGAACAACAAAAAAAAACATGCTCACGGTTGTATTCCACATGATGGACATACTCAGTGCGTAGATCTTTGAGGATAGCAAGGTGCGTTTTTACATTATATTTGGCACATGCCCGGCTATTGCAAACAGCATTCAATGTGACAGATGGCAAGCACGTCGCCACAAGAAAAAAATGCTGACGAAACAAAAACCTCACTTATTATTTTTACCACCCCAGTATCTACAGGAGTTTTCTTCGGAATTTTAAATTAAATTGGTTTCAAATGTCGTAAAAGACAAATTCTGTTGTCGGCTATTCAAAGGCCTAAAAATTAAAATTGAAATTGAGTGGGTCTAATTGGCTCATCTTATTAACGAACTAGGGATGGTATTCCCGATTAAACCCTCAATAAACCTTTTGATGGTAACGGCTGGTTTGATACTCAATAATGAACCATCCATAATAAATGTATTAAAATGGAAAATGACATGTTTTTTGTTACTATACCGGTAACGTACCGGCATGTAGTCATAAAAGGAGTCTCTACAGCCAAACAAAATACAATACTACATATAAGTACTCATATAATAATATTGGTTCTGACAGACACTTACCACAACGCAAAAAGGCCTTGAATAGAACAATCACGATTGCAGACAAAGAATTTCAATATTTATTTGATACATTCATCTTTGGGTTCAAGCACTCCGCAGAGACAAAGAATTTGATGTGCATTACAACTGGTCGTCATAGCAACACTGTGTACGGGTTTCCCTCCAAAATGCACGCATGCGCTTTGCACTCTGCTGATGCTACTGTGTTCCGCATTTCGGATTACAACTTTAATGAGACGCAACTGAGTCTGTTTTTTATCTGTTCTAACTTTCATGTCTTGGCTTGAGTGTTCATTTCAATTATAGCCTGCGGCAACAATTTTCCTGGTATTATTATTATTAAGTATGTTGAAGTATGCATGGGGTGATTGCGTAGGAAAATGTTTCTCATTTCCTCCTTGTATCAAGATTGCTCATATCATTTTCGCTGTCGATACCGTAATGATGTAACGAGTAATAACACTCTAGATTCAAGATCATTTGAATATATATGGTTTCACACCATCTCTCCTGTTGGAATATTTCTGATGAAGAAATTTTACTAGACATTAAAAAACTAATACCAAAACAAAGTTGATTAAGAAACAGGCAGTGGCAACTCATAGTATTTATGTTATCTGATATTTTAAAATGAGTTGCGACATGAGGAAGACGTAATTGAAATAAAATATTCAGGTAGAACGGACGTTATAAATTGTCAGTTTATGCGAATATCTATAAATCTTTGTTATTTTCGAGCATAATAAAATGTTTATTTACATTTTTATTGTATGCACCCCAGTTTATTTGAAAATAGGACGCAGATCTGATTATGTTAATTGAATTTGTGTTTTTTTGTGATCTTCAGCCAAGAATATAGTCAGTACCAATACATCTTTATTTTTATCAGCATTATGCATGCATAAGAATTTATTTCAACGCAGATTTTTTAAATCACTAATAAAATATTTTCGTTGAAGATTTTTCTAAAAAATATTAGAAGAAATCATAATCCGAAAATTCAACACAGTAACAAAAAATGCATCTGATTCCTTGTTACCTAATCTCATCGTGCCTGAACGTATTAAATCAAACTTAAAACAAAATCTCGCACATCAAAGACTAAATATAATTTGGTATTCATATCACAGGTAATTATGGGTCGCATTTGAGTCGTACATGAGCCGCCCCATGGAACGTGCGGTGAATGACACGTTGGCGATCGAAGGGTTGATAATTATATGTCATCAAAGTGATTCCTACCTACTTGCATTACTAGCGTGTTGCTTGTAATAAACATAATGTAATAAATTCGCCTCGATGAAGGCTCTCGGAATTAATCGAAACAGTGACACATATTAGCTAAAAATTTCCGTTATTTTTTTTAATGTATTTTATTTATATTATTTTATGTACTTGTGTTACTTTATATCTTTATTTATCTTAAGAAAGGTAATTCTTATTAAAAATATGTACGTACATACCTACGAAATTTTGACAATTCCTCAATAAGATAAATTGCAACTGTTTGGTAGATACGTTCCGTCAAATCAAGTCTAGGTAGGTAGTTAGTAGGCTTATTCATATTGTGGCTGAAAAAATTGAACCAAATTGAGGAAGTTCCTTCCAATCTGAAAATATTTATTTTATTTGAACCGAAAATTACGAAACCAATTACCAAAATATAGGTATTCAACGGTAAAAATCAACTGTAGGTAGATTTGTTCTCAGCATACTTTGTGAGACTCTGACGCAGTTGTAGTGAAATCAATCCGATAAAGTCATCGGTCAGGGCGGCGAGCGCGACAAAGCGGCGTATGTCAAGGAATATTAACGGTTTCATCCAACCTGATGTCGCGATAATGCCAGTATGACCTTTCGACACCACAGCCGGAGTATGCAGGGTTAATTTGATATCAAGTGGGAATATTTTAGGGTTTGGAAGCCAAATAGCAAAAACGGATATAATAGCTTATAGCTTCGTCATGGCCGCCTGTCCGTCCATGTGTTACACCCCAATAAAATTTGTTTTAAGACATTTTTAATAAACGAGTAACATTTTTTGCGCAGTAAAAAGTGGAAGTTTTACATCGCTAATTAATTTAGCGTTCCCTAAAAAAACATTTTTGGTTTTCATCATTATTCGAAGCGCCATCCAGGAAATATATGGCTTCAAACTGGCTAATTGCGAGAGTTAAACTATAGTGAATATTTATATAAAACAAAGACTCGGGATAAAACTAGTTAGCGCGATACATCTTTGCCAATATGGTCATCAATATGTTCATAAATCCACGTTTCGATGCTATTACCTAGCATTATTAGAGGAAGTGATTCACAGTATGCAATGCTAATTGCCTTGAACGCAACATGACACCTGTGTGTGAACAGTGAGTAAAGATGTAGTGTCATTTACATGGTAGGTGGTCAAGATCAAGAACAATGATTCTATTAACATTGGCCCTTGCAGTGATTTCTACGTAAGAGAAGTGAAAGGTTGAGAACTGTTTAAGTGGATTTGTTATAGGTGGTTTCCTCTAGTTTATGGTAAGAATATTTTTGAATGCCAACTTGCATGGTTTAGTTTTTTAACTTTAAGAACTATCATGGTATGAAAATATTTTTACAACAAACGAGATTTTTACCATGATTTGAGACTTTGAATGTCTCACGATATTTTGGCACAGTTGCAAGCTATGGTCACGGGAGGTCTGTACGGATGGATGTAAGTAGCAGACAAATATAATTATTTACCCTCTTTCTCACTCTTTTATTGCGTATGATATCACTGCTGTCATTTTCGATATTATCCAGGCACACACAACACTAACACTAGTTTTATTATTTTACTTTTAGAACGGCCTTACAACCACTTACATCGATTAAAGGATACATTACACAATGTCTAGATATAGCAAACTAGAGGGACGCCAGTGAATTTGTCCACGTAATCAGTTTTTGCTGCACCCTAAGATTCAGCTAGAGCTAGAATCCGGCACTTAAATAGCAAGAAGTAAAGAATCTTGGCCCTTGAGGTTGAAGTTTGATGAATAACCCCTTAACATGATAAGAAACATAATCTCCTTCCAGTCTTTAAGATTTTAGCGGTGCATTAATCGACAGTCAACCAGTTAGTCAATTTGTAACGTGTTAAGATTTAATGATTGGTATCGTAGCCATGAAGATGGTGTTTGCTGCTTTTAGTGAATTTGCGCTAAGCCCAAGACCCAGCTATGGGATTAACTGATTTTTAACAAGCATTCTTACGTTAATTGTTCAAAATATTGTTATTCTTGTGCGTACATTCGGACATTGTGATTTGTGAGGTGCAACCAAATGCCAAAACTCACAAATTATCTTCGCTCGTGACTGAACTTAGACCACAGGTTAAATAATAGAATCTAAGACCGAACTCCAATAGAAAACAGATTGCGGTTAACTGTGTACCTGTGCTTATCGGCGCTGACTGGCTCTATATATAGCAGTGCACTGCCACCACCGGCAGCTCTTGAGCCTATACGTCGATGGCATATCTGTCTTAGAGAGGAGCTTATTCTCATCGCAGATGCACCACTACTTCCGGTCGGATAGTATTTTTATGTTGGTCGGGGCATTGTTTTCAAGGAATAGACTACATCCTTTGAAAAGCTCTGACGAATCGGGAAAAACGTCTGTCCAGATTTGAATAATATTTGTTCCGAACAGCATACAAAGTAATTTAAAACTTCAAAAAAATATGCCTGTATGTACAGCATAGCGTTGACAAACCAGTAAGATACGAGTACACCTAAGCGTTTGCCCAAATCTAGACGTGAAGTGCAGACGGAGATTAATCAATACATACGCATATATGGTATATATTGATATATATATTGCAACAGGCGTATCGCGTAAATTTCACTAAACAGAGTCTACTGTCACTAACTTTAGAGTTGTTGGATGAATAGTTACCCTTACTAGGAGTTTTTCTTCGAATTAGGTTCTGCTTTCTACATGAGTATGGCATAGGCTGTTGCAATCATTTCAACGCAATTCTCATCAAATACCGTACTTAGCCGCCTCGGGTGCTGCTATTATGGGGTGTCGAGAGAACGGCTGTGTCGAAAGTCTACAAAAGCTGTGCGTGCAATTATTGTTCTGGAATTTCAATCAATTGATTCTCAAGCAAGTTTTCTTTGTCGCGTCCCCAATTTTTTCTTGTTCAGACTGTTCAGTGATCTGATCAGGCTTATACTATGTGGGCTCTGAAAAGAGTAGTAGCCAAAGGTGAAAGATTTAGTTTTGTATGAAAGGATTCAGAGTAAATGATTCATGTCTACACGTGTTACATATCTTCGTAATGTTTGTTCTAGGACATTCTGGTTTCCTCGCGCGAATGATAAGTATTTCTGGTGTTGCAAACGTCCACAGTTTATGGTGACCTCTTACCTCTACAGGTGGTCCTACAGCTGGTGGATGCCGCTTTAGAGGTATTAAAAAAATCTTCACTCATTGATTACTAGCATTGTACACATTATTTTTTGCCAGATCTATTAAAAAAACTTGTTCTTACATCGAATTTATTCACCATCGCAAATCACTGAGATCCTTTGGAGAAATTCGGATCAAGTTAGTCACAAAAATAATCTGAATATTTTATACTCTTGGGTGCTAACTGAATCTAAGGCAGTAAACGTAGATAATCAAGGTACAGTGTTGTAAAAGTTAACGAGTTAGCTACAAATGTATCCAATCGACATTCAATATCACGCCCTTCCACAAACGATACGTGCTCAACCAATTCAATTTAATGCCCAATAAATGCAATTACGATACATTGCGGAAGCTCCAATTATCAACGATAAAACCTAACAGTAATCACAGAATAGGATTATAATATAAACTGGAATACGTAGGTACAAACATTTGGAAAAAAAAACCATTATTTAGTCACTTTTGGGGTTTCTTACTACTGTTAGCTCTTTTACCAATGAAAGCTCCCACAATTACATGATGAAAATGACTATGAGCACTAGACAGTGGCACTTATTATGAAAGGCTTATGAATGTCTTAACTTGAAAATGGGAAAGCTTGGATGAAGTTTTAGACGGAAAAAATAGAGGACAGAATCTTATTAAAAGTTTTCCAACTAATAAAAAAATATGCATATTTAGGCATGCACCCAGCCGCAGACTCACCAAACCCTAGGGCAACCACAATCGCATGATTGGTGGCCACCTGGCAGTGGAGTTTCATCTCTAGCTGCAGGTAGCCTACTCTGTGAAATAACATAGATCAACACTTCGTGCCTCGACTACAAAAGTCAAGGCAGACGTGACCAGCATCAAATACTGGTGGATTTGAATAAATCACATAGCATCCACTCATTTGTTAGCACTCGGGAGAAAGGCGTTCGATTCCTCGCCCCGACGCAATCACAGGCGCAATCTAGCTTTTACCGAGTTATGCTACGTGCTCATTTCTCTGTCAGCATTGAGCGCCAGTTTCATCACGGCGAAGAGACAGCTGGTATGATCCAAGGACCATGTCCCGACCCTAATGAAATACGCAATTTGTAAATAATTTGATCAGAATCAAAAGTAGAATCGATGTGGCTACTTTTTAAACTGGAAAATTTGATTCACAATTATTACACCCTGACACAGCGGCAGATCAAAACGGAGATAGTGGGATGAACTGGAGCAATTCTTAATAGTCTGGAGCGAGGTAGCCAAAGACCGCGAAGTCTGGAGATAATGAGGCAGGCCTTGGCCAAATTTGGAACACGAAGGACTGATATCCTACTATCCTTCTTCCTACTAATATTATAAACGTGAAAGCTTGTGAGGATGTTTGTTACTCTTTCACGCAAAAATAACTGAACGGATTTTGATGAAACTTTACAGTAATATAGCTTATACATCAGAATAATACATAGGCTTTTTATCCGGGTACTATGCGGGCGAAGCCGTGGGCAGAAGCTAGTAATATTATAATAATAAAAGTTACACACCATTTCTCCTTGACAGTTACGGGGGTTCGAGCGGCGAGGCAGCCAAGGGTGCGGGTGGGGGTGTGCATGTCAGTGATAAGACTATGAATCTTATTAGGACCATAAAATCTTATTAGAGCTGTAAAGCGATTAGAACCTTTAAGTCTACATTATACGAATATCTCTTAAAATAAAACATCTAAACAAAATTGCTTAATAGTTCAATTTATTATCTAAAAAATCTGTTGGGGTGTCTTACATTATTTCTACGGTAGCAGTTACTTCCTTGGATGACCGTTACAACAAACATGACAGGTTGGAAAGGTTACATGCATGCCAACCAGGACTTCATGCATTTGATTTTTTGTTATTTTGTCAGCCTGTTTATTCATGACGATATTCTCCATCACCCTTTTAGGCACGTGCTGACTGATAAATTGGTCGAATTAAGGATATCTATTGGTGCACGATCGGGCTAGCTTTGGATCGAAAGTCAAGGTAGGCATCGCCTACTGCTAACACGTTTAAGAGTGAGTCAGATATTCTAATTGAGCTACAATTCCATCCAGTTGCATCAGAGTAGCAAATTTCACTTAATCGCCACCGCCTTTGTCCTGTTACTCAGCACGTCGTCAGTACATAAAAATGTTATCTTGAGAAAGCAGAAGTTAGAGGTTACGATACCATCTTTTTAACGACTGTTTTCACACCGTTTGCTGTCACACTACATATTTTTAATTTAAGAATAATAATCATGGAGCACTCTGGTACTGGAATCAAGGTTTCGTTTTGAACCGTTGGTCTTAGCTTCAATACTTAGAGTTAAGTTGAAACTAGGACACAAGGAGCTTTTCAGGTCCACCATACATCACCTTAACGCCAAATATCCATGTAAGAACCAGTGACGCAAAGAACGATAAGAAAATAGGAAAAAAAACAGTATTTCAGGGCAGGCAACGCGCTAGCAATGCCCCTGGTGTGCGTTCAGTAGCTTCGTTAGCTGATGTCCGAACATCACATCGGTCGTTTATAATGAATGCAACCGAACACAAACGCGCTGGCCTTCTGAACGATCTGATGATGACAACGACGTTCCTGAACGCACCTTGGTGTTGCAGATGTCAATAGGTTAACGGTAACCATTTTCCGCAAGCAGTACCCATTTGCTATCAAATACGACATCAGTAGTATCAAATACGATATGATTAATGATTCTTCAAAATACTAACAGCCATTGTGTCTCTTCGTTGAAAAGTTACACAGCTAAATGTACCAATTACAGATCACCCCTAGTTCAATTAAGAGTACCTTTGTCTGGCATCCCATACACAAATACGATATTATGTGATTAGTTTTCAAAGGGTTCAGCCCTTTCGTCTGTTTGTGCATTTCAAGCCTGATGGATTGCTTTGTGTGTACCTATGCAAATGCGTTGGTTCCTTTGTCGGTTAAGCTGTACTAATGAACAGGCTGGATCTGAGGCAAACATGTTTGTTTTAGTTTACATAAAAAAAAATCGGGCGAAAGAAGCTGGACATAGGTCACTACTCTCAAGTAGTAGTAACAGTAGTTAGTAACTTGCTCCTTTCCAAAAAAAACTCATCCATAGAAGTACAACCACATGTCTATTCTATCACAAAGTAGTGCTTATTACTGTTTTTCAGTGTGACGGTGAAATTGAAGGCACTGAGACTTTTCAACTGTCTGCTTACGGCACTTTGAGGTTTATTTATAAAATAACATTAAAAAAACTTCAAAGTGCCACCACGAATGTCTCGGGCCACCTCTTACCGCCAATTTCCTGTATCCATTATCCATATCATCTGTCTATTGGTTGAGCTTCTACGCAGGGTTTTCCAGTTCAGGTCACCATCACGAGCAAAGATACATACATACATACAGTCATGCCTGTTTCCGGAGGGGTAAACAGAGACCAAGCATTTCCACTTGCTACGATCCTGGCATACCTCTTTTGCTTCATTCATCCTCATTAAAGTCTTCATACAAGCTCGGCGGTTTAGTATACTTCTGACCTGGCCTTTCTCTAGAATGTCTCCCATTTGGTCAGAGTACTTTCGCCAAGGCCTTCCTGTTCCAACTATCCCATTCATGCTCGCCTTGTATGCTTGTTTTGTTAATCTTCTATCGTCCATCCTTTCTATATGCCCAAACCATCTCAACATACCTTTCTCAACTCTCGTTACTACATCTTCACTCACGCCACACTGCTCTCTTAACACGCTGTTTCTCACTCTATCACTCAAAGTTACACCACACATACTTTGAAAAAAAAAAATAGTGAAATTATGATTCAGGATATTACTAGTCAGAGGTACAAACACGACACTCTATGAAAGAAAGTAGATTATAGCTAGGTATAAAATAAAATAGAATAGGAAGTGGTTTATTTGACTAAACCACATAGTACAGAAAGGACGGCACATTAAAGATACATTCTACAAAATACAGAGACAAAAAGGAATATTTTTTGTGCTAATTAGTCTCACCTGTGCCGTGCGGGCCAAACAGGTTCTGTCTCAGCTTAGTGCTGCTCCACTCAGTAGTGAGAAACAGCACTAAAAATCGGACAGGTCTGATTTTTAGGTTTGTTAAATTAACCTTTGTTTGCAAGATATTTGGGTCTTGAACACGTTCGTGTCACTTTTGCTTCTGCTTGAGTCTTGCTCAGTCAGCAGTGCTCGCAAAAAAGTACTTCCGTTCAGATATCCTCTAATTTACGCTTCTAGTTCTCACCAAATTGCATAAGAACTCGTGGCCCTTTTAAATATCTTTCTAGGAAGCAATAAAAGCTTTGAACACTTCCAATAAATGCGGCTACGTCGGGAGATATCGAGCGGTTTCGGCACGGACGTATTATTGCCGGTACCAGATTAACCGGACAAAAGGTCTGTAATGCCGGTCACGAATTTTAAACTTCTCGCTTGTCAAAGTACGCCACGTTTAGTACGTATTATGCAGGTAGGTACACAAATTACTTGTGTATCTGTATTAAATACCTCTTACTATTAGAAAAAATACCATTGTAGTAAATGCAGAGACTAAGTAATAGGGGCATTCTTCCAGGAGGCAACTTGCTAATACTTTTTCTCTTCTTTCTCCGGACTTATTGATGAAGATACTTTTCATGACTTTTATCTTTGATTTTGCTCTATTTTGTAGTGTCCACTGCATATCTCTACTTTATCGAAAACTAACCGGCTTTATCATTCTTCTGGCAACTCTTTTCGGCAGGAGTCTGCGCCGGCGCACCGTTATCGCCAGCTGACTCGAAACAATTAACCAGCTGATTGAAAATTGCAGGGTTACCGGTGAGCCTTTGTCTAGCTCAGATTATTAGGTACAATTCAATGAACGTTTAGAATTGACGGATAGAATATTTAGAGAGAGTCTGTTCTCTTTAAATTCATAATCTCTATTACCGTTGGAATTATAGCCTTATTCAATTTGTGGCACTATGGGTCTCTCATTAATATGAGAGACCCATAACATGGATTTATTAGGATCTTGATAGATCCTTTTCTTGTGTATTTAAACAGAAATATGTAAGAAAAATGTGTTTTTTTTAACGGCCTTAAACAAACGTCAAAAAATCTAACAAAGTATGGCTCCACCCAAAGTGGAGTTACCCACAACCTAGTCATTGATTCAAATCACAAAATTTAATGAAAACAAATAAAAAAACTGTTCCATAAAATTTCCAGTGTGGCCATTTTAATTCGACCGGTGCGTTAAGACTTAACAGTATACAGACTTTTGGTTCTTATACTTGTCTAATGTTTTCAGGCGACACACCCCTGAACAAACAGGATCTAGTGCGTGAGAATGTACGATGAGTGGAAATAACACGTTTTCACGCTTGCAAAAATCCGTTGGTTTTACTACAACGTGCTAAAGTGATAAATGTTCTAACATTAAAAACAGTTACAGTTTTTGCTACTTGTTTAGGATTTAAATCTTCGCGCCACCTTTTGTTTAATTTCTCGTGCCTACATGTTTTTTTTCTTCATTCTTCCTGTCTTTCGTGAATACACGTATCAGTCGAATTTTATTGAATTTTAATTACCAAATATACCTAGCCCCCCTACACTACTCAACTATTTTATTTCACTCAGGAGTCACGGTATTACACAACATAGACAGTCATGATCGTGTTTGTGTGTATTTTAATTATTTTATGGACAGTTGTACTCACATAAGGCACTTCAAATCGAAGTTACGAAGTCTGACTTCTAGCGGTCCAGTGAGTTTTTTTAAAATAAATATTAAGCGTTACGTAGGTCAGTTCCATTATATAGCTACGGCAAAAGAACAATCACAAAAAAATCATCAACGAAATACTTATATGTTATTTTCCAGGTCCACTCTATTTCCTAAGTCGATTACATCGTTCTTCTTTCACCGTTTTCGCAATTTCCACGTGAAGGGCCACTGCCACAGCTAACTTGTCAGTTACTATCGCAATGGACACAGCTTACTGCATAGCTAGTATTGTGAATGGTCCAATGAAACATAGCTTATAGAATAGTTAGTTTAGTGAGAGGTCCAATCTGATCGCTACTAATGATGAGCTCATTAAAGGGTAGTACTTCGCAATGGCTTCATTAGGGCTCGTCAGACATCGGAAAGCACGAATAGATGGGCATCGGTAGCTTTGATCTTTTGTTTGATAGCTGTAACATGGGTAAAGTACAGAGTATTTCTTGCAATGTTCAAATTAATAGGGTTTTAAATGAATGTTAAGTTTCATTCTTGGTCAAAGCTTATTGAATATGTAACTTATTTATTTATTTAGATTCAGCTGCTTACTGCACTTACAGTATAAACCAACACGTGCAGTGAGCCATTTACAATATTGTCACTTATGTAGTATGTGAGGTATGTAACAATTAACTAAAAAAACTGATAAGCTGTTAAAAATTTCATTAAAATTTGAAAAGTGTACATCGATTTCTGGTTCATGAGCAAGCAAGGCGTTGAGCAGATTAATAGAGGTGGCGCGCGCAGACGCCGTCTCCTCTCTGGCACATATAAGGCGCAGCGAGCCAGCGCGGTCTTAAGTATTATTCTAAATATTTGATTCTTCTTTGTCATCATCATTGTCATCTAGTAGACGCCAAAATTTTAAGTAATAACTTATCTTTATATTTTAAAAGACTTTCTTTATCTTAAGTAATTGAAATGTCAGCCAGTAAAACAAATGAACTCAGTGTCTGAAGCAAGAAAGCGCTGTGAATACTTTCGCCAACTGCCAATAAAATGTCGGTACTTCACCAAATTCCGGGTGACATCACTTTCACGTATGCACATGGAATGGATGCACCAGATATTATGTTGCCACCAACACAGACGCAGCACCCACACATGTATATCGTTGTATGGGCGCATGAGTCACCCGAAACGGTATTTCATGCACTTGTACAAAATGTTACGCGACAAAGGAGTCCTAAGTACTGGAAGTGAAAATACAAGCGAGTATTTATAGCCTAATATTTTGTTGATATTCAATTTCTTTGTGTCCGTGAAGAATATGACGTACTTATTGGTACTTATACTGTCAGGATCCCATTAGGTTTAAGAAGTAGGTCTTTATTTGTTGATTGTATGTGCTTTGTTCAAATCTTGCGAGTGGTTTTGACAGAGTTTCCATTATTTGAGATGAAGTTTACTTCTTCAAGTGCCGATAGGTATGCACAATTATGATGATGATAAATACATAATTATTAATTATTATTAAAAAAATATCTAACATTAATTTATGCAGGGGCTGAATCATGTATGAAAATATCCAGTTTCATGCATTAATAGTTTTAAAAATACCAATCTTAACCTACAAAAAAATATCATAAATATTTCTTTAATTTGGGAGATTTTCTACAGCATTTTGAAACTGAAAAATGTTCTACACTTCTGGCAACTTTACATCAAAAACTCGAGGGTGCAAAACTAGGGGTGTCACCCCAACATTAGGGTTGTCAAGTCCTTAGTGACATAACTTAAGCCCCTGAATTTTGTAGATATACACCCCTGTCGACTGATGAAGGTAATTTGCATGAGGGTAAGATACTAATTAATCTTACTAAATAAGTTTTGTGAGACCACTTTCAGGCAAGACACATAACTGCTTTGTCCCCTTATAATCGCTTTCACTTTCATAGAGCCTCTTTCTTATTGCATGCCATAACGCATACAATAAGGCACGCTTTAAAACTAGTTGGACAGGCGCGTTCGTCAATTCGGCATCATTTAAATGTCAATTATTATTTCTATGATGATAAAGAATGTGTGCAACTTGAATGCAAAAAAATGCCGAAAAATAACGCGAAATAAGTTAAAGCTTTCAACAATGCATGCCCTGCACGTAAGATGTAAAAAGACATAATGAAGATGCTCGATCGCATTTGAAGACATATTTTCAAGGTAAATATATTTAAAAAAAGTATAAAAGTATCAGGTAAATCAGTCATGTAGTTCCCATAACTGCTCGATGTTCCCATAACACAAGCTCTACTTACTTTGGGGCTAGATGATGCTATGTGAAATATGACCAGCATTATTATTATTAAACTAGCTTCTGCCCACGGCTTCGTACGCGTAGTATCCGGTTAAAAATTAGTGTTACTATGTGTTATTCTGATGTATAAGCTGTAAAATTTCATGAAAATCCGTTCAGTAGTTTTTGCGTAAAAGAGTAACCACCATCCATCCTCACAAACTTTCACATTTATAATAGTAGTAGGATAACAGACGCTTGAATATTTTTTGTTTTAAAGAAACTGATGGATGTTGGACTAAAAACATAGCCTTAAAACAAGAAATTATAAATAAAACAAAGCCCATAGAAAATTAAGTCTAAGTAGTTTTACAGACAAAAAAAAGTTAAGCTCGTATAACGATAGCATCTCACTACATGGTTTAAATTCTAATATTTTACGATTAGTCGTTAAAGTAACTTTGATGGTTTGTCTTACAAGAAGCTGTACTTTTTCAATTTATTTTATTATTTTAATATGAAGTCATTTCGAGGAATCCATTATAAGGTTTTATTGTTAAGGTAATGGCATAATGCCAGTTTATGTTCGAATGAAAGAAATAAAAACACAAGAAAATACATTAATTTGATACCCACAATTTCATAGAAAGGATATAGATGCAGACGTATATAAATACTAGCTTCTGTCCACGGCTTCACCCGCGTGGTACCCAGATATAAGTAGCCGATATGTTATTCTGATGTATAAGCTATATTACTGTAAAATTACATCAAGATCCGTTCAGTAGTTTTTGCGTGAAAGAGTAACAAACATCCATCCTCACAAAGTTTTGTGTATAATATTAGAAGGATAGGATAGGATGTTTAAAAAAATAAAATTAAATTTTGTATCTGAACGATTCCCGTTTGCATAGTTAAGCGTATTGTTTTTTTTATACGACTAAAGTGGCAAACAAGCAAACGGCTTACCTATTGGCAAGCTGTTACCGTAACCTATATTTACGCTTACAACACCGCTGCAAATGTCAATGGAAATGACATTTCGTCGGCTAGCTAACAACACCGCTGAAGTCAAAATTTAGCGGTTTTGACTTTTTTATGCCATTGGATAGATCTTTTCACTGCGCTTCTGTTCACCAATACAAACATTGCATTTCAATCAATCACTGTTTTAATTTCAGCGTTAGCGATTTCAATTCTGTGGACTTCTGCGGAGTTGATAAAACAGTTTTTTGGTTCTCCTGAAAAGTTAGGAAAATCGATTTACGCGATATTGTTCGCTAGCTGACGATTTGCTGCGGAAATGCCACGTGACATTTCCATACAATTTTATCTTTCCGCAGGCGTTAACGTCAACAGAAAGTGGTATTCGTCTAGCCTCCAAGGGGTATAACTTGCGCGTTGCCGACCCTGAGATATAATATAACGGATAAAGGGGTATAACTCGCGCGTTGCCGACCCAGAGATATAATATAACGGATAAAGGGGTATAACTCGCGCGTTGCCGACCCTGAGATATAATATAACGGATAAAGGGGTATAACTCGCGCGTTACCGACCCTGAGATATAATATAACAGATAAAGTGGTATAACTCGCGCGTTGCCGACCCTGAGATATAATATAACGGATAAAGGGGTATAACTCGCGCGTTGCCGACCCTGAGATATAATATAACGGGTAAAAGTCTCATGTGCGTGTAATTTCACTGGATCCTTTCAAACCGGAACACAGCAATACACGCATTACTGCTTGGCGGCAAAAATAGGGATGTTGATAGTACTTCCACGGACGGGTCTATATCAAATTAGCTAGAACCAACAACAGCTATTCAAGTTTGTCACGATTTAGTTTACACGCATGACTAAGGCCACTTTTTACCAAAACCAATTTCAAGAGTTGTTTAGTGATCACGATTTTCTTGATAAAAAAATGTAGGCAGTATCTACCTACTGTGAAAGAGTTAAATGCAGTTTCCCAATATACTTAAGCGATCGGTACAACTTCTAGGGCTATGCAAAGTCCGAACTCTGGTCACTATTTTATTTTAAATTTTTCTGGAGTTATTCCCATATTCATTAAGACGGGCTGATAGCTAAATTTGTAATGCAGTTTTTGACACAAATAGATTAAAACATTTTAAATATAAGAGCTTGTTCATAAAATGTCAGATCAACGTCATGGATCCGCGTTTTGATTTACAAAACTTAATAAAAACACTTTTTTTTATTAACTTATAAATAAAAAAAGGTTGCAGTAGCCTTAATTTACAATTATTTTTAAGGTTTGCTGAACGTCCTATTTGTATAACTATTTATGTCATTTTTTGTAGGTGTGCATTTTCGACGCTATTTCTTTGTTTTCAAATCAGTTGCAGTTATCTATATATCGTTAAATAAATATATAAATAATAATTTATATTTGTTTTCATACAAATGTATTCTTCTATACCGCAGAGCAAAACGGCAACTGACTTGTCCTTTTTTTATTTTTTGATAAGTCATAATATCATAGACGAGCTAGGATTCTTCAAAATACTTTCAAATTAAACCGCTTTAAAACTAAGAAAAAATGGTCAAGTGCAGGAGGAGAAAACTCTGATTTTGTTTATATTCATTTGGTTTGGTTCAAGGTGCAGGGTACAAGATCCACGTTCTGGAAACGTATTTTTCAAAAATGATTTCGACCGTGATTCCTCTTAAGATAGGGCTAATTCCTTAAAGCTTCCTAGATGACACTGTGTGTAAGGTAAACAATAAAAATGTGTGACTTTAAAATGACAATTATAATTGATCAATGAGAAAACCTGCATTTGAAAATCCTTTGGTCTACAAAGACTCTCATCATTGAAATTTCACAGTAGACCTCAGCTATGTTGTGGTCGGAAAGGAACCACAGACGCAATCACGGCATGTAACTTGTGTAATAGAAAGCATAAGCTTCATCATGTAGATTTTTCAAGTTACCTACTTACTGGATGATGGTGTTTTGTGGTTTGGAAATGTTTTGATGGAAGGTAAGTTACGAATAACACATTTTTGCTGGTTGAAATTGCAGGTGAATTTTCGGTCGAACTTTCTCCAACCAAGAAAATGAAAAGGAAGGGAGCTAGCTATAAACACAGAAATTATAGAATTAAAATTATTTTTTTGTAACCTCATACTGAGTAATTTGCGTCCATTTTAGAATTCTTTAAAGAAAATACCTTCTATTTTACTAACAAATTAGCCTGCAGCTATCAAGGTGGTACAAAATAACAACGCACATGCAATTTCTTTGTTGTGCGACGCCTTGTGCTTATTATTTGAAATAAGTGTACCTTAGTTCCTACCTATCCTCTTCCAAGATACACTGGTACATCTTTTTAAACAGCAATCAGTCATACACAAGGTACAGAAAGGAGAGGGCACCATTTTGAATAAGTCTTTAAAAATACGAAAGACTAAACTTTGTGTCCCAGTTTATCGAGTAGCATTTTCGGTCAAATTTTGTTTGCAGTATTTCTCGCTATTTTTTAAATTCAACAAAACAGCTGAACAGCAAAGCTATTTTATAATTACTGTTTATTTGTACTCTCAATGACGTGAATAATTTGACTCTGTATTAAATTAGGAATCTATACTTACATGCACCTTAGACAAACCACTATTAGGTTTTTTAGGTGTACTTTTTTAGGCATAACCAAGCAACTGTAAAAATTTTAAGATTATAAAAAAAACAGAGAAGACGCCTTTCGCCACAATTATGAAAATTGCCAGGGATAAGCCCTAGTAGCAGTCTCGAAAATTACATCAAAAACTATTTGAAAAGGTCCAGAATAAAGATGTTAATACATTAAATATTCACCTTTGTCCTGCTTGGCCCCTATTTATTTTTGTGCAAAGTTGTAGAAACACCAAACAAAAAATTTGAAACGTAAATATCGTATTTGAGCACAAAATTATAGATATCATCACGTGCAAAAATCTTAAGCATTGTTTACGCTTTTGAAGTAAACCACCGCTGTAAATCAATCAGTTCACAGAGTGACGTCACAAAGGCATGCCGAAGTCTTCAGAAAACATTTCAAGTCTTTGTTTGCAAAAACTTAAAAATATAAACCAGCACTTTTTAGGTCCCACTTCAACGACAGGTAAGAGCAATTACTGCTAACACACTACAAACTAATGGTGGAAGGTAATGGTGGAAAAATAATTAAAAATATTGCAGTCCACAAAATATTAGCTTTAAAACATCTGCAGCTGCAAGACATTGATGATTTCAATGCAAATAAAAAAGGTACATATCTTTAAAACTGTATTTAAATCAATAGATTTAATTTAGGACCACCAGATCAAAAATAGCTAATGTTTTGTTCAATAGTTTCCATCCGAATGCTTGATAAGTACCTAAATTATTGCCATCATTATATAATTAAATACCCTTTTTAAACAAATATTCGGGGTTTTCGCATACAAATTTTAGCGTCTATATCGGAGGTTTTTCATATGTTCTGTCTGTGGTCTACTCGAAAGATCAACAGACAACAGGACGCTTTATCTTATAAAATGGGGCCACCACAACCGGTTCGCAGAATATCAGCAATAATGGTAAATTGAGGAAGCCTTAATAACTTAACCACTCCATACAGCAGTGTTGGCTGATTTCGTTAAATGTCTGAATTTGTAACAGGCAAATAAAGTCCACTGTAAAGATGTTCAGGGGGAGAACAGATATATTATAAGACAATAAATGTCAAAAAACGGGAAATTGATAAAAAGTCCAATATGATTTTCATCACCCATCTTTCAACCTTTAGGAGTGAATATTTTCATAAAATTTATATGGGATCACTCTATCCCGTATCAATAAGTAAAAGAATTATTAAAATCGGTTTACAATTGACGAAGATATTGCGTAACGTACCCACAAAAAAATGCCGAACAACATCTAAATGTTGCTTGTGCCAAAATTTTAATTTTAAATTTTTTGTAGATACAGACGAAACATAAACCTTGGACCTTTCAATCCATTTGCTGATAATGCAAACTTGCAAATAACCGCAATCTTCAAATGACGTTGCATTAACAACACACAATTCAGCTATTCAAACAAGCAATGATGACCTTTTCAGTCTGCTACTATTCATACAAGACATACTCCTAGTACTATACCAGGCAGACGTTATCAGTTCCTCGGATCGATTAGCAATCAACTGAGATGAATCTGGTATCTATAGGTATAGATGAACGTCTAAGAAATACATTCAAATCAAAGTGGTAATGAACTTTACAAGTTAATAATAATAAATAATAATAAAAAGCCATTTATAAATTCACCTATATAAATTCTTTATAATATTTTTAAAACGTATTACATGCATTTTATTTATTTAGAATTACCTACTTATAATGTTTCACATTTTTAATTAAATATGTATTTATTTTTATTTCTAACTCACTTTTTTATTTATTGTATACAAATTTGTTATGTTAGTTAGTAGGTACGTAAGCCTAAGTAGGTAGGCTGTACAAAATAATTACTAAATAACTGTATTATTAAAATATTAATTTTAATTATTTATTAACTAGGGATGTCCATTAACAAGTTAGTTAAAACTAAATATCATTTATAATTAAATTATAATTAAATACAATTTAAATGTATATAATTGTCAAAATTTGGTACATAATATAACGCTAACAAAATAAACAGTTTGAGAAATCTTTCATTTATCTTCATAATAATATATGGCAAGTGGTAACAGAGCCTGAAGCTAATCATAGAGTTAATTTAAGATGTCAAAAATTGATGATGAAAAAAATATAAGTAAAACCTTAATAATAAACTTAAAAAAATCTAAGTCCTAGCCGCTAATCTGTACATTGCTTCTATAAGTAAAAAATAGGTGCAAAAGAAGTTAGTAAAAGAAAACAAACACGCTCACAACTGTATCCCCTCTGATGGGCATCTTCAGATACGTACTCAGTGCGTAGATCTTTGAGGTTATCAAGTAGGGGGTAGTCAAAGAAAAATTATATTTGAAACATGCCCTCGCAATAGAACGTGTTATGAAGAATTGTGTAAATATTTCCAAATGTCCAGCTACGTATTTTATTTTTTAATTTGAGGTACAAACAATATATTGAGGAAGTTGGTTCAGACAAAACAAATCATGATCATTTATCATAGTACGCAATACTCTCTTAAGCTGGCCACCTTCCGTAACCATTTTGTATCCACTTATGGAGTATGACATCATAAATCGAGATACGACCACGTGTGCTGAAACTCCGCTGGAGGCATTACTCGATAGCTTTACGATTCTCGGGATGCATTTACCTAGAAACCAGGTAGCATCCAAACTGCCTGTCATGGTCTACCTATTACTCCTGATATTTACCGGCACTAGGTATTAATCAATGAATAAATGAATGAATGAAAATACTTTATTGTACACCTTAAGATACAAACAAAATAAACAGTAACACATTATGATAAAGGTAAAATGGGCGGTCTTATCGCTTAAAAGCAATCTCTTCCAGACAACCTTTGGAGGGAGAGGATTATATATGATTTTGAAGCGGCCGGGAGTGTACTTTATAATTTGTGTAAACTACCTTAAATTATATCATGCATAAAACATGCTATAGCAGAATATAATAAATAATAACATATACCTACCTATTTTATATACAGTGGTGGTCATATAATTAGAAACACCAACCCTGTCTTCTATTTTCATTACAAATTAACATCATAACTAATTTTTAACGTGCCATAGAGGGCTCCTACGTATTTATATGGATGTATCGGTTCTTTTAAAGTATTACTATACGAGTTTAGTAATAACAAACAACAATTTTGATATAAAAATATAACATTTTAATAAAAAGTCTATTAAAATACGTGGACTAAAGTGGACAACTAATTAGAAACAAAAAAAAAACAACAATATAAACATTAACTAATTGAACAAAACCACATTTAACTTGAATAATACTATGAATACTACATCCAAAACCGATTAGTACTGTTAGTACTTGGTAGGGTACCCTCTGTTGTCGATTACAGCTTTACAACGACGTGGCATTGATTCTATCAGTTTTTCATACGTTTCCAAAGGAATACATCTCCAAGCTTCTACAAATGCGTCGTAAAGTTGGTTGATATTGGTGATATGCTCATCCGACAATGTTTTCTTCACAGTGTGCCACAAATTCTCTATCGGATTTAAATCCGGACTATTAGCAGGCCACTCTAACACTGTCACCAATTGTTGTCTGAGAAACGCTTTAACGCTGTTTGCTGTATGCTTTGGATCATTATCGTGCTGAAAAATCCAATTCACTGGCAAATCATCTGAATATGGGATCATTGTCTCCTCCAAGATTTTTTTGTATTGAAACTGATCCATCAGCCCTTCAATCTTTCTCACGGGACCAACTCCGTATCCGGAAAAGCATCCCCATACTTTAACATTTCCACCGCCGTGCTTAACTGTTTTTATAGTGTACTTGTTATTCAAAGCCTCGTTGATTGGTCGCCGTACGTATCGTTTTCCGTCGGAATTTACCAAATTTACTTTAGTTTCATCTGAAAACAAAACTTTTCTCCATTGATGAACAGTCCAACTGGCATATTTTCTAGCGAAGGCTAGACGATTTTCTCTGTGTCGCCTGGTGAGAAGTGGCACTTTCCTAGCAAGTCTTCCATACAAATTTCCTTCAACCAACCGCCTACGGACTAGTCTTGCGGACACGTTTCGAGGGTCGTCTTGTGAAAATACTTCTTTTCGTATAACATTAGAACCTTTAAAGGGATCTGTCTTAGCCAAACGAATCATAAGCCTGTCTTCTTGAACGGTCCTTGGCCGAACTTTTCTAGGCACCTTATCGGATGTTCCATGTTTTTTGTGATGTGCAATGGCGTTAAATACCATCTTTACGGAACACTCTAAATGATCGGCGATCTTTCTGTAAGACCATTTTCGTTTAAAATGAAAGTTTACTATAATTTTTCTTGTTGCTGCATCACAACTCTTGTTTTTACCAATTTTTAATAATTAAATCTGACAAAAGGTAACAAATCTGAATGAGTAAGAAAAGGCGGCAAAATGCATAATGCGGTGACATTAACCTAGTCATACTTTGTTTCTAATTAGTTGTCCGACTGCCTGTACTAAGAATATTGATTGATACTTTTTTTTTTTTTTTTTTTTTTATAATTATTGTATTGGTTGTCTGAATGTTATTGCTTATTATTATCCCAGAGATATAAATGTACATTGTGATTTCGTAAATTAAACTATTACCTCCAATTAATTGAATTAATAATGTTGGTTACATTAAAAGACTACCAAGTGACTAAGTGTTTCTAATTATATGACCACCACTGTATATACAATATATGTTTATATACATACTAATGCAATATAATAGTAGATCACTTCTCTATGGTAGATAGGAGCCAGGTTAGCACATCAGACAGTAGCAATAAATTTTGACATCGGTTACATGTTAGATTAGCAATTAGGTCAAATAAAAAAAAATGTAAAACCTACCTAACGAATAATATTTTATTCTATGATCAGTGTTTTGTTTGTTGTTTATTTGTTAAAAATAGTTAATTGTTAAAGCGTACGTACTTTCTAATACCTTTTTCTTGTTTCTGTTTTACTTTTCATTTGTACTTGTCTGCGTTTCATCTGTGTCGAATATACAATTTATGTATAATTTTTTTCTTCTTTTTGTGGCAAGCAATTATTGAGAGTCCGTCGGCGAGTCCCGTGACCCCGCTATACAGGCTTTTATAGACCTAGTGCGGGGAACAGAGCTCACCTATGGTACGATTCTAATACTTTGTGTAATAACCTATTTTTTAAAATATTTGTGAGTACCAATGAAAAAAATAATTAAGGCAATAAAGCATTATTATAATAATAATAATAATTATTATATCTATCTATTTAACAGTGCTTTTAAAACCAGAAATCGTGCATTGCAGGACTTAGACTTCTCTTAAAAAACAGTGACGAACGGTTTCAATTAAATACCATCAATCAATAAAGTTACTGGGAGCTGTCAATCTGCTTTCTGTGCAAGTGCAGCCATAAATCGTACTTAACAAAATATTGGTATATAGTCTTACCCAATAAACAAAAAGGTTTGTAAAGTGAACTCAAGAACGTGAAAGTTCGAGTGATGAATGAACTTTATGTAAAGTCGGTTATTAATTATTTTTTGGCTATTATTTGGTGTGAAGTCGTAATCTACAACAGGTTTTATGAAAACGTTGTAGCGACAGGAGGGAAGATGAATAAGTGAATTTGACGACCTTTGTGGCGCAGGCTGCGAAGGCCCGATGTGATGCATAAGGTTGTGGGTTCGATTCGCGGGATGTTTGTGTGATCTGTAAATATTTGTCTCGGGTCTGGATGCTTTCTATGTATAATATGTAAGTATTAAGTACAAAAAAATTTATATAAGTCTTATAATTATGAGTCATGTGGTCCCCATAACACAAGCTCTGCTTACTTTAGGGCTAGATGATGATGTGTGCTCACTAAAAGACTAAAATCATTCTTAATTGACAAATGCTACTATGACATTAAATATTATTTAGACTAGAAAGCTAACAAACCTTCTTAAAAATAAATAAAAAGTGACGTAAGTACCTATTTTGACTAATGAAAATTATAACAAAAGAAAAAATGACTAAATCTATTTAATTATGTTATTCCAAATGCAAGATACCTTGATACTTTGCCTACCTTGACTTTATTTTATTGTACCTACTAGTTTTTTGTTTACACAAATCTTCGGCCTGCCTAAATATCTATTGATATACCCTAAGACAGGGTTCATGTGAGATACCTACCTATAAACACCATCTATGTACCTAACATGTGAAAGCAATAAATGTATTGAGTATTGAGTGTGAAAATGTCCGGCATTATTTTTAATGAGTCTTAATGATTGGGATGCAGTGAATAAGTTGGCGTGAGCTTTAATTTATTTGACACACATTTACTAGATTGACACACATTTACTAGAGCACGAAGTCAAAGTCAAAGTCAATAGGTTTTTATTCATTGAAATCACAAAGATCATATAGAAACGTCAACTTAAAAACTACGTGAATTTAAAATTCGAAAGTGAATTTACGCCGGTACCTCGCGCGCGACCAAGCATAGAAGAATCAGGCAACAAACTCTGCTTGGTTATTTTTTTTATGATCCTTCATTCAGCTTTACGATCTAAATAGTAGTGATTTTATGCCTTTATCTTAGATATTGAAACTGGTGGTAACTAGGTACTACATAATTATAATGCAAGACATCACATTACCTATTGTTAAAATATAAAGCTCACAAAAACAAGGATATAAATGACTACCTTGTGCCACACCGTGCTATTAAGACGGTCAATGATCTTAAATAAAGCCAGGCTATATTACAGCTAATTCGCCATAAGCCGGATACAATGTAAGCTTCCAAGTATGAGATAGATTGACATTTAATATCCAATAGTCCTCATAAAAAAGTAGAAGAAAAGTTACTTTAAAGTATCTCTTCAGAACTTCAATATAAAACGTGACATGATTCGTTTTTACAGTCAAACTTTTTACCTAATACTTGCCCAAGCTTCTACAGAATCTATGAATCATTTATTGCATAAAGATGGACTTTGAAACTACTTTAGAACACATTAAGCATGGTTTAACTTTGTATCGATACAGAATTCGAAGTAAAATCATCTAAAAATAATGTGGCTAAACCTGTTCATATTTCTTGATAATATTCGTGTAGGCTTACATTCGGTAATTGAACTTTAACAGATATTTTTCTTTATTGGCTCGTATAGTATTATAACAAACTAGCTTCTGCTCACGGCTTCGCCCGCGTAGTACCCGGAAAAGTCGTTTAAGTAGCAAAAAGTAGCTATGTGTTGTTCTGATATTTAAGCTATATTACTTTGAAGATTCATCAAAATACGTTCTGTAGTTTTTGCGTGAAAGAGTAACAAACAGCCATCCTCATATACTTTTACGTTTATAATAGAAGTAGGATGTGATTTGGTGATCCACCGTGCGTGAGAGATAACTTTTTAATTTTTTTATTACCGGTGTAAATAAATTGTTAATGGTGAGCCACTTCGGCGAAACATTGGTCCAGAGAAACTGGAATTTATTACAATGAGCATTGTACGTGAGGTCAACGACCGCTAAGTAAATTAAGGTAGCATATGAAGCAGAAAACAAACATAAAGTACTAATTTTATCACCAAAAGTCAAGCCCAAGTGGCCAAGATGGCCGCCGATACGATTGTTTTGATTACTCTATAAAATCACTTCAGACGTAAATCGATATTTATGTTCGATCTGGAACTGATATGTAACATAATTATAAATAACTTATAGAATTGAAAGTTTATAGGTTATTTTCTTTTTGTTTTTACTGGTAATAGAAAACATGT
Source organism: Perizoma flavofasciatum (assembly GCA_958496245.1). NCBI lineage: Eukaryota > Metazoa > Arthropoda > Insecta > Lepidoptera > Geometridae > Perizoma > Perizoma flavofasciatum. Next base: position 2,831,891 of record OY292425.1, on the reverse strand, counting down.
TTTGGGCCCACACAGGAAGCAAAGGAAATGAACAAGATATTTTTTTATTTATAGGGAAGTGATTATTGAATCCTATACTACTATACTAGATGTAGCTAGTTTATTATGAGAAGGATTCGCTTCCAAACAAGTAGGTAAGGTACATAAACTTCCAGCAAAAACTCCACCTCGAAACAGCAAGTCATGTACTCGTAGTTTTTGTCAGAGGACCATTCATTATCTTTTCACAGGCTGGAAGCAACAAAGAGTAGGTACCTAATTGGAAAACTTTTGTTCAGTTTATTTGCATAAAAACAAATGAACATTGACAATAACAAGGATGTTTTGTTATTGAAGTTAGTAGCAATTGCGGCCGAGGCCACAGTTTTAGCAGATTTGTAGTTAGCTAATAACTGACGCAAGAGGTGCGGGTTCAATTCCCGGGACAAATGTTTGCATGTTGTGCATATTTTGTTCCGGGGGTCTGTACTCGATGTTCCTGATACCCACGAGACGGAATCCTAGTGTGTGGTCTGCTCTATGAACCAATGTGTTGGGTGTTTATTAACTATATAATGTATTTTACATATGTATTAAACATTTATTCATACAACAAATATAAAAATAGGTATATACAAAAAAAACAGGTGAAACAGCTAGCTATCTAAAGATCGTTGCAAACGAACTATAGAAAACTCAACTGATCTAGATCACAACAACTAAGCCACGAGATATAGAATTTTGAGCAGAGCAGGGTAACGATAGTAGCGGCGTTAGTTAGGTAAGTAGTTGTCAACTTTTCAAAGATCGCGTGGATGTACCTATTGATTGCCACGTTACCTACCAATGGCATTCATACAACAAATAAAAAAAATAACAGATTAAATTTACATATAGCAATGATTACGATGAAGCAATGTCCGTCTATTTTGCCTTGTGACGACAGAGCCTTTCCCACAATTAAGCTCGACTATAGCCTAATAGTAGATTAGTAATTTAGACAATTATTACGTAGAAGGTAGCGGTTTCGATTCCCGCTGCGGGACAAATGTTTGTATATGCAAATATTTGTCTCGGGTCTGGGTGTTATGTATAACATGTATGTATTTACAATATATAAATAGTATATCAGTCATGTACGTAGTTCCCATAACACAAGCTCTGCTCAGCTTGGGGCTAGATAACGCTATTAAAAAACTGATAACTGAAAACTGAACATGATGATCTCATAAAACGTTAAAAAAACATAACAGAAAACAGTAACTATAATGTATTTCAGCGACCAAACTGAACATGTAGGTATTTACAAAGTAATCGACCAACTGAACCGACCGCACATAAACGATAAACAGGCGCTAAACAGACACGATTACCATCACATAACATACCTACATCACACATCAATAATATATTATGATCATTCAACTTTCACCCATAAGTTTTGAACCATAAGAATCATTAGCAGAATCAATTATTCTAACATCTGATAAGTCTAATAAGGTCACATCCATATTTGTAAACATGATTCTCGCGACTACTTACTATGGGCTTCTTTGGAAGATTATGCTAATATTCTCATGCCAATATGTACGTATCGGTATCGGTAACGACTAGCATTCATTGCGTATTTACTGGTTTACTAATTGGAGGGGGCATGATGCCATCTATAATGAAGATTTCCTAATAGGTATTGTAACTATCCAGCTTATAGTTATTCAGCACTAGACTCTGCCCATGGCTTCGCGTGGTACAAAGATATAAAGTAACCTATGTATTATTTTGGGTCACGAACTATACCTGTTCTAACTTTTAACGAAATCGGTTCAGCCAACAAACATCCAAAGAATCGCTTTTATAATATTAGTAGCAAAAGCATTAACTTCTAAGTTTCAGATAAAGATATTTCGATTACTTTCGAAGAAGCGTGTTAGGATTTCTAGTCTAATCCTACTAATATTATAAACGTGAAAGTTTGTGAGGATGGATGTTACTCTTTCACGCAAAAACTACTAAACGGTTTTTGATGAAACTTTACAATTATTTAGCTTATACATCTGAATAACACATAGGCTACTTTTTATCCGGGTACCATGCGGGCGAAGCCGTGGGCAGTAGCTAAAACTTTCTAATCTAGCAGTTTGTCTTTGACTTGGTCTTGAACTTATAATAAGTCCAACTACTTGCAACCAAACAATGACACAGAAAATACTATTTCTGGAAGTGGAACGCATGTAACTCGAATACAAAACTTTAAAAATGAATTATACAAACGAGTTGATGTGAATATAATTAAACGCTAACAAACAAGATAAACTTGGTATCAGCGCGATTTGTTCCCATGAAATCAGCTGCACTGCAAATAAACGAAACACGCACGGTTTTCTCACGGCATGAAATAAATAATATTTATTATTTTGTTTAATTTTTAACGAGGTGGTAATTGAAAGTTTATTTTGTAATAGTATTTGGAGAACGGCAAGGCAAAAGACTGCAAGAGCCTACACTAGTCGACACGTTTTTGCAATAATTCCTTTTTGACAATGACGATCTCTGTGGCGCAGTACGCTAAGGCACACCTGAGCCGCAGAAGATGCCATTAAGTTTCCCCTAAAGAGTTAGGGAAAACTTTTATGTCTGTGTATGTCCAAATTATGTAGGTACAGGCAGATAAGCATTAGATCTGTAGTGAGCAGCTTATTCAAAAAAATAATGACGAGAGAGACAAGTATTATCATCCGACGAAGAAACAAGATCTATAAAACCTAGATCATCAACTTGGATCAAACAATGACGAAATAGTATACTAACAATAATGACTTTACATCGCATTTGAAAAAAAAACACGTAAGTAATTACACATAAGGCATTTCAAAACAATGCATGACCAGCGTCCGGAAAGAATCAAATGTTAACAGCAATGAGCAGGCCATTAATCAAAATGCCAAAAGTAATATCATGTAAATGTATAATAATGCAGAGTTAATTAAAAAGTAGTTAGTTCGAAGTATCTTTAATTCAAGGTCGAAGTGGGATTAGATCTGATCGCAAAATAATGGTATTTAAAAATGTTATGAGCTTTGAATATCAACATAGGAAATCAAATAATAAAAAGACCAAGGCACACGAAGTCCATTTGATTGAAACTGAACCTTTTCGATAAAAAAGGTACTCATATACCAAAATTAAACAACGATCTGGGAAATATAATACCTATCTACCAAACTATATATAACTACATATATAGTAAAGTATTTCTTATTTTGCAAAAGTGCGATGCACACTCGTAACTGGTATCTTTCCCGGACCAGACTCATTTGCAAATGACGCACCTATAAGATGAGAATAGGGAACCAAAACCTTCTTATATTTCTCTCATTCTACATTCAATACGATGATGACATCATTGAAACTGTGTTATGTAAAATATTCCTACAGAAGTAGGCTGTGAAAATAAATATACATGTTTCCAAAGAACAATTTATATAAAAACAACACGAGCCTGAAGCTTTTATAACAAACTCAAGAGCACTCATCTACTTTATGACGGGATCGTAACCTTGCTCTGTATAAAAAAAATAGTTGTTTCAAGCTACAGAGCTCATATAAAAATAACAAAATATCATACAGAGGAATTATTAAAAAATTAAAATTACATACACAGAGACAACACATACACTAATATTTTCATGCAATAAAAGTAGGTACGATTTGTTTGTACCAACACTTGACTACGTAGACAGTTAAGCAAACAAAATCTTACCCTTTCCAGAGCAAAATAGAAAGAGCAATCATATAAAGATAAGAGAAAAAGCTTTCTTTATAATTTTGATGGGTGTAACATCTATTGGAGTGATCGCATTAGTCTTAAGTAGCCCTGTAGTACCTTGTATCGTAGACACTCTGGATGACCATTATTACCTGAAACAAAACATAAAGCATCAGACTAGGTTATTTTTAGTAATAACTGACAAAAACTATGTGGGTGAATAACGGTAAAATGAAAACAACACGAAGAAGCCGGCATTAGCCGGTCTTAGAACTTAAAATTCTATGGAATGTGTAGTCACTTAGTTTAGTTATATAATACAAGCTTCTGCCCACGGCTTCGCCCGCGTGGTACCTGGATAAAAAGTAGCCTATGTGTTATTCTGATGTATAAGCTATATTACTGTAAATTTTATTCAAAATCCGTTCAGTAGTTTTTTCGTGAAAGAGTAACAAACATCCATCCTCACAAACATTCGCTTTTATAATATTAAGTAGGATAGGATGATATTGGGGCTATTTTGCCATCAACGATAGTACCCATTTTCCAATTTTTTTATCTTATGTCAGGATGGAAAGCGCTTAGACATTATGCAATACCTGGAGATGCATTGCCTACTCAAAATGACTCTTTTAATTAAGGAATCTGATATATTTGAAATCTTAGGCAGTTGTATTAAAAAAGCCTTACCGGTCACAACACCTTTTTCAGGGACACTACATTTCAAACTAGTAGCGCACGGTAACCAACCTGCTTAGCATGAATACCTAAGATAAAGGTTTTGTCTACCGCCGAGAAGACAAAAAATATTTTGCCTCCACTTTTGTTTGACAGAATAGGCGACAGAAATAGTTTTATCTTCTCTTTCGTAGAGAAAACGTCTTAGGTGCTCATGCAAAGCGGACAGGAAAAAACAAGCAAAAAAAATAAACGAATGGATAATGATGACATAATTAAAACTCAGTAACATTATGAGCCAGTTTTGGGCCGTACAAATAACCATTTATTCGGGACTTTGTACGAGTAAAAATCTTACAAAGTATTTTTACTCGTACAAAGTCCCGAACTCTTTCCTACCATCAATATAACTGTTTCGAGTACTGGTCTTGTTACAAATAAATGATTATAAATTGATATAGAGTGTTTCAATGGCACTCAAATCAAAGTCATTGCTCCACTGAAGGGCCCGTTGATCGCTATTAACGAATCGATAGCACCCTATACAATACAGGCAATCACCGTCAAAAATTGTAATAACAATCTGTCAAACCATTTGCGATCTTATCTCGAAGCAAAATGTTTCAAATCTGTAGTACATAATCACTGTTTGGCAAAACTGAACAATTTGGCTTCTGGAGCATTCTGGATCTGACCGAGACTTTGACAGGAATATGGCATACATTATGCCATATTCCTGTCAAAGTCTCGGTCAGATCGCCCCGGGGAGACGTGATGGAATGCTCCAGAAGCCAATTGTTCAGTTTTGCCAAACAGTGATTATGTACTACAGATTTGAAACATTTTGCTTTAAATTGTATTTGAAAGTTGTAGTCTAAAACGTACAGAAAAAAGGTGGATTTAAACTACGACATAGATAAGTATTTGGACTCCGCTGGATGAAATGATAGATGATTTAGATATGTAAGTTTACTTTGTAGTTAATAAATGAGAATTCAAATAAAGAATCCTAAAATATGACGACCTCTGTGGCTCAGTGGATGAAAGCTCGCCTGAGACGCAGAAGGTTGCGGGTTCGATTCGGGTCGATTGTCTCGGGTCTGAGTGTTTTCTATGCATAATATGCATGTATTTACAAAAAAAAAAATATAAGAAGTATATCAGTCATGTAGTTCCCATAATACAAGCTCTGATTAGTTGGGGGCTAAATGATGCATTGTGAAAATGCCCAGCATTATTTATTTATATTTTTATTGTTACCACGCCAGTAAAACAAGATAACTTCAATTTTAGTGGAAAATGATCCTGGTCGAACAGAAAACACAATTTGATACATATCAAATCTTACACACGATACCTACAGTGATATCATTTTGAAAAATTATGAACATATACATATTATCGCTTGCCTGTAGCAGACACAGACAACAAGGTCAGATACATTAAGGAAGACCAAAACAAACTAAACCCAGAGTTTTTGCACCGATTTGGGCCGTTTTATTTAATTTATTGCATATTTGGGCATCAGTGCACGACGTGACGCGGAGGGAGAGCGTTGCGATCATTCACCCTGATGAAGACTCTCGGAATGAGTCGAAACTTAGTCGGTGCCTTCACCGATAGTGCGGTACGTGAAAATTTCCGTTATTACAATATGAATAATCAAATTCACGTTAGTTTTTGGCATAAAATTTGGATATCATGTTTGCACAGAGTTAATTTAAAGGACAGAGCACAGGAAAGCGTGCAAGACATTCACGAAACTTTGCGCAACCTTGACTTTATGAACCGCAACTTTGGATGGAATTGTGGTGGACCTCTAAATAGACACCTGATGAAGGCATCTTTATTCTTAATTATTTTCTTGTACACACAGAAAATACAGACAAAAAACTTACCTAAAGGACATGTACAAGGCGAGTTTAACCTTAACAAGAGTTTTCTTCCAGCAAAGCTTTGAGGATAAGGACAGCTTAAAGATAATGGGTATAGTTGGTTTGTAATGTAAGTGTTTTAACATCATCATTAACAGCCTGTAGACTTCTTCTTGTTAAAAGTGGACTTCCACTGCTGGACGTAAGAGTTCCATGGTAAACGATTTTGGGTCATCTTCACCCAAATTCCCACAATCTTTAAGATGTAATCGGTCTATTGGGTTGGGACCTTGAGACCCTCCTACACTGCGTACTTTACTGAATTATAAGCGCTTTAAAATACTTTTCAGTCCTGCGCTGAAGAAGACATTACTTATGTTTGAAGAATCTTACATTACAGAACCAATATTTTGAAGGAATAATAAATAACCCAATTCCCAAGTCCAGCAGTTAGTAGAAAGGTTATTAACTCCTTGACTTGAGACAAATTTATAATCATAATAAAATAAGATACAGAATCCAAAACTACACATTAATAGTCTTCATCGAATAGAACAAATTTTAAATAACCTTTGAATCACTACACTTATTAAAATCGCTCGACAACTAATATCGATTGTTAGCCAATATTATCAAAATCTCAAACTGAATCATTGGCTTGACCACTGAACGACGTGATTTAAAAAACAACTTCAAAATAAAAACATTAAAGTGGGATGGTGTAAGGTTTCGGCGAGAAAGCTCGTTACAAAACTTGAAAGCTTTTTCTCGACAACACTTATCTAGAGGTGAATGACACGGTGGAACAAATAGCATTTATTTTTAGGGTTCCCAAGCTTAATGGCAAACTATGGTGAAACTATGGTTTCGCCGTGTCTGTCCGTGTGTTTTCTCACCCCTGATTACTCCCTCAGATGGAAGCGCACTAATTGAGATATTTCTAGCTAACAACTAAAAAGTTAGAATGAGAAAAAAACACAATCTATTTCGCGCATGTTAAGTGAGGGATGAAATTCTTTGTACACCCATTGTGTTGATGTGTATCACTGAACAAGTTTTAAATACGTTCTTATCATAAGCAAATCGAAGACGGGGCTCTAGCAAAATAAAGTGCTTCAAAGTTTACCTAGTGTCTAGACAAACCTAACATAAGTTTTTACTAACAAACTTTTATACCTCATTCGTTAAATAAATAATTCTAACTCTAAAGTGACAAAAATTATGTACTCAGCTGTCATAAGCTTTTTAAAATAGTGCTTAGACGACAATCAAACAAAATTTATCTTGTAGATAGACCACTCACTTTTAGCTATAAGACTGCCCATTGTACCTTATATAATTATGAATTCCTGTGTTTTTTGTATTTGCTTTGGTGTGCAATAAAGAGTTTATCTACCTATAACTCAATAGGAACTGCCAACGAAAATTACTTCGACCCAAGATTATACATCAACTTCGTGACCCTACGCGTGTCTCGAAACGTCTTGGACCGTTTATTGTAGTGTTCAATTTACAATGTATATGCAGAGATAAAGACACAAGCGCAATTGTTTGGAACACCACTTAGCAGCAAGTTCATGGACTGAGTCATTCACTTTTTCAATTGACGTTGAGGTGTGATGTGAATGTTACAAAATGAACACATTATTTGTCAAATGTACCATGTATTTTTAACGAGCTTGCTGAATATAATCACTTTTGATTATTTAAACTTAAAAAAGCAAACGCACTTGAGGATAGTCTGGAACCAACTCGTACAGATATCCAGTCCACGGCAGGCGCCTAGTAGAGGACCACTACTTCCCCTCAGCCAATGAGCAAGTAAACTATTAATCATGTGTAATGGTATGCATACAAAGGGTAATAAGTTATAGATTCCAAGGGTTGACTTTGTATTCACTTCTTGCTACATGGAAAATATTGACACACCGTCTCTCTGCGTTATAGTCTCCAATTTCACTTGGCAAGATTCAGATCCCGTAATCCGTTGCACAGCAGTTTCACAATTACTGAACGGTCATGCCGCCCACTAATTCAACAATGGTACCTAATTAATTACATTTCTTAATGTCAACTAAAGGAGTTACAAAGACAGTATTGAGAAACCTTCCTAGTTCAATAAAACAAAATAAAAAAAATCCTAATTAAACTACTTCTTGATTATAAGCTTGATCCTAGTAAGTTGTGAGGGAAATTGAGATAAGTATTCTGGGAAAAAGTGGGAAAAAAATACAGAGAGAGTCATCAACCGATGTTTGAAAATCGATAGGAAGTTGGTTCCCAGAAATAAACGAAAATGGCGGGTATTAATAATCAGCTAGACGAGTAACTGAATAACTAACTGAGTAATTAAGTTATATCACAAAACTCTAAAATGATTTTAATTGGAGGATTGCCAATGGATAATGAAGTTGCAAAAAACGTATTTTCAACAGCACGATTTCTTTTATATAGCTTCAAATTGGTGTTTTATGAATGCTAATTATTTAGTGAGTAAACTGTTGTTTTTGCAAGCGTTTATACTTTCACCTCGTTATAAAAATTAAACAATCCTTGAAATACACATAAAAGTTGCCAGAATTATAATTGATTGAATTGTTTTTATTTTATTTACGGACTTTATACCGCAACGTAAGGAGCCCGTATATGCGTTTGCCATAATAGGGATGTTTCTTTGTCTGTTACCTACCTTATCTTTGAAACGGCTTAACCGATTAAAATTTGTTTTTTTCTGCAATCGATTTGTATAACTTGGAGGATGTTGCTTACATAGTTTTATCGCCACGCCAGAAAACACAGAAAAACAGATGATAAAAAACACATCCAGGTTTAAAAATTGCAAATATTTATTAGCAAATATTTACTTGTACTTGTAAAAACAAGTAAATATCATGGATTTGCGTACAGAGTATGGATCTGAGGATGTTTTTTACGGGGATTACAGTCGTGGTCGTGTTAGTTAATGAGCATAGTACTCAAAATAGGTAGTAAAAGATATATCTAGTTTCTTATCCGCGGGTAAGGGCACTGCAACTGCAATGGCATTTTTGCAACACAAAAATGCCAAGGTCATTCTGCGGTTGAACAGTGGAGCTGTCATGATCTTGGTTGAAGACTTGGAGGTCTTCGACAGTGAAAGGATAATGTCGGTAAATGTTACAAATAACGGGATCTATCAGTTATTAGTTCAAAAGAGGACGTGTATTATAATTATAATTATTTTACTTTTACGGTGCTCATGATGAAGGAACTCTTAACGGTCAACGAAACGTCAGCAGGAGAATATTAAAGTACGTGGTTTAGTCGTAATAATATTCTAAAATTATACCAAACCACGATGATTTCAATATCGTGTATTTGATCGATCATATTCTAGGGAGAGCGTCGCGATCACTCACCCTGATGAAGACTCTCGGAATGAGTCAAAACTTAGTTGGTACCTTCACCGAATTGTATAATTTATCTGTTGGGTGTACTAATAAAATAAATAATTGCTTTAATAAAAAAGAAATAGTACGGTACGTGAAAATTCCCATTTATACATATATATACTTACATATTGCTAGCTTAGCACGATTGTTTTTATGTATGATTTGGTTATTTTTTTAATGGCTCCTAGACTAAGTTTAATGTTACGCTGTTGGATTACCATATTAAAAGGAAATATAAAAATATTCATTATTAGTAAAACACGTTCCAAGTGGTTGCTTCAGTAGCAACTAACTAAATTTTGTGTTTAGTTTTTTTTTTTCAAATTTAATTCGAATCTCTTTACGTATTCTCGTCCGATGTCTGTTTAAAATAAAGGTTCTCCTTTATTTTAAACAGACATCAGACGAGAATATTATATAATGTTGTTAAACCATTTTCACTGACCTTTTATCTAAAATCGGAAAAACACACCAACCGTGGTCCCATTTCAGATTCGTGAATCCTTATTTTAGCTTGTTTTACGTCCAAAACACCTGTGCTTTGCCAATTGACGTCAGCGAGCACCGGGGTAACTCGCAATATGGGATTTCTCCTTTATTTTTATAAATGCAAGATTTTTTAAGAATCAAAAATAAATTGCATGGACGTTGCAACGGAACGTTATAAACCTCTTCGAAATTTAGGGAAGCTAAAAAAATAGATGCAATGAAAATAAACAAAAGCAAGGACGTTTAATATCTCATCTAAATCTAAAATACCTCCATACATTGAATTCAATTTAAGTTCCTAATCTTAGGTATTTACAAATTGCAAAGTTGATATTTTCTTAATTCAATAAAGTATTAAAATCTTTTGATTGCTTACAACATACTTTTTCGATCAATTTTATGGTATTAAGTTATTGGGTTAGTTTTGTTACGTTATATTAAGTTAAGGTGTCACCGTCTCTCCCAACTTTGGCCGGAGGACATAGGTAAAGCCATTTTTCCCATCGTAAAAAAAAGTTCATGTGTCATATAAATCTGAAAAAACAAATAATTCTAAGCACGAAATAGTTCTGTAAAGTTTGATATTGTTCAATCTAGATGAAAAAAAACAAATACTTTTATGACTGTATTCCTCATGATGGACAACCTCAGTGCATTCTTCCTCATCATCTTTAAGGATAATAGGGGTTCGTTAGAGACATGTCCAAACATAACATTTAGCACATGCTCGCATTTCGCAAGTAGTTACCATTCCACGTGACAGGTTGCAACATCGCCGCCTAGTGGAACACAAATCTAGATGAAATACTAAATAATAACACAAAATAAGTAGTATAGCCTATCATTTACACCATTTGGTCGTTCGATATCAAAATTCACAGTAACCGTATAAAGTTGTTCCTGTAACCGTCGGCTAGATAAACCCGAAGTTTCCTTATACATCATGTACTCATAAGAACTTCCATCAGCTAACAAAATAAGATTACGGACTATTTAATATTTACTTCACGAGGATGTTTGAACTCTATAAATTATCGATAACATTAAGTGTAAATGTATCAACAGGCACGCGTTTATCGTTCTTGTAACTTTGAAGCTTAGACTATAATAGACCTAGGTGAAGATTGCCCCTAGACTATCGTCCATCTGTGTTTTGTTTTGTATTTTGCAACATTTTTTTTATGATTTTAAAATTAGCATGTTCGATAACAGACTTCTCAATTCCTTTTCCTAAAGAATTTTACAGTCATTCTAAAAGCTTGAGATATATTATGGCCCTACCACAATTTCTCGATAGAAATAGGCGCTGGAACTCGTTGTTCTCACATTAATTGTTCAAAACAATGGCTATTCTGTTCTCGGTTCTCGACCTTGCTGGTTCGATCACGACTTGCACACCTGCATTCCCTTACTAAAAGCACAGGAGAAATAATAGTACTAATGCTATAAAAGTTTCACTTACGACTCCAATAAAAACTTATGAAAGATTACTTGCTCTTCCCTCAATCACAATAGCATGGCTACAGGGACTCGCTTAAAAAACTGGAATGTTTAGCTGAAAAAATGCCTCCTAAGTGTTTGGTGTCTTCAACGATATTTCGGTAAGTACGTGAAAATTCAAGTTTAACAATATGTTCTCGTCTTGGATATTGATATTGCTACGCCTGTCAAAATGAGTAATTCGTTGCCATTTTGTTAGAGTAGTTCATTATTGTAGTGTAATTATGGGGCAGGTGTGCAAGTAGCATATTATCATATTATAGGACGCGCAAAACGTGCCCTTTTGAAAGTGCAACTAACGGTCACCCATTCAAGCGTTAATATTAATCTGGGTTGATTCTTCGACGAAAGCTACAAAGTAAGGACGGTGTTATCTTACAGAATCGATTTCATGAAATCGATAAATCTTGCGTGTTGAAAATCTTGCCATAAATCTTGGTTCCATTATTTTACACTTGGGTGTAGAATAAATGGGTGACTGTTATTTGTATGAACTGCACTGAAATAATACCAAACTGTCCAGTCAGTTTCTGATAAAGGTAATTTTATTTTACAAAAGCTGACGCGGAGTAACATAGACCTGCTATATAAGTTCCAGCAAGCGTGTCATGTAGTGTCTAAGCTGAGCTAGAATTTGAATTATTGAATGGGCACGATTGTTATCAAATGCCACTTGCATAGACCGTATAGAGATCTCACTTGAACCAGTAAATAACATTGAGAATGTAATAGTGTTACATTTATGTTGAGACAGATGACATCTAGTCTACCTGTAACTACGAAAGCTGGAAGGCCTTCGAAAACGTCAAGACACATCATTCCATGAGAGCTTAAGCTATAATACAATTTATAAAAAACGGGTTATGCAAAGAAACTTCTCTGATATTTTCAACTGAACATATCGTAGTTTTGTGATGATCTCTGATCTTGGGCCCCATTGAGGAACAACGGGATGTTTTTTCTCGTTGTGTCCCCGATGCACACTTTTCTAGTTGTCTAGTAGTCACCATCTAGTTTGTCATAAAATTCTAACTCTATAGATTAGTTTTCGAAGGTCTAATAAATACCAAAACAGACTTTTAAGAAACTCATGAAACATGCTGGTTTGGGAAATTATCAAAATGGTTTTGCAGAAGGTTGAAGCTATTAGGGAACTAAATGGCCACCACAAGCAGTTTACGAAGGAGGAAGGATGTGGATAGAATTCCTAACCCATAAATTGACGGCATGTTGTGAATTTTCTTCGCTATTTTTTATGCAACTTGTAAGCAAAAAGGCATACGTTCTACTTGATGGACGCCGGTTACTGTTGGGTATTGCCATCTGCAACAGGGCCTTGCTGATGCGAAGCCTGTCCTGAAGTACTCTTTTTTTTTTGTAGCGTGTCATTTTGTATTTCAGGAAAACCCCCTCAGTAGAAATCTCATTCCACAGTTTGTATATCGGAAGATGAAATAATCTCTTTTCCTCAATATACTGCAGTAAAAGGCAAAGAAAAAACCTAGATGTAGGTATCGATGTATAAGAACTGATAAGGATTTTATTCACAATTATAGCATATTTATCTGATTTGTCTGCTGACAAATTACGATCATAAGTTTTTAATAATTAAATGTCAACTTAAAAACATGCAAGTTCAGACCCACACACGTAATAAGACAGAGACAAACTAGCCTATATACAAAATTTAGATGACTAATTTTGGGATACCTGATGCTGTGTGGAAAATGTCTAGCATTATTATTATTATCTATCTTCGTATATCATGAGGAACTTGACATTGACCCTAAAAACTGGCATCTCTGCCAGTTTTCTCTGCCGATAAAATCTATAAATGAAATAGTATGTCTATATTAATTATTTGCCTAAGGTTGAGGCTACTCTTGTATTTGGTAATGGAAATTAGACTTTTTTAGTTTTGCAAATATTAACATAACTTAAAAAAGTATATTTTATATATAACTTATACACTAAAGCTCCTTATCTTCAATTAGTATTAAAAAAGACTCAAATATCCTTATTATTATTTACTTTCTATATTTATTTTTTGATAGCCAAATCCTAGAGCGACAGAACTTTTAAGACAAAGAGCTGAAGACAAAGACGTGATGGTTGAAGCTTAGACGAAGAGAAGTGATAAAGCTTTAATCAAATAACTATAATGGGGTTGAAAACAATTAAATCTTAGTAAGAAAATAATAACAAAATTACGATCATTTTAAAAGTAACATAACTTAAAACTAAATTAATCGCTTTGCCAGTCAAAAAAAAAAATTAATTGTTAAATTTTTGAAGACGAAAAAGACTACCTAGGTGTTAGTTGTCTTCTTGGGTCTTTTAAAATTAAGGAAACTCGGCATAAACACCTCTTCAAAGGAAATAAAGGGACACATATTGTATATTTTTATATTATCAATATACGTAATCCAACCAAACGAAGTTGCGAGCGGGTCAGCTAGTAATATCATAACTGTACACAATCTAACCACTCGTCAAATCCCGTAAAGCAAAATTCTCCTCACTCTGATCGAGTTCGATATCCCCATTACAAAAGATTAGCTTGCAGCAAAAAATAATGGCAAATTACCGACTAAACATAAATTCATTGCGGGCACGCCCTGACGAATCCCAGTCGTGACCGAGACCAGCAGTTAATTAAACCTGTAGTTTGAAAAATTGAGGTGGACTGAACTGTGGCCATGAATGATAAAATGTCGCACGTTGACTAGAACAGTTGATGACATAATTTGAAGAGCATCAAAGCTAAGACCTAAAATAAAAACAGTGTTTTGTTCACGCAGTTACAAACACGCCCACGACTGTAATTGCCACAGATCTATACTTAATACGTAAATCGTGGGTATCTTCACGGTACCCAGTATTATATTCGTTGTTAATAATGTTACAGTGGCAAAGAATGAAAATTCCAAGCAAACATCATAATTTTGTAGAATGTGACAAACTAAAAAAAAAACAAATGATATGCTATAGAAGAACCTATTTGTCGGTGTTAAAGGAAAGCTACTCCAAAAATTAATCTAAAAAAATATGTTTTTCACACATATTTTAACTTTTTTACCAAAATAAATACAAACAAAGAAATACGTACATAAATCTTACCTGAATAGATTTTATACAGCGAATCCAGTAATCCTTGCATCATCTTGACGGTTTTAATTTCACTTAACAAAAACTGAACAACACTTCATTGCACGTGACAATAAGACATGTTCATTTTAAGTTGACACATCATTTTAAGCAACGACAGTCATCTTATTAGTTCCACACATCGAACAAAGAGATGGTTTATCGGCTGATAAAAAAGCTATTTAGGGTCAACGTCCAAAAGACAGTACGGTGGCTAAATTGAACTAACGGTAGAGACGATGGTTATCATCAATCAGATTTGCGTAACTATCTATTAGCAATTACATCGTACACAAGTAGACCAAACGACTGACCACGAGGAATGCAGTGCAACTTTACAGTTACAAATACTACGAATAAAAGAAACACGATATATCGGGGACGAATGCCTAAGGATTAGAACCCGATTTCGACATGATCGATGACTCAAATTCAGGCATTGTTTTAGAGACAAACTTTATTTAAAAGTTGATAACACAGCTTGGTTGGTAAACAATAAGCATGATGTAAATGTTGTTAAACCCAAGGTCACTTATGTTGATGTAATTTCCTAAGAACGCCTACGACATAATGGATTTGGGACTGACCGAAACAACGTGTTTTACATGACTTGCACACGTCATGGGCATAATAAGTAATGTCAAAACTGGAAATGTGGGCGTAGAATCCTAAATATTTCTGAATATTTTGTATTAGGTCATTTATAGATATTATGAAAAAGGTAACTGAGCATATAGCTCTGGCAAATACTTTGTATAAATTATTCTGATGATGACAGAGAATATACTGCTATAAATGTTGTTTTCTTTCAAACGTATCTGTACCGTATCTAAGCACAGGTAATTTATATTTTTCAAATTATTCTTTCTGACTATCATAAGGAACCAAAACTCATAACATTTTTATGTATCTTGGCACGGATATTGCATATTAAAACATAATACATACGCGTAAAGAAAAATCATTTATCATTTGCAATAAGGAAAAATAATATAATGAAATGGTTAGACTATTTTTTCGACAGATAATAATCACTTCAGTAAAGTGTCCAACATTTCAAATGGAGGGATATCTATTTTAAGAAACTCAATTTCAGTGGACCAAATTTCTTTGACATAATGTTACTTTTGAAGTAAAATATCAACATTAAAAATTACCTCATGCCCAAAGGTGATCAACTAAAATGTTGTGGTGTTAAAAGTCATCAATTGAGTGAGAACAAATGAATATATGTAGATGATAATAAATAATACTCATACAGAATGCGTAATACGGGTAATAAGAGCCAATTTGAAGGCGATCAGGCAAAGAAATCTAACGAACCGTCAGTGAATACAAAGATACGTAATTAAAACCATCATTATGGACGCTGAACTTGTGCCGGCGCGCATTAATGTAAAAATAGACATGCCAATATAACAATGTGTAGGTACACAAATGAAGACACTAATGAGACGTCAGAATGAATTTACAGTGGAAACAGCTTCGCGGGAAAACGAAAGAGTCAATGGAGGCGAAAGCGGTACTATTGAAGCGTGCACATCTTTATATTTTTGTATTGCGTGTCCTTTCAATTACCTACTGTTTTCAGTGGTATAATAGATGTTGATTAGGGACGGTGACACATACCTACTTGTCTATCAAGTTGTTCTTAGACACTTTCGTATTCTTTTTTTATCTTGGCGGATCAAATTAGAAATGCATTCAATGTGGTATGCGCTTTATGAGAAATGTGACTTCTTAATATTGTCTTCGAAACATCTACAATAAATGCATCTTCTGATAACATTCATTCGTGTATTAACGACGAAATTTCAAGTTTCGCTGAGCGAACGAAGCTTTATCTTTGTGAATTATAATTGCAATTCAATTTACAAAAGTCTTATGAAACTTTACAACTTTAAACAGATTTCATCTTTTGGATTCACACTAAACTTTCACTATTGATTTAAATTTCAAATGCATCACATGGTCACAACAACGAACTGGATCTTTGATCTCTTCAAGTGGCACTCGCGGTGGTTTGATTGCACTAGCGGCGATTTGGGCACGATCGTCCGATAATCATGACTTTGAACCTTTATGGATATTGAACGGTCGATCTGATCGGAGTCATGCAGGGCGGCGCTCACGTCGCGCGCCCGCGCCGTCCGCGGTCTGCCGCTCCGCCGCCGCCACTGGCTCAACGAGATTATTTATAAATTCGCAGACAGGGGGTCGTAGAATTTGCACGTTGGTATGCGAGCATCAGGTCGCACCGGAAACCGACAAGACCAAACATGAATCCAACTTACATGATGCTTTAAATTTCGGACTATATTTGATCTATTAATCAATTTCACTACTGCTGCTTTATTCTAGTAGGCAAATTGAAATTTCAAACAAATCATGATTAACAAATTTTTTTCCTGGCATTTTATTTGCAACGCTAACTTCCAGAACGACTTCATCAATTTTTTACGTCAAAAATTCACAGTCTTAAAGAATGTAAATATTTGGCTTAAAAAATTCAATGCAATTCACAAAGGTGAATTGTTAGAATTTTCCGCTGTCCCTGACCACCCACAGAACAGGTGGCTTAGGTATTCACCAATCATACCGGACTCGTATTATGACATCAAGTTCGACACGTGGGCGATGTTGAAATAACACCAAGTTCTCAATGATACACCGATTCTCCTTTAATCTTAATTTATGAGAATGTAATCGGTAGTTTGTAGTTCCACCAAAATCGAAGCGCAAAACTCAACGTTCCTGATTCATTGTGTTGTGTGGAAATCTGAAGCTCCGATTACAAGCGAAATATAAACTCATATTTCAACAGATTGTTTCTAAAATTTCTCGAACAAAAACGCACTATTTCACAATGAATCACTTACTGGCAGAGTACAAAAGGCTTGGCGTTTGGCACCGTCTGAAACTCATTCCTGGTTTCTTGACAAATGACAGCTAAAATTAAAACAATGAGTAGGTAGTCCAGGTAGGAGTATGTTATCTATATTTTCATAACTAGTGGTTGAATTGCCGCCAATGCTACGATTTACTACGAAATTACAAATTGTGAGTCGGGTTTTATAAACATGAGAAATCATGTAAGCGAAATATTCGTGGATTGTTAATTAGTATCGTTGGGATTGTCAGAGGGAGTCCGTACTGTTTGTTGACGTAGTTGGGACAATTTGATGCTACTGAATGATGGATTACATAAAGATCGCTCAGTATTTGACAAGTCATCATACCAAGCATATGTCCTCGCTGATTAGCGATGGATGACCGACACCGTCTTTCCTCATCTTCGATGTCTGAATGCCCTCGTCTATTTTTATCCCTTGTGCGTAATTCACTGCTTATTTTACACCAGTATTTACATTTTCATGAGTACCAACACACCTGTCTAATGTGACGGGGTTTTTATCTTCGTGCGTACGCACGTAAACTATTGTCTGAAAAGTTTCTTGCGCAATTAGTAAAGCTTTGAAGAATGGCACAGTACCGCAGCAAACAATATTAATATTCAGCTAAATACCTCGTGTAAGCTTGAATTAGGAACGTAAAACAACCAAAAATAAAAGGCACATCTGAATGATAGTTTGTTTAATGTTTACACAAAGGTGTATTTGTAAAGGTAACGTATACAAATAATCCGTCGATGTTATTCGGTAAACTAACGTCAGTGTTATTTAATAGAACACGTTTTAACTTTTATCGTTTTAAGTTTACAGACACGTATTATACGCAGATATATCGTTGATAGGGAAAAGACGAAATCAAAAATGTAGTTCTGTCATAATGAAATATAATAATTATGTGTCAATGATATTTTTTAGTTGAGCACTAGGAAATATAATCATAATGTATATTGCCATTTTTTATGAAAAATCAGACGATATCTGATTTTGTATACCTTGGTATTCATTAACTACAAAGTACTAAAGCCTATGATAAATTCGGTATTATTATGAGTATTGTTCTGTGACACTAACGCGTGACACTACTGGTGGTGTTATGTTAAATTGTAGCAAGTATTCGTGTTCTTTTACTAACTAATGTGTGTTAAATTATTAATTATTTTTCCCATGCTACTGTAACTACTGACTACTGCTCTTTCTCTCAATGAATCGCAATCTCAATCTCAATCTCAATGAATGAGTTCATTGAGATTTTTTTTCGATTGACACCACATTTAATCTACAGATTGTTGCCTGATTCTGCTACGCATGGCTAATCCCTCGTGCTCTAGGAATCGGTGTTAATTCATTTTTAATTATTATTTTAAATCCACGTAGTTTATAAGTTTACGTTTTTATATTATCCTTGTGATTTCAATTAATAAAACCGTATCGACTTTGACTGTCACTATTACTTTTCGACGTATAAGAAATTATTGATAAAATTTCATACACGTAAACATAATAATATTTAAAAAAATCAATAGATTATAGCAAAATAAGTTGTGTTTTCTCTGATTCGAATTGTTGGTATGAGCTGTTTGACAATAGCTTCTAGGGTCTGTTTAACGGGTTGACTGGCGGGTCCAACGGGAGCTTGTACTTTGTATGGAAAATCCTCTGCATGAACGAAGTTATAGGCATTGCTCTTGAAAGAAAGAAAGAAAATACATTGATTTGACACACTCACACAATAACAAATTCAGTTCTGGCAAACATGTCACTTTCCGCTTGGAGATTGAGGAAGTTATGGCGTTGTTAAAGCTTTGTCATTCGCAAAATGGGATTTTAAATCTTTGCCTGAATTGAATCGCAATAAGGCTTGATGGTTAGGCGCCTGGTACTGCGCAGAATACCGTAATCCTCTTCGTGTCGTGCCTTAATTCTCTAGTCATCATATAAATGGTAAAGGTAGGCAAGGAGCATTATATAAAAACGACGAAATCCTAATAAACGCATCCTCATCAGCCGCTAAATTGGCGTGACCCACATGCGTGTTTGAATGGTAGGAATGCGCGGATTCAAATGAGATCATAGAGGAAGCTTTGTATTCTTGCACAGTTTGCTGTTCCACACGACCTCTGGTATTTGAAAGCTCAGACAATAATAGACTCTAATCTTTTTATAACATGAAATAAAACGCTCATAGACGGCGTTCGCGTTGAGTTTTATTCATACAGAACGTTCCTGCACTTTATACAGGTGAAATTTCGTACAATTCTATCTCAGTGTAACCGTAGACAAAAAAAGAACATATCGCAAAGATTTTATATCTGGATAGACATAAGTTTCACTATAATCTCACGCAATGGAGTGACGATGGCCTTAAATTGCAATCAGGAAATTATAAACACAGCAAACGTTATGATCAATGTCACCAACGATTTGGGACACCTAACCGATAGGACATTTTATGTTATATTGAAAAAAGTTTTTGTAAAACCTGTTTTTATATTAATAATCATCTAAGATACTCTCTTAGGTTCTTTTGTGAAAAACCTAACTAAACCTTAACTACTCATCGAATTTCTTTCACAAAAAGAACATGTAAGTCAATCGTTTCTACACAACCTGATAATGAGGCCTGGTCTGGATACATTAGAAGCGTAGGTTCCATTCCCATTATTGGGATACATTTTTGCATACTCATCTTAGTACGAGAGGAAACGATGGCAAATTTGAATGACGAGGTCACTCTTGTAAGTCTTCTGTCTGTAACGTGCGCTTTTGAATAAAACGGCAAACGAAATTATCGTGAGGAAACCACCATGGGACTAGAACCGCAGTATTTACCTTACAGCGTGTTTGTCTTGGATTAAAATGACCATATCCTTCGGAAATTTAGGCATTTGCTAGTGACAGATTTGTATAAAATATATCCTTTAGTCTTTTCTTAAGCTTATGGCAAAAAAAAAGGAAGTACCAGCAATGGGAACATAAATGCTGAAAGCTCAAAAAAACATTGTCTCTTCGTTCTAAAACCATTGACTTCTAAAAGGGCATTCCTCTTCAACACGTTGCCTTCAGAAATTCGCTTTGCGGGTTACATTTGCCATGAATGGGCGGCTAGCCGCAGTAAACCATTGGAAATAGACGCATTTCCTTACTCCACGCTCGAACGCACAGCAAAGTCAGTGAACAAAGGTTCATGAACTAGGATTGCTGTATCCTTTCTTACATTTAGGTTGAGTGTAGTTTATTTCAGCGTATACGCTAAAGAGCTAGCTCATTTTGAAAACTTGTGAGTCTGGATCATAATCGCTTACCATAGCATACCGAGCATAAAGATCTTTAAATCGTTTATCTATGGGAACATAGGTCTACCTGTTGTTTAAATATTGACATAGCTTTTTTTTTCAAAATATATTAAGTAATTTTAATTCACTTCAATATTATGTGCAAATTCTCAAACGACCGTTTAGGTGGGAAGAATGAGTTATTTTAAGTCTTAAAATAACTTATCTTATTTCTTTTATTATTGTTTTACATGATAATTTAATCCTAACGCTAGGTTAAGAGAATTGTTATCAACTAAATGATCTAATGATGACTGATGTTAGGTAAGTATCTGAAAAAGTCAACAGAGTATCTATGCTGAGTTACAAATACATATTAAAAAAAGACGAAACGGTTATCGTATTCCAAGATTTCCATACAAAATTGTGAAACGGCCACCGCTTCGACTTGTTACAAAACTTAGTATCATCGTTTTATCCATTTACTTTGCCACAGTTCACATCAGGCATTCAGGGTTGCCAACTCGACTCCACCGCGTGGGTGCTAAATGACATCTCAAAAAATTTAGAATTGGACAGTGTGCTATATTTTCATAGTCATCATCTTCTCCCTTTCATACTATATGTTATGGGCTATGTAAGCATTATGAACTAGGTAGTAATACAATCTCTGCATTGAGAGATTTGAACGGATAAACTGAACACTGTCAGCGAAGCTGTTATCTCACTGGGTCACAGTGATAATATTTATAGCGGTTGTGAGATACTGGATAACTGACAACCGTGTAGGTAGCAAGAGAAATTTAGTTTTGCAACCTCTTTGGTAGGTATATGAAGATATGAACTCTACTTATCGGTCTCCTTAATTCAAAAGGTTTTATAAGATCCGATATGGTCTAGTGGCTAGGAAAAATATTCCGGTATCGGAATATTTTTTGGGGTTTTATGACGTCTTCTCAGAACAAGTTATTTTTACAATGAAAGCAAAATTAGTCATCAATTATATCACATTAATTAACAACATTAACATTTTTATTGGTTAAATAAAATAAATTTTGTATGTTTTGATTATAATTATTTTCAATAAATGACCATTAATAATTATACCACTTGCCTTCAAATTGCAGTTTGCACTGAACTTTAAAACCTTTAATGGAGGACAATTAATTTGCCTGACAATAAAAAAGTATCACTTTACAACAAAATATTGGTTTTTCAAATCCTTGACCGAGAAAAAATAATTAACGGAACAATGCAATAATCGGTAAGATTGAATATTAATCAGAAGTTGAAAAGATATTTGATCGCTTTATGATCAAAATTGATTGTATTGATTTCAAATTTGCAAAAGAAAGTTATGTAGAAATTGGGGTTTAAGATTTCAGATCCCTATGTTTTGATATGTTTTTTAAAGTGGCTACAAAATCCTATGTATTTATGACTCATCTGGTTTTCTACTTGAGTTTACTTTGAGTTGTGTATTCATAATCTTTTTTTTAATACAAATTATCTGTACAGCTAGATCAGGTGGCCATAACATCCGCCGAGCTTTTGAGTTCTCTTTTTTTTCTAAATTCGAAGGCATGTATTCTAGTACATGTAACATGTAAGCTAGGCACCATGTAACATGTCAATCTGTTGCTCCTTTTAGCACATTGAGTAGGTCTTTACGAAACCAAAACAACGTGTCGATAAGTATATAGAAATGCAAAATCGAATTCGCGAAATGTTTACGAAATCAACCAGGAGCGCAACCTTTTCTGTGTATTCTATTCCACCATTGTTCTCACTCTAAGCCTGCATTGCGAAAAAGACTCATGTATTTTTTTTAAAAATGTAGGTGTTCACACTTCCAACACAAACCACTGTGCACTTACATATATCTATCGCAGAAGATCCGTAGGACCAAAGTAGGGTTCGCCATTGAGTGTATGTACCATCAATTCCTTTCTGCTATGATGAGCACATTCTATTTCAGATTATCAGTCGTTTATAGAAGCCTTTACGCGGCTTTTCCAGATGGTAGCACCAGGATTTACGACATGAACTTACTTTTATTTCAGAATACTCATATAAAATAGATTAATAAATAGAAGCCCCATCATAAAATATCGTAGAAAGGTTTTTTTTCTGTTTATTATAACAGTGCGACTCCGGTAGTGATTTCTCAACCTGTCTCGATTCCAGTATGAAACGATTCAGCCGTGAATCGATTTAGACACCGATACGATAAAACAATCGAATTGTGGCGCCCTCGAACATCGATTTTAGTCGAACCGACACATCGTAACATATCGCTCGATTATGTAACTGATGCTATCAGCTATTTCACCGACTATTTCATCAGCGATTATTAATTTGGGCTTTATATATTATCATATATCAGGCTAAATAACTGCGAACTTCCCAATATCTTTAAAAATATATTTATTTATAAGTAACAATACTGATAGCGGTATGATAAAAATAATTTTCTTCTTTGAACGTTCCAGTAATTACTGGTAGTGCCATGTTTAAAAAAACACCAGGACTTATTTGTATTATGGTTAAAAAATATCTCGGTGGGCATATCTATAAATATGCCCACCCGGTGTACTTAAGCAGTTACATAAACAGAACTGTGTCAAAATAAGGTTGAAGTTTGACAGTTACACTATGTATAGGTAACTTACCTAAAAACACATCAACGCGAAATATTCAGAAGAACATAGAAGTATACGCACGCCGCCATGAGAAATGGACCAATATAAACTTTTACCACTAAAATCGTGTTTTATTCAAAAATAACATGGTAACACGTCAATAACTTACAGCTTATGAGTTTTTTTATTAATATTGAACAGACATGACATTAATTAGGTATATTGAATGTTTCCTGATCTGTATAAAATTAAACTCGGTCTTTTGATGTTGTCATAGAATAAATAATCATTACGATGCCACTAAGCAGTTTGATGTCAATTAGTTAACTAGCAACATTTTCTGATTGAAACTCGGGTCAGGCACAATGTCGACCATCGACCACAGCCTTGATAAATACCTGGATAAAATTTAAAAAATCCCGTGTAGCCACACCTTACAGAGAATAATGGAAGAATCAATGCTTCAGTTTATGGAATGCTTCACTTATTATAATCTCGATTTATGTATCTCGAACAAAATTAACAGGTTATTTTCTTAGTCATAAAATTATCTGCTCTGGAGGCGTTTGAGACTCACGAATACGGCATTTACACTTCAATATCATATTTTATTATTTGATTACTCACGGGCGGTTGCCGACAAGGTTATTGCAGTCAGCTGTTGACTGACCTATTACCATAAAAAAGTACCTTACCCACAGGCAATGGTACCTATTGTAGGTTCTTTGCAAATTATTTTGCCGTTATATGGATTGACGATATCTGTGGCCCGGGACAAATATTTGTCTCGGGTTTGGGTGTTTTCCATATAAGTATTGTTGTATGCATTTAATAAAAATGCATATATAAGTAGTATATCAGTCATGTAGTTCCCTCTGCTTCCGTTGGGGCGAGATGGTCCTGTGTGAAAAATGTCCAGCATTATATATTATGATTTGAAAAACACCGAGCAATTTGAGTACACAGCTTGTGTTTCAAAATTGTATCGAAAATAACTACGTGAGAGAAAGAAAAGTCACAAGCGACGAAATCGGTGGCACATGGCGCGGCGGGCGAGTAACCGGCGGAGATGCAATAGTCAAAGTCAAAAGGTTTTTATTCATTGAAATCACAACCTAAGGATCATAAAGAAACGTCAGCTTAAAAACTACGTGAATTTAAAATGTTAAAGTGAATTTACGCCGATTCCTCGCGCGCGACCAGGCCCAGAATAATCAGGCAACACTGATTATTCTGAGCTTGGTCTGTTTGTTTTTTTTTGATGATCCTTCATTCAGCTGTAGTGTCATGCCAATCGAACAATGCGAACTCATTTATCTAAAAAAGAGTGAAACGGGTGTTTATTTTAGGTACCTGTGTGATCGTACCTTTTCACGGCCAACGCAAATGCCACCTGGAACTTTGTGAGTACTCCAGAAATAAAATTGTACAGACCTAATAATTCTACAAAAGGCAAAGGAGTAAATAGTTGTTTTGCCTATGTAAATTCTAACCTTTGCCATTCAAGTTAAAATGAGACAGCTTAGTTCACTTTAGTGCTCCTTGCCGACCTTGATGTCGGTCAAGTCTGCGGCACCTTTGACTCAAAGGTTTGGAGTGGACTTTATTTGTCTCAGTTCTATTGAAATGGAACCATTATCACTTCAATCTTGAATATATTTTCGTAACGTGACTTAATTTAGCTAGGTACGTATTACGTGAGTTTTGTAAATAGTTATTTAACTTTAGGAATAGTTTTTTTAAACTTTTGCGATCAGTATAAATTTAATTGCAAGTTTTATATGGGTATTAATCGCTTTCAGATTTTTAATGTTACTAACTTAGAGTAACAAAACGGATGAGCTCAATTTCCTCAAATAAACGTGTAAGCGTTTATGTTTTTTATTGGAGTTGAACTCAATTCTCACAAATTGGTTGCTACATATTATGTTGCGATCAGTACATTTAATTCCTAAATATTTTTCCGCTTAACTTTCAGGGGCAGAATCACCCTTTCACCTTATAACTGTGTTATCTAATCGTAAAAGTTTGAAAAATACTAAATATCATTACCGTCGATTAAATGTTATTTGAGCCGCAATGTACGCAATGCTTATACCTACGAGTACCTACGTTGAATGAAACTCGTCGCAAGCAATGACAGCGTCAAATCAAATAATATGGTATCCGGCATTTTCACACGATATACGAAATGGAAAGCAATAGCTGTAATATCGCAAAAGGTCAGCCAGCGGTCAGTATGTGGCTACATAT
Organism: Perizoma flavofasciatum; assembly: GCA_958496245.1. Classification (NCBI taxonomy): domain Eukaryota; kingdom Metazoa; phylum Arthropoda; class Insecta; order Lepidoptera; family Geometridae; genus Perizoma; species Perizoma flavofasciatum. Next base: position 2,805,948 of record OY292425.1, on the reverse strand, counting down.
TTTCTCTCCATCTAGGGAACGCCACGCCTTGTGACATACCTATGTCAAATTCTCTTTCTTTCCAGCCGCATTCAAGTATTTTGATCGAGAAAAAAATAAAGCGGACATATTACGTAAGTGAAAACCAAATCTTTTATATTTTTCTTCCCCAGTTTTCATAAGACTATGTTGATTCTCGTACTTTTACCAGAATAATCAATTTGGTATGCTTTGCAAAAACGTGTCGAAGGAACACATTATTTGCCCGGTTATACGTGAAACCATGGTTTGCTGTACAATGCGTAAGTATGGGTATATTAGCATCACTTGTCATAATAAGTGCTTTGATAACATTGTCAAATAAGACGCGTTCATTCATAAATGAGGCCACTCGATCCGAGCATGTATTCTCGATTCACAAAAAAAACGTGGATAAGTAAAGTTGGTGTATGTTTTACACTGTCAGTATAACTTGTGTTCAAATTCTAAATTAGTTATCTTATTAACTCTGCCTACCAAAAGCTTTCTAAGGTCCTAGACAACTGTGGCACTGTAGTAAAACATAAACTAAGATATTTTTTAAGAGAATACGAATCAGCACGATGATCCAACAATTGTTGAGTCAGCCATGATGATGTGAAGTGTATAATTAAGATACAGTAGCGTAATTCAAGAAGTAGCGTATCCGAATGAACAATCTGCATAATTTGATTAGCCAGTTGGTGTTTTATACAGCAATCTTCTGCGCATGGAAAAAATATACCTACCGTAGAATTAAATCAGTTTTATAAGATTTGTTCATAAAATCATGTCAACCCTTTGGCTGAACAGTAACAGAATTCTCGTATTTTTTCGCATCTAAGTCTTGTTATAAAATTACATATCCTACTACTATTATAAACGCGAAAGTTTGTGAGGATGGATGTTTGTTACTCTTTCACGCAAAAACTACTAAACGGATTTTGATGAAACTTTACGGTAATATAGTTTATACATCAGAATAACACATAGGCTACTTTTATCCAGGTACCACGCGGGCGAAGCCGTGGGCAGAAGCTAGTAGATCTATCAAATTGTGTCAGTCTACTTTCAGTCCAATATCAATCAAACTGTTGATGTTTTTACCAATTTTGACAGAGACTTCACTGGTTTTGAAAAACGTGAATCACATTGATTTCTCGGGTCAGATTCACGTTTAATCTGGAGTTCGGTCCATGATATAACATTGAAGTTTATGTATAATTTCCATTAAAGTTTTACTTTTTTTATTTCTTTACTTTTGTGTGTTATTATGTAAATAAAGACAAAAGTAAAGAAACACAGAACTAGTTCAGACAGACAGACCACCCTACTCGGCCGTCGAACCCTAATCTATCCGATCAAATAAACCATTCCCGTTCCACGATTTATATACATTGGCACAGCACAGTGTTGTACTGGATATCCGCCGAACACCAAACTATGTTTGAAAGAAAACTGAAGATTCTTATTTTGGTGATATTACCTCATTTTGTCCTCGATATGAGGATCGAAACGGGCATTTTAACGTAGAAACAACCGTTTTACAATATAATGATCAAATCCTTATTTTGGTCTGAATCAGTCAATATGATACATCAAACGGGTCATTATCGTTAGGAACTGCGAAGAAAATGGACTGCGGGGCCCTAGAGGGACTTTCAAATTTAATATTATTTTCATTACAAGAGACCGTCCACGCCCATTCCTTGTTTTTTTTTAGAAAGTTAACTTTTTCAGTATTCTTAAACAAATTTCCTATAGAAAATAAGTGACAGAATAATAAAGTAACACCAAATACTGAACGTGCCCAAACACTAGACAAAAAATCCCCGTAATGTCATAACACAATCACATTTTCAATGTGATGATTGAAGGGTTAATTTTTCACATCACTATTTGCAATACAATGGCTAGCACGCGGACAGGCAACGCAAAACAAACCTTTACCAATAAATAAAAATGTTTCGCTTTACCAACCAATAAAAGTCCACATCAAAGGTGAAATAGCTTGGACCAGACTTATTGCAATGCTCTATTTGCGTGAACCAACGTATTATTGCATGTCTCCTTTTATTTTGCATTAAAGTGCTGAGAGTATCTACATAAATTATGAAACTCATTTTTACGTTCACGGTGCGGATGTGTTTTATGTGGTTTAAGTCTTTATTTTGAAAGTAATACAATTTCGTAGAAATGCACCCAAAACCTAAGCAAGATTGTTGACTGCACGTGGTCTTGTGAACCTGTTATAATCACTGTGAAATCATTCAGGCTGAACCAAAGCGACAGACATTAAACTTTGTCAACGAAGTTGTACTTAAAAGTATTTGAAAAAGACGATAAAACCTATTATAAAATGGGAATATTTTAATAGGTTTTATCTTCTTTTAGATATAGATATAGTTTAAAAAAAACTCCAAAAATTAGTATTAGCTTAATGGAACTTACCTACCTATACGTACATGGTACCAAATCTTGAAAAAACATAATAAAATGCTCACCTATAATTCTAAAAAAGTTCAGAATTGAAAATTACCATTCCTATAAAAAAAATACGAAACAGGGTAATTCTTAAGGAGTCGACGAAATTATAAATTGAGCAACGAGTTATGTGAACCTGCTAATTTCTACGAACAATGCGGTTCTGTTGCTGATACCGAGACTACAAGACCTCAGAATTAGCAAGAGGGTAATCAATTCTTAGCTATTAAGATGTTGTTTTTAGCTTTAACATGACATATTCGTAGACGAAAATATACTCGTGAATAGCAGTTTGGTCGAGGTCACCAGATGGTCAGTGACGATGACAATGTCAGTAAGCCTTTGAATTTAACACATTTGAGGTAATAGTACCTACTTACTACATACAGTATGATGATGATAGCGGTGATGTCCTCCACGGTGTATCCGTTGACGTCGAACCTTGTAAGAACCTGATAAAATTTATTTTGACTAGCTTATCCTAATTTAGTTACGTACAGTATACCTACTAGGTATTTCAATCTTCGCTGACTATAAATGTGGTAGACTTTATCAATGCATCCTAATGAATAATGCAAAATAATAACGAAGACGGAGCTTATTAGTCAACGAAATAAACTACTCAATAACTTCAAAGTTCCACGTGATTTCAATTGAAATATATTTGAACCTAGTTTGTCTCAGAAAGCGTGCTGTCAAATAACCACGAAACCTCGAATTTGATCCAACCGCATCCTACGTGGCCAGTTAACCTAATTTTGCGATCGGTGACAATTTTAATGAATACTCTTTGTATAACACGAAAATTGTACAACGATAAATCCTGGATGTGATAAAACTCAAATTTCGATTTTAGTTTCTACCTTTATAATATCAATTACACTGTAAGAAGTACTCATATCAAAGCTCAAATTCCATCAAGTCTAGAAAATTTATGATGGAGATAAAAAAGTAACATTGGCACGATTTTTTTGCAATTTTTTTTTAACCATAAACGAATACAAAAGAGGAAACAGCTTATATTGCAAAGTTAGAAAAAGTAAAAACATTTCTGGATGATGCCAATTTCATCTGCCAATAGCAATTTTACGGGACATTTATTGTCTCGTAAGTAATTTATAGTTCTTTATAAGCTGTAATATCAAATCCCTGCGTTCCAACAACTCCTTGTATAATACGTTTACTTACTACCATCGGGATGTCTGTGGTCAGTTTGTTGTATAGAACGTAATGCATTTTGACTTGTGACCATGCTTGGGCTAGCTAGATGCGTGGGTGTCGCTCTACTGATCTGGAGCCACGACTTTGAAAGCGAAAGTTGTGGGTCCCATAAATTCTGGAGATGCAATGCGTAAGTGTGTGAGTGAGTCGGCAGAACTTGTTTTGAATCCAATTGTAAGGTTTGTGAATATACAGTGGATGAACGCAGATGTCAGTCAGCAGAAAGACAGATGACGTTTATGACACAAATTGTATCTAGCAGTAAAATTTCACCAGATCCAAATTCTCACTGCGGGACTCCAGTATTTTAGAATGTTTTCATACTTTTGTTCCTAGAATAGAATGAAGCAGAGTTATATGCTAATAGTTTTCAAGCAATACTCTAAACTTTTCTAGTTTACATTATATTATATCAAACGATTCTCAAACTTCGATTGCTTGATATGTAGTTTAATATCTATAATAAAGAATTCATGATCACTATTTGATAGGATGAGGTTATTGAACTCCGTAAATAGCTGTTGCCGTCACACAATAGACTATCTGATCTATTGAGGTTCAAATCTTATTGATGTTCAAAAAGGGGCCATTCCATTCTTGCTTCTTTGAAATAGATTGTTCGTACTTATAGTGAACTCTCGCGCGACTGAAGAATGGCTTGCTGTATTTTGATTTACAATAAAACGCACCAACTTTTCATCATCATCAGTCTTTATGTGGAAGTCAACTGCTGGACATAATCCTTTTCCAAGAAGTACCACGGCAGACGGGTCTGAGTCGAGCTACTTCTCTACATCCGACTTCCTGTAACTTTTATATTAAGCAATGTCATCGGTGCTTCGAGTAAGCGGCCTACCAAAACTGCGCTGTCCAGTTTGGTCACAATTGAAGATCTTTTGCCCTCCCTGCGTTCATCGTTACTGCTAGCTATAGTATTGGTATGCCTTCCGTATAAGCAACATCTACCAACTACTAATCAACTATCCCTATAATGAATCCAGATACCAAAGCGAAGATAGGTAATGTGCTTACATTATACTATTTAATGTTTTTGAGATACAAATAACCTCCAGGCAACTAATTTGCTCATCATGATGTAGCCTTAATTGAGCTTTTAAAGTGAACAATGAGTAATGGGAATTGCGATAGTATCGAATTTGAGACGACCCACTTCGGAACTAATGTACTGTACCAATTTATAAACAAATATATATTCGGTTTAAAGAAATGTAATATTATATGAATCTCTTAATAAGCTTACTAAAGCAAAATGTAAAAGATATGTATACACACAGATACATTTGTCGTATCATCTGGTCACTGGACGTAAGTTACTTATGAGTATGTCTTTATTTTGGCTTTCTCATTTTCGCTGAGTCAAACCAAAAATTGTTTGTCTATGAATTTCAGGACGTAACATCAAGTTCCGCTACAACTTTAACATTGCCATAGCAGTGGTCGGTTAGCGTAATTTTACAAACTTTAAGAAAACTGAGATCTACTAATAAAATAGTACACCTAAAAAAAGAGCAAAAACAAAGTGGTCACATTTGCATCGCTTTCAAAACTAAATGCACTCAAACCAAACAAAGACTTCTTGTCTCTGACTTTTGAAATACAAGGCCACAAACATATTGTCCAAACGTCCGCTGAAGGCTTGCTAAAGAAACATTTTTAAACGATTATTGTGGACAATAAAGAAGTTATTTTTGATGAAGTATGAATTGACATGAGTCAAGGTTTTTCCATTACAATTAAATAAAAACAGTATAGTAATAATCTTCTAGCATTCAATCATTAACATTAATAAATAGCTGCTGTTTCTTAATTTTGTTTATTGTTCCATTTACTGAGAGGTAAACACAAATATTTTTTTGATATGTACCATTTTATTGATAATGGACGGGTCTCTTAAATCATCAAAAAATATTGGCACTTAGTACCACCATAGATATTATAATACTATAAAGTGCTATACTTGTAGCACCGCGGCGTTATTGAGACAAAATAAAAATAATTTTATAATTTTTCAGTTTTTATTAAAAAAAAATAGAGCGAAGTACAGTCAATGTGTTATCAGTTAAAGCTGCTTTCAAATTTCAAATCAAAATCGATGATGATCGACTTAGAAACTTCGTTTAAACTGACTGTTCAAGAAGTATCTATCTCCAGAGTGCGTCAACAAAGGATGTTACTTTATAACTTCTTACAATGTATGACAAAGAAAAGCGAGAAATAGGTATAACATTAACATCACCCATTTAGACCGAAGGTACATATGAATGTGTGCAGCTTTAGCTCTACTTCCAGCAGAAATGGTCACCGACGGGTGGTTTTAATGTCTCAATCGGATGAATCGGAGAACTTTCAACGTTCAACAATTTATTTTGTTGAGCAGTGTCTAGTAGTAGTCTAGTGTTTCTGTGTTGATATTGTATGCACAATAAAGAGTTTATCTATATATCTATCTATCTATCTATCTAGTATTTCCCATTGGCGAAACACTTGAAATTGTCTCGGAAAATGGCACAGGATCTTTACTTTGTTGACGTTAATGTCAGATTTATTATTGGTTTATTTAGAATTATTCGTAAAAAAATGTTACAAAAGATCGTACAGTGCTTAGGATGTTTTTATTAAAACAACTTATTTTGTTACAAATAAGGCTAATTTTGTTGTGTTTCATTATGTCCGATTATTCTAAACGGTACACGAACAGTAAACAACAAAAAATACGTATTTATTTATATTATGAAAATTTATATTATGAATGATAGTAATTCCACAGTATATTTATGGAAACTTTTATGTACACACATAAAATAGCCTAGTTTTATAAAAAACATTGATGTGCATTATAATAATGCTGAACATTTTTTACACGTCATCATCTAGCCCCACAGTGAGCAAAGCTTGTGTTATGGGAACTACATGACTGATATACTACTTATATGCATTTTATTTTAAATACATACATATTATACATAGAATACACCCAGACCCGAGACAAATATTTGTAAATCATACAAACATTTGTCCCGCGGCGGGAATCGAACCCGCAACCTTCTGCGTCTCAGACGGGCCTTTGCACACTGAGCAACAGAGGTCGTCAAAACATTAATACTAGGAACAAAAATAAATTTCATTTTCCGAAATTTAGATGAGAAAAGTCCAATGGGTCTTATATGGGGAACCAGGTACGCTTCTTTAATAAGCTTCCGGTAAATATAACGGCCTATTCGTCGATTTAAATCCTATATAAAAATAATCTAATAAAGAAGGCGTAATGCCTATATTTATGAAAAAATTGCATGGCCTGTTATGTAGTCGCTCCGCTCTTCTAGGCTTGGTCGCGAGCGAGGAATCGGCGTAAAAATTCACGTGGTTTTTAAGATGACGTTTCTATATGAGCGTTTTTAAAATCTATTATGTGATTTACACTCCTGGCGACGTTACATCGATGTACAGTACACATAGATTTATTTTTATTTAAATTGATTTATGTACCCACGCAAAACAAATAATTATGCCATAAGGCTTGTTTTGCGCAAATTTACACTACATCCATCCTGTTGCGTGTCATGATGGAATGTTATCATCTCAGGTTACTTCAGCCTGCGGTTAGATAAATCAAGTGGAATTGCAATAAGTTGTTCGCACGTTTTTATTATTATTTGTAGTACCTACGTAGTGGAATAAAAATTGTTTAGTTTAATTGTTGTTCAGTATCTTTTTTCAATTTCATATGAGGTAAAGTTATATGGCATAATATTATCTCTCAGATATACCATATAACTTTATCTTCAGTTAGGGCTTAATGAGTACCCACAAAAGTAGTTTTTTTTCATCCTGCTATGCTTGGTATCTCTATAAGTGTTTGTAAAGGCAAAGGTTTTTAAACTGAAATCCAAAGGATCATATAGAAACGTCATCTTAAAAACCACGTGAATTTTTACGCCGATTCCTCGCTCGCGACCAAGCCTAGAAGAGCGGAGCGACTACATAACAGGCCATGCAATTTTTTCATAAATATAGGCATTACGCCTTCTTTATTAGATTATTTTTATATAGGATTTAAATCGACGAATAGGCCGTTATATTTACCGGAAGCTTATTAAAGAAGCGTACCTGGTTCCCCATATAAGACCCATTGGACTTTTCTCATAATAGATTTTACTTTTAGTCATTAAGACTTTCTTTATTTTGTTTTTATCTTGGTGTACCTAAAATCAAGTATTTTTCATTCATTTCATTCATTATCAAAATATTTAGTACATGTTTGTTTAAGTTTCTAGCTGTCATTTCTGAATTCTGATTATGAATTCAGACATCAGGACTCAGATGTCATAACGTTGATAAGAATTCATGTTGCACTTTGACTCTGACTTGCATAATAGTGGCATAACCAGTGAACCAGTTGGTCATGTAAGTGTCACAACGAAACATGCGCTATCTACAAGTACGTGCAAAGGTAAAGTAAGCCTCTATGCGATACGATAACTCGAAGTGGAGCTATCGGCAACCGGTGTGGTTGTCTAGTCTAGTTCACGCAACGTTTAGACATAGTGTACTTTTAGCAACTACGGTAACAGGTTCTGGGGAAATTACATGTTCATAATACTTTTTAGTTACTTGTTTTATTTTAAGAAATCTAAAATAAAAATAGGTAGAAAACCCCAGTTCAGTTCTTGTAAAATTATGTTGAATTCATTTGCATTATTTATATAAGTTAAATAAGTTTAAATCTATCAACGACATATTTTAAATTAGACTGGATAAATTTTCTATACTTATCTTTACTATCTTTTCTATTTTATTATTATTTTATTTAAGAAACGTTTTTTTCGCCCCTGTTATGCCCTGTTGGAATACAAAGCCAGTCAAAATATCATTAACGTATCAATTTACAGGAATTATACAAAACCTTGCAGTTATTACCTACTTACATCGAGGCATTAATACCTACTGATTATTGGTTATCTACTCACTGTAAGCCATTTAGTAGGAAATAACTGGGTATTTGCGAGCACAGAATAAAAGTAGCCACATACCTCCTACATGATTACAGTGGTTATTTTACGATAATCTGTGACTAGTCGTGACTTTGTGAGACATTGCTTATCGCTCAAGGTCATACACAACGAATGTTGATGCTCAGAGAGGGGTGGATTAATCTGTGTATTTTATGCTGGAGAACGTATTCAGGGCATTAATGACTTACAGTGCTATAAAAAGGAGATCTTCAGCCAGACAGGTCAGAAAGGCCGGAGGAGTCGATTAAGCTTTTTCCGTTTATTGCGTAGGTAGGTGCCTATCCGATGTTGGGAAATTCTTCTTGCGCCTCATCATTATCTATTAAAACACTTAATGTAAGTATGTCGTAAAAGCACCATAAAAGTCAAATTTTACCATCATTCAGTGTGAGTATTATGTTCTGAACACCTCTCGATAGTTATTAAATTTTTATAGCCACACTAAACTAATTAATACATTTGCTCATGTCTCCTATCATCAATCTCGTCTCGAGCTCTGACCTAAGTTTCAGTAACTATAGCATGTTCTATGTCCTCCTAGGCGCCAGATTTTGATCCGACCTGACCCATTGCGTCCAACATTGGTTGGCTGTGTATTAACGTTTTGTGCTGCCAGCTGGTTTTGACATACATCACCATTTTATTTATTAGATCCACGACCTGACCCATATATCTTCTTCTAAACCCAAGACTCGCCATTATAGTCATTTTGTTGCATCGACAGAACCCTTTTTAGGGTTCATAAAATTACTTAGGTGAAGTTGTTAGTTGTGTAAAATAGGTAGACAACTACGGCCACGCACAGTGTAGGGTTAACACTGTGCGTGGCCCGAAACGCATATTTTTATTTTTTGTAGGTACCTCATACAAGTCAGGTCTTGTTCAAATAATTCCATGCCTTTGGGAGCATTGTCATAAAGTGATGTAGCCTAGCCAAATTTTCTGGCAACAGAATACAAAAAACAGATTACCTATCAAATCTGCCTACATTAGTATGAACTGCATCGTCGTAGTAGGTAGATAAGTACTTAGCTTATTATATTCTGTATTATCTTCATACGTTCATAGTTTCATTACTAATAACATTACATTATTATCTGGCATGCACGTGCATTTTAATAGGTTTAGGTGCTACTGTCAACCTTGCAGTTGCATTGCAACCGCAGCAGTTGCAACAGTTGAAATTGATCGTTATTGAAATCAATTTGTAAATCCGAGGTGTATTTATCTAGAGCTACGTCTATTGATTGACAGCAAAATAGAGATAAAAAATACGAATATGGAACGTACATGTGAGCTAGAAAGCTTGCAACTCTTCAATAGGTACCTATTTATGATTAATATCAATTTGCTTCAGGCGTGAGGCATATATCCATTGTATGATTTTCAATTGACTGAAATATTTACCAAAATACATTACTAAATTACAATTCAATTGTTAGTAAGTATTTTATTAATTATAAAGCTGTGTTGGCCTAGTGTACCAATGATTCTTTCAACTTAATTTTGAGGAAACCGGCATACCCAGGAATAAAAAAATAAAATGCACATTCCATTGGTTAGTGTACCTAGCAATGGACTTGCAATTTGTCACGTGGAATGCTAACTACTATGCAAAAACGCGGACGTGTGTCAAATGTAATGTTTGGACGACTCTCTGACTATCTCCTACAAGGTAGCCTCACAGATCCGAGTACTGCGGGGCGATCACACTGATTTCCCATGGCTGGTATCATTGGATGGGATGAATCGTATCACGCTAATTTGTAAGATGGATGAGCCATAGATGGACAATGCTAATGAACAAAATTGGTTTCATATTGGACGTTCCGTTTTTTGGATGGATGGGCCATTAAAATAAGGAATAAGTGACAAAATTGATTGCCATCTCGATAGCCATGAGTTAGTGTGATCGACCCGCGGATATGGATCTGAGGTTATCCACCATGGGGATTACAGCGTGCGTGAGTAGCTTCGGTTGGTCTTTCTCTCTCCCCGTCTGTCATTTGAGAAAATCCTATCCTATACATAATTATAAAGAACAGCTTATTTATACTTACGTCCGTTGTTATTGAATCTAACTAGCTTGCAAATATGTTGCATGCTTATTACACTCCGATTACTTCTAAAACATGTTGCAACTATACATAGTTTTCTAAAGGGATTACGGCGTGATTGCCACATAAATTCGAAAAGCGTCCGCTGTAATTATAAGGGAAATTACTGTAATTTAGGTACCTTTCCACAGCCAGTTATAAACACTGAGTCACACGGAGCCCAATATGAAGCTAGGTACAGACCGGTCTACCGGACCGGGCCTATAAAACCGGTAATTTAAAAGTTTTATAATTTCATTGATGAGAATTCGATAGTACAACCTAAGTTACGTTAATATTCAATCGTTACAAAGAAACTTGCAAAGCCTGAAATGATCGATAAACCTGAAACCTTTGAGGTTTCCTGGTTCAAATACTCCACATTTACACTTCCTTGTTTGGACAAAAGTAATAGACAGGACGTTCATTATTTAGATGTATCTCGACAATAGTGCCACTTCGCGGACATAATAGAACTGGTTTTATTTAATGGCAACACTGAGGTTGACAGCATAAATAAATGGAATAAAAAATATCAAACGATTTCTACCTCTAGTTCCAGAGTGTATAAAAGCTTCCAAACTATTTGATGGTCATTATGGAGGCTTAAAATAAGATAAGATTTTTTTATAAAACCCTCAATTCGGTTTTGCTAGGGGCAAAAATTTACGGTAGATCATCAAAATTTTAAATGATTCATCGAAATCAAATCGACTGAAGCCATCATAAATTTAGTAGATACTTATAAAAAATATTCTGCAAAAGGGTTGTCAATTAAAAAGTATGCAAATTGATACAGCAGTTACTTGATACGGAATTGCAGTGACCTGGCTTCATTTGCGGCTTATCCGGTGTACGTTTCAGAACAGGCACATCGCTACAAAACGTTAATTACGTTCATTTTGTTTTGTAAGTCTTAAACACTTTGAACTTTAACTTTGTCAGAACATTTGACATGTTATTTTCGGTGTCTGTTACTGGTAAACACAACATATAAAAGGATACGCTTTATTTAACTGCTGAATGCTGTTCCTGGAACAGATTTCCATTTTAGTTCACGGAACAGCAAAACAAGGGCACCATTTCTTAACTTGGTTAGTATGTTCAAAGACATTAGCTTTTAGCTTCTACAACGGTTACCAGAACCGTATTAGTACCTACTTAGGCTCAACAGCTTCATTAACACTAATTCAAACAAATTTTGTCTAATTTTTAGGGAATTTAAGACCACTCTCATTAGCTTTCCTACCTAATTATAAATATAATAATTATTTTTTATTCAAACAAATTATGCCTTATTTTTAGGGTATGTAAGTAGCTAATAAATCTGTATGTATGTAGTAGTTATATAGTATTTAGTCTGTGCTAGAACTGATTATTATCAGTGAACTGATAATAATCTGAACTGATTATTATTTTTATTGTTCCTACATTCTAAGAGAAAAACGAAAATGTTATTTTTTTTAATCGATGATAGTAAATCAGTCAATGTGATTGTTATCGAGTTATTTTTTTTACTTTAGTATAATTCTTTACATAGATTAGGAAGGTATTATGTAAATAAAGTTTGGTATGCAATGTAAATTTGAGCAAAATTAATATCACAAGATGGAACTTTTCTGGTTGCAGTCCATTGCCCTCCATAAAACTATTAAGAACAGAGGTAGTTAAGGAAGTGGGAGCAGTTTAATAAAGACTTGTTATGCAGAAATTTTACTGGAACATTGCACTGCGCTGGATAATTAAGGGTCATTGACCCGGTGTGGCGCTAGTGCTAAATTTCAAACTGGCCTAGGTACACAGATTGGAGCATAGTAACTTTTAGCTGAGGTTACGGCTGATTGGCCTCGATTTCCTGATTGCTTATTTCGAGATTCGTTTTAAAAAAAATATTGTAATTGGGCGCCAAAAATATAAAAACACGAATATTGAAGAAATACTAGATGCCTCGTGGTTACGTCTGCCTAATATTATGAGCTTTGTTACGCAGCAGTTAGGTTTTCTGGTGCCTTCAGTGTTTTGAAGTACCTACCTATGGCACTGAGGAAACAACCATTTGGAGTGAATCAAAAAGCTCAAATTCAGCTGAGAAAACACCTAAGTATGTACTTATAGACAAGGTGCTAACCTAGGTATCTACATTATTTCAATGGAAGTAAACATACATGCTTAGCTCTTTCCCATATTTGGTAAAAGCCATAAAACGTGTGCACTTGTTCTAATCTGATAAGTAACATTCAAAAATGATATATCATGTGCAGTCTCCGCCTTATCTCCGGAGCTACATCTGTCTGACCTTCAGAATGAAACAATAAATCTTCGTTTCTCGTACTGCGAGCGTAGGCTTATGAGTGGGTGTTTTAGTTCTGTTTTAGTGGTTCTCATAATACCTTCATAAATTTTAGCTACCGTAAACTGGCAAAATTCTATACCCGAAACCGAACACAGAAATTCAAATATGAGCAAGGCTAGTCTTTGCTCAGAAACCAGACAATGTTCTCAAGTGGGTCTTGGTCTCGGCTAGACATTTTTCGAACAAATCTTCTATGAGCTGACACACGGTAAACGTATGGGCATTCAAGTGTCAGTCCATATATTGTCCTAAACGAGTCTGCCCTGTTCAAGGCTTTTTGTTTCGATACGTGAGACTCCATGGCGCGTCTTAACGAGCTTCAAACCAGTTCCACATTTCCACGAGTCAATCCAAACTTGTAGTAAATACTCGACAATTTTCCTCATGAAAAACCAACAGACCCTTAATAAAGATGATAACGATCAGCAAATACTACCAAAAAATTGAGTACATACACGTTTTGATGGGTCCTCGGTAAATTATTACAATTATCGACTTTCACTTGTCTGTGACCGATACCATAGTAATTGGCTCCGGCCAAGAAACGACAAGAGGCGAAATTATTCTCATTATAATACCATAAGTGGATTACGAGAAAAAAATAGTATCACGCGAGACTCCTTTCACCTTCTTGGAACGTGGCCGCTAATTACCGAGTTCATCGGTCTGAGTTACACTAAACCTACTTAGATTTACTGAAACCGTATCAGTTAGTAAATACAGAAATATTTCAGTCAGACTTGCATTATTTATGCCCATGCAAATATTGAGTACAAATCTGGTTTTGATATCTAAAAAAATCATCTTCGTGTCCACAACGTACACAGATGTAAGAGTATTCTGAAGATTTATCTCTTCAGGTCTATTGCGTCATTGACTAACGTCTGACTCAACGCTCATATATTATTATGACTGATTCGGCCCGCGCTTTTTGTTTAAACTATCGACTAACATTTTAAAGCCGGAAGTTTGCAGAAAATTTACCTGCTCGTGATAAGCTCCAGAAGACAGATTAGAAATTAAATAGATTTATTAAAGCCGTTGAAAATGGCTCAGATTGGATACTTTTAAATCTGTTAAACCAGATTTTCTAGTTTAGCTTAAGCTTGACGTATTTCCACGAGGACAGTTTAAATAGTCATCCCAGTTAAACAGGTTAAAACGGAAATCTAGACACGGATTTAATGAATCACATCCGTGGTTGTGGCAACTGACGAGAAGCATGTACTCTCGCCTCCAAGTAAGTAGCCTCATTAATCCAGTAAATGCCAGGCAAAGTTTTGCACCAACCAGTTTTTGCTACAACAATTTCAATATTTTACAAGACACTTTCTTTTAAACGTCAGATATTCTAGCCAATGCCTATACCTTATTTATTAAGCAGATTATTATAAAGATTACCATATAAACGTTTCTCCAAAGTATAGCTGTATGTGCGGCATCTACAATGGATAGAAATATTCTACCTCGTGTGTTCATAAGTCTTGAGACACAGTAAAACTAAAATATTTTTGGAGCTAAGTTGAGTATTCATTTATTGGATATTAAAATTAAAACTACTGACATCTAGATCTGTATTTAAAAATAAATCATTCAAAATGGCCGCCTTTGCATTCAATGCAGGCCTTCAAACGCGTGCGCCATTCATCTATGGCGGCACGAATCTTTTCAATGGGAATCCGTTTCGATTCTTTAATAAGGGCTCGCTTGAGAGAATCCAGGTTTGGGTGAGACTTTCTGCATGCCCTCAGCTCCAATTCCGTCCATAAAGAATAATCCAAAGGATTCAAGTCAGGGCTTGACGAGGGCCAATCTTCGCTCCGAATGAAGCCTGGCAAATTGGCCTCCAGCCAACGTTGGGTAGTCTTAGCTTTATGGGAGGGAGCAGAGTCCTGTTGGAAAACCCAGTATTTTCCAGCGAATAGCGTATCATTTAATGGTTTAACCACCGCTTCCAATATGTCGGTTTGGTAATTTTGTGCCTTCACCTTGACGCCTTGCTGGCGAAAATGAAGCGAAGTGACCCCCTCGTAGGAAACACCCCACCAAACCATCACACTTGCTGGATGATGAGTGCGCTGGACATTGCGTACAGATGGCTGGACGTCCTTTGAACTTCTGGCGTAAACCTTATTGTTCTGCCGGTTAAACTTTTCTTCCACCGTGAAGATCTTTTCATCGGTAAACAGGATATTTTTTGGATTGTGTCTCTTCAATAGGTTCCGACATCGTTCCAGTCGCAATTTACGAAGACGTTCGTTTAAATAATGCACTTTCCTTCGACTGTAGGCCTTTAGTTTAAGATCATATTTAAGTATCCTGTTCACCGATATTCGCGAAATGTTGGTCTGCAGAGCTAATTTCTTTTGAGTCCGGCAAGGGTTGCGACGAATTCGCTCTCTGATTACTTTGATGTTGGCGGGCGTCCTTACAGACCGCGGGCGGCCACATCTTCCACGGTCTTCTAAAGAGCCGGTCTCCTTGTACCTCTTTATGGTATAATACACAAAGTTCCGACTACATCCCAAACTTTGGATTTCACTAAAAACTTGCATTGGTTTTTTTTCCTGCTTGAAACAGTGAAATTACAGTCGCACGCAAATCTTTTGTTGGCGCCATTTTCACGGAGAATGAAACAAATATTCAAATGTATATTTTTTCTGATTCAAAACATTCGAAATTTAAAATTTTAAAAGTTTAAAAAAGGTTGCATGAATTACTTTCTTTTTAAATTAATTAAATAAGTTCGTCTCAAAACTTATGAACACACGAGGTATATTGAATAGTTTTATATACTTCAATAGCAATAGCATCAAGAACGTCGCTTATAGATATTGATATCTCTTGCAATTTTATAGGCCAGCTTGTGTAGCCAATTAATAGGTCCTTTAAATACAGTGTGTAGTACTAGTTAACCTCGAGTCTTGACTCTTGAGTCGGCGATGCAACACGCAATGTTCTAAGCTTAGGTAAGGCTTGTGAGCTACTGTACGACCTTTGTTATGTAGTTGCTAGACATTATGCCGTGACTTGGGTCAATTAGTCCCAGCTGAGACATTATCCAGATCGAGTTATGGAGAAGTCTAATTTAGGAGTTTTGTTTTGCTGTTTTTTCATTATTATCAATTAAAAATTTTAAGATAATAACGCTTTTACAAAATAAGCTTACTTAGCCATTCGATCAATTACCAGATCAGCTTAATAAATTTGTAGGTATTTTTTATATTAATAGAAGCCAGTATCACAAGTGAAATAATCAAAACAAAGCAAGAATTAAAGAGCAAACTCTTGTTTTGCCCCACACTTTTGCTTCTAGATTTAAATGGACTAGCGGTCTACCGATGCTATTCGTATCATAGGCGGTTATTCAGATGCGGTTAAGTTTAGTGTTTCACTAACGTCAATACCTACACAGTACCTAGTTAATCTAGAGTATCTTTTATCAACTGATAGCAAAAGGTAGGTTCGTTTTGTCCGTGGGGTAAAGTGCCCGCAAAGTTCCGATAAGTCATCGATTTTACTGATTCGTAGGTGTGCAAGGCGAAATACAGGTTTAGATTGTTTTTGTGGGCTTGTGCAACTTATATTTTTTAAAAAGAGCTCGTTTTGGCGTCACGGTATGTATGGGTGAGTCATGCCGTATGACTGTGGTTTTAATATTTCCTGAGTAAACAAAAGTTAAAAAGTACACGGATATTTTTTTTTAAAAGAACTGTTTAGTCTGAGAGGATGTAAACGCCACCAACAGTTGCATTCTGTTGGTGGCGTTGGATTTTGATGGCATGATTTTGATGACGCCGATGCATTTCTCAGAAAATTTGTTCATAGCAATCAATATAAAAAACTCCACCTTAACCCCGTATGTTTTAAACAGCAAATTAAGCAAACAGGCATACATGCCGCTCCCTAGAAAGTGTTTACCAGCGGCATCGTTGATGCGTAGCCAGACCAAAAAAACTCTTTAAAAAAACTATATTTCAGCTCTACTATCTAGTGAAACATTCGTTCTTTTGTGGTTTAATGAATGACGATAACTTTTAGTTTGTAACAATAGGTGTTACAAAAACACCGTAATATAAGCATTAGCATAACATGAATAGACGAACCGACAGGAAGTTTAGTCGTTGAAAAAGACTTTGTTGACAATATTGTTATTAGTTCAATTATCTAATTAGGTTTTAATATCGCTATAATAATGCTAATTAAGTACTTGTTATTTTCTAAGCTCTACTTATGTCTTTCTTCGTCAAAGTTGGTATCTAGGTTCGCTTATTTCTATATGGTTTGGAAGTCGCGTTTTTAATTTTGTTTTTCGATCTTAGTTTTCTGTTTTATCGTCTTTCCTTAGATCCTTACTGTCCCTATGTTGATATTTTTCTATGTATTATTTAATGCATTTAATATTACCTGATTTTATTATTATACTGGTCATTGTCTATTCTTGGGCCGCCATTAGGTCATTGGACTGTGAATGCAACCACTTGAACCTCATGATTTATTTTCAAGTCAAGTTCATCAATGATTGGATGCTGATAATAGAGGTATATTCAATTGCTTGTGTAATTTACTGATGAATTTATTTATTTATTTTCAACGTTATTCGAATGATTCTCTTTGAACTTTTCTCTTGATACTTCTTTATATCCACCAAAATTATTAAATAAAATATAAATATTTTACTTATTAAAAGGGGACGGGGGACGGGGTACGGGGGGGGGGGGGGCATAAAATGGTTGATTGATTATTTAATTTTTTTAACTACATAAATAGTTTACTTATGCCGATCTCGTTTATTAAAATTTGCATAATTTTAGAATTTTCTTTAAGGTCCATACTTTCCGTAGGTATACATCCTATACCTACTTACATGTATTTTATGAAACTTATGAACGAGGGTCAGTAAATACCAACTTTCTTTTAGGTAGGGTTAAAAAATACATTCTCAAGTGTGATGTTATCGCCGTCTCTTTGTAAAAAAACAACATCCTCCAGCTTGCGTAATAGGGTCTTATGAATTATACATTTATTAGACGTTGCATAATGAGGGCCTATCGGGTCAAATTGGGAATTTTATCTGTAAATTGACATAATCTTAGTCCAATCAGAACGATCGCTGCCGAAGCCATCCTTCCAAAATGAGTTCTTAGTTTTGGGCAAACAAATACTCGTCCTTGCTACGTTGTTGTCTCTTTGTGATTCCCGTGGAGGTTGCATTCCCGGCGTTCCTGTGCCGAGCGTAGCGCGCTGTGAACACAAGCCTCCAATGAGGCTGGCCAGGCCTGTATAGTATTCACCCTGTCATAAACCTGAGTGTACCTCAATACATCCTGTTTATTTGTTACCATGAGCTTCACTCACAAAAACAGATGCACTAGTACAACACAGCGGATACCGTTGAATGACCGGTAATTGCCGTCAAATTCCAAACGGATTAGGTTAGTTTTGAATTCTGAACATAATGTTATGTGGAACTATGACAGGATGATAAATAACAGTATCAAATAGGAATTAAAATGTGGGGCACGACGATAAATAAACACTTGGAGACTTTATCAGCGCAGATAAAGTAACTGGACGTCTCACTAACCTGAAGGCTCGGCGCAGTCGCTCATGATCCAAGCTGCATTTTAACCTCAAAAAGCACCTTTAGCACGTCAGGACACGAAGGTCACGGCTATGTCGCGTTGCATAACACCAAGCTTTTGACACTAGAACAATACGATCGAGTACTGTTAAATTGTTATCATAAACACACGAATGCACTGTACGCTGCACGTTTATTATTGAACAAACGACGCGAGTTTCGATTCGGGGTTACGTCCGATCGCATATTTGTTGTTGTTTTATAACGACGGAGGCACTGTACTGGTTGGTTTGTCTCAAGTTTTATGCAATTTACGATAAAACATGTGAATACGGTGCAGTGCACTCCGTGTGACGCGACTAATATGGCGGATGGGTTCGAACTAGCTTCGTTCGCACGCTTGCGCGCGGCGGTGCCTGACTGCCCGTACCTGAGTACAAAAACATTCCGATGGTGTCGCCATCTAACAAAAACATGTTAAACTGCTCAGTAAACTACCTTTTAAAGAAAATTACTAAGTCCTCTTCTCCGCTGACTTACTGCTTGTTACAAGGTGCTTACTTTGAGAAGCGTTAGATGGATTTAGTAGTTTGGCTTGTCTTGCTGTCTCGTCAAATATCCTACTTAGCTAGGTTCTAAATATTTGCCTACAATGGTTTTATTTTCTCTGATATCTCTTTTCTTTTTTAATAGAGAAAAATATTTTTCAATCTATATTAATATTTTATTTAGGTAAATGGTATGGCTAAGGTGGTAATAGTGTAGGTAGTAAGCACCTTACACTTGGTTATTTAAGAATAGGTAGTTTTTAAAGTGATTAACACTTTAAAAACCAAATACCTAATCAAACTTAGAGGGAATCATAATATTTTGATATAAACATCGCCACGGGTTCAAATCCCGCCGAGGCTGAATTTTTGTGATAAGTATTTTATAAATCCAATAAGTTCAACTTTTCAATTATTATGTAATTTTCCTTGAATGGAAGAAAAAAATAATTAAACTTTATTATTAAAATTTTTATTAAAAAAAACACAAGAAACTGATGTAAAATAATAAAACATTTGAATAACATAGGAAGAACTTTTATTTATAGTTATGTACATCACACGGATATAATGTTAGACACCATAAAATTATCATTATCTGAAGCAAATAGGTACAATTTTATTTACTTTTACTTTAAAATTATTAATTGTCTTGACTAAAGTAAGAACTGACAACGGTTTAATACCTAGATAACGAACATTAAATCAAATGGTTGGTTTTGTTGACCGATTTCATTGACAAAGCTATCATTTCGTGTTTACTTGGAAAGCGATTCACGCAGGTACCTATTTTAAAAAATAGTCTTGACCACATTTACGTCAAAATCAGACTCAAACATTATAGAAAACCTTACAAAAACGACAAATGAAATGTGAAATTGAAAACTGACTAAATTTAGTGTGATAACATAATAATCGAAACTTGATTGTAAAATACTTAGTTAAGAATTCTATGTCAACATTCTGTGTTACGAGCTGGTTTGTGATCGGGATACGAGACAGACTTTTACTTGAAACAACCGTTTACGATCATAACCCAAATCACTCGTGGTTGCTAGTAGACACATGATATTTAAGAATAGTCAACGTTCTTTATTTTGAGAAATATCGAGGGTATATTTATTTTCTTCTAGTCCTATATCTCAATGCTATGAGTGCCAGCAGATGGAAGGCCACATAGAGAATGAGAAGGGCGGATACGTCGGTCCAGAGATGAGTGCTCAAGAAGTCGTAATGAGCAAGCACTGCCCCGCCGGTGTTGAGACAGGGAACGCCAGTTTCCTCGGGTGAACTGCACGCTGAAGACAAAAAAAAAAACATAAAAAGAAACTAATCAAAATACTATTACATGTTTTTTTCGGCAGAAATAAAAAAACGGTAATATCCGCAGACTCGATGATATGATATGTTGTTGAGATAGTTTGGGTATGTAGGATGGAAGGATGAATGAAGATCAACAAAATAAGTAGGTTTCTATACAAGGCGAGTGTAAATAGGATAGTTGGAAGGGTAAGGCCTCGTGGCGAACGTACGCTGAGCATATTGGAGTCGTTCTGGATAGGACAAGTCAAGAATACAAGAAATGATGAAGATTAATGAAGCGAAAGAGGTATGCCTACTCCTCTGGGAAACAGACGTGACTATATGTGTATGTATGAGTAAAATACGGCTAATTCAATAAAAAAATAAAATCAGTCACTTCATAATTTTGAGAGTAGGTATAGACTCTCGAAATTATGAATTACTAGTTGTTGCCCGCGGCTTCGCCCGTGTGGTATGTTAATAAAAGTAGCATATGACCGTCTCCCGGGTTCAAACTACCACCAACTTTTGAATGAATCGAACCAAGGATTACAATTTATTCAAAGTTTAGAACTCAATTGCACACCCCCAAAGGGTAGTATTAGTAGGAAGTAGGATAGACTCTCATATTATTTTAAACTCAGCACAGGAGTTTAAAATAATATGTAGAAACGAAGACCGAACCGTAAAGATTTACGCACAAAAAAACTATTGTCCTAGTTTGACCTTATTGTCGTCGAAACTATATGGAATGAAATAATTTATTATTTACTAGCTTCTGCCCACGGCTTCGCCCGCGTGGTACCCGGATAAAAAGTAGACTATGTGATGTATAAGCTATATTACTGTAAAGTTTCATCAAAATCAGTTCGGTAGTTTTTGCGTAAAAGAGTAATAAACACCTATCCTCACAAACTTTCGCGTTTATAATATTAGTAGAATTCTTAACTGAGTGATTTTTTGAGTGACAATCGTCTCCTTTCAATTTTATTAGATTGCCACTTATTTACCAAAGCTCACGACATCAAACAATCTTAGGATTACAATGATATTAATGTGAACTCGTTTATTATTCACCCAGGGGAATAAGTATCAATAAACAGACACAAAAACGATTTCTTAGTAAACTACTACGTGGGTTGGGTTCTTTTCTATTATCAGCTCGTACCTGGCAGACCATTTTTATGGGAATACCCCAGCATAGCGCCACGGCGTTATACCTGACTTTTTTGAAGGTTTTTTTCAAGCAACAGATGGTTTATGACAAGATCACAATTAAATAGGTTTGGGGTTATTAGAAACAACTTCCATTGAATACAAATTACAGTTTAGAAACTTTTTTGTTTGCTTTAAACCTTATTCAAGTTTTGCAAAGTGACTACGGTGTTAGGTTCTTGAAAAAGGGCGTTTTAAAATGATTGAGAATTACACCCCACTGGTGCCTCTTTATGTTGCAAGCGTCCATAGACTACGGGAACTCTACCAGCAGTTGTGCCTCAACTCTACCATCTTGGTGTTTTATAAAGAACCAATAGACACATACGCTGTCCACACTAGGACTCCCTGTGTCGTGGGTATCAGATACTACGAGTACCGTAAAGAAATATCTAAAGACCGTAAAAACATTTGTCCACAACGGCAACATTTTATACAATTCGTTTTCACAGAGAATAAAATATATGTCGTATCATATACCTATATCCTTTAATATTTCATGTGTTTCATTGTTCCTGTTACCTGCATAGGTTACTGTTCCAAATCAGTTCAACCTTTACGTATTTAGGAACAAGTACACACACATACACACACACACACACATACACACACACACACACACACACACACACACACACACACACACACACACACACACCTAAAAACTAAACACGCCTTTTACTCCACTCTAGCGTACTTTAAATCCTATTGTAACTTTCCATTATGTACCTGTTTAAATAGATACTATAAGGTATTTAAATATATTTTTTGTTTAGATCTTTACTTTTCGGAGGAGAGCGCTAATATTCGCGACACTTCTGCGGATATTACCATTCTTTCAAGTTTTTGTGTATTGTTTTTGACCCAAATAAATATATTTTGATTTTTTTTTGAAGTATCAAAACTTTTGCAGTCATAATATTATTCGGATGTCAGTTTTTAATGTCAAAAATAAAGGGAAAACTTACAAATGTTGGCAACTCCATCCCACTGGACGATGCTCATGGCTTCGTTGGAGTACATCAGCCAGGACAGGTGACGGATCCATGACACGTATTTAGGTATTGAACTGAAACACATGACATCAATAACATAAATATAAATAGCCTTTTTAACCTGGATAAAATGTAGCCTATGTGTTATTTTGATGTATAACCTATATTACTGTAAAGTTTAATCAAAATCCGTTCAGTAGTTTTTGCGTAAAAGAGTAACAAACATCCATCCTCACAAACTTTCGCGTTTATAGTAGAAGAAGGATTATAAAAAAAAACTTTTAAGGTTATGGAAGGGTGAAGGGTTCTGTAACTAGTTCGGGGGACGCACATCCTCACCGCTCAACTTCGCTGTGTCGGTGGAAAAGTTAGGTATAGTTAAGGTTTAGTTAGTTTTAGTTTTCTTTTGTTATAGCAATAATGCACGGTTTTCTGGAAGAAATCGCTGTCAGCTATGACCGCCATTTGTAGGACATAGGTATTTACATTGTGTTCCTCAAAAAAGTAATTTCATTTCATTTCATTTTTTTATGTGTTTTGACATTTGCAACACCTGGGACATACATACA
Organism: Perizoma flavofasciatum; assembly: GCA_958496245.1. NCBI lineage: Eukaryota > Metazoa > Arthropoda > Insecta > Lepidoptera > Geometridae > Perizoma > Perizoma flavofasciatum. The sequence goes on along the minus strand of OY292425.1, from coordinate 2,782,551 downwards.
TATCTTATGCGTTGTCTGCTCTAAAAGACTATTATAAAAAAAAAAATTTGAAGCGCGACATTTTATAGTTTAGCGAAAACACCTCAGAGGGCAACTTATTCCACAGTTTTCATATAATTTTTCATGTACGGGGAAGAAATGACCTTGTAAAGCGGTTAGTACGAAAGAGCCATTTATTAATCGCTAGCTTCTGCCCACGGCTTCGCCCGCGTGGTATCCGGATAAAAAGTAGCCTTTGTATTATTCTGATGTATCAGCTATATAACTGTAAAGTTTCATCAAAATCCGTTCAGTAGTTTTTGCGTGAAAGAGTAACAAACATCCATCCTCACAAACTTTCACGTTTATTATAGTAGGATGTGTGGATGAGCGCTGTTTCGGTGTCGCGAGGTACCTGAGTTTTATAAAGAGTCCAGATGTCATCATAAGCGCGTAGTCAAACGGAACGAGATAGGCGATGGCGACCGGCATTGATCCGAAAGCACAAGAGAAGAACGATCCTGAAACAGAAAATTTACCTATTTGTAGAAGCTTTGGGTTATTCCCGTTGTCCCCGGGGGTAACCGGAATCAGCCGAAGCTTTTTACTTCGTAGAAGAACTTCTTCCTACTACACGGAATTTTAATTCACGTTTTACTGAATTCATTACGCATGTAAAACTACAATTTGCTTATTGGATCTAAAATTATCACAATTAGCAATTTTTTCCATGCATTTTTCCAGCATTTTTTCTAAATATTTTATTTTTATTATTATTTGACAGACAAAATATTTTTTAAGAGGTCTATACAGAAGAAACTCTTTTAACGTTTAGTAAAATTATAGCAATTTTTTCATGTATTATGTTTGCATTTTATTTTTATTATCATTTGACAGAATTTTATAAGAGGTCCATACAAAAAAAACTCGTTTAACGTTTAATAACTCTTACTAAACGTTAATTGAGGACTAAGATGTACTTACCACAGAATCTCTTTTAACGTTAAGTAAGAGTTACTACACTAGTTTAGTAACAGGACTAAAATGTACTAACCACATGCGATAGCAACGTTGAGCACCAATATAGAGATGAAAACAGTAAATCCAAACGCGTAGATAGTATTCCTAAGCCCTGCTATCCAGTACACCACTAGCGTGAACAGAGTCGGCTCTATGAGCAGGCCAGGGAACTGAAACATAAATTAATTGATTGAGTGGAGCCACATCCCTAACCCTACTTATATTAAAAACCTAGTAAAAATAATCCAGAAAAAAAATAGTACAAGAAAAAATTAAAATCGTTTGTCGTGGCACTCTTGGAAGGAAGCCTGATTTCAGCAGTTGTCTTTCGAGTGAAGGACATTTTGTCCTACTAATATTATAAATGCGAAAGTTTGTGAGGATGGATGTTTGTTACTTTTTCACGCAAAAAATACCGAACGGATTTTAATGAAACTTCACAGTAATAGCTTATACATCAGCATAACACATAGGCTACTTTTTTACCACGCGAGCGAAGCCATGGGCACGAGCTAGTTGGCTTTAAATACCAAAACATAAAACTGAGGTTGAGTTGAGTCGAGTAAATGATGTCTTAGAATGCGGGGGTGAGAATTTGATCTAAACTCTAATGGGTTATAGATGATGAGAGACTAGCTTCTGCCCACGGCTTCGGCCGCGTGGTACTCAGATGAAAAGTAGTCTATGTGTTATTCTAATGTATAAGCTATATTACTGTAAAGTTTCATCAAAATCCGTTCAGTAGTTTTTGCGTGAAAGAGTAACAAACATCCATCCTCACAAACTCGCGTTTTTAATATTAGTAGGATAGACTCACCATAGCTATCATCTTAGCGATATAATAGACAGGCGTAGAGTACAGCCCCGCTTTGAGCTCTCTGTGGAAAAGCGGGAACTCCTCGGGGAACACATGAAGCACGGAGTACATGGGACTGAAGGTGTTCTCAGCTATGATGATGAAAAGCGCCCCTTGGACATCCTGAATCCCAGGTTGTGTGAGACGGGCCGTGCCGATGAAGCAGAGACCAGCTGTTAGGGCTATTGCCTGGAATTCAACAAATGTGTTTTTAAGTTTGTTTGATTTATTACTAGCATGAATATGACTCTAGCAGAATTTTCATTTTTGCATGAAAATGAGGTTGAATAGTGTGAGCTCTTGACAAACACTTGAATATATAGGGATTTTATTAACTTATTTCAAGTAATGGCGTAATTTTGCAATTTATGTGTATTTTAATCCAAATTTGTAAACAGAATTGATTTGCCTTGTATAACAACCAATATTATAATATAGTTAAATAAATGAAATGAAATGAAATAGCCTCTAGCCGTCGACGCCAGGCGTGGTATCTGAATATACATATGTACCTGGTCTATGTGATATTCTAAGAGACGAACTATACGTGTTTCCAATTTAATCAAAGCGAACATTATATATTACTAGCTTCTGCCCACGGCTTCGCCCGCGTGGTACTCGAGTAAAAAGTATCCATTGTGTTATTCTGATGTACTGTAAAGTTTCATCAAAAATTATTTAGTAGTTTTTGCGTGAAAGAGTAAGAAACATCCATCCTCACAAACTTTCGCGTTTATAATAGAAGTATCCCAATAACAACTATCGGTGCTAGGGCTCAGGCAAGTATAGAAGATGAGACATTACCAACCGTGATTTTTATATTGGTGACCCCGACTTCAAAACTCTTACCAATTTCTGTAGTATTCGTACGATCTGCACCCTCGGATCCCGAACGATGATCAACATATGCCGGTACACCAGCCACATGATCTTGATCAGAAATGACGGCGATCTGCGTCGGTCTGGCTTCTCTCGCCTTCTCTCCTGAAAACAGGATCGGTAAAATTTCATAAGCAACTTCTTTTGAAGATAGATATACTTGTTTGACGACCTCATTCAAGATACCTTCCTAGTAACCTATCGAACTATCTTCTAGCTAGACTTTTACACTTACCATCATAACTGGCCAAATTATTCATGATAAAGAACATATATTAATATATAGTGGAACGCCTTTCGTTATTTGTGCTCAGTTAAACTTCACTACATCGTTTGATCGTTATTATTTGGGTTGATTTTAGGAAATTACTTTCTAGGTGCACAACAGAACATACTCTAAGACTGGTTTTATTAATTGTCTGTAAGTCATGCAATTTTTTAACCTTTGTATAAATCTCAGATCATAACTTTTATTTCTAAGATCTCTTTGATCAGGAATCGATAAAATCCAATAAAAACTTTCACACCACCTGTCCTACAATATCCAATTATATGTCATGCAAACCCAACCTTAAGTAGGTAACTATACTGAATACTGAATACTGATCAGAAGTTGGTACCATACTAAGTTAACATGGCTCATTTCTAATAAGAACATAATTAACTTCAATAAAAGGTTTTGCTTCAGCTATTCCAGTAGCCTTGCTTTTTGTTCTCTCTCAGAATGTGTGTGAAAAGTAGAGTAACCTATTCTCCTCGGGGATAAAGCTTTCTCGTGTAGGCGAGTTTGAATCCCTTGCTGAACTCGGGTTTCTAGTCTTACTTGCCCGGCTCCTTGAAATTACCGAAGCAGGAATTTTCAAATCCTGATGTCAGTAAAACTCTGACGACTCTCACCTCATCTTCATTGTCCATTAGGTGGTACTCCAGATGAATGTCCATGTCAAGCTCCTTGGCCACGTCGCTGACGGCGAACCGATCGCAGATGCTCTTGATGGCCTGTCGAGACGCAGCTTCAGACCCTGGCGTCAGAGCTAGCACCTTAATGAAGTAGTCCGTCGGGTTGTACATCATTGGACACTGGTAACCGAGGCTGGGGACATAAATAATGACCATAATTTGGCTAATTCGCTTATGACCTAGGTGGGCAGAAATAATCCACTATTCCGCTGATCAGTTTGTTAAACGCGCGATTCGCTGCTTCAATCTGATAGGTTTAACGTGAAACATAATTTAAAAATGTTAAGATTTTTTTAGATTCTGTAGCACACCAACAACTTGATGACTTTCAATGTTAGGTCATAATCTTGAGAGTGACATAGAGTTACATATAATATCAAAAACTACTCACTGACTGGCCAATCACTGTCTAACGTGTTATTTTTTACTGCTAAAACAGGTTTTGATGAGTCGATTTTATTAAGCTAATTTAGAAAAAGGTATTTATCTAAAGCAAAAACAATCGGTCTTTTACATTTTTTAAATTACAAACCAACTTACATGTTTAATAAAGAAAGCACATGTTTTTTAATATACTTAAGTGTTAAAACTGCTAGTACAAATCATTATCATAATAATATTTAACCCACAACTGGGCTTAGGTCTTCTCCTTTTTGCCATTTTTTATCCAGATGGGCTACCCTTGACACTCGATTCTATAATCACAATTTGGGATTAGGGTCGAATTCGTGCAATTTGATAGTTTTGAACGCAATATAAGCGTAAGATTGGCATTCGTACTCGGTGGGGTTTTAGAGGACTAAATGAAATCGAATAAGATCGTCAAAATTGCGTCAAAAGTACCTACTTTTGACGCGATTTTGACTATGACATTCGAGATTGGATTGCTATTGAAATGTCATAGGCTAGACATTTTTCAAAAAAGAACGAAACTGTTTTGTTTTAAAATTGAATTGAAATTGTATCGTGTGTCAAGGGACATCCATCCTTGCAGATTTTTCTACAATCCACTCTAAGCCATCTACATGTACAAATGTCAATATTTTTATTACATTATACATTAATTAATTGACGATCGTAAAGCAGTCTTCATCCTAGTCTTTATAGGTGCAGTAACAAATACACAATGAATCCCTTAAGACGTTCGTGAGTTTCAGGAAGTTCTATTAGGGTCACAGACTTGTCAAGATCATTTAATGATGAGACTCAATTTTGTATTGGCTCACTATTGAATAATGCACTCAGAACAGTTTGCCCTATTCTTAAGAATAGGGCAGTCAGTTTAAACTGACACTGTGAATGAATATTAAAATGGTATTTACATAATTTTTCACTTTTAGGACTGCTATACAAATTTTTAATAAATGATGAGGATCATTTGAAAAGACGTTCGGGTATAGTTTTCGAACGGAATTTTAGATGACGTATCGAAAGGTAAGTATGCATAGCAAAATAAAGCGCTTATAAGTGATAATTAGCACATAATTATATCTTCTAGTATTGGTAATTTCACAATTTAACGCAATTTAACTTTGACGCACGTAGTCTGCCTTTTTTTCCTTTGATCCGGCAGTCTCTGTCAAGTCTAAAGTCGGATAGCCGAGGCTAGCATTTTAAGTCCGTGTTATGATTTCCTCATTTTTGTCGTGCTATGACAATTTCATCCAATAAACAAAAACGCATCTCAAAAAATCCCAATTAAATACAAACCTAATTGATTTACTGATCTTTTTGAACGTGTGAAGCACTCTAGTGGAGGAAAAGTACAGTTTCATTTACCTTTCAAAAAAGTTCAACGCGGTCTGAGCGCTCCCAGAGAAAGCCACCCTCCCTTCAGCCAACAGCACCAACTTATCGAAATGCGCCATCAACTCCGAAGATGGCTGGTGGATGGTGCAAATAACTGTTTTCCCTTGTGCGGCACTGGCTCGGAGTAGTGTCACTAGTTTTTGAGCTGATGATGAGTCGAGACCAGTGGTTGGCTCATCGCAGAACAGAAGACCTGGGTCTGTGAGGAGCTGGAAAGATTCAGATTGTTTTACAATAAGGATGATCAAATTCACGATAGCTGGAAATATGGTTTCGACAGTCATAACGGGTTCCTAAGAGGCTATTGATTATCTATTGACCTCAGTCATAAGCTCAAGGTCACGCAACGGGCTATGGAGGAAAGGCAATCTGTAGAAGTCTCGGCGATCTTACTCTGAACAAATTAGAACGTTTGCGCGTTCCGGAGAAAGACTTAAGTCAAGAGTAGGGACCCTAAACAGACGCGTAATATGCATGAATAAATAATGCTGGACATTTTCTTATAGTATCATCTAGTCCCAAACTAAGCAGAGCTTGTGGTATGGGAACTACATGACTGATATACTACTTATATTTATTTGTATTTATATATATTTATACATACATATTACATTATACAAAGCATCCAGATCCGAGACAAATATTTGCATATACAAAAAATCGTTCCGCGACGGGAATCGAAACCGTACCTTTCTACGTCTCAAGCGGATGAAACCATAATGTTAAAGTAATGTCAATATCATAGCATGTGGAAAGTCGTGATCTCTGTTCAACCCTAGTGATTTTATCTCTGCACCTATGTATCAATATGAACAATATCATACATGCTCAAGGTCAAAAGTAAAGCTATTACGGAAGAGTAAATAGAATCGCTTACTTCTGTGGCGAAAGCGAGTCTCTTCCGCTCTCCTCCCGAGAGAGTCTTCGTCCCATCCAGACCCCCGATCCTGGTGAACCGGGATTCGTACAGAGCCAGCTGCCTGAGGAGTTGGTTTACTCTTCTCTTCCTTGCTAGTGCGGTGGTACGGCTGTCCATGCGGAGGCGCGCCTTGATAAAAAAAAGTTGTTTTTATTTCAAAACGCGTGTATTCAATTATGTGTTACAGCGTCCCCTTAATAACGTATGGCGATGAAACACTTAAAACCTTCCAGATGATTTCAAAAGCCATTTAGGAAAATCTTAGAGTCATACAATTGCCATATTTTTGCCATAGGTTGATAAAAAATATATCGAAGAAATCTGGAGTTAGATAGATTTTATAGAGATCTTGTCTACCTTGATACTCTTCCAGACACCTTTCTATAGATAAAAAAAATGCAATGCATGCACGGAGTTGTGTTAAAAAACAACGTTAAATTCAAAGAACAAATAGTGTTATAGAAAGTTCAACCCCTCCATTCAAATTTCCAAAAATCCTTTCTTAGCACATGCCTTCTTGAACAAATAAACCTATGTTCCAAATTACAGCTTTCTAAACTTAGTAGTTTTTGCTGTGCATTGATATATCAGTGTATCAGTCAGGAAAATCAATTTTATAAGCAAAGATTATGTCTTAATTTTCTTTCCTTTCTCCCCGTACCTAGCGGCGCATAAGTAAGTGAAATTCAAGTTCTGATAATTTTTAATTGACACGTAATCGCAATCGACTTAGGCACAACAAGATCAGCAGGCTAGGCTCGTCAGACTAGCATAGGGATTGGAACAATATGACAGTTATCAGCTTTATCAGTTTAAAGTATACAAATCTTTAAAATGATCACTGGTGAAGGTGAACTGATTTATTATTTATTTATTGAACTCCAATAAACTGGCTTTTTAAGTACTCTATCTTAAGAAAGGAAAGTAAACCTATTACCCACTATGTCGTCTCCGTGTAAGAACAATAACCCCTTGGGGTCATTGATAAAATGATATGCATATCGCAACATGTGTATCTAATCTACAGCCTCGAGGCTAGAATAGTCTTAGTAAAATAAACAACAGAAAACAATATCGCAGCTTGTCTTCTAATTAATTGTAATGAAACCACTTCTTAATTCTGCATTTTATTGCCGAATTATATCGAGGAAATGAAAAATTATGGCACCCTCGTCTCAAAAATGCGGATATCAGACAAAAAATATTTGGTGCCTACTTTGTATAATTTAATTTTTACGGTGAAGTATTGACTAGATAATTAAAGACGTCGACACACCAATCGCAGGCCTGCTGACGCTTCGTATTTCTTTTTCGTTTACACTCTTAGCTCGGTACATCACTTTTTAGACATTTTATATTTTGATGTCATACTCGACCATAAGGAATGGAGCCAGACGACACAACAAACGGGAAATTAATATCAATGATAGCAGAAATCTACTGATCATCCAGTTATCCAAGATACCAAGGTACATGATTTGCATTGCAGGCATATCATTTGACGCCTGACATGCGCAATTGTTAAATGCGACTGCAAATTGTATTGTAGAGTACCTACACCGCCTACCAACAGGCGGCAATCATTCAATCAACAATCTCCTAAGTATTTTAGCTAGCTCTGATTTGGCACTGAGGTCCTGTCAGATCTGATTGGACCTCAGTGCCTCAACTGAGAAATACACTATGGTATCTCTGTGTCAATATCATTGGCCTTGTTCATTGTAAGTAGGCCAATATGATTTGGCCTACTTACAATGAACAGAATAATGTAGATCCTTCTATAGATAAGGATTAACGACGGAACTTCAAATATTCTATGAAACTGACGCTCGATTTAAACTAGTCTCGTCCCTCTTTAAAGGGGGTTTTGAAAATTTTAACTAAGCGACAACGAAGCTATAGAAGAACTCTCTGTGCTGCGATTCGATGTCGTTGTGAATCAAGAGTTTTATTCACTAAGGTCTAAACGGTCAACGAAACGTCAACAGGAAAATAGTAAAGTACGTGTTATAGTCGTACTCATATCTTAAAATAATATAGTCTTACCATTATAGTAAGGTGTTCTATCACGGTGAGGTTTTCGACAAACAAGTCGTCTTGATGCATGTAACCGCTCTCCTGGTTCATGAAGTCACCCACTGGTATTCCGTTCATCGCTATGTCTCCATCAATCACTGTTCCAACTGATACAAAATAATTGGGATGATAAAATATGCACAAGAACTAGTATGTAGGTACCTATACAACAAAATTTACATCGTATTTTTTTGTATGTACACAACCCCTGCTTATGATATAGAACATCATTCAAAATAAAAATAAACTGTAATAAAATCACATTCCTATTGGGGGACAGCTATTATAATGTGTATGAAATTAATGTGTAGACGACCTCTGTAGCGCAAAGGGCTAATGCTCGCCTGAGACGCAGAAGGTTGCGGGTTCGATTCCCGCCGCGGGACAAATGTTTTTATCTGCAAATATTTGTCTCGAGTCTATATATGTATAATATGTAGGTATTAACAAAAAAATGTTTATAAATAGTATATCAGTCATGTAGTTCCCATAATACAAGCTCTGCTTAGTTTGGGGCTAGATTATGCTGTGTGAAAATGGCCTGCATTATTTATTTATTTATTTATGAATAAAATATTATTATCTATTACAAATCATAGAGAAGATGTATAAGCCTATGTGCTCAGTTTCATACAAAAACTAAATAACGTATTGAATATTTTGGAGAACGTAATAAAAGGTTTAAAATACTACGGGACTCTAGTACGAGTTTCCATTAGACAATAAAAATAATAAATAAAACATTTTCTGAAATAATCTGTGCAACATTCATGTTTTATTTATTAGGGTATCCTGTTTCATGAATAAGTTATTGAATTAAATGTTAATCATAAGTAAATAGGCATTTAATATAAAGCTATATTTATGCATGCATAGCAAAGTAGCTAAATTAAAATAAAAATATTTTTTTCCGGCTAAGCCTGTTTAACAAGAATAACTAGCAAACTTTAATATTAATGAATCAATTAGATGCCCATAAATTAGATGTACGTATTTGTTGAAATATTACACAGACTTTTTTGAATTATTTAAGCTTATATAAAAACAAATGAAAAATATATGAATACATTATATGTTCTTGTAAAATTGGTTAATAGGTACTTGCTTTTTGAATGGTAAAGTAATTGTAGTTATTTTTTAAATACCTAGCCTATTTCTTCCTTATTTATAAAATAGATATGTCCTTAGGAACCCAATTATGTTTATAGAGGGTATTTTAATGATACGTTTGAGTGTGTTCTTTATATTTTATCATCAAATAACATTCATATTGTAAAAACGGGAATTTTCACGTACTGCACTATCGGTGAAGGCACCGACTAAGTTTCGACTCATTCCGAGAGTCGCGCCGTGCACTACAACGACGCGGAAGGAGAAAGTCGCAACCACTCACCCTGATGAAGACTCTCGGAATGAGTCGAAACTTAGTCGGTGCCTTCACCGATAGTGCAGTACGTGAAAATTCCCGTTTTTACAATATGAATAGTCAAGTTCACGATAGTTTTTGGAATAAAATCAAATAACATGTCAAATAAAAATGTATCGACTTACTGATCAAACATATTTTAGTGCATGTATAGGCATTTATACCGATTTCAAGGAGACAAAAGCTTTACGTTTTATTAGTAAGCATAATCAACTCTTCAAATCTATCCCAATAAATATATAAATAATGCTGGACATTTTTCACACAGCATCATCTAGCCCCAAACTAAGCAGAGCTTGTATTAATCGGTCAACCGATCCATCGAACCACCCACCGATCCATTCATTAATTAATCAATCGATCCAGCAATACCATTATAATTGAGAATCAGGGGACATTTAAAAAGTATCCACAATAATCCACATATCAAAAAATGACCTCCAACAAAGAGTTTTGTATCATATAAAACCTTATCTGAATCACCGAATTACGATTCAGCGTGCCAATACAGTCAGCACTTTGGGAATACTTTCATCTGGTTTGGCTTGGAGCAGTTGAGCTACCATAAGATCGTCTTAATTTGAATATTTTGTATATAAAATAATAATCATGTACATTTTCACACAGCATCATCTAACCGCAAAGTACTAGTATTACTATATCTGTGCCCAAAGTAAGCAGAGCTTGTGTTATGGGAACTAAATGACCATGATAATGATGATTATGTATAATGGAAAGAATATTTTGGAAATAATTGTTATTTCCATAAATTAATGTCCTGTTACGTAGATAAATACACAAGATAAAACTGTCAAGTCTTGTCGCGTTCTACAAAGTTGACCAAAGAATGATTAACCTAGAGCTAGCGAGCTTACCTGGACTTCTGTTGGCCAACGCTGACATAAGGGTCGTTTTTCCAGCACCACTGCAAATCACAAAATATATCATATCAAATCATAAACAATCAGTAATATTGTACTGCAAAATGGTGTTATATACGTACTATAATAATAATCATAAAGAGCTAAAAATTTAATGTAGGGTAGTTTTCAAAACTACTCATCCGATTTCAAAAAATATTTCATGAACGCTTAGAATAGACCTGCAGGGAGGACATAGACTGTATATTATGATGTATAATAATATCATATTATTATGATGTACACAAATCAATTATGTTTTAAGTCTTTAACTAGCCCCTGCTTTACCAGCGCTGTGTCCGGATAAGTAGGCTATGGTCATAAATAGGCCTTGTATTTTTATGAATTACTGGTTTTATTAGTGTGCATTATAGAGCTTATCTATCTATCTTTTTATATAAACCTCCTCCAAATTTAATCCTAATCAACAATTACGAAGATTATAAGCAACATACATCAAACTTTTGCATTTATAATAATATACATCCGCATGCATATTATAATTATAAATACTATAAGATCACGCATGTAATATATCAGTAATGGGGTAAGTTATAATAGTCCAAATCATCTCCATAGCTTCTGTTCTACTATCAGTAACCCAGTTTTACTATCTTATTTAACACATTTTATTAAACACGTCTAACCTGCTGGCCTACTGTGTTGGCTTAAGTATAATAAATAATACTTTTGTGGTATATGATATATAAACAAAAACATGTTTATATAAAAAATAAATTAGAAAACATATCCTAAGGGATATTTTTTTGCGCGTTGTTTTATACGTTATATACCTCTATGCTGTATACAAAATTTCGCATTTAAAATGAGTATGGTCCTAACAACACAATACTAATTGCTGTATTAGCCATTTTGCTTTTGAATTTTGAAACAAAATTCATTAATTAATGTCGTGTCACTGGCGTATTTTTTAAATTTGTTTTGACCAATGTGTGACTACTTGTACAGCCTCATTGGTTGCCTCTATGAGATGTTCCCGGGTGTAGATGATGGGGCACAGAGGGCAGGAGAGCAAGTTTGCCATGTTTTGTATGGGTTCCCCGCACTCACACTGGACGTGGGTTGGATCAATTATCCCCCATTTAGCTAGATTGCTTCTGCAGCGGCCAACTTGTGTGCGAAGCCTATTAAGCGATTTCCAAATTGGCCACTGCAGCTCGTACCCAGAAAGCAATCGTTTTATTTTGAAAAAGAATGAAAAAAATGATACTTAAAATTAAAACAACGTGGGATTAGAAAATTTTACAAATAAAACTAAAAATCCGTCTCTGTAATTTTTTTTCAGTTCGTACCCAGAATATAATCGTTTTATTTTGAAATAGAAAAAAAATGACACTTAAAATTAGAACAACGTGGGATTATAAAATTTTACAAATAAAACTGTAAAACACCGTCTATGGCATTTTTTTTTAAATTTCTTATATTAATTCACTCAATTATTTATCTGCCAATCAATCAATATTTTCTGAAAGTTAAGCCTAGGGTACGCTGCAGGAAAAAATACCCATAAAATATGACAGTAGGTACCTACAAATTTTTAATGCTGAATGACTTTTCCTGAAAATGCTACGGCATTAGGCGGCTTTACCTTATTCAAGTAGAAGGGCGGGTTTACTTTAAGTAGACAGATACTTCTGTCTACTTAAAGTAAATAGACGACTTAGGATATCTGATACCGTTACCATGCGAATGTACCGGCATGTATCAATTGCTTACCAATCGATAACATCGGTGTGAATAGAAAGTTTTCAGTAATTCTATCTCTTCACAAACGGTTATTAGTCATGCAGTATTATTTTGCTACAGTAAACAATTGTACTGTAATGAGATAAGGCACATGGAATCAGTTTCCATCAATGTCCGTCACATTGTCATCGATATGAGGCTTTTTACCCGACCACCGAAGGCGGGATATGTTATTTCGCGCGTTTTTGTATACGTACTTATATATCTCTATGCTGTACACAACTTAACGCATTTAAAGAAGTATCGTTGGAAGAGTCATGGTCCTGAGTATTAATAAGACACAATACTAAATTTTGAAAAACAAGGCCAAAGCTGGCTCAGACGCAAGAGGAGCAAGTTCGATTCCAAAGCAGGGCAAACATTTGTATAGTACTTTTCAAACATTCGCGATTAGATAACATAATTATTATTTAACGGGGCTTTATCGTGTTTACCTTTTTTTATTAGTTTCCCGACGTTTCGACTGTATTGCAACAGCTCTGTGGTCACGGGATGACTGGAGTATACGGAGCCATCGTCGAGAAATAAAGGCAGTAGCGGCAACTACCCTCATTTCATCTTCGGAATCAGAAAGTCCATTACGGCACACTACACTAACCGCGTATCACCGCACTGCACAATCGGATCGGAACATTTGCATGTTCTGCGGATATTTAGTCTAGTTTGGGGCTTAGTAGTACCATGTTACCCTTAGTTTCTGATACCCACGACGTAAGAAATCCTATAGATAAATAAATAAATATTTTCTTTCTTTCTATAGTGTGGTATCAGGGCTATGTATATGACTGATGGGTATTTTTTATGATTTATCTTTATCAATTTGTCAAGCTCGAAAAGCTAAAGTCCTGTTACTCTCCATTTCATAAGTGAACCGGATCTTTGGGTGAATGGAGTTTAAAATCAATGTAAATTGTTCCACTTCCCGTTTACTACCCTTCATTATGCAGAAAACATCATCTACGTATCGTTTCCACAACTTTATACCGCTAGCTGATAAATCCAAAAGTCCTTCGAAATGTTCCATCCAGATGTTAGCCAACACCGGAGCCACCGGGCTACCCATGGCCACACCATCAATCTGGAGGTAATGTTGCCCGCGGTATAAGAAGAAGTTTCCATCTAAACAGTGTTCAAGCAGAACAATATACTGATCAGGTAGTTCGTTATCTTTTAGCTTTTCTTTTATCACCTCAAGGCAGTCTTTTAATGGAACGTTGGTAAAAAGTGACTCCACGTCAAAACTCACCATAATATCATCTGGTTCCATTTTTAAACTCCTGATGATGTCCACAAAATGGCGAGAATCCTTCACAAAAGATGACGTCTTCCCCACCAGCGGCTGCAAGACCGAAGATACATGTTTTGCCAAGTTGTAAGTAGGTGAGTTGATCTGACTCACAATTGGGCGCAATGGCACATTATTTTTATATACCTTTGGTAAACCATATAATTTCGGCGACTGCACAATTGTAGGCTTATAAAGACGGTCAAACACATCTTCCGCAAAAAGTTCCTTAAGGTCTAAAATAAGTGCTCTTATACGTCTTGTCACCCTAGCAGTTGGGTTGTACGAGACTGGCTTGTACACCTTATTATCACACAGTAAACTCCGTAATTTATCATCGTAGTCGGTGGAATTGATCACTACCGTGGCATTTCCTTTATCGGCCTTTAGCACTAAAATATCATCATTCGCCCTTAAGTCCTTAAGAGCTCGACGTTCTTCCTCAGTGATGTTAGACCTAGGTAGTCTAGACTTACGTAAAATTATCGCAACATCTTGTCTCAGCGTTTCAGCGTCATTAGTTGGTATTTTGTTGCGAATAATTGTCTCCTCTACACTACTGATAATGTCTTCGTACGGTATTCGTTTAGGTGTTGGCGCAAAGTTTAACCCTTTTTCCAGTACGTTTTGCGTAGGTTCATTCAAAACAGTATTCGATAGATTTATGACGGTCTCTTTTACATTTTTTACTGACTGTACTTGTTGTTGAGAAACTCCGCACCTAGCAAGCAATTTTTGAAACTTTTTGTTGTGCTTATCTGTACACAAATCAAAAGTACGTTGTGCTTGATAGTACGTTACCCGGTCACATAAATCGAAATCACTGATAGATAACACGCCACCGCAATCCAAGTGTAGATCATATAACTCACACTGCACTCTTTCTAAGTGACACTGGTCATTTCGTATTAATTGTTTAAGTAGACGGACACTCGCATTCCTTAGAATTCTATCGGAATGTTCAATATCAGTACGCGGCTTAATTCGAACACACTGTGGTAACACGTCCCAATCACGACATTTTGTTAAAAAGGTACGTGATGTTATAAGTTTCGCACTTTTCTTCCGCAGAAATTCTAGACGTCGAACTTTGTTTACAATTTCCGGCCCGTACCGGTTTGCAATAGTATTTTTCAAACTTTCGCGATTAGATAACATAATTATTATAAGTTTAACGGGTCTTTATCGCGTTTACCTTTTTTATTATTTTCCCGACGTTTCAACTGTATTGCAACAGCCGTGGTCACGGGATGACTGGAGTATACGGAGCTACCGTCGAGAAATAAAGGCAGTAGCCGCAACTACCCTCATTTCATCTTCAGAATCAGAAAAGTCCATGTTCACATTACGGCACACTACACTAACCGTATCACCGCACTGCACAATTGGATCGCGACGCGAACACCTGTTTATCACGGGATTCCAGGACGCAGAGAGTCTATAGCCGTCTTCACGATTAAAATTTGGGTACTTCTTTATTTCAATCGCTTCACGAACCATTCTCTTACAATATTGGCGTTCACTGGATAGCACCTTAGGGTCATGAAGCTCGATCCAATGGTTTGGTCCTGAGTCCACAAGGTGCTCCGCTATGGCCGACTTGTTTATCTGGCGATTTTTGACAGCTGCAATATGCTCTTTGACCCTTTCAGCAATTGTCCGCTTCGTTTGCCCGATATAAGCACGGCCACAGCTACAGTCTATTTTATAAACACCTGGCATTTGCAGAGGTACCACGTCCTTTGGTGTTCGAAGCTGCTTAGCCACTTTTGAGTGCGGAATAAAAACTGACTTGATTGAAAACCTCTTCAAGATGTTACCAATCTTATCCGTCACCCCCTTCAAATAAGGCAGGAACGTGGACTGTCTACTAACATCAGGTTGTTTTCCTCTGCACGTGCGTTTCGACTGCTGATGTTTACCTACATATCCGTTCGCTTTCAGAACCTCCTGAACATGTACTAATTCACTCTCGAGATGTTCAGGGTCACACAGATCGTAAGCTCTGTTCGTCAATGAGGCAACAACAGATTGTAAATGACGAGGATGGTGGTGTGAGGCGGCGTTCAAATACCTGTCAGTGTGTGTTGGTTTTCTATAAACTGAGTGCGCTAAATACCCATCTGTTTTCACCATCACCTTGACATCGAGAAAAGCTAATGTCCTGTTACTCTCCATTTCATAAGTGAACCGGATCTTTGGGTGAATGGAGTTTAAAATCAATGTAAATTGTTCCACTTCCCGTTTACTACCCTTCATTATGCAGAAAACATCATCTACGTATCGTTTCCACAACTTTATACCGCTAGCTGATAAATCCAAAAGTCCTTCGAAATGTTCCATCCAGATGTTAGCCAACACCGGAGCCACCGGGCTACCCATGGCCACACCATCAATCTGGAGGTAATGTTGCCCGCGGTATAAGAAGAAGTTTCCATCTAAACAGTGTTCAAGCAGAACAATATACTGATCAGGTAGTTCGTTATCTTTTAGCTTTTCTTTTATCACCTCAAGGCAGTCTTTTAATGGAACGTTGGTAAAAAGTGACTCCACGTCAAAACTCACCATAATATCATCTGGTTCCATTTTTAAACTCCTGATGATGTCCACAAAATGGCGAGAATCCTTCACAAAAGATGACGTCTTCCCCACCAGCGGCTGCAGGACCGAAGATACATGTTTTGCCAAGTTGTAAGTAGGTGAGTTGATCTGACTCACAATTGGGCGCAATGGCACATTATTTTTATGTACCTTTGGTAAACCATATAATTTCGGCGACTGCACAATTGTAGGCTTATAAAGACGGTCAAACACATCTTCCGCAAAAAGTTCCTTAAGGTCTAAAATATATGGATTAACAAAAAAAAGTATGTGTATATCAGTCATGTAGTTCCCATAATACAAGCTCTGCTTAGTTTGGGGCTTGATGATGCTGAATGAAAAAATTCCAGCATTTTTGCTTTATTTAGATATCAGGAAGGCCAGTGTTTTTTTTGATAGTTATTTATTTTAACTTATTTCTAGCCTTCGTCAACTATTGGCCTTCATTAATTTAATGTAATCCATTTTCATTCAATTATTGTTTGAAAAATCTAGAAATGCAAATTCAAGCCTAAATGCCATGTTGAAATATGATAATAATATACAATTAATTTTTTATTTTTTAGTTTTCTAGAAAAACTTAAAATAAAAAATATTACTCATGCATGACATTGACCAAATACCGAACCCAATATACAAAGTAGGTACCTATTAGCGCCGATTCTGTAATACACCAACTAAACTTAATTTAAACTGTCGCTCTCTTTTACTGATAGCGCACGCAAGATAGAGATGGCAAGGATTTTACTCCTGTCAAATCAGTTTAAGCGCTGCTTTTCTTCGTGTTTATAATCTGCATGTTTTGAAATCACGACTAAAAAACTTAAATCTGACTAATTTTACAGCACTAAAATTGAAGCTATCTCTTTCTTGCTTCCACTATCAGTAAAAGAGAGCGATAGTTTAAATTAAGTTTAGTTTGTTTACTAGAGAATCAAGACCTAGTTTTTTTTAGAGAAAATTATGCTCATACCTAGCCAGGGGGCGCCCCACACTACGTATAGCAAGACGCGGTCTCCATTAAAGAACTCGTTTACCCTACTCGGGTTATTCTAGAAATCCCCCCTGAGAAATCCCCCTTAGGGGGAAATCCTGAACTCTACTGTAAACCCCACGGTTGTCGGTTCTTCCGGAAAGACGGCGCGCAGAAAGTGAACGAGAAGATCCGAAGTCCGAACATACCGGGTTCAATGGCGCGTATTGGGAGAGGCCTATATTTGCAGCAGTAGACTAATGTGGGTAACAGCCCACACCATCAACATCAGATGATGTTGATACTCATACATAATATTGGTTCCAGATGTGGGTGTTGTGGTACCACGGTACTTATGTATGTGCCTGTTGGGTGTTTATTTATTTATCTAACTAGCTTTCGTACGCGTGGTGTCGTGTTTAAAAAGAAAACGGTTCTCCTGTGTAAATTTTCATCATTCCCCCCCCCCCCCCCCAATCTCCTTAAAATGACAAAATAAATACAAAGCCCCTGAAACACGTCATTATTTATTATTTATGATGAGAAAGATATTCCCCCTTAAAGCGGAAATTTCGGAAAATCCTTTCTTAATACTTTCTATTCTTTCTTAATGCTTACGTTATAAAATAAACCTTTGTTCTAAATTTAAGCTGTCTATACTAAGTAGTTTTGGCTGTGCGTTGATTGATCAGTCAGTCGGAACAAACGATTTTTTAAGTAAAGAGACCAGACTTTGATCAGGAAAAGGGGTTGAACCCCAGGCCTGCAGATTTTTCCCCGTTGAGGATTTCCCGGCTATGAAAACTTTTTGTGATTTAATCTGTCTACCTTAAGTCCCCAATCTAAATCCTATCGATTTGACTTCACCGTGTTTTTGAAAAATGTTGAAACTTACCTAGGGCCCATCAAGGCAATGAGGGTTCCTGGCTTCGCAATGCCGTTTACTGTGAACAAAAATTACGAGTCAAAAACAATAAAGGTCACCTACCCTGATAGTCAAATATAAGGAAAAGATGGGTCGAATCAAAGTACCCTAGGTACGTATTTTTCGGTTTACTATTATGAAAGTTTGACACTTAATTTTTTATTGATTTTAAGGAATTAAAAAATAATCCTCTAACACAGTAAAACAAATTAAATGAAAAACAAAATATGACTCAGAGAGATTTTGAAATAGGAATACATTACTACAAACTTATGTTTTTTTTTCTTCGAAAAACAATGAGGTTTTATTTTATCAACATGAAGAACCTTCAAACTTTTTGGTGGACGAAAAGACACAAATAAGTCCGCGCTTTTATGAATGCGGTAGGTACAAAAACACATTATGGTATCAATAAGTGATCATTATCTAAGATTTACTGGTTTAACATAAAACCTACTACGATTGCATTCCTATTTCAAATGACCCTAGAAATACTAAAATATTGTGTTGTTTGTGCACTCGAATTTGGGAGCTACAGACATGAATAAGTCACGCCTTTTTTTCGGAGGAACAGGCAGAGACCACAGATTCATTCATCCTCACATTTTTCATACAAGCTCGTCGATTTAGGGTACTTGGCCTTTCTCCAGAACGTCTCCAATTTGGTCAGAGTACGTTCGCCAAGGCCTTCTCTTTCATTAATCCCATTCACGCTCGCCTTGTATTCTTGTTTTGTTAATCTGTTCTTTCATCCATCCTTTCTACATGTCCAAACCATCTCAACCAGGTGCATGCCTTTAATTGGGTATAAATACATACATACTTATAAGTCATTGATACCAATGATGAGTCATCATGTGCCTCATTCCGTAATGAAGCTACTCTTACGTACGCACCATTGTTGACCAGTCTTTTCAGCTTGCCATCCTTCTGCGTGATATGGACGCTGACGTCCCTCCACACGAGGGTACACGGCCGTGGGGCGTGCGTTGACCCCAAGATGTCTTCCACCTCAGGGAATAGGGGGTCGTACTTAGATTGGACCGAGCGTTTCACGCCCTTTATTGATATGAGGTCAGCTGTTGTTAATTCCTAGAAAAAAATGGTTAATTTCACATAGACAGATAGAAGATAGAAAAAACTATATTGCACACCAATTTTTTTTTACATTGTTGTACAATGGGCGGTCTTTACCAGACAACTTTTGTATGGAACGAACTATACGAAAGATTACAAGGGGTTTTAAGTGGTGTACCACATACTATGAAAACGCTATAATATTATTTTACCTACATAATTACTTACTACACGTAAGCCAGAAACAGAGACACATTGAGGATAAGAAAGAAAATGATTATTATTATTGTTTTTTTTTTTTTTTATAAAATATCACCCCCTACTTGGTATCTTAAAAGATCTATACATTAAGTATATATTTGAGGATGTCAATCATGGGAAATAAAATAGTGGACATGTTTATTTTTGAAATTTATTTAATGGCTCGTTACCTGAAACTAAATAAAGTATGTAACAAAAACCTATTCCATCCATTGTGGGTTCCCATTCAGTGTACCTACTTACTACAAAATCTCAAATATTTTTATAGATATATTTCAAAGATACAATCGAAAGTAAAAAATACATACCTAAATAATGCTGCACAGTTTCACACAGCAAAATAAGCAAAGCTTGTATTATGGGAACTACATGACTGATAAAACTACATAGACACATTTTTTTGTAAATACTTACATTATAATATATTAAACATACAAGAAAATTAATTTTTAAAATTTAAATAACCCAATATTAATTAAAATTTAAATAATCGTGTCTTCCGTCATCCATTGCAGCACCCCCTAGCTGTGGGTGGATAAAAAATGTTCTGGAACCATCATTAAAGTCATACAAATCGATTGCCAAATTACCGCATAACAATCGGATTAGCCGATTCAGAGATACTCGTAAAGGTTACATTATGTGCGAATGACGCATATGTAAACGCGGTATGAAACCAGAAATGAAGAGAGACACCTTTGCCTTTTTGAGGTTTTTTGAGAACCTCTTCTTTGTACATGCCTCACCTAATATTTTGTTTTATATTTCTGTTTTATTTCTGGGTACAATAAAGAGTTATAAGAGAGATTATTATTTATGACAGATGAAATATTAATATAATCAAAGTCAATATCTTATACTAACTTGTGGTAGGTCAGGGTGCATGTTATACCTAACTAGGTAGGTAGGTAGGTAGGTACATACTTTTCATGCATTTGCAGTTTTAAATGCGGGGACTAAAGAAAACAATTGGCCATAGGTGAACAATATTTTGTTCTGGGAACCTAGCAATTACCTAGCTGTTATTTAGTAATGAGGTAGGTACCTACCTACTACTTAAAAAAAAAAATGAGCAACTGTACTAATTGTAGATGCTAGGCCACATTATACCTATTCGCGCGATAAGACCGCTCATTATACATTTATTTTGTTAAATAAATAGTAGGTACCTATCTATCTATCTATCTATCCCTACGATTGACATCCTCAGATAACATACTCAGTGCCTCAGTGGTATCCTTAAAAATCTACGTTTTTGAGTATACAAAGTAGGGGGTAGTTAGAGGCACGTCCAATCATTATATTTGGCACATGCCCACTTTTTTGCTAGCAGTAAGTAGGTATTTCACATGACAGGTTGCAAACCCATCGCCGCTTATTGGAACACTAACAGGCACACGGATACATAAACATAGGTAGGTATGTAACTGTCTTATAAAAATAGTTTACGTGATAAGATTTCTTATGTACCAAATTCCTAGGTACTTTTCAAATATTTACTTAGGTATTATATCTATTAGGTAGGTAACTACGCCATTGATAATAAATAGATAGTTAAGTAAAAAAAAAATAGTCAATATCTATGTTAAAGTAGTACCTACCTACAGCCTTATTGGGTAACTAATAGATATTAAGTACATATAAATAACTACCTAGGTGTCTATAATATTCACAAAAAAGATGCCGTAAAATTTAACAGGTTACCTTAGTACCTATGTACTAAATACATAGTTTACCTAAATCAAATCAACTATGCTTTAGATTTTTTTTTAAGCGTGGAACTGGTTTGCTAACGGATAGCCGTTTTACTACTATTGAGAAAACTAAATATTCACACAATCACAGGCCGTTTTCTTTCCAAAAAATAAATTTAAATTACTCACTAAAGATGTAAGATCCATGGGGTCTGTCTTGGATGCACTTCGTTTAGTCCCTTTACCACTTATAGACTTCTTGCTCATGTTGAACCAATTTATTTAATTATATTTATCTAAAACCGGTAATTTTCATAATTTGTGCGTCCCGCGCGATCATTTTACAGTGTGTGCATGCTTCCAATTTTGAAATACCGAGGTGATTCCGAGCGGACGACCGTTTGCGAGTCTAACAACGATACTTTGCCGTTTCTCTACAGGTTAGAGCAGTTCGGCTAGTATAATAGAAAGAGGCCGTATTAGAACAATATTAGGTATACTGTAGCAAAGAGTAGTAGAGACTTCGTGGGATGGTAGAGGCGTTGGTGAGAAAAAAGGCTTTGAAAAATAGATAACTACCTACCTAGTAGGTATAATAATGCTGCAGCCTTAATTGTACAGTGATTTTTAAAGATTTTGTTTGATTTCATCTGTTTTGTACCTAGTAGAGGACTAGGTATTTGTTTTGTATCTGTTTGTAGCAGAGGAGGTGTAACTTTATTTTTTGACATCAACTCTCAAATTTCTCCAATAAGTGCCCATACCGAGTGACAACATCATTGAAGACAATTAGTTGAGTTGCACAAGATGTATCTATTTTTTCAGGACATTTTCACTTAGGATAAAAACTATCTTGCGGAATGTATAGGTACCTACCTACTTTCCTAGGTATTGTCTTTATGATGCACACCTACTACTTACCATCATTTTGATCGGTAGCTCAATGCCTATTTACTGATAAATCCTTATGTCACGATTAAATAAAAAGTATCTACTTTCCTAAACACGAAAGATGTAGCAATATACCTGAAGTGCCTGGCACCCATCTATGTCAATAATAATATATTATAAAATTTTCAACTTAAAAGCAATCAAGATACCTTACTGATTATCCTTCTTAGCATAAGTAGGTACCTAAGTGCTTATCAAGAAATGTACGAAAACCCGTCAACAACGCTCTAAATAGTGTTAAAACCGGTCCGGTCCGTTCACCACCCCCAAATACTCAGATTTTTTATTTATAATCGTTAATGGGTATGACGAAACGCTAACCTAAGTCTTATCTTTCTTACTTTGTCTTTATGTTTCATTTAATGTGGTAAGTTATTCGTTTTTGGTACCTTAAAGCGGCGAGTCCATTGCGATGTCAGGGTCATTCTTGATCTAAACGTGTCCCAGATTAGGATATTATGTTCTTCAAAATAAAATTTAGAGCTCTACTTTTTTCAGTTCATCTTCATCGATTTTATACGTAGAATAAATAAGTTGGTGAATTCGTTATGCTAAAAGCTTTTTTAAGTTAGAACGTGACATATATTATTCAAAATTAAACGAATCCTTCTGCAAAATGACTCTTTGAACCCAATTCTTCGTGTTACTATGTTCTTTCTTGGTTACCTTGAAGTGCGGTACTCCTATATAAGACTTCTTTCAGTTACTTGTTGAATTTGAGGGCATAGACCCCTAGATGAGGTGGCATTTACTACTAATACGAGGTGCTAATCTTATCATGACGGGCGGAAACAACACTATTCAGTTGGTGGGGGGGTTGTGCGTAGTGTCGTAGCAAGATGAGTCATAATGGGGCAAAATAAAAAGTGTGCATTGTCCCCGTTTTACATAATTATAAAATATTTCATAAATTACTGAACCTAAAAGTACGACCTAACAATATTTTATGAAAATTGATTTGATACTAGCATGTTGGTATATTTCAAGAAACGAAGCCACGGATTGTTTAGTATCACTACTATCCATAGCGGATTTAAACAATACAATATCTTTTGAATAACTTTTAGGGATTGGGATTAAGAAAGCTGTCGCATGAATTTAGATAAAATAGGATAGGGGTGGAAGGTATGGACTCTGGTCTCCTGGATTCCGATATGTTTATTCAAAGATTGTTCCGTATTTGAATTTTTAAGTATCTAAACACTGTCAATAAAATAAATACGTCAAAACTTCATTTCTCGGAAACTATTCAATTCCTAACTTTGGGAGTTGTACCGTTAGAATGGAGGAGACCACCCCTTCCACGTGCAATTTCCATAAAATAATCGAAATTCGAGCGACGGCTTTCTAAATCCCACCCAAAAACTACGGATACAATATAACTTATAATAACTATATATCTCAATATCTAGGTATCAAAAAAAATATTTTCAGTTTTGTCCGCAAAATGGGGCCACGAAATTCCTTGCGTGGAAAGATCGGCCTAGCTACGACTCTGAACAGGGTAACCCAAATCATAGTAGGCGTGTGTTGGTGGTGTATGGAAAACGATGCGACAGCTACATTGTTAGGCTTCGGTTTTCATGTAACGTAAGTAGGAATGTGACATCTGATACAGCTCCGCGGACGGGTCAGCGAGCAATAGATCGCGGACAAATTTAGGGATGGCAAAAGTTATTATTACGCACATAATAAATAATTAAATCATCAAACATCAAACAGTACAAAAAAATCATGGTACTCTAAATGTTGCATAACAATTAGTAAAAAAAAATTATGAACCTGTATTACATGGTAAGCATATATGGTTCTAAAAAGTTAGATGCAGATACACGTACAAAAGTAGCCATACAAATTTTAATTGCAAGTTAAATAATTGAATTATAACTTACATCAGCAAAGCATCAGCTTAAATACCTACCTACACAAGACGTAGAGCTTGCTTACGAAACCGTGCTGAAAAAAAAAGAAAACATGTTTATGTCATTTTTTGTTTAAAACGATCACTTTTCAGGGGGTACCACCAGGGGTAGAATAACGGAAAATCATTTCATAGTGCACACACCAAAACAAACATACACCCCAAATTTCAGTTCTCCAGGACGTGCAGTTTAAGCTGTGCCTTGATTCTCAGTCAGTCAAGTCAGTCAGCGAGCCACACAACGATAATACATATATTTTTTTTTTCCAGTAACTTGTTTTTTCTACTCCCACACAGAGAAAATAAGAATAAACTCTACACGGTAAAAACTGATTTCTTATAGAAAGACAAATTGCTTTCCATTAAGACATTTTTATTACCTCCAAGAAAATGATTCTCTCCCTATAGACGCTAGACAATAATTTCTTCGTAATAGTAAAATATCATCTCATTTTATTTTATTTGTTACGCGATAAATAAATTTAATTTTCAAGAAACATATTGTTTTATTTAACACATTTATTTGATATTTATTTGATACGACATAAAATAAGTCTTGAAATAAACATATTTATTTTCAAGTAAGAACAAAATTGAGAAAAATATTGTCTTCTTATTCAAAGAAATCCTTTTTACCCGCGTACGTTTACTGCCATAAACCAAACCGAAATACATTGCAAAAATATTTTTTTAGCAAAGCATACACGCAATTTCGGCTCTACCCCATAATTAGGCATGTATATTTTATTTTTTGACGACCTCTGTGGCGCAGTGGGCGAAGGCCCGCCGAAGACGCAGAAGGTTGCGGAATCGATTCCCGCTGCGGGGCGAATGTTTGTATGATTAGCTAATGTTTGTCTAATCATACAAACACCCCGTATTCGATTTATAATATATAGTATATAAATAATATAAAAGTATTGTAGTTCCCATAAAACAAGCTCTACTTAGTTTGAGGTTAGATGATGCTGTGTGGAAAATGTCCAGCATTATTTATTTATTATGATATAAGCTCTATAGAAAATAGTTTGTGCTCGTGCAATAAAATCGCAGTTATTTTCGAGTGAGGCTATCCTGGTTTCCGATTAAAGCTCGGTCTTCTACTAGTAAATATTATTTTTACAAGCTTTTATTTAACTTGCAATGTTTGTATGTTAGTTTGTTTGTTTTGGTCAAATCTTGCAAGCTGTATTAGGACCACTTCCTCTTATCCTACGGAGTTGAATTTTAACATGTTGGTTCAGTTCCGATGACAATATATTTTTATAGTAAGCATTACCTGAATCGACATCCAAGATTAACTCCAGATAAAGGAACTCTTCAACAGTAAACAGCACATACACATTTTGTGCACGCATTTTATTATGATAGCTGGTTTTAAGTATTACCATGACATGGTTGCTGCACATTAAAAGCTTGTTTTTGAAAACTATTAATTTATTATGAAGTACAGTTAGTCTATACCTATTTTATTACTTAAAGTACTTACTACTATAAAGTGACTAGTGCCAACCCTAGGCATTATGGCCAAGCTTCCGCAATACCTCTCGATATGGAGCAAAATGACCCTATCTCATTCTAATTGAGTAGGCACACTTACCTACCTACCTACTTGGACTATAACGACTTCGATTGTATTTTGTACTAAAGAGATTGGAACTTAAAAAACATGTTTTTTTATATACAATATGAGTGTTATTTTAGGTACATAGTTTAGTGGCCTCAATTCTGTAATACACTAACTAAGCTAAATTTAAACTGTCGCCCTCTTTTACTGATAGTGTATGCAAGAAAGAGATGGCAAGAATTTTACTGCTGTGTGCTGCTGTCAAATCAGATAACGTGCCGCTTTTCTTCGTGTGACACAAAAACATGTTTAAGTTTTGATCTGAGTACAGGCGGGGATTAGACTATAGATTAAACTACCAAACCTCAGTAAAATGGGTCATTCCCACTCAATGTAAATATTTTACCCTCCTATCCCACGAAATAGATTAATAATATTTTAGGTACTTATTTTGTTTCAAGCAATCCCACGCCACATAATACAATATCTGAACTATAGGGCTACGCCATGCAAAAGTACAGCCAACAACAACATCGTAGTAAAGATCGGCAAGATAATAATATGCCTTCGTCTGTTATTGGTGTACCCAAGAAGGTAGGTACCTAGGTATATAACATAAGAAGATACTTTTATGTTTGTAAGTCAGAAAACTTTTTAAGCGAAGTACGTAGGTACTTAAATTTTAATGTTAATATAATACCCAACATAGACAAAACATTTTTATTGAGAACAGTTTTCTAAATAAAGGAAGATGTGGCGTGAATATATTAAGCTAGATTAGGTACCTACGAACTTTGTACAATTCCTGGAAGGTCCCTAAGATCCTGATTTTGAACCGCGTTGGTCATATTCAATTATAAGTATTTTTATTTTCAGGATAGGGAATGATCCCCGAGTGATCCCATATTTTTTATTAAATTCGGACTAGGACTTTTCAAGTCATACATAATATTCAAGTCGAACATACAGAAGATTAAGATAAGATAAGAAAAATTTTATTCGGTAACAGACGTCACCAATAGAACAGATCGGTCGACACTGACATGAAAATTTGTTGCGCCGATTATTAAACTATGGCCGATTATTTATATCCCATTAAAATACTTGTTTAAAACGTATAAATATTTATTGCATAACTTTTGAAAGAAAGTGTTCCTCACAGACCAATCAGTATGTACACAACTAGTTGTGCCACAACTTGGCAAATATAATAGCCCAAATTAAATCGTTAGGAAAGAAAAAATAAAACAATGTATTATTTTAAAACATTTAACGCTACAATTATTTTTGTATCAAAATAAAAATACAGGTATATATACCTAGGTACTAAATAGCAGTTATACATAATAATTGTTATAATTAAGGTATGGTAGGTACATTATTGTAAAAACCAAAACCAAATTTGTCCGTTGAGATAACTTATCTCATAATATCCTATATAAATATAGGTAGGAAAACTAACATACGATTCTATTTTTAGAACATATTTTAATTATTTTTCACTAAAAACGGGATATTTAGGTGCCATGATTCGTGAGTTAAGACTTCAATTCCTCCCGTGATCATGGTACATGCAACTCTCCCAAAATATCGGGAAACATTAAAATTTACGAATCATGGTAAATATCCAGTTTTTAGTAAAAAATATGTTCATGGTCATGATAGTTTCAAAAGTTATAATATAATTTTTAGTTTCGTAAAATATAAGAAAAAAAGCTGAAATTAAAAATGTTAATGTATTATGTCCTCAAATTATCTTAAAGCTACGATATTTTATTTTAAAAGTAGGTACTTAACTCTCACAGAGACCATACTGTGTTTATTTATTAGAAACAAACCATTTAAGTCATCGAAAATATTTTTTCAAAGAAATATTTTATTAATTGAATTAAATTAAACACCGGATCTCAGAATGGCGACTGAGAGGATATTTTCATAAATTCTATTGGAATGGCAATTAATGGCATTCAAGATTTTCCTTAAAAATAAACTTAACTAGCTAACATATTTTATTTTAGCCACAATTACCCGCAGCATTACCCTGGGCACGGACCTTTATTAACAGCACTATACACAACACTTTATATAGTTTTTATAATTATTTATAATCTATTACTTCATGAATCTGTCCTGCCAGGTGTTAAGGCAAGCTTTACTTTGAAATGGTTACAATTCTATTATTCACGATACTTTTTCTATTTACCATGCCAAATAAACTCAATCTGATAACTGATAAACGCAGGATGATCAAGAAAAAACCGCAGATATGAATAAAAAATATATGAATTTGAAATATTTGAAAAATCCCCCTATCTTTAACCCTAACGGGGGAAGAAGTTTTTTTTTCTTGTTAAAAAAATTTACTCTATTTACTCTATATACCCCCCGATTTACTCTATTTTATCTAGTTTAAAATCAAAGATGGCGAATACGAATTTTATGTTGAACATTTCGTTAAACGGGTACGGATTTAACTAAATTGTAGACACGCAAATTTTAAGATTTTTCTCACATTATTTTACTTACTATTTTATAAATGTGAAAGTAAGTATATGTTGGTTGGTTTATCTTGTGTTACGAACTATGAACAGTGAAGTAATTACAAATGCAATGGAATGAGTCGAAACTTAGTCGGTGCCTTCACCGATAGTGCAGTACGTGAAAATTCCCGTTTTTACAATATAAATGCATATTTTATTTTTTTAAAGAGCAAAAAAAATTCTCTGCAAAAAAAACTGAAAACTCGAAATAAATTCATTCTAATGTTAAGATTTTTCTGCATTTTGTACAAATTCAAAAGTATGTCCGCTAGCGTTTAGTTCGTAACTTCTTACTTAATATTTGTATATATATAAAATTAGGTTTTGATAATTTTGGTTTATACATGATCATTTAGCCCTGCGCACGCGCAAGACAAGTGCGATGTAAGCCAGAAGTCGGAAGCCGATAAACAGCAGCACCATATTAACGACGTCCATTGTGAAGTCCGCCTGAAGGAAATGAGATAACATTTTATTACAATAATACTTAAGATCTAACTGAATTAGCTCTGATTCTGTGATCACTCCATTATATCACTGTGATCACTGTGATCACTCGTGGATGGCTTTCATGCCATAATACGCAAACGATGTGCATCGTTGCGCAAGCGAGTGCATGGCAGCCCTAACAGCATCCTGAACATGTTATCAGACAGGTGGGATTGCCCAACAAGGTGCCGTTGGATGAACCTACATACTCATCAAATAAACTTCTAGTGTAGGTATTTTTATAAATTGATATTTTATGTGTATCACTAACATTAGTTTTAAGTCTTTAGCTTTACTACATACTACCAAAAACTATGGATGAATTATCTGCAATAAAATTTTATTATTATTATTATTATTATAAAGTTGTATGTACAGTTTGGTAGTCATTTGTGAGTTTTTATTGCATTGTTCATCAACAATAAATATATAATTGTTTGTTTGTCAGTGTTTATTTTTGAGTACCAAAAGTTCGAATGACTTGGACTTAGTTAATCCCTCAACGGGGAAAATATTGAATGATACTACGTTGACATAGATTGCCAGCATGGCCGATAGCATGCAGCTAGAGATGTGTTGATCCCATTTCCCAGACAAAGGAAATGCAAAGATTAATCTTCCAGTGATTTTACCTAGAACACAGGTATATCATACTTCAAAGGAGGTTTTAACAACCTCCTCATAACCTCCTTACCTCGGAGAAGCTGAGGGTATCAAGCACGACCTGCCCCGATGCTGGGCAAGTGAAGTTTTCGCGAGTGCAGGCAATGGTCTCGACGCCGGCCCATTGGTTCACGAGCAAGGCTTCGTTGCCGTACCGGAACCAGGACAGGTACGATATCCAGCTGAGGTACGGCGGCACGGACCTTAAACAAGAATAAGATTTTTTGAAATGAAAAATAATTATTTATTTAGCACGACATAATATGGTGGGACAGTTATGAAACAAAAATACTTAGAATATGGAATCTACCATGAGTTACTATTTCTTTACCTGTGGTCCAAGTTTTAAACGGTTTTGTCAACGGAAGAGAAGACAACAATATTTGTTTGCCGAAATGAGAAACATAAGTATTTTATCTGCCTCGTAACCGTTTTACCGAGAAAACGGTTGTCTCGGTGCTCATTTCATGCTAAGCCTGCTGCATGAGCTATCCACGCATAATCATCATGGAAAATTCACTGAAAGACCATTCAGTACAACGTTCCCTGAGCAAGCAATAACAGGACCACGGGTAATGAGTCGAAAATAAAGTTGAAGAAGTTAAATGCTGACTACAAGCTGATCAAAATTAGCCTAAGCACTATCAATTATTATCCATCAGGGGTATTATAACTTTTAACCCGTGATATTACTTCTCCTAGTTCCATCATCAAATCAACTAGCTGTCACCTTATGATTATACTGTCATCGGAACTTGACAGTTATAAAAACAACCACACCCAACACATTTGATTCATACTACTACAAGGCAAGTTAATAAAAATGTAGAAGCTCCTCGATTTTCTTAAAAGTATTCATAAATTTTATTTGCATATTTCGTGACCTTTTCCCATACAAAAGACATCAACGCGCTACCTAAGATCACAGGATGCATAATCTACAGTATGTATAGCAGTTATATCTCACGCCAACTTTGATAAATATATGCTGTGTTTACGGAAACTCACCCTGAGTTGAGGAAGAAGCCTCCGAATAGCATGAAGGGAATGATGATGGGCGGACCCACTGACGCTGCCATGCTGACACTGCTACTGGCACACGATATCAGGTATCCTGCAAACACAATACAACTTTAGTATGGAAATAAAATGGAATATATGAGATCTTTTTTTGGCTGGTAACGCGGCCACATAGTCGGCCCAGGCGGAGGTGGAAAGACGAACTCGGTACATTTACGGTATCCTGGCCAGCGGATTCACAAGATCGCGAAGAGTTAAAAAAGGGAAGCGAGACCTTTGCCCTGCAATGGGATCAGGCAGGCTGATTAGATTATTATAACGAGAAAAAACTCCTCCCCAATCTTTTTTAATATTTATATAATATCTCAAAAAACGCATGGTTTTTACGTAAGTATTATACTTTTTTAAATAACACCGAACCACCTAATATGTAAATATTTTCCTTATTTTTGAGACACTTCACATGCAGTGCAAAAACTCTATACTGACAATATCGAGTTTCTTATTCAAACTTCATCTTCCCGCTATTAGGGGTTAATCATTTCTTAGAGCATTCTTACAAAGGATTTATTTAGATTACTTTCTTTGAACGAAGAACGTATATATTTATTTGTTAGTCTGTACAAAAAACAAGGCGCTCAAATGATCGAATGCATCTAACATGATGACAAAAATGATAGATTTTAAGGCCACTTTGGCGCGCTACGGTAGAAGATTGAACATGTTTGTGGGTTTTCATAAAGTTTGGTTTTAAACAAGCAAGATTTATCACCCTGAATAATAGATTGATTGATAACAAGGCCATTTATAAAATTCGGTAATAATTTTCGACGCCAATATAAGTTGTTTTTATCCATTAGAAAAAACTTACCTCCGTAAGTATATCGAAATCTATAATTGTTTCAAATTTATTCCATCCATCTTATTTTGTATGCCTACCAATTGGTTCTATCTTTAATGAATAAGTATTTCTCATTTTCACCTACTAGTAACAGTGGAATAGTAAGTGGCTCAAAACGGTTATTCTACGCCTTTAGAAGAACCGTTTTGGGCCCGCAACTTTTAAGATCTTATCGGTTTACTGGGTGGTAATTCTATATTGCGTTATCCGATTCGTTGTCCCTATTCGGGAACCTTCATTTCTCAGAAGTTGTCGGTTTTTTGGGCTGTATGGCCACTACAACGAGTTAATTGGAAGCTCAAAACTGTACAGGAAATATCGCGAGGAAACCAGTATGCTTTAGAATTTAAAACTCGAAGGCATGTGCTAACCATAGACAACTAACCATCGGTTAGTTATCTAATAAGCGGCGTTGGGTTTGAAACCTGTCACGTGGAATGCTAACTACTTGTAAAATGCGGGCATGAGCCAAATACGATGTCTTGGCATGCCTCTGACTACTGCCCACTGCGCCCACCTACTAGTGGACGCAGTAGGCGAAGTGGCCTGCGATGTAGAAGGTTGCGGGTTCATTTCCGCCGCGGGACAAATTATTATATGATCTGCAGATATTTGTCTCGGGTCTGGTTGTTTTCTAAGTAAAATATGCATGTATTTTAAAAAAAAAGTGAAAAAAATATCTAACGATGGACATCATGGAATATAGAAGTGAACTTATTTTTTTAATATTAAAATTATATTATGAATTTACTTGATAAGGTAATAATCATTAATGGTTTAATCCTAAATTTTTTGTTTATTAGTCACCAAACTAGGTACTGTTATTCAATACTATAATTATGTAAAAGTTAAATTAGTTGTGAAATGTTGTGATACGTTTATTTTTTAATGGATAATTAAAATGCCATTCCGTTAGTTAATCGTAGAACTAACGATTCATGGTAATTATTTGTTACGAGACGTTTTTATTTGTTGCGCAATCTTAGATCACTCAGCGTAAACACTATTAAGATGAATCAACAGCAAGTTACAGTTGATTGATAGTCCAAATTGTAAAAACGGGAATTTTCACGTACCGCACTATCGGTGAAGGCACCACCGATAGTGCGGTACGTGAAAATTCCCGTTTTTACAATTTGAAAAATCATACTGCAAGGCGCGATGCGGAGGGAGCAAGTTGCGATCACTCATCATGATGAAGACTCTCGGAATGAGTCGAAGCTTAGTCGGTGCCTTCACCGATAGTGCAGTACGTGAAAATTCCCGTTTTTACAATATGAATAATCAAATTCACGATAGTTTTTGATTGATAGTCTTTTTTTCCTTTGTTCTTTATAGATCCATGCCCACGGCTTCGCTCGCGCAGTATCCGGATAAGAAGTAGCTGATGAAAAGTAGCGTTCCTAAGAAACGCATTCGCTCGACCGTTTTTATAGTCCGACTTACGTTGCAACGTTATTCGCCATGAAAATATTTTTTATTTTAACGGGATAATAAATAGCCTACGTCACCCTGAAAGTCGATTCTAAATATTGGTGATAGATTTTTTGCAATCGGATCAGAAGTTTTGGAGATTGCCCCTACATATTTTTACAAACTTACAATCTACCTCTATAAAATATTAGCTTCTGACCACGGCTTCGCTCGCGTAGTACCCGGATAAAAAGTAGCCTATGTACAATTCTGATGTATAAGCTATATTACTGTAAAGTTTTATCAAAATCCGTTCAGTAGTTTTTGCGTGAAAGAGTAACAAACATCCATCCTCACAAACTTTCATGATAATAATATTAGCAGGATTAGTTAACGTATTTTTTACACAGATAATAAATTGATTATTTATTCTATATTTATCTAAAGAATTTATAGGTTTCAAAACTAGTTGTCAGAGACTTAGTAATTGGGACCACGAGTTCATGAATGCTCTCTGATTGTTCGTCCTACAGCAACAGAAGAACATAATTTTAAATTAATTAGTTTGGGGCTAAATGATGCTGTGTGAAAAATGCCCAGCATTATTTATTTATTTAATAATTATTATTATTATTAATGATACGACTTACCGAATGAAGTAGCCACGTTTGTGATCAGAGCAGCTAGTCCTGAAGCGATGAAGAACCTCTTCGGGTCAGGGTTGAGACCGATCATGTAATAGGCTATGGTCGTGAACACCAGTGGTATGGTTGCGAAGACCGGCGCCTCTGCCAATGTCTTCGAGAGGAAGTAGACATCCGCTCTATACATCCCTGAATGATGCTCTCGTATGAATATCGGTAGCTCTGAGCAGAATACCTGGGGATAAAATAATGAAGGTATTTTTAGGCCTTTACGACGGTAGCCCGACTTCCGATTTAAAGTCAAAGTCAATAGATTTTTATTCATTAAAATCACTAGGACCATTTAGATTCAATGAATATCAGTAGCTATGAGCAGAACATCTCAGGACAATAAGGGTATTTTTGGGCGTATATAACGGTACCCCGACTTGCGATACAAAGTCAAAGTCATTACGTTTTTATTCATTGAAATCACAAGGACAATATAGATGCAATGAATATCAGTTGCTATGAGCAGAATATCTGAGGAAAAGATGATGAGGGTATTTTTTAAAGACGATGTCGGCCTCTATGACGGACCCCGACTTCCGATCCGAAGGTCGCTGGTTCAAAAGATCTTTTGACTTGAAAAAATTATGTGCGCAATAATACGTCCTAAACAGTGAAGGAAGATCGTGAGAAAACCGTTTAGTTTTCGGATACGCGGCGATGGCGATATATTTTCCAACACCGTTTCGAGCGTTATCGTATTTTTTGCATGGATATGATCATAGATATAAAAATATTGAAGCTTAGGCAGGTAGGAAATTAATAACTACAGCCCTGGCTAACAACGGAACATAAATCTTTTCTGTGGATGTACAAAAAGATCTCTGTGGCACAGTGAACGAAGGCCCAGAAGGTTGCGAGTTCGATTCCAAATATGTCACTGGTCTGGGTGTTCTATGCATAATAATTTGTATGTATTTACAAAATAAATGTAGTATATTATCAGTCATGTAGTTTCCATATCACAAGCCCTGCTTACATTGGTGCTAGATGATGAATGAATGAATAAAAAAAACTTTATTGTACACCATAAGAAAAATAGATATAACTTTTAAAAAACTTAAAGTACAATTGGCGGTCTTATCGCTTAGAAGCGATGTTCTGTGAAAAATGTCCAGCATTTTTTTTAATTATTTTTAAATGTTCGACAAGTACAGGACGAAATAGCTGGAATCATCTGTCGGTATCATTCGGATCAGAGGGCTTGGTTACTCACGTTGATGACAGCGAAT
Source organism: Perizoma flavofasciatum (assembly GCA_958496245.1). Classification (NCBI taxonomy): domain Eukaryota; kingdom Metazoa; phylum Arthropoda; class Insecta; order Lepidoptera; family Geometridae; genus Perizoma; species Perizoma flavofasciatum. Next base: position 2,747,735 of record OY292425.1, on the reverse strand, counting down.
ATGTTCTGGAAGGTCATGTTCGTGAGGAACATGAAGATAGCTCCATTGATGTTCATGACGCCGTCTTGGTCCAAATTCTGACCGAAGTAGATCACGCCGATCAGGATTGAAACCATCTGTAAAGAATATCTGATTTAACTCAAAGCTTAAGCACAGATTTGGTCGAAACAATAGATTATCTGGGTGTTTAATGAAACTGGGTCGATAATTTTTTTGTGTCATCCAAACTATGATAAAACAAAAGCAAACAAACACGCTCACGACTGTACCCTGGATATCCTGGATAACAGTCCCCCAAAATCCATCATTCAGCATTTGCCTTATGGCTGGGTACATAAAGGTTGAATTTGCGCTTAAATTTTCACATAGCGCCTGAAGAGCCCCCTGGGAGAGCCCCTATTTGACTATGAATTCGGGCCTTAGTGCGCTGATCTTTGAGGGTACCAAGTAGGGGGTAGTCAGAGGCACGTCACAAACATAACAGTTGCAAGCCCATTGCCGCTTATTAGAACACTAACGCATGGCACATGCCTTCGTATCTTTGGTTCTAGGGCATGCCGGTTTCCTTACGATGTTTTCTTCACCTTGTTAATGCGCAGATACATTTTTCGAGTGTAATCACCCACGTCCTCTAGTCTGGAAGTCGGGGTACCTCTAGGCCAAAACATTCTTGTTACGACATCTTCTTTTTAGAATATTATTACGACTATACCACGTACTTTACTATTCTCTTGTTGAAGTTTCGTTGACCGTTTAGAGGTCCTTCCTCATGAGCACCGTCCGCGACCAAGATCGACGGTCGTAAGACGGGAACACCTCTAAACCTCCTCTGTTTCGTGACCTCTAAACGGTCAACGTAACGTCAGCAGGAGAATAGTAAAGTACGTGGTATAGTCGTAATTATATTCTAAAATGATAGCAAACCACGAGAATTTTAATTCTATGATTATTTAGCGTTAAATCTTCTTCCACTCCACAACGCTCTCTTATCATACTGTTATCATTTATAATATTAGAAGAATGCAACTTACAATAGTTTGCAAGAAGCGCACTTTGATGAGCATTGGCTCTTTGGTAACAGAGAGCCAGGAGCGCCATAGTACCGCTCTGAATTGCGCGCACCAAGATGCCTTGTAAGGAGAGCGCTTAGCGCGCATCGCAGCCACGCCGGTCCACGCGGCGTCCGCCCACCCGGTGTGAATCTTCCGCTGAAACAAAAGAAAAAACTTGAAATGTTTAAATAATAATACAGTAACAGTGAGTTACTTATAATAATCTATACTAATATTATAAAGAGGAAAGATTGTTTTGTTTGTTTGTTTATATCGAATAGGCTCCGAAACTACTGGACCGATTTTAACCATTTTTTCACCAAATGAAAGCTAAATTATCAGGATATAACATTGTTATAATTTATTTTAAAAAAAATCATTAATAAGTCACAATAGCAGCTTTTGTGTTCTAAAATTTAATTAGATCGCTGATATTCCCACGGAATCGAAACTTACGCGGGTGAAACCGCGGGGCGCAGCTAGTATTATATACAAATATAAGTTTATTTCAGGAAAAATAAAAATATACTTTAAATAACAATGGGAAGTTGATAAAAAATCCGATATGAAATTTCATTCTCAATTTTTTCACCATATCGTGTGGTATTTTTTATAAGTTTATATGGGACCAATCTTGAAGCAGTACCCTACTATTATGAAGGTGAGAGAATCATTAAAATCGGTATATAATTGGCGTAGATATCTCAAATTGAGAAACACACGACGCGACGCGGTTGGAGAACGTCGCGATCATTCACCCTGATGAAGAATGAGTCGAAACTTAGTCGGTGCCTTCACCAATAGTGCGGTACGTGAAAATTCCCGTTTTTACAATATGAATGGTCAAGTTCACGATAGTTTTTGGAATAAAGTTGAGAAACTTTTCTTTTTGATTGCTTTTTTTATGTCGGTTGAAAACAGTTACAGTTTTGTACTGTAACCATGTTGGTAAGCGGTTACCTATACGCTTTCAACAACAGAAGTATCACTCGTGCGTTGCCGACCCACGTACATAACGGTTTAACGGTAAAAGTCTCATGTACCTGTTATTTCACCGGCACCTTCAACCCGGTACACAGCAATGCTAGCATTGCTTGGCAGCAGAAATAAGAATGGTGGTAGCACTTGCCCAGACAAGCTCTTTCACAAACAGCTCTACTACTTGACTTTACTTGTTTGTTTGAGTGTAAGTAAATAAATGCCTTTTTGCATGGTCAGGTAACCCATCGAGCTTTTAACCCCGAGAGGCGTCATATTGAACCACTGTGTTCTGTCAACACATCAATCTTTTAGGACTGATGTTGGCTAACGCGGACAATGTCATTGTCATTGCCTCGTGTAGCCTGCTATGCTCTGATTCGACCAATCAGAGCATAGCAGGCGTGGCGGGACTCGCACGACAGTTGACAGAATTGTTTCCTAGCAAATTATCAAGCATTGCGTCTCTTGAGGCTACCTACTCTATGGGTAAACCTTACCTGATGTCACCCCGTGACCACGGCTATTGCAATATAGTCGAAACATCGGAAATATAAAAATAAATAATAAATAATGCTGGACATTTTGCACACAGCATCATCTAGCCCCAAACTAAGCAAGCTTGAATTATGGGAACTAAATGCCTGATATACCTACTACTTATATACTTTTTTTTTGTAAATACATACATATTTTACATAGAAACACCCGACCCGAGACAAACATTTGCAAATCATACGAACATTTGTCTCGCAGCGGGAATCGAACCCGCAACCTTCTGCGTCTCAGGCGGGTCTTCGCAAACAAAAAAAAAAGGTGAACGCTATAAAGACGTTTGACTTACTTATGATTATCTTACCTGCTGATACAAGGCGTTTTCAGCTTCAGCTGCGACTTTGCAGCCAATCTCCGACTTAGCGAAGGAAGTGCAGACAGTGTCGATGGTGTGCCTGGTCGCCTCCTCCCTGCCCGGTATCCCAGCCAGCAGCTGGATGAAATGGTCGGCTGGGTTGTAGTTGGGGGGACAAGCTGCTCCAAGTCTGGTGAACAGGAATAATTAATAAATAAATACACATGGTAATCTTTAACGTACACCAAAATCCAAAGGTTGGCTGGAAGAGAACGCTTTTAAGCTATAAGACAACCCATTGTAAATTTATCATTATATGTTTTTGTTTATTTTGTTTGTATCATAAGGTATACAATAAAGTATTTTCATTCAATCAAAATGTACTAAAATATATATGAAATTTTTTGCAAAATTTTAAAACATCTTTAATCGATTTTCCGTCTTTTTATGCAGCGCTCCCTAGTGGTTTGTAGCACTAAAACCTATTTAAGAACCATCTTTAAAGTCATACAAATCAATTGAAATATAGTAATACTTAAAACAATTGAGGGCCGAGTAATATTAGAAGGTCGAGGCGATGCAGTCTATCTGAAGTGATTTGAAAAGGATGTGGCGATATCTGATTCCTTTTTAACTAAACAAGGAGGTTAATGCTATTTCGGCCGAGACTTGTATAGCACATTTCTCTAATTTGCGAGAAAACAATAAACAAATTAATTCAAGATACAGGGGCTAGACAAACACCTCACGCTTAGTTTTCCTTTCAGGCTAACGCAAATTTGTCAAGTTAAAACTTGGCAGTTAGTCACATGGCTTTTCCACAGCTTTATTTAATTTTCATACAATTCAATCTTTCGCAGGCGTTAACGCCAACAGAAAATGGTATTTGTCTAGACAACCTGAAGATTCATTCCCGCCAATTCGCGCATTCAGCCCTGAATAGCTAATATCGTGTAGCTAAAAATACACGTTAGCACCAAAAACTATCGTGAACTTGACTATTCATATTGTAAAAACGGGAATTTTCACGTACTGCACTATCGGTGAAGGCACCGACTAAGTTTTAAGACGGGTAGTGCACGGCGCGACGCGGAAGGAGAAAGTCGCAACCACTCACCCTGATGAAGACTCTCGGAATGAGTCGAAACTTAGTCGGTGCCTTCACCGATAGTGCAGTACGTGAAAATTCCCGTTTTTACAATATGAACACGTTAGTACATTTAAAACAACCTTACTAGCACTCTGTGACAAAAAAACTCTCCATCTTTTTAATAAAAAATAATTATTGTCGTGTTGGAAATTGCTGGAGTATCATTTCGAAAAGAGCTGATACATTTTTTTTTTAATAATGAACCGATTTCCGAGCAATTGGGAGAAAAAACGCATTTCAATCAATGCTAAGAGATACATACATACAAGTAACCTCTTACGGCAAAAGCTCCTTACGTCTCGCGGCAATTATAAGTTAAAAAAAACCCCGTCCCCGAAACTGCAATTTTTAAAACTTTCGCGGCTTTGGTTACTTAAAGATGACTTACTCCCTGAAGAAGTCGGTGGCCTGATCCGGTGTGCCAAGGAAGGCGACCCTGCCGTCTGCCATTATGAGGAGCTTATCGAACATCGCATACAGCTCCGAGGACGGCTGATGGATGGTACAGACCACTGTCTTGCCTTTTTGCGCCAAGCTCTTCAGTACCTGAAGATAAGGTAAACTAAAAAAGTGCACTTCATAATAATAATAATCCCACAGGGCGCGCTTGTGGTGAGCGTTCGGTGCGTGGCGAAATCGCGGAGCCCCATTACTCCCTGGGGCCGACAGATACCCCTGACTCTCGGCCTGCCTTAGCCGGCCGGTCGGAAGTGGAGGTGCAAAAGCGGAACTTATGCTCCGAGAGTGGAAGTGTTAAAGGCATAAAGCCTGGAGTAGCGTTTAGTGAAACTGCAGCACACCTCTCGACACCCTTTAGCCGTTCACACCAACGTTGCCCTTAAACTGCCTATCGTTGGCGGCACTTATGGGGCCCGTTTAGTAAACCCAGACCACCCAGACCTGGAACAAATATCTGTATGCAAACATTTGTCACGCAGCGGGAATCGAACCCGCACCTCTTGCGTCGCTGTTCGCTTTTCGCCCGCCACGTCACTGAGGTAAATATGAGTTGCGGATAAAATAAACAATGCTGGAAAAAATGCTGAACATTTTTCACCAAACTAAGCAGAGCTTGTATTATGGGAACAACATGACTGATATACTACTTATAGTTTTTTTTAGAAATACATACATATTATATACCCAGAAGTAATATAGCCGTAATTTAATCCAAAATGTATCTTATTGTGTACCTAGATGACACCGCTGTGTACCAGCTGGGTTCAACAGACTCGTATCTCGACAAATCCTTTAATGCTGAGACAATAAAGTAAATTCATCTACTCGCCACCTTGATTACACACTTACAAGTCTAGCGTAGTCTGCTTCCTTATTTTCTGCCTGTTAGTAAAGTCAACTAGAATTAAAAAAAATTAGGCCATCTTTCATCTTGGTAATAACCAAGATGGAAGATGGCCCAAATACTTGCAAGTGAAAGATACCATTTGCTTGTCAAACCAGAAGAAAAAAACATTTAATTACTCAAATTATTTTTAGATAAGAATAAAAGATCCCTATGCTTGCTAATCTCATACTCATCTGAAATCTATGATGATGAAATTAGCTGAGAATATTACCTGAACAACATTCTGCGCCATAAACGAATCCAATCCTGAGGTGGGTTCATCACAGAACATGAGCGGAGGGTCGGTGAGGACCTCACTTGCGAAGGACAGCCGCTTCATCTCTCCTCCCGAAATACCCTTCAATCGGCCCGGGATACCGATCACGGTATTCTGGCATTTAGTTAGAGCTAACTGGAAAAAAATATAAGATAATTAATTCATATAAATCCTACTACTATTATAAACGTGAAAGTTTGTGAGTATGGATGTTTGTTACTCTTTCACGCAAAAATTACTGAACGGATTTCGATGAAACTTTACAGTAATATAGCTTATACATCAGAATAACACATAGGCTATTTGTTACCCGGGTATCATGCGGGCGAAGCCGTGGGCAGAAGCTATTAAATAAATAATACTGGACATTTTCACACAGTATCATCTAGTCCCAAAGATATCTGTGCCCGGTAAGTAGAGCCTTTGTTAAGGGAACTAAATGACTTATATACAATATATACATACATATTATACATACGAACATAGTGAATTATCTTATTGAAACTGCATGCTTATTACGATGACCTAGTGGTGCGGCGAGTCCTCTTGCATCTAAGCCTACTCTCCGGGTGCTATTCCGGCTGCTGGACATACATGTGTACATTAAACCCGTAACAAATATGTTCTGCAGATATTTGTTACGGGTCTGGGTGTTGTGGTTTTTTTTTATAAAACAAGCTTACGGCCCTCCTGCTAGTAAGTGGTATTGTTATCTATAGACGCTTGCGACACGCAAAGGTATCACTCGCGCACTGCCAACCCTGAGACATAATAGGTGAAAAATCACATGTGCGTGTCGTTTCACCGGCACCTATACCCTTCAAACCGAAACGCAGTAATGTGAGCATTAGTGGTACCACGGTTTTTGTAATTCCTAATACCAATGACATAGGGAATACTAGTGTGGAGTCAGGAGTATATTATGAGTCTGTAGGGTGTTAAAAAAGGGGATATGTAAGGTTACCTCTTGAATAACTTCATTGACTCGTCTCATTCGCTGAGCGTACGGTATGTGTCGGTCCATACGAACCAATGCCTGTAAGGGACATAAAACAATGCTTTAAAATGGAACATTTTTTTTTTACAAAATTGAAAAAAAGGTCCTAAGTATATTTCCATCATCGATTAACTTCCTCTAGTGACTTTTAGAGATGAGACCTATCTAAGAACCATCCTGGAAGACATACCAACCGAAGTACACAAAAAAATCAAAAAAATCTAGAGTCACATCAACTAGAAAAAAGCTGATGATCTTAAAACGGTTGAAAAGATTTTCTTGAATCGTAGATAAGCACACTCTCAATCAAATCATCTATCATAAAAAGAAACAAATTCAATATTGGTTTATCCATTTTGTAGCTACTTACGATGCCACAGACAGAAACAGACACGCGTAAACCTATAACACCCCTATGTATAAGTCAGGGGTTAATAAACAAGTAACATCTCAGCTCAGGTGCCATTTGTGATAGCTCCATTTGGGAGCTTGAAAAGTCTAACTTGTGAAGGAATCATTCCTTCTAAAGGAACAACTTAAAAATATTAGTAACTTACTTGAAAGACCAAATGCTCTCGAACTGTCAAAGTTCCAATAAACAGGTCCTGTTGCTGCACATACGCAGACAGTGCTGCTAGCGCTTCAGGAGTGGCTGGCTGGCCGTTCAATGCTCTAGTCCCGCTTGATACTACTCCGCTTGGAGTTCGGAAGGTCAAGCTGTTTAAGAGTGTTGTCTTTCCAGCTCCGGAAGAACCCATAAGAGCTAGGAGTTCCCCAGGGTAAGCTGCGCCGTTAACTAGGAAATAAAGATAATATTTTAGTAAATACAATAACACATGCTCGAAACAGTGAAAGTAAATATCGTAAGGAAACCGGCATAACCAAATTTAGAACCAAAATTTGCTCAATAGACAAAGACGAAGGCATGTGCTCACTAGATGTTTTCCAAAATCCGGTGATGAGTATGCATCCTGTCGCCTAGAATGCTATTTAGTTGCAAAACGCAGGCATGTTCCAAATGTAATGTTACGACGTGTATCTACTATCAAGTCCATCCAAAGGTTGACTGGAAGAGATCTCTCTTAGCGATAAGCCTCATTGTATCATCACAACCTAGTTTTAAGATTCTTTGTAAAGTGTTTTTATTCCTGGTGTATGCAATAAAGAAACATCTATCTATCTATCTACTACCCATACTTGGCGTCCTCAAAGATCTACGCACTGAAAATATATCTGAAGATATGTAGTATGGGACATACAGTAATGAGCGTGTTGGTTTTATTTACAAACACGCGGTTATATGACCTGCCAACTTCCGAACGATACTATAGCAAACTCCTAAGAGCTATACAAAAATTATTAATTAACAAATTTTTAAAGGTAACTGAACAAAAACTTTATAAAAAGGCATACTATAAAATATCTGATTATTTAGATGACAAAAACTCTTGGGATTGAAAATGCTCCAACTCGAACCTATTGTTTTGTAAAAGGATCATTAAAAAGAATAACCAGCCTTGTTTTCTGGCTTGGTCGCGGAGGAACAGGCAGTAGGTAAAAACCGACGTTTCAAAGTGATCCTTGTGATTTTATTGAATAAATGAATTTTGACTTGACTTGACTTGACTCGTAGATAGAAGTATCGTGGTAACGCAAACCCAAAATAAGGATATTCCATCATTGGCTTATGGTCAACTATTTACGAGTAACGCCAGAAACATTTTGGGTTGTAATGAATGTAGGTATAGCTATTAATTATTATTTTCCAACAAAACCGGCTTTAATTTTAACGAGGTTAGGCAATAAATGCCTATAGAGCGAAGACAATGATTTGACGAAGTCGTAGCACCCTACCCTACTTTACTGATCTGATAATACAGGAAGGCATGCTAGGGACTCAATAGACGTAATTGATGCAACGAGATCACTTGGCCATCGGTAAACGTATTAGAAAGTTAGATGTACATCTTTTCAAATCTATACGTAATGAGGTTTTTATTATTTCGATAGGCTAAAGTACTTTTACTAGCTGGTAGGAAGATAAACATTTTTTTTTAAAATTTTTCAACTTCCTTGTTCTATCGTCATGTAAATCGTCAGCTCCCCCTCGCGAGTTGTGGCAATAAAAATATATTTGACACATGCCAACATTCCATAGTACTCATAGTACTCCACGTGACAGCTTGCAAGCCCATCGCCGCTTATGGAACACTGACCGAAAGCACATGTCTTTGATTTTTTTATTATAGGGCTTTTTATGTCGGTTTCCCTAACAATGTTTTCCATCACCATTTTGACCACGTTTTGATGCGCACTTAAATTTCTTGAGTGGAAAAACCATTGGTGCACGATCAGGTTCAGATACAACTTCCGGATCAGAAGTCAAGGTAACGCCCACTATTCCAACACGGCTCTCATAACGCCTGAACATTATTAGCGACACCATATCTGAATATAGTGTCACTAAAAAGGCCCTTGAGACTGACGAGGAAAAGTTTAGCATCAATGTCTTACCATTCCTAAGGAGTTGCTTTCTTTGCTGGAACATGCCGTTGGATGATGACTTCCAGAAGTTCCAAAACCTTCTACTCCTAGACCTGTTCTCTGTAGCGAAGGCGTTGATATCCGCCCAGGTGTAGGTGACCTTCTCAATGCCTCCAATCGCGCCATAGTTCTTGTTGGTGGGAATCGAAAGAGTGATTTCTCCGCCGCTGGTTCGAGGTGAGTCTCCTGGCGATTGTTCCTTAAATAATGGATTATGGTTGTTAGAATTATGTATTTCAAAGTCCCACAGCTGATCATTTCTATAAATCGCATCATTTCTATAAACAAGGAGCGGTAGAAGGTTTTATGAGAGACCTTTCTTTAGTAGTGAATAGTGGAAATAGGTTGAACAGACAAAGTAACAGCGGGCTGTGTTTACCACCATCATAATGCTTCCTTACATTGCAAATCAAGACATTTTAACCACAAAACCGCAAAAAGTTAAGGTTTCCGTCGTCAAGACCGTTGCTTGGACGTATCAATTTCTTGTTTTCGATTTTACTGTTTTCTATCCGACTATACTTGCGTGATACACCTACTTTGTTCTTTGATATCAACTTAAATTGATTAACCAGTTTTGCTGGAACAAAACTTTCTGCCTACCTAACAGCTCTATATTTCAGGAAATCTGGCAATAACTGTTCTAAAATTAATGTGTTATTTTTTTGCAGTGTACAATAATTGGGCCATAACATTTTATTTTTAATATACTTTCATATCTGTAAACAGTTTTATCGCTATATAGCATAGAATATAAACCAAAAAAATGTAAGTTTATCCTGTGTTCTGTGAGTACTAACGTATTTGCTCAAATTGAGATCGTATTTATTTAAAAACTATTCCAAAATCTCCTCACCCTACTGACATCATTCCTTAGTGGTAGGAACCTACTATCCAATAAGCCAAAATGCCACGTGTCCCGCCTAAACGCCCAAAATTGAGGAAACCCATAGCAGACAAATTTCGGTATTCATTACCAACCGGGCTTAGAGGGTCATTACTCTATCAATCCTAATTCCTTCCGATCCGATATATCCGGGACAAGGCAGTCTCATGTTTCATAAACGTGGTGAGACGGCCTAGTGTTTTAAGACGCTTATCATACGGTATATTAACACTGTCGAACCAAAAATGACACTTGATAGGTGCCAGTTACCTTGTCATATGAATATTAGACCGTTCTTTTCATGTTATGCCGACTGCTAAGCAATCTATATGTCCCTTTACGTATCGTGTCGATAAAAAGACAGCTAATCGGTTCAAGTTATATCTAAGTAGGTACTCTACATTTTGTAGAGTACGAATTCGATTAATCGAATAAAAAACATAACTTCTAGATACTCGGATCTGTATCTAGTTCGATTCTGAGTATATAGGGTAGAGGCGAGCCCAAAACTTTTAATTAAGTATTTGGAACGCACCGATTTTTAGCTATGTAATAGTCAGCATAACATACATGCCTTGTTCTAGAATATATTCCTTACTTTCCTCAGACGATGTTGTTCTTCACCGTTTTGAGTAGCTAATAATTTAAACACTGAGAAGGCTATTCATGGTTTACATGTCGTATAGCTGAATCGCATGTAAACTCAAGACTGGCAGTTTCATAATAGGTCAAAAAACTCTACCGCGGAGGCGAGATGGAAAAATCCGAAGCTTGAACATTTTATAATTAAGCTTAGAGACAAGGTCTCACGTTAGCGTGTGTGAGCTCGTTATCTTATTTATTCCAAGTGTTGATGTAATTTTTATGCATTCGTAATGTTTTAGTCAAAAGTTTTCCATAAAGCTCCATCTAGGTTTTATTTGCTTACCACATATCCCACTTTTAGATCCAAATGCATCATCTCAAAGCGTAGGTAGATAAACTAGATCAGAGCATTCAGAGCAAAAGTAGGTGATCTGCCTAAGGCAAAAGTTTTGAATAGGTAATGATTAGCTTAAAGTTTGCTGAATAATCTATACCTATACCAAAAATCTGAATCTAACTAATTTAAATGTAGGAAGAAACTCCTAACACGTACATCGCAAGGATAGAAATGGCAGGATATCAATGATCACTATGAATTGAAATGATTGTCTGAATAGAATACGGTTCGTAGATCTAGTTTACAAGGTGCTTAGTAAATAAATCTATGAAGACTCATCCATTAGAGCCGTTACTGCGTGGCAAAGCCATGTTACCTATATTATCTTCGTCAGTTTTTTCTATATTTAGGAAAACTCTTTCTTGTGCACATGCAAAAAGTACATTATCATTGAAATGTTGTCTCTAGGACTTACGAAAAATACTGTTCAAGTTGCATTGTGAGTCAGTGATCGAAGTTGAGAACAGGGCATTATTTAATGGCCTGTTCTCAACTTAAATAACTCTTTGTTAAGTGGAAATAGCCTTCTCATCTGCAACAAAACCCTGAATAAAAATGGTTCTTAACAATAGCTTATAAAAAGTTAGAATCAAACTTGCAGTAGATATTATCAAAAGACCGACGGTAAATTTTGATGTACATATATAAAAACTTATAGCCATTTTTAACAAAACACTAAACTAAATCAGCGTTCTCTTTCGATTTTGGTCTCGTTACTCATGTATCTAGTTCTACATCTACGGCAGCGATATACGAGCATATATTATAAATGCGAATGTATGGCTATTTGGTAGGATGTCGTCGTGTAAATCTCCTTAAAGACTAAAACCAATTTAGATACAATTTTGAAGATATAGATTTAGGTAAATCTAGTTTGTGACCTAGACTACTACCAATTTTTCACCCAGGTAACACGGGCAAAGCCGTGGGCAGAAGCTAGTACTGAATGTTGTTGTAAGTTAAATAGCTGTCTCCACAAAGTGTAAATTTAAGTTTTTAATGAAGGTTTCAATTTTAAGGTATCATTAAAAGCACGAGTTATTGATTTTAATAGCAATATAACTATCGGTCAAGGAAAATAAACTATGAAGACCTCTAAAGAATGTTAAAACATTAGAATACGTAGAGCAGCCGAAACCGGTGCATTAAAAACCAGTTTAGCCTTTTTTGTCGTTCCGTAACAGACTTCAAAATGAGCTTAGCCTTGACAACGCAACTTTATTAGAAACATCTTCGATGGTAGGTATGCACTTATATTCGTATTTTTCTAGCAAGTTAATCATATACAAAAATTATATAACTCATGGAAAGTATGCCATGCATATACCTTACCTGAAATATTTTTTTAACGACCTATTTATAATCAAAAATAATAATTTGAAGCCTTGGTCAGAAACTAGTGCCTACCCACGGCTTTGCTCGCACGGTACTCTGATAGAAAATTGCCTCTGTAGTTATCCCAGGTATACATATCTATCCGGCACCCAAATCGGTTCTACCCGCGTTATTCAAGATCTTTGGCTTTGCCGTTATCAAGATTTGATGACAAATATGCAACTATGTCGGCGCTTTCACATTTTACGTTATGTAGGATAGCTAAGAATTTACTATCAAAATAAATAAAGAAGAGCACACAAATTTGGTAAAAATAATCAAAAATTTACGCTCTGAAATAGTCGGAAACATTAACGCGTAAACTTTCTTGCGTAATGTTTGGAATTGCACTTTATAAATATTTAAAAATTCCCTGAGTGACTTTCAATTTTGTTAGAATGATACAATAAATGCCTTTACATAAATGTTGAAGAATAAATAACAATAAAAATATAACTTACCGTTGGTGTAGTGCTGTAAGAAACACGCTGATTATCAACTGATGAAGAAATCAGCGGCTCATGTTCCTCATTCCCAGCCGTCATTTTGTTATTTTATTCACACAAGTTACAAAAAAAAGTTATAAATCACCAATCATTTTCACTTTCACAGAAAAAAAAACACTGTCTAAGATAGATTAACTTTTTTATTTTGGGGCGGGAAAGATTGTGAGCGCCCGAGAGTCGATGTCCCAATGCGCGTTCTAGACATTAATACCGAGTTGGTCACTCGCGCTCGGGCCATTGACTAATCACTCACTTTCTGTGAATCAACTCCATCCAATTCCATTCTCTTGATAACAATGTTTGAGGAGTCTCAGCCTGTCACCTCGGTGATGAAACGTGGTTTTGATAAATTAAATAAATATAGTAGATACGATTTATTTTCATTGTGAGTTTGTTTTATTTGGGACAAACTGTTGCTCTGCCGAGTGCAATGGCTTTATATTATAGTACTCGTAAAAGCTTCCCACGGATTTCGTTAAAACACAATAGAAAGCTTAAGTGATGACAAATTATTTCATTCTTATGTTCCTACGAAAAATAATGAATAATTTCGTGAGAATAATTAATGATTAAACGAACTTACCTGTATGTGAAGTTCTATCATAATTATATGAAAGGCTTTGTCCGAAGGGATTAGTATAAAACACTTGTAGTACCGCTTAGTGGTACGCCATTCACGCACTAATTTGAGGGTAGATAAATACACAAATAAAAGAAAACTATTTTCTGACATCTCGTTTGTGGGTAACCTACCCGCTCGCATCATTTAGTTTAGAGATATCTGCAAGGAAAATATTTTATAAAACACTTGGGGAATCTCGTGGAGATAACAGGGAGGGAGGGTTGCTAATCCCTTCGGACAAAGCCTTTCATATAATTATGATAGAACTTCACATACAGGTAAGTTCGTTTAATCATTAATTATAGTCAGGCTTTGTCCTCGGGATTAGTATAAAACACTTGTAGACTTTTAGAGATTAAAGTGAAATATTTTCCTAATATCCAAGATTTCGATTTTATCAACGTATTTAACAATACATAATTAGAAATTAGGAATAAACAAGTCTTAAGACCCGTCGGCAATTGCTCTTGCAATTGAATCATCTTAATCAGCATTAACATTACTTGTAGTTCTATTATAGAACCAATAGAATGTATTAACCGCTCCACCGTTCTTATGATTTGATCTAAACTGATACCTAACTTATGGGCCGCAGACGTAGCTGCATACCTTGTGCTATGCGCTGAAAATATACTGACGTCGATCCCACTTCCACGTAAAATATCTTTTATCCAGCGACTTAAAGTCTGAGAACCTACAGATTGCTATGGTTTTCTGAGACTGATGAAGAGGGATTCAATGTAATTCCAAAAAATGCTAATTTTACCTATATAAGCTAGCAAGATCTTTCCTTGACATATTTCTGGCCTTTCCTCAAAAAAGGGTAACACTAGAACTGGCTGCAGACAAAAAATCTGAAATCTTTATTTAAATTTTTGAACGTCTCAACATTTTTAATATTAATTTTTAACAGGGCCTGTACCCTGTGTGCAGTTAAGATTATTTATAACTACTGATGTATCCCATGTTATAGAGTATTTCGGCAAGGAAGGTCGCAAATGAAACAGTCCTCTATAAAATCTTTTAATTCTGTCATCTTCTGCAAGATTACTAACCATTAGTAGGGCTAACGCAGATCTACAGGAATTAAGCGTAACATATTGGGATTCTTCTTCAAAAAGTTAATTAAGAAAATATATGATTTTCGGGACCGACGCATTGTTTTATACAATTAATAATAATCATTTTTATTACACTATTGAAACCAACGCTTTAAATAAACATCATATTGTTTTAACGAACTGTCAGACAATGATACCATCATTATCGCTGACGGAGGGACACTTCTCCTTAATCACGCCGTCGGCATAAGATCCCTGCTACTAGGGTAATGGAGGTGTGTATATTGCGATTGCTGGAATGGAAGGAAAAAATAGGGTTTGTATTCGCCTTGAACGTGATAAGGTCAGATATCAAAAGGCTTTTAAAAAGAAGATGCCAGGTTGCGTTGGCCACAAGGGTACAACAACAATGCCCCTTGCTTTATCAGTGATAATTATTCTTAACATCTTTAAGATGACAGAAAATGGGGGAAACGCATAGAAATAAGAATCAGCCCAGGAAATTATAAATGCTAGCAAACAAATCTACTTCAGAAGTACTAAATGCAGTGTCAATTTCCTAGTAAAGGTGTACCCGCTCAGCTAACTCCTATTATATATTAGGGTGTACACGCCTGGATTCTGCATCTGCTGTTATATAAGATTTACGAAACTAGCACCATTGCCATAATTGTTTAGTTATGTCTGTCAAGTGTGGAAACTGAATGCCTCCCATTCAAGAAATGGCTGTCGTGTTGTCAACACGAAGTAAAATTTGACTATTTCTGAGATTCTTTGCAAATACATACTTTCAAACCGAAAAAAGCGAACTTTTTCGTGAGCAGTCCACAACCTGCTGGCCTTCTCTTCTCTACATGCAGCCCCCCACCCCGTAGTTGAGGCATCTGAGAATATTTCTAGTTCATGTGAATCCTTTCTGATCCTACTGAAAGGTCTATGCATTGCACTATACCACCATTTTAGATCAGATTGCAATTATATAGGTAAATTCATAAGTTTGTCATAATTTTGGTCAGATTTTAAATTTAGGTATTTAATTCTTTCAAAAAGTTTCGTATATAACCAACTGTATTCTATTGCGGGACAGATTGAAATTAATAGTCCAACGAATCTTGCAAACTCATGAAGTTTACATCTGTTAAGAGTCGAGAATTTTTGAATTTCTTGTGTAATGCGGTCAATCTTTTTGGCAGGTAACGTGATCTGGAATTTATTAGAATCTAATACGAAGCCTAAGAATGTACATATATTATTTGGTAAGATAAGAGTTATTTTCTTCATTTATGAGAAATCTTAAGGAAGTCCTTTTTTAGTCTTTGTTGTATTTTACAAACATTCCTCAAGACTGTCTCATTAGCCAATAATCATCCAAGTAATTGGTTGAAATAAGTCCAGCTAAACGTAGCAAACGTACTATTGGTTTCATAATTTATGAAATGGTCAGTCGTGATAAACTTATTCAAGTTCTTTAGATTTAAAATAAATTTAAAATAATCGAAATTTACAATTTGGCTTTGGTACTAAAAACACACTAGACAAGAATTGACCTTCCGTAGACTGACATTTAATAATAGCGCCAATAGACAACAGACAGCCAATAGCTTTAATGAAAATATATATATATATATTTCTGAACTGGAATATTCTCTTGAAATTGTAGGCTATGATTGACTTACTGGACAGGTAAACGGGAACCTTTAATGCAAGAAAGTACCAAATAATTATTGGTTATTAATGACCATTGGTCATCAAATAAAGCCAATCTGCCATACTGGAAGAACTAAACTGAAACTATACTAGTTTACCAGGTCTAGCGGCGGTATTGCGTCCGCTGTTGCTGCGAGTGTCTCGATGAGTTTGACTGCCGATTCATGTTCGGAGGGGGCTCCTTCGTCTTCGGATGATTCGACTTCGGATGGTTCCAAGCTGTGTAGACACCCTTCCAGTTTAAATTCTTAGACGTGCTTGCTGTCGCCGGAAACTTCTTGTTACTTGCATTTGTCTGTCACTTAGGTGCTGGAGCCTTTAGCTCAGCACCAGATTTATTAATTGCTTTCGCAGTCTTGGTTGTCTCTGAAAGGTTATTACCAAACAACAAACTGTCTGGCTTGGTGTTATGAAGTTCTTTATTGTACATAGATAATACAGACAAAAAACTTAGATATAGGACATGTACAAAGGCGAGCTTAACCCTAACAAGAGTTTTTTTTTTTTTTTTTTTTTTTTTTTTTCTTGCAAACCTTTGAAGATAGGGATAGCTGATAATAGCTCCTGTTAATAGGAGTTGGTCTTTCATATCTTTCTTCATTGTTGATGGAATGAAATTTCTTCTTATTGCTGAATCGCTATGCTGACAATTATAGCATGCGCTCTGCATCTATAAGCATCTTTACAAGCGCTGAGTCTGCTGAACTATTTGAAATAAGTTTATTTATGGCTTGACCCAGGCATGATATGGCGGTGGCTATCTGTTTTTGTCTAATATCTATGCTTTTATCACGTTTCGCTGTCATATCTGAGATGCCCGCTTTGATTTCGGCATTTAGAGCAGAAGCATTTACCAGTGCACAGTTACTTGGTAACAAGTACTTTTCACTTAACTCTTTTCGGAGTTCTTTTGTCAGCCCGTGTGTGGCAGCATGTTCTAGCCGGACTGTTAAGTCTCTGTGAATTTATTCTCCATAAGTATTAGAAATAGTAGGATCCTCGCCTATATTTCACGTATCTCACTGGCTAGTATTACCTTAGACGACCCGGACGCGTCTCCAGAACCAACATCCTCAATGAGAACTGCGCTAGCACTCGGATCTGCATCGGTAGCAGTGGTGGCAGAAGCAGCGGCTGCGGTACCGATGTTCTCCGCAGCAATATTTGTGGTAAGTTCCGTAGCAGGTACTGGATCGCTTTCAGCGTGAGCGTCAGGTTTGGGAGCAGAATTCCCATCAAGTACGTCACTTTCAGTAATCTTACATCTTTCACTGCCAGCTGTATGATCATATTCTGAACTCGACCGATTTCCCTTTATTAGTTATAAAACAGCCCATAGTACTGTTCGCCAAACTAACATTAAGGGTAGCGCAGTTCCAAAGAAAAGCACGCAAACCCTGGTTGGAGAAAGTTAACTTTAGGGGTAGTACAGTTCCATAGAAAAGTACGCTAACCCCGGTAGGTAAATATCATTTGTTCGGGCAGTACAGTTCCAAAACAAAATACGCAAACCCTGGTAGGTACAAAAATACATTGGGCGGTACAGTTCCAAAGAAAAGTACGCAAGCCCTGTAAGATAAAAGTTAACTCAATGGGTAGTACGATTCCAAAGAAAAGTACGCAAACCCAGTGGAAATAACTCAATCTTTAATTCCTACCTATATTACTATTTTACTTAGGTAGGTACTACCTCACGGTAGGTAGGGAGTTACGGTCACACCCGTAACCGTAAATAGGTTCACTGACGTCTATTTATGCCGCAACACTAAGTTTTATTAGAAATCTAGATAAGAAACAGTACCAGAACAATGTTCGAAACCCTAACGAAAAGGATAGTAACACCACAAATATGAAAGCAAATCCGTCAAGGAATGATTATACAATATTTAACAATAAATGTATACATTCTTACGATAAACTTCAAAAGGCTTAATATCTCAGTTAACCCGTAGGAATAGTATATATGTAGGTACCTAGGTTCTTTGCTGATAAGCACGCATTATGCTTTCGCAACACAACAAAAATACCAACTCGGTAATAACGGTTATGTGCATAGTAAAAACAAAATTATAGTTGACTGACCTTCATTCTCCGAGCAATAAGCATCCAGCGATCAACTCCGACTACGACAACGTCGCTGCACATTTTTCTCCAATCTTTTGAACTTCTCTGAATAGTTTTTCATAATCAGCACTTTCACTTTTGCGCTTAGGCATAATAATTTAACAACTTTTAACACTTTACTACGAGAGATAGAGAGATAAAGACGCGAGACGTGCGTTCGTGGCGAGCACTAAAAAGCGAATGATGCGAGCGGGTAGGTTACCCACAAACGAGATGTCAGAAAATAGTTTTCTTTTATTTGTGTATTTATCTACCCTCAAATTAGTGCGTGAATGGCGTACCACTACGCGGTACTACAAGTGTTTTATACTAATCCCGAGGACAAAGCCTGACTATAATTGATTATAAATTCCAAAAAAATGTTAACCTCACGAGTTATAATTTTGTACTGAAAATTCTATTTATTACTGAGTATAAAACTGAGGATGTCTTTCATGGGGACTTGGGAGTAACAGTTGTGAGCGTGTTTTTTTGGATTTTGTTTTAAAAATATTGAAATCATAATAAAGAAGTTTCTTAACTTGTATGTATGTACATGTTTATTCAAAAAAACTTATTTGAGATAGCAAATAATTCCCTAAATTATTTTACATCTATATTTTTAAAATCTAAATGAACATCTATTTCGTTACTCGTATATTATGAAAATGACACATGACAAAGGAACTATTGATGTAGACTTGAGATGTTTTATGATTCTCATAATAATAATGCACTAGCCAATTGCAATAATGGCTAAACTAATTATTGATTATGGTACTTAAACACTATTTCACAATCAGCGATAGCATACATTCCATTATATTATTTGGTGATACATTACCTTTCCGCTAATTTTACACGTGACAGCTTAACCGGCGCACTTTTTGTTTAATTATAATTTCGTTTATTGATTACAGTCCAAAGCATCAAAGAGCCTTATCGTTTCGTCACGTGTAAAATTAGTATAAATAAATGCATTCCTATTGCATTTTCTACAATTTCTAGAAATCTAGCAACGTTAAGCTCTCTTTTTGTTCACACTTTGCATACCTAATCGATTTCACTATGGTTTTTGACTTAGGACTATAGGTACCTAGGTCATTTTACTTTTTTTCAACTATTTGGTAGTAAATTGCTAATTTGGGGGTCTTTTGCCCCTGCTGAACGAAGAGAATAAAGTATATTAATAATGTATTATTAGGTTTGAACTTCGAACATTGTATTGAATACATGCATATAGGGTGCCCCAGAAAATGTGTATTATGCCGTACAGGGGTCATCATCCACAAATTAGGTATATAACCAAGGTACAAAACCCGATGACATTCTGCAGTTTGCTCGTTTAATATTAGACTGTTAGGGTTGGCACAAAGTCCAAAAACTGCACATCAAACGGTTGGTACTTCAAATTATTTTACAGAAAAGACATTGGTAGTAATTTTTTTTTACTTTAATGGGTAGAATCACCTCTTTTGGATTAGTAAGCATACATTATTCGAATACACCCTGTATACAATTTTGAGTAGTATAAAATTTATGCAGACTGTAGACACAGATGTTATCCAAAACAAATCTATAGCAAATACACTCTAAAGCTAGATAACCATATCCGCCATCGTCACATGGTTCGAAAATCGATATTTTATTAATTCTCATACGAATGATCTTTCATAGTCGAAAAACATAAAAGTGTGTTCATAGATTATTTTAGATTTAGCACTAGATAAAAATCATTTAGTTTTCAAAACATACAAACTGATTAAACAAAATTCAAGAAAATAACTTATAGCATTAACGACTTTGAGATACAAATAACTAGGTACCTAAACACATGTAGCATTTCATTTAAATCTAGTTACTTGACTGTTAAGATGACAACACCGTATTAATAATATTTTTCAATGAATGTGCGTGTAATAATATAATCATCATATTTAAAGTCATTTGTTTTAGCTTAATGCCAGAAAAAGTAGTTTTTAAATCATAATGTCTTATTAAGAATATTAATATGGAAAATAACTACATAATCATAACGGGAAGCTTCATAGAGAGGAAGTTTAAATAATATAGATTTTATGAACTATTTTATTATTATACCTATCTTTATATATATTGTTGTAACTGAGCTTTATTCTATTTCAATTGTTATCCCTTTTGCTATATGCTGTGCAATCAGTCTAACGGTAACTTACATATTGGCAGTGTATGATTTTTATATGGAAGGAACACAAAACGAGAGCCTAATATACACTTAAACATATTTGGCCAATATTTTAAAGTGAATTTTAAATTAACCAAGATAACTTCGATATGACCCGATTAAAAATAAAACTAATCCGCAATGCCTTTGGTGTTACCAACGTCAAAAGGCGACGGTAACCGCTTTCCATCAACATATCTGATCTTTTCAAATATCATAAATAATGCATTTCTTTTACAAATGAATTAACTTTAGAATAGATTTGAATAAAACGTTCACCCTTTATATTTTAACTTCACTCGACATGTTTATTACTCAACTAGGAACCCCCATAGGATCATAACCATTGAGAGCGTATTTCCATTGACCGACATGAACAAGCTATTTATTTTGACATTTTGACCACATGTCCCACATTATTAACTCGATTTTCCGGCTGACTTGAAGTAGAAAATGCCGCCGTATCAGACTCGACTGACCCAAAAACTCGATCCAGTGTATCAACAGCGAAGCCGCAAGAGCTGGGATTACAAGACATGAATTTACGGCTCACCGGTGTTCTTGGTCTAGAAAACTTTGGTACCAGCTAGTTAAAGTAAAAGTTTGTATGAGCTGGCAAACCCTACTGATCCGTTACGTAATGACTGGGAATCTAGACACAATAGAAAATATATTGTGGCTCGACTGGACAAGTCAACTGGCTGACACTAACAAAATTGTAATGAATGGGAAACTACTAATTTTAACTAAAGTTTCTAAAACTTGAAAAGGGGGACTAAAATCGATTTAAGCATTCCCATTGTTAAATTTCAGTTGTTTTGGATATGGCAATTGTCTCGTTGCAAGCAGACCATGGGTTAAACAGACACTAGAAGGCGGGATGACAGATTAACTTGCCATCTAAATCACGGAACCGCCTGGATAAAAGCTACAAGTGTTGAAGATGTTGATCGGCTTACCGTTAGGAAAGAGTTAGTAACATTTTCGTGACAGTTTTAGTAAACACGGGCTATAAAATTCAAATTATCTCGGCCCAACTTACACTGTCCAAATCTTCGAATTGATTTCAATTTGGTTTTAAGCTTTCAGCTTTCTTTGCCACGGATGTTGATGATGCCAACACTAGGCTTATGCAAGTTTTTATAGTTTTTACGGGTCTTTACCGCGTTTACCTTTTTTATTATTTTCCCGACGTTTCGACTGTATTGCAACAGTCGTGGTAAAGGGATGACAATAATGTTAACTGATCGCGAAAGTTTGAAAAATACTGTCATTAAAGTTTCAAGGAAGAGGAAGATAAAAAAAATTAAGAGGCTGTAAAATGCAGAATTATTAATCACATAATAAGTATGCATGTTTATGTTAATAAACAAGCCAAAAAATAGGGGTCAGACAAATCTGGCTAAGTATCAAGCAACATTCTTAATCGTTTTTTTGGAAAATATCTGGATATTTCAAAACTGTTTGGCTATAAAATTTACGCAAACACGTAGGCTACACTTTTTACAAGCATTTTTCAATCTTCGCCCAACGGTTGTCTGTGTGTCTGTCGTAATATGCGTGATTATTTATTTGGTTGTTTTTTTTTTATTAGTCTCATAAATATTCGTAGTTGATTTAAACTTTCTTCTCGAAGTCCGATTGAGCTCTGAACGCGTGGGTATTTTGTGATACCATGATGCCATGAAAACAATACCATGATGTCAATAAAATTAATAAAACTTTGTAATATGGTGTTTTAAAACGAATCCCTACGCCGCTGATTTATTGATCACATGCAATTGTCAGTCATTAAAATTATAATAACTACCAAAACAACTTAATAAATATTTATGTGACATAAAAAAAATCCCAACCGAATATATAAATAATCACGCAAATCGACAGTATGCGGTGTACATGCTTGTAAGTATATATGAAAAATACGTTAAGAATTGAGAACCTACTTTTTCTTTTATTAAAGTAATTAAAGCCGGTTCAAAACTATTTAATTTATTATAATATTGAAACACCCATCGAAATTCGTTAATGAGTTTAGATTGACACACAGCGACTTAGATTAGAGGCGACATTGATTCGGCAATGGAACGCGACAGGTTATGATAATAAAGTAATTCCAACGTTCTTGCTAACGATCGATATTATGAGAGTTTCTGATGAAATGTTATGTTTATTGAGTAGCTTTTGGGAATGAATTGAATTGGAGATATTACTAGCACCAAATATTATAGCAGAAATACGATCATTACTTTGAAAGTTATTATCTACAGCAGGCTTAACAAGAACACGGAGACAACTACTAACACGGGGCGGGATTTGTCAATAGAAGAGAAGACAAATTAACTTGTTTTATTCTTAGATCGGTTTTATTGCGACACGTCACTAGAGGGCGCTGCAATCGATGATGTAATGTGAAACGGCGTAATTGGTCACCATGCGGTATTTGTAATAGTTTGAAATTAGTTTTACAAAAAGGTTCTAGATAGGTTTAACGCCACGCGTCACTAAGACCTGAATTCATTGTCAAATAGGGGACTGTTCAGGCGCTAAGTAAAAATTCAAGTGCGAATTTAACCTTTATGCACCCAGCCATTAGGCAAATGCTGAATGATGGATTTTGGGGGACTGTTCAACCCCCGACTATGAATTCAGGCTTAAGAAACACTAACTTGTTTCGGTATGAGTTGACTGACAACCACGGTCTGAAAGTTTGTTTTAGTTTTCACGCTATAACTTTTTTGTTGAAACGATGCAAACAAACCTACGGGCCACCTGATGGAAAGCGGTTAACATTAACATCGCTATTAACATCTTCCACACCTGTGGCATTACTGGTGCGTTGGCTGATCTGAAGGACTCTTTTATTTAAGCGGGTCTTGCCATATTCTATAAACTATCATGGTTATGAACATAATTTGAAAATTATTCGCTGTTTACAAGAACAGATAAATCCAGATGATGTACAGCCGATAATTACTACGGCCATGTTTGTTAAGGTTTGCAGGGGCCTAACCATCGACCTTTATTGCGATTTAATTCAGGCAACTATGCCAAATCCCGCTTTGCGTATGATAAAGCTTTAACAACGCCATAGTTAGTCCTCAATCGCAAAGCGGAAAGTGACATCTTTGCCTGAACTGACTTGCTATAAGATTTCATGGTTAGGCTCCTGCGGAGCGATCACATTAATTTCCCGTGGCTGGTATCATGGGATGGGATGAATCGTATCACGCTAATCTGTAGCTGAACAAAAATATTGCGAATGAACAAAATTGGTTTCATATTGGACGTTCCCTTTTTTGGATGGATGGGTCATTAAACTAAGGAACTAGTGTCAAAATTGATTACCATCTCGATAGCCATGAGTTAGTGTGATCGCCCCGCTGGTCTAGGTACTCGGTCGTTTCCGTGAAACTACACACCCAAAACGTGGCAAAGTAACCTGAACGCGTAATTCATAAGTCAAGTTTAAATCTATTGAACTGCTGGTAGGTATCTTTGTCTAATTAACTTTTGAGGTAATTAATGTTCTTGTATTTTAATGTTGATGAGTGCAGATGTCTCGCTCAATTGACAATTAGGGTCAGCATCGACCTAAGCGGAGCGGAGAAGTAAAATTAATCAATAGGATCGTGTAAAACAATAACATCACTTCATCTACGCGCGATTTTATTTACTCGATTTTTACCGCGACACGTATGCGTTTGGTGTAAGATGTTATTTGTTTGTTACCTTTTTTCCTTCAAAACGACTTAACCGATTGTAATACGGTTTTTTCGCTATATAATTCTCTTGAAGTCATACAAAAGCATAACGTCAAGGGAAATATATTTTGACGCCACACGTCACTAGGGGTCGCTCCAATACTAATTACTTATACAAGTCGGGGTTTTATACATTAAGTACGAATTTACTAGTATTATCTTCTCTCCACTCATCTTTGATGAATACCGGACCTAAAATAAGATTGAGACAGGTCACATTAAAACTGCGTCGCCGTAAGAGACTTGGTTAGATCAAGTTTGCAACATTCTGAACACAAAAGGTGACATTATTAGGAAACAAGTGTTGGAACAGTTTTGTGACAATCTTTGATGAACATAGGACCATAATACATTTAACAATATCCACGAACGCAAGCTGTAACTCTTGGTTACGATAACAAATGGTGTATAAAAACATTTGTCAAAATGAATAGACAAAAATCGAAATATAGCTGTTTAAACGCTCGTTTTCGTTAACTGTTAAACTAAAATTAATTAATAACATTTCATAAAGGCGTTTAAAAAGAAAAATAAACTAATTATGGTTTCATACAAACACCACACAAGAGACAATTTAAATAGCCTGGCAGAAGTTAGCATGGTTGATAAATTCGTATAGTAAATAACTATTTAGTCGTTAATAACTTATTAATATAGTTAATAACTTAAATAGCGTACTATAAACACTTTTTACGGCAGTTATCATTTTATATAATTTTTAAAGCTAGCTACAGACACGCGCCAAGAACGGGCATGGCGAGAAAATGTATTTTTCTTAGGGCGTGAGCCTAGAGAAGGCTTTACTGAATAGTTTTCAATAACTATCACGCTATTTCAATGGTACAAATTACATTTCAATAACATTACTGCATAGCTGCATACTCATAAAACAAGTATTCGTTTTTATGACTTTCATCATAATTATTTCCAAATTGCAATGTATGTAATGTTCCCAAAGTCATAAGTTTTTTTTTGTACTAATTATACACACGAGTTCACTATTGTAGTTGGTGTAAATAACTATCAACATAAAAACATAAAACCTTGATGTATAATCACCATTTGCTTCTTCTTTTACATATTTTCTCGTACTTCTCCGTATTTCTCAATACAATATTTAATACATACATATGAAATCCTTAGGACTATCCAAGGCATGTTAATTCAAAAATCGATATAAGTGTATATTTCGACTACGGCATGCCAACAAGTGCTAAATTATTCTCTACATTTTATACTTGAATATTGATCTAGCGTTTTAATAACGTATGAGAACTGACTACTTAAGGCAAAAAACTGGTACTTATCTAACACACGGTGACGTGAGGTAGACCGATATCAAATAAGAAATTACTTAAAACATAATGTGTAATCCTAAACGTCGGTATAATACTGCTTAGCCTACATTAAGTTGCATATTTTTACAGCGTTATTACAAAAACTCTGTCTTAATGTACCACTTGCAATTAAACTATGTGTATAATTTTAGTACATAATGACACAAAGTTTTGTAATAGACAGTAAGACTTATATAGATGTCAATAATAAATGATATCATTTTATAGACTTACATAATATTAGATACATAAACAAACACGTGACTATGTGTCCACACAGACGACATATTATGAATGATGAAATATTTGTTAATTTATTATGATAGTGTTTTTTCAATATCAGAATAAATAGCGCTCTATTTAGAAATGTTTACTAGAACGAGATGATAGAATGACGTGGCTACTTACATCTAAACAATTATAAATGAGAACATTATTTCCCTATAACAATGATGAGGTAGTTCAGAGTTGCGTGAGAGAGCGGCGACCCCTCCTCCCGTCTCGCCCCGTTCTCGCCATCAGTCATACTTTCCTTTACAATTCCAACTATCATATTACTAAGCCTACAAAAAATATTTCTCCTACACCTTTATTTTAAATAAGTTTATCATCGACCATCAAACGATATTTTAACAATATTCTGTATACACCTTACAGAAATATTTTATGGTCCACTAAGAAATGTTAAATAAAAGTGGAAGTTACTTCTATTTTTCAACTTTTGTGATGTTAGACTAAAATCCAAGTTCAATCTTGTGCAAGAGGCGACGCAGAGAGAGTGCGTCGCGATAATTAATCCTGATGAAGACTCTCGGTACGAGTCGAAACAGTCGGTGCCTTTACCGATCGTGCGGTTCGTGAATATTTCAGTTTAAACTAACTTATACAGTCCATTTCAAAAGTCCCTCCAAAACAAGAAAACGAGAAATCCCTTAGCCTAATTTCGTAAACCATTTACTAACCAGCGCGTGCGCTCGCTTTTTTATATCACAGCCAAATCGGCCGCCGTCCTCTTCGCACACTAGAATACCTCTTCTTTTATTAAATCGGGTAAAAATGCCCGAACTCGCTCATTGCATACGCTCAAAAGTTTTACCGTTAATAATTGCAGTGCAGTTATGTTTATTTACAACTATTTTTGTCTCAAAGCAGTCACAAAATGCAATAATTTTTCATTGTTACTCAAGCTGTAATGCGTTTCTACTTTCTGACGCATGATACGATTTGAAACTCTAAGTCCGTATTTTTCTAAATAGCGTATGCAAAAGTATTGAGCGAACAATGCAAACTTTAAGACTTAATAAATATTATGAATAAATATTTACGTATATTGAGAGAGTTACTAACAAGCCCGGCTTCCAACTCACACCCAACATTCTTGACAATTAATATTGGCGTAGTATTGAATTAGCGTTTCTAGACATTTTTGGCCGTTTTCGGCATATCTCACGCCATTATTTCTTGCCATTTTCGGCGTGAGTCTGGCGCCGGCTTTTACTACTTCTTCTAGCATCTTAGCATAATTTCGAATATACAATCTTACTTTATGATATCCATATTGCGTATAACTTAACGTTTCCAGTGTATTACATCACTCCTCAATGCAACTCGGCTATCAGTCTTGGGACAACCTCATCTCCCGCTGATAGGTAAGGAACAATTCAAAGACCAGGGCGTCTAGACAAATACTACTTTCTGTTGGCGTTAACGTTTGCGTAAAGATTTAATTATATGGAAATGACATCAGCTTTGGAAAAGTCACGTGACTACTGCCAACATTTTCCTTGATAAATTTGCGTTAGCGTGAAAGGAAAACTAAACGTGAGATATTTGTCTACCAGTTTCTGTTGTTGTTAACGCTTGAGGAAAGATTGAACTGTATGGAAATGACATTAGCTTTTGAGATGTAACGTGACTGCTGCAAAGTTTTTCCTTGACCAAATTGCGTAAGCGTGAAAGGAAAGGCGTGAGGTATTTGTCTAAACCCCAGAATAATTAAAAGGTCTATTCACACGTGCCGTGGATTTGGACCTTGTTTGTATGACGATAGTGGAATCCAGTTTTTCGTAAAACATCGACCCAATATAAAAAGACCCCGATGGCGCGGCGGGCGAGTAGACAGACAGCTGCGACGCTCAATTCCCGCTGTGGGGCAAATGTTTGCATGCTCTGCAAATATTTGTTCCGGGACTGGATGATGTGGTACCACGGTACTCATAGTTCCTGATCCTCACGATATAGGGAATCCTAATGTGGGAACAGGACTACGTATGTTTGTGTTGAGTGTTTTTTGTTTAATCTTCAACTCTATCACCTTACAAATAAAGTTCGAACTGGCACGTGTCGATAGACATTTACAAGAAAACTATGCAAGTATTCGAAGAACTTATTATTAGGTATAGAGAAATGGAATAAGAACCTCACAGTAACCAACTTCAACAATCTGCAAAGCTATCAAAAAGCTACTTTTTCCCATTATATATGGTTCACTCCTATTTCATTGGGTTACCCGTGGTACCATTATGGGTAAAAAACCAAGGGCACAACGGGCAACGGAAATCTAGTCTCTATTACCCGTGGTTCCATAATCGGTAAAGCCCCATAGTTCCACGGGTAATAAACAGCAAATTTAACCCGTGGTAAAATAATGTATCAAATTTCAATAGTACCAAGAATTAAAGCATTTATTACCCGCTAAGGAATCTTGGTGCCTTTGATCTAATCATCACCCTTGGTGCCTTTGAGTGAGATCCGTTATGGGACCACGAGTAATACATTGTAGTTAATTCAACATGAGTTGGATTCAAATCTTTAACTCCACTAAAGGTCATATTGTAAAACGGGAATACTGACCTATTGTTCGATTGGCACCACACTTAGGCTGAATGTAGGATCATCCAAATAACCAAGCAGAGTTTGTTGCCTGATACTTCTCGACTTGGTCGCGCGTGAAGAATCGCTGTAAATCCTACTAATATTATACATGTGAAAGTTTGTGAGGATGTTTGTTACTCTTTTACGCAAAAACTACTGAACGGATTTTGATGAAACTTTATAGTCATATAGCTTATACATCAGAATAACACATAGGCTACTTTTTATCCGGGTAAAACGCGGGCGAAGCCGTGGGCAGAAGCTAGTTCACTATAAAATAATAAATTCACGTAGTTTTGAAGCTGACGTTTCTATATGATCCTTATGATTTCAATGAATAAAAACCTATTGACTTTACTTAACTTTGACGGCACCGAGCTAGTGTCGCAATCACTCGCCCCGATGAAGACTCTCGGAATGAATCGAAACGAAGTCAATGCCTTTATAGATTTTAAGATACATGAAAATTCCCGTTTTACAATCTGAACAATCTACTCGTAATTCAAGATATTTTTTGGAATAAAATCCACTACGATCCACTCCTATATCATTGCTGAAGCTAAACGTCCTAAATGATCACGTTCTAGAACCGACCTTATATCCGGGCGGATTCGGTCTACAGTGTCTGTGGCGATTTGGACGAGTTCCGCCTCAGCCGCCGCCTGACGGGCCATTGTCAGTTGTTCTTGTCGATGTTGTGGAAGGCCCACTGGAAGGACGTCGTCCACGCTTTCTTGAGCGCCTCGTCGAACTTCCGCCGGAAATGCTTCATCGCTTGCTCCTCGGATAGGTCCATTGCCTGGAAATGGTTTTATGGTGAGAAGAATGGAGTATCTTGTAGGTACTTATGTTTCAGCCAAAATAATCGTGATTCTTAAATCATTCATACTGCGTAGAAATCGGTGCCTTTAAAATTCATTTTTTACTTTTTATTATTAATTAATTAATACCCAACAGAGACGCACATAGGCCTAACCCCACACTAAGATTCCCTGTTTCGTGGGTATCATGAGCTACGAGAACCGTGGAACCACAACACCCAGGCCCGGAACTAATATCTGCAGAACATGCAAACATGCTCCGCAGCGGGAATCGAACCCGCACCTCATGCGTCGCAGCCGACTATTCGCCCGCATCAAATCAAGGTCGTCATAAAACATTGAAAAAATATTTTTTTCAGTAAAAATTACCGACCGAATACAAAATAATAACCGACTTTAAATAACGACTTTAATTAAGTTGATTATAAGTGCAATATAAAATTTCATCCCCTTTTTTACCCTTAGGAATGAATCCTACTAATATTATAAACGCGAAAGTTTGTGAGGATGGATGTTTGTTACTCCTTCACGCAAAAACTACTGAACGGATTTTGATGAAGCTTTACAGTAATATAGCTTATACACCAGAATATCTCACAGGCTACTTTTTTATTCGGGTACTACGCGGGCAAAGCCGTCGGCAGAAGCTAGTTTTTTTATAAAATTTATATGATACCTCCCAAGTATACCTCTCCATAAAAAAAAATCATAAAAACCGGTTCACAATTGGCGAAGATCGCGTAACATACACACAAATACATACAAACGAATTGAGAACCTCCTATTCATATTGTAAAAACGGGAATTTTCACGTACTGCACTATCGGTGAAGGCACCGACTAAGTTTCGACTCATTCCGAGAGTCTTCATCAGGGTGAGTGGTTGCGACTTTCTCCTTCCGCGTCGCGCCGTGCACTACAAGACTACAAGGAGAACCTCCTCCATTTTGTATCTGATAAGTATGTGATAAAATGAATGAGATTGACTTACGAGTGTTTCTCTGAGGAACTGCAAGTCCTTCTCGGAACTGAGCTCGGGCAGGCCCGTCGAGATCATCATCGAGAACAGAGATATAATCAGGTGGCCGTGGTTACGAAGGATCTTGAATGCCTGCAACATAAATCAATAAATAATGTTAGACATTTTTCACACAGCATCATCTAGCCCCAACGCGCAGTTAGCCCCGAAAGGCGTCATATTGAACCACACTGTTCTGTCAACACATCAGTCTTTAAGGACTAATGTTGGCAAACGCGTGCATTGTCATTGTCATTGCGTCATGTTGCCTGCTGTGCTCTGATTGGTTGAAACTACAGTTTCGACCAATCAGAGCACAGCAGGCGTGGCGGGACTCGCACGACAGTTGACAGAATTGTTTCCTAGCAAATTATCAGACACTGCGTCTCTTGAGGCTGTCTACTTTATGTCTAGCCCCAACCAGACTAAGCAAAGTTTGTATTATGGGAACTACATGACTGATATACTACTTATATACGTTTTTGTAAATAATACATATCACACATAGTAAACACCCAGATCCAAGAAAAATATACAAATAATATAAAGTTCCTTATAATTTTATAGAACTTTTATAGAATAATAATAATAAGAATAATAACTATCAATAATGCACCTTTTTAATATTATTTGTACAAAGAGACTCTTGCTATGCGCTTTTGCCCCAGTAATGCCTAACAAAGGGCCAGATACTAAGTCTGAGATACTGAATATATGTGTGGAATAATAATAATGGTTGACATTTTTCACTCAGCATCATCAAAATGAATGAAAATACTTAATTGCACATTAAAACTTAATCGGTCTCATTACGAAACGTGGTCTAAACTCGAGTTGAACTCAAGTTCTGTCATATCCACTAAACCAAGGTTTAAATATACCTTATCGAAAAAAGAGTACTATTGCAAAGTTACTAAGGTCTAGAGTTTAAAGATAAAATAAAATCGCGGGATGAGCATTTCATTTAAAAACACTTCTAAACCAAAATAAAAAAGAAACACATCATTTTGATTGGCTAGCAAAAGAAAATAGGTTCTCAAAAAGAGGTTGAGTTATGATAGATATAAACTAGGTGACCGCCTGGTTTATCTTTTAGCAGTTTTTATCATCAAATTTTTTTTGAAACGTCAAATAAACTGTCGGCAATTTTATTTTAACATTCAATTTAAACCTTATATGCTTTGTTATAACAATTTGTCTTGAAAAATCAGGATTCAAAAGCCTGGTCTAACTTTGAGAGATAAACTACCGATTTAGACCACGTTTCGTAATGAGACCGATATCTAAAAGTACAATTTCCCTTTAACAATCCGACATCCAACTGGACCCTTCGAAGCATGGAAGGGCTCATTTCAAAATTACCGGTCATCCATACAAATGACATGGCGGAACAAACCTACGTGATATAAACGAACCTTATCACAATACTCCTTCCTCCAAATAGTGAAGTCCAAATCTTTGTCTCCCGACCCCCGCTGGCCCTCCTTGATGATGTGTATGAAATCGCGGGTCAGCACGAACGGCTGCCATTCGCGTCGGAAGCCGTACTTGTGCTTGAAATGGCCGAGGAAATGGCCAAAATCTATGTGGAATAACTGCAAAAGAAGCATTTATTTATGATAATAAGCTTTTACGAAATCTATAACTGATTTACTCTTTCGATGGGTATTTTAAAAATGTAATTTTATTTTTTTCAAGTAGCGGGTCTAATTAATTTAGTCTTAGCTAACCGAAAACTACTTTTTTTCAATCTTTGAATGCAGTTCTACAATTTAAATTAAGAGATTTGGCAAAAAAGTCGTGTTTCCGAATAGTATGATTATGCAACCAATGTCCGACCATCTCGCGGCTTGGGACGGCGCGTCAGTCACCAGCGAGCTTCAAAGGCGGCAGCACGTGCGGTTCCAGTATTTGGAAGTATGATAGAGCTTTTAACACCCCCAGATGTCACATTTCATAGCAGTACGTATTTAGTTGGATTTTATCATCCCATTTTTATGTCAATCTGCAGTGATTAATTAAGTTACAGTTATTATTTTTTAAGAAGACAGGGCGCTATGGCGCTCATTAGGGGAAGCATATGTCCAGCAGTGGACTAATATAGGATGTTGATGAATGAATGAATTAAGTTACGATAATTGCATGTCCTATAAGATACTAATTAACTTTTTAATATATTTTGTCCTCTGCTGTCATTAAACAACCGAACTTTTAAACAATTTAAAACACTTTTATTTTATTTTCGGAAATATGAACAATTTCACGATGACACTATGCATTTTTTATACATAACTGTTGTAACAACTCTAGATAAATATCACTATTGGGCGTTCGTATTTCTGTTAACAGATGAAATATGGCGAAAGCATCTACTTTAAATCGTAGTACTGTACTCGTAAAATTAAAGAGTCTCCATTAAGTAAAACTTCAATATCTAGAGTATCCGTACTTCATGTAGCATGGCCGCGGGACACACTGTACTTGGATATGCGTGTATCCTTCTTATAAGTCTTACCTGTCCATTTTTCTTCACCATAATATTATCGGGATGCCTGTCAGCGATGCCTAGTACGTAGGTCGCGACGCAGTACCCTGCGCAACTCATCTTAAACTCGTGAACCCGTTTATCGAACACATCCAGTTCATTATCAGCCTGCTTACGCAGCCATTCTGCAATCACAAGTTTATCATTTCATTCAATATATTAGTCTTTTCAAACTTTCGCAACCAGTTAATATAATTAGTTTTTTTACAAGTCTTTATCGCGTTTTCCTTTTATTTTTCGACGTTTCGACTGCGTTGCAACAGCCGCGGTCACGAGATAACTGGAGTAACACGATAATAACCCGTGAAAACATATAATTCAATTTAATGAATAAATAAATAAATAATGCTGGACAATCCACACAGCATCATCTAGCCCCAAGCTAAGCAGAGCTTGTGTTATGGGTACTAGATAACTGATATACTTAATACAATACATTACATAGATAGATATTTTTTTATTATACATAGAAAATACCCAGAACACCCGGAAGAAATATTTGCAGATCGTACAAATATTTGTCCCAGGGCGGGAAACGAACCCGCAACCTCCTGTGTAGCAGGCGGACCTTCGCCCACCGCGCCACATCGGTCGGGAATATGCCTGTATATTAAACAGGACGTGGCATAATAATGGGACTCTCAAATAAAGTACTTTATTTTTTTTCACCCCTGCAACGACCGATCCATTCAAATACGATAAATCCGTTTCAGAGGTAAACGGTATATTATTATACAGACACAAGCAAACGGATATTATGGGCTCATGTGGTCGGTAATGAGGCGATTCTATAATAGTTAAATTAAAGTTATTAATTCATTAAACATGTAGGATAACAGATTCTAATTTAAACAAAGTCGCTACATCTTTTATGTGGAGTAAGGGTAAGTTGTAATTAAAACAAAGTCGCTACATCGTTTATGTGGAGTGAGGGTAAGTTCTAATAAAAACAAAGTCGCTACATCTTTTATGTGGAGTGAGGGTAGGTTCTAATAAAAACAAAGTCGCTACATCTTTTATGTGGAGTGAGGGTAAGTTCTAATAAAAACAAAGTCGCTACATCTTTTATGTGGAGTGAGGGTAAGTTCCAATAAAACCAAAGTCGCTACATCTTTTATATGGTGTGAGAGTAAGTTCTAATTAAAACAAAGTCGCTACATCTTTTATGTGGAGTGAGGGTAAGTTACTTACGCAACAGGCTGTCTTTGCTCATAGTCGAGGTGGCGGTGAACATCGCGCTCTGTTTCTGAATATTGGCGACAGTTTGAGCGTCTTCCACAACTTCTATCATGCCCACCGAATCCTCCATAGATATGCAGGTGTACGGGTTCAATCTAAAATAATAATATCAAACCATTAAATTAAATTTAAAAAATAACATATTATTAAAATCACTCACTGAGATATATACAGGGAGGCAAGGGACCGCGCAGAACTTTTGAACGGAAGTTGTGCGTTCGAACTGCGGCGTGCAACGGTAGATTATTCATTAAACAAATGCTGGTCTCTACCCTAGGAGGCCTATACCCAGCAGTGGGTGATTCCGGGCTGAAACCACCCACTATTACATATAGTGGGTCTGGGTGTTGTGGTCGTAGTTCCTGATACCCACGATACAGGGAACCCTAGTGTGGGTGAGGACTATGTATGTAACTATTGAGAGTAAAAAGGAGTCGAAAGCGAAAGGAGGCATACATCCAGCAGTGGGTGATTACAGGCTGAAATATAAACAAAGATGGAAATTCTTTTTTGCACAACTAAAAAGTACTGTACATAGACAAACTTAATGCTAGATAGCATTCTCTTCCAGCTAACCTTTGTGTAAAATGGAAAACAGTCTTAAGGTAGTGCATGAATAACAACAAAAGTTATAAATAAGATAGATAGATAGATAGAAAATCGTTTATTGCACACCAAATAACACATCAGCTTAGCTAAGTACTACAAACTTTGACAATGTTGTATAATAGGCGGTCTTATCACTAAATAGCGATCTCTACCAGACAACCTTTGGATGGAAATTATATACTAGAGCTATCCTACTAATATTATAAATGTGAAAGTTTGTGAGGATGTTTGTTACTCTTTCACGCAGAAACTACTGAACGGATTTTTATGAAACTTTACAGTAATATAGCTTATACATCAGAATAACACATATGCTACTTTTACTCCCACGCGGGCGAAGCCGTGGGCAGAAGCTAGTTTATTAGTAAAACACAAAAACTATTCCCGAGATACACACAATAACATATATCTACCTGGAATGATGGTGGTATCATGAGGCGTCTCACCTGAAGTCGTATCCCTCGCTCTTCCACAGGCGGTCCATGATCCTCAGCATCTGCAGCGTGAACATGTCCTGCCGCAGATCGTCGCCCACCTTCAGGATGATTCGGATGTCTTTCCCATTAGGGTCCACGTTCTCGAAGTCGAGCAGCAGCGGTCGCATCTTGCTGTCCATCACTCGACATTCGTCAGGCCTGGAATGTTATAAAAGCTATAGACCGAGCGAACATCAAGGGTAAGCAGACGCACAGCTCAGGGTGTCTAGACAAAATACCACTTTCTGTTGGCGTTAACACCTGCGGAAAGATTGAATTATAAAAGACATTAGCTGTGGAAATGCCCTTTTACTGCTGCCAAGTTTTACCTTAATAAATTTGCGTTAGCGTGAAAGGAATACTAAGCATGTGGTATTTGTCTAGACCCCAGTATCATCCATATCTTGTCAGTATACCGCTCACGCACTAAGCGAATCGGTTCCACATTTAAATTGAGAACGGCGAAGGGATGGAACACCCTACCATTAATCCTGTCTTTCGTGTAAAATACAATCTTCAAGGTAAGAGTGATTAGGTAACTTTTACACCTTTATGCTGCATCGTCGGCAATATCACCATTAGGTGAGATTATGACCAAATGAAAGTTTATTATTGATAAAAAAAAATCCGTAAGTCTACTTGGACATTCCGGCGGCTTTGGCCGAACTGTTTATTCAGACTTGATGAAACTTGGTATGTGTATGTATGTATGTTTGTCTGTGGGGTCGCAAGATCTCAATTCATAGATAAAGAAATAATTGTATTTGTCCTCCATATCTTTCTTTGTATACTACTAAGAGGCAATAACTAACTACTAACTGTTGTATCTAGGCACTTGATGTTAAAAATATGATATTTTTTGACACCCACTTATTCTATATGTGTAACCTTACTCAAAAATAGTTAATCCAAAATACATTTTTTTGTAATTAATAATAACACGAAACTTAGTCGATATTTTGAGCACCGATAGTAGTGGCAATTCGCTTGGCGGCACGGCACAAAGGACGCGGCGGCGCCTTGTCGGTTCATCCATCAGTCCACGTGGAGTTTGAACAGTCACATGTCACCGCAGACCAATAACATGTGTTTACGCAGTTAGGTAAACCCCGCCACTTTTGTGTGATCGCTCGCACGAAATTTATCAGTTGCCTCGGTCGAGCCGTCGCGAGCGCTGCTTATTACCGTTAAAAACTTTATCGATTTACTGTCGACATGAGTGCCCGGTATTCCTACAGCGACTTTGAGTTCTTGCACATGGTGCTCCTCTACATTGCAGCTGGTGATAATTTGAGTGTAGCAATATCTTGGCCCGCCAGGAATCCAGACGTGACTCCACTTGACTTTTGTGGTCGGAAGTGAAACGTTTATACGGAGGAAGCACGTATTCGTAAACAAAACAAAATTGAACAAGCTTTTGAGGGCTGTAAAGTGATAGAGACACGTTATCTAAAATCAGTTGTGCATTAAATGAGGTGGTCGTCATTTTGAACAATTATTAAAGTACAGGTGAACTAGAATGTGCACAGGGACACAATCTGTAAGTCAATTCATAATCATGTTGATTTTAATTATTGTAAGTAGCTTTTGATTTTTAAAAACATCAAAAGTAGCATAAGTAGGTAAGTACTTTCTGACGGTAAGTACGAGTATGAAGGAAAAATTGGATTCACTGATTTCGAAAAAATAGGTAGACTAGGTTGAAACTAGGTAGGCAGGATAAATGATCACACGCAGCCGCGCTCCGCGCTCAGCTGTTTGGTCGCGGGGTCACTGTCCGTCCGCGTGTAGCGCCCGCTCCGCGGCGCCGTCAGTCTACAAGGTCGTTGCGCTCTGCGGCCCTACCAAGTGTTCAGCTCACTTTTTATAATTATTTTCGATATTCAGTTCCGTATGAAATACTAATTAAATTCGAAAATTAAACCAACGACAAACACGTTTCAGTTTTTGGGCGCCGGCTTTAAACTGACCAAAAAATATCGGTATATAAGTTAATGTTTTATTTGTAAATAATATTGTACTATCGTCAGCAAATAATGTCATATCATTGCCAATAATTGAAGTTCATATGGAAGATCATTGATGTACATAATAAAGAGTAATGGACCCAACACACTTCCTTGGGGAACCCCATGACAGTTCCTAAATCAGAAGTACGGGGAGTGGGCGTGGGTGTGCATGTATTTGCTTTTTGTGGCTTTGGTATCACTGCGGCCGTCACAGGCCTTTTGTGATCGGGGGGTGCATGTAACTTACTTTATCCGCTTACAGATGAAGCTAGGGTTGAGAGGCGACACGAACTCGCAGAGCGCTTCCATACAATGCCCTTCTTCTAGATGAGCTTTCAGGGCCTCCCGCGCTCTCGATATATCCTTCTTCTTGCGAACACATCTGCTGAGCCCTGTAATACCACAAAATAAGATAACCTATTTGGCGCAACATTGAACCGTTTAGGTACATGGATCAGAAAGGTGCGTGGGGCATTTATATTTCAGTTATACTTAGTATCTACCTACTGGCTATTCTAATTAATATTTTTATTTTATAACTGTCCCACTATCATACTCTTGCATAATTTGTTGTTATTTATGTTGTGCTGAATAAATTGTTTTTCAATTTAATTCATTTCAGTTAAGGTTATTTAATGGTAACCACAAACCAGACTATGCAGTGTAGGATGACCTCCGAAGGTCAATGGAGGTAGCCCAAGATCGTTCGTCATGGCACACTTTGCCTCTTCTATGGCCATAGTCCTCTACAGGCTGTTGATGAGGATGATATAAAAGTGTTCAAGACGTGTCGAGTCAGGCTATGCTTCAAATCAACAGCGATTAAAGAAACGTCAAAATGATTTCCCGAAGACCTGTTCAATGGTACATGTTATTCCAACATGGAGAAATAAAGACCTGCAACGGCAACTTTTAATATTCACAATAGAAAAGGAGTTCTCAAAAGAAGTACCTTAATGCTGCAGGTATAATTTGAGCGTTAGCAGGGACTAGCAATGAACAAATATGTAGGTAGATATTGCGTTGAACTTACATGGGAATTACATACCTATAAAGACAACATGTGTTACAAAAATCCCGCGCAAATTGGCGCGGGCTTTTAATAACATGACTTACATTTGAGCTTGTCCAAACAGGCGATCTGCCTCAGCAGGCTGGTGATGTGGTCTTGAGATCCACGGCAGTACGCCTCCAGCAGAAGACCGAAGCGAATCGACACATTTGCTATGTGCATTTCCGATCTGACAAATAAAAACATATTCTTTTTAACCGCAGCCAATTGAACGTTTCACAGAATACGTTTTATAATGGTCTTTGCAAAGACAAATAAGAAAAATTGTAACCAGTGGAAAACCCAAGCATAACTCTTATTAAAACGTTTGCCCCGCATATATATACCACTAAGCCGTAAGACTCGTTGAGATGGCTTGTTGTTGATAGGCTTTTTTTATTAGCTTTTTGTGGCTTCAGTATCACTGTGGCCGTAACAGGCCTACTGTGATCGCCACTTGATTTTCTTCGCCCCTTAAGGGGCGTTCAAAGTTCACCGCTCAGCCCTGAGGCTGTTAGAAACTGCAGGATTTTTTTGGACGTGATGAGTTTTAGTTCATCCGGGCAGAGAATGTGTTTACCCAGATGAAGGCTACGCTTATGTATCAGCAGTCCACATTTTCCTAACAGGGAAGGGGATTCGTCCGCCTCATTGCAGAGTTTGCAGGTTTGTGTGTCACACAGCCTTAAAATAATGCTAGACATTTTTTCACACAATGTAATCTAGTCCTAAACTAAGCATAGCTTGTATTATGGAATACAAGCTATGCTTAGTTATATACTTATAGATAGATATATACTTATATACCTTTTTTTTGTAATTACATACATATTATACATAGAAAACACCCAGACCCGTGACAAATATTTGTAGATCATACAAACATTAGTCCCGCGACGGGAATCGAACCCGCAACCTTCTGCGTCTCAAGCGGCCTTTCGCCCACTGCGCCATAGAGGTCGTCTTAATTTGTACATGTGCTTGTTAAAGCGACAGTGTCCAGTCAAGGCTCTAACCATAGTGCGAAGGTTGTTTCTAACCTCAAATGCCAGAAGAGATAGTGTCCTATTGTCATGTTGTTGAAGGACCTCTTGAGGAGGAATGTGGCGAGGCGGCACATCAAGTAGGACTCGTGCTTCAAGGCCTGCACCAATTGCAGGAGGTACAGCAGCAGGTCGTCGTCGCTGGAACACACAAAAACACAATTGAACATTAACCAAGGTTGCCTAGAACAAGTATATTTCAGCGATAAGGCCGACTATTTTATTTTAACTATAATAGTGTCCTATTGTGACTATTTTAAGCCGAAAACACTTTATTGCCCAATTAAATTTCAATTTAATATGACTGACAGGAAGAAATGGCGAGACAATCTGGATGAATTCGGCACATAAGAGTCTCCGTTTCAGTAATTTTATTTATTTCTTTAGTACTTCCGCACAAACAATGTAGTGCTAGGAGGACTTAATGCTAAAGCATTCTCTGCCAGTCATCCTGGGCGTGCAAAAAGATGGTGTGGCTTGTCCAGTAAAAAAGAAGAAGAGCAGGCTTCCAGCGTGGCAGCCGTAGGAGGGCCTAGTAGGTTTTAAATTACTTTATTCAAAAGGCAAACTGATGTCACTCACAAGAGAACAATACAATCGTGGCTGAAGTAGGATTAAGATTATTAATCATACTTCAGCCTCTTATAGTTATAATAGTGTTGTTTACCTGATGCTCTCGAGGCAGTCGACGGCGAAGCTGCGCACGGCCGCGTCTGCGTACGCGTAGTCGAGCAGCTCGAGCGCGGACTCGACGCGCTCGAAGGGCTTCCAGCGCGGCAACATGCGCAGCACGCTCGCCACCTCCGC
This sequence comes from Perizoma flavofasciatum, assembly GCA_958496245.1. Classification (NCBI taxonomy): domain Eukaryota; kingdom Metazoa; phylum Arthropoda; class Insecta; order Lepidoptera; family Geometridae; genus Perizoma; species Perizoma flavofasciatum. The sequence continues at coordinate 2,707,506 of OY292425.1, read as the reverse complement.
GCGCTCGCCCCACTCCACGCACGACAACAGTTTCGGCAATAGCTCCGGGGCCTCTTCTAAGAACCGCTCTCTGTATAATTTTGTAATCATTTTAGTAGTACGCCCCAACTGAAATCACGCGATGTGATTTTAATAATATTTTTTCAAACTCCAGCCCATATATGCTCAGACTACATTTACCGAGCTATAGTCAAAAAAGTCTAGTGAATTATGGCGATAAAACCTATCGAAGAACCATCTTTAAAGAATCAACTACTAAAACCCAATAAGCCGTTTCGGAAATAAATAGTAACAAACAACTTCTTACGGCAAACGCATATGCGGACTCCTGACGTCGCGGATGAAATTGAATTCTTTCGTTAAAAAGTATTAATTTAGTATTAACCTGGCAGCCCAGATTTCCTTCTTCTCCAGCTCGTGCATTTCATAGACGGGGTCCTTCTCTGCGGTCGCGCGCAAACGCTCGAAGTCGCGCGACAAACGCTCCATCACCTCGGGCGACTGCTTCTCCACGTTCTCCGAGTACGCCACCACTACGTCGCGCTTCGGGAACATTATCGGGTATTTGCAGTCGTAGCTGAAACCATTCATACAATCAGCGATACGATAAAGCAAACCGAGACGCTAACCGAGAATCTTCCGTGACCAAATTGACGATCTTGGTGGCGTGGCGGGCAAGTAGCTAGAGGTAGAGGCAAGTAGAGGAACGGGTTCTATTTCCGCTGCGGGTCAGGGCTTTGTATGTGCCTGTTGGGTGGTTAAAAAAAAAGAAATAATGGTCAAAATTTAAGTACGGTTGGCTTTTATAATACAGGGCATTTATTTACATACACATACTTTAGTATAAATAGGGCCCACATGGTACCTCATTATATAATGTAAGAAAGCTTTTTAGTAAAAACTTAGTTTTTCCCACTTGTAGTTATATAAAGTAAGAAAGCTTTGTAGGAAATAATCTTGGTAAAACTAAGTTCTTCACACTTTTAGTTCGGCACACAAACAACGTTACAACGATGGTAGTAGGTACCATGTGGGCCCAAAAACACGTATGCGTTTGTAGTCACGTATGCGACTATTATTTATTCTGTAGTAGAAGCGAGATACGAAACGTCATCCACTCTTAGAAAACTGCACTAGACAGTGCTGGAGTTGTCCATGACAGCACTAAGTGGGTGTAGATAAACACATTGACGACCTCTGTGGTACAGTGGGCGAAGGCCCGCCTGAGACGCAGAAGGTTGCGGGTTCAATTCCCGCCACGGGACAAATGTTTGTATCTGCAAATATTTGTCACTGGTCAGGGTGTTTTCTATGTATAATATGTATGTATTTACAACAAAAAAAATGTATATAAGTAGTATATCAGTCATGTAGTTCCCATAATACAAGTTATGCTTAGTTTGTTTGCTGTGTGAAAAATGTCAAGAATATTTATTTTTATTTATTTATTTATTTACATATCTCTAGTCTTCTTAAGTTAGTGACGCCATCTATAAGGAAGCCTTACAACTATTAGGAACTTACTTAGAAAACCGCACTTGTAGTTCGGCACACGAGTCAGTGTTGGGGTTGTCCACGACGGTACCGAGCGGGTGGAGCAATAGATCGTCCTGAGTTTCGTCAGCGACGTGAGTCCACATGTACAAAGTGGCTCCATCTGTGCGTAACTGTTCCTTGTAGTCGAATATTTGAGTATTCGCCCACGCTAATTTATTTATAGCCTCCTGTAAGAAAACAAATCATTTATATCGACCAAACAACACAAGTAGTAGAGCTCCTTGTAGAACAGCTCCTTCAAAGCAGAAATATTTCTAAGTAATTCTAGGGTAATAAATAAATAAATAAATAAATAATGCTGGACAATCCACACAGCATCATCTAGCCCCAAGCTAAGCAGAGCTTGTGTTATGGATACTAGATGACTGATATACTTAATACAATACATTACATAGATAGATATTTTTTTATTATACATAGAAAATACCCAGAACACCCGGAACAAATATTTGCAGATCGTACAAATATTTGTCCCCACCGCGCCACATCGGTCGTCATATATTCATACCGGTGAAATTACAGGCACGTAAGACTTCCCACCCGTAACATCTCAGGATCGGGAAAGCGCGAGTGATACCTCTGCTGTTGCAAGCAGTTGGTAAACAGTTACCGTAACATGTGGACGTTACGGTAACCGTTTACCAACTAATTCCATAACGAGAACTTATTTGTTATGATAATGTAACATACCTTGTTAGAGTCCTTCCCTCTCCGCTTTCCCTTAGCCTTGGTTATCTCATAGATGCCGAAGCAGAGCCTCGCCATTCGCGGCATATTGTGCACTTTGATGGGGAACGTCAGCTCTTGGTCCCACTCGGCGACGCCTTGACAAGATATCGTGGCGACGCGCGTCTTCTGCGACTCGCAGAGCGGTTTGCCGCCGTAGAATATACCCGCCTGGCATACCACCTACGAAATACATAAGCTATAGATCATATTAATAATAATAGGGTCAGTATTCCCGCTATGCTAATGATGTCACCGTCGTCGCTTATTGCATTAGAAAGGCAACTTGGTGTTGCATATGTCACCGTAAAATTGTAAAGATTACAATCTATCTCGCGATATTGTAAACTGTCGAATGATTGTGAACCGTGACATACTGCTTACAATTTAACGCATTATTTTTGGGCAGATAATAATCTATCGAAGTGAAACTGTCAAATCACAATCTGTCGCGCGTTAAATTGTCAACCGAAGGCTGTCCCTGATTGGTCGGTCCTACAGTAGGTAGTTCTGTGTCTATAGAGTTAGGAATCAAATACAGGTGTCAGTCAAATAAAATACATAAATGTACTTCAAAAATTGTGACATCCCCACCCACGGCTCCCTACCCGCGTGGTACCCGGATAAAAAGTAGCCTATGTGTTATTCTGATGTATAAGCTATATTACTGCAGAGTTTCATCAAAATCCGTTCAGTAGTTTTTGCGTGAAAGAGTAACAAACATCTATACTCACTTTAGGTGATAGAGTGAGGAACAGCGTGCTAAGAGAGCAGTGTGGAGTGAATGAAGATGTAGTAACGAGAGTTGAGAAAGGTACGTTGAGATGGTTTGGGCATATAGAAAGGATGGACGAAAGTAGATTAACAAAACAAGTATACAAGGCGAGCGTGAATGGGATAGTTGGTAGAGGAAGGCCTCGGCGAACGTACTCTGACCAAATTGGAGACAAAGAAAAAGGCCAGTTCAGAAGTACACTAAACCGCCGAGCCTGTATGAAGAATGTGATGAGGATGAATGAAGCGAAAGAGGTACGCCAGGATCGTAGCAAGTGGAAATCCTCTGCCTACCCCTCCGGGAAACAGGCGTGACTATATGTATGTATGTATACTCACAAAATTTATAATAGTAGTAGGATTGAAGCTCCAAAACAACTAGACCAATATGTGTATCAGCGTTCAACGTAACAGGTTGTTTGATTGTTAGCATTTATTTTAGAAACGGCTTATAATCGATTCATACTGACTTTATAGCGTCACACGCCAGTAGAGGCCGCTGCAATAGAGACGTTGGGAAACTCGTCAGGGAACTAGAATTTTGCAAAAATTGAGTTTGAGTAGGTATACCTCAGCCACCCGGCCCGGTTCCACGTTCAGCCTGCCCACGGAGACCACGACGCACGTGTAATCCTGATCGATGTTCCACGAGGACTCGACCTTCCTCAGGCGCATCGTGTTAGAATGCTCCGACGGCAGCCGACTCCGTTCCGGGACCGATGAGCCGTAGATGTTGATCTCACGATTGTCTGACACTATGCATAAATAAAATAAAATTAATGGTGGTCATTTTTTACACAGCATCATCTAGCCCAATGTTGGGCGATGTGGGCGAAGGCCTTCAGGGGGGCGGCAGAAGGCCTAGAAGAAATTGAGGAGCGCTGAGGCGGACATTAAATGATTAAAAATGGGCCTCTGAATTTTTTTTTGGGTATTTCAGTAGGCGGTAGGCTAAACAAGTTTGAGAACCTGTGATCTAGCCCCAAACTTAGCAGATCTTGTGCTATGGGAACTACATGACTAATAAAGCCAAGAAAATGTGTTTTACATCGTAGTTAGCATTCCACGTGTCAGTTTGCAAATCTATTGCCGCTTATTAGAACGATAACTGATGGCTCATGTCTTCGAACTTTCGGTTTTTGGGCATGCAGATTTCCGCATGATATTTTCCTTCAACGTTTTGAGCAAGTGTTAAGCGCAAATAAATTGAAATACATAGGTGCACGACCTGGTTCGAACCCTCGACCGTCGAATCGAAAATCGCAGTACAACACATTAAGCCAACACGGCTCTCAAGAAAAACTTAGCGGATCTATATGACGACTAAGTACGTATGCTACGATATCTTTGGAGTGAACTTCCCCTTCAACAACAACCACTTTCTGTTGGCGTCAACGCCTATTACTATTACTACTATTACTATTACTATTATAACTATTATAACTACATGACTGATATTATACTTATATACCTTTTTTTTGTAAATACATACATATTATACATAGGAAATACCCAGACCCGAGATAAATATTTGCAGATGTTACATACATTTGTCCCGCGGCGGGAATCGAACCCGCAACCTTCTGCGTCTCAGGCGGGCCTTCGCCCACTGTGCCACAGAGGTCGTCAAATGAGATGTCACGTGACTGCCGCCATGTTATTCCTTGACGCATTTGCGTTAGCGTGAAAGGAGAACAGAGCGTGAGGTAGTTGTCTAGACGCACTTACATGATAGCGGCAGTTTATCAATGCTGACGATCATCACGTGCGGCACCAAGTCCGTAGAGAGCATCTCTTGTACGTACAGGAACTGTATCAGTGGACTGTTACCGAATAAGTACTCTTCTCGCCCACAAACCTGGACACAGAAACGTTTCAAATTAAACAAAACGACACCCAACAGACACATACATAGTCCTGTCTGCTTAGCATGAAGACCCAAGAGAACAGTTTTGTCTACCGCCGAAAAGGCAAAAAAAAAATTCTCCCTCTCTTTTGTTTGACAGAATAGGCGACAGAAATGTCTTCTATTCCGTAGACAAAACGTTGTCTTGTGTGCTCATGTCAAGCGGCCTGACCCCACACTAGGATTTCCTGTATCGTGGTATCAGGAACGAATACCGAGGTACTGCAACACAAATATCTGCAGGACATGCTGCGGGAATCAAATCCGCAACTCTTGCGCCTTATTAACAGAATTACCAGTATAATGTACCACCAGTAATATGTTTACAGTATAAACATATTTAAAAGGTAGGAGATTGTAAGCAATTAGGATGTGTAACTTTTTGGGGTTTTATAAAATATGAAATATATTTTATATTCTTGTGAAAACTAGCTGCATATGGTGTCGCCATGTTGATAGAAAAAGGTAAATATAAACATTGTGACATTTATTTTATTTTTATTTATTCTAAATTACAAAGAAATTAAAAATTATAATTAAATTATAAATCACCGCCGTCTTTTGATTCTATTTTATCCTGTCCATCCAAAGGTTGTCTGGAAGAGATCGCTTTTAGCGATGAGACCGCCCATTGTACCTTATATTAGTGAATTCCTGTGTCTTTTTGTATTTTGCTTTGGTGTGCAATAAAGAGTTTATCTATCTATCTATCTATAAATTTATAATTAAATTATAAATTGGTGTTAATCGGTCTCTACTAATCACATTGTCTTGACGACAATGTGATTAGTAGAGACACCAAAACGACAATGAAATCACAAAGTACAAATATACTAAAAAAAGTAAAAATTAATATTAAAAAAATGTCATAAAAGAATAAAAACTACAGATGGCAGTTAAGTTTGACTAGTTACTGCCCACCAGCGTGGTACCCAGATAAAAGCGGCTTTCACCGTCAAAGCAGCTTTACTAAGAAATTCCGTCGACTTACGTTACAAAATTGGTCTCCACGAAAAGCCCTTTTATTTAACGGAATAATATATACATATACAGCCTATGTCCACCTTAAAGGTCCATTCTAAATATTGGTGAAAGTTTTTTTTAAATCGGGTTCGTAATTTCGGAGATTCTCCAAACTTACAAACCTAACTTTACCTCTTCATATTAGTGTAGATTACCTTGAGTACATAGTTGCTGGCGTGCCCCAGCAGATTGACGGTGTTGGCAAACTTGCGCAGAGCTATCTCAATGTGCTCCTGAGGCTTCCGCGTCGCCGGCACGTTCGAATGGAAGAGAAACTGTTGAAATAAATTCATATCAGAAATGAAACCATATTTGATGGATGTTATATGTAGAATTTAAAATAGGTACGGCTACGGCGTTCAGTGGTACATACATAAATTCACGCCTGTTTCCCGGAGGAGTAGGCAGAGACCACGAATTTCCACTTCCTGGCATACCTCTTTCGCTTCATTCATCCTCATCATATTTTTCATACAAATCGGTTCAGTGTTTTTTTTATAAGTTGTGCCGATTGGAGTCAGATAAGAAAGGGAAAATGCACAATACACTCAAATGCGGGACGTCGATGAAATGATACCTCTTTGGTCCTCCACATACGCACTCTCTAAACTCGAAACTTATCCTACAACTTGTCAATTCCATCAGACGTCAGTGTCACTGTTGTAAACAAAACCAAGATCAATGAACACATTTTCATCGAAATAAAATGCTAAAATCTCATTTCAATCTTGCTCGTGATGATGTGGAAGACTACGTAGAAGAGGAACATGTTGAGCATGCCGGCGAGGCTATAATCGAAGAGGAGAAGATAGTCTATCCAGAGAGGAAGCTAAGCAAATCGGAGGTCAGTGGTCGGCTGAGCCTTCTGGGGAAGACCGCCGATGGAGATGGGTAAGCCTTAGAAAATCATCATGAAACAGCCTTTAGAAGTCCACTGCTGGAGCTAGGGCTCCCCCAAAGAGTGCCTTTGGTTACCTCCATTCACAGACTTCAACAAAATTTAAGATGTTCGGTGCTACAACGTTATGTTCCACTTTGTGTAATCACTGTATGGTAAAAAAGCCCTTCGCTTCTGTCTGCGGTAATCTGAGCAATCTGAGATGGTTTTCCCGAGTAGTAGTAGGGAGGTTGGTTAGTGCAATAATTTAAGGGGAACCTTCTAATTATCCACCAATGCAAGCCGCTTGGACACAGATGTACCTAATAGTGGTTTATATAGAGCATGTTGAAGAGGCTTGTTATTTCCGATATTAGACTATCATCATCGCAAGAGCGCGCTTATATCGAGACATTTCCTTTCAGGTACACCTATCTCAAAGCAACATGCACAGACATGAGCCTAACTAACATTGTAGCAATCAAGAGCTTCAAACATCTTCAATTCGTGGACGTGTCCAACAATCACATAGACCTGGACAACTTACAAGCCGTCACAGCGCTGCCATATCTAGTCCTCATCCACGCGGATAAGAATCTTCTCAACTCTGGCGCTTTGAAGAAAACCAAATACCTCCAAGTCATGATCTTGAATAACAATCATCTGACCTCAGTCCACGATGTGTTTCAACCAGAGTTGAGCACTTTGGAAGTCGGTTACAATAAAATACACAAAGTGAACTTCGAAAACAGAATGCCGAACATAAAATGCTTGGATTTTCGTTACAATTTCATAGAGGATATCGCCGATTTCAACTTCGTTAATCTGGATAGTTTGTACTTAGCTGGAAACAAGATAAAGAGCCTTATTGGTCTAGAGAAACTGGTCAATTTGAGGATTCTCCATATGCGATACAATCCAATAAAGCTGTTAGACGGGTTCGACACAGGCCTAATAAAACTTCAGTACGTCAATTTGAGGAATTGCAAAGTTGCTACGTTGAAACAAGTCAAGAAACTGAGGGTAAGAGCTTTGTGCTTGTATTTTGTACCGTTGTTGCCAGAACAGAACCATTACTATAGGAATTAATCGTACGAGTAGTATCATGTTGCGAAAATAGTTTTACCTACTTACAATTAACAAGCGGAAAAACATAATGAATTATTTAATAGCAAACAGTACCAAGTAAAGATCACTTAAAAAGGGAATCCAATGCAAAAATAGGTACCTAAAATGCACCTAAAAAACTATTATTGTTATCATAAGGAAATATAATTAATAATTATAATGAGGACAACAGCAGTTATAAACTTGAGGTACATATAGAACTTTAGGTATGATTCGGCGATATTGTCGCGAATATACTTACATACTTTTGATGCCCTAGTTTTGATAGATACTTTTTTCAGCAGCCGACTATGCCCGAACTGGTCAAGGCATTGTCAGCTAGAGGCGTAGAATGTTCAGTTCTTAGTTTTTATGCTACATGTCTACAAATTTACAGAAACGGTCAAAATATAATTAAAATTTGCAAATTAATATTTGGGAAGCAGAACAGATTGACGAAACTTTATGGCTTACAAATTTGAAATCATATTTGAAAATAAGGCAATTGCTAACTAAAACTCGTATTTAGTAGATTTTCATTATAAGCACCACCCGCGACCGCGTTTATAGCCATAGGACTTGTTTCAGGTTCTGACGGGACTAGAAACACTGATAATGAAGGGATGCCCTTATATGGGGGGGACAGGGCAGGAGGACGCGGAAGTAGCTACGGAAGAAGAGGACTCGGAGCTGAGAGTGGAGGTTCTGGCGACCTTGCCGAGACTCAGGAGGATCAACAAGGGCGTCGTTAGTCCCGAAGAAAGGTAATATTCACATAGTACAGCTTAAAACAGGTTCGAAACATTTTAGTATCTGTTCCGTCAGACGAAAGAGAGTGACAGGAATTGTAATTACTGATGGTGGAAGTGTTTAGTGGCTAGCGATCTAAGGATCGAGAATTCGAATGCCGTCTGTAAGATGGGTCAGCAACACGACATGCCCCGAGTTTCTAATAACATTAGTTTACGACTGTCTAAGTGCTGTCTAAGTAATTAGGTAGTGCACGGCGCGACGCGGAAGGAGAAAGTCGCAACCACTCACCCTGATGAAGACTCTCGGAATGAGTCGAAACTTAGTCGGTGCCTTCACCGATAGTGCAGTACATGAAAATTCCCGTTTTTACAATATGGACTGTCTAAGGATTAGAATTCTTTCGTACAAGTCAACTTCCCAAAATGACCTCTAATGTACCGATAGCTTGTCGTGGGCCGTAAATGGATGAAGAAATGGTCTGCCGTACAGAGCAGTGAGCTCTACTATCCAGCAATAGATGAAATTGAGTATTAAGTACTGATATTAAGTAAACAGTCACGGTATCAGGAACTATGAATACCATAGTACCACATATCCCAGACTAGATAATATCGATGAAACGTTCAAGGCTGACTTAAGCCTTCCCAGTAGAATAGCGCGACCTCCAATCGCTGGCTCCCTGATCGATCCGTATGTACGAGTATGTCGTCCTACATCATCTGATTCGTACCTCCGTTCCCGTGAACATTCACCGTTAACCATTTTAAATTATATATTTCACAATTTTAGAACCGAAGCAAAGGAACTGATGATGCAGTGGCTGGAGGAAGGCGAGAAAGACGAAGAAGAAGTAGAAGAAGAACATAATGAAGAAGAATCTGGCAATGAAGATTGATATAAATATGGAATAATTAAAACGGATAACTGAAATTATTGTTTCATTTCAAGATCTTTATGCAAGAAGTCTGTTACTAGATAGCTAGAGAGATATAATGACATGATAGGATTTTTTAAAATCTCATTAGAAGCGTAGGTGCAAGTGCATACAGATTTGGAAGATTGTATAAAACACGCACTGCCAACATGTGAAAAATATATACATTCTGCCATAGACCAAGTGCTGTTACGAATATTATTTGTTACTTACATCCATAGTTTCGCATTTATTTTATATCTAGCCTCAGTCCACGGCTTCGCCGCGTGGTACCCGGACAAAAAGCCCATGTGTTATTTCTAGGTAACAAAATATACCGTTCCTTTCATCCAGATCCTGTTCAGCTCTTACGAGAGATATTTAACAACAAAAATAAATCCTTACTTTCGCATTTATAACACTCATTATAAAGATAATATAGTAGGTATATTAGTAGAATAGGATGTATTCCCATGTTATTCTCTTTCAGGAAAAACTATTTCTATCTAATATCCTTAAACAATAATGACATTGATTTATAGAACTGTCACAAACAGATAAATTAACCGAACCAGATCACCGGAGTAATTGGTGAGGAATCTAAAAACATCAGTATTTCATTGTCATTGCGACACGCTTACGTCTTCGAGCGTAATAGCGTCTAGACAGGTCTGCAATTTTATTTTAAAATATCTCAGATAAAATAAAAATATTGTCAATGTTGTCCCACTATAAAGCACAAATAAGCAGCGGGAACGAATTTCTGTTCACTAGAAGTTGGCCACGAACTGAGATCTCAAGACGTTCTTATCCGACTACGAAAAACCTCGCTAACGATTAAGTTCATTTTTGCACTCAAAAAATCTATTAATATAGTCTACCTATCAAGTTTTGTCTACCTATAATTGAATAAACGGTTCGGCAGTTACTGTCGGACAAGCAAACATCCATATGGCCCGCGGTGTAGGAAGACGACCTACCTGATAGACCTATGTCATCTTAAGGGTTGCGAAAAGTTGGTGGGTGGAAATCGCCCTAGGCCCTAGATCGTTCGTCATGGCACATTTTAGTGGTGGTCCATGTCCTAATTTCTAGTCCGTTGACTGATGATGATGATTGTTTAATCGTGAGTCCGGCCTGTACATTGCATGGATAGGATAAACTAATATTGCGCGTCGCAAAAGTCAGGTCTAAATTAAGAAATATACATAAACTTAAAGTAGGTAGGTATTATTTGTATTGTAAAACGGTAGTTTTCACGTACTGTATGATCGGTAAAGGCACCAACTAAGGCTATCGAGCGGGAGCGCGCAGTGTACGACGCGAACGGAGAGCGTGGCGTACACTAACCCTGATGAAGACTCTCGGAACAAGTCGAAACTTAGTCGATGCCTTCACCGATAGTTAGGTACGTGAAAATTCCCGCTTTACAATATGAATGTTCAAATTTACGAGTATTTGAAATAAAATAGGTTGGTATTATTTGTAACGCAAATAATTGATAAGAGAAAAAAATCAGGAAAAAATAAAAACCGTCTACAAATAACAGGATGTTGATAAAAAGTCCAATATGAAATAGCATTGCCCATTTTTTCACCTAAAGAGGTGGTATTTTCATAAAACTTATATAAGTGGTCCCATAAAAAAAAAAATTGGTTCGCAATTGGCAAAGATATCACATATAGTAACATACACACAAGAAAAACGCCGAATTGAGAACCTCTTCCTTTTTTTTTAAGTCGGTTGAAAACAAACAACTTACATCAGAATTAGCAAACATGGTGAGTATTAGGAAACAGTTGTTGCTCTGCAGATGGCTCTGCAGCGTTACGGGAATGGTGTCCTTATTCGCTAGGCGCGGCTTGAAGCGGTACCGCAGCCGTTCCAAAGGCTCACTCATAACCCGTTTCAACATATTGTTTTCAGCCAATTCCCTCATACGCAGGCGGAAATCTTTGACTTCTGAACTTCTTAAGGTGTCGAACTCGTTTAGACCTTGAAAATACAATCATATCATGGATAATCAAATCATATGATTTGACGCGAGTGTGGGGTCACTGACGGAGATCGGGGGATTCCGCCGGCTTGCACGGCCCCACACATGGCCGGGGCCCGGGTGGTTCCTGGGACACCCGTCGGGATAAGATGGTGAATGCTAACGCGACCCCATCTTGCCCCACTACGGCGGGCGACGTTAACCAGGGGGGTTTTAGTGGGTTAGAGTCCCACATACCCCCTTTCGCCACCCCCGTGGCGGAAGGGGGATGCGTGGCATTTCCCCCCTTCAAAAAAAAAAAAAAAGATATAAGCTTGTTTAGCTCACCTTTGCCAATCAAGTGGCTGATTTGGGTATTTAACAACTGCTCCCCGGGCCTTTCGATCGATCTCTCAATGATCACTAGTACTCCAAAGACTGGCCTTATGTCACGGATTCGTTTCGTCTCATCATCAACCACCTCGAGCACAGCCAGCGAGTTGACGAATTGGAATACATAGCCCGACATTTCGTGTAGCAGCCCATACAGCGGAAAGGAGATCGCCCGGTCCCATAGATCCTGTAACAAAAAATACATAAAATACCACCCATTCGCACTAAACCTTTATAATGAGAACGGAACACAGTACCATCACGCATCGTCTGTTTAACCTGAAAAATACAATCTGGGTATCCAAATTGTACAAACGGGAATTTTCACGTACTGCACTAACGGTGAAGGCACCGACTAAGTTTCGACTCATTCCGAGAGTCTTCATCAGGGTGTGTGGTTGCTACTTTCTCCTTCCGCGTCACGCCGTGCACTACCTCACGTGCACTCTAGTTTTTAAATATGTCTGATAGTCTGATTTTTACAAAAAGGCTATGAAAGCTGCCAAGCTTAATGGGACTTGGCTGGTCATGAAAGCCGCATTTCGGATGGTTGTCGGGAAGCCAGTAAGCTAGTTTTCCAGCGAGTAATGCCCTGATACTGCACGAAGACATCGCATCGTGGTCGACCTATGCTATGGAAACTCACACAGTTCCGAGATTGGATACACTTTGACACAAGAATGTCAAAGTGCAGGGCAAAAGTGTGGGGAGGCTTTTGCACAGCAGTGGGGCATTAAGGGCTGAAAAAACAACAGCAGTTTTTAACTATGTCTGATAGCTCCTAATGCAAAATCCGGTATCCGGTAAGTTTTTGGGGTAATATTGAGAGGCCACTTTTCAGCCATATATCTAAGTCAGCCATAAGTAGATCTAAGAAATATGATCTTGTATGAGTTAGTGTCGGTCAACGTTGTTTGGTGATTCAGAACCATTGTTACATAAGTCTGACTTAGAAAGTTCATACTAAATCTTGGTACGAATGTCGAAAAAATAAACTAGCATGTTATTAGCTGCACATTTATTTTCAAAGTTTTATCATGATCAGTTTTTGGACTATGAGCAAGTTGTTTGTGTGTTTTATGTCAGGCAGAGTTGACTTCTGTAATCTCTCTCCATTAGGCACTTTTCATTATTTCAGTCACATTATTCAGTGGCTTGAGCAGAAGTATTGATCTCTCACCATATTGACTTTAAGTATGACATGCAGCTTTGTGTTCCTTATGAACCAGGGTCGTTTTTAGGAAACCATTTTCAAAGCACTGGATGATGTTTGTATTTGAGGTGCTAGCTAAGCCCAGATTGGCTTCATTACTAGCTAAGCCACGTTTAGCCATGTTTAGATGCCATAAGTCCAGATTGGCTATCTACTGAGCTGACAAATTGAATATGCGCTTGTAAGAACTGGATTTAATTGTTTTTTAGCTTTAATTATTCAAATAGAGTCTGTTCACAGATTGAAAAAAGAATTTCTTTAACATTGGCATGCAACAACATTCATATTTTCCTTCATGAGTACATGAACAATGCTAGAAAACTCGAAATAGATAGAGGAAACAAGAAAACAGTTATTAATGTATAATAGTTTTAGTTCAGTTTTATTGACATATCCATGCATATTGGACCAACATTGAGTCCGAATGCAAAAAAGGAGTCCACATACTTGTGACATCTTGGCTAGTAACTATGAAGTGAAAAGTATTTTTTCTGAAACATTATAACCCTGGACTTGTTTTCCATCATCTATTGCAACACTACCTAGTGAGATAAAACCTATTTAAGAACCAACATTAAACTCATACAAATAAATTGCAAGAAACAACATCGTAATGACTTTGGAACAAACAAAAGCCATAAACAGCAAGCGCATAAAGTAGATCCTTATGTTATTTATTTAAAGCACAGTAAACACTGATATGCTATTTTTTTTAATAAGAATATAGACATTAATATAACCCAAATCACCAACTACCTCAGTGGCACTGCGGGTGAGTAGCCAGCTGAGATGGAAGATTCACACTGCAGCACAAATGTTTGCATGTTCAACAGATGCAGAAATTTATTCTGGGTCTGGGTGTTGTGAAACCATGGTACTCGTAGTTCTTGATATGCATGTCTTATAGGGATTCCTAGTGTAGGGTCACACTAAGTATGTGATTGTTGTTTATTTATTTATTTACCTACAACACAATTGTAACTATTGATGATATTCAGCAAAATTGATGGCCATTTTCTTATTGTTATTTTATGTGCCTACCAAAATAATATAATCAATGCAAATTTAACTATTTTAGCTATGTACTTTCTAAATCAAATCAAGCTCTGCAACATATTACCCAATAGTTTGGGTTTTGACCCACTTTCTTAGTGTAAATAACATTTAGTAGATACATGAGTCACAGAGGTCCCCTTCCACTAACCTCTTTAACATTTTGAAGAGTGGCATCCAGCTTGGTGTTCAAGGGAATATAGACAGAGTTAGGCAAGAGGCACGTAAGCTCCACCTCCTCAGACGGGGCGGTCTGCCAGTAGTCCCAATTATCGGGGCAGCTTGGCGCAGGAACCATTCTGATGTTTATTATTCTCACTGGTTTACAAAAAACGAGACATAACTTTCACGGGGAAGCTGCGTTCGCAGCGACCGGGTCGCTGTCTCCGACTGAAAATAAAACAGACAATACAGACGGCTGGTTGTAATCACCGCGATTGAATCATAGCATTTCCTGTGGTATTTTACGAGGAGCAAATCCGTTCGAAATGAAACTGTCAGCAAGATTACACAAACAACAATGAAACGTACGGGGTCATGGACACGATTTCTAATATTACCTCGCCACAAAACTGTTTACATATTATTTCACAAAAATAATAATGCACACGTGAAATATTCTACGAGAGAATTTAAAGAATTTTATATTTCTCACGCAAAAACAACAAAAGACTAACAGCGAACGAAAAACGAAACACGAAGCAAGTGATAAGTATACTCTGTGGAATAAAAGCAAGCTTGTTGGAAGCAAGCAAAGCTAGCACACAGCACCGCACCGATGCAAAAATTGTGATGCGTGGGACGAAAGGAGCACGATCACTGAGAGCACAGCTAATATTCCGTGCACATGGTTTTTTCATTTATTTGTTTTATGAAATATCTGGTTATGCTTTCCATGGTCGTACGTTCTGACATAAAATTATGGGACTATTCGACCATGATTTTTACTAAAAAACGGGATATTTACCATGATTTGTGAGTTTGAATGTTTCTCGATATTTCGGCACAGTTGCATGTACCATGATCACGGGAAAATAAAAGATAATAATATTTCACAATAAAAGAGTGAGAACGAGGGTAGATCGATTTGTCGGGCTCTAACATTCAAAACCCGCAAAGATTTCAGTTCCTCCCGTGATCATGGTACATGCAACTGTGCCGAAATATCGGGAAACATTCAAACTCACAAATCGTGGTAAATATCCCGTTTTTTTTCAAAATTATGTTCAAAACCATGATAGTTTCAAAAGTTATATTCGACCATGAAATGTTCACCCAGTATTCCGTGACCACTCCATATTGGTTGAGACTTAAATAGTCGAAATCAAAAGTTTTTTTAATAATTATAATAAAAAATAGTTCGTAAGGGTTGTTTCGTAGTCAAAATATAATCTGAGTCCCTTCAAGGTAAGAGAAAGGTATCTTCCAGGTCTTCATGCTCAATCGTCGGCCATATCATCACTTACCATCAGATGAGATTATGGCCTAATGAAGGTCTATAATATATTTAAAAAAACCCTGCAAACTTGGTTTCAAAACAATAAAACCAATCTATTATTTTCTCAGTGTAGTTCACCAAAAAACTAACTACTGACTAATTTGCAGCATTCGCCTGTTGTTAGCAATCACACCTGAAAACAGAGCTTCGCATTTGCATTTGCCCATTGTGCATTTCTTTTGTTTTTTTATTATGTTTCTGTGTTTTTACTATAAATTGGTGTTATCCTTCTTCCTACTAATATAATAAATGCGAAAGTCTGTGTGTGGTGTATGAATGTTTGTTACCACGTATCTCCGTAACTACTAAACCGATTTTTATGAAATTTGGAATGTAGATTGTTTAGAATCTGGAATAACACATAGGCTAATTTCCCTAATTTTCGAAAATCGACCCCTAAGGGGGTTAAAAAGGGAGGTAAAGTTTCTATGAAAAAAAAAATTGTTTGATTCGCTCAAAACTTTGTACAAATAAACTTTAAAGTAAATAATGGAACACGTAGTTTTTATTTTTTCAAAACTATCCTTTGGAGGTGTGCAATTGAGTTCTAAACTTTGTATAAATTGTAATCCTTGTTTCCTTTCATTCACAAGTTGGTGGACATAGTTTGAAGCCTGGAGACTGTCATATGCTACTTTTATTAACATACCACGCACAACAACAACAACTAGTGCACAATAAAGAGTTTATCTGTCTATCTTGGATCATTTTGGTAGCGCCTTCGTTTACCGAGGTCCGTGCTGTGTTTTTCACGGCTGTACAATACGGGCCTTAAAGATCGACAGGCTGTAAATTCTTTGGTCGTACAAACGAAAAGCGGATATAGATTTTTTATCCTTTAATTTTTTGTCTGTGTCAAACGATCAATGTTGGAGGACATTGACATTGATATATGTCTCGTGACAAATTCATTCCTAACCTAACTACGCTACTGCCTATTATTCTATAGGAGAAGGATTCTAAAAATATTTGCGTTTTTTTGATTTGCAATGCACTATTTTCTCTAGATTTTTGCGCCTTACAATGGTCGACCGGTTCGAACACTCAGTAAAGGTGCCAAGACATTTTAAAGTAGTGGCTAATATCGTTAAGCAAGTTTCCACAGAAGGTGGTAGTGTAAAAACACTTCTATACGACACCAAGCTTCGACACTTCGTAAGTAATTTTGCTCTAGCTGTGCTTATTACCTAGCTAGGGCATCCGAAAATTTAGAAGAGTATCTTACATAACAATATCTAACATTTGCAGAAGACCAATGTGCTTTACGCACTTATAACAGAGACTATCAAACATGCCGCCGATATTGACAAAATTTTTGCTCACTGTCAGCTGTTACAAACTGAAAGTCGCTTAGACCCCTGGCTAGCAAAGGTCCTCACAACTGAGCTGTTGTTTGGGAAAAAGACATTGCCCGGCATGAGCAAGCCGGAGCAAACAATACTAACTTATAAAGAGCAGTTTGAGAATTATGTATCTGAGCATCAAGACGACTTGAAGACTGAAGGTAACATTCTATATTTCTTTTCAGATCTGTTAACATCATATAACTCCTATTTTACAATGGCTGAAACTGATGAGGGACCATTTGTACCTGAGCACACTAAGCGAGCAGCGCTGGTGTTGGCACAACTATTCTTGTACAGTGTTGCCATGTTCACGCTTCCGTTCGTCGCGTTTTTCGGCATGAGGCACATACTGACTGAGTATTATCCTGTGGACCATTTTATGGTTACTGTTTGGTCGGTTTTATCTGCAGTGGTGGTTGTGAATGTTATAATTTGTGTGTATGCAATCAAAGCATATCATGAAAAGGAATATGATGATGAAGGCAATGAGATAGACCAGCATGCATACACACCGCTGTCAACTGAGTCTGAAAGGAGCAGTTTAAACTTAAAAGAAGATTAATATCTTTATTTATCTACATTCCTATTTTTAAGCAGTATTACTGTTAAACTGTATAACTATATTTCTAACTTTTGCAATCAGTATACATAATTGTTTATACAGGGGGTCTGATCTAGACAAATAACTCACATTTATTTTTCCTTTCATGCTAACTGAAATTTGTCAAGGAAAAACTTGGCGGAAGTCATATGACATTGCCACAGCTTATGTCATTACCATACAATTCAATAATTCTGCAGACGTTAATACCAACATAAAGTGGTATATGTCTAGACACCCTTGTCAAAAATTTACCATTTTTATTATAATTCTGGTGTTTCAAATGTGTTGCCATCCTAATAATAATACTAAAGGTAAACAAGTTATCATTTAACCCTCAATCATAAAACTTTAGAATTATGAATAACTAGTGTTGCTTTATTATCATTTTCTATACTATATCATTTGCAAAAATCTTGTACCCACTTTTTATAAACAGGGACATAGCATGCTTTATTGCTCAGTCTCTATTGTTAAAATTATACTGCTTAAAATATAAAGCATGAATGTTCTGTTGTAACATTATTAGCTTATAATATAACAAAAAAATAAATGAAATAGTTAGCAATTTATTTTGTTTTAATACACGGAACCAATATACCACATACCTCTGTGGCGCAGTGGGCAAAGGTCCGCCTGAGACGCAGAAGGTTGCGGGTTCGATTCCTGTCACGGGACAAATGTTTGTAAGATCTGCAAATATTTGTCTCGGGTCTGGGTGTTTTCCTATGTATAATATGTATGTATTTACAAAAAAAAAGTATTTAAGTAGTATATCAGTCATGTAGTTCCCATAATACAAGCTCTGCTTAGTTTGGGTCTAGATGATGCTGTGTGAAAAATGTCCAGCATTTAATTATTTATTTATTTATATACTATTATAGACCAATAATACTACAAGGGGTTATATCCACTTCATGCTGACTATAAATAATCATATATCTAGATGACTTCAAAAAAGGTTTATAATTCAGCTGTTTTTGTATGTATAAAAAGGTATGTGCAGGTTGTAGTAGTCCACTGCTGGTCAAGGCCTTCCCCAAAGAGTACTGACAAATGATCTTGAGCCAGCTCTTCAAAACTTCCCTCAACCTTAAGATGTCATCAATCCATTAGTGAAGAGCCTTTTAACACTAAGTTTTCCAGTTCATGGTCTGCATTCGAGAACCTTTTCTCAGCTTTGTTGGTTCTGCAGTATAGCCTGTTCATGGGCTCACTTGCTTCTGAGAGTTATATTGATGACTTTAGTTCTATAAGTGTCCTGGTTTTGTATTTTTATCAAGTAGTGACTCTGAGCATAGATCTCCATAGCCCATTGCATGACTTTAAGCTTAATATATTTAACAACCAAATCTTAAGGCCATGTAGGATCACTTAGGTTTGAGTTCACTGACAAAATTAACGGACAGTCAAATCTAACCATTGATTATGGTGACAGATTTCTATGAAAACATGTGTGAAAATGCTTTGATTAGGACTTAATCAACTTTAACCTTACGGCTCTGCAGTATCTATGACGAGATTGACGAGAAGATATGACAAAGTTTGATTACAACATTAAATTCCAGTTGCTCCAAGACCAAGGTATGTCAGGATCAACACCAACCTGCTCGCCACTTCTGATGCCATCGGAACCTTCCAAGAAGAGGGTTATCGCTTCATCAGGTGCACATCAAGATCCTATGAGGACTATTTGAAGCAGATACAGGAGCTAACGGAATATGACTTCACACAAGACTACCACATAAAGACGATATTTGTATTTGCACCAGGAACCAAATGGCATGACCATGAACTGTATTTGGAGAACAAAGTTGTTCTTCAGGATAAGGTGAGTAAGACCAACATTGTCATTGGATGTTACAGGGATTTCAGTTTTGTTTTGTGATGTGGATGATTAGATTTAATTTTTTTAAATAATTTTTAAATTAAATTTTATTATTAATATTAATTATTTAATTATTAATACATATTTTAAAATTTCATTTTATTTTGCGATACATGAGTTACATACAAATAATATATTGAATGAATGGTATAAAATTAAAGGTCTGTACAGCCATGACCAACTAGATTAGCAAGCAAAAAAATAACATTAAGTTCCTAAATTACATTAGGAAGGTACTTATAGTGTCAGTGTTAGGTATTACATATGTATCTACCTAGTTTACAAATACAATGTGTCATTTAAAATTTCATGAACAAAGTACTTAATACGCTTTTTCTGTCAGTAGTGAGTTTGGCCATAGAATTTCTAAGCATTTGATGATGAAAATTGTTTATTTTCCAGGCCACAGCAATGGCCGTCCATCTGCTTGCGGCCCCCGCAGGTAGCGTTTGTCTGGACATGTGCGCCGCTCCCGGCATGAAGACCACTCAACTGGCTGCTTATCTGAGGAACGAAGTAAGTCTGACACAGAATCTTTTGAAAGTAGGAAAAAAATAAATTTGTTGATTCGACCACAGTTAAAATGCTGTTCAGGGCCTACCAATAGCTAAAATAATCTAATTTAAGTTAGGTAGCATATACTTAAGAAGTTATGTGAATAAAAACATTCTAATTCCAATAATCATGTATAATTACGCGTGATCTTTTCAGGGAAAGAT
Organism: Perizoma flavofasciatum; assembly: GCA_958496245.1. NCBI lineage: Eukaryota > Metazoa > Arthropoda > Insecta > Lepidoptera > Geometridae > Perizoma > Perizoma flavofasciatum. Next base: position 2,687,184 of record OY292425.1, on the reverse strand, counting down.
TTACGCAGTAGAAAGAGACGAGAAACGATACCAGACGCTGTGCGATTTCGTGGAGAGAACTGGCAGTAAATGCGTGACGACTCTGCATCAGGACTCACTGGCGATCAAGAGGGGCGACTTTGATGACGTGGAGTACATCCTCCTTGACCCTAGCTGCTCGGGTTCGGGTATGTACACAGTGAAAAATGATTAAACATTGCAGTTTTTACTTGTAGAGTCACCAACTCATTATTTGACCACTTTTTTTTTTAAATCACAACCAAGAAATCATTCAACAATATGTAGGTATATTTTGTTTTTCTGTATACTAAATACACAATCTAAACTAAACCAAAAAATAATACTCAGGGATCCTGAGCAGTTGACTTATCTATAGATCGTTTGGCGTTGTCTTTAGATAGTAGATGTTTCATATTTTTGTATATACTTACTTGTACGAAACTGCTTATCCGATTTCAAAAATTATTTCATAAATAATTAGAATGCACCTTCAGGGTGGACATAAGCTGTATATGATCCCGTTAAAATAATAGGGCTTTTGTGGTAACCAATTCTGTAACGTAAGTCGACTATAAAATGGTAGAGTGAATGCGGAAAATGTCGTAAGCGCGATCTAGTAGCCTTCGACGTATATTCTAGCTCCATCTGTGGATTTTTATGTGGTAGCATGTAGCTACGTTTTGCTTTGTACTTGGATCATCTTTATCCACTAGCTGACTTCGAGTATTGCTGTCTTGCCCCCCGCAATGTGTACAATAATCTCGGAAAAAAAAACAATAATGCTGGACCATAACCCATGATGGGCGTCCTCAGATCCTAAAAGGTTTAAATACGGCTAATTACCACTGCTTTTCGACGCATGCTATTCATGATAGTATATCAGTCATGTAGTGCCCATAACACAAGCTCTGCTTACTTTGGGGCTACATGATGGTGTGTGAAAATGTCCAGCATTATTATTATTTAGTATTTTTTATTTCACGAAATGCTAAATTTCGGTGTTTGTGATACGCACGAGCCTAAACCAAGCCTTTTATTATTATTATGATATTTAGCCGCAATAGTTTCAATTCTGTAATCCTCAGATCTTTACTAAGTAGTATTTGGTATCCGTGAGGATACCAAGTAGGGGTCAGAGGTACGTCAACACATGTACACTTTTTGCATTTCACGAGACAGGTTGCAGTTTAGTCAATCTACCATAATGTAAACTCTTTTATGATTTGTAGGAATGGATTACTGCATGCACAACTACATAGAAGACACTCGTCTTGCGAAACTGACGTCGCTACAGGAGAAGTTTTTGAAACACGCCATGAACGCGTTCCCCAAAGCAAAACGCATCATCTACAGCACCTGTTCTCTATACCCTGAGGAAAACGAGAGAGTTATCACAAACGTTGTCAAGACCTCGCGAGCTAAATGGCGGGTTCAAGACGTAAAAGGTCTACTCAAAGGACAGTGGAAGAACTTCGGATCTGGTATGTACGGAAGCATGGGAACAAGGTGCATGTACGCCAAACCAGATACAGACTTTACTACTGGATTCTTCTTAGCCGTTCTAGATCGAGATGATAAAGATCTGGCAAGAGCTTGTCGACAGGAGGAGAATGAAGCAGTTGCTTTAAAAAAAGAAAACGTAGTGGATAGTTTGAAAGTAATTGAAAATGGAATGGATGTAGATGGAAGTAAAAAGAGGAAGAAAGACAGCAATGATACTGATATGGAAGTAGACGCGCCAAAAAAGAAGAAGAAGAAGCGTGATAAGAAAGAAGTTGTTATACCTGAAGCAAATAAAGAGGATACACCTTCAAATAAGAAAAAAGACAAGCATAAGTTGGCAGATGTGTGTCACAACTTTGCGGATCTTTGTGTCGAAGAAAGTGGTGCTGGAGAAGTTCCAAAGAAGAAGAAAAAAAAGAAAGATAAACAATACAAAGATGTTGAAAAGCAGATCGAAAATTTTGAGGACGTTTCTAATGATATTTCAGAAGGTATCGAAAATAAATCTAAGAAGAAGAGAAGTAAAGTCAAATATGATAAGCAAATGTCGGAAGGTGTAACTTTAGAGCAGAAAGACAAAAAGAGGGTCAAAGACGCTAAAATCGACTAAAGTTACAAAAAATATACTCATTACATGTAAAAGGAAATAATTTTTTAAGTTTTTACATGAATAAATCAGTTGGATTGACTAGGTGTTTAATATTTTTTTGTTAAACATTTGTTCCTAGAATGATATTAACATATTACCATAGTATCTTAGTACCTTCATTTAGAGACCAATTTTGAACAAAATAACATTACGTTTATATATAATTGAATGTAGGTAGAAGTTCAACACAACACAGTTCGCAAACACAGGGAATCTTACCCCAAGAGTCACATAAATAAAAATAATATAATGATGTAAATTCCAACTAAATAAAATTATTAAATTAACAATTAATTAGCAACAAATAAGCATATGAATTACCTACTTATAATGAATTTTTAATAAGGTTCAAATAATAGAACCTGGAATTTTTGTAACATTATGATTGTGGACTTGTGTTCTATACTATTCTATATATAAACATATATACATATTCTATAGAGAAAATACTTTTTTGTTTGTACCGAATAGGCTCCGAAACTAATGGATCGATTTTAACCATTTTTTCACCCATAAAAAGCTAAATTATCAGGAAGTAACATAGACTGACTAGAAAATTTAACTTCGCCTGACTGTAATAGTTAGTGGTTAGTTTCTAAATGTATTATAAGTTGGGTATGGTAGAAGAAACATAAAAGTCCAATAAATGCAGTGGAGATGAGAACTTGTAGATATGTTTGAGATAGAGAAGAATAGCTTGTTAAGAGAGAAGTATGGAGTGAATGAAGATGTAGTAACGTGAGTTGAGAAAGTTATGTTGAAATGGTTTAGGCATCTACAAATCCCATAAAACAAGCTCTGCTAACTTTGGGGTTAGATGATGCTGCGTGGAAATGTCCAGCATTATTTATTTATTTATGTACAAAGGTTGGATGAAAGAAGATTAACAAAATAAATGTACAAAGCGAGCCTGAAAGGAACAGTTGGAAAGGGACGGCCTTGTCGAACGTGCTCTGAACGAATTGGAGACGTTCTGGAGAAAGGCCAAGTCAAATGCGATGAGGATGAAGCAAGTGGAATGATCGTAGCAAGTGGAAATGCGTGGTCTCTTCCTACCCCTCTGAGAAACAGGCGTGACTCTAAGTTTGTGTGTAGTTTACACCATCGACCGGTAGTGTAGCGTTTGGTAGCATGGAAATAATTACATATTTTATGTAAGTACTACAAAAGGTATTTAACATTCACACACGTCAAATAAATCTTCTTTTAGAAGTAGGTCGAACGTCATAAAGGACTAATTTCGTCTAGTCGTTGTTTCGACGAAGCACCGTTACTTTTTCTTTGTTTCGAAACTGTTATTGCACTTCAAACCTTGTCTTCTCCATCTAAGGGCTATTTGTACCTTCACGCTAGGTTGTCACGATGTTCGTGCGCCCTTATTTTTCCTTTATTCCAAGTGAAATGTTCAGTTTTTTTTCTAATATCTTTGCATATTCATATCCAGACCCAGACGGACTTGGCAATCTATAGTGGGTCACTGGTTCTGTTATGTCTGGTATTATGATAAGCATCCAATGTTGAATAGCCCTATAAAGTGATATTGACTTATATGTAAATTCTATAAGAATTAACTTATATAGGTAGGTAGGTACACATAATGAGTTCTGTCGTGAAATCTGGACTCAGGTATATTTAGAACTCGGTTCAGATGCGACGTAAAGGCAACAGGTTTTTTCCAATTGCCTTTATCGCTAAAGCTATGATCCAATTAACATATTTATAACGGGCTAGCTTCTGCCCGCGGCTTCGCCCGCGTGGTATGTTGGTAAAGTAGTGTATGACTGTCTCCAGGCTTCAAACTAAGGTGCCGGAGGGGAATAAGGCCTGTCGGTTAATAAGGCCTAAGTAACAGAAATCGACCTTAAAATGGACGGCTGCACACAAACGTCACACTAGCACACGCATAATGCGTGTACAAGTTGGTAGAAGATCGCGTGCGCTCTTTCCCCCGCTCCCCGTTGCCAATGTTGGGCCGCATTTTGTAAGATGAGGCCACGCCGCACGAATAACAAAAATACAAAGTAAACAATCGTAAATATTTTGTGTAAAATAAAGGTAAACTGTGTAAATGTGTACCATATTTCTTAATTGATTTATGCTTTTATGATCCCTAAGTGTATGAATTGACTATCGATATCCATTTCTTATTTATTTTGTTTTGCTTACATACGTGGCTTGCTTTTATTAAGGCCTATCAAATTTAGGCAAAGGCCTTATTAGCCTTCTATTTATGTTTTTTGTTTTGATGGTTCGCAGACCATTCACTTCCATATAGTATTGAACTTGAGAACTCTATATAGAAATACCAGGTAAAAAAACGTGGAATCTGCAGCATCAAAACCCGCAAAACTGGTATACGGTTCTTTGATTCTAATGATGAAGACGATGTACCGCTCTCTCAGATAACATCAACTCCGTTTCATCAAATTATGCCTACACCCGTTTAAACTTAAGGGAAAACACAGAAAATAAGAAGAAAAATAATCCGCTTAATAACAGCGGAACTCAAGTCACGAAAGAACTTCTAGATCAAAATAAAAAAAATCATAAGTCCATATTCGTAAATAAATCTGCCCAAAAAAGAAAACTGGTTCTTCCCAAATGCAAACAGGGTTATGGCTGTGAAGAAGACAGGATGGCCAATATGCGACAATGTGTCAAATGTGACAAATGGTAATCACGAGGAGTGCATTTGTTTATCGGTAGCAGATGCTTATGCCTTTGAGTACTCTGATGGCTGCTAAGCGAGATATTTTATACACTTTCCTTAAATATTTTTATGTCAAACAACTACAATTATTTAATTTTTGATCTCAAGTACAATATATAACTTTAATTTAATAGTTTACGTACGTTTAACCCATAGGCCTTTTTATACTACCATAGTTAAAAAAGGCCTACTGGCATAGTTTAAAAAAAAAATTAATTTTGATTTTACTGATGGTGGAAGTTCCCATTTTAAGTATATAATATATTATTCATATTGTAAAAACGGGAATTTTCACGTACTGCACTATCGGTGAAGGCACCGACTAAGTTTCGACTCATTCCGAGAGTCTTCATCAGGGTGAGTGGTTCCGACTTTCTCCTTTCGCGTCGCGCCGTGCACTACTACGTGCGACGTGCCTTCACCGATAGTGCAGTACGTGAAAATTCCCGTTTTTACAATATGAATAGTCAAGTTCACGATAGTTTTTGGAATAAAATATAATATATTCTAGTATATATTTACGACTGTTAAAACATGTTCATTTTCTACAATTGTTTTCAATTTATTACAAATCTCCCTTAGCCTTAATCCCCTCCGTTACCTTATGGCCTTTGAGCCATTGAGAAAAATGGCCTGATTTGGCCATAACTATAAGTATCAATTAAGTCAGTAAAATTATATCGGAAATATCTATATCTAAGAAGGTTTCACGGCTAAACCGCTGAGCAGTTTGAGATGAATATTGATGTGTCTACAATGCACTAAGATCAACAAATATGACTTTTAATTTCTAACGAGAGACGAAATAGTTTAATGAAGTAAGATGGTTAACTCTTACCTCATGCCTTTAGCCTAAGGCTAATCTGTCTAAGGTAATATGAAGTTGCAAGTTGCTAGGCAACCCGAGTTTTCCATGAACTCGTATCTAGGGCGTGCCGCACACAGGGCGGGCGGGCCCATCTCTACGCCTATCCGCGACCAATCAGCGGCCGGAAGCCCAATATTATGACAACCGGTGTCACTCCATGCTTGACACCGATCACGCATTTATTCAACTCTGAACCTTTGACCAAGGGCAGACGGGTGCTAATAGCTTATGTCGTGGATAGATACGCGTTTCCGTTATTGGTTGAGGCATTTTTCATTTAACGTAGGTAATTATAAACCTGCCATGGAAACTTTAGGTACCTATAGCTTCTCTAACATGCAGTCAGCTCAATTCTTTCTTGTTCAGAAATTATAAACAATAATAATGCTGGTCATTTTTCACACAGCATCATCTAGCCCCAAACTAAGCAGAGCTTGTATTATGGGAACTACATGACTGATATACTTACCTACTACTTGATAAATCAAATGTATGTCGAATATCATAAGCGCAGGTATCCCGAACTTTATTTCTTATGTAAGTACATAATTAATTTGTGATGTGTAACAATTATCTGTTATAAATAAATAAACTGAGTATGTACCATGGCCACTGCTCCACTTAATTTGTGTCTCAGGATTGTGGTACTCGGATAAAAAGTTGCCTATGTGTTAATTTGATGTAGAAGCTACATTACTGTAAAGTTTCATCAAAATCCGTTAAGTAGTTTTTGCATGACTAACCAAACATCCATCCTCACAAAGTTGAAGTGTAAACATACGTTATGTTTACACTTCGACTATTATCATTTGTGTAGGTAAGTAAGTTCCTTATACAGGGCACACCTTATTACCTTGACTTCAATCCCTAAAATACGAAGGTCACTTCCTAAATCTGTCCTCGGGACACGTCAGCTCAGGAATTAGGTGAGTTACTTAATTTTCTATAAAACAAAAGTACAAACATCTAGCGAGATCGGAAACGATAATATTTATTGAGGCCGGCACGCACTAATTTCAAGAATGAATTAACCAATTTGTCACTTATTCTATGACAATTTTGAAGCGTAATGAGACAACCCTCCAGTTAGTATGTAAAATTCATAATCATCATCAACAAAATAAAGTAGAAGTCTGCTGGCGTAGGCCTCCCTGCTCATAGTTTTGTAAAATTACGAAGGGGTAAATAACAGCAGCTCCTGACCCCGAATAATTGAAAAATGTACAAACTAGTGCACAATAGTAATTCATTTTAGCGTTGTGTAGTGAAAGAAGATGTAATGACAAGAATGCAGAAAGGTATGCTAAAGTGGTTTGGGCATGTGGAAAAAAATGAATGCAAGGAGCTAGACCAAACATGTATATAAGGCAAGCGTAAATGAGATAGTTGGAAGGGGTAGACCTCGGAGAACGTACTCTGACCAAATTGGAGACGTTCTGGAGAAAGGTCAGGTTAAGAGCACCTATCCCTTAACCGGCGAGCATGCATGAAGAATTTAATGAGAGTGAATAAAGCAAAATATCTTCTTATGTCAGGATCTTAGCGAGAGGAAATTCATGGTCTCTGCCTACCCCTCCGGAAAACAGGCATGTTTGTTTAAATAAGTTTACGTTTTACGTTCATTAAATTTAGAATAAAAAACTATATATACTTTCGATTCACTTTCAATCTCAATTGACTGACAGATTTCTCTATCGAGACATGGCTGTGAAATAATTACGCGACTTGGATGGGTATGTTTCGGCGATTACTTGTCAATCGCCTTATTTTTAAAGATTATTTTTAAGACAGATATTTAGCTAACAGCTATCATTTCCGATTCAAATTGGAAATGACACATCAAAGCAGTGTTTAGTTAATTGACTGTTTAACAGAGTGTAGGTATTAGTGCCTAGTAAGACCATAAGTGCCTAATAACGTTACCTATCTACTGTATGTTTAAAGGCCGAGTCGAACTAATGCAGTGACGGTGTCAATGGCGGTGGCGGTGGCGATCAATAGGAAAAGGTTGTTAAGTGGTTATCAAAGTTCGCATCAATCACCACCGCTACCCTCAGCGTCGCCGTAATCGCGCCAGTTTGCTCGGGCCTTAAGAATCATGCAACCTCTTATTTATTATAAACTAAAATATTCGAGAACTTTAAAATCTAAAAAACATTTAGCCAGAATTAAAACTCAATATTACGTAGAATTTTCTGAAAAAACTAGCTAGAAATCGTTGTACTCAATAGAGCGTCAACGCTGAATATTTTGTTCATTTTTTTAGAACATTTTAAGCTTGGAATTATTAGGTCAAGTAGGTATAAGTACGTAACCTAATTTCAACCATGTAATCAAGCTAACTCTAGACGTACTTATTAGCACATATTCGTTATTGCGTAAAATATATGAAAAACGTTTCCTACTTACTTATAATTTTGGTAAGCATAAAAAGCAATTAACTTTTAATAGCGCGTGGACATTGAAAGGTGAAAGGTGCACTTAATTCTTTCAGCAAACTGGTTCTTACACTGTCACTCCTATTCAGGGCCACAATACTTAACAACCTGTTCACTGACTTATAACACAAGGTGACCAAGAAAGAAGCGGTGACCCGATGAATGACCGAATCTAAAAAATACCAATACAAAAAACATATGTTAAAACTATATTATTATACAATTTTGTAAAAAAACATTGGAAAATAGGGTATTGAACAAAAGCTTGAAAAAAAATATAAGAAAATGGTACGTACTTACATCCTTTTTTGTAGGCACTTGCCTACAATTAAGCTATCCAAAATGCCCTATTCAACCTAATGCCCAAAGAAATCTAAACTTTTATGTGCTTGTTATGAGCTTTAGGTATATTTATTCACAAATCACGCGAAACAGCATCGAAAGTTTTACCGATTATGCAAATTTCTCAACTGCAAATGTCAAATAGCTTATTTCCTAAAGGATCGGTCGCTCTAGACTTGCGACTGGATACCCAGCTATTCTTTAGGATTCGTATTCTTAGAACCAGTAAGCCGGAGTCACACCGGGGTTGAGAAAAATATGACTGAAAATCTTGAGATTTTTTTATGTATGTTTTAGTACATCAACCAAGTTTGGATTTAAATCTTCTCGTGTTGTGTCATTGATCTTTCTATATCGGTCCTGAAACTTATGAATGTGACCGCTAGTGAAAGAAATAGTGTGGTAAAAAGATTTACGTACCTTTCAACTCGCAAAGAGACTTTTCGTGTACTTGATAAAAGTTTCTACACGTGAGTCAAAGTCGCGGGTTGCCCAGACCCAAACACTGCTTGTTCGCCTGACAAAAGTGTTTATAGAGTTAGGTGGGTATTGAAAAATGGTGCAAAATAAGCGTATAATTACTGCTCACTATGCAGGTTGCACTTAGTGAAGTAAGATTTCTAGTAACCTATATTTTTATGCCTATTAACTTGCGCGTACTTACCATATAAAGAATCTTTTCAAAAGCTAGGTATGCACAATGTTAGTTCTAGAAAGTGTCTACAAATAATTTGACTATGTATACTTATAATTCTGCAATTTAAATATGTATAACATGCCGAAATACTTACGTATTTTGTGGTTGTATCGTGCCGAAACTAGACCCTCTTTAAACCCTCAATAACAGAAGGTGATCGTCAATTAAATAGCTATAAAAATGTCAAATCCCTATTTTACTAAACACAGGTAATTAATGGTGCTAACCCACATAAATGCCATAAGGGATGTCGATCGTCGTCGTATTAATATAGTGCACACAAGCGAAACTCAGTATGAAAAACTTATTGGGTTTTGAGAAAACCATAGGTAGATGGATAAATAATATGATGATAAATAATATCTATGGCATACCTGTACACTTAGTGCTAAAGCTTATAAAGACAGTAGCGGTAATGAGCGACCATATGATGATATGATGACCATGGTGGTAGAAGTATACCTACTAAAAGTTCCTTTTAAGTAAGACTTTAGTAAGAGCCTTACTGATATTAGTAATGGAACTGAGAACGCATGTGAGCTTTCGTAGCAAAGAAAACAATAAGAGTATCAACTTAACAGTTAATATAATCCTAATCCTGATAGATTTTACGAATGATGTGATCGACGATTTAACCAAAGTTTAGTCTCCTGTAAACAGCACTAAAGAAACGCTCACGAAAGCTTTCATCCTGTGCGGCATGCAAGCTGATGATTCAATCGATTGGCACAAGCAGTGTGGTCACGGCACACAAACACAGACGGGTTTACTGGCCGCCGCCACGCTACCTACCCTACGCTGCCCATTCGGCTCGCCCGCGCCGTCACTTGGTTCCGTTCACAAAACATAACCGGACGACTTCGCATTTATAAAATTAACCAATTAAGTATAAATTTATTTATGAATACAGAAAATTCATTCTTTATAAATTCTGGCAGCATTTTTCAACTATTAAAAGTACATTGATAGCTTATAGCATAAAAGGTACGTAGACACATTCGCCCGGCGAATTTTCCCGCGTTGGTTCTTTGGTTAATTTTCCATCTAAATTCTTGTTCTGAATCGTGTATGGTGAACTGTGCTCTGTTAGGTGTGGTGTGGTGAGATGGCATCAGCAGAAGGAGCAGCTGCTGCGGCTGTGGTAAGAGAATTATTTATGAGTACCACTTCAAAATGAACAATTAGATTAAATTTAGGCACAATAGTAAGTTAGTAGTATAATAAAAAATACAGGTTCTTCTTGACACTAGGTTCTCGAAGTGTTATCGAGAACCTAGAAACCAACCTCGAATTGGAAATTTTATTATAGTAAATTCCTTCTCATTTACCGATCGCTTTCATAGGAGACCGAATTAGTTAAACACAAGAAAATAGTCTATTGGTATGACTCAATATTGTGAACAAGCTAAAATATTGTTTTGTCTCCATAAAAAAAAATGATATTTTGGTAAAATAAATCTTCATAAACCCTCATCAACGTGAATAGATATTTAAGTGTTATTCTTGGCGTCGTACATCAATTATTTTTACTCGCTCGTCTACCTATATAATATGCCACATAATTAGGTTAGTTGTCCCACATGTAACGTGCAAACATAATTTCGCGGCAAATCGATAGTATTTTCTTGAGTCACCCTTAATTTAGAGTTCGTTGTGCCTGACCCAAATTACTATACATTTTATGACAAACAAGGGTAGTCCAATGTGCAACACCCAGTCTTTTAATCCAAAGGTAGTGACTTCGAATCCTGTTATCAAAGGGTTCTGTAACACCTTGTAGCTCATCTACCACGGCCTTCATTACCAATCAGCTTTGGATCCGGTGGATGATAGTTACACAGTTATTGTTGCTCTCTGAATTTGCAAGTTTAACTGCTGAGGAAGACGAGTTCTTGGATGATGATCATGAACCGGACGACGCAGTGTAGTTAGCCCTATATATCCAATGGACTTATGACATCTCATACCCAATAGACACATACATAGACTAAGGCCATCCACACTAGGATACCCTGTATCGTGGGTATTAGAAACTACGAGTACTGTGGTCCCACAACACAGCGTAATTATTTACCACATAATGACGGTAGTTAAAAGTTTATGTTTAAATTCTTGATAAATGCTTATGAGTTATGACAAACCGTAGAAAAGTTATGACCTATGAATAATACGTTATATGAATCACAGTCTTAGCCTTCATAAGAAAGTTCGTTTAATAAGAACCTCGATGATCGTGACTACAATCACTTAGTCATGCCCTAACGGCTACAACTCGTTAGCTTTTATCTAAGGGAAGATCTAATTGCTGGTCGATTTGTGGTTTCAGTAAATAAGTTTTTAGAATAATAATAATGCTCATTGAAACTTAATTTCTGAGGGTTTGATCTTAATTCTAACTAAGGCTGATAATATTAAAAGTAGGTAAGCAGCAAATTCTAGCGTTGCTCTCTTTAAAATAAATTACATTAAGTATAATTCTCGGAGATATGATCTGCCATTACTTCTGATCTTCTTAAGAATCATTCTACTAAAAAAAATAGTTGCACATAACAACTGCAAGCTAGCCCTACGAGGTTTAAGAAACAAGACTAGGTTAGCATTATTTACATTACAAAGCATGCCCCGTATCACTCCCAATCAATCACACGTGGCCGGCATGAATGAAATAAACCCGCGTGGTATAGACACGGCTATCAGTTGATTGGGGCGAGCGAGTGGGGCGTCAGTCCGCGGACGGGGAGTCGCGAGCGATGTCGCGTCGGTCGCACCCACCACGCCTACCCTCACGCTCACGTCGGCAGGCCGAGCCCCCGCCGGACCCAGCTCCGGTGCCTCCAGACCCCGAGCCGCAGCAGCAATCGGACGAGGAACGCGAACCGGGAGATTGGCGCGCGTCCCGCCCATCATCTCCCCCGCAACGCCCAGATGACGTCTCCGAAGGATCGGAACCGGCGAGGCCGATGCGACCTGAACCGACAAGCCGCTACGCAAACCTCAACTATTGGAAAGCGAGACGAGTCACCTTCTACCGAAACGGGGACCCGTTTCACCCTGGCGTAGAGTTCCGCTTCAAGCCGGGCCGTGATCTGGCATCGCTGGATGCGCTGCTTGACAGGTTGTCAGAGAGGTTGGAGCTGCCACGTGGAGCGAGGTTCATCTTCGGCATGGATGGCGACCGGAAGTACAGACTGGAGGAGCTGGAAGATGGTGCGTCCTACGTCGTCTCATCTTACAAGACTTTTAAGGTAAGTGTTGCTCTGCTCGATTCATTACGTAGTTAACTTCCTTCAACTTTAAAGTACAATAAAAATCTTGTTTTTCTAATTCTACCTCTATGTTATTAAAATACACAACTTTTATTGCTTCAAGACAGAAAAAATGTATCTCTGGTTTTGTCGTTTTGAGGTTCTTCAATCTAGAAAGGATTCTATGACTCGCCCAAAGTGATAAAAACTCTATAATAGGTATCGTCTAGTGTTGTTTTGTACCCTGTTTTCAGCTCCGAGAGGCATCGGGCGGGCCAAAGTTGGGATTCGTATTATGTTCGCTCCTAAGGAGCTACGCTTCACATGCGTTACGAAATTTGCTACATATTTGGCTATTAAAGGCGTATCTTCCAATGCCACCAGTTCCCAAACTTTAACTTTGTGCATCCATTAATTCCAACTTTTTGGACTTTGCTATCGGTCATTGAAATACGTAAGTTAAAAATAATGCATCTTTTAAAATAACAACGGGAACAACAAAAATAACAATATTAAAAATGTTTACTTTTAAACCATATTACTAAAGATTTGTTTTCATAATGAGATGAAGTATTCTTTTGTAGATATTTTACTATTCTTTGTCTACGCGTAGGTCAACGCGCGCTACGCGGCATTAGATGTACTACGCGTTCCGTAGCGCCTCTACGGCGGGATTTGCTTACCCACCGCTAACCAATTTTACTTAGCTTATGTACAATAAACATTTTTATTGAGTAAATACCGGCCCAGTCATCGCAAAATATTAAGTAAATTTATTACACGTCGAATAATGTCGCAGTTAGACGAGGCCGCGTCCTTGGTTAGATGTGGGTCGCGGGATAAGCACGCACCTTTCATTTGCATTTTGATTACACACAAAACTTTACTTTGTTTTCATTCATTCGATAAAGGGCTAATTGCGAAAAGTATACGCTTCGGAACAGTAATTTTATTTCGGGATAACGAAAATAATTTTCTAGCAAATTGAACCTACGTTTCAGAAAACGGTAATTAAATTTGGAACGGAAATTCGAAAACAATTTGGTGTAATCAAAATCTCGTTTGAGAATTTGAAAAGCAAAACAGTAACAAAAAATTAATAGGATTTGCGTACAATTAGCACGTCACGCAAAAGTAAACCACTTGCCAATTTGTGAATACGACTTAGGAGAAATAAACTATTCGGAGATTCCGCCGACCGTAGAGTATAATCTTATAAGACTTCGCCTTTACAATCCATAACACATGCTTATCTGCGTATGAATGCTAGATTCTAAGAAAATACAAGTGCAAAACACATTCAAACAAAATTAACATAAAGAACTTCAAGTAACCGCAGTTCTTAGGTTGTTGCCGCATGTTGCAGTCAAATAAAGTTACCGGATAATTCACAATAATGCACTACTTATTATTATTATTATATCTTTACTCTAACAGTTCGCATTAACTTTTAAAACATATTAGTGGGATATTGCGTTGAAATAACAGAACACATTTAAACACATGGTAAATATCACGTTTTAGTGAAAATTTTCTGTTTACTTGTAGGAAAAAATGAGATTTCTTGAAATAATAAATAAATAATAAATAACAATCAAATTCGCCTATGTTCCGAGTTTAAAACTTTCTAAATAAAAAAGAGTTACTTTCTTTGAGAGTCCCATTTTAAGACTATATGTTATAATTGTGAGGTTGTTACTTTATCATGTCCGATTAACTATTAAAGTAACAAACAAAATATTTATGCAGTGATAACTTGAGGATAGAAGTGAAATAAATAAAAGACAGAAACACGATTAGTGAAACTTTTTAGATAGATTTATTTTTGAAATCAGGTCGTCTAAAACCCGTTTTATCACCCCGTTCATCCTTCGAATCTAAAAAATATTAACAAATAGTTTCTATATAATCCAGTAGATAGTCACGATACCTAGAGTAGTGATAATCATTTTTATTTGAATATACTAGTTATTCTTTTAGACCATTTTATTTGTATTTTTGGCTCTCGTGCCAAATCTATATGCTATCTGTCACACTCGCACTGGGCGTATTTCCGCATGGAATAAGATTGACGTATTTTCCATTCACCTATCACCTTAACTGGCCACATAAGTATATTGTCCGCAGTTTTGTTTAATTTATATTGTATTGTCTTTGATTGCTAATCTTCAGCTGTCGCGACGAGGTTCGTCTTTAACTGTTGTGGCTTGAATTATTATTTAAATTTCAGGACAATACACAATATGCCACAGTTCGCCCATTGCCTACGACCGCAAAAGTAAGTGCTGTTGGTAACGACACCTCATGGGGTCAATGCACCACCTTGCACTTAATATGCATCAAGGCAAACCTGTACGATTACCACTCACGGAAACTTTACTATACGCACTTAGAATTCCAAACACGTATTTAGTTTGAAAGTAGCGTCTCTGTCTGAAAAATCGAGGAGTACAAGGTCAAGTAATACGAAAATTGATAAAAATGAATGTGGATATACCTAAAGGAGCAGAGTCAACTTTGGTCGAACAATGAATTTTTTTGTTTCATTGTTCTATCCGTCTTTGTTAGAGGGGAGTACTGAGTTGACAGCCATAGAGTCGAATGGAAGTAGAAAACATACTGTTCCTACCTGTGGATTAAATGTGAAAGACACGATGTACTTTTAATAAGAAGAATAAAAGAGAGTTTTACTTAGATTTATAGGCCCTTGAGAAATTGCGCGATCCCTAACCAAGAGGTGATTTCAGAAAAACACAATGTTTATGTTCAGTCTGCGCCCATGTATTTTGTTTAGGTAGTTACTGCTAATATCAAATAGCAGTTTTGGAAACTGAATAAAACTGAAACGAAGGAAATATTTATCGTCTCTTCTAGTCATAAAAGCTGCTAACATTATTTGTGGCATACAAGAAGTTTTTATAAAATTCTTTCGTAACTGGCCTAGTTTTAAAACATGCATTCGGTACATAATACTTTGCGACGGCCATTATTAAGGAAACATAAGTTGCTTTGTATGTTTTATCTATGTGTCTGAATTTATAACGTGATTTCGATCTAATGATATAAATCTATTATTTGTATAAGCTTAGTCTTATCTTAGATTTATAGGATAAGGTACCTATGTAGCAATACCCAATCCTTGCAGTTAACACTCTACAATATCATTTTTTAGATAAATAAGTAGGTACAGCTTTTAGGTGATTCTAAGTAAACGAGTATTTAGAAATGCTGCTGACTTAAAGCGGAATACCGTAAGAGTCATAAAATAGCTTGCATCTTTAGAGAACGCTAAACAGACTATCATTAGTTTTGTGGAATAAATGAATAGTAAGGTCGGCCGCTCTGTTAGTGAAACCTATCTAAGAACTATCCTTGAAGTCATAAAAATACATTTCAAAAAACGCATTTCTATCATATACCTAATGGTGAATACTATCTTATAAATCTAAACATCTGTAATGAGAGTATCGCAAATCAAAAGTATAGTACCAGTGCTAGTACTCAATTCGTAACTTTAACTCGCAACGTGCGATTCGCGTCACGCCGCGTCATTGATTTAAAAAAAAAGAACAAGCCTGCGGGTCAATATTACCAGCAACGCATATCTAAGATTTGCAAAAATTTAGACGCGACACGCGCGCGGTTCCCGTTAACGCAACGGACAGCCTTAGTAAATGTAATTGCCTACTCTCTGTAAGTTTTGTTCAGTGTTAGAAAACGGCCAAGTGCTTACTATAAGTAAGTTTTCCAACACGTGATACTCGTCTTGGCTACATTTTAGGATCGAACATTCATTAGAAAAATCAAAGCTTCGTTTTCCATAAAATTGTTTCCTGACTGCCACTGCGGGCGGCATACACAGAATGGGCGAACAAGGCGGGCCATCTCTTGAAGTAATTTTCAGGCTGGGTATAACAAAAGTAGTTGTGTACGTTAAACTAGACGCTAGGTCTACAACTTTAACTTTTTCTTGGCGCCCAACAACAGATGGCGTCACTGCTAAACGTCTTCAAGTTCTAAGATTGTTCAAATTCTAAGGAAATAATCATACACACCTTATAATTTACAAACACGCTTATAACATCTGTACTAATAATGCTGAAAAGTTTGTTTATTTGAACGCGCGAATCTCTGGAACTACCAGTTGGATTTGAAAAATATTTTTGCATTGGTAGCCCAATTCTTGAGGAAGGTGATTAGGCTATTTAACATCACGCTACGGAAAGAATGCTAAGCGAAAACATAGTAAAAGCGCGGGTGGGCGACGCGACGCGGTGGGTCGGGGGCAGAGGGCGGCGATGGCACAGATAGTAAAGTATAAAAAACTTCTCGTAGCACCACGTAGCGGTTCGTAGCGCTTTCGTAGATTGCTCGTAGCTCTGGTTTTATAAATAATTATGTTCGGTGAATATTTGCATTAAACTTACCTTTGTGGAACTTTCACTTTATTTGCATTAAACTTACTTATTTTTCTCTTTGTATATGAAACGTAAGGACTTAATCCTACTAATATTATAAGCGCGACAATTTGTGAGGATAGATGTTTGTTACTCTTTCACGCAAAAACTACTGAACGTATTTTGATGAAATTTTATAGTAATATAGCTTAAACATCAGAATAACACATAGGCTACTTTTTATCCGGGTACCACGCGGGTGAAGCCGTGGGCAGAAGTTAGTAACATCATATAGGTAAGGTTATCCTTCGGGGATCAGGATACGTTACAGTTTTGAGTGGCGTATTTTTATCGCATTAGTTACTAAGTTTACTTAACATAAAGCACGCAGTTTGCTGCCTACGTCTATATTCTGCGGTCAGAATATAGTCACAACTTTTATATTGCTAATACATTAATGCGGGTCTTAACGACCCGGGCGCGGCATCATAAAGTTACGCAATAATTGGTATTTGAACTCATAGCTTATAATAAACCCGATCGTAAAAGCCCTCATGTAATATATGGATACTTAAACCAATGGCGAACGACAATTGGTTTTGTAAGCTAAGGTAATATTTTTTTCGCGCGTGTGTTATCCAATAAAAATAAGTTTTGTTGTACTCATTTTCTGTAAAAAGAAGTCGTTAAATTGCCTTAAACGTTCTACTAGAAATTACTTAAATACCTGCATAACTAGTTAATTTGGACTTTACATTTGCAGATCCACGAAATGCAAAACATTCAGCAAAATTATTAATTACGTCGACTTCATTTTGAACTTAAGCTTTGAACGTTTGTTTAAAACCCTCTATATATACAACATGTAGGGTAGACTGGTGTCAATTAAAACATGTTGAATATTTCGGAGATGGTTAGTGACAGGAGTGGGGCCTCAAGGGTGGAAAGGACTGCCTTGGGTATCTGAACCTGTCACTCGGGCGCGTCGACGCTCCAAGCACGTTGGAAATTTTACGTGTGGGCATTACTTCTTCGGCCCGAAAAGTAAGTTTATTGACTAATACTGTTTTATGTACTGCACCAAAACTGTTGTTCGTTCTTCACCGCAGTTTACAATTATCTTTACTATGATCTATCAATTATAAGATTATTCCTGTTTAAAAAAATATTTGACGGTGTAGGGGCAGTTGAAACAAACTATTCGGGGTCAATGAAACATGTTTTTACTAACCCCGAACCAAGCTAGTTATTCTATTTTTTTTTTATATGCCGAGAAACCGTCCTAAACCATAAACAGCGGAGAGACCGATCTTGACAATTTTAAAAAGACAACAAAACCACCAATTTAAAGTAAAATAATATTTATGAATCGTCTGAATCTGCCTTATAGTGAATTAACAACTGGAATTAGAACCAAAAAAATTGGGAATTTAAAATATATTTTTTCACCACGAAACTCGTACAATGATGTTGATGATGTACTTGATGTTACTAAAAACATTTTTAGGACGTTATATGAAGCTAAATCATCAGTTCTTTCATATATATAGCCAGATAATCTAGTTATAATTAAAGCTCATTACCAAACAGGTAGAGCATACTGATGATGTTGATATGGTCATAATTTTAAGCAATTAATATTTTTCTATTCTATTCTAAAAAATTAAATCACAATGATCGATTTTTTAAAAAACGTTTCAATTGACCCCAGCCAATCCTACTTTATGATATATTCCATTTCTTTTGTTTCAATAATGGTTTAAACTAAAATAATTGTTGCTGATAGATAAACTTTTACTACATTGTATCCTCACAGATACATACTGATATAGGATCTGAGGATGTCCATTTTCATCATGGGAATTACAGCGTAGTTGGATTTGTGAGCGTGTTTGGATTTGATTTTGTCTGAGAATTGAAATCGATCTACCCGTTTGGAATCTACACTATACCTCTAATGCCACGGACACATACAGAAAGACAGACAAAGGCTTCCAACTTGTAACACTCCTCTATGAGTGTGAGTTGAAAAAACGGTTTCTAACTAAGTTAGTACAGAAGTAGGTAAGTACTAGAATTTGAAACCACTAGTCCTGAAAGTTGCTCAGGCCGTCTCTTTGAGATGTGAAAGGTGATTGAACAGTTAAAAATGTAGATCGCAACTCTGACAAATGTTGTAAAAGCTGATTTCTTTTGGTTTCTTACGTTGCATAAACCTTGTAGGAAATGCCTAAATTGCACTTTTCTTCCGCCAAACGTCGATCGTGATTTAAACAGTACCGTGCCCAGAACACATAGTGAACATGGCGGGTCGAAATTAGGGATATCTAGGTCAAACGCCACTTCCGACAATTGTCGATTGTAAGGCGTTTAGTTTCATTACTATGCTTAAAACTGACCTCTTGACGCTAGGGTGACAATAACTTCTAAAATTAATTTCGGATATCTTCAGAGTAAAATTATAAATCATCATACTTTGTGTTTCAGTTGACTGACTGAGATATGCGCAGGTTCCGAAGCGGTTTGTACACTTTACCACCAAACGTGAAACATTTCATTGATTTTGTTAGTGAAACAGAACTCAAATCGAAAACCTAGTTCCAACGATATAATCTACAATTTTCATAACTATTACATAACTGAACAACATTCTAAGCTAAAAATACTTTCAGCTCATAATTATGAATTACAAAAATGCGTGACTTTGACATCATTTTTTTTCTCATTACTGTGACGATTTATAAGAAAAAACAATATTTAAATAGTTCAAGGTTGGGTTGCTTAATTCAACCTTTTATTCGTGTTAATGCGTAGTCCGAAATTAGTTGTTATCGGTTCGCGTGTCGCAGAGCTCGTGACCACAAGATTAGGCCTTATGATTGTTTCACGTAAGGCATCAAAGTGGTATTAATTGTAACTAAGTTCGATGCATATCGTGCTGCCATAACAACCAACGTTTGGTTACACGATTGCGTGGATTCAAAGTTCGAAGAGAGTGACCTTGACGCCCCTCCCTCTTATACCTGACCACCACTAACCGTATGAAATTCGAATAGTCTGCCACATCTAACCGTGGTATGCGGATACTCCGCGCGTTATAGCTAATACCTTATTGTTATTGTCATACGGTCGCTTCTTCTGTGTCCACGCGGTGTATGTTTGGTAATTACAGGAGGCTTCTTGAAGGTTTTTGTTTTGTTGTTGCAAATTAGTCAGCTGACGATAGTGCGGCCTAGTGCCCTATGTAGTGTCTCGGAAAAACGACGTGTACAAACCTAATCTTTCTGGACAACAAAATAAACAAACCGGATTCTTTGAAGTGGAATGAAATAAAGTGAATAAAATAAATAACAATTTGCTGCAGTGAACTCTTGACGAATTTTAAATACGTACCTAATATGTAGATACCTACTTATAAGCAAATAGAGTACAAAAGATTTTATTCGAATACCTAAATAAGCAACCTTACTATTAATTTTCTAATATTTTAATCAGTGCTCAGCTGCAATTTTCACTAGTTGGAGTTCAGCTGTCCCGGACTATTGCTTTGTGAAGTAATTTAACTAAGGCACATTATATTATAGAATGACAAAAAATCGAACCTAACAAAGAGTGCACTCATAATGCTTTATACCTATTCTATATTGAAATGCTATCCCGATTCAAAGAAACTCATTGTTGACCATGTAAAGTAGGTATCTCGTATTCGGAGACTTATAATATATGCACATCAAAAAACCAGCAATAATAAAAATATTATTTTAGAATATTATTACGACTATACCACGTACTTTACTAAGTCGTTATAATATTCTAAAATTATACCAAACCACGATAACTGCAAAAAATATATTACCAAAGAAACAGAATACAATGCACAATGCAGATAGAATACACTAATAGGTACATTAGGTAGGTAGATATATTCAAGACTAAATAAAATAAATAATAATTCTCCTAAAAACCCCCGCTTCTACGTTATTCCTACCAAAATTATTGGATTAGAGTCGTGCAAATCACAATCTCGGTGCATTTATTGTAAGTTTATGCTAATTTATGTCTGGTGGACCGGACAGACGTCAGCGCGACACAATATGTTAAGCAGCTATCAGGGTATATGCAAAACATAACTGCATGCCGTCACGAAGACGGGTAGGTCTGTCCAAGCATTAGTTAGGTACTTGAACTTGACACGGGGTGGTGAACGCGAGTGACATTTAGATGGAGTCTCATGAGACCATCTTCTTAACTCACAGAAAAGTAAACAATAACACTCACAATGCCGAATTCAATTGATTGGAGATAATTTTTAAATTGAAATGAAGAATAAATTGGCTACGAAACAATATCAAATCGACGAAATACAAAGTAATTTTAACATTTAGTTTTCAGCCTTTTTGAGAGTCATATGACTAAATAAAAGTGATTTCCGGAAAAACAAAAATTGTCTTTACTAACTGAGCCAAAGTGGATAAGACTTCAAAAACTCTCCAAGGATCGATCCTTGTACAATAAACATTACGGGCCTAAAAGTGGCGATTAAAGTGTGGCGGCCAAGCCGGTACCGGTGGCTACAGGGGGCAGAAACGATGGACAGCGACGAAGAGCCGTTCGTCGTCATCTCTCTGCCGGTGTACACGTCGGAACCACCAGTAAGTTGCGAATATTCCAAATTCCTGGACGAACATTCCTTGACAAAACATAATATTTTATATCGTCTCTGGAATCCCAGCAGTCCTGAGGTTAAGCTATGATGCGTTCGCTCCAGTCCCAATCTTTTCTGAGTTTATACTTTTTGGGTGAATTAATGTGCAACATGCAAACGAATAAATAGTTTGCCTTAGTTCCTACGAGCAGGTGCATTATGAAACTACTGCGATTTTTCCTGCAACTGAATATTGAATCGGGATCAACATTTCAAAAGTGAATATCACTATCTGAATATCATTATATTTAACCGTGTAAGGATCTAGAATTTTGTTTGGGCTGCAGTAAGAGATTGTTGGTCTGCTACCATTTTTATGAAAGACGGCTTAGGTGGTTGTAATGCAGTTTCTTAAATAGTTTATCGCCACATATCACAAGGGTGCGCTGCAATAGGAGATGGAATCTAGAACAGCTTAACCGATTATAATGCAGTCTTCTGTAATCGTTTTGTGTGACTTCTAAAAAGGTGCCTATATAGATTTTATCGCTTCACGTCACTAGAAGGCACTGCAATACAAAGTCGGGGTCTGAGTTTTGTAGAAACTAAATTGTCTCTTTTAGTGAAAGGAATGTACTTGTCTTCCAAACATTGTAAATTACTTATAAGGTATTTATACATTGTCTTCTTAAAGCTTTGACAAAGTAAGTACCTAGGTAACTACAACCATAAAAAATACCTTATAATAAATAAAGCACCGGGATTTGGACTTGGTGGAATAACTAATGGCACAAGTTGAGTAAATTACATAATCTAATGTTTTGCTCGTAAATATTCAAATGAATTGCGTGAGTTGTGCGTTGTGATAGGGTATCACACAAGTGGGCTAATGTATTCGTGGCTTAAGTGATCGCTTTATAGTGTTTTCGGTTTTATTACAGACTAGCAACCGAGTCTTATGGCCATCTGCATCTTATTCAAAGACTTAGGCGAGTCTTGCTGAAATTTTTCCATAAAAATCCGTCACTAAGACATACTTAAGTCTTTGCCTAAGTTACCTTAATGTTTCTTTATAAAGGAAACTTTCATTTCATTATATTTTCCATACTGCACGTCATAATCTGGAATTTACATTCTGTAAATTCTACACACGCCCTACATTTCATTGTAGATGATATGCTTTGCAAAGGTCAATCTCTGAAATGTACAATAATTCTAAACGTAAAGTTTCAGACATATTAATTTCACTAACACCGCAGTCCGTTCTATGCAGCAATTTGAGACGCGACCTCGCTCGCGACGGTTATTCTCTTGGCCACGTGTGGCGCTGACTCGTATGTACACAGACCATCGAACGTAGACCCCTCAGAATCAGTCTGACATTCTTACAACTAGTATGTGTGTGGATATTCGCGGGGGTAGTAAAGGTCTATTGAATCGGTCGATGTATGTTAATTGCACGCACAGTATAAAAAGCGTCCTTGGAGTGCGGTCAGTACCCAAGGTTCTGCATAATTTGGTGGTAGGTGTCGGAGCAATCAGCGTCAGTGGTCGGACGGTAGCGACGGGTGACGCCTGTTACGTTAGTCGTTGGTATCGTGCAAAATATCTCGACTCAGGGTACGTTTGCATAATAAAAGCGCTGAAGATTTGAGGGTCACCATAATGGTGAGTTGAATTAAAAGTTTGTTTATATCAAGTGGGTTTGTTCCGACTTTCTAATGGGAATTCCAATTTTCTCTTTATCACCGTAACCACATTTGACATGAACACTTTCAAAGTTTACTCTCATTCAAACTTTTCCTAAGCATGGAATACCTTCTTCACTTGGTAGATTTCAGGTTTGTCTATCGTCTTCAGTTTTTTCTCTGGCAATATTTTCTTCTAACATTTTAACTTCATCTTCATTACTGTCATCTAGTCTAAAGTTATGTTGAAATATCTGTCG
Source organism: Perizoma flavofasciatum (assembly GCA_958496245.1). Classification (NCBI taxonomy): domain Eukaryota; kingdom Metazoa; phylum Arthropoda; class Insecta; order Lepidoptera; family Geometridae; genus Perizoma; species Perizoma flavofasciatum. The sequence continues at coordinate 2,663,742 of OY292425.1, read as the reverse complement.
TATAACATAATTCTTTCATAGAACTGTGAATAATACAAGCCGAAACTGGGTTAATACGTTGCTATTCGAAAGAAATTCTTCAGAAAAACTCTGCCCCAGCGGAACCAAGCAAATTCCCTCGCAAACCCATAAAATTCTAGAATATAGCCACGTGCTTTATGAAAGATTGTTAACATGCTTGACACATTTCCATAAAATGTTGGAAAAAAGCTTGCCATTTACATAGCTAGGTACCTACCTACTCAAATTAAAGCTCTACGTAAACGTATCGGTTGATTTCCATGAATGTAATTAAAACAAAAGAATTACAGTTACTAAGTAAAAATTAGTTCAAGGTTTACTTTACATGAAAATTATTACATTTGTTAGAAGAAATGTTTGAAAGCGTTTGCGATGGATTTTGTCTGTAGTTTTTGTTTGCACATTCATCAAGCAATGTGGATTCGTGTCAGGGGCGCAGAGCCAAAGCTCTGTTGTTTATAAAGTAAATTAACCTTCTTACTTACATATAGTCGAAAAAAGGCGAAATAATACTTGTAGACAATGCACTTAAGTTATTACCTGGACACTACTGGACAGCAGAGTTTTGAGAAATAAATCAAATTACGATTCATTTCTGCAAATATGCATAGCTGCTCTAAGAGTAGCAAGCTTTTAATTTTATTTTAAATCCCAATACAGGCAGCAAGCTACGGTAAAAAGAACGGCATGTGGTACGGAGGTGGCACAACGGCTGCCACTACGACTGCAGCCAGTGGTTGGTCCCGAGCTGGGACCCGCAAGCAATCAGTCGCAGAGTCGGATGCCCCTCCCCCAGGGGGTGGCAAACCAGCGAGTGGGCGCGTTATCAGGATCATCAATAATATGGATCATTCCATTCAGGTACGATATGATTTATTTATTATAGTTAATTGCATTTTTCGGTTTTATTTTTTGATGTACCTACTTAGTTACTTCGCCATCCTCAATTTGTTCACATCGATCAAAGCTGAAGGTTGCCTGAAACACATCGTTTTTATTGATAAGATCATTGAAGTCCTCGTCTGAGTCTCGGCTTTCAAACTGATACTCGACCTGCAATTACCTATTTCGCGACCTCTACATTAATTAACTATTGTTGCATATGCGTAATCGCCACTGTTTCACTACTTATTTGTTTTTTAATCAAAATTACAGATTTTGAAAATTTTACAAAATCGACTTGTTTTTCATTTATTTAAGATAAACGGCATAGTATTCTTCATAACTAAAACAAAATTGTTATGCATATTATATTAAGTACCTACTACATTGTTATTTGGGTAGATCAACTTTTTTTTGTCCAAGCCCTGTCCGAAACATTTGTAAATGTTTTCCCCAAAAAGTATGGATGTTTCTACGAAAATTAAATGTTTGCCGAATAATTAAGTCTGTATTTAAGCAATTAGAACGAGTTTTAGTGAAAAATCAATTAATTTTACTTTTATTTTGGTGGTTGTCGGAAAGACGCAAGTATCATTTCTTATTACGACTACCTGTCCCAAGCGACTATTAGTCTGCAAAACTTCGAACAGTTAAAAAAATATTCTATTGTCACATAAAAACTAATTAGTCCGCAATAGAAAACCTTATTTCTTAGTTCTTAAAAGCTTTCAATAACATTTTTATTGGTCCCCCTATTGACGAATTTCAGAATTATTTCGTTGTCCCTCAAGCTTCCTGCGTATTGTAGGTCCATCAGACAACCACCAAAAATTTTTGTACGACACAGAGATGGCGTTATTATCTCTGCAGTCAATAAAGCTATCGAAATTAGAACGGCGACAACAAAGCCGTCTTTTTGTTATTTTGGATAATGTAATTAAAAATGAAAAAATAAACAACTTGCCAATTTTTCAAAAATATTCCTATATCCTCCTATTTATGTCCTTGTCAGGACAAAAAAAAGTTGATCGACCCGGTTAGTCATAAATAATTGCCCTTAATTACGTTTTTTATACGAGTATATAGGTAGGTACTTAAAGTAATAGCTATTGTTTGCCCCCGCAGCTTAACTTGCGAGCACTTAAATGTTTATGCAATTTCTAAATTACTGAGATTGGTGTTTAAAATTCTGCATTTTTCTCTGAGTGAAGTACCGGACACTTCAAAAACTAGTTTAGATTTTTAATTTTTTGCAAAAACTTAAACTTGTCATCCCCCTCATGATGAGTAATAAGGTATTATGCGCTGATATCATAGTTGAAATAAATTGTTAGACGGGATGGGAATATTGTAGCTTTGTATTTAAACGTCTTGATAACGATTCCTCTTCTCTGTGGCATAACCGATTCATTCCGGCAATTGAGTTCAGCCGTTACACTCCAACCTTGGCCAGTAAACAGTCGGTCATTACGAACGGACTTGAAGCTGAAACTGGAGGTTGGCATCAGTTGGGTTGGGTAGAGGGTGCAGTTTATGACGTCCGAGTCGAAATTGTATTGATTATAGCCGTATTCTGATGCAAGATAACATGTGTTTTATGATTTCAAACAGACATTACAGATTCGTGTTATATGTACCACTCTCATATTATAATATTATATGGTGTTCAATAATAACCAAAATAGTGTTTTGCAAACTTTCCATTGGCTTCAACTTTAGTATGGTTCAGATTGACATTTCAATCTGAAATGTCTTCTTCTAGTGTCGGGTCTTGCTCAACTTACGCACGACACAACCCTTTGAAGAGGTATTGGAAGACTTGGGGCAAGTTTTGAAAATGAGTGGAGCTAAGAGGATGTACACAATTACGGGTCAAGAGGTCAGTACTGACAACACTTCTTTTATCCGGACTTAATCAAAGCCGGGCATCACCAAAGTGGGGAGTAAAGCTCTCTCCGATACTGGTACCTCTCCAATTTGTTATTACAGGTGCGGAGTTTTTCACAGTTGCGAAACGAATTCGCAGACGTAGAGACGTTCTACCTTGGTTCCCTGATGGTTGCTCCAGCGTTAAGCCCTGGAGTCAGCGCCCCGCTGCCTATCGAATCTCCTGTTAGAAGGTGAGACCGTCGACTGCATAGATGTGATCAAAACTTTTTCCTTTAGCTCCATGTTTTATGGGAAAGTTCATTTTCCGCGTTTTCCTGTGTCACAACTGATCCCGCAGGTCACGATCAAGAGCGGCGGTGGCAGCGGTTCCAGTCACAGAAGACTTGCGTGGCAGAAGAGCAAGGAGCAAAAGCCGCCCCAGAGTACTTTACGCCCCAGAGGGAGAAATTGTTCGCAACTCTGGTAAGAATTTTAAAGCGCTTTGTTTCACAGTTTGAAGAAAACATGGTTCCAAAAAGGCGACTCATTTGTTTTTCTTTGACTTCGCACTCCTCAAAGAATTTACTATAAATTTTAAAATTGTAATACTCTTTCAGATTACACACTGTTAGAAGTTCTTAAAGAAGAACCGATTCGTGTGACGATCCGCGGACTCAGGCGCACATTCTATCCGCCCATTCACCATGCTCCAATCGACAATACTCCGCCTGATAAGAAAATGCAGCTGGACTGGGTGTAAGTTCCTTGATAGCATCATAAAGTTTATGATGCAACAGCAAATGCTCATTCGCGCTAGCAATAAAAAATACAAAACGTACCTTTTTCTCTTTCTCTATCAAAAGTATTTAAAAGGAAAATTAACAGTTTCTGTATATCTTTTCCGACTTTTTGGTGCTAATATCTCTTTATATTAATATCAAATAGATTATAGATTTTCTTTTGATTTTGTTTACAAAAACCTACCTCGAAAGAAAATTGGTAAAACACATTTTTATCGTTTTGTAAATGTATCTTAAGTTTACGAAGATAATATTCATTCAAATATGACCTATAAGACCAGGGAATGGACAGCGTTAATGTCAAAATGAAGTTTAAGATTACTTATATATTCGGGTAGGACAATCATCAGATAACTTTGGCTAGACGCTAATAATTACAGGTATGGTTACCGCGGATTTGACTCCCGTCGCAACCTCTGGGTGCTACCGACTGGAGAATTACTGTACTACGTAGCTGCGGTGGCTGTTATGTACGACCGTGACGAAGAATCTCAGAGACATTACATCGGACACACTGAAGATATTCAATGGTAGGATATTCGTATGAAAAACATTCTGCTTTACTACCCGCGACGAGAGCCCGTTTTTTTGACAGTAATGACAGTAATATGTTTTTTTGATAGTAGCTTATACATCAGAATAACTAATAGTCTACTTTTTATCCGGGTACCATGCGGGCGAAGTCATGGGCAGAAGCTAGTGTTGTATAAATTAACTAGTGAGTAAAAATTTACAGTTTTCTGATTCTGCAGAAACAGACATCTTTGCCCATAGATATAACTAGTAGACTAACTAGGTACTAATCGATCGACTATTACTCATTCATTATAGCTTTTATGGTTACAGTCATAAAAGCTTTAATAACTTGAAGAGTTACAGCGATGGTTCGCATGAGTTTATATTCAATTCAAAAAGATGTTTTTCTACAGCATGGAACTGCACCCCTCTCGGGAACTAGTCGCCAGCGGTCAGCGCGCTGGACGAGGCCGACGTGCGCAGGCGCATGTCAGGATTTGGAGCACGGACACTCTACAGACTTTGCATGTGTTCGGCATGGCTGAGTTTGAAGCTGGGGTTGCAGCCGTGGCGTTTTCTCAACTAGTGAGTTACTTCTTAATATAAATAAATCGTTTATTAAAAACACCCAACAGCCACAAACGTAGTCCTGACCCCACACTAGGATTTCTTGTATCGTGGGTATCAGGAACTACGAGTACCGTGGTACCTCAAAACCCAGATCCGGAACAACTATCTGCTGAACATGCAAACATTTATCCCACAGCGGGAATCGATCCCACACTGCTTGCGTAGCAGCTGGCTAATCGCCCGTCCCGCCACAATGGTCATCGAAGCATTATTACTTTTATTATTAGTACAGATTTTCCCATTGTAGATAATAACTTTTTTGTTTAATTTTTTCATTTGATTCAAGCGATACGTTCTAACATTGCAGATGATGAAAGACCTTATGACCTAACTGAATTACCCCTATTGTTCTATGATTTTATAATTAATATTTATAATATTTACGTGGACACTGAAATGCAGTATACATCTGAGTGGTAGGGAACAGGGTTCATTTGTAACCCAGTTTGAGTGATGAAGCCCAATAGGCTAGCGCAATGCAATTTTTGGGTAAGCTACCTAATTCTCAAAATAGGGAAGTTTTTGAAATAAAGAAAAAAGATAATGCTAAGTGATTTTTTAATTCTGGTGTATGCAATAGATTTATAGAAATATAACCTATTCATATAATAACAGTAACTTTAAAACAGTAACAGTAACATGGCTTTGCTTTTTTTGGTAAAATTAAAGTAAACAAGTAAATAACAGAATTAGAGCAAAATTCAAAATCGTCCTCCATCACCCTATAATTTTTGGACTATCTATTTTAAATCACCCGGTGTAAGAGATGACTGTCAAATTAATTATTTCAATTCCTTTGGCAGTTTTCCTTGGGATGAGGTTTATTTATTTATTGTTTAGGTTCGCCAACAGTTTATACATAAATAAAAAATCAATAAGGTATAAACTAGTAGTCTGATGCTAAATGAGAAACCAATTACAGGCAAACACCACATGCGCGTGCAATTTTATATTTGTTGTTTTATAGAATGGAGGTAGTTACGTGTTGGCTGTGGATGCAGGACGGGAGAGTATCCTCTCTGTCTGGCAGTGGCAATGGGGGCATCTGCTCGGGAAAGTTGCTGTAAGTAGCATTTACCAAGTAGGATCCTGACGCTGCGCTGGTCCAATGCATAGTAAACCTTCAAGTTTTTAAATTCTCCATTTAGTGGATAACGATAGTCGGAACACAATTATTATGTAGCGTAATGAAAACTCAGATTGACTCAGATTTTTTTCGTTTATTTTCATGTTTTTCGATAAAGGTGATGTTTTACTAGTGTGGGGTATGACTATGAATATGTCTGTTGGGAGTTTTATTTAAGCTGTTGTCAGTTTTTCATAGATACGACTGTAAAGAGTAATTTACGATTTTAATTAAAAACATAGTTCCAACGGCCTCCATACATGGCACTGACTTGACGAGTGTAACAAAGTAAGTTGAGTTCATTGAAAATAAATATATTTTATTGTTTGATCAAACCGTTGAGAATGGATATCATATTTAAAATATAAAATACTGCTAATCCACACCGTTTTTCGTCAATTTCGCTAACGTCTCGTAGCTAAACTAGTTAACGTAACTAGTCGTATGTTTTTATAATTATGTTGTAACATGTTATAATGGCACTGACTACTCAAAGCAGCGCCATCTATTCTGATCTAAATCTGAAAGCTTGATTTGAGATGACCGTGAAAATCCCTCATTGAAACCCGCCCTAAGTCTGTAAAAATATTCCTATGATTTGCATAAATGAACACTTAGGTAGATGACCACATGATGAATGCATGCTTTCGAGATCATGAAAATAAACATATTTTTAAACAACAAAATTATTCAATTTGAAAGTTGAAAGTTCTCATAAAGTCTAGTCTAGCCTTGCCCGTGTGAACCTTCAAGGTCTGCGGACGTATTAAGATGCTAAATACGATAACTGTCGTGGACAAAAAGCGATTTTTGACATAAAACGCGATATATGCAAGTCAAAACAACACTCAAAATAAATTCTAAAATTTTGAGCTACGGTTTGGGATAATCAGACGAATAATTTGGATACTAAATATATTTTAATGTTCCGCTTTGTATAATATCGCCATATATTATTTTAATAGCGCAGATATACAACTTGAAAACAAATAAACCTACATTTTCACGCATACACAATAGATACGGTTGCTAGCCGTGTCAGATATGCTACTAACATTGAGATCGCCTTAAAGAGCCCAAACGAAATAGGCTCCTGCATTACTACTTCTTAGGTCTATGACGAATATAATTATCATCGACGTAGCCTTTTCGGCTTAGCCAAATAGACTATTTGAACGTTCGGACACGAATATAAGTGTACCACGTCCACGCTACGCCGTCCTACGTATCGCGCCACCGCTACGTTTTTGTAGACCTGCTACGAGATTAATATAAACACGCACACAGTGCTACGGAAAATAAATTTGCGCAAAAACTTTGGGCGCACTTATTATTTTACTCGTACTTCATAAGGGCGTTAGCCAACTGAAATCACATCACATCATTTTACATCCTTCAGCGAGTAATGGTTGTCCGCCTGAGTTATTACCAGGGCAAGTGGACGGCTAACGCGTAATATTTCTATGTTCTTATAAATTATGCCCACGCAAGGCTATGCTCAATCAAATGTATAAAAATCACATAATTGGTATAATAATTGGTGGTCACTCTTCTCAGTAAAATAACTAGTGGTTTTGTGCTCTCTGCCTTAACTTGCTATTATTTGCTGTACTTTGAATGACTAGGTTTTTATGGTTTTAGCATTAACATACATAATCACTTCTTTTATTGCTACTTGTAAGTGATCGAGTCGAGTCGCGGGTCACGCAGAGTGCTTGAGCGTATTTGGTCAAGCATGGGAAATTTATAAAGAAAGTTTTATAATGTTTTAAGTAGGATGTTTATATATTCGAAGTCACACTAGACTAACCAACTATAGAGATATAACTTGCCAAGGTAAAATTTAAAATTAAAATTAAAATTATTTCCATCATAGTTTACATTCAATGTTTACATCTTAATCAAAGTCAATACATTTTTATTCATTGAAATCACAAGGATGATATGGAAACGTCAGCGTTTCAACAAAGTGATTTTCTAGATTTAAAGTGAATTTAAGCCGGTTCCTCGCGCGCTACCAAGCCTCTACAAACTTTTCAGGCAGATTCAAACTCTGCTTGGGTTTTTTATGATACTTCATTCAGATTTGGTGTGGTGCCTCATTCATCAAACACGGTCATTTCATACATTGAGAAAGAGGATAAATCAAAGAATTAAATAAAATCCCATAACAAATAACCAAACTTTCAAAAAACCTGCTTTAGAAAATGTATTGAATACTTTTCGAGGGAGTCTCATTATCTTGCCACATCCCGAATAAAAAATGTATGTGTTCAGCTGTGCCTACCTATTACCTACCTACCAGCCCTGGCATAATATCCGTGACCAACAGCCATGTCCTGAAGCGAAGCATTAATCTTTACTTGCCAGCTCATATCGGTCACGCAAAACCTGTCGCACGACTCGCGTGTCCGTCACTTCCTCACTACTCTAGTATTTTCTAGTGGTCGCAGGCGCTGCCGCGTCATATTTCTTGTTTGAGCTGTCTCAAACAAGAAATATGACGATCACCACAGGGGCGAATGGCTAGAAATCAGAAGTCGTTAAGAAACTGATGATTTGTTTCATTCTGTTTTGTTATTACTTTTAATTACCACTAAGGCAAGTAAGGCAGGTCACAAGTCAAGTAACCCATACGGGATCTGAGCTACTTGTTCTCGATGAAGATAAACGAATAGTAGACGGCTGAACTTAAGTCGAACTATTTTTTTAAGAAACTATATTAGCTGTAGGACTCAGCCAGAACGTTTCTCTTCCCGAAAAGCCCTGTGTAGACCTACTATCTATCATGTAAGTACCGTACCCGATTTACTTATAAGTACCTAAACTACCTGAGTAAATCCTTCAAAATTTTAAGTTTTAACTAAGGTAGGTACGCCTTTTTCGGAGCGGTTCTGTTTTTTACAGGCAAATCAATGCTTGGTCTCCTAAAGCCATCTTCCCACGGTCTGTGATTTTATGAATTACTCCTCACGACGGTGACGCGTTCGTAGCGGTACGTCAGATCCGTTGTAGCGATACATTATCTTTCACAGCTATAATTTGGTCATTCCAAATGCCAAATTTGAAATGACCAAATTATAGTTTAGGTGGAATCTCTGGATCCGTAAAGTCACGCACTGTGGGAAGAGCTTCAGTGCGGAACGTCAGCTGTAATCCGTGAAATCACAGATTATGGTGGACCGTGGGAAGCCACCCTAATATTAAGACCAAATGTAAGTGCGTACCTAGGTAAAAGCTAACAAAGTACCCTTTTATAACATCTTTGTTTCAGACTCTTCAAGAGGAACTCACCGGTGCCGCTTTCCACCCGTTAGATGATAATCTGCTTATCACACACGGGAAAGGACACCTGGCTTTTTGGAATCGACGCAAGGACGGATTTTTCGAACGCACGGATATTATCAAACCTGTGAGCACTAAATAAATCATTTTCAACTAAAGATAAATGTTAAAGCATTTGTGTACGAAACATTATATACCTACTACATAACTTTCGTTCACGTTTGCCGCGCATTTTGTTTCCCAATAACTAGAGTTGGGTATAAAATGAAAATGTTGGCAAAACCGGTAAATTTTCCAAAATATTCAATGTTGTCATAAAAACCGGTGACTTTCCGTAATGAAAAAACTTATTTTCATAATTACACATTTTTTATACGGTATTTCAAAATTACGTTAACTGATCGCGATAGTTTGAATAATAACATATTTTCAGCCTTCTCGCGCTCATGTCACCTCACTGCAGTTCGAGCAAGATGGCGATGTGGTGACCGCTGACAGTGATGGGTTCATCACGATTTATAGCGTGGACAGCGATGGCGTATATTTTGTTCGGATGGAATTTGAGGTAAAAAAATTACGGGAAATTATGTAAACATATGATTAACATATCATAATTTTATTTTAAGCACCACGAAATAAACTAGGTATGTAAATTCATTTAATACATTTCACGTTTATTTAATTACTAACAATATTATTTTTCCGTTTTGTTACAGGCTCACATTAAAGGCATTAGTTCTCTAGTAATGCTTTCAGAGGGAACGCTGATATCCGGTGGAGAAAAGGATAGAAAAATTGCGGCTTGGGACTCTTTACAAAATTATAAAAGAATAACCGAAACAAAGGTACGTCTATTAAAATGAATGTAAGACTAGAGTCACTTTTAAACCATTTACGTTACGGTGGGTATTTTTAAAAATATCGTCTATTCTGCAGTTGCCTGAATCAGCAGGGGGCGTTCGCAGTATCTACCCACAAAGGCCAGGTAGAAATGATGGTAATTTGTATGTTGGTACAACACGAAACCATATTTTGGAAGGCTCTCTTCAGAGGAGATTTAACCAGGTTTGTTTAGTCAAATTAAAATGTATACAGGGTGTAATAAGAAAACTGATATAATATATTATGTTATTCTTGGATGTCGAAATTATTACGCTCTGTATTATTGCAACTGAGTCAACTTTAAAAAGTTTACGTTGAAATTTAATTGCTTTTGTGAGTAAAATTGTTGGGTTCTAGGTACTCTTCGGACATCACAAGCAACTTTTGGGTCTCGCTGTTCATCCTGACGATGAAATGTTCGCAACTGCTGGCCATGACAAAAATATAGCTTTATGGAAAGGACATAAATTAGTTTTTGCTACACAGGTAAGAAATATCTGGCACATGTTGAATCTTTGGAATTGCAGAAACATCATGATGACCATTTAAAGTTCACTGCCAGAAATAAAAAGCTCGAAGAAAGAAATCCATCATGAACGGTCTTGTGCTACCTTCCGTCTACCATCTTCTCGAAACCTTGACGTTGTTATGGTACCTCTGGGCCTTCGTATACTGTGCCTTCCGCTTGTCTTTTTTTATTCCCTAACGGTTGTTGGGTCTGCGAGCTATAGTAATTATGGCATCCACAGTAATCACACCTGAGTGGCAATATTGGTGAGTGGCCGCACGACCCTAAAGCTGATAGTGTGGAACCTGGTTGTGAGTAGTGCAGATAAATAAAAAAATAGACAAACACGGCTAGGCTATTCGCGCGCTGTAACAGCGAGGTTGTCATAATAATTATAAGAAACTCGAAAATCCTCTCAGTGCTTTTTATCTTGTTAGGTGGGATACGAATGCGTATCTTTAGCGTGGCACCCGGGTGGTGGAGCTCTGGCAGCTGGAAGTACTGAGGGCCACCTGGTTGTTCTGAACGCAGACGCCGGAGCCCACGTCGCCACATTACGAGTCTGTGGCTCACCACTTAACTGCTTGTCGTATAATTCAGGTAAATTGAACTGGTAATCGAACTACTTTGTGTGGAATTAAATAGTTAACATAGTGTGTTGTAGAGTTTTTGGGCCTTCTGAACCAATAAACTAAACTCTTCGGACGATCTTTAGAGTGATGAAAACGTTATTTATTGTGGTACATAGTATTAGATGATTCACTACTCATTGTCAAGACAGGAGGTGTGAATCGGCAATTTACAGATTTTAACGATAGCTCAACAAGGATAGATTTTAGGAGTAGTATTAATGGACGTTATGGTGTGAATGAAAAGCTTATACATATGCTGAGATACAAAAGAAACAATGGCATTGGTAACGTTCTCTAAAGTTAAGACGAACACTGCTGCAGGTAGATCCAAAAGTAAATGGAGCATGCGATTTATCTACAAAATATAAAGTGTAATTTTGACAGCTCTCTCGCCCAGATCACCTATATAGTATTTGTAAGTGACTCGGTGAAACGTTTCACAAGTCAAATGATCATCACAAGCCCGTGTTTGTAACTATGAAAATTATTTAAATTGTCAAATGTTCGTTACTGAGTAACTTACTAATTACCTCTATAAAAGAAAAGTTATGCCATAACGAGGATTCTAACCAACATTAGAAAGGACTGTTAATCTTTTTTGTCTTTTCTTAGCTGGAGATTTCCTTGCAATTGGATCACAAAATGGAAGTATCTACTTGTTCCGTGTATCACGAGATGGCTTCTCGTACAAGAAGTCTAACAAGATAAGAGGTGCCCAGCCTCTGATGCAGTTGGATTGGAGCCTTGATGGGAGCTACTTGCAGACTGTTACAGCTGACTATGATCTTGCTTTCTGTAAGTATTTCTGGTTTGCAGACTAATACAGCAAGCAGTAAATCGAAGAAAACAGGAAGTTATTTATTACACGAGTCCCATATCAAAACTTCATCGGCCGTTAAACCCCTAGGTGGAACTTTTATTTATTATTTACTTCAAAAAAAGTAGGTTCCCACTTGGCTGTTTTTTTTTCATCTTTTTTTGCACAACATCCAAACAGTGCTGTAACTCGGTTTTCTTTTTTCGACATTCTGTCAAATATTCTTTAGGGATTGTTCTCATCATTTTATCATCATCAGTAAAATGTAAAGGTAAACGTATTTTAGATGTCATTAGTCCATTGGATTATTAGTGGTTACATTTTATTAAAATAATTTACTTTACAGGGGATATCAAATCACTTTCTCCAGAGAAGAGTCCAATAGCTATGAAAGATGTCAAGTGGTCCACTTACAACTCCACTGTTGGATTCCTTGTCTCAGGTAATCTTATTTTTCCCGATAAATGACTACCCTGCCATTTTAACGGGTTTTATAAAATTACTTTATTTTTCTGTAGGAATGTGGAATAACCGTTTCTATCCGATGACCACCTTAATAGCAACTGCAAGTCGATCTGCTGCTCATGACCTTCTCGTCAGCGGAGATTCTGATGGCTATCTGCGCCTCTTCAGGTATCTAATAATGTTTTGTAGTAAAATTTGGTGAATAACCCATTACATACTTTTTCTGCGGTCTATCTGTGAAGAGTTTTATCACCACTAGTCACAAGGGGATGCTGCAATCGATGAAAGGAAACACGTCGGGGACTTAGAAATTTTGCATAAATTTATTTTTAGCAATGGCGATACACTTTAAGATGTTCTATAGCTTGTATTTTTTTTAAATAGGCCTCACTGTGTAAATGCCCCTTTTAGGTTTTTTAAGAACCTTCATCATCAGCCTGTAGATATTAGCTAATCGGGTCCTCCATCATCCAGTTCATGATCTTGTTTCGAGCATCTTTTTTCCCACGCGCTTATTATTTTTCAGATATCCATGCGCAAGCCCCAAAGCAGAATACAATGAAGTGAAGACGTACAGCGGGGCCGTGAACAATGCACGTTTCCTCTTCAACGACCGGTGCATGGTCAGCACTGGAGGCACGGACGCCGCCCTGATGCTCTGGGAACTGGTGGATGAATAGCATCACGAGGCGCCGGGGCTCCGACCACCAGCGGTGTACGTCGCGCCTCCGACGCCGTCCCCGCCGCCCCTCGCGCTCACAGCACACCCTACTTTCCGAGTCATGGACTTTGATGACTTCGATTGAAGGAATTCAAATGAAACTGGGGTTTAATCGGAGATTTTGCACTGTGATGTGCTCGCGTTCGGATACTAGAAGTAAAATCTGTATCTGTTAACGCCTGTGATGGCATAACACACTGATTACGTGAAACCGAAGTTTGTTATTGGTGTTTCAATATTCTCTTGATTGATAAAAGATCTTAAAAACTTCATCTTTACTTGGACGCACTATAGTTTGACAAGTAATGAACTGTGTCTGAGTCATTTAGGTGATTTTGTTCATGTCAACTTATCAATGAATTAGGGCAATATTTTTCTTCCAATAACTGGTACTAGGTACCTACTTATAGTAATTTTAATCTGCTATTATAAACGAAATTTAAATATTTTGTTACTTACTTATAAAACTATTTTAATACTTTTTCCAAAAAAAAGGACGCAATTTTAGGACCTGTGAAAGTCTAACACAAGTCACTGCCATTATTTATCTAGCCTTGCTTTTTTATATAGAAGTAGATAAATAACATACTTAAAAAGTTATCTTGCCTTATTAAGTATAGACGTTTAGGACCTTAAAAACTTATAGGTGCATTGAAACACGCTTAAAATTTTAATGAAATACTAAAAATATTCCAATATAATATAGGTGCAACAGTTGCCATCGTGGATATTATTATGTGCTTTTTACTTTTATTTAAGGTAAAAAAGGCAATCTATTAATGCAGATTGACTGCTGTCATTAAAAATCTGGTAAATGACGAGTACCTAGTTGAATGAATACAACGAGTAGAAGAAGCAACCCTAGCAAAGCTCGGTCTCAAAGATTTATTTATTTAAAAAAATTGGGAAAACCAAATTTCTACATCTAGACAAGATAATAGAAAAAAATAGAAAAATACATGCCAAGCACATATTTAAGCTGATGGCTAATTACAAGTTTTCACTTATAGGCTTGAAAGTAAAAAATGAAAAAACAGTTTTAAGGTAGACGAAAAAACAGAATAAACCATAATAAATAATATTACTATATAAATATTATAGTAATAGACCACAAATTTACCCCAAAAAATATACTAATACGAATTATTATGCGTTCTTTTACAGACCTAGCTAGTTCGTTTTCTCGTCCCAAATCTTCCTATCCTGTAAATTTCATCAAATTTGCCCGAGATGATTCGGCGATACCTTAATTTTCGGTAGGTAGTTACAGACGCGAAACATTACTAACAAAATATTGCTCATTACAAATGATTAATTAAAACCATGAATACCATGAATTTAGGTATAGTCTTGGATAAGACAATTAATTATATTCTATAGACTCTTGGAAGCTTATAAAGTCTTGGATGGGCTAAGGTCCAAACAAGAATAATATTTATGCTCTAGATGACATTAAATAATTTAAAATTGAATCAATCAATGTGGCAGGCCACTTTAATGTATTTTATCACCGAATTTAAGTAACTAACATTAAGTATAAGCACACCATTTTACTCACAATTTTTACAAGAACGTCATAATTATTATAAACCATCACAAAATTATCACAAGAAAAATAGAAGTAATTTTAATTTTGTAAGGGGACCATGCAGAAAGGGAATAGTTACTTAGCTTTAAGTTTGTTCTTAAAATTGAATTACCTACATATTATTATATAGATTCAGTGGGTGGGTCCCTACCTATGTTAAATTGAATATTAAAGGTTAGTTTTTATTACAAAAAGTACAATTTTTATTACTAAAAAGGAAATCAAACATCCTGTTGGTAAGCGGTAACCGTAATCTATGGACGCTTATAACACCAGAGGTATCGCTCGAGCGTTACCAATGACATATTGATCAAAAGCGTTCAACCAGCCCAACAATGCGAGAACTACTGATTGGCGGCAGAAATTAGTATAGTAGTGTACTTCCCCGAGGGGGTTCATTTACAAGGACAAGATACCTAACTAGGTACCTAGTAATTATAGATGACAAACTTATAACTATTTAATAGCTAACTTTAATGCAAGATTAATATGCCGTAAAATCCTTTTACAATTAATATAACCCATATTCAGTGATATAAAATTTTTACCTACGATCCCAACATATAACACAGATATTATAATTTTAGATAGCTATTTAACCGACTTTTTAAGTATTTTGTGGATATCTTTTCAAATTATAGCCCCCATAGATCCACGTTATTGTACTAATGTAGGTAACTTAGCTACCTACTTATTGATCAAAAATACAAAAAACAGGCTCATCACTGTACCTGTAATGGGTGATCCCATGATGGACAATGGACAGTACGCACTATGCAGCTAAGTAAGATAGGTATAATGTGAAAGAAAATAATGTTTTTTTGGAATAAAAAATAAAAAGCATTATATATTACACAAGAGTATGAAAATAAATGCAAGTTTTAATGTTTAATTACCTCAATAGTTACTACTTACATAAATAATAAAACTAGTTCGCTTGTTTCATTACTCATCGGGCCCTAAACGTAGTTGTTCGTTTCTCTGTCGGACCATACTAGAATTTAAAATAGATTACTAAAGGTAATACAACACTATTCACTAAGTATTCTACGTAGAGATAAGCTAATAGTGAACTTTGGAACAGTACCTGAAAAACTTCGTTAATATTAATTATAACACTAACGATGACGTTGGACTAGTTAGATATTGGTATTTATAATTATTAATTAATTATACGCGAGAATTCACGCTGTTAAATGCATAATCGGCCATAACATTACGGGGAATGTGCCCAAGAGCTTCATGATCTGATCCCACCATCTCCTTTTTTACTTAGGGACATACAGACGCACAGATCAGTAACATCCGTATCTTGCCAGTTTACCACCCATTAGCACTAAACGTTTTGGTTCTACCTTTATAATAAAAACAGCGAAGGAATGGAACACACTTTTATCATCTGACTTTCTTGAAAAATGCATGCTGGGTCTTTTCAAGGTATGAGTGAATGGGTATCTTCTAGACCTTCATACGCCATCTTCGGCCATATCATCATGTACCATAAGGCGAGATTACGACCAAAGGTCTATTTATTGATAAAAAAATAGAAGTAGTATATCAATTTTGCATTTAACAAAAACGTCACCGGTTTTTAAAGCAAACAGCACATTTAACTCATCTCTAGGAACGTCAACATATATTACTACGTTATGTCAATGCCAAACGTTTTACAATTTTGTTTGATTAGCTTTGGATTTGATTTTGAACCATCAAGAAAACCAACTTTGAAAGTTCAAAGTTTTCTTGATGGTTCATTCTGATCTCCCACCCCCACACTCAATCCCTGTTATACCCCCACACAAACACACACGCATGCACACACCCCACCAAACAACCAAACAAATCTACCACTGTCCTAGATACTTTAATTATTTTTCTATTTGCTTGTTTTTGTCTTTCAACTTTAACATATAAACGTAATTCACCCAATTACTAAATTCAAAGGAATTTTGATAACTCGTACTCCAGTGACTCAAGATATAGGCTTGCATGACTAGTTTGGGTCTCGCAGCTAACCATATTTAAAAACCTTGGATATTACTTAATAAGCTGTAAACATTTATCTGTAACACCTGTGTTAAATATTCTATAAAAAAATCTAACTAGCTCATTTATTTCATTTACTTACATTTTAACTAACTTCGTCATTTGCATTCCGTCTCACTACCATTCTATTTTATGTATTTTTATGGTTGTGTAGGTAGGCAAATCTGAAATTGAAATAGCCAAGGCCGAATGATTAGTTGCAAAACGCAGTATCAGTAGCAGGGATTCTTTAAAAAAAAGATCGATTCGAATCGAAGTCTGAAGAATTGATTCATAAAAAAATAAGACCTCGTAAGATCGATTTCAGAAAAATCTATCTCTTTCAATAGTATTTGCTCTTTTTAGGGAAAAAGTAATAAAAAATTAAGCAAAAATTAAAAAATTAAGAAGAAATAGTATTTAATTGTAGTGAAGAAGTATATAGTTGGTTAGTTGGAAATTGTATTTCTAATGAAGTATCGATCTAATTAAAATATTTTATTGCCACCAATTATACTAATATATACCCTTAACTACTAGGCATCATTTTATAAGGTTACTAATTAAAAAATTAAAAATGTTTATTCTTTATATTAGGTTCGAATAAAACGAAACAGTAAGTAAATGAATCAAAACTCGATTTAAGGGTGTCTGAGATCAATTTACTAGATCGATCTATTGCTCCAAATCGATTAAAAAAACAACCTTTTTGACCCTAAAAAATCGATTAATCGGTCTCAGTCGTCTCTAATCTGTAGTCTGTGAAAACAGCAAAACGCGTGGAAATAACAGATAAAAAAACTTGTGATTTTCGTAGTACAAGCTGTACAAATTTGTGGTGTTTTCTTTAAAGTATACGTGTGTGATATTCTCGCAAACCCATGACAAAACCTCGCCCTTGCGGCTGTAAAGGCTGCCGAACTTGCCTTGTTTGTGAAACGCAGTACGGCGCGGATAAATTGAAACTGCAGCTATCTCTCGAAAAAGACAAAAGTTTTGTTTACTGTCCATTGTGCAATAAAGCATGGAAAGGCTGGGACTTGGACGTGTACAAACAGCATCCGAACCATGAGGGCGACTTTATTGACTACCCTGGCGTATTCATCCAGCTCGATTTTATCTCTGAGCGAGAAGAGGAAGACATCATAAAACAAATCGATGAAATGCCCTGGGATACGTCTCAAAGCGGCCGACGGAAACAGAATTTCGGTCCTAAAACCAATTTCAAAAAGAAAAAGGTAGTCCCTGGCAACTTCGACGGTTTCCCGGCGTTCACCCAGTGTTTACAGGACAGATTTGCAACAGTAGATGTGCTGAAAGATTATGGTGTGATCGAGCAGTGTTCCTTAGAGTATGATCCGGATAAAGGTGCATCTATAGATCCGCATATTGATGACTGCTGGATTTGGGGCGAGCGGATTGTAACTGTCAACTTTTTATCAGATTCTGTACTCACCATGACACCGTACTTGGGTAACAGAGTGAGATACAACCTTACCTGTGCTGAGGAGTATTACCCTGTTGTAGATAATGACGGAAGTGTGATATCAGATTATGATGAGCAAGTAAAAGTGGCTATTGAGGCTTGTATGCCTCCTAAAGTATTGGATGTTATAGTGAGGATACCGATGCCTAGGTAATTCAGCTCTATTTGTCTGTAAACAGACTCTTTTTGTCTTTGTCAAAGGCAAAGTTTAATTAAAGGCTACCTGGTTAAGGAGCCTACTAATATTATAAATGAGAAAGCTTGGATGATTCTATGTTTATTGCTAAAAACCTTGCATAACAGCTGAACCGATTTGAATGAGATTTGAAACAGGTCTAGTTTGTGACCCAAGACAATGCATAGGCTTATTTTGATTCAGATAATGGAAACTATAGACAACACTCTGTGGCGCAGTGGGCGAAGGTCCGCCTGAGATGCAGAAGGTTGCGGGTTTGATTCCTGTCACGGGACAAATGTTTGTAAGATCTGCAAATATTTGTCTCGGGTCTGGGTGTTTTCCTATGTATAATAATTACAAAAAAAAAAAAAAGTATTTAAGTAGTATATCAGTCATGTAGTTCCCATAATACAAGCTCTGCTTAGTTTGGGGCTAGATGATTCTGTGTGCAAAATGTCCAGCATTTATTTATTTATTTATAGACAGACTAGTACAAAATAAATCACCCACACCAAAATAACTTATTATGTATTAAAATCCTAAAGCCCAAAGATAACAGACCAAATGATTCATTCTGAAAAATTGGTCTCACATTTCAGTATTGCCTGTTATGTATTTTGGTGATGCAAGGTGCACTGAATCCTTCCACCACAATGGTTCTGTCACCTCAGAAATTAGTTATAATCTCCCTTTTTATGGCCACCCTACCTTAAGCTGGGCACCAATAAATAACTTGCATTTTGTAAGCTCATCACCTTTTATTGAAACACAGAACTAAGTGTACATTAGAATGTGGTCATGATTTCCTCATGAAGGTAGCCTTTACGATTTTAAGTTAATTCTTTTCTAGTATAAAAGTCCAGATTGAGCTTGAACTCATAACATATGGAAGTCAGATTACCATCATTTAAAAAGAATATTATTTCAGACGCTCACTCCTCGTCCTGTATGGTGAACCACGTTACCACTGGGAGCATGCTGTCCTCCGTGAAGACATAACATCTAGAAGAGTTTGCATAGCATACCGAGAGATGACTCCTACATACTTACCTAAAGGAATCTATGAAGACATTGGAGTAGAAATCATTAAAAGGTCTAAACTTTTCTGGGATCATCAAGAAAGGTATAATATCAATTGTGATAATAAAATAATTTACGAAGAGACTAGCTTATAGCAAAAATATAATGTGCTACTTACACAAGATGTAGTATTAATTTGGCGTTAAGTTATTTAATAAAAAAAATAATTAATAACTTCATTGTTTAAATTATATGCTGATATCATAGCTAATGTTGCTATGAATACATTTTTGTGGAATATTCAATCTTGAAGTATAAGTACTACTGATACTACCAATATAACTAAGCGCTCAAGTAAAATGTTGAGCTAAATAATACTTCCACCACACTGGTTCTTTCATCATCAGCCACCAGTCCCCTTATTACACTAGAAAAATGTGCACTAGACAATGACACTAATTTAACCAGGCTTAGAAATGACATTTCTAAAATTATGTAAGTAAGTCGAGATTAAACCATAGACTTAGGGATTAAACACAGTATTAGCAGTAAATGCATAACTCTATGTCTACAAAACATCGCAGGTTAACCTTGTAGGTGACTTCATAATCATCGAAGGCCTTCTACATGTATAAAAAATATTTAAGCAGGATCCGCTTACGATGTGCGGTACTTACGCACGTAACTATTAATGCCGATACGGGAACGACAGCTACGACTGCATAGCTGACTGACAAATTGTGTTCCTGGTGAAGCAGGGGTAGACCAGCGCGTTAGTAACGAAGATTGCGTTTATGGGACAGTAGAGTATACCAAACGACAGTAGACAACCCCCATCAAAGACAGCTTTGTTGAGTATAGTAGATTGCTAGGTAGATAGCCTCTTCAATTAAACTCCTTTATTTATGAGGATGTTTTCTTTAATGAGCTGAACTACAATAATAAGCCTTTAGGTGGCTGTAAGAATAATATAATAAATTCGACACGTCAGTCGCTGTGTGATGGACGGCCAAGTGAGTGTTCCTCTCGGGCGCGGGGTCGCGGGAGGGATAGCTGAACCGGTTTCCTCGTGAGTAGGTCGCCTCGGTTAGTATTTGTTTTACTAAACAGCTTTCTTTTTTAGGTTTCAAGGTTTCAGGACTTTTGCAGACATCCAAAATCTACCTTGGTTGGTATAGGTGCTTTACATAACTAGTCACCTATCAATGACATCACCATTGCTAAACGAAGGCAATCAAACAAAACCACAAAATGGATGACCTCTGTGGCGGAGTGGGTGAAGGCCCGCCTGAGACGCAGAAGGTTGCGAGTTCGATTCCCGCCTCGGGACAAATGTTTGTATGATCTGCAAATATTTGTCTCGGGTCTGGGTGTTTTCTATGTATAATTTGTATGTATTTACAAAAAAAGTATATAATTAGTAATATACAAACAAGATCTGCTTAGTTTGGGGCTAGATGATGCTATGTGAAAAATGTCCAGCATTACTTATTATTTATTTATTTATCTTTACGATCGAAGAGATAAATGAACGTTTACTTGTGTAACGTATATCAAAGATAATAAAGGACAGTTTAAAGACTTAAAGCGATTAACCGGATCTCCCCATTAGTCCACCTTTGATAAAAAACTAATGAACGCGATTATAATAGCGCAAGAAGATATGGTGTTATCATAGAATTGAATACGTCTTCAAAACACATTGATGTCCTCCTTGACGTGGCGAGCGAGTAGCCGGATGAGACGGAGGTACAGGTTCTATTCCCGCTGCGGAGCAAATGTTAGCATGCTCTGCAGATGTTTGTACCTGGTCGGGGTGGATGTTGTGGGACCATGGCACTCGTAGTTCGTGATACCACACAGGGAATCGTACCGGGTCTGGACTGTGTATGCGATTGTTATTTTTTTATTATTAACATTGTGGCCACATTGCTTAGTCCGTAGCCAGTGCTCCAATTTCTGATACGAAGACGTGGGTTCGGTGTTACGCGCTTTACAACATTTTATCCAAATATCTACAAAAAAAAATTCGGCAGAACTTATTTTCCTGTGCCGAAATCAAAATCTTCTAGAGAAAAGTTAATTATTAAATTACTGGCTTCTTCCCATGGCTCCGCCCGCGTGGTACCCGGTGTAAAAAGTAGCCTGTGTGTTATTCTAATGTATAAGCTATATTACTGTTTTCAAAAAATCCGTTCAGTAGTTTTTGCGTGAAAGAGTAACAAACATCCATCCTCACAAACTTTCACGTTTATAATATTATAGTAGGACTTCCAGGAATATAAAATAAAAGACCTCATCTTACGGTAATAAAAAAATATCCACTATTTACATGTTTTTTATTTACAACATAAAATTATACTACTGTGTTTCTCTACTGTAACATAATATTTTTGGTTATAATTGTGCCAATAAACAGCATACGCAATCTTCGTATATCTTATAAATCGATTAAATCACGGGAATTTTCACGTAGTACTTACAGTCGGTGTAGGCACACATTGTTTCGACTAATCAGTTTTTTTACATATTTATATGAATGATCTAATTCACTATAGGGTTTAGAGTAAAATTTATGCTAGGTTCATAATTTATTTATTTTTCTTTGAGCATTTAGAATAGAGTGCGAAAAAATAGTGCAAGCACATGAGTAGTATCACATTAAGCAGTACTAGACGTCTGCTGCTCGATAACCACGTGTTCTTTAACAGACTCCTCGGCCTCTCGCGCCATTATGAACTGCTCCTTGATCTTCCACAGCATCAGGGTCTTTTCACTCTTGCTCTTGCGAATGCAACGTGCCAGGAGCAGCGCGAATATTATTCCGAGCAGCTAAAAATACATTTTAATTTGTAACGATTTTCGATGCTTTAGAATAGCAAAAATTAGTAGTACTTACCAATCACTAGGCCCTTCCCAGGGCACCATAACACCTGATCAGATTGCTTACCTAACGCAGAGTGGCCAAGAAAGAAAAGCATATGACATAGCAAAGTAGTTCCTGGAGAAAGAATACGGGCAGTTCTACAGCCATATACCTAACTATCCTTTGGCGCAGTGGGCGAAGGCCCGCCTGAGACGCAGAAGGTTGTGGGATCGGATCCCACCGCTAGACAAATGTTTGAATGATTTTTAAATATTTGTCTCAGGTCTAAGTCTTTTCTATTTATAATATATATTTACAAAAAAATCTGATCAGTTTGGGGCTAGATGATGCTGTGTGAAATGTCGAGCATTATTATTATTATATATATTTATCCCGTCAAGTTATATGTGATAGCTCTGTTTTGTTCCTGTTTAGAAGGTTTTTTTTACCTTTAGGATGGACAACTTGAATGAAACTTATGCTGCAAAGTCTTAACTGAAACAAAGTCTGCAAACTATAGTAAGCCTCATGTCAATTAACAATATAGACTAGACAGTCCTATACATCTGACTGAATAAGATCGTATGAAAGCCTGCGTAAATCATTCTTATCGCGAAAACAAAAGTAGGGCACTTGTTTGAGACAATCTTGTTCGAAAAACAAATGTAAATAGTTTCCGAATTCAAATAATTTTGCAATTTTGTCGGAGGTAGGTAACTGCGGGAAGCTATACCTAGGGTAGTTATCGTAATTTATTTCTTATTCCTACTTGGTTTGTTTTAAAGACTGGCCGTTTCAATGGCCCTGAACAAGGTTTTATTTGCATATTTCTTTTTCTATGAAAATATATCACCTATCTAGAATACCGCTCCTGATCTAGGGCCTAAGTCAAATCACGGGAGTTGGGCCCTAGATATTTAATATCGAACGTGATATTTTCATCAATCAGTTTTGTCGTATAGATCTGAAGGTTTTGTATGAAAATAATACGTGAGCAATTTTGTCTCGCGAGAATTGCCTCGTTGGAGATTAAGGATATTGTTTGCAGGACTTGGCATTCTGTAAATATGTGTGTGTGAATATGACTCACATTGATAAACATAACGGAGACACCCAGCACGCCCAGCACGGTCGCATTTTGCACCAGCACTTCGACCAACGCCGCCTACAAATAATGCAAAAAAAAAAAGTTAGACGCGACCATGATACCAACAGCAGCAACTATATGCTACCCTGCAGCCCCCAAAATTGTGCACGTCAAATTGTTAATTCTTAAATAATAATTAATTTCCTGCTTAAAACAATGAAATTTAAAAAAATAGGTAGGTCGGTGTGTATTTAAAAAAATGCTCAAAACACGGTAATTTACGTTACTGCACATTGGCACTAATCGGCGCAGTAAGATTGATTGATTGTTCCAAAACTCGACTCCAAACTACAATTCCAATTTTAATGTTTCTAACTTCAAAGAACAAAGACTTTCCCCACTCATTCCCCTTTAAGTTAAAATTAATGATGAATGATGAATTGACCTCAGGATGTAGGTCAATTCATCATTCACATGTTAACTTTACCTACTGCTGAGTGTAGGCCTTCATCTGTTCCACTCTAATTCACTAATCAATGGATAGGATTCCTCTTTTTGTTCCAATGTAATCCATCAATGGATTTGATCCTACATTTTGTTCCATTATTATCCCAAGTTTACAGAATAAAGTGCAAAAAAATGTCACCTGACAGCTAGTCGACCACATCTTACTGCAGAACACTTCCCCAGTAGTAACACAGCAACTGGCTGGTAGCACTATGGTGACTTGGTTGCCCAACTCATTCTCCTTGGAGACCACAACTGTGGAATGGTTGCTGGTGAATTCTGCGGGCATGTAGTCCAGGTACGAGTAAAATCCGCAGCAACCAAGCTGAAATAAAAAATATAAACTGTGTTTGTATTGGATTTGTACCTGTTGGACTCAATTTATATATATTATCACGAGAAATAGCGTGCTTTGTTTTTCACTAGGTCTTTTTATTAGCAAGTTGAAGTGGCTATGGCAGGTCATATATCTTGTAGAACCTATAACAGCTGGAAAATTAAGGTTCACGAACCGACACGAAATACATAGTATAGTAGGGCCCACTTGATAGACCGATGAGATTGTAAAGGTCCCAGATATATAATTTAAGAATTATTTATTTTTTTAAATAAAAACAACAACATCTTTGAAACCTCCCCTTTCACTTCACTAAAGAGACGTATAAACAAAGAGTTTATATGATGTTATGAAGTGAATTTACCTGTGTCTGTAGAGTGTCGATTTCAGCCTGTATTTCGGTATCTTCTGTATAATCAAACACGGGTATGTAGACATAGTTTCTGATAGTGTCTCCTTTGAGCGTGAACGCCAGGATTACCACGACTAGCTTGACAACCAATATCATGCCAAGGAACAGAGCATACTGCAACAAAATAAGCAAATATTTATGAACAAAGCTTGTGGATAGATAGAAGAGTACCTACCTTGAGGTAGGTCAAAGAAAAATTGTGATTGTGTGAAGGATGATATTGGTGAAAAAACTGTCGGTACTAAAATTACTACTGCTAAGGAGAGTGGAACATGTTGTGCCGACCCCACGTAATGTGGGCAGATAGTTCGTTTTTAGGCATTGCCATAATTTGTAAGGATAAAGAACTATACATATTATTTTTGTGTTCCTTTCAAGTTAACCCATCGTAAATGCCAAGCATGAAATGAAAGCAGTGCCGTGATCAGATGGGATAGACACACTAACCCGACTCTATGAATCATTACAGCAAGAAAATATTCCACCTTGCTCGTCATCATTGTGTTTTGCTTATTCTTCTTGCTGAAAATAAAGGTATACGCGAACTAAATTTGTAGGTACTTACAAAGTTAACCATACAAGTGCTTTGCTTCATACTTCCAAAGAATCCGAACAGCGACACGATTAACAGCACCGTGCCAAGGAAGACGCACAAAACCGATGGTGTAATAAAGTGTCCGGTCTTAGCGCTGTTGAAGAAGAACGTAAAGCTGTGGTAATGAGTGTATACGGAAATTCCCAGAACTACCATCAGTGCTGCGATCACCTGTGAAGAAGATAATTTGGTAAGTTCTTTGTTACGTTATTCGTAAAGTTCATAAGGATCCAACGAACGAAGGGAGCGCTGTGTAAATACACTCTATCATTCTTAAGTAACTTCCAGGATATTGATGGAGCTAGCTCATGACTGTGTCTATTAAAACTGCATGACCTCGTAGGACCCGTAATCTACTCTAAATTACTCTGATTATCTATCGATAAACATAGTGTTTCAGCTCCATCTGGCCAACGATGACTGTTCTGTAAACAAAAGTGACCTCAGTGATTGTTCGACGATCTTTCTTAACTACGCAAATAAAACTGCGAGGAAGTTGGTTGAGAGGATAATCTATTAGCCAATATGTAGAGATACTAAGATGTAATTTTCTCGTATTTACAAAACAGAAAAGCTTAATCCTTCAACTTCGTCGAGCAAATTTGTTTGTACATTTATCATCTTCACCATTAGCCTACAGAAATCTACTGCTGGACATGAGACCGGCCCAAAGAGTGCCATGACGAATGATCTTGAGGTACCTTCATCAACCGACTTCTTGCAACCACACTGCGGTTCGAGGTTGCCATTCGCAAACATTTCATTAAATGGTCATATGGCCTGCCCATTGCCATTACACACTGCTAAAAACCTTCGTATAGTAATTATACTCGCCATACAATTATTGATCTTTCAACGACGCAATCCTGCGTAATCATTGCATTACAAATCAATCACTTATCTTTATCAATATAAAAATTAGCTCACCATAAACATCACAGTAATAGTCAGGGACAGAAATCGGATAGATTTCAGGTTGTATTCCGACTCCGTCTTAGCAATCTTCATTTTCTGGCTATTAGGGGCCAAGTCAGTCATTTTACAGCTCTGTGAATAAAACAACTGATTAAATTGAAGCGACTGCGGGTGTGCAAGCTGGTGGATATCTGAGAGATAACACTCGGATACTTAGCTTAGATATGATAAAGATAGTATTAACTAAGGCTGTTTCATTGATCCAACTACTATACTGGTATTGGACGCCTGTAAACACTATTATTTCTTTATTATAAACTAGTTTGTGCCCAAAGCTACGCCCCATATGGTACCCGAATAAAAAGTAGTCTATGTGTTCCGAACCGATGTGGTTGTATTTTTTCATGTTCTAAAATACGACATACTACTTTTTCCGGATAATTTGTGGGTGAGGCCGAAAGCAGAAATTAGTAAACACAAAAACAGAAGGCGGAATAAAATGATCGTACCAAAGCAAGTTTAATTTTCCTTATATAGAATTCATCAGCAAACCTTTAAGAAAGATTTTCAGTGCAGTCCAGCGTCCAATTACCTTAAATGCTATAGGTATATAATGGATGGACTCAAGACCCAGTAAATTTGAGTACGAGAAGTTAGCCCCGCACTAAAGAACAGTCATGAACTAAGCTAGAGTAATACAGCACAACACCAGAACAATGAGAAAAACACCAATAATCATATTTAGAAATGTAGAAATGAAAAGTAGCGGATGGAAACCAAGTAATTTAGATTTTCTTGGTCAATTTTCATCTTAGAACGTTTTTACTTAGGAATGTAGAAGATTACTTAGAACAACACAACTGTCAAAACTAGAAAAATCCAAAAGTGCGAGGCCAAGTTGTAAAGCCGCTATTTTTGGTAGTTTTTTTTCAGTTTTTCGTGCTACATTAGCACTTTAACATATGTTTTACTGTATAACAGTCTATAACTAAGCTATAACAATACAGCACAACACCAAAACAACCCAGAACAATGAAAAAAAAAACACAATAATCATAAGTAGAAATTTCGTTAGCGGAAACCAGAAACGTCAGCAGGAGAATAGTAAAGTACGTGGTATAGTCGTAATTATATTCTAAAATGTTACCAAAACCACGATAATTTTAATTTTATGAAACCGGTTAGGTTCCTAAGTGTTTTTTTATATTATTGACATAATTATCACTTTAGAATAATACTATTTTGGAACAATATTGAATTAACCAGTACAATGCAGCACAATTGTCAAAACTTTGATTATCCAAAAATGTGGGGCTAGGTACTAAAAAGTTTTTTTCGATTTATGATGTAAATTTTCATTTTAAGAGTATAATATTGCAGAACAAACCCATAACAATCCCGCATAACTGTCAAAACTTGGAAAATTCAAAAGTGCGGGGCCAGGATCTAAACCGTTATATTCGTTTTTCAGCTGTAATTTTCACACTAGAAAAAATATTTAGGAATAATACAGAACAAACTTAGAACAATTCAGAACAAACTTAGAACAATTCAGCTTTGTGCTGAATCAGAATTCATCAGAATTCAAAAATGCAAAATTGCGTGCTATCTTCTCGTACTCAATATAGTTATGTAGACTCGTAAACAGCGAGAATTCAGTCCTGTCCCTAATTACACTAGCAAAATGGCAAGTGAACAAGATAATGGCACTCATTTTGACAGCTTTAGCAATGGTTTCTAAAACTGGAAAATGAGAATTAGAAAGAGGGCCTAACTATAGGGCCACCTTCTCTTTTCAAGTTTCAACATATTGGACAATGCTAAGCCTGTCAAAATGTTGTTAACTATAATAAGAGGACAGTTCTGGGATTGGGCTGAATACGTGAAAAACAAGCCTTAAATAAAATAGGTACTTACCGGAGGTGGTTTGGATATAATATTCATCATGTACGGAGTTACTCCACCGGCGGCGAACATAACTACCGTCTTACTTTTCAGCTATGAATCGGCCTGCCCTAACGTCCTATCGATCTCAGTAAACTTTAGACCCGTAACCATAGAAACTAATATAAAACAAGTCGTAAATAAACTTCTATTACAATGGATAAGTTATGAGAAGGTGATATGTTAGCGTGTATCACGTTTTGGTCCTTTATGTCTCTACTAAAGACGTGTACCTACGATATATAGTTACAAGTACGAACGTTCTCTGTCGTTCAAGCTATGCGATCTCACGACTACTTCTTTTTACAATGAATTTGAATACTCATTTTCAGTCAAGGTTTGCCTTCGTGAGACAAATAAACAAGACATCTTTTCATCAGGCACTGATAAGATAAGTAGAGGAGGAGAGATTAGAGAGAAATTATTAGCTTCTCACTCGCATTCTTCTATTTAGGTGTAAAAATATGATATATGATATACAAGTACCATAAATCATTGATAATCATATGATATATGTGTCTACTTGGACAATCCGGCGTTTGTGTGTATGTTTGTTAATTTGTTTGCGTTTGTCCGACGATAACTGCCGAACCATTGATTAAATCTTGATTAAATTTGGTTGAGGTTAGTTTTGATTCGAATTCGAATTTGAGTTTAAACGGAAGGGGGTTTTGTTAAGTAGGGGGAGGTCTAAAAAACAAAGTAAAAGTGAGATAATCTGGTCATGTGAGGTACAGATTGCAAGAAAAAAATATTTACAACACGAAACAATTTTTTTTTTGGACCTTAATTTTTTAGTAATTAGCAAATTCGTTTTTGTTTTTAGTACAAAAAACAGACCCTGATATCGGTAGTAAAAAATGTCATTTATTCAGAATCACGATGACGAAAACCGGCAAAGCTAACAAAATAATATGTTTGGAAAAAAAATGCTACGGTTAAACTGGTAAAACGGTACATCGCAAGACATCAGTTCGTGGCGAACTAATAAGTTTTAAGTAATCATTTTGATCAAAAACGTAGTACCGTACTTTTTCGCTACGGGCGTCGTGTTAGCCCTTTCATTGCGCATTTACACAATTATATTTTGATCTTAAATATCCATAGCTGAATATAAAACATCCAGCCCCCTCTTGACGATCGGCCATGACTGCCACATTTGCCACAATCATATTAACCTACTAGCCGATGCCCGCAGTTCTACTCGCGTAGGATAGATAGATGCATCAAATATAATATTAGCCTATAATTGCCACGATCATTGTGCGAGTGCCCATACGATCGCGCGACCAGCCACGCCATTTCCCGTGCCTCATAAGTACGAGATGGACGCGCAGTCTACTGTGTGCAACTGATGGGTACTATGTATTATTATTTTTTCCAAAAAAAACGTTTGTATTCCCCATGATGGACATCCTCAGATTCATACCCAACTTGTGGATCTTTGACGGTACCAAGTAGGGGGTAGTCAGAGGCACGTCCAAACATTACATTTGGCACATGCCCGCGGTTTGCAAGTAGTTAGCATTCCACGTGACAGGTTGCAAACCCATCGCCGCTTATTGGAAAACTAACCAAAGGCACATGCCTTCGAATTATTCTAGGGCATGCCCATTTCCTCACGATGTTTTCCTTCACCGTTTTGAGCTCGTGTTAATGCGCACATAATTTTTTCGAGTGAAAAAATACATTGATGCACTTCCCACGACCTCTGGATCGAAAGTCAGAGTACCGCCCACAAGGCCAACTCGACTCACTGGTTATTTCCACTGTGGATCGACTGAATGATCGACGAACGTGAGGGCATCTGGACGAACTACGCAAGAACTCCTTTGATATTTGCACGAAAAACCGACAAGGCGATAGCGTACTCATGCACGATTACCAAGGATAGACGAACACGGCTTCTTGACGTTGGGCCAACGTGATTGACCAAAGCGTTCGCCGATCGTAATGAGGCACCTATGGGAAGGCTTGGTATATCGATAGAACTGTACGTAGAGATCCTCTACGCCGTAGAAGGCCTACAAATGCGCTCGTGAGTTTTACAGCGATATTGCAAAAACAGTGAAAACTCAGATAGAAGTTTTTTTTTTAATCAGATAATATCTTAAAATATTGCGAAGAGCATTAGCAAAGCGTGCCGTCGAGTGCCATAACCGAAGTGAACCCAATAACCACGATTATCGGAAATTAATATTTAAGAGGCCTGCGTAGGATGAATTGCCCATACAAACGTAATACCAAAATAATTTGTTATTAGAGCTTATTTACACCATATTATGTTATTATTTTCATTCGAATAGTATTTATCTACGTACCTAACTATATATTTTTTCAAAATACTTACCCAAAATGAAATGTAAACGAATCGCGTTTTGGATATTTTTACGTCATACATGACATGTTTTCTTTCTATTTGTTTAGTATTAAAAACAACAATACCTTACGAATTGTTTGGTTAGGTACATAGATTATATTGTCTAGTTACAAAATATGATGTAAAACATAAGAACTAGATTTGTAGATATATACACTCTATTTAGGTATATACTAACACATATTTTGTAAGTAAATTAGAGATAGGGTTGGAACGTCCATTGATACATGTTTAACCATGCATGACGTCACTAAACCCGGCTTATCTCTTATCGGGTGATATCAGTTATCACTATCAGTCAGTTAGCGGTCAAATAGGTTTACTTGCCATAAATTGTTGACTTTTTAGTATCACGCGATACACAAATCATGAATAAGCTAGGCTACCTTAGTATGTTTTCTTATTTTGCTAAGTCTGCCATTTTTACAACCAGTAGATAGGTACTAGGAATATAATATAGGTAAACATTTAAGTTTTGCGTACTTCATTCTAGTTAAAACTCAGTTTAGACAAAGAAACACTTGATTGTGTATAAGAAAATACTTTAATGTACAATACTTTTGACTTATTTAGATACTTCGACTTCGTTAGAAATAGGCAATTTATACCTTTACTTAAGTTTCTAGACAAGACTTGCTAAACTACTAGTCTAATGAAATTTGGTGATGTGAAATACGAAAAATAAAATTACGCTTACCTAACTATCATAAAATATTGTAAAATAAACCATACTGATTACGCTTTGGCTTTATTTATTTGTTGGTAACTTCATTTTCACATTTTACTTAACGCGATACATATACCTTACACTGATCGATATGCCTAATCACAACTTTTGCTTCCTCATAAAATTAAAAAGAAAAATCTTACAACGATTTTATTCTCTAGACTAGGCAAAGTGCATTTCCTCATTCTACCCAGTTTTAAGATGCTAAGCGGTGGTTTGTCCATGGAAAGGGACATAAACAATTGGCTTGCTCTTCTCCTTCTCAGGGTTCAGTGAAGTGTAAGCGTTGATGACGCGCTCCTGTATCTCCCAACGACGGCGTTCGCGATCGGACTTCGCTCTGCGGATAGAGCTGGCCAGCGAGAATGAAAATACAATGCCGATTATCTGAAAAAAAAAGTTAATTTAAACATAGAATGTATTTAGAGTTGGTTGCCAGTGCCAGTAATTTTGTAGCCAGTCTCAGATCATAATACGGATTTCCTTGATTAATCACCTCCTACATAATTGCACATATTATATAAATTATTAAAGACCTACATTATGTCAAGGCAAATAAACAAATTCTATTTTATTATATTCTTGATGTAGCCTAACTAACAGTTCTTAATCGAAACTTACATAGGTAATCTGCTTAAACACAAAGAAGAACTTTTTCAAACTCACGTGCTCTACCATGAATAAAAACAAGCAAAATACAGTTTTTCTTTGGCCCACTCCAAAGATTCTGGACTGCTGAATATCTTCCTCGTCTCGTGGACCACCCTTTATGGTAGTCCCAACAAACAAGAGCAGCAGTACTTATCTCATCCATTTACAATTGTGATTGAGTGAACATTTATATTTTAATTTATAAAATAGTTACAATTATTGAAACTAGAGTCCACAATTTTCATTCAGTTGAATGCTAATACTGTGTAATAGCAGCATCAAGCAGGTTGGCGATAAAGAACTCAGTGATACTATTAAGATTGAAATGTACCATAAAAAAAAACATACCTGGATGAAAGCAATGGTCATTGCCCCAGCGCCTAGCAGACCAGCGCTCTGGTACACCAAATAAAACACCCTCGGAAGGCATCCATTGGCATACAGTTTCGTGCATTCATCGATCTGTAGATCACCGACCATATCGTACCTGTTACAAATAGCAATACATTACTGAATGTTTTGTCTTGTGGTGTTATTGCTAGAGCTCCTAGTTCCTGGAAATAATATAGTTTTTTACATTGTCGTCCAGTTTGATGCGATGCAGGTGATGCAACCACATGATACCATATACAAGAGTGGATTTTGTTTTGTAACCCCTTTGATAGTTGATGGGTCTTGGATATTATTAGAGTTTTGTACCCAAAGGGAAATAGGATCCAAACGGAACCCTTTTTTTGTAGCGATTTTTAAGTCGTCTATCAAAGGCTTTCAACTTCTAAACAAAATAAGTTAGAGGCTTAAAATTCAAAGACGTCAAAAACGAAAATCGCAACTAAGCATAGTGGTTATTTTATCTGTGAATTTAAAACGGTTTTGTCGTTGCAAAAATATCGGAAACAAACATTCATACATTCCTATATTTTATATATATATATATATATAGAAACTAGCTTCTGCTCACGGCTTCGCCCGCGTGGTACCCGAATAAAAATTAGCCTATGTGTTATTCTGATGTATAAGCTTTATTACTGTAAAGTTTCATCAAAATCCGTTCAGTAGTTTTTGCGTGAAAGAGTAACAAACATCCATCCTCACAAACTTTCAAATTAACAAATTAATAATGTTAGCTTTATTATTGTAGAGAGGTAGTCAACATTAGTGGGAGTTGGACCGGATTAAATTAGTAGAAAAGAAGTAGGGAATGAAATAGGCTAGAAGGAATTTGGGTCTACCCGAGGAAGGAAGAAAGTTTCTAAACTAGGATAGGATTGTATGAGGCATTACGAGTGTGTACATGCAAAAAAGTATATTAGTCTTCTAGAACGTTGTTCCGGAATTTTGTAAAAAAACGCACCGTGACTCAGCACAGCAAGAGTTTGGAACAGTGATGTTGTTGATGGAGATTCCAGGAGTGCCGGCTGGAGGGGGGACATCTGTCCAGTCAGTGTAGGAGTCAATGCCGCAACAGTTCAACTGAAAATAGGCGTGCAGTTACTTTACAGTACGTAGATGCTTATTGTAAAAAGTGGATGTTCGAGTGATTATAAAAATTACCATTGACCACATTTTCAGTGTCAGCATTCCCGAATTTAAATCGCTACCAATAAATATTTATTAAATAAAACCAGAATTTACCACATTATTTTCATCCCCAAATTAGTAAAAAAAAATACCCATATCGTTTTGTTGTTCAAAAATAGTGGCCGCTCCGAAAAAGTCAAAAATGTAACGCAACATATGTTGCTCGCCATCTTTGATTTTAGACTAGTCTTTATATCCCAGTGATTGTCGTTCTGCGAGGTTGTCGTTTCAACTTGCAAATTCGAGAGCTCTGTCAGTGATCTTGATTCTGCTACGGATTACTAAGGGAGCTCTGTTGATAATCATGGTTCTTCTACGGATTACTAAGGTTTTACTAAAATACTTACCCTGCTCTGAATGAAGTCAAAAGCATCTTCGACCTCAGAATTGTCGTAGTAGAACGGCAGCGTGATACGTAGTCTGTCGTCCAGCATTTCCGTGACCTGGGAACGTAGACTGAAGGCTGCAATGGCGGCTGCGATCTCCAGAACAAACACAATGCTCAGGATCACGGCAAACTGGAAAAAGATTTTTTTTATCTTAGTTTCATATACTTTCTTCTAACAAAATTTCGAAACTCCGTTCGAGTAAAATTGTTTATGCATACCAGACTGTGCCTAGGTATCAGTATAGTATTATATTGGCCTCGATTCTAAAGTACACTAACTAAACTAAATTTAAACTTCCAAAAACTATCGTGAACTTGACTATTCATATTGTAAAAACGGGAATTTTCACACACGTAGTACACGGCACGGGTAGTGCACGGTGCGACGCGGAAGGAGAAAGTCGCAACCACTCACCCTGATGAAGACTCTCGGAATGAGTCGAAACTTAGTCGGTGCCTTCACCGATAGTGCAGTACGTGAAAATTCCCGTTTTTACAATATGAATAAATTTAAACTGTCGCTCTCTTTACTGATAGTGCAAACAAGAAAGAGATAGCTACAATTTTAGTGCTGTCACATTTCTTTATTGGCCACGTGATCAAACTTCTCATTTTATAACTAAGCAACGGGAAAATGAGAAAGCCTCTAATAAACTAAATCGTCTTTTTTGCAACGCCAACTAAATATTCTATAGAAAGCGTCAAGTAAAGATCAACAATCAAAAACCTAATAACCTATTCAGGTTAGGGTATTAGGTTTTTATTACCACTCAGAAAAGGAGGATTGTTATCCGAACTTTACCCAACAAACTTGGGTTCAAAATAAATAAAACCGATCGGTTAGTCATATATTAATATTTTAGAAGTTTACTGCTTGAATGCATGTTACAAATTTAGATGTTAAAAAATAACCACCATGCTGAGTTGTATTTAGAGTGGCTTACATAGAAGATAACTGGTGGCTAAGATAGTATCATTCAGACGCTCGTTAATTATGGCTGACTTAGTAATTTAGAAGGCAATGTAGATTTTTACAGGCGAATAAGCATTATTCGCCTCTAAAAATCTACATTGTTAAAAAGAAGTCTGTTTAATTCGCACCCACTAAAAACGACTACTAGGTCCTGGCTGAAAGCACTTACGGGTAGAAAGAAAAAAATGCTTGGCGTATTTTTTGGTCACTATGTAACTAATTGGCTTAAGACAAAGCAAGTCAATGTTTATTTATTTGTTATTCAAAACGTTTGTTGAGTTTCATTGTTTGTTTTCCCGTCAAATTTCCTAAAAAAACTTTGTGGTTAGTGATTTTGTTCAATCTTCCTATTAGCACACCGCTTATTGTATAATTATTTTATGCAAATAATATTGCAATTCGTTAATAAGTAGGTGTAGACATCCGAAAATCCATTAAAAATGTGTTTTTAAAAGAACGTACCTTACGTACCCTGAAATATCGCTGTAAAATTGATAAAATTGTATAAAGGTTGAAATTGACAAAAGTGGTCCATAAGGTCATGATCTGGGACTTCCTTTTTCAGTATCACTAGTACTTTTTTGGTATACTTTTCTCACGTAAGTTCAAAAATAAGCCATATTATTATGATTTTCATAAAAACAGTCACCGCAGCCAAAATCAGCATGAACATTGCTCGTCAATTTCTATTTTCATCCAGCTAACCCTTGAGTATGATAATATAATATAAGAGTTATTAACGGATTTTGATGAAACTTTACAGTAATCATAAAAAGCTTATATACATACATCAGAATAACACATAGGCTAATTTTTATCCAGGTACCACGCGGTCGAAGCCGTGTGCAGAAGCTAGTACCTGTACCTCGAGTACCGAGGTACCACTGGTGGTGGTAGATCTATTTAGCTGAAGAGGAGCCCAGCAAAAGAAGTAATAGCGTGGACGGGCGATGCGATGTGTTGGGCTGGGCATCGAGGCCGGTCGTGGCCCATGCAGTTATAAATTAACTTACAATATTGACCAGGCAGGTGCTCTCCCTCAGTGCACCGATGCATCCGAAGAGCGAGACGAACAGCATCATGACTCCGATGACGATGATGAAGGTAGCCGGTGAGAAGAAGTAGTCCTCCAGGAAGAAGGAGACATCGTGGTAGATTGCGTAGATTGTAGTACCCACTGAGATTATCAGGGCTGACGTGAGCTGAAGTTTTGGAAAAGTATACGGTAAAAGTATTTAAAAGTATATAGTTGATAAAGCCCCCGCGTACCAAGCAAGAGGTCGCGATTAGGAATCCCGCTGAGGTTGATTTAATAATATCCATCATTTTAAAAACCAAAAAACTTTTAATGAAATCATTCATACATATAATAAGTAAATCATAATAATAGAATTAATTATCATATTCACGAAAGCCTTGTACAAATTGCTTTAAAAAAATATGTATTTCCTGGTACCAGGAAAGAAATGTACCTACGTGAAAATTTTGGGATGAGTTTGCTTACGACTCTAGACAAATACCACTTTTTGTTGGCGTTAACGCCTGCGGAATGATTGAATTGTATGGGAATGACATTAGCTGTGGAAATGACACGTGGCAGCTGCCAATTTTTACCTTGATAAATTTTCGTTAGCTTGAAACGAAAAGTAAGCGTGAGGTATTTGTTTAGACCCCTTAGGTGTTAAGCTGAACTACAAAAGACCTACTGGAAAATATTAAAAGTACAGGTTTTGGACTCCGCTGTGAGTAAAAGTAAAAAAACCTGACGTGTTTCTGGGTTTTTGAATTTTAACATTTTAAGGGGGAGAGGAAATAGGAGGTGAAATTTTGTATGAGAGTATCAGTTTTTTTAAATTTAGGAACTAGAAAATTGAAATTGTAGCTACTTATAATAAATAAATAATAACGTAAAATTTTCACATTTTAAGAGTAGGAAACTGGGGAGAAAGTGTGTCTCATAAGTATGTTTTTTTTAAACTCGACTCCACACGTGCAAGGCCGCTGGCTGCAAAAGCTACATAAAATATTAAATATATATATATATATATATATATATATATATATACTTTGCATTCTGGTAGCAGATAAACGCTAATATAGTTGTGGAGTGGAATGTCAGAGTATACATTTTTAACGATTCTTTTTCAAGGTCATATATATTAGCTGTTTGTTTTAAGTTCAAAAACCCACACTGCTTAGTAAGGTAAAGTTGCAGATCAATAGTCAGGTGTATGTGGGTGAGTGAAAAAACTATATGCTGATAGGAGCGTAGCCAATACAGGCCAATACCTTATGATAAGGCTGATAGTGAAATACATACCTACCACGCAATTAGTTTTATAAGTAGGTGCCTAGGTAGTATATACCTGGGTCGATAGATAGCTAAACTGTAACATTGCATGTTGAATTTAATAACATAAATCTCATGCCATTGTCTACTATGACATCAATATAATCAGCCTGAAGACGACCAATGCTGGAAATGGGCCTTCCCAAAAACGTTATGACAAATGGCCGAGCCACCTCCATCCACCGACCTGCAATTATTAAGACATCTTAATGATTGCAGAAGGTCGGGTCTATTAATAATAAAGTAAAGATTTTGTTTGTTTGAACGAGCTAATCTCTGGAACCTACCAGTCGGATTTGAAAATTCTTTTTGTATTTGCTAGCCCAATTCTTGAGGGAGATTATAGGATATTTAACATCACACCACGATCCTTAGGAGCCAAGCCAAAAGAAAAAAAGGCAGAAAGAAAACGAAAACGGAAGAACGAAGTAATTATTTATTTATTTAAGTAATAGCGCGGAGGGCGATGCTATACGATGAGTCTGGCACAGCATACTTGATAAAATATGCATAAAAGTATCAATATTCTATCAGGTATTGCACCCTAGTCACGTGTGTGTGGCGTACCTATCCAAATACCTATCCAAACACACCACGTATGAAATCATACGAACGCATTAGACACAATCGATGAAGCAGTTTTTGTTAAAAATAGTAACAGGGACACTAACGAATAAATACTTATTTTTGCATTCAGACTTCTACTCGTGTTCACTTGAATAAGCCTAGTTGAGTTTTGAAATTGAACTCTGACTAGATTGAGTTCCATAAATAATTAACCCTACAACCATAGCATAAGTAAGTAAATAAACTTTTTTATAGATAGACCATATCATTATAAGTAAAGTAACTTTGATTCTCAGTTTTCAGTGTTAGTAATTAAACTTACAAACAGGAAAACAAAATTTAAAGTCTTTTATCTAGAACCTACTTCCAGCTCAATTTAAGTCTTACTTAGTACTACCTAAGAAGTACGTTTGCAAGTACGTTTGTTCGAATGTTGGCAAGTATGAGTGTGTATATTGTAATAAGTAGATATACTATGGTAGAGCGTGTCCGGTGGAACTAAGTACGTTAGAAAATCAATAGCATTAACGCTTGAAACAATACCTTGGCCTTGAGCGTCTGAATACTCTATAGTTCAATAAGAAATGACAACCGGTAGGTAACCGTGATGATGACCTTATTATTAAAACCTTTTATGGCTGGTTTTATTTTTTTAACGACTTTAAATTAGGAGGAGGTTCTCAATTCGTATGTTTTTTTGTATGTACGAGTATGTACGCGATATCTTCGCCAATTGCGATGTCAATGAATGTTTTAATTATTATTTGAGTGAATAGTATACTTCAAGGGTCGACTCACAGAAATTTATGTAAAAATGTAAACCCTAAAGGTGAAAAAATAGGGGATGAAATTTCATATAGGACTTTTTATCAACTTCTCGTAATTTGAAGTCGGTTTTTATTTTTTCCTGAAAATAATCTCCTTTTTTACCTCGGGCTGGTAGTACAATTCATGATATGATATCATATGTTCTAGTAACTGCTCTAGAGACTTCGTTCTTGATAAAAAAATATAAAACGGGTAGGTATTGCAAACATTGCAATAAAACGCACCGATTGAATATTCTACTGAAATTCACTTCACAAGATTTTATTCAAACAAAAAATATTATTCTCTTGTTGACACATTCAAAAATATCTTCTACCGTTGGTATAATAAACATTACATTATTCCACTGAAATCAAGCTAATCTCTGCTATCTTGGAATTCAGGGCAGAGATGTAAAATGTAGAGTTTCAAAATGCTACGAAACTGTAGCATTTTTCGTAGCAAACAAACAGACCCAGACCGAAAAGTTTGTCTTGCGGAAAATAATCGAAAGGAATTGCTAATTATTGGTTTTTGTCTTATCTGGGTGTAGGTTTGCATGACTAGTTTAAAACTTAACTTTCATGAGACGGGTTTTACAAGATACCTAACAGGTATTGTAATATCTTTGGCTCTACCAGAATCTACACACGTGTAGGTGCGTGTTTATGAGAGTAGTTTGTTTTCTTTGAAGGGTAAAAGGACATTTACGTTTATTCGAATCTACCTGCATGATGTCATGAACCTGCAGCGAGACTTTCGCGAATATTTTGTACGGCATTTCGTTTCGAAAACCAACCTTACCCATTTACTCTAAGGGCGAAGCATCCTAAACTGTTACAGTGTGTGGCACATACTAGATAAGCGGAAAAATAAATGGCGCAATAGCGATAAAATAACTTACCACGAATATCGCCGTGACGCACAGCAGCAAGTACTTTATGCACCTCATTCCAACTTCGGAATTCGCCATTTTGAAAATTCGAACCTCTTTGTGCAAAGGTTTGATATCGACTGCGCTATTAAGTGGGACTATCAATGATAACGTTTATCACGCGCGCTCGGTACGTTTGCTCAACAATGACTGTTATATGAAAAAAACGATTCAGGCAAACCTTTCGGCGCAGAATATGTAGCAGTTACTTCACTGGGTTGTAGAATACGATATACTCGTACTCAGTAAGGTTACATGTTACTGCGACATGCGTTAGCCTCCTAGTTGGTAGTCTACGGTTTCTATTCCGCACATTTAAGTTTAAATCTATACCCGCAGATGACCGGATGTTGGCCTCGATTCTGTAGTACACTGACTAAACTAAATTCAAACTATCGCTCTCTTTTACTGATAGTGTACGCAAGAAAGAGATAGCTACAATTTTAGTGTCGTGCGCTGCTGTCAAATCAGTTTACGTGCCGCTTTTCTTCGTGTTTATAGTCAGCATGTTTTGTTATCACGACTAAATTTGTATGGAAAACTTAAATCTGACTAATTTGACAGCACTAAAATTGTAGCTATCTCTTTCTTGCTTGCACTATTAGTAAAAGAGAGCGACAGTTAAAATTTAGTTTAGTCAGTGTACTACAGAATCGAGGCCAATATTCTGTTAAATTATTCTGTGGCACTGCTAATTGGTGGTAAACACAGTACGCGTCATTTTCCATGAGTGAGACGATGGTCTCAGTCTTTAGTTCAAGGTTGAACTAAAGACCGGGGGCAGCGGGAATCGAACCCGTACCTCTTACGTCGCAGCCAGCTACCCATCGAATCTAATCTTTGCAACTACCAAAAATAATTCCTGAGTTCGAAA
This sequence comes from Perizoma flavofasciatum, assembly GCA_958496245.1. NCBI lineage: Eukaryota > Metazoa > Arthropoda > Insecta > Lepidoptera > Geometridae > Perizoma > Perizoma flavofasciatum. The sequence continues at coordinate 2,623,396 of OY292425.1, read as the reverse complement.
AAAAATTCCACGTAACAAAGATTAATTTATTTATACCAAGAAAAACACAACCAAAACACTATAGCAAGGTAGATACCCCTACCCCTACTCTACATTTTACAAAGAGCCACATAGGTACCTAAACACATAAGCAATAGTTATGTGTTTAGATACCTATGTATGTGCCTAAATTTGAATGTATCTACTTAATACAGATATGCCAGAGCTTTTTACTTAAGGGCTAGGTAGAATAATGCAACATAAATAAATGCACAAAACAAAATAACAACAAATGTAGTAATACCAAGAATAAGTAGGTATATGCGTTCTAGACCGATCAAATCTTTGGTTTTATCTTATCACACCTGACACAAAACAAAGGAATCGATATATCTACTAATCTTTATTCCTACTCTAGAAACATTGCGCCGCGTTTTAAACCATTTTGATTTGATGAAAATTTAAAGTATTTCTTGAAGCGGGCCGTGCTCGTTTCCAGAAGCTTGCTAGGGTGACTAGATAAATACCTCATGCTTAGTTTTCATTCACGCTAACGCAAATTTGTCAAGGCAAAACTTCAGCAGCAGCCACGTGACATCCATAAAGCGAATATCACTTCTATACAATTCAACCTTTCCGCAGGCGTTTACGCCAACAGAAAGTGGTTGTTTCCTAAGGGGCCTGGTGTTTTTTTGGTTATGCAAACTTTTACAGCGGCGTAGTTTAAAATCTGTGGTGAAAAAATATTATTTGGCAGTCTATAGATAGATTGCAACTTTTGGTTCGGCACCATCTGTGTGGACTATAAAGAACTAAAAATGACACTTGCCGCAGATCAAAAAGAAAATATCTCGTTCTAATGTCACATTTATAGTATTGTCTACTATGCTTAGACAAAGGCAATAATTCACCTCAATCTTTAAAGACAAGCCTCCATGCCATTTTACAAAATAGAAGCTATACTACACCAACGTAAGATTATGAACGATCTAAATTGTTCATAATTTTACTATGCTGACTATGAATTTAGTAGCTTACTTAATAGTTATTTAACAAAGCAGTACATAATGCACATAAATACAATGGCAATTTAATTTTCTTAGCTAAATAACCTTATGGATATGCTCCACGCTCTTCTCTCGAAATCTTAGCAATCCATAACGCTCCTACTACTGCCAAAGTCTGAAATAAATAAATAAAAAGTTAGTGAAAAATTTCAAGTGGTACCTAGGTACCTATTTTGTATGTTCTATTAACAGAACATTTCTCAAAAGCTACGTGAAAGTTATAAAAACATGAAGACCACCAAGCTCGATGGCTCAGCTGGCGGGTAGTGAGCTGGGACGCAAAATATGAGATTCCAGAAAAGTCGGAGATTCGGATTTTTTTGGAGTCTAACAGCCCGCGTGAATCCAGGGTAGGTCGCTAGTTGTCATTTTTCTCTTTAAGGCCATATTACCGCTTATGACCAGATAATAAAACCAATAGTTCAAAACCCCCGATTTTATTCGAACTTAAGCATAACATGGCTCGCTTCGCTCGCTCGACCAATAAGGGATGGATTTTCGGATTTTTTTCTTCTTAGTTAATATGTCTACTGTGCCCTACACACCAATAAGAACCTACCTTTCAGGTTTCTAATTATTGATTGTCAGTCAGTGAGTCACACAAAGCCGGGTTCAGATTATTTGCAACCGAACACGCAATGCAACAAGTAAATCAAACAACAAACGTAATGTGAAAAGTCTACGCGCAAGCTACTCGCCTTAACTGCGAACGTCCGTTCTCGACAGTCTTCAGCGTGCGTGCCATAGAGCCGCTCGATTTTGAAGAGTAGGTTCATAATTCATGACTATTTTCGGAGTTTCAATTAATATTATCACACCAGTTAAAAAAGTCCCAAAACTCTAGCCATACGCGAAATGTGTTAGTAAAAAGAAAAGAATGAAGTATATCTTTTGGCTAAGTGAAGTACTTCATTGATTTAGTTCAGTAGTTCATTTACTTCAGTTAGACCGTTTAGCTCTAAGAGAATTATGAATGGATGAACGAAATGAAGAAATGAGTTGCTTTCTTAGTGATATGAGCTATGAAATGTTTCTATTTTTATATCTCGATTTTCCTTCATAGGTACTTTACAGGCTTAGGACTGTCAACCAGGGGCCAATATTTTTACTATAAAATAGGTATATAGGTAGGTAAATTTAATATGTTTTTTATAATAATAATAAAACGACTTAACTTATTTTTTATTTGCATACTAGCTTCTGCCCACGGCTTCGCCCGCGTGGTACCCGGATAAAAAGTAGCCTATTTGTTATTCTGATGTATATGCTATGTAACTGTAAAGTTTTATCTAAATCCGTTCAGTAGTTTTTGCGTGAAAAAGGAACAAACTTTCACGTTTATAATATTAGTAGGATAAAACTGACCCGTAACATGCGCAACATGACGCGCTAATAATCGCAACTAAATTCAAACAATGCAAACTAGGTACTTTCTTACTCAAACAAAATATTAATAATCAAAAAACCAAACGTAAACAATCTACTTTAGCAAGAATCAAAGAACTTTATCTCAACGATGTAAGGGTATGTTTTAATTGCAAGTTCTTAGAAAGAGATACCATATTATCAGCTATCACTCTTTACTCTCACTTCTATTGTTGAAAAAATTATGCAAAATAAAATAGTATTTGTGTACACGCCATAACACCGTCTATCTATCTTCGTCGGGCGTGAAGCTAAAGGAAGCATTGAAGTAAAAGCATTGAAGTAAAAAGACACGTGAACTAAATGAACTAGAGACACATTAGAATGAGTAGTGAAGTAAATGACAAGACAATCTTACGTATGAAGTACTTCATTTACTTCATTCGTTCGCGAAGCACCCATGGCTACAAAACTCATCCCTGGTGGAGAATGAACGGTATAAAAAGAGCAATGGTGCTTCATTTTTACAAAATCAATACAAATATCGCGGGCTATGTAGGTGCTTGTTCACGGCGCACACTTCCGTCGTGCGAATGTTCGTCCAAATCAAATTGCGCGCAAATTAAAGATTTCGCCTAAAAATCGACAATCATCGGCGGGAAACAACGAGCGTGCTGCCAATGCACGTAGCGCATGCGCAGTTATTTTTAGTATGTTTGCGAACACATTAAAATGTATAGAAAATGATGCATTGCGTGTTGCATTGCAGTTTGTGTTGCAAATAATCTGTACCCCAGCTCAACGATTTCAAAGGTAGATAAACATAAATTAGATTGGTTTTCTTTTTTTAATTAAATAGTTTTGCGTCGTCATTGTTTTGACAATTAAAAGTCTTTATTTATAATACCTACAGAATCATGAGCATGATTCAGAAGTCAATATCCTGAAACTCAATATAGAAAGGCGTGAGTCATCATTGCCAATTTATCGCTGTACTGATAACTAGGGTGGATTTTAGAATAGTAAGAGATAACATGCTGCTGTTCTATCAAAGGGTAATAAAAGCTACCTTTGAATTTACTCCTGAACACAACGGCCTTTTGTCCAGGAGCCTTGCATGATCCACGATCAGATACTGCATTTCACTTTTTGATGTGCTCTTTCTGTGCTAGGTACACACCTAGCACAGAAAGAATCTTAAAACATTTCAAGCAAAGTCCAAGTTATCGAATACCAAGTGAACTATTATGTCCCGGCTCAATAAACTGGACAGGACAGTTCGCTAGGACAGTAGGAGTATCTACGGTCCTTATATCTAAAGATCTAATAGACACTTCATGAGATCTCGCCCAGCTCCACAAACGTATGAACTCAGCCCGTAGTGTGCACAGTGGTGACGTAACGCTGTAGTGAAGATGTACAAACCTGCATCAATATCAGGAACACGCCGGCGATCCCAATAGACCCCGCATGCGATCTCGCCCAGCTCCCGAAGGCGTCAGCACAGCCCTTGGTGTGAGCCATCGTAGTGTTGCATGTGAAGACAGACACAGCTCCAACCATGGTGTCGCAGCAGGTTATGGGCAGACCTAGTGTATCTGATGTGTTCAAGGGGATCAGCCAATCACTCGCGTTCGTGACGCCGCAGCACGTGAACTGGCAAATGGAAAGGAAATCGGTGAGTCTGGACGATATTTTGCCCTGGCTTTCATAGGTTCGTCTCTTTTCGTCGTCGGTACGGCAAGTTACAGTTGTTAGGTAATTAAAAATAATTTAATTTGCTTTTCTCTTCATCAGCACAACGCTCTAAGGGTTTAAAATGTTCAGGATAAAAAATCCCGTGTTTCATCATCATAAACAACAACAGCCTGTAGAAGTCCATTGCTTAACATAGGCCTCCCTAAAGAATACCATGATGAACTATCTTTGCAACCTCTTTCCACTAAATTGTGTTTAAAATATGATATTTTTCATAATACTTCTCTCTCTGTCGTCAAAGCAAGAAAGCTTGGGATTCCGAACGCATGAAAAGTGAATAATAACGATATAAGATGAGACATAGTCTTTATCAAATAGCTCGTCCGGGGAATACGGGAGTCAGGGTGGTTTCTCCATTCTGAATTATTTAAATTAAGTGAAACCATTGTTAGAGAATGTGACGTTGTAACGTATGCCGTTTAATAAATTTATGATTTGTAAAAAAATCTTACGTCTTCCTGCACTTCATCCCACAGCTTAGTGACCTCGAAATTAGCCGGTCCGTAGAGCACCATAGTTTCTCGTAACTGCTGTTCCACCAAGGCTACCGTGTTGCCTTTCAGCGCGTACCCAGCTATGCAGGCCGACAGCTGGAAAATGAATATCACCACCATGGCACCTGCAAACTGGAAAATAGCTAGTATTAGACACCAATGTCATGGTTAATAATAATAAAGGAAGAAGGTGAATGTAATAAAGGCATAAAGTACGGGAGTTGTGTTTGGTGAAACTGCAGCACACCTCTCGACACCCTTTTTCCGTTCACACCAACGTTGCCTGTACGCTGCCTGTCATTGGCGGCACTTATGAGGGCCAGTTAAGTGGATGAGAAGTCACCACCTGCCTATGATTTGATTTAAATTTTAGTCAGAATTGGCAGGTGCCGTTTCATCTAAATAACACATCAAAAGTTTCATAGCATGTACTCCTGCAATAGCCTAGTTAATGTTTAACCCACTGTTTCTCAAAGTGGGCGATAACGCCCCCTTGTGGGCGCTAGAGGCCTTCAGGGGGGCGGTAGAAGACTCTTGAAGATATTGGGGGCGCTATGGAGGTCTAGAGGGGAAAGCATTGGTTATTATGCTTAAAAACTTTGGGGGGCGCTAAGATTTTTTTTATTCTCAAAGTGGGTGGTGGGAAAAATAAGTTTGAGAGCCTGTGGTTAAACCCGTTGTTTTCAATAGTATACATCTCTGTTGTCATCCAATCTACAATTTATGTTTTTAATTCATACAATAAAGGCCTCTTAACGTTGGTTTAGGACCCGCCAATGCCTCTCAAATGTCCAGACACAGACCTGGGGCCTAACCATGAAGTCTTATAGCGATTCAGTTCAGGCAAAGATGTCACTTTCCGTTTTGCGATTCAGGACGCTATGGCGTAGCTAAAGCTTTGTCATTCGCAAAGCGGGATTTGACATCTTTGCCTGAATTGAATCGCTATAAGACTTCATGGTTAGGCCTCTGAGATATCAACATCGAGCATATGCTCGATAGATATCAGTGAAATACGTGAAATAATAATAATAAAATGCCTTTTAGTCTTTTAGTCGGCTGCACTAATGCCTGTAATGGTTCCAGGCGTTAACTTGAGATTCTAAATGAATAAAGGAAAATAATAATAATAATAATAATCATAAACACCCCAAGTCACATACAAAGTCCTGGTCCCACACAAGGTCCCACAACACACCCTGTGTTGTGGGAATCTGGTACACCAGTGCCATGGTAACCCAAACCCGGAATAAATATTTTGAACATGCAAAAATTTGTCCCACAGCTAGATAGATACATGGGGTTTTAAAATAAGTAGACCAGCCCCCTTAGACAACAACCACTTTCCGTTGGAGTTAACGCCTGCGGAAAGATTAAATTGTATGGAAATGGCATTAGCTGTTGATATATCAAGTGACCGCCGCCAAGTTTTTCCTTGACGAATTTGCGTTAGCGTGAAAGGAAAACTAAGCGTGATTTGCCTAGAAACCTTGTAGTGGACCCTTCCAACCAACGGATGATACTCGTCGCCCCATATACCAACCCGCACTGGACCAGCGTGGTAGGTTATTGTCCCCTTTTAATGTTAAGTGCCTATGTCCTGCAGTAGGCTTCTACAGATTTTTGATGATGATCATCATCATAGAGCGATAGATATACTCGTTTTTGCACACCAAAGAAAAGTTTAAAACAAAGGAATTAAAAATAAATGAAAAGTATATTGGTTTATCTCTTCTGAATAATCCTTGAATGGACAAGATAAAACAAATAATTTTGCAATAGACTGCTGGACACAAGGCTCCCTCCCCTTAAAGAGTGTCATGACGAACGATTTTGAGCCACCTCCATTCACCTACTTCCCGCAAACTTGAGTGCATCGGGTATAGCTTCCTATAACTGCGTCGTCCGGTTCGTTGTCGGCAACCTTTTTCCCCAGCGGACAACCGCTGGGGAAAAAAGGAAGCAGTTTTTACGACCTCTGTGGCGCAGTGGTTTAAGGCCCGCCTGAGACGCAGAAGGTTGCGGTTTCGATTCCCGCCGCAGGACAAATTTGTGTATGAACTGCAAATATTTGTCTCGAGTCTGGGTGTTTTCTATTTATAATAAGTATGTATTTACAAAAAAATGTATTTAGGTAGTATATCAGTCATGTAGTTCCCATAACACAAGCTCTGGCTACTTTGGGACAAGATGATGCTGTGTGAAAAAATGACCAGCATTATCTAGTTATCTCATCATCATCATCATCATCAGCCTATATTAGTCCACTGCTGGACATAGGCCTCCCCTAATGAGCGCCATAGCGCCCTGTCTTCAGCTTGCCGCATCCAGCATCTGCCTGCAGTCTTTCGCAGATCGTCATCCCACCTGGCCGGAGGGCGTCCTACACTACGTTTGCCGAGTCGCGGTCTCCACTCAAGAACACGTTTACCCCAGCGGTTATCGGTTCTTTGCGAGATATGACCGGCCCACTGCCACTTCCAGCTCGCTAATTCGTTGAGCATATCGATAACTTTGGTTCTCTGACGGATGTATTCGTTGCGAATCTTATCCTTCAGAGAGACTCCGTTCAGAGAGATCTAGTTATCTAGTATTCGAAAATCACTTCATCTTAAAAAAAAAAAGTTATTAGACCACTTTTCTGACTCTACAATTTGAACAAACTCTGTAGCGCTGCGCGTGTGTAGCCTGAGTAGCTGATACGAGAGATGGGTGTTCGATCCCCGTTTTTCACCTTTAATATTTAAACCATATTAACGTTGGTTTAACTTTTGGATTATGAATTTTAGTCCTTAGCGTTATGACTTTTCCTGGGATTTTGGAATTAATAATTGTCATCAATGACTCTTTCTAGGTACTTAGTACACAATCTATGCTCTACAATCCTTCATTATCATCGTTGATAAGCGAACAAATATCACAACGCTTTTGTGTAAGCCCTAAAATATGTAATTGTTCACAATTTGAACAATTTTATTTCTAAAATCATTTTTTAAACAAATGATTTTAGAATTAAAATCCTCGCTATTCACAACATGCTGGCAAGTGCGTAATTTCGTACTAGTAACACAATTTTCGCAACTATGCTGGATATAATATTGTACCAGTCTACTTTCAGTCCAGTTTCCACGCAAACTGTTTTTGATTAGGATAGGAGCGAAATCCTCATCGCTCTAAGACTCAACTTATAACCGTTTTAAAAAAATGAACAAAGTCTCCTTTCTGTCTCCTAGAATAACCTTTTTTTTCTATTGGTACTTTCTAACAATTTTGTCTATAGTATCTATAGTTATTTATACTGTTTCCACTGATGTGCCTACCTGTACCTAATTTACCAATAGAAAAAAATACTGGCAAAGTAACTGACAGACGATAGTGCTGACCTTGCCTAGCTGACTTTTGATATGAGATAATCATGGCATAAAATGTATGTTATACCCATTCATTTGAGGCTAGATGATGTTGTATGAAATATGTCCAGCATTATTTATTTATTTATTAGTACCTTCAGACTGGGTTTACTTATCATTCCCTCAATAAATGCGGAAAGGGACTTCACGAGTTGAAGGATATAAATACGGGTATAGCACATGTTTCCGAACGATAGCAGTAGGTACATCCGTTACATATATTCTAACTCATGACCTTAGGATCAAAAGTTGGTCCTGCAGGTACTTGTGGTTATAGGAAGCAAAAAGAAGACGGATAACAAGGTAACAGAATAAACACTTACCGCCATATTCATCATGTAATTTTCCCTTAGGGCTCCATAGAAGCCAAAGGATGCTATCAGGAAAATGATGATTCCTGTCGCGATACAAAACGCAGGCAGGGAGAAGAATCTCTCAGACAGGAAATGATGGTATCCATTGTATGCGGACTGCACCGAGATTCCCACAGATAATATAATTATACCAGTTATCTGAAACAGTCATATGAAGAATTTAAAAACTACCAAAACACTACGCAATGTAAGTTGCTACTAGTCTGCACTATACTCACCACGAATAGAAAGTCGACAGACACCAAAGTGTATTTCACAGTTGTAAATATTTTAGACAACATTTTGCCTTTATTGCAACACCAAGGAAACGCGTGCGCGCGTGATGGAATCAACTTACGTTTTCAGCAAGGTTTCCAATATTTTTATCGCACTTATCTTGATAAGGAAAACAAGCGAATTTATCTCTACACAAGCGTCAGACTGTCGCTATTGGATAACTAATTTGAATAAAAAAACGTAGATCAAACATATGTAATAACAGGTTTTTAGTAGACAGGATATCTTATATTATAAATAGAAAACTAAGACAACACACGTCTTAGTTCGAGCTCGAATAACAATGTTATGTGCTAAATAACGGGCAATATGGCATTTCACAGTTTAATTTTAACTGGCTGAGAATGTGGCTAGGGCTCGATACGAATTCGGTCAGGTTTAGTAGGTTGATAAGAAAAACAAGAAATGTACTGAGTTACGCGTTTAATTACTATTGATTAGAGGTTCAGGTATTTGTAGTACCTACCTACGCTCATACATAGTACCTAGTTAACGCTAAGGTGAACCGAACGAGGTATCAATATTCCATCGTTAAAAATTCTTAAAAGCGTCATCAAGCGTAGGAAACATAATAAAACTTTAGTTCTGTGGTTACTTGTCTTTCAAAGACGATTTTTATCAATAAATAAAACTTTTGTTAGTGCCTAAGTGTGTATTCTGTTTTATTGTTCTAACTCGACCTCTTCGAACTTCGATCTCCAAGCAAACCAGGCAGACGCACTTATCACCAACACCTGAAAAACAAGAAAGTATAAACTCTACCTTATCTAAATATCTAATACTAGCTTCTGCCCACGGCTTCGCCCGTGTGGTACCCGGAATAAAAGTAGCCTATGTGTTATTCTGATGTATATGCTATATTACTGTAAAGTTTTATCAAAATTGAAAGAGTAACAAACATCCATCCTCACAAACTTTTACGTTTATAATATTAGTTTAGTGACTCCGACTGAAAATCAAAAAATTTTCAGCGATATTATACGAATATACAACGTAGGTACTTTACTATTTCCTGCTAAGGTTTTGTTTATCGTTTAAATGTATATAATGATATCATAAATGATCCTCATCCTACTAATATTATAAACGCGAAAGTTTGTTAAGATGGATGTTTGTTACTCTTTCACGTAAAAACTACTGAACGGATTTTAATGAAACTTTACAGTAATATAGCTTATACATCAGAATAATACATCTTGATACTTTTTTCCGGGTACCACGCGGGCAAAAGCTAGTTCTATTAAACTTTCAGAGGTTTCCTTCGAACTGAGATTTTCTGAAATAAAACCACTAAAGGATGCAACGGAAAGATGAACTAATAATGGAAAAATCCTACCTACTTACCTAATTTAAAAGCGTTACTTATGATGGCACCATCGCTAGATATCTATGAACTAAATGTTTGGTGACATGAAACATGAAACTTGCACTCGGATCTTTCAATTCTTGCAATCAAAAACAGGATTTGATAAAAATTCTCGATGGAAACTCGATGAATTATCTCCAAAATTCTACGGGGTATGCCAAATAATTTCTATAACAAAGTGATTAGTGATTAAATCTTAAAGATTAATATTAATGTTTATTAAATTCATATTAAATTGCGCACATTTTTGCATTGAGCGTTTTATCACTCGCCAAATATATAGATGCAAGTTACAAAACTTTGGAACATGTTATCTAAACTTCCGGCAACATGTTCCTTATATTTATGTTCGTACCCAAGTTTAGTTTGCGGGTGGTAAAATTTCCAACTTTATGTTATTTTGTGACTCTACATTTTTTTATATTATTCGAATATATGGGGCATGGGAACGTCTACCTTTATTAAACAGAAAATGTTCAATTTAATTCTCCATTCATTCATTTAGTGTCAATCACAAAGTACTTTGTTAATAACTCGTACTAATTTTTATTTCGACTAACGTGTGGCCTGTATAAACTCATCGGTCGTCTCGTTGAGCTGCGCTCCCGAGTGCTATAACGAGGCACAGAAGACAGGAGAGCAAGTGCGCCATATTATCTGTGGGTTCCTCGCACTCACTCTGGACGTGGAAGTTATTGGTCTAGAAAAGACAATAAAAAAGTACGATAACTTAACGACATTGACCTGTATACAAGTAGCGATAAGAGCGCAAACAGCCAGGGCATTAGCCTTCCCGCCCAGCCAGTCTCCTAATGCAACTGCGCAGCCATCATTGTGCGCATTTGTGGTCCCGCACTCGAAGGGAGAGATGGTTCCGTAGTCCATGTGGCAGCAGCTTATTGGGATCAGGCTGGAGACGTAGTCGAACCTGCCAGTGACGCCGCAGCATTTGAACTGGAGGATGAAATACGGAAGCTTATAAAATGCGCATGCAATGTGAAATCGTATGCATTATATTGCATATTGTAAAGACAGATCACAATTTAATTCGACAGAGAGAGTGCTTGCCACCACACACCTTTGAGATAAATTACGGTATGTTGCTCTATGTGGGTAATATTTAAAGCCTGGTTGACAAGGCAGGATGACCACTGACAAAGAACCGTAATGTGACAATCGCAGGTAACTAACTAATGAAATTAAACTTTAGCCATGTAAACTCACTTCGGTCTGCAAGTTATCCCACATCCTGGCGACGTCGAGCCTGGTACTGTATAGCTGCAGGCTCTCCAGCATGCTGGCGCGGATAATGCTGATCGAGTCATTACGCAGCTTGTAGGCGGCGATCACGATAGCCAGCTCGAAAACCAGCACTATCGCCAGTAGAGCTACGTACTGAAGAACATATAATAATTTCAGACCCGGCCGTGTAACAATGGATTTATCCATTCCAAAAATCTATTCGCGCATTAACCCGTGCTCAAAATAGTGAAGGAAAACATCGTAAGAAAACCGGCATTCCCCTTGAACTAAAATGTTCAGAGGCATGTGCTATCGGTTAGTGTTCCAATAAAACGGCGATGGGCTTGCAACCCTTTTTTCGTACCAATAGTGAAAAATCAGTGTGGTGAAAGTATTCAGTGCGTCTTGAAGAGGCTTCTTTCGTGCACGACATACACAATACTAATATACTAATATTATAAAGAGGTAATATTTTTAAGAATGTAATCTGCAAAACTGCTCATCTGATTTCAAAAAATATTTCACCAATATTTAGAATGGACTTTCAGAGTGGGTATATATTATCCTGTTAAAATAAAATGTATTTTCGTGCAGACCAATTTTGCAACGAAAGTCGATGAAAAAACGGTCGAGCGAATGCATTTATTACGCTTTTTATCCGGGTTCCACGCGGGCGAAGCCGTAGGCAGTAGCTAGTACTCTATAAGACCGCCGATTGTAGTTACCTTTAATTTTAATATGTTTTTTTTTTAATAAAGTGTAAACATTTTCGTTCATTCATTCTATTCATCAACTTACCGCAGCTATAGCATAGAAGCTTTGCGATATAGCTCCGTAAAACCCAAGAACAGCCACCAGCAGTATGAGTACTCCAGTAGCCACGGTAAAGGAAGGGATGTTGAAGAATCGATTGATGATCATCTCCTCGTAATTGGAATATGAAGAGAGGACTGCTATCCCGACGATGAGCAGGAGAAGGCCCGTGATCTGTGCAAGAGAAAAAACACACTCGCGATTAAGACCCTTTAAACGGAGAGAGTTTCTTGTCTCGAAGATGAAGGTGATATCGAAAGAATATAAAAAACTTGCCTCCTATTCAATTTTCGCGATTTTCGCTCGTAGAAGGAAGATTATCGCCTGCTTTTGAATATTAGAAGTCTCGAGTTTTTATTTTTTAATGTAAACAAGAGTGCGAGAATTGACTGAAGATTCTCGCCATCAATAATTGCATGCATGTTCGCATGCATGTTCTCGACACAAAACGTGCGAGAATTTTTTTTTTTCACATGTCGGTGATGGCACTGGCTAAATTTCGATTTATTCCGAGTATAAATCAGGTAATAGGTGTACAATAGTTTTATACAAAAATAGACGAAAATAAAATTGCAGTATGCACTTTTTAGAAAATATTAGGAAAAATTAAGAAAATTGAGGTAGGTGCCTACCCTTACCTACCCATTACACATTTTATAAAAAGTGGCAATAAGCGAACTTAATGCTATAGCATTTTCTACCAGGCAACCTAATTTATTGAGATTGGCGGTAGGCGTGCTAATTTCATTTTTAATTTCATTTATTCATTCACAATCAACTATTGTAAGAAATTACTTAAAAATTATAAAAACAAAATTAAAATAGAGGTAAAATGTCACATAAGATCACTATTTGAAAGTTTGACGATGTTTGTTTGTAATATTGCCCGTGACCAAATAGCTGCAGTAAGCGTCACCAACTGACCCTCTGGAGTTTAAAGATGAGAACTTTCAATCATAGTAATTTTAAGATTATTTCATCACTTGTGACACTTTTGTCAAACTTCATTAATAGCTCAAACACATAAATTAACAGGATATACCTACAAATAAACACTAGATTGAAGGGTACCTATGGGTGCCGGTGAAATTACAGCATGTAATTTCAATTTAATCTGTAAACTGTAATTTACAGGCACATAAGACTATTCACCCGTTATGTCTCAGGGTCGGCAGCGCGCGAGTGATACGCCTACCTCCGGTTTTGCAAGCGTCCATAGTCACGGTTACCGCTTACCAACAGGGGTGGCCGTACGCTTGTCTGGCACATAAGTAATTGTTTAAAAAAAATGCAATGTTTAAATCCCAGCGGGTTACCAGCTTACAAGTTGGTAACGCTGACTGTAAGTATGTATTAATTAATTTTCATGGGTGCATGATAGGCTTTTCTTACCACAAACACGACATTCACGGCAGCCAAGCAATACTTAACAGATTTAAATAAACTAGGCACTTTGAACTTCACGTTAAGACCCATTTTCACAGCACTTTCAGTAATCGAAGACGCAAGAGCAAACTAAATGAGTGTGATGGTGTAAACTAGTATAAGATGAATTTTATCGTAAACAGTTACGTCCTACCTACCTTATTTATCTTGATAAGTCGATCTAATCTCCGAACGAAGATAGATTTTGGGTGAAAATCATTCCGTGATATATACATTTATATCACGTAGGTACCTACCTACCTAAGTATAGTATAGTAGTGAGTAGGTAGGTAGGTACCACTTACGGTCGGCCTAGGTAAGCCGATGATGGGACCGGGATTCCGCACAGCACGCGCTGGAGGAGTCCTCGGCGTGGTGTGTGGAGCGGCGGATCCTGGTCTCCAGGATCGGGCAGGACCTCTGATCGGGAGAAGGCCGATCCCACTCCAAGGAGGCGGGCGGCGGGGCGCAACGGCCGCCCCGCAGCGCCACTCCCGCAAGGGGCGTAGCGGTATGCCGAACAGGGGACCTTTCAGGCTCTCGGGTGGTCGGAGTGAGGACTCTGACTATCCTCAAGCGGGCCTCGGGAGGGCGGCAGTACATCGTGGCATGTGCCGCCGTTAGCACCGCGAGGGTACTGGGGATGGTTTTTCAACTGCCCCCGGGACGTGCGAAAGGCGCTATGTCAGAGGGGCACCGGTGCGTTCCTTCGGAGATCCCGGAGTCCGTGAACTTCACATAACCCTATCACACCCTCAATGTGGTAGGGTATCTGTTAGCAGATATTCCCCTCGTAAAAAAATAGATAAGCCGGTGATATACCTAGGTAGTCTGCCTGTGTGGTTACAATTAACTAACATATAATTATTAAAGACTCGTAAAAATAATTAATGGAATTTCACTTCAAGATTGTTTTTGATCTTATTATACTTCGATTTTTTTTATTTGGTCATTCATTTCTATCTACCTACCATTATATAGTTTTAATGATGTTTCGTTTTTACTTAAAACAACAGTAGGTCAATAGGTTATATTTTTAATTATATAGGTACCTTACTTACTTATAGGTATACGCGTAATAGTACAAGGTATTTTATATCTGTGGTAATTAGTACACAAACTACGACTACGGGTAGTTCCGATAAAGACCGCGATTCTCGATCAAACCACTCAAATGTCCATCTAGTCAATCTAGTTATTGTTGTTAAGTAAAAAACAATCGTGAAAATAAAAATAAGGACGTGCGTGTTATTACGTAGTTACTTACCTGTCATTCTTTTCATGTTGCTGATTGTACATACGTAGGTAGGTACAATACAAACTTAGAGGTACCTAGCATGGTACCTTACATAAGCAAAAAGTGTTGAAATTCCTTAAGAGCACTTATTGTTGCCTGTACTTATACCACTATTTTTAACCCCATCAGTCTCATGAGACTTAAGCGGAAAAACGCAGAACCTGGCCGCACTCGTTAGTACCTAGCCAGATAATTTATTTCTCTAAAACTTTCATCCTATTTCCCGACTTCCCGAGGAAGGGTCGATAAGTAGGTACCTACCTACCTTTTCTATGTACCTTTAATAACTACCTACCTTTTTTCACTATGTCAAACTATGTAGTATAATAAAAATTGCTCGTAGGACAAAATTCAAATACGATGATAATATCAACAAAATAAAGTAGGATTAGTAAGTATGTAGTAAAATAAGGTGATAATCATCATTACTTTTAGTGGCTGCATCAGATTCTACTAAACTCCATAAAAGTAAGAAAAGCTGGCAACTTTTGTTATTTATTTTCACTTTGGTATTTTTCCCAACAAATGGCAACACAGTTTTGTGGTGTTGGTGCGCGTTGGACGTGTCGGTCGTCGTGATATTTTAACAAAACCGAAAATAAATCAACGGTAAGCACTCTATTTCCATATAAAATAGGTTGCGATATATTTTTAGCCAATAATAAATATAAAATCAATGATTTTATGCAAGACAAGCGGATATTTTTTGTAAACACGCTTCGGTTAGTCAACAACGCAAAATCGATGTTTACTTTTTCAACACCAGCCAGGTCGTGGCGTAAGAAAGGGGCGATTTAAAATACTCATGTTCTTTTGTTCCAGATTTAAACTAAAAGTGAACTAGAATTTAAAAATGGCTCTCGGCGGTGGAATGTCTTGTGTGAAATATCTTCTGTTCGCCTTCAATCTTTTGTTCGCGGTAAGTGTATTTTTTAGAAGCCACCAAGGTCTTTTCAAGTCTTTTGTAAGGAGTAATTTTGCGATTATTAGCGTCAATTAGCTTGCTTCTGTCGTTTTTAGTGCCTGTCACATACGAATAGTTAAAAAACTAGATATTTTTTAATGATAAATACCTAGTTACCTGTGTAAAGACTATCGATCTCCTAGCGAAACGACCTAAAATCACACAATGGTGGGTGGGTAGGTTAAATTAACCTACCCATCCAGTGAAAATAACAGTAGGTACTTACCAACATTAAACATTGTCTAAGTTGGCAAATCTACCCCCGAAACAACGTAGGAAGCATCTAAATGAGCCACTTTATGATTGCACCATATTAGGTTACTTGCATACTTATTAACTTAGTTCTGTGTTACTGATTGCTTGTAGTTGGTTAGACTAGACTGGTAAGTACCTAGTCTACACAGGGTATTTTAACTGTGACACAGGTAACCCGTTTGCGGGAGTTCCCCAGCAGTAATAAACCCCAAGTTACAGGTAAACGTAGACACCTGTATCACATTCCTAGTAAGTTCGTGCAATAAATTAGCATATCTATCAAGATTCACGCTACCAACTTAGATGGAGCTCGGTATCTTGAAATGAATTTTGTTTTTTACGCTCTCTTTAATAAGGAAAAGAGAACCAATAAAAGTACTACCTAGTTACTTAAAAAAAACATTCAAATAATGATGCCAGATGTAATGTTTTCGTCATGTTTTATAGGCAAGGAGGTAGGTAAGTAGCTACCTACCTACCTATTTAAATATCGATGTCGCTATTATCCAGCTTGGTTTTGCACCTAAAATCTAACCAAGGTGTAGTAGGTAACGTAACTACCTTCATTAGTTACGTTTTGTAGTATTAGGTACCTATAGTTCTGAAAGTATAACTTACTTACCTACTTACTTATTTAAAGAAAGGTTGGAAGATACCTATTTCATTCGCTTCACGCAACAGTAATGTCACCTCAAAAAGGTTTCTTTTCTTTCATCAGAAAGGATTTTATCTCAATAAGTGACCTTTCTACATGAGAAAATGTAAAATGACGTCACATT
Source organism: Perizoma flavofasciatum (assembly GCA_958496245.1). NCBI lineage: Eukaryota > Metazoa > Arthropoda > Insecta > Lepidoptera > Geometridae > Perizoma > Perizoma flavofasciatum. The sequence goes on along the minus strand of OY292425.1, from coordinate 2,606,532 downwards.
TATTTTGCTTTTTTATAGTACCTATTCTATTCTGTAAACACCTTGGCGAGTTTTAAATATTGCCTTGAAATTAAATCTGTGAAAGTTGGTGTGGCTTAGTTAATGAAATTCCATCTAAAACCGGTTATACGAGCCTGAGTAGATTCTACCCTTAAAGGCAGACTGAAAGCTGAATATTGCTTCCAACCAAAGCTTCTATCTAAACAAGTGTTGACCGTGCTGGACGTTGCTTAACCTAAGCAACAGGTATTAATTTAGTAGGATCGTTATAGAATGTGAAGTGACAGTAACAATGTTGTAGAAGCAATCATTACTCTCATCGTCCTGAGTATAAAAAATCTTCACCTTGAATAAAGTTAAAAAAAAATGACTTGAATAAATCATTGTTACATTCATAATAATACTTATTGTGGCTATGAAAATGGAACAATAAAGCTCGGAAAGTCATAAATGATGATAAATATCATGTTTCTAGTGAAAGTTATTTGATTTTATAGGTACTAAGAGCTAGGTAATGCTTGAAAACGAAAGTTTTCAATCAGTGCGTCCTACCCGTCATGACCTACGGAGCTGAGACTTGGACACTCACGATAGGGCTGGTCCACCATTTCAAAGTCGCTCAGCGAGCTATGGAAAGAGCTATGCTCGGAGTCTCTCTGAAGGATAAGATTCGTAACGAATACATCCGTCAGAGAACCAAAGTTATCGATATAGCTCAACGAATTAGCAAGCTGAAGTGGCAGTGGGCCGGTCATATCTCGCGAAGAACCGATAACCGCTGGGGTAAACGTGTTCTTGAGTGGAGACCGCGACTCTACAAACGTAGGACGCCCTCCGGCCAGGTGGGATGATGATCTGCGAAAGACTGCAGGCAGATGCTGGATGTGGCAAGCTGAAGACAGGGCGCTATGGCGCTCATTAGGGGAGGACTATGTCCAGCATTGGACTAATAAAGGCTGAAGATGATGATGAATATGATGCTTAAGGCGGTCTTAAATCTGTCTAAAACAGAGTTGGCCACTGGCTCAATAGAAGCTGCATGCTTCGTCCAATCTCAGAATGCAACAATAAAATTAATAAACTATGACATGGCGGTTGGCCTAATAACATTATCAAGCGCAGATTCTACGAATAAGATTATCGTCAATTTAAATAAGGCAACGTAGATAGATAAGTATATAATGTACAGTCCTAATGCCCTGATCTGGCGCTGTAGTTTATATGCCTCCCAAAGTACCTCCATGATGTATTATGTATTGTTGTTCTCGCAGAACGACACAAGCTCTAAAAAACGGATAAAGCCACTATCGATGAATTATCCATCTGTGTTAACTGTGCTCAACACACAGATCAGCTCAAAAAAAATATGTATTTTTCTGTGAAATCCCAGCTTTCTTAAGGTTAATGTACAAACTAACAAGTATCTCTCAGATTAAAGCTGAATGAAGGATGATCAAAAATAAAACAAGCAGAATTTGTTGCGTGATTTTTATAGCTCTCCAACAAAATAAACAGACGGTCAAGTCTAACCACTGATTATGATGAAAGATTTCTATGAAAGAAAGCATGTGTCAAAAGGCTTTAATTAGGACATAACCACTCGTTATTGCGTTGTAAACTCGGCCTTAGTCGCGTGCGATGAATTAGCGTAAATCCACTTTTTTTAGTTTATAAGTTGACGTTTCTATACCTCGTGTGTTCATAAGTTTTGAGACGAACTTATTTAATTAATTTAAAAAGAAAGTAATTCATGCAACCTTTTTTAAACTTTTATAATTTTAAATTTCGAATGTTTTGAATCAGAAAAAATATACATTTGAATATTTGTTTCATTCTCCGTGAAAATGGCGCCAACAAAAGATTTGCGTGCGACTGTAATTTCACTGTTTCAAGCAGGAAAAAAACCAATGCAAGTTTTTAGTGAAATCCAAAGTTTGGGATGTAGTCGGAACTTTGTGTATTATACCATAAAGAGGTACAAGGAGACCGGCTCTTTAGAAGACCGTGGAAGATGTGGCCGCCCGCGGTCTGTAAGGACGCCCGCCAACATCAAAGTAATCAGAGAGCGAATTCGTCGCAACCCTTGCCGGACTCAAAAGAAATTAGCTCTACAGACCAACATTTCGCGAATATCGGTGAACAGGATACTTAAATATGATCTTAAACTAAAGGCCTACAGTCGAAGGAAAGTGCATTATTTAAACGAGCGTCTTCGTAAATTGCGACTGGAACGATGTCGGAACCTATTGAAGAGACACGATCCAAAAAATATCCTGTTTACCGATGAAAAGATCTTCACGGTGGAAGAAAAGTTTAACCGGCAGAACAATAAGGTTTACGCCAGAAGTTCAAAGGACGTCCAGCCATCTGTACGCAATGTCCAGCGCACTCATCATCCAGCAAGTGTGATGGTTTGGTGGGGTGTTTCCTACGAGGGGGTCACTTCGCTTCATTTTTGCCAGCAAGGCGTCAAGGTGAAGGCACAAAATTACCAAACCGACATATTGGAAGCGGTGGTTAAACCATTAAATGATACGCTATTCGCTGGAAAATACTGGGTTTTCCAACAGGACTCTGCTCCCTCCCATAAAGCTAAGACTACCCAACGTTGGCTGGAGGCCAATTTCTGGCAAATTGGCTTCATTCGGAGCGAAGATTGGCCCTCTTCAAGCCCTGACTTGAATCCTTTGGATTATTCTTTATGGACGGAATTGGAGCTGAGGGCATGCAGAAAGTCTCACCCAAACCTGGATTCTCTCAAGCGAGCCCTTATTAAAGAATCGAAACGGATTCCCATTGAAAAGATTCGTGCCGCCATAGATGAATGGCGCACGCGTTTGAAGGCCTGCATTGAATGCAAAGGCGGCCATTTTGAATGATTTATTTTTAAATACAGATCTAGATGTCAGTAGTTTTAATTTTAATATCCAATAAATGAATACTCAACTTATCTCCAAAAATATTTTAGTTTTACTGTGTCTCAAGACTTATGAACACACGAGGTATGATCCTTCAGAAACCAGAACATGTTTTTTAATAAATACATAGAGGTAAGACTATAACATGATTTTACAATTTATAAGGGCCCCTGTATATTCTACCATTAAATGGTGTGTTAGGTCATTTGAATATCAATCACCTTGTAATTTCAATTAATTTGACTATAACTATTGACTTTGACTTTCCACAGATCACGGGGCTGATTATCCTGATCGTGGGTATCAAGGCTGAAATCAACTCCTCGCCGTACTTGGATTTGACTGATGTGAAATTTTACACGTCAGCACCTATCGTGCTGATTCTCGTGGGAATCGTCGTTTTCATCGTGGCCTTCTTCGGCTGCTGCGGTGCCGTGAAGGAGAATCATTGTATGATTGTTACGGTGAGTTTTAGATCATTAAGCCATTTTCAAGCAAGATCAAAAAAAACCTAAGAGTATATTCTTTCTTTGTGTCAAAACCACTCATGTTCAAGTGATAACATAGGTGGAAAAGACCTATTCTACTGAGTTTTAACTGTAATCTAACGTTTTAACTCAATTTTTTATGAGAAACATAAGTATTTACAGATATTTGACCAATAATTCACATGGCTTTTTGATGCTCATGTTTTTGCGAACGCTGATCTTTTCATTATGCTATCATAAAAAATATATTAATATCATGGACTGTAACTATAAACTTCATACATACAAATGGTTATTATTATGTTTGATAACCCCGATAACGCTTATGCAGAAATAATTGTATGACAAATATGTCATTAAAATCTCGCATGTTTCAAGGGCGGACCAAACTTGTTCAAACTTTGTTGAAATGAGAGTTCATTGTCATTTTTTAACGACATTTTTATTTATTGTTTTGTTAGATTTTTGTTGCAGGTGTATTAAATCCACCATGCTTATTAATGAAATAAAATTAAATATTCAAAGTGATGACGTGCTGATTCCGATACACGAAATAAGACCTACAAAAAGCGTATAAATAATCAGCATTTATGATGAATGCACTCAATTTTTCTCAATTAAAAACCACTCTGTGTTTAAGACCCTGTAAATCTGATATTTAGGAAATACCCAATTGAAACACAAGAGACGAGAAGTTACAAAACGTCACTGTATGCTGCAAAGGTAACAGTGCTCAGATCTTAATGTTTTACATCACAGCTAATAAACCAATGTCCCATTCTGAGAGGCAATTGATGAAGTCAGGAGCTGACCTTTGACCACCCAGACGTCGACGTGCAGCTAAATGGAAACTTCCTCTTTACTTATACATATAATATGATCTTTCTAATGAAATGAGATGTTCAACAGTTTCTCACCATCTTTACACAAATACAAGAGAGCGAATGGCGAAGCTATATAGTTTAAATCATACCGAGTAAAAGCGATATGGAATCGTGGCTTTTGCTTGGGGTTCTAAATGAGTTTATGAGGCTAGGATAGTAGGTATCTATAGGTTCGATTCCTGTTTGTGATCCTTGACTCTTTGACAATCCTAGTAATATTATAAATGCGAAAGTATTATTGGATGCTAATATCTTTGTAACGATTGAAATTGGGAATAGGTAAATTATTAAACTTTACAGTAATACCTATAGCTTATACATCAGAATAACACATAGGCTACTTTTTATCCGGATACCACGCGGGCGAAGCCGTGGGCAGAGGCTAATATGAAATAATTCAGATTAGCTTACCAGGGGGGTGAGACAAATACCACTTCTGTTGGCGTTAACGCCTGCAGAAAGATGGAATTGTATGAGCATGACATTAACTGTGGTAATGTCACGTGACTGCTGCCAAGTTTTACTTTGATAAATTTACCTTAGCGTGAAAGGAAAACTAAGCGTGAGGTATTTGTCTAAACCCCAGAACTAAACAGATACACTGAGCGTGACAACTCTATCTCACCTCACCCACTTGATTGTGGTGGGTTCATCTAGCTAAATAGACACTTCCTTTTTAAGACGGTCGTTAGACTCGTTAGTGCAAGATAATGCTTGATGCAAGAGATACTTAGATGATTATGTTTTAGGGCCAATTCCACTAAGCGATGTCGTTATCTGACATTTCTGAATGGTAAAAATTGGATTAACATGACGCTTTTATTTGATGATTTGATTTAAATCATACTCGTAGGAGATAGGTACCGATCTTTAATAGGTAGGTACTAACAGTACATTTCAATTTGTTTGTTGTACAAGTAATTTTTTACAAAAGAAGTATAGGAAATTTGTATGGATAAAAACCGTGAGCAAACAAAAACAAACCATGTTTTAATTATCTCCGAATCAAAACAATATCTGATTATTTTGCAAAAGTTTTGGTCTTCAAGGATGATTCTTAGATCTGTTTTTAGCCACAAGTCACTAGGGGTAGCTGCCATCGATGGAAAACACTTCAGGGGGTTTTAAATTATTTGTAAAAATTATCTCATGATAGAACTTTGTAATTGGCCCGCACGGGTTCATTTGATGAAGGATAAGTTTGTAATGAAGGATAAGAAATGCTCAACTACGGGCGCGTATCACATTTTAAACGAGCCTTTTTCGTCATACGTTCGAGCGGCCAACTTTGTAAGCCCACATAGTCCCTGTTAGGAATTATTAATTTTTACAAAATTTGAAAACACACGACGTATATTTCCATCATTGATTGCAGCGTCTATAAACCATCCTTGAAGAAGTACACATCTATTGCAAAAAACGCATTGCAATCTGATAAGCCGTTTCGGAGATAATGCTAATAAACAAACACACAACCTATTTTTTCAAACACGTATATGTACGGGCTCCTGTCGTCATGAGTAAAAATACAGAGTGGTAAAAGTATTTTCAAGCTTTCATTGTTTTCATCTATTTTGACAGTGTGTGGGTGTGTGTGTGTATAATCTCCACCTGTGGGCTTCATCACCCTTCAGCCGAGCAATGACCGAGATACCACAAATCGATACAACCTATACCCAGAACAAACAACCTTATCTTTGTACCGCGTGAGTCAGTGTAGCGTGGTGTAAGTTAAATAAGTTGTAATGACTCCTGTGAATCATTAAAATTCTGAAACAAATATTATTTTGTTAAAAGTTCTTCCTTCACAGGGTAGGGAAGACCTGCTTTTTAATTGTTACATCGCTTGTTGTCGGAAAAACACTACGACTCAATCACAGAAGAGTAATAATTTGTATTTTCTATTCCGTAATAGCGACTGTTTTAGGATTGCTTTGATAGATTTTTGTTTGCAAATTAAAGAAAGGCTGGCTACCATTAATCTCGTTTTTTTAGATTCAAGTTGAAACTTCAAATTCTTTCCTATCTTTGCATCTTCGATGGAACCACCTAGAACTTTGTTAACAAATTAAAGAAAACGAGGACATGTTTGTATGAACTTCGTTTTTTCTATTCAATGTGTCTCAAATCTCTCTGCTCGCAATCTTAGTACTCTCAGCTTCAAGGTCGTACAAGCCTCGACCTCCCATCGATCTTTAGAAGCCCCGACAGGTCGTCGGCCAGACAGGCGCCGGAATATGTAAATACCTACAGGCTATATTATTAGATACCTACCTTCAAAATGTAACAGATAGTATTGTGAAAAAATGTTTTTTTACTTTTGAGCAGAAATAATTCCGAATGAACACACTCTCTAGACGACATCCATCAGTGAATTTTTAGTACTAAATAATGGGTACGCGTCAGTAGCGAGTACTACATTATAACCTTGAGATTGAATCTGGGATAGCTTACCTATCTTCGTACATACCTAATCCTATTAAAGCCAGACTTTTCCTGGTGTGTCCCTAATAGCTAATGCAAAATCCCGCTGGCTCTAATCTGTTTCTATTCACCGACTTCATGAGTGTTATATAATAGTATGTCCTATGTAGCATAAATGAATAAGTTTATGTTAGCGAACACGCCACAATGACGATGAATTCCTAGAATGATCTAGACTAGATCTAATGAGAGAACGTGATTAACGTTTGTCATTTAATAAAAACATGTCAAGGTCTCACTTCTTTAGGTACCTAATACTGTCTCAGTTGGTGGTGAGAATCATCAAAGAAAGACCTGACTCAATTTCCATCAGCTACTATTTATACCCTTCCATGCTTAGAAACAGAAATATAACGAATCAACGAACATTCAATTTGCATAACCTGTGAATTGCGAACTCTGTTATGACTCTCAAATCGATTTTAAGTTCACAAACGTGTACATTATATAACACGTGCCCGCCTGGTAGGTGCATTCGTTTTAAACCTGTTTTATACTTGCCTTATTATAAGCAAGGACTTTGCTGCTCAAAAATTAACGAAAGCAGTCTTCCAGCCTTGTAAAGTGAAGTGAATCTTTCACCACACTTAACTTTCGTGGTAAAAGTTAAATTTTCGAAGAATCTTTTTGTACTAGAAGAGTGGTTAGTAGGGAAGAGCTTAGACTAAATATTGAATAATATTAATGCGAAAGTATGGTTGTTTGTTACCAATAATCATCATACAGAGGGAACCGATTTAGACGTTTGGTATAGGATATACCTTAGATCCTCGACCTACAATAACACAAAAGCCATTTTTTTTCGGTTAAAACCAAGCGAAGCCGTGAAATGAAGCTATTATTAAAAACTAGTTTCTGCCCGCGGCTTCGCCCGCGTGGTATGTTGATAAAAGTAGTTTATGACCGTCTCCAGGGTTCAAAACTTTTGAATGAATCGAACCAAGGATTACAATTTTCCATACAAAGTTTAGAATACGTGTTTCATTTTTTATTTTAAAGTTTATTTGTACAGTGTTTTGAGCGAATCAAAATATTTTTTTTTTTAGAAACTTTACCACCCTGTTTAACCCCCTTAGGGGTTGATTTTCGAAAATTCGATTAGGCTATGTGTTATTCCGTCTACATTCCAAATTTCATCAAAAGGTTTAGTAGTTACGGAGATAGTAACAAACACACACACTCACATACTTTCGTATTTATTATATTATAGTAGGAAGTACATCCAGAACATTTCAGTTATTATCACTTTCTCTCTCTCTCTCTTCAGTTCTCCGTATTCCTGCTGATAATCTTCGCGGCGGAACTGGCAGTGGGCATCGCTGGCTACATGAAACACACCGACCTGGAGACTTCCATCATGAAGCACCTCAACGAAAGCATCGCCAAGTACGAGACCGACCCTAACGTGAAGAAGACCTTCGATATCGTCCAGACTGACGTGAGTTCATAGACTAAGAGCGTTTTCCCAGCGATTCCCGCCGCAGGACAAATGTTTGTATGATTTGCATATATTTGTCACGGATCTGTCTGTTTTCTATTTACATATAATATGTAATTATAAAAAATACATCTAAGTAGTATAACAGTCATGTCATTCCCATAATACAGCTCTGCTTACTTTGGAGCTAGATGATGCATGAAAATATCCAGCATGAATTCTTTAGGCAAGATCACAAGACTCGTTTTTTACAAGCGACGACACATCAGCGTTCTCTGAGTGAACAGTCATCATCAACAACCTGCAGAAGTCCACTGTTCTACTTTGGCCTCCCACAAAGAGTGCCATGACGAACAATCTTGGGCCAGATCCACCCACCTACTTCCAGCAACCTTTGAGGTGTCATCGGTCCATATCGTGGGGGGCCTTCCTACATTGCGTATTGAAACTTAAAGCGGTCTCTTTCCCTATCCTGCTGTGCGACCTTCAACTTATGAGGCCAATAGTTAACATTCAAATCTCAGTGTCATATGTCGTCATCGTGTTGCTACGCACTGATTGTATACTTTTGTCTTGAGGCTTTTAAGCAATTTTGAAATTTCACTTCCAGCTGGAATGCTGCGGCATCAACGGCCCCGGAGACTGGGCGAACAACACTCTGCCCATCCCGGCTACCTGCTGCACCGGCCAGGTCATCAACGGTTCGGACGTGGCGCACTGCACTCCTGACTCCATCGGCTTCCACAAGGAAGGCTGTCTCAGCAAGTTGGTGGTCCATTTCCAAGACATCGCCAAGGTGCTCGGAGGCGTCGGACTCGGCATTGCTTTTGTCCAGGTAAGATCATCATAACAATAACAAACCTGGAGTTAGGTACCTTTAAGGGTTTAAGAACTACTTCGTGCTAATTAATTAATAGCAAAATACTGATGATAATAAGGTAGATAGTTAGGGTGTAGGTAGAGTTAGAGAAAGGCACTTTATGAAATGTATGATGCTATAATTTTCTTCGTCCCTAGGTTGAGATTAAAGCGTTTCAGTATTCAGTCAGCTCTCCATAAAGCTGGTTGTTTACTTCCTTGGATAATTTTTTTCTTTCTGGGTCAATAATAAATCTGATAAAGACCTACTCTTGTCATAAGCTCATGATGATATGGTTTGAATGAAATCTAATAATCCTAAGATTAAAAAAACCGATGATGATTGGCATAATCACGGGCGAAGTCAGGTCGAAATCGGGACAGAGAGCTCATACTCTCCTTCATACAACACCCTTGGGAAATATTGCTTTCATTAATCCTAAGTCCCTCACTGTTTCAAGAATTTGGGTTGGTTAGGGGTCAGGTTAGGTATATATGAAAAGTAGGTCTGTTGAAAACTAATTATAAAATCAATTTGGAAATGCTTTTTGTTATTTCAGCTTCTGGGAGTGATTTTTGCCTGCTGCCTCGCTCGCTCCATCCGCAGCCAATATGAAACTGTGTAATTGACCCTTTTTAACCAGGGTTTGCAAAACATCCATAACTATTCTAGAATGTATAGTTTGTCATGTGATACAAGTAATCTTCTATGTATATGTGGAAATAATTTATTTTATTAATTGCTAATCACCTAGTTTATTTATAGTTTGTTCAGAGATCTTTTTAACATAAAAGATTCTCAAAAGTTCTGCTACCTAGTATTTACTCAAATGAGGTGCGTAATTCCCGCTTTCTTTGTTTAAGTTTTGGAGTTTATGCACAATAATTATTATTCAATTTCAACTGTGAGACTGATTTATTGAAATTTTCATGCCAAAATCAAATTCTACAGTATTTGTAAGTTTTTCTACCTTTGTATTGACATCAATATTATCTTCCGTCTCAAATTTGTAATCTTCACGTTTTGTCTTTCGTAAGCATTAGTCGAAATATATTTGTGCACTATTTTATACATTTATTCATAATCACTCGCTAACTACCAACTCTAACCTTGTCCTTTTCTAACACTAAACAAAGGATAAAGGCAGAAAACTGCTAAAGTTCGTGAGTGATTATGGAGGATTCGTTTGATAATTAAAAACTACAATGATAAAGTTATATAAGTAATATTCGAGTGTCTTAGATTTTGTAAGTGTAATTTTTGAAAGTGTTTCTAGAAATATAAAATTTATTGGCATTATGTACAATTACTGTCTTATTTCTGTCCTAATCCCTAGCCTGGCAAAGGTAATTAAAATAATATATTAATAAAACATCAATCCGTGTCCTAGTTACACACATTTTATTACTTATTCTAGTCTAGACCATGAATATAAATTGTAACAAAGGATGGTTACACGGATTCAGTAAGAGTTTTACAGGAACTTCGGTCGCGTCAAATACAGCTGTTGACTCGCAAGCAACATTTAATTCATTACAAAATAAAAATCACAACAAGAAACGTCCAGTCCCAAACACATCAGTACTTTTGTATGTCGCAAGCATTTGAATCTCACAGCACCAGTTTCTACCAAATCACTTTTATAACCTTACAAAAAAGTATATTTTCTCATCACCAAAACATTCACATACGCGCGACGTACACTTTTCTAAAAATTATAATTAAAACGCTAAATATTTATTAAATTCTAGGGTTAGACATACATTATACAATAAAATAACTTATTTCTAGTAACTTTTGCACGTTCTACTCTGAAAGTAAAGGGCAGGTCTGACTGGAGCGAAAGCTAAATGCGCCTATTGAATTTGGCACTCTGAAAATGTTCCCACAATACAAAATAAATCAACAGCTATGTTCATTCGTATGTTTTGTTAGTAAAATAAAATAATAGTCTATAATTGTATCTTAGAATAATGAAACATTTGCTGTCTTTTATTGAATTCTTCCAACACCCAACTTGTTTTCCTACAAAATAAATAGAGACTCATTTGTCGGTTTTGTTTCAACAGGCACAAAATAAAATTCCAAAGCAAAAGTAATGCACTAAAAGCTTTGTTTATAAAAAAAAAGTTTAAAACATTTTGTTCAAAAATTAAAATAATTTAGCTACTTAAATGGACCTAATTTTATGAAAATAAGATTAGGAAATAGAAAATTCAGATAAAATAAGAGCTACAAATATTTGAACTAATCAATTTATTGGTACACATTGGAATCAGTTGTACCAATCACATAAATAGATAGGTATACAAAATCAAGATTATATAAAAAGCCCTAGAAAATTCAAAGACTACAACTGACATCATGGAAGAACAGTTTTCAAGTTTCTTTTAATGATTGAATGTCTATTATTGCTAAATCAAAGCTGCTAATTTGTTTTACAACCTCATTATGCATTCCTATGGGCAATTTTATTGTATGCTACCCTATGATATCTAACAAAAAGAAGGTAATTAATTCATTGCAATATGTAGGCATCCCATTATTCCAGACATACTCCCAAATAAGTGAACCAGTTGAGTGTTTGAGATCATCGCGTTACTGCGGCAAAATTGACTCAATCACTGGCCAAACCTATACATACACATCAAAACATATCGCTGTTTCAAACACAGCAAACAACATATTTATCAATTTTGTAACCAAAGGTAGAAGTTCGCTGGTCCAAAGCCAAAAAAATCTTCACTTAATCAGTTTACCTTGTTGCAGTAGGAAAAATATGTTATAAGATTCATCATAATACCAAGAATGGTCATATTATGTAAACTGGTTTTTTAAATTTTGTCGATAAAACAATGCAAAACCTCTTAAATAACACTAGGGAAAAATGACTGAAAATAGCCAATGGATAGTGATACAATTTAGATAACTTACTCATTATACTGAAATAATTCGGTTGTTTTTATATTTTCGAAAGTAATTATGTTGGAGCGAGATGGCAAAAACGTGTATTGCCTCACATTTTATGTCAACACCAGGTAAGCACCACGGTCTTACAAATGCTGATACAATCTTTAATTCAATGATATTGCGTTTGTTGTTTTTATAGCTACTTTTTGATGTGCTAATTCCGCACCGTTGTACATTAGACAAATACGTCGAGAAACCTATACACAGTCCATTTATTTTGCCGTATAAACGGATCAGCGAATTTCTACCTAACCTAAATAATAAGATCATCACAAGCATGACATCACATTGCAACAAAAGTTATCAAAGCAGTTTTACACAGTTTTTTGCGGCATAATTGAGACTTGACTGAGTTTAGACAAATATACCGCAAAGGTCGGCGAGTGAATAGTATAAGCTTACATTTAGTGAAGAGGATGGATTTAGAATATGGTATTGAGTATATTATGATAATGTATTGTTCCGTAGCGGAGAGGGGGCGAGAGACTCATGTCGCGTAACGCTTTGTCCAAAGACGTGCGATGCGGTCGTGCTCCTCTCTGTTCTGCAGATATTGGGTGGCAATACTGCCCACCAACGGATCAGCTGAAACATAAATAAAATAAATAATGATGGACATTTTCACACAGCATCACCTAGCCCCAAAGTAAGCAGAGCTTGTGTTATACATGACTGTTTCTTTTTGTAAATACATACATACTGTGCATAGAAAACACCCAGACCCGAGACAAATATTTGCAGATCATACAAACATGCCCCGCGGCGAAAATCAAACCCGCAACCTTCTGCGTCTCAAGCGGGCCCTCGCCCACGGCGCCACAGATGTCCTCAAAAGAAACGTAAACATTCAAATATGATGACTACAAGCATTTATTTAAGTTTTCTAACAAAATGACAGAAGCATAAAAAACTAGTTTTCTGAATTTGTCACAAAATGTTAATTCTGAAAATGAAAATGGCTAGATTCCAAAAAAAAAACATTCCTGACATAATTCCCCATCTAAAGGTACAGGAGGAGGTTATTAAGTAGTCAGAGACATGTCCAAACATTATATTTGGCACATGCCTGTGTTTTTGCAAGTAGTTAGCATTCCACATGACAGGTTGCAAGCCCATCAACAATTTTTATAAAACTAACTGATTCCTTCGATTTTTTTTGGTTCTATGTCATGACAGCTACCTCACGATGCTATACTTCATCTTTTGAGTATGTGATAATGCGCACATATTTTTTTCAATTCTATAACCACAATCCATACTTATGAAGGGTAATAGTGCAGGAAACGAATGGTTCATTGTGTTATTGTTTTTTCTTGGAGCATTAGACCAGTAACATTTTGCGCCTCTTCATAAACTACGAAACATTAGCAATTCAACGAAAACCAGTGATGACTAACCATATTCATAATTGTAAAATTATTTTGGGTATGAAATCTAACTACAGTCCATACTTATTTATTTATAGCTTTTTTCTGATTTCTTTTGTCCATGAAAGGTAATATTGCTGGAAAGGAATGGTTCATTGTGTCATTGCTTTTTCTTGGTCACCCTACATTAGATGAGTATCCACACCCCTGAAAATGTGGGCAATTGCCGATACAACCTGTGTGGCAACATAATTCAAAGCACCTCGGAGGCTTCTTCCATGCACATATTGTGTTACCCACAAAGATTTCTTTAATTGTACAAACCCACCACAATATGTGATTAAGATTGAGGAAGATTTAGATCATTGGGAGCCTAAGTACAAAGTGGACTTGATATGATATGAGATTATTTAATTACCTGGATTGCAATCAGTCAGCAGGGAGCATATTGAAAGCAGTACTTTGGATATGGTGAGTGCTGGAGACCAGTTGTCTTTGAGTATGTCTAGACAGATCACACCCTGGCTGTTTATGTTGCAGTGGTATATTCGTGTACGAAATGTCACCTGTAAATTATATTTTAATTATTAATTAGTGATTTCAATCGTGATAGCAAATAAATAGGCCATCTATCTATAAATAAACCTATTGATGACCTTGGTGGTGCAGCGGTCGAGTAACCTGCTGTGATGCAAGAAGTGCATGTTCAATTCCCGTTGCAGGACAAACATTCCATGTTCTGCAGTATTTGTTCCGGGTCTAGGTGTTGTAGTTACCGATACCCACAACTCAGGTAATCTTAGTGTGGGGTCAGGTAGAACTATGTATGTGTCTAACACATACATAGTTGTGTTGAATGATGACAAAAAAATTAACTAAAATGGCTTAGTATTTCTACAACACCAATAGACATGAACATGAACTAAGGTTAGACTGTTTAAGAGTTAGGTCACCATTCTTATAAAATTAGTGCAGTTGCTACTGACATCTTCATAATAGCTGATAATATAGAATAATTTTTGAATATAAATTTTCACCAAAGCTTATTATCACACATTATTGGCTTATTATCCACACCAAAAAATCCATTAATGCTTGTTATGTAAATAATATAATTTTCAGATTATTAACAGAACTATTTAAATTCTAGTATGAATGTTTACCTTGGGAGGTTTGAATGGGTATTCTGGTGAGAAATGTATATCCAGGAAGAACACACCACCCTCATAAACTGAACCAGGCGGCCCTAGGATAGTGGACACCCATTCATACAGATTGTCGCCTTTCGGTCCTGCGCTACAATTCGGAGGTGGGTCCAATGTTATCTCTGCCAGCTCTTTCTGGATTCTCTTAGCTGAAGTGCCCAGGGCCTTTGACATCTTGGGATTTGGCTTATTCTCTTTTGTGTCCGTCTTGTTTTCAGTGGCAGCGCTCGAACCCCGACCGCGTCCCGTACCTCCTGACGAACCAGACGCACCAGACATTATCTAAAAGCAGCACACAACTATTTCCTCGCCAAGCATGATAAGCAGTGAGGGATGAGTGAGGTTGGATGTGTGGGGGCAAAATAATTCCATGCACAAGCTCAAAAACTGGGTGATGACAGCAGGTAAATTAGAAATGGTATATTTGTTGATAAAGAGTCAATGACTTCCAAGGAGTGCTGGCAAATAATAAATAAATCAGAAAATAATGCGCTACTTCAAACGATGCTCAAACTTTCAAATAACGCAGTATAGCATCAAATTACAGGTAAAAGACCTAAACATTTTCTCTCGTTATAACCAACCAAACTTTGAAGACAAAGGCTTTCTCTGGCACTATGTATGCGGCGAAATTAATGAGAAAAGCTAAATAAATACCAACCGTTCAGCTATCTCGAACACTTAACTATCAATCTCTTTCATACCAAACAACGGATCAATGCAATTATAATGATTTATTTGTACCTTACGAATAATAGTCGGCCATCTTGTAGGCTGGCGTTATCCGATAATTCGGAAATCGGAATTCTCGGTTCGTCAGGCTCTTATTTTGTAAGTTAAACGCCTTCCAAGTCTCTAAACCCGCAATGAAATAGAAATTGTCCTGAATAATAATTAATGTATCTAAATCCCGTGTCAGATGATCAGCTCTGCAAACCGCAAACAGACAGCCTGTTACTTTCCCATGAAATAAAGCACAAAAGACAATATAGCTACTGATTTGTGACGAAATGATACCTTTTCAAAACCTTTTTTCAGGATTATTTAGCTTCTATAGACTGATTCTATCACTTGTGTATTTTAATCTATTCAGTTCGTCCGTCACCCTCACCAACACAAACAATCTACAAAATTCGAAGAATGCACACGCTCACGAAACGTTCTTGAGGCGTTTATATTACTGGAATACTTACAATTAGTAGGAATTTAACTATTATAACTAGATTAACAGTAGTTAGTTTAAATGAATGCAATTTTTAGTCATTAACTAACATTAAAATCACGATTCACAAAGACCTCCACACGCCGACATTTTTAGTTTTTTTTTTTGCGGCTTTGACTTTTGTTTGCGAGATTGTGGTGCTTCCAACAATAATATCTGAATTCCGTTATATTATGTTAGAATTTTCATCTGAACGATTTTTTAATGTACTTTATAATTCATATAATTAAATGACATGTAGTCTATATCAGTATTCCAACTTCCAATGTTATTTGTATTTTCTGGCAAGTTTGATGATAGTAAAATAATACGCAAGACACGCTTGTGGTGAGCTTTCGGTGCGTGGCGACACCGCGATTTCTTATTCCTATATAGAAGAGTACTCTGTGGTGCCATTACTACTTGGGATCGACAGATACCCGTTTAATGTATGGCAAGTCATCATAACTTACCTAAATTAAGTTCAATTTTAGCTCAAGGGTCAGGATTGGAAGTTGCCGCGTTTCATTCAACATTTTTTCTGGTAACATTTACTCTCTCTATAACCCATTTTTGTTACCTATATAATATAATACCTACAATAGTATTCCATCTGTCTCATCGACATATTTTATAATTCACCTTTTCAAGCGCATTTCATGAGAATAAAATATATTTATCTAGAAAAATATACATTAACATAATTTCTGAGACCTTGTTACAGTTAACTGTTATATTGTTAATTAATGTATTTTTTAAGCTTATATGATGTCAAGTCACTTGGGTATATAAACTTGTAATTAGACACTAGGCATTTTCAGCCAGCCGATGTTAGTGTTTTTTTTTACTCAAGTAGTCAATTAAAATATAACTCTAAGATAAAACGAATAAAGATTTGATAAATTACTTAATAAAATACTATCAGAATTCAAGAAACAACTACCTAATTAACTATTCATTTTCATATCTAACAGATTTTTCTATACCTAATAATATTGTTACGCTTAGAGCAAAAATACCTAGCATCTAAACAGAAGTTTTAATAATTAGTTAGAGAAGCATACCCAAGTATTTGACTGTACATAAAAAAAGATTCAAAAGTACATTAAAATAATAGTATCGATTGAAATTTAAATATATTCTACCATATATATTGTTGCATCAAGAAAGATCTGACGAAAACTCTGTTAAGATGGCAGCATCGAGAATTGCCAGTTGGTTGCTATTATTGTTGCCAGCCTAGATGCATCTCCTTTTTGTCTTTGGTTATAGTCACAGATCATAATAGGATTGTTAGTATGTTGACGTTATGACATTTAACTTACTAGTAACTCCATCCATTGTTGGTTGTTATGGCATCGAGCACTTATCCCCGTTGATTTGAAGTTGACATACGATTTTGTTCAGTTGACATTCAATTGTGTGCTTTGTTGTTGCTGCGTTTTTCTAGCTTTTCAAACAATTATTTGATTTTCATAGAGCTATTAACTGTTGAACCAAAAGAAGAAGACGTAAAATCGCAAAATGGGTAAACGACAACATCAAAAGGATAAAATGTAAGTTGCTTTTTGATCAAAGACCTTACTTGTCAGATCCTCGAGATTTTCATTTTAAAAAATATATAATTTACTTAACAGGTACTTGACGTACACAGAGTGGAGCACTCTGTTCGGGGGCAAGCGGCCAGGTAGCTCTAAAGAGGCAGACGCCTCATTTAAGAGACTTCCTTTCGACCACTGTTGTTTGAGTCTATTGCCCTTTGAAGACCCTTACTGTGACGTTGATGGTAATATATTCGAACTACAAGCAGTTCTAGAGTTCTTGAAGAGGTTCAAGATCAACCCTGTGACTGGAAAAGTAAGTAAACCAAAATTATCTAGCAAATTCTCGAGCACTTTCCAGATGATTGAATTGAACTTCAGTACTGACAAACTATTGACTGATCTATGTCCTTCGAATTTTGCCAGAAGTGCTTTGAATTTTGACTTCCTGTTTCAGAAACAGGATCTCAAATCACTAATCAAACTGAACTTTGTCAAAAACGCTGAAGATGAATTCCACTGCCCAGTACTATTCAAACCATTTACAAACAACACCCACATCGCTGCAATTAAGACCACTGGAAATGTGTTCTCATATGAGGCCATAGAGCAGCTGAATATCAAAGGGAAGAATTGGAAAGACCTTTTGAATGATACACCCTTTACAAAGAATGATATAATAGTGCTGCAGGAGCCGAATAAGCTGGCTAAGTTCAATATTGCCAGTTTTCATCATGTGAAGCATAGTTTGAAGGTTGAAACTGAAGGTAAATCATAGTTATTGTTTTCACTCATGTTAAACATACCTTGTTTTTTTATATAAGTACTTCGAATACAATCAGCCGTCAGTATCGAAGAGTATCAGTTAAAATGGTTTGTACAAAATCCATCATAAGCTATCAATTAATCATAATTATAAATAATTATGGTCATTTTTCACACAGCATTATCTTGCCCCAAAGTAAGCAGAACTTGTGTTATGGGAACTACATGATTGATATACTACTTAATAAAATTTTTTGTAAATACATACATATTATAAATCATCAATTACAAGTTATTTCATAATAGTAATTTTAACTGTTTTCACTAGTTATTTACAATGCAGTTTAAATTACTCATTCCAAAATTTAGATTAGAAAAGTCAAATGGGTCTTTTATGGGAAACTCTGTACGCTTCTATAATAAGCTTCCGGTAAATGTAACCAAGCTGCCCATTCGAAGATTTAAATCTTATATAAAGAACAATCTAATAAAGAAGGCCTATTACACCATGAATGCCTATATTGAGTATAAAACTGCATGGCCCAATGTCGTCGCTCCGCTCCCTCATTAGCTTAATTGTCAAATTGCGTATCTGTAGTCACATATTTTTTATAAATAGGTTAAGCATTACATTATAAAGCAAATCGTGTATTGTCTTAAGAACTTTGGTTGATACTTTTTAGACTTTATTCAATTCTTTGAGTAGCACTCTTTTTCTATAAATTAATTCACCTCGTTCGATTGGCACCACACTAAAGCTGAATGAAGGATCATCAAAAAAATAACCAAGTAGAGTTTGTTGCCTGATTCTTCTATGCTTGGTCGCGCGCGAGGAACCGGCGTAAATTCACTTTCGAATTTTAAATTCACACAGTTTTTAAGTGTACGTTTCTATATGATCCTTGTGATTTCAATGAATAAAAACCTATTGACTTTGACTTTGACTTTGTTTCTTAGTATGTATTACTTAAAAGAAGGTATGTATCTGCAAGATGGTAATAGGACAGTAGGCCCTAACGATAGGAGAGTTGTTGGAGACAGGTTTTAATGGAAACTGCTGGAGGAGGCCTTTGCCAAGAGGCACACTGAAGTGACAGACATACTATAACAAGACAGACACTTTAAACAGAAATCAATCTAGAATGACAAAGCTATAATAAAATAAATGTACTTACTAGTACTTATTGCAGAGGCCGCAAAATAGGCATTTGCAGGTTGTGTATCAGTTTGAAGGACTTGAATGATATGAGGCAGGCAAACACCATTTCATTTTGAATAAATAGTAACAAATAAATAGTAACATCCAAAGCAAGATACTCTTGCATATTTTTCTTTTGACTTTACCAGAAGCAGGTTTTTCAATATTGCTTCTGAGGTCTAGTGAAGTGCACTTTCGGAATCTCCGGAACTTTTTTTATTTATGTAATTTTTTACATAAATAAAATAATATTTTTTTATAATTTTACTTCTTGTGCAGAAAGGTAAAGGCTTCTGCATACAGCCACTTAAATGCTACCTACCTACAGAAATGGCACGCAAGCAATGGATTTCCATACAACATTGCCAGCCTGTTTTTGTTCCATTTTCAAAACTTATGCTGTGTATGTAAAAATTATACTTAGCGGAAATATTGTCAATACCTTAAAAAAAGAACTTTTTTGAAAGTAATGGCAATATTTCCGCGTATGTCTGAGATAAATAAGTTTTTTGTTTGACTTTTTGAATTCTATGACAAATTGAAATTGATAAGGGCCAGATTTCTTGATGTTACAATTAATAAGATACAGCTTTTTGAAAAATAGTTGGCGTAGACTCATTAATAAGATCCCGTTTGGCATCATTCAGGTACAGAACTTTAATAGAATAGTCACTTTATCATTTCCAGAACAGATCGCTATGAAGAAAGACCCACATGGAAGATTGAAAACAGTGTCGGCAGAAACGAAGGACATCCTCCAGGAATTGGAGACAGAATACAAGGCACCTGAGAAAACTGACACAAAGAAAGAGGTTTGGTTCATATGACAAAAATTTGATGGCATGTGCTATAGGTTAGTGTTTCAATAGCTGGCGATGATAAACCTGAGCATGTACCAAATATCATGTTTAGACATGCCCCCTACTGATATCATCACGGATCTACATTCCATCTAAAGGATTATGGTTGTGATTATGTTTGTTGTGTTTTTTGGATGTTTCTATAGGTTTTATAACAACTCAGGGCATATGTTAAATGATGTATCGTCGTCACCAATTGTGAAGTTTCTAGGTCGTGGATGACTTCAAATTCAATTGCATGCCTATTCTAGGTAGCGGATAAATTCAATGCAGCACATTACTCGACGGGCATGGTGGCAGCGAGTTTCACATCTACGGCCATGGTGCCGGAAACAGTGCATGAGGCGGCCATCATCTGTGAAGACGATGTCAAATATGACAGGGTGAAGAAGAAAGGTAGGTAACCATTTTGACAACGAAAGAGAAGACTGTTTCTCATTCCGACTGAATGTTTTCCACATTACACAAAGGTTAGCTAGAAGACAATTTTAATAAATAAAAAAATAATGCTGGACATTTTTCACACAGCATCATCTAGCCCCAAACTAAGCGAACTTGTATTACGGGAACTACATGACTGATATAATACTTATATACTTTTTTTTTTGTAAATCCATACATACTATGCATAGAAAACACCCAGACCAGAGACAAATATTTGTAGATCATACAAACGTTTGTCCCGCGGCGAGAATCGAACCCGCAATCTTCTGCGTCAAAGGCGGGCTTTCGCCCACTGCGCCAATAGAGGTCATCTAATCTGGAGAATTTTACCTAGCATTAAGTTCGCCTGTGTAAAGTACTGTTTTTAATACCACTTAAGTGGCATGCAAGCGTACCTGTTGGTAAGCAGTTACCGTAACCTGGATGTTTGCAACACCAGAGGTACCACCCGCGCGTTGCCGACCCTAAGACGTTATGGTGAAAAGTATGTGTGTCTGTAATTTCACCGGCATCCATACGCTTCAAACCTGAACACAGCAATATTGCATTCATATATTGTAAAAACGAGAATTTTCACGTAAGTTTCGACTCATTCCGAGTCTTCATCAGGGTGAGTGAACGCGACGTGGTACCACGTAGTAGTGCACGGCGCGACGCGGAGGGAGCAAGTCGCGTTCACTCACCCTGATGAAGACTCTCGGAATGAGTCGAAACTTAGTCGGTGCCTTCATCGATAATGCAGTACGTGAAAATTCCCGTTTTTACAATATGAATAGTCAAGTTCGCGATAGTTTTTGGAATAAAATACGAGCATTACTGCTTAGCGGCATCAGTCTACAAGCTCGTGATGATGATTATGCTGTTTTGTATTTTCTTTTGCTGTATTTTACATTTTCAACTGGAATGTACTGCATTTGTACCGATATCAATCGCCACATTATTGAGCTACGTTACATCACATCAACGGAGAGCTATTCGGAGCAGCTACGGAGAGTGGATTAGATGGATCAGCTCGGTGGATCTTCCCCTTTGCAAATGGAGGACGCTATATCAACCGTGTAATCCATACATTTTTTACCTGAATGTATTGCATTTTCAATGGGTGTCGTTGCCTCAGGCTACGTCAGGCTGCTTACCAACTACGGGCCGCTGAATCTGGAGCTGTTCTGTGACGTCACGCCGAAGACCTGCGACAACTTCATGAGGCTCTGCACCGAAGGGTACTACAACGGTACCAAGTTCCACAGATCTATACGGAACTTTATGGTAAGCTTACTATGAAATTCGTTGACATTATTTATACTAATATTAAAGCTGAAGAGTTTGTTTGAACGCGCTAATCTCTGGAACTACCAGTCGGATTTAACATCATGCTACGTCTCTAAGGAGCCGAGAATAAGAAGCAATAGCGCGAGCGGGTCCATGTACAAACTTTTGTCCCAGGGCGGGAATCGAACCCGCAACCTCTTGTGTCGCAGGCGGACCTTCGCCCACCGCGCCACATCGGTCGTATATCAAGCACTAATATTATAAACGCGAAAGTTTGTGAGGATGGATGTTTGTTACTCTTTCACGCAAAAACTAATGAATGAGTTTTGATTTACAGTAATATAGCCCATACATCAGAATAACATATAGGCTACTTTTTATCCGGATACCACGCGGGCGAAGCCGTGGGCAGAAGCTAGTGCAAAAATATATTTTTCAAATCCGACTGGTAGTTCCAGAGATAAGCGCGTTCAAACAGCTCTTCATATTTATTATTAGTCTATGTTAACAGAATCGACACGACCTTTTTCTTTACCGCCAATTTTTTTTTTTACTGCATGTGTAGATAAAGTTGTGTCGTCTGCATACAGCCACTAAAACGCAAGCTATTTGTACTAAGCTCGATGAAAGAGATCCAAATTCAAATGAGGCAAGCAAATAAAAAGTTTTGTCGTAGTCATTATTGCCGGCGGCGTGCTAGCACATTGGGCACACACCCAGCATGCCGGCAATGGATTTGTACACAACATTGCTGCCGCGTTTTTTGTTCCAAATTCAAAACTGATGCTGTGTGCGTAAATACGATACTGCGCGTGTTCTTTTTTCGGAAGCTAGACAATATTTCGGCGCAAGTTTGAGAATATTTAATTATCGAACATCAGCTGTCTAATATATCACCAGGGAAAAAATAAAGAGATCAGTAAATAGCTGTTTTTTCACTTATCGAGTGTCTTCCTCCCATTTTATTTCAAGTTTCATCGAAAACGGTTAGTCAAAGATTATCTATATGAAACATCCATACGTTAAAATGTTTACAAGAATAGTAGGTTATATAATTAGATTGCCTAACATTCTTCTCATGGTAGATTCAAGGCGATTATACGTACCTAATACGTTTTTCTGATGGTAGATTCAAGGCGGAGACCCGACCGGCACGGGCTTGGGCGGGGAATCAGTTTGGAAGAAACCATTCGAAGACGAAATCAAACCGAACTTGCACCACACGGGCCGAGGAGTACTCTCCATGGCGAACTCCGGACCTAACACCAATGGCTCACAGTTGTAAGTAACTACTACAAATCATATTTCATTCATATCTTGTCACATCTTATATCTATACTAATAGATAGACGTCTTATTCATGAAAAACGCATGCACAGGCTCCTTAACTGGCGGGTAAAAACGAAAATTTTCAACCTCAAGGTTCTCAATTCGTCTGTTTTTTGTGTATGTTACGCTATTGACAACCTTTGTGGTGCAGTGGGTGAAGGTCCGCCTGAGACGCAGAAGGTTACGGGTTCGATTCCCGCTGCGAGACAAATGTTTGTATGATCTGCATTCATTTGTCACGGGTCTGTGTGTTTTCTATGTATAATATGTATGTATTTACAAAAAAAATGTATTTAAATAGTATATAATAGTATATACTTTGGGGCTAGATGATGTTGTGTGAAAAATGTCTAGCATTATTTATTTATTTATATTTTCGTCAAATTGTGAACCGATTTGTATTGCATTATAGAGTATGTATCAAATGCACAGCTCCGTCATTATACTATTGGAGTTGTCTATTCCCAAAGATTTTTCCTCTCTATTCCAGCTTCATAACATTCCGTTCATGCAAGCAGCTGGACGGGAAACACACGATATTCGGCAAACTGGTCGGCGGTATGGACACACTAACCACCATTGAGCAGATTGAAGTGGATAACAAAGATCGTCCGATACACGACATATTCATTGAAGCTGCGCAGGTGTTCGTCGACCCTTATGCAGAAGTTGAGGAACAGGTAATTTTTCTGCTTGTGGCAGTTTTCACCATGATCAAACCCCCAGTGCTTCCAGGCGCTTCTGCGTCTCCTCTCCATACAAATGCTACTACAGTGTTTGTAACGCTTATTTGTATTGCCATTATTATTTTATTCCAGCTCGTCAAAGAAAGAGCAGAAGAGTTGAAAAAGCAAGAAGTTGGAGTAAAGCCCAAGAAAGCATCCAAACAGCCCCTTAAAGTGTTCAGAGATGGCGTCGGCAAATACCTAAACCTAAACGAAAATTCAACAGAACCAAAATCCGCTAAGAACCAAGAAGTACCAGCAAAGAAGTCTAAGAAAGAAGGAAAATATAAGTTTGGGAGTTTCGACTCTTGGTAGAAGTTCATCTAGTTGAACTAAAACTTAATATTTTTTTAATTGTGTAAATAAAAAATAAAACAAATGTTATATTCATAGTGAATATGTAGTTTAATTGAAGGATAAATTAGTCTAAAATACTGACAAAGCTTTTATTTAAAATTGGAGGTAGCAATTACAGTTAGATTACAGCTTCATTGATCTTTAGTCCTTGGTTTGACATTAACTGAGGTGTTATGTATCATTTGTTTGTTGATTGCCCTAAATATTATCAAAGTGGATAAACCACAGGTACCCCATAGAAATATTTATTTACATTATTAAAAGTTCGACATTGGGACATAGTAATAATATTATATGTAATGGTTTTAAAGGTGAATAAATTCTAAAGTGTGTTTAATAACTAAAAGCTTACACTTCTAAATAAATATTGAAGTAGGTACAATACTCGATTTATACAAGTATAAGAGTAATTTCAACAACTTAAATAAATTATGTTAATTATTTAATCTATCTACCAGTTTCATTTTAAAATAAGCATTCCTATATGTGATTTCTCATTACTTTAGGTATTGGTGTCATAATATCACTGCACTTCTATCTTATGAATACTTTATATTCTTAGCTGTATTCTTCAGTTATCTAAAGTCAACTAAACTGATATTAATATTGCTAACATTTTAACTCAATCAACTCAACACACAAATAAGGTAACATTCATAAACTTACAAGAAACGAACAACTTGTTATTTCATCTTATGAATAAAACATAGGAGAAAGTAAACATGCAGCACCTTTGACACACAATTTTGTTTTCAACAGTAATGACACTAAAAATACAAAGAAAAATCCTATGCCCCTTTTGCAATTCATTGCAATAAGCTAAGACAAAGATTGAACCTTGCGGGGAAAAAACATACAAATCTGTTTAATAAGTCATGTCTAAGTTTAGTGTGAACAGGTACTGCATATTCATATTGTAAAAACGGGAATTTTCACGTACTGCACTATCGGTGAAGGCACCGACTAAGTTTCGACTCATTCCGAGAGTCACGTTGCAGAGTGCACGGCGCGACGCGGAAGGAGAAAGTCGCAACCACTCACCCTGATGAAGACTCTCGGAATGAGTCGAAACTTAGTCGGTGCCTTCACCGATAGTGCAGTACGTGAAAATTCCCGTTTTTACAATATGAATAGTCAAGTTCACGATAGTTTTTGGAATAAAAGGTACTGCATACTTCAAATTGGCAGCAAACACAATATTTTTTATCACTAAAATATCTTCCTCAAAAGATGTAAAAACACCTGGAACCTAAAATCTTATCAATATTCTTATCAATGAGTCCCTTTTGAGTGTAATACACTCAAAAGCCTCAATCATTCATTGTTTAGTATTGGGTCTGGCGCCGCCGACCCGTTCTCTGCTTATCAAATCTCATTTCCATCTCTTCTAAAACCTTTGGAGTGTATCTCACAACCAGCTTCACAGACCCTACAGCTTGCTTCAGCAGTTCAACTGCCTTCTCGTGGTTTTCACCTTCTACGGAAACTCCATTTACGGATAACAGCTGGTCGCCTCTCTTGAGCCCGCCGTGCCGGTCAGCGACCCCACCAGGGATGATTCGGGAGATGTAAATAGGGGAGTTTTGTTCCTTACCGCCCATAACGTTGAACCCTAGTCCTTCTTCTGTCTTCGGGAGTTCCACTACTCTAGGGTGGGCATGTCCCTCTGCCGCGGCGAACGCTGCGACAGTCGCTTTCGCAGTTGCAGAAGCCCTGATGTCAGCGGAGCCCTGGATATCCACAGTCTCGTAGACATGTTCGTAAACCTCCCTTACGGCGTTTAAGAAATCACTTTGCAGCACTTTCTGTAGAGCAGCCAGCTTAGTAGCAGGTACTTCGCCACTTTGCTGGAGTTTTTCGAGCAGTTCGATGGCTCTTTTTATGTCTCTGGCTAATGTTAACTGCTCGCCACCGGTGGTACTCATGTTGTATGCTGGATATTACGTAAGTTAGAATTATAAATTACGACGAAGAGGGCGTAAAATAACAACTAAGAAATTCCTTGAGTTCCTTCATCGATTTATCCACAGACTATATTATGATTAAATCCGTCTTCCCTCCCACAGCACAGACTATGCTAAGTACACCGTCTACATCTCTCTACTAAAGGCGATATTCTACCTCTAATAAGTCTATGGTCTACCCCCATAGAGGAATAATCCCTACGTTAATCTTCAACTTTTGTTTATGGCTTCTGTGGTAAGGGCTGTTGGAGCAGAGGTAAAGCTCAGACATAGTGTAACCTCATATCAGATATAAAACAATTGACGGAAAATTTTCAGTGTCACTAGAGATGAAAATTTTGCAATAACCAATTTCCAGTATCATAGTTTTATAAAGTGTTTTCTCATTTGATTCGTTTGTATATCATTCTTAAAATGATTATATAAAATGTTCCGCATACTCTGCTGAGTTTCCTTTAACTAGGGCTCATGTTTAAGGAACCAACCAACTAGGCGTAGTGTCGCCAACAAGGGCTGCCACAATTTTGCAAATGTCGTGTCGAAAAGATTTAAAAAAATAAAGCGATGGAGACGAGTTTACAGAAATTTGACCGGTCTAAATAGAGGGAGACTCGATCAGTTTTTTTAAACTATAAGTTGATTTATATAAACCTGTAAAGGACAACACAAATACAGAGACAAAACACACGAAACGTACATTTAACATTATGAAAGGCACATAGAGATATAAGTACATCAGCATAGTTATCATAATTTTATTTGATTACAAGATAAATTTACATAATAATACTATAAAAGGGGAGAAGACAAGGGATAATATACATTTGGAAGATAGAAGATGAGGGATTTCTGGAGAGGTGACATCATGCAAAGATAGCCGTAGCTTAGAACAAGAGAAAAAAAGGTGACCAAAATTTCCTTTATCTAATCCACTTTCACACAAGGAGTGATCTCTGACCCTTATTTTGGCGACAGATAGTAGACGTGGTTATTTTGTCAGCTTTACGGAACTTAAAGAACCAGGGTTTTGATGGAATTTCAGGTTGAATTTCACCATAGTGTTTACCTTTCAGAGATTTGGAAGTAATCCACATACGGGACCAGGAAATAGACAAATGAGAACTAGGAACTAAACAAAGGTCGTGAGAATATAATTATATGGAAGTATCCGTGGGAGCCCTTTTGAATCCCTACGTTTACATCTATTCTACCATCTACCTACGATAGATCGACAAGGAAGTGAGTGAGATAGCTCTCTCTCTATCTCACTCACTTTCTTGTCCATAAAATATAAAAAGATAGACTGTAATACAATAGATATAGTAGATATATAAAACTCGGTTTAAATAGTAAATTAAATAAATAAATAAATAAATAATGCTGGACAATTCACACAGCATCATCTAGCCCCAAGCTAAGCAGAGCTTGTGTTTTAGGTACTAGATGACTGATATACATATACTTAATACAATACATTACATAGATAGATATTTTTTTTATTATACATAGAAAATACCCAGAACACCTGGAACAAATATTTGCAGATCGTACAAACATTTGTCCCAGGGCGGGAATCGAACCCGCAACCTCCTGTGTCACAGGCGGACCTTCGCCTACTGCGCCACATCGGTCTTCAATTATAAATAAGATATTTTTTTTATTTTTACACCCCCTAGGGAGTGTGCAAAAAGTTCTGAAATTTGTATGGAAAAAAATATTCTCTGAATCGATTCACTCAAAAGTTGGTGGACATAGTTTGAAGACGGCATACGCTACTTTTTTCAATATACTACGCGGGCGAAGCCGTGGGCACAAACTAGTAAGTAATGAAACACGTATGAATGTGAAACTAAGACAAAAACATCTGAATCAGATATTGTTCTCCACTTGCGGCACTTCAATTTCCACGCGGACGAAGACTTTAAAGTTTAACTTTTCTAACAATTCCGGTACGAAATGAGGTATTAATGAATGAGATAAACGTAACACACGTTTGTAGGTATGTACAAAGAGAATGTAACGCTAGTAGGTATGTACATTTGTTTGGTGCAGTTGCATCGCAACCTCAGGCGATCGGGCGGACCTTTCCCCACTGCGTCACTCAGGTCGTCGAAAAATGACAATGGGTCGTTTGTAAGAAGTCAAACATAAAGAAAGAAGGAACTGAGTCTAATGTGGACAGGAAAATAATCTAACATACCATACATTAGCATCCTAGTAGTCTGTGACATACCTTATACACTCCATCTCCAAAAGTGTCTAGGATGCATGAAATAAACATTGCCAGAATTGTGACCAATAGCCATAGAAGCCATAATCTAGAAGTCAAAAGTCACTTCACTTCCAAGTCAATCTATCTTTTTGACAGTTAAATTCATTCAATCAATTTCATTCATAGTTCTCTTCCCAAATTGGAGTTTAGAGGAGTTGAAGTTGACTGTAAATTTTGTAATTATTTATATCCATTAAATAAAGCGCTAATTGTGTTTTTGTCAACGCTGAAAGATTAATTAATTGGTGGCAGTGTGTAAATATTTCGGTAGTTTGGTTCCAGTGTTTAATTGTTGCTGTTATCCTGAAAATATGGACGATTTGGGTAAGGTTGTTATCATAACCTGTTTGGCTGCTGTGTACACCGAAATGACGTGTTCTTCGCAAATATCTTCTCGCGAATATGTGTAAAGAATGCATTAGCTCTGTGCCACAGCTGTGAACAAAGATTTGTACCCAATTCATGTCACCATTTCAGCTACTATAGGAATCCGTATTTTGCTGCTATCAGCTACTGATTGTACTGTAATGTAAATATTGAGAGTTTGATAACGTTGCTTGTTTCTGTGTTGTCCTACTTCAAACACCAAAGAGGATGCCTTAGCAATGACAATGCTTGATTATCCTTGTTTGTTGAAACAGTTTATTTAAAGTTCAATCATTGATGAATTGGTTCATGTTATTTCAAGGATATTTTAAACACACTATATTATATCTTCTCATTAAGAGGGGTTCACCATACAGTAGACACTTTAAACTACATAGTATGTACTTATTGAGCTGGTTCTAATAGTACCTAAGTACTTTATCCTTTTATTGAATCATGAACTAATTTTGGATGCCTTTTGTCATATTTGACCTGTTTGATACTCATTTATATGGGCAAGCAAATGAATCACATAGGTACGTACTGTTCATACATTCTTACTTAAAAAGTTGATATGTTATAATGTTTGTTATTATTGTTATTTTTACTAATATAATTACCTGTCAAACTGCAATGAATACTTGAAGCCTCCAGTTGTCCATTAAATATTTTCTGTTCAAATCCTGCCTCTGCTAATCAGGTGGTGGGAAATCCGTTCAAGAATTCAGAAATAATATAAAAGTTACCAGAAGCTGGTACTAGTTCATTAGACTGTAAATTTTTTAGTATCTACCTATTAGGAAAAGTTAAGTGATGTGCTCACAATTCAAACATTTAAGAACAATTATTAAGGAAGGCCACCCTTGAGTTGATTTCTTTTCTTACAATCTTAACTTAAACATGACACATCAATTAGATTCTTTGAAACATGAGTCATCAATTATACACAACCTTTTTCTTGAACCATCTTGAGCTTTAAGAGCACACAGTCTGTGATAATAAATATCACTGTCTCTCCGTGCAAAAATATGTGCAGTAAGATTTGGTGAATAAATGGAGGTAGCAACACCTAATTCTAATTCTAAGTGGGGGAACTGAGGTCTACACTGACGGCCTGCATTGGGGTGTATTTTGCATTATACCCCTTCTAACCTGACCCCGACTCTGGGTTGATGACAGCAGTGGTCCAGTATCCCTGACCTCTTGTCAGTTAATGATGACGAAGAGCATGAGTTGATGAGTTCTTGCAGTCCTGTCTTCAACCTGACTTCATTTATGGCGGTGCAGTGTATTACCACATGCTCCACAGTCTCTTCAATCTGGAGACAACCTCGACAGAGTCCAATGTCTGTGGCCCCTGTCTTAAGGAGATGGTGATTTAGATCACAGTGTCCCATGATGATGCCCACCATCATACTCAGGTCATCGTGTTTCATTTTCAGTAAAATGTTCGTTATCTTTTTCGTTATTTACCGGTAGCAAAGTTTTTGTATGTTTACAGTCCGGTCGTTGACCGCATATTTTCTGGTGCTCCTTTTCGGAGTTAAGTTTCAGCCTGTTTTTTATATCTGCAGTTGGAGGGCTAGATAGGCTGACATTATCTGGAGTTGGAATGGGTTTGGCTCCTTTCTTCGCCAAGGAGTTATCTGGACAGCTGCCATGTCCTTTTGTCAACACCTAATGGTTCTAAACAAGTTCAGAATCTTTACAGAGATCAAAGTTAGTTAGGTTTTTCATATTGTTTTTTGTATTTAATCATGGTATAATGAAGGATTTAAGTTTCATCTGCCCGAATATAAAACTCTGAATACATCCCCAAGAATTCAGATTGCTAGACATTACCAAATCAGTAATGATGGCCTTTTTTGTAAGTCCAGTCAATAAAGTTCAATTAGGTCACAAAAAAATAGTTTTAAATTATTTCTGACTTTGCTGTTTCCTACCCACTACTACATCATCATCAACAACATCCACAATAGAAGTCTACTGCTGGCAATAGGCTTCCCCCAAAGAGTGCCATGTTGATATATCTGACGCTACCTCTATCCACCGAAAAATGTCTTTGGATGAGGGGCCTTCCCACTATGCGTAGTCCGGTTTGTGGTAGATATTTGACAACCTTTCTTTCCCAGCAGTTGTTGGATCTGTGAGCTACATGCCAAATGCCACTTCAATTTGCTAATTTTGTTCCAAGAGCTATATCGGTGACATTAGTTCATCGATTTGGATTTCCTCATTTCAAACTTTATCACATATTAAAACTCCGAGCATAGTAACATAACACAATCTACATCAAATCAATCATATTAGACACGTATCGTCATTGACTTACTTACGCGTTTCATCAATGTAAAAGCCTATGGTAGGAAATGGTTTAGGCTAATGACTGACAGCAAGCTTGATGCGTTGTCAGCCAATACCCCAACGGAACCCCACTGCAATGATTAATGATAGCCCTACCTTGCTATCTTCTAATACAGTAGATGATTTAGCTATTATGCATAGTGGGGTAGAACTATTATTAATTCTGTGATAGTGGACTTGATTAGCTGATCCCGGATGTAGGACCCCTTGGTTATTAGAAAATGGATACGGACAACGAAATCATGGCACTAATTTTCAGACAAAGCAATATTCAAAACGTCTAATACTTGAAAAGGGGACGCCTCTCGACTGGACCTGTAGTTAGATACATTTCAATTTTCAAGTTTCATAAGTTTTGGACATCGTTTATCCTGTTATAAAGTGTTGGGCCATAATCCATTAACCTGGGTGCAAGCACGAATGATTCACGTAACGTTACGTTAGCGATACATACTATTTTAGCAATGCCAAGTATGAGCCAATGACATTGTTTGAAAGCTTTATTCCGTCAATCATTCGTGTGTACGCAGAATGACCAAGAATTAACCACTGGCAATCCAATATCCAATCCCAATAATTTTATTCGTTGCCTGCTAAATTTGTATAAATTATACCCAAATTCAAAACGGATAAACTAATCGTAAATACGTAGTGTCTAGAGGTTGGAATGGTAGTCTTAAAAACCGGCTCAGGTAGTTTCCGCAAGCTGTATTCGATTTTATCGTAAACTAAAAATAATAAAATGTATTCTTAATAAAAAACCTAACCTTCTAATACTCACGTTGTCGTCCTGCTACTTCGTCCGCTTTGAGTTTTCTTTTATTCAAACATCACCTTCCCGTGCACCCTCTAAGAATAGAATTTCGGAAAATTCTCTCTTGAACCTCTAGACATTAAAAGGAACACACCCGCCAAATTCCGATCTCTATCTAACATTTACGGTTTAAGCTGAGTGTAAATTGTCAGTCATTGTTAGTCAACTTTATACAGTATGTGCCAAAATAATGGGGCTCTCAAAAATAATACTTTTTGTCTTTTAGTTAATAAAGTTTTGTTCTTAGGAACAAAAAAGAAAATAAAAACTTTATTTCACTAGCTGAGTACTAACGGTACACTAAGCTTAAACATGAATTTTCTCACCGAGCTTCAAAAATTAAGTACTACGGCTTTATTTCCTATGCGGGATTGCCCAAAGGCAACCCCTCTAATGAAATCGTAAGAGTCTCATTATCTTTCCGCATCCTGTATTTAAAACCTTAAGATGCTGCTCAACATCAGACTGATATTATTATTATTATCCTATTCGGTCTGTAATATTTTTATAAAACATGCTAAAAGTGCGTAGATTTGCCAGCAGTATTCTTGCAAACTCGTTAGCCGATCACGCAGGTCCAAATGTAATGAGAATCGCCACGTGTGGTCTCACTCTTTATTTACGATGGTGCTTGCTCAGGTATGACTCGTGGCTAGTAATTGCGTTATGTAACTAGGAAACTCATCAGGCTCTCACGCCATCTGAGAAAGGAAAGAAGTCTAACAGTGCCTTCGTAGGCATCTATCATTCAATACGTGTTTTAGCGCCAACCTCCTGCCAACCCCCAAACTCAACAGATGATCTCATATGCAACATAATTATAAGCATCAGCATAAAGTGATAAATCCATAAATTTCCACCATCCCGATATACAGTCCTCAAATTTTACGAGCATTCCTCAGTGACACTGCCCAGAAGCACTCCGACCCTTGAGATCACAGAAATCTCGAGTGACTGATTGCCTCAATCTCTATGTTCTATGTTAAGACAACAGAATACAAACAGACAGACATGAAAGACATGTGACGTATGGTATTGGTCATATCCATTTATATGGATCAATTGGGTTGGATTGGTTTTTAATGTGAGGTCAGCAGCTAATCGAAAGGTTAGTTTTTTAATTGATTGTCAATAAGTTATGAAGCATAACAGCTTTTTGTAATTATACAGTTTTCTGCGAGGTATTTAATTTAACAAAAGTTTTCGATCCTAGTTACTCGTACCTATCTACGCTATCATACGTAAAACGCTTCGATGTGCTATCATTACATAAGCCCGAATATCTCAAATCAAATCAAATCAAATTATTTATTTGCAAACATGGGTCACAAAGATGGAAGACTGGTAGAGGGTAAGCACCATAAATGTTTTGCCTAAATCGAGGGCATGCAAATATACATATAAGTCAATAGGGCAAAACTAGTTACAATTAAAAAGAAAAAAATTGGTACATCTCGGCATGAAATATAGAGCATCGATACAACAAAACCAATAACTTTGTAAATTATAGAAACCATCTTCCGAAATAGAAACCATCTTTCTTGTTACTCCATAATAATTAACCACGGTGCATGTTACGGTCAATTTTGTATACGTGCTTTGGCCGCATTTACGTAGAAAGTGTAGAAAGCATTGCTTTTCTAGTAGGAACTGGGGAACAAGAGTTGAAGTATGAAGCAGTGTCGTGTTTGGAAGAGTCTCGATGGTTTCAGCTACCCGCTTTATGTTTAAATGAGCCCTTAATTAATTTAATTAGCTGTCGTCCCGCTTCGTTTGTTGTGTCGTAATAGTAGACACTCCTTCCTCATAATGGGATAGACACACGTAATTTTCTACTTTAAAAGAGATCGATGATATCGCTAATCCGTTCAAAAAATCATTGTCGTAGAACGTCAATTATTTTTTTTGTTAAGAACATAATCGTATGAATTAATTTTAAGGTATTAAAATGACTCTTTTGTTGGTAGACAGTATCCATCTAATCTTTATATGTAGGCAATAATATAGTACCATTTAGACTAGACAGCTTAGTTTATTCCTTGGCCTAGATCCTCCCCAGTAGGTATTCATAAAATGTATATGTCCGATAAGATAACACTGTAAATACATTTAGTGACCTCACCATTACGTCATGGACACGCTTTTGATGAGTTGCGTTTTCGTCCCCTTCGAGGTTCGTCAGTCCAGTTCGTAGGCCGAAACCTGCCGGTACAAAAATAAATAAAACTCGGGAAGCATTCGTGTCGTTACGTTCCGTAGAATTTATGGTGTTTGAATCCCAAGTTTCATGTAACGCCTTTTATTTGATTAATTCTCGTTACAACTATTTCGTCGAAAAGTTATTGTTTGTTTTGATCCATTTTGAATTTATTGATGTCATTCGGTTCAATTATCAAGTACTTTAAACGGTTTGATGTTTATTTCTGTTTTCTAAAGTCGCTGAGTTAGCAAATATTCGTGATGTTTGAGATTTCGGTTACGTGGTAATGAAAATATGTGAAAGTATTTTCCTAAATCTGTCGAGTTAGAGTCACCGTTATGTATGTTTATATACATAGTTTATACACGAATCTATACATTTAAAGGAATACAACAGATATCAATATCACCATAGGCATTATAGTCTTCGCGAAATAAAGTGAAGTAATTGAAATATCTGTGAGCTGTATGACGTAAAGACTATTTTTATTGCAGTAAGTGGCATAATGGCGGTCAGTTAATTCAATGATAAGTGTAGCCTTGAGGTTATTGAAGAACTGCATTCTGGACAGTTATAGTTGTTTATTACTCGTTCGTACAAGAAACTTTATGTGTATTATAATCGATTAAAGTCAGCGTATCAATATGTTATTTATTCTAAACGAGTCTAATAGCTTTTCTTTATTCATTTCGTAGTGACTTTAGCCTTGGCAGTTACTAGATTGGTCTTGGCGCGGTTTCAAAGACAACAATAACGTAGGTTTAGGGACTAGAAATGTTAAAAATATGTTACTTATTGACTGTATACGAATCACCACCTAAAATTGCTTATAACTTTCTTTGAATTGACTCTGAGTGCCGAAAGTTAATTTAATGGTAGAGAATTGTTCTATACGAGTTATGGTGTTTGTTTTGATCGGTAAATTAAAATGCATTAAATATTAGAACTTTAAAGTTTTAGGAGGAAGAAGTCTTCTGGGCATAAGCATCTCCAAAGTATGCCACGGCCAACTGTCTTGAGCTGCTTCCATCTACCAACTTCCTGTGAACTATATACAATCTAATTGGCCTATCGGGTGGGGCCCGCCTGACTCTATTCTGTGGTCATACCGAGGACATATTCTCAGCCTTCCGGTTCTTGGTCAACATTTGAGAATATTCCGCCAAAATCTCTTGAAACTCTTCCGTTCTAGTAATGGTCATTTGAATGCAAAATCTCGCTGCCATTTGCATAAATGTTTATCTAGTCTAAAACCAATGTGCAAGTCACTTGTCTGTCCGTTTACTCGTCATCAGGTGTGAGGGGTACTCCGGACCAGCACAAATATTTAAGTACTTCCTTGTTAGAGAACAATCAAGGTACAGTTTGGTCGTAAAATGCGCCGCGGAAAATGCAATTACACTTTAATAGTTTTACAGGAATGTGGATATTTTCGTGAGAGAAATGCGAAATGCAGTCCGAACACGAAAATGCATCATTTTAGATATGCATTCACTGTTAAAACCTAATAATTCTTAAATAAATGGATTTTTTATTACTCTTTAAGTTGAAGATCAAAGTGTAAATTTTTTTTAATTAACGCCGTAAACTGAAGTTAATGAAAAGCAATAGTGATGGACCGGATGTCCTAAGTCAGACGACACTCGCGTTCATCTCATTTCATCATTTTCCACCGGATGCGGTAGATTTCGGCGGGAACAGTACAAAATTAGAATTTTCTCGCTAGAGAATGCGTGATTGATCGTCTTTTCTCGACTTTTAAATGTCAACTCAACACCTCAAACTAATTTTAAGAATTCCTTCAGAGAGTGATTACTCTATCGTCTGTCGTTAACCGCGGTTCCTCGCTTTGATCTGCCCTAACTAACTCAAGTCATAAAACTTTACATGACTATATAACTTATCAAAGGAACTGCTAGAAATTTGGCGCCGAAGAAAGCACTTCAAGCCTTGAAGCTGCTCAAAGCACTTGTTTAGAATCGATTGTGACAGGTTCAATAAATCGCACTTGTCGGAACAATGGCTCGATGTTGACGAATGCACGTCGAACTGTCCGTCTTCGCGTATAAATATCTCTAGTGGTGGATGGAGTATGCGCCGGCGGCGCCGGCACTCTACTCCACTAGACAGACTTTAGTTGTGACTGGGACGCGTTGACGATAACTCTACTCTGAGCCATCGCACCGCGCGACCTCGCCCCGTGACATTGCTTATCTCTTATCAATTATCTTATCACTCGCTTTATCGATGTAACCACCGATATTAAAAAATACGATGTTATGCGCATCGCGTGCTAAAAAAAACAAAACTAATTTACACAGGTACCGAGATTTACATGTGCAATTTCTCGCGTAGGACTCTAATAGAATTTACTACTGGATACGGATACTTATGTGTAGGCTGTGATTATGGCGCGTTGAGCCTGGTGTTGGGACAGTGGGTGTTTTATTATCGAAAAACGTCATCATGGACCGGACGATGTATGGCAAGGTGCTGCCAGGCACTTATTACCCGTTCCGCTGCGCTATGAAGGAGAACGGAATATCGCCCGGCTGTGAGTATTATTTAATTTATTTACTAATTCATTCAATTATTTTTCATCGCTTGTGTCGATTCGATATACAGCGTTTTCTTCGTTTATGTTATCTTCTGCGTTTACAACTGTTACATTTCTACAGACGCGGTAGTCACGCATGATTGCGCATACATATGTTCCGTTTATCCGTTGCGTGTGTTCGGGTAAGGTGTGCTCGAGTGCATTCTATTATATGTATGTTTATTTACAACTAACAATCAAGTGAAGTGAGTTTTGTATGTAGTGAAGTGAATGTTGTAGCTTCGTGAAAGTGACGTGCGAGTGTTTTTATTTTAGAATTAGGGACGTGTGTCTGTGTGTTTTTGTATCAACACAAGGAAATTTTGATGTTTTAATGTTTCGATGTCTGTGGTTTGATTATTTGTTTTTGTTTTTTTTCCTGTTATCGAATCATTGTTTTCTTCAAGATAATTCAGTTCCATTAGTATCGTTCAAAACAGTTTTGTAGCCTGTTCTCTGACGTTTGTTTCTATTCGTGGAATACCCCGTGGGTGGTGACCATTACAGACTTTACTGTCCCATCAACTGTTTTATAGTTTGTTGTAGATTTGATATAAACTTTCACGTGCTGAATATGATTCATGGTATGTTCCGAAGTTTAACCTTCACGAAGATTCTCTGATCTTGTATATATTGCATCGATTGTATAATGTTTAAAATTAGTTAACTTTTGTTATGTCTAAACTTTTTTAATTTCATTCACTAATGCTATTTCAACATATACGTCGAGTTTTTTGCCCTTTAAATATCGAGTGATTTGCGTAGTTATGTAGGTATCATTAATTATTCTTAATCAATATTCTCGATACTTTTTCTCAAAGTCCAGTTTTTTTTTGTCAAATCATTGCGCTTACCTAAGTTAGCGGTTAAATTATTTACCTAAGCAGAGTTTAATCGTGGTCCTACCCACGTCTGTACCGCTATTTAGCATTTTGCTGCTAAATAGGCGATTTCGTCATTGGCGGAATGCTGTGTACCGGCATTGTTAAGGTCGTTGTGTCGCTACAATCGTGGAGACCTATCGGAATTGCAACTTATACGATTTTACGAATAAGCTGTGCTTGGCTTACCTTTAAGTATCCCAGAATTCTACATAATTTCCATTCTCAATTTGTTTTCTATATATTTATGATTGTTCTTACGTAAATTTTTACTTCGACCAATTGATATTTGGGAAGAACATACATATATTCTAGTATTTTAAAACTACGTAATATTTTAAAACGAGTAAGTGTATAATTAATTGCCAGCACATTGCAGTGCCATTATACTGAACTATTGTGTAGGTCTTATCTTATTAGCATCTTTGTTGTGAACACATGCTTCAAGGGCTCGGAACACATGTGATTCCGTCAGAAGCAGTACATATACTTCCATAAATATTTCATCCATTTTGCAGCACACTTTTTTTTATAGAAATCATGTTATTGTTGGAATTTATTGTTGTTTGCTCTTTTTTCGATTTATTAATGTACACATTTGTTTGCTTTTGCTTTTTAAAGTTTTTTGTAATTATCCAAAAAGTCACAGAGACAACATTATAAGCCACTTGTTCTACTGAACTGGTTTCAACCATATGTAGCGGCGCGTCGTATTTTATACATAATGTCAAATAACCTCGCAGAGGTCGGTATAATCAGTATTTACGTCAATGTGATCTCTCTGATCAGTGGCTCATGGCTCAATGGAAACTTGTTTAACTGCATGTTTGTCGTGAACTTTGTTTTTCCTGAAATTATTATTACGGAGTGGGTCAAGGGATCCTTGTCCTTGTTTCTTTTTAATAAAAGGCACGTTATCATGAATACTTTCTGAGACATTATATCATTGAGAACTCTTAGTATTGGTAAATAAAATTGCTTGCAAATATTTCACCCCTTAACAAGTGGTATTCTGGATGGTAATATATTCCTCGTGCAAGTCCAAGCCGTCATTGATTAATTTATAAACAATAAATAATAAAAAAACGCTCATTAATTAACCCCTCCTCATGATGGACCTCCTTATGTGCATACGCAGTGAGAAGATATTTGAGGATAACGAAGGGTAGTCAGAGGCTCGTCAAAACTTATGTTTTGAAATATTATTATTCAGCGCATACCCGCGTTTTGTAAATAGAGGTAGTTAGCATTTCACGTGACAGGTTGCAAGCCTATCGTCGCTAATCGATTATTTGAACAGTAACCGATGACATATGCCTTCGAATTTGTGGTTCTAGGTCATGCCGATTTTGCACATGTTATGCGCACATACATTTTTCGATTTGAAAAATCCATTAGTTCACAATCGGGCTCGAACCTACGACCTCCGGATCGGAAGTCTTATCATCCACAATCACCCATATAACTTTCGCGTTTGTTGTATTAAGTAGGTAAGCGTAAGCGTAATATTCTTGCGAGGTTACTTTAGTTCTTTATATTCAAATATCGTTGCATGCCCATTTACGTGGCACTGGTAAAGGCTTACCGCCGGGATTACGCTTACAATATTTTATGGAACTAATTATAAAATGTTAAAGGCAGTCGCCATATTCGATTGTAATTATGTACATCACAATCCACACACAGCAGTGATTGCGTATTTGTCGTTTGTTTTGGGATCAGTTATTGTCAGTCAAGTTGGTGTTTAAGGGTTAAGCGGAAATTAAACTTATTATTTCGTCTTGCTCGTTGGTGATATTTCTCCAGTTTTACACCGTATGAAATAAAGGCATTTTGGTATACGATACAGACTCAAAAATCAAAATGGAAATTTAAAAAAATTCTTCACTTGTGTGATGTTGAACGGTCACTAAACAAGTTGAAGTTTCACTAACTTAATACCTCATCTAGGAAATATAGATCTTCAAGGTAAGTTATGTTTTTCAACTTCGAGACCCATAGCATGATACGTCTGAGGTAGATAGGTTTTATTCGTTTCGTTCGAAATGAATGCAATAAATAAATAATTTCGATGGTGCATCTTTGCGGCTCTTGAAATTAAACTATCCTTTATTTTGATTTGTGTTTCCTTTGAGTATCTAAGGAGTATTTACCATTAATAGTCACTTTATTTATGATCAACTATTTTTATTAAATAAAAAATGCCATCGCGACGACCTCTGTGGGCGAAGGCTCGCCTGAGACGCAGAAGGTTGCGGGTTCGATTCCCGCATCGGGGCAAATGTTTGTAAGATCTGCAAATATTGGTCTCGGGTCTGGGTGTTTTC
Source organism: Perizoma flavofasciatum (assembly GCA_958496245.1). Classification (NCBI taxonomy): domain Eukaryota; kingdom Metazoa; phylum Arthropoda; class Insecta; order Lepidoptera; family Geometridae; genus Perizoma; species Perizoma flavofasciatum. The sequence continues at coordinate 2,566,446 of OY292425.1, read as the reverse complement.
TATGTATAGTATGTATGTATTTACAAAAAAAAGTGTATATAAGTAGTATATCAGTCATGTAGTTTCCATAACACAAGCTTTGCTTACTTTGGGGCTAGATGATGCTGTGTTTTTTTTAATTTTTTTTTATTCTCAATTATTATCACGGCTGAAAGTGCTATCATAACTGGTAACCCCAACGATACAGCAAAAATCGTGGAACTGTATCTTTCCTGTAATAACCCATGTATCTTTGACAGTTTCTTAAACTGCACAAATTGATTCACTACTCCTGGCTCAATTCCAAGTGTTTATTTACCATTTGTGAGCATATGTTATCCTTATAGTTGAAGGACAGTCACGTATTAGAAGTTTTAAGAAGCACATCATATTTTTTAAAGAAAATGATGATTTGGTTGATCTACAACCCAAAATTGTGCTTGTGTTCTCCTATTCGAAAGCGGTTTAAAACAGCAGCTGAAGTTAAATCCTTCATTAGTATGCGTTTAGGGATCACAATAACGTTAATAAAGGTGCTGACAAAAGCTAGTAATGAATACTATAGCGACGAGTGAGTCAGGCTATGGAAGGCCGTTGAGACGAAAGCATATCTGCCATAAAAGGAATTCCAATAACTGGTCGTTCTCGTAACTGTTACTCAGTTATTTGCATCACCTTGCTTTGGAGGGTATCGAGAAACGATACAGTTGTATATATTTATTAGATCTAGTGATGTTAGTTTCCTTCTGCTGCTTGTTTTGGGTATAGTCAATTGGTACCATATCGTTATGATATACTTTTCCATGAGTATCATCTTTTTGGACATTAGTTACGCAATGCGGGAAGCCTCCACCCGATGGACCGATGACATCGGGTTGCAGCAAGTCTGTGGATGGAGATGGCCCAAGATCTTCCGTTATGGCACTGTTTGGGGGAAGCGTATACCCAGCAGTGGACAAGTTCGATTAGTTACGAAGATTGTTTCGACGGCGATCGAAAAGAGCTATTTCTTTTACAGTTCACTTATATACAAAATAAGAACCTTACCAGTTTCGGTTTATAAACTTGACATTGAGTCACATGTTTCGGCAAATCGCTGATTCATTGTGGTTTGGTCAACATTTGCTCCATGTTTTGATTAAACAATTTCAGTAATTATTGTTTTCTAATGGATTGTGCTTTCGTTTTCCACAGTGAGAATTCAAAGCATGTTCTGAATGTGTCAAAACTATAAGGTACTTGAAGAAGACTCACTTCTGTTTTGTTTGGTGTAATTAAAGCATGTAATTAGGTATTCATTGTTGCTAGCTAACTAATTAAACATGCTGCTAATATCTCCAACTCTGATGTATCTAACCGCTGATTCGGTTTCCGGGTTATACTTCCCGCACAATGTTGCTATTTGAGTATTAATTAGTACGGCATGTACTGGTGTTCGAACTGTAGGTATGCATGTATGTCGAACAGTAGTTATAGCTTTTATTTGCACCTTCCTAATGTTCTTGTTGTTTGTTGAAATGTCTCGATGAACGATGAGCTTACATCTAGTCGGTACTGTTTCTTCTATACGTCATTTCAATCGTCTTTTAAATTTGTTGATTGATATATCGATACATAAATTTTACTCATTAGGTCTTCATGTAAAAATCAAATGCTTATAGAGCATTTGATTTTGAAATTTTCAATTTGTGTCGCAGCGCGACATTGATTTCTTTTAGTTTGAAGTCACATTACTATACGCAAATGAAAAGTGCGTGTTTACCCCATCTCTATTTTTGCTTTTCAATCTCAACATGGCCGCGAGTGCATGTTACCGTAAAATCTTACTAATATTATAAACGCGAAAGTTTGTGAGGATGAATGTTTGTTACTCTTTCACGCAAAAACTACTGAACGGATTTTGAAGAAACTTTACAGTAATATAGCTTATACATCAGAATAACACATAGGCTACTTTTTATCCGGGAACCATGCGGGCGAAGCCGTGGGCAGAAGCTAGTGAAAACCTTTGAAGAATTGACATTGACCAAGTCATTTGTCGTCGTTATTGAAGAAATCAGCAAACAACCACGCCCTACAATTTGTGTCAATGTTCTTCCTTTGCCCTTCCAAAAGTTGTCTGTAAGAGATCGCTATTAGTGATAAGACCGTCCATTGTACATCTGCGATTAGCTTGTAATTTGCTCTCTTTGGATTTGTAAGCAACATAATATAATTATGATGTACAATAAAGTGTTATCTATCTATATATTTTCTTCTTTGACGTCAAAATATACACAAGCACATATTCTGAGAACTACCAAACAACAAATTATATAGAGCACCTAATGTCGTGTTCCTAAAACAACTCATGTTACCCGCCCAATTAAAAATTGTCACAACCAAATGGACTCTAAAATAATTTCCCGATCCACTTTCCGTATCTGCTTAGCTTTCCGGGGAGACATTAAAATAAATTGGTTTCACAATGAGACTCGTAGATATTTAGTGTATCGTTAATCGCGTTTATGGATGTTGATACAAAAGTTTCCTGCGTTTGCAGCAGGAGGGGCTGTCGTGTTTGACTTTGAAGCTTCGACGTAAAACATTCCGGAGATCATTAGTAGCTTTGAGACTAGCTATTTATTAATTAACAGTCTACTGTTTGCATAGCGATTTGAAATATAAGCTATTTCTTCAATTCCATTACCCTACGTTTTTCATGTTTTTTCGGTTTTATGTAGACGCGAACCATTTCATACCAAGGTTATTAAGTTAGCAAGTTTATATTTTAAATTAAATTCCCTTGTAGATTATCTCTTATTTAATATGTGTACTTTATCAAAATATACAATCGCGAAGACATTGAAATATATAGGTCGGTCAATGGCTTCAGAATCATTCCTCTAGTGTTCAATTAATTGTCGCAATTGGCACAGTGCCCACTGAGTTTTAGTTTGTGATCCTTTGCATGAGTATGATCATAGATAGATTGGATCAATTGGAACTACTAATCCCTAAATTATACAAGTCGTAGAGATCTTCGTCGTTGAAATTCTTAAATTAGACCATTTTGTTTGATATCTCGATGGCGCGACGGGCTAGAAGCCGGCTGCAAAACAAGAGGAGCGAGTTAGATTCCCGCTGTGATACAAATCTTTGCAAATATGGGCATGGGTGTTGTGGTACCACGGTACCCATAGTTTCTGATACCCACGACACACGGATTTCTAGTGTGGGGCTGGGACTATGTATATGTCTATTAGAAGTTGAAATAGGTAGGCAAATTAATCTACCTGCCCATTCACATATACCTACCTACTTAACTAGAGTGATCTGAGCTAAACTTTATGTTACAGCTTAATCAATGATCTTATTTTAACTGATTGTCGGTTGACGCTGTAGTTAGACTTAATGAAAACTGTAGGAATCAACATATTGCAAGCTTTGAATTTCACATCTCAACATCCTGCTACAAACTAGCAGAGCTAATTGCAAGCTTTGAATTTCACATCTCAACATCCTGCTACAAACTAGCAGAGCTAATTTTTAAAAAACTTAGTCACTCGTGTCAAAAGAACATAATCCAATGAAAGTATGTGAATTCCATTTCCATGCCCATTGTGATAATCGATCATAGAACGAGAGCAATAATAATGTCCGTGGAAACAATGACGTGCAGAGAGAAATTCATCAGCTAGAAGTAGTTGAACTGCGATTAGTCCATAGAAAATCTTTAATTACTCGTTGCTATGACAGGGAGAAAGCTCTAACAGAAGTTTGCCGTAAAGTGTAATCATTTTCTCTACTAAGTTTTATCGATCATAATAATAATAATTTTCAATTGGCTTTGCACCAGATGTTTTTATTCAATTAATGACTACCTATCTCAATAATAATCTTGCATGACATTTTAATGGTAAGATTAAGTATTTCAATTCTAGTAAATTTTATATAGTTATAAATTTGTCATATTTAATAAATCTATAAATTTAATTGTATTTACCTACTTAATGTAAAAAATTGCACGACCAAAATGTCGAATATTGAGAAGCTGACTATACCTATGTAATTATATTAATGTACCTATATTCTTGCAAATAAATATCATTAATTCATTCATTCAATATAATATACTCTTAGTTGACGTAGTGATTGTTGTCGGGTAACGTAATAAGAAGTTGTTTGCGTTAGTTATTGGTCGTTTGTATATGAAAAAGTATACTTCCATTTAATTTGAAACGCATCTCTCATAAAAGATTTCTTTACACTGATTTCCGGAGATTGGTTATTAAATAAAGCAGTGTCTTATCGTCATTGCATTTTGCTTGTGTGCAATGCCCAGTATGCCCAGGCATAATTCTGTTCAAAAACATCTAACACCTAGTTCATAAAATAAACTTAAAAGACAACACAATTACACTCACGTACTTTATACGATTCATCAGTCATCCGGTGGGCATTTTATAAAATCCAACTACACCTACTTAATACTTGCACCTCCTTGCCAAATATGGCAGCTGTCTGATGTGATCCCAACAGTTAAAATAAATGAAACTTACACTTAGTTTTGTCAATGTTTACAGATTAGATAAGAACCTAATAATAACGTACGTATAGTCTAGAGAACACACATATACCGAAACAGAAAAAAATAGACAGGGTACAAACAATAAGTAGATGATATGAATGTTGTCACTTATCACATTTTCTTGACCACATCTCATTTTCTTCAACGAAATTTAGTCTACTATACAACTATTGCTGCTTGACTGTTTGCTAGTACTTTGGGTACTTACTTGATTTTTCTGTTTAATATGAGTTCGGTCTTGATTATTATCATTTCAGCCCGTAATTACCCACTGCTGGGTATATCGGCCTCATTTCGCTTCTGTCATCCTCCACAGTCCTCTGCATCTCGCATCCAAGTATGCCCTGCGACTTAGACTATGTCGTTGACAGTATTGTCGGACTACCTGGATTAGTTCAGCCTGTCCTCGAACACCACTCGGTTAAGGAATCGTCTTTTTTGATATTGATATCAATAACAGTCATATTACATAGTCCTAACCAAAGCTGGCAATAGGATTCCGTGTCGAAGCTGGCTAGATGTTTTGTTCGACATTTAATAGCCATGCCATGCCAGTGGCTACTTCATCCATCGAGCTCTTATTAGAAATAGAGCTGCTAATAGCTTTCTCAGATTCGATTTTAGCGATTTATACCTATTTAGATTTATGACCATTTAAGAATCCATTTAGTGGGAATGTGCTTTTAACTTTCTTCCATGGCCTATATTGGTTTGATCACGCGAAGGCTATTACGAATTGGCCATTTGTCGATTGACCTTGCGTTTGAGGGATGGTCAAGGACAGACAAAATGATGTGTAAGTAGTTTACGAAGGTTCCATTTTGCAGATAAGAAATATAATATACGTAATGTATATCAGTCATGTATCGCATAACACAAGCTCTTACTTGGTCACGTAAAATCTTAAATGTATGAAGGAGGAATGATCTTTACACCTTCGATACAGAGTGGTGGGAGATTTTGAGGGAAGAGATGGTTTGTTAAAGGGATTCGCATGGGACCTTTGTTCAAAATTGGGCTATAAATAGCGACCAACATACCTACATGTTATGTGCAAATTGTAACTACTCATGTAATTCGTGTTTTAGGTCTATTGTGTGTGTGTGTTTTCTATTCAATTATATTTACTTACACAGGTAGAGTAACCTAGGGCAATCTCAATTAAATGCATCACGCCCACGTGAGACCTTCTCTTCTTACGTGCTCTCACAAAACACTACGTACGTGATACAATGTGGTTTCCCAATTGGTCTACGGCAACGTTCATAAAATAATCGATGAAAAACTATGTTGAAAGAAAGAAGTTATTCTCAGTCTATAATATTTTCTACGAATTTGCGAATGGTCGAGAAACTTGTGTGACATCGGTGAACGGCCTCATTAAGTGGCTTCTTCAGCCAAATATTTTTTCCTTTATATTTTTGTCTCCTCTATAGTCTATTATTGGTTTCGTGATAACCGTAATTTATTACATGCAAGCTCTTGGAATTTCTGTTTCGGCCAGATTTTTATTTGTTTTTATAAGTACATATCTTGTTTGTCTGGTCTCATGATTTCCTCCGTGAATTCCATCAACTTTTACGAATAACTTCGAAGGAAATATCTGTTATAGATTATTCATTCAAAATAGAAACAGCTAGCGCTATCTATCCACACAGTAGACAATCTCGTAGAGAACTCGTTGGCTGGCGCTCTACCGCTGTACGCGCCTCTACAAATCAGAATATCGCTTATAAATAGCAAGTTAGTTTCACACTGCGTAACTAGGTGGCGTTTTAGCAACGTCTAATTTCATTCATACGTTTACACTTGTTTATTGTTTTGTTAACAGATGTATGAATACCTTGACTGGGCAACTACTCATTAATTCATTACCCTTTGATATTTCAAATACTCTCAGTTGCTATCAGTTTCTGATCGATACGTCACGGGTGCAATACCCTTGCCTGCATTGCTGAATAGCGACGATTCCCGCCCGCCCACACTGAAACCAATGTCACTACAGATCCTTGAACCTGCGCAGTACATACCGGCTCTTTGCTGCCTCTAGTTTGCTACCTTAAAAACTTGGAAGTTTAAACTCCCAATAGCCTTTTGCCTTTCGAAACTATCTGTCCAGAGTATAATTAAAGTGAAGTAATAATGATATAAACTCCAGAAGCTGTGAAGGTCGAGCGTGAGAAAGCTATTTCCGAAAGAATACTATTTCACTTGATAAGATCAACGCACGGACACAGCAAACAAAGTTTCTCTGCCAATACTAGTTATCCCGATACACAAAACATATGGCGATCGCGCGCATTCCTGAGTACATTCTGGAGCAACACAGTTCTGATTTCTGATTCAAAGTGCAAAGAAAAACTACATAGTTCCTACAAGTCTCTGTCTTTTTAATATCGGTTTGAGAAGGATTCAGTCTCCACAATTACTATGACTGGTGAGTTTATTTTCTTCTATTTTGGTAACCTGGCCTAACTTGTTATGTGTATTTGGGTATAATTATGTTAATTTTAAACGTTTTGATAGGCCGATGACTCGAATTAGGGTTTTAAAACAAGTGTACTTACCGGCTTTTATGGAAACCTTGATGGTCGAATGGTATTTTGTGGTACTATGGAATTTTAGGAGTCAATGTCTTTGTGGTTTTATGAGCTTTTAAGATATCTGCCGAGTTCCTTACATAATGGTGCGATAAGATCTCACAATAAATAAAGCGGTGATCTGTAAACGGTTACCCTCAAATTAACTCTCTGTTAAATCTGTGTCTTTGAACCCAAATGGCTTGCTCTATTTCTTTTCTCATTTCGCTTAATATCTTTAGTTTTGTCACAGATATTATAATACTAGGCCCTGTGTTAATTCTGCCTGCAATTAAAAAATCCAGGAATTGTAGGAGTTGCAAATCTTTTCTTTTGTGACTTGAGGGATAGATGAAAATAATGTTATCTCGTAATTTCTTCGTTGCCTCACTGGTTCTTTCTTGGCCACCCTGTGTTAGGTCAGTGATTTGACCAGGTTGAGGAAGAGGGCCAGTGACCTATGGGGAAATAACCAATGTCGTGGAAGGAATCAATGCGCCTCTTTTCATGCTTTCATCTCGTCATGAAATATAACGACATAGCGTATGCGAGTCACCCATTCACTATCGGCACCTCAGACCCTCAATCACACTGTCAGTAAAACAGGCTTGATGGATCCGCTGTCCCCCCAAGTATGGTCGTGCGCAGTAATCGCTAGAAAACTGTTTCGTTTCTTTTTGTTTGCTTCTGGTCGCCTATTTTGTACATACATCGACAGCGCATTAGTTTAAATGATCAGACCGATATAATAGCATGTGATCATGGTTTTAGCATTTCTATTCGGGAAGCTTTCATTTATCAGAATGGAGCAAAACAGACCAGTCTCTATTATATTTTCTCGTTTATAATTTCCATAATCTATTTTCTATGTTTTCTGTTCGAATAAATTATGATTTCGTATCATTCGATTTAATGCCCTTAAACTTTTAAATGAAAATGTAATAGCACCATTGAGGGTCGGCGACTGCTTGATGGCCTGCATATATATTTATAATCTATTTAGATTATAATGTTTTTATCCATTAAAATTTTCTATATGGAATGGTAGACTTTTATATGCCTGAGTAAATTTTTATCTTGTTGAATTTGTGTGAATATTACAAAAAAATACAGTAGCATATAATAAGAAGTTTTAAAAACCTTTCGGCACAAGTAGTAATCATAACTGTCGTCTCCCTACGTTTAACATAATTAAAAAACAGCATAATTCTCTCCCACTCCATGGAATCTTTCGATGATTTCTGCTTAATTCCTTTCAGAAGGTTACAGAAGAAAGAAGGAAAGATTTGACTATCAGGTTCTTCGGATGGCTGACGAAGTTATTACTAAAGGCTAGCTTTATCTGGTTACGTCTGTACGCACTAAATACGTATTTCAAACGACACGATTGTGCTATAAAAATTTTATAATAAGGGAATTCACGACATAAGTCTGGATTAAAAGTAAATTACCAGCATTTAAAAGATACCTAGCTTGACAAACATTCTGAATACCCTGCGGTTTATGTGAACAATATCCCATTTATAAAATAAAAGCATTAGTAATTTCAATTAGTCGGGTGACATTGCAATGTGTGCTCGATGTTTGCAAACAATTGACCATAAATTGTGGGCTGCATCGCTCTGTATCCTATGGCCAGACAATGGGTGACAAAGAATATCAATTAGTGTAATTTGTTCAAATAAAGCGTATAATGCATCGAACCTTGGATGAATTCAAATTGATTTTAATTTCTTTAGTTTAGTCTAGCCTCTTCATTCACTGGCTGGGTATAGGATGGGTCTATACTCTCTCCTACAATACTCTCTTATCTATTGCCGTTCGACTACCGCTGGCAATGTTGTCCTATCAGCGATGTAATTTTTAAAGAAGCTTCTATTTTCGTTTTTTATGTTTGTAAACAATACATATCCTCTAGTTTTGAGTACTGAACCGTTTTGTTTGAATTTTACCCCAGGATGTGGCCGTTTGAAGTCTTCATATCGCTCTTCATACAATATCATTATAACGTCGAATTCGTCCCATCAATAAGTCCAAGTTACCAAAAGCAGCATAGTCGCACCCACTCGCGACGACCCGGAAGGGATTTAATTATACTCTTATAATTACAAAAGAGACTCCGTCCGTATATAAAATATCTATTGTTTTGGTCGTTTGTTTCGCCACGCTCGATGAACCCGTGCTGACATTGACCAGCGGATTCGTTACGGTTTCTTTGGTTTTGTTATTTATCTGTGCCACTTTGTTTACAATTTTTAGTTAAGGTTGGCTAATTTTACATGCGGCTGTAATGAGTATGCATGGCTATGTAACTTATGTCAAAAAGCTCGTGTTTCAAAAGAGTTACGGTTAATACTGTGCCCATTAATGTATTAATGAAAAGCGTATTAGAAGGTACAATTTCGGGCTACTCACCAATAGGTTCTGTCTGAAAACCAGCGCAGCTTCACATCCTGGTGATGTGGAGTTGCATAATATGCTGAGACAGGACCTATTTGGCCCACGCGTTTCGGAGAGGAATTACCTTCCTTCTATGTACCTTCTTCCTGTATACTCTCTGTAAAATTGTGTGTGTCATATAAATGTATTTTCTTTCTTTCTTCTTTCTTGCATTTCCTGCAACAAAAATAATAATAAGGGGTCAAGATAAATAATACAAATACGAATAGCTAATTTGCAATCGCAAAGATCTGTTAAAGAAAAAGTGAGCTTCCTTTGAACAGGCCTCAATCAGCATGTCAACAGGAACTTTGCATCGTCAGTGGCTAACTGATTAACGCCCTATTTATTCCCTATTTGCAATATTGTTGTCCCATAGAACTGTAGTTGGTCGCGAAGGTAGCATTCCTCCAGACGGCTGTGTCCCGCATTCCCATCCGCGGCGGTTTCCGAGAAGGCGAAGATCCGCTATGATCAGGGCCTGGCTGGTACGCACCACGCGGCCTTCCCTGGAGGCTGTATCGCCCTCCAGCCTACCGGCATGCGGCAGCGTCCGCCGGTCGCCCACGTGCCCTCATTACACACGCGATTCCACACCACAATCAAACCAAGATCATTAGAAGCCGTCCCGCTAGAGCTTAGACACAGCGAGACTTGTCAGTCGCTGCGTCGACATCCATCCGGCAACGCGAGCATGAGCGGTCATGCGGGCACAACCAAATACAAATATTGACAGCTCGAAAAGTTGCGTTTATAAATTCGTACAGTGAGTGCTTCGGTCGCGGTTATTTCGAATCGATTCGCAACGGTTTACGTGTCGAATCGGGTGTGAGACGAATGCGACAATTTGTGTTCGTTAGTGGTGCTGTGTGCTGGCGACCATTTACTCGTGTCCCTTGGCTGTAACAAAACAGTAATTAGAGCGTGAACGTAAAAATAACGCCCACCTGTGATTATGCGCGACGGAAACAAAAATAATGCGGCTAAATATAATGTCAATGTCAAATTTTGTACCTATTGTGTAGGTAATGAAACTGCAGTGCTTAAGCAATGATTGTGCCGCGTCCCGACATAATAAAACATCTGGCGTCAGAAAATGTCAACAATTAATCAAAGAACATGAAGACGCACTGTAGTATTCGACGTCGCAGCTTCAGTGTTAATTGCCTATAAATAAAACGAGGAGATGGCATCGGCCAGTCAGACTGACCCGCAATCGTTTATAGAACTAGGAAGAAAATTTGATTATTCATTCGCTTAGATTTAAGTCTAGGTCCGTATTAATTGGTCGTCTTGCAAACGACAACTACAATCTTAAATTTCCATTTTATAAAAGACGTACTTAAATCGGGTCAATAGAATTATTTGCTTACCGTATAGCTTGAATCCTTAAAGACCTATTCTCTGTACATATTGATTTTTATGCATAATCCTTGAAGATCTGCTCTGTACATATTGATTTGACATCTCATACCATCTCAAAGTTAATATGCATAGCTTCGATAGCATGTCACTCAACTTATGTACGTGTTGTAAATTCTGAAATATCGAGCTGTTGTTATTCATTTCTATCTTCGGTGTAAAATTTTGACGTGGTCATAAGCTGAATTCCAAATGTAATATTCATGGTCTTAGGTTCAGAGTTGTTGAGATATCGAGTTGCGATTATATTTAAAATTTTCCATTTTCTTTCTATAGTTATCTGATGAACTATTGAAGCATATCGTCTGAGTACTTTTTGCGTTCGTAACATTCTCACTTCTCAGAAACGTTGCCTGCGTTTTTATCTGTTTTAGCAATACTTCGTTCCAAAAGCCTTAAAAGGATCACGACAAATTGGTTCATGGTTACTATTGAGGTACTAAGGCGTTCCAGTTGCCAATTGTCAAAGTGTATATTTCACAACAAGTGTAGCATTAATAGAATAAGATGTCAAACATAATAATAGCTCTGTGGTTATATGAGTTTTCGTTTAACTGACTTGCAATTATGAAATTACTTCTGCCCGCGGCTTCGCCGGCGTGGTATGTTGATAAAAATCGCGTATGATCGTCTCCAGGCTTCAAACTATGTCCACCAACTTTTGAGTGAATCGAACCAAGGATTACAATTTTCCATACAAAGTTTAGAACTCAATTGCACACCCCCAAAGTGTAGTTTTGAAAAAATAAAAAATACGTGTTTTATTATTTATTTTCAAGTTTATTTGTACCGAGTTTTGAGCGAATCAAACCAAAGAATATTTATTCCATATAAATTTTACCACCCTGTTTAACCCCCTTAGGGGTTGATTTTGTGTGAATGTTTGTTACCACGTATGTGGTAACAAACATTCACACACACATACTTTCGCATTTATCATATTATAGTAGGATGGTTCCAAATTCTCGAAGCCCGATCGTTCTATAATTTATGGAGTAGCTTTTAAAGGTGTTTCTTTCATATTAGCATGTGGGTGATTAATCCGATCACCGTCATTACGATCAGGCTCTATAACAGCTTGAGACATGAGTACACAGCCAGAAGCTCTTTAGATCACCCGCAAATTTCTTTCGGTTTCCGCACATTACACCCAAGAGGCGTCTCGGACAAGACCACGTGGGGTCGGGGTGACCCGTGTTATTTCTCACTCATTTTGAACCTAACCTACTCAAGTCGGCTTTAGATCACTCGCGAATTTCTTCCGGCTTCCGCACATTACACCCAAGAGGCGTCTCGGACAAGACCACGTGGAGTCGGGGTGACCCGTGTTAGTTCTCACTCACTTTTAAACCTAACCTACTCAAGTCGGCTTTAGATCACCCGCGAATTTCTTCCGGCTTCCGCACATTACACCCAAGAGGCGTCACGCACGAGACCACGTGGGGTCATGGTAACCGGTATCAGTTCTGTCACTCATTTTGAACCTAACATACTCAAGTCGGGTGCTCCGTGTCACAATCCGATTTTTATTATGTCATTTTGTTCTTTAGACTATTATGCTTCGTAGCCAATATTCGTTTTAACTGTTCTGAGTTATGTGTTTTCAAATTTTGAAATTCTAAATTTATGTCAAATGAAATTATAAGTTTTAAAACATTAGATTTTTTTAATTTACTAATATTTAATGTATGAATTCACAACTAGACTATTTAAAAGTTATATATTTTGATGGTACCCATCTGAACTAAATACTTAAGTAAACGACTCAAATTAAAATTAATTAAAGATTAGATTCAGTATCAGGTATCTTCGAATGACGAAGATGCGCTGTCGTTGCTTCTTCACCCACTCCTACATATTTTTGTGTTTCTTTTATATTGTGTACATTAAATAAATTAGAAATCTATCTATATAAATAAATATATCTATATCTAGAAGGTTACGTCATTTTCAGTTTTTATGTGCAAGTCTTTACGGTAAAATTTAATCAATTTAATACTTAAAGTGTCTAGTTAATTAGATATAGTAAATTGTTTACCACTGAAATCGTCCTCTATAAAACTTTATAGTTTCTTGTCGTGTCTTATTACTGGAGGCTACGCCACGGCCTTCGATTCTGCCATCAGCTCCACCCACGGATGGGCTCGCCCACGTAGTGCTGACCTGCTGGCCTAGAACAATCAGTATATTGACACTTTTGTATCAAACTCATACTTTCTAGCGATTTATGTTTTTATGGCGATTTGCAGAAGCTAGCAATAACAATGACCTCTGGCGAAGCACTTTCCTTATAGATATATCATGATACACGCACAAAATAATCTTACCACCTAAACTCGATATTTGTATGCTTGAAAGTTGATTATGGTGATCATCTTTACTAATATTATAAAGAGGAAAGATTTTTCTGATTGGTTGTTTGTAACGGAGTAAAATAGACTCCGAGACTACTGGACCGATTTTAACCATTTTTCCACGAATAGAAAGCTAAATTATCAGGAAGTAACATAGGCTATAATTTATTTTCAAAAATTAGAGATCCTTAAGAAAGTTGTAATAATGTAACCTAAAGTAGCAAAATTTTGCCTATAAAGTTTGGCGTGCGCTGAGAAAACTATTGATGATACGTAAAAATTATGTACTACATGATTAAAGAACTCATTATTACCTACAAAAAAATCGTCGAGGAAATAAATCGAACTATCATAGTTAAGTCACAATAGCAGCTTTTGTGATCTAAAAATTAAATAGATCGCCGGTAGAAACAAAAGTTGTTTATATTCGTATCGTAGAATTAATTCTTATTCAAATAACAGTTTTATCATCAAGGGTATTTATGTAGCAGTAAAATACTTTTTAATTCATTCGAATCGGACATTTTATTTCGAAGTTATCACGAGTATAAATAAAATCGAAACTTACGCGGGTGAAACCGCGGGGCGCAGCTAGTATATTATAAAACATATTTGTTATTCGCAATAAATTATTTGATTTGAAAGTATCCGCAATCGTAGAACATAATGATACGTATATTTTTTTACGTTTTCTATTACCCTGTTGTTTTTCTATTTTGATGCGGTAAATACTAAGTATTTGTTTATTTTTTTCTTACTATATTTTATATAATATCCTATTAATATTATAAACGCGAAAGTTTGTTAGGATGGATGTTTGTTACTCCTTCACGCAAAAACTACAAAACTGATTTTGATGAAACTTTACAGTAATATAGCTTAAATACATCAGGATAACACTGGCTACTTTTTATCCGGGTAACACGCGGGCGAAGCAAAAGCTAGTAAACTTATAAAACGCAAACATATTATAGGCATTATTTAAAACTTCTAGTTAATGATATTTTGTAATTTCCCTCAGCCCATTTAAAAGTTGAGCAATGACATCAAAGCGTAAATTATGCGCAGTTTGCGTAATTATGAACATTAAAGTCGTTTACTGCGCGTCCCAATTACTATCCCGTGGCTGTAGTCAATGGATCATTATTTTGCAATCGGCGTACCCTCGGAAACACTAACGAGGAGTAAGGCCACTGTCCACCAAAGCGTCGCCACTTCTGCATTTTTTATATCACCAAGGTTGTAAATCGGCATACGGTTCACGTTGGTAATCGGTTACCGTAGCCTATGGACGCTTGTAACCACCAGAGAAACCACACCGCGCGCTGCCGACCCTCGTTAAATCCATCCAGTCAAACTAGAGTTTATCGTTTTTGGTAAAAATGATCGGCAGGTCACAAAAAGCGTAAGTGGTAGAAAAGTTGGACACACATTGGAAACGAATATCCAAATTATTATTTTTTAGCGTGATCATTCGCAGATCGTCTCACAAGTCGCAAGTCGTCTCACGTGATCTCATTCATTGCCGTAAATAAAATGTATCATGTATATGTTGGCATGCTTTAGCAGACAGCGGGCCCAACGACGTATACTTATATCCAAAGCATCTTCTAGAAATAAACGCACAGTTAACGCGGTTGTAAGTTGAGTACGTGAACGAGCACGTCAAAGAAGGTTTATATTGTTTACTCGCGTTCGCAAGTCGTCACGCACGTCCACGTTCTGAGCGGCCATTGTAGGGCGCCGCCCGCCCACGTCTCGCCACAAACGGGAGCTTATGTAACTCGGCCCTACGTTTCTCATTATCAGTTGGTTAATGAAGTTAGTTCTCTATCAGTTGCGAAACATGCACCGGCGGAAATGACCACCTGACGGGAATAGCACGTCTCGCGTAACTGTCGCCAGCCACAGTGTGTCGCTATCACCGTCTGCGCCCGCGTCGCCGATAACCCAGCATCACGCCTAAAATAACCAGTCTACTCCTAGCCGTGGTCCGACCACGACTGTCTGTGTTACAACCCGTTCCGGCTTATATACTGAGGGATGGCTTCCGTGCGCACGCGCTCCGCATCCCCCAAGTCTGTCTCGTTCTCCCCCGTTTTGGAGAGGAAGTACAGCGCTGATCGGGGACCGCGTGATCCCCCGGAGCTGAGGTCTTCGGAATGGAAGAAGTATTTCACAGATTTCAGTGCATACCTTGGTAAGTTCCATAATCGAACAATAGAGGCATGATGATTTGAAGTAATTCGTGAATCATGTAATTGTGCGGCCTTGCGCTATATTGGTAACACGTTAGTGGGCCGTTTGGGATTGACACGGTAAACAAACCTTGCGCAACTGCGCGGAATGTTTTATTGAGCTTTTTGCTTTAACCCAGCTCCTAAGCTCACACTATTTAGTCAAGTATCCCTTTTGAAATCATCGTATGCCCTCAAAAGTAATTTCGTACCTGTCAAAAGAAACATTGGCTTATCTATGGAAATTAATTTTAAATTCTCAGTTGTCCATTTAATATTAGCGATCAGGTTACCCAAAACATGTTCACATGTTTGAAAACAAGCTTTTCCTTTCATGTAGGTAGTCTCCATAGATCAGGTCTCTGATAAGCCGAACCGAAGTATTTGCTATCTTATAGAAAATAAAATGAAATATTTATAATTACATAAAATAGGATGGTTTATAATTCTGGTAATGTGTAATCTATAATGATATCTAGTTTTACTTCAAACATACTTACCTACTGTGTTTGTAATTGTTGCAATTTATAACAAAGCTATTAAGATTGAGAACAGCGCTATGCTATATCAGTTCTAAAGTGTCAACTGACCGTCTCCAGATAACCTTGTGGTTTGAACCGCAAATTATAATATCTTTTAATTTGTTGTACTGCATTGTTTACAATTCACAAGTGATAATGATCATCGTTTTGATCACCAAATTAATACCTCCTTTCTCTCCTTCGTCTTTATTCTTTTAATGAGGAAGTTTTTACTAGAAAGGACACAGATGGTCTACACCTGAAATATAAAGTGCTCGCGGAGATATAAGATAGTGGATTGTAAAGATCCTTGACCCTTTGGCATGCACCAAAATGACGGAAATTGAAAATAATAACAAAAAAATAACTGGAAAACGAATGCCTTATTTTAGATGAAATATAAAAAAATTGTGGTGGAATATTTATTTGATTTTTAAACTAGCAAGTTGATTACAATAATGACCTGCGAAATTTATAACCTTATAAAAAACGATGTGTTATAACCTTATAAAGAAAGTGACGAAAGTTTGCCTCATACAAATCAAACTGTTTTAAAATGATAAATATCTGTTGTAATTATTTTTTTGAAATTTTAACTCAAAATATGGTCTGGCTTTTGTTGCGTCTTCAATATCGAATTCATTTCTCTATCCAGATCTGCCAGAATGATCATAACTATGTTTCTGTTATAAAATAATTATTAATATTTAATTGCCATATCATCTTCAAGAAATCACAGAGCAACGGATGTGATTCATTCACGTAGCGTTTAATAAATGACTGGCGCCTTTTATTTCTACTTCATTCATGTCACCAGTTGCGTGCTATCGTGAAACTGAAAGGCGTTTACAAACTTTCAAAATCTATAAGTTTCTAGCTTTCAATATATCTTTCGGCTTGGACCTTTTTTATGTTCGTCCGAAATCGTTTCCCCGACCTGGTTTTCACCATCAAAATTAACAAGTGTTCAGGTTAGATTTCGCACAAACAATCTATTCATAAAGAGTTCTACAGCGACCCTGATCTATTTATCGATGACGTCTTTCTGATCTTTCTGAAATAGAATTGATCTGGTGGAGCTTTGAATTTGATTAAAAATATGATTTTCATAAACGAGCGTTTCTTCTCTAGTCTTAAATAAAACTTTGCAATATTTCAATTAAATATGTTAAGTGGTCTTAGAACAATTCAGTTTCAATTAAAGTAGGTACGTGTTTCACCTGGTCGTATGTACACGATATTTTTCTGTGGATAAGTTCGGTCTCTTATTTGTGTTACAACTTACAGTCATAATTTATGTTGCCTGAACAACAGCTCTAGAATTCTCTTGTTCTGAGTTCCTTTACAGATTATATTTATTATCATTAATACTAACCTATAATTGCATCACACGTTTGTTTAGAAAATTCGATGAAAAATTGAATGGATAAAATGTCGTCACAAATTTTATTTATCTTCCTCTGTCAATTGGATTGATGGATTGATTTTTTATATTCTGTACCACAAGGTAAAGCATAAAATTTTTCAAGCTTTTTAAGCATTATACGTTCAACGGTAAAAAACTTCATCGTCAGAATCGTCCAATGATGCCCTAAGAAATTTGTTATCACTTATTCGGCGTCAGCTTTCACTGATGGCTTGATAGCATTAAAACACTGCTGTTAGTTGCACGATCAATGGTTCAGATTTTGCTAGTTCAAGATTGCCATATCGCACAAAAAACAAAAACCGTTTGCGGTTGCATCTTATAAAAAAAGCAGTATAATTTGGTGTTTCATCGGTTTCAAAGGATCAGGAAACAATGTGTTATTGAACAATGTGTTTAATTTTTGCGGTGCACACTCGAGTTAGATGAATCAGACAGTCTCAGTACTGCATCAGCCCATAAGAGTGCCGCCCGCGCCTCATTACTCGTCCTAACGCAGATATATTTAAATTTAGAATCCCTTCCTTTGCCCTTGCATCGGATTCTATATTTCTGTTTTATTTTTATTGTGTTTCTTGCAAATACTCGACTGCCAGTTTCCTTTTAAGCATTCACTTTGCTCGGTGTGTTGTGTGGTTAGATATTCTATTAGCACCATGGCCAGATATTCTAGGACACATTATTTCGTAAACGAGGATATCTACGGGAAAATAATGAAAACAACGCCGAGACAATACCCATCAGAGAACATATCAAAAACATCAAGAGTAACATCAGATCCTCCTGAATCTGACTACGCTACCATCTATGAAGCTGTCCATGGAATAGGTAACAAAAAGTTTAAAAAATATATTTTAACTGTCTAGGTTCCTAAAGAAAAGAAAGAAAGAAATAATATTTTTATTTGAACCCAAAAACACAAACATGGTAAAAAACTGGGAAAGAATTAGCTTATAGAAAATGTGTTGCTTGGGGGTCAAAATAAAAGAAGTTCATCCATATTATATGTCCAGCATTATCATTATTATATTATTTATACGCGACCTGTAACGGATGTACTAATTTTATCACATCTTGATTACATTAAGCATTTATAATGCCTCCTTATACAAAACCTCTTATCGCTATCATGAGGCTTGCACATTTGATGATAAAGTATTATGGCATTTATTTCGTTATCAATAAGGTCTGTCTACTCTATGAATGGGAAGGCTTAAGGAGGCAATGAACCTTCCCAAAAGCAAACTAGTTCTTGACAAACGAGTATTGGAAAGGATACATATACTCACATTGTGCGAATATCAATTGTTGATCAACAAAAGGCCATTCGATTCTAATGCGATGTTTGGATCACCACAGTCATAAATATAATGACATTCCCTTGTCAATACATCTATGAAAATCTTATGTATGTTCACAAAAATATTAATTAGTTTAAGAAAAAAGCGATTATCACAATGTTCATACTAGAAATAAAGATAAACTCGCTGTTGCCACTTGTAGACTCCATAAAGTTATTAAATCGTTTAAAGGGCACGGTGTACGCTTTTTATAACAAAATCCCAAGAGATATGCAAAAAATATCAATTAACAAATTAAAGACGTAATTAAAGAAAAACTTAATAAAATATCTGATTATTTAGATGACAAAACTCTTGGGATTGAAAATGCTCCAACTCGAACCTATTGTTTTGTAATAGGATCATTAAAAAGAATAACCAGTCTTGTTTTCTTGCCTTTCTTTCCTGCCTTGGTCGCGGAGGAACAGGCAGTAGATAAAAACCGACGTTTCAAAGTGATCCTTGTGATTTTATTGAATAAATGAATTTTGACTTTGACTTATAAATTACATTCAGAACCACTACAGAATTAGTGATCAATAATCAAAACTCCATCATAAAACTTACCTGGTCATCATATTAATTTGTCACCTGTAAATTGAATAATGTATCTTGCTAAAATGGGTGACAGAGTGACTTGACAAATACCACTTTCTGTAGGCGTAAACGCATGCGAAAAGATTGAATTGTATGAAAATTACTTTAGCTATGTGGAAATGTCACTACTGCCAAATTTAACCTTGACAAATTTGCGTTAACGTGAAAGGAAAACTAAGCGTGATGTATTTGTCTAGACACCCAGGTCAAGGATTGAAAATCTAACTGCAGCGGGGAAGTAGAAGCTTGTATGAAAAAACCTGACCTGACGATTTCGGTGGCGTGACGGGCGAGCCAGCTTCGACCCAAGAGGGTTCGATTCCTGCTGCGGGACAAATGTTTACATGTTCTGCAGATATTTGTTCCAGGCTTGGGTGTTGTCGCAGTGATACAGGGAATCCTAGTGTAGAGTCAGGATTATTTATGTGTCGGTTGGCTGTAAAAAACGCGGACAAAGTCTCTACAATAGGTTAAAGAGTTATTCGATATATTGAGTAACAACAAGCATTAACTAGCAGATCCGCTTGTAAATGAGAATAATGTCACTGAATAAACTCACGAGGTCTGTTCGTTAAGTAAACATATACCTACTTATATTATTTTCTTTTTAAACGATAATCTCAATAATTATTCACTTAAGTTAACTCTACTATCTGAACGTCATAAACCTTATTTTTTTACCTATAATACATGCTAATGAATGATTAGAAATAAAACGATAGCTAGCTACAATATTTTTTCTCATTCCTATTAAAATAAGCCAGTGAATACAATATCTTCTGGTCCTTTGATTCTGAACCACTATGTTTTTGATGCCTTTGATACTCTTTGTTTGTCTATAGGTATAGTCTTCGAAAAGGGGGGAAAATTTCTTACGAATTGGCTTCTAGTCAAACTGGACTGCCACAGATAAAACAAAAACCCCTCTAGACTGCAACGGCTTATCCGATTGAAATCCAGTTTTTTTATCGATTTGAATGACTTTTAGGATCGTTCTTAAATAGGTTTTAAGGCAACAAGTCACTTAGAGGCGCTGCAATTAACGATGGAAAACAAGCCGTTGATTTTTAAGTTTAGTTTAGTTAAAATTAATATTATGGTAATTTTAACTATGTATAATTTGTATGTATTTACAACAAAAAAAAGCTAGATGATGCTGTGTGAAAAATGTCCAGCATTATTTTATTTTATTTATTATACTCAATACTCAATACATTTATTGCTTTCACATGGTAGGTACATAGATGGTGTTTATAGGAAGGTATCTCACATGAACCCTATCTAAGGGTATAGCAACAGATAGGTAGGCAGGCCGAAGTTTTGTGTAAACAAAAAAAAAAACTAGTAGCTATAATAAAATAAAGTCAAGGTAGGCAAAGTATCAAGCATTTGGAATAACACAATTAGGTAAGTAGGTTTAGTCTTCTATCGTTATCAAGTATAGAAAAAACTTTAAACATAAAATTGTTGCGTGACATTGCTTGACTAACTGACTGATTGCCTGCCTGTCTGGCCGGACTGACTGACAGACAATCAACACAGAACCCAAACTGTAAGTCCTAGAGATCGGAAATGAGAAGGCTATGTTCCTTTAGTTTGTAGCAGTTTGTGGTGCACTAAGGATTTTCCGAAATTTCACCTCTGGATGGTGCAGCGGAAAGATGATGTTTGTATGCAAAAAGTCAACGCGGACGAAGTCGCGGGGCGTTCCGCTAGTGTTGCCATTGCCACTTCTATAGCTTTTTATTTTCCAATTTCAGATGCCCTGCTCGCCGACCTTCAGAACTCCATAAACCCTGGCGCTCGCGTCGGCAGCCCGGGCGGACGAACCAGCTCACCTGGTGGCCGGACCGCTTCTCCGGGCAGGACTGGTTCACCGCTCGGCAGAGGAGCTTCACCCGGCCGGCTGAGCTCGCCGGGAGGCAGCCTCTCCCCTACATCGACCGGATACGGATCCATCAACGGCTCCAGGAATATCTCATCGGATTACGCGAAACCGGCTTCGGTGAGTGTTTGACAAGGTCCCAACCACAACAACTACTTTCTGTTGGGGTTAACGCCAAAGATTGAATCGTATGGAAATTACATTAGCTTGTGAAATGTCACGTGACTGCTGCCAAGATTTTCCTTGACAAATTTGCGTTCGCGTGAAAGAAAAACTAAGTGTGAGGTTTTCGTCTAGATACCCTGGTTATCAATGTCCTTCACTTCTAGAACTTGGAAAGGGGACGCTCTTCATTGTTTTAATACAAATAAGGTGTTAAACGCGGTTCAGCCTGGCTGAGGCTGGTGTAGGGCCGTGAGGAGTGGCGCAGAGAAAGGGAGGCCTCAGCAGTGCTGTGGATAATGATGATGATGAAAGGGGCAAATATTCATACGGCCTCACCTGTTGAAGCGGTTACCGTAACTTATGGACGCTTGCAACTCCAGAGCTCTTGCAACTCGCTCGTTGCCGTCCCTGAGACATAACAGAGTCTAGATTTTTAATAATTAGAAGTTTTGGAAACTTCGATTCTGGCAAGTTAACCGTAAATACCTCGTGTGTTCATAAGTTTTGAGACGAACTTATTTAATTAATTTAAAAAGAAAGTAATTCATGCAACCTTTTTTAAACTTTTAAAATTTTAAATTTCGAATGTTTTGAATCAGAAAAAATATACATTTGAATATTTGTTTCATTCTCCGTGAAAATGGCGCCAACAAAAGATTTGCGTGCGACTGTAATTTCACTGTTTCAAGCAGGAAAAAAACCAATGCAAGTTTTTAGTGAAATCCAAAGTTTGGGATGTAGTCGGAACTTTGTGTATTATACCATAAAGAGGTACAAGGAGACCGGCTCTTTAGAAGACCGTGGAAGATGTGGCCACCCGCGGTCTGTAAGGACGCCCGCCAACATCAAAGTAATCAGAGAGCGAATTCGTCGCAACCCTTGCCGGACTCAAAAGAAATTAGCTCTGCAGACCAACATTTCGCGAATATCGGTGAACAGGATACTTAAATATGATCTTAAACTAAAGGCCTACAGTCGAAGGAAAGTGCATTATTTAAACGAGCGTCTTCGTAAATTGCGACTGGAACGATGTCGGAACCTATTGAAGAGACACGATCCAAAAAATATCCTGTTTACCGATGAAAAGATCTTCACGGTGGAAGAAAAGTTTAACCGGCAGAACAATAAGGTTTACGCCAGAAGTTCAAAGGACGTCCAGCCATCTGTACGCAATGTCCAGCGCACTCATCATCCAGCAAGTGTGATGGTTTTGTAGGGTGTTTCCTACGAGGGGGTCACTTCGCTGCATTTTTGCCAGCAAGGCGTCAAGGTGAAGGCACAAAATTACCAAACCGACATATTGGAAGCGGTGGTTAAACCATTAAATGATACGCTATTCGCTGGAAAATACTGGGTTTTCCAACAGGACTCTGCTCCCTCCCATAAAGCTAAGACTACCCAACGTTGGCTGGAGGCCAATTTGCCAGGCTTCATTCGGAGCGCAGATTGGCCCTCGTCAAGCCCTGACTTGAATCCTTTGGATTATTCTTTATAGACGGAATTGGAGCTGAGGGCATGCAGAAAGTCTCACCCAAACCTGGATTCTCTCAAGCGAGCCCTTATTAAAGAATCGAAACGGATTCCCATTGAAAAGATTCGTGCCGCCATAGATGAATGGCGCACGCGTTTG
The DNA here is from genome assembly GCA_958496245.1 of Perizoma flavofasciatum. Taxonomy (NCBI): domain Eukaryota; kingdom Metazoa; phylum Arthropoda; class Insecta; order Lepidoptera; family Geometridae; genus Perizoma; species Perizoma flavofasciatum. Next base: position 2,543,302 of record OY292425.1, on the reverse strand, counting down.
AAGGCCTGCATTGAATGCAAAGGCGGCCATTTTGAATGATTTATTTTTAAATACAGATCTAGATGTCAGTAGTTTTAATTTTAATATCCAATAAATGAATACTCAACTTAGCTCCAAAAATATTTTAGTTTTACTGTGTCTCAAGACTTATGAACACACGAGGTAAATAATGCTGGACAGTTTCACACATCATCTATCTAGCCCGAAAGTAAGCAGAGCGTGTGTTATGGGAACTACATGATTGATATACTATATAGAGGTATATATATTTTTGAATACTTACAAATAATACATAGAAAACACCCAGATCCCGAAAAAAATATTTGCAGATACAAACATTTGTCCCGCGGCGGGAATCGAACACGCAACCTTCTGCGTCTCAGGCGGGCCTTCACCCACTGCGTCACAGAGATCGTCAAATCTTGTTACCATTATATCGTTTCCATAGCTAGTGCAATGACGGGACGATCATGGACGATCTTTTCTTATCTTGTGCAAAACTTGAAGATAAAGGTACTTCTTTGACTTAAACTTGACATTCTGAACTATGTAGGTATGTTATCACGAAGATTGTGGTCAAGGCGTTACTAAGATAATGGCATGCAATTTGAGATCGTTTTCAGTTTCAATCTTAATTGCTATAAAGTATATAAGTAATATCAGTCATGTAGTTCAATAACACAAGTTCTGCTTAGTTTGGGGCTAGATGATGCTGTGTGAAAATGTCCAGCATTATTTATTACTAGGTGTGTCAGAGGTCGTCTCTGACCGACCTATCGCGCGCTTGCCCGTTGCATCTCCCGTGTTATTACTTCTTGTGCTCGGCTTCTAAGGGTCGCAGCGTGATGTTAAATAGCTTATAACCGTCCTCATGAATTAGGCTATCAAATTCAAGAAAGATTTGTTCAAATCCGACTGTTAGGTCCAGAGATTAGCGCGTTCTAACAAAAAACAACTCTACAGTTTTATTATTAGTATAAATTATATTAGGTATATCGTGAAATGATTCAATAAGCCTCTCATTGAAGAGGCAAAGAAATCAATTGAATGCCTCCCACACCGCAATTTTCTTAGCTTGGTTTGTCCATCCTCATTATTCGGACAGTTTCAAGTAAATGAGGATTTCCTTTTTTATACATACAACTATGCAAGTAGGTATGGTATTTACTAATAATACAAATGAAACAACTAGCTTTCTAAAGGCCATTGCAAACGATCTATAGATAGGTCAACTGATCCATATCATTACTCACTACCAGACGGAAGCGTTCCCAAAATGCTGGCTGCATTGCCACGCTGAATGACAATGCTAATGTATTGACCCAGATAAGAAACAGCTCTCTGGTCACGAGATCGAGGTGGGGAACCAATAAATGTAGGATTTTATTCGGCTGTACGCCTTTTCTGCACACGTTTTCAAACAGTGGAAAATTCTACATCACTATACATTTATGAAGTGGTAATTTTTGTGCGAAACAACCTCCATCGTTTTGACCTGTACACTAGCAGTCGCAGGGAGGGCACTCTACACCATCAGCCATGTAAAACGGCATTATTGCGGCGGATTGTGTTCGCCATGCCGCCTATTATATATAACCATTTCCCTTTGTTAATACGTGCCGTTCATAGTTTGACTGGATTTAAAAATTTGCTAACTAATCTATTAGAAGATAAAGCTTATTTTTCTGTTGACGAGTTTCTTAACGATACATTTTAACATATTCATTTATTAATTTTTATTTTATTTTAATTCGATTTATACAGTCATTTATTAAGTATCGTTAGTTTAAAAAATAATAATAATTTTATGTATTTTCATTTATAAATTATGAATTAAATTTCAAAAATATATATTCAAATTATTATTTTAATAGTTACAATTTTGCATGTTTTTAAATTAGATTATGGAGGACACAACATTATTTTATAACATCATATATTGCACCCATTTTCGCAAATAAAAAAAATCTATTTCTATTTCGACCAGCCCTGAAATAAATTTGAATACGCGAAGGGCCCGTTTTCCCACTGATACAGAGTCTCCTTATTGTATTCTCTCTAGTCTACGTAGTCTATGGGCAATACTAAAATTATTCTCTAAATTGTCGAGATGCTCTGGTTCTTTTCGCGTTGTGGTATTTCCTTGTTCTGAATACTTAGCTGATATGAATATTAACTAGTACTTACTAGTTGCATACTTATGCAACGTTTTCCTTATTATAGTATTTACGCGTTGCAGTTGTCATGCCTTATATGTTGTGCATTCAGTTCTATTTTCTATGATGTTGGGATTTGTATGATTTTCCCTGAGTATTGCTACATCTGCATAGCATATAGTATGTTTTAATCATTTTTTCTAATTCTTGAGGAAGGTTATAAGCTATTTAACATCACGCTACGACCCTCAGAAGCCGAGAAAAAGAAATAAAAGCGCGGACGGGCGATGGCTGGTGGGCCAAGGGCGGTTATTTAACCATCCAGTTATTTAACCTACGATTTGTAATAACGTCTTTTAGGGAATTGTAACATCAACGTTAGGATAGTTGTCTTTACAAGCTTTTTATTTAACTTGCCGCGCTAGTTAATATACAGGGTGTAATAAGACTACTCCCGAAAACTTCGGAAGGTGAAAGTACCCATCAATACGAACAACTTTTACTACGGAACCAACACTGTGAACGCGAAAAAAAAATCAGCTTTTCCATACATTTCAGCCAAGTAGGTATTGAACTTTAGTATGGAACAGCCGATTTTTTTTCGCGTTCACAGTATTGGTTCCGTAGTAAAAGTTGTTCATATTGATGGGTACTTTCACTCCCCGAACTTTTTGGGAGTAGTCTTATTACACGCGGTATATGGGTCAAATCTTGGAACTGAATTTTAAACCACTTTTATATCCAACCGTTTTGCATACACGTTGGTTCGGATTACAATGCATGGTTAGCTAAGTGACATCATTTTAAATCCAATATGGCAGACTTCCAAAGATGGCGGACCAATTATCTTTTATACACCCCCATGATTATGATAGGCAACCAAATGAAAGGGTTTACTGGGATAAATGCGAAGATTGATTATAGAAAGTTTTTTTTATTAATATTTATTTGATATATTAGTAGTGATATACTTAGTTAGGATGGGTATTTCGTCAATCGTCATTTGTTTTTCCCCTGTATCGTGGACCTTTGTCACGTCTTACGTTTCGAGCTTAGTACATGGGGTTACTCATCAAGCTGTGGTTTAGACGCCTTGTTACATAATGTAGTTCAGAAAGACCAATCTATGGTAAGTGTTTCATGCGTGGCTAAATATCGTCTTCAAACAATAGGTACATACTTGTTTGTTTTGTAACAAACTAACATGTGTATACTTACATTGCTTGCCTCAAATGAGCGTAAATTCCCTACCTTAATTAAAAATTCCCTATCTACAAATAGACATAGACATATCATTATTTGCCACCACAATACACACAATATAAAATTAAATAAGTACAAAATCATCAGTTACACTATAAAAATAGGAACAATACGTTGAAAAAAAAAATAACATTATTTTAAAAATATAAATAAGTAGGTGACCAATGTGTGCTGCAGTAGCAAATTGGCCTAGGCTCAGCATAATGCCGAATGTTGTGAAGGCGCTGTTATTCTGCCTAGACCAGGACAAGAACAACCACAGGATCCTGCTATTACAAACGATTAAATAGAAGAAAAAAATAATATTTTAGTGCATAAATAATAACACAAAGGACATAAATAAAAAAGAGCATATAAATACATTTTTAAAACCTCATCTCATAAAACATAGTCGAGATATAACGGAACTGGTTTAATCTAAAGGATAATGGTATGTAACAGATAAACGCCGATTATCTTTGGGATTAGTGTTTAGTAAAGACAATAAGCGCCACCTAGTCGTTGTATGTGTAACTACTACAAGATTAGTATTTTGTGTTATTTGGAGTTGGACCACTTCCAAGAAAACACTATTCAGTTTGAGCAGAGATGTCGCTGTAAACTTTCATGAAATTAATGTTCCCGATTTTATCTCATCGATTTTATAATCAGACTAGTTTCGTAGTAGCCCATCATAATATGCGGACTTAGATGGTTTTTTTTTTGTTTTACACAACTAACAACTTCATATAAGTAATTTTAATATTTCGCAAACGGATCCCTGAATCGCAAAATGGTTTTCACATATCCGCAATATTTTACGTATCCAACCTATCCACGTCACATGTAGGGGAGGTAGGTACCCTAAAAAAATGTTTCTTAAGATTTTTACCACTTTGTCGGCTTGATTAATATATATGTATACCCATGCCAAATTACAGCTTTCTAGTACCTAGAGGCTCTGAGCTAAGCCGCGGACAGACAAAAAGACAGACAGATAGAGAGAGAGAGACAGACAGACGGACATGGCCAATCTATTAGGGTTCCTTATTGACTACGGAAACCCTAAAAACGAAGTAGGTAGATAACTAACGGCATAAATACGGTAAACGGTATAACTGATTTTCGAAAACCACTTGTGAGGAGTTTATGGATTAAGGCGTTTATTTCCATAAAGACTTGAGAGAGGTTAGTCTTCATGGAAGTAAACGTATTATTATTTATTTAATCATAAACATTTTTAAATAACATCATCATCACTTTTGGACGTAGACATTCCACATTCAATGATGACAAATAATTGTGAGCCCTCGTCTCCATCCATCGACATAATTACAATGTCAAGTATTTTTGTGCGTATTCTTTCGTTCGTCGTGTCTTGATCCCTAATCACTATATCATTAGGGTAGGTACTGACCTGAGAGTTGTGGTATGGAGGCCCTGATAAGGGCCTAGTGTCCTATAGCTATATAACCAATCAATGTGATGAAAAGATTCAGTGTGCCTCGAAAGTATTAATAGGATATTGCATTCCAAACCGCTCCCTTCAAATAAGAAGAGTTGCTCAAACGATCTTTACAAAATCTGATTGTTTAGACACGGTAACATTTTTAAAACAGTTCTCTCATCATCTAGTCATCACAAACATACTATGATTTATTACATCCACGAAATGGCGATGAGAAAAATACGTTTTCCATTACAATTATTAGATTTCACGATCGGAACGGTGCCAAAACTCTGTTTATGTTGGTGGATGTGTTGAATTTTTAAAATTTAATTTGATATTTAGAGGCAAACAGGAATACGGTGCACCAGCACCAGTTCTGTCGACATGGTTGTCTGCATGAGCCAACGGTTCTGTCAACATGGTTGTCTGGAAGAGATCGCTTCTAAGCGATAAGACAGCCCATTGTACTTTTATATAACATAAGGAAATTTTAATACATGGGATTACCACCACACCAGAATTTCAAATAAATGTGAACGAATTTTCTGTCTGAAAACCAGGTGTGGAGCTGCATATCTGCATAATGCTCAGACAGGACCTATTTAGCCCTCACGATACTGAGAGGACTTGTTATTCTGCTACCTATCTTAAATTGTATGGTTTAGTTATTCGAAATAGTGAAAGAAGAAAGAAAGAAATTAAATTTATTTTGACAGTTTATGTACAGTACCATTGGTAAGGCTACATCCAACACAAAAAAAAAATGCTGGACATTTTCCACACAGCATCATCTAGCCCCAAACTAAGCAGAGCTTGTATTATGGGAACTACATGACTGATATATTAATTATATACTTTTTTTTTTAATACATACATACATAATATTATGTATAGAAAACACCCAGACCCGAGACAAATATTTGTAGAACATACAAACATTTGTCACGCAGCGGGAATCGAAAACGCAACCTTCTACGTCTCAGACGGGCCTTCACCCACTGCGCCACAGAGGTCGTCAAATGGGTAGCTTAGGTACCTTTCCTTACCTTTTTATTGTACTATGCATAGTAGTGCCGTAATATATACCTACATTTATATCGTACCTATATCGTTTCTGTGTAATTTTGTGTCAAGTAGATTTATTTTATCATGAGAGTGAGCCAGGTGGAGCATTATTATTTTAACGATGTACCTACGAGTACACGAGACCACCTGTTTCCTGCGTTATATGTTGTTAATAAGCCCTTTCAAATAATACTTTAAAAAATATATATTACTGGGGAAAACATTGGTAGGTACTTAACCTTTTAGTGCAGAACTTACTAAATGATTAATACTTTAAACATAAAATTGTTTTCACTCAAAAAAAAATCATCGATTTCCTTCAAATGAAGAGTTTCAAATCAAAATTAAATCAGATAATCGCCACAACTACTTAGTAGAAAACCTTTTGCATCAAGGTCTGGCCATGACTTTCTTGGTTAGTTATGCCAAAGCCTCATAAACTTGACCCATGCTAATCCAACTCAGATTCCAATATCTCATACTAGACCTTTGTCCACAGCCCACATACCAGAACACGAGCTCACTCAAGAAAAACTCTGACTGCTCACAGAACTATAGTCATTCCCCAAACTACAAGTCCAACACTTACACATCCTACAACGCAAACAGTCCAGGGTATATCACTGGTAGTAACAGCAGCTATAACACCGCGAACAGCCAGGACGGCTACAACGCAGGGAACACCAGCAACTTCACTGCCACAAACAGCCCGGGCTACACAACTGGGAATGTGAACCATACGCCGACTAGCCCAGGGTATAATTCTGTGAGTCACAGCTACAGTGCGGTGAACAGTGGGAATACGACGGGCTACGGACGGACAGGCAGAGGGCACCTCACAGAGCTGGACTCCTTGCTGGATGACCTGAGCCATGCGCGGTACGGAAACTACGACAGAGCGGCGTATAATGACAGGAACGGTGAGTGCTTTTGATTTGATTTCACTAGCAAAGGTTGGTAAAGGGGTGAAGTTGGCGTATAGAGTTGTCCCGCGTTCGGCATGACACTTTTAAGTGGCCTGCGTTGGATGAATTGCCCATACAAACGTAATACCATAGTCATTTGTAATTAGAGTTTATTTCCACCATATTATGTTATTATTTGCATTCAAATAGTATTTATCTACGTACCTTACTATATATTTTTTCAAAATACTTACCTGAAATGAAATGTAAACGAATCGCATTTTGGATATTTTTACGTCATACATGACATGTTTTCTTCTTATTTGTTACGTATTAAAAACAACAATACCTTACGTATCGTTTGGTTAGGTACATAGATTATATTGTCTAGTTACAGAATAACAACACATTGTGAAAAATACAACAAGTTTTCATTCATCTTTTTTGGTATTACGGAACACCACCAAATTTATAACAAATTTTGAACGGCTAATATTGCTATCGCGCAAGCACGGGCGGGCCTGCATCAGTCAAAAAGATATAGCTTTATTTTTGTACGCGCTTCTTATTTAAGTTATGAGCGCTGTACGCCGGATCCTTAAGGGGAGGCATATAACCTAGCAGTGGACTTATATAGATTGTTGATGATGATGATACGATCAAATTCAAAGTAAAAGGTTATTTTGTAAAAGCTATCATATTGAATATTGCTCAAAGAAATGAAGGTTATCCTGAAAGGACTGACATCGGCTTTTAGGCCAACAAACATACGGCCCACCTATTGATAAGCGGTTACCGTAACCTATGTACACTTGCAACGTAACCGAGCCGAAGACATAATGATGAAAAGTCTCATGTACCTGTAATTTCACCGGCACCCATACCCTTCAAACCGAAACACAGTAATGCGAAAATTACTGCTTGGAGACAGAAATTGCTATGGTGATCGTTCTTCCCCGGACCAGATCTTTCACAAGGAGTTCTAATACTTCAGTTCAATTCTCAGTTGATGGCCTTTTTGACTCTACAACTCTAACTACTCTTCTAATTGTCTTACCAAAGACCAGACTAGCATGACCCTAGTCAACGGTTTTGTCTACCGCCGAGAAGATAAAAATATTCTGTCTCTCTCTATTGTGTGACAGAATAGGCGACAGAAATAGTTTTAATCTTCTCTTTCGTAGACAAAACGTTGTCTTGGATGCTAAGCGCACTGGAAGTCACAAACTCAGTACAAATGACTATTGTACTATTCCCACACAATTGGTACATGGGCTCGCATAATCTCTTGTAATCCAGCTTAAACTCCACACTGGCTGCAAAATAAACTAATATGCCAATCAATTATTTTGACTAATTTCATTTCGGTACAAATATGTCTGTTGTATGATATTGACGGTTATTAATTATAAGACATGATTCATTTTCTTTAGTTCAACCTTGAGTCTGTATTGAGTCAGTTTTATTGCTTCTGACATCCGACCCCAATTTTCTATTCATAACATTATTCAATGTTATCATAATCTAGCTGTAAAAGCTCTGATCAATAATATGAGCGGGACTTTGTATGTTCTGCAGATATTTGAGCCGGGTCTGGGTACTTGTTCCTGATACCCACGATACAGGGATTCCTAGTAAACATGACAGACTATGTATGTACACATACATGTTAAATGTGAAAAAAGTATTCTTTTACGGGTAAAACCATATCGACCGTACAGGAAAAAAACCTGTATGGCGTAACGTAATTTTACCTGTAAGTTTCTGTATTTTCTGTCACGCTTTCCATTGAAATAACGTCTTACAAAGTAAATATCCTTAGCCCGTGTATGTCACGGGCTAACGATATTTCCTTTGTAATTGCCAAAAGCAAGAGCAGCACCCACATTTACAGCGTATAAAGCGAAAAAAATCTAAAAGATTGCGATCAGTTTGAAAACTTAACTAACATCTTTATTAAATTAAATTTTATAAATAATAGTTGCCATGTTAAAAATACAACGTTTTTGAATATACAAATTTATTCTGTTGTATTAATGTACTTATGCATTTGATTTTAATAATTTCAGGAAAAGCAAGAAAAATATTTCAACTTTTTAAAATAAGCACAAACTTTGTATGTCAATGTGGGTATGTCATCACGGAGTTATTATAGGCTTTCGTCGTAAGGCTCTGCGGTATCAGTGGCGAGAAAATATACAAAGACGCTTTTTGATTCTAGGTTATGCGGGATTCCGCACGATAGTTTCCTTCGCCGCTTGCGCGTGCGCACATAATTTTTTTTGAGCGGAAAAATCGATTGGTTCACTACCGCTTTCGAACCCTGACCTCCGTTTCAGACAAAAGAGAGAGACTGAAACAATTGTTGTCTTCTCTTTCCAAGATAAAACCGCTGTCTTCTTGTTTTTTCTTTGTGTTTTTTAGGTAAAAACCGTTGTATTGTTATAAGTATTTTTTGATTAGATTTTTATCACGCCCTGATAAATTCTATAGACGAATATTTTTGCGGACATCATTATTAAATTCTATTCAGCTTATCATAACTACATTAAAGATCTTAGGTTAAAACAGTTAGTCACGTAAAATCGGACAAACGCGCTCGTAAAGTCGACATAAACCCTTAATTTCACCCGCATCTCAATCCGACTAACAAATACGTCTTCCAGTTGAGTTATGGAGTCCACAATATGTTCTGGCAACGTGCTGACACTTAAATTTAGACGCTTGACTTTGAAGCCCTGTATCTCGTACATCAGCGAAATCAACATAGTAGATTATGATCGCAGTCGTTCTGAATTAGTATCTTGATCTTCATACTACTCGTATGTTACGTCCGATAGCTTTTGTTTATCTGTGTCCCATAAAACTGCGAGTAGGTCATATATTCATATGACCTGATCTACTTGTCTAATCCACCATCAAGGATAAACACGAAGTAAAAGGAAAGCAAAAACTTGAGGTAGCAATCCCAGAACTAAAAGTCATTATTATGTAAAAGTTTCATTTGTCACAATAAATAAATACATAGATGCGAACTCAATTTTGATTTAGGCAGAAATTAGATATCAAAAGAGGGGTAAAAATAATCTATAATTTTCCCACCCTACACTACTTTCAACCTTGTACTTCCCAGTTTCAGTCGTTTATCTCTCAACGATTACGTTTTCCGTATTTTTTTCCTACAAAACACATGTACCACTGAAAAGTGTTGGCACTTGCCAAAGCAATGATTCTGTCTAGCCCAGCCCACCTGTTATTTTCTAATGCCTTTGGCTTTATACACATTGAGCGGTCGAACTGTAGCGGACATTGTTCATAGCTATAATCTGAGGCGGTTAATACGCCGCTTAACTTCCTAAAACATTTTGAAATATACCACTCACATCGGGTTGCTTTAACGGATGACGTATCTTTCTCTGTAAAATTTTACCCACGTATGATGGTTACTCCATATAAAAGAATAAGATTGTTGACTGGTAAAATTTACATTACGATAAAATCATGAACTTTTGAATCAATGCGGTGTATTATTTCGACTTAATAAGGTAGTCGTAAAACCCAAAAACAATCCAAGGTGTATTTTTTTTTATTTTATTGAGTTTTTTTATGTATTACATCGATAACATGATTGGATAATCATGCTATCGGTTCTGAAAGACAACAGGTTCGTCTACGGTATTCAAGACAAAAAATATTTCTGGTCTCACTTTTGAAGGTTGTCATGTCTTCATAAGCCCGCTCGGTGTCTTATTTTTAGAAATTAGTCCGCTACTTGTGCATATTCTCATAAACTATGAACAATTCCTCTAGCGGAGGCGTTTAATAATTTTGACATCCGTGTAATTTCATAACGTGGTTAGATCTAATTGGTGAAATGTTACTAGAGCAGAAAGGCGAGTTCGTTTGCCTCTACTGACCCTAATTTTTAATACCATGACATTTGAAATCTAGCCAAGCAATAATAATGTCAATTCCTTTGTGTTTCTAGAGTCACAAATCAATTACTTATGAAACGTTACCAGGGCCATTTTGTATTGCTTAGGAATTTTGAGCTAAACAGAACATCTGCATCAAACGATATATATATCTCTCATATATAAAATTATATAGCTTTTGAAGTGGTTATGAACATAGTTTTTAGTCAATATTTGATATTTACTAGTATTTGCGAGTTTGAATGTTTCCCGATATTCGGCATTGTTAGTTGCATGTACCATCATCACGAAAATGAGGTCTTTACGGATGTTAGAGGAAGACGAATCGATCTTCCCTCTTTCTCTATTATTCTAGTGCATCTCAGACAGGAATCATGTAAATATAGCGTTTTTTGTAAAAAAAAAAAATATGGCTCTAGTCTCTTGTATTTTGTAATTTTATAATTTTTCGCATCTCATTATTTCTAGGGTTTTGTAACTGAAGGGTGTCAGACGGTACCCTATTACTGAGCTTACGCTATCTGCTTTTCTGACAGTGGGTTGTTTTTTCACAGAATACGTGTAATTATCAAAACTAAGGGGTGACCCTGTTTCAAAAAACGTTTAAAACCATATTAAAACTAAGGGCCTCAAAAAAAATGTTTTAACAGTTGTTTAGATAATCAAGTGTAAACTTTTTTTATAAGTAAGACCCAAGCTGTTATTTATCAAAGAATTTGTGTTTATAAATTATCGTGTGATGGTACGGAATCCCGAGTCCGCAAGTACGATATACACTTGGCCTGTTTTGTTTCTTTAGCGCAGTAGCCCTCTATCCTCATTCTTATTTGTTTTTATTTTGACAGTGACAGATGGATACGCAAGAACCAATGGAGCAGCAAGCCCAGCATCATCCCGACCGACAGTCGACTCGCTCCTCGACCAGCTCAATGCAGAAATACCTAATGGGTAAGTCAAGATCCACCTTGCCCCCTTAATTACACTAGCAAAATGGTAATTTGGAACGACTTATTTTGACGGCCTAAGTATTGTCCAAGATTTAAAAACTTAAAGGGGGCACATTACGATTATGCCATGTACGTTACTATTCAGTTCCCGTCTCAAGACCGACGGGCGTGGTCGCGGACGTTGCTCATGAAGAGGACCTCGAAACGGTCAACGAAACGTCGGCAGGAGAAAAATAAAGGACATGGTATAGTCGTAATGATATCCTAAAATGATACCAAAACACCCAAACTTTCCCGTTTTCAAGTTTTATAACGTTTGGACATTGCTACGATAAAATAAGTGTTTTTGTCTCGTCTAATGTCATTAGAAAACAAGACATAGAGAGAGCATAGCAAGTCTTGTTTTTGTTTACTGATATGACAGAATATTTAAAAGACAATGCTCCTCCGTGTCATCTTGTCATATTCGATAGGTACATTGGCACGGAAAGCTTGGCAACATAGCGAAGCCTTCTTGCAAGAAAAGCATTGGTTGAAATTTATGTGCTTTTTAATGTGCCAAATTGTAACAGCTATCGAATAGCTTCCAAGTGAGTTGAAAAGTGTTTTATCAGACTTGGTCATGAAATCAATAAATTATGGATCATCCAACTAAAATTATAAACGTGAAAGTTTGTGAGGATGGATGTTTGTTACTCTCTCACGCAAAAACTACATCAAAACGAAATCAGATTTATTTCCATAAAAAAATATTATTCAGTTTGTCTTTCTAACGAAGAATTTAGATGAATTTGATAACATGACTAATTTCAAAATAGGAATCAATATTTCAAGCCTAAAGTCGGATTTTCACAATTTTATTTTTCGGAAAATTTCTTGAAATTGTGTGGTACACCATTTTACCAACTGTTTTTACTTTGTGACAACCATAAGACTAATATTAAACGAATATTTGGCATCAGGTCACGCACCTAAAACAGCTTATTTATTTGACGTCAACTGAAAATTGATAAATAGTTTTAATGAAAATAGTCAAATTTCCAGAAGTCGTACGATAATTTTTTTTACGTACAAAATTGATATTCTACTTCTTGCCCTTGTCCCACATTACGTGGGGTCGTCGTCAGAACATGTTTTCTTTTTCAACATGTCCTCTATCAGTCATTTCAGTATTAAATCCTTTCTTACCAATGTCATCCTTACACAATCCATACATCTTTTATTTGGTTTACCCCTACTCTTATATCCATCCACATTCATATCTACCACTTGTAATTTCGTATCAAGTTGATACCTAGTGGAGAATAGCCCCCTTTCAGGATAGTATACATATTCTGAGAGGCTTTGTAATTGTGTAGTTTAGTCCACTTGCTGTTTCCTAACAGCAAGTGACGATCCTTCGTCTGGTTAGTCACTCTTTCGCATCTATATCCCACTCACTGTCAGTCCTTCTTTACCCATTGAACTCGGCCTGTATATTTTTTCTCGCCAGTAAATGGCCACATAAATCATTTTCTATCTGAGAGAGTTACTGAACGATTCGTTTACCCTCAGGGCCGTGTGGAAGATCACCACAGATGACTGAATAGCTAGTTGCTGAGCCGTTGCGTATTTTTGTAACTGCGAGGAAAATAGACATTGGTTTGACGTCACTGAGTTGTTTTCGCTGTTTATTGTGATAAGAGGCTATAGCCTACAGAAAAATCGTATCCAGTCTTATCCGACTTTATATCACTGATTTGATTGTTGAAGCTTCGATACAAAACACCTATACCTATATAGTTTGAGTTGCACGAAACATTTTGAACGTTTCTTGAAGGTTGTAAGATCACAGTTCCTATAATTGTATTTAGAAAATAGTCAAATTAGAGTCGCGATATCATAATAAAAGCCAAAAACTTTTTTAAATGACAATTCTATAGTCAAAAGTTTCAAAGCTGATTGAAAGGAGACAAACGATATTATATCGAGACTTGATTTTATAACAATTGGGAGAAGAGGCTTTCGTCTTGTTATCAGAATCTAATTCATTTACAAAAAAAATCAATTGGCGATTTATCTTGTCATTTGCCAGTGGACAAAGTGTGTTTTCTTATCGAAACTTTGAAATATTTCAAACATTTCCAAACGATGGACGGATATTTTTTTCTGAAACTGACTCTTTGAATAGTTTTTACGTTCTATCTTTCGTATGAGAAACCGAATCTTCAAACTATTACCTTTCGTCTAAATAAACTTTGCTTCGGGATTTCGAGTCGTCTGTGCAAATAAACAGAGTGCATTCTGAAAGATGAAGCTATGATTTCATGCTAGTTTTATTGCCGTTTTATAGTTGCGGCGATTCCGGTTCGTACTCGAGCGAAGAGCTTTGATGTATGAGACTGTCGTAGCCGAGTGGGAGCAACATTGATACTTGCAGTACCTATGGAAATTGTTATAGCAAACAAGGCTTTAGTTTTCATTTAACCTATTCCGTCCCACTGCTGGGCATAGATTTTTGCTTTCCCCTTTTCCTTTCATAGATCGCGTTCCAATTCGACTATGGTTCGAATCACGTCGCCATCTTTTCCTGGGCCTTCCTCGACGTATTAGATTTTTCCGAGCAAACAGCATACAAATTGGAAACACATTTTGCTCGAAAGACTTTCATGCATTCAAGTCTTGACTTGCCTAGTTTGTACATGTGTGCAGTCTTGAGGTCCACATCGGCTATCAAATGACAATGCACAACATTGCTATATAAAAACAAAAATATACATGTAGGTATAAAGGCGAGCTTAAGCCTAATAAAAATAATATTTATCCATCGTGAGTAAACCCTCACGATGCCCTCATACCATAAACGAAAAACCATTGATACACATAAATCTTCTGCGAGGCACACTTCTCTTTCGCAATCATTGGTTACTAGATCCCTTTCAAGGCTACGTGGGGTGAACAAGAACCGATGGTACGACGAGCGATTGAACCTAGATACAAAGAGAAGCCTGGATAGAGCAAAACCTAGCCAAACTATAATTATTTACGAGAAAAAGTAACATAAATTATTTCGGAAGGACGTTTAGATTAATTATATACCTAGCATTTGGCAGCCGTTGTCGGCGTCATAGACGATTTATTTTTATTTATCGACCGATATTTTATAGTATGTTGGTAATAAATACTGTGTAAATATGTGTATGTATTATCTAATGTGAGGCAGGATATGGATTTAGGATATGGTGACAGCAATACAGGGTGATTTAAGCCACCTGGCTAGACCGAAATTTACGGGGTGGTGGAGGACCTTGTGATGTGACCGCCCGCAGCCGAATAGCCCCATGTTCTACGATTTCGAACAGCTTTAGATTTTAAACATTTGCTAAGGCCGTAGCTACGCTGCGTTGGCGGGACCCGAGCGCTGGTCATTATAGGTCCTCTATTCCCCTATATATTTTAAACGTTATTGCTTGAATCACCTGTATATCGGAATCTGTTTGTCAATCTTGACGTGAGTTGACAATTGACATTGGTGTAGTTTTCACTAATGAAGAATTTCGATCTAAAAAAAAAAAATGACTTAAACCAAATTAAAATTATTGCCAGGCACACTTCTTCGTCGAGTATGTGTGTGTTTAGTTCTTGCTTGAATTTGATGTGGATTGAAGGGCCGGGAGTTGAGAGTCAAAAATCACTGTTTATTCCAGAGCACGATCGTAGGTACCTACTTAATCGACGTGTTGTTGGTGACAAGGCTGTTTTTGAATATATACCTTACCATATACAATTTTAAGGTAGTGTATGTTGTGTCACCAACAGAGTCTGCAATGTCTTGTTCAGTATCAGTAGCGTGAACGAACACACATGACAACGTTTCTGTTTACGGGAATAAGGACAATGTTGATTTCTGTCTCTCTGTTTTTTCTCACTGGAAGGAGAAGCAGAAGTAATTTTTATTTTTCGTAAACAAAATCACAGTTGGCATCAATCAATTCAATCTTGTCTTCTCAGCCTATCTGTTTGGATAATATTAAATACTAGCTTCTGCCCACGGCTTTGCCCGCGTGTTACCCGGATAAAAAGTAGCTGTTATTCTGATGTATAAGCTATATTACTGTAAAATTTCATCAAAATCCGTTCAGTAAATTTTGCGTGAAAGAGTAACAAACATCCATCATCACAAACTTTCACGTTTATAATATTAGTAGGATAGTATGATATTTACGCTATCTCGCAACTGCTCACTTTCTGGTCTACTCCCTCACTCTGCTACTTGTTTGGCAAATACTATAAAATACAGCATCATCCGCAACAATAGCTCTTAACGTACACCAACATTGTTTATTAATCGTTTTTGGCATGCGCAAACGCCCGTTTCCGTCCACTAATTAGTATTTATGCGGTTACAGACGGTCGCACCACCTGCGCTTGCGTTTCGTACTCGCTAGGGATGTTCCATAATCGAAGAAGAGAAAGATCATTAGATTCACTTAATATTTTTGTAATAAGAATGGTGATTTCGTCTATTTTTTTTTAATGGAAAAAATGTTTATGAACCGTCATATTGGGCTTGAATCAAAAGAAAGCAATTTTACAGAAGAAAGCTATACGATATTTCGTTGACGGACATAAAACTGTAATATCCATTTCAAAAGTAGGTTATTTACAGAAGTGCAAGCACATTTTTTATCAGACCAAAAATTCAGGTAAATTTTTTTTTTAGTCAAATCATCCGAAAAGTTTCCTAAAAGTTTCTCTCTTTTGCTCTAGAACACAGTTATATTTCGTACATTATTTACTAGAACGTATAAACGGCAAGGGCAGATTTGAGTTTACTAATATTCTCATCTCCAGTAAATAACGTTATGGGAAGGACAATGAGTTATTTAGGGAATTGAGACACGAGTCGCAGTGTAATCCCGAGCCAAAACGCTGTGCAAACTATTAACGTAACTAATCACTGAATTTTGGACTGTATTTAGAATTTGGAAACTAGTTAATGCCTCTGGCTTCGTACTCTTCTTTCTTACCCTTTTCCCACTTTTAACGTAGGGTCGGAAAAACATGTTTTCTCTGGCTTCAAACACTATAATTTAAAAAATATTGCTTGCATAAATTGAAAAGTTTGTTTTTCATCTTTTTTTTCACATTCTGGCTCTTGCCTCAAAAAAACATCCGTAGTTTCTCGGAATCGGATGCAATGCCTTTTAAATAAATAAATATTGCTGGACATATTTCACACAGCATCATCTAGCCCCAAACTAAGTAGAGCTTTGTATTATGGGAACTACATGACTGATATACCTACTACTTATGTACTTTTTTTTGTAAATACATATGTACATATTATACATAGAACGTACTCTGACCAAATTCGAGTCATTCTAGAAAAAGGCCAGGTACACAAAACCGCCAAGTCTGTATGAAGAATTTGATGAAAGAGGTGTGCCAGGATCGTAGCAAGTGGAAATCCTTGGTCTCTGCCTACCCCTCGGGCAAACAGGCGTGACTGTATGTATGTATGTATACATGGAAAACACCCAGACCCGAGACAAATATTTGCAGATCTCGCGGTGGGAATCGAACCCGCAACCTTTTGTGTCTCAGGTGAGCCTTCGCCCACTGCGCCACAGAGGTCGTCTGCAGGATATTCGATCCCGAAATGTAACAAAGCACTAACGTCGCCATTCTCGTCGCCGACAGCCGAGCATCGGGAGCTTCCATGTCTCCGACCCCGCTATCCACCGGCGGCACCCTCCCCAGACCGGGCACCAAGCAGGTCACCGTCACTGTGCAGGAGACCGTCGTGGAACCGGCGCGGGCGCAGCAGCAGCCGGCGACACAGGCGGTGGCTCACCATCACCACGCTTCGCAGGCAACTAAGGAGCTGGACGACCTCATGGCGTCTCTTTCAGACTTCAAGGTAAGATACTGTCTCGCTCTTTCGTCTGACGGAATGAATGAACGAAAATACTTTATTGTACACCTTATAAAATAACAGAATAATTTGTTGATCCTGTTATCTTATTCTTATGAAAGTGCAATTGACGGCATTCGAGATCGCTTAGAAGCGATCTCTTCCAGACAACGGAAAGAGGAAGACGAGTAATTTTTGTCCTATCCTCTGTAGACACTTGTCAGTGGTATAATGAACTGAATATTGAGTATGAGTACTGGCTCCTAGCGTCCCGGCTAAATATATCCACAACGAGCCATATCTATACTAATATATAAAGATGAAGAGTCTTTTTGTTTGAACGCCCTAATCTCTAGAACTACCTGTCGGATTTGAAAAATTATTGCATTTCATAGCCCAGTTTATGAGGAAGGTTATAGGCTATTTAACATCACACTACGAAACTTAGGAGCCGGTGGGCTTTGGGCCGAGGGCGGCCGTGGTACAGCTAGTTTCTTGATAAAATCTTTATCAATATTGCTTTGTGATACTTCAATCCCATCTGATCTGTTAGGACTCATGCTAACATTTCATAATAAATACCTATGAGATTATTTTATGAGTTCTCAATTTGATTACCAAGGTTTTTACGTAGTATATCGTACATTATTCAGCACACAATTTGCAAGGCTGTATGTAACATATATGACGAGCGATCAAAGGAGCTGCCAACTAGCTACTTGACCTGATAACATTGTATAACATAAGCATAACATTAAAAGCTTTATTTCAGTGCTTGTTTATATTCCCTGACCTAGATTACTGCTCATTCATGAACCTGTATTGAGTGATGTTTTGTTTAAAATATCGAATTAAAACATATAGATTTCAGGAGAGGTTTGATGCAGAAGTACTCTGACCAAATCGAAAAAGGGCTGACGCTAGGTCAAGAACACTCTAAAAAAATGTAAAAAAAAAGGCATTGAAATTCCCAGGTGTAGCATATTTCAATAGGAGACGATAACCGCTTTTCATCAGGTGGGACGTATGTCTGTTTTCCTGGACGTAACATTAAAAAAAACATCTGCATGTCTCCGAATGCTCGGTTGACTATCGTTTTGAACCCTAAGCGGAGTGCATGTTTGTAGAATGTGTTTAGCAAAAAAGGAATCAACATGTCGACCTCATTTTCTTAGAGAAAAAAAAACGCATCAAATTGAACTTTCTTAAGTCGATGAATTGGGAAGAATACCACGTATTTTACTATTTTTCTGCTGACGTTTCGTTGACCGTTTAGAAGGACTTAATATCCTAAAATGATACTAAACCATATTTTCAATTCTATGGGAAGAATTGCAGCTGTTTGTTTCTGCCTCACTCAAAAAGGCGTGAGCTGGATGTATCCATCAATATTCTCATGATTTTATGAAAAGATTGATGAAATGATGAGTCAAAATGGTCTAACCACGTCACGGTCAGTTCGGCACACTGCACCACGGCGTCTTTACCGTTTATTATAATATTTACGGGACGCCTTTCTTGGCCCATGCTATTTCCAGCGCTCGCTCGCTCCAGCGTCTACCCGTCTCCCTCGCACTCGTGAAACTCCTGGCACAGATGAAACAATAATACTCACAGACTATAGTGTCACTTTGATGGCATTAAAACTGTCTCTATGACAAAGATGGTAAAAAAAACAGAGTAGTTCTGAGTGATAGCATAACTTCCCGATTCTTTTTTATTCAGCGACAGTAGGCAAATTTTTAAGCCTGCAGCTTTTAATCTATTGAGTCTAAATACATCGCGATAGAACTCATTTAGCATTGACAGTTGTTTGCAGTGACACGGGCACTCTCCCGGTTCTAAACATAGACCCAGCGTTACATCACGATCGTGGAGGGGGCGCGAGCTTATAATATTAGAGTACATAGACAAACATTTCACTCGGTCGGCACTCGCCTCGATCCATCCAAACCGCGCGGTAACCTGTACGATCTATTTACAAAACTTTACATATCTCGCCACCCAAATATTATCCTGGAAGACACTCTGTCAATATATCTAGAACGTTAATATTTGCCAGTTTTACTGTGCAATAGAAGATACTGTGGTTTAATTGATTATCTCTCATTTCTTTCCTAGTCCAAGAACGATTGCTCATTGGCTGGCGCGTGTAAAGGCTCAAATTTCACGCCAATTTGGCGTAAATTTATGTAAATTTGGAGTATGTAGATTATAATTTGTAGCGTTTTGTTGGTTTCAGGTTGCAGGCGGCACAGAAGGCGGCACCCACGTGATACGAGAGAAGCGCGCGTGGCAGGAACACTACCGCAGCAACCCGCGCCCCGAGCCCGCCTCCCTCGAGCATATGCTCGGATCCCTGCGCGCAGACATGTCGCGCCAAGGAGTACAGACCCCGCAGAAGGGCTGCTGCAACGCCTGCGAGAAACCCATCGTCGGACAGGTGGGACTTACCACTACATGGCCCCTCAGCTCATCCAACAGATTTGAAGAACATTGAAGACTACTAAAACAAATTTGAAAAAAATTCAAAGAAAATTCAGAAGTTCTAAAGAAACTCCAAGAGATTTTCGAAGACTAGTGTTCAGTGTTTCAATATTACATAAAAGGACTTGCAGGGTTCGTTGCAGCAACGGCCAACACCAATTTCAAAAGTGTTTCAAGCAGTCGCTAACTCTTGGAATAGACGAAGAAGTTGCAGAAGTTAAATGGTCGTTTTTCCGTGTGCAGGTCATAACCGCGCTCGGCAGGACCTGGCACCCTGAGCACTTCACCTGTGCCCACTGCAACCAGGAGCTGGGCACGAGGAACTTCTTCGAGCGCGACGGAAGACCATACTGCGAGCCCGACTATCACAACCTGTTCTCGCCAAGATGCGCTTACTGCAACGGGCCGATTCTCGACGTCAGTTGTTCTTCAACACTCGAAAGCCGCTCACACGCTGCTTAAAGTCAGATACTAACGCCGTCTCTTACTTGGTTGTCTCGGACAACTAGTGTTTTTCATAAAGAACTTTGATAAGTGCCATGTTTAACTTTTGGCAGCGTTTGGTGGACAGCTAGTTCGGATTGTTGGTAAGGTGTGTTCTTTTCCACAGCTGCTAAAGTAGATTTTGCTTCCAGAAATGCGTGACAGCGCTAGAGAAGACATGGCACACGGAGCATTTCTTCTGCGCTCAATGCGGCCAGCAGTTTGGCGAAGACGGTTTCCATGAGAGAGATGGAAAGCCGTACTGCCGTGCTGATTACTTCGATATGTTCGCGCCGAAGTGCGGCGGTTGTAACAAACCTATCATGGAGAACTATATCTCGGCTCTGAACACACAGTGGCATCCTGACTGCTTCGTCTGCAAGGTCAGTATGCAAAAGACAAAGTCTCACAATTCCAGGTCCCTGCTGATGGCAATTCGTCTGCAAGGTATAGGACAGTGTCTAAGTCCAAAGTCAGTAGGCTGAGCATAAGCATCATGGCAATGGTATTGTCGACGAAAGAGATGACAAAAATTATTTATGTTCCTCCTGTCTCTTAGACAGAAGAGAAAGTCTTGGGTGCTCATATGATTGGTGTTATTCTGCAGTTGGTTTGTGGTAGGTACTCTCCTGAGCCGGGTTAAGTATGAATGATCCCAAAAATTCAATAATTGGGTATTTAGGAAGATGGGAAGGTTAATTTGACTTCTTCTACACAGGACTGCTCAAAGGCTGTCAAAGGCAAATCCTTCTATGCCATGGAAGGGAAGCCGGTATGCCCCAAATGCGTGGGAGTCGACGAGGATGAATAGATGACGTCATATGCCCCCCAAAAGATGCCCTCCCCCATTTTTATTTCAGCTATGCTCGACGGCAGAATGAAAGGATGTATGACACACAAACACAAGTTTTACACAAACACTCACACACAAACAAAAACAAATCTAGTCTAGCGTATAGGGAAATTAAATTATTGTGTAATATATTTTTGTAATGTTATATTGTATGCTAAGTTTATAATAAAGAGAACAAAAATAAAAAAATAAATAAAAAAAAACAACAACAAAACAAACAATAAAAAACAAATAAAACGAAATGGAACTGTCACGTGACCGCTGTCACATGGTACGGTCACGTGACGTGCGTGCACGCATGCCAATGACCTACCATTGTTATGGTGCACGCGGACGTTTGAAAAACGCCGTTCCACTTTTCGGGACCTGGTCCTGACCTGACCTCGGTCAAGAACTCCGAGACCTGGTAGCGTATACCATAATACACGCAATAACATGCGCAGACGCATGCCACACCTAAGCGAGCTACTGGCAAACGTATGGGCAGTATGTTTTCTAGCAACTATGGTATCTTATACATATACCGTTTGTGCAAACTTTTACCCCGCGCGGGACAAACGCGCAGAGAGGTTAGCCGTGTCTGGGATAGATGCCATTAGTAGTTACAAATGTTGCCTGTCATATAACTTATATCTATAGATAGAGGTTAGAAATAGAGATTTATTATAGAATTAACCTCTTATTCATAACTTTCACAGCGTCATAAAAGTTGTCAGCCTCTATTTTTTTGGTAAGTGTTAGAAAAGGACAGAGTTACGGTTATCGATCTGAAAGTTGATGAGTGATTATGAATGAGAGAGTTAGACATTAGCTCTTATTCATAATCACTCACTAACTTTAACAGCGTCATAAAACTTGTAAGTTTCTATTCATTGTTAGTGTTAGAAAATGACAGAGTTATAGTTGTCGATCTGAAGGTTAGTGAGTGATTATGAATAAGAGAGTTAGACATTATTTAGGAAGCAATTATTGAGAACGTATGTGCTTCAGAGAGCCGACACTGAAATTAGCCACTTGATATACGAACTTACATTCATGACGGTACACCGGCGTATAGGATTTCCCGCTTCGTCAAAAAGTTCTGTTTAAAAATAGGGTAGGTACGTCATTGCTGCGTCTGCGCCGCACTGGCTATCAGGCAGGCTTGTTTATGGACTATCGGATAGAACGCTATTTTTACCGGCCCGGGCTATTTATACAGAGTTGTTAGGCGTTCAGCAACAATAATGTAGGGCAATGGAGTAGGACCAACAACAATGGCTGTTTTTTTACTTTTTTTTAGGTCGGATCAAAGAAATGTTTTTTTTATCTCTGGCCTAGCATGACTGAATGATTGAAAATACTTTATTGTACACCATGAGAAAAATGAATATAACTTAACAAAACTTAAGTACAATGGGCGGTCTTATCGCTTGGAAGCGATCATTCCAGATAAACTTTGCTGGGTTCCCTAGAACTGAAGCTGGCACTATATGACAATCGAAGCCAATTTTTTTTGCATTTAGGGATCTAACTTTTCGATAGGTGCCATCTCTGTGACTTTGCAGAACTATAAAATGACACTTGCCACAGATAATAATAGAGATAATTTGTTACATTATTCTTAACTTGATTTGGCTAAAATTGAATCCGTCCTTTATTATTGGACTGTAATAGATAAAATTGGAGACGTTCTTAAGAAAGGTGGACTCTGCCTACCCCTCCGGAATACAGGCTTGAGTGTATGTATCGCTACCACTGTCAATTTCTTTGTGAGTTTTTTGGCAGGTACTTATCATTATAAATAAACAAATATACTTTTAAAATACATATATCTGATGAAATATTTTAAAAATTTATTAATTAATTTAATTTATCTTTTATTTACAGAATTCCTTCGTTCAACAGAAATAGCCAATTATTCCATACTATTTGTTTTGTAAGCTGAACGAAAATGTCATCTGAATGTTACTTGTTAACGCATAATACATTTACAAGGTTTTAAGAATAAATCTTACAGCATTTTATCATTCTTGCAATAATTTTACATCGACATGGAATACAGCCAAAGTGTAATCGCCTTGTAAATGTAAATAACATGAAAATCATCTTTATAGACGAAAAACTGCTTAGTAATGGTTTGTAGTTTGTAAAAATAAAAGTATGTATGTATATTATAACAAAATTGAAAAATACTCTAGACGTGTATTCCCATAATCTTGCAGCGCCCTTGTCTAGCGAGAATCAAACTTGAACTCAAATCTAATTGCGAAAAAACGCATTACAATTCGATCCGATACCGTATCAGGGAAAAATGGTAACACGCAAACATAATCACGAGGCTCCTCGTCGCGGGTATAAACAAACCATAGTTTCACACACTTACACTCAATCTCTTACACACACATACACTCACACAAAGTACAAATTACCTAACACAAGACTAGAGAAGAAGAATGAATGAATGAAAGCATAGGCGAGTTTCGTTTTTTTTATTCCGAAGATTAGTTTTAAGGCGGTTTAGAGGGGAAAGCATAGGTTGTTATGTTTAAAAACTTTGGGGGCGCTAGGATTTTTTTATTCTCAAGGTGGGTGGTGAAAAAAATAAGTTTGAGAACCTGTGGTCTAGAGCCATCTCTGTACACTGACTTTTCGCTACCTTTGAGATGGGAGACTTCACCGCGTCCTCTGGTTCCCGTTCGCCTGTCCATTCTCCTAGCCGTGTCGCGAGGCTACGAGTCTCATGCAACTCATCCAACTCATAATTTCTGACGTTGGAAACTTATTGACGACCTCAACGGCGCGGCGGTTGAGGGACAAATGTTTGCCTGTTCAGTATACAGATATTTGTTCCGGGCCAAGGTGTATTAGTATCACGGCACTCATAGTTCCTGATACCCACGTTACAGGGAATCCTAGTGTGGGGTCCGGACTATGTGTGTGTCTGTTAAAAAACAATTACATACAAGAATAATTCCTCTATACAAAGACATTGTATTTATTCATCCTAATTATATTCCAGGAATGCAGAGAACCTTTCCACGGTGGCTCATTCTTCGAGCACGAAGGCCAGCCGTACTGCGAGACGCACTACCACGGCAAACGTGGCTCCCTCTGTGCCGGCTGCCACAAACCCATCGCCGGAAGATGCATAACCGCCATGTTCCGGAAGTTCCACCCCGAGCATTTCGTGTGCGCTTTCTGCCTGAGACAACTCAACAAGGGCACGTTCAAGGAGCAGAACGATAAGCCTTATTGTCACGTGTGCTTTGATAAACTTTTTGGTTAGGTTACTAGATGGCGCTAGCCACAATTGAAACGTGCCGGAGAAGACGCAGCGTATCCTTGTTCTCAGACATAGTTGAATATGGACACGTTCAAGAAGAAACACAATTAGCTACATTGCCACGTGTGCTTTGATAAACTCTACGAGTTGGTAACTAGATGGCTCTAGTCGTAAACATAAATCACACCCATGTAACTTTGTTGGTGGTAGACTGAGGGCACGATCATGAAACTGATTTTTCACATGTGCTTTGACAAACTCTTCAGTTAGGTAACTAGATGGCGCTAGTTGTATATCAGCATCATGCCAATGTAATGAATGAAATGATATGCCAATTACTATTAAGTTTGAGAAATTATAGGATGAGGCCGCTAGATGGCGTTAGTCTTTGATATTTTTAGTATTTCGTAGAACCACAAATTAATCAATTCTACGATAATGAACAGTCCTTGAATGCTGTTTCAGATTGTTCAATCTATTATAAAGTAATATTAAATAAACGATTAACCAAGAAAGCCTAGATTATTATCGATTTTATTGAATCGATAAACGTTACTTGTAGCTGTGTTCCGAATCGTTATTGACCTGTGCTAATAAGGCTCGGTCAAACTGGCGCGGTGGCGGCGGCAATGGCGAAGGCGGTGGTCAAAGTTGACGTGAATGCCACCGCCGCCACCGCGTCAGTATGGCCGGGGAGTCCCAACTTCAATTGTTATAATATGTGACTAGTTTTTTTAACACCACCAAAGTGGCAAACAAGCATACCACCTTTTGGTAAGCGGTTGCCGTAATCTATGGATACACCAGAGGAATCACACGCGCGTTGCCGACCCTGAGACGTAACGGGTGAAAAGTCTCATGTGCCAACCTTTACGCACCCAGCCATAAGGCGAATGTTGAATGTTGGATTTTGGGGGACTGTTCAACCTCCGATTATGAATTCAGGCTTAAGTAATCATAACATCGTTGTCCTATGACACAGGTTCTCAAACTTATTTTCCCACGGCCCACTTTGAGAATAAAATAATCCTAGCGCCCCCCAAAGTTTTTAAACGTAACAACCAATGCTTTCCCCATTAAACCGCCTTAGCGTCTCCAATATCGTCTAAGAGTCTTCTACCGCCCCCCTGAATGCTTCTAGCGCCCACAAGGGGGCGTTATCGCCCGCTTTGAGAATCAGTGTCCTATGATAAAAAAAACGTTGCTGTATCTGATCTTGGATCACAGATAGATCAACTAAAGAGTAAGTATATTAAGTACGTATTCTGATTACTGGTACTTCTTGGTTATTATTGTTTACATAATAACATTATGAAGTTATTATTCAGGTGTACTTTCCTCTATAAATTCTGATGATATTATATTAGTACAAATAATTTTGAAAAAGTGTTAACACTTAATGCTCAAGCTTCAGTATTTCTTAAAGAAACGAAACATTTATTAAATCTAAATTAAATGTTTCATATATGAACATTAAAAGTATGTCTGTAGAACTTCATTTATGAACATTAAAAGTATGTCTGTAGAACTACATTTATGAAAAAAAAAATGAAAAGTATGTCTGTAGAACTTCATTTATGAACATTAAAAGTATGTCTGTAGAACTACATTTATGAACATTTAAAGTATGTCTGTAGAACTTTGAGTCGTTATTTGAAGTAGAGAAATCGCTAAATTAAACAAAAAAAACACCGATTTGCTGTTAAAATGTTGTAGCTCATCATTATCTGCTAAAGTTTCAATTATGTAAGCGCTAAAAATAATATTTTGTTTATGAAACTATTTTAAGCGCCCCCTCAACTTGAACTTAAGACTCAAGGTGCAGAAAAACTATGTTCAACGACGAAACGATACTTATTGCGTGGACAAATTCGGTGATGTATTTAAAAGCAATAATCAATGTTTTCAACTAACTTATTCGAGGTGTTATACCTTTATTTTTATATCCGTTTTAGATTAGATTATATTATTATAATAACATTTCAATATAAATAAATAATTATATATTTCGAATGTCTCGTCTGTATCGATCGGTATCTTATTTTCAAGGTTGTAGGTGAGCGGCGATGAGCTTGCAACCTGTCACGTGGAATGTTGACTACTGTGCAATGCGTGGGCATGTGCCAAATACATTATTGGGAGATAGATAGAAAATGCTTTATTGCACAAGATAAAACAAGTATATAAGCCGTAAATCCGTAGATCCACGAAGATACAGAGTAGAGTGTAGGGTTGGGCCTATCGAACTCAAACATCACTTTAATTATTTGTTAAATGATTAATTTTTAGACAGCAATTACTTTCTGTTGGCGTTAACGCCATGGAAAGATTGAATTGTATGGAAATGACATTAGCTTGTGAGATGTCACGTGACTGCTGCCAAGTAATGACCTTGGCAAATTTGCGTTAGCGTGAAAGGAAAACTAAACATGAGGTATTTGTCTAGACACCCAGATCTATGTCTGATGTCCGTCAGGGGGATTAAAGTCGTAAGCGTGTTTGTTTATATTTTGAGTACCCAAAAGATAAACAAACCACTTGGGTAGTTGGTCCAAGGCTTGGGTAGTTAGCCAGTTGGCTTCATTCTGAACAATTTCACGAATAAGGATACATGCAGGATAATCTGTCTAGATTTATGATGTTGATAAATTAAAATCGGTAAGCTGTAGATAAATAAATTATGAAATCACGACGTACTTCACGAATTCCGTAACTGTTTTGAGATTTTTGATAATGCAAGCCGCGCCAATAAAGAAAATTATGACGGCGACCTCAGTGGTTCGAAAGGTGCGGGTTCGATTCCCGAAAAATGTTTGCACAGTTTACGTTATATTTTCCTCATTCACCTCATGTATAAGTGTGACCCGTCCTGGTACTCGATAATAGGATGAACGACTGAACTCCCGGTCTACAAGTGAAATTCTAATAAGACCAATTTACAAAAGATTGTAAATGTCTCTTATTTTTTTATTTTAGATACTTTTTTTTTATCCATTAACATTTTATTTAATATTACCTTTCACAAAGAAAGGTAATATTAAGGCGCGGCTTAAATGCTTATTTATCGTTATAAATGTAATTTATATCTAGTATAAATAAGTGCGAAATATAATGAAATTAATGTTTACTTAATCTTAGCTTAGGGTAACAATTTTGATGGAATGTATTATTAAGCGGTCTAAAAATGTCGTAGACATTGTTAATTTAGTAGTTTGTAAGTTGTCTAAGGACATAACTTTTTTTTGCCTTATTTTTTATGTTACACAACATTCATTTCGCTGCTTACTTCAGTTTGTCCAATTAAATGTGTCGGTTTAAAGGTGACATTCTTACCAGTATTAATTATCTCAAATCCGAGAACAATCTTGAAAACGCCAAGAATTCTGAAATGGAACGCATTCAAGATGTCTTTGATTTAAGAGTTTAAACTAGTTATAGCTATGAAAAAATTATGTTAGCAACAAATTGAGGTTTATTATGAAATTATTCGAGAATAACATGGACTTTTTAAGTAAAACTTGGTGCTAATTCCTTTGTATTAAAATATGTTTTTTTTTTACCAAATGATAAACGGTATGTCACCTTTATCAATGAAATGCTTTACTAATGCAAGCTTTATCTATAAGTCGAAGTATCTTCCATTAGTGGTTTATGGTTGTACATTGATTGCATTGTTATATTTTACTGCTCCAATTATGTTATCACATCGTTTGTGTTAGGT
The DNA here is from genome assembly GCA_958496245.1 of Perizoma flavofasciatum. Taxonomy (NCBI): domain Eukaryota; kingdom Metazoa; phylum Arthropoda; class Insecta; order Lepidoptera; family Geometridae; genus Perizoma; species Perizoma flavofasciatum. The sequence goes on along the minus strand of OY292425.1, from coordinate 2,514,897 downwards.
TAGTAGTGGGGTAGTGCCAAACATACCGGACGATTGGACTGTTTACGATTCAACCTTATTTTTATACCCGACTGCACTAAATTTAGGCAAAGACTTACGTCGGGTTCCAATTACAATCGTAACTTAATGAAGTCACGTTTTTTCTTCTGAAAATGACAAAGTTTTTACGGTTTAAGTAATTGGAACCTGAGGTACATAATTTCTCAATGCGGTTTCTAATTAGGTACCTACGTTAAAATGATGTCGTCTCATTTGTCCTTGAAATAATGTCGAAACTTTGAAGTTTTTCACAGAGAAACAAGAAAATTTAGGTACAACGGAATATACTTTGGAAGCCCAGTACTGTAAAACGCTGTACGAATCCATTTATTTTCATTTTTTTATTTATTTTGGGCACTTCAAATAACGCAAATTGTCACTTGATTCTGTAAAAGTAAAAGGAATTTTATTTCTGCACTTCCACATACTTATCTAGGTGTAGGTATGTTGCTACGTAATATGGAAGAACTAATAGCCCACTGCTGGGGCTCTTATAAATTATACTAGTGATCTATACTGGGCGTTGGCGTATCAACTTACGATTTTTGTATTCCCCTATTGAATATATTTTTTCATTGCTCTGAAAGTACTACTATTTAGAGGTTCAATTAAAAATATATGTTAATTGAAGACTTCTTCAAAAATTTGTTATCGGTTCGTAAACAGTCGATAAATACCTAATTATAGTTAATACTTTATCGTTTAGATGCACTTGATAACATGTACGTGGGTTACATTAACCGCCCGTCAATATTAAAGTAGCCAGACCGTGTACATAACACACGATTTTATTGAATCTGTAATATTTTAACAAATATATTTAATGGTTTTATACATGACTTGTTTCACTGAACTACTACTTATTAAAAAAAAATTGACACCACATCGTATGTATATATAATTCTGTCTGATTTTGTACAGTGGTATACCTACATCATCATCAGCATATATTAGTCCACTGCTGGACATAGGCCTCCCCTAATGAGCGCCATAGCGCCCTGTCTTCAGCTTGCCGCATCCAGCATCTGCCTGCAGTCTTTCGCAGATCGTCATCCCACCTGGCCGGAGGGCGTCCTACACTACGTTTGCCGAGTCGCGGTCTCCACTCAAGAACACGTTTACCCCAGCGGTTATCGGTTCTTCGCGAGATTTGACCGGCCCACTGCCACTTCAGCTTGCTAATTCGTTGAGCTATATCGATAACTTTGGTGTACCTACACCATTAAATAATAAAAGAGGTTAAAATAAATAACCCAGCCTAACAATGACCTAGATAATAAAAAAGCTTTAATTCGAGGTCCGATATAGGTAATCGTGATATCGATTTAAACACCCTTCGGCATGAGTCATGCATGTGGCCTTGATATAAAATTGTTTATTCAATGTAATTAAAATAAATAATGCTGGACATTTATCACACAGCATCATCTAGTCCCAAACTAAGTAGAGCTTGCGAAGGGAACTACTTGACTGATATACTACTTAATTATGTAGGTAGGTACGTTGTGAGCGGACTGCGTAAGTAGGTATCTGCCGGTGTAAATGTCATCCATTCGCCATCACAGCACTTTCACTTGTTTGGCTGTAACTGACTTAGGTATGTTTTGCGCGGCCGCAGCCCAGCCACGGTGCTGCCACGGCACGGATAGGTTATAAAAGTAATGGGCATGCAATGTGTTTTTCACTACATAGGTATGACTCATGTACCTACATGAGTCAGGCGACTACTGTCGAAGGACAAAAATCGATATCTTATTAATAGATCAGCCACGGCCGCCTTCGGCCCCCGACTTACCACGTCGCATCGCCCGTCCGCGCTATTACTTTTGTTCGGCTCCTAATGGTCGTAGCGTGATGTTAATTAGCCTGTATAATTTCTTAAGAATCCTACTAATATAATAAATGCGAAAGTCTGTGTGTGTGTGTGTGTGTGTGAATGTTTGTTACCACGTATCTCCGTAACTACTTAACTGATTTTGATGAAATTTGGAATGTAGATAGTTTAGGATCTGGAATAACACCTAGGCTAATCGAATTTCATTGATCGAAAATCAACCCCTAAGGGGGTTAAATAGGGCGGTAAAGTTTCTATGAAAAAAAGTAGTTTGATTCGCTCAAAACTTGGTACAAATAAACTTTGAAGTAAATAATGAAACACATATTTTTTATTTTTTCAAAACTACCCTTTGGGGGTGTGCAATTGAGTTCTAAGTATAAATTGTAATCCTTGGTTCAATTCATTCAAAAGTTGGTGGACATAGTTTGAAGCCTGGAAACGGTCACATGCTGCTTTTATTAACATACCACGCGGGCGAAGCCGCGGGCAACAACTAGTTGGGCTATAAAAGGCAAAAATATATTTTCATCTCCGACTTATAGTTCCAGAGATTAGGGCGCTCAGACAAACAAATTCTTCAGCTTTATTATATTAGGTAGGTATAGATATCGAACCTTGACAAACAGTCGGCGTGGGCTGTCATCGTCAGTCTCCTCGAATAACTAGAACTAAACAGATCTTTTTAATTGATAAGATATGCTTTTAACCGACCTCATATATTATCGTAAAATGCCTTGCTACAATCTGATTAAATGATTACTCCAAAACAGTTTTATATCGTCCGAGCAATTTAGGTAGGTAATAACGTGACTAACGATAGTGACGTCATTCTCGATTTGGAAAAATCGATAGCCTCTCGCATAAAAGACATTAGGTAGGCGTCTAAGATTATGTTTATACAGTAACTACCTACCTACGTAAGTATATCTGGTGTCCATAGTAGGTTTTTGTTAAATTTGACCTCATGAGTCATCCATCTTATTAGACACTACGTTTTCTATTTAGTCATATTCATCTTCATTATTATACCATTCATTTGCCTTGAGTATTTTTGTTCTGTATATTGGATGTATTCTGTATCCTAAGACAGGGGGGCAACGGGATCATCAGGGACATTCAGAAATGATGAGACCATTTTGTATAAGATAGCTGTTTATTTACAACACTTACGTAAAAACATCCCTACCTATTTGCTAACAAACGACTAATTAAACTTTCATATATTAGATAAACTTAAATAATACAACTAGCTAAAATTAATTTGTCATTTGCAAACTTAAATAACAGATTCGAATATACATATAAACTAGTCAGTCTTTGATGCGAATAATCAGCAGATTAGTCTACGCTAAATCGGGGAACAAGTCTGTAAAAGATTCACACCAAAAATCTGACAGATCCATATCAGGCATATCGGGCTCACTGAACGGTGAAGCTAACGACTCATAGCCTAGATCCGAGCTCAAACTTTGCGAAGGAGACAACCCTAGCAGATCCTCCTCGATCGACTTCGGAGATAGACTCATAGGTGAGAGCATTTTCATGTCGCGTTCTAGCGTTATCCCCGAACAGTTGTTCGTGAGAGAACTGAAGTCTGTGTCCACTTGGATAGGAGTGGCTTCTTCGACAATCTCGTCGCACGGAACCTCGATAGTTACGCAGTTAGCTTCATCGCAACTCGCGTAGAAGATATCGCCCTTGTCGTTGTCTTCTTTGTCGGAGATGGTGATGTCTGGAATGTAGGGATGCGCGTACGAGTGCTGGGACAGTATCCTGTGTACATCGTGTTTCATGTCTAGGATACTACTTTCACTGGGTTCCAGTTGCTCTGCTGCGGCCCCCACCACTTCAGCTCCTTTAGGGCATTCTCCAGCGTCCCTGATTTGCTCCTGAAACAATGGAAACGTTTTATGAGCACTATGTTTCATAATGTGGGCTCCCAGGATATCGATTCCTTGAGCCTTATTCCTTATGTTCATGTGCATTTTGGATTACATGTAGTTCCAATATTTGCGACCAACTTCAACTTTCCAACTGAAACTAGTGCGAACTTGAATAAAAATTCGCAGTAGTTCCCGTTTAGAACTGTTCATAGAAACTCCAGCGAATTATCTCTTTTGACCTACCTAAGAGGAGGTTATCAATTCGTCAGCTATGTAGGTAGGTGTATGTAAGATAATTATTATGTAAGTAAGATATTACTTTGTAAAGGTGTCTGACAATATAACATAATTTCAGCATGGCGTCAATAAATCGCCATTAAAATATTAATGAGTATTGATAAAGCTGGCTAATTTCCATCCACCCGTAATAAAAAATATTTGATTGCAAATTAGCTTCGCACTATTTGCAATTATTTTGTCTTATCTTCGAAGGCTATCTACGTTTTGTGTACCTACCTACAAGTGGGTAAGTGTGTATTCAGGTATCTACCTGAGTACTGTGGATCGATAATCTTATCGATCCACTGTTGTTGGAATACCTACATATTTTGTCTTTGTACGTACCATAGTACTATTATTTATTCTGTGTATGTATGTAGCAACGTACCAACCTACTTATGATATGAGGAGGCAATGATGCAATATGCGCCTCATTTACATCAGCCTACACCATGACCAGATAACAACATAGTGTGAATACCCCGGATTTCCTTCCCTGTTTTATCACGAAGTACTTAGGTATCTACACCTAGACACCTACATACTTATTAGTTATTTTATAACACAATTTTAATTTACACTAAGTAGATGTTATCTCTTCACTAGCGTAATCAGTCCTTTAATTTCCCGATAAATGTATAATTTTCTTACTTCGAGTAGGTATAGATTGGAATTACCCATTATAGTGCGGGATTCCCGTTTGTCTCCGTATTCTGTTCGATTCAAAAAATCAAATCAGGCCCGCTAGGGCACATGGCTCTTTCTGTGTAGATAAAACACAGAAAAAAGGGCAAAAATAAAATGTCTTACATTTTGAGCCGCTCCTGTAACTCCTGCATCAATTTCCTGGAAGAGGGAGTCTGCGAGCTGATGAAGGGTGTCGAGATACTCCGGGGAGTCGAGGTGCGCGAGGAGGTCTGTGAGAGGAGAATCATCGCTAGCAGGAGGCGAGCTGCGCGAATCGCCGGCGGAGGCCCGTCCTTCTGCTGAGGGGACTCTGCGGGTCCGGGGGCCTCCGCGGCGGTCCGCGCCGCCGCCTCGCTGCGTAGCGTGCTATTCTCTTCCAGCAGACGCTCGTTCAGCGCCTTCAAACTCTTCACTTCGCTCATCAGTTGCTCGTTACGTTCTTCCAAGCCGTCGATGCGGGCTTCCATCTCGTCCATTTTGGCCTTCTTGCGGTCGCGGGACGTTTGCGCTGCGACGCGGTTCTTCATTTTCCTGGAATGACGGCATCGTTAGTTATATAGTGCAAGATGTAGAGTTATATATGCCTTTAGACCCGAGTTCACCAACACAATAGCAGCTGTTTAGGTCCTAATCAAAGCTTTTTGACACATGTTTTCATAGGAATCTGAATAGGTCAGACCATTTATTCTGTTGGTGAACTCAAGCCTTAGCCACAGATATATTATAATAGGTTACCTACCTTAGCCATACGTGGTTAGCACGCTAGCTTAAGAGTTTGCAGAAAGATACTTATCTACAACCCCTCTTATTTATTAATAATAACTTCCTAACTGTCGGTTTGGTAACTCTAGCCCTGTCGTTTTCCAACACTAAACCAAAGAGGCGGACAAATTATCGAGCCGATACAATTATGTAGTGATTATGAATATGTGGCTAAAAATATGATAGGTACCTAGTTACTACCTAGGTACTTAGCAATTGCGACAGTTTTTTTAAAAAACTATAATGGCAAACAAGAGCCGCCCAACAAACCGCCCACATGTTGGTGGGCGGTTTCCGTAAGCTATGCACGTTTGCAAAATCAGAAGTACTCGCGGTAGGTACTCGCGCGTTGCCTATCCGACCCGTCTCATCTTCGATCAACCATAGTACGTCAGATATTAAAACACTTTATGTACTAGGTACGGTTGATCGAAGCGTCTCGACTCTTTACATATCATGTGGTAAGTAGGTACTTACTAGGAAGGATATATTTTCTAAACATAGTTACTACCTAGGTATACTGTAAAAATACTGTGTAAAGGTGGGTGTTAAATATGTCAAGGCCTAAACTTGTTTTAAACGAATACTAGGTAATCAATTACATATCATGGAACCACGTCAAATTTAAATAAGTTTTGTTATGACCAAAACAGTAACTGAATAACCGGAAAATTATATGGTGACTAAGTACCAAGGATTTCGATGTGGTAAGCAGGTTGGTATAATTATGGCTGAAATAAAGTACCTATTAGGTAGGTACTTACTAGGTACTACCCAAAGAATTTAAGAAAGTAAGTACCTACTAAAAGTTTGTGAATACGGCTATCAACGGTAGGTAGGATTCATTTATAGTGAAAACATAGAAATAACGCTTACAGGTGTAAAAGCTTACGATAACGATAGGTAGGTATCGCTGATTTGAGTTGATTACTTCAGTCCTTGTACCTAGATAAGTACAAAAACAAAATTTGCGTGCTTATCATAACGGAACGTAGGTAAAGGCACAGATATTATAATAGGTACTAGGTAAAGTTCAAACAACTTTGGACATCGGTCAATGGATTGGATTTACCGTACGTACGTTCACCCTCTCTACATTTTTAACAGTACAAGCAAGACTCTTCTTTGCAAATTCTATGGACCCACGTTTTTGAGTGAAGTTGAGTGCTTTGTCATGCATTCAAAATTCAAAATATAATTTTGAATTCAAGTCATTCAAGATCAATGTTTTTAGTTAAGTTCGATCTCATGGGTCTATATTTCTTCTGATTTGTCTCAATATCATACCTATATGTATAAGCTATAAAAAAATACCTAGACCAAGGCCGCCCAAACTTAATAATCTAATGAAATCATTAGTCACCAACAACAAAGCGTGACACGCAGGCAGGCAAGCACTGTAGGTAACTAATAATGTCAGTGACAGTATAATACCATGATGACTTACTTTCTTTGCATCTTCTCCTCCCACGACAAATGGTCCAATCTCCGCTTCCGGGACGGAGAAGGCGACACGTCCACAGAATCCTCTTCCATCAGATAACTGTTGGGAACGGTGATAATTATTGGACCACTCATGTTTAAGGCTTTCTGATCTTCCTCAATGCACAAGCACAATAACACCACAATCCACTTGGAAATATATCAATGTTTTTCTATCATAATACGTTAGGGAATGTTCTCGACTCGCTAGAGTTTTAAATGTTTCAAGCGATTATTTTTGTGTCGCGGACAACAACCGATTGCGTCGTACATATTCGGCGTCAACTTGTGCTATAAAATATTTTAGCCTTTCCACAAAGCGCGTATGTGGACGCTTGTGATTGGTGGAGGTTATCAAAGAGGCGGGCACGATTGGTATTGATTAAAATGAAAGAGTAGAATGGAATGAGATACCACACCAGATAGAGTGGAGTGGATGATTATGACGTCATTCTATGCCAGAAAGGGATAGAGCGATGTGCATTGGCAAAGCTAGATAGAACAAGACATTTTGTATGAATTGAATTATGATTTTTTGATGCGCACGGCTATGCAGCCGGCCATGCGGCTGCATGCGTACTACACGATCTACCTATTTAAGATCATAAAAGAAATTACTACTAGGAAGGTAAGTGCTGCACAACAATAGGTCTGCAATGATAGGTAGGTAGATAGGTAATCTACAAAATACCCACACAACAGTTAGCTGATGACATGGTTACTACCTAGTTAGCGGTAAGGCTATTAATAGACAACAGTTTGCATGAGCAATAGCAGACAGGCTGATGCAACTCTTTCTCTAAAGTTGAAAGTTTCAAATTCCAAACTTGCTATGGCAGGGGCAGGGGTTCATCAAAATATGGTTAAGCATATTATTATATATTTATAAGTAGTTAGGTACCTACCTACTGCGATATTAACCAAACGATACGTAAGTAGGTAGGTGGGTAGGAACAATTTAATTAAATTTTAATTATATTTTTTATTAACTTGGGTTTCTAGAAGACTTTATCAGTATTATTTACTTACCTATAGGTATCTAGGTGTTTATTTATATAGGTAACCTACTCAAAAATTGCTAATTTCTACTAGGTAGGTAACTACTTACCTTGTATAATATTTATAAACGATAAATTTGACGTTCTTAGTTAAAGGTAATAACTAAGATTAGACATATTAGTTAAACAGTAACTAACAGTTGCCCTTCTAGGACATATAACCCTATATGGCCTAGAAGGGCAACCTGTCTAACATGCTTATTTAAGACTTGTTTGTTTAAGTATTTTAGCTCCTCTGATAACCTCTGTTTCCAACCGCTAAGGATGACTGGTAGAAAATGCTGCATTAAGTCCTCCTATGTACATTGTTTGTGTGCATATTGGCTATCATTCCCATTCCTACCGCGAGTCATGGGTTGAAATAAGAATATTAACTATAATTTAAATATTTACTACTATTCTAGGAAATGTAATTTTACAGTAGGATTGTCATCAATTGAGGGTACTTATCAATAAATTATGTTGTATAAATTATGTCGTTTACCTACTAACAAAATTTTTAGTAAACAACTCCGGCCAGCGGAGATGGTTCTGAAGGGGTCAATGACGATAGCCACGAACGGCTCCTGGAAGTTCTGGTTCAGCATCTGAGTGGAGACGTCGATGCCTGACAGCCAGCACCCATAGCCCGAGTGACTGTGGTACCAGCCAATGGCGTTCACATGACGGCCGACCTGCCGAACAAATACAACATCTTGTGAAGATATTCTGCCCTCTTAACTGGAGCACCCAAGACAAAGTTTTGTCTACGAAAGAGAAGACAAAAAATATTTCTGACGCCTATTCTGTCAAACAAAAGAGAGGGACTAAATATTTGTTTGTCTTTTTGGCGGTAGACAAAACCCGTCTACACTACTCCGTCAGAACCGTTGTTTAAATCGGAGCTCACTCACTCATAAACATTTTTTTCCTGGAGCTTTTCAAAGAGTGTCGAGGCCTTTGAGAATTATGTGCAAGAATAGCAAGTCATTTGCACATGTTGAAACAGGGTTTTGCCCAGAGTTCACCTTCACCTTCAGACCAAAACTGAAATTGAAATAGCCACGGTCTAATCTTTCCTATATTAAAAAGTACTCTGTGGTCTAATCTTTTCTTTCAATTTCCTTGCCTTTGTTGTTTGCACCGAAATTTTCAATTATTCAGAACTTTCACTAATTTTAAACTTGTAAAACGTAGGAATGGCTTCTACAAGTGCGGAATCGCAGGCGTCAATAGCCCAGAAGTCATGGGTTTTGGCAAACAACATAGAGAACATTACCAGAGACGTTGATGATATTTACCGCTACGACAAGAAGCAGCAGCAGGATATCTTGATAGCCAAACCATGGGAAAAAGAGTGAGAAAACGCTAAACTTACTTATCTGAAATTTTGATGTGCATTATAGTATTTTCCATCTATATATTTATCTTCTTGCTGCCAACACTATCGTGTAGTCTTATTCTAGTAATATAGATGAGATCTTTATGTACATTTTCCATCTGCTAACTAGACCCAGCAGCTCTTAATTAGGCTTTTTGATCTCCAAGAAACTAACAACATCCTCCTAGATTTTTTACGTACCTAGGAGGAATTGTATTATTCAACTTTCTGCCTGCCTGTCCGTAAAGATTCACTAAAAACAGCTCCCTTTTTTTTATTTAATACTAGCTTCTGTCCTTGGCTGAGTCTGTGTTAAAAGTATCCAAGGCATCAGATAACACATTGGAATGTCACAATCTATTCATCCAAATCTCTTAAGCTGTTATGGATATTCTTAGCAACAAGCATCCATACTTTTGCAATATTATTTAGGGTGTATGTCCTTGATCCCTGAGAATGATAAAGTAGTTTGGTTTCATAGCTTGAAAAACATTTAGTAGGCTAAGTATTTTTATTTTTTGTCCATTCTAATTTTTCCATAGATCTTGCATATAATATGTATTTTTTTCATTACTAAATAAATAAATAATGCTGGGCATTTTTCACACCGTATCATCTAGTCCCAAACATGACTGGTATATACTACTTATATACTTTTTTTTGTGAATACATTTTTATACATAGAAAATCTTAGACCCAAGACAAATATTTTCAGATTATACATATATTTGTCCTGCGGTAGGAATCAAACCCACAACCTTCTGCATCACAGGCAGGTCTCCGCCCACTGTGCCACAGAAGTTGTGAAATTATTTATTACATGTTCCTATGAGATGTCTACCTATATTTATAGGCTCAGCTATGACCATACCATATGTATCACCATGTGAAACCAATAATAGAGTATGTTATGTTCCAGCCCCCATTTTTTCAAAGACATCAGGATCTCAGCATTGGCTCTGCTAAAGATGGTGATGCACGCAAGATCTGGTGGCACTTTGGAAGTCATGGGCCTACTTCTAGGTAAGATCATCACAAACTATTATTTATATAGAGATGTTCTAACATGCTCTACTGGTTTATATATCTATGGGCTGGTTAAATAAAGTTTAGGTTTAGCATAGCAAGAGAAAATGATGGAACAGAAATGGTCAAAAATTAACTATAGTTCCCAATACAGAAAAGATAAAAATAACTTGCCTCATTAGTTAAAATGTTTGTGTGTTGCAAAGCTGATTATGCTGATTAAGTTGATTTTTTATTTTGTTAAGAGATATATCTTCTATCTCTTAACAAAATCTAAAAATCAAATCAAATCTAAACATACTGGGTTCTCGACAAATACCTCATGCTTAATTTTTCTTTCACACTAATGCAAATTTGTAAAGATAAAACTTGGCAGCAGTCACATGATATTTCAAAAGCTAATGGCATTTTCATACAATTTGATGTTTCCGCAGGCATTAACACAGAAAGTGGTTGTTATTTATTTGGTCTACCTGTGGGTGTTACAATGATACTATCTATAAATAACAAGTATATTATGATAAGTGATTGCACAACCAGTTATAGGTGGGCACTGCATGCTAATAATAACAGAATAAACAACTTAAGTAACAATAAAGAAAGAGACAATCGAAGTTAAAATTCCACTACCTACAAGCAAGATATTGAGTTTGTTTAGTTGTCTACTCTACCTACATAATTATTTTGTACATCAATCTAATCAGATGAAAAAAGTCCACAGAAGTAGGTAGAGTAGACAGTGTTTGACCATGTTATGATCAGCAATCATTATCATCATCAAAATCTGTGGACCCCGCATCGGGTGGGGGCCCTTTCCACAGTGCATTGTCCTGTTTGTGGTCACCATTTTTAAACTATATGAAAATTCGAAAATTTGAACTGCAGTGGAACCATTCTTCCCATGAGGTGGTCAGTTATGCGAGCCATAAGGCTAAGGTGTTCGATTCCTGCTGTGGAACACATGTTTACATGTTCTGCAGATATCTGTTCCAGTGCTCATAGTTCCTGATACCCACGACAGCACATCCTAGTGTGGGGTCATGCCTATGTATGTGATATGGGTGTTTATTTATTATGATTATTTATAAAATCTGGAGATTTCTTGTATGTATTTGTGAACACTTAAAACGAGATACCTTGCTTGCTTTTCTTCGCCCCAAGGGTCGTTCAAAGTTCACCGCTCAACCCTGCGGCTGTTAGAAACTGCAGGATCTTTTTGGGCGTGATGAGTTTTAGTTCATCCGGGTTGAGAATGTGTTTACCCAGATGAAGGCTATGCTTATGTATCAGTAGTCTACACTCACCTAACAGTAGAAGGGGGGATTCGTCCGCCTCTGACCGGGCTGGCGAAGCTATCATCAGTTTGTTTTCAGGCAAAGTGGATGCGAACACAATGTTGGTGATGGACTCATTCGCGCTGCCGGTAGAAGGCACAGAGACCCGCGTCAATGCACAAGCACAGGCATATGAATACATGACGGCCTACATTGAAGCTGCTAAAACGGTAACATACATCTTGATAAAGAGCACACAACTACTTCTTACACGTTTCCTCAAATCCTCATACTCACACACCCCCACTCACACATTTTTTATGAGATGCTAGCTTGCTTCGAAAGACAACGGTTTTCTCTACCGCCAAAAATCGCTCATTTTTGTTTGACAGAATAGGCGACAGATATATTTTTGTCTTCTCTTTCGTAGACAAAACTTTGACTTGCGGGAAGAATATGTTCACAAGATGTTGTATTTGTTCGGCAGGTCGGCCGTCATGAGAACGCCATTGGCTGGTACCACAGTCACCCGGGCTATGGCTGCTGGCTGTCAGGCATCGACGTCTCCACTCAGATGCTGAACCAGAACTTCCAGGAGCCGTTCGTGGCTATCGTCATCGACCCCGTCAGAACTATCTCCGCTGGCAAAGTTTGCCTCGGTGCTTTCAGGACCTACCCTAAGGTAAATTCGAGAACACTAAACATTATACACTATTGATGCTATTAGTGGTTGCAAATGATTTCATCATCACGTCAGAAAATCAAAGCATATTATACAGAATTGATATAAGTGGCTGGAGATAACTCCATCATCAGTATGTCAACGCAAATGTTTGCATGACATGGACATTTTGCTAAGATGGATTCTCTGCCCACGTTCATCAAAACAGAAACAGGCTAAGTGCGAGGCGGACATTTGCACTATGGCTTAATGGGTTCTGTATGTATTAGCTCGATAGAAACAATTAATTAATGTTTAAAGGCGGCGCGGGTGGGCAGAATGAGAAGAGCCAACCACCGGGCTAAGTGGTGGGTAATTAGGAGTGGCATATGTCCATTTGTAGATTAATGTGGGCTGATGATGATAATGATGAACATTTTTGTTATGGGTTTCAGCTTGTTCTTTTTTTTATATATGCCATAGTATAATAGAATTACAAAACATATTATGAATTAAAAAAGCTCTTGTAACAATCAAACGACGGGGGCTACTACTATAGAATTATAATATCTGTGATGATATGTGGGCGTAGGCATTGTAATAGGATCTCGTTGTTGGTACCCTTTATGTACGGATCCCTAAAAATAAACGCATAAAATCTTGTGAATTCAATGAACAAAAAAACACTATATTTGCATTTCGCTCCCAAAGTCCAAGCAATCGGACTCGAAAATAGTTCCTTGCATAACATACTGACTTGGAAATCTTTAAATTAAATTTCAGGGCTACAAACCAGCGAACGAAGAGCCTTCGGAATACCAGACCATCCCACTCAACAAGATAGAAGACTTCGGCGTTCACTGCAAGCAATACTACTCACTAGAAGTATCCTACTTCAAGTCGTCTCTGGACAGGAGACTGCTGGATTCCCTGTGGAACAAGTACTGGGTGAACACTCTCAGCAGTTCCAGCTTGATCACAAATGCGGAGTACACGACCGGACAGATATTTGATCTGTCAGATAAGTTGGAGCAGAGCGAAGTGTGTCTTGGTAAGTTTGGTTAATGTAAGTCTAGGCTTGGTCGCGAGGAATCGCCGTTATCCTACTACTATAAACGCGAAAGTTTGTGAGGAAAGATGTTTGTTACTCTTTCACGCAATAACTACTGAACGTATTTTGATGTAACTTTACAGTAATATAGTTTATACATCAGAATAACACATAGGGTACTTTTTATCCGAATACAGAGCTAGCCTCTACCCACGGCTTCGCCCGCGTGGTGCCAGCTATAAATACAATTTTAATTCACTCATAAGTTGATGTTTCCAAATGATCGTTGTGATTTCCATAAATACAAAACTACTTTGTTAGAGATTTACCTACGTAGATTCGTGAGTATTCCGAGTAGGGGTTGGTCAGAAGCACAACCAAACATTATATTTGACATATCCTATCCATCGGCATTGGAGCGCTAACCGATGGTACCGAGGTACATGCCTTCGAAACTTTTTGGTTTTATTATGCCGGTTTCCTCACTATATTTTCCTTCACCTTTTAAGCACATATTAAAATAATCAATAATTTATTACAATAAACAAATTAATGTAAAAAAATCAAATGTATGCCTATATAATGTAGGTTCTACGCATACATGAATTATTTGAATGGACGTCCAGGTTCGAACTCACGACCTTCGAATTGGAATTACGGGTACAGCCAACAAGGCTCTTACTCAATTGTATGGTATAACTGTTCATATGGCGACTGTGATAGCAGTATAAGAAATAAACAGTTTAAAGCCCATAAGAACCCCTTTTAAATGATGTATGACTCATCTCCGAGTGCCATTTGGGACAATTTCATCTTGCTCTGTCCTCATTTTCAACGTTTTCCAGGTCGTGGCGGATTCACGGTCTCGGGCGCGGACCCTCACGAGAAGCGCACTGAAGATAAGCTAGGCAAAGCAACCAAGGACGCCTGTAAGACCACCATAGAAGTGATTCATGGACTCATGGCGCAGATGATCAAAGATAGGCTTTTCAATAGCGTGAGTGGCCGGAATAATGGACCTACGCCTATGATTGAGTGATTTTGTCGTTAGGTAGTGCCTGTTTTTTTTAAATATCTACTTGTTCCAGTTATGATCTAGGAACAGCCTTTGCGTTACTTCTAAGCGATTATAGTTGAAATTTACATCAACTGGCAAATTCAAAAAGGAGCGCTTTGTCGCTTGAAAGTACCAAGTCCATTTAAGATTGTACTGGGCAAAAGGAACGAACTATACTGATTTTGCAGTTCCTAGATAATGCGTTGTAAAATATTGCCAACTTTTGTGATGAATAAATCTGAATATTTTACATCATGACAAAAGTTATTGCAAGCACGTCATGATCTTGGATCATAGATGGATGAAATACTGAAAATGAGGCACCATCCACTATCTACAGATTATTGGCGGCCCGGTCTAAGCGTTGCCTACCTGCCTATCTACTGATTGTGGAAGCCTCAAAATAAATTCTGGTGTATTGTAAATTTTCGCCGTTGTAATAAAGGTAACAAAATGAAAACAAATAGTTTGATTATATAAACATTCTTCAAATATTTATTAACCAATTTACATAAAATGATAATCATTATGTACATCTTTCATAGCTTTAGTTATACACAAAATTATAACATTTCAATGTGGAGGGCTTTCTATATAATCAGATACATAAAACGAAGCACCAAATTACGATATACATTATGTAAATCTTTGCCAAGCTCTATTTGCATGAAAACTAATATAATGAATATACTGATTATTTAATGGCCTAGTAAAGCAATATAAAGCTGATTGACAAAAAGTTTACAAGAATAAGGCCTTTTTGAACCTACCTTTGCACAGACAGATTAATCTAGAAAAGACAAGTGCGTTCTCTATTCAAGTGTCCATCTATCACATATATACCTACGAAACAACTTTCAGTGCTTGGTTAGTTGACAACCTAAGTATAAATAATATAATTAAAATAAAATAACCATGAAATACCTAAATCAATAAGATACCCCAGTAAATAGATTAAACTGGGAATTAACCCATTATTATCATTTGTCTTAATTCCATTAAAATGTCCGTTATTTTTAAAACGTCCGAATAATAAAACCATTTTGTGAGATACAAGTACCATAGACATAGAAGTTTCCGAGCATTGTGTAAGACAATGCTGGGACATTTGAATTGCTAGTTCTATGTAAATCAAAGAATTTGATTTCACCTACAATACGGGCGTTTATATCCGTTAATCTTTGTAAGTAATATTTAATAAGTAAAATAAGTTTACACCCATATGCTCAACTAACGCTGAGCGCACATGCGAACATTACTTGAGCATACAATAATGTTAGTTATCTATACTAAGTTATGTAGTTTTTAAACTAAAAATAAAGTAACGTGATAATGAGAACATACCAAACACAATGAAAAGCAATAAAATCTTAGCGTGGACAACGATTTTGGATTGTGTTTATTAAAATGTATTGCTTGTAAAAATATCTGATATTAATTTTGCTCAATAGTTTACATTTTATTAAACCAATGACTATACCCGAGCAGCATTCATTCCGAAAAGATGAAACTCAACGCTTTTCGAACTGAGTTTACCGCTAAAATTATCCGCTTTCCTCGTATAGTGTTTTATCACGCGATATTATTAGTATTTCTATAATTATTAAGTACATACCAATAGCCCTCCAACTCACCAATAGCGTTCTCATAAATCGTATATTACAATCTCAAAGTTTATTTACATCGCGAGCGAAAAAAATACATCAATTTATTCAATTCACAAAGAAAGTAGATTTCGACGGCATTATATAAATTCGGGAATGTTAAGCTCATTTCCACCAACTAATATCAGGGTGTCTAGACAAATACCTCACGCTTAGTTTTCCTTTCAGGCTAACGCCAATTTGTCAAGGTCACGTGACATTTCCACAGCTACTGTCATTTCTATTTCGCAGGCGTCTAGACACCCGGGACAACCTACACTTAAATGCCTCGAAAAAATAGTTAGGTGTCTTGTCATTAGTTGATAAAAATGGGAGTTCTCATAAAATCTCTTAATTTAATAGAGAAAATCTTTAAAGTTTAGAAACATACATAATTTATGGCCAGGCTTAATTCCAAATCAATTAAAATAAATATATCTTTAAGTATATCACACTGGTGTGTTAAATTGAGATTGTTGTAATACTGACTCAACTTTGACCAGAGATGTGTTAACATTTATATTTGAAAGCTTCTGCCATACCAACCACCCACATAGGGGTTTGATAAGGCAATGCTTAACAGTACTCATCATGAATGTCTGCTGTAACAAAGCAGTGCATAGTACGTTTATTTGCACTGACCAAAATGCGTCTAAGCTTAAGATACTTTTTAGTTAGGTTAACACCCAACAGTTACATACATAATCCTGATCCCAACCTAGAATTGCCTGTATCATAGGTATTAGGAACTATGAGTACCATGGTACCTCACAATATTACAGATTACTATGAAGACAATTTGAAAGCATGTGCCATTGGTTAGTGTTCCAATAAGCAGCGACGGGTTTGCGACCTATCGACGTGGAATGCTAACTTCAAGGCCATACGTGGGCATCTGCCAAATGTAAAATTTGAACATGTCTATGACTCGTATTTGATATCTTCGCGGATCGACGTACTGATTATAGATCTCAAAATGTTCATAACAGGGAATAAAAAGAGTTTTGGTTTCGTTTTCTGTGGAAAACTTTCATAAAAAGTTACGCAATTGCATGCACAGAAGTCAACGTATCTAAAAGCGTCTTGGGGCAGACGAGAGTCTTCTAATATATTGTAACATCTCTGGCCAGCCGTTCATACCAAACAATGCATGTATTGGGCCTTACAATCTATTACCTAAAGTGGAATGTTAATAAATCTCATAACACAAAGCTAAACAATAATAAATCGGGCGTGGTTGAATTTAAAGGGACTTCATGTGGTCAGTCTTTAAAGATGTTCAAGGAAAGGTGCCATCAGCAGATAGAATCCTTATTTTACATAACATTTCAAAATGTACATTAAAACCGATGTAATTCATAATTGATTTCTAAATAGATACAAGAATAAGCAATAGATAACAAACCTTAATTGCACTTTACACTATTGAAAACACTTTATCCTCTGACCAGTATGTCTTGAATTGCCAATGGCTGTTGCGGTTATCAACCACTTTTTGTCACATGACCAGATTTAGCCAGTTGCTGGCCGGCAGTATCTATCACAAATTACTCGTGCAAGTCAGTAATTGGCCACTAAACTACTAATGTTATGTGACAGCGATTGGCCAGTTATCACTTGGCTGACTGAATGAGCCAGTAATTGACCGGTTGGTGGCCATCTATGCAAGTTAATGACTGACTTCTAGCTGATAATATGGACTAGTTTCAAATAAGATACCAGTAATTCATCATTTACTGACTTTCCGTGCCATTTAAAATTGTTACTGGTTAGTAATCAAGCCTGTTGCTGCTAGAATTGTGTCAAGTGCCAGTTATCAGCCTTGACCACAAATGTTGATAACTGACCACTTGTCACAACAAGCCCGCAACTGGACACATTGTCGTGCCACAAAAGTCAGTAATTTGCCACTCACTGACACATGCCAATAACTGGCCACATTATCGTGCCAACGAGCCAGTTATTAATCATTTACTGGCTGCACGTGCCAATAACTGGCCACAAGTGCCCGTAATTAAAACATTCACTGACTGCACATGTCAACAACCAGCCACATTGTCGTGGCACAAGTGCCAGTAATTGACCACTTCCTGACTGCACGTGCCAATAACTGTCCGCATGTATCAGCTACCAAGCCAGCAACTAGGCGCATCGGCGTGGCTAGGAGCAGCCGGGGCCGGCCACTCGTCAGTTGAACAGGTCCGGCGGGAAATTGTTCACCTCGGACTGCTCCAGCACCGGGGAGCCGTCGAGGTTGTAAGAGACACGTATCCGTAACCGTAGCGGGCTCTGTAAACAAAATATTCAGCGTATTATTATTATTAAATTACTTATTTCAAGTATGTACTCATTTCACTTTATATGTATGTGTGGACTCCTATAAAGTGAAACATACATACTTGAGACTCGATTTATCTACCTTCTAGCTGCAGGCAAAAGGTTGTTTATATCATATTTATTTATGAAGCTTATTTCTATTTTAAGTAGCTAGTTATATCATACTACTATTATAAACGTGAAAGTTTGTGAGGATGGATGTTTGTAACTCTTTCACGCATAAACTACTGAACGTATTTTAATGAAACTTTACAGTAATATACATCAGCATAACACAGGCTACTTTTTATCAGGGTACCACGCGGGCGATGCCGTGGGCAGAAGCTAGTATTAAATAAAATGTTCTCTATTATTTTGGTAATCCTTCAAACGCATTACCGCCCCACTCTTTATTACACAAAGGTTAGCTGGAAGAAAATGCTCAATTAGAAGCAGGTAGGAACTGTTCTCCAAAGCAATAAGCCCATTCAGCGCCGCGTGTCATACAGGCTTTGTCAGAAGGACTAGGCTTACTAATATGGCAATTACATATATCTGCCTTATTACAAAATGTCAATTTACTCACTCTGGACGGGTTGGAGATTTTGAGTACTTGAGTGATTTCGCCGTGCGGTGGCAGCATCGTGCCCGATGGCGACAGCATGTCCAACTGCAACGTCTGAAACACGGAATTATTCATGAAACTATAAAAAAACGGTATCTCAGTATCGGCCATGTGCAATAGAGCGCAATATTCTTGGAGTCAAACTCGTAGATCGCATTAGGAACTCTGCGATCCAGAAATCTATACTAATAATTAAGCTGAAGGGGTTGTTTTTGTTGATCAATGGCCACATATTATGTTGTATTTATGTTACCAGTCGGACTAATTTTTTTTCTAATCCGACTGGTATTTTGCATTAGAGGAAGATTTAAGGCTATTTAACATCATGCTACGACAAAAGAGCCGTGCAAAAGAAGTAATAGCGCGGCCGGTTGTTGCGACGCGGTGGGTCAAAGGACGAGGGCGGCCGGGGCACAGCTAGTTATGAAATTGTGTCGCCGTATTTCTGTGATCCAAAGCTCGCCGTGTCTTACAAATGGGAATATCATACCCTGGGAACGGCGCACTGGAACAAGAAATCGGTCAGTGCGTTTTCGCTGGTAGCTCGCATTGTCAGAGTCAGGCTGTCGCCGCCGCGGTCCATACTGAATAGTATACGGACGCCGTTCTTGTCCAAAGCGGTGATGGTCGGCAGATCTGTAGGAGTTCAAGTATTTTAATAAATAAATAAATAATGCTGGACAATCCACACAGCATCATCTAGCCCCAAGCTAAGCAGAGCTTGTGTTATGGGTACTAGATGACTGATATACTTAATACAATACATTACATAGATAGATATTTTTTTATTATACATAGAAAATACCCAGAACACCCGGAACAAATATTTGCAGATCGTACAAACATTTGTCCCAGGGCGGGAATCGAACCCGCAACCTCCTGTGTCGCAGGCGGACCTTCGCCCACCGCGCCACATCGGTCGACAAATTTTTGTAATGGATACAAGAGAAATACCAAATTAATTATTGGTAAGATCTTTATTTGTCAAAAATCTTTTAATACGTCTTATGTAAAACTCTTGTTAGGGTTAAGCTCGCCTTTGTACAATCTGTACATGTCTTATATGAAAGTTTTTCGTCTCTCTCTTATATAAAATCTCTTATTTATTCTCTTATATAAATTCATATATACATTTTCCCCTTTATTCTTTATAGAATTGTGAAAAAATAGTGTTAAACATCAAATCGTGAATTATAAAGTAAACACTTTTAAACGGATTCATCGCGTTGTGGCGCAGTGGGCGAAAGCCCGCCTGAGACGCAGAAGGTTGCGGGTTCGATTCCCGCCGCGGGACTAATGTTTGTATGATCTACAAATATTTGTCTCGGGTGTGGATGTTTTCTATGTATAATATGTATGTATTTACAAAAAAAAGTACTTATCTAAGTAATATATCATATATCATATAGTTCCCATAATACAAACTCTGCTTAGTTTGCGGCTACATGATGTTGTGTGAAAAATGCCCAGCATTATTTATTTATTTATTATTCTATTTTATTGTTATTCGTGATATTTTGGTAATTATTATATCTGTGGTAATAGTTTTTAAGATCTGTCGAGACACCTATCCGAGAGTCTTTTGTTGACCACGAAACGACAACGCGATTAACCAGTTTAAAAGCGTTCGATTTACAATGCGAACACCATGACGTCATGATTTTCG
This sequence comes from Perizoma flavofasciatum, assembly GCA_958496245.1. Lineage (NCBI taxonomy): Eukaryota > Metazoa > Arthropoda > Insecta > Lepidoptera > Geometridae > Perizoma > Perizoma flavofasciatum. The sequence continues at coordinate 2,494,191 of OY292425.1, read as the reverse complement.
CATAGCAAATTAAACCATGAATCGTGTTTTTTTAAGATGCCTGTATAGATAGTACATCCATGTAATAGTAATTCGTACGTTATATATTTACCTTGTATGATAGGGGTCGGGTGCGAGGCAGGCGCGAACAGGCCGTCGAGGAGCATGGAGGCGGAGGCGGAGGCGGAGGCGGGCGGCGCGGACGGCGCGGTCGGGGGCAGGTTGTTGTTCAAGAGGCTGGCGGGCGCCGCGGCCGGCATCGAGGACGACAGGTCCAGACCGCTCAGCAGGTCGAGGATATCCTGGAAATTGATATATCGTGGCCGTTCAATATTTGTATTAAATCGAATGAAAGGGACGGAGTAAATAGTTAGATGGAACTTACATTGCTGCTAGTGTTGTTGTTCGTGGACGCAGGTTGAGCCGGCTTATGTTCCACGTCACCGTTCGTCAGCGAATCTGAGCCAATTATGAGATCCAAGAGTGCATCCTGAAATAACACATTTTTTTAATTTAGTAAGCCGTGTAATTCCTTCAAACTGAAATGAGACTGGGCTGGGCTTGTGTGCAGTAAGCCGGATGAGCTGTGGGCTAAAATAGCCACTGAGTGGGTCACTCACACTGGTGGTCCTGTCTGGCTTTGGCAAGGATACCGAAAGTGTGAGATTCACAAGACCGTGAAGAGTGGAAAAAGAGGAAGGAGGCCTTTGCCCTGCAGTGAGATCAGGGGGTCTAGAAAAATACCAGCTTAGTTTCCCTTTCATGCTAACTAATATAATATAATATTGTTAAGGAAAAAATTGGCAGTAGCCACGTGACATTGAACTTTATGTAGATAAATTAATAAGGTGCGTGGGGCATTTCTGTTTCCGTTATACTTTTAAGTAGGCTATTTTTTATATAATAAACTATTTTTTTTTCATAATTTATCCCACCATCTTTGTTGCAAAATTTGCTTTTTTGCGCTGTGCTAAATAAATGTTTTTCTTCTCCATTGCATGATGGAATACAAAGCGGGGTTTTTTTTACATTTTGTTTGTAATACGGTTCTTAGTATGAGCACAGATATTATAATATTACTAGCCTCTGCCCACGGCTTCGCCCGCGTGGTACCCGGATAAAAAGTTACCATGTTCTTCTGATGTATAAGCTATATTTCTGTAAAGTTTTATCAAAATCCATTCAGTTGTTTTTGCGTGAAAGAGTAACAAACATCCATCTTCCCAGACTTTCGCGTTTATAATTGTAATAGGATACAAGTATTATATTGATTAGAACTCACTTGATCGTTGGTGTGAGGGATGGGTGTGTCTGGTTCGGGCTCGGGGTCGCTGTCGTCGCGGTCTCCGCTCTGCGCGGCCTCCATCGCCGGCATTCGCTCCAGCAGGGCCGGCCTCAGGTGCGCATATTGCCTGCTCGAACAATCAGTATGGGATAATGAACATACTTTATTGTATACCACAAAAAAAAAACTAGAAAATAAAAAAATAAAATTTCAATACAAGGAGTACAATGGTCAGTCCTATCGCTTAGAGGCGATCTCTTCCAGAATCCTTTGGATGTAGTTAGTGTTTTTTTAGCTGTTGCCTTCTTAAATGTACAGCCTACTACAGCCGATAATGATAGGGCCGAAACAAACATACATACATATAGTCACGCCTGTTTCCCGGAGGGGTAGACAGAGACCAAGGATTTCCACTTGTTACGATCCAGGCATACCTCTTTCGCTTCATTCATCTTCATCAAATTCTTCAGACAAGCTCGGCGGTTTAGTGTACATGTGACTTGATCTTTCTCTAGAATGTCTCCAATTTGATCAGAGTACGTTCGCCGAGGCCTTCCTCTACCAACTATCCCATTCACGCTCGCCTTGTTTTGTTAATTTTCTTTCATCCGTCCTTTCTATATGCCCAAACCATCTCAACATACCTTTCTCAACTCTCGTTACTACCTTTTCCTTACCTCCAAACTGCTATTCCTTACTTTATCGTTCAAAGTTACAACCGATATATAAAATTCTGTCGATAAATACGTACATACCTATATCCTCTATGAAATTGTGTATGATTTATTTTCTTTCTTTCTTCTGCAATGTGGTATTTGTATGTAACATTTACCTATAAAGCTGCGATAGTTCCACGCCCCTCTGTTGCAGCTCAATATGAATATGCGATCCGAATGTGTCGATGATAACGCGAATTTTACTGAAAAAAAAAAACAATACTTAAAAAAACATCTATCGCAGCGAAATCTCGGTACGAATGCGAACGTTACTTTCCATCGGCTACTTTTTATGCGGGCTAAGCCGTGGGCAGTAACTAGTTGTATATAAAATAAACGTACTCCTGGCTCGGCTGCGTGGTGAATCTGGTAGAAAGCTTGGCCAGAGACAGCATCAAGTATTCCTTTGTGGTGATGGAGAGCTGCGTCGACCATAGCAGCTTCTGGTACACGTCGATCACGTACTCCTCCGACGGACGCTCAAAGTCATCTGAAAGTGAGAATGTAAAGTCATAAAAAAAATAGTTAAAATTCCAACTGGAACTCGCATCTTTCCTTCTAGTCTATTCCAAACGTAGAGCGAATAACGGTCATTGACATTTGAGTGGACCATAGAGATGATAAAAAATTTGTCTCTAAAAAAATGTTAGGTGTTTTTTCATATTAAAGTACAAATAAAAGGGAGGGGTTTCAGGTGTGAATTAGCTGGTGTTTGCAAGATGGTTCTTAGCAGCTTCCTTACCTTCAACTATACCGTTAGAATAAGGTTTAATGTAATAAATACGTTTTCGGAAGATATGGCGATAACCTGAGATTGCGTGACTGTTTTACAATGGCCCTGGTTCTATGGATAGAGGTGCCTATGGCATGTTTATGAAATAAAAACAATTTTAAAGCTAGGTTTACCAGAGGTACCAAACCGTTTTTTAGAGAGCAAAACGGTTTGGTACCTGGTGTTTGGAGAGTGATACTGTCGTTTTCTTATGCTAACATAATAATGATCGTTTGAGTTAATGACCGTTTTTTCGTTCTGCCTTCGAAATAGACTATAACCGACAATATAATTATAGTAGAATATAGTTAAATTTACACACACTGACAAACAAGTTATTTCAATGGTTTGCACGAATGGTTTTGAGTACCTAGTGTCTTTAATTGGTCTGAGTGATATTCAAAAAGGATGGGCCTGGCGTTCTGTCGTAGATGTTTCTTTAAAATAGGCATAAATAAGTGCTAACAAATACTTACCAACTCCATCCTCGTCGACCATAGAAATAGCGTTGCTAGCTTCCGAGACCAACAAATCTCCGTATTCGCCGATAGTCCACGCTGCCACCTGCAAATCATACATTCTGACATAAAGTCACGCTTGTTTCGAGGGTTAGGCAGATACCACGGATTTCCACATGCTACGATCGTGGCATAACTCCTTCGCTTCATTCATACTCATCACATTCTTCATACAAGCTCAATGTTTAGTGTACTCTTCTTTCTCCAGAACGTCGTCAATTCGGTCAGAGTACCTTCGCGGAGGCCAACTATCCCATTAATTTTTATCCAACGAAGCGTAAGGGCCCACCTATTGGCAAGCGCTAAAGCGACAATTCCGGCCCGTCTTGTATATACCTCGTGTGTTCATAAGTTTTGAGACGAACTTATTTAATTAATTTAAAAAGAAAGTAATTCATGCAACCTTTTTTAAACTTTTAAAATTTTAAATTTCGAATGTTTTGAATCAGAAAAAATATACATTTGAATATTTGTTTCATTCTCCGTGAAAATGGCGCCAACAAAAGATTTGCGTGCGACTGTAATTTCACTGTTTCAAGCAGGAAAAAAACCAATGCAAGTTTTTAGTGAAATCCAAAGTTTGGGATGTAGTCGGAACTTTGTGTATTATACCATAAAGAGGTACAAGGAGACCGGCTCTTTAGAAGACCGTGGAAGATGTGGCCGCCCGCGGTCTGTAAGGACGCCCGCCAACATCAAAGTAATCAGAGAGCGAATTCGTCGCAACCCTTGCCGGACTCAAAAGAAATTAGCTCTGCAGACCAACATTTCGCGAATATCGGTGAACAGGATACTTAAATATGATCTTAAACTAAAGGCCTACAGTCGAAGGAAAGTGCATTATTTAAACGAGCGTCTTCGTAAATTGCGACTGGAACGATGTCGGAACCTATTGAAGAGACACGATCCAAAAAATATCCTGTTTACCGATGAAAAGATCTTCACGGTGGAAGAAAAGTTTAACCGGCAGAACAATAAGGTTTACGCCAGAAGTTCAAAGGACGTCCAGCCATCTGTACGCAATGTCCAGCGCACTCATCATCCAGCAAGTGTGATGGTTTGGTGGGGTGTTTCCTACGAGGGGGTCACTTCGCTTCATTTTTGCCAGCAAGGCGTCAAGGTGAAGGCACAAAATTACCAAACCGACATATTAGAAGCGGTGGTTAAACCATTAAATGATACGCTATTCGCTGGAAAATACTGGGTTTTCCAACAGGACTCTGCTCCCTCCCATAAAGCTAAGACTACCCAACGTTGGCTGGAGGCCAATTTGCCAGGCTTCATTCGGAGCGAAGATTGGCCCTCGTCAAGCCCTGACTTGAATCCTTTGGATTATTCTTTATGGACGGAATTGGAGCTGAGGGCATGCAGAAAGTCTCACCCAAACCTGGATTCTCTCAAGCGAGCCCTTATTAAAGAATCGAAACGGTTTCCCATTGAAAAGATTCGTGCCGCGATAGATGAATGGCGCACGCGTTTGAAGGCCTGCATTGAATGCAAAGGCGGCCATTTTGAATGATTTATTTTTAAATACAGATCTAGATGTCAGTAGTTTTAATTTTAATATCCAATAAATGAATACTCAACTTAGCTCCAAAAATATTTTAGTTTTACTGTGTCTCAAGACTTATGAACACACGAGGTATATATATATTAAAAACCCATCTCGTTTCTCTTGTGAAAAAACTGTCACAACTCTGTCTTGAAATGAGACATGATTCGGTTACGGCTGTTATTGGAAGTCGGGCTTAGTGCGCCATACAGAAGCGTCTTGAATGCACATACAAATTGGTGCTTTCAATAGGTACCTGAATCAGTGGTTGTTTCTCAGTGGAATCCCCGGACACGGCTGAGCGCTCGAGGGAGCTCCAGAGACGCATGGCCGCGTAAGCCTGCCTCTCCATCGGCGCGGCGGACACTATCTGAATAGTGCTGGACACTGTGTCGTCGCGAAGATAGTTACCAGCCTGGAACAAAAAAAAATTATAGTCACATAATTACCTTCTTATTAATCACTCGCATTTTAACAGCGTGCTCACAGATGTCTGCCTCTATCCTTTGTTTAGTGTTGGAAAAGACAGGGTTAGACGACCTGCTAAGTTAGCGAGTGATTATGAATAAGAGAGTAAGGCTTGAGATCATCAACAATATAAACGGACGGTCAAGTCTAACCATTGATTATGATAGATAGATTCCTATGAAGATGTATGTCAAAAACTTTTGAGTAGGACCTAACCACCCGTTAATGTGCTGTTGAACTCGGACCGAAATCTTTAGTAAATTCTATAGCTACTTTCACACTATCCAGATTTATGAATTACTAGCCTCTGCCCACGGCTTCACCCGCGTGGTACCCGGATGAAAAGTAGCCTATGTGTTATTCTGATGTATAAGCTATATTACTGTAAAGTTTCATCAAAATCCGTTTAGTAGTTTTTGCGTGAAAGAGTAACAAACATCCATCCTCACAAACATTCGCGTTTATAATAGTAGTAAGATTAGTACACCTCCGGCCATTCTTAATTAATATCATATAATAACATCCTCTTCATATAATAACAACCGCTGGGGTAAACGTGTTCTTGAGTGGAGACCGCGACTCGGCAAACGTAGTGTAGGACGCCCTCCGGCCAGGTGGGATGACGATCTGCGAAAGACTGCAGGCAGATCCTGGATGCGGCAAGCTGAAGACAGGGCGCTATGGCGCTCATTAGGGGAGGCCTATGTCCAGCAGTGGACTAATATAGGCTGATGATGATGATGATGATGAATAACATCCTCTTTATACAGGAACTCGTATGGCTGCCCATACGGGATACTTCGCCGTATCTTATCGTTTTTTGTAATAAATAAACAATGGTGGTGGACATATTACACACAGCATCATCTAGCCCCAAAGTAAGCAGAGCTTGTGTTATGGGAACTACATGACTGATATAATATTTATATACAGTTTTTTGTTGTATACATACATATTATACACAGAAAACACCCAGACCCGAGACAAATATTTGCTGATCATACAAACATTTGTCCCGCGGGAATTGAACCCGCAAACTTTTGCATCTCAGGCGGACCTTCGCCTACTGCGCCACAGAGGTCATCAAAAAACTGTCTCGTCTCGTTTACCTTGATGAAAACTCTGAAGAGCGTGTCCAGATGCCACTTGTTTGAGGGCGCGTATCTTTCAGCGGCGAGCACCATGGCGCTGGAGCAGTGCGCCTTGAACTCCGCGTCGGAGCGCTCGAGGAATGTCAGCAGCTCCTTCATCATGCTGCGGATGTTCTGCCCGTTGATGAGCGCGAACGACAGCTCCATGGCGCGACGCCGGATCGACACGTCGGGGTCCTTCAACAATTCAGACAACTCTTATATTGAGTCACAACTTATGTGGAGAATCAAAAAGCACAAAATATGAGCCCATAAGTCCGGCAAAGTTGGACTCGTTTATCTATTTTCATTATATTTACACTTTGTCAAACGCTATCTGGGCTTTCGCAATAGGCGCTGACCTAGTGCGGAGCTCATGTAAACTTGTAACTTAGGCACATCATATTTTTGGAAATAAAGTAATTTGTATTTGAAACTGAAATGGAACTGGGCTGGGACTGTGTGCTGTATGCCGGGCGAGCTGTGGGCTATAATAGTGGGCCCCACAGGGTGTGACGCGGCCACGGGGTCGGCTCAGGCAGAGGTGGCGCGAAGAACTCGACACATTTCCGGTGTCCTGGCCAGTAAATTCACATGACCGCGAAGAGTGGAAAAAGAGAAGAGAGGCCTTTGCCCTGTAGTGGGATCAGATAGGTGTATTAGATTAGATGTCTTGAAATCAGTCATCCTAATATCAAGTGTTTTTTTAAGTTTAGAGAACCTCGTTTCCGATATATCTATTGCAGCGCTCTCTAGCGACGAGTGAAGGAGGATAAAACATATCCAAGAACCTTCTTTCAAATCATAAAACTCCAGTTTTATGTAATGCCTTTATTCGTATCCTCAAGGCTCTGAGGATAGGCTTTCCATGGGGAAAACAGTTACGAGCCTGTTAGTACAGTATCCTAAATAAGAAAGCTAGGATTAGCAAGCAATGTTTGATATTAAAATAAAATTACCTTGAGACACTCCAGTATAGTTGTCCTATGTCTTTGCACGGCCGACGTATCAACGTGCACGGTCCTCAGCAGCGTATTCAGCGCTACATAACGTATATTCTTATCATTATTCAGCAGGAATCGTCCGAGGATATTGACGGCGAGCACGCGCAAGCTGCTTTCAGACTTAATGTCCATGATTGAAAGTACAGTCTCGTATAATATGGTGTTTCCGACATTCTTGCTGGTCTCCGTGTTGGTGGCGACTTGCGCGAGGATATCGTTCATAGCTTCGGAGGCCTCGGCGTCGTTCTTACCGAGTATTCGGAGCAGGCGGAGAATTTTAACCTGGAAAATATAAAAAAGATGGTCATTTCGTTTTTATGAGCTAACGGACATTGGACAATTCATTATTCTTAGCATGATCAATCAAAAGTAAGGCAAAAACACCGTCATTCTTTAGTAGCGAAATCTCTCGCCACATGATTGAGCTAAGTTACATCGCATCAACGACGAGCTATCACAGTCAATACATAGATGGCATTGCATCGAAGTGTCTAAATCGTGCAAGCGAAGTTTTCACAAACGAATAATAGTAATAATTATTTTCATCCTAAGGTTGTCTGGGGAAAAATCGATGTCAGCGATAAGATCGCCGACTGTCGTTTCTTTTGTTTTTTATGCTGTACTATAACATGGTGTTATGCACAAAAAAGAGTTTATCTATTTATCGTAGACAACCGTTTTTTAGCGGAAGAAATTACACATTACCTAACGCTGTTTATATTTTATTCCAAAAACTATTGTGAACTTGACTATTCATATTGTAAAAATGGGAATTTTCACGTACTGCACTATCGGTGAAGGCACCGACTAAGTTTCAACTCATTTCGAGAGTCTTCATCAGGGAGAAAGTCGCTCTTCACCGATTGGATTTAGTCGGTGCCTTCACCGATAGTGCTGTTTATATTTCCGTCAAACCAAGACAGAGAGAGACAGGAATACTTTTGTCTTCTCTTCCGTCGAAAAGTCCGTTGGGTGGCCATGCTGCTAGTGCTAGGCAACGGGTTTGTTAACAAAAATTCACAAACTAAAGCACAACAAAGCAAAAATGTTTGGTAATAGTTTGATCTACAAGAAACAATGTATGTTACCTGCAGGAATGGATCCGAAACACCGCTAACATCATGCTCCGGCGAATAACCAGCCAGAATAAGATTCTTCAATATCCTCACCAAGTTCGGAACAATCTATAAAAAAAACAACATTACTATCTCTGCTCTACAATCTTAAATCTGCTGTAAGAACACAGAAAAGAAGTAGCAAAGCCAGAAAAAAATATATAACTATGAAAACCAATACCATTATGGCAATCTCTGATAGTAAACTTTGCTTACATACTATAGAAAATAACCGTATACATAATTTCAATACATTTTTAACGCAAGGCACGTGAAACACTTTACAACACTTTACATACTCATAAATGGGTTTTATGGAGTTTTACTTAGGTTTAATAATACTTTTCTACCGAAGATATACAATTTTATATAGATTGCCTACTGGTAATTTACGTTAGTTACATGTGCTTTATCCAAACTAGTGTTTTCAAAGTTAGTTAGTGTGAAACTATTTTACTTCTGATGTGCGATACTTTAGGTTTTCTGATAATAATGTTGGATTTAAATAATGTACTAGCTGTTATTTCCACGTATAGTAATCAACGAAGGTGCGGGCTGTGTCGACTCATTCCGAGAATCTTTTTCAGGGTGATCGCAACGCATCGTGCACAATATGAATTAAAATACTTCACGGCGATCGTTTTTGAAATTATTTATCTCTATAAATCATTTTTAGAGATAAATCAGAGTTTTTTTTTAATAAAAGTGTAAAGTTATCAAAGTGAATTCTACCAATTCCTTTGACTATTTCAACCAAAAGCATCGCATCGAATAATGTTACTGAACTTTTAAATAGAGAATGAAATCTGTCTACCCTTTATTATTAAGTGCAAGTTATTCACAGTAAACGAACGTAGACTAAGACTATACTGATGATAAAAGTTTTCTCATAAACTTTTTAGTGTTCTCCTGTGATACAAAAGCCCAGAGAGAGATAAAATATTGATCGGAAGATGTGACACCCACATATATACGGCTCTGACCAACACAACAGTACATGCATGCTTTTATCACGGTCTGATGACATTGTAGATGAAGAACAAAGTATCTTCCAGACAGATGTAAAGTTCCAAAGAAAAAACTGCATAGCGTACGCGTGCATACGTTACGGACCAAAGTTATGGGTATAGAACAGGGGTCTTCAAACTACGGTCTTCGGGCCAACAGCTGCCCGCGAGCACCATCTGGCCCGCAAAAGCTGAGTAGACATAGCTTATATCTTAAATTTATTTTGAAAAATCAAATCAACCGTAAAAAATAATAATCGGATGTTTTATTTACTGACTGACGACATACCACAATTTTGTGAGTGATGGTATGTTAATCTGATAAGCTAGCTTGATCTTGGCCCTTGGGGCTTTCTGGAGCAATCAGTCTGGCCTTAGGATAAAAAGTTTGGAGACCCCTGTTCTAGAATATACAATGGCATCAGACCATGGCCGACAAAGTGCATGGATCAGTCTTTATTACCTCACGCTGTCCGCTCTCCTACAGAACAACACAAAACAAATAATTAGTATTTGTTTCGACAATGTTTTCAAATAATATATTTACATTTATTTTGATAACGTTTCATGATTCGATTACCTATATTTGCAGAACGATGTTGATATTGATAACAATCGGATAGTGTTCAGCTTTGTCAAGGGCAGCGGTTAAGAGTTGCAAAAGAAAAGAGGATTTTATGCCTCAAGTAATTTGTGTTACTGGAGACGTAAAAGCATCTTTTCTTTACGCGAGATGTGTCTCATAAGAAAATGAAGGCTTCTTTTCGATCTTTACAAATTCTTCGACAACAATGTTATGCCTTACACGGTAAAAACTGATTTCTTATAGAAAGACAAATTGCTTTCCATTAAGACATTTTTATTACCTCCAAGAAAATGATTCTGTCCCTATAGACGCTAGTCAATAATTTCTTAGTAATAGTAAAAAATCATCTCATTTTATTTTATTTCTTACGAGATAAATAAATTTAATTCAAGAAACAAATTGTTTATTTAAGAAATTTATTTGATATTTATTTGATACGACATAAAATAAGTCTTGAGATAAACATATTTCTTTTCAAGTAAGAACAAAATTGAGAAAAATATTGTCTTCAAAAAAGATAAGCAGTATTTTTGTTTTAAAGATATTTCATTAAACTAAGAAAATATTTTTTTGTAATAACCAAATTTTTCGAGAAATCAGTCTTTCTTTTTCAAAGAAATCCTTTTTACCCGTGTAGCTACTTTTAAATCCGCACAGTGTCGTACAATGTTTGGGGATTTCCGGAAGAAAAACAAATAATTCCTATTAGTTGCAAATTAATATTAAAGACCTCTTTGAAACGTGTAGAATCAAACTACATAAGCAGGGTGTCATGCAATATTGATAAGCAGTACTGGCGTTTTTGCGATGCGATTTTACATTATCTAGATCTAGAAGACTATACTAATAATAAATCTGCATTGCAATATTTTTTTTTGCATTGGATAGTCTAATTCTTGAGGAAGGATATAGGCTATTTAACATCACGGTACGACCTTTAGAAGCTGAGCGAAATGAAAAAGTCAGAAAGAACGCTAAGCTTAAACGAAGAAATAGCACGGACGGGCGATGCGACGTGGTGGGAGCCGTGGCACAGTTAACATCACACGTTTGTGTGATGTTAACGTAAATTTATAAATGCCTCTAACATAATATAACGACTTATATTAAGCGCAATTTAACTTTATAAAGTGACATTATCCTTGTTCTATTTATATATTCCACATGTTGTCTAAAACAAGGTATTTAGGTGACGGACGTTGATCATGAAACTTAATATTTTTTTAGGAACGTATTTCGTTGTAAATTAAAACTTCTTTCAGGGGAGGGTAGGCCTGTTTCCAGCAGTGGACTTTTTTCAGATAATAATTTAAGAACTTTAGCTAGGGCAAGATTAGTTGGAGGCAACCAAGCATACTATTATGGCCCACTAGATAATGAACCGTTACCATCGCCTATGACATATGCGACATCAGGGGCATTGATGAGTCGCTGCCTGCCGCATAGATAAATTTGAAAAGTTTCATGTGCCTGGGTGCTAGACAAATGCCACTTTCTGTTGGCATTAACGCCTGCGGAAAGATTGAATGGAAATGACATTAGCTGTGGAAATGTCATGGCAAATTTGCGTAAGCGTGAAAGGAAAACTAAGCGTGAGGTATGTTAGGCATCCTGGTGATTTCACCGGCACCTTTCACGCCGAAACAGAAATGCGGTTACCCAGACGGCGCCAGATAGCAGCTTACGAAACAGTTTCTACGTTTCTGTTTTATTAGATTAGAACAATGGCTAGGGGTGGAACGGGGGTGGTAGAATTTATGTACATTGCTTTTTCGTTAAGCGGCCGATCGCGTGGGCCAAACAACCACGTCATTCGACGGCGTGACCCTATTTGAGGGGATATGATTTATTCAATACCCTATTATGTTAAAGGTGTCTTAGCCTTAAATACCAATAGGTGAAAGTGTCGCTTTTGATAGCTTGCTGTGGATAAATAATGTCTGAGAGAACAGACAGGTGTTTCTTTTCATTATGCAAATAGCAATCGTTTTAACAAAATGTATTACTGTCAATTTATTGAACTGGCATATAAAATTCTGAAAAAAATATGCCTTTGACTGTGTCCGTTGATAGACAGAACCGGAAAAGAGCACACGTCTGTTCGTCTAGTAATTGCCACTATGGTAAAAAATTAGTCCTAAACTTGTAATATTTACACACTAGCCTGTGTCCACGGCTACGCCCGAGTGGAATCCGAACGAAAAGTAGTTTAATTGGTTAGTGTCATCTATCATGATCTATGTCTGTATCAAATGTTATCCAAATCGGTTCAGCTGTTACGTTTAATAAGCAACAAAACTTCAAACATCTACACATCCAAATTTTCGCATTTATAAATTACTAGCTTCTGCCCACGGCTTCGCCCGCGTAGTATCCATATAAAAAGTAACCTATGTGTTATTCTAATGTATAAGCTATATTACTGTAAAGTTTCATCATAATCCGTTCAGTAGTTTTTCGTGAAAGAGTACCAAACATCCATCCTCACAAACTTTCGCGTTTATAATAGTAGTAGGAAGGATAGTAGGATATCAGTAGGAACAAGTTTCTGCCAGAGAACCTTCTTGAATCATGTTATCTGTACAATTTTATTATGCTAAATGTATATATGTAATATACATTATTGTGTATTGGTATTACGAAATCACTGAACTCTAGTACAGCCCAATTATACCAATGCAGTTTTAAAACGACTTCGAAACCAGTTCAATAAACGCTGCCTCGTTGAGTTTAACGACGCACTAGTTTAGCACTAGTTACTTTACCGGTGATTTAAAAGTCTGTAACTATGTATTTTGCCTATTAAGAAGTAGTATACCTAGTGGTCGACTAAGAAAACGATAAAACCTACTGGGAAACAGTAAATGATCAAAGCCAGGGACGGAGAGACATGGAGTAAACTGGAGTAACTTTGGCCTAAACCTTTCTCTCTTTATAAATAAATAAATAAAATATATAATACTGGACATTTTTCACACAGCATCTAGACCCAAACAAAGCAGAGCTTGTGTATTTTTGCATTTTTTTTGTAAATACATACATATTATACATAGAAAACACCCAGACGAATATTTGCATACACAAATATTTGTCCCGCGGCGGAATCGAACCCGAAACCTTCCGCGTCTCAGGCGGGCCTTCGCCCACTGCTCCACAGGTCTTTCTCTCATAACACCGAGATAAGTGGATCGAAAACAAGATCCAGTCATGTCTCTTTTTAAAAAAATAACTAAACTTAAGGCTATTGCTACAAAAGGCTTATTACAGTATTAATTAATATTTATCAGATATATCTTAATGACATATTATGATTTAGAAACTGCTATGACATTGTATTTAATTTGACATTATTATTATTATTATTTTAACTGTGTTTTTTGTATTTAGCAAAATTATTAATACATTAATTAATTATCTATTATTTATTATTATTAATTTATTCATTATTATATTATTAGATAGTTAACATTTAATTTTTGCATGCTGTAAAGCTGAACATGGCTGTACTTCTATTAGTTATTATGACATATAAAAAAAATATAAAAAAAAAATTATGCTGGGCAATCCACACAGCATCATCTAGCCCCAAGCTAAGCAGAGCTTGTGTTATGGGTACTAGATGACTGATATACTTAATACAATACATTACATAGATAGATTTTTTTTATTATACATAGAAAATACCCAGAACAACCGGAACAAATATTTGCAGATCGTACAAATATTTGTCCCAGGGCGGGTATCGAACCCGCAACCTCCTGTGTAGCAGGCGGACCTTCGCCCACCGCGCCACATCGGTCGTCAAATATAATAAGTTCCCTAGCAAATTTTTGTGAATTGAAATGGTGACTCACCTTCTTGAAATGACTCAGCGTATCGGGACTATTCTCACACATCTCTGTAATGAGGGTCACTCCCGTAATGAGTACACCTGGAAATGGAAGACACGTTCGTAAACCGGTATAAGATTCAATATTGTTTTAGCGGTGACCCTTACTGACGAAACTATCTCGTTCTGCTAACTTCAGTTAGAGTTACCTAGCATAAGTACATACATTACTGAGACAGGACCTGTTTGGCCAACACGGCACAGATGGGACTAATTAACACAAAAATCTTCTCTTTGTCACTGTGTTTTTGTTAAAAACCTTAGGTAAAAAAAAAAATAATTAAATAATAATATAGTGTTTATTTTATTATATTTATTGTGTATCTGTCCTTTCTGTGCTTTGTTGTTAAATAAATAACATTTTATTCTAATTTAAAAAAAAATTTGAAAACTCTTAACTACAATCACGTATTGATACGCCTCTTATGGTGTGGCGTTTAAACCTATATAAGATACTTTGTCGAAGCAATACAAAACTATTACAAAAAACTGTATTATAATCTGTTACGCCACTTTATATTCTATCTGGTATGCCGTTCGATTGGATTATAATCCTATCGTATATTGCAGCCAGCGCCCCCTAGTGACATGTGGCGAAAGAAACAATCTAAAAACCACCCTGGAAGTCAGAACGATTGAAAAAACGAATTTCAATCGGATTATCGGTTCTGGAGATTTATAGAAACAAAAAAAAACATACAAATTGGCCGAAATGCATATGGCTCTTTGCATCGCAGATAAAAAGTCGGTTTGACAGGCGCATTTTAAAAACAACACGAACAGTGGAAACCTATAATTACCATGATTCTTCTCAGTAAGTAAACTTCTGGTAGCTGGCAGAAACATTTCCATCAAATCCGGCACTCTCCTTATAATCCTAAAGGCACAAAGCGCTGCCTTCTTCTTGATGTAAGCGTTGGGCGACTTGATCAGCCGTTCCACCTCTGAAGCCAGGTCTCGCGCCATTTCCGGAGAGGCGATAGCGCCCAGGGTGCAGAGGGCCAGGCCTACTACGAACTGGGTGTTGCTGTTTAGGTCACTGTGGGGTGAAATACATTGTTAGAAATGTATTTAAAAAGGACGCAAATGGGCAATCCCGTGTCTGTATACTAGGATTTAATTGAGATCACATGTATGATCATTACGGCTGCTGATTATGCACGTAAATGTGCATGCTGTTTTAAGATGCTTCTCAGTTTGTTAACTAAATAAATTAAAAACTAAATGTAAGGCTGCGAGGCGCATTGGATACTTTCTTCTTTTCAGAGCCATCATTCCCTCTGTTTATTTACGACTGAATTGGGCAGGCTTATCAATTTTCAAAACTTCTAATACTTCTCGAAAGAAAAGAAGGAAAGTAAAAACATTTATTTTCAAACGTTACACAATTGTAAACAAACAGACAATACAGACATCGGGTTTACACAAACAATACCTACAAACTAGCAATAATACTTTTATGTACCTCTCGATACCTAAAGCAACGACGCAAATTGGCGTCCAATTTCCCGAAACTTTCAATTTTCAAGTTTTGGACATTACTAAGCGTAACAAATTGAGTGATTGTCTTGTTCTCATAATCAATTTGCTAGTGATCTAATCAATATTAGATGCATTATGATAATGACACTACAATGGTGATCTGGTTGAACGTAGCTTACTTAGCTAATTATCGAACGCTCAAAAAATAGTGGAATATAAATATTTAAAAACCTCTCTCTGAATTTGGCACAAGTTATATTACAAAAAGGTATTGTATAAGCGCTAGAGTCAACGGACTGTAAACACGAGACGGGCATAGAGCGGCAGGTAACGTTATCAGTTAATTTATGTTTTAACAAGTTCAGTTAACGCAACACGGCAGCTATTCATTTTAACAAACGCTATACGTCAAAGCTAACGAACGGCCAGTTATAACAAAAGGCATTTTAAGTGTGAATTATTAGTAGAAAATCCCGCGATATTGTCCGCGTCGTGTTTTCTTTATAAAAACTTAATTTTTCCGCTGAACCTTCGATTGAGACAGTCTGAATCGAAGGTTCACAAAAAACAATGATGTTAGAAGAAATATTTAAAAGTTACTATTAACTCGGATGAATTTGGCTGTTGATATATATATAAGCTATTTAAGTTGACATATAGGTAAGTAGCGTTAGCTCAAAACAGCAAAAAGTAACGAGACAGCAGCGTGTTTCAGGAGTGCGCTACTTAGACAATCGTACATGCGCATTCGCCAAGCGCTAACTCAAGCCTGGATGATATATGCGATCGACAAAAGTCGTCGTCCCCAAGCCAAGAACAACGTCAAGCTTTAAGGGCATGAGTGCACAAGAATTTAATTACAGGCGGCAAGGATACCTTTGTTGTTGCAAGCGGCCATAGGTTACTATAACCGCTTACCAACAGATGAGCCACTGCTTGTTTTGGACTTTAGTTGTAGGTATGAATAAAATTATTTGCTAGTTAGCACAATTCTCTTGGGACAGTTATCAGTATCTCCGTTACGTGAAACGAGGAATTTCGTATCGACCGATAAACAATTTCGCCAGAAACGTTACGCCTCCTGTTTTCATCAATAGGAAATAATTCATACCCATTTTATTTATGACGGTCCGAACAGCGATATTATGCTTATTCGATTTATCAGAACAAAAACAGGTCAGAGGTGGGCCTCCACACCGGATGGAAGGATTTATTGACGAATGAAGCGCGACCGAGGAAATGCCGGTGTCGTGTTAAAAAGCAATATCAGGACTTTTTGGTTTGTAGTGGTGGAAATATCCATCCAATATCAATAATTGGCAAACGAAATAGACGAGGCTAAAAAATTCGTTTGCCCACTATTCAATAAATTGCAACGTGTTTATTTGGCTGTTTATGTATACAGAATTACTCTAAAAGCCCGGTCAAAACACACGCAGTGGCGGTGGTTCAACGGATATGGTTGGCAAGTGGTTTTTCGTGTGAATGTAGTGATCAACACCCCGGGCTCTAAATAAGTTTTTAACGAATTTTATGACAAAATTTTAGGAAGTTTCTGAGATGAGAAAACAGTCTTCCTGAGATCACAACAGCTGGGAAATATCTAGTTCCGGTCTTATTAGCGTAAATATTTTGGACGAAATATAAAAACGTAGGCGAACTTGTTTAATCTAATTATATAGTAATTAGACATAATTTTCGCGATAAGTTTTTAAGCATATGCCGGGATTACGACAGTTAGATGACTTCACTGCCGTTAGTGTATCTGCTAGTATGAATTCTAATTTATAATTATAATGAACTGGCTGTGTTTGCAGTCGACAGAAATGCCGGCAGCTCTGTGACATTATGATGTAGATTTGAACATTATGAGCAGCATGTGACTACGGTATGAGGTTCTTGAAAAGGGGCGTTATGAAAAATTTGAAGGGTCGCCAATGCGCGTTTTATGCCTCTGCTGTAGAAAACTTTCATAAGTATATATATATAGGTTTAACTAACTACGGTAACCGCTTACAAACTGGCGGGCCATGGTTTTTTTTATAGCCACGTTGGTTTAAAAAAAAAAGTTTGGCGGTATAAAAAAAAAGGCTACTTTAGTAGCGAGTGAATCGAGCAGAAGAGAGCGCTTATAAAGTTGTTTAAACAGTTGGTTAACTAAACCAGGCTTTGTTTCTTTCTGATGTGTCATTTCATATTTAACAGAAGAAAACATAACAATGTGTATACCAAAAAACAACTGTTTCAAAATATTTATAAGACCTTAAACATATTCTGGAATTAGGGATTCCAGATTATTCTGGAGGCATTACAAGAAACTTTTAAATTACCTATAGACACATGACACTTTTCAATTTCGTCTTCAAAGCACTACCTTGTTTTTCCAAAGGTGACGGTAACCTGTTACCATCTTGTGGGCAATACCAGTTTGCATATAAATAACCTTAAACAAAAAGCCCTCAAGTACTCACTTCTTCAAACAGTTGGTGATGAGCAGATGCACGTCCTGCCGTTCGTCCAGCAGTAGCATGGCGCCGAGGTACCCGACCCGCTTGTCCGTGAACCGCGGGGACGCGATCAGCTTGAGACACTCCAGCTGGCCGAAGTGCGCCGGATAGCCCAGCATGTGAATGTACAGAAGCTTCGCGATGTTGCGACATCTGTGTAAAACGAATTGTATCTAGTGTGCTCCTTTGGAATTGTATGTTAGGCCGTCCACTGCATTAAACTGTCCAACAAATATCTGCAGAACATGCACATTTGTCCCGCAGCGGGAATCGAAACCGCACCTCTTGCGTCGCAGCCGGCTACTCGCCCGTACGCGCAACTGAGGTCGCCAAAATATTAATCGGGTTCACCATAAAAAAAAAATCTTTAAAAAATAAGATTATATTATTACATACCCTATTAGAGTCAAAACCAACTGTAAATACCGTGTGTAAAAACTTTATGCACATATAGCAGTAAACAAATAACACAAATAGCTAATAGCAGGCCATCGTAGTTGTGGCACTGCAAGGATATGTTATGAGCCAATCTCTACGTAATTTATTTCATAAGTATATTTTTTCCAATGACATAGAAGCGACATGAATATAAAACACTGCAATGATCCAATGTTTGTTTTAATAAAGTTGCAACTGCGATCATATTGTATCAGATCTATACCATTTGATGGGAAAATCACATAGACAATATTGTCAAAACAGAGGTGTGAATGATATCCATGTATGAATTTCAATGACATCATTGGCAGCCTATTACAGAATCGGATGAACGAGCGTGATATGCGTTTGACCTAATAATCATCCAATAAATCACTAATATGCATCAATTACAGTGTATTGAGATTTGATTTTGGAGAATTCATATCTGCTGTGGAGGGAGGAAAGTTGCTTGAGGGCGTGTACATTTAATTGTTTTTTTTAGTGTACGCGCCACAGTCTATTATTCGCATAAACCACACCCACCATTGCTTAGCGCAGTCGGGTAAATAGGGTTTAACTACATATCTTACTGCTATTATAAACGTGAAAGTTGTGACGATGAATGTTTGTTACTCTTTCACGCAAAAACTACTGATCGGATTTTGATGAAACTTTACAGTAATATAGCTTATACATCAGAATAATACATAGGCTACTTTTTATCCGGGTACCACGCGGGCGAAGCCGTTGGCAGAAGCTAGTAAGTATAGTAAAGCTTTTCCAGTGCTACGCGGCTATCATCCCATACTGTAACATCAGGAGTTTTTGTATAGGATGACACAATCACATGGATTAGCTAATGACATTTTCACAAAACTATTCCAGAACAAGCACAGCATTTTTTTATACAACTAAGGTGTCCAATACGTTGCCAACCTGTCGGTAAGCGGTTACCGTAGCTTATGAGCACTGGAGGTATAAATCCAACCCTGAGACATAACGGATGAAAAATCTATCGTGCCTGTTATTACACCGGAACGATACTAAAGCACACGATGACTGACCCTAAATCGGCATTGAGCGTAAGTATTCATCTATTAAACCTTTTAGTAAACCTTTAGATTCTCTGAAAACCAGCGCTGCACTTGACCCATCTAGGTTTTGGCGCAGCATAATGCTGAGACGGGGACCTATTCGACCCTATGCAACACAAAATGACGGACTTAGTTTGTCTGTTTTTCGTTTCGCTTTGATATTATATGATATGTATCTGTTTTGTGTTTATTATTATTTTTGTTTAACCTTTGTTTTGTTTGGGGAAGAATAAATAGATTTACTTTCTTTCTGTTCTATTCTACTTTACTCAGCATCTATTACGCAAACCGGCATCGGGCAGGTTACAAGGATTAACTTAATCTGGGCGTGTTCCATTTCAACAGCCGGGAAATGAAGTGCTACATATTCTAAGAGCTAAGTGAGCCTTTGGGAGTATTCGTGAGTGATTCTGTTATTCCCGACCGAACCGTTTCAATTATGTGGCTCTGGTGGCTCGGATCAATTGGAGGTCAATCAGATTGGTTGATTATTATCCATTGCATTAATAAAGATGCGTGATAATCTAAGATTCGTAAATTTCTCAGGTTCTTTCTTGGGCACCCTGAATTAGTAACTAGATGAAGTGTGGCCCTAAGAGTGATATGACGGATATGTAGTGAAAGAAATACATATTCTTCCTACATAATAGCATTGAAATTAGAATAGCTATTAGTTATTGGTTCACTGCAACGTGTACATAAAGTTTTTACTTAAACAAATGGTATTCGCTAAATAGCGATAAGACCGCCCATTGTACAACAAATTAAAGTTTGTACTATTTATGCTAAAATATTTGGTGCGCAATAAAATATTTTCTATCTATCTATTCCCAGCTGGTTTGGATTCTAAGACCTAGTAATATACGGGAGTTTCCGTCTCACGATCGTCGAGCGTGGTCGCGGACGGTGCTTATGAGGAAGGACCTTTAAACGGTCACGAAACGTCAGCAGAAGAATAGTAAAGTACGTGGTATTATAAAGTGGTTATATATTTTTTAAGAAATTCCTCTGCCTCTTATTCCTAATCACAGATATACCTTATGTATATTTGTTCCGAGGTGATGTGTATCAAATTATTCGTAGCACCTGATTCGGGCGATACATAGTATCCCCACGGTCAGGAGGAGTATGTAGTGTATCTATGTATTTTTATGAAATAACAAGTACTCGAAGCTTCTGGATACCCATGCCCGTCACAACAGATACTAGTTGTTCTCGGGACTATGTACGAGAATATGAATTTTGGGTGTTCATTTATTTATTTACTCGTGACGATAGGAGCCCGTAGGTACCTATGTGCAATAAGAGGTTGTTTGTTTGGTGTCTGTTACTATAATTTTGTTATGCATATGTCTTCAAGGATGGTTTTTAGATATAGGTTTTATCGTCACAAGTCACTAGGGGTCGCTGCAATCTTATTATGAAAATACACGGCAGAGGTTTTCAAATTAAAAAAAAATACAATTTGAAAACCTCTGCCGAGTTATAACCGTTAGGGACTCCGAATAAAATGGACTGCCGGTCCCTGGAATTACTTTTAAAATTAATATTATTTTCATTCCTAGTAGGGACCGTCCACGACCACTTCTGTTTTTTTCCCAAACCTAACTATATTCAGTACAGTCGTAAACAAATTTCTTATGGAAAATAAGTGACAGAATAAGAAAAGAATAGAATTTGTTTATAAAATCTCATTATTTTAATGGTGACTTTGGCCGTAATTTGACCGTCACACAGTTCTTGCTTCTTTTGTATTCAAAGTCAAACTATTTCTATTAAAGTACTTCACAAAAGAACAGTTATCAGTTAAGATACCTGAGATCTCTACTAAGGACATACCACAATAAAACCACACGATACGGTATTGTATTTATAACGAAACGAAACGTCATTCATTCATTCAATACGATTATCACCGTGACGTAATGTTTGAAATAAAGCATTTATATGGTCATTTTTAGCCTAGATATTAACTTCGAGCGGGTAATGTTTTATCATCAAGACAAGAAACATCAATAAGGCGATACATTATTATTGCATGCATCAGTTCAACGGAAGTCTTATTGCCCTTCCCTCTATGTGTTCTGTGTTCTTAAAAGACAGACAATGGAACTACCTACTGTACTGTTGAACAATTGATGAGCAATCGTACCTACATATAAACATTGATTTAGCATATGAAACTGACATCGGGAGTGTGTAGATAATCCAGATAATATCCAGAATCCAGTATGATTTTCTGATATTCATGATAACTCGTAAATCAAAGCTTGGGTTGTTAGCGGGCCTTGGAAAGGTACCTGCTATCTATTGTTCTGGTTCGGCAGTCAACACAACTCAACCCGCCTCGCCCCATAAAATGCCGCGACGACGAACGGTCTTGAGTAACCTCTATCCACCGACTTCCTGCAGTGCAGTCAAGCTGCCAAGCCGCCTGCAGTGCGACCACATGACGTATCGTAGCAAGCCTAGCCACCTTAGTAAACTCACCTCCAAACACTATCCTCCTCTCTAAACGTAGACCGTATGTAAGCACACTCCTTGTTGACAACGCTGCGTTCTTCTGCCGCCGTCCTAGCGGCTCGGATCTGCCGTATCAGGTCCCGCAGCCGTGTGGGCGTGGGCATTCGGACTGAAACCGGCGCGACTGTTTACACGACACACACACACAGAAGCGTTCATCAGTGCATTGTTTGTGAGAAGCTTAGGCTAGGTAGAGCGGTTGTATGCTTTTGTGGAAACTTTGGACAAGATCGGAAATTACAGGTGCGTTCGACTTTAAGGCTCATATTCCAAGAAGGAATTTCAAACCAATCTAGACTCAAGCATCTATTGCATAGATATCCCCCGATGGGGCCGAAGATCGGGAATAGCCCGATTAACATATATCCATTCAAAACTGTTAAAAAAACAATGCTAGAGTTTAAATTCGTTCTAGAATGCGACCTTAAACTTTGTCTCGGCAGCAACCGTAATATGACATTAAATTAAAGGTTGGAGGGTGACCTATCCTATTTTACACCCTAATTTACAGCTTTAGGGTTAGGCAAAAGTAGTACATTTCAGGGATAAAAATACGTTATGAATTCTCAGATAATGTCTAAATATTCATTTGCATTTTGCTACAGAGATCTCCACAAAAACATAATAACCATAATTAAGGAAGTTAGTTAATTAGCTACAACAAAGTGTAAAGAATTTAGTTGCAAAAGAAGGAGCAATGCTTTGGTTAGTTGAAGAAAAAACTAGAACTCTACATGAAAGTTGTTAAATAAAGTCACTCCTTAAACTTTATTTAACTAATTTCCGATACATATTCTATGGCATAAGAAAATTATTAATTATTTACACAGAGAGCAGGTGTTATTTATCAGATCAGCTTATCAGAAAGTGGAGGGAGACAAAAAAAATGATGGTTATATTATTTATAATATGTTGTCCAAGTCGCTACTAACAACAATTGTGTTAAATCTAAAATAAATTATTATTATATTGAAAAACTAGTGGGATTCTAGCAAATAATGTACCCAATGAGTGTGCACTAGGTGCTGATTTTCAGAAATTCCATTGTTAGTGCACTACGTGTCAATAGGAATCTTCATTACACATTTCTGGGACTTATGGCTTAGGCAGGCTTGATTGTCAGTCCATCAGTGGTAGATTTTGTTTCATTTCATGCATAGTAAACCCACTAAATTTTAAACCAATTCAAACAAAAGAAAAAATTGTTTCTCAAAACATAAAATTTCAACTTTAGTCATTTAAGTCATCGAAACCAATCCATTCACAAATAAAATGTAATAAGTCTGAACATACACTAAACATACTGAAAAAAATTTTCTTAATATAAATATTGAAGGATAGCATTTCTGCATAGAATGGGAAGATAGCAAAAAATAAAATATACATAAATGATTTATCTTCATATGAAAACCACAGTCATTACTTTGTTAGATTATTTCAATACAAAATGTGTTAAAATAATTTGATTAAACCTTCTTTTTTTGTCAAGTTGAAGTGTCACAGAATGGTTTCTATGTGAAAAAAAAACTATAAATGTTTGCAATGATTACAATGGATGGGTATGGTTATTAATTAGGTAATTCAACATTAAAAATTTTGCTAATTATATGGTAAACAGATTTCATAAAAGTGACTCCATTATAAAATAAGCAGTCAGGGCAAGGCACTATTTAAACAAAAACATGTTAACAATTGATTTCTGCTTCCATTATACAACCTTTCAAATAATATCAAGCCAAATGGAAAGGTCAGTGACTGAATAACATGCATCATGGTGTCAAGCCTGTCATTTAAGCACTGGTAGACCACCAGGCTTGCTCAGAAACTGGGATAGATGCTAAGTGGTATATTAAGCACTGTATGAAATATAGTTTTCCACTTTTCCGTAACTTGTTATTTTATGATGATGAAGTGGTGTTTCAGTATTTGGTGGTTAGCTATCTACCAAAAATTCTGTGTTTTTCTGTACTAACCAACGCAATCATATTGCTTGTTTTAAAATAGTGTTTTTTAGGCACTCACCTCTCTCTATGGCTTCATTTACCACTTGCTTTATGGTTGCAATGTTGAATGCCGGGTTAAACCTAGAAAGATAAACATTACAATTAACATTTTAAGACACAGAGATATACAGTATGGTTTCAGGTTGATGGATGATGAAACAATTCAAATATTCTACTAATATTAAAAACATGAATGTTTGTGAGGATGGATGTTTGTTACTCTTTCACCCAAAACTACTGAAAGGATTTTGATGAAATTTTACAGTAATATAGCTAATACATCAGAATAACACATAGGCTACTTTTATCCGGGTACCACGCAGGCGCAGCCATGGGAAGAAGCTAGTTAATTATAACTTCCGAATTTACACAGATTTTTTTGATTTTTTTACGCATCCGAGGATGTTCTTCATGGGGAATACAGTTGGGAGAGTGTCTGTTTTAGAATTTACAAAATTTATATTTAACACTAATTAAATTTTGTGAATACTATTCCATTTTTTTTAATGCATTTGGCCACAAAGTAAACTAATGACAACAATCAATAAATATTAGCCTCCGCAGTGCATTCATGCAATTGGAGTCAATTATCAATGACATTTGATTATCAATATTTGTTGGATATCTTAAAGATCACTCTCCGGTTTGATTTAGTTAATATAATAAGAAACAGCTGGTTTTGCACTTGAATGGATAGCTTTAGTATATAACCAAATACAAGGCAGGTATCAGGTTAGATCTCAGTGTATCTAACTTTAGCATTGAGTTCAGCTACAAAGAATTTAGAATTGTTCTTGAATCAGATTACAATCTAACCTATGTGTACCAAATTAATGTAGCAAATACTTTACCCGGACTCAGAGCCGTTCATGTTGCGTGATATAAGACCCTGCTCAATATGTAACAGATGTTCCTCGGAAACCACAATCACGGGAATGGTGATTGGCAGGGCCAGGTAAAATGACTGAGGTCAAAAACCAGTTGAGTAAACACACTTTATCTACGAACTTTTCACTTTTATACACTTAGGATAATAATGAAAGGAACAGAAGAACAATTTATACGTATTTTGATAGGTCTATCAGCCTGTTCTTTCGTCACAAACCATAGAAATGCAAGTGAAATCGCACACCACCTTCGATCAACTTCTCACATTATATATAGTCCTAAAAAAGTTCGGTTCTACAGAACTTAAGTGTAAACATTTTGTAGATCTCACTGGTAAAAATCTACTTATAATTCAATATTTTATATCAAATATTTCAAAAGAAATTGAACAATAATTGCCAGCTGACATTTCCGTGGTGCGTTGCAAGAAATCCAACATGGCGGCCGTGACTCGCACATGACGTTTCTCAATCGTGATCACGTTAACTTTTATTTATGTAAAAATAATTTCAACTATTATTTTTTATTTATTTTTTTCTACATTACAAGAAAAATCTAAAACATAAAATATAGGCACATATAACACAGCAAACTTGGAGGAATTAGAGCGTGGAAGTTCACGAAAAATAGTACAGGATTTTGAACGAAAACTACGTGTTGTATGTAAAATATTAAATCAAAAAGTTCCTCATATCACCTGCAAAACCATCGGTTTTTGGGAAACATGCAAATTTACGTTTTGTTAAGTTTTTAGAGGGGGGAAAGAACCACTCTACCTACCTTCTATTCTGTTCCGGAGGCAGCACACTCCAGTCTACTTCATACATCGGATACGCCATGATTTCAAAACAAACACCACTTAAACTTTACAGAAAACTCTTTATTAAAAACATTTCCCAAAATGTGACACAGTATTTCACGGTGGTGCAAACTATACTGTTATCAGAGGCGTTTATCAGGTGCAGGTACTCAAATATCCACTAACAATGTATCTCTTATCAATTTATCATTGAAAAAGGATAGCAATATCGCCGCGATTCGAGTAATGTTTCTGTCGATACCGTACAGCGTTAAACAATAGCTGTGACGAGTGACGAGTCACATTATCTTAATAGGAATACTAATTATTATTCATTGTTAGTGGTTCGGTCATTTGCAATAGGTGTTGTAAATTTTATAATTCATCGTGGTTCCGCGGCGGGCGCTCCACGCTATTCCGTTTTATGCAGTCAACGAGCCACCGAATGCCTTCGTCGACGCCGTCTCTGAAATATTTGGATAGTACAATGTTAACTTCACACATTGACATATTTACGACTAAACAGTAACCTACACATATCTAGTAGACTGTTTGCATAAAGTTGATAAGATAGGTGTTTAGCGAAATAAGGACGTATGAGTACCTAGAGGTATTTATTTTCAGTAGGTACATAACAATTTAGTTTTGTGGAAACTAAGAGTGGTTTGATAAGATTGTTTGCATAGCGATGTTCGAGACATCTTGCGTGCCGAGACGGCCGGGTTCTACTCCCGCATTGGTACTCGGGTCGATATAAAAGAAAAGTCTTCAGTCATTGATCATCCAAAAAAACAGTTGCAGCTAAATTAGTTCATCTTTAGGTAGGCAACCGGGGCGTTACACATTCATCTCTTTATTCAAAACAGTCATATCCCATGTATTAAGTGAGGCCCACAGAATACCAAGTGAGGGTAAGTGATTCCACACTAGCACCTCTGTGCATCATGGTCTCAGAAACTATCATCTACCCCTTTTATGATATCTGAAAATGACTTGGTAACAAACGTTTGAGATGACTTTCACTTGCACATAGTTACTATCAATATGACCATAGAATAAGGGCTTGTGAAGACGTGTGCGGCTATAAAACATTACTAAGAACCATCATCCGATAAGCTATTGCAGAGACGGTAACAGATAAAAAAACCTAGGCCAGACGCATATACGGGCGATGTCGCAGTTAAAAAACCATCACATAGCTTGACACGAGGTTTGACCATTTTAACTAATATGACGACCTCGGTGGCGCGGCGTGCAAGAAGCTGGCTGCGATGCTAGAGGTGCGGGTTCGATTCCAGCTGGGGTGGAAAAAATTGCATGTTCTGTAGATCCAGTTCTTATAACTGAAAGCGGAGCATTTGAAATTTGAAATTGTTAATCTACTTTTATAGCTGTGTAGTGTACTAGGTATAATAGTAGGCTATGCTACACATTTCGACTTTGAAAAGATTGAAATAAAATACATTCATTTTAATCCAAATAATGCAAACAAATATATAGAAAAAAATAAGTGTTGCTTGGGGGCTCAGGGTTAAAATAGTTCTCTGTCTCAGCT
This sequence comes from Perizoma flavofasciatum, assembly GCA_958496245.1. Lineage (NCBI taxonomy): Eukaryota > Metazoa > Arthropoda > Insecta > Lepidoptera > Geometridae > Perizoma > Perizoma flavofasciatum. Next base: position 2,466,899 of record OY292425.1, on the reverse strand, counting down.
TAACAAAGTATTGAACATGCTAGTTTTCAGACAGGGCCTTTGTGAGTACACAAATGTAGGTATTTGTTCGTATTATGACTTTGGTGATCTAAGTGTGACAAACCACACAATTCGTACATACAAAGATGTATGACTCCGATATTTGTTATGTACATGTGATGTGTGAATACAGTGAATTCTCAGTCAAACCATTTAGTGTATGTACCAAGATTTTTAGTAACGAGGTAATTAGCAGCTTCCTATTACTTTCCTATTTATCCAGATAATAATAAGGTTTCAATCACCTTTAGAGTTTAGTTTACATTCATTGAAAGATGGCGCTCGAAAATCACTCATTGTTTAAGGTCTACTGCCGCCTTCTTTACTTGCCAATAGATGGCGCTACTAAAATTAACAACATTATTGTGTAGCTTGGTCATGTTGTCTCTTTAGCTTTTTGGGGGTATGATATGATTATCATACCCCAACATAAAGGTATATTGAGTTAAATGATGCTGATTAATTTCTAATTACTATGTTATCTACATAGTTTAAATAATATTTTACTAATTAATACAAATAACTAGTATTTAACAATAAATCTTGTGATTAAATAATTATGTATGAATAATTGGGGTACACATTTTATGAGATGGCGCGTTGAGGGTCGCATGAGAATAACTGTATCCCGACTCCAAGCGCCCTCCCTCAGACTTAAGCTCGCCCGCACTAGACTCCTAAAGCTAAAGCAAAGACTTAAGCATGTCTTAGTTTTTAGGATGAAAAAGAACAAATTATTCAACAAATTATTTTTTATAACACAACAACAGGATTCCTGTGGAATCTTAGTGTGGGTGAGGTCAGGACTATGTTTGCATGATTCTCAGGAAATGGGGCCATTGTATTTATATATCTAATGATATATGAATACCATGGCCCCACAATGCCCAAACATGGAACAAATATCTGCAGAAAATGCAAATATTTATCCCGCGGTAAGAGGATCATTATTTGATTGGTACTATATCAAAAAGGTTGCACAAACTTTAGTTTTTTGTGCAGAAAATAACCTACCCAGTCAGTGCCGATGTTGCCATCAGCATGATGTCTCTGGCCCCTATAAGATGAGCATTCTGGTTGAATATTGGCTTGACTGTATGCACCCCCATGCAGTCTGGAATGTCTTGCTTATTCGCTAACACCAGGAGTGGGACTCCAGAGAGGTGCTCTGATGCTATCATTCTATCTGAAAATGAAAATAACAGCCATCATCATTAAATTCTTCAGCCCACATTTATTCACAGCTGGATATGGACCACATCAACTATTTACCCCTCCGGGATTTCAAGATTGAATTTAGCCTAAGACTAAATACACAACTAATAATTAGGAAATCATAAAATTACTGTTCTACTCATTTAAAGTTCTATAGTATTTCAACCTCAGGGGGTTAGCCAAACTCGTTAGTGATGATGGTGCTACTGAAATGAAATGAAAAATCACTTTATTGAGGACACAGTTTGGAAAAACACAATGTCATACAACATAATACATAGTGGATGTACATAAATGGAGGGCTTATCGCTGACAGCGATCTCTTCCAGAAAACCGTACATTTGACGACCTCTGTGGCGCAGCGGGCGAAGGCCCGCCTGAGACGCAGAAAGTTGCAGGTTCGATTCCCGCCACAGGGAAAATGTTTGAATGATCTGCAAATATTTGTCTCCGATCTGGGTGTTTTCTATGTATTAAATGTATATATTTGCATTAAAAAAGGCTCCGCTTACTTTGGGGCTAGATGATGCTGTGAGAAAATGTCCAGCATTATTATTATTACTAAACTAAACTAAGTCTATGGGTGTTTTACTATTCAATTGACACAGCAAAGTTGAACAGTCTGGATATTCACCGTCCCCCAAACTAGTTCTAAAACTGTATCTCAAACTGTAACATCTATATATATGTTACTGTACATATAGATAGTATAGGTTATAGGTAAGTTGAACCCTGTCTTTGAGTATAGCAACAGATAGCTAGACAGGCCAAGGTTTTGTGTAAACAACTATTCTATTTATGCTACCAAGCAGAGCAGCTTCTCAGGATCTTATTTACGAAAATGGTGTACAACAACATTTATAATAGACAGGACACTGCGGTTAATTTATCCAGCATAACTCACACATCAGCTCAATCACTGGATTGCAAAAAATAATTTAAAAAACAACAAGGAAGCAATACACTGCTCACATTGCTGTGTGAAATTACAGTCACATGAGACTTTTGTTTTTAGGGCAACATCTTAACATAGCCTCAGAAGCATCAGAAGCAGAAAAAAAGTTCCATCTTACCAAAAGTTTCTTTTGATTCTGAAATCCTGTCTCTATCTGAAGAGTCCACTATGTATATAACTGCATGGCATTCTGCATAGTACTGGAATATACAAAAAAATATCCACTATTTATAAAAAAACTTAAATGTTTTCTAATTGACAGATGCTATTTTAATATTGACAATTATCTAGAACAAGCTTAGCAGTAAATTAATTTAACATTGTAAATATGTAATAAAATGAAATTGAAAATTGTCATGAAATCTAAATTGACATGAAATTATATGACAATTACAATAACATTAATAACAAAATAATGCACTTATACCTATCTCCTAAAGTACCTACATTGACTACCTACATGAAAATAAAACCTTGGTCTGCCGCCATACCCTAATACAAAGTTCATTTGAGAAACTTACCTTTATTTACTGTAGATATTAATAACTAGTTTGTTTACGCAAAACCTTGGCCTGCCTACCTATCTGATGCTATACCCTTAGACAGGGTTCATGTGAGATACCTACCTAAAAACACCATCCATGTACCTACCATGTGAAAGCAATAAATGTATTGCGTAGGTATTGAAATATGTATAAGTAACAATGAAATTACTCGCAACATAGGGAGCTACTTTGACATAAGAGGTGGTTTGTTTGTGTGTATATTTGTCTGTTATGATTTATTTGTGAAATGAGATTATACAATTTAGATTTAGTTTATATCAATTGATTTATATGAATTTTAGGAGGGTTCTTAGATCGGTTTTATCACCAGAAGTGGCACCTCAATTGATGATGGAATACATTTTGATGGTTATACAATTTTGCAAAAATTAAATTGTTACATTGTGCATACCATTCTGGGAAAATGAAATATTTAATATATATTTATTTTGAGAATAAATTTCTTTACCCAGAAATTGGAACTGTCTTTGTTGAATTGATTTATCAATTCTGGATTTTTAAATATGGAAGAGACTGTGTCAAAATTGATTTGAGACTGAAATAATAAAGATTTGTAATTTGTGTAGAATCGAGAAAACTTATCAGTATGGATGAAGAATTTTATTTTGTTTTTTACTTTCAAACAAATTAAGTAACATGTAAGTTTATGGCCATGATGCTTTATTTATTTATAAGCTCACCCAACACAGGTATATACAAAAAAAAACAGATACAAAGGTTAGTAACTCCCACAAGTAGAAAGCATCACAGCATGCAGTTTATAGGTACAAGACAACAAAAATAGGTAAAACACCTAAAAATAGGTCTTTATAAATATTGGATAATGCTACCTCATATTTTTATTTAATAGGTACTTACTTTGTCCCATAGAGATTGTAGCTCCTGCTGACCTCCAAGGTCCCAGAAACTGAGGCTCACTCCGTCAACATCTATTTTACCTATATTCAAACCAACTGTGGTAGTAATCCTGTTCGGGTTCATGGCCTTATACTTCCTTGTGTATTTAGTCTTAGTAGCTTCCAAATACGTCTAAAACAGAAGAAAACACATCAAAACAGAGATTTTTATATATAACACAAACTTTAGGTAGATATTCCTCACAGTTTTGCCAGCATTGTCGAGTCCTAGAATCAATACGCAGTATTCGTCTTTCTTGACCATGTACTTATAAAATCCATGTACTAACGTATACATTTTTGCTCATTTTGTGTTATTTATTCTAAAGAAATTGACGAAATGTAAACACAGCTCATAGAAAAGCTAAGCTCTAAAACGTTTAATCTGTGCTCTTAAATCAGCTCACGCACGCACGCACAGACTTATTAGGGATGCTAAACTATTAGTCAGCAGCTGTGCTGTGGTCAGTAACAGTCAGTGTCAAAGTCTCAAAATAAATGGTCAAACTGGCGTGCCGCTGGGCCGCCTCGTCACGCTACGCTTCAAAGGGCTATGCCGAGTTACAAATACCTTAGAAACCTGTCAAATGACCGTTTTGTATGGAATTATTCTATTCTATGTCGATGTTTTGTCATGACGTTATAAACTCTTCACGTGCGGCATGGTAGAGTGATGGCGAACGATCATGATTTTATGGTCTGCTGTCTACGTACATACTGACGAATGCAGCCAAAGGTTATACGCACGTTCTGTCTCAAATATCTAGAAGTCTTGACAGTCTCTATAAAAAAAGTTCTATTTAACCACAGCTTACTAGAGATGCTAACGCAACATTTAACTGAGTTTTTTTTTATACTACCTGCGTTCCGATAAAGTAAATAAAAAAATAGTAGGTACCTACATATTAGCGCCGAGTAGCACATTGTGAACCTGCGTGCAAAAAAATAAATAAAATTGTATTGTCAGACTTATTAGAGATACGTCATAATAACGCATCTAGGGATGCATCTCATTGTTATTGTCAAAGAACGGGTTATGTCCTAGTAGTCTGTGAGTTATGTGCTAAATAAACAATAATTTTCATATGAGATTTAGTCTTCTAAAATTACCTAGGTACCTACCAAAGGGTTTCATTAAATGTGGTTTGAATCAAAAACGTAGTCATATAAAATGCCACCGAAAGAACCAAAAAAAGGCACGAAAACACCAACGACAGAAAAATCATACGGGGATAGTACCTATGGTGAAACAGACGAAACGTTCTCCACACCACCCCGCTGTGTAAGCCTTTCACTACAGTTAGATGGTGAGCCTCCAACTCCAGGAGATTGGATATTTTTGACAATATTCAACGGTGTTGTTATTTTAGACACCAAATGGCAAAATGGTGCAACTTTCGAAATAGACGCGTTACCTCTCAATCTTAAAGAGTCGGACTACCAAGCATTAATTGCAGATAAACCGCTTATTCTATTACTTCGTATGGGAGGAGGAAAGGGTGCGAAGGATCCCGACCCTTTACTTAACCAGGATAATCGCGCGGGTGCCGCTGTAGACTTATTTCCTCTCATATTGGGAGAAGAACAAATTTTCATTCAAGTGCCTTTAATGTACACAACTACGGGTCTCAAAGCAGATTGTTCGGTAGAAGTCAACGCTCTTACCAGTGAACCTCTCGAAGAAGATATTGGAAAAACTCCATTAATTATTACTATGATATCTGCACACTGCCTTCCTTATGCAAAAGAAGGTACTGTTTACCTCGGCGCAGTTGGTCTTGATCGAGTTATTGAACCGATTTCAGTGAATTTTGGTATGTCTGTAAGCACACCTTTCGCTGATAAAATTGTTTGGGCTACAGCGAGCAACGGCGGTCAAGCTGCGAACTCGTCACTTTGTGTGCATAATGAGGACGTGTTCATGCCCGAAGGCTTTTCCCCAAAGGGAACTGACGAATGCCGAAACTTTTACTGGAATGCCATGAAGAGAGTTCTGGTAGACACAGACCTACTGAAAACTCGATTGTCTTCTACATTTCTATTTGAATTAGCAGGTGTGCCACGATCAGGAAAAATAGACGTGCGTGGGCGTTACATGGGATTCGTTGACGCAGCAGTTTTGCTGGAGCCAGGTCAACTTGGTGTTACGACAAGCACAAAGTTACTTTTCTACAACGAGAGTGAGCTGCCTGAATACACTGGTGCATTACTCGAGTTACCGCCGAGTAGCGCTAAGGCAAGTGCTAGAGAAACAGACTTGATTGTAGACGAGTTTGGACACACTGCTTATGTCATTTTACGGTTCGATCTTGTGGAACCATTAGTATCCAAGGTTAAAATGGCAATGCTTTATGAAACAATTGGCTTAGTACCACCAGAAGGACCAGCGGCTCCGGTAGATGAACTAGAATTAGAGCCACCACTAGATGATCCTGTTATTGATGTGAGACGCATAAGGAAAGAGGGAGGGGCATTAGCAGTTCATAAGGAGTTAAGTGGCTTAGCTTGTAGAGGAGCGGTACCAATGAACCAAGGCATCAAAAGGACAGCGGCGAATAGACTTCTCATGCGAGTGAGGTCTATGCTGAAACAATTTCCACCCGGTGAATGCTCGTACATAGAATGGCAGGATACAGTGACTGGGCAGCATGCGGCTAGCAGGCGTGCAGTGACGACTTCATTCGCTCCTCAACCACCCCCAGTACGTCCCCCACCACGCTTCGCTGCAGCTAGGTGCCGAATGGCTGGCGATAACCGAATCGCTGATAATCACATCAAATCGAATCTCAAAAATGCCGGCGGGCATCCAAGATCGCTGCTTTGCAAAGCCTTACGCTGTTTAGAAGAACGAAATGATTTAGACGCAAAGAACTACATTTTGGAAGGCTTGGGCGCTCAGTCCCGAAACAGATTCTTACTGTGGGCGTTCGGAGGCCAAGAGTATGATAAAGGACGTGAAGCCTCTGAAATGGCAGCTGCTGCATTTCGAATTGCCGTTAAAGGGGACTACTCCGACGGAACTACGAACGCGATTGGATGGGCAGCTCTGCACACCTTGCACCATTACAATGATAATGCCCATGCTGCATTCGTAGCAGCCAAAAGAATGAGGAAGTCTTTTGAATTGCCCCGAGAGTGGAAAAAGTTTCTTCAAAGGTGGATGGAGACCAGTGGCGAGGAAGAAGTGTATTGGATACCATCTGTTGTTGCTTCAGTAAACCCGCTGATAATAGCGGCAGCATTCTTTCTCTGTCTGCGATGCTACAAATTTAGCGAGAGGCTTCTGCATTGTGTTGAGAAAGGGTGTGCCACAAGGGGCAACCGTTTCGGTTTGAAGACTAAACTTAGTCCTGATATTTATTACTTACGTGCTGCATCACTTCTGTTACGGCGGCAGTTGGATAAAGCTTTGGAAATTACTTTACAAGGAATAAAGAAGTTTGGACCCTCTGCTATCATGTCACAAATTCAAGCGACATGCTTGATGTGCGTTCGTGGCTGGGATGGTGAGTGTGAGAAGGCATTAGTGGAGGCAGAAAAAGCTGGCGCTGAGCTATGTCCTTCTCTTCTTTTGAATGCGGCGTTGGGTAGTTTTATGACGAACCCGAATGGCGCTCTTCAACGAGCGGCGCGTGCGCACAGAATTGCTCCATGTGCTCACTCAGCTCTTGTGGTTGGACGGATTTATGCCAAAATGGGTGAGGAAAGTTTGGCAGAGCGTTGGGCAGCCGCTGCAGTTAAAACTGAACCTTTACTAGCAGATGGTTGGGCAGTTTTGGCTCTGTTAGCGATGCACGAGCGAAACCTTGACAAGGCAAGGACCATGCTTAGAACAGCTAAGCAGGTCGGTCCTGTGAGCCCAGATATTGATGAAGAGGTCAAGAGAGCCATGGAGATAGTCCAGATAGAGGTTTTACCGGAGTCTCTCGTCAAGAATTTGTGTTTATGCGATTATTATAATTAAGTTGAGTCTGGTGATAAAGAGTATACTGATAAAGTTTTAATTAATTATACCTACCTAACTAGTTCTGTACTTTTTTTGTTTATGGTTTGTGCAGGTAATTCGGAATACAAATTACCGACAACCTCTCCTATCCTCATATAGGTATATGATAGAAGTAGGTAGCTATTAGGTGGTAGTCCATGATAAAAATGTTACAGTAGGTATATGTGGTTAGACACCTTCCTAGGTATCTACCGCTTAAGTACTTATACCTACTACAAAACGAAAGCTTGGCTGAACTCTCGAGCGGGAGCAACTAACTGTGTCATTAATAGAGTGACATACCTATTGTTCTATTTATGTCTGGTAGGTAAGACCCAGATTCAGAAAGCGAAGTTATCCATCGTTCACACAAAACTAGGTTAGATTACTACAACATCTATTTACCTACCCACAACAAGGTCCGTTAGATGGTTTTGTTATCTTATCGATAAGATAATAGACTCAAAAATATAAATGATCTAGTCATTTTCTGGGAACACCTTCTGACGAAGTCGTAGCACTCCTATTCATATACTTAGGTGATATGATAAGCGATAATCCGTGTTATGTAGTACTTGTTGGTAAATGTCGAATGTTTAATTTCGTCCCGCGTTTGTGTTGCATCACTGCTCGGTGGCCACTGGGATCAAGTAGGTAACTAGTAACTACAAACAATCTCTGAGGTGGAACGACCGACGGCCGGGCTTTGTTTTGAATCGAATCTCAAACAAGATCTGTGAGGAACATGTGAATGTGCAATTGTGGAAACCACCATGGCTATCTCAACAAATTGCTGGAAATATCTGGTGTTAACTTTCAACGTGCTTTTTGCTGTGAGTAAAGATTTTACGTTATTTCTTTGTGATAGAGTCGTGTAGAGTGCGTGCTGAACCAGCGCGTTTCATTGTATGTTGTCATAACAACTTGTAGGAAACAATAATTTTGTGCTTTTAAATTGAACTCAAAAATCTGTAATAATAAGGTACCTACCTACTCATGCTTCAGTGAATTAAATTAATTACTTTTCCAATAAATCTCGATGACACACTTTTACAGACATAAAATTAAAAGTTGCACGAATTGCAATTAACATTACCCTGACAATTAAAAATAGTGTCTTGTATTTGTTTTGTTACGATTTCATACCACAATAACCACAAGAGTATAAAGGAGGTCATGATTATTTTGACAAATAGGAAGACGTTTATATTTTTCCGGGTTATTCTCCAAGTTTCTGTTCACGATCAATAGATGTCACTACTAAAGTTTTTTTCATCTTCGATAGATGTCAGCAGGAGTACTATTTGGAGCTAGCGGTTTCCTGATATACAGACTGTTTATTTTCCGGCACTTCCTGGGAGTCAATGTCGAGTATCCAGCCATACTTCTCCTGATGATGGCTATCATCACCTGTTCCGTGGCTTGGATCGGCTGGAGAACAACTAAGTCGATGCATCAGATCCATGTTATTATAGTAAGTCCTTTATACGAGATCCAAATATTATATTAAAAAACCCAAATTATTTAATCATTACCTAAATAATATATTCCACTATATTCCTGCATCACCCAGACCCATCAACACCCATCGGAAAATTAAGTAAGGTATCCAAAGAGAATACATTCATACCAAAGAGAATGTAACGCTACGCTAATATCTACCTATAGGATTTAATTCTTGATCTAAAATACCTACATCTAAATTCGATGGAGTACCATGTTTGAAGTGAGAAACCATTCCTGCATGTGATTTTAACAACGGGAATCGAGCCCACAACCTTCTGTATTAAAGGCGGGCCTTCGCCCACTGCGCCACAGAGGTTGTCGTAAATCATTTCCATCCCATAGATAATTTTATAGGTTTAATATGTACCCTTTTGATTCCAGACTGGTATCCTAATAGTCCTGGTGGTGACCATAGAGTTCTCATGCTTTGTGTGGGCGATGGTGGTATGGGACAACATCGAGATTGACATCAAGACAACAATGACGTCATATTTTGCACAAAGCACCGGCGCGGGAGTTGCAGCCAACTCTGTCGACACCATCAGATGGGACAGGCTGCATGTTAAGGTAGGCCTCGATTCTGTAGTTCACTAACTAAACTAAATTTAAACTGTCGCTCTCTTTTACTGATAGCGCAAGCACAGATATTATAATACCAAGAAAGAAATAGGTAGTTACAATTTTAGTACTGTCAAATTAGTCAGATTTAGGTTTTCATACGAATATAGTCGTAATTTCAAAACATGCTGACTATAAACACAAAGAAAAGCGGCACGTAAACTCGTTGTCTAATTAAAATGGCTAGGAACGAAACAATTGCACTTATTTTGCCAGGCTTAGTAAAGTCCCAAATCATGTTTAAAAATTGGGAAGTTTCGAAACATTTGTTTAGCAGTTTTGGTCATTGCTAAATCTGTCAAAATAAGTCGTTCCCTATTGTACTTTTTTAGGTTATATGTATCTCACGGCCCTGAAGGGTCTTTTGACCAATCCGTCACAAGTTCCGTTTCAGGAGTCCATGCCAGTTCATTCGATTAACTTGAATCAAAGGATACAGTGCGCTTCGCAGGGAGGTTGAGGAGAGGCTATTGATCAAGTTGAATGGTTCAATTATGGTACCTCTCTAGCGTATTTTAACTGGTCGTTTTTATCATTTTTATTAGGTTTGTGGTATTGACAATCAAGTTCTTCTATGCTTCAAAGGACAGTTATAATTGAGTGATTAGTCTTTTAAAAATAACTACTTGCCCAACGCACCACCGGGGTCACCAAAACTATCATACGAACTAAGTAAGACCAAAAACAAAGCTTAGCAAAATGTCCGTTTGTTTCAGTTCCAATGTTGCGGCGTCAGCGGTCCCAACGACTTTGTATCAACAGGGCACGTTCCATTCTCCTGCTGCGGCCAGGGTCCTCTCGATACACTGCACAGGCCCTACGCTGCGGACTGTTCAGAGGTCTACCAGCGAGGCTGCGGGAAGCTTCTTCACGATTACGCAAGGGAACAGTTACTGTTCGTAGCCATGACAGCTTTAGCAGCTTCAATACTGCAGGTACGTAGAGCCAATGTCCTTGTCCATGTCCTTGGATTTTCTCACGCGTTTCTTAAACCTTTCGCTGCAAACTGCAAAGAGGTTTACCATCGTAGCTGCTGATCAACCATATCAGCGTTGCTGGTAGCTTGCTTTGCATCCTGAACAGCGATTGCTGCAAACTTTTGTGGATTCTGAAGACTTCTATGCGTGAAGGAACTGAGGTTCATTAAAAGATTCTGAAACATCTGATACAACCTTAAATTTATCTCCAAAAAAAAGTAAATATAAGATGTGTGGATTGTGTAAAGGATGACATGGGTCAGAAAGGAGAATACTTAAATTACGGCTGATATAGAACGGTGGAAGAAGAAAACATATTATGCCTTCTACACGTTATGTGGGACAAGGCCAAGAAAATGAAGAAAGTTCAAGAGAAAAGAGTTGAGAGGTTTGTATTTTGAGGATAAGGTGGTGTCTTTTGGAGAATTTATCATTGAACTAGTCGAAATATAACTCTTTACAATTCTCAAATTTTCATTTAAATAGTGTCTTTAATTAACATTCTTGAATGAGAACGAATCTTGCAAATTGCTAGACGTTCAAGATGAAGCTGTACAAATAAATACAAGCTTAACGAAGAAGAGGAGTGACTGAAATATCTCAACAGTTTATTATCTGACTTACGATGCAAAGCATGTTATTTATTTTAACATAACTTTTCATTCGTGACGAGCCTGAAAATGTTCATTTTCTTTGTTTGAGTTGAGTGCCTGAGAAAATTCTAATACTTAAGTCAATGTTAGATTACGTGATTTTGGCCTTATAAGGCTGTATTATTCGCCTGCTAAAATAAAAGGGTTTTTCGTGGAGATTTTTCAACGTAAGTTGACAAAAAACGGTCGATCGAATGCGTTTCTTGCGTGCGCTGCTTAACAGCAAGAGATTTTTGTAATAGCCATAGATCAGATTAGGTTTGATCATAATAAAATACTTATATAAGAAAAATTCCTTCCTCAGCCGCTCAGCCGTCTTCTACAAAGTTGAGTTTGATCCATGGTTCTGATTCGTTAGTTCCTTAGTGTAAATTCAATTCGAAAACTTCAATGTTAACCTACCTACATAAGTAACTTTTTTCCTTCTCGTATTTAGTTGATCACCAGGAATTGTCATCAAAGTACTTGATGACCTTAAAACAAGCATAATCATAACTCCCACAGGGTCATAATGACCTCAACAATGCTACATTACGAATAACAATAATCGTCCTTGCTATTCATTATCGCGTGGCCATAATCAGGTGGCGGTGATGGCATCTCTGGGCCCGTTACACTATCCGATGTGTCTGATCCGACAGGTAGATATAAAAATCCCGACTGCACATAACAGTTGAGAGAACTCAAACGTAGAAAACAAGTTGTAAGCTGTTCTCGTTTAACTGTCACAGTGTGGACATTATTTCAAGGAATCATTGGGCGCAGACGCGGAACGACGCCGATGTAGACGAACGACGACGAAGTCTTGTTTGCAGATGACAAGATGTCATTTTTTAAGCATTTGTATAAGCTGCTAACCCGGGTTTAGTCTGTTGGATTGCTTTCAACATACGAGAGAGACGCAAGAACCATTAACGGCCAAACTGTAGAGTTGGAAGGAGAATAAGGAACGAGTGTTAATTTATCTGTCTGATACAATCCGTTGTTTCGTTACTCTGTGAAAAACTGTTAAAGTCTTGACATTATTTTAAGGAAAAACAAGGTGTCATCATTAGTCATTAGTTACAATTTCGGTACATATAATACCGGTAAGTTGCGTAGCTATACGATCCTACTACAGTTATAAACGCGAAAGTTTGTGAGGATGGATGTATGTTACTCCTTCACGCAAAAACGAACAACTATGTAGGTAGGTTATAAAAGGTTATTTTGTGGTCGAATAGGATTCGCCCTACCCGCCGAACTAGTTAAAAAACTGTATCTCGACGAGCAGTGTTTGTCCTCCTCGCACATTGCCGAGAATGAACGGATTTTGATGAAACTTTACAGTAATATAGCTTATACGTCAGAATAACACATATGTTACTTTTTATCCGGGTACCACGCGGGCAAAGCCGTAGGCAGAAGCTAGTAATTAAATAAATTTAATAATTTAGAACGCAATGTATTGTTATTTCCTCCTCCTGTTACGACAACGGTACGTATTTAAATGTCCCATCATTGTTGTAGACAAAAGATGGACATCTGGTTACTTATGCTAGTCCCAAGGGTTTTTTTTGTTAATCAATCGGGATTTCTTGCCATTTTGTTTATTATTCTTGTTTAAAAGTGTACAATAAAGTATTTTTACATTTCATTTCATTCTGTTTTTTGTGTGGCTTGTCGAGTTTGTAAATTAAACTCTTACTTCTTCTTTACTTCTTTCGCAACTTATGTGACTTTGTAAGGTATTCAAAGTTATTGTAAGTAGTTACTTACTTATTTATACTCAGACCACATATATAAGTAATTATATTAAGGTAATAGCTGTGTCAGGCCCGCCCGCATCGTCCGTGCTATTACTTCTTTTGCTTCTCTAAAGGTCGTGATATTAAATAGCCTATAATCTTCCTAATTTTTCAGCTATTAAATGCAAAAATATTTTTTCGAATCCGACTGGTAGTTCCAGAATATATCTTGTTCAAACAAAAAAAACTAAAGGTATTATTGGTATAGATAGACAGATAGATTTATTTGTCATTCAAGTGTTTGACGACCTCTGTGGCGCAGTGGGCGAAGGTCCGCCTGAGACGCAGAAGGCTGCGGTTTCGATTCCTGTCACGGGGCAAATGTTTGTAAGATCTGCAAATATTTGTCTCGGGTCTGGGTGTTTTTCTATGTATGATGTGTATGTATTTAGAAAAAAAAGTATATAAGTAGTATATCAGTCATGTAGTTCCCATAATACAAGCTCTGCTTAGTTTGGGGCTAGATGATGCTGTGTGAAAAATGTCCAGCAATATTTATTTATTTTATTTAAGTAAGTAAGTATTTGTGTACACTAGGAGTATCCATACTTTTTATTTTTAGGGCAAGACTGATTGCTCTAGAAAGCCCCAAGGGTTAAGATCAAGCTAACTCATCAGATTAACATACTATCACAATATTGAGATAGGTAGGTAGTTATGTCGTCGTAGTAACCTGTGGCGTGGTGCGGAGTCCGCTACGTTCGCAAATCGTTATGGACATGTCAGTCAGTTAAAAATATCCGATTATTACGATCCCAATCGTACGGATATTGATAAAAATATCCGTACGATTGGGTACCTACTTTGTGTGAATTGATGTATCAAAATAATTCTTATCTAATTTATTATACGAGCGTGTAACGAGGCCTGGGGGTAACGTTTCACAAAACATTTAGATATTTTAAGAGCCGCTTTAGAGCTTCAGACATATTTTCCTATAAACTTCACCATCCCATTTCAAGGGTAATAAAGTCGAAATTACAAAATTGTTGACTTTTTCCTCGATTTATGCCAAAATGATTCCTATGATTCCAAATTTAACAATTATAAGGTTTTTGGAAATAAGGTAAGATCGAGAAGGTTTTTTTTTGCCATTCCTAACTACTAAAATTAGAGATTTTATTTTATTTAAAAGCTTGATTTTCACGGCACTATAAGCTCACAGACTTTTACATTGAGCAATTTTATATTAAGTATAATTTGTTTTAAATGTATACCAAATATAAAGAATTGATAATCTCTTTTGAGAAAAATGGTCTTGACAGACAGACTACCAAAATTATCTTATAAGGGTTTGGTTTTTCCAGTTGATATACGGAACTCTTGCAGTCAGCGACACGATATACCTAGTTTATAGTAAGACATTTTTATCATAATAATAACAGGAAAATACGCTCTTAAAACCAAACATTAATATTATTTTGTATTGTATATGTAGGTGTACTTAACTTTTCATCATGTTAATTGTTAGTATTTTTGTTTATGTTTGTGTATTTTAATATTTAAATCAGCGTCAAATATATATGCGTCCTTGCCAAAAATACCTAATTTACATTTTATGAATATTTATATACATATTGATAGTTATGAAAGTAGGCCATCAACATTTTCTTGTCACTAATTTTTTTAAGGAAGACATAGAATATATATTAATTTATCTCGAGTTGTCTAAAAATAAGTTATAAGTAGAAGTAATAATAATTACTTCTATTCCATCCAAGAGAACCCGCAAGAAAACATTAGCTGGGATTGTATCCTTTCAAAATATATTTTATATTACTAAATTGTTCCAGAAGGTACTTACACCACTTCTAAAAATCAAATTATTGTCTGACGTCACGCACAAAATGAAAGAGAGAAGTGGCTTTTTGTAATAAAGGAGACAGAAAACGGTGCAAGACATATTTATAATGATTAATGACTTATGACATTATGTATTATGCAAGTATTGTAGGTACTCTACTACCGGGCTTTAGTGTTGATTTTTCATAAACAGGCAGATAATGCCTAATTCATAACTAATAAAAATTGCATAGATACCATTGACCAGTTTGATTGCGAATACATACATACATTAAATAACACATTGATAGCGTATATAAAATTGGCCATCTGTAAATAAAATATTTTTGGCTACCCTGGACGCTAATACCTATTTGACGCTGATTGTACTTGTAAGTTTTTTTTGTATGTTCAGTACCTACCTCATAATGTAAATAAAGGACAAGGGCTTACTTAAATTTTAATTACATAGATGACTCGCTGTGACGAAGAAATGTGTCATCTAATAGCAGTGAAGAAGATAATGAGAACAAAGTAGGTACTTACTTAATCACTTCAATCAAGTGTTACGTGTCAAGAACAATAGAGAGAAATAAGTTGACTGTAGGTACGTGTGATTCCATCCAATAAAATTCGATAGATACTTAATCTACTTTCGTCGATAAAACCTAGAGGAGGAAAAAAATATATCCTAGAGAACTTTGTGGTAGTCGACTACTAAAAAAATACTTCTTTGGTCCTTGTACATCGTGTTATTTAGTTCTGGTTCTTATTAGTCACTCTGTAAGAAGTTATTGTGACTAGTAAGTAGGCAAAAGCCTGTTTTTTTTAAATAGGGAATTCGGCCTCTATCGGTCTTGCCCCTGAAAACAAGGGAGGTAAACTAGGATTCATGATATTACCAATAGTAACATTTATGGTCTAAGGATACCGTACCGCATTATCTTCCCTCCTATATAAATGATCCATTCAGCCGATCAAAAAAATGTTATGTTAGCCACATCGGGGCGATTACCGCACAAAATGATAGTGCCAAAAAGCAGAAAAACCTGACTAGCTGGTACCAAAACAAACCTACCTACAGATTACACAACATTGAAAGCTGTAAAACCATTCGCCTTGCCCACTTTAAACGATCTTAACTTGCCGCCAGAAAGGTTTTGACAATAAACTGCCATCACCAGGAACATGGAAATGATATTTTTTTCGGTAAGCAAAGTTTCACATGGAACTAAGCACCAGAATGAATTGAAAAATTGAAAATTATTTATTTTTCACCTTAAAAAAAGAAAACATTTTACAATCAAAGAAAACTGTTTAAAAGTAGGCTTTAGGTAGTTTTAGAAACAAGTTTAAGTGATACAACTAATAACCTAAGCTAGGATAGTAAGTATCCTGTGTGATAGGCATTAGCGCCCACCCACAAGCGATATAAACACATATAAGCCAACATTTGAATGTGTAGGTATATAATTGTGTTTGTATTATAATTGTTTGTTTGTTTATGTGTTGTGATTGTTTATGATTGTATAATGTAGGGGTATGTGTGAGTGAGTGTGTGTGCACAGCAAAGTTTCTTGGAAAGGTGAGCTAGTGTTTCTCATCATATTGTGCTAAGAAACATAATGAATAGACCTACTATGGTATTATAATATCTGTGCCCATAGCGATGGCAGTTTGGGGAAGAATAACGTACTTAGAGTTGTTTTATAAATAGGTCATTAAAAATAAGACCTAAGCTATGGATAGGGTAATAGAGTTTAGCCTGCCAGCTTAGGAATGTAATGAAAGTGTTTTGATAGTGCGTGGTAGTATGGTATCTGTTAACCGATTATGGGTAAAGAACGGTCGGACAAAAGGGTACCTAATCAGAGGACTTAACAAATAATCATTATTTCCACTGTGAAAAACTATGATGTCCTAGCGATGTCTAGGAAAGTCGAAAAGTATATATAGTCTTAGAAAAGTTAGTACCTATATTATATATTTTTATTTAACCTAACTTTCCCACTGCTGAAAAGAGGTCCCATAATTCCAAGGAAACGTTGACGTTACGATATCAATGCTTACCAGGAAGGCAGTTGAGAAGTAGCAAGTGCACATACGGTGCGGAAAAGTATAATTATATAACTTATATAATAATGCGAATAAATATCAAAACAAAGTCGTTAAATGCAATATAACTCTCTTTTACGATTTCTCTCATTCTTTGTTATATTACTACTAAAGTATTGAATGGTGGGCAGTACGCACAATGTCCTAGTTTTAATGGACGAATCGTTTTGTACCAGTGTCCCTACCACGTTATATAGAGACTCGATCAAAATAATCGGACCACGAAGACTCTCCGTATCTCTCTCTCACGTTCTCCGTAGGAAGGTGACTGTTGTATTTGAAAGTCATTGTAAATGTAGAGCAATAATGCGAGCGGGATAGTTAATCGGAAGTTCATTTCGTTCGAGGTCAAAATATACTCTTATATTTAACAAGCATAAGAGACTTGATCACTTACTATTGGCCTCACACAGAAAAAGCTATGCTCAAAGTTTTACTACGTGATAAAGTCCGAGTCAAGGAAATACGAAGAATTAAAGTCACAGAGATTCTTAGCTCATAGGATGAGCAAGCTAAAGTGGCAATGGACAGGCCGTATAGCAGAACTGACAACCGCTGGGGAAGAAAGGTTCGCGAATGGCAAATACGAACCAGACGATAATATGAAGGCTTACTCGTCAGAGTCAGGTCGGTAGAGGTAGCCAAATTTCGGTCGGTAAGGTACTGTCTGGGAGAGGCCAGTGGCCCAGCAGTGGACTTCGACAGCCTGTTATGATGATAGAATAGAATAGAACAGAATAGAATATAGTTTATTTTGCAAAACACGATGATAATGATAATAAAATAAAGACTTCATCTAAAATGACTAACATGCTTGATGAAGTAAGATGTGGACAAAGTTTTGCCTATATAGGTCAGTTTACTTAAGATGTTTAGTGTGTATGTAATGCTTGATGAAGTAAGATGTGGACAAAGTTTTGTCTATATAGGTCAGTTTACTTAAGATGTTTAGCGTGTATGTAAATGTAGTAGTATGTAGTGACTATGGTGGACCTACCTACATTTATATATTAAGTACCTTAAGCAGTATTTTATCTTCAGTTTAGTCTATGTAGAGCCTTAAAATGTTAGATCGCTGTATACTTGTTTCCGCTTTCCGCCTTATTGAACATTTTGTTGATGATAAAAAGCAAACCCTTTTTGTATGCTGAATTCAGATCTACTGACTCATGGGTATTATTATGTATTTTGTGCTCGAGGAGACATTATTGTGCTCTTGGCAGGTTCTCAGTTGTACTTGCCTGGGCGACATAATTCGGGAGTTCCCCGTCAGTCGTTCTCGACTTACATTTACCACACACAAAACGCTATTCACGCTCTCATAACACAGTAATTTGAGCCGTCGTCACCTGCGATAAAATTGTTTGAACAATATACAGAAGAAAAATATTTTGAACCTGAACCTTATCCACCCAGTCATTAAAACACATCTGAACAATGTACGTAGTACATGCAGAGGAAAATCCTTGGCTATCGTCTCAACTACCTGTTTTTGCGTGAGCGTTTGTCTCATTACGAAGATTAGGCCTGCTAAGGCCAAGATATGAGGTCACCGCTATGCAATGTTTGAACTATCAATCTTAAACACCGGATGCTCGTTCATACTTTAATAGTTGCGACTTTTTTAAGGCAAACATTTGCTTAAGAGCTTTTTCTATTGGGTACTTGAATGGAATAAGCGAACTCATATCTGCCTGGAATATTACCTGACGAAGGTAATATTCCAGGAATCTATCTTAGGCATCATGAAAACAAACTTTATAATAAGGTTCAATTAAGATGCTACTGATTACTCAAAAGAGTGATCTGTTGGGAATAAACCGTAGTTAATAATATAGGGGTTTATATATACGGTTAATTCCCAACCGGCCAATTAGCCTCTGCACAGTAACTACTTAGCTAGATACTTGAGATAGTCAATGTCGTAACGATAAAGTAAGCTAATGCGGTCCGGCAAGGACCAATGATTTTGCCAACCTTGTCCTAATCTAAATTCTACGGGCGTAACATTATTTCGGATGAAATTAAAATTTCTTGTTGTCTCAGATTTTCTGATATAAGCAATGGCCATTACTGGCGGCGTCTAGGCCGTCGCCGATCTATTTCTGTGACAATGAAGATGTATTTATCTTAAATAGGAATATGTAGCTAATTCTCATTGTGATGCAACTATATGCTTTCGAATCCCGACTTTTCATGAATAGGGACAAAACAGTCTTTGTCTAACATGGTCGGGCTTTCTATCTATAGTATTTCAACATCTACCCACGTAGGTATCTAAGAAAAATGCATGAGCGTCCTTAACGTGCTCGACGTTAAAGATGTTCATGCCCTTTTCTTATAAAAGTAGGCAAGACAGGGCGTTCCAAGATGACCACGTTAAGGTCGTTAAGGACATTCGTCCTTAACGTGCTCGACGTTAAAGATGTTCATGCATTTTTCTTATAAAGGTAGGTAAGACAGGGCGTTCTAAGATGACCAAATTTTAATTTTGAAATGGAATTCAAGTTTAGTTCTGAAAACATTGAGATTTCTTAAATTGGTATCTCTGATTAAGTGACCTTTAGCTCTTTCGATGCCTGCTTAAAATATGTTTGCGGTTTCTTGCTCACTCAATTTGCCAATATTCATAACAGGTGGGCATAAAAAGTTGCTTTTTTGCTCTATTCTGACTGATTGTTGCGTGATTGTTCGCGGAACAAATTTGGCAACACGTGGATTATTTTGAAATTTAGAATCGTAAATGATTCTATCATTTGTATACAAAACCTCATGATCCTCGAACTTCTTCGGCCAACATTCTCCAACTACCATGACAGAACAGGCTACAGAAACAGCCGATCGCTGTTTTATCAGAATACATGGAAGATTGATCAACCTAAGAAAACTGAAAAGTAGTTCCAGATTAAGAAGGTACTGGTTTTAAGTTGTTCGAATCAGTTAAGTGCTTCATTGGTTGGTGGACTCTAATAAGAAAATTGGCGTGCCTGAGGATGTATAACTATATTGAAGACGATGTACCTCCATGGATACCCACTCTGTACCCTGGTGTGATGAGGCTGCATTTTAAATCCTAAAACAAGAGCAATAACGGTGACTTTCATGTATGAGTTTAGTTAATTGGTGTTGATTACACCACGCTGTGAAACTAGTAGAGATAAGTTAATGAGTTATTTGACTACGGTTCTGATAACTTTTGATTCGTTATGTATTACGATATGAAAAATTTATAAAACAGATAAAAACGGCTGTATGATTTTACTTGGTCAGACCCAAGGACTAAAGTCACCGACTTTATCACACAGAGTTAGCAAATGCTCATTGCCACTTCAACCACATATAGCGCAAAGAACCGACAACCACTGGGGAATCAAGTTCTCGAATGCCGAATGGGAACTTTGACAATGTAGTGTCGGAAAGTCCTTCATCCGATGCACCAATAACATCGTAAAGGTTGCGAGAAGTCTATAGATGGAAGACGCTATAGACGGTTCGTCACTCTTTTGGAGATAATTCTTTATGCTTATGTTGACGATAGTTAGTTTTTAGGCCGAGAAAATGATTTAGCTTTGTGAGAAATATACAAGTTCTCAGTCCTTGAGTGACTTTATATAAAAGGTTTGCAAACTCATATCTGGCTTGTGTTTGTTTTTTTAATCATTACTAGCTGCCCACGGCTTAGCCCGCGTGGTACCCGGATAAAAGTAGCCTATGTGCTATTCTGATGTATAAGCTATATTACTGTAAAGTTTCATCAAAGTCCGTTCAGTAGTTTATCGTGAAAGAGTAAGAAATATCCATCCTCATAAACTTTCGGTTTTATAATAGTAGGATTGTTGATGAAAACTGTTGACAAGGACATGACACGTTCTTCAGTTTTATTAACATGAGTGTTTATTTTTAGACTTTCATTGTAAAAGCGTGATTCAGGCCTGCGTCAACAAACTCTAATCAAATAAATATTTCGCCCAGCAATGGGAAACAATGTAAATCATAACAGAAACAGATTGACTATGATAGGTGTCATTTGATACCTACACGCTGTGTTACAGTTTGGTTGATATGAGGACGGCCTCCGCTCCCCTCATCCTCATTATCTGCTCCTGCGTGGACATGGCGGCGGCATTCCCTCTAAATTTAGACCTCCAACTTCCATTGGTGTACTTCGGGGACCTTCGAACTCTGGGGCTCATTAGTCTTCATTAAAAATGTTGAACTTTGATAACCTTGAAATGGCGGCAACCAACTTCGATGGATGATATGACATCATGAAGACTAAAAACGAAGGGAAGAAGGTAGATGGAGATGTCGCAAGATGTCGCCGATTTTACAGAATGTTGCTTGTTGATATTTCGGTACTAGGAAGCTTAGGCGAATAATTTGGAGGCTTAGACAAGCAGAACGTGGTTGAGGGCGAAGAGGAGGCCGATATGGTGCCGAGCTGATATATGTGTGCGATAACCTATAAAGAAGCGTTACCAGATCATTTTTTAAAAACAATTTACCTACGTTGCAAAACGAAGAACGAACCTCCTTTCAAAGGACGTGTCTTGGTAAAATTCCAACGCAAACAAAACCTAAGTACACACCTACCTATAGTATGATCTACCATCATGAATAACAATGATTGACTAAGAATTAATAGTACTAATTGCATTAAATGCACGTAGCTTTAGGTACTTACCTACATCATTATTTTCATACAAACATACTTTAAATCTGGTAGTGTGAGTTTTGATAGTAAAGCTCTTAAATTGGACTTGTTATTACTTTTGTTTTTTTTCGAACAATTACAGGATACTTTTTTGTGGGTGCCAAAACATTGTAATTCTCGTTTTTAACCAACTTTAAAAAAAAGAGGTGGATCTCAATTCGCCTGTATTTTTTTATCGTGTGTGTTTGTTTCTTGATATCTTCGCCAATTGTTAAGCGATTTTACCTATACAGAATGATCCCGACGACGTGGTCCAATAAAAGGTTTATCCCTCATAATTTGCTATTTTTCCCGTAAAACTTAATAAACATCAAACTTAGAAATCATCATCTCATGGAATTACGACTAGGCACAACATTTTTTGTAGGCCATTTTCTTTTGTATTTTATTCGAAATAGTGTCATTCTGAGTGAGCAAAATAACGTAAGCTCGTGAAGATCTAATGATAGAGTGTCTGCAGTATAGAAACTGTAAACTTGGGACTGCAAATATTGCGATTTAATTATTATTAACCGACTTCAAAAAAGGAGGAAGTTCTAAATTCGTGTGTAGGTATGTTACGCGATGACTTCACCATTGAAGATTATAAATATTATGGAAAAATCCCGTTCCTAAAGGGAAAAAAATGGGTTACGAAATTTCATATTGGACCAATATTCGAATAAATGAATGAATAAATGAAAATACTTTATTTTACTTACATCACAAAATACCAAATAAGCAAAAACTTAATATAACTAAAAGTCCAGACAACCTTGGGATGGAGTGGTATGAAAGTTTTATGATTTTTTCAAATAACGATTTGAAGTCGGTTTTTTGTCATTTAATGTCTTATAAATTATTTATTACAATATAAACTTCAGGGTTTCACTGGGTTGCGTTATTTATAAACGTAGGCATTGTTCTCAGCAGACATGGTACTAATGGTCGTTTCAGTTTTCTCCTTTATTGACAAAGAGACATGAAATTTTGCGAATTCACGACGTAAGCGCATGATTCTAACTAATTTATGTGCTGGTGACGTCAAAATGGTGTCATGGAGTCATTCACAATGTATGTTATCTGTGGTATTCATTCATTTTATCCGTGATAAAATAGGTACAACGAAACGTTAAACGATGGCAGTCCTCCTATACGATGAAGAATTCGGTGGTTGGAGTTGGCCTTAGATCATTCGTCGAGGCACTCTATGTCGATGATCGATACGATAACATCCCCTGAAAGTATTGACGTACAATCGTACTGTGATATCTTTTTATGACGCAACGGGATACTTAAGAAGTAACTACTATTATAGAGTCTGCCTTTATCGAACAAGGAAACGCATGTTAATAAATGAACCATTTGTTTCAGAATAAACAGTAGGAGAGTCTTTGTTCTTAACAATAAACAATAACTAAGTAGGCAGCTACGAAATTCTGTTCTCGTATATCTTGCCTCCAAGTTGCACAAATCAACAAACAGTCAAGTATGACGTAATTGAACTCGATTGAGGCCAATCTTGAGACACAGATAACGTAGATAGTTAGTAAGTTTTAAAAATAGTCATAGTATAAATAAATTAAATAATAATGCTGGACATTTTTCACACAGCATCATCTAGTCCCAAACTAAGTAGAGCGTGTATTATGGGAACTACATGACTGATATACTTATATACTTTGTATTTTGTAAATATATACATATTACAGATAGAAAACATCCAGATCATTTGCTAATCATACAAACATTTGTCCCACAGCGGGAATCTTCCGCAACCTTCTGCGTCTCAGGCAGGCCTTCGCCCACTGCGACACAGAGGTTGTCAAACCACTATGTACATTCAACTTTCATATTTATTTTTAAAGGTTGCGGGAAATCGGGCGATACGCAATGGAGGGTAGCCCAAGAAAGATCGTTTATTATGGCTTTCTTTAGGGAACCCTATGCCCAGCGAACTTCTATTGACCGTTGATGATGATGAGGATCATCATCAACGGTCAGTTCAGTTTTACTAACTATTTCTGTTATAGGTATTCTAATGTGGAGCTTAAGTTGAAATGAATATAGATATAAATATGTAATTCTATGCAGGTTGTTTCTAAGTTGTTTTTTTTGACGAGTTTATCAATTAATAAACTTAAAAAGTGAACGTATGTTACTTATTAGCAGTAGTTGGTTTTCCTTTAAAGTAAATAAATTCAACATCGACATCGTGTGTATTCAAGCTTGAGATGGTAAAGAAGCCCCTCCCCAAACCTAACTGAATTTAAATTGCACCAAGATATTTCTTAAACTAACCCACTTACTAACTGTAACTTAAGACAGGCAGCTGATATTAGTTTACTCATGTCTGTCGTGAACAAATAAATATAAGCAGGAGGGAGTGTACCTAAGAAAAAAAAATTATATTAATTAATTTAGCTGGTTATTTGGTTAAACATGGATGCTATGTCCGTTGGTGATAATCTTGTCTGTTTTCACACTTTCTTTAAGTAACTGCAGGTTTACAGTGTTGTTTCTTTGGAATGTCACTATGTTAAACTTTTGAGAGGAAAGGAATGAAAGTAAATGTGAGCAAGACGAAAGTTATGATCTTTGAAAAGAATGAATGTATGACCGCATGTAATATTCTGATGGTGGAGAAAGAGTGGAGCAAGTGAAAGAGTTCGTGTATTTGGGGACGATGTTTACGAGAGATGGAAAACATGAAGATGATATTGAAAGGAGAGGTTGTAAATTTGGTAATCAAGTGAATGGGGCACTACATTCCTTTATAAGCAGCCGCAATGTGTCCAAGAAGGCACGACTGGCTGTACATAGAGGAGTGGTAGTGCCGACACTTATGTATGAAAGTGAAAGTTGGGTATGGCAGAAGAAACACGAAAGTAGAATAAATGCAGTTCAAATGAGAGCTTTGAGAAGTATGAGTGGTGTGACTTTGAGAGATAGAGTGAGGAACAGTGCGATAAAAGAGCGTTGTGGAGTGATAGAAGATGTCGTGACAAGAATAGAGAAAGGTATGCTAAGGTGGTTTGGGCATGTAGAAAGGATGGACGAAAGGAGATTGACGATGCATGTATATAAGGGAAGCGTGAATGGGATAATTGGAAAGGGCAGACCCCGGCGAACGTAGGTACTCTCAGATTGGAGACGTTCTGGAGAAAGGTCAGGCCAAGAGTACCCAAAACCGGCGAGCATGTAATGAGAGTGAATGAAGCTAAAAATGTATGTCAGGATCGTAGTAAGTGGAAATCCGTAGTCTCTGCTTACCCCTCCGGGAAACAGGCGTGAGTTTATGTATGTATGTATGTCATTATCCTACTAATATTATAAACGTGAAAGTTTGTGAGGATGGATGTTTGTTACTCTTTCACGCAAAAACTACTGAACGGATTTTGATGAAACTTTACAGTAATCCTACTAATATAATAAATGCGAAAGTCTGTGTGTGTATGTGTGTGAATGTTTGTTACCACGCATCTCCGTAACTACGAAACCGATTTTGATTAAATGTAGATAGTTTAGGATCTGGAATAATACATAGGCTAATTTTCGAAAATCGACTCCTAAGGGAGTTAAATAGGGCGGTAAAGTTTCTATGAAAAAAAAATTGTTTGATTCGCTCAAAACTCTGTACAAATAAACTTTAAAGTCAATAAATAATATAATACTTTGTATAAATTGTAATCCTTGGTTCGATTCATTCAAAAGTTGGTGGACATAGTTTGAAGCCTGGAGTCGGTCATATGCTACTTTTATTAACATACCATGCGGGCGAAGTCGCGGGCAACAACTAGTATAGCTTATACATCAGAATAACACATAGGCTACTTTTTATCTGGGTATCACGCGGGCGAAGCAGTGGGCAGACGCTAGTGTTATTATATTATTCTACTCCACACAACACAGTCATATTTTTTTTATTATTTCGAATGTTAAAACCTTTCTGTGTATGTGTTTTTATATTTTTTGTATTTTATGATCTGTTGTATCGTGTTGTGATACTCGAGGTCAATAAATATTATATTTTCTTTTCTTATTTCTTTTATACTCTTTAAAACTTTACAAAACTATTATTTTACTATTGTCGGGATTAACAAGTAACTTATGGTATGGACAAAGTCAGTTAGTAAATTCATCAGACTAATAATACATCTCACAGGGTACCGAGATGATTCAATAACGGTCTAATGGCGAGAATTGGCTCCCGTCTAATGAAGCAAGGACCTAATTCGAAAGGCAAGGGAATTTGTTATGTACTTAGTACTTGTGACGCCTGTATCTATTGTTCGACTTCTTAGTAAATAAAGCTTTGTTCATAGATAGATAGATAATAAAACATTTATTCGTTGCTACAGACACACACCAATATACATTTTATTGACAGTAAGTTTGTGTTTGTGTGTGTTGCAGTACAACAAAAAGTAATATAGTTCATAGTAATATAGTTTATCTACTGTCAATTCACACAATTTTTAAACCTGTTTAAACAAGTACCAAAAATGAATATTGTCCCGCTAGATCGCGATTTTTACGCACTGTGCGTCGGGTGAAACCATGGCCAAATTAACTTTGATGTTAAATCATCGGAAATGATTTGGATGAATACGGAAATTAGTTGTCGTATATCGGTCGTTTTTCGACGAAACAGAAACTAGAACAGACTAAAACCTAAAAAAACCGGGCAAGTACGTGTCGGGTCACGCGCAGTGTAAGGTAATGTTTTACAAACTTACAAATTAATACGAAATTTTCCTTTTTACTTCTCCAATACATTTTATAAGTAGGCTACTAAAAGTAGCCTATGTATTATTATGATGTAATAGCTATATTACTGTAAAGTTTCATCAAAATCTGTTCAGTAGGTAGTTTTTGCGTGAAAGAGTAATAAACATCCATCCTCACATACTTTCGCATTTATACTAGTAGTAGGATGTAGGTACGTTTTATTAATGTTCTATTTGAATTTGTTTCAATAATGGCTAAAGAACAGGCTATACGTAACACACGTTATAATATAGGTACGTATATAAATGCCATGTAGGGAGAAGATGTAACTGGAAAATAACAGTAATGTGTTTTTGGCGCCAGTCGTCTGGTGACGTCATAGTGGTCTGAAATCGGGATGTTTCTCGGGAAGGGAGAAGGATGTCAGGGGTGCTTTATTGGATATTCGACCTTGAGAGTGAGTTATGAAAAACCGTACGAATAAGTTAATAGTCTGACTAAATAGATTATGACAGCCAAGATAATGAAGCCTAGAGCCACAGAACGTTAAATGCGAAACGCATGCGTCACCTTGGGAAATCCTTGCGTCTTTTGATTCCATTTTATCCAAAGTTTGTCTGGGAGAGATCGCTTTTAGCGATAATACCACCTATTGCACCGCGCCGTGGGACAAATCTTTGTATAATCTGCAAATAGTCTCGAGTCTATCAGTCATGTAGTACCCATAATACAAGCCTTGCTTAGCTTGGGGCTAGATGATGCTGTGGGACAATATCCAGCAGTATTTATTTTATTTATTCCAGCATTAGGTATATGTTTTTGAATTCTTGTGTTTTCATATTTTGCTTTGGTGTGCAAAAAAGAATTTATCTTTCTATCTATCTTGGTTCCATATGCGGCGAAAAGCCTCGGAAGACTTCTTTTCACCTGCAAAAACGTGAAAGGCTGAACTGAATTAGACCCGCTCCATTAAAATCGAACGGAGATGACGTGATGCCCTTGACTCGATTTATTGGTCAAATATCTACTAACCATAACCAACTTAAAGTTAAATTGTTTGTTACAGAGTTCTGGGATCTTCTGCACATTCTTCTTGGCTAACGCGATCAAAGAGAGACGACGGCTCTCCTTGAGGAACTCGACGTCCATCAGAGAATCCACCTTCGCAGCTCCTGACGACTCTCTCCTGACTTCACCCACCGCGCCCGCGCCTACTTTGCCCAAGTATTAAAATTTACTAATTTATAGTTAGTTATATTATCTACCTAATATTTAATGTGTAAGAAGGGCCTAATTAGGTTATAAAGGAAGGAACGAAAAGGAATTTTATTGGATAAAGGAATGTAAGGTATGTAAGAAATGAAACTATGATTAAATTTTTGATTTTTTAGAGTTTCCGTCTTTGACGAAATTACGTCCTATACCTATTATGAAAAGAAATTAGAGACACGTGAAACTTTTAAATTTGTCCCTATAATCAATGCCCCTAGTGTTATAGATGTGAGGCGATGGTTAACCGCGCTTATATTCGTATGCCTGTTAGCCTCCAAATGCTAATAATTGTGCTATGCAAATAGGAGTTTCGTTTTTGTGGACCTGGAGTTTACTTTATAGTTCGTTTGTGTTGTAATAGTGCGAAATTTTGGGTTAATATGTAACAGCTCTACCGTCAGTCGGGTTCTTGATTTTGTAATTAAAATTTTGAGTCACATTTTTTTTGTTAGTGCTCTCTTAACCCGTAAATTTTAGTTGATCTTTATAGAAAATATCTACTTACCCAAATTATTTGTAAAAAAGTACATAAAATAAAATTATTTGGGCACCCATAAATTGTGTTTTTTAGAACAAATCTTGGTACAGTCAAGGACGTCATCTTACAATTCAATTATGTCACAGTTACGTGACCGAGCTTAAAGTAGGTATGTTATGCGTAGTCTAGCCGTTTGGAATTATGTTTTGTTATAGACCACGTTTCTTATTTTAAACTATGTTTAACATTGTATGGTATGGTATCGTGGGTGGGGATTGGCAGCCATAACTTTTTGAATCGCCTCTTCTGTATTTTTGATGTATTAAGACGTTATATTACGTGGATATATAACGTGTATACAAGGTCAGTATTTTCATCAAAACAAATACTACCTACGCACAGATTTGATAAATAAAACTATCTAAATTAGCTATTTATATTATAGTTAGCTTTAAATTAAATTCTAAAGTCTTTAAATTAAGTAATTATTTAATATTTTTTTAATTTTAAGGTTTGAACTAATACTAAGATTTTAAGTAAATAATACAATATTCAAAAACAAGGTCAACCTAGATGTAGGTCAATAATATTTCAGCAAGATTGTAAAGGTTATCCATGTATACAATAATTATGTACAACAGAAAGTGTCCTGTGTTAATAGTCATGTTATCATCATAGCCATGTCTATTATTGTTTTTGAACCAAAGTTTTAAAGCATTTTTTTACAATTTACTTACCAATACTTTTTTTTACGAAATTGTGGTTATAATTTTATAACATAATCTACTAAATTGGCTATATTGTATATAGACCTATCTACATAAAGTGATATATTTGTTTTTACCTTTGTGATTCTTTGGTTGTGTGTTTCTGCGTCTTTGTAATTTTACTGCACAAGTGTATAGAAACTTTTGAAATATTTTTGATAATGTTGAAAATTACAATAAATATTATGGAAAAACTGAAAATATTTCATTGAACATAGTTGTTAGATACTTACGTCATTCCATAAAATTTTACAATATTATAATTAAATAAATGAATAAAAAATGCTGGACATTTTCACACAGCATCATCTAGCCCCAAAGTAAGAAGAGCTTGTGTTATGGGAACTACATGACTGATATACTACTTAAATACATAACTCATATATGAGCATAACCCTTTCTTTCGGTAGTCTGATAAAAACGGTATTTTGCGATCTCAGTTCATGGCAAACTATAAGTAAGATACGCCACAGAGGTCGTGAGTGAACCTTCACTGACGACCTCTGTGGCGCAGTGGGCGAAGGCCCGCTTGAGACGAAGAAGGTTGCGGGTTCGATTCCCACCGCGGAACAAATGTTTGTATGATCTGCAAATATTTGTCTCGGGTCTGTGTTTTTTATGTATATCATGTCTGTATTTACAAAAAATATATGTATATGTATACATGTAAGTAGTATAGCAGTCATGTAGTTCCCATTACACAAGCTTGTAGCTACTTTGTAGCTTACCTTGTAGCTAGATGACGCTGTGTGAAAATGTCCAGAATTATTAATATTATTCCTTTTTATTTATTTAAAGTCCCAGGATCCTGGAGCCTTTATAGGCATTAGTGGAGCCGAAACTAACACTAAGAGACCTTCTTGAACAATACAATACATAAAAAACGTTATTTTGTGAATGGCGATTGATGAAACTATTGGGTGAAACTGAGCTATTGAAGGTGTATATGCTTAAGGAATGGTTGCTGGGCTATGTAGGATGAAACGGCACCTGCCAATTCTGAATTAAATTCATTGTTATGATTTTTTTATTATTACTGGTAGAGTAGAGCTCACAGAAGACAACTTGTAAAGGGTGTTGGTTGACGATCGAGAAAGCTGTATTTGTGCAACCATGCGTCCTATCATACCCGCCAGCTTTCTCCGGCCCTACTCGAACCAACTTGATTGAAAGTTTACGTTACGACGCGAGAGACGTGTTCAATCTCTATACTGTGGTTTATACTTAATCGAAATAAATAGGTACTTATAATAATCGACACCCAATAGACATACATACTTTTTAGTCCTGACCCCACCCACAACTCACAAGAGATCTAATGCGGAGCAGAACTCATTAGATAAATACTTAAATTCATAATTTAACCAGCTTTCGTATCGACTAATGTTATGTATATTGTAAAAGCTGCAATCTTCACGTACCGCACTATCGGTGTAGGCACCGACTAAGTTTCGCCTCATTCCGAGAGTCTTCATCAGGGTGAGTGATCGCGACGCTCTCTCTCCGGTATGTGAAAATTCCCGTTTTTACAATATGAATAATCAAATTCAGGATAGTTTTTGAAATAAAACCGACTAATGTTTTTTGAAAAAAATAATCTTTACTTTAAACTAGGATTCCTTGTGCCGTGGGTATTAGGAACTTTGAACTACCAGAAATAAAGATAAACTCGCTGTTGCCACTTGTAGACTCCATAAAGTTAGTTTTATAACAAACTCCCAAGAGTTATACAAAAATTGACAATAAACAAATTTAAAAACGTAATCAAACAAAAACTTTATAAAAAGGCATACTATAAAAAAACTAGTATTTTTCAAAATTTCGCGATTAGATAACATAATTATTATAAGTTTAGGTCTTTATCGCGTTTACCTTTTTTATTATTTTCCTGACGTTTCAACTGTATTGCAACAGCCGTGGTCACGGGATGACTGGAGTATACGGAGCTACCGTCGAGAAATAGAGGCAGTAGCCGCAACTACCCTCATTTCATCTTCAGAATCAGAAAAGTCCATGTTCACATTACGGCACACTACACTAACCGTATCACCGCACTGCACAATTGGATCGCGACGCGAACACCTGTTTATCACGGGATTCCAGGACGCAGAGAGTCTATAGCCGTCTTCACGATTAAAATTTGTAAACGAAAAAAAAAGTTAAACGCGATAAAGACCCGTTAAAATTATAATAATTATATAAAAAACTCTTGGGATTAAAATTGCTCCAACTCGATAAAAAATGTAGGTAAGTAGGTACCTATTGCTTAAAAAGAATCATTAAAAAGAATAACCAGACTTGTTTTCTTGCCTTTCTTTCCTGGCTTGGTCGCGAAGAAACAGGCAATAGATAAAACCGAGTTTCAAAGTGATCCTTGTGATTTTAATGAATAAATGAATTTTGACTTTGACTTTACGAGTACCGTGGTACCAAAACACTCCGACCCGGAACAAATATCTGCAGGACATGAAATAATTTTTCCCGGCGGGAATCGTACCACCTCTTAAGTTGCAGTTGGTTATTCACCCGCCACGCCACCGAGGACGCAATTATATAATGATCAAGGCAACCAATCAAATGTGCTTCGTGTTATTTGCAGGTATGGGTTCCTCGTGAACAATGGAATTGGTCAATAGGTAGAGAAAGATAGGTTTGAAGCAAAGTTCGCACCTTCCCCTTTTTGGTTTTAGGGGTGTGTGTGTCGGTTTATTTTTTCCACAACGCCGTTTCAGAAGACGTCAGAAATAAGAAATCAGA
Organism: Perizoma flavofasciatum; assembly: GCA_958496245.1. Taxonomy (NCBI): domain Eukaryota; kingdom Metazoa; phylum Arthropoda; class Insecta; order Lepidoptera; family Geometridae; genus Perizoma; species Perizoma flavofasciatum. Next base: position 2,435,107 of record OY292425.1, on the reverse strand, counting down.
ACGTATATTTGCTAGGTATCACATTTATTAATACAACATGTACAAGTACACACAACAAAAGCTGGGCTATCAAATGCAAAAATATTTTTGTAAATCGGACTGGTATTTCCAGAAATTCGCGCGTTCAAACAAAAAAAAATTAAAAAAAAAAATCTTCAGCTTTATTATTAGTAATAAATAATACTTGGATTAAAACAAACTGACCGCCCGATAAAAATAAATGATGATAAAATACAATTTTTTTAGACATTGTAGTTGCCCTGATTTGAAAATCAAATTCCCGATTATTTTTACCTACCGTCCCAAAATTTTACACATTGGACCTGCGGGGCGATCACACTAATTTCCCATGGCTGGTATCATCGGATGGAATGAATCGTATCACGCTAATTTGTAAGCTGGATGAGCCATAGATGGACAATGCGAATGAACAAAATTGGTTTCATATTGGACGTTCCGTATTTTGGATGGATTGGCCATTAAAATAAGGAAGTAGTGTCAAAATTGATTACCATCTCGATAGCCGATTAGTGTGATCGCCCCGCTGGCACCAATGAGTCCTTTACCATTTTGTGGCTACCTTACCTATTACCTCATTCACAATGCATAGGTATTTATCTGGAACCGAATTACGCAATCCATGTAGATAGTTAGCTACCTAGTTCTCTCACTAGTTGAAGTTCAATAGATTTACTATTTAATAATAATTACTTAGTTGCTAATAAATGATTTATCTGTCCGTAATTAAGAACTACATACGGTTCAATTCCTAATTATGTACAACTTATGCAACCCGTTATGTAGGTATAACTTTTCATCAGTCAAAGTCAGCGAGTTTATTAAAAACGGTTAGTAGGTAGTATCTAGAACAGTTTATGCGCATTTACACATGAAAGTGCGCATTTACAAAACAGTGAAGGAAAACAAAATCTACTCACTGAGTTTGTATCTGACGATGGACATCCATCTTGGGGAATAGAGTCGAGAGCGGGGTTTGTTTGTTTTTTTTCTATTGAAATTTAGGTACCTACCGTACGTACTTTACAGGAAAACAATATATTTATCAAAGAATAGGTAGGATTTATAACGGTTCTAAAGCGACTCTTTATATGAGATTGATGTTTAGAGCTGACTCTACTAAATTTAAATGGATCGAAATAGTATTATCGTTCACAGTGTAATTGCATAGATGACGATATGATTATTAGTTATACGAGACACAATTCACGAATGTCTTGGAATTCACAATAATTCAACCGACCGACCACTCGTTAATTCGTGATAAATCCTGCTGAGATGAAAACGACAGAGTGAGATAGAACGAGCATTGGTAAAAGAACGGAGAGTCGAAGTGCAAGGGAGATAGACCACAGGTGAATGAGGGTTCAAAGGTAGGGTCACCATATTATCGCATTATCAAAATGTGAGAATATATAGGTAAGTAATTATTTCATACTTTTAATAAAGTAGAGTTTTTCAGATTTAAGTTGTAATACATTTAAGGCTTTGCAGTTATTATGATGCGATATAAGTAGGTAGGTTGGTAGAATCACCTAGAAAAAAATATGTAATAGGGTACCTAGTTACATTTACATAATGGATGTATCTTTTGCTTCTTTTGAAGAATTTTTTAATGCGTAATTTTTTAATAAAATTTTGTGATTATTATGATAGCCTATAGATGCTATATAATAAGAAAGTACTAACCATACACTAGGAGACTATTCTTTTTTATAAAGTAAAACAGGTATTTTACATTATTTAATTATTTTATTTTAGTAGGCACTTACATCAACTTGCGATCTCTGTATTAAACGTAAGCATAATCTCATTTCACGAGGAGTTGATGCTGACGGTTATTCCTCAAAAATTACGTGAGCTAAAGAAAGCAAAATATAATAGGCATCTACCATGATTTGATTGCGATCGAAACTTTAAAAATAATTTGATTGTCTTTACTAACAGCCTACTTAGTTTTGTATAAAGCTTCTAACAAGGTATCTCATCTTAGAAACTAACAGGTTTGGAGAAGACATTTGCCCAGCGCAGTGAGAAGCATAGGTTAAAAAAATTACATCATCAAAAACTTGGTAGTAAACCTACCTACGCAAATTCGTTAGGATACCAAGTAGGGTGTGGTCAGATGCAATATCTAGGTATAAGTAAGTACCTACCTTACCAAGTGATAGGTAGAGTAATGTTTGATCATCTGTTGCAAACGTACGGTGAAACGATATTTAGAAATGTAAGGTAAAGCATTACTAGAAATCAATAGCAGCAAAGCAAAATAAATAACCTTCGACAGCTTATTATGACTCTTTCATGTTAGTCTCTCAATTCAACCATGATCTCAGTTCCCAATGACGTTTCGACTTTGTGGCCACCCCAGGCATGATTCATGGAAACGCAGCGGGTAGTGGGGAGGACGCGTCGCCTTCTCGATTCTCGTTCGTTCGCCACACTAGTCCCTTTTACTACGCCGAAGCTGGTAGGCCGCGCCGTAACCCCGAAAACACCGCGAGTGATTCTGTGCTAAATTTTCTGTGTTCACAACAGTGTCAAGATGGGATGTGGAACGAGTTTTGTGAAATATGTGCTATTTTTCTTCAATCTGCTGGTCGCGGTAAGTTAATAACAAAGGTATTGGGTGTAGTTAAACCGGTTTTGTAAAGGTATGTTACGGGTGATGGCCAAGAGACGAAAGCCGACGCACTCGCCCTACGAGTCGGTTTTGTGCTTGAAATCACTCGTGGCTTGGAATAAAAATAATCAAGTACTTTAAAAAAATATATCTTTACTTAAAGCAAATTAAACTGTTGGTACCTACTGCGACATAGTGATGTGAGAATTATAAAAAGCTGATGTTTAAAAAACATTACGTTGTAATGCCTAATTTTTTGATATTGTCAGTACATTCATTAATTAGTCATTGGGACAATATCACGTCATGATGAACCGCAACTGCGTTATTTTATTTGATTGCCCCTGACAGAGTTAATGGCAATTTAAACATTTTTAAATGTAACTAGGGAGGGACCTAGGTACAGTCGACATGATAAATGATTCATCATTAGTAGGTACCTACCTACCGTACGTTCGTTTCTAGTTCTGTTTTGAAGGCAAATGCACTTCCGCTGAACGATAGAATAGCCATTAGATTCGTTCATTAGTATTCTGCCTCCACACAAAAAGGCGGTTTAAGGCACCTGTAACGATGTCATCAACATAAGTAATATTCATTCGAATTTATTTCGACTGATATTTATTTCCTGTAAGTAGGTATTCCTAATACCTACTTACAGGAAACTGGATCAGTATGGATATAATATTTTTTGTCAGTAAATTCATTCATCTATGTAAAAATATTATAAACGTCTAAATATATTTAACTATGTCTGGCTCTCTTAGTTCAGAAAATTGCTAAACTGGATTAAAATCCTTTTATCGCCTTGGGTTTTTCTATCGTTCAACTTAAGTTTCCAGATATATTATTTTCTTACACCTACCTCACTCATCTCTATAAATAACTCATTGAAGGAAGATATATAATTTATAATGTCATGTGACAGTTTTTGGGAAAACCCACGTTCCCTTGAAGGTTTGAATTTGATGACCTCAAAATGAGTCTGTAAACTCAGTTGTTTTCCAACACATACCAGGTGACATCAAGTGACCCAATGACGTTGATGTGTTATAAATTCATAATGTTTTAAAAAAATGCCATTACAAACAAAGCATGCTGCTACACATCGAATTTTATAATCACACGCATACAATGCCTTGGTTTAAAATGCCAAATATTGTGACAAGAATCACGTTTGCAAAATTAGAATAAAAAACAATGACACACAGTACCTACCTAATCTACTACGATGAACGTAATGCGCTTCGGATTTCTTCGTTCGGAAACTGGGGTGACGTTTAAAACTGCATTGTTTCCAAATTGTACACAAACTGCACGTGCTATTACCCGAGGTGCGGATTAGTACAATTCACTTCTAAATTTTAGGCTCATAAGGCTTTAAACAGCACCAGTGTCCAATTTCTGAAGATAGACGAAGACTTTTATCGTAGCACTGTGCATTGCAATTGTGATCTGGCTGTATAGGTAGGTACATTGTGTCATAATCATAATAAAGTGGGCAAGATTTTATTTCACGTTTAATCTTTTGGAGCTGACTGTACAAGATACTACGATCTTATTGCTTTGCAAGTCTGGGATAAACCAAGGTCATTGTTCTCAAGGGGTATTCAAAAGTCAAAACCGTTCATAAAAAGACTACTACAACTCGTTTCGTGAGAATTTTAGCAGATGCAAACTCAACAGTTAATTCCAGGGCCTGAATAATACTTGTGCTATCATTTCTGTTTGTATTTGCTGTGTCAAAACTTTCATTCATGAACATTTTATGATAGGTACGTAAATCTTTTTTTTTGGTGACGAGTTTGAAATCTGTAGCCAGATAGGTACCCAATCACATTTATGGTATGGTAGGGTTATGTGAGGCTCGCATACCTATCGCCCTTGCACGTCCCGGGATGATACGTCCTAGTGTAGGTATCTTATTACTTATCAGTTGTTTTCACTCTTCTGTCTTGTTTTCTTAACATAACTGATTGAAGGTTTTGTTTTTATTGGACTTAGATGTAGGTAGATGGTTCTGGCATTATAAGATAAAAACTTTACGAGAGACTTCCGTTGAAGTGTTTGCAATTGTTGATTCAAGGTTAAATTCTAATTACCGACTTAAGTCTTAAATTGCAATAAAAACAAGGTTTCTATGTGTTAATAGTGATTGTTGGCATTATTCAATTAGGTTATGTACCTACTGAAGCTATCTAGTTTTCATTGCATACCTAATGGATTCTACTAATTAAATATAAATATGAAATGAGCAAATACCTTTTCTACTTCTGGTTATAAAATGGAATATCCCAAACTGGATTTGTTTATTCTAGGTACTCAGAGGAAATTTGTTGTAATTGTGATGTTTATACTTTTAAAAAAAGAAGTTAAGCTAAATCCTTGAAGCAAAGCGACTTCGAGGGGCAAGCATTAAATTATATTAAATTACATAATACGTAATACATACTTAAGTCCTATAGTTACCTATTCCATAGCGATACAATGAACTTACCTACTCACATTTTAACAGTTGTTTTTGAACAGAGTATTTGAACAGAGCAGGTATAAGCAAATCATGTCAGAATTATTCTGCATTCGATAGTTATTTTTATTTATCAACGATTTTAGCTTACTTTATATTCCTGGCTATCTGCCAGATCTTCAATTAAAACGATAATAACATCCAGTTAATCCTACATATAAAAACTTTAGTTAACGTTGCGTAACGTATGTGAACGTTACATAACACGGTTTGTCAGAGACTAAAGCCTCATTAAAAAAATTTGATCAGGAATATCTCCGTATAAGAATTGATAATTTTGAATCAAAAGACAAGTTTATTGCATAATCACAACGGGGCCTACTAAATATATTTTCGAACCTTATATATACTGCTGACTGTACTTCATCTACTTTACATTTTTCGAATAGTTTTTGCCTATTCTTAATGTTATCATCTGAATTTCATACGTTTCATATTTTTGGAAGGTTTTGCTTGATTTCAACGCTGCTGACTGTACTACCCATATGCATGACGATACTGAAATGACACAATAGGTTATTTTTGGATCAATACTCACACTTTTAATGAGTCAAAGTTGTAGGCTCTTTACTACAAGCTTAACTAGGTCGAAGCTTGAAGGCTTGCGTGACTTCGGACCGTCCCGGCACCCCCGAATGCCTTCAACAGGTGTATTGAATAATTTACGAATGGTGTGGGCTTTGGGGGCTTTTACGATATAATCAATTGCGGATGATGATGAAACAAATAATGAAGGTAGCAGATACCTTGAAAATCCATGTGAATAAAAGTTTATTGCCGCATGAAATATCATCACTTCAAAATGGCTCGACCGATGTGACTGTTTTTTTTTGTTGTGTTCGTAATCGTCAAAACAAGATATCGTTGTATGTATGAAAATTTTCGGAAAATCCACCGTAAAAATAGGAAAGCATGACCCCTGCGAAGTTGTGAAATATAAAAACCTAAATAAAACACCCATCAGACACATACCTACATACTCCTGACCCCACACTAGGATTCTCTGTGTCGTGGGTCTCAGGTACTATAAGTACCGTTGTACCGCTCACACAGACCTGGAACAAATATCTTTAGAACTTGCAAAAGTTTGTCCGCAGTAGAAACTGAAATGCTCCTCTTGCGTCGTAGCTGCCTGCCTACTCACCCGCCGCGCCATTGAAATCATCAATATAATATCGTATGATTTTAATTTCTTTACAAAGGTAGGAAAGATATCCAAAGATCTTTTATACGATTTACGATTACGATTTTATAAGTTTAGATTAAATAATGTATGAACACACTAGAAGAGAGAGAGTCGGTGAATTTGTCTGCGATTAGTTTTCCATAATATATTCATCTACCCGCTCCTCTCTCTTTGTATGTATTCCACCCGAATAAGATTACGAAAAAATCACTAGATATCAAAATAACACATCTTCTGAAGCCTCTAGGTTTACAAATAGGTATAAGGATAATGTATCTAGGTACTTTGCTGTTCTGAAGGCACTTTACATCCTATGAACTAGCTATCCAAACCTCCGTTGAAGACCGTTGCAAACGATCTATAGATAGCTCAACTGATCCAGATCACTACGAGACGGAAGCGTTCCCAAAATGCTGGCTGCATTGCCACATTAAATGATAATGCTATACCTCATATGATACTTGTGTTTTCGATATATAAACCTGTTTACTGATTTTTCTACTTGGAGCTCAAAAAAAATTTAATAATTCTGTGAAAACCCAGTATCTTCTAATGATTTGTGAATTGTGAAATAAAGCAGTGTGTGTGTTTGTTTCGGCTTAGTATATATCATAACATCAGCATAATATTCCCACAGCTGGGACACTACAGCTCCTCAATTAGGGAAGTGAAACATTAATTACTGTAAAACTTAATGTTCTCGTCATTTCCTCCCCCAGCAATCATTGTAATTAAAAATATCTCGATCGAGGGATTTTAAAGTTCTGTTAGAAACAGTTTCAATGCTTATAATTTAATAATAATAATGCTGGACATTTTCACATCTAGCCTCAAAGTAAGAATTTGTGAATGTAAGCCTATTAGTACAATCGAACTCGATGGCCATCGAGTAGACGGCTGCGAGGTGCGGGTTCGATTCCCGCTCCAAGACAAATGCATGCATGTTCTGCAGATATTTGTTTCGGATCTGGGTGTTGTGGGTACTACGGTACTTGTAATTTCTGATACCCACGACATAGGGAATCCTAGCTTTATATGGAACGCGGGACTCAAAAAGGAAATTGTAATATACAAGGCCACTAGAAACATAAACCCTCTCAAGACCTTCAACAGGTTCTATCGAGGACCTTTCCCGAGGACGCTGATGACTCTGAAGTGGGTCAAGGAAAAGTCCTTAGCTTTGAGGAAAATGTGACTCAAGGTTGAGACAAATTCCCTATGACGCTGTCACCGATTGAGTACCACGAATAAGGAAGCATCTGAGGATAATTGTGTAGTGAAATAAAACGATCTGTCGATTAGACTTCCTTTAAGACTTCATTCTGATAAAGACTAAAAGGAAATCCAATGAAATCAAGATACCTTTTCAGATCTGACCTTAATAATAAGTTTTACGGGTCTTTATCGCGTTTACCTTTTTTAATATTTTTCCGACGTTTCGACTTATACGTTAAACTTATAATTTTTATGTTATCTAATCACGAAAATTTGAAAATTAGAAAGACGAGACCTTCATGAGCAGGTCGCTTGGGATATTTAAAATTCAGCAGATTTCACAGATCTGACCATTGGATTCCCTAAATTCTGACAGTAGTTCTGAATTTTCCTGATTTTATTCTGGGTTTGTTTTATTATTTTATCTCTAAACTGAAAATTGCTACAGAAACGGGGTTCAAACCTAACGCCACACTATTAGAATGTCTATATTTTTTTTAATAGTTGTGCTTGTAGGTAAGTGCCTGATGGATGTTAAATCCCAGTTCGTTATTCATAGACGTTCTATCTTAGAGGGTGAACATTAGACTTTTGATGACAAATTTCTCAACCGTGGTACCTAGTAACTACCTAATTGTGTTAAAATTTGCTCGTCTAGCAACAGTAGATAATGATTTTGCTAAACTAGCAACAAGAACTTGAAAGAGCCACATAATTCTATGGCATCCAAGGTCGTGACTCGTGATTAAGTCAACACAACACGATTGAGTGTGAGGCATTCACACATAGCCGGTGATGTCATCGTACGTTCTTAGACGAAACGGAACACCACGCATACATAATATTAGTTTGCTAACTATTTTGCAATGCCGTAAATGAAAAAGTAGAGAAAAAAACTGCCCAAGATGAATTAAGTCTAACGCAGACACACTGTACTTTTGTCATGGATTCGTCCATGACTTTTGTTTAAAACTGCAGCCTGCTTATGCAATGCACAGATACCCATTTTATCTACGGAGGCTGAGACGGGCTTCAAAGTCGTTCGGCAAGGACCATTTAGAATCTTCGTCTAGAACTCGCGGCCAGACAAATAGATGTTTTTCACCTTAGCTTTATGAAGTTAAAAATGGGCCATAATGAAAATGTTGATTCCACAGAATAATACCCTGAGTGAACAGGTTCCATCAAGGTCACAGATACATAAAAAGTTACTATTGCTACGGATCGTAGACATGTGGCATTGGATTACAAAGTCTACAAGACACCTGTGATTAAATGTTATAATGGTTATGTTGTCTTTACGGACTGTATCTACTTCGTTCATTAAGATTGTGTCCCATTTCGAGCACTCCTTCAAAGCTAGACAATTGATACTCGCACAGTCCTTAAATACACACCCGACGACGCGACGGCGGGCGACGTAAGCAATTTAGTTTTATTCATTTTAAATTTTGGCAAATTCCTTATTAATAGAAATAATTTAAGTAGTACTTCATTTCTTTAATCAAGGCTCATGAGAACAAAAGATTTTAGTTTATTGTTATTAGCTGTTCCACGGCCGCCCTTCCCGACCCACCGCGTCGCATCGCCCGCCTGCCCTATTACTTCTTTTGTTCGGCTCCTAAGGGTAGCGTGATGTTAAATAGCCTCAAGAATCAGGATATCAAATACAAAAAGATTAATTCCGTAGTTCCAGAGGTTAGCGCGTTCAAACAACTAAACTCTTCAGCTTTATTATCAGTATAGATGTGCAGGTCTGCGTATCTCAATCTCGCTTTCCATTTAAGGACAAGGATGATTGCTTTTCACAAGGGAGAGTTTTCTTTTGGAAGAATCGATCTGACAGGATAATTTTTCGCAAAAGCAGAACAGAGGCCTAACCATCAAGTCAAATCTCGCTTTGCGAATGACAAAGCTTTAACAACGCCATAGCGTCTTCAATCGCAAAGCGGAAAGTGATTTCTTTGCCTGAACTGAATCGCTGTTAGACCTCATGGTTAGGCCCCAGCACGTTTGTTTGCACATCATTTTTGAACTACCTAGTGAACTTAAAACTGGTTCTACTGGTGGTAGACATTCGGTATTTCCCGTACTGGTCATTTCGGTTGTGCCAATATCCTATCGCAACATTTTCAGAATACTAATCAGCTGCAGCGGATGTTGCAACGCCCAGCCTGGTTTAAGTCCTTCGTTTCACTTCTGACATGAGGTCGAGGTGGTGATTTAAGTCATGACACGTTTTTTATATTGTTTTATACTTCTAAAGAGGCAAACTTCCCCGGCCCAGCCCTACAGAAGCTCTATCTCTCTCACAGAATCGTACAACACGTATCCAGATAGAGTAGAAGGAGGTTATCACAAGCTCTCTAATAAATAAAAATAAGGAGCTGAAGCTGAGACCTTGGGGAATTACCCTGTTCCCACACTATTTTATTGACTGAATTTATTAACTACATTTTGACGTCAATTTAATTTATAGGGTTGACAAAAAGACATTAGTGAATGGACGGACCATGGTATCGTATATGATAGGTCTTATGAGAGATAGTCTTATGCCGTAGTACGAACGGAAGGCAAACACTCAAACACTCGTGTCGCTTACTTAAGTCAGAAAAGTGTTCCTATCCCAACTCTACTTTTATAGAAGGTATTTTTTCGATGCGATTGATCAATATAAAACGATGAAGAAACAATAAATAATATTTATCTATGTATGGGAAGGACGAACGATGAAAACTTATTTGTAACTCAAAAGAGTGATATGATTTGGATTGTAACTAATACGTAGATATTGCCCAAAACTACAGGCTAGCTTAGCGAATATTTACCAAGTTAATAACGCTCTATACTCTTTTCACTGGCCGAATTTCCCTCACACATTCCACGCGCCCCAAGCAGAACTAACAGTTCCCGACTGTTGCTAATGCTACATCGTGGTTATCATCTTGGGGTTTTTATTTGTCATCATTTTTATTTACTTTTGGAAGAATAAATCAACTAATTTAGTTAGTTTATACAAAATATACAGAATTACAGTTGATCCATCTATAGACCCTTGCAAACGATCTATAAACAGCTTAACTGATCCAGATCAATACCAGACGGAAGCGTTCCCAAAATGCGTAGTTATGCATGCACTGCTACATTATAAGTTGCTTAATGAAAGTTTGAACTTCTAGTGATGCATTTGCTTTTATGCAGATTCGTTTTTCAAAAAAAGTATCTAAGTTCTCATAATAAAAACTAAGATACTCTTTTTGTGGAATATCGTAAGGTTACCCCCCTCACTCGTCTCTTTAAACTCATTCCTGATCATCGACGACGATTGTACTTCTCTCATCCTGACCTATGACAGAGAACTTCGATGATCCGTATTTTCCGACGGGAGCTGTAGAACGCCGTAGTGTGATTTATATTGCTCTACGATTGCTTCATCCTACTGGATGACCTAATATCTCAAGTACCTATTGCCCTCGTTCAATCACTCACTGAACATGATCATTCGTGGCTGTGCGATGATTTTAGCTACGACAGAGGCATACTGGCTTTTTAAAATGCTTCTTCTTTATTTTTGCTTTCTTGATAAATGATTTTATCTTGTTTAATGAGCACTAGCTGAATATACGATCATAAAATCAATACTGTTGCCTGACTCTTCTAGGCTTGGTCGCAAGGAATCAACGTAAATTCCGTTTTTAAGATTACGACAAAATGAAAGCTCAACTTTATGTCTTGAAATAATATATTTTTAGTGGAGGGTTAAAGGTGGAGTGGGCCGTACCAAGAAGTACTTATGAGTCAGTCATGATCTGATTTTAATTCGATTAACCTCTTTCATTAATCAGAAGGTAAACTGAGTTTACAACATACCAATGTTCATGATTTTGTAGAACCATTGTGTTTAGGAGATTAATCAGCTTACACAGTGTGGTACCGTGTCTATTGCTGATTTCAGAACTAATCTCTTCCAGGCAACTATTGTATAAACTGGATTGGAAATAAAGTGAATAGAGACGGTGATACTGCTATAAAATAACTCGCACTTCTGAATCTCACGATCAATCTTCGATTAAAGAATCTATTGACAAAATGTCCTTAAAGGATGCTATAAAATATATTCCACTTCAGGATTCAACAATCAAACTTCTATATGTGATTTTTTTTTTAAACTCTTGAAAAAGAAACGATTTCAAAGACAAAGTGTTTACTTAAGCTTAGTGCAGACAATTATCTTATAAAGTACTGTATATGCACATTATAGTAACTGCAGCTCCAGACAGTAATAAAATAAGTGCTTCAGCAAAACTGAGCCAAATGCTGTCGTGCATAACATAGTTCTTTGTCTATTATTTCCCCCCTCCCCCCATCATTGCCAGGTCATCGACCTGTGCAAGGGACACCTGGATTTGTTTGGGCGGGCCGTTATTACGCAACGTGGCCTGTTTTATTTCGAACTCTGTGATGTGTTCATTCTCAGCTGTGTTCGTTCTAGGTAAAAGCTAATTTTGGAAACGTGACATTATTATGACACGAGAACCCATAATAGCTCCTGACGTGACGTAGATCGACCTATGTGCTGATAAACCCAGAAAATTTAAACAAGGATTTATCCCCATTAGGTTTAGTATGAGTAAAGATATTATAATACAAGTAGTATAAGCATCCAAGAGAACTGCTTTGGCGACGCATGATAAGACAAAAACTATTTCTGCCTGACAGAAGTGATGCTTGTCTTGCGACTCTACTAAGGTATAATTTCTCCTAAATACTTATAAATTTATATGAATAAATTTAAGCCAAAATTGAGTTGCGGTCAATAAAAAGGTAGTGGAAGCACAGAATGCATAACGGAGGGACCATGTTGTTGCGTATAAACCCTAGAGATAGCAATAGCAGAGCTAGGACTTGGGACGAATTTATTGAAAGATTGTATCAAAATGGTTACAAGAAAATATTTACATGGTTTGAAGCAGATTGAGCGGGTTGCTTGGTTTTTATTTCCTTCATTTTTATCTCAAGCGTGGTTCGTACGTTCGCTTTGGCGATGTGCCATGTTGTGTTTTTCTGGAGCACAATGCTCTTTTGCATATTAAATTGATCACCCAAATTTGTGTTTTAAAGGTCTGTTTAAATCACGTGCCCCGTTCGACCCAAGATTCTTCTACCCAATAGGTATTTTAGGACCTATCTAAAGGACTTTATATTGGACCCACCTATCAATCCTACTAATATAATAAATGTCATAGTTTGGATAGATGCTTGGATGTTTGTTGCTAATCATAAATGGAACAACTGGACCGATTTGGATGAAATTTGGAACAGGTTCCTCATATCGTTCGTGACCTAGAGAATAACACACAGGTTTTTTATACGCGTACCACGAGGGCTAAGCTGTGGGCAAAGGCCTAGTAATTACTGAAAAAGATGAAATTAAAGAACAATAATTATTTATAATCCGCTCAGAAGCAGTCTTTTATTTCAAAAAAATTCATTTTGCATGCTTCAAAATAAACTTTTGAAATAAAAGAACAATAATTAGATGATATCCGCTCAGATGCAGTCTTTTATTTCATCAAAGTTCAGTTTGCATGCTTCACAATAACAATACCCTACCTACACACACTCACTGCTCAAGGTCCTGTGCCAAAAACATCTCGCAATGTCGTCATCGCGCTGTCTTTAAAATTCGCAACACTTGGTTGGCTGCTTCGTTTCTTAGATATATTCATAATTTTATAACTGCGGTCCTGTAGTCTTACAGGTAGAAAACAATCTTCTTTTTCTTGTTTTATGTTGTTTCATAGTTTCATAATTGTTCTTTTCTATTTTTAGATTGGTACAACTACTTTCAAAACAGAAACAATATTAAAACATATTTTAACATACATTATGTTACCTATCTGCATGGAAGAGCTTAACAAAATTCGAGTTTAGTGATCTAGTTTTATTCCTACCGCTCCTAGGTCATGCGGACTTATATTTTGAATAAATTTTAAATATTATTCCCTACCACTTGGGATTCGGTTCTTATCTTGTCTAGGAAGAGACAGTTCTATAAATATTTCTAAATCGGTACACGGTACTAATCTTCAATTGTTGGAAAGATTCATTGCATGTGGGTCAGCGGATCAATAGCCGTTCCATGTCAATACCACATGGGTAGTACCATTTTAATAGCATGCTTCTGTACGATAATTACTATGAAACCAGCCCTTTTACTGTAAGTAGCGGTGATTTACCACAATTTATAAAATATAGATATCTGCCATAGTTTGAATTTAAAATTGTTCTTAAATTATCATTTCAAAAGCATGCTTCTGTACGATAATTTAATATTATGAAATCAGACCTTTTACTGTAGGTAGCCCACAGTTTGAATATAATATTATTCTTAAATTATAATTTCAATACCATGTACGATAATTACTGAGAAACCAACCCTTATAGGTACTGTAGCTGTGATTGACTTAAAATTTTCAATACAAATAGGTCCCCACATTTGAATATTATTTTATTCTTAAATTATGTTCCATCCGGTATATAATAAGTCTAGAAAAAAAATTAAGATAAGCTGAAGCAACGGTTAAGCTCACTGTGTTTTAGTCAATTTTTTTATGCATTCCTATTTGTTACCGGAATCTACATAGAAGAAAATGGTGCTTTGTCTAGTCCAACAGAAGAAATATTTTCCATGTGAAATAATAAACAAATTAAGTTCTTCTATTATCAGGTCCAACATCGATTTAGATCACCAGATCTATCTTCTCATCTGTCTTTTACTGTACTTTCTTAGTTAGTTAAGTTCCGCTCTACTTTCAAAACTAGTCCAAAACCGGCAAAGTGAATTACAATGTTTGCCTACGATCCTGTTATCTACGATTTTAAATAACTTAGTTGCTATCCACTTGAAACCACTTCTAGTTATCAGCTAAACTGCTCACATACAATGTTATCTGAAATTGAACTTTTTCATGATAGAAAACCTCTCAGAAGTAGGTAGGTAAGAGAAATAATGATATTTTTCTAAGGTATATTGTGCGTTCGTCAACAATAATACAATACGAGTATAATAGACGATAATAATACATGTATACTTACAGCCGAACTAGTTTTAATTATATGTAGGTAGACCAAAACAAAGAACTTCTATTTTTATGAAACAATCAAAGTCTTCATTGATTGAAACACTCTTGTGTTTGAAGAGTAGACATAACATGAATTGAGAACGATATTGTAACCTACTCAATGAAAAAAGTTATTTGGAAGCTATCGCTTCTGAGCGATAAGACCGGCCATTGTACCTAATTGGGTTAATAAAGTTTTTTTTAACTAGGTTCTAATGAACTATACATTATTTTCATTCATAAAATCTAAACTTCTTCCATTACAATGATAAATTAATAAATAATTACTCGTAGGTCTTCGTGGATGCGTCCAAAAATGTATAACCTATCCTTTCGTTAATGTTTATTCAAACAGTTAAATAGCTATAGAATATATCTTTATTGTACACCAGTAAATACAGAAGAAACACGAAAAAGAAATTATGATAATATCTAGTGATACAATGGGCGACCTTATCGCTGAAAGCGATCTCTTCCAGGCAACCTTTGGATGGACAGAAACTGGAAGAACAAATAAGGACGGCGGCGTACAACCAACATTATAGAGAACATTATAGTTAATTCTATTCCCCATAGATCTGGACATTTACAGCAATTTGTCAACCTGTCTACCTGAACTCGTCAAAGATAGTCCCTAGAGTCAAGAATGCCACCTGGCTGCCTTCATTATATTAAAATATGTGGCAGTGAAAGGGGCCTTTTTGAATACATTATAATGATCATCTAATTCTGTTTGTAAATTGGGCCTGGAGCCTAACCATGAAGTCTTATAGCGATTCAGTTTTGGCAAAGATGTCACTTTCTGCTTTGCGATTGAGGACGCTATGGCGTAGTTAAAGCTTTGTCATTCGCAAAGCGGGATTTGACATTTTTGCCTAAACTGAATCGCTATAAGACTTCATGGTTAGGCCCCTGGTGTCAGTTACCATAGATACCATAGCAGAAACAGACGTATAAACGAGCATACCAACTCTTCGAAATAGGTAAAGTCTTACACAAACGCCTGACGATAGTATCCGAGTATTTTTACGGATGCAGTTGGTTGCGAAATTCGATATATTGATAAATATATAATGCTGGACATTTTCACACAGCATCATTTATAGCCCCAAACTAAGCAGAGCTTGTGTTATAGGAACTACATGACTGATATATACTACTTATAGTTATTTTTTTGTAAATACATACATATTATGCATAGAAAACACCCAGACCAGATAAGAGATCTTGCTACGTCCTACGATAAGTACTAGAACTTACGTACATTACAAAAAAAAAAACAATTGTTGCGAACATAAACGTGAAAGTTAAAAATAAAAAATAACATATTCTTATAAGTAGATAACCAACCTACTCACAAATACTATTTATAACAGCTTTTTTAAATTTGCTACAGGAAAGCGCAAAGACGTCGATATCCTCAAAATGAGTGTTATATGAGTGAACGAGCTGGTAGATAGGGGCTCGAACGCCGGCATTAGTGCGGCATGAGGTGGCAGTGAACAATCGGCCCGCTCGTACCGCACGTCTATGCACTATCCGTGGAACACTATAACATAGTTTTCCGGTTAGTTGTGTGCAGTCAAACCCATTGTGACATAAATTATAAAGCATCATAGCTCCCAAAAGTTTACGCCTTTGTTCTAGCGAGAGGAAGTTATATTTCTAGGAGTAAGTAATATATTTATAAGGAGTTCTGTGTAAGGAAGATAACCTCGGAATCATCTATAATTAGTGATGCGTAAAAACTTTTTTTGTATTTTCTCCAACGAGTCTATATATTTTTGGTAATACGGGTTCCAAATCTGGGTTGCATACTTGACCTGCGGCCTAACAATAGCATTATATAAGTGTACATAAGTTGCTGGCTTTTTAAAGTATTTACTAATCCTCATTATAAAACCAAGCATTTGAAAAGCTTTATTCTTAATTACGAGTATATGTATATGTGAATCCAAATGTAGTTTGGAGTCAAGTATTACCCCAAGGTCCCGCAGGAAGCCAACTTTGTTTAGATACGTGTCGCTAAGTTTGTAATTAAAGTTAAATAAATTTCGATTTTTTGAAAATATTATGGAATTACATTTGGAAATACTGAGATGAAGTTTATTTATTGAGCAGTATGTAGTTAAACGGTTTAGATCATCTTGAAGAAGCATACAATCAGAGGAATTTGTTATTTGACGATACCTTTTTAGATCATCTGCATAAAGCAAGAAATTAGAGTGTAAGAAGCATTTGTGTATATCATTTATAAATATTATAAATAATAGAGGTCCTAGAATAGAGCCCTGCGGGACGCCCGATGTAACATTGATTTTGTCCGACTGATGACCATAAACAACAACCTTCTGAGTACGATTTGTAATATATGAAATAAACCAGCGCAACAGATCACCGCGGATACCATTATATGCAAGTTTATTTAAGAGAATTTCGTGATCTACCCTGTCGAATGCTTTTCGAAAGTCCGTGTACACAGCATCAACTTGTATACGCCTACCCATGTTTTCAAAGAGGTAGTTGGTAAATATCATTAGATTAGTGCAGGTTGATCTCTTCTTTACAAACCCATGCTGTTCTTCCATACATGGTATATAAGTAATAATATCCTAAAATCTGACGTATTTGATTCAAGTTTCCTGGAACGTTCAAAAAGAAATGCAAGATCTATAAATCTCTCATAGCTGCAGAAATGAATACACGCTGGCATATGACGCAACACATGCAAGGTCCATAAGTAGTTAGTTATGTGAACGCAGCGAGCTGTGACTCTGAACACTTGTGTCCCAGCCTCAGCAAGCGGTACAGTCACCGACAGACAGCGAACTACAGAACTAATAGGTTATTCTGATGTATAAGCTACATAACTGTAAAGTTTCATTCAAATCCGTTCAGTAGTTTTTGCGTGAAATAGTAACAAACATCCATCCACACAAACTTTCGCGTTTATAATAATAGTAGGATTAGAAATACAGTCTAGTTTATTCAAAGAATTCCTGCCCAAAATGCAATTTGTTTCAATTTGTACAGTTATCTACAAAAAGTAGAGTTTTTACGCGCTAGTGGAGCCCGTAGACGCGACCTCTACCTAATAAGAGGTAGATTATGAAGTACGTTCGTACATGCAGATTATTTGAGAACTACATCCTTTTTTAAGTCCGTTACAATCACGCTCGGAATTACCCACTATGAAGTCATGGAACTAGTTCTATGATATGTACGAACGTACTCTGACCCGATGGAAGATGTTCTGGAGAAAGGCCAAGACAAGAGTAGGTACCCTAAGCCGACGAGTTTGTATGAAGAATGTGATGAGGATGAATGAAGCGAAAGAGGTATGCCAGGATCGTAGCAAGTGGAAATCCGTGGTATCTGCCTACTCCTCCGGATAACAGGCGTCACTTTATGTATGTACCTATATAGTATGCGTTTTTTCTCTTGATCGGGCAACTGATAGTACCAAAGTGACTATACACATACTCTGTGTTTCCGATTGATTTAAAAAATAAACCAAAGTAAGGTATTTTAAACAGAAAACTTGAGTAAGGTTTATTT
Source organism: Perizoma flavofasciatum (assembly GCA_958496245.1). NCBI lineage: Eukaryota > Metazoa > Arthropoda > Insecta > Lepidoptera > Geometridae > Perizoma > Perizoma flavofasciatum. Next base: position 2,416,856 of record OY292425.1, on the reverse strand, counting down.
CTGCTGAAAGTTTCAGAATAATAAAGGTAAGGAATAGTTTCCAGAATATTAATTACTTTAAAACGCGAAGACAAAAAGAATTCCTAAAAAAATCTGCAAAGTCACTTATGTGGTTAACTGTCCAAGCTCCAACACAAGTAGATAAGTAAGTATGTACATACATTATACATTGAAACTCGTTAAACCTACGATAAAGAAAGAGGTCGGTTTACTTGGGTTTACTTTACTGCGAGACTAGTGTGAAGTACCTTTGGTATTGAAATAAATGAGCTTCTAAGCAATTACTATGAAAATTTTGCATGCACTTGGCAATTTTTATGTTCCGAAAGTTTAAAAACGAGTGACTATCATCTTCAGACCTAAGATATTGAGTAGGTAGGAACCTACCTATTGTTGAAAGACTTACCTCGAACTCTCGAACCAAAAGCCTTACACCACCAGTAATCCTCACGCTGTAATCTACTCTTCTATTATAATTATCACTACATTTATAATCCTACTATATCCTACTAATATTATAAACGCGAAAGTTTGTGAGGATGGATGTATGTTACTCTTTCACTCAAAAAACTACTGAATGTATTTTAATGAAACTTTACAGTAATATACTCGTAGCTTAAACATCAGAATAACGCATAGGCTACTTTTTATCCAGGTACCATGCGGGCGAAGCCGTGTGCAGAAGCTAGTTCATCTCTGCAACTTAGATACCTATGTACCTGTTTTATTTAACCCGACATTGCTTTTTGCCCGTGGGCTCCGCGGCGCCCTCTAGTTAGTATTTAAAAAAAAAAAAAACGAATTACATTATTAAAAATAACTACTCTTTTATATGAATACATAGACATAATTGTATTTTTACTAGCTTCTGCCCATGGCTTCGCCCGCGTGGTACCCGGATAAAAAGTAGCCTATGTGTTATTCTGATGTATAAGCTATATTACTTTAAAGTTTTCTAAAAATCCGTTCAGTAGTTTTTGCATGAAAGAGTAACAAACATCTATCCTCACAAACTTTCGCGTTTATAATATTAGTAGGATTTTAATTTCTGTCTGAAATAAAAATGATTGAATATTGAATGTGCTCGTACAAAGTCTTTGCAAGGCAAATGCATTAGCCTACATTCAGTAAGCTTATAGAATTTTTCAAACTTTCGCAATCAGTTAACATAAAATTTAATAAGATTTTTATACATATACTCCAGTCACCTCGCGACCACGTCTTTTGCAACACGGTCGAAACATCGGGAAACTAGTAAAAGACCCGTAAAAATCTTTTAATTATGTAGGCTCATGTTTCACACTATGAGGATGTCTACAGGGAATGAAAGAAGAGACAAAATAACGTAGACACGACTATAAGAATGAAAGGGAAATCTTATCTCAGCGTAAAATACTGGCATGCCTAGTAAGTGAGTGGTGGTCACAGGACTCAAGCAAAAAGTAGCATGACGAAGTGGTCATTCAAAATTTCTCTTCGTCTTCTAGCTTGACGATACCTACCCTACTCCACTTTCTTTTGCTTATATTTGCATGTTTGAATGTTTGGGCGTCGTGATTTTCTGATTTGAAGTCCATTCACACATCCTACCGACATTAGTATTATTTGTTAAAGTATAGAAAGTTAAGTACGTACCTACTTACCTACCTAAGACATTGTCGCAAAAACGGCACAGTGTACTATAAATATGAGTTCATCAATTCCTAATGTCTTTACGTAGTCGAGTCAACACTATTGGTTAGTTCCAATAACCAGCGATTGGCTTGCAAGCTGTCACGTGGAATACTAACAGCTATTACTAACCTGGGCATGTGCCCACCGTGTACAGCATAGTTTTTTTATTGTCCTGTTTTAAAAAGAAAACAAGGTAACAGCGTCAATATTCCTAGACATTCATAAAGCCGTGGGAGCCATGTTAGTAGCCAGTCAGCAACAAAAATAAATAAAGCATTTATTTACTCTGATAAAGGTTTTCTCCTTGTCTTAAAATTATGTAACTATGTATATAATAACCTGATGTGTATAATAACATGTTTTGTGAGAGGCTGGTGCCTGAAGTAAGTTTGAAAAACCTGTATTACAGGTCTCATTTGAGTTCGAGATTTGAGATTTGATTTGAGATGCTAATTTTCTTCAGGTTTGACCGGGAAATGGTAACTTTTGATAGGAAATAGTCAAAAGCAAAGGCGAATCTTCAAATGTATCCTGAACTACAACAGTCTACCTGTTCCTGTTCTCTACAGGTTCCTGATAAAATTGAGTAACAAAAATCTAAACTGTTAATGTATTTTGTCGCTGACTGTACCTACCAGCTTTCATTTTACATCGAACAATGACGTTTCTGCAACCTCGAGTCGAGGTTGCAGACTTACTATCCATATGTGCTGGTATCCATTGTATTAGGTAGATAACTAGGTACTTACAAATGAAGAAAAGTCTCAACTGCTTACTTTTTACAAATAAAAGATGAAATTTCTGTGTCATTTATGTAATTATAGATAGACAAAAGGTTGCATGAAAAACCAAAAAAAAAAACTAAACAGTGCTTGACCGAGTCAATACTCAATACTCAATACTCAATACATTTATTGCTTTCACATGGTAGGTACATAGATGGTGTTTATAGGTAGGTATCTCACATGAACCCTGTCTAAGGGTATAGCAACAGATAGGTAGGCAGGCCGAAGTTTTGTGTAAACAAAAATAAAACTAGTAGGTACAATAAAATAAAGTCAAGGTAGGCAAAGTATCAAGCATTTGGAATAACACAATTAGGTAAGTAGGTTTAGTCATTTTTTCTTTTGTTATAATTTTCATTAGTCAAAAATAGGTACGTCACTTTTTATTTATTTTTAAGGTTTGCTAGCTTTCTAGTCTAAATAATCTTTAATGTCATAGTAGCATTTGTCAATTAAGAATGATTTTAGTCTTTTAGTGAACAACGAATCTTTTTGTAATTCTGTGATTTGTTTTGGAAGTTTGTTGTAGATTTTAATTGACATTATGTATGGGCCATCGCTGTGCAATTTTAGGTGTGATCTTGGTTGTATAATTTTGTTTCTACCTGGCCTAAGTGCGTATCTTCGAGGAAGATCATCAAGTTTCGTGTACAAATCGGGATATTTTCTGACAAATTTACATATTTCTAGAATGTAGATTGACGGTAACGTCAAAATCTTTAGATTTATAAAATGGGGTTTGCAACTATCTCTTTTTTTTATGTTTGCTATAATACGCACACATTTCTTTTGTAAAATAAACAGGTCTTGTACGTCTACACTATTCCCCCATAGTGCTATGCTTCGAGAAAGATGTGAGTACACATAGGCGTAATAAGCCGATAAACAATATACATACACAGTCACACTCCCCCACTTACGTCTGTAATCAGATCCTCAGATCCATTCTCAGTAGGTACACGTGAGGAAATCAAGTCGAGCGTAGTCAGAGGCACGTCCAAACATGTTTATTTGGCTTGCACACATTTTAGGTACCTACCTACCTAGCTAGGTACCTACTAACTTTGATTAAACCAAAGGGCACGTCACACTAGGTTATGCAAGATCACACTTTTCGGTCCACCTCAACTCTATGAGTAGGTACCTAACCTAGGTAGGTAGGTGTACCTTATAAATACAGTTTTTAGTGACACAGGTGTTAATACTATCTACTTAAGTAGGTACCTATTTAACTGTAATCGAATCGTTTCCACGCATTAGCTAACACATGGTCATTGAAATCGTAGAAAGTCTGTCATTCCATTTCGTGGTAAAACTGCGGGTCATTACCGTTAGGGACTGCGAATAAAATGGACTGCGGGGTCCTAGAGAAACTTTCTAATTTAATATATTTACATTCCTAGAAGGGACCGTCCATGCCTACTTCTTGTTTTTATACAAACTTACTCAGAAGGTCTAATTTATTATGAGAGTGAGTGAGTAAGGAACCTATCATTTTGATGAAGGTTCAAATGAATAAAAATAACGAGGTAATACTGTGAGGTTATATCGAGCGGACCAAAAAATTAATGCATATTTTCTACAGTGGCATGTAGGTAGAGATACCTATACAGGTAGGTATTTAACTGATCGATAAAAAGACTCATTCCCAATCGAATCCAAGCCTACTCCAAAACAGTTAGAATAAAAAAACTTGTGTTAAAAAACCCCGCTTGCTCTCAAAGGTTTCTAGGTATAATAGGGAAACAAATAAATAGATACGATTATTGGCTCTGTTACTCAGAAGACAAAGAGCTGAATGGTTCGGCTTGCAAAACAATCTGTCAAAACAAATGTGGAGGCGAGCGGGGAACTTATTTGGATGCGGGGTGGGTGGGTTTGAATGCGAATCGCTGACCTGACCTAAGATACAGATAAAAATCCTTGAAATTAGTATAAAGACTTACAGTACTTTATACTTTAATCCTGATTAAAGCTGTGGTGTATGCGTTATGCATAGTGAAAATCTGCTTAAAATACAGTATTTTAACTTTTGCTCTGAACTATTTACTAAGAGTAAAAATGCCCGGTTAAACTGACGCGGTGGCGGTGGAGATCAAAGGGAAAAGGGTCTCAAGTGGTTGTCAAAGTTCCGGTGAATGTACCAGGGTCTAAACAAATACCTCACGCTTAGTTTTCATTTGAAGCTAACGCAAATTTATCGAGGTAAAACTTGGCAACTGTCACGTGACGTATTAACAGCTTATGCCATTCCCATGCAATTCATTCTTTCCGCAGGCGTTAACGCCAACAGTGGTATTTGTCTAGAAGTCTAGACTCCTGATCTCCACGGCCGCACCCCGCCCCGCCGGCGCCGCCGCCGCCGCCCTGTGACGCGCCCATTTGCACGGATCTTTACTCTACTTCATACTCTAGTATAGGTAGAGCAAAATCCGAGGCCTAACCTTTGACGCCAATATTCATAAATTTTTGCCTTACCTACGCTGCCAACATTATTTTCTAGAAAAAGCATACCTATCATTTTTAAAAGTTAGTGAATGAGTCGAGTACAGCTACCCCAAGATCTAATCGGTACAAAAGTTTACTACTGCGTAGCTAGTAAATACTAAACAGAACATTTACAGACTATCAATATTCTTCGATGCAGCTTTTATTTATTCGTCGAAGAAAATATTACGTACTAGATAACCCTCAGACAAGAGGTCGGCCACCTCAGTGAACTACGAATCGCGTTTGAATAACAGCCAATGAATAAAAATAACATTTTGAAACTATACATATGAAGATTAATTTAGATTAGCTTAGTTCAGAGACGATTGTAAATTGTTATTAAATAAATGGAAAATGAAATAAAAACATGGTCGTCGTTTTTATTTTGCTGGCTGTAACGGAGTTTTTTTTTGGTAGGTTAACTACTTAGATTTTTTATCCACACCCCCCACACATTCTTGCACATACTAGAACTCAGAATACTCTCGCGCAAATTTCAGTTTTCACTCCCACTTCCCCTCAAGATTTACGCCAGCGCAACACATAGATTCCCAAATAAAATTAGCGGAACTAAACAATTACCAAAGCAGTCTAAAATACTAACTCCCTCTGTTCAGGAACGCGGGAGGTACGTTTCATTGCAAATAACTTTTTGAAAACGTCGAAGCATAACTGATTCAGATACCTATTCAACGCGTCAAACCTAATTTTATCAAATCAAAACACTACTTTCGGTTGACCAGTGTCATCACCTTGACCCGGCTGATTTCTTCCCTCTCAGTTAAAAAGGCAAAATATTCCACCACATTCTGGACACAGTCTGGCTTCGCAATCATCCTCATCCAAGCAAAACTCTATTGGTACTGACCTACCTACCTATACGAGGACGCATGGTAGACGTAAAAAATTCTACTCATAACAAGCATAGAATTCAATGTAGAATAGAGCCCCTAGTCAGTTTTTGTAGCCCCCAGAAATGAAAAACAAAAACCGCTTGATCAAGCAGCGAAAGCGCTGAAATAGCAGCACTGTATTACATTTCTTTCTGTAGCAAAGCGAATGAAGGATAAATGATGGTCTGTTCTATTTATATCTCACACGAATTCACACGATCAGGAGCAACCAAATAACGGGTTTAACTGATTCGTTTTGTTGTGAAGGGAAGACGCAGGGTGTGTGTATAGGCCAATAATGTCTAGCGATAAATCCGAGCGGTTTGTGCATGGTTCGAACCCTAGACTTTCGGGGAACTGCTCACTAGGCCAACATTACTTTTAATTAATGTGAATAGAATGTATATAATAATAAATTATCAATAAAGCTTTACCTACGACAAACTGTCAGCTGTATCTCTGTTCCTTTTCGTACTCAGGCTCCCTGGATACAGGGTGCTACAAGCCTAGCTAGCCTATTGAGGAAGCCGACAATAACTAGATACTACGTTTTCAGCATTACAATATGTATCCATACAATAAGCATTACTCGTATGTGTTCTACCGTATGTTAAATCAGAAACTGTATTTTTTTGATCATATCAACCAATCTTCTCTTTCTTGTCCACAGCTCCTCGGGCTAGCAATAATCGGTATCGGTGTAGCGTTCCTACTGAACTGGACGGTGATAAAGGATGAATTGAAGTCTCAGCTGACGGTGGCGCCGTGGGTGTTCATCGTGATCGGAGCTGTCATGTTCGTGATCGCTTTCTTCGGGTGCTGCGGCGCTATTCGAGAGAGCCATTGTATGGTTGTGACGGTGAGTTTTGCGTATAGATAAATAAATAATAAATAAATAATGCAGGACATTTTCACACAGCATCATCTAGCCCCAAACTAAGCAAAGCTTGTATTATGGGAACTACATGACTGATATACTACTTTTATGCATTTTTTTTTTGTAAATACATACATATTATACATAGAAAAAACCCAGACCCGAGACAAATATTTGCAGATACAAACATTTGTCCCGCGGCAGGAATCGAACCCGCAACCGTCCGCGTCACAGGCGAGCCTTTGCCCACTGTGCCACAGAGGTCGTCTATATACTAGCTGTGCCACGGCCGCCCTCGGACCCCGAGTTGCATCGTCCGGCCGCGCTATTACTTCTTTTGCTCGGTTCCTAAAGGTAGTAACGTGATGTTAAATAGCCTATAACCTTCCTCAAAAATTAGGCTATCAAATGCAAAAAGGTGAGCAAATATAACTAGCCTTTACCCACGGCTTCGCCCGCGTGGTACCCGGATAAAAATTTGCCTGCTTGTTATTCTGATGAATGAGCTATATTACTCATTTTGTAAAAACGGGAATTTTCACGTACTGCACTATCGGTGAAGGCACCGACTAAGTTTCGACTCATTCCGAGAGTCTTCATCAGGGTGAGTAGTGCAATACGTGAAAATTCCCGTTTTAACAATATGAATAGTCAAGTTCACGATAGTTTTTGAAGCTATATATTACTGTAAAATTTCATCAAAATCCGTAAAAAACATCGATCTTCGCGTTTATAATACATGGTAGTACGATAAAGTTCCCCGTACTGTGGAATGAGCTGCCTTGGAAGTGATTCCGCTGACGTACATAACATGACCTGATAAAAAAAAAAGAGTCCTTCGCAGCAGGAAAAGCAACAGCAATGCTTCGGGTGTTGCAGTTGTCAGTAGGCCAGGTATACCGTATGCCTGTAATCCTCGTCATTAAAAAATACTACTAATACTTACTTTCGTTTGAAAAATACTATTCATACTTCTTGAATACTTATCTAAAATACTTGTTTCCAGTACTCGATATTCCTACTGGTGATCATCATCGTGCAAGTGGTCCTGGCGGTGCTCCTCTTCACGTACGGAGACACGCTGAAGGAAGGCATCGTCACTTCCGTCAACAGCCTCTTCAACAAGCTCAAGAGCGATAACGCAGACAAGGCCACTGAGACCATCATTCATAATCTTGAGCAACAGGTACCTATTTATCTACCTCAGAAACTAACAAACCATCTGACAAATCAGTTGTATGTAGATAAGTAACATTATACCCATCTGCATATATTAGATAAAACTAATATGTGTTATCTGCAACCATACCTACTCTAGGATATGGAAGAGCGGGGCCTTCTAACAAAAGTATTGTTTATTTAGCAGAAGGTCCCAACCTGAGATATAATAGATTTGTAAACAGAAATATCTTTTTTTTTTTTGAGAAAGTCTTTATACTGTACCTACATTGAGTTGACGACCAGTACAATTAGTAAATAGATAAATAAACTCTTTATTGCACACCAAAAAATACAAAAACACAGGAATTCATAAACAGACAAGGTACGATGGGCGGTCTCATCGCTAAAAGCTATCTCTTCCAGACAACCCTTTTTATAGATAGGAAGGTTGGTTACCTTTTACCTTTTTTACCACAGATATTATAATACTATACTAGTACCTAAGTATTAGGTCAGGTCAAAAATACCCTAAAGCGGCGAGGATGCATGTGGAGAATTAAGAAAAAGAGGTATGTCAGGATCGTACCAAGTGCAAATCTGTGCTCTCCGCCTACCCCTCCGGGAAACAGGCGTGAGTTTATGTATTTGATTTTGTGACCTATGTGACCATTCCAACGCTTTTCACTGTGAATTCAGTAAAGTTATGATTTCATTAAGTTGTACGATACCAACTTGCAACTTCAGGTACGCAAGCCAATTTACCAAACTAAATAGATCCTAAAAGCGTTTTTGTGTAGGCCTACTTAATTAAAGAGAGGGTAGAGAGATGTAGATATGTCTACGTTCTATAAGTAGGTATCTAAGCATTTTACCTCCAACTGCCAGGAGCTTTGCTTCAGTCAAAATTAATATGGAATCATTATATAAGAATTTGCAAAAAAAGAGTTCATAAAGTAAATTCAAACTTCGAGTCTACCTATTAGGTAGGTAACAATTGAAACAAACATTAGATTACGAAACATATCACATAGGTACTTACATTAAAATGTTCTATTATTTTTTTTACACAATTATTATTCACTAGCTTCTGCCCACGGCTTCGACCGCGTGGTACCCGGATAAAAAATAGCCTTTCTGTTATTCTGATATATAAGCTATATGTAAAGTTACTGTAAAGTTTCATCAAAATCCGTTCAATAGTTTTTGCGTGAAAGAGTAACAAACATCCAACCTCACAAACTTTCGCATTTATAATATAAGTAGGATAGGATAAGATGTTTTGCCATTTAATTTTTTTTAAGGCATAGTTTCTTTCAAATTCCAGTTCAGCTGCTGCGGAAGCAACGGCCCTCAAGACTACGGTCTTACTATCACCCTGCCGGACTCGTGCTGCGCGCGTGATGCCAGCATCATCGGAACCGCTCTGGGTGGCAAGTGCACCATCGAAAACGCTAACTCTGGCTGCGCATCCACATTGGCCAAGCTGTACGAGAAATGGAACAAGCCCATCGCTGGAGTAGCCATCGGTGTTGCTTGTATTGAGGTGAGTTTTACACCACAGGAACTCAAGTTAATCAACTTTACACCACGGTGACTCAATGCTGTTAAATTTTGGCGCCATACTTGCCAACACCCAACTGACATAGTCCCGACCCCACAATAGGATTCGTTGTGCCGTATGTATCAGAAACTACGAGTACTGTGGTACCACAGCACCCAGACCCGGAACATATATCCGAATAGAACTCCTCTTGAGTCGCAGGCAACTCACCCGCCGCTCCATCGAGTTAATCAACTTTACAACGTGTTGTCTCAATGCTGTTAAATTTTGGCGCCATACTTGCCAACACCCAACTGACAGCCCCGACCCCACAATAGGATTCGTTGTGCCGTATGTATCAGAAACTACGAGTACTGTGGTACCACAGCACCCAGACCCGGAACATATATCCGAATAGAACTCCTCTTGAGTCGCAGACAACTCACCCGCCGCGCCATCGAGTTAATCAAATTTACACCACGTTGACTCGATGCTGTCAAATTTTGGCGCTGTACTTGTATTAATTTGGCAGTAAATATTCATAATATTCAGTCCGGGTCCACCAACTACTGGCCTAATCCAATTTCTGACACTCTTCTCGATCTTGAGAGGACAGCATCCAGTTCTTTTCCGCAATCCACTCTATGACCCCGACCCATCTGTCAGGTGGTCTGCTACGTTTTTATGTTTATCTTTGAAAATTCACGAAACATGTTTTTTTATTTCAGGTCGTCGGGGCTCTGTTCGCGTTGTGTCTCGCCAATTCCATAAGAAACATGGATAGAAGGTCACGCTACTAATATTTTGTACATTTAAACTGGTACCTATGAACACATTTTATTTTGGTTTTAATCGTTTACTAACACCGGGCGATGTTCAGCGCATGTTTTAGTTTTTTTAACAAATAACTTTCATTAATCCTTACTTAAGAACTTAATCGTTTTTAACTCTACATATATTTTGAAAATTTAATTTTATACTATTGTAAAATTATTTTAAAAAATAAGTCTCGCATCATACCGAGCTCGGAAATACGGTACGGTAATACGGCTTAACGGTAATATAAATTATATTACCATGCACACCTGTGCATAGTTCATACATACCTATAACTTGGACACTTTTTCTTTATGATCTGGTCTATTGGAATTTTGAGAAGTTACAACTGAGATCAATGAGCTCATTTATGTAATGTTTACATATTGTCCTGGCCATTGCTTTGCCTAATAATGTGTTAACCTAAGAACACTTACCTATTTGCGCTTAAATCAACAATTCGAAGTATAAAGGTAGGTACCTAAATACGTAGTATTTTTCGTTTGCAGAAATGTTAAATCAAATAGGTGCCTGCTTTATGAAGTTTAAGAAGCTCAAAAATAACCAAGTGAACTCTATTTTTATAATCTCTTCTAGCTATTGTGATAAAAACGTGTATTTTCTTATTTCGTGAGAACTGTTGTGAAATCTTTCTATTTTCTATTGTGTACATTTTTGTAGGTATAAATTCAAAGAAATTAGAGGTTGAAGTTAGTACTGCAGTGTTTTGAATATTGTTTACCTATGTAATAAAAAAATACTATTTTAAAGTGTGATAGACACAATGTTTTGGTGTCACTCATAAAACCAACACTTTTAATATAAATAAAAGGAGTTGAGACACATTTAAAAAAAAAAGTAGTGATTATATTATATAACACAGCTTATGGGTGCTTGCTTGCACTGAATCGATGGTTATAATCTCTGAAAGTTGTAGGTTTTTATGATTAAAGTTTGCATTGTGTGTATTAAAATTTTCTTATTCAACAGAAAACATATATTTATTGTAAAATACACTTCCTACCTATTTTGTATTAGGTAAGTCATTATGTAAATCCACTAATTTCATGTGCTTGTAGTTTGACTATTTAGGGGTGAGTTGGTTATGGGCCCAGTGAACTAGTGCCAATGCGTTCGTGTGATGTGCTCCTTTAATCATATCCAATAATCTGTAGGTAGGTACAGTCAGTTTCACCAAATGGTTATTACTCAGTTTTTTAACGTGTTAAAAATGTAACGTAAGAGTAATGGAGATATAAAACTACATACCTACTCATTTAAAAAGCAGTTGGTGACGTTTACTGTACATGATAATATTTATTTCTTTCTTTATCTGGCTCAAGTAAGACCTGACGTCTACCAGGCATGTAAAAAATGGTTGATTTATGCCTAATACTGGTATTTAAATTAATGTATTCCAAATTCAGTTAGCTTTTGTGAATTGAGATGATCGATAAATAGTAGTTATGTCGTAGATTTGATAGTAATCCTGCATTTTTATGCAAATAAGTTAGTATGTTACATCACCTCGAAGACAATTCACACGAATGCTGTATAGTATTTGGTACTTCGTATGTTTGGTTTTGGTCAAGTATTTTTATTCGTTTGTTGGTTGTAGAGGCTAACCTAGATACCTTGTTGCATGTTTGTAAGCTTTCATTATGAACAAAGTTTGTAAAAAAAGTATGTATTTTGTGCAGTCTTGATTTATTCGTTAATGTCTTTTATTTGTTTAAGTGTGTGGTATAAAACTGTGGTAGTTTTACGTATTCATTGTATATAACATAGCGTTTAAAATACTTCAATGGTACCAGTGTGTTGATAGAATTAGGTTTATTTATGAAATACCTAACATTTGTAAATTTACCGAATAATGAATTTTGTATTGGTTTTCCAGGTACGCCTAAAAGAAGACATCATAAAATAGAATCGAATGAACAACATCACTACACAACTTAAGTTACTGTACAAGTTAGTTTAGTTTTGTCTAGCGTATCAGCCCACCTTTCGAAAGCTACGTTAAATACAGTGTTCAAATTTAAAAAAAAAATACTGTAGCGTTCTTTCTGTTATAAATTTTGTAAAAACGAACGAGTTGAAATAATTCCATAATGTTTAACATCACGTTTTCAATTTTTGTTAGGTAATGTTACTTCTACTTAGTATCAACATTCCGTTGATACTCTGCGTAGATATTAAAAGACGCACTGTTTTACCGTTAATAAGCATTCTTTGAAATTGTTACGAGTAATCTTATAAATTATAAAATTAAGGTATTGTTAAGTTACCTAGATAAGTGACTGTTTGAAGGGCATCAAGTTTTTGTGTTGATCTTTTAAATCAAATGATTTACATCAATGATCACAAAGATTTTTTCTCATTTAAAAAAGTGGAGAAACAATCCAAGTCTACATTTTAAAAGTAAAGTTTTTATCGTTCTCCTACCTAATTTGATTCTAGGTAGATAAACTTCGCCATAATTTTGACATATAAACTTGATGAACTTACTTATATATAAAACACTAAAGGATATTCTATTGATATTTTAAATATTTTCATAATTCGGGTTGTATCGATTGTACTTTTATGGTATTCGTCCATTTTACAATTTATTATAAATATATGCATTTCTGATTAAATGTGATTATTGTATGCGGTTTTCTCGTTTCTCGATGTGATTCAGGACCACGCAGCTCAGCATCTAACTGGCCGATACCAACATGACGTGACCAAAAATACTAGTTGGTATCATAAGTAATTTATTCAAAGTTTGAGTATTTTTTATTCTATTTATCAATATTTGTCATCGGTTAGTCAACAATCGAGCGGTTCTGAATCACGCTGGAATAGATTATTGTATAGGGAGCAATTTAACCATTATTTTGAATCTCTTTGTGCATTTCCGATGAAATTGCTTTTGTGGATGAGTTTATGTATGGCGGCAAATAAATTTTCTACGATTAAAATTACGGTTGTTATTTTCCCTTTTTATCTCCTAATCCAGACCGGACCTGACCATCACTAGCAAACTTAATTTTATGGCCGCACCGTCAGCAAGTCAGCGGCTCTACTATAATGAGAACATCGTCACGAGTTGAAGAATACCTACAGCTGTTGACTTTGTTAAATCTTATGGATGCGGTTGGAACAATAGCAATGGTTCTGTAATTTAGAAAGCAGTGGATGCGAGTGAAAAACTTTGGATGTAACCTATAGTTACAGTAGCGAAGGATGTACTGCTGAGGAGGTGTAAACTAAGCGATGTGTTGCATTTGTAAATTGAAATCAATTTTGTGACCTACCGTTTTCAACACTTTAAAAAACATAGTTGGTGGTGTGTCCTCTATTTTTTAAGTTTATGTCGGAGGTAGGTATTTTAAATGTTCGGGTTGCATTAAAACTCCACTTGCGCGATTAAGACATTTAGATGGCCATTTGTGTATTTTAAGTGGTAGCTCTTAGTGTAGCAATAGTTCGTTGTTCGTCGTTGATGTGATGGAAAGTAGCTCAATCATGTGGCGAGAGATGTCGCTACACTTTCTTAACGAAACAGGTGAACAGTCATGTCGACTGGCAGTTCAATGTCTTGCGTTGCGACACTGGCATATTGACAGGCGTTTCGATTTGTCCACTCGTGGCATCCATGCCATGGATCATCGTGCTAATTATTTTACAAAATTGTAGCGATGCACTACCAATGTCCCATGCAATTGACATTGGTTGAATTAGGATTATTAGCGACACAAGCTTTAGTGGTAAGTCTGGGCCCATCGAGAAGCCGAATGAACCAACAACGCCCTCTCACGGAAGGAAAGAAAAGTGTGGTGCGATACGACGATTGATTTAATAAGTTTGTCTCGGCATGTGCACTTTTTTGCGTGGTTAAGTTGCAAACTTGTGTAATAATGAATAAACATAACATAACGTAATTAACTATCAATACCACCGTAATGAATAGCTTGCTGAACAACATTACATTTGTCATATACTTCGTTATGTCATTATCAACATCAATTAAGACCAACGAAGTAAAATGTCAATGTCAATTGTTACGGTGTGACAGACAGATGACAGATCTAAAATCGGTCAATTCAATTCGGAGACAAGAAACATGGAGAGACAGAATATTAGAAGTCGGACGTACTACGGAAAGGAAATCAGTCGAAAATCATGCCAAGAGTGAACGTTTGTTTCTTCACGTCCTCCATTTGTCTTCGGTCTAAATAAATCCACTTTCACTTTGCATTTGCAAATACTCATCGCTGCAACTAGTGCTAAATGTGTACCGAGAAACAGCGGTCGTCTGTCAATTTAATACTAATGTGACTGTTTCGGCCTCCGACAAATCAGAAATGGCTTATAAAAAATACTGTGTTGTGTTTATAATTTTCACTCTCGCTATAGTACAAGCCGTAGGTTACGATACCGAGCTGTTTGAATCGAAGGCTTGCGACAGCGCGGCCTGCTTCGAGGAGCTGCATGGAGCGCTCGGAGACTGCTCGTGCAATGTCGACACCATCGATTACTTCAACAACGTGAAGATCTTTCCGCGCATCCAGAGCCTGGTCAGTAAAGATTACTTCCGCTTCTATAAGGTCAATTTGAAAAAGGAATGCCCGTTCTGGGTGGACGATAGCCGATGCGCTATGAAGTATTGCCACATTAAAACATGTACTAAGGAAAGTGTGCCTGGCTATGAAAACGGGTACGATGACCATGAGATCGAAACTCCAGCTGCTAAATATTCCGCTGAGGCTGAGTCTCACTGCGTCTCAGATGACCACAACCCAGATTTGGGATACCTAAACATGACTATCAGTGCTGCAAGTCAACACGAAATAGCCAAATGGAAAGTGTATGATGATGCTTTGGAGAACTTCTGTGAATGTGATGATAGGGATGCAGATGCTGACTATGTGGACTTGTCACTAAACCCTGAAAGGTACACTGGATATAAAGGTCCTTCAGCCCATAGAATTTGGAGAAGCATTTACCAAGAAAACTGTTTCAGACCCAAGCTGAATCCTTATCAATCATTCCCCTATGTACTCAGCTCGGATTTGGGAAACATGTGCTTGGAGAAAAGAGTGTTTTACAGAGCTGTTTCAGGATTGCACACAAGTATCAACATACATTTGTGCTCCAAATACTTACTATCAGAGAAAACAATTGGTTTTGCTGCACCTCCTGAAGGCGAATGGGGCCCGAACCTAGAGGAGTTTCAGAGAAGATTCGACCCATCACAGACCCATGGTGAAAGCTCAAATTGGCTCAAAAACCTCTACTTTGTGTATCTATTAGAAATGAGAGCTTTAGCAAAAGCTGGTCCTTACTTAGAGCATGAAGAATACTTCACCGGCAGTCCCACTGAGGATGAAGAGACTCGCCATGCTATACGTAACATGCTCGGTGTGATCTACACATTCCCTGATCATTTCAATGAGTCCTCGATGTTCGCTGGAGGAAGCCAAGCAGCTAAACTAAAACTTGAGTTCCGAGACCACTTCAGAAACATTTCTAGGATTATGGATTGTGTCGGGTGTGATAAATGCAAGCTTTGGGGTAAACTGCAAACTCAAGGACTTGGTACTGCACTAAAGATTTTATTCTCTTCTAAATGGAACAGTCCAGAAAGTGATCCACCACAAGGGAAGTTGCTGCTGAGACACAAGTCACATGAGAGATTGCAGCGGACTGAAATTGTGGCATTATTCAATGCATTTGCAAGACTTTCTAACAGTATTAGAGAGCTGGAGAATTTCAGGATTATGTTGAGGTGAGCATTTGTTAATCTGTCAACACCTAGGTACTTATAGCCTGCTCATTGGATCTTGATCTCTCAGAAGTTAAGCATCAGAATATTGTCTATATTTTAAAAGTGAGCTTTCTGGGCACAATATACATTGTGCGCTATTGTGATACCTTATTAGATTTTTCATGTCTTGGTCGATGGTTTGGTGGTTGCTGCCACAAAATTATTGAAAAAATCTGATATAATAATTCATCCATGCATAGGAAAAAATCTTAATGCTATTCCATTTCAAACTTATCAAGTACATATTTACTTAAACCATGACATAATGCATGCCATAAAAATCAATTATTTAAGATGGTGATAAGCTGATTTGACATCCTAGCTAAAGGTGCATGGGTTTCTGCTTTAATGGTTATTAACAGGCAATTATTATTTATATTTTTTTATCACTCACCCATTTTTCATAATAGATTTTTCTGTGATCTAAAGTTCTAAGAAATATTGTTATTTTAATTTGTAAATATGCTGCCTTCAAAATGTATCTTGGATCACAGATGGATCAATGCCATGTACTACTAATTGGTTTGGATATTGCTAAAATTACCTAGCTATATATTTTATTTACTAACTTTTCCGAGATTTGAACTTTAATTTTTTTAATTATAATTGAATTTTTACTTACTCATAAAGTGAAAATGATTCATACAGCAATGAACATAAAAATGCTAAGTCTTTGGGTTAATGACTTTCTAGACTAGACTATACCTACCTACCCATTACAGTGACCTAATGTCGTACTTATCACTGTATATTATGAAACTGTTTTCATACTCATATCACCTACTTTGCCTATTTTAAAACGTGCACGACCAATCACGTGCGTCTATAGAAAACAATTACCTTTTAATTTGACGAATAAAATCTGCCTGCATGTGTGCCACAAAGCTTTGGCAAAGGCTGTTAGCAATTTTTAGGGTTCCCTACCTCAAAAAATACGGAACCATCAAAATGTATCTCTGAAATTTTAAGTGTTTTTAAAACCTACACATATAGCTTTAAAACCAGTCAGAAGATAAATTGCTAAGTATCTATGTAAGTACATTTGTCAGGAATAATAATTGAAGCAAGTTAGGTAAACACAGATAAATGCTATTAGTTTTCTTGCATGTCTTGTATTTTTGAAAGGAAAGTGCATTACCAAATTGATTAAATCCACTAGGGATTTAAACAATTTATTATGTTGCGTGCAGACAAACCAAAGAAATGTCAAAGAAAAACATTCTCTAAAATATCACGTCACACTTTATTAAGTCCAGTTATAAAACACGTTTCACAGATTCCACTAAGCTTGTTGGGATCTTTGATTTCGTCTAGTCGGAACGAGACACATGTCCTCACTCGATCTATGCTGCTAAGAGATAACGTAACGAGATAATTTTGTTGTGAAATTAATAAATAAATTACGACAATTAGTGCATCCGCAATAAAAATAACACAAGGTATATTACAATTTTAGAAATGTATGTCTTCAGTGGAATTATGTATTTAATCGTAGTTACCTACATAGATCAACAATTTAGCGTTGTCTCTGGACCGGAAAAATGAGCTTGCAATCTGATTAAGTATTATGTTCTATATGTTTTAATACAAAAGTATCAAAAACATATAGAACATAGTTTTTAACCCCAGACTAATAACATTAATCTTAAATTGTACAAATGAAAATAATTCATACGTTTGTGAATAATGATGCAACAGCGATGTTTATAAACACTCCTGTTGGTCATACAAAATGTTTACTATATCAATAGGATGCTGAAATTTATTTAGAGCTGCTTCTAGCGCATCATTTTATCGAATTAATAACACGAGATTCTTACTTATAATCTACTAACTTCTGCCCACGGCTTCGCCCGTATGGTACCCGGATAAAAAGTAGCCTATGTGTTATTTTGATGTATAAGCTATATTACTATAAAGTTTCATCAAAATCCGTTCAGTAGTTTTTGCGTGAAAGAGTAACAAACATCCATCCTCACAAACTTTCACGTTTATAATATTAGTAGGATATGATAGGATAGTATCATTGGTTATTTCTTCTTTCTCTGGGGTCCTAAAAGTTTCATGACTGCTATTTATGAAAACGTAGAAAGATGTTTTAAATGTTCCTCTCGTTCGAAAGTCTACTATGTGTACGTAGTAAGTCCTATACTTTCCAAGATAGACATAAACATCTGTATAAAAAAAAAACGAATACTTAACTAGAGCAACCTAAGTATTGATAATTTTTATCCCTTACTACGGCATCATGACAAATAGTGACACGGCAAATTTTAAAACAGTGATACGAATAGTATACTTAGTGCACCTAGGTGAATTAAATAACCTACATCCGTCTTTCAAACCGCGGATGGTCTGTTTTTCATCAGTATCATTTATATAGCCAACAATAGCCTAATCCATCAAGTTGTTTAATTATCTCTGTGGGCGGATTTGTGCTCCAGCTGGTTTTGGGGCATGAGTTCATCCATCTGGCTTTGTTTGTCACGAACGGAAAATTATTTCAATATTTTTGTCCAGTCTCCTAGTTATAAAAGAAAGTATCATAGAATCCTTAAAATCTGTATTATCTTCAAACGATTTACATGACTTGAAAGTTGCAAAATATTTCATAATATTTCGAGGTATTTCTAGACTGTTAAGATGCCCAAAATTACGTTTCACATGTCACGTAGGACTAGGATTGAGTACTACTTAGTTAGGGGTGTGAGTCAGTCCTTGTTATGTGACTAAACACAGGTAATACTCAGGTATTTATATCCTTTAGTAGGTCTGGTGCAAGTGTTTGTAGTTACGTCATAATTTACCAGATAATACATTGTGGATGCGCGCTCGATTAGATACAGACAGGTGAATGCACAGCTGTTTGCCCAGTAAACATTTGTTTATACCTTTGGTATTGTGTTTCTGTAGATTTGCAGTTTATTGTTCAGGCTCTGCCTTTGTCAGTTATCTAACAATGAAACTGTTAAGTTACGGTAACATGCTTCCTGATATTTAGAAAGATCATAATAACACGCGCCGTGATTGTTGCCTGATTCTTCTTGGCTTGGTCGTGAGAAATTGTATGACGATTCAAAATTATTTGTGATTTCAAGTTACAAAGTTCTAGGTATTGTATTGAATCTGTTCCATGGGAGCCAGTGATAGATGCTATTCGTAGAATAGCATTGGTGCCTTAAGTTCAATGCCGTTCAGATTCATGCCTGTATTTAAATACCTCATGATTAAAATACCTTGATGTTAGATATAGTTACTGTAGCAGGTATTTTTGCATCGTTTTAGTGGGATATTATCCGCTAGCCGTAAGGAAAAAGTTATCAATGTGTTACCACATAATATATAGGTATTTCTGTTTGTGCGATCATAAATTGTTCAGGAAAAAGATTGTTCAAGTTTATAACATTTTTACAAATTTTGTGATACATAGATACATGAATAATAATTATTAGTAATCGGATTATAACATTGTTTTAAAATGTGTTTCTAGACCGATTTTAGTATGTCATGTCTTACGTGCAGTAATAAAAGAATGCATATTAATTACATCATTGTTTTATCGGAATAAAGTAGGTAAGAACCCGTTGCATTTTTCACAATTAATATTGAAGTAGATACCTATGTCTAAATTTGAAAAGTGGGATTCAGAATTCAGACCATCGATATTGTAGTTTGCGATGATTTTTGTTGTTTTTACCGATTTTTGTCATGATGTTTCAATTAATCACTCTTGAATATACCGGCTTCCCTACCTGATTTACGATGACGTTGCAGCGGTCGCCGAAAGTTGGTAGATAGAGGAAGCTTTTTCGTTCGATCGTTTTTGAAGATAGTTTGTTAATTTTTGAAGGACTTAGTTGATTATGGACTATTTTCAACGCTAGGTGACATCATCATCATCATCATAATAAACTTTTTTGTATCTATTGTATTTCTGCCACACTCAATGGTGTCCATGATGAAATGTTTCAACTGATTAACTCATCTTGTTCTTACTATGTCAAAAATATCATTTAATTCACATAAACGACTGTAATTTAAGTTTTGCCGTTCATGAAACAATCTTACATTCATTATTTTTACTTCCTTCTTGTTCTTCTGTAATTTTCTTTTAGTTGTAAATTTTGTCTTAAAGCTAAGATGATCTATTATGTTGCATGTCTTGCATGATCAATGTGTGGTAGTTAGAAAACGTCTGGTTTGCTTGTCATATTGCCTGTAAAGATTACAGCACACAGAGGACGTGCCACGATGGAAGTGACTTCACAAAAAACGAGATGCCGCATGCGGTGCTTTATAAAAATCTGAGCGTGCAAGCCCACTTATGTGCTGTAGCCCTATCTTTTTGGGTTCATTTCTATTGTATCCTAAAAACTCCGACTTTTAACTAGCTGCAAAACTCAGATCTTACCAAGAATGTATGAAAAACTCCGACATTTTTAACTAGCTGCAAAACTCAGATCTTACCAAGAATGTATGAAAAATACAATCCACTTTCTACAGACGATGTAGAAAGTGGACATTGTAACCTTCACCGGAAATTTTAGAATGAAGACCGTTCGTCGTGGCATAGCATTAATAGAGGCCGTCAGTTTACATCCGATGAATGATGATCAATCTGTTATTAATGCCGCTAATTAAAATTCGGAGTACTTATAAAGTAAAACATTTCCAATAATTGTGAAATTCTCCATACAGCAGCGCGACGAAAGGAAGCCCTCAAAAATCAAACGTATTCGGCAGTAAGAAGCAAGCAGATTGCACATCAGGTAGTGGGAAACCTAGCATATGGAGCTAAATAGATGAGGATAGCAACTATCCGTTAGTTATAGTAACTATCCTATAGATTCATAGCAATTTGATAGCTATAGTAATTTATCATATAGATATAACAACTATCCGATAGCTATAGAAACCATCTGGTAATTTTACTAATATAACTATATTATATAGGTAGCTATCCGATAGTTGTTGGTTGACATTGATAAGGCAAATTTTCATGAAATACTCGCCATACAGTCACGCCGAAAACTCCCGCAAGGTCTCGTCCAAAAATGTATAGATATCATTTGTCGTCGTAGACGAAGATTTTATCGTCACCCAGATGTCAATTATAACAAATAGCCAATGGTTGTATTACCTACTAATATAGTATGTACGTATGCCAAGCATTGGAATAAACGAGATCTGTCTCTACAAGACAATCATCAATTACTCGTGAAATATTTCTTAGCTAACCTACTAGTTTCAAAAGGATTGAAATTATGAATTCGAGTATTCGGTGTTTATGGCGTGAGTGCATCTGAGAATTGAATGCCGTCTACACTACAGTAACCTTAGACAAAATAAGATTCCGAAGGCGGTGGCAGCGATTCACTGCGACCGCAGACCGTAAGTAGTCATTGGAAATCGTCAGCTCGCTAACAACACCGCGTAAATCGATTATCCTAACTTTTCAGGAGAACCAAAAAACAGTTTTATCAACTACGCACAAGCCCACAGAATTGAAATCGCTAACGCTGAAATTAAAACTGTGATTGGTTGAAATGCAATGTTTGTATTGGTGAAAAGAAGCGCATTGAAAAGATCTATACAATGACATAAAAATGTCAAAACCGCAAAATTTCGACTTGAGCGGTGTTGTTAGCTAGCGACGAAATGCCAATTAACCAGTGGTTATGGGACAGCAACTTTATAAATGCATTTGGCTGTTTGTAGCTGCAATGTCGCTGCCCCGTCGGCGGTCGTGTTCTGAAATACCTTTTTATTCGGATCAATCATGTTTTTGCCTAAACTACGTACGGATTGGGCGTAAGAATTTTAATTTTCTCTCAGCTCCTTAGATATTGGTGATGTCATTCGTATCGAGTTCACATTGTAAGAAGATACTTTAATCAGTGTATGAAATTCGGGTGATCTAGGCTAACAGTGATTCCTTTTAAACATACCACTTTATAACCGTAGCGTATCGAATTTAAGGAATATGTTTTTATTTTATGTTTTACTTTACAACGCCAGTTGCATCACAAGACTTATTTATTAAATTCCAGTGAATTTTACAGCGCGGTATAGTCAAACAGTTGATACCGATAGGCTACTTTTAATAATGTCGGCTAATGTCGGAATCGATGAAGTTGTCAATTACAAATAAATAATAAGTTTGATAAGGTTTGCCGGATATCCAAGGGCCCGGTCAACCTGGTGGCTATCAAAGGAAAATGGTTGCCGAATGTACTTGTCTCCATCGCCATCGACACGGCCACCACGACAGTTTGACCGGGTCCTAAGAATACACGAGAACAAGGCCTATACTCGACACATGTCGTCACTAGTGCCGTTTACACGACAAACGATGTTTAGTTTTGAAACAGCGAAGCTTCATAGTCTATGACTCAGTCTATAGATTGAACTCGTTTTCAGCATATATTTGACAGTTTTAAATGGAAATATGTTTAAAAACCTATCCTCTTAAGATTCGTTCTGGCATATGGAATAATTGTCCAGTGTCTAGTGTCGTCGTGTATCAAGATGTAATTATATAATAAGAATATTATATAAGTATTATACACCATAATATTATTGATAAGAACCTCGCAACAGTATTAAAACCGGCATGTTCTCAGTGGAATGTTAAGGTTTCACTATAAATTATTGTCGGCTCTTTAAATTTTATAAGAAAATCAGGAAAAACCTGATGACCAAAATAAAGCAAAAGAAGATGGTTGAATGGTTGTTGATGGTTTGGTTTAAAAAGCCCTGTTTTTATTTAAGTGTTAACCGATTTATAACTCATTAATGATTTTTTATGAGATTTATCTTATCACAGAAAAATACACATTGGCTGCCATTTTATAATTACACTGAATTGTAATCCGAGCGATAATAGAGATAAAATACAATGATAGCTGCAAAAGAAAATTACTTTTACCACGAAAATTAGGTAGATATTACCTAGGTGGGTAAAAGGTTCAAATTATTACTGTTAAAAGTTTTACTTATTGTTGTTATCGATTCGACGAGGTAACCTGCTTTACCAATGTAAAAAAGATCGGCAAAACTTTGGTTTACATATTGAAACTGGATATTTTTTGAAAAAAATATTACAGTCCCATTTTAGAAAAGGAAAATAGTAGTAGTATTCAAATTTATAAAATTTAGTCGAGCGAAATTGGGCTTGTATATTTGATCTATATTGTAACATAAGATTTTAATGTTGGCAACGGAGCCTAGCTTTAGGTAAATGAAAATCATGAAATTTTCATGTGAACTAAGTACGTCAATTGTTTGATTATACCAATCTGCTGATAGGTATCTGTATTGATTAAGATTTTGAAGATTTTAATATAACTTTTTAAGTCTTAGGGTGAAAACAATAGCAACGGAGTTAAAATTATGTGCAATAGTTTCGTAATTAAGTGCAGTAGATATTTTTGTATCAGTCTAAGTTACGTGTGGTTTGTGCTCATGTGCTGACACTTTTCTACAACCCGTTCTCAATATTTCTAAACTCGAGCCACAGTACAATCTGCTTACATTTAAAAAGAAATAGTAGAGAAATAGCAAAACTACACCACGGCCAAGCCCCGTTTATAATGTCTGCACACTTTGTACAAATAAGCCGTGGTGCCGCAGACTTTGAAACACACGTCTCGTTCAATGGTACAATTCGTGACGTCAGAAAAACCACACATTTCAGCCAATAGTCGACTAGGAATAGTTTTATTAACTATCAATTTTAAAATATATCAGGGGTCTAGACAAATACCATTTTCTGTTGTCGTTAACGCCTGCGGAAAGATTAATTTGTATGGAAATGACATTAGCTGTGGAAATGTCACGTGACAGCTGCCAAGTTTTACCTTGACAAGTTTGGGTTAGCGTGAGAGGAAAGGTAAGCGTGAGGTATTTGTCTAGCCCCCCTGTTATTCCATTTTATAATACGCGGGAACCAAGAAACGCCGCGAAACTCGATTTAGTTTATAACACAGACTCTTCAAGGTTTATAGTCAAATTCTATTGTGTTTGAATCAGGATATTGGAAAATGTCCAAACTGTAATTTTAAGTAGTTTGCCAATTGTCACCATATTTTTATGCATAGTGAGGTCGTCGTACTGTGTTTGGCATTGTGTGGATAGCAAGACCTTTAGCCTCCTTGTCGGAGTATAAGATAGAAGAAGTTAGAAAAAGATCGACGATCTCGCATTGTTTTTAATTTGAGACGAAAAAGTTCGTTCTTTTGTTTAGTATCTGTATTATTTCTGTAAATACTCTTACGATAAGGGCAATTACACGCCGGTAGAGAAGTTTTAATGGTCGCAGCAAAAACAGGTTTGAAATTGTGTACGGATTTTGTAGCGAGTTGTCAGTCTGAAGCAACTCATGGTGTGTGATCTTCCTGAAATTCTGTACTACAACAGATGAACTTACAAAAATGAATTGTCACAAACTATTACGTTTATATTTTTTTATAATTGTGTCACCATCATCATTATTATTATATAATAGGTACTACAACATACAGTTACATAGGTACCAGGTACATACCTACGAAATGTTTACTCATGTCTCATGTTATTTGTTAGATTTATCAGTTTTCTAAGTTTTAATAGTTTTTTTTTATCATTTTATTTTATGTGTTTTATTTATTATTTGTATATTTTGTTTTCAATATGTGTATATGTTGTTTAAGTTTTAGAGAAGATGTACCTACATCTTCATAAATATGGTGTTAGTCTTTTTTTTACGGAATGACTAAGCATTTCATAGGTTTAAATAAGTATGAAATTTTCTGAAAAATATGCTTTAAGTGAATCTATGTAATTCCTGCATAGAAAAAAATCTTTTGTTTTTCGTTCTGCTTACGTAGTCGGATAAAATCAATAGGAAACAAGTTATGCAGTTTTATGGACTTTATTTTTATCGGCGATAACTTATCAGTTAACTAATGAATTCGTTAGTTTTCAATCCTTTTAGTTATATCCGTTTTATTGATAATGGCGACAACTTATTGTGGTCTGTGATTTTATTTAACATTCATGACATAATTTATTTTATTATATATAAATAAATGTTCAAAATGTGTTACTTGCTGTTTTTTTTATTTCGCACTGTGTTTACAATGACAATAATAATATTTCTAATGAGTGTGTTTTGCGCTACTAACTGCACTTACATACAGAAGTCAATTGGAGATTTTTGGTACCCATATAATATTTTGGAATGTTTATAGTTTACTGGTTTTTCAGGTTCCATGAAGATATACCAAGTTTTCTTCCATGTGCGGTGAAATTGGACTAAATTTGAAACTTGGTTGTAGTTTATCTTAGGATTTCACATACCAGTCACATTTTGTTATCAATTTAATACAATAAAAGCTTAATTTAATAATTAAAGCACTTATTATATTTTTATTGAGTGTGTATATAGATAACAAGATACACTGGGCTTGCACAACATGGATTAGTCCAGGATTTTTCAAGACGTAGACTGCAGTTCTTCATCTTTATTATGAATGTTCGTCCTGTATGTAGGTAAAAAACATATGGCAACAGACGCAATTTTAAAGAGGGCCAATTTAAAAATGTCGTGGCTCGGGCTGTGTTTTGAATAGCGCCTTATTTAGGTAAGTTTACATTTTTAATGGAACGGCAGCCATGTCAGCGTCAGACGCCATTTCTATGTGGTTCGCGCCTTCCGGTTCAGCCAAGTTGTCGGGTTCGGTTAAAAAATATTTCTTCTTGAGAAAAAGAGTTTTGACAGACTAACAGACAGAAGGACGGACGGACAAGGAAGTGATCCTATAAGGGTTCCGTTTTTTCCTCTTGAAAGGTACGGAACACTAAAAATAAGGATTTCAAAATAAAATAAGTATGACTACAGAGCTTCAAGTCAGACTCGGTCGGAAATTAGTAATTTCTCGTGACTGATAAGTGCAATTAGTGTGTACCAAATCAATTGTTTCGTTGGAAATCGTATTTAGACTTGTAAACCTGTTATCTACACCGTCAGTTGTGACGTGTTGCACTGCGCATTTTTATTAAAAACAAAGCAGCAACGTGCCCTAACTCCAGAAACTAAGTATGACTAGGGCGTTATCTTTGAGATATCCTCATGGTAATAAGTGTAATTCAGCCAATGCAGATGCACGTCAAGATAGGGGAACCAACTCTTGGAAATTGATTAAATAATACCTACCTACCTCAATGGGTAAAAAATACAGCCGAATTTTCCGTTTTTTAATTTAACACCTTTTACTTAACGCCAAAATACAGCGGCATATTTTTTATCTATTCTCCTTTCCGTTAAAGAGAACTTTATTCATTAGCACCGTCCGTGACCATGCTACCTGGCATTTTTTTAAATGCCTAGTACAATATAGTTTATATGTTTATAAAGCCTGATGATGAATTTTACCAATAATGTCACCATCATGTCTCCTCCTTTCAGGATTTTTTTACATAATGCAATTTGAATTAAAGTTTATGTACCTATACAATAAAGAAAATGTATTCAGGTCAACTTCTGATAGGCGGTAGAGAGTTATAAACCAGATAGGGTTTTTATTGTCCATTGCGACGAACCCCTTCGTGATTATAATGCAGAGCGTATTTTCTAGCCTAGGTATGTACTTCTATTCAGTTTTAAAAGTACTCTCATTTTCATGATATAGATATGTATTATGATAAAGCTTATAAAGATCAAGAAATGTATACGTTTTCTCTCATCTGTTTAGCTAATGAGATTAGATTTGATTACAGGATATTAGAGGGAAAAACTTTCTGGCTGGGAATGACCAGTAATAACGATGTGTAGTCGTATTCAGTGCGATATGTTTTAGGGATGTATTCACCATAGTTCCCGAGCAAAGCACGATCTATCTTGTTGGTACCTACTCCATATTTCTTTAAAATAACTAATAACTAGATAATGAAGGTTCACTAATTAAATTCACGACTGTTGTATCTGTGCGTTAGAAATTTTACAAATAAAGATGCGGGTTATTGGATATACTTACAGCTAAGGAAAAATACCAGGTCAATTAAAAATATATAATGATGCGGGCCTACCACTAGCTAAGAACGCACCCGACATCGGCTTCATACCTAAACTGAGGTTGTTTAAAAAACCGAGGTATGAAAAAAAATCGTCTATAATCCCAATGATTATTAGATTCATACTCAGTATGCAGATTAAGTAGAGAAATTTAATTGAAATTGAGCTTGTTTTTTAAACTGTACCTAACCAAAAGTGCTCGAAGTGGGTATCCTAAAGTTTAAACGTTCACACAAATAAATAAATAAATCCTGAAAGGCTGTAAAATCGTCACTAAGGTTTTCAATTGAAAAATGTGCTTATGCAATTGTTTATGCGTTGCTATTTATAGCATGTCATTTGATTTGATGTGAAGATGCAAGATGTAACTATAAAGGATCCGTAATAAAATTACCTACTCAACAGCAGAAGAATTCTTTTTTCTTTTTTTTAAATGCGAATTTTCCGAAACTACAACCACCCAAAATACAATAAGTCTTGTATACCACGATACAGAGAATCCTAGTGTAGGGTACACTAGGATTCTCTGTATCGTACCTCTAGAGGTAGACGCTAGCGTCGCAGCTGGCTATCAACATCAACAGATACACTTTACCTACTCCGATTAGGTTGTTAGAATCTACGTCTTGTAGATAGATCCATTGAGCTACGAGTAGGTAGGTGTTCCTATCTATTATGCTATTCCTCTGAGTAGGTAGATGCTTAATATTTGCACGACGAATTTATTCGAGTACAGTGATACCTAATAAAGTAGCCTTAATCTGTATTCAAGCAAATAAAGTTTTCTTTAATTCATTCAGCCTTTGGTCTCTAAAGTCTACATCGCATATCTATGCGATGTAGACTTTTTTTTATGGATCTCCATAGTCTAAGTTACATAGATCCATTGCGCCGTAGTCTGCTTTGCTTGCCACACAGTCTACGTATCTACGTATCGTACGTACAGCGACCCGCGTGGATATTATGTAGAATCTATACCGCATAGATCCATAGTCTACGCCGCATAGGTTTTTAAAGTCTACATGACGAGAGGAACTCCTTCCTTTCGGCCTTATTCTGTTTCACCCTGTATGCCTGTCTAAGTAGCGCAGTTTTAGAATGAGGGATCTAAAATGAAACACTGTATTATTTGGGAACGGAATCGTTTATTGAACCCATCGTTATAGTAGAATAATTAAATTATAGGTACCGTTTACACTGTTACTCTACACTTTGTACTGTTCAAAGTACCTACATATCTCAAGTACCTAATTCTATCTCATTCAGTTAATCATATCAGAATCGTACCAACATCGCACCAAAAAACAAGGATTCACGTTTATTTCCAAATTGTGCTCCATTCAGTGGTAGTTACCAATCACAGTACTTTATGGATCCTACAATTAGTTTAATAAATATATACCTAGTAGGTAATTAGGATAGTAATGAAACCCTCTATGAAACAATTTATGACAAACCAATTCTCAAAAAGAAAGACAACTGAAAAGATTAAAATTAAAATAACTAGATAAAATGAAAATAACAGATTTGGAAAGTACTCGTCGTTATGTAAATAATTTGTTTATATTTTAGCTTTTGGATATACGCATTGGCCAGCATAGCTCAATATTAAAAAAAACTAGTGTTGACTGTCTTTTCGATGAAAAGTATCGAAAACATTTTATCGATAGATTTCGGTCATCAAATTGACCCGTTAAAGTAGTGTTAATTATATCAGATCCGGTAATATTTTAAAACTGCTCCCTTGCTTATATCCAACTGCAGGTATAAGTGATTATTCGGACAGTTTTTTTATACAATTTTAAAATGATTCAGTATATAGTAACAGTTACTCGCTGCTATTAGTAGCCTATACTAAATAAGTTAATATTTTAAGATATCGATCGAGTCGTCACTTCGTTACATTAATTAATAATAAGTATAAATCTTCCTTTATTGTCTTCAATCTTCACCATCAAAATAAAAGCTGGGAAAAAACAAACGTAAGAGTGTTGCAGCATAACAAGTGGTGGCAAAATTCATTCAAAATTTAAACGCTTTGGTTTAGCCATACATTAACTAAAAAGAATACAAATAACCAGGTTTAAAACCGTAATTCATTGAAAATATCATGAGTTTTGATAGCGAAATATAAGTTTATTAGGAAGCAAACATCTCTCTACGCCCGTATTCAAACAGTAATTTATGAAAACTTACATAAATTAAAATTTAAGTTTCCATGCAACGATTAAACGCATAGTCTTATAGACAAGACCGTTTGAAAGCCATCGATTATGGTAACGTAAAAAAATAGCATAATAGAAGTCAGTAAATAAAATAAAGGTTGCCCTATTTCAACTGTTTGATTACCCACGTAGAGAATAAAATACAATATCGTTGCCTTACGAAATAATACAAATCCATGATATGTACCTAAGTATACACAAATTATTCTCAATACGCAAATGATACAAATCAATAAATAGCATTTAATGACATCATAGTTACTTATATACACTTAAAATACTTTAGTACCCTTCGATTTAATGGATCTCTAAACTGGATAAACGATTGTTGATACGTGACTACTGTTTAATCAATAAGTGTACTGGTTCAATAAGTAAATCGCAACCATCGATATTTACAAAGTAGGTACTTATTTTTACGATTATTTTGCGGAACACGCATCAATTTCATAACTTTTTTCTAAATTTTTGCTTCAAATCACGAGAAATAGTGATCAAACCTACGATCCTGGCTATGTTAGGTGTTTGACTTCGATAAACCATGGAAATTCACTTTTATTCTAACAATAACGCTTCGTTTGGTTAGAAAAGAATCCATTTAAATGTTTATGAAAATAATTGGGACTTACAGTATATACAAAAATATCACATTACTTCGAGGCCGCAGCTTTACTTAGTCATTACTTCATTAGTCTTCCTAACTAATTAATCGGTTCCCTGGTTCGAAGCGTAAGCTTAGTCAGCAGGAAGTAGGGTTTAACTCTAAGTTTCGTGGAGTCTATTGACACTTCATGAATTTCAGATAGCTGAAAGCTTTTATTTCAAGCGCAAAATAGTTATTTGATCATGTCATGCAGACTTTATATCGCTTCCAATTTTCATGCCTTTCTCACACATAAGTATTTATGAAAGAATTTATAGACTAGGTATGTATGTGCCTTCTCATAGGCTTACTAAGTAGCAGCAGGTAATTCGAAGAGAGATTACTACAAAATCTACGATATCTACGTTCAAAGATTTTAAAAGCAGTAAAACGTCTAAAAAGCTGCAGCCTTGCGGATCGTGCAGCCATCGTTAATACAACGCTACACTAAAAATAAAAACTATTTGGCTTATCATCAAATAACTACGCGAAAGCGAGACAAAACTACAGGGCCCTGATTCTGCTAATTCACACAAGCAAAATTCAACATAGGATCACCTTTAGCATTACGCGAGCGTAAAATAATTACAAGACTTGTCAAGCTGAAGTTATTGCTCATAATTTTTTAATCATCTCTATAAAATACTTAATATCCATCGCGCCGGGTGGCACAGAACATAAAACAAAATGCTGCACAATTAGCAGATCAGAAATTGAGCGTAAGTATCATCGACAACGCATGCGAACATCACTCGGCAAAACTAATAATAACGGAACTCGGCGGGCGGTCCCAACCAAATATTAGCAGAACCGAGGTCCAGAAACACTCATCAGTCGTCAACAGCCGTGCGCCGGTTCACGGCACGTAAACTATCACATACAAAAATATAATGATTTGGGACGCGTTTATTGCTAAATTTAGGTACAGTCTTTGGTGGCGTCCGGCGAGGATCCCCCGGAGAGGTCGTCGAGGAAGTCGAAGTTGGCGACGGCGGCACGTTCGCGCTCTCCGTAGCGCGTGAAGAACCCGTCGCGGCCCAGGATGGAGGGGCGGCGCGCACGCCAGCCGCGCACCGCGCCCAGCCCTCGCGCGCGCAGCGCCGCCGCTGCGGCAACAACGCGCCCGTTAGCAACACCGCGCACTGCGAGCCCGCGCACTGCGAGCCCGCGCACTGCGAGCCCGCGCACTGCGAGCCCGCCCGCGCCCGCGCCCGCGCACTGCGAGCCCGCCCGCGCCCGCACCCGCGCCCGCGCCTACACACCGCCCTCTGACGAGACGAACACGCGTCACGCGCGCGTCTCCCCGCCACCAGTCCCCGCTCCCATTCCCAGACGCGTCAACACATCGCTCCCGAGTACTTGTTTACCGATAAGGAAGCCACGTGCACCGTGTATAAATATGAAATATAAATTGCAGTCAATTGTTATCGATAAAATGTTGTACAACACTAGTGCCTCCTATAAAATGTTGGATATAATTATTTATATAACTCGGGAGCGATACGTTTTGTCTACTCGTATCTTGATGAGGCGAGAGAGTGAGATGGTGCGAGTGAGTGAGAGCGGAAACGTGTGACGTGGCTGCACGTGTGGACAGAAAGAAAACATGAAAATGATAAAATTTTGAAAAAAGCCTTGAAAAACATTATGAATTTAAAAAAATGCTGTATTTTTGAATTCGATAAGTAAACTCTAGTAACAAAATGTTGTTGGTACAAGACTTTTTACAATTCGTTACGTCACAAAACTTACAAGCTGGTAGTATTACTTTAGAACAATATAATTTTTAGACAAATTTAAATATTGAAATAAAAAACGAATTTTAAAATAAACAAATCAGCGAGAGTGCGAGATTCTACTCAGAAAATTTGCAAAGGTTTGTGACCAAAACTTAACCAAACAAATAAAAAAAACACCACCAAAAGCTCCACTGGACTCTTACCACGACGTGCTTTTAGGTATTACGATCCAGTAAAAAAACTAGGTAGGTACCTACTCACAAACTGCAGATCTAAGTAGGTATATTGATAATCCGCATCATTTATATTTAATCAAGAAATAAAAGTACCCAGTACGACTTTTTCGATGCTAAATATCAACTTAGACCCACCATTTTGTGCTGACTACCTAGGTAGTCAGCACAAAATGGTGTTTTTTACTTAACCAGAATATTCTGTGGGATCACGACTAAGCATTTGACATAATACAGAATCTCCCTGTATCGTAGTTATCAGGAAACAGTACCACAACACTCAGAACCGAAACAAATAAATGCAGATCATGAAAATATTTGTTCCGTAGCGGGAATGGAACCGCGCCTCTAGCGTCTCTGCCAGTTCGCCCGCAAATTTAAGCACGTCACGGTAGGCGGGTTAATTAGTGACATACCAAAGGTCCGAGTTCACCGACACAATAACGCGTGGTTAGGTCCTTAACACATGTCTTCATAAGAATCAGTCATCATAATCAATGGTTAGACTTGACCGTCCGTTTATTTTGGTGAACTCAAGCCTTTGGGAACCGAATGAATTCAGAATTTGAGTGATGGGATGGATGGTGTTAACATAAACAAACAAAATAACAACATAAAACCCCAGATTAAAATTCACATCAACACAAAAACAAGTAATACAAACGTCCTAATTGCGCTCTAGTTTATTATAAAACTGTATGAAACCGTTAGGTTTAGGCGAGGCACGGACGCGGCGCGACAAAGTATCTATCTAGATAACTGCATCGTCGGATGATAGAAAACCAACCCTGTGCGCGTCCGCTGCGTTAAGCAGGGCACGTGCTCGTGTCGTGTAAAGGGGGCACACGCGAATTTCGCGTGTCAGTTCTTACTACTTATTTGACGTGCTTTGTACTTTGTGTCGTCGTATTACTGGATGATGTAACAGGCAAAACGATGACGATAACATAGCCTATCCTATCCTAAGTTTGTGAGGATGGATGTTTGTTACTCTTTCACGCAAAAACTACTGAACGGATTTTGACGAAACTTTACAGTAATATAGCTTATACATCAGAATAACACATAGGCTACTTTTTATCCAGGTACCACGCGGGCGAAGCCGTGGGCAGAAGCTAGTAGCCAATAAGCCCGTTTATCGCCTTGAGATCGTTATGCAGAGGATTTGTATCCAAGTTTTCGAAGATGATGGATGCTGAGAGAAATTTTCTTACATTTGAATGTGTATAAAACAACAAACGGGCTTATTGGCCGTAGGCTTTGTTGACCACGTCGTCATGTTGCCAGTTATTAAAATCCATTAATATGACGATAGAAGGTGTACCTTAACGCGCATATGGTGCTGTATGAAAAAAACAGACACGAGACACGCGCGCGCCTCACGCTTAACGAAGTGGATGGCCTGACATTTCCCATCACCTCTGACACAGGACAGAGCTATCCATGAGCAGCATGACCACAAGGAATTATTTTGATCCTTGAAATCAAACCAGTCGCAGCAATTTGGCCATAAAATGTTTTCGTCCATTTTGCAGAAATTTCGTGTTAGCTACGTATAGCTAATACAAAGAAACTTCAGAAAAATACACCAAAACTGATACTTGCTTAATGTATTTTCAGTTATTTAATTCCACTTAGACATAATAGTCAGCTTAGTATGTCTACAATAAATCACCAATCGTATTTACCTGTCTTCTGCCTCCGTGATCGGTGCAAGCGATGGAGCCTCGAGTAGGGTGGTGGTGGCGGCTCCGCGGGCGAAGAACTGCATGATGATGGAGAGGAATCGCTGGATGCCAGCATCACGTCGAGGAGGTTTGCGCGCGCCTGGAACCATCGAGTTACGGGGTGAGAAACTATCGCAAATATTATACCAAAAGACCAAATTATATATTTTTTTAACAATTTATTTTATACCTTTTATAAAAAGAGACTTAGGTGGACTTAATGTTAAAGTATTTTCTACCAGCAAACCTAATTTGTTGAGATTTCCGCTTAAGATTGATTAATTTGTGCTACAATTTTTATCTTATTCAATTCCAATAAGTGGCGATGGGCTTGCAACCTGTCACGAAGACTGAACTTCTTGCAAAACGAGAGCACGTGCCAAATGTAATGTTTGGATATGCCTCAGACTACTCTTTACTTGGTCTCCTCAAAAGTCTACGCATTGACTATGTATGTGAGAATGTCCATCATGAAGAACACAGTCACGAGCAAATTTTTTTTCATTTTAAAAAAAATTAATAACTTCCTTTACAACTCAAAAAGATATGATCACATACAATTATTGTTGTACGTGATCACATCTTTCTGTGAAGAATCTAAGAAGGTACGTACCTTTTAGTACGTACCTTCTCAGATTATAAAAAAAAAATACTTCGTAATTACTTACTGTTCTCAAAAATTTACGTATGCTCCAAGGCGAGTGTAATCTTAAAAGAGATATCAACATTTGTGAGGCTGAAGATGTGTTCATGTTAAACAAGGCGAGCAAAGCGAGTTGCTTACTTTGGGGCTAGATGATAAGTGTGAAAATATCCAGCATTTTATTTATAAGTATTTCAGTTAGTGAAAACAGTGAAAAGATATCCGTACACATACAACTTTTATGTAAAACTAGCCTCTGTCCACGGCTTCGCCCGCGTGTACCCGGATAAAAAGTAGCCTATATGTTATTCTGATGTATAAGCTATATTACTGTAAAGTTTCATCAAAATCTGTTCAGTAGTTATTGCGTGAAAGAGTAACAAACATCTATCCTCACAAACTTTCGCATTTATAAAAGTATTAGGAAGTAGGATATCAATTATACATATATTATAAGTACCTTAGGGTCACTGAAGTCAATATCCTTTTCCACGTGGACCCACCCCGTGGGACCCCACAGCGCGTTATCCTTGTGCCCGTTGCTTTTCTCACCATCACTCTTCACTTCAGCAGTTCCCGCGTCGTTTTGTCGTATCATCCTGCGAATTCAACAATATTCTTATCTATTTTACCTTAATATCGCACTATCTGTTCGATAAGCGCGATTGGTTCTAGGAAAATGTGTTCTTAGAAAACGTAGTGGAACTAAAATTAACAGTGTTGCCAGCGGGATACAGCAAAAGTAACCTAAAATAGATAAAAAAGTAACCTTTTGGTGTGAAAAGTAACCTTTCTTATTTTTTCCCCTATAATAAGATACTCAAAGTTGATAGACAGATGTTGGTTGTATTAACTTACAAAAAAATATGATAATTTAGTAGTGTTTTCCATCTTAAGTTGCTATTCACGATTTATCTTTTTATAAACCATTTATCTTTTCTATTTTTTGCCAGCATTGCAAAAAATATGCAACAAAGAGCGCTACTACGTTCTGTTTAAATTTATATTCAAATAATAAATTAATACCTACCTATGAATTCTACAAATTTCAAAGTATCACCTAAAAGTAACCTTTTGAGTTGTGTTGTGACGTAGTTAAAATCACCTAAAAGGTTACAAAAGTAACCGCTAGGTAACGCTGTAACGCATAGCTGTAGTAGGCAACGCTGAAAATTAATGTTGCGTTATCCTTGAGAAGTAGACATTGAAACAATTATGCGAGATTCGATCAAGAAGTTAACCAATATTTCAGCCATATTTAATGGATGGAACCTTAAAGAAAATGCATGTATACGGTCCGTGAAGTCTAGGCAATAAATTATCCTTAGCCCAACGCAAAATTCGCTGCCAGAAATTATTGATACCTAATATCAATCGATCAAAAGAGCATTTTAAGCATATCAGTTAAGAAAACAGTTATGAGCCCCTTTAATGTTACAATTCTGGCGGCAACCTCACCTCACCTTCCTTCGCTCGGAATGAAAACGTTGTTTGAGGATCTCACCTGTTCAGCTCCTCGATGACATCTTTGGAAGTGGCTGCCTCATGGAAGCTCAGTTTGTGCTCTTGTTTCACTATAATGGACTCAGGCGCAGCTTGAACCTTCTTCTCTGCTACCGGTATCTTAGATCTGACCCTATTTGGAGACGATGGTGGTCGTTTGCCTCCTAAAAGTTTAGGGATGCGGCTTTTATCACTTCTTAATTTGACATCATTCTTATTGGTTACTATCACAGTTTCAGCCGTTGAAGTGCTCGTGGTATTCGATTCAGTCATTTGTGGGGAAGCTTCTGGGGATGACCCTTCTTCTTCTTCTGGAACGGTGACTAAGGCGGCCGTGCTACGTCGGCATGCACTCAAAACCTCTTCGACTAAAGATATATCTGCTTCACCGCTTGGGAACGTGAAGCTAGATGACTTTGTTAGCGTTTCTTCGACCGTGATTGGAACGATTGCTACTTTATTGAGCATGATGTTGACTGTATTCTCTTTCAAAGCAGAGTGCTCGCGACTAGATTCTATTTCTATTTTGTCTTCTTTCATTTGTAGAGGTATATCTTCTATAACAACCGTACTGGTCACATCTATGCATTTATTGATATCATTCTTTCTTTGAACTTTGCTAAGACTAAGCTGTTCGTCTAATTCATTTTCAGCGTTCTCAACCCGCGATAGGTCTTCACAGAACCCTTCTGATTCAACGTATGGGTCTTCGCGTTCGATAAACCTAGGAGTCGATTTCGGCTCGGACACAATATCACAAAACGCGATTCTGGGTCGGTCTGAAATAACGTCACAAGAATCATTTTCCGAAAAGCTTCCAAAGGAATCTGGTCGTTGCCTGTCTTCGGAGACTTCACTTCTAGGACCAATGGAATCATCATCGAAGTCTGCGGTTGCATATGGAGGCGGCAGTTCTCTTATTTCTGACACTGGCCTTGATGACATGGAGTCAGACTCTTCTCTATCACGACAGTACTTCTGCTGCTCTGCAATAAAGTGCAAGACATTTTGTAACGCGTGCTCTCGGTCTTGAAAAGGCATTGCTTGAACATCATGAATTCTTAGATGATTACTCGCATCAGCTGAGGCTATCCCTCTGGACGAATTGGAAGCTAAGCTCTTTGTGCTTTCGTATTTCACTAGGCGATAGAAATCCCTTGTGAAGTCTAAGCCAACCGCACAATCGCCATCTTCACTCAAAGCTGTACTTGATCTTTTGTCAGGAACGTCTGATGTGCTCGACCAAGAACCGCCAGGAGAATGCGTGCTTCTGCACTCCCATTGTTTTTCTGAGCTTTCAACATCCTCACTTATTCGGCACTCATCTATTTCTACATTAGCAAAACCACAATCATTCCAAAGGCAGTCTCCTACATCCTCTTCTAACTCGCATCCGTCATCTTCTCTGATACTTGGCAATGTGGAAAGCGATATTTGACCGGGAGTTGTTGTTTCTGCGAATGGCGATTGTCTATCTCTGAGATCTTCGCATGATAATGATAAGCTCCAGTCCTCGAGTTCCGCTCTGTCGTATTCTAAGTCCGCTATATCGCGGTGCCTTTGCTGTAATGCTGATCTGGCTTCGTCTAGTTCCAACCAGTGTTGTATGTAGTCTGCGTCGTACTGCGAGCCATCAGCACGGTCATCTAACGTGCTACCCCAGGACACCCTTTCTGAACTAGTAGTTGATGCTATGTGTCTTCGTAGCGGTCTTTCTGGAGCAGGTTTGAGATCTAAGACTAGGACGCCTGAACTAGGAGTGGGACTGTCTAGGCAGCTGCTTGGACAGGTCGTGCCAGTGAGGAGTTTGAGGCATAGATGAGAGTCTGAGAAGCTGCGCACGACGTGTTGGAATGGTAAGATTGGTCTGGATGGTGGGTAGCTGCCTCTGACGCCAGCGAACGCTACACCTGTAGAGATAATATATATTATCCATGAGCTCATCTACAAACTCCCAAAAAAATCTCGTCACTACAACAAATATGTCTTAAATACAAAATTTTGGCGAAACGACTGCTAAGCCTGGTCAAAAATTGGTCACCTGGCCTTTAAGCTACATACAAACATGCATATTTTGACGCCTGCTTCCTGAAGGTAAGCAGATATCATGGTTGCTACTCAATCTTCACTCTTATTACATTCTTCGTACTCACATGCTATTCAGAAAATTTACCTATCGGAAAGTAGATGTAGTCCGCTTCCGCCAGAAGTCTGGCATGACGCCTGGACTCTCTAGGATTGATAGATACGATAGTCTGGTTATCAGTCTCATCAGACGCTTCATTAAGGTCAGGTAAGGCTCTGTCGGCTGCGTGGTCGCTTTGCCGGGATGCGTCTGCTTGCACGTCACTTGACATGGTAGAATAGCCTTCGTCTTTGGCGCCACTTTCGGGAGATTCAGCGCCGGCCTCGCATGCCTCACCGCTTTCTTCCTCTGTTACTTTCTCCTCACTTGCACCTGGAAATTTTGTAGGGTCAATATCAGATTGATATTGTATCGTTTGTTTGTATATCTTTTAATTTATCTTTTTTATTTATCATTTTTATTATGTATTCCTATAGAGTAATAAAAGGAGACTCCGAACCCTGTATGCACTAGGTATAAGTCACAAAAATAATTTATTTTGTATTTTTTTATATTCGTCTAAGACCTGATGGCTTACCCCGCTTAGGGTCAGTGCATGGCTGCGGCACGCTGAGACTGAGGGTTGCGGGGCGCGTAGGCGCTGCCCATAACGTTGGATCTACTGCGGATAGGGCACGTGCCAGATTTGCTGGGGTCACTTCTAAGCCCTGAAAATTATGAAGTATTTTTGCAGTTATCGCTGAACAGAAAGAGATTAACAGATGACTCTGACTAGCAGAAGTTTAAACGGTTGGCTTTTATTGAGGAGCATACCTTGAGCTCAGTCCAGATGTCAGCCAGAATCTGGTGCCGCCGCTTGTCGTCGTGGCTGAAGGCGTGCGGCTGGGGTGCGGGCGCAGAGGGGGGAGGTGAGTCGCGGAACGAGACCAGCGAGCCGCAAGACCCCACGTCTACTAGGTGCACTGGAATCATACACACATAATGGTCAAATATCTGGCAAGTAAGCAACGTTTATTTGTTGTGTCACTTATCTCTAAGTGAGAGTTAGGTATTCTGATTTAGGTCTGTCATCAACCTGGTAGTTATAGTGGCTAAATGGGTAAATGGCAACCAAAGTTAAAGAACCGCCTCTTAGAAGCTCCTTAAGAAGACACCAAATAGTAAGTAGGTACTCTGATGTAGGTAGCTGAGTATCAATCGCTCCAGTTTTTTACATGATAGCTCGAATAATCATTCAGTACTTTACATTTGCGTGAAGCGAATTGCTGAGTTTCAGCCTGAGAGAATGAGTTAGCATTTTGCGATTTCATAGGTGAGTGAAGCAAGTCGCAAAAATCAAGAGCCTAGCTGGCTCTTGCATCCTTGCAAGAAGCATCCGGTAGAAAAACAAAGAAGCTTAAACTCAGTGGCGATTTTACGCATGGCATACTGGTGATAGTGTTACCTTGGAGATCCTTAGGTGTGTGTGGAGTGACGGGTGTGTGCGGGGTGGCGGGCGAGGGTCGTGGAACTGGCCGGAGTTGCCGCACCAGCAGGGCGCTGAGGGCTCTGTTTTGAGCCTCCAGCTCGCGAACGCGAGCTCGAGCGCATCCTAATTCTTCACGTACATTCTGCAATTAAAAAATGTATATTGAAGACTTGTTTTATACCTACCACTAGAGTGGCAAACAAGCATATCGGCCCATCTGTTGGTACGCGGTTACCGTAACCTATGGACACTTGGAACACCATAGAGTTATCAAACGCGCGTGAAAAGTCTCGTGTGCCTGTCCAAATCGGAGCACAGCAATGCAAACATTACTGCATGGCGGCAGAAATATATATATGGTGGTAGTACTTCTCTGGATGAGCTCTTCACGGGCAGCTCTACTACTTACTCCGTAGCTAAACTATTCTGAACGGAGTTAAGGCTTGTATGGAAATCTATACTTATATTATAAAGAGAAAAAATTGTTTTGTTTGTTTGTTTGTATCGAATAGGCTCCGAGACTACTGGACCGATTTTCACCATTTTTTCACGAATAGAAAGCTAAATTATGAGGAAGTAACATAGGCTATAATTTATTTTCAAAACAAATAGAGATCCTTAAGAAAATTGCAATAATGTAACCCAAAGTAGCAAAATTTTGCCTATAAAATTTATTATTTGGCGTGCGCTGAGAAAACTATTGATGATATATAAAAATGATGTGCTACATGATTTAAGTACTCATTATTATCTACAAAAAAAGTCCGTGAGGGAATATATCTTACTATCATAGTTAAGTCACAATAGCAGCTTTTGTGTTCTAAAATTTAATTAGGTCGCCGATATTCCCACCGAATCGAAACTTACGTGGGTAAAACCGCGGGGCGCAACTAGCATTAAATAATACGAGCAGATCGGAAGAGCTTCTTCATTCTACTGCCGAAGCACAGACCGTTCTTTCTTACAGTTTCTCGTAGTTCAATACGTTTGATAACCTGAAATATCATCTAGTGAAAGTACTTAATTACAATAAAGCAAACAGGAAGCAATGAGAAGCAGCATTGCAAGCAAGCCGACACGTAACTATGTAATAATTCTAGAAATCGCGCCGTCCTGTGACTGTTCATTTGTTATTTAAATGTAATTCATTAACTACCTCTAGCGTCTTGCAGACAGAGAATCTCATAAGAAAATGCAACTTAAAACTTTACCCTATCTATCCGTATCTCCCTCGTGATTCTAAGAAAACGCGTACATTTTAATTATGCTTCATTAAATAAATTAAATTCGAGGTAATTGACGGGCCGTAATTGTAAGGGGGTAAATATAGCGTAGGCTGGCAAGACATAGCACTCAGTGTTGCCAAATTTGGAGAGATACGTCCCAGTTTGTTTATTTAAAGATTTCTAGTGAAGTTAGAAGTGAAGAGTGAATTTTAATTGAATAAAGCGTAAATTGAATTAATTAAGCCAAATGTAAATTGAAGTGGCTTTTCGGTCAGAGGTCTTGTACTTGGAAAGTTGAAGGCACACACAAATTAATCTAAAATCTTACTTAATAAAAATCTCGGCAAAATAACTTTTATTCTTCATAATTTGTTTACCTAAATGAAAAAAACAGTTTTAGATAATAGGGGAAGGTGGTAAATTAAATATTTTTATGAGCACCTATGTCAATGCGACTCTTATATCCCAACAAACTACTACGCTAAAAGTTATATAAAAATCATTTCCCACACATCATCCTGTCTCTAATTAATTGAGATAATTTAGCATGATCACACATGGCGTCTTAATTTTCAATATAATTTGGTACCGCCTCGCATTCGCATATTGAGTAATATTATGGAGTACTTACCGGGTTTCAAAGGATGAACATCCATCTAGAGTTAAGTATTGAGGAGACGTTGATTGGTTTGCGATAATTATGGAGGAGGATGGATAATGGTGCTTTGGAACGGATTAAGTTACATTCTTGGTATTTTGAAAGTTGTTAAATGTGAGGAACTCTGAATATTATATATAGAGGTATTAAACAAAACTTACTCAAGGTAGGGTTGATTTATATTTAGATTATAATTAGTTTCTTCCGATTCCTTACGGTACTTGAATATCACTCGTTTCTACGTACTTATATTTCAGCTTATTGTTGTTTTGGGCTTAAATTCGTTGTAAATTAGCAAAAAGATATTGAAACTTTCGGAAACAACCGCCCTTGTCTCTACCAGGCGGCACCATCTTTACTAGGCATCGAAAACTTTGTAATTTCGCGCTAAAACTAAAACAACATGGCGGCCCAAAACTGGGATTTAAACGCGAACGGTCGCGTTATCGGCCAGATTACGCACAGATTATAGTGGGCCAGGGTTTCTGAAATTATTACTGTGCCAGCTAAGGCCGAAATGTCCCATTTCGTGCGATTTATGTGCGAATGTAGCGCCGCATAATCCGCGCCGGGAAACGGGACTGCCATAATTATGAGAAAACAATTTCCGGGATGCATCTTAATGCTCCGCCTGGATTAAGAGCTACAGACGGACATTCCAGAGTTTTTTATGGGATTAGCAGTTAGCCACTGTAAATTTTGTGGGAGTTTAATCTCCGGTGTTCAGGAGTGCAGCCAACAGCGAGAGTAATATTTTGTCATAACGATATAATTTATTGCAGTACAGTTTCTTTTTAAAATAACCCCAGATTTTGTGTAACTCCTTTGATCTGCCTACCTCCTCAAATTTATTAGTTTTATTTATAGGTTTGATTTTATAAACACTATTCCGCGTTTATGTACTGCCTAGTATGTACTGGGGAATCACCTATCTGTTGCGTCTGCGTCGTCAAATATCTCCACCTGTCGCTGGCTGCACAAAACTGGACGACTGGAGTAAAGTGTTATAAGAGACAATGCAATGCTGTTGGTACCTTCTGCGTGAGCAACGCTCGCACGACCTGCTGCGCCACGTCATCAAGCCTCCTCTCATGATCGCCAGCCAGGCCAGCAGAGAGTGACGTCAGCTGGCCTCGAAGCCGCTCGTTCTCCGCACTCAACGTTGTCACCTGGCTTTGGTACTGTGCCGCCGACGCCTGGAAAAGACGAGAACTTCATGCTTTGCGAAGCGAAACTAGTCTAATGAGCTGCAAGGTTGGGGCTGACGAATTAAGTTATTTCCTGGTGCTTTAAAAATAGTCGAATAACAGGAAGTACAGATTATTTCCATTCCATATTTCATTCACGTCACAGACGCGGCTGTCATCAAAAGCTTCATTGAAAAAACCCTAAACAGGGCGCATCATTCACACTCATAATTAAGCGACCGCCCTCAGTTTCAGTACAAATAAACCAGTGTAAATTGACCTACTTTACTTTACTACGAGAAGGATAATCCATTCCACGTCAGAGGTCTACCCATATTTGCGCCGTTTCTACTTAACCTTTTAATTAGTCCTGGCCATTTACGCTCTTAAACTCTATACTTTAGAGTCGAGCGCGGGGTCGATAGAAAAATTGAGTTTATAAGTAATCAAGTAGGGATCAACACAAAGAGACGTGTTTGTCCGTCTGTCTGAAACAACACTCAATTGATACGGCGCGGCAGGGGAGGGTCCGCGTTTAATTAGAACGTGCTTTTGCAGGTGGAGCGGGGCGATTGGATCGGAAACCGATGATTTTTTATTTTTATTTTGACGATAACGCAGCGATGACGGTTATTTGTATCGTTTTGAATTTGGTGAAGTAAACATTTTGAAAACGATTACTACAGCATATCGACCAGGAGTTTATAGTCATCAACCCTATCAATCGAATACCAGGGATAAATAAATGTAATCGAATCATACATTTATTTGGACTATTTGGACTTGTAACTATGGACTTATTAATAAATAATTTGTATTTGTACCCGATCTAGACCGTCCGGTCTTGGTACTCGAGTGATACCCTATCACTCGGCGACTGTGAACTCACGGTCTAGTAGATAGATATTTGTCGAAAAAGCACCTTGTCAGATACTTAAGTTTCTTCGACCATTAAAATGCACGAGGCATCTATATACCTATAGCTAAATATCAATTTTGAAATCAGTTATTACCTACCAACCAGGATCAGGTTTTTCATAGTTTTTTTTATATATTTAGTATACGGCCTGGATGCACGTTCTTGCATCCATTATCTTTGTTCCACGGCTTGTTACTGTTTATCTGATCAAATACTCCTATGCATATATGCATAAACAAAAAAACATTCAACAGAAATAGACATATTTCTGAAACTCGGAACAAATATCTGCAGAACACGCAAACATTTGTGCCGCTGCAAGAAACGAACTCACACCTCTACCGTCGCAGTCGGCTCCTCGCACAACCCGCCATCGAAGTCATCAATAAGCCTCTTCTTTATTTTACACGCATTAAACTCCCTTTTATTTCGTATCAGTGAACACCGTTCATTCGATAACTACCTATCTTCTCATAAATTGCAATTCGCAACTTCTCGCGAGTTGAACTCTTTCCCCCGAAATACTCTAATGAAAATGGTATTTTAATTTCCCACCCTAATTAAAATTCGTGATTGACGCGAGATCTGATACCCACAACAATATTTAATTATTTACCCGACTATCTCTCGTTTAATATAATGTAATTTGAATTTCTCGTTTCGCAAAACCGCAGATGTTGGGAACCACATAATTGAAATGAAAAGTGGTTTTCGAATCGAATTCCAGATGAATGGCAAAACAGAATGATAGACATTGAGGAACGAGTGGTGCCTAAAAGGTGTACTTAGTCCCGATAAAAGGATAAGATTGCCCTTAAGGCACTTAGAGGAATATATTTTCATTTTCTGACAGATTACGATAACCTAGGTTATCGTTACCTAGAATCACAAACATTTGCAAACATTTTCAAATTCAAAGAAATATTTTTCTCTAATATTGGAATCTGAATATTTATGTTCTATACATATCATCTGAAATAAAATTTAGAACCACTAAAATTGGTGTTTGTTCAATGGTAATTCGTAGATGGTAGAGCTTTGTCGTGATAGTCTATGCTCGTAACTTGCTTCTAGACATAAAGCAGATTGCAGTAGCTTGATACGGTCCCTTGTATCAGCTTATTTGTGTTATATGTACTTAATTTAACTGTGCTTTTGACGGCCAGGTTGTAAACTGAGCTGTAAACTGAAGATTTGCCATCACTTTTATTATTTGA
Source organism: Perizoma flavofasciatum (assembly GCA_958496245.1). NCBI lineage: Eukaryota > Metazoa > Arthropoda > Insecta > Lepidoptera > Geometridae > Perizoma > Perizoma flavofasciatum. Next base: position 2,372,278 of record OY292425.1, on the reverse strand, counting down.
ATATCAGACGTCTAGACGTACCACGCCAAGCAGTTCGAAGCTTATTCTGCTGGGAGTTTACGACGATAACTTACTGATAGAGGAATTTATACGTTCATTAAATTAATTACTAGTTTATACTATGTATTCTGAACTTTATTAAAATTCTTTATTGTACACAGAAATATAAAACAAAATATTAGGTGAGGCATGTACAAAGGCGAGCTTAACCCTAAAAAGAGTTTTCTTCCAGCAAACCTTTGAGAAGAGATAGAGAAGTGATTAAGTTGGTAGGTGTACAAAGTCAAGAAATATTATTAAAATACCACTATATTTTAATAAACTACATATTATACACTACTTGAACTACCTATGAATACACATACACCGAAAATATATACATCATATTAATAGATAAATACAAATAATATATTTAATACATAATGTACCTAACCTAAGCATATTACACAGATAGATAATGCTCTTTCACTTTAGATTTAAAAATGTTTAGCGTTGGACTGGCTCGGATTGCATGAGGGAGAGATTTTCATAGTTTAACAGCATGTACTGTGAAGGAACCACCATAACAGCTGGAAGAGTGAGAAGGGGTCCTGAGAAGAAGAAATGAAGCTGACCTGCATGGCTTTCCACGAGGGACAAGGTAGTCGAAGCGCTCACGGAGGTAAGAAGGGGAAAGGGGATTGTGAACTTTATTAATTACTTATGTATCAAATTTTTGGACGTGTAACAATAAAATTATCTGTTGTGTAGGAGGAAGTATTACCTATGTCTGCCACAAAACAGCAATGCTCGCATTGCTGTGTTCGCATTGGGTATCGGTGCCGGTGAAATAATAAGCACATTAAACTTTTCACCCGTTATGTCTCAGGGTTGGCAAAGCGCGGGTGATACCTCTGGTCTTGCAAGCGTCAATAGGTTACGATAACCGCTTGCTTGGTGGGCCGTATGCTTGTTTGTAACTTTAGTTGTATAAACAAACTATGAACTATTTGAGAGGCCAAAAACCACTTCAAAATCTCAGACGGCTAGACAATAAAATTATACCAGATATTTACCTACGTTATGTTATCGTAGACCTCTACGGCGCGGCGTAGCAAAGTAATGGTCATAATACTATTTTCCTAGTTATAAAAAAAATTGTCGGTACCTTATACCGAACCGATTCACGAAGGACTATCATGCTTCGTGTACAGGGTTACTTATATAACCCAGAGATGGCGCTAGTGAGGCGTTATGATTCGACTAAAAGCAATTTTCACGCCTATAAGTAATTAAGCCATCAAAATTCGTACAATCATAAGATTAATGAACACTCTGGAAGTCTTATAATGATTGCAACAGAAGCTTAGCGTAGTAGGAATACAGTCTACTTTGTCAACTTTTCAGGCGAGGCATTGTTTTGAAATTTCGTGCATATAGGGAAAACATTGGGCTTTCAGCAGTGATTACATTAGCAGCAATAAGTACAATTGAACTGCGTGTGCCATTAATCATGACCTGCAGTAGACATCATTAGCTTTGTACGTTTGTACGGTCACGCGTGGCGGATTGGGGTGCGGACGATGGGAGGATTTTTTTTTTACAAAACATCTACCTATAGTTGCTCCATGGGCAAGGTTTGCCCTATGTTTTTGTTACGTAGGTAATAGGAAAAAATACTATATATATAACTCTTTATTGCTTACACCAGATTAAATATGCACTCTACTTACATAAGATCTTATAAACTAGGTTGTGGTGATACAATGGGTGAACTTATCGCTAAGATTGATCTGTTCCAGACAACCTTTGTATTTACTTGATTTAAAAGAATGCGAAGAGAGATTATAGCTTCACCAATCATAATTGTATTTGTGAGACTAGTTACGCATACCAAAGTGATAGGTTTTTATAAAACGAATAAATTTGTTGGAGATTTCAGGGATCATACCTTCATTTATTAAAATGTGAATTTAGCTTTGAAAAACAGTCTTCATTTAATATGTTTATGTATCTGCCTAATAAAAGCGTCAATAATGCAATAGGTACATCTGAAGCAGCTGGTAATAGACGGAAGTCCTTCCAATTTGGGTGGATTATCTTATCGAGGAGTTAAGGCTCAGTTCGGATCGAGAATAGCAATAACCGCCAAAGGGTAGAGTGTTTCCATTTGCATAGTAGAAAAGAGAAAGTAATCATAAATTTATGAGGCCTTGTGCTGCAAGAATTACCAAAAAAAAACAGATATTTCAGAAAGGAAAGAAATTGTGTAATGGAAAAAGCGAGCTACAGTAAAACAATAGAACGAAATCACGACTATCAAAGTAATTAAAAGAAAAATATTTTTTTTATAAATTACTAACTTCTGCCCACGGCTTTGCCCGCGTGGTACCCGGATAAAAAGTAGCCTATATGTTATACTGGTGATTCATCAAAATCCGTTCAGTAGTTCTTGCGTGAAAGAGGAACAAACATCCATCCTAACAAACTTTCATGTTTATAATATTAGTAGGATAGGATTATGTATTGTTGCGCCCCTAATTTCATTTGGCGATAAAACCTATCAAAGAAACATCCTCGAAATCTTACAAACGATTGCAAAAATATCGTTATAAGCCGTTTTATATTTTTTTTACAAATACACACACAATCAACTTCTTACCTCAAACTAATATACGGGCTGCTTTCGTCAACCAAAAAGTCAAGAACTTAACTTTATAAGCTGAAAATAGAGAGAAAGATATTAACAAATTTATCCAGATATATCGGCTGTGTTAAAGTCCAAATCGACATCGAGAGCACGCACGTTTAAAAATCGTATCGTGCCCAACAGTGGACACACTCTAATTGGTTTCGTTAGCACAACTATGCCGCAAGCCCGAAGCCGTATGCGGTAACGTAATTATAAAGATACTCTTCTCCGGTGATTAATATTTTGGTCCGTTTGCAGTTTAAAATGTTACGAATTACAGCAATGCCGCTCTGGGAGATTTGGTTCTAAATTATATTGTGTGTGAATTTGTTTCTAAATACATTTCAATTATTTTTTCTTTAGATTTCCAGGTAATGCAGCCTGCTTAAGTCTAATGCCCCTATTCCTAGCCATTAAATAACTAAACAGCAGCTTCATTGGTTGGCGAGACTGAAAAACCTTTTTACTTCCTACAGACAAACCTTCTAATTTTAATACCATTCATAATTCTTGTGCCTAGGCCAGGTGTATTTGTTTAAGTGTAAGTTAATAAATGCCCTTTAAATTATTTATTTAAAATCTGCTTGAAGACTTTGCTTGAAGACTTTTAATATCCTGATCACAATAATCAGGATGCCACGAACTTTTCAAGTGTCTGTGATTGTGGTGCATTACATTGTAGCAATACTAGTGAAAACCTACAAACAAGCAAACCGTATAACACGCAAACACAATTAGTGCGCGAGTGTAAATTTGACATGCGCGCGGTGCCGCGGTGGCCCAGCAGGGGCAACAGATACGATGCACCCCATACCCGGTGTGATAGAGACGTGGAAATGCTAATAGGTATATCGATAACATTTATTATTGAATTTGATTGTAAAAAAATCGACCATAAATGATTCACAAGTGAGATCTACATTGGTTTCCACGTTAAACGAATGCTATCTAGAAGATAACACATAAGTTCGCCTATGTTCAGTACTTACAAAGAAGTAATTTTAGTTGTGCAATAAAGAGTTTTCTATCTATCAACGGTATAGAATCCGAAGCGTGGAAGCGCTCAGTTCCAAATGCCTTTACCGTTCACCTATCATAATGGTGACCTGGCGGAAAGATACCAACCCGCTTTAAAAAAAGTACTTAAAAAGAGCCCTTCAGAGCAGGCAACGTATCAGCAATGGCCCAGGTCTTACAGATGCCAATAGACGAAGGCGCTTTACATCAGTTAGGCCGTTTGCCTTTATGCCGCGACATAAGATTTTTTAAAAAAGAACGACTATGCCAGCTATGCTACGAGCATAAGCCGATTATACAAAAGTAACCACTTAAATTATAAAAGTGAAAACTACGAGTCACCATCAACCTCATGAAAACTATCGATTTCCATGTCCCAACTCTACAGAGTGCCCTCTGTAACTGCGCCCTTGCACTTCGGAAGGGTGAAGCTGAATTATTGTTTAGAGGGGCGCGGGGCGGCCTTTTAAACCGGGAAACCCCAGCCATTGTGCATAGCCGATTTCCCGCTATCCGCCATTTTAATGTCCTTCGTCTGTCGATGTGTGGGTTTGACGTTGCAAGTTATGGGTGATGGCGACTTCGTATTCCGTTAATGTGGTCATCACGCTTTGCTAAAATGCCGAATACAAACAATTGGATCCATTTGATTTTGTTTGAATGATTGGAGTCGTTAGCCGTCTGGACGGTACCCTGACTTCCGATCCGGTCGTGGGTTCAAACCTTGTCATGCACCGATGGAGTGCACATTAATGCAAATCTTACTACTATTATAAACGCGAAAGTTTGTGAGGATGGATGTTTGCTACTCTTTCACGTAAAAACTACTGAACGGATTTTGATGAAACTTTACAGTTATATAGCTTATACATCAGAATAACATGTAGGATACTTTTTATGAGGGTATCACGCAGACGAAACTGTAGGCAAAAGCTAGTAGAAGAAAACATCATATGGGAACTGGTATGGTCTAGGACTAAAAATTCCATGCGCCATCGGTTACTGTTCCAATAGACACATGATAACATGCTTAGATTGACTACTGTAACCTGACTGATATCCTAACGCATCTACGTACTGATTATAGATCACAGTATGGTCATCACAAGGATTAGAGCCGTAAGCGAATTTGGTTTTAGTTTGCTGCTTTAAAGACATATGATACTTTTGAACTGACCTTAGCCTAGGGCCTATTTTACAGTATTATGATGAGTTCATTCGGTTCAAAGCTTATATTCACAATTCAAATTATTCTGGCCAGGGTAGGCTTACTTCTGGATGACCTTGAACAGACTAAAAACAATGGTCTATCTCTGCAGGCGTAACCAGCGGGCAACGAACGAAACGCAGTGCGATTGGGCAGCCAAACGGTAGACCATGCCACACGTATTTGCTTGCCCATCCTGCCCCAGCTTCTGTACCATGCACCTTATGGTCTCAGATAACGCAGTGGATCTAACCAGTTATTGGTCGAAGTAAATCGGAACACAATCTACGTTGTAAAAGCAATGCCTATCACACGACCCACCTCCACATTTTGACTGTGTTTAATATTTTTCGGATGGAAGCTACCTACGAGTATATAGGTACCCACACAATGCAACGTGCGTGTGTGCAATCGTCATACGGTTTGTATGGCTTTTATTACTGTTCCGAGTATTTTCCTATTGTTGTCATGTTGTCGGCCCTAAGCACAAAGGGTAACCCTTCGGTGAAAAGCCTAACTGTAAGAGTAGCAGGTAATTCAGGGGAAGTTTTTTAATGTTACCTTTGATTTTTACAAGAAAATATAACGTTCGTGACTTCTGAATTTAACTTCACAAGCCCGTAAATCTACTCCAAAAGTTATATGTTATAAATACGTTATAAAGTAAAAATTACTAACATCTCTAAGTAGAAACAAAATATTATAGTCTGGAAATTAAATAAGTAATAACCTACATAAGGTGATTTTAAGAATGTAAGTCCATCCAAAGCGCGTCAAGAAGGAATCGCTTTAAGATCCACGTTATCTATTGTTAATTTCTCTGTTACCGTACTTTTGGTAATAGACAGTACATAACTACAAAGAATTTTGTATCAGTCTATCTTCAGTGACTACAATAACTTAGAACTGTGCTGTGTAACAAAGTTCGGCATTAGGGAAAAACTGACGTTTTCCTCAACTAAGTTTTGATGGAGTCATTTCCATACATTAGTGACAGGAGACAGAAGTAAAAACTGTCATTATGCCCAGGGCAGGAAGACGACAGAGTGACATATCTACAAACAAACCAGCCAACATCCAATTCGTCCTCCCGTTTAGCGAACATTAAAGAGCACTTATCAGGGAAGGGGACAGGCGATCATTTTTGGATTATGACTGCCCCAGTAGATAGAGGAATTAATTTACAAAACTACCAACATACCCTGGTCTCTGTCACCGTCAGGACCCCTTGATTTCTTACAACGTGCTTTAAAATTCCAACGTATTGATGGGTCTTGGTAGTTTGGACCGGTGATAACTGGACGTTCTTTGAGGGATTTTGGACGTTTCGAAGGGGGATGAGATGTTTTTGCGTAATTAGTGACGCAAGTGCTAGCCTCGTGATAATGTACTTGTCGCGCTATGTGAAGTTTTATGTCGCTGAGGCGAACGTTAATCTGGTAATGGATGAGCGTGGTGGACCACGCACTTTGTATCTAAGAGTACTACTTATTTATTTATTATTAGGATGCCTGATACGGGTTACAGTTCACGTACAAAAAAGATAACTATTGTAATAGTTACTGTAATAATAGCGCGTCACAGCATGCACGAATTATACAATGATTCAAATAAGATAGTTCAAAAGCAATGGAAACGTAAAAGACCGAATAGAATTTGAATCACTCCTAACATAGGGGATCTTCAAATGAAACTGCGTACATACAAACATATGTTCTACGATTTTGAGAAGTTTGGGACCAAAGTTTAATTTTGTTCGCTAATTTCTAAGACAAAAGTTTCACGCAAATGCAAGTTTTTGTGAAGCAGACGATTTATAGCAAAAATTTTTTTAGGAATTCAAGAATTGTTAAAGTTTTACTTATATTTTTAATGAAATGTTAAATACCTAAAATCTTCATTAAAACTATTTATTTAGACTGAATATTTGATAAAATTAAATATGATATCACGAAGTTTGCCTACAAATATCTTGTAAAACATGGAACGGGATTATTAAAACTCCCCTTTTACAAAGGTAAAATTGAAAATAAAAGAAACCGAATCACAAAGGGACTACGCAATTCGATATCATTCAAAAGTGTCAGGAAATGGAAAAATCAAACTCGGCTCCACAATCTGATAACAATGACGTGACGGACGAACAAAATGACCGAATGAACGCCGTGATCAGGGGAGTGAGCCAATATTTACAAAAAAAAGAGAAAAAAAAGAGAGTTAAGAGAATCTACTGTATAAGTGAATTCACAGAATCATAAAATCTCAAGTAAACCACTGTTTTAGACGATTCGTTTGCGTTTCGTTTTAGAAGCTATTCATCATGAACACCGCACGCGACCACGCTTGATGATAGACTGGCGAATACTAGATATTAAATTAGATAGATAGATAAATAATTTATTTGTAAATACTTATTAATTAAGTATATAACTAAGATGGTTAGACTACTAATGAGATAAGTAGCTACAAATTGGGACTCAGCATAAAGCGCCGCAGACCTGGTGAAGGTAAGTAGAGCACTGATCTTCCTCTCCCAAAATTAGCTACAAAACGTCAGAAAATCGACGAAAGCAGTGGTAATTAGCAAAATGAATTAATAAAATATGAATGAAAATATTATCAGTATTTACATTTATATATTGATGTATATATTGTATGCTTGGTTTCAAACAGATATGGGCACTAGGAATGGTACGTCAAAACCGACAAATCGCTTGAGACTAAAGCACTAAAGTATGCTTGGCAGATTCTTGCTAAGAATTTTCGTAACGGCTAATCCTATTTGGATGAAGTTTGGAATAGGTATAATTCGTGGCCTAGAATAACACATGAAACTAAATTGATTGTAATATTCGTCTGGATACCACACAGACGCAGCCATGGGCAGAAGCTGGTTTTAAAATAAGCATCAGTACCAATAACATCTACTTCCATAACACAGACCTTTGCAAAGTTTAATACCAAAAAATATAACATTCGTCTCCAAGCTTTTCGGAAAAAGTAGCGAAAAAAACTATTTTTCTACGTAGGTAAATAAAGTTAAGTATCAACCTACACAGGAAAGTGTGCGGTTTTATATACCTATGTAGATACATCAAACAAATTCAAGCTAACATCTTACTTTCCGGAGATTTACCCAAGTTTCATATTGAAATGTTGAAAAATGGGGGAACGAACAATGCAGTCCAGCATAATGAAATATTCTGAATATTTGTATTTGATTCCTCTTCAAAACTCCATATTTACATCACCAGTGTATCAAAACCCATGGGACTCCAGTGATTTCGAAACGAATGCTCAGATATCAAGTGTCTTTCAACGTTGGCCGGAAAATGTTCCACGAGCGGAGTCTATGCCGAATTTTTAATTTCCTCAGAATTTGCGCTATTCCATAACTTTTTATTTATGTTTATTTTATAGCTGGTATTTGCCGTTTGTTTACGAAGCTATGATCGTGAAATAATATTGAATTGCAACATACTGGCAACAAATCCTAAACTATTCTGAGCGGTAAAATTTTTAGGATGTTCTTTGGATTCGACTCTATGTTATGATAGCTATATAGAAAAAAATATGTAAAAGTTTAGCCAGCGCTAGTTATGCTGAAATCCAAAGTCAAAAGAAAATCTCTTTTTTCGGTTTAATATGCTTTCTTTTTTTTTTAAACTATGCGATGACAGTATGGGGAAATGCTTCCCAAACTTAACGAATTCTTAGATCCATTGCAATCATATACGGTTTACAAAGATTATATTCAGTCAGAACATATTTTAAGAAAACAAAAATATTAACGGTTATATCTCTATTTATCTCTAATAAAAAAAGTCGATTTACTAATGAAAAAGCATTTACACCACCGAAACAAAGAAAAATTACACGTTTTCCAATGATTTGATAAAACGTATAAACTGGGTATGTGTCAGAAGCTCGATATGTACAATTAACTGCCATTAGAAATTCCACAGCTTCCGCTAGGCGAATTTAAAACGAAATACAAGGAATTATTTTACCATACTAACACGAGTTGTTCGTTTTCTGATTTGCATGCGTAGTGGTTAAAATCTATAGTAAGCACTTATGTACACTTTGCCATGCCAATGTTATGTAACCTGTAACGAAGTGGTTATATAAATAAATATCAAATATCACAAAAATTGCGAACGTTTTATAAGTATTTAATCTTATAGTATTTGCTACCATCCGAGTTGATTTAAATAGATGACATTAAGAAAATATAGTTTTATATATATTATATATTTATGGGTGGATTTCTTAGTCCGTGAGCTGGAAAAAAACAAGAGAGCGAAGCCAAAGGCAGAAGCTGGTGAACGAATAAACAGATATATTTTGAAGCTTTGCAGTTTGCTGCGCAAATTGTGATAGAGTTTAGATTGTTATAGGTTTAAAGGACACTGTCATTTATTAGTACTTACATTGTGGTCCAGCTAAAATAATAATCAAACTTAAACTTTTTGTAATAAATAGTAAATTATAAACTTCTGTTCTATCTACAACTTTACCAAATTCTGCTATTTTCTTTGAAGACTACGGTGGTAATAATCAGCTGTTTTCAGTATAAAATCAATAAATCAACTGTATTTTATATACGATGCCAACCATTTTGTTCATTAACATCAGACTTGGTACAGACACAAAATGCAAAAATAGCTGATTAAAGGATGTACAAATAATTTTGGAATTACGACCTTTTGTCAGAAAAACTTGTCCGGCTAAAGGGGCAGTTTTACCCCATTTCGGGTTAGCACATGTATATTCTCATTCTGGGACACTTAAGTGTCCTGTTAGTAGTTTTTTTAACAGACGACAGTTCGACCCCACCCTAGCATTCCCTGTGTCATGAGTATCAGAAACTACGAGTACCGTGGTACTACAACACCCAGACCAGCAACATATATCTGCAGAAAATACAAATATTTGGCGCGCAGCGGGAATTGAATCCGCACCTCTTGCGTAGTAGCTGACTACTCGCCCACCACACCATTGAGGTTGTCAAAATCTCACCTCCAGGGCTGAAGACAGAGACGCTTTCTCCTGCCTTAGAGTCTCCACCGCAGTCTTGTACTGCAGCAGAGTTCGGACTGTCTCCTCCATCCTGTAACAAGGGGAAATAAAGTTTAGGGATATTATTACAAAAATAACACGCCCACGACTCCAATAATCTCCAGAATGGACATCCTGATGTCAATACTCAGTACGAAGGTAAAAATTTCATTAGCGCATGTACGAGTTCAAACCCACAATCTTTTGAATTGAAAATAAGGATACCACCTACTAGTCTAACACAGTTCTCAATATTAGAAAGTATTTTATTTAAATAAAGCCTTGGTAGTTCAAAATAAACATTGAACAGGATGATTTCCGAATAAAATCTATGGTAGCTATCGATAGTTTCCAGATGGAAGACTTTGGTCGCCAGTGACAGTGACATTAGGTTTCAGTCCCAAAAATATTAGGCCACATTTAAAATCTTAATAATATGTATTCGAATTAGAATTTGAAATTAGAATGCACAAGACTTGAGTCGCTTTTAGAGTTGAGTTTGATTTATTTAAGAGCCATGCACTCTCAGTAGTTCACCCACGCCTAATCCGTACTCTAGTAAAAGTCTGCAAAGTTTGGAAGACGCTGCGTGACCAGAATATAAGTAGCGGCTCACTGTCAATATCACTTACTTCGCGATTTGGAGCCATTAGCAAACTTTATTTTACTTGCAGGCAAAATCGAAACACTGACTTTTGTTTGCTCTTGCTCACATTATTAGACATTATTGGTATTATAACGAAAACAGCATTATCCAACGATAAAACAGCTACATTTCAATAAAATTGTATTTTTCATCTTCAGGTACAAAAAAAATATTTATAGAACCAGGTACTTATGTAAATATCTTCTTACTGAATTACATCAATAGGTACCTACTATGGATGTATATTGATTACCTTCATTGAAAATGAGTGTCATTTGTAATGTGCCTAAAAAAATACAACATAGTAATTGTTCAATTTCAAAATGTAGCTGGCAAGAAGGTTTAGTATGAATTACGTATAGTAACCTACTCCAGAATATTTTAATTCTTAAATACCAAGCGCTAAAAAAAGGTTTATATAAAATACCAGGGCTTATAGGTACCAGGTATCACTCAAAGAATATAAACTTGAAATTAAACTGGAAAACATACTTAATGAGAAGTAATGATAACAACATTCGCATCATTAGAAGAACAGAAAAAACATCCAAAAACGCACTTCATTAAGCAAATGGATCAAGCAAGGCGAGTGCATTTTCTGCGTAAGAGTGAAATAGATGCATAGTTTTGCTAAGGATCAGAGTGAGAGGTCCTATCCAGGAAGTGCACTTAACGTTTCGTCGCCACTTCATTAGCGGACGACATCCGTTGGCGGTTTTGTAGCGAGTGTTTTTTTTAAAGCTTGTTGGGATAAATGGTCGTATTAGGTTATTCGTCTGTCAGTTTAAACTATTTCCTTGGTAATTTAGTGATGTTTTATGAGGGAAGAGTTGTGATTTGCAGCCGGAGAGTTACGCACTTAGGATTTCAAAATACATAATCGTCAATCGCGTGAAGCCTTGGTCATAGACCTCTCCAAAGAATTGCGTCGTCAACAGTCTTGGGTTTGTTTCGATACGCTGTAGACAAATTAAAAACAGTTTTTTTTCCACGTCAGGCCAGGATAGTTCCCTATTTGTAATATTATATCACCTACATTGTAACTGTTTATCATTATATCAGGGAATAAAAAATATAACTTAATCCAAAATCTGTTCTCTAAACTCTCAATATTAATCAAGATTGAAACTTTAATACTCAATTTCCCGGAGAGTCGTATTACGCTCCACAAAAGCTTTGAAAGACGGATTAGAAGATAATGCTTGAAACAAAACACCGTGGAAATTAATAGCCTTCTTCAATTTTAATAATACACCGCTGAGAATAAGGATTAAACATTTATGAAGCTTAGTGGTTGCGCGGAACGGTGCATGCAATACTGGCTAACGCTAGATTTGTTTGGCCATTCATAGGCCATTCAATGTTTGGTTCACGAATAAAACCACATATTAAAATGATAAAAAAAAACATGCGAACTTTTTTTATAATGTGTTCGAAGGCGAATTACATACAAAAAATTGAAGACTGTCTTTAAAAATATTATTCTTTGAAAAAAAACTATAAGAAACTTCACATGCAGCTTTATATGATGAATTACCTATATAAAATAATGATCAGACTATTTATTCGTCATTTTATTGGGAAACGACCGAAAGGATAAAATTTATTAATTTCTTGAACAGTGAAAGTGGAAATTGAACAGATAGCTTCTGATTTGCATTGAAGATATCTTTTCAGAAAATGACGAGTAGAATGAGATTTGTATCGGATTTTTTTTCAATAGAAAATTATACTTATTTTATTTCCCACCAATCTAATATAGTGACCTTCACTATATTAGATAGGTGGGGAACACTTATATGTATATAAGAAATTGATCATTAAGTTCGGTTTAAGAATTTCTAATCAGTCCTGTATAAAAAGGCGCTCGCCATAAACGGGGTTAGATAAATGCTGAAAAAAAAAATTTTTCCTAAAATTAATGTACCCGGAAACAATAGAACCTTTTTTCGCGGAATTTCCCACGTGGAATATATCTAGATGAATTTTCCCTAGCCGGGGGTCGATCACCCGAACTTTGGCCGTCCGGGCCTTATTACTCCGTAATTTAATGTTTTGTTTTTTTCGACAAAGGTTTTTGTACAGGCAGTGTTTTTACTGCCTCAAGTCACGGCAGAGTATCGACCGTGAAACTTTCGGGGCGATGTATAGTTCTATATTTGATTAATAGGCACACCTAGAAAATTCAAGAATAATGTACTTAGTTCACATAATGTCTAACTGGGTTTGAACTTAGCTGAATAGTTTATGATATTCTTCATCCTGAAGAAGTTTGTTGATAAATAGGATAGTCCTTATTGCAGCATTGTGTTTGAGTGGTGATTTTTATATAATTATTCCTATATCACCCGAACGCTCGTTTATTCTGTGTAACTTGAGTTTTTTCTTAATTAGGTAAATTTTTTGACTTCTAATATAGGTTAAGTCTTGGCAGTTATCTGAATTAATTATTGCTTTTTAATAGTATCTTGTAATTATTTATACTACGTTAAAAACATGATTAATGTTTAAAATCAAAAATCATTGTGATAAAAGATTTTTAATTTATGTACCGCCTTTCGCAAGTACACGTGGCAGGTTAAAAGCCTATCGCCGCTTAATTGAGCGACTGATGAGACATTCCTTCAAGTTTTTGGTTCTAGGACATACCGGTTGCCTCGCGATGTTCTCATTAACCGTTTTTTTTAAATTCTAATGTACCATCTGTCGTAATCAGAGTCATTCGTTTTCTTTCTTTTTCTTTACTTTATTCTTTTCACCTTACTTTGGGGTGGGATGGGTGTTTAACTTTTTTTATGGCCAAAGTCAAAGTCACAGTCAAAGTCATTAAAAACCCTGGTTCGAACCCACGACGGAGATCAGGTAACCGCTCACTAGGCGAACACGACACATATGCATTTCAGCTAAATAAATAACCAACAGCTAAATAATTAACCAATCATAAAATGAAGCATTTCCTCCTGCCATAAAATATTTATCCAGACAGAAAGATTGAAGCTTAATTTTAAAATGATGGCTCATTGTAAATAGGTTTGCTACCGATGGCGGTGGTATGATTTTTAAATAATTGCAAACGCCGTATCCCGTTGAAAAAGCGAGGTTTTTCATTGAAATGAAAAGGCGGAAACTGGGCTTATGATACGTAAATAGATATCCGGGTGGGGTTTCACGTACTCATTCAAATATTTCAATAAGTTTTTTTTTAATACAGGTAAGTCGTTTCATTTTAGGACAATTAAGAAATTTTTGGAAAGTGGGATACTTGCGATACGAGAATTAAAAGAAGTGTTCTTTAACAATCTATCTATTTTCTACATAGGTAATACTAGCTATACAACGTGTATGTGTAGGTACCGAACGGAAATTCTGGAATCTCGGAAGCGGAAAAAATACCCCTTTTTCCGTATCCTTTGGAATTTTTGAGCAGAATTGAATAGTCGATGATAATAAGTACTTCTATTAAGTGCGTAAGCATACTTGTTACTTGCAGGTGTTTTAAGCTGTGTTGTTGACCGTTGAAGAGTTCCTTAACCTAGAGCTAATCTTGGATGTCGATTCAGGCCATGCTTACCATAAAAATAAAATGCGTTGTCATCGGAACTGAACCTACATGTTAAAATTCAATTCCGTAGGATAAGAGGAAGTGTTTCCAATTCAGCTTGCAAGATTTAACATAAACAAACAAACCAACATACAAACATTGCAAGTTAAATAAAAGCTTGTAATAATGACACTTATTTTTCTTATTAAGTCTTTAAAAAATATATAAAAAATAAATTAATGGTAAAAAATATTTTTTACCATTAATTTATAAGTACGTACTACCCATCTACTTGTATCAATCCACTCTCAATTTACATAACTGAGCAAACAATATTTTCGACCTGGAAACTGACGTAGAACCTGAAGCAGGTGTCTCACGCGCGACCCAATTTCACTTTATTAAAAAACCACTTGCTTGCTTATCACAAAATTATACTACTGAAATTTAATTAAACTGAAGCTAGAAATTTGATTATGTAAAAGCTACTTTATAACAAAACTAGTTTCAATTTAATCAAGTCTAGAATTTACGAGTATGAGAGACGTATTCATAATTCTGAACGAGAACTGAGAACTTTATCTCAGCGAGTCTCAGATCTTCAGATATTTTATGATAACTAGCTTTTGCCCACGGCTTCGCTCGCGTGGTACCTGGAAAGGTAGGTAATCATTGTACTTTTCCTTTAACCTTCAGTTATTCAATTTTTTTATCGTCGTTATAAGTGGCAAATATTTATCCAAATACACATAAGCACTGGAAAGATAACCCGACGGACCGCGGTGGCGATTAAAGGAAAAAGTTGTCAAGTGGCTGTCAAAGTTTGTGTCAATGTATTGATCCGCCACCGCCACCGCCGCTGCGTCAGTTTGACTGGGACCTCAGTTTGTGCGGGCCCTTACAAATTGCGGGAAGTCAATGGATGGAGGTAGCCCAAGATCACAGCACTCTTTAGAAGACGCATGTGTCCAGCAGTGGACTTCTACAGTCTGTTGATGATAGTCTAGTCTTTAGACTAACTTTTAAATTGCAAAAAAACTGCGAAGACGTTTTTTTTAAGTCAGCACCTTTATCGGCTTACCCTAAAGGCGCAGGTGTAACCCACTCCGAGCGTTATATTAAAAATGTACGAAGCTCAACTTTCGTCCTAATTCTGAAATGGGGCTGTAAAAGTGTGGCGTTGTAAACGGCTGGTAAATTACCCGATGCGATACAGCGAGGTGTTTATGACCGCTCGTTTTAGAGCCTTCCCAATTTGGTATACCGTTATGAATTAATTTAGATAGATAGATAGATAAACTCTTTATTGCATACCAAAGCAAAATACAAAAACACAGGAATTAATAAACATAAAAGGTACAATGGGCAGTCTTATCGCTATGAATAGATATGGTAGACTTGAAAGTCTGTCAAAGTTTAGGTATAATAGATTTTGTTTGATGCTGGTTGGAATCGAGTGTTTTGGAGCAAAATTATAAACAGCAAGTCCAAACATTACATTTAATGATAACGACAGCTCTTATTATTTTGTACTCTGCGGGAATATTATTCTTATAATAAATCCATTTGTGCACAAGTCAGGGTCACAATCAGACTATAACCAAGTTTCCAAACATACGCCCTTGAACTCTTTAGGCCTGAAAGCAAATGCCAGCTGCCAAGCTTTCCCGCTAAGCCTTATTTATGAGTTTATTTTGTTCAATTCTGTTAGTTTCGGAACAAACATCGTAAGCAGAAGTGTTCGGGAGTATTTGGGCAAGTACTTATTTTAAGTGCTTTTATGGTAGTGTTCTTAGGGAAGCTGAGATAAGAGATGTTTAAGATTGGAATCTGGGAAATAGAAGAAACGAGGTACATGCACTTCAAAAAATGGTTTTCAGAGTAGGGTTGCCTTATGGGCACTGGGTATACTACTTACTATACAAAACATTTAGCATGACAGGCCAGACAAATGTTCACTTTGTATCCTCAGGGATCTGCGGACTGGATATGGATCTGAGTATGTACACCATAAGGAATATCTACAGCCATGAATAGGCGTATATAATTTATATTCAAAGTTTTATCAACATGTTAGAAAAAATGTTCCAACGCAAAAGAATCACACGTTTTACGCATTCACAACATTTATTTTCGCAGCAACTTTAGTTTTAAATAATACGACACTGTAAGTTAACCTGGGCTACAAAAGCGGTTCAGAGCTATTTAAAGAGTGATTTTTCGAGAACAATAGTGTAGAAGGAACAATGAGTGGCGTAAGCCCATTTAGCGTGTGTAGTACGCTTTTAGAGGCTTTCGCGCCGTACCACCCTCGATCGCAGGCGAAGTAAGGTTTGGTCAGAGACAACGATATAACTTTTCGCGGCCAAGTACTGAAACGCTAAGCAAAATTTATGTAGAGTTGACAAAAGATGGGACTTACGCAATGAAATGTATTAAGCTGCTTGCTATACTTTCCAACTCAAAGTCCGACGTTTTGATTACCAAGATCAATTTGACAATCAGTCAAGTAACTACTTATGTTCCTAGTAAATTGCTAAATGATATTCGGGTCTAAATATGAAGTTCGATAAAAAGACAATCAGGCATTTAGGCATTGCTATTCTGTTAGTATAATTAGATAAACTTAATAAAGTGCAAAACTTTAATTTAAAACGGGGACGACTTGCCTTAAATAGTAGAAATAGTTAGTATTGATTGATTCAGCTAAACTTTCCCATTTTAAAGTTTTAGAAATTGAAGATGGTTAAGGCTTTGCCTGAAAACAATATTGCCATTGTCTGAAAACCAGCGTAGCTTCACATCCTGGTGATGCGGAGTTGCATATTATGCTGAGACAGGACCTATTTGGCCCACGCGTTGCGGAGAGGAATTGCCTACCTTCTATGTACTTTCTGCCTGTATCCTCTCTGTAAATTGTCATACACACACAATTTTATAATAAATGTATTTTCCATTGACTCGTTCCCATAGCAATTTTGTTAGTATAATTAGGGTGCAGGTTAACAAAGTTTTATTTTATATATGGATACAGGTCATTTTAAACCGCTTACGCTTTTCCCATAGTACGTCTCACATTGAATGCGCAACGAAGCCTCGTAGCTACTTCACACCGCAGACTCGGCACCACCTAGGTGATATTGATATTATAACCGATAAGTTAGTATTTTTAGGGATCCCAATCAGTGATTAGCCGAAACGTAGAAATAACATTAGAAAAACAGGTCATTTTTAATTTTATAGTTTTATTTATTTTTTGTAGTTTTAAGTTACATTATTTTCTTATTACGTATTGTTTCATTATTTACTTTTTGTAGACGATCCTACCTCTATAATTACCTCTCTCTAGCTCAAAGTTTGCTGGAAGAAAACTCTTTTTAGGGTTAAGCTCGCCTTTGTACATGTCAATTAATTCTGCATTTTTGTAAGTGTTTATTTGTGTGTACAATAAAGAATAATAATGAGAATTGTGGTGCTTATACAACAAACCTTGTTACATATACTTATAAAATGTATAGTACCTTGGTAACTATAGGTTCTATAAGTATATGTAACTATAGGTATGATATATTTTTTTTATTAATGAAATATGTTATAGCTTACTTTGTTATTTTAAACCAGTTGTGAAAAAAACAATATGATAAGAACCTACATGTAAAATACTTGCCTGTTTCTAGCACCCATAATGTAAGATTTCTTATCATTTTATTGATTGACTTTAAGTTCATAAGTATTAAATAAATGAGTATGAGGGTTTATTAAGTTTCAATAGAAGGCTCTTTCATGTACAGTTAAACTGTATATAGACAGTAGGCAAAAGGTCCAAGCCACTGCGCTAAAAAAACTAACAATAAAATTGACTCATCGATAAGTTTATTATTTAAATTTAGCTGAAACTATGAATGAGATCTCGGGACTCGTAGTTTCTGATACCCATGACACAGGGAATCCAGGACCATATATGTGTCTGGCGAGAAAAAAAAAGGTTTTTATATCAGTTTAGGTCAACTCTATAAATATGTAAATCACATTCAAAAAACCTCAAGAAATAACTTATCAGCCCCAACACAGGCGCCCAATCAACCACATCGGCCATTTTACTTGGACCTCCGCCACCACATTCACTCCGTCAATTTCAAAGAGGCTTTCCAAGGCTTTGTAGCAGTGACTAGTCTTTATTCTGTGACTGCAGGTCTTTGTGCACTGGATAAGAACAGATCAATTAAGGAGCTTCACACAATGAATAGAGCCTACTTTATGAATGGATCACTTCGTTTCAAAAAGCTATTGTAACTCATTCTTTATACATTTCGATATTAAAAGTTTCAAGATGGTAGTTTGAAAGGCTATATTCCCGGAAGTTTATATGCTATAGGTGTAGTAAATTAGTCGCAAGCTAGTTAGAAGGGAATAAATGTGAGCCCCAAATACCTTTTAGTTGATTAGTTCAATAAATAGGTCAGACGTAATAAAAATATTAAAAATGGAAGATATATTTTAGGTTTTATTTACCTTGGAAGGTACGGCTACGGGTTTGCCACCTGTCACGTGGAATGCTAACTACAAAGATCTATGTGAGTATGTATTTGAGGAAGTCCATCAAGAGAGGTACAGTAGCAAGAATGCTCTTTTTAAATTTACCTACAGCTTCTTTGTTAAAAAATCCTCTAAGCATGACATAGTTGGCCTTTTCACTACAGTAAATAAATAAATAAATAAATAAGTTCTAGACATTTTCACACAGCATCATCTAGCCCCAAACTAAGCAGAGCTTGTATTATGGGAACTGCATGATTGATATACTACTTATATACTTTTTTTTTGTAAATACATACATATTATACATAGAAAAAAGTAATTTACGGTATTTACCTACAGTTGTGATGTTAACGAGCCGTGAGGTACTCTCTCACCAAGTAGGTTAAAATTGACTTCCAAGGTTTGTTGACTCATGCTCTTTTATTTAATGCTTAGGAACTTAATACTCAATACTCAATACATTTATTGCTTTCACATGGTAGGTACATAGATGGTGCTTACAGGCAGGTATCTCACATGAACCCTGTCTAAGGGTATAGCAATAGATAGGTAGGCAGGCCGAAGTTTTGTGTAAACAAAAAAAAAAACTAGTAGGTACAATAAAATAAAGTCAAGGTAGGCAAAGTATCAAGCATTTGGAATAACACAATTAGGTAAGTAGGTTTAGTAATTTTTTCTTTTGTTATAATTTTCATTAGTCAAAAATAGGTACGTCACTTTTTATTTATTTTTAAGGTTTGCTAGCTTTCTAGTCTAAATAATCTTTAATGTCATAGTAGCATTTGTCAATTAAGAATGATTTTAGTCTTTTAGTGAACAACGAATCTTTTTGTAATTCTGTGATTTGTTTTGGAAGTTTGTTGTAGATTGACATTATGTATGGGCCATCGCTGTGCAATTTTAGGTGTGATCTTGGTTGTATAATTTTGTTAAAGTCAATTGAATTTCATTAAAATTATAAGAAATCATACATTATGGATGCTAGAAACAGGCAAGTATTTTATAGTTATCTGTAATGTTGCAGTTCTATGTGTAAATAAAGAATTTGAATTGTTTTTTTCATCACTCACAGTCGATGTAAACGATAAAAGTAAGCTGAAAAACATTTATCAATACAAATTTTACCATCCAGGGACGAACCAAAGTATCCAGACAGGTTTGACAGACATGTGATAGATGAAGGCTCTCAAGGTGCCCCGCGGGAAGGGATTTACATAAATGATGTGTAATGGGCGCGTTGGTACGCATTAGTTAATACCGTGAAGGTAATCTAATACTCTGGATTATTATGAACTCAGACGTTGTAGAAATTGAGCGACAAGTGATAATTATCATATATGCGAGTGCCGGAAGGATAGCGTCCATAGGTTGCGGCAGCCGCTTACCACTTAGTAAAATAAAATGTGTAGTTAAAAAAAAACGAAATAACACGCTTTCATCACGCACTAAAAATTCTTCTTCCATGGTTTGATTTTGTTATTTACGAATGAAGCTCATTATAAACGTGTTAAAAAAGGTCTCTTTTGCAGGCTTTTTCGTAACAAGTTTGATCAGCAATACCAGTCCTTTTTTGAGTTCAAATCATCATAATCATCAGCGATTATAAGTACAATGCTGGACAAAGGCCTCTCACAGATAATGATTTTGTGTCACCACAATTCACCGATTTCCCGCTTTGAAATGTCATCGGTCCATAGGATGGAAGGCCTTTCGATACTGAGTCGTTTCAGTAAAAATAAAGTAAATAAATTCACTTGAATTCTAAGAAATTCCTGTAGGTACATCCATCACATAACCATGAAGACGTGCCATCTAACTATAAGTCAGTCTACCCCACCTTCTTAAACATGTCCATTGAAACTCAAATGATTTCCATATGAAAACGTGCAGAAACCCGTCTAATCTCTGGGCGCCATTTTGCCGCCGACGTCACCTCCGGTTGCCGAGATGACGGCTTCCGCCGACGTCGCGACTTCCGGCCAAGTTTTCCTTTTGTTACTGGGAAAAAATGTATCTCTAATGATAATAAGTATCAACGTGGAAATTATGCAATCGATGCCCACACTTACCGCGGGTTCCTGAAAACTTGATAATTATTTGATAAAAAAAAAGAGAGAGATTTTTTTATAAACGAGAGCGGTATCTGTTTCTTGCTGTGATTATAACAACAAGTAAATAGTTAGGTATAGGTAGCGGATACGGTACCTACCTGCTCATGTAAAATGTGATATTTATAGTACCACGTTAAAGTTGAAGTTTTTTTGCCTGATTCTGCTAGATTTGGTCGCGGTAATCGGTATAAATTCACTTCGAAAACAAATATAACATTCATTTCATTAATAAAAACATTTGATTTTCAGTTTGTTGAATAATGTAAGCCTTTAAGTTCCTATTTCTCTTCCCGTTGCTTTACCTAACGCATTACCTAACCATAAGACAATATATAAGGTAACTTATATTAGATTCTAATGTAATGGTGAGCCATAAAAATACTCATTGTCGTAAGCTGCGTCACTTTAAACACAATTTAAGCAACATGGCGCAAAGAAAGTACACCTTCAAAACTTGCTAATGTTACCTTCGTTTAATACAATCAGTTAAAATGTTTCTTGTGACGAACGTTGAACATTTTACATTAAGTTAAAACGTTACATTACACGCGAGAGGAAATACTTCGAGAACTTTCCAAGATGGCGTTGTTTTAATTCCCGCCGGAAAGTGACAGTTTGTTTCTTAAGTGCAGGGTTCCGTGAATGCTACTTGCTGCAATAAATCAGGGTACTTTTTAAATGCACACTAAACATTTATCGAGAAAATTCTTGGTTATTATGAAAATGATATGAGTGTAAACATAGAATTACGAGTACATACCTATGCCAATCATCAAGGGACCCCTTTAATTCAATACCTATTTTAACTATATATGAATTAAACTGTAGTTTTATTTTTAAGTTTAATTAAGTTAAATGGAGTTCGTAAAAATATGGTACCCATGCAAAATTGTCATACCTACCTACTTACATTCACCATGTCACACTAAGTAAATATTTGCCAACCCTACAGAAAATATTTTAAAACCAAAAACATGCCAGGCAGTAAGAAGCAGCGAAGATACGTGCTCCAAAATTTAATAAGTGGGACCTGGGACACTTATCCTCATTACAAGAGAGTCGAGACAAAGGCGTCTTCGTATGTTTTCTGTTAAAACAAGATAAGTACAAGAAGCAGTAACATTTTATACCAACTCATTCTTTCTTTGCATTAGGTGAAAATATAGTCAGAAATATTTCACAGTTTTATTTACTATACATATTACTATTTTTTAACTATTACCTACCTCCTATCTGCTTTTAGTTTTCATTTCAGAGACGAGGACGAGGGTTTTTATTTTAACTTTCTCTGATACTAACTTTTCAGCCGCTAATATTAAAATATTCTATTGAACCAAATATCTTACGGGTCCTACATTAAAAAAGGCGCAATAAATCTCACATAATTCAATCAAACGGGCCAGGGCACAGGCCCTTAAGTGGAATGCTGTGTAACATGGTATATGTCATTATTATTGTGGTACAGGTTAAGTGCACATAATAGGAAAAAAAATATCTAAAGGAGTTCAAAATCAATAATAGAATATAACTTAATCAATGTTTACTTCCATCTAGATTAAAATGACCATCAGCAAAAACACTAATTTACAGTCAGTAATAGCGGAATAAAAACACTTTTAATGTAGGTTAGGCAAATTGTCAGTTTAACATTATCTGTACATATATACTTTACATACATATCAATACCTTTCATTATAACAGGTATGTGCGTTCATACATTTTTGGAGAGGCCTTATATCTAGCAGTGGATTTCTAAAGGCTATTAAAACACAATGAAATCAGAGTTTTTTTTATTAAAATGAAAATAAAAGTTGTGGAAAAGAAAAGGCAAGTAAAACTGTAAATTTTAGGTCTTACCAGTTTAGGCTGAGCGTTTGAGCGTTAATTTTCAGTCGGTCAGTGAGTAAAGCAAAGATTTTATATACATAGATTTCGGACTCCATGAACCTTCTATAGCCGAAGGTTCACCTGCCATTCGGCACATCTGGCGCCAAACCTGACCAATATCCGTTCGCTAGCCCCCGATTAGCCCCTAATAGCCATGGTTATGGCCTAATAGACATAAATAGCCATCTATGAATTTGCGGGTAATATATCACGGGTGCTATAGTTTATGGAGCTAGTAATGGAGGATTTATTGGGATTGAAGTACTTATGAGGGAGTCAATTATCTAGCTACAAGTTAAAACGGTTACACATTGCCAAGAAACCTGAAGCTGAGATCACTTATTTAACTGCAGGATACTTACTTGCAGGATGCGTGGGTCGCAACGGTCGTGTGCCAATGGATTTTATCTCTCGAAAAATGTATTTCTCTTAGCACGTGCTCGAATCGACGATGGCGAAATATTGTGGAGAAACGGGCATGCCTCAAATCAAAAAATCGAAGACATAATGTGTCAATCTGTTAGTATTACGATATGCGGTGATGGGCTAGAAACCTGTCACGTGGAATGCTTAAACTATGCAAAACGTGGGCTTGTGCCATACAATGTTTGGACGGGCTTGTAACTACTCCCAACTTGGAATTCTCACGGATCTACGTACTGAGTACTTATTTGAGGATGTTTCTTATGGGAATTACAGTCGTGAGCGTGTTTGTTTTACTAGCCAACCTGAAAGCGAAAACTGGACTGTAGGCGGTAACCTTATATTAAGATTAATTTCATAACACTAATGCATTTCACCAGTATATGGGTTTGGGGTGAGAGTTTGCTCGTTAATAAGAGTGTTTAGCATATTTCTTCGAAACGGTTGTTTTGCAATCGTCTTGTATTTTCACTTGAATTCAAGCGTAGATAGACTTTACTATCACACACTTACGCGCTTTACACATCGCTAGAGAACAATGAAATAAGGCTTTTCATTTTTTTTATTGTAAAAATTCACTTAAGCTCCGTAACAGTAGCAGCCCAAAATGTATAATACTATTCATATTGTAAAAACGGGAATTTTCACGTACTGCACTATCGGTGAAGGCACCGACTAAGTTTCGACTCATTCCGAGAGTCTTCATCAGGGTGAGTGGTTGCGACTTTCTCCTTCCGCGTCGCGCCGTGCACTACTAAGTAGTACACAAATGAGTAGTTACAATATGAATAGTCAAGTTCACGATAGTTTTTGGAATGTATAATACTCGTTATTATCTCACTAGCATGGCGGCGGCAAGCAATGAAAGAAGTACCTAATTATTTTTTGATTTTGATTGGCACGTGGAAAGATGAAACGCAAAATATTAAGCTTTTTCTCAGAGATATTTCTTTACAACATGCACACCTCACTTCGAGATTTTCTTAGCACCCATTCAAAGAAAGTCAACAATATACTTGGACACAATAGATGGAGGTCGAAAGGTGCTATTAAATGCTTCGAGGGCATGAAAGAGAGAGCATGAGGGTCATTGTGACTCCTTCAAGCCTAGACAATATCTTATAGTAAAGTTCTTTGTCCCTTTTTATGTGCCAAAATAATGATGGACAGTTTTTATAGGGGTTTTATTTGAATATTTTGTTACCATGTCAATAATAAAAAGTTTAAAAATAACTGTCTTAAAATAGAAAAAGAAATGTTTCTATAAATATAACAAAGCATTAGGCACTTCTTCATATTTTAAAGGAAGTGTTTTTCTTTTATTTTACCGCCTGTATTTTTTGTGCAGATCTTCAGACCTTTAGGTAAGGACGCGTACTATAATTCGTAGCCGTTGTCGTAGACGCCTACGTGCGTTGTAGCACCAGTGCTACGGCGTAGCATCGAAAACATGTGTAACCGTGATGCAAGGAACCGGTATATGTGTTTGGGGTTAGAAATTGTTTGTACAAACAAAGAAAAGTGGTCACCACTTTTCTCCAAAATGTCTTAACCGATTGTAATACTGTTTTTTACAACCGTTTTGATCTTACAGGGCTCGTAAACATTGCACGAGTTATCGTTTTGCACAATTTCCAAACAGGTTCTTTGAAAGGTTCGGACACCACAATGCCACTACTTGCGGGGCGCAATACCTACGCCTTATAAAACATGTCAAGAGTTTTCAAATATTGTAAAAAAATACTTATATCCTGATCATCAAAATGAAAAAAGAGCGAGCATAGTTTGTTTCCTGATTCTTCTAGGCTTGGTCGCGTCCGAAGAATCTCCGTGAAATGATTCAAAATTTTAAATTCACTTCGTTTGT
Source organism: Perizoma flavofasciatum (assembly GCA_958496245.1). Taxonomy (NCBI): domain Eukaryota; kingdom Metazoa; phylum Arthropoda; class Insecta; order Lepidoptera; family Geometridae; genus Perizoma; species Perizoma flavofasciatum. The sequence continues at coordinate 2,347,308 of OY292425.1, read as the reverse complement.
AAGATGACATTTCAATATAATACAATTGTTTTGTATGACTTCAACATAGGTTTTAACGTCACTAAGCTGACACGACAAGTCGGGAGTTTTTTACATTAATTCAATTTGCGTCATTTTATGCTTCTGTTTCAGAGATAAACGCCTGAATGCGAAAGGCGCAATAACTTTTAATTCTGCTAGCGTACGTAAAATTAATGCGTCACGTACGTGGAGATTCACATGCTAAGCATTTTATAGCCCGATTTTGGGTTAGCTTATTTTTTTATGTCCTCCTTCCAACCTAAAAACATCCCTATTCCAAGATCGAAAAGGTCAAGACACCTTGACGAGTTCAGTGAACTGATTTATGTAGGCCGCATGGTTGATGAGGTTTTTATGACGTCATCAAAACGCTTAAACGAAGTGACGACACAGAATTCGCAGCTGATAGTGATGTTTTTAGATATTTTCGAGCGTCGAGTGACGAAAGATCGACAGCACAGATAGGTTAACGATGTAGCGAACAAGAAAAGATTAAGCGGATACTTGTGAAGCGAGATTAGATAATAATGCAGGATATTATCTAATGATAGCCGTGTTGACCTAGTCGGTCGTAACCCCGACTTCCGATCAGAAGTTCGTGGGTAAAAGCCCGCTCGTACACTTCACACAATTTTTCAATTTATGTATGCTTAACATGCTCAAAACGTTAAAGAAAAACTTCATGATAAAACCGTCTTACCATAGAACGAAAAATTCAAAGGCCCGACGCCTTCGGTTAGTGTTCCAATAAGAGACAATGGGCTTGCAACCTGTCACGTGGAACGCTAATTACTATAGAAACTCCGACATATGTCAAATAAATTGTTTGGACGTGTCTCTGACTACTCGCTACTTATCCTCACAGATTATCCGCTTTTTGGGCAAGCCGGTTTCATCACGATGTTCTGCTTCACCTTAGTTTTAGTTAATAAAAAGTTTCTCTGTTGTAGTAGCTTAAAGATTTATTTCCTGTTGTAAAAATCCAATATGATGGAAGGAGTAACATAAGTTTTTCGAATATATTGCTGAGTAACATTTCAGCTGACGGACCCCTCCCGTCAGGCATCTTTATACAATTTAAACATTCCAGAAAACGTGTACCTACTTGGAATGAACGTATGCACAGGAATGTACGAAAATGGTGAATGCCAAAACCGGATTAAGTTGGAAAATGTTACGGATAATTTTATTACTAGCTTCTGCCCACGGCTTCGCCCGAGTGGTACCCAGATAAAAAAGCAACCTATGTGTTATTTTGATGTATAAGCTATATCACTGTAAAGTTTCATCAAAATCCGTTCAGAAGTTTTTGCGTGAAAGAGTAACAAACATCCATCCTCACAAACTTTCGCCTTTATAATATTAGTAGGACTTATTTACTATTTGGACAGGATGCTGTGGCACCACGGTACTCGTAGATTCTGATACCCACGATATAGAAAATTCTAGTGTATATGCAAGACTATGTATGCGACTGTTGGATGTTTATATTTATATTTAAACTTTACAGAGTCATTAAATTATGGTTATTGTATCATTAAATAAATAAATAACGCTGGACATTTATTACACATAATCATCTAACCCCAAACTAAGCAGAGCTTGTATTATGGAAACTACATGACTGATATACTACAAAATGGTATAGAACCTATTTTTTGTAAATACATACATATTTGCGGGCTTTCGCCCACTGCGCCATAGAGGTCGTCAGCCTCAAAATAGCATGCCACATCCATGTTTTTATCATCTCAGGTGAGCACACACCACACAATATTGAAGGCAGTGATATATTATAGGCAGGGAGCAGCAACACCTTAATGATGAGCGCTCCATGACAGACATGAGAGGATTGATATCTAGGTAGAGGGAGTTAATGAAATATTGCTTTCGGAAAGTTTAAGCATGAGACAATTTTTGTTGTTTGCGTACACTTCCTACTACTATAAGTTTGTGGGGATGGATGTTTGTTACTCTTTTACAAAAATACTGAACTTATTTTGATGAAACTTTACAGTACAGCTTATACATCAGAATAACACGTAGGCTACTGTTATCCAGGTACCACGCAGGCGAAGCCGTGGGCAGAAGCTAATATATTATAAAGAGTTTATAAGTTCCGAAAAGACTAATCCGATTTCAAAAAATAATTCACTGATATTCAAATGGACTTTCAAGGTGGACATAGGCTGTATATTATTCCGTTAAAATAAAAGGGCTTTTCATGGAGACCAATTTTGCAGCGCAAATCGATGTAAAAACGGTCGATCGTTTCGTACGAACACTGCCTTAACGTAAGGGTTACTTTTCATGGGCTACTTTTTATTCGGTACCACGCAGTCAAACCCGTGGGTAAAAAAGTGACCAGGAGTTCATTATATAATCATAGCGAACTTAATCCACCAATTTAATTAAACATTGTTATTTGAGACCTGGGGCCTAACCATGAGCTCTTACAGCGATACAGTTCAGGCAAACATGTCACTTTACGCTTTGCGATTGAAGACTCTATGGCGTTGTTAAAGATTTGTCATTCGCAAAGCGGGATTTGACATCTTTGCCTGAATTGAATCGCAATAAGACTTGATGGTTAGGCCCCAGATAGAATATAAACAGTAAAAAGGTCTTTTGACCAGTAAAAAGGAAACCTGACAAGCTGCGCCTTGGCTGCATTCGTCATTTTCCGATTTTACGTTATTTTCAGCGCTTTCTCACCCCATATGGGAACCGTCCTGGTAATTGATAAATAGACTCGACAAATGTCGACGAATATAGACCTCCGGTCTATATTAATCTAAGGTAACTTCAATTAAAACAACAAAATGTATTTTGTATGGGGTTCTATGCACCCGACTACTATAATATTCATAGGCTGTTGTGTTATGATTTCATTGTTTCAGCCACAATTTGGAACACTTTTCATGAAATCCCAGCACACTTTTAATTCTAAAAATAATTTAGGGTTTTTAAGGCTTTTTCACTGATTTCTGTGTCAAAAAGTGTGACCTATTCAATGACACCTTATACTATAGTGCACGCCTATGAAAACCCAACCCTATCTTAAAAATAAGGGCGTACCCCGTAAAACTTTTTTCTGAAAGTCCTATTTCAAAACTTTGAAAGGAAGCAATTATGTATGCCCATGCAATATTTGGGCATGATATCAATTATAGTCACCTAGTAAAACGGCTCTGACTATGGACTGGCTGATGGAAATGGTAAAACTATAGGGCGTAAGGAGCCTTAAGGAGTGCTAAGACTTGGTAACTCTAAAAAAAAGCTTGAATTTAGGCAAATTTAAACTCGGTTACTGTTAACTGCAAACAAACGATTTTCCCAAAAATACAACAGACTTTACAAACCGATGAGTCTATACATAAAATAAGTACATAAACATAGGTGTTACCATAAAATTGAATGACACTGAACCATTGCGTTCCGTTTTACGAGCGCGCGCTGATCGTCCAAAATCGCCCAAAAATAGTTTATTCGTGACTTTGGAATGAAAATAACATAAAAACGGAACGCATAATAACATGAAACGTAGCTCACGGGATTGACTCATAAAGCTTTTACGTGAACTTTGAGGTGGGGTACGATTACGAGCGCTATTGTATTTTAAAAGTATTCTAATTTAACCCATACTTTTGTTAAAAGCCTACACATTAGGACTGTGCCGGATCTATTGATAGTACCTACAATTAGAGATAGAGTTATTTAAAGTAGACTCTTAGTGACTCTTTAAAATAATGTAAGAAACCAAAACCTCGATATCGCTATGGCAGAATTTTTATAAATAACCCCACAAGACATACACTATTTCACGTTGTTCTGAACTTTTCGCGAAATTGATTTTCTACAATCGTTAACGTCAATTATCACGTGATTATTTCGATACCGTATGTCAATAACCATATTTTTGTTACTTTTCTATTAGCGAAATCGCTAATCACTAAACATGTTTGGCTATATTATTCTTCAGTTCAGTTTTGTTTTAATTCAGTTGCAATAATGAAAATTTAAATCCTCGCTGGCAGAACCGCTCAACCTTTCCAAGACCGCGTGAAAATGGCGCGGATTTATGCCGGAATAAAGTATAAAATAAATACGGAGTGATCATTCACGGCATCCGTATTGAACGTAGAAGCACGTTTTACTAGACATAGGACATTCCCTGTCTAGTAAAATATAATGAAAAAAATGATAGCAACATTTTTGAGGAACGCTTTCATTATTGACTTACATAAAAAAAAACAACGCTTTCAATTTTTTATATCCAACCTCGATTATCAGAGAGTGAATAATAAGCAATGATACGAGCGATAATGAATAGTTTTTGTTTGAGCTATATTTTTTTTTCTGATACCACTAATGAATGAAGACCCCTGTGGCGCAATGGGCGAAGGTCCGCCTGAGACGCAAAAGGGTTCGATTCCTGTCTAGGGACAAATGTTTGTAAGATCTGCAAATATTTGTCTCAAGTCTGGGTGTTTTTCTATGTAAAATATGTATGTATTTACAAAAAAAAGTATATAAGTAGTATATCAGTCATGTAGTTCCCATAATACAAACTCTGCTTAGTTTGGGGCTAGATGATGCGGTGTGAAAAATGTCCAGCATTATGAATGACCTATACATGTCTACCAGTTAACAATTCTTGTTATAGCCGAATAGCAAGAAAACTTCTAAACTAATTATTACGAGTTTTATTTCTTCGGGACTTAGCGAACTTAACTGGAGGTAGTGGGAAACCGTTCGCTATGGCACTTTTCACTTCATACATCCTGTTAACGATATATCACATAACTATTGAGCGTAATCATTATTTTCTTATTTTCTTTTCTTTTTTTTATGTATTATTTGACATTCATAATTACGATTTTGTATTATCTCATTTTAAATAAATATGACTGAACTTGCAGCGCCCTTACAGGGTCCATGTACTCCCAGACAGCTACTTTGATGTAACACCTAAGCTGATGTACATTTGAGCATGAATAAATGAATATGAAATATAATCAAATAATCATTTTTGTCACAATCTCCAGTCCAATGTTATTTATTGAACAAACTTCGATTGACAAAATGAGTGAGGTACAGTATGAAGCTCAAGTTGCCGTGAGCGTTCCAATAAATACGAGCCATTCGTCAAACTTCAAAGCTCCAGTGATTAAACCATAAATAGGCCCAACTTCCATAAATAGGCCTAACTCGGGTCGATTCAGCGATGTAAGGACCGATCGGCACGCCAGCGTTTATGATTTTCACGCGCAAAACGCTTTTGTTCTTTTATGACTCTCTTTGATAGTTGTTTCATAATAAATGATGTAATTTTTGTAGGGAGGTACGATGTTCCGATTACACGTGATGTTAAATAAATCAAAGCTAAACACAGCTGTGGGGATTTTTGATCGACGCCCACGCCACGGGAACTCACGCCATTTTATTATAATTGCAGACCTACTTTCATGGTATGTCATAATCAAGATAGGTAAAGCTCCAATAAACATCTCTTCCTAACATAAAATCAAGATGATTGCATAAAAAATTACGGCACAAATGAAATTAATCCTAGCGGAGAACTTTGAACGAGCGATAAAAACTTAACCAACCTGAATATAACAATGAATTTCATAGAGTTTCGTGAAAACTCCACAAGATAAAATTAATTCCTTTCAACCCAGTATGAATTACTACGGTGTGCGAACACAGAGCGAGATAAAAGTGAATTTATAAGTGGACGTCCCTTCAGGCTGGACGGCGACTGGTGGACGTACTAAGGACCGGTTTAAAATAAAGTTAACAAAAATGAGAAAAGTGATAGGCCTTAATCAATCACGGCATATCCGGGCAGAACGAGGACCAGATTATCTTAGATTTTTGTAGCTTGTTTATTTTAATTGTCAATGTCTTGATTTATTCAGTTTATTTACCAAGTTTCTTTATTACTTGATCTTATTAGTTTTTGTTTTAGCGCTGACATTTATGCAGACAAATTGTGGGTAGTACGACACATATTTTTGGTTTTATTTCATAAATCCCCACATTGACATTAAATAGATAATCTACAAAAGACGTACCTACGTTCTTAGCGTATCAACTGTCTTTATGATTTTAAGTATTTTAGGGTAATTAAAATGTAAGACACTAAATTCATTTTTTTTGTCACCACTTTCTGTCACTTAGTTCGTTCGTTGACTGTAGCTGCAAAGGACAATGTTTTCACTTAAAACTCGCCAAGCTGCCTGCAATTTGAGAGAACGCGGTGTAGTGTGCTTTCGCTTTACACTCTGGGCTCAGATATAGAAGTCGCTGCTCGACGGGATAATAACGTACACTAAACAGCTGGATTTTTATAGGAAACGTGATGGACGTAGTGCACGGCGCGATGCGGAAGGAGAAAGTCGCGACCACTCACCCTGATGAAGACTCTCGGAATGAGTCGAAACTTAATCAGTGCCTTCATCGATAGTGCAGTACGTGAAATTCCCGTTTTTACAATATGTATTGTCAAGTTCACTATAGTTTTTGGAATAAAAAGGAAACGTGATATTGAGTTGTGCGATTTTGTGGGTTTTATTAAGATTGTCGTCAAGAAATAGTATTCTCACTGTACACACACAGTATTCTTCCATATTAGAGGATCAACTCAAGTCTTTGCGGAATACCGGGAAAGAAAAGCTCACAAAATTCTATGAAAAAATGTTAAATTTCTTTGAAATCGAATGATTTGATTGGATAAGTTCCTTTGGGGCAAACAATCCGGATAAAAAAAAACGTACCAAAACCTACATAATAGGAATAAATAGTAATCAAGTCTGCCAGTTTTTTTAGCTACCTTTGTTGTTACAAGAGCCATTTTACTGGGATTAGTACCTATGTTCCTGTTTGCTTCCAAATATGATGTTTCGAATAAAATTACGGTGTGTAATTACATTAAAAGCGCAAAAATCAGTGGCATTTATTAATTGAATTCGATTTTTGAACCCTCCTGCCTAATTCGATTCCAAAATTGAATTTCGAAAAAAATCACCAATTTTCACCAATTAAGATTGCTTGGTTTGATTTGAATACGAAACGATTTTAATAAATAGATACGGAAAGAAGAAAATTAAAGAGTTCCTCCCTAAGATCCAAAAGGGGTCTCAAGTATTTTCGATTATGGAAAAACTCATCAGTACCGACGAATTCAACAACATCTTCAAGTTTAGCAATAGCAGAGGGCATAATAGATTTTTTGGAACACTGAAGAACGAGCGAGTATCCTAATCAAATGCTTCTCGATCCCTGTCCTCAGGTTTGTAACGGCACCAATTTATCTCAATCTTTTCATTCACATTCCCAACGGGGTTGCATACTACATTCAGTCCCCAGTAATTAAATATTCCAACTGATTAACTATACAAAAGTCTTAAGGAACTCCGAGGGTGGTCACGAGTGATATTATTTTTAATTTCATCTTTGGGGTGGCACAAAGATTTGTGCTCGAAGGGTTAAAAGATTTAATGCATTAAGGGGTCGGAATTGATGTTCTTTATAAAATAAATGGTAAATATTAATCGGTTTCGACTATTTCCGAGGTTTATAATTACGGTAAGGGTCGTAATCCGTACCTAAGCGGTTACGGTAGTAAGGATTATAGATTTTGGTAATTATTAATTATGAAATTGGTATGTTTTTGGTTATTATTTTAAGGAGAGAAAGTGTGTTATAAATAACACGATAAATTGAGTAAAGTGACTCAATTCCAACTATTTTCATAACTACCAACGTATACTTGCCTTTTTGTTTTGTTACGGCTCTTATGATTTTTATGGTATTTATACTAAAAAGGGTATACGGATAGGTGAAATCATAGTTTATTTTTTTCGTAAGTCGGTCGTTCAATATGAATCATAGACGCAAGCAGAACATTTAATCAACTTTTTTAAAATTACCTACTCTGCAATTAAAATATATTCACGTAAAATAATCACAAAGCAAAGATTTAACGATTGTGAGATAAAATAAAGACCCGTTGATAAAAAGCCTATCTATAGAAATATAAAAGACCTCGTTTATAAGCAGAGACATAAAAACTCCAGTCTCTTAGTTTTATTGTCCATGAATTGAAACAAAGAATGAAGCAACTTTAATTTGAGACAGAGCAATGAGACCTACAGTTTATGTAGAAGAGATGGTATGTTACTAACTTTATTAAAGAACCCGACACAACTCAAGAAATCGAGTCTTATGAAATAGCGTCTTATAAATATTATTGAACAGTTGATCTATTTTTTTGTCTCTTTCTGATATGTTTCATTTGATATTCAACAAAACAAAACAAAACACTGTTTTACTAAACAGTGTTGACTATAAAATCTTTATGGCACTTGGAATTCTAACTACTTACAATCTACGTAGAATAATAGGTATTATTCTTTATTGTACACAGAAATATAAACAAAATATAAGGTTAGGCATGCCATATACAAAGGCGAGCTTAACCCTAAAAACTTTTCTTCCAGCAAACCCTACAAGGAGCTCTCTCCTATGATATGTTTCTATGTGAGATATGTGATGAAGTTGGTAGGTGTAAAAAGACAGGAAAGAAGAAACTAAATATAATTATAATTAAAACACCACTATATTTTTATAAATATAGCGTTAACCTACTTTAACTACCTATAAATATACATACATCGAAATTAATCGTAAGCGTGTGTGTTCGTTCTGTTATAGCACACGTTAAAACAAAACAGAAGTACAGACAGGTTCTACAATTGTAATTCCACGGCTAGCTTTAATTACAATTCTAGAAGTACCGACATAACTACAAGTATTACAAGGAGGGCCGAGATAATTCCTTACAACCTATTCGCCTTCAAGAAGGGTCAGGACACAGTTGAAAGGAGAGTAAGGAAATTCAGAAAGTTGCAATGATGCGACAAAGACAAAAGCTTGAAATAGGTTTTATCTTATAGATGGAATAGATAAACTCTTTTTGTGCATAACACCATTTACAGTACAACCTGACGAAAACCAAATAAAAACGCTTCTTATCGCTAAAAGCAGTTTCTTCCAGATAACCTTATGATGGACTTTGAACTATGTAAAATAATGGGATGTTGGTGAAAACATAAAATACAAATTAATATGTTTGTACGTTATGAAGGATGCTCTTGGGGGTATATTGTTTACTTGGGAAAAAAGCAGATAAATACTCATGTTTGACGATAACATAGTAATAAATGTAGGCACAAAGGGACCGGAGCCATGTAGTGAACGGTTACATCCATATTCTAATAAGATAATAAAATAAAATTCCAAAATTCGATCCCGTAGCAGCAGGATATTGAGGTTATGTTAAAACTTAACGTGGACGAAGTCACGCCGTTCCACGCCTTATCAATTATCGAACATAGCTAATGAGTTCATGACATGGTTCATTTCAAACTGGCCGATTTTAAAATAGACTTAACCCACTTAAATCCATTGTACTGTGGCGTACACAGGTCATGAGTAGCACAGAATTGGACTGGTAGTGCGGGGCACAGCGCTTAATCACAGCCCACGGCCCGGGGCAGCGATAAATCCGACGAAGCCCGTATTAAATAATTTTACAACTCATAACAAGGTATGAATGGGTTGGCTCAAAACTCTGTGTGTGGACTCGCTTTAGGAGTCTACAAACTGGGAAATTAAATGATATAAAGCTATATAATTATATTATAAATCCCAAAAGGTAATATGAAATACATTTGTGAATAAAATCTTGTCCACTGACAGATAGTTGATATTTACAGCTAATTTAATTTCAGGTATTTCTGCTGAGTTTCGTTTTTATTTTTATATTAAGTTTGTTTTAAATAAGCCATGATAAATTTAAGACCAAAATAAATTACGTATGTACATACATAGTTAGATTTATGGGTTATTCTCGCATATACGCCAAATTTATATTGCCCCCAACATACCTGAAACAAAAAGAAATCAACTTTTAGAAACATGTTATCATGATACCCCAAAGAAAATACAACATGAAATTAGCTGCCGAATAAAGCTACACTAAGTATAAAAAATCTTAGATAAGCGTATCTTAATGTTTTTTTTTCATGACACTAAGGCATATATTATGTACTATGCTTATATACCTTATATACCATGCTTAGTACCAAGAAATCTATGTCTACGTAGCAGTAAGATCAGTTTCCGCTTAATTATCTCAAAAAGTATGTAATTTGAAATATCCAAGTGAAATCAAGTCAATTTAATTTCCTGCCTCCTTTCATCGGCTGCGATAACTTCAAATAGAAAATTATCGACCAGCAGCCAATCAAAATTATAATAACTGTTTCAGGTGATGACCAATTTTCAGAGACCTCTGAGAATCCCCAGACTACCCTTCTCTCGTGCAAATAGTTAAGCATGCGAGAGGTGAGGCAGGTCTAGTTTTCTGGTCAAATTTCAGCTTTACGTCGCCATTGCTGTATTGAAAAATTTGGAAACGTTTTTGACATTTTAATATGGATTTTAAAAGGGCACAGTAATTGAAAAATGCAAAAATATCCAGGAAAATGTCCCTTAAAGTAAACTTTAATGCGTCCATTCTCATATTGATTTCATTTTTACTTTTTGACTGTAAAAATATACATTTAAAAATATGTGCTCAAAAAGAAGTCCCAGTATACCATTTCATTATTTACAAGCAAAATTGCTCCTTAATAATATATTAAACGTCGTGAAAAACTCTCGTGTCTCTAAAGGCCCGTTTAACGAACCATTTCATCCATTCAAACTTAATAAAGTATCGGAAAGCAGCCTTATTAAATTATAAAAAAAAACGCCGACCCTTCTCGGAACATCTCATGGGAAAATCATTATACAGGTTGATTTGTGAAACGTGGATCAAATCTCAACAAAAAAATACTTAACATACAGCAGGCATTTGCCAAAAACAAACACAAAAGAACTAAAATTGCCACGTTGTCAAACTTATGACGGTTCAAATTAAGTTTCATTTAAGTTACCACAGAACACTGTTTTTTTATCCGTGTTCCGTGAATCACATTGTATACGGTAGACTTCTTAAACTCAGTTTATTTTGCTATTAAGCTGTTTGATGAGAGATAAATAATGCATTTCGTCCAAATATTTAGATTAAGATGTATACTTGAGGAGAATTTGATTCCTTGGTTGGTGCAATAGAAAATCGTTTAGCGGTTAGATTTCACAAATAAAATTTTGCTCTGAAATTCATTAGTAAATTTTGCTTGAAAATGTTGTTACAGATGTTGTTGATCTTTGCGGAATAGCTTTCCTATGATCTAAGTTGTTCTTCAGGTCCTAGGTTCAGATCACCATTTGGATGGGTAACCGGTTGTTGCATTAAGAACTGAGGGCTACCGTGTTTTGGAGGTTATTATAAGATGTATATCCCGAGTCGTTAAGCTTACAAGTCCGTCACCAGAGCTGACCACAAGCTCATACTCTATAGGATTTATTTATAATTTATTTGTCACGAATACATTGTTTAGATTAGCCCATCTCATCTCCGATCCGCTTTGGTCGATGTCACACCGCATTGATATTGTACATCTTACATACTAATTTCTACAAATTTTGAAGTCTCATCTGACTTAGACCAACCTGTTTGTTGAATCTCCCTCGAGATATTAGTAGCTTATTTAATCTTGTTTCAATATTCATGGTCTGTTTAGGAAAGTTCGTGGGTTCCGTAAGATGCTTAATGGCTTTTAGCTTTAAACTTTTTAGAAATAAATAAGGCATTTCAATCGAAAATTCATAAATTTCGGCTGACGACAGCTTCTGCTTTCAATTGAAATTACTGCCCTGGGTATAGTAGTCGTTAAATATACTTTTGTTTACTAAAAAACCCGATTAACATTGTGTTTTGCGAAGTTGGTAAGTAACATACTTACCAACTTCGAAAAACACACGGACAGTGTTGTAAACCGATCAGAGTGGCTAGTGAATTTATAAGCTGGCTTGCCAGTGCATCCAAATATAATCGCTTTCTACATTGGACAAAAAAAGTAACGGCAATAATTGATTTCCCGGAAACTATTAGCTACCGCATGATCAAATTTCGTATGGTCGTTTTAGATACCCAAATCTATGAGAGTATAATATATGATACATTCGTATGGTGTCAACCTTCAGAGCTTGGTGCTATTCAACTTGTAATAGCCACTCCAGTGAGTGACGCGGCTATACCTACTATCATATAAGTTAGAATTAGAAATTATTTAAAGGGAGACTTCTTATTGGCATGATAGGGCTGCATCAAAAGACGTGCGATTATGCATAGTGACTGTATTTCAATTAGATATCGCGCTGACTTTGTTCATGCCAAATTCACAATGAAATTAGTCTTAAATAAATTATGTGTAATTTATTGTATGTATTAGAAGTAATATACCATTCAACTTTACGTACAAATAATAATGCCGAAAAACTTATTCGAAATAAATATCATGTGTACAAATTATGTACGATCCGATATATAGACCCCATTAAGACGCGCCTAAGTCAATACTAAAATTATTATAATTCGGAAAATGCCTTAGTTAAGTGCAGACGAACAAAATTGCTTATCATTTTATTATGAAAATCACGTAAACGCCACATTCATACAAGAAAGGGATGTAATTATGACAGACAGACAGACAGAAAGGGTTGCTAATCGCATCACAATGTCACATATTAATTTTGAGTGATGGCAATTAATTATTTTTTTCCGCTAAATATATTATATTTCCATTTACTTTACAATACAACTGCTCCTATAATTTGAATGAAAGGGAAGTAATCCGCTAGTCTACGCTTATGATGATTGTACGCGCAGAAAAATGCTGTATTAAATACATATTTTGCACAAAGATTTTTCGTAGAATGTTTTTTTTTGGCTTCCTATCCCCTTCGAAAGGTTCCCCTTATTAATCTTTTTATACCTATTACAGATCTAATTATTGCTCATATTTGTCCCCTACGTCCTATAAGGGACCATCAAAGGACAACTTTTCTATGCCATTTTTTATGACGGTAATTAAAAATGGTTTTGAAATTTCGTACCTACCTATTCTATTAATTTCGATGCCATGCTTTGAATGAAGAATTTGTATAATTTTTTTTCTTATTGAAATTTTTACTTCTTTGTTTTCTTGATATTAGATCAACAGTTTTTAAAGTAGCCACCAAGTCTAATTGCGATTCAAATGAGCTAAAGATGACAAATCCCACTATAAGATTGAAGGTTGTTAATCGCGAAGCAGGATTTGACATATTTTCCGGAATTGCATCGGTATAAGACTTGATGATTAGGCTCCAGGTCAACATCATCGTCTGAAATCATAATAAATCGTTTCACGCATTACAATGATTTGAACTTAACCTTTCACACAAAATGGCGGAAAATGGAAATTGGCTGACGTTGAAAAAACTAAATTCTTATATTTTCCAAGTCAACATCATCGTCTGAAATCATAATAATTCGTTTGAAGCATTACAATGATTTGAACTTAACCTTTCACACAAAATGGCGGAAAATGGAAAATGGCTGACGTTGAAAAAACTAAATTCTTATATTTTCCAAGTCATTATCATCGTCTGAAATCATAATAATTCGTTTGAAGCATTACAATGATTTGAACTTAACCTTTCACACAAAATGGCGGAAAATGGAAAATGGCTGACGTTGAAAAAACTAAATTCTTATATTTTCCAAGTCAACATCATCGTCTGAAATCATAATAATTCGTTTGAAGCATTACAATGATTTGAACTTAACCTTTCACACAAAATGGCGGAAAATGGAAAATGGCTGACGTTGAAAAAACTAAATTCTTATATTTTTACAGTAAACCTAAGTACTAGTAAAATTTTGAATTAATAAAATGCTCGTTGCATTTCTGAAACTGATCTCCCCCATACATTCAGCAAAGCATATAAGTAATAGTCACATTCACTATAACTTTATGCACAGACTGAATAGTCGCGCATTTTTATAGACGCATTCATGCCAAGTATTCTGAAAGTATTCTGAAGCCAAATATTTTGAGAAAGTATGGCTTTATGCCGTTTTCGTTTTCTTTGTTAATATTATGGAGGGAATTTAGCTGAGTTATGATATTCGCATGGATAAAATGTTTTTTCTTCGTGAATTTTTTTTTATTTGTTTGCATGAGTCAACTTTAGTAGGTAAAAAAAACTTATATTGTTTCCAAAGGACATTAGTTATTCAATGGTTTTTTGGTTTTTATAGTGTTAACCCAGATAGTGCCCGTTGTAAGCTAAAGGTTTACAAAATCTATGTTAGTAATAGACGTTGGGATCCAAATATACGCGTATTTTTATAGATTTTATTTTTAAATGATATCTACATCTCTCAACAAATTCAATACCATCCAATCTAACCAACCAGTCATTAATATCAAAATTATATAGTCCATTCCTCGAAGGGTCATACAAACATACCTAATATTCCGGAGTCCAGGGTAGGTACAGAGGAACAAATAGACGTTCGAACCCAATTAAATGGTTTGCAGGAGTTGTGTGCATAGGACCGTTTGATACAGACGGACGGGTCGTCTTTTATTTGTGTATCTTGTAGGTGGGGTTAGACGAACGCTTAAACTATTTTGTCACAATGCTACCGGGTCAACAAATTTTAGGCTGGCGCTTCTGTACGTCTTGACGATATTTTGTAGAGTGGATGGGATTTTGCTTACAGTCCCTTTAAAGCAGAAATTGACTCTACTCCATAATTATGCAATATGTTTCAATTATAATATTTAATATTAAATAATTGATATAAATATAATAAAATGTATGGTTATAAGGAAACAAATCGATTCCTGTAAAATTTCAAAAACGGCTCAAACGGTAACTGTAAAACTCGAGAAATCCCACGTTCCGAGCAGACTCAGTTTTCTCTTTAATTTTATTAAATTACGTATATAAAACATGAAAAAAAGATATTTATTTAGATATTTAGTAATTCTAACATTTGTGCTGCTCTAAAAGGCTGTCGTATGACCTCTCCAAGATGTGATTTTACGGGGTATAACTTGGACAGTCGGGAACCTTTTCGTTGCTTAGCAAAGGGATTCTTTGTAAAGAATTTGGAGAGAAAGGGGATGGAATCTCTAGTCTGGTTTCATCTGCATAATTTGAGCATCAGACACAAAGCGTGTAAATAAAATTCTTATTTGAGAAGTGAAAAGAAGAAAATTATCGTTTATTACCTACATAATTACTTACTTAATTGTAGCTCACTGTTACCTCAAAAACCCATCGTTTATAAAATTGGGGTAATCTGTTATTGGCCTTATGCTTGATACAAATGTTTTTGTCTAGATTATAAGTAAACGCTGTTGATTACCAATAAACAAATAAACAAATAAACATAAACATTATGCGTTTTCAGCATTTTCAGTAGCAGCTATCTTGATTTCTTGTTATTATCGATGGGATATTTGTTGTAAGCTCAGTAGCTATCGATTTATATTCAGAACACAATAAAGAGATTGTTGGTTTGAATTGACTTCGATGATATGAGTTCGTTTACAAAAAACACATCATTTTCATAAAGAACCCAATACATCGTCGTAAATCTAACTTGATATTCCATCACCATACTTCAATCATTGTAAACCCTTTCTCTTAGACTTACAAAATAGCTTCACAAAAACCTTGATTCCCAAACTTATTATAAGGAGCTATGTCTAAAAAAATATACTTTAAGGCAAAAAGAACCATGTTCAGTTTTAAAACCTGCTACACAACTTTCGCTATTATTTCTACAGCAATAAGTCCTGAGTTATTTGCCCTAGGACCAGGCACTCGTCACGTCCAGCTGCACTTCATCGGGTAAATTCTCAACTTTGTTTCAGCGCAGATAATGCTCAAAGTCCAGTGTAACGGTGTGATGAGTCCAGTTGTAACAACGTGGCCCGAGGCAAGCAATATCCTACGAAGCCTATAGAGTAGCACAAACACAGGGCGTCCGAGCGATGAAAAACAGCCGAGAGCCTGTTTGAACAGGTCGGGTAATGACGACGGATTTGATACCAATTTACAGTTTCATTTATTTCAACTGTTGGGTCACCTTTGAACACTTACCCTCTGTTTCATAAGCACTTGCTAACTTAGCAAATTCGCTTACTCTAACCTTGTCCTTTTCTAACATTAAACAAAGGATAGAGGCAGACTACTTTTAGCACGTTGCTAAATTC
The DNA here is from genome assembly GCA_958496245.1 of Perizoma flavofasciatum. Classification (NCBI taxonomy): domain Eukaryota; kingdom Metazoa; phylum Arthropoda; class Insecta; order Lepidoptera; family Geometridae; genus Perizoma; species Perizoma flavofasciatum. The sequence continues at coordinate 2,331,052 of OY292425.1, read as the reverse complement.
AGCGAGTGATTATAAAACAAAGGATCAGTTTTACAAAGTCCATGATTAATAACTTAGTAGATAATAATAATAATATACAGACTAAAAAACACACCAAATACCTAAAGCATGCACAAAGAGTGTGAATATTAAGCTTACGTAGTAAATTATATAATATTCTTTGAATGTTGTACCGGTAGCGATTATTTGAAGGGTGACATAGACAATAAAGGAGTTAGTACTGAGATAACAGCTGATAAAGAGGCAGAAAAATACTTATGCCAACCTATGTAATGTGGAACAAAGCAAAATATAAGATAAGATAAACAACAGTCACATATATAGTCCTGACCCCACACTAGGATTCCCTGTATCGTGGGAATCAGGAACTACGAGTACCATGGTACTACAACACCCAGAACCTGTAAACCTTTGTCCCGCAACGGGAATCGAAACTGCACCTCTTGCGCTTCAGCTGAAGATGATGAAAATGGTACCAGTGAAAAAAAAATACTAACATTTTTATCACACGAACGTTAAAGATACGTGTTTTAACTGCGGTACTTTTACATTAAAACCCATTCAATCTTCGGGTGACATATTATTCAAAGACTTATGATGGTAAGTACAACCAAAACTCTTTTCAAATTTCAAGGTCAAAGTCAATAGGTTTTTATTCATTGAAATCACAAGGATCATATAGAAATGTCAACTTAAAAACTTTACGTGAATTTAAAATGTTAAAGTGAATTTACGCCGGTTCCTTTCATGGTGTAATTACCCTATAGAGTGTAGATACTACTCTATTTTTTTTCTGGACGCTATAAAACTGTATAACAGGACGCTACTGAAACCAGCGCTGCAGCAGCTTCTCTGCTCCTGCAGCATATGCTGAATGGTTGCCATTTAACGCTACATTTGTTTTAAGAATACCTTGTAGTGATAATTTTACTTTGTGGTAATATATCTATAAATTAATCGTTTCTATGTTGTGAATCGAAAACACTGTCATTAACGTAAAACCTACAAAATTAAGCCCTTTGGTAGCAGTGCACACGGAAACAATATCGGTACCAATATATACAATCTAAGATAATTGAAAACGCAAGCCTTTGAGGATTGTGAGTTTTTAGACTATTTGCAAAGGACTACTCATACAATTAGCCTAATTGATTTCTGTGAAAATGGGGACTTTATAACATTTCTAATGGAAATAGCATTCATGTTATAAAATAATGTTTTATTTATATTTTTCAATTCGATTTTTTTTTATAATACGACAACTTTGAGATTTAACCTGGATGAACAATAATTATATTTCTTTGTATGATTTTCAGTTATTACTTAAATAGTAGAGCTAATTTATAGGTAAGCTTCTTATTTGTCGATGAATTTTATCGTTGTTCGACCAGAATCAACTGAAAATCAGGTTTTTGAGTGGAAAAGTTATAAAATTCACGTCTTTTCGGATGTGAAATTAATAACTTCTCATCTTCAGTAGACTCAAAAGAAAACATGTTAAAAGTAATTTTGAAGTGCCGCCCTCCTTCGTGAAAATTTTATTAAAGCGTAGCCAAGTTGGTCTCGTCATAATACAGATTAAGATAAAAATTGCGTTGACGTTCGGTCTCCGCCTTCAAGAACCGTATTTTTTTTAATTTTCTCAAACAGGCTGATTCAATTATACCAAACAGACTGCAGCGTCGTTGTGTTATCCAATTTTGCATTTCGAGAGCAGTGGGTAGTCTGCTAATGAGTTTATGATTTAGAAAATTTGTTTTTTTTAAGGAAAGTATAGTCTAATACCAGAATTGGTTCAAAAACCGGCAACGCTGATGTGTGACTAAAACTGTACGTGGGACTGGGCAGGTTACGTGGCTCGAATGCATCCAGAACGTTGGGCAAAACTCGTTACCCAGTTTGTACCTGAAAACGGTCGAAGACGTCGCAGTATGGCGAGACGATTTAAATGCATTCGATCCACAGTGGTCTGATTTTGTATTGGAACGTCATTTGTGGAACAAACCTTTGCCTAAAAATGGAACGAAAAAGGTTAATTTATTAATTAAGTAATAAATTAAAGAAGGTCACACAACATAATTTAGGATAATACTACAATATTGCAATGTTTTTTAGATAGAGAAAGAGTACAATTTATTAGTGCGTAGTTTTCGACCTATCCATCCATGAATACATACGACTCCTACCGATCGTACCAATCGTACGTAATTCCTACCGATCGAACTGACACTACACAAAAGTAGAATAAAAGAGCAATAAAATGTAGAGCTACATACTAATAACATCGACATTCGTTTCAACAACCTTTTTCATCCAAACAAATCCACAAGACGTTCAAAAAGCAAACTTTTAATGGCAGAAACTCGCCTGTAATCGTAAACCAACAAAGCAGTTACAATCGTCGGCTCCATTACTACAAAGAACATTAATATTTTTTCTTTCTTTCGTACAAAAGTATGGAGTTTCTTTTAATTCGTATCCTTGTTCCCCCCGTCTTTATGAAATAAGTTTTTTTCTAACAAGATTATTTTTTTATGAAGATGAAATTGAAGGATAACGAATTTAGAACAGTAAGGGAAGGAAGGCACGAGTTTCTGATTCGGTACGCTACAAGTCATAGATATGAAAAAATGTGTCCCAACGGTTTCATCCTTTATATTACATATAACAGCGCGTCTGAGTCCTCGAAGTTACTTACCAACAGACAAGCCGGCCTTTAAAACTATTCAAATTATTGTGCTTATAATGTCAAAGTTTGGATGTTTGTTGCTAATAATAGTCTTTGCCATAAATTTCGTTTGGGCATCCGCTTTATACTATTATTAGTGGTTAACACAAAGCTCCTTTTCGATATCTTTTTTAAATTTTTATTAAACTTTTATTTTTATTAACCTATTTAAATTGTTCTGCATGCTTATTCTAATTTTATATAACTAACTTTTGATTTTTCATTAAGTAAAATATGTCATTTCTTTTGAGAATAAATTTATTTAACCAGTTATAATCTTTCCAACGACTAAACCAAATTGGATGAAAATTAGAACAGGTATATAGTTCGTGACTTATATCGCATAGAATACTTATTACTTTTGAAGCTAGTTGCTCAAGAAATATATATAAAATCTTCTTTTGATAATCATTTCTCAACAATTCTTTCGTTGATAGACCATGTAGGTCCAATTTTTGGTTCGGCCAGTAATGTGATAACGCAAATAACTTATGTTACGGGTACAAACAGTGGGAGCGACGAAAGCTTTTGACGAAACACAGATATTTTTATTGTATTCTTTGACGTGGATTCTTTAACTTCTGAAGAGGGTAAGCTACTTATATCGCATTTGTTTGTTTGCATAACCATTTCCGGAGTAATAAAAGAGTCCTTTTACTATTACTCTGAAAAGCAAGGCAATATTTTCGAAATAAATTAACTTAATTATTTATGTTATATAATTTTCTGATTCCTATACCTAATAGAAAAATATCATTTGTTTTTCACATTTATAAAATGTCTTGAGTAGCCTCCTTTTTACACTAGCAAAATGGCTATGGGAATGAGATCTAGGCAATAATTTTGCCAGGCTTAGCTATTCCTATAACTTTTACCTGCGAGGTGTTCCCAAATCTTAGAAAATTGTCTTAGAAAATAACGGGCGGGTCACTAAACCCTAGTATGGGCGTTATTTGTTTGGTCAAAGGTTTCCAGCCAAGACAGACAGCTTTTCAAGCCGTTCAAATCCCTAAGCCTAAGTTTAGACCGTGCTGAACGTTCCTTTATCGAGATCATCTATCAAGAACGACTAATAAAATAATGTGAGTTCAGGAATTTAAATAGAAACATCGCTACTCAGTCAATTCACTCAGTTCCCTTTAATGGTAGCTATTTATTTCCTTCTATCCCTTCCTTTCTCTGCCAATCTCTCTAGTATTATTGCTCATAGACACTAAACTCCTCAATTTGCCTAAACTATAAATCCGTCATATGTAATCTGGTTGGTAATGCCACAGTTTAGAAATGTTTTATCTAGTTAAATCATTCAACACATTATATAGTCTAGATTAGTAGCAGTAGTGATATCCGCCAGGGTTGATATAAAAAAAGGTGAATATTTTTTGGTTACCTAAAAAATCTTGAAATCATGGTTGAACTGAAATGAAATTTAACAAGGACAGGTTTGTATGAAAAAAAAACTGCGTTAAAGTGTTGATCTTTAGCTGCATTTTGTGGATTCAAATCTTGTGTCCATAACAATTGAGAATAAACCAAAAATGCTACGATAAAACTTTTTGCATTTAAAACGACGAATTTTCTATTAATGTGTATATAACACATGAACTTCTTCTTCATGTGTTATATGTATTAGCAGAGAACAATATCAACGTCAAACACTCAACAGTCACATAAATCGTTCTGATACCACACTAGGATTCCCTGTATCGCGGGTATCAGGAACAACGAGTACCATGGTAACACAAGACCCAGACCCAGAACAAATATTTGCAAATTATGCAAATAATAATAATAAACATTTATTACTGGCAACCACATGATCAACATTTAATATTTATTACTGGCAACCACATGATCAACATTTAACATTTATTACTGGCAACCACATGATCAACATTTAAAATTTATTACTGGCAACCAATGGTCAACATTTAAAATAATGACAATAGGCCCATAACATGCATACCTTATAGAATAATATTCATATTTTTTATTTAATTACATATATTCATACAACTATGTACAAGTAGGTATATACAAAAAATACAGATGAAGCAGCTAGCTATCTAGAGAACATTGCAAACGATACATAGCTTAACTGATCCAGATCACTACCAGATGGAAGCGTTCCCAAAATACTGGCCGCATTGTCACGCTGAACGGCAATGCCAATGCGTTGACCCAGATACATAATTATTATAATACCATAACTTTTCACTACTTGTTAACATGTAAAGTCTGCGACGTGAACATTTGACCCGCAGCTGGAATCGAACCCGCACTCTGCCGGCTACTCACCCGCATACGTCAACATAGCTAAGTGGTTACGTCTATTGTTACAGACTAACTGTTTCCATCTTACTGTGGTTTCGGCTAAGGGTCGATTCAGGCCCAGCGGGGCCCAGTCGGATTATCATATCGCATGAATATTTTATGCGATTTGATTCAATTAGACATAGGGCCCGATGTGATGTCAGAAATGAGTTAAACGAATTATGCAAATATATTATTTGATAGACTGTATTTTGCACAGCTTGGGATTTAAATTTAATTAATAATAGTTGAACTTGACCTGCATCTTATATTTTCAGCAGCCAGTGTTCGTAGTTCAATAATGTTAATCTACTTCTCAATTAGTCTTATGTCTGGTGCAGACAGCTGCACTAGGCTTAAGCAGATACTTTTGCCACACAGCGTCATCTAGCCCTAAACTAATCAGAGCTTGTATTATGGGAACTAATGACTTAGGCGTGACTTAGTGGTCGATTTCTTTGAAAAAATTACAGAAAGATGCCACCTCTGGTCAAACTGACGAGAAGGGAAATGGTTGCCAAGTAGGTAGTTGCTAAAGTTCACGTCAATCCTACTATAAACGCGAAAGTTTGTGAGGATGGATGTTTGTTACTCTTTGACGCAAAAACTACTGAACGGTTTTTGATGAAATTTTACAGTAATATAGCTTTTACATCAGAATAATACATAGGCTACTATTTATACAGGTACAACGCGGGCGAAGCCGTGGGCAGAAACTAGTGTACTATCCTGAATTTTTTACCAAAATTGAAAAAAAGTCGTTCTCGAGTTTTTTTGTACAGGCAGACAAACAAGTAATTAATCGTTTCTCGTTCGACGAATTATAGTGTAATAATACCACTATGACTATAATATCGAAGCCGATGCGTCGACTAATTGCAAGACGCATATGTTTTCCTTGTACCATTTTACGGATATTTACTTAAGAATAATATTTGAGCATTTAAACCCAAACAGAAAGACAGATCGTATTATAAGACGGAATCGCAGGAGGTTAAATTTAAATGGGACGCAGTTTGCGTGAGTGAAGTAAATGGGTAACGACTGGAATGAGCAGGAATACTGCTGATGGTCTACTCAGAAAGTTTCGTATCTTGTATTTCTTGTTTTTACCCGACAGCGGAAGGTTATGTTTTTCGCGCGTAGTTACGAGTATGTCTATGTATGTCTATGGCTCTGAAAAAGGCCGAGTGATGGATGCCTGACAGAACCTACGTCTGGAATCTATACAGTGCGCTTAAAATATCTTAACCAAGTTAAGATATTTTTTTACTAAATTTCAAAACTTCAGGCTCGTGTGTTTAATCATACAGCGCTCTCATGCGGCTATAAAACTATTTGAACTCATCTTTGAAGCTCGAAGTCGATTGCGAAAACCGTATTATAATCGGTTTAGCAGTTTCTAATTAAAATGGGTTACCATGGTTTGTCTGTAAAGACATAGCAATTTACAAGCAATCACTTACTTCAAACCCACGCTAGTTTTGGTTCCTTACACGGGTGAAAAGTAACTCAGATTTTTGTGCTAAACTTGCGTTACCATTTTGGTTTGATTTCACAGTAGCCCATCAAATAATAGGCGCACCGTACTATACCCGGCTATATGACGAAGAGCTTCACATTACCGTTGGAACAATGAGAATGAGCTTCGTACGAATTGCGCATACTCCTTCATCGCGGATAGATACTTAGGAGCTTGCAGTTTGAGATGTGGGCTATAGCGGACGAAATAATTAGCCGAAACGTAATGCGCTATGACGAAAGTGGGATAAAGGTACAAAGAAAAGGATTACTAAATGTTTGATGAAACCAAATGTTTGGTGGTTGCCTGTAAGAAAATGAATCTTTGAACCAGTGAGTAAACTTAGTCCTTTTTTTATTAAGAAATAATATTCTTTTACTTTTCTGTACGGTAGGCGTATATATTAATTATAGATATATATCTTTATATTGTGTAGTTTATTACTGTAGATGCAGGTATGTAATTATATTAGTTGTCTAGTAGTATTGATTATTACGTTCACCGCCAACCATTCCTACAAATTGCATAAATTCCGCTCCAAATTAGTCTGGAAGAGGTCGCTTTTAAGTGATAAGATCGTCCATCTAAATTCTAGTTTTACTAAGTTTTTGTTTATTTTGTTATCTTGTGTTGTACAATAAAGTATTTTCATTCATTCATTCATTAAAATGTTAATTAGCATTGAGTTGGCCTTTGTAGAATCTACAAGATCTTGTTTCATTTTGTGCAATAAAGCGTTGTTTATCTATCTATCTATGTTACTTTCTATTAGTTACCACGTACGTTACGCTGACTTTTTTTTTATTAAGTGGTTTTTTTATACCACCATAGTGGCAGACAAGCATCATGACTTGTCACCCATCTGTTGGTTAGCGGTTACCAAAGCCTATGAAGTCTTGCAACACTAAAAAAATCAAGCGCGCTGTTGACCCTTTAAAAAAAAAAAAATGACTATCTCTGTGACGCAGTTGGCGAAGGCCCGCCTGAGACGCAGAAGGTTGCGGGTTCGATTCCCGCTGCGAGACAAATGTTTGTATGATTTGCAAATTTTTGTCTCGGGTCTGGATGTTTCTATATAAAATATGTAAGTATTTACAAAAAAAAAGTATATAAGTAGTATATCAGTCATGTAGTTCCCATAATACAAGCTCTGCTTAGTTTGGGCCTAGATGATGTTGTGTGCAAAATGTCCAGCATTATTTATTTATTTTATTTTAAAACACCCTTTTTGAAGAACCTCATACAGTAGTCAAAAGGGAAAACCACATCAGGGGTCATCCCATAACCTAAATGTAGGGAGGAAGTTCCTCTGTAAGCGCACGGTGCGCGTCCACCCAGGCTCTAGGGTGTTAGGATGAATCCTCTGCCGATGGCGAGCTGGCTGTAGGAATTGTATTGTAAGATCTGGGTAACTTAATAAAAACTCAAAATGCTTTAAAGAAAGAAAATCCTACTATTACTCGTATTATAAACCCGAAAGTTTGTGAGGATGGATGTTTGTTACTCTTTTACGCAAAAACTAACGAACGAATTTTGATAAAACTTTAAAGTAATATAGCTTATACATCAGAATAACATATAGGCTACTTTTTATCCGGGTACCATGCGAGCGAAGCCGTGGGCAGAAGCTAGTACTTTTATATTACAGACATACACAAAAAAAACGAATAAAGGATCCAGGTATGTACCAACATCGCCCTGACAGGGCCGATGTACCTACCAACCTACTTGGAGCTACACTAGACCTAAGCTTAACCATTGTATGTAGGACATTAAGCATGAATAAATGAAATTATGAATTATGAATTAAATCATATAGTGTCCCGACCGTGATAGGTAAGCTAGTTACTTCAGCCTTTCTTCAAATTTTATCGAGTCGTAGTACCTTAAGGTTCAAATCGTATTGGATCCAATTTAACAAATTTGTGATTGGTCCAATTCACGGTGAAATAATCACTCGCGTTCCACCAGCAACTTCGCATGTTACCCATCAGTTAGCGTTTTATCAAAGATCCCACTCGCCTTTTACTTTTCCTTTGCGCCGCGACGGAACTCTGCCAGTAAATCAGTGCAAGCCGACCTTCCGCCATTTTATTATGTTTATTCATGAAATTGCTCATCCAACGAAAGTGAATCTTTGTTTACTCGCGAAGGAATCCTTGGTTCTAGGCCACGGCTCTGCATTTTCATTGTAGGTAGACTGAGGCGGTTGGATTTTACTTGGAAATGTAGATAACGGCATTGTCGTAACCGTTTTATATAACTGGGCTTGTTTTTATTCCCTCAGCGTCGCGATCACTCACTGTGATAAAGACTCTCGGAATGAGTCGAAACTTAGTCGGTGCCTTCACCGATAGTGTGGTACGTGAAAATTCTCGTTTTTACAATATGACTTCATTTCTTAGATTTCCAAGCTGAATATAAAACACGTTGGGTTGGTTTCATTGTAAGATCAGTATGAAGCTTTAATTTGAATCCGTGTTGGCCTAGTGGGCGGTACCAAACTTCTGATCAGGAGGTTGTGGGTTTGAACCCAGTCGTGCACCAATGGAATTGTGCATTTTAGAAAATTATGTGCACATAAACATGTGCTAAAAACGGTGAAGTTGAACATCGTGTGCATCCGGCATATCCTTGAAGCAAAAGTTCTGAGGTATATGCCATCAGTAAATGTGATGTTTTGACGTTTCTTTGGTAAATACTTACCGTGTATGTACCTGAGGATATCCATCATGGAGAATATAGTTGTAAGTGTAATATTATATTTATTTATAAACAACTTATCTTAAAACGAGAATTATGACTTACTCTTAGGCCCGAATTCATAGTCGATTAGGGGCTCTCCTAGGGGACTGTTCAGGCGCTAAGTAAAAATTCATGTGCGAATTCAACCTTTATGCACTTAGCCATAAGGCGAATGCTGAATGGTAGATTTTGGGGGACTATGCGACTATGAATTCAGGCCTAAATCAAGCTTTATACAATTGGTTCGTTCAGCGCCGGTTACTCTACCATTTTCACAGACTGATCACTGCCAAATCAAACTAAGTACTGATGAAGATTTTTTTTTTCTTTTCTACTCTTCATAATTTCACATCCATCCGATCTCTTCCCACAACTACAAGAATACTTTTTAATATGCAGAACACCGCCTGCAGCTAGGCAATTGCAAGCGCCTCATCTCATCCCACAGAAGAGGTTCTTCACAATGCAACGTGTGTTTTACAACCAAGGATTTTCTTCCGTGAATGGGACGCGACCACTTAGCCTATATTCTGAAGGAATTCACTGCTAGCTCGGATAACACTAGGACAGTGGAAGATTTTCTGCAGTTACTTTTGTTTGAAAAACATTGTTGGAGATGTTGTTACCAGATCTTTAGTTAAAAAGCTCTAGAGTGTGTCAAATACGGTTTGCTACTAAGTTGGATGAGGAAGGAAGATCAGCGCGTCTCTTACCTACAATAGGTCTACGACGCTTTATACGCTTTATCCTATCCATTGGCATGGGACTTGAATAAATAAATAATGCTGGACATTTTTCACACATCATCATCTAACCCCAAACTAAGCAGAGCTTGTATTGTGGGAACTACATGACTGATACACTAATTAATAAGTAGTTGCAAATATATTATTTATCTATCTAGTTCGTTCGTTGTACTATTTTTTCTGATCTCTTTGCCTCTAAAGTTAAAGTGTAAACGTGAACTCATAAAGAAATTCCCATGGCCCCCTATAGGGGGAAGCAAGGGGTTGAACTTTGTATATAAAAACTTCCTGCAAACGAAGTCGTGGAAATTCTTCAGTGTAATATAATGGTAACGAGACGTTGCATGCAACCAGTTTAAGTTTTTCTATAAGAACGCCATCACTTAGCCTATATTCCGAAGTATTTTAGTCACCCACTTCAAACGAATTTGGAAGTAAAATCGTCGTTTCATCGCGCTGTGGAAACGACGAAAAAATGCTTATGCAAAGTATTATTATTTTTTTAGGGAGGCTGAAGCGTTACGTAAGACAGGAGTTTGGTTATAGTGAGCGTGAATAGCGGTAAGCTTCCCTCTTATAGTTTTTTTCCTATGTATAATATGTATGTATTTACAAAAAAAAAATATAAGTAGTGTAACAGTCATGTAGTTCCCATAATACAAGCTCTGCTTAGTTTGGGGCTAGATGATGCTATGTAAAAATATCCTGCATTATTTATTTATTTATTTAATATAAATGTTTTTACTGAAACGGATCTATGGTGATAAAAGTAATATCAATGAGTATTAAATCTTACTTAGAACGAAACAGTCACTTACAGCGGTTAGTGTTCCATAAGATGTGAAAATACAAAACGTGAAGTTGTGCCAAAACAATGTTTAAACTTGCCTCTATTTGACTCTAACTTGACTATGTCCAACTTTACCAAGCACGTTTATCTATTTGCGTACTGCGTACATCATCAGATCTTAACAGATCTGAGGATTGCACTTGTCTATACTAATATTATACAGAGGTAAAGTAAGAGGTAAGTTGGATGTAATCTACGAAACTACTGATCCGATTTCAATTTTTTTTTCGCTTATATTTAGAATGTACCTTCAGGGTGGACATTGTCGTTGGCTGTATATTATCTGTTCGAATAAAAGGGCTTTTCGCGGAGACCGACCACACTGGCGACACTGGCCGCTTGTCGCGGCCAGTATCACGTAGCGGCCAGTTGACTCATGTAACAACGGCATTATTAGGAGTCTGGCAGATATATTAATGATAAAGATGACGTATAGACGCTTTAGAACTCAATTGCACATCCCTAAACGGTAATTTTGAAAAAATTAAAAATACGTGTTTCATAATTTATTTTAAAGTTTATGTGTACCGAGTTTTGAGTGAATAAAACCAAGGAATATTTTTTCCATAGAAATTTTACCACCCTGTGGGTAAGGGGGTTACCCTTAGGGGTTGATTTTCGAAAATAAGATTAGCTTATGTATTATTCCAGAATCTAAACTATCTACAGCTAATTATCTAACTATCTATTAACTATCTAACTATTCTAACTATCATCAAAACCGGTTTAGTAGTAACGGAGATACGTGGTAACAAACATTCACACACACAGACTTTCGCATTTATTATATTAGTAGGAAGTAGGATTTCACAAAATCACAGAGCTCTCAAGGAATGATAACTATAACCGATAAAAACTTTTCTTACAGCCAATTAAGGATTTACATTTCTTAATATTATCTTTAATATTTTTTGTGTAGTTTGTGAATGTAATTATGGGTTGTTTGTCTGCAATAGAGTAGCTATCTGTGGAATTTCGCGTCTTCTTCAGATGTTATCGCTGACACTTGGACCACGCTGAGCGGAAGTTTGTCGGGCAGCATTACGCGGATTGAGCGGAAATGGGTCACGCCAGGATTTGGCTCCACTCGCTGCTGATTTAAATATAACCCAAAGGATGCCAAGTGATTCGCGCTCATTGTTCCAGACGTTATGAGCGTAAGCCGGGTTGGATTAAAGTGATTGAAATGGACTAAAAGTGCAATCATAGAATTGTAAAACGTCCAAAGGTTGTCTGGATGATATTGATTTTAGTGATAAGATATTGAACCTTGTTTGTTCATGAATTCCTGTAAATATTTAAAATAAATATATACAAGAAAATATTTGTCTCAGGTCTGTTGTCTATGTATAAATAAAAAAAAAGTAGAAAAGTACTCATATATTAGTCATGTAGTTCCCATAACACAAGCTCTGCTTAGTTTGGGGTTAGATGGTGCTGTGTAAAAAATGTCCAGCATTCTTATTATTATTATTTTTCCTCATTTTTGTATTTTCTTTGGTGTCCAAAAATATTTTGTATATCTATGTATCTATCGATATAATTGTATAGATATTTTTTTTATCCAACTGGCACATACATAGTCCTGACCCGACACTAGAATTTCCTTGTATCGTAGATATGAGGAACTATGAATACCGTGGTATCACCACACCCAGTTCCGAAACACATATCTGCAGAAAATGCAAACATTTGTCCCGCTGCGGGAATCAAACTCGGACCTTTTACGTCGCAGCCGTCGTTGAAGTCGTTTCGAGTCATTTACATCTGTAGCAACCTTGCATTGTAGGTATATGCTACTACCATGTCTACAACAAATAAAATATCTTTATCTCTAGTGATGCCGATAACCTATTTACCAAAGGTCCACGGACCCCTTAAAACACCGCCCGAAAATGGGACAAGATGTAAGAGCATCATAAATAAGCGGAACGAAAAAACGGGACGGTCCCGACGAAAGAATGGTCGTTCTAAGTGAATATAGGTCCGCGTTTAGTCCGTTTAATGAGAGCTGCCCGAATTAGGCGCCGTCAGCGTCCGTCATAAATTGTCGCCGTTGCCAAGTTTCGGCCCGAGGGTAAGTTGTAGGGTTGGCAATATCACTTTTGTGCTTGTAGCTATCTATTCACTAGGCAACATATGAGGTGTAACATGTGACGCTCTACATGTGTGGCAACGTTGCACGTTGCCACACATGTAGAGCGATGTTGCCCGATGACGCGCGTTTTGTTTTTGTCTCCGTTCAACAACAACGTTTCTTAACAAAAGTTTCAGTGTCTTCGCTCAATAAAACTTTAGTTTGACGCGTCAGGTTGCGCGTCATCTAGCAACGTCATGCGCTGCTGTGCAATATGTTGCGTCTTGAATGTTGCCTAGTGAATACATCTTTAAGCCTTCTCGCAAGGTGCACTGAATTCTTCCAGAATGGTTCCACCATCATCGGTAACAATGTTATGGGAATTGTCTCAGCTGCAACGCTAGTATAATTATTTAAAATAACAAGTACAAAAGTACAAGTATGTTTTATATATTTGGTAAGTCATCATCTTCCGACCAACCCCACCGATTGTGCCGAACCTTATCCCACATTACGTGGGGTCGGCACAACATGTTTTCTTCTTCCACTCTCCTCTATCAGCCGTCATCTCAGTACTCACTCCTTTCTTAACCATGTCATTCTTCACACAATCCATCCATCTTTTTTTTGGTCTACCTCTGCTTTTATTTTCATCCACATTCATATCAAACACTCTTTTCGTAATATGTAAGTTTAGGTAAAACAAATTTGTTAGTAAGTAGGTATAAAATATCCTTATATACTCGTAATTTAGCAGTTGTATTAAGCTGTATTATGTCATAATTTACAGATACATACTAATGAGTAGATATTTGAGGATATCAAGATATTTGAGGATAGTTAGAAGCACGTCCAAGCATTACATTTGGCACATGCCCGTGTTTTGCATGCAGTGAGCATTTACCTTCGCTTATTACATAAGAAGCCCGTATAATAATATGGGTTTGGGGAAAGAGGTTGTTTGTTTATCTGTTACTATTTTTCTCCAAAACTGCTTAATAAATGCAATGGTTTTGTAGAACTCATATAGATTTTTATGCGATACATCGCCAGTAGACGCAGCAGTACGTGACGAAATACGTCTAAAGTTTTTAAATATTATTAAAATATTTTTGTTCTATTGTATGGCAGCCCTTGCTGCAAAGAAACGGGAAGAGACAAAGGGTCCGGTAAAAAAGTCGTGTAACTGGCAACGAGCTCGGCTATCCGCCGTTTGATTGCGATCGTCCGGATTTACGGATAAATTCGCATGCCTCCGTATCCGTACCCGGATTGATTTCCGGATTATGTGCACTTTGCTTTCGTGCATACTGAGATTAGAGAATAGACAAGTGAAAGGATTTTTTACTTTTGACTAGTTGTTACTTTGTTTTTCAAATCCATTTCCGGCTTTCTTTTTTATGTTTGGCAAGTGTAATTTTAAAGTTCTTCAAAGTCATATAGATAGAAGTTTAGGTCTCATCATCGGCACAGTTCGGTGTTTTCTATGTATAATAAGTATGTATTTACAAAAAAAAATGTATATAAGTAGTATATCAGTCATGTAGTTCCCATAATACAAGCTCTGCTTACTTTGGGGCTAGATGATGCTGTGTGATAAATGTCCAGCAATATTTTTTTTTTTTATTCAGATATTTTCCTGTACGGCAGCGGCAAAGGTAGACTATCCAAAATATGTCTTAACTATTCAGACAATGAGTGACATCTTGTAAGAATCAGGGAACTAGCTAGTTCTGCCGCTTATAAAAAAGAGAGTTCTTTATTATCCTGGTTATTTTACCGACGACATCTTCTTCAGAAACACTTAAACACTTTTTAATACTTAGTCACCAAATTATAGATGAGCCTCGAAAGAAGCAGTGACACGCCGCATTAACAAAACCAACGGATTAATGACTTCATAGTCTAGAAAAGAACGCAAGATCTTATCAAATACAAGGAAATGTAAACTATCCATGTATAACTATATATACGAAATAGCTTTATTTGTTAGGAAGAACATTGAATTATTTAAAACTTTCAAAGTAAACGCCAAGGCTTCAAAATTTGCTGTCCAAAAAATTCTGTATGGCACCACGGATATACAAACATTTACCCAAATGCATTTTAGAAACAGACCAAATTCATCATTTTAAATTAAAACTTAATAAATTACTCGTACAGAAGGCTTACTATCATGCTAATGAATATCTTATTGAAAAATTCTAATGACTTAAATTATTATCACTTTTTATATTGTCTATGGTTATTTTACATTTAATTTTATTCATTTGCATGACATGTTAAATAATTTTAGTATTTTTGTATAACTCCCGAAATGATCTGACATGTATTAATTTTGCATGCTTGTGAGCTGACCATGGCTGCGTACCTTTATTTTTTACCACACACTGTACCCGATGTTTCGCAAATAAATGAATCTGAATCGGAATCACTAAAACATAACCAACGAGTAAAAAAAATTGAACAGATCGTCTCAGCGACAAAAAAACATCCACTATTAACATATCCCGTTTATAGTCAGGAAGACGTAGAAAGCTCACACGTAAACAAAACGGAGCACGTCGCCAAAAAGTAATTTACTCGCTCAGTCTATAAAGTTTACACTCGCATGATCATTCGCTAGATAAATTCTTAAATTAAATTTCTTCGACGCCACGCGATTCCAACCTCACGCATATCGAGGATATGGGATATTTTGCCATGGTTGTGATTTGTGAAAATTCGGGTGCGCCTTAAAATAATGTGAGCTTGAAAATACGAGAAATGGGGGGTCATTGCCTTCGACCGAATTGGGTCAGATAGTGCGACATTTTTCTGGGTCAAAACTGGATTTCTGGAAATGTTTTTGTTACAAATGAGTAATGTCGGAGCTTCGCTTTCATTACGAAAGTCTTGTTAGGACCTTTGCTTCCTTGTAAGGCTTTCTCGCTGTTTTTGCCCCAAGATTTATCTCATTGAGAGGGAAGTTTGTTGGTTAATGCTGATTAACTTATTTTGCTGAAAATACTTGCCTAATGTAGCAAATAAACTCTACATTAAGAGCAAAAATATATATCATGGGTGACTTTTTGACAGTGGAATTGTTTTAGTCATGATCGTTCGTTCGTTAAATTTTATCGCCAGGTTTTCTTGACCATCCCTAAAAACATTTATAATGTTGAAAGAGTCAGTGTGGTGAAAGTCTTTACCGCCAAGTACCGAAATGCTACTCAATATCAACTTAATTACGATTAAAGGACGATAAAAAAATAGCTTTATGCATTCTATCGTTATCACATTCTCACACACACACCTGAATACTAAACACGCATTCTACTCCATTCATTAATACCATTCTAGGGTACTTTGATCCATTATGTACCTGTTTAAATAGATACTAAAAATATTTTAACTACCTTACAGTTAAAATATTTTTTGTTTGGCTCTTTACTTTTCGGATGAGGGCGCTAATATTCGCGACACAGTTTTCAAACTTCTGCGGATATTACCGTTCTTTCAAGTTTTTGTATGTTGTTTTTGACCCAAATAAATATATTTTGAATTTTGAATATTGATTTTTTAGATTTTTTGAGTATTTGGCATTATACGAGTATATTATTAACATTCCTTAGCTGATGTTTTTTAGCTAATTTAAGGTCCTTTCTCATGAGCCCTGTCCGCAACCACGCGTGAATTGACGACCTCTGTAGCACTGTGGGCGAATGCCCGCCTTTTTTTTTGTATAATCTGCAAATATTTGTCTCGGATTTGGGTGTATTCTACCTCTATATATAATATGTATGTAATAAAAAAAAAAAGCATATATGTGTATATAGTGTTGTTCCCATAACACAAGCTCTGTTTGGCGCTAGATGCTATGTGAAAATGTTCAACATTATTTTACTTAGTTATTTATTTATTGCACTCCTAATGTTGTCTGGAAGAAATGGATTTCAGCAATAAGACCGCCCATTGTGCATTTCTTTTTTTGTTGTTTTTTTACTATGTTTTTGTGTTTGTACTGTAAATTTGTGTTATGCACAATAAAGAGTTTATCTATCTATCTTAATATTGAAAATAATTCTCTTCCAAATTTGAGATTTTAAAGCAAATACAATGTTCTACATCTTGGAGCCCTTGCAAATAGGACGGTCATTAAAGTGCTATCGATTATGTAGCGTTATATTGAATAGCAAGTCCTTACAAACAACAGAACAAGTAGAAACTAATAAGTAACAAGTCCTCGGACGTCTGTGTCTGGCGTCTCAGACTGTAGTCACAGAAGACATAACAGTTGGTACCATAGCCTCGGTACAAACTACTACGCTATTTGTGGCGGAAACAAGACTCAGGCGAACTTTATACTTAGACTGGATTAGAATGTTTTGTCCAATGTTCATGTTTTATCCTAAAGTATTTTGTTTAGTTCTAAGCTGTTCGTGGAATTTGTTTTATTGCTAAACTAGTGCCTGCTTCCAGCATCGATTGCGTGGTATGAAAAGTAATTATTTCTGTTAGTTCCTATGGTTGATCCAATGGAAAGTTTTTTCATGTTTGACGCGAGGGAAACAGAGAAGATACGCTTAGATTGAATGAAAATACCTTACACCACAACACAAAAATTAAAAAAAAAACCTTAAAGTATCAAAAACTTACAATCGCTTTTGAGCAATATAAACGCAATGGACGTTCCAGACAACCTGAGATTATTTAACCTTAGATTAGGATTTAGATTGTGTTATAGTGTCTAGGTTAGAAACTTATTTGATACAAATTTAATTCAAATCTGTACAGCCGTTGCTAATTGGTAGTAAGGAAAAGTCAAACATCTTGCCCTCCATCCATACTTTAGCATTTATATTATAGGAACTTATTAAGTAGTAGGATAGATTATCCATTTTGTTTCACAAATGAAGTTAGTTTTCACAAACGGTCGATCAGCTGAAATCCGCTCAGGCCACACAGGATTTAACTTAAATTATTGCAATTGCACTTACCCGGCAATGTTGGGAATTGGAACCGCTGTTACCGCATGTCCCACTTTAAGGATGGCGTGGCGGTCCCACTAGCTTTGATTCTAAGACTAAACTGTTTAGTCGTTGATTATGTTATTTTTCTGATCGATACTACATAATTTTCAGCCAGTTAGTATTTGCCGTCAAGTCTTTTTATGCCTAACTTGATTAGTTATCCTTGGTCCTAGAAGTCTTGGTCGTTACGTCAATAATACTGAAGAATCCTTTGGGGCAGGCTACGAATCAGTAATAGCCCTGGTGTAGAAGATATCAATGGGATAATATAATCCCTAATATAATCCGTTAATATAATCCCTACAAACCTTAATGGTTTTAATGCTATGGTGTGCTATTACTATAATTATTTTTGTAATTTTAATATTGAGCAAAAAGAAACATGTGCCAGCGCACATGTTGGCTTTCATATAGCATACAAAAATTTACCGAAGAAACAAGAGTATTATAACGACACCGATGGACCACTTTTTCAAAAACTTGTAGTTGGTTGTATCCTATGAGAAACACATTTTGTTACATAGGAAGTCTAGTTCCAGTGTTATGGCTCCATCGAGACGTGGGCTTCCATCCAGTGTTCTCAACGTATGGCCACACGCTTAACTTCGTCCTATTTGTAGGCGCGTGCCTCGGATTAACTAAGCAATTGCAGGCATACAAACGAAGCCCAAAGACGAAGCGGGCGTCGACGGCGCACCGGCAACGTTTCGATCAAAAATATTTTTCACGCAAACCGGATATATGTACTAACGGAAACTCTGGCTAGCATACACTGCCCCAAACGCGTGGCTGCAAGCTAACATCCTACGAGTGGGTACGTGCCTCGGATTTTATTTAGCGGCTGCAGAAGCGGATTTAATTTTAAGTAGAGTGCAGCGTCTTTCATAATTCAAAGGAAGGCGGTGCGGAAGGAAGAAGGTGTTTTCGAGAGTTCGAAAACACGATAATGGAAAATATGACAAGCATCGATATAGTTCTTTTGCGAAAATATCACCAATAATAACTACTACTGTGCACGTAAAACAGACATGAATATATCGTAAAACTTCCATGAATCGCGGAAAAAACTTTGGATCTCTTCAAAGATGCAATCAAGTCATGAATAAGTTCCCGAGTTTCCATGAATGTGGAGACAAAGCAAATGAAACTCGGCCTGGAGCAGAGATAAAAATCAATTGGAATCAACTCAGGATTGAAGCGAACTCCTTAACGATTGGGAATGCACATAAATTGTCTGTTTGGAAGTTGGGTGACGGAAAAAGATGGAAGAAAGATGTCTCAATCTCATTAGCCTTTTTTTCAACTCTGGAAACAACAAATTCTAATAATGCTAGCCTTTTTACGCAACGACAGTTTTTTGAACGACAGCTGTCTTTCAGGACCTTTAAGCAACAATAAAAAATCAAGGTGAGCATTCTATGATCTTCACTCAGTAGCTACACAAATTGATTTTAAGTAATAAGACCACCCATTGTGCTTTCTTTAGAATAAGATTTTGTTATTTATATTATTTGTTCAAGGTGTACAATGGCATCGATTGTGTAGTTCACTAACTAAACTAAATTTAAACTGTCGCTCTCTTTTACTGATAGTGCAAGAATTTTTGTGTTGTCAAATCAGTTTACGTGCCGCTTATCTTTGTGTTTATAGCCAGCATGTTTTGAAATTACGACTAAATTTGTATGGAAAACTTAAAACTGACTAATTTGACAGCACTAAAATCGTAGCTGTCTCTTTCTTGCTTGCATTATCAGTAAAAGTGAGCGACAGTTTAAATTTCGAGGCCAATAAAGTATTTTCATTAATTCATACATTTTATTATTTATTGCGACTGTTACGATAGGTACTTATTTACTTTTTTAAATGGCTATAGTTATATAGGTTTAAAATAACATTCTGATTGATCACTTCGTAACACACAAGTTTAGTAACTACGCTACTTCCATTTCAAAATGTGTTTCCGAACCATACAGTATTTTCCAATAAAAAGTTCCGCAAATAGTGAAGAAAATGGCTTTTTACGAGTCGAACTTTGCCTCCGAGTGTCATTTTATTGGGAATACTTCGAAATAGGTACGTGGCAGTTTCTTGGTGTTGTAAAATTTTTATGGTAAGTTAAAGTGTAGATTTGAGGTAAAATAAGTCTTAAAAATTAATTTAATTTTGTTTTTATAAAAAAACCACAAATATTAAAAAAAATATCTAGATAAATATTAGATAACTTCTCTATTAAAATAAATATCAAATAATAAGAATACGACATACACTACGCGACGCGGAGGAAGAGCGCCGCGATCACTCACCCTGATGAAGACTCTCGGAATGAGTCGAAACATAGTCGGCGCCTTCACCGATAGTGCGTTACGTGAAAATTCCCGTTTTTACAATATAAATAATCAAATTAACGATAGTTTTTTGGAATAAAATAAGAATACGTTTGAATCAGAGGCACAATGGGCTGTCTTATCGCTTAAAGCGATGTCTTCCAGATGTAGATTATATGTATTAATACAACATCTTATTCTATAGCCACTGGCTTGTTTTTTACTTCAAATTGACGAGAGCGAGAGTACGCAATTTTTCACACCACTGATTGGTAGAGTGCATAAAAAAACAAGTAAAATAAAAAAAAACTTTTTTGCACATGCCCTGTCCATCACGTGACGGGCGGGCAGTAACATTGAACGCATTCATTTTTCGAATACATTCTATATTCAAAATAAAACGGGTGGCAGCCAATGCATTTTGTCTTCCGGAAACGAATGGCCGCCGGGGGTTGCTCTGGCGGAAATGGCGCGTGTGACCAATGCAATCATTGAGATTTGATTGGCAATATGAAAAGAAGAAATTGTTGACTTCATGAACTCGGTGGCACAGCGGGCAAGCATCCGGCTGCGATGCAATAGGTGCGAGTTCGATTCCCGCTGAGGTACAATTGTTTGCATGCTCTGCAAAGTTAAAGTCAGCATTCATTTATTCAATAAAATCACAAGGATCACTTTGAAACGTCGGTTTTTATGTACTGCCTGTTCCTCCGCGACCAATCCAGGAAAGAAAGGCAAGAAAACAAGGCTGGTTATTCTTTTTAATTATTCTTTTACAAAACAATAGGTTCGAGTTGGAGCATTTTCAATCCCAAGAGTTTTTGTCATCTAAATAATCAGATATTTTATAGTATGCCTTTTTATAAAGTTTTTGTTTAATTACGTTTTTAAATTTGTTCATTGATAATTTTTGTATATCTCTTGGGAGTTTGTTATAAAAGCGTACACCGTGCCCTTTAAACGATTTACTAACTTTATGGAGTCTTTATGCAGATAATAATACCGGGTTTCGGTGTTGAGTTCCTCGTAGTTCCTGATACCCACAATACAGGGAATGTATTGTGGGTAGCCATAATAATAATAGTCATAATAGTTATTTATTGATAATAATAATTATAGGTCAAATTAAAAAAATACAAATGTGATTACATATTACAATATTCAAACATACACTACCTACATAAAGTAGGTAGCTTTAATTATTCCATTATATAATCAGATTATCTGATTTTATAGCCAACGAATTCGTCGTAGCTATAAAAAGTTTGCTCGATAAGCCAGTGTTTAAGTCTTTTTTAAAAAATCTTTATATTTGTGGCCTGTAGAACATTGTCAGGAAGGTTGTTATATACACTCGGACCCATAACATGCGTCAGTTTAGACGATTTTGCAAGCGTTCGTGACAACGACTCGAGTTTTTGCCGGTTGCCTAAGCCTAAGTAAAGGTACTATTTTTTACGACCAAACTTTACCACAGACGTAATTAGAGATCGCACTGCGTTAGTTGGACGATAAAATACTTTCTTCATCAGTCTAATGGGGTGTGTTGATTCGCGCCCTCCCTATTATGCAACAAGACAAACAAAACATTTTCAACCTTGAGCGCTGAACATAAAGACGATGAAAAAATCGTAATCATTATGGCTTTGCCAGGATTTACCATTTTGAACTTTATGAAGTCGCAATAAAGGTGATAAGGAAGATCTCGGCTAGGAAGGTCGTTACTCAACCTTTTTTCCGGCAAGTCACTGTTGTGTTGGCAACATTGTTTTGATGCCTCCTCTTCGTGATGAGGATGTGACGTGCTGTTTTGGTGTTTAGAGTAATTTGAACGTTAATTTAAGGTTTTCATGCAATCTGTCTTACGATCTCATATATCACGTTTAAAAATGGGCAATACGGTAGCCTGTTAATGTGTAAAATTTGGAAATATCATATTCTATACTATTACATTAATTACTATTACATAATATTACATTAATAATATTTTTATCTATTGTACATAATACGTATTTTATCTATTATCTATCTACTTATTCCTTCCTGTTTACGTTTGCTCTCCGTTGTTCGTGACATCACGATCGATGGCCCTGTCTGAAAATCAGCGCTGCACCTTTCTTAGGTTTGGTGCAGCATAATGCTGAGATAGGGACCTTTTGACTCCACACATCACATATATTTTTATTTTATTTTTTTGTAGTATTTTAATGAAACTTACTGTGTTTGTATTTATTTGTTTTGTATTTTGTCACCTGTTGTGTTGTGTTTGTGGTTAATAAATGTATTTTCTTTCTTTCTTCCTTTCTATACTATTAAACCATGACATTATTTAACTTAAGCAAAACAGCCCATGCCCAAAATGATGATGCCCTGTTCTTAAATTTTCTAAATAATTTCTATCAGTCAAAATAGCAAAACATTCGATACACGAAACACTAAATTTTTCCGCTATCACAATAACTCAAAAGATGACAATAAAAGTCGATGTGGTAAACAGAATGGCTCCATAAAGACGAAGAGACAAGAGGGTGCAGTGGCGCCAACCACACGGAACTAACTGGATGCCGGAAACATGATTAGACCTTTTAAGGAAGTGGAAGTCAAATGATCAACTTTTCATGCTTTTCATGTGCTATGCACACAGAAGCGTCTGCGTCTCGTGGCGGCCTAAACTCTGATTTTTTTCATGACATCGTCACAATGAAAGTGACGCGATGTGAAAACACACGGAAGCGGCAGAAAAAAAAACTATTTTAATAAACATTTAGTAGCGGGCAAGATTCATTAACTTACTCTCTGTTTCGCCGTGGCATTGTTACTTAGGAACTTGACACCGTTTTGGAAATTACCTGCAACAAAAATTAAATCCTATTAATATTATAAACGCGAAAGTTTGTGAGGATGGATTCATGTTTGTTACTCTTTCAGAAACTTTACAGTAATATAGCTTATACATCAATATAACACATATGCTTTTTATCCGGATAATACGCGAGAGAAGCCGTGGGCAGAAGCTAGTACCTTATAAAAATAAAAAGTTCAAGTCTATTTACTTCTTCCTTTTTGTTCTATGTCTCACAAATGACCACAATGTTTTTAAGTTTTACTTAATTGAGTAAGTAGGTATGTAAGTACCTTATTGAATAATTTTATAATAAAGGTTACATCTTTTTGGAGATCTTATTTTTTACGTCATTTTCATCCATTTCCGTACCCAATTATTCCTACTTATTTATTATCATAAACGATTTCCTTGTTTGCATAACAAGGAGTTACCCATCATATATTTGTGGAACAAGTATTAAAAAGGCAGAATAAAAAAGTTTGAAAGAAGAAGGAAAAATATCTCAAGTCAAAAAACGGCGGCAACCCGCCTCGGGGTGAGATGCAGTAACCAGTTATCTAATTCCCATAATATGCGTTACATGTCAAAGTTTTGTGATAGGGCGCTTTATGGGGAATTTTCCCATGTCGGCATTTTTTCGAATAGTCAGTTTGAATGTTTAGGCCGGCGGCTGTTTCTGAGATACGAATATTGTCGATGGAACGTTACTAAAGCAAGTACCTATTAAGAAGTAACAGTTCATCATCATCATCATCAGCCTATATTAGTCCACTGCTGGACATGAGCGCCATAGCGCCCTGTCTTCAGCTTGCCGCATCCAGCATCTGCCTGCAGTCTTTCGCAGATCGTCATCCCACCTGGCCGGAGGGCGTCCTACACTACGTTTGCCGAGTCGCGGTCTCCACTCAAGAACACGTTTACCCCAGCGGTTATCGGTTCTTCACGAGATATGACCGGCCCACTGCCACTTCAGCTTGCTAATTCGTTGAGCTATGTCGATAACTTTGGTTCTCTGACGGATGTATTCGTTACGAATCCTATCCTTCAGAGAAACTCCGAGCATAGCTCGCGCCACGAAAATGGGCCTATTTTCATGTTTAGTTTAGTAAACAGAAGTAAACAAGACGATACAATAAGAAAGTAGGAAACTTCGCAGTTAGCATGCAGAATAGTTTATTTTACGTTTTTAGGACTTTACTCTTCAGAACGCGAACGCAGACATGTACTATTTATAATGTTTGGAGGTGCTTCTGACTACCCACTACTTGATATCCTCAAAGATCTATGCACTAAGTTTGTATCTGAGGATGAGTAATCCTAAGAGACATACTCGTGAGCGTGTTTTTTTGTTTACTCTATAATACTTGTGTAAACTAAACAATTCAATATTGTGATCCCGCTACGGGATAAATCTTTGGATGTTTTGGTACTAAGGTAAGCGGTACTCACTTACCAGAAGTTTCTGAAGAACGAGTATCCGCAACAGGGAATCATAGAGTGTATGTGACATAATAAATATAATTTATTTGAAAAGGCGTTTATCTAATTACTTTCGAAAGAAAAGAACAGAACTACAAATTTATTTAATACAAATACAAGAATATATAAATAATGCTGGAAATTTTTCACACAGGATCACCTAGCCCCAAACTAAGCAGAGCTTATTTTATGGGAAATACATGACTGATACACTACTTATATACTTTTTGTAAATACATACATGTTATACATAGAAAACACCCAGACCAGAGATTTAAAGTCCTTTTTTAGTATAAGAGAAGGACAAGGCTAGATTTAGCGGCTTTCTAAGTTAGCGAATGATCACGAAACAGAGGATATGTCTTTAAAATCGAACTAAACCTCACTTCCAAATAAATGCTAATCCTATTTATCCGTACAAAGATCGAGAAAATAAAGTCCAGTGCAAATTAAATCAGTTCCATAAAACCGAGCAAGATTTAATTTGTCCAACCAGATGAGAGCATTGTTTGAACGACGTATGCACTCGGCGGGGGAAAAATCAAGGGATAATTCTATAGCGTAGCATTTCAAACCAGCAAAAGCCCGCCAAAGGAAATCGCACTTCCCCAAGGAGACAAAACATAGCACCTCGCGCAGAAAAGAAAGAGACAACGACGCTTAACAAGGTAACCAACCTGTCATGCGCGCTCTACATTATTTTCCCGCCGAGGTAAAAAACCTAATTTGAGTCTCGTCCGACGATAAAGAACCTACATACTTTTTAATTTTATTCCCTTGCTGAATAGGGTTAATTTTGCGCTTGCGAGAAAAATGAGTGTTTTGGAATAAACGAGCTAAAATTGTTTTTTACATATCATTGTGTGCTTTCGTTACCAAATACGTTTACAGAAAGATTCATAATGGAAATAAATTATTTTTTTATTGCTTTTAATATGGGAAAACAAGACAAAATCATGAAAATGGAAACATGATTGACATAGATCATGACTTAAATCCAATAAGTAAAAGTAGGTACTTGCCACTTAGACAACTTTTCATACACAAATACCAACTGGACATTCTTCCAGTAATTTGCCTATATTTGGCATCCAACCATACCGTGACCACTTAAGCCAATAATCCATAAGGTTTCTTAAGTACCGTCCTTACCCTAAGCCTTGTGAGTGCTGTTATTCTGTGGCCTGCTGTCTTATGTGTGCAGATTATCCGGCATTAGGAGCCATGGAGATGGACATGGAATGGGTGGAGATAATCAGCTACCTATTTGCTTTTAGAAGTGAGTTCTAAAGTAGTAAAAAGAGTTTTTGTTTTATAATGGTTTGGGTTCGGGATGAAAGTTGGTATTTTCAGATTACGTACGGTTAACAAGATTGATTTGGTTCATGGTAATGAAAAAATATACTTATTATGGTAATTACAAAAGTGAATAATAAAAAATATATGTTTTAAACGCGATTAAGACCCATATAAAACTTATTTTATGTTTAGCTGCTGATCGCGAAAGTTTGAAAAACACTCACTGATCGTTCATCATTTGCACTTAATAGTGGTTTGACGATTTCTAACTGATAAAATAATATATTCGAAACGTGGAATATTAAAATCCAATAACCAAACATAATTAGCAGGGTAAGCACGAACCAAATTAATTCACCAAACATAGCACCCGAAACAAAACATGACTAATTAATTAAATCGAACCAAAATCCGACCGAAATCCGCTCATTGAAGCTCCAACAGACGTAATGCTAATGTTGCTTATTTATTGACGGTAATCCATTACAGACAAACCACTCAACAGAGATCCTTCACTTCAGCCATCTCAGCCGTACTCGGAGTTCATTTACATTGGCCTTTAGAAACAGCAGCCAGTTCCCAAGGATCTTTTTTACCACACATCTTAGTTTAAGGCAAATATCTCTCGAAAATGGACGTAAGGAACACAGCAGCCATAAGAGCAAGATCCTTTCCACAACACATTTCGCTTCCAGTCAGAGATCCTTCTAAAATGGCTGTTGGACAGTCGTTGTAGGAAAATATTTCCAGAGCTTTGTTTTAGATGAGTAGGCGGGTCTTTATTCACCGGCCACACTTGAGCTTCAATGGTAGTTGAAGTGGTCATGTCTTGCGATCTGACCAGTATAAGCTAATCTCTCCTGGTGGTAAGGCTAAGTTGATTTTGTTGAGATTAAGGGCGCGCGGTCCGTCTGAGTCGGGTCTGGCGTAAGTGGTGAAGCACTTGTGGAAGCTTTCAAGAAAAGGGTCATATATAAGCCACGGCTTTGGCAGCATCTTACGAAGTTCACTTGTAATGCAATATAATTTACGCTACGATCATTAACACAGTAAAAAAAAAACACGCTGACGAATTTAATACCCATGATGAAGATCTTCAGATCAATACTCAGAACGTTAGGATATCAAGTGAAGGTAGTCAGATACACGTCCAAACATATTTGGCACGTGTCCGCGCTTAACATTGTAGTCAGCATTTCAAGTGGCAGGTTACAAGCCCATCCCGCTTAAAACCATCGGTTAGCCCATCACTAACCGATGGTACTTTCGACGGTTTGATTCTTGGGCATAGTGGATTCCTCGCGATGTTTTCGTTCAACGTTTTGAGCACGTAAATAATGAGCAAAACTTGATAAGTTCATTGTTGCATGACCAGGTTTGAAACCACGAACTAAAGACCAGAAGTCGGGATACTAGGCCAATACAGCATCAAAACCATGTCTTTGATAAGACACTCTGATTTCAAAGATTTTTTTTTCATCTGGACATTACTGTTACCCATTACTATAGATGTTTGGTATATAGACCTTGTAGGTAATGACTGCACTGATTTAGATGGAAGAAAAATAACACGATTTTAAATAACCGGGTGCCACGCAAACAAAGTAAGCCTAGAGGCTAGTTCACAAATTCAACCATAGCATGAAATTATCGTGGTATGATAAAATTTTAAGATATGATTACGACTATACCACACACTTTACTATTCTCCTGCTGACGTTTCGTTGACGGTTTAGAGGGGCTTCTTCATTTGCACCGTCCGCGACCACGCTCGTCGGTTGTGAGACGGGTCAGCAGGAGAATAATAAAGTACGCGATACAGTCTTAATAATATCCTAAAAAGTAACTCAACCAGTTTTTGAAAACATAAAGTTTCCTCTTAAATTGTGTAAAATTAAACCGTACACCTCTCACCTCACAATAATTGCATGGCTGCCTTTATGAGTTGCAACTGAAACCGACTAGTCTATAGTTTATAGAGTGGCTAGACAGGCTTAAACTATTATAGGGTTGGCTATTCTAGAAAAAACTTGGATTTCATTTCAAAATCTGCTGTAAATTAGATCATTTATATTGTAAAATGGTATGTATTTTTACGTACTGTCTAAAACTTTAAAAATTGGAAAAGGGCTTCTTGACATAACCAATTTTACAATTTTAAAGTTTGAGAGTTGTTGTATATGGATACGTCTTTTTTTTTAGTGATACTAAAGAGAGCCTGGCAAAATAGCTTTCTCTCGTTCCCATATCTAGTCATTTTGCTAGTGTCTGTAAATATATTAAGATATTGTGACTCTAGAGAGGCAGTGGTTGATAGTAAAATAAGCAGAGTGGTGAAACGATTCAAAGCCCCCATCGGAGGCTCGCCTCAACCCTACAAATAAGCGTAGGTAACTCTAAAATAACGCTACAGAAAATGCATGAAAGGTCGTAATTAGGAAAGCGCACCCACAAACAGTTAATTAGTGCTTAACATGTGCTCGCCCTCACGTCTGCCTGTCATAAGTGATATACAACACTATTAGAATATTAGGTATTTTGCATGCACTGCGAACGGCTGGAATAATGTTCATACGTTCAAGTCAAAGTTAATAGGTATTATTCAAATAACATTACTGATATTGAGAGAGAACGGAAGATCAGCGCGCTACTACCAAGGTTTGCTTGGTGCAAACCCGGTTATAATGTTAGACATTTTCACACAGCATCATCTAGCCCCAAACTAAGCAGAGCTTGTGTTATGGGAACTACATGACTGCTATACTACTTACATAGTTTTTATGATGAGTCCTATCCCATTTGTGGCTTCTTACCTATCACCTTATTCGCAGTGCGTGTTTAACCGAACTGAATTACACAATCTATGTAGTTAACAAGTACTCTCACTCGTTTAAGTTCAATGGATTTATACTTACATTATATACCAACCTACTTAACTACTACTAGGCAAAATGATGCATTACCGTAATGACGCACTTTATCAAAATGCAGTCACAAAAAATGATTTATCTATCTCTAACAAGATCTATCTAACAAGGGTCATTTCGCATCATCAACTTATGGGATTTTATTGAGTTGAATTTACGCGACGATTTTCCGCGGCTAAGAGAAATAAGGCAAAAATATAGTCTAACTTATTTCTTTACAAATGAATTTTCACTAAGTAATCCTAGAAATTTGCTAGACAGCTTTTTTTCCAGATCGGCTTAAAATAATAAGTTAAGTTCCCATGTGTTTATAGTTCAGCTGTTATAGCAATATTACATTCCTATAGAAAAAGCTAGGTATAGCAAGAATTGGAAAATAGGTAGGTACGTGATAAAGTCTTTTATAGGATCCTCAAATAGGAAATAGACATACTTAATTTCCCTGACTCAACAACTTGGTAACACACACACTGCTCAACACCCCTGGCTAATCTAAAAAAAGATGTTAGTAGGTATTTGTTTTGCACTTCTACACAAATCACCAACTTAATTTTACACAATAAATGCTCTGAAAATGAATACCAACAGAAATTCAATACGCCAAGCTTTCAAACCGCCTTACCAGTACAATGCCGAAGCACACACAAAGTGTCCCGCGATGAAACGTGCAACAAAAACGCAATAAAGCAAGTACGGATCGTATCGCACGCTTTTCAAGCTATACCCAACTTGCGGCCCGCTCAGACTGCATTCAACTCTTTTGATATACTTAGTGAGAATTTATTTGACGAACGTGTAAATTTAATTACCAATATTTGATTAAAGTTTTTGCTGAACAGATAAATGATCCGCTCGATGTTTTATACTCAGCTTCGGATTAGAAGGTTGATTTTTTAAGACTATTTCGTTTATTCGTAACTGTTATCTAAATGGTGAATTTGACGAAAGTTATTTTAAAAACTTTATAAGAAGAAGAAGGCCTGTGCAAATTAGCACGGTAGCGGTGGCGAAAAAAGGGAAAAGGTTGTCAGGAGGTGATCAAAGTTTTCCAGTTTGCACGGACCTTCATATGCTACGCCACAAACGATTATATATGATGATTAAACTACTCCAAAAAACTAGCAAACCCAACCAGAATAAATACTATCTACTAAGAATCCCCTAGAATCCACACAAGGTACATAATTTCACTTAAGTTAGGTATTATTCATAATTGTAAAACGGGTTTTTTTCACGTACCTTATCATCGGTGCATTCAGGTATCGTTTACTATTTACTGATGTGGGCCGTAAAAACTTGCAATAACTGCGGCCCTCAGGAAAATGGTTTAGTAAAGCTGCTTTATATAAATCAGTGCGAGTGAGAATTAATTCATTTCCTAGAGGAAGTACGTGACGTCAACAGCTGCTAGTGGACAATGGAGGTTGTGGATAACGCGAATTTAATGCGAAATTTTAGCCGGAAGTTGTTTCAAAGTTATATGAGTGAAGTTTTGAAAGGGTGGACGTTTGAAACGTAGCTGTTGTCAATACAATACCTACCTGGGTACACATTCAATGCGAAACTTCACTACCAATGGTGGTTATCATTTTTTATCATTGTTTTATCTTTTATAATAATAATAAATAATGCTGGACTTTTTTCATACAATATCATCTAGCCCCAAATTAAGCAGAGCTTGCGTTATGGGAACTACATAACTGTAGTTGATAAAGATTTCCTTAATAGTTAAACCTATTTGGGTGGATTAATGAATGAGAGATAAAACGTCATTTAGATTACTACTGGTACAATGGGCAGTCTACCGCTTAAAAGCGATCTCTTCCAGACAACCTTTAGATGGAGAGGATTCTATGTGATTTTGAACACAAGGGAAATGAGTAAACTATATAATTTATCTAAACGAACGCGTGGACTATTTATTAACTAATAAGAATAGAGCAGATTATGACCTAGAATAACACATTTTGCTACTTTTTATCTGGTGAAGCTGTGGGCAAAGGCAAGAACACAAGAAATCATCGTCCATTTATATTACACCATAAATTAGTAGGTACAGTTCTAACGTTAGTCTGGAGCTCGTAAGTTCTAGACCAATTAAAAATGGTGTGCCTCAAGGCGACGTCCTTGGGCCTTGCTCCTTCACAATGCATCCATCGTCTTCGAAAGCCTGATTTACGAGACGACCGACTTTATAGTCAGTCTTAAACGACACCAATAAAAACTTGCGCTATAAACGCTGGGCTCAAAGCGAATAGATTTTAGTGTGCTGCTGCTATACATAGAAAAGGAAGAAATTGTGGAAATACATTTTTTATTTCGTAAAAGCTTAGATTAAGTTTTGATTGAGAGATGGATAAGAAGGAAAACTGGCTTAGCTGGGAATTGGTCATACTATTTTTACTCCAAAAATAAAACTAAAAATTTCAAGGAAGACGATTGTGGGTTCGATTCCTGTCGCGGGTCAAATGTTTGCATGATCAGCACATGTTGCCTCGGGTCTGGGTTTCCATTAATATGAGAACTAAGCTCTGCTTAGTTTGGGGCTAGATGATGCTGTGTGAAAATGTCCAGCATTATTCATGTGACTGGAAACAGAATGAGTCATAACATTATCACTAAAATACCAAAATTAAATCGCATAGAATAATACAAACCTACACTTATACTATTTTTTATTCATTTAGTAATACACAAGAACGAATTTGTAGACAGAAAATCGATGAAAAAGCAATTCTAACAAAGAAAACAATCAGAAGATTCGTAACGTAAGAGATGTCAGGATTATTAGGAACGACACATGATTCAGAAATTGATTCTAGATATGGAAGCAATCGCGCTCAGACTGGGATGAACGTAGGAAATTGCGTTATCTGTGAAGGCATGTGAATGGTACAGACAGAAAAAAATATCAATTTAATGGAATATTGTTTGCTTCATCTAGAATGATAGAAATCTCTAAGAATGATAGATTGAAATAAAATTTTGTGCGATTAACGGAATATTGAAGCGTTTAATTACGTTTTAAGGGCGATTAAAAAACTACAATGGTACTATATCTTTCCAACTCTATTTTAATCTCGAGTATTGTTTTAGTAATTGGCCATCTTGATTCGTTTTTCAAAGCTTTAACCTCTGAAGAAGTAGCGTTAAAGTACAGGGGTCTAGACAAACACCACTTTGTGTTGACGTTAACGCCTTCGGAAAGACTGAATGTATGGGAATAACATTAGCTGCGGAAATGTCACGTGACAGCTACCAAGTTTTACCTTGAAAAATTTGCGTTAGCAAAATAGCAAAATTTAAAATACGGTAAATTAATTCCTGACTCGCCTGTATATTCTACCTATTGCAGCGCCTTCTGATCATTAGTGACGGAAAATACTAACAAACGAACAGGCAGTCTCTTATCCCAAACACATAAAATCTTGCGTCGCCAGTAAAAGATTTATCAACAAACAACCTCATACCCAAAATACGTATTGTACCGTCTCTTGCATCACGGGTAAAGTATCAAGACGAACGAACGAATTCCCAATAACAAATCACCATCCCCATACAAAATTCAACCAAAGAAGGTAATAAAACAAACGATAGGCGAATCTACGATAGGTGCGATATACGAGGTCAGTTAGCCTTCCCTCCGTAAATCTGTCTCCGCCGGGGTCACTCGTATCTGAGGTCGCGATAAGGGTACCACACCCTTAGAAAATTGCATGAGCAATTTTAATGTTATCAAGTTGAAGTCCAAATTGCGATGGTTGGTGAATTTAGTCAATGCAAGGGAATTCATGTCAGATGCTCCAAACAAACCGTACAATGGGATGATACGGATGGACCCATGATCTGGCTTGACCCATTGTATTAAATCATCAAAACCACAAAGCAGAACCCCCGAACCAAGTATTACATTATCTATTACAGCAACTCCTACGCCCGTTAGCACTTAAGTCAAAGTTGGAGCAAAGACTCATGCATAGCTTCATGCCCAGTTGTACAGACATTAGGCATCATCTTAGGAGCTGTCAAAGGTTTGTACAAACGGGACACCAGTGATGTGTGGCGATAAAACTTATCGAAGAACAGTTCGGTTCTACGATCTAGAGGTATATATCTTCATTTTACTGTTACAATTTATTTTTTAAAACCTTGCAGCGTTTTGTGTGCGAGACGGGACCATCAAACGCACGATCTGAGATTAGATAGCCAAGAGCAGTTCTAGGCCTTTGAGGTTTCCTAAAATCTGGATTCCTAGGTAGGTAACGTTAGGTTAGTAGCGTTCGACAAATACCTATGCTTAGATGGTAGTGTGTAGAAATAACAGTGACAACATAGATATCTATTTTATAAACGATCATTGTTTAGAATTTGGGAAAAAATGGTAACTGACAATACTCAATACATTTATTTCTTTCACATGGTAGGTACATAGATGGTGTTTATAGGTAGGTATCTCACAACGAATTAGCAAGCTGAAGTGGCAATGGGCCAGTCATATGTCGCGAAGAACCGATAACCGCTGGGGTAAACGTGTTCTTGAGTGGAGACCGCGACTCGGCAAACGTAGTGTAGGACGCCCTCCGGCCAGGTGGGATGACGATCTGCGAAAGACTGCAGGCAGATGCTGGATGCGGCAAGCTGAAGACAGGTCGCTTTGGCGCTCATTAGGGGAGGCCTATGTCCAGCTGTGGACTAATATAGGCTGATGATGATGATGATGATCTCACATGTTAACATCTCACTGTGTAAGGGTATAGCAACAGATAAGTAGGCAGGCCGACAAAACACCCTGGACACAAACCTGGCAAAAATAAAGTCTACCTCCACTTAGTTGTTGGTTAGTCTTGCATGAATCCTCTTCACAAATCCAAGATTCAGCAAAATTCAATAGAAGAAAACGCCGATTTCACCTCATTATTTCTATAATTCGGCGAACAAAACCCGCGTCGGTTGGTTAACGACGAATCGGGAACCCGGGGGCAGATTAGCAAGCCTCCCGAGAGGGTTCCGCGATTGCAACGTTTATCGGCTATCATTTTACAAGGAAATCGGGAAAAAGGCTTGGGAGGTATTTGGAGATACTTATAATGAAGGAGCATTGACAACGCACAAATTATCTTCGTTTGTATAATATGATTGTTATTTCTTGGTTACCCTAGGTCAGTGAAAGGTATCGAAGACTTATTTTTGGGTGAACAATGTTGTAGGTAGTTGTAATATGGTATATTTTTAGGGATATGTTGCAGTTTGTGCGTCGTCATTTTGGAGTAAACAACAAGTGAGTTGCAGTACGTGCGTTCTGTTACGCGGCGAAAAAAATACCTAAACCTTTTGTTGCATTTTCGTGCGTTGAGTAAATTTATAGTTATGTACAACTAAGTTTTACCATAGAGCAGCAAAACTCTTAGAAGTCTCATTATAATTATTAGAGGTACCTATCATATTTGTTTTATATTTGAGGGATTCAATAAAAAACTAGGATTTGTGTAAATAAAATGTATACATTTTAAATAGATCTGTTTACGTTACATTGTTTTCCTTATGATAAAAAGTAAGGTAGTCAATATTTTGGGATAAAAAGAAAGTGAAGGCGTACATAGTTAACTTTAGATAGATAAATAAACTCTTTATTGCACACCAATGCAAAATACAAAGGAATTTATAATATTATAAGGTCCAATGGGTGGTCTTATCGCTAAAAGCGATCTCTTCCAGACAACCTTTGGATGGACAGGATAAAATAGAATCAAAAGACGGTGGTGTACGAGTACCTAAACCTATAATATATGAATAATAAATATCTACATAAATTACATATATACATATCCTATATAATATACATACAAATAATAATAATAATGTGAGATAATAAGTATGGAATAATATTATAAAAAAAACGATTTACAAGCAGCTCTGAGACAGAAAGGAAATGGTTGTATACCATAACTTTAAAAATTGCAAGTGATTTTGATGATCTAATAGACAGATCTTGAAAGATCTTTACTGGTCTATCTTTAACAGAATTAATTTATACGAAAGATTTCTTAGCTGTTTGACCAGCGGTGGCCAGCCGACTTATCTGTGCAATATAGGTACGGATAACGCAGGTAGGTAATATTAATATGACATACACCTTAAAAAAATAGGCTAAGAATAAAGTCATAGCTAAGCCTTTGCCAATTCTGTTTTGTTTATGTATATCTATGGTATTACTTGTTCAAGCTATTCATAAATACTCGACGCACGAAATGCAACTAAAGGTTTAGGTATTTTTTTTCGCCCCTTAGCAGAACGCACGTACTGCAACTCACTTGTTGTTTACTGCAAAATGACGACGCACGAACTGCATACAATATCATGCAATAATAAATTAATTCATTTAATTGATTCTTACAGTGTTGTTAGTAAAACATATTATTTGACCAAAGGTAGATACTACCTTTCTTACTTTTACAAACGACAGATAGCTGTTTCGCTATCTTATTATTTTAGTATAACAGCCAAAAACTTGGCTAACCAAAATGCTTTTTTTGAGCATTTTCCTAAAATTGAAAACCAGACATTGGAAATTATTCCATGTCATTTAAATTACCAGACACGACAATAGAGGAAATCTCTAGCACTAAAAAGTCAAATAATATTTTTTTTAAAAATAAACAAAACAAACAGTTGTTAAATAATAAAAATGTGAAATATACCAACTTGATGCACCAAAATATTGAAGGAATTCGTTGTAAAGAATTAGAACTAGAACTGTACATGAACTCAAATGACATTGACATTATTTGCATTACAGAACATTGGCTGCGAAGCCATGAGGTCATGTTCAGTTTCAGTAATCACCAAGTTGGTAGTTCTTTCTGCAGATTACATGCTATACGTGGTGGCTCATTAATCCTACTTAATAAACAGATAAAATTTAGAGAACGTTTAGATATAGTCCACCTCTCTGTAGAAAGACACATTGAAGTTGCTTGCATAGAGTTGGAGCAATTCATAGTTATAAG
This sequence comes from Perizoma flavofasciatum, assembly GCA_958496245.1. NCBI lineage: Eukaryota > Metazoa > Arthropoda > Insecta > Lepidoptera > Geometridae > Perizoma > Perizoma flavofasciatum. The sequence continues at coordinate 2,295,178 of OY292425.1, read as the reverse complement.
CGTTTACAGCCCACCATCTGCCTCATTTGACATTTTTGAAAAAGTTATGGAAGAAATGTTGTTTAAATTATCTAAATCAAATAAATATATTATTACGTGCGGAGATTTTAATGTTAATTTACTAGAAATTAACTCCTTAAATACTAGAATAATTAGTTTATTTCAATCATTTGATTTAAAACCTCAATTTATGGAGCCTACTCGAATAACCGATACTTCGGCCACATGTATAGACAATATCTTTGCCAACATTAAAATTTTAAATAAGAGTTTAATTAGTAATATTAAGTCGGATCATCTTGGACAAATAATTAAAATAGAGGTTCAAACAAAAAAACTTGAAAAAAGAAATATTACTAGTATACCTATGACCAAAGATCGATTGGACAAACTAAAATTGAATTTAACTTCTGTATTTCCATGTTTATATGGTAATTTTAATCCAAATAATTTATACAACACATTTTTTAAGAAATTTAGTGATGTGTTCAATTCAATTTTTACATCGAAATCGATCATGGTCTCTGACGGTAAAAAGTTCAGTGACTGGGCAACAGCGGGAATACATAAAAGCAGGAAGAAATTGTATGATCTTTATGCTGAAAAACAATATAATTTTAATGAGGAGTTTAAAGAACAAGTCAAAAAGTATTCTAAAATTTTTAAAAATGTTTGTCGTGAAGCAAAAGCTCGTCATTTGAGTTCAAAAATTAAAAATAGCCAAGATAAAGTAAAAGCCACTTGGAAAGTAATCAACAGTGAGACTGGAAGAGTCACAACTAAGAACAATAAGTTTAATTTGAAAATTGACAATGCCACCGTCAATCAGGATAGTGATGTAGCTAATGCGTTCGAAAACTTTTTTACCGACATTCCAGTCTCTACCACAAAATCCTTAAACTCCTCTCCCATAGAAGCAGAGTCATTGTTAAAAGAAAACTTAACAGAATGTAAAATACAATTCAAATTTGATCATGTAAATAGTGATGACATCATAAAAGCTTTCAAACTCATAAATGTTAAAAAAACCACGGACCTCTGGGGCATCTCTGTTTGCGTTGTGAAATCATTGATTGGCATTATTGCGCCCGAACTAGCTTTAATATTCAACGAGTGTATTGACTGTGGTGTGTTCCCTGATTTAATGAAACACAGTAAAATAAATCCACTTTTCAAATCGGGTACATGTTCTGACCCTAGTAATTTTAGACCTATATCAGTACTTCCTACATTTAGTAAAATTTTTGAAAAACTAATTTTAAATCAATTGCAAAGACATTTTAAATTAAATAATTTACTGCATAATAAGCAATTCGGATTTAGTAAGGGTCGCTCAACCACTGATGCTGGTATTGAGTTAATATCGCACATATTTGATGCCTGGGAGGAATCTCATGACGCTTTAGGCGTTTATTGTGATTTGTCAAAGGCATTTGATTGCGTAGACCATGACACATTGATCAGGAAACTACACCATTATGGTATTAGGGGCGGTGCTCTAGACTTTCTCACTTCCTATTTAAGTGACAGAGTACAAAGAGTTGACGTGAATGGAAAACGGTCTCCGGGGTCTCTGGTTACTATCGGTGTACCGCAGGGATCAATTCTTGGACCATTTTTGTTCTTAGTATACATTAATGATCTACCCCACCTTGTAAGGGACGATCATGAGGTTGTATTGTTTGCAGATGACACGTCACTTTTATTTAAATGAAAGCGACGACAAACCAATTTTGATAATGTAAACAATGCAATCTCTAAGGTTGTAAAATGGTTCAACGTTAACAATCTCCTACTTAATGAAAATAAAACAAAGTGTATTAGATTTATACTACCCAATGTTACACAAGTTAAAGCAAATATCAAAATCAAAGATGAACAGTTGGCTCTTGTGGACACCACCGTATTCTTAGGTATCACCCTAGATAATAAGCTTCAATGGGGTCCTCATATTGATGGGTTATCTAAGAGACTTAGTTCTGCGGCATATGCAGTCAAAAAGATCCGTCTTTATGCAGACGTTGACACAGCTAGACTAGTTTACTTCAGCTACTTCCACAGCATTATGTCGTACGGTATACTGCTGTGGGGGAGTGCTGCTGATATCAATACCATTTTTGTGCTGCAGAAGAGGGCTGTTCGAGCAATTTATAATATGGGCCCCAGAGAATCACTTCGCGAAAAGTTTAAAGAAATAAATATAATGACATTCCCTTGTCAATACATTTATGAAAATCTGATGTATGTTCACAAAAATATTAATTTGTTTAAGAAAAAAAAGCGATAATCACAATGTTAATACTAGAAATAAAGATAAACTCGCTGTTGCCACTTGTAGACTCCATAAAGTTAGTAAATCGTTTAAAGGGCACGGTGTACGCTTTTATAACAAACTCCCAAGAGATATACAAAAATTATCAATTAACAAATTTAAAAACGTAATTAAACAAAAGCTTTATAAAAAGGCATACTATAAAATATCTGATTATTTAGATGACAAAAACTCTTGGGATTGAAAATGCTCCAACTCGAACCTATTGTTTTGTAAAAGGATCATTAAAAAGAATAACCAGCCTTGTTTTCTTGCCTTTCTTTCCTGGCTTGGTCGCGGAGGAACAGGCACCTAGATAAAAACCGACGTTTCAAAGTGGTCCTTGTGATTTTATTGAATAAATGAATTTTGACTTTGACTTTGACTTTGACTTTGCAACATATCCATTTTTAGGGCACTCTTAGAGCGGAAGAATGTTGCAGGCAAGTTTAAAACTAGATTTTTTTTTTTTGCAAATACTGATAAGAATGAAACAAAGTACCTACAGCAAGAAAATGTAGCAGAATTTCCGAAACACGCAAACCACTTCTCAATCCTAGTCATAGTTTTTTTTATCGACTTGGTATCTCACCTAGGTACTGTTGGGTCGTTCAATAAGATATCGCCGTTTTAGAGAACTGGCCAATTCGAACTGAATTATCTGATGTTATGACATGGAATTTTCTAAGGCATATTTCTTAATCTGCAGAAAAAGTCTATCATTATTACTATTATCACTATAACTTTTTATCTGCTGTACCTATCCTCAAAAGTTTGATGGAAGAAATTTTTTGTTCAAGTTAAGCTCGCCTTTGTACAATGTTCATGTCCTATATGTAAGTTTTTAGTCTGTATTCTCTATTCATAGGTAATTTCATAGGTAAACCCCTTATATTTTATGGAATGCTCTTTATGCTTAGTCCACTTTTTTCGCGTACCAAATCAATGAACGCCCAAAATGCTGGCTGCACCGTTCTATGCTATTGTCTATCAAAGCGATTGCACTTTTCGACCGCACGAAACAACGTTCGAACAACGTACAATACCTGTGTTCACAGATTGTGCTGCAAGCAAACAGACTGCAGACTAAGCCTAGTCTCGCCATTTCAGGGTTTATTTCAAGAGCTAAGGTTTGAGTTTCCAGTGTCTGAGCGGTGTAGGTGAGTAATGTTTGCGGAGGCGGGGGCTTCAGAATTTGCACGTCTGCCGCGCTTGTGTTGCGGTTCACGACGTGTGACGTCACACACGGCCGCGCAGAGTGCACAGTATTTATGAGCCTGAGACGTTGGACGGGAATTGGACTGGACTAGGTGAAAATGATATTTGTAGCCACGTTACACTTAGGTAATGGTGTTTTGATATATTCCAACTCTGAATATTTCATTTCAGAACAAGCTACGTTTTATGTTTGGTAATCGATATTTAGGTAAGTATAGTTATTTGATATAGATATATTTCACACTAGTTTGGCGAAATTCTCAGATGCCGCTACACAGTATATTTTGTATTTTGTGATTTCATTGTCGTTTTGGTGTCTCTACTGTCAAGACAATGTGATTGTAATTAAAAAAAAAACACGCAAACATTATTCCCCAGGATATCTGATCTTCATATCAGGATCTTCATATACATACTCAGTGCGTGGATCACGTTCAGTCAGAAACACGTTCAAACATTATATTTAGATGTTGCAAGTAGTAATCATTCCACGTGAGAGGTTGCAAGCCCATCGCTGCTCATTGCATCCAAAAAAGATGCCATTTTGTGTTTTAGGAAAACTTCAGCACCATGTGTCCCGCAGTCAATATTTTATCACCCAGGTTATTGGTAGGCCGAGCCGCAAGTAGGCACACAGTAATTACTGCTACAATACGAGACGGGGCAGAATATGTTGGCTCCAGTAATGGAATATCCTGAAGCATAATAGGCATTGATGTGCTGACAGCACTGAAGGATCATTAATGGTTTTGACGTCGCTTTAGTAAACACTAAACTGCAATATCAGATTGCTCTGATCTGCTTAGGTCTGAGAGAAATAGGTGCCTACTTTGAGTGCCAGTGGGTTATAAAATACAATTTTGTTTTTAAGAGTTATTTTGTTGCATATATCTTTTTATAAAAAATTGGTTTGTTTGTGGTTTTTATTTTGTGTTATTAGAGAAACCAACGGCGCTACAGAGTGCAATCATGAATAAATATAAAACATTATATAGTAAGGCTAATAATAGGTTTTTGTGTTTGAGCTTTGACAATGAAAGAGATGTTGGAAACAAACATTTTTGCTAGCTTTATAAAATAATAGGTATGACAAGATATTAATGAAAGCCAGAGCTTATGTCGTAGGTGAGTGTATAGCATTATAATATCTGTGAAGTTCTTTAGTACCTATACTTACATAGGTGAGTGTGTATGTGTGTGTACATTTACGCGAACTTTGAGAATAACTTGACAAGTATTTACCTTCGATCACCACCGGCACGCCATCGCCACCGCCAACGAATCAGTTTGACCGGGCCTTAAATGGCTAGATGTATTTCAATGAGTGAGGTATATATCGCGCCATGATCCTTATAGTGGCAAAATCATTGATATAAATGGCGGCACAATCTCGTAGTAATCCGTTTTACATTTAATAAAATAAAGTATTATTTAACTGGTAATTTTTAAGAGAAAAAACTGGATTTTACAATCGATTTGTTAAATATTTTTTTTACTTAAGGTTATACAATAACGTAACAATTGAACTTAGTACAAAAGTTGTTAAACAATAAGGACGAATCAGGGTTACACAAAATTCAACATGCATTTATACAATCGCACTAAGTTGGCGTTGAAAGGAAATAAATAAGATTTAATACTATAAAAAAACATGTTATAAATGTTATAAGAAAAGATAAGAACCATTTTTCTTTCGGGGCTTTGTGGCTATTATGAGAAAATATTTACTTGAATCCACCATAATATTACTTCGATGCTGTAATCTTGCTTTTTAGGTACTTCAAAATCTAGAAACCACATTCTAGCGAATTAAACCAGAATCAAGAGGATTTATTCAAACGGACGTTTGACTCGACATGCCCGCTTTCAGACCACTTCTTTCACTCGGACTGGAGCATTGAGAGCCTTTATCTGAGAGCGTCCGACGTACGGTATAGCTGCAGTGGAGTCATGAAATGCGCGTGAAAATGATAAAAGATAGAGTCTCAGAACTTTTGCGATTCAGCGAGAGTGAGGCCCCTATGTTCTGACATAGGGGCCTCACTCTATTATTCTGATATTCTCTATTATTATCTTCTTGTATTGTTCTGGCAATACTCAAACTTAATCCAGTGTTACGCATAGATATGAAAATTTTATGTGTCAAAATTGTTAAGTTTTTAGTTGTGTATCCATAGCATCATACGGGTTTATGATGCTATGGATAAACAGGAGAAAAAGTTGTTTATTTAAAAAAACAAAAGGCATGCACTGTGCATGCCTGTTTCAGAATACCTTGGTGTACAGCACATCGTCGATTTTTAACCATAAACCTTTGTAGTCTACTTTTGTTTGCCCGCTACCCGCCAAATGTCCGACCTCCTTCAAAGCAAGACTATTGGGAGGCATTCAATCGGAACTGTTGCTCGCTGCTTCCTCACTGAAACGATTTCCCGCAAAGTAGATCTAGCCTAAGCCTGGATTGGAGCAATCGATGCTCCCACTTTCGCTGTCTGGACGGCTTTGCAGAGGTTTTCCAATTTGTATTAGCTTTTGTAGGCTTAGATTGTGCTGTGTGTCTGCTGTCTGCAGACTGTTTGGCTTACATCACCCAACAAAGACATGGTTGTCTATCTTTTGCCCGCGGTTATGATTAAAAAGTGGCTTTGTGTGGTCGCGTTGAGGCTTTTTGCCCTCGTTCCTTTGTATAAACTAGAGGCCAACTTACACAGTTTTTAGATCGCTTGAATGCCTGGTTTAGAGATAGCAACAGTCGAGATATCTGAACGTATCTTCCGAAGCACGGAAACGTTACCGGCCACCAATTTTTTGCGCTAGACTATGTCTAATATCATGTTTTTAAGCTTATTTTTTTTTATAAAAACTCAATATTGTACTTTTTTACTTATTATAATTACTATGCAAATTCAATGAGCTCGTGGTAAGCATAGATAAAAAAGTTATAAGGCAACGGAAGGTCTAAATCAGCATTAAATCCATTGTTAAACAATGTGATCAAAGGGAAATGGTTAGCAAAGTTCGTCACCGCCACCTATACGGCCACTTCGTCAGTTTGAACGGGCCATTAAATCTAAAAAATAAACTTTTGCCAAGACGCGTAAAACAAGTAAAACAATCCCTTATTCTAGATTTTTTATCAACAGAACTTTTCAGTACAATACGACAAATTACCGAGCAACGAAGTCCCTAAATAACACACAGCGGACATTTTACCCTGTATAAAACCGGTGTTTTTATTCATAAGCACCGAAGGCTCCGACAGTAAAATTGGAAATCATCGAATTACGCCCGGCCAAAGTGTTCGAAACGATGGGGAACGTCGTAAAGTAAGACTGAAGGTTCGAATACCAGCGTTCGCAATAGTATTGCAGTTCTATTTTAAGATTGTGCGACTTGCTATGAGGAAGTTGCCTTGGAAGTTGGACTATCTTAAAACAAAAGGGCTGTCAAAAGTCTACCGACTATAAGTCTATAGTATAGACTATTCCTCTATAGTAAAATTCGTCTTTTAGCTTTTGGGCCACGCTTGATAGTGTGCTTCAGAAACAAAAAGACTGTCTCAGGGTATGAAATTAATAAAGTTGTTCGAAGATTTATCTCTATTTTTTTCTGAAAAATCAGTATAGTTGCCCACATCATTTAATAGTTATGTTCAGGCTCTACCAGTAGATGCATTATGGCTTATCATAATGACTTCCACCTGATTTACAGTACTTTGGGATGCTGATTATGAAAAAAATAGACTCCCGATATTCAAATACCTTTTAATAATAACTGAAAATTCAGTGAACATACACACTCGTACCATCAAAGCAATGAGCTACTCAACAAAATCATCGAATGCACAGTGTAAAATAATGAGCTTAATTCACAAAGCCCTCAAATTTCGCCCTCGGCAGCCATAATAGTCCCAATCTCTATTAAAACCATGTACGAACAAACAATTATCGGAAAACCCATGCTTAGGATGGGTATTGTGTAAAGTGACATGATCTGTCATTATTATCTATCGTGGTGAAAATCTGGTGAAAATATGAAGTGTGTAATTTCAGAACGGGTTTGTTGTTGAAATTTTTTTTTTTTTTTTTTGCAATTGATATGTTGCAACAAATGCCGTAGAGATTTGCTTGCGATTTGATTTCGTCAAACAAATCATAACAACTGAAAATAATAATAATAAACTTTATTGAGTACTTAAATAACGTGATATGCACTTTTACAAATATATCTTAGATCCTACAATTGGTGGTCTTATCGCAACTAGCGACTTCTTCTAGACAACCATTTCGTAACCTAAAACTAAGGATGTTTTTAAAAACCCTGCCCTGATGTTTAATATTTTATTTCATTTTAACTTATTCTTGTTTTGTAATTCTAATCAGTCGACACACGAATAGACCTATCAGTCGAAATAGACCTAAAAAGCTACAAATTTGTTATACGAGCTTTGGGAAACTCCTAAGAAATATGATTATTTCTATCTCGCTTGCTCATATCACTTTGGTATCTTCTATTTCGCTTACTCGTTTAGTATGTTCTGAGGCAGTAGAGGACATACAAGAAATTGTGTTTACGGTTATTGGTTGAAGAAAAATATCTTATGGGACGATATTTTTTACGCTGAGCCAGTGAAGTGGGAACATGATAGGCGGTTTGATGTTTCCCTGTTGATTTTTCCCCACTTTTGGAGACACTCTTACTTCGAGATCAGTGTTTCCGCTTCGTTCGCTCTCTCTATGGTTATGAACAATGTCTGGTTTTGTGAGGATTGTATTCTGCTTCTGCATATTTTGGAAAGCATGTCGCATAAATATGTAAAATGTTTTTAAAAGTTTTCAGTTTTTTTTTTACTACCCAAGTGGCAACCAAGCATACAGCCAAATAAGCCGTTGCCGACCCTGAGACGTAACGGATGAAAAGTCTCATGTGTCTGTAATTTCACCGTCACCCATACCCTTCCATACGAAACACAGCAATGCGAGCAATTCTGGCGGCAGAAATAGGTATGCTTAATAAAAAAAAGTATTTTATAACATGTATTTTAGTTTAAAGGTATTTTTCATATGTCTCCTGTATTTATACGTCTACTTTACTGTGTTTCCTGAAATTAATATATTATTATTATTTTAATAAATAACGCGTTTCGTATGTAAGATATACACTTGATGTACCTGCTCTAGGAAATAAAATACATATTTATCAACGACACTAATGTCCGTCACTGAGAAAGCTAAGCATTCTCAGTGACAGATTTCCATTAAAAATGCCCCCACGAAACGCCTATATCTTGCCTAAGCCTGGTGAACGTCCTTTAGAAAGAGTATCAAAATTACCTGTTATCAAAAGTTTTTACATCCCCGCTACTAACATTTCTGCCTGTAAAGAAAATTGAAAGCACATTTTATAAAATAAAGCCTGTAACAAGCAATGTAAATAACTTCATCGAATACACCCATTATCCTATAAATAAAAGGTCAAAAAGGCTAACAGGATAATTATCGAAAATGTGCACGGTTGGCTATTCTGATTTCATGCGGAGTCACGTCCCGCGGGGCAGACAGATTTTTGCAAATACCTGCAGAACTCCAGATAATGCTTTCGAAAGTTAAGTCAGCTTTACCTTGTTTATTCAGGGGTATCATACACCCCGGGTCCTTTGCACCCCTGTGTCCGGGGCTGAATGCTCCTCCACATCTTGATAATTAGTACCCTATTAGATTAACGAAAGGGTCAAGAGTGGGGCAAAAATATTAACTTTGCTTAGGAAGGCGCCGAGATTGTGGTTTCTTGAGGAATGTCTGTAACGTAAGGCTGGAGGCAAATGTTTACCGGAATCTATACATGCCTTTGCGTACACATTCCTGTGAAATATGTGTTTATTTGGGCTTTGTTTGGGTCGAGGGTGAATCATTTTGGTAGAATATGGAACCTTTTAACCGTTATTTAAGTGGCTAAAAACTAGGATATATATCAGCAGATTGTAATCTATAAGTATATAAATAAAAATGAAATGCTGTTAGCGGTTGCTGTTGGTTGATGATATGAATTTAGACTGATTCGGCTATTTTTTGTTTAAAATGCCCATAATAGTCTGAATTAAGATTTTATGGAAATAAAAATTTACGAAAATTGCCCGGAATATGTATTTTTTTTACCGAAGTGGTTATAAATAAAAAAATTGTACTGGACATTTTTCACACAACATCATCTAGCCCCAAACTAAGCAGAGCTTGTATTATGGGAACTACATGACTGATATACTACTTATATACATTTTTTTTAAATACATACATATTATACATAGGAAAACACCCAGACCCGAGACAAATATTTGCAGATCTCAAAAACATTTGTCCCGTGACAGGAATCGAACCCGCAACCTTCTGCGTCTCAGGCGGACCTTCGCCCACTGCGCCACAGAGGTCGTCTTTATATACTTTTTTTTAGAATTGAAGTTTCGTATCAAAGATGACATTCAAAAACATAACGTCTGTCAGGTCAGTTAGTATTTAAATAAATACTAATAATTTTGACGGAAAAATTCTTCACTGTAAGTGTTATTTGATATATTTTGTAAATACTCACATAATATTTTCCCCACTTAGTAATAGACTCTTTTGATGCTGAGGAGATCCACGCAACCTTCGGTATCTACTAGGAATAGGCACCCGATCAGGGAATGGGATCTCTTTATGCAAGCCGCTGCCTTTTGTAAAGGAAATAAGCAGTGGATATTTCGCCGGATTTCGAATACTCAATTCGGGTAACTTGGAACGAGTCGAGCACAAAATGAAATAAACAGATATCCAACTAAACACTGAGAACTCTTATGTCTCAATCTCGTTACAAACTTTATTTAATCTACATAGTGTCCTAGAATATGTCTACTATCCCAAAACAATGATCTGGGATATTCAAAATCATATCATGATTTTGATTACAAACTAAAATTACAAGTTAAAATATCCTGGAAAATTATTGAATATTGTTTGTTATACCCTCAAATAAGTTCTTTTTGAACTATGCGCCATCGGTAAGATGAATAGTGGTGTTTTGATTTCATCAGATTTTTTAACAATATTCTCTTCAGTGCACTGATAATAGCCGAATTCGAAAAGTCGTTGAAAAAAAGTAAATTTATATTATATATATTATGATCCCGTTTTGGGATAGGAACACATTTCTGAGACAATCTGTCTATTTGAATCTGCATTTAGACTCCCCAGACTCTATCAAACTTCCCTGAGTTTAGACTCCTACAACTTAAATTCAAACCTCCAAAACACTTATGCATTATCAATCTCTACCCATTGCTGCTCGTACATTCAAAGCAACCGAGTCAAAGGAATTCAAAGCGTCGAATTCGCACAAAGCAACACGCATGTTGCCGAATGTAAGCACTGTTACATGGCTATTTCCGTCTGTAACTGACAGCTCCGATTGTTATCGAATGCCCATTGTGAGACGTAATTGAGATGCAAGCGTGTTTATTGTGTATTCATCATTATTGATAATCTGAATGCTGTCTGGACACAATGTCTGTAGATTGAATACCTAAATACAATTTAATATTTAGGTAATTTAAGTAAATAAATTAATAATAACACCCAACAGATACATACATAGTCCTGACCGCAAATAAGGATTCCCTGCATCGTGGATTCCAGAAACTAAGTGACCAGAAACATTACCCAGACTCGAAACAAATAACTACAGAACATGCAAACATTTCCAATTGCGTCACTGCGAGACGCAATGGGAATTGAACCCGCACCTTTTGGATCGCAGCTAGGTACTCGCCCGCCGCGCCATCGAGGTCGGCAAAAGTAAAATGGTCACGGTTATGTGGACCCATTATTTTTTGTTTAAGTTTTAATATCCTTAGATTCTACACTGAATAATAGTAATAAAAGGAGCATTTTATTTGGTATAGTTACCAAATTTCATCATCCTACTTCTATTATAAACGCGAAAGTTTGTGAGAATGGATGTTTATTATTAAAACAACTTAACGATTTTTTATGAAACTTTACAGTAATATAGCTTATAAATCAGAATAACACATAGGCAACTTTTTATCCGGGTACCACGCGGGCGAAGCCGTGGTCAGAAGCTAGTAAAAAATTAAGAGACAGAGTGTCGCATACATTCACCCTGATGAAGACTCAGAATGCCTTGAAACTTAGTCGGTGGCTTCACCGATAGTATGGTACATGAAAAATCCCGTAATAAAATGAATGATCAATTTTACTATAGTTTTTGGAATGAAATAAACAAGTTTATAATATTTGTTCATGAATGTAATCTCATTAAGTAAACTCCACACACCGCAAACTATAGAGAGTTTCACATTAATGCTGTCCAATGTGTCGGCGTCGGCCTGTAATGTAAACAGGCTGGTCCTGTCCGTACATAATGCGTTTAACACCGGTCCTGTGTATGTGTTCATTAACAATGAACCAATGTGTACACAATCGCTTGTCGACAATAGCCCGAGTTGAGACTTGAACCACAGCGGTAGGGTAAATATACAGGCTGATGAATCTACGATTGGAATTTCTGAACTAGATATATGTGCCAACCTCTGTGGCGCAGTGTGCGAAGGTCCGCCTGGGACGCAGAAGGTTGCGGGTTCAATTCCCGCCACGAATGTTTGTATCTGCAAATATTTGTCTCAGGTCTGGGTGTTTTCTATGTATATTATGTATGTATTTACAAAAAAAATGTATATAAGTAGTATATCAGTCATGCAGTTCCCATAATACAAGCTCTGCTTAGTTTGGGGCTAGATGATGCTGTGTGAAAATGTCCAGCATTATTTATTTATTTATGTGCGATCAAGAAATAAGAATGTTATCAGCTGATGATAAAGCTACATTTGGAGTTGCACTAAAAGATATTGGGGTCTAGATTTTTTATCAAGAGAACGAAACTCTTGTTTTCTGTGGATGAAATCTATGCGTGAATTTGTTTTAAGCTGATTAGGTAATCGTTTAGGAATAAAATAAAATATATTTTGCTGGACATTTTCACACAGCATCATCTAGCCCCAAACTAAGCAGAGCTTGTATTATGGGAACTACATGACTGATATACTACATAAATATTTTTTTTTGTAAATACATACATAATATTCATAGAAAACACCCATACCTGAGACAAATATTTGCAGATACAAACATTTGTCCCGTGGCGGGAATTGAACCCGCAACCTTCTGCGTCTCAGGCGGGCCTTCGCCCACTGCGCCACAGTGGGCGTCAATGAATTTTAAATGTTCAATAATATTTAAAAAAACCCAAAAAAAGCTTTGAGTAAAAAAGGATTTAACACACGCTTGGAATGGTTTAAACTAACACTAAAATAAATCGAAATTTTCTGATGGGTCTAGAAAATTGTTGTTGCTTAAGTAAGTTAAGAAAATGCTGTGTTGATTTTACATGATAAAAGTAAAGCAAAAGCATTATTGAATTATTTTGAGCAAAACCATACACAAATTTTATTGCATTATACATAAAAATATAACAGATACAGTAAAAGTATACAAAAGTTGTCTGTTGATTTTCAACACGGACCTCGGTTGACGCACGGACCTCGGTTGACGCACGGACCTCGGTTGACGCACGGACCTCGGTTGACGCATCGGATAAGGCATATAAGATAAATAATATCTCTTTTCTCACACTAAGCTACAAATACACTGGAACTAGCAAAGTTTCGGACAGCAGTAAAATTAATCATCACAGAAGCAAAAACTAAAGCAGTAGGTACTCAACTCACACAGACATTACAAAGTTTCCCAATTACAGTTCGAGCGAGTTCAGACTGTAACAGCTCCTTGTTTTGCCTTCATGTAGTGGGAACTGCTTTGTATTGGAGTTTTTATAGAGAATTTTCTTTTAAGAAGGCTCACTTTGACTCTCTTTTCATATAAACCTATCTACAAGTCTTACAGCGCGAGTTTTTATCAAAGCGTTATCATGTAACCCTCAATATATTGATATACTCATATATAACTAACTGTAAATCCAAAGGTTATCAGGAAGAGATCAATTTTAGCGATAAAACCACCCATTGTACCTTGTATGTTTATGAATTTCCGTATTTTTATTAGGTGTGCAATAAAGAGTGTCTCTAACTATACACAGATACATAACCAAAATCTAGATTTTCACTAGATTTATTCAATTTACCTTTGTTCTTCATGCCGTAAACTGATTATTAGTTTTCGTACACAATTTCAGAAGCACATAACATATTATTTAATAAACATATTATTATTGAAAATATTATATTATATTATTTTTTATATAAAAAAAATATTTCTCATATGTGGCAACCAAGCATAACTGGTAAACACAACTGTTAATATAAGTTAATAAAGTCAGCGCTAGATTTTAACATTTGTATGAAAACAAAATCACAGTGGATCGCCTTTGTTACTTCAGCGGGTGTTCGGTCGCTCATTGTGTGACTGGTGCTTTTGTGGTCACCCTGTGTTTAGTTAGTGGTTTAGGTATGATGCCCCTGAAATGGGCCTTATGGCCGATGGTGAACTAAATGGTTTGGTGTAAGAAATACCACAATGACTAAAAACTATTATTTTGTATTATTACATAAATTTCATAGTTTGATTTTATAATTGTATTCGACATTATTTTAAATGTAAATTAATTGTTCTTTAAATAGACATAAGACATTTATAATTATTAATTTTAAAGTTAAAATTTTGTACGCTTAATAGCAAATCATGGTGCACAAAAATACTCTGTAAGAACTCCAATAACCTGTTTTTACAAATAAAGAATTTGAATTGAATTTGAATTTGAAGAACGATGCAAAGATTTAATCTTACTAACTCTAAGTCCTTATTCAGCGTTATATATTCCAAAACAATTATCCTTTCAATTAATTTCTTCTTTTGAATAATCATGAATTACTCATCTCTGGGTGTAAATAATATAATTCACAATTACTATATCCAAAAAAATGATCTAAAAAGCGAAAAAGAGAGAATAACGCCGCCGACCTGTCTGTGACAGCAAAGATTTGGTATAAATCTGCGTTCAAAAGGCGGGAGAACATTAAAAATAAATAAGGGGATAGAGAGGCAACGAGCGGATGTTTATTCAGCTTTTAGTACTGTTTACTATGAGTGTTGGTGACAGTTAAAATTGAGATATACTTTGAGAGGAAAAGCAGTTTTATTACAACGTCATTACCATCATCTGCCGATAATAAAAAATACAATTTCAGTTTTGCAACAAAAGTGACTTGAGTTACCATTTTTTTAAATATCTTTAAGTGTTCCACTGCTGGGTAAAGGTCTCACATTCTTCCACCCATACCGGTTTTTCCCTTTTTTCTTTAGCGTTCGTTCTACATATTTGTGCATAACCTACTGAAAATATCGGGAGAAGTACTGTCGCAAAGTTTTACTATATGCAGGTATTTTGAGGGCATAAAAATCTCGTTGTATTACGTGATGCAACAAATGAAGAAACATCTAGCGAGAACTGCAAAATAAACTTGAAATTCATCCGCGTACGGGCAAACGCGTACAAAATAAAGCCGAGCACACATAACCGAAACATTCCCAATTTGCATGGAGATGGCGCGACCCGAGGGCTTGGCACCGTCATAATCCGAAACTCGGCTAAACTGATTTAAATTTTCACCATCGAGAATGATCCTGTGTGTGACTCGCTTAACCCTGGTGTCGTAATGAACGTGGTATGAAATATGTATTTAGGTGGCTGTTGTTAGAGCTTGGATTTCAAGAATGAGAAATCAGTTTCAGTAATACCTAAGTGTTCTGAATTGCTAAACAAATATCTCCATCAACAGTTTACCGTTTAGTGAATATTTTTGTGATTTTGTTTTAAAAGTCAAATCATACCATAGTGAAGTGACTTAGCCCGTATGGTACCCGAGTAATGGAAGCTTATATGTATATTTTAGGTAAAAAACTAGTTACTATTTCCGTCAAGCTGTAACGAAAAAAACAAAAATAAATAAATAAAATAAATGGGCATTCACAAACTTACACTTAAACAATCATACCTAACCTAAGTACAATATAATAATAAGTAGGTAATTAAAATAGTAAAATAGTAGGTATAGTGAGAAGGTATATCTGTATGTGAGTAAAAAGGTCGAGGACTCAGCCACGTTGTTTTTCAGCTTCGCCTACTGATGTAGCTGCTGACGTCACATCTACCACTAAAAAACATCCATAAGCACTCATACTAGTGCATTTATGATAATGATCTATCTATCTTATCAGCCGGTAACACCCACTGCTGAGTATAGGCCTCTTCTCTGTTATGCCACTCCTGGCGGTCTTGGATCCAGCTGGATCCACTCCTCACCTACTGCCCTTACAATATCATCTGAAAAGTGTGCAGGTGGTCTGCCTCGAGGCCGCCGCTTATCTCTCGACCGCTATTCTGTGACTGTTTTGGGCCATCTGTGATCCTCCCGCCAAGTACCCATCTCCACTTGAGCCTCGCTATACGTAAACCTACATCCTCCACTTTAGTGACGTCTAATCTCGATGTTTTTGATAATGATATTTTAATAAAATAAATAAAACGCGGGCATGTGCCAAATATAATGTTTGGGCGTGCCTCTGACTATCCTTACTGAGTATGTATCTGAGGGTGTTAATCACAGGGAATATATTCGTAAGCGTGTTGGATTTTTGTTTTAGTAAAATAAAATACTTAGGTCAACACTAAGATAATAGATACATACATAGAAAATAATTTATTGCATATCAAATAATATTTCACTTTAGATAAGTACCTACTACCAACTTAACATATTATATTTGAATAGGATATATAGCTATGCTTATCGGATGTTGATCATATAACGAACAAACATTAAAAAACTTTTTAATTAATTATGAACAGAGACAATGAAATTCACTAAACAACATTTAGAAGTAACAGGTAGTTAAGGAATTTACCTACATTTTACAAACAAACAAAAAACTGAGTGAGTTCTCTTCTATAAATAAACTTTGAAAACAATTCGCACCCGCATTAAAAACAATTGTTCCTGCGAGACTCGAAAGAAACCTTATTAAATAGAAAAACTTCTGGAAAGTTCCACGGTCAAAGACATTTCTCTCCAACTATTAAATATTTTGCAAGAATGGGTCCAGTACTACACAGATAAACGGTTCCATTAAAACAATCAAACCATCAATAAAGCCACAAAAGTTATCAAAATGATTAGAGTCACAATCATTTTGACATTTCTACATAGCAATATCATAAGTAGGTGTTACCGGGAAACTAATTTTGCAAATAATGTAATTTTCACTGTTGGTTATCTTCACACGTAGTGTTAGTCATTTTTGAGCCAGTAATTACATCATCAAGACCACCTTTCTCGGTCTACTCCTTACAATTCTAGTTTTAAGAGTAAAAAAAACGACATCACTTTTTTTTTCGACTTCATCTTCCCGTAACAATCCATTACAAACTAAAATAAATTTAGCCTCCATAATTCAGGTGTCTAGATGTCCAGACGATTCAGGCTCTGCCTTGATCTCTTAATCAATCAGTCAGGACTTAAGATCGCTGGTGAAGCCTCTGCGTTTTGTAGCACTACGTACTCCTGACGAGCTTCCTACAAACTAAAGCACTCGTAACGGCCGCGTTAAATAAAATGTAAATACACTTATTTTCTTTAGGAAATGGATGTCTTTGAGATGTTCCTTGAGTCTACGTTCTGCTGTGTAGAGACTAGCTAGTGTTTTCGTTTAATTAATAGATGGATATTTTACTCATTTACATTTGTGTCGTTTATATTTCATGTTTATGAAATATGAAATCATTGCTCGTAAATTCCACTGGGAGCCAGATTTGTGTCATATTTATTTCGCTTCGCTAGTAATGTCATGTTATTTTGCTCGATGGTAATGGGGCATTAATCTTCAGTGGGGCCTTTCGAGTGGTATTTGACATTTTGCCTCTTACTCGTTGAACGCAGAATCGCAGGGTTACATATTTGAGAAAAGGGCCTTATATTAGTATGTGTGGCTACGATATTATTTGTGGGAACTATCTGATTTTAATTATTGAGTAAAATATTTATTTATTTCCTCAGTAAGATTATTGGCAGAAAGGCAGAGGTCTTGAATTTGAAATCTTCATTTATTAGCCAACATATTTAATGATGATTGGAGCCGATATCTTTTAGGAAAACCCAATGCCAATTCTTAAACTACATAGCACACACCGACCTACTTTTAATGACGTGGATCAAAAATATTGCGTAACAGTACAATAGATCATACAATAAACTGCTCACAAGTAACTGCATTATTCGGCAATTACCTGAAACAAACAACAAAAAAATAAATACTTAATTACTTTTTTTAATAAGATCGCAAAACTTATTGCAAAATGTCTCAACCGTAAAATAAAAGCTTACATATTTCTATGCTTTGTCTCTTCCCAACTTAAAATGTAGCGTCATCATGTGACATTGGTCATGATATATCGAGCTCATGATACGTGTCACAGTAAAAGCTCGACCCACCACATAGCCCAGTCCATAAACGTATAAGCTTAAGGTAACGTTCGGATTAGCGAGACAGAGTCGCGATATAAATATGTACATTTTTAACCATACCGAATTTACTATGGTGCGACTTCTATCACGCACTCTCTTAGAAACTGTGAGTTAGAGAAGCTTCAAGTAAACCACTTGAAGTCAAGATAGCAATTGCATAGCAACGCATAACCTGAAAGATTTTGCTTCAAAAATTACAGCTTGTGATAATAGCCCCTGTTAGATAGTGGACTTAGCTTGCGTAGTCG
This sequence comes from Perizoma flavofasciatum, assembly GCA_958496245.1. Classification (NCBI taxonomy): domain Eukaryota; kingdom Metazoa; phylum Arthropoda; class Insecta; order Lepidoptera; family Geometridae; genus Perizoma; species Perizoma flavofasciatum. The sequence continues at coordinate 2,276,814 of OY292425.1, read as the reverse complement.
TTCTTAACAGATCAGCCAGGCTTAGCCAATTATCGGCTGTTCACCATTAGGATGGGTAGACCGGAAGTTGCATTTAGAACAGAGTACTGCCGTGCGTAATGGCACGTTAAGATGTCAAACCCGTCTATCACAATCGTTAAGCCATGTCGAAGATCTTCAGTCGGGATAAAAACTCCTCTATCTCATAAATGGTTGAACGAACGAAACTACTGTGGTTTGGTGATAAGTACCTAAGTATGTGCCACAGAGAGCCCGGAGACAGAATGTCGCGCGTCTTGGTCGCGTGCCTGAAACACCACCTTATCGAATGTCAACACCCGTAAATCAATGGTATCGCACCGCTATCTGAATTTATGAATGGTGTGTGACGCTGAATAAAACGAATATCGTCGACCATTGATATCACTGCACGGAACCACAGTCCGTAAACAATGCAACTCATATTTAAATTCGATAAACAGGATGTCAATAAAATATGGGTTTTTATTGAATGAACGCTGGAACCATTGTTTAACTGAATCATCATCATCAGCCAAGCCATCAGCCATCATCAGACGTTCAATGATGGAAATCTAACTAACGAGCTTGTGTCGCCATACTTTCACGGCCTTAAAATAACAAAAAATAACTAAAAGAGTATTTTTGTGTGGCGCACCCTTAATCACAAACCAGAACATTTAATTCCATGAATATAGTAAGATTATACAATTTTCAAAGTCCCTTATATATTCTGTCATCTAAATCGTGTGCAAATGTCAATAATCTATTACCTACCATATCAACTTTAATGTAATTTAATTCAAGAATAGTTATCGGTCACCATTATTGCTTAGTTTATGGTTAGTAAATCTCGTTTACCTCACTAGTGAATAGTATTAGCTTATAGAAGACTTGCTGAAGCTAAAATCAAAGTTATCCTTTGAGAATTCAAATTCACAACAAGGCTACACGATCTACGTTTTTCTTAAAAAAATCCTTGACTTGGCAACATTTCTCAACTTCATTAAGCTTAACGATTATCCGAATGGATTTCTTTTGACTTGTAAATTGAACACCGCGGGGCACTAATTGAAACTTTGGGCTCCTGAACTGTCAATTACAGTTTAGAAACAACTTCAAATGATTAAGCTTTTTAGAAATAGATTTTGAATCGATTACAATTTTTTTTGTCAAAGACTGAGAATGACATGAATTAATGAAAATGCTTTATTGTACAATAAGAAAATTTCAAAAACAACAAAAAATTTACGTAACTAAGAGTACAATGGGCTGTCTTTTCGCTAAGAAGTGATCTCTACCAGACAACCTTTGGATGGAGGAATCTAAACAATTGTATAAAATATCGGCGGTATACGCATTAATTTATTCAATGACGAGAGTGTAACGGGTGAGATAAGCTTATTAATAAATATTATTACATTCTATGATAGTAATATCCTACTAATATTATAAAAGCAAAAGTTTGTAAGGATGGATGTTTGTTACAAAAACTACTGAACGGATTTTGATGAAACTTTACAGTAATATAGCTTATACATCAGAATAACACAAAGGCTACTTTTTATCCGGGTACCACGCGGGCGAAGCCGTTGACAGAAGCTAGTAAATATATACTATATAAATATGTATAAACTGACATAGACATAGCGTAGAAGAATAGTCGTGTTGGCCTAGTTGGTTGTATGTGTAAGCGCACATAAATCGAAAAATTGATTGGCATGCCTGAAGGCATGCGCCATCGGTTAGTGTTCCAATAAGCGGCGATGGATTGCAACCGGTCAAGTGGAAAATAATCTTGACCTGATGCTGAGGCAGCACCTGGAATCTGCAGACCATTTCGCACCATTTGGATGGTAGAATATAAGGACCTATTAAAATTGTAATATCATGTATTAGCTGCAAATAACCTAAATAATAAACACCTGCGTGAATAAAGCAGATAAATTTTCTAATTTCAGAATACCTAAAACCAACTTACAGCAGAGGAAACGAGTTTGTGCTCATTGGAATGGTCTCAATAAACCTGATGATCAGGGTCTGATGATGGGAACAGGAAAGAGAAATGAGGATAAATAATTAGTGAGGGATTCTAAGACAAGGTTAAAATTTTGTGAAAATTATATTGTCATAAGTTAATAAGTACAAAGAAAATCTTTATTCTTCAGCGACTGTCGGTAACCCACTTGTCTCTTCATCATGGTTTTTATGTAAAATACATGCGTTAAGCTGATAATGTTGATGGTATACCATCCAGTGACTCTAGAATTACAGTAGAATCACAAATGAGCCGTAACCAATTACTGTAGTTAGTTCAGATTTGTTTAAACTTCTGTTCCAATTCCATTAATCGGGTTAAACAAAGCTTTGATTGACATTCTGATTGAAGACGCTAACTGGATTTGACAGCATTATTCAGTTAATGCCAACTGTTACATTGAATTCGAAAATTCATTGACACTCTTTGGCACTGTCGCTGTTTATAGCCATAGAGTCAATAGTGGGAATGAAAGAGAACAGTAATAGTTAGAATGGAAATAAATTGATAGATACAATATGCTTTATTGCACAAGTTAAAATAAGTACATAGGCGAACTTGTTCGCCTAACATATAATCTAGATATATAACCTTAGATATATAATCCTAGATATATAAACTTATTGTTGTGCATAACACCATTGTACAGTACAACATAATTAAAACAACAATAACATAATAAATTAACAATAGCCGATCTTATCGCTAAAAGTGGATTTCTTCCAGACAACCTTAGGATGGATAAAGACTATGTAAAATAATGGGACGGTGTTATTGCCTTACTGAAAGTTATAATGATTTATGGAGAATTAACATAAAGTACAAATTTTGATATTACAATATATATTTAGATTTATATATATTATCTATACCAAATATATTTTTTATCTTAATTAAAATGCTGATCATTTTATCATAAATTAGTGTTTTCTTCCAACTAGTAGCCTTTGTGTAATGAAGAGTGGGTGGGTTATTAAAAAATATATAAAAAATGAGACGTTGGTTTCACTTTTGTAGGTGATGCTTTATGCCCGGATAATATTAGTCTACTGGCCAGTCCAGCAAGCAAGGTAGTAAAAAAAGTGGAAACAAAATGAAGCTAAGAATTTTTTGAAAATATCAGCAAAAATGAGGAAAACACGCATTTCGTCTAACAAATGCGTATGATTTAGGTAACTAGGAATTTTCTACCGAACAAATTGATGCCGAGCTTGGCCAAAATAATTGCTGTCGTTAAGGGGCATTATAGGACCAGGAGAGGGTTTATAGACTCAGAATAAAATGTTGAGTTGCTGAAGCATTTCGAACGTAATATCACGAATTTACGGGAACATTCTGATTTCATACCATATAAAAACTGAGTAGGAGGACCGCGGCGCGTAAAAAACTATTTTATTATTATTTCACTCAATTAAATGATATCTCAGGCCTGCACCTTTTAGAGGCATTCGCGGCACCTGGGCCAAGGCGAAGGGACCTTTATATACTTCTTAAAAAACATAATATTGGAAAGCGACTGATGGATACCTATTATTGGGTAAAAACAATGGAATTAGTATAGACTTATATATACTAATTATCATTTTCAATATGATTTATACATTTAAATAAAAATTATTTGCACACGAGGTGTAATATTTTGTAATTCTCATCGTCTAGACGTCGCAATTACGCGTGGGGCGTCACATCTAGCGTCTAACGTCTATCGCCACCGCATTACGGTAGAAACTGTTAGAACATAGGTTCCCTACTCTAACCTCATACAATATGTCACTGTCAGTGAGAGGTGTTTCTGTTCGCACTTTCTGTCGATGGCTTCCGTGGGTGGCTTTCCAATAAAGTAAAACAAGTACATAATAAATTAATTTTATTATCTAAATTGACCCAAGAAACCCTTCAGAAACGTGATAACTATCTGAAGAAAATAATGTAAAAAGTGGTAACTACATCACTGATAACCTCGGTATTGCGGCAGGTGAGTAGCTAGCTACGAGTTCGATTTCCGCTGAGGGACAAATATTTGCATGTTCTGCAGATATTTGTTTCGGATCTGGGTGTAATTGTAACTTGGTATTCGCAGTTCCTGATACCTACGACACAGGGAATCCTAGTGTGGGGTCAGGGCTATAAATAATAAAAAATAATGCTGGACATATGTATATCACACAGCATCATCTAGCCCCAAACTAAGCAGAGCATCTATTATGGGAACTACATGATTGATATAGTACTTATGTATTTTTTTTAAATACATGTTATACATAGAAAACTCCCAGACCCGAGACAAATGTTTGTAGATCATATAAACATTGGTCTCGCGGCGGGAATCGAACCCGCAACCTTTTGCGTCTCAGGCGGGCCTACGCCGACCGCGCCACAGAGGCCGTACTATATTTTATGTATCTGTTGTATGTTTATTTATTATTGTAATGTCGTTTTTACCCGACTGCGCAGGGCAAAGGTTATGTGTAATATAAGGTTTTTTAAACTACTACCTATTTAACCAGAACGATTCGCTCGATTTTGAATTCACACACATAAAAAGATTCGTCTTACTTTCGCAAATGGCAATACAGAGAATGAAGATTTATTTTTAACTACGCGAATGCATTTAATTGTATCGCTGAAAAATTGAATCTTTTTTACATCGTAAAAACGGTAATTTTCGCGTACCTTTCCCAAGGTGGTGGCGGCGGCGGTGGCACGCAGTGCAAGGCACATAGCAGAATGCATCGGTCGCGATCACTCATTGAAAACTCTCGAAAGGAGCCAAAACAGTCGGTGCATTTACCGATGATACCGTTTTCGAACTAAAACCATTCATTACTATGACGATGATTAAATTTACAATAGTAGGTATTTTCAAGTAAAATGGTAAATTAAATAGATCCTAGTAACTTTTTTTTTATACTAAAGTAACAAACAAGCATACCGTCCACCTGTTGGTAAGCAGTTACCTTAACCTAATGACGTTTGCAACACCAGATTTATCACTCGTGCGTTGACGGCCCAGAGACATAACGGATGAAAAGTCTCATGTGCCTGTAAATAAAAAAATCATGTTTGTTTTGAGTATGAATATATCATGTGTATATATGTATGTATTATAAATTTAGTTAGGTTATTATTATTATCATAATTATATATATCGATTATTTTGCACCCAGTTGTCCAGCGATCTTCGTGGCATCATGAAGGTCCCGTCTGAAAACCAGCGCTGCACCTGACCCTTAGGTTCTGGCGCAGCATAATGCTGAGACGGGGACCTATTTGACCCCACGCAACACAAAATGACGTACCTACTTTCTCTGTTTTTCGTTTCGTATTATATGTTAAGTATCTGTTTTGTGTTTATCTACTATTTTTTGTTTAAATTTTGTGTTATTTGGGGAAAAATAAATGCATTTTCTTTCTTTCTAATTTCAACGGCTCCCACCCAATTCAAATCGGAACATAGCAATGCGAGCGATACTGCTTGGCGGCCGAAATCTGGTCCAGTAATTCCCCGGACGAGCTCTTCACAAGAAGCTTCTAGTCAATGCCTTCACCGATAGTGCAGTACGTGAAAATTCCCGTTTTTACAATATGAATAGTCAAGTTCACGATAGTTTTTGGAATAAAAATCTTTTACTACTTCTATTCTGTACTTTATTTTTATTTTTAAGAAAAACACAAAATCGACACCTACATTATAACCCTCAATCTGTTATCACTAAGTAACACGTATAATAAAATTGATCTATTGTCCAATAGATTTTAACACACCCGTTATTTGGATAGCCATTAACGTCGTCACGCTATGCCCGGTGTGTGGGGGACTTATAATGAACTTTGATTAAATTATGGAGGTTTTAGTCAGTCTTAAAAATAGCCTTACATTATAAAGATTTTTAACAATGATTAATTAAACACTGTTCATATTGTAAAAACGGGAATTTTTACGTACTGCACTATCGGTGAAGGCACCGACTAAGTTTCTACTTATTCCGAGAGTCTTCATCAGGGTGAGTGATCGCGACTTGCTCCCTCCGCATCGCGCCGTGCACTACGTGAAAACTAAATTCCCGTTTTACAATATGAATAGTCAAGTTCACGATAGTTTTTGGAATAAAATTAAACACTGCTTTCCCGGAGGGGTAGGCAGAGACCAAGGATTTCCACTTGCTACGATCCTGGCATACCTCTTTCGCTTCATTCATCCTCATCAAATTCTTCATACAAGCTCGGCGGTTTAGTGTACTTCTGACCTGGTCTTCCTCTAGAATGTCTCCTAGATCAGCATCAATTTGCTAAACAATATTCAAAAATATATATAAGTCAGGCTCTTAATGAAAAGGCTACAGCGGTGTGTATGTTTGGAAAAGGGTTTATTTAGAAAAAGTTCTCAGAAAAACAAGCAGCTCATAAAATAAATATATATTATATATATTCATTAAATAATGAAGTAAAAAGACTAAAAAGATACTATTTTTGTGCATTTTCTTGATTCTGAATGTTTTACTCTCTTTCACTGGATATTTGTATTTAATATCTAGATTTATTAAAAACAAAAAAAAACAATACGCTCACAACTGTAATCTCCATGATGTAATCCATGACTGTAACCCTTTGATCTATACTTAGTAACGTAGATTTGTAAGGATACCAAAAATAACAAATACGGCGGGCATCGAACCTGTGACCTTCCGCTCGGTACGCTTGTACTGTAATTACTCAACCACGAGAACCGGTAATTCAAGATAGAGAAACTATAAAATTCCTTACATATCTAAAATAGACGAACAAAGTTGCAAGAAACATACCATTAAAAAAAACATTACAGCACATTCGATCAACGTAAAACCTATCCCCCCATTAAAATGGCCATTACAGGCTTCATTTTAACGGTTTTCAGTTTAACGTAATAGTTAAAACGAGAACGTAAATCACCTGGGACAGTTACGAGGGGAGGGTTTCCAAAATACATTAACTTTTGAATTAAAAATAACACCACAATCTTAATTAGGTACGGTTTGGATATCAGATTCTGTATTAATGAAGCTCTGAAAGCAACTAATTACCCCTATGAACTTTAATCTTGATCTGAAAATCAAAGATGCCGTCAAAAAAGGTATATCTGTTACCAAACAAAGGTAAAATTGAATTCAACATACTCTCTAAATAAATTCCAAAAAATATGACGGTTTTTGAATAGGATACGTGTTAATTCACACAGATATTTTGTCGATTTGAATCCATTAGATCGGATCGAAAGTCAGGTAACCATCCACTAAACCTTGGTACATATTTTGAGCAACTGTTTTGAAAAACATAATTTTGTTTTTTTTTATGTATTTAAGTGTATTATTAACTAGAAGAGTGTTAAATATGAATGCGAATGAAAATGAGAACAGAGTTAAGCTAAAGAAAATATGGACGGATTGTGTGAAGGCTAAGGTTAAGAAAGGAGTGAGTACTGAGATGACGGCTTATAAGGGAGAGTGGAAGAGAATGATGTTGTGCCGACCCCACGTAATGCGGGACAAGGACAATATGATGATGATGATGATGATTCAGATGAAATTCGAGATAATTTATGTCGATGTAATAGAACAAAGGGAGTTTACCCAAAGCTACCTCGAATTTCAGCAGTTTTTCCGTTAAAAATCCATTATTTTCCGCATATCAGCCGACATGTCACCAACATTCGAGTCACGAGCCCGCTCGGCTCGCTAGAGATTACAGCGAGGATCACGCACGGCCGGCTTCACTTTTAATTTGCAACTGTCGAAAACTTGCCAACGGCACACGCTTGCTAAAGGGTTAACAAGTTGAAAAACTTATTTTACTTGTATGTAATAAATGTTCTTTTACGCATCGTTAGGTGTTCTTGGGGCAAGAACAACTACCGAGTGGACCCCGAATGGTGGTAGACGACGTCGCGGCAGAGCCAGACTAAGATGGCGATCTTGACTCTTTGTTTGGCCTTTGGTCCAAGGCTGAGAAGGATGGAGAGGAGGTGGGGAGGCATTTTCCCTGCAGTGGAACGACGCAGACTGAAAATAATAATTGTATAGTTTTTTATTGATACTACTAAAGTGGCAAACAAACTAACTGCCCACCTAGTGGTAAATGATTACCGTAGCCTATGGACGTTTGCAATACCAGAGTTATCACTCGCGCGTTGCCGTCCCTAAGACATAACAAATGAAAAGTCTCATGTGTCGCGTTGAACCACGCTGACCAGGGGCACTAGACAAATACCTCACGCGTACTTTTCCTTTCACGCTAACGCAAATTTGTCAAGGTAAAACTTGACAGTTGTCACGTGACGCTTTCGTAGCTAATGTCATTCCCATACAATAAAAATTTTCCGCAGGCGTTAACGTCAGCAGAAAGTGGTATTTGTCTAGGCCCCCTAGTCAGTAAGATCAGTGTTAATTTCTTTAATTTTATTTCGGGCCTTCGCTTGAGCGATCAAACTAGACTACTTTTCTTATATGGTCATACAATGCGGATACGGATGGACTTTCCCTCCCGACCAGCGATCCCAGCTTCGATCACCAACCATCCTGTGGGCGGACAGCAGCCCTGAATCTTTCAGACTCTGAGTGTGTCTTGTTAATAAACACCATTAAATTTGACAGCGTGTCTTATTCCCGTCTCTTTGTACACTAATATAACCTAAAAATATTTAAGTTTAGCTGGTGCTTCTATGTATGTATTTACAGTAGTATATCAGTCATGTAGTTATAAATAAATAAATAAATAAACGCTGGACATTTTTCACACAACATCATCTAGCCCCAAACTAAGCAGAGCTTGTATTATGGGAACTACATGACTAATATACTACTTAAATACTTTTTTTTTTGTAAATACATACATATTATACATAGGAAACTACCCAGACCCGAGACAAATATTTGCAGATCTTACAAACATTTGTCCCGTGACAGGAATCGAACCCGCAACCTTCTGCGTCTCAGGCGGACCTTCGCCCACTGCGCCACAGAGGTCGTCAAGAGGTCGTCGTATTTCCCATAATACAAGCTCTGCTTAGCTTGGGGCTAGATGATGTTGCGTGGGAAATGTCCAGCATTATTTATTTATTAATAAATAAATATATTGTGATTTTATGGTGTACAATTAAGTGTTATCTATGTAATATTTTCACCTCGTTTTTTTTAATTTACGCATAACATCTCTCATGCTGACTACATACACATTCTCATATATTTTTAACCATGTGAACCTATAGTTAACTTGGTTACGTCGAAAACTTACATTTTAGGATTTGGAAAGTTGCTAGAAACAGACAAGTATTTTACTTACATACGAGTACCTATGAATGTTTACATAATTAGATTACTTAAATTGCTGCTGTAAAAGGGCATTGTCAAGTACATAATGTTAAAATTTTGCTGTATATGGGCATTGTCAAAGAAAGTGATTAGAATACAGCTTAGTTTATTCTAAATTAAACACGATACAAAACTTCCTGACAGACATATTGAGACTGACAGGCTAGCTCCGAGTGACGTGCACCCTGTAATCTTGGTCTTAGTCGTGAGGGCCCTTGGACACAGGCATTAGATCGGACAAGTTCTAGCTTAACGGGGCTTGAACGAACTTGAGATGATTGTTTTGCTGTTGTTGGATAGTATTGGTTTTGTAAGTCACTGTTCTGTGTGAGACTAGATTTACATCAGATCTGTTTATCTACAGCTACATCCTATTAATAAATGCGAAAGATTGGTTGTTTGTTGCTAATTAGCTCCGTAACAGTTGAACAGAGTTAGATACAATTTGGAATAGCTACAGTTCGTTACTTAGAATAACAAGTGCTTTTATAAAGATACCGCGAAGTGAAGCCGTGGGCAACAGCTAATGTAATAAGCCTAATCCTATGTTTTGATTTGTCATTTTATTGTTTTACTAGCTTCTGCCTATGGGTTCGCCCGCGTAGTACCCAGCTAAAAAGTAGCCTATCTGTTATTCTGATGTATAATGTAAAGTTTCATCAAAATCCGTTCAGTAGTTTTTTGCGTGAAAGAGTAACAAACATCCATCTTCACAAACTTTCACGTTTATATTAGTAGTAAGATAAGTCTTAATAACCGCTACATTCCTATATGCAGGCAGCCCTGTACCAATTTATTACATTGTTTAAGAGATTTGTAAGTAAGATCCGTACATTAATAAGCAGACTTACAACTAATATTCGTCACAAAAACATTTAGATTTTAATATTTCTACCTTGAAACTACTTTAAATACATTTTTAGTTTAAAACTAACAGTATCCAGATTGTATTTCCATGCAAATCACGAAAAAGTAAACAATTTAAACACCCCTTGTAATCTATGCTTAACCAAAACGTGAAAACCAACCAGCGGTTATTGGCACCTTCAACTGGGCCGATTTGGCCCACTTCGGCCCAGAATCTATAATAGTAACTATGTACAAAAGCTTCACTCTGACACACAAACAGAGAAAATATATAAACATAATGACAGTACATTTTATTTTAAGATACATTATACTTTAGGTTCCCCAATGAAGCTAACGAAATTATTAGGTAGAAGTTATCTTTAGTAATGTCACTCATCGAAGTAGACCTATGTCTAGTGATACTTCAGTAGAATCACATCTGAAGAACGAAGCAAATCTGACCAAATATATGGTGTCTGATTTGTTCTGAATTTGAATTGCTCAGTGCCGCTACCGACTCGTTTTGCTATTTTTTTTAAGCTAGCGTTTGATCACAATTTCACCGGATGGCAAGGTCAATGTGGTTGAAGACATAGAATGCTTGCCTAGAATACAAATATTTACCTTTGAATTGAAGTCTCCAAAATTATGTTTATCGGGCAAGACAGTCTCGATAACGAGTACTGTACCTTTTGATGAAGATACTGACAATATACTTTATCCGCTTTGTGCGGAAAGATGGGAATTAAATTATTAGTCAAAGTCAAAGTCAAAGTCAATAGGCTTATATTCATTGAAAACCTAAGGATTATATAGAAACGTCAACTGATTACATAAAAGGGTGACACATTGCTGAGTGTCGTGTAATCCGATTATGAAATGGGGAAGTCTTATGAATGAAACTCAAGAAGATTAGATATCTAAGTTTTCGACCAGTAGGATTACTTATACCGCTACATAGAACTTTAAGACTAGAAAAATACAGAACAGTTTCCGCTGAAAGTAACGCCGAAGTGACGCTTCGACCCACTTTGTATTCCCTGCGCGTCACTGAGTGCAGACTTGGTGCTTTCGGGTAAATAACACTTCCTTAAACAAGCGGTTAGTGGAGTTAGATTGTTTGCACGAGTTATCGGATATGGAGGGCTAATATTTTGAAGGAAGCTTATATTTGTTATCTATAGTTTAAGCTTGAATTAGAAAATAAAACACAATCGAATAGCTTTTGCTTCTGAATTCGTTCTTTAACGTACTCGGCTTTACCTACTCATAAAGATTTTTAAACAGTTGTCTAACTGAATATCTTGTTTTCTACAGTTGAATTTGAAATGACACATATCAGTAAGAGACAAAGCAGTATTTAATTAGTGAAACTATTTTAAGCCTTAAGGTTGCGGCCGACGACGCTTGCAACTTAAATTCGAGGCCCGAATATCGCTATCTCTTTTTGGCTGATGCAGGCTCGCCTGTGTTTGCGCGATAGCAATATTAGCCGTTCAGAATTTGTTATAAATTTGGTGGTGTTCCATTGTACCAAAAATGAATACTGACTGAAAACTTGTATTTTTCACATTGTGTTGTTATTCTGTAATAATATAAGCTATGTACTTAATCAAACAGTACGTAAGATATTCTTGTTTTTAATACGAAACAAATAAGATGAAATCACATGTTATGTATGAGGTAAAAATATGCGGAATGCGATTCGTTTAAATTTTTTTTGGGTAAGTGTTTTGGAAAGTATATATCCAGAGATACCTAGATAAATACTATTTGAATACAAGTAACAGCATAATATGGTGGAAATAAACTCTAATTACAAATTATTTTGGTATTACGTTTATATGGGCAATTCATCCTCCGCTGGCCTCTTAAGATGTGACTTTTGCTTTGACTAATGCTCTTTCTCGATTAAAAAGTTGACCTTGTTCAATTGGCGAGGAATCAATGTAAATTCACTTGTGTAATTATCTAATTATGCAATCTTGAATTCACTTTTTTCATACAAGTAGGTCGACGATTCGAAACGAATATTGTGATTTAAATGATTAAATAAGTACCTATTGATTTTGATTTTGTTCGCTTCTGTACCAAAAACAAAATAGACTATATGTTATTTCAGCTCACGAAATAATAATACGTTTCCTGAATTCTATGCTAATCTATTCTTACCGTTCTTACTCCTTATCTTTTGGAGAAATTTTAATGCATTATAATTATTGTACTTTTAGCTAAGAAGTTACATCTTATTTTGTTTATTAGTTGATATGTGCTTTATCATGGAACATTCATGTAAAATAACTAAAAATACCATGAAAACTAAAAATACTTCTATAGGTATCAAAATATTTGCTGAGAAAACGGCGCATGTTCTTTTCGGAAAATTTTCACGCCTACCTTATTCACAAAGTCACACATCTAGAATTCTCTTTCTGCGCAATAATCACTTAACCCCAGCTCTCACGAGCAGCGCAATTTTGATCCCGAATCGAGTTACAATCGTCACAAAAGTTGCACGAAAGTAACAAAACGTTGCACACGACAATGCTCTCGTCCGGCATGGTATGTCAAACACAATTAGTGCTAAATTCGCTTAACAACGTCGCTGCAGGCCAATTTGCACGGCTGGCTGTACGCTCGCACGCGTGGTGAGATGGAATTTGATTTCCTGGATGAAATTCGTTAGATCTTAAAATTTTGACGCTTAAAAAAAATTGTTTCCAATTTTGCAATTGTAATCAATCAGTCATAAAAAAAAACAAAAGAAATGGTGAGTGAATATGCAAACATTTGTTTACATGTTCTGTAGATATATGTTCAGGGGTATTGTGATACCACGTTACTTTTAGTTATAGATTTCCACGACACAGGGTATCTTAATGTCGGGTTAGGATTGAGTCTGTTGGGTGTTAAAAAATATAATTTTTATAGCAGTTTATTGCTAAAAAATAAGCATTCACATCTTGTTTTTTTACAACCGTGCATTTCAATTTTTAAGCAGAAATAAGGATTTGCCACGGAGATTGTATTAATTTTAGCAATATTATTAAATGCTATGAGCTTCGTTCTATTTTCAATTTTACTTACGGGTCGTTAATTGCATTTACGAAGATCATGAGTGATACAAAATAAATTAGAGATTACATTTGCTAGAAGAGGCTTTAACCAATTAAATCTTTCCAACATCAAGAGGCTTAATTTTAATGAGCTGCGTTTCCTTTCCTAATACAAAGCTAATGTTGACTCAAATCTCTTCAGGTGAACCAATCTAATTTGACATCGAAGGCTTGAGAATACCTTTACAAGTAAGGACCCTCATAATTTGGACAGTAAGCATTATGAATGAACCTGGTTTAATAAGATACCTCTGTGTCAAGAATATCTTCGTAAGCAGAGATCTTGTTAGCTTGGACAGTACCATTCGGTTAGCTATCGTTTGGTTAAGGTATGTTTCCGACCAGACCATTATTATTAGAAACTTCTATATGAAGAACATCTTCGCGGATAGAGATCTTCCTAGCTTGGATCGTGTAGCTGTGTAATGTTCAATCAAGCCAATCTCGTCAGACACTCAGAAGTGAAGAGATCCTTTGCAAGTAGGGGTCTTTTTACATTTGACAGTATTGTTTCTTCAGGTGTGTGTAACCTGAATGAACGCTCATTGTCCTTGAGTAAACAAGATATCAGGTATGATGGTGAATAAATATTTGCGTTTGAATATTGATGGCTCAAATTAAGCAGTAATTTAAGTCAATATTAAGGATGTTTAGTACCGCCATCATCATCATCAACACCAACAGCCTGTTAGGAGTACACTGGACCATGGGCCTCCCAAAAGAGTGCCATGGCCAACGATATTGGGCTACCTCCATGATGACCTGAAAGGTATCACTTCTAAGCGATAAGACCGCCAATTGTACTCTTAGGTTGGTAAAGTTTTTTTTGTTTGTAATTTCCTTGTGGTTTAGAGTCTAGACAATAAAGTATTTTCATGTATTTATTCACTCCCATCCACCAAACTAAATTTAACCTACATCCCGCAAACTTTAATACCTTAACACAATCGCGGAGTATTCAGACAGTCTCGCGGATCGCGAGGCGAATGACGAAGCGAGGGACGAGCGTGCTGTTCACAGTATGCGTCAACAATCGCCATTCGCCTCGCCACTCGTGTCGCATGTATACACGCGGTACTTATAAGATGTCATCGGTTCATAGGCCTTCCTACCTTTTCCTTTAAACCTCTCATCCCCAGGGGTTGTCGGTTCTACAAGCTATATGGCCTGTTCATTGCCACTTCAACTTGCTTCATACTCAGTACGCAGAACTGTGAGGATACCAAGTAGTAGTCAGACACATCCAAACATTATATTTGACACATGCCCGCATTTTTGTATAGTAGTAAGCAATCCACGGGGTAGGCAAAGCCTATCTGCGCTTATTGGAACACTAACCGATGGCACACGCCTTCAAATTTTTGTTTCTTCGGCATGCCTTACCATATTTTTCTTCACCGTTTTGAGCACGTCTTAAGCGCACATAAAATAAGAGTGCAGCGGAAGGAAGATGCGACATGTGGTAGAATAAATACCCTCTTCCACTGAACTTCATAGATCCCGCAGAACGTTTGCCTCCTGGGTACGAGCTGCAGTGGCCAATTTGGAAATCGCTTAATAGGCTTCGCACCCAAGTTGGCCGCTGCAGAAGCATTCTAGCCAAATGAGGAATAATTGAGCCAACTCACGTCCAGTGTGAGTGCGGGGAACACATACAGAATAAGGCGCACTTGCTCTCCTGCCCTCTGTGCCCCATCACCTGCACCCGGGAACATCTCATAAAGGCAACCGATGAAGCTGTACAAGTGGCCACACATTAGTCAAAACAAATTTACAAAATAAGATATTGACACGAAATGAATGAATGAGTCGTCACATAAATTTTAAAAAAATATTGGTGTTATTGGCAACGGATTCGAACGCACGACCTACGGATCTAAAAACCTTACCTTCGTTAAAATGTTCCGTAATTAATTACTGTCGATCAACTTTGAAGGGTTCCAATCTCGCAATGGCTCACGCCTGACTTAATGAAATCGTATATCTTTCTGTACGTAATTCAATTATACCGAGCAATCACACTCGCCCACGAGTATAACAGGTGCGTTTTATACTGCCGCCAAAGGAACCCTAGTTCTATAGAAATGGTTTGGTGCAAGTGACGAGAACTGACCTGAAACTATCTTTACTAAAACAGAATCAGTGCTGAAATTCTTCGAGCAATGCACATGTCTAGATAGTTTTTGCCTTAAAAAGATGAACGATCTTAGAATATTTACGGGTCTTTAGCGTGTTTACCTTTTTATTATTTTCCCGACGTTTCGCTTGTGTTTCAACAGCCGTGATCACAGGATGACTGATGGGGCGATAAAAAACCCGTAAAAAACTTATAATAAAGTTAACTATGAAAAATAGTAGAAGTTTGAATGTTTGTTAATAAGTATCTTCATAACGGTTGTACCGATTTAAATGAGATTCGGAACAGTTATACTTCGTGACCTAGAGGTAAACGCCTGACCTAATACATAGGCTTTTTATTTTGCCCACCACGTGAGGAAAGCAGTGTGTAGAAACTAGTAACAAATCAAAGAGTCTCAATTCTACTACGGTATTTATACCTCGGTATCGTAGTTTCTGAAACTAAAGGGAAGGACAGTAGATTTCAAAATGTTAAGTGATCAAACGATTGCTTTTGCCAATCTTATAGATTATTGGCATATGAAGTTTGTAAGCAAAAAACTCGATTCGCCGCAAGGCATCCCACTAGTTTTCTATATTATATATTCGCGATTATAGAAAGTCAACATGGCTACCAGTTCTACCCGTCCCACGCACGGCTGGTGCAGTATGCCTTCGGAACTCCGCCACCACGTTTCACTTGGACCTCATATCACTAGCGGCTATAAATCGTGGAACCCTCCAGACTTCGCCGCTCCCATTAACATGGACCCAAGTTAGATTTTATACCGCCAAGAATAGAGCAAACAAATAATGCATTCCATGATACCCCACAACATTCGAACCAATCTTGGGAAGTTTTGTTACAAGTTATTTAAAAACAAGCAAAACAAACACGCTCACGACTGTACATATACTCAGTGCGTAGATCTTTGAGGATAACGAGTAGGGGGGGGGGGTGGACAGTGGACTCTGTCGAGGTTGTCTCCAGGGTGAAGAGACTGTGGAGCATGTGGTAATACACTTTACCGCCACAGATGAAGTCAGGTCGAAGACGGGACTGCAAAAACTTATCAACACATGCTCTCCGTCATCATTAACCTACAGAAGGTCAGGGATACTGGAACACTGCTGTCATCAACCCAGAGTCCTTCTCCGCTACTTCAAGGAGTTGGGCTGGTTGGGGTCAGGTTAGAAGGGGAATAAAGCACAATACACCCCAATACGGGCCGTCAGTGCAGACCTCAGTTCCCCCACTTAGAATTAGAATTAGAGTAGGGGTAGGGGACAGAGGTACGACCAAACATTGCATTTGGCACATGCCCGCGTTTCGCAAGTAGTTAGAATTCCACGTGACAGGTTGCAAGTAATAGCAGATGGATTATTAATAGACATAGTTAGTGACCTGGAAAAAAACTACTAAAAATACTATAAGTCTAATTTGAGTGAAAAATAACATTATCAGAAACACCTAAAAATCTTCCAACACAATAACGACATACTTTAATGAATGAATGACTGAATAAATGAACTTATGAAATAATGAATTACATATAAAAAAAGTTGCAAATAGACGGTCTTATCCCTCAAAAACGATATCTTAAAACCTTTGGATGGAAAGGATTCTAAGTGATTTTGTAAAAAGCCGGAGGTGCATAATATTATATTTTATCAATTTAGCTAAGAGTTCACCTACATCCTTTAGTTTATGATGAAAACACCCATAACACATAAACCACCTTCATCCACGAACCAACACCTACCTATAAGTATGAGACATGTGTGCACATCACAAAAGCTCATCTTCACAACTCCCAGAGCAACAGTTTACCGAAATCACTGTGTAAAAAGAAACGAACGCGAATATTCAGGACATTTCGGGGCATACATTGTCGTTCTGTCCCCAGTACACCTGATGCCGGATTTATAGCCAGGGTCCAATGATGGAGAGCCGCAGTTGACACCCGCTCCTATGTTTTAATTTGCCATAAACAAAGGTTTGGTGCGTAAAAGTACTTGGGGACAATTTTTGGGTGTACAGGGGAGAGCCACACACACTCATAAGGCTCTATCCATATCTGCATATCTTATAAAGGGTGAACCTGGGAATGAAACGGTGCAGTCTTAGTTATTCAACAAATCTGTGTTTGCAATAAATATAGCCTCCCCTGCGAATAAGCTTGAATAAAAATTCACAGATAACTGTTCGTTGGAACTTGCAATCCGGTCTTGTCTTACTCATACAGGTTTGGTCAAAGAATTTTAGTACAAACAATAGAGGTTTAATGTTTTCGAAATGTTATTACAACGTTCTTGCGTTGGGTTGTGCTTAATCACAATGTAGACTCTTAAACCACCCAAAGTATGACACCACAAAACCATTGAAAACTGATGTTCGAACCTCATTCTCGATTGAAGTGTCAAGCCAAGACGTTTTTGCGGTCAAAAGTCATTTCGGTAGCACTTGAAAGCTCGGAGCAGAAAGAACAAAAGTGTGACAACACAATAGGCCATAGAAAGAGCCATCTTTATAGCTGTCAGTCGAGTTTAATACGGTGTTCGGTCTTTTGTTCTAGAAACGCGTAGAGATGGCTGTGGTTTAAACGAAGGAATTTTAATTTTGGTTAAATTTCCAGAGTCAATAATTATTGGAAGTAGTAGATCTTCTCAGCTGGGGAAGCCGACGGCGCTTTAGATATATCTACCACCTAGCAGTTATGCTCGCATTGTTGTATTCCGGTTTAATAGGTACCTATGGGTGCCGGTGAAATTAATTAATTTTAATTTAATAAAAATTTAATAAAAGCACATGAGACTTTTCAACGCGCGAGTGATACTGCTGATATTGCGAATACCATAGGTTACGGTAACTGGTAGGCCCAGAGCTTGTTAGCCATTTTAGTTGTAAAAAAACACAAATTTCCAAAAACGTTGACGTCCTAGTCGATAAAATTATGTGAAGAAAAAATTAAAATTATTATATGTTCGTAAAATTTTTAATTTAAGCAATTAAGCGGAAAATCTGTTTAATGGTTTACTTAAACTATTTACTAAATATTTCAATTTATACTTAAGAAAAAAACTATTGTGAAAAGTCTGTGTCGACGACATTGTCAGATTTGCGAGGCAGAAATCCGGGATAAAACTATAATCATCATATTTATTTCTTAAAATCAACATTGGATCATAATAATATGTGAGTTATAAATTTCTTATTCTAAATTAGTCACATTCCTAACTTGAACTATTTGGCAACAAAACAACAAGTGAACAAATAAATACGTAATTAGAATTGAAAATAATAAAATAATAATCGCTTCCGCTCTTAGCTTTTCCTAAAAGTTCTTCACAACATAAAATGTATTGACGGTACGTGGGCACAAATCTACGATAGCCGCAAAACGATTAAGCTAAGGCCTACAAAAGGCGATAACCCTTAAATGCTAATGGGGTATTATAGACCCCTGCTTACAAAGAAGCACGCGCACCCGACAATTTCCGAAGGCACTGATTTAAGACAATGAAATAGGGGCACGGTAGGTGTGTAAAGTGTGTGCTTAGAGTGACTGTAAATACTCATAAACTACATAAATAAAATAAATAAATAATTCTGGACATTTTTCACACAGCATCATCTAGCCCCAAACTAAGCTGAGCTTGTGTTATGGGAACTACATGACTGATATATTACTTATATATATATTTTTTTGTAAATACATACATATTATACATAGAAAATACCCAGACCCGAGACAAATATTTGCAGATACAATCATTTGTCCCGAGGCGGGAATTGAACCCGCAACCTTCTGCGTCTCTGGCGGGCCTTCGCCCACTGCGCCACAGAGGTCGTCAACATTGTTCCTGATTCCTGATCCCACACTAAATTAATTAAAACCAGAAGTAAATATATATCAAAATGAATGAATGAAAATACTTTACTATACATCTTATGAAATAATTAAAATAAACATGAATCCTTACCTAAACCTACCTTTAGGAAGGACACTAACCCGTGGTATATGTAAAACTCACGCTCGGCCCGCTTGCCGACTATTGGTGCAAGCCAGCCCGTGCGTAAACAGGTTCCGCTTTGGTTCGTAAATCGTATGACATGCAATTATCAGCTGTTTTTTCTCACTACCCACAATGTTTTTTCTTAACTTGCATGTAAATTGAATAATAGATTTGTTTCTGTGTTTTTTAAGATATTATTATTTTTTCTGTTTGTGTAGGTAGGTCCCTTACCTACCTACTTACCTAACCATGCATGTTACTCTCACTGCATCTAAAATGCATCTTAGTACCTACTTGTTAAGTAGTATAAGAATATTGTGATTTCTCAGTAAGCGATTTATATTGTAAATCTTTTTGAGAAATAAATGATTTTAAACCGTTAACTTTATAAATTACAGGTACAATGGAGACTCTTATCGCCAAAAAACGCTATCTTCTATAGCGTTATTGTCGCTTAAAAAAGGGCTTAGTTAAGTAAGTTTTATCGGAAAATAATAATAATCACTTAAGTTATTATAATACTATTAAAACTAGAACAATATTGATATTAATATCGTCGTTTAACAAAAAGCTGATCATCAGCCAGCTATTTCAATAAATGTAATTGTCTTTGGCTACATATTAACGTTAATAGGTGTTTAGCAGCTTATCAACACCCGAAAGTTCTTTCAGACTCGACCATTACAGAGGCGTGAAGCGGTCGTTTGTACCCCTTGCTTATTAAAGGGTTGTGTTTACTTTGGACGTAACCCAACGTCTCATGTGGAAACGTTTATGCTATTGAAATGGAAATTTTGGTTTTTGTTTGAGTCTTTTAATGCTGTAAGTGGAAAACTGTTGACAACCTCCTAATGAAAGTGAGGAAGGGAAATTAAAGAGTTAATTGAAACAAGAGTGCTAAGTTTTGGTCAGCTAATCAATTTGTGATTACTTATTGAGAGTCGTGCTGGTCAAGTAGGCGGTACCCCGACTTCCAATCTGAAGGTTGTATGTTCAAAGATTCGTGTACGAATCGATTAACCTAACATAGGTTTAAAGATACTAAGTAACTATTGTACCTACTTAATTTGTTAATAAATAAAATAAATAAATAAATAAAAAAATCCATTCCAAAAACTCGAAGGCACGTTACCAAACCGTCGCGATTAGAAAACATAATTATAAGTTTAACGGGTCCTTATCGCGTTAACCTTTTTTATTATTTTCCCGATGTAAAAATATAATTATGCTGTCATCAATCAATGAATAAAGCGGCGATGAGATTGCAATCTATCATGAACGTTAAACGTGGGCATGTGCCAAATATAATATGCCCCACTATCTACTTGGGGTAAGGGAATTAGCAGTGTTTTTAATTACTTACGACGTAGTGAAAGTATGAAACCAATGGCTGATGCCATTGTTTATCACGAAATACGATTGTTGCCAATTTTTATTCCTTTCATACGCTGGTGAGGTAAATCCTTCCTACCAACAAATAAAATACTAGTCCATAAATGCTGAACACAAATAAAACCACTCCCAAAATATCAGCAACCGCAGAAAACCCCTTACCGTTCGTCTTCCAACTCATTATTTTACCCAAAACTAAGGGAGATTCGACATCAAAGCCAACACACTTTCAATATTTGAGTAGCGGATTCACCGCTCAAATAATTACCCAAATTAAGGGGAGTTTTACGCACGCGTAAATAAATGATGAGGCAAACTTATACCTGTAGGTATTATAACCTTAAGCCGCATTTACATAGAAAGCAAGTAGTCACCCGACTTTCCTATGTTATGCTAATTTGCCTCTAATGATTATTTTATTTATTGATTAATTAACACCTAACAGTCACATGCATACTCCTTACCCCACAATAGAATTCCCTGTAACGTGGGTACCAGGAACTAAGAGTACCATGGTACCACAACACCCAGACCTAGAGAAAAGATCTGCAGAACATGCGAGATTTGGCCCGCAGCCGGAATCGAACCCGCATGTCTTGCGTCACAGCCGGCTGTTCATCTAGTACTCGAGTTTATACCAGTAACCACAAGTACTTACAAATCCGGTTTCAGCCAGTTTAAACCGGATTTGTGAGTAAATGAGAACTTAAGATGAGTAAGGTATCTAAGTTATTCATGGTTTAGGGGCTGTAAAGTTGTATTTGATATGAAGGTACCTCATAGTGAGAAAATAAACGGGGCTGACTTGTATGATAACATTTAAGGATATGGTTAACTTGATGAAGAGTTACTATGAGATTCCATTTTAAAGTTTGAAACAAAAACAACTAGTAAATGTAAACAAAACTATCGGAATTTATAAATAAAAGGTGATTTTAGCTAACCATACATAACCATACATGGTTAGCTAAAATCACCTGGTAATATTTGAAGCAGTTTTATTTACGTTTCGCATCTATATTTTGTTTGTTAGCTGGGCAGATTTTACTTCACCCGCTGCTGCGTTGGTTTCATACGCAGCAGCGGGTTCGGTGTTCCATTACATAAAAAGTCGGTAAAAAGTAGGAGCTTGTCGAAACATTATTGTAGCTAGTTCCACTTGCAGAAACACTAACCGATGGTTCTAGGGTAAGCGGGTTTTTTCTATATTTCCCTCTACATTATGTGCATGTTCATACATTTTTCAAAATGAAAAATTGGTGCACGATCGAAAGTAACTGTATTGCCCAATAGACCATAACGGCTTTTGTAAAAATAGCTAAACATTTTAAGGACTGCAAAATGGTGCTAGGAATCTTTTTTTTCACTTAATTCGCGTAAAATTTAATTATTTACGATTCTTGTGATTTCAATGACTAAAACCTATTGACTTAAAATTACTGATAGGAAGTAGTAAAAGTTACCGTTTCTATATGATCCTCGTGATTTCAATTAATCGACCTATTGACATTGGCTTCAAAATTGCTTATAGAAATAAGCAATTTACAACAACTAAACACGGAGAGGGTTTTGTAGGAATAAGCTCTGGCACATCCGCTGAACACAGGTGAATGAAACATAACTCAGTAACAACTTAACACAGAGAGGGTATTATAGGAAAAAGCTACTTTGCTCTCTCTCTGGCGCATTCGCTGAACACAAGTGAATGAAACGTAACTCAGTAACAACTAAACACGGAGAGGGTTTTGTAGGAATAAGCTCTTGCTCTCTCTCTGACACATCCGCTGAATACAGGTGAAAGAAACGTTACTGAGTCACAACTAAACACAGGGAGGGTTTTATAGGAATAAGCTCTTGCTCTCTCTCTGGCGCATCCGCTGAACACAGGTGAACGAAACGTAACTCAGTTACAACTAAACACGAGGGTTTTCCAGTTAATCTGCATGCGATAACCTGAGGGGTGCAGCGACATCTGTCGCGCATCTGCATAACTTTGCGTTTCGCCCGATTTCTACGCCGGCCTTTTGAATTTGTATGGCTTTGAGAGATGTATACAGGATGGTGATTTTCTTGTATCATGTTTTATTTTCTTACAGTATAAAGTTGAACTTAATAGCATTTTAAAAACAACTTCGAATAGCGTGTGTATTGTTAAAATTTCAGCGTTGTTTTATTATGTGTGTGCACTTTTTAAACGATGTTGTTATCTCAAAAAATCTAGTCTCGATTTACGCTAGATAGCTTAGATTACTTAGGCAAATATGCATTCGGTAGACCCAACTGTTGGTTTTATATAGTAGTTAGCATTTCACGGGCCTGAAACGATCAGAAAATTAACAGTTTTGAAGAAGGAACACCCCTAAAACTATTCTGACTAATCTGTACTATCGTGTTCGTGGATTCGGCCAAGAACACGATAGCAGTCGGCAGGCTCATCAATATTTTTCCCTACTATGGAGATATGGCGGCAGTAGTGATTTCTTTAGCTATAGGACTCAGAAATATTGTTTTCACCCTCCAAAACCTTTTTACTTGTAAATTTTACGAAAATTCTAGATTTTTGTTACAGAGAAACTAACAAAGTTAAAACTTACGAAGTAACTAAATTTGTTATTGCTCGTTAAAATACAGTGTGATTTCATTGACTGGTAGGTAAAACAAAATCCATCATCCTGTACCTACGTGTCTGGCTACTCACCCTCTATTATTATGAGTTTTCCCGAAATTTCCCTCAGGTTTTCATTAGCAGGGGTGCGTTTTAGTGACTTATGCAAACAAAGGGAAGGGTGCGAATTCTAACAAGTTGCAAGCTGCATACCTTTTGAAATTGTGTAGGCAAAATTATTTTATATAAATCATATTGAATTTATAACGTTTACGTGATTTGGTTTGAAATTTGTTAGGTGGGAAGTTAAACGGACTGTTATTTTTAATCATAAAATATCATCAATCATATAATATTGGAAATATTTTTTTTCGTGATTGGTCAGAAACGAAATGTTTGTTTAGTAGAAACGAAATATTGGACATTCTTTCTAGAATCATTAATATTTTCCTTACAGCTCCAAACTCTGCAAACACCAAAGAACAATAACAATTCGGAAAGGATTAGACGAAAACAAAACGAACGGATTTACCCACTTTCTAAACTTTACCTTATTTACATCAAACAAATATTGAAAGTGCAATAAACAGGCTGTTTGAAGGAATAACGATCAACTTTATACAGGCTGGGAGTTTTGGCTCGATTTTTTTTTCTTTTTAAGGATGAAAGTTTTTAGAGACACCTCTAAAGTCTAGACAGGTAGGAACAGTTTGTCGCTACAAAGTTTTTTAAGTGGTCTTTAGTTTAGGCATTCAAACTTTAATGAGAGGTCTTTAAAAAACGGAAGTATCCGAAAGTTTTCAGAACCTACTTACGAGTTGATTAATGAACTTGGCTGCCACTTGAGTACTGTGTTATGTGTATTTACCTGAAACAAAATACATATTTGATCAAGATAAAATAACAAGAAGATACGAAACATAAAATACAAATAATCATTTATTTACCACTAAGTAGGTTACAATGTTGACGTTCTAGTGTCTGGTTGTGGTGGAGTTTATAGTTTATAAAGAAAACCAGTCGTACGTACAGACGTACACCGTTTCAATAGGTGTATTCCGGTGTGTTCCAACACATCGTCTCACGGATGGAAAGAACGCAAATCGTCCTTTGATTTTCCGTCCGTCTCACTAGCTTTTTTGGCGGGACGGATGGGAATAAAAACTAAATGAATTTCTATTCATCCCACATACCTACATCAATATAAAGGAATTTGTGGTGATCACCTTATTCTGTTTTTTGCTCTGAGACATTTCGATTTATTATTAGATCTGGTAATAGATAAGAAACCTCCTGCCTACTCATTTAGATCTGCTGCACCCAACATTGCAAAATACCAAATCCCTATCCTACACTATTTCATACCCTCAAAATCCAATAGGGTGACCGTCGCGTCAGGTGTTGCCAACAGCGAGGTATTGCCGTTGATAGGCTCATATTTCAGCACCCCTGAAAAAGACGGGGCCCGCTTGATTTGCATTTGACAACGACTTCAGTAATGGCTACGCAGCCCCAGTTTTTGAAAGCGAAAATTATAAGAAGCCAGGATAATGGTATTACCTACTTTTTTCGAGGAAAACTTGGTGACAAATTGAATTTTATAATATTTCTAGGTTATATATAGGTTATATATTGTAAAAACGGGAATTTTCAAGTACTGCACTATCGGTGAAGACACCGACTAAGTTTCGACTCACCGATAGTGCAGTACGTGAAAATTCCCGTTTTTACAATATGAATAGTCAAGTTCATGATAGTTTTTGGAATAACATTTCTAGGTTTTTGAGTTTGCTTAAATTATTATGTGAAAGATTTTTTTATAATTTGTTCAATAAACTCGTTTCATGATGGAGGGCAGTTCTACCATGGAATAATAGTAATATTAATTTGCGACTTTGTTATTTAAATCTCTAATTTGGGTAATCTTTCAAACGCAATACCGCCCACTCTTCATCACACAAAGGTTAGCTGGAAGAAAATGCTAAATAGCATTAAGTTCGCCTAAGTACTTGTTTTATCAAATAAAACAAGTACATAGGCACAAGTGCAAGCCTTTTTCTATCTATCTATGACAGCTCAACGGGAAAACTTAGGTCGAGAAGTGTCTCTAAAAGTTTTGGACCATGTCAACATGAGTCATTTCTCATTAGTACTATTTTACTTGTGTAATAATAGTCTGATCATTGAAAAGATAAAACAAGTACATAGACACAAGTGCAAGCCTTTTTCTATCTATTTATGACAGCTCAACGGGAAAGCTTAGGTCGAGAAGTGTCCCTTAAAGTTTTGGACCATGTCAACATGAGTCGTTTCTCTTTAGTACTATTGCTTGTGTAATAAGAGGCTGATCATTGAAACTATTGAGAATAATCTGTATAAAGTCTATCGAATAGTGTATTTAACCGTACTTTTATCATCAGAGCTTTCAGCAGAAGTTGCAAAGAATGTAGTCGTAAAGAAGCATAAAAACGGCCCACTAGGGTAATTCCACCAGTAATTGTCCTGAGAACAGTGTGCAGGGAGCCAATGATGACTAAATGGTCAATTGATCTCCACGGGTGGTCCCCATTGGAAGAAAATTGTCGACAATTCTACTAATAACTGTAAGGAAGTAGTCTCGCGGTGGCATTTTACAACGCATTCCTGATGATAACGCATACTTTTGAACTCGAAAAAACCGACGTAACTTTTTTTTTTAAAGCATGTGAGTAGTATTATATATCAGTCATGAAGTTTCCATAATACAAGCTCTGCTTAGTTTGGGGCTAGACGATGTGTGTAATAAACGACCAGCATTATTTAATATTTATTTATCTAACGGAAATACATACCATCTTGTACTTAGTAATTGACAGAAAGGATAATGGATATTCCAGGAAGAAATATATTATGAACTTTTTTTTAAAATGGTTGTGCGTTTGGTTACACCTCGCCTGATAGTAAACACAGTTGTAATAGATAATTATTAACTCTTCTTTAGAAAGTACTCAAGTTATATTTTTTAGGAAACACAGATGCAGGTGTGAAATTGCGCTTCTTAACTCATAATAAAATAATAAGGTTCGTTGTAAGAGAATACATTATCTATGCTTTAAGTTTGCATAAATAATACTTTTTATATCTCCATTTACGTCCGATATAAAAAAAAACGTATATATTACAATAGGCTTTTAAAAAAAAATGCAATATAAATTCAATAAACAATTGTAGAATTGTTCGTGCATTGAAAACAATAAAAAGTTTTTCTGTAAACGAACGAAATTCACATAACCATTTTTTAGTTCCATCAAATGTACATTGAATGGGCAACATATTTTTTTAATTAACTCAATACGTGCGGAAATTAATACCATTTCAGCGATTTTACTCTTTGATTTATTCAGGTAGCCGGCGGCGATACAGTTTGCAGGTTTTTCCAATGAAAAGTTCATTTTTTTGCAATGAGATAAAATGTATTTCTATTTTGTTTCCGATGTTTCAGACACTTCGGAAGTGGACAAAACACATGCACTAACGCTTCCAAATGGGCGTTGGAATAATAAATCAATGAAAATAAAATTGATACCAAATTATGAAAAAAAGCAAAGTTATTTTATAATCTGCAGATGCATTTCATTGCTTATAACACGAGGCAAATTCCTGTTTCATACTTCAAATTGTCATCGAAAAATTACAAGGAGTAACAGGAGAAATATTTTTGTTTCTGACTTTTTTCCTAAAGACCGTAGAGGGGCATTGAAATATTCGGTAGTTAATCATATCCCCAGGGCGTTCTGCCAATTTGAAAATGGAATCAAACTTCGAAAATGGAATGCTAATTGGATCAAACTTTTTGAACTCTTTTGTAGATATCGATAGGGTGATTTCATAGCTTTCTTTTTTACCCGCAACGTAAGGCGTTTGCCGAATAATCTGTTAGAATAAACCTCTGTTATTATTTTTTATGTGTACCACTAACGTTAACTTTAAGTTATTAAATATACTTACGACATTGTCTGAAATAAAATATATATTTGAATTTAAAAAATATTACAGTCGAGAATATACATTTTTCACTCATCTTGGTTATTAGTTTGAATTCAATAAGACCTTTCCAACAGGAAGTTATATTATATCTATTTAACAATCGTCATAGGTGATTGGGATCGTTAAAACTGTGAACCCAAAACTACACCTAAAAGTGGGTAGGTGATTAATTTTGAAATTTGCATGAGAATTGTATTAAAACAAACTGTGACGTCAGAGGGCGTATTTCCGCTTACCTCCGGTCCTCGGTCCACCTATGGATCGGATGTGCATAGTTCGCTTGTTGGTGTACATTATTACACATTGTATATGTTTTTATTGATTAATAGGATATGTACCTACAATTAGCTTGGACATTAATTGTAGGTACATAATTTTACTTATCATAATTTTCGTATCCTCCGAAGTAGGGCAGAAGAAAAAACGCGCTCAATTTTAAATGCCACTATTAGTCACCCATTTGATGGCAGAAAGTTGCTTAACCTAGCTGATCTATAAAGCTTTATTTTACAAAATCGATACTAACTAATTTCTGACTAAAAATAGAGTATTTTAGCACCTTCAAGCATAATTTAGAATTATTCTAACCTCTTAACTTATATATTTTAATGTTTGCTACTCTTTAAACAATAAAACCACATATCCACAGGTTAAGCATAAAGAAACCGCGAAATTCAGGTGAATTTTCCCTTAATTAAATTTTAGAACATCATTATCCCAAACAGGCAATGGATACAGTTGTAATCCATAGTCTTTAACCCCTATCCCCCAGGCCTAAGCATTCCCCTATGCATGCAGTTTTTACATCCATAGCCGGGAGCTATTTGGCCGCTCAGAGTTTAACAAATTTAGTTTGCATCGATAAACGTTTTTGTGGGAGAATAAAGGGCTCATAAATTGTACTTGTGCTTAAATGTAAGGTTACTTCAGGGAGTAGATTTTATTTAAAATTTGGTGCCAATTATGATTAAGTAGCATTTTCTTTAGTTTTAGATCAGTGTCAAACTGAGCGATGTAAAAACGTGGTTAGGTTACGTTTTTAAAGTTTTAATTAAAGCTTATGACTGAAGATTCAATAACATTTGAACAATTATATATACATTTATATTTATAATTACCTAAGAGGTTGCTGATTAAATCCCTGCCGAGTTTGGTTTTCAATTCATCTGTATGTTTTTTTGAGTGTATGATACGCTATATTTTCGCCAACTGTGAACCGATTTCAATGATTCTTTTTTTATTGGTAAGGGTATACTTCAAGGGTGGTTTCATACAAATTTTATTAAAAAATCCCATCCCAAGTGTAAAAAAATGGAGGATGAAATTTAATATCGGACTTTTTATCAACTTCTCTTCTACTTGTAGTATTTTATAAAATCTTGTAGAAAATGTGAACAAAAACGGTATAATATTTGTTACAAAGGATAGAAATGAATTAAGCGTTTTTATTTCCAAAAATAGTAGCTGCACGATTAAATTACAAACTAAATAATTTACATAATTATTATTTTAAAAAAACTACAGTCTAATTACAGAAAGGAGTCCAATAAACTCTCATTAATTTCGTGGATTTCATTCCGACACCAACTCTACATCAGAAGCAGACGTCGCGAGCTAAACTAATTTATCTGTCTGTCTGTTGTCCCTTCGCTAATTTCATAACATACGTACGTTATAACGAACACCCTGTGTGATGCCAGAACATTGGCGTTATTCACAATAATAAAGTTATTTTGCTGACTTCTGGCTTGCATCAAGGTCACCTGCAACTATAGCCAGTGGCTTGCAAATTAAATTTGCTGCTAGAAATTTCTTTGAAAATAAATTTCAATTATTTTTCAAGCCTCAAAAAAAAACGTTTTGCAATCATGGCATTCACAAACGCGTTGATAACTAAAACAAGACACCGTTACAATAATATTTCAATTATTCAACACGTTGGAATCACAAGGTGCAAACACCAGTGGCAAAACAATTAAGACCTATCGTCTTGCAATTTTGAAGACTGAAACGTGCAAGCCACAAAAACAAAGGATAACTTTTTGCAATCATGGCATTCACAAGCGCGTTGACAACTAAAACAAGATATCATCACAATAATAATTAAATTATCCAACATGTCGGAATTACAAGATGCAAGCACAGGTGGCAACACAATTAAGACGTTTCGTCTTGCAATTTTGAAAACTGACACGTGACGACTAATAACTTCCCTCGACGTCGTTTATTAAGAAACCGCTGCACCCGTTGCACTCTCAATAAGGACTTGTCACGCGGTTTTAGCGCCATAACAGACGCCATTTTGTCCCCGTCCGCCATTTTGTGACGCGAAGATGAACGTTATTAATTGCAATTTCGTAGTTTTGATATCTGTTGAGTAAAGGATGGCAAAGTTATGGGGCGTAATTAAAAGTTAAGATTTGATAGGTAGGTCGGTTTCCTGGGAATGCAAGGATGAGGATTTAATGGCTACCCACAACATGCAAACGAATATGAGTAATACCTATTCTGACAAATAGAAAAATCATTATGAACAGTAACTTTGTTTGTAATTGTTTTAGCAAGTTGATGTAATTTTTTCCTGAATAATACTAAATTGTATTGTTATGAAGGAACCTATGAAATCTTATGGAAAAAATTATCTACGAGTATTCTTATAATAGAAAAAACAGAATTAGCGACCAATCCCAGCAATTGAACGACAATAAAGAACAATCCGCATTCAAATAAAAGGAAGGTCCCAAACAAAAAGGTCTTCCAAGCATATATCAAGTGGTCCTCACAAATGAAATAGCTACAGGGACAATTTCTCAAGACAGGCCTCTGAGGGACACTTGAAGAATCCAGCCCCTCCTTACCGTAATCTTGACGATTATTAAAATCATATATCTTTGGAAAGAAATAGGGTCTGCACCCTGTCTTGGGGTGATTCGGGGTGCAGGCATCGGCGCATCGATTGTTTTATGCATGGATTTTGTTCTATGTTTATTTATAAAGGTAGATATATGAGTGGATATTTATAAAAAGGTAATAAAAGTTAGCGGTCTTTATTAACGGTGAGGGAGAAAATGTTATTTATTTTTATGAGGGACTAGCTTGTGCCTACGGCTTCTCCCGCGTGGTTTCCGGATAAAAAGTAACTTATATGGTATATTAGGTTACGAACTATACCTGTTTCGAATTTCATATAAATCGTTTTAGCCGCTACGGAGATTTGTTACATCAAAACTTTGAAACTTATAATATTAGTAGGATACGATAGCATAGCTTTAAAAGTGCATAGGTAATCGTATACATTTTCATCTTATCTGTTGATGGTATGTATTCAGTTATAACACATACTTAAACTGTTTTATTATTAAAGTAGTTTTTTATTCGAAATTAGGAACAATCCAAGTCTAGTGTTACGGTTTTTTTAAATACCCTACCTACTTAAAAACTTTCAACAAGCTTTGCTGTTTATCATCATATTAATCCTTCAAAGCCACAGATAGAGTTCGCATCTCGTCACAATATTATTCCTTTTGGATTCAGTCTAACTCCTTGATCAACAATATTCACTCATTTTATTTCACAGATAAGAGATATTGATAAGATAAGATATATTGCCAACTTTGAACCAAGCAGATTTTTTAAATATTTTTTTTGTTAAACTTATGTAACGTACTTGATAATAACCTGTTTTGTGAGACTAGTACCTGGAAAAACCTGTATTACAGGTCTTCAGTAATAGTTTTATCCATCTTTGCAAAAAAATAGTAAGTTATATGATATTGGAAAAAAATATATAATAAATAACGATAGTTACTTTAGTTGGAATCAAAAGTTAAGTAGGAAGAATCAAACGTACCCATGATTATTCCCAAGAGACTTTTGAATTCACAGCCGTCAATCGATTATTTACTTAGGTGTAAAACTTGTTAAAAAACACACCCAAGCACTCAATCTGCATTTTACGTAGAATGTACTTTTACCTAAGTGAGTAAATTCTCTCCAGAGAGAGATTAAAACGAGACAAGCTTTATAGGATTTGTTGGCGCCTCACTGGGGCTCTTATAAAGGAACTGAAAAAAGAGATTGGTTGCAGGGATTAAGAATCTTTCAGTATCAGGTAGTAAAACGTCGGAAAATGTAAGAAGAGGCTGAGGTGTATTTTATAAACCACGCAAGTTTGACTTATCCTTAACTATTTTCCACTTCTTCGGATCCTAAACTTAGTTATCAACAACTTTTTTTAAAAAATAGCGCCCTTTTTATACGCGCGATTGAAGCAGGCGGTATATAAAAGGTTGTTCGATTGTTTTTGACTTTCATTTTATAATTTTTTTCCTGATATTTTTTTCTCAAAAACAGCATAACCAATTTTATTTCAAAAACTATCATGAATATGATTAATCATATTGTAAAAACAGGAAGTGATCGCGATCACTCATCCTGAAGAAGACTCTCAAAATGAGTCGAAAATTAGGCAATGCCTTCACCGATAGTGCGGTACGTGAAAATTCCCGTTTTTACAATATAGCGCATAACCAATTGTAATGCGGTTATTGTAATTGTCTTGCTTGACTTCAAGACTAGTTCTTAGATAGGTTTTATTGTCACACGTCACTATAGGGCACTGCAACGCATGACGGGGTACATAAATAAATAATGCTGGACATTTTTCACACAGCATCATCTAGCCCCAAACTAAGCAGAGCTTGTATTATGGGAACTACATGACTGATATACTACTTATATACATTTTTTTTTGTAAATACATACATAATATATATAGAAAACACCCAGACATAATTTCAAAGCGTAGCTATTTGTCTGCCTAATTTACATTATGCCAGCTTACCTACTTTACTAGCTTCAAATTGTACAATAAAGTGTACAATAAAATATAAATCCACATCAAAACAAAGAAACTGTGTTTTTCAGCAAAATATGTGTGTCTACCAGGGTCGTATAAGTGCAAGGTGTCATCTCAGAGAAGATTGCAGTGCCCCTTGAAACGTCTGTTACGACTGCAGCAACACAACGGACTGATTAATCTCAGGAAACAAATGAGCTGCATCTCTTTGTTTGTTTATATAAAAACTTGAAAAAAATGTGATTTTTTATCTGAATTGGAGTACTTTATGATCTCGTTTCAATTCAATCAATTTACTGCTCACCGTGACTTATGTTCTTTTACTCAAAGTCAAAGTCAATAGGTTTTTATTCATTGTAATCACGAGGACATAAAGAAACGTCAACTTATAAACTAAGTGAATTTAAAATGTTAAAGTGACTTTACGCCGATTTCTCATGCGTGCCCAAGCCTATGAAGAATCAGGCAATAAATACTGCTTGCTTTTTGATGATCCTTCATTCAGCTATAGTGTAGTAACAATTGAACAAGGTGAACTCATTCATTGAGAAAGAGTATAAGGTTGTATTAGTCTAAAAAGAGTATTAGTATAAATGTATCTGTCACTGGCAATATTTTCCGAAAAAAGATGGCCGTTTGTCATTTTATACCAGCAGACTTTTATGTTTCGACTTTGACAAACTTCAATATTTTTATATCTTTTTTAATCCTGATCAACACGGCAGTTTGAAACCTGTTTTCATTTTACAAGCCAAGTAGGCTAAGCCCTTTTAAAAACCTATTAGCTTACGCCAAAGCCTACGGATCTGGGCTACCCTCAAAACGTGTCAAAAAGGCTCTCAATAAGACAGTTCATAAAGGCACCAGCTGTCGCTGGCTCATTTTGCTGAGTTTGTCGAGAGAAATCTTGCGTAGTAAGATAAGAAAATGCGTTGAATTGTGATCGAATCTGTTCGACATAAATACATATTGAAAAAAATGATTCATCTTGCTAGTGCGATGGAATATTGTAGCTTATTACTTAAATGTATAAAAATATTCAGTGTATATTACATGTCTAGGATATTTTTATATCCATATTCATTGTCAGCTAACAATACTTGCTTATATTTATATTAAAAAGGCTAAAAAATAAAAATAAAGACAATCATAAATTGAGAGTATTTTGCTCTACCTCTATGCTCACAAAAGCTATGGAAATGAATAACATTTTTACGTGCATGACAAATAAAATGGTATAGCAGTGCGCACTGAGCAAACCATTGCAGATACTCTATGCGGTATAGAATTGAAGGGTTTGGAAGTTTTAGATGAATGAGATGTAGCGATATGCTTTGTAGGCAAATAAGAAAGGTAATTTCAGCTTAGATAAGGTTATGCACTGTTTCAACGTTTATTGAGAAGAGTTCGAATGATTCTATAGCACAAACTAAAAGTACTTAATATCTCTAACATAAAGATTTTCCATATTATTATTATGTTGTGCCAAGTCTTTGAAATGAAACTGGGCACAACGTTATCATTACATTGTGTCTAGTACTACAAAATTTGACAATGTTGTACGATGGCCGGTTTTATCTCTATTTTTTTTTTCCAAAATCATCTAGCCCCAAAGTAAGCAGAGCTTGTGTTATGGGAACTAAATGACTGATATACTACTTGTTAAACTAAATATTCATCGTAATTTGTTGTTCAGTATCAAAACTAGATGTCGCTGCTAAATCTGACAAAATGCTAGATCGCGCTGACGAAAACGCACGGCAGTAGATATAGTGTAAGGCTAAAATTTGTATCTAAAACTGAATTCCCCAACTAAGGGCATTAAATCTGAAACTGATTGAACTCTTGGTTTTTTTGATATCATTGGCGTCCCGTCTCGTGACCCTGTCTGTACGAAAGTCGTACATTCTGATCCTTCGAGTTTCGGATCGTGTCGTGCACAAGGAAATTGTGCGTGACCACAGCGGTACATCTTTTGGAGTTACAAGTACGGGACTTGTGCGATTACGTGACAGCCACGTAACGCAAACGGAGCAGTGACGGTGAAGCATTGGTGTGGGAGCTTATTCAGGCGGGAATAGCTCAATATCAGCAGGCGCTTAGCTCAGGAGGGAGCTAGTGGTGCATCGGCCAGCGCGAGACCCGCTCAGCTCAGTGATAGCTTGAGACGCGACCAGTGGAGGAGTCAATCAGCAGCAGGGTGGTCAGCCAGGAGGGGCGGACCAAGTGGCATCAGTTTCAACGAGGACAGGCAGGAGCAACACAGCAGCTTGGTGATATAAAACTTGGACTATTAACTTGTGAAAAATCGAAGCAATTTTGAACTTTATTTGCATGACAAAAATAACATTATTGTTTAGCGTAAATCAACTAACATAGACTTAGAATAGTTTTAAGAAAAAGGTGCAGACGGGGAACCTATGCCCAATTTTTATTCAGTGTGCAAATTTCTCAAACACTTAGAAAAATCGGAAACGAATAATTTAGGACTTGTAAAATTATTTTGAATATTTTGTTGAACATTGGTAATTTTATTAACTTCTCATAAACTTTGTACCTTTTCGGCTTTGTTTAACATATCAGAATGGAATCACTGCTTTATATTCAGGAAGATGCGAGTAAACGTATTACAAATGCTAGAACTAATTTTAAAAAGTCACCGAAAGATCGTATCTGTAAAGAGTATATTGAGTCTAGGCTACAATCTTTAGAAAAATTGTGGACTCATTTCGTAGACCATCATATGGAACTTTTAAAAACATGTAATCCCAAAGACTTACGATCATCCTCTTATATGGAAAAAGATGTGTATGGTGAAACCGAGGAAATTTATGTTGATTACAAGTGTACGTTAAAAGTAGCATTGTCAAAATATGTCGAGGAACCGGAGCGGAACTTAGAAGGCAACTCTAGTAACAGTAAAGGTAGCAGAGGAAGTAGTGCAAAGCTTCCGAAAATCATAATCCCCAAATTCTCAGGAAAGTATAGTGAATGGAGTGCATTTCGGGATCTGTTCCTGTCTCTCGTACACAAAGCAGATATGGAAACAATACAAAAAATGCAATATCTCAAAGGTTTATTAAGTGGAGAGGCTGAGCAATTAGTGAGACATATTACTTTAACGGCAGATAACTACAAGCGGTGTTGGGAAATGTTAGAAGCAAGATACAATAATAAACGCTATTTATGTAACACTATTTTGAAGCGATTGCTCTCACAACCAACTGCAAACAATGAGTCTGCCAGTTTTATCAGGGAATTGCTCGATACTACTTCTGAATGTTTGGGTGCACTGACCAGTATAGGGGTAGATGTATCCGGTTGGGATACTATCATTGTGTATATTACAGCGTTGAGGTTGGATCATGAGTCCCGCAAGCAGTGGGAACTGCAGAGCGCAAATTCGACGGATCTTCCGACATGGATATCATTTAAAGAGTTTTTAACAAACCGGTTTCGCGCGTTGGAGCTCGTAGACTCAGGATCGAACCGCAACAAAGCAAAGCCTCAACATCCACCAAAATCATTTCATATAGCAAATGAATCGAATACGAATGTGTCATGTAAATTTTGTAACGAACCGCATAAGCTGGCCCATTGTAAAGACTTTTTGGGCGCAGAGGTACAGACTCGTCGGGGGTTTGTCGAAAAACATAACATCTGCTTCAATTGCTTAGGCGACAACCATAGGGCCGGTCAGTGTCGTAGCTCGATGACCTGTCGGATGTGCCGGCGTAGGCATCATACTTACCTGCATCCTACAAGCACGGATTCAGGATTTCACCAGACAGAAAGTGAAGGTTCAAACACGGGAAATGTATCAGGGGAAACAGCTGCTCCAGTAGTTTGTTTCGCATCGGGAGGAATGGCATCTAGCAGCCAGGTCCTATTAGCAACGGCTCTCATAAGAGCACAATCTAGCAATGGAGACACTCGTATCATCAGAGCTTTGTTGGATCAGGGGTCGCAAGCATCCTTTGTCACTGAGGCAACCGCTCAATACTTGGGTCTGAAAAAGACACCAGTAAGGGGAGTGATCTCCGGGTTAGGAGGAGTTACAAACGCGTCTTGTAACTCAATGGTTAACATAACAATCAAATCTATCTACGATCAAAATGTTAGTCTAAATCTAAACGTCTACGTTTTAAAATCTATAACGACACTTCTTCCAAGCAAAGCGGTAGTTGCGGCGGATTGGATTTTAGGCAACATTCCATTGGCTGATCCGAAATACGACGTGCCGAACAAAATCGATATATTGCTTGGTGCCGAAATTTATGGTCAGGTGGTGCAGGAGGGGGTAAAGAAGAATCCAGAAGGGACACTTTTAGCACAGAATACCACACTCGGGTGGATTCTATCAGGGATAGTGTCAAATCAAGATAAGCAGAATATTACACTGGTAGCAATGCATACATGCGTGGAAGATATGCAACTCAAGCGATTTTGGGAACTAGAAGCTGATCCTAAAGCTATCAAAAGGCCAATACTTACTGAAGAAGAAAAGCATTGTGAAAAGTTCTTCGCAGAAACAACTGTGAGGGATGAAGAGGGACGATACGTAGTACGGCTGCCTTTTAAATCTGAAGATCCAGAACTGAAAGCAGAAAATACCAAAAGGATAGCACAGCGAAGATTGAATCTATTACTAGCAAAGCTGGGTAAAGATAATGAGCTGAAATCTAAATATCAAGAAGTAATAACGGAATACTTACAACTCGGCCATATGGAGAAGATACCGGAGGGCGAAGCGAAGAATGCCAAAGCAGCGTACTTAGCGCACTTTGCGGTAGTAAGAAACGACAAAGAAACCACAAAAGTCCGTATTGTCTTCGACGCGTCCTGTAAAGGAGAAAACGGTGTCTCATTAAATGATCTGCTAATGGTAGGACCTACCTTACAACCTGAACTTCGACATCTTCTGATGAGCTGGAGAAGGCATCGCATCTGCTTATCAGCTGACATTGTTAAGATGTACAGGCAGGTAAAAGTAGCAGCAGAAGATGTAGACTTTCAGCGAATCCTGTGGAAAACAGATCGAGCAACGATAAAGTCAGAAGAGCTTCGTTTACTGCGAATAACATTTGGCACAGCATCAGCTCCGTATTTAGCAGTCAAAGTTCTACAGCAGGTAGCGCACGACGAGGGAGTAGACTATCCAGCTGCAGCTGCAAAGCTAAAAAGTGACTTTTATATGGATGATCTCCTTACAGGCTGCGAAAATGTAGAAACAGCCATGCAAATTTATAGGGAAATGAATAACTTACTGCTAAAGGGAGGGTTCAAGCTACAAAAATGGTCAAGCAATTGTGAAGAGGTATTAGAGAAGATCAGGGAAACTGGAGAAGGTATTGGAGGGGAAGAAGGATTACAGCTAAAGGAAGACGAAATAATGAAGTTACTGGGACTTACCTGGAATCGTAAAGTCGATGCATTTCAGTACACGGTGATCCTTACAGAGTTGCAGGAACCTATAACAAAACGAAAAATCATATCCGATATCGCGCGGTTATTTGATCCACTAGGATGGGTTGCACCTAGTGTGATAGTTGCAAAAGCTATTATACAGAAGCTTTGGATGTCAGGAGCTGATTGGGATGAGGCAGTACCAAGCAAAATATTGGAAGAGTGGCTGTCTTATCGAAATGACTTACCAAAACTCGCGACTCTGCAAGTACCTCGTTGGTTTCAAACATCGCATAAAAATATGCTGATCGAGCTTCACGGGTTTTCAGATGCATCGAAAATAGCATATGCGGCAGCAGTCTACATGCGTGTTGTTGATGAGAATGGCTGTATACACGTTAACTTAGTCACAGCTAAAACAAAAGTAGCACCCATCAAGCAGGTGTCAATCCCCAGATTGGAGCTGTGTGGAGCCGTCTTGGTGACAAGGTTGCTGGTTGAAGTAGCAGAAGTTATGCGCATACATCGGGATTATATTCACGCATGGACAGACTCGACGGTAGTATTAGCTTGGCTCAATAGTCATCCAAGCCGATGGCAAACATTCGTGGCTAATAGAGTCTCCGAGATTTTGACGACTATTGATGCAAAGCAGTGGTCTCATATCCGATCAAAACAAAACCCAGCGGATTGTGCGTCACGTGGCTTGAACCCTACAGAGCTGATTGAGAACGAGTTATGGTTCAAGGGTCCAGATTTTTTCCGTGAGAAGAACGTTACTTACAACAGATTATCCAACGAAGAAACAAACATAGAAGAAATTAAGGTGCATTTGGGAATAAAACAGGTAACATTTTGGGAACGGTTTTCTAACATGGGCAGGATGATTAGGGTCATAGCATATTGCAGAAGATTTTTAACAAGAAAAGTAAACAGGGAAAAGGGTTTTTTAACAACAAACGAATTAAAAACCGCGATGGAAGTCTGTGTTAGGGAATGTCAAAAAGAACATTTCAACGAAGAAATATCATGTTTGGAGGTCAGTGATAGTGGAAAATCATCTAAGCTCAGGGGTCCATTAAAGTCACTGAATCCATTCTTAGATGGAAACAATATGCTAAGGGTAGGAGGTCGACTAGACAGATCGACACTTAACGAAAATAGGAAGCACCCGATTTTGATCCCAAGAAGGTCAGTTTTGACAAATTTGATGGTGGCGGATGCTCACGCTAAAACTCTTCACGGTGGTTCTCAGCTCATGCTGACCTACTTGAGATCAAAATTCTGGGTTCTTGGTGCTAAAGATTTGGTAAAATCTTTTGTCAGGAAATGTGTCAAATGCATTCGGTATAATGCGGTCACATCAACACAAATGATGGGACAACTCCCAACTGCCAGAGTGACGCCATCTAGACCTTTTAAAAGTAGCGGGGTTGACTATGCAGGTCCAATCAATATAAGAACATCTAAGGGTCGTGGGCACCGTGCCTACAAAGGGTATATCTGTCTGTTCGTCTGCATGTCAACCAAGGCAGTTCATATTGAAGTGGTTAGTGACCTAACCACTCAAGGATTTCTGGCAGCTTTTAGGAGGTTCGTGTCTCGTAGGGGGCAATGCACAGATATCTGGAGCGATAACGGGACTAATTTTGTGGGCGCCTCCAGAGAGCTAGCAGAGCTATTCTCTGCTGAAAAATCGGTGATGCCGAAAGAGATAGCTGAGAGTTTGGCCATTACTGGCACAACGTGGCACTTTATACCCCCTCTTTCCCCAAATTTCGGAGGTCTGTGGGAAGCAGGGGTGAAATCGGTTAAATTTCATTTGAAAAGGGTTATTGGTGATGCTACTCTAACATATGAGGAGTTATCAACAATTCTGGGACAGATCGAGGCATGTTTAAATTCTAGGCCAATATCACGGGTTGACACCGAACCAGAGAGTTTCGATGCTCTTAGTCCTGGACATTTTCTGGTGGGAGAATCTTTACTAACTGTCCCAGATTACAATTTCGAGTCATCAAATATTGGTAGCTTACGTAGATGGCAATTGACACAGCGTATGATGCAAACGTTTTGGCGGCGTTGGTCGCAGGAATATTTAACGTTATTAGTACACCGTTATAAATGGTCAGCTCAAACTTCTGAACCTAACATTGGGGACCTAGTTCTTATTAAGGAGGCGGATCTTCCACCAGCCCGATGGCTGCTTGGTCGTGTGGTTGTCAAACATCCTGGGGCTGACAATTTGACGAGGGTTGTATCTCTGCGCACCAAAAATAACACTTTGATAAAAAGACCCACCTCTAAATTATGTGTTCTTCCTGTGAATTAACTATTGGTTTTGTTTATGTTTGTTTAGTATCAAGAGTTTTGGTTTGTGTTTTACCTTAGCATTATTTATTTTTGGTTGTCTAGCTTCACAGTTCTCATGGTAGGTGGTGTAACTTTAAATAAGGACAAATATGTGCCAATTTGTCCTTGGTGGGCGGTATGTTAAACTAAATATTCATCGTAATTTGTTGTTCAGTATCAAAACTAGATGTCGCTGCTAAATCTGACAAAATGCTAGATCGCGCTGACGAAAACGCACG
The DNA here is from genome assembly GCA_958496245.1 of Perizoma flavofasciatum. NCBI lineage: Eukaryota > Metazoa > Arthropoda > Insecta > Lepidoptera > Geometridae > Perizoma > Perizoma flavofasciatum. Next base: position 2,236,458 of record OY292425.1, on the reverse strand, counting down.
GCAGTAGATATAGTGTAAGGCTAAAATTTGTATCTAAAACTGAATTCCCCAACTAAGGGCATTAAATCTGAAACTGATTGAACTCTTGGTTTTTTTGATATCATTGGCGTCCCGTCTCGTGACCCTGTCTGTACGAAAGTCGTACACTACTTATACACATATTTTTTGTAAATACATACACATTATGCATAGAAAACACCCAGACCCAAGATAAATATTTGCAATTTATACAAACATTTGTCCAGCGGCGGGAATCGAACCAGCAATCTTCTGCATTTCAGGTGGGCCTTCGCCCACTGCGCTACAGAGGTCGTCAAATTATAGTAGTAATGTATACCAGACAATCTTTATATGAAACCTTTGAATTAGACGACCAAGTCTTCACAGTTGCCTTCATAAAGTTATGAAACTTTCTGTGACTGTTTTATTTTAACATTGCATTAATTTATGTGAAAGATTGGCTGACACAGCATCTCCCGAAAAATTATAAAAAATATGCCTTAAAAGGACATTGAATCCACCAGTTATATAGAGGTACATGTCCCCACACTAGGATTTTCTGTGCCAGGAACATGTTACTCGAAGTTCCTCATACACACGGACCCGGCCCCTAAACGACTTTTAGCAGATCATGCAATCTTTTATTTCACAACGGGAATAAAAATAAATAAATAAATAAAATAAAAATATTACAGAGCATTTTCACACAGCATCAATTAGCTCCAAACTAAACAGATCTTTTATGATGGGAACTACATGACTGATATATTACTTTTTTATACATAGAAAAAACCCAGACCGAAGACAAATATAGATAGACAATAATAGATACAAACATTTGTCCCGCGGCGGGAATCGAACCCGCAACCTTCTGCGTCTCAGGCGAGCCTTCGCCCACTGCGCCACAGAGGTCGTCAATTGAACCTGCGTCTTCTTCTATCTCAGGTTACTCACACGCCGCAGCATTCGATCGTCTTTCTTATCAAATAATGTTTCTATTTGAAACAAGCCTCCAACTTTAAAAGAAAGTCGAAGGTCAATCTACGGTTTCCTTACCCCTACCAAAAAGAGTGAAACTCACGAAAATCGATAGAGTATATAAAACAGGGTAGGTCGCGTCTCCGGTCGTGTACGGAATAGAAATAGGCCATAAGTTTGAGCGATATATCAGTCTGAACTTCACTTTCTACGCTACGTTGTTTTATATTTAGAATGAATAGTATGAATACTTTTTTATAAAGTTGTTATAAATTCAGGTATAAATTCTTGTATATGAACCTGGATTTTATGAATAAATATGTTTGCCGAAAATGTCGATTCTGCAGAACTGGATCGCGCTGACTATTCTGTTATAATTTAAATGACGCTGACTCCGAATTTACTTTGAACACTTTCTATTCAGCTAAGCCAGCGCTTAGGATATCAGCATATCCTAAGCGTCTTGTACTAAACCAAAAATTATAAAAACTTCTCACATAAGTTTTTTAGAAGTTTTGCTAAAGTCCAGCCGTTTCTTATTTGAATGTTTCTTAATTTTCAAAACGCACTAAGCTATGTACCATCTTTTTCTTGTTATCCGTAAACACAAATAGGTAGATGCAGTTACTTCCCCACCTAAAATAACTGTTTTAAAATTTACATTTTAAGTGAGTAGGTATTGTATGCAAATGCAACACTCCCCTGCACGTTGTTAAACAAGGGAAGTCTGTGCAATTTTCTGTCCGTTTACCTACAGATTAGTTTCCATTGATTTGTAAATAACTTTCATTTTCTGGATCGGTATCAGTAGACTGTCAGCAACGGTCTTTACACGGTAAGATTGTAAGACGGCAATTTGTATATTTATATATACAAAATATACAAATTGCCATAAGTAATTAGTTGTTTTATTATTTCTATTAATAAATGTAATTTCTAGTCTATTTGTATACAATATTTTTTATTCTATTGGAACATACATACTTCGCACACAAGATGCATTTTGCGTGCGGAGTAAACTTAAATGACTCGACGTGTGTAAGTACCTACTATATAGCTCTTGTAAATAATTATCTCCAACTCCAAAGTCAATCCTTAATTACTTTGCTATCAGATTCAGACTCTTCCAATCTATGTAGGTGCACTCCAAAAGTAAAAACATTGTCCATTGTGTAATTTACTACCTAAAATAATATGGGATAAAATCAGACGTCCCTCATCAGAACAATCGTAAAATATTACTTCTTGTAATTTATGGAATAATATAAAAATATGCTGACTCTTTGCAATAGTCCTCCACCCTAAAGGTAGTAAATACTTTGACATAAAATAGAGTATTTCAATCAGACTTCTCGGGACAATATTTCACCCACAATAATACATACTCTACACATCCATCCATACTATACCTATATTAAAAATACTCACACAAAACAGGTTCATAAAGTGGTTACTATACGGTTGGTTAAGGACCTTATAATTTAAGAACTTATTGTGTTGAGAATATAAATGTTTATTATTATTAAATTATTATTATTATTATATTTTATTATTATTATTATTAAAAATACGAAAGTAACTCTGTCTGTCTGTCTGTTACGTTTTCCTAAACCGCTAAACCAATGTTTATAAATTTTGGTATAGAGATAGATGGGATCTCGGAGAAGGACATAGGTTTTTGCCGTGAAAATAAAACTAGAAGAGGTGAAATAGGGGATGAAAGTTTGTATGGGGAACCAATCATTTCTCATGTTAGATATAAAAATTCATCAAATTTATACTTTTGGTAAAAAAATAAAGAATGTTTGTGCGTTTTTGAGCAATCAAGGTAAAATAGACAATGTTTTTTTTAAAGTACTTACTTACTTTGTATACCTATGTATCTATACTCTATCTAGGTATATTAAGCGCTGACAGATTTTGTCAGGGAAAAAGATTGCATCATATTATAAACAATGTAGGTAGGTATTAGATAACACTGGCAGTAAGAGTGCGTGGATGAATTAGGGCGGGGAGCGGGGATCGAGGGGCGAAAGGCACCTTCGTCAGCGCGGACGAAGTCGCGGGTGAAAAGTTAGTTTCTTATAATGTTTTTCTTTCCTCATTCGTAAAATGAAAAGCTCTTTGACGACAAAAGAAAATATCAAGACCCACCAAGACACATTTGCATCTATTAAAACATTACAGTTTCAGAGCTAATTGCCAACTGTGTTCTCTGAAACGAAGAAAAGAGGGGGACGCGAGAACGTGGCCCTACCAAACACTTGCATACGTTTCATCCCATGAAGTCTTGGATTCAGGAGCATAAAGGTGAATTTCGAATGGAAAACTGATGCTGGGTGATAGGTGTATGTTGGTAGGTGAGATGTGGGAAAGATGAGGGGGATGTTCCATTTAATTTTCATTGACAAGTGTTGCGGAGGTAGATGTGTGAGTATGTGTAGGAAACATTCCAAAAGTTTCTGTAAGACAGAAATGATGTATACAATACATCATTTCTGTTTAAGCTTGCTTTGGCAATGTTTTGAGGATAGGTAAACTTTAAAAAACATTTTTGCTGCTTGTAAATTATTTACTCGTGTTTTATTCCGAATTTTGTTCCAGACTGATCTATATGTCCAAAACCTTAATTTCTCTATTTACTGTTTTGAGTAGGCAATTAAAATGATCTTAGAAATATCTTACAATTCAATATTTTTAGACATCAGAACTCATAAACTACTATGAATAATAAAACACCACAAAAACGTAATGGGTCAGAACTACAAGATGTTTTACTAAACAGACCATTATCTCTGAGTACACCTTAAAACACGTGTTTGTCATTAATTTCGTCCATAAACGTGTGGGAGGAACACGCACTTAAGTATAACTAAAATATTATAAATCCTTCCTATTATCTTTATGGTAATGTTTCCTTTGATAAGCAAACTATAAAGTGAATAATTTAGAGAGCTCGTGGGGGCTTCGTTGATAGTGTATATAATTTTAAAATGGTTATCGGTACTGGAAGTAACGAAACCTAATTAGGTACGTATCTATTTTGTAGGTCTCAATCATCTCTTTGACAACCTTGGTGGCGTGGCTAGCGAGTAGCCGGCTGCGATGCAAGAAGTGCTGGTTTGATTCCCGCTGCGAAACAATGGTTTGCATGTCCTGTAGATATATGTTCCGGACTTTGACACATCCCCACGCTTTGCATAGTAGCTAGCATTCCACGTGACAGGTACTTTACTGCTATTTTATTGGAACACTAATCAATAACAATGACTTCGAACGTTTTGTTTTAGGGCTTGAAAAAAGTATTTTACAATTCCACCCTGGATGGTGAAACGAGACGATAAAGTTTTTATAAAAAAACCACAACGCGGACAAAGTGACGGGATGCTTCACTAAAAGTTAAATAAAGAGAAACATAACACGTATTTTTTGGGCTACGTCTACAAACTTCCTATTTTAGAATTCCTAAACTTAACCGAAAATAGACTAACATTACGTCTCTCAAACCAGCCATTAAAGTTTAACATTACATTTCAAATTATACGCAACTGTGGAAAAATAACAAGGGTGCATCAAAGTCCTCAGTGTCGATTTACTAATAAAGCAGACAATTATAGAAGAGGGCTGTCCTCATTATAATGTGGTGTCAGGTTGCTATATCTTTATTAGATCGGTTTTTACGTAAAGGTATAAAGTTAAAAACGCTTTAAGCTCACCCATTTCCCTTTGTTTGCCACCGCCAACGCCATTGTGTCAGTTTGACCGGACCCTTAGTTATCTACTTTTGATGTCAGTTCGTTTAGCTTTTTGATTTCACTCATCTGGTTTTTTTTAAATAGATAGAAGCAAAATTCAGTCCAATTTCTACAACAAATCTTTTCTTTTCAATATTTTCTCGGTAACACGATCCTAGCATCCATAAAATATGTTTTACAGCGAAATAATCTAAAATCAAAGCATTATCCACCGCTTCACAGTATTAAATTCCGTCACCCCGACACCTAGGGTTGAAGGGGGTGGGTATATCGGATGTCTTATTATTTTTACTTGAGTGCCTCCTCAAACGCGTCGAACATTCTTCGATGGTGACAGATGCTTTAATAAAGTGGGCCTCTTCATAATAAAATAATGAAAGTGTACCCACACTTATTACAAATTCCATTGCACTTACTTTTGAGAACATATACAACAAGAAAGAACTCTATCTATTTATTTATTTATTTAGCTTCTACCCACGGCTTCGCCCGTGTGGTACCCGGATAAAAAGTAGCCTATGTGTTATTCTGATGTATAAGCTATATTACTGTAAAGTTTCAAAAAAATCCGTTCAGTAGTTTTTGCGTGAAAGAGGAACAAACATCCTCACAAACTTTCACGTTTATAATATTAGTAGGATATATATACTCAATGTATAAGGAATTTACCAAATTGCAGAGATTGAACGCAATAGGACCAGGTTGATATTTATTTGTCTGTTTGTATAAATACAGAATATCACTAAAAATATATTTCCTACTCGACAACAAACAAGAATCTTGATGTGTTTTTCGCATTGTCGTTCTATGTAATATACCTTGCATGTCTACTTATTTTCAAAAGGCACTTATTAGTAATAATAAAAAAATCAAATTTCGAAAAAAAATACACAATGAAACATAACTAAGATAAGAGTCATTTATTCATACAACTATTTACAAGTAGGTATATACAAAAAATACAGATGAAGCAGCTAGCCATCTAAAGACCGTTGCAAACGATCTATGATCCAGATCACTACCAGATAAGAGTGTATTTATCTACAGTATGACACAAATATAAAGTATATTTGTTTTGGTTACAAAGTTTTCCATAAAGGCATAGACTTATCAGTTATCGTAGTTATACATGTAGGTAATACGGTAATACATAACTATCTTCGGGTTTCACTGATGTATATACGTTTATTATTTATAAATTTTACGAGCTTGGGGAGAAGCCATAAATAGACGGTGGATTAGGTCGGGGCTGCATCGAAGTTCACGGTTAGGTAACTTTAGAGAATCATGGAGATTATTTGAATATTTTTGTTGTTGGGCTCTGGACTTGAGCAGGAGATTAATTAATCGGCGAGCAATGTATCTCTGTTTTCAACTGTTTTCAAAAAAAAGAAGGTTCTGAATTTGTCTGTATATTTTTGTGGGGTATGCAATATATTTGACAATTGTGAACCGATTTTAATGATTCTTTTTTTGTATAAAAAAAAGAAAAATCTCTAGGGTGTAGAAATTTCATAGCTATTGGACTTTTTATCAACTTCCCGCTATAAGAAGTCTGTTTTTATTATTTCATGAAAAAAATATTCACTTTTTTATGTATCAAATCACTCGAATGCGGCGTTAGATCGTGCTTAGGTACCCTAGACAAAAATAGATGTTTTTTTTTCAATCATATTTTTTTCAAAGATTGGTTGTTAATGAATTCAACAATATTAATGGAAGTGTTCTAAGTGGTTATAGCAACCTCGTACTAAGAGAGATGATCCCGATCCCTACCTGAGTTTTTACGTAATTGTTGTGTTATTCTAAAATTACTTATCGCAAATTGCTTGATACCTTTTTCCGAAGAGATTTCAGATACAATGCAAATAAATAAAACATCTCCTCACAAATGAATCGGTTATCCATTATGAATATTGAAGGCACGTCTACGCGCGTGCCGATATTGTAACTGGATTCGTAACCGATACTCAGTAATCGATACTCGCCGGCAATATCGATAATATGCCGTAATAAGTGGCTGTCAAGTCAAAGACGTGGTTTGGTGCGAGCCTTGCTATATATATCTGTACAAATTGTAAACATAAGAAACCCGATAAACACTGTGTTTGGCTTTTGGTACGGGCGTGTGGTGTTTCATAAATTTAAACTTGTAACCGAAGTAACACTAAGTGAAATCAATATTTTCAACGATGATGTTGGACTAGAGTATGTCTCTGGTCTGGTGGCTCAATATAAAAACCATCTTGTGAGACCGATTCAGCGGTGTTGCCACCATTAAAGTTCCAATGTCGAAGTTCAGTAAAGTAGGTATTAGATACATATTACTAAGGTTAGTGTATAGAAATAACGAGTGACACTCATTTAGAATAGTGCACGGCGCGACGCGGAAGGAGAAAGTCGCGACCACTCACCCTGATGAAGACTCTCGGAATGAGTCGAAACTTAGTCGGCGCCTTCACCGATAGTGCAGTACGTGAAAATTCCCGTTTTTACAATATGAATAAAAATAACGACTTTACTAAAACTCTTTTAAACTCTTGCTAGGGTTAAGCTCGCCTTTGTACATGTCCTATAAGTAAGTTTTTTGTCTGTATTATCTGTGTGTACAATAAAGAATAGAATAGAGTAGACTTTAATGTTAACTGTAATATTATTTTCAATTTGGGATAAACTTATTTTTTTTAACTATTAAAGTTAGCTAGCTTCTGTCCACGGCTTCGTCCGTGTGGTATAAAAAGTAGCCTATATGTTATTCTGATGTATAAGCTATATTACTGTAAAGTTTCATCAAAACCCGTTCAGTAGTTTTTGCGTGAATGAGTAACAAACATTCATCCTCACAAACTTTCGCGTTTTAATAGTAGTAGGATTAGTAGGATTATTCGATCACTCTTTGACGATGTCGATAGTGAGGCGGGCGAGTAGTCGGCTGCGACGTGAGTGGTGCTGGTTGGATTCACGCGGCGGGACAAATGTTTGTATTTTCTTCAGATATTTATTTTAGGTCTCGGTATTATGATATCATCAAACCTACGTTATATATACAGGGTGTCCCAGGGTATGATTTTATTTCGTTATAATTAGTGCAACTCTATAATGGTAGGTACTCGTAGTACCTGATACCCATGACACAGGGAATCCTAGTGGGGTCAGGACTATGTATGACTGTTGGGCGTTTATTTATGTACTCCTTATGTTTCTTTCTTTTAGTTTTATGTCGATCCTTATCGGCCGCATCGACCTGCGAGAAAATGTACTATGATAAATTTGTCAAATGCTGATAAGAAGTATTGTATATAGTAAATTGAAATTCCAAAACTTTTACAGCAGTCACATAGATCTGTTTCCTAACTGAAAATCCAATAAAGCTCTGCCAACTGAATTTTCAGTTCAAGCACAAAGTTTTTATAATATTTTTGCAGTGTGTCTGACCTAGTTCTAGTGACTCATTTTTGATTCAGCATTGGTCTGACCAACTTTTGCGTGGCGGAGTTGAAACTTTGAGGAGCAGATTTTATGTCTTTTTGAATGGCAGTCATGAACTAGAATTTGTTAGATTTCTAATCAATGTGGTTTGTTAAGTTTTATGGAAAATATTTTATTTTAGTGAGTTAAATGGTGTTACCAACTGTAGTGCAGTTTTGTGTAATATTATGTATGATTTTAAGACAGATTTTTAGATAATTTTATTTTTTGTGTCTGATAAATATTATCCTATATGCTAATCACACGTCACACTCCACGATGCAAATTTGAAACAAATGAATTTGTCCGATACTAAGCGTCCTTATCTTTATTAACGACTATTTAAGTTTCCAAAAGGTCTGTCATTAATTAATGTATTGTTTTTTTGCTTTAAGATAAGACTGAGATCCATTGAAAGCCCCATAAAACAACAATAGGCAAAGCTTACACTTTATAAATCGATGCGGCGTGCCCGCATACAAATAAGCACACGCGCACACGTACGCACGTGAGCGGAATGATGAGATAGCGCAGAGATTAATGTGCGGGTTAACTTTTGAGAACGACTGTTTAGTGGGTTCGAGGAATCGCTTAGGTTGGTTTTGGTTTCAGCACTGAAAGTAATAGAAACCGCTTGTTATAGTAACTTTGAAAAGTTCATTTGTAACGTTATATCACGGTGATGTGGCCCTGTATACGGCCAGACATTATGTGGTGGGAAAGAAAGGTTAATTGATAAGGTTCTGCCCACGGCTTCGCCCACGTGGTATCCGGATAAAAAATAGCCTATGTGTTATTCCGATGTATAAGCTATATTATTATAAAGTTTCATTATTTTATTAAGAAAATCCGTTCAGTAGTTTTTGCGTGAAAGAGCAACAAACATCCATCTTCAGAAACTTTCGCGTTTATAATATCAGTAGGATAAACCTTTCTTTACGACCCGACCGACTTTAAAAAAGGAGGAGCTTCTCAATTCGCCTGTATGTTTTTTTTTGTATATGTTACGCGATATTCGCCAAGTGTGAACCAATTTTAATGATTCTTTTTTTAATGGGTATACTTTAAAGGCGGTGATAAGTTTTATAGAAAAATTCCACCCCTAAGGGTGAAAATATACGGATTGAAATGACATATTGGACTTATTATCAACTTCCCGTTATTTGAAGTCGGTTTTTATTTTTTCTTGTAAATAATTATACTTTTTTTCAAATAAAGTGGCAAACAATAAGCCCAACTGTTGGTAAGCGGTACCGTAAACTATGGACGCTAGCAAAACCAGAGGTATAACTCGCGCGATGCCAATTCTGACACATAACGGGTGGAAAGGCTGATGTGCCTGGTTCTATAGGTTCTGGAATGGCTACCTCAAACCGGATAACGTAGTTTATGAAGGCAGGTATTATTAAAAGTAAAAATATATTTATTTGACAAAATAAATTTTTACAAATTGTATATGAATCCATAGGCTCCTGAACTAGTAAAAACTAGCCGAGATTTTAACCCATTATAATAATAATAATAATGTTGGACATTTTACACAACATCATCTAGCCCCCAAGCATATGGGAACTACATGACGAATAAACTACTTAAATACATATTTTTTTGTAAATACTTACATATACATAGAAAACACCAGACCCGAGACAAATAATTGCAGATCATACAATCATTATCCGCGGCGAGAATCGAACCTGCAGCCTTTTTCTGCACTGGCGGGTCTTCACCCAATGCGCCACACAGATCGTCAAATTCATACACTACAATGGTTCCTATATGTTATTTAATTATTTAGTATTTACCGACCATAAAGTTCCAACCCCGCAGTATAGGCTCTCTAAAATTTAGCACTTTTATGCAACAACGTACAAAGCACACAGTAAACGCAAATAACATCACAAACAATAAACAATGCTCGAACAGTATCAGTGCTTTTTAGACCGCGAGTAATCGGCTTATGGCGCCCCACGGAAATATTTTGACGAATTCAATTTGTTTTTCTCCTGTCCGGGGTTCATAAAAATTTGGTGGGCTGGTTCGTATGCCGCAAGTTTTAACGTAAATAAATGTTTTATTATTTTTTCTGCGTTCAATGTTATTTTTGTATGTATGATAATAATGATGAAACATTATTATCTTCATCAACAGGCTGTAGAAGTCCACTGCTGGGACTCCTCCCCCAAAGAGATGAACAATCTTGAGATAAATAATCCATTAAGTTCCCGTAATCCTTGAGGTGTCATCGGTCCATCGGGTGGAGGGTCTTCTCTTGCGTTGTCCGGTTCGTGGACGCAATTTGAGAACCTTTCTTCCACAGCGGTTGTCGGTTCTGTGAGCTATATGGCCTGCTCATTGCCATTGCTAATTCTAATAAAACATTGTTTATATGTTTTTACTATTTCTTCAAAACTCCTCCAAAAGCCGAGCATATTTTAGGGCCTCGTATTGCAAAAGTTTACTTTTTTGCCACCTCGGTGGTATAAAATAAGGTTATTTCGTAAAAATACGTTCAGAAAACATTTAGAACATATTTAAACTTTAATTTGATTTACTAAAGCTAAGGGATTTTATAACTTAATCTTCAATTCCTAACTACATACATACTACTTTATCAAGTATAAGATATTTGTTACACATTACAGTAAAACTATATCTTATGAACCTTTTTAACTCAGCACATTCCGTTCAAATCGTCAAGAAACCCGTATTCCCGTCAAATGGCGGTACTTGGACCAGATGCGCGGATTCTCAGCATTCTGTGATTGACACTGAACCGTCTATCGGTTCAGCGGTCGAAATGATCCCATTATTTTGACGAAAGCTTACGAGGGTGCTCTGAAAATCTGTTCCAAAAACTTTTATGGGGGATTATTTTGTTTTACGATCCAGCTCTACCGTATAGGACAGATAGAGCACGTGTTGTGAGGGTATTTTTACCTTTTTCTTTAATCGTGTTAACATCATCATCACTATGTAGATACTGGTATTATGGTCTCCAAAAGTTGCCACGACGAGCGTCATTCATAATCATTTACCCATGGCTGCTATAAGATTCCTACTATATACGTTAAACTAAATTAAATTGGATCCCTAAATTGGACAATAAGATATTTACGATTGGATACGCCTGAACCTCTAGATGGGTATTATAAATAACGACCTCGACAGCGCGGCGGACGAGTATAGCCGCCGCGACGCAAGAAGTGCGAGTTCAATTCACGCTGCGGGACAAAAGTTTGCCCACGTGGAAAAAAATAATTCATACACAACCGGGTTCAAACCCACGACCTTTGGATTGAAAGTCAGAGTACTAGGCCCGGATTTTATTTTAATAATCGATATAGCTGAAAAATTCAATTACTATCCGTTGGGTCCCTACAAATTGGGTCAAATCTATAACAGAGCTCGGCTCGTAAATCCCAAAGTTCGTATTCCCGAGTTACGGCCCATCGGCCAATCGGCGTGTCGGACGCTTATCGCCATTCAATGACACCGGCCCGATTACGGGCCCCCGTAAATTCGAAAACGGAACTCAAGTTCGTTAATTACCGAACTCTATCGGCTGCGATCGGCTGAGTTTTGATTGCATTCTGATATTAGATTTTGAAATTAGAATTTTATTATTCCCTTTTTACTCGCGACTAGAAACAGCGGTGTTGCAGCAGGGCTGTCGGCCATTTTTATGCAATCGTTTTGTATGGCTAAAAGGATAGTTCTTAGATTAAATATTATTGATACAAGTAACTAGGGGCACTGTTAAAAGTGATAGTATACACGTCGGGATTTCAACTTTAAGCGTAACACACAAAAATGATAAACATCAACACAATTTTGTGTAAAAAAAACATCCCTTTCTAGCAGTTTTTTACTTACTAATAATTGCTTAATTGATAAGGTGGCTATTTAATATTAAAAAGGTAATATTTAATAGCCACCTTTTAAGACACAGTTACAGTAGTTCGATTATTGCCTCGTTTAAATCGAGAATCGAGCCGTAACAGTCAGTTATCGATACACCATCGTCATAAATACGAAATTGGAATGGTTTCATTAATTACACGACACAATACAGGGTCGTAATTCGGTGCTCTTTGTCTGACGATTAATTTGGTGAAATTCAAATTTGTCTTGAAGTAGTGTTATAATAAACTTAAACTCAAAACGGAACAAATCACTGTGAGCTGGCATCCCCAAGAACCAAAAGAGTGACTTTAGTAAAAAGTAACGCAATGAAACCACTTAAAACATTTGTTTTGATGTTTCTGAAAGTTTGTGGAAGCGATTATAATTTCGTGGGGTATTCTGTTCGTTTGAATACTATGGTAAAATATTACAATATTCTATTGGCTAGCAGAATCATGGCTCATGTAAGTTCCTCATGTAACTGTAAAAATAATATGTGATAAGGTATACTTGTCAAAGTAATCGTTATGAACATATTCTTTTACTAAAAACGGGATAATTGCTAAAATTTGTGAGCTTGAATCTTTACCGATGTTTTCGTACAGTTACATGTACCATGAAAAAAAACTTATTTTAGTAAAAAATATGTGGTAGTTTTCCTCCATCCGTCCCTGTTCAAGTTCGCCGAACACTACCGCTACTGATTACTGGCTCGTTATTCTCGCGCGTAACGAACCTAATATCCGAACGCAGACTTTCGATTGTTTGTAAAAGGCAATATTTTAATTGGACCCGTCTGTTCCAGCAAATGGATCGCCCGCAATTATGCTATTGCGGTTTTTGTATTTTATACAGTATAAACATGTAGTGAGCTTGAATGAGATTGTTGAATAAATAAATAAATAATGCTGGATATTTTTTCACAGATCATCTAGCCCCCAAACTAATCAGAGGTCATCCATAGGCTTTAAAATGTCTATAGGCTTTTTTGTTTTTTTATACCACTAAAATAAACCTGTGGCACCTGTTGGTAAGTGGTTACTATGGACATGTGCAACTCCAGAGGCAACGCTCGTTGCAGACCCTTTAAAACAAAGGCTTATTGCGTTTTTCATATGCCTTATACAGGAGCATCTTTTTTATATATAGGGGTGTTACCGATTATTTAATAAGTAATGTATTTTGGTCATTGTATTTGTTTACGAGATACTTTTTGTTAAAAACCACATATTTGTTCACGGAAGTAACGAACAAATACATGGTTCAAAGAACGTGGACATACTTATTTTATGTCTCAAATATTTGTAGTTAAATTATAAAATATTATTCTTAACTATAAAATCATAATTGCTGTAGAACAACATCTAATTTGATAAAGTGCTTACGTCACTATAATACCTGACTTGCCGTCGCCATCTGGTTTTAAAATTTATACTGGGTATAAAAATACAATGTTGGCTATACAAGCTCTCTTTCGTTATACCGAACTAGTCCTGACCACATCATACGTTTACTTGACAGGGGATAGATGAGTATGTGGGTAGAATAAAGTTTACCTGGTAATCTCGCGCTGTGCCGCGTGCAGCTTGCCCGCGAGCCTAGCGGCGTCGGCCTCGGCTGCGCGCGCCCGCGCCTCCCAGTCGCCGCGCGCGCGTCGTTCGCGCTCCGCATCGCTGCGCGCCGCTCCCTCGCGCTGAAACAACATACAACTGTTAACCAAACCTTACAACTTTTAAAACTTACAGGGTTCGATGATAAGTGAGTTCTAAATTGTTTCCTTATAGTTCATGTGTCATGCCAATATCACGAGATCTCAACCTTTCTCGCGCTTTTACAATAGCACTAGTATAGCTTAAACGAAACCGTGTTTGTTTTATGATAATGGAAAGCGGTTCCTGTCGTTTATTAACATCTGCAAATTTAGGGGCATTGCTGATACGTTGCCTGCTCAATGTTTTTTTTATTTATAATTATCTACTTTTGATTAAGGAGCAGATTATTATTCAGAAACACAAGTGATCTGCTTGTTTATAATTTAGTATTCAAAACATTTTTTTAACCGACATCAATAATAGGTTTTATTAAGTCGGTTAAAATCATAGGCTCAATTACTTAATCTTGCTATACGCTCTATCAAATCAATAGAACCCATGATTGTATAGAGCCGGCTTACAATACGCTTAATATTACAAGATCATGAGTATCTTTCTAGTAAAATTAGCAAAAGTTTATCAAGATCCATATCCGTGATAACTAGATATAAAATTCTCGTCGCTTCAGTATCTTAACAACTATTAATGAGCCTTTCAGAGCTTTCGCCGACATAAAGTATCGAAGTTGCAACAAAGTTGGTGCATGTTCATTTATCTCAAACTATAGCGGAGGCGGGAAAAGGGTCTGAGCGCTGTCAATGAGAATTTTTAAAAGAAACTAACTCAATTTCCGAGGAGTTCTACGACGACGATGCACAGACGATGCACACTTGTGGCGCTTTATAAATGAGTTTATTCGTTTAAGAAAATTGTACTTATGTTAATGACCTTAAATGAGATCTTACTTTTATCATTGATCAAACTGTATTTATTTATTAGAAAACGATTTGCTATTGGCCATCATAGTGTAACTGACCTATCTGATTTCGGTCAGTATAAAATAATTACCAACCGAAGTAATCAATAATTCTCGGCAGAAATATTTTTATCGTAGAAACCTTAAAAATAAAAAATAAAATATTTTAAAAAAATATCGTAACGCGGAGGGAGTGCTTTGCAATCACTAACCCTGATGAAGACTCTCGGAATGAGTCGAAACTTAGTCGGTGCCTTCACCGATAGTGCGGTACGTGAAAATCCCGTTTTTACAATATAAATAAATAAAATAAATAATGCTGGACATTTTCACACAGCATCATCTAGCCCCAAACTAAGCAGAGCTTGTATTATGGGAACTACATGACTGATATACTACTTAGATACATTTTTTTTTGTAAATACATACATAATATACATAGAAAAACACCCAGACCTGAGACAAATATTTGCAGATACAAACATTTGTCCCGAGGCGGGAATTGAACCCGCAACCTTCGGCGTCACAGGCGGACCTTCGCCCACTGCGCCACAGAGGTCGTCAAAAATATTCAAACAATTTTTTTCATAGGCAAGCGTTTGATCACAATATCACTTATTGTTGATGTGTTCGAGGATATAGCACACCTGTCTATAAGATACCTATTTACCTTCGACTTGAATTAAAATAACCAAATAATTCAATATTCAGCATGCAATTTTCAGAAATCACCTTATCTAATAGCCAGGTGGGAATTTTTGAGTGGGTAGATGAAACTTGGTTCATTTACCGGTCTACCGGGACCGAATGAACTGGAGCCAACAAGATACGGCCAAGACTAATTTTCAATTAAAACTTCATTAAACTTAAGGCTACGAACAAACTCTCGCAGACTTTGGTTCAGTCCAAGTTTTGAGAGAGAGCGATTATGTCCAATGGTGTTCATTCTACTCATAATACATACAGGTAAAACATGTCTATATGAGATTAATTTATTCTATGTATGATATGTATGTATTTACAAAAAAAGTATACATACATACATTATGTTCACGCCTGTTTCCCGAAGGGGTAGGTACAGACCAAGTAGTTCCATTTGCTAGGATTCTGGCAGGAATGCCAGGATCGCTTTTGCTTCATTCATCCTCATCAAATTCTTCATATAAGCTAGGCAGTTTAGTGTACTTTAAAAAAAAGTATATAAGTAGTATATCAGTCATATAGTTCCCATAATACAAGCTCTGCTTAGTTTGGGGCTAGATGATGCTGTGTGTAAAACATCCAGCATTATTTGTTATTTCTTACATTTCTTAAGGCTCGATTAAGCTAATGCGGTGGCAGTAGAGATCAAAGGGAGTTTATCAAGTGGTTGTCAAAGTTCACGTCAATGTACTAATCGCCAGCGCCAACATGACCGCGCCAGTTTGCGCGGGCCTTTAGTGTAGAGAAGGCAAAAGTCAAAAATCAGACTACTTAACACCTACCTACTAACAGACAACTCCACAGGTAAAATACCTAACCTACCTACTTAACTAAATGTTATAGTACTATTTGTTTACGCAAAATCTCGGCCTGCCGACCTATCTGTTACTATACACGGAGCACCTTAGACACGGTTTAGTATGAGATACCTAACTTTAAGTACCATCTATGTATGATAAAAATGAAAGCAATAAATGTATTGAGTATTGAGTAATCGCTTTTCAATTACAACTTGTACCACAATCGGATAAGATCGTAGCTAAACTAAACTGCAGGTTACTGTGGATCGCGGTAACGTTTACCTAAAGCGACTACTGGATGATAATAAATCCCGACTTGGCATATTTAGCTTGTTACCTGGATCCTATCAGCAGTTCTATTAGACCAACATGAGTTTACTGTTACATCCTTTGAGAAGCGAATGTATGAAGAAACTCTTGTTCGTTTTGCACATCATCAAAACGATTACTTAACTTTTTTACAACTGTCAATCAAACATACGGCCACCTGTTAGTATGCGGTTACTGTAATCTATGGACGCTTACATCTGAGGTATCACTGACCCTGAGACATAATGGTTAAAAAGTCTCATGTGTCTGTAATTCACCGGCACCCATACTCTTCAAACCGGAAAACAACAATGCGAACATTACTTTGGCAGAAACTAGCTGAATGAGCCGTTAAAATTACTCAGTTTTCTGACTTAAAATTTACTTTCTAGATGACATTACACGTAAGGTATTATTGGGGCTTAATTTTTTTTTAAAATGCATGCTTAGTTGATCTATACAACACTCATAATATGATACCATCTATTGTAACCCATGAATCGCAAAATGCAGTGAAATTGAAATTCAAATAGATCAGAAAATGCGACACTTGCCAGTTTATCGATTAAGTTACCCGCTAAGCCACATAAAGTCCCAACAATCGGCAGACGTTCTCCGCCGACGCGGAAGTATTCGACGTGTTTTATCGTTGAATCGGATAAAAATCCAATTTCAAGAAGAGTCCACTCGTGACGACACCGTGTGACGACGCGACGCATCAGATGGAGCGGGCACGTGCGTGCGACATCCGACAGTTTTGAGCGTTGGAAAATTGTTTTTCCATTCTCAAATAGTTTATCGTTCGGAAAGTTTTGGGATCAGATTTTTTTAAGGGTTCAAATATATTATTTGTTTTCATAATACATTGTTTGACCATCCGTTGATAGAGCGCTTATTTATTGTTTGTTGAGTGAAACTTTGAGGTTGTTTTTAGGAAATTTTCTGAGGACCTCAAAAATATTCACCATTTTTGAATAAATAATACTGAAAATTTTTCACACGGCATCATCTAGCCCCAAAAGCAAAGTAAGCAGAGCTTGTATTATGGGAACTACACGACTGATATACTACTTATATACTTTTTTTGTAAATACATACATATTTTACATAGAAGACACCCAGACCCGAAACAAATATTTGCCGCTCATACAAACATGTCTATCCGGGAATCGAACCCGCAACCTTCTGCGTCTCAGACGGACCTTCGCCCACTGCGCCACAGATTTAGTCAATTTTGCATTAGTTTTGTTTTATTTGTTAGTTTTACTAGGTATTATATATTATATTGGTAACTATGAACTATGAAAGATCAAACTACCTCTAGATGTATTATAGCCCTGAAAAGGACTGAAAGAAAGATTAAATGACTTATCTTAATTTACTACGATGTGTAACAAATTTATTTCCACCCATCTTCCCCGTTTCCAAGGAAGTTATTCCTGTTCCATCCGGGAATAGCTTTATATAGTAATTGTACTAAACACACACTTAGATTGTCGTTGAGTGGTTGTTTGTCATATATGTTTGTAATGGGTGGTTCAGTCGTATTTTTGTGGGCTTATTTGTTAGGAATAATGATGATTAAAACTAGGTTTTCGGATTCTGAAGAATGGACGAGCAAAGGAAGTATTTTTTTATTCCAAAAACTATCGTGAACTTGACTATTCATATTGTAAAAACTATCGGTGAAGGCACCGACTAAGTTTCGACGCATTCCGAGAGTCTTCATCAGCTCCTCCTCCGCGTCGCGCCGTGCACCGCGTAGTGAACGGCGTGACGCGGAGAGAGCAAGTCACGATCACTTACCCTGATCAAGACTCTCGGAATGAGTCGAAACTTAGTCGGTGCCTTGACCGATAGTGCAGTACGTGAAAATTCCCGTTTTTACAATATGAAAGGAAGTATTATTATTAAAGTCCAGAATATTTTGAACTATCTAGGTGTCTACGAGCCGTAACTATCGGCTATTGTAGCATAGTGGTAACGTATATGATAGTTTAAAGGTAAAGTATTAAAGGATAACCCTCTGTTTCATAATCACTCGCTGACTTTAGCTGCGTGCTTAAAATTGCCAGCCTCTATTCTTTGTTTAGTGTTAGAAAAGGACAGGGCTAGATTTAGCGAGTGATTATAAAACAGAGGGTATGGGCACGGATTCTTAGTTAAAACGGGTCCACAAAAAAATTACAACGATTTCTCGAGACCAAGCCTTGAATATACAAACACGACTTAGTTATAACATTTTATTTTTGGATAGTGATGAGAATATAGTATGATGATTGATGATATTACAGTTGAAATGTATTTAAAACATATTATAATAGGCAGCTTGCAGCTATTAATACACAATTTTGTCACAAAAAACAAGGAAACAGTGTATAAATACACAAATTAACTCTCTAAATCATCCGCGAAGTTCTTTCCCACTAGAAAAGAAAAATTGACAGGATGGGAAACGGTCAGCTTCGGTTATTTTCGTATGTTTCCGTCCGTGAGAAGTGAATTAGTGTTTTTTAGACGCTTAGTTTGTTTTGAGAGATATTTTATAATAGGAACTACTCACGTGTTCAAGTATATCTTAGAAGTATAATAAGTGTTCTCTTTGTGAAATAGTTTGTCTAGAGAAACAAACATTACGTGTCGTGTGGAAAATAGGGAAGCCAGTAGATTCGGTGGTACTATATCTATTTCTGCCCCCCGGCTAGGAGTGATGACTTAACGAAAGGCGGCGGGTAAAAAGCAGATAAGAAGAACCGAACACCGGGCTCAGTGGCGTGTATTGGGAGAAGCAGTGGACTGATGTGGGCTGATGATAATGATGATGTATCTGTTTCTGCCACCACCAAGCAGTAATGCATGCGTTGTTATATTCCGGCTTAAAAGGTACCAGTGAAATAACAGAAACTTTATCTTTTCAACGGTATATAAATACCTTCATAAATCAACAGGTTTATTTGAAATTTGTAAATATTCCCTTTTACAAATTTAAAAATACTACTTTTAAAAGTATTGCTTAAGTTGAATGACCACGAAAGTTGGGTAAACAGAAAAATACATTTTCTATAATAGATTTGTAACCCCCCATAATCCGACACTACATAAACGTCTAAACACGTCCAATACAAACTTCACACCTGTCATTCTGTCAGCTGTCAAGTTGACAGCGGCAAGTTGGGGGCTTTAGACATGCCCTTGAGCAAAGTTTGGTAAATGTTTGTGCTTCGTAGCACTTCGGTAATGGTGGGGTAAACAGTAATGAGATTATTCGACGTAGGAATTTTTGTATCATTTTTAACTGACAAGATGTCAAAGCTCCTGTCAAAAAGTATACTCACATGCCACTTATGTAATGTAATACATATGTGACATTAAGTCCAGCATAGCTTAGCTAGTGTTAGAGTCGATATCTCCGAAGTTCAGGATACTTTTAATTATTTTACAATCTGTAAGAAGTCTCATTACAACTTACATACAGTCTAGTTTCAGTCAGCTTTCGATCTCAAATTTTATGTTTTTATAGAAGGAATGTCAAGATGGATCGAATGAATTGGACTATTTTAATAACGATAAGAAAGATTGACAGAAACCACGCGTTGTTTTCAGGTTTAATTATTTTATTTAAAAAGCCACTAGATAAATTAATATTGGCGTTAATAAAAACTGTCAGAGATTTGGATTCGTTCAAAAACTCAAATATGAATATGAATTCGCGAGTTAAACGTGAAACGAAAACATCTCTATTTCGTGCGGAAACGAGTAATTTAGAACTCATTTCTGGGCCGTCGATCAATCAGCAACGGCCGAATTTGTGACAGACAGACCGACGAACCTACCATTAATACTAAAAACCACCGATTTTGCACCATATGCCCAAACAGTAAGGTCGATTCTAATGGTCTGATATTCTCGGAGATTACTGCATCGGAAAAGCTTCTTTAACTTTAGACTTTACCTAAAAGTTTGAAAGGTTATAATCGGTTGCTCAGTTTTGCTGACCGCTGTAGCAATAGCTAAGCATTCGAAATTGGGAATATCCTTTGGGTTTCAGCCTTTTGGAATTTGAGCTGTGAAAGGGTTTGGAATTTCAGTTTTTAACTTTCATGATCAAACACCCGGACTATGATTACATTTTGAACTTTTAATGAAAACTAAACGTCGAAAATTCGTATTAAAATGTGTTCTACTTACTTTATAAATGACATAAAACTATTGTGATTTATCAAATTTAATTGACTGATAATCTAATCACAGCCTAAGCTTTAGTCCGAGAGACCTGTTTAGAGGTGATATAATATGATACTCGTATAACATATAATTTTATGTGTAGTTTTGCACTAAAAAGGAAATTAAAAAAATTACTCATAGAAAGTCAAACGAGAAGATGACGTTTGTGTTAAAAAAATGTCAACGCGGTCGAATTCACGGGGCATGCATGTTAAGCTATCGCCGACTGTTTTTACACGGGACGTAAGATGCCCGTTTATGCGTTTGTCATAAAAGGATGTTACCATTTATTTCCGAAACAGCTTACCAGATTGTAAAACGGTTATTCGCTATCGATTTGTATGACTTCAGTGTTCTACTTACTTTATAAATTACATAAAACTATTGTGATTTATCAAATTTAATTGACTGATAATCTAATCACAGCCTAAGCTTTAGTCCGAGAGACCTGTTTAGAGGTGATATAATATGATACTCGTATAACAAATGTTTTTATGTGTAGTGTTGCACTAAAAAGGAAATTTACAAAAATTAACTCATAGAAAGTCAAACGAGAAGATGACGTTTGTGTAAAAAAATGTCAACGCGGTCGAAGTCACGGGGTTTTACACTAGCATTGCATGTTAAGCTATCGCCGGCTGTTTTTACACGCGACGCAAGAAGCCCGTTTATGCGTTTTCCATAAAAGGATGTTTGTTTGTCTGTTACCATTCATCTCCGAAACAGCTTATCAGATTGTAATACGATTATTCGCAATCGATTTGTATGACTTCAATGATGGTTCTTAGATACATTTTATTGCCATAAATCACTAATTACTAAAAAAACCTTCTGTATTTTGATGGAGCTACAAAATTCTGTTTTCGATTTGTTTCTGATTGGTTTTGTGACAAAATGCCGGTATGCATATGACTGACTGAAAGATTACTTATAAATGTATTTACTCGTAATAATAACAGATTAAACAGCAGAAGACCTTTGATTCAATCCGATGATTTAGATCAATAAGTCCAAGGGTACGTAGTCCAGTTACTTTGGCCCTTTTTTGATTCACTCATAATAAGGCTACGGGTATGACTCAGCGACACAAACCTTTTAATTCTACATTTAAATTCTTCATTAATTATGATACGTAAAAACTTTATGCTGTATAAAAAACATAGCCATTTATTAAAGTCAAAAGGCGTTTTCACAATGACACACCTAAGCTCAGTTTTTCTGTTTATTATTTTCTTTATTAAATCACTTCATCTCGCCGCCATCAGGGATCATCAATCAACGTCATCTCCACTCAGTCAGTCAGGACGTTATTTTTTTACTTTTTTAAGGCTATTTTCGTTTAAGAGTTCTCCGACTTTATACCAACCTGTATAAAATGAGTATCTATTGAAGTGAGTGTTAATGAAACGTACCTATTGTCAAAAAGTAATGTATTT
The DNA here is from genome assembly GCA_958496245.1 of Perizoma flavofasciatum. Classification (NCBI taxonomy): domain Eukaryota; kingdom Metazoa; phylum Arthropoda; class Insecta; order Lepidoptera; family Geometridae; genus Perizoma; species Perizoma flavofasciatum. Next base: position 2,214,312 of record OY292425.1, on the reverse strand, counting down.
TCATGTTTTAAAGTCTCTACGAAATAATATTATGCTTTTTATTCCAAAAACTATAGTGAATTTGATTATTCATATTGCACAGTACACGACGCGACGCGGAGGGAGAGCGTCGCGATCACTCACCCTGATGAAGACTCTCGGAATGAGTCGAAACTTAGTCCCATGCAAAGTCCCGTTTTTACAATATGAATAAATGCTTCTTGTAAGTAAATTTATTAAAGCATAATGGCGAGTTACAATTTATTAATGAATGAATGTTAATTAATGAAATGTTTATTGTAATTGATTAACATTAAAATTACATATACAGTCAAACATTATTATCATTAAGATCATAAATTTATGATATCCGTTGATGGATAACTATGAAAAAAAGATTCGTTACTGAACCTACAACTGTTTTGATTATAAAAATTAAATAACACGTGTCATGTCAAAACAGTATAAAATTCTACTTATATAGCTAAAATATGCTTCCTTTTACTTTCTACTGCCCTATCCTATACTTCCTAGCACAGACATTTTAATACTATAGGATAGCTGTTAGTAAAACTCGAACGTATAAAATGTTTGCATGTATATTGCAGATATCTTTATAAAGCCTGAACCAATATGGAATAGACAATGATCGCGTCCGGGAATATCACAAAGGCTTCTCTATATTCCGAAACTACGAGCAAAATCATGAGCAGAAGCTACTAAAATTATAAACTGAAAATGCACTAGCTGGAAACCCTTGTTTGTTTATAGGGGAAAAGTCTTTTTTCCCTTTATTTGGCACCAAAAAGTCACATACGTATTCCTAATCCCTATCCATATTGAGAGCCATGTAGTTTGATCAGGCGTTCGTTTGATCAGAAGTTAGAGGGACCTTTGAGGGGTGAAGAAAGGAACATTGGATACACAAATAAACAGTGTTGCCAAACATTTGCTTAATATTGCAAATCAGTGGATGTAAATGTTTATTGGCGCTTTGAGTGGGCTACCATTTGTAGTGTGAATGTGTTTGTGTGCGTGGGTGCTTGTTTTTATATGTGTGTTGCTAATATTGGATGACCCGATTTAATTATTGTTCTGAAATATTACTTATTAATTTTATAAATCTGCCAGAATAGTAATAGTATTATTATAAAAAAGGATTTGCAAAAAAACCAGAGAACGTGATGCAGTTATGTAAAAGTGCAAATATAAAAACATAGTGCGGGTATTTTTCTTTAAATAAGAACATACAATATGGTGTTGCAATGTAATAAATCATTTCCCACGGGTTTTTGATAGGCAATGACGTCATCACCCAAACAATGACCCGCGATTGGTCGAAACGCTGCCACGTGACCGGCACGCGTCAAATGTTGCCAAATTAGGCAGAGGGAGCCACCAGTCTTTTATTAAATCCCATTTCGGACATTAAAGGCATTTTGAACGGAAAAATTTGCATATTTTTAAAGGGAGGATGACGTATCTTACTAATTTATAACGTAGTTTAAAGCGTTTTTGTTCAAAAATTATGTAATTTTTCCTCTTCATTGGATAGTGGAAGCTAAACGCAATCAAAATGTTTTATGGTAATTGCATTTTGTGCATCGCTGTTTCATTTTTAATGAGATATATAATTGTGGTTATTATGTTTCGAAATCACTTACTGTAGACTATTTCCTATTTTAGAGTCTTACCACTCAAAATTTTATCTATTTTTCTAAACAAAGCAGGGTGTGTGAGGCATAAGGCGATATTTAGTTTGGTATGGTATAGTTGTACAGTATATGTTGGTATAAGTAGTACAGTATTATATTATCTGTGATATAAGTTAGGAATCCAATCACAAACCAAGAAAACAAGAATATGTAGCCATCGGCTGTTTCAGATGGTAGACGCTCTTCTACCATCTGAAACAGCCGTCTCTTCAGTATAAAAAAAATTACCATAATAATAAGAAATAGCGAACAGGGTTCACGCAGACCACGCGTAGACTCATAATTAAAATTAGTATAATGTCTATAACACACCTCCTATTATGATAATTCCTTTACTGTGCAGGCTGTTCGTTTATGGAATGCACTGCCTGTTAGTATCAGACGTGCGAAATCAGTACCTATTTTTAAATCCTTAGTCAAGGAACATTACTTATCCTCGAGTCGTTAGCTGTTGCCTGTTTCTGGCTTACCTAGTTATGTATTATAGAATAGTAAATGATAGCATGTAAGTATTATGCTGTGTAGTAAGTAATTATGTAGGTAAATAATAGTATAGTGTTTTCATAGTATGTGGTACACCACTTACAACCCCTTGTAATCTTTCGTACAGTCCGTTTCATCCAAAGTTTGTCTACGCATTGTAACAACAATGTTAAAGTTTTTACTATTTATTTAAGCTGAAATATTTGGTGTGCAATAAAGTATTTTCTATCTATCTATCTATAATCAGAATCACTGTATAGTATACCTGAAATATGTAAAAAGAGTACTTCAGTAAGCAGAGTTTGTGTTATGGGTTTGTGGTTTATAAAACCAACGAAATCAATTACTTTCGTTCACTGACTCTTTATATAAATCAAATTCACTGTCACCTATAATCTCAGAAACCCTAAAATGCACCCTCTCCTACAATAGACAAATCTATAGCCCAAGAATGCATCACCACCCTACATGCTATTTCCAACTTCCATAGATCCTGGGGATTATTGTTATAAATAATTCAATAAACAATTATGTATGTCACGATGTACCGGGCTCGAACCTACGACCCCTGGCCGTAATCTGCTTATTTTAATCCAATATGTGCGCCTTATGTTCGATGCGATGGGCACTTATTGATTCTATTGTAAAGAGGCTTGGAATTCGTTTTGACTAAAGTTATTTTTTTATCAGTACGTATAACCGTAGGTAGTGAGAGGCAGGTCCAAACATTATATTTTTCTATCTAATTATATTATATATATATCGCCGGTTAACACTTACTGGTGGCAAAAGCCTTTGAAGGGTTCTAATGCATGCCGGTTTCTCCACGATGTTTTCCTTCGCCATTTTCAGCGAACGCGCAAAAAAAAAAAACGAATTAAGAAGTCGGGATACAGCACATTAGGCCAACAGAGCTCTTTTCTATTTGCCTTGTTCCAGGGGTCAGTCTAGTAAAATAGTATTCATCAAAGGAAGATTGTTGTTAAGTGGCTGTCAAAGTTCAAATCGCCACCGCCACCGCCACTGCCACCGCGTCAGTTTAACTGAGCTTTTAAAGAACAGTTCCACGCTGTTCACAGCTCAATAACCTATTTCCACCGCACACAGGCGTCGCTGCGGGCAAAACGAAGACGCCTGAACGCCTGAATCGGTAAAGAGCTAGAATTTCCATCGCAAATTGGGCAGCCGTGTGTAGCGCCAGTTCCGATGCATTGCTTTCTGATGGAAATACGATATTCTTGCGGTAAAATGGAGCTGTAAACCCATATTCGGTAGGATTCCGACTGCGAGGTGGTTCTCATATTATTTAAAGATTTTACATGATCTGGTTTGGTTGTTATTTGACAAGCTCGATGTTAAGGCGAGCCGGCTGCTATGGATAATATTACGACTCACTTTAAAGAGAGAAAGAAGTTAAAAGTGAACTCACTTTAAAGTGGTAGTGCACGGCGCGACGCGGAGGGAGAAAGTCGCGATCACTCACCCTGATGAAGACTCTCGGAATGAGTCGAAACTTAGTCGGTCTTCACCGATAGTGCAGTACGTGAAAATTCCCGTATTTACAGTATGAAAAGAAAAAACATTTATTTTCCACATAGTAACTGAGACGTAATATTATGGAGACATCAATGATATACTGATGGAGATGAAAGATCGACAGACAAACGAACTCTTCGTTGTATAATAAGGAGATTTACGGAGTTTCTGCTTAATTAAGACTACATGCGGGTTTTTTTTACTTAAAGTATTTTATTTATTTTAAAAGTTGGAGACAAGGCTGATTCTGTTTCAAATTAGGTCTTTATAGCAAAACTAGTCGCCAATCCTTTAAACTGGTATTTTTTAATAAAACCTCATATTTATGTTATCAAAATTCCCCTTGAATTTATGCTTGTTGTCCTAACCATTGCTACAGGTCTCCTTTAAATTCAAAAGCAATTTATACCCAAATATTCGCACACCCCACAAAACGGATTGATACAAAATTCATTGCTCTAACCAAGCTTCAATTTGTACGCACAGACGGACTGGCTGACCCTTGATTGATTCGACGCAGGACTAATTATTGGGAAATTCCAATCGTATACGCAGCGATGTGAAAGAGCTGATGGAATTCAACATCAACATATAAATTACTAACGGCCACAAGAAGTCGGCTGATGAAAGCAGCAAAACTGATCGTCGCTGTATTCGATAATAAAAAAAGAAGTGTCAAAGTTAGCATTGCACAATTATTTTCTCATACGTGTTTTTGATTCAATTATAAGGTTTTTACAGGTCACATTTATCTAAAGTGCATAGCGCATTTACCTTTTCAGTCAACCCCGTGACCACGGCTGTTGCAACACAGGCATCGGAAAAATAATAAAACGTATAAACAAATTATTATAGACAACAATCAATTTAAATCAACAAATGTTAACAAAAATAAGTGTTACTTAACCAGTATGAGCTAGTTTATACTGTGGCACGTACAAAATGCTATTTTTCTGTTTAGAAAAATATAGTATTCGTGCTAAAACTGTATTTACAGCCAGCTAGGGAGGTAAAAAGGTCTTATTTTCGATGATTACCGTAACGTACGACACAAACACTTACTAAATTGCTGGATTAAAAAGAAAACATGCACTGATAGAGGTAGAATCGCGATTTGCCATGCAACACAATGCAATAAAAAAAAGCAGGGTAAAATATTGAAATCACTACCTTTGGACTGTAAATATGTTGTTTGACTTATTCAATAGTTTCCTAGTAAGTTAAGCTCTTTCAGTTTATTTAAGTACTTAACATTTTTAGATTTACTCCTTTGCAATTACTTATCTTAGTATGTTCATTGGATGTTTATTACTCTTCACGCAAAAACTACTGAACGGATTTTGATGAAACTTTACAGTAATATAGCTTATACCTACATCAGAACAACACATAGTCTACTTTTTATTCGGGTACCACGCGGGCGAAGCCGTGGGCAGAAGCTAGTAATCACTATTTTGGATGGTTTACCCCATATAATGCTTTTGGAAAGATGGGAATATTTCTTGATCAATTTGCTAAACTTATCAAACCATACCACATTCATTGAAAGAAATGAAACGCTTTTGGCTTAGCTTTTAATCAATGCTGAGCTTTTCCGTACTTTTAATGAAGGACATGTTTTTGTTGTGTAATGTTAAACTAATACTTGTTTGTTTTTTCATTTGACATTACTTTTTATTCCAAAAACTATCGTGAACTTGACTATTCATATTGTAAAAACGGGAATTTTCACGTACCGCACTATCAGTGAAGGCACCGACTAAGTTTCGACTCATTCCGAGAGTCTTCATCACTACTATTTCCCTTCCCTTGCATACTTTCTCCCTTCGTGTCGCAGTGCACGACGCGACGCGGAGAGAGAAAGTCGCGATCACTCACCCTGATGAAGACTCTCGGAATGAGTCGAAACTTAGTAGGTGTCTTCACCGATAGTGCGATACGTGAAAATTCACGTTTTTACAATATGACATTCCATTTTTATATTTTTTTTATTCCATTCCCAGCATGACATGTAGAAAATACTTACGCATCGAGTCCTCCTAGCAATTTTTTTAGCAACTACAGTGGCAAACAATCATACGGCCCACCTTTTGGTAAACAGTTGACGTAACCTATAGACGCTTGCAATACCAGAGTTATCACTCGCGCCTTGCCATCCCTAAGACACAACAGGTGAAAAGATTGATCGAAAGAGTATCGCGTTGTTTGTGCGAAAGTATAAAAAAAATACGGGAACGTCAAGCTAACTCGACTTCAATAGTCGTTAAGTCATGACCATGACGGACGTCTTCAGGCTTTTCCGACACTAAGATTGGCCACCAGCTAGTACCAAAATAGGTATTGAAATATACACGGCTACTTGAACACAACTCGTACCGATATCGTATCTGACACAACGCCAATTAGTTCAAAAGCCGTCTCTAAGCTGATACGTCGCTGTCATCATCGTTTTCCTAGAACACTGAGCCGACAGGAATACGCTCAGGCAACCTCATTTACATGCTGTGACTTGGATCCCTTCGTGTGGTCTAAGTAATGTTGACTTTAATAAAACTAGTTTTTTAGGAAGCATCTGGATACAGTATCCAGATCATATTGACATATGACGTTTTACATTCATTTTAAAGCAACTGGAATTCCTATCCTTGGATAGCTCATTAAATTCGTTACACATTAGATTATATGTACTACTAAGAACCCAAAATTCAGTACATACCTTAATGAGAGGAGGCTAACATCCTAATTCTTCACGTAAAAGAACTTTACAGACCCAAAAATATTAAAAATCTAAAAGAAAAAATTATAGGTTTATCGATTTTTTTATCCGAATTTGCGATGTAGAACTATATTTCATAGAATCGGCAAGGAAACATGCTTGTTGTTGATAAGACACATACGTTATCTCACAAAAAGGCGCTAGTAGGTGCTATGCTGACATAGAATTTACGCTGACATTGTTATATTGTAATTTTCTAAAAAATAGATTAATTAATTGGTCAAATATGGTTCGGCCATAAAAATCCTTTCGTAATATATAATAAAATAAGAACCTATTCTTCCGACGACTTATTACGACTGTCACAAAAGGTGTGGAGTCGACTCCCGCAGCGGGACAAATATCTGCATGTTCTGTAGATATGAGTCTGAGTTTTGGGATTTATTCTATCAATATTTCTTATAACTTATTCCTTAGTCCTCAGTATACAGTTTGACCGAACCTCCATGCATGCATGAGCCCCATTCGATTGTAACTAGCGCAGTGTCTAGACCCGGGGCATTCAGCCAGTAATTGTTTACGCCAGAGAAGCCGAGCTAGTAATGAATACTGAACGTGGTAACTGCACGTTAGCAAGGTATTACGAATTTAGCATAGAAGTTTAACTAGAGGAGGATATTCTGAATTTAGCTTTCAGCTTTAAAAAATATCACAAAGTTCATTAAATTTAAGAAAAAATAGGATTGTTGGAAATTAATGCATACTAGTAGATTCAGTATTTTAATTTAACTCACATAACTTTAAGACTAACTTAATTGAATATGAAAAAATTATAATTAATGCGTCAAGAGCCGCGTGTATTTTTTTTGGTTGGATAAAGCTAATACTTCGATGTCTAGTGAAAGTTTTATATTAAAAACACCAGTAAAAAACCTTAATGCCCTAATCCTTTGCCTAAGCATTTTTCACTTAATGCAGAGTGTAGTGTAGTGTAGCAGAGATATTAGTGATAATTGGATTGATTGGGAACGATCCTTATATTCTTAGAGGAACATAAAGTTATCTCTCAATAGATAGGATAAATGTAACTATCACAGAGAATACCGCTACATAATTTTCCATTCACGACTATCATGAACAAAAAACCCTATCACAAAAAACATATTTCAGCCAGCCCATAAACCATGATTAGATAACATAACAGCAACGTTTTAGTAACAAAATCGACCATCCGTCTCTAGTTTTAGATATATCGGTGACAGTTTTATGTATGTCCAGCATGTAAATCGTTGTCCACTGCCCACCCCGATGATGGCAAGATTTATTCAGATTTGGGTGATACTGTCAGATGAAAGGGGTTATAGGCTTTTAGAATATAGAGTAAGCTCTATAGATTTTGTATTTCTAACTCAAAGGGCATTGCTTGGTATATTAATATTTATGTTTCCATCATGGATAAGGACAGTCTGTTATTTAAGTCATCATCTTCTTGTCCTTATCCCACATTACGTGGAGTCGGCACAACATGTTTTCTTCTTCCACTCTCCTCTATCAGCCGTCATCTTAGTACTTACTCCTTTCTTAATCATGTCATTCTTCAAACAATCCATCCATCTTTTCTTTGGCCTACCTCTACTTTTATTTCCATCCACATTCATATTTAACACTCTTCTCGTAATGTTACATTCTTCCCTCCTCATGACATGCCCATACCATCCTAACCTATTACTCCTCAACTTTTCCGTCACGGGTGCTACTTTCAAACTTCCCCTGATATTCTCATTCCTTATTTTGTCCATTCTCGTAACTCCACACATCCATCTCAACATTCGCATCTCAGCTGCGTGCATTCTTCTTTCATCAATCCCTTTGGTTGCCCATCACTCCGATCGATACAATGATACGACAGGTCTTATGATCGTTTTGTAAATTTTTCCTTTGAGCCTAAGGGGCATTCGTGAATCACATGTAGTTCCTGTAACCTGTCGCCATTTCATCCATCATTTTCATTTATTATGTTCCTCATATCCCGGTCTATCTCGTCATTGTTCTGGATTAATAAACCGAGGTATCGAAAGTCGGAGCAAACTGGCAGGGATACACCATCTAAGGCAATACCGAAAATTCGAAGGCATTTGTAAAATTTGTAATTTGTATTTGTACATGACATGTACATTATTGTCTCTAACTACTTCATCACAGATCTGCGTATTGACTATGGATCTGAGATGTTAATCATTGGAGATTACAATCGTGTGCGTGTTTGTTTGTTGTTTAATTTTATTATCCAAGTAGACAATGGCATTGCAGCCAGGACCAGAAGTCTGGGCAGAGGCTAAGGCATGCTTTATGCCCGCCTGCACTAAAGTTAAAAAATACTTATGGAAAAATGTCAGTAAGACACGCCCTTTGCATAGACAAATTAACGTTTATATAAACGTATTTAAGACGTAGGTACAAAGCAATGCATAAGTTCTTTTGAAGCAAGCGTAGATGTCAATAAGACTTCATGTTTTGGGATATTTCTGGGTGCTTGGTAGTTTTTACCCAGGATTACCTAAACAGGGTTTGCTTGTCAGTTATAACTTAATCTGGTATTTTTCAATTTGTGTCATAAGAAGCTTTTCATTTGTGCATACAAATTCGACAATATTTCAATGTCCACTTACCTCTTTTTCAAAGAATAACAATAACACAGAGAGCCCACTCCGTTCCATCTCGTTTTTTGCTTCGGCGCACAAAGAGCATCAATTAGTTTATCCAAACAGCTACATTGTCTCCGGCAGTCGTTAAAAACAGCCATCGAACCGAGAGGCTGCCAAACTGAAAGCCCAACTCGCCTTGTTTAAGCCACTCTCAAAGTTTGGATTATGTAGTGGTAGCAAAAAAGAGACTTCTGAGACAGTGAATCTTGTGCAAGTAAATGAACACAAAGTAAATATAACAAAAAAGTAAAAACATATTTAATTTCGGTATCTGGATTTCCGGAGGAAAACTTAAATCAACCTGATTTAAGTTTAAATTTCTTAATTATTTTTGTAGCCCATTTCCACAAATAATAAATTATAAACGTGTCTTGACAAAACATAAATTGACGGGTTTGACCGAGAATTGTCATATTATTAAGTGTTACATACATCAATATCAAGTTTTACGTAAGCATTAGACGTTAACTAACAAATTAAGAGCATTAATTTTTGCATTTAAACTAAATGTATATTTTGCAATTTTTGTTATTTTGCGCTTTTTTTTTGCAACTACTTCATATCTTTTATTATTATTGCTATCCGTACTTTCTCAAGGGATTATAACCCTCTGGACTAGCTGCGGATTCTTAGCAAATAGTGCGCGCCCGTCTCGTAAACCGTTGGTATTCAACTCGCTAAGGATTTACCACTTCGATGTTTTGTTAATAAATAACATGTTTTTTTAGTCGAAAGGAATTCAAATGTTAAGTTATGGTAGGCTTAAAGAGTACTAGAAAGCATTGAATCAAACGCTCACTACATAAATAATCATTTATGTTCTTTAAGTTTGTTGGAATCTTTACACGACATTGCGAATGGTTTGGCCATTTTTGTCAACTTGTATCGGTGATTTAATCATATAAAACAAAAATTATCGACTTGGATGAATCGAAGCCGTGACCAATTTGAGAAAGATAAACAGTCATACACTAAATTATATGTATAAAGAAAATAGTGTTACGTAAATGAATCAACCATAGCTTCATGAAGATGCACTTTCCACTATGCCACTAGGTTTGTTCTACGTCGTAGCCCAAATAGGCATAAATTTCGGTAAGTATCCACAAATTGGTGGACACAGCATATTAAAGGATAGGACACAGCATATTAAAGGACCGGGTATTTTTAGTAATATTTTTCTTGTTTCTTCCTTCATCACCCTTGATCTGAGTAATCCAACGATTTAACTGAGTTCAGGACCCTAAAAAGAGACAGTGACCAATGGTAAATACATAGTATAGAACAAAATAGAAAATATTTATTTTGAAAAGAACCATACACACATCTTATTACATAGGGTTAAATGCTCGATGTTATATTATTTTATGTGAAGGTAAAGTACTGTCAAAAAAGTCCGTGCTCAATATAATACTGCAGTGAAATGCAGCGCTAATTTTTAGCACGGGCCTAGATTTACTCGCGGACAAAATACAATAATAGCATAAAAAGTAAGATTAGATAGCATTGCGAAAGCAAAATGGGAAGTTATATGATAGTATATGTTGCTTAAACTATGTACTTAGTATTGTATATGGATTCTAGTATCTTAGAACTTGTTTTATGTTGTAATCTAGGCGATAAAGCGAGTTGGCAGATGGCCCGTCTGATGTTATGCGGTAAGCTCACTCGGCGTACTTAACTGCAACATCGATTACATCACATCTGCAATGACTTTGGGCCGTAAGCCGTAACATCTCGTTTATCTTCTAGACACACGCTATTTAAGTCTTTTACAAAAAAATGCAAAAACCCTTCTGACCAAAGTACCCTTTGGCCAAAATATTGGTATAGGGCAGTCCTCAATAATTTAAGTTATACAAAATATTTATGAAACTATTAGTAAGCTAAGTGAAGTGTTAATTGTTCAGTTTTGAAAATATAGTTTTATATTTGAAGAAATCAAAAGAAAACCCTCTATTAGGCGAGATTTTTACGCGCAACCATGACATAACTTACATTTTATGAACAAGTTGGACTATTCATATTGTAAAAACGGGAATTTTCACGTACTGCACTATCGATGAAGGCACCGACTAAGTTTCGACTTATTCCGACTTAGTCTTCATCAGGGTGAGTGGTCGTGACTTTCTCCTTCCGCGACGCGCCGTGCACTACGCGTGTGCACGGTGCCTTCACCGATAGTGCAGTACGTGAAAATTCCCGTTTTTACAATATGAATGAACAAATTGGACACTTAACTCTAACAAATATTAGCACTCTAAAGCTTAACATTTTGAAAAGGAATCCCTCAATCGAAAAGCTATTTTCACTCACCCGCAATATTTTTAAATAACCTATCTAACGACACCAAACCGAAACAATATTTTGTTCGAAATTCCAACAATCTCAAATCCTGCTTCCAGCCCGTCTTAAAGAAAACATCTCTCTAAACGAAGAAACGTTCAAACAACAATTGAAAAGTTTGCAAACAAAACGAAATAATAACGAGAGTGGAAATTGAGAGTCCTTAAAAATAAGAGACTCTCATAGAAATCAGCGATTCAGTAACTTGCGCACGTTCGCCTGAAGACTTTATTGTGCACTTGTTTGTTTTCATTTTATAGCGATCATTAGTCGAGAAATATAGAGTTTTGTAACGCTTCCGCCGAGTCTTTATTAATTTGAACTCAAAACAATAGGTACGATAATTTTAATTTCATCATCGTCATATTAACAGCCTGTAAAATCCTCTGCTGGATATACAGGAAATTATAGGCACATGAGACTTTTCACCCGTTATGTCTTAGGATGGCAACACGCGAGTTACCTCTGGTGTTACAAGCGCCCATAGGTTACTTGTTTGCCACTTAAACTGTGTAAAAAATTGGCTTCCTTTAAAGATTGCCAGGACGAACAATCTTGGACTTTGCAACCACTGACTTCTACAACCTCATTAGTGTTTCGGGTGGTCTCATTCGGTATCGGAGCTAAATGGCTTGACTTCCTTATTTTAAGAGCTATTTCGTTGACTATATTGCAAGATACACCTTTGTTAAATGGCATTACTTAAGACTATTTAACTATTTAAGACCTATGTAGCAGGAATTACTTAAAAGGAATTTAAGTAAGTCCTGCTACATAGGTACCATAAGATTGATCCCATAGAGTTTGACGTTTTTGTTAGAACCTAATTTTTTTATCAGTTTTCAAATCATTGTTTGATCTTAGACCAGAGAAGTAACTGTCGGTTAACTAAAACTATTTCGTTTATACATTTAATAAAATAGGGTGCGGTCAGAGGCAAATAAAAACTTTTTATAAGGTTTTTCACATGCTTAATTTGGCAGGTAATTCTGTATGACATCAAAACATTGCAAGCCTATCGCTGCTTATTAGACCACAAATCGATAGCACAAGCCTTCAAACTTTTGGTTCTAGGACATGCCGGTTTCCTCAAAATGTTTTTTTAACCACATAAGCTTATAATAATCTTTTATTTAATTACATATAAGTTCATCACTATTAAAACTTTGGCTCCAATTTCCCTTTAATACTTTTGGTTTTAAATATTCATAATTTACGCAAACACTCCATCCAAGTAATGCAATGATTTGGGTAAACATTTCAAACTGACAGTTGTTGAGTATTGATTTCCTTACCCCCGTAAAATATTGGGGTGTGGGTTACAGGAGGATGGCGATATAGATTTTCAAAAGATTTGTAAATTTAAAGACAATTCGAGACACGATAGTTTTGGACCCCGGTGCTGCATCATTATCACTTTTATTAGTATTCCAAATAAGCAATTTTCGTTGGAAATTCTCATCAAAAATTACTCAAGGATTTTTTTCATAACTCCTGGATTTGGGCTTAGTTCAAAAATATTTAGTGGTCCTCAACAATAGAGTCGACTTTACATTGTACTCGAGTGCGAGATTTTTTTTCTAATTTCTGTTTTGGTCAGGTTATCATCTCTGGGAAAAATATCGGATTATGGCGCACAAATGGACATACGGATATGACGAAACTATAAGATTACGTTTTCACCATTTGACTTCTTTACACTAAAATTATAGCGAGCCAATAATTAAAAAAAAATGAGTGAACCTAACCTTCAATTGAATGAATGAATGAATGGATGAATGAATGAATGAATACTTAATTGTACCATAAGAAAAATAGATATAATTTTAAAAAAAACTAAACTTAAATTGCAATGAGCGGTCTTATCGCTTAGAAGCGATATCTTCTAATGGAATCTAACCTTTGAATGGAGAGGATTTAATGAGATTATTCAAATGTGTTTAAGAAAACTCTGGACAGTTAATGAGCCGTGAAATAGCCTAGTTTTGTGTTGTAAGTTAAATCTGAGTGGCGACTAAAAGTTAGGACGTGGTATTACCACGTCCTAACTTTTAACTTAACTTTACTGCCTAACTCTATCGTTTTCCTACCCTGAACGGTAAAGTCATGCAATTTAGACATAGTAGTAAAAAAAATGATCTCAAATCACAAAACCGCAAAATGAAAAAAAACCCAAAATATAGTATACATGGTTACGACAGCCATATCAAATCAAACCCTCAACCCCTGTCGTAGAAAACATGAAAACCATCATTACGAATCTTCAAACGTCAACGGTTCGTGACCACGCATTGTGTTCCTCACTTTGACCGTCACTTGTACACCGCGCCCCAACTAAACCACCCCACAAAAACAAGGGTGGATTTGCAGAATTAAATAAAAAAAATGCACCTCACTGGACACTATAATGGTGTCAAAGTCTATTGGATTTTTTTCGGGAACGCAGCGATTTCTCCTAATAGTATTATTAGAGAATAGTAGCAATGAGAGGAAATAGGGGAAGCATGGCTTTTTGTGACGTTTAATTCACTTCACTTCACTTCTTGATTATGGCTTTTGTAACTATTTGTCACAATTCTGCCAATGTCCGTATCATGTTAGTGTCATAAACTTTTGGAGATATGTGATTACTAAGAATATGATCGGTTACAAAAATTGGGAGAATCAACAAGATTTTTTGACTTACAAGATGATTTTACAAAAATTATGGATACTTAAAAACTAAAGACTATGTACATAATAAAAGGGTTACTTATTCTAAATGTAGACATATTTTACAATTTTATGTTATTCATATTTACAAATTTACATAGTATAAAATTAATTAAAGGAGAGAAAGTAAGAGATAAAATGCATTTGAAGGATGTAGGACGGGGGACATCAAGAGGAAGAATATCATAAAGGGAACAACGTAGTTTGGGACAGCTGAAAAATATGTGATCCACGTTTCCTTCATCCAAGCCACATTCACACATCGAGTGGTCCTTAATCCTAAGTTTAGACAGAAATACAGGAGTACAAGCATGGCCTAATCTGAGACGACAAATGGTCGAAGTGGTGATTTTATTCGCTTTACGGAATTTAAAGAACCAGGGAACGTGGGGTATATCTGGCTGAATGTCCGCATAATATTTTCCTTTAATAACTTTTGAGGAATTCCACAAATCCGACCAAGATTCATTAAGGTGCGATTTAGGCAACAGGCATAGGTCGTGAGAGAATGTTTTGAAGGACGTTTAATTCTATTGGTTAGACAGCTCTTATGTGACACATGGACGGTATAGTCTGAGCCTTTTTGTCGCAACGTATTTTTATGTCACAATATTTATTCGATTACTATTTTTGGAAACTCGATTAAGTACTTAACAAATTTGTTGTTTTTTTAGCGTTTGTTGCTTGTCATGTCTGAATTAATATTAATGAGCACGTCTTCACAAAGTACAAACTATATGACACATTGTTAGTTGAAAGAAATATGTACTTAATGTTTTTTATACCACTAAAGTGGCAAGCAAGCATACGGCTCACCTGTTGGTAAGCAGTTACCGTAACCTAGATAGATAGATAGAACATGTTTTATTGCACAATATAAAACAAGTACATAGGCGAACTTAATACTAATTAGCATATTCTTCCAGCTAATCTTTGTGTAATGAAGAGTGGAGCGGTAACCTATGGACGCTTGCGACACCAGAGGTACCATATCCTTCAAACCAGAACACAGCAATGCTCGGATTACTGCTTGGCAACAGAAATAGGTATTCTTGTAGTACTTTCCCCGACGAGCTCATTCGCATGGAGCTACACTACTACTACTAAATGTTATTCCTTGTTGCATAAAACAGAACAAAGCATTTATCAGCCAATTTGCGCTCAAAAATTATACAACGGTGTCAATCCGTCACGGGCCACGTGCGAGATAATGATGTATGGTAGATCAAGACATATTATCACGATGATGTATGATCCAACATCTGATGACGCACCAATCTCGCAAATTGCTTGATCAGGAGTGATGAATGATGCGAGAGCGATAATTTCGTGACGTACGGAAGAGATGTTGTCTTTAGGGATCTTATATCGTATCTTACAAGAATGTAATACTTAAGCCTGAAAGTTTTATGAGATTGAAGTACCGAAGCTGGATATTTTGACGTACAAGCAACTGTGAAGTTATAAAATTTCGTTGAGCTAAAGCACAAGGAGATGCCTTATAGAACTCCATTTTACCTCATCGTACATAATCTTCAAAGCAATTTTAGTAGAAATACATAATTTACTTCATATATTACTAAAACAATTCTGGAAGACCAGTATAATATATTAGTCTTCTAGCATTGTTTTAGTATCTGATTTGCCGCAATAAAATCAAGAAACTGAATGGATTAAGGTCATTCTGTCCTCATAAGTAGGTATATCCGTCATGTAGTTCCTATAATACAAGCTCTGCTAAGTTTGGGGATAGATGATGCTGTGTGAAAAATGTGCAGAATTCATATTATTATTAGCATAACATTGAAGAATGAAAAGCAAAGCAACCACCCTTTTCTGAATGAATTATCTAATAACATCCCCAGCCATTTAATTACACATCTAGGAAAAGCATACAAATAAATAAATTACACATAAAATAAATCTTCTACGTCCGCCATTAAGACTGGCGACACTATTAAAGGCACATAACGATGTAGCAGACAACGTCTAACTAAATCATGGTGGCTCTGAATAGAGGCTAACTGCCTCTCGATCTAGTGTTATGTAACTTAATGTATCTATTACAGCAGTCTCTAGTTGTTTATCTATGAGGTTGATACATAAGTGGGACTATCGATTTTATAGGGCATTCACGTGCTACGTCTTTGCGTCTCGCAGTCTTTGACAGTGCTAACAAGCGTTTGTTAGACCGATACTTCAAAAACATTGTTTAATAAAAACACTAATCCCTACTCCCAGTTTGGTATCCAGACTGATCTGCTATTCCGAGGGTTGCTGTTATTAATAAACACAATTTCTTTTTTTTATCAAGAATAATGTCTTGTAAAAAAAGTATAGAATGGAATCAATAATCTGATATTGTGTCATAATTCTATTGTGTCATAGTAAAATTATGTAAAAATGTAGCGTAAAATACGGTAAGACGGTCTAAACATTGAACCAACATTTACTTTTATTGCTCAGAGCAAAGCAAAAACAGACGCCTAAATAAATGTTTTATTCTTATAAGACACTGCTTAGAAGAACTCCAATGCCAAATAATATGGAAAAGATAACAATAGAATCTCACAAAACCCAGTTATCTAATAGTTTGCTTAGCGAAAAAGTTACAGCAAACAGGATAAAACGCATGGCGCCGGACCAATCGCATTTGAGGAGACCACGACTTCCGGTGCGAGCGCGGGAAAATTCAATATCCGGCGAGCGCGGCGTATTAGATTACTAGATTACACGGGTCTGGGCTACCCCAACCTTCTCAATTGCTTCTCGAATCGTAAGTTCAAGCAATGTTTTGCTATATTTTGTTATCTCTGTTTTTGCAGTCTAGTAACTGATTACAATTTTAATGGATACAATAGTTGCAACCGCCCCCATTCTTAAGCATAGCGGACATATAATAGGACTTCATTTTCATTAATTTATTCATTCACAATTGTATTTAAAATTATTTATAGTAAAATTAATCGTATTTAAAGGGTCTTGACAGACAAACAGACGGACAACGAAATGGTTCTATAAGTATTTCAATCCGACTATCTTTTCGTTAAAGCAATGTTTGGTGCTTTCATAGTTTATGAACTTGAGTAATATTAATTATTTTGTTGAACATACAAGCATGTTCGGAAGCCTCGGTGCGAGTCAGACTCGAACTTGTCCATTTTTTTTTGTTTATACCTACTTGTGTATATTTGTATAAAGAAAAGCTATTTTTATTCAGCTAGGTATGCACAAATAATCTATTCCATCAATAAAATTATGTAAAAGTTACTTCATATTCTTCGAGTTTGATAGCAATAAAAAATGTTTCAACATAATTTTCAAAAAAAGTTTATTGTCTATAAGGTCTATAATGTTTAACCTAGCCACGAAGATATACGTATCACATGTCATTTCTAATTGGCAATAGAAAACGAAGCGGCGAGAACAAGGCGTCGTACATCCAATAAAACGTCATTGAATATCTGTGACGTCACCTACAGATATCCAATAAAACGTCATTGAATATCTGTGACGTCACCTACAGATTAGGGTTGTCAGACAACATACACATAGCTTTGAGATAATTATATTAACGTGAAGCTTTCACACACACCATCTTTTTGCACGCCCATGATGACTGGTAGAGAATACTTTAGCATTAAGTCCTCCTAGCACTACATTGTTTGTATGGAAGTATTAAACCTCTGACGACCTCTGTGGCGCAGTGGGCGAAGGCCCGTCTGAGACGCAGAAGGTTGCGGGTTCGATTCCTGCTGCTGGACAAATTTTTGTACGATTAGCTAATTTTTGTCTTGGGTCTGGGTGTGTTCAATATATAATATGTATGTATTTACAAAAAAATATATATAGGTAAGTAGTATATCAGTCATGTAGTTCCCATAATACAAGCTCTGTTTAGTTTGGGGCTCGATGATGCTGTGTAAAAAATATCCTGCATTATTATTATTTTATTATAAACGCGAAAGTTTGTGTGGATGGATGTTTGTTACTCTCTCACGCAAAAACTACTGAACGGATTTTAATGAAACTTTACAGTAACATATACATCAGAATAACACATAGGGTATAAGTATTATAAAATCTGTGAGAAAGGCAACTTTTTATCCGGGTACCACGCGGGCGAAGCCGTGGGTAGAGGCTAGTGTAAATTAAGCAGCAATATGCGTGACCAGTAACACTTATGGTACCCTTTATCAAAGTACTATGGGGGCCAAGTCACGGTCAGGAGCTAGTAATGAAATAAAATTGCCGAAGACATTCTCAAGTCGCTACGTTAGGTTCACAATGTGATTGCGGCGCTTTCAAATCCTAAAAAGAGTTTGTATTTAGAATAATCAGCCATCTAGTTTTAGGATTCAGGATCAAATAGCAAAAAGGTTTTAATCCAATTTATACAGGTTGGTAGCCACATGCTTTCGAACGATGGAGCATGTAAATTATATCACGATATTTTCCTTCATCGGAGCACATGGTTAATGCGATTTAATCATCGAATCGTTTACATCGATATTACTCTCACTGAGGAATTTTATTTATAAAATAAAAAGATAGATAGTTCGTTCTAATTACATAGAGCTATTGATTTGCCCCTCTGATATTTGCCCAGCGCTGGCCGCAGTCAATGCATCATGTATAAGTCGAATGAATTGCATTTGTGCAAACAGAAAGGGTGACCTGGCAAATATTGATTTATTTCGTTAGATTTATGCTTTGAGTAACGTTTTCAATTTATTTGGACGGCATATATTGGAGATACATTGTTTGCTGACTACTGAAATTAGTCTTGTAGCGTCAGTGAAAACAGGTAATGTATAAATAAATAAATAATGCTGGACATTATTTCACACAGCATCATCTAGCCCCAAATTAAGCAGCGCTTCCTTATTATGGGAACTACATGACTAATATACTTTTTTTGTAAATACATACATATTATACATAGAAAAAACCCAGACCCGAGACAAACATTACCTAGTCGTACAAACATTTATTAATGTATAACTAGCATCCGCCCGCGGGCAGGCTTACTCACTTAACGGGTGAAGGTACCCATTCACATTTGGTTTGACGTGCCTCTAACTATCCCCTTTTGGTATGGGTTTGAGGAATTCCATCATCATGCTGTAGGCGTGCTTTTAATTCCCTTTTTTGACTGACAACAAGTTTTTTTGCTAGATTTACAACATTCATGCCATTTAGCGGGAAAAAAGCGCGCAAACGTATTATTATTGTGAAAAGAAAATGAAAAGTTTTCTAACAACGTTACACACAACTGGAAACTTTCATCCCTATTCCCCAGATGGTAAGACTCAAAATGCTTAACTTTCGGACACAAAAGCAAAAGCATTACGCATATTGTGACAATAACTCCCTCGTATATCACAATTTAGACAACACTGTGGGAAAAAAGTGTATTTCTCGACAAATAACATTGATTTACAAGCTCTCCTTATCCCACATAGCGCTGTTTTAATGGTTTGTGTATTGGAGGTTAGTGTTTTGTGTATAAAAGTCGAAAAATGTTGTTATAGTTTTGAAAAAAGACGGATTTTAATCTATACATACAGATGTGTAGATATTACACAAATACATATAATATTGTATTTGTATCACACAAATTATGAATTCAATACAATAAATTATTGTAAAAAATGCTGTTACACAAATATTGTACTTATTTCAAATATTGTGTTCCACAGTTCTGGTTATTCGTAGAATTCATCTACAGTATAGAATACCTTCTCCATCAGCCACTTTCTCACCAAAGACAGTCGGCCCAGTAATCATCTCATAATTATGTCGATTCAGTGGGCTTTATAGAAGCCTTTCATTACATTGGTTATTTCAGCATCTGTAACTAGGCATTTTTCAGGCCACATACATATTTGAACTATCGCATGGTAACTAGGAAATAACCAGTGACACGGACGCTTGAACGATCAAGATTTTCGGTCAAAATCTCTCTCCCACTTTGAACATCACATACATTTTCGGGGGAATGACTGACGTTATCATAAATACCTACTTAATTCAACGCCTTTTGGACGAATAACTAGGTACTTATTATATTTAAAAGCCGGTCCTATATCGGCCCTATTATCTTATAAGAACCGGGTACACACGTAATAAGCCTCGGATTTATTACTTCGGATTATTGACGCGTAACGCGATATGGTATTATTTTAATGGCTAAAATGATTAAACTGCAGATGTTCCACCTATAAAACCTATTTCGCCCGGAGGTATAACGGAGCATCGACGGTGGAAGATTATTTTACCCCTTCCACATCATGATTCACCCATTGTAAAATCTATTATTATTATAAGTAAGCTAGTATAAACATTTTTTTTAATAATCATATTTATTTATATAATTTAAATCAATTAAAATTATAATTATTAAATTTAAATACATATTATTAGTGGAGGCCTACGTCCAGTTGTAGACTTCAAAAGACTAGAAATTAATATGATGCTTCCAATACTAAATGGTAGTTTTCTATAAAAAGGAGATAAACCCCGATTCAGTTCCAATAAACCAATTGGTTTCAAAAACTGTTAAATTAATTAATATGTAACAAGATAAATACTTATTACTTAGCACTAAGAATAATTATTTTAACTCTAACTACTAAAAAGTTCAGATAGCAAAAAAAAATGTTCATAAGCCGTAAAAAGAAAATGAATTATTTTAAGTAAGTATACTAACATGATTTACACCGGAGACTCTGGTCTTGTTCAATTTAGATAGGTTGGTGCCCATCCGTAGCCATTAATGCCAATCCTCTCTTAACCTTAACTGCATACACGTAAAGTACAAATTGCCGATGCACAAAAAGTTCGAAAATTTGGCACGAATAAGGACACAAGTGTTTTTATCACAATCACAACGCCATAAGTTAATGAACACAGTTTGTTGAGCCACTTATGATAGTCAATGTTCTTGGAAGAGCTGAAATGAAAATTCACTGGTTAATTTTGACTCTCATATAAATGAAACCAAAATAATAAAAAAAGAACACAAAAAAAATTGGAAAAATATTGATTTGAACAATGTAAACAGTAATTTACACAATAATACTTATTATTTATGTCCCGAGCTTTTCAATCCCGTAAAAATCCGATAATTTGCTCAAATTTCTTACACTGTCAAAGTGTTATGTTAAACCAAGTACTTTTACGATTATTTGCATGGTTTATCAATTTTAAATAGAGCATTTATTACAACAAAACGAGCAAGTCGTCCATTGATAGCCGATTGCGCCCACGCACCGTGGGCGAGACTTGGACCTGAATGAAATACGTTTTTGCCCTTTTTAGAGAATTTCGTAAGCTTGCAAGTAAACGGCTTAAACAAGACATTGCCGAGAGTGAGTCATTGAATTGCATCATGAGATCGAATTGATCCATTCACAAAATGAATGTGCATACCACAAAGAAACATTTCAAATATCGTAGAGCATTTTGTAGCTCTCATAACAACTACTACCAAATTTTTACATTGCAATAAATGTTAATAACGCTGACGTAGATATATTCATCTACGATTTGACGTTTTCTTTTAATTATACAGAGTGTCCCATAAATATATACCTATTATTTCGCAAAGAAGGTTGCTCTACACTAATTGAGAGCAACTTTTGTTTACGACTTTTCGCAAGTCAGCTATTTTCATTGAAGAAAATTGTGCTTTATATCAGCTATTTTCGATAATAGTCTAATAAGTCAGCTTTTTTGCCACGGTAACAGAATTCAAACATATGTTTTGGTAAATATTTGTCTTTGAGCATAAAATCCAAAAGCTGTTCATATTCATTGAAATATTTTTCTTGTTAAAATAGGATTTGATTGGTTCAATTATCTGTTTTAGAGATTTAGCCAGTAAAAAAATGTTTTCATTCATGGGCAGGATAACCGTCTTTTGAGTTAGAATACAAATTCTGGGACATCCTGAAGTGTTTTATTGATTATTTGGTATATTGGACCATGAACATTTTCATCAACCTTTTGAACCTATATATTAAAAAAAATGACGTCACTTGACCATCCACAACTATACGCATGTGCGTAAAAAATGGCAATAACAATAATCGTATAATCGATCTGACTACAAACAGACCAGTTCCCCTCAGCCGGTGTTTACTGTGGGGCCAGGCAAGCTTAGTAAAACCAATGAGTCAGGGAACTGCATTCAAGGTTTCCCAACTGATAGCAAGGTTAGAATATTGCTTTCAAAATGCGATTGAGATTGATTTATTGAAAAAAAAACACTCTTTTCTAACTCTTCATTTCAGTTAATGCAATATCTGATATATAGGTAAATTTGTCAGTTATCGGCTTAGCACTGATATCATTGAAAATGTCATAAACTTTGAAGTTTTTAATATTGTCTTTAAAGTTGAGTGTTTGTTAATTATCTATAGACATTTTCTTGAGACAACCAAACTGTACCTATCTATTAACCCTAGAAGTCAGAGTCACTTTTGCTTAGCTCCCAAGAGATAGATAAAAATATATTATACTATAGCCCTATGAGCTTTGGTATACCTTTTACATTGTCCACAAATAACATACAAGAAAAAAACATTCCAAAAACTATCGTAATATTGTTTACCCGATCACTCGCCCAGATTAAGACTGAATGAGTCGAAACTTAGTGGGTGCCTTCACCGATAGTACGGTGGTACGGTACAAAAGAACGATTAAAATATGTTTATGCTATTGCTTTAAGCATTATGATATATAAAGGCAATAAATGCGAACTACCTATTATATTTCACAACGACCTAAGACAGTGACTAAAAATTTTGCAACAAAAGAATCCCACATCAGTAAACCGATAGTTATCTCTGAACTAAGTACGTTTTCTGCATTAATTTACAATAAACACGAATAACATGACAGAAATCTTCTTGTAAGTAGTTATTATGAATATTAACAACGATATTAACCACGTGTTCTGTCCTGCATAACCACAATACTAGTGTCGATCGATATCAGTTAGTTTTAAATAAGTACTTCAACCGAAGGGTTGCTCCCTACAACTGATATGAATTAAAAATAGGGGCATTTTGTAGGTATTTATGAGTCACGACGAGATGGACGTCAGATGACTTTGAGTAAAATTATTAATTCAAAGTTCTGAAACTGGGATAGACTACAATTTTGTATTAATGATGACCTCTGTGGTGCAGTGGGCGAAGGCCCGCCTCAGACGCAGTTGCGGGTTCGATTCCCCTCGGGTCAAACCTTTGTATCATTTGCAAATGTTTGGGTGGGTGTTTTCTAGGTTTAATATGTATGTATTTACAAAAAAAGTATATAAGTCTGTTATGTAGATCCCATAACTCCGCTCTGCTTAGTTTTGGGCTAGACGATGCTATTTTTTTTTACTGAACTTAGGTACTTCATTCTTTATTTGTTGACGCTCTGAAAGTTTTGCATGTAGCATGGACGTGTACTATATAGGAGTTCTTCAAGGCTTGGTCGCGCGCGAGGAATCGGCGTATATTCACTTTCAAATTTTAAATTCACGTAGTTTTAAAGTTTCTATGTATATGATCCTTGTGATTTCAATGAATAAAAACATATTGACTTTGACTTTGACTTAATATACATAACTTTATTTACTTTATAAAATTTGCGTTATAATCAATTTGTTTTGTAGATTTGATTCAAACCGACGATTATTATTTTCACTGTCATGTTCCAGGAAAGCAAGAGCCAAGTTATTACACTTACGTTAAAGTAAATTAAACCTAGGTATGTTTTGTTCCTATTAAATTCCCCCAACAAAGAAAGTAGAGAAATAATGAATAGAGTTTACGGCTTCAGTCAGAGCGAGCCCTCGTGATGAATGCGAATGGAATGCGGCAGCAAACCGAACTGTTGGCTGTTTAGCTGCAGAATGCTTTTACCGAATCATAATAATTCATCTTGTTTATCATTTATTTCAACTAACTCTATTTTAGAGTTCAACATTTAAATATGGTAAAAACTTTAGCCAGCACCGTTTGACTGACATTATACAAGATATCACTCAAAAAATGCAGTTTGTAAGTAGTTAGGTTACTAGATACTAATTTAACTCATGAATATACCTATATATTTATTTTTATTTTACATGAAAATCTGTATTCACATCATTTATCACGTAGAAAATTCCTGCCTGAAAACAAAGTTTTCTGAAGACACAATTTTGAGTCTAGTAGGTACTGTTTTAGTGTTTTTTTGTCTATTCCGTTAGATTAGATTCTAAATGACTTCTAAAGATTATTTCGAAAAAGTTATATATAGTCCATTGTGCTTTTAGTTCTAAAATCGTTTCTAAATATAGAAGTAAACAAAAACACAATTAAAAAATCAAAGTAAAACTAAAATGTAGGTTAAAGAAAACCAGTTATCACCTTGAAAAATTGATATAAAATAATGTTTACTCCTTATCAGTCCTTTCACGAAAATACACGCGATTTGAAAGCACGTGAAAAACACTCTCACTTATAAAAGTTTCATCATTCAAGTTTCGTTCATAAGCAGTGAGGTAAAATCACTATCACTGTGTTGAAATTCGAAATTTAAAAATGTTCCAATACGTTCGGTCTATTCAAACTGGTCTGTTCTAGCAACAGGCAAACACGTCCTCTCCGCGTGAGGGCCGACCCCTTACTGCCGTCCGTCCTCACTCCCTTGCATTTCGACGCAAGGGCGCTTTTCGTCCTCTTTGTCCCAAAGAGGGGTAAATTATTACGGTTTTGCGATAACATAATAGAATGGTGCACTAAATAATCGAAGGATAAGTTTTTTACCGTTTAAATATTGAATTTTGTGGACGTATAAATTGACCCTTTTCTGCTTCGATGAAATTACGATCAATAAAACTTGAAATCTGTTTTTTTACTTTTTTTTTATCAAACACCGCTTTCACTGCTGAACAAATGATTCAAAGAATATGTACAGTTACATTCTGAACGATTTTTATGATAGCGTTAGAAACGTCGATAAGAGGACGGAAATAACAAACTAACTTTGTTTTGACCTGAATAGCAAGTAAGTACGGCAATGCTATGAACCTGTTTCATGCAATTTTAACTACGTAGTACGCACTCGAAGGGTACTTATACAGCTAGATGTGTGAATATATATTTGGGATATAGGTATCTATTATGTAAAATTAATAAGGTTATTTGTATATTTATGTTTATTCTTCACACTTTTAGTACGGCAATAACACCGTCATTCTTTTAAATAGTTCCCTCCATCCTAAGGATGTCTAGAAGAAATCGCTTTCAGCGATAAGACCACCCATTGCGCCTTTTTTTAATTATGTTTCTGTGTTTGTACTAAATTGGTGTTATGCATGATAAATAGTTTATCTATCTATCTATCTAGTTTGAGCAACGATCACTATGGTCAACACTTGTATGGGAGACCGTTTGTGGCTTATACAACTGAGCCCTACAGTGTATTGGAGGGCACGTTACCTGCCTGTATTATTATAACAGTCGCTAAACAATTATTTTTTCGGGCCAACTTACATGAATTTACTTTGTGCTTCGGAAATCGGTTATACTTTTACTTACTCTCCTGATTTTCAGAGTTTTGACAAATTATCCACAAGATTTTCTCACCTGAAAACAAAAGAAAAGCATGTTAGTGAAATTCAGTGAGGAATTTTACCAACATCATCATTTACAATAAAAAAACAATTAAAGAACGTTTTAGGAGATATTGTTACATTTAATAAAATGTTCGTTTGAATAATATTCGAAACGAATTTTCTAATTCCAAATTCGAACTGCAGTTCCCACAGCTCGGCTATTCTAAATTCAAAATTACATGTAGTTCATGAATGGAGTGTACGTAATTAGATCACAGCTGCGACCGAAATGCAGTGTCAGAAATAGAAACGGTCTGTGGGACCCCCGGACACATGCACTGCATTGATACATTGTTAATAATAGTGTTATTTTGTTTTGTTTCGGTCAAGGATTTGTCTTTTAGGTCACTATGACCCGTTGTATCTATTGCCCACGGCAATTATTTGCGGTTTCGTGCTACTGTATCGCTACATGTGGTCGTTTGTCGCGCGCAACTTGCATCAGAAACAATGCAGTAACTATAAAGTCGCATTGTATCAATTCAGCTTCGCTACTGTACTGATGCAAACGCGCGTTTGCATCTACATTGTTATACTATATTGATTTAGCTCCACTACTGCATCGATCTAACACTGTACGGGTAATATTGGGAGAAGCGAAGGGTAGAGATGGGCTGCGGACAAGACTATACGACGTTGCATTGAACGCTCTCCATCCTGCAACTGAAGCATACAAAGTACTACGGAATAGCGACTATAAAGATGCTGTATCGCGACTGTATTTATGCTTCATTGCGTCTGTGTAATATGCATAATCATGTTTATTTTACTTTAGGATCACATGGAGCACTTACGTCTATTTGAAGAACAATAGGCAATGGAAAAACAGTTTAAGAGAATTGCTGTAGAGGAGTTTTTTCATATATAGTCGCGATTGTAAAGATACAGAACCGTAATTAAGATGGTGCAAATATACGGTCAGTGTCAGCATTTTGACTGTATTGCCGCAAAAATTACCATGGGCTTAAGCCCTAAAATTTCTTTGCTCCTTAGTTCATGTTTTACGAGTAGCGACAGATATTGGTTTATTATATATAATAAACTAAGGCATATATATGGCAGCAAATCTCAAAAACTTAGGTAGGTAATTTATGATGTAAGTTACTCGACTACTCTTCCGCTAACCAATCACACATTTTTACATATTTATTTCTTTTTAATAGAGAGCACATTTTTATAAAGTCTGCCATAAATTACGAACGTTTTAAAGTAGCTTCGAGTACTTAGCTACGCATTATTTATGAGGGAATAACCTTCGACGGGACGTCTAGACTCTCCTGTAGCTAGTTACGATGTCTTCTTGCATTTATATTATTATTGGGATACAATATTTATGGATAAGTATGAAATTGTAGCAAGGACTCTATGATTTTCGAAAGATTCTTATAAAAAGTAGCCTATGTGTTATTCTGATGTACGAGCTATATTATTGTAAAGTTTCATCAAATCCGTTCAGTAGTTTTTGCTTGAAAGAGTAACAAACATCAATCCTCACAAACTTTCGCGTTTATAATATTAGTAGGATTGACTTTCAGGGTGGACATAAGCTATAATATTATCCCGTTATAATAAAGGGACTTTTCGTGGATACCAATTTTGCAACGTAAGTCGACAAAAAACGGTCGTTCGGTCCGGGTATCATGCGGACAAAGCCGCGGGCAGTGGCTAGTCGTTGATATCACAAATTAGCGATCGTTCATAAAAATAGGGCATCAAAGCCATCAAACCTATCTTTTCTGTGAGCATTCTCTTGTGCAATCTCAGTTAGCAGTTGATGGATCGGCGAGTTTTACTGCGGGCACAGCATACGCTGCAGTTTGTACTGCCGGCAGTAACGAGCCTCGTAATCGCCAGCTTTATCGCGCCGTGACTTGATGCTTGATGGATGCCGACTTTGCTAATGTTACGGAGATTGAGAGATGTGGAAAATAAAAGAGACAAGCTCTTCCAGAAATAACTTGTTTGAAAAATTATCTAAGCGAAAAAGCGATTGCGAAAGAACCAACATCCTTAGTTTTAGTTATACAATCAGAAAAAATATAAAACCAAAGAGCCGACAGCTTTTTAAAAAAAAGAACCAAAATGATTTAGTTTTTCATTCCAAACAATATAACAGCTGTCATTTTTTGGTATTTATTACCCCTAAAAGTAATTATATCTGAAATTTTCTCATCAAAACCTTGATTTTGATACCCATATCAGTAGAATAGAAAAATATTTTTTGTCGCGTACTTAGCATAGCGGGCTATAGAAAGAACTATGCTTGGAGTTCGAGGTCATAAAATCGTAGAACTAAAATCAGGCCAAAGCTCTTAGAATTAACATGTTGAATTAGCAATGGGCGTGAAATAGGCATGAATCATATAGCGCGCAAAACCGAGAGGCCTGTCTGCTTAGCATGAAGACCCAAGACAACGGTTTTGTCTACCGTCGAGAAGACAAAATATTTTCTCCCTCTCTTTTGTTTGACAGAATAGGCCACATAAATAGTTTGTGTCTTCTCTTTCGTTGAAGACAGCCCGCTTAGCATGAGCACCCAAGACAACGTTTTGTCTACGAAAGATAGACAATTTTTTTTTATCTTCTCGGCGGTAGACAAATCCGTTGTCTAGGGTCTTCATGCTAAGCAGGCATCAGTAAATTCCTCAGACTGTTGATGATTATGATAACCGGTTCTTTCATTGTCACCCTGCACAATGCACCTCGCAGACTCCTTTCATACATATTCGAAGTTGAGGTACATTGTCTGCATTGCAGTGTTCGGTCACCAGTTACATAATAGACTTTACCTCTACCGTCAGAATATTCTGTTTCACTCAAACAACTCCGTCCTAAAACTAAATGCTTTTGTGTCCTCAAAACAGCAAGAGCCGATTCTGGAGCAAAGCTGTTAGCGGTCGAGACCTATTCGTCCCAAACTGAATTCAAGTTCCGCAGCTACGCTTGGACCACAAACAACCGGATTCTATTCGGAAACTTTCCGTAACTCCGTATTCTTAGCGTTAAAAAGTTGTGATAAAATGATGGAACAAATGAAAAAAGTCTTTGCAAGGCGCTATCAATCCTTTCACGACACTGGTTGTTCCATCACCATTAGATATGATAATTACTTTTTAGTTATATCATAACCGACTTAATGCAGTGGCATGACTCATGAAAATTTACTTTCAAACTATAAATAATTTTTCATAAAAAAAACAACATATTCAAAGAATTTAATAATAACCCCATAGACCAGAGAAAAGAAGAAGAATTTAAAAGGTCCAACTCAAAAAGACCGTCGATACAATCAGATAAATGACTGCAAAAATTAGAAATATGAGCTATTTATATCTGTCGTAACAAAGGTCCTAACAAGAAGTTTCAAATTAAACTGAGATGTTTCATCACGGATCTACCAACTGAGTAGATCTGAGGATGCCCACCATTGGGATTACAGTTTTGAGCGTTTGTTTGTTATTTTGTGATGTTTCCGAAATCTTCCAAAATGCGACCCAGATTTTAAAATCCGGCTACATGTGATCAATCAACTATTAGGTTATCTGTAGGCGAGTGCCATTGTTCCTCTGAAATTGGACTGCTCGAGTATCACGGTCGCACTGCGATGCTCTTGGGGGAATGCTAAGTTAAAGTAGTTTGGCCTGCAAAAGGATCGGGCGAGGTGCGCTTTTCCCATGGATATTACCGTGGTGAAATGTGTTTGAACATCAGATGGCAAAATATTTCCCAATTAGAGACAATTATAGTTAGTATAGGAAATGGTTGTCTAGAAGAAATCGCTGTTTGCGATAGGAATGCATATGATACATTATTGTACACCATAAGAAAAATAGATATAACTTACCAAAACTAAAAAAACCCCTCTATAGTAAAAGACGGTCTTATCGCTTAGAAGCAATCTCTTCCAGACAACCTTTTGAAGGACCACCAATTGTAGGATAAAAAGAAACGGACAACTGGCTTCTCGAATGAATCTTTTCTATAAGTATAAAATTATAGTGAATACTATACAGTGCCAATCCTACTTACTATACTATTATAAACGCGAACGTTTGTGAGGATGGATGTTTGTTACTCTCTCATGCAAAAACTTCTGACTATTACTTTACAGTAATATAGCTTATAGTTCAGAATAATACAGGCTACTTTTTATCCGGTTACCACGCGGGCGAAGCCTTGGCAGAAGCTAATAATAAAATAACATACACAGCTATCTAGATCATAAACGCAACCAAATTAACTTCCACAAATCAACTTCCACTTTCAATCCCACTAATCAGGGTACCGTACAAAACTGCAATTAAGAAGCGGCATTGAGCTGAGGGTTCTATAGGATTTCTCGGACTATTATGTGAGGTAGACGGGCAATGGCCGGGAGTTCGACGCTACAAGGCGTTCTATAGTGGATGCAGTTTTCGCACGGCTTCTTCTCATGAATATTCAATCGGGCAAATATAATTAGAAATTTTGCACCAATTACTTGTTATTAATAATTTTATCTATTTGCTTTATAGGTACCAAAGATTTCTGGAAAGATAATTCTATAAATCGGTGATTGGAGACAGCTGCTGAGGGAGAGTAATAGGGGCTGATAAGGAACTAAAAGTATTTCAAAGGACCGTAAAAAAAGAAACGATATGACCGTATATAGGTACCTACCTATTAAATCATATTAATATTTTAAACGCGATATTTTGTGAGGATGGATGTTTGTTACTCTTTCACGCAAAAACTACTGAACGGATTTTGATGAAACTTTACAGTAATATAACTTCTATATCAGAATAACACTTAGGCTACTTTCTATCCTAGTTCCACGCGGGCGAAGCCGTGGGCAGAAGTTGAAATAAAGATCTTTGCTCATATACACAAGGAGAAAAATCCTGCCACCTACCTATTGCACTCCCAACGCGTGCGTTTCTTCACGTTGATTGGCTCAGGTACTAGTGTCCATGTCCAGTCTTCCAAAGTATCTTCAATGAATTCCAAATCCTATAATTTATTTTTTTGGCACATACTTGACGAGAACGTTTCACAACACATCAATGCACGGCAGAGTCAAAAAGGGTTAACTTGTATCCACGGGATAGTATCACAAAGTAATGAAAAACGCTACCTTTTGAGTGTAGGTGCACAAGCTAACCGTTGAAGAATGGAAGCCGCGGAGGTAACACCACGCTGAGGTACGTGGATCGGGGGGACCGAGCCAAATGGCGATGGAAAAAACATTCTCAAATGGTAACGAACCGGTCGACCCAATATAGGAAGGCCCACTCAATGGACCAATCACATCTCAAAGGTTGCAGGAAGAATTGAGGTGGCCCAAGATCGTTCGTTGTGGCACTCTTTGGCCACCTAGTCGAGGCCTATATTCAGCAGTGGACTTCTAAGACTGTTAATGATGATTATGTCTTTAGTAATAATTTAAAGACTTCGCTGTAGAGCACTGCAAGTTTCCGATTTAGTCTTCCCAGGTGGGAAGAATAAGGCATACCCAGACCATGATTTGCTATCGAGAATCGAGAACCTAATGTTGCCTCGTGTGTTCTTACTATAGTCTCGCCCTATTAATTCTACTATAATTTGTGCAATTCAAGAGTTCTATAAGTTTAATATTCAATTTTTAAAAAAGTAATGCTACATGACACTTTTCACCCGTTATCTCACGCGCGAGTGATGTTGCAAGTGTGTTACTGTAACCGCTCACCAATAGATGGGCCGTATGGTTGTGTAAAAAATGTTCTAAAAGGTTAAACAATTTTGAACCATCTTTGAGATCAGAAACGTTTTCAAATATCACTCAAGAAGCAATATTAGAAAACAGAGATTTGCCTAAACTCAACCCCAATCGTTGATACTGACTTCGAAGTCACTAGTCATCACGTTTTTTTTGTGAATTGTTTTTTACTTTCTTACTTGATGAACTACTTCGAATAGACCAAGAGGTTTTCTAACATTAACAGTTATTAAATAAAAACAACTATTAAAACAATTTATATATAACTTTGAGGCAATTATTAAGGAAACCAAATTAAATAAAAAAGCAGTTAAATTGACCTTACTATTTCACGATAGATTAGATTCATATTCATACTCATTTATTTTTAACCTTAGGAATATACAGTACATTTGGTTACGTCGAAAATTATTACGAACTTACATTATAGGTATTTGGAAAACTGCTAGAAGCATACAGTATTTTACTTAGATACCTATGATTTTTTACATCATGAATTAGATTACCATAAGAATAGGTAAAATTTCTGCCGTAAAGGGGCATTAATTACCCAATAAAAAAATAACATTAAAATAATTTCATATCCTCGATCGGTGGAGGAGTTTCAAATCGCGATGATATCGTAAAAGAACAATCACAAAATCTCTACGGAAATGTTCTATAATCTCCACTATGTAATTTTAACACGAAACAATCGAGAACTCGAAGTTGTTCTCAAGCGATTCTTTCATGTCCGTCTAATATTTTATGATGACGTCAATATCCCGCTACGCCAGACTATTTACGAGTATGTTGCGAAAATACCAACCGATGTTTAAACGCTGCTATTTTTCAAAATATTTCAATTTGTCGCTCGAAGAGCCAGACTATTGCATTTTTATTAACTACGCTATTATCTTTTGAATGTAGACATATTTTACCAGGTTTTGGAAAAAAATAGATTTTGCTTTCATTCCACAAAAAAACAAATAACATATTTCTGAAAAACACTATAAACTTTTTATATTTAAATGAATCTCGTACTAGGGCTTGCCTGTGGAATCTGAACAATTACCAAGATATATTTATGGAGAAAACAAACTTACTAAAACTTACAAAAACAAAATCCTACTAATATTATAAACGCGAAAGTTTGTGAGGATGAATGTTTTCTACTCTTTCACGCAAAAACTACCCAACGGATTTTAATGAAACTTTACAGTAATATACATAGCTTATACATCAGAATAACACATAGGCTACTTTTTATCCGGGTACTACGCGGACGAAGCCGTGGGCAGAAGCAAGTACTTAAAAAAATATACCTATTGTATATAAATTAAATCTACATTTTTACATTACAATAAACGACTAATATACAGGATATGCCTAGTTTGGGATCCACTGCAAAAAAAATGTAATAAACATATTTATTTAAGCACCTGCACTATTTCCATTCTTATAACCGATTTCAAATGAGTATGTGAAACTCTGTGTCCAATAAAAAAATAAGATGAAGTAGAATGGGGCTGCATATTAAATGGTAACATATCACAGTATGATGGTGAATATAAACCACAAAAGCCTATAACCGTTTTCGTCACCTACCCTCATCCCCATTTCCATTCAAAGTATTTTTAACAAAACACGTTTCCCGAAGACGATACCGCATGAAAAAATAACCATAAAAAACATCATAAAATTTCCATTACTATCCGTCCGGGAAAAACGAGCCGTTGCCTTGTCAAAGGTTAAAAATGTCGAAATAAATTATGAGTAAAAATGGAAAAGAGGAAAAATAATGGTAAACAAAAGATATTGATGTCAAACATTTTTCAGAGTTTATCGGTTGAGGATTTCAAACCTTTTCGCATTGCAAATAGTACGATTCTGTTATATATAGTGTTGTTATATATAATAGTTAAAAATATAAATTTTAAATATATCCGCTAAATGCACACATTATTTACATGACATGTAAATAATCATACATTTTATATATAAGAGCAGTGTCGGCCTAGTGGGCGGTGCCGAATTCCTATCCGGAGGTCGTGGGTGCAAACCCGGCCGTGCACCAATGGATTTTACCACTCGAAAAAATTATGTGCGCATTACTATGTGCTTAAAATGGTGAAGGAAAACATCGTGAGTTCGGTTTCCTAACGATGTTTTCCTTTACCGTTTTAAGACATGCCCTAGAACCAAAAATTCGAAGCCATGTACAGTACAACCTAGTATTTTTAAAACTTTCGCGATTAGATAACATAATTCTTATTAAGCTTTTCACACAAACACTCCAATCAAATTCGACTACTCGTAAACAACAAAATAAGCAATTTATATTCCAAGCATTAGTAGGGAAATTGGGTGTGGCCCATGAAAAAGCAATTTTGTGTTCCGATCGAATATACTTTCGAAGTGTTTCTGTTATCAAAGTCGAACTAAAGTCTATTAATTAAATAGTGATTTTCATTATGTCCACTTTTTTGTATATTTGATCTACTTCCATTAAATAACAACCTTTTGTAATGTTTTAAAAGGTCCTCAGTTCTGTTTTGTTAACTTGTCAAGGTTGCTAGTATATAAGTAGCTTGCTATCTAGTAAAATTGAAAATAATGTACCGTTTTTAATTTGAAATAAAATTATCCTTAGATTTATCCACTTCTTGTTTCAACTACCATTCTTATTGTAGGATCAGCTATTATTTGTTTTACTAAAATGAAATATAATATATTTAAATTTTATCAAATTCGGCATGACTGAAGAGTCAACTACGATACCCAGATACATTGTTTTATTTCCTGACTACGCAGATATAATTATGTATAATAATGTACAGCCACTATCACAATAGATTTAAAATATTTTTTCCACATACTATGTCCTCATACAAAAACAGTATTGATTACGTTCCAGCTAACTCCCTTTAGCAAGCAGTAAGTTATAAATGAAACGCGTCTCCGTAAGCTGCAAAATTCTCTTCGCGCCGTTATAAAGGACATACTTATATGGAACCCAATTTGTTACATACCACTTCAGAGCGGCACAAATGAGTGACGTGAAAGGTTGCTATTGGCAACTATGCACGGCTCATTTGCTAGCTATTTCATTACCTCTGTCTGAAGCAAGGCCCTTGACAAGGGCCAGGCGACCCAATCCTACACCACGTAACTTTGGAACCCAGCCACATGAAAACCGACCTTGGAACTCAACAGAACAAGCCTCAGAGATACTAAACTAACAACGTTGCACTGTAAGTTCGAAAGTTTAGATGTTAAATCAGAACCAGTGCAAGCGAATTTGAATTCTGATTCTAAAGAAATAAAAGCTGATAAATCAGAAGTAGAAGAAAAGTTCAGAGCATCAGGTATTAATATGTTGGTTTGTTTTTGATGTGACCTCAATTATACAGGCGTTTAGCGTAAAACTGAGATTAATGGAAGGTTCGTGTGTATTGTAACTGACAGTTTGGACAATTTGCAAACATTCAGTTAAAGCGACATCTATTGATTATCCCCGAGGTATAGAATATACTAACAGAGGATTCATAGCCATAAAATAGGTACAGATGAAACCAACAGCAGCAGATAAAATTCTAAGCTCTTATTTGGAGTGCAGAAATGCTCATATTGTAAAAACGGGAATTTTCACGTACTGCACTATCGGTGAAGGCACCGACTAAGTTTCGATTCATTCTGAGAGTCTTCATCAGGGTGAGTGGTCGCGACTTTCTCCTTCCACGTCTTAGTGCACGGCGCGACATCCTACCGATTAATCTATTGACCTCGGTGGTACGGCGGCCGAATACCCGGCTGAGATATACCCAAGAGTTCGATTCTGCTGCAGGTGAAATCTTTGCATGTTCTGCAGGTATTTGTTTCGAGTCAGGGTGTTCTGGTACTGTGGTACTTGTGTTTCCTGATACTGACGATACGGGGAGTCATAATGCCCAGCATAGTTCACATCCTGGTGAAGTGGAGTTGCATAATTTGCTGAGACAGGACTTATTTGGACCACGCGTTGCGAAGAGAAATTAGTATCTAGGTAGCTTTTTGCCTTCAGCCCACCACGGTACCTACCTATTACGGTAGGGCCGATATATACATGTATAGATTTATGTTCCTTTCTACCTATATCTTCTCTGTAAAATTTTGTGTGTCAAATAAATGTATTTTCTTTCTTTCTTTCTAATGTTGGATCAGGGCTATATAAATGACTATAAGCGTTAATTTATTAATAAGAATAGGTTCTATGATCTGAAATAATCATCTGTCATACATAATTCATCGACGTAACCTAAGATCTAATAGCACTGCAGTTTGTTCTATCGCACAAATAAATACATTTTCTTAAGGAGGGTCAGCATCGACGCATTAAACACTATATTTTTCCTGCAATCGCAACAGAAATATCTTTTTCACAGTTGATGTATTCACTCACAAATCAGTAGTAGCGTAGGAGGTAATCACGTGGAAACTATTCTCCATTGAAAAGCTTGAATTTTACGCAAAAAATGTCCTATGGAGATCTCCGCCAACCTGCCCAGTTTAAATTGACCTTACGAATTCTATGGAGACGTGAGATAGTAACTATAAAGTTGATCGAGAAGGGGAGTGTGGGAGGTCGTGATGTTGTGGTTTCAGGGACAACAGGGATGTGTTCATTCAACCATTATTTCCACGTGATTAGACGTGTCATAGCCAGCCTCGCAAAATTCTGATAATGCTGAATATATTTCTAAATATAGGTTTTCGGTTCTGTGTCACACGCAATGGAGATAGAACAGGAATGTTCGTGACGAAACAAAATAATAAATTCAATGGCTTATTTGTTTTGTACGTGATTTGATTGGTGGTATAATTTCTCGGCGTTATATTTCGAAAATTTTATTTGGTTTGTTCATGCGAAAAAATTATAATTTTCTTACAGTTCTAAAAATTATTACCAAACAAAACAACAGAGTCACACTATCGTATCGTTCTAATCCTACTCCAACTAATATTATAAACGTGAAAGTTTGTGAGGATGGATGTTTGTTACTCTTTCACGCAAAAACTACTGAACGGATTTTGATGAAACTTTACAGTAATATAGCTTATACATCAGAATAACACAGGCTACTTTTATCTCGGTACCACGCGAAGCCGTGGCCAGAAGCTAGTGTTACCATAAAAACGATCAAAAAAGGACCTTCAAAGATTGCGTGGTAAATAGAAGGTCCCAATCCCAATGCATGTATTGGACAGGGAGATTAACAAGCTATTTGGTGGTGGCAGCTTAAAACTAATGCCAGCTATTTATCATAGTAAATGGAAATATTGCGCAAAATTAAATCTATGAAATAATTTAGTGAATTTTTTTTATAGTACCAACTATGAGTTCTAAATTTTCATATTTAGATGTTTGTGACTAACACTAACAGCTTCATAACAGCCGAACCGATTTGAATGAAATTTGTTTGGCATAGTTCATGACGTATGAACATGTGTGTTATTTTAAGTCGCGAACTATGCTTAGCGACACGAACTGTTATTGCGATTATAAGCAACTAGCTGCGCCCCGCGGTTTCACCCGCGTAAGTTTCGATTCCGTTGGAATATCGGGATAAAAATTAACAGTAAAGTATTTTACTGCTACATAAATATCCTTGATGATAAAACTATTTATTTGAATAAGTATTAATACTACGATACGAATGTAACCAACATTAAAATGATGTACTACATCATTTTTATGTATCATCAATAGTTTTCTCAGCCCACGCCAAATAATGAATTTTATAGGCAAAATTTTGCCACTTTGGGTTACATTATTGCAATTTTCTTAAGGATCTCTATTTTTTGAAATAATTTTATAGCTTATGTTACTTCCTGATAATTTAGCTTTCATTTGGTGAAAAAATGGTTAAAATCGGTCCAACAGTTTCGGAGCCTATTCGATAAAAAACAAACAAAAAAATAGTTCCTCTTTATAATATTAGTATAGATAAGCATAAAAACATCTAAACTTTAACTTAGGATATGACTTTTAATATGAGCAGGATAGGACAGTAGGATTTGAGACTGGTAAAAATGCACCAATAAAAATATTAAACGATGAAAAAAATAAATCATAAATCTGAGTGAGCACAAAGTGCTGATTCACTTTAATAATTTTCAGGATGTTGAATGACACCCCTCTTGACACGATCAGGGCATTGAATGGGATATAAGGATTTGAGATAGATCCTTCCCTTCTGAACCACTCAAGATGGTACTCGTATCAATGAAGGTACCTATTGAAAATTTTATAACATGCATTCTGTGATCAACGATTTAATAACGACATACATACTAGCTGGGGTCCGAAAGAGTTCATCTGTACACGATGTTGTCTTATAGCTTATATATTTTTGTACAGAAGCGTTCCCAAAATACTGGCCGCATAACCACGCTTAAAGGCAATGCTAACGAACTGAAAGCTTCCGTTTGGTAGTGGTCTGGATCAGTTGAGCTATCTATAGATCTTTTGCAACGGTTTTTAGATAGCTAGCTGTTTCATTTGTATTGACTGTCTTAACCTACTTGTACATAGTTGTATGAATACATGTTTTTTAGTAAATCATAAATACTAATTAACCAGACCTGACCACACCCTTGATAAGCACACATCAACCGACAAAGTTGAACGTGCTAAACTTGGTAACTCGTTAAACTTTAAACTTGTAACTACAGGTGAAACGGGCGGTAACGGTTTGCATGTAGCAAAATTGTTAATTAACCGTTTCATATATTTATTAGAGTATAGCCCCGCGATTTGTCTGCGATAACTTTTTCCATACAAACTTCATCTTCCAAAGAGGATTCCTTCCAAGGATGGAAATGAATACTTTGGACTTATTTTATTGGTTGACTAATGCTCTTGCTCAATGAATGAGTTTATATTCTTTGATTTCCACCACACTAAATCTGAATGATAAATTATTTAAAAAAACAAGCAGAGTTGCCGCTTGATTCTTCTAGGCTTGGTCGCGTAAGGAAACGGCGTAAATTATTTTCAAATTATTTATTTACATTATCTTTAAGTTAACGCTTCTATATGATCCTTGGGAATTCAATGACTAAAAATCGATTGATTTTGACTTTGAATTTCGGAAAATCATTCAAAAACAATCAAAATTCAAATTTATCTTCCGAATCTCATGCCTCAAGGATTTACAGTTTAGAGCGAGAGGCTTATTTTATACGTGCAGAAAAGGCACGTATCTCGTATGCAAGTTGATCGTTTTCTCAGCGCTCTGTACATATAGAAGATTATTTGCGTTTGTATCAATGCAAATGCACTGATAAATTCCATACAAAAAAGTGAGATACAGGCGCAAAAAATAATGTTATATGCTTTACTATAGCTTATAAAGCGCTGCATATGTGCGTTCACTGCTCGTATTAAATCCGTCATATGCAAAAGGTCTAGGCTGAACGTTGATTATCAGTCAGTGATTTTATAATTCTACATTATTTCTGGTCCCTTGCAAGTCTCATAAGCTGCTTCATGGCTATGCTCAAGATGTCATTCGACCATTGGTGGTCAGCCTCTTGGTCGCCAAGCATCTCTTGGCCACTATTCAGTTATAGCAATCGTCTATCCGCCATTTTCACTTCTAGCCAAGTGTCTACATCAGCTTACGGTCCGTAACCTTTGTAAGTTGCTAAACTTCGACGTTGGGTTAGTGATCCAGAAATTATAAAGTAATACTTGTTCGCGGAGTTATACTAACTTCGCCACTGTATCAATACGTGTCTGGTCGAAATTCTGGAACTGAGACTTTAAGAACTAAATAACAATTAAAGCACTTAATATCTAATTAAAAAATCTAAAGGAAAGTACTTAATTTAAAAATCATTACTCAAAAATTTTATCGACTTATAGATCTTGTCATTTTTTCTCGCAACAACTAGAAAACACTTTTAAAAAGTTCCATAAATCATTTCTACATCACTGACTTTGTTTAGCAACTATTTTTAATGAGTGACTTTAAGTTAGGGTGTTAACAGTCAATAAAGAGATAATTACTGGGGGAGGTCGATGATCGATCATTATTATGAATAGGGAATTAACTAACTTTTATCTTAGGGGACAGTGTGTTTTTTATATAGACATAAGGTAGGCAATTTGTTTTATACAACTAATATGGCAGCCAAGCTTGTTGCCGAGGTTACCGTAACCTAAAGACGCTTGCAATACTCGCGCATTTTCGAACTTGACATAACAGCTGATGATGATGAAGTATAGGTACTTAATAGTAAAGAGTTAATATAATCAAGGCCGGCAAAATAATATTCTCTACAGTAAACTTGTCAATACCCAAAAAACTCAAAATTATTAAAAGGCTATCTTTCCATCTGCCTCCAGCGAGTCCTTGAGTATTTTGGTCACATATCCAGGAAAAGCAGTGACAATCTGGAAAGCTCGTCATCACTGGTAAAATCAAGGGGAAGAGACCAAGAGGCCGAAGCCCGTTGCGCTGGTCCGACCAGGGGCCATGAAGTCTTATAGCGATTTAGTTCAGGAAAAGATGTCACTTCCCGCATTGCAATTGAGGACGCTATGGAGTAGCTAAAGCTTTGTCATTCGCAAAGCGGGATTTGACGTCTTTGCCTGAATTGAATCGCAATAAGAGAATATGGTTAGGCTCCAGATCCGCACCACCCTTGACTCAAATCTCCACGAAGCCATGCAGTGCGCCAACAACAGATCACGGTGGCTCATCATCGTCGAAGAAAAACTCCACCGGGGAAGGGCTCACGCCCCTCTGTATTGAGGAATACGACGCGAGGAGGTAGGCAGTGAACAGTAGACTATATCAAATTAATGTTAGTTTACTGCCAATAAATCGTTTTTATTCATAGAAAAATCTGATCAATAAAAGGTAGAAATAAATCGACATTGCCAATAAAATGGCTATTTGATTACGGGTTCGTGTAGAGATTGCTATCCGTAGCGTTTTGTATGGAAATTAATTCATTCAATAGCGTTTCCATAGCGCGTTAGAAACTCTGCTAGTGCAAGTATCAATTTAACGTAAGGGAGTACGTTTTTACTTGTATATTTTAGCCTCGTCTGCACATAGCTTAGGCAAAGACTTAGGAGTGAATTACAAGTGGTTTTAAAAAATCTGTTGTTTAGATGCGGCTAAGTTTTTGATCAAGCTAAGTGATCAGTGATCACGCATAAGCATAGTTTAGACAGAATCAGCGTTGTCTGTCAATAGTGCCGATTATCTAGTACGTCAAACAAACTTAATTTAAACCGTTGCTCTCTTTTACTGATGTGTACGCTAGAATGAGATGGCAACACTGTACTTTGTTACAATGTTGTAATAGGGTACAATTTTGTACTCTGTTGTTAACTGTCAAATTAGTTTACGTGTCACTCGTGTTCGTGTTTGTAGTCTGCATACTTTGAAAGATTAGAGGTACATATATATGGAAAACTAAAATCTGACTTATTTGAAAGAACTAAAATTATTGCTAGTTAAAGAGAGCGATAGATAAAAGTTTAGTTGGTGTACAAGAGAATCGATACCACTATACCACCAACTATTTTATCCTACTACTATCATAAACATGAAAGTTTGTAAGGCTGGATGTTTGTTACTCTTTCACGCAAAAACTACTAAACGGATTTTAATAAAACTTTACAGTAATATAGCTTATACATCAGAATAACACATAGACTACTTATTATCAGGGTACCAAGTGGGCGAAGCCGTGGGCAGAAGCTAGTAATAGATATTGATAATAATCGATCTCTTGAATAAACCATATAAAACGATCCATGAATATGAATCTCACTCAACCCTTTACGCAAGAGGGGTCCGTAAGACCGAAGAAACTATGTTTGATATATGGCGGAATTAATACCCACTTAGATTAAGCCTACTTGGGAATCTATTGTGACGTAAACGCTTAAGTTTGGGGTAACAATGGAGTGACAATGTAAGACATATCATACTTACATACATAGAACTGGTGATTCAATTTAAACGGGTATTGTTTGTGACCATAAAGATGTCTGAATAGTACCTACCTCATATTGTGAAACGGGAATTTCACGTAC
Source organism: Perizoma flavofasciatum (assembly GCA_958496245.1). Lineage (NCBI taxonomy): Eukaryota > Metazoa > Arthropoda > Insecta > Lepidoptera > Geometridae > Perizoma > Perizoma flavofasciatum. The sequence continues at coordinate 2,172,646 of OY292425.1, read as the reverse complement.
CGTACTATCAGTGTAGACACCGACTAAGTTTGATGAAAACTCTGGGAGTGAGTCGATGCTCAGTCGGTACCTTCACTCGTACGATATGTGAAAATTCTCGTTTCACAATACGAATGATCAAATTCACGATAGTACCGAACTGATAATATCACTGTATCAGGGTATGAAAGATTCTCAAAGGGTGACCTCGAACTGGATGACGTAGTGCAGGCCCCCCACAAAGACTAAACTAACAGGTTGTGGAAATTCTTTGGACGGAGGTGGTTCAAGATCGTTCGTCATAACACTGTTAAGAGGCCTTATGTCCAGCTATAGACTTTTATAGGCTGATGATGATGATGAGGTTAAATTCACTTAATAGGCAATAATGACTAAAGAGTTATACTGATGATGTCTTACATCTCTTATTATCCTTTCCATCCAAAGGTTGTCTGGAAGAGATCTCTTCTAAGCGATAAGACATTGTACTTTCTTTAGAATAAGATTTTATTATTATGTTATTTACTGTCGCGGCAGACCCAGATTAAGATGGCGGGACGAGCTTGACTCGTTTGAGAAGGATTGGTTCTTATTAGCACTAGACTATAGTGGAAGGGCGATAGGGAGGGCACTGCCCTGCAATAATAATAAGAATTATTATTATTATGTTATTTTCTTAAGGTGTACAATAAAGTATTTTCATTCATTCATACATACATAAAAAAATGATGTAATCGTCAATAAATAACATTCTTTTGCTTCATCTTTATTGCACACGAACAATTACATAAGGACTTAATGCTATACAGCATTTGCTACCAGTTGTCCATAGCAGTTGGAAATAGAGATACAAGTACTAAACTAAATTACTAACTATAAGAAATGACATAGAAACATAAACGTATTAACTAATGTGTCTAACCATAGGGATGATGTATACTTATCTATACTAATATTATAAAGAGGATTTTTTTTGTTTGTTTGTATCGAATAGGCTCCGAAACTACAGGACCGATTTTAACCATTTTTTCACTAATAGAAAGCTAAATTATTAGGAAGTAACATAAGCTATAATTTTTTTCAAAAAAATTAGAGATCCTTAAGGAAATTGCAATAATGTAACCCAAAGTAGCAAAATTTTGCCTATAAAATTCATTATTTGGCATGCGCTGAGAAAACTATTAATGATACATAAAAATTAGATACTACTTGATTAAAGTACTCATTATTACCTACAAAAAAATCTTTGAGGGAATAAATCTAACTATCATAGTTAAGTCACAATAGCGGCTTTTGTGTTCTAAAATTTAATTAAATCGCCGATAGATTGGTTACATTCGTATTATAATAAATAGTTTTATCATCAAGGGTATTTATAAAGTATTTTCATTCATTCATACATACATAAAAAAATGATTATAAATTATCAGGAATTAACATAGGCTATAATTTATTTTCAAAAAAATAGAGATCCTTAAGGAAATTGCAATAATGTAACCCAAAGTAGCAAAATTTTGCCTATAAAATTCATTATTTGGCATGCGCTGAGAAAACTATTAATGATACATAAAAATTAGATACTACTTGATTAAAGTACTCATTATTACCTACAAAAAAATCCTCGAGGGTATAAATCTAACTATCATAGTTAAATCACAATAGCAGCTTTTGTGTTCTAAAATTTAATTAAATCGCCGATAGATTGGTTACATTCGTATTATATTAAATAGTTTTATCATCAAGGGTATTTATGTAGCAGTAAAATACTTTTTCAGATTCATTTGAATCGGACATTTAATTTCGAAGTTATCACGAGTATAAAATCGAAACTTACTGCGGGTGGAACCGCGGGGAGCAGCTGGTATGAAATAAAGTAATATTATATGAAATACAAATTTAAAGTTATATTTCTTTTCCACGATAAAACAATCGGATAATCTATCAAAACACTGCAGAGTCTGCTAAATACTAAATAATAGCCAGCCCATACCTCTCTCTCGATTCATTAAGCCGTCCACAGCAGACCGTTAATGCCGACACTATTATTTATTCTATGACATTGCTGCCAATAATGCCCGTATCTCAAGAATTAATACCGCGCTGTTCCTAAATCGAATGTGCTGGGCCGGAAATACCCCTTCGGCTGGCGAAGGGTTACCGATGTTGTGTTTACGCTTGGTAATTAGTAGATATTCCTATGGATTGTGTATTGCAAATATACAATGCCGTATATTTAGAATAATAGTATTATTATGGTAAATAATAGTTGACCATGTGCTGAATGTAATGTTTGGACGTGCCTCTGATATCACCTTAGTTGGTATCCTTAATCATCTACTGACTGAGTATGTATCTGAGGATGTTTATCATGGGGAATACAGTCGTGAGCATGTTTTTTTTTATTAGTATAATAACCCGGCTGCTTTTCTACATGTTCAGTAAGGTTATTTTAATCCAAAGCTAAAACACGATTTGAAATGCATTATCGAAAAAAATAATTATTTTATATAAAACTAGCTTCTGCCCGCGGCTTCGCTCGCTAAAAAGATACCAGCATAAAAAGTAGCCTATGTGTTAATGTGATTTATAAGCTATATTACTGTAAATTTTAATCAAATCCGCTCAGTAGTTTTTGCGTGAAAGAGTAACAATTATCCGTCCTTACAAACTTTCACGTTTATAATAGTAATAGGATATAACATACTCGTTACAATGCCTTCTAATGTTTGGTTCTGTAACAACCATAAAGACTACTCTGATTTCATTACGTTTTTATATTTCAATAAAATATTCAATATTTCAATATGTTTATACTAAAATAAACACAACTTCAGATATCTTCGATCAGGTGCCGCTGCAATAATAGATCTTTCCAGGAGCAAGTTATTTTATAGTTTTTATGGTTTACGATACCATAAAAAAACATCCGATAAAACTGTCAGTGAAATGTTTATGCAGTTAAAAAATAATCGCTACATTGTTTAGTGCACCGCGGGTAAATATCTTTCGCAAAAATCGAGGTTTCAAAATCGAGGAGGATTTGTGAATAGTACAAACCTCGATTTTTAGGAACTTAAGTCAGGAAAAATAAATTTTAGAAATGTTCTTTGTTTGAGTTTATCTGTCTTATAGAGGTACACCACTGTGGAATCGACTTTCAGACAACTCCAGGTTTAGCATTGGAAAACAAATAATGTTAAAGAGACTAATCTTTGGAAACTTAAGGAGTCACTTCAAGATTCAGACAAGACACACTTAAATGTCACGCGACCGATAACAGTGCGACAGTCGAAACTCTTATCGATATCACATGAAAGCCTCCACTTAATCAGTCTCTCAAAAACTGTATCAACAGCAGCACATAATGACATTCCTCAATACAAATAAAGGGAATAAACGAAAATTCAAAAAATACATATCAGATACCTGCAGTACCAAAACATTGAAGAAGAGGTTGCCTATTTTGGAATGGTTGCCAAAGTACAACACGGATTGTTTTATTCAAGACATAATCGCAGGAATCACCGTTGGACTGACGGCCATACCACAAGGAATCGCCTATGCTGTCGTAGCTGGCTTACCACCTGAACACGGATTGTACGCTTCTCTTACATCTGGAATCATCTACGTTTTCTTCGGCAGTTGCTATAATGTGACAGTTGGACCCACAGCAATTATTGCTGCTATGACGGCAAGATACGTCTCCAACTACTCACCAGACTTTGCTATATTGGCGGCCTTTTTATCCGGAGTCATGATTCTAATAATGGGTGTGCTTAACCTGGGTTTCCTCGTGGAGTTCATATCGATGCCTGTCATCAGCGGATTCACAACTGCTGCAGCCTTGCAAATTGCCGCGTCACAGTTGAAGTCACTGTTTGGACTGAGTGGATCATCTGGTGATTACTTTGCTGAATCAGTGTACAATTTTTTTACTAACATAACTACAGCTAAACCATGGGAACCAGTGCTTGGATTCGGTACTATGGTAATGCTGATTTTACTACAAAAGATGGGGCAAGGTTGTGACCGCACCGATGGGTTCTTAAAAAAGATTCGGTGGTTTATCTCCTTGTCCAGAAACGCTGTTGTGGTCATTATAGGTATGTTGATAGCCTATGTGTCAAATGTGATGACTGATTCAGAACCTTTGAGTTTAATTGGTGATATTGGAGGTGGATTACCAAAATTCAGTTGGCCTCCATTTACCACTGTTGTCGGAAACGAAACCTACTTGTTCGCTGATATGATGAATGTATTGGGACCACAGTCAGTCGCTCTACCGTTGGTAGCTATCCTAGAATCAGTGGCGATTGCCAAAGCTTTTGCTGATGGAGCAACAGTGGATGCCACTCAGGAAATGATTGCTCTCGGCTTATGCAATATCATCGGATCCTTCGCACAGAGCATGCCCATTACTGGTTCTTTTACAAGAACTGCATTGAATCACGTTTCTGGAGTAAAAACCCCCGCTGGAGGAATCACAAAAGTTCTTCTCATCACCATTGCTGTGACTTCATTGACTTCAACATTTTACTACATACCTAAAGTATCTTTAGCTGGATTGATCATCATAGCCATGTTCTCTATGCTCGACTATGCTATACTGGGGAGGCTTTGGAAGAACAGCAAGCGAGAGTTCTTCGTTCTAGTAGTCACAATGGTTGTTTGTCTATTTGCGGGTCTTGAATATGGTATCGTGACTGGAATAGTTTTAGAAGCAGCCATGCTTTTGTATAAAGTAGCTAGACCACCAGTTGAAGTTAGTATCACGAAATGTCAGAAAGCTGATCTAATGCTTGTACCTCTATCAGATAGTGTATCATACTGTGCTGCTGAGCATGTTAGACGAGTGGTTCTAAAAGCATCTTTGCATACTCTCGATGAAACTTTGATCATTATTGACGGCACACGACTAAAAAACATGGACTTCACAGTAGCGTCAAACCTGATGTCTGTAGTCAAAGATTTAGAGAAGAAGTCGCATCAGATTCAGTTTATGAACTTCAGCTCACAGTTGAAGAGTCTTTGCATTGATATAGATCCTAAGTCGGAAAGCAAATTTGTCAATGCCGCGAACGCCGTAGATATATCTGAACAATTGACGAAAAATGTGTAGATAATATTTCAGTGTGTTTATTTTTCCGCAAATGAACTAATGTTGTTTTGATTTTGCACAGTAGGAAACAGCTTTTATCTCGATTTTCAGTAAAATGATATCACGAGAAATCTGAAGTGACTCAAGATAAGATAATGTAAAGTTGAGATTGAAGTTGTACGATAGTGATTATCTTTAACGTTTGATCATGATGAGTATAAATCATTAGGAATGATCAATTCTATACAGATAAGTAATGGCAGGTCAAGCAGGAAGAAATTGTTTTTTTTTTCGCTATAAGTATGTTACAATTAAAAATTAAATATCTGAAATATTTTAAGATTTTTCTTCTTTACTCACTTTCGCTTCATCTACAAATTCACATAGGATGAAAAAATACATTTGGCACTAACAGCATCTTACAATGTAAAGACAAGACATACCTACTTTAAAAAATCGCTTTTCATGAATGAATGAATGAATGAAAATACTTTATTGTACACCTTAAACAAAAAACATAATAACAAAATATTATACTAGAGAAGGTTGTCTGGAAGAGATCGCTTCTAAGCGATAAGACCGCCCATTGTACTATTACAATGGGCGGTCTTATCGCTTAGAAGCGATCTCTTCCAGACAACCTTTGGATGGAGAGGATAGTAAGAGATTGTGAGAGTGGCGGGGGTGTACATAAAATAAAAACAAAAGAATATTAACTACACAATACAATAAATATTATATGTATAGTAAATATGTTAAGATACATACCTACAGATTTACTACAAATATACATATATAAAAACACATACACATTATAATACGTCGGTAAAAGAGCAAGACAAGACTCTGCGATACTATGATGTTTCTGTCAGATAAAAGCTTCACACGAGGTTATTTTTCAGAAAATGAACTAATGTTGTTTTGATTTTGCAAAGTAGGAAACAGCGTTTATCTCGATTTTCAAGAAAATGATATAACTGCACGTGAAATCTGAAGTGTCTCAAGATAAGATAATGTAAAGTTGAGATGGAAGTTGTACGATAGTGATTATCTTCAACGTTTGATCATGATGAATATAAATTACTTGGACAATTTTATACAGTAGTGACTGACCTGTCAGTATGTTGTATACGTTACAATTAAAAATAAAATATCTGAAACATTTTAAGATTTTTCTTCTTTACTCACTTTATCTTATATACAAATTCATGTAGGATGAAAAATACAATAAGCACTAACAGCATCTTACAATGCAAAGATAAGACATACCTACTTTAAAAATTCACTTTTCATTTTGCAGATTGCTTGAAAATTTCAATTTTGTGCGGTTGCCAAGCAAATCACAAAAATAAATTTACGACAAATGTATTAGCTTCAGAGATAGACAGACAGAGATAGTAAACATTGTGTGTTTTGTATTCAAGACGTCTACTGTCTTCTAAAAATTGCAAAATTGCTTGGAATTAAACCAAAAAAAAAAAAATTATAAAACATTGTTAAGTTAGTGTAGTGAAGTCATTTAAATACTAATATACGTTACAAATTAATGTTTGTGATAAATGTTTCATTAGCTTTATCATCAACCATTAGCTCGAAGTTAACTCTGCTGCTATCGGTGATGTTTTTTTTCAACATCATGATCTAACACGTGAACTTTTAAACGTTCTTAAATGGTATAGCAAAATATAGTTTGGAAACCGGCTTGCCCTAGAACTTAAAATCGAAAACATGTGCCATCGGTTAGTGTTCCAATAAGCGGCAATGAGCCAAGTATTTGCAAAACACGGGCATATGCTAAATGTAATGTTTGGACGTGACTCTAAATACCCCCTACTTAGTAATCTCAAAGATCAACACACTGAGTATGTATCTGAAGATGTTTATCAAGTGGAAAACAATGGGTTATTTTTTGTAGATATTAGAGGTATACTTTAATTCCTGACTTGGTCGCGGAAGAATATGCAATAAAATTTATCGCTATCGTAAAGATATTCATAAATAAATGAATTTTGACTTTGACTTTAAAGAACAAATTCAAAGTCGAAGCATATTCAAAGAACATTTAATTCCAAATTGGACAGCCATGAGCATGTTCTCGTGGGTTTGTTCAATCACATAAAATCCTTGTATGCTGCTGCGTAAAAATTAATTCCCAGCCATCAATTATATACAAAGAGCATATTCTGCCAAAACTACACTTTTTAATACATTCAAAGTTACGAGTTTTATTATTGTTCCCATTTAGCCTTGACTTTGCCAAAATCAGTGTCTAGACACGAAACGGGCGTCCTGGTATAAATTATTTAAATTACAGGAATATTTAGTATGAGCTTAAAGGCGCTTGAACGTATGAAAAGATTTATGAGAACCCAAGTTAATAAATCAGTAAAATCTGGGAACGCAATTTGTAGTTTTCGCGGTTTATACCTGTATTTTTACAAACAAGTTTAGGTAAAATTTGTAATTTTCTCCTATGACAATTTCTTAGGAGCTTAAATATTTCTGAACCAAATTGGATATTCACTGATAAGTTACGCCGTGACTTTCCTTCAGTTAGTATCTTCTCTACACTTGAAAATAAGGGAATAAGAACGTTTCTTAATCGCGTACAAAACACCGACTCGACAACGCCTTCAATCGGTTAGTGTTCCCGACATCAAACTACTAAAGTTGGCCATTACTTTTCCACGCCTGGCACCCTCTTGCCAATGGTGCACTAAATCATAACCTCCCTCTGTTTTGCCGGTGTCAGATAAAAATAACCGCCTTTGTTTTTATCACGGGCAAGTTGAATGGAGGAAAAATTTGAGAAATTCTGTTAAAAGTCGTGCAACCGAAATGGATGGATACATATCACTGAAGAATGTTACAATTCTTAATCTACCTGCGCGCACCTCTAGCGGTCTAATTTCGGAATGCCCTTTCTTGCACTCCTAGACATCAAAATAAACCTACCCTCCAAAACCACGTCCGAGGGACTTATGGCTATAATTATCTTGATGAATTAAGCTGGCTGACATTGGTAAGTAAGAGAAAGTGTCACACAACGATTTCATTTATTCATTATATTTCATTTTATTTATTTAGAAGATAGCTAAAACATGAACAACATGGCCCTATAAACTACACAAAGCTTGTGCTTTGTGCGCGGCATAAAAAAAATGTCTACGCACAAAACACCGGTGTTAAAAGGTGATAGATATTTCAATAGCGTTATGCTCTATTCACAGAACTCATTTTGATACAGTTTGATACAGTGCACAAAAAGTCTTTGATCTATTTCCTTTCATTCAAAAAACAAATAGATTTCAGCATGTGCTGAAACAAACGTATTCTTAATTGACTCGTGGGGCATAAGCTTTAACCAAACAACAGGGGTCCAACCAGTGAAGGCACATACAACGTGAAGCGGTATGTCACCTCGCACAAAAGGTGCCCGTGTCAAAAGGTATGGAGCGGCGCCGGGTGCCGTTTGTATTGGCGACGCGTCAATCAATGTTTCCGCAGTTACACGGGGCATGGTAAGGATTGAGGTGGTAATTCACTATCCCAAAACTCCTAAAGTTGTTTTCAAGATTTTTTGCACAGACACAAAAACAATCCCTATCGGGGGATTTCCGGGATAATCAAAAACAAAATAAATAGACGTTTGAAGAATAATAATTATTCTCATATTATTATGTTTGTGACAAATTTGACTTCTATATGGTTGGGTGTTTTTAGATAAACAATAAAAACAGCATAAAAAGATTTCCAAATGAAAGATGATACATCTCTAGCAGTGCTTTATTACAATTGGCTTATCTGACCATCCAGGTTCCTTAATAAAATTACACTTCTTATTTGTAGTTTGCCTGCTACGCTGCTACGAAAATGTATTCGTAGTTTGCTAGGCAATGTAGGTATGAGCCTACGTATTTGTTTTTTCGCTACTACCAGCGATTATAATATTTTCATAGCTCCATGCTCTCGATTTCCTCGACAAAGCGGCGGCGGCGCCCACACCGACGCGGTGCGAAAACTGAAAAGCGGCGGAACACACTCATAGTCTATGTAACACTATATCACGGAACTCTACTCGGCTACCTTGACATTTTCAATTTGCTCCGTCCACGTGAGCTTTTGATTTTGCAATTTCGTCAGCACAGTTCATTATTTTCCAAATCTCGTATGTTTGTACAGCTTTTTATTTTTAAGTGTTTGATTTATTTTATATTTAAAAATGACTACTGAACATTTTGTTTATTTATTATTAGGATGCACAGGTATAAACACACCTAAAAAAAACTTATATTTCACGTACATAAAAAAAACTATTGCTGGAAATATCCTAGTTATCCAGTTTTAATAAGGCACCACAGAATGCACTTATTTTACATTAACTATTTAATATTTTTATTAACCTTAAATCATTAAATTGTTTGCCCTATGTTTATGTTTGTAGCGATTTTTATAGTGGTAAAGTCAAATTAGTAATAATTATTCATTGAAATTACAATGACCATTTTAAAATCGTCAACTTAATATGAACTAGTTGCTGAAAATGTGTATACACTTATTACATTTACGCCGATTTTTCGAAAAATCAAGCAACAAACTAGTTTTTTTTTTATTTGGCAAGGTTGAATAAAAACAGTGACCAAAAACAGTGGTCAAGTTCGAGAAGACGCCAGTCAAAAACAGATACAAAATAATGTACAATTTTGCATGTTATTCTTTCAATTTCAGAATCTTCCAGAAGCTCTCCCAACCTTGCAATAATCGATCACATCCTATCGTTTCCGACCGAGACACGAAGGCGCCTAATTCAGTTGGCTTTCACTTTGCAAACTTATAATAAATCATAGTTTCACGGTGATGCCACTCTGCTAATCGTTAGTTCGCCGTGCCACTAGTTCCCTGTTGGTCACCCTGATTTAAATCAATTACTACTTATAATTATCAATGTTGGCGGTATCAGTAAGAGGAAGAGATTGAGGGCGCCACGCAGAAGTTCCTTTTGCACACTTTGCTGGGAGTTGGTCGACCCCGATAGCGCGGCGAGCTGCGACGTAAGTCTGATTCCCGCTGCGGGACAAATAATTGTATGTTTTGCAGATATATGTTTCGGGTCTGGGTATTGTGGTACCACGTTACTCGTTGTTCCTGATGCCCACGACAGGTAATCCTATTATGGGATTAGGACTAAGGTTGGTTCTAGTTTTAGTTTAATTTTAGAAGTACATCTATTACTTCATACTTTCAGTACGGCAATAACACTGTCATTCTTTTAAATAGTTTTCTTCATCCTAAGGTCTGGAGATAATCTCTGTCAGCGATAAGATCGCCCATTGTGCATTTCTTTTGTTTTTTTTGTTCTTTTATTATGTTTCTGTGTTTGTACTATAAATTGGTGTTATGCACATTAAAGAGTTTATCTATCTATCTATCTATATTATAATGTGTTACAAAGTGGCAGTTACTATTTTTCATCATCCCGTTCATGTGTTGGTCTAGTGAGCGTTACCCCGACTTCCGATCCGGAGGTCATGGGTTCGAACCTGGTCGAGCATCTATGAATTTTTTTACTCGAAAAATGTATATGCTCATTAAAACGTGCTCGAAACGGTGTAGAAATACATGTGACAGAACCGGCATGCCTTAGAAAAACTATAAGACATGTGCCAACGATTAGTGTTCCAATAAGCGACGATAAGATGCGTAGAATTCTAACTACTAACAAAACACGGGTATGTGCCAATTGTTATGTTTGACGTGCCTTTGACTACCCCCTATTTGGTATCCTCAAAAATCTACGCACTGAGCATGTCTCTGAGGATATTCATTATGGGGCCATACAGTCGTGAGCGTGTTTATTCTTTGTATTTTCTTCATAGGTCATGAAGCCCGTCTGCAGTGGATGCAGACGTTGAAAATCCTACTTACTATTTATAAACGTGAAAGTTTGTGAGGATGTATGTTTGTTACTGTTTCACGCAAAAACTACTGAACGGATTTTGATGAAATTTTACAGTAACATAGCTTATATATCAGAATAACACATAGGCTACCACGGGTACCACGCGGGCGAAGCCGTAGGCAGAAGCTAGTAATCAACAATGGATGCATACAGACTAGATGATGGAGAAAAGACGAAAAAGGGCATCAATTTTTACGCCATACTTTCCGGACCCTAGAGAGTCTCATTCATGGCTACGCTGATGATGTCGTTCGATCACGGAGCCAATACTTTTTTCACAAAAATATAAAATAATTCAGTTTTTTCTGCATGAAGTCAGTGATAACCATAGCCTGGTTATGTCCTCCATGTGACGTCACATCCGGTTGAGTTACGAGCCATCGCATATCCGGTGCACGGTGCGTCGATAATGGACCACCTTGCGTTTTATGGCCGCCATTCTCATTATTTATCGTTAACGCCTCGTGTCAGGCTATAAGCCAGATATTAGCCTTTTTTAAAACCTAGAACTTGTAAAATGGAACTTTGATGACCATATTAGATAACTACAAAAAATCTTACAAAAGTTTATTCATCTTATACAAAAACTAGCTGCGCCCCGCGATTTCACCCGCGTAAGTTAAGATTCCTCGGGAATATCGGGATAAGAAGTAACAGTAAAGTATTTTACTGCTACATAAATACCCTTGATGATAAAACTATTTATTTGAATAAGAATTGATACTACGATACGAATGTAACCAACATTTGTCTCTACCGGCAATCTAATTAAATTGAAGAACATAAAAGCTGCTATTGTGACTTAACTATGATAGTGAGATATATTACCTCGAAGACTTTTTTATAGGTATTAATGAGTACTTTAATCATTTAATACATCATTTTTATGTATCATCAATAGTTTTCTCAGCGCACGCCAAATAATGAATTTTATAGGTAAAATTTTGCTACTTTGGATTACATTATTGAAATTATCATAAGGTTCTATATTTTTTAAAATAAATTATTGCATATGTTACTTCCTGATAATTTAGCTTTCTATTGGTGAAAAACGGTTAAAATCGGTCCAGTAGTTTCGGAGCCTATTCGTTAAAAATAAACACACAAACAAACTAAAAAATCTTTCCTCTTTATAATATTAGTATAGACTAGAAAAACCTCGCAGCTCAGACTGCATGGATTATTTTTTTGAAAAAATGTTCGCGAATTTTCTAATATTTTCTCAATAATTTCATATCAAATCTTATATACGAGTATTATGTCATAGTTTGAACATCCTATCCAATATAATCCTACTATTATTATAAACGCGAACGATTATGAGGATGGATGTATGTTTGTTACTCTTTCACGCAAAAACTACTGAACGGATTTTGATGACGCTTTACAGTAATAAAGCTTATACATCAGAAAAACATACAGGCTGCTTTTCATCCGGGTGCAACGCGGACGAAGCCGTGGGCAGATACTAGTAAAACATATGCCTGTCGGCGTTAGGCTGCGGCAAATATTCGTGTCTTACTGGCATTTTTTCATCGAAATTTGCCACTAAGACAAGCTTACGTAAGTCTTTGCCTGAGCTTAGTGGCAGATGTACTCTACCTTACAAACTTCAGGTCTCTAGAACTTATAATTTTAACCCAAAAACTACTTATAATTATAAGTGTGGTGATTGGCAGCGTTTGAGTAAATCAGAGCTAGAATTTTATTATTATCACTGACGATAATACGGATACGTTTAAAAAAAGCTGCAAAAGGGGTTTACTCGTAAATAGATTGTAGGTTGCAGTTTTTTTCACATCACGGCCTGTCCCTCTTCAATATTTCAAACATCAAACCATTAGTTATCTATCGGCGCCTCTCAGTCGGATAGAAGGCATTCTACCCCCATTTTTTATGCACCCCGCGATGCACGCTCGCAGCTTGATCCCGAATTATTGAGGGGGTTAAATTGACGTTTTATGAAACAACCAGACAAGTGATATGGAATAGAAAATTGGAAAGTTTTTGCGAGGAAATATGACACTTTTACTGTCAGTTTCACGATATAGGTGAGCACTTCGATTCATGAAAGTTTGATGACATTTTGTGACGTCACAAAACATGACACGACAACTCTGGAGATTAAAGTGTCATGGCCCGGTCAAACTGACGCCGCGGTGGCAAAGGCGGTGGCGGTAGCAACCAGTACATTCACGCGGACTTTGACAACCACATGACAACCAATTTCCTTTGACCACCACCGCTACTCCTTATACTTTTAGCTGAATGAATGAATTAAAATACTTAATTGTACACCATAAGAAAGTGTAGTGCACGGAAGGAGAAAGTCGCAACCACTCACCCTGATGAAGACTCTCGGAATGAGTCGAAACTTAGTCGGTGCCTTCACCGATAGTGCAGTACGTGAAAAATTCCCGTTTTTACAATATGAATAACCATAAGAAAAATAAACACTTACAACTTAAAGTACAATGGGCGGTTTTATCGCTTAGAAGCAATCTCTTTCTTTGAAGCTAGGTGACCCACCGTTCTATTTCCATGATAAGACAGCGGATTCTAGCAAATTGAACACTTTATAGTATTTGAGCAGTTAAAAGCTTAAAGGTTTCATCCTTATATGGCTTGGAATCAGTGAAGCGGTTCCAATTTCGCTGTAGTTTTTGGTGTCGATGGTATGGTACCATGTACATTAAAACCGGTAGCCACCTTTACCTACAGGGATTTAATTGTGAAAGCTTGTGACTCAATTTATTTCTTATAAGATGGTCTATAGATTGTTCAAGGAAAATGACATATTTGCTTCAGATCCTGATATATCTGTCGTTCGCTAAGTGTATTGACGGAAATAGCTATAACTCAACCACTTTGGAGATTGCGGCATGGTGGCGCCACTTGTCTTGTTTAGACAAGTGGCTGTTGATAGCAACATAGTAAATACAAATTACATGAAAATAATTATAGGGAGAACGGAGATTTCAGACGGTTCTTTCAGACGGTTGCAGTCTTTTTGTTGCAAATATGTGGGGCTCTTTGATGATATTTGAATATAAAAATCTACAGGGTTAATTTGATATCTCCTGACACTTTTAATATAGGTTCCTTCGCGTATTCAAAACTATTTTGGTTGACTGGTCGAAGCGACGCGTGACCAGAGAGCTGACTCTTATCTGGGTCAACGCAGATTGCCATTCAGCTTGGCAATGCAGCCAGCATTTTGGGAACGCTTCCGTCTGGTATTGATCTGGATCAGTTGAGCTATCTATAGATCGGTTGCATTGGTATTTAGATAGCTAGCTGTTTCTTCTATTTTTTTTGTATAAACTGTTGTATTGAAAAAAATCAATTAAACCTTTTTTTATATAAACTGGTAGAATTAAAAGACAACAAAGTGGTTTTAGCCACGTAGCTACTCGCAGATACTTGTTCTGAAGCTTAGAAGAGATGTGCGCTTATAAGCTAATTTTAAAAATTAGGTATAGTAAGCTTGCACTTGCCCCACTTTTAGGGGTACCGGTTGCCTACGCCAAATTAAACAGACTAATCTTTTAATCATAATATCAGCATAAAACCTTGAGTTTTCTCTAAAAAAAAATCACGATTGGCCTTTGAAAATTGGAAAATTATATATTAAGTTGATGGAATAGGATAAGGAAGGTTAGTTTGTAATAAATAAATGATTGCCTGGAAGAGATCACTGTCAGCGATTGTAGGACTATTATCCCCACATTATTTTTTAAAGTGTTTTTTCACATTGAATCCTCGATGGTAATTATTTATTAAATTTACGTAAACCACAGTAAGAAAAGGTGATTTTTGTTAATTTATAAGTCGATAGCGGCCTGACTCGAAACTGTTTATCCAAGTTTCAGAGTTACGGCTGAAGGTCCTGTATTTATAGACTCCCAACCCTTTCATAGGTTCATGAATCTAAACTATGGCTTCCCTATAATCTCCCTCTGCGAATAGGCGCCTCCATAAACCATGGGGCGACGACAAAAGCACCTACTTAATTCGCATGCGCGTAACGGAAGTCTTCTGACCGGAAACATAGAACAGTACACCAGATAGAACAACTTTTCAGTCAGAACTACTTCGAAAAAAACCAAACGTTTTATAATCAAAAAAAATATTGTAATGGGGTATGGAAAAACGGATTAGTTGCAGATCGTTCGTCGTCATTTTGGAGTAAAAAACAAGTTGCAGTACGTGCAATCTGCTACGCGGCGAAAAAAATACCTAAACCTTTTGTTGTATTTCGTGCGTCGAGTAAATTTATAATTATGTACAACTAAGTTTTACCATAGAGCAGCAAAACTTTTAGAACTCTCATTATAATTATTAGAGGTACCTATCATAATTCGTTCTACATTTGAGGGATTCAATAAAAAACTAGAATTTGTGTAAACAAAATGTATATATTTGAAATAGATATGTATATGTTACATTGTTTTCCTTATGATAACAAGTAAGGTAAATTTCCTGACTTAAATACTTTGATTTATTTGCAACCATCACTTTCCATCTCTGTGCTACTTGCGACTACTAATGTAAACTAAATATCAATTAAAAATTAAACACGCTCACAACTGTCCCCAGCATGCATTTGAGGGGGTTGTCCTGCTGTTTCAGAAGTTTTGTTACACATTATTAGTATATCTGTTTTATATCTATCTATACAGAATGATTTAAATATCATCGAAAAATTTTGCTATGAGATTTTGGAGACGGTAAAACGACTTTGCTAGATTTCGATAAAGTTCATTATTACTTAAAATAGCAGCACCATTAGCAGTAGCAACAACACAGATCTTTGAACATAAATATTGTTAGTCTCTTTCTTCTCTCTCTTTTCTTTCTTTTCTTGTCTCTTTCTGACGGAAAGAGATATATAAGTACTAGCCTCTGTCCACGCCTTCGCCCGCGTGGTATCCACATAAAAAGTAACATATCGTCGGCTAGCTAACAACACCGCTCAAGTCGAAATTTTGCAGTTTTGACATTTTTATGCCATTGGATAGATCTTTTCACGGCACTTCTGTTCACCAACACGAACATTGCATTTCAACCAATCACAGTTTTAATTTCAGTGTTAGCGATTTCAATTCTGTGGACTTGTGCGGAGTTGATAAAACAGTTTTTTGGTTTCCTGAAAAGTTAGGAAAAACGATTTACGCGGTGTTGTTAGCTAGCCGACGATATGTATTATGCTGATGTACAAGCTATATACTGTAAAGTTATATCAAAATCCGTTTATTAGTTTTTGCGTGTTAGAGTAACAAACATCCATCCTCTCAAACTTTCCCGTTTATAATAGTAGAAGGATTTATGTCCTAGTACCTACTCATGCTAAGTCTGCTGGGAATATCCAACCGCTTTTCAACAGGAGTGCCGTATACTAGTTTATCACCTTGTTGGTATAAAACATACTGAGCGCAAAGTTTCGACGTCCGAATCATTTTGAACATGGCGCTATTCTGCATTTTTCCTACCCTACCGTCAGGGAGATTCGGGCGGGCGGCGCCCTGCTTGCTTCCGGGGCGCATTTGCATATGCATAGCTACTACAATTTGTCAGAAGCTCTCAATGATGACTCCATTGCATAGTAAACTTACAGTGAATGACAGGTTTGTTTTTTAATATCTTTTTGGATTGTAAACTATTTTGACTAAGCAATAATAAGCTAAAAGATCTGACATTATATAGGTATGTTATATTATTATTATTATTATATTTAATCACTTTCTTTGACAATGCCCCTATACAGCAGAACCATTCCATAATAATTATTGACATTTAACCCAATAATTTTAACATTATGTACTTGACAATGCCCCTTTACAGCAGCAAATATTATTTATTATTACTTGTTAATTATTATTTTTTGTTTAACTTATTATTGTACCAACATTTTTTTTTTTTTTTTTGACAATGCCCCTTTACAGCAGTAATTAATTATAATTATGTAAACATTCATAGGTATGTAAGTAAAATACTTGCCTGTTTCTAGCACCATTCTAAGTAGTAAGTTTCGACGTAACCAAGTGTATTCTATGTTCCCATGGTTAAAAATAAATGAGTATGAGTATGAGTATGAGTATGAGTATATGGGACGAAAATTCATGCATGGGTTGCGACGATTTGTCTCCTTTAATTCCATTACTCTTGCATAAAGGATGAGCTTAAAAAATCCATTCAAATAACAACAATACAATCTGTTTTTAGAAAAATGTCCCATGTTACAAAATAATACCCTTGTTACTACTGATAGTAAGACTGCTAGTACAAAGACTACGCGTGTTACTACTGGTAGTTACACCGGTAATGAAGGGATTCACTTGATGGTGATTGGTGATGATGGAAATCATCAGCCCAAGGTCACTGCTGGATAAACCTTTGACGACCTCTGTGGAGTAGTGGGCGAAGGCCCGCCTAAGACGTAGAAGGTTCGATTCCCGCCGTGGGACAAATATTTGTATGATTAGCAAATGTTTGTCTCCGGTCTGAGTGCTTTCTATGTATCATATGTATGTATTTACAAAAAAAGTGTGTATATCAGAGTTGTAGTTCCCATATTACAAGCTCTGCTTAGTTTGGGGCTAGATGATGCTGTGATTAAAATGTCCTGCATTATTTATTTATTTGAACATCAGTGTTCCCTAACGTTACGACGAACGATCTAAAGCTATTTCGTTATTGCTTAAAATAACTACTTACAATTTTTAAGTCAGGTTTTCATTTGAAGTTTATTTACCTGCAACAAACAAAATCAAGCATTTACCATCTTATAAAAAAGCAGTTCTTCTTGCCTACGGCGCTAGCAGAGGTCTGCAATCGTCATTTGACAACGAGCTATTATGGAACACAGTATTCTCAGAGTTAAACGCAACAATCGAATACGCAACACTTTACTACGCTCCGTAACGCAAATCTTCGACTTGAATCAAAAAGCGGCTAGACTAAACTGGGATGTGGGCCGAATGCAGAGCGATCTTTGAGCAACAACAACCACCGAATCGGCCCCTAACAGTGGAAGACGACTTCACGGCAGACCCAGACTGAGACGGTTGATTGGGCGATCTTGAGACATTACGAAAAATAATGTTTTATTCATGAAAAACATACAAGGGTGAATTTTATAGTTATTGCCAAACTACATAATAGATTATGGCATGAAGTAGATCTTTGCTTGTTTTTCAAAAACGTGTTCACACCTACTTAATTATCTATCTTGCATACGATTCAAAGGATTGGTCTTATAGCCCAGAACCGAGAAGGATGGAGAGAAGATAGGGAAGTCTTTGCCCTGCTGCTGGACGCAAGAGAGTGTATTATAATATAATCCTCTTTATTTCATCGAATATACGATATTTCAGCGCGGATACTTTTAAGAAAACAGTTCCTTCCACAACGTGCGTGATATTTACGTTACGATGCGAGGCGATCCGTCAACATCGCGATATCTCTTCTACGCCATTAGTCAACTCGAGATAGGTCAGGCTATCAATTATATTATTTGACCTGATTCTGTATGGACAGGTACAGATGGATAGTGTTACTCTAATGGCAGGTTGGATGGTATCCCATGGGCTGCATTTGCAAGTCCTTCGACCAATTTTTGTGGGTGAGATTTGTAACTCTTATCGATTGTTGCGAAAACTATTTTTAAAACAATCGAGATATTCACAGTGATGTCCGAGGTGTCACTTTGTCGAGATCCGGGATGAAGAGACTGTGGCGAATGCAGTAATAATACATTACACTATTTAGATAAAGATAAAAATTGTTTATTTTTTGTCACATAAAGGGGTACATGTATGAGTAATTAAAAAAATAAAATAATATTGGCAACATAAGACCGCCAAGCACTATGTTAAAGAAGCATTTTATGCCACTATAAAGCTGGTCTTCCGTGACCACTGCATCGCCACAAATGAAGTCAAGTGGAAGACGGGACAGCAAAGGTGACGAAGTAGTCTTCGAGATGAAGAAACTGTAGAGCATGCAGTCGTACACTGAACCGCCACCTTCGAGCAGTTAACCCCGAGAGGCGTCATATTGAACCACACTGTTCTGTCAACGCATCAGTCTTTTAGGACTGATGTTAGCAAACGCGGACATTGTCATTGTCATTGCGTCATATTTCGTGCTGTGCTCTGATTGGTTGAATCTACAGATTCGACCAATCAGAGCTCAGCAGGCGTGGCGGGACTCTAATGACAGTTGACAGAATTGTTTCCTAGCAAATTATCAAACATTACGTCTCTTGAGGCTACCTACTCTATGACCGCCATAAACGAAGTCAGGTCGAAGACTCCAAAAGCTCATAATTTTGTGCCCTCCGTCGTCAACAACTCCCACGAGGTTAGAGATACTAGAACACAGCAGTCATCAACCTAGAGCCTTCTCCGCTATTTCAAGGAGTTGGGACGGTTGGGGACAGGTAGAAGGGGGATGTGCACAATTTATGCACCTAAGTGCAGATTTAAGTCTTAGAATTAGAATTCCGAGTACAAAAGGAATAATTGTTTTTGAATATTTCGGCACACGATCATATTGCATGCGCCATGATCACGGGATTAACTATTTTATTTGCGGTCTACTGTTATCGCACTGGTAAATACAATCGTGAGCGTGTTTGTTAAATAGCGCAAACTGGCAAAACTTGCCAACCATCTTCCCGGTTCCCTGTTGACTTGAGGTTTATCAAAACTCAGAAAATGGTTAGTTTTGTCTAGAGTGTGTTCACAAACGGCAATTTTTTTCGAGCGCCTATTTTTTATAACTAATGAAAGAAAGAAATTAAACAGTTAATTTGACATACAATTTCCAAAAAATTAACCACAGTAACATATTATGTATTAGGCAGCTAGGAGAACAATTTTTTTTTTAAAGAACTTATTGCTTTCAGCTCCGCTTGCCAAACAGGCTTTGTCTCAGCATATATTTTCGAAACGTCAGGAATGACATTAAAATTAATAAATAATATTTAAAAGTGTTTAATTCATATCACGAAAACCTAGAACACAATCATTCAATTATTTTTAACCACTATTTCTGTAGTAATTTGGTTCCGTATTACATCAAAGCTCAATTTGGCTGTCAACGGTACATTATGAATTTATGTTCCGCGTCCACCCCTTTATGTCACAGATTTATACAAGGTGTTCACGAAATTAATCAGGTAACAATGCTTATTTTGTAGTGGTAATTTTAGTACAGAGAGCCGAGTTGGGGCGGTTTCGCTTCCGATCCGGAGGTTATGGGTTTGCACCGGTCTTGTACCAATGGATTATTCCACTCCAAAATAAATATGTATGCTCAAAATGGTACCCAAAGGACATACCCTAGAACTACATTGAAGGCATGTGCCATTAGTTTATGATCAAATCCGACTACCTCTGTGGCACAGTGGGCGAAGGCTCGCCTGAGACGCAGAAGGTTGCGGGTTTGATACAAACATTTGTCCCGCCGCGGGATAAATGTTTGTATCTGTAAATATTTGTCTCGGGTCTGGGTTTTTTCTATGTATGATAAGTATATGTTTACAAGTATATCAGTCATGAAGTTCCCATAATACAAGCTCTGCTTAGTTTAGGGCTAGATGATGCTGTGTGAAAAATGTCCCACATTATTAACTTATTTAAATAAGCGGCTATGGGCTTGCAACATGTCACGTGGAATACAAACTACGTGCAAAACACGGACATGTGCCAAACATAATGTTTCGACGAGCCTCTGACCACCTCATACTTGGTATCCTCACAGATTTGCGTATCAAGTATAGATCTAGGATGTCTATCTTGGGGATTATTGTTCTATACTTCATTAATTCTAAGTTAATTATAAAACAAGATTTAGAGCAGCCTGTATTTATTACACCTTTCAGTGTAATCGCGTTTTGTAAGTTAATAAATAATGAGACGGCAACTCGTTAGCGGGTGCCACCGCGTTCACTCAATCATTCATATACCAGTTGATAGAGTCACCTTTATAAGATTAAACATTATAATTAATAATAATATAATAATAATAATGCTGGACATTTTCACACAGCATCATCTAGCCCCAAACTAAGCAGAGCTTGTATTATGGGGACTACATGACTGATATCATCATCAGCCTATATTAGTCCACTGCTCGACATAGGCCTCCCCTAATCAGCGCCATAGCGCCCTGTCTTCAGCTTGTCGCATCCAGCATCTGCCTGCAGTCTTTCGCAGATCGTCATCCCACCTGGCCGGAGGGCGTCCTCCTACACTACGTTTGCCGAGTCGCGGTCTCCACTCAAGAACACGTTTACCTTAGCGGTTATCGGTTCTTAGCGAGATATGACCGGCCCACTGCCACTTTAGCTTGCTAATTGGTTGAGCTATGCTGATAACTTTGGTTCTCTGACGGATATATTCGTTACGAATCCTATCCTTCAGAGAAACTCCGAGCATAACTCTTTCCATAGCTCGCTGAGCGACTTTGAACAGGTGGACCAGCCCTATCGTGACATGACATGACTGATAATATACTACTTATATACATTTTTTTTAAATACTTACATAATATACATAGAAAAACACCCAGACCTGAGACAAATATTTGCAGATACAAACATTTGTCCCGTGGCGGGAATTGAACCCGCAACCTTCTGCGTCTCAGGCGGACCTTCGCCCACTGCGCCACAGAGGTTGTCAATTAAATCATTTCGATCACAAAAAAATAAATTATTGTCGAAATTTGTTAATTTTAAAGTGAGTACGACACTTATGTAGAACATTAAGTTTCAAAGTTTGTAAGTCTAGAATCTACAATTCTAGATTCTCTTCCTCGGTGAAGACAAAGATTGAGCAATTTGCCTTTTGTAACTTTAATATTTGAGCAATTTATGTGTGTATATATTGATATATATATTAATTTATTTTATTTATGTAAGTATATCCTATATATTATATTTATATATTACTATCATTTTTTTGATAGTAATATATAAATATAAGAGCTGAAGCTTTGAGCTAAAACATCCCAAGAATTTCGACCGTGCTGGTACCAAGTACCCCCCCGCGTACAAAGTGGGAGGTCCGGGTTCGATTCTCGCTCTGGTTGAATTTATGGGATATCATAAATACTTGTGATTTTCCTTTAGTGTGGGTTAACACTTTAATAATAATAAAAATAATGCTGGACATTTTTCACACAATATCAACCAGCCCCAAAAGCTTGTACTATGGGAACTACATGACTGATATACTATGTAGTTTTATACTTTTTTTTGTAAATTCATACATATTATTTATAGAAAACTCCCAAACCCGAGACAAATATTTGCAGATCAAACAAACATTTGTCCCGCGGTGGAGATCGAACCCGCAACCTTCTGCATCTCAGGTGGGCTTTCGCCAACTGCACCACAGAGGTCGACACTTTAAAAATCAAATAACATTTATATAGTTAGATACCTGCTATCATGCCATTTGTTTCCTTTAAGAAGTAAGGAGGCAAAAGTTTAGACACTTTACTATTTTACTTACAATAAAATATTTTTTGGAATGCAATTATTTACTTAGCCATAAATTTTCATTCAAAAAGATTAAGAGCGCACCAAACTTATCAACTTTAATTTGAAAACTATTCATTTCGAGACTATGTCTAATTTCCATAGTTTTGAGCATACTTTTACCAAACAATTGGAAAGATTTTTCCTTCAAACATCTCCTTAAAAAAAAATTAGTTAATGTACACTCGGGAGGATAAACAGCGAAGTGTGAGGCCGCGAATCCAGACATTTGTCCGAGTCGCACATTGCACCGCAACATGACATTTCCCAGGGGTTATTTCTTGTTTTGCTGCAACAAAACTCTGTAATATTGGACAGGAGTATGTATTTCGCGATATGTTTATGGTTCTGTTTCTCTGCCAGTTAGAACTTAACTTGGGTGTGGCTTGCTTTAACTTTACGGTTTAAGATCATTAGTTTCTCAAAAAGATTAACAATATAAATCGCTTACTGAGAAATCAGAATATTCTTATACTATTTTACAAGTAGGTACTAAAATGCATTTTAGATCCAGTGAGAGCAACATGCATGGCTAGGTTTTCTCACAATTAGATACGCCTCAGTATTTGCCTTAACGTAGGGCATAAGCGAGATTTGAATGAAGAACCTATTCACTCAAATCCCTATAATATATATCTCTATTTATCAGCTATCCCTATCCTCAAAGATTTTCTGGAAGAAAACGCTTCATAGGGTTAAGCTCGCCTTTGTACATGTCCTATATGTAAGTTTTTTGTCTATATTATCTGTGTATACAGTGTGTAAGAATCTGATGAGAGCCAATGAAGCAAGAGGTATATCAGGATCTTAGTAACTGTAAATCAGTAGGCTCTACTTGCCTTCCTCTCCGGGAACAGACCACCGCAGTTGTTAACCGCTTACCAACAAAAATTGGCAAAATAATAGAAGCAATAATATTTTTTTTTGCAATAATAAAATGAGCGTCGATATAATCTTTCAACCTGCCACGTGGAAAGATTCTCACAAATCTATGTACTAATTAAAGATGAAAAGATGTCTATCATACTGAAAAAGATCGAATTTGTTTTTATTTACTTCTAATTCTTTCAAAAACGATTTAGATATTATAGAACGGGAATGTTCACGTACAGTACTATCGGTGAAGGTACAGACTTAGTTTCGACTCCGAGAGTCTTAAAATTTCTTGTTACTAAGTTTTGACTTAGTAACAAGTAGTAGTTTAGTAAAAATGAATAAGAAAATTAATTTGAAAAGGGATATCCCTTTTCCAAGGGCGGTGACTCACTATCCCGGCAAAATAAATTGTGCCCCTTGATCTATGGGGCCAACATTGGTAAATCACATGATTTCCTTGTAGAAAATTATTTCGATTTAATATCTTCACCACTTTACTAATACATATGATAAGTAATTAATTCACTCAGTTATAGCCTTTGGCTAAACTCCCCTTTAAGATAACTGTGGATAATTTTGTACTGCGTGGTGAGATACCTATACTTTTCTTTGTATCTTTGGCTAGCGGGCTAGTTCCCTGGAGCTTAGAAGATGCCACTGTTGTCACGTCTGTCTGGTAAACTAGTCGGAGGTTCGGAGGGTATCCTTTAAAAAGAATTAGGAAAAATAAATTAAAAAAAAACACGTTCATTGTAAAGTGGCATTGTGCTTTATTTATAATTAGATTTTGTTATCATGTTATTTGTTTAAGGTGAATTAAGTATTTTCATTCATTCACGCTCATGACTGATCTCCAGTGATTGATTGATGCTCATGATTGATGTACAGTGGAGAATACAGTCTTAAGATTAATTTAATGTAAATACGATATTATACCGATTTTTTTTGTAGAAGTCGCTGGCTCCTGAAGTACAGTTTTACTAGTTCGGGGGTTTATCGGATTATTATCTCTAACATTTTTAATACTTATGTCAAATAAATATATTATATTTTAAACTGTATATTAAAAAATATAACTTGATTTAATTTAGATTATCACGCAGGTTCGTGAGGATACTAATTAGTTCGATCCCACGACATTCCAGTAGAAAGTCGTACCGTCCACTAAGCCGACACGTCTCTCAGTAAAATACCGCTAAAGTACAACAAAAAAAACCTCTAACAATATTTCTCGTCGAATAAAACGAAGGCAATAATTTACTCCGAGAAAAAGTGTCATTTTATAGTTTTCTGACGCTCATCTTTTGAATCAATTTAGTTTTATTAAATCAAATACCAGCAGCCTTGCTCCACTGAGCGCAGCAGATCGGTTGTCGTGAAAACTATAAAAAATGCAAAGATATTGGAATATTTTTCTACTTCTAGAACGAAAACTAGAATATTTATATTTTTCAAACGAAAATTAAAAGATAGTAAACTATCAAAATATTATATTTGGGATTCCAAACATAATTTGGACACTATAAAAATATATTGTATTTCGATAAGGAAATCAATCTTTATAAACAAACTCAAAGGCATACACTAAATAAATCTTAGGGTATTTCATTCAACCGACTAAAAAAAAGAAGGAAGTTCTCAATTCGTCTGTATGTTTTCTTTTGTATGTAAGATACATACAAAAAACGCGATAATTTCGCCAGTTGTGAACCGATTTTGATGACTCTTTTTTTAATGGGTAGGGTAGGTTATACTTCAGGGGTGGGCCCATATAAATTTAATGAAAAAACCCCACACCAAGGGTTGAATAAAAACCCGTTGGTTTTTCGACATTTAATGTAATAATTATAACTTTGTCGTCACAAATCTGACAATTTTTTCAGTACAAACGAAAATCGGTTTAGAAACTAACGAGGCCGTACCTTGGAATTATGTAGCGTAAAATAAAAGCCTCCGTTCCCCGTGGTTGCGAACCACAAGGAAATGTATTCACAATGCGGATGCCTGTATGTAATTTTAATGTTTCTCGGTAAGTGTACAAGCAACGCCGTAGTATTTAATTTCGCGTAAAATTTATAGGGCTTAAGTTAGAGGAGCTTATGACTAAATTAATGGAAATAAATGTAAATAATTCCCTTATACTAAAATCTACACTAATATTATAACGAGGTAAAGTTCGTAAGTTTGGATGTAAGAGGTAAGCCCGAAACTACTCATCTGGTTTAAAAAAAAAATAACAAAATGAAAGCTATAGTATCAAAAATAATAACGGTCAACAAAATTGCACTAGTGTAACGCTATATTTTTTGCGAATGATAGCATGGAAGCCAGTGTGATATTATGCAAAGATTCCTTATGCACTGCAGAAACGAAGAAGTCTCAACAGCATCCTGAATATATAATATTGGATGCTTAGAGCGTCCAGCGACTTGTGGTGTGTTTGGCCAAACAGAGTTCTCTAGTAAAGCTCTGACAATATGCTTTAAAGAGCATAATCTTCATCAGTACAAATAGAGAATCTGCGAGAATATTACCTCTGACCGCAAGAGCCCTACGCTCCGTCTCAATGTCAATATCATCCTAAGGAAGCCTGTGTTGGATGAATTGCCCATACAAACGTAATACCATGTAATTAGAGCTTATTGCCACCATGTTATGTTATTATTTGCATTCGAATAGTATGTATCTGCGTGTCTTGCTATATATTTTTTCAAAATATATGTAAAAATGAAATGTAAACGAATCGCATTTTGGGTATTTTTACGTCATACATGACATGTTTTCTTCTTATTTGTTTCGTATTACAAACAGCAATACCTTACGTTTCGTTTGGTTAGGTACATAGATTATATTATCTAGTTACAGAATAACAACACAATGTGAAAAATACAACAAGTTTTCATTCATTTTTTTTGAACAACACCAAATTTATAACAAATTCTGAACGGCTAATATTGCTATCGCGCAAGCACGGGCGGGCCTGCGTCAGTCAAAAAGAGATAGCTATATTTTTGTACGATCTTCGAATTTAAGTTATTACAATGCTACGCGGATCCTTAAGATCGTCGGTGATTAAATGCCCCAGATATTTACATTTCATAACACCAATAAGCAGTACAAAAAATAAGGATCGCTTGTATTTGCACCACAACACAAAACACATTTTCTGGTAACGCGAACGTTCAGACTCTAATAATGTTGTAATTAGGCTTGAATTATGAAACAGTTGTGTTAAGCATGTATAAATACGTTTAGATTTGTTATGATTCTTTGTAAAATATCTTAACGTCATGAATCACAAGATTGTTACATGGTTTACTTTGGTTACTTGGCGACAAACCAAACTAAACCTAGTAACCAGATTCCAGTGTTCACATTAGACGTTTCACTCTTTATATCTCAGAGTCGGTAACGCGACAGTGGTATCTCTGGGTGTCTAGAAAAATACCACTTTCTGTTGGCGTTAACGCCTGCGGTAAGATTGAATTGCATGGAAATGAAATTAGCTGTGTAAATGTCACGTGACAGCTGCCAAGTTTAACCTTGACAAATTTGCGTTAGCGTGAAAGGAAAAGTAAGCGTGAGGTATTTGTCTAGACCCCTGGTGTTGCAAGCCTCCATACGTTACGGTAACCGATTACCAACTGGTGGGCCGTATGCTTCTTTGCCACTATTATTGTTATAAGCAAACAAATATACAACATCCGTCAAATGCATAATAAATGTTCCTTACATCGCGGGTAAACATGAGATTGTCTAAAAGCATATGGATTAATTTGCTAATACATCGAAGACTTATGTTTTTATTTGTTTTTATTGCTTTTATTATGCAAAATTGTCGTAAAACGCTGCAAGTCCCAGCATCTGAGGACCGGTCAGTGACCGCTCGAGCGTTTAGGGTGACAAGAGGCGCTCGTAAAATGACGCATTGTGAACGAACTTGGAAATCTCCCATATGCGTTAACGTCAAGCGAATAGTTAGGCATGCCTTAGTGACAGATTTTTATGTCATAACTAGCTTCTGCCCACGGCATCGCCCGCGTGGTACCCGGATAATAAGTAACCTATGTGTTATTCTGATGTATAAGCTATATTAAAAAAAGTTTCTTCATAATCCGTCAGTAGTTTTTACGTCAAAGAGTAACAAACATCCATCTGGAATGTAAATTAAATTGCCTTAAAAAAAATTGCAGTATTTGCAGATCAGTTGAAAGCGTCATTTTAGGCGGCCCGCCCAAGGGCAGTAATCCCAATATTAATTTATATGTCCCACCTCCTGTTTGTGGTCAGTATGAGCCCAGGTGCGAATAATGCCGTTACAAATGACGCTGGCGGGCGGAATGACAAGTGGGTTGATGGGCCATTGCTGGATGTCAGGGCCCACCTTTGGATAAAGTATGTCATTTGATTGTAATTTTATTTTAATATTTTTGTTGTTGATTTCATCCGTGAGGACAATCCTTGGAGTAAGAACTTCTTCGTGTACTTACACCACTTCTACAGCCAAGCACTAGTTGAAGTGAGCATTGTTTAATTTCGGTGTGAAGGTTACATTGCTATTTTCTAGTAAAAAATATTTAACAAATACCGCAATTATTCATCCATACCGCAATGCTTGAAAACGAAAGTTTTCAATCAGTGCGTCCTACCCGTCATGACCTACGGAGCTGAGACGTGGACACTCACGATAGGGCTGGTCCACCAGTTCAAAGTCGCTCAGCGAGCTATGGAAAGAGCTATGCTCGGAGTCTCTCTGAAGGATAAGATTCGTAACGAATACATCCGTCAGAGAACCAAAGTTATCGATATAGCTCAACTAATTAGCAAGCTGAAGTGGCAGTGGGCCGGTCATATCTCGCGAAGAACCGATAACCGCTGGGGTAAACGTGTTCTTGAGTGGAGACCACGACTCGGCAAACGTAGTGTAGGACGCCCTCCGGCCAGTTGGGATGACGATCTGCGAAAGATGCTGGATGCGGCAAGCTGAAGACAGGGCGCTATGGCCAGCAGTGGACTAATATAGGCTGATGATGATGATGATGATGAGCTGATAAAATCTTATAATTTGATTTATACTTCAGCCTAATAGTTGAAGGGAATCGATGTATAATGTTTTTTTATTGCCTCAAATCTTTACTTTCGGTTCGTACAAATAACAATTAGTTAATTAGACAAAAATTCTTAAAATCGTACCATAGGAGAGCTCTGTTCCCCGCACTAGGGCTATTATATCCTGTATAGCGTACAGGGGTCACAGGATCCGCCGTCAAGACTCTCTTTGCAGGAACCCTGTTTGCCTGTTATAACCAGCAGTAGATTTTTACAGACTGTATATGAGTTACACCACCTCTCTTCACATTCTTTTAAATCAAGTCCATTCAACGGTTGCCTGGAAGAGATCGCTCTCAGCGACAAGGCCGCCCATTGTATCACCACAACCTAGTTTTAAGATCTTCTGTAAAGTGTATTTTAACCTGGTGTATGCAACAAAGAGTTATCTATCTATCTATCTGTGATGATGATGGCGATACCAAAATCTTACGATTTTGTAATAGATATATTACAAATACCAATTTAGGATAGACAGCTGGATAGCCATTTATTTAAACCAATTTAAATTAGAAAGTTTAAAATCTATAAGGTAAAAAAAATCACAGAGTATACCTACACTGTATGGTGGTGAATTTTTCAAACGAGTTCCTTATTTACCTGATATCTTCAAAAGGCTTCCAATTTTTGCCAAAGCTCTCTCATAATTCATGGAAGTATTTCTAATTAAAGCCTACAACAGGTAACGCATGTATAATCATGGAGCTGATTAAAGGTGGATACGGTGACACCCCCTTAATTAAGGCGCGGTATCGACTGGGGAGCTCTTTGCTTGAATAAAAGATGTACACGTGCGACCCGCGGTTAACCTCGTTCGAGCTATTTAGTATGGCGTGAAAGCCTGTTAGGAACAGATAATTGGCTGAGGAATAGATAATTTTAACATCCTCGGTGGCTCGGCGGCTGGCTGCGATGCAAGAGGTGTAGGTTCGATTCCCGCTCTGAGACAAATGTTTTCATTATTTATTTATTGATATAAAACCTGTACTGCCCCACAGCAGGGCAAAGGCCACCCTTCCCCCTTTCCCACTGATTTCTATCACTGAATAATTGCATGTTCTTCAGATATTTGTTCAGAGGGAATCTTAGTGTGGAGACTATTTATGTGTCTGTTGAGTGTATATTTATTATTATTTATCTTACTAATCCTACTAATATTATAAACGTGAAAGTTTCTGAGGATGGATGTTTGTTACTCTTTCACGCAAAAACTACTGAACTAATTTCGATGAAACTTTGCATATACAACAGAATAACACATAGGCTACTTTTCATCCTGGTACCACTTGTGCGAAACGATGGGCAGAAAATAGTTATTTATAATACAAACTAAACTATCTATTCGATTCTAGAGATTAAAAGGCAGGTGCCATTAGTTAGTGTTCCAATAAGCGGCGATGGGCTTACAACCTTGGAATTATCACAACTTATAAAATATCGCCTTAGGGAATGTAGGTAGGTAGCTGATCTTCTAGTACGAGGTTAGGTTAGATTTTTCAGTTGTTTAAGTCATACCAATAATAGCTGGTTTAGTGGTAGATGTGACGTCAGCAGCTAAACAGAAGGCGAGGCTGAAAACAGCGTGGTTGAGTCCTCGACCTTTTCCCTTACATACAGACATACCTTCTTATAACACCTACTAATTTAATTACCTACGT
This sequence comes from Perizoma flavofasciatum, assembly GCA_958496245.1. NCBI lineage: Eukaryota > Metazoa > Arthropoda > Insecta > Lepidoptera > Geometridae > Perizoma > Perizoma flavofasciatum. The sequence goes on along the minus strand of OY292425.1, from coordinate 2,142,419 downwards.
ATTATATTGTACTTAGGCTAGGTATAATAAATAAATAATGCTGGACATTTTTCACACAGCGTCATTTAGTCCCAAACTAAGCAGAGCTTGTGTTATGGGAACTAAATGACTGATATATAGGTACTTATATACTTCTTTTGTAGATACATACATAGTTATACATAGAAAATACCCAGACCCGAGACAAATATATGCAGATCATACAAACAGTTGTCCCGCGGCGGGAATCGAACCCGCAACTTTTTGCGTCTCAGGCGGGCGATCGCCCACTGCTCCACAGAGGTCGTCATTGTGTTTGTTTAATTGTAAGTTAATAAATGACCTTTTATTTTATTTATTTATTTATTACTTGCAAAACGCGGGCTTCCGCCAAATGTAATGTTTGAACTAAGTAAATCTGTGACTACCCTCTAGTTGGTACCCTCAGGCATCTACTTATTGATCATATATCTGAGGCTGGCTATAATGGGGAATCGTGTCGTGAGCGTGTTTGTTTTGCCTTTAAGTTAAGCTTATTTATGTTATTATTATCTAAACCTAATTCCAACAAATTAGTCACAAAAGCCACAGAGTATACACTGTTTGTGTAACGTCGACGCGCCCGAAACACCGACTAACCCAGTAAGTTAAAAACTTACAGCTGCTCCTTTATTTGCATAACTGTATTGCCCTCTGACATGAAATCCCAAATTAGGTCCCTTGAACCCTAGAAGTAACCCGACGTAGCCCGGAATGAAGTAAACTGGTGTAATTTATACAGGCCACCGTCCACTAAAGCACGGAGGTAAAGCACAACTTACAAATAATGTCAAAATCAAAGTCAATAGGTAGGTATTTTATATATAACAGATAGAGAGATAGATAGTAATTTTTAAACTGATGTGTTTTAAGTGCAATAACACATCAGTTTAGTTAAGTACTACATTCTTTGACAATGTTGTTCAATGGGCGATCTTATCACTGAATAGAGATCTATACAGCGATATATTAGTAGTTTATCAGTCATGTAGTCCCATAGTATAGTTACTGTATGAAAATATCCAACATTATTATTATTCATTGATATCACATGGATCAATTTAGAAACGTGATTCCGCGGCCGTCTATTTCATGGCACCCTGGAAATTAAAATAAATATCAATATCACAGTTGTTAGACAGTTTTTAAAAGCGGTACTAGTAAGGACCCGGTAAAACTGACGCAAGACGCGGCGGTTATGGCGATCAAAGGAAAACAATTATCGAGTCGTCGTCAAAGTTCACGTGAATATACTGATTGGGCCTTAAAAGCCTGGTCAAACTGACGCGTGTGCGGTGGTGGTGGCGGTGGCGATGATCGCCACTGTTACCGCGTCAGTTTGACCAAGCCTTTAGTCATAAAATCGTCCGCCTCGCCTGCGCTTTAGTGGAAAGTACTCCTTGACCAATGTTACCAGGAATATGTCCATTTTGCCGCCACATTTCAACGAAATTAATTTCCAGATTTGGTGGGCAAATGACGAAATATTATTTCAGCTCGGACCATGTTTATTACTTGTTGTTGATGGTGGCAATTTGACCCTTATGGGTCCATGGGCCTATGGGATTTCGGTAATTAATTGACGGGGATGAAAAGCTCTCCCTGCCGTGATTTTATTTCCTAAGTATTTGGTGCTATCAAACTGATTTTATTTATAAGATATGCCAAGTCTTTGTCTAACTTTAGTGCAGATGGACATTGGATAAAAACTTTAGTCAGGAAAACTCATCGCACACACAAAACACGCGGTGTCCTTTTTAGCACTAAACATGGATTGTGTTTCGTTTTTGATAGATATACCTTTTTATTGCATAAAATAGTAGTACAAAGACGATGCTATACAAAGTTAATTTTGTCTGGAACAAATTGCTGTTTGCGATAAGACCGCCAATTGTAGGACAAACGTAAATGTATTTTTTGTAATAGTTTATATTATGTCAGGTCCTCAATAAGGTACAAAGTATTATTAAAAAATCAAGTGTAACGCAAATGTTTAAATACACAAATGTAAATATTTAATAATATATGTTTTAATATAATGTTTTTTTTTGTTACTCGTTTCATGTATAAATCATCACTAAAATTAGACAATAGTTAATTTGTTAATGTTTCTATGTTATTTCTTGTATTCCATGGACGACTGATAATAAATTAATTATTCTGATTATTCTTAGGATTGTTTTCCAGAAATCCATTCCTAGGGATGCAGCGGAACACTCAACTCACTTAGTCACGGGTAATTTCAATAATAGTAGAAATATCAGTGGACTTTTACTGACTGATGATGATGATTAATAATAAGTAAATCTGTGGTTTCTCTCCGGTCCGTTTACCATCGTAGCCAGTAAAAGCGATTTCAGAGGTTCAGACGCTTGCAGGCTTCCAAATGGACGACAGCCATTAAAATCTCAAATTAAATTAGTCATCTCCCCATCGGCCGCCGTATAATTTTATACAAAACAATAAATGCGATACGGAACTCTATTCATAGGTACGGAACCCTCGGTCACGCTCATTTACCTCGTAATTATGCTTCGCAAATACAGGAGGTATTCGAAACTTCTTGAAGAGGTTCCTTCTGATTTAAAACACGGTATATGTTTTTACCCTTGACGTCAGAAGCCTTTATGGGTTTGATAGATAGATAGAAAGATAGATAGATAGAAAATGCATTATTGCACAAAATAAAATAAGTACAAAAGTGAACTTAGCATTTATTTTCAGCTAAACTTTATGTAAAGTGAGGACGGTAGTGCATTGACGGAAGATTTGGTTTGTGTGTTTGTCTGCTCGTTATCTCCGAAACGGCTTATCAAATTAAAATGCGGCTTACTGCCAAGACAAGCTACTAGGGGGCGCTGTAATATGCCTAGGTTTGTGAATCCGAGGCAATACAAAAACTTGCCCGTCTGCACTAATCAAAGTCAAAGAGTAAGGCGTGTGTTAGTGACAGATTGTCACACCGAAGTCTTTGCCTAAGCTAAATACAGATTGGCCTTAAATATTGAAGTCGGTTAAAATTAAAAAAAAAATTGTTGTATCGTTTTCGCGAGTTTCAATCGATGTATAAGTGTGATCACTCATCTATTTGTTTGTCTTCTCGTGAAAGATAACAATAAAACAATGTCTTATGGAAGATTTTTGTGAAGTGGCCTAATAATGTGACTGAAATTACCATTTTGTATTTTATCCACTGGTCAATCAACAATCCAAAATACTTGTACTGTTAGATGAGGTATGTCCATTTATAGCAGAAAATATGTATTTAAAATATAATATAAATGCATGAATTAAAATGCTTTATTACATAAAAATAAACACTGACATATTAAAATAAAATAATATATGTGTATGTTAAAAGCCACATACCCCATTCCGATACTTCAGAAAGTAAGTATCATGTACCCTAAATCTTAACAGTTTCTAACATTTTGATTTCTAACGACGGAACACGTCTCATAATTCGGCCTCACCCCTTCATTTCAAAACACCCATTCTATCACCCCACTTTACACTTTAGCCTCCTTAAAATAAGGTGGCATGTGTATGTTTGGGTTATGTTGGTGGTAGCAAAGGCTTAAGGTATTCGGGAGCGATTTGAAATGGTAAAGTTTCCTTTCAGACGCAGCGGAAAGCCTGAAAGGAAATGTTATAATTACAAGTCAGTTTTCTTATTTGCGACGCTACGTTTAGTTTGAATGGGAATGTGAACTTCGGGGTGAAAGACGGGCGTTTATCAGGTTTCTTTATAAACAAGAAGATTGGATGAGAAATTTTGCAGCTGCTCAAACCTATAAGTCACATAAAGGGTATCCCAGGCTTTTATGGACTCAATTCGATGTCAATTTCCAGATTATTATTTATTTCATTAAAAGCACACACGTTACGAAATAAAAAAAAAACGATATGTTATAATTTTCACAATGCAACAAAAACTACACTAAGCTCATAAGACTTGTATTGGATTTCTAAGGATTTACAAAATTCCGAGCCATAAAGTGTCTAGGATCTGAGCTTCGGGCAACCAAAGGGTTTTTATACAATTAAAAAAGGGAAACAAGCACATGGCCCACCTGTTGGTAAGCGGTTACCGTAACCTGTGGATGCTTGCCACGACAGAGGTATCACTCACGCCCTGACCCTGAGACATAACAGGTGAAAGTCTCATGTGCCTGCAATTTCCGGCAGCCATACCCTTCAAACCGGTACACAAAAATACGTGCATTACTCTTTAGTGGCAGAAATAGATATGATGGTAGTACTTCCTTTGATGAACCCTTCACAAGGAGCTATCAAGGAGATAGATAGATAAATCATTTATTTGCAACTACTTATTAATAAAGTATATAACTAATATGATTGGACTGCTGATGAGATAAGTAGCCACAAATTGTGATGGGACTCAGCATAAAGCACCGCAGACCTGGTGAAGATAAGTAGAGCGATCTTCCGTCCTGTCCCAATATCAGTAAGTATGATTGATGAAAGAAGACCGCACGCGGTTGAAATGCGAGTGTTGAGGTGGATGTGTGTAGTTAGAAGAGTGAACAAGATTAGAAATAAGTATTATCAAGGGGTCTAGACAAATACCACTTTCTGTTGGCGTTAACGCCTGCGGAAAGATTGAATTGTATGGAAATGACATTAGCTGTGGAAATGTTACGTGACAGCTGCCAAGTTTTACCTTGACAAATTTGTGTTACCGTGAAAGGAAAACTAAGCGTGAGGTATTTGTCTAGACCCCAGGGGAAGTCTGAGTGTAGCGTCAGTGACGGAAAAGTTGACGAGTAATAAATAAATTATATTAATATGGGCCTCACCGACCGTCAAAAATCATAGAAGTCAAAAAAGCCATGTACAATACTCTCGTAAATTTATTTTATTATTATTTTATACCTTAACAAAGTTTTTTCCTTGGTTTCGTGTTTAAGTTTTATGCGCCCTTTTCGAATAGGAGGGTAGGTTTCGTGTTTGTATTATATGCGCCCTTTTTAAATAGGAGGGCAGAATAATAATTCAATGCAGATATTCGTTCCAGGTTCCAGGTGTTATGGTATTTGAAATTACTCGACAACAACTCAACACAAGAAATCCTAGTGGGGTCAGGGTTATGCGACTATTGGGTGTTGAATAAAAATATGTACTTTGGTGGAACGTAAAGAAAACACCGTATAAATTAAATATTCATGCACTATATCACGCGTGGTCTGCGTTACCATTTATGCTAAGTTTTTTGGCTACAACTCTCTAGAAGTCTACAAAAACTTTCGCATTGCGACGTGCTTTGCTGAAATCTCTTATTAGCATAGCCCGAGACATTATGAGCTCACAGCTATTTGTATAAACTTTATTTTATCTCATTGTTCTTTAAACAAACGACGAGCTATGTTTTTACCCCCGATGCAAGGCGCATATGCATTTATCCTAAGAGGTTGTTTGTTTCTCTGTTAATATTTACACACCACTTACTTACACAAATGTCATATAGTGTTAATTTCTATAAAAAAACAAATGACTAGTTAAGTCATTTCTTTGGTAACTTTAATATTGATGATGTAAGTGTATTTCATTGTTCTTTGACAACCTTGGTCAGCGTTGTCAGCGGGTGAGTCGGCTGAGAAGCAAGATATATGTTTGCATGTTTTGCAAATATTTGTTCCCGATTTGTGTGATAGCGGGACTAATAACAATCAACGGTCTGAACATAAACTAGATTCCCTGTGTCGTGGGTACCAGGAACTATGAATACCAAAACACCCAGATCCAGATAAAGATCAAGCATTTTCAGATCATGTATGTGTAGAAAATGAAAATTATTGGTTTAAAACAAATAATAACGTTCTCATAATTACAGCTTTATTTATTTTTCTGTATTTCCCGCAGTAGAAAATAAACCTGCACCTCTTGGAAATTATTTCACGCCCCATCGAGCCATGAACGCCAATCATTATTGCAACGTTACAGTTTTTTTTTATCTGTGGCAATACAGTTTGAAAGTAGAAGATTTTCTCATACAAATCCGCTTTTTAAACTGTCAAATTACTGCCACAGATCAAAAAGAATAAACCTCATTGCATAATCAACAGAGCAGAGATATCAAGGAAGGCAATAGTCGTAACGTGTCTGAACTAATCAAACTTAGGGGATTCAATTACACGCTACCATCTGATGACCCGACACCCTTATTACGCAGACAAGATCTTTATGTCTGTCTGTAGTATCCCTTAGTTTACGCACTGGTTGGTAGAAACGTGGCGTTCTGTGACCAAGTTTTAGCGTAAACTAGAATACTATTGATATTGATCTGACTTACCTATTGCTTATTTCATAAAGTGGAAAGCGACTCAAGATACGTAAACACCTCACCATATTTTGCTCTTGTTCCTCCACGTGACGTGGGGTTGGCACAACATGTTTTTATGTAAAAGATGCAAGAATTCAAAAAGTTGTTTACGATAAAAATAATTAAAAAAGATTTCATAACATGATGGGTAGTTTCAAACCACTCGCTCGGTCATACTTTGTTTGTAATATATATACATATATATATAAATCTTCATAAATTTTTGATATAGATAGAAACGTTTCAGGAGACGAATTTATGTTATGTAAATAATATGTTATAACATATTAACGTTTTAGGAATAATATGTTTTTTTCTTATTCATTCAATCCTTTTGAATAAAATCACGCAGCGAGATTTAAATTAAGTGTGTAAGCGAGTTTCTTGTCTGTTGCGATCTTACGCACTCCTCGGCCCCTTGTCCTTTAATTGTTTCTTATTCGTAAAACATTAAATAATATCAAAGGGAATTGTTTAATTAAAATCAAACAACTATCTGAAATATATTCTACAGTCGTACATAAAATATAGTTTTAGATATGGTACTCAGCTTGTTCGTAAAATGACAATTACGTCATCGTTGCGCAAAAATGTCTATTTTCTTTCGATTTCTTCAACTACAAAACTATCTAAAAAGTGACTTAATAATTGTTAAAACATCATATGTTGTATTAGCTTTAATTATTGAGAACTGCGATTATGGTCTTTGATTTATATGCTATGTATTCTTCTTTACCTATATTGTTGTTTCTGTACTTGTTGTTTTATTACGTTACACAAGTTGAATAAAATTACACTTTTCGGCCCATCCCACCTTAAGTCGTCTAACTTGCGAACAAGGAATTTACAAAGGTACATTTTACCACAGTGGTCACTATTGACCACAACACAAGGACCCTTTTAAGGCCACCAAATCTCAACCCATCCCTTTATTACACTAGCAAAATTGGAACGAAACAATGTCACTTATTTTAACAGACTTACGAGTAGCAATGTCCAAACTTCTCAAACTTGAAAATGCCAAAGTTAATGTTGCCAAGTGCCGTTTTCAACATTTAAAAAGTTTTGGAAATTGTTAAGCATTTCAAAATAAAGGCATTCACTGCACCTTGGTTACGCTGGTCACTGAACTATTTAAAAAATAACCAATCAACCAGGATACAAAAACAGACGATATCCTATCTAAAACTACGTAAAATAATAAGAATTTGAAATTTCCCAAAATATCAACCTCGACTTCCGTTTGATACATGGGTGCTATACCAACTAAGCTTCTAACTAAGTTCTCGTTGCTTAGTTTGTATAGTTCCCGTATAAAGCGAAAGGTCAAGTCTCGCCGAGGCTGAATTTTGGGAAATTCTTGTAATTTACACTTCAAAAACCCAACAACCACGTAAAATAATTTCGTAAAAGAGACCACCATACTTAAAACAATACCATCTTATTTGTGTTGCTCTCATCACATCCCGCTCGCATCAAAGGGCTCGTGTTTGCGGTGAGCAAGCACCATAAATACATGTTGTGTTACCCGGCGATGTCTGCCTCCACCTGTTCTCTTACGGCTTCCTAGAAATGCGCTGTAAAAGTTACGTTACGAAAAAGTAAAGTTGTTAAATATGTTTAGTTCTCCCGTTGTACATGTTAGCACCACCAGACTATCAAAATATATATATAATTTTTCGTTTATTTTATTATTTATTTATGATTTATTAGTGAGCGATTAGAGATGTAGCAGAAGAAAAGTAAAATATATGGGATACACATAAAGCTACCGTCTTCATCGCATCTCTCTCTCTCACCCCCTCCTCAGAGTTTCCAAGATGAAAAGAGAGAGACTCTTTTTAGAGTTCAGTTCGCCTTTGTTACATGCCTTCCCTAATTTTTGTAAGCAATAAGAGTTATAAGAATTTTAAGTTATCATATATTATCATGTGAAATCCCGCGCAAACTGTACTATCAAGCAAACGCCATGTGCCTTTGCCACCGCCACCGCCACCGTCACCGTATCGTCTAGACCGGGCCTTAGTCTTTGACTAAGCTGAATACAGACGAGCAATAATTTTACCCCAAGCCTTTTATACAAGAAGGAAAGCATCCGCTCCACTAATTTATTCCAGTCTAGGTTTCATATTCAAGGCGAATGCAAATGGAAGACTGTTTACGATTCTGCAACGCTGTTCACTCTATTTCTTGTGAAATAGATCATTTCGTTTTCCAGCTGATACCTACTAGATTAGATGAGTGAGATCTTTTATGCTGTCTGAATTATTATTGAAGTTTTGCGTTCGGCAATTTGGTTATTAATGAGTTATTTCTTCCTGATTTTTCTGGGCTCCATCATAATTATTCGTTGAAAAAAGTGGAACCTATATCCACAGGGGTCCCCAATGAGTGTAATCATCAATAAGATAACGTTTATTCAGTAACTGGAAGTCACAAACAATGTACATCAGTTTTGGTACTTTGGTAATAATATTTCTGAATGGGACAACACAGTATCCAAAGTAGTTAAATATTTGTGTGATGGCATACCTATGTCCTTTGCCGGACATTAAGACACCTTCATCTGGTTTCATGCCTTGATCGTTAATTCGACGACTTTAAAAGCTATTAATTCTAATCATAAGCTATATGATTAGAATTAAAAATCATAATTATAGGTTACCATTAATAACTTCGACATTGAAAGATTCAATGTCGAATTAACGATCGGATTGTTGTTCGGATTAAAAAAAATGCATTTCATAGCTCATTTCTTGAGGAAGGTTAACATCACACTAAACCCCTTGTGACCCGAGCAAGAGATGTAATAGCGCGGACGGGCGATGCGACGCGGTGAGTCTGGAGAGCGGTCGAAGCACAGCTAGTTTATATTATAAAACATGAGCAAATTCCAATTGTGATGATTGAGGGTCACTCGTGACGACCAAATCATACGGGCTCCCGTGACATTCATCAGGATTTGAAATATGCCCACCGTTACTTTCAGGAAATGATCGCATATTTCACGGCGAGGGGTCAGATATTTGTTTGTGGTGTTTGATCGTTATATCAATGTTGCCAGTGCAATAAACTCAAAGCTGCCTTGTATTGGTAGCAAGAGAGGTCTTTTATTAGAAAACGTAATTAAAAACGTAGAAAACGACCTAGGACAAATTAAAACGTAATTTTAAAAACCTTTTTTTACCTATGAAGCTGAGGCATTTCGAGCAGAAACTAAACTACCCTAGAAGGTCGACCAGGTTGGTTCGAGTTCCGCCGAGGTTTAATTTTTGGCATATTATAAACTGGTGATATTTTGATAAAATATACAAGCATACTCATAGATCGTTGTTGAAAGTAAATGGAAATAAGAGCAGAGGTAGAAAATATGGATTAATTGCCTGAAAATGACATGGTTAAGATAGGAGTGAGTAGGTACTGAATTGACAGCTAATCATCAGCTGATAGAGAAGAGTTAAAGAAGAAAACATGTTGTGCCGACCATACGTAATGAAGGAGAAGCACATAAAGATGATTTAACTTATAGATTGTTGCCTTGAAGCCATGGACTTATTCGTCCATGCTGTAAACGCTCGTTACGTAGTTTGTCTCATTATTCTCACCAAATAACCAATTCACACCATTTCGATGGATGAACGGTATAACGCACTGTTTCGACTCATTTAAAGAGACTTCATCAAAGTAATAATTGGCAAGAATCATCTCAAAAATAAATGCAAAAGAATACATAATCTATGACAGTCAAATTAATGAGCAAAAGAGCCTATTTCCTTTATGAATATTGCCTAAATAAACCATCATAGGCCCATACGAAAATAGAAGCTTTTATTTTGTACTATCGTGAATTTGATTATTCATATTGTAAAAACGGTAATTTCCATTGACCGCACTATCGGTGAAACACTATGAGCATTTACTTCATCTCTTCGCTCCAATCAACTGCAAAATACCTATAACGCTATTACCGTAACTGTTCGCAAAAAAAAATACCATCAAAACAAGATGATTTACGCAGGCAGGTGGTATTATTGCCGTCAAAACATCAGACTCACAGGTATTTGGGTGAGGAATGACATTCTGGACGTCATCCAAGTTCCAAGTGCACCTTAATTCGATAACCGTCAAGCAATTGTAAACTTTATTTACAAAGACTTTGGAACACCGAACTCAAAATTCTAAATAACACTTACGACTTTACAGTACTCATCGAAGGCAAACTTAGTGTACAAGTTGGAGCTTTAATTCTCCAAGATAAGGTAGGTATTCGTTGGTTTTATTTGGGTTGGGAATTGCTTTTATAATGTAGAAGGGTTTTCAAGCAGCGGGTGGCGTCCGGTTCGGTACGGAATTATAAAGGCCTTTTTCACTTTTATACATTATCCAAATTTAAAAAATACAAGATTCAACATATTAAGGATGTTTCTTTTATGATTTTGTACGATACTTTGAAACTTTCAAAACCTTTGCTGCCATCAACTTTAGCCAAAATTCCTGCTCAATATTAGATCTTACGGATCCGACATAATGACATCGGAAATCGAACCCACACCTCCCAACGGGCTACTAGTCCACCGCGCCACGAAAGTAGAGTCGTTGAGCTTTTAAATCAGTCAAAATATCATCGATACTATCACTACCTCAAGATTCTTCTCCATTAACACAAAGGTTGGCTGGAAGAGAATGCTATCTAGCATTAAGTTCGCCTATGTACAGTACTTTATAGTTGTGCAAGAATTTTCTATCTATCTATCTATCGATGTATTTTCAATGTGCCAGCAATCATTGAACTTATACGAATTCAATATATTCACATAAAGCTAAAATTTTTGTTTAATGTATAAGCAGCTTTACTTCTAGCGCAGACTGTGGGCTAACTGCGCCGGTCACGCATTCCCCCTTTGAGGTGCGCGCGCGCATTCCCCGCGGCTAATTATCAACGGGATTGATTCATTAGTCGGCTTCCCCGCCGATTTGTTGCGGGTTATATTAGTTGCTGTATGAAAGGATTGTGTTAGAATTTTTTTGTTAGCATGACTGCCATACATAGTTTCGTAATTGGGTATTCTGCCTTATATTTTGAATGAGGGACCAGCTGGGACGCAAGAAAAATTTGAAGGGTCGGCAACGCGCGTGTGTATTTCTCTAGATTTACTATTTTTAGCTAAGGGGTTACGGTAACCGCATACCAACAGGAAGGCCCAATGTTTGTTTGCCACACTTTGTACAAAAAAACGTATGCTGACATACGGTTTTAAGCAGGCGAAAATTAAGGCGTATCTTACGAACAATTTTATTTTTCTTAGAAAAGTCTTTCTTTGAAAAGGAATGTGATCCATGAGTTTTTCAAAAGTCAAAGTCAATATGTTTCATTCATTGAAATCACAATTATTGCATGATCTACATATATTTGTTCCGGGGCTGGGTGTTGTGATACCATAGTACTCGTAGTTTCTGATAACCATATACATACATAGTAGGGTCAGGACTACTTATGTGACTGTTGGATGTTTATTTATTTATTCCAAACTAGCCTCTGTCCGGCTGCGCTCCGGACACATTCCAACCAATAACCAAAGGTAACCTAGGTACAATTCTTTACATTAATTTCAATTACTCATAATTAAGTTATATTTGTACCGATACACCTTCTTTTTTAGAGCAATAAACTTGCTTTTTTCTTATTATTAATAAGTTTGCATTTCTAATGAAAAAAGTAGCATCACCCAATTGGGAAGTTTGTGGATCCATAGAAGATGTTCAACATGTACTGATGGAATGTGTGCGGAATGCTCATGAAAGGCGAAATATTTTCGGGCTTACTAAACTGTTTGATGTTGGTTGGTGTAATAGCATATTGTCTTCGCCTTTGTCGGATGAAGCCAACAGTTTGTACAATCTAGCTGCAATATGTTTAGTGCGTAGTTAAGTATTTTTTGTGGTGTTTTAAGATTAATATATTTTTGTCTGTTTTCCGATTAGGCGATATGGTCGCTCAGCGACAAAACCTTTAATAAAAAATAAAATAAAAAGCCTCAGTCCACGGCTTCACTCGCGTGTTATCCGGATAAAAAGTAGCCTGTGTTATTCTGTTATATAAGCTATATTACCTCGTGTGTTCATAAGTTTTGAGACGAACTTATTTAATTAATTTAAAAAGAAAGTAATTCATGCAACCTTTTTTAAACTTTTAAAATTTTAAATTTCGAATGTTTTGAATCAGAAAAAATATACATTTGAATATTTGTTTCATTCTCCGTGAAAATGGCGCCAACAAAAGATTTGCGTGCGACTGTAATTTCACTGTTTCAAGCAGGAAAAAAACCAATGCAAGTTTTTAGTGAAATCCAAAGTTTGGGATGTAGTCGGAACTTTGTGTATTATACCATAAAGAGGTACAAGGAGACCGGTTCTTTAGAAGACCGTGGAAGATGTGGCCGCCCGCGGTCTGTAAGGACGCCCGCCAACATCAAAGTAATCAGAGAGCGAATTCGTCGCAACCCTTTTTTAGAAAGAAATTAGCTCTGCAGACCAACATTTCGCGAATATCGGTGAACAGGATACTTAAATATGATCTTAAACTAAAGGCCTACAGTCGAAGGACATTATTTAAACGAGCGTCTTCGTAAATTGCGACTGGAACGATGTCGGAACCTATTGAAGAGACACGATCCAAAAAATATCCTGTTTACCGATGAAAAGATCTTCACGGTGGAAGAAAAGTTTAACCGGCAGAACAATAAGGTTTACGCCAGAAGTTCAAAGGACGTCCAGCCATCTGTACGCAATGTCCAGCGCACTCATCATCCAGCAAGTGTGATGGTTTGGTGGGGTGTTTCCTACGAGGGGGTCACTTCGCTTCATTTTTGCCAGCAAAGCGTCAAGGTGAAGGCACAAAATTACCAAACCGACATATTGGAAGCGGTGGTTAAACCATTAAATGATACGCTTTTCGCTGGAAAATACTGGGGTTTCCAACAGGACTCTGCTCCCTCCCATAAAGCTAAGACTACCCAACGTTGGCTGGAGGCCAATTTGCCAGGCTTCATTCGGAGCGAAGATTGGCCCTCGTCAAGCCCTGACTTGAATCCTTTGGATTATTCTTTATGGACGGAATTGGAGCTGAGGGCATGCAGAAAGTCTCACCCAAACCTGGATTCTCTCAAGCGAGCCCTTATTAAAGAATCGAAACGGATTCCCATTGAAAAGATTCGTGCCGCCATAGATGAATGGCGCACGCGTTTGAAGGCCTGCATTGAATGCAAAGGCGGCCATTTTGAATGATTTATTTTTAAATACAGATCTAGATGTCAGTAGTTTTAATTTTAATATCCAATAAATGAATACTCAACTTAGCTCCAAAAATATTTTAGTTTTACTGTGTCTCAAGACTTATGAACACACGAGGTACTGTAAAGTTTCATCAAAATCCTTTCATCAGTTTTTGCGTGAAAGAGTAACAAACATCCATCCTCACAAACTTTCGCGTTTATACTAGTAGTAGGATAATTAACATCAACAGGAATCATACAACACATCAGAGTGTGTCTAACGCTAAGATGTAGTGTAGATCTCTGCTCCCAAGCATTGGAACTTTAATTAGTGTGTATTTACAACGCGGCATTTCAATTTAGAGATCAACCGGTGCAAATGAGGCGAATACCGGCGGATGCTGTCTTATTGAAATACCGTTCGCATACAATGTCGAAGAAATATTCATTAGAATGAATGTTTCGTTGAATATTTTCACCACATTGTTTTTTTTTTTAATTTGTTGCTATCCCCGTATCAAGCATGTGTATGTAAGTAAAATACTTGCCTATTTATATTGTAAAAACGGGAATTTTCACGTACTGCACTACGACTGTAGTGCACGGCGCGACGCGGAAGGAGGAAGTCGCAACCACTCACCCTGATGAAGACTCTCGGAATGAGACGAAACTTAGTCGGTGCCTTCACCGATAGTACAGTACGTGAAAATTCCCGTTTTTACAATATGAATAGTGAAGTTCACGATAATTTTTGGAATAAAAAAATACTTGCCTGTTTCTAGCACCCTTCCAAATACCTGTAATGTAAGTTCTGTAATATTTTTCGACGTAACCAAGTATACTGTATACAAATACAAATAAATGAGTATGAAGCACAAACTAAAACTAAAGTAACTTAAAAAAATACAGTTACACGGCGAAGTAGATATTAAAATAAAGTGAAAAACATTTATTAGGCAATGCATGAAACTAACAAACAAAGCCTACCTTCTATATGATTCAGAAATAAGATGGGGCAGTTTAAGACAAAAAAAAACAAAGCGGTACTTGTTCTTAGTCTATAAGTACATTTATAAGTAGAACTGAAAAGAAATGCCCTACGCACCTTCCTGATCCATCAAAACGGTTAAATGTTGCACCAAAAAGAAATCAGCTCAGCATATTTCTAGGTTAGAAAAATGAGAAAGAATATGAATTTATGCTGAAAAGAGATTATTTGTACAAGCATTGAATTCATCACCGTATATCAGACGTGAAAACATGAAATTTTAATGATCCCGAAATTTTCAATATATATCTCGATATTTATAAAGTTTTCACATTTTAAAATAATAACTTTTCAGTTGCTCATAGTAAATTCGACTATTAGAATAGAAATATATTTAAGGGAGATATCTTCTGCAGTTGAGTAAGTGATACAATTTCCAAGTTCAAGTTTCAAGTTCTGTTAATCTGAACAAGGAAACTTGAACGCGTGCAAATGGGTGGATATTTAAACTTCAAGCCATATATCGTCGGAGACTGGAGGCGGTACAGGATCATGCATAGTTCGTGAAGATTTATACCCTTTATTCGCGAAATGAATGCGTAAAATAGACGAAATAGGAACTTATCTCTTGATAGTGAATTTTCTGAAACATATACATGTGGATGATCAGATCTCTTCGAAAGTTCATTTTGTACCGAGTATCGAGTCGGCCACACTTTGCAGTGTAGTCACTGTGGGGCCCCCGGGTCCGTCTGGCAAATAGTGACCGCGTAAGAACCAGTTTGCTGTCTGTCTGTGTTTGATTTTGTACTTAAACTTGCTACTGTCAACCCTGAAGATCTCCAACATAGAACTATAAAGATAAGACTGCCCACTTTAATAGCGCTAATTAGTTTCTAAGATTGTATGCTAAGTTCAATTGTATTATGATGACCTCAGTGGCGCGGCGGGTGAGTAGCCGGCTGAGGCATAAGAGGTACGGCTTGATTCCTGCTGCGGGATAAATCCTATACTATTATAAATGCGAAAGTTTGTGAGGATGGACAGAAGTTTGTCACTCTTTCACGCAAAAACTACAAAACGGATTTTGATGAAACTTTACAGTAATATAGCTTATATATCAGAATTACACATAGGCTACTTTTTATCCGGAAACACGCGGGCGAAGCCGCGGGCAGAGGCTAGTGTTTGCATATTCTGCAGATATTTTTGTATAGTCTAGGCGTTGGTACTCGTAGTTCTTGATACCCACGACACAGCAAAACCTAGTATGGGGTTAGAACTTTTTATGTATCTGTTGGGGTGATTATTTATTTATTAATCCCTAAGGCGCAGGTAATGCATCAGAAA
This sequence comes from Perizoma flavofasciatum, assembly GCA_958496245.1. Lineage (NCBI taxonomy): Eukaryota > Metazoa > Arthropoda > Insecta > Lepidoptera > Geometridae > Perizoma > Perizoma flavofasciatum. The sequence continues at coordinate 2,126,449 of OY292425.1, read as the reverse complement.
TAATGTAGCAGGTGCTATGCGACGTAATCATTTACCATCTCATAGATCGTAAACTTGTTTGCCTCGAAGTGATTTCTGAATTCTGGTGCATGCATTAAATATAGCTATCCAAACTTGCGTCTTTGTCATCTTAGATCCCAAGACTGTAGTTGTGCCAAGATTCCCAAATGCTTTTGTGTTTGAAAAAATTGTTCTCGACCTAAAGCCATGGTCAATAGATTTTTATTAATTGCCATTCAGCTTGGCAATGCAGACAGCATTTTGAAAACGTTTTCGTCTGATGGTGATCTGGATCAGTAGCCACCCTGTACATAATTGTATTAATTAATGTACTTTCTTTTTAAAATTGTGATGATCATTTAAAATTGATCCCGACTCAAAAAAGGCGCATGATGTATGAAAATTACCAATCTTACTTATACATATAACCTCCGCTACCATAAAAGTGCCGAATTCAGTAACCAGCCCCCAAATATAGCGAGATTCCCCGCCGGATTCCTCAACCCTACCTAATACTAATAATGGAGTGATGAATGAAAAACAATGGCAAAAAATTCAAGATACCCTAAATTCCTGATCGATGAAAAGCGAAGCGATGAACTTTTTTACAAACCTTTTTTTTAAAAGATCGTTTTTCGTTTCTCTCTCGTTTTCACTCTATTTTTTCCTTATTTAGAATGAAACTTGAACAAAGATAATGAGTGAGAAAGTAACCCGATCCAGGGGGACTAGCAATCACACAATTTATTAATAATACAATTTACCACTTCAACTTGCTAATTTTAAGACATTTTTCAGATTTCGTTGTTTCGGACTCAGCGTTGTATAACTGTGGTAAAAGGTTATAGATATGGGTATTTATACGTTTTATTTAGCCATGTGTTTTTCGAAGTCATATGCCATCAGTTAGTGTCCCTATGAACGGCGGTGGGCTTGCAGCTGGTCACGTGGAATGCTACTTGCAAAAATGCGTGCATGTGCCAAATACAATTTTTGGGCCTGCTTTTAACTACCCTCTACTTGGTATCTGCAAAGATCTATGCACTGGATATATGTATATCTATAGATGTCCCAAAGGAATTTCCACTCCTTTGTGGAGCTTTCGATGTCTCAGGACGGGGGGAGTTTTAATTAATAGAAGCAAAATATTGACAAGAATTGGACAGTTAAGGCGAATCAGTTGAGTTTTAAATATGCAAAAAATTCAACCTCAGTGGAAAACGAACCCGCAACCTAGCTTGTGAACCGCGCTTAGTACGCGGGGGAAATACCAACTAAGCCACGAGATACTTACCAGCCTGGTCGAAATTCTTAGAATGTTTCAACTCGAATCGCCGAGGCTTCATCTACAGGGGAAACTTCACAGTTAAACAAACCTGTTCAATTTCTTAAATTATATTTAGTACAAAAGTAAAAAAAAAGGTTGTTTGATGGAGGTCCTTGCGTAATATTTACAAATGGAAAGGGACTTCAGATAATGAATAATGGGTTTAGATTGATCGTTCAATTTACTGAGCTTTGAATAAACTAGCGAAGAAGCATTGTTGTTTGAAAAAACCTTCTATATGCCTCCTATTTACACTAGCAAAATGTTTATAGAACGAGACATGTCTCTTATTTTGCCAAACCCAGCTATGTGTTCTGAATCTTGCAAATAGGAAAATTCATTGCGAATAGCGTTCCATGTTAAAGTTTTATAAGTTCTGGACTTTACTAAACCTGTCAAAATGCATCGTACTCAAGTGCCATTTTCTTAGTCATTTTCTAGTGGGGGAAGTGTATTATGAGAGTGGTATACTCGTAGGTTGTCTGTCTTCACCTGTACTAACTTCCTTGATAATATGTACATGAGTAGAAAAGGGAGGTTCCAAAAATTTAAATTTGAAGATCAAGATCTACTAGTTTATGCGAAAGAGATCCATTCATTATTCAAATGTCACTTCATCCTTTATTATTGTAATATTCTTGGCAAATATTAATAAATACCCAATACAACCCTTAACCCCCAGGTATGTCTACGTAGAAACAATCAGTCTATTGTAAATCCGGCGTCACGATATAATTGCTTCAATCTGAAAGGTAATATTTAACATCTCCCCAGGGCCCGTACCACGGAACATATAAAGATTTCTGTGTTGATGTGGCAAACGCAATGCTGCACAGAATATTGTTCCGGCCATGTTAGGAGGCGGCTGTGTATACAGCCGCTACGAGCTGCTACATATTTATGTTTGATACCATCTATATCAGAAGAAACGTAAGTCTTCCGTTATTCTTAATTGTAAACACAAATTAACACAAAAGGTAGAATGACATGACATATAGAAAGGCGAGTTCAACCTAAAAGAGCTATACAGACGACGACGGTTGTAAGACGGATTTTCGTAACGGTTTTCTACGACTTCAATAAAGTTTCTTAGCACCGAATACTGAAACACTATTCAACGTTTAATCACACCTTAAAGACGATTAGAAAATGCCAGCTTTATTCATTGAATAACATATCGTCATCTCTTTCCAGCTGAAAGAAGAAACAAAGAAAATCAATTTATTTGTCCCCATTACACAAAAGTTATAAATAATAATAATTACGCAAAAACAGAACCAAATGTTTTCGTGTTGCATAGGGTCAAATAGATCTCCGTCTCAGCATTATGTTGCACCAAAACCTAGGTAGTTAAAGTGCGTCGATAGTTTTTAGACCGGACCTAGTTTTCAACTCACAGCTTGAAGCCTCAACCAGGCGGCAGGCAGTCCAACATCTTTATTATCCAGTCTACTTGGAGTTTGACAGAATAACATTGGCATGTGGTTATAATGCTTGCAGGATCTGTGATATATTATCTGTGAAATAGGCTTGGAGGGCGGGAAACTTGGTATGTAAAAATTGGAGTTTTATTCAATCTAAATTCTAAAAGGCATCGAAGCGTTATACCTACTCTATTTTTTCAAAGCGTTTCAATTTTATGTTTTTTTATTTTTATTTCAGTAATAAAGATTGGAATACAGGCTGATAGTTTGTCTTGGAAACAAACCTAGTCAGACATTCCATCTTTCTCAATTCGAAGCTCCATCCCCTTCCCCTAACACCCAGACGTACGAGAACGAAATATTCAATCAACTCCTTCCTCCAACAAATCCTTTAAAAGGTTTCAATCACGCGATGATAGATTGTCTTTGGATAAAATTATTGGCACTATTGATTGTGTTTAGTACAAGGCTGGAGCAAGGGTCTATTACAGGAGCTCAGGAGCATGAAACAAATTAAAGGGTTCGATTACTTAATAATTAAGAATGCAAAAGACGACTTCATCAGACTAGCATATAAAGGGGTCCGTACCACCACATAATATAAACACGATTAAAAAAAAAATAACAATAGAATTCCATTATGTAAATGTTTTGTGGAATCGTTATTATTTTATGTTTAAAAAAAAATCCGCTGAAGGACAAAAACATTTTTGTCCCGCAGCGGAACAAAAATATTTATATGTTCTGCTGATATTTGTTCTCGGTCTAAGTGTTATGATTCCACGTAACACGTAGTTCCTGATACCCACAACACAGGGAATTCTCGTGTGAGATCAGGTTTTTGCACATACATATGTGTCAGATTACTTATAAAAAAATCTATTGAATTTTCATGTATTTCGTGAAAATTCCAACCCATGTGTGAAAATGAAAGATAGCCCAGACATACGGCGGCGTAGGCTTTTTAATAGGGTCCCTTTTAGCACCTTTGAGATACTGAACCCTAAATTTTACGTGGTATAGTCGTTGATAAAAAACTATGGTAATCACAGTTGTGTGATGGCGATGATGATGAATAGGGTGCTTACCTTTATGAGTTTGTTCTGTAGCTTGGTGACAGCCATGCGTTCCCGCTGGGTCCGTCGCTTCTCTTCTTCTAGCTGAGACTCCAGTTGTTTAATGCGTTTTTCCAACAGTTCCTGTAACCAAAAAGAATTCACGCGTCAACATCTGCTTCATGTTTTTTAGGAAAATCGTTATTTTTTAATCTTTCGTTTTTTAATCTGAATAAATGAAAATACTTCATTGTACACCATAATTATAGCAAATAACACAAAAAACAAAACCATATTCTTATAAAAGTACAATGGGCGGTCTTATCGCTTAGAAGCAATCTCTGTTAGTTTCCTTTAGTTCGATATTCGTCTCTTATTTATTGGAACCACCAAAAGTAATAGATTCCAATAAGATATCCAGGTTCCAATATCAGACGACCGACCGATGCCTCGTATTTTCTCAAAATTACAAAAAAATACCAAGTATTAACAGTTTTTCATAGAGAAACCAGGTATTGTCGATGTACGACTGTAATTGGGATCCTAAGTAAGCGTTTTTGGATACCTCCTAGTAACTCGAAAAACAGCGTTGAACTTTATTGCGGAATTTAAAATATCCGTTACATACTTAGTTAAAAAAAAAATACGACTATTTAGTAATGAGTTATTGAGAAACAGTGGTTTGTTCTTCATCAATTTTGCTGACAGTAACTAGGTATATTTGGAATGAATTTTGAAATTAAATATTTTCATCTTGGAGAAATTTATGGAAGACCCTAAATGCTATACGATTCAGTATATTATAGTATATTATCAAAATATTTTAATTTCTTTCCATAATTGCCAAAGTAATAAAACTGAAACGTAACTGGCAGTAAATGGTTCAAACTCCTAATTATAGCAGATCGTTAATTTAGCGGGAAATCAAGCAAATTCCCATAAGTTACAACCGGAGGCGGGAAAATTAACTAAAAAACAAAATGGCGGTTTAATGACCGTTTCTGTGAGTAAATGGGCCCAGCGGTGAAGTTAAAAATTTTAACTTGATTATATCTGGATCAGTTGACCTATCTATAGATCGTTTGCAACGGTTTTTAGATATCTTGTACATCCCTCGACGCAATCCTCTAAAACAAAACTAAAGAAGTGGCATAAAGAGCAGTCTTTCTATAATTGCTTTACTGTTTAAAATGAATTAATAAATAAAATCGAATATATGTCGACTATTATATGTATCCCGAACTTTTTTACTCATATAAGTACCTAATGCTTTTGTGATGTTTTACAATTATCTGTTTCTAGCTTCTGCCCACGGCTTCACCCGCGTGCTACCAGGATCAAAAGTAGCCTATATGTTATTCTGATGTATAAGCTATATTACTGTAAAGTTTAATCAAAATCTGTTTAGTAGTTTTTGCGTGAAAGAGTAACAAACATCCATCCTCACAAACTTTTGCGTTTATAATAGTAGAAGGATAAATAAACTATGAACTACAATTCAATTAGTAATTGTACTTGAATCGGCCACTGTACAGCCTCCATCCTAACAAAGTCAAAGTCAAAGTCAAAGTCAAAGTCAAAGTCAAAGTCAAAGTCAAAGTCAAAGTCAAAGTCAAAGTCAAAGTCAAAGTCAAAGTCAAAGTCAAAGTCAAAGTCAAAGTCAAAGTCAAAGTCAAAGTCAAAGTCAAAGTCAAAATTCATTTATTCAATCACAAGGACCACTTTGAAACGTCGGTTTTTATCTATGCCTGTTCCTCCGCGACCAAGCCAGGAAAGAAAGGCAAGAAAACAAGGCTGGTTATTCTTTTTAATGATCCTTTTACAAAACAATAGGTTCGAGTTGGAGCATTTTCAATCCCAAGAGTTTTTGTCATCTAAATAATCAGATATTTTATAGTATGCTTTTTTATAAGCTTTTGTTTAATTACGTTTTTAAATTAGTTAATTGATATTTTTTGTATATCTCTTGGGAGTTTGTTATAAAAGCGTACACCGTGCACTTTAAACGATTTACTAACTTTATGGAGTCTACAAGTGGCAAAAGCGAGTTTATCTTTATTTCTAGTATTAACATTGTGATTATCGCTTTTTTTCTTAAACAAATTAATATTTTTGTGAACATACATCAGATTTTCATAAATGTATTGAAAAGGGAATGTCATTATATTTATATATCAATAATGGGAACCATAGAATGTACCTTTACTTTCATTACAGTCAACGAAACGGTAATGGAAGATGGTAAAGCTGGTACCGATGACTTCGGTAATGCGGCGAGCCAACAGCCGGCTGAGATGAAGAGACATTATGTTTGCATACGCTGCAACCACTGATGTTGTGTTTTTTACAATGATACTCATAGCTCGTAATACCCACGATACAGAGGACTACAAATAAATAATGCTGGACATTTTTCACACAGCATCACCTAGCCCCAAACTAAGAAGAGCTTGTGTTATGGAAACTACATGACTGATATACTACTTATATGTATACTATTTTTGTAAATCCATACACATTATACATATTATTATACAACACCCAGACCCGAGAAAAATATTTGCAGATCATACAAACAATTGTCCCGCGGCGGGAAACGAACCCGCAACCTTCTGCGTCTCAGGCGAGCCATCACCCACTGCGACACAGATCGTCACAGGCTCTACAAAGAAGGACTATGTATGTAGGTTGTTTTTTTGGTAGGTGATTGAAGAGATTTAGTCTCGACATTTTAGTCCTTATACACACTTTCTCCATTTTGATTCCTATATGGTTACAATCGAACAATTCTGTTTCTTGTAAGAATCAGGTATACCAAAGAAGAGTAAAGCTTTATTCAGAGGTAGTCTATAGTGAAGTGAAAGTTCCCTTGATTTACTGAGACAATGATATCGCAGGGTCAAAAATAAACAGTACCTAATATCTCCCCCATTAAACTCGTCTAAAGCTGGTAGGAAATAACGCGATCAGGGGGCAAACCGGATGTGACGTCGTTTATCCGGCGTCATTAGCCGGAAGCGCCCTCGCTCGGTATTTGAGTTATGCTGGAACATGATTTCAGGTATGCTTCAGTGGCTGTGTTATACGAATTATGTACTTTGTCAAATGTATCAACGAAGCTAAAAGCTTTTTTTCAAATTCCAGGCAATGTTACAATGAGAAGGTATGTTCGCATTGCTTTGCTCCGATTACAAAGATATGTGTCGATGAATTAATTGGCTAGTTATACTTTTCAACTAATTTTCATCTGGAATAGACCTTCATGTGACTAAAATCTCACCGGATTTTAAGTTATGACTTTGTCTTTGTCTTGTAATTTGTCAAACTTTGGCATGGCGACTAGGGCATAAAACGCATCAAGCCCTGGTGTGATGAAGTAGTTGCGAATTAAACACTGAAAATAATACATGAAAAAATCTTTATTTTTCAGTAGAATTGAGTATGAGACCGAGAATTACTAACACTTTTATTATTTTGTAAATCTAGGTATCTTAATCATGATTATGAATGCGAGTCATGTTTGGATGGAAACATGAATCGTAAAAATTTGTTACTTAGTCACAATGCCAGCTGAACTGATTTTGTTGAACTAAATGTATTTGTTAATAAAAATCTTTAATGAGCACATCGTAAGGATCTGAGGTATTCATAGATAATACAGTCATGAGTAAATATTTTTGTTAAAGTTCAAATAAAACCTATCGGCTTTTTATCCGAGTGCCAAAGAAGAGAAGCCCAAGACAAAAGTTAGTAATCTGATTTATTAATTACGAGACTAAGTAGGAAAGGATTTTAAATTTTATTTGCAGTTACCGAGTTTTGAGCGAAGTTAACCTAGAAATGCAATTTTTCATAGAAATCGTTACTGTTTCACCCCTTTAGGGATTAATTTTCGAAAATTAGATTAGACTTTGTGTCATTCCAGAACCTAAACTATCTACATCTCAAATTTCATTAAAACCTGTTATGTAGTTACGGAGATACGTGGCAACAAACATTCACATACACAGACTATCGCATTTATTATATAAGTAGGAAGTAGGATAAGTCTGATATAAAATATTATTTTGTTCTTTTAAATGCTATTATTACAGGATGCTGAAATAGAAGGTAGTTTTTAAAGTAGGTATATTTCCATACTAATTGCCCATAAAAATAATACCCAGAACAATAGCGCAGAGTTTAGAGCCATTATCATTATTCCAGTAACATAAATAATACTCAACCTACTTCCGGTCTAACGAGTCATTTGCAAAGGGCGCCGTTTCCGAACGAAATCTCACGAACAATAGAACTTGCCCTTAAAAATTATCCCTGACATCCTGAAAGATAAATGAAATAGCAGCTTAGTTGCTTGAAACTAAGGTTGATATTGAAAAAGGCGGATCATTGTGACATTTTGAATTAATATGAGACAATAGCAGAAAATATACTGAATTTTCATTTCTGTGAATGAAGGTACCTGCGGGTATTAAGTCAAGCTAATTAAGACGAGTATCTATTTTAATAATTTTGTTAATTATAATCATTACACTTCATTGTTTCTAAATAAACTTGTAATCACAAAAAAACACGCTCACGACTATACCTTCCCTCACACTTATTCCAAGAACTATACTCTCTAGGTACATATCTGTGAGCGTTGATTATTTAATAAATAATTAAAGTCTGTGAGGGTTAAAAAGTAGGGAGTAGTCAAAAGCACGTCTAAATATTATATTCGGCATATGTCCATGTTTTGCATAGTGGTTAGCATGTCGCTGCTAGGTAAATCCATCGACAATATCGTTCAAAAGTGCTCTTCAGCATTTATCTCGACGCCCAAAACCAATAATGTTTGGGATACCCCGATTGCATATTCGATTTTCGATTCCATCCATAAAGTTTCAATCTTAATAAAAATTACAATGGATCTCATCTCGTGTTGGTCTGCTAGAAAATGAAAAAGTAGATTGCCATGCAAGACAAGCATCAATTGATGGTTTATATTTTGGCAGTTTATAACCTGTTCAGTATTATAGTTTATGAATGTAATAAAAATGCACTGACCCTTGGAAAAAGCATTTTGATGAGAGGTCGCTGACTATTTGGTACAAAATTTGTATTACATTGTGGCGGAGTATGTCCGAAACCAGTACGAGAGAAACTCATTTTTTTTATGTAATAATGTGTGATTCAATGAAATAGGTAAATGTAACTATGTATAGTAAAACTTTTTTTTCTAACTAGTAGCAAACAAGGGCCCACCTGTTGGTAAGCGGTTACCGTAATCTATTGAAGCTTGCAACACCAGAAGTATAATTCGAAGGTTGCCGACCCTGAGACATGACGGGTGAAATTCTCATGTGCTTGAAGCACATGAGAATTTAAGAATACCGGCACTTATACCCAATGTGCTAAAACGTTATTTAAAATAGTTAAATTAGGTATTTAGCCCAACTAGGATGGCATGTTCAAACTATAAACAAACCATTCTTATTAATTAAGATAAAAAAACACATTATACATTATGAATTTTATTGCTCTGACTTGTAAATAATATTATACCAGCTAGATGCATCCATATCATTGTCACCCACACGGGCTAGTACGTTATAACGAGACTCATTAATTTTGCGATCTTTCCACAAGATTTAACACCCTCCTGAAAGCGTTATCTGTACAGCGTTAACGGTGACAGTCGCTCCTATTAATTTGTTGGTATAGGTATGTTATTACGTTAAAATTATTATGATGATTATGATAGAAGCGAAAGAAAGATGTTGGTAGGTATCTGGCTCATATAAAAAAACAACTAATAATATACCACTGTAAACCCGTAAATGAAGATGTAGTAACGCGAGTTGAGAAAGGTATGTTGAGATGGTTTGGGCATATAGGAAGGATGGGCGAAAGTAGATTAACAAAACAAATATACAAGGCGAGCGTGAATGGGATAGTTGGTAGAGGAAGTCCTCAGCGAACGTACTCTGACCTAATTGGAGACATTTTAGAAAAAGGCCAGGTCTAAGCCGCCGAACCTGTGTGAAGAATGTGATGAGGATGAATGAAGCGAAAGAGGTATGCCAGGATCGTAGCAAGTGGAAATCCTTGGTCTCTGCCTACCCCTCCGGGAAACAGGCGTGACTAAATAGTGCTGGACATTTTTCACACAGCGTCATCTAGCCCCAAAGTAAGCAGAGCTTGTGTTATGGGCACTACATGACTGATACTTTTTTTTTGTAAATACATACATTTAATACATAGAAAACACCCAGACCTGAGTGGCGGTAATCGAACCCGAATCGCCCACTGTTCCACAGAGGTCGTCCACAGAGGACTATATGTATGTATGTATGTAAACCCGTTATTGTTTTTATCTTGAGAATTCCCATAAGTATGGGAATTCTTGGTTTTATTTGAATAACCCTTACTTATGGGTTATCCAAACTTACGCGATCGTAAAATTTATAAATATAAAAACAAAGTTCTTAGCTAAAAGGGAGTACTAGGTTCAGAAACTATGAGTAGTTCGACTGTGCGAGTTTTACCTATTTCTGGCAAGCGGTAATGGTCGCATTGCTGTGTTCCGGATAGATGCCCGTGTAATTACCGGCACATGAGACTCTTCACCCGGTATGTCTCAGGGTCGGCAGCCAGCGAGTGATATCCTGTTGTTGCAAGCGTCCATAGGTAACCGCTTACCAACAAGTTGTGTAAAAAAATATGAAATAAAATATCAAGCTATCCAATAGCGTTTTATATGAGAACTAGCTGCGCCCCGCGGTTTCACCCGCGTAGGTTTCGATTTTATACTCGTGATAACTTCGAAATTAAATGTCTGATTCGAATGAATTAAAAGTATTTTACTGCTACATAAATATCCTTGATGATAAAAGTATATATTTGAATAAGAATTAATACTACGATACGAATGTAACCAACTTTTGTTTCTACCCGCGATTTAATTACATTTTAGAACACAAAAGTTATTATCATAGTTAGATATATACCCTCGAGGACTTTTTTGTAGGGAATAATGAGTACTTTAATCATGTAGTACATCATTTTTATGTATAGTCAATAGTTTTCTCAGCGCACGCCAAATAATGAATTTTATAGACAAATTTTTGCTACTTTGCGTTACATTATTGTAATTTTCTTAAAGATCTCTATTTTTTTTGAAAATCAATTATAGCCACGAAGTATAATCAATTATACTTCGTGATAATTTAGCTTTCTATTAGTGATTTAAAAAAAAAATCAGTCCAGTAGTTTCGGAGCCTATTCGATACAAACAAACAAACAAATAAAAAAATCTTATCTCGTTATAATATTAGTATTATAAAGAGATATATCTCTTTATAGTATAGATTTGCCAATTGAATGTACACTATTGTGGTAAAATAAAAAGGAAGGTTTATTGTACCTGTGATCGCAAAAGCTTCGCCAAAACCTTCGTCTCGTCAGCAGCTGTCAATCGCAACGGCCATTAGAAAGACAAAACGGTCCAGAATGAAACCATCGCTCATGTCGATACCATCAGAGGTGAAAAACTGCGGGTAGTCGGGTATTTGGTGCCACTACCGAATCGCTGGTGATTTGTAAGAACATTTTTTTGTTTGTTTTGAAATCGAGAGGTCTTGAAAACAAGACGATTTTCATGATAAAAAATAGAAATGAGGAAATAAAAGGTGCATATCACTTACACATATCACAAGGTCTGTTAAAAATATATCAAAACGATGACTGGATTGTCATGTTGTAAACTCAGCATAGGTCGTCTGTTATCGTAATAACTTTAAGGCATCGCTTAGACAAGGAAAATTAACCGTGTTCCCTATACCTAACCACAGCGTTAAAAAATTCAAGAGAAAATAACATTTTCACGATTTCTTTTGTGTTTTACTATGAGAAAAACCAATCAGGTGAGTCCACTAGCCTACGCCTCGTACCCTTAGTCGTTGTCTCAAAGTCCTGCATCATTTTTCACGCGCTCGATAAATTCGTTTCCGCCCTTGTCGAGATGTCAACGCGAAAGAATCGCTTCATTCTGTGAGTGTACACAGAAGTGAGGCAATTTATAACGATTATTACTTAGATTTCAGCCTCTAATGTACCTGAAAAGCTTGTAAAAAGGAAATACTACCGAATTTAACACAATCAAACACCACCTGTGACCCAACTTATCATTATCACTAAAAATAGAGTCAATAATTATTGCCCGATATTTTGGCTAAGTTACATACGCCATGATCACGAGAGTTAATAAAGTTTTTGCGGGTGCATGTTATTGAAGATGTTTTTTTCTAAAATGCAAAAATGACAAGTCGTTGGAAGCAATTTTTAACATTTCTGTTTAGCTACTAGATTCAAAGATGGAGGATTAAATTAATTCAAGATCTGTGACTATAACTCAATATCAAGCCGTAGTTGTCACGATCAACGTATGCAACCAATTTGTATTACAATTTTTTTTTTCTAAAGTGGCAAAATATAGAAAGCAGTGTTTAACTTTTATGTTTCAACTAGTTTCCAAGATTAAGTATTCATCGGGTTCAATATCTGAAATCAAACATGGAATTAAATTGCATCATATCTGTACGTACACTTTATCCATCGTAACGCCAAAGTGTTCCTTTGTGGAATTGTATCGTCCCGTCTCGCATTGTCTTTACATCCATTTGTCTCTGGTTTTATTGTATCCTGATGTAATTATTTACGGAAGCCTACAACGTATTTACGATTGAGAAGGATCCATTGTAGAAGGTCCGTTTTCAATTTGAAACGGTAGCTATTTATTTTTGTCTAAATAGAATCATTAATTTTCTGGTGAAAGGAAAATATCGCGAGAAAACCGGCATGCCCTAGAACCTTAAATCCGAAGGCATGCGCCATCAGCATCGAGCAGTTAACCCCGAGAGGCGACATATTGAACCACACTGTTCTGTCAACACATCAATCTTTTAGGACTGATGTTGGCAAACGCGGACATTGTCACTGTCATTGCGTCATGTTGCCTGCTGTGCTCTGATGGGTTAAAACAAGTTTTGACCAATCAGAGCACAGCAGGCGTGGCGGGACTCGCACGACAGTTGACAGAATTGTTTCCTAGCAAATTATCAAACATTGCGTCTCTTGAGGCTGTCTACTCTATGGCCATCAGCTAGTGTAGCCGCTTATCCCCAACTGCAATCATTGGCAGTTGGGGATAAGCGGCTTGCACGTTTAACTACTTTCAAAGCACGGGACTGCGCCAAACTTAATGTTTGGACGTTCCTCTGACTTCCCCTAGTTGGTTTCCTCATAGATCTACTTATTAGGTACCTATGTATCTGGAGATGTTTATAAAGGGGTATTCCCCAATAACAAGCATATGAGCAAAAAAATGACTACACTAACAGATACGAAACAACTCAATAAATCATTAAATGTAAGTAGTGCCTATGTTAGTAGGTACAAAACAGCTTTCGTTACTCAACCGGCAAACAAGTAATGCTTACTAGCCCCCACACTAGGATTCCCTGTGTTGTGGGTGGCTAGTCTCTTCCAAGGGGTTAAGGCATTGAATGTCAAGTTGGGCAGCTAGGTACAAAGTTGAAATAGGTACTAATAGGTACAACAGTTGCTGTTGTCAATGGTTTTCTTTTTTATATAAATAAAACAGCGATATCCTCGCGGACCAATTAGTATGCATAACTATTTGTGTCATCGGAACACCTCCCCTATTAGTTCCGTTAGACACAACTTGGCACAACTGAAAAATCCTTCCTGTGCAGATCCGGCTCGGATAGGTTAGGTTGTTTGGCTTTTTTTATGACAACCCAGAATGGATGATGTCATATGGAACATTTCTATGTAAGGAATACTTATAGCAAAACTAGTTCTGCCAAGTTATGTCTAACTGAACTAATATTTGGGATGGCACAGTTGTGCAAACTGAGTCATCCGTAAGGAAACCTAAATTAAAACAATTTACAAAATTATCAAGGAGTAGAAGCAAGATAATCTTATAAACATCGGGTTTTTTAATGAAAGAAAGAATATTTATTTCAACCCAAAAACACAAACATGGGAAAATACTGGGAAAGAAATAGCCTATAGAAAATATGTGTTGCTTGGGGTCAAAATAGGTCCCTGTCTCAGCTTGATGCAGCATCGTGTTAGTACGTTGCTGCGCTGGTTTTCAGACAGGGCCATTTGTGAAGACACGAACATTGACGAGGGAACACAAAATCTACATAAACGACATAGGTGTATACTTAAACATAAACTACATATAAAAAGTGGGAAGAAAAAACATAATAAGTTGAAGTGATGTGTTACGGCGATAAGGGAGGGGAATTTTGCGAAGAGGGCAGAGGTTGGATGACTTATCCATTGAGATAAAATTAAAGAAAGAAATACAACTAATTTTATTTAACGCACGATTAATAGGGCAAATTGTTGTCAATTGCATACCGTGACCGTACTTGAGCGGGATGCGCGGGGCACATGGACAATGACGCTAGATTAACTCGACGAATTAAATAGAGACCCCTGAAACCTTAGCAGATGAAGGGTTGCTGGTGTAAGGCATGAACTATCAGAGGAGTTTTAAAACAAGCCTTCTATCTACCTACTGAGATATAAAATATTGATATTTTTATATGTGTAATGCGGGACTTGGCTTGTTCTTGCTCGGTCAGTAAGTCTCTTCTAGTCTTCTAGCTCTTCTAAAATGTACTAGAGTACTAAAGGAAACGTACAAAATGCGTTCATCAAACAGAACTTTCTATTATTTTAGTACGTCCGTCCAATTTTAACCTTACATTACCTTATGACGTAGAAAATAGCGAGTACTTTTACGGCATGCAGACTTTGAGATCTTAATGAACTACTAAACTAGTGTTATATTAGGGACGAGTACAAATGAATAGTACATTCTAGTTCACTTGAGGGAATTCATTCCTATTAGTATATCGTTCCTGTACTACACAACGCGGGACATTCGCTTGTTGTGCCCCCTCAATTGTGTGTGTTTTGCTTTGATCTCAAAGACTCAGCATATTAACTAACTATAAAATATGTCGAATATCGAGGATTTATTTGTAAGGAGTCAAGCAAAATGAGGGTTTTTATGAAGGTTGACGACCACGATGATGCGGCGGGCGAGAAGCAAGCTGGTTTGCTTGCTTCTCGCCCGCACACAAGGTTTACGAGTTCGATTCCCGCTGCGGGACAAATTTTGGCATGTTCTGCAGATATTTGTTACGGATCTGGGTGTTGCGGTACCTCGGTACTCGTAGTTCTTGATACCTACGATACAGGGAATCCTAGTTCGGGGTCAGGACAATTCATGCGTTTGTGGGATGTTTATTTATTTAAATTTACGAACTTTCTTGGGGTCCTCAGACGGCGAAAACGGAACCGATTAATCAAAGTCAAAATCAATAAGTTGTATTCATTGAAATCACAAGGACCATAGAAACGTCAACTTAAAAACTACGTAAATCTAAAATTTTAGAATGAATTTTCAACGATCTTGTTTATTTATGTTCGTCTGTCCGTCACCTCCCTGATTTTGCTTTGATGTATTTTCTAGGCTTAAACTAGCTAAATGACTCTAACTAGCGTAGCGTGGCGGAAATTACTTTTAAACAAAACAGATTTCAAGGATTTTTGAACTTCAATGCAACGAAGATTACAATGTCTTTACCCCGCTACATTTACTAACTTGTACCCCACCCAGCTGACTTCCACACCCTCTTACATCCATCATTAGCGGACAATGGCTAATCTAACGTGTAGGGCACTTCGTCACGACAAGATCGAGATGATAATTAAAGCGAGATTATACCCCGACATGTCCAAGGGTATGTTTTAGTGATAAGATTAAAACATTTAGGGTAAGGTGAAGTTTTTCTATCTAACTTCAAAATGGGCAAACAAAACTTATCAAAGTTTTGATGAACTATTTTGCTTTTATAGAAGGCACGATCATCACTATTCATTTATCATTTATTTCAAACCATAAGGACTAAAGAACAGGTTTTACTTTTAGTTTTGTTAAGTTTTTTGTTTTCCGTAATTTTCTTAAGTATTATTCATTAGTCATTTACGTCAACTGATAACTAGGTAGGGCATAATTTGGAAATTTACCAACAGGTACAATCATAAATAATTTGAATCATCAGCATCCGCAGGGTTATACCAACTGCCGCACCTGGATCTAGACAAATACCTCACGCTTAGCTTTCCTTTTACGCTACCGCAAATTTGTCAAGGTGAACCTTGGCAGCAGTCACGTGACATTTCCACAGCTAATGTCATTTCCACAGCTAATGTCATTTCCATACAATTTAATCTTTCCGCGGGCGTTAACGTTAACTGAAAGCGGTATTTGTCGAGACACTCTGGGCGTCCTATGAATTCGTAGTGAACTTTTTGCGGCCTTAAGCCACTAAATAACCACCGATTTTCTAAGACTGAATGCTGTCCTACGTTTTTCCAATTGTGTCATTAAACAAAGTAGAAAGAAAATAATTACACTAACCATTTATAAAAAATCAAAGTCAAAGTTAAAAGGGTTTAATCGGTTGAAATTGCATTTATGCATACCACTTTCTACCTTCTTAAGAATAAGATTTTGTTTATTATGTTATTTGTTAATTATATACTTTTTTTTTGTAAATACATACATTTTATACAAAACACCCAGACCCGAGACAAATATTTGTAGATCATACAAACATTTATTGAATGAATGAATGAAATTACTTTATTGAGGAACACAATGTAAGTACCTATGTCCTACAAATGGCAGTCTTACCGCTGACAGCGATTTCTTCCAGAAAACCGTGCATTATTGCTATAACAAAAGAAAACTAAAACTAACTAAACCTAAACTATACCTAACTTTTCCACCGACACAGCGAAGTTTAGCGGTGAGGATGTGCGTCTCCCGAACTACTAGTTATACAACTGCTGTATCTCAGAGAACGCTTCCATCCCCACCGCACAGGCTTCGCCATCATCGGGTGGAATAGTGGGCCCAGAAACACGGCCTTGGATTCGGATACATACCAAAATCAATGTACGTGGTGTACATTTACCGTTTTGTAATTATTGTGTAAGCCAAATAAACGTTTATTCTATCCTATTCTAAAGAAAGATCGATTTAAAATGTACAATACTAGAGCATGGCACGATTCTCACTACCCACCTCAGCACAGCGTGATGAAGCTTCATTTGTTAGATCTCTGCACCTGTGCACGGAGATAAATAGCTACTTTCACGATCCGCGATGTTGTTCGCTGTTGTTCAACAAATAGAATGAAGAGAGCGCGGAAAATACTACATATCTTCTGATTTGTAGTGTTTTCATGAGGTTTATTTAAAAGCTTGGTTAAATTTAATAAATCAAGTGTTTTTTTAAATGCGATGCAAGTTTAGTTCAAATTTAGAACTCCATTATCATTAGTTGGGGGATGCTTATTTCTGGATAAAAGGTTTTACACAACGAGCCGCTTCTATCCAAAGATTTCCTGTGATCTTGAATCAGATATTTCAGAGGTTCAGTTGTGGTATACTAACACATAGGTGCCACGCGGGCGAAGCCATGGGCTAGTGATTTTTAGACGCATTGTCTGTTTTTTTTCTGTTTCGGTTGGGATAAAGGAATTAATCTATTACGTTATTATCTAATAAAACTCGATGAAACGTATTATTCAAATATATTTCAACAGTTAAAATATAAAATGAAACAATTGCTTTGTAAATGTGTTTGCGACATCCAATTAAACATAACAAATTAGTCAAAATTTATTTTCGCGAAACAAAAAACAAAATGGAAGAAACTAGAAAAGAGCCAGCTAAGCGATTACGTTGACGACGGAAGTGAGAAAAACAAAAAAGCCAAATGCGGTCGTATTAATTAAAATAGAGAATGGCGGCGAAATTAGAACATTAATTTTAATGGAACAATAGAGTTTCGACTATAAACCCATTTACGACAGTTACATGACTTGTTCATGTGAAAACTTACTGATCATTTTATTTACGTTTAGTTGAAAGTCAGGTCATTTAGGCGTAGAAATATTACTGTTTGCATATCTGTAACATTTTTCTGCCCTTTGCAGTGGAAACTTTAAGTCCATAGGGCAGAGTAATGCGTGACTCCTTTTCAGAGAAATCTCGAAGCAGCTGATAGACGAAACCAATGACCAAAAGGCTGGCGCTGGCGGTCAAAAAATTATCATTGCTATTCGACGAGGTTATGTCGCCAGCTTTTTGGGGACCCTGTCTGCAGTCGGAGACTTATTTTCCTAGTTTAATATTATGTAGATAGTTTAATTGATTCTATCTGTTTTTAAAGTAGCTATATTCTATCTGTAAATAAAATTACTAGCTATTTATTATTTCAGGATGTTTTTAATAAATAGTAATTTGAATCTGCTTGCTTTCGGTTAATATAATTTAAAATACTCGCCTTAAAGTAGACTCCATTGTATTGGTTTGTATTGTAGCTATTGTACGACATAATATATTTATTATTCATTTTAGACACTCAACTATGTAATAAATAAAACATTCACTGGACTACACACATATTCACACGATCACATTGTTCAACAAAACTGTCTCTGATAGTCGGTATTACGACTTTCCATAGAATAATAAATAGAACACAATAGGAACTGAATCAAAATATTAGATGTTTATAATTGAACATGTTACACTGGTGTTTTGACGACGCGCACACTTGCACTGAGTCGACACTATCATGTCGTCAATTACTCATAGCAGAGTAGCGTGAAAAAGTAGAGGCTAATAAATAATATGAAAAAAATGGTCAGGTAACATTATAAAAAAATTTCGTAAATTGATGGTTAATTTACAATGATTGTCATAAGTACTATGATGCTGAATTTTCGTTTTGTTAACCTGTTGCATCAGAACTTCGGTTGAAATAAAACGAACAAACAAACACGTTCATGATTGAAACTCCTATAATAAAGATGATCCCTCAGATTCACACTCAGGTCAATGATCTGTGAGTATACTAAGACACATCCAAACAATTTATTTGGTGTTTCATAGCAGTAAGCATTGGTTAAAATATTTTCCAAAAAATCTCTGATTTGATACTGCTCTACGCTCTTTTCAATTTACATAATGGTTTCATTGATGCTACGGCCCCAATAAGACTCTGCGCACAATAAGACACATTGTGTCGTTTCCAATCAATTAATGCCTCATTTAGATAGTTCAGAACTTTTATAACGATGGCTGAAATATATCAGTTAAAAAAAATATAATAACTTTCTGTAATACAAGAAGTCTTTGTCTTTGTCTTATTGACTACTAGCTTCTGCTCACGGTTTCGCCCGCGTGAGACCCGGTTAAAAAGTAGCCTATGTTTTATTCTACTATAATATTATAAACGTGAAAGTTTGTGAGGATGTTTGTTTCTCTTTCACGCAAAAACTACTGAACGGATTTTGATGAAACTTTACAGTAATATAGCTTATACATCGGAAGGCTACTTTTTATCCGGGTACCACGCGAGCGAAGCCGTGGGCAGAAGCTAGTAAGCTATATGACTGTAAAGTTTCATCAAAATTCGTTTAGTAGTTTTTGCGTGAAATAGTAACAACCATCCATCCTCACAAACTTTCGAATTTATAATATTAGTAGGATATATATAAATTGACCAATATCGTATTGATGCTCGCAGTAAGTTATGTTACATAACCTGAGATTACCAACTACGAGGTAATTTGATACACGCCCACACATTATATTTGGCACATGCCCGCGTTTTGCAATTAGTTAGTATTCCATGTGACAGGTCGCATGCCCATGGCTGCTTATTGGAACACTATCCGTATAATCACATACATTATTCTCTTATGGCGTTTCGCAAGAGCTTATATACTGCGTGGCAGTTGCAGTGGCCAAACCTTACCCAATCCAAAATTATCATGGACATTGAATAACACGGCATTAATTTGCTTAGCGAGTTGATTTGATTGTTCATATTTATTGCCCACATGTACGCAGTTTTTTAAAGGTATTAAAATAATGCAATGCAGGTAGGTAGGTTCATCAATTCCATAAGGACGCTGTTTCTGCAAAGTCAGGGTTCGGTTAAACTAACGTTGTGGCAGTGGTGATAAGAGAGTAATGATCGTCAAGTAGGTTTCTAAACCCCAGTTTGACTAGACCCTAACTATTGTCTAAGCCCTAACTTATTGGATTATAATCACCAAAAAACTTGTCATAAGATTGAAAAAAAAACAATGACAGTGACTTTTCACTCACATAATCAAATTCAATCAGAATGTAATTAAATTAATCAAATTAATTATGCGATATTGCTGGATAAATCCTAAATTATTTTTAATTACTTATTTATCACTTAAATAGTCCTAAAGCATAAATCAGACTTTCTAGACTAGAAAAATATTGTAACGAGAAAGTCGCAGAGAGCAAAAACGTCAAAGCTTTTTTCCGCCAACTAATTACTATATCAAAAAGCTTTCTCTAATCCAGTTTGTACAGACAGACAAACGGATTATAACACAAGGCGGCAAGGTACAGAGCTGTTAAGGCTGGTATCCACCTAAGCAGAGAGGGCATGAGATGAATAAAGTAGCCTCAAAAACATAAAATATATGTCTCTTTTTTGCAGGTAAAGACAAAGACCACATAAGTATTACAAAACCCAAAAATATATTTAGTTAATTTATTTAATTATAATTTCATATAATGAAATCAATCAGAATCCCGTAATACTTATAATATCTTTATATACTACTCTCTTCACATTAATCATGTTTGTCAGTATAAATTTAATCTTAACCTAGCCTCTTTCGAGAACGTTTCCAATTTGCTTACAGTAATTAATTACACTAGCGAAATGTCTATGGGAATGAGACATAAGCATTTTTTTCTAAGCGATATTCAAATCTCCTAAAACTTGAAAATGAAAAAGCTTAGTCCAGCAATTGTCGTTTTTTAAGGTTTTTTATACCGTCCAACTAACGCTGTGGCAGAAGCGATTAAGGGGGAAAAATTGTTAAGTAGTTGTCGCCAATTTCACAAAGTTTGCGCAGGCCTTTAGAAGTTTAGATATAGCTAAACCTGCCAAAATTAAACGTTGTTGCTATTTCCCTTATTTGTCAGGAGCATAAGTAAACTGGATGTGACCTTAGAAATGAGAAGACTAATTCATTGTATATCCTCTTGCTATTAATCTACTAAATCAAAGCAGAGATAAGATGCAGAAATTCTGAGCGAATTTATGTAGGTTGTATTTGACACCTCTGCTTCGACGCTTTAGCTGGTATATTCCTTAACTTAAACGGGGTAAAGCGGACCCTGCGGGGTACAGCGGGGCACGTTAGGCATCAAAGGGCACATCCATTACTAAATCCGTTTTTCCATTACACAAATTGGGTAGCGAGGGGTAACTGGATGCAGTTCTGTGTTGGTTCAATGACAATTTACTGCAATTTTATTGGTAGGTAGCTCTTTGATGCTCTCAAGCTCTGGTTCAAAGGTTTTTCATTTTAGTATAATTTCACTACTCTAACGTAGAAAAAGTGATGTTTCAATGCAGGCCATACACTTGGCAGGCCTTGCAGAACCGATATCCGCTGGGGTAAAAAGTAGACGACAACCAAGAACTGAACTAAGCTGGACGAGCTAGCGGTGCAGAAGTGCCCCTTTTAATTGGACTGATGACAGCTTAGGGGCTGCGCGAGGTCGTTCATCGTTCATCGTAGCACTATTTAGACGAGACCGATGCCCAGCAGTGGACAACAGGCTGTCGCTAATGATGAAACATGATTATCTCTACGACACCATAATGATCTACGAAACAATTTTCTACCTCTTATAACTCTTTTGGTCGTCCACCAGTGGATTTTTCTACTATAAAATGTATATGCGCATTATTACAGACTAGTGAGGAAACCGGCATCCTCTAGAACTTACAATTTGAAGGTATCGTTTAATTTTCTAATAAATGGCGATGGGCTTGCAACCTCTGACTACTTCCAACTTGGTATTCTCAAAGCAAAGACCTACGTACTAAGTCCACCTAAATATGTCAATCACGGGGAAGACAGTTGTGACGTGTTTGTTTTTTGAAACTTTTTATAAAAAAGGGATAATAATAGAGGCTGTAAACGTTGTACTCGTAGCATTTGCCACACATTGCGCTGGCTAGCTGCCAATGCGTGCGGGAATTAATTAGTAACCGCTTGTGTCGCCAGGTGGCGTATGTTATACTGTAGTACATCTCTATTTTCACTGTATATCTATACTAATATTATACAGAAGTAAAGTTTATAGAGGCAAAGGACACGTTTGGATGTAGGAGGTAATCTACGAAATTACTCATCCGATTTCAAAACCATGATAACCTGATACCCGCGACACAGAGTTGATTTTTTGAAAAACTTTAAAACCTTTCACATGCTAGTTCATAGTTCATTTACTAATAATAAATAAATTACAAGTCAAATAAAAATTATAGTGGTAATGAACATTTAAAAAATAAATAAATAACATTATACTTTGAAAGTACACTCTCATAAAAAGTCAAAAATACATCCATTAAAAAATTCAAAAATAATAATAATAATAGTCATTCCAATGTCATAAAATATTCCAATTCAAAATTACAGAAATAAATAATACCTATCGGAGAATCACCCTTGAAGTCCACAAATACATTGCTAAAAACCGTATTTTAATAATTGCGAAGATAATGATATAAAATAAACATACAAAAAAATCTGTTATGGCAAACGCATATACGGATTCCTAACATTGCCGGTAAAAAGAAAATCGTTAATTATTTGTTTTTTTTAAGAACATTTTATTTTTAGGAGCGGTCTTTTGTATTTGTTAATACAGGGAGTAAAAAGACGACTACCGAAAACAAAAGGGGGTGGTACAGCACCCCAGAACCCAACCAAAAAAAATCAGCTGTCTGAAAAAAAAATTATAGCCGGAGAAATAATGTTTCAAGATTTTTATTTATTTCGGCAGCAATGTACGCTCGATTAATGACCTCGGGTGAGATCAGCTGTTCATCTAGTATGGGCAGAATCTGCATGTTGCGCGTACATTGCTGTTTTTTTTTATTTTATTTGTTTTTTGCTTTTATAAATTAAATAATTAGATATATATGGTCTTATTATGTTTTACTATGTGTATGTACCAAAAAAAATGAAAAGGACGTAAACATATATGTCAACATATTTTGAGCGGTTTTTTTCGCTAAATATATTCAGATTGCAACCCCCCAGTTTTCGGTAGTCGTCTTTTTACACCCTGTATATTGCTTAACCCCCTTCGATACACTGTCGTTATTATGCATGAGAGTAATTAGTCATTTTTATCTCATCCCAATTAGGTGACTCCATCATTCAGAGTTATCAAACTCTAATCGATATTTTAATCAAAGCCACATGAAAAAGTGCTCAGCGCAAACATAAAGGGCGAAGGTAATCTATTAAATGACAGTTGTCCGAATGATTGATAGCATTTGCATGAAAAAATTGGCGGCTAAATCTATCAAAGCCTCTTTCTGCTCGGGTAGGCTGCAACAGTGTTTTTTTATTTATTTTCGTGAATAGATTTGCAATTTTGCATGCATAGTATGCATATATAAAAATAACAAAACGAACAGTTCAATATGAATACGATCCAGTATTTGGCGGAAGATTTGAAATTCTTCCGCCAAATACTGGATCTGATTTCAACTTTTAGGGAAGATTAGAAAATGACTGGTTTATATACCTATTGCATAAAGTACAACCAAAGCCAAGTCAAAGTCAAAATCAAAATTCATTTTTTTTTCATTATAACCACAAGAATGACATAAAAATGTATATTTTACTACCTGTTCCTCCGCGACGCGACGATGCCAGGAAAGAAAGACAAGAATCAAGGCTGGTTTTTAACATCACTTTACTGTAACTAGATAACAAAAAAAAACAAACAATGTATTGAAATCTAGGAAGTAATTTTTAACCTACTTCAAATTGTCGTATCGAAATGAAACTTTTTATGTATATGTTGTTCGGATGACAATACTATAATTTGGTATTTTGGAGCTGATTTCATGATGAAGCCAGGAGATGGATAGTGGAGCTCTTCAGTGGCTACTAGTAAACCCCGAGTTTGGGCTCATATGATTCGTTTTGACGAGACCATTA
The DNA here is from genome assembly GCA_958496245.1 of Perizoma flavofasciatum. NCBI lineage: Eukaryota > Metazoa > Arthropoda > Insecta > Lepidoptera > Geometridae > Perizoma > Perizoma flavofasciatum. The sequence goes on along the minus strand of OY292425.1, from coordinate 2,102,448 downwards.
GATTGGGCTTGGTATGGGGGATCTGATGTTCGAGCCAGGAGATGAATAGTGGAATTCTTTTTTAAAATTTTTAGTGCGTGATAAAAGCGTGTTTTTTAGTTTTTTTTAACTACACATTTTGTTATGATTTAACCTCTATTTAAATGTTGAGGTGCGTTTAGGTATTAGGCCGTTATATTTTAAAATGAACTTATTCATAAATAGTGAAGTCCAGTGAATGATTGCAATGTGCAATTAACAAACTTACGACATTGTTTGAACTTTTACTGAGAATTGCTGTTAGAAAGCGTTCAAAAACTTATATGTTTTTAGAAAGATTATACATCCGAGCAATAGCATCCAACCAATCACTCTGCTTTAGATCAGTGGCCAGCTTGTTATAGGCCTAACTATTAGCGGCTGTGGGAGTCAGTGGTGATTCTAAATGATAACTTCTTAAACTTGCTGTAGAACCAATTTTATTTTGGAAATATTACAAAGCGCACAGCGCACACACTTGGAAGAGCACCGGAAGAGAAGAACGAGAGGTAACTTGCTTACCTAGCTTTAAATTTGTTATAAAAATAATAATAAAATCTACATTGATTACTGACTTTGATGGTCCAGAAAAGGACATTACACTGCTTCTCTGTAACCAGTAAACGCTGGCTACAAATCCTATTTCAACCAAGGACAAAGCAATTGTGGGTTGTTGGCAAGTTTCCACGCAGCCGTAAAGATAGCGATCTCTTCTATTCATTTGCTGAAAGTTGGAAGCCGTTGGATTTGTTTCCATCGGCAATCGGGCCTGGTGATTGTGAATAATATAGATTTTTACTGCGTTTTACTGCCAAGTAGCAAATCGTCTGGTTTCCTTAAAGGATTATCGACGTAGACACGTAGACTTTAAAATTTTCCATCCTTATAAGAACAGGTTTTTGAGGAGGTTCGTTCATTTGTTTATTATTTCTCGGTCTACCTGATCGAAAGTCAAAGTCAATAGGTTTTTATTCATTGAAATAACAAGGATCATATAGAAACGTCAATTTAAAAACTACGTGAATTTAAAATTTGAATGTGAATTTACGCCGATTTGTCGCGTGCGACTAAGCCTATAAGAATCAGAAGAATCGAAGTCGTGAGAAGAAGGTAGGGTGGCCCTGATAAAAGTCTTATGACTGACGGTTAAAGAACAGTGATGTGAGAGGATCTGTATCAGAAAAGATTACATATAAAAACATCATTCTAAATAGACGATCTCGGTTGCTCAGCGGGTGAATAGACGGATGAGACGCAAAAGGTGCGTGTTCGATTCACGCTGCGGGACAAATGTTTGCATGCTCTACAGATATTTGTTTCGGGTATTGTATTGTGGTACCACGGAACTCTACTTTCTGATATCCGCGATATAGGGTATCTTAGTGTAGGGTCAAACTATGTATGTGAAGGTTGTTTTTTTTAATCTAATTCATTCAGTCAGTCTAGTAATTTCTGTCTTACAACTTTAGCCCACTTAGATACCAATATGTACATTAAATTATCTGTAGAATCATACAGACCAAATCGGCACTCTACTAGATAAAGCGGAGATATTAACCCCAGAATGGCTCAACATGGTAGCAATACAGGGGTAAAATAACATATGGCCCACTTTGGCTAATGTTCGACGATGGGCTGGAGAGACTAGTAATGGTACCTATGTTGTCATTACCTGGCAATATGCACAATGTTAGACAATGGCGGGAAATGAGGGTAGTTTTTATTGGCAGTTTCCCCCACATAAGATGATGAAAGCTCTTTCAAGGAAGGCTTCTAGAAGCAATCGCTGTTTGAAGTACATCAGGTAATGGATTGTTGATTTCAGGCAAAGTTATGTGGGTAGCGGATATGAACTTATAGGATCAGGCACTGCTGTTGTTGCAGATAAATACTTGGAAACGTTATTTTTTTAAATTAAAGAGAGTTTAATGTACTGACCTCTTTTATTTAGTCTTATCTGCAACAACAGGATTCACAAACACAGGTCGCTCTTTAATAGTCGAAGACATGTCTGGAGGAACAACTATAGTTGGCACTGTTGATCTTCTAGTCTTAGATGATGCAGTTCTCGCGTCAATCAGGATTGAAACCACGAAAATAACAAGCAGTATGATGTAAATAGTAGGATGGTTTTCTTCTATCTTCCATATTGTCTGAGACATGGAATCTGTGACGGAATAAAACATGGAACTAAACCACTCATCGTTGAAAGATATTTCAAGCGTTGCCATTTATGTTTTCATCAATTAGAATTGTTTTTACCGAGATCGATTATACAAGATACCACAGATAAATTTTAATTACATAAAAACTAATTTAAAATTTTCTATGAAATATTTTTTTTAGCCTTACAGCTCGTAGTAGTCTGTGGTCTTACCAAAATGTTGATGCGAGCATAGATTTATAATAATACTAATAGATCTATGGATGCGAGACTCATGTCATTTTGAGATGTGGTGAATAGCAAAAAGATTTGACATGCTTATCATTGCTATGACATGCTTTTTTATCATATAAAAATATTTGTATCATTGTGTCGACCTCTGTGGTGCAGTGGGCGAGGCCCGCCTTAGATGCAGAAGGTTGCGGGTTCGATTCCCGCCACCGGACAAATGTTTGTATGATCTGCACATATTTTTCTCGGGTCTGGGAGTTTTCTATGTATAATGTGTATGTATTTACAGAAAAGTATAGAAGTAGTATAGCAGTCATGTAGTTTCCATAACACAAGCTCTGCTTAGTTTGGAGCTCAATATGATGCTGTGTGAAAAGGTCCCGTATTATTACTTTTTTTTATTACATTTGTCCCTTCATGTTTTTTAGATCAAAGTGTTGAACAATCCAAGGAGTAAAATACCTGTAAAAACTTTAGGTAAATAAGTGATTATTACAAGTGATTTGTTGGTAGGTCCTTTTGAGTGCGCCATCTTGCGGTCTGTGCTACGTGCATCAAAAAATGCCCTAATACAAGGTGATTTCGTCGACCAAGGCATAATCATGATTAGCCATTGAATCGACCCCACGTATTCGCTAAAGATGGCTATATCAGAGAACATTCCTCCTCTGCCATTTCCTATCCAAGTGGGCACTTGGCCTGGACAGAATTATGAACTAGACACGCAAAAACCTCAGAGCAAACTTTACAGCCACATTAGCCAGGGATCACGGCTACTTTAAGCTATGCAAATCGCTTTCCGATACGCGCCGCAGACTGGATCGCAGGGCAATTTAAACGAGCAACTTTTTTTGGTGATAAAATATCGCCAGTTTGGCTAGACCTAGCGAAAGAAGGCTCTCCAATATACTTAGAAAGTAGAAGTGTTTTGTGCTTGCATAGATTATACGGAATAGAATTTACATGATTTTAGGCAGTACTTACATAATGTTTCCGGTACTTTTTAGTAAATTGAGACATAGTCGCTAACTATTTGAACTTGGTAGCTTAGTTTGGAAGTAGGTATATTATAGGTCATTTTGAAAAAGCTTGCCGGGTAAGTACTACCACCATACCTATTTCTGCCGCAAAGCATTACGGCTTACATTGCTGTGTTCCGATTTGAAGGGTATGGGTGCCGGTGAAATTACAGACACATGAGACTTTTCTCGCGTTATGTCATAAATCACACTGTCTGCTGTCGAATACTTATTTACCACTTGAGTTGTATACTAAAAAAAACTATTGACCTCTTACACAAATTGTAAAGTACACCCCCGGCCAATTCAAAATTAAGTATAATCATCTCTATCCAAAAGTTGTCCGCAAGAAATCGCTTTTAAGCGATAAGACCGCCCATTGCACCTTTATCATAGTGTTATTGTTTATATCAAAAGGTGTACAATAAAGTTAAAAAAAATCAAGGTCGCCCAACGAGAGAGGTATGCTTGGAGTTACTCTATGTAATAAGATAAAGAACGCGGAAAACTCGCGGACAGTGGCGACTGACCGAGAATTTTATCGTAACTCACCATTTGCGATTAGCTTGATACGTTACGGCATTTGCATTTTTTAATCTACATTTGACATTACTCATTTACTGACTATACGAACGCTCGCAGCGTTACGTGTTTCATGAAGTGTAATGAACTTTATCGTACAATAAAGTTAGATTTTTATTTTCTAGTAGATAAAGTTGCATATCTGCCTTAGCCCTGGGACTTAATATTAATATTAATAGCGGACTCCAACACTACTGTGCCGTCTGCATCGTCTGAAAAAGCTGCACTTTACTCAAGACGCCTTGAAGAGTGAAAACAGCATAGAATGAAGTGCTTTTCAATTAGCTGCTTTATGCTATGCTATGTAGTAATTCTCTACACACTATTTTATTTGTCAATTCTAAAAGCTTTATTACCATTCAGCTTGGCAATGCAGCCGGCATTTTGATCCGTAGATTGTTTGCGACGGTATTTAGATAATTTGTCTGTATATTTTGCATTACCTACATAGCTAAATTAATTAAGGAAAACAAATAAAAAAATAAGCATATTCTAAAGTGTTGTTAGTTTAGTCATGTCCGTACTTGAGTCAAATGTTTAAATTGGATCGAGGAAAAAATTATACCTACACCGTTTTCTGATCCCTAAAACGAAAATAGGAAAATATAATAAAACTAGCTTCTGCCCACGGCTTCGCCCGCGTGGTACCTGGATAAAAAGTAGCCTATGTGTTATTCTAATGTATAAGCTATATTACTGTAAAGTTTCATCAAAATCCGTTCAGTATTTTTTGCGTGAAAGAGTAACAAACATCCATCCTCACAAACTTTCGCGTTTATAATATTAGTAGGATAAGTACCACGTTCTTGTATATTTTTGGTATTAAATGTGTCTTAAAAGGTATAACTTTCCATAATAAATACATAGAACAAATAATAGTACTTTTGTAATACTATAATATACAATTATTTTGATCAATTCAAATGAGTCCCTATTGTTAGTAGAAATTTAAATCTAGGTTAGAGCTTAATAACTAATAGCGAGTTGGTCCTCTGTATGAGTTTCCATAAAAGAGCACAACCAAATCGTTCTGCTATCGTCTGCTCAGTAATGACGCTGTCTTTTCCTCTAGATGGCGTCGAAGGTGTTGGAAATTTGCAATATAGTTAGTGTTTTTTTTTATAAAAAAAAAAAAAAAAAAACCTTTATCATAATTGTATTATAGTCACATAGTAGTGCCACGTAATATAGTGGGGGTGGTTTTATCACTGCACTCTGTTCAATGATGCCTCATTTGGGGTATAATTGGATAAGTCTCTAAAAACTCTAGAAACCAACTAGTCTGTTATTAGGTATTCCCCTGCCAGTAATTTGAGTTCAAATAGTCGAAGAGGAAGCATAACCTAGGAATTCAAATTCATTAGAATATTCTCCTAACGCTCAATTTATTTCCAGAATCTGTGACATTAATTCAGTTTACGGTCTAGGCACCTTATTTGCATGTCTCTGCAACTGCAGATATAACTATTGGTAGGAATTTTAGGTGGTGGCGTATCGTCGGCTAGCTAACAACACCGCGTAAATCGATTTTCCTAACTTTTCAGGAGAACCAAAAAACTGTTTTATCAACTCCGCACAAGTCCACAGAATTTAAATCGCTAACGCTGAAATTAAAACTGTAATTGGTTGAAATGTAATGTTTGTATTGGTGAACAGAAGCGCAGTGAAAAGATCTATCCAATGGCATAAAAATGTCTAAACCGCAAAATTTCGACTTGAGCGGTGTTGTTAGCTAGCTGACGATATCTTGGTGAGATTTCACGATTTAAAATATCATACGTTTTGAAATTACGATAGCTATTGTCTTTCTGCAACAGAATCAACCGCATCGTACTGACTTGCACCACGAGTAGTGGCTACTCATTTCACTAGAATGGACGTTATGAAAGCTAAAACATATTGTATAATTTAAGAGAACAACCAAATTGTTCTGATATCGTCTGCTCAGCAATGAGGCTGTTTTTTGTTCTTGATCGCGTCAAAGGTGTTGGGAATTTGGAATATAGTGGGAGTGGTTTTTTTTATAACTTATCATAATAATTTTATTATAGTCATATAGTAGTACTACTTAAAAATAGTGGGGGTGTTTTTGTCAAAATTCTTTATTTCGCTTTAGTAGGTATATTATTATAAAACTGCTCCAAGCTAAGTTTGTAAATACTTGTATCTTGGCAATTAATGCCCTTCCTATGTGTATTTTTTTAACATTTATTTTTTGTATCGTTTAGGTATCAGTAATAACTATTGATTTCATTGTTTATACGACTTATTGTTGAGGATTAAATACTTTTTGGATTGGAATGAATGAACAAATGAAAATACTTCATTTGATCACCACAAGGTAACAAAATAAACAAAAATATAATAACACTAATAGTTAGGACGGTCTTATTGCTAAAGGCGAAGTCTCTTCCAGACAACCATGGGATGGAGCGGAAGCTATGTAATGGTAGGCGGTGAACGTAATTATTAAAACAAATCAATAAATTTAAATAAAAAGAATCACATTTTGGGGTAACGTAATTATATATCTGTATACGTTGATAACTCCGTGATTTTTGTACGATGTCGTTACATTACACTAAAGTCACACAGTCGATAGGTACATTTATGTGGATGATATTTTGAGTGCTCGAAACACCAAATTGAGATCGGTTTTCTGACTGAAAATTATATTCGATGGATAAGAACGTAGTATAGAAGGTAACTTCGTAAGCTTCCCCTAAAAGCTTCCAAATCACATCATCAAAAAATTATTATCCCCAAATCTTCAGAAGACAATCTGAAAGCACTTCGAAAAGGCTTTGAGAAACAATTTAGGTGCGACTAAACACGAATTAAGGTGCATCAGAGCAATTATTGTGAACCCTCTGAGGGGATCAGAAGGCTTTATATGCGGGAGGCAATTGTGACGAAATAAATTCCGATTTTAAGATATAAGAAATTCATAAAAATCTAAGAGACGTGTTAGTCTTGCACCGTGCACTTTCAGAGGAACTTCTTCCAACGAACACCTGAGTGATCATTCCTTAACCTGAGTTATAGAATGATCTCCCCGCTGCTGAGGTTTTCCCAAATGACTAGAAAACGAGGTTCCAAAATTTTTCAAAAGGCCGTTTTATAATTTTGAATAGGTACGGCAACGCTCATGTAATGTTTCTATTGTTGCAAGAGTTCAAAGGCTACGGAAACCGCTTATCAATAGGTGGGATATATGTTTGTTTGCCAAATTAATGGTAAAAAAACATCTTTCTCATATTTACAAAAAATAACACTATGTGACATCAATAGGTGGGCCATATGTTTGTTTGCCAAATTAATGTTAAAAAACATCTTTCTCTTTCACTATAATTGCAAAAAATAACACTATGTGCCATTATTTAAATTTAGTTAACATGTTATTATTTAAGCATCTCTATAAGGTATATCTATTGGTAGCTATTTTACAGTTTCATACAAATCAACCTCAAAAATTAAACTCTTCAATTTTCTGTTCAACTCTGCCAATCATTTGCATGGAAACAGAAACAAATATGAAATGAAAGGATTTGACGAGGGTCCCTGTCCGGACCCACTTTAAATGAAATTGAAATTATAACTTTAGAATTTGTTAGGAATTATCGAGAAAACAGCCAGTGTGATTTATGGCTGATTTTAATTCAACCCAAATTGCTTCTCAAAATAACATAGACCAACATTACAACAATATGATGTTTTACTGCTAAAATAATATCAAAATTTCGTAGCACGTTTGTAGCACAAAATGATTTCTATACAAAAGACTTCAACGAGCGCTTTTTATATACTACTATAAGCATTCTAAAAGATCAACTTTAAAAAACTTCAAAAGTAAAAATAAAGTATAAGCGCCACCTACCTTATCCCCGTCAAACTTCTCAGTCGGTTCATCATAGATACGAGCTTCACGTTTCTCCCGCGACCCTCGCCGCGCCAACAGCGGCGTTTGCGGAGGCGACGTCAGCGCAAAACTGTTCCGCGCGCTACTAGGTGGCGACTTTATAAACTCTATTTTTCCACCTTCGATACAAATATTCGGCGTCAGTGGATACATTGGTGACATCGCCACGTTCGTATTAGCTAGGTGATTATAATGGTTATCTTCTAAAGGTAGAGAGGTTGGCTTTTTCTTCCGATATGTAGAGTCGTAAGCCAACATCTGCGTTTTTTCTTCAGGGTGAACTTGACGGACCTTCCCAGGCGGTCGGTCAGGTGGCTCTGGGGAAATGTTTCCGTCTATCCCTGTACATTCGTCTTTTTCATTGTTTGATGTCCTGCAACAAAGAAAAACATTATTATTTAAGATTCGGTAGAGACAAAGGCCAATACAGAACAACGAAATTGTTTTAGCAGGATGGTTTATACTTCAGCAAATTTCACAAGATGGTGCTAGTGTGTTGTGTAGTTCGAAAATATTTAAAAAATTACGTTTTGGGTATCCAAATCAATAATTTTCATGATTTACGCAGATATAAAGATTGAAAATGGCATCTAAAAAAATGTCAAGCTGCAAAAAGTGTAATATTATTGTTCGTAATGAAGATAATAAATAAAACTCTAGATCGCGCATGCGAAGTGTTTTGCCCCGAAAAGTATATAATTGGCAAATTCAACTCTCCAGTCGGAAGTGTATCTCCTAGTGTGGTGTTCGATACTGTTCATAGATCACTAGCGATAGTTAGAAGGTCTTGCAGGCCGTGATGTCACGCACTCGTTGAAGGCTTGCCCATGTAGTGTGCGCCGCAAACGATCGCCCGCGTGGCTGCGACGGCTCAAAGTGCGCGCTCCCTGGGCGGGCCAACCCTCTCGCGGTTTTAGTTAATTCGTTAGCTTAGTTCCGTTCATGTCTAGCACTTCTATAACGTGGCGGCGAGTGACAACTCGAATGCCAGATTTTTGCAGCTTTACGAAAGTATTCTTACCAACTCGATTTTTGTTTATAAACATTTCACGTAAAAAGTTATCTAAAACGGCTCATAGCGATTTCATAGGAATACGGGTGTTTATTTTATAATCAATTTGTTTGTTTGTTGGATGTTTGGGGCCCAGCTTTGATTTGGTGCCTACTTAGTTTAAAGGCAATCTGTCAAACTGTCTTAGTTTATAGTATTGCAGCAGTCACTCAAGAGTGCTCAAGAGCAACAATTAAAAGCTTTTAAAATATAAACAAGGTAAGTATAATAATATTTTAATAGTTTCGGTCCAAAAACGTAGTTTTTTCAACGCAAACAGCGTTATCTATGTTGATCTTAGCTACTGTGTATATTATCTATCAACCATCAACAAAATGTCTCTGACAGAGCCAGACAATGTTTATTTTACGCATGGTATGTAGACCTATTTGTATAGTTTAAAAACTTACTTGGGCAGATTCTGCAGTTGGGTAAAAACAATTTCGAGAAGGAGGCCAAGAGGAGGATCCAGCTAGGCTGGGCAGCGTTTGGAAAACTACGTGGAGTCTTCTCGTCATCCATACCGCAATGTTTGAAAACAAAAGTTTTCAATCAGTGCGTCCTACCCGTCATGACCTACGGAGCTGAGACGTGGACACTCACGATAGGGCTGGTCCACCAGTTCAAAGTCGCTCAGCGAGCTATGGAAAGAGCTATGCTCGGAGTTTCTCTGAAGGATAGGATTCGTAACGAATACATCCGTCAGAGAACCAAAGTTATCGACATAGCTCAACGAATTAGCAAGCTAAAGTGGCAGTGGGCCGGTCATATCTCGCGAAGAACCGATAACCGCTGGGGTAAACGTGTTCTTGAGTGGAGACCGCGACTCGGCAAACGTAGTGTAGGACGCCCTCCGGCCAGGTGGGATGACGATCTGCGAAAAACTGCAGGCAGATGCTGGATGCGACAAGCTGAAGACAGGGCGCTATGGCGCTCATTAGGGGAGGCCTATGTCGAGCAGTGGACTAATATAGGCTGATGATGATGATGATGATGATAGTTTAAAAAATAGGCAATACCTCCAAATCTAAGTTCAGGGCAAACCAAACCACTAGGGCATCGCTGTCAGTGTCGCCATAAAACTGGGTTCGCTAGTGATGAGGTGCGGTATGGATTATCGATAATTCAGGTACGGGCACAAGGAATAAGGTCAGCACACTTGCATTTTCGATATATACAGGTGAAATATAGATGCTGGTTTGATTTCTCTGCACCGGCTGAAAGTCTTGTGTTTTAGTACTAGTTCAATAATTATAACTATGTAATAAGACCCAAGACTTTTTCATATCATAATCGACATTAAAGATAACTTATAGGTTTTTCTTATTATTTTTTTTATTGTTTTTTTACAAAGCCAGTGTAGGTATTAACGCCTTTAAACTCTGGCTAAGCTTCTCAAAAGATGTACTAAGTAAACTATACTACAAAAATAGAGCGCAATTTCACTATTGAACTTGTTTCATTCTTATCGAATTCTGCAAACTCACTTTCACATCTACGCTATCCGATCATTGTGATGCGTCACAGGGCTCAGTGTCTTCAGACGGACGATACTAGAGCCACACCGCAGCCAATTGACAGCTACAAAAAGAAGTGTTCGAGTATGAATTTAAATGAATATGCGTAGTTCTATTCATACGACCCATACGTGCGATGACTTTAAGTGATTGACGATGCCAATATGTAAAAGAAAACGACCATAATGCAGTCAAGTCGCAGTGCACGCCCTTACCGCTTCCCTCTCTGCATCGATGCATTGATTCTACTATTATAAATGTGAAATGGGAGAAAGTAGGAATAAGCCAAATAAAGGGCTATTTTTCTATTGCTAATAACTTGACTATTTTAACTTCTTAATCATATCTATTTTTAGCAATTCTTCAGCAATAGTAATTTTCATAGGCACAAATAATTAAATATAATTCAAATTTCTAGAAGACGTTGATGGTAAGCTCAATTTTTTCAATGAAATGTTCCACAAAGTAGCCTCCAGTCTTCCAGATAAGTGGCCTTCCTAATAGTTATTTCACTGCTTATAAATCACCTACTTATTCAAAACGATCTTGCCCATTTCAAGTCCAAGACTTAATTTCCACTAAAACTTTGCAAGATCTTAAAATCAAATGGGCCAGGACACGAATGAATAAAAAATTAAACCAAGAAGCTCATCAGAACTCATTTGCTTCCAGCAAACTTTATTTAGTCCAATTCTAAAAACATACAAGAGGAAGGAAGAAGCCAATGTCCCACATAAAGGACATAAGCGAATTCACGGTCAAGCGATAATAGACTTTATGGTCAGCTCGTAAAGATGCTATTTTTAAGTGGTAAGCCATCGTTAAATCGGTTTCACGTTTCAGAGCAATATTTTCGTCACTTTGCTTCGGTTTCTTTCTTTTTGACATGAGTTAGACTACGAAATATACAAACATGCCCCTGTTTTTAAATTTGAGAATACTAGTCGATATTATATACTTCACATGTAAAATATATGGTTATAATACTGAACATTTTAATGCGAATGCTTTATTGTATTTAAGCTTATGTAGAATTGCGTAATTTTAGTTTATTTTTGACATGATATAACTTGTTTTAAATAAAATATATACCTACTTAAATTATTGCAAGTTTAGTTTTATGACTTCTATAATAATTAAGTATAATTTTAATGTACTTATTATACAAAATTGATTTGACATGTTATTTACCGCACATTATTTTTTGACTACATGAATGTAATTGGATTGAATTAGGTTATATAAGCAGGATAGCTAAAATTGAATTATTTTGTAACACGAATCTGCGTGATCGAACTCAAGTTGCAGCGCCCTTCCAGGCGCATGTACCTACTTGGCTATTAAAAGTATTATTAAGACCTTTACAAACTATGTATATATCTGAGAGCAAATAACAAATGGAATAAAAAATATACCTGTCTGTACAGGATAAGTCAAATACTGAGACTGACATTCTGTCACAGAAATTTGTCACTAAGACTTGCCTAGATCTTTGCCAAAGCTTACTGCTTATGGCCATTATATTTTCAAACAGATAACTCTAAAACAGATCCGAAGATGTCCAACATGGGGAATACAGTTTTAAGATAGTTTGGTAATTAACAAATCATTTGACTTTGCCAATATATTTACCAAGTCCACAGCTTAGTGGGCGCTGGTAACGCGGGTGACAGATAAAGCAGTCGGCAGTGACATCAAAGCGACTCAAGTTGACAGTTGACTCGTGTGACACTAACGTTGCGCCACGCGCATGCGCTAGCGAGATGTTTGCACGGTGACGACCCGCATACACACTATTGAGTAATAGTATGTGAAAGTATTTGTACTTTATAAAATACTAGATTCTGCCCACGGCTTTGCCCGCGTGGTACCCGGATAAAAGTAGCCTATGTGTTATTCTGATGTTTAAGCTATATTACTGTAAAGTTTCATTAAAATCCGTTTTTTGCGTGAAAGAGTAACAAACATCCATCCTCACAAACTTCCGCGTTTTTAATAGTAGTAAGACTAGCATGTCATGGCTTCATCCATATAGTACTCGGAGTAAAAGTAGCCTATATTATATGTCATTCTAGGTTACGAACTATAACTGTTAAAAATTTCATCCAGCCGCAAACTTTGATATTTTAAAACATCGGCCAATCGTACATTTCTTTCACTTGAACCAAATAGGTTAAAGTGAACTTACCTACTATATTTTTACGTTGTTATAGTTTATTCAAAATAAACACTTACGAGAAATACAATTTGAACATAGATATACTATAGGTAAACTTTATATATCTATTGCTTTGTACTTGTCAAATCTTTTATCCCTCATTACATCACTGATTCTAAAATCGTATCACTGTTTTGTTTTTATAATGGTTTACAATTTAAATATATCTATCAATGCCGTATGTTTTAAAAAAATGGTAGAAATCTAAAAGAAAAACTAGAAAATACAAACGATTTAGTTTTCGACAGTACAGCGAGTTGAGAACACTAACAGATAGATAGAAAATGCTATTATTGGACAAGATAAAACAAGCACATAGGCGAACTTAATGCTTATTACCATTTTCTTCCAGCTAACCTTTGTGTAATGAAGAGTAGGACGGTAGCGTTCGAAGGAGCTTACTAAAATAAGAGAACATTTTATGAAATTAAATAACCACCTACTTAAAATAGAAGTAAACTACGTACATAAATATTATATGAACAACCTTTTGCCTGCAGCTAGAAGGTAGATAAAACCAGTCACACCACAATTACCTATAAAGTGAAACGTACATACTTGAAATAAGTACTTGAAGCTCGAAGTCATAAGAGCTTCCACACTTAACGTCGCGCCATCATTATGTCATTATCTATAGCAGGGTGTGAGCACGTAGGGAGATTGCAGGTGCAAATTATCCGACATAATATCAAACTAGACTAAATATAATACTAGTTAGGCCCAGTCACACCACAATTACCTATAAAGTGAAACGTACATACTTGAAATAAGTACTTGAAGCTCGAAGTCATAAGAGCTTCCACACTTAACGTCGCGCCATCATTATGTCATTATCTATAGCAGGGTGTGAGCACGTAGGGAGATTGCAGGTGCAAATTATCCGACATAATATCAAACTAGACTAAATATAGTAGGCTCGAACTGGTGAATCTAGTTCGATGAATATGCATGGAGACGGGTCTGTCTTGGCAAAGTATCTCATACATACTTTACCTACTTTTTCTAAAAATATCAGTTAAGTATTACGTGCTGAAAACATTTAAATCGAGAATGATAAATAGTCAGAATCATAAATAATGTAAATGACTATTCATACGCTGGATAAAAACAATTGTGTAAAGGACATATTTTTTTACCGAAAGCTTATTTTAGAAGCGTACAAAGTTCCCCATACAACTTTGGAATTTTCTTATCAAAAGTAATTTATTTTTGTTCCTAATATTAATATTATGCACCTCACTTTTTTCATAAAATTAGCGCTATTTTTATGCGTGTACATTAAGTTTTCATAAATATACTGTGAACTTACTGTCATAATGTTTATTTATTTGAATCATTCTCTTTAAGAGTCACAAAGCTTCATATTATAAAAGATTGTTTGGATAAACTATACTACGTCTATATTTATTTATTTAATGTAATTATGTATTTAGTTTATTTTCGTTCTAAATTGTTCAATCTTATTTTTTTAAGTAGAAGTTCAAGAGTTTTCCGCATTTGTGAGGTTTACCTTCCAAGGTCCTGTCTTTAAATCAGCGCTACTTCTTACTACTGTACGGAACAGCACTAAGCTGAGAAAGGATCTGTTTGGCCTTGGCAGATGGAACTAATTACCTTAAAAATCTATCTCTTTGTCTATTTTATAAAAAATGATATTCTTCACTAATAAAGTGTGTATTTTATTATTTTATACCTGCCCTTTCTGTGCTTTACTGTTGTGTCAAATAAACAACTTCCTATTCCATTCTAAATATCAACTCGGGAAACAGAGTGCTAGGCCTCCCAATGCCCTCTGACTTGGCATAGATACTGGTGCAATCACTCGATTTAAATTACGCATATCCGATCCTAAACCAGCCTTTCATCAATAGAATTTTCATGGCAATGAGCATGCCAATCAAATCACATCATTAGCCCTAATCATACCTATTCAGATCCACCCAAAAGTTGCGCAAACGCACACAAAACCCAAACCATTGAACAGTTAGGGCCACAAAATGACCTTTCAAGCTGTCCGACGTTTTAGGTCTAAATTGTGGTGGTACTTTAAGGTAATTGATTATTGTGCATTCTTATTACATACTAACAAACCGTCCCGGCTTCGCACGGGTCATCCGAAGTTACGACTTTTCCGATTTAAAAAAAATCTTTCATACAAACTTTATTCTGACAATTACGAACACAACAAAAAACCACCTAAATCTATCGAGCCGTTCTCAAGTGATGATCTTGCATACATGCTTTCTTTATATAGATAGACCGAGAGTTCATAGTCGTTAACCCTATCAATCGAGTACCAGAACGGGTAACACATGGGGTGAAAGAAGACTAAAAAAACGTAATAAGCATGTATGCTGCCAGGGTGCATATTGGAAGATGTTTTTTATTCTTTTATCTTGGCTTTGCCTAGGTTACGGGAAGACGGTGGGAGGAGGTGGCCCAAGATCGTTTGTCATGACACTCTCTAGAGAAAACTCCTCTATATGTTGCAGGACAACCTCTGTGGCACAGTGGGCGAAGGCCTGCCAGAGACGCAGAAGGTTGCGGGTTCGATTCCTGCTGCGGGATAAATTTTTGTATGATTAGCAAATGTTTGTCTCGCATCTGGATGTTTTCTATGTATAATATATATGTATTTACCAAAGTATATAAGTAGTAAATCAGTCATGTAGATCCCTTAATACAAGCTCTGCTTAGTTTGGGGCTAGATGATGCTGTGTGAAAAATGTTCAGCATTATTAGGACAAAGGACAAAGGACATGCTCCGCGGGTGTTTGTACCGGGTCTGGGTGTTCTGGGGACCATGGTACTTGTAGGTCCAGCGGGGCGATCACACTAACTCATGGCTATCGAGATGGCAATCAATTTTGAAACTAATTCCTTATTTTTATGGCCCATATATCCAAAAAACGGAACGTCCAATATGAAAACATTTTTGTTGGTTCAAGATGGCGGTATGACATTAGCCATGGCCGCTATCATCGGATGGGATGAATCGTATCACGCTAATTTGTAGGCTGGATGGGCCATCGATGGGCAATGCGAATGAACGAAATTGGTTCCCATTGGACGTTTCGTTTTTTGGAAGGCCATTGAAATGGGGAACAAGTGTGAAAATTGATTGCCATCTTGATATCCATGAGTTAGTATGACCGCCCCGCTGATCCGACGATATGTGATCATAGTGTAGAACCAGGACGTATGTGACTTACTTTGGGTGTTTATTTATTCATTTACTTATGTTCAGCAGTGGACTCCTACAGACTTTTGATAAAGAATCCTATCCTACTAATATTATAAACGTGAAAGTTTGTGAGGATAAAAACGGCAAGTCGGTCTTATCGCTTCCAAGCCCATTGTCCTTTAAGTTTTTTTAGTTTTATTAAGTTGTACTTATTTTTCTTATAAAGTACAATAAAGTATTTTCATTTATTAAAAAACAAACACGCTCACAACTGTATTTACCTTGATGGACATTCTCAAATACCGTAAGACAGGATGATGCTAATGAAATAATACTGGATGCAAGACGCTGATACTATTTTTCATGGTTTTATATGGGGAGTCTTTACGACATATGGCTCCAAGCAAAAGCCCAGACGTCACTCTACTTCTTACAACTGAAAATGACTATACTCGACATACGATATCATCTAAGTAAATAAATAAAACTCACTCAAAGCTATAACTCCTTCGAAGAAACAAGTACCACTCAAACGAGCTTGTTGTATATAAATCAGGATATGAATAAGGCGTGATTCACACGATCTAGGTTACGCTATTTTAGACGCAAGACCTAGGGGTTTACGAGCTAAGCTGTTAGCTGTATTCATAATATGCAGATCGAAAGGTGTGAATATTGAATGCGAACTGAATTCTTTGAGTTTGAATAAGAAAAATGTTATGAATTATTTGACTTAATGAATGAACTAACTAATGAAAATATACCTTACTAGCCTATGCCCACGGCTTCGTCTGCATGGAATCCAGATAAAAAGTAGCCTATGTATTATTCTGATGTATAAGCTATATTACTGTAAAGTTTCATCAAAATCCGTTTAGTAGTTTTTGCGTGAAAGAATAACAAACATCCATCCTCACAAACTTTCGCGTTTATAATTGTAGTAGGATTGTACACCATATACAAATTACAAAATAAACAAAATCTCACTTTTATTAAAGTACAATGGGCGGTCGTATCGCTTGGCAGCGATCTCTTTGAGTCATTAATAATATAAATAAATATAAAAAAAAAGCTGGTCATTTTTCACACAGCATCATCTAGCCCCAAACTAAGCAGAGCTTGTATTATGGGAACTAAATGACTGTTAAACTACTTCGAAGCTTTTTTTTGTAAATAAATGTAATACATATTATACTAGGCGATGCCCGCGGTTTTACTCGTGTAGGATAGATAATTCATAGGTGCATCAAAAATAATTGCATGCCTTAAGGGTTTTTTTGAATACCCTGATACGTATTCAGTTCTTTTGTATTTTAAGACCAATGACCAAAGTGCTGGCGCTTCCTCGCTCAGAAAATTAGCATTGCTATTCAACAAGGTACTTTCGACAGCGCTTTGGGTACCCTGCCTGCGGTCAGTGACTTAAACTCTGCCTGTAGTTCTATAAAACAGTCTTCTTATCCTAGTTTTATATTATATAGATATGATGTTTGCAGCCGGAAATGAGAAGCATCGTGAATTTACTTAGCGGTTAACCATTTCCTATGGAGATATTAAAGAGACTCATTAGCGAAAGAAGTTATAATAAACTAAGCAATATGTATGTCAAAAACTATCGTGAATTTGATTATTAATATTGTAAAAACGGAAATTTTCACGTATAATATGTATGTCGTTCATCATGAACCCCTTTAGGGAGGTCTAGGTGAACTTCTATATAATCGCTATAAGTCGCTGATGATCATAATGATGAATGCATTAAATACATGACGACCTCTGTGGCGCAGTGGGCGAAGGCCCGCCTGAGACGCAGAAGGTTGCGGGTTCAATTCCCGCCACGGGACAAATATTTGTATCTGCAAATATTTGTCTCGGGTCTGGGTGTTTTCTATGTATAATATGTATGTATTTACAAAAAAAATGTATATAAGTAGTATATCAGTCATGTAGTTCCCATAATACAAGCTCTGCTTAGTTTGGGGCTAGATGATGCTGTGTTAAAATGTCCAGCATTATTTATTTCTTATTATTAATTTATTTTATTATTACATATATTGATAGATAATTATTTATTGCATACACCAGAATTAAACAAATATGAAAAATATTGTATCAAAAATATTTATACCAGAAATATAAGTAAAACGAGATAAATATTCGATTGTATTGAATATTGTATCAAAAATACTTATACCAGAAATATAAGTAAAACAAGATTATTCGATTGTATGAGTATTGGGTTGATTCTAAGCTAAAATTATGTGAAATTCGACATGAGCCTTCTATTATGATTTTATTCTAATGTTTTTGGAATATAGGAAGTAACCGTAATATCTCTGCTAAAATACTTTAAAAACGGTTGAAAATTTCGAAAAGTAATGGTTGATAATTCTTTTTAAAGAGATGGACCAATAATTTGATACGTAAATCGGATAAGGTAATCAGTAAGATATAAATAAAATTTAAGAAATAATTTTAAATTATTCAGCGAACAAGATTCCTGATAAACAACTCATAACCAGAAAAACGGAGTCATGAATGCCAATCCGATAAAATCAGAGAAAGGCGTAAATAATTGTATATATTCTGTGTTTATAAAATAAACCATTTGGTGAAGATTCTTTGGTTTATAATTATTATGATAAGTCAGTCGGCTCGCTTTCCCTCATTTTCAATTAAAAGATAATTTTTAAGAGGTGTGAAAAGGTTGTAAATTCCACATGCCTTACGGTTCACGTGCATTATAAGTCAAACTATGCCACCATGCGTATTATTCATACAACTATTTACAAGAAGGTATATACAAAAAATATAGATAAAAAAGCTAGCCATCTACAGATTGTTGCAAACGATCTATAGATAGCTCAACTGATCCAGATCACTACTAAACGGAAACGTTCCCGAAATACTGGCTGCATTGCCACGCTGAATGGCAATGCTAATGCGTTGACCCAGATAAAAGCCAGCTCTCTGGTAACACGTCGCTTCGACCAAAGAATTTTGAAAACGCGAAGGGCCCCGGTTCCCCACGGACCCAGAGTCTCAACCCCAAAAGGCTCAAATAAGTAAGCTCGGTCGAGACTTCTATATTTGCGCCTCTTGAGATCCTCGGCCGAATCAACCGCTGCACCGACTCTAACTGATGTCCCCAACAGATGAGATGGTGCTAAGGTATCTACGAATGTGACGTCCCATACCAAAGGCCTTCCCCTCTCCCATGGGACAAGGGTCATGCCGTCATGCCGCTTACCATCGTCACTTAGTAGACCATTCGGTTCGAGAACAGCTGGAATGAATTTATATACTTAATAATAATAGATACTAAATAACACGAACTTAGTATTATCTATTAGCAATAACATATTATAACTCTTGTTTTTATACAGCTGAAGTGGCAACAAGCAACCGACTAGTCGGTAAACGCTTCAAACACCGTGAGGTATGATTCATTCGTTGGCACCCATTCCCTTCCAATTGGAACACAGCAATGCAATACTACCGTTTGGCGGCTGAAATAGGTATGTGGTAGTACTTCCCCGGACAAGCTTTTTCACAAGGAGATCTAATTATTAATTAGTTAGCTGGCATATCCATGGTGTAATGTGATCAATCTACATTGATAGCGTAAATTTCGGGCAAGGCCCGGTTCGACACATGACCGATTCGTCACTGTCGAATCAATTTAAAATTGTATCATCAATTTAATGTGTGACCACAGACGATACTCATGAGGAAGGTTCTCTAAACGTTAACAAATATCAGCAAACGAATAATGAATGAAAATACTTTATTATACTATGGGATAAACGAAATAAACAATAACATATAAAATCAAAGTCCAATGGGCGGTAAACTAAGTGGTATATTCGCATATTTATCCAAAAATGAAACTAAACTATCAGTCAATTCTATCAGTTCTACGCCTGTGCATAGAACTGATATAACCATGAGATTCAGGCAAAGATGTCAAATCCTGCTTAGCAGTTGAAGACGCTACGACGTTGACATATCGTTGCCTAGCTAACAACACCGCGTAAATCGATTTTCCTAACTTTTCAGGAGAACCAAAAAACTGTTTTATCAACTCCGCATAAGTCCACAGAATTGAAATCGCTAACGCTGAAATTAAAACTGTGATTGGTTGAAATGCAATGTTTGTATTGGTGAACAGAAGCGCAGTGAAAAGATCTATCCAATGGCATAATAATGTCAATACCGCAAAGTTTCGACTTGAGCGGCGTTGTTAGCTAGCCGACGATATGTCAATCGTGAAGCGGGATTTGTCATTTTCCTGCCTGAATTGACTCACAGTAAGACTTGATAGTTAGGCCACAGATCGAACGTAGTTGATCCTCACTTGGAGTGCACTCGCGCTAAAACAGGGCTAGTTCAAACTAAAAATATCAACTCTTCAAACGAAGTGCGAGAGTTCAGAGTGATCTACAAATAGAAGCAATCGCTATCAGTTTAATGCAATGCCTTTTAATTTATGGTTATTGGTTAAGAATGCAACAGTTTTGATACTCCCTAACTATTTAATAGTAAGTATATCTTAACGGCCCGTGATTGACTTATGATCTCTTTAGTAGTTCCATAGAAAAACTTTAATTTCGTTTTGATTCATTTTGGGCGGTGGTAGTACTCCATATTAATCATCATCATCAATAACAACAACGTATAAAAGCGCATTGCCGCCCCCAAAGAGTGCCATGACGAACGATCTTAGCCACATAGTTACCACCGCAACCTAAGACAACATCTGTGCATCGGGTGAGGGGTCTTCCTACACTGCATCTTTCACTTCGTGGTCACCAAATTAGAACCCCAACAATATATTCTTCATAAATAAACTCTAGTCACCTTGACACCAAAAGACAATGAGATTCAGTTATTGAATTAAACAAACAGTTATCACTAAATTTACATGCAAAACGTGCCAGAGATTAATTATTCAGATAGGACACTCAATTGGTATTCCGCGTTAAATTTTGACCGACTATAAAAACGATAAAACAAAAAGTGACACGCAATAAATTATTCTCACGCCCCGAAAATGCGGAAGGCAAAGATGATGGAGCATTCAGAGGTGACACTGCACTGACCCATTTCTTATCTAGTAGGGTTGCCTAGTGACTCGTTGTTTATTTCCTAAAAAAATCGCTTAAAAATTTGCAACTTGTGTTGCTTGGATAAAAATAACCTAAGTTGGTATTATTATGTTTATAACTTCATCCATTCGGTCCAAAATTAATCCATACTTGCGCATTTAAAAGTTTGTAGAATTAGGATTTATACTCATATTATTGAAGGGTTTGAAGGCAATTAAAATAACTGAATTGTAATTTATATTAAATTATATGTCAAAGTAATTCCAGCATCGGAGGCGATTAGACAGAGACAGAACAGCTAGAGACAGATAATGTCTTCCGGACATTTTCAGTTACTGACTTATTGTATACGGTTACATTACACATAACATTACTAGTCCAACAAATTTTAGTAGATTTCTTTATGAGGAAACTCAGAACTTTATCAGAGTTTGAGCTAGCTCCTTAGACAGCCCTACGCCCACTTCACGCAACCTGCCATAAATGCCTGCGCACGAGGCTGCCAATAAGGCGATCGTTCTCGCGATAAACGGAAGAGGTCGAATTAAATTGTACTGCAGATGACAATATGACAAGAACGTGTTTTTATTCTTTATCCACCTATTTGGTTTACGTCTCAATTGACATCGAGCCTGTTTTGGAGAATCGAAAGTTCAATGGCCTTGCTTTCAGCTTCAGTCACTTTTATAAGGTTCCTTCATGATTATGATCTCATTTCAAATGCGATCTGTTTGCTACGCTCTGACAAAATTTTTATTTTAAAAAATCTTTAAAAATCCTGTTTTTTATTATGAATTATTATTTTTAAGCTTGGAATTATTCATAACAAGTACCGTATTTATAAATTAAATGCTGCTTATTTAATTTAGATTGAAACTAATGTATTCATAACAAGTTTTTAAGTGGGAAATAAAATCTTGTTTGAGTAGTCTAGACCGGAATCTTGTTCTTACGACGTGTCTAAATAAGGTAATGTATTGAATCGATTGCAATGAAATCCAATTGCATGATATGCTTTTTATAACATAAAAAATATTGACATTTATTAAAGAAATAATTCGTCTTGGTATTCAGCTATGGGGAGGCCTAGGTCTAGGGGATGCCTGCAGCAGTGAACTTCAAGCTTGATAGAATATCATAATCATAATAATTATGTCAACATTTCACGAAAACCGGGATATTTATCATGATTTAGAAAACATTCAAATTCACAAATTATGGCAAATATCTCGTTCTATGTTTAAACGTTCATAACCATGACATTTTCTAAAGCTATAAATTGACAAAGTAATCGTAATAGAGTCCATGCACCCTCTCTGAGGCAGTTCAATTGTAGGTATATTTAGTATTAACGTATTCACTTTATCTATAATGATGTTGTTTTGCATTGATAGTGCATGTGTTCATTGCATTAGCTAGCAGGGCAAACATGGAGGCGAATGATTGTTTTGTTTGAGTCGGTAAGCGGTTGTAGGGATCAAGACTAAAGCAATTACGGGAATTTGTCTTTGAGAAATAAGCTAATCAAAGCTTTGCGTTTAGTTTAGTTTAGCATGTTTAAACGAGACCTAAAATCTTTCAGGTTTCGAATTGTGAAGTCATGAAGGGTATAATGGTAAATGATAAAGCTTTGAAGTTCAAGGATTTTACGCTACAAAGATTGGGATATATGTTTCTACTAGCTTCTGTCCATGGGTTCGCCCGCGTGGTAGCCGGATAAAAAGTAGCCTATGTGTTATTCTGATGTATAAGCTATATTACTGTAAAGTTTCATCAAAATCCGTTCAGTTGTTTTTGCGTGAAAGAGAAACAAACTTTCGCGTTTATAATAGTAGTAGGATTTTAGATAGTTTTTTTAGCGGAAATATACTAACTCATGCGCGAAAAAAGGAGTCATTATGTTATATTGATAAAAGGTTGTCTGGTAGAGATCGCTATTTAGCGATAAGACCGCCCATTGTACAACATTGTTAAAGTTAATAGTACTTAACTAAGCTGATATGTTATTTGGTGTACAATAAAGTATTTTCTATCTATCTATCTATCTATATTTTTAGTCAAACTACAAAGCTAAGTATTTGAGACTAAGATCCATTTTCCGGAACTCATTACTGTCCCAAAGATATCAAAGGCCGCTCTCTGTCCTCCACTGAAAAGGAGAGGCGGGGTAATGGGACGCGTCTGTATTTTGGTACCAGCGGGTCTAGACAAATACCACTTTCTGTTGACGTTAACGCTTGCGGAAAGATTGAATTGTATGGGAATGACATTAGCTGCGGAAATGTCACGTGACAGCTGCCAAGTTTTATCTTGACGAATTTGTATTAGAGTGAAAGGAGAAGCAAAAGTAAAACTAAGTGGCCAGTGACACTAAAACGATACATTTTGGAAACCGTCAAAAAAGGTCAGAATCAAATTCAGAATTGAAATTAAAATTAAATTCGATAAATATTTGACGAACTCGGAGGCGCATGTCTGGAGTAGCCGGCTGAGATGCTAAAGGTCGATTTCTGGTGCAGAACAAAGGTGTGCATATTCTGCAGATATTTGTTCCGGGTCTGAGTGGGCCACGATAAATAATGAAGACTAATGTAGACAAATTCTACAAATTACCAATTGGGGCACTTGATTATTTTGTTGTTCTGACCAGGGGCCTAACTATCAAGTCTTATTGCGATTCAATTCAGGCAACGATGTGAAATCCCACTTTGCGAATGACAAAGCTTTAACAATGCCATAGCGTCCTCTATCGCAAAGCGGAAAGTGACATCCTTGCCTGAACTGACTCGCTATAAGACTTCATGGTTAGGCCCCAGGTCAACAAAGTTTCAAACAGTTTTTTTTAGGATCGTAGTGTAGTTATACATAGAATAGTGTCAAATTTGCATGTTCTACACGTGATTTTGATTGTTTTTTTTAAACTCCGCTCTCTTCACCTTAGTTTTTGTGGACGAGAGCCTTTATCAGCCCCTTTTCAGTAAAACAAAATAAAAACCTGTTATGAACCTAAAGAAAACGAAACTCTTTCAAGTCACAGATACCGATATCAGTAACTTATGCGTATTGCAATATTTTAAACCTAAAGAGCCGATAAAAGGCCATTAGAGAACATTTAAAACTGTCACATAATTATCAGAGCTTGTGGTTCAGATACTTGAAATGCTCACGTCTACTTACGTACTAAAAATAAAAGCTCTTATTTCATAAAAAACGATTAACGTTTTGAGAAGGTCAGATTTGGGGATAGTTTAATGTTGCCTTCATGTTGCCGAAATGAAAATGCTTAGGTGGATATGCGGGATTACGAGATTTGAGTCCGTGAAATTACCGATAAGCTGCAGGAGAGTAGACTTAGATGGTATGGACATATCAGGAGGAGACCACCTGACTACGTTGGCATCCAGGCACTAGAACTGTCCGTCCCAGGTAAAAAATCTAGAGAGAGACTCAAGATTGCATGGACAGATGTGTTGCGCAAAGATATGGGAGAATTCTGCGTGTAAGATACCGACAGATCAGAATTCCTCTTTATAGAAATGAGCGTTATTTGTGCGGGTGATACTAGGATACATTTATTTAGTGTAAGTAGGTATATACAAAAAAACAGATGAAACAGCTAGCTATCTAAAGACCGTTGCAAACGATCTATAGATAGCTCAACTGATCCTGATCACTACCAGACGGAAGCGTACCACGTTAAATGGAAATGCTAATGCACCAAAAAACCCAGATAACAGCCAGCTAGTTTAGTTTATAGATAATAATGTCTTCTGGATAGGAAAAATATATATTGATTCCTGACCGGGCTCTAACACGTGACCTTCGCATCTCAGGTCTGGGTACAGATTACTAGGCTAGCATGCTGTCGATGGATCTATTCTTAGATAAGTTAAAAAAGGGGAGGATTCCAACTGTGTTTTCTTCAAATCAAATCAAATCAAATTATTTATTTGCAAATATACATATAAGTCAGTAGGAGAAACTAGTTACAGATAAAAAGAAAAAAAATATGTTGTAAATTGGTACATTGAAAATATTAGATTACAAAATACATTAAAGATTAAACTGGTTAAATAATTAATTAATACATTAATTTCACTTTTCACTTTTTCTTTTATAATATGTACTTATCTTTTTTATTAATATTTATGCTGTGAATAAAATATTGATGGTTTAGATTCTCGATAAGGCTCATGTACCACGGAAGCTATAGCGGAGCGGAGATTTCTTTGAAAATAAAACAATAGAATTGCGATTAGATGACTTGAATGCCATTTTGACGCGATTTTAATGGTTCATTTTATTACATCTCGCCTTACCACACACACTTTAACATCTGGTAAATCAACTAGGTATAAATCTTATGAAGTCCTACTTATTTTATGATTTACAGCCTATTTCGATAAGCTGCCAGGAATATGAAATGTCCTTTGTTTACTTCGCAAAACTATTTTGCGGCTGATTGAAAACGTAAGATTTGCAAGGCATACTGCTTTTGTGCCTCGGTAAGCAAACTGAAAAAGAGATAAGTAAGTACCTACTTATCTACCTATTAAATGTACCTGCCTATCTATTTTATTTATGATTCATACAAGTTTAACCTACGTAGGCAATAAATCTATACCTATTAATATTATGACGACCTCTGTGGCGCAGTGGGCGAAGGTCCGCCTGGGACGCAGAAGGTTGCAGGTTCAATTCCCGCCACGGGACAAATGTTTGTATCTGCAAATATTTGTCTCAGGTCTGGGTGTTTTCTATGTATATTATGTATGTATTTACAAAAAAAAATATGTATATAAGTAGTATATCAGTCATGTAGTTCCCATAATACAAGCTCTGCTTAGTTTGGGGCTAGATGATGCTGGGTGAAAATGTCCATCATTATTTATTTATTTATTTTATTTAAAGAGGTAAAGTTGCCTTAATGGTTAGAGCTACTTGTCATCTACTACTTTTTATCCAGGCAGCACGCAGGCGAAGCCGTGGGCAGTGGCTAGTTACTTATAATGAAAATACAATAGCACAGTTTACAGAGTTATATCTGGGTCAACGCATTAGCATTGCCATTTAGCGTGGCAATGCGGCCAGTATTTTGGGAACGCTTCCGTCTGGTAGTGATCTAGATCAGTTGAGCTATCTATAGATAATTTGCAACAGTCTTTAGATAGCTAGCTGTTTCATCTGTATATTTTGTATGTACTTGTACTTCTTGTAATGTTTACAAACCATTGTCTATCAAAATGCCAAAGAACGAATTTGATAAAAATCTCAGTTTGGCATTTAGTGCATACCCACTATGTTTTTATTCTGTGGTTTCTGCGCGAAGTATTTTTATTGGAACGTTCGAATCGTGCTCTTGAAAGACGAGGATTCGATTTCGTTTTAAATCACGAGCGAAAAATACCGATGGGAAAAATATGCGAGGTATCGCTATGACAAGTCACGGTTCTTTATTTTTGTTTTATTTTAAAAAAATGATAAATTATTAAAATACCAACAAACTACCCACAGGGATTTTGACCGTGAAGGTTATATCAAAAACAACTTTATTGATTTCACTATCCGAATGTAAACTTTATTGTTTTGAGAGAGAACGATTCTCATTGTTCCTATTTCAAATGTTTAAACTTGGAACGTCACATACTTGCCGGAGTTCCCATCATAGATAAAAAAAAATAGCTCTTAAGAGTTCCCATTTGGTTTTCGGCAAATTCGCGGATTAAACTCAAAGTTATAAACACCAGACAAGTTTTTGAAATTCGAACTTCAAAATTAAAACCAGCCTGCATTTTAGAGTAGGTAAATGCAAAACCACACACTCAACAAAACGTCAGGCGCTGCGTTGTCGACAAAACAATTTTTCCACATGAATATGCAACGGGTACTTACGCAGACAATACATATGCAAACACTGCACTTGCTTTATGCCCCTAATTACTGCAGGTTGGAGATACCGCTAGTTTTGCACTGAACACACTTGGCCTAGCTGCCAACTTTCAAGTTAAGCGAATTAACAGCAAGGGAAAGAAGAAGAAGAAGAAGAAAATACTTTATTGCACACCAAATAACACATCAGCTTAGCTAAGTACTACAAACTTTGACAATGTTGTGTTGATCTCTACCAGACAAAAATGACGAAAAATGTCGGGAAATGTGGAATTTTTTTGAATTTTCTATGAACTTTCTTGCAACCTGTCACGCGGAATGCTAACAACTTACAAAACGCGGGCATGTGTCAAATATATTGCTACTTGTCATATTCAAAGATCTACGCACTGATATGTATCTGAGGATGTCCAATACAGTCGTATGGTACCAAACAAAGTGACAGAGTTTTAATCTATGAATGTAAACTTGGATTGTTTTATGCTATTTTCCTCCCGTATCTATGAATAAAGATCAAGATGAGTTTCCCAAACTCTCGTCTCCATTGCTTTTGCTCTTGCTCTCGTTGATTTTGCTTTCCTCGCTAAATACATACTTATCTTTGAAAAATGTATATTTTTATTATTCAAGCAAATGTGTTATTTTTGCGTCTATTTTACCAATCTTATCCTTCATAGTCATTGCTCGACAATATATGTATCATCAAACTACAATTAGTGAATCATTAAGATATATGGTTTATGCGTTAATTATTATTAGATGCATAGTTGAAAATAAGGCTCACCAGTGTCTGTCTTTTTTTTTAAGTGTAACAACTTTGGAAAACTACTCGTCCTCTCTATGGTTGATGTTACTGAACTAACATTGGCACCATCTAAGGGCCCGGCCAAACTAACGCGTTGGCGGTGGTAGTCAAAGGAAAAAGGTTTTCAAGTGGTTTCAAAGTTCGCGTGGGTGTACTTATCGCCACCGCCAACGCCACCGCGACAGTCTGACTGGGCCTTACGTAGCGAGGTGACATGCAGTACGTGCTCAAGGGTCTAAGTCAGACCGGTCAAGTTGGGTTTCAGAAGATCTAAGTAAGCAAGCATGCTGAGCAAAACCACAGTTATTATGAGATCAATAAACAAAGTAATTTCTACAAGATTATTTAATTTTATAGAAATGTATAAATTTGTATGATAAATTATAGATAATTTACGATCGCAAATGTAAGTGTCTGAGAATAATTTGTAAACTATTAAGTTAAAAAATATTCTCAAAGCCTTGATTATAAGAAGCAGTAGCCTACATTATGACGGCCGTTTAAAAGCGGTTTAAACAATATAAGCAACCTTTACTTATCATGTTATAAAGTATATATCGGAGCTGTCAGGATAATTTTGGACTAAAACAAACATTGTAGGCTAAGCAATGGGTTTCATTATGAGGTTGTACAAAGTAATCAGCTCGATTCTACGTTAGCACTAAGCTCTTTACTAGCAACATGGACATCCTGGCCAACGTGAGGACATTTCAAGATATATGGTCACCCGAAGACGACAGGAAGGAGACTGATTGAATTCGTCCCTCGTCCCGCAAAGTGATTATTAGAGACTTCATCTTCCTCCTTGATATTTTAATCATTTTCAAAATATTTAGAAAATTGTGAACGAATATGATATAGAAAACGGGATTTTGAACCAAAAATTTTACAGAATCTGTCAATCTGACATGGTACTAAAACCTGTCACCACATTGCTCTTTTTTATCGATTACTAGGCCTTTTATAGAGTCTTTTTGTTTAAACTGACCTAAAGCAGGGCTACCAAGAAAAAGCAAGACACAACAAATTATTTCATAAATGAATAAAAACCCTTCACAAGTTTCCACTATGTCATAACAAAAGAAACTTATTAGATAATACAGAAGATATTTTAAACTCTTTACAACAGCGTCCTCAGACTAAAAGCCATGTTCATCGTAGATAGAGTACGCACGTAAATTGCATGTCGTATGCACAGATAACCAAGCTTTTATAAATGACAGGTTTGTAGCCAATTTATCTACGCTCTTGCCTTTTAATTGATACTAGGCGTATGATTTAGTAAGGAAACCGAGTAAGATTTCAGGCCGAAACCGAAACCTTTCTTATTTCGCAATGCTTCGGCTAAAATCGAACATACGGTCGGTGCTTTTTTTAAGGAAAAATGTTGACCACGATCTCACCTGATGGAAGTGTGAAAGTCAGTCACTTTAAAATAAATAAATAATAAATTTTTAATCTAAACTAATTTTCATATTTACTTTAGATTGAATTACTGACGAATGGCGACCACGAAAAGGACGATGCAGAAAGGTCTCCCACCCAATGGCTACCATCTTAAAGGTTGCGGAATGTCGGTGCATAGAGGTAGTATGTCGGTGCATAGAGGTGGTGAACGTTCGTCATGGCACTCTTTGGGGAGGTCTATGTTTAGCAGGGGACTTCTATGAGCTGATGATAATGATGTGCAGAAAATTTGGTCAAATATCAGTTTGGCCGAAAATATCTAAATGGAAACCGAAGCTCTGGCTAACTACTAATTTCAAGTTCATAATATTTCAGCAAATTATTTAATAACTGCGCAGATGTTGATTCGTTACCATCAGTTAACCCGTTATAAGGTAAAACAATATCAATTAAAGTACAGCTACACCTGCCGACGAATCCATCACGATGACAGGTTGCCTGTGACTGTAAAAAACTTTTAAATGGGTCCCGTTCCACAAAAAACTTAAATAACCCGTCCAAGCGTTCAAGGTACAGATAAATTTGAAATAGGAACGTATACAAAAAAATAAATGCTCGCACGAGCCACAACAGCTTGTCAGTTGTTTTTTTTCGTTGTTTTTAAAATAATGGAACTTCGTGGAGGGCTTCTTTCCATTCTTTGTAATTTAAGTTCCTGTCAGACATCTGCTTTAAGGTTTAAAAAATAAATCAAATAATTATCACACACGTTAACAATTATTATTTTACGCGCTTTTATACGAGGGACGCACTAAACATTTCCGGAATGATCAAGAAATACTATGAACGGTCAAAAATAAATCGTATGAAAAAGTTAACCGCTAACGGAGAATATTTTGAGAAACAATAAATTATTTGTTGTCTATTCGTAATATTTTATCCTTATCCTTTTTCCTTTTTTCCGTACATTTTTATGCGCTCCATGTATTACAACAATGATCATATCAGCGTTTTATAAACTTTGTAAGTCAAAAAATTATAATTATTGATTTATATTTTAATTGTAGGTAATTGAGCCCATAATAGCCCATTTAAGATTCACATCAGTAGCTGACGTTGTAATGATACACCTCTTAAATACTGTAATTGCGAGAAACGAGTCACCTGCAACGGTACTCTTGATAAAAACTCCATCAAAAATCAGTCATAAATCTGTCGTGGAACCGTAATTATGTGAGAGACATTCATCAAGTATTTTACTTATGGTAGAGCTGTACAGAATCGAGCATTCGTATTGTGTTGTAACGCAATATAAAAAGCTGTAACAAGAATTTGTATAGTGTTGCCTCAGAAATATCCTCGGAATCGAGTTCTCTCTCTGTGTCAATCATTTGAGAAACTAATGAGAAATATTATAACTCTATTTCAGGGCTATGCTCAATGTATACTACGGCGTCGCTGTTCTGTTTTTTTTAAAACATGCATTGTGTATAAAATAACGGCAGAATTATTAAAAAATAAACCTAGGTATAGGATGTGGTCAAAATTCGAATGACATTCTCATTAGGCGGACTCTATTTGTTTTTCATAAAACTAACTACTCTGCGACCGATTTAACTCATGTAATCAAATTCAGTGATATTTGTATGAGAATTATATAACGTAAAAAACGTGGACGAGTGAACCTTAGTAAAAAACCGCACAGTTTTTATGACAATTGAATCAACAATTCTAAAGTTAAGGACAAACTTTTTTTTCTCACATACACTGTTCCGTCCAAGTTGGCTTGGAGGCGTGTTCTCCTAGCCGCTCGATTAAAGATGTTCCGTTCAAAACTATGCTCGATCGCGTTACAAACTCCCAGACTGTTCGCTTACATTTCGCAAGTATTGCAATATCACTCGCAAGTCCACTTCTTTGATGCAAAGACGCGTTGTCTCGGGTTTCAGAAACTGCACCTGTAACTTCCTGCGCTCTTTTTGCTGCGTTTCCTGGCGCGCGCTTCATCAATTCGACACATGGAATGGAACAAGTTATTACAAAAGAACATAAACAATAAGGAACGCTGAAAATCGCAGAAGTTAAAACTGTGTCGCAGTTTCCAGTGCTCGTCCTTATGATATAGGGTGACTTACTACAGATACAGAGCACGTAGACACTCACGATAGGGCTGGTCCACCAGTTCAAAGTCGCTCAGCGAGCTATGGAACGAGCTATGCTCGGAGTCTCTCTGAAGGATAAGACTCTTAACGAATACATCCGTCAGAGAAACAAAGTTATCGACATAGCTCAACGAATTAGCAAGCTGAAGTGGCAGTGGGCCGGTCATATCTCGCGAAGAACCGATAACCGCTGGGGTAAACGTGTTCTTGAGTGGAGACCGCGACTCGGCAAACGTAGTGTAGGACGTCCTCCGGCCAGGTGGGATGACAATCTGCGAAAGACTGTAGGCAGATGCTGGATGCTGCAAGCTGAAGACAGGGCGCTATGGCGCTCATTAGGGGAGGCCTATGTCCAGCAGTGGACTAATATAGGCTGATGATGATAACTACAGATACAAAATATAGCATGAAGTCTGTCTGCATCAAGCTTGAAAAGCTTCGGCAGACATTTTGGATCGTTTTTCTATAGAAAACTGTCATGAAGATAAACATGCTCTTTACATACATAGAGGAAAAGAAAGTCAGTTGGTACGCTTTGGGTGGCATTATGTTTTAAAAATCAGGAGTAGTGAATATGCAGAAGAGAATTATCAATTATTTGAGCAACCGGGTGTTTTTTAAATTATTTCAGGGTTTCTGGTCGAAGCCTCGCGGGGCTCCAGAGCTAGCTCCTAGGTCAAATAACACAATTGCAAGGGTATCCATATGAGAGCAAAACTTAACAACAGATAAGTAGGCCGAAATGGGAAGGAGATAGAACTTACTTGAAATAAAAATAAAATTAAATAAAGAAGAGAAAAAAAATCTTAGTTTCTAATAGCATGTGTGGTGATATGTGTGGTACGTGTTTGTTACAAATGTAGCAGAACAAATTATAATGTACGAATGTATTAACTGAACGTGCCTTTAAGTACCCCTAATTGGTATCAAAGTCAAAGTCAATAGGTTTTTATTCATTGAAATCACAAGGATCATATAGAAACGTCAACTTAAAAACTACTAAAATTTGAATGTGAATTTACGCCGGTCCCTCGCGCGCGACCAAGCATAGAAGAATCAGGCAACAAACTCTGCTTGGTTATTTTTTTGATGATCCTTCATTCAGCTTTAGTGTGGTGCCAATCGAACGATTATCCTCAAAGACAAACACAGTCGTGAGCGTGTTTGTTTTTTTGTTCATCATGTTATTGGGTAGTGTAAGAGAGATCAATTTTAATTATACATTGAAGGCTTATATTCATAGCTACTTTGTGAAAGTAATAACTATACAAGGTAAATACGCCCTTATTTGTCCTACAAATGTTATGTCCGTTCTTTGAATACTTAATTAACTAATCAACTCACGTATTCTGAGGTGTGTCTGTCATAAAAATTATTAAAAGTGATAGGTATTACATGTTTGTGTTAGTAGGCTTTTCAATTGTTTTAATGAGGCAGTAAGCCCTACTAAATTTTCCATCTAATAGTGAGTTAAGGATATTATTACGATCATACCACGTACTTTTTACTATTCTTCTGCTGACCATAGAGAATAGTAGAAGACGGTGCTCATAAGGTCCTCGGTCAACGAACGTCAGCAGGATGATCCTACTAATATTAAAAACGCGAAAGTTTGTGAGGATGGTTGTTTGTTACTCTTCCACGCAAAAACTACTGAACGGATTATGACGAAACTTTACAGTAATATAGCTTATACGTCAAAATAACACGTAGGCTACTTTTTATATGGGTAAAAGTAGAGTCTAGAATTAATCCTACTAATATTATAAACGTGAAAGTTTGCGAGGATGGATGTTTGTTACTCTTTCACGCAAAAACTACTGAACGGATTATGACGAAACTTTACAGTAATATAGCTTATACGTGAAAAAAACACGTAGGCTACTTTTTATATGGGTACCACACGGACGAAGCCGCGGGGTAGAGGCTAGTTTATTTATGTTTTTAAAACTTATAGGGGAATGACATCCAAAATAATACAATGCACTTACAACATGAAACATAATTTTGCGGTAAAGTACCCCTTTATCTGACCGCAATCGTGACGCGTCGTCGCTTCGCTGATTTCATTATGTTTTCTACTGTTACGGTGTGACATTACTGTCATACCGTTGCTCTTTTGTTTTGTATTACTGCACAGTGATACTTTTCGTTGAGTTGCTATCATGAATGAATATCATGAGACCTACTATATAAAGGACAATAAAACCTCTATGTGCTGTGCGGAGAAATATAGAGTCTAGAATTTATCCTACTAATATTATAAACGTGAAAGTTTGCGAGGATGGATGTTTGCTACTCTTTCACGCAAAAACTACTGAACGGATTTTGATGAAATTTTACAGTAATATCGGCCGGCTTGGGCGTCGACGTCACTAGAATTGTGTCAAAATGGCAGCTCATATTACGGGTGACACTATTGCTTTATTTATAAAAAAAGTCCTAAAACGCATTATCTACTCTTTTATATTGAATTATGGGTCTACGAGAAACCTACGAGAGATTTCAATGCCTGGGTATTGAAATCTCGTCATACGTTTTGGACGAAATTTAATTAAAAATTTAATTATTAAAATTTATTATTTAAATATACTGTTGTATGATGAGCTGATATTTCAGTTTTAAGTCCTTCTAGACTCCTAAATTCTGGCTATACCTGTAACAAACAAAAATATTTGATGAATAAGGTGCGGATTCCCTTTAGAATTCTACTTTCTTCACTTTAGCGCAAACTGGTAGGTAACCGGTAACTTATTAATAAAAATAAAAAATGCTTATCAATGTTATAAACAAAGAAATAAATATCAGAATTCGTTACTTTCTGGTTCTGTAAATGCCAGACGACTTTCGAAGTTCAATTTCTACTTTTTATTTTGAGCCGCCTTCATTTCCTGCGCGGACGCAAGCAACAAAAAGTTGCCACTCTTTTGTTCTTTTTTCACATAAATAGTCATATCGTATCTCAATGACTGCTCATTTGAAGGCAGAGGCGAACTAGGATATTCGGTGCACACACTAGCCATGCGCGAAATGTGTCAGTGAAAAGAAAAGAATGAAGTATATCTTTTGGCTAGGTGAAGTACTTCATTGATTTAGTTCAGTAGTTCATTTACTTCAGTTAGACCGTTTAGTTCTTAGAGAATTATGAATGGATGAACGAAATGAAGAAATGAGTTGCTTTCTTAGTGCTATGAAATGTTTTTATTTTTATATCTCGATTTTCCTTCATAGGTACTTTACAGGCTTAGGACTGTCAACCAGGGGCAAACATTTTTACCATAAAATAGGTATATAGGTAGGTAAGTTTTATATGTTTTTTATAATAATAATAAATACGTATATAAAAATCGAGATATGTGCAATTTACTTTTGTTAATTAAACTGATTAATATTTCAAATATTACTGATTAATATTACTAATAAAACGACTTAACTTATTTTTTATTTGCATATAAAACTGACCCGTAACATGCGCAACACGACGCGCTAATAATCGCATATAACTAACTAAATTCAAACAATGCAAAATAGGTACTTTCTTACTCAAACAAAATATTAATAATCAAAAAACAAGCGTAAACAATTTACTTTAGCAAGAATCAAAGAACCAAGATACAAAGAACTTTATCTCAACGACGTAAGGGTTTGTTTTAATTGCAAGTTCTTAGAAAGAGATACCATATCAGCTATCATAAAAAATTGTGCAAAATAAAATAGTCTTTGTGTACACGCCACGCTATCTTCGTCGAGTGTGATGCTAAACGAAGCATTGAAGTAAAAATACACGTGAACTAAATGAACTAGAGACACATTAGAATGAGTAGTGAAGTAAATGACAAGACAATCTTACGTATGAAGTACTTCATTTAGTTCATTCGTTCGCGAAGCACCCATGGCTAGCACACACATGAAATGAAAAAAAAAACACGCTACACTGTAATCCCCATAATGGAGAGTTTCAGATCCATACTCAGTACCTAGGATATCAATAGAATATATGGTCAGAGAGCCCCGCCTTAAAAATAAGTGCGTCAAAATAAAATTAAAATAAAATTCTTGAGCTTCACCTACAGGTACCCACACACACACACACACACACAGAGAGAGAGAGAAAGAGAGAGAGAACAGATGATGTACAGGTGAAATAACGGTTAACACTTTAAACTAAATAATCAGATAATATTTTATCAGTATCTACTTTTTATAAAATCTTGGTTCAAAAATAGGTAAGCTGATACTGAGTGTGTCCCTGCCGTCAGGGTCGTCACACGATAAACTTGCATGACATGCACCCTGCTGACTCGGTAGACATTAACGTCAGAATATTATCTGTGGATCGATTTGTTTCCTATCTCGTACCATATTTGTTATACACGCACTAGCCCCATGGCTTCGCCCGCGTGGTTCCTGGATAAAAAGTAGCCTATCTGTCATTCTGATGTATAAGCTATATTACTGTAAAGTTGCATCAAAATCCGTTTATAGTTTTTGCGTGAAAGAGATACAACATACATCCTCACAAACTTTCGCATTTATAATAGAATAGCTTCTGCCCACGGCTTCGTTCGCGTGGTACCCGGATAAAAAGTACCTAACTAGCCTATGTGTTATTCTGATAAGCTATATTACTGTAAAGTTTCATCAAAAACCGTTCAGTAGTTTTTGCGTGAAAGAGTAACAAACAACCATCCTCACAAACTTTCACGTTTGTTATATTAGTAGGAAGTAGGATACGCATACTATTCCCACAGAATATTTCAAGCGATGAAAGTGAACAAGCATAAAAAAATAACTGCGTTTTTTTATTGTTATTATTTTTTATTAAAAATAACAAATAAATAGGATAAAAAATTGCATAAAAAATTCCGTAAAATTCAAGCGGTACCTAAGTAAAACCTTTTATCAGCTACTTCAAAAAATACTCGGTTAAAAAAGTTTAATGGCTAAAAACAAAGACTGTGTGTTTTATGGGACACCGTGGACCGTATCAACCCAAAAAGTATCCAGTTAAAATTAATAATCCTGCCATCCAAACTAACATGGACAAAACAGATCGTTATCCGTAAAATGCAATCGTGAACTTTATTTAACCCTTTTTCATGTCATTCGATCCGCAATCCCGCTGGGGTCAGTGTGACCAGGGGTCAACTGTTCCTGATTTGCTGATTTTATTTTTGATTGGTCTTTGTTGCAGACCAGAGAATCCATTTATTTATTTTTGCCCGACTGAGGAGGGTTATGTTTTTACATTTTATCAATGCATATGTTTAACAACATCTTATAACAAAAAAAACATTAAGAAAGAGAATAAAAAGCTGATGTTCGATGCAGCATAATACCTGAAAATTTTAATGAATGAGGAACCAATCCGACTAATTCCGCCTGCATTTGGTCTTTTTACTTTTTAGAATAATTTATATGTGTCTCCATATGCCAGGGTCAAATGTGACTGTATTATACGAATTATACCTCGTGTGTTCATAAGTCTTGAGACACAGTAAAACTAAAATATTTTTGGAGCTAAGTTGAGTATTCATTTATTGGATATTAAAATTAAAACTACTGACATCTAGATCTGTATTTAAAAATAAATCATTCAAAATAGCCGCCTTTGCATTCAATGCAGGCCTTCAAACGCGTGCGCCATTCATCTATGGCGGCACGAATCTTTTCAATGGGAATCCGTTTCGATTCTTTAATAAGGGCTCGCTTGAGAGAATCCAGGTTTGGGTGAGACTTTCTGCATGCCCTCAGCTCCAATTCCGTCCATAAAGAATAATCCAAAGGATTCAAGTCAGGGCTTGACGAGGGCCAATCTTCGCTCCGAATGAAGCCTGGCAAATTGGCCTCCAGCCAACGTTGGGTAGTCTTAGCTTTATGGGAGGGAGCAGAGTCCTGTTAGAAAACCCAGTATTTTCCAGCGAATAGCGTATCATTTAATGGTTTAACCACCGCTTCCAATATGTCGGTTTGGTAATTTTGTGCCTTCACCTTGACGCCTTGCTGGCAAAAATGAAGCGAAGTGACCCCCTCGTAGGAAACACCCCACCAAACCATCACACTTGCTGGATGATGAGTGCGCTGGACATTGCGTACAGATGGCTGGACGTCCTTTGAACTTCTGGCGTAAACCTTATTGTTCTGCCGGTTAAACTTTTCTTCCACCGTGAAGATCTTTTCATCGGTAAACAGGATATTTTTTGGATCGTGTCTCTTCAATAGGTTCCGACATCGTTCCAGTCGCAATTTACGAAGACGCTCGTTTAAATAATGCACTTTCCTTCGACTGTAGGCCTTTAGTTTAAGATCATATTTAAGTATCCTGTTCACCGATATTCGCGAAATGTTGGTCTGCAGAGCTAATTTCTTTTGAGTCCGGCAAGGTTTGCGACGAATTCGCTCTCTGATTACTTTGATGTTAGCGGGCGTCCTTACAGACCGCGGGCGGCCACATCTTCCACGGTCTTCTAAAGAGCCGGTCTCCTTGTACCTCTTTATGGTATAATACACAAAGTTCCGACTACATCCCAAACTTTGGATTTCACTAAAAACTTGCATTGGTTTTTTTCCTGCTTGAAACAGTGAAATTACAGTCGCACGCAAATCTTTTGTTGGCGCCATTTTCACGGAGAATGAAACAAATATTCAAATGTATATTTTTTCTGATTCAAAACATTCGAAATTTAAAATTTTAAAAGTTTAAAAAAGGTTGCATGAATTACTTTCTTTTTAAATTAATTAAATAAGTTCGTCTCAAAACTTATGAACACACGAGGTATATTAGACATCTGTTGAAAAACGGAAAGACAGATACAATTTTTCTGTTTTAATAACAGGTGCTAATGGTAAATTATCTGGGTAGAACAGGTGATTGAAAACCTGGCAGATGATAGTCTCAAGCGACATCTATTGAATTGGTTTAGATAACTGACTATTTTTGTATTATTTCCCCCGTTTAATATTTGAGAATGCAGTCTGGTCTTTCTTTAAGCCTGCCAATGCTGGATAGCATATCCATCCACTACTTTCAGAGCAAGTACGTACATACATCCATTGCTTACTAAGGTTCCTGATCGACCAAAGCCAAAAAGGGAAACGACTATGTTTACGAATATACTAAGATTGTTAATGGTGCAATGGGTTTTAGTTCATGCGCAGAAAAAATCTTCATACAATTTACAATGTGTCAAAATAGAAGATAAAGAGGATAATACACGCAATGATTTACAACAAAATCGTCTAGTTTAATCGACTGAGGTTATTAAAACATTTATAAACTGAGGGCCTGAAAGGCCCAAGTCTAGATTACCACATTTATCAGAGCGGTTACCTACAACCACTGGTAATAAATTTCAGAAATTGGCTACACTGTCCGTATTATAATCATTTTGAGGTAAGGGTTAGTAAAGTCTGGTAAAACCATAAATCAGTTAGATTCAATGACATTAAAATTTGATTTTTATTTAGCTAGCTATTATGGGGACCTTTCCTGATAGTCTGATAGTTTTCTGAATAGATCGTTTGTAACTTTACAATTGTATTCTATAATTACCTATTTTTATTGTTTTTTCCGTAAACAAAGCTTTTTTGCTTTAATTTCTTAACTTCCACAGTATTTCAAAGTATTATTTGGCATTTTAAATTCAGCAATTCTAAAACTAACTATAGAAACAACATAAATATAAACGTATTAACTATACATATTCAACATCCTGTATCAAACATATCCCGTATAGACAGCTCTACAGTTTAACTCTATGGATAATTTCAAAACAATTTCCTATGCAACTTGCACTTAGAATGATGGTTGATTTTTATCCCGATCTAAACCATTCTCGACAGGAACATTCGTAAGTGACAGCCCTATAATCCATGTTTGCACGCTGGAACATGACAACAGTTGCGAAATGATTGAAGCGGCAACATTAAAGCCACAATCTGTGTACCAACATAGCAAACGACCTGGTAGGATTATATGTGGCAAAGTGTACCTCCTTTTATGCGTGTTTTGCTTATCTAGTAACCTATCTCGCTTGGATAAAACATGGAAGTTTAAGATCGTATTTTACACTTTTACGAGGATTAATAAGGTTTTATAAAATGTACTTTTAGGGTTCCGAAGGGAAGCAAATAGGAACGGAATTGTTTTGTCATGGCTGAACGCCGTCTGCTTGTGTCCATGTATTATACCCCGATTGTTTTCCTAGTTTTATGCATAATTACATAAACTCCAGTTTTGAAACTTCAATGTATGTAATTTTTTTATCAAAATAGGTTAAAGTTTCGCACACAGACCGGATGCGTTTGCTAAGGCGTAAATTTATAAAACAAGCAATTTAACAATATACATTACAGCGTGCAGACAGGCTGTGGTTTGGTGTGATGCCACACCTGCAGTCAGTGTGCTAAAGCCTTATATTTTTTGTATGTTATGACAGGACAAACAGGCAAAACCGGTCACGGAAGTCAGGGGCAGAGGGGGCCAAATGCCCCCCTAAGATCACATAGGTAACCGCCTTCCAAGCCAGGGCTGGAGATTGAAGGGGTGACCAAAGAAAATTTCCTCCCCGTCACAGAGTACTTTCGCGATCCCTGCATATTGCCCCCACTGGATAGCGGTTATCGTCGCTTTATGACATACAACACCTAAGGCACTTCTGATGCATTACCTGCTCTGAAGGACTTTTTTTTTAATCTAGCCATGTTAGCTAACAGAATAAGGGCATAGATCGAAGCTACAGGTGAAGTGAATCTAGTCAGCTTGTAAAGGCATAGAGGAGTGCCGCACGGCTGCCATCCGCGTAATCCACGTATCCAGCGATTGGACACAGATCGCTGTAAATCACAACTCGCAAGAAGCTACGAAAGCACCGCTGGGATATTAGAGGTCCTAAATAATAAACAAAGGTCTACTTAGAGCCTTAGATCTAAGTAAGTGTTCCAATAAGCGGCGATGAGCTTGCAACTTATATCATCATGGGGAATATTAACTACTTTCAAAACACGGGCATATGCCAATAAGTATAATGTTTGGTTGAGCATGACTTTGACTAGAGGGTTATGCTTAAATATTAATCTAATATAATATTTTTATACAATAAAATATTTTATTCGTTCAATACACAATTTTTTTCTAATTAATTATCATAATTATAGGTTACAGGCTGGTTTTACGGATGCTCCAAATAATATTTCATATCCTCTTTATTCGTAATTCTATGTAAATTCATCGAATTAGTCACAGCGAGCTTTCAGTTCACAGCAAATCCCATTCACCTATACTTAGAATGCACCAGTGCCTTAGGAAATGAAGCACAGAGCCGCAGACTAAACTAACTTTAGGGCATCTATCCACCAAATCGATCTTTTTGGATGCATACTTATGGCAAACAAAAACAAATAAGATACAATGCCAAAAAAATAAAACCTATGCTTAATACTTCTACTATTATAAATGCGAAAGTTTGTGAGGATGTATGCTTGTTACTCTTTCACGCAAAAAACTACTAAACGGATTTTGATGAAACTTTACAGTAATATAGCTTATACAGCAGAATAACACATAGGACACACACACACTACTTTACATCCGGATGCCACGCGGGCGAAGCCGTGGGTAGAAGCTAGTTGTAAATAACGATGGAAATCAAAAAATCAGATCGAACTTTGTCGGCATCAGCCAACGTAAATACCAGATATCTTGTAAGCAGCGTCTATTTTAGTCAAAGATCATTTAATCCGATATGAAATCGTAGCTCTTGCAATCTTGTAACCGACAATCTAGTAAATTGCTCTTTCAAATGCGCCGGCGCACGAATGTCGAACGAAGACTGGTGGCCGATGGTATTATCCTGAGCCAATAGTATTGCAGAGGTGGAAGGTCACTTTCAATTCAATTTCTTCTTTAATTGGAAATTCCTAGGACACGATCGGTCTTCGTGCAACCCACAAAATACTAACGAATACAGACTGGACCAACGAATTTTACCGTATTATTTATGAGCAAACTCTTTTTTATGGAGCCATCAGGTAAATGTCAAATCGCCAAGCTAAATGCACTACGATAAAAGTTGTGCGCCCCTAGTTTCCCATTTTCGAAGATAGATGAATATTTCCGAAGCGAAAACTCTTATTAGGGTTAAGCTCGCCTTTGTACATGTCCTATATGTAAGTTTTTTTATCTGTGTGTACAATAAAGAATAAAGCGCATAACTTTTATCGAAGTGCAGTACAAAGTCAAAGTCAAAGTCAAAGCCAATAGGTCCATATTCATTGAAAAAACAAAGATCATATACCTAGAGGCATCAACTTATAAACAACGCGAGTTAAAAATTGTAAAGTTAATTTACGCCGATTCCTCACACGCGACCAAACCTAGAATAATCATTCAAGAAATTCCGTTGTTTTTTATGTTCCTACATACAATTCTAGGTAGAAACACCGCCCGTATTTTACCATGCACCATGCACTCCTCTGTTGCATGAGTCATCAAAAGAAACTGATCTCAGAACGATTGCAGGAACAAGAAGCGGATAACTCGAACAATACTGATTAGAACGAATCAGCAGTTTTTGTGATCGAGCGCCACGCAATCGGTATCGTCGATCGAGAAAGGTTTCCCAGAGTTGCGCCAGCGCATTCCCACGTTCGATAGGGTTGCCACTTGATTCGAGAAAGGGAATCTCATTAAAAAAACTAATAATATCACGCACAAAATTGTTAGGTTAACATTATTTTTCTTGGCCAATACTAAAATCGCTATGGCACGGACAGTAAAAACAAAAATGTCTAAATACCTATTTAATATTTACGTTTTCGATATTATGATTCTATGTTATGTACTTAACCTTTATTTGAAAACTTATTCTTGGTCATGTCTACCGTTTTCGCGAATATCTGCGACAATCACGAAGCGATGTTCGTTGAAATATCACAAAAGTAGTAACACGTTTTTTATTTGATTCTAGAAATCTGCCATAATATGGGCATTTGTAAAATTGGCCTTAGAATGGGCAGATGAAACCTGACACCCCTATCATATTGCTATCCAGTACAAATCTGATTCAGCACTGTTCGAGCTGTTTGTTTGTGCCCAAGAAGTGTGATATTAATGAATACCTTGTGCTCGTTTCGAGTGTTAAACAATTAGTGATGTATCATTGGTATGAGAAACATCTCAGGCGGTAATGAATTCGCAGTTATCGATTACTGCTAAGATCGCCTAGGTAACTTGTTTGTGGATCAAGGACGGAAAGCAACAAAAAATCTAAACAAATACTTTTGCGACTGTATTTCACATGATGGACATCCTCTGTTCGTACATCTTTGAGGATACCAAGGGTATTCAAAGGCACGTTAAATTACATTTGGCACATGCCCACGTTTTGCAAAGTAGTTAGCTTTCCACGTGACAGGACAGCCAATTGCCGCTTATTGTAGCACTTATATTTGGAGCATTTTTTTAGATTTTTTGCATGCATGCCGATTTTACTCACACAGTTTTCCTTCAACGTTTTAAGCAAATGGAAATGCGCACATATTTTTTACGAGTGAATAAATCAATTAGTGTATGGCTGGGTTCGAACGCACGACCTCCGGATCAGAAGTCAGGGTACCACCGGCTAGGCCAACACGGCTCTTTGCTTAGACAATATTCCACCCCTTTATATTTTTCTTTGAGATTTTTCCCCGTCCGAACTCCATCTACGAAAGGCTCTAGAGCACACGAAATCCCTGTTTTTGTTCGCCACTGATGAAAATCATCGAAGTGAGAAAAGGAAGCCCTTGAAAATATTATTTTTTCTAGAGGTACTCGTACTTTTGGTCAGAGTCACATTCAGTACGTGGAACAATATATAGCTTTTTAATGAACACCCACCCCAACAGTCACATAGATAGACTTGGAGGGCTACTCTTGACACTAATTCGAATTCGTGAATTATGGTACTCTTGAATAAAATACTAGCGAATGATTAGAATTAGTATTTGGTGGAATTTTATGGAACTAAATGAAATCGACTATGCTATTTATTGGTAGGTACTTTTAACCCAATTTCGACGTTTACATTGGAGATTAGAAGTAGAAGTTGCGATAGAAATGTAAATCGAAAAAATGAACAAAATTGGATTAGACTAGAATTGAATTGAGATTGTATCTAGTGTCAAGGTTGCCCCCTAGCCCCCACATCCACACTAAGTTCCCCTGTGTCATGGGTATCAGGAACAAATATCTGCAGAATATGCAAACATTTGTTCCGGAGTGGAAATCGAACACGGCCGCTCAACATTCATCATCAATTACTTTAAAAAGTAAATAGGGTTTCGCCACTACTAATGCATAATAGGTGCAATCAGCTAACCAATGCTACGGTTTATCGTTAGCATTCCAACTTCTAATGGAATCTCAATG
Source organism: Perizoma flavofasciatum (assembly GCA_958496245.1). NCBI lineage: Eukaryota > Metazoa > Arthropoda > Insecta > Lepidoptera > Geometridae > Perizoma > Perizoma flavofasciatum. The sequence goes on along the minus strand of OY292425.1, from coordinate 2,058,765 downwards.
TAAACTCTTTATCTCGCATGCATCTTCACGAGACGTGTCCAATAATTTCCTTACCGTACCGTCTGCCGGAAAATTGAAGATTGTCTGTCATTACATTCCAATCTCCGTGCAATTTCCTTTCGCCCTTCAAGTACGGGATTCTCCAGAAATATTAATATTTACAGATACGGTGCATCAGTGAGGCATTTTATAGAAACTTCTAAATTGTGCCATCTATAAATTTTAAGCGACACATTTTGGCTTACATACCTTAAAAAAACTCTTCAGTTTGAGAATACTCAGTTTAATTGCATTTCGATTAAAATTATAAACCAACGAGGGACTGGGTCCGCGTTGAGTTTTTTCATACAAACTTTCATCTTCCCGCTGTTCTCTCTAAGAGCGGGATTCCCGAAATATATTTTCTTAATACATTCTACAGGCCAATAGGAACATACCTTCTACAGGAATCTACAAGTAACGTTTAGACAGTTCGTTTATTGTCATAATTCACGCAACGGTTTCAATTCAAACGGCTGGACTTTTAATGACTTATTTTTAGCCATCAAACGTTATCTTCAGTTCTACCTTGAAGTTGAAGAACACACCATATCCAGAAGCAGGTTGTAAACAGACGATACGATCTCAACGTAACAGTCGTAACCTTAAGCGAGTTGATTAACATTTTTATAAGGAGCTTTAAACATGTAGCGGACGCTGAGCGGTCGCTGAGCGGACGGGACGACATACGAAAAGTTGTATTTGAATTATAATCTTGCTAGTTGCCTCTATTTACAGTATTAGACTGTCTCTAGAACAAAGCAGACAAGTTCTCTTAAACAACTACATCAAACAAATAAACATCTAACATGAAAAACTGTCCCTTTAAGTAGGTTTCATTAAAGAAATTCAAACGAATAAATACCTAGAGCTGAAACAAGAACTCTAAGAGAATTAGATAAAGCGGGTATAAAATGAGCATACGCGTGTTTGGTCTGAACCCATCTGCGTTTAAAATCTGGAATGTGACCGTAGATAATAAAATAGTTTTTGTATGCTATGCGTGCAAATTGAGATAATAACTAATAGTGCCGTAACTTTGTCTAGGTCCTGAGTAGAAGTAGTGTATCATAATATTTTAAGTATTATTTTACCAACGAGACGTGGGTAACATAGTCGAAAATAACCAAATCCATGAGAATATTTTCTGTGTTAACCTTGTCGCTTACATTGACATGCATAACATTGCGTACTTTTAGTTACAGCGGTTTCTAGACTGCCACTGATAACAATATCATCTGAATATAAGCGGTTGTTCAAACATGTCCGCTATATGTTCACAGTTCTTGAACCTGCACTTGTTCAGAGCCTTTTATGGCATTCGGTAGACGTCCGCGTTTGTGCAGGTCAGGTTCTATAGATTTATATTGTATCTATGTATATTAAGGCTTTTTGCAGGAGTTTGGTTAGTTTCAGTTATATGTATAAATTTCTACCAAGTGTTTGCGTGTCCCTTCTACGTGCAGGTGCATAACCACTGATAAGTGGCTCTTTGTTTATTTATGGAACTATACACTAGCTTAACTGAATGTTAAAACTTCTTGACACATCCATCCATCATCCCACTAAGCTTGTGTAAAGAAAAGCTTTGAACAAACATTTTTTTCAACAGCGCACCAGAGTTCACACGTCCATTACTACTGCTTACATTTTGACACCTCATTTGTAAAATCGGTCAAGTCATTACATACAATGTACACGCGGAGACAAACTGCATAAATTGAAAATGATGGGCAGTCACCATTGGTTCATTCCCACCACATCCAATTTATTTATTTATTTATTTATTTACATCCACGAAATATTTTAGTACAGTCAACATAAGCAAGGCTTCTGGGTTTTTGTTTATTTGTATCATGACGACGATGTTCAATCTTTAAGTTGCGAGTCTAAAAAATAATTCTGGGCTCTACCATAACTATACCATGGCTCTTGAATGTCATTATAAGTAAGTACATTTGAATTTGAACAATACCTTCTCTAAAGATTTAATTATATTTTATGATTAACTACCAAAATAAATAGCAAGAAATTCGACGCAAATAAATAAAAAAACCGCTAGTCGCTAAGTAGTCACTATTCATAGTTTACTAGTCAAGCTATATATTATCAGAAGATTCTCGTGCTGACTCTACCTCAACTTATGCATGGATGTGAGTGGGAACTAATGTATAAACGAAAATATATATTTTTTTTTTATTAAAATGCTCGTGGGTGTGGTTGGTAACTAATGTATGAAAGTTTTCTTTTCCGAGAACAATGGGCTTGGATGTGGTGGAAAGTAGCCTCACCATTTATGGTATTTACTAGTGGTACAATGACCGCCAGAAAGCTGATGCACTACAGTACTTTCCTACCTACATGTTCATCCATGTTATTTTTTTTTGTAAAAGTGGAGAAACAACTGCTAATGAAACTCGTCCACAACATATCGCAAGCTGGAAGTGGAAATGGACAGGTTATTATACTAAAAGGCATGTCGGGTAAACGTATCAATACGGAATTTTATATTTAATTATGTTTTTGAAATAATTATCAATTCTCATAATTATTTCACAACCAAGCATTGTCATTATCAAATTGTGTAATTTTTGACGTTATTCTAAGAAAGGATTGTCAATTTTATTTGTAACTAGCTTCTGCCCATGGCTTTGCCCGCATGGTACCCGGATAAAAAGTAGCCTATGTGTTATTCTGATGTATAAGCTATATTACTGTAAAATTTTATCAAAATACGTTCAGTAGTTTTTGCGTGAAAGAGTAACAAACAACCATCCTCACAAACTTTCACGATTAAAAATAACTAGATTCTGCCCACGGCTTCGCCCGCGTGGAATCCGGATAAAAAGTAGCCTATGTGTTATTCTGATATATAAGCTAATAGTACAGTAAAATTTCATCAAAATACGTTCAGTAGTTTTTGCGTGAGAGAGTAACAAACATCCATGCTCACGTTTTTAATAGTAGTTACCGAATATCGTTTTGAAGTAAGATTTCGGTTTGAAATAAAACCCTCATTATTGTAAATAAAACTAAAAAAAATAATGCAGGACATTTTTACACTACATCATCTTGTCCCAAACTAAGCAGAGCTTGTATTATGGGAACTACATACTGATATACTTACTCATTTATTATTATATACATATTTTTTTTAATGCCTACATATTATACATAGAAAAAACCACTAATGAACTATGATCAAATCAAAGAAGTTTAGTAAAAAAATGTTTGTGTATTGAATGAAATTTGAAAAGAAAGTAGGTCGCAAATAAGGTTTATTTTAACGACCCCGTCTTATTTGCTTATCTTTGCTATTCGAGCCGCTCGAGAGCTATTGGAAAACTGCTGCGCTCTCAGTTTTCAACACTCGACTACTCAAGCATGATCGATCGGACACAATCACAAAGAAATCTAGTACCTACTGCCAATTATCCAATTTCATATCAATATTTTAACAGAGACACTATAGAGCAGTGGGCGAAGGCGCGCCTGAGATGCAGAAGGTTTCGGGTTTGATTCCCGCCGCGGGACAAATGTTTGTATGATCTGCAAATATTTGTCTCGGTTTTGGGTGTTTTCTTTGTATACTATGTATGTGTGAAAGAGTAACAAACATCCATCCTCACAAACATTCGCGTTTATAATAGTAGTAGGATGATTGTGATGGCGATAGCATGGTGGGTATAGAGACGTAAAAGTTTACGCTGTAAAAATATTTGCAAACACAAAACCAAAAACACGCTCACGACTCTGATAAGGATCCTTCGATTCATACCCAGTAAGTTGTAACTCCATAAAGATACCATGGGGTTATATGTAGGAGTTGTTCAGAGACAAGTTCAAAAAATATATATGGCACATACCCATCTTTCGATAGATTTCCTCGTGATGTTTTCTTAAACAATTCAATGATTCCGGAGGAAATACAATCTTTGAGTGAAGAAGCTAATTGCTTCTTTCTGCATTATCTGAACCCGTCTATTTTCAATCGATTTCAAAACAGGATCAGGTTCTCAATTCGTTTGTTCTCTTTGTATGTATGTTACGCGATATCTTTGCCAATCGTAAACCGGTGTTATGATTACTTTTTTAATAGTTAGGGTCCAAGGGCCCTAGGGTGGTTCCATATAAATTTTATGAAAAAATACCACTCCTAAGAGCGAAAGGGATGAAATTTCATATTGGAGTTATTATCAATTTTCCGTGTCTTATAAATTATCCAATTTATAATGCTTAATATGGCCTATTTCAAGCCTTCAACCTACTCAGAAAGCGGAACCGTTATCACGCCCATATCCTTCTGAGGCAGCCCAGCCTGTTGGAACCGGCAGTAATTGCGGCAATCTTACGGCAATCACGTGACCTTCAGACTGTTCTAAGTAGTTGATGCAAATTATATAACTTATTAATATAAATTCAGGATGTGTAAGAAACAAGCGCCGGTAATTTAGCCCACAGACATGAATGACTCATGGTGCGGTAGGGTGGCTGCGATTGAAAGGAAAGTTCGGACAAATCTTCATCAAATCACGGGTAAAAATATTAAAAGCTAGTATATCATTTGGAGCCAGTCTATGCAATTGAAATAAGAGGTGGTATATTTGTTTCTCTCTTTTAATATTTTATTTTCAATAAACAAATAAAATAAATGATTATTTCTCTCACAAAAAACAATATATATTTGTATTTATAAACCAAAAATAACAATAAGGTAGAATATATTTTAGGATTATGCCCTATTAAAACTGCGATATAATTTTTTGAGCAATAAATAATAAATAATTTTTCAAACTTTCGCGAGTAAATAACATAATTATAAGTTTAACGGGTTTTTATCGCGTATACCTCGGCTTTTGCAACAGTCGAAACGTCAGAAAAAATAATAAAAAAGGTACAGGATAGGTAAAGGATAAAGGCCTGGTTAACTAATAATTATAATAATAATAATAATAATAAATGATTGGTAGGGAACACTATTTAAAGCCTGTTTTGTGAGAGACTGGTGCTTGAGATAGGATTTTAAAAAGGGTATGCAAATTGGCCATACAGAAGCTTCCTCTACCGTGGATTATTTGATGATCTATGTTATTTTTTTAATAATAACAAATTAATTATCAGCTGTATATAATCATTTATATTTCTTTTGTATTGAAATCGAGAACACACGATACGTTGGTACAGTTTATTACTTGTTTATCGATTACAATACAATGACTATTGTTTATTGTTTAATATGATATACTCGCGAAGTTTTAATATAGAGGCGATAATTGATGAGTAACTTTGTTCATTAGCTTCGTATCTGGCTTTCTGGTATTAAAACTTCACGTTTATTATAGTCTTCATAGTTCTATCCATAACCGATAGCGCCGTGTGGTCACAACATCGCACTCGTCCCGACGCAAGTTATAAAGCTGACCACTATTCAGGTTTCAAGTACCACTCAGGATTAATAATCACATTTATGTTTTTTTCCTTTGCTTTTTTCTCTTTAACGTCTTGGCGCCAGACCGACAAGTTCTTGTCGCATTTTTTACACGCTGTATATTTAACAAAGTTATTTAGATGCACGTGTTTATTTCAATGATATTTCACGCCTTGCTTTGTTTTGATCTATTTTATTGTCATGTATATCGGGACCGCCGACATTTATTAGTGGATCAAACAATATAATCTCGCTTTATACAACTATAGCACATGATTATTAACAGGATGATATTTTGACATGATTTTATTTATAACCGCGCTTTTATAACACAATGTGCAGCAGCGCGTAGTGCACGGCGCGACGCGGAAGGAGAAAGTCGCAACCACTCACCCTGATGAAGACTCTCGGAATGAGTCGAAACTTAGTCGGTGCCTTCACCGATAGTGCAGTACGTGAAAATTCCCGTTTTTACAATATGAATAGTCAAGTTCACGAAAGTTTTTGGAATAAAATGATTTTATTAATTGATATAAACGTTTCTTTCCTCTTTCTTTTTTGATTGATGGTAATTCACAGATCTATATAGTATTTTTTTTCTCTTTAGCAGTTTTCTAGCAATAGCATTAAGCTTTAAAGTTGCTAAAAGATTTTTTGCGTGCAATTTGCGTGTGGTTTATTGTAGTTAAGAGCGCAGTATTCTTTATCGGCTACGTTTGACTCTAAAAGTTGTTTTAAATTAACTTTAAGAGCGAAAGGTTAAGCGAAAACCTTAAGCGTGGGTATACTCAGTCATTGTCTGTCTTTTTCATCGAAAGTGAGGGCTTAGTTTCCTCAAAAGCGGCGACCGTTAGAAGACGGTTTATGGAATTTACGGACAGATTAATTTAACTACCTAACCTAGTAAGAAAACCTACTTATAATAGATTTTTTTCCCAGTAGTAATAAAGTAAAAGACAAGTTAATGTCACCGTCCACAGAGTCCCGAAAGGCTGGCGAAATTACTTTGTTGAATAGCAACGCTAATTCTCTGACTGTGTTAAGTGCCAGCCGTTCGGTCATTAGTTAAGATAAGATAAAATTGATTGTTCCATAAAAGTGTGCAAGTACAAACTTAATAATGAGCGTTGGACTCCATCATACTAAAAACAATAAAGAACACTCGGCGAGTCTTCACTGTGATGCCACGGTCGTCTTATGACAGTCATCTTATTAAACAAGTCTTAGACTTAGACTTAGTATTTAGACTTAGTCATCTATGAAACAAGGGTATTCCTCCGAAAACCCATAACATGAAACTATGTCAACTAAGAACTATGTTGAGATTATCTCAATCCACTAAACATTGTTTTACAGGGCTACGAGAATCTTCAACCATTTTATCAGGAACCTAATATTAGTCGATAAGTTTCGTTATGATAGCTCCTAATACTCAGGTCTTTATTTTTAAGTTGAACTGCACTGTAATGCAGCTTCTTATAAGATAGATGTCAAGAAATACTGGTCAAGTGAATGAATTTAGTAGGTCAAATCGCAACTAAGCAAACATGTCAGCTGTTTACACATGTTTTTGTGTCAGAAAAGTTGGAAATGGCTCCGTGGGAGCAACTATTGCATAAATTACAATGTGGGTGGAGAAACTTGTATGAAAACATAGTACGACTTCGTTTCAACAACTGACTGGACTTTATGAATGAATGTTTCTATTGATTCAAGTTTGTGTTCATTGAAGAGTATGTTTTGATAATTTTAAGGATGAAAACTACACAATTTTTATTGAAAGCTGACCAAAAATAGACTGAAGGTTAATTATATTTATACAGGTTTTAGAATAATTACAAGCGTTTAGCTTATATTTCTGAAGTCTAAAGAGTACAACCAAAAAATTACAGTTTGCAGTCTTTAAGATAACATAATTCATCATCTTCATCATCAGTATATGTCTGGAAAATTCTACTGCTGGACATAGACCACTTCAATAGAGTGCCATGACGAACGCCCTTAAGCGAACTCCATCCGCCGGCTTCCCGCCACCTTAATAATCCAACTTATTCGAAGATTGGTATTAAATACAATTATAAATTGAGCCATATAAAAAAGTTCGAAACTATCTATAGGTAGCTTAAGTAACTATATCAATTATTATTTCTAGATATGTTTTCGTAAGAGTAGATCTTAAAATTGGAAGAACATTGTAAGGAAAGCGGCATGCCCGAGGGCTAAAAAATCTAAGGCTGGTTAGTATTCCAATAAGCGGCGATGGTCTTGCAACCTGCCACGTGGAATGCTACTATACAACTACTATACTATATACTATAATATATACTATACTATACTATATACTATACTATACTATATAACTACTACGTGGAATGTACTTGCAAAATGCGAGCAAATGCCAAATATCATGTTTAAACGTGCCTCTGGCTACCCCTTTCTTGGTATCCTCAAAGACTATGTATCTGAGGATGCGCATTGTGAAAAAGTCATGAAAAAAAATACACTCACCTTGATGAAGTCTCTCGGAATGAGTCGAAATCTGTGCCTACACCGATAGTGCGGTACGCGAAAATTCCCGTTTTTACAATATGAATCAAAAATCTATTTATTTTGATTGATTGGAGGCGCACAAAAACGATTCACATGACAAATCACATCGCATCTCTGGTTTATTACCCGACAGCGACATGTAAGGAGTTGTAATGCATTACGCACATTATGTTCGCATTATCTCACGCAGCCTCTCTCATGCAGAGGATTGAGTTGTGAAGCGACCGCGATTGGGTTTTTATTCAATTATTAACGACACAATTTTATTTCTTCAATTTCTGTGATTATTTCACAACCAAGTCTCTGATATCTGGAAGAGAATATGCTTTTTTTAAATTAAGTTCGCCAACGTACTATTAATATGTGCAACAAACAATTTTGTATCTATTTATCTATTATAATGTATCAGTTCACTTTCGGCCTACTTTTAAACTCAAATTAAGCGTTTCAATAATACGAGAATTGCTAGTCTTTTTTAATTTTATTGTCAAATCTCACACTTTGCTCGACCACCAGGATAGCGAGAAATAATGGCTTCACGACATCATATCTACACTATATGTAAATTAATATTGTATAGTTTGTATGTAGGAGGTAATCTCGGAAACTATTCATCAGATTTCAAACATTTTTTCGATTATATTTAGAATGGACCTTCAAGCTGGGCATTATGATGTACTAGCTTCTGCTCACGGCTTCGCCCGCGTGGTACCTGTATAAAAAGTAGCCTATATGTTATTCTGATGTATAAGCTATATTACTGTAAAGTTTCACCGATATCCGTTCCGTAGTTATTGCGTGAAAGAGTAACAAACATCCATCCTCACAAACTTTCTCGCTTATAATATTACTAGCTTCTGCCCATGGCTTCGCCCGCGTGGTACCCGGATAAAAAGTAGCCTATGTGTTATTCTGATGTATAAGCTATATTACTGTAAAGTTTCACCGATATCCGTTCCGTAGTTATTGCATGAAAGAGTAACAAACATCCATCCTCACAAACTTTTATGTTTATAATATTAGTAGGATAGGATATTTTTAAAATAAAAGGCATTTCGTGCAGAGCAATTTTGCAATGTAAGTCGATGAGCCGAAGTCGCGGGCAGCTAGTTATTTTATATTCTAGTTTGTTGTGCCACCAGTTCTTTCTTGGTCACCCTTGGACAGTGGCGAGTTTGAAGTATGGTACCATATTTTTGCTATTCCAAAAAAATATTTTAAAAAATAATCGTGCATATTCAGCATGTTGTTATATTTCTACGACTATTTTGGACTATTTTTTTTAAACCTCACGTTCATACAATATCCTAGCTTTTTATTTCATAATTCATTATAGCGTCATCTAAACTAAAGAATAGCTGATACCATCTTGCGCCACACAATTACTCAGAAAACTTTCTCATAGCACGATGAATCTGATCTAACTTCTCTCTTTATGTGAATATACGTGCAAAGGCATGCATCACGACTCCTATTTAATTTACCTGTTCTTCAACTTGCATGCTTATTAAAAAACAAAAAGTAACAGACCTGACTGAATAAGAGCGAGTTTGAAACGGTTTTTGAAATCACATTTATGCAGCTCATGTCGGTAAACAAACCAATTTGATATATCTACATACGAGTTGCTTCATCAAAATGGGTCTTTTAACGGGATTTACCTGAAAAGAAAAGGGACCATTAGTTAAAATGACATTATTTGAAATGAAATATAAATACTGACACAAAAGAAAGGCCGATTCAACAATAACGTTAAAACACAAAACCAAAATCGCAAAATTTTTATGTAAACTAAAATTCAAAATTACGTATTACAGTAGATTTTTGTAATCTTCCAGAAATTCAACCCCTGGCGGGACTTTAACTCCTCCCTCTTGGTTGCGGAGGTTGAATTTTTTTAATATTATAAAATCTTGTGATTTCCCTTTAAGTGTGGGTGAACGGTTTATAAAACCAAATAACCGTAAGGTATATATTAGCCTCGATTCTGTAGTACACTAACTCTTAATTTAAACTGTCGCTCTCTTTTACTGATAGTGCAAGCAAGAAAGAGATAGCTACAATTTTAGTGCTGTCAAATTAGTCAGATTTAATCAGTAGTGCTCGACGCGACGCGGAGGGAGAACGTTGCGAACACTCACCCTGATGAAGACTCTCGGAATGAGTCGAAACTTAGTTGGTGCCTTCACCGATATTGCAGTACGTGAAATTCCCGTTTTTACAAAATGAATAGTCAAGTTCACGATAGTTTTTGGAATAAAAAAATAGTCAGATTTAAGTTTTCCATACAAATTTAGTTCTTGTTGTTCTAAACATGCTGACTAAAAACTCGAAGAAAAGCGGCACGTAAACTGATTTGACAAGAGTAAATTCTTGCCATCTCTTTCTTGCGTACATTATCAGTAAAAGAGAGCGGCAGTTTAAATTTAGTTTAGTTAGTGTACTACAGAATCGAGGCCATTGTGATAGTAAACAATCTCAGCACTGTTTAAGAAGGTTCAATGATTATAAAACTTCAGCACAGAATAGTTGACGGTAATTATAAAACAAATACACAGATTGGCTATCAGTTAGTATTCAACTTTCAGCTTGATTGCTTAGTTTTACGAGCAAGGAACAGACGCGTTTTGTAATTAATTAATTAAATTAAATGAGAGAAAATAGAACGTTGTAAGACATCTGTCTTTAATACGTTCCAATACACGATCATTAAAAAAACACAGAAATAAACATTATTTATTATTTTTATTCCTCTTTATTTATTTTTAATCTCAGGCTTATACCTGGAGCCTTTATAGGCATTAGTGGAGCCGATGCTAAATAAATAAATAAATAATAAATAAATAATGCTGGACATTTTTCACACAGCGTCATCTAGCCCCAAACTAAGTAGAGCTTGTATTATGGGAACTACATGACTGATATACTTTTTTTTTGTAAATACATACATATTATACATAGAAATACACCCAGACCCGGAACAAATATTTGCAGATCTTAAAAACATTTGTCCCGTGACAGGAATCGAACCCGCAACCTTCTGCGTCTCAGGTGGACCTTCGCCCACTGCGCCACAGAGGTCGTCACACAACACTTAAAGGCCTTTTTGTACAATACAATATATAAAAATTATTATTATTATTATTATTGGACACCCTCTCTGGCGCAGTGGACGAAGGCCCGCCTGAGACGCTGAAGGTTGCTGGTTCGATTCCTGCCGCGGGACAAATGTTAGTATCTGCAAACGTTCGTCTCGGGTCTGGGTGTTTTCTAAGTATAATATGTATTCACAAAATAAATGTATATAAGGAGTATATCAGCCATATAGTTCCCATAACACAAGCTCTGCTTAGTTTGGTGCTAGATGATGCTGTGTGAAAATATTCAGCATTCACTTTGAGGTTTCCTTGACAATTTATTATTTTCTGTGTGGCATAAAATCGAAAGTGAAGCAAAATAACGCATAGCTTTGATCGTAAACTTCATTGTTAATTGAACTACTTGTCTGGAAGTTATGAGACCTGATCTTCTCCCACACGATTTGCAGCTCTATGTTCTTTTAACAAGGCATAAAATATCTTGTGGGGTACGTATACACTAATTTGCAGGACATAAACAAGGCAGAGGTCTTGAACTGCGCCTTGTTAATAAAATGTTAATTCAGTTTTAATTTAAAGCGCATGGTGGTCCGTGCGCCGAAACAGTTTGTACGGGGGATTACCGTAAGGGACTGTGAAGAAAATGGACTGCGGGTCCCTAGAGATACTTTCAAAATTAATATTATTTTCATTTCTAAAAGGGACTGTGCACGCCCACTGCTTTTATGGTTCTAATTTCGTGATCATTTTCTTTTTACCCATGATGCAAGGAGCCCGTTGCACCTACCTACGCGTAGTTATCGAAAAATATATTTTGGTTTGGTTCTTTTTGAAGTAGGCGCTTAATATTCGCGACACAGTTTCTCAAACTTCTACAGATATTATCGTTCTTTTAGAGCTTTTGCATTTTGTTTCTGATCCAAATCCTACTACTATAAACGCGAAAGTTTGTGAGGATGCATGTTTGTTACTCTTTCACGCAAAAACTACTGGACGGATTTTGATGAAACTTTACAATAATATAGCTTATACACCAGAATATCACATGGGCTACTTTTTATCCGGGTACCACGCGGGCGAAGCCGTGGGCAGAAACTAGTATTTTTTTTTATATTTTTTTTAAATGCGATTGAAGTAAGAGGTTGTCTATATAATCGTATATATATTTGTTTATACTTCTTCTGCAAAACATAACAACTGTACGTGGTTTTTGAAATTATTTTGTTGGACCACTTCTTTGGTGTTTTCGTCACAAGTCACTAGGGACCGCTGCTATAGACGATGGAATGTAAAATTGCGTAACCGATTTACATGCAGTTACTGTTTCTTGAAATCGTTACGTGAAATTTCAAAAAAGTTTTACAAATAGAAATATTTTTATTTTATTACACAATATATACCGGGATCCTTTTTGTGTTATTGTAAAATACACCAAAAAAATCTTTTTTTCTTTCTATTTGCAAAGATAGATAGATATTAAAATTTAATTTTGCATCCTCTATAATCTACTTTAGAGCATGCTAAATAGTTGGTTTCAATTTCACTATGGGTCAAACAATACGTGATAGAAATAATGTTTTGACTATTGTCAGATTATTTTGTTTGTGGGGTAAAAACGTTCATTGCACTTTGGGAAGGTTGATGATGAAGCTCAGTCTAATACAGTGTCAAATCACCATCAGTCATCATCAGTAATCTCAGTGTTAATAGTCATCAGTTTTTTGTTTTTGAACAACTGATTCGTTACAATAGCGTACATAATCAGGTGAGGTTATGGCAAAATAAGGTCTATCTATATAAATAAAACTGAAATGCTGTGCATTGATAAGTACGTCAGTTAAGAACGGCTGGATCGATTTGTCTAAATCAGGTTTAATTCGAAAACAATGGAAAAAAAAATCCCGGAATATGTCAAAAACATTGTTTCTTTCTCCCATACAAACTGTTCTTGGTTGTCGAATTGACGATTCGTATCTGTCACAGAAAAACGTCTGTCGAATCAGCTAGTTCTTGAAAAAAAAACTCTTTCTACCTCAACACTGTGAGCTGAATAACCAGGAAGTGCCAGGGCAGGGTCGCGTGACGGAAACCTAAAGCGACGGTGTTAGTTACCTACCGTTAGGCTGAAGGATCGGGTGGAAACTACTTTCATAGTGATGAAATTATTTTATCATTTGTAGTGCTGGTCGGCTAGTGGGAAAAGGGACCTATTGCTTAAAAACAGGATAAAATATTAGCGGCGTCTGTCATACAAGGGTCTTAATATCAGTTGGCAACGTGCACATACATACAGGGGTAGGCATAGTAAACAAGGATTTCCACTTGCTACGATCCTAGCATACCTTTTTCGCTTCATTCATCCTCATCAAGTTCTTCATATAAGGCGGTTTAGTTTACGTCTGACCTGGCCTTTTTAGTCTGCAGTTTAGTCTCGAATATCAATCCTCTGATTGATATTCGAGACTTATCCGCATTTTGTCTTTTTTTTAGCTTTATTATCCAGGTAGTCTTGGTTGTAAACTTTCTTACAGTCCGTTCCATCCAAAGGTTGTCTGGTAGAGATCGCTATTTAGCGATAAGACCGCACATTGTACAACATTGACAAAGTTGATAATACTTAACTTAGCTGATGTGTTATTTGGTGTACAATAAAGTATTTTCTATATCCTATCTATTTATCTAGTCTGAGATTAAAATCCTTTTATAAATTATTAATATTATGCCTTCTAGATGAGGTACAATCAATATAAAAAGTGTCCAGGCATCATCCATTCTTTTTGTTTTTTTTTGTATCCTCTTTCACCTTGGGCTCGTTCTAGTACTCAATATATAGGGTTGATGACTGGCCACCAGTTCTATAAGGAATCAAAGTATGCCTGTAATTTAAAAAGACGGAAAAACATCGCTGTAACGTTGGCCAAGCCTCGGAAAATTAGCGTTTTTTCTCCGCTTTGTTTGTCAAATGAGAGATAGGAAAAGTACTTTATTTTTTAGTATCTTCTGCTTCGCCCGCGTGGTACCTGGATAAAAATTAGCCAATGTGTAATTCTGATGTATAAGCTATATTACTGTAAAGTTTCATCAAAATCAGTTTAGTAGTTTTTCCGTGACAGAGTAACAAACATCCATCCTCACAAACCTTTGCGTTTATAATATTAGTAGGATTATACATACAGAGAATACAGTAAAAAAACTGACAAATAAGACGTGTACAAAAGCGATCTTAACAAGAGCTTAACCTTAATACTGTTCCGAGATTACACCAACTCTGGTTCTTGCTTTTTAAATAACAGCTAAAGCATAAATAAAACTATCATTTCATGACCACCCAACCCATAAATTAATAATGATAACGAACTGAGTAGCGAAGCGGGCATCTGCTTGACCTTTAAGAATCAGTCGAGGGCGGTCAATTTGCGTAGGCATGTCCTTGATGCGTCGATACACTCGGGTTATCGATGCAAAATGTCAACGGCGATGGAATTTCTGAATTTCTCAATAGGCGAGGAGAATGTCATCTAAACATAATATAGAATAAAAAAGAAATAGAATAGAAAAATATGTATTGTCTGAGTTTATGACCTTAACAGCATCAGGTTATATAATTAAGGCCCGATTTCATAGTCAAATAGGGGCTCCTCTAGGGGACTGTTCAGGCGCTAAGTAAAAATAAAAGTGCGAATTTAATCTTTATGTACCCAGCCATAAGGCAAATGCTGAATGATGGATTTTGGGGGACAGTACAAAACCCGACTATGAATTCAGGCTTAAGTAGAGTAAGAGTAAGATCAAGTAAAACCATTGTTTATGAAGACAGATTTCTATGAAAACATTAGTCAAAAAGCATTGATTAAGACCTAACGTTACCCCATCCGTTAATGTGTTGGTGAATTCGGGCCGTGGTCGACTTTCTATAGCAATACTCCGCTGATCCTTATCCTAATCCTCTTAATATCCGTATGGTGTAAATTTATAAATATTTTTAATGTTTCCCTAATTTTTTATAAAAAAAAAATGTATGGAAATAAATTATTAAGTTACTACCGCTAGAAAAAACTAAAATGGCAAATGCCGAAAGTGGCAAAGCCAAGAGAAGGAAAAAAGAAGATTTTTTTCTAAATAACGATTGTCAATTGTTTTAGAGAAGAATACCGATTTTGACTATTATAGTGACTTTACTTTGACTGGTTTACAGAGGTTGGAATCCAAAAATTTGCGTAGCTTATGGTTTTTTAACTATGAAATTTTGGCTTCCGGTTCTATGCCTACCCATTACCAAATTGTATACAGTATCAATAGATACCCAAACTTATCTCCCGCAAAAAATAGTAAGGGTGGTCTATTATATTCTGAGTGGCATAGGATTAAAGAGGGATGCTGCAGTGCCGCCCCATTGTCCGAACATCCCCTTGCCATAGAATAAGGCGTAGTTTGTTCACTTGCGACGACGTGTGCGCATCTGGCTGGAGTGTGCTATACATAATACAGAGTTTAAGCGCTTTTGTTGATGGAGAATAACGATTTTGGGATCCGATGGCAGTGCAGGCCTTTTATACATTTTGTTGTAAGTAAGTAAGAAATAGTACAAGCGAATACGGTACCTAAATGCTTGCTAAAATGGAATTCATCTATCGCCATTGGCTGGAGATTCATCCTCACACCCTAGAGCTTGGGTGGTCATTGTCCGTACGTTTTCAGAGTAACTTCCTTCCACGAACGCTCAGTATATGGAGGATGGATCTCCTTGTTGAGGTTTTCCCAAGTTACTACAGTATAAGGTTCTTGAAAATTTCCGTTTTAACATTTTGAAAGGGTCGGCGTTTGATACCTCTGGTACTGCAAGCGTCCATAGGCTATAAGTAACCGCTTATTAACATGTGGGCCGTATGCTAGTTTGCCACCTAGGTCGCATAAAAAAAACTATTTTTGGATTGTGAGGCAATTGGAGATTGAAAATCAGAAGGTTCAGCAGTGGTAGTCACTTAATAGTGGCCTTGAGGTATGCGGCGGTCTCGAGGCAGACCATCTGTTTTATAGTCAGAGGATATTGTGGAGGCAGTATAGATGAGTAGTGTATCTGGCTGGCTAAAGATGCAAGGAGTGGCGTGATAAAGATGAGGCTTTACGCAGAAGTGGTTGCTACCAGATGCTTATATATAAATATATGTCTTTTAACCAAAACAATAGCTTTAGATAACCAAATCGGACTGTTACAGAAATAACAGTGTGTAAAAGTAGAGATCCTATGAAATCAATATAAATAGAATAGAATAGACCAACTTAAAGTAAAGGTAACTTCTGCTATTTGGTGAACAATAAGAGCTGGCCTCCACATTTTAATAAATCATAGGGTTTAAATAATTAAGGAGGTATAAACCTCCTATCTTATCAGCGCCACCTAGTTTTGTGGAATGTTTAAATATTATATTAGAAGAGAAATGTAAACAAACACATGTGACATGTTACTGAGATAACAATGTTTTCATTCAAACTAATTCATATTCAAAGCTAAAAAGTTTTTTCAAAGAGCGGTGTCTAAAGAAAAGTATTTATCCTTGGTAAGGTATATGGATTTATGTAAGTTCTTGTGGAGTATGGAAGTACTAAGTACTTCTTCATTGCTACTACTTTCCTATGTAGTATTAAATAATAAACATCCAATAGACACATACATACATATGTAGTCCTGCCCCCACGCTAGCATTTCCTGTGTCGTGAAACTACGAGTACCGTGGGTCCAAAACACTCAGACCCAGAACAGATATCTGCAGAACCTGCAAACATTTATCTCGCAACAGGAATCGAATCCACACCTCTTGCATCGCAGCTCGCTACTGGCTCGCCGGCCACTGAGGTGGTCAAAAAAAGGTTTGCATTGCCAACTCTTCTATTTTATTTAAATCTATGTTTTTTTTTCAACTTCGCTGATATTAATCTAGCTGTCCAATATTCCAGCGGTAAAATGTCGCTGGCCGCACTGAAAATTGATTCTGTCCCAGCAGATTGGATTTTTCCAAGCGTATTCTGAAAAGCTCTGCTTTAAACGCAACAATAGGAGTTTTATTTTCATGGCGAAACGGATTAACTTTCTGTGTTTTATTGAAATCTCTGTAATAAATTGCTTTATTTGTTTTCAGTGCAACAGAAACATTAGAAAAGAATATCCATAGAAATACAGGATGTAATATAACATCCTGTATTTCTACATATCTGAATGCTTTCACACTGAATGCTAGGAGGATTGAATGCAACCAGTCATTTTTTCAAACACTAGAACAGCGCGTACATAGTGGTGCAATTCTGTTCATTTGATTTTAATATTTGATTATAATATAGTACCCTCGAAAACTTAAACGGGACTTAAAGACATTCGAGCATGCTCCTCGATCGATTCGCACTATGCTAAGAAGACTAAATGCTAGTAGAATTATCTACCCGCCATTTTATCAAACAATAAAAGCGTGTGTATTATGATGGATGGATGATATAACGCTGTGTAATTTTCTTGTTATCTTAAAATTAATATTTTCGCTCGTTTTTGGTTGATAATGTATACATTTAAACAGGCATCAACATTTAAAAAGACATCATATCATTGAATTTATCCTGGTTTGGCATCATTTTAGGATATAAATACGACAATACCGCGTACTATTCGTTCCCGTCAGTCCTCGGCAGTTCCCGTCTCACGATCGTCGAGCGTGGTCGCGGACGGTGCTCATGAGAAGGACCTTTAAACGGTCAACGAAACGACAACATCAATGGCAAACATCACTCACTTACAGACCCCATAGCTCGCAGAATCGACAACCGCTGGGGTAGAAAGGTTATCGAATGGCGACCACAAACCGGACGACGTAGTGTGGGAAGGCCCTCAGATGACATCGTTAAGGTTAAGGTAGCGAGAATTGGCGTCGCGTCGGTGAATAGAGATAGCCCGAGATCATTCGTCATGACACTCTTTGGGGGAGGTCTATGTCTAGCAGTGGAATTTCTATGGATTGTTCACGATGCTTGATACCGAGCCCTATGCCAATGTTAATTATTTCATGTAAACTCATGAACTGCCAGTTTGTTGCACTTTCTTCGTTTAACAAGTTTGTACACCGTTATATTTATTTATAGTTAGGTATATTATGTCATATAATATTCATTTACTAATCGTAATGTAAGTAGACATCCGTGATTTCACTAAGTTTTTGGTTCCAACGGAAGATCAGCGTTGTGTGGCCAGTTGACACAACAAATGCTAAGTTGGACGCCAATTTGTGTCGTTGCATATTGATAGGTATCGGGAGACACATGGTTTTATTGTTAGTATTTAGATTTTGTTTGTGTAAATCCCGTGTGTGTATTGTCTGTATGTTTTATATTGTGCAACGTTAGCAAATTTTTCTTTATTTCATTCTTTCTTATAATCAAAGTGCCGTCCGATCTAGTTCCACTTTAGAAACTATGCCATTGTGTCTTAATTCGCACGTGGGCGTGTTCCAGATTGATCTCTCTATAATTTAATCAAGCGAGGAACAAGAGCGGACAGTCGCGAGCAATCATTGAACTAAACAACAATCACTCGCTAGACTCGCTGGCGCGGGCATTGTGTTTGGTTCGTGACGTTTTGATACTTGCACTGGGCCATTCCTCGCCGCATGCTATACTATTGTTCTAAAAATACTTCATTCGTTGATTCTCAGACGCATAAAAAAATAAAATAGTACAATAATCCCAAGCAATGTTGGTAACCAATGGTGGTTAGGAGAACTTTATGAGCAGTGTACGTTTGGAAGTTGGTGTCATGAATCATAAACGATTTTTTTTAAAATCGGATTCCGTATTTCAAAAGGAAAAACGGTACTCTTATAGCATCACTTTGTTGTCCGTCTGTCTGTCTGTCTTTCAAGACCCGTTATCTCGGGAACGCGTGGAAGTATCGAGTTGAAATTAATCAGGTCAAAAACCATATACTCAGGTCTTTTGATTTTTTTACCCTTGAAGCTGTAAAAAAATCATACTTGAAGTTAACGTAAAACACACTCTCCACTGAAAACAGATTAGGACGATACGTACATACGTATCCTGTATATAATTTAAAATCTAATGGCCACTGGACTCGCATTGCACAGACCACAGACAAACAAATTCCTAATTTCTTTCGGAACTTCCCTCTTATTTATATTTAAATTATAATATTACATTCATAATATATTTATCTATTGTACATAATACGTATTTTATCTATTATCTATCTACTTATTCCTTCCTTTTTACGTTTGCTCCCCGTTGTTCGTGACATCACGATCGATGGCCCTGTCTGAAAATCAGCGCTGCACCTTTCTTAGGTTTGGTGCAGCATAATGCTGAGATAGGGACCTTTTGACCCCACACAACACATATATTTTTATTTTATTTTTGTAGTATTTTAATGAAACTTTCTGTGTTTGTATTTATTTGTTTTGTATTTTGTCACCTGTTGTGTTGTGTTTGTGGTTAATAAATGTATTTTCTTTCTTTCTTTCTTCTTTTCTAAAAAAATATACGACCGTTTATGCCGCAAAAAACGTTTTTTTGACACTTTTTCAACACTCTCAAGGGAATCAAAATTTATACATTATGTTGATCTAGAAATATTGAATTTGGCAAGTAATATCTTTGTTATCTAATAAAATACACAGTTACATAAACATTGAATTTACCAGTTTTATATAGGTCTTTATCGCGTTACAAAATGGATTATTATATTGACTGATCGCGAAAGTATGAAAATACTATTGGATATACTATTCGATCGAGATCGAGATAGTAAGATGTCAGTGCGAAATACTAGTTATACAGGAAGAAAGTATCAAGACTTTCTGCCGAGAACTTTCGCGATTGCAACAACGAGACCCATTGAGCGTGGGTGTACTGGAGATAGTATTTCCGTGGCCGTGGGTACCTAACTGTACACTCTCACTCACTCACCTCCAATTTTTGGGAACCGACTGCTGTTTGCGAGTAATGGGAAAAAGAATTTACGTGGGTAGATAGATAACACTTTATTGTACACTATAATTATGTAATTTGTTCAGTTTGAATGCTTACGAATCCAAACAGAACAAATGACAAACGAATTGCAGAAGTAAAATGAACGGTCTTATCGCTAATAGCGTATAATTTCTATATTATTACAATATACCCGCAATTTGACCTCTGTGGCGCAGTGGGCGAAGGCCTGAGACGCAAAAGGTTCGATTCCCTCCGCGGGGAAAAACCTTAAAATTGTTTAACATTTACTCACAGTACAGATATGTACCGGGGCTTTTCTCTCCAGTTCCCACCCCTTGACAACGACCCAAGTGGACTTAAGTGGTGCTTAGGTCCACTTGGTCTGAGCGCTTTCTGCGCTCGCCGTAAGTCCGGTGACGCCAATCAATGCCATCGGCGGCCTTGCAGCATTTAAAACTTTTAGAAAAAAAAAACGTAATTCAATTCGAGATGTCGGCCGGTAAACAAGTTAATTCAGAATAAAACTAAAACAATGCAGAGAATATGATATAATATTATTACCATCTTCATTCGTCTCCAGAAACAAATCAATCGATTTGCCCACAAATATTTATCAGTCTCAATGTCAAAGCAATCTGCGCTCTCTTCTTCAGTGGAATGGAAGTTTCTAAATGAAACATTATTCATGATGAAATGATATTGGTTTGCGTGGGCATCGCACTTTAGCCACAGAATAAATTATAGTAGCTTGCAAATAAATTACCATAAAACAGTTTCATTTCCGTGTTCGATTGTGGTTGTCCATTTAGTTATATTTGTCTCTAATTATGATAAAAAACAAAACTATGTTTAGCTGTATCACGTTATAAGCGGTGCGATAAAAATGTATCCAAGGGTGTCCAAGTTTGTATGGGAACTTTTTAACGAGTGGTCCAATTTGTTTGAAACTCGGCATAAATATTATTCAGTTCAAATAAAAAAAGACAAATACATTTTTTTCTAAACTACCCCTCAAAGGGGGTAGGATGGTGTGTTAAGTTTGTTTAAGAAATGTTTAACGCGTGGTGCGTTGTGCTGTAAACTTAGTTTAGATATTTAAAATACAAAAGAACTGAATACGTATCAGAATATGTATATCATGCAAATATTTTTAATGCACCTATCAATTATCTATCCTACGCGAGTAAAACCGCGGGCATCGGCTAGTGTTTTATTTATAAAATTATGTAATCAATAAAAATAGTTTTCCCTCAATTTATTATTATAATCTACACAATATTTTAAGTTCATACCGCAACAAAGCCTCCTGCATTATCAACCACAGCCAGTTACCCAACTTGTCAGTCAATAATTACATTTTACTTGCCTTAATACAATTTTATTAATTGTATTTTATTAACATATTTTTAAAAATTATTAATACTAACAAAAGAAATGACATTATCGACTAGATATATAAAATTATTAATTTATTATTATAAAATTAATTAGCAGTAATTCTCTCATTGCATGAGTGATACCACTGGTATTGCAAGCGTCCATAGGTTACGGTAACCGCTTTCCAACAGGTGGGTCGTATGTTTTTTTTTGCCTCATTAGTAGTATAAAAAAATCGTCTCGGAATAAATGTAGATATTGAAATGTGACAATTGTGAACCCGTCCTAAAATGTTGTAAGACATTTTACTGACATGTATAATTAATCAAATACAACTTATTGTTCTCTACCTGGTGATAAAAATACCGTTAATTATTACACTTTTATAGGCCAAAACGTGACTATGCAATGAGCGTTTAAACACCGTTTTTATAGAGTAACGAAACAATTGTATACAACTAAACGTGGGTGTAATGATTAATAGCTAATAAACATGTCGATCGCGGCACAGGGAAGTGTATTCCATCGATATTTTATCGTTATCGATACGATAGGCTTCACGCTCCGATTGCCTGCAATTAAAATGACGTTTTTACATTAACCGATAGAAGTTGGCATGCCATACGATACAGAACTATGATGTTTCACCACTTCAAATAAGTTCAAGCATAAACAAACATTAGATTCGCCCATAGTTGACGAGATTAAATTTTAACGCAATTCAATGGTTTTGCCATCACTAAGCTCCGCGTGTGGAATAAAGACCTTATCATAATTCGCTAAAATATTTTCAATAAAATGTATACTAAAAGTTTGAATTATGGTAAGTAATTATCTACAAGTGAATCCTGTTCAAATTATCGCTGTTTAACACTTAATATGAACATTATACCTCGTGTGTTCATAAGTTTTGAGACGAACTTATTTAATTAATTTAAAAAGAAAGTAATTCATGCAACCTTTTTTAAACTTTTAAAATTTAAAATTTCGAATGTTTTGAATCAGAAAAAATATACATTTGAATATTTGTTTCATTCTCCGTGAAAATGGCGCCAACAAAAGATTTGCGTGCGACTGTAATTTCACTGTTTCAAGCAGGAAAAAAACCAATGCAAGTTTTTAATGAAATCCAAAGTTTGGGATGTAGTCGGAACTTTGTGTATTATACCATAAAGAGGTACAAGGAGACCGGCTCTTTAGAAGACCGTGGAAGATGTGGCCGCCCGCGGTCTGTAAGGACGCCCGCCAACATCAAAGTAATCAGAGAGCGAATTCGTCGCAACCCTTGCCGGACTCAAAAGAAATTAGCTCTGCAGACCAACATTTCGCGAATATCGGTGAACAGGATACTTAAATATGATCTTAAACTAAAGGCCTACAGTCGAAGGAAAGTGCATTATTTAAACGAGCGTCTTCGTAAATTGCGACTGGAACGATGTCGGAACCTATTGAAGAGACACGATCCAAAAAATATCCTGTTTACCGATGAAAAGATCTTCACGGTGGAAGAAAAGTTTAACCGGCAGAACAATAAGGTTTACGCCAGAAGTTCAAAGGACGTCCAGCCATCTGCACGCAATGTCCTGCGCACTCATCATCCAGCAAGTGTGATGGTTTGGTGGGGTGTTTCCTACGAGGGGGTCACTTCGCTTCATTTTTGCCAGCAAGGTGAAGGCACAAAATTACCAAACCGACATATTGGAAGCGGTGGTTAAACCATTAAATGATACGCTATTCGCTGGAAAATACTGGGTTTTCCAACAGGACTCTGCTCCCTCCCATAAAGCTAAGACTACCCAACGTTGGCTGGAGGCCAATTTGCCAGGCTTCATTCGGAGCGAAGATTGGCCCTCGTCAAGCCCTGACTTGAATCCTTTGGATTATTCTTTATGGACGGAATTGGAGCTGAGGGCATGCAGAAAGTCTCACCCAAACCTGGATTCTCTCAAGCGAGCCCTTATTAAAGAATCGAAACGGATTCCCATTGAAAAGATTCGTGCCGCCATAGATGAATGGCGCACGCGTTTGAAGGCCTGCATTGAATGCAAAGGCGGCCATTTTGAATGATTTATTTTTAAATACAGATCTAGATGTCAGTAGTTTTAATTTTAATATCCAATAAATGAATACTCAACTTAGCTCCAAAAATATTTTAGTTTTACTGTGTCTCAAGACTTATGAACACACGAGGTAATATGAGGGTATTTTGGATATGAAAAAGGTTCTCGATCCGTAATACTTGAATTTTGCTGTAAATGTCGGACTATCTCGTTTGAATTAATATTAGATTTAACTAATTCGTAGCGCAAACACCAAATTAAAAAATTACATCTTGTAATTAAATATGTATCGATCGCGATTCGTGCAATATTGTCGAATCAAAACATTCTTATCACCACAATTATAACGTTTCGTTTTTATCGACACATGAAATTCGATACTAATGAGTACAGCAATAAAAATGTAAGGACCTGAGTGTGAGTTTTTTGGAAAGTTTATGCCGATACTGGCATTTTTAGTGAACACCCTTGTCCACTAAAATTTTTGGCGAAACATAAAACAATAATTATGCTCCGCTAAAGTTTGCAACTTCTAAATGGAAATGACACTTATGCTGAACATTAAATTAAAATGGACAGAAAATCCTGATTCAATGGACTCAAACCCCTTATATGATCAGTAATGCATTTATTCGTTCGAACGAATTTTGTACTGTGAACAGAAATGTTTCAAAATGAAACACCTGATACATAGCATCTATTAGCATGCATTGGCGTAAAATTGGGGTTTAGCGCCACTCGATTTATGGCGGAATTGGTATAGATAGCGATTACAGACAACAGAACCGATTACAGTAGGTTCGAACGAAATATTTGGGATACATTTTTAATGACTTTATAAATATAAATATCAGCAATACCTAGTCGAAGCGACATGGAACGGCTTCTTTAGAAGCTCCAAATTGCTTTCCACCGCTAAGTGAAGCGAAAAAGAGAAACTTATATGATGTGCTCAGGTGTGTTTAAATAGCGCACGAAAAGTGTTTTTACGTATACTTTGGTAAAAATATATCGCTGAAAATGTATTTATATACAGGCGGAAGCGTTCTCAAAATACTGGCTGCGTTATCATGTTGAATAGCAATGCTAATTTGTTGACCCAGATAAGAGCCAGCTCTCTGGTCACGTGTCGTTTCAACCAGTCACTCTGAAATAATTTTAAAAAAGCGAAGGGCGCCGTTTCCCCCGGACCCAGAATCTCAACTCCAAAAGGCTCAAATACTTATTTGATTTTAGCTCTATTGAGAGCAGTATACAGAATGAATGAAACTACATACAAATAAATAACAGATCAAACAGTTGAGCCATCTAAAGACAGTTGGAAAATATCTAAAGATAAGCTCAACTGATCCAGATATCTAATGATGGAAGCGTCTCCAAAATACTGGACGCATTGTAACGCTGAATGGCAATTCTAATGCGTTGACCCAGCTCTCTAAATAATAATCAAAAATAACACCAACGTAGGTACTTAAAGGTGCCATCAATGATTTACAATCCCGTAATTCGAGCCCAAAAACTGATACGACCCACATAGTTCATTATCATATTAATTGACACCTCTTATCTATGAGGAAACTTTTATTGAATATTTTTAAGTGTTATCTGCGACCCGTATGAGCCGATGACCTGACTTGCAACCCTCGAATATAAAGCTAGGTTTCGATCATATGTGATTATCTTTAAAAAAAAACATGTTCAATGCAGATGGGTAACTTTGTGTATTATATTATGATGAGGATGAGAGTCCGAAGCGAATCACTGTGACCCTACAGCACAGGCTCGACAGAGACCTAATGTGGGGGACAGAGCTCCGTCAGGTACTTATTAATCTAAATTAAGTTAATTTTCTTAAGTACCAAATCATGTACTGAACATCTGTATAAACTAAATAAAGATTATTATTATTATTATTATTCCAACCTTAGTGTAACTTAACTTAAGTCCAATATTGTATGTCCGAAACGGGCAAGCTGAAACTAAAAAAAACAATACCACCTTTATACACAGTTGCAATAAAGACTTACTTTACTTTACTTTACTTATCTGTTTACAACTTTAGCCTTTCATATTAAACTTAAAATTTCGTAAAATAAAATAAAATCCACCATTCTCAGTTATATTCTACTATTATAAACGCGAAAGTTTGTGAGGATGGATGTTTGTTACTCTTTCACGCAAAAACTACTGAACGGATTTTGATGAAACTTTACAGTAATATAGCTTATACATCAGAATAACACATAGGTAACTTTTTATCCGGGTACCACACGGGCGAAACCGTGGACAGATGCTAGTTAGTCCTACTAATCCTACTAATATTATAAACGCGAAAGTTTGTCAGGATGGATGTTTGTTACTCTTTCACGCAAAAACTACTGAACGGATTTTGATGAAATTTTACAGTAATATAGCTTATACATCAGATTAACACATATGCTACTTTTTATCCGGGTACCACGCGGGCGAAGCCGTGGGCAGAAGCTAGTTAATAATAATACAAAGCGACGATGGGCTTCCAATCTGTCACTTGGAACGTGTGTTACATGGGTAATGTTTGGACGTGCTTATGACTACCCCCCGGTTCTTGGTTCCCTCAAAGACGCACTGCATATGAATATGAGAATGTTCATTATGTGGAACACAGTCGTGAGCGTGTTTGTTTTTGTTTTTTAATAATAATAATCACCCAACAGACCCACATAGTTCTGACCCCACACGAGGATTTCCTGTGTTGTGGGTATCAGAAACTACGAATACGGTAGACATTGCAGGCTGTTAATAAATAATTTTCTGTATCAATCCAATAAAATGTTAGTCTCTCTTTTTTTTTCTGGAAAGGAAAAACAGAGGTACATTTTATCTTCTCTTTTTTAGACAAAACGGCTGGCCTAGTGCTAACAGTAGTGCACGGCGCGACGCGGAAGGAGGAAGTCGCGACCAATCACCCTGACGAAGACTCTCGGAATGAGTCGAAACTTAGTCGGTGCCTTCACCGATAGTGCAGTACGTGAAAATTCCCGTTTTTACAATATGAATACTAAGCCTGGTACCTACGTTAAAAATTATTATCGAAAACACGAAAATAATATCGTTCCTAAAATAGCTTCTCTCCAAAATGAGTACTTGGAATAATGAGCTTCGAATGCAGAGTGGGCACCTGGCCTAATAATACTGATAGCAGTAATGGGATGGTTATGTTGAAATCATTTGCCCACGCATGTGAAGCCTTCATACAAACAGATATCATAATGGGAAGCTCTACTTGAATAAATATTAGAAAAAAGGAATCGTTCGGGAGCCACTGCACAAAATTGCTTAAAATAGAATTTTACCGAAGATTTCTCTAAAACCAATGAAGGTGTAATGTATAATATCAGTCATGTAGTTCCCATAATACAAACTATGTTTGGTTTGGAGCTAGATGACAATATTTAACTTAGTTGGATACACTTATTACAATTTTAATCTCTTCATATTGTAACAACTGGAATTTTCACGTACCGCACTATCGGTGAAGGCACGGACGCAGAGGGAGAGCGTCGCGATTACTCACCCTGATGAAGACTCTCGGAATGAGTTGAAACTTAGTCGGTAAGTAGTAATAAGTGTTTCCAACTAAGTTAAATATTATCAGGTATTTTTTCAGTTTGATATCTACATAGTGAGGACGCACGGATATAGATACGAATGGTACAAGCTCATAATATAAATAAATAATGATGGACATGTTTCACACAGCATCATCTAGCCCCAAACTAAACAGAGCTTGTATTATGGGAACTACATGACTGGTGTACTACTTATATACTTTTTTTATAAATTATACATTTTATACATAGACAAAACCCAGATCCGAGACAAATATTTACAGATATTACAAACATTCGTCCCGTGGCGAGATTGAACACGCAACCTTCTGCGTCCTTCGCTCACTGCGCCACAGAGGTCGTCAAATATAAATTTTAACTGGACAGTTTATAGTACCTACTAGTGTTGTTTATTGATGTATCATGGGCAAAATGTTGGACTACATGCTCGTATTATTGGGTCGTTACCCAATAATACGAGCATGTAGGGACTGCGAAGAAAATGGACTACGGGGTCCTGGAAACACTTTCAAATTTAATATTATTTATTCATATTCATATTCATTTATTTCCTTCATGTACATATTCATAGGTCTTAAAATTACATAGAAATAGGTAGGTACATGAACCCCGTTAGGGCGCTGCAATTTGAGTTCAATATACTCGAAATGTCAAGAAAATAGTTTCACAGAAAACCCAAATAAGTAGGTAAGTACCTACTTTTTATCTATTAGTATTCTTATTAAAGACTCTGTATATCGTACAACGACTTCCGTGGGGTGGAACCCAATAAATTCTTTGCTTCGAAAAATTACGATGAAGGAATTATTTGTGAGGAAAAATGCCCTAGAACCAAAAATTTGAGGGCATGTGCCATTCGTTCGTGTTCCAAAAGGTGGCGATGGATTTGCAATCTGTCACGTGGATTGTTAATTATTTTGCAAAACCTGAACCGGCATGCCCTAGAACCGAAAATTCGAGGGCATGTGCCATTCGTTCGTGTTCCAATAAGCTGCGATGGACTTGTAATCTGTCACTTGGAATGTTAATTACTTTACAAAACGTGGGCATGTGTACTTACGGTTCTACGTACTGAATACAGACACAGAACGTACGCGTGTTTTTTATATCGTGTTTCCCGAAAATAGCCCAAATTAACGTGTGTTATAAGCAAAAATAAATAAATCCTACGTGAAAGTTTGTGAGGGCGGATGTTTGTTAGGTACTCTTTCATGCAAAAACTACTGAACGTATTTTGATGAAACTTTACAGTAATATAGCTTACTAGCTTCTGCCCACGGCTTCGTCCGCGTGGTACCCAGTATAATAAGTAGCCTATGTGTTATTCTGATGTATAAGCTATATTACTGTAAAGTTTTATCAACATCCGTTCAGTAGTTTTTGCGGGAAAGAGGAATGTTTGTTCCTCTTTCTCACAAACTTTCACGTTTACAATATTAAGTAAGATACATCAGATTAACACATAGGCTACTTTTTATCCGGGTACCACGCGGGCGAAGCCATGGGCAGAAGCTAGTAAATAATAATTAATTATTTCTTTTCGAAGATGTGTTAAGGAAGGTTTTATTCAGAGTGCATAAACTAACCTTTCTATAACAGTAAAAAAAGTAACAGTAACTGTAACAGTAACAGTAACAGTAACAGTAACAGTAACAGTAACAGTAACAGTTGAGGTAAAGTTGAGGGAAATAAGTTAAATTTACTCCAATGAATATAATAAAAAATTGAATATTTAATAGGTAAGGGTTTAAATATAGACCAGTAGCTGGGCACGATATTAATTAATTTATCGCAATTCAATAGAATTAAAACTGACGTCATAGTTTGACCTTTCAAAAGTGACTTATATTCGTAATAAATAGTACTTACTACGTCTCTATTCAATTGCTTCTACACAATAAGGATGCCAACGTTTAAAGTAGCAAAACACGCGATAAATAAAGTACACACGCGCCATCTTTGTTTATATACAGTGGCATGTGTTGTTTATAAAACTAAAGTTAATCTATTGACTCGATTATCTATTTATCTCTGTTATGTATTTTAAACTGCTCTTGTTATGTTTATTTTTTGGTAAATACGTAATTTGTATTTGACTTTCAGAGCAAAATCAAACAAATGAAGTTTAATTGTTTATTTTACTTCTATTATAAATGTGAAAGTTTGTGAGGATGGATGTTTGTTACTCTTTCCCGCAAAAACTACTGAACGGATTTTGATGAAACTTTACAGTAATATAGCTTATACATCAGAATAACACATAGGCTACTTTTTACAACTCAAACTACTTTTTACTTTTTATTTTTCCGGGTACTACGCAGGCGAAGCCGTGGGCAGAAGTTAGTGAAACAATAAAACAAACTTCGACAGCCATATACATACAGACATAAGACCTTGGTGGCGCGGTGGGCAAGCAGCCAGCGACGCAAGAGGTGCTGGTTTGATTACCGCTGCGAGACGAAAGTTTACATGTTCTGCAGATACTTGTAATAAAAATTCAAGGTTTAAAAAAGTTTTTTTTTTAGTTTATGAAATTTAAATAACTATTCTAACCTAGCATGTTTTCTAGATTATGAATGAATGAATGAATGAATGAATGAAAATGAATGAAAATACTTTATTGTACACCTTAAGATACTAACGAAATAAACAGTAACACATATGATAAAAGTACAATGGGCGGTCTTATCGCTTAAAAGCGATCTCTTCCAGACAACCTTTGGATGGAGAGGATTATATATGATTTTGAAGCGGCCGGGGGTTAAGATTATGTGAGTGTGTTGGGTGCTTTACAATCAAATGTAAAAAAATGTTAAAACATAAACGTCTGAATCTTCTCCGAAGTGTAGTTTGTAATGTGGTGTGGTGATCTGATTGCGCAAACAGCACTGACAGGCAGCCCGTTCAAACTGTGTGAAGTTGTTTATTCTCAGTAAATAAGATCGTGAAATGAACACGGTATTTCGGGATGGGTGTTCGTTTCCATTGATTTTCAAGACCCGATAAAACAATGCCAAAATAGCGAGACGATTGACGTGAAATTAAGACGTTTAAGAACAATGTCCGGTGAAAAAATCAGTAAGTAATAATAAATTAACTTAAAACTCTTAGTCGGATTAATCGCGTTTGTTATTCCTGATGTTTTCTGACTAAATAATACGGTAGTACCTAATAGATCTGTAAGATCTGTTGAAACGACTTTCATCTAGTCTGCCTGCGACCATGAGAGCTGCAAAGTCTTCGAAACGTCAGAAATAACAATAAAACAAAAAGGTTTGGTATGTAATTACAAGATTAGAAACAACTAAGGTTTGATCACACTACCTCATGGCTATCAAAATGGCGATCAATTTTGACACTAGCTCCCCATTTGAATGGCCCATCCATCCAAAAAACGGAACGTCCAATGGGAAAACAATATCAAAAAAAAATACAAATGTTTTATTGAGTTTCCAAAGATACTTAATATTAACAATGATGAAATTTCCTTTTAAGTAAAAAATACTTGTCATAGGAAATTTCGTTCTTGCTTAGGTCTAATTTAACAATTATTTTGTAAGGCGATAAAAGTTTTTAACATTGTCTATCTATGGCCCATCCAGCCTACAAATAAGCGTGATACGATTAATCCCATCCGCTGATACCGGCCATGGCTTATGCCATGCCGCCATCTCGATAGCCATGGAAATTAGTGTGATCGCCCCGCCGCCGTTTAAAAGTTTTTAATTCATTATGTAGACATAAATCGCGAAAATCTAAAACAATCAATATTATCGTTCATATCAAGCAAACTAAACTAAATCGTCGTAGTGCCCTAGGCAGGTTTAGTATGTACCTACATAGAAACAACAAAGGTTATTCCTAATACTCATACAAATCAACAATAAGGTCCATATTCCTACACCTCGAGTAGTGCAGCTATTTTAACAGTCAAGAAAAATCATCGTACTAATATTATAAACGCGAAAGTTTGTGAGGATGGATGTTTGTTACTTATTCCCGCAAAAACTACTGAACGTATTTTGATGAAACTTTACAGTAATATAGCTTAGACATCAGAATAACACATAGGCTACTTTTCATCCGGGTACCAAACGGGCGAAGCTGTAGGCAGAAGCGCCATAAAACGCTTTTTATGACATACGAGTATTCAAACTTAAAACTCGTGTGCTAATGGACACCAATAAATTATTTCCACGTGCCGTTTATGTCTGTTTAATTTAAGTCACTTTAAGTACCGGAAAAAAGGTTTTGCTTGAATAACAACTTAAAAATCGTGTCATTTAATATTTATATCACGACGACTTCATTATTTGTGACATTTTTATTACTCGAATGCCTAATTTGTTCTTTTAGGCAATGTACAAGATATTTCATAGCCAATAAAACTTGCTACTTAATCTTTTGAAAGTACATATATACATAGAGGTATATTTAGAGAAAAAATATTTCTTTAAAAAACTACATCGAAATAGATCATCAACATCAGCCAGAAGAAGTTAACTGGGTAAAGGTTTCTGTCCATGAGTGCCATGACTAACTGTATTGAATTTTCTGCATCTACCTACCCGCAACGGTGTCATAGGTCAATCGGGAGGCCTTTCTACATTGTGTCGTAGTCTCAATTCGAGAACCTATCCAACAGTGGATTTCGAATTGAAATACCTACATAAAAAATCTGTTTCTACTGTAAAAGTCCACAGTGAAAGACAAATACTAGCACCCAGCAGATCAAACAGACTGCTGATAAAACACTAATAAATATCACTAAACGATGAATCTCCGTTTCGTCTCAGCGTGATGCGAATTCCTTTACATGGTACAAATACGAACGGATTTGGCATGCTTTCAGCAGTGGCCAGTGCCAATGCCAAGGCTCACAATGAAGTATAGTCAAACGCACAAGTGGACCACATGCAGAATTCTCTCTCTTGACATAGAGTCGCAGAATTCTCTCTAGCTACATAAGATAGAGACGGATTATGCTGAAACACGGTGACTTGTGTTGGTGTCAGAAACATTTACAACAATACGTTGGGAGAGAATAAAGAAACACACGGCAGCTACAATGTATATTACATCCCTGGACTTATATCTATATATTATCGCAGCAAGTGTTGTTTTTTTTATTAACACACTAGGTAGTTATATAGTTACTGGTACGAGTAGCTACCTAACCTACATAACCGTAGTTTAAGTTAAAAAAGATCACATAAGTTATGTACTCAATCTACATAGGTTACTATTAAAAACGGTCCATATTTTTTTTGTTTTTATGTAGGTATGTTAAATTTTTCAAACGTTGATAATAATATATTACAGTGACACGCTATGGATCTGCGCATAACCTCAACGTGTGCTCTTTGGGCAAGCCCTATTTCATATTAATACAAAGCTAAGCTAAATCCATGGGCGTGTGACTTCAGGAAATACATGTCTGAAATTCAGAGACTGACAAAGCACAGTGTCTCCGTCTGTTGTCGTCGACTGTACGCATTCTGCACGTGAATTGCAATCATTGACGTCGAGAATCCGCTGTGTGGAGATGAATAGACACTTTGAGATGGTTTACAATGAGGTAACGACAGATACCGTATCTATGAAGCATTTTAAGAAAATACAATACAATACTATGGTACATATATGAACCTAAAGTGCCGAGATACGTTTTATTTCTACCAGTTTACCCAATTTCACCAATAAAATTATCAATATACATTTTTAATGATTATGTCATAATAACTTTTGAAACTACCATAATTATGTGTTCATAATCATGATATAATGTATAATGATACATTAATTTTGACTGAAAAGGCATATTTACCATATTTGTGAGTATAGACGTTTCCCGATATTTTGCCACAATTGCATGTACCATGATCACGGGAGAAATAATCAGAATAATATTTTTTTCTTACTTCTACTGAATTTAAATTTGACGTAATACTATTTTGAGGTGATTCTATAGGTTGACTAGTGGAACGCCCCGGCACAGATGGGCCACCTAAAGCATGGAAGGCATCTAGGCCATTCCCCGTTATCTGGAAGTTTTAGCCCCCAAAGAAGAAGCTAGGATAAATAGCGCCAGCTAGAGGGCCTTACCCGCATTTCAAAAAAGAGAAACTGCTACCTATCGACCCTATTGATAAACTCTATCTTAGGACTTACGATTTAAGCTGTGCATTGATTGACACTTGACAGTCACTCAATGTCGAAGATGAAATAAAAAAACAGCTGAATTGAGAACCTCCTCTTTTATCTTAAGCCTGTTAGACTAAAAAAGTTGATGATAGATAGACAACTCTTTATTGCATAAATCAGAATATTAAATAAAAATATTTACATAAAATCTTATGAGCTATGTCACAATGAACGGCCTTACCGTTAAGAGTAAATAACGACTTCTAGTAATTTTATATTGTTCGACATTTCGCTTTATAACATACCAACCTAGACTCTAAAATATTATTACTAAAATGACGTAATCTATGCAAATTTATGTGGGTGTGCTTCGGCATGACACAGATAAAATATTAGGCTATAGTTTACGTAACATCGCTAAAATTATCTATTACATTGGCAATTTCAATTTCATTCAGCTTGTATCGTTTAATTTATAGGTTGGCCATTATCTTTCATATTTAATGCGTAATGGGACTATTATCTGTCTGATGTAGGTACTGTTTGCAAAATGTTTTTACGTAATCGATTCAACTTCGTTAACAAAACAGCAATTTTTTATTTTTAGATAACAAAGGCTTTGGAAAAAAACGCCTTATCGCAGACAAGATCATTCGTTTCGTTCAAGCGAGTTTCCAAATCTAGTGTCGGAGTTTTCAAGCTACCCGAAGACTTCCAGTAAAAGCCGCAACTAACATGTGTAAAAAAAACAAAAAGCCATGGGTATTTTTAGGGGCAAATATAGCTATTCTTACGCAGAGTTACTAGGAAAGAACCCTTCACGCCAGGAGAGAAAGAAAATTTGTTTAACGAGAACATTCGTTTTGCTGATTTGACGATGATTTTCAGGTTTTATTTTTCAAGAGCTTAATGAGACGGCAATATCAGTTCTATCCACATCCTTGACAGGGCAAGTCAAGGGGAGTTACCTAACGAGCTACAACGTTAGATAGCGGCCTACATAGGTAGTATTTGCATGTACAGCTCATTATCTTTTATCTGTGGTCTCCCAGATTTATGTAGACGTTCACTTTGATTATGTAAGGGCCCGGCCACACTGACGCCATGGCAGTGGCGATCAAAGGGAAATGGTTGTCAAAGTTCGCGTGAATTTACTATTCGCCAACGCCATCGCCATTGCCACCGCCATCTTCACTGCGTCAGACCAGGCCTTAATTATACAATTAAGGAGTGCTTCCATATTGGAGCACTCGAAGATTGCCTAGTTGATACTAAGTAACGTTCAGCACGGTCAATATTTGGATGGGTGACCTCTGCTGGTATTCGTAGGTGTCGGCTATCACAGTTTTGTTTAGGCTACTATTCAAACGGCGGGAATCATCATACACGCTGTAAACTTTTGAATGATGAGATTGATTGATAAATGAGAGTGATTTTTTTAATTCTGATAAACGTACTAAAGAGTTATATAGGTACCTATCTAGTTTCTGGGTTTGTGTTTTTTGTACCACAGTGCTCGTAGTTCCTGATACCCACGACACAGAGAATCCTAATGTGAGGGCAGGACTAAACGATTTTTTCTGTTGGATGTTTTTATATATCTAAACTAATTCTCGTAATAAAACAACCAAGTCTCGATAATATACTGTGTCAGTCTACGTTCAGTTCACTTTCAATCTCAATTTTAACGTTTTTCTCACGAAGATTTGCTAGTTTTTTTAAGTAGGATACTGATTCATTGATGAAGTGGTAACAACCACTTCCAACATAATCCGGCTCGAAAGACCAAAAAATTTAAGGAGAAGGTCCCTAAACTTCGTGATATTGATATAATATGATAAGTAAGGATGGGGTTTTGAAATGAGAACCACCCGAGTCCGTAGTTGAACGTGAACTGATTTATTATAACTATATATATGATAGTACAAACACATACAATAATGCAAGCGCTATGGGAAGCGCCGCGTTAGCTTAAAATGTACATTGACTGTACATTAACGTTTATCGAATCAACTATACTAAGGCCCGAATTCACCAACACAATAACGGGTGGTAAGATCCAACAAAGCTTTGACACGTGTTTTTTTAGGAATCTGTCATCATAATCAATGGTTAGACTTGACCGTCCTTTTATTTTGTTGGTGAAATCAAACCACAGACTGTTTTTTAAATACGAAAATTTCAGCGCTCTGACTCACAAATACTACATAAATATTAACATAAAATAAACAATAATATAACCTTACCATCAGAAAAATATTTTTAACTTTTGTTTGTGAGGGAATGTCACCAACCCCTTAACTGCGCAGACGGCTTGTCTTCCACTTAACTAAAGAGTGCTCACGCA
This sequence comes from Perizoma flavofasciatum, assembly GCA_958496245.1. NCBI lineage: Eukaryota > Metazoa > Arthropoda > Insecta > Lepidoptera > Geometridae > Perizoma > Perizoma flavofasciatum. The sequence continues at coordinate 2,023,126 of OY292425.1, read as the reverse complement.
TTTTTAACTATAACCATCTACCTACGACATACGCTTTAGAAATGACGCTCTAGTTTTTGTTTGAAAACATTCCTATATAGACATAAATTACTTCTTAACTCAGGAAGAAATAATTCTCTATAACTTGTCTCAAGACGATAGCTTAACCACAGATCAACTATCAGTTCCTATGTGCTATTCTAAACCTTTTACATAGATTATGGCATAGTTTCTAGGCTTCGGATGCAGCCATTTGTCGTAAATCCTAGATAACGATATGCTGTAAATGTTGCTCCATCGTCGTAGACATTGCCGAAGATCGCGTAATAGTTACTACAACATAACCTACCGTAACTGCTAAATAAATACAGAGGAATTGCTTCATAAAATGTGAAATTCGATCGTTTCAGAGAATATACGGTAGGTAGGTACTTCCGTATGTTCGAAATGCTGATGTTTTAATATTCTGCATAAGGAGGCTTTTGCACAACTTTCAATAGAAGGTCTATCTATCTAAGGTAAAATTAATGAAGTAATAATGTAACACCAAGTTTTATTCAGTTTAACGAAAAAAAACTAGATGTCGCCACTTATCAATTAGAACGCGTTATTAATGTGTTTTACTCGAGGTTATCTAGCCAGTTATTTTGTGAATCGAGCCTTCGTTTGATGTATGGAACCAGACTTTGAATCTATAAGGATTGACGGGTTGTACCTGCGAATCAGTCGTACCTAACCCCTCCGATCATCATCTATTCTGTAGGTGGGGACCTGGATCTTCCGGACTCTGATTCTTATAAACAACTAATGTAGATAGGTAGGATCTAAATCGACGTTCAAATTGTTGACGCAGTGAGTTTAATATTCCCGTTGACCCCTGTCACAAAGAGGTAATAAAACAAAAAATCAAAACAAACACGACGTCATCCTCGTGATGGAAAACCTCAGATCTAAACTATACTCAATCCGTAGATCCGTCAGGTTACCAAGTAACCTACGTTAGGGAGTAGGGTTACGTTAAAACATTAGGTATATTTGGCAAATGTCCACGTTTTTGCATAGTCAGTTACAAGTTGCCCATCGCCGCTTATTGGGACATGGCTGACACATGCCTCCGAAATTTATATTTCTTCAGAAAACCAACCTGAAAAAAATTTTTTTTTTGGAAAAATTTATGCACGACCGGGTTTAAACCCATGACCTTCGGATCCAGACCACTAAGCCAACACGGCTTTACACTGGTAATATTATAAACGTGAAAGTTTGTGAGGATGGACGTTTGTTACTCATTCACGCAAAAACTACTGAACGTATTTTAATTAAACTTTACCGTAATATAGCTTATACATCAGAATAACACATAGGCTACTTTTTATCCGGGTAACATGCGGGCGAAGCCGTGGGCAGAAGCTAGTAATTATAAAAGTATGAAATGAATGTCATTTCAGTCCAATTGCGTTGCATAAACATTTACAAATATCAGAAATATAATAAAATTCCGTGACACCAGCAATCCTGGAAGGCAGCCAAGTAGACTTCTTCAATGAGTCTTTACCCAGTTTAATGAGACCTGTCCGGTTGCTCTGCTTCCTTTTGACATAGTTTAAGGAAAAGACCGCGAGGGTTCAGTGTTTCTTGGTCGTGCAATTGCTCTAAATCCAAATGTTTTAATACGATCCAATGTTGCAACTTTGTTTTGTATCTTGGTGATCAATTTTTATACCTAGATTCTGTTTACCTCAGGAGACTGCATTTTCTTATTACTTATAAGAATAAAAAAAAACCTTCCAAACTTAAGAAATCCCCCCTGTGTGTAATTGCACACCCCCAAAAGGTAGTTTGGGAAAATAACAAAATAACGAGTGTTATTAATTATTTTAAAGTTTATTTGTACTGAGTTTTGAGCGAATCTAACCAAGAAATAACATTTTCCATAGAAACTTTACCACCCTATTTAACCCCTTTAGGGGTTGATCTTCGAAAATAAGATTAGCCTATGTGTTATTCCAGAACTTAAACTATCTAGGTACATTCCAAATTTCATCAAAACAGGTTTAGTAGTTTTTTTCCAAAAACTATCGTGTACGTGACTATTCATATTGTAAAAACGGTAGTGGACGGCGCGACGCGGAAGGAGAAGGTCGCAACCACTCACCCTGATGAAGACTCTCGGAATGAGTCGAAACTTAGTCGGTGCCTTCACCGATAGTGCAGTACGTGAAAATTCCCGTTTTTACAATATGAATAGGTTTAGTAGTTACGGAGATACGTGGTAACAAACAGACACACAGACTTTCGCATTTATTTTATTAGTAGGATTACAAACTTCATCTGCACAACTGTAAGTTTTTATGTAGGAGGTAATCATCGAAACTACTCCAACGATTTAAAAAAATCTCAGGTTATTATCCCGTTAAAATGAAAGAGCTTTTCGTAGAGACCAATTTTGCAACGTAAATCGACAAATAAACAGTCGAGCGAATGCGATTCTTACGAATTTCATCGGCTAGTTTTTATTCTGGTATCACGAGTAGGTTTTTGAGGATAACAAGTAGTCAGAGGGGTAGTCACAGGCACGTCCTAACTTTGGCGTAAGTTTTGAGCTCGTGTTAATGCGCATATAAAGTTTTTCGATTAGGAAAATCAGTTGGGACATGGCCGAGTTCGAACGCACAATCTCCGGATTGGAAGTCCCGATACCGCTCACTAGGTTAACATGGTTCAATAAGGCATGCCTTAAAATTTGGGTAATGACAGCGCACCCCTCTAGTGCATACCAGTTTGACGTCATTTATTTAGCATAGTTACAAGACGGTTTTCACATAATTATGGGTGAGGTCCGCATGAAAAAAAGGGGTTGAGGCATTCATCAATGCATGCCCTAGACGCGAATATATTCATAGTTTAAAAGCCAAGTTAAAAATGAAACCACCCAAATATGGGCATATCTAAATTTTATTAGTAGGACTAACTATACTATTATAAACGCGAAAGTTTGTGAGGATGGATGTTTGTCACTCTTTCACACAAAAACTACTGAACGGGTTTTGATGAAACTGTACAGTAATATAGCTTGTACATGAGAATAACACATAGGCTTCTTTTTATCCGGGTACAACGCGGGTGAAGCCGTGTTAGACGCTAGTAATCTATAAAAGGAGGTATTTGTAATATAATACCTGACCCAATAGACCATAGCTGATTGTTGATAAGACAAAATTAGCAAATACATAAAACAGTTCCTCGTATTTTGCTAATAAACTTTTTAATTAACTTTAGTTAACCTATTTGTTATAACCAGGCCAGCTAAACTGCAAGCGCAGGTTAACAACAGCGGGTGCACTAAACCGCTACTAACGATTACCACGGCTTTCTAGCACTTTATGCTGTATGCATGTTATGTACCTAGATATTTTTTATTAGCATAAAATACATTATTTTTTTTAATAGTACTATGTTTATATATATATATATATATATATATATATAAAAAGATGAAACAGCTAGCCATCTTAAATTTCACCGGCACCCTTCAAAACCGAACACAACAATGCATGCATTACTGTGTTATAGCACATTCGCCTGATTTGCACTTTTTTAAAGCAATTTAAAAAAAGTCAATTATATCGATAGGTGAGGTTTTCATCACATGTTGTACTTAATGCAAAAAAAGGGGAATTCGACCAAAATTTATTAAAAACAAAGCGACATTCACAGAAACGAACTTAAGTACCACAATTATAATTTTGTGGGTGCTTAAATTAGGCACTTACCCGAATAAAAGCTGCTGGGCGTTTAAAGTTTAATGCGAAAGGTCTAAATACGATCGCAAATTGTACAAATAACTGTACATGTACAAAGAAATTATTTAATCTCTGGCAAGTAACTGTACATTCAAAGTAATATTTGACTTGCAATTTTTCGCACGCTGCTTCGAACCAACTGAATGAGCGCTCTATATTTCCTCACTATAATTGCGAGTGGTTTTCAAAAAACTGCTGCCCTCTTATCATCATTTATTTATTACTGCCTCTGCCCATGGCTTCGACCGCGTGGTACTCAGATTAAAAGTAGCCTATGCGTTATTCTGATGTATAAGCTGTATTTCTGTAAAGTTTCATCAAAATCCTTTCAGTAGTTTTTGCGTAAAAGCCTCACAAACATCCATCCTTCCTTACAAACTTTATATAAGAGGCCGAATTACGGCTGCCATAACCGTATAATTTTTGCTAATCGTCACGTATACCCCATAGAGTATGTATCATTAGCGGTTATGGCATGGGACCACATAGCGATCGATAGCAGTGTACTGACCGTTGGAGTCCGTACCACATAATGACTAGCCATTTAGGCCCAGTGCCCACCTGTGGCAGAGTGGAAATATTGTGTGAAACTGAAATCGTAAAACTGAAACGCGTAAAATCACCTATTGTATTCAACGTATGTAGACAATTTTTTATGGAAAAATATTACACAAATTTCCAAGGACGCGATTTACTATAATTCAACTAGTTTTTTATACTGCTTACATGTACATATCTGAGGGGGTTTGAAAAGGAATGAAACATTTCTGAGCTAGATGTTCTAAACGAAATATCCGAACTTTTAACACAATCTCCGCTTTTTTCCATATATTATGGACGAAGTTTTGGTCAAATATTTTGGGATCCGTTGCGCTAAAAATCAGTAATTGGCGTTATGTCATTGACAAGTAAGTAGCAATTCGATCTTTTGAATGATACTGATGTTATTGGTTTCAAAAATCAATGCTGCGTAGTTATTTTTCTGAGGCTCTGACGTCAGTGACTAACTCAAAGTAAACCTTTTCGGTAACCTCACTAAAAACTATCGTGAACTTGACTATTCATATTGTAAAAACGGGAATTTTCTCGCACTGAACTATCGGTGAAGGCACCGACTAAGTTTCGACTTTCTCCTTCCGCGTCGTTCCGCGTTCCGTGGCGTGTAGTGCACGGCGCGACGCGGAAGGAGAAAGTCGCAACCACTCACCCTGATGAAGACTCTCGGAATGAGTCGAAACTTAGTCGTTGCCTTCGCCGATAGTGCAGTACGTGAAAATTCCCGTTTTCACAATATGAACCTCACTAAACCTCTTCTGCCGTGAAAGTATTACACACACACAAAAAACCTACTGATACCTAATATTGTACATACTTGTACATTTTTTATCTCACGTCCATTGATCCGTAATAGAATACGGCTAAAACTAGGTCAGGTGTCAAGATGCATGAATGGTATTGTGTTACCGTATCGTATCGGTTTACTATGATAAAAAAACATACAACCTGTACTTATAGAAATTGATTGAAATCAGACTGTAACCAGTATATCAAGACCCTCACGAAATTAACAGTAGGTTACCGACGTAATATGGCTTTTATACCAGGTGGCGGCTACTGCCAGGTCTACCTATCGAGTACCAGGTTAAATTATACAGCAAGTAAAAGAGGATAAAAATATCTTTAAATAAATGGGTTATACATGCGTAGCCGCTTGGCATTATTTTGTTCTTGGATCAAAATCAAGCAAGTCTTATAGGTAGGAGGTGAAAAATCATGACAAACTTCATCATTGAGCAGTTATCTTACCTTACGTAGTAGCTTTTTTTTCTTAGTATGTCGCAAAAATGCTGTACAAAGTTGAAACTGTGGCGTTCATTTTCATATATTATTAGTATTAGCATAGACCAAAACATTATTAACTACCAATTTTATTCACCACAAACCGTACGACGTAATATAGGAAGGCCCCTCATCTGATGGACTGATTCTATCAAAAAAGGAACCTGTGTCAGCAGATGGAGGTGGAGAAGCATATATCCAGCAACGGACTTCTGCAGGCTGTTGATAGTGATGATTAGCATTAGAATTTGTTATTTGAGAAAAAAAAGATTTTTTTCTGTTAGTTATAGTGTGATAACTGTCGCTCTCTCTTACTGATAGTGCAAGCAAAAAAGAGATAGCTACAATTTTAGTGCTGTCAGATTAAAGTTTTCCATACAAATTTAGTCGTGATTTCAAACCATGCTGACTATAAACACGAAGAAAAGCGGCACGTAAACTGATTTGACAGCAGCACACAGCAGTAAAATTCTTGCCTGTGTCAGCAGATGGAGGTGGAGAGGCATATATCCAGCAATGGACTTCTGCAGGCTGTTGATAGTGATGATTAGCATTAGAATTTGTTATTTGAGAAAAAAATGAAATTTTACTGTTAGTTATAGTGTGATAACTGCGCGCCTGTATACTGCTCGAGCGTTAGTGCAGCTTAACGATACGCTTGCCTATTTTCGATAATTCATATTGTAAAAACGGAAATTTCCGCGTCGCGCCGTGCACTACTCTACCGTGAGAAAGTCGCAACCACTCATCCTGATGAAGACTCTCGGAATGAGTCGAAACTTAGTCGGTGCCTTCACCGATAGTGCAGTACGTGAAAATTCCCGTTTTTACAATATGAATAGTCAAGTTCACGATAGTTTTTGGAATAAAATATTTTCGATAAGGTTAAAATGATAAGGGGAAAAAAAGGTATCTAGGATGATAAGGTTACTCTTGTTAGGGTTAAGCTCGCCTTTGTACATGTCCAATATATAAGTTTTTTGTCTATATTTTCTGTGTATACAATAAAGAATAAGGTAGGAGTCAACGCCACTGTACCTACTTGTTTACCTTAGTTCTGCACTACCTCTATAACGCGTTGGAATAAGTAAGTAAGTTATACTGTACAAATTCCTACTAAACGCGAAAGTTTGTGAGGATGGATGTTTGTTACTCTTTCACGTAAAAACTACTGAACGGATTTTGATGATACTCTACAGTTATATCGCTTAAACATCAGAATAACACATAGGCTACTTTTTATCCGATACCACGCGGGCAAAGCCGTGGGCAGAGGCTAGTGTTTTATAACATAACTGATGTTCCTATATGGCTTTCTGGAACTACACCCGCTAAGGAAATATAGCGGAACGCCCGAAACTCTTCCGCCAAACCAAAAAGAAGCTTTATATCTTCTTTTGCAAATGTATACCTACAGATTAAGGTTCAGTGAAACTGACGAGATTTAGTGACGGTGGCGGTCAAAGGTAAAAGGTTAGATAGATAGATAGTTTTTTTATTCGACACATACAATACAGCACAGACAAGTACAAATGAAAAGAAAGACAAACAATTAAAGAAACACAGTAAATACAGAAGAGTAGGTACAATAAGTGGGTGCTAACCAGTGCTAACGAGGGCAGTCTATGCTGCAATGGTGTGTATTAGTCGAAAAGGTCCTATCTCAGCTTACTGCTGCTCCGCCAAGGCGAAGCAGCGCTGATTTAGGTTGCCAAGTGTTGTCAAAGTTCACGTCAACGGCAATCGCCATCGTCAGTCGCGTCGCTGTGACTATAGACGCGCCTGTTTGCGCGGGCCTTTAGTCTCTGATGGAACTAAATATGATGACATATTTTGTTAGCAAACAATACGGTCCACCTGTTGGTAAGCGGTTAATGAAACCTGTGGAAGCTTGCAACGCCAGAGGTTGTCAACCCTGAGACATTATCTACGGGTGAAAAGTCTCATGTGCCAGGATTTTCACCGGCCCTTTAAAAATACTTGGGCCTAATGTAAGGTCAGTAATCTGAACTAGTTAAATCTACTGTAACCCGAAAAGGTGGCCATGAATAAGACTTAGTGGCAGTGATGAAATAATCTGTGTGACGTGGCAACCAGAACGTAGTAATTAGGGGTAGAGTCAATTGAACACTGTCGCACCTCTGCTACGTCATAAAACGGCCGCCGCTTTCTAGGAAACCAAGCCTATAAGACATGTAAGGAGCTGATGTTGGTACTGCCTGTTCTTTGTTTACAAACTTCACGGATGTATCCATGGTATGGATTGCAAGTCCTTTGTCACGGGACCACACAGAAGCGATCGATACTGCTGTACTGCTGACCGGCTCATAACTTCACAGTACAGCCACAGTTCACCTAGCAGTTAGTAAGAAGGTAGACACAGCATAATAAGCAGTTAGTAATGAAAACGGCAAAGTTGATTTATGCATGACAAGCGCATTTATGATAATGAGTCTTTCCGGAGTGCTGTTCTGTCGACGTCCTGTATTGAGGTAGGTAAGTACGTCCTTTTGATAACATCGCTATGTCTGCGAAGCTTTGGTACATTTGTTTGATGGCGAAGCTAGGCTGATCTATCTATGCCAGATCTATGGTTTGATATTACATATATCCGCTGAGTCTTCAGTGCGAGCATGGATACCGCATTACCGCAAAGACAGCACTAGAAGTTTTTATAACTGACAATGCCTTCACATCAAGAGGAATGAATAGAAATATAATCGCAATGCACTGTGTGCGCTCAGCAAAAACTACATATATTCCGCAAGCTGAGCGTCTCGCTCGTGACAGTTCAGAGTCTTTCACAATGGAGTAACCAAATAATACGGATTATGATGTAGAGCGTCTGAGAAGTCAGTGGACGAAAACTTGTTTTTGCATTAGGCTTTTTATAGATAGATAGTCCAAGGTGGTGATAGGTGTTAATTCTTATGATAAATATAGATACCGATATACAGATAATTAAACATCATCAAATTATCAATGTAGTGGATTATATTAAATATACCTATTGATATTTGCATTAGATAATATGGGCCTATGAAAATTGTAACGTGTTCTTAGTTGAGTTAGCAAGCTGGCCAAGTTTCTGGTAGTACCTGAAACCGGATTATTCAATTTTGCAGTAGTTCCTATATTAGAGGATATTTCCTAACTGTAGGGTTTTACCCAGCTTTTTTGCGTCCCCAAAATTTCATGTTTTCATCAGTATACTTGAAGTTCGAGCGGTTGATTGAAGAATCCTGTTGCCCTGCAAATATGTTTGTATTTTTTTTCTAACTTTTCGTCTCCCACAGCTAGCCAAAGGTCTTCCTTAATTCGTTCCATTTGCCGCTATCCTAAGCGGTCTCTCACCATTCCGTCTCAAACCGACAATCCGACAATCTCAAACACAAAATAAAATATTTTTATCTTTATCTTTATCTTTAATCCGATTCAATTTTTTTTTTAATATTCTATTCAAATATGTCATGCTCTCTTGTGTGACCGATTCCTTACGAAGTCGTCACTGCGCAGTAAAAAGCGAAATACCTTTGAAATAACCCGAGGTATTGCAGTCTTGGAAAAGAAATTATACTTTTAAGTTCCACGCACATAATTATTTTGCATTTCTTTTAGAGAAATATTTCACAAGGCCTCTCCATACAAACGGAGTTTCAGAAGGGATTCACTTTCAGAAGAGTTTCGTGTTACAAAGCAAATGTCTACAATTTTCGTGTTTACCTACTTATGTCAGCTACAACACTAACATAGTTTTTTAAGTCGTACTAACACAAATGTACGTTTATAATTATCTTAGTTCATAAATTAAATGAATTGAAATGAAAGCTTTAGGAATACCCCATAGCTGGGAAACATTTTGGAGGTAAAAGTTTGAAAAAAAGCAAACTTAGTTTGTATGGAGCGGCCTCATAATATATGGATAAAAAAAAGCAGTTTGAGAATTTCAGACTCGCGTGAAATATCATTGAAATGATTTTCGCTCGGTGCTCGTAGGCGCGAAAATTAACTTTTTCTGTGGACAGTAAGTAGGTAGGTCAAAAACTGTATCCTTCGGTATTATTGTCTGTTCTGATTTCACATGCAAGCTGCAAGTCAATATTTACAGATGGCTCTTTGCATGCTTTTCCAAGAAGAAGTTTCTTAGAATGCTTGCTACTGCTTGCTTTTTTTTTAACTTCTAAAGAGGCAAACGTGCATACGGCCCATCTGTTAGTAAGCGGTTACCGTAACCTATGTAGGTACGCTTGCAATACCAGCCTGCTTAGCATGAAGACCTAAGACAACGGTTTTGTCTACCGTCGAGTAGACAGAAATAGTTTTTGTCTTTCGTAGACAAAACGTTGTCTTGGGTGCTCATGCTAAGCGAACAGAGGTATCACTCACGTGTCGTCTCCCTGAGATATCAAGATGAATGATCTCATGTACTTGTAATTTCACCGGCAACAATACCCTTTCAACTGGAACACATCAATGTAAGCATTACTGCTTGGCGTCAGAAAAACGCATGGTGGTGTTTTGACCACTTCCTAATAATTTTGCAAAATAATTTGTATGTGGTCCGGTGCTGTTCATTCAAAGTGTCGTTTGTAATCAAGAAATAGGAAATCCATTTGGTACCTTGTGTTTGTGAATACAGGACGGTGTTACCTACCTACTTAGCCATCTATATATAATGGCCTCGATTCTGTAGTACACCAACTAAACTTAATTTAAACTGTCGCTCTCTCTTACTGATAGTGCAAGCAAAAAAGAGATAGCTACAATTTTAGTGCTGTCAGATTTAAGTTTTCCATACAAATTTAATCGTGATTTCAAACCATGCTGACTATAAACACGAAGAAAAGCGGCATGTAAACTGATTTGACAGCAGCACACATCACTAAAATTATAGCTATCTCTTTCTTGCGTACACTATCAGTAAGAGTGCGACAGTTTAAATTTAGTTAAGTTAGATAGATAGATAGATAGATAGATAGATAGATAGATAGATAGATAGATAGATAGATAGATAGATAAACTCCTTATTGTGCATAACACCAATTTACAATATCAACACAGAAACATAATAAAAAGAAAAAATAAATAAAAGAAATGCACAATGGGCGGTCTTATCGCTGAAAGCGATTTCTTCCAGACAACCTTAGGATGGAGAGAACTATTTAAAAGAAAACGGTGCCTGAATAAAAATGTGAAAAATAAATATAAAAATACAAAATAAACATTACCTCTAGTTAGTGTACTAAAGAATCGAGATCTATTTAAAAAAAAGTATATAAGTAAAGTCATGTAGTGTCCATTATACAAGCTCTGCTTACTTTGGGGCTAGATGATGCTGTGTGAAAATGTCCAGCATTATTTATTATTTATCTTTGTTATTGTTTTTTTCGTAATTTACTTGCGTAAGGTCACAAATCCGTTACGTAGGTTATGTTTTCTACCTATTAGGACATTTATGGGCATCCCACATGGTTGCCGTTGATAGAACAATGTTACGGTTTTGTAATAATATATCAAATCTACCATGTAAAAGGGTTTAATAATAATAATAATCCCGCAGGGCGCGCTTGTGGCGAGAGTTCGGTGCGTGGTGACACCGCGGAGCCCCATTACTCCCTGGGGTCGACAGAGACCCCTGACCCTCGGCTTGCCTTAGCCGGCCGGTCGGAGGTGAAGGCGCAAGAGCGGAACCTATGCTCCAAGGGTGGAAGTGTTAAATGCATAAAGCCGGGAGTAGCGTTTAGTGAAACTGCAGCACACCTCTCCACACCCTTTAGCCGTCCACAACAACGTTGACTCTACGCTGCCTATCGTTGGCGGCACTTATGGGCCCCGTTTAGTGGACGGCAAGTCATCACCTGCTTATGATTTGATTTGAATTTGAGTCAGAATTGGCAGGTGCCGTTTCATTCTACATAGCCCAGCAACCATTCCTTAAGCATTTACTCCTGCAATAGTCCAGATTATCACCCAATATATCCAATAGTTACTATCATTCACCATCCACGAAAAACCGTTTTTTATATATTGTATTGTACAAAAAGTCCTCTTAGTGTTAGCTTCGGCTCCACTAATGCCTATAAAGGCTCCAGGTATAAGCATGAGATTAAAAATAAATAAAGAGGAATAATAATAATAATGATGGTCATTTTCACACAGCATCATCTATCCCCAAACTAAGCAGAGCTTGTATTATGGGAGCTACAGGACTGATATACCTACTACTTTTTATACATTCTTGTAAATGCATACTTAGATATACATCGAAAACACCCAGACCCGAGACAAATATTTGCAGATTAAACAAACCCTTTTTCGCGCGGCGGGAATCCCGCAACCATCTGCGTCTTTAAATTTTCAGAGTAGGCGACGTATCAACAATTCCCTGAGTGTTGCAGATGATGGTAACCGCTTTCCACCAGGTTAGGTAGGTATTTTTATATCTACCTACGGCTAACACATAAAAATACGTAATAGCAAGTGTTAAATTCAATATTTTTAACAGGGTGACCCAGAATAAGTACCTATACGTATTCTAACCCGAAAGGGTGATAGATAACTAACTGCCCATGAAAGTACCTAATTATGTTTTCCTTAAAAAAACGAACTTCTGGCAAAAATTCGGGTAATCTTGTTTTCCTGAAATTGTTTTGAACAACATTTCACCAGCTGTTTTTATTTTGGAAATTTCAATGTCGTAGAACAAAAGTTGTTACCTATTATAATTGTGTCAAATTAGCCCGCACGGGTAAGTTTACCCACCCAGGGTTGGGACACCCTGTATGAACGTAGATAAGTTAGGAATTATTGTAGGTACCTATGAAGGTTTATCATAAGTATAAGTAGACCTACCTTTTAGGTTTCCACCTTCGAATGAAGACTCCAAACATTTTGAAAATCCAATATTCCTATTCACATCACTAGCACTTCACCGTCACAGCACTAATCCTATTGACACAAATTCAGTCGAAATCTTAGTTAATTTTCACTACGTTAAACTAGTCGTCAGTAAAAATAAGCACAACTAATTTTGAATTCACTGTTTATACACACGCGATAGAAAAGACAACACAAAAAGAATGTTGAAACAATAGAGAGGGGGTGATGCACTGCCTACTTTTCTATCGATATCGGCGAATTAATAACTGACAGCCGGGCATAGACAATGTTTTCTTTTTACGCGACGCGCGTGCGTTTGGCGCAGGCGATGCACGGCGACTGACTGGCTCAGAAACTCCGAACTCCCGTCCGTTGCAATATTATGCAGCTGTTGTGTGTATACCCCGGCTTTGTATTAATAAATTTTAGATGTCAACCGCTTCGCGTGGTAGCTGGTTTGACTCGCTAGTTGTCGGGTTGAATGGGATTGTGTCATTGCCTTCGCTTTGCTAGATCTAAGGAGCGCAATCGTTTGAGGGCTGTAATAGGTAAGCGCTGACTTCATAAATTGTGCGCTGATTTTTTGGAAACGAGTATTGCTTTTCTAATATCTAGACGATTAGGTATTCCGTTTTAATACCTACACCAGACCACGAGTCATTTAGTACCTACCTATACCTACTTAATTACTAATGGATGACTTCAAAGCTAAGAGATTAGTTATGGACCTATGAGATCTTTGGGGTTACTGATATTTTCGTTTCTTCTAAATTATTTTGAAATACCACTTTTAATAGCTAACTATCTATTTAGCTACTAAAAGTGTTTTTTTTTTGGCAGACTCGTGATCCATTGCTAGAACACAAAACTAAAAATAAGAGTAAAGAGTACCTACTGAGATAATTTTTTACAATTTTTACAAAAGTTGCAAATTAATGCAATTCCCCTTGTAATGCTAAATTGGAGTACCTAGCTCGCTGAGGCTCCGAATCACTTCTCCTTCCTCCCCACTTCCAGTTCCTATCAGAATAAAATGTATTAAGGATTGACCTAGTTAGAAAGTTTTCTGCGTAAAACTTGTAGATCACCAGATTCGATCCACAACTTTCATTGAGATTTTATTTCCTGTAGGTTAATTTAAGTTTTTGCAACACACCAACTACCTTGGACCTGCGAAGGTTCAGGTCTGGCTCTCCTTACAGAAATGACATGTTGAAAGCTTACAGGCCTATAAACTCCAGTATCACGCAATAGTTCATACAACGGGATAACAGACATAATTTGTATCATCTTCATGAATATTCACTGATTCGAACATTATTATCACAGTTTTATCGCTACTGTTTTATCTTTTTCAAATAATTCAACGATAGTTCACATAGCGTGATGTCAAAATATCTATTCGAGAGAGATTGCATGAGCCTAACCTCAGATACAGTTGCTACATGATGAATTTGATTCACGTGGTAGATAAAGTATAGTTAAAACACCGATTTAAGCAATCATTTCATGGATGACCTACATATATACGTAGTAAGGTATATTTATCAAATATAAAATCAAAAAATCCGTGACATTGATGACGCGAAGATAACGTATTTGAGACTCTCTAGTTATCTTGTTAAAAATTACAAGACTATGAAATCAGGGCAAATTTATTACAAAAAAGATTAAAAGTAACAATTAAAGGTTTCTTTATTTTCAGAAGATCAAGGGATGTCGGTTATTTGAATAATTTGTCAGTTTACAAACAGACGTGATTCGCAAGTCTATTGTACATTGCTATATCTAAAGTGTATGTGCATCAACAAGTTGTACCTAAACACATAAATAGGCACATCCCGTAACACATTTCCCCAAGGCCCAAGGGCACTTGCTGATCGATGGCAATTTAAAGCACTTATCCTATTCTGCATAGTTTCCCAGAAACAATCCCGATTTCATGAGGCTGCGTCGAGACTCAAATAACCTTTTATTGTGTTCCTTTGAAGAAGCATCAAGCTGTTTATGCCCGAGCTAGTTGGATAGGACGTAAAGTTTCGAGATTTTATATCCTTGTTGAAATCATCGTAAACACGCTCTAGTTTTGTATAGCTGGACGTAACAAGGAACAACACAGTTTTATAGAATTAATGGATTTAGAGGCATAACATTTAATCTATGATCTCGTGATTCAACTTAATTAAACCAATAAAGACGCACATGTATGCGGACAACTGAGCCAAAACGATATACCTGCAAACTTGGAGAATGAATCTCTTAAAAAGCTTACCTATTATAATATCTGTGCCTAAGTAAAGTTCTTAAGTTCTAACTCCATACTTATTTTTGGCACCATGAAGTACCTAAAGCTCCCATTTTTGTGTTCCAGTTGAAAAAAAGAATGTTAGTTAAGTAAAATTAATTGTTATATGCAAAAAAACTATTTAATTAAAAACATAGGGCAATTTTACAAGGGCATTGTCAACCTCAATTCTTTGAAAAAGTATTTCAACGCAAATAGTGTTGCTCCTTGCCGACAAAACAAATCATTATTGATGATTCGCACGCGGCTCATTACAACACTCGACGTTCGCACGTTGATTGAATTCGCTTACTCTGGTGATAAAATATATCTACAGCACAGATAAAGGGTCTGCCAACTATAATTTATTCTGTGTTCCAGGAAGGGAGTGGTTGAGCTGGCAACACCTGACATTTTCGTTGAGTATAAAACAGTACAATAATGAAAGGAACCCCTGGCTGCGCCGCGGGCTGCAAAGTGGCTAAACTCAAACGGATGCTTGTACGTAAATTTGAAATTGCTAGTTTTTAATGTAGGGAAACCTTGAGCAAAATACTGCTATATGGTGGAGATAATAAAAACTAAACACGAGAAACTTGCATATACCTAGACTAGACCTAGGTATAATAGTTTCCATGCAAAAGTTTCCGTGTAAAAACACTAAGTTGCTAACAAAAATTACGACAAAAGGAAAAAAAGCCATGCACAATATTTTCCATTCCAGTACAAATTCTTTATAAAACTTTTTTAAGCTGCTACGTTAGTTCCATACTCTGGACTGAATGAAGATGGATGACTCCTTAACTGTCACACTCCCAAATCCTCGTACAGTGGCTTAGTTTATTCAAATTACTCACGTATCAACCTGACTTCACATGTAGCAATTTGCACAGCGAGTTAACATTTTAATTAGTACCGCGATTCGCATACATAATATACTACGTAGATCTAGTTACGTTGCGAGAAAGTTGCTAAAATTATAATTGTTGGCGGTATTAAACTGAAAACTCTCTTTTAACTTAATTTATAATAACTCTGTGATGCTTATCTAATTCTCGCGACTGTCGCTAGATTTCTATTTATAAATCTTCATTGCCGTTGCAAGTCGAGTTGCCTTGCATGCAACCTTTCTTGCCTTTATGTATATGAAGAATAACCTAAGTATTTAAAGGATAATTCTCGATTACTTACATTTGGCTACATCCTTGTGAATTCTATCATCACACTTGTCCAACCCCTAGCTCTAAAAGAGGGTGGAAATATTGTTGTTTTCGTTTCAAAAGATGTTTCTGGATTTCCCAAAGCAATCGTGTAAATAAATTCACGGAAAAACTTGCGATACGAACGTGTCAGGGATGCCGGGGCTAACATATTTCTTTGCGTCAGCAGCTGACAGTGACAGCTCCACTTTCTAAAGGGCAAGCAAAAAGCAATACTGGCAGAACGATGAATTATATCTGGAAGAATTAAAACCGAATTATAACCGGCTATTATTTATATCTGAATGAAAAGCGTTAGCTTTTCATATTTTTTAACAAACTTTAAAACATAAAGTTTTATAAGCTTATAAAGAAATAGGCATACTATATATTACCATCCGTAATCCATTTACCAAGACAAGTGATTCTGGGCAACATTATTAAATAAAGCAAAACCTTCAAACGGAGAAAATTAAATGTTATCTAGCCTTCGTCAGGAAGGTAAAATATAAACCCAAAAATAAAGCCAGTAACATTTTCCAACGTTTTCAAAAACTAGGTCACGTGGAAGCCTTTCCCAACTACAGAGGATTAAAGAATAGGGCTACCTCGATTCCACTTGGGATTTTGGGATCAGCAAAAGCAAAAGTGATGAATTGGCAACACGTTAGGAATCAGAATATTTTTATGGTTTGTTTGTATGAAAGATCACGTACCTAGCGATGTTGCATAATTTATCGCAGATCAAGTAAGTTTTATGATTATAAATCGGAGAATGATGATTAATGATGAAGAGATTGTAAAAAAACACTGCTGCAGAGAGTTTATTACATTAATAGCTTCATGTTCAAACAGTGTGTTTCGCAACGCAATTTCAAAACAGTATGGTCGAGTATCAATGTTTTCCAGACCTAACATTATATATTTATCTATTTGATACTACCAATAATTGAATCTATGAAGATGATTAAATGAAACACAATAAACTGCAACAAGGTACACACAAACTGACTATAAAATCCGCACGTTATTAGACAACCCTGCAACATGAATTTTACAGAGGCTTCTCTTGACATTAATGCAACTTACTTTACCTTGGAAGCTCGCGCTTGCATCTGGAATTTCATTCCTCTTCATTTGCTAGAAGTGCATTAGTTGTGAGTATCTAGTAGTAGTTGGTAGGTGCATAGGAAATAGATTTACCTATTACGTTGAAATATATTTTTGAGGCATATGCTCAACGGTGCAACATTGAGCGCTGAAGGATTAATCGGGATCTTTATTTTCAAAGTGGCGCTCTACATCAGGTTCTAGTACTTACTCGTAAATATTTAGCAAGAGCACAGATATTATATTACAAGTAGTTCGAATCCTTAGAACGTAATAAACAATAAGAGACTTCTCAATCAATGAATGTTTGTATGATCTGCAAATATTTGCCACGGGTATTTTCTACGTAAAATATGTATATATTTGCAAAATATTTACCTATATGTATATATATATATATGTGTAAGTAGTATATCAGTCATTTAGTTCCCATAACACAAGCTCTGCTTACTTTGGGGCAAGATGATGCTGTGTGAAAAATGTCCAGCATTATTTACTATTTATTCAACCAAACAAACATTTTATTTTATTGCATGAATTGTTTGTCCTAGCATTTCAGATTACCATAGGACAGTGCCATAAAGGTAAAAGATGTGTATGATATAAAATAACTTGACCATTGTATATTATTGTAACGTAAGTAGGTAGATACTACGAAAAACTGTCCTATATAACGTAACGGTAGCTTTTTATACCACCTGTATACACATAGCTATTAATAAAACCCAATAGAACCGTTAAAGTAGGGTCAAAACAATTTGAACGTTACTTTCCAGTAGGTCAAAACCATTTCATTTTATTTCATAGATCTTAAAAAGTCAAGCCGACGCTTAAGTCGTAGCCCTCTCTGCTTCACAGTCAGTTAAAGACGAATGGCTGTAATTCCGTTTCCAATTACAAGATAAGGCCAGTATTGACCGGCGTGACAGCGAGTAGCAGGTTCGACGCCCGGTCACGAACACTCGTTACAGGCCAATTTGGCGAGGATCACGATGTTTCCTGGTGGGAAGAATTGCACTATTTATTGGTGCTGTGGGAAATTGATAGTACCTACCTAAGCTTAGAAGTAGTTGAATTTACAGACCTACTAGGGAGTTTTTACTGCAATTATTGGCTTATTTTAGGGCTATGTTGATAACCCTTTGTAAGGTTGTGTATATTTATCTAAATCACATTTTTTTTTATTCCAAAAACGAACGTGAACTTGACTATTCATATTGTAAAACGGTAATTTTTACGTACTGCACTGCATAGTAGTGCACGGCGCGACGCGGAGGGAGAAAGTCGCGATCACTCACCCTGATGAAGACTCTCGGAATGAGTCGAAACTTAGTCGGTGCCTTCACCGATAGTGCAGTACGTGAAAATTCCCGTTTTTACAATATGAATATATCACATTTATAATAAAACCGGCCAAGTGCGTGTCGGGCCACGCGCAGTGTAGGGTTAGTAATTGCTTGTCACAATAAAGTGACAGGGGGCTTTTACACAACTAACAACTTCATCTATGTAATGTTCAATGGAGTTTGTACGAAATGTTCCTTTTTACTTTAAAAGTATATTTTATAAGTTGGTCGACTATTACTCGCTAACTTGTAATTCGCAAATAGACCCCTGAATCAAAAATGTTTTTCACTCACCGGTAATATTTTTGAACGACCTATCCAACGACACCTCACACCATGGGATAGAAGAGAGCAAATTCATACACATTAGGTGGAGGGGACCCAATTTTTTTCCTTTATTTTGTTTTACCACTTTGTCGGGGTGATTAATGTGTATACCCATGCCAAATTACAAATTTCTAGTACTAAGGGTAGCCATGGCGGACAGACAGACAGATAAACGGAACGACATGGCGAAACTATAAGAGTTCCTCGTTGACTACGGAACCCTAAAAAGGGTCATATTAAGTAGTCATAATTAGAGTTTTATCGATAAATACCAAGATTAAAGTACGCCACCATTCTAATCATTAATGTTTAAACTTATTTTGAAACACGGTACCCAACATTACAAAGTATTAATAAATAAATTATTATAGTCATAACAAATAAATTTATCGATATAATATGCCAGTGATCGAAGTAGGTACGTCACTTATTTAATCATCACTTGTGCGGTTTGAGGTTGATGACACTAGATTCATAATTTTGATATTCGTGCATAAGCATCGATGGTTCAGTGGTAGAATGCTCGCCTGCCACGCGGGCGGCCCGGGTTCGATTCCCGGTCGATGCAAGTCTCTTTTTGCATTATTTATTGTTTATTTACTTTTTGCCATATGGGACCGGGACACTATTTTTGTTTTTTGCATGCATAAGTCCTTTACATACGTGTTTTAACTTCACAGTGTCTAGATTGCGTAGAATGCTCTCAACAAAAAACAACACGAATAAAATCTAAATTTATAATGTCGTGTCTCCTCATTTAGGTCAGTAGCTTGGGGTGGTTAAATTCAACTTAATTATCTGCCTAGCCAAGCCATCGTACCGTATAGCTTAATACTGTGTTATATGGTGCCTCATTATATAAATGCGAATATAGAATAGGGTAGATATAGTTTGTGAGTATAACTATCAAGAAAGTAAGAAAGTAAATACATTTTATTGACCTCAACAAAACACAACAGGTGACAAAATACATTACAGATAAACACAAACTCAGAAAGTTTACATCAAACATTACAAAAAATAAATAAAAAGATGTGTGTCAAAAGGTCCCTATCTCAGCATAGATTATGCTGCACAGAACTTAGGGAAGGTGTTTTGGACACACTTATCAATTAATCACTTCACTATAAAACATCGTTATAAACTTCCCTAGAAACAGTAAAACATACTACCTACAAAGGGTTAAATTAAGGATTTTATTGCTCTGTAGGTAACTCTTGTTTTTTGAACCCCCAGATATTCTGCGAGTATTATTTATATGTCTCACTAATTCAACCTATATTTCATTATCCGATATGGTCTAGTGGCTAGGATACCTGGCTCTCACCCAGGAGGCTCGGGTTCGATTCCCGGTATCGGAATTGACTTTTTGTTTTGCTACTTTTTCCTTTACGATGCTCTACAACTTTTTATTTTATTTGTATGTAATAAAAAAATAATGCGGTACTAAACAGTACAGACAGAAAACCGTCTTCTTTTCCTAGTTTAATTTTACATAGATAGTTTTTTTTTGTATGTACTTATACCTTGTGTTTTGACATTACTGATATTCAAATTTCCAGTGTGTTGAAGTCAGCAACGAACAAAAATAGAGCGAGAGATAGACTAGAACTGGAACTTTTGATGACCTCGATGGCGCGGCGGGCAAATAGCCGGCAGCAACGAAAGAGGTCGATTCAATTCGCACTGCAAGAAAAATATATGTCCTGCAGACATTTGTTTAGCGTCTGAGGTACCACGGTACTCGTATTTCCTGATACGATCAGTGTGGGGTCTGGACAATATGTGTCTGTTGAGTGTTAATTATTTATTTACTTTCTTTGGTTTTAAGTTTTGTACGAGCAAGAAATTTTGAGAAATTGGGTTAGAGAATCGTTTGAATTTGCCATCTCTTCTTCGAGGCTAAGCCAAGTGGTCATGTCTCAACAAAACCTGGCTAAGTGCGTTTCACCTCGCGCACTAAGGGTTCCGAACCATCACACAGATAGAAACTCAAATTCATAATTTACAATACAACAAAATATTCATTTTTTGTATGAGGAAACCCCTTGATTGTTAAATTGTTGATACATCTCAGAGTGTAGATATTTGAGGATATCAAGTAGGTAGTTAGAGGCACGTCCAAACATTATATTAGGCCCACGTTTTGCGAATAGACAGGTTGCAAATCCATCGCCGCTTATTATACTATCGACATACCTTTGTTTTTTCAGAGCATTTCGGTTGTTGAGTAAAGTGTTAATTTTTAGTGGAATAAACCTTTGTTGCACGACCGGGTTTTAACCCATAACCTCCTGATCGCAAATCGGGAACCGCTCACTAGACTAACACGGCTCTTACACACAAACATTACCACGTATTCTGTGAAAATGTCAACTGCCAACTCACGGTTAAAAGATATAACTCTAAAATAAGACGCATGACGCCCAGGAGGCGAATGTCAAAGTCAAATTCAATAGGTTATATTCATTGAAATCACAAAGTGCATGCACAAACAGCTTCAAAACTACGTGAATTTAAAATTTTAAAGTGAATTTACGCCGATTCTTCGCACACGTTCAAGCCTAGAAAAAGGCGTAGTAATAGGCTTTTTTCATTTATTTAAAGGCTTTTAAAAAAAGTTTATGTCAGACCCATAAGGTAACATGTTATACAAAACAAAAATAAGTATCTTAAGAAAACACATTCTAAACCCAAAGCGAGTAAATATAGGCTCCTGTTGATACCTTTTGTGTACGGAACCCTAAAATCCAACAATTAAATCCACCGTTGCACAAACAAGAAGCGTAGACAAGTGAAACAATCACCGATCAGGCACACTTGAGTGACCGTCAAGCCTCGCTGCCCTTGGCTGGCCATTGACCAGGAAATCTACCCCACTAACGGGGTTCTACCATACCACTGACCTGAATCATATATCATATATTCAGTACTAGCTGTGCCATTGCGGGCGGACCTCGACCCTCGACATCTTTCGTCCGCGCGATGACTTTGTTTACTCTTAACGTTCATTCTGTCTTTTTTTCTTTTTGCTCGGCTCCAAGGGTCGTAGCGTGACGTTCAATAGCATAGTATCTTCCTCAAGAATTGGGCTATCAAATAAATTTTCATTTAATTTGATAGAGTTTTTCAAATCCAACTGGTAGTTCCACAGATAAAAACGTTGGAACAAAAATACAAAAAAAAGTCTATGATCTATGATCAGACTTACTATCTGGTGCTTTGTGAGGTATTACTGAGACCGAAGCCAACGGCAAGAAGCCCTTTGTACCAATAAAATATGTAAATGCATTATTGTAAGTGTAGGCGAGACAGATGGAACACTATTGCAGGTATTAAATAAGGCTGAAATCATTGGGCTAGCTAGAGTAAACGTTAGTAGAATGAATGCTGGGCTATGGAATGAAATGCAGCGCCTGGCAATCCTGACCAATATACCGTATACGCAGATCACATGCCATCCACTAAACGGGCCCCTATAAGTGCCGCAAATAATAGGCAGCATAGAGGCAACGTTAGTGTGAACAGCTTAAGAATGTCGAGAGGTGTGCAGCAGTTTCACTAAACGCTCCCGTGCTTTATGCCTTTATCTCTTCCACTCTTGAGGCATAGGTTCCGCTCTTGCGTCTCCTTCCCCAACAGGCTAAGACAAGCTGAAGGTCAGGGAGTAATGGGGCTCCGCGGTGTCGTCACGTACCGAAAACTTGGCACAAGTGCACCCTGCGCGACTGGGTTATGAGCTTGTGGTGTCCCACTGCAGGGCAAGGGCCTCCCGGGAGGGAGGGAGGTCCTTCCATTCACAAAGAACCTTATTTTGAGGTTAAAGATACAAAAAAAAAAAATATTTATTTCTGTTACTTATAAATTAGTGCTTACAGGGTTTCGAGTTTCCTTTTAAGCAATTATATGCTTGTATTAGGAAAACCCGCTCTTCTAGTATAACATTTTTATAAATTATCTTATAAGTTGTACCTAATAGGAATATTAAAAAGGAAAAACAAACTAACTAACTAAACTAAAACTTAAATGCGCATTGTGTGTGTACGTGTGGGGTGTGTGTGTAAGATACACCTTTCAATGTAAATTTACTGAGTATTATTTCTTATTTAAAAAATATGTTGACAAGAATGAATTCTAAATAATTTATTTCACCAAAGTTATATTATATATATACTATATTGTACAGAACAGTTGCTTTTGCAAATAGTGATTTGCATAATTTCAACACGTTATTCAAAGGTTCCCATGGTCTGGTACCGGTCCTTTCACCTTTGGGACTATAAATTATGGTTTGCAAAATATTAATGCTAATTAAATCTTATAGCTCGATATAGCCAATAAACTAACACATAGATACGAGCTATTGAGTACAAGTCAAGTCCATGTGTAAACCTTGGTACCTAAGAGACGAGAAAAAAGGACTAATAAAACGAAATATAAAACCAATGGAACTGATAAAAGAGTACGTATCTGTGGTTTGCACGTTCTGTAGATATTTTTTTCGAGCCTAAGTTTTTTTGGCGCCATGATACTCGTAGTTCCTGATACCCACGATACAGAAACTCCTAGTGTGGGGTCAGAACTAATGTTACTGAAGTCGGTTAAAAACAATGATATTGCTATAAATCCTACCAATATAAACGCGAAAGTTTGTGAGGATGGATGTTTGTTACTCTTTCACGCAAAAACTACTAAACAGATTTTGATGAAACTTTACTTACTGTAATATATCTTTAACATCAGAATAACACCCATGTGTTATTCTGATGTTAAAGATATATTTACTTTACTACTTTTTATCTTTTACTTTATATCACACTGGCGAAGCCGTGGGCAGAAGCTAGTAATAAATAAAATCATAAATCCTTGAATTATATCATTTATTTGACAAAGGGCATTTTTTAACAGAAATGTATTGTTGTACTAAATATATTGAGGTAATAAGGTACAGGTGAACAGTAAGACCGTTGCCAACGATCGATAGATATTTTAACTGAATCAGATCACTAACAGACGGAAACGTCCCCAAAAATGCTAGAAAAAGATTGAAAATATCAACAAACAACCAAGCGGCGATTTATAATATAAATTATAAATCGCCGCTTGGATTTTCCCGCAAACTGTCCTTCGATTTTCAGCAGACATACGTAAAGTTTGTTAACCCGCTAAGCTAAACACCAAAAGTCGATGCCTAACACACGTGTCATTTCACATTGACATTGTCATTTGACAAAGACATTATCATGACAAAACCTTGGGAACAAAGTCATGTCATTCGGGTATAGGTATCTATTATCCAATCGTGACGAAAAATCAAATCAGTAAAGATATGTATTTTAGCTTTTCGCACAACTTGGTAACACCAAATCCAGACGCAAGTTATATAGAGATAGATAGAACATAGAAAATGCTTTATTGCACACCAAATAATAATAAGTAGTTAGGTATAATAATAGGTAGGTAGTAATCAAACTTTGGCAATGTTGTCCAATGGGCGGTCTTATCGCTCATTGTACAACATTGCCTTATATATATCTTTATTAGACAGCCTTTGGATGGACTGGGCGGTTTGCAAGATTACAAACATACCTATTTGATCGTTCGTCATATATATAAATAAATAAATAATGCTGGGCATTTTCACACAGCATCATCTAGCCCCAAAGTAAGCAGAGCTTGTGTTATGTCCACTACATGACTGATATACTAATTATATATTTTTTTTCTTTGTAAATATATACATAATATACATAGAAAACACCCAGATCTGAGACAAATATTTGCAGACTATAGAAAGATTTGTCTCGTGTCGGGAATCGAACCCGCAACCTCCAGTGTCTCAGGCGGGCCTTCGCCTATTGCGTCGTAGAGGTCGTCAATGGTCGTCATGTCACCGGTTTTTCCTTCATGACCCTTGGGACAGTGGCCCTGACCTCTGTAATGGTGGCCCTGAATAGGGCTTAATGACCAGAAAAGAACCAGAGTGATGGCAGAATTGAGTGAACGTTGAATTTCCTCGTGCAATTTTTCCGATTTCCTCGAGATGTTTTCCGTCACCGAATATAATGGCAATGGCAGACAAATCCATTGTTTTATGGATTCAAATCCACCACGGGTTAGCTACAACATACAACTTCAGTGATCGCATTCAATTAAATTTATGCTTATATTAAATTTATTTTTGCATAGTTTAAATAAATTTCCATTTTAATAGTTATAAATTACTCACGGTCCGGTAAGTAGGTAACTTTAAAAGTAGACATATAATATTTTCAATGAGTTTTAAGTTTCTTTTCAAAACATTGTAATGAGGAAGAATTATATAATAACACATTTATTTCTTGGAACATTAACCATTTATACATTATTTTAAACTGCTAACGAAACTGCGCATAATTTATGAAACTACAACAGAAAATTAAATCTATTCTGGTAAAGTCAAGACGTTGCCAAAAAAGGTTTTGAAACAAAACGCAGAAATGTATATAATGTAATTTCAATATAGGTCCCGTTTTCTTGATAACCGTGAAATAAAAACCAAATTGAGTTGCTCTGAAAAGAGATTTTTTTTATTGAACAATGCTTTACATGTTTATCTATTAGATTATGTACGTTCATGCAAACTTTACAAATCTTACCTGAAAAGAGAAACAACATTTAAAGCTATTATTTCACAAATTCCTTTACTGAGTTATTTTATAACGTTTTCTTTTTATTACAATCATCTGACCACAGATTATATAACACTCCAACCTGTGGGTCATCCTTCCATAGATCTACTTATTATTACACAGCTTATACATGAAACGACATTAAGCGAATGCGCGGCAAATTCAAATTAAATGAGGTGCCATTAACTTCATTTACATGTATTCACCGCAAATCTTATTAAAATGCTGCCATACTAAAAACCCTAGTAACTCAATTTAACTTATTACTTATCAACTTATTACGTACTATATTTCAAGTGAATAAACTTATACACCATATTAAGTGTATTAACATACTTACTATGTATTAAGCTTCATTATCATATGGGTTATCATTCCACGTACTTATTACGTCTTTGCATAGATATAAGTAGGCATGTAGTTTTTGTTACCTTTGATATCGGTCAAAACGTGATATCTTTAATGATTAACTTTCTCAAACATACTCGAACCTATGTTTCTAATTTCTTATCTTGTTAAAAAAAATCTAATCAACCTTCGTTCAATTTGTTTGATCTGACAATGACATTTTTACCAAAACCCTGAACATATTTGGTTTTAAAAAAACAAAATCGAATTCTGTATTTCAATACTTTAAATTTGGGCTAATAGCTGTTTCACCTGTATTTTTGTATATATCTACTTGTACATAGCTATATGAATAAATGTATATACATATATAAAAAAATGGGTGTAAAGAAAGACCTTTCCATTAACTTTGACACAGTCAATTTTAAAAAGTGCTTATTACTAAGTAGATAGTCAGTATAAATAGATTTTGTTCAAGCTTCAACAGAACCTCTCCAAAGACACCTAATCGTTTCAGCAGAACGTACCTAGTCTATCGAATAGCATCGTTGAAATTAGCTTCTATTCGAGCTAATTTTAGGCCTAGTTCCGATTCAGTAGCCACGAATGACATGGCTTAAATGTTTCAACGATTAAAATTAAATCTGACGCAACTAAAGTGAGAGATATCTGCAGAATAGTCGCTCACAGAAGTGTATAACCTTTTTATGGATAAGGTTATAGGAATATTATGTTAGGGATCCGAACACAGATAATACTTTTTGGGACCCGGGATTTATTCAACAGATTCCAGTTTTACAGTTCTAACATTTCATGATGTTTGAACTGAAGGGATTCTATTATATAAGTAGATTCCCATTCGACCAACTATTCAGTTTAAGACCTCTCTGTTTCCTGGCACTAATATAACTTTTTGTTTTATGACTGCGGTCGATTTTAGCATTTACGACTTTTGTGATTGAATGTCCAGTAGGTAGCATCATTACCTTGAAAACAGTGTTGTTCAAGCTTATGTAAACTCTAAGGCCTAATAAATATGGATATTGCGACATAGAGACATCGTCGTAGATCGTAGATCGTTTTAGACAAATAATGTGATTTGTAAACGTGTTATTGTGTACAATATAAATAGACAAATCACTTGTCCATTCAAATGTATTAGGTAAATGAACAAGGACAAGTATGTATTGGATATATTTTGCTTGTGAATGTTTTAGAATTTATGAGTACCAACTACTTCTATACTAATATTATAAAGAGGAAAGATTTTTTTGTTTGTTTGTTTGTATGGAATAGGCTTCGAAACTACTGGACCGATTTTAACCATTTTTTTACTAATAGAAAGCTAATTTATCAGGATGTAACATAGGCTATAATAAGATCCTTAAAAAAAGCACACTCTTCATTCACACAAAGGAAGAAAATGCTTATTAGCATTGAGATCGCCTATGTACTTCTTTTATCTTAAGCAATAAAGTATTTCCTATCTATACATCTATCTACATTATAAGACTGCGTTGGTAATTTTAACAAAACTACATTTTATTTACTTACATTCGCTTTGTCCCAGCCCTGGAGGACGACGACATCAAACACTTCAACTACCGGAGGGGTAAGAACGACCCGAGCATCCAACTGTTCACGAGTTGATAGCAATTTGTGTGAATACTCGCTGCAATCCTGAGGGCGCTTGCAAATGTACGCATAGAGGGATCAACCTTTGGACTCACGGAAATAAATAATAAACACATACAGTAGTCAAATCACTAAAAAAAAATCAGTTATGACGTTTTATACCTTTTAGAAAATAAGAAAGAAAGGAAGAAAATACATTTATTTGACACACACAATTTTACAGAGAGGATACAGGAAGAAGGTAATTCCTCTTCGAAACGCGTGGGCCAAATAGGTCCTGTCTCAGCATATTATGCAACTCCACATCACCAGGATCCACCATTTAGACCCACCTTTTCTATGAAAAAAAGTAAGTATTTCTTACTCCTTCGTTCATGCCTAGGCATAATGGAGACGGGCATAAGAGTCATAAAAATAAATTTATTTCATGAGTAGTAACATATATTATAATACTATACCATAAATAATAAATAAATAATGCTGGATATTTTTCACACAGCATCATCTAGCCACTAACTAAGCAGAGCTTGTATTACGGGAACTACATGACTGATATACTATGTACTTACATACTTGTTTTGTAAATAGATACATATTACATACTCGTACATTAAAAAACACCCAGACCCAAGACACACATTTGCAGATCATACAAAAATTAGTCCTGCGACGGGAATTGAACCCGCAAACTTCTGTGTCTCAGGCCGGCCATCTCCCTTTGCGCCACAGAGATCGTACTTGTGGTGTTAATCATGTTATAACAAATTTAGTTGTAATTTTGTATAAACTTGCCTCTGATTTCCCCTTTACAGAGAATCATGTGAAGATGTCCATAATGGGGATTTTTTTCTTCTGTATTTTCATAAGTATTTAAGTTTTAAGTGGAATTCAAAAGTAGTACTTAGTATGCAACGTTACAGAAAGCTAAAAGGCTAGTACTGAGCCTAAGGCGAGTGTAATAAAGATAATATTTTTTATGGAGCTCTCTGATTTTTATTGGCGTTTATATTACGATAAAATCTTAGAAACGTGAATTGCATGGTTAAAAGTTAAATCGATTTTAGGTAAGACAGATTAAGT
This sequence comes from Perizoma flavofasciatum, assembly GCA_958496245.1. Lineage (NCBI taxonomy): Eukaryota > Metazoa > Arthropoda > Insecta > Lepidoptera > Geometridae > Perizoma > Perizoma flavofasciatum. Next base: position 1,994,626 of record OY292425.1, on the reverse strand, counting down.
GAGTGGCGTTTTCTATGGCTCTATTTGCAAATAGGAAGTCATATCTACATCCGCGCAAAGTAAAGCGAAAGTAGAATTTAACAAGATTTTTCAGGCATATTTTTGTTTTTTTCTATGTCCTTTAGTTAAAAAAGTATTTCGGTAGCGTGAATGTATTTATTTATATTAAGGATCATTAAAAAGAATAACCAGCCTTGTTTTCTTGCCTTTCTCTCCTGGCTTGGTTGCGGAAGAACAGGCAGTAGATAAAACCGGTTTCAAAGTGATCCTTGTGATTTTAATGAATGAATGAATTTTGACTTTGAAATTATTTCAGCAGTAGTGTGGACATAAAAAACAAACAGCAATTAATTACCTCAACAATGTTTTTTTTATACACCTAAAGTAGAAAACAAGCATACCCACCTGTTTTTAAGCGGTTACGGTAACCTATGAACGCTTGCACCACCAGAGGAATTACTCGCATGTTGCCGACTCAAAAAATAACGGAAGAATTACAGGCATATGACTGTAATTTCACCGGCACCGGTATTAATTATTATCTAACTTGGAGCATTTTTAACATTCTCGTTTCCACTTGCTTGATCTTTGTCAAATTATCCCGTTGACGCTAGACATAAACAATTCTTTAGCAAACAAGGTAATTTTATGTTACAGTATCCATCAGCGCTCAAGCGACCGAAACAGTGTAGTTTACCATACGAAAATTATTTAAAAATAAGCGAGGGTGACCACCCACCGTGAAGCCTTACAAGGCTGTGAGCATTACAAATAGAGGGCCAATTTCCAATTAAAATCTCAGCAGGTGGTCCGCCAGAGGGCAGCAGTAGAAAAATAGATTGGGCAGGGCCAGATTTAGGACCAGTAGGGGCTGTCCGTGTGGTCAACACTAATTACCTAATAACCAGCGCTGCAGCATGACATAATGTAGTAGGATTATGTATAGCTCAAGTTAAATTCAGCGCCTCAAAGAGAATGCCTAGTAGTCAATTATACTACAATTCTTATATTATTTTTGCCTTAAGTATTAACCCAGCCATATAGTTCACGTACCTTTTAATTTGTGTTGGTTTAAATAAATGTCAATCTATCTATAAATCTAAATTCTTCAATGAAAGCCACTTGCGATATACGAAAGCCAAGAATCATCAAGAATATTCCTCAAAGAAAATATCATGTAACTATTACATAAGAGACAGTTGGCGTATTAAATTTTCCAAAGAAACTTGTCCAATCCACCAGTATTCATGACTCTACTCGAGTCGTTATGATATGGAAAAAGTTAATCGTTTTAGAAGAACTACTATGTGGTTTTCTTATGTAAAGTAGAGAAATATTCGAGTAAGATTTACCATCACTGAGTAATCTGTGTACATACATCAAATATGTAAACACCGATGTGTATTTCCATCATCGATTGAAGCACCCCCTAGAGACTTGTGGCAAAAGTCTATAGTCAAATAGCAATCAAATCTTAGAACCATCCTTGAAGACTAATACGAAAAACCGCACTTTTTATGCAAACAAGCGACTTTTTTTTGGGTAACGATTAGTCTTTTTCTAGTTAATATTATTAAGAAAATTCATTGCCTTCGCATTGTGAACCACTTCCTTTTTTAATAGACTTAAAAAAAGGAGGAGGTTTCTTGTTTTTCTGTATGTTTTTTATTAAGGTATTCATTCACTTTGTTAGAGTTATCCCTTTCCCCGGCCCTGGATTTCAGTCACAGGTGAAAAAATAGTTTTTATGCAGTAACCTCTCGGCCCAAAAGACCCCCGGCTGCCGTGGCGGGTTGATTAAAGTATTGCTCCGTTAATAATGTTGTCAAATTGGAATATTTGTAGTAACGAACTTTGTTTTCTGATTGTGTTGCAAGAAGTACTTTCTACTATAGATGATTGTAGGTAAAATTTTTTTTACACCCAACAGACACTAACCTTTTCCAGGTCTGAGTGTGGTGGTACCACGAATTATGTAGTTCCTGAAACCCACGGCACAGGGATTCCTAGTGTGGGGTAAGAACAGAACTAGGTAAATAAATAATAAATAAATAATGGTGGACATTTTTCACACATTATCATCTAGCCGCAAACAAAGCAGAGCTTGTAATATTTTATTTATTACTAGTTTCTGCCCACGGCTTCGCCCGCGTGGTACCCGGATAAAAGGTTATTCTGATGTATAAGTATACTGTAAAGTTTCATCAAAATCCGTTCGTTGTTTTTGCGTGAAATACTCTTTCACGCAAAAACTACAAACAAACTTTCGCGTTTATAATATTAGTAGGATTTCTACATGTCTGATATACTACTTACTCTTCTTTTTTACTGTAAATACATACGTATTATATATAGAAACCCAGACTCAGAACAGAATAGTTATAAGTAGGTACAAACTAGGTACCTACAAGTGCCATTAACCAAGGAAATTATTGATACGCCTTTTTATAAATTAATAGCTATAGGAAGATAATTATACGAGCTAATAAAAAACTTGATTTCCTGTTAATGACAATGGATCCATAATAAAGAATGAATGAATCACATATTGTAATTTATAATAGACTTATAAAAACCCCCATGTTATTTATAAATGTGGTTTAGTCTAGGTAAGATTTAGCTACTTCAGTTATGCATCTCCGACTGAACCACAAACTTAAATCCTACTACAATTTTAAACGCTAAAGTTTGTGAGGATGGATTTTTATTACTCTCCCACGCAAAAACTACCGAACGGATTTTGTTGAAACTTTACAGTAGTAAGGTTTCAACTAATATATTATAAATAGAAAACACCCAGACCCGAGGCAAATATTTGCATATCATACAAAAATTTGTTCCGCTGCGGGAATTGAGCCCGCAACCTTTTGCGCCTCAGCCGAGTCTTCGCCATCTGCGCTAATGTATGTATCAATGTATGTTTTAGAATGTATGTATCTACATCTACAAAATACCTTTCCAATAAACAGGTCAATATCCTCCTACTATCTAAGCGCCTCTTATCAGTAAAGTGATAAAAGGTAACACGACACCGGTGGGAATAATACTGGCTCATTGACCTGAATATTTACCTTTTACATCAATCATCGTCAACATGATATTCAAATTGATATTTACATACAACTATACTGTTATCATGAGATGTCCCTATAGAAGTATATTTAAGGGATATTCCACGAGATCTCAATTACTTACTGAGTCCAGAACCTTAGGTCCTAAGGTCCTGAACCTTAATATTTACCTTTTATATCGTCAACATAATATTCATATTGATAATTATTTACATAAATGTATACTGATGTCATAAGATGTCCCTATATAAGTATATTTAGACGATATTCCACGAGATCTTCAATAACTTATTGTAAGTCTAGTCCAGGCTTCTGAAAGATTAAATTCAAGTTTCTTCCCAACATATTGTCAGGTGTAAGTTTCGTAATAATTTTATTGAAGTAACCAAGTGTTATCTATGTGCCTATAGTTTAAATGAATGAGTATTATGGGTATGAGTACTACCTAGCTTGTGCCCTCCCTATCTCTTCCATCTAATGTTAAAGTTTTTTTTTTTGGAATACTTAAAATCTTTAATCTTATAAGCTACGATTTCCAATGATGGTAGCGTTTGTACCTAGTGCTTAAAGTGGCCACAAATCGGTCAGACCGTAAGACAGTTTGTTGAAAAAGAGAAGGTGCAAATCACGAACCAACATGTGTAAAAATTGACAGTTTAATAGATCTAGATATCTCCCTACGATAGTCTCTGAATCGTTTTAGAAATAAATTTTACTGAACTAAAAGACATATCACACACAAAAATCACTATCTCCCATTGTACTTTGTCTGTTTATAAATTCCTGTGTTTTTGTATTTTCTTTGGCGTGCAATAAAGAGTTTATCTATATATCTACCTATCTTTATGTCGTAGGGAACATGAGGGCTTTCTAAGTTAAAGAAAGTTTTCGGAAGTCAAAGAAAGGGGAAAAGATTTTCACCACAATTTATAGGTGTCGCAATGCAGGGTTTTGATTGCCCAACCAGTAGATTTATAATCACACCGTCATTATTTAAAGCTCTTTGTGGCTTTGAGATGATATGTCATAAACTTTCTCTATAAACCACGAATACACAGGTTGTACACTCAGTTTAGAAATGGTAGAGCTTAATTATAAGTTGGCTACGGGAAAGTATCTGTCGGTGTAAGGTATCTTTTTATGTATAGAACTAGCTGCACCCCGCGGTTTCACCCGCGTAAGTTTCGATTCCGTGGGAATATCGGCGATCTAATTAAATTTTAGAACACAAAAGCTGCTATTGTGATAACTATGATGGTAAGATATATTCTCTAGCGGCTTTTTTGTAGGTAATAATGAGTACTTTAATCATTTTTATGTATCATCAATAGTTTTCCCAGCGTACGCCAAATAATACATTTTAAAGACAAAAATTTTGTTACTTTGGTTTACATTATTGCAATTTTCTTAAGGATCTCTTTTTTTTTAAATAAATTATAGCCTATGTTACTTCCTGATAATTTAGCTTTCATTTGGTGAAAAAATGGTTAAAATCGGTCCAACAGTTTGGGAGTCTATTCGATACAAACAAACAAAAAAATCTTTCCTCTTTATAATATTAGTACCTATAGATAAAGGCTTTCGGCTAGCTGATAATTCTTTTTACACTAAGTATATATAACTGAATATTCTGAGTTTCACGCGACAACTTGGCACACCTACACAATCATGTGTCGAAGATTATGATGGTCAAATTCAATATATCAAAATTGGTGTTTTACTCTTAACGACTCGAAACGTTCTTGTCATTTTACATGTTGGTTTTTATAGCTGACTGTATGTTTACAGCGGTTACCTACGTGCAATCACTATAAAGCAATGTTATATCTCATAATATCTACATGGTGATGAAATATCGTAATCCGTGAGCTTCTGATGCATCTTATTAATAAAAAGACTTCGTAGCTTACAAAGATTTTAAAGTTCAATGCATCGAAAATTAAATGATTAATTGTTTATTTATTTAATTAATTACCCGTCAATTTGAGCTTTTAATGTATCATCAGCAATAACAACCTGCAGTCTACGTCATAGGCCTACTACGAAGTGTGGTAGGTATAACGTCTTTACTTGTATCGCCGACATTTCCAACAACCGACTCATGATCTTTGATCTGACTCGAGTTATATTTCAGTTTTGACATTTCGGACATCAGACATTTTGACTATTACCTGAAGAGTCACTTTCTTCTCCTAATTTCTAAGTTAAGATGGCGCACCCTCGCTTTATATTATGGCAAGAGCATTACCTGTTGAAATTTAGTTCAAAAAAGTATAGATCGAATTACATAGAGACACTTTTTCAATTACCTTTTCTTTTTCTATGGTGCTTAATAGTATATAGTCTCTGAGAGTCTTGCTGAATCCCTTCAGCAAAACAACTTATAGCTTAATAGTTGAACTTATAGTAGCCTATTGTAAGTTGTTTCTAATAACTTACAATAGGCTATTTTCAGGGCATACCGTCAGAACTCTGTCACAGTAAAAAAAAACAAAACAAAAAACCTGTGACATGACGAACGAACGCTGTCTGCCAATTGGTACCATAAACAGAATTTCCACCGCCTCTCGTGTAAATCACGTCCAAATCAAACATACCTTGCCAGTAAGTAGGCACATGCAACTCGATACCTACCTAATTTGTCCGTATGACTTGCATTAACTTTTTTGCTGGGAGTTGAACCTGATACCGCATTAGCTGACTCAGTGGAAACCAAAAATAATACATTCCGTAAGGTACTGAATAAATGATTTACTGTCAATATGGATAACAATTTATTTTCGTCATCATCAGCCTACATTAGTCCACTGTTGGACATTGACATTTTCCAATACGCGCCACTGAACCCCGTGTTCGGTTCTTCTCATCCACTTGCTGCCATCTCCACCTAGCCAAGGGGTGCCCCACAATAATAATTATAAAACAATGCAAGCCAGTAACCCGTATAATTTACCCATAGCTTCGTACAGGGTTGCTACAATAATAAAAACGTAACACAGCAGAAGGGGGCCCAAAAAGTTTATTTTAGTTTCGCTAGGATAGAAAAGGTGACAGAGACAGAGCAATATAAATTGCTCAAATACGAAATATTCTAGGAACAAATTCATAAGAAACACTAAGAACGTACCTTTTCGGCTTCAATTTCTTTATGAATACGCCAAACATTTTCCTTCACAACATCCAGTAAATCTTCTAATTGACACTACACTACACAACACTCACTAATTGGCTAATGGAATCACCACTCATCTATCGAGTACCTACCACGTACACCTTTTCCAAAAACTTTTACAGACACGAATATGATTTCCCATCATCTAAAATATACTACGCTAGATTAAAACATTAGATTACTGGCATTAAAATTTTACAAAATTAACACTTTAACAAACTTAAATTCAGAAAATATTGCAGTTATGTTTCTAATGATAGTTACGTATTTAAAACATATCACTGAACCATTGATAAAGAATAACACGCGAATAATTGCACCGATGGATAAACAAACATTGTATAGGTACCAATGCGTCAGAAACGTCTGACCTAGACACACTGACTACGAAGACTGTCCCACATTTGGCGAGCGCGTCCGTAATCGATAATATCCCAAACCTAGTATACAAGTATCTATTGCGTAACCGTTCTCAATGTCCGAAAGCTAGATTTTCATTAATTTTCAATTCAAAATCTTTATTTTTGACTGTAAAAGAGCAATGCCGCAATGCGTGTTGTTTGTGAGCTGGTAAGGTTGTGGCAGTCTGGGACATAACAGCGGTTGATAGACTGGTTGCACGATTGGTCGTTGCCACAGTCAGCTGTTTTGGCGCCTGGAAATTGCATTGAGAGTAATAAATTATTAGGTAACGAAAAAAAATTATTAGGTAGTGCACGGCGCGACGCGGAAGGAGAAAGTCGCGACCACTCACTCTGAGGAAGACTCTCGGAATGAGTTGAAACTTAGTCGGTGCCTTCACCGATAATGCAGTACGTGAAAATTCCCGTTTTTACAATATGAATATTAGGTTGCGGGTTCGATTCCCGTCGCGTAACAAATGTTTGTATGATCTGCAAATATGTCTCGGGTCTGGATGTTTTCTATGTATAATATGTATGTATTTATAAAAAAAAAGTTAAGTAGTTTACCAATCATGTAGCTTCCATAATACTAGCTCTGCTTAGTTTAAGGCTAGATGATGCTGTATGAAAACGTCCAGCATTATTATATATAATTTATAATTTATCATGAGCTCTTCGGCACATACATATATGCGCATATTTTTGTGAAATAACTTTTCAGCGGCCTATTTTCGAGCACCTGACAAATAACCCCAAAAACTTGAGACAGCACAATTCAATACCTTTCCGAAAATTTCACTGTTAATTTTTATTTTTTCCATTGTTATGGCGTGCTAACGACCTCTCTGTGTACTAACGCTAAATTCCAAAATACACCTGTATCTACAGCTATTGTCTTATGTACAAAGAAATGTTAACATCTCTTGCTGTTAACCAATATGTAGGCAAACTGATGGAATTAATCTACACTTGTGTCAATAATAATCATGTAGGTACTCCAGTTGGTATGTACCATCAGACTTAGTTCGAAAGCTGTTGAACAACCGCGGTATAAGAAGAGGATCTGAGGATATGCACTTCAAATTAGTTTCCCCTAAGGGGCTACGGCTTTTGATAAAGGTATTCTAAATAATAATAAATAATGCTGGTCATTTTTCACACAGCATCATCTAGCCCCAAACTAAGCAGAGCTTGTATTGTGGGAACTACATGAATGATATGCTACTTATATACTTTTTTGTAAATACATACATGAAAACACTCAGACCCGAGACAAATATTTGCAGATCATAAATAAAAATAAATAAATAAATAATGCTGGACATTTTCACACAGCATCATCTAGCGCCAAAGTAAGCAGAACTTGTGTTATGGGAACTACATGACTGATATACTACTTATATACTTTTTTTTGTAAATACATACATATTATACATAGAAAACACCCAGACACGAAACAAATGAATGCAGATTATACAAACATTTGTCCCGTAGCGGAATCGAACCCGCAACCTTCTGCGTCTCAGGCGGACCATCGCCCACTGCGCCACAGAGGTTGTTTAGGTTGAAAACGTAGGCAGTTAATTTTATAATGTTTTATTTCATCAGTCAAATACCTATGAGAATGGTTTATGTTAAATGTTCGCCTAATAACAGGATATTCTATTGATTTCTGAGTTGTATATTGCTTACCTATATTCGGCACACAAATTTCCATGCGTCATGAACACGGGTAAAGATCAATCTACTCTCTTTCTCACTCTTTTATTGTTGCAAGTATTACTACTAAGTAATTTTATTTCAGTCACTAACAGCTCAGCGACATGACCATTAACAGAACTATTCACATTCATTTTTATAGCTCCCATGTACACAGTTTGGTGTAGGAGCAAAAATAATACATGTAACCCGTTTCTTTTCAGTAAGTTCGATCAAGTAGGTTGCTAAGTACCTAACTCTTTTTTTATTACAAGCTTTGTAACTTGCAATGTTTGTATGTTAGTTTGTTTGGTTAGTCTTGTCAAGTCTTGCAAACTGATTCAGAATCACTTCATCTTATCCTACGTAGTTGATTTTTTACATGTTGGTTCAGTTCCGATGGCAATGCATTTTTATGGTAAGCAAGACCTGAATCGACATCCAGGATTAGCTCCAGATAAAGGAACTCTTCAACGGTCAACAGCACAGACAAAATGTTGTGCACGCATTTTGTTATGATAGCTGGTTTTAAGTTTTACCATGACATGGTCGCTGCACTCAGGGTTAAAAGCTTGTTTTTACTATTAATTTATAAAAAAAATATTATAGAAATAATTTGTCATTAGGTTGATGTCACAAAAACATAATCACATTCAATCACAATCTAGTCAACGAGGAAATAATGAAAACTAAATAAAATTTCAAGTCAATTGAAATTCTATACATATACGAGTAAAATATTGAAAATATTTTTCCCTTGCTGTTGAACACCGCCATTTACAGGCATACACACGAAAACTAATTATTTTAATTAACATGACGATTACAACCCTAATAAAATATAACGAGGGTAGGACTGCGACCTTGACCAACAGATTACACAATAGCTTCAAAACACCCTCTAAATTGGGGTGGGACTTGACATTGAAAATGGCCGCCTACAAAACAACATGGCTCAGAGATCAATCTTTTGATTAGAGTTTTCATTTGCAATGAAAAAAATTGCTAAGCGAATATGGCTATAATGCTAACTTTACTGAAAAAAAAACTGCTTTTATAGAGTTGACGAGCTCAGTGGCGGGCGGGTAGCGAGTTCGATTCCGATTGCGGGACAAATATTTGCTTGATCTGCAAATTTATACATCTATATCTTCCGGGTCTAAATGTTGTGGTGCCATGGTAATCGTAATTACTGATACCCACAACACCAGGAATCACTTTCCCACTGTTGGGTAAAAACTAACCTTTCAAACCATTTTATCCCACTACCCTAATATCATACTCATAATAAATACAAATTATAAAATGAATGGTTGTTACATTTTTATTCTAAAAACTATCGTGAATTTGATCATTCATATTGTTAAACGATTAATGTATTTTAGTATCGCTGAAGGCAGCGACGTTTCGACTCATTCCGAGAGTTTTCAGGGTGAGTGATGGCGACTCTCCATCCGCATCGCGTCGTGCACTGCGCGCTCCCGCTCTTTGGTGGATTTTTGTTGTTACTCTTCGTAACAATGCAATGGCAGTAGGTACTGTACTGATTTAGATTAAACTAGCCCACGGCTTCACCATAATATAAACTATATTACTGTAAAGTTTCATCAAAATCCGTTCAGTAGTTTTTGCGTGAAAGAATAACAAACATCCTCACAAACTTTCACGTTTATAATATTAGTAGGATTGGAAGTAGGATAAAATTTACAAAAAAAGTACATCTGTCATGTAGTTCCCATAATACAAGCTCTGCTTAGTTTGGGGCTAAATGATGCTGTGTGGAAAATGTCCAGCATTATTTATTTATTACTCTTTAATCGTTAGATTATATAAAGCAGAAAAAACTGAAGAGTAATTCATACTAAGATTCCTTTTTGTAGCTTTTATAGCCTTTATTGAAGAATTGCATCACTTTGTAGACACGATAAACAAGTCGACGCACTATGTATTAAAATGTCAATTACGGATCGGTTTTATCGCAGAATCGATAAGATCTTGACCGGTGGCACCATTGAATTCCATTGATAACTCGATTCACTGAGTTATTTTCTCTGTTTCCATTGAATTATAGCCAATTATAAATTATATTCAAAAATATTGAATTATCATATGAATTGTACCGACATCTGTGGCGCAGTGGGCAAAGGCGCGTCTGACAAATGTTGTATGACCTGCAAATATTTGTCTCGGTGTTTTCTATACATAAAATACTAGCTTCTGCCCACGGCTTCGTCCGCGTGGTATCCGAATAAAAATTAGCCTACGTGTTATTCTGATGTATAAGCTATATTACAGTAAAGTTTCATCAAAAACTTTACAGTGGTTTTTGCGTGAAAGAGCGACAAACATCCTTCCTCACAAACTTTCGCGATTATAATATTAGTAGGATTTGCAACGAAAAAAGTATATAAAGCAGTTTAACAGTCATTTAGTTCCCATAAGCTCTGCTTAGTTTGGGGCTAGAAGATGCTGTGTGAAAAATGTCCATAATTATTTATTTATTTAATTAATTATGAAAAATAAGTAATTTACGACGATATTCTAGCGATAAAGATTTTTGCTTACCAACTTATTTTCCGCAAGATAACAAATAGAAAAACTGTTGGGTGTATTTCTAGACTTTGTCTCTCTGTTGCCTGCCTTTTTGTTATAAATAGATTAATGTAGCTTAAAAAATATATTAGTAAAGAAATTAAACATGTTGAAAAAACAATAAACAATACACTTTTTAAACACCCTCTACGTTGTAATAACTTCTTCAGCACTTCCCTGTTCTTCCATAGCATTAGTAACTGCTTCGGTAGCAATAGTCGTATCTGGAGTAGCGGCCTCAGTGGTAGCTTCTACCATTGGTTCTTCTGCAACTGTTGTTTCTTCAGCTACTGGTGTTTTTTCTGTTGGTGTTGTTTTTTCTGCAACCGTTGTTTCTCCAACACTGGTAGTTTCGGCTGATTCACTCATTGTTTCCACTGCAACAGTCGTTGTTTCAATCACTTCACTCCTTGCCTCACTGGTCGCTTCTGCTACTTGAGTTTTCGGTTCTACTTCGGTTGTTTGAACTTCTGGTGTGGTTATATTGAGCTTCAGTTGTTGTATAGGTCCACGCGTTGCATTATCTAGCATGATACTGTCGAGTATATCATTTATTGCTATCACATCATCCATTGGAAGTTGTTCTAGTTTGTGTTTCAAATCTACGTCGTAATTGGTTTTTGGATTACAAGTTTTCACACATATTTCTTCGTCGTCAAATAAGTTGGGTGATTCGCATCCCTTCCATTCAACTCTGATGCATAAATCACCGATAAATGTGTATTTGAATTGATCTTTAACTCCGCAGTCATTTTCGTTCATGGGCATGTGACATACATCTAGAAAATATGTAAGTACTATAGAGGTATTATTGTAAATAGCTGATTGTGCAACAAGCGACCGCATTGGATTTTGACGAGGACAAAATGTTGAAACCAGAGTAAAGCAAATAATTTTAATAGAAACAAGGGATGAAGGTAGGTTTCATCAAAATTGCGGAGCTCAAAACAGTGAAGGAAAACATCGCGAGGAAACCGGTATGCTCTAGAACCAAACCCTCGAAGGCATGTGTCACCAGTTAGTGTTCCAATAAGCGGCGATGGACTAACAACATGTCACGTGGAATGACATGACTTCTGACTACCTTCTACTTGGTATCATCAAAGATCTACGCACTGAGTATGTATCTGAGGATGTCCATCATAGGGAATACTCGTGAGTCTTGTTTTTTATATCCCGGGTATCCGAATCAAAAAGAAGTATAGTTAGCTTAGTTAAGTACCGTAAATTCCAACATTTATTAAAAACTAGCATCCGCCCACGGCATCGCCCGCCTGGTACCCGGATAAAAAGTACCCTATGTGTTATTCTGATGTATAAGCTATATTACTGTAAAGTTTCATCAAAATCCGTTCAGTAGTTTTTGCATGAAAAAGTAACAAACATCCATCCTCACAAACTTTCGCGTTTATAATATACTAGCTTCTGCCCACGGCTTCGCCCTCATGGTACCCGGATAAAAAGTAACCTATTTGTTATTCTAATATACAAGCTATATTACTGTAAAGTTTCATCAAAATCCGTTCAGTAGTTTTTGCGTAAAAGAGTAACAAACATCCATCCTCACAAACTTTCGCGTTTATAATTTTAGTAGGATATGACGTACCGATGGGTTCGTTGTCAATAGACTGAATTTCCAACGAGCGATCATCATTCGTCTCCCAGAGCTTGCCGATACAATGGTGCGAGCAGAGGAACTCCGAGTCAAACTTGTTGAAGGTGGGACAGCCTCGCCACATCTGCATCTCGCATCTCGAGCCGGGCTTGTAATAGTAAAATACCGGAGTCGGCTTCAGCTTACAGTCGCTTGTGTCTAGCGGATGGAGGCAGTAATCTATTGGTACTGCAAGATAAAAAAGTTAGGTTAGGTTAATCTATTATACGCGAAAGTTTGTAGGTGGATGTTTGTTACTCTTTCACGCAAAAACTACTGAACGGATTGTGATGAAACTTTACAGTAATATAGCTTATACATTAGAATAACACATAGGCTACTTATTATACTGGGTACCACACGGACGAAGCCGTGGGTAGAAGCTAGTAATATTATAAACGTGAAAGTTTGTGAGGTTATTCAAGAATCTTTATTATCAGTAGTAAAACAAATAAACAACGAATCGCCCCTTCATCTGTTAGGAGAGTGTGGACCACTGATACATAAGCGAAGCCTTCATCTGGTTAAACACATTCTCAGCCCCAGATGAAATAAAACTCATCACGCCCAAAAAGATCCTGCAGTTTCTAACAGCTGCAGGGTTGAGCGGTGAACTTTGAATGCCAGTTGAGGGGCGAAGATAAGCAAGTGGCTATCACAATAGGCCTGTGACGGCCGCAGTGATACTGAAGCCAAAAAAAGCTAATTAAAAAAAAACAAATAAATATTATGTACCTAAATTACTTACCTGAATTTCCATAATTAATGCAAGAAACCAGCAACCAAACCTTGTTGTAGAAATCGCTAATCATTTTCCGAACTTTCTGAGCATTTTAATCACTTTCATTACATTTAGTTTTTTATGGTGTTTTTGCTTCGTTACTCTTTACCAATTAGTCGAAAATTATTACCAATGAAAATTGAATGAGTACTTAGGGCAAAAAGCTACGAAAGAGCCATTCAAACACAAAACATAAAATACGTAGCAAAACAATGCAAAAAGTTAACTGCATCGACCGGGAATCGAACCCGGGCCGCCCGCGTGGCAGGCGAGCATTCTACCACTGAACCATCGATGCTTATAATAGATATCTAAAATATTGTATTACTAAATATTGTTGAACACAATAATTTATAATATAGGTATACTATATCTAGTATCGTTTAGTATATTAAATTGTATCAACTACAGCGTAGCCAAAATACATTGTCATTATGATACGCCTTAATATCACTTATGTGTTCGCAAAATTACTGAAATACCTACAGGTATTTTATTAAGTGGAAACTATAGTGTCGAAATATAATATTAAATTGTTAATAAAATAAAATGATTATCAACTACTAAATTAGCTACAAAACTTCAGCAAATTAAAAAAAAAAGCTGTACTGTAATATCGGTGGCTGTACTAATCTAAATTAAAAAAAAAATGTTTCATTATCTTTCAAATCCAAGAATAGGTAGTAAAATTCTTATTAAAATATAGACAATTGTTAGTTAGCAAATTGTCTTTATCATTTTTCAAATTTCCGAAGAATTAAGCTGTTTTTTGGACTCTAAGGGACCAATTTATTTAATATAGATAAATCAACGCCCTCTAACGGCCATGAAAAGTACCAGGTGCAGTGAAGGTTCGTCTCTCAAAAACAAAGCCACATTATCTCTACTCTATGAGTTTCAGCTAAAATCAACAGATGGCGTTAAACTACACAATTTGGTCTCATTAGCGTTTAATTCATTCCCCTTATAACAGCGATTTTCTACAATGTATTTCAATAAATAATATTATTTTATGGCTAGTTTGCATTAGTTTGTTCATTTCACGACCATACTGAGTTGTTGATTATTTCTTAGTAGCGACAGCCGGCGATGTTGTTTCGGCTGGTGTTGCAGGAGGCGTTGTTACTGCCACCTCTATGTTCTCATGTTTTTCTTCTTTCCGCTTTTTACTGAGAAATGCTCCCAATATTCCTAATAACACCTGCAAACAAAGTAGACGTTAAATTTATGTAAGTTGGTGGTAATCCATGGTAGGTATGCCTCCAAAAATTCAGTCAAAAATTCAATTCAGGATTTAATATCTTAACAAAAAATAAATAAATATTTGTCTCAGAGTCTGAATGAAGAATGAAGATCTACAGAGGCTCTATGCTGAGTTTATAACAAGTCAAAACGGTGACATCATTCCTATACAAAAATTGACGAAACGAGTCGAACGACCCAGCATAGAGCCTTAGTTGTTTTATTCGGAAGCATTCCAGTCAAAGTCGGAAATTCGTTCCAACGAATAACGAGAGATGGCGCCACTGCTTTTTTTAAAGTTTGTTGCGAAACGACACTCAGGGAACATTTAATTTAAGTAGACCAGGTTGTTGAATAACTCCAGAAATTCCCATTTAGGCCTCCCGGCCCGGCTTCCATAGATATATTTTATCTGTTGTAGGTGTTTTTTTAATCCATTCTTTATTTAGGATTCCCAAAAAGATTTTAAATGTTTGTATGTACTGCAAATATTTGTCTCAAGTCTGGATATCTATGTATAATATGTATGTATTTACAAAAAAAAGTATATAAGTAGTATATCAGTCATGTAGTTCCCATAATACAAGCTCTGCTTAGTTTGGGGCTAGATGATGCTGTGTGAAAAATGTCCAGCAATATTTATTTAATTTTAATTTCAAAAATTTTAATTTATAATGTGTGTATTGTGGTGGCAAATAAATAAATTATATGTCTGTCTGTCTGACTGTTGGCTGTTTTTTTAAGACTCATTTACCTCTGCAATGATCATTAGCACAGTGACAGCGATGACACTGTGAGACGTCCCCTTCATCACATTCATTATGGGTAGCTTGCATCCAATCATAAAGTATGAACCATTCGCTGAAGATAAAAAAAAGAGTAATTGAGTAGGTTTCTTTTTTCTGATAAATACTTGGTATTAGCTTTTGAAACTTACATGGTATTAGCATAGTTTGTGCTAAAAATGAGATATTTACCATGATTTGTGGGATGTTTCTCGATTTTTCGGCACAGTCTTTGCGGGTCGATATTAGTTGCAGACGAATCGATATTTTTACTTCAGTTTCTCCCGTGATCATGGGCA
The DNA here is from genome assembly GCA_958496245.1 of Perizoma flavofasciatum. NCBI lineage: Eukaryota > Metazoa > Arthropoda > Insecta > Lepidoptera > Geometridae > Perizoma > Perizoma flavofasciatum. The sequence goes on along the minus strand of OY292425.1, from coordinate 1,978,928 downwards.
CATGCAACTGTGCCGAAATATCGGGAAACATTCAATCGAAAGTTGTCTGGAAGAAACCACTTCTCAGCGATAAAATATTAGTTATAAGTTATGTGGGCTGATTCTATTTTAAAACGTGGCGTAAGGAGCTCTTATGCATTTTATATATATATATATATATATTATATAAATATATAATATATATAAATAATAAACATGTGCTTCACGAAAGAGGTTGTTTCAGGTTGTCTGGAAGAGATCCCTTCTAAACGATAAGACCACCCATTGTACTTTAAGTTTTTTTAAATAGTTTTGTTAAGTAATATCTATTTTTCTAAAAACCGACGTTTCAAAGTGGTCCTTGTGATTTTATTGAATAAATGAATATTGACTTTGACTTTGACTTTGACTTTCTTGTCCTACTAATATAATAAATGCGAAAGCCTGTGTGTGTGTGTGTGTGTGAATGTTTGTTACAACGTATCTCCGTAATTACTAAACTGATTTTGATGAAATTTAGAACGTAGATAGTTTAGGATCTGGAATAACACGTAGGCTAATCTAATTTTCGAAAATCTACCTCTAAGGGACTAAAAAGGGCGGTAAAGTTTCTATTAAAAAAAACATTGTTTGATTCGCTCAAAACTCTGTACAAATAAACTTTAAAGTAAATAATGAAACACGTATTTTTTATTTTTTCAAAACTACCTTTTCGGGGTGCGCAATTGAGTTCTAAACTTTTTATAAATTGTAATCCTTGATTCGATTCATTCAAAAGTTGGTGGACATAGTTTGAAGCATGGAGACGGTCATATGCTACTTTTATTAACATACCACGCGGGCGAAGCCGCGGGCAACAACTAGTGTATAATAAAGTATTTTCATTCATAAATTAATTGTCTGTTACCTCCTTAACGGCGTACCTACCTATCCGTTTGAAACACATTTTTTTTAACTATAAAGTTTAGACGTGCCTTTAATTACCCCCCCAGTTGATATCTCTTCGGATCTATCAACTGAGTATAGATCTGAGAAGGTCTATCATAGGGGTTACAGTCAGGTTTTTTTTAATTGCTTACCTTTGCAAATTCCCAGATCCCTGGCCGTGAAGTTACGGGGGTTGGCGGAAGGGCAGCAAGAGGCAGGGATGTTAGGAGGGAAGTTGAAAGGAAGAGAAGGATCTCTGTAGTCTTCAGGGCTGTAGACGCCGCAGCATTTGAACTGGAAAAAAATATAGGAAATGATAAAAAAAATAATAATAAATAATTACAGGCATTTGAGACTTTTCACTTGAAGACATAACTCATCACACGTAGAGTTATGTCTCAGGGGTCGGCGGCAGCGCGCCAGTGTTATCTCTATTTTTGCAAGCGTCCATTGGTAGAATAGAAAGTAGTTGAATTGACAACAGAAAGCACATAAGGAAAGGTAATCCTCCTACTTAGTAGGACTAATATTGAAAGTTTGTGAGGATGGATGTTTTGTTACTCTTTCACGCAAAAACTACAAACAGGATTTTGATGAAACTTTACAGTAGTATAGCTTATGCATCAGAATAACATCTATACTAATATTATAAAGAGGAAAGATTTATTGTTTGTTTGTTTGTTTGTATCAAATAGGCTCCGAAACTACTGGACCGATTTTAACCATTTTTTCACCAAATGAAAGCTAAATTATCAGGAAGTAACATAGGCTATAATTTATTTTCAAAAAAATAGAGATCCTTAAGAAAATTGCAATAATGTAACCTAAAGTAGCAAAATTTTGCCTATAAAATTCATTATTTGGCGTGGACTGGGAAAACTATTGATGATACACAAAAATAATGTACTACATGATTAAAGTATATTTTATTTTCATTCATTCAAATATATTTTAGTTGTATAAAATAATCTTACCCCAGCTTGTGTAATATCCCACAGCTGGTCTTGCGCCGGGTCTCCGTCCAATGCCCGGGTGAATGACTCAGACAGAGATCGGCTGATGTTTAGCTCGTCCGTATCCGTGATGTTGATGGAGATGCCGGCGATTAGGGCTTGGATTATCACGAGGACCACAAGGACGATGGAGGTCTGAAATTAAAATAAATACAAAAGAAATTGGGAAAAAATAAAACCTACTTCATGTAACGTAAAGTTGCTAAAAAGTCCAATATCCATTTTTCACCCTAAGGAGTGAAAATTTTCCATAACATTATATGGAACCAACTAAAAAAATCATTAAAATCGGTTCACAATTGGCGAAGATTTCGCGTAACATACACCCAAAAAATACAGACCAATTGAAACTCCTCCTTTTTTGAAGTCTGTTGAAAAACATAGGTACATAGTCCTGACCCCACACTAGGATTCGCTGTATACTCGGAATATCGTGGGTATCAGAAACTACGAGTATCGTGGCACCACAACACCCAGACCAGCAAGGCGATCACACTAATTTCTATGGCTATCGAGATGCAAGCATGGCATAAGCGTGATTCGATTACTTGTCAAAATCACAAGTGTCGTTCATTCATGGACGATTCATGGCCTTCAGTTTAGTTTGGGGGGTATGGGAACCAAGCAATGGGGAATCAGTGTAATCGCAATTTCATGGATGGGCCATTCAAATGGGGAACTAGTGTCAAAATTAATTGCCATCTCGATAGCCATGGGTTAGCGTGATCGACCCACTGGAACAAATATCTGTAGAACTTGCAAACATTTGTTAGTCACCGTGGCACTGAAAAGTCGTCAATAATTATATTAATTAGATGCAAACATTTTGTCTCACTGCGAGAATCGGGATGGAGCCGTAGTTTCAATGTGTATGTTGAATGTTGATTATTTTTTCAGAAACAGTACATTAATGTTGCGTTCAACGATCGCTCGTTCCTCAAGCTTCAATTAATCCTTCAAGAGTAGCGTGATATGCCGCTACTTTAACGTACGAACTATTGATTAACCTGTGGTTAGGTGCTTTTTACCAGAGAATCACAGTATCTATAAAAGGATACTATAAGTAAGTACGCGCTTAAAACTATTTATATTTTAAAGATGACTGAAAACAGTATCAGCCTGCTTAGCATGAAAACCCAAGACGGTTTTGTCTACCGCCGAGAAGACAAAAAATATTTTATCCCTCTCTTTTGTTTGACAGAATAGGCGACAGAAATAGCAGGTGATCTGCTAAGCGGGCAGCTCTCAACTTAGGCCGCACTTTCTATATTAAAGATTCAATCGAGAAATTCATTCGCACGAATAACGAGTGATGGCACCACTGCTTTTTATAACTTCACTAGCTTCTGCCCACGGCTTCGCCCGCGTGGTACCCGGATACAAAATTGCCTATATGTTATTCTGATGTATAAACTATATTACTGTAAAGTTTCATCAAAATCCGTTCAGTAGTTTTTGTGTGAAAGAGTAACAAACATCCATCCTCACACACTTTCGCGTTTATAATATTAGTAGGATATAGCGTAACCGTGGGTTCGCTGTCAAACTTAATTTCTAAGGAGCGAACATCATTCGTGTATAGGAGGATTACGAGGAAATCCGTAGAATAACTATCTAAAGTTGTGTTGATGCAAAAGGTGTGGGTTCGATTTCCACTGCAGGACAATAGTTTGCATGTTTTGCAAGTATTTGTTCTGAGTCCGGGTGTTGTGGTACCACGGTACTCGAAATTCCTGATACCCACGACACAGGAAATCCTAGTGTGGGGTTAGGATTATGAATGTGTCTGTAAATGTTTTTCATTTACTGTATATAAACTTAACTGTGGCCAAGTTGCCCAAGGCTGAGCCGACGACCTTGGCTTCTCATTAGCAAGCAACTTCTAAAGAACTATTAAAAATACTGTAGCTACATAAGTAATACTTGCTTGATTATGTCAGTTACGACTTATTGCTTGTAGGAGCAGTTTAATGACATTTGTAAATGGTTTAGCATATAACCGTTGCTGTCCTCAAAGATCTTCTAACTGAGTATGTATCTGAGAATGTCCAACATGGGGAATACAGTTGTGAGCGTGTATGTTTTATTTTTTATTTGTATTTATTTCCCGAACAAGAAAATTATATAACAGAACATTGCTACTTTAAAACAAGAAAAAATATTAAACTATCTACATACTATTAAACTAGTAAAAGAAGTCTGTTTCCTACCTATAGTAAAGGTAGACAACAGAGTAATTTTCATTTTTAGTCGCAATATTCATAAATATCACAAAATATGGAACGCACGAGATTCTTAGTTCAAGCAGATTCTTTCAATTCCCTAGTTCACGTAGAATCACGTTTTCATGATGAAGCCATAGGACTAGCGCAATAAGATAAGTAAATAATTCTGTAGTAAATTATTAAAGCCTCTTTATAACACTTACTACCCTCTGCCTACGGCTTTGCCTGGATATAAAGTTGCCTATTTGAGTAATTCACGAACCTGTACCAAATTTCCCTCGAATCTTTTCAGGCTTTACAGAGACAAAACTTTTGCATTTTATATGTATGCAAGATACTTATAAGTAAGTATGGTTTTACCGAGAACAGACGATTATATCCAAATTCGAAAACTATGAGCGGTCAATAAAACAGTGAATCTGAAACTTTTAACACTTTTTTATGCACTGCGCAAAGTTTTCCGAAATCCAACCTCTAAAGCCCGCAGCGGGAAGTAGGTAAAAATCTTAACCCGAACAAAGTCACAGGCCGTTACTATTATAGTATAATAGTACTATAATAGTACCTACTAGGTACTATTTACTATTATAAAATTATGATTACTTTTTTCTCGTCCAAACTGCACAAGTTATCGTACTTCTAAGACTTACCGTATGTAGAGGCTTGGTGTGTTTCTTCCGCACGCCAACGATAGCATAGATGATCATAGCGATGGCGACAGCCGCCACCACTGCTAGAACAATTATGGCCACCAGCCGGCTGGCATGAGGCGTCTCGTAGAACCGCTTGGTGGCTGCCCCGATTGATGTTACTATGATCTCGACGATGCCTAGTAACTGGAAGAAGGACCATTTGCTTCACCATGTGCTAAATAGCTATCCAAACATTTTGTTATGTAAGTATTTTTTTATTTTTCAAACTTTCGCGATCTGTAAATTTTATTGTAAGTGTTGTTAGTGTCTTAATAAAGTTTACCTTTTTTAATTAGAACATTTAAAAAAAACTTCTGTATCTGAAGAATAATGAGCGTAGTTGCGGCTACTCTCTTTATTTCTATATGGTAACTCTCCAGCCACGCCAACCCGTCAACCACGGCTGTTGCAACACAGCTGAAACGTCGATCGTGAAAATAATAAAAAAAGTTAAACCCGATGAAGACCCGTATAAACTTTACAAGTACGTTTTTATCTTGAAAGTGCGTGAAGGCAACAATAAAAAAAAAACTTTTGCGATTAGATAACATAGTTAAGTTTAGACGGTCTTTACCGCGTTTATAATTATGGCACCAATAAATTACTTACGATGGTGAACACCCCCAGTATGATATAGAAGAGTCCACCGCAGCACTGCACCTTGCCCCAGTGGCTGCGCGATGGGATGTGAAGGATGCTGTAGATGCGCTCACTATCCCGCGCCTCCACCTCATGCAGATCCTGAGAGATGGAGGAGCGCTGAGCATCCTTGGACTTTTTATCTAGAAATACAAAAAACATTCAGGAGTCTAACCAGCACGTTTTATTTCGATTTATTTCCGGTAAAGAAGTCAAATCTCGTTTTGCAATCGACGATTGTATGACAATGCCATAGCGTCTTCAACCGCTAAGCGGGATTTAAAATCTTTTCTTGATATTGTAAAAACGGGAATTTTCACGTACTGCACTATTGGTGAAGGCACCGACTAAGTTTCGTCTCATTCGGAGAGTCTTCATCAGGGTGAGTGGTTGCGACTTTCTCCTTCCGCGTCGCGCCGTGCACGGCCGATAGTGCACACTATCGGCCTTCACCGATAGTGCAGTACGTGATAATTCCCGTTTTTACAATATGAATAGTCAAGTTCACGATAGTTTTTGGAATAAAATCTTTTCTTGAATTTAATCGCAATAAGACTTGATGGGTAGGCCTGTAGGGGATCGGTGCGATGTTTCAAAACACAAAAAACACTTGTAACCTTTTAAATGTTTTATTTCCGATTTTACAGAGGCGTATTTGTCTGGTGATGGCCATAGATAATAATAAATTAAAATGAAATAAAAAGCCTTTTATTTCTTGCAAAATATAAATATTGTACAGATGATAATCATTTGGAACCTTTAAGTTTTTTTTTTATTCTACAAGAACCCCTTCACAGGTGAAGGCCTCCCCCAAAGATAGCCATTGGTCTCGATCTTGAGCTATTTGATGCCAGTGCGGGCCAGCCGTCTTCTTTATATCGTCTTCCCAACGGGCGTGGGGTCTTCCTTGGCAGCGCTTGCCTTGTGGGCCCTTCCATAACGTCACCCTCTTGATCCATCTCTGGTCTTGAAGTCGTGCGACATGGCCTGTCTGCTTCCATTTCAATTTAAGCGCGTAGCAAAGAGCATTTGTTTCCTTAGTTATTTTGCTTATTTTTGTGTGTTGTATTTTTTGTATTTTCTTTATATTTAGCATGCTGCGTTCTATTCCTCGTTGGCAGGTAATGATTTTGTTTTTAATTTTGTTGGTGAATATGGCCATAGATATTTTATATTAAATCTAAATCTGCCTACATTAACCCTAAAATTATAATGGTAGATTTAGTACGTAAATTGCGATATTGTATGAGTGCGTCGCTAACAAGGCCCCTGGCCTGACAAACCAAACGATGCAGATCATCTATGATTCTCGAAATTATTTTTTAAATCATTGTTGAGTTTTAATGATTTTATGTTATCTTTATGCATGACGCAACACTAGGTATATATTAAATCTGACGCAACCACAATCATGTGCGTCAACTTTTCACCTTTTCAAGAATCTCAATAAAGATTTCTGAAGAAAGTCAGTCAATTAGGATTTACCAATATCCAAACCAACTAGATATTTTATTTAAATTCTATTTAATTAAAGTCGTCTAGAAAAAGATCTCTTTTGTTGGTTTAGTCATAAAAAATATCAAATTGACCAGCCCTTTGTTAGGGCATGTTAACAATCCAAAAAATACAAAATCACTAAGAAAGTCACCGACATTTACTTATTTAATAAATATTATAGTTAGCAGTTAAAATCGGAAATTGCCACTGCAACAATGGCCACTGTGTCTATATATACAGGTTGTTGATGACGAATACGACCCGTTCTGACCCCTGGCTCTTGTCAGATGAATTTACTTTAAAAAACTTTAGATTTTTGTTAAAAGCCTTCTGCTATGTATGATGCAGCGATCGAAATTCACCAACTTGCCAATATCATCATCATCAGCTTATATTATTCCACTACTGGACATAGGCCTCCCCTAATGAGCGCCATAGCGCCCTGTTTTCAGCTTGCCGCATCCAGCATCTGCCTGCAGTCTTTCGCAGATCGTCATCCCACCTGGCCGGAGAGCGTCCTACACTACGTTTGCCGAGTCGCGGTCTCCACTCAAGAACACGTTTACCCCAGCGGTTATCGGTTCTTCGCGAGATATGACCGGCCCAGTGAGCCAATATAAACCACTTTAATTTTACGTCCCTGATGTTTCAAACGCTGATTTTCTGATCGAAAACTTTTATTTGCTATATTTATATTGTTATTGACGTCACTTTTGTCTGCAGTCTCCACAAATTCAGAAGTATATACAATTTATCGCAAAGCTGGTGGCGAGCACTTTGTCTATTGAATCGGTGTGCGATCTGTATTTACACTATATAATCTGCACATGTGTTTTCAGATTGCATATTGTAAAAATGCTTCCAGTAGTGTTTTAGTAACTCACCCTCTTTCCCCATCTTCTTAGTCGATCCTCAGAAATGAAACATTGATAACTTGGCCCTGAATTTATATCATCAGATTTGCATCACAATGCAGCTACGGTCGAACGCATGAGCGCTTGGTTTCTGTCGCATAATAGTCAATGAATTTATTCATTGTTTTCGTGATGTGCACCGTTAGATTTTCCTGGCTTTTATTCGAATCTAGTTAGGACATAAGTATTCACGTAAGAAGAACGTTATCAACGCATAACTTTCGGTAAAAAACTGTTTTAAAATACGTTTTAGGAAAGTGTTGTGAGGAAACCTTTCTACCGAGATGGCAGTTGAGATTCCACTCAAATCAGGGTCGCAGAAAATTTAAAAAAAGCTGATGAAATGTAATTTTATTTGCCACATAACATAATCTGAAGGTTTACGGAACGGGCTATGAAAAGAGTTTCACACGAATACGTGATGCAATCTGAAACGAAGAAATCTGGAGTAGAACCAACGAAGAACCTTCAAAGATGTTGAAGTGGCCATGTTCAGGCCGTATAGCTCGCAGCACCAATAACTTCGCTGGGCAAGAACCGGCCTTTATTCATCAGTAAACGGGCTGTTGATAATGATAAAATGGAAACATCGTAACATAACGAATGCAATATAATTTACTTTTTATAGAAGATCTAGTCGATACGGAACAGGTTTAACTTATTACAATCTTTCTTAGAAACTCAAAATCTGGTAGTATCTTCCTTATTTTTATCATGTTTTGCTCAAGTCATTTGAATTTGACACTGATTTCGTTTACAAGAAGCGGTGATCAACATTGGATTAAAAAATCAAGTAGTGTTTTTTTAACACTAACCTAATAGAAACTTATATTGTCCTACAGGAAAATAATTATAAGTCTCTGTACTCCACAACAGGATTTCTTTGTATCGTGAGTATCGGAAATTTTGAGTACATACCGTGGTACCATAACATCCAGACCTAGAGAGTTTATTACCTGATTCTTTTCGGCTTACTTGGACATGAGGAGTTGGTGTAAATTTACATAAAATCTTAAATTTCCGTACTCGTACTAGTTTTTATGTTGACGTTTCTATGATCCTTGTGATTTCAATGAATTAAAACCAAATAACTTTGACTTTTGAAGGACGTAATAAAGTGAGGAAGCGGCAATATTAAAGGTCAACTTTTACATAAACTCCCTGAAACCTAACAAAAGACTTAACTACATAACCTATCCAAAAATACCTACCCCCTTATACAGGAGGTGAGTACGAAATTCGAGCTGCCTTCTGAAAATTATACAGCGATTTATAATTTTGATAGCCGTGCTACAAAAGTATTGTTCCGTTTTCATAGAGCTTGAACAGTCATTCAAAAAACTGTTTCTTGAAAATTCATAAAGTCAATCATACTTTTTTTAAGTTACGTATCTTTCTCCCTTGATATTTAGAACTTTGATGTCCTGAGAACTAGGCAGTCGAGAAACCACACTACGAACCCTATTGTCACTTTGTTTCTGCGTAAAGCAAACTTCTATTGAAAATAGTATTTCATTACTATTTTCAATAGAAGTTTCTTAACTTAGTGAAATTCTTATATTCATTACGAGTACCTACGTTTTGTTTTCTAGTTGTTGAACAATATTTTCTCGTATTAAAAGTTCACCTCGAAATCTTCTTATTCTTCTATAATCTTCTCTCGAATATCTTAATATTATTAGGTTCATCAGGTTCAGTTAGTTTAGTTATGTAACTGCAAAGTTTAATTATATAGTCTTATTGAATTTATATAATATTATGACTTCAGTCAGTTAATTACTGAATCAAACAGTAATGACTTGTTCTATTATTTACAAAGAATAAATCAAAACAAAACCTTCAAATAGTACGGGATGTTTTTACGCGCAGTCATAACGTAACTGTCATTTTATGAACAAGCTGATTTGAATCGTATGTGCCTCAAATGGGTTATACATTTATGTTTTCTACACCGAAATCATTTATAGCATTTACTAGTTCTATCAGTTTAAGAATTTTCAGGAACACTTCTGCCACTAACTGTCCGAGCATAGGTCATAGCCATCAGCGGTCGGTTGCCAGTTGCCACTCATTTGGTTGCTATCACGACGGCGCCACAACACGACGCACAAAGGGTTTCACCACCCACCATCCACCCATAAGTACACGTCAAGGACACTTGGCTTTTTGCGAAAAAATTTAATACTTATTGCTGTTTCATTGTTGCTCGAATTGCTTTTTATTTTTGTAAGGTGTAGACTAGCTGGTATGGTATAGCGTACGTATTGTTAGGTATTTTTAGGTAATTAAAAACCCCTAATGATATTATTCCGTCACCTATCGCAGCCCCCTAGTGATGTGTGACGATAAAACCTAAATGTATGTACCTCGTAAAGGGGAGGCCTTTGCCCAGCAGTGGGACATTATTGGTAAAAAAATGCACCTATGACGCAAGGATCTGTCTTTATTTGTTTGGAGTAATAGGTATACTTGTTTGAGTTTACTTTGCCTGTTACAAATTATCAATAGGTTCAATACCGGAAGCGACCTAAATAAACTAGAAGCTTATGGAGTCAGAGGAAATGCAATGAATCTTGTCAAATCATATCTTGATAATAGGAAATAAGTTACTGAAATAAGTAGGATTAATTTCAAAACTAAACATGAAGAAGTCTATAGGTCAAAAGAACGTACCGTAGTATGTGGTGCACCACAAAGAAGTGTACTGGGTCCTCTACTCTTCATAATATATATTAATGATCTGCCAAATTCGACAACCCAACCTATGTCGCTCTTTGCAGACGACAGTGCCGTAATTATTCAATGTATTAATAAAATGACATATGAAAATGATATCAATTTTGCCTTTACTTCAATTATTGCTTGGTTGGATGATAATAACTTAAAAATAAATCTATCTAAGACTTTAGTCTTAGATAGATTTATTTATGATAAACTTTCGACAACACGATACAGCTGCTCTACATTCACTTGACATTAAATATGGTAATTACAATATTAATGAAGTTGACATGACAAAATTTTTAGGACTTACTATTGACAAAAAACTTATATGGAAATCTCATTTGGAAAATTTGTGTAAGAAAATTAATAGCTTAGCTTACGTCCTATTTAAAATATCTAAAATTGTTAATGTGGAAGCCCTGTTAACAGCGTACCATGGATTAATTGCATCTAATATTCGTTTTTTTGGGGAAACTCTACTGTTATTGAAAAAAATATCAAAAGCGATGCATAAGGGCCAAAGTAACGGACTCCTGTAAACCATTTTTCTGTCAGCTTAATATTTTGACGATACCTGCGCTATATATATTTGAAAAGGTGATGTTTGTTAAAAATAACCCAGATTTGTTTGAACAACTCTCTGATACCGTGGTTCGCAATAGACGTGACAAACATAGAGTTGTTACTCGCAACTCCAAAACTACCTTAATGCGTAAAAGTACATTCTGCTCAGCACCTTTCGCCTTTAATAAACTGCCAGAGTCTATAAGAGAATTACCTTGTGCGTTGTTTCGGAGGAAAGTGACTGAACTATTGACAAAAAAATGCTATTACTCCTTTACTGAATTTATGACTGATAAATTTTAATTTTAATTTTTTTTTGATTAACATAGATTTTTTTTTCTCTTTAATAATTGTATTATTATTATTTATTTATTTGTGTATTTTATGTCTTTAGAATTGTATTAGGTAGTTATATTATCAATTTTAATACATTGCACGCCCAATAGGGCAGAATACATTGTGACATTTCAATGCATTATAACAACTTTTATAACATGTATTTCATGCAATAAATTGATTTGATTTGATTTGACCACAGAATGGTCCGAGGCACCCTAAGTATCGACGTTCAGTTGGAGAGGCGGCGCATGATAAAGTCCACGCTCCGACCTAGCCTACTACAAATCAGTGCAGGATCCGAAGCCTTCCAAAATAAACTGGAAGATCGATCCGCTGCCGTGGAAACCACAGAAGATATTGACGAGGAACCCCAAAACATGTTAGGAGTCGTGAGGGGAGAGGGTGTAAAATTCTGCAGCATGAAACTAATGGGTAGGATGTCTGAACTCTCGGATGAGACTCTGCGGTTAATGACAAAACGACGGGAAGACACAATGGCTACTTCGTCAGAGCGTTCGGCCCTCAACAAGCAAATTGCAAAGCTGGTTCGTCGTGACCTTCGGTGCTCTAAGCACAAGCCGTATTAAGAAGGCTATTGAGCAGAACCGAGGGTCTAAAGTGTTTAACCAGCAGTTGTTTAACCAGAGTCATCTGACGAAACTTAGGACAGCAAATGGCCGTCTTGTCTAAGCCGCAGAGTCTCGCTAAGATTGAGGACTTCTACGGCCGGCTGTACGACTCACATGCTCCCCGCCCTGAACCCGATATTCATGATTTCTGAGCCACACTAACGCGCCACTTTACGGATGAGCTGCCGGATGTTAGCGTACATGAAATCGAGATGGCTCTTAGGCAACTTGAAAACGGAAAAGCCCCCGGTGATGACGGAATCACATCTGACCTTCTGAAGGCAGGAGGAGTTCCAGTGTCAAGGGAACTGGAGAAGCTCTTCAACTCTCTTATTTACCGTGGGAGAACTCCGGAGGCGTGAAACAGAAGTTTTGTTATCCTTTTCTTCAAGAAAGGAGACAAACCACTTTTAAAGAACTATAGGCCTAGTTGACTCTTCTCAACGAATTGCTCTCCGGATGAACATGGATAATACTAAAATTATGTTCAATGGGAACATAAACCCGGAACATAATACGTCTACCTCGGCCAAATTTTGCAATTGGGTAGACACAACTTCGATTAGGTCAAGAGAAGGATCCAGCTGGGCTGGGCAGCGTTCGGAAAACTACGTCAAATCTTGTCGTCACCCATACCACAATGCCTGAAGGACACACTGGTTGAAGACTTTAGTCTTGACCCGTGATGACCCACGGTGCCGAGACGTGGAGAGAGACAGACAGTGATTATGGAACTATGGACAACTATGGAACGAGCTATGCTCGGGGTTTCTCTGAAGGATAAAATCTGTAACGAGATTATCCGACAGAGAATAATTCTTTAGTAGAGACCGCGTATGGGCAAACGTAGTGTGGGGCGCCCCCGGCTAGGTGAAGCGATGACTTAAGAAAGGCAGCGGGCACTAAGTGGATGATAAGAGCCGAACACCGGGCTATTGGGAGAGGCCTATGTCCAGTAGTGGACTGATGTGGGCTGATGATGATGATGTAATACTAGCCGATTCCCGCGGGTTTACTCGCGTAGGATAGATAATTGATAGGTGCATCAAAAATAATTGCATGCCTTGCACCCTTACGAGCTTTTTTGAAAACCCTATCAGGGTTATATATATTATATTTATATATTTTTTTTGTATTTTAAGTATCCAAACTAACACTTCTTAAACAAACTTAACACACCATCCTACGCCGTTTGAGGGGTAGTTTAGAAAAAAAAATGTATTTGTCTTTTATCATTACTACTAAATAATATTTATGCCGAGTTTCAAGCAAATTGGACCACACGTTAAAAAGTTCCCATACAATCTTGAACACCCTCTAACAACCCCTTAGAGGCGTAGTTTGGGAAGATAATTATATAAATATTTTTTCATTTGGATTGAAGTTTCAAGATTGTAAGTTGAAGGAATACGATTTTTCATAGAAAGGTTTTCAGCCCTATTCACCCCCATAGGGCTAGAAGTTTCTAAATTCCTTTCTTATTTACCCTACATCATAAGAGGAATATACCCTCCAAATTTTATGCTTCTAGGACTTATGGTTTAAGCTGTGCGTTGATCCACCAGTAGGTAACGGAACAGTTTTATATATATATTGATTAATAAATAATGCTGGGCAACATCAGCTAGCCCCAAACTAAGCAGAGCTTGCGTTATGGGTACTACATGACTGATATAATATATAACTTATACATTTTTTTTTGTAAATACTTATATGTATGTATACTATACATAGAAAACACCTTATTAAGCTTAAGTAATATAAGCTTTTATTTTTTATTTCGTGTCTGTTATCGAACCTCGGTTACATAACAAGTCCTAACTCGAGACCTAAGACCGATAAACTTGACATTCAGGAGCTTTCTCACGAAAGGAAAAAGCAATTTTGCTTCATGTTATTTAGTGTTTAGGTAATATTTTAGTAAATAATTGAAGGGTAGGTTCTGTAGATGTTTTAAGGCTTATCCAATCCATGCATGGCTTTCGTTTTTAGTGAGATAGAGTGAAGCGGCACGATGGTTAATGACGTGTAGCGACACACTGAAAATAATTGTTGCACTATTACTGAAACTATATTATTTTTTTGGAAATAAATAGGTACCCCTAAATAACAACTTTTTGATTGCGACGCCCGCACTGCTTAAATTGACTCTAATTAGTGTTAGAATGCATGAGGTGTGCCGTGCCTATACTAACTAAAAAAAAGTTATTTTAAAGAAGTCATAAGTTTTGGCCAAACAATAAAAATCACGAAGACGAATGTGACGAAGCCAAAAAAAAATATACATACGTTCATTTGAATTTGGAACACTTTATACTGAAGTAATTTTTTTTTGTGCAGTTAAAAGGCATCACTTTTAGATATATTTTTAAACAACTACTTTAAATAGTTACCTAAATAGTTAATATTAGGCGACTGGGAACCCTAAAAACGACAAGGTGGTTATGAAAACATTGAACCCAGTCTGAAATGCGAAGGCAATCTACATGATTGTAGTGACTGAACCTGAAGAGGTTAAAGTCCTTTACCGTGGTCAAAATCTGTTGCCATGGTTATTTGACGTATTGTACTAAAATAATATTCAAATACAAAAAAATCTTTCCGTGAAAATAGCAACAGAATAATAAATATTACTGTAATAAGTAAATTACCTTGGTAATGTAACCAAGCCAGAGTATAGGACTACCTTCTTGAATCTAATCACTACTCACTTTCACCACACGGGTTGTATGTTTATTACACTGGCTCCTGGCATAATAAATATTAATTTGTTTGTGTGTGTGTTCTTTGCAAACGCGCGTTCTTTGCGCGTATAAAATACGTTGTATAAACGCCGTATGCTAAAGGTGTTTTTCTTAATTTAAATTTAGTTGAGTTTCATAGACAGTGTATTGATAGGTTCATTCTACAGCCTATTCTTCACATCTTGAACACTACGCAGAGCAAACAACTCAAATCCGACCTTTCACTTACAGCAGTTAATAACTTTCTTACCCTGCATCTATTTAATGAAAGACACACAACAATTAAAAGAAAAATTAAACCCCCAATGATTGTTATATCTCGTATCGCAACATCCCCTAGTATCGTGCGGCGTTAAAACCCTAGTAATATACATTAGTTTAATTATTTAAAACAATAATTAAACTAATGTATATTACTAGGGTTTAGGTATAGGTACTAGGGTAAACCGTGAAACCTTGGTAAAGGTATTAATTCAAAAATAATTAATCTTTGAAAAATAATTTTGATAATATTCTTAAACTTATTCAGATTTAAGACCCAAGATAAGAGGTAAGACTAGTAAAAATAAAAGATATTGGTTAAAATAATCACCAACAGAGACCAATAACCGATCGGCGGTACCAAGAACCAATTAATCGAGATCTCTATCATCTCCCCGACACATAAAATCTGAGGGTCAAAGTAATTTTGGGGGTGATTTCAGTGCGTGACTTCAGCCCTTGCACGCGATTTCACACTACTAAATTCATGGGCTACTAAATACTCCACCGATGTCTACTTGCCGCATTCACATTCAACCACTGTCACTGGCCAGAAGCTTACGCGACGCGAGGCTGCGCGACCGATTAAAAAACAAACGAGTTCGGCATTTGAATTTTGAATTTCGGTTCTCTTTTGTTATCTTAGCAGAATTTTAATTTATTTGAAGATCTTTGAAATTTTTTATTTGAGTTTGTGCCGTGTTTATAATTGTTTTTCACTATGGAAGGCTGCGGGATGAACTGCATAAAGTTCCTGCTGATAATCTTCAATGGATTGTTCATGGTAAGTAACCATCCATTTAAATACCTTTGTTTTAATTTTATATTTTGATAGAGAAATGTAGGCTGCCTAAAAATATAGAGATGTGTCACAAATTCACGAGTCTATTTCCGTCTTGAGTTTGTCTCGTATTGTGCCATCTGTTTGGGATAGTGTACGGGTCATCTCAGTCTGTTTACTTTTAATTTAATGCGGCCATGGCCACATTTTTGTCACACAACAGTTATTAGGTAAAGCTTACAGAAGCTTACTGACTTGTAAAACTGACTGGGTGTTGACATGTTCTAGTGTTAGGGCAAAAAACGCGTAACCAATTTAACTCATTACGCAATGCAATAATATCACCTACTTTTGATTTTCTTTAACTCTTCAATAATGTATCTAGGTCATTCACACTCTTAAGGGGCTCTCAAGGCATAAGAACAAAGTACTTAAATGGTAAAGACCACCCAAATATGTCGCGATAATGTAATCATGGTTTCATTCATCAAGTCAGACTTGGTCTCAAGTCTGCTTTGTCTCAGTGAATGTGAAGGAGGCTGTCGAATTTATATTTATGGTCTACTTTTTGCCGGCCGGCTGCCGACTCAAGAAAATGTATTCTACTGAATATTTTGTGTTGTTTTTACTTAATTGTTGTCGAAGTTTCGTCACCATAACTTCTGCAGAATTGATAGGTATAAGGAAAAAAAGAAAGAAAGAAAAATATTTATTTACAATATTTATTTCAGCTTACGTGTAAAAACTTAACTATGAAACCATCGACGTATTTTCCACCGTCAATTGCAGCGCCCACTATTAAAATGACACGATAAAAGAATATCTAAGAATCACCCTTTAAGTCATACGAGTCAGTTGTCTAAAACCGCTTGTCAATCGGATAAGCTGTTTGGAGAGAAATGGCGAAATGGTAACAGGCAAACAATTCAATTTGGCCAATTCATATTGTCAAAACGGGAATTTTCACGTATCGCACTATCGATGACTCCTTTCGTCGCGGGTATAAATGGTCATGGCTCATAATTATAATGTAAGGTATAAACTTATTTTCAAGTTACTCATCTGAGAAGGAAACCATGACGGAATATGCCCAGATTACTCATTTTCTATTACCTACCTACAACGATGTCATCTTATAGGTAGGTATACATAGTATTAATGATTCTGTACCTATACCTCTTTAGATCATTTAAAATCGTTAGAACCTGCAGTGTTTGTTATCAATATGATAGATTATTAATTTTCTTACTCATTTGTCTGTCACGTGGAATGCTAATTTCAATGCTAAACGTGGACATGTGCCAAATATAATGTTCGGACGTGTCTCTGATTGCAGTGTATATCATCGTGTACGTCATCTCCACAAATGGGGATTGAAGTCGTGAGCGTGTTTTTTTATTTATTTTATTGTTTACTATTTGATGACGCCAAAGACTTTGAATCACTTAAGCATTTTAATCAGAAGTGAGTCCCCATAAAGAAAATCGAACCGTGAAGGACAGGACGAGTTTTTGTTAATGAATGGAGCAGTCAACAATTACTCATTAGGGTTGCTACGCTGCTGAACCTAAAACTCAGACTTTAATAATTACCATCATCATTAACAGACAATAGAAGTCATGAGAAAGAGTGCAAGGACGAACGATCTCAGGCCATAAAATAGCGACATCCCGCAACCTTTATGAGGCCATCGGTCTATCGGGTGGGGGCGCTTCCTACACTGCGTCGTGTAGGAAGCGCCCCCACCCGTTCGTGGACCTTTCTTTCACTGCGCTTGTCGGTTCTGGGAGCTAATTAAGCAATTTTTTGAGGGCTATGTCCGTGACTTGACATAACTGAATGCAGTGAAATGCAGCACCCTAGTGTTTCTTATCGATTAATTAGGACTTTACACAACATTTCCTAGGTACCTACATAGTTACCTAATTATGTAACTACAAAAATGTTAGAATTAAAATTATCGTGGTTTGGTATCATTTTAGAATATAATTACGACTATACCACGTACTTTACTATTCTCCTGCTCCCGTGTTCTGGTGTTCCCGTCTCACGTGCTCGCGTGGTCGCGGACGGTGCTCATGAGGAAGGACCTCTAAACGTTCAACGAAACGTCAGCAGGAGAATAGTAAAGTACGTGGTATAGTCGTAATTATATTCTAATACAAAAATGTTTGCCCATAATAGTCAGTATTGTTGATCAATGTATTGTTCTCAGTGGTACTGTTATTCCATTAAACGGAAAACTGCGATATATTTTGAAAACAACCGCAATATAAAATGACATAGAACCTATTACTCAAAAATTATTATCTCTACGTTCTAGCTCTACCATCAAATGAATGAGATTAGTCTATCATCAATACTTACTAGGTAATATATACCGAAATCTGTAACGAAATTGTGACAGCCCTGACCCCTACATCAAGGCGTAAGCGCACCGTAAGACATTATGCTTAATTATTCATGCGTGTTCACGAGAGTGCCTTACGCATTATCCGGTGACTCTATATTACTAACGTTTATTGAATTAATGACCACAACTCAATTTTCACGGATTTTGTGATTCGATATTATGTATCTGATAAATTGGGTGGTTACAGTCATCAACCCTACTAATCGAGTACCAGTTCGAGTTCAGTATTGGGCGAAAGAGGATAAAAAAAATCTGTCTGAGCGCTTCTACTTCGCAGGACAAGGTACATAAGATTTTATAATATCTCAAAAATCGGACCCGCGGTCTCGCGATCTCGCTTGGTACGCTAATGCTGTTAAATAAAAATCTATCTATCTAACCACTAAGCCATCGAGTTTGGTTAGAACTCTTAGATAGAAAAAAGCGGAAGAGCCGCTGGCCCACTTACAAACACAAACACTTTAGAACCAAATATCCTAGCATTAACCTAGGTTTACCCTAGGTTTAACCTAGGTTTCTGTCTAGCCACAGTTTTCATTATAATATTATGCTTAATAAATAATTCATTTCTCAATAGTAAAATGTACTTCACGCAGATTTTGAACTAGTTGGTTACTGTTGGTTAGATGTAAGAATTGTTTGACAAAAAGAAAAAACAGGTACAAAATTAAACTAATTTATCCGTTATGTTCAACATATAGGCATTGCCATTCAACGTGGTAGTACATTCTGAGGAAGCGTCCGTCTATTAGTGATTTGGATTTGGATTATATAAAATATAAATATATCTTTATCCGTACCTATATATTTTATATCGTACCTTATTAGTATTGCTATGGCATTATTCCCCAAAGTGAATCCGGTGCGGGATCATTAGTATAATAATCACGTCTACATAAAAAAATACCACGTTACATAATGGACATTAGTGTTGAATTTATATTGAACATGCAAATATAATTTTACAGATATTTTGCTGGCATGCCATGTCATGTAAACCTTTTTCACAGGTTCCGTTAGATAAAGGTGTCTAATAGTTTTTTAAAAGAAACAAAAAAAAACATTTAAATAACATGACAAAAAATACAGCAAATTTTGGAAGTTAGGATGGTGGGATAAGTTATGAGAATAAATCTTTTACTCCTACGATAGATAATCCAGATAAACCACCCCACGCTCAGTTTTCCTTTCACGCTGGAAGATGGCCAGATAAACACCCAACGCTTAGTTTTCCTTTCACGCTAAAGCAAATTGTAAAGGAAAAACTTGTCAGCAGTCACGTGATATCTCAAAAGTTATTGTCATTTCCATACAATTAAATATTTCCGCAGATGTTCAATCCTAATAAGGTTAAATCATCCGCTTCAATCCTAATAACCTGCCTCATCCGCTTCCCCCAAAAACTTCTGAAACTTTGAATAGAATTGCTAATAAAACTATTATGTTCAGCGATGAAATTGGAAAAAACATGGGCCAGTTATTGACTATGAAATTGGGACATTCAGTCATAAATCATTGTGTACCTAATTCTAGCCTTCATGAAATTATGGCAATAATTTCAAAGTATGAATTTGACAGTGAATCAAATCTGATTATTTGGCTTGGAAATAGGGGTAATGTGAACAAATCAGAACTTATAAAATACTTTGATACTCTGTGTTCACTACAAATTTATAAAATTGTAATGTTCACATTTCCTTATAGCAACAGCTTGCCACAAGCAGAAAATGATCTTAGATATAAGTTAAATATGACTCTGCATACAATATCATGCAATAATAAATTAATTCATTTAATTGATTCTAACAGTGTTGTTAGTAAAACATATTATTTGACCAAAGGTAGATACTACCTTTCTAACTTTTACAAACGACAGATAGCTGTTTCGCTATCTTATTATTTTAGTATAACAGCCAAAAACTTGGCTAACCAAAATGCTTTTTTTGAGCATTGTCCTAAAATTGAAAACCAGACATTGGAAATTATTCCATGTCATTTAAATTACCAGACACGACAATAGAGGAAATCTCTAGCACTAAAAAGTCAAATAATATTTTTTTTAAAAATAAACAAAACAAACAGTTGTTAAATAATAAAAATGTGAAATATACCAACTTGATGCACCAAAATATTGAAGGAATTCGTTGTAAAGAATTAGAACTAGAACTGTACATGAACTCAAATGACATTGACATTATTTGCATTACAGAACATTGGCTGCGAAGCCATGAGGTCATGTTCAGTTTCAGTAATCACCAAGTTGGTAGTTCTTTCTGCAGATTACATGCTATACGTGGTGGCTCATTAATCCTACTTAATAAACAGATCAAATTTAGAGAACGTTTAGATATAGTCCACCTCTCTGTAGAAAGACACATTGAAGTTGCTTGCATAGAGTTGGAGCAATTCATAGTTATAAGCGTTTACAGCCCACCATCTGCCTCATTTGACATTTTTGAAAAAGTTATGGAAGAAATGTTGTTTAAATTATCTAAATCAAATAAATATATTATTACGTGCGGAGATTTTAATGTTAATTTACTAGAAATTAACTCCTTAAATACTAGAATAATTAGTTTATTTCAATCATTTGATTTAAAACCTCAATTTATGGAGCCTACTCGAATAACCGATACTTCGGCCACATGTATAGACAATAATTATCTTTGCCAACATTAACATTTTAAATAAGAGTTTAATTAGTAATATTAAGTCGGATCATCTTGGACAAATAATTAATATAGAGGTTCAAACAAAAAAACTTGAAAAAAGAAATATTACTTGTATACCTATGACCAAAGATCGATTGGACAAACTAAAATTGAATTTAACTTCTGTATTTCCATGTTTATATGGTAATTTTAATCCAAATAATTTATACAACACATTTTTTAAGAAATTTAGTGATGTGTTCAATTCAATTTTTACATCGAAATCGATCATGGTCTCTGACGGTAAAAAGTTCAGTGACTGGGCAACAGCGGGAATACATAAAAGCAGGAAGAAATTGTATGATCTTTATGCTGAAAAACAATATAATTTTAATGAGGAGTTTAAAGAACAAGTCAAAAAATATTCTAAAATTTTTAAAAATGTTTGTCGTGAAGCAAAAGCTCGTCATTTGAGTTCAAAAATTAAAAATAGCCAAGGTAAAGTAAAAGCCACTTGGAAAGTAATCAACAGTGAGACTGGAAGAGTCACAACTAAGAACAATAAGTTTAATTTGAAAATTGACAATGCCACCGTCAATCAGGATAGTGATGTAGCTAATGCGTTCGAAAACTTTTTTACCGACATTCCAGTCTCTACCACAAAATCCTTAAACTCCTCTTCCATAGAAGCAGAGTCATTGTTAAAAGAAAACTTAACAGAATGTAAAATACAATTCAAATTTGATCATGTAAATAGTGATGACATCATAAAAGCTTTCAAACTCATAAATGTTAAAAAAACCACGGACCTCTGGGGCATCTCTGTTTGCGTTGTGAAATCATTGATTGGCATTATTGCGCCCGAACTAGCTTTAATATTCAACGAGTGTATTGACTGTGGTGTGTTCCCTGATTTAATGAAACACAGTAAAATAACTCCACTTTTCAAATCGGGTACATGTTCTGACCCTAGTAATTTTAGACCTATATCAGTACTTCCTACATTTAGTAAAATTTTTGAAAAACTGATTTTAAATCAATTGCAAAGACATTTTAAATTAAATAATTTACTGCATAATAAGCAATTCGGATTTAGTAAGGGTCGCTCAACCACTGATGCTGGTATTGAGTTAATATCGCACATATTTGATGCCTGGGAGGAATCTCATGACGCTTTAGGCGTTTTTTGTGATTTGTCAAAGGCATTTGATTGCGTAGACCAGGAAACTACACCATTATGGTATTAGGGGCGTTGCTCTAGACTTTCTCACTTCCTATTTAAGTGACAGAGTACAAAGAGTTGACGTGAATGGAAAACGGTCTCCGGGGTCTCTGGTTACTATCGGTGTACCGCAGGGATTAATTCTTGGTCCATTTTTGTTCTTAGTATACATTAATGATCTACCCCACCTTGTAAGGGACGATCATGAGGTTGTATTGTTTGCAGATGACACGTCACTTTTATTTAAATTAAAGCGACGACAAACCAATTTTGACAATGTAAACAATGCAATCTCTAAGGTTGTAAAATGGTTCAACGTTAACAATCTCCTACTTAATGAAAATAAAACAAAGTGTATTAGATTTATACTACCCAATGTTACACAAGTTAAAGCAAATATCAAAATCAAAGATGAACAGTTGGCTCTTGTGGACACCACCGTATTCTTAGGTATCATCCTAGATAATAAGCTTCAATGGGGTCCTCATATTGATGGGTTATCGAAGAGACTTAGTTCTGCGGCATATGCAGTCAAAAAGATCCGTCTTTATACAGACGTTGACACAGCTAGACTAGTTTACTTCAGCTACTTCCACAGCATTATGTCGTACGGTATACTGCTGTGGGGGAGTGCTGCTGATATCAATACCATTTTTGTGCTGCAGAAGAGGGCTGTTCGAGCAATTTATAATATGGGCCCCAGAGAATCACTTCGCGAAAAGTTTAAAGAAATAAATATAATGACATTCCATTGTCAATACATTTATGAAAATCTGATGTATGTTCACAAAAATATTAATTTGTTTAAGAAAAAAAGCGATAATCACAATGTTAATACTAGAAATAAAGATAAACTCGCTGTTGCCACTTGTAGACTCCATAAAGTTGGTAAATCGTTTAAAGGGCACGGTGTACGCTTTTATAACAAACTCCCAAGAGATATACAAAAATTATCAATTAACAAATTTAAAAACGTAATTAAACAAAAGCTTTATAAAAAGGCATACTATAAAATATCTGATTATTTAGATGACAAAAACTCTTGGGATTGAAAATGCTCCAACTCGAACCTATTGTTTTGTAAAAGGATCATTAAAAAGAATAACCAGCCTTGTTTTCTTGCCTTTCTTTCCTGGCTTGGTCGCGGAGGAACAGGCACCTAGATAAAAACCGACGTTTCAAAGTGGTCCTTGTGATTTTATTGAATAAATGAATTTTGACTTTGACTTTGACTTTGAAATCCTGGCAGTACATTTTTTTTGTAGGTACCTTGTCAAAGTATAAGGCAATCTTAATAAAAATAAGTAAAATCCTGGCAGAATAAATGGATGGACAAGTCTGATATTACGCTTTCAATCCAGTTCATGACCCGGTCATCAGGTCATCGGATTATTATGAGACGGGTTCTGGAAAATTCCGGAAGTATTGTCCCGAAGGGGTATGTAATGACCACAGTCTATGTTCCAAACCATTAATCAACGAAGCGCTAATGTTTATACATTACCAGCTACTTGATTGATTGTTTACCAATATTCTAGGAAGTGTGCTTTGGTGTCTGACTACTAACCTATCATTAAACATGACTACAATTATTATCTGTATTTTTAATTACACCAAAGCTGATGTTATCTTAAAAAAATAACAGAACGTCAACTTTGTGATCTCTCAATTAAAAGTTAGTATAGAAGATTGGGGAATTGTCATGGAACGCCAACAACCATTTCTTAACATATTAAGTTCAACTGGTCCGCCAATAGTTACTCTTTTTCTTAATTATACAATAAAGTATTCTAAATGTTAAATCTACGAAACTCGTTGCCACTTTGGCATTATCTTATTATTTTTATTGATTTTTCACATCTTCTTCACATTCTACTGCTAAGTAGGTAAAAAATTGATTCCTAGTTTTATGAAATATACCAACACCTCGAAGTTTCCAACACCTCACCAGAAGAAATTAGTTCTTCACATTCAGATGATAAATATCCACACCGCTATTTACGTTCCTGAATGGTTTGTTAAGAAAATAAATAGCCCATACAAGTTTCAATCAAAGAAACTACACATAAGCACCGAGGGGAACTACCAGCTTTATTTTTTCAATGTTCACAACCGGGTCAGGGAATTGGGTCGTGCATGAGAAGTAATGTCGGTCGATATGCCGACATGTCATCACTGAAAATACCATGGTTTTATGGTGTGAACGAGTAAACAAAAATGTAATTAAACAATGGCTATTCTGGTACCAATCGTTAAAATAAAAACGAAAACATACAGCCATCATCCAGCACTATAGATGACTACTGACTCGGAAAAAAATCATTTAGGCATGTTAAAAAGAGCTGTTATTATGAGAATTTGGTATTTAGAAGGGTTTTATTGTTTGAAGTATCCTTCGTCTCATCGGAAGCACGTACAAAAGCAATGCCTAGATCTTCTTAAAGTCCCGTGTGTTTCGTTGAACGGAAATAAAGTCAATAGCTCCATACTGATGTCATGCAACATCATCGCCACTTGATTCAAATAGCTTCAATTAACTAATTGATTCAAAGTCACGGCGAACGGCCTATTTGTAGCAGATCACAATTAAAAAGGTCCTTTTGTATCGTTGCTAATGTCGAGGTCATCTTCTTTACAAACGTAGTAATTAATTAATTCGCTTCTGCATTTTACTCATAAGAATGGCATAAAATTGTGCAATAGACATAACAAATAGGTTGACTTTTTGCCCACATTTTGTGACCCACTATCTCAGCCCCATATTGCATAGTAACCAATTATATAATAACATATTTCCGGTTCATTTCGCACCCCTGTATATTTTGAAGGAGCATATTTTTTTAAGGATGTAGATACTTTGAAAATATCATTAGTTCAGTGTAACTAACATAGCATCACAATCACACACAATATATCCTCCATTATTTTCTCTCATTTATCCAATAATACAAATCCATAAACACCATGGACAATGACGTCATGGCGACAAGATCACATCCCATCAAGGTGAATCTATTGTGAAACGACTTTTCAATGCCGATGCACAGTGCGACCCACGCTTTATGGAACAAACATAATTTTAAAATACTATGCTAAGTGTTTTAAAATCATTTTTGTTCCATAAAAGTTACAAACAGATCCGTTTTCTTAAAAATCCTAGGCAAAGTCCATGATAAATCATCATCAGATTGTTAAATCCTACTGCTAAGATTGCGCTGTACCTAATGATAGGATGATTTTGAACTTACAATAAAATTTGAGGTAAAATCATCATCTTTAATTTAATCAAAGATGGTGTTTCTACACTCTTGTTGCAAAATGATAACCGATGGAAGCTTGTTTTCTTTCACGTGAGTTCTCCGCAAAATCAAACAGTAGCAGATAGGTTTTCAACCTACACATAGTTGTGAATTTATTTACGCATGAGAACATACGTAAATCTTGACTTGTGCACCATTTTCGTGAGAATCAAGACAGTGGTGACGAAATCGTTTTTATAATATCCCTACGAATTATGAGCCAAATCCCTCAGCTACCATTCCGTGTTTACAGATAGTTTATCGGCCATTTCCGAGGCGTGGGCCTGGCACTGGCATAGGGCTGGCTACCTGACCTATTTTTATTACCATTGCTATACCGTGTAACGATCTCGATGAAACAGTTTTTTTATAATTTCACATACTACATTTTTGCTGCCCATAGTAGAAGTTTATTAAATAACTGGCCAAAATTACAAATCCGTGGGTGTAATTGGAAAGCGTATTTAGGCGTTAACCAACGTTCATGATCGTAGGAGGAGTTTCTCAATTTCAAAATTACAAGTCTGATTATTGGCCAATCTGTTCATCAATCTACCTACCTATACTACTTATGTATATAATTACCACAGCACTGCAACACCACGCTTACATAAATTGATTGGGATTTAATACAAGAACAAAGTTATTAGGTACTAATTATCTCAATTTTTATTGGGTCTTTGAATCATTGATTACGTCAGCCCCATCATACAAATCATAAGCATCCTATCCCTCTAAACCACTGTTTCTCAAAGTGGGCGATAACGCCCGTTTGTGCGCGCTGGAGGTCTTCAGGGGGCGGTAGAAGGTTCTAGAAGATATTGAAGATAGCGTCTTCAATATCTTCTAGAACCTTAGGCGGTTTAGAAGGGAAAGCATAGGTTGTTATGTTTAAAAACTTTGGGGGGCGCTAGGATTTTTTTTATTCTCAAAGTGGGCGGTGCGAAAAATAAGTTTGAGAACCTGTGCTCTAAACAATGTTTAATACTAACTTATATAATGTTATAGCCGCGTCACTCATTGGAGAGGCTAGGATAAGATGGATAACAACAAGATCTAGTTGACGCCATACAAATTTATTAGCTTCTGCCCACGGCTTCGCCCGCGTGGTACCCAGATAAAAAGTAGCCTATGTATTATTCTGATGTGTATGCTATATTACTGTAAAGTTTCATCATAATCCGTTCAGTAGTTTTTGCATGTAAGAGTAACAAACATCCATCCTCACAAACTTTCGCGTTTATAATTGTAGTAGGATGTTCTCTAAGACCGAAAACGGTGAACGGAAACGGTGGAAAGCGGTGAACGACCGCTATACTTTAGCCGTTACGTCTCACTTCTTCGTTACCTTACAAATTAGAATCGTTGTTCTTGTAGCAAATTAAAAACATATTTTGTCCTTCCACAGATCTTTGGCATCGTAATAATAGCAGCAGCATGCGTGGACATGGGAATGATCAAGGGCTTTGCTGGCATGGAGACCAGCGGCCACGAGACGGATGCGGTTCTGATAGCAGTCGGTGTGCTGATCATCGTCATCGCTGCGTTCGGGTGCTTCGGTGCCTGGAAAGAAAGCCCTAAGCTGCTCTACATTGTAAGTATTTGAACTATTTAAGCTGAGCATAGACATTGCAGCATAGACTGCCCTCGTTAGCACTGGTTAGCACCCATGTATTTTTTCATTTTTGTTTCTTTTGTTATTTACTGTGTTGAATAAAAATCTATCTATCTATCTATCTCATTACAATAATCATTTAGTGTAATTTTTAATCTTTCGTGATCAGTGAACGTAATTGATAGTTACGGTTTAATAGGGGTTTTTAGCGCGTTTTTTTAAAGTTATAAATAAATAAAACACCCAAAAGACACACACACATAGCCCTGACCCCACACTAGGATTCCCTGTGTAGTGAGTATCAGGAACTACGAGTACCTTGGTACCATAACACCCCAAACCCGATACAATTAATACAAACATGCAAACATTTGTCCCGCCGCGGAAATCAAACCAGTAACTCTTGCATCGCAGGTCGCCCGCCGCGACATTTTGATGGCCATGTATTGTAGTATATTAATTTCCCGATATTTCGTTTTGTTCGTTTTTCATACTAATTAGATTTATCATCGTACTCGTATATGGCTAGAGACCACTGCTGGGAAAGCAAATTAAAACTTTGGGATCATCAGTGCCCGCTCTTCTTATTGGTGGAATTCGACATCAACTTTCAAATTCCATAGTAAGGTTTAGGAGTCCATACTAGAGATATCGGAGTCCGACAAAGCCGCTGACTTCAAAGTTGAATCGTAGCTCAACCAAAACTCCTAAACAAACCTTGTGTCGTTCAAACATTGTCTTCATTCCACTCGCGTTCAAAACCATAGTTCAAACAAAGGCTTTGTTCAAATAGGCTCATTAAGTGCGTGCTGTATGTTTTCCTAATTTCCAACACCAATAGAACAAACTGTGCTTGTATTTATTCTGTGCCACCGCCTACACGTCCCGTGGCACTCTCCCGTATTTCACGTTAGTATTATAGGTACCTACTGGTAACTGGGCAAGCCCTTGGTACAGGGCATTCAACTCATAGTTTGGGAGCAGTGTAAGATTTGCCATTGTCTTCGGAGATAAAAGGATATATAAAAAGATCTTCGGATATGACTAGAATTAATAAAAATTACTGCATTACTTTTAAAAATAGGTATAAACCAATTACGAATCCTGGTTTTCAAGGGAAAAGTCCATAGCTGGGCGTAGTTTCCTGTATAAAATTCCACATTCATTCACTCCACATTTCTTTCATATAATGAAAGATTTATAATGTCCGTACCTTAACGGACATAATAATTTAAACCTTTTATTAAAATTAGGTTGAATTCCATAGAGAAAATACGTCCAAGCTTAGATGACCTAATTACACGCAAAGCCAAAATAAACTAGCGTGTTCCTTGAGCCAAATAATTAATCTCTCGGGACAAAATACAAAATTTACTTTAGTTTATCAAAATGAGCAAAACCAACTTTTTCACTCTGTATAAGAAAATGTACCATTTGGACCTGTAAAGGAATATTTCAAAGAATGTAAATTGGAAGCATTTGCTTAACTTAACGGTATACAGAGGGTAGGAATAAAAAAAAAATCGTCATGGCGGCGCGGCGGTGGGAACGCTTTGAGTTCGATTGGCGCAGAACCGGAAAGAATAGCGTTGTGCTAGAGAGAAGACCTCACACCCAGTAGAGGGTGGATGTGGGTGATTAGATAGCTACAAATATTATCATCATCAGCCTGTTGAAGACATAGGTCTTCCTTAAAGAATATCATGACGAACAGTAAACTAACTAAACGACTAAATTATCATCGGCTCAATTTATAAAAAAATATGTTTCAGTTCGTCGGCTGCCTCATAATCATCATCCTCCTAGAGCTGTCCGTGGGCATAGCCGCGGCCGCGCTCCGCCCGCAAATCGAGGAGACCATGAAGAACCAGCTGCGAGCCTCCTTCATCAAGAACAAGTCCGTCAAGGAGGAAGACTCCACCTACAGGGAGTTCTGGGACAAGATTCAGAACAGTGTAAGCTGATAATGCTAGTCTAATTGAAATTATCGTGATTATGCTTTACATTAAACGTTAAACGATGTAATTAAAACTCAAAAAGAATTGAATTAAAATTATAACTTTCCTGTAGCCTTAAAAACTTTTATTAGCAATACAAAAAAAAATAACAATTATCTAAGTACTTCAGTAGAATGTGAAATATTATGCAAAACGCGGACATGTGCCAAATAATGTTTGAGCTCGACTCTGAACCCAACTGACAAAAATGAACAAACAAACACGCACACAACTGTACGTACATCCCCATGATGGATATCATGGATATCCTGCATAGTAGGTATGAATGTGAGAACATCCATCATGGGGATATACGTACAGTCGTGTGCGTGTTTGTTCGTTTTAGATCGCCGCCACCTAGAATACTAAAAATGAGATATTTTCCATGATTCACAAGTTATCCCGACAAACGCAAAATCTTATATGATTTTAAATATTTTGTTTTAAGAAAAAATATAGTTTCAAGAGTTATAATTGTAGGCTATTTTTCGGGGTATCACAGGACCTTAGACACTGGGAAGAATCTAACTTGAAACACCATCATAACATTAGACTTCAAGACACAGTGAGTGATTACTGAATGTATTGAACGTTTCTGAGTACATAATAATTTTGACGGTATTTATCGTTTTCAAAACCGGGGGGGCTAGACAAATACCTCACGCTTTCTTTTCCTTTCACGCTAACGCAAATTTGTCAAGGTAAAACTTGGCAGCTGTCATGTGACATTTCCACAGCTAATGTCATTCCCATACAAATAAATCTTTCCGCAGGCGTTAACGACAACAGAAAGTTGTATTTGTCTATCCCCCTGTTGTAACAGCTGTCATCTAGTCTACTTGCGACCGCGAAAGCCGCAAAGCCTTCGAAACGTCGGGAATAACACCAAATAACAACGCGATTAATCCGTTTAAAATTTTCATTTATTATATCTAACAATCGCGAAAACCTAAAACATTCTAACCAGCTACGTTTTCACAGTTGGAGTGCTGTGGCATCACCGGTCCGGACAACTACAACGCTTACGAGCCCCGTCTCAACCCATCATTCTCCTGCTGCCCGGACGACGGCACCGACCGCGCTTCCGAGATCAAACGCTCCGACTGCCTCTCCCTCGAGAAGTACTACAAAGAGGGATGCGAGACCAAGGTCCTCGGAACTGTACACAGTGCTGGGCTGACTGTCATCGTTTGTGGGATACTCTTCTGTTTCTTGGAGGTGAGCTGATTCAAGTTTTGTAAACACAGAAGTGTGCTATTGTCTAAGATGCTTGGACATTTGAGTGTTAAGCTCTTTCTGATTCTGCTGATATTTTGTGAAATATTACTAGGCTCTAAATTTCGATGCCTTTATCAAATTCGAAGTGTCTAAGAGGTTACTTGTAAAAAAAATGTTTAAACATACATTTTTCCATATCCTGATTTCTGAATTAATAAATGTGTTGGTTTTATTTGGGTTCATTTGAAATCATTATAACGTTCATAATACGTATAGTTTCCAGGTTTCTGCAAATACGATGTATTGAGAAACAGGACTCGTACAAAACAATACCTAATAGATTTGAATAAAGCAATTTGGTTTTCACCTCAGATGGGCTAACTTTTATAAAGATATAAGAAACAATACATGGTTCTCATAGCTCATAACGAATTTGCATTAGCTATGAAGTATCGTAATCTCCAAAGGTTGTGGGACGTCGGTCATTACAGTCTGCTTAAAATAATACATCGGTCTTATTCCAAAAACTATCGTGAACTTGACTATTCATATTGTAAAAACGGGAATTTTCCCCCGAATGATGAAGACTCTCGGAATGAGTCGAAACTTAGTCGGTGCCTTCACCGATAGTGCAGTACGTGAAAATTCCCGTTTTTACAATATGAATACATCGGTCGATAAAGGTACAAACAGTGCTTTTTCAGGCGAAAATAACTCGTGTAAATTTGTTCAGTTAGTTGCCATCTCGTGCTAAAACACCATTCGAGTGAAATAATATCGGAAATGGCTCCTACTATAGTTACGAATTTTCGAATACACTGTGTATTCTCGATGTAGACTCGATGCTTATATTATTTCTACTGTGAATCTGTTAACGTTTGACAGCCAATTTGCATGGCTTGGGTAGCCATACAAATTGGCTGTCAATTGTCAATTGGCTGTCACTGTCAAACTAGACTGTCACAAATGATAAAAAGCCCTCATCAAATTAATTTTGTCTGCTACATAATTTTGCAAATCAGCTTTTATAGAATAGAATAGAATAGAATAGAATATATCTTTATTGTACACCAGTAAATACAGAAGAAACACGAAAAAGAAATTACAATAATATCTAGTGATACAATGGGCGACCTTATCGCTGAAAGCGATCTCTTCCAGGCAACCTTTGGATGGACAGAAACTGGAAGAACAAATAAGGACGGCGGCGTACAACCAACATTATAGAGAACGATAGAAGTTAAAAATAAAAAAAATACTAAATAAATTACATACATATATAAATACACCTAACAGCTACATATATATATATATATATATATATAAATATATAATATATTATAATGTTCGATTATTTATTGTCTTACTTTCTGTACCTTAATACTTGATAGGTAGTTATTTATCTCATAAATACCTATTAAGGTACAAATGTAATAATAATATGACATGTATTAAAGTGTGTTTGTATGTACCTACGAAAAAAAAATGATGAATGTGAGAACCCACAAAAACATAGGGTTCTAGTATGACTAAAAGTGAACTTATTTCGATTTTAGTCGTAGTCGATTTTATTTAGTTTCTCATAATTCCACCAAAATCGATTCCAATCGTGCGCTAGTATTGCATTCAAGGGTACCAAATTTCACGAATTCAATCCTAAACTCAAATTGCGATTGTCATCGGTTGTCAAGGGTCTTAAGGAATCTTCAAAAATCAAAGTAAGCAGAGCTTGTGTTACGACTGAAATACTACTTATATACTTTTTTGTAAATACATACATATTATGCATAGAAAACACCCAGACAAATATTTGCAGATCATACAAACATTTGTCTAGCGGCGGAAATCGAACCTGCAACCTTCTGCGTCGCAGGTGGGCCTTCAACCACAGCGCTACAGAGGTCGTCAAAAAGGATAAGATTAACAGTACAGTTTTATATTATAAAACTTTCATGTGAAAACCAACACATGAAAGTTTAAACCTTTAGTAGTATTTTTTGGTACGGTGATTGGACGCTATGGTCAGGTCACGCCATAGTTGAATTTATCGTCTTATCGCCGATCTTCTGACCTAGCCGCGTGCTAGGTCAGATACTTAACCAAGGTTTTATTGTGGCTGGAAACGAGACCTACATAGAGTGATATAAATCACTACGGTTGCTTGATAAACTTTTTAGGACTTAGTATTACAAATAAACTTTAGTAAAATAATAGGTTTTTCTTATCAGCTCTGACAGACAATTGTTTGGCTACTTTTTGGAGGACCTCTGTGGCGCAGTGAGCGAAGGCCCGCCTGAGACTCAGACGATTGCGGATTCGATCCCGCCATGGTACAAGTGTTTGTCTGATCCCTTAGTATGAGGTATAATTATTTTCGCTTTTCGGTTACATTTGAAAATAAAAATGTACTTATTCTTCTTTGCAGATGGCTGGTATAGTGTTTGCGCTGTGGCTAGCACACTCCATTAAAACATCTGGCAAGAGCCGGGAAACTGCCTAGACTAGACAATAAGACACGTTGTGGTTTCATACTTTACGCACATTACCTACGTAAGTTACCATTTCATTAGTATCGTAAGGATTGCATTTCGTGTTAGCTTTTTGACATGAAGTAAATAATTATATACAGGGTGTGGCGTAAAGCCACTAACTACAGGTGAGGGGCACAGGTTGTAAGTGTTCAGAAGTTATTAAAAAAATTCAAATTTTACTTTTTTTTTATCTTATCCTTTTCCTTTCGATGCCAAGATCACAAATCAAGGAATTTTCTCAATCTGTTTTTATTATAGCATTCTTAGATAACTGTGCTCTCAAAACCTTTTGTGCCACAGGTATTGGTTTACTTTAAGCAAAATATTTTTGCTCAAAGTTTTTCGAAGAAAAACTCAAACAAAGGTTTGCTGGAAGAAAACTCTTTTTAGGGTTAAGCTCGCCTTTGTACATGCCTCACCTAATATTTTGTTTAATATTTCTGTTTTATTTCTGTGTACAATAAAGAATTATAAGAAATATGTACCTGTAGCACAAAAATGGTAGTCAACAATTGATCCAAGAAAGCTATAAACAAATTGAGAAATTTTGTTAATTTGTGATCTTGGCATCGAGAAGAATGGACAGCTTGGAAAAAATAAGTGATCAGAAAATGAAAAACATTTTTTCATTTCCTGATCACTTATGATGTCTCCCACCCGTAGTTAATGGCTTGACTACTCTTTACGCCACACCCTGTATACAGTTAAACATAACAATACATTATGATCGTCAGGTATCCTAATAAGATTTTTTTATGTGTCGTTTCCTTTGTAGGTATAAAACAAAGTTCAAAGAACAATATAATTAAATACCTAACTCAGTATTTAAAATTTTAAAAGTTAAAGTACTTATTACTATTATTTATAACGTACATTTAATATTATGCATTTTGAATACCTAAATTGCCGTACCAAATAAAAAAAATCAAATATATTTTGAAAATTTCTTTATCAAAGATGATTTTGAAATATTCAGTAAGTCATTAAGTAATCAATTGAATTATTAAAGGTGTTTTGTAATAAGTTAAAGTAAAGTGAGTTATTAATTTGCACACAGATACACTAATGATATCTAAACGTTAAAAATTAATTACATTTCTTATGACTAGTCATTATTATTAACCAAAACACAACAATTTGTTATTTAATTGTACCCACCTTAATTTAAGAGATAAATGTCATTCCCTTACGTAATAAGTTTTAGATCAAAATTTCGATTAAAAAACTAGAGATTCTATTTGCCCTAAGCTTGCTAAGTGTTGTTATAGATTTCATAATAAATATAAATTTTTGTGTTCCGAAAATGAGTTTTTTTTTTACATTCGTTTTTTTAAAGGAATCTTTTTTTTAACCTATAATAAAAATTACCTAACCTAGTTCATATCCTAATCAGTGAAGCGGATATCAATAAAGTTACAAAGAGAATGAAACATTCCTTGGGTTTTTTGTATTTTTATTACACGTACAAATATAGGTACATATCAAGAAAGATTACACAAATCTACTTTGTCTTTTAATCTATTCTTCATAATCAAAAATGCCACGATGCCTATATCTCCTAGTATATTTTATTATCTGTCCAAACTCAACACAAAAAAGAAATCCCAGATAGAAAATATGTTTTTAAAAACTTACACAGGTAAAACTTTGAATAGTATTATATATGTATATAAAAAACGTATATTTTCTAACTTTAAATTAAATTCCAATAAGTTTCGAGTCGAAGTTTTAGTTTTAAATATAACAAGCACGAATAGGTATAAATAAATGATTTTGAACAAATAATATTATGAATGTATCAATTTGACCTTTTTTTCTTAACTTAATAGCTCTACAATATGTAGGAAACCTATTTTTTTCTATAAGGTATCGTTGCTAGCATGATCTTAAGATGAACCTTAAAAATTGCAAACACAACATAACAATGTTGGGTCATATCATATTCTATTTAATTAATCGCGCGAATGACAACTAATACAAAAAAAAACACTAATAGAATTGGGCCATCTCAGTGCATTCAGCCTAAAACAAACAGCAGTAAGCGGAGTCCGAAAATATTTGGAGTTAAATCAGTTATAAGTAAAACAAAAAAGTTGGAAAGGATTAGAACCATTAAATGCAATTGTTTTCAATTTGTTTAAATTAAATGACAGCTTAATGAGAGAATATTCCTAAATAACATATTACTTCATATTGTAAACGGAAATGTTCACATACCTACCGTACTTTCGGTCAAGGTACCAACTAAGTTTCCACTCATTTCGAGAGTTTCGAGGGTAGTCGATGAAGGCGTTGATAGTACTGTACGTGAAAATGCCTGTTTTACAATTTGTATGATAAATTATGGATAGGTTTTGGAATATTTCGTTACTGCTTTTTAATTTAGCTAAATGTCGAGTCATTTTCGGCAATATGGCCCATCTTCCGTCTACAAATTTGGTCCCCTGCACCGAAAATTTTAAACAGCATCATCTGTTGAGAATTATCTAAACTACTTTTTATCACAGAACTTGATGTGACGATATTTTACAATTTTCTTAAGTCTAATTTTATTATCAACCAGCAAATTTTATGTTACGATTGTTTTAAACAAGTTTTTACTAGTTTTGTGCTACATCATTTTTGTAAGCACAGTATTAGGTTTGTCAAGTAAAGCAGTGTGGCTTAGTAATCTGTGAACTAGAAAAACATCGTGAACAATGTTATCAAAACTCAATTTACTAACTAATCAAAAACGTGGAATAATCTATGTGAGTGACACATACATGAGAGTTATAAAAAACGTGAAAATGTAATTAAAATATCTAAATATTGGCTATGCTTATAAAGCCCAGTCATGATCGGTTAAGATTCAAAATGTGCTTGTAAATTCGCCTGTAGCTTCCGACGCTCTCGTCGGATTCTGTTTGCCAGCCATACAGCCAATCCTACGCTGAGGATCTGAAATGGACATTTTCAGAACTAAACTCAAACAAAACATAAACCATTTCAGTATTAATCACGCTATTATTATTAATGTTACTATTAATAGAAGGCACCTATAAAATTTACAAATTATAAAGTACACCTCCGGCCACTTCAAAATCACTTGTCTCTCCATACAAAGGTTGTCTGGAAGTGATTTAATGTATATTTTTTTTATTTCATAAGACATACAATAAAATATTTTCATTAATTTATTGACGATTTAGGGTCAGTTATGATTTTTCAGGAAAAAACAGGTAATATTGTAATCCTTTAAATGCTGGATAGTGGAGTACAGTGTTGACTTACTTCCAAACAAGTAAAGATGATTCCAGTGACGATGAAGATGTTTCCCTTCACGGACTTTTTCTGACGCAGCGCGTCCTCGCAGCCTCGGTTATAAAAGGTGCGTTCGTTGAGGCAGGTGGCGTGCAACTGACGCCTCGCACCACCTTCACGGAGAGGATGTGCGCGTGCGCAGCAGGAAGGCGGTATGTCACGGTGGAGAATGGAATAGTCTAGGGGGCCGTCGACTCCACAGCATTGGTTCTGAGATAAAAATTGACTTATTTGATAAATAAACAGTTCAAATAATAAAGCACCCAATATATTTCTGATCCTCACACCAGAAATCCGTGTCGTGGGTATGAGGGACTACAAGTATCATGCTACATTAACATATTATCTGCAAATATCTGCAGTACATACAAGAATCTATCCTGCAATGGAAAACGAATTCGCTCTTCTAGTGTCCTCCGCGCAACCGAAATCGTCGGATAATAAAAAATATTTGAACTTATTTTTCTTCTACTTTAATACAGTGGTAAAAGTAATGAACCATTTTCCCTAGGTGAAATGAGAAAAAGGATGAATGAGGTGAATGTTTGATCCTTCGAGCCAGATACTTCAACAAATACCTCAGACTGTATCTTGTCCCAGTAGGCATGATGCTTGGATACTTCTATCTCATCGGTGGAGTTCCTGTAGAACTGGGTTCGAAGCTCACTGCTGCCTCCTACCCAGGCGCTGATCACTGCTCCTCCTACCCCCACTACCAGCTCCACGGACACCAGGAATATGAAGAAACACGAATGCTGAAAAACAAATTAGAAAATGTATTGGCTATCTACATCAAACTATATATGCCAAATTATGCTTGTTTAACACGGAAAAAAATACACGTTTTTTTTTTTTATATTATTTCTCAACCTATTTCGTTCCACTGTTTGGTCTCCTGCCTATTTTTTGAGGACTCTTTGTTCAAATCTTATGGTAAATGAAGCAACAGCTAAGTAAAAAAAACAAATGATTTTATACCAATTCAAAACAACTAAATATTTTGTATGTATAAATTCCCCTTATTATAATAAAGTTATAAGTTATAAGGTACTTCTTTCGAATAGGCTGTGTAACTTTTCTTGTAATGGTTGAGTTTGCCCTCTTTGTAAAAGTAGCTCGATCGATAACCATTATTTATATGTCCTTCTAAACACCCAATGTATTGGGGGTGGGCCCCGATTCTCGTTTCATTGAAATAATATCGAAAGAGATATTTAATTGAGTAAGCGAAGCAATATATTCGAACACAATAATTATACATAGTAGTATTAGGTACCTACCTACCAATCAAGTTTTCTCAAAATTGAATATACGGTTCGGCCGTTATCGTCGTACAAACAATCATAATATCGCTCACTTGATCATAAAATATGGTAAAGGTAAATAAAAATAAATGTTTATTGCAACTTCCTACCTAAAGCAGGATAATAGTACAGATATCTCACCACATAAAGACATCTGACATGCTCTCTCAATGCCCCAACGCATCCAAGAACAGCTGTCCCCACGAGACATAGGCATAAGGTTAGAATGAAACCAAACACGCCTTTTGATAAGAACGACTGATCTTCAGGGCGAGCCTTCTTTTCACGCATACTGACAATGCAGAACACCATCAATAACAGCCCAAATATCTGGAAAACATTTGGCTTTAAAACAGTTCCAGAAAACAGAAAACGCTATTTGCCTAATAAGGAAAAGCTTTTACATTTGCTTTCTTTGCTACTTAAATTAAAATTTCAAAACATTTCGAAACTTGACCTACATAACAAGTAGATAAACCACATCTATAAAATAATGTCACGGGTAGAAAACAGAGTAAAAGTTACCGATAAAAGGCAGTTAAACATAATCTTACTAAGTACAATATTATTAATAAAAATAATTTCAAATAATTTTCATAATGGTTGAACGGATTTGAACTTCATTAGGATCAGGTACACTAGCTACATTAGCTGAAAAAGTACTTTAAAGCCAGGTTCCGCGCAACGAAAGTCTGGGTTGAATCTGAATTTCATTCAGATCGGTTCCGCCGTTTCGTAGATTACTTATTAGCAGGAAACATATAAACCTCCAAACTTTGATATTTGTGATATGAGGGCGTTACTTCATTTATTTCGAAGGCAAAATATTAATACTCACGATCACTAGTATATTCAGAAGGGTCAAAAAGAACTTCAAGCACCGAATTCCACGGGGTTTCATGTTGGCTGTTTATTTTTCCCGATCAATTTTATTTATTTATGTATTTTCAGAGATATGGTCAAATGTCCTGTCTATCGGACGGTCGGTTCGGAAGTGAGGGTTTATGGCTAATATCGACCACTGCAATTGACGATGGGTTATTAAAGACCTAGCTCCCATCGTATTATAGGTAGCTGTGACATACTCATAGGTGGAGCGGGCAAATGTGAACAAAGAACTCTATAACTTTGATTAATGACTAGTTTCTGCCCGCGGCTTCGCCCGCATGGCATGTTGATAAAAGAAGCGTATGACCATCTCCAGGCTTCTAACTATGTCCAATATATCACATTTCATCACAAACAGCTTAAGCGGTACAGATATTGTAATGCTATTCTAAAAATACAAATTAAACAGCTAGCTATCTAAAGATTGATAACTACCAGACGGAAGCGTTCCCAAAATACTGGCTGCATTGCCACACTGAATAGCAATAATGCGTTGACCTAGATAAGTAAAAAAATCTGATGGAATAGAACTAATAGTATATAGGCTTGTATTTGTCTGAAATAAATGATTTTGTATTTTTGCATTTAAATAAAAAAGAAGACACAAAAACTGTATAAACAAAACTTATGCTCCATTATTTATAAGCAGCTTTGCAGGATTTTAACAATAACGGAAAATATGGGGCAAAAACATGACATTCATTTTTTGTCTATCGATGCACAGACCTGGCAGCGGTGGCCATTCAGTCTAGCAGGGTATTTCCACTTACCTCTCGCTTTTTAAATCTTTCACTGTTGATATTTCCGTTACCAATACAGGCCACAGAGCCTTCGATCAACCAAGATCGAATCATTTTAAAATAATCCCTCGAATCAACAGATACTTGACAGGATCTGCTGTTTTATCACGGTATAAAAAAAGTTGGGCAGTGTATACCAAAGCTTATTTATTTCTCGCTCTGCTTGTCATAGGAGACATTATGTAGACTGTGGAACCACATGTCAGTTCCCCACACTTTGTGACTTGTCCTCAAGTCTTTGTCTTTGAAGACAAAACACTTCACCAATCCTATTACCGTGAGTTAGAGTTGTCTTTCTGTTGCATTCATGAATTTATATTCAGGTGCTTTCAGGCTGCAATACTTTATAATTTTCTGTAGGTACCAAAGTGTGCCTAAGTACTTAAAGGTTTATTACGTCTATATAAAGCATGTTTTTGGGTAGCGCAGGCTTTCCGTAAACATTTTACTCTATCATTTATTCATAGGCGTATCGATCAAGCTGAGCCACTATACTGCAGCAGTTGAACGTAATTTTTATTTAGTTATATTGAAAGTACCTTCTTTAATAAATACTAACTAGTACAAAAATGAGTTCGTTGTTCTCTTGGTTTTTGTATTTAATTAGGATGTAAGCTCCTAGCTATCGTAACTTTTTTTTAACGATGGGGAAAAATGCCTTTACGCATGTCCTCAGGTCCTATTCGGGAGAGCCGGAGGGGTACGGCAGACTCGAGTATTACGACCAGCGTAATACCGACTCAGCAACCCATCGATGATCCTTTCCGTTACGGTAATCTCAATGCTTCATCAAACCTTTCATCTCCAGACGAACAATAATAGTAAAAATGCTGGTGTTTTTTCACACAGCATCGTCTAGCCCAAACTAAGCAGAGCTTATATTATGGGAACTACGTGACGCGTATACTACTTATATTGTTTTTTTTGTATTAAAGCACCCATACTATACATAGAAAAGTTAGATGCTGCATCGGTACTTGACAGAGTCAAGGGATCTCCATTGAATTCGACCGCGATATCTAGCGCGTCACCTACCAACTAATTCAAACTATATAGGTAGGTACCTTAATGTCTATATGCTGCGCTGCTTAGACTTACTGAAATTTATAAGCCCCTGATAATGATTGACCGGTACCTAAATAGGTACCGCTCAATCATTATCTTCTCTGACCGAAGTCGAAATATAAAAACTTTTGCAGCTGGACTGGAAAAGAATTTCAAAATCCCTTTTTCCGCGCCATCTAGCGGCCAACATTTTTTTAAAGAAAGTGCCCAAGAGGTTACTAGACATGTTATGTTATGATCCCGCAGTTGCCTCATACATACTCGTAACTCCAAAGGTTATCATTGGACATCCTTTTAACTGATTCTTGTTGGTTGTTCCTATCAAACGTTACTCACGAAACTTTATTTCATACTTCTAGGACTTTTGCTACTTTGAAACCTTATATTTCCTGGAAGAGGTCTTATTCAGAAATAGTTTAGGAAACCTAAGTGATCATTATGGACCTATTCCATGATAACTTAAACGAGGGTGTGCGATTTAAATAAAATTATCTCCGATTTACATGTAATTAGGGGATCCGCGATTAACCCTTATATTTTAATTTTGATTTTCGCTTTTGGGTAAAGAAAAACGTTTGCATAACAAATTTAATATGGATACGCTTTAAACTGAGAAACAGATTAGGGTGTAACACACAGACGGACAGACCGACAGACAGACAGACATACAGAAACATACGAAACTTATAAGGGTATTTCGCCATTTGGTTTTAACCCTAAAAGCGGTAAACTTTTTGTTTAGTAGTACTCGTAGGTATATTCTCAAATTAAGGTGATCAATACTCATGTTTTGGCTACAAGTAAAATAAACTACCAGTATTTATCTAAGACATTTTTTATTTTTTACTTTGGTATCTAATATTTAGCCGTATGTTTGTAAACAAGTCTTTACTTGATGTACAAGATAACCAAACTTGCTAGAAGAATCCCCAAAAGTCTGAAAAATTAAACACATG
This sequence comes from Perizoma flavofasciatum, assembly GCA_958496245.1. Lineage (NCBI taxonomy): Eukaryota > Metazoa > Arthropoda > Insecta > Lepidoptera > Geometridae > Perizoma > Perizoma flavofasciatum. The sequence goes on along the minus strand of OY292425.1, from coordinate 1,937,738 downwards.
TCTTCATAAATTTAAGTTTCTAGTTTCTACGTTAATATGATTACTAAGTATTAGTGTTGTACTTAAAATAAACTCCATGGATCAGTAACCTGTAACAAAAAACAACTAGTTCAAACAATTTAGTTTTTCGAGCAATGACTAAATTCGCAAAACCTACTCATACCTACGTATCCGATTTAGATCATATTTTCACGGGCACATATCTCTACAAACTCATGCTTAGTGCAAAGAAATATATTAAAATACGAGATGGATCCTAAATCTAAGAGTAGGTAATCGGCGTAACCAATGTGTTATCCAAAATGTGCTAGAAAATAAAATAAAATACAATCTTTATGCTAGAAAATAATATAAATATTTTTTTGCAATATTGTATAACCTCCTAAAGTGTGTGTATGGCAGCGCCTCCTCTATTAGATATAAATTTTATCGACACAAGTCACTAAAAAACAATTGCAAAAAAACAGTATTTTAATGGTCAAACAATCTCTTATGAAAAACACATAAACAGGCTCCTTACGTCGCGGATAAAAAAGACTAACCTCTATCAATGAGCTGGCTAAGGCGACTGCAAAAATGAATCTAGACTCTTCCCCGAGTTTCGATAGGATCTTGTCTTCACAGCCAACACCGTAGTAAGTCTTTGATCTGAAACCAAATTATCAATATTGGCTAGATTGCGTAGGTACATAACATTCGAATCACACGACGCGCGTTTATGTTTTTTGAAGAAAAAACTTTTAAAATAATCCTGCTAAACAGCGCCTACCGTATTTTATATACCTAAGGGTATTTTATTTAGTGTAATAAAATTTTAATAAAATCTCTTTCACCCTAAGTTTTACTCGTTTCGCTACTCAATAGGTAGGGTTAAAATCTGTGGCCACCAGCGAGGCGATCACACTAATTTACCATGGCTGGAATCATCGGATGGGATGAATCGTATCACGCTAATTTGTAAGCTGGATGAGCCATAGATAGACAATGCGAATGAACAAAATTGGTTTCATATTGGACGTTCCGTTTTTTGGATGGGTGGCCCATTAAAATAAGGAACTAGTGTCTAAATTGATTGCCATCTCGATAGCCATGAGTTAGTGTGATCATCCCGCTGGTCTAACGCTCTTCACACATCTTGTTTACAGTTGGTCGTCGTCTAAAACCATGATTGGCAAACAAGCATTCGGCCTACCTATTGGTAAGCGGTTGCCGTAACTTACTAGAGGTATCACTCGCGCGCTGCCGAACGTGAGACATAACGGGTGAAAAGTCTCATATGCCTGTAATTTTATACCCTTCAAAACACAGCAATACAAGCAATACTGCTTTTGGGTAAAAATAGAACTTAGTAGAGTATTCCCCCGGTAGAGGTCTTTTACAAGAAGTTCTTGTACTTCTTAACTAGATCATTTTCAAGCCATCTTTTTTTTCATCCTTCAAAAATACATGCTCGTTTAAACGTCAGATTAGTATACACGTACTCAATACAAGCTCGGTACATGTACTCCTGAGCGCGATCGTTCCTGGCGATGTGGGCCCTGTGGCAACAGGAAACGCTGATGGGTCGACTCAAAGCAGCATAGTCTTCAGGACCAGTAAGGCCACAGCATTTGAACTAAAATAGAAATAGACTGTAATAATTACCTCTGTGTCTGGACCTACCGATCGGACAAGAATGGTACACTGACTGTGTCTTTTTATGTGTTTTTGATTATTAAGTGCATGTGCGTCCCACTGCATAGCAATAGTATCTCTGTCCTCTTTCCAGTGATCTCTCTTACTGGCTATGGGTGTGTCTCCAATGCCTTGAAGTAAGCAACCAGTTTGTCTTCACCTCTGTGGCGCAGTGGGCGAAGGCCCGCCTGAGACACAGAAAGTTGCGGGTTCGATTCCCGCCGCGGAACAAATAATTTCTGCAAATATTTGTCTCGGGTCTGAGTGTTTTCTTTGTTATATGCATGTACTAACTAGCCTCTGCCCACGGCTTCCCCCGCGGGGTACCAGGATAAAAATAAGTTTGTGTCATATTGATGTATAAGGTACTATCTGCCCACGGCTTCGCCCACATGGTACCCGGTTAAAACGTAGTCTATGTGTTATTCTGATGTATAAGCTATATTACTGTAAAGATTCATCAAAATCTCTGATTAGCTTGGGGATAAATAATGCTGTATAAGATAATTACCAGCATATTTTTTTTTATTCGGAACCTTGTTGATAGCTCCCACAGTTTCACATGGCATGTGGCAAATACTTCCAGCCCAGCACCTCAGTCTCACTTTTATCCTACTACTATCATAAACGCGAAAGTTTGTGAGGATAAATTTTTGTTTCTCTTTCACGCAAAAACTACTGAACTGATTTTGATGAAACTTTACAGTAATATAGATTATACATCATAATAACACATAGGCTACTTTTAATCCGGGTACCACGTGAACGAAGTCGTGGGCAGAAGCTAGTTTATTAATATGAGACGCTTGCGTCTTCGGGAATCGAACCAGCATCTCAATCAAATCGGACGCAAACGTCCGCGAAACAAATGTTTGCATGTTCTGCAGATTTTGTTCCGAGTGTGGGTATTGTGGTACGGTACTCGTTCCTGATACCTACGACACAGGGAATCTAGTGGGGCAAGACTACGTACATGACTGTTTATTTTAAAAAAAAACTTACACTAGATTGCAATTTATCCCAAAGCTGTTCATGCTCAAGCCTGTCTAGTCCAGTCACATTGCTATAGAAATCCTCCCTCAGCAAATCCGACACACGATAGAGGAGCCCAAAGCTTTTGATTGCGGTGAACGTATATATGATAAGCTGCATCACCAAATAACCAGTCATGAACCATATGTACTGAAAAAAAACACGCTATTTCTTATCATCATTACCAACATTTCGTTCAATATCTTCATGAACAGTCCACTGCTGGGCATAGGCCTACCCCAAAGAAAGCCTTGGCGAAGAATCTTGGGTCATCTCCACCAAAATGACTTTCCTCAACCATTACGATTTCATCAGTCAGCCCGACGACGCAGTGTGGGATAGTCCCTTGCCCCCCCTGTGTCACCATTGTGGTCTAGAACTTTTCTTCACCAGCGATTGTCGGTTCTATGAGCTATATGGCCTGTTCATTGCCACTTCCACATTCTAAAATTCTAAAATCTGTCTTTAGTCCGTCTACGAATTCCCCCGTTTCAAATTTTATCACGTAGCCGTAGTGAAACTTCGAGCATAGCTCTTTCCATAGCTCTTTTCGTAACAAGCTGTGCGAACATGAGTTTCTATATGAGGCCAATAATTAGTGACCAAGTTTTAGTGCTATATTGTAATCACTGGCAACTGATTTGCCACCGCACTGATTGTAGACTTTGATTTTAGGCTCTATGGTGTCTGCCTTTCGTCAACTCACCTTTTTATTGAAGTTAGACCTACCTAGTTGCATCACCTGACTCAAATGGACAAAGTGGTCTAAGAAGACAATATTGAGAACATTGACAGGTTTTCCAGCAATTCTACTATTATAAGTATAACATCGGCAACCCAACTTTGAAGGCATACAAAGCGATTCGCAAAAAACCGCATTACAATCTGATAAGCCGTTTTTTAATAGCCAATCAAACAAACCACCTCTTAGGGCAAAGCATAACGGGTCCTGTCAAAAGTTAAAACAGTATGACCACGCTCCTGTTCCACGCCTCAGGCATTTTACCCTAAAGGATGGAATGACGGAATTAAATTAGATTGTGTCCGTTGTTTGTTTCAATTCGCATTTGATCTAATTCAATCAATTCGCTTTTGGTCTAAGTCGCGTTTGGTCGTAAGCGGTCCGCACTGCAGCTAATACAAGGGAATCGCGCGTAACTCACCGCGCGAATTATTTTACGGCTCTCCTGCACGGTTCCCAGGTAGCCGAGAAAAGACAGCACTAACAGAAAAACACAGCCTAACATGATCACAATATCCACCGCGTAAGATCCTCCAGCCTCCCCGTACTGCACCAGGGACGTCATGTCCGCCGTGGCGCTGCTGAACGCGCACAGTGATGCAATCTGAAAAACAATAGAACTTTAGAAGTTCCTTCCTATTCGAAAGGTATGGGTGCCGGTGTAATTACATGCACACGACATTGCCAAGTCTCTCTATACTGTGTCTAATTTAATTGGGAGAGAACTGGACCACAGTTCACGCTTCTCCGTTATACAGGGACTCGACTATATAGGTGAAATACTCAATTTGGTTAAATAAATCATGTTATTATTATAGGTTACCTGAAAGCGAGACACGACAGCGAGCAGGCTAGCAAAAGTGGAAGGAGACCTATTACCCAGAAGTGGTGATCCCGAAATCATGAAGATGAACGAGCCAGGTACTTATCTACCAAATAGTTCAAAAGAAAGATACAGATGAAACAGCTAGCTATCAAAATTCTTTCAGGGCGACTGGTCGAAGCGACGCGTGGCCAAAAAGGTGGCTCTTATCTGGGTCAACGCATTAGCATTGCAATTCAGCGTAGCAATGCGGCCAGTATTTGGGAACGCTTCCGTCTGGAGGTGATCTGGATCAGTTGGGCTATCTATAGATCGTTTGCAACGGTCTTTAGATAGCTAGCTGTTTCATCTGAATTTTTTTAATACTTGTACATAGTTGAATGAATAATTGTATATTAAAAGAAAGCACTCACAATAATAATCACATTCACAGTAATAAATAGGCACTCAGTGCATTCTCGACTCAGCTCCGACCAGTTGAACATTTTCTGTGTTTTCTAGAAAAGTCACACCAGCCAAGTTGCACGTGCAAGCTGAATTAGACGAATAAACTCGTACGAAGTACTGCGCCAAGCTACCATGGGCCTTTCCCCATGTCTTTTGAATATTGTAACGGCCCCACGTCACAAATGCGATATTGATCCAATAATTTTACCTTTGTCGTACATCTGAGACATTAAGAATGGAGTCTTGAAATGCATGAAGTGAACTTTATTTGTTCAAGAGCTCTTTGTTCTAGGAGCTGATTAATAAAATATTCGTATGTGTGTCCCTTTTATAACTCGCGACATTAGCCCTTACCTATAATTATAGGTACCTACAGGCTAATTACGCATCAATTGTTTATTCGTTTGTCATGTTCTATGTGTGTACCTTTGTTTGTAGGTTAGGTTAGGTATTATTTATCTCCGGAACGGCTTATTCGAAATGCGGCTATTTGGAATCGATTTGTATGACAATGGTTCATGCATTATTTGTATAGGCCTTTGACCAGCTACTAATCTACACGATGACTATGGACCCCATTTTGACCTAAACTTTACACAACTACTTAAGGTAAACAAGTAAGTATATTCATATTTTATTGAGCAGAAAACCACTGGTCTTAGTAAAAAAATATATGATAACGAATCTGTTACAATAAAAAAAAACATCTTACTAAATTCTTATGAAAGTAAAAACAATGGTAAGGACATATCTACTTATTGTACAATATATAAAAATATTCAATTAAACAATTGGTACCTACTAGGTACTATGCTATAAATCCTTCCTACTTCCTACTAATATTATAAACGCGAAAGTTTGTTACTCTTTCACGCAAAAACTTGCAGAACGGATTTTGATGAAACTTTACAGTAATATAGCTTAAACATCAGAATAACACATAGGCTACTTTGTATTCAGGTATCACGCGGGCGAAGCCGTGTGCAGAAGCTAGTAAGACTTAAAAAACAAAGTTTTAGTGCAGAATTGATAAAAAAGTTGTGATGAAAAGCGTTGTTGAGAGAATGAGCGAACCAGCTGCATTTGTGTTCCAACCGTAGACAGGGTCTCTGAAAATACAAAACCTGATTTATGATAACAAGCTTCTAACTTCGACATATTTATAGAGTTTTGTAAAAGACGAGATATTGCTATGAACTTATATTAAGGAGTCTTTCCCACAATAATAAAAAGACTGCATAATTATTAGTATTACTGGGCCAAGTGTCAAAATGTATACTAAAGTTCAACATAATATGACCCTTATTTATATGGGGCGAGAATCTGTTACCTTGTTGTAACACAGTTATAAACTAGCACGGGAGGTAAGTGTTCTCAAACTGTATTGCTACCGGCATTTATTTTAATTGTACCTACAAAACAGTAGACAGTAAATTAACAACCATAAGCTAAATAACATATTGTTCATTGAGTTTTGTTATTTTCCAAATAAAGTTATTCTTATTCTTATTCTTAAGTGTCGGTGTGTGTTGTATACCGTCGTGATACTGAATTGCCTTGGTTCTTACTTAAAACTTTTTAAGAAATCGTGTGTGGACTATTAATAGAGGATCAGAAACTAAAATAAAATTATAAGTTTTGTAATCTTTACCTTTTATAGGAAAAGGTATAAAACTTATAATTCAGTTTAGAGTAGGTAGGTACGCGAAAGTTTGAAAAATACGATCAGTAGCTGGTAACGCCCTATACAAATTATTCATAAAATTTGTCAGTAGCCAGAGTAGTCATAAGAATGGAGACAGGTTTTTGACTATCATAATATAACTTGCCGCTATTTATTTAAGTGGATGAGGATTTATTCTTGATTCTGCTAAATCTAAAGAATTTCAGACAAAGAATGAAGAAAATAATATTGACAAAGTTGACTGATAAGATAGAAATGCAGTCAGCAAAAATGAGATCTCTGGTCCCGGGCTTGACTCCTGACCTTTTAACATCGTTGATGAACTTTTGATCTTATGGAGGAGGTAGGTATTTTGAGTAATTTTCCTCTTCTGTACAAAATCTAACATGAATTCTACTCAGCCAAAAATAGATCCTTCATATAGCTACGTAATAGTAATTCGACTTTTGGCTTGCACTTTCTTGGGAACTACATGACTGATAATCCTACTTATATGTTTTTTTAATACATATTATACTAATGAAACAACCAGCCAAACATTGCATACACAAAACATTTATTGAAATCGCAACCTTTTGTGTCTCAGGCGGGCCTTCGCCCACCGCGCCACAGAGGTCGCTCATTCCGAAAATCTCTATTAGGTTGAGGAATCGCGACGATCCTTCCCGTGAATTCATAAATCTAAAATACTTCTACCCGTTATAATAATGATATAAGTGTAATATATAAACAACTACAAACTGTTATTTTTTGTTTAACTTTGTATCAAACAAGTTTTTGAACTTCTCAAACCAGTTAATTTATTGTGAAATATGGTGCAATTATTTCTTGAGAATCCTACTACTATATTATAAACGCGAAAGTTTGTGAGGATGGATTTTTGTTACTCTTTCATGCAAAAACTACTGTTGATGAAACTTTACAGTAATATAGCTTATATACATCAGAATAACACCTAGGCTACTTTTTATCCGGGTACCATGCGGGTGAAGCCGTGAGCAGAAGCTAGTTAGGTATAAAATAAAATTGATAAGTTGCACTAACAATCGTAGATGCCTATTTACTTACTGGATGGTCATAATAAATGATAAAAATTAATAGACTTTATAAGTATTGACTCTGTTATTTAATATATTTTACTGGTGATAGCTTAACTACTAAACAGGCATATTTATCCAGATTTGGCCATATTTTAAATAGCAAATATATCATGAATCTAACCACTAAGCATCCTATAGGAATGTTGTATGATGATAAGGATCGAAATATGTAAATTCTAGAAATTGCTTAATTCAATAACTCGTGGTTTATCCTTGAGATCTTGTTAAAAGTTACTGTATCTAGTACATACTAGATACAGTAACTTTTAAGAAGATAAAAAACCATATAATAACTCCAAAGTTTTTATATCTAGTAATTAGTTATTGTGAGAAGAGAGCGATAAATACTAACTATCTTATTCATAATCACTAAGTAACTTTAGAAGCGTGGTAAAAGTTGTCCGCCTCCATCATTTGTTTCGTGTTAAAAAAGAACAGGATAAGAGTTAGTGACCTGTTAAAGTTAGTAAGTGATATTGAATAAGAGGGTACGTAAACAAGAACAGGATGCCTACAGAATGCCAATAACGCCGCAAGCAACTCTGCCGCCTGCATTGCCCGTCTTCCTCGAGTCCGGATGATCGCTCCTGCCAAAGTCATCCTCCTTCTCATGCAGGACCACGGCCCTTCCTAGGATGTTGTGGGGGCCGGCCAGAGAGATCTGTCCGTCGACGAAGTCCAGCTGGCTATAACCATCGTTATTGAAAACGACGTTGCCGAGGTCTCCAACGTGACGGTTCACATCGTTCGGGTGGCCGTGGTCATGCTGGAAATTTAAACGTCCAATTGAGATCTTGCTAGAAAAAATGAAACAATCACTCAGGTATGTAATATAAATTATGGTGCTGTATGCTTAGTTTGCTCAGAACAGCGTGCTGATAAATCTTCTCAATTTGTGAAATGTAAAAACTGAACTAATGTTCGATGGAAAAGTTTTAGTCACAAACCGGAAAGAGTTGATGCGGGGGAAATGAGACAAGCTTTCGATTGTCTTCATTGGTGTCATTGAGTTTAGTAACGTATTTTGTTATAAACATACACGTATTGAAATTATTGTGGTTTGGTATCATTTTAGGATATTATAACGACGATACCACGTACTTTACTATTCTCCTGCTAGTTGACCGTTTAGAGATCCTTCCTTATTAGCACCATCGGCGACCAAGCTCGACGATCGTGACGGGAATAGTAAAGTACTCTCGTCTATAGTCATAATAATATCCATAAATATAACATACGTGTTCAGGATTGAAGTGAGCCCCAGTGGAAAGACATCCTCCTGTGATGTCTCCCTTCTCATGGACATGGAAGCCGTACTGTCCTGCTGGTAGGCCGTAGAGGACTCCATAGACATGGGTCTTGCCATCAGGGAGCTGGGTAAAGGTAATGTTTCCTTGGATGTTCTGTCCGACTAGCTTCACGATCGCCTTGAGGTCCTGCGGCTGAAAACTTGCATTTTGAAGACATTCGCATAGGTAAATAATTTGTTCGGATGAAACATTCAGACAAAAACTGAATTATATGTTGAAAATTATGTTTGCAACTTTTCGTGGCTTTTTGTATTTTGTGATTCCTACAAGGTAAATAAATAAGGAGTCTTTTAATAATTACTAGAAAAAAAAACAAATTTTATTTAACAAAAAGATCGTCTTTTAAAATCTATTTTAAAACCCAGAAAGTTGAAAAACCTGTAACATTTTTTGCGCTAAGGACGCAAAGTCGAAAATATTTCCGTGTAAACTTGCTGAGGGCCGGATAAATATAGGAAATTTAGTTAGAAGGTTAGTACTGCTACCGATATAAGTAGGTAAATACTGCTTAGTTTAGGTTTAGTATTATAATATCTGTGGTTTAATTAAGTATAGTTTAAAAAAAACACTCACGCCCTTCCCATATTGGCCGCAGACCACTGCTACGAACGCAGCGAATAAAATTATAGACTTTATCATTATTACTCTGAAACAAGACAATTTTGCACTCAAATTAAGTTTTCACACTTTCGTAATTACATCACAATATCCGTCATGCAACTTATCTCGCATATTTTTATCTCTGAACGCTGTTCGGTAGATAAATAAATAATTTATCTATCTCAAACTAAAGACACAACTTACCTTCAAACATGTAGACAGAGAATGGCTTCGACAAACGTACGCACCATGTTGCAACGTCCTATCCAGTGTACCTAGAGCCATATCGTCAAATAGGTAGAACTATGAACTTTTAGCGAACTAAAGGAATAGTATAAGCTGGGGGCGATTAAAGAGGTCTAGACGGCTGGTCGATAAACAGGTCTTACCGGCTAATCAGATTAAATGGACCTCTTATTTTTTTTTATGAGTGCGGCTTGACTTTGTTTACATTTTGTGTGTGTAAATCAGTATAAATGATACATTCAGTACCTAGGTTTTTATTGTTTAGGTACGTAAACTGGACGTTTCTACCTACTAGGTATTCAACATTGCCGTGTATTATAATTATCTTTGGCCGTGTTGAGGGACAGACTTGATAGATACCTAATTAATAGGTAAGTAGTTAGGTAGGTAGGTACGCCTTCTCTCAAGTTCATGATGCTATTTCTGATATTTCTGATGAACCCGTAAACAAAAGTGTTTATTTTATCAATCAGAATTTGCTTCATTGATCTCGAAATTTCTGTTAAGTGGAAAAATGTTGGTACCTACCTAGATTTAGTCCGAATCTCTGTAGCATAGGATAGGTAGGTATGTTCATGCATAACTACACATCAGGGTCTTTAATATAAGTAAAATATAGAAATCCATGGGCTATTGTCATTTGTAAATTGGCAGTAGATACTGTCATGTTGACCTAGTATCGATCACATCATAGTAAACTTCGTGAGGAAACTAGCATACCTACCTACCTACACCATCGGTTAATCCTACTACCTACTAGGTACCTAAGTAGTTAGAAAGTTTGTGATGGACGGATGTTTGTTACTCTTTCACGCAAAAACTACTGTACAGATTTTGATGAAACTTAACAGGAACATAGCTTATACATCAGAATAACACATAGGCTGCTTACGCGGATAGGTAGGTACCTACAACGCGGGCGAAGCTGTGGGCAGAGGCTAGTGTTCCAATAAGCGGCATGGGCTCGCAACCTGTCACATGAATACCTGTCTAGGTATCTGCGGATGACCATCATACTCGGGAAATACAGCCGTTAGCGAGCCTAGGTATTTAGCTATAGGTACGTCCTAAAGTTTACCGGAGTCCAATATTTCTGTTAAGTAGGTACCTACCTAGGTACTCTCTTGATACCCAAGATACCTAGGTACCTACAAGCTCACGCTTAATTTTGGTCTCGCTAGAAATTCCACTTAGTAAATGCCTAGTATCCTTATTTGTATATTCCATCTGCGTTGTAGGTAAATTTTATTTTTCTTTAGTAATATTTCTGTATTATTATTTGTTTGATGGTCCACAAATTTAATACTCTGACCGTAATTAAGTTAGTAAAGCATTTATGATTCTAATACCTCACCTTGATCTGAGGCATGAGGCCAGAGGCGTGATTTGTCCTTTTCTCCGATGATCAATAACTCTGTTTAGAGCAAGATAAATAGCAAATAGGTACTCACTTGTTTAACTTGACCGACTTAATAACAAGTTAGTATCAAGTTCAAATTCAAAGGCAAAGGCTAGTCCAAATTAATATGAGCAACTATTTTAAACGAGTGGATTTGAAGGAATTTAATACTGAGCTGTAATTAACTATATGAGACTCTGATGTTATAGGTACTGCTCGGTACTATGCGATAAAATCCATAAAAACTAGGTAGGTAAGTACCTATTAAAGTCACCGATATAGCTCACAGAATAAGCAAGATGAAGTAGCTATATCGCTTGCAGAATCGACAACTGAAGAAAAAGAAAAAAAAACACTGATAGGTAATGCAGTAAAAGAACGCCCAAAGGACCGATAACATCTTTATGCTTAGAACTAGCATAAGCCCACGGCTTCGCCCACGTGGTACCCGGATAAAAAGTAGCCTAGGTATGTGTTATTCTGATATATAAGCTAAGTATATTACTGTAAAGTTTCATCAAAGTCCGTTCAGTAGTTTATGCGTGAAAGAGTAACAAACATCCATCCTCACAAACTTTCACGTTTATAATAGTAGGTACCTAGTAGGATTATCGGAATAATCAGAATAGGTAATCAATTGATTGGTAATTAAATTTACAGAAAGTTGGTGAGAGGAGGCTCAGGACGGTTGGTCGTGTTTGGGAGAGACCTATGTCTCTCCCAACATACCTAAGTAACATTTGACTTTTACAGGCTGTTCTTGATGATGATGAGTTAGTAATAAATTTGATCTAAAGCCGTAAACTGATGAGTAATATAATATATCTAATAAATAAGAAACCAGCCAAAACATATGCAACGAGGATAATACCTATAAATAATAGTACAAAATAATATACCTATCTGAAAGCAAGTAGAAGTTAAAAAGATAAGCACCTAAAAGTAAATAATTCTACCGAGTAAAGATGTAGGTAGGTAGGTACCTAGGTAGTATGTTTATTATTTTAGTCGTTTCATCAAGCGATGCGCCTACTATTTCCAGTACTACCTACTTTAATAGGTAGAACAGGAGATGATTTCATAACTAACAACAAAATATCTGCTAAGACCGGTTGTAACAGGCATAAAAGCTACGAATACACTTCTAGTAACACGTGTACAGAATTAAACATACCGATATCTTCTCACGAACAACTCACAACACTGCACTAGCTAGGTATTTAAAATATAATTGGTTGTAAAGGTAAAACTATTCACGCGAGAGTGAGCTTCCTCGACTGACTGAGTTCCGAGCTATGGTCGTGACTAAGTACTCAGGATCTGTAGCACGTAGCGCCTTGAAACTGTTTACAACATTCATAAGTGAATTCATAACATGGGATACTATGGAGACAGAACCTCTGCTTTTATTACCATCCACATTCATATTAAACACTCTTCTCGTAACATGACATTCTTCCCTCCTCATGACATGCCCATACCATGCTAACCTATTACTCCTCATTTTTTTCGTGGGTATCTTATTTATTTCAAAATAAATAAGCACAAATTATTCTAAATCTTTTATTTCTGTAAAATTCTAATCTTAATATAAACTAAGCCTACCCTCTTGAATAATGCGTACCTGCGCTGCCTACCCTCTTGAATAATGCTTTTAGGGCCTACTTACTAATGGCTAATTGTAGATATCTAGTACTCTAATATTAGTTATGTAGCATTATCTGAATAAAAAAAAAATCTAATTTATTATAGGTAATTATTACACATTTATTCAGTAGGATTTTATAATTTTTCGTCGTAGGAGATCCATCTATGATGTACCAAGCTGCTCTATTCCTACAATTTTATAACAGCGCTCTCTATATATTTTCACTTGAACGATTTTTGCAACTAGCGGTAGTTTCTGTTTCTTGAATAACATCTTTGCTACATGATTGTGAACTGTTGTGAGTTTCAATATGTTTAGCACAGATGGCAGCTGTGAGCTGCGTGCTTCATGTAACAGAGATATGCTGTAAAATAGGCAACATAATAAATGTATAAAATGTAGGCACGAAAGTACATACATTAAATTAAAATACAAAAAACCGGTCAGTTTTTACACAGCATCATCTAGTCCTAAAGCACAAATATTATAATAATATTAGCCCAAAGCACCCCAAAGTAAGCAGAGCTTGCGTTGCGGGAACTCTAGCTTCTGCCCACGGTTTCACCCGCGTGATGCCCGGATAAAAAGTAGCCTTTTTGTTATTCTGACGTATAATCTATATTATACGTCGTATTATTCTGGCGTATAGTTTCATCAAAATCCGTTCAGTAGTTTTTGCGTGAAAGGTAACAACATCAATCCTCACAAACTTTCGCGTTTCAAAAATAAAAATGTATATAAAACTTTACAGTAATATAGATTATACGTCATATAATTAGTAGAATATACATTTTTATTTATGAAAACATACCTACATAGAAAACACCCAGACCCGAGACAAATATTTACAGATCATACAAACATTTGACAAACTGAAAGAATATTTATTCAATCAATAGCAAAGTTAGCGTAAAAAGTAAAGTCTAATTATCGAATACTTACCTGAGTAGGCGTGTCAGAATTATTTGGATTATTATTATTCAGTGTCTCAGAACAAGTGGCACGTGCCATCCTTCCAACGATGGTGACGATTCCCTCAGTGTTCATAATATCTGTACCTCAGTCAACCCCTAAGCCGCACGACCGAAAACCTAATATTTATGACCTTAACAAGCCTAATTGGAAATTTAAGTGCTACATCAAAGATAAGACTATTATTTATTAATGTTTATTTTACATAAACTTAAAATAATATTACAAACACTGTATAATGATTACATTACAAACTAGCCTGATCATGTAAAATTTGTTCAAAAAAAGAGTAACATAGAGCAAAGATTGTACTTGTTGTTGAGAACAATTACATCCAAATTACTAAGGTACGTACCTAAGTCATATAATTTCACATCAATATCAAGTTTTGCGACTGAAGGTAATTCGGCGATAAAATTCTTACCGCTATTTACCTAATAAGCTACAGTTTTCATTCGAAGAAAAAGAAATATTGTCGATTTTTTTTCAGAAACACGATTATCCAATTCGAATAAAAAACTTCATAATTTTTACAGTCATACCGTAGAAAGAGTTACTACTGTATAGAATATCCGAGAATTTATATATATATATTATCAATTCTATACATAATATAGATTTAGAAGAAAAGGGACAAGTTTTCATGACGACACCTCAGTGACACGGCGGGCAAGTAGCTCTGACGCAAGCGTCGTGGGTTTGATTCCCGATGCGAAAAATACATTAGATATACATTAAAAAGAAAGAAGAAGAAGTATTTCTAGTAATTTTTTTTTAATAGTTTGACATTTGTTTTTACATTTTTAAGTCTGCTTTTCACCTTTGTAATTGTCCTAAGTCCGATATTTTGACTTGGGTCCAGCAGGTTAAGTGGATTTTTACCGAAAACAGCAGATTTTTACCACTTCTTTTTTCAATTACATCAACCGAATTTCAAAAAGTCATGAAACAAGTGTTGTAGGTACCTATTTGAACTGACCCTTTTCGGGTTAGAACTTAGAATACATTTTCTGAAGTTCATAAACAAGGCTGCTCAACTAGGATATCTTATAAAGAGCATGCCCCATTACTCCTCAGCCTGGTTCAGGCGTGTTCGCTTCTACGGACTTCGGCGTGGGGGGTAACGGAGGGACCGTGTCTCCTTGCAGCTCTGTTAGGGCACAGCGCACTGCAGAGAGCATCTCAGGAGTGGATTTGCGGCCTCTCGGCGCGTGCGGACGATGCGGCCGTGATACGCGCTCGGTTGTTCCTGTAGACTCTGCAAGATAGTTTTTTTTGAACGGATGATTAGATAGTTAGTACTCTTTATTTAGTGTGCAGTCAAATGGTGCAACATGTGCAAGGGGTCTTTTAAACAAGTATTTGTTTACTTAACATCAAAACCTTAGATATAATAGATTTTAAGATATTGATTTTCACAATGGGCCGGTCTTTTCGCCCATTAGTCTGTGGTTTAACATGAACTATTTCCCGTTATAGTATTGAAAGTTTCGGGGCGTAACTTGCATAAGAAAGCTTAACAGATCCAATAGCTGGCAGGTTAGCCACTTTAACTGTTTATAAAGCATTTAGAACAGAGTAACTCCGTGCTTCGAAATCGTTAAATGATGTCGGATGCCTAAAACCTAACACCATACGATAACGTCATCATCATCCTAAAATTACAGCTCCAACCGGAGTCCACAACAAACAACCATCAACCATGATCTATACCAACATTGGTTATGGCACTCGAACCCATTACTATTTATTCGCTGCCAGCTTATCAATCAAAGAGATTTTATAAAAAAAAAACAATGCTGGACATTTTTCGCATTTCGGGATTTGGGTGTTTTTTATTATACGTAAAAAACACCCAAATCCCGAGATAAATATTTGCAGATACAAACATTTGTCCCGCGGCGGGAATCAAACCCGCAACCTTCTGCGCCTCAGGTGGGCCTTCGCCCACCGCGCCACAGAGGTCGTCAATAATTGAAGAACTGACAGGAACAGCTATTACTCACAATAATTTCATGATCATTCATTCTTTGCCTCAGATCTACTCTTGGGGTCTGCTGCACCACTGGCTGACAAAGCTGAACTAAAAAATCATTCTAATAACCGATTCCTGGCCATTGACATCCCAGGTGTATGAAAAAAAACAAACATGCTGCATGACTGATGGACATTCATACTCAGTGCGTAGATATTTGAGAATACCAAGTAGGGTGTAGTCAGAGACACGCCCAAACATAACATTTGGCACGTGCCCGTTTCGCAAGTAGTTAGCATACCACGTGACAGGTTACAAGCCCCATCACATTTTTAGAATAATAAATAATTCTGGACATTTTTCACACAGCATCATCTAGCCCCAAACTAAGCAGAGCTTGTATTATGGGAACTACATGACTGATATACTACTTATATACATATTTTTTTTGTAAATACATACATATTATACATAGAAAACACCCAGACCCGAGACAAATATTTGCAGATACAAACATATGTCCCGAGGCGGACATATGTTTGTATGTTTTAGAAGGCCTCAAAGGGCCTTAGTTAAAAAATCTGAACTGACGGCCTCTAAACTGAGTTGTAAACTGACAGCCTGGCTGAAAAATAGCGGTAAAATATCTAAAACTTAGTGTGTAGCTAATAACACTAATGTTGTTTCATCAGGCATCAGTGTTAATTTCACGGCTGGCATATGCGTTGGCATCCTAGTACTCTATGACTAGACACTGTGGACCCAATGCGTAGCTGCTAGTTGTTTTTCATTTCATTTATTCATATCCTTTGACACATTGCGCATTCTTGGACAAACTAATCAGGTAGTGGTGAGACAGACTCTTTGAATAGTTTCCAAGTATCGAATCTACTCACCTACAATAGCTGAATACATACGGTTGACTCGAGGCCTGTCCCTATCAGTATCCTCCAGTTTCTCACAACATGTGCAGAAGTAGCAGGGGATGCCCGGCACCCCACAGCAAAGGGCACCCCAGAGCCATCGGTTCAGGGTGGAAGCCACTCTAGACCAAGCGCTGGGCCCGTGGGGATGGTCATAAACGAAATCCCGATTCATCACACCCGGAGCTACATGATTTTGACGTCTGACAGTGACATTTTGTCAGATGGTTCGTTTTTATTTTAGGCATATTCAGTTCCTAATTGTGTGAGTTTTGTTTTATATTTTGTATAAAACCTTGTATAGTACTACCATAAAAGTTATAATAATAATGAGTTTCTGAAATCTTCAGAAATGGGAAATTAGGGGCGTTTAAAACTCTATGCTCTTCCAAATTGTACATGAACCGCTCCTCTGGTGATAGCTAGTGCAGTTTGAGTACAATTTGGAAATATATCGTTTTAAATGTCCTTAGTTTCCGATTTCCGAAGCCCATAACTTTTATGGTAGTAGATACAATTGTATATATAATGATTATAATTAATATTATAATGAACACACCTAGGTACCTATAACAATAGAAGTAACTTCTCAATTATACTCGGCAAATATTCATGAAGAATTTACAGGTTTCAAAAAAAATATGTTTACGAGTACTAAACGAAATGCCTTCAACATGCTTACAAATTCAACAGCCAATGTAACAGCTACCCGTCTTGTACTCTACCGTAAGCCTGTCTTTTCAAGGATACCAATATTATAATATATCAAATTAATCGTTCATATAATACCTGTTAAAATAATAATCATCATGTTAACATAAATAAACGTCTAAAGGCAATTAATAAACGGAATCCTAGTCACGCTCGCGAGTTTCCTACATCCACCTTCTCAATAATCGACAATGCCGTGTCTAAGTTATCATTACGTCATGGACGCGGTAACCGCCTGCGCCTGAGCGAATCACGAAGACCATGTAATGACAACAAATTCAATTATCAAGGAAAAAACATACCTTCCTAAACCGTACTCAAAATCATTGATACCTAGCCACTGCTTAAGTAAGCACGTCAGCTTTTAAGAATTAAAAATGAATTTGCGGTTTCATATTTTTTGCGGTCAGATTCTTTGGCTGGTATCGGTTCTGAAAGGAAAGTCCTTGCAAGGGGTCCCGGGATACGGTCGCAATCTGATCATCAAGGCTCTGCCGGCAGTGGAGGACTATCAGAGCAACCTCTACGAAGTTTATATGCAGCCTTACCTCTATGTGAGTATTTTTTTATTCATTTTAAGTGAGTGCAAGAAATTGAGAAGCATTCAATAGTTTTTGTTACTGTCCCGAGTTTGTTGAACTTGGGTGATCGATTCTTTATCTACTTGCTACTGAAATTCGGTGATACAAAGATAATATTGTTATTTTTTAAGTTTTGGTATGGGAAAAGAAATACCAATTTTGCTGGAAATGAATATTAACCAACAAAGATTCGTTTGAAATCTGAAATAAAAAAGTGGTGATGGGATGATGAAGGTTCGGACGTAAATTATTAATTTTATTTTTAGGATCTCGGTCAATCTGTGTATCCAATATCCGCCGGAAGCCGCGCTGAAAAACAGATCGACTTGTCCTTTGTAAGTTATTATGAAAATATTTGCTCATAAACTCATAATTAAACACATTTCATAAGGTATCACTCGTTTCAAAGACTCAGACGATTCATTTAATAAATATGATAAGCAAAACATTTTCAAAACAACAAAATAAATGGAAGAAGTTTCCAAGTTCGCGTGATCAAAAAACGTTGATTCTCGAGGCATTTTAAACAGGTCGATAGCTTTGATATTTTCTTATACGAAATGACAAACACAAGAATGAAGATATTTGAATCCTTCATAAACCTTCCTTATTCATCGATTCGGACACAAACGATCCTTTCAAATGTTATCCATAAAATATTTCTCAGTCATGAAGTCACAAGCTTAAAACCTCACCACGATGGGTTAGGGACTATGATTACCATTTGTGATTGCCAACATCTCCGTTTAACTCTTGCCAGTTTGTGTTAATATTTTTTAGCGACAAAAAAAGACAAAAATCTTTGCTGTGACAAGCTACGGATTAAAGCACCTTATTTTAATTGTCATAATATCCTGCGCACGTCTTCGCGTGCCAATAATGGCTTGTAACGAGCAATGCCAAGTTGTGTCAAGGCTACCATGGAAGCAAAACGTATGAACTAAAATTACTTATAAACTATACTTAGTTAACTTACATTTTCTTAATTTCGTCTAGTACTGTAGTACTGTAGTATCTTATATGATTTATGGGACCGACAATGTTGTAGTCCATTTTATGATTATTATAGGTGCTGGTGCATTTTTTTTTGGTTGTCTATATTTTACCTCTACCTCATTGGTAGAGCTCATAGGATATCATTACATAGATAATATTACAATAGTATAGTATGACTAGCTTCTGCCCACGGCTTCGCCTGCGTGGTACCCGGATAAAAAGCAGCATATGTGTTATTCTAATTTATAAGCTATATTACTGTAAAGTTTCATTAAAATCCGTTAAGTAGTTTTTGCGTGAAAGAGTAACAAACATCCATCCTCACAAAATTTCGCGTTTATAATATTAGTAGGATAAGATAATAGCTGTGTTTATGATAAACCTTTTAATAATGTGTATAGGCATACGCAACGTCTATTTTAAGTATGTATTAAAAATTACCATCTTAACAGTCCATTTGCAACATATATTATCAGGAATTGCAGGTTTTTACGATGTCCGACTATGCAAATATACAAACCAAATAAATATTTTCCTTCGTGCTTCGTGCGAAATAAAATGAACACTTTGAATATGAAGTATACGTAATACCTACTTAAATTAGTACCTACCCTCGTTAGGTAGTCATTGTAAGTATTCTATTTATATATATTATAATATATTTTCGGCAACCACTCATTTTTTATAAGCTCCATTTATGTCAATCATGAACTGATCAGGCAATCAAGCTAAATGAAACTGACAGGTAGATACGATGTATCGCTTCCTCATGCCTGGATCACGAACAAACTTACAAAAACCTTACTAAACGAGTTTTTTATAACTAAGTAGAATAGCTCCAAAATGCTTAGATTATAATCGTCTATCGTAAAAATATTTAATGTTACTCCTTGTGCATTGTTTAAATACATTAATTACATTGACCTTGCTGCTTACATTGATCTTAATTTATGCAAGGATTTTTAATACATCATTTTTCGTTTACCTATTACCGTACAAAAACAAATTACTTACTTCCAAAAAGTAGGTTTAAATGATTTTCATACGAAAGGTTACAAGGCTACGTAATCGTAAAATGAAACACCTAGCTACGCTTTGCATAGTCCTTAGACAGATGAAATCAATAGGAAAGACTTCAACGCGCACCTTGCTACGTCCTGTGTAGCCCATCGAGTGATAAAATCCATACGAAAGACTTCAACGCGCATTAGCTACGTCCTGTGTAGCCCATAGAGGGATGAAATCCATACGAAAGACTTCAACGCGCATTAGCTACGTCCTGTGTAGCCCATAGAGGGTTTGAAATACATACGAAAGACTTCAACGCGCACCTTGCTGCGTCCTGTGTAGCCCATAGAGGGATGAAATTCATACGAAAGACTTCAACGCGCACCTTGCTGCGTCCTGTGTAGCCCATATAGGGATGAAATCCATACGAAAGACTTCAACGCGCATTAGCTACGTCCTGTGTAGCCCACAGATGGATGAAATCCTTACGAAAGGCTTCAACGCGCACCTTGCTAAGTTTTGTGTAGCCCATAGAGGAATGAAATGCTACCTGCAAAATATTTCATCTTGCCTCTCGCTACGCAAGTACTGCTCAATCCTTACTGGATGAATATACATACGTACTTTCAAAAAAATTCTACGCACCTATCGCTACTACGGTACATACCATGTCATCCTCTATCTATAGGTACATTTTTAATCGTTGAACTTTAGATAGGTACTATTTACCTAACTGATAACAACCAATCATCACGAACTTACTACCATTGCTTAAAATTCGCTTAATTCTATCATACCATCACCACTATGTTATAAAACTTATAAAGTGAATAACCCCAGAAAACATTCAACAACATCACAAGAAAATAAAGTAGGCTGTTTTACAAACTTACTATTCCCAGGCGCAAAGATCGGCCCCGGGCCTCCAAGCCGTGGTCCACCTCATAGCGGATGAGGAGTCAGGCGTGGCCGGCGACCTGGTGTTCACGCAGATAGTCCCAAATGGTCCCGTTAGCATCGAGGGCAACATCACAGGCCTAGCGGCTGGACTTCATGGTGTTCACGTTCATCAAGCTGGTGCTATCAAGGACAACTGCAAAGATATTGGACCACATTTCATTGCTTACTATGTAAGTAAGACGGAGGACTTTTATTTGAGGCCTACTCTAACTCTTTGGGGCAGCCCGAAGCGTAACATGACGAACGATCCAGGGCGGTGACCCAGCAACGTTATAAGATCCATCCTACTTTTATTATAATATCTGTGTTCAGACGTTCCACAACCTTCATTCCTTTAGTAAGAGTGGCCTAACCATGAGGTCTTGCAGCGATTCAGTTTAGGCAAAAGTGTCACTTTCTGCTTTGCGATTGAAGACGCTATAGCGTTGTAAAAGCTTTGTCATTCGCAAAGCGGGATTTGACATCTTTGCCTGAATTGAATCGCAATAAGAGTTGATGGTTAGGCCTCAGTTCTGGTTTGATTTGACATTTATACCTACAAAAAATAAGGTTCTGTACCTATTGGTGTCGTGGTCGCCTTGACGCAATCACAGATACAAGTACGCAATGAACCGATTACGTCGTAAAAATATCAGGAAATCTCATGGAGGCAACTCAAGATCGTATTCCGTGGCCGTGGCTTTCCAGGGGGTGGGATGTGTTCCGCAGTGGATTTTATTTCTCATTTGATATAATTAGGTAGATGTAAATGGAAAAAATCGGACTAACGCATAAAAATTTTATTATAGGACTACGGTACGAGAAACCTGCCACCTATCGACAATGGTTTGAACTAGCTACACAATGCCTGAACTGAAGAAATCTGACGAACTACAGAGTTCACTGTACTTTTCAAGAATCTGATTAAATATAGCTCTACTAGATGGCGCTGCCAATGTGAATATGACTAGTTGTTACCTTTTCCAGGGACGCCACGGAGGACCTAGGGACCACGTCCGCCACGTCGGGGACCTTGGGAACATTAAAGCGGAAGAGGGCGCTCCGATCACCGTAAAGATCATCGATCACTTAATTTCGCTGACGGGACCTAGGTCTATCGTCGGCCGCTCGTTCGCTATCTCCAAAGGTGAAGATGACTATGGCAGGTCAAGTACGGAAGACAGTGCTCTGACTGGAACTTCGGGACCCACTGTTGCTTGTGGAATAATCGGATACTTGAACTAAAAAGGGCTTTTTCCAATAATGTTCCAAGTTTATGTATTTTAAGTACCTATTGTATTTTTTTACTATAAATTTTCTTGTAGTTATTGTTTTTAGATTAATTGTTTAATTTACTTACCATGCAACTCCCTAAATGTAGGAAACACTTCTAGAATGTGTAGGTAGTTTGTAGGTGAATCTGTTTTATCGGCTTTTCGCAGAGTATTTGTCCGATTACTCAACGACTTACCTATCTATCAACATTCAAAAAGATAGATATGTTGAAAATCACCTAGTATGCCGTTGGTTTGACAAACAAGATAGCACATATCATGCTGCACTTTAATTTGTGAATATACTGATCCTTGGACCAAAACTAATCCACTTAAAATCCCAGTTAAATCCCATGATTGATTCAGTAGGGTTTTAACGATTTTGATATTTTCAATCAGCTTTCAAACTCATGTTTGATACTTTCACCAGTTTGGCTTGATCTCAGTGAAAAGATACAAGCATTTTGTACATTCACCGAACAAATGAATATTCAATGACATTCTTCTTTTCACGTAGGTATGCCTGTGTATGTGTTGAATAACAGAATGATCCGCTGAACACAAGCAGTAATTGAGGAAGATGTTCTAAATTCCAAGATTTATTGAACGAAATAAGTTTCTGCTGCTTTATAATCAATAAGGAATGTGTTTAAGTAATCAGTTACCTACTAAAATACTTAAAAATTATATGATGTTACAGACTCACTAGGAATGCTAAATGATTCAATGATCAGAAGATTAGTATATTTACTAAAATTTGTAGATGACTACATATTTCAAAATCTGTTTAGATTTTGACTCAAGTTATTACTATGAAGCTTAAATGAAATATTAGATTCAAGTTATAAACGGATTTATTTCATGTATAAAAAAAATCTTCTCATCAAAATGTAAACATACAACTAGATGGGAAGAGCACCACATAAAAAATGTTAAAATAAACTTTAAAAAAATCTGTCCTTGTGATGTTATTCTTATAGCTAGTTGTGCCTAAACCGAGATAATAAATAACATTTTCATTGAGTGGGACGGCGTTTAAGTCTTTTCCGAAAAAAAATCTAAACAATAATCACGACAAAGAGCGAACGTCCGCTCCACTCAAAATAATAAACTGCCCCAACTCCGACGCAGACAAGTGAATTTTATTGTGAAACTGGGGCAGGGTTTGTGAAGTTGGTTTATTGAAGGCCGATGGAAGCGATGAGGCTCTCCACTTTAGCGATGTAGGCCTTCTGTGCGTCTTCTTTGGAGGTTCCCTTCTTCTTGGACCACGACTCGAACTTGGCCTTGCCCTTAAGGTCTAGCATACCGGGCTTGTCTGAAAGAATTAGTAAATAGTTTACATGGTGAATCTACTCAGGCAGCTATGGTTGGGTATTTCCCAATTCAAAACGCTGTATGTTAATTGACATGGGTGGAATTAAAAAAAGACCTCGCGTAAGTTTGACATTCGTTTGTTATTTGCACCATTACGCAAATAAAGACTTTGCACCTGAGAATAATTTACAGAACTTTATCATGTGTGGTGGGTAATTTATTCAAGTGGACTTTAAGTCACCATTTTGGAGTTTGTTCCGTGTAATAATAACGGATTATTGAATGTAGCAGCAATATTATAACTCTACTCTAGCGAAATAGAAGTAGATATGAATTTCTCATAAATGACTAAATGTATTGTGAAATATGCATCAGAATCACTTTGGGACCATTGCGGTTCTGGCAATCGCCGGTTGTTTCATGTTCTTAGCCCTAGTAGCACGTCGAATAGTGTCAAGACTAAAATTAAGATTCCACAATGTCGCTAGAAGTTGTATCGCCGATTTAACAATATCACTGCGACGCACAGACCATTAGAAATGAAAAAAAAATACGAGATCACTGAAGCATTGTGGAATTACATTTGATAAGATTCAAAGTTAAAGTCAATAGGGTTTTATTCATTAAACAAGGAGCATAATTATATGGAAACGTCAGCTTAAACACTACGTAAATTCATAATTTTTTAATGAAAATAAATTAACGCCGATTCAACCTTGCCTAGAAGAATCAGGCAACAAACTGCTTGTTTCTTTTTTGATGATCCTTCATTTAGCTAGGTATATTGTGGTGCCAATCCAAATGGTCAGATGCCTCACTACACATGCGTAGTATCTATGGTTACTTGGAGAGATCTAAGCAAATAAAATATTTGCATACAGGGTTGCCATTCGTCCGGATTTCCCCGGATTTGTCCTAGTTTAGACGGCGTCCGGGAAGCGTGCGGCCGGGTTTTCTTTTGTAGTCCGGATTTAGGCAGCTAAAACGTCTACCGAAAATAAGTCATTTTTTATTTTACTGAATAACTTTAAAAACACTTGACATGTCCGGGTTTAAAGCTCCAAAGTCCGGGGTTTTCACACTTCTTGTCCCGGTTGGCAGATTTTAGAGATGGCAACCCTATTTGCATACAACTATTTTGCAGAAAATGGTTTTGAAATAAATGTTCCATGCTAACAATAGCTCGAGACGTGAACCTGGGTCTACGGGTCAAGGATATGTTTGCGTTAGTTATCGTCATTAACACACTTTAACCGTAAATGAAGACACTGACGCAGGTTAATAGCGGAGACTATAGGCTAGATGGCAAGGCGATTTCTCAATATCATGTCATGATCAGACATTATTATTTCATGCATAATCTAAATAAATCAAGGGTCGATGCCTACCTAGACTCAACCTCACTTTTTTTTGTTATTAACTTAGCCAACAAAATGTTCTACTAGGGTTAGTGTCGTGAAAGATTTTTGTACCACAACAAACATTAGACTGAAAGTACGACCATTTACAGTTCATGCAAACGTATGTCCCGCCGTATGGAAGTCGAATCTCGGTTACTCGTCCTTGACAGAAGTCGTTAAGGGCGAGTAACCGAGATTAGAGTGATTCCTAAAATAATCTTATCATAATTTCCTTGACTTTTATCCCATGTTACGTGAGATAGGAACAAGTTTTCCTCGTCTTCTCTCCTCTATCAGCCATGAACACAGTACTCACTCCTTTCTTATACATAATTATCATCTTTCACACATGTTCTTCGGTCTACCTCTGCTCAGTATATCCATCCACATTCTTGAAATAACCTAGACCTAAGCTTTTCTATAGTAAAACAGTTAGTTCAGCCAACTTCTGGACGGCTAAGAACCATCGTACGACAAAATTATTGTCAAAGCCTCAGTTCTGGTGGGGCACGTTTTAGTTTAATGCAAGAATGGGTACGTACGTTGAGTTTGTGATGACACCCAAGTAATGTTATGTTTGGCCAATTTGAACCAGACTAGGGCCCCGTTGGCCAATTAATTTTGTTAAAGCGGCGGATGTGCAAGGAGCGGTGTGTCATGTCATTGATTCGTGTACCCTCGTTTCGCACTGCGAAACATGGCTTGTGCGAAACAAGGGTACACGAAAACTGCAATATCTTGTAACTCACATTGAGTCTGGAACCCGAAAGGTGAAAAGAACGCAATGCGTAACTGAGCTAGGAACGTAGACCAGTGTTCTTTTTCAGTTTCCATAGACGTCTATTTTTGGCGTTATATAGTATGTGGTCCGTTGAAAGATGGCCTCTATCATGAAGCGAATAATGATACTTTGCACCATTCAAGGACACAAAAAAATGGAGTGAACGGTTTCATTTTACGGTGGCAAAACACGTAGGTAAGCCAGGAAAATAACCAACAAAATCAAATACTACTTGGGTAAGTTTTAAAAAGTTGTTTCCTAAGGTCTTAAAATATCCGAAGGCGTAATTTATTTATGGTATCAATTTGTATATACTTAAAGGTAAAAGGCGCCTCGAGAACGCTAAAAGACTTTTCGAAAAATATGTTCATATATTGTATATGTACCTGCTTAAAGGTAAAAAGCGCCTCGAGAACGCTAAAAGACTTTTCGAAAAATATGTTCATATAGTTTTTGGCCGATTTAGACCATTATAACACCAGACAAGCAATACGCTTATATTTAGACCTCTGTTACTAAGCAGAATATAACGCCTATCATCACTTATAATCGAGTAAATAATTTAAAAGCTTTTACTTTATTGGTTATATAAATAAAAAATATACTTCTGTAAAATTAATACATTTCCCGTTTCAATACTTATCGCCTCCACCAATGCTGTAATCGCAAAATGTATTTTTTATCATGCAACGAAACATCGCCACCTAATCACAGTCAAAGTCCATTTCACGCAAGTTTGCTAAACGTACCTACGATTATTCGACAAGCCGTAAAAACCACGTGAGAACTAATAAGGTTTCATTATTCGTCATTTTATTTTATTATTAGTCATTTTAGGGAAATATGTCATACTTTGAGATGTGTATTATATATTTATGTGGATGGATAGAATTCGAGCTGTAGCGAACCGTATGTATTCGTTACTGAGTAACGGATACATCGTCTGACTCGACATACAAAAACGTTACCAAAAAACAATTCGTTACTCGCATTTGTTGTATAGATGTCAGTTTGATACAAAGTACGAACAAAGTCAAACGACACTACTGGATGCGATGCTTCATGCTAGTGCTTGGTTTGTATCAAAAGTAACGAGTAACGAAACTATAGTAACGAGTGCTGATTGTTTTAGTAACGAATACATACGAGTTCATAATTTCTCGCTAATTTTACTGCTCTAGATAGAAGATTAGACGTGGGTCAAATAAAAAAAGGATGCATTGTAAGAAAGATGACATTGGCTACTAGGAGCAAGATAACGGTTGATACAGGAGAGGGAAAAAAGAGAGCATGTTGTGTCGACCCCACGTAATGTGGAATAAGGGCAGTAGATGATGATTGTTACACGCCATTTTTTAATAAATTCTACTTCTGTATGTATAAATCTAACAACCTATTAGGCGCACCGATTTCCCGGTGTTAAATTAGCAAGGTGATAAAACCCTTTACTTGAAATCAAACTAGCAAGAATATGTGCAAGGTGGATCAATCCTTATTTTTATTTTTTTATTCCTTCGTGTCTTTGTACCTATATTTCGTTCTAGGAGATTTCTTTTTGCTTTGAGCTAGGCTCTTATAGGAGTGTTTGCATGTCGGAACCAATTATTGACTCAACGTTCTACGATTAGCATCACTGACCGACAGTAGGTATATATAGGTAACTGATGAACATAGACAAATAACAGGTAGGTACAAAAATATTTTTTATCAGTTTTGAATAGGTTCCACTTAAATGACGAAGTGTGTTTATTCAGTGATTAAAATGCCTGACTTTTTGATAAAAATACGCCGATAACGTTTTAATTTAATTTTATCGATGTGATGATCGACTTATATAGGAATTATAAGGAATTATAGCTAGATTCTTCGTATGGTATCTAAAATTACGTGGAATAACTTGAAATGATAATTAAAACATACAGTCAACTTCTACACTAGGGCTTGTTATCGATTATCTGTAAGAGCCCGGTCAGACTGACGCATGACTCTCGGTGGCGTTTGGAACATAATAAAGAACAATAATATAGAACATAATAAAGACGCATTGAAATGATAGTGCAATATAAAGCACTGCCGTTTCAAGACCCACTCGATTTGCAGGTTTATGAACCTACAAATCAGTCCTTACTTCTTTGAACTTTTTTAGTAAAAAACATGAAGGATATCCTCGGATCTATTGGGTACTCAAC
This sequence comes from Perizoma flavofasciatum, assembly GCA_958496245.1. Lineage (NCBI taxonomy): Eukaryota > Metazoa > Arthropoda > Insecta > Lepidoptera > Geometridae > Perizoma > Perizoma flavofasciatum. The sequence goes on along the minus strand of OY292425.1, from coordinate 1,909,967 downwards.
CCAATATCAATAGAACAAAATCTTTCCTTAATTTGGCATGCCATGCCATGTTTTACATTCCACATGACAGGCTACAAGTCCATCCTTATCGGAACACTAAACGATGGCACATAACACGAAGTAATATTTTGTTCTAGGGCATATCGGTTTTCAAAACTACTTTTAAATTAGCAAAATAAATAGTAAGTTAGTCAACCACGGAAGAAGATTATTGATTATCATCAAGCATTTTTTTCGAATCCTCCCACATGATTGTTTCCATCGTCCTAAAGACTTGTAGCAATAAAACATACCCGAAATCATCCTTGAAGGACCGCGTTCCAATCCGATAAGCAGTTTCGGATATAAATAGTCAGCAAAATAACCTCTTACGGCATTTGTCGTAAAAGATGTGGCGGGTAATAACAGTGATGGACGGTACTCACTGGCGGGGTCAGCATCGCCGACGGTGGCCTGCTTGAAGAGTCCGTACAGCTCCAAAAGGTCGTTGTCGCTGGGCAGGGACTTCAGCTTCTTCACGTTAGCGGCGGCGGTGTCGAATTGCTGAGGGTAGTACAGGCACATTAATTAATTTCATTCGTTCATTCATTCATAATATAATTATATCAAAACGTTGTCAGGGACCACTACTAATCCAGATGTTCATCATCTATGAATATATTCCTTTGTTTTTTAGGTAAACCTAAAGCCTAAGCTCACGTGGTATCACAGGGTGTGGCTTCAGCTGCTTGGAGCCACTAAAGAAGAGATTGTGGCGGTTAATAGCACGGAACACCCCACATGACATCAAGACATGCAGACCTGGAACAATGTCTGTGTGCAGATCATTCAGATCATGCAAACAAACCCTCCGTAGACCAAGACACGTTCTTGGTGACCCCGATGACCCCATCAGCACCGCTAACGCGGTGGTGACGTCATCAAGTCCCGACAGAGCAAACACTCCACAGATACTACGAGCCCGCCGGCGGGCTCGACGAGTCCCCACTTCCGCCTACTCACGGTACAGATATGTACCGGGGCGTTTCTCTCCTATTCCACCCCCTCTGGCAACGGCCCAAGCCGAGGTCCGTACCTAAGTGGTGCCCTTGTGCTAGTTGCCCCATCCTAACTTTTTACAGGCTGAGCGCCTTCTGCGCTCGCCGTAGTCCGGTGACGCTGACCAAGGCCATCTGCGGCCCTGCAGCATTAAAGTCCATTCAGAAACTAAAAAGATCATGCAAACATTTGTCCCGCAGCGGGAATCGAACCCGCACCTCTGCGTCTTAGCCGGCTACTCGCCCACTGAGCCATCTGAGGTCATCTGAATTATGAAAGTGGAAGAAAAATGAATGAAAATTGTGAAAGATGACATCGGTAAAATAGACATAATTCTCTTCTTTCCCATATCTTTTAAAAATAATTAATTATTTCAGGAATCATGGATTGTGTGTGTTAATGTTTGTTTCAGTGTGTGTGAAAAGAATTCATAAATATGCATTCAACATCAACCACTGTGTCACATACTACGGTCAATGACAGTCAAGGTCAGTACCTACTACCTTCAAATTTTGGAGGTTACATAAAAAACTCAGTTTATTATGCTAGGTACTGGCAATAATAGGTATAGGCTCTCTGTTTCATTTCATTTGAATTTAACAAAAATTATATAAGGATATTTACCATGATTTGTGAGTTTGAATGTTTCCCGATATTTCGGCACAGTTGCATGTACAATGATCATGGGAGGAACATTTTGGATATTTTTAGGTTTACCATTTTTTAGTAAAAATTATGTTCAAAACCATGATAGTTTCAAAAGTTTAATTTAACAATGTTATTTATTTGGAATTAACCATGTCTCTGCTCATCAATTTTTATTACCGGACAGATTGGATGTAATAATTGCAGAAATTATTTCTACTGAAAGATTTTTATGTGTAACCTCATTAAAATTGTTTAAGCATTTTTTTTATTTTAATTTAGGTAGGTAAGTTACCTATACATTCCTACCTAAGACTTAAAAAAAAATGACAAAATAGAAATATCACCAAACAACACTATAATAGCCATACTTACCTACCTGCATTATTAGCTTTATTAACGGGTACATATATACTTAACTAATAATTAAGAATTATATATCTCTACTTATATAACTATACATATAGTGCATATGTAACTACCTATATTATGTATTTAAATATGATATAACTCACCTCCTGGAGAGACATGGTGAATCAGCAAAGTTCCTAAAACAAAACAGTTAGATTAAAAAACCACTCAACAAAGCTCATAGAATCTACTTAATGAAACCACTGAAGTTACAAGAAATGTGGCTGGCTATTGAAGCCGAATAACTGTATTGATGCATGAATGATAATGACCAGTGACCGCTACATGGCTTATGAAAAGAACTTTAACTAGAGGTAAGTACCACACCTCTTACTAGAATCTTATTCGCATTTTACACAAATAAAAATCAGGTAGACTCGAAAAATTGGAAGCTAAGATAAAACGAGAGAGGACTTACTGAAACAGCGGTGGACACGGGCGGCTAGGCAACTGCTGGATAGGAACTGACTGACTGGACGGCGGGATTAGGCGATTGACCGACCGAGCTCGACGCGACGCGGAGGAAAGCAAACAGGTTATCAGTATCACATAACAGACTTTATCGCGATTCGCGAGTTTCACGCTAGAGACGGACCACGCTGCTTGGCTCGGATACCCGGTAGCGATGGGCGTTGAATAAATGAACTAGTAGAATCAACCGTTTACGTTGAATCTACGTATCGACGGTTCACTGTCACTCATTCAACTAGTTGAAATCGTAGACGGCTAAACTGAGATTCCACAACGTTCATATCGACGGTCAACGCGACGAAACGATGCGTGAACGTAGACGATATTAACCGTCTACGTTCACGCAGTTGAATCATTAGTGGTGGGTCCTCAGCACTTGTGGCACCACAATTGTAGCTACACACTTCCTCGAAACGAGGCCTCACTCTTTTCGTTTGGACGAGCTACCACACCACACCAACACAGTTGCACAATCGTGCTAGGCGCGAGGCGCGAGGCTCGAGCCGAGCCGCGAGGAAAGATCGTGTTGGCTCGCACATCGCTGTGCATGCGTGCAAAAGTGAGGAAGGTGAGGTGTCGTTCGGCTCGCGAGCTATAGCGTGTTGTGGTTGTGTGCGAGCGAGTTATGTGATGAATGTATGTATCTGCATTATCGGTCGGTCGACCGCTCTCTCGAGTGAAGGATTTCGTTGGTGTGTGGTGTAGTGTGGACTGTGGTGACAGTTCGATACCTATCGTATCGATCGAGTGTTGTTGAGTAGGTAGGTACCTAGTCGGCCTTACTCGACCGACACGTTCCGTGCTGTTCAATTCCACGCCATGTGTATTTGCATGTATCTACATTGTGTGTGTGTGTGTATGTGTATTTTGGTAAAATTATTCAAATTAGGTACATACCTATTAAAATTATTATGTTAGAGAAAATTGTGTCAACAAAAACTAGGTACCTACTACCTACTAGGTTGATTTTGATCTAACAATAAGAACTTACATATAAATATTACGCTTACCTTGGTACCTACTTAATATTCCAAAACGGTTCAGCCGTTCATTACCAAAATTCTTAAAACAATCATTCAAAACTGACTGATAGATACCGGCTTAGTAGGTACCTACCTACCTCTTACCTAAAGTAAGAAACATTAATTAATTGGATCGTTAAATATAGATAGTTGAATAGGTATATAGCTGTCTTGTCTATTTGCACCATTCCTAGTTGACTGTGGCTTGTAGATTACTTACTATTTTCTAACAAACATTGTGATACCTAACCAACCTACCTATTTTCGCATTGTTATGAAAAGAGATCATTCTATGGCCAATTGCTCCATTAATTTTCATACAAGAATGTTTCTGCCTCTTCCTCAATACAAAAGTGACCACACAACACAATTGTGTAGAGTAGAGTAGGTACATGCTCGCCGGCACACAACACGTGCAGCATGCCGCCTCGCACATAGCACTCCAGTCCATTACCACACCACACAACACGCACGGTGCACACTGTGTTCCCAAAACTGCCTCACACAACTACGTTCAGAAACTGCCTCGCTGCCTCGCCTCAATTGTGGTACCACAGTGGTGGCTCAGTTGTAAAACTGAGCCCCTCGCACGATCCTCGTTTTCAAACAGACTAGAATCAACCGTTTACGTTGAATCAACGCATCGACGATTCACAACTAGTTAAAATCGTAGACTGCTAAACTGACGCGACGAGACGATGCGTTCACACGTTCATAGACGAGTTTATAATGAAACTGGAAAAGTATGAAGTGAAGTTTTTTATTGCAAATAAATATATATTATATTATACATATATTTTATTTATTTTGAGAAATAAATTGCCTATCTATAAATCGTTTGCAACTGTTTTTAGATAGCTAGCTTTTTGATCTGTATTTGAATAAAATGTAAGTATTTTTTTATTTTATTTTTTCAATTAGGCTCGCATGAAAAGTTAATAGGAAGTTTTAGGTTTTACGGCACATAAATTCTTCGAAATTTATTAAATTTCAAAGAAACATGGTAATAGGATTCTAGTATTTAAGTTACGGTCGAGCTACATCAGATAATCACCCGGTAGATACGAATAGGTAGACATCGTCGCGAAGTTTAGATAGTTCGTCAAAATAACGAAGTTGAAACATCGACTAGTCGACGAATTCAACTAGTTGATGGACTAGTTGATAAGCGAAATTTAACGGTTTCGTTTCGTTTACGATAATTACGTCGACGACCCATCGCTAGTCTGTACATTCAACTTCTCACAGACTTGCTAGGGATGCTAACGCATGTTCCTTTCATTTTAGAACTTAAATAATTTCGTTTGGTAAGTGGCTATTTCCATCGTCCCCGTCTCCGAGTATAGATAGGATCCCCATTGCTAGCCAGAGACAGAGAGACAAACTAACTGACGCGATCGTAACAAACCACTACGTTAAGCTAAAATGCACAAGCAACAATAGGGATATTTTATACAAGCCATTATCAACAAGTGAAGTGATAGAGGTATTTGTGTCACTGTCAATAATGTCAACTACCACCCACAGACTATATAGTTAGGGATAACCTCATTGTTCTGCAGGGATAACCAACCGCTAACCGCGGTGTGAGAGAGAATCCAGAACCGTAAAATCTCTGCGGTGCGATATATGGAAAAGCGTGCTGCAATTTATTTACCTAAAATTAAAATAACCTATTAACTAGTCATTGAATTGTGATCTTGTGTGTCTCTAGGTTCACCTAGAGATTAAGAATACGTTCTTTGTCTACTTGGGAATCTTATATTATTATGGCATTAAAAATAATTAGAAACTAAGTACTAAATAACTCCTGTTCTATTCTGTGCACTGCTAGTGAAATAGCCCATCCGTAAAATGTATGTAGTGTAAGTTTTTATAAATTAGTAATAAGGTCTCAAAATTTTGTAAAGAATATCGAGTTAATAACTAATTATTGTAGGTATTTTAAAATCAAGCTTGTTTTGAAAGTTTTGCATTGGTGGCGCTGACCAATCACAGCGACTCGGACTGTGATTGGTTAAGCACTTCTGACGAACTGAGGCTTGTTGTTTTGGTAAACAGGGCATTCGAGGGACATTCTGTTGAATTGGAAATGCTTGTTCCGTACAGATGTGTTAGTATTGTACTCTTGGTTATTGATTTCTTAAAGTTTGATTGATTATTAGTATTGTACTCTTGGTTATTGATACCACTAAGGCATCTTATTTATATTTTTTTATTTATTGGAAATATTTGAAATTTAACAACGAGTTGTTTATTTCTGAGATACTCCTATAACGAGAACATAGCCAATAATATGGGATACTTCAAAAATATCACAATTAGAAAAAAAAAACAATTTCTATGATTTTTATCATCCATCTTCTCTGAACATAATCATTTTTTTTAATCACTCTGACATCAATCATTTTTTTTTCTATTTTCTCGTAGCGGCTAATATTAGGTAAAACCTAAATTATAAACCGCTACGAGATTAACGAACGCCTTGCTTGGATTGCTTGCACTGACTGGCATGAACCGATGTGATGCGTGTGAACAGCTTGCATGAACCGCTTACGCGTTCCGGGCTGCATGGCCTGTATGCCGGGCTGCTTGCCAAGCTGCGTGGCGCACGTCTGCACGCACCCTAACAGTTTGTGAAATAGCCACCGGCCACCGACCTCCATAAAATAATAATAAGCGTTTGCATCTACAGTAAATCTGTGAATTAAATAAAATCTATTTTGTAAACTAAATTATGACTGGTAGGTACTAAAATAAAATGGTTACAGTATGTTGTGTAAAGGGTTGTCAAAAAGAGAAAAATGGTGGCTGCGGAACGTCTTTTCACAAGTAAGCGTAGTCTAGTTATACGTTTGATTTCTGTTTTACACTCCTGAAGCTTCATTTTATAATAGCTTACCCTGGACTGGACAATAATACCTAAAAGTAAGGCCACAACTCATTCATTAAGAGCAAGGGAAACTGCAACAGACGATGGCTTTTGAAACAGCGCCGGGTGCGGGCATAACCGATCACCATTCAGTTTTTTGTAATCGTTTTGTATGTATAACTATTAAGTTGTATGGTTTATAAAATGTTTATACGCCATACTTCACTACCTAGAGTGCGCTGAAATGCATGATGGAAAATACAATAAAAATATATCTACTTGTAAGTTATTTATTGTTACAGATTTCCAACTGATGAAAAGCAGAGGCAACAGTGGATTAAAAGTTTACCAGGAACAAAAGTCACACCTTATTCAGTGGTCTGCGACCAACATTTTAGACCAGATGACTTCTGCATCGCCAACTCGCATAGAATGCTGAAAATCAGCGCAGTACCATCAGTTTTACCAGTGGTTAGTAGGTACACATATATTTACCTACAGCATGAGAACCTGGGCGTTAAAAAATACCAAAAAAAAAACAAATACAAGATATACTAATTTCTGTTGGCATTAACGCCTGCGGAAAGATGAAATTGTATGGAAATTACTTGACTTAGCTGTAGAAATGTGACTACTGCTAAGTTTTTCCTTGTTAAATTTATGTTAGTGTGAAAATAACACTAAGCGTGAGGTATTTTCCTAGATCCCCTGTAGCATAGCTTGAGACCACCAATAAATCCGTTTTGTCTATCAAAGAGAGGACATTTTTTTTTCTATTCTCCTTTCCATCAAACAAAAGAAAGGGATAGATAGATAGAAAATGCTTATTGCACAAGATAAAACAAGTACATAGGCGAACATAATGCTTATTAGCATTTTCTTCCAGCTAACCTTTATGTAATGAAGAGTAGGACAGTAGTGTATTTGTAGAAAATTATTTAAAAAAATGTACATAATTATGTTTTTGTCTTCTGTAGACGAAAACTATTGTCTTGAGAGGATTGACAAAACCTATTACAATAGGGCTTCTAGGGATGTTCTCGAACATTGATGACAAAATGGACAACTTCGTTTGACAATCTTGGTGGTGCGAGGAATGTGTAGCCTTCATCTGATGGATGGATGACATACTAAAGATTACAGGATGTCTGTGGGTGGAGGTGATCAAGATTGTTTGTCATTCACTCATTGGGGGAGTCTTCTATCAAGTAGTAGGTAAACTTCTAAAGTCTGATGATGATGATAGGAAAGAGTGGCGTGCTAAAGAAGCCGTCTTTACCCAGCAGTGGGTGAATGCAAGCTGATAAGATATCTAAATTAGATTAATAGGTACTCGATACATTTATTTCTGTCACATGGTAGATATATAGATGGTGTTTATAGGTAGGTATCTCACATGAACCCTGTTTAAGGGTATAGCAACAGATAGCTAGGCAGGCCGAGGATTTGCGTAAACAAACTAGTTATAAATATCTACAGTAAATAAAGTCTCTCAAATGAACTTTGTATTAGGGTATGGCGGCAGACCAAGGTTTTAATTTCATTGTAGGTTGTTGTTGTAGGTACTTAAGGAAATAGGTATAAGTGCATTATTTTGTTATTAATATTAGAATTAGATACAGGAGTAAAAATTCCAAAGTGTGTGCCATTGACAATGGGCTTGGAACTTTTCACCAGTCAATGCTTTTTTAGGCAAAACATCAGCATGTGATTAAAGATCTGAGAATGTCCATCATGGAGTTACAGTTGTGAGCCTGTTTGATTTGGTATTTTAATCCTTGATCTTTAAGAGCTTGTATATGAGTTTGCCCTATGAGGTTATTTGTTTGTCTGTTAAAGGCTTATTCGATTGAAATGTCATTATTTGCTATGACTTCAAGGATGGTTCTTAGTTAGGGTTTATCGCCACAAGACAATGGAAAATAATGGGGTTTTAAAATTCAGCAAAAATAAACCTGTCTAAATAAAACTTCTTTTCAGCTGAGGACGGACGGATTGATTACGCCCGGTTATTGTAAAGCACCTAAAGAAGAACCACCCAACTCTGAAGAGGTACAATCAGAAAACATAATGGATTTTGAAGAAGATTGTAAAGTTGAATTTTTAGAAGAAGAATATTTAGAAGAATTCGGAATTAGTGATGATGTCGTCTCAGAAGTAGTTATTGCTAATGAAGATGTGTCTGAAGTAGGAGTTAGTAATGAAGATGTCTCAGAAGGTGAAGTTAGTAATGAAGATGTCTCAGAAGCAGAAGGTAGTAATGAGGATGTCTCAGAAGCAGAAATTAGTAATGGAAATGTCTCAGAAGCAGAAGTTAGTAATGAAGATTTCTCAAATGTAGAAGTCAGTAATGAAGATGTTTCAGAAGAAGAAACGAAGGTACGTAATCTCCATGCAATTTATATCTTGATTCATGGCTATATTGTGCTAGATAAAAAGGTGGATAAGATTGTGACACATATTTTGGTAGACTTTTTTTGTCATAAATCAATATTTTTACCTTTCTTAGGACCCGGGAAAAAGAAATAATAACGCGGGCATGCAATGCGACGCGGTGGCTGTGCTTGCATTATTATCTTGCCGATTCGAGTAGGCCTCCAGGGGTCATGTCTCGGAGGATCGAAGGATCGTTCTTACATAAGTTCTATCGCCAAAAGTCGAGACGACCTCGATGGAGCGACGCGACGAAGCGACGCAAGAGGTGCGGTTGCGATTCTCGCAACTGGACAAATAGTTTGCATGATCTGCAGATATTTGTTCCCTGGTCTGGGTGTTTGTTACCACGGCATTCGTATTACCTTATACACACGACACAGGGAATCCTAGTGTGGGGTCTGGGCTATGTTTGTGTCTGTTGGATATTAATTTATATCCAAGTCACTAGAGGGCGATGGAAATGACCATTGAAAACTGGCAGTTTTTAAATTTTGCTAAAATTTACTTTATATTGTAAAAACGGGAATCTTCACGTACTGCACTACCGGTGAAGGCACCGACTAAGTTTCGACTCATTCCGAGAGTCTTCATCAGGGTGAGTGAACGCGACTTGCTCCCTCCGCGTCGCGCCGTGCACTGTATATGAATTATCTACTCACGATAGTTTTTAGAATAAAATTAACTTGTATGTGTGCGCGCTAATATGTATTTGCAGTAGAAAACATTTTATTTTTTTAATTTGCAGGAGGAACCGAATGAAACAAGCGCTGTAATACGAGAACCTTTTCTGCAAGGATCTGTAACCTCTACATCTTTGGTTGCCGCTAATCTAAAGATGCTAAAGGTATGTTTTTTATTCCACTCAAAAATATGTGCAATGATGGATTCGGGGCATGACAGCGAGAACCCAATTCACCCGTCGGATGTCACGTAACGTGCGCGTCCACTCGTGTCGTCATATTAATGGATTATTTATAATCTGTGCACAACGATGTTGGCCAGTTAACCTCAAGGTAATTATAAGGAGTAATTGTAACCAAGTTTTCGAAGTTATAATAATAAAAGTTTGTCGACAAAAAGATCAGTATAGTAAACAAAAATGAATATAATATAAAGGTAACAATAAAGTGGTTGTACATTTTAAAAGATTGTGAGGAGACGCTGAGATAGATATGTTTGCTAACATTTCAATATTTATTATGTTCGCAACTGTATTCGTCTGATGATGGTTAACACCTTCCCATGCATGTTTCATGTATACTTGACTAGATTTTGTGCTAGTATGTGTCTTATTCCAAGTGGAGATATATACTCGTATCTATACCGAATAACATCGGAATCGTTATCGAGAAAATTATCCATACTTTCGCATATATATTAGAACGCCTTTTTACTTTTAAGAAGCCGGTAGATGAAAGTTGCCCAAGATCGTTAGTGGTGGCATTCTTTGGAGGCCTATGTCCAAGAGTGAACGTCTAAGGATTGTTGATGATTAGGAAATATAGAGTTGATGGTTTGGAGGAAGGTTTTTGGGAGGTGATAGGAAGTTGAGGGTACTTTTAATTAATATAGGTGATAGATAAAGTTTCGTTCGGGAATCTTTACCAAACAATTGACTTGCAGTATCCACGTCTTTGAGCATGTTACATAATATCAAGTTGGTGAATGTGGCATTTCGTTTCAGATACGTAAACAGTCAGCTCAAATAGATAAAATGAAGAAAAGGGTAGATGAACAAAAGAGCCAGATTAAACTACTATCTACACAAATTCAAAGACGTAACTCAAAAGTCTCCTTACTGGAAAATACCATTGACTGCCTGAAACGTAACCTTATCAGATGCTATGACGAACCAATGCTTGAGACAGGATCGCAGCCGAAAAGCTTTAATTTTGTGAGAAGACAACCCAGTTCTGAAATAGTGAAATTAAAGAAGAACTACTCAGCAGAGATCCGGAAACTCGCCTTATCGCTCAATTTACTGTCGCCAAAAGCATACCAGTTTATACGGAATACGTATCAAACGTCCTTACCCAATCCGCGGACGTTGAATAAATGGTACCAAAGTGCAAACGCAGGCAAGGTGCCAGGTTCAAAAGTTCAGACATTGAAGAATATTTGGTCAGGAGGCAAAAGGGAAGTGTCTAATGAGACAGACGGACAGAGTGACCATGCAACCGATAGATTGCTGCAAGAAAACTATAATGAAAATGAAATGGAACTATAAAAGTCTAATTCATTTCTTAATTTTAATAAACATAAGTTAATAGCAAAACTGTTTTTATTGATGAATACCTTTAACTGGTCTGTGGCTTGTATTATAATATCTGTGTCTGTGGTAATACTTAGCGCAGCATATCTGTGGCGCAGCCAAACTCACACACATATTTTACCTATGAAGTGTTTACGAAAAGTAAACAGTTTGTAGGTATCCAGTAATGATTCCCTCCAAGTTATAAAAATAATGCTGGTATTTTTTTTACACAGCATCATTTAGCCCAAAATAATCAGAGCTTGCATTATGGGAAATACATGACTGATATACTATTTATATATATTAGTAATTTAATAGATTGAATTAAACTAAACTATTTTATCTCAGGTTGTGTTTTTGCTTTTCTGTTATTAAAATTATTTGATAACTGTCGAAATTCACCAGTCAAAGTCAATAGGTTTTTATTCATTGAAATCACAAGCATCTTATAGAAACGTCAACTTAAAAACTACGCCGATTGCACGCCTAGAAGAATCAGGCTTTAGTGTGATGCCAATCGAACGAGATGAACTCATAGAAAAAGAGTAGTCATAGAATTAAATTAAGACTAAAAAGTATCAGTAAGATTCCTTGTCGAGCTTGTTTTTGTCCAAATTGAAGACTATTTCGGTTCTCAGCTGAATCATACAATAGTGTTTCCCACGACACATTTAAAAAGTATTATTTTTAATACTATAATATCGTTTAACATTTAGAGAGTAAACTATCTGTACTATAGATATCATACTGTACTGTATATACCATATACTATGTTATTTGTCTTAAACTAGGGTTTTTACCCATTTTACCCTAGTAAGGGAATGCTGATTATGAGGCAGGCATTAATATAGGTTTAGGTACAGGCATAGATCAAAAATATCAGAATAAAAACATGTTCATTTTCATGGAAAGTATTCCCCAGACCCTTAGTCTGACACCTGTACCTATCATATTATCATTAAAAAGTTATTAAGATAAGACAGTCAACACTTTATTTTATATATAAAAACAAGCAAGTAATTTACATCGTAATCAGTATCAGGTATAGATTAACCTAAGCGAATTTAGGGCTGAGCTGGCCAGCCAGGTCGATGTACTGCTTCTTGGCGTCATCCTGGCTGATGCCCTTGCGGCCGCTCCACGCCTTCCACTTGGAGGACTCTACGTGACCGCTGGGCTGAGCTGAGGAAAAAAAAATTAAAGTCGTTTTACATACAGGCTTACTCAGTCACGGTGCATCCGCTGCGTTGTGACACACGCGGCCCACGTAACGCGGGGCCCGTTGCGTGGCTTGGGGCCGCAGTGGTGCTCTTGATTTTTACAAAACAGACACTCGAAACGTGAAACAGGACTCGCGGTTTACGTTTAACGCTGCGGACGGCTTAAATGTTACAAACTTATCTACATCTACATTAAAATTAGGTAAATTTTGGATGTAAGAGGTTAATCTTCGAAACGACACATCCGATTTCAAAAATTCTATCACCAACATTGAGATCTGGTGGACGAGGTGACCAATTTTGCTACGTAGGTAAGTCGACGAAAAAACGGTTGAGCGAATGAGTTTCTTACGATGAAAATTAGCTCTTGCCGTTACTGCTTTAACGGCAAGAGCTAATTTTCATCGGCTTCTTTTTATCCGGGTAACACGCGGACCAGGGGTACCAGTTTAGTAGTATATGGTGTTTACATGACGATGTAATCTGACCGATACCAACTGTAGCTGTCTACCGGCCGAGTAACCGATATATTAGTTTGCGCATTGGACACGGCACGTGGCTGGCCTGACACTCACCGATGTTGACGTCGCCGAAGACTGCCTGTTTGTACAGGGAGTACAGCGCAAGGTTTTCGCTATCGCTCGGCCTGGTCTTCCAGTTCCTGACCGACTCAGCGACCTGCTTGAATTGCTGTGGGAAGTAAAGAAGCTTTAAAACTGTGATCAATTACCTGTTACCTTCATCGCATGAGCAATTTACATTTATTAATTGCCATCAGTACCTAATGCATTAAATAGGTAGGTAGGTGTTATGGCGCTGCAACGTGAGTTCGATCACGCAGATTTGTGTTACAATATAATACAATTTTGGTTTTCCTGCTTTCAAAACATAATGAAATTTAATAACTTGTTATGTAATATAGGTGTCAGAGATTAATGTGTAAATTAGTCGATACAATAACATGTCAAATCACTTTTATATAAAGTAATAAGTATTGTAAATAAAAGTAATAAAAAATAAATTTATAATAAATATTATAAAGACATTTATTCAACAAATTAAATATTGTCAAAATTAAACTAATTGATAATTAAATGCCGGGTAACACTCACCTCATCGAGAGACATGATTGTTTAGTTTGATTGAGATCTGTAAAAAAAGAAAATTACTCAATTTTTTTTTTAATTATGCCATAAATAACTTAAATGTAATGAAATTAAATAGGTATCCATATTTTATTGATTGAAAACTAGGTAAAATAAGGTGTTGCCATGTTTATATTAGTTCAGCTATGTAGGTAGTTTCTACAAAAGTGTTAAGAACAAAACATTGTGACTAACATTGTAGATGTTTGAATGAATGAATAAATACATTTTATTGTACACCATAAGAAAATAAAAATAACAAAACTATAAAAAAACAAAACTAGAAAGTACAATGGGCGGTCTTATCGCTTAGAAGCGATCTCTTCTAGACAACCTTTGGTTGGAGAGGACGTAATGAGATTGTAATAATGGCTGGGGGTTTACTAATGTAAAGCACAACGAATATTTCCACAACGAAAGAAGCAGAAGAATCTTTTATACTTTTTTTCCCGTTCCCGCATCTAGTCGTATTTTTGGCGAGGTTTTGTATAAGCAAAGATAAGCCACGATAATACCGTAATCTAAATCTCTTCAGGATTTAATAAGAGATTAAGACCTCCTGTCGGTACAGGTACAACGAATGTGTTTGTAATCTTACGTGAGGTCTTCAGATAAGGTATTTTGACAAAATAAACATGATTGGCCTAAGTGGGTAATGCCACAGATATTATAAGTAATGCTCTAGGATTACTTTTAGTAAAATTATTAAACTATTAATAATTATATGTTTAATATAATTATTTAACATATAATTATTAAATATGTAATTATTTAGTAAAATTATCTGCAAAAATATTAGGTACCTACCTACACACTGTCCGTCCATATAAAAAGATATAATAATTTTTCACTCCTACCTAAAAATAGATTTCAATCGAAATCTACTTAGAAGTAAGAGTGATACTAATAACTATTGTACCTAGCTACTCAGTAAATAAACAAATCTATTTATCTAACAAACTGAGTAGGTACCTACAATAATTATTAGTATCTTAAAAAAATGTTAGATTTGTCTCGTCACTAGGTTCTCTAAGTGTTATTAATGTTATTGTAAACGAAACAAAAATGCAACACAATTTTTTTTTCATATTACTTTTAAGTTATATGATTCGATCACGATTATGTTTAAATTTTCAATAGAAAAGAACAGGGAATAAGCGATTGGCATTAACATCAAGGGGTTTCTAGGGTCTTTTCTTCACCACACCGTAAAGGCCGAGATGAAATAGTACCTACCTGAGGCAGAAGATCAGCTTCAAAATGAGAGTGAAGCAGCTGAATATTCTCATCATAATGTCAAGGTTAGCATTGAGAGATTCATGGTATTCATGGTGAGATTTCCCACTGAAAAGCTGGCTACTTTCATCATGTCAACTGTCACGTGGAATACTAACTACTAGCAAAACGCGGGCATGTGCCAAATATAATGTCTGCACATGCCTCTAACGTTATTGGAAATACAGTCGTAAGCGTGTTTGTTTGTATGTTTTGTTATAAAACGTACTTTTCTCCCGAAACGCTAAATTTATCAAAAAATATCCTACTTATTAGGTGCTTACGCGACGCGCAGGGAGAGCGTCGCGATCACTCACCCTGATAAAGACTCGGAAAGAGTCGAAACTTAGACGGTGCCTTCACCGATAGTGCGGTACGTGAAAATTCCCGTATTATATTCACGATAGCTTTTGGTTAAAAAAAACTGCGTCATTGCTCAGCAGACTGCGGAGTACCACTAATAGCATACTGCAGCTCATACCTGATAAATATGACCTGCCTTTATATGCCTACATTATTGTAGATTTTCATTCGGGTCCTAGTCTATAAGTCTCGTAGAGATTGCTTGTGAAATCCTGTGTACATGTACCTACGTGTATCTACCTGCCTACTTTCATAGCTACAACACTAGCATAGTTTTTTAAGCTAACACAAACGGACCTTTTGTCCGAGTTAATACATTAATTAATTTATTATTATTGAATCATGTTGGGCTGAGTAAAGAAAGCTGCAAAGGCCTCACCCTTTATGCATTTCTAGGGGTGATGCCATGCTACACAATCTAAAAGCAGAACTGTATTAAATGTATAACCAACTATGAATATACTATTACTGCTATTTAATATTACAAATATTAACTAATTCAGACTCACCACAAAGTAGAGAAGCGATCGAGATCGGAGTGGATACTGAAGAAATTTCCTGTTGATGCCACTTTAAATTCTCACCAAATAATGTGTATTTTCAGACTTTTCCACAGGGCTGGCACTTAGACAATGTCTTATGAAGTTTTTAGTAACCTTTTTATACAAATGCTTTGTTCTAAATCATTCTTACTAATGGGAGAGTAGATTTTAATTAATCAATATATAATATAATTAATAGATAATATTATAAAGACACTTATTTAGACACTTTTAGGAAGGTACTTCTACATCATAACTACGTCATAATAAGTATGACGTAGTTATGAGCTAGGTATTACCTAGGTAGGTATAACTAGCTACCTACCTAGATTCTTCTGATGCTTCGGTCGCGGGGAACATTTCTATGTAGTTCTATGAAAAAACTATTTTCAATCTCAGTTTCAATGAAAGAGAGACATTATTTTAAATAATGTTTTTGTCTGCACTGAGTATGTAGGTAGGTAAGCTATTTAAATCTCATCGAAGACTCACCGCCCTCGCCCGCCGGCTTGCAGTTTATTTTGATAATACATTATTTTTGGGTACCTAACAAAAGATATACAGTCGCCTCAGTCGAGAATCGACATACTAAACTTAATATTATACGCAACGACCTTGCCTTCCATATATTTCTGGCTTGAATAAAATATTTTTTGGTGTCATAGACAACCCTGTCAAAGTCATGAAAGTACTCGTAAATAAATAAGATAATGCAATCATAAGGTAGTAGTAGGTACATGAAAGTGCAAAGACTTATCGTAAGAAAGGTCCGAACTCCACACACATAGGTAACATAAAACTAAGTAAGGTCGAAATTAGCACAATGTTAACATTGATATTGAGCGACTCAGTAACAGTTCCCAATTGTATGTGCGTATATAAATCTTCATGAAAGATATTTCAGCAAATCTTCTTCTATGTCGTTTTTGCCCCGTTGAAATTTTATTTAAGCAAATTTTGGGCAGATTTACACTATCCTCTTAGAGTCGCACAGGTCTTCCATAGTGTAGGTATTAGTGTACTGTAGAAAAGACAGAAGATAGGGTATCGTTTCTGGTATGACTCTGCAGTCGCATTATATGTCCTTGGAGTATCCCCATTTGACTAGGATGTTTTTCAGTCCACAGTTTTTTTCGTGCTTCACTAACACTTTCCTCTGCAAGTGCCTTGGTTGACCTAAGGAAGCTATTGGGGCTCTCAAATCACCCATTACTCCTCATTTAGCCATAAAGTGCGTGTCTATTGTATGTCTCATGGTTGGACTTCTCAACCGAACAGGCAATTACCGGACAGACCTCTGGAGGGCTGTGCCTGCAAGTGGGTAGAGCGCAGCGAGCTGAGTAGGTTCCAGGCAGCCGGTCATTACATCTACTTTTCGGGCGCTACATCTACTTTTCGGGACATAGCTAGATCGTCTCTCTCTGTCATGTAGAAACTTAATCATTAATATCAATCCTGCCGTTCTCACGATTTCTAGGTTAAAAAAACACAAAGAGATAGGTACCTATTGGCCTAGTAGCAGGCGGTACCTCGATTTCCGATTCCGGAGGTCCTGGGCACGAACCCGATCGTGTACCAATGGTATTTTTCACTCATAAAATAAAACACGTGCTCAAAGCAGTGAATGAAAACATCATGAGGAAACCGGCATGCCCTAGAACCGACAATTTGAAGGCATCTGCCATCGGTTAGTGTTCCAATAAGTGGCGATGGGTTTACAACCTGTTAGGTGGAATGCTAACTACTTGCAAAACGCGGATATGTGCCAAATGTAATGTTTGGTCGAGGCTCTGACTACCCCTACTTGGTATCCTCAAAGGTCTATGCACTGAGTATGTATCCGAGGATTTCGGGTTATTTTTTAACAGACTATAAAAATAAAATTAAGTCGTAATTAAGTTAGTAATAATTGCTCGCTTACTTATATCAGGGACAATAATTTATAGGTATAGGTAGGTACACTTTTTATGTACTATCAATGCATTGGCAAATCTTATCGCAATTCTAAAATGGGTCGCAATTGTTTGTTATCATTTTATATCTGCAAAGAAATGAAGGAAATTTCCTAGTGTCACACCTTTGCCACTCCCAGTCATATTCGATTGATGAGGGTGTTTTGCCCTACGAGTACTTATCGATAAGAGATAGCAGAGTAACTATGTCAGTGGCCATTGATGCCACTGACTGGAGATAGAGATCAGTAAAGAGATTAGCCAGTTCCTCCGTTATAGCTATCCACAGCTAGTTGTGCCATCCCTAATCAATAATCTCTAATCTCAGTTGTGCAACAACTGAAAAATCCTGGGCAGATCCGACTCAGATAGGTTAGGTTGTTAGGTTTTTTATGACATATGGACTATTTCTATGTAACAGTTAATAGTGGACAGTTATAGCACAACTAGTTGTGCCAAGTTGTGTCTAACGGAACTAATATTTAGGATGGCCCTGAAGAACACCTGACAAGATTTATTTACCTACCTATGCCATACAATCACATTTCCAGTAACATGATACAATTAGATTTCGTATTTACTTCCCCAGAAATATCAACAATTATACCATTTGAGTTATTTTTGCTAATTTTAAAACCCCCCGGCGACATTTTCCCCCACGTATACCTACTGCAGCAAAATTCCAACTTATGGTATATTAATGAACTTCTACAGTCTGATGGTGTTGGTTGATAGCTTTATTAGTTTTTTTGAATAGTTCACTTAGTTCTTTTTTCAATTCTTTAGATTTGTGTTTAGTTTTTATAAGTTCTGAGCTTCTTGTAATTAAATGTTGCGTACTTTTACTAAGAATGCAGTTTGTTTTTCCGTAGGTTCTATTTGTTTTTGTTTGTATACTATTTTTGATAATAAATTCTAATTTATCGTAGTAGGTTTGAACGTCGTGTTGTTCTTCTGTTCGAAGTTCTTGTAGACAAGGGCCATGGACACTGCTTATTTTTGCCGCCAAGCAGTATTGTTCTCAAAGCTGTGTTCCGGTTTGAAGGTTATTGTTGCCGATGAAATTACAGGCACGTGAGATCTTTCATCTTGGTATCTCAGGAAGACAACGCGTGAGTGATACTTCCATAGGCTACGTTAACCGCTTACCACCACGATGGTCGTTTGTTTGTTTGCCTCTTTTGTTGTATAAAAATTTTCGCCATCGAAGGACCGTCTCACGGAAGACATCAATGTCACTTTCACTGCACCAGATGGGGACAGCAGGAATAACCCAAATAATTTGACTAGGTTTTTATTTTATTTTATTGTTTTAAGAACGACAAACAGTCATACATTAAATTATAAGTTACAAACTAAAGTGAACAATGTTAGGTAAATGTATGATCCACAGCGTCATCGCCATCAAAGGATTTATTCATACCGTAGTTTTATCATAATTTATTGAAAAATCAACTTATACATTTATTTATTCATTTAAGCACACATTACACGTTACAAACATTAAAAAAATACAATATCACAAATACAGTTTTGATCTGGTTAGGAACATAACTTATGTGCGCACACAAAAACAATAAATGAGTGACAATGTTGAGCAGACAAACAACTGTGTAGTAAGCTTGAGGACCAGATTCTTAAAAAATAACTAAAATAAAAACAATATAAATGAAGAAAATCAACTTTACTTTACTTTACTTCATTTACTCTGTTCTTTCTCCTAGTAAGTACCTACTAAGGTATAAGTACCTAAACAAAAAACAGGTATAAGAAAACTAGGAACTAAAATAACCTATCTACTATCTACCTATTTAATGGAGCTTAGGGCTCAAGACGCTACTGCGTATGAGCGTCAAATCCCCCGTTACAATGGAGGATGTCTTTAAGTGTGTTAATAAATTTACATAAATTACATTGCACATACATTGCAAATAATCACCAAATTATCCTTATAAAATAGTACCTATAGCTGTAGGTGCACGTATATTTATAGACAAAGTCAGAAATGGGGAAACTAGCGAATAAATCAACTAGGTATGTTGCTTATTGAAAATAAGGTGATACGGCACAAACGTACGGGCGTTTCTAATCGAAGTTTTCTACTTAGATTAGAAACGGGCGGAGAAAATTGGGAAGAGCTAGACTTCAATCAATCGGGATACAAATACATTTATTTACCAAAAATATAGAGTTGCAATAGAGTTGCTGTTGGTCCCCGCATAGGTCGAGCCAGTATCGCGGGAGGCCGGTTACAAAATAGAAAAAAAACATGGAAGATAAAACTGAAAGGTCTTGGATATATGGGACTTTCGTAGGAATTTTGTGTGTGTGTGTAAAGAGTTTGTGTGTGTTTAGTACTTCTGTAGTATATTGGGAGAGGGAGGGGAGGTGAGGTTGGAGTGAGCGAGTAGATAACATACCGGAACTACCAGATTGAGAGTCAGGTTTGAATTTCCAGAATACTTTCTGTTCCGTCATAGTCTAGAGTAAGAAGCCACTTTCTAATCCTTTCCTTTACGCCATATAGTAAGCAGGACGCAGGACAGATCGCGCAGTGTCTAGACACGCAGCGATATATAAAAGGAAAATAAAAGTGTTTAAAGCGTTTTGCGAAAGAAGTTTTAATTGGCGGCACTTTTATTTTGATACGTCGGTTTTCGGATGGGGTATTTGCATCAGAAAGAAAGAAGATTGAAAGATCCTGTGGTATGCTAAGATCACTCGCTGCTACTGCTGAAGGTAAAGCTGCCGAACAGCGAGTGTTTGAGCATCTGAATATAGGAAAAAAGTGGGGTATCTGAACGGCTTACGGAGCATCACTTTGAGCTCTTTCAAGGCTGATCAGATGTGTCTTAGCTGGGATGTCAACAGCTTCTGGAGCTGCGGGTAAGGGCCGCCACCTATTTACCCTGGCTTCTTTACAGGTCACAGGTAAATGTACAAATGCCTTCCTAGCACAGAGTACTAGGATTCTAACACATCTTCCTAGCTTCGTTTACGTCAACGTATTTGTCGTATATATTTGACGTAAACGTATTAGGTAAGAGCTGGCCAACTGACCTGGAGCTGACCTGGAAGCTAGGAAGATGTTATAAACCAAAAAGTAAATTCGTTAGGTAAGTAGGATAGTTTAGTTCAAGATTTGAATGTGAATTAATCGAAGTGATAAAGAAACGATACCGAGTGACTGCTGTGCTATATAGTGTTGTACCTAATTAAAGAGTGATTCAGTGTTATTGTTTTAATTATGTAAGTAGTTTTGTTTCGCTGTAGATTTTATAGTGTAATTTTGTTTAAACATTGTTCATTTAGCGTATAATTGGACTTAATTATTTTATCCCGTACCCTAGCTTGTAAAAATACGAAATGAAATAAAGCGCTTTATCAGTAAGATAATTTAAGATCTGCTTATTTTATGTTTCATTGTAATAATCAAGTTCAAAGTTATCTAAATGTCATTGAGTCTACATAGCAATAAAAAAATCGTATAGATACAAAACTCTTTGTGCCGACCAAATGAGGCGGGCCGAGCATAGAGGACAGGGGACACTCGCAGATTGCAACTGTCAAATCGGTGCTAGCTTTCGTAGCTTGTTCAAAAGGAAGCAAGCTTTTGACAGCACAAGATTTAGTCTGCAAACCAAGAACCTAGAGCTAAGCTCACAACAAACTTTGACTGAAAAAAGCAATGCTAACGGCTGCAACCGATGGTCCCGTCCGAAAACCAGCGCTCCTGGGATTGCTGCAGCATAAAAGCTGAGATAGGGATTTTTTGACCCCAAACAACACACCTTTTTAAATTTTTGTAACCTTTCTGATTTAACTGAAATAAAACAGATTCCTGATTTCATGTGTTTGTATTCGTAGCCAATTATTTTTATACAATTTTATAATGCAGAGCGCTGTTGAGGTTAAACATTACCTGTCATGCCTCTTACAAACATTATGTAAGAGGCATGACAGGTGATACTATTGACACAAGCTAAAACTGCGTGGGCAGTATATGCGTACAACGTGAATACATGAATAGTAATTGAATACTAGTGCGGGAATTTCACTTCTACATGCATTTATTGTCTTCTGGAGTAATCCATGATTAAATATCTCAAATTTTCCATTATCACCGATATCCTACGATATCTCACGGTCATACACAAAAACAAGTTGATTTACATTTTCATTTAATACACAGATATTATAATTTTAGAGTATTATAATATTTGTGTCAGAGACTAAATAAAACTCGGTCTGACTGTTAGTACATAGGTACCGTAACTACATAACTTCGTATGACCAAATTCAGCCCTGTTAAGGCAAAACACTGTAACTTAATATATAGTGTAACTAAAGATACAGTGTTTTGCCTTTACACGGTACCAATGGAGTTTCAATGCCGTCAGCCGGTCTTTAACAAGGCTGGCAAACGTGTCTAAAGCGGCATGGCTCTCGCAAATGCCACTTACGGTCACCCATCCAAGTTTGAGCGTATTCTGACAAGACTGACCCTTGAGTCCCATCCAAGTTTGACCGTATTCTGACAAGACTAACCCTTGAGTCCCATCCAAGTTTGTCCGTATTCTGACAAGACTGACCCTTGAGCCCCATCCAAGTTTGACCGTATTCTGACAAGACTGACCCTTGAGTCCCATCCAAGTTTAAGCGTATTCTGACAAGACTGACCCTTGAGTCCCATCCAAGTTTAAGCGTATTCTGACAAGACTGACCCTTGATTCCCATCCAACTTTGACCGTATTCTGACAAGACTTACCCTTGAGTCTCCAATTCATACTTATTTTTAACCATGGGAACCTATAGTACACTTGGTTACGTCTAAAAACTTACATTGTAGGACTTGGAAGGGTGCTAGAAACAGGCAAGTATTTTACTTACATATTTGTTTACATAATTATTTATTTTATTTATTTTGTATTATTATTATTATTATTATGGCTCTAGTGTTGAAAGCGTCCATAGGGTACGGTAACCGCTTACCAACAGGTGGGTCCTATGCTTGTTTGCCACCTTGGTGGTATAAAATAAAATCATAAAATAGGTAAGTACCTAGTTATTCCAAGCATTGTCTTCAGATTGTATTTTATCAAACGGCACCATCATAGGGTCGGTAGGGGGCATTTGAACTGTAGCCGCCAGAACCGGACTTTTCTTCCCGTCCTTCAGCAGCAGGACCTTGACTAGCGATCTGTCCCCGGCTTGGCCCGTCACGGGTCTGAACAAAACGTCCGGGTTGATGTTCTCCTCGAAAACTTCCTCGATTTTGGTGGGGAATTTGAGTGTCGCGCCCGGCGAGAGAAGCGGCACCTGTTATTAGAATATAAGGTTCCTCAAAGGTTTCTGGACGTTTGTCCCGCGGCGGAAATCGAATCCGCAACCTTCTGTGTTTCAGGCAGGCATTCACCGACTGCGCCACAGAGGTCGTCAAGTACCTAGCCTATGTGTTATTTTAGTATCAGTAATATCGTTTTTTTTTTTCGACTGGCAGTAGTTGGCAGTTTTGACTGGCGTTTTTTTTTATTCGACTGGCATGACGACCTCTGTGGCGCAGTGGACGAAAGCTCGGCTGAGACGCAGAAGGTTGCGGGTTCGATTCCCGCCGCGGGACAAATGTTTGTATGATCTACAAATATTTGTCTCGGGTCTGGGTGTTTTCTTTGTATAATATTAATATGTAAGTATTTACAAAAAAAAAAGTATATAATTAATATATCAGTCATTTAGTTCCCATAATACAAGCTCTGCTTAGTTTGGGGCTAGATGATGCTGTGTGGAAAATTTTCAGCATTATTTATATATTTAGTTGGCACAAATAAATAAGCTTGAAACGTAAAATTTCCATAGTTTCATTCAAATTTCAACAAAAACTTCGAAGGCATGTGCCATCAATTAATGTTCCAGTAACGGACATGCAATGTCTAACTACAAAACGCGGGCATCTACCAAGTGTAATGTTCAGACGTGCCTCTGACTACCCCCAACTTGATATATACTCACTGAGTATATATCTGAGGGTGTCCATCATGGGATAGGTACACAGTTTTTAACCGACTTCAAAAAATTAGGAGGTTCTGTTCGTCTGCATGTATTTTTTTAATGTACCTATGTTCATCGTATACTTTAACACGCTTATGTTATGTAACTATAACGAAATGTTTAACTAAATAAATATCAAATATCATGGATATTTTCGTCCTATGTGGATCAAGTTTAAAAATATTTTTTTTTATTTGTCTATGTTTATATTATAAAGAGGAAATAATTTTTGTTTGCTTTTTTTGTTTGTACCGAATAGGCTCCGAAACTACTGGACCGATTTTAACCATTATTTCACCAATAGAAAGCTAAATTATCAGGACATGGTATATGGTAACATAGGCTAAATAAATTATAGCCTATGTTACCATAGGCTATAATTTATTTTCCAAAAAATAGAGATCCTTAAGAAAATTGCAATAATGTAACCCAAATTAGCAAAATTTTTGCTTATAAAATTCATTATTTAGCGTGCGCTGAGAAAACTATTAATGATACATAAAAATTATGTACTACATGATTAAAGTACTCATTATTACCTACAAAAAAGTTCGCGAGGGAATATATCTAACTATCATAGTTAAATCACAATAGCAACTTTTGTGTTCAAAAATTTAATTAGATCGCCGGCGCCGCGCCTGTGGAAGCAAAAGGTGTTTACATTCGTATACTCGAATATTGGCCTCGATTCTGTAGTACACTGACTAAATTAAATTTAAACTATCGCTCTCTTTTACTGATAGTGTACGCAAGAAAGAGATAGCTACAATTTTAGTGCTGGGTGCTGCTGTCAAATCAGTTTACGTGCCGCTTTTCTTCGTGTTTATTGTCAGAATGTTTTGATATCACGACTAAATTTGTATGGAAAACTTTTATATAACTAATTTGACAGCACTAAAATTGTAGCTATCTCTTTCTTGCTTGCACTATCAGTAAAAGAGAGCGGCAGTTTAAATTTAGTTTAGTCAGTGTACTACAGAATCGTGGCCATTGTGTTAGTAAGTATGTAAATAATATGTTTGTTACTTCTTCACGCAAAAACTAATGTACTGATTGCGATGAAACTTGATAGGTACATAGCTGTTACTTTGTATCCCGATATTCCCACGGAATCGTAACTTATGCGGGTGAAACCGCGGGGCGCAGCTAGTTTTCAATAAAATTTCGCTCGATTAACTTCTAGTCGCAATGAGATACTTACGATTGTGTTTTTACTTACTTTGATGTATGGATTGGAAACTTTGTAGTTGATGGTGTGAACATGGAACAGGATAGATAGTCCGATGACCGCTTTATCTGAAGACGTGTTCTCTATGATCAGCGTGACGCGGAACACTGGCCCCAATCCTTCTACCTGAAATTAAAACATTCTGATCTCTAAACCTATTTAATTTACACATAACCCATCGGCATCGAGCAGTTAACCCCGAGAGGAGTCATATTGAACCACACTGTTCTGTCAACATATCAGTCTTTTATTGGCAAACGCGGACATTGTCATTGTCATTGCCTCATGTTGCCTGCTATGTTCTGATTGGTTGAAACTACAGTTTCGACCAATCACAATCAATTCGCCACGCCTGCTGTGCTCAGATTGGTCGAAACTGTTGTTTCAACCAATCAGTGCACAGCAGGCAACATGACGCAATGACAATGACAATATCCGCGTTTTCCAACTACAGTTACGACGCAAACACCAGTCCTAAAAGACTGATCTATTGACAGAACAGTGTGGTTCAATATGACGCCTCTCGGGGTTAACTGCTCGATAGCTTTTTATGATGATGATATAATCAAAAAATCAAGTCAGCGTCTGTCCCGTACCATAGAACGCGTCGTAATCACCACATGCATAGATTTGTGTACATGAACGATACCAGTGTATGTTCGAGTGAATTAGAAGTGCCTAAGGTTAGCATAATTTTATTTGATTAACTGTTAGAGCGTGACGGCATGCTATCGCCCTCACCTCCATCCTCACCTCTCAGAGTCGAGTTTGTGTCAATTCAATCTTTTAACAAACAGCACGGCTTACGTATACGTCTTCCGCAGAGCAAATGAAGTGACCATTGAAATCAGGGGGGGTGTGGAGAGTCGGATCAGCGGGAGGGGGTGAGTGGCCATTCTGTACGTAGTATTTTTACAAATTAAATGAAATGAGATGGTGTATTTGCGAGAAATATGGTCAAAAAGATCTCACAGTAAGCAGTTATAGTTTCGCATATTTCACCAAACACATTGGCATTCAATTGTTAGATCAATAAAATCTATAATATTAATAACATGACATATTATTTTTAAAGTTTTTACGTGTCTTTTCGCGTTTACCTTTCTTTATTAATTTCCGGACTTTTCGACTGTATTGCAACAGCCGTGGTTACGGGATGACTGAAGTATAAATAAAATAAAATAAATAAATGCTGGACATTTTTCACACAGCATCATCTAGCCCCAAACTAAGCAGAGCTTGTATTATGGGAACTACATGACTGATATACTACTTAAATACATTTTTTTTTTGTAAATACATACATATTATACATAGGAAAACACCCAGACCCGAGACAAATATTTGCAGATCTTACAAACATTTGTCCCGTGACAGGAATCGAACCCGCAACCTTCTGCGTCTCAGGCGGACCTTCGCCCACTGCGCCACAGAGGTCGTCAAATATATATAACTGATCGCGAAATATAGTATTTACCTCAGCAGTAAGCCGCATAGATTCCATGGCGCCCGCGGCCACAGAGTTGTCAGACTTCACGTGAGCATCCAAGAGAGTCTTAGCTGCGGTCAGACGGAACCGGCTCAATTCCAACTGGAACTGTTCGTGCATGGCTGGAAACAAAACAATTATGGTATTTATTTGCTCAAATAAAACCTAATACAACCTGGAAGAGATCGCTCTCAGCGATAAGGCCGCCCATTGTATCACCACAACCTAGTTTTAAGATCCTCTGTAAAGTGTTTTTTATCCTGGTGTATGCAATAAAGAGTTATATTATACTAATCCTACTAATATTATAAACGCGAAAGTTTGTGAGGATGGATGTTTGTTACTCTTTCACGCAAAAACTACTGAACGTATTTTGATGAAACTTTACAGTAATATAGCTTATACATCAGAATAAAATAGGCTACTTTTTATCCGGGTACCACGCGGACGAAGCCGTGGGCAGAGGCTAGTAAATCAATAATGCTGAATATTTTCGCACAGCATCATCTAGCAATAAACTAAGTAGAGCTTGTGTTATGGGAGCTACATGAATAATAAACTAGGTACTTATACACATTTTTTTGTAAATAACATATACATACATAATGTATGTGTATGTGTTAACAATATAGAATGCGTTCAAGTCCTAGGGCCTACAATTGGCCGTTTGATTGCAATAAGCGATTTCTTCCAGAGAACCATTTCTTATACTAAAACTAAGTATGATGACCTCAGTGGCGTGTCCGGCGACTAGCCGGCTGAGACGCAGAAGGGGCAGGTTAGATACCCGCTGCAGGACAAATGTATGCATGATCTGAAAAAATAATGTTCTGGGTCTCGATGTGCCTTATACCCACCTCACGACAGATTTTATTTAAAACTAGTTGTTGCCCGAGGCTTAGCCCGCGTGGTATGTTAATAAAAGTAGCATATGACCGTCTCCAGGCTTCAAACTACATATGTCCACCAACTTTTGAATGAATCGAACCAAGGATTACAATTTATACAAAGTTTAGAACTCAATTGCACACCCCCAAAGGGTAGTTTTGAAAAAATAAAAAAAAACGTGTTTCATTATTTACTTTAAAGTATTATTTATTTGTTTTGAGCGAATCAAACATTTTTTTTTTCATAGAAACTTTACCGCCCTATTTAACCCCCTTAGGGGATCGATTTTCGAAAATTAGAAATTAGCCTATGTGTTATTCCAGATCCTAAACTATCTACATTCCAAATTTAATCAAAATCGGTTAAGTAGTTACGGAGATACGTGGTAACAAACATTGACACACACACACACACGCACACACAGACTTTCGCATTTATTATACTAGTAGGAAGTAGGATTTACCATGATTTGTAAAGTTCTATTGTTCAAGAAGATATTCCAAACAGCTGCATTCATCACAATCCCAGAAGACACTGATCAGAGATGGCGCCACCGAACCTCGACAATTACACTTCTAAAAGAATAAACATTTTTATTCGTCTCTTCCTCACCTCTAGCGTTCTCCCGCTCCCTCACAGACTGTTCGAGAAACAGCTTGGACTTCTTCGGTATGAGCCAGGGTTTCTGTCCGCTGTGCATAGATGGCGCCAGGTCGAGGCCGGCCGCGTGCGCGTTGAAATCCGCCGTGCGCTTCAGTATCTTCAGCATCAGGCTGCCGTTGCCCGTAACTATGATGAACACGTGCTCCTCTTTCCCCAGCTGCCCAAACATCATCACTGACGCTACATCTGTAAGTCAAAGTCAAAGTCAAAACTTGATACTTGTGATTTTAATTCACAAGGATCACGTTGAATCGTCGCTGCTTTCTACTGCCTGTTCCGCGACCGAGCCAGGACAAAAAGGCAGGAAACGAGGCTGGTTATTCTTTTTAATTATCATTTTACAAAACAATAGTTACCGACATTTTTTATCGAGTTGGAGCAACTGCAATCCCAAGATTTTTCATAAAGTATTTTTAGATTACAAGTAAAATTAAAAATTAACACTTGTTAGACCTGTGGTCCATACAAATATCGCAACTAACGCAAACTTCTCAAGGTAATACTTGACAGATTACACGTGACATTTCCACAGCTAACGTAATTTCTATACAATTCTATCTTTCCGCAGGCGTTAACGCCAACAGAAAGTGGTATTTGTCTAGACACCATGTTTGGTATTATTTTTTGTGGTAGCCACAAAAGTTTTATGAATGGTAATAGAATATACCTTTTTCTATATATAATATGTATGTTTCTACAAAAATATGTATATAAGTAGCATATCAGTCTTATAGTTCCCATAAAACAAGCTTTGCTTACTTTTGGGCTAGATGACGCCGTCCAGCATCATTATTATTATTTTTCCTCTTTATTTATTTAAAATCTCAGACTTATGCCTGGAGCCTTTACAGGGATTAGTGGAGCCGAAACTAACACTAAGAGACCTTTTTGTACAATACAATATATAAAAACGTTATTTTGTGGATAGCGACTGATGAATTGGAAATATTGGGTGATAAACTGGGTTATTGCAGGAGTACATGCTTATGGAATGGTTGCTGGGCTATGTAGAATAAAACGGCACCTGCCAATTCTGACTCAAATTCAAATTCAAATCAAATCAAAGGCAGGTTATGACTTGCCGTCCACTAAACGGACCCCATAAGTGCCCTACGCAAGGCAGCGTATGGGCAAAATTGGTGTAAACCGCTAAAATGTGTCGAAAGGTACGCTGCAGTTTCACTAAACGCTACTCCCGGTTTTATGCCTTTAACACTTCCACCCTTGGAGCATAAGTTCCGCTCTTGCATCTCCATCTCTTAGGCTTAGGCAAGCTTATTATCATACCTCTGACGAAAAGTGCGTCTCTCGGCGCCTTAGCATCGTACAGCGGCACGTGTCCTGAGGCCAGCGCGACGGCGGCCAGCGTCGTCGCGAGCCGTAGCACCGGCACGAGGGTCATCGACACTGGCCGGTGCTCCAGTGTGATCGACCATTGCTTCTTGCCCTGTTATACCTCTATATTATTTATTTAATAACTCTATGGCACATTTAATGAAAAGTGAACAATAATTATTTTCTACCAGCCAACCCAATTTGTTGTGATTTAAGCGTGCTACAATTTTTTATCAACTTATACCTATAATAGATACAATATTATTTTACATATCTGATCTCATTAACTTAATATAATATAATTATATATTTATAGGCGCTTATACATATAAATAATAGTTTGAAGGTAGGGTAGATAAACTATGAATACAACTCATCAAGGAAGAGTTTGCGAATTAATCTTCTGAAGCATTCTTTAGAGTCTTTTTAATTTCAAATATTATGTGGGGTCTTCATCTAAAATGATGATGATTTTTAAGATCATCAAGAGCTGGGTACAGGCGACCTTTTGACTCCTCTGTGCGTCTCGCATTTAGGTTGGGCCGCGCTATAAGACGACCCGTTTTCTTCGGAAAACGGGTCGTCTTCGGAGCTCTAGAAAGTTGCCGAGGGCAGCGGCAACTTTTATGTATATACGCTTATAAAAGAGGCAAAGTTTGCAAGTTACGATGTATGTGATAATCTCGGAAACTACTACGTCCCATTTCAAAAACTATTTTACCAACATTTATAATGGACCTTAAATGTGGGTATATTTTAGGTTGTATATTATCCCGTTCAAATAAAAGGGCTTTGGGTGGAGAACAATTTTGAAAAACGGTCGAGCGAATGCGTTTCTTCCAAACTCTGCCAACTTTTCATCGGCTACAATTTGTCCATGTACCAAGCGAGCGGAACCGTGGGCAGTAGCTAGTCTGCAATGAATGCCTACCTTTTTACTGTAACAGGCCAAAGTGTGGTCAGCACATATGACCATCACACTACTGTCCGCTGTGACCACTTCGATAGCTATGATGTGGTCATCCGTTGTGAAGAGTATCCGGCCTTCAGGCCAGTCTCTCTTTAGGAGACAAACTGTTTTTTCTCTGCAATACAAGTAAACATTTATGTAGACTTTGCTGTCTGAAGGATTAGGGCGCGCTAGTTTAGCTTCAAACAAGTATATGTCTAGGGAGTGCTAGGGATGAACAAAAACACTTAATTTACATTAAGAGGAAAACTGCGTCTAGAGAGCTCTAGAAAGTTTTTTTCTAGAACTTTGGATAAACTTATTTCAAGAAGCCACTGACTCTTGAAATACAGTTTTTTTTAATTAAGGAGTAACATTTCATTATGTAAAATAAATATATTTTACTTTAAGTAATCCAAAGCTATCTTCAAAAATGTTCTTCACGAAATCGGCATTAGAGGCCTTACTTATAAAGATTTTTTTAATAGTTGATTAACTAAACACTGTTTTGTCTCATTGTGTTATGTGTCATTTTATATTCAACAGCAGAAAACAAGAATAATACTTTATTTATACAACTATGTACAAGTAGGTATATACAAAAAATACAGATGAAACAGCTAGATTAGATTTATTAGATAGCTAGCTGTTTAGACAAAACACTTTAGAAAACATTTTAAGTAATATTGTGTAGAGATGCGTTAGCAATTACAATTCTGACAGATTATTAGGTATCTGAAGTTTGACCGATTATTAGGTGGGCCGTGCAAATAGGTTTTAAGAAACAAATCATATTTTATTTATTTATTTGAAACAAGTTATTACAAAAGAACAGAAACAAAAAGAAACTCTAAAAATTACAGAAACAGAAACTGCGTCGCTAGCGTTTCTAGCGCCCGTCCTTAAGACATAGGGAGCTTACGTCAGATACAAAATAGTAATATCGTGATCAAATTCACCAAATCTGCACCAAATTCAGAAAAGCTTAAGCAGTCTTTGGACCGTTTTTTTTCAATAAGCTACGTTCAGGGCAAACTAAGCCCTGATCAATGAGTACTGAGGGTTTTATATGGTGCATTGCTGGCGAATTGTGTAAGATATATTGACTGCAAGAAAAGCTCAGTGCATTGTGCCGTCAACAGTGATTTTATTGATGAGTTCAGACCTGGTAGCTACGGTCAGCCTGTAGTCAACATTATACAGTCCAGTTGCTATGATTTGATAGGGCGTTTTCTTTACCGTACATAACTTCGCCTGTCGATACAATACACATGTTTTTTTACTATATTTGCATATAATTTGAAGTAAAATTATAATTGTTACCTACTTAAGTTTATTGTTTTTGGTATACCAGTCTAACTCATGATTACATTTACAAAATGGCCATGGAAAGGCATTGATTTTGCCGGACTTTGCAACATGTAAAACTTCTAAAAGTGTCATCTTTTTATAATGGTTTTTATGGTAATGGTAAATGGTTTGAGCACGCGATGTCTCGAACGAGGTTGAACGCGAACTGATGTAATTTAGGTGGAACGAACGAATGTGCGTCAATTGCTTGCTATTCAAAAGTGCACAAACGCGTGTTCGGTTTACTTAATCCGAACAATATGTGTTGCAAAGTCTGGCAAAATGCGTCGTTGCTTATTGCCATTTTGTGAATGCAAGGGGCCTTAAATTGAATTCTACTCCACATTCAGCCTGGTGGATGACTGGCTGTTAAGTATTGTTATTCTTGTGGGCTCGCTTTCATTAGCCAAAAGTCAAACAGACAGATATAGATAGAAGGCACCACAGATTCTTCCTTAATAAATGTTCTTGAATCATCAGAAGCCTGTAAAAGTCTAGTGCTGGACATGGGCCTCACCCAAAGAGCACCAATACGACAGCTGTTAGGGAAGAAAAGTTCTTGAATGGAAAACATAACCCAGATGACGCAGTGTATGTAGGCCTGATGATATTTTAAAGATTGAGGGAAGGCAGGGAATGGGGGTATCCCAAGATCGTTTGTCATAGCACTCTTTTGGGGAGGTCTGTGTCCAGCAGTTATTCCTCACATCATAGTTAGTAATAGTTATTTGGTTTTTAAAGTGTTAATCCACACGAAAGGTTATTTACTTTATATTTTTAGTTTTTTTCCTAGCGGTGCACAATAATGTATGTTAATACATTCATATTTTTGGGATATTATAAAATAATTTGGTATTTAAAGTGTTATTCCACACTAAAGGTTGATATTTACTTTGTATTTTTAGTTTTGTACAGTTTTTGTTTATCCCTAAATTCCTAGTGATGTACAATAATGTATGTAAATTCATTCATACATTCATTCATATTTTTGGGATATTATAAGCCTTTAATAAAAAAAAAATAAAAAAAATAAAAAAAAATAGCTGATAAGTTCATACCTGTGATAGTGGTGTGAATGTGTGCGGATCCAAAATCACCACTTCCCCATCCTCTGTCCCAACAACAAGACAGCACACAGCATGCCTGTCGACAGAGCTCATCCTCAGGGTAGCTACGCAGGATATCTCCACAGGAGCTGTCGTGGGAAGCTCCGGCACTTGTTCCAAATACTCAAGCTGTTGGTCGGCTGACAGACTGAGGAAGTGACGCGATTGTGCGGTGAGGAGCTTGCTTGGTATGGCGTTCAGGTTCGCTGTGATGCTATTGATGCTGGTGGTGTTGTGGTTCACCGGGTCTACTAACTGGAAATATTATATGTAAACTATTTTCAATATTATTGATGGATAGAAAATGCTAACTTCTACCTGCCAACCTCAACTTGCCAACTTCAAATGTATACAGAGCAGGTTGGCATGGACATGGACAAATATTTGCAGACCACACAAACATTTGTCCCGCGCCGGGATTCGAACCCATAACCTTCTGCGTCCCAGACGGACCTTCGCCAATTCCAACACTTGGCTATTTTTTAACTGGATCCCAAGCAGGTGAAGTCTAGGGCAGACATTAATAAGACACATAATAGTACTTATTACTTAAGTAGTTATTACTCACTTGTTTCCAAGCCTCCATTTCAGACGGATTCAACTCAATAGCTGGCAAGTAATACTTATAGAACAGCTTAAGATTCCTGTAGAAGTAAATACAAGTACTGAAGGCCACAGCAACGATGGGCGGAGACCGAGGGATGTTGTCATTTGTGTAAAGACCCAATACTCCGAGAGGCAAGTCTGGGAGCACCAAGTCTGATATCAACATTGCTCCTTTGAACACCTGGAATGTGCAGAAAAAATATAGCAATATACCAAATAAAGATAGGTTTTCTAAAAAGTCCAGCCCAATTACACTACTAAAATGGCAATTTTTAAGATCAAAATAGTAAGTTTAGCTAGATGGAGCCCAGTATTATAATATCTGTAATAGAGCTAACTATACACTCTATTTACCTGCACCCTAGCTAAATATAGTCAGCATACTTGACAACCTCTGTGGCGCAGTGGGCGAAGGTCCACCTGGGACCCAGAAGGTTGCGGGTTCAATTCCCGCCACGGGACAAATGTTTGTATCTGCAAATATTTGTCTCAGGTCTGGGTGTTTTCTATGTATATTATGTATGTATTTACAAAAAAAATGTATATAAGTAGTATATCAGTCATGTAGTTCCCATAATACAAGCTCTGCTTAGTTTGGGGCTAGATGATGCTGTGTGAAAATGTCCAGCATTATTTATTTATTTATTTATACTTATGTCAGAATTGTAGCAAGTGGTCTCAAGTTATATCCTTTCGGGAAATAGGCATAGTTATGAGCATGTAAGGTTTAGTTTGGTAGCCTTACAGTAATATTTACCTCTCTATATGGGTGTTTGTTCATAGATCTACCCACTTTCGTTCGTTGCCACCCAGTACCATTAGAAGCAGCCTTTTTAACCAAAAGTAGAACCTTATTTGACTATACCTTGAGCTCTGGCCCCCTCAACCCCTTCCCAAGGTCCCCAATGAGGAGTTTATACTCGTCATCGCCGTGCAGATCGACGAGAGCTACGTTGGACGGCAATGTATTGAGTTCAATGTCGCTGGTGCCCACTTCCACGTCGAGCCAACGCGATACGTTTCCCATTTTCATTGAAGATATAAAAATTATCGGATAGCGGAACAGTAGGGAATATATTTTTTTGGTTTTCACTTCACTTCACTTCTTCATTATGGCTCTGTTTGTTTGTTTACGTTTTATTAATGGTTTGTTTTGACTGTTTTGTCCAGTTGTCAATGTCAATATGGCAATGACGGGAAGTGACCCCAACCAGCGACCAGGATGACTAGCCACAGCCTACATTCCGTAAAAACTCGCTATTCTTTTCTTACCCTCACTTTAAAAAACCGGCTTGTGACATGAAGTTACATGAGACTAAAGAAGTTGCTTTAAATCTATCGAGAAAATCTAGGTAACTAAAGACGGTAGTAAGACAACAGATTTCGAGTTTTTAGAATAAAAAGTAAAGAGTTAAAGTTGACCCAAATTGTTAAGTATTCAGCAATTGTATTCAGCAGCATAGGTAGTTGAAATCTTTAGCTCTAGTTCTACCTAGTTACAAGCTCACATGAAAGCTCTTACATAAAAATTCTAGCTTCGCTAGATGGATCCCCCGTCATTATGTAGGTAGGTATGTAGGTATGTAGGTTATGTAGGTAGGTATACGTAATTGTGATTATCTAGGGAATAATGTTTGTGTTTTATTAATAGTAGATACCTATATAGCTCTAGCATATAATGTATAACTTTTCTTGTTATTCATGTACTACCTCAAGACTGTTTTCCATATTACACAAAGGTTAGCTGGAAGATGATGCTATCTAGCATCAAGTTCGCCTATAAACAGTACTTTTTATTTGTGCAATAAAGATTTTTCTATCTATCTATCATTCATCGTCTTAAGTCTCAAGACTCTAGACTACAACCTGCAGCCTATAACAATGAAATTCGAGTAGGATGGAGCTGTGCATTCGGTCTGGTTATTGTCATCAATTTGGTTGGAAGTTGGAAGCAACTGCGGGGGCTGCAAGGCGAGACAATGGGAAAGCAACCTCGCTCTACAAAATTATTAGCTAGGTACTACGAAGCGTTGCAAAATTGGCCTTGCCCATGTTTCGATACTTGCAATTATTCTGCGGGATCTAAGGTACTTACCCTTATTTTTGAAGTTAGGTACGATAGTCATGAATCTTTAATACCGACTACCTATAGCTCGAAGGCCCCAACATGGCCTAACATAGCCACTATATACCAACCTAGTACCTACTTACCAACCTAATGTACCTAAATAACGTTCACGGGTGGAAGGCTCAACAAAGCAAGCACATCTTGGTAAGTACGCTTAGGACAGAAAACTGAAAATTACCTTTCCACAAGAAGTACCTAGGTACCTAGGTTAAAACGTACCAATTGTAGTTAGGTAGGTTCTTATCAATATGTGGATACCTAGGTACATAGCTACCTATTTCTTATTAGCAGGAAGTTTAAGAAATATACCTTACAATAAATCCATTCCAGTCCAAGCTCCCACATCTTGTAACACGCATTAGGCAGGTAGGTAGGTAGGTAGGTACCTATGCTGAGTCTATGCGGTGCATTCCTTAGATTCGCGATGCTCTGCCGATTATAAAATTCACGTCCAACTTTGAAATTGTAATTTATACGGTACCTAGTACCTATCTACTTTAAACAACATTGCCTAAACGAGGAAGCATAGGATATTATTTTATTTATCCAGAATTACAGAACGCGAAACGCGAACAGAACATACCTAGGTACCTACCTAGTCTAACTAATCAATAGTAGGTAGGTAGGTATGTAGACAATACAAGACGCAGGAAGGCCCAACCACCCGTTGAACCGATGGAAGTCGGTGTTTGGTGTTAGCCCAAGCGTTAATATTTATTCTGTGGCGCAAGTAGGTACCTAGGAATGTTCCTCATGTAACTAAGTACCTAGATCTTCTACAGGCTAATGTTTACAATATTTGTCTCATCATCATCATCAATTATATACCTACTTATTCAAAGCCAGGAAGCCATACCTACCTACCTACCTACCTAGCTACCGCTTAATACGATATGTACCTAACTGTACCTTATCGATTATCGATTAAGACCGACCATTAGGTACCTACCTACCTTTTATTTTGTACAATAAAGTACTTTTCTTTGGAGTGCATAGAGTCTAACAATCTAGACTTTCACACAGACTCTATCTCAAAGGGCTATCGATGTACCTTTTACTAGACGGAAGACTTGTAAAGTTGTAGATAATTCGCTAATCCACGGTAGATTATTTCTAAGTAGGTAAGTAAGTACGTTTCAACCCTCGTAATCCAATAGCTAACTGAAACTTCAGATTAGCTAACATTCAGGACGGATACCACGCTTCTAATAATGCAGTCTAGAACTGAACACAAAATACCTACATAGTCGGTAAATTACCTAGTGAAATCCCCCGTCTCACGTTTGTTTGCTAGTCGTCCAATACCTACCTAACTTTAGTTCTCATTTCTACCTAGGTAGGTACCTAGTTTGTTTTACGAAACAAGTCCCGCAGTCACAGCTCCTAGTGACCATGCTAAACATTTATTTCCACCTCATTCTACAACATCTGATAGGTAGGTAATGAGTTCCTCTCCTCGAATGTTTCGTGACGCGGACTCTTCATTAGGTACCTACTAATTTACATTAGAAATGACTATGTACTTTCATTTTTTTACTGTTATTTATGTTATTTTTTTATTTGGAATGAACTTTAATTTAACTTCATAAAGGTTTGTAACTTACCTACCAATTAGGTATATCTAGGTAGATAGGTTAACCAATTTTTTGGTTAACCTACCTATTTTTTTTTTAGGTAGGTTAACCTACTTAACCTATTTTTTCACCAAAAGTTGAATGGTTTGGAACTCAGACCTTCCTGCTGTAGGTAAGCACTTGACTAAATAATTAACTTAATAGTTTATCTCAAAATGTAACCTACCTAATCTGCTTTTCTACATTATTTTCGGCTTTATTTGAGTATCAACAAAGTACAAAAAAGTTATTTCCAGAATCGTGCAGAAACTTTATTCTATTTTTCTTGGTAGGTAGGTTGCCTATCATAATCGCAATGTTCACGCTCGACCGAGGGCGACAATGAACTTCAAGCCAACTATTTTATCCACGACGCCATTGTTTTATTGTGTTTTGGCTAAAACTGTTTAGTCCATCAACTGCTTAAAAATCTTTTTAAGTAAGACCTAAAATGTCATTTAAATTCCGAGAAAGACAGACCGACAGACGGACGGACGACGACGTGGCGAAACTAGGTAGGTATTAGGGTTCTGTTTTCGTCATTTGGCGTTGGAACCCTAAAAATATTAGAGGTAGAATACCTAGGTATAGGTAGCTGCTACCTCCTACCTCCTCCATGCGGAATTTACATGATATCCAGACACATCAAGACTTTTCCTCGAGGTACTGTGGCGTGTTAAGAATTGGATTTGTACATTATGTGAATGTGATTTTATTTTTATTTTAGTGCATTCAAGGATTCGGTGGATTGAAGTAGCCTAAGATCGTTCGTGGCACTATTTAAGGGAGACCCATGGCCAGCAGTGGACTTCTACACAGGTTCTTGATGATGACTACTTGCGTCTTCTCATAGCTTGACGTCAAGAAGCTAGCGTTGTTATTGAGGTGCTAATTATTTAACTAAAAGTAGTATTTATATGCACTATACTAAGGTTTTATATCGCAACAATACAGTTCCAACTTTGTAATGAGTACGAAATTATTCGAAAAAAATGGACAAAATCCTATAGAGAGTCGCCAGATTAACGGACAGGAAGATACTGATAGATAACGGACCAAACTCTGAAAGTTACCTATGTATAATAATCTTCAAAATAAATGCTTTTGTACCTACTTCACTTCAATAGAAGAATCGTAACGAGCAATATAGATAGGTATGTAGGTACCTAAAATTGATGGCGATGTAATCAAATCCTTGGCCTGGTTAGCTCAGATCATATCATGGCCCTTCCGGTCAGTGCTAAGTGGCTTCCAATGCAAAATTACTGATAATGAAATTACTGATTTCTAAATGTGAAACTTTTAGATTTCAGTTGGTAGGTTTTTTACAACTCAACAGTGGCAAACAAGCATATGGCACACCTGTTGGTAAGCGGTTACCGTAACCTATAGACGCATGAAACACCAGAGGTATCACTCGCGCATACAGGTCTCACAAAAAGTCTCATATACCTGTAATTTCATCGACACCTTATACCCTGCAAACCGGGAAGGGGGTAGGTATGTAATGTACCTAGTTTAAGAGTTCGATTAAACGTAAGGCTATAACACCACCCTTATTAATAATAATAATAATAATAAAGCCTTTATTTCCAAATAATAATATACTCTACATACATTCTTTCTTGTTCAAATTTATTTTTTTACTTTGGCACCCAAAATTGAGCGTAGGCCTCCTCCATACGGTTCCATTGTAGTCGGTCTTGTGCTATTCGAGTCCAGTAACACCACCCTTATTACACTTACAAAATGGCAATGGGGAATAACTAATTTTGGCAAGTGATCCACAACTTTCTAATGAAAA
This sequence comes from Perizoma flavofasciatum, assembly GCA_958496245.1. Lineage (NCBI taxonomy): Eukaryota > Metazoa > Arthropoda > Insecta > Lepidoptera > Geometridae > Perizoma > Perizoma flavofasciatum. The sequence goes on along the minus strand of OY292425.1, from coordinate 1,871,114 downwards.
GGGGACACCTTCTCGGCCTAAAATTACCCAGTTTCAATTATATAAAGTACCGACCAGCTTACGTAGTAGAAAGTACTATCTGTACGCTTAGGGAGTCAGGAGTTGAAGTTTTGGACGTTGCTAAGCCTGGCAAATAGAGTGCAATTAGCCTTTTTGCTAGTGGAATTATCTGCCACAAAATGAACTTATTGATTTCTTTGTGTTTTTTCTGTTGTATCAAAATAAACCTTAACCCATTAAACACGTCAAAAATTTTTGATCACCTGCGCTCTATCATCGCATCGTTATAGATTTATTCGACCACTTTATTCTTCTCGCTAAAAAAGTTTGTAGTAGGTATGAAGTTACTTATCTAATGCTTTTACCTAGATTTAGGTTCCTACTACCATGAGTGCTTCCACTTGTTTATCAAGCTGCATATCTGCACAGCATCCTGTGCTGCTGATTATTTACAATGAAGTTAAGTTTTCACAAAGGAACATCTGTGGGACTGCGATGTTTCATATCTAAATTACGAGAATTTCAGCAAAGTTCATATTAAATTATAAATATGTGCGGGCGGGCATAACTTCTCGAAAGGTTCTAATCAAATAAAAACCTATCACAATAATGATAACATTTATTTTATTTTATCCTCCTCATTTTCGATGAGTAATCGTTTTTGTACTGCTACTCGCTCCCTATTTGTTACATATAAATTGCTTATAAAAAAGGTACTTATATAAAATCAAGTTTGTTCTTTATTTTTCTTCGGTAAAATTGGGTAATTCTTTAGTTTCACCAAATTTAATTATTGCGTATTGCATAATCTGTGGTACCTATTTCACACAAACGTCAAGAGTCAGTCAAAGCGGTCAGCGACGTACAATTTTTTTCGCCCCTTAGCAGAACGCACGTACTGCAACTTGTTGTTTACTCCAAAATGACGACGCACGAACTGCAACATATCCAAGTCTTCAATGCAATTTTTCTCTAGCTCAAGCATCACTTCATAGTTGAGTGAGATCAAAGAACTCGCTCTAATGGAATCCGACAGCGATCAGAGCCTGCAATGGAGCGGCAAATAGCGCTTCCACCGTGCGCCCCGTGCCGGATGTCTGCTGTGCTGTATTGTAGAATAGGTAGGTATCTATACACATTACTTTGAAATTATAAAATAGCAGTAGGTATTGATATAAGTAGGTATTTGTGTTTAAATAAACTAAACTTGAATTACACAACTATCTTGTAACAGAACTCTCAGCCGAAAAGAACGCCATTCTATTTATACAAATAGAAAAATAAATTACGTATACCTACTTATCACAAAAAGTGTTTATTTGCAAAATTAAATTAGAATTCTTAGAATAAAGAATATCCTCTTTATGGTAAGCGGTTACAGGTGGGCCGAATTTAGTATGCCGTTTTTGCCAATTTAGTAGGATTAAAAAGTATCTAGGTATTTCCTGTGCTTGCTTAGTATAAATTAGTACCTACAGGTACATACCCAGTACGTTTCACCAAGAATGCGCTTTCTATACCTATCAGAATGCACCACGTACAAAGGTATGTACCTACTCATTTGTATTCGTGCTCATACATCATCTGGGCAATGTTTTATTCCGATACAATGCAGAAAACACGTTTCTGCTAAGAATATTTAGTGGGTTGTAAGAAATGCCGTTTGTATCAAAACAAGTTTTGTATACCATTACCTGAATTGGCGGATTTTTCGTTGAATCTCTCTGAATACATTTACGTACTCGAGTTCAATATTAATTTAACTATGGTGACCACTGAAGGCATGCCATCAGTGGTGTCAAAAACATCATCAATTTCTGCTGAATTACGAAATAAATGAGTACTTTTGCGAGGCACATTGAATCTTTTCACCACACTAGTTTGGTCTTCATCGGTCACAAAGCTTTTCCAGGGCCACCAAAACTAGTTACTGGGAGGCCACCAAAAATCCTTTGAAATTTCCTTTTACTGAACTTTAAGCAGAGCTTCCTGATTAAAATCACAAAATGGCAATCGGGAAATACTAAATTTGGCAGGCTTAGTTAATGTCCAAATCGTCAAATCTTTACAAGAGGATATGTACTTCTCTGCTTAAACTTTCCCACTTTCAAGTTTTAGACATTGACAAAATTAGTGCCGTTGTGTCGTTCGCATAGCCATTTTGCTAATTAAATTAAGTGGCGGGTCTCTGTTTCCTTTTATAAGGTAGGACATGTAAAACTAGTTCTATTATGGTTTACAGTTACTTAGCTGGAGCGTAATATTATGAATAATAAGTATGCCACAGAATTATTTTATTGTCTAAAATGCTTTTATTGTGGGTAGGTTGAGCGCGAACTTACCAAAGGTTAAACATCCGCCAGGTTTGTTGACTTAGTAAATAGGTAGCCATGTTTAGGCACGGCACTCTACCGTGCCTAAACCAGGCTATTTACGCTGACGAAGTTGAGTGAGACTGTATAAAAAGTCGGTGCCTACCGGTCTACTGTTTGTCTTTGCTACCAATATCAATACGGACTCGCTTGACTTAATATGACCAACAAAGTTTAATCAGGCTACGATAAACTCCACATGAATTCTTCGAATTCTCTGGGCTAATGCCATATTGAGGTTATTGAGGTTTTTCCTTGATCGACTGGATTTATCCGTGTGGATAAATCCAGACAATAACACATAAGAGATTGCAAGAAACTGTGGTGAGAGCTATGTAGTGGCTTGTTGCCGACTTTCAATCTGAAGGCAGTTGGCTCTGATGCCGTCGTGAAACAATAGAACATATAAAAAAAGTTCTTTCAACATCCGTCACAGGTCCGTTTCAAGATCACTACGCAGGGTAACCAAGGAAAAACCGGTGACACGAAGAAGACTGCAAAAAAAAGTGTTTGGTATCAGAAACACACACCCAACACATACCTAACATAGTCCTGACCCATAGGATTACCAGTGTCGTGGGTATCAAGAACTACGACCATAGTAAAGAGTTTCGCAGCGGAAATCGAACCTACGCTTTTTGTGTCTCAGCCGGCTACTCGTCCGCCGCCGTACCATCGAAGTCAGTCACAATCGAAGTTTGAATATCAAGAATATCCATTCTCCAAAGTGCATTCGGTCGATAACTGAACAGTTGAGATGCCGCCGAGCCTTTGCCATTCACTTTAGCTTCCTTTCGTTAAACGAATCGATTGGACTCCTTTTAAACAATTCACAGTGCAATTAGTTGATTCACGCACCTGCCTATGATTCAGCTATTCATAGTTGCGGGATTTTAGAAACTATAGAAAAAGGTTTTCTGCGTTTAAAACCTTAGTCGTGATAGATCACGGCCCACTTGTGGGGGCCAGGGTTACCTGGATAACTGACTCAGTTACTTTGTCTTGTACGATTGCTGTTTTGAAGAAAACTTAAAATTAAAAGAAACTATTTTAGGCGCAGACAGATGTAGAATTATAATATCAAAGGTACCATTTTTTAAAAATCTAGTTTAAATAATCTAGTCACTTGCCTGGAAGAGTACGTTCTTAGCGTTAAGACCTATTGTATCACCACAACCCAGTTTATAAGATCCTATGTAAAGCGTTTTTTTATTCTGGTGTTTGCAATAAAGAGTTCTATCTATCTTATCTATCTATCTTATTTCTACATAAGATAGATAGATGACATCTGTTGCGGGAAGTCGGTATATGGAAATTGTTATATTTTAATAAAATTACATTAAACTAGCTTCTGCCCACGGCTTCGCCCGCTTTTACCCGGATTAAAATAAGCTATATTACTGTTAAGTTTCATCAAAATTCGTTAAGTCGTTTTTGCGTGTAAGAGTAACAAACATCCATCCTCACAAACTTTCGCGCTTATAATATTAGTAGGATGTGTAAGATGTATAAATATTCACCAACCTCCTGATTGCTCCTATGCTTTACGAGGGGGATTTCCAAGGGGGAATTCTAGACTTCTTTTTTTTAGATACCTCTTTTCCCCCCTAAGGTGATTTTTAAGGGGGGAAAGTGGAATAAGCATTTTTCGATTCCAGTTTCCCCCCTAAAAGGGATTTTTCAGGGGGGATTTGTGGAATAACCCTTTGTTGTGTATGCCACATTTTTTCTTTACTTATCATGTAGAGTTCATTTACCTATTCTTCCCCAGCCGGCAAAGTATGTACTCTATTGCTGCCGCCCGCGCTCAATAATAAACCAACACTTTCTTGTCGCATTACACCTGGCGTGCGATATCCATTGTACTTTTGCCTCCCACGTACTGAATAAGGTGAAGAAAACGAATTGTCACGCAATACCTGTCACAATCCTTCAATTACCTGCATACTTGTATGTAGGCTTGTAAAGAGTAGCGCTCACTTAGCGCCCACTTTGCACTATTTTTGGGAGCTCATCGGTACGTTTATCGCACACACGAAATGCCGCCGATTTCGACCCCACAAATTCACACAAAAATGGTTTATGATCGAAATCCGTGTTCTGACCTAAGGCCACGCGTGTACCTACCCTTATATGCAATACTTTTACTTCTATCATCCACTCTTCGTTCCTATCTGGCTACGCTGAGTGATAACGCATTGCATTGCCATTCAGCGGGGCAACGCAGCCAGCAATTTGTGGACGCTGCCGACTGATAGAGATCTAAATCAGTAGAGCTATCTATAGATCGTTTTTTTTAATGACTCAACTTTTTCATTTGTCAACATAAGTCGTTGCAAGTAGGTTTATGCAGACTCGAACTACCCAAGGGACAATTTTTAGACTTTACTAACAAACTTCAAAGCCGGCCAGTGGACGACAATCATTAGTATCAACAAATACTGATAATGGTATGCTCAGGGCATCACCAGTTACGAACCTTGTCTTACAAAACGAATTTTAGCATTAGCTTTCAATGCGCAAGGACGTGTCAATCGCTTTTAACATTCTACGCGCGACGCAAACATCAAAACGAAGCTTGGTTTGAATTACCTGATTAAATATTGGTACTTTGGTCTGTCTAGGAAAATTGACGTCAGTTTAGTTAGGTCAGACCGATATGTTTTGCAATTTTCTCAGCATATAAGGTACCACCTACTCAATCTTGGCTTTGAAGGCCGGTCTGAATGGTCTGATGCTAAAAATAACGTTTGAAGGGTTTCAAGCTACGCCCATGGCATTGGCTAGTATTTGGTGTTTATTTCGTTATTGTATGGAAAACGTAACGTTGCCATGAATTTAAAGTTTTATGCTTTACTCGGACCAGAGGGGTCTGACTAGATGTCGAACGGTGATCTAATAGTCAAAATGTTTTATTGTATAAAACATTTATTGTATAAAACATTTAGACGATACGGCTTTGATACGGCGACCAAATTGACACATTATTACATCATCATCACATAATTTAATCATCAGCAAAAACGATTTTGTACCAACAAACAAAATGACTGAAGGTGCGCGGCGATCGTGGCGATAATCGACCACAATTCACATGTCCAGCCTACATGTTAGGCACAGCACATTCCAAGGACCTTGTTTTAGGAAAATGATGTAAGCGAGTTCCTCTAACGTCCTATAATGCACTGTTCTAATAATCCTTAATTATTACGACACACTATTCATTCTCTGTTATTCGTCAAACGAGCAACGTATCTATTTGTTTGTATGTCCACACAGGATCTTAGAAAATAGTTTTGCTTACTTTGGGGAAGATGAAAACTGTGAATGAAAAATGTCCAGCGTTATTTATATCCTACCCTATCCTACTTATATTATAAACGCGAAAGTTTGTGAGGATGGATGTTTGTTACTCTTTCAGGCAAAAACTACTGAACAGATTTTGATGAAACTTTACAGTAATATAGCTTATTCATCAGAATAACATATAGGATACTTTTTATCCGGGTACCACGCGGGCGAAGCCGTGGGCAGAAGCTAGTTATTATTAATTTGATTTATCTTGCAGAAGTGCTTTTTCTCAGCTTGAGTTAGCTGAGAAAAAACACTTAGCCGGAACAATTCCGATTCAGATTCATTTATTTGCTTGAATATAATGTAATACAAGAGGTCTTAAGATAAAAAAATAATAAAGTTCAATTATATTCTACCATATCAATTAGCATGCAAATATAAAAATATACAAAATTATGTCAAGAGAAATGTCAAAGTTAAATAGTAATTAAAATTTATTTATTTATTTAATTCAAATGTGTCGTCTAAAAATTCATTGACATTGTAATAACATTTCCATATCAGTATTTTTATAAATTTGATTTAAAAAAAAATATCATTAGGTTTTTTGAAGGTGCATACGTAGTCTGTAATCATCACGTCTATATCTCTCTTCTCGTCTGGCTCTTTATATAATCTTTATAAAGAGGAAGAATCTTGAAATGATCATCAGGCCAGGCCAACTCGGCCGAGAACATTGGGGCACATTGGGGTGTGGAAATCCCAATTCCAAAGCTCGGTCTTGTCTAGTCTAATATTAATCAGGTACCTTAGTAGTTAGTTAATCGAAACTCGATGATTTTTTCTTCGTTCGAGTCTAAGATCCCTGATTGCCAACGTTCGTATTATCTTACTGATAGTGATAGGTGTGAGAAGATCAGGAGTTTATGTAATATGCTTTCACTATTTGCGATGTTCATACGATACTCCTTTACCAGTCGAAAATAAAGCGAAAGCTGAAAGTAGGCAATAAGTTGTTAAGCTTAGCGTAGCAAGCAATGCTAAGCTAAATGACTTATTACCGTAATTAAAAATCGTCAATAACTTTGAAAACTTACAGGATAAACTGTTTATCCCAAACATTTATTACATAAACTCCTGATCTTCTCACACCTATCACTATCAGTACGATAATACGAAAGTTAGTCGTATTATCTTACTGTTGGAATCATCAGAAGTCTAAGACTCGAACGAAGAAATATTTGTCGGTTTTCGATCAACTGCATGCAATCGAAATATTCTTGATATAATTTACTTTCAGTCTATTTTCGGTCAGATTCCGAAGCCAATTGGCAAAAACGAAACCTTTATAGTCTCGTCATGTTTGTCTCTCCGTCCTTTCGTGTCCTCAAATTCAATTTGCGGCAATTCAATTTTCAGAAAATATTAGACTTCAAAGGAACCACCGACGAAAATTTGTTCAATCGTATTTCCTGAATGATAACTTCTTACAATATGAGGCAACTTACGGACCCAATTATAGCGTGTGTTGGACGTTCAGTTTAAAACCATGTTTTTTAAAGAATACATATCTTTGTACGCTAGTATTACTCTTTGTCTGATGGCATTGTTTATTAATTATGTGGAATGAGTAAAAATATATTATTTGAGATAAAGCTCTCTTTCAAGAATACGTAGGTAGGTAGACTACTTTTTATGGCGCCGTATCAAGTGGTTCCATGCTACTAAAAATAAACCAAGAATCCACTAAACCGGACGGGTATAGGCTCCCGTTACTGAGTGACTCATCCATACATTTTGCAAACACGAGGAAAATAATATTCGCATAAAGAGTTCTCGGCTGCTCTTTCGATCGGCGCATGGCGCTACAAACATACAATAATACGAATTCAGTAATTCATATTTTTTTTATGATTTACGAGCTTCAATTCAATTCAATTTATTTTATTCCATTTAGAGACAATGATTGTACACTTTGAAAAGTCATGTTAACATTTTTAAGGTGGTGAGGTTATTATTATTTATAAAATACATTATAGAGGTACATAAAACATTCTAGAGAATAAGAAAAAAAAACTGCTTGTGCAAATATCTGCTGATTGGTAATCGATACCCGAAGTTCAGTTTTTTATTAAAAGTTTATAAAAAATAGAATTGAACTTCGAGGTTTGCTATCATTTTAGGATTTACGACTATATCACGTAGGTACTCCTCAAAAGGGCATCTAAATGGATTACAAAACGATAAAAGTAGAATATTTAAGTCGTGGTATAGGTAATTTATATGAAGTTAAAAATACTCTTTCTGAGAACGTATCTTGCTTTAGCCAGATTTATCAAATGCTTGTAGTACAGCTAGTTCTGAAGGTTTTAATTATCGATAATGAAAATGTGAGACCAAGATTTATTAATCTTGGAGCTATTGCTCCTAATAGACGTTAAGAAGCTTTCTCGAGTTTCCTTGCGGATCCATGACATTAACTGTCTAGTAAAGTGAAGCAATACAGCCTGTATTGCCGTAAAGTTGTCGAGCGACTGTGACTATGGAATGTTTAGGGTTCGCTAGACCCGAGCCAATCTTGGAATCGTTTCGAAAATTTCATTAAGTGCAAAATCGAAAATTTCGCGTTCGCGAAGCCACCGTGGTCAGTACCTACACTATACTAATAATATTATAAAGTGGGAATATTTTTTGTTTGTTTGTACCGAATAGGTTCCGAAACTACTGGACCGATTTTAACAATTTTTTCACCAATAGAAAGCTAAATTATCATAATAATAATAATAATGCTGGACAATCCACACAGCATCATCTAGCCCCAAGCTAAGCAGAGCTTGTGTTATGGGTACTATGTAGATGACTGATATACTTAATACAATACATTACATAGATAGATTTTTTTTTTATTATACATAGAAAATACCCAGAACACCCGGAACAAATATTTGCAGATCGTACAAACATTTGTCCCAGGGCGGGAATCGAACCTGCAACCTCCTGTGTTGCAGGCGGACCTTCGCCCACCGCGCCACATCGGTCGTCAAATAACATAGTCTATAATTTATTTACATTCGCTGTGGAAATGTCACGTGACAGCTGCCATGTTTTACGTTGACAAATTTGCGTTACCGTGAAAGAAAAAGTAAGCATGAGGTATTTGTCTAGACACTTAGCTATGAGACAGGGAGAGATGGAAGCAAATGGAGGAGGCTTTTACCGCTCTAGGCGATCCTCTTGCATATTAAGAAAAAAAAAGTCAAGTTTAAATAAAATTAGTTAGTTAAGAATGAGTCAAATCCAATTAAAATGTTATTTTAACTATTTACAAGCAAAAATAAGCTTATATTATTATTATTATTATTATATTATTCAGTTAGCGCCATAGGCTGTGACTGAATCCCGGGGCTGTGTTGTTACAGCACCCAAGTACAAAAAGGAGAGTTTCGGATTCGATACCTGGGATATAAAATCTTGAGATGTACTCTAAATGTGGATTTACTAACATTAAAAAAAACAAATACCTAACTGTTCCATCAAATTCGATTGTAAAGTTGTCAAGTACCAACATACGCAACCAGTGCCAAGTGTTATTGCTTTCACCAATGATTGATAGTGAATTGTTTTATCAGATTTAAAATCAAAACACTCGCGAGCTGCATTTAGTTTGAGACGAACTCACGCAATATCGCCATAGGCTCTGCAAAGATTTATGGTTATGATACAAGCTCAGCTTTATCTGGTAGACCACTTTCAGTGCAAGCTTTTCGAGTTTTCCCGTGAGCTATAACTTCCTACTTACTACCTACATAAGTGTTTTTCAATGACAGTTAATTAGTATCGATATATTTTTTTGTCGATTGAAATAAATAAGCATACGGCCCAGTAAATGGTAAGCGTACCGTCGCCTATCATATGCAGCATCAGGGGTATTGCTAGTCCACGAAGCTCCATTTCCAATTGATAGATGCTTCGATTGCAAACTAAATATTTGTGCCACTGAATGCAAGTACCAATGAATCCAATAATTGATCATATTTCGCTCCTTTCTCTGCAACTTGAGAATCAATTAATCTTCAATCTTTGCAAGTGAAGAATGTGTTATGCAACAGTGTTGTATTTGATTTGTTTCGATTGACTGATTTTATACAGTCAGTCAATATTCATTCATTGAATCACAAGGATCATTTTGTCGATTTATAAACTAACTAGCTGCGCCCTGCGGTTTCACCCGCGTAAGTTTAGATTCCGTGGGAATATCGGGATAAAAAGTAACAGTAAAGTATTTTACTGCATACATACCCTTGATGATAAAACTATTTATTTGAATAAGAATTAATACTGTGATACGAATGTAACCAACTTTTGTTACTACCGGCGATGTAATCAAATTTTAGAACACAAAAGCTGCTATTGTGACTTAACTATGATAGTTGGATATATTCCCTTTTTTTAGGTAATAATGAGTACTGTAATCATATAGTACATAATTTTTATGTATCATCAATAGTTTTCTCAGCGCACGCCAAATAATGAATTTTATAGGCAAAATTTTGCTACTTTGGATAAAATTATTGAAATTTTCTGAAGGATCAATTTTTTTGAAAATAAATTATAGCCTATGCTACTTCCTGATAATTTAGCTTTCTATTGGTGAAAAATTGTTAAAATCAGTCCAGTTGTTAGTCCAGCTTATTCGGTACAAACAAACAAATACACACACAAACAAACAAACAAAAAATCGTTCCTCTTTATAATATTAGTATAGAAGTATAGATTAAGCGTATAGCCGGCTGAGACGGGGTTCGATTCCAGCTGCGGGGCAAATGTTTGCATGTTCTGCAGATATTTGTTCCAGGTCTAGGTGTAGTGATACCATGCTACTCGTGGTTCCTGATAGCCATAATACTGGGGATCCTAGTGTGGAGTCAGGACTAGTCTTACTGTAGGGTGTTCATTAATTTATATTATTTTTATATATAATGTTAACTTAACAAAGTTCGAGGTGAGTTCATATTATGTATATGCATTTGGGATATAAATTTTGTTGGTGTGTTCATTTGTCTGTTGTAAATTTTCCTTCGAAACGGCTAATTTAAGGAGCGATTTTAAGAAGCTCTCTTTGTAAATATGTAAGAGGCGTTCTACATCTAAAGGAATACAAAAGTAAAGTTCTTAAATTTGGACAAAATTTACTTGTTTGTCATCACTGAGTAGTACTGTAACTGCGAACGGCTAACGGTCTCTCAAGTTTTGAAAGAGTTTTCATTTGTCCTTAGAGGGGAATAACAGTTTCATTTTCATAAATCTGCAACATCTGCGCACATTAAAAAAAGTATCATTGGATTGAGGTGCTCTACAAAGAGCCTTTTGAGAGATGTTACTGTGTTAAATCACACGAACTTAAATAATTAGCAGCATTGTCTCGCCGGAAACTAGTCTTTCCTGTATGCCACAAACTTTCAATGCTCTTTCATTCAGTACGCTTTACTTAGTTCCTTCTGGGCATTTGCTGTTAATGCTAATTCTGTGTAGTAGATTCTTTGTAGTCTAATCTCATGTATTACGTGGAAATTGTGTAATACCGTTTCATTGTTTTGCGTGTATTAACTAAAATGAGATAACATTTCTGTCACGACGCTGGGAATATTTTTCTTCGGAACTTTCAAACATTAGTAGCTACCTACTCACAGTTTCCGGCTGTTATTGATGCACAAAAGAGAACTTTCACCGAGGTTTTTATAGAGATCTGCAAAACTACACGAAGTTAAAAAACTAAGGATGACATATTGAACAGATCCCAATCTCAGGTGTTAAATACATTAGATCAGGATTCTAAATTATCAAAATTTTAAACATCAATTCCCAAAAAACAGATTTTTTGTTTAAAGATGGTTTTATAATCAAGTTGCGACATGGGTAAAAAAGTAATGAGTACTGAGATACCGGCTGATAGAGAGAGAAAGAAGAAAACATGCTGTGCCGATCGACCACGTGGGACAAGGACCAGAAGATAGATAAGAAAATTCTACTTATATATCGCATTTGTAATATATAACTTATATTACAAATGCGAACAAAAGAATGTATGTTTATCTAATCGTTTGTTGCCATTAATATTCCTAACCACTAAAGTTTAGTGACTAAACCGATTTACGGATGAAATTTAAATAGAATACACATAGATAACTAGATAGATAGATAACTTTTTATTGCATACACCAGAATACATATCTATACATAGGTATAGATATTATCTTGGTAGATACGCAGCGAACGAAGTTGTGGGCTTAAATAGTATAAACCTACCTATATAATAGACAAATAGAACGGTATACCTAATGGCATATTATGTGTGTCTACTTGATCGAATTCAAGAAGACGATTATGGTGTCACGATGTGCCACAGAAAAAATCGAACACTATATTATAGGAATCTGCGTCGTAATGCCTATTGTTTTGTCTATTCAATTTGAGGACGCTTTATTTAATGTCTTCATTATTACTACTAAAATAACTTTGATAATAGACACCTAATATAGATTTCGTCACCGTTCACCTGAACGTGTCGTCTAAAGGCATTATTCGCTTGCTTTTATCTTGGTTAGAATAAATTAGGTCTGGAAATATGTAACCTATCTTACTGAGAATGCAGCCGCGTACGTTACAAATACTAAAAGATAGTTATAAGTGTAATGATCGTGTAGTGGAACGTAATAAAGACAGACGTCTTGAAATAAACCATGTAACTAATACATGCTTGACAGTTGTAGCGTGGCTTGGCTACAGACGTTTTTAGAAATGTAGTAATGCCCTGAGACACAACAGGCGCATGCGGTGCAGATTTTGTTAAAGACGATCGTCGTAACATCTACGAATAACATAATAATCAAATTTCATCCATCCATCTGGTGGTTTAATTTATACAACATTACAATAAGTTTTATACCTACAGGTTTTCTATCGTCTACTTTTTTATTATGTTCCCGATGTTTCGACTGTGTTATGCAGCCGTGATCACGGGTTGACTGGAGCACGGGTGGATTCCTTTCTGTTACTATAATCTTAGGGCTGGAGTGGAGATATCGAGAAATAAAGGCAGTAGCCGCAACTACCCTCATTTCATCTTCAGATTCAGAATATGCCATGTTTACATTACGAAACACCACACTAACCGAAACATCGCACTGCAAGATCAGATCGCAACGCGAACACCTGTTGATTACAAAAAAATACGAAATACCTAGTACCTAAGAGGCGCATTGAAGCTAAAGCGGTTTCCGCGCAGACGCGCGCGCTCGCCGCCATTTTTCCTACCCAAGTAATTTGTAATAGTTAAAAGATAGATAGTCAAACGTTGAAAAGACTGCAAAAGGCCCCTTTACACGGAGATAATTTCCGGTCTCGAAGGTACGAGTATCGGAAGAATATAAAAAACATAAAAATATAACACAATATAAATCTAATCTAAGATAGCTAGTTGGTTATCGAAGCGACGCGTGACCAGATAGCTGGCTCTTATCTGGGTCAACGCATTAGCATTGCCATTCAGCGTGGCAATGCGGCCAGTATTTTGGGAACGCTTCCGTCTGGTAGTGATCTGGATCAGTTGAGCTATCTATAGATAGTTTGTAAAGGTCTTTAGGTGGCTAGCTGTTTAATCTGTATTTTTTGTATATACCTACTTGTAAATAGTTGTATGAAATAACAATGTTGGTATAGTACCCCAGTAGGTACCAAGCGGAGGTCACTGGTTCGAGTCCCATTTAGGCTTAATTTTTGGGATACTAAACCTAAAGCACCCTTAAGTAATCTTTTGCAGCATCCAGAATATTGGTATCAATGCGCCGACGCTCTTGTACAGCTTTCTGATAAGGATCTGTAATCTTGTACTTCATCAAGATCTTAAGATAAGAGACGTGATTTCACTTAGATATACCTACTTGTACGTTACCCAAGTACTTGCTTGTAAACGTGTTTGACAAACTGGAAAAACTGCCGTAACCTTTTTCATAACTTTAAATTTTTACGAGAGATACATACATACATAAAGTCACGCCTGTTTTCCGGATGGGTAGGCAGAGACCACATTTCCACTTGCAACGATCCTCTTTCGCTTCATTCATCCTCATCACGTTCACCACACAAGCTCTTCGGTTTAGATAACTCTTTTTATACTTGTTTAGCGAGGGATATACACATAGAACACTACTATAACTTAATTTTTTATTCCAAAAAAAGTCTTATTTTTAATCATAAGTATACTCGATCAAATTTTTTGATCAAGTAATTATTAAGCAATTAAAAGGGGAATTTCCACGGCTACATGACGTAAACGACCCGACGTGGAGGGAGAGCGTCGTAATCACTCACCCTGATGAAGGCTCTCGGAATGAGTCGAAACTTAGTCGGTGCCTTCACCGGTACGTGAAAATTCCCGTATATAATATTTAGCCCGTATATAATTTAGCCCTCATTATGGACATCCATCATCAAATCTATATTCAGTAGCAATCTATAGTTCGTCGCGATCACTAACCCTGATGAAGACTCTCGGAATGAGTCGAAACTTAGTCGATACCTTCACCGTGAAAATTCCCGTATATAATATGAATTTAGCCCTCATGATGGACATCCATCATCAAATCCAAATTCAGTATGCAGATCCGTGAGCACACCAACTAAGTAGGAGGTAGTCAGGCAAGTCCAAATGTTATATGTTGGACATGCCCACGTTTTGCTGAGTAGTTAGTACGTACTAGTTTTCTAGTTTTCCACATGACAGGTTGCAAGCCATCGCCGCTTTTGACTGTTTGACATGAAGCCAGGCATACAGACAGACAGCCTCAGGCTTCGTTTAAAGCAGCCATTTGGAACACTAAACGATGGCACCTGCCTTCAAATTTGTTGGTTAAGAGTATGCCAGACATGGTATTGCGTTTTAAACAATAAAATAAATCAATAGAACATTTTAAAAAACAAGCTTTTAACCATGAGTGCAGCAACCATGTCACGGTAAAACTTAAAACCCAGCTATCATAATAAAATGCCTACACAACATTTCGTGTCTGTGCTGTTGACCGATGAAGAGTTCGTTTATATGAAGCTAATCCTGGATGTCGATTCAGATCATGCTTACCATAAAAATGCATTGTCATCGGAACTGAACCAACATGTAAAAATTCAAGTCCGTAGATTAAGAGGTAGTGATTCTAATTCAGCTTGCCAGATATGACCTAAGAAACGAACTAACATAAAAACATTGCAAGTTGAACAAAAGCTTGTAATAAGCTGCTCTTGTAGTCACTTCTGTTTCTTGGGTCCATCTTATGCTTGAAGCACATAATTATCAGAGCTTCCATATCAGAGGCCATTGAGCGGCCTAAAAACTTCTGCACCAGAGTTGGGCCTCTAGTTCACGAGTTTAGTACAAAAATAATCAAACCATTTTCAAACGAAACTTCAAACGTAAATGAACAAATCCTACTATCCTACTATTATAAACGTGAAAGTTTGTGAGAAGGGATGTTTGTTACTCTTTCACGCAAAAACTGCTGAACGGATAACTTAAGCTAATATTAACTTTACATCAATATAACTTATACATCAGAATAACACATAGGCTACTTTTTATCCGGATACCACGCAGGCGAAGCCGTGGCTAGAACTAGTTAACAAATAAATATCTCAATGACCTTAGATGACCTAACTTGTTGTGAAAAGTTCTCGAGCCTCAGAGAAGTACAACAAAATCGTTTGTTTGGTGACGATAAAGAAATTTCACTTTTTCGCGTTAAATAGTAAGAAATCTCTCTTCCTTCAAACATTGATGATATTTGAACTTAAATAAGTTTATTGGGTCTGCAAAATAATTGAGATTTACTAGGTACCTTCTAGATGTTACCTTTTTTCTTTAACGAACAATATCAGGATCACTCACGCTAGGAACTAGATTTAAGTTTAGGATAATTTCTAAATTTTGTTTGGGTCGCCGTCATCTTAATCGATGTAGTCTCGATGATATAGTCTTCGAACATATAAATATAATTATGTTTATATTATATAGGTAACCTTTGTAATCCTCTCAAAGTGTTAGCCTGCCCATTCTCCATTTCCTTCTTCTTTACCTTCTTTATCTACATGACAAGGACTACTTCTAGGATTTTTATACCTACAGTCAGACATTATCACAATTTTTTTTTTTTTTTTTTTTTTTAACAATTTGGTATTTTCTCGTCATTGCCTTCTAGCTGTAGCCTGTTTAAAGTTCCGGTTCGTTTTGCCAACTCTCTCGATTTGCAAATGTTGTGATTGACCATCGTTAGTTAGCGACTTGCACGGCACGAGTAATGGTCACTTTCAAATTATCACCGATGCAGGTTCAAGAAATGTTGACCGCGCCCTTTACGAACAAAAAAAATAGTATCATTCATAATAGGTAGGTACTATAAGCGCTCCTTTGCAGATATATTTTTCGATGACATGAGAAACTATTTACCTATTTGTATTGTTTATATGCGGCTCGATTGGTTAGGCTGGTACGGCAATTTTTTCGAAAACGAAGAAAGGTAAACATTCGTAAAAGTAAATCTGGTACGGCATTTTTTCGAAAACGAAGAAAGGCCTATTCTCAAATTCGAAAAAGTAGCTCTTGAAAATAAATAGTTTTAGAAGCCGCTTCTGGTTCTCGAAAGCTGCTACTGTTTGGTTTCTGCGAGAACCAGCTACTACCCACCACTACCTCCTACATTTCCGTAACCACTCCTCGGTCATTCAATCGTTGTCCTGCTCCAGCCGTCATCACCATATCTTGTTATGTCACCGGCGGGGCGATCACACTAATTCATGGCTATCGAGATGGCAATCAATTTTGACACTAGTTCCTTATTTTAATGGCCCATTCATCCAAAAAACGGAACGTCCAATATGAAACCAATTATGTTCATTCGCATTGTCCATCTATGGTTCATCCAGCTTACAAATTAGCGTGATACGATTCATCCCATCCGATGATTTATGTTTACTAATGTTTACTAACTAAGTAACGAGAATAGAACAGATATGAAAAAAATACATTAACATACTGATATTATGAATGCGAAAATTCGAATGTTTAGATGTTTGTTATCTCCGCAACGGCTGAATAAATTTGGATGAAACTTGGAATAAGTTTAGTTTGTGACTTAGAATAATACATAGGCTACTTTACATCCGGGTACCATGTGGTCGAAGCAGTGTGTAGATGCCATAGTTAGTAAAATCATCCTTTAAGTACGTACCTAAGTACATTTTACTTAAATAAAATGTACTTAGATACTCGTACCTCAGAAAGCAATGCTTGAAGTATCTGTGTCAGCTAAGCAGGTGTTAAACTGTAAACTCGTTGTTGACTCGTTGTTGGCGTTGTTGGCCTCTGTTTGCTTTCGCCATATTTCGCACTTTATTTTTCAAGCCAGTTTTTTATGTCTCCAAGATTTCCCGAAGCAAACATTTACCGCCCTGCGTAAAAAAGTAATAAATAACATAAGGTGGGTTCACATCTGTGTGATTTCAAAGTACATCGTACGTTGAAATCATACACGTACGACTATGATGAGTGACAGGCACCTAGATAAAAACCGACGTTTCAAAGTGGTCCTTGTGATTTTATTGAATAAATGAATTTTGACTTTGACTTTGACTTTGACAAAGTCACACGTGTGGACCGTATTTGCTACGCAGACAAAAGACCAACACGCTGAGCCTGTGACATGTCACGGATGCATATTGATATTATAAAAATGTGGAAAAGCGAAAATTTAATAATATGTGAGATTATGACGGATCCAAATAATAAACTGTAAGTAATTGGTGTACTTGATAATTATTAAGCATATTGTAAAAACGGGAATTTTCACGTACTGCACTATCGGTGAAGGCACCGACTAAGTTTCGACTCATTCCGAGAGTCTTCATCAGGGTGAGTGGTTGCGCCGTGCACTACTAACTAACTACTACGACGCGGAAGGAGCAAGTCGCAACCACTCACCCTGATGAAGACTCTCGGAATGAGTCGAAACTTAGTCGGTGCCTTCACCGATAGTGCAGTACGTGAAAATTCCCGTTTTTACAATATGAATAGTCAAGTTCACGATAGTTTTTGGAATAAAAATTATTAAGCAGTTGGTTTATTGGTCATACACCGTCGTCTTTTGATTCCTTTTTATCCTGTCCATCCAAATGTTGTCTGGAAGAGATCAGTTTAGCGATAAAACCTATTATACCTTGTCTGTATATTATTTTTTGTGTTTTTGTATTTTTCTATGATAAAAGAGCACTTTGCTTCGATATTTATTGTGCGAACCGCGAAGGAACTCTCTGCCTGAGTTATTGTCTTCTGAGAAATACAACCTGGGAGTTTTTAAATCCAAAGTCAAAAGCTCCTTTCTTGATAAGAGTAATTCACTGCATTGCATTGCTTAATTGAGCCAAACTGTGGTCATAATTATTATAAGTTTAACGGGTCTTTATCGCGTTTACCTTTTTTATTATTTTCCCGACGTTTCAACTGTATTGCAACAGCCGTGGTCACGGGATGACTGGAGTATACGGAGCTACCGTCGAGAAATAAAGGCAGTAGCCGCAACTACAAAAAAAGTGCTACCTTTTTTTAATAAAAAAGGTAAACGCGATAAAGACCCGTTAAACTTATAATAATTATGTTATCTAATCGCGAAAGTTTGAAAAACTGTGGTCAAATGCGAATAAGTCGTCTGCAGGGATGGCAATCGCGAACGAAGTCGCGGGTACAGCTAATATGTATCTATAGTTCGCACTGATACAACTGCCTATTTATTGTCCTTAAGACATGTCTGCTAGATCAAAATAATTATAACATTTTAAAACTTTATTTTATTACAAATTAAATATGATACAATATATTTAAATTAACCTTGAATGGATAATTAAAATGACAACGAAATAGAAGTGACTAATATCCGTTATCCAAATTCTAGAGGTATTTACCGTCACATAAATAAAAATATATCGAAGGCTTCGCTTACGCAAGTATACAAGTCTTCATCTCTAGAACACAGCCTTCGATAGAGCCTGTCTCCGCGCCGGCCAGTCCACCGCTGTCGGCGCGCGTGCGCACTAGCGCGCGACACATTCTCAATTCGAATTTGATTCCTATTTTGAATTTTCATCGATATTAGTGAAGTGATAGTGTTGTGGCCTATCTTCTCTTTATATGCAGCGATAGAGAGAAAGATATTTTAACTGTTTTGGTGAATTTGTGAAGGATTTGTTCCGACATCATCGGTAAGAACCTGTAAAATGTTTGTGTTGATTTGCTATTATTAGTGCATATTATTCTGATTTGATGAAGTAATGCGGCCTTCGTCAGCGTGTCAATAGCATGAACAAGTCTTATCAGCTTTTTGTGTTAGTACATACTGAGTTTTATGCATTTTGTGCTGATTGTGTAGGTATGTAGATGTTAACGGCCATTACTTTAACGGGATGTTCCACTGACTCTACTTAGGATAATAAGAGTTGACACAGAACTTCAAAGAAATGCTCATTTTAAATTTCTCGAAGTTTGTATCACTATTATTTTTAATAACTGCAAGAAACCTGTTTCATGAGCATGAAGGTATTTATGTGAACAGAATTGCGAAGTAGACATACTAACGCCTATAAAGGCTTCTGGTATTTGCTCAGGTGGTATTAACAACGTTCCAGTTATTTGTTATCAGTTTAACATCATTTATATTGTAATTTATCTATGAATCATAGCTTTAATCAGAAAATATTATACTCTATCAATCACCCCCTCTAGTAGTTATCTAGTGAAGCAACCATACCTATAAACACAAAAGTTCCGAATTCGGGACAAATATTTATTTTTATGACTCACCGTTTGCAGAAATAAAAAACTTTGTATAAGCTGCCGAACAGGCATAGGGTAGATCAGATAATCAAATCAATAATGTTATCTTATCTGAAAAACCTGATAAATTAAAAAAAACACGCTTCTACCGGCATGCTTTACAGCATTCCTGTGTGCTGTGTGCTATGTGCTAGCATACTATGGCTGGGCATATCATGATTCCGAAGCACATAATAAGTAGTAAGTAACGTGTGGCTATTATTTCCATATTTTTGTATCTACATTGGTAAATTGGATATTTTTCCAAGAAACGTTTAATAAAATATACGCAACGTTTTTGACACAATAACATTAGGAAAAATCTTGCTCACACAAGAATTGAAATATAACTCAATTTAACATTACGTAATTTGACAACTGAATTCCGAGACCTAATTTTAACCTCATATCAGTCAACAAACCTACTTAATCAAAGTATAACAAAAACTTGAATGGTCCAAAAGTTGATTTCCTTTGATAATAAATCTTTTTCCAATTATCAATTAACGAGTACACCAGTAAAAAGCCATTAAATACATACAATAAATAAACACACAAGAGTCTTATTTTTTTTAATTTTATATTTTCCTCGCATATTGGTGAGAATCATGATGCAAAAAAGTGGAGTTGAATTTTTAGTCCTTTGTGGACCAATTCTTTGAGGAAACCATTTACCGATTTAATTTAAAACACGTTGATGGCTATTTATCATCTATTACGTAGAACACGCACAGGAATGTGCGCAAAAACTGGGTGAAAGATAACCTACAACTATTGCACAAGTTCTCGCCAATTACAGCAGGTTTGCAGTGAGCGGACAGACAGACACTAGCCATAAAAATATTTTAATTGTTGCTTCGTGGCAAATCTAGATTTGTAATTTATGTAATCTCCATTCCTGATCGCAAATTCAATCAATTATTTTATTAGAGATATCTTTCTTCAAATTACAATAAATTAATTTCATCGATAACAAATTAAATTGTATGGGCACATCACTAGCATTAGTTCGCTTCCTTCATTGTCTGTTTTTTGTAGAATAATTTTAACGAAGTCATTAACATTATTATAATCATATCTACAAATTAGTTATAAATTGAAAATCTAAAACCGTAGAAATCTTAAGCAATAAAGAAACGCGGTGGTTTTTCCGTAAATTTTAAAGCATAGCTAAAGTTATCTAGGCACACATACCATAGTTGTAAGTAACCTATCTAAACTACAAAATACCTACTGCATACCAAGTTGGAGTTTTTTTGATGAAATGTTTCCTCAAAGAGTTGATATTTTGCATTCTTGAGGTGTACGATCGATCCGAAGGTTACGTCCTTTGATTGGGCTTTACCCACTCTTTTATTCATTCCCAATTGCATTTCTGGTATATTTATAAAGTCATCTCACATTCCCTGTAAAACCTGTGGCCTTATAAATTTGTCAAATTAAAGTTTCAATCTCATTAATGTCAATATCAGTAAATATTAATTATATAAAAATAAAACAACATTGAGATTAAAAGCAGACCAAAAGTTGACCGACACAGTAATATCTCTTATAATTCTTCATTGTACACAGAAATAAAACAGAAATATAAAACAAATTAGGTGAAGGATGTACAAAGGCGAGCTTAACCCTAAAAAGAGTTTTATTCCAGCAAACCTTTGAGGAGAGATAGAGCAGTTATAAAGTTGGTAGGTGTACAAAGTCAGGAAATATACTTAAAATACCACTATATTTTAATAAACTACATATTATACATACCTACTTGAACTACCTATGAATACACATACACTGAAAATAAATACATTATCATCATATTAATAGATAAATACAAATAAAGTACCTAACCTAAGCATATTACAGAGACTTAATCTCGAGACTAAATCGTGAAATTTACGGATATTGGAACTCTGAAGGAGTGTTTTCTATTAGTTAGTAGATTCTAGCGGAAGACGTGCAAAAGCTCCAATATATGCTAACGACTTTACAAAATGCTAGCAAAAAAAGAGGATTGGAAATGAACCTACAAAAAACACAAGCAATGACAAACAGCATACAGAAAAAACAACTTATAGAAGACACACAACTTGAATATGTGACAGAGTACATATACTTAGGAAAACAGGTTTCTTTCAAGCCTTCCAACAACATTGAAGAAATAGAAAGGAGAATATCAAAAACTTGGAAGAAATTCTGGAGCATGAAAGAAGTGTTAAAAGGTCCACTGCCCCTGAGTTTAAAGAAAATAGTAGTTGACTCTTGTCTTCTTCCTACACTTACGTACGGCAGCCAGACATGGACATTCACAAGAGAAGCCAAAAATAAATGCCAAAGAGCAATAGAACAAAATATAATGAAAAAGAGACTGGTCGATAAAATACGTCACAAGGAAATAAGACCGAAAACCAAATTTATAGACGCTCTAGTGCACGCACTAAAAATGAAGTTGCAATGGGCAGGACACGTAGCCAGGATGGATAAAAAAGAATGGGCCACCGTAATCACCACTTGGAAAGGACCAAAAGGGAAAAGAAGAATCGGCAGACCACAAGCTAGATCAACCGACGAAATATACAGATTCCTAAAATCAGAAGACTGGACGAAAGTAGCAACAGACAGAGACCGCTGGAAAGAACTGGAGGAGGCCTTTACCCGAGAGGGCTCCTAACTATAAGAAAATGATAAAAATATATATATATATATATATATATACAATAATAATTATGCAATATTAAATTAATAAATTAAAACATAAATTATCTAGATAAATTAATAAATTGTAAAATTGTATTTTTAAGTTAAGGAATAAACAGGCTTTTTTATTTTATTTTATTTTATAGTAGATTCTTTTAACTAACTTGCAGAACGTAAGGTTATATTACTTATTTTAGATTAGAATGCATAATATCGTATTATAACGAGAATCACATTCAAATTACCAATGAACACGGCACATAAATTATAAAGATTCATTGTGAGTGAAAAGATAAACGATTTGTTAGTAGGATGTACTTGTATATGTAGTTCCTTCTTCCTCCTCCAATCAATCACAATTGTGCAATTCTCACAATCAATGGTTTCCTCAATACAATGGAAACCTTATTTCTAGCAACTCCACATTAGCATAAGTAACAATTATACCTAGAAATAAATGAGCGGTACCAACATCTAAGAGCGAAAATAAATTCACAGTGAAATGAATTTTAGTATTACAATCCACCTGAATATAGCATCCATCATAGCGCTTAGCTGAATAGAATGAGTTAAATAAATTCGGACTCAGCGTCACTCGATTCGTGGCGCATTCATCAAGGCATTACCGGTCACAGGCAAAGATGCTGGTTCGGATGTTTTGGGGACACATTGAATTTCTACCTTCCTTAGTTATGAATCTACCTTGTTGTATACTTGAGTTACTCTAAAATGTTATCCTACTAATATTATAAACGAAAGTTTGTGAGGATGGATGATTGTTACTCTTTCACTCAAAAACTACTGAACGGATTCTGATGAAACTTTACAGTAATTTAGTTTATACATTAGAATAATACATAGGCTACATATGGGTACCACGTGGGCGAAGCCGTGGGCAGTAGCTAGTATCCAATAAAGATTTTTTCTATCTATGTATCTAGTAGGATGCCCGCGACTTTTTTCGCTTTGAATATATTCTTGAAACTTTACCTTCCTATTGCACATCTACACATCAAAAGGAACATACCCTCCTTTTGTCTCTAGGATTTCTGGTATAGGATGTACGTTGTTTCAGTCGGTCAGTAAGTCATACGATTTTGATTTTATGTATTCAGAAGAAGATGCATACTATCTAAAGTTTTTATTTCATTATAGAATTGTGAGTCATACCCATCAACTGCCAATTTTATAAAGCACGCATAAATACAGTCTATAACACGTAGAAAGAAAATTATGATCGTGCCGTAGAATTATTGAAAGAAAGTCTGTAGACATATTAACGACAAATTGTTTGTAATCGCTACCCATACATGGCATGGAAACTACTAGCTCAGAAGAAATACTGGTAACTATTACTAGTGATGGATCGATGAGAAGT
This sequence comes from Perizoma flavofasciatum, assembly GCA_958496245.1. NCBI lineage: Eukaryota > Metazoa > Arthropoda > Insecta > Lepidoptera > Geometridae > Perizoma > Perizoma flavofasciatum. The sequence goes on along the minus strand of OY292425.1, from coordinate 1,847,470 downwards.
TATCGAAGAAAATAACTAACAGCTAAAGACCTGGGGCCTAACCATGAAGTCCTAAAGCGATTCAGTTTAGGCAAAGATGCCACTTTTGGCTTTACGATTGAGGACGCTATGGCGTAGTGAAAGCTTTGTCATTCGCAAAGCGGGATTTGACATCTTTGCCTGAATTGAATCGCAATAAGACTTGATGGTTAGGTCCCTGATCGTCGAAAACAAAGCAGCCCCAATACTTTTATAGATAAGTCATTATAGGTATTTTAATTTCGCCACCAGCGTAGATTTTTCTATAAACTGATATATAAAAACCCTCTGTACTTCAGAGGGTTCACTGTTCACATGATACTCGATTCCACTTCTGAAGTTAAGTATATTAATACATTTTTATTTTGTAGTAGGTATAAATTTCTTGCCTTTCTAAAGTTTGCAATAAGTAAAAGTATACAAGTATTTGGCCAGTTATTTTATTACTCTGATTGAAATTTGAAACCATTTAGTGCCTACTATTGAACTCTTATTTCATTTTCTATATCGATACGAAAGCACGTTCACTTCTCTTTTGATTACGAAATATATTAATTGATTTTTCGTACCTAATTTAACTTCAAAGATATTTAGACTTGGTATTTTGAAATGCATAGTGAATATTTTACGACAATTTGCAGATTGTCCTGCATTTGAATTAGTTTTAACCACGCAATCATAATTATAGGTTTTATACTGGAAAGTGTGAAAAATACTTATAAACCTGACCAAATCAGTCCATCTATTATCGTAATCCTCTCGATGTCATCAGATACCCTCCTTTTGACGTCACTGGAAAGTGGAAGACGACGTTATGTAAGGCGACGGAATCTCATCTCGGAAAGGATTACTCAGACTCATGTTACAATATCATTGACCCAGAACACAGTTTGTTTTGCTATCTCTCTATGATTCACTGTTTGACGGATATCCGAACCGCAATTCAGCATACGGAACCATGAGCAAATTGACACCTTAGGTAGAAGGTGTTACGGTAGAAATTAGAGATGCTGTCTGTAACTTTCATTGAGACATAAGAAAAATGAATGAATCACTGTGGTTGCAATATTTGTGTTTGAAATCCAAAGGTCGTGATCGTAGTAATGCTGTGTCTAAGGTCAGTCTTTAATAATTGTTATGTAAATATCCTACTTATATATAAATGTATATATACGGTTGTTTGGGTGTTTGTTGTGTTTGTTTGTTTTGTTGTGGTGAATACGGATTCAGCCGTGGGCAGAGGCTAGTGATGAATATTTCATAAACATCATGTTTTAAATCAATGATGTATGGTTGAAGATAGGACAAAAATAGAAAAAGTGTTTTTTTTTCAAGAAACAATAAAAACTGTCTTTAATTAACAGAAAATTGATAAAAAGTCTAATATATGCATCCCCCATTTTTTAACCCTTAAGAGTGGGGTTTTTTCATAAAAATTATAAAAAAACAATCCTTGACCACCCTCCCCTTCAAAAGAATCATTTAAATCGGTAAGTATGCAATTGGAGAAAATATAGCGTAAATTACACACAAAAAATTGAGAACCTCCTCGTTTTGAAGTTGGTTGATAAAATTCGAGAATTTAAAGAGAATTAAGAGATTATTAATAAGATAATTTAAGATAGACCAAGCCTTGAAGATTGGGTAGCATTCTGCTTGGTTTTTTTGATGATCCTTCATTCAGCTATAGTCAATCAATGATCAATCAATGTCAATGATGTCAATTGAACAAGGTGAACTTATTCAGCATTAAACAAGAAAATAACAGCTGTTCCCTCTAGGATATTTTCGTTTTGAATAATCCACATGTTCTAAAACATCCTGCGAGGTACTTATCTAAAAAGATATTCCCACACCATGAGGCATGAGCCCATAAGATACACAATGAGCGAAAGTAGGTGCAGTAAGAACAATGTGACTTGATGACGTCAATGAGTCGTTTATTTAGTTCCTCGGGAGCAATATGTTAATCACTCGAGTGAAGTCATTGGCCGACCGACGCGGCGGCAAGGAGGGGTTATGTTATGATTTTAGTGCATTGTGCATTGCAAAACGCTAAAACGTTACTTTAACTATGGACCGTACTTTACCCGCTTATGAATTGATATCAAAAGATGGTGAATATTTTGTAGATACACTATGTCATCAACATAGAATAGAATAGAAAAAAATATTTATTGCCTGAAATTATGACCATAACAGCATCAGGTTACATAAAATAAATAAATAAATAATGCTGGACATTTTTCACAAAGCGTCATCTAGCCTCAAACTAAACAGAGCTTGTATTATGGGAACTACATGACTGATATACTACTTATATACTTTTTTTTGTAAACACATACGTATTATACATAGAAAAACACCCAGACCCAGAACAAATATTTGCAGATCTTACAAACATTTGTCCTGTGACAGGAATCGAACCCGCAACCTTCTGCGTCTCAGGCGGACCTTCGCCCACTGCACCACAGAGGTTGTCACATAGTAAGTTGGTACTTATACATATAAAAAACTAACTATATCTAACTAAGCAGTTGCCATGATTAAATTCAGGCAAAAGGAGCACACTCAGCTAAATGCTGGCAGACTAAGGCGCAGCGCTGATTTTCAGTGTACCCCTAGGCACGACAGATGTTAGTCGGCAGAAAAATAGTTTTTTTTTTTGACTCCTATTATGATGACAAGTTACATTACAAGTTCCAGTAATATTTCTAAAGTTAAATGGCGTTGTTACTAATTTGTGTGTGTGTGTGTGTGTGTGTGTGTGTGTGTGTGTGTGTGTGTGTGTGTGTGTATGTGTGTGGGTGTGGGGTTAACATGGTTTTTAGAGTACATGCATTTATTTTGAATGTGAATAAAACTAACCTTAATTATAACTTAAATTTTAATGTTCGAGTTCCACTGATTCGGAGTTAATAATAATGATAAAATAATATTTTTTGTATTCACAAACAAGAAGAACACAATTCACAATTGTTCAGATACATTCGTTTTCACTTAAAATTAACAAACTTTAGTTAGGTATACCTACTTTTGTGAGTATTTTTTGACCGCGTCAATGGATATTTCTTGGTAACACCCGAGTCAGCTTGATTGCTAAGATGGCTTTATGTCCTTTTCACTAACACTGAAAGAAAAATATTATAATAATGATATTTTTTTCATCAAAAATCAAGCATTTACATAACAACAATAAGAAAAAACAGAACATATTTCCATACATTAGTCATTGACTTACACAGGTTGATTTGCGGTTTCTAAGCTAAGTGCGAGGCTTGTACTGTAAACATCGCGTTACCTTCCATTGATTTGGACTAGATAGACGTGCTAACATGTATAAAACCGTTCTATGCGGTAAGTACATGAACATTTGGTTGATTTACCGAATTTTACTAGTTTGATAATTAGATTAGATTAGAACTAATGTGGTGAAAAGAGTCACTGTACTTTGCAGGCCCCTTTCTGCACATGTCACATGAAGTAAACCTGAGCATTGACGTTATATCAGACGCGGAAACGTTTAAATACGCAGTAAAACACGTAACTTTAATTACACGGTTCACAATGACAAGTACCATCAGCTGAAGAACAAAGCAAAACGACGATAGCTCTGTAGGTACTTCCTTAGAGACGGCATCTCACAAAACATAGACTCCATCGATACACCTACCCATGTACTCGTATGTACTACGTAGAAGCGACGCGATACTATAATCAAATCACATACACGACTTACCCGGCTATGTTTTTCGCGTATGTTTGTCTGTGTGTTTGTGGGATTCTTTATGACCAAGCACACTTACCAAGATATGATTATCAAAATCAAGATCTTCACGAGATATGCCCAAATATATATACTTTTTGTTTTATAGCAACGCAGGCAATAATAACCGGCTAAGAACCTTTTATCGTCACACACTGTTTTTCGTTACCGTTTTCGCAAGTATGCCGTCAATAGTGGTCGCGTACAGTCCCGCTTATGATGAAAAACTTCTAAATTACGTACGAAACATCAGCATTTAACAAAAAACAGAGGAAAGTTGTATTTAAAATTTTAAAATAACAGTGATAATTTATTTTCAGGATGTCTAGAAATAGTAGGTTGCATGCAATTACAAGCTAATATTAATGTCATTAAATTTTAAATAGAATTACATCGCGTCGCTTTTGTAAGAAGAGTTATCGATGAAAACTTTTTCTCGATTGATTCTTGAAGTCGATAGTAATTTTTCTTCCGCGTGTTATAGGGTACATACTTCCTTGTGGTGTAATATCTTGGTAATCGAATACGTTATGGTTTTCTTGTGTGATAGATTGATTTCTCTGAATACAGGCGTGCAAATGTAAAACTGTCGATTTCAGTTTCATTGCATGTTCGTCTCACTAATAATTAGGATTAAACCTGAAGAAATATTATTTGATATAGTGCAACCATATGTTTCAACTGTAATTAGGAGTTGTAGAACTTCTGTGAAAAGGCTCGGCCGAGGAAGTGCCTACTTCAGCCGCCAAGCAGTAATGTTCTCACTGTTGTGTTCCGGTTTGAAGGGTATGGTTGCCAAGCTTCTAAAGGCTTCGGTAACACCTTACAACCAGATGGGTCGTTAATTTTCACTGTTTGACGGATATCCGAACCGCAATTCAGCATACGGAACCATGAGCAAATTGACACCTTAGGTAGAAGGTGTACGGTAGAAATTAGAGATGCTGTCTGTAACTTTCATTGAGACATAAGAAAAATGAATGAATCACTGTGGTTGCAATATTTGTGTTTGAAATCCAAAGGTCGTGATCGTAGTAATGCTGTGTCTAAGGTCAGTCTTTAATAATTGTTATGTAAATATCCTACTTATATATAAATGTATATATACGGTTGTTTGGGTGTTTGTTGTGTTTGTTTGTTTTGTTGTGGTGAATACGGATTCAGCCGTGGGCAGAGGCTAGTGATGAATATTTCATAAACATCATGTTTTAAATCAATGATGTATGGTTGAAGATAGGACAAAAATAGAAAAAGTGTTTTTTTTTCAAGAAACAATAAAAACTGTCTTTAATTAACAGAAAATTGATAAAAAGTCTAATATATGCATCCCCCATTTTTTAACCCTTAAGAGTGGGGTTTTTTCATAAAAATTATAAAAAAACAATCCTTGACCACCCTCCCCTTCAAAAGAATCATTTAAATCGGTAAGTATGCAATTGGAGAAAATATAGCGTAAATTACACACAAAAAATTGAGAACCTCCTCGTTTTGAAGTTGGTTGATAAAATTCGAGAATTTAAAGAGAATTAAGAGATTATTAATAAGATAATTTAAGATAGACCAAGCCTTGAAGATTGGGTAGCATTCTGCTTGGTTTTTTTGATGATCCTTCATTCAGCTATAGTCAATCAATGATCAATCAATGTCAATGATGTCAATTGAACAAGGTGAACTTATTCAGCATTAAACAAGAAAATAACAGCTGTTCCCTCTAGGATATTTTCGTTTTGAATAATCCACATGTTCTAAAACATCCTGCGAGGTACTTATCTAAAAAGATATTCCCACACCATGAGGCATGAGCCCATAAGATACACAATGAGCGAAAGTAGGTGCAGTAAGAACAATGTGACTTGATGACGTCAATGAGTCGTTTATTTAGTTCCTCGGGAGCAATATGTTAATCACTCGAGTGAAGTCATTGGCCGACCGACGCGGCGGCAAGGAGGGGTTATGTTATGATTTTAGTGCATTGTGCATTGCAAAACGCTAAAACGTTACTTTAACTATGGACCGTACTTTACCCGCTTATGAATTGATATCAAAAGATGGTGAATATTTTGTAGATACACTATGTCATCAACATAGAATAGAATAGAAAAAAATATTTATTGCCTGAAATTATGACCATAACAGCATCAGGTTACATAAAATAAATAAATAAATAATGCTGGACATTTTTCACAAAGCGTCATCTAGCCTCAAACTAAACAGAGCTTGTATTATGGGAACTACATGACTGATATACTACTTATATACTTTTTTTTGTAAACACATACGTATTATACATAGAAAAACACCCAGACCCAGAACAAATATTTGCAGATCTTACAAACATTTGTCCTGTGACAGGAATCGAACCCGCAACCTTCTGCGTCTCAGGCGGACCTTCGCCCACTGCACCACAGAGGTTGTCACATAGTAAGTTGGTACTTATACATATAAAAAACTAACTATATCTAACTAAGCAGTTGCCATGATTAAATTCAGGCAAAAGGAGCACACTCAGCTAAATGCTGGCAGACTAAGGCGCAGCGCTGATTTTCAGTGTACCCCTAGGCACGACAGATGTTAGTCGGCAGAAAAATAGTTTTTTTTTTTGACTCCTATTATGATGACAAGTTACATTACAAGTTCCAGTAATATTTCTAAAGTTAAATGGCGTTGTTACTAATTTGTGTGTGTGTGTGTGTGTGTGTGTGTGTGTGTGTGTGTGTGTGTGTGTGTGTATGTGTGTGGGTGTGGGGTTAACATGGTTTTTAGAGTACATGCATTTATTTTGAATGTGAATAAAACTAACCTTAATTATAACTTAAATTTTAATGTTCGAGTTCCACTGATTCGGAGTTAATAATAATGATAAAATAATATTTTTTGTATTCACAAACAAGAAGAACACAATTCACAATTGTTCAGATACATTCGTTTTCACTTAAAATTAACAAACTTTAGTTAGGTATACCTACTTTTGTGAGTATTTTTTGACCGCGTCAATGGATATTTCTTGGTAACACCCGAGTCAGCTTGATTGCTAAGATGGCTTTATGTCCTTTTCACTAACACTGAAAGAAAAATATTATAATAATGATATTTTTTTCATCAAAAATCAAGCATTTACATAACAACAATAAGAAAAAACAGAACATATTTCCATACATTAGTCATTGACTTACACAGGTTGATTTGCGGTTTCTAAGCTAAGTGCGAGGCTTGTACTGTAAACATCGCGTTACCTTCCATTGATTTGGACTAGATAGACGTGCTAACATGTATAAAACCGTTCTATGCGGTAAGAACATGAACATTTGGTTGATTTACCGAATTTTACTAGTTTGATAATTAGATTAGATTAGAACTAATGTGGTGAAAAGAGTCACTGTACTTTGCAGGCCCCTTTCTGCACATGTCACATGAAGTAAACCTGAGCATTGACGTTATATCAGACGCGGAAACGTTTAAATACGCAGTAAAACACGTAACTTTAATTACACGGTTCACAATGACAAGTACCATCAGCTGAAGAACAAAGCAAAACGACGATAGCTCTGTAGGTACTTCCTTAGAGACGGCATCTCACAAAACATAGACTCCATCGATACACCTACCCATGTACTCGTATGTACTACGTAGAAGCGACGCGATACTATAATCAAATCACATACACGACTTACCCGGCTATGTTTTTCGCGTATGTTTGTCTGTGTGTTTGTGGGATTCTTTATGACCAAGCACACTTACCAAGATATGATTATCAAAATCAAGATCTTCACGAGATATGCCCAAATATATATACTTTTTGTTTTATAGCAACGCAGGCAATAATAACCGGCTAAGAACCTTTTATCGTCACACACTGTTTTTCGTTACCGTTTTCGCAAGTATGCCGTCAATAGTGGTCGCGTACAGTCCCGCTTATGATGAAAAACTTCTAAATTACGTACGAAACATCAGCATTTAACAAAAAACAGAGGAAAGTTGTATTTAAAATTTTAAAATAACAGTGATAATTTATTTTCAGGATGTCTAGAAATAGTAGGTTGCATGCAATTACAAGCTAATATTAATGTCATTAAATTTTAAATAGAATTACATCGCGTCGCTTTTGTAAGAAGAGTTATCGATGAAAACTTTTTCTCGATTGATTCTTGAAGTCGATAGTAATTTTTCTTCCGCGTGTTATAGGGTACATACTTCCTTGTGGTGTAATATCTTGGTAATCGAATACGTTATGGTTTTCTTGTGTGATAGATTGATTTCTCTGAATACAGGCGTGCAAATGTAAAACTGTCGATTTCAGTTTCATTGCATGTTCGTCTCACTAATAATTAGGATTAAACCTGAAGAAATATTATTTGATATAGTGCAACCATATGTTTCAACTGTAATTAGGAGTTGTAGAACTTCTGTGAAAAGGCTCGGCCGAGGAAGTGCCTACTTCAGCCGCCAAGCAGTAATGTTCTCACTGTTGTGTTCCGGTTTGAAGGGTATGGTTGCCAAGCTTCTAAAGGCTTCGGTAACACCTTACAACCAGATGGGTCGTTAATTTGTTTGCCTCTTTAATAGTATTCTTTAGGGGAAATCTATTAATGATACATAAAAATTATGTTCTACATGATTAAAGTACCTACAAAAAAGTCCTCGAGGTAACACAAAATCTGCTATTGTGACTTAACTATCATAGTTAAGTCACAATAGCAGATTTTGTGTTTTAAAATTTAATTAGATCGCCGGTATAAACAAAAGTTGGTTACATTCGTATCGTAGTAACAATTCTTATTCAAATAAATATTTTTATCATCAAGGGTATTTATGTAGCAGTAAAATACTTCACTGTTACTTTTTATCGATTTTTACCACGGAATCGAAACTTCCGCGTGTGAGACCGCGGGGCGCAGCTAGTAGTAGTTATAAATGTATTTTGTATATGTATTTTTACAACTTGAGTATCATGTTGTTTTTCTTGTTTCAGGATCTGTTGGAATTCATCGCACGCCATCTTTTAAATCAGGTATGCTTTGCAGCTATGCTAACGTCATTAGAGGTAGGTAGATTATTATTAACGAATTTTGCAAGATAAACTCGTAATTTGGTTTTGATCTTTACATTATTCTTGGTGACAGGCTGGGTTGGTGAGGGGTTGACTGGCTAAAAGTATAATAAAACTAGTTGTTGGCCGCGGCTTCGCCCGCGTGGTGTGTTAATAAAAGTAGCATATGACCGTCTCCAGGCTTCAAACTATGTCCACCAACTTTTGAATGAATCAAACCAAGGATTACAATTTATACAAAGTTTAGAACTCAATTGCATGCCCCCAAAGGGTAGTTTTGAAAAAAAAAAGATGTTTCATTATTTACTTTAAAGTTTACAGAGTTTTGAGCGAATCTAACAATATTTTTTTTTATAGAAACTTTACCACCATGTATAACCCCGTTAGGGGTTGATTTTCGAAAATAAGATATGCCTATGTATTATTCCAGAACCTAAACTATATACCTACATTCCAAATTTCATCAAAATCGGTTTAGTAGTTACGGAGATACGAGTACGTAGTAACAAAAATTCACACACACACACACACAGACTTTCGCATTTATTATATTAATAGGATTATTTTAGGCAGGTACTTGCATACTATTCTGAGACCAGTTATTTAAAAGTAGTTTATTTTGGGATCTATTGGTATCTATTGAATTATCATCATCAAAATCAACAGGCTGCAGAAGTCCACTTCTGTACGTAGGCCTTCCATAAAGGCTTGAGTCCGTAACCGGCGACAAGCAGCAGCGACAGGCGACAGCGACAAGCGAACGTAGTATCTGTTATTTCAATCAGTGGCTGAGCGACAACAGCAACTTAGGAAGAAAATGTGTCGCTGTCGCCTGTCGCTGCTACTTGTCGCCGGTGCTGGATTCAAGCCTTAAAGAGTGCCATGAAGAACGATCTCGGGCTAACTCCTATCACCGACTTCCTGCAAATTTTAAAGTCATCGGTCCATCGGGTGAGGACCTTCCTAAGAAAAGTCTACTTACGAAGGAAGGTACATTTTAGGGTGATTATGAAGTACCAAAGGAGCCCATTACACAGATAATGTCAAATATGGTCTGCTTTTATTCGCGTGGAACAGGTTAGACTAGTTTCTGAGACGATAGATTTGGCCTCCGGTAGCCATCCGTTATGTTGGCAAAAACGTTTTAGGAATGGTGATTCTTAGATCATGTGTATGTCATATTTACTAATAGGTAACGATGATGACCTTCGTAATTCTGTGGGTGAATAACCGACTAAAAGGTCAAATATGTGAACCAATGAAAATATTTCAATATTTGAAAAGGTCAAATATATATTTTTTTTTTATTTATTTGGTTAAATCTCTTTAGTAACATTTATAAGTCACAGATGTTATTTTACGTAAAGTCAAGTCCACCGCGACCTCCGGCTTGGTACGTGGAGGCTATACCAACTAAGCCACGAACTAAGATCGTTACCAGCGAGGCGAGGGGTGAGGGGCAAGTTGAAGTGGCAATAGACAGGCCTTTTAGCTCGCAGAATTGAAAACCGGCGCTGGGAAAAGAATGGTCTTCGAAGCCTACGAAGCCAACGATAAATTGTACGATGGACCGATGATATAAGTTGCGGGAAGTCGGTGAATGAAGATAGCCTAAGTACGTACGTCACAACATTCTTTATCTATTTCTCTACTAGCTGTCCACGGTCGCCCTCGGCCCACTGCGTTACATCGCTCAGCCGTGCTATTACTTCTTTTGCTCAGCTTCTAAGGGTAGTAGCTTGACGCCTATAATCTTCCTAATGAATTGGGTAATCAAATTCAAAAAAAACTTTTCAAATTCGACTGGTAGTTCCATAGATTAGCACATTAAAAAAACGATTCATCTTTATTATTACAATTAGTATAGATTGCAAAATAAAAACATACAGCTGAATTGAGAACCTCTTTTTTTTTGAAGTTGTTAAAAAATAATAGTGTACGTCTACTGCAGAACATATTCAACAGTAGACTTCTTTCTATTGGTAATGATTTTAGCACTAAGCCCACCTTTCATACACTCTTATGTTTTGTGCAATAGAGAAAGAAATAAATAAATGATTAGGATAAGGTAGCAGCAGGTGCCTTTTGGCCATTGCTCTGTTATTACCTATCCTTTCTCCAAGATTTGAACTATGTATGTTTGCTTAAAGGAGCGCGTTGAAGTCTTTTGTATGAAACTTTTGAGTAGAACATTTGCGCTTGTCAACCAAGAAAACAAAATAAGATTTCAAAAAAAAAACAAATTGAGCTACATATGCTACGTTTGAATAAACCTTTTTACTCTATAGATAACTACATACATGTTTACCGACTCTACTATCTAATAATGCGACAATAGATACAAACCAAATCGAAATATAATATACAAACCTCTGCCCACAGTTTCGCCCGCGTTATACTCGGATAAAAAGTAGCCTATGTGTTATTCTGATGTATAAGCTATATTACTGTAGAGTTTCATCAAAATCCGTTCAGTACTTTTTGCGTGAAAGAGTAACAAATATTCATCCTCACAAACTTTCGCGTTTATAATAGTAGTGGGATTACTATTCTCGTAAAACCTGTTAAAAGCTTAGTTCGTCGTCTCGTAAAAGGTGATAAAAATATGCAAAATCTGAAGCCCATTGAACGTCGACAACTGTATTCCAGTCGTACTCAAAAACAATTAAAAAAATATATAAATGAACAGTTTAAAAATAAACAATTCAAATTGAGATTTATAGTGTTCCGTAGACTGTTACAATATTATATAGAAACGGATGTAAAATGATTACGAAAGTTGGGTTACAGACTTCCACACATGAAAGTAGTGTAATTAAACGAAGTACCCTCATCAGACTGAAAGATATCTAAAGGGTTAGCTTGTTTTTTCTATATAATCAGCAACTATGTTTATTATAAAACTTTGTTAATTCTATTATAACTCTTTAAATATAAATTCGTTAAATACGATGTTAAAAACTAAAATTAGGGACCTACTTATCATAATGGAGAAAGCTCACGTACGAAAACCCAAATTTTCACTCGACTCTCCGTAACTAATGATGCGAGTACCGTTAATTAAGTTTAAAAAGTCTATGCTAGTGAACCACTTTCTAAAACACAGTGCAATTAACCAGAAAACTATAATTTTACTTCATATCAATTGCATAATTTATACAATACTCATTATGTAACTCATGCTGATATCAATTAATTATACTCTCTTAGGCCGGAAATAAATCATTTATAGATTGAATTTCAAATGCTCAAACAAGTTGCATTCACTTACAAGCACATGCCATTCTGGATAGTAATATTATGTGTATTTCATACCTATTTACGTTGAGATTGCTCCTCCGAATTTGTTTTTTTTATATCAAGGTACACGAACATACGCCCCATGATGATAAGTGGTTACCGTCACTTATGACATTTTTAAGACCTGGTGATAAAAATGGTATATTGCTGATGCAGAGTCAAAGTTGAAATATCTCTCATCCTACTACTATTATAAACGCGAAAGTTTGTGAGGATGGATGTTTGTTACTCTTTCACGCAAAAACTACTGCACGATTTTTGATGGAACTTTACAGTAATATAGCTTATATATCCGAATAACACATAGGTTTCTTTCCACCACCGGGTACCACGCGGGCGAAGCCATGGGTAGAGGTTAGTTTCTCATATGCCTGTAATTTCAGCGGTGTCCCTCGCACCGAAACACGACAATTTCGTCAAAAATAAATATGGTGGTAGAACTTATCAGGATGAGTTATTTCGCAAAGAGTTAGAAGAGATAGATAGATAAAAGACTTTATTTGAACTTCAGACACACACATACAAAATACAACAATTATACAAGAGCCACGACACAGGAAATTCGAGTGTGGTGTCAGGACTATGTATGTTTCTGTTGTGTATTTATTTATTTATTACATCTTCACTTGATTTTAAAAGCGCATAAACCAACTGTCAATGATTTCCGTAAATCTGCTAAAGGGACATAACATAACATGCCGTACCTTCACTTCGTTGCGAAACTGCAACAACTAGTTACATTGTAATTTAACGATAGCACGATGTTGAAATTGATTTACCTACTGGTTTTTATCTCATCACTTTGCAGTTCTAGATAGGTAGGTACAATTCAATTTAGTGCACTCTTCATTTCCTGAGTTCCTCTGGTCGTTAGAGCGATCATCTGATCGTTCCAGTTTAACTTAGTAAGTTAACGATGATCAGTGGGTAAAAAAAACACTGATGAGTATGACTGTCAGTGAATTTCCACTTTATTCAGTCGATTTTTTACTATAACATTTGTATAAAGTGGCATACAAATGGTATTCATACAACTATGTACAAGTAGGTATATACAAAAAATACAGAAGAAACAGTTAGCTATTTAAAAACCGTTGCAAACGATAAATAATAATATAAGTTTAGTTAAAATAGGTTGCGTTTAGGTAATGTTTTTTCATTGTTAATTCTATTTTCATAAGTACCTACCCAAGTGGATAAATACTCAAGTGGGTTCGGTCCGGAAATGCAAAGGATAAATTTAACTCTACTTTCTCGTTTCCTGTGAACCGTTAACTGTTAAAAGCAGGCATATTACATCGCAATAAGTCCACTGATATCCCAACGGAAGAACAATTTTTAAGTTATAATATATATATTATAGCAGAATAACCAAAAATGTTTCCTGTTTACCAAATTTCGCATCGGAATTCTCAAGTAATGAGCACGCTCCGCTGCGGGCCCTATTATGTCAGAATATGAAACAGTGCAAGTTTTCTTTTGCAACACTGTATCGTGAAATCGTTAAATGCCAGTGGTGGAGCTGGGGTCCGTTGAACCTTCGGACACTTTCCCCCGTTCCTGGGTAGAACCGGCAGACGACATAATATGACCTTTTAAAGCTAATTGGCAGAGGCAGATCTAGACAGGCTATACCTGCTGAGCCGTGTGATGGAATTTCCTTGGGGTAAAATTGTAGCAAGCTACCTATCCATGTACTATGGATGACTCCATACAAAAAAAAACATTTACATGTGTAACCTCTGCGTGCACCGCGGCCAGTTGACGGCTTTACTTATTTGTGGTTTCTCAACTCACACACTTTTCATCCATCTGACACCTTATTATGAACCAGTTCATGTTTCATTATGGCGTGTGCGTAGATTTTGATGTTTTGCAATAAAATAACACTATTTACACCACACAGCAGTTATGATTTAGATAGGTATAACTTTTACTGACTCGTCCTTCTTCTAGCAATTGGATGTTGCATTAATTTGAATTAAGTTCGTTGCAACAGATGTGATTAGCATGTGTCATTGGCGATTCCAGTTCGTTTTGAAAGAGCATCGCATTATGCCCCGGATATGTTGAAAACGATTTTGTTTTATGCAAAAGAAAAAAGAAGACCTTTTGATAATTAGATGAGTGCTGCAATCGGTGATATATACCTTTGCTTGAAACATTTGTAGATTGATGATTAAACCGAAATGATGAAGGCAATGCAGCATTTTGAGGACGTATTTCTTGATCGTTTGCAACGATCTTTAGAGGGCTCAACTGTTTCATCTGTATATTTTGTACATCTATACTACTATTACCTATAGGTATGTACTTTAGTAGTATACAATTATAAATATGTAGGTATACACAAAAATACATAAAAAAACAGCTAGCTATCTTAAGACCGTCGCCAACGATCTATAGATACGACCCCAAAATGTTTCATCGCCTTCACTATTTCGGTAATTATCTACAAATGTTTAATTCTCTAGTAGTTGTATTATTTTTTATGTAAAAAGCTAATTATAATTATATAATGTTATGGGAACTACATGACTGATATCCTGCTTATATATGTATATTTTTTGTAGATACACTCATAATATACATAAAAATCACCCAAACCCGAGACAAATATTTGCATAAAATAAAATTTGTTCCGCGGCGGGAAACGAACCCGCAACCTTCTGCGTCTCAGACGGGCTTTCGCCCACTGCGCCACAGAGGTCGTCGAATATACCAACACTTGCTTATAATGCCACCGAAACCGTACATATAAGTAGGTAGGTATACGTACCTTCCTACGCTGCCTGTAATCGATGCTACCACAAGCGACAAGGAAGGAAACCTTATATTTCTGATTCCGGATCGCTCCTTCACACGGCGGGTTTCCTGGCCAAATTATATGTACCTACCTAGCTAATATTATATTGCGTTGCGTGTACTCAGTACCTACCTAGGTATATACCTACACACAATTTGATACGGTGATGAACGGACCTTGTGAGCGTCTGTGAGACTGATTGAAAGGGCATAGTTTCCTTGAATATTATAAACACCTTTGAGCGTCTGATTACTTTCAGATTTAGGTATGTACTCAGAAAAACAACCTGTTTTCAAAGAATTTGTTATGTTTTTATTTTGAGGAGTGTGCTTGTATTTTCACTTATTCTACAAACCAACGGTTTACGAGTATATCATGACAAACATAATAGTAAAAATATACCTGCGTATGTCCGTATCACAATTTCCATTAAAAATAAACGTGATTTAAATATTTGAACCAATTATTTAGGTAAGTACTTTTAATTACCACCATAATGTCCTTCCGTAATTTCATCATTCAACTTTAGCTTTGGAAATATAGAGCAAAAAATAATTATTATCATTTGTCCTTGATCTCTTTATATTACTTTTTAACATAATATCAACGATGCTGTGCTGTGACCTTCTTTAAAATAGCCAAATATTATTTTGATACCTTAATTTGGTGATACATTCGGAATAATACCGTTGTCCCCCATTGGGGCACAATTGGAATTGTATTTCACTTGTCAATTCACTTGTCACTCGATGTGAAATCTTATTTTCTTGGTATGCTTTGCCGACACTAGAAAGAAAGAAAGAAAATACATTTATTTAACACACACAATTTTACAGAGAGGATACAAGCAGAAGGTAGGTTCCTCTCCGCAACGCGTGGTTCAAATAGGATCTGTCTCAGCATATTATGCAACTCCACATCACCAGGATGTGAAGCTACGCTGGTTTTCAGACAGAACCTATTGGTGAGTGACCCCAGACCGACAGAGTAGGCGCACAATAAAAAAAATACAATACAGCCGTCCAGTGGGGCTAGACAAATACCACTTTCTGTTTTTCTGCGGAAATGTCACGTGAAATTTCCATACAATTTTATCTTTCCGCAGGCGTTAACGTCAACAGAAAGTTGTATTTGACTAGCCCCCCTGGGGTCTCGCATTAGCACGGTATGATATGCTTTGAGGTCATTACCAATCCCTATCAAATGACACACTATTGATAGGTACATAGATCGTGTTTGACACAGATTTCGAAGCTCGGCTTGGGTACGCTTGGGTTAATACTACTGAGCAATGGTGAAGTCATGATGGCATTGCACGTTAGAAAACTCAGCTATTCTTCAAATTGAAGAATACTGTAGGTCGTAACTGCTGCATCATTATTAATTAAGTTTCGGCTTCACCTTGGTCGTAATCGATTTTCTATTTGTAGGTACATTGGAAACTAGTTCTTTTGGTCGCCGTCATGTTTGTGGTCAAGCATTTACTGGAATATGATTGTTCGATTAAAATTAAAATTATTTAAATGAATCATCGAATTGTTTTTCTATCTATCAACTCCTCAAAATTTCTATGCGGATTGAGACTGGCCGCTATTCCTGATTTAGAATATTTATTTATGTTCTATTAAAGCTGTTGGTATTACATTAAGTGACACATGTTTTAAAAACAGCAGCCAGAATAAATTGAATCATCTCATATTTGTAACCTAGTGAGGAAGCGGACAATCTCCTTCTAGATGTTAAGTTCTCAGCATAACAATACCTATGTATCCCTAATAAGCTTAATATGAGTTTGTTCTATGTTAAATCTGACAATTTGTTTTTGCTGTAATAAGAACTTTTTGCATGCTACATGCTAATGATTGCGTGAATCGCAATCGAAATTCGAATAACTCCCTGTCATACACATCAAATTGAGCTGTCAGATAGTTTTAACGCATGAGGCAAACTCGCTGACCCACATTCTTCCGTAATTGGATGTATAGATGTACTAGTAAAGCGGTTACCGGCCGGCACCGACTGGAGCTACTAAACAAAGCCGAAAAGTTCGTTATTTAATTTTATACCGACCGACGACGTATTGTTGTTACCAAGGTCGTGATATGGGTTTTAGGTGATATTCATTAAGTTGACGATATGAATGTAAAGACAATATGAATAGGTATAAAGATTACAGGAAGTCGTAGATCATTCATCAATCAGTGAACTCTTTTTAGGCAGTTTATGTCCAGCCGTGCACTTCTACCAAAAGGTTGTTGATAATAGTGATGTGAAATGTTGATTAAAACATCTCTAGGGTTGCGGGAACTACCTAGCCCAAGACCTATCGTCATACTTTTTAGGGAGACCTATATCCAGCAGTCGACATCTACATGCTGTTAACGATGATGATGTGAAATGTGTTCATTCACAGTGAGTTACTGTGATGCCCCCTAAACGTGGGAATACAAAAGTCTAAAAACCTTTTTGTGAAAGGGGAGTTGACCTAGGTATGTAGGGTAACCAAAAAACAACTTTTTACCAGTTACGTCAAATGAATTCCAGTAGTTTTATTCCTAGTTAGAACAATATGAATTACAGGATACCTACCTATTCCTTATATGTCAGAAACTAATGCATGAAATCACAATCAATCTAATTACTTTGAAATTTTATTCCAAAAACTATCGTGAACTTGACTATTCATATTGTAAAAACGGGAATTTTCACATACTGCACTATCGGTGAAGGCACCGACTAAGTTTCGACTCATTCCGAGAGTCTTCATCAGGGTGAGTGGTTGCGACTTTCTCCTTCCGCGTCGCGCCGTGCACTACTCCTTAGTGCAATATGAATGTTCCCGTTTTTACAATATGAATACTTTGAAATTAAATTAAAAAAGTAGAAATAAAATAGCGAAACACTTATACCTCTATTTTAGTATCTTAATCACTTGTATCTTAATAATTACTAACTTAAAACATCACATAAAATATATAATAATATATAGATAATAAAATATTCAACACTTTTGCAAGGTGCATTAGTACAATCAAGAAAAAGTGTTTATAAAAAACTTGCCAAGCTGCGCACTGGCACCATACCTTCTTTTTACGTTATTTTTTGTCCTCTTTCAACCCATGTAGTTACATCTCTTTCAGCCTTCCTAGAGTTGATAGGAAGGGAAGGGACTACTATGAACTCCCGGTCTAAACCACTTTGCCTTAAGTACTGAACCATCGTGTCGTCAGCTGGCCCTATGTAGTCGTCTCAGTCAGGTCTGGCTGGCTTGCCATTTGCCTGCCAGTTGAGATTATGCCGTGGAACAAGCCGCACGCGATTTGTCCGTCTATACCTCCCGCAGAGAAAACGTTTATAATTGTCTAATAATAACATTATTATTCATCGATACTAAAGTTTTGCTAACTCCCGACCCTGTGATGTGTAGTGTTGGATTGTAAATTGGATTGTTTCATTGACGCAGGTATGGTCTTTGTTTTGTTTTAAAGTTTGTTATGGGAATAACCATTTCGCTTGTGAATGAGGTTCTTTAAAAGGTGATTATGGTTTTTATAACAGCCATTTAAGTAGGTTACTATTGGAATTCAATATGTTTTATATGAAAATATATTGAACTGCATCGAATCTGTGCCTTAGTTTCAGCCTAACCCGTTTTAGGCAAGCCTACTGAATACCCGGAACGTCCGTTAAACCACTGAACACTGAATTAGTTTTATTGAAATTAATATTTCGAGTATATAATTAATTGTATTTGCATTTTGTATGCACAACGGTATTGAATTAAAATTGACATTCCGAATTGGATGCAGCCATTTGGTAGGTGGTGGTAACTACATTGTGATATCGCTTATTTGTCACAGTTTTATAGGTACCTAGTGTAAAATGTGAGTCGTAGTAAACAAATAATGACACTATTGTTATAAAATTATACATCCATTAGCCCAAGTATGAAATTCAATTAAAATAATACCTAATTTACACTAGCTTGACTAACTTATTTCGTTTAGTTTGACAACGTTCACACGTCCTATTCAATTCAATGATCTGTGATTTTGGGTTCTGAAAAAGCAACCCTCAAAGATTAATAATGTCCGTCTGTCTGTCTGTAGTCTCCGATTATTCGTTAGTTGAAAGCGGATCAAGATTAAATTTGATGTAGGGAGGGTTTTCTACACAACCAAAAAAAGAAAATTAAATTTAAAAAAATAATAGATTGTTGGTATGTCTGGACGAAGAAAGCTACCAATCATATCCTATCCTACTAATATTATAACCGTGGAAGTTTGTCAGAATGTTTGTTCCTTTTTCACGCAAAAACTACTGAACGGATTTTGATGAAACTTTACCGTAATATAGCTTATACATCAGAATAACACATAGGCTACTTTTTATCCGGGTACCACGCGGGCGAAGCCGTGGAATGTCTTGCTCGGTTTTTATAATGTTTGCTTGGTTGCATCATTGTTTCATCACTCAATTCAACAAAATAACAACGAAACTGTTTTTTTATGTAAGATCTAAATCCGTGAAATTACACGCAATGGTCTTAGATGTATTTACTTATGCTCATCATTGGTATCTGAGTACACGCAATCTCTCGTTCTACCAAATCGGCAATTTAAGCCTATCGAAATTGCAACTAATGCTTATAATCTGCAGATTCTCACAACGACCAAATATAGCTATTATTCGCCTGTTAAGGCGATAAGTTTCGATTAACTACGGCTTAAACTGCCGATTTAATAGAACAAGATTGCATGCAGTCAGAGAAGGGTTACCTTTCTTATCTATGTTTTTTACGTAGGTATCTAAAATGTTTGAGATTTTCATTCAAGTCGATTAATTCTAAATTATAATAGGTCCCTGTTTTGTTGACTTTATTTTCTACCATTGAGATAAATAATTTGAGTACCATAAACTAATAGTACAACTAACTTAATCACACACGGATTGTATGATAGGTATATCTATCATATATTTTTTTTCCACTACCCACAATATTTTTCTTAACTTGCATGGAAATTGAATGGTAGTTCTGTTTTTTCACCGTATCATACCTATCATATCATACCTATATGTTTTATGTCGATTTCTTATTTTTTTGTGATTGTCTATACGTACACACATAATATGCAAAATCTGCATATTTGCCTTGATTTTTATCATATTAAAAAAAACTTTTTTGCATAAACCGGCGAGTTTGACTTTACAATCAATAAAAGCTTGTGATAATGGCCTCTATTCATCGAGCACACCTACCTAACATGTTCGATGCCTCTATCCAATCAGAATATTGGTAAAACGTTTAAAGATTAAATCTCAAACCATGGGCATATTCCGTAGAAAGTTCCAGTACCTACTACCTATATCATCTCAAATTTAGTTTTTCTTTATCAAAATCATAGGTTTATATTTCATGAAATCTTAAAGATAATTATAATCGACGTCGTAAAAACAAAGTGAATACACGTTGTTTTTTCGCGCCAATCATATAAAAATCTAGCAACAAACGCGGCTTGTTCATATTGTTAAAACCAGAAATTTTCACGTACCGCACTGTAGATGAAGGCACCGACTAATTTCCGTTTTTACAATAAGTTTTTAAAATCAAATCCACGGCTTGCCACAATATTTTCGGACACTTTGTCCGAACTGACACTTTCAATTTTAATTAATTATTTACCGACTTTTCGGACACCAATGATAAATGATGTTTTGTACAGTCAGATAATAAACTTAAACATAAGTCTAGCCGATTGGATGATATGAGGTAATAAAGAATATTACAGTTTTTGGAATAAAAAAAACGGCTTGGTTTGTTTTGATGATCAGTATTTTAGGCGTGGTGCTAAAATACTGATCATCAAAACATTATGAACTCTTCATCGTAGTAATGAAGAATATCTTGGAAAATTATCTTAAATATATTAGCATTTTCAGGATTTTCCCGATATTAACTGACATCACTAGTCGGTATGAGATTATAACTAATGTTCCTGTCTCTACTAATAATGTATTACCCATGCGCTGAGTGTGAGCGTGACTAGTTTTTTACAGCATTAGATCGCGGATGCGATCAGACTACGTTCCATCATCTGTTTTATGTCGATTTCTTATTTTTTCGTGATTTTCTATACGTACACACATAATATGCAAAATCTGCATATTTGCCTTGATTTTTAAGATTATTCATTGTTGCTGCTTCCCATCAAGTTGGTTCTGCTATTACTTGTTTTTTTTTATGTTATGGTTCATCATGTGCATTTGCAATTTAGCCACTTTCTCCACATACTTACTTGTTAGTTTAGTAAACTTTATGTTTAAAGTTACCCATTTTGAACTAATAAACACCTTTATACCTATAATTGCTACCACATTATCTCAAAGCAAACAAATAGCTATTGAAGTCTCGCATTTTTAGATTGTACTGTGAAATCGATTAATTATAATAAATCCATGCGCATACGCAACATTATTAAGGTCGGCGTAAGTCACGCACGGGCGGATGCAATGTTACCCTGATGTTACTTAGCGCCGTGAAGTAACGTGGCTGTAACAGACGCAACGCATTGTTTGATACCGATCTTCTTACTTCATATAACCATGGTAGGTGCCATAAATAACATACCTCTCTGTTACCAACTATTACAGTGATGCAAAGACTGCTTCTCTACAAGTCGCAAGTCCCTCAGTACTGCTGTCATCTCTGGGCAGTAGCACCTGCATACCAGCTTGGACAATTTGACTCGCTTCAAAGACGTACAATGATAATTGTTAACAATCCCAAGCAATAATCACGAGCGGTATTAGGCTTTTAGGTCTTCGGGGGGACCTCGCCATAATAATTGTTCTACCGCATATATAATAGGTTTTGTTCTGAGGCATTGTTTGATATGATGCCTACAGCTACTTTTTATTACTGCATAGTATTCATCCTCTCACCTTAGAGCCTGGGTGGTCGCGTACTGTGGGAGGAAGTTCCCAGTCGCGTACTGGGAACATCCTCCCACGAACACTCAGGTTATGGAATGATCTCCCTGCTGAGGTTTTCCCAAATGACTACAGTATGAGGTCCTTCAAAAAGTGCGTTTTGTATTTTTAAAGGGTCGGCAACGCGCGTGTTATGCCTCTGGTGTTTCAAGCGCCCACATGCTTCGGTAACCGCTTACTAAAAGCTGGTCCGTATGCTTAATGGTGGTACAAAAAAAAATGGTACTATCGTTAACTTCAAGGTATCCACTACATCAGTTTATTATACCATTATTATAATCTAGAGGAGACAGATTTGATCTATTTTTACCATCTTTCGCATTGAATTCTTTCTCTGATCTATTTAACACCCCTTTACTATATATTGTGTCCTCTGTCGGCTTCAACGTCATGTTGGTGTAGTGGCCAGTTGAAACCGCAATTTTTTGGTTCATGCTATGCTACAGTCTATATTTTGTAGGAATAATCTGAGTTAAAAATTATTGCTTTTGTTATTGTCTTTTGAACTTCAGCCTCTACTGTATAACAGTAGGTTATTATGGTAGCTAGAGTTAGACCAATATAGTGCCAAAGATCAATGACATCATCATCATCAGACGTGTTAAATCATGACATATTTTTAAATCTTTGGTCAAGGAACACTACTTGTCCTCGAGTCACTAACTGTTCCCTGTTTCTGGTTTATCTATGTTTTGGATCATACAAAAGTTATGACGTATATAATATGTAAATATGTAGGTATATTGTATATAATAAATTATGTGTATTATAATATATTCATAATATGTGGTAAGTACACCAATTAAACCCCTTTTAAACTTTCTTACAGTCCGTTCCATCCAAAGGTTATCTGGTAGAGATCGCTATTTAGCGATAAAACCGCCCATTGTACAACATTGTTAAAGTTGATAGTACTTAACTAAGCTGATATGTTATTTGGTGTACAATAAAGTATTTTCTATCTATCTATCTATCTGACTACAAAGTGTTTCATCCATTTCTATAGAACCGTATCTATAAGTACAAAATACACTTACCTTCCTCGTCTCTAGAAACAATCTGAAGAACGATTGTAACAGACATACCCATAATCGCTTTATTTTTATCTCGCTTTATAAGCAAATATGGCGTACTAGTGTGGCATGTGCAGGATGCAGTCTGGCCATTGACTTTTGTTAGCCTTTGACATATGTTTAATCGGTGCATGGCATCAAGGCCAATAGATTTTCCACATGCTATGATTCTAGTTGACGCACACTAGAATAATCTTGTTTTCGGCGTAAGTGTGTGCATCGTGTAAGAGTGTAACTGTGGTTTAGGATAATGTTTAGCTGTTGCTGTTTCGTATCTTTGTTCTCAAGGTCTACTAAAATAGTACTTCTTATTTTCGTTTGACACGGTATCCATACCATTGTTCCACCAACAATACCATATTGTGCACGTCCGGTTTGACAATATGACCTTGGAATCCCTTACAAATCATGGGAATTAGGCATTTTAATTATCTTTTCGAAAGAACTCATTAGAGTCAGTCTTTGAATGTGATAAGGCTTTACTACCTGGTTTTACTAAAAGCACACGATACTTACTTATGTATGTAGTAAAAGGGATATAATGCTATTTGCTAAATTTGGGTCTTGTTAGTTCGTAGCTCTTATCTGATCTACAAATTTGCAATTTGCATCCGTCGCCTCATATTATGGGCTTAAAATTATCTGAGTCTGAGATCATCATGATGTTTTCGATCTATATCCTAGTCTATACTTTACCTAATTATCTTTAGGTAGCTATATAAATCATGAAAACCACCATCCTTTCTTTTATTGAGTTTTCTTATATAATGTAGGAAACGACATATAGGTATAAAATTGCGACAATAAATATTCAACCATGAATGGTGTGAGTTGATTAGTCCAGTTTGTTTCGTATGTCTGCCTTACCAGTTTTTTCAGAGAGTCTGTGCCAAGATTTTCAGCCCTAACTTTATTTTATAGTATTATCAAACTTTTCAAAATTTCCGTGCTGAAACAACGAAAGTTATTAGTACTAATATAACAAGCAGACACATTATTCTCAAAACAAACTTCCCTCCATTGTTTTCCATCACCAGTGTACTGAGGTAGGTACCTCTGGCACCCGGTTCGGCCTCCGTACGTGCCTTACTGGTAAAACAATAGTCGTTTGCTCAACTGAAAGTTAAAACACCGATTATAAATAATTCTAGATGTCGTTAGTATTTAATTGAAATTGTCTATTGTTTTTCCCCAGCAGGATTGGCCAAATACATCTCTGTGGTTTCGAAACTCAACTGCTTAAACGTAACTTTATCATTTTGTCTGTCCGTCCGTGTGTTCTACTTTCTAGTTCTACCTCAGTTTAAGTTTATAGAGATAACATTTTGTTTTCAGCCGACCCAAAAATATAATTGAGAGAAAATAAAATAATAAAGATAAGTAAGTAAGAAATACTCAAGTAAGTACGTACTTATATTTACTTAACCATAAACTTTTTCACGTAACCTACACCTCGTACTTAACTTGATACTATGTAAAATGGTCAATTATATACCTATTGTTTCGTCGTACTCCCTTATGTACGGTATAATTAGAACGGGTTCTAAAACCAAACCTCATACTTTAATTCTAGGATATATGTAAATATAGGCTTCAAAGACGCTAAAGTATCGTAGATAATCTTACTTGTGTCAATCTCGAGTGAACTCCTTTTCCTTAGAACTAAGAACTAACATTCTTCGATAAGCATTCGCTAAACAAATTTATGAACGCTTCCGTCTGGTAGTGATCTGTAGAGTGTTTGCTATGTTCTTTAGACAGCCAGCTGTTTCATCTGTATTTTTTGTATATACCTTTGCTGCATGCTAATTCACATTAGTTACTAATTATTTGATATTCATTATATAAATCAAACTGATGAAAGATAATGTAATTAATCTGTGTAATTAATTAAGGGGGAGCGCAGCTGCCTATATTACAGGCTTTTTAGTCTAGCTTACCATATTTGTAACTATTTCTCATTTTACATTAAAATTAGATGTTGCATAAATATTTGAATGTATGGTAGGTACCAAATATTATTTTAATAAACTTATTATTTTCTCCTCGGAGACCAAACTTGAAATGTACTCACCTAATGTGGTTTAAAATGTTTTATTTTTTCAAAGTAATTATTTTTAAAACAAAAAAATTGGGCATAGTGATATAAATAAATAAATAATGATGGACATTTTTCACACAACATCATCTAGCCCCAAACTAAGCAGAGCTTGTATTTTGGGAACTAAATGACTGTCAAACTACTTCAATACTTTTTTTTTGTAAATAAATACATATTATACATCCAGACCCAAGTCAAATATATGTAGTTCATACAACACCGAACCCGCAACCTTCTGCGTCTTAGACGGGCCTTCGCCCACTGCGCCTCGTCGTCGAGGCACAGAGATCGTCGAATAAATGTATTAATATTATTAAAAAGTTCCAACATTTTCTAAATGATTTCGGCTTAACGCAAATCACCGCTACCTTTAGGAGTAATAACAGTTATATAACTTTGAGACCGTTGTCATAGTGTCTCGATACGTCTTGTCTCGATACTATCTTCAGTACCACCTACGCATCAAATTCAATCAAATTGAACATTCCCTTTGACAACAAAACATTTTTCATCGGAATGTGAAAGCAATTCTTTATTACCCCTATTTACATAGTCGTTATTGCAACTATATGCTTGTAAGCCCTCACAGCCTTTGAAGTTTCACTTTATTGCTATCGATAAAACGACTTGCATTTCGTTAATAGCTCTGTTATTGCATTAAAAGAGAGTCAGTTGTGTATTATCTAAGAAAACACGTACCTACTCCATGCTCCAATCAACATTTAAATACCTGTTATGGCCCTAATGGTCTGACCAGCTGAACTACCAACTGAGGTACCTATAAAAACTTATTTTGCCAACCATCACTTTGGTTCTTGCAAGTCTCTTCACAAAACAGCTACAGCCAATTTCTCAGGACAGAAGTTGAACATCTAACTAAAGGAACATGAAATCAAACGCGCATCCTACGAAAACCATACCGATTTTAAACAAGATACCTCACCTTCTTAGGTGTTTACGATTCATCGAGCACAACCGCCGCTAACCACTTACAGTTATACAAACTGACCAATCAGACCGTTCTCTTCTCGCATCATCCGAACAGTCTCAGTTGAATAGTATCCTTTGTCCAAAATATAGGTTTCTGTGTTACAAAATATTTTTTAAGCTGCAACCAAATTCAAAGTATCAGCTATATGTTCAAAATCAATAAGATATAGGTAGCAGACACATGATACATTAACATTGCCATTCGGCATTTTTAGGAACACTTCGATCTGATAATGATCTGGATCAGTTGACATAGGTCGCTTGCAGCGGTCTTTAGATAGATGTTCCATCTATATTTTTTGTATATACCTTGTACATAGTGTTAATTGTTAAAAGTGAGACGGCAAAGACTGAAAATTTTATCGCATTACGATTCTCAACAATAACAATTTCCATCTCAATGTCACCATTTCTACACTGCTTTGCAAAGTAGTCATCTATTATAAAAAAAAACATAATTTCTTCGACCTCTGGGTTTCTGGGTTAGAAATATTTGGTTGCAAACTGCCAATTAGCTTCACTTTCAGGCTTTTGTTTAAGTAAAAGGATTTTTGGGTTAGAGATAATTTGAAATTTTCTGACATAGATAGACACTATTTTCTCCATTTAAATGTGTTTCAGTGGAAAAGACCGAAAGCTAAATTAAATTACTAGAACTGTAAATGTAAATGTTCTTATACTATTAAGTAACTTTATGAAGTAAATGAGAATAATTGCCCTTGAAATGTATTGATATCATTGAACAAATGTTTTATTGATGTCGCACAATCACACCTATATTTTACTAACTCCTACCCACGGCTTCGCCCGCATGGTACCTACCCAGACAAAAAGTAGCCCATTCGTTATTATAGGTCATAAATTCATGATCAATTTATCGTCCAAATCAACAAACATCCAAACTTTCGCATTTATAGTGTTAGTAGGAAAGTAAGAAAGGATACACATGTTGATCTGCCTACTATTTATAAAACACACCTACATATATTTTGAGTTCTGCAGTATTTTCTATAATGCAGAAATATGTACACACACACAACTAGCAACATTAATACATAAGGGTAGGAGGTGAAATCACAGCATCCTGCCGAAGAAAACTCAAGCCATACAACACGCAACGTGATAATAACACATTTTCTATAGCAAATAACTGCGTCAAATGCTAACATTAGATAACTGTAGCGTACCTCCATGGTGTAACTTGATTTCTATCACGTATTTAGCAGACTTTCTCGGGGTAAGCACGCGTTCCTAGCGCGTGGAAAATTGTAATGACCAAGCAGAGAGGCGTCGCACGCGCCATTGTGCAATAATCAACTGATTAGCAACTTCCTCGCTTTTAGGCTGCTTTTATACCAACAAGACATTTAAATTTGCGGACATGATTGAAGAATTCTCGTAGGAGTTAAAAAATATAGTAATAATAATAAAATTAAGTACCTAGGTAAAGTTGCCGCCATTAGAGGTGAGCACGGAATTGCGGAGCACAAAAGCAGAGGGCTAGTTTGCACATGTATCTATTTTTATGCAAAATTAATTGATTTTTTATGGCGCGCGCATCGCTCTACGTCGACAACGTTTGATGCGGGCGCGTATCAATCATATGTCTCTATGACACGCGTCGTACCGACACACCTATCGACTTCGTCGCACTGTAATTTTTGTTCACGACTCATGGCGGCGACTTATACTCTGAGTAGCTGTTACATTGACATCTCTCGGAAGGGCTGTGCAACACTCGACTCGTAACCGAACTACGCAAGAAAGCTATTACCTTTGTAGGCGCACAACTTTATCATAAAATACCCTCAGAAATAAAAAATATAAACTCTTTCAACGTATATAAAATAAAACTCGCACAATTTATTATTAATAAAAAGACATTACCTACCTAAATATGCGTTGGAATGGTTAAATATTTTACTGCCTATCTATTAACTTGTACCTACTAGAACGACCTACTTTTGAATTTTTTATGATATTTATGTTCTCATGTAAGTGACTATGTCTTTATGGGAATAAACGTCTTAAACCTAAAACCTAATTTGTGAGACTGATAACACTGACATAATATTTGCTGCACTCTAGCCGCGTCAATATCGGTGGCCCTGTTATGGGTCTAACTTAATGATGAGTTTGCTGAGAGATTACCCAACAAAACTCTACCAAAGGTGTTTCAATGTGTGTAAATATAGCCTTTATCATTCTCAATTGCTTCTCCGTGACTACCGATCTGGGGCAGGCTTATTGTCTTGTCAATTCGGCAGGTGTGTGCCAAAGTTTCTTAACGCTGATTGTGCGTGATCGGAGATATTGACCGTGTTGAATTATGAATAACCCGGTTGTTTATTACGTCTCGTTACGAATAAAAAATTCCACATGATGGCAATAGATAATTGAGTTTCAGCATAGTTCATGCTTTTTTTCCTGAATGGACTTCAGGAAGTACTGGGCTAAGATGACCTTGGTCAGCGTCACCGGACTGTGGGTGAGCGTCACAGACTTACTAGGGATGAGCGCAGAAAGCACTGAGCCTTGTGTTAATCCAATTTTATACTTTTATTTATACTGTTACTTTGGGATCTAGCCCCATGCTGGATGCTGTGTTAAAAATGTCCAGCATTATTTATTTATTTATACTTGTTCCGCTTGAAGCCCTATGTATGAAATGGCTATATTGCCTTAAAATATTTAAAAGAATTTTGCATCGCATCAACAATACCCCGGCAATGCAGATGTGAAAAGTATCGCAAACCGTTTTCAACTAGGCACAAGGTTCAAGCCCAGGCCAAACTCCCCATAATCCTAGTAATCCTACTAATATTATAAACGTGAAAGTTTGTGAGGATGGATGTTTCTTTCTCTTTCACGCAAAAACTACTGAACGAATTTTGATGAAACTTTACAGTAATATAGCTTATATATCAGAATAATACATAGGCTACTTTTTATCTGGGTACCACGCGAGCGAAGCCATGGGCAGAAGCTAGTACATAATAATTTAGGTTCCTACCCAAATTCTTGCTCATTGTAATAATTGAAAATCACGATTGAACGAAAAAAAAACTCTTTCAGGGCGACTGGTCGAAGCGACCCGTGACAAGAGAGCTGGCTCTTATCTAGGTCAACGCATTAGCATTGCCATTCAGCGTGGCAATGCCGCCAGCATTTTGGGAACGCTTCCGTCTGGTAGTGATCTGGATCAGTTGAGCTATCTATAGATCGTTTGCAACGGTCTTTAGGTAGCCTAGCTGTTTCGTCTGTATTTTTTGTATATACCTACTTGTACATATTTGTATGAATAAACGTTTGTAGATTGACATTAAGAAAGTTCATATATATAATGAATGAATCACCGTGATTGTTGAAATCTCGTACCATCCAGCCGTCTAATCCTAAATCACCATGTAAAGGCCTGCGCGTGCGTTCTCGGTGAAAGCCTCTCTCACGACCCGACCCCACTCGCTCGTCCTGATACACGTCGAGGTTTAGCGGATAAGGGCTTTGTTTTATGCCCATTCGTCATAGAGAGCATAGACACTATATAGGGATTGTTTTACAAATTTCTTTAATCAAAGATCATTGATGCACATACGAATTAGAAGTTTAAATTAAATACCTCATCTAGATGACAATAACAAATCATGACATGACATTGTATTCCCAATGCAAGGACAGTAGGGGTTATTCCCGTCGTCGCCCCTATTCATCTTTTTGCCATCTAGTATGAAATCAATCATGGCGAACACGAGTTAGGTTAGGCAGGCAAACGTGTATTGCTAATTGCCTTTTTGTTTATGAAACAGAATATTATTCATCCAGCATCACTTTTTTAAAGATTAAAAAACAACTTCCATGTTTTGAATGCCAACCTTTTTATTACTGGGTGTTGTTATATGGTTAAAATCTCATTATTGATTGTAGTTATTTAATGCGCTTTCCTATGTGCTCAAATTTCCTGTAAAATGACTCGTTATGTCTAACTACTTAAGTATTGTAAACAGACGTATCATTGTAATCGTGGGAGCTTGTTTACAGACAAACCTATCAGACTCGACAACCGCAAATTGTAGAAACATTAGTCGCTGTTACCCAATGGAAAACATTACCACTTTCACCGTCAATCTATTGTGCTCCACTTCGACAAACCAGGTCTACCGACTTCAATGGTCCAATTTTATGACATAATCATATTTACTTCATATTAGGTTAATTGCATACTCGATAATGTTTTGCTTGAAATGGCCTTTGATAATGATACAGAAGTGTTCATGGATCGCTTAAATTACAGCCTAATAATATTTTACAGTCAAAATATTTTTACTTGTTTCAGATGGCGTAGCGGAGTGTACACGGATATCTATCACCAATGTTATTAAATCACATGGAAGGCAACCTAACCAACACCACCGGCCTTATTTCCTCGATCAAACACTTCAACGGCAAACAACACGGAACCATAAAGACATTGTTAAAGAACTTTATTATACCAGAACCCGACATGGCAATCAAACAAAACCAAACTGATAAGTGCGTTTACACTGTTCCAGTAAAGCTTCCTTTGCCGACCATTAATGCGAGAACACAGTCCATCAATGAAGCTAAACTAGCATTTTTGAACTCAACAGTCAGTCCCCCCACCAGAATCCCACGAACAAATGACAGGAAAAAGGAAGAATCAACAATTCATTACGCACAGCTGGCGGTCACAACTGAGAACGATGATCCAAGAAGCACCGGCGGAGGTAAAGACAAAAAAGAAAATACTACCTTTTTGAAAACAAAGTGTATAGCTTATAATATAAATTCCACGCAAAGTATACAGAACCGAATTGAACAACATCAGCAACAAAGGAAAGTAAGCTTCAAGACAAAAAGCTCTTCAAATTGCTATAGAAGGCCGCCAATTTCCGCTAAAACTATGACTATAACCAGTACTAAAGTATCAGAACTTACCAAGAAGTTTAACAATTTGCAAAGGGAATCTCAGGATGGAGTACCAATCTCTCCCAAACTTGTAAAAACCATTGAAGATCTGACGATAGCATCTCGGTGTTGCGCTAGCAACAGCTCAACACCATCTTCTACCCTCAGTTCCAGTCCCAATATCAAATTAGTATTACGACAAAGAAGAGGCTCTAAGAAACGTAACAGTAGAAAAAGATGTTCAAGTATGGACTCC
The DNA here is from genome assembly GCA_958496245.1 of Perizoma flavofasciatum. Classification (NCBI taxonomy): domain Eukaryota; kingdom Metazoa; phylum Arthropoda; class Insecta; order Lepidoptera; family Geometridae; genus Perizoma; species Perizoma flavofasciatum. The sequence continues at coordinate 1,816,197 of OY292425.1, read as the reverse complement.
ATAGATAAAATTGCTTTAAGAGACAACACTCCTACTAAAATTCACGTGATAAGATCAAAATCTGATGGTACCAAAATTCCTAAAACTTCAAAGAAGCGGTTGAAATACCATGATTCGAGTGAGCAGCAAAGTGGTTCTGACTCTGTAGATGGAAGTCCCCTAAAAACAAATAATTCTGATAAGAAAGAACCAAATAAACTTCCTGAGGCTGTGAAAGTAAAAAATGTTATCAAAAAATTTGAATGTGAAATAAGCGCTCAGACCAATTCTAATAACACAATAATGAAACAGCCTGATAGGACGAAAAGTATGACACCTATAAAAGAAAAACCAAAAGTACCTGAAAAGAAGTCGTCATTAGTGTTAACGAAGAATGTTGTTGTCAAAGATGGAGTTCCAAAGTTTAGAACAATTAAACCACCTGTTATAGAATCGGCTCCGAAGAAAATTATCAAAATTAACCCCATTGATGAGGCTGTGAAAAGGAAAGAATCACTTTATGATCGAAAAAAATATAAGACTAATTATATCCACACTGAAAAAATGCCTCTCCAAGCTGTAGAAATAATTCCAGAAGAAATAAATGAAAGTACATCTTCCATTTCCAGTGAATACCATATTTCAGTATCAGGACCAACAAGTATAAATGAAGTCACTGTCAATGATGAAATAATTCCTCCAATAACACCCAATGATTCATTTCTATGGCGCAGAAAAAGCACCACGCAAATATACGCGGATCCTGGAAAGCTATCACCAGAGAGCCCTTACTGCTTTATAAGTTCTACAATGAACCAATCAGAAATATCAGATTATCAACTAGGATCAAACATAATATCCACTAATGAAGCAATAGTCTCAGCGAAAGAACTAGCTCAAGTTTTTGACTATAAAGAAACAAGTGACAAAAAATATGATTCGAATATGGATTTTGAAAGCAATCTTGTGGAAGCTTATAATAAAGAAGTACTCGTTGGTTTTACAGCGAAGACTAATAAAGAGCCAGAAGAAGAAAATGACTATGAACCGCTGGATATAAAGGATGACAATCACGTAGTAATAATTCCTGTCAAAAGCGTAGAAGGTCCGAAAGTTAACTGTCCACTTCCAGAAATACCAAAAACAACTTCCTGCCCTGAATCACCGACAGATGAAAAAGACAATATCTATCAGTGTTTGCTGGAAATGCGGTCACATCCTGAAGGGGATGAAAGTAGTCTTCATAATTACGAAGTCTGTGAAAATGCTTTGGAAGAAAGGACACGAGGTGATGGAGATAGTGACGATGGCTACGAATACTGCAAATCGCCGATCAAACCTTATTGCCACACATCCAGCGCTGGCATCCAAATCGCCGAGGACTACCAACCGTGTTCAACTAAGAACCCTAATAATTACAATATCTCAAAGTCTGTTAGCGGAACCTCCACAGTAAGCTACGAAAAGATTGGATCTGAGAGAATTTACGAGAAGATTCCAAATCAATCTCCTAAGTCTAAAGACAGCAGCCCAACGTACAGCAGTCGACACTCCTTCATATCTGACTATACTGGTTATACCGATAATGAGAATATCTACGATACCATCAAGCATGGTGATGGGACTTCACTTTCACATTGCTACGAAAGCATACCCAACAGCCCCAGCATAGTAAAGTTCCGAAACAATTTGAAGAAGAATCCGAACTCGGCGGTACACAAACGGCTATCATTCGACACAGTGTCAAACATAAGCCATTCGACGATGTCATCTGAACAGAAGACCAACAGCATCTACGGACAGAGGTCTGTCATCTGCTACAACGGGCAGGAGATGACGTTCCAAGTGCCAAGCAGTGAAACCAGCGTCAGCGATCGCAGTGACAGGAGCGATGACTGGGTCGATGTTTCTGATGAGGAGAAGAGCGATGAACAGAAGATTATTATGTAAGTTGAGTTGTCTAATACGTTTGTATTTAAAACATGCAAAAGATATGGAGCAAATGTATATTTAGGTTTATAACTGTTTTACAGTGTTTTCTTCTACTCTACATTGAAATAAAATCTGATAAAATTTACCAAACTACACAAATTAAAATGACATAGTGCATATTAGCTCGAAAGAAGGTCACCCCGTTATCATGACCTAATGAAACAGTGATCAGTGCAATACCTGTTTCCAAAGAGAAAAGCAAACATCGTTATCAAGCACCGATAAACTCAGAGTTGTCAGCGCTCGGCGTTCAGTTGTTAAAACGTTAGTGAAAACCCGATACGCCCCTATTCTTTTTACTCATAGCATATTGGTAATTCTTCCTTCTTTACTTCCTTGTGAACATAATCGTGAAATGGGTGTTTATAATTTCAGTGTTCGAGAGAGAAGTAGAGGAAGGAAGAGTCCAATCAGCTGGTCACAGAAAGTAAGGCATCAATGGCAGAAGACGCCGAAAAAGAATAACGATAAAGGTTAGTAATTTTGTTTTGGTTATTTTACCTGGGTATAAGCTCTGGGATTGGGACCTATAGCGATTATTAACATTTTATGGCAAACAGCGCCATCTGTTTTTAGCTTTGTATACTTGTTTCGATCGCGCTGTTCCACAAAAGTTAGTATTACTGTGCTACACTAGGTGGAATTATAAAACTCAAACTTAAACCAACATTTTGCGGTCATTTATTTCAACATTTTATCCGCCCGTGTTTTCGTATTTTTATTAAGTACTATCCTCTAGCGACGGCTTCACCCGCATGGTAACCGTATAAAAGTTTCCTACATTAGGTCAAGAACTATATACCCTTATTTCATTTAAATCAGTACACCGGTAAGGGAGATGATAAGCAACATCCAAACTATCGTATTTATAATATTAGAAGCATTTATTTGACAAACTCAGTGGCGCGGCGGCGGGCCGGGCGGTAGTTGTAGTAGCCATCTGCGACGCAAGAGGTGCAGTTTCGATTACCGCTAAACCTAGACCCGACAAATGTTTGCAGAACATGCAAACATTTGTCGGGTCTAGGTGTTGTACCTACGGTACGCGTAGTTCCCCACGATACAGGGAATCCTTAGTGTGGAATCAGGACCATGTAGATATGTACAGGTCTGTAGAATGTTTTTTTTATTTGCCAGTAACTATTTCATAGATATAAACAAAACGTTTATGCAAAACACGTCTTGCCTGTTAACCGCAGCCTTGCGAGTTGTTTTGCGCAAGCGCACGATTTACCGTTGCGCAAACATTGGTGACAGGCGTCCTACACTCGAATTCCGGTACAGCAATACCTACATAAAGATTTACATCCTAGATATTTCATCCTAGGTACCTGAGTCACGTGCCGCACATTGTTATGAGCGAAAACCTACTTGTACCTACAGGTACCTGCTCTCCTTTCCAGATTTATATAGGAGTGGATCTATGTTATGTACTACCTACTTTTTACACTACCTACCTATACTAAGCTTCGAGCACATAGCATAATTTCTACAAATCTTAATGGTTTTGTGTGCTATAACCAGAATTCTTTTTGTAAAGATAATCTATATAAATAAAAATGAAAAGCTGGTCGTTGGTAAGCGCATCACTTAAGAACGACTGGACCGATTTGACTAATTTTTGTTTAGAAATACGTCCTAATAATTCGAATTAGGTTTTTAAAGAAAAAAAAATGGAAATATATCGCATTTTTTTTCTTTAAAAACCTGAAATATGTACATACGGGTGTTTCTTTCTCATAGAGAAACTGTTCTTCGTTGTCGAATTGACGTTTCATAGGTATCTGTCAAATTCAAGGATAGAACGAGGGCTGTCGGGTCAGCCGATGATATGTTATGTTATATCATATTTTTATATGTATATTTAAATAAATATACATATAAACCGTCTTATATGTAGTTAATAGGTAATCCAAATCTATTTCTCGCGATTTTTCACCCTCAACTCATCCTTTATAACAAGGGTAAAAATCGGAATACAAAAATGCAACTGAGACACTTCTGCTCTACCTACCAGTATTTTGATTGGGGCCGTTTTTCCTGACCTTCCTGTCTGGAAAAAAACATGTTTCTTCATTCTTAACAATGTTACATTTATTTTTGAAAGAATAACCTTATAAGAAATCCTAATTATCACATTTCTTAAGTTTGTACGTAAGTTCATGAACCTCTGCGCCCGCGCATTCAATGTGGGTGGGTGTCTGCTAATTGTTACCGGATTCCCACTCTGGCGCCTTAGTAATCGCGAAAACAGAAACACTGATTTCTGGACGTTTATATATAGTTCTCTTTACTTTACTTAAATATAAAACTATATGATTAAAGACAATGTGATCATTTAGAATTTAGATATAGGTAGCATATAGGTGCTTACATAAAAACGTGCAATGGTAGAGTTTGGTAGTGCCTTCATTTAATTTGATTCGTAATGGTACCCAAGCTATTCTAAACGTTGTTTTTAACCGAGACAACAGGAACCCGTCTATGCGTTTGCAGTAAGAGTTGTATTTGATTTAGTATTTCAATTTTAATATTATTACTCAAAAGGTACATACATTCATTGCACTTAAGAAAGTCAACATTACTAAAAAAATATTATAAGTTTAACGGGTCTTTATCGCGTTTACCTTTTTGATTATTTTCCCGACGTTTCAACTGTATTGCAACAGCCGTGGTCACGGGATGACTGGAGTATACGGAGCTACCGTCGAGAAATAAAGGCAGTAGCCGCAACTACCCTCATTTCATCTTCAGAATCAGAAAAGTCCATGTTCACATTACGGCACACTACAATAAAGACTACGATAAAGACCCGTTAAACTTATAATAATTATGTTATCTAATCGCGAAAGTTTGAAAAATACTATTACTAAAAAACACATTAAATTACAATAAAATCACAAAGATAAAGCCAAATATATACCCTCTGTTTCATAATTACTCACTAACTAAGCAAGTCGCTAAATCCAGTCCTGTCACACTATCCTAAAAATAGTTTCTACATAAATAGTACATTAGGTATGTTTCCATCGATCTCGTCGTAGCTCGCAGCGCTTGCCATCGATCCGATACCACAGAGGTGACCTACTTTGATAACAAAACTACATTATGGCTGGCTACATTCGAGTGTCTATCGAATGCAACGTTTTCAACAATAAGTGGAATTGTATTCCGACACATTTTTCTGTTAATAAGACCTACAGTAGTCATGCACGTACATATCTCGAAATAATCAAGTTAGTAGCTCTGTGACCTAACCATAAGGTCGTTACATCCTAGCTGTGCCTCGGCCGCTCTCGGCTCCCAACCCACCGCGTCGCATCGCCCGTCCGCGTTATTACTTCGATTTCACTTAGCGTCCAATCCGTAGCGTCATGTTAAATAGCCTATAACCTTCCTTAACAAAACTCGCCAGCTTTTTTATTAGTATAGATATACGAGTACATACATAAGGCATGCCCTTTTTCTGGAGCGGTAGGCAGAGATCACGAATTCACCGAAAACATCGTGAAGACCGCGGAAAGTTGTTAGCTGGAGTAGGCCTAAACCGTTCATCAAAGCTCTCTTTGGGAAGGTTTTTAACCACTCAAATGTATTTATATTGTTGTAAACAATGGAGGGTAGCCTAAGGAATTATTAATAAATAAATAATTAATTAGCATACATAGTTCTGATCTCACACTAGAATTGCCTGCATCGTGGGTATCAAGAACTACGAGTACCGTGGTACCACAACACCCAGACCCACAACAAATATCTGCAGAACATTTGCCTCGCAGCGAGAATCGAACCAGCATCTCTTGCGACACAGCTGTCTGATCGCCCAACGCGTCGTTGAGGTCGTTCCCTATCTAAAGTACCAAAGCACCGTTTTTGAAGAATATCTACGAAGGTACCGTTCTATCGGTAAAGTCACCGACTAAGTTTCGACCCATTCCGAAAGTCTTCATCAGGTTGAGTGATCCCGAGACGTTCTCTCTCCGCGTCGCGTAGTTCACTACTGTACGGTCAAGTACCTACGGTATTTGAAAATTCCCGTTTCTACAGTATGAATAATCAAATTTACGAGCATCGATCCTTCGATCTTGATAACGGGTTTGTGAGAACGGGATAGAGCTATATTATCTGCAGTGTGAAAGCTGCCATTTCCTATATTTTTTTAATAAAAAACTAAAATTTAGTTCCGGTCCAATGGTTTTGAAACGCATTCATGAGCGTTGTATGAGTTTACAATTATTTCTTCACAATAGCAATTTGAATTACAATAACAAATCAGATTGTAATTGTGCTAAGCCACTGAAGTAGACTTCCTTATTGGGTGCGCGTACGCAGGCACGGAGCAAAGATCTGAGCAGCCGCCGTGACCACTATCTGTGATTATTTCCTACCTATACACATATATAAATATATGTCTCGGGTCTGGATGTTTTCTATGTATAAAATATAAGTATTTACAAAAAAAGAATGTAAGTAGTCTATCAGTCATGTAGTTCCCAAGCTCTGCTTAGTTTGGGGCTAGATGATGCTGTGTGAAAAATGTCCAGCAATATTTATTTATTATTTATACACTAGATAGAAAGAAAATGAAAATGAAAAATGTCTTTGATAATTATAAGTTCCAATTGTATGTATTACAAATTATTTCATAACCAAGTCTTAATATAATAGTGTGTCAGTCTACTTTCAGTCAATTTCCAAGCGCGATTTCTTATAAAGAAATGTCAATTGTTTTTTTATACGGAAATCGAACTCGAAACTTTCTGTGTCTCAGGCAGGTTTCGCCCACCGCGCCACGGAGGTCGTCATCTACTCATGAGCCATTGGACTGTTCTTCAAACACGAGACTAAGGCTTCTGGTTCAGCAGAAGAATTCCTGTACTTTTCCACCGTAGGACGTATCTAATGCTGCGTGATTTCACCACTTCCTGCTTCATAAGTCTGACATCAGGAAGAATATGAAGTCATGCTCTATTTACTTTATTTACATGAAGCGTATGGAAACGTTACTTTTCTTCACGGAAAGCGCTTGATGCTGCTTCCTTGTACTATTTCCTTAACCGTGTGTTAGTTTGGATACACGTCGTTTCTGGTGATCATAAAACTGACGGGATTAAATATGATAGATTATTTATACAGTCCCCAATGCTGGTCATACAATTTAGGTCTAGCTACAACGACAAGCCTTAACGGCCAACATGATTAAAGATTCAATCTTCAAAATTACCTAGTAAACCGTATGTGGGTCAATCTTCAAAATCAGCGTATTTAGTTGATCGCTGTGGTGCTTTTTAAATATTGTTATTAATAATTAATAATATTGCTGTTCTGTATTTTTATTTCGAAAAGGAAGTGTCTAAATAAACTTATTTTTATAATGGCCCTTAATTTTCTTAACCAGTTTTCGAAATATTTGGGTTTGAAAATTTCGAGACCAGAGCGATCAATATTGATGCCAGAGCCATCAACAAAAGCATGATTTTTATTAGAAAAACACTATAAATCAGTTAAATTTTTTATTGTAAAATAGTCAAACCACATCAGTTTAGGGCAATTAGGCCATCTAAACACTTTTATCTAAATCACACGCTACATTATATACTGTCATCCTAATTTATTATTTGGATACCGTTATTTTACTAAGGTTAAGTATAAAAATTACTAAAAAACACTATCAAAACTTTTTTTTCTTATTCTTTAATTATTCTCATTCTTATTCTTTAGGTTTCCCTCGATTTTATCAGCCTGAGCATAGAGAAGCTGCCAGAAGCTTATTTTAGCCATTCTGCGTTGCTCAGCCAACTTCTTTCGCTCTTGCTTTCTTGTCTTTTTTTTGGAGCATTATTTCTACAACTTTATAATAATTGTTTAGTTCTTTTTTAAAACTTTTTAAACTGAAAATAGCTCGACACATAAGACAAGCAGGGTAGACATCATCTCAAATCTTCAAGATCTTCGATGATGGTCTAAGAGCATAGTCAGAAGCACTACATAAGGTGGGCATCTGCACTTTCTAATATTTTATGACTTTAAGGTATAAAAAATGCTTCCTTTTTATCATAAAATTAATTTTTGTGATCGCTCTGGTCTTTTTATCAATGCCATAGCAATCAAAAAAAGTAACTAATTTAATGATTCTGCAGAGATGCAAAACAATAGAAAGCTATAATTTATTCACAACAAATATATCCCTAAAACAGTTCTTATTATTGAATTGAAACATAAACAAAGTGAATAACAAATCAGAAAAATGTACCATAGCAATCAAACATTTACAAATCCAAAGCCAGAGCAATCAATTATTTACCTCTTTATCTCGGCACCACGGCAAAGCAGAACATGCCCGTCCCCATCGGTAGACAGAGCACAGCTGATGACAGCGCGCATTGCGAAAACTGATTGGATAAAGCGTTCAGCTAGGAATGTGAACACGGATTCATGTTGGTCCAGAGCGATGAACAAAAACGCGGGGACACAACTTATTTTTCGAATTGAAGCGAAACTATTCATTTATTGTTATAATCTAATTTAATTCCATACAAATAGACCTTTTGTAATGTTAGATAAATAAATAAAATGTCTTAATGTTTCAACATAAAAAAGTTACGAACGGTTTTCTGAATCAAACTGGAGTTGGGACAGCCCAGAGCAATCACGTTTTCAAGGTTTCGGATTTTTTTAAATATATTTACTATAACGTTAGATAAATAATTCTGAGTGCCCAAGGTAGCTAACAAGCCAAACTATCCAACAAAAAAAACTCCTATTCAAAATTATTACTTTAAGGTGGACTTCTTCACTGAGACATAGAATTTTTTTGTTTTGGAGATTGAGCCATGTGTTAGGTGGCCAACGCCAATCGATGATTTATCTTTGTTTCGTTCTAAGGTTTGCTTCCTGATAGTTAAGTATAGGTACCCTTGAAATCTGCTTAGGAACCTGCAAAATATAAGTAGGTACAGAAGGTAATATTTTTTTTAAGGAAACCTCATAGATGCATCTTTTTCCACAATACAAAAAAGGTTCGCCTGCATATTGCAGGCGAACTGCATACTGTTGTATGTGCAAAAAAAAATCCATCTATGTAAACATTCTTCAGCAAAAGTCGTATTTTATAAATACCATTGCAGGAGCGCCTTACAACTGTTTGTTTTAAGTAAACACAACTATACTCACAACAAATCACATGGAAAACAGACAATAGAAATTCTCCCACTTGTCATTCGGCACACAGTGTACCTAATTGAATAACTTCTCACGTGACGTTACAACTAAACTCATCCTTGACCTTAAAGATAAATACGGGCTTATGATTATGAGCAATACATTCATGCATACCAATTTAACTACACCTAACTCAAATATATTTCCGAAGATTAGTAGATTTAGTGGCCCGGTCAAACTGGCGCGGTGGCGATGTATTTAATGTATTGAACATTCACACGAACTTTGAAAACTACTTGACAACCATTTCCCTTTCAAAGTTTTTATTTCAGACAACACAATCCATTTTTTTAGTAAATGTTAGTAAATTTTGCGATGATAGAAATATGTATGTACATAGAGACATTCTGCGACGGGAGATGATCAAACAATAAGATCATATTGATTTCACTGATTGACCACCCTCCGTACAAAATTTCTCCAAATAGGAGAGGTACACCTCTCCGCAACTGTTTTGAGGACACTGTTGTGACTGCCACGAACTCTACCCATCAGTGATGCCGTTTTTTACCGATGATGTCATGAAAACTATCCATCCTGATCTGCGCGAACATCTCTGAGGCACTACAAAAACGCGGCAGCCTCAACCGTATCCTGAAAGTATTATTATATTGGGCACGTAGGACATGTAGCGATTTTTCGGTATAGCTGTTCCATAGGTTGCCCGTATAGAAGTGACAGAACGCCTTCAAAAGCGTTATTGTTACTTCTTCAGTACATCGAGCAAATCTACGGGCCAACATATTACCTCTGACCGCCAGAGCCCTACGTTCCCTCTCAATATCTAAATATATCCTATGATCAACTCTGTTCGTTCAACTAATTTCCAATGAGAGATATGTATATGTTTCTAATTGCATATTTTGTCACGTAATATCAAAAAAAAAATAATTACGTTTTGGTACATTTTAATCAGCTCTTGTAAATTCTCAACGCTGTGTTCGCATGTACTTGGCCAAGTGATAACTTTTTTAACCATAATAATAGTACTGTGGGGTTCGTATCGTGGGCATGCAATGAAACTCATTCTTTATGTGGACTGTATTGGTTATACGATGCTTACAAGTGAATACTTTGATATTGAATCGATTAACTTTACTTACAGTGAAATTGGCTCTACCGATATTGGTGGTAGGTGTAAATATGTGTTCTCTTAGACGCCAAGGCGACAAGCGCGTTTTTATTAACTAAAATATTACAAAATTATGTTACTACGCTACTTCGTCCGTCCCAATTACCTAAGCTGTTGGCGTTTCTTTTTTAAAATAAATAAAAGCCAAACGCTAAAACTTTCTCGGAGTCAATTGTTTTCATAAATCCGATAACTTGTGAAACACTTGCAACAAAGACTGTAAAAACGGAGAATTCTCGCATGCCGCTCGCTGCGCGGTGGAAAACGGTGATCGACATGCGATCTACTGATCCGATGTTTTATGTACATGTAAAGTATTTTACTGCCTGTTATGTAGAACCATTTATTGGAATAAGAGTAAATACAAATCAATATAAAGTGGGAATAGGTTACCCTACAGAACATGAACAAGACAATTTTATGAGGAAATTTTAAAAACCGACTTCAAATACCGGGAAGTAGATAAAAAGAAGAAATATGAAATTACAACCCCAATTTTTTCACCCTTAGGGTGGGAGTTTTCATAAAATTGATATGTGGCCCCTTGAAGTATATCTATCCATTAAAAATAATCATTAAAATCGGTTCCCAAATTAACGAAACACATAAGTACAAACGAATTGAGAACCTCCCATTTTGAAAACTTCCTAAACTGGTTATTAAGATCGGTTATTGTTAACGACTTTCGCGCAATCGTTCTAACTAAGCACTAAGATAAAATTGTGAGAATCGTTTTGATCGTCGATAACAATAGTACGATTACGTAGTTTTGGCCAAGGTTTATAAATGTAAGTAGAAACATTCATGTGTGGATGTGGTCATCGCGTTGATTTGGCAAAACAAGAAACCACGCAATGGTGCACATACTTGAGTGTTCTTCGATAGTATGTGCAACAGAGCGGCTCGGCAGTCGATCAACCAACTTCAGGAAAAGGAGCAAATCCCGGAACAAATCAAAGGCAAGTTTCATTTGAACTAAAATGCTGTATTTTTTTCCGATGAGAAAAAGCTTTTACGCCTGGCCCTTGGCCTGAGGAGAGCCAAGGGGGTCTGTCGGGCCCACCAACCAGACCACTAACAAAGTGTTAGTGGGTGGTGGCATACCGACTAAAAACCCATCGATATTCCGTTTTTCACCTTAGGGCTAATGCGTCGTCAAAACAATCGTCATGAGACGATTCGTTTGACGGCGGGTTAGCACTGGACAGGGCTACGGGTTCCCGGTCGGATTCGACTGCGGTCGAATCCGACCGGGAACCCGTAGCCTCTGTCGGTGATCGCCCGCCTTTGGTGGACCCCTCGGTCCCCCCCTTGTGGGGGAGGGGGATGCCTTGGATTTATGACATCTCCCATCGCAGGAGACCAGTGCAATGCAGGGGCGGATGTCCTCGTACCCAATCCCTGCTGATCCCCATCGAGCGGAAGAAGGCGGAGGAATTGCTGCCGCCTCCTTCCATTCCTCTGCCTGCGAAGCGGCTCAGCTTCCTCCCTGATCCACTCTGCCGTCTCCTTTTGCAAGATAACGTTTTCGCAGAAGGAGACCATTAGCGAACACTACACTCGATAGCGAAAGGTCCTGTCTAACAACCGCCATTAACAACTGACGCTGTGAATGCTGTATTTACATCAACTTAAGTGGCAATCACGCATACGGGTCACCTGTTATTAAGCGATTACCGTAACCTAAGAACACTTGTAAAACCAGAGGTAGTACTCGATTATTGTCGACCCTGAGACACCCATACTTATCAACTTGGAACTCAGCAATGCGAGCATTACTGCTTGGTAGCAGAAATAGATAAAGTAGTACTTCCCCGGATGAGCTCTTTCACAGTAAGCTCTATTACTTCTTAAACTTCACTTGCCCAATGTAGTCAAATTCGCGAGTAAAATCGAACGTGGGATCAATTATTTACCTATTCCACTTGGACTTAATACGTTATGTCATAGATACGTGCAGTGCAAGAGCTATGCTCTAGTTTTCTCGCACAATTAACAAGTATTTGCCGCTGTTTTTGGCCTGTCTGACGGAATATCATTGTCTAAGGATTCTGCGATTTCGTTATCCGCTTTACAATATTGATTTATAGCTTCATTAATAGGGTATCCTGCTCCTGCTCCGGTATACTGCTTTGTCCACAGGCTGAACCATTTTTATCGAATGTTTTTGGATTAAATTGGTTTTACTGTAAGTACTTCTATGAATAAGTATTAAAACGACCAGTGCCCTGGTTAATTTTAAAATGTATAATCTAGACTAGCTGCGCCCCGCGGTTTCACCCGCTTAAGTTTCGATTACATGGGAATATCGACGATCTAATTAAATTTTAGAACACAAAAGCTGCTATTGTGACTTAACTATGATAGTAAGATCCCTCGCGGACTTTTTTGTAGGAAATAATGAGTACTTTAATCATGTAGTACATCATTTTTATGTATCATCAATAGTTTTCTCAGCGCACGCCAAATAATAAATTTTATCGGCAAAATTTTGCTACTTTGGTTTAGATTATTGCAATTTTCTTAAGGATCTCTATTTTTTTGAAAATAAATTATAGCCTATTTTACTTCTTGATAATTTAGCTTTCATTTGGTGAAAAAATGGTTAAAATCGGTCCAGTAGTTTCGGAGCCTATTCGATACAAACAAAGAAACAGACAAAATCTTTCCTCTTTCTAATATTAGTATAGATAAATTAACTATATTTTACAATTGGAGTATGTTTTTATTTGACGGTTCTAGCAATCATCAATTCAATGACATTGAACTGCCAACATTACACAAAAGTAACAAATATAATAAGGGGTTACCAAAATGGCAATTCAGGTACTCCTACGCTTTTGCTACAGTTGTTGTCATGTCATTGCCGCAAAATGCTAGCGTGGGAGAGGGACAGAGGGGCTGTAGATGGTGAGTGCGCGAGTTAGCCCTGCGCGCGCGCCCGTGCGGACGCCTCGCCACTGCCAGTCAATGTTGCACCGGCAACTTCAGGCCCAGTGAAAGTGACTCGAGGAATTCAATGTGAATACTTCATAAACGATCAATTACACCGGTATTGTTGTCCACTGAACCAGCAGTGCGTCATTATGAAATAGTGATGTTTCGTCCGTATTGTGTTGTTGTGCAAGTGACTCTGTCCCTCGGCCGGCCGTTGTAACTCCTACCTTACTTACAAAAACTCACCGCTGAAAATTTTTATTACGTGCTCTTATCGCCACCACCGCCTGATTTTTGTTTTAATGTTTACTTGTATCTTGCACCACATTAGCTTTCTCGTGTTTCTTTAGACAATCTGCACGTTATCTTCTGTCACGCTTCAGTTGTCTCAGACTCACTTAAAACTCTTATTCTTGTTACCTTTATTCATGTCATGTTGAATGCCTTGAATTCTGTGACTGTGGTACAGATCCTTTCATTTCCAACCGTTTACTTGTTCAATGTCATACTGATAATTTTATAGATCATCATTTTCAGATGAGTATGATTTTTCATTATCATTGTAAAAGCACACATATTATAATACTATACTAGTAGTAAGAGTTGTTTCCTCGTTAAGTGTGTGTCATAACTTTTCTATTTTTTACTGTTTTGTAACATCCAAAAACCGGCTCGTGAACTAACTTCGACTACGTTTTATGGCTAATTTTCACTTCTCAACTTTCTCAATATATTATGTTCTTGTTTTTCGATCTCCTGAATGTCTTCCTTATGTAGACAAATTTACTTAAAACAATCTCTGCATCTGCCTGTTCTACCCACAGAGATACAGCCGGAACTCTGACCGAGAGCTTTGGAATTCGTGTCACAAATAAGACCGTAGTTAGTTAATCGACATTCATCGCATTCTCGGCTCTACCAAGCTCATTGTTTTCGACTCGCGTTATAAGAGAGTACATAGGTACTAACTTCAATAAACTGTTGGGCTAGTTCATTTAGAATTAGACAATAATAGTTTTTATCTTAATGCAATTTTCATAAATTTTCTGCATCGTTACACATAAAGCGTCCATTGTCAATATTTTCTTCGTAGGTACCTATCTCACATCTTTAGAAAGCCACTGCCTTGTAATACAGTACATTATGCTGCCAAAGCTATCATTATACCATCTAGCTTGTTATTGCATGGTATGATTATGTACTCTTGTAATTAAATCTTTAAAGTGATGATCATTAAGCTTTAACTAATTTTATATGATCCAGTTTTGTTGGATGAATTGCAAAGTTCAATTTTCAGTTTAGTCCGATGTTCACAGATAGATAATTGACTGTACGACTCTCCTTCCGCTTACTGATTATATGCTCTAGCCTTCATTGTTTCGCAACGCGCAATGCTCTGATTGCAACGCCATATTCAATCGCACCTGATTGTTTTGCAACTGCACCATAACCACTACTGTAAAAGCCCACTTGAAGTCGACAAATAGGCCTAACTCAGAAGCTATTTCAATTTTATATTGACACTTTCACAGCAATTATTTTCCAAATAAATCACAGATTGGTTGACCCAGATCAGGGAATAAACGCGATTCTGACCATCAACTAAATCCAATGTCAACTGCATTATTACAAAATAATTTGATGTTTGGATCACGGCATTTAACATTGGATGGAGCGACGTAAAAAATGAGCCGGTCTCGATGAAACGACCAGTGGTAGGTACTCCGCAGTACCAGTCGACCCTGAGACGCCCGGCTACGCAGCTGCCGGCTTCTCGGTTTATTTTTTTCACATTGACCGCACAGCTGAGCCGAGATCTCTAGTCTCAACATTTAATACGGACGAAGTATTGCAGACGCAAGCGGCAGTGAACAAGTGCAAATGGATACCATCGCGCGCTCTTTGTTCTCAATCGTGACACTTATGACTTGTAGTGAAGTGAAAAAGTGATGAAGTGAAACGAGTGATGATGAAAAATGATCTCGGAGCGACCTCTGGTGAACGGTGGTGTTGGGCCACCCCCGAGGCCGCGAACTTTTCGCAGGAATATAGGCGATCAAGGTGCATCAGACTGAACTATTGGCATTTTATTTTGCCCTTCCACATATTTAGATAAATCGGCGAACCGGTTATCTGAATAAGCGAAAGGCTAAATAAATATTTAATTCTTACATCTATCTCATTTTGAATAATCTAGTCAATTTTAATGATAATCTATTAATGCCACTATGGTAATTACCGCTTTTGAAATGTCGTATAAGTACATAGCCTTTTAGATTATCTATTTAATGGAACAAATAATAGTCAAAATTCAAATATCCGTCTTTTACGCCTTGATTATCGTTTTTTGTAGTGTCCGTAACATCGCCAAGCAATGTGTACCTCGAAACAAATGCCAAGTTACCGTACTATAGTCGGAACGATGAAGAGGCCAAGAAGGCTTTGCAGAAAAAGGCTAGTGTGGATAATGTACGGTTCATAGAAGTGCTCGAGAAGAAGTGTTGGCTCAGCATAAGGACGGTGCTGCGCGATGCCGACATTGAGATCCAGGATATCGTTGCATTTATTGGTAAAATCCTTCGCTTGTTAAATGCAGTCACGTATTTAAACATCGTTAGGAAACATCGATTTCCTAGTTTACAAAAACCAATCGAATTTATTTCTATATTTCCTCGTATGCCAAATAAACTATCGTATTTATTTAGAGAGGATGCAAAGATAATACTAATACTTACGTGATATATTCCTCAAAAATATTGACAAATTCTTTCGGATGTGTTTGTAATTTTTTATCAATGATTTCAATAACAAGCTGCAATGCCTTATTCAACATCTCGACCATTTACGCTTTTACTCACTTTCTAGAACGAGGTCTGCATTACTTGATTGATAGGTACTTACCAGTTTTTATCCAGTTCAATAGCCTTAGATGCTTCAAAGATATAAAATATGAACATTATTACATATAATGAGTCCAATCATTCATTCTTGAAGTAAAAATCTTAGTTAATCAATTGATTGACCAGGTTTTTTTGTACTTGACTAGTGAGTAGATATTGGCACCATCAACTTTATATTTTAGCTAATTACTTGCAACACAGTTGTTGATAAACTTTTAAATGCTTTTGTTTCATTGCTAGTTTAAGCATAGTTGATCGTATAGGTTAGTTTCACCTTTATTTAAATCTTTATCGTGATGTCATTGCCAATTTAGTACCTGTTCAACTTGTTCAATTCTTAATAACCGCCACAAAACGTGTCTTTCTTCTAATTATTTCTCGGAGAGTCAGTATGTCAGTACTTTAGTAATTTGTATGTAGTTTAAGTCTAATAACTAGTGGTATGTATTTCAAGTCAATTGCCCAAATAGGATCAAGATTATTTAAATTATGTTGATGCCAGAGCAACAAGGGTTAAATAACTGAATATAACACAAATGCTTGTTTTTTTTTACATGAATGTATGCTAGACTATTGTGATGTTACAATTTGCATTGGCCCTTATTCTACCATCTAAATGGTGTGCAAATGTTAATTAGGTAGATTGAATATCAATTTAAATACGATATTAATTATAAAATGTCAGTTCTTATACCCAAAACTTTAAATTAAAAATATCAATATTTATTACGTACCATAAAAAACTTAATTTAATAAAATTCAATCATAGTTATCGGTCATATATATCAGTTGAGTTGGATTAGGGCTACCTTGAGAGACAGAGTCTATTGATAAATTTTGCTTATACATTTCGAACCGTAAGAAAAAACAGATCCATTTTATTATGAATAAATAATAAAATGGATCTGTTCCGTTTAAGATCAACATAAAAAACCAGAAAAAATACATCAATTACAAAATAAACTAACCATTTGAACCTGCGCAATACAAGTCTCTCCAGACTTTTTAACAAAGAAAATAAAACCACGGTATTTTGATTAAAACGCAAAGCATTTCGCTGAGTGGGTTATGTG
This sequence comes from Perizoma flavofasciatum, assembly GCA_958496245.1. Lineage (NCBI taxonomy): Eukaryota > Metazoa > Arthropoda > Insecta > Lepidoptera > Geometridae > Perizoma > Perizoma flavofasciatum. Next base: position 1,798,963 of record OY292425.1, on the reverse strand, counting down.
AAAAACCCATCAACTTATTATGGTCTCGTGAGCTCGCCACTTGTGGTTGCGACAGCTATCGATAACTGCATGACGTGTCTTGGGTTGCAGCGCAGGTGACCACGATTAGGTAACCAGTGGTAGAGCAGAGACCTTGACCCTTGCCATTCTTTGTTTTTTGCGGATATTACTGATTTGGTACCTAATTTATATCGATTTAACATCTAAAATCTATTGGAAATTGAACAGGTTTAATTCAAGTGTAATAAGCAAAATCTTTTGACATATCAAGCATTGTGTAATTTTGTCACTGACAAAATCACTAAAATCAGAATTTACCATTATTTACGTTAATATCTTAAGTTATTGACGACCTCTGTGGCGAAGTGAGCTCTGCTTAGTTTTGGGCTAGATGATGCTGTGTGAAAATGTCCTGCATTATTTATTTATTTATTATCCCGCGAAAATGATGTTCATATATATGAACATAAATTTCACGTTTGCAAACCAAACGTTGTTTCATTGACAAAAAGTTAGATTATGGCGAGAAATAAGAGACCTATTTACCGATCAAAAACATTTGAAAAAAGTCACAAAAACACTAACCGGGGGCATTCCTAGAATTATTAAGTTACAAATAAAGTGGCACAAAAAAAATTTAAACAAAAACTGAATGGAGTTATTGGGCTACAGAAAGAAAGAAGATGGCCTAAAACTAAAAATTCGAAGGCATGTGCCACTGGTCTGTGTTTCAATAAGCGGCGATGGGCTTGCAACCTGTTACGTGGAATGCTAAATACTTGCAAAACGCGGACTATAGTAAAACACTGGCCTCAATTCTGTAATACACTAACTAAACTAAATTTAAACTGTCGCTCTATTTTACTGATGGTGTATGCAAGAAAGAGATGGCAAGAATTTTAATGCTGTGTGCTGATGTCAAATCAGTTTACGTGCCGCTTTTCTTCGTGATTATGTTTTGCATGTTTTGAAATCACGACTAAATTTGTATGGAAAACTTAAATCTGACTAATTTGAGAGCACTAAAATTGTAGATATCTCTTTCTTGCTTGCACAATCAGTGAAAGAGAGCGACAGCTTAAATTTAGTTTAGTTAGTGTACTTCGTAAATCGTGATTCTGTAAATCGAGGCCAATATCTGTGACGCGGGCATGTTCCAAATATAGAGCGTGTCTCTGATTACCCCCTACTTGGTCTCCTATCAAAAGTCTCGCAAATACATACACACTGAGTATGTACTCAGTGTGTATGTATCTGCAGATATCCATAATGGGGAATAAAGTCGTAAATTTATTTATTTTTGTTTTAGAGAGAAAGATAAAAAAATTCGGCCCCAGTACACAAATATTATAAATAATAATAAACACACAAAAACAAATAACGTAAAACGAAACGAAAAACAGACAAACTAACCGAAAAAGGTAGTTCCCCACTACTTAGTAGAGGGTGCTAATGAGATTACCCTATGAAATCCAAACTTAACTATTCCTCTCCGTACTATTCAGCCGCATTATGGACTTAAATATGGTATCTAATGTGTGTAAAACCTCCTTGTTGCCCACAGAATGCGACAGCAGTGACTCCGGACATGTGTACGAGTCGCTGGAGCCCCGCGCAGCGCCAACACACCTCATCCCGCACCACGATGACTCAGACTCCTTTGACAGTGACACTGATGAGGACTGCGAGAAGGTGAGCAGCTTCTTATAGGCAACAGAACCTAGGTCAGACAAAATGAAGGCTCCGGACAAATGGTTTCGAAATGCTGCATAGATCCTGTGGGCTGTGATTGCTGTGGGCATGACACATGTCTCCTATACTAGGTTAAAACAATTAAAATTGTCCTGTAGTTCACTCGAGTGTTGAATTGCTTCTTATAGGTAACATTACCTGGGTCGACTAAATGAAGGCTCCAGAGAAGTGGTTTTTGAAGTGCTGCATAGGCGGATTGCTGATGGACATGAGACATGATGTCTATATCTCATACTAGGCCAAAACAAATATCAAAATAGTCCTGTAGTTCACCACACACAAGTTTAATTTTTATCAAACTTCTCACGACGAACTTCCTTTTACAACCTTTGACATAATGATACTAAGTTTTAGCCAGGAGTCAGTGTTCATACTAGCTTCTGTCCGCGGAATTCTATTTAATTTGGTGTAAAACAATTCTGCAATGATTCCGTTCCAGTTGTGTTAGAACTATTAATATTTATTTTTTAAATAAAAATATGTCTTTTTTTACAGTCAACATACGCTCCGATTCCGCCAACTCTGCCCGCTTCAAGACTGCCAACGCCACCTAGCGGCGGGCAATACACGCTCACCAAAATAGCCAGCGCGGCCCAGAAGAAAATGAAACAAATCAAACGTAACCTCACAAAAAGATATTCTGGTGAGTCTTCTATTCGAATTCATTAAATATCGCTGAATTTATTTTCATCAAACCAATGGGCATCAATCATCTGATAAATAGCCCTAAGAAGAATATAATATTTTTAAAAAACTCGAACGTTATGTTTGAGTCAAACGTGATAATACAGACCATCTCAGGGATACAAAATAAACGGAAACTTTAAAAACGTCCCAAAAAGATATTCCGATACCGGGAATCGAACCCGAGCCTCCTGGGTGAGAGCCAGGTATCCTAGCCACTAGACCATATCGGATGATATCAATGAAGTTGAAACAACTGGACTGCTTTATTGACCTTGCAATCTCTGTTTATATATCTTACTAATCTTGCATTTCCGTACTTCACAATTTTCTGTATCATTTCATCAGTTGTCTTATTTCATTGACGCATACGATACGGACACTATGTATTGACATAATGTCAGTAGGTACATAGCAATAATAAAGTATCTATGTACTTATTTAATATTTACTTCAACCATTTTGTTTCAGTTGCGATGGACGGCAACCCCTTCAAATCACCATCATCCCAAAACGGGACTTACGAGACAATCACTAAAACCAAAACAAAGTCACCCATCTACGCCAACTACGAGAAACCAGAAATCCACCTATACAGCAATGTCAACTTCGACAGTACTAATAGGACTGAAGATGCAAAGGGGACTTTCAAGGATGAACTAAAACTTGCCTTAGGAGAGAAGAGATTGAGCAATGGAGAAGCGCCTCCTTTACCCGAAAAAGTTGCGTTACCAGAGAAAATAGAAAAACCAGTGACACCTACAAGTGATAGTAAGAAAGATAGTGGGACTTTGTCTCGGAAGGCGTACTTTTCATTCAAGTCCCGATTTCGAAGAGCCACGTCGGTAGCAGTCGACATAAACGACGTGCCTAGTGCGCTGAAGATCACAAATTCGACCTTCTATCTCACTGATTCTATGGACGGCGACAGCGGATTTAGCAACTGGTAAGGTATTGATGAACATTCCTTTTAAAAATGTGTTTTGCAGTCTTCAATAATTCGATAAGGCTGAGGCGTAAAATCGTTCAATTTATTAAATTAAAATTTGATTTGGAGAAATCTAAAGAAAACCCAACACGAGAGATATATACATGCAACTATAACGTTTATGAACAAACTTACTACAATTTTATTTGCTGTGACACAAGAGCTAAATTTTATTGTCTGCAAAAAAAAAAGAATTTTATTTCTTTGGAATGTCAAAAGTCATTTTAAATCCGGACCTAGTCTTAAATGGAATGTATTTGTCCAGCAGCGACAACGCAGCGGGTAGCTCGGAGACGCTGACCTCCCGCCGGCGCGAAGGTACGCGCCTCCGCTCCACCTGGGCGGAATCCTCGCCCTGCCTGACCATCGAGCGACCTTCCGTGCCCCCGCCCCCGCCTCCACCCCCCGCACTATCACCAACCTCTGCGCATGTGACACCAACCGGGGCGCACTTGTCACCAAACCCAGCGCATTTTACAACCGGGGCGCACTTGTCATCAAACTCTGCGCATGTGACCCCAACCGGGGCGCACTTGTCACCAACCGGGGCACTTTCCCCGGCGTCACAGTATGGGATGACCGGGGCTCCGGTAGTGACAGCGCCCTCGGGTCGGACTTCACCCCCGCTGGGGCGCACCTCGACTGACCTTAGCGCTGTCAACGAAGGTACGGACGTCAACTGATATTAATAAACTAGAAGCTTTGACTAATTGTAAAAAAATATTTATATTTGCTCGATACATAAAATTGCGAATAGTTGAACAAAGTAGATGATTCTTAACAAGTAGGGTTATTGCTAGATCTGCGGTTAACTCATCTGTTTAACTTATTAATCCAGAATTAAATTCATATGTACTTAATAAAATATATCAGTCCTAAGTACTATTGGTAAAGCACCAGTCAGTGTAATACGCGACGCAGAAGGAGAGTGTCACGATCACTCGCCCTCGTGAAGACTCTCGGAATGAGTTGAAACAATGTCGGTGCCTTCACCGATACGGACGATACGCCCAGTACGTAAAAAATCTCGTGTTTGCAATACGAATGAGTTTATCCACGATAGTTGTCAGAGTTAAGTTTACTCAAAGCTTGCATCAGAAACATTACAACTGTCTAAATCAAGTGGCGCCATCTAGCTTTTGTATCTGAAGGTGCATAACCTATATCATTCGCGTCCTTTTGATGAGATTATTTATCTCTTGCATTCCTGACAAAAGGAGAGTTTTGTCCAACACTATGACAGTATCATCTTAATCTCCTTTTTACGGTCATAGTCCGAAGAAGTTAGACATAAAATAACATTATATTTACCGATGACTCTAGTGAAAAGTTAAAAAATGTATGGGATTGTATTATGCAATCGAAATGTCACGTGATAATATTTCGGTAGCTTACGTCAATTATCCCATACACTTTTGTTATTTCAATAGCGCCGTTGCTCATGGCTAAATATAGGTAATGTACCCAGGTACATTTTATTATGAAGCCATATTGATGGAGAACTTATTGGGATCCATACAATTTGATAAATTATCAGTATAATTATTTCAGTTGACGTCTGTCGCGTCGAGCATTGAGATATATATGTTATAGTAGTAAACGTAGCGAGATATATCGACTATTTATAACGAAGACAGCGCTAAACAGATATACTGACCTACGCTTGGATCTAAATAACTCAGCAATTTTCTTTATTAGATTATATTGTTGCCCTAGACACAATTCCAACATCTTATTGACTCGTTACAACAACTTGCTCAAATCGTTGCCCGACTATATCGTATCTAGTCAGACAGATTCAGCAGTGGTTAAATTAGCATTTTTAACTTTTATTTTAGAGTACTAAAATTGTCGCCGTCCTTTATAATAGACTAAAATATGATTATTTTTACAAAATGTTTAAGATGACATTATTTTCCATCATCGACTGCAACGTCCCCTAGTTTCTTGTGGCGATAAAACAAATCCTTGAAGACATACCTACGAATTACCTACATATCCTTGAAGACGATTGTAAAAACACGCATTATAATTTTTTTATCATTTAATATTTTAAGAGCTGTCAATTTTTTTATTTAAAAATGCAACACAGATTTGCTGCCAATAATGTTTTGTAAGTTCCGATGATTTGTTACGACACAGACCATTGACATAGAGTCACTTTAATACAATAGGTATTGAAAATACGATATATTTTTATAGTTAAACAGTTATTTGAACCAAGCGAAGGGTGCATGATTAATTATTACTTACAACTAAATACTGAAGCGCTACTCAACGTTTAATCACGACCTAAGGAACGATAAGAATATTTTATTAATTTAATCATTTTATTGCACAAAAAATAAGAGTGTACAAAAGATTGACTTAATTCTAAAAGCATTTTCTATCTGCCAACCTCAAAAGTAGGTATACTCAAAGAAGGATGGTGTGTTATTTTAAAAATGAAAATGACATCTTTATACTCTTGCATTGCATATAGTGCCATCTCTTTCCAACTGTACTTAAATCTTGAGTAGTGTTTTAGTTGACCGTTAGTTCTGTAGACAAATGCTTCACGTGAATATCGTTTGTTTGCACTGTCTTTGTTCTGTTCCGTTATTTATTTGCTTGCTATAAGTAATTCCCATACAACCATAGTAAAACATAGTGACAACCTCTGTGGCGCAGTGGGCGAAGGTCCGCCTGAGACGCAGAAGGTTGCGGGTTCGACTCCCGCTACGGGACAAATGTTTGTATAATCTGCATTCATTTGTTTCGTGTCTGGGTGTTTTCTATGTATAATAAGTATGTATTTACAAAAAAAAAGTGCATAAATAGTATATCAGTCATGTAGTTCCCATAACACAAGCTCTGCTTACTTTGGAGCTATATGATGCTGTGTGAAAATGTCAAGCATTATTTATTATTTATTATTATTATTATTATTATTATTAGTTTGTTCCATTTGTTTTAACAACGGTTCTGGATATTTATTATTCCATCATCAATAATAAACATACTCGTCTACACCACAGTCATCTAGGATGTGATACAAACATCTTCATAAAACATAGACAAATCCAAACGAATAATAACTTCACCTTTTTCATAATGTGTCAAAAATTTACACAAGTTCCAAAGATTAAGATTATGTCAAAGACAGCTCTACGAACATATTTATAATTAAATTTACTTATTAAAAAAATAGCAGTTCCTGACTCCTGATCCCCACGGCAAAAACGCTTCTCTCAGGACTATTAAAAGTGAATAAGAACATTAACAAGTTAAGCAAGAAAAGATCATTAATGTGAAATGAACTGGATCTTTTCCCCACACATCCTTTTTCTACCACTGGCCATCAGTTACAAGGCCCCTGTCAACACCTCAAGCTTGTCGTTGAGCAAAACAGTGACACGAGATGATGATGAAAAATGTAACAGACGTAAAGCTAAGGATACACGACAACACTGGCAATCGATACAAGTGTCAACACTATTGTCATTTTCGTCTAAATTTCAAGTGGTTTTTTTTTGTTTAGGAACATATTTACACTATCTACATGCTGACTTTTATGTTATTGTCACTCGATGCAATAAATCTCTAAATGAGTAGGTACGTAAAAATCTTATGTCTTAGTTTCATGTGTTCAAATATCTATCTCGAGATACAGGTCGCTAAATATCATCAAATTAAAAGAAAATGGCCTTTTAGACATCGACTTACTACAACATAATAGCTAGATTTCCGCTGTGTTCTGAGGTTAGATCTAGATCTCAGAGTTTCGGTGTACAAACTTCGACACTTGGTCTTTTGATAGTGGCCAGTGTCTAGTGTCAGCGTGTATTAGGAGCTTTAGTCTACCTACTTATCATCTCGACAATGGGTGGTCATAGCAACATATAATTACCACGCTCTACCTCACTATGACGTAACCACGTGACCTCCGCACATACACAACGCACAATTGCACAAAGTATCTACATACACATACATACATACTAGCTCAGTCACCACTGAGCTTGCCTAAGCCATGCACGTGTAAGATCTATGTTTTCGAACGTATTTATTTCACGTATTTATTTGTTGTGTAAATGTTTGTTATGTGTTGTTTTTTAAATGATGGGACGTGAGTTCTGTTTTCTACTAACACACCGAATTCATTTATTTATATTCCATGTTTTTCTTAATTCAGTTTCCTAGTTTGTGCTGTAGCGCATCATTAAGCACTTAACAAAGGTCTTGCTTAAAAAACTTCAAAGACCCGCCTACATGTGATGATCTAATTGCAATCAGTTTTGTTCACTTTTTGTAGTAATTCAATTTGTATCTGCTTTGATCTAATGATATTTTGGGCTTGACTCCCAGAATCTGTTGTTTTCACATTTTAGGTAAGTACGTTCCTATATTATTGTAATCGACCGAGCGACTATCTCATCCAATCTTACCTTCTTAGTGTTGGTAGGATGCACTCCCAGTGGAACATTTTCCTACAGTTAACCTTGTTTTGTTTTACATATTTAATGTACTTTTTCCATGACCATTTTGACACAACACGCAGTGGATACAAATTATTACTCACGTAGATACCTACTTAAAACAGTCGTTTTATTAACTGCACGATAGGTCATTATAATAACTAGATATAACTTGATTACCCACTCCCTCCTCGTGGTTCGTATCTGCCAATAACTTAAGACATGTCGTAGTAAATTGCTGTGAACATGTTTTCCTATGTAATTATCCTTATCATAAACAAGATATTTGAGACACTTCTGAGTATTTTCAAGAGCGATTCTTCCATCATATCGCTGACCATGGTCTACTTTTATATGTTTTAGTAAATTTTCTATTTTTCAATAAACTTTTATCTTTTAAAAAAAACTCTGACCAAACAACTTTCTCTTTAAATATCCATCCTGTAAACCAGGATACTATATCCAACATATATTGCCATCCTGTAAACTGAACATCATATCGAACCATCATCAAAAAATATATTTAAATATCACAGATAACGATAGATTTGAGCAACTTGTGTCGATCTATTTAATCGAGCCGTCCCATGTAAAACCATTGTTTAACACCGAACGGATCCATGTTTTATCTGACCCAAAGTAGGTACTCTATATGCATAAGGGTAATTCCACCTTGTCCACGCGTGTTAATAGATCATGCATTATTAAACGATTGAAGAGGTTAATGCAACATTTCTCGTACAGAACTGAAACGGCTTCTGCCAACCCTATCTCGGAAAGAGAAGACCCCACGAGCTCGGACCTCCTGGTATGCTGAATGGGGCTCTGACTTCGTGACGTCTCAATCACAACAATCGAATGCGTCTTGGTAAGTCTTAAGAATTTGAGTATAGTTAGTATGCAGTATTGTAAGTAAACGTGTGCGTGACTCTTATAACCGGGGAACTCTAAACAGACTGCATTATGTAGGGTAATTGATGAATCTCCATAATAATTATCATTTTTTTCTGAGGTCACTACAATCTCAGTTAGAGCTTTGAATTATTATTTTTAAATTAGTATTCTCATAACAGAAAGAGCAAGGCACCATTGCAGGCACTTTTGGTCCGTTTTTACATTCTTTAGTCTTGCGCATTACTTGCCAAAGTTGGTAGTTTATTGCTAGCGTAAACCAATTTATTAGTCTAAATAATAACAATGCTAATAGAAACTTGTATCAGTCTACATTTTGGCGGACCGCGGACCTTGGCATCAATATCTCAAGGATTGCCAAAATATAGTGGGTACTTTATCTTTAAAAGACTTACGTAGGAAGCAACTTACAACACATTGCTCACGTACCTCCTTTTTTTATAAAACATTTTTTTTATGGTAAGTACAGGCATTACCTGCCTGATGGTGCGCGGTTACAGTCCCCTATTGGCATCTGCCACACCAGGAGCATTGCTGACACCCTGTCTGCACACTGAAGCACTCTTTTTAAAGTTGTTTTCACAGTTGTTCTTTACAGTGTTATTTACTTTAGTTATGCGTGTCTTTATTGCACACGGCCCTTTTGACACTCATAGGTATAGCTGTGTTGCCTGCAAAAGAGAAAAGCTGCAGCGGTCATGCAACGCTTGCAATTCCGGTCCACTTGTCAACCAGAACCAGGCTTGCACAAAGTTCAGCCGGGGTCAACGACTAATTCGGTCCACTCATTTGTCTCTCAAATCGAGTTGTCTTACTAGTTCTTCCTTAGCTACACCGAAATGTGATAGTTTCTAAAGTTTGTTAGTTCTACAAACAAACACGTTAACGATTATAATTCCCATGATAGACATCCTCAGATATATGTACCTAGCTCCTACATACTCACTATGTAGTTCCTTTAGGATACCAAGCAGAAGGAAGTCAGTGGCTTTTCAAAACGTTAACTGTATGTATTTGCCAGATGCAAAATGTGGGCTTACATTCCATTCCACGTAACAGATTGCAAGCCCGTCGCTTATTGGAACGCTAAGTTGTGTAGATTTGGATACATTATAACGACTGCGAGTAATAAGCATCTATACTTTTTGCTCTTTGCAACAGTTGTAGTTGATGGATCAAAGTATATATTATCTTGCCACGCCGCTAAAAGTTATTTGCTTGTGGTGGCGGGTTCAAGGGTGGGGGCTGCAGCCAATCCACTCATTCGTCCCTCGAATTGAGATAAGTTGACCTTATTGAAATTCTTGCATGTAGGTAGTAGTAGGTTTTCCTTGTAGCCTTTAATAGCAATGAAATGAGTATTGGGTTGTGGCGATCGTTAGGTAGGTACACATTTAAAACTAAAACCTTTTAATAATTTTTATATTGATATAAAATGACTTGACAACCTCGGTGACGCGGCCTAAATCGAGTAGATTTATTTTAACAAATCGTGAATGGATTGAATTTGATATAATTTTATAAGAGTCTGGTTCTATTTTCAAATTTACTTATGGGCCCCCATTTACGAAGCAGTAATTTTTGACCTTAATTCTTATTTTATAGTTTTCTGAATTACTAAATTTGAACGCATAACCAAATTCAGATAGACCTACGCTGCCTGTCATGTAGGTATTCCAAATCACTGGTTCCGTCTACCTATTTATATTAATTCATATTCCTATCGAAAACTTTTTAATTAATTTATATCAATCATAAAATTAATCATTAATTAACAATTATTATTTGTTTAACTTCCCCGTTTAAACTTGGTACCTAATTATTTTATATCTTGCCTGTGATATTGTCAATTATCAGTGACTGCGTAACATGGATAACGTAAAAGTTCCCGCTTTATTTATCCCGGTACATTGCTAAAATTTATTAAATTTTGTAGTTTGATAAGACTTCTCCAAACAACGTTTCTGTATCCCGTGAGTCGTGCTACGCTATCAGCAATGTCAGGGGACGCTTAGTCAGTGGTTGCGTGCGCGCATGACGTCGAATCCACAAACGGTGACTCAGAACCTCAGAGCCGAACAAGCCAGTTTTCCCTACCGCACCGTTAAATGTGATCGAAGATATAAGACACAAGCGACTTAAACCAGCCACAAAAATATTTTTACTCAAAAATTTGCGAAACGAAATAGTTAGGTGTGTTGCTGGTTTTATGATAAGTGTGCTCAAAAGATTAAGAACTGAATTGACGGAAGCCATTATAATTTGTGGGATAGCAATTCTGTTTATTGGTAATCCTTTACCTAATCAGCTTTTGTAAGCGGATTAGGGGACACAAAATAATGTGTTGTAACTAAATTTGCATCACTAAGTACTTACCTACTTATAACTTAGATGGGAATACCTATATGGTTTACTAGCTTCTGCCCACGGCTTCGCCCGAGTATTATACGGATAAAAAGTAATGGAAAGTAGTATGTAGATGTGTTGTTCTGATGTATATAAGCTATATTACTGTAAAATTTCATCAAGATCCGTTCGGTAGTTTTTGCGTGAAAGAGTAACATTCTCACAAACTTACGCGTTTATAATAGAAGCAGGATTCTTGAGTGACTTTATCTATTTACATTTATATGACGTAGATTTCTTCTAGTTCCGATTTTAGATGCTATTCGCCAATTATGGATTTTCGCTTATCTTGTTTTTGTTTCGAGTTTGACCATTACCGATGGATCAAAACAAAACGCTTCATAATCAGCTTTTACAGTGTTCTTAGCTAACCTCATTTTAACGCAGAAACTGGTTACGCAGAACCTCTAGCCTCTTAGGCTAGAGGTTCATCAATTGGGTCAAGCCATAACTTTGGATTCTGGCATTGTGGCCGCGCGCTCAGAAGGCCGTTGGCGGGTTGCGTTTGAATGTGACTGCCTTTATCTTTTTATTTTTGCCGCTGATTATTAAATTATCAGTAAAATAGTGCGAATAGACCTTAGTTATCGTGTTGTGTTGTCTTCGTTCGATAAATTTGTGTGAGAAACTATTGTTCTCACATGGAACAGCTAGGTATCCGGTATTTAAAGTGTTCATTGTTTTGATGCGGTAGGTACCTTTTTGTACTAGAAAGAAAGATAAATGAATCTATCTTTATTGGTGATGATCGTGAGTTAGTAGGTATTTTTTGGCGTCTACACTAGGATTTGGAGATACCACAAATATTTTATCGGAGTCTTGATTTCGTAGAACTGCACGTTTAGTATTATTTTTTAATAGGTAAGTAACTTATTTTATGGAAATTCGTAGATAACCGGTGAAATTGTAAAGACGATTTGACACGACCAGTGCGTGTCCGCCTACCGGCTTAGGTAACACGTGTGTAATGTATCGTTATTATTTACAAACTATTCTCACAATTATCTATTTTTAAAAATGTAATCTCAAAATGTGTTTATCGATTCAATTGCTACTAAGCACCTGCTCAAGAACTTACCTACCAAGGTACGAACCTCTTTGCATTTACCAAGGAAAAGAAGCATTATTGCTCTGCTCTAGAACTTGCAACGGGCTGATTTTCTGTTCAACTATAGAAAGTAGTCCATTGGCGAACCGGCGAGCTAAAAGTCTAATCTTTAAGCTCGTTGGTACGTCGCATAGGCTCACTGACAAGACTAAAAATTAACATTCGTCTATTTATATCATTTTCTTTGGATTTCAAACATGCACGAATTGCCTGCGAGCCATCGGTCTTTGGGTCGGTCCGCCCCGCCCTGCCCGGTTTTCGATGTCTAGATTGACAAAAAGCGTGGTACCTTTTCCTCACTGGTATGTTAACGTAACATCGACGACAGACGGTTAGACTCTAGGACCCTTTAATCAAAATTGTGACAAAAACCTCTCCTTTTTTTCAGGTACGCCGAAGCAGGACTCTACCAGGCTGGCAATGTGTCCACATCATCAGGAGCATCGTCAGGATCACACCCTGCCTCACCTCTACCACACTCGCTGTTCACCCACGAGCCGCTCTATCAGTTTTACAACGCTGCTAAAGTAGAAGTAAGGATATGAATTTTGGAATAGCCGACGTTATATCTATTATAAGCTACCAACTCTGGCATTAAAACTTAAGTTTCTAAAATAAGTGCAAACAACAGGCCGAGACATTTACGTCGATTAAATCTTTCTTAAAATCCTCTACTTGTTTACATTAGTGCTCAATACAATGGCTACAATGAATAATACTGACGTAGTCTGTGGTTTATTTTAGTTTTAATTTGTAAACAAACAACAAACAATGCATTAATCCAGTTAGGAGTGTGCTAAATGTGTGCTAAATTTGGTGCTATTTTGAGGATATAATTGAATGTAATTGCACAGACGAAACCGGATCACCGATGTTGGTTGTTTTGATAATACCCTACCTACTTGATGTTAGTTTATCACCTGTGTTTCGGGATTTTCGTATTCCCAACACTCCCAGATTGTGACTTCCTGTTTTCATCTGATGAAATCATTGACAGTTCGCTCTGAGTTTAGTATCTGCTTACATACATTTCACTTTACTTCTTGAATAATCAAAAAATGAAGTGAAGTGAAATGTAATTAGGTAAGCCATAATGCCTGTGTTACTTACATTTCGTTCACTGTATTATTTTCTTTATCTCCACAGAACATAAAGTATTTTTCAACATTCTCGATAAGAGATCGTATTAGTGATGTCTAAATTACTTTATTAAAATATTAATTTTAATATATTTAATATATTCAATTAGGTATATTTATTTCCAATAAAAGAGTAGTAGAGGCAATCAAATAAAGTCGAATATCGAAACTTTAGTTTTGATTTGATTAACAATAATGTATAACGATAGGTAATATTTTATAGCCTGTGTGGCCTCAAAGGTGCGACCTCTATTTAGGTCGCTGAATAGAGGTGTCCCAAGATTGTTCGTCATAGCACTCTCTAAAGGACACTCTTTTATGCCCAGCCGTGGACACCTATAGGATGATGATGATGATGATGAAGTAGCTAATTTAGTAGCTCTTCATGGTTTTGCTTACCAGTCATCAAAATCGACAAAAAATAGTAGGTATTTAGTTTCGTACATCTTGACCCACCTAAACAAACTTCACCTCCAGTCTGTCTGCCGCGAGACGGGAGACTCCGACTCCGACGCTTACGAAACGAGCTCAGGCGCGGGTGCTCCGCCCTCGGCCTCCCGCCCCGCACCGCCGCCCCCCGCGCGACCCTCCGCCATGGCACTAGTAGCGCCCCGCGGCCCTGCCCGCACACTCTGGTGCGAGGTGCCTGAGGTCGTTGAATCAGCTGTTCTCAGTAAGTATTGAGAGAATATAGAGATTAAGATTATTTTACAAACTAAAGCTGAATAAAGGTTCATCAAGAAACAAACTACTATTTAAGCAGTAATACTCGCATTGCTGTGTTCCGGTTTGAAGGGTATGGATACCGATGAAATTACAAGACTTTTCACCCATTATGTCTCAGGGTCGGCAGAGCGCGAGTGTTACCTCTGGTATTGCAAGCGTCCATAGGTTAAGGTATTAGCTTACCGACAAGAGTTTGCTTGTTTGCCACTTTAATTGTATAAAAAACAAAGTCGTGTCCCCAACGCTTTAACGGCTTGGTCGCAAGATGTAAATTCACTTTTTGAGGTAAAGGGTGATTCAAGCGAGATGCTCCAAAACTCACAGGGTGGTGGAAAGCCTCGTGACCCATCTGAATCATTTCCATGCACTAGGATGGACTACGTATGTGTCTGTTGGGTGTTTTTAATAACATTTTTTAAACACTGCGTCTTTTTCATTTGCAGGTTCGCTGGCTCCAGCGCAAAAGCGCCTTCAAGAGGCTAAGTTCGAGCTGCTAACTTCAGAGGCGTCTTACCTAAATTCCTTAAACGTTTTGGAAGCTCATTTCATCGCCCACCCCGCATTCAGAGAGGCGCACATCCTTCCTAGAGCTGATTGGGAAACGCTATTTTCTACTATTTTACCTGGTAACCATTCAATGACGAACCATTCAATCATAAATTGATAATCTCAAACATAATATAAACAATCCGATCAGACCGATGATATAACATGAGATTTTGAGATTCTACTTGATCTTTGTGGCAGATAACGCATCAGCAATGCTCCTGTTGTTGCAGATGGCAACAGGTGATGGTAACCACTTACCACCAAAGTAACAACATCCATCGTCAACAAGCTTCTCATCTCTTATATAGTTGAGACGAGAAAATTACCGTAAGAGACCTTTTATTTTGTTCCCAGTGCGCAAATGTTCTCAACTCCTGATGAACGAGCTCGAGAAGTGTTGGCAGGAGAATATCCTCCTTCAAGGGATATGCGACATCGTGCGGCAGCATGCTGAAGAGCACTTCCATGTTTACGTCAAGTACTGTGAGAATCAAGCGCTCATGGTAAAAGCGCTGCAACGGCTGAGAGAACGACCTGCTTTTGCCAACGCACTCAAGAGGTAATTTATGAAATTCATATGTTACCTTTCTCTATTTTGGATTCGAGCGGCTCGCTTAGCTCGTCGGTCCAGATGTAGATGATGTAGTTTTTTCGATGGTTGATTTCTTCAGTTTACGCGTTAATTTCATACATAAGGTTCTCTCTCTCTCGCTCTCTCTTTCTGTGCGTCGTTTCCTGTACAGAGAGTAGTGATTTATTTGCATTATGCCCATCTATATAATAAGATCTATACGCCTAAATCAATGTTACCAGCTTTTTACGTAGTTAAAATGCTCACTGGTTTATTTTCAGAATGGAAAACCACCCAGCGTGCCAGTCTCTTTCCCTCCACTCCTTTCTAATGCTACCGATGCAACGCGTCACCCGCCTTCCACTTTTACTGGACGCTGTTCTACGACATCTATCGACACAAGACGACGAACATCAGCCGTGTATGCACGCGCTAGCCACACTCAACAACGTGTGTATCCTCTAACGCTTTCTAAATACCAAAGGGCCAAGTATCGAACCTTGCGAAACACTTTTTTTAAATTCTGCTTTTGACACCATTTATTGATTCAACATTCAAGAAAGTAGGTACAAAGGGCCAATTATCGAACCTCGTGAAATACTCTATGATAAATTCCGCCTTTGACACCATTTAATTTTATTGATTAAATAGTTTAAAAAACTTGTTTTAAATGTAAGCTCTACATTGATAGGTAAGTTTTCATACATCAATATAGATTGGTCCTGTTCCAATTGTAAAATTTTGTCAACTTACGAAAAGAAACAATGACATAAGAATCTAAAGCCAGCTTAAATTGCCATTACAGTTTGTATCGCAGTGCAACGAAGGTGCGCGAAACACAGAGAGGATTGAAGAGATGTATCGATTGGCACAGAGTATTGAGTTCCCTTCTAACATTCGATGCCCGCCTTCACTTGGCCCTGCTTGTGGAAGACGAGATCGCAGGTATATAATAAAAAAATATTATCATTTCTACCTTTTAATAAGCTACAAGTCTAATAATTTGGAATATCAACCTATAGGAAAATTTCCGAGAAAGTACATTTTGTCGCAGATGGATTGCTTAATTAACTGTGTTATATAGCTAAACAGTGCTCTTTTCTAATCCGGCGTATTGACGTCGAGCCGGATTGTAATTCGGATAAACGAACTTGTTTTCCAATGCGGCGGAAAATGTATAGCTGTTTTACAAATTGGAGCGCCGTTTTGTAATTTAAAAAAAATACCTACGAAACCTACCTCTCTTCTGTTTACAATATGGCTAAACATTGGCATTGGTATCCTTTTTGTCAAACGTTTTGCAATGAAATTCCGGAAAATAACGCCAAACAAGAAAACGTCACTGTTTTGTAAAGCAGCTAGACGTTACGTTATAAGAGTTGGCTGCGATACATACATAATAAGAGACGGCTGCTTATTTGAAGGATTATCAGTTTGGTATTCTTATAATCTAGGTATTGTTTTGGAAATAACACTGATTAAGGTACAGACTTGATATGTTATTTGTGATATGTGATTGAGATCTTGTTATGTTATTTAATAGTTGTGTGAACTTACTTTCATTTGATTTTTCTGACGTAAAAATCGTAGCGACTCTTCAGCTCTTCATCATTAGCACCGCTCGCAATCCGGTGCAATAGTGTTTCGGTGGTAGCCGATCCACTATTGTGCTCAGTACTTAGTTACTTAGTATAATAATACTAAGTAACTAATACTAAAATTATTGGTAACTTGCCGTATTTTTTTTTACAAGATCTTTAGTCAATTAAGAATTGAAACTATTGAAATGTACATATTGAGTACAACTCAGTAGCTTCAATTCTGTAGGTACTGACCAAAATGTTCGTTTTATAGGCCGGTGAGATGGCTGGTGCGTTCCGGCGAGATGACGCAGCTGATATGGAAGACGGACGAGATGAAGCTCACTTTCGGCAAGAAGTTTCACAAACTGCCGCTTTACTTGTTCCTCTTCAATGATCTGCTTGTCATCACCAAGAAGAAGAGGTAATGTTCAGACAATCTTGAGACGATGGTAATCAGGTTTTTCGCAATCGTTTTGTGTGACTTGCAGGGTGGTTCAAGGTTTTAACGCCACCGTCACTGTACTGCAACACGTGACAATATTACACGTGGGAGTAATATTGTCACGTGTTTTTTTTTACTATTTGTTAAAATTAACTAGTTTAGTATTGTGATCTTGTTAACGAGATGGTTTTTGTTTCAGTGACGAGCTTTATGTTGCGGTCGACCACTGCCCGCGCTCCTTGCTAGAAGTGAGCTCGAGTGCGGGCGGCGCGGCCAACGCGAAGCACGCGCTGTTGCTGACGCTGCTGGAGAACCATGATGGCAGGACTGTTGAGATGGTGAGGAACTTATTGCGGATTTTCTATGCAGGAATTTCGACTTTCTTTGCGATTATAACTAAGCAATACAACTGCTGTAGGCTTAGATTTTATTGAAATTTGGATCAAGTTGACGGCCTTTAGTGTTATTTATAGAACACTTTAAATAGTAAGAGTTATTTATAGCGCTAGGCATGACTTAGACTTGGTTATCTATGTTGGAGAATGATGATGTACTAAAACAGGTTTGTCTCTCTGCAGCTGATGTCCTGCCCGAGCGAGACGGACGCGTCGCGCTGGGGCGAGGCGCTGGCGGCGGGCGGCGGGAGCGGCGCGGAGGGCGAGGCGGTGTACGCCGGCTGGGACTGCCCGCAGGTGTGCGCGCTCTACGCCTACTCACCAGCACAGCCCGACGAGCTCACGCTGGCCGAGGGGGACGTCGTCAACGTCACCAGGAAGACTAGCGAAGGTGAGGCTCATACAAAAAGGAATATTAAACGCAGAGCGTACACGGAGCAAGCGGAGTTTCGATAATTCTCTCTTGTATCTTAATACAATCTCTATGGTCAGCATTTTCTGTCGTACGAACGTAGTCTTAGATTCATTAATCTACTGAGCACTGGCGGGACTTAAACTTTAGATACCTATTACATAGATGGGGGAAAGACTTTAAGATCTAATCAATAGACCCTTTGGTACACCGGTTCGCTTAGGTGATACTAGCGAACTAAACAATCTGTATTCGACTACTCGAGTTTTTTTTTATATCTTTGGATTTCAAGTATGTATGAAAAGCCTGAGCCAACCGTGGTCCGTCTGGATTTTAGGTGATATAAGTACCTTTTGATAGTTGTACCTTTTACTCGCTGGCACGCTGACGTAATGACGGTTTAGCTCGCCAACGAATCACCTAACTTACGCCTAAGTCTTTCTAAGGTCGGCTTAGCTCGCCAATGGACCTTACACCTTACCCCTGCTATCTTGTATGGTATTCGTACACTTAAACCCCTTGTAATCTTTAGTACAGTCCGTTCCATCCAAAGGTTGTCTGGTAGAGATCGCTAATTAGCGATAAGACCGCCCATTGTACAACAATTTTAAAGTTTGTACTATTTATTTAAACTGAAATATTTGGTGTGCAATAAAGTATTTTCTTCCAAAAACTATCGTGAACTTGACTATTCATATTGTAAAAACGGGAATTTTCACGTACTGCACTATCGGTGAAGGCACCGATTAAGTTTCGACTCATTCCGAGAGTCTTCATCAGGGTAAGTGGTTGCGACTTTCTCCTTCCGCGTCGCGCCGTGCACTACGCGCTGCCGCACGTTGTGCGCGGTTATAAAGGCGCGCGAGTGGAGGGGGCGATTGTGTTCGTAGCGTTGTTGTAACTACTGGTGGTAGGGGTGCTACATCGTCTACGCTACTGCTCACGTCGATGCAATAACCATTCCTCAGGAATAGGTTCAGGAATAGGAAGACTCTCGGAATGAGTCGAAACTTAGTCGGTGCCTTCACCGATAGTGCAGTACGTGAAAATTCCCGTTTTTACAATATGGAAAGTATTTTCTATTATATCTATTTATTTGTGCCTGTAGGTTGGTACTACGGCGAGCGCACTCGCGACGGCGAGGCGGGCTGGTTCCCGGGCGCGTACACGGCGGAGATCGCGTCGGCGCACGTGCGCGCGCGCAACCTGCGCCAGCGCTACCGCCTGCTCGCGCTCTCCGGGACTTACTTCGGACAGAAGAAGCGCCTCTGACGTCCCCCCTGAGCGCTGTCCGCTGTCTACGAGCACTGCTTGCGGATCAGCCGGTACAAAGCAATGCTTCTAGGGGATTCGATGGTAGCATGATAGCTGCTGATGCCACTGTTTTATCGGTGTTCATTCGTCAGCTGATGGTGATGGCATACACCCTAAAGGATAGGGCTGGCTGGCTATGGGATCGAAGGGGAAGTGCGCAGGAAGCGCAAGATAATTAGGATGCAGCTAAAATTCATTGTTTCAATTAGATGCATCACCAGTACCTAAATGGTTCTTGTAACTTTCACTTCAAAATGTTTCTTCACATCACAATTGTTTTATTTCATATTTTATAGTGTGTTTTACACAAGTGCACTTGAAGCACTGTCCGTCCAAACACTGCCTTTGTATTCTAAATGTAGATATTTGGAGGATTCTAGGATTAAATAGCTAGGGTATTTAAAATGACAGATTGGAGCGGTTCTTAGAAAAGACATGAAATGGTTAGTTAGTTTAAGCGTTTTAAATGTTATCTGCGCCAAATTGTACATTTTAAAGGTGCTTTTACTTGTTGCTAAGGATTGACATATACCTAGATATTGTATTATTTTATTTTTTACAAAATGTAATCTCAATGTTAGTAAAGTTTGTATTTAGTTGGAATGTACAGTTACATATGAGATTTCCATTGAATTGTATGATAGTTTGATTATTTAGTTTTAATTTAATATTATTTTACTTAAGTTTCACTTGGCCGCTTTAAAACGCCTAGTCATATTATGTGGCCAAGTTTTAAATCATTTACATGTTTTGGTAATAATCACAATAAGGACACATTCCGATTGAAATAAATATACATATAACAACATTACCACTTAAAATAAACATAAATGTTTAAAATCATATTAATCATGTTGTACTTAAATTATTGTGCATGATAAACATGTGCTTTTAACAGTTCTTGACTTATTTATAGTATAGATATTTCAAATATAAAGTTATATTAATTAAAGTGTAGTATTTTTGAAGCCGTCATTTAATTTATCCTACTAATATTATAAACGTGAAAGTTTGTGAGAATGTTTGTTACTCTTTCACGCAAAAACTACTGAACGGATTTTGATGAAACTTTACAGTAATATAGCTTATATCAGAATAACACATAGGCTACTTTATATCCGGGTACCACGCGGGCGAAGCCGTTGGCAGAAGCCAGTAAAATATATTAGAAAACACAATACCTATAAGCCTTCTATTTATTTACTGTCCATAGGTAAATGAAAGATATGAAATAACGTTAAGTACACTTATTTAATTACAAATAATTACAATAGTAAATCATTTTGTTTGTGCTTATTGGCACTTGTATTTTATGCTTAAAATCTACGATAAATCTTTTCCAATAATGCAACATTGAAATTCAAAAGCAAACAAAACATATAAAAATGCAAATCTCATCAAAAATATTTAAAAACATCATTTCAGATCTTTAAATAGTTAATCTCAATAATAAAATTTAAATTGAACACAAAGTCAAATCATTGTACTTATTATATGCACCAATCAGTCCATTATGCAAAAGCTATGATTATACAGTCACATTAAATTGAGTGGCATTTATCTGCCGTTTCACGGCCACCTCTGATTTGCGATGGCTATAAGCCCATTGCATGGCATTTAGCAAATTAAACTAAACTGTCATATGATGCGAAAACAGCTACAGATGTTGGTATTTTACAATTATTTTCATTATTATTTTACCCATCTGGGACCCGCGAAAGTGATAAATATCACATTAGATAAATATCGCTAGAAACGTCAAAATATCTATTGATTCTAAATTTCGGTATTCTCGAGAAGTCACTGTAGATAAATATCGATGGTAAATCGTTAGATATGCAACGAGTGATCCGGAGCACTCGATAATCTCGGAGAGTGGATCCATGGGAACTTAGTGACTCAAATTTTTTAAAAAAATCGTTTGACCAAAGATATGACGTTGGTGTTAATGAACATGCTGGAACCTTTACTTCAGCAAAAACACATAGACCTCAAGACAAAAGTAAGAGTACTTGCAAAGATTGCAAGTAAACATTATATAATAACCTAAAAATTACTGGTGATATAACTCAGATAGACATAATGAAATAAACCACCTGTAGGATCATAAAACCCTGTGTCAGTTATAGTAGGTAATTTAAAGATTAAAAAAAAAAAAACAACCTCAGCGGGTATCGAACTCGTCGGCTTCCCGCTTAGTATGCGGTTGCTGTATCTAGTCTGTCACAAGACCCATTAACAGAGTGGCAAAATATTTGGGGCATTACGGCATGAAGAGTCTTCTTGAAAATCATTAGATTTCACATAAGTAGTGTCAATTAAGGACACTTAAAAACCAATTAAACCAGTAGGCCATTTGTTCCAAATTAAGATTTACATTATAAATAATCATACCAGCAAAAACCAAGAATATGCAGAGATCTAGAAAGGAGACTAGTAGTTGTTGGTAGTGAAAAATAAAGTTAGTAATTTTAATACTTTTCACATCAAAGTCACTAAATTTTAAAGGGCAATTAACATTATTTATGCTTATTCAAAGAATAATACATAACATTATAAACATGTTATATGGAATGTATTAATGGTATTGAAAGTCTGAAGTCTAGGTATCAGAATGCAGATTTTCTTTTCTTTATTCGATACAGAATTTGATTGAGGTGAGTTTAAAAGATAGATAGATCTCTGAAACCTGTCATTGATAGAATAGAAACTACTCTATTGCCTGATCAAATCCTTGTCTTTGAAGAGTTCTCCTTAGTCTCAAAGAGTTTCCTTACAAAGTATACTTGCAGAGAACCAGTCGCTGCCACAGCCAGGATCTGTATGAGTGACCATCTGGAATTACCAAACACGAAAATTCAAGAAACATTTTAACACACTTAAATAACTTTCCAAAAAGGGTTCCTCTTAGCCAACTCACTAAAGATGGCGACACAACTTACGAATTTGTAAGGATTAAACAGGTTTTGTTTCTTATTCTTAGATCCCCTAGTATACAAATATGAGGGTAGGATAAAGGAAACCGTTTGTGCAACCATTTTAATTAAAGTAAATAAATAAATACAAATACAAAGGAAAGTAGTCAAATGTTACAACTGGACAAAGGAAAGAAGTCAAATGTTACAACTGGACAGATTTGGATGAAATTTGGGACAGCTATAGTTCATGACCTAGAATAACACACAGGTTTTTTATCCAGATAACATGCAGGCAAAGAAGTGAGTATTGGCTATTCTTTATATTTTTTTATTACCTTAGAACATATACATTGTTGTCTTGCAGTAGATTGTAGTCCCTTGACTCTCTAGCTCTGGAATGGTACTGGTATTGCAATATGTCATTGATGTTCCTCTCCACAAATTGGATGGAAGTCTGAAATAAAACAATGAACATAAGATGTGTTAAGACTAAAGAATCGGAATATGATGCTGTTTTGTCACAGTACTTCCTGACTTCAACCAGGCCAATTTGAAATAGCAGAGGATTTTAGGTTCAGTAATGCTTCAGTATCCCTAAACCTGAGGGTGTTCATGGTAAAAGAGTATGATTCCATCGCTTCTTGCAGTCAACTTTTTTAATTCTGTAGAGGCAAGAGTGAATGGGTTTCCATCACTCCAGCCAATAATTGCTACTTTGGTATATCAGTTTCCTTGAAATGTTTTCCTACACTTTTTTGGTATTCTCATTTGCCTGCAGCAAGCTGTCATGAATAAAATTGAAAAAAGTTATGGAACTCACAGTAAAATTAGAAATGTTCATGTCCAGCTCTTCAACTTCCTTAGCGTACTTCTCCCACATGTCGTATCTTATAACTGAGAGATACAGATTGACCATTTTGCCCGCAAATCTTGAGAACTGATTGTCAATGCAGACAGCATAATACCCTCCTGATGAAGTCTGGTCGGCGTACTCGGCGCTCTGCCGCCACTCGTAGGGGTGAACTATTTGACCGTTGGGATGGCGGACAGCGAATCCGCACATACCATCACCGCCTTTTAGCACCTGAAAAAAGTCGAAAACTAAAATTCTGTTATCACTAGGAGCAAGCTTATGGTATCAACCTCTTGGTTTCTACAACTAAAATTAGTAAGTCCTACAGTGCTTACTTTGCTAGCCTGCTAGGAGCGTCGATCTGTTAATAAAGAGCATTTCAAAACTTGATCAATGAAAAAAGAGAAAGTTGGCAAGTTTTACAATTTTAACACCGACTTAATTTAGCATCGACTGATTACAATTCTTCGACGTGAAACTGAACAAGGATAGCAAGGCACGATTTGCAACAATTTTATGTGGTAAGTTGCAGATAACTTACCTGATAACTAGCGTAGAAGGTGGCGCCCGGCTGCACATATTGGTAATAGCAGTCTTCCTTGCCTGCATCTATGTGCACCTTGTAGTCCATTGTTACTGCAGGTAGGTTCTCGTACCATGGTGCCGGCGAAGTCGAGATAACATCGCCAGCAAGTGATAAAACAGTAAATATCGTTATCAAAGTAAACAGATGCCACGTCCGTTGGGCCATTTTTCAACACATTGAAAGGAATCAAAAAGAATGGAATGTTGAATTGAATGACGTACGTACGTGCGTGACGTATAGTATGCTTGACATACACGGTGACAGAAGACAGTAACAAAACAAGACAGCTGTTACACGGTACACACAGCAGAGACACGAGGATAATAAACTCACTGTGTCTAAACTTTAAGGTTGTGCTCAATATTACAGATAGACAAGTCAGAAAAAAAAACGGCAATCTGGATACATTATGTACGCTGTCTGAACGGATTGAAATAAGTGAATAAAATGTATCGCAAAAATGTTGGCCTTCGATAGTTGTATGTACAAAAAAGTCTGCAACTCATACAGGACGTAATATGACCATTCACCAAGCCGAAATCTACGCATACTGATCATCTTAACCAGTAACTTCAAAATCTAAAAAGTAGCGCGCATGTAATGAACGCAACTGACTGTGGATTTGTGTTGGCGTAGTCGCAGCACTCCGGCACACGCACGAGTCAAGGCCGTGGAGTGCGTTTAGGGGATCCTGCCTATGTGGAGATTTGTAGATAATAATAACTGCACGTTACGAATGTGGGAAGTAGAATAAGAACCTTTATTATAAAACTTAGCCTATGTATATACAAAATCTTACAACTAGGATAACATAAAAGAAACAAGCTTAAAAATGAATCAGCCAATCAGAATAGCCCGCGGCTGTGGCACGGTGGGTGACGTCATAGCCCGCGCGGGGGGTCAGAGGTCGCGCGTCTGTGTCGGTGCGCGCGCGCTGTGAATATATAAATATTGGGCCGAGCGTGACGCTCGCCCTTTTGCTCGGCGGCCGGCGTGAGGTGACGACGTGCGTCTGCGCTCCGTGTGTGCGTCTCTGGAACTTTCCAGAAGAGTCCGGTTCTGTGTGGTGGAAGTGTTGCTCGAAGCTTGAAGTGTTAGTGCTCGCAGTGCAGTGACGAGTGGCTTGCTTGGTGGTGGTGCACGATTGAGTCGTCCTTCTCAGGGCGCTGCCGATCACATCTTGTTTCTGTTTCTTATGGCGATGTTTCTAGACACTGAACGTCTCCTGTTTCTTTTGGCATGAATCATTGAACGGTGGTGGTGAATAAAGGTTTGCTTGCTGGGTATGTGTTTCCTTTTAATCCTTGCTTGATAATAAAGTGATATAACTGCTTGGCTTGTTTTAATTAATCCTGGTAACTGTGGTAATCTTGGTAATGCTTCTTCACAAGGTAACTGGTAAACTGGTACGTCTTCTGGACGGAGGTATGATAAAAGGTAATGACGAAAGTATTTAGCGACAAGGTAGGTAGGTAGCCGCTTGGTTAGGTAGGTAGGCAAGCGGTAGCTACATAACTCCTCCCCTAGCGAAAGCGTACCGGAAGCTTGACGTGGCGTCCATGCCGAGTGGTCTTCAATATTGATGACGGAACTTGGCCTGGTAGTGACGTCGAACTTGTGGCTGAAGTTGATGCTTGATTCGCTAGTGGCTGTGTTGATGTAGTTGCTGATGAGGTATCTTGGCTGTCTGGCGGTGATGGTAGACTGTCATCGCTATACTGCTCATTGACTGTGTAGGCTGGTTTGAGTCTGTCGATAGATATAACGGCTGATCTTCTTTCTGGTAGCTGGAGTTTGAATGTCTTGCTGTTTCGTTCTAGAACTTTGTAAGGTCCATCGTAGGTAGGCTGTAATGGCTTTTTCACGGCGTCATTTCTTATGAATACTTGGTCGCAGGTTTGTAGGTCTTGATGAACGAATATAGGTCGTTTGTTTCCATGTGATACAGTAGGTTGACAAGGCTTTACGGAGTTGATTGTTTCACGTAGGCGGCTCACGTAGTTGAAATCCATGTCAGGTTGCGGTGAAGGTGATGATGTGAAAAAGTCACACGGTAGACGTAGGTTGTAACCGTAGACAAGTTCTGCTGCGCTAACACCAGTGTCGGAACGTGCTGCAGCGCGTAGTCCCATTAGTACTGTAGGTAGCTCGTCGATCCACGTTGTCTGTTGAGATAGGCGAGTCTTCAATGCAGTCTTCAGAGAACGATGCCAGCGCTCTATAAGGCCATTCCCCTTTGGATTATATGGAGAACTTCTGGTTTTCAAAACTCCCATTGTATTGAGTAGTTTGGCGAAAAGTTGACTCTCAAAGTTTCTTCCTTGGTCGGATGTTAGTATTTTCGGTGAACCAAAACGGGTAATCCAGTGTTCGTAGACAATTTTGGCGACATTTTCGGCTGATGTGTCATCGGTAGGTATTGCTTCAGGCCATCGGGTAACGCGGTCGATCATGGTGACTAAGTAGCGGTGTCCTTGCGGTGAAGTAGGTAGCGGTCCAACGATGTCGATGTGCACTTGTTGAAAGCGTTCTGACGGCGGAAAAGTAGATAGACTGCTGTTTGTATGCCGCTGAACTTTACATTTTTACCATTGTATACATTGTTTCGCCCATTTTGCAACTTCGATGTTCATTGACGGCCAGAAAAACTTTTGACTGATGAGTTTTCGTGTTGTACGGATTCCGGGATGACTGATGTTGTGTAGTGCGTTGAATGCGGTTCGTCGGAATTCTTCAGGTAAATACGGTCGAATGAATGAAGTTGAAGTTTCGCAGTAGATAGGCATTTCTGTGTTTGGCATCGTAACTTTTTTGAGAGATAAGTTACTTTGATTTGCTAGCTGCTCGATCGTAGTTCGATCTCTTTCTTGTGCTTCGGCGATTTTTTCGTAGTCTATTGAAGTTGGGCAGGTTATGCTGTCGATAGGTATGCGACTCAGTGCGTCGGCGACGATGTTCTGACTTCCGCTGATATGACGAATGTCGGTGGTGAATTCACTGATGAAAATGAGTTGTCTTGCACGGCGTGGTGTCTCTGATGCTGATGGTGGCTTCTGTAGGACGTAGGTTAGCGGTTTATGGTCGGTGAACACGATAAGATTGCGTCCTTCGAACATTTTCCTGAAGTGTTTGATAGCCATGTAGATAGCAAGTAGTTCTCGATCGAAAGTGCTGTAGTTACGTTGCGCGTCGGAAAATTTCTTCGAAAAGTAGCCAAGTGGTTGCCATTTTTCGTTGATGTATTGTTGTAGTACTGCGCCTGCTGATAGGTCGGAAGCGTCGCTGAAGATAGCCAGTGTTGCGTCGTGTGATGGATGAGCGAGTAAAGCTGCATTTTGAATCGCAACTTTGCAAGCTTCAAAGGAGTTTGTTGCTTCATCGGTCCATTCGATAACTGTTCGGTCTTTTTTCTTCGCATTGTGAAGGTATGCGTGGAGTGGAGCTTGAATTTCGGCGGCCTTTGGTATGTGTTCACGGTAGAAGTTAATCATACCAAGGAAACGCCTTAGTTCTTCAATCGTTTTCGGTTTTGCGTAGTTACAGATTGCTGATACTTTTTCGGTAGGCGGTTTGATACCATCTTTGTTGACTGTGAAACCGAGGAATTTGACTTCTGGTTGGCCAAATATGCATTTTGATGGGTTGATAGTGATGCCATTGTCTTCAAGTCTTCGTAGAACTGTACGTAAGTGGTTTTTGTGAGTTGATTCGTCGGAGCTTGCGATGAGTAGATCGTCGATGAATGCGTAGACAAAGTCTAGTCCATGAAGTACTTCGTGAATGAAACGTTGGAATGTCTGTCCTGCATTCTTCAAACCTGGGCACATACGCGGGAACTCAAACAGGCCCATCGGGGTTATGATGGCTGTTTTCTCGATATCTTCATCTCGTACCTTCATTTGTTGGTAGGCTCGGTTGAGATCGATCGTACTGAAGATGGTTTTGTTGCTGAGCTGGAACGTGAAATCTTTGATTCTCGGGATAGGGTAGCGATCTGGTATTGTTATAGCATTGAGTCTTCTGTAATCTCCACATACACGTAAGTCCCCATTTTTCTTAGGAACGATATGGAGTGGTGATGACCATGGGCTTTTGCTTGGACGGCATAAGCCTTGTTCGATCATGTTCTCGAACTCTTTTCTTACTTGTTCGTAGCGATGCGGTGCGATGGGTCGTGCTCTACAATGAAGTGGCGGTCCAGTTGTTTCGATGAAATGTTCAACATTGTGTTTTGGAGTAAGTAGCATTGATGTCAATCTCGTAGTTCCGGGAAAATCTGCTAGAATGTCGTGGTAGGACTGTTGTACGTCGATGCTTCGAACTGTAGGTATGTTTGTGGCTCGAACGAAAGAGTTTGCTGTTAGGTTGGTTTTCCCGTCAATAAGTCTTCGGTTTTTGATATCGACGATGAGTTGATGATATTCAAGAAAATCGGCTCCGATGATTGGTTTGCTGACTTTCGCGATGATGAATTTCCACTTGAATGGTCGTCGTAGGCGTAAATCAAGTTCTAGAGTTTTCTCACCGTATGTAGGTATGGCTGTATTGTTAGCAGCGTAGAGTTGAAAATGCAGTGGTTTCTGTGGTTTTCCTTTTTGCGGAGGTAGCACAGAAATGTTTGCGCCGGTGTCAATTAAAAATGTTAGATTAGTCTTCCTGTCGGTAACAAAAAGGCGGTAAGAACTTCCTGATACGCCGGATCCCGCCTCAGCCAGCGTAGCTGTTAGTTTTCCGTCTTTGGGTTTGCAGTCTTGAAAGAACAAGGCGTCGTACAGCGTACAGCTTCTGTTCCAAAGCGGCGGTGATAGTAGCAGTAGGGCGACGGTGTCTCGCTGCGTGATCTGTTGTTAGAACTTTCTCGACTAGCTGAGCGGTCGCGGCGGTAGTACGGTCTTCTGTTCTGATAATGTTGGCGATTCTGGTTGAAGTTCTGTTGTTGTGATTTTGATGCTTTGAGAGCGGCTATTTCAAATGACAACTTACGGATTTCTTCGACGAGGAATTGTGTGTCGTTCTGAGTGGATGAAGATGTTCCTACGGCTGAAATCTGAGTGCTAGTGCTGGTCTCCATCATTTTGTCTGCCAGTAGTGCAAGTTCGTCGAGTGCTGTTTGAGTGCTAAAAGTTTCACTTACTGCAAGTACGGATCGGACGTGCGGAGGTAGATGGTTGGTCCACATCATACGTAGAGTAGAATCTGGTACTTTATCTCGTGCTAGACTTCTCATTCGGCGTAGTAGTTGCGTAGGCTTCTGGTCTCCGAGTTCGATATCTGTCAGTAGTTTCTGAAGTTGGCGACTGTCTGATTCTTCGTATGCAGAAATAAGACGATTCTTCAAAGTGGTGTACTGCTCCGTAGCTGGTGAATTGTGGAGTAAATCGGCGATTTGTTCAATATCCTGCTTCTCAAGTTTGGCGATAACCAGTTGTGCTAGTTGAGCTTGACCTTTCTTCAATTCACTCGCTGCGGCTTCGAAACTTATGAACCAAAGTCGTGGTTTGTCTCTCCAAAATGGTGGAATTCTCATTGATAGCGTGATTGATGCGAGTTCTTGAGGTATGGCGAATTCTTGCGGTGGTTGCGCAGATGCGGTGGATAATTCAGTTTTCTTTTGTTCTTCCATTGTTCTTGATTAGGGTTTCTTCAGTTGTGTTTTGCTAGGGTTTCTTCGGTTGTTTTTCTAGGGTTTTCTTCGGTTGTGTTTTGCTAGGGGTCACCAATTTAGGGGATCCTGCCTATGTGGAGATTTGTAGATAATAATAACTGCACGTTACGAATGTGGGAAGTAGAATAAGAACCTTTATTATAAAACTTAGCCTATGTATATACAAAATCTTACAACTAGGATAACATAAAAGAAACAAGCTTAAAAATGAATCAGCCAATCAGAATAGCCCGCGGCTGTGGCACGGTGGGTGACGTCATAGCCCGCGCGGGGGGTCAGAGGTCGCGCGTCTGTGTCGGTGCGCGCGCGCTGTGAATATATAAATATTGGGCCGAGCGTGACGCTCGCCCTTTTGCTCGGCGGCCGGCGTGAGGTGACGACGTGCGTCTGCGCTCCGTGTGTGCGTCTCTGGAACTTTCCAGAAGAGTCCGGTTCTGTGTGGTGGAAGTGTTGCTCGAAGCTTGAAGTGTTGGTGCTCGCAGTGCAGTGACGAGTGGCTTGCTTAGTGGTGGTGCACGATTGAGTCGTCCTTCTCAGGGCGCTGCCGATCACATCTTGTTTCTGTTTCTTATGGCGATGTTTCTAGACACTGAACGTCTCCTGTTTCTTTTGGCATGAAGCATTGAACGGTGGTGGTGAATAAAGGTTTGCTTGCTGGGTATGTGTTTCCTTTTAATCCTTGCTTGATAATAAAGTGATATAACTGCTTGGCTTGTTTTAATTAATCCTGGTAACTGTGGTAATCTTGGTAATGCTTCTTCACAAGGTAACTGGTAAACTGGTACGTCTTCTGGACGGAGGTATGATAAAAGGTAATGACGAAAGTATTTAGCGACAAGGTAGGTAGGTAGCCGCTTGGTTAGGTAGGTAGGCAAGCGGTAGCTACATGCGTTTGAATTAATATTCATTGCTATTCCGCAACTTCAAATTCGTAATTTGTTGAGAAAATTTTGATATTTGTTTGTACAAATTTCTGTAAAAAACGCGAAATATAATATAACGAAATAAACACGAACAGGCGCCGAGGAAGCGCGAAACTAACCGAAGTTACCGCTAGTCGCGCGTCATTAGAGCAGTCAGTAGGAAGGAACGATAATATATCTGGGAACGGTGCGCGATTGGAGCACGAAGGAACGACATACGTAACGTTGTTCTTTTTCGACAAATCACAGTGATACTAGTTGACTTCTGATCACTGTGATTTTTTCATCGTGACGTTATTTATTACTCACCTCTACAATGATGTATACAACTATATATTTTGGTCAGCTTAAAGTTTAAGTACAAACACGTTTAAGTAATAGAAAACGTAGGCGCCGGCCACGTTTTTTATTACTTAACGTGTTTGTATCGTTGGTTTAGTTTTCGAATTTAATAAGTATTTCATACGGAACTGAATATCGAAAATAATTATCAAAAGTGAGCTGAACACTTGGTAGGGCCGCAGAGCGCAACGACCTTGTAGACTGACGGCGCTGCGGAGCGGGCACGGCGCGTAGCGCTACTCGCGGACGGACAGTGACCCCGCGACCAAACAGCTGAGCGCGGAGCGTAGCTGCGAGTGATCATTTATCCTGCCTACCTAGTTTCTACCTTGTTCTATTTTTCGAAATCAGTGAATCCAATTTTTCCTTCATACTTACCGTCAGAAAGTACCTACTTATACTACTTTTGTTAGATTTAAAAATCAAAAGCTACTTACAATAATTAAAATCAACATGATTATGAATTTACTTACAGATTGTGTCCCTGTGCACATTCTAGTTCACCTGTACTTTAATAATTCGTTAAAAATGACGACCACCTCTTTCAATGCACAACTGATTTTAGATCACGTGTCTCTATCACTTTTCAGTCCTCAAAAGCTTGTTCAATTTTGTTTTGTTTAAGAGTACGTGCTTCCTCCGTATAAACGTTTCACTTCCGACCAAAAAAAAAAGTCAAGTCCGGACCCCTAGCGGGCCAAGATATTGTTTCACTGAAATTATCACCAGTTGCAGCGTAGAGGAGCACCATGTGCAAGAACTCTAAGTTGCTGTAGGAATACCGGGCACTCATGTCGATAGTAAATCGATAAAGTTTTTTAACTGTAAATAAAAAGCGCGCGCGACGACTCGACCGAGACAACTGATAAAATTTCGTGCGAGGGATCACACAAAAGGGGCGGGGTTTACCTAACTGCGTAAACACATGTTATTGGTCTGCGGTGACATGTGACTGGTCAAACTTATCTCAACGGGATAGCTCCTCTGCACTCGCGACCGCCCGACAGCACTACTCCCTGGCGACCTCTACCCCGTGAGCTCTTGGGCTCACCCAACTTTCCGCTGGATGGCAATTCGGATTGCCAACCACCTCTAAATACCAAAAAATAAAATAACCAACGAAAGTCGCGAAGGCGAACGTAAAGCCGCTGAAAGGCCAGTCTCTAATCGGATGGCCCCAGGGCAAAACCAAGGGACTCGGGAGTAGTGGCTCCCGAAGTTGAAGCCAGAATAAAGAGCTTTAGCTCGTTTCTTACCCGCACTTCCCAAATAGATTGAAGTGTAGAAGACCGATGATGATGATGATCATACTCCACGTGGACTGGACTGATGGATGAATTGTCGACAAGGCACAGCCGCGTCCTTATATTTTTGATTAACTATTATTTTTGAGTAAGGTTAAGATATAGATTAAATGGGCGGCGGCTTTAAACTTACCAAAAAATATCGATATGTATTGTAGTTTTCGTTACCTATCGTTGAGTGTCTTACTACATCTGTTAATACCTGTAAGTTTAATATTTTGGTCCCGGAACGGTTTTTATGTTAAAAGTGAAAGAAATATTCTAGGGACAAAATACAATCATAATATCTACCTATGTCAGCTCAGACGATGTCGCGGGCGGAAAGCTAGTTTGATATTTAACTTTTGAAACTCCACTTGGCTAAGGCACAGATACTATACTAAGCGAAGTGCACACTTACAAGAACGCACCTTGCACAGCTGTGGCCTTTACTTTGACAATGACAGAAAAGTAAATGACAACGCCTGAGTACATTTATTCATAACCTAAAAAATCCAAAAGTAAACAAAAATATCTACTCCATGTAAAGAAATATATTTCATTTTGTTTGAGTGAAATTGCTTTCATAACTATTATTTTTCACGATAGAATGAAAGCACGATACTTGACCTTTATTTCATACATTGGAACGACGTTTAGGTTCGTCAAAAACTTCGTCATGAACTTTTGAGTTGTGATTGGTTATTTTATAAAATGTTTTAATTCACACAGACGTTCAGAGAAACTATGGTTTAAAACTGGCCGGAACTACCCTGACCCTGAAAGTGTGCAAGGGTTACTGGAACTAGCTCTCTTGAAATTACGGTCTCTAAACTATCCCAACGTTCATCTTTCGAGCCGGTAAGTAGGTATGATAAGTTGGCATCTATAACCTAACTAAGTATTGCAGACACCCCACTGTAGGAAACGGGAACGGGACCCTAACGGGAAACGCTTGGCTGCAATAACTTCGCCGCTCTCCTCTCGCTACGGTTGCTAACCCTATTGTTAGTCCCTAGTTTGTCCAGACTGACTGATCTTTTAACGCACAGCCAAAACTTTGTTCTTTAAAGTTAGAAACTTGAAAATTGGGATTGTAGCTACTCATTAGGTTCTGTGATTCTCCAACAAAAGCTGTTTTTTGGCTCGTGCTTGTGTTTTTATGTTTCCTAAAATTTAGATTTGAATAGGATCCATTTAGAACTAGTTGAAGGTTGGTCCATTGTAAATATGTATAGCATATCGGAATCCAGAAGACAAAAAAAAAAAAAAAAAGTGTAAAATAAATTCATTCAAAACACACACAGTATTCATGCCCTTCAGTAATGAATGACCATATTTTAATGATTTCTAAGCATGCACATTACAAAACAAGCCTCCAACTCCAGTAAATTTTACTTTTCAATACTTAACCTAAACATGTTTAAAATATTTATTTCTTGGAAACTATTCTATTCCTAACTTTGGGAGTGGTACTGTTGAAATGGGGCAGTCCACCCCTTCCACTCCCTATGCTTTTTTTTGTCTAAATTCATGCAACATCATTCTGAATCCTATGAATTTTCTTATTTTAAGGGGGGGAAAATTAGTGTTTTTTTTTTATTAAGCATGCAAAGCATGCTTGCTAACAACTGCAAGTATAATACATATAAATAACCTACTGTACCTATTAGAGACCCAAATACTATATTAAATATATATATTTATAGTAGGTGAAACTACTATATTTTTACATTTACTTTACTTCCCTTGTTAGTAAAATTGAGATTTCTTTAAACTTATCCATTGTGCTCTGGTACTCACCTAAAGCAGGGTGACTAAGGGAGAATCAATTACACAAAGAGCTATGCCTGCCAGAAAGGTTAAAACATAATTTACTAGTTAATTCTCCAAGTACTTAGAATGATTTTTATTGTGCTTTTTCTATTACATTTACAGAACTGATGGTGGAGTCCACGCATTAAATTCAAGTGCTCATTTTGACTTGGAAAAATTAGGCCCAGGTGTATATGAGCCTAACTATGTGGCCTATCAAATGAACAAGGTTTTCTTTAAGAATAACACCCCCATTTTCGTTAAAAAATGTATGAGGGTAAATGATACATTCAGTGCTAGATACCTTGCCAACAGCAGAACATATTTGTTCAGGTAACTTTTAAAAACCATTTTTACCAGTACATTTTAGTATTAGTGTTTTTAACAGGTGTTAATGAGTGCATGTAATGACCAATGGCATCTTAAAGGTTGCATAGAGCCTGGAGGTATCCCAAGATAGTTTGTCATGGCATGCCTAAAAGGAGGTCTATGTCCAGTGGAATTCTACAGGCTGTTGATGATAATAATGAATGAGTGTTTGCTGGAAGAAAACTCTTTTTAGGGTTAAGCTCACCTTTGTACATGCCTCACCTAATATCTTGTTTAATATTTCTGTTTTATTTCTGTGTACAATAAAGAATTATAAGAGTGTAACCTCCAGATAACAGGACACCCTTTTTTTGAAATATTACTTCTGTGTGAGTTGGTAGGTCTATACCTAGGTTGGTAGGTTTGAACTATGTAAAACTAACAAATAAAAATGGTTAATAGTATAAACCCACTGATGGCAGAAGGATAAGCCTCATAGCTACTTTACAGGTGTAATATATTTATGTGTAATTAATTCTTCAGGCTAGCAGTTCTGAAGCCACACTTAGCAATACCAGAGAATATCAGTATAGGATCCATGATACCAGTAGAGGAATGGAAAAGGTGCCAGTTTGCTAGGTGAGAAAATTTTTTGTAGCCACAATCTTACCTGGAGACTATTTATCACAAGGTACCTGTATAAAATAACTGTTAATATGGAGACACAATGTTAAGAAGGCAGGGCAGATCAAAAAGTGTAATTCTTAATTTCCTCTTGTGATCTAACAAAAGAATATCAAGATGATGGATGTTATAGAACCTTAAGGGGGAGCGAGCAAGATCACCAAAATGTGTGATCTTGCATTTCCTCTCACAAAGTTAAAAGTTAAAATTTACGTTTCGCAGTTCTCATAATTTTAGCACATAAAGTTTGTCCTACTTGATAGTATGTGATTATTCAGTTTTTTAATAGCATTTTATTTATCAAGAAATCCAAGGAAATATAAAATTTGAGAGAAAGATTTACGCACAGTGCTGTGACGTAACTGTCGTTTTATAAACAAGCTGATTTGAATTTTGTTTGCTGTATCGAAATCGAGTATTATTTGGACGTGTCTCTGACCTCCTCCTACTTAGTATCCTCAAAGATCAAAGCACTGAGTCTGTTTGAGGATATTATTACGACTAGACTGCATACTTTACTATTCTCCTGCTGACGATTCAGTTCCCGTCTCACTCGCGTGGTCAGTCTCGCTTACCTCGAAACGGTCAACGAAATATCAGCAGGAGAATAGTCCCTAAAGTACGTGCTATAGTCCTAAAATGGTACCAAACCACGATAATTTCGATTCTATTAATGATGATGTATGTATCTGAGGATGTCCATCATAGGGGAAGTCGTGAGCGTATTTGTTCTTGTTTGTTACAGGTTCAAGGACTTTGATATTGAAAGGTTCAAAGAAGGCGCCAAGTACTTAGTAGGCATCCACGACTTCACATCGTTTAAGAAAAACGACAAATTAACAGTTTACAAACACAACCGCAGAGAGATATACTCCATAGATGTGCGGCCTGGGAGGCCAGCTGTAACCGGCTACACAAGCGAACAAGATCATTATTTTGACTACTGGGATATTGAAATTAAAGGACGAGCTTTTGTTCATAATCAGGTACCATTTTATGTTATTCATCAAATCGCTAGAGCCAACAAACAAGATTTTAGTACATACAATAATAAGCGTAAGGTATTTTTTAAAATTCTTCTTTATATTGCATAAAATACGGTTGTGACGCAAGTGGTGCGGGTTCGATTCCCGTCATACATTGTATGTACTGTTGGGAGTTGTTGCGCAT
This sequence comes from Perizoma flavofasciatum, assembly GCA_958496245.1. Lineage (NCBI taxonomy): Eukaryota > Metazoa > Arthropoda > Insecta > Lepidoptera > Geometridae > Perizoma > Perizoma flavofasciatum. Next base: position 1,762,977 of record OY292425.1, on the reverse strand, counting down.
AATTGAAATAAGCTGCAGTCTTTAATATTCTAAAAGAATGCACCCATTACCAATCTTGAAAGAACTTTAAGAAAAAGAAAATAATGTAAAATCCCTCTGTAAAAACAACTGGCATTTAAAACTAAACTCCTGTTTCAGATTCGCCGCATGATCGGAGTCCTCAACTCAGTCGCGGTCGGTAAGATAGATCCCAAAGAAATAAAGGTGATGCTTCAGATCCCATCCAAGCACTCGTGGCCCAACTTCGCGCAAAGCTGTCCACCCGACGGCCTCTACCTTTGCAACGTACAATACAAACCAGAGGATCTCATTTACAATGCAGACATTACTGAGAGTGTGAGCGAGACAGATAATCAAGAAGAATCTGACTGTGAATGTGATTAGTCTAAAGATACTTGGGACTAAGAGTGAAATAAAACCTAAAAAATAAACCTTGTGAGGGATTTACCAAAGATCAAAGAATCCAATCCAGCGGTTATTTTAGGAACAACTTAGTTTGACGTTTAGTGCAGGAAAAATGAGTTTCCTTAGTGAACTAAAAAAGCAAAAGGTCAAACTGAAAGAGACAGAAACTATAGTGACCAAAATAGACGGCCAAAGGTTTATAGAGAAGAACAATGTGTCTCTACCCAGCACATATGGCTTCGTCGTAGACACAAAACCCGACAACACGCCGGTTTTGATTACAGATTCCGTGTACATAGGATCCCAAGACTGCACCACTGGTGATATCATAAATAATCACAAGATCAAACACATTTTAAGTCTAGGAATTGACGTAGAAGCATGCCCTGACGTTAATCACAGGTTCGTGGAATGTTTAGACCTGCCCGAAACTGATATTCAACCAGTTTTACAAGAAAGTTTACCGTTTATAGCTGAAGCAGTGAGCCTAGAAGAGAATGTGCTAGTGCACTGCAATGCAGGGGTGTCGCGCACGTCAATGGTGGCGATTGCATATCTGATGCAATATAAAGGAATGCATTATGATGACGCGTATAGCTTTGTAAAAGCCAAACGGTCGGCTATACAACCTAATGATGGGTTTAGGAGACAGTTGAAGAATATGAAGCCAGGAGAAATTCTGACTCTTGGCTAATATATGGGCGGAAGATGTAAAATGCCAAAAGGTTGCCCACACCTAGGCACTTTCATCTTCCAACTTTCAATACATCTTGTATCGAGGCCCTAGCATGCGTTTTTAAATTCCTCTAAAAAAAAGTACCATCTGTGCCAGCAATTTTCTATCTATATCTATAGTTGTTCTTATACACAAGAACAACTATGTTTGCAAAACAAAGAGTGTGTTAAATTAATTAAAAAAAAAATAAAAGAGTTTATTTATAAACAGAACTACATATTTATTTCCTTTAAAAACTAAGGCAGTTTAAGTACAGAAGTCAAACCCTTTAAGCGGCCTCTATTATAACTAGCTTCAAGTAAAATTAAGTACAAAAACGTTTTATTATTTAGCACCAAGTTCATAAGTATCCAGAGTATAATTTAAACTTACTACTTTCTGTACATAATAATTGTAAATATCATAAGTATGGTCAAATTAGCTCTCGTATTTACTAAAATATAAAACTGTTATTTCATCTGACTGTTTTTTTATTTTTTATGTAAGTAAATTTCATAAAACATTTATCTAAAAGCAATTACATTCTGCCTTACACATTTAAACATAACTAATTTGAACACTTTCATTTGGTGAGGGCCAATATATAATTGATGATTAAAAAAGCATTGAGTTATAAATGGCAAGTCAAATCAGTCAAATGGACGAGGTGTGTGTAAAAATCCGGTATATTATGTGCAGGAGACTTTATAAATAAATTTATATAATATAATTCCATGGCCCTATTATACAACTCTTCATAGCTAGTTCCTCACGGACCAATCAGTATGCACAACATAACTACTTGTGTCATCGCAACACCTGCCCAAATATTAGTCCCGATAGACACAATTTGGCACAACTGAAAAATTCTTCCTGAGCAAATCTGACTCAGATAGAAGGTTTTTTTATGAACACCCAGAAATGGTGATGTCATTATTATGGAACATTCCTATATAAGGAACACTTATAGCATAACTAGTTCTACCAAGTTGTGTCTTACAGAACTGATATTTGGGATGGCACAACTAAGATGGCATACTGATTGATCCATGAGGAACACCTGCTCTACACGTCATGTGTAAAATTGCGCCGACTTCAAGGTTAAACAGCGTCCTATTTTTTTAAACCACTTATTTTTCAAACAAACTCACACAATAAGTTAATGCGCAGCCGTCGCGGATAGACGCATGTCTCGAACACAAATCCATTTTCATTTACAATTTGGAAGACTGTTTCACAGCTGCTGGTGGCAATAAACCCTAGCATCGATAACAAATACTTACATAACTAATGTCATTCATGTAAACAACCATTGGTACTATATATTTGAGACCAAAACATTTCAATAATTTACACAGCTATTACACCGGACGGGAATGTCAATTTTGAATCACTAAGCATTATAAATAAGCCAAAATCCTTAAAAACATAAGTACTGGGTACACAACTACAAACGATCTCATTACATTATTATATTGAATTAGAACTAAGTGTTTTCTTTTTGATTTTTTGAAGGCAATTTCAACATTCAAAACCCTTCGATCAACAAAAGTGATGGTAAAAATCATACAAGTAATCTTAGCGGAATTCTAAATACCCCAAAATCTAAATCCTATTACTGCTTGGATTATGATTATGATAGAATATATGTTTTTTTCTGTATAACATTGTCAACACTTTGCCTCAATTATTTTCATAAGACTTTGTCAGAATAGCCATGACCAGCGTTCAGTCTTCTAGCTTTTATAAAAATCTCAATAAAATTAAGTCAATGCTTAGAAACTAATATTTATGATAAGGTTATTATAAGAGTTATCGTAGACCAATTGAAAAATAACTTGGGAAAGAATGGCCTATGTTTACCTTATAATGAAGAGGGTATGCATAACCCTATCGTTTAGAGAAACAGTCACACATTTCTTGAGGTTAAGCCAACTTAACCTAACTGTATGAGCAATATTTTTTATTTTTTTTATGTTTGTTGCCATATTGTAATATTTGATGACAAAGGCATTTTTTATTGGGTTATTTAAAAAAAAATTTGGAAACCTCATGGCCACCTGCACTAATTTCAGGCTATTATTTAGGCATGTCTTAAGGTATTTTTTTCATATAATCTGTCTCTAAATCATACCTAAGTCTTGGCCTGGTCTTAGTGCAGGTGGATCATGAATCAAGTTTAGCATAGAGTTATAAGTAAAAATATGAAAACGAGTCCAACTCAATATTCCTTAATAATTAATCACTACATCTACTCTAAAGGACGGATATCTATTTCGACTAAAAATCCACAACAACTTTTAAACATCATTTCATTGTACTTCGAATCAGCAAAATTACTTTAATAACAAAAATTTTTGAAAGTAATTACATAATTACATAAAGTAATGTTAGGTACATACCTAACATTACTTTTAACAATTTTTATATTGAATACACATAAAGCAACACAAAACAATTTGAGCTGAAATACAACCTATTCCTAAGATATAAAGCAAGACTAAATAAACATTTGATTATAATAAAAATGCAAAGCAAGTCTTGTTACGTTACATTGACTGATACACGGTTGAAACCCAACACCAAATAGAAAATAAGTTAGTTTGGCAGTCCAATTAAGCTTCTTAGTTCTAAAATTAAAGAACCAATGACACAGTAACACAGTATTATATTTCAAATTGTAAAATGAGTACAATTTGAAATATAATAAGTCACATGAAATATAATTTTCTGTTGCGGAAAATAAGATTTAAGTTATGCATGGGCTCTATAGCAAAAACGTAAAGTCTTAGCTGGGAACCTCAGCCTTGAGTGTTCTTAACAAAAACAATGCGCATGACTCAAGGTGTACGCTTTTATAACAAACTCCAAAGAGATATACAAAAATTATCAATTAACAAATTTAAAAAAGTAATTAAACAAAAACTTTATAAAAAGGCATACTATCAAATATCTGATTATACGATGTCAAAAACTCTTGGGATTGAAAATGTTCCAACCCGAACTGATTGTTTTGTAAAAGGATCATTAAAAGAATAACCAGCCTTGTTTTCTTGCCTTTCTTTCCTGGCTTGGTCGCGGAGGAACAGGCAGTAGATAAAAACCGATGTTTCAAAGATCATTGTGATTTTAATGAATACATGAATTTTGTCTTTGACTTTGTACTCAGTAGATCTTCGAAGATACCATGTAGGGGCTAGTCAGAGACACGACTAAAGCTTACACTTGGCATATGCCCGCATTTTGCAAGTCGGATTCCTATGTACAAACAAAACTTTGGGAATTCAGGTTTTCGTTGATGCAAACTGTTTCGTCATGGCGGCGGCTCAAGACTGATCGTGCCATAGGCCATATACTCCGGTATGCTAAGCAAAGATCTGGTCTGTTTGTAATTCCAGCTGTCTAAGGCCCGAATTCATAGTCAAATACAACCTTTATGCACCCAGCCGTAAGGCGAATGCTGATTTTGGGGGACTGTCCAACCCCCGACTATGAATTCAGGCTTAAATAGATCCTAACGTTAAATTGTACCTTAAAAGCTCTTGAGGGTGAGTCCACGCGCAGGCAGCGAGTTCGCCTTGGCAGGGGTGTCTCGAGCCTGGGAATGAGCGACCGCTATACTCAGACACTGCACCCACTCCTCAGCGTTCTTCCCGTCCTTCGGCTTGAGGATGAGCGTCTGGTCTCCGGTGAAGATCTCGAAAGCCTTGGGAATGTTGCGCGCGCCGCGGGACACTTTCACCGAACGGATCTGGGTGATGTCTATGCTTTCTCCGCCGCTCTGTGGACAAAACTGTTGTGTTGAACCTATTTTGTTAACGATAATGCTGAATATCGTTTGAAAGGACTGTAAAAGCAGCTAGATAAAAATAATGGGGGGCGAAGCTAGCCGATCGTGGATCGTCGGTGTGGTTAAATATTTACCCGTAAAGACTTCAGTTTCTTCCGTAATCATGGCATGAACTTTGCCGAAATATTGGGAAACAATCAAACTCAGAAATCACGGTATAGTTGCCACCACGAGTCGTGAACACGAAATGACAGTGCGCGCAAGTAGATTTATAGGTGCCCCGTTATTGGTCCGCGTCAGTCAAACGCCCCCCCCCCCCGGTCCCCCCCACTCCGCTATTCGTGTGGCGGTAAGCACGGAACTACACCTCGTTTTTGGTGAAAGTAATTAACGATTTTTTACGATGGTGATGACACTCACCGATCCTTTACAAGAGAGATGCGCGCCCGACAATGTGAAGTAGCGCGTCCTCCACCTGCGGAACAGCCTCCAGCGGCCCTTCTTCTCCTTGAGCTGTCCCTCGATGACGGGCTGTCCGTCTGCGGCGAGGAAGCCGAGCGCGCGCTCGGGCCGCGTGCAGAGGAAGCAGCCCCACGCGGCCGCGCCCGGCGCCGTCAGCTCGAACACGTCGAAGAAACCCGCCGTGCGGAGCTCGTTCAGTAGCATCTCCTGTTCCTGTTGTTCAACTTGCGATTTTACTTATAACAATAATAATGCTGGACATTTTCACATAGCATCATCCAGCCCAAAAGTGATAAAGCAGAACTTGTGGGAACTGCATGACTAATATACAACTCGTATACATTTTTTGTAAATTCATACATATTATAAATAGAAAACACCCAGACCTGAGACTGCAGATCATACAAACATTTGTTCCGCGGCGTTAATCGAACCCGCAACCTTGTGCGTCTCAGTCAGGCCTTCGCCCACCACGCCATAGGGGTAGTCATATACTTTATGATTCTTTATTGTACACAGAAGTGACAGAATTATAAAAATATATCAGGTAAGGCATGTACAAAGGCGAGCTTGCCTTTTTAAATTTTTAATTGATATTTGCTATAAATAATATGAATTCGTAATTTTACCGGGCGAGTTGCCGGCAGATACGCAAGAGATGCTGGTTCGATATCAGCTGCGGGAATAATGTTGCTGGGTGTTGTGCTACGTAATATCTGATACCCACGAAACAGAGAATCCTAGTGTGGGGTTGACCATGTATAAGACTGTTGGATGTTTATTTATTCATTTAATTTGACATTTGAAAGGAATTTAACTGTAGCATAATGAAGTAGTTGATTATGTAAAAGCCAAATAATCAACTGGACGACGATACTCTAGCACTGTTTTTTAAAGCAGTGTTTATTTATTCATTTATTTTAACATTTGAACATTTGAAAGGAATTTAACTGTAGCATAATGTAGTAGTTGATTATGTAAAAGCCAAATAATCAACTGGACGACGATACTCTAGCACTGTTTTTTAAAGCAGTGTTTATTTATTCATTTAATTTGACATTTGAAAGGAATTTAACTGTAGCATAATGTAGTAGTTGATTATGTAAAAGCCAAATAATCAACTGGACGACGATACTCTAGCACTGTTTTTTAAAGCAGTGTTTATTTATTCATTTAATTTGACATTTGAAAGGAATTTAACTGTAGCATAATGTAGTAGTTGATTATGTAAAAGCCAAATAATCAACTGGACGACGATACTCTAGCACTGTTTTTTAAAGCAGTGTTTATTTATTCATTTAATTTGACATTTGAAAGGAATTTAACTGTAGCATAATGTAGTAGTTGATTATGTAAAAGCCAAATAATCAACTGGACGACGATACTCTAGCACTGTTTTTTAAAGCAGTGTTTATTTATTCATTAAATTTGCTTTCCTTTCTTAGGCACTACCGCTTGGCACTACTAGTAGAGTGAAGGGAAATGTTACTTTCCCATCCCACTACTATTCTTATTGGCTGATTAAACGCATATTATAAAATCTCCCGTGGATTACCTCATTACCAATGGCACTACTAATACTAAGTATATCAAAGCAAGATAAACAAAATATTTATTTGTTCTAAAAATTAAGTTAATGTTGGCTTGATAAATCCTTCCTAGGAAAATCCGTCTTAGATAGGTTAGGTTATTAGGCTTTTTTTTATTACCACTCCGATAAAAGGATTGCTATCCGAACTTTACCCAAAAAACTTGGGTTCAAAATAAATAAAACCAACTGGTTAGTTTAGTAGTGTCACGGGAAAGTGAAATTTCCCTTCACTCTATTAGTAGTGCCAAGAGGTAGTGCCTAAAGAAAGAAAGGTTTAATTTGATATTTGAAAGAAATTTTACTGTAGCATAATTTAGTAGTTGATTATGTAAAAACCAAATAATCAACGTCAATACTCTAGTACACACGGGTAGCCGCTTTACAAAACATTGTAAATGGGCTAGCCGCTATGTGAAAGAGCAGATTATACGTTTCGGCTAGGAAAATAAACGATACCTTGATCCCCGGGAATGCGCTAGTGACCAGCGTGAGGAAGGTTTTGTTCTCGCACTTGAGTATGTCCCAGCAGTGTTTGAGCGTGGCGACGGTGGGGTCGCGCGAGGAGAGCGCGGCGGCGTGCCTCGCCTGCAGCGCGAGGAACATGAGGTGGATCCAGACGCGCGGCGCCCGCGTGCGCATCGAGAACAGCGCGCGCGCGTACAGGCAGTGCGGCCCGCGCCGGCCGCACCCGAACTGCAGCCGCGCCTGCTTCTTCGATCTGCGCTCTGAGGACGGATATTATTGTTAGATACCTGCGACGACAGGAGCCCGTGTAAAAGTTTGCCTAAGGAGATTTATTGGATTGGAATGCATTTTTTTTGCATTCGATTTTTACAAATTTTCAACTTCAAAAAAGGAGGAGGTTCTGATTTTGTATTGTGTGTGTGTGTGCGTGTGTTACTAGACATCTTCACTAATTGTAAACCGATTTAAAGCATTCTTTTTTAAATGGATAGGGTAGTCCCATATATTTTTTTATGAAAAAAAACATCATTGACGGAATTTGTAGGAAATCTGTACCGCCAATCTCTATAGATTACTCACCTTCAATAGTACATTTAGCAGGTGGAGGCAGCCTCAGCGACACATTATCCATATACGCCTTTATCTTGTCCAAGTGTTTCTCGCAGAAATGCTGCACGGTGTCCCTCATCGGGTAAGGCTCGAACACACTGATCCGATGGTTCGCATTCGAGTTGGAATTGATCATAGTAACGCTGGTGTTGTTCGCTCGCCGCGACGTCACAGTGACGGGCCCGGATATCGACACGTTCGTGCTGGCTCCTATCGACGGACCGGAACCACAGGTCTGAGTGATGATAGACGGACCGCTATTGGCTGGAGATAAAATAAGAAACGTGATTAGCAGCGTGCTAAAAGTTTTCTGCCTCTATCCTTTGTTTAATGTTAGAAAAGGACAAGGTTAGAATTAGCGACTTGCTGAGTTAGTGATTATGAAACAGAGGGTAAGCTTCTAGTTAGTTAGGTACCTGTTGTGTTAGAGTTGATGATAGACACGTGCCCCAGCGCAGTGTTCGAGTGCTGTATGGAGACGGAGGAGATGGGTGCGAGTGCGTCCGCAGACTTGTTCGGAGTCAGCGGGTTCACTGAGATGGACTGCGCAGGACCAGGACCCGCGCTCTGAATCAAACAAATCAATTACAGCGACCTCCAGATCACGCGCTATTTTTTTTCGATGTGAAATAGCTCCTACCTCAAGAATTGGGCTATCAAAAACAAAAATATTTAAAATCCGACTGGCAGTTCCAGAGATTCAAACAAAAAAATAAACTCTTCTGCTTTATTATTGTAAAGAACTCAAATATAAAATGAGACCTTCAATAACTCCAGAACCAGTGGATTCCCAGTTATAGTCTAGTAGAATAAAAATATCCCAATATTGTACAGAATAAGTGGCATGGTCATGGATGTAGAGTACCTGCGCGTTGGATGGCAGTATGAGTATATTGTGGTGGTGGTTTCTGTGCGCGCGGACGCGGCCCACCGACGTCACCGTCACACCGCTCGGCTGAGTCTGCTTGCCGTTTGACGCTGCTGTAAACAATCACAAATGTCAGACTGTGTCTTGCAGAGGTGTTCAAATTAAGAACTTTTAGAAATGTAGAAACCTTAATCTGGTGTCTGGCATTTGAGCGTGGTGAGTGTGTCGCTGCTGTTAATGATCACAAATGTCAGACTGTCCAGCAGAGGACTTCCCAAAGCCAGCAGAGGTCTCAGATAATGACCAAGGTGTTCACATTAAGAACTTGTAGAAATGTAGAAAGCATAATCTAGTGTCTGGCATTTGAGTGTAGTGAGTGTGGCGCTGCTGTTATTAATCACAAATGTCAGACTGTCCAGCAGAGGACTTCCCAAAGCCAGCAGAGGTCTCAGATAATGACCAAGGTGTTCACATTAAGAACTTGTAGAAATGTAGAAAGCATAATCTAGTGTCTGGCATTTGAGCGTAGTGAGTGTGCCGCTGCTGTAAACAATCACAAATGTCAGACTGTGTCTAGCAGAGGACTTCCCAGAGACAGCATAGGGCTCAGATAATGACCAAGGTGTTCACATTAAGAACTCGTATAAATGTAGAATCCATAATCTAGTGTCTCGCATTTGAGCGTAGTGAGTGTGTCGCTGCTGTTAATAATCACAAATGTCAGACTGTCCAGCAGAGGACTTCCCAAAGCCAGCAGAGGTCTCAGATAATGACCAAGGTGTTCACATTAAGAACTTGTAGAAATGTAGAAAGCATAATCTAGTGTCTGGCATTTGAGCGTAGTGAGTGTGCCGCTGCTGTAAACAATCACAAATGTAAGACTGTGTCTAGCAGAGGACTTCCCAGAAACAGCATAGGGCTCAGATAATGACCAAGGTGTTCACATTAAGAACTTGTAGAAATGTAGAAACCATAATCTAGTGTCTGGCATTTGAGCGTAGTGAGTGTGCCGCTGCTGTTAATAATCACAAATGTCAGATTGTCCAGCAGAGGACTTCCCAAAGCCAGCAGAGGTCTCAGATAATCATAATCATCATAATCATAATTTTTATTTATCTTTTGACATGTTACATGTACTTAGAAACGTCAAACACAAAATTACAAAGTAGGTACTTAAGGTAGGTAACAAATGTAACAAATCAGAGATGAATACGATTATTAGTTAACATCACAAAACAAATGTTTATCAGCAAAAGCTTCGTCAATTTTATAATAGCTTTTAAATAATAATTTATTTTTTACATACTTGTAAAATTCAATGTCACTCTTATTTCTTATGTCAATAGGAATAAAGTTATACAATTTAATAGACATAGAAATAAAACTTTTCCCTGTTTTTGCAAGTCTAGTACGTGGCACTACAATGTTTTTCATGCGTCTCGTGTTATAACTATGAGTGTCCTCTTTTAATGTCATATGGCTTAGGTTTTCTCTTACGTATACTATATTTTGGTATATAAATTCACATGTCATGGTCATAATACCCAACTCTCTAAATCGATCTCTACAGGAGTCCATTCTTTTCAAACCTAATATGTACCTAATTGAGCGCTTTTGGAGTACAAATATTTTATTTGACTCAGCGGCTGTACCCCAAAACATTATACCATAGGTCATTAAGGAATGAAAGTAGGCGAAATATACATCTCTCGCAGCTTTAACACCACCAAGTTCCTTAATTTTGATCCCAATTTCTTTGTCAACTCCTCTATATGTACCACCCATAATGACCCATAATGACCAAGGTGTTCACATTAAGAACTTGTAGAAATATACAACCTTAATCTGGTGTCTGGCATTTGAGCGTAGTGAGTGTGCCGCTGCTGTTAATAATCACAAATGTCAGACTGTCCAGCAAAGGACTTCCCGGAGTCATTAGAGGTCTCAACTAAACACCAAAGTATTTATACTTATATCTTGTAGAAATTTTTGATCATAGTGAATGTGCGGTTGCTGTAAATAACCACAAATGTCACTACTAATAACTGTCTAGCAGTCATCAGAGGTCTCTGATAAAAGGTCTTAAAGTATTCATATTTATAACTTGAAGAAACCATAATCTAGTGTCTGGCATTTGAACGTCGTGAGTGTGCTATAATCACATCAAAATAACGTTTGGAGGTTGTGTCCTCTATTTGCTGTGAAGATCTTCCACCGGGCTGATCCATCTGATCCACTTGCCCGGGGTTCTAGGACCGACAGATGTTTGTCAGAGGTATTATATATGTTCAGGTTGGTTGAAACTCTACTTGCGGGATCTAGAAGCTTCGTTGGCCATCTGTGTATCGAATGTGGTAGCTCTTCATATATCATTAGTTCGTTACTTTTCGCTCTGCGTTGATGCGATGTAACGTAGCTCGATCATGTGACGAGAGATGTCGCTACAACGTGATGAACTGATGACCAATGGTATCGCCTGTAGATGACGCAATGCAAACGCTATTTCGAGGATTGATAAAAACTTACTTGTAGTATTACTTCCAGATGTGTTTTGCTGATTGATTTGTTGTGAGGAAGATAGTCTTGTCATGCTTTTATGAAGTCCGCCCACTGAACCACCTAAAACATATTTTACAGACCATTATAACCACGAAAATGTTCCAAGTTTACGCTAGAATCGTCAGTTTCTTTTTGCGGTCGGAGAGTAAACTAAATAAACAAAAACAAGATGCATCAGTCGCATCCACCGAAACCCCCCACACTAAGATTCCCTGTGTCGTGAATATCAGGAACTGCGAGTGACATAGGACCACAGCACCCAGAACCGGAACAAATCTGCCGAACATGCAAGTATTTATCCCGCAGCGGGAATCAGACCTACACGTCTAGCCTCTCAGCCGGCAACTCAGCCACCGCGCCAACGAGGTCATCAACATGGTAAAATTTAATAGGACCTAGTAAAAATATTATTCGATGTGCAATAAATCTAAAAAGGGCCAGTAGATAGATATACTATTTATCATTACTAGACTCTGCCCACGGCTTCGCCCGCGTGGTACCCGGATAAAAAGTAGCCTATGTATTATTCTGATGTACAACCTATATTACTGTAATGTTTCATTAAAAGCCGATCAGTAGTTTTAGCGTGAAAGAGTAACATCCTCATCCTCACAAACTTTCGCGCATATAGTAGTAGGATTTTAAAACATCAAACTTTTGGATGGAATAGATGCACGAAAGTTACATGGTGTATTAATAAAATAATACGTGTAAAATAGACGGTACATACCTGCAACATTCAGCCGCGTCATGCTCCGATGCGAGTTCGGTCCGGGATGCAATCTCCCGGTGCTCCTAGAATCGCCCAACTTGGCGCGCCTCGTATACCCCCCTCCCGCGACCCCCGCCGTCGCCCCCGCCGCGCCCGCATGCGGGGCAGGCGCGGAGGACGCGGAGGGCGCGGGGGGCGCGGCGGGGGAGGCGCTACTAGCGGGGGTATTGGCTGAGCCGTTGCTTTGGCCCCCGAGTTTGACAATGGTGACCCCGCCGGAAGTTCGGTTCACTTCGCTGTGTGAGACGGCTGGTTTTGGACGGTTGCTGAAAATGTTAGCCAAAAGTGTGATGCGATGCAAGTATGCGCTCATCATCAGCTTGAAAATTTCCACTGCTGCAAAAGTAGCTTGAGCATCAAGACAACGGAAGAGAATACAAACATTATTTCTAACTCTCTCTTTTTTCTGACGGAAAGGAGAGATAATATATTTTTAATATTTTTAAATAATATTTTTTGTATTCTCTTCCGCAGACAACAGTCTATACGGCAAGTATGGTGCTCATGCTAAGCATACTTGACGTAAGCCTTCCATAAAGAGAGCGAAAGACGCCCAGGATGACTGGTAGAGAATGCATTGCTGGAAATTTTTCTCACAGCATCATCTAGCCCCAAACTAAGCAGAACTTGTATTATGAGAAGTACATGACTGATATACTACTTGTACTTATATACTTTTTTTTAAAATACATACATATTATAAATAGAAAACACCCATTATATCTGCATACATTGGTTTTGCGAAAGTATAAAATAAATAAAAAACAATGGTCTAGCTAGGCGGTATTAACGAATGCAAGTAATTAAATAAAAATAGATTAATTTTAGTTCTGCATGCTTTTTTTTTAAGATTTAAGATGACAGGTAAAAATTTATGGCCCAAAACGGATCTTCAAATGTAGCCCAATAAGAACAAGTCTACGGATCCCGAAAATATTATAGTTTTGAATAGTTTTAAAATTCAAACATATCTACTGTATTCGCTGGCTGTACCTTTTTTATATAGAAAATAGCCTTTTGTCTACAATATCGCCATGTGGTAAGTGATGAGATCTAAAAGGAATACATACTAGGGTATCTAGACAAATACCACTTTCTGTTAGAGTTAACGCCTGCGGAAAGATTGAATTGTATGGAAATGACATTAGCTGTGGAAATATCACGTGACAGCTGCCAATAGGTAGTTAAGATAAAAAACTTGACAAATTTGCGTTAGCGTAAAAGGAAAAGTAAACGTGAGGTATTTGTCTAGAACCCCTATTCACTCGTGCCTTGAAGAAATTTATGACGTATGACATAGAACATTTTTATATTTTGAAGATAAGTAAGTCACTGGAAGGTATTTTACCTGGAATTAGCTCTGACCGCAGTGAGCAGTTTGTCAGTGAACAGCGCTGGAAAAGCGCTGCACAGCGAAGTGGCTTCTCGCATCAGCGCCGCTTGCTGACCGCGCTCCGCTGTCGCTAACCTCTCGAGTATAAAATTCAGCGCTTCTTGAGCTGCTTCCTGAAATACAAAACAACGGAAAACATACAGACATATTATAACTTTTTACTAATATTACATTTATTCATACAACTATGTACAAGTAGGTATATACAAAAAAGACAGATGAAACAGTATCTAAATACCGTTGCAAACGATCTTTAGATAGCTCAACTGATCCAGATCACTACCAGACGGAAGCGTTTCCAAAATACTGGCCGCATTGCCACGTTGAATGGCAATCCTAATGCGTTGACCCAAATAAGAGCCAGTTCTCTGGTCACGTGTCGCTTAGACCAGTCGCCCTGAACTAATTTTGAAATGAGAAGGGTTTCTTACTATTATTTCTCCTTTCCGTCAGACAAAAGAGCGAGGCATAAATGGTTTTTTTTTCTCTTTTTCGGTCGACAGAAACGTAGCCTTGGGTACTCATAGTCTTAGTTACAGATTAGACTATGACTATAATGACGTTTAGTCAGGTACCTGTTTCCCTTGCTTAGAATTAGGATACGAAACATCTGTTTTTACAGGCATAACCAATACTAAATTTTGTGAAACATTTTTCCAAAGTCAAATATTTCATACATACTGCGATATTATTTGAAACGACAATATTATTGCACTGAATCGATACTACTGCTCCACAGAATCGAAACCACTACACCACAGAATCGACAACACTCTACACAGAATCGATACCACTCTGCATAGTATCGAAAAGACTGTTGCACAGAATCGATACCACTCTGCATAGAATCGAAAACACTGCTGCACAGAATCGATACCACTCTGCATAGTATCGAAAACACTGCTGCACAAAATCGATACCACTCTGCATAGTATCGAAAAGACTGCTACACAGAATCGATACCACTCTGCATAGTATCGAAAAGACTGCTGTACAGAATCGATACCATTCTGCATAGAATCGAAAACACTGCTGCACAGAATCGATACCACTCTGCATAGTATCGAAAAGACTACTGCACAGAATCGATACCACTCTGCATAGAATCGAAAACACTGCTGCACAGAATCGATACCACTGTAAACTTACTCTACTGGTGTACCCGCGCTGTGTAAGTATGTGTGCAACCAATGCGGCAGAGCGCGGCGTCGCGTGAGGCCCGAGCGCCGCCCGCCTGATGGCTGCACTGTGCTCCCATACTAGAGACACGCGACTACGGCTGACGCATGCTATCACCTAGAACAGACCAATTATAACTTTATTTTTATTACTTTATTTTATTGGTTATGGTTTATACGGGATTTTTTGTAGGCTCAATAAAACTTCGTGGATGTGACACAGAATCAGAAGTATATTTAGTTTACATTTTCTTATAAATCTAACCACTTTAGCTGAACGAGTGGCATACACCTGTTTATTGGTAACGCGTATAAAATCTAAACTTACGCGGGTGAAACCGCGGGATGCAGGTAGTATTATATAAAATATTTTTTTGTAGGTAATAATGAGTACTTTAATCATGTAATACATAATTTTTATGTATCATCAATAGTTTTATCAGCGCACGCCAAAAATTGAATTTTATAGGCAAAATTTTGCTACTTTGGGTTCTCGCTACATTATTGCAATTTTCTTACGGATCTCTATTTTTTTTTCAAAATAATGTTACTTTCTGATAATTTAGCTTTCTATTGGTGAAAAAATGGTTAAAATCGATCCAGTAGTTTCGGAGCCTATTCGGTACAAACAAAAAATATTTCCTCTATAACATTAGTTTAGATCAACAGCGTTTAATTATAATCTAGGATAACACATGTTTTAATTATAATGCCAATAACAAATTACCCCATTTTATAAATGTAGTGGGTTGTTGTGGCAGGTACGATAACAAATTATACCTATAGTACAATAATTGCACGTTTATGCGCAAAGTATAATAATATGTGTATACCCACTCTTACAAATAACTTCGAATAAGGTGTCCACACCTAGGCGGTTTCATGTTCAACTTACCTCTTTCCACTTCCAATACATCTTGCGTCTAGGGCATGCATTGTTAAATGCTTTATAGTTATAACATATCTCATAAGATGCAGCTCCTATTTCATATCAAGCAAATTGTGGATAGCGATGTATTAATCTTCTTATTTATGATGCGGATACGTGATGTTTTTTCAACAAGCCCTACCATACAATAGACGACCTCGGTAGCGAGGCGGACGAATAGCCAGCTGCGACGCGAGGTGCGGGTTCGATTCCCCCTGCTATATTTGTTCTAGGTCTGGGTGCTGTAGTGTGGTACTACCACACTACTCCCCGATACCCACGACACAGGGAATCCTAGTGTGGGGTTAGGACTATGTATGTGTCAGTTAGCTGTTTATTTATTAACTAGCTTCTGCCCACAGCTTCGCCCGCGTGGTACTCGTACAAAAAGCAGCCTATGTGTTATTCTGATGTATAAGCTATATTACTGTAAAGTTTCATCAAAATCCGTTCAGTAGTTTTTGCATGAAAGAGTAATAAACATCCATCCTCACATACTTTCGCGTTTACAATAATAGTAGGATATCTGCTGAAACAGTGGGTTCACTGATGATCTAAATATTTATTTACGCAGAGTTAATTCTCACCTGCAGTATATCCTCACACATGCAGCCCGGATCGGTCTGGCTGGCGGTATTAGGGCACAGATACGATATCAGCTGCGGTATACAATTCTTCAGTGCCTCAGGCTTTCGCCCGGCTATCTGCTCGAACAGTGAGAACAGCGAGTTTTTCTCGACTGGTTCTGCGTGGGGGAGCAAAGAGACGAGCGCGGTCGTGTGTCCCTCTAGTGGCTCGGGGGAGACTTCGTACAGATTGGTTAAGATACGGCAGAGGGGGTAGTTGCCTGAAAAAAAAAACAGTAAAAAACCATTGGTTTCTTCTACATATACATACCAAGACAACAGCTAAGAATAATTAAAAGTATTTACTGAAGCAAGAAAAAGAATCTGAAACTACATGTTTCTCCTTTCCTTCAGACAAAAAAAGAGGAAATATTTTTTTTTGTAGAGAAAACCATTACTTAGGTTCTCCCTCATACTACTAGCCCACCCTGGTCACTCTCAATAAAATACCTCCCGCTTAGCATGAGCACCCAAGATAACTTTTTGTCTACGAAAGAGAAGACAAAAACGATTACTGTCGCCTATTCTGTAAACAAATGAAAGGCAAAATATTTTTTGTCTTCTCAGCGGTAGACAAATCCGTTGTCTTGGTTCTTCATGCTAAGCAGGCTTTACATCAATTAACGCGTCGTAATCAACACATGCATAGGTAAAACCAAAATGGTAAAGTTGGCATCATTTAATTTGACTTATCACCAGAGGATGACATGCTTTCGCAAGCTTTGTCAGATGGACGGAGTGGCCACTCATCACTAGTATGTAGTACCAGGCATGTTTAAGTTATTTTAAAGAAGAAAATAGTGTCAAACCTGACATAATAGAGTCCATAATAGTTTGCACATGGGGCTTCAGGAGTACTGCATGGTGATTGGCCGCCAGAGAGAGATACCGGGCCATATGTCTGGATATTTCCCGGTTGCCTTTATGCAGGAATTGGACGGCAACTGGCAGAAAAAGTTCCATCACTGTCTTATTGCCATAGTTCTCTTTCTCAGACTGCGGTGGAAAGGAGACCTGAAAGAAAACTGGTAGTTAAGTAACTGATACATTATGTAGAGGATTTTACATTTAAAAAGGCAATCACTTGTATTCTAAGTCACTACTGACCGTTTAATTTCTAGAGACACCTATAATTGGCTGTACAACTTCAATAACATATTTTATTCGAAAAACTATTGTGAACTTGACTTAGTATACAACAAAATTACTTATGTTATTGAAATTCATATTGTAAAAAGGGGAATTTTCACGTACTGCATTATCGGTGAAGGCTGAGTCTTCCTGATGAGTCTTCATCAGGGCACAACGTGGAAGGAGAAAGTCGCAACCACTCACCCGTATTTCGTATACTAAGCGGTGTTTTGGTCAATACAACAAAATAAGTCAAGTAAGAAAAGAAGGTATACAATTTACCCATCATAATTAAAGCTTAAACAAAAATATAAAATTTAAACAAAAATATATTTTTTTTGAGCTTATTAGGCTGTTTTTTTTTCAGCTTATATGTTCATACTAAAAATATGAACATATAAGCTGTGAGTTGGGCTGGTTGGGGTCAGGTTAGAAGGGGGATAATGCACAATACACCCCAATGCGGGACGTCAGTGCAGACCTTGGTTCCTCCACTTAGAATTAGAATTAGAATTAGATACTAAAAATATTTATTGTTGTCCCATTCACTTCTAAAAATCTAGATTAAATTGTACTAAGCACTTTACCAAACAAATACTTACCAAAACAATACAAGCAATAATATCAGATGCAATTTTGGCATGTGGTGGGTCATCATCTCGCAAATGACCCAGCGGCATCAAGTTGTGGTGCAAACAGGACTCCAGCAGCGCCACCAGAGCCCCACAGTACTTGTCCAGTGTCCCTGTCTCCTTCACACATGATGTCACCCGCGTCACACATATCTCAATCAGTGCCTGGTCTCGGTCATTACGACAGTAATCTGCCCTTGAAGATATATCTGTTATTTGTTTCAGCTGTAAATTTAAAATGTAAGTACAGAAACTTTTAGCATTCAAAATCAATTGTTTATAATCTTATCTTCAATTTTGTATCTTTTGATAACATCAAGATGTAAACTGGGAGTGGCTTATCTCAGATATATAGAAATGCTAAACATAAGGTACACATGATTTGAATTTTAAATGTCAATGCTTCATCTAATTAGTGACATGAAAAATGCTTCTTATGAGTCACTGAATCCTTTTAATTGAAATTAATGGTTGTTTTTTAAATTGCTGTTTCTTTTTCTTTTTTTTACATTTGTGAATAGGACAGTAGCGTTCTACTGTTTTATACACAAATGTTCTCTTTGGGGCACCATAGAAATCTCGTCCAGGGCACCAGTAATGCTAAAACCGGCACTGTTGAGTGCCATTGTCTTGTTCCCATTGCCATTTTGTAAGTTTAACTAGGGGGCTAGTCAAACTCCAACCCATCCCAATCCTGTACTAATTTAGTCCATGTACATATTTTCATGCTCTTCACAACATTAGCTCTCAACTTGCCATGTAAAAGCAATGTACTTGGTTTTTGCCCACAGGATCTCCCTTGTTGCTATTTATGCAGTGATTTAATTCCTTGAGCTACTTACGACTTCGTTAAGGTCGTCGACTATTTCAGAGTCGGGTATTGAGAAAATATCGCCGGCTCTAGTCAGGTCCCTTTCATTCAGCACGTGCTTCAGCAGTTCGTGCATGTTGACGGCAACTGAGGCCTGCACCGAACCGCACGACGAGTAGAGACACTGTGAGGATCACCTCACAGTAGCATCCCGTTACTGACACGTTAGCGCTCGACCAAAATCGTTTCAAAACAAATCATTTTCTTAGGTTTGTTTGTTTACTGACAACGAGCGAAATAACTAGATTTAGTGTAGAATTAGTGTAGAAGTAGACCAGCACTAACAGAGAAGAGAGATTTACTATTGTAAAATAAAAACATAGTAAGACATCAATCTTGCTATCAAATCAAAAGGAATGACTGTGGATATTTCAATTTCAAATTTTGAACTCCTAACCCACAGACTACTAACTAGTAGTATCTTAGTAGTATTAGGATTTGGATGCCCCTAACCTGTGACGACTATTAAATTGACACTGTCAAAATATGATTCAAGTAAAGTTGATAGTGAATGATAAAAAGGCGTAACAGAGTATTCTCAATCTTTGTATTAAGGAGATTGTAAATTTAATCAAAGAGCCTGGCATTCCCACTGTCCACCATACGCCATAATTTACGCCACGTCCACGGATTTTTTTTATAAAAATCGTTAGTCAACATCAATACAATCAAAAATATTTAATGAAAATAGCTCGTTATGTGTCGCATTTCGAAGATTTCACTTTACAATGTTTCGTTAGTACAAAACTAACGTCAGATAAGCTTTAGAAAAAGAAACGTATAAGCTTGTTGAAAAGCTATAGACAGTCGCCGAGTTTTCAGTCAGACGCATAATAAGACGACCACAGATTAGTAAGGGATACTACGTATGCAGACAGATATGTGTGCCGCAGGGCGGCTGCCTTTCGTCCCCGCTCTACAGACTACAGAGACGACGTCCCAACTCTGGACGGCAGCCCCGGAACTGGAGAAAAGGATGTCGCCCTAGCGCTCTTTGCAGACGACAGTGCCTTCTTCTCGTCCTCTATAAGCCCACTTGATACCTCCCTTCGTATGCAACGTCTGCTTGACATTCTACCTGCGTGACCAGGAGCGCGGCAATCATGGTCAAGCATCGACACACCATCCTCCCACCACTCAAGTTGAGAAGCCAGGACATCAGCTGGCAAACCTCCCTCTGCTACTTTGGTGTAGAAATTGGTAAATCACTCGCCACTGAAAGACTAACCTTTAATCGGATGACCCAAGGCAAAATCAAGGGACTCGGGAGTAGTGGCTCCCGAGGGCGAAGCCTGAAAAACTAAGCCCGCTTCTTACCCGCACTTCTCGAGCTAGTCAACCTTTATAAGATCGATAATGATGATGATGAGGGACAGCAGAGTCTAAGGTAAGGTGTGGGGGAAGGGCATAGAATAACAATACTCAAGAGGGGAAGGGGCTTCCAAATTTTCCAAAATCTGGTGTAGAAATATCCTCGGCCAAAAGATTTAACTTTATTGATAAAATTAAAATTTAACTATATAATTTAGCAATAAGCATTTCGTTATTGCAAATAAAATCTGTATAAAATGGCTGTACCCTGCAGGACCGGATGTGGAAAAAGTGCCGTTTTGAAGGTAATGATTTCCAGATTTGGTTAGTTTTAATTTGAGTTTAGTGTTAAATATCGCCTTTTTCTAATGTGCCTTTATTTTTATTTACATACAGCGTCCAAAAACTGGCGATGCGTTATGCAAAGATTGTTTCTACTGGGCCTTCGAAACCGAAATTCACTTTACCATCACAAAAGGTGAACTATTCAACCGAGGGGATTCCGTAGCAATCGCTGCCTCTGGCGGCAAGGATTCCACGGTCCTCGCCCATGTGATCAAAACGCTCAATGAACGATACGACTATGGCTTGAACTTGATGCTACTGTCCATAGATGAGGGTATAACCGGCTACCGGGATGACAGCCTTGAAACTGTGAAACGGAATCGCGATGATTATGAAATGCCGCTGAAGATCCTGTCATATAAAGATCTGTATGGTTGGACCATGGATGAGATTGTTGCTCAAATCGGAAGGAAGAATAATTGCACTTTTTGTGGAGTGTTTCGAAGACAGGCTTTAGACAGAGGGGCAGCATTGCTTGGTGTGAAGTGTATTGCAACAGGACACAATGCTGATGATATTGCTGAAACTGTATTGATGAATGTTCTGAGAGGTGATGTGGCAAGGCTGAAGAGGTGTACAGCTATAACCACAGTAAGTTTATTTTTTATTTAATAATGCAAACACATGCTCTGTCTTTGCTGTGAACAATAGATGAATATTGTAATAAACATGTGAGACTGAGCTTGGGTGTGGCGCTCCTCAGAAAGTACAAACTAAACTTTAGACTTGAAAACTTGTGATTTGGAGCAATCATAGTTTCTTTCATCATCATATAGACATTTTCTTCTCAACTGGTTGCCCAAGGGCTGGTTCCAATTGCAGCTGTAAGAAGATGATGTCTTGTTTCTATTGGAAAAGCTTTAGTCATAACAGTATTTATATTTTCCAGCAAAAACAAGTCTATGTTGATCAAATACATCAGCTACAGTTGATTATTGGTAGTAGAACATTTTTTATCCAAATCATCCTAGAGATCTATCTACTTAAGATGTTTTTTTTAGGGCAGCGAAGGCACAATACCCAGGGTAAAGCCACTCAAATACACTTATGAGAAAGAGATAGTCATGTATGCACATTACAAGAAGCTTGTCTACTTCTCTACAGAGTGTGTATTTGCCCCCAATGCATACAGGGGACATGCTAGGGCTTTGCTCAAGGACATGGAGAAAATCAGGCCTACTTGTATCATGGACATAATTTATTCAGGTAAAGAAAGAAGCAACATTAATTTTTCTACTTGAACATTCTGAAACTGTGTATTCAATGTGTGTTCATTTACAATCCCTACTGCAATTTTGTCTATTATTGTACCTAAAATTGAATGGAGATGTATTATCATGATATATGAAAACCATATTTTTGTTTCTAGGTGAAACTATCTCAATAAAAGAGCAAGTATCTCTTCCTACACAGAGGGTGTGTACTAGGTGCCATTTTGTCTCCTCACAAGAAGTCTGCAAAGCTTGTGTCTTGCTTGAGGGGTTGAACAAAGGCCTACCAAAACTAGGAATCGGGAAGAGCTCTAAGGTCAAAAGGATACTGGCTGAATATGACATGAAGCATGCACAGGAAAATGTACCTAATGGTACTCTAGAAAATGCACTAAAAGATTTAGATGATGATAGTACTTCCAAATTTGCCAAAAGTTCCAAATCCAGTAAGAGTAAGAAAAATGTTGAGAATGGATTATTGAAGGAAAAAAAGAAGTGCAACAGTAAGAATTGTTGTTCAGGAAAATGTAGTACCAATACATCAGTAGAAAATTTTAAAATAAATACTTTGCTGGAGCAATATGGCTTGGATGAGACATCCAATGAAAAGTCAAATTATGTAGATACCCATGAGGTAGATAGTATAGAGCAAAGTGATAATTTGTTGATCAACGACGAGGAAGACACATGTGGGGGCAGTTGTGGCAAAATGGGCTCATTGCAGATAGGTTTCTGATTATTAATTTTAAATATTATCTCAATGTAGATTCAATTGAGACTCATCTGTTCTGAAAAAAAAAACTGGTGCCTTAAAAAACCACAAGCAATACAATACCAAAATAATTTTCAACAAATTATCTATTTAATTAATAGATATGCATATTACAATATGCTTTTACTCGGAGTACTATGATCATAATAATTTACAAACAGAATCAATAAAACTAAGTATACTATTTAATGTTTTCTATTATTCTACAACTTCACAATATAAATATAAACAAACATCAAAAAATGTTCATTGTCTTCCGGCCAATCCTCAAATGAAAGCTCACACTCAATTTTACAACTCATATCTCTATAATATATATATTTCTCACCTTTATGACATTTTCTAATAGGAACCTGACATTTTCAACTATATAAAGTTTCTCACAGCTAAATGCTGTTTGGTGGAAAAACTGTGATTTATAGAGAATTAGCTAATAACCCATTTTATTTACTATGGTATCTACCTGTTATAGTAGTAACAGGTAGATACATTGATGAGTTAGGGCATAAGATAATAAAAATCTTATGCCTTAACTAAACGAAGAAAATGAAATAATGGTGTGTCTATCAGGTAAGAATTGACCTTAAACTAGTGCTTATACCTGTTTCAACAACAATTGCTATCTACATTGAATGCGACTTTACTCCGCTCACGCTTTCGAACACGTATGCATCTCGCTTTTTCGCTCACACTTCCATTCCTCGTTTGCAGGTATCACATGTGCAAAGTTACGTGGCTTGTTGGGAGCTCTTAAAGAAAAAAAATACTATAGATCGCGCAAATAAATATCACCTGACGAAATATACTATAGTATGCGCCGAAGCACCTATCCTGTTTTATTCAATAACGAAATTCGGTCACCGTATCGACCTTTTTTGTATGAATTTTCATGTCGACGATTCGGTTACCGTTTACGCACGTTTTAAACACAGCATATAACAAGAATAATAATTCTCTACACATATCAAGGTCGCTTTCTTTACAGACATCTTCAAAATTTGTATTTTTGATGCACTTTAACTAAGAACCCGCTATTGTCTGGAAATCCATCACTTCATTCTCTACACATATCAAGGTCCCTTTCTTTACAGACATCTTCAAAATTTTCATCGAAATTTGTATTTTTGATGCACTTTAACTAAGAACCCGCTATTGCACTTCAGCAGTTACAAGGTTAAGCAAGAATTAAAAAAAATCCTTTTCTTGCTCTTGCAGAAAGAAAGAGACAGCGAAGTGACGTCATTGAAATGGAGTTGCGCGTTCCATAGTATATTTTCCCCTACAGTTGAATGCGTCTACGTGATGAAGGCCGGCGCTCTGGACGCGATGGGTTCGCGGCAAATGGGGCAGTTATCTAAGATGTTGTCGGAGCAATCCTCGCACAGGCAGACGTGCCCGCACGGTAGTAATATTATCTGTAAATAATGCAATTATTAACACTCGTCCAAGGAAGTGCTTCCACCATGCCTATTTTTACCGCCAAGCAGTAATGCTTTCAATGCTGTGTTCCGATTTGAAGGGTATGGTTGCATGTGAAATTAGTCGAGTCAATACCTCTGGTATTGCAAGCGTCCATAAGCTACGGTAACTGCTTACCAACAGATAGGCCGTAGGTATGCTTGCTTGCCTCTTTAATAGTTTTTTTTTTAATAAAAAATAACGCAGGTTTCAGAGCAATGCGTGTTAAGATGCGGACCGTCCGCATGAGCTCCCAAGCGAAGGCAACTTTACACTAACACTAGAAGGGAAATTAATGTCCCTTACTTTAATGTCGACCACCACTGTGGCGCAGTGGGCGAAGGTCCGCCTGAGACGCAGAATGTTGCGGGTTCGATTCCCGCTGCGGGACAAATGTTTGTATGATCTGCATTCATTTGTCTCGGGTTTGGGTGTTTTCTATATATAATATGTATGTATTTACAAAAAAAAATGTATATAAGTAGTATATCAGTCATGTAGTTCCCATAACACAAGCTCTGCTTACTTTGGGGCTAGATGATGCTGTGTAAAAATGTCCAGTATTATTATTATTATTACTTATTATAATGATTTAACAGTTGATAAACCCGCATGCTTTGCCCTATCTGAAGTTTCATTTCAATTCAACAGAAGAAAACAAAAAACCGATTAAGTACAACTGGAATAAATAAACCCCGTCATGTGGTCGCGAGTTCGAGTCCCGCCGGGGTTAAATTTTTGGGATGCTATAAAATCTTGTGATTTTCCTTAATTGCGAGTTAAAAACACTTCAAAAGTCTTTTTTTCAAACTTTCGCGATTAGATAACATAATTATTATAAGTCTAACGGAAGGAGAAAGTCGCAACCACTCACCCTGATGAAGACTCTCGGAATGAGTCGAAACTTAGTCGGTGCCTTCACCGATAGTGCAGTACGTGAAAATTCCCGTTTTTACAATATGAATAGTCAAGTTCACGATAGTTTTTGGAATAAAAATGATTAAATGCATTTCGTGGATGTCGATCGCAGTACTATTGTTCTGCAAATGTTACGTAGTCCCACCTCTTTGGGGTTCTCCGTGCAGACGACGCAGAGCTGCACCTCCGCGAGGTTCTTCTCCCTTGCGTGGGCGCGGCGCTCGCGCCTGCCGGCCGCCAGCTGCTTCTTGAGGTCGTCGTCGAGCGCGCGCCGCCCGCGTCGCCGCACCCACTTGTACGCGATGCGGCAACCCGCCGCCGCCGCCAGCGTGCCGAACACCACTAGAATAAATCTGAACAAAACATATTTTATTCAATTATCAACTCGGACAATAATATAGGTATTTGTGTTAGTATGACTTAAAAAACTATCTTGGTGTTGTAGCGAGGTAAGTAGGTAGTCAAATGCCAGTCAAGCAGAGATAATCAGATGTATCTACGAGATAAAGATTCTTCTAAACAATTAAGGTCAGGACGATGTGTGTTAATTTTATGACGTATAACCTCCACCTTGTCTTAAAAGAGTCCAAACATAGCCAGTTAACTTCTATCAGTCGAATAGTCTGTTGTCTACATTCCATATCAGCTGGCTGTCACTCTAGTTGAAGATATTCGACTATCATCAAAACTCGACACGATACTGTTACGCGCTTAAATAAACCTGCATTATTAGTCATTAGCCAAATGCTGATGTCTCATAAAATGGGACGAGAAGTTCTTATGTCGTCTCATTTACGTCGACGACGTAGTAACGTCTTTTTTTTGAGCCGCCTTTCTAGCCAGGCATAATAATAAAGAATAATCGGCTCTGGCTTCAAATAAAAAAAATAAAAAATTTGTAACCCGTACGACTTCTAAGCCATTTTATCGCTTTCCATGTCTTGGCCTATATTAACTAAAAAAACGGATGGAAAAAAAATAACTAAAGAAACCGGTACCTAATAAAGTATGCTATTTTTATTCAGTCGAAAACCATTTTCAGAATGCTATCATTTGAGATAATTAAAAAAAACTTGCCACTTTCATCTCCTTCACAAAAACTAGCTTGTTCATTTGCAAAAAGTTCTATGTAGATGAGTTCACATTTAATTTATTTACGACGAATTAGTGGATTAATTTTACATAATGTTGACCGACTTACATGAGCGATATAAACATAGCAACTGAATGGCTGTTCAATAAGAAATAATCAACACGCTTGTTCATCAAACACATTCGATTGGCGCGCCAATTTGTAAGGTCACTCTAACGCTATAGTGGACGGTTTTACTACACAACCATTTTACAATTTTTTTAATTTAGTGATTTTTTTTCTATTAGATATCACATTATTTTATCATCACATTATTTTATATCACATGATATCACAAATAATGTGATTTTGAACGAAAATTTCGTTCAAAATCACATTATTTTGAACGAAATTTTCTTTAAGTTTCCATTAAAAATTTTCTGTTTTACATCCAAAGATTGGGATACAAAAGAACCGTGCCGCGAATTTGTCACTCACAAATGATTACTTAAGACAATAACTAGGTAACAAGCACCTAGTTATTGTCTTAAGTAATCTAATTGTCTTAATTATTGAGCAAAATGCTCAATAATTTATGCTCTTTAGTGTATGTGATTCTAAGAGCATAAATTGATGAATTTTTAATTGACCTATGATTATTTTGATACTTTCGATGTACTATCAACAGAAAAGTAATAGAAGTTTATCTAAACAAATAAAATCGTTTGTCCTGACTGGCTGACTGAGCTATCAACGCACATCCAAAACTACTAAGTCTAGAAAGCTGAAATATGGAACATAGGTTAGGAAAATAAAACTTTAATGGGTTATAAATTTGAAAAAAAATCTCACGTTAGAGATATAAAAAATCATCATATAAAATCATATACTTTTGGTAAGAAATAAAGAATGTTTCTGCGTTTTTGACCAATCAAGGTAAAACAGGGGATGATTTCATAGTTTTTACCTACCTTTATATACCTATGTATCTATAGTCGTATCTATACTAATCGCTGACAGATTTTGGCAGAGAAAGCTTGCATCATATTATGTACAAGTAGGTA
This sequence comes from Perizoma flavofasciatum, assembly GCA_958496245.1. Taxonomy (NCBI): domain Eukaryota; kingdom Metazoa; phylum Arthropoda; class Insecta; order Lepidoptera; family Geometridae; genus Perizoma; species Perizoma flavofasciatum. The sequence continues at coordinate 1,735,831 of OY292425.1, read as the reverse complement.
TTACATAACACTGGCAGTGCGAGTGCGTGGATAACATAGGGCCGGGAGCGGGGGCGAAAGGCACTCATATTATCTAACTTCGTCAGCGCGGACCAAGTCGCACGCAAGCTAGTACTCCATAAAGCTATCTAAATGCATATGTAAATAATTTTTAAAATGTCTGTTAAAACTAGTTTTTTTTTACTGTAAGTAAATTCTACTAGATTCTAGTCTAGAATCAGGTTTGGTCAATACGATTGAGGTGAGGCTCGGAAGAAAGCAACTAATTATCATAGAGGTTTGGTGAATAGCAGATTTATCTTAACATGTTTTTAGCATTAAGCTAAAAACATGTCAAGATAAATCTGCTATCCCTACATTTTGTGATCTACCACATGAGAGAGGAGCGTTCTATCAATCCAAATAAAATGCGATCTCTATTTTCTTTACAATATTCAATTTGTCTGTTGTGTTTTTAGATTGAAAGCGATAAATTGTATAACATATAGAAAGCATTGCTTCCATAGATAAACCTGCTGTGTAAAAGCTTTTAAAAACTATTTTAAACTCACCTTAAAAAATCCCTGTTACTGGTCAGTCTCTTCACCAAGCTCGACTTCGTCGCCGTGGTCAGATACAGAGGTAGGTAATCGCGCGGGGGCTGTATCTTGAGTGCACCAGTTTTGGTTCGGCTCAGCTCTCCGATGGCGGTGATGTAGGAGCCGTCTCGCAGCATTTCCTCCATGGTCTGCAGACCGCGCTGTCGCACGCCCGAGAAGAATCCCCAGACGTGGTCAAGGACGCCGGGGGACATCGGCTCGAACTTGTCGGATATCACGTCCATGTCTGGAAGGACATGGGGGGCCGTTGTCAAAAAATATAGTTACCTATGTCTTTATTATAAACTAGTTTCTGCCTAAGGCTTCGCCTGCGTGATTCGGCAATAAAGTAGCCTGTGGAAATTATCTCTAAAGTTAAGGCAATGTTAGTAAGAAAAGCATTTGTTCGACCGTTTCTTCGTCGACTTACGTTTCAAAATTAGTATCCACGAAAACCCCTTATATTTTAACGGGGTAATATATAGCCTATGTCCATTTTAAATATTGGTGAAAGAATTTTTGAAATCGTATGAAAAGTTTCGGAGATTAACCCTACATAAAAACTACCAAAGTTTACCTCTTTATATTATTAGTATAGACTAGCCTCTGCCCACGGCTTCGCCCGTGTGGTGCCTGGGTAAAGTAGCCTAGGTGTTATTATTCTAGATCACAATCTATACCAAATTTAATTAAAAACAGTAAAGCCTTGCTTATAGGCAACAAACATCCAAACTTTCGTATTTATAATATTAGTAGGAACATTTAAATCTTCCAGTAAAGCAATAACACCACTGTCCCATTCTTTCACATAGCTTCCATCATCCTAAGCTTGTCTGGAAGAAATCGCTCAATTATCATAGCATGCGTCGATGGGCGTCAATAATGAAGGTCCTGCCGTGGTTTTCCACCCATGATATAACAGGCTGATCTTAATGTAACTTACCAAGTAATTCCGCAGCCAGTGCGTCAATGACTTCAATACTGTATTTGCCATTGGTGAGTTGGAATGGCGTGGAGTTGCACACTTCATGTATTGTGCGTGTCTGGTCTGACCAGAACCCGGCTGACGTCCGAGCTATCACATGCTCTTTAATCGTCAATCTGAAAATATCCCTGCAGGCTATAGCAATACGAAGCAGGCGAAAAAGGATGACAAGCCAAGTTAAGTGTTCTACTAACTTGTGTCTATTACAGGTTGAACATTATGTTTTTTGTTTACACAAAAACAGATAAACTTTAATGGGGCTATAAAAAAAATTGATAAATTTCTCTAAGGGTTTTGAGATGTTCAATGTGATAAAAATCATACTTCAAGTTTGGTTTATAGATATAAATTTAGGATTTTAGGACTTGCAAAGAGATTGCAAAAAAACACAAGGTCACATAAACCATACCAACCAACTAAAATGTTCTGTGTCAAATGACACATACACTACAGTTGTAATATCAAAGGTTTATCTGGTATTGAGATTTCATGCAGAAGGTTAGTGAGTTTTATTTATTGAGTACCTATGTTATGAAACTCTCAGGTTTACTGATGCATACATGGCAAGTTTATGAATTACCTCTGAACAACACCTGTGACAGTTTTGTTGTAGTTGCTGACAATAGGGCTGCCAAGGGGCTTCACCAGGCCCCGTATAACAACATAGGGGACTGTCTCATTGGAATACTTATTGATCTCATCATGTAGGGACGCATCTATGTCCAAGACTGGGGCTGACTGAAATAATTATGTTAGCTAAAGTTCAATAGCATTGAAAATGAAAAGTAGGTATTTTCAATTTGTAGGTACTGTTTTATATTCATGGCTCAAGTAAGTTTCGGTTTTTCACCTACCAACCATCGTAAGGATTTCATGCTTGGAATTTGAGAAGTATTAGAGGAGTAAAATCAAACAAATAGCAGGGTTTGACCTTCCCTTTCAGGTAACTTATCTATACGAAAGGAAGTAGCAATAGTAGGTTACCTGAAGTGCATTCAAAATATGTTTACATTTTCCCAGCTGTCTCAAGCAGAAGCCTATGATGAAAGTGTCTACTCCTAGAACGAAGGTTTCGGCAACTATCTCAGAAAAAAAGTCCATATTGACCATGATTGAATGTCCCTTTATTACAGGTATTCGTGTTATTTCTGTGCAGTGGATTTACTCATCTATGTCATTTTAACCTAAAATACTATAATTTTTGGATTACATCAAATTTTCAGGAAAATCCAAAAATTCGAAGCACAATTTTTTTTGACAGTGACATTTTGGATTAACGTTTGCAAGCTAAACTGTGACTTTGACATACAGGTTATTTTTGATGACTATTGAGTTTGCACGGCTTATACATTCTACCAATGTGAGGCTCACGCCCGCCCAATTTAACACCACGACCAGCATTTTACACTATATTCAATGAACGCTGCATTGAATATAGTGTGACCAGGACCAGTGTAAGTTGAGGGCATGGCGAGTATGGCCGTGACCACTAACAGTCGTGTACTAGTTGGCACGAGCACATTATAATTATCCAATTTCGATCCTTTGACACGCTATATTTTGATCTTGATCGTCACAGTTCTGTCCATAGTTTATAACCACTACGTTTCGGCCTGTCCACAGAACAGCGAGAACCGACGCGCCGCGCTTCGGTTATTCTTCTCTTTTTAAAGTCCCGTTGCTTATCATTTTACAGAATTTACTACCATGGTGTGAGTGCTTTGGTTTTCCTACTTATTTCTTTCTATGTACACAGCGGTTTTCAAATGTTTTAGACTCCTATTAAGGATATAAAATTATATAAACTCTAAATACCTCCTCCACCCAGAAAAACGCAACATTATTATTTCACATATTTTAATGATTTTCATATAAAACATAATCCTCTTAATTCCTTCTTCTCCGAACCCTGGATATCCTCCAGGCGTTGGGTTCCTCATACTTGTTGTATAGCGGCTCCAAGCGCTGGTTCTTCTTGAACTTGGACAGTTTGGTCGGGTCAGAAAACTTGAAGAAGGCAGGTGCGAACTCGACCAGCCACTTGGGATCTATCGTCGTCACTTCCCGCATGTACTCTTTTGTGGTTTGAACTAGCTCGTGGTAGATCACCCTGGAAAATAAAACAAATAATCAGCATACATTGTAAAGAAACACATTAAACAAACATGGGTGAAGAAACCTTTAGTGTGCATTAGTTACATAGTTTTATAACCAGTTGTACGTTAGAGGCCATCCTTTAATCAGGTGAGGTTTTTTAGGACACTTTTTTACCCACATTCAAATCATTGTTGGTAAACAATATTTTACATGTTAATCCCCCCCCCCCAATCGTGATTAATCATGATTTTTTCTGACCCCTTACCCCCCTGTCACGTGATTAAAGACGACTCCTGATTATAATTTTCATGGGCAGAAGTGTTGAGTGGCATGCATAATAAATGAACTTTTACGTTCTCATCAAAAATGCCTACTTTAAAGATAGTTCTATAATCCATAGTCCAACTCTAGTTAAATGGGCCGAACCAGGCCGAATGCACACGAAAAGAAAACGTAGATACATAAGTAGCTCTTAAACACAATACCCAAATATCTTCTTCGGTGCGCGCAGTCTAACCGTTTTTCCCTTGATCCGACAGAAACTAACTAACAGAAGTTACTATCCAGCCTCTGATGTCTGATTACGGAGACAACCGAGACTCGGCATTCATTGCTGTTATAGTAATACGTACCATTCCGGCTGTCGATTGAAGAGTGCGCTGGATGGGTGGATGTAGACCACTTGGCTATCGACCAGCGTGCGGTATCCCTCTTGTGGGTCCTTTTTGGCGGCGTTTCGGAAGAAACCGGAGCATATCGTCTTCTGAACTCGCGGTGTATTCTTGCCAGCGGAGACCACGTCAAGTTTATGCCTAAAAGTAAATATAACGTTTAGAATGATAGTATAGATAATTAACAAGAATAGATAGGTAATTGTAGTCTTTGTATTGTTTTTTTTATAACTAAAGTGGCATACATGCATACATCCCACCTGTTGATAAGCCGTTACCGTAACCTAACGATGATATCAGAGGTATCACTCGCGCGTTGACGACCCAGAGAAAAGTCGCATGTGCCTGTAATTTCACCGGTCTGGGTGCCGGTGAAATTACAGCTTCAAACCGGAATTCAGAAATACAAGCAATATACCTTGGCCGTAATGGTGGTGGACGAGATCTACTACTTCAAAAATATTTATAAATTAATAATCTATGACATTAAATGTCAAAAAACCGACTTCCTCAGGTGCGTACGTTATTTTGCTCACTCGGGATGACACTCTTTCGAATAAAAAACAAAAATAAGCCCACAAAAGATGTTTCGGCTATAATGTTTTTCGAGTTTTACGGAAAAAGTAGCAATACCTAAGGAATAAAACTTCTATAGGACCTCTTCGGAATCATTCTCTATGCAACAACAAAAGAATCATCAAAATCGGTTTTGGCGAAGATATATAAACATAAAAAACTGCCAATTACAGATAAAAAAAACCCAACTGTGGCGCTACACAGTGAAACAATACCAATCTTTTCACTACACTTGTTCTTAACTGAGAGCGGAACCGGAAAAGCATGTATAAATATGCTCACATGTTGCTTTGAGCATCTAAGGTAGTTAAAATATTTTTTGGTTGGCTCTTTTCTCTTTTCGTGGCGCACTTTTAAAACTCCTGCGGAACTTCCGTTCCTTCAAGTTTTTGTATTTTATTTTTGACCCAAATAAATATATTTTGATTTTGTTTTGAAGCAATATTCTACGATCCGTCCACCACAGTTCGAATATTCGTATCGCCGTCGAAAACTATCTCCATTTCGCTTACCTATCCATGATTCCCAGCAGCTGTTTCCTGACGTCCTGCGCGCGCTTCAGCGTCCGTATCTGCACGAAGTTCTCGTAGCACCACGCGTTCGAGAACTTATTGTTCCGCCAGCTGTTGTAGACGGCCAGCAGGGTGAGGTGGTCGCCCTCCGGCTGGTTGAATTTGGCTTTCTTCTGGTCAGCGAGTGCTTGTTTATCCTGGAATTTGATAATTTCTATTCAAGTCACCATGTTAGCTAAATGGCCCCCTTTATAAATAATAATAATAATTTATTTATTTCAGGTAACATAGTAAAGTACATGTACAAATACAGGGTCCATATGACAGATACCTTAAAAACTAAAATACATAAAATTATATAAAACAAAAGCTATTTATCTAGACGTGGGCGCGGCTGAGTTCAGTAACCGACCCCGGAAACGTCGATAGACGATTCCTTTAGGCCTTCATGAAGGTCGACAGATGTTCGGTCGGAACTCTTTTCACGTAAAGGTGCGTACACTCGTATTCTAATCTGCAAGCTCTGTTTGGCTTTTACATACAAAAAAAACTGACTTTAATCCCATTGATGGACAGATCAAATCTATAGTCAGTACGAAGATCCGCGAGGATACCAAGTACAAGGGGTAGTCTTCCTACCGGTCAGTATGTTTCTTACTAGTCGGTTCTGGGTGTTTCTATGTATAATGTGAATGTATTTACAAAAACAAAATATATAAGTAGTATATCAGTCATGTAGTTCCCATAACACAAGCTCTGCTTACTTTGGGGCTAGATGATGCCCCATACGTCAAAATATAAGGCAAGTGCCATTTTGCATAGTAGTATACATTCCACGTGAACGGCTGTAAACTCATCAATGGAACACTAACCGATGAAAATTACCTTCGAATTTTTGTTTTAGGGTCTCACGATGTATTTCTTTACCGTTTTGGGCATATGGACCTTCCTTTTATAAATTAAAAGTTACAACAGAAAGCTACGAAGCGAATTGTACAAAAAACAAATCGCAAGTGTCGAAAAATGTACCCATGTTATTGTTTAGGCTGCGGTATCGGACTTCTCTTTTGCACAGTTATTTAGAAATGAAAGGGATGCATAACGGCTATAATTCTGTAAGTGTTGAGTTACCTTTGGTCGGTAGAATACGTTCTGCACGCTCAACATTGACACGATAGTGAGGATTTCATCGGAGCATTGCAGCGCCACCGACATTATGAGTATCTTCGAGAGGTTGGGCTCCAAAGGGAATTCCGCCATCTGGAATACATATGAAATTAATTAAAGATAACACTTTAATCTTTACACAAAATATTGAAAATTATTCTTAAGCCTGAATTCATACTCGGGGTTTGAACAGTCCCTCAAAATTCATCATTCAGCATTCGCCTTATGGAGGGGTGAATAAAGGTTGAATTCGCACTTGAATGTTTACTTAGCGCCTGAACAGTCCCCTAGGGGAGCCCCTATTTGACTATGAATTCGGGCCTTAGAGATTTGGATGAGATTCACAGGATAGGAGTTTTGAGGACGAAAAACTATCTAGGTTGTTTCCCCTCTATCTTTTTAATTGTGAGTCCTAGAATTATGAGAAAGTGTAACGAGTAGCATTCAATAGGAACTGCCAACGAAAAACTACATATAGAACATAGAACCTCCTACTTTTTTGACGTCGGTTAATTAGTTTAAGCACAAATATTATACTCTCCCAGCTGACCCCGCTCGTCGAAGATGTACAATTTCTGGAAATGACTCGTAGAAGCTCCATTCTTTCCAACATATTGCTATCTCATAGCGTGGTTAATGTTTCTAGTCTGTACTAGATGGTGGTAGAACACGTCGCCGAGATGCTATGTTGGGGTCCCGAAGTTGCCTCATAACTTCTACGCGTAATTTCCGGTAACTCCTTTTCTTTATACCATTTTGCGTGGTATAAAAGCGCGGTACACGACCCGTGAAGACACAATACAAACTTTAAATGCGAACTAATCGGAGTATTTCGGAAACGATACCCAATGATTAGTGAAATGTCTATTGTGCGATAGTGTTTTAGGCTATACAGTGTTTTAATCTTTTATTCTTTTTATTCTTTATTGTACACACAGATAATACAGACAAAAGACTTACATATAGGACATGTACAAAGGCGAGCTTAACCCCAACAAGAGTTTTCTTCCAGCAAACCTTTGAGGATAGGGACAGCTGATAAATAGCGGTGGGTACGTGTACACAAACGGGAAAAATATACAATAATAGCACACATTTTCATATAATATAATACATAAATAGGTACATAGTATAAATATATATATAACTCAAATTATACATACATACAATATATACATATTAAATATTCACAATAATGCATTTTAGTGCTAAATGTGTATTTTTTTTGTGCTGTTTGTTTTGGTTTAGATTTTATGCGTGATAAAGTTAATTTGGTGTACAATTTGAGTTAATATTTCATCGAGAACCCTAACTCGTAAAGTGATATAAGTTACCCTGCGGCCAAGCCTCGTGAGCAGTCCCTCGGAGTCGAGGGCGGAGAGCGAGTGCAGCTGCTCGAGCGCCATGATGAGAGACTCCACGGGCGGCGCGTCCATGAAGTCGAAGTGGAGCAGGTCGTTGATGCCCATCGTCTTCAACTGCAACACCTGCGACACATATCGTACACCTTTATAATCATCATAATAAAGTTTATTTTACACCAATCCGTATTTTGTTAATAAACAATGATCCTACAACTAATTTAAACGTGAACGTTTGTGAGGATGTTTTTTACTCTTCCACGCAAAAACTACTGAACGTATTTTGATGAAACTTTACAGTACTATAGCTTATACATCAGACTAACACATAGGCTACTTTTTATCCGGGTGCCACGTGGGCGAAGCCGTGGGCAGAAGCTAGTATACAATAATCCTACTACTATTATAAACGCGAAAGTTTGTGAGGATAGATGTTTGTTACTCTTTCATGTTTGTTACTTTTTCATCTTTCACTTCTGAACGTATTTTGATAAAACTTTACAGTAATATAGCTTATATATTAGAATATATATATTCCCTTAGACAGGGTTCATGTGAGATACCTACCTAAAAACACCACCTATGTACCTACCATGTGAAAGCAATAAATGTATTGAGTATCGAGTATTGAGAATAACACATAAACTACTTTTTATCCAGGTACTACGCGGGCAAAGCCGTGGGTAAAAGCTAGTCACTTATAAAATACACATTAAACTATTTTGAGAGTAGGCGAGAGATCGACTTGAGCACTACCAGCCAGTGTCTGATGTAGCTGGAGTATATATTTACTGCAACAATGGTCAGTAGGCTCAAAGTCAAAGTCAAAGTCAAAGTCAGCGCCTCCACGCATGCGACTCATCAGGGATGCAGTTTTTTGGCGCATGATTGAAAAGAAGTCATCACTTCGTGCGTTAGACAACAATCACTTTCTGTTGGCGTTAACGCCTGACCTCACGCACGCTTAGTTTTCCTATTACGCTAAAGCAAATGCATCAAGGAAGAACTTGGCAGTAGTTGAGATGTCATATGACTGTTGCCAAGATTTTCCTTGATATATTTGCGTCAGCGTGAAAGGAAAAGTAAGCGTGAGGTATTTGTCTAGATCATTCAATAATTAATAAAAATTTTGTTGAATTATACATTTTTTTTTCTCTAACTCCCTCGGTATTCCCTGTGTTTGCAAGAGTTAGTAATTTGTACATTTCTTTACACTTACATAGTTTTTATATTTCTGTTTTTCTTTTTAAGATCTAATGTTATTTATCTACAAAAATGAGATAATTATCTATCTATTTTTCTTGTGTAAAAAGAAAGCATACACGAAAAATAGCTTAGGATCTGAATTTGTGGTACAGCCCACCATGGCAAAGCTGTTAGGTGAACGCAGAGTCTAGTTACCTCATCATATTAATTATATACTTAATTAATAAGTAATAGGTTAGGATGGTATGTGCATGTCATGTAATAGAATGTCACATTACGAGAAGAGTGTTAAATATTAATGTGGATGGAAATAAAAGCAGAGGTAGGCTTAAAAAAAGATGGATTGTGTAAAGGATGACATGGTTAAGAAAGGAGCGAGTACTGAGATGACGGCTGATAGAGGAAAGTGGAAGAATAAAACATGTTGTGCCGACCCCACGTAATGTGGGATAAGGACAAGAAGAGGACATGAAGATGATAACTTAATTAATAAAAGTGGTTCCAAATAAATTATTTATCTATCTTACGGTAGTGGCGAGATTGGTCCGCTGTATTTCGGGCACGGGCGTGGGCAGCATCTCGTCCCGGTAGGCGCGCTCGGTGTACAGTCGGTACGTCTTCCCCGGGCCGGTGCGGCCCGCCCTGCCGGCGCGCTGCTTCGCCGCTGCCTGGACGAACACACGGTTACTCATCAACAACTAACGGAATCAACTGATAAATACGTACAAGATCAAATGTATATAATTTCCCTTCTTATCATGAAAATAAATAATTGCCCTTACAACTCGTTCGTGGTCGCAGCATCATCTAGCCCCAAACTAAGCAGAGCTTGTATTATGGGAACTACATGACTGATATACTACTAATATACTTTTTTTATGTAAATACATACATTTAATACATAGAAAACACTCAAACCCGAGACAAATATTTTCTGATCATACAAACATTTGTCCCGCGGCGGGAATTGAACCCGCAACCTTTCGCGTCTCAGGGGGGGCCTTCGCGCCACAGAGATCGTCGAATCTCTTGCCTATATCGCTTGCCAATTGTCACTTCACTCTAATTCTAAGAGCTGTGTCGGTGACTATAGTTCTTTTACAAATTTTATTATGTAGTAAAACTACGGACATAGCTGTTTTGTTAGAGTGCGACCTTGAACTCATCAAACCAAATCATCCATCCAACCTTGTCTGCTCAAACATTTCTGAAGTACTTTAAAAAACGCAGATGCCGTAGCTGTAACATACGGCATGTTACAGCTACGGCATCATGTATGATGTCCATAATAAGTGACCAAAACCCATGGTGTCTAGACAAATATCACTTTCTGTTGGCGTTAACGCCTGCGGAAGAATTGAATTGTATGAGAATGACATTAGCTGTGTAAATGTCACGTGACAGCTGGCAAGTTTAACCTTGACAAATTTGCGTTAGCGTGAAAGGAAAAGTAAGCGTGAGGTATTTGTCTAGACACCCTGGTGTGTGAACAGTAATATCTACGAAATATCTGATAGTAATCAGTGATGCTCAGAACTTACCTGTGAAATAGGCGTCACAACCAACGAGTCCATACCAGTCTTCGAGTTATAAACCTTCTGCTTCACGAACCCCGGGTCCACCACATAGTATATGCCGTCAATAGTCAGCGAAGTTTCAGCTATATTAGTAGCTATCACGACCTTCCTCGAGCCGGGGGGCGCCGGTTCGAAGATACGCGTCTGCATCTCCGAAGGCAAAGCCGAATAAACCGGTAGAATGATCAGCTCGGGTACATCAGGCCCTAAGCTCTTCATTCGCTCGTACAGGATCTCACATGCCGTATCGATTTCTTCCTGCCCAGTCAAGAACAGCAGAATGTCACCGGGCGGTTCCCTCAAATGTATCTGCATAACGGTGATCAAGGAGGCGTCGAGGTAGTCCGTTTCCGGTTCCTTGGTGTACAGAACCTCGACGGGGAACGTACGCCCCGGTATAGTGAAGATGGGTGCTTCGAAGAAGTACTGCGAGAACTTGACGGCGTCCAAGGTAGCGGAGGTGACGATCAGTTTGAGCTCCGGTCGCTTCTGCACGGCTTGCTTGAGCAGGCCGAACAGTACGTCTGTGTGGATGGTGCGCTCGTGAGCCTCGTCCAACATTATCACGGAGTAGGTTTTGAGGTCGAGGTCCATCAGGCATTCGCGGAGCAACATACCGTCCGTCATGTACCTGAGGAATGGCAATGACACATTATTCAATTTGTAAGAAGCATACGCATATATAATCCTACGAAAGTTTGTGAGGATGGATGTTTGTTACTCTTTCACGAAAAAACTACTGAACAGATTTTGATAAAACTTTACAGTAATATAGCTTATACATCTGAACAACACATAGGCTGCTTCTTATCCGGGTACCACGCGGGCGAAGCCGTGGGCAGAGGCTAGTAGGTTATAAAGTCGCGTTTGAATGTTAGTTTTAACCGTTTGGAGAAAGCATAACTCTTTAAGATGCGTCATGGTAACCTATTATATCGTGACATGAGCCAATTTTATATACTTAGACCATATCAGTCAACTTCCTGAAACTCTCAAATAGCCCATGATACACTAAAGTGGTTCGTAAGTCATATAACAAATAAATAAATAAATAATGCTGGTCACACAGCATCATCTAGCCCCAAACTAAGCAGAGTTTGTATTATGGGAACTAAATGACTGATATACTACTTATATACTTTTTTTTGTAAATACATAGAAAACACCCAGACCCGAGACAAACATTTGTCCCGAGGCGGGAATCGAACCCGCAACCTTCTGCGTCTCAGGTGGGCCTTCGCCCACTGCGCCACAGAGGTCGTACATTAATCAATAAAAGGCAAATAAAATGTGGGACCAGAAGTTTTGAAACCGGAATACCAAATGAGCTGAGACACATGAAAATGAACAAGAATTTCAGGATTAGTGCGACCGGTTTTTCACTCACTTGATAACAGTTTCCGGACTAGTGCAATCTTCGAAACGGATAGTATAACCAACTTCTTGGCCCAGCCTGCAGCCGAACTCCTCAGCCACTCGTTTAGCGACCGACATGGCGGCCACCCTCCTCGGCTGCGTGCAAGCAATCTTCCCTCTGGCTGTGAGACCGCACTCTGCTAGGTACTGGGTGATTTGAGTCGTCTTCCCGGAGCCCGTCTCGCCGATCACTATGAGTATTTGGTTGTCGGCTACAGCCTGTGGAGAGTAAACATATATGTAAGAGATGATATTACACTCTTATCCAAAGTTTGTCTGGAAGAGATCGCTTCTAAGCGATAAGACCGCCCCGTGTGCTTTAATTCAATTTAATACTTTTTAGTTCAGACAGATATTACAATTTTGGTTGTTGTTACAGCCTGTGGACAGAACACAGTATGCCAAGATATGATACAACATTCTTAAAATCCTCTCCATCCAAATGTTGTCTGTAAGAGATCGCTTCTTTAAGACCGCCCATTGTACTTTAATTCAGTTCAATCCAATATTTTTTATTTCTGACTGATATGACAATCAAACAGAAATAATAAGAAAAAGATTTGATTCACGGTGTACCTAAAGTATATAATTAATTAATTAATTCAAAAGTTAGTTGCAACTTTTAAACATGCATTCATAAAGGCGGTTTGTAAACCTTTTCTCTAATATTTGAAATATGCTAATCAGAGAAAGGCACAAAAATAGGTTCTTAAATACTATACGGACGATATTAACCCCCGTATTCTAAGTCATCATCTCGAGATTTAACTCGACTCAACGTCGAATCGTATTTTGGTATGTTTAGTTGCCAAAATTTCCTTAACTCGAATCCCCTTTACAGATTTCCTCAACTGAGTGAAACAATCCAACGGTTCCTTACGATCTACCTCGAGCATTCCTCGAAGTGACATTTTGCTTCCATTTTGTTGTGTTTTTCATCAAACATAACCGATGGATAGTGACGAAATTACTCCACTCCAATTCGAGTACACTCGAATCATCCTTATTTGAGTTTTGTAAGGATACTCGAAAAATTCAACTGAAAATACCAAACATGAGGAAGTTTTGGAGTAAACCTCAAAGCGCCCTTCTCCACTCCAAGTCGAGTCGACTTGGAGTGGAGGAATATTTGAAGAAATGTCTACGAATACAGGGGTTAGACTTTAGAACTCTGCAACAGACGAACAAACAAACAAAATCTTAGGTCAAACGCATATACAGGCTCCTGTCATCGCGGGTAAAAATGAGCGTACCTTAGTCAGTTCATCCCTGAGCTTGTAAATGGGCAGCGACTGCCTCTGCTCCAGGAGCGAGAGGTTCGTCTTCTTGCCGAAGGAGGACTTCTTCCCGCCGATGACGTGCTTCTTCCACTCCGGCAGGTCCTGCGGCGGCATGCCGGTGCCGCGCATGTTGGCCGCCAGCGCGCGACCGTCGTCCGGCAACGGATCTATCCAGTTCTTGTTCAAACCTACAACAACAACAGACTTACACTTACATACATAGTACGTTAGCAGTAGAGTTAGCAAACAAGGCAACTGTTTTGTCGGAAAGAAAATACAAAAACTATTGCTGCCCGTTGTGAAAGGGAGAGAGATCTTCTTATCTAACAAAACAGTTGTCCCAAAAACTATCGTGAATTTGATTATTCATATTGTAAGAACGGGAATTTTCATGTACCGCACTAGACGCGGAGGGATAGATAGATAGATAGATAAACTCTTTATTGCACACCAAAGCAAAATACAAAAAGACACAGGAATTCACAATAATATAAGGTACAATGGGCGGTCTTATCGCTAAAAGCGATCTCTTCCAGACAACCTTTGGATGGAGAGGAGAGCGTCGTGATCGCTCATCCTGATGAAGAATCTCGGAATGAGTCGAAACTTAGTGCCTTCACTGTTAGTGCGGTACGTGAAAATTCCCGTTTCAACAATATGCATAAAACAGTTGTATTTTAGACTGAGGTAGAAAATATTAATGAATTATCTATTTTAGCGATTAGCGATGACGCTAATAAAAAAGTGGCTATGGGAAAGAGACTCATTTGCCTGGCTCACTTACAACTTCTTAAACTTATCGAGCAAAGTTTATCAAGAAATGTCCTCCTTTTATTCACTTTATTAGACCTTCCGGAAAGACTAAGATAAAGACTAGAATATGTATTTATTATTTTATTATTTTAATTGAGCAATTATAGGCAAAGGTAAATTTAGTCAAGTACTACTTGAATATAGTTAGTACTATACAGGAACTGCATTTGCTTGTCCAGACTGTAGATAAACCAAATTTACCCGGTTATGATCTTTGAATTAGGACGTTAAGGCAAATACTTTTATTTAATACGACAGGTTACAGGAAATGTGATCCACGAATGCCCCTTAGGCTCAAAGGAAACATTTACAAAACGATCATAAGACCTGTCGTATTGTATGGATCGGAGTGTTGGGCAACCAAAGGGATTGATGAAAGAAGAGTGCACGCAGCTGAGATGCGAATGTTGAGATGGATGTGTGGAGTTACGAGAATGGACAAAATAAGGAATGAGTATATCAGGGGAAGTTTGAAAGTAGCACCCGTGACGGAAAAGTTGAGGAGTAATAGGTTAGGATGGTATGGGCATGTCATGAGGAGGGAAGAATGTCACATTACGAGAAGAGTGTAAAATATGAATGTGGATGGAAATAAAAGCAGAGGTAGGCCAAAGAAAAGATGGATGGATTGTGTGAAGAATTACATGATTAAGAAAGGAGTGAGTATTGAGATGACGGCTGATAGAGGAGAGTGGAAGAAGAAAACATGTTGTGCCGACCCCACGTAATGTGGGATAAGGACAAGAAGATGATGAAGGAAAATACTTTTACCTCAGTAAATCCTTCAAGTATCTAATACTGAACTAGAAAACTCAACTAGGAGACATCATTTAATCATTATAGAAGGCTAGCATTTATAACATTTATCTGGATTCGACGCTAACTTTCCCGAATAAAGTTCTACCTTCGCGAACCTTCTTTTACCCTGGACGGAATCCCAACATTTCCTAACCTTACCATTATAAAATCCAGGGGGTTCCACGAAATCAAGATATATTAAACCACTTACCCCGTAATCCGAAAGAATATCAAACCTTACGAATCCACCAACAGGCGTATGAATCTGTAAACACTTTTATGGTTCGTTTAATTTCAGAAGGAACTGCATATTTAATTTCCCATGAACACTTTGTTGGACTAAAGGACCAAACATAGATATACATACATCTCATCACACAATGTAATACGATTTAAAGGGATTCGTCGGGAATCTAACCAAATTTCACTACATACTTTAGCTAGCACAAAACAGATTATTGATTAGAATCTACAATGCTATTAATTTTACTTCCCTAAACCACTAATGATGAAAAATATTTTTTATATTTTTCAAAATGATTTGATTTGTTCCAAAGATTTGTGTAATAAATTCACCAAGAACCTTCTTTTAGAACAAGGAGTTCGCTGTTCAATGAAATACGTTTTTATTAAATGAATTTAAAAAAAACAGCCCCAAAGACATTTTCCCTTAATGTGAACGTGACGAACCCTGGTATAGAGTACACCCTGGATCGTTACAATCAACCCTAAAATTTTACACAGGTGCCTACTTGGTAACTAAACTGATTTTTTTTTAATTAAGAGAAAAATGAACACAAATATCCCTAGAAGAATGCATCTTGCAAAATGAATAGTGTAATCTGTGATTATTTAAAAATAATTATTGTAAAACCGAACCTCACCACGGAGGTGTGATTCGTCACAATTTAACTGTCAACTGCATTGTTTAGGATCATTAACACACATGTGTCGGATGAAGGGTCGATAAGCTTTTTCAGAGTATCATTTTTATCAGTAAAGGTTGGGACTGAAGAATCAAAAACATATACTCACCTGTGGGTACACTCTCCATCTCTGCTTCTCTTTGTATCATTTTCTGTTCTCTTCTTTCCTTGGCGAGCGCGGATTGCATCATAGCGGCTTGAGCTAGCGACCCGTCCGGGTTCTTTACAATCCTAAAAACATTTAAGATAATTGTTATTATTGACTCTAGTGATATAAAAAGTGCGTGAAAAGTAATGAATTCTAAGTAACGAAAGTACTTAGAGCAAATAGGGGAGAACGATGGAATTGGCATAATAAATAAATAAATAAATAATGCTGGACAATCCACACAGCATCATCTAGCCCCAAGCTAAGCAGAGCTTGTGTTATGGGTACTAGATGACTGATATACTTAATACAATACATTACATAGATAGATTTTTTTTTTATTATACATAGAAAAATACCCAGAACACCCGGAACAAATATTTGCAGATCGTACAAACATTTGTCCCAGGGCGGGAATCGAACCCGCAACCTCCTGTGTCGCAGGCGGACCTTCGCCCACCGCGCCACATCGGTCGTCACGGTCGATAATCGACAAAAGTTCCAAAAAAGAACAGGATAAAAACTAAAAAGAAATCATTACTTTAATGATTGCACATATTAACGTGTCACACATCAGCGTGCTATTGTGGCAAAGTCATCATCATCATCATCAGCCTATATTAGTCCACTGCTGGACATAGGCCTCCCCTAATGAGCGCCATAGCGCCCTGTCTTCAGCTTGTCGCATCCAGCATCTGCCTGCAGTGTTTCGCAGATCGTCATCCCACCTGGCCGGAGGGCGTCCTACACTACGTTTGCCGAGTCGCGGTCTCCACTCAAGAACACGTTTACCCCAGCGGTTATCGCTTCTTCGCGAGATATGACCGGCCCACTGCCACTTCAGCTTGCTAATTCGTTGAGCTATATCGATAACTTTGGTTCTCTGACGGATGTATTCGTTACGAATCTTATCCTTCAGAGAGACTCCGAGCATAGCTCTTTCCATAGCTCGCTGAGCGACTTTGAACTGGTGGTCCAGCCCTATCGTGAGTATCCACGTCTCAGCCCCGTAGGTCATGACGGGTAGGACGCACTGATTGAAAACTTTCGTTCTCAAACATTGCGGTATGGATGACGATCAAAGTCAAAAAAAAAAGGCAAAGTGGTGGCAAAGTCGTGCTATTCTTATTATATAAATTGTTATGTTATTCATGGACAATCAATACACATCATGAATATCTCGAATTTCCATCCGAAAGGGTGCAGCGGACAAAGTCGAGGGGAGTCAAAGTCCTCAAGTCGGCATGGACGATCTTAGGTGTGAACGATCAATCGGCATTGGCATGCACAATCAATCGGCAACGGCAAGTACGATCAATCGTTATGGACGATCAATCGGCATCGGCAAGTACGATCAATCGGCATCGGCAAGTATGATCAATCGTCATGGACGATCAATCGGCATTGGCAAGTACGATCAATCGTCATGGACGATCAATCGGCATTGGCAATTACGATCAATCGTCATCGGCAAGGACGATCAATCGGCATGGAATATCTTCGTCGACATGATGGATGTGTTACCTGACAGGCGAGAGGTCATGCAGCGCGCGGCCATGCCCCTGCAGGAAGGGCGGCTCGTCCTCGACCAGCTCTATCTCGATATCGGCCTCGCCATCCTCGTCCTTGGGCAGCAGGCCCGTCTCCTCGTCGAAATCTGGCAGCTCGCTCTTGTCTATCACGCCTGACGATATCATCTGACAAATTTATAAATTCAAGGTTATAATCGGCTACGAGGCAATGTAATTCAGAGTCTGATAGGGTTTTAATCAAACTGATAAAATTAGGGGTATAGAATTTGAGCGAGGTGTGTTGATGCTCTTGTTTGTCTCTGCTTATAGGATTTATTAACCCATAACGCAAAAAAGTCTGTTAAAAGTTCAAAGAATTTGTCTGTAAGTATCTAAAATTTGTAGGTGGGTTTCGTCACCATACATAACTAGGATGTTGCAGTGCATGATGGAATATACCACAAGTTGGAGGTTTGTGATAAAATTGTCTGCCCTATTGGTTTACCTGTTTGATCTCCCACCGCTCAGGGCTGGATATCCTGGTGACGCGCTTGCGGCTGGAGTCCTCCGGGTCGAGGTCGAGCCCGGTCTGGAGCCCCGCCAGCACTGTGGCGTTGCCGCTCGCCGACGGCCGGTCGGGATTACGCCCTTCGCGCTCCGCCTGACAAAACAAAATTCATTTTCAGCTATATAATACTATCAATTTTTTTTTTGAGTAAGTGTAATCATCTTTGCCTTATGTCTTACCTCTAAATGAGCATGTGAAGTAGGATTCAGATCTTTCCCAGTATCTTGACAAACATCTTTCATAGTCAGTGATACTTTTTGACCGGTGATTGACAAAACTTTGACCTGAAACACAATAGAGAAAATTGGTTTTAAGCCACATATACAAGAGGCAGCCTCAGGTCGAGCGGCTGCCTGTATTTCCGCGAGGATTGAATCCATATTCAGCGTAACATAATAATATCGATCATCTTCACCAAACTTTAGTACAGAGTGAGCCTTTCACTTCAACAAAGAGTACAAAAAATACAAAAATATTTATTACTGTAACTGTAAAATTTTATGTATGAACAGGGTTTGGTTAAAGAAGACAAGTTAATTATCATATTTTTTTTAAACCCCTGACGTGTTTTTAATTGTCTGTTACAACACTGTGCCCCCTAGTGACTCGTGGTGATATAAACTATCTAAGAACCATCATTGAAGTTATAAAAATCGATTTCAAATTAACGCATTTAAATATGTTATTTAGAATTGGAGAAAATGGTAACAGACAAACAACATCATAAGACAAAATCATATACAGGGTAAAAATGATTACAAATGTATGTTAAGTTGTGTACTTGGGCATGTGCCTGTGTGAGCCAAAGCATTTTGGTGCCTTTAAACAAATATTTTCCGAACTTGTCGCTTAAAAAACAATTACAGTAATGAATTCCCACGCAGGCTGGACGCGTTTGAGTGAAACGGAGGTTGGAAAACAAAAAAAATATGAGTGGACAACTACAGTACTGGCTTAACAAGACTAGGCTGTCTGTCCTAACAATCAGACAAAAAAAATATTTAAAGGTAGTTGAAGAACTTGTCGCTTATAAAAACAATTACAGTAATGGATTCCCACACAGGCTGGACGCGTTTGAATGAAACAGAGGTTAAAAAAAACAAAAAAAATATGAGTGGACAACTACAGTACTGGCTTAACAAGACTAGGCTGTCTGTCCTAACAATCAGACAAAAAAATATTTAAACATAGTTGAAGAACTTGTCGCTTAAAAAAACAATTACAGTAATGGACTCCCACGCAGGCTGGACGCGTTTGAGTGAAACAGAGGTTGGAAAACAAAAAAAATATGAGTGGACAACTACAGTACTGGCTTAACAAGACTAGGCTGTCTGTCCTAACAATCAGACAAAAAAAATATTTAAAGGTAGTTGAAGAACTTGTCGCTTATAAAAACAATTACAGTAATGGATTCCCACGCAGGCTGGACGCGTTTGAGTGAAACGGAGGTTGGAAAACAAAAAAAATATGAGTGGACAACTACAGTACTGGCTTAACAAGACTAGGCTATCTGTCCTAACAATCAGACAAAAAAAATATTTAAAGGTAGTTGAATAACTTGTCGCTTATAAAAACAATTACAGTAATGAATTCCCACGCAGGCTGGACGCGTTTGAGTGAAACGGAGGTTGGAAAACAAAAAAAATATTTGTGGACAACTACAGTACTGGCTTAACAAGACTAGGCTGTCTGTCCTAACAATCAGACAAAAAAAATATTTAAAGGTAGTTGAAGAACTTGTCGTTTATAAAAACAATTACAGTAATGGATTCCCACGCAGGCTGGACGCGTTTGAGTGATACAGAGGTTGGAAAACAAAAAAAATATGAGTGGACAACTACAGTACTGGCTTAACAAGACTAGGCTGTCTGTCCTAACAATCAGACAAAAAAAATATTTAAAGGTAGTTGAAGAACTTGTCGCTTATAAAAACAATTACAGTAATGGATTCCCACGCAGGCTGGACGCGTTTGAGTGAAACGGAGGTTGGAAAACAAAAAAAATATGAGTGGACAACTACAGTACTGGCTTAACAAGACTAGGCTGTCTGTCCTTACAATCAGACAAAAAAAATATTTAAAGGTAGTTGAAGAACTTGTCGCTTATAAAAACAATTACAGTAATGGATTCCCACGCAGGCTGGACGCGTTTGAGTGAAACGGAGGTTGGAAAACAAAAAAAATATGAGTGGACAACTACAGTACTGGCTTAACAAGACTAGGCTATCTGTCCTAACAATCAGACAAAAAAAATATTTAAAGGTAGTTGAATAACTTGTCGCTTATAAAAACAATTACAGTAATGAATTCCCACGCAGGCTGGACGCGTTTGAGTGAAACGGAGGTTGGAAAACAAAAAAAATATTTGTGGACAACTACAGTACTGGCTTAACAAGACTAGGCTGTCTGTCCTAACAATCAGACAAAAAAAATATTTAAAGGTAGTTGAAGAACTTGTCGTTTATAAAAACAATTACAGTAATGGATTCCCACGCAGGCTGGACGCGTTTGAGTGAAACAGAGGTTGGAAAAAAAAAAAATATGAGTGGACAACTACTGGCCTAACAAGACTAGGCTGTCTGTCCTAACAATCAGACAAAAAAAATATTTAAAGGTAGTTGAAATATTTACCTTAACTTTATCACCTCTATTGACAACCTCAGAAACATTAGTGACCCGTCCTTCAGCTCTCAGTTGCGAGATGTGCACTAGCCCTTCCCATTTCTTCCTCAGACCCTCAATGAGTACAAAACATCCAAATGGCACTATGTTTGCCACTCTGCCATTGAATATCTGAAAACATAATACATTATTATCTCCACAGGATTTTATAAATAATAATAATAATAATAATGCATATAAAATGAATGAATAAAATAAAATGAATCACCCAATATATCCAATAGTTTCATCATTCACCATCCACGAAAAACCGTTTTTTATATATTGTATTGTACAAAAAGGCCTCTTAGTGTTAGCTTCGGCTCCACTAATGCCTATAAAGGCTCCAGGTATAAGCCTGAGATTAAAAATAAATAATGCTGGACATTTTTCACACAGCACCATCTAGCCCCAAACTAAGCAGAACTTGTATTATGAGAACTACATGACTGATATACTACTTATATACTTTTTTTTGTTGTAAATGCATACATAATATACATAGAAAACACCCAGACCTGAGACAAATATTTGCAGATACAAAGATTTGTCCCGTGGCGGGAATTGAACCCGCAACCTTATGCGTCTCAGGCGCCACAGAGGTCGCCATGTGTTGTGGGTATCAGTTACTATTGAGTACCATGATCTACAACTTCCAGGCCCTGAATAATTATTAGCAAAACATGCAAACATTTGACCTGCAGCAACGACAAAGTCAAAATTAATTTATTCATTAAAATCACAAGGATCACTTTGAAACATTAGTTTTATCTATTGCCTGTTCCTCCGGGACCAAGCTAGGAAAGAAAGGCAAGAAAACAAGGCTGGTTATTCTTTTTAATGATTCTTTTACAAAACAATAGGTACCTGCATTTTTTTTTATAATTGGAGCATTTTCATTCCCAAGAGTTTTTATCATCTAAATAATCAGATATTTTATAGTATGCCTTTTTATAAAGTTTTTGTTTCATTACGTTTTTAAATTTGTTTATTATCAATTTTTGTATATCTCTTGGGAGTTTGTTATAAAAGCGTACACCATGCCCTTTAAACGATTTACTAACTTATGGAGCCTACAAGTGGCAACAGCGAGTTTATCTTTATTTCTGGTATTAATATTGTGATTATCACTTTTTTCTTAAACAAATTAATATTTGTGTGAACTACAGATTTTCATAGATGTATTGACAAGGGAATGTCATTTTATTTATTGCTTTAAACTTTTGGCGAAGCAGGAATAGAACCCACATATCTTACATCTCAGCCTGCTACTCGTCCACTGTGGTTATCATAGAGAAATAACTTCAGACCATGACGGACCGTGGGTTCCCCCACATACCTACTTGCATTTTGAAAATATAATAAGTAAGATAGTTATTCATACCTTTCCTGGCTCTGGGTCATCTTTAAGTTCTACTTCTGGACTCTTCTTTCTGTTCCTCTTCCCATAATTCCCATAATTTCTCTTTTCATCTTTATCTCCGTAACTCTTTTCATCTTTATCTCCATACCTTTTTTCATCTTTATAACTGTACCTTTTTTCATCTTTATCTCCATACCTTTTTTCATGTCTATCACCATATTTCTTGTCATCCCTATCACCATATCTCTTGTCATCTCTATCACGGTCTCCATATCTGTTCTTTTCATACCTATCCCTGGAATGTGAGCGTCTACCATGTGACCTGGACCTCCGCCTGTCCCGAGACTTGGACCTTCTTTGTCTATCTCGAGATCTGGACCTCTTTTGTCTATCACTGGATCGATGTCTATTGCGACTCCTAGATCTATTTTTCCTGTCTCTGCTTCGGCTTCTATGGTTTCTATTTTTACTGCGACTCCTATGCCGACTCCTGCTACGTTTACTTTTTCTATCTCTTGAGTTATCTCTTTCATCCTTAAAACTATCTATCTTTTTATTTCCACAATCTTTACGATCTTTGCTGTGACTCCTTTCTCTCTTTTTTACTTCATCCTTTTTAGGTGATTCCTTTTTACTGCCAATAAATGATGGAGCTAAGGCTTCTAGCTCTGCCATAGCTTGGTTGACGATGTTATCCTTCGATATTGGTTTCTTTTCCTCTTTGAACATATCCTTAGCTGTAACCCTCTTCTTAATATCAGGTTCTTCATCGCTGCTACCTTCATCCGACGAGAATATAGGAGGCTTCTCATTAGGTATGGCCAGACCAGGAAATTTGTTTGCCAAAGGATTTGATGATTCTCGGTCTTTGTCACTTTTGTCATTTTCCGTGTTGGCTGGCTTCATGTGCTGTATGATACGCAGTAAATTAGTCATAAATGAGTCTGAGAATTCTGCTCCATTGTCGATGAGAGCTTTTTTGAATGCATCAGCTGTAGGGTTCTTGTCGGCTATGTCTATGATGAATTCAGCTGAAAAATAAGGAAATAACCACAAATATTATTGTAAATTAGACACGGAAACACATAAAAGTCGTATTATTTGCTGAATAAATAGTGGTAAGTAAGCAAGAGTAGGTAGGGTCAAAGCCAAGAATTTATTGGGTAACTTACCTAAATCTTTATCATTTAATCCCAAGTGGTTGTCTAATTCCGTGCATACTTTGGATACAAGCGAAAGATGCTCTAATTTTGCTACTTCGTCCATTTTTGATTGAACTAAAATAAGAAAATTATGAAATACCTAATCAAACAACAATAACATAGCATGCTTTGCTTTGATTTAGTACACAGCAGCGTTGTCTCTTACAAGTCTGTGGTAGCGTTATACTCTTTGAGCAAAAAAAAAATAATCTATGCTCTTTGAGTTCCAAGGTGAGATTCTGACCTTACTCAGTACCACAGATTAAAAAAAATCTCAGTACTATAATTTTAGCACTTTTGTCTCTAGGTCTAGAGGAAAATTGCTATAATGAGTCAATTTTGACTCATTTTCTATTCGCTCCTAACAGAAAATTGGCGCTTTATCGAAATAGTTATGTCCAGCATTATTATAAATAATGCTGGACAATAATGCTAAAAAGCATTTTTTATTATTTGATAGACAGCAATGCTCATATAAGAGAAGAAAATATTTGGTTAATCATTAAAATAAAATAGACTACGCAGTGTATTAAGGTAAAAGTACATAATCTAGAAAGTACGATCTCAGTTTAGCACAGCTTAGCGCTGCTCTACGGTGGCAGAAGAGGTGGTCAGAAGCAGCGCTGGTTTTCAGACACGGCCTAAAATGGATGATTATTTTTTGGTTTTTCCAATTTTTATCTTTACTTAAACCATCCGATCAATCTCTTAATTTAATAATAACAATTCTTTCATATAATCACACCTCCTACTCGAACGGCCGTGGCAGTAACGATGGTCGTCGACGTAATTATCATAAACGAAACGAAACCGTTAATTTTAGCTTATTAACTAGTTTAGCGACTAGTTTAATTCATCGACTAGCCGATGTTTCAACTTCGTTATATTGACGAACTATCTAAACTTCGCGACGATGTCTACCTAGTTGATAGTATCTATCGGGTAATTATCTGACGTAGCTCGACCGTAACTTAAAGACTAGGTAGGTAATCTTATTACCATGTTTCTTTGAAATTTAATAAATTTCGAAGAAATGTGCCGTAAAACTTCTTTTTTACTTTTTAGAGGAAAAATACTAACATTTTGTTCAAATACAGATCAAACAGCTAGCTATCTAAAGACCGTTGCAAACGATTTATAGATAGTTAGGTAATTTAATTTATTTCTCAATTTAATTCTCAGAATAAATAAAATATAGGTATAATATAATATAAGTATCTATTTATTTGCAATAAAAAACTTCACTTCATACTTTTCCAATTTCATTATAAACTCGTCTATGGACGTGTCGACGCATCGTCTCGTCGCGTCAGTTTAGCCATCTACGATTTCAACTAGTTGTGAATCGTCGATGCCTTCGCGCATCGTTTCGTCGCGTTGACCGTCGATATGAACGTTGTGGAATCTCAGTTTAGCCGTCTACGATTTGAACTAGTTGAATGAGTGATAGTGAACCGTCGATACGTAGATTCAACGTAAACGGTTGATTCTACTAGTTAGTTTATTCAACGCCCATCGCTACCTGGCAGCACTATTATACCTAATATCTGTGTGACTTAAGTGCCAGATCAAAAAGTGACAGAAATAAGGAAAAAAAAAGAAGGACATGGCGCAGAACTTGAATCCAAGCCAAAACAATTAAGAAAAAAAATATCTGGCTCAATCTCCAAAACAAAAAAAATCTATGTCTCAGTGGAGAAGTCCATCTTTAAGTAATAATTTTGAATAGGAGTTTTTTTTGTTGGATAGTTTGGCTTGTTAGCTACCTTGGGCACTCAGAATTATTTATCTAACGTTATTGTAAATATATTTAAAAAAATCCGAAACCTTGAAAACTTGATTGCTCTGGGCTGTCCCAACTCCAGTTTGATTCAGAAAACCGTTCGTAACTTTTTTGTGTTGAAATTACGATATTTTATTTATTTATCTAACATTACAAAAGGTTTATTTGTATGGAATTAAATTAGATTATAACAATAAATGAATAGTTTCGCTTTAATTCGAAAAATAAGTTGTGTCCCCGCGTTTTTGTTCATCGCTTTGGACCAACATGAATCCGTGTTCACATTCCTAGCTGAACGCTTTATCCAATCAGTTTTCGCAATGCGCGCTGTCATCAGCTGTGCTCTGTCTACCGATGGGAACGGGCATGTTCTGCTTTGCCGTGGTGCCGAGATAAAGAGGTAAATAATTGATTACTCTGGCTTTGGATTTGTAAATGTTTGATTGCTATGGTACATTTTTCTGATTTGTTATTAATTTTGTTTATGTTTCAATTAAATAATAAGAACAGTTTTAGGGATATATTTGTTGTGTATAAATTATAGCTTTCTATTGTTTTGCATCTCTGCAGAATCATTGAATTAGTTACTTTTTTAAATTTTATGATAAAAAGGAAGCATTTTT
This sequence comes from Perizoma flavofasciatum, assembly GCA_958496245.1. Classification (NCBI taxonomy): domain Eukaryota; kingdom Metazoa; phylum Arthropoda; class Insecta; order Lepidoptera; family Geometridae; genus Perizoma; species Perizoma flavofasciatum. The sequence goes on along the minus strand of OY292425.1, from coordinate 1,710,010 downwards.
TATACCTTAAAGGATTAAAATATTACAAAGTGCAGATGCCCACCTTATGTAGTGCTTCTGACTATGCTCTTAGACCATCATCGAAGATCTTGAAGATTTGAGATGATGTCCTGCTTGTCTTACGTGTCGAGCTATTTAAGACCATTAAGGCGTATAAAAAAACCGCGCGACTTTTTTTCAGTTTCAAAAGTTTAAAAAAATAACTACACAATTGTTATAAAGTTGTAGAAATAATGCTCCAAAAAAAAAGACAACAAAGCAAGAGCGAAAGAAGTTGGCTGAGCAACGCAGAATGGCTAAAATAAGCTTCTTGCAGCTTCCAGACCTCTATGCTCAGTGGCTGATAAAATCTAGGAAAACCTACCAGAAGAAAAAAAAGTTTTGATAGTGTTTTTTAGTAATTTTTATACTTAACCTAAGTAAAATAACGGTATCCAAATAACAAATTAGGATGATAGTATATAATGTAGCGTGTGATTTAGATAAAAGTGTTTAGATGGCCTAATTGCCCTAAGCTGATGTGGTTTGACTATTTTACAATAAAAAATGTAACTGATTTATAGTGTTTTTCTAATAAAAATCACCCTTTTGTTGATGACTCTGGCATCAATATTGATCGCTCTGGTCTCGAAATTTTCACACCCAAATATTTCGAAAACTGGTTAAGAAAATTAGGGGCCATTATCAAAATAGATTTATTTAGACACTTCCTTTTCGAAATAAAAATACAGAACAGCAATAATAACAATATTTAAAAAGCACCAGAGCGATCAACCAAATACGCTGATTTTGAAGATTGATCCATCTGTGCTTTTATGTCGTATCCCTATCCTATTCTACTACTATTATAAACGCGAAAGTTTGTGAGGATTGATTTTTGTTACTCTTTTACGCATAAACTACTGAACTGATTTTGATGACCAGCTCAGAATAACATATGGACTACTTATTATCCAGGTACCACGCGTGCGAAGCCGTGGGCATAAGCTAGTCATACGTAGTTAAAAAAAAATTTTGTCGTGCGGCTAGGATTTACTAAAATACATGCCATGCCATTCTATGTTCTTTTGCTTGGCAACAAGTCATTCACACTACATTACATGTACACTAAAGTGAGTGAATGTTGGCCCAAGTGTCGGAAAGGAACTTGGCTCATAGCTGCAAGAGAGACATTAGGCCGAAGCTTCTAGGCAAGCTGGGGTAAATAATGTCGGTCACAGGCCCATGGCCCATACCCACAGCTCCAAAAAGAAAGCAGAGATAGAGAAAGACCTGACGTAGACATAACAACCCGATCAAAAAGTGACAGCCTTCAATTTATTTATCTAACCTCAATTCATAAATTATATCTTTGGAAAAGGTACTGTTTATTCAATACTTTGCTTTCGTTTTCTGCAACAAATCTTATACGATACGTTTTCAATCCAAAGATATCAAGTGCTATTCAAATTGAAAGTTTATTTTGTGTGCTGTTCAAATCATCTCGTACTCATGGAAAACAATACCGATAATTCCGAACAAAACAACTATCCCCTATCAGTGCAAGAGGTAGACGTAGATTTTTTGCCGATTGTGTACGAAATTATCCGGAGGTATTATTAGCAGGATTTATTTTTAGCTTTTCATTTTGACGACACATACGCTCGTTTGATTATTACGTCGTTATCTTGTTCTAGTGTCGAGAAGGACTTTCATGAGACATCTGCTAAAGCTAGAGAGTCGCAAGAGTGCAGTCTGAAAGTCCTCGAGCTGCAAAAGAAATTGGAGATAGCTCGGACTCAGGTATGTTTTCGGAACCATTGAGTGTTTAAACTTTTCCTGTAAATTAATCAAAATATCTTATGGGAGCAATATCATGATTGAATTTTTCAGATAAAGCGATTACCAGGAATTGAGTTTAACAAGCAGGATCAAATCAAACAGTTTGAGATACTGAGAACTCAGCTGAGGCTGAAGCGTGAGCTATTACAGAAGTACCGTAATATGTGCTCATTTGAAACATCATTCAAGTGATAGTTGCAATGCCTCTCCGTGCCCTGTTCCGATACCTGGCTAATAATGAGCACCTCGTGCAAAGGCTTGCCGAGTCGTACCCGGTGAGGAGAGCTGCCCAGCTTGCAATCTCAGTCTTTTACAGAGGAAAGGAGAAACTACAAGATATTGATCCTCAAAAAGTTAACAGACTTGTTTCATTTCTGAGGAAATTCAGGCAAAACATGAAAGAAGGCATTGAAGATGCCAAAAGACAGTTGAAAAAGTAATAAATAGATAAATAAATTAATAGCTTAATAGTTTATATACATAGTAGAATTTTTAAATAAAAATTGGCTTAGTTTTGAGCTAGTTTTTTTTTATTTTGAAAAATCAAATCAATAAAAATATTCATTTTCTTAAACTATGTCGATCACATTCTTGGTAAATATCAAATACTGAAAATATTGATATGGAGAATAATTGCAGCTAGCCTCACTAATTTTATTGGATTGAAATAGCCAAACAAACAAATTAAAAGTGGTTCTTTCACTTAGGAAAATATAAAATTACTTCCATAGTATGTCCAAACTAGCTTTTAGCAGGTAATGGCCACAGAATGACTTCCTAAATACAAACATTAGTTCCAAATATATTTTTAAATAGGTATGTTCTCATACCCGCATTCCCATTCCCACTCATAAGATTTTTCCAGTTGTTCATATTGTAAAAACGGGAATTTTCACGTACTGCACTATCGGTGAAGGAACCGACTAAGTTTCGACTCATTCCGAGAGTCTTCATCAGGGTGAGTGGTTGCGACTTTCTCCTTCCGCGTCGCGCCGTGCACCCAGTTGCTTTGACAAAAACTTATATTTTTTTTGTATTACCATTACACATAGAATTCAACTAGACATAACTAAATGAGAAACATCAAAAACGGCCAATATACAGCTATGAGAATAAAGTCAAAAATATTTAACCTCAGTACCAAATAGAGTACACATACAAATATGAGGTAAAGTGTAATTCTACTTACGACTAGTAATAGGCGTAACACTCAAATTGTACTTCTCTTAAACCTAGCTGCTGCAGTGTGTCAAATTTATGTAACATAAGTGGGCAGTTCGATACAATTTATGTGTGTCAATGATTCTAAATCGTCAATGTACTCAGTGTACAGAATGAGGCATACAGTGGCGCACGCATGAATATAGCTTAGTAAATCAATTGCCCAATCATCTAAATAATCTAATGAATTTATGCACTTAATAATAATGCGATGCCAATTTGCCAAGAAACAACATGGATATATATATAGATAGTATCACCGCATCATAATTGCTTAGCATTAGGCAAGTCTAATGTTACAAGGGTTTTCTCATACTCAATAAACTATCTCACAAGAAAAATAATACTGTTACCATCAACTCATAGTCCAACTCTGATGTTTTAAGGAGCTAGGGTAAGTTTAGCATTGAGGGACAATGCACAATATTAGGACATGCCTCAGCCAACCTACTTAGTACCCCCCTCACAGATTTGCATGAAACTGTATAATGCAAAATACTGTTTTTTTTTCATTAATTTCAGAATCCAGCAGTCAGCACCTAGCTAGTAGCTATATTCACGCGTACGAAGCCTTATTACACATGTTAACTTAATTTTCAGTTAAAATCAAGTGGCCGTGCGATTTTGCGAATTTAGTGAAACTCTTGTAACATTATTGTTGATTTTCCGACGTTTTGTACCTTATTTAGAAGCAGTTCCGCCCCGCTATTTTGTTGTCTATACAAACTATTACCTATTACTATACCATTGCACCTTCTAGGAATGGAGTTCTTCGTGCACCCTGCACATAAACCCTCTCATACCTTCTAAATGTCAGATCTCTACTTCTACGGTTTAGACTGTGCGTTGTTCGTCTGTCAGTGTATCACACAACGATTTTATACATTAAGAAAACGTCAGGCTACTTAATTTTAACTTATGTTGTTGTGCTCATAAGGAACGACCTCTAAACGGTCAAATAAAAGTTAGCAGGAGAATAGTAAAGTATGTGGTAGTCTTCGATCAACCATAGTATTAGACTCCCGATAAGCGCTTCAAAAAGGGTCAGAAAAACATAAGTCTTATTTCAGATTAGTATGTTCCAAACCTTATTATATAGAAGATTCATTTTTGAACGACAACAATGATGACAATATCAATGTATTGCTTATAACTTTGCATAGTTAATTAAACTGAATGAGGTAAAAAAAATAAGAAAGTTTATTAATAAACTTTTCTACATTTCGTAGTAAGAAATATAAATGTATAATTGTGTGCAAACATGGCCACTTGAGTGGCTTGTTTCTGAGCCTTTACCAGTACTATGGTTGATCGAAGGGTATATCCTAGTAATATCTTTAAAAAAATTCACTAGTTAACACATGTAATGCAGCCATTAGTTCTTTAGTTCTTAAAGCCTCTTAACATTTCGCAATCTACCGAATGCATGCGATAATTGCAAAGGTTTATAGACAGATCCGCCGCTGGGGAAGAAAGGTCCGCTGATGACGACCACGAACCGGACAACGACGCAGTTTAGGAAGACCCCCACCCGATGGATGGTGGTGCTGAGGATATTGAGGATCATGATAAAACTTATAATAAAATTATCCTCAATATCTTCAGCAGCACCATCCTTAAGGGTCTTTATCGCGTTTTTTTATTATTTTCCCGACGTTCTGCAACTTAGTCAATTGTCAACATAATTGTGTTGTTTCAATACACTCGAAAAACAGTGGAAACGTCGTCGTCGGGAAAATAATAAACAAGGTAAACGCGGTAAAGACACGTAAAAACTCATAATATTGAAGATGAAAAACAGATCGCGCACCAATGAGCTAGAACACTACGCGCGTTTGACGCAATGCGGCAAATTGCATAGTGTAAGGATAGAATGTATCCCGCTACTCGAGTTTCCGTGGAATAGCATGCGGTAGATTGCAGAGTGCAAGGAGAGTTTCAGTAGTAGTGTGTCGATGCGCCTAGACAGCGGCGACGGCCTGGTCGGGCGGCTTGGCGTGGCGGCGACGCGGACGACGCGCGCCCCCCGCCGCGCCCGCGCCGCCGCCCGCCGCCGCGCCGCGCTTGTCGCCCGACACCTCGAACGGAGAGTCCGCCGCGGTCACATCGTCCTCCATCTGTCGATCAACAACTTAATTACTACAACATTTGTAAAACGTCGTGTCCGGTTGTGTGTCGGGAGTGCAAATAGTGTCGTACGAGGGGGCTTGTGCAAAAATGCTTAAAGGCCTGTATTGCAGAACTAATAAAGTCAATGTAGAATTTTTCTACATATTTTTCTAAACCATCACAAAAAATGGTGTGACATTTTGGAGTAAGTAGTGCCGCGAGTTCTGCACTGTACGTACCAGCTGCTTGTCCGGCTCGGGCTGCTTGTCGGGCGGCGCGTTGTTGCGCTGCTGGTTGTGCCGCGAGTTCTGCACTGTACGTACCAGCTGCTTGTCCGGCTCGGGCTGCTTGTCGGGCGGCGCGTTGTTGCGCTGCTGGTTGTGCCGCGAGTTCTGCACTGTACGTACCAGCTGCTTGTCCGGCTCGGGCTGCTTGTCGGGCGGCGCGTTGTTGCGCTGCTGGTTGTGCCGCAAGTTCTGCACTGTACGTACCAGCTGCTTGTCCGGCTCGGGCTGCTTGTCGGGCGGCGCGTTGTTGCGCTGCTGGTTGTGCCGCGAGTTCTGCACTGTACGTACCAGCTGCTTGTCCGGCTCGGGCTGCTTGTCGGGCGGCGCGTTGTTGCGCTGCTGGTTGTGCCGCGAGTTCTGCACTGTACGTACCAGCTGCTTGTCCGGCTCGGGCTGCTTGTCGGGCGGCGCGTTGTTGCGCTGCTGGTTGTGCCGCGAGTTCTGCACTGTACGTACCAGCTGCTTGTCCGGCTCGGGCTGCTTGTCGGGCGGCGCGTTGTTGCGCTGCTGGTTGTGCCGCGAGTTCTGCACTGTACGTACCAGCTGCTTGTCCGGCTCGGGCTGCTTGTCGGGCGGCGCGTTGTTGCGCTGCTGGTTGTGCCGCGAGTTCTGCACTGTACGTACCAGCTGCTTGTCCGGCTCGGGCTGCTTGTCGGGCGGCGCGTTGTTGCGCTGCTGGTTGTGCCGCGAGTTCTGCACTGTACGTACCAGCTGCTTGTCCGGCTCGGGCTGCTTGTCGGGCGGCGCGTTGTTGCGCTGCTGGTTGTGCCGCGAGTTCTGCGCGCGCTGCGGCGGCTTCATCACCGAGAACTCTGGCCGTAAGACGTTGCCCACCGCTTTCGTCCTACCCTCGCGGAACACCTACGAAAAATGATGATGAAACTATTTATAACATAATTATCAAATCCCGACTAGATTCCGAGTAGTCCAGAATCATTAGCGCGATGTAATTTTCAGAATTGGAGGTACATAAAGTGACGAGGTACATAAAAAACATATTCTAGATTTTACCGTTGCAGTAGAAAGCCAGAAGAAAGTTTACGAACAAACGAACGATATCCTTACCATCCTCTGTCCACGCTTCAGGTATTCAGGGTGCTTGATGAATCGGAAACGAACCAGCGCTTTGTCGCCGGTGCGCAGGCAGTCGCGCGACATCTCCAGGATGGACGCTGTCTGCCGGATGCTGCCGCAGTGCACTGACCACAGGCACAAAATTTTTGAGCATAAAGGTAATAGTAGATAACTTATGTACAAATGTCAAACATTAACTGGTCTGGGTGTTTTCTATGTATAATATGTATGTATTTACAAAAAAAATATGTATATAAGTAGTATATCAGTCATGTAGTTCCCATAATACAAGCTCTGCTTAGTTTGGGGCTAGATGATGCTGTGTGAAAATGTCCAGCATTATTTATTTTATTTATTTATTTTATTAAAATCCCACATCTTGTCATGTTTGTATATTTGTACCGACACACCTTTCTGGAACGTTAGAGAGCATAAAGGGCGAATTTAGCGCGATTATAAGCATGCACGCAGCGCGCATATGCGTATATAAGTTGCGTGAAAAAGGAAACGTGATAGGCATTTGACGAACTGACGAAAGATGCAGTCGTTTCGTCGAAATTCGCGCGTTTACGGACGCAATAAAGGAGTCTCCTGTAGACCCGCGTGAGGCACGCGTGTATTCTAGCGTTCTGGGGCCTAACCATGAGCTCTTACAGCGATTCAGTTCAGGCAAACATGTCACTTTACGCTTTGCAATTGAAGACTCTATGGCATTGTTAAAGCTTTGTCATTCGCAAAGCGGGATTTGACATCTCTGCCTGAATTGAATCGCAATAAGACTTGATGGTTAGGCCTCTGTACTCGATTCCTAGTACTAACTAATTCGCGCGTAACGTTTCGCGCGAAATCAGAATGGGATTTCGCGCGAAACGGAATCAAATTTCAGGACTTACGGTGAACCGTAAGTCCTGAAATTTGCGATTGTTGAAATTTGCGGCTGTACTTTGATCGTCAGTAAGTCACGTAGCGATTTTATATACCTACTTAGATTCTAGTCATAAAACAACGTACCCATAGCCTGGTAACGTGATGATATAGTGGTGGGGTGATGCAGCACTAGTATTTCCCCTTCGAACTGCCAGCAGGCCTGGGGGTTCAGCGCGGGAGATACCATCACCATGCCTTTCCGGATTTGTGATCGCTTTATCTGTCAAATTAAATCGCAGTCAAAAACTACAGCAAGTTTAGGAATCAGTACCAGTAGTATGAACACCAAAGACGGTTTTGTAGACGGAACAGAAGACAAAAATATTTTTTGTCTCTCTCTCTTTTTATTTTGTATGAAGGAAAGGTGAAGAATGTACACAAGCTAAGCTAATTAATTACTTTATTTTTCTATTGGTTCAACTTGTAGAGTTGTAAAGTGATCATAGAGTCATACTGTTTAGAGACTGCTAAACAGCAAGCAGTCTCTACGTGAAATTCCCGCTTTAACAATATGAAATGGCTGAACAGCCGTTAGATAGTTTAGAAAAGGATTTAACCCAGTAACCTTCTTGAGTGCGAAGCTGGCAGTCTGTCCCCCGCGCACCTCGGGCACGGGCATGCGCTTGCGATGGATGCTCTTGACGGTGATCGGCTGGAAGCGGCCGAGCGGGTCCGGGCCCAGCATCAGCGTGTCGTTCAGACGGATCACGCCGGCTAGCGTGGTGCCGGACACCACGGTGCCCACACCCTGACAATCACGCGAACGTACATCAGAACAGATCACAACTTCATACAATTTCATGCCATGCTGAGCTGAAGGCCAATTCACCAATACATAAATCATACATACTTGACAAAAAAACTAACTTTTTAATCATCATCATCAACATCAGCCTATATTAGTCCACTGCTGGACATAGGCCTCCCCTAATGAGCGCCATAGCGCCCTGTCTTCAGCTTGCCGCATCCAGCATCTGGCTGCAGTCTTTCGCAGATCGTCATCCCACCTGGCCGGAGGGCGTCCTACACTACGTTTGCCGAGTCGCGGTATCCACTCAAGAACACGTTTACCCCAGCGGTTATCGGTTCTTCGCGAGATATGACCGGCCCACTGCCACTTCAGCTTGCTAATTCGTTGAGCTATGTTGATAACTTTGGTTCTCTGACGGATGTATTCGTTACGAATCCTATCCTTCAGTGAAACTCCGAGCATAGCTCTTTCCATAGCTCGCTGAGCGACTTTGAACTGGTGGACCAGCCCTATCGTGAGTGTCCACGCTCAGCTCCGTAGCCGCACTGATTGAAAACTTTTGTTTTCAAGCATTGCGGTATGGATGACGAGAAGACTCCACGTAGTTTTCCAAACGTTGCCCAGCCTAGCTGGATCCTCCTCTTGGCCTCCTTCTCGAAATTGTTTTTACCCAACTGCAGAACTTTTTAATAGTAGGGTTGAAACTCTTCTATAACATTGTATCATATTTTTATAAGTACCTAATAGGAACATACTAACAAAGAATTTAAATGAAGAGAAGAAAGCACATTGTGTGTGTGTGTGTGTGTGTGTGTACTTTATTTTACTTTTTGTTTTAGTTCTTATGTTATTTTCTTATCTTAGTTCTTAAGTCAACTAATGGTGGTGATTTGAATGAATGGCTATCTATTTATCTAACTTGTGATCTCGTCTCACGACACAGGAACCGAATGAATGAATGAATGAATGATATTTATTTGCAAGAATATAGGTACATTAATATAATTAAATGGGTATAGTCAGCTTCTCTATATTCGACATTTTGGTCGTGCAAATTTTTACATTAAGTAGGTGTATTTACCTACTTAATGTAAATTTTGCAAAATTTTACAATTAAGCTATCATATTTGATATGAGTTCTTTTATATCAAAATCCTAGCAATTAGTTACAACCCATCCTAGAAATTAGGATTAGTCAAAGTGTCCTTTATAGGTGATAACAAGCAGGTTTAGTATTGAGGTTCATTAAATTTTATGGAACACGAAAATTAAATAAAATATAAAGCCTTCTGTTCCGTAAAGATAGCAATTTCCGAACGAAACATTGTCTATCACTCCTATTTATTAAAGTACCCTGAGGTTTATTACATTTCATGGCACACGAAAATAAAATAAACAGACGTAAATAAAATATAAAAGATTCTGTTTCGTAAAGATGGCAATTTGCGAACGAAACATTATTTATCACCTCTGTTTATTAAAATTTATTTAAGTACCCTCAGTTCCTACCCAGCCATCTCTAAAAAATATTAGCCCCCCAATAGAAGAAAAAAAAACGTTATCTTTGACGTTCGCTACTGGTCGCACAAGTCGAGCCCGATATTGCTCCTTACAAAACCAATCTGTATTTTCTTCTTCCCCAGAATTTTCGACATACGTCCGGTTAACTAAAGTTTACATGTTTTATCTGATATATCCTACCGTATTAGTATTAGTAAGCTCTGGTGCTTACTACTATGAAAAACGTGGAAAGGTGTCGAATAATTTGAAATTGCCTCTGGCCACCCCCTATTTGATACCCTCACGGATCTGCATACTGAGTGGTTATGTGGTAACACTCACGGGAACGGAATATGTGTCATCAATCTGGAACTCTGCAGGCTTATCATCCTGCGAAGGCATCCTCGTCTTCAGCAGGTTCAGGAACATGGTCAGCAGGTCCAAGTGGTCGCCCGTCACGTTTGACACTTGGAAGATTGGGCATAACCTGCAAGAAAATTAAGCAAGCGTTTTTATTTAATTAATTAAACTGGTCGAAGCGACGCGTGACCAGAGAACTGGCTCTTATATGGGTCAACGCATTAGCATTGCCATTCAGCGTGGCAATGCGGCCAGTATTTTGGGAACGCTTCCGTCTGGTAGTGATCTGGATTCGTTGAGCTATCTATAGATCGTTTGCAACGGTCTTTAGATGGCTAGTTATTTCATGTATTATACTTTAAAAACAAAAAATATAGCCTCTACTTATACAGTTGGCACTATCTTATTTTAGTAACTGTATATTTTCATTGTTAATCGTTCTTCAAATTGGCGTGACTTAAGTGTTCCATCCTAAGATATAAATAAATAAACAGCCATAGTACTAGAATTCCCTGTATCGTGGATATCAGTAACTACGAGTACCGATGTACCCGCAACAGCCAGACCCGAAACAAATACATGCAAAACATGCAAACATTTGTACCGCAGCGGCAATCGAACCTGCACCTCATGTGTCATACCATACTCGTCCACCGTGCCACCGATATGAATTTAAAATACGTCTTATTAACACTGTTTTTCGCTGATTAACGGACGTTTAAGTACTAACTTTCTACGAATATCAACTTATTTTTAGCTAGTGGGTATATAATTGTTTTCGGTCACATTTAATTTTATTATTATTTATAGATATATTATGTAATATATGATGATTTCACTAAGTGTTTGGTTCCAACGGACACAACTAATGCTGGGTTGGAAGTCAGTTTGCGTCGTTGCATATCGGTAGGTATCGGGGAGTCACGTAAATAATTTTATTGCTCGTATTTAGAAATTGTTTGTGTAAATCCCGCGTGTGTATTGTCGTTGCACAATATTATAATATTTTGCAACGTTTGCAAATAATGTTTTTTCTTTTTTCTTTCTTATTCGCGAGACTACCGTCGGTGGTCGCGGCCGGTGCTCACGATGAAGAACTACTAAATTAGATAGATAGATGATCTGAAATCTATCTTGAAAATACTTTATTGTACACCAAATAACACATCAGCTTAGTTAAGTACTATCAACTTTAACAATGTTGTACAATGGGCGGTCTTATCGCTAAATAGCGATCTCTACCAGACAACATTTGGATGGAACGGACTGTAAGAAAGTTTAAAAGGGCTTTAATTTGTGTACTTACCACATACTATGAATATTATATAATATACAATATACCTACATATTTATTTTTAAATTAGGTAGGAAACGTCAGCGAAACCGACTAAAACAGTGGTAATTAGGCTAATTGACAATTTTAAAAAAAATAGTTTTAATTGTGTAAGTTACCGTGCGTTATTCCGTCGCGTCATCGGTTCGTTACGATACATTGCATGCGGTAGATTGATAATGTCATCACTTTAGATCAGGGGTCTCCAAACTACGGCCCTCGGGCCAACCCACCCCCCGCGACCGCCACCAATCTGACCCGCGAAAGCTGAGTAGACGTGCCTTATATCCAGCTCACTCTTCAATTTATTTTGATATATCAAATCAACCAAACTAATCGTACAAAATAATAATCGGATGTTTTATTTACTGACTGACGACATATCTCAATTTTGTGTATGTTAATCTGATGGAGTTAGCTTGATCTTGGCCCTTGGGACTTTCTGGAGCAATCAGTCTGGCTCTTAGGATAAAAAGTTTGGAGACCCCTTCTTAGATCGATGCAATAAGAGACAGATACCTTTGCGATACAAAGTTGGTAGCACTGACGATAACGTCATCTTTGCTCTTCACCATCACCGGCACTTTGCGGCAGCCGGACGATTTCAGGATACGGATCAGCAACTGTAATATCAAGAAAACATATTATAGAAACTTAAAAGTATACAAAAACTTCTGTAATTTTATACCAGAACATCTCTAACATAGAATACGGCAATGTTTAACCCGAGCTTTTAATTACTTAGGTTGATACTTTTTAGACTTTATTTAAGTCTCTGACTAGTACTTTTTTCTATAAATGAGTCTCGTTCATTTACGTTCGATTGGCACCACACTAAAGCTGAATGAAGGATCATCAAAAAAATAACCAAGCAGAGTTTGTTGCCTGATTCTTCTATGCTTGGTCGCGCGCGAGGAACCGGCGTAAATTCACTTTAACATTTTAGATTCACGTATAGTTTTTAAGTTGACGTTTCTATATGATCCTTGTGATTACAATGAATAAAAACCTATTGACTTTGACTTTGAATATTGAACACAAATTCTTTATTGAATAACAATATACATGCATTTTTTTTCATGCTTTGTATAGGGTAAAAAAGAGGGACATTAGGGTATTTTTTTTTATTTGCTATGACAGTTTGCGACTGTGTACTATATTATACATTCCATATTTTTCAAAATGAAACAGTACAAACTTAAATTATAATTGATTTTGGTCAAATCCATTTAAAATATACTAGCCTCTGCCCACGGCTTCGCCTGCGTGGGACCCTGCATGCTTTTTGGGATAAAAAGCAGCCTATGTGTTATTCTGATGTAAAAGCTTTTCAATCGTTTTTGCGTGAAAGAGTAACAAACATCCATCCTCACAAACTTTCGCGTTTATAATAGTTGTAGGATGTAACGAATTTTAGATTTTACTCTTACGTCGCAGCCGGCCACACGACCATCGCGCTATCGAGGTCATTAATAACATTGCGGGAGGTTTATGTAGTTTTCGAAAAAATCTTTAAGGTAGAACTTCTGTAAAAGGGCTCGTCCGGGGAAGTACTTCCACTAAACCTATTTCTGCCACCTAGCAGTAATGTTACATTAGATCTTTCATCTTGATATCTCAGGAAGGCAACGCGTGAGTGATTAAAATACTTAGCAACAGATGAGCCGTGCTGGTTCGCCATATTACTAGTATGAATTAAACATACCTTGAGGTTGTCTTGCAGCACGTTGGGCGGGCACATGTCAATCTTGGTGACCACCACGAACACGGGCACGGAGAGCGCGAGCGCCAATCCGAGGTGCTCCTTGGTCATGCCAACTATACCCGCGTTGGCTCCGATCTGCAATTCGAAATATAACAAATTTATTTAACACTAGCTGTGCCAGAGCCGCCCCCCTCCCCCTCGGCCCCCGACTCACTGCGTCACATCATGCCACGACCATTAAGACTCGAGTAAAGGAAGTAATAGCGCGGATGGGCGATGCGACGCGGTAGGAGCCGAGGGCGGCCGTGACGCAGCAAGTGTATGATAATGTAGCATCAGCTCATGTACATAGAATCCGGTAACGACACTTTCTTGTACACCACAATAAACTTTAAAAAACTTACTGCTAAGAAGCTATTTCTTCCAGACAACCATTGAATGGAGAAGAATCTATAAGATTGTATGGACCTTTTAACAATGGCCCTTTTTTATCCGGATACTACGCGTGCGAAGTCGTGTAACATACATAGTATGTACTAGCCACTGTATAACATTAGCTAGTGTAACATACAATGTACATCTAGTAAGCTTCAGGGAACTAGTAGGACCAGCCTGCCATAAAACTAGTAACAAGAGAAGCCGTGCGAAGTCATGTAACATACATAGTATGTACTAGCCACTGTATAACATTAGCTAGTGTACATCTAGTTAGTTTCAGGGAACTAGTAGGACCGGCCTGTTATAAAACTAGTAACAAGAGAAGCCGTGCGAAGTCATGTAACATACATAGTATGTACTAGCCACTGTATAACATTAGCTAGTGTACATCTAGTAAGCTTCAGGGAACTAGTAGGAACAGCCTGCCATAAAACTAGTAACAAGAGAAGCCGTGCGAAATCATGTAACATACATAGTATGTACTAGCCACTGTATAACATTAGCTAGTGTACATCTAGTTAGTTTCAGGGAACTAGTAGGACCGGCCTGTTATAAAACTAGTAACAAGAGAAGCCGTGCGAAGTCATGTAACATACATAGTATGTACTAGCCACTGTATAACATTAGCTAGTGTACATCTAGTTAGTTTCAGGGAACTAGTAGGACCAGCCTGTTATAAAACTAGTAACAAGAGAAGCCGTGCGAAGTCATGTAACATACATAGTATGTACTAGCCACTGTATAACATTAGCTAGTGTACATCTAGTTAGTTTCAGGGAACTAGTAGGAACAGCCTGCCATAAAACTAGTAACAAGAGAAGCCGTGCGAAATCATGTAACATACATAGTATGTACTAGCCACTGTATAACATTAGCTAGTGAACATCTAGTTAGTTTCAGGGAACTAGTAGGACCAGCCTGTTATAAAACTAGTAACAAGAGAAGCCGTGCGAAGTCATGTAACATACATAGTATGTACTAGCCACTGTATAACATTAGCTAGTGTACATCTAGTTAGTTTCAGGGAACTAGTAGGACCGGCCTGTTATAAAACTAGTAACAAGAGAAGCCGTGCGAAGTCATGTAACATACATAGTATGTACTAGCCACTGTATAACATTAGCTAGTGTACATCTAGTTAGTTTCAGGGAACTAGTAGGACCGGCCTGTTATAAAACTAGTAACAAGAGAAGCCGTGCGAAGTCATGTAACATACATAGTATGTACTAGCCACTGTATAACATTAGCTAGTGTACATCTAGTAAGCTTCAGGGAACTAGTAGGAACAGCCTGCCATAAAACTAGTAACAAGAGAAGCCGTGCGAAATCATGTAACATACATAGTATGTACTAGCCACTGTATAACATTAGCTAGTGAACATCTAGTTAGTTTCAGGGAACTAGTAGGACCAGCCTGTTATAAAACTAGTAACAAGAGAAGCCGTGCGAAGTCATGTAACATACATAGTATGTACTAGCCACTGTATAACATTAGCTAGTGTACATCTAGTTAGTTTCAGGGAACTAGTAGGACCGCCCTGTTATAAAACTAGTAACAAGAGAAGCCGTGCGAAGTCATGTAACATACATAGTATGTACTAGCCACTGTATAACATTAGCTAGTGTACATCTAGTTAGTTTCAGGGAACTAGTAGGACCGGCCTGTTATAAAACTAGTAACAAGAGAAGCCGTGCGAAGTCATGTAACATACATACTAGCCACTGTATAACATTAGCTAGTGTACATCTAGTTAGTTTCAGGGAACTAGTAGGACCGGCCTGTTATAAAACTAGTAACAAGAGAAGGTAATCGCATTCACCATGAGCATGCCGAAGTCGGGCGCGTGTCCCGTCATCCCGAAGACCGTGGTCTTGAGGTATCGCTCGTGTCCCGCCAGGTCGATGAACGTTATCACCTTGGACGACTTCTCGCAGATCTTCACCCAGTCCAGCGTGCCGTGGTCCGGCTTGTTTACTACGTTACCTGACAGTGGAAAACGATACATATAACTAGTTAGAAATAAACAAACAGGAAATCCTATAAACAGACTAGTTGTAAAAAAGTCTGATATAAAATGTCGACTTCAAATAATGGGTAAATAAAATAAATAACGCTTTTAATTTTTCACACAGCATCATCTAGCCCCAAAGTAAGCAGAGCTTGTGTTATGGGAACTAAATGATTCATATGATACATACTTACTTTTTTTTGTAAATATACATATTATACATAGAATACACCCAGACCTAAGACAAATATTTGCAGATCATACAAACGTTTGTCCAACAATCTTCTGCATCTCAGGTGGGCCTTTGCCCACTGCGCTACAGAGGTCGTCATAAATAACGGGTAACTAGTTAATATATTTTTTTTTATTATGGGACCATCCTTGAAGTATCCATAAAAAAACTCCCTATCCATAATTAAAAAAACAATAAAATCGGTTCACAATTGGCAAAGTTAACATGTAAAATACAAAAATAAAAATCTGACGAATTGAGGAACGCCTACTTTCTTGAAGTCGGTTGAAAAACAAACACGCTCACGACTATGACCTCTATGATAGAAATCCTTAGACCTATTAGTCAGGACGTAGATCTGTGAGGTAAAATAATAGCGGGTAGTCGGAAACAATTAAAGGAACTTGTCCACTATTCACATTATCCATTGTGATCTGTCTCAGGCAGCTCTCCACCAGTTAGGACCTGCCTGCTTAGCATGAAGACCCAAGACAACCGTTTTGTCTACCGCCGAGAAGACAAAAAATATTTTGTCCGTCTCTTTTAATTGACAGAATAGGTTACAGAAATGGTTTTTGTCTTCTCTTTCATAGAGAAAACGTTGTCTTGGGTGCTCATGCCGAGCGGTCTGGCTGTGAATTTGATCGAATCCTTCCATCACCAGTACTGTCCATGTTTATGGTTCCTCTTGCCATCTTGTGGATACAAAACAGTGACAATTATGCTCCATTTGTCTTGGGCAGTTTATTTGGTCTTGCCACCTCCATTTCTTTTGGTGCACTTTTACTGGTTGGTAATATTTTTTTATACTACCAAGGTTGCAAACAAGCATACGATACGACCCACCTGTTGGTAATAGATTTCCGTAGCCTATAGACGCTTTCAACACCCGAGACACATGGCGTGTTGCCGACCCTTAAAAAAAATTAAAAACGCCCTTTTTGAAGAACCTCATACAGAAGTCGTTTGCAGTAGATTTCTCAGAGAGCACTTAAATCTAATGAATGAGATATGCCATCATCAAACACTTATTATGATATAAATATAAGTGTATATTTTAAAGTTTTATGTATTTTTATTATTATAGTATTCATTTATAGCACAGGTTCTCAAACTTATTTTGCCTACCGCCCACTTTGAACAAAAAAATCCTAGCGCCCCTAAAATTTTAAAACATAACAACCTATGCTTTCCCTTCAGACCGCTTTAGCAATATCTTTTAGACCCTTCTACCGCCCCCCTGAAAGGCTTCCAGCGCCCACAAGTGGGCGTTATCAGCCATTTTGAGAAACAGTGATTTATAGGAATATATTTGAAGCAGTTGTTATATTTTTGTGAGAGAGGCGAGGCAAAAAAAGTTTTTTTTTCTCGTTGAGTTTTTTATTTTATGTCCATACCCATGTTATCGAATCCGAGTATGTCGTTGCCGACGGAGCTGGTGCGGCCGCTCTCCATCTCGTGCTTGTGCCGGAAGAGCCGCTGCCGCGCGTACCCGCGTCCGTTGTCCAGCTCCCCGTGCGTCAACACGCCCAGGAGCGTCGACTTGCCCGCGTCTACGTTACCGACCACCGCTACCCTGCACGGAAAACTCCACAATTATACAAGATAAAACGACGAAGGACTGATGAACTAACATCATATCTGTCGTTCCTGAAAAATACTATCTGGGCAGGGACCGCGGAAGTACTCCGTGACAGAAGGGGGCAAATTTACTTTATCATCCATTCAATCTCCAGCCCTGGCTTGGAAGGCGGGTACCTATGTGATTTTAGGGGGGGAATTTCGCCCCCTCTGCCCCACACTTCCGCGGCCGCTGTATCTGGGTCACTTCAAGGTAAGAGTGAATAGATATATTCTAGACTTTTTCATCGTCGGCCATATCATCACTTACCATCAGGTTAGATTATGGGTTAATGAAGGTCAACTTATTTATTTATTTCAACAAAAACAAAACACACCATGCACACCAAAACTAATTTAAATTACGTTGCAAAACAGCATGCCAATATTATTAAGTTAGTAACATAAAACTAAAAGAAAAAAATATACAGTATTAAACTTACATAACTAAATTAATTAGGATTATTGACTGCATTACAATTTTTATAACTATTTGCAGTTACCATCGTTTTCTTTGTTTTATGTACCTATTTTTTTTATTATAATTATTTGTCATTAAAAATACATTAATAAATTATAAATCTATTATTGATCGAAAAAAAACTCACAAATACAAGATTAGAAATAATAGATTGTGCCAATTAAATTCGGACTCAGCGTCACTTGATTCACGGTGGAATTGGTCAACGCATTACCGATTAGAGGCGAAGAAAGATTCACAAAACAAAATACAAAAATTTGAATAATTTAATGTCCTACTTATTTGTGTTTTGCATTTTAAAATAAAGCGTCTAGACAAATCCCCACGCTTAGTTTTCTTTGCACGCTAAAGGAAATTTGAATTTGTCTTACCTTATTTCCATGAAGTCAGTGTGGTCAACTTCCGTACGCAATAAGTACTGTCCTATTTGCCCTGAGCCGCAGTCCCACCGGCGCAGTTCCACTAGCGACACCCGTTCCCCGCTCACGAGCGACTGCAGCGTGGCTAGGGACGCGCTGAACTCATCTTCCGTCAGTCCGCGACCATCTACAACAGAATAGGAACCTAAGTCTTTAAAAGGTCCTCCCTATATGAAGGCTTCTTGCATGAAGGGTCCACCATATAATACATATAATAATAACATATAATAGGGTATAATATAAACATACTTTATTAGGGATTTAAACAGATGTCTCACTGGTAAATCCTGACAAGAAGCCTGATTTCTATAAAATGTCCTGACATTATGCCGCGAGCGCGCGCTGCGTAATATAGGTATAAGTTACTGTGCATAGTTGCACAGCGCAATTTAAGTTCATTTTTACGTAGATTATTAGTATTTACGAAAATATTCATATTGTGTTGATTAATTTTAGTTTTATCTTTCTTACAAATAAAAACAATAAATAACGTATTCAGTAGGTATTTCATTAATTCAACAAAAATCCTGAAGTTCTAAAAACCCCCGAAATCCTGACCAATGCTGAAAAATCCTGATATGTCAGGACAAATCCTGTCCAATTGTCCTACAATTGGCGATCTTATCGTAAACACCGATTTCTTCCAGACAACCATCTCACTATTTCCTATACTATTACTACTAGAACTAAGGTTGTCTCTAAAAACCCTAACCGCATCTAATCTTAGCCCAAGGGCGTTTTAATTTAACATCGACAGCGAAGTTGAGCAGAATGAAATCATCCGCTCGCTTTTTCTTAAATATAGTATCTCTGAGTGATTACTGACAAACATCAGTAAGTATCAATACTAAATTCATATTCTGTGTCATATGAGACAACAACTGGTAACAATTACGTCGAAATTGGTAGGCCAAAATATACAATTACATAATTTAATTTTCTATTTATGAGTTGATAGAAAACTTTTATGAAACTGTTCTGTTCTTTCAATGTCTGTAAAAGAGGATGAAAAGTAAACTATATTTCGTAACTGAACAATACAATAAATAATAAATAAATAATGCTGGACATTTTCACATAGCATCATTTAGCCCCAAAGTAAGCAGAGCTTGTGTTATGGGAACTACATGAATGATATACTACTTATATACATTTTTTTTTGTAAATACATACATAATATACATAGAAAACACCCAGACCTGAGACAAATATTTGCAGATACAAACATTTGTCCCGCAGCGGGAATTGAACCCGCAACCTTCTGCGTCTCAGGCCGACCTTCGCCCACTGAGCTACAGAGGTTGTCAAACAATACTACGTTATTTACACATAATCAGTAAGCATTATGACAGTAAAAACAGCAGTTGTTCTAATATTGCCTAACATATGAACAGCCGTCCTAGTCATACTCAATGGAAATAGTATTAATGACGATATCTAAACACAAGTGTTACAATACTTAGAGCAAGATACCCAAGTATTTGACTGTGCCTGTGCATCTTAGGTTTAAGACGTTTATTCCCATAAAGACATAGTCACTTACATGAGAACATAAATATCATAAAAAATTCAAAAGTACGTCGTTCTAGTAGGTACAAGTTAATAGGTAGGCAGTAAAATATTTAACCCCTCCAACGCATATTTAGGTAGGTAATGTCTTTGTATTAATAATAAATTGTGCGAGTTTTATTTTATATACGTTGAAAGAGTTTACATTTTTTATTTCTGAGGGTATTTTATTATAAAGTTGTGCGCCTGCAAAGGTAATAGCTCTCTTGCCGTAGTTCGTTCGAACTTTAGGTAGCACGATTTCTTACAAGATTTAAGTACATTTATAATACAACAGTCTAGTTTTTCTTGAATGTTCTGAATGTTGAAAAGGTCACAGAAATATTATTAGTGTGGCAAAATAAATATTTCTTTTATGTGTCGCTGTTGCAATTTACCTGATTTATGGTCGATTATTAATACTTCGAATTGGCAGAAACTTGATTTAATTTGATCCAAATGTGTTCTGTTCACATCTACTTTTCCCAAAGCCCCAATTGGAATCGATCCAGGTTGATTCATACCTATCTTATACATTTTATCCCTCCACAGCACTTCACAGCACTTTACTTTTTTGTTTATAGACGAGGAGACATAAATAATTCAAATGTCACTCTTTTGTCTGACAGAAAGAGAAAAAGAACTATTTTTTGGCCTTCAGCTGACAAGCGTCTTAGAATCGTAGCTGTGACGTTAGTAGATGCAGTCAGTAGGCGAAGCTGAAAAATGGCATGGATAAGTCTACCTTTTTACCTACAGACATATCTTCTCATTTGAACACCATTAAAAATTATTGTACATACAGATTGATCAAATTGGAGAGGTTTTGGAAAAAAGCCAAGTCAAGAGTACCCCTAAACCGACGAGCTAGTAAAAGTAAATAAATGTCCTTTTATTTATTTATTCACTTGTGTTGGTGATCGTGCTAAGCCTGCAGCATATCTAGGTCTAGATACCCACAGCGAAAAAAAAAAAAAAACGCTGGACATTTTTCACACAGCATCGTCTAGCCCCAAAGCAGAGCTTGTGTTATGGGAACTACATGACTGATATACTACTTATATACATTTTTTTTTTTGTAAATACATACATATTATACATAGAAAACACCCAGACCCGAAACAAATATTTGCAGATAATACAAACATTTGCCCCGCGGCGGGAATTGAACCCGCAACCTTCTGCGTCTCAGGTGGACCTTCGCCCAAAGGAATCATAATAGGGTAATCAACTCTGGGAATCATAATAATGTGGGGTTAGTTCTAGTATGAGACTGTTGGGTGATATATTATCTAAATTCCAGGATAATAAGTCTGTATATTTTACCTTGTCCTTGTCCAATGTCATAAATGATCTCTCCATTGCCTGCTTCCAGCCTCTCCAGGAGTTGCTTGCGTAGCAGTTCATACTCATCAGCATTGGGGCTCACCAGGATCATCTGGAAAAAGCCAAGTCAATTGATTCATAAATAAAGCATATATTATTCCTATTTTAAGAGGATAAGACCTAGATTCCATCACTCACAAGTAAAATTCTACCAAATTTCACCTTGTGACTTGTCAATACAAGTAATTTATTTTCAGGAAAAAATAAAACCACCCTAAATAACCTTAAGTTGATAAAAAGTCAAATAAGAAATTTCATTAACCATTTTATCACAATTAGAGGTGGGATTTTCCCATAAAATTTATACGGGACCACCCTTAAAGTATACTCTACCCATTAAAAAAAGAATCATTAAAATCAGTTCACAATTGGCGTAGATATCGTGTAGAATACACATATGAATTGAGAACCTCCTCTGTCTTGGTTGTAAACCTCTATGAACCATCCTTGAAGATTTAAAACTACCTAACTATCAGATGTTTCCCAGATAAATGGTAACAGACAAACAAAGAACCTCATACAGCAAACGCATATACAGGATGGCACATGGCACAAAATCGTCAGGCTGATAACCAGCTGATAATAATGATGAAATACTTATCTACTATTTGATTATAATTTAAAACATTGTCACATATAAAAGTATTTTAGTATTAAGTAATTTCCTCATAGAATGGATGTATTTATTGAATGTTTTGGTGTACCTCTGCAACTTGAGTCATACTATTGCATAATTAATAACAAAGTTGGGAATACCATTCCAGATGATGCAATAATTAAATGATGATACAGGATTAAAACTTATCAAATCAAAACAAACTTAATGTTTAGATACAAAGCTTATCTTATAAACTATTTTAGTGATGCTCCCATGTTTCATATTAAATATTTTCTACAATCAGATAGCTAGATAAAACCAATTGAGTAACTGTTGCACAAGATAATTACACATAGGCATTATTGATAGCTAGCATAAAGTTCCATTTGCACAAATTCTTAGTAGCATATTAAATACTTTTTCATTAGTAAGATTATTATGGACACAAGATTATATTGATGGACTGAATATTCAGTCCATCAATATAATCTTGTGCATTAATATTGGCAATTTGAAAATTTGCTTTAATCTAATTGTTTATACACTGTATATCTAAAACAGCAGGCTAAGTAGTTGTTAGTAAATAAAAGGTGTTTGTTGTTAGGTACCTTTCCTCTGATGCTGGAGTAGTCAGTCTCGCTCTCAAATGCGGAAGGCAGCTCGCCCTCCAGGCCTTCGACAGAGCACGCCTTTGCCGGGGACTCTGGTACACTGTCCATCTTCACGAGTTTCTTTCAGAACCAAAATAATGTATCCAGCTGCTTCGCCGATTACACCATATTTGACACACAGCACAAACCTGGCTCGTACCACCTCTTTTCTGTAATGTAATGGAAAAGTACGTCTATTTTATCAAAGAGCAATATACAAAGATATCAGGTAAATTTTGTTTCAAAAAATAGGAATATCGCTAAATTTTCTCCCAATTCAATTAATGAGTTTTTGAAGCAAATTTAATAATTACAGTGTTAGCTGTGTCGCGAGGATACTTTAAACGCAGCAAATGGATGAAAAACGCAAAGTTACCTGAGTTTTTCTTGATAGATTTAATATCTTCAAAAATAGATTTCACTGAAAAACAGATGGATTTTGTGCCAAATTGCAACTATTTCATTGACATTTTGTTTGACATATAGCAAATGACAACACAAACAGGCAGTGGTGCCAATGTAAAATTTCTAGTTAGCGTTACATTCTCTTTGGCCGCAATATTATTTCCCACTTTTCTCTGCGGTTCTAATAATAAAAATTCGCCGCAAATTATTTGGCCATTATTGAAGATATGTGTAGTTTTTATCAGTTGGTATTTTCCTCCATATTTTTTCTACATGTTTTAATTTTTTCTTTCCCTGGAATTCCCCAATTATAAATAAAACTGTACTCTCTCCTTCCATTCTCCACAATCGGGAAATTTCCCGCTAGACAGGAAAACTAGCAACAAGAGAAGAGATCGACAAAATAAGGCAGGCTATATTCATAGGACCATACCACTTCGGTTTTTAAGATTTTCTATTTTTGTATTTCGTTATACTATACATATATGTTATTTTAATTTCATGCATCTGAATGAATTGGTTTTGGAGTCAAAACATACGACGCTAATAATTAATTATATTTATTATTGTCTTATGTATAAGTTAAAATCACTAACTAGTCTGAGTTGCAGGCACGACACACTAGTCGTGTCGTGCCAGCTAGCGTGTCGTCCCCCGCCTATCGGTCGCGACCATGGTTACCAAAATTACCTGTGAAAATACAAAACAATTGAAAATGAAAAATAGCGACGGTCATTTTGTTTATCCACAGACTAATGATGCTAAATTGCTAACGCATTTTTATCGTAGTTTTGTCTTTGACTCTTTCTCTTTGTTCACTTTGTCGTTGGATGATAGTGTTGTTTATTTTTTTTCATGTGAATGTGATGTAAAAAAGGAATAAGCAGGCAGGCTGTAAACTAATTTGCACACTTGCCGTAGCTTACATTCATGTAGGTAGATTATTTTGCACGGAGTTCATAATATGGTCCTGTGGATAACCTTATCAGTGAATAATCAATATGGATGATTCCGGTTCCTCAGACTCCTGGAATAAACTGGTGATTTCGAGAAATAACAGTCAGTGGATTACTAACATCAAGTCGGAACTAATTGACGATGCAGATTCAGCTGCTAGCGCTTCTGGTTTTAGTTTAGATTATGACCCTTTCGCTGATACGAAGTCGGAGGAAGGAGCATCAAGCACTCATGATTTTCAGAGCACAGAACCCTCGTGTTCAGAACAGAAGGCCTTGCATGTCGAAAAAAAGAGACAGGTAGATGAAGCACCGGGCCATAGAGAGCAGCGGCTGGCTAAAATGTCCGCATATGCCGCACATAGACTGGCGAACGAAAGCCCCGAACAGCGTGCAGTGAGACTTAAACGCATGTCGGAGTATGCAGCTAAGAGGTTGGCTAATGAGACAAGTGAGCAACGAGCCAAGCGACTTGCACGAATGTCTTCGTATGCAGCTAAGCGTCTAGCTAAAGAAACACCGGAACAAAGGCAAGACCGTTTAGTCAGAATGTCTGCATATGCTGCAAGGAGACATGCAATGAAAAAAATGAATGCTTCTGTTACTGGAAATAGAAGAAAAACAAGAACAAGTTCTAATAGCATTTCGGCTGATGACAGTAATTCGAAAGATACAACTAACTAATTATGTATCTCAAAATTCCTATTCATTGAGATGCATCTGCAATAATAATTTCTAGTATGATAGATGAATATCTGGCTAAGTCGCTAAATATTTGCTCTGAATATGGGTGTTCCGGTACCATGTCACTAATAGTTCCTGATCCTGACCCACATCATGGAATCCTAGTCTGGGGTCAGGGCTGTATGTGACTACACCCTGTTGTGTGTTATTTATAATACATATTAATAATATACAGGCAGAGGTGCCGGTGTAAGTCCTACTGTATTGTAGTTTTTGTAGCACACTTTGTTACGATTGATGGGGACAATTAGGGTATTTTCACTTGAAGAAAATGTTAAGACATTTTTAATATATGTACCTATATGTATAGAAGGTATGTTAACCATCTTTATTTTAGTTAATTCTAGCTGTAAATGAATGGTAAACTCACCTTTCATTTACAGCTACAATTAACTTAATTTACCTATTAACCTAATAAAGTTATTAGCATTAATCTTCCTAGCACTACATTCTTGTGTGAGCAAGTATTTAAGAGATAGGTACTGCAAAAAAATAATATAAAGTAGGTACATCTTTATCAACTATTTCTGTGAGGTTTGATGTGTTTTTTTATTGTAACAATAACTCTGTGCAATAACTTAATATTGCATTGTAAATAAATAATAAAAATGTTTAAAATATATCAATTTATTTTAAAGAGAAGTGTTTTTATAATAACTGTGTACCATTGCACATATTCTGAGATTTCTATTAGATTCATAATTTACAATTTACAGGAATGTTTTATCAGTCTACAATACAAATATATATATTATTTTCTTTTCACACCTAAGTTATATAATATTTTTATAACTTATTTTTAAAAAATAAAGTTTTTGGAAAATCTTATTTTTTAAAAATTGAGCCGATAATTAAACAATTTCTTAAGTTATGAAAAAAATGAATGCAATAATTATAATTATTATAAATAAATGCTACTGTCACCATTTGCCCTAGAAAGTTATGGTATTTCATGTACTTTCAGCAATGTATAGTCGCCATCAAAAGTACCTGATAAACTTGGGTATCCAAATACACCTACACACATCTCTCATTTGGCTTATTCCACAAGATTCTGGACTTTTTGTCCAGAATTCCCTTCCGGTACTCAAAGGGGAGGCAAAAGAGATTTCTAGACTAGTGTTGCAGAAATTCCCTGATCCTCCTTCATCAATTCATCATACAATGAGTACAAACAAATCCAATTCAATTCACCATGGTTCCTGATAATCATTTTCTTGGGAGTAATATCAAACTAATATGGTGCTAAGTTGTATTGCATAGCTACTTTTGATTGCAACTATATATTATAGTTTTCACTTAATTATTAATCTAGTTTAGTATACAAATGTACAATTTTAATTTTTACTGTTTTTTTAATGTTAGCTTTCAATTAATAAAAAAAACTTCCGTTTGTTTTGATTTGTTTCACTAGATTAGCTAAGCAGATTAGCGTTATTATAACGGGTGTAATAAGACATTCAACATTTTTTTCTACTAGACTACCTGGGAATCCACAGGTTCTGAAGATATTGAAGATCAGTCTAAATTTGTTTTCAAGTTCTTTACGGAAATGAATTTAAAGTGTATGAAAATTTTCGAATTTCTTAACAAATTAACGCATTTAAAGTTGCAGAAATGCAATGAATATCAAACTCAAACGCACACCACGGCCTTCACTCGTGCGTGTGCCTGAGCAACCACTGAATACGAACGGCAGTTTCACTCACATAAACACAGTCGTTAGCGTGCTTAAACATTGCGCGCTACAAAAACGTAGCGTATGCGTAGATTTCGGCTCGGTGATTGGTCTTATTGCACCCTGTATAGAACAACTTTATAAAAACTGACCAGTTAGGCCAATAACATAATAAAATTTTATGTTGGTGTCTAATATTTTTTTCAGTTTTTCACAGTTCTTATTCAGAAATCCTCAGTTTTCTAGAATATCTATATAGGTACCTCTACTTTAACAATATATTAAGAGACCAAATACAACGATGATCATCATTATTGCTTACACTCTAGTGGCATGGCCCACACACAACTACTGCTAGCATGCGGGGAGACATGAGCAAATAGGCAGGGAGGCAGTCCATGGTAGCAAGCAGGGATGCCGGTCCATACTAGCAGACAGGATCCATGGTAGCAGGCAGAAGGTCTGCGCAAACAGGCGAGGGGGCCATGCTAGCAGTCAGGGACGGGGCCCATGTTAGCAGTCAGACGGGCCCATGCTAGCAAGCAGGGCGGGGCGCGCGCGCTAGTAGTTGCCGAGTGGACGAGCTCGAGCTGTAAGAGTCGCCCGATGACCGCACACTGGCCTGAGACAGCGGCGTACCTGCCAACAATCAAATCATTACAGTCATCGACAAGGCAGGCTTAACATTACAATCTGGGTTTACAATGTCAATTCCATACAAATCAATCTTTCAGCAGAGGTTAACGCCAACAGAAAGTGGTTTTTGTCTATGGGGCCTGCGCAGTAAAATGCCTACCTACTCGTTATTATTTTACTCATACAAAATTCCTACGAAAGTGTGCAAGGCCCATAATATCTGTTATTTAAGACCGCGTCAGTTTCAATTTCATCTTTGATGTTTTTATTTTATTTATATTTTGTGTTTTGCCCTGTTTGTGTTTTTTTTTTATGGAAATCGATGGAAATATCTTTAACCGGCCTCCCGCGATACTGGCTCGACTTAGTGCGGGGACCAACAGTAACTC
The DNA here is from genome assembly GCA_958496245.1 of Perizoma flavofasciatum. NCBI lineage: Eukaryota > Metazoa > Arthropoda > Insecta > Lepidoptera > Geometridae > Perizoma > Perizoma flavofasciatum. The sequence continues at coordinate 1,682,733 of OY292425.1, read as the reverse complement.
TATTGTAACTATATTTTCGGTGAATAAATGTGTTTGTATTCGTTAATTTGCAAGACCTTTGTGCAGCCGCTAGATAATAATCCAACTTCTGGTTTTGCGTGGTGGTGCGCGCAATTCTGATCAATTTAAGGTCGTTGCTTCTTATTGATCAAAACACAGTGTTAGTGATGTGCTCAAGCGGTAGAAAATATCGTGAGGAAGCCTCATAAAGTCAGTTGGTGCAGTCATTAATTAACTGAATGGAAACTTTAGCGACATTATTCATATGCCTAAATGTCTAATGGCTGTGACGCCTTCCCATCTAAGTACCATCTGGACAAAGTCAATATAAGCACAGGAAAATGTTAGTAGTAAAAGCGCACACTACCGGGCATACCAGGAAGCGAGGTAACGTGGTGCGGCAGCGCCCAGCGTTGCGGCGTGCATTCGCCGTTTGTCGTCGCCTCCTGTAACACACATTATGACAAAATTATGATGTACCACTTTACAGATAAACACAATGTAGTTACGGACTAAGTGCAATTACACAATTCAATTGTCCACGTTAATAGTGTTTCACTGTGAATAGTGCAAGATTTGTTGTTTTGATCAGCCCTTTCAGATATTTCTACACTATTTTTATTTGTTTTTACGCTGTAAATGAGTGTCAAATAATACATGATAATGAAAGTGCAAATTAAACACACAACGCGAAAGAAAACCAGCTAAAACCAACACATAACGACTGCAAATACTACAGCATAACAGAGAGCCAGCCAACCAAACCAAAAATAAGTCCCCTGGCATGTTGTCTACTAAAGACTACTCCTGTAAAAAACTAATTTATAATACCCATGCAAAATGTTAGGCCTTGCATCTGACTACCTATAAATGCTTCACGGATCTGCGTACCTACTTACTGAGTAATCGTGAGCATAGTTATTTTTGTTTCATGTAATCCCGGTTTAAATATCATTATTTTGCAAGCCAACCTAAAACTACACCTGTAAACTTGCAAACCTATAGAGTACTATTAATACAGTGGCAAGTTTAGTTTGGAGAACCACACCTGCAATTGTGTAAAACTGTTTCCATAAACTTGCAAACCTATAGTATTTACACAGTGGCAAATGTAGTTTAGAGAACTACACCTGCAATTGTGTAAAACTATTCCCGTAAACTTGCAAATCTATATAGTATTTACACAGTGGCAAATGTAGTTTAGAGAACTACACCTGCAATTGTGTAAAACTATTCCCGTAAACTTGCAAATCTATATAGTATTTACACAGTGGCAAATGTAGTTTAGAGAACTACACCTGCAGCTGTGTAAAACTATTATCGTAAACTTGCAAACCTATAGTATTTACACAGTGGCAAATGTAGTTTAGAGAACTACACCTGCAATTGTGTAAAACTATTCCCGCAAACTTGCAAATCTATATAGTATTTACACAGTGGCAAATGTAGTTTAGAGAACTACACCTGCAAATGTGTAAAACTATTTTCGTAAACATGCAAACCTATAATATTTACACAGTGGCAAATGTAGTTTAGAGAACTACACCTGCAAATGTGTAAAACTATTTTCGTAAACATGCAAACCTATAGTATTTACACAGTGGCAAATGTAGTTTAGAGAAATACACCTGCAATTGTGTAAAACTATTCCCGTAAACTTGCAAATCTATATAGTATTAACACAGTGGCAAATGTATTTTAGAGAACTACACCTGCAATTGTGTAAAACTATTCCCGTAAACTTGCAAATCTATATAGTATTTACACAGTGGCAAATGTAGTTTAGAGAACTACACCTGCAATTGTGTAAAACTATTCCCGTAAACTTGCAAATCTATATAGTATTTACACAGTGGCAAGTGTGATTTAGAGAACAACACTTGGAATTGTGTAAAATTATTTTCGTAAACATGCAAACCTATAGTATTTACACAGTGGCAAATGTAGTTTAGAGAACTACACCTGCAATTGTGTAAAACTATTCCCGTAAACTTGCAAATCTATATACCTCGTGTGTTCATAAGTCTTGAGACACAGTAAAACTAAAATATTTTTGGAGCTAAGTTGAGTATTCATTTATTGGATATTAAAATTAAAACTACTGACATCTAGATCTGTATTTAAAAATAAATCATTCAAAATGGCCGCCTTTGCAATCAATGCAGGCCTTCAAACGCGTGCGCCATTCATCTATGGCGGCACGAATCTTTTCAATGGAAATCCGTTTCGATTCTTTAATAAGGGCTCGCTAGAGAGAATCCAGGTTTGGGTGAGACTTTCTGCATGCCCTCAGCTCCAATTCCGTCCATAAAGAATAATCCAAAGGATTCAAGTCAGGGCTTGACGAGGGCCAATCTTCGCTCCGAATGAAGCCTGGCAAATTGGCCTCCAGCCAACGTTGGGTAGTCTTAGCTTTATGGGAGGGAGCAGAGTCCTGTTGGAAAACCCAGTATTTTCCAGCGAATAGCGTATCATTTAATGGTTTAACCACCGCTTCCAATATGTCGGTTTGGTAATTTTGTGCCTTCACCTTGACGCCTTGCTGGCAAAAATGAAGCGAAGTGACCCCCTCGTAGGAAACACCCCACCAAACCATCACACTTGCTGGATGATGAGTGCGCTGGACATTGCGTACAGATGGCTGGACGTCCTTTGAACTTCTGGCGTAAACCTTATTGTTCTGCCGGTTAAACTTTTCTTCCACCGTGAAGATCTTTTCATCGGTAAACAGGATATTTTTTGGATCGTGTCTCTTCAATAGGTTCCGACATCGTTCCAGTCGCAATTTACGAAGACGCTCGTTTAAATAATGCACTTTCCTTCGACTGTAGGCCTTTAGTTTAAGATCATATTTAAGTATCCTGTTCACCGATATTCGCGAAATGTTGGTCTGCAGAGCTAATTTCTTTTGAGTCCGGCAAGGGTTGCGACGAATTCGCTCTCTGATTACTTTGATGTTGGCGGGCGTCCTTACAGACCGCGGGCGGCCACATCTTCCACGGTCTTCTAAAGAGCCGGTCTCCTTGTACCTCTTTATGGTATAATACACAAAGTTCCGACTACATCCCAAACTTTGGATTTCACTAAAAACTTGCATTGGTTTTTTTCCTGCTTGAAACAGTGAAATTACAGTCGCACGCAAATCTTTTGTTGGCGCCATTTTCACGGAGAATGAAACAAATATTCAAATGTATATTTTTTCTGATTCAAAACATTCGAAATTTAAAATTTTAAAAGTTTAAAAAAGGTTGCATGAATTACTTTCTTTTTAAATTAATTAAATAAGTTCGTCTCAAAACTTATGAACACACGAGGTAGTATTAACACAGTGGCAAATGTAGTTTAGAGAACTACACCTGCAATTGTGTAAAACTATTCCCGTAAACATACAAACCTATAGTATTTACACAGTGGCAAATGTAGTTTAGAGAACTACACCTGCAATTGTGTAAAACTATTCCCGTAAACTTGCAAATCTATATAGTATTTACACAGTGGCAAATGTAGTTTAGAGAACTACACCTGCAATTGTGTAAAACTATTCTCGTAAACTTGCAAATCTATATAGTATTAACACAGTGGCAAATATAGTTTAGAGAACTACACCTGCAATTGTGTAAAACTATTCCCGTAAACTTGCAAATCTATATAGTATTTACACAGTGGCAAGTGTGATTTAGAGAACAACACTTGAAATTGTGCTACACTTGCAATCCGTAAACTTGCAATCCTGTAGAGTAGTATTTTTGCAAGTGTAGTTTAAAGAACTAAAACTACAACCGTAAAATTGTAAACTTAATCTAAACAAAAAAAAACAACCTTTAATTTAAACCCGAGTTGATGTTTCTATGCGATCCTTGTACTTTCACTTTGACTTTCACTTTCTTAAAATAATTTTGTCAAATAAACCCCCAGTTAAGAAACGCATTACAACTATCCGGACTACAACCAAGGAGAACACAAAAAGCTGACTCTCTGCCGAACAAAAACGCAAGCTCTAAGTGGCCGGTCACTTACAGGGTGTTTGATCTGTTTGGGGTGGGTCAGTATGGTGGCGGCGCTGTCTTCGGGCGTAAAATAGTCCGAGTCCTCGCCCGCGCACGACTCCGCGTCTACGCGCGAAGCTCCAGAGGGAGCTGTGTGCAGTATGGTTTATTTACTGTTCAATATTTTCGATGATAAATACTGAAAAGTTATATTCTCCGTTGGATATTCTATTCCCAATTTTTCATTTACTGAAGTATGATTAAGTAATATGGGAACACTATCCCTACTACTGTCATATCAGATTATTTTTGTATGCAACCGCGTTGGGTTATAGTATTTAATCAAATTTAGGTCGTTGTATCTACACATGATCGTTTTAGTTAATTTAGTAAAATTGTGTTCTGTGTCGATTTGATGATGGATATCATGCTTATGTACTCCCAGCCCAGGTTTATTATGTTCTAACCAACTCTAAACTACACCCGTAAACTTTTTATAAGCAACACTACACTCATAAACTTGGTAAATTCCAATGTAAAACAATGGTGTGTATGTTATAAAATGCGGTATGAAATATTGATCTTAGCTCTCAAAGCTGTTTAAGAAGAAATTAAAAAACTTTCTAAATTGAACCGCAATTCAGTATAAAAAGCATGACGATACTTTCTGGCGCCAACGCCATGAAAGACATGAGTACTTATTTTTTTTATAACCTTTCTATTGTTAATTTATTTATATCTCAAGAGTAAATCACAAGTCTGAAGGCCAGCGCAGTAACTTACTTACACGATGCCGCATTAAGCTGAGACAGGAACCTATTTTGACCCCAAGCAACACATCTTTTTTCTATAGGCGAAGATCTTTTACTAGTATTGTACCATCTGTATGTATTTTTGGGTTTAAATAAACAAATTTTCTTTCCTTCTTTAAATTACTCTACAAGTCGTTCATAGTACTCACTGTCAAAATCTCAACAACACTTGTACATACAAGACTGAGCGGAAATTACGCTTTTTCATCTACCTTCAGATGACGACTACGTTCATCAAGCAGTCTGACGAAAAGATATATCACAAACAAATATAGTAATTATTAATTAGTACTAATATCTGATTGTCTCAGAAACGACTTAGCGATCGCTCGTTAACAAGATAAAAATCCACCAACTGCAGTGTCGGCGGTCCATCGTTTGAAACTTATCCTTAAAATGTAGAAAGTCTAATCAAACCCAATTTGCTTTTACAAATATTTTTGTCTTAACCCCTATTTGTTCCAACTATCAATGCGAAAAGTCTTTTAAAGTCATTATCTTCTGAGAGTTGGACATTGTGCGAATTGGGCATTCCGAGGAACGGACGTTCCGAGAACTGGACTATCTGAGAGTAGGGCATTATGCGAACTGGACTTTCTTAGAATCGGTCATTCTCATAATTAGACATTCTGAATATTGTCCATTAGAGAGTTAAACGTTTTTCTAGCTAAATAAACACCCAACTAACATACACAATCCTGAAACTAAACTAGGATTCCTTGACTCGTTGGTAATAGAAACTACGAGCACCGTGGTACCACAACGCCCAGACTCGGAACAAATACCTGCAGCACATGCAAACAGTGCCACAACCGAATCGAACCCGCACCTCTTGCATCGCCGTGCCATCGAGGTCGTCAAAATTGAAACTTGTCATTCTAAAAGTTGGACACTAGGTGTTGGTGGCTCGGCGCCTTAACGATAATCGGGGTCATTGCACAATAAATATAAAGCAGTGTACTGACAGTCGCGGTTGTCCGGCTCGTCCGTGTCTGTGTCGTCGATGTGCGCGAGGTGCGGCGCGGCGGCGGCGAGGCGCAGCGCGCTGTCTGTCCCCGCCCCCGCCCCGTGCCCCGCCCTCGCGCCGTCCCCCGCCAGCGCCTCCGCCCCCTCCCCCGCCGCGCACGCAGACAGCGAGAGCGACGACGCGTGCTTCAGCACCTGTCAAGTCAAAACATCTCTATAGCGAGTTCAACCCAATAACCACAGACGTACCACCTATAGCCAGGATGGCATCACATGTTGACATATTTAGTGGCAGTCTGCTGGAAGTTTTAGGCTTCATAGAAAGTTATAAAATTTCCATAGGACCACCTCAGAACAATTTATAATTTAACCCCATTCACGTGATGACTGACTTTTAATTTGATAAGTATGCAGTATCTTACCCCATTAACTTGATGAGTGAGCAGCATTCATTTGATGAGTATGCAGTATCTTACTCCATTAACTTGATGAGTGAGCAGCATTCATTTGATGAGTATGCAGTATCTTACCCCATTAACTTGATGAGTGAGCAGCATTCATTTGATGAGTATGCAGTATCTTACCCCATTAACTTGATGAGTGAGCAGCATTTATTTTATGAGTATGCAGTATCTTACTCCATTAACTTGATGAGTGAGCAGCATTCATTTGATGAGTATGCAGTATCTTACCCCATTAACTTGATGAGTGAGCAGCATTCATTTGATGAGTATGCAGTATCTTACCCCATTAACTTGATGAGTGAGCAGCATTCATTTGATGAGAATGCAGTATCTTACCCCATTAACATGATGAGTGAGCAGCGGCGACAGTCTCTCTGTCTCACTATCGAGCTCGGTCTCCTGATGCGTCTCGGCCTGCGTGTCGATCTGCGCGGTCGCTGGCTCCAGCGGCGAATGGCGCGGCGTCTCGCGCCCTTTTGAGACGTCCTCCTCAGAGCATGACACCTCCAGCGAGCGCCGGCAACTCTCGCTAGGGAGGTTTAGACTGAGTGACGACTGAGAAAATAAACACTAGTTTTAGGCAGTCCAAAATTTTTATCCGCGACGAAAGGCGCCTGATTATGCGATTGGGGTTGTTTGGTTTTATTCTGTTACCATTGTTAAAATTAACTGTATTTTTTTCGTTTAAACCTGAATAAAAAGGTACGGTAAGTAAGTAATAATTTAAAATTATAGTTCTAAAATTAACTAGTACAACAAGAAGCTGTGACCAGATCTAAGTGGTTATAGCATCAGTACTAAGAGGGAGGTCTGGGGTTCTATTTACGCATGTACATATATACATACATAAACTCACGCCTGTTTCCCGGAAGAGTAGGCAGAGACTTCCATTTCCACTTGCTACGATTCTGACATACCTCTTTTGCTTAATTCACTCTCATTACATTCTTCATACATGCTCGCCGGTTTTGGGCACTCTTGATCTGACCTTTCTCCAGAACAGATAATTATTGAGATATTTCGTATGCTTACTTTAGTGACGTGGTTCGGCTTGTGGTTGCAGAGCAGGGGGCTGTCGACCGCCGCCTTTTCTTCAGCGAGCTTCGCCTGTTCCTCGCGAGCCAGAAGCACAGACATACGGAACTGTAACAATCCAATTAGTTAGTTTGAATGATACTCAGTGAATCGACCTCAGTGGCGCAGCGGGCGAGCAGCCAGCTGCGACGCAAGACGTGTGAGTTCGATTCTCAGTTTGGGATAAATATTTTGATGTTCTGCAGACATTGCTATGATTTATTTATTAAAACCAAAGACACAATTAACATTTCAATAAAATCTAGGCACCTAACTCAGTGAGCGTGCGCGCAGGGCGGGGGGCGGCGGGCTTGAGGTCGCGCCCCGCACTGGCGAGGCTGCTGGTCGAGCCGCGGTCGAGGTTACATCGGTTCAGAATGTACTTTACCTCGGGTGTGAGCGTGCGCGCTGGGCGGGGGGCGGCGGGCTTGTGGTCGCGCCCCGCACCGGCGAGGCTGCTGGTCGAGCCGCGGTCGAGGTTACATCGGTTCAGAATGTACTTTACCTCGGGTGTGAGCGTGCGCGCTGGGCGGGGGGCGGCGGGCTTGAGGTCGCGCCCCGCACTGGCGAGGCTGCTGGTCGAGCCACGGTCGATGTTACATCGGTTCAGAATGTACTTTACCTCGGGTGTGAGCGTGCGCGCTGGGCGGGGGGCGGCGGGCTTGAGGTCGCGCCCCGCACTGGCGAGGCTGCTGGTCGAGCCACGGTCGATGTTACATCGGTTCAGAATGTAATTTACCTCGGGTGTGAGCGTGCGCGCTGGGCGGGGGGCGGCGGGCTTGAGGTCGCGCCCCGCACTGGCGAGGCTGCTGGTCGAGCCACGGTCGATGTTACATCGGTTCAGAATGTACTTTACCTCGGGTGTGAGCGTGCGCGCTGGGCGGGGGGCGGCGGGCTTGAGGTCGCGCCCCGCACTGGCGAGGCTGCTGGTCGAGCCACGGTCGATGTTACATCGGTTCAGAATGTACTTTACCTCGGGTGTGAGCGTGCGCGCTGGGCGGGGGGCGGCGGGCTTGAGGTCGCGCCCGCACTGGCGAGGCTGCTGGTCGAGCCACGGTCGATGTTACATCGGTTCAGAATGTACTTTACCTCGGGTGTGAGCGTGCGCGCAGGGCGGGGGGCGGCGGGCTTGAGGTCGCGCCCCGCACTGGCGAGGCTGCTGGTCGAGCCGCGGTCGAGATTACATCGGTTCAGAATCTCCGCGGCTTGCTGCAAGATATGTTGCCATATACTAAAATAACAGGTGATTAATATCCAGATAGGACGGCCTGCCCGGTAAAAGTAGTGATAAAAGTGTTCGGGCCCCGATACTTTCTTCCCTAGGGAGCACTTCACCGCAGTGAAAAGAGTATTTTCCGAGTGGGTGAAGAAAAGAATTGAATCCCGAACTGAAAATGGAATTGGTTGCATCCGAGTGGAAATGGAATTGAGTAGGTGAAGTGAAGTCTTTTCCGAGCTGGTGAAGAGAAGAGTTTAATATTTAAACAGTCGTATCCGAGTATATGAAGTATAAAAGTTTTTTCCAAACAATATTTTATGAGTGGGTGATGTGAAAAAGAGTCTTCTGAGGGTGAAGTGCAAATAAGATATGTTACCTGTGAAGCGGTGTCGGTGTCGGGGCTGGCGATGGCAGGGTGCAGCCGCGGCGCGGCGGGCGGCGCGTGGGGCCCGTTCAACGCTTCGATCAGCGACACCGGCTCGTATCCCGGGGGGATGTTCTCCATGCTCCCCTGCACACGCATTTATCATTCTATTGTGAAACAAACTTCATCTTCATGCTGTACCCTCTCGAGGGAAAATAGAGATAAATCCTTTCTTAGTGCACCCGTTAAATGAACATACTTTCAAAATTTCAGATCTCTGACCGACTTACGGTTTAATCTGTCTGTTGATTTTGATGATGACTCACTGAAAATCAACGCACAGCTTTAAACGTAAGCAACGGTTTTATATATTTAGATACTGTAATGACATTAATGACCATATATTGTATCCATATGTTTTATGATCATCTTCATTAAAATAATAAACACATTTTAGCCAATATCAGAATCAAGTTAGTATTAATTCAATACAAATGAAGCCTTTCATTTCGTGTTACGACTTAGGTATTTGGTTAATGAATACTGGTTTGAATAAAACAGCACAGCGGAAATTTCCGTAACCTGAAGGAACACAGAGCAGTTTAAGATTTAGGAATCGTTTTCACTTATAACGACAGAATAAAGGGGGCTACTAAAATAGACACGACAGAACAACTAAACGAAAATGGCAACATTTAATCAAATATAAATAAACTGAGAATTAATACAAAAGCATTTGCATTCTGTACATAACAAAAAAAATCGGGAAGAATGGTTCGCGGTCGAAACCTTCCTTCCCCAGCGGTTGTAGGTTCTGCGAGCTACGAGCAGTATACCACTGAACACTTCAACATGCTTATTCAATAGAGCTATGTCGATGACTTTAGTTCTTCTACGAGTTTCGGATTCTAGCACATAGTGAAACTCGGAGACTAGCTATTTCTATGTGCGATTACAGTGAATAGTTAGCGACAAGCCATATTGTATTTCCAGCAACAAACCTAACTAGATTCCTCAACGAAAATAACAGTAGGAAGCCCAGTAGGGACTGGGAATCAGCTCGGAGAGGGTATAGTCAAAAAGATGTAAACATTGGAGCCCGCAAGTCCTTGAATCGAGATATGGTGCTAAATTTTAGAAGAATGGTTTCAAAAGGACTGGGACCTGTCTATGTCTGACCTGTCTATAGGTATATATGTGAATCATCCAGGATTCGTCACTGTTTGTTTGTGTCCCTTTTAGAAGAATTAATGGGGGCCTTTTCCCTTTGCCCTTTTTAGGGAGCGGCACCTATGGGTCAACATCGTTAGTACAGACAATGAACAAAAGTGGATAAACATTTAACAGCTGTTTTAACTTTAACTAGAATATATATCTAGTAGATGTATGAATTCGTAGAACGCAACCTACTGTTGGGTTCGTTTTTCATCTAAGCTTTATGTTTTCGCTGCATGGCTGAAAATAGGAAAATCCTACACATTTTAAACAATATACTCAAAATTTCAGGTCTCTGTGAGTTCCGGTTCAGGCTTTGCGTTTATTGCTGGTATATGTCACGCAATAATGAATGAATGAAAATACTTTATTGTACACCTTAAGCAAAAAACATAATAACAAAATCTTATACTAGAGAAAGTACAATGGGCGGTCTTATCGCTGAGAAGCGATCTCTTCCAGACAACCTTTGGATGGAGAGGATAGTAAGAGATTGTGAGAGTGGCGGAGGTGTACATAAAATAACAACAAAAGAATATTAACTACAGAATACAATAACTATTATATATATAATAAATATGTTAAGATACATACCTACAGATTTACTACAAATATACATATATATATATAAATACACATACACATATACGTGTATTTATATTATATGCAGAGCGAGGCAAGCACCTTTACTTTTGAAGTCTTCAAAATTCATCGAATATTTTTTAAGAAAATAAATTTAGCATCAAAAATATTTAGTTTTGGCTATTCTAATTAGCGTTTCATAACTATCCCACCATCTTAAACTTGCTAAATTTGTTGTTTTTAATATCGTTCTAAAGAAATGTTTAATTAAAATAAGTCTCACGTCGGGTGTGTGTTGCGCGGGCAGCGCGGGCGCGGCGCTGGTCGGCGGCACGCGGCGCTGCAGCGCTCTTATCTGCAGCAAGGCGCGGAACGGAGCGCGGCAGATCGGACAATTGTTAGCCTGGTACCTGAGTGCGTGAGACACCAGTGCCTGCTTCATATATGCTATCTAATAAACTAAACCTCACTTAAACTAAAACCAAACCTCAATCCCGCCTAAGACGCAGTAGGTTGCGGGTCCGATTCCCGCCGCGAGATGTTTGTATGATCTGCAAATATTTGTCTCGGGGTCTGGGTGTTCTTTGTATGTATTAACAAAAAAAAATGTATATAATATGTAATTTTCAGTCATGTAGTTCCCATAATACAAGCTCTGCTTAAAAACTATCATGAACTTGACCATTGGTATTGTAAAAACGGGAATTTAACTCTGCTTAGTTTGGGACTAGATGATGCTGTGTGAAACTGTCCAGCATTGATTTACAATTTGCAGATGAATCGGTACCCCAGTAATTGAGATATTCGGATCAATTTAAGGGGCAAAGGTATACTTGAAAAATGTTATTCTGTAAGCGGAAACAGAGAACAGCACCTTTGGTCTTCCGCAAACATTTTCATGAACCAATTTCAAAAAAGAAAGTTCTTTCTATGTTTGTCTTGTTTTTTTATGTATTTTCATCGATATTTTCGTCAATTGTAGACCAATTAAAAAACATTTTACATTAAACATTTTTAAACCTTTTTAAGCACCGACTATAAACAGATGTTGTTTTTTCTTTAAGTCAGTTTAATATTTTTTCAAAGTTTGTTTAATATAACGATAATTCTTATGCTTACCGTAAGGAGTCTGCGCAGGAGTTGCAGAGACAGAGATGCCGGCACGGCAGTATCAGGGTGTCTCGCACATCGCACATACAGATCACGCACTCAGAGCCGCCGTCTTCTGTCTCCTCATCAGAACTCGGCTGTTGGACGCAAAGCACCAAAGTCAATATGTTAGGTTACTTCATTCCTTTACCTTTTTACCTTTTTTATGGCTAGTTTTTACCCTATACCCGCTTTGCTCACTCAATCAATAATGATTGTCTTTAAAAGAACAGATACAAACGGCTTGTCTGTCGGCGCTCTTTTATTTGTGGATAGTCCCAATGAGGTCTTAAGCTCCATTCATCTATCGTTTTGATCATTGACATCAACAGCCAATTAGGCCTACAATACTTGTTCTGCCCACTGCCACTTTAACTTGCTAATTTAAATAAGCTATGCCAGTCACTTCAGTTATTCAACAGATTTTCCGGATTTTATCATGTAGGTAGCGAAACTTCAAGCAAAGCGAAATCTTCATATAGCGAAATCTTGACACTATCCCCCTTATACTAGCTTCTGCCCACGGCTTCGCCCGCGTGGTACCCGGATAAAAAGTAGCGGTATATTTAGCTGTATATGTAGTATGTGTTATTTTGATCTATAAGCTATATTACTGTAAAGTTTCATCAAAATCCGTTCAATAGTTATTGCATAAATGAATAACAAACATCCATCCTCACAAACTTTCATGTTTATAATATTAGTAGGATATAGGCATAACTTTAACGAAAAGTTGTCTGCCTCTATACTTTGTTCAGTGTTAGAACAAAATAAAATATAAATATTTCTGGACATTTTTCACACAGCATCATGTAGCCCCAAATTAAGCAAGCTTGTATTATGGGAACTACATGACTGATATACTACTTATATACTTTTTTTTTGTAAATACATACATATCATACATAGAAAAACACCCAGACCTGAGACAAATATTTGCAGATCTTACAAACATTTGTCCCGTGACAGGAATCGAACCCACAACCTTGTGCGTCTCAGGCGGACCTTCGCCCACTGCGCCACAGAAGTCGTCAGAGGTATAAGTTTAATGTAAGTGTAGAAACATACCTTTGTGTCAAGATTCTTGTTTTCAATACCGTATATCTCTTGCAGCAAGTAGCACAGTCCATCCACAAAGAGCTTTTGTTTCAATGCCTTCAGTACATATGTTCCGTCAGTATGCCGCTCCACAATGGCTATTGTTGTATGAGACTGTCTTATCTCTGAAAGGAGGGAGGAGATTTACCAGAAGTCGAACACATATTTTCGGAAGTAACAGTATTTGGGGGTGTGTTGGGGGGTGTGTTCGTGTGTGGATAGATGGGTGTAGTACATGTAGGTGGATGAGGGGGTGAGTGTGTGATGGTGTGTTTAAATGTCCTGGTTACCTTCCTGCCCCTCATCAACCACACAGTAGATAGCAATAGGTATGATTTCTCTATCAGCATTGTACACCAAATCCTCTTCGGCATGCTTGGAGGGGTCGAACACATGGGATATCTGACAAAACTGCTGGTTCGCGCCTTTCTTGTAGTGGTATGTTTGAGAGTTCATAGTCGGATCGCGAGGGTAGTGTCTGCAATATTTTTCAGAACATAAAATTAGATGTAAACACTTATGGAGTAGTGAATGAAGTCATCCTTGACAGATCAGCTATAGGTTAAATGCATCTTTTCAACAACTGCTGTTTTTACTGTCATAATGCTTACTGATTATGTGTAAATAACGTAGTATTGTTTGACAACCTCTGTGGCGCAGTGGGCGAAGGTCCGCCTGAGACGCAGAAGGTTGCGGGTTCGATTCCTGTCACGGGACAAATGTTTGGAAGGTCTGCAAATATTTGTCTCAGGTCTGGGTGTTTTTCTATGTATAATATGTATGTAATTACAAAAAAAAGTAGTATATCAGTTATGTAGTTCCCATAATGCAAGCTCTGCTTAGTTTGGGGCTAGATGATGCTGTGTGAAAAATGTCCAGCATTATTTATTATTATATTTATTATTTTGTTGGGTGATCAGCAGTGGCTGATTTAGTATAAATGCTTTCATGCTTTGGACATGTTAAAGATCAGTTTTAAAGCAAGTGATATATCATTTGGCTAGTTGGTGATCTCTAAGGCCTCATAGGGGCGTCAGTTAACTCAGTATAGAGATTGCACAGCAGCCTTCATCCCTTATTCATACAAATCAACAAACAGCACAAAGGGACACAACATTTCTCCAATCTATTTTGAATAGGGCCTTACAAAAAGCCACACAGGCCATAACCAAACAGTAAAATGAATATGAAATCCAAACTTGAAATTCATTTTGATCAACAAAACTGAATTTATGTTAAAGTTTTACTTCAATCTTTAAATTAAAGAGTGTCATTATCACTAATGATTATGTACATATGCATAAAAAAATTAAGACTGTGATTACCTTTCTATATTTGATTAAAAAAAATATGGTGTAAATAAATGGATCAGGGGATTTCTAGAACTCTTGTCCAGAAATTCCCTTTGCTTCCCCTTTGAGTATAGTCTTTGCAGGGGATTATCACAGGGGATTTGTGGAATAAGCCATACTTACACTACTCCAGTGGGGGTGATCTCTTCAGTACAAAAGTAAAATACTGTGATGGCACATCTCACATCACAGTCAAATGTAAACTCAATATTATAGTATGTCCCTTTTCCATTACTGTCAGCTGATTTCATTTCGCCATCTCCAATTTTGTTGTCAGAATCTGCCAGTTTTCCCAATGGTTCTGGGCAACGGACAAATCTTAATGATTCCTTGCGTATATTGACCAGGCTTTTTAGTGTTTTGGTTGGTTCATTTGACTGTGGTGGTGGGTATGGGAACTGTAAAATAAATATAATAATAATAATGCTGGAAATTTTCCACACAGCACCATCTAGCCCCAAAGTAAGCAAAGCTTGTGTTATGGGAACTAAATTTGTTAAAAAAAGTATCCATTGTATTCTAAGCACTACCTAAGAACCAATTACATGAAACTGTCCAATTGACTTAATTAGGATATTATCTCAATACTCTCATCTCACATCTTATGTACAATCTCTTACTTTTTTATTACATATATTTTTCTTATTATGTTAACAGAGAGATAACTAATGGTGGAGGCTCTGTATTTAGTTGAGCATGAGAGACAATATTTTTTTAGATTGATGAAAAGATAAAATGTTTCATAAAACCATAAAATTGATTCACACAAAATACCAAGTAATGATCTGTCATACTTTCAAGATAGTGTGTATAGTTTCTGCAATGTCATTGTAGATATAGTTTGTCTCATCAGATAACTAAATATAATGAGCAGCAAGATGCCCAATCTAGTATAGCATAGTCACTCACTGGTGTAGGTTTGCTGCCAAGGAAGTTCAGATCTGCATTTTCACCGAACAGGTAAGCCTCAGGTTGTGGAGTGTCGAACCTCTCACCACCCATGATGAAGTGACTTCCAAAGTAGTTACCTGTTCAGATAGGTGTGTAGGTAATTAAGTGATTCTTATGGCTTTATTGAATAAACCGGCAATGGTTATTAAATCAAAGTTTATGGCCAGCTCTAATCAACCGAGCAGTTATTTAGCTTGCAGTTCCATCATAAGAGAATAAGGACTGTGGGACTCACCTGATCGAGGTGGATATTTGTACGCATGATTAGACACCACATCAGCTTCCTCAACGCCAGCGTGTTGACGGCTGGTTAGAGCACCCATTTTAGACACTTACAACACTCGCTCGATAGGCTTCAATAATTAGAAATTTTGCTCGATTCTTTGTTAATTGAATGTTGATTTTGCTTTGCTAAATAAAAAAATGTGTTTGCGTAATAGACACTGACATCTATTTGAAAAAGACATTAACATTGACACCAATAAAATTGCATTCTTCATCATCATCATCATATCTGATAACAGACAAAAAATGAGGTAGTGGTCAGGAGGTCGTGCATGCAATGGGGCAATATCATGAAGGTACAGATTCGGCTTTTATCGGCGCGCGGTCGATCATGTGACACGTGCCAATATGGTCACAAAGTCTATCATCGCGCCAAGTTCCGTGCAATAACGTTGTTCCTGACATATCTACCTACACTTCCACAAACGCGGAGAGCAATATTTTGCTGTGCTTCCGTGCGCATTATGCTGGTGTTTGAGCAGAGGTTTTGTATGTATGTACACATCGACTTTCGTTTTTAGTGGCAGCTTTGGTGTTAATACCTGTCATAGTATGCTCTTCTGGTAGGTGCTTTGCGGATAACATGTTCAACTTGTAGGTTCATCTGCATTGATTGGTCGATGTGAGCACCTATAAGGTATCGAGGACTGCCACTCTATGTCAGTGGAGTTAGTTAGCGCTGATATAAATAGTACAATACAACTGTCTTGCCGACGTTTACTGCCATACGCTATATGTCAAGCCAGTCGGGTAGGCAGTTTAGTAGGCGTTGCATACCGTCTGGGGCTCTGAGCATAGCGTCTGGGTGTCTGTTCAATCAACTGTCATATCAAGTCAACGTCTAATTTTGTATCTGTCAGTGCTGTAAAATTTGTCAATTTCTTTCAAGCAACGGGGTCGCTTTGTGAAGGTGCTGAAATTATTTTTATAGCAATAAAATCCGTTTTAATCCACGAAAGTGTAGCTCAATGTATTGTGATAATTTGTGAAACTGTTATATGCTCAAATCTAAGTTGATTTAATTGTATATTTCAGATCACAATGGGGCGCCGGCCAGCAAGATGGTAAATATTACATTCCAACCTCTTCATACTCATAATTGGTGAAATAGTGAAGTTCAGTGCCTAAAATGTGTTCCAATTATATTGCAGTTACCGGTATTGTAAAAACAAACCGTACCCAAAGTCACGGTTCTGTCGTGGTGTGCCCGACCCGAAGATCCGTATCTTCGACTTGGGCAAGAAAAAGGCGGCTGTGGACGACTTCCCGCTATGCGTGCATTTAGTGTCGGACGAGTATGAGCAGCTGAGCTCGGAAGCGTTGGAGGCGGGCCGTATCTGCTGCAACAAGTACCTCGTCAAGAACTGCGGCAAGGATCAGTTCCACATCCGCATGAGGCTGCATCCATTCCACGTCATCCGCATCAACAAAATGTTATCGTGCGCTGGAGCTGATAGGTGAGTTTTATTCATGTTATCAGAAATCTATGAATGTTCAAATTCAAATTCTTTATTTACTAAATGTCTGTAACATAATGGGTGAGCCAAATGTTTACACTGCAGGTAATTTCATTGATATAGACAGTATCTAGACCCTATCCCTCTTAATCATAATCACTCTCTAACTTTAGCAGGTAGATAACTCTAACCCTGTCTTTTCATAACACTGAACAAAGGATAGAGGCAGACAACTTTTATCATGCTGCTAATGTTAGTGAGTGATTATACATAAGAGAGTATGAGTTGGTTTTTAGATAGGTTTGACTATATTTGTTCTTAATTTGTTACAAATGTTTTCTAAGCAATCCTCTGTTTGTTGTGTTTGACTTGGTTTATTGTAGGTATTTCATGTAGTTAACACTTTGAAACTCAAGTCTTTGGTGTATTTTATAAGCAATTACACAATATTTGAATAAATGCCTCTACCAATGTGATACTGTTGTGTCGCATACCTCCTATTTGTCACCAAATATAATAATGTTTTTTGATAATTTCAGGCTCCAGACTGGGATGCGTGGTGCCTTCGGCAAGCCTCAAGGCACAGTAGCGCGTGTGCGCATCGGACAGCCCATCATGTCCGTACGCTCCAGTGACCGCTGGAAGGCAGCTGTCATTGAGGCTCTGCGTCGTGCCAAGTTCAAGTTCCCCGGTCGCCAGAAGGTATTTTTTTTATTTTCTTAGCAGCTTGTTCTATTCATATCAAAATTAAAGATTAACATATGAATGCAAAATATAAAACATTTAATCTCACAAAATAATCATTGATCTGAGAAGACACCTCAATAACCAGCTGAGATACAAGAAGTGCTGATTTCAATCCTGCTGTGGGACAAATTTTTGTATGTTCTGCAGTCTGTTTGATGTGGAACCACTTCCTTATACTCATAAGACTGGAATACTTATATGGGGTCAAGACTATTGTTTGTGTCTGCATGCATAGTCATGCTTGCAGAGCAGGTACCAAGAACTTAACTTTTTGCCATTTATATGGATCCATCCTAGAATAATTACATTGTAACATTATTATTTTCCTATACAAATTGATAATAAACTGATATTGTAAAAAAACTAGTCCTGTATTTCAGATAAATGAATTATGAGTACCAAAATCCGTATCACAAAAGCAACTAATGCTCACTTTCCCATTTCAGATCTACGTCTCCAAGAGGTGGGGATTCACAAAGTATGACCGTGAGGAGTATGAGAAGATGCGTGATGATGGTCGCTTCACCAACGACGGCTGCAACGTGAAGTACCAACGCGAGCACGGGCCCCTCGACGCCTGGAGGAAACTCCAGGCTGAGATCCTCAGCGTCTAGATTATCAATACACCTTTGTAAAAAGAATTACTGTCTTTGAATACCTAGTCAATCTGACCCTTTAGATTAGGAGGGCACAGAATACATAATAGTAGTATGTGTAGATGATAGTGTACAATAGATAGCACATCTGACATATGATGCCTTACGCTATTCTCTATATAGTGGGCGTAGGTTCTGCGAGCGAGTATATTATTCTTATGTGCACTTGGGGCCTCGTGGCTCCGTCATAGTGTCCTCAATCGCAAAGTGGCATCTTTGCCGGAACTGAATCGCTATTAAACTGATTGGTTAGCCCCTGGCCCTTTTAGCGAAGCGAAACTGAATGTACCTACTGTCTGCTCATTCAGAGAGAATTATTATTTATATCTATGCTAGGCTACCTTGTCGCCTAGCCGCCTTCAGTGCGAGCCCCTTTAGGACGCCAGGCTACATTGTCGCTTAAACGCGTGCAGTGTGTGCGTTGTTAGAATATCGGCGCGCCGCTCTTAATCCGCCGCGCCCTACTGATGATTACAGAGTAGGTACGAGTAGATACCTAGTTATAGTTCTCTACAGTCAGTTACCTGCATTTCAACATTTTTAAGTAATAGCACAGAATAATCTGATATCTACTGGTAATATCAAATCAAAGATCATTTTGGTACCTTCTCGTTTGCACCCTTTGGGTACAGAACCCTAAAAATTACTAACAAGTAATTATTTTAAAAACAAAGAAACCCGACTGCAGTTTCATAAGCGTGGTTCTATAATCTTAATATACTTTAAATATCAAGATCTATAGCGGTTTAGGGTACATACAGAATAAGCTAAAAGATTTTTGTTTCATCGAAAATCAAATATGGCGGTTTGTAGCCACCGTATTAGATTTCTTAACACATAATATCCTATAAGACCCGTGATCAAGACTAATCCAAAGACACCTCATTTACAAAAATCAGGCTACAGGATAAGCTAAAGGATTTTTGGTTCGTTGGAAATTTAATTATATGGCGGTTTGTAGCCGCCATATCAGATTTCTTGCTAACTTATATCCTTCCTACTATAATATTATAAACGCGAAAGTTCGTGAGGATGTATGTGGATGGATGATGAAACTTTACAGTAATATAGCTTATACATCAGAATAACACTAGGCTACTTTTTATCCAGGTACCACGCGGGCGAAGCCGTGGCCAGAAGCTAGTATCCTATATTTGTCCCGTGATCAAGACGAATCCAATGACACCTTATTTATCAAAATCCATCAAGCCGTTGAGGTTACAGCGAGAGCTAAAGGAACAGACATATATATATATACATACACCTGAAAAACAACCCTCCTTTTGGGCAGTCGGGTATAAAGACACGTCCATGTTTGTTTTTTTTTGTTTTGTACTAACCAAATATAAAGACTATAATAATTTATACCCATTCCTTTCCAAACAAACGTCATTTATTAGGTTTCGCAAAGGCTCTGTTTTATTTATATTATTTTGAAAAATGAGTCTATAGATTTACACTTAGGAATCTTGGGTTTCTTTAGGGGTGATATCGATTTCCTTTTTCTTTTAACACTGCTACCTGTGACATTAGCTTTCATATTCAACTCAGTCGAAACTGGTAGAAGTCCAGTAGGTCTTTTATTCAGCTCTCTGCTCAGTTTCTGAGCTTCATGGAAATCTGAATGTTCTGTAAACTTCTCTACAGGTACTTTTTTACCACATTCTGGGCATGTTTGAGTGGGTATATTGTCATCTTGTTTTACTAGAAATCTTGCTAGAGATGTTACAGAATCATTTCTGCAAGTATTTTCTTGAGGTATTCTTTTCTTCTTATCTTCGTGGATAGCCTGTTTTTTCTCTCGTATTTCCGCCCTTACTTGCTCTCTTTCTTCATCCCTTAATTGTAAAGCAAGATGGTAATCTGCATGAGTCTCTACCATGCTCACTCCTATGGTCTTTCCACACTCTGGACAATTTATTTCCATGTCTCTAGAATTGACTGCTGGGATTTCATCTTTAGAAGCAATGTTTTCATCAGGCTTTTTTTCTGGCTCTTGTCCTGTGTCACGTTCTTCATCTATCATTGTAGAGTTAAGAAGTTTCCTAATATTTGTCACACGATCTACTTCCTGTGGGTCGTCATCAAATAATGCAATGCTTTTGTTGATTTCTTCATTGATGGTTGAGCTAGAATAATAGGTATCGTTGCTATCATCGCCACAGTTCACTACTTCACAAACAGGCGTTGTTGGCTTGGCTAAAGGTTTGTTGGTAGTTAATTGTGATGAATCTGAATCTATACTTCTGGTATCACCATCTATCTTTCTGTTCAGTAGTTTAGCAAAGAATGATTCTTGCTTCTCCAAGTCTGATTCTAATACTTTGTTTACAGTTGGAACTTCAATTTTAGGCTTTTCTGAATTCGCAACTTGTGGAACTTTTGGTATTTCTTTGGCTTTGTCAGTGGTTTGAAAAAACTTGCGCATAATGTAATCTTTATCATTGTTGTTAATTTTATTCTTTACTTCATTATTCTGTTTTACTTCTTTTGGTTTTTGCGTGTCAACTTTTAATCCTGCACCAAAGTAATCTTTAATTTTTTTAGTTTTTTTTATATCTGCATGGTCTTCAAATTTTCCAACGCTGATCCCTAGGAACATAATTGGCGCTTTTAATCTTCTGTTACTTTCTCCATCTACAACAAAAATAAATAACACATCAGTATTATTGTCCTAATATAGATTCAAGCATTTTTGTCTATTATTTTAGTACCTACCTTTAACTTTAGTTCCTTCAGCACTTTCCATGAGCAGTTCCAATGCCTTGGCCGAAAAGAGCTCCCCACACAATTCCTCTTCAAAAGCAAAATTGTAAGAACGAGAGCTACTCGTATCGCGCCCGTCCGGCATCTGCGTCGAGAAAGAGACGACCATCTGTTTCGGCGTCCTATTATTCTCTAACGCGTCTTTTTCTAATCTATCTTCTATCTCATCGCCGAGGTCTTTGAGCCATTTTCTAAGGCTGTCCAGGTCTAAGAGAGCAGCTTTTCCTTTGAAGTTTTTGCAGCAGCCTATGCTCTTAGGGTTAAATCTTGCTTGCACTGGCTCCAGGTCTATTCCTCTTGCGATGTTGTACAACCAAGTCCTGAAAATAGTCTATGATTAAGTTTTGATTCTTATCAAAGAAGAAGGAACAAACAAATATAAGAGAATAAGAACATACCCATTCTTATCATCAAACATGTTTTGCAAGTTTTTTTCAGAGAACATTTGCAGTTCAGCCATTTTGTTTATGTTCAGTAATTCACAAACAGTGTCGCCGAATTTTCCTCCCAAATGCTTTACTTTTTTAACGGGAAGTGTCCTGAAAAACACCAATTACAAAGTTAAGAAACTTTTTTCTGAAGAATAAATCCCTTAATATAGAGGTAGGTATAGGTATCTATTTGAAATTAATAACAAATGATGTACGAAGTTAAACAAAATTTAAGGGAATTTTCACGTACTGCACTATCGGTGAAGGCACCGACTAAGTTTCGACTCATTCCGAGAGTCTTCATCAGGGTGAGTGGTTGCAACTTTCTGGAAAGGAGCGCCGTTAGTCGGTGCCTTCACCGATAGTGCAGTACGTGAAAATTCCCGTTTTTACAATATGAATAGTCAAGTTCACGATAGTTTCTGGAATAAAAAAAATTAAGGACATGGGACGCACATGGATTCGATTTCGCGTTTTCCTGATGAGATTAATATAATGATAATTACGATTAAAGTTTAAGCTTTTATTATGAGCACAGAGCTGATGAATGCTTAGATATAGGGCTAAACACTAAATAATATGTAGGTACAACATACTTGTAAAGAATATCAATGGAATGCTTTGGCAAGATGGTTTGTTTATTAGGTTTATTCATTCCACACACCAGTTTAGCCAAGATTTTATTGTGAGCTATGCCTGCGGAACAACTGTATCCTGGAAAATAAATTAAGAAAATATTTAAGAATGAGGATCATTATTAAATGTAGAGCTTACAAGTATAATAGCATATCACGCACACACTGTGAAACACGCTTTTAGAATGGGCATGATTAAGCTGACAATGGCCTCGATTCTGTAGTACACTGACTAAACTAAATTTAAACTGTCGCTCTCTTTTTCTGATAGTGCAAGCACGAAAGAGATAGCTACAATTTTAGTGCTGTCAAATTAGTCAGATTTAAGTTTTCCATACAAATTTAGTCGTGATATCAAAACATGCTGACTATAAACACGAAGAAAAGCGGCACGTAAACTGATTTGACAGCAGCACACGGTACTAAAATTGTAGCTATCTCTTTCTTGCGTACACTATCAATAACAGAGAGCGATAGTTTAAATTTAGTTTAGTCAGTGTACTACAGAATCGAGGCCATTGTAGCTTGACCCTTATAGCAGTATAGCCCTTAAAACATGAGACTTCATCTTTGTAAATGATCCTTTTGATTACAATGAAATGAATAAATCCTATTGATTTTTTATGTGGCAGACAATGCATCGACAATGCCCCATATTATGTCATAGGCAATGTTAACCACTTACCATCACATGCTTGTTTGCTTTCAAATAATAAAAATACATAGATAATTCAAGACATTCTCATGAAGCAAAATGAATACAAGCAGAAGAGTAAATTAGAGCAACATAGTCTTATATATTTTTCACTTTCAGAACACAGGGAACACTTGGTTTCGTTGCTTAGGTACCTACATAATAATATTTAGCAGTGCAGTACCCTTGTAAATTTGGTTAAAAATAAAAAAAATAACACGTTATTTAAGATAAAACAAACAACGCGCTTGTGACTGCGATAAATGCTACATCGGCGAGACAAAACGCAACATCTCTACAAGGCCCACGGAGCACATACGCGCTGTGAAGAACCTAGATATCAACAGTTCCGCCATAGCAGAGTCTGTATGGACTGCATGATAGCGCGGGAGAAGAGTCTGACATTGTCACATTAAGCGTGGCCTGTCTGGCTCCTCCTGGAATAGGTTATGGCGACGAAGTGAGTAGCAGTGAAGAAGTAGGGCCACTACCACCACCAGCAGTTACGCGGAGGGAGAGCGTTGCGATCACTCACTCTGATAAAGACTCTCGGAATGAGTAGAAACTTAGTTGGTGCCTTCACCGATGAAAATTTCCGTTTTTACAATATGAATACGCAAACATTTTATCTTACCTGTTTCTTTATAAACAGCAGCTCTGATCTCACTCACAATGACAGCCCCCACAAGCAGACGAGAAGCATGTTCAAAGTCAAAGTCTATGGACTCTGATCCGCCACTGTGCACATCAGCTAGGAACTCATTAACACTTTCATAGCCAAGTGCAAATGTATTGGGAATGAGGCTTGTGGTTACTGTATTGGGGTTCAAGATCTTCAGCCTCTCTTGGACCTGAAGGTGGAAGGAATACAGATTTGTACACAACTGGAGAGGTAAACTAACTTTATTTTAATTAAAATAAAACAGATCATAGTATAGTGAACTAGATGACCAAGCTTGCTAGGTAATTCATATAAATAAACTCAATAGTAACTTTTCACTATGAAAGATCATTTAAAACACCTAGCGAAATTATTCTGATTGTTTTATGCATGGTCGTGCGAGGAATCAAAATAATCAATTCAAAATTTCTAATACACTTAGTTTGTAAGTTGATGTTTCTAAACAATACAATATTGATTTCAATAAACAAACCAGCTAGATTATTTTCTCAATCTCTCATTAACATACATGATACCGCTCCGCTAACCACCATTAGCTACCCAAAGAGGCTATGGAGACAACACATAATGGAATTCAACAGACATGATGCCTAAAGAAAAGGAGAAATGACTGCACCATTTTCCTTAAATGCCTGATTACGCACACCAAACCTGCTTTCCTATACTGATAGCAGATGAACACAGAACCAAAAAAACTATTTAAAAACAGTAAAACTTTTACTGTTTTTAAAAATTTTGTAAATGTACAGACTTGCAAATGATGATTTTATGTTGCTTGTTTCAAATCTAACAGGATTGTTGATACACAATGTAGGTATAGGCACTCACAGGAGCAGTAATATCCAAGTAAGCTTCATCGATAGAAGCTCTCTCCAAGAGTGATGTAAATTTCTGCAAAACTTTTGCTACATCTTTGCCTGCATCTCTGTACCTGGAATTATATTTTTCTAGTCAGGAGTTGATTCTGACTCCTAGATGTTAGTCAGTATGTATATGAATAGTGCACTGTCTATCACCACTTACACATTATCTATCTTCTATTTACAAATTACACCAAACAATTGAAAACTATTTGTGAGCTAGCAAGATTTCACAGTTGAGAAGTATGGCAAAACGGAACTGCAGTGTGTTTTTAGCTTCACTTTATTTGTATGGTATGCAGCTTCTGGAAATCTATATTCTAAGCTTCAAGTATGAATTGTTATTGGCAGCTTTAAACAAAAAAGTCTCAGGATTAAACTCACTTAGTAATATCAGCTTTTCCTCTTGAACATGGTACAGAAGGTAATATTATTTCTGGACATTTCTCCTTGGCTTCATCCCCTCTCATATGCCGATTGACACCCATAGCCCTCGCCACGTAGTTTACAGCAATGATCCTGAGATAGAAACTCTTGTAGCATTTTTTTACGAAAATAATAGTTTTTAGCAAGAAAATTAACAAGGTTGGAGCATTGGTTAGATCGTCTTGAAAGCAGTTAATGAAGAGTTACTTACCCGCCACCCTTCCAAGGGTTGTACTGAACAACTGCAATTGGTTTTCCTGTTAATTCAGGGTTTAATTTCTCCTCCACTTGGCAGTAAAAGCAATCCATGTCGATGAGAACTACAACTCTATTTTCAGAATCCATTTTTTCACTTATAAACACAGGTTTTTAGAATTTGTGCATTATCTGCACTGCACCATGATTCAGTAGCACTTCACGAATAATTACTCTCTTCTCTTTCAACGAAAAAATGTAAGGAAAGCTACAAAAATCAAGAGCGAATTTGTTTAACATTTTGTTTGATAAAAAACAGCTGATTGCTGCTGACACTGACAATGGAATTGACATTGATAATTTGTCCGATCCAAAGATCTTGAACACGCTCTACACTAGACTCTGTAAGCGCGATTTGGCAATCGATATTTTTCATTCTTCCCTACAATTTTTTTATAGAAGAAAAAAAATCACTAGGTACGTTTAAGAATTTAATAAGGTGCCCGGTTCAGACTATGTTCTGATTCTTTAGTTTTGGAGGCTCGATGGATTCACACCTTCGCAAACCAAGTATGTCTTTAGCTTTCGGGTAACGCGATGCATAATTCTACCTCTACTGACCTATGAACATTTAAAAAAAACAACATTTTCAATAAAATGTACATATTTTATTAGAATCCTTGTCCATAAGTATTGTTCCACCTCACATACTGTCCCAAATCGTCTTGGGACACGCTCGGCTTCACCCTTTGCAACGCATTTGTGAAGTCCTGAAGACATACTGGCCGTACCTTTAGAAATATAAAATAAGAGTTAACATCAGTCTAATGGACACCATTATGAAAGGGTCTTGAAACGAATAGAAACGTAAGACATTCATTTTTTTTTAATAAGATATCCCCTGCTGTGTTTTCCATCATCTATTGTAGCGCCTCCTAGCAGCTAGCCGATAATTCCTACCTAAGAACCATCCTTGGATTTGTACAGACAGTTTGCAAACAAAACATAACAAACAACGAAACAAAAAAGCTCATGTCTGTATTTCCTATAATGGATATCCTCAGATAGAAACCATTTATTTATTGTAAATATGGTATGATACAGTTATACAACATCACAATGTTTCAGTACAATTTACTCTTTCAAGTGTACAATTGCCATTACCTATCTATTTTGCCAATTTGAACACTTTAAAACGATTCAATTTAGATACAACATACTCAGTGCATAGATCTTTGAGGACACCAAGTAGAGGGTAGTCAGAGGCACGCCCAAACATCACATTTGGCACATGCCCGCGTTTTGTAGTAAGTTAGCAAATGCCGGATTACACACTAACCTATGACATATACCTTTGAATGTTTGCCAGTTTCCTCACGTTGTTTTGCCTTCACCGTTTTATACATGCCACGTGTTATGCGCATATATGTGGGTAAAACGAATGGAAACGGCATCGCCGATTCGCACACACACCTATTCCTTTCCATATAGCAGACAGAAAGAGATATTATGGCATGTCTATAAGGATGCGTATTATTAATAGTATAGCTCTAGCATAAAATTTGTAACTTTTCTTGTTGTTCATGCACTACCTCAATTTCTTGTAACTTTTCTTGTTATTCATGCACTACCTCAATTTTATTGTAACTTTTCTTGTTATTCATGCACTACCTCAATTTCTTGTAACTTTTCTTGTTATTCATGCACTACCTCAATTTCTTGTAACTTTTCTTGTTATTCATGCACTACCTCAATTTCTTGTAACTTTTCTTGTTATTCATGCACTACCTCAATTTCTTGTAATTTTTCTTGTTGTTCATGCACTACCTCAATTTTATTGTAACTTTTCTTGTTATTCATGCACTACCTCAATTTCTTGTAACTTTTCTTGTTATTCATGCACTACCTCAATTTTATTGTAACTTTTCTTGTTATTCATGCACTACCTCAATTTCTTGTAACTTTTCTTGTTATTCATGCACTACCTCAATTTTATTGTAACTTTTCTTGTTATTCATGCACTACCTCAATTTCTTGTAACTTTTCTTGTTATTCATGCACTACCTCAATTTCTTGTAACTTTTCTTGTTATTCATGCACTACCTCAATTTTATTGTAACTTTTCTTGTTATTCATGCACTACCTCAATTTCTTGTAACTTTTCTTGTTATTCATGCACTACCTCAATTTCTTGTAACTTTTCTTGTTGTTCATGCACTACCTCAATTTTATTGTAACTTTTCTTGTTATTCATGCACTACCTCAATTTCTTGTAACTTTTCTTGTTATTCATGCACTATCTCAATTTCTTGTAATTTTTCTTGTTATTCATGCACTAACTCAATTTCTTGTAACTTTTCTTGTTATTCATGCACTACCTCAATTTCTTGTAACTTTTCCTGTTATTCATGCACTACCTCAATTTCTTGTAACTTTTCTTGTTATTCATGCACTACCTCAATTTCTTGTAACTTTTCTTGTTATTCATGCACAACCTCAATTTCTTGTAACTTTTCTTGTTATTCATGCACTACCTCAATTTCTTGTAACTTTTCTTGTTATTCATGCACTACCTCAATTTTTTGTAACTTTTCTTGTTATTCATGCACAACCTCAATTTCTTGTAACTTTTCTTGTTATTCATGCACAACCTCAATTTCTTGTAACTTTTCTTGTTATTCATGCACTAGAGGTAGTGAAATTGAGGAATTTCTTTTTCAATAATTGTAAAATAAAAAGTTTACTTACATACTTCTAACTAAGTTTCTAAAAAATTTGTAAATGAATGTATTGAACTATTATTCATTAAGCTTATTTATTTATTTATTTAATACTTTCGCACAAACAAGCTTATATAAGTACCTGGATAAGAAACTGTTAGTTTTATATCGAAGCTATCTGTTACTGATATTAGGACAGGACGGAAGATAAGTAGTGGTGGGGTGCTAGACATATACCTCAAGCTTACTTTTCCTTTCACGCTAACGCAATTTTTTCAAGGTAAAATTTGGCAGCTGTCACGTGACATTTTCGCAGCTAATGTAATTCCCATACAATTCAATCTTTCCGCAGGCGTTAACGTCAACAGAAAGTGGTATTTGTCTAGACCCCAGGTCTGCCGCGCTTTATGCTGAGTCCCATCCCAATTTGTGGCTACTTATCTCATCAGCAGTCCAATCTTCTTAGTTATATACTTAATTAATAAGTAGTTGCAAATAAATGATTTATCTATCTATCTATCTCAAGACTGTTTTCCATAATACACAAAGGTTAGCTGGAAGAGAATGCTATCTAGCATTAAGTTCGTCTATATACAGTACTTTTTAGTTGTTCAATAAAGAATCTTCTATCTATCTATGTATCCGTTTTACATTTGATTATCGGAACCACCTGGAACGGACCG
Organism: Perizoma flavofasciatum; assembly: GCA_958496245.1. Taxonomy (NCBI): domain Eukaryota; kingdom Metazoa; phylum Arthropoda; class Insecta; order Lepidoptera; family Geometridae; genus Perizoma; species Perizoma flavofasciatum. The sequence continues at coordinate 1,654,264 of OY292425.1, read as the reverse complement.
GACCAAAACTGCGTCTGAATCGACACGTCCGCGCATCCGTTCAGGAGCTGTTCAAGGAGCTCAACATAATGACACTCTCTGGGGAACTCATATACCAGGTTGCAACATTCACCCACAATAATTCGGACCTGTTCCGGCGGAGTGGGGTGAACGCCGGCCGTGCCATGCCGTAGCAACAAACATCATTACCGACTTATTACGCCGACCCACAAGTTAGCTAATCAAGAGGTCCGTTTACATAATGGGAACCTCCGTATAAAATAGACTGCCAGAGAGGATCCGAGATGCAGATTCCATACCTATTTTTAAGAGTAGGCTTATAAAATGGTTAATTGATCAAGTTTTTTATAATATAAATGAATTTTATGTATTACCTATTTACTTCTATATGATATTTTTTTTGTTTCCTCTCTCTGACTTGTAACAATAGTGTTATGAATAAATCTGTATTTCTGTATTTCAGAACCAACCTTATTCCTATCAATAGTGGCGATCTGATGCAGCGGCACCGCCCGTATCGGTCCCATGGCCGCTTCGGAGCAGAGCGACTTCATATCCGCGCCCGAGTAGCCCTCAGTCAAGCGAGCCACTTCCGCAACCTGTGTCGGCGTCAGGTCGTTGCACTCAGTGTTCAGTAGGTTGATGATTATTTGCTCGCGCGCCTGCATTCCAAAATGGATTAAAGGTTTATAGTTATAGTTAATAGAAATACAAAAAAAACGCTCACGCTCAAATTTAACGGCCATCGTCAGTAAGCCCCGCGCAGCCATATTCGTATTTCTTACTATGTACTTAATAAATAAAAAAATAGAAATAACAAAATAAACATTTCAATGTATTCGTTTTTTATATAGCTGCAATGTTCACACACATATATAAATATTATAGTCACGCCTGTTTCCCGGAGGGGTAGGCAGAGACCACTGGTTCTCACTAGCTACAATCCTGGCATACCTCTTCCGCTTCATTCATCCGCATCACATTCTTCATAAAAACCACTCTACTGAAGCGACTTTTATTTCTCCATTTCGTAGAAAATTTTATTTTTTTCAAAACTTCAAAACCCATGTCTTCCAGTGGCCTGCGCGATAAAACTTTTCTAAGAACCATCCTTGATGTCATACAAATCGATTGCGACAAACCGCATTTCAATCGGATAAGCCGTTTCTTTTATAAATGGTTACAGACAAACAAACAACTCCTTTTATCTTCAACCCCTATGCACTATTTAGCCGTAGGTATATGCATATAAGGGCTCCTGACGTCACTGTTAAAAATACAGGAGACAGAAATATTTTATGTCTTCTCATCCGAAGACAAAACTGTTGTCTTGGGTTATCATAAAAAATTAAATAAATATATAATGCCCCAAAGTAAGCAGAGCTTGTGTTATGGGTATGACTGATATACTACTTATTTTTAAAATACATATGTATTAAACATAGAAAACACTGCACAAATATCTGCAGATCATACAAACATTTGTCCTGCGGCGGGAATCGAACCCGCAACCTTCTGCGACTCAGGCGGGCTTTCGGCTACTGCGGCACAGAGGTCGTCATGCTACTGGTGCTGGGGTCGTTCTTACGTCAGCTTCCGGCAGCGGGATGTACAGTCGCTTCACGAGCCGCCGGCGCGCAGCCTCGTCCAGCTCCTGCGGCCGGTTGGTGGCGCCCACTATGAGGAGACGGTCTTCCTCAGCTGAAACAACATTTACGTTTGCACAAGAAAAATAAATACACCCAACAGCCACATACATACATATCCTAGACAAATACATCACGCTTACTTTTCCTTTCACGCTAACGGTAAAACTTGGCAGGTGTCACGTGACATTTCCACAGCTAATGTAATTTCCATACAATTCAATCTTTCCGCAGGCGTTAACGCCAATAGAAAGTGGTATTTCGGGTCTAGACAAATACCTCACGCTTACTTTTCCTTTCACGCTAACGAAAATTCGTCAAGGTAAAACTTGACAACTGTCACGTAACATTTCCACAGCTAATGTCAATTCCATACAATTCAATCCTTCCGCAGGCGTTAACGCCAATAGAAAGTGGTATTTCGGGTCTAGACAAATACCTCACGCTTACTTTTCCTTTCACGCTAACGCAAATTTGTCAAGGTAAAACTTGACAACTGGAAGAGATCGCTTTTAGCGATAAGACCGCCCATTGTAACTTATATTATTGTGAATTCCTGTGTCCTTTTGTATTTTGCTTTGGTATGCAATAAAGAGTTTATCTATCTATCTAACTGTCACGTGACATTTCCACAGCTAATGTCATTTCCATACAATTCAATCTTTCCGTAAGCGTTAACGCCAACAGAAAGTGGTATTTGTCTAGACCCACTGATAACACAATAGGATTGTACCGTTAGTTTCAGGAACCACGAGTACCATGGTACTGAAACACCCAAATCTGAACATACAATCATTTGAACCGCAGTTGGAATCGAGCCTGTACCTCTTACGTCTGAGCCGGCTAGTCATCGAGCGCGCTACCAAAGTCTTCAACAATGTACAAATAAAAGGAGGCTGGTAAAATGTTGATAATGTTAAATGCCTGAGATGCAGAAGGTTGCGGGTTCGATTCTCGCCGCGGGACAAATGTATGTATGATTTGCAAATATTTGTCATGGGTCTGGTTGTTTTTTATAAATAATATGTTTGTTTTTACAAAAAAATGTATGTAAATATTATATAAGTCGTTTAGTTCCCATAATACAAGCTCTTCTTACTTTGGGGCTAGATGATGCTGTGTGAAAAATGCCCAACATTATTAATACTATAACGTTTGAGCAAAAATTCAGCTCTGAAGTTAGTTGCAGTTAGGTGAAGTTGGCTGCGCAATGAATCCGTAAAGAATTGTCTTTATTGCGTTGGTAGGTACCTATAGCTGCTCCGTCGAACTGCACCAGGAACTCTGTCTTGATGCGACGCGTGGCCTCGTGCTCGCTATCACTTCGCTGGGAGAGCAGCGAGTCTATCTCATCTATGAATATCACCTGGAATTTTATTTTTAATCAAAAATGGGTCGAAACTTAGTCTTAGCCTTCATCAAAAGCGCAAAACTTGAAAATTCCGGTTTTACAATATAAATCACCAAGGGGTGTAGAAAAATACCTCACGCTTACTTTTCCTTTCACTCTAACGCAAATTAGTCAAGGTAAAACGTGGCAGCTGTCACGTGACATTTCCACAGCTAATGTCATTTCCATACAATTAAATCTTTCCGCAGGCGTTAACGCCAATAGAAAGTGGTATTTGCCTAGACCCTAGGCAAAGTTGGCACGATTACGAGTTAGTAGGAGCCATAATCAGAAGCCATAATCAAGAAGTTGAATTTAATCTCTCCGCAGGCGTTAACGCCAACAGAAAGTGGTATTTGTCTAGACCCCAGGAATCTCTCTTAATATGAATATCACCTGGAATTGTTTCAATTGAAGATTCAAGCATATACATTTCTAAATGCATAGAGTTTTACCAAAGGGCTGATAGGCGCAACTTTTGTGCATTGTTGCTGTATTATCTCTGGTGTTAATTAATAAAAAATGAGAAGTTACCGCGGGCTGATGGCACCTAGCCACAGCAAATAACGCTCGCACCATTTTCTCTCCGTCACCGATCCATTTGGAGGTAAGTGATGACGCGGATATGCTGAAAAATGTTGCGTTGCACTGCGCCGCCACACACCTACCTGTGGATTTAAGTTGGTGTAAAAGGCACGGCTACCAGGGGGCTAGACAATTACCTCACGCTAACGCAAATTTGTCAAGGTAAAACTTGGCAGCTGTCACGTGACATTTTCACAGCTAATGTCATTCCCATACAATTCAATCTTACCACAGGCATTAACGCCAACAGAAAGTGGTATTTGTCTAGACACCCAGGGTCCTAGACAAATACCTCACGCTAACCCAAATTTGTCAAGGTAAAACTTGGCAGCTGTCATGTGACATTTCCACAGCTAATGTCATTTCCATACAATTAAATGTTTCCGCAGGCGTTAACGCCAATAGAAAGTGGTATTTGTCTAGACCCTAGGCAAAGTTGGCACGATTACGAGTTAGTAGGAGAGTTTGCTGTAAGAATATTACTTTTAGGGTTTAGCTTGCTATTGTACCTACATGTCTTATCTAATATCCTACTACTTTTATAAACGCGAAAGTTTGTGAGGATGGATGTTTGTTACTCTTTCATGCAAAAACTATTAGACGGATTCTGATGAAACTTTACAGTACATACATACATACATACATATATTCACGCCTGTTTCCCAGAGGGGTAGGCAGAGACCAAGGATTTCCACTTGCTACGATCCTGGCATACCTCTTTCGCTTCATTCATCCTCATCTTATTCTTCATACAGGCTCGGCGGTTTAGTGTCCTGACCTGGCCTTTCTTTAAAATGTCTCCAATTTGGTCAGAGTACGTTCGCCGATGCCTTCCTCTACCAACTATCCCATTCACGCTCGCCTTGTATACTTGTTTTGTTAATCTACAGTAACTTTACAGTAATATAGCTTATACATCAGAATAACACATAGGCTCCTTTTAATCCAGATACAACGTGGGCGAAGCCGTGGGCAGAAGCTAGTATTTTATATTTCTGTGAACAATAAAGAATTATATGAATTATTCCATAATTTAATGTAGCGCCCCTTTAATGACGTCTCGCGATTATACCTGATTAAACGAAATATAAATCTGTTAATTAACTACAATACGACATACCTCTTTTTGCATTTACGAGTTAACGAATTAAACCAAATCTATAATTATTTTGCAAAAAAAAATATCATTCTAGGACCAATGTCTGACTGAGTCTTCTCCTAAGTAGGTACTTACTACAAACTAGGCAGCATATTTCCCGCCGTTCATTGTAGCAGTGGTCTGACTTTAGTGGCACTTCATACACAGTACAATGTCTGCAAACATAATAGGATATTATCCTCACCGATCAAAGTCTTGCCAGTGCCGGGAGGGCCGAACAGTAGGATGCCTTTGGGTGGTCGCCTGAGCCCCGTGAATATGTCCGGTCGCAGCAATGGCCAGACCACAGCCTCCTGGATCACTGACTTGGCTAGTTGCAGGCCTGCTATGTCATCCCAGCCTGAAAATTATGCATACAATTTTAAAAGAAGAAATATAATAAAGTAAATACGGAGGTGTTAGGAAATTAAAGCGCACTTGGCAAAGCTTGACTTGTCGTTTTTAATAGATCAGCTGGCATAGCTACGTTGACGGACACATAACTGGTGTCCACCACTTGATTAAGCTCTTCAGAGGCCTTTAGGTGGCTTAAAAGTTTCGACACCAGTTGTGGCTGACCACAACCTCACACTGAATATTGGTAAGTAGTAGTATAATTGGTGGCAAGAGGAGCCATTGTGGACAGTACCAAATATTAAACTCACAGCAGGCCTTAACATGAGAAAAGTTGCATGAGACAGATCTCAATGAATAGAACTGGAGGAGACCTTTGCCAAGACACACAATGAACTGAGAGATATACCCTAACAAAAAACAGAAATCCGTCCAGAATTACAAAGCTATAAAGGTGTAAATAATACCTACCTATTGGAGTTCCTTTATCAATAATTTCACTTTCAATCAGCTCAATCATTTTGGGATCTAGATGTTTCAACCTCTCATCACCAGGTTCATTAAGTTCTTGCTTCTCTCTGTGAAAATTATATAGAACTCTAAATTGCTTGCCCTTTAAGAGAATGTCTAATAAACAGCTGATAGATCACAGGCAATTGACTGAGGCACACAGAAATCGCGTCTGGCGGTGACATGGCGCTTATGTCTTGCCGTTCCATTCAGGTTTCATACAAAGGATACGGAAATTACGCAATTTAATACACTGAATAAAACGCGCGGCTTGACAGCTTTGTCTTAGAGGTATATAGTGCAGTTGTGAACATAAACATTTAGACAGTGATTGATTTTTCCTTTCATATTTAAAAGAACATTACAATTTTGTCTTGGACTCATGTAAAACCTTTACTTACTCTTGAACACCTATCATAGGAGACACAAACTTGGACTTAGCTTTCCTAGTAGCTCCCAAAGTTCGTCGGGCAGCAGGGTTTGAAGCCAGGAGCTGTTCCCTTGCTGTTTTAAAAGTAATCTTAGCCACATTGCTCTTATGAGCTTTCTCTTCATCTTCTATAATGAGGTCTTCATCTTTTGAGGAACTTGGATTAACATTTTGGTCAGCAGGTCTTTTTCGACCAAATTTAGGCTTGAATATCCCACCATCATTATAGTTTACTTCTCCGTTAGATATTTCAGAACTAACTGTTTTTGCAAAGAGGCATGGTTTTTTATTTGTGATCTCTTTTAGCTTTTTGTTTAATGTGGAGGTTTTCAATCCTAAGTTGCAATGACATTCATTATTTTTAAACCTCTCAAAACCAGTATTATTAGACTTTATGCATTTTGGACATTTCGGTAATGAGCGTTCAAACAATGATACTGGATCAACTGTGCTGAAATAATGAAACAATCTAATTGTATATCTGATACAGTGTTGTAAAGAAATATATAAATTCAATTTTCTAACCATAATGAGCTTTTCCAATTTTTCATACTGGTTTTATCAGCATTAAGCACTAAGTTTTTGGTTTCATCCAAGATGTGGTCAACTGTTGTGTTAGTAAGTAATGCATTGCTGGTAGACCACAGGTCATTGCGTAGTATATTACAAGTGACGTTGGAGGCGCTGAAAATAATATTTGAAAAGTTATGATTGAGGTACAGATACTAAAAATAATAGCAACTAGAAAGTGTCTAACAAGCAAGATTTATTTATTGCATTCATGCAATAAAATTTACTTACTCTAAAAGAGATTGATTGAATAGTTGCAGAGAGGTTGTAATAAAATTATCGGTAACGTCATCGTACATTTTATATTTATTTTTTGCAGTACTTTGCTTGCAGTTTTATTCATCTATTCAAAATTTCAAATTGCAATCCGTGCCGGTAAGTGGTGTATTCAACAAGAAAGGCCAAGGCTATTTCAAATTAATTCACCTTTGAAAGGCCCGTCCCCCTCACCTTTCATCACAGCCGTTTGCGGTGCAATTATGGGATTATAATAATTTTAAACTAGTTTTTTCGGACTTGGTGTTTGTTTCAAAATACCGTCTTTTAATTGGCTGCATCGAGCAGATGATTGGTTGTAATTATCTGTTAACCAAGGCGAGACGGCGGGCGGCGGTAAAATTAGGAAGTATGAACGTAGTTGAATTATCAAGCTGTACCTTATCACTTTGTACTGGATCTGTGCAATAGATAGTCGTACATTATTGAGGTCATAAAAGTATTTGCTGCCTCTGTCTATCAAAATCAAAAAATAAATTGTCAAAAATTGACAAGTTATTTTGGAGCTAAGCATTTTTGGAATAAATTTTGAGACTAACTTATAAATGAGATTAAATAAGCATTAACTCTTAAAATAGATAACCTAAATAAAAGCCGACCGCTGCAAAGCATTGGATTAGAAGTTTACCGAAGGGATCATGTCGATTTTGCCGCCGACGAGATGACTTCCAAGCCGACGATTTATCACGAAAAACAAGTAAAGGAACTCTGCGCTTTACATGCGCTCAATAATTTATTCCAGGTAAGACCTTGTCTCGAGTTGTCGCTAAATTAAGTTCGTGAAGGCCATTTGTCAGTGATATTTTTTTATCGTTCGTTTGTGGCTATATATTTATACACATTATTAAACGCAATTCTATAACTTAGCACTAACTTTATTCTTTTCAGACTCGCAATACGTTTTTGAAATCAGAATTAGATGGAATATGCAGTCGTCTCTCACCCAATGTTTGGATCAACCCTCACCGATCAATGTTGGGCCTCGGAAACTATGATATTAATGTTATTATGGCAGCTTTACAAAAAAAAGGTTGTGAAGCTGTCTGGTTTGACAAAAGAAAGTAAGTAATGGTTAAAAAATACTAAAAGTATACTGAATTATCACCCTGAAAAATATGAAGCCCACAAAAAGCTTCAAGCTTCATTCACCCGCTGGGCGATCACACTAATTTCCCATGACTGGTATCATCGGATGGGATGAATCGTATCACGCTAATTTGTAAGCTGGATGAGCCATAGATGGACAATGCGAATGAACCAAATTGGTTTCATATTGGATGTTCCGTTTTCTGGATGGATGGGCCATTAAAATAAGGAACTAGTGTCAAAATTGATTGCCATCTCGATAACCATAAGTTATTGTGATCACCCAGCAGGTAGGTAGCCCCTCCCACTCTAATAGGTAAAGGAGACTTTTTGTCATAATGTCAGGGTTTGCAACACATGGGTAATGTCTCTGGTATTGCAATCATCCATAGACTATGATAACTGCTTACAAACATGTAGACTGTATGCTTATAAATTGGTATAAAATTGGCTTCTTTTGCTTGGTATAAAAATAAAACTGAAGAAGCTTAATAGGATGGTTATCGCACACTTGATTGTATCAATGCTTATCAGCATCATTTGTTTTAATTTAATGGTTGTAATTTCAGAGACCCTGGTTGCTTAGACCTTTCAAACATCTGCGGGTTCATTCTGAATGTGCCATCGGACTACAAGCTGGGATTTGTGATGTTGCCCCTGCGCCGGCGACACTGGATAACCATCAGGCAGATCCAAGGGAATTTCTACAATCTTGACTCTAAACTAGATGCTCCACTGTTAATAGGCAGGGTAAATATATAGTTTTCTTTTTTATTTACCTGGATATAAAGTATACAAGGTCTATCTGTTCAAAATGTCCAAATCTGTCATTTATTATGCATTTATAAAGTAATGGGAGTAGTTCATTCTGTACATAGTGTTAATGCACAATAAAACCCAATGTGTGATGTCAGTGCAGATCTCAGTTCTGACTGTTGTCCCATCTAAGCAGAGGGGGTGTAAAACCAACCGATTGTGTTAAAATGGCATCTTGACATTTGATTACTTTTATGCATCCTCTGCTTATCTATGGTGGATATGGAATATAAGATATAGCAAAATGTGTACAAATTAGAAGGTGAATTAAAGTAGAAAGTATAATTATACTTTCTACCCTTAATATCCTTGCAGAGACAGTGAAACCACCTAATTAGGTGGCTTCACTGTATGCAATGGCTATGCAAGGGTATTTGATGCATGCCTCATAATTTTGAACCATATTTTTTTTTCAGAGTGCTGACCTAATAGCTTACCTGAAGGAGCAGCTGGATAGCAAAGAGAAGGAACTCTTTGTGGTTGTGAGTAAAGAGGTAGAAGAAAAACAACTGTGGATGCATCAGTACTCCTCTCAGAACTCGCGTCAAAGCAGCCAGAACTCCTATCCACATTTACCTAACCACACAGAGAGCCCTGACAGCATATCCTCAAACTCTCCATATGACTACAGAAACAGAGATGCAGAGTGCCTCAGACTTACAGAAGTCAGGAACTGTGTAGTCACCAGTGAAAATAATATTTAATGTGATCTTTAGACTTATATTCTTTAGGCCCTACTTAAGAGCACTCATACAGCATTACTTTATCCTGTCACTATCTGACTTGTTTGTGACAAAAAGAGAAGGGTATTAATTAAGTAATGCATCAATTTAAACTGTGTTCTTAAGTAAGACTTTTCATCACAGACTGTGTTTGTGATCACATAGCAATTTTGATGTGTTCACATGTAGTGTGTATATTTAAGATGTTCCAATTTGAGTTCTGTTTGATGTTATAAACAAGTATATTTTGATCTGGCGGCATTTTTGTGCTGTTTTAGGTACTTAATTGTTTATTTCTTTTTTGTTTTATACTGCACTTTGTTTTTGTTTGCACAAATTACGTTAAAAGTTTTATGTTGTTTCTTTATAAATTATATTTTCTGTTTATGTCTATACGGCCTAATGTTATATTTGATACTATATTTTGATCTGTAACATTTATACAAATGATCATGAGCCTTTGCATGTTTTTAATAAAGTATGTAAGTAATTGTAATAGTGATTCTGATTGCTGATATTATAATAATGATATTGGGGTGTGAAGTTCTAATGTTACGTGATGTAGATCACTTTTACGCCAAATATTTCTAACCAAACTGTTCAATATTTGATTGTAAAAGATACCAAATAAACATGTAATTTTATAATGTATTCAACTGTACAAACTAATTTTATTTTTGCACAAACTATCATCACTTTATAGTATTTAAAACATTTTTAGAGTTGAACGGTTTTGGGTTTTTTTTTAATTTATCATTTGCATTTTAATGGTTCATGGCAGAGACAAAGACAGATAGTTTATGGGTATGTCACCATTCCATTTGTGATAATTTATCATTTGAAACCTCAGTAAGTATTTGTATATTTAACTGTGTAAACATATATTAATTTGATAAAAATAGTAAACTTTTCATCAGATACAACTCCGTTTTTGTTTGTATGTATATACATACCTATTTGTGTGAATCCCACAGATAATAATAGTGTACTTACGCAATTTAATTTATATAACCATCCATCCTCAGTATCCGAGAGAATACCGGGATCTAGACAATTACCACTTTCTCGTTAACGCCTGCGGAAAGATTAATTTGTATGGGAATGACATTAGCTGTGGAAATGCCACATGACAGCTTCCAAGTTTTACCTTGACAAATTTGTGTTAGCGTGAAAGGAAAAGAAAGCGTGAGGTATTTGTCTAGCACTCCTGGGCTTTGGGCACTTTGAAATAACATTTGCTGCGAAATGTCACGTGACATTTCCATACAATTATCTTTCCGCAGGCGTTAACGTCAACAGAAAGTGGTATTCGTCTGGCCCCCCTGGGGGCTAGACAAGTTTAACGCCTGCGGAAAGATAAAATTGTATGGAAATTACATTTTCTGCGGAAATGTCACGTGACATTTCCATACAATTTTATCTTTCCGCGGGCGTTAACGTCAACAGAAAGTGGTATTTGTCTAGCCCCCCTGGTCAGACAACTCCCATACAATATGGGAGTTGTCTGACAAGTTGTGTGTTGTCTTCCGCGTGGCAAGTGCAAGCCAATATCGCTTATCGGAAACACTATCCAATAATAATGATATTTATTTCAGGCGACAACATAAACAACATTTAAAATGACCTTACATACTAATAGACAATTATCATAATACTATAACAGATAACTTATCACTACTTGTCAACAAGTTAAGTCAATATTTGATTAATAGCACAACCTTTGAATTATTGATTCTAGGGCATTCCGGTTTTCTCACGATATCTTCCTTTGAGCACATCCATTCAAATATCCCAGTGCAGCGGGGCAATCACACTAATTTCCCATGGCTGGTATCATCAGATGGGATAAATCGTATCACGCTAATTTGTAGGCTGAATGAGCCATAGATGGACAATGCGAATGAACAAAATTGATTTCATATTGGACGTTCCGTTTTTTGGATGGATGGGCCATTAAAATAAGGAAATAGTGACAAAATTGATTGCCATCTCGATAGACATGAGTTAGTGTGATCGCTCCGCAGGACCTAGTTTGAACCCACCTTCGGATCAGAAGTCAGGGTATCGCCCACTATGCTAACATGGCTCCATTTTTTACAAGTTTGATACAAGATTGACCATTTTTTTGAAGAGTGACCATTTTTTTTTTAATTTACCAAATTACTCATAGAATAGATATAGGTGAATAGGTATTGCTTAGATCTAGGATCTATTAGGTATATTGTGACGTTTCTTCCTTGGAGTTAGTATTGCAAAGCTCAGTGAAAGATAAATGTTGTTGCAGTTTAGTTTATTATTTGGTCAGGTCTCGTGCAGTTGTTATTCTTGGAGAGTATGAGGCGGTCGGGGTCCAGCCGCAGCTCCGTCATGATGGAGTAGATCTGCGCTCGCACCGACGCCTCGATCTCACGCTCCCGACCCAGTACCCAGATGCGATCTGAAACATCAGTGGGATTGGTTTTACATGCAATCTCGGAGCATTTTCAAAGGTTTTTTTTTGCAAGTTCGCTATCTAGCAAGCTGGATATTATCCAGCTTACCTGTAACACGATTTCGTGATAGTTCTCCAGGTATATAGTAGGTTTATGTTTAATCACCACATATTACATGAGACTTTTCACCCGTTATGTCTCAGGGTCGGTAACACGCGATAATGCACTCTTGTATACCTAGAGTTACCTCTAGGTATTTATACAAGAGTGCATAGGTTACGGTAACCGCTAACCAACAGGTAGTCCAACCAACCAAACTATAGTCCACAATGTAGTTTACATTAAATTATGCTAGAGGCACTGTATAAGTTTTCATATTTTTTTATAGTAGTGGAAGAGAAGTGTAAATTTATCGTAGAACAGTTGAAAGAATGGTTTGAAGCGAATGGCATTATTCTTAATGCGGATAAAAATACAACTATAAATTATTCGAGTAAGAGAAGAAATATAAACAATAGAGTAGAAGAAGTCACATTTTTAGGTTGTACCATAGATGCAACCCTGTCATATGAAAGCCACATTAACAAGCTATGTAAAAAGCTAGCTAGTGCAAATTACGCATTATTTAAACTTAAACCCATAGTTGACAAGAAAACACTAATATCTGTTTATTTTGCTTATGTCCATTCTATCATCAACTATGCAATAACAGTATGGGGAAATGCCTCTCAAGTTGAAAGAGTCCTTATTTGCCAGAAAAGGTCTATTAGAATTATTCATAGTCTGGGCAGACTGACCTCGGCTAAAGCCTACTTTAAAAAATCTAAAATACTAACAGTGATATCCTTATTTATTTACCGGTCTCTCTTAGAAGTACATTTGAAAAAACATGATCTCCCTGCGAAACTACATATCCACAAATACAACACAAGAAATAAAGAAAAATTGTTTGTTCCACGAAAAAGACTCGTTAAAACCTACAATCAAGCTTCCCTTCAACCAGTTTAAACTTAAAATAAAATCTTTTTTCGAAAATCACCCATATTACCGTGTAACGGAATACTTAAATTGTTCATTTTCTGATTTGCATGTGTAGTACATAGTTTTAAGTGTGAATGTATACCCCTCTGACATGCCAATGTTATATGTTATAAGTTATAACGAAATGGTCAATAAATAAATTTGAATTTGGATTTCAAAGTTTCAATGGTGGTTAAAACGGAATCCATAGAGTTTCCTCATGTTTTTTTTTATTTTACCTGGGTGTCTGTTTTAGTGCAAAGTTGATGTCTTCTTTCCGTTTTGCCAAATAAAAATATTTTCTTTCTTTCTTTCTATGACAGTCTGTCTGTCCGTCCGTGTGTCAAATCTCGATTTCTCGCTCAGTTTAGAGCGTATAGTATTAGGTTAGTAACAAATTGGTATGCAGACGTTTTTGCGATAGCCAAAATCGAAAATAAAAATATAAAACGGAGGATGTTTTTTATCATTGAACCTATTCAATCATACATGTGTTGTATCATTGAATAGGTCAAACTTTTTAAATTACAGTAAGTACCTACCTTACTGTAGTACTCAAAGTTATCAAGTACCTAGTTTTGATATTAACTACCAATAAAAAATAGTCCAATGGATTTCTAACTGGGTAGATTTATTTGATTAGAACGGGACAATCGTATTAGGTACATCAATTAATTATGAACATAAATAAATAAATAATGCAGGAAATTTTCACAAAGCATCATCTAGCCCCAAACTAAGCAGAGCTTGTATTATGGGAACTACATGACTGATATATTACTTACATACTTTTTTTGTAAATACATAGATATTATACATAGAAAAACACAAACAACTTCGGACATAGCGTGCCTGGACACGTCTTGGGCACTTTATCCTAAAAGTGTCGTCAAGTACTAAAAATTGTGTAGGTAAGTCGATGGTAGACCTCACAGGTGGGAGATGGTGTTCACCTGAATGCGCCACGCTGAGGCTGGTGCAGGACCACACAATCGCGAACTGGCTGTAGTCGGTGAAGAGGATGGTGTACTGTCCGGCGCCCGGCAGCAGCCGCCCGATCACGTACGGCATCCTGTTGTTCAGCTTGTAGCGGAAGATCGAGGAGCCGTTGTGGCTCGGGATGCCCAGTCCGTAGGTCGTCGAAGGACTACCCGTCCTCGAAATCACAAAACAGTTATACAAAGATACATTTATTGCCCCCATAAACACAACAATACCATTTTAAGAAAGAAAGAAAATATTTTTATTTGGCAATACGGAGAGAAGAAATCAACTTTGCACTAAAACAGACACCCAGGTAAAATAAAAGGATATAATAAAAAGATAGGTACCTACTAAAAACATAATGTAGGTAGGTAAGGTATAAGTCTGCGGTAGGTAGTTAGGTTTCCTCACAGGTAGGTACTGTTGTGCCAAGTGAGCTTTGACTATCCTCCTCCAAAAAATTCTACTAATATTATAAACGCGAAAGTTTGTGAGGATGGATGTTTGTTACTCTTTCACGCAAAAACTACTGAACGGATTTTGATGAAAATTTACAGTAATATAGCTTATACATCAGATTAACGAATAGGTTACTTTTTATCCGGGTACCACGCGGGCGAAGCCGTGGGCAGAAGCTAGTGATAAATAAATAAACACAACAGACATACTCTACTTATATACGTAGATATAGTCCTGACCCCACACTAGAATTCTGTGTTGTGGGTATCAGGAACTAGGAACTACGAGGGTTGTGGTTAGAGCTACACAACCCAGGCTTCCAGGCACCAAAACAGTGCCATGTGCCATCAGTAGGTCACGTGGAATGCCAAATACTTGCAAAACGCGGGCATGTGCCGATTGTAATGTTTGGACGTGTCTCCGTTTACCTCCTACCTTAAAGATCCTATCCTTAAAGATCTGCGCACTAAGTATGTATCTGAGGATATCTATAATGGGTAATACGTGTTTTTTTAATCCGGACTGAGATCTTGTTCTGTTGTTGTGAGATCTGGAAAGCGGCCTTTCTGAATAAAAATGTTTATTTAAATTGTAGGATTAAGAACAATAACAAGGGTTTTGGACATTATTAAACAGTTTATTGAATTAGATTGCGAGCGGAAAATAGTACGTGGCAGACATTGCCGGTACGAACGTGCGACTCCCTATAGGTACTTACATACTATACTGACAAGTAGGTACATATTTATATTTACCATCTGTTGACAGTGTTGATGGTGAGTAGCAGGAATCCTCGCTGGTTGAGCGCTACGTTCAGTTCCGTGCAGCTTGCGACCATCTCCACCAGGTAGAAGGACCGCTCCACCTCGAACCATGTGCCCGTCATCTGCAACAATCAAATAGGTACCACGATTTTTTAGCGAACGTACCTACTTTGCACATTTACATGTACCTACGAGGTACTACTTAATACGCTATAAGCATTTTCCCTCTTAAAAAAATAACTTTTCACTTCTCATGCTCTTATAATGTGTGTAATTTTAGCTGAGCGTAGGCGGACGGACTAAGTGTAAAAAAATAATGTAAAGTGTACAGACTACAAAATTAATGTGACCCTTTCTATAGACTTGGCGTTTAGAGGTTCCATTTTTGAAAAAAAAAAACTAAAGAAATTATAAAGAAAAAGCAACTTCTTTATTTGAATTTATTTTTGAAAATGAAATTAAAAGCTACCTACACTACTGCACTAGCGTTTTTTGGCGATTGTTGGATGGATGTACGCGTCAGTGCGTTTTTCATCAAGAATAAATAAATTAAGAAAATATCTTGAATTTTTACTGTAAATACATAGTTATTTTATTTTCTCGCAATGTTAGTGTAAAGTGCTTAACTCGGGACTAAACTCATTCATACTCGATTCTATAGTCATCTTCATCTCGTATGAAATGACTTGTCGAGAAAAGTGGCAGTCAATTCTCAGTACACCAACTAAACTTTTATTATCGCTCTCTTTTACTGATAGTGCACGCAGGAAAGAGATGACAAGAATTTTACTCCTGTCATTTAGTTTACGTGTCTCTCTTCTTCTTGTTTATAATCTTTGAAATCACGACTAAACTTGTGTGGAAAACTTAAATCTGACAAATTTAATAGCACTCAAATTGCTGACTACCTCTTTCTTTTGTTACACAGTAAAAGAGAGCAAATCGACGTCAATCACTCTTTCAAACAAACAAAAATCTTTTCCCCAAACATGTATGTAACATATATTGCGTTGCGGGTAAAAATAGGAACTGTGTTGAAACTTGAGATAAGGGTAGGCGTTGTACCTACTTAGGTACCTAAGTACATACACAATATTTTTTGTAATTTTTGGTGCAAGAATAAACAGCCTTCACTCAGGGTGGGTACTTTATTTCAGGCCTCCTTGCTAATGCGTTCAACGACAAATAACATTGTAAGTACCTACCTACCTATGCAAATCATGAACATGCATTATTCAATCTGTCGATGCGTTGCGACGCGTCGCTTCGATTCGTGAGTCCAAAGCGAGCGTGGTGGACACACCTCCATTTCTCAACAAAATAGAAGATATTTTCCCACATTCGTTGATGTAATAAGCGCTAAAGTTATATTTAGATTCACTTACAAATAACCACTGAAATTTTCTCACAGTATATTTTTTAAGGTCATACCTACTTAATAATGATAATGCTGGACATTTTTCACTCAGCATCATCTAGCCCCAAACTAAGCAGAGCTTGTATTATGAGAACTAAATGACTGATATAATACTTATAATTATACGTTTTTTAAACTGTAAATACATACAAATTTACATATAAAACACCCAGACCCGAGACAAATATTTGCAGATCATACAAACATTTATCCCGCCGCGGGAATCGAACCCGCGACCTTCTGCGTCTCAGACGGGTCTTCGCCAACTGCGCCACAGAGAACGTTATACTTCGTTACATTCGGTCACATTCGTTCAAATTAAACGAACGTAGTTCCTACCGATTATGTTTTTACAAGCAATAAAATCTTCAAGATCACTACTTTGCATGTACTTTAATTGATTATACACCACCCTTTAGTGTTCACATCAATTTTATATCAAGTCCATCTTACGGCTGCCTGGAAGAGATATTAGCGATAAGTTAAACCCCCAATGTACTTCCGCGACTAGCATGTAATTAGCTGTGCTTGAATTTGTAAGCAACATAATATGTGGTGTGGTACAGTGATATCTATCTATCTACTTCCGATTGGCCTATGACTAGCTAAAGAAAAGGGTCAGTTTTCAATAAACTATAAAAAGCACCGGATTTATAATTTACGGAGTGGGGAAATTTGTAGGTACTTGCAATGTCGCTGGTAGCCAAACAACATAAGCTATACAATACGAGTATCAGAAGACTGCCTTGCATTACACCATTTATAATTTCATGCGTTTTGTTATGTTTTTGCAACAATTCATGAAATTGGCAGATTTCGATTAATTAGTAAATGAATTCTAAGGAATTGGCATGAAAAAACTGCGACGAAGTTATTTATTTATGTCTTTAATACTTTCCCACAATGTAGTGCTAGGAGGACTTAATGCGAAATATTTTCTACCAGTCATCCTGGGCGTTCAAAAAGATGAAAGTTACGGGGCATATCACGTATTAAAGACATAAAGTCTTTAATACTTTCCCACAATGTAGTGCTAGGAGGACTTAATGCGAAATAATATTTTCTACCAGTCATCCTGGGCGTTCAAAAAGATGAAAGTTACGGGGCATATCACTAGTCATAGCTACAAACACTCCTAAGTTCAAACCACAGTTCCAGAGATTCAACGGTAGGGCAGCGCGGAATATGCTAGAAGCTTTTGAGTAAGTTACAAACTCACCCTCTGAAGATCGAAGTTTGGCAGCGGCGGGTAGATGGGGCACTTGCCGAGCCCCGTGCTAATCACAGCTTTGATGATCGTACAGAACATTATAAAGTAAAGTCTCGCGTAGTTCACTCTGAAGTCTCCCATCACGGGAAAAAATGTCGGCAACTTAAATAAATTCAAACGTTGAAATATAAACTAAGTACGTAATATAGGAACTGTTAAACTTTGTGCTAAGGATACCGTGTTTTTTTGGCCGATCGCTTTCTGTTTAGTTCGCTTTCAATGCCCGTTTAGCATAGTCTGCGATGTGCTATGGCTTGTTATGTAAACATTCGTTTAGTTTGTTCAACACGGGTACCTACGCGCAGTTCGTCCGCGCGCGCACTTTAAACTATCGCGTCGGCGCAGCGCGAGCGTCGCGTTGAATCCATCGATTATTCATTAGATCGGAGCATTGTTTATAAGCCACGGGAACGGGACGGGGAAGGAAATTAGAGTTTAAGTTTTGAGAGGTTCATCATCTTTTCTAAACCAAAGCTTCCCAATTATTTGGATGTCATTATTTGTCATAAAGATTTGGAGTTCAAAGTCGTCAACTCTATCAATCAAGTACCAGCGGGGCGATCACACTAACTCATGGCTATCGAGATGGCAATCAATTTTGACACTAATTCCTTATTTTAATGACCCATCCATCTAAAAAACGG
This sequence comes from Perizoma flavofasciatum, assembly GCA_958496245.1. Taxonomy (NCBI): domain Eukaryota; kingdom Metazoa; phylum Arthropoda; class Insecta; order Lepidoptera; family Geometridae; genus Perizoma; species Perizoma flavofasciatum. The sequence continues at coordinate 1,635,751 of OY292425.1, read as the reverse complement.
AACGTCCAATAGGAAACCAATTTTGTTCATTCGCATTGTCCATCTATGGCTCATCCAGTTTACAAATTAGCGTGATACGATTCATCCCATCCGATGATACCAGAAATGGGAAATTAGTGTGATCGCCCCGCAGGACTTAACTGAACCTAATCTAGTAGGCTGTACCTACCTATGCAGCAAAAGGGTTTTTCCACAATGTGTTATGTAGGTATTCTTTGTTTCGCCCTAGTAAGTACTCATTAAGATAGTACTAGATAGTTCTAAGTAGTTGGATATGGGAGCAAATTGGTACTATCTTCGATTGAATGCCTGCAAAACCCAGATTGAATGCCTTATTAGATACGTAAGGTGAAAGAGGTCACATAAAAACGCAACTTTTGCACGGCACGCAACAGGCACGACGAACGAACGAATATCTCTTTCCATTGAAATAATTATTCGTTCGTTCGTCAGGTCACATAAAAACGCAACATTTCTTTGGATTGGAGGCCCGACGAACAGGCACGACGAACGAATATCTCTTTTCATTGAAATAATTATTCGTTCGTTGGTCATCCCCTATAACCTTAACCCTTATGTCTACTCTCGCCATACGATTGTAACATCGGCATATTATAACTTTTTGTTGCAAATGTTGTTGAGTCTTGAACATGTGCCCCTAGACAATTGCCTCGATTCTGTAGTACACTAACTAAACTAAATTTAAACTGGCACTCTCTTTTACTGATAGTGTACGAAAGAAAGAAATGTCAAGAATTTTAATCCTGTCAAATCAGTTTACGTGTCGCTTTTCTTCGTGTTTATAGTCAGCATGTTTGGTATTACGTCTAAATTCGTATGGAAATCTTAAGCCTGACTAATTTGACTACTAAAATTGTAGCTATCTCTGTCTTGCTTGCACTATCAGTAAAAGAGAGCGACAGTTTAAATTTAGTTTAGTTAGTGTACTACAGAATCGAGGCCACTGTCATTCGCTTAATAGCTATTTCTAATCGGATTGCCGTTATCGTGCAAAATGAATGGATTTGATGGATGCTATCGCAGTTAGACCCCGTGTTATTGCGAAAGCTTATGTCAAATCCATATATTTTTTGACGTAGGAATGAAGCGAATGACATTGCCAATGCTAGTCATTAAAATTTAAAATGGCATACGACAATTTTCGTTTCCGAGTCGTCTAAACAGCCGATTGTACAAATTAATTAACATAGAAACATAAAAAAACCCGTAAGTGACAGTGCACAAGTATAATAACATTCATTTGTAGCGAGGTCATACGTTTGAAGACTACAATTAATTAGGTATTTATAACGCGCTATTAACATGTGGGTGATTTACAAACAAACAAAACTTTCTTCAAACAATTCTATTGTTCTTTATTGTTCAACGCTTATCATATTTATATCACAACTAGCATCCGCCCGCGGCTTTACTCGCAATGTACCCGAGTAAGAGTTGACTGTAATTCCACGAACTATAGATATATACTTATCTATTCATTCCGTACAAAGTAGCACAAAATTAAATTTAACAAATTATTTTAGACTATTGTAAATAACAAACAAAATAACAAACACGCTCACAACTTTACTCCCCAAGATGGACATCCGCAGATGCATACTCAATGAGAAGATCTTTGAGGATACCAAGTAAGGGGTATGCGGAAGCACGCCCAAACATTACATTTGGCACATGCCCGCGTTTTGCAGGCAACAATACGGCCCGCGATATCTAAGTGCATTGTTTTTCATGAAAAGACCTTATTCAGTGACCGTATCGATAAGAATTCCAAATAAGTTAAAAATATTTAACTCAGCATAGATCCTCTGATCGCTTCAGAACTCTACGAATCTTTATAGTGACAAATTTTCGTTAGCGTGAAAGAAAAAGAAAGCATGAGGTATTTGTCTAGACCCCCTGGCCTCCTAAATGTTCCACAAAAGGCATGTACATGGTTACTAGCTTCTGTCCAAGGTTTCGCCCGCATGTTACCCGAAGAAACAGTAGCCTATATGTTATTCTGATGCATAAGCTATATTACTGTAAAGTTTCATCACAATCCGTTCAATAGTTTTTGCGTGAAAGAGCAACAAACATCCAGCCTCACAAACTTTTGCGTTTATAATAGTAGTAGGATTCTTACAAATGAGAAGAATGTCCAGTGCACGACGCGACGCGCAGGGAGAGCGTCGCGATCACTCACTCTGACGAAGACTCTCGGAATGAGTCGAAACTTAGTCGGTGCCTTCACCGATAGTGCGGTACGTGAAAATTCCCATTTTTACAATATAATTAGATAAATGTCTGTACTTTGACGTACCCTGACTATCACAACCTAAAACACTTCACCACTTGATGTTAAGCGCTATATCAGTTTTGTCGACTGCATGGTAAGATGTGTGGAGCATCGCTTTCGCCTTGTCGGAGTCTCTTCCGTCCAGCCACTCAGCGTACAGCGTCCTCGCCAGCCGGCTCTCTCCGGGCGCTGCGAGCGGCAGTGAAGAGTACATGTCTTCGAGTTGTGCGACCAGCTCGCGTCCGCTCTCACCGCCGGTCGGACGCACTTGGGCGCCGCCGTTCAGGCAACCTGGAACGATAATTCAATTAGTTTTATATCGAAGCTATCTGCTACTATTGGGAGAGGATGGAAGATTATTATTATTTAGACTGTTTTTTGTATTTTTTTTTCAATTATGTATTAATAATTTTGCTTAACTATTCTAATTTTTGCATGCTGTAAAACTGATCATGGCTGTACTTCTATTAGTTATTATGAAATCTCATGAGTTGAGCCATAGATGGCACTGTGGTCAACATACATGACTTATATACTACTTAAATAAAAAATAAAAAAATAAAATAATGCTGGACATTTTCGCACAGCCCCAAAGTAAGCAGAGCTTGTGTTATGGAAACTACATGACTGATATACTACTTATATAATTTTTTTTGTAAATAAATGCTTATTATACATAGAAAACACCCAGACCCGAGACAAATGAATGTAGATCATACAAACATTTGTCCCGCGGCGGGAATCGAACCCGCAACCTTCTGCGTCTCAGGCGGACCTTCGCCCACTGCGCCACAGAGGTTGTAAATACATACATAATTATTGTACATAGAAAACACCTAGATCCGAGACAAATATTCGTTTACAAACATTTGTCTCGCGGCGGGAATCGAACCCTTCTACGTCTCAGACGTGCCTTCGCCCACTGGGCCACAGAGGTCGTCATTACCCCTAACAGTTACCTAAGAGCCGCGTTGGCCTAGCGAGCGGTAACCCGACTCTACGATCTGGATTCATTTATAAATATGTAACCTGAAGGGCACGCCATCACTTCCACGTAGTGGTAAGGCGACTTCCCGCGCTTTAGTTTCTGCACGAGGTTCTGAATGTTACGGAACCCGTTGGCGATCGCGAATCTCAACACCTCCTGGCCGTCCTTCTGCAAGCTCACCTCTCTGAAGTCAGGGTTCCTGGAACAAAGTACATCATCATTATAGATTCATCTCATTTCATTTATTTATTCACAAACAATATAAATTGTGTCGGAACATTACACATTATCCAAAGGTTGCCTGGAAGAGACCCCTTCGATGCGAAAAGGCCGATCATCGTACTTTAAGTTATGTAGAGTTTTTTTTAGTTTTGAATGAATGAATGAAAATACCTTATTGTACACCTTAAACAAATAACATAATGACAAAAAGATTTTTTTTTGTGGTGTTCAATAAAGTATTTTCATATATTTATTCATCATCATCAACAGTCTGTAGAAGTCCACTGCTGGACATAATCAGCCCAAACTAGTCCACAACTGGACAATTTGGAGGATTCTCCCAATACGCGCCACTGAGCTCAGTGTTTTATTATTTAGAGGAGAGCCATTTTTATTTTGCCCAGAGTTGTCATGCTGGGTTGGCGATCGCAAGGCACAACTTGTAGGACCATTTGATGCTTATGTCCGTCAATGATCGGGAGATTTAGCCATGTTGGTTTAGGGAGGGTACGTTCAAGCGGGCCTCGGGCGGACGGCGCCGGCGTTACATCGTGGTGTGTGCCGCCGATAGCATCGCGAGGGTGAGGACGGCTCTCAGCTTACCCCTAGGACGTACAAAGGGCACGAGAGTGGCACCAATGCATTCCTTTATAGATCCCGGAGCCCCATTACATGGACCCATTGAGACCAGCCACTGGGGTTCAGAGAGTCCACAAGTCCGCCAACCTTTAAGCGGCCTGCGTTGGATGAATTGCCCATACAAACGTAATAATATAGTCATTTTCAATTACAGCTTATTCCCACCATATTATGTTATTATTTGCATTCGAATAGTATTTATCTATGTACCTTGCTATATATTTTTTCAAAATACTTATCTAAAATGAAATGTAAACGAATCGCATTTTGGATATTTTTACGTCATACATGACATGTTTTCTTCTTATTTGTTTCGTATTAAAAACAACAATACCTTAGGTATCGTTTGGTTAGGTACATAGATTATATTGTCTAGTTACAGAATAACAACACAATGTGAAAAATACAACAAGTTTTCATTCATCTTTTTTGGTATTACGGAACACCACCAAATTTATAACAGATTCTGAACGGCTAATATTGCTATCGCGCAAGCACGGGCGGGCCTGCATCAGCCAAAAAGAGATAGCTATATTTTTGGACGCGCTTCGAATTTAAGTTATGAGCGCTGTACGCCGGATCCTTAAAAGTAGCTAAGCATAAACTCTTAGAAAGGTTTTATGAATAGACTTTGCAGCGCCCTCTATAAGTCTTAAAACGCGTCTCTGGTTTTTTTCCTTTTTGTACACACAGAGAACACACACAAAAAAAACTTAGGGCTTGTACAAAGGCGAGCTTAACTTCCTTCCAGCAAAGCTCTTGAATTTTTTTCTTTTTGTTTCTTGGTTACCTTGCCAACCCTGAGAAGATTATTTACCTTAGGTTCTTGTAAGTGAGTTGCGCATTAGATTCCCCGAAGAGCTGTTCCGCCGCGTACAGGAATATCTGGTCTGCGTATCCGCCCGACCCTGAGCCGATGTGTCTCCTCAGCAGGGGAGGAGCATCAGGACTCCATGGCCAATCCAGCTCCGACGCTGAGAGCTCGCTTAGAGACTTGCCAGTACTATCCAGCATCTGTTCTAGCTCAACTGAAAAGAGAAATCGGCGTTTTTTTTTTAAAATAATTATTCTTTTTCCGTTGACTTTTCAAATCAAATCAAATCATTTATTGTTTGTGAATTTTGGTAAGTGTTACATCAACTAAATTTATTTTCTATACAATGTTTGTGATTTCGATTAACAAAAACCTATTGGAATTGACTTTGAATCTACAAAAATAAAAATAATCTCCACACCCGCCACATAGCTAAGTATAATTTTATCCTGCAGGCGAAGCCGTGGGCAGTATAGATAGTGTTTTATGAAACAAATAAAGTTTAGTGCAGTTTACTGACTAGCGGTAATGACGCAGTCGACGTCGTGGCAGGCCAGCAGTTCGCTGTAGAAGTCCTCCCTGGACGCCTCCAGCTTCTTATCGTAGCACGGCATGAAGGTCACGTGGTACACGGAGTCGGGCGCCAGCTCCCTGCTGCGCGCCAGCTGCTGCTTCACCAGCGAGCCCATTATCTGCTGGGGGGACTTCGTGCTCGATATGTACGGCAGGATGAAGTTGCCGTGCGTCTTCTCCGCGTAGCAGACCCAGCCTAAGTAAATCAAATCAAAAGTTTCTATTTCAGACAACACAATCCATTTTGTTAGTAGGTACTTAAGACTATTTGTTAGTAAATTCAGCGATTATTGAAATATATATGAACATAGAGACATTCTGTGACGGCAGATGATCACACAATAAGATCACTGATTGACCACCCTCTCGTACAATATGTCTCCAAATAGGAGAGGTTCGCAACTGTTTTGAGGATACTGATGTGACTGCCACGAACTCTACTCATCAGAGATGCCGTCATTTTACGGATGATGGCATGAACACCATCCGTCCTTGTCTGGCGAACATCTCTGAGATGAGTAAAGATTGATAATCCTACTTCCTACTAATATTATAAACGCGAAAGTTTGTGAGGATGGATTTTTGTTACTCTTTCACGCAAAAACTACTGAACGGATTTCGATGAAACTTTACAATAATATAGCTTATACATCAGAATAACACATAGGGTACTTTTTATCCGGGTACCACGCGAGCGAAGCCGAGGGCAGAGGCTAACAAATTATAATAATTATAAAACTTTCTTTAAGCTACCAAATTGGAAAACAATCATACAGCTTACCTGTTGGCTAGTATTATGATATATGTGCTGTTAACCTATGGAGAATTGCAACACCAGAGGTATCATTCACGCTTTAATTGCCGATCCTGAGAATGGTGGAAGAGCGAAAAGTATGATGGGAATAGTATGGTGGTACTATTTCCCCAGATGGGAACCTCTAATACTTTTTACCCTCACAAAGGTTTCTTAGAGTACAGGGGGTCTAAACAAATACCACTTTCTGTTGACGTTAACGCCTGCGGAAAGACTGAATTGTATGGGTATGGCATTAGCTGCGGAAATGTCACGTGACAGCTGCCAAGTTTTACCTTGTCAAATTTGCGTTAGCGTGAAATGAAAAGAAAGCATAACTATGCTGATGTACATCTCTATGTGCCTTTCATAATGTTAAATGTACATTTCGTGTTTTGTCTCTGTATTTGTGTTGTCCTTTACAGGTTTATATAAATCAACTTATAGTTTAAAAAAACTGTTCGAGTCTCCCTCTATTTAGACCGGTCAAATTTCTGTAAACTCCTCTCCATCGCCTTATTTTTTTTAAATCTTGTCGACACGACATTGGCAAAATTGTGGCAACTCTTACCACAGAAGCCATAAACAAAAGTTGAAGTTGAAGTTGAAAAGAAAGCATGAGGTATTTGTCTAGACACCCTGGTCCTTAAACTATTTGAGGTGAAAACTATTAAAAACCTATTTTGTGAGAGGCTGGTACGCGATATAAAAAAACCCTGTAATTAAAGGTCACCAAATTAAGGACTAATTTAAGGACCTTAGTTATAAAGATTTTAAGCAGTGTTTTTTTTGTCTGTCGCATTTGAAATGAAACATATCAGAAAGAGACAAAGCAGTGTTTAGTTAATAATGTTTTTATGTAATGCCCTAATTGTGTTTTAACTTATAAGGTAAATTTAAATTTTTATAGGATCAGATTTTGCAGGAAGTTTAATAATGGCCTTTTATGAATATTACCAGGGCAAGAGCTAGAGAGCATGGGAAGGTTGTTGGCAGCCGGGTCGTTCTGTTGTTCCTGGTACCTCTGTATGAACTCTTGCTGAGCCTCCAGGAGAGACAGATCCTCTGCCACGGTCATATCCAGCACTAGGTCTGCGCCGAGGCTCTTCAAGTAACCTGCACAGAAAGTCACTGTAAACTCTCTAGAACTGTGCAATTGATTTCGTGGAAACAGAATCAACTGTGCAACTGAGCCGTATCTTGGCAACCGCCTTGTGGGCTGTATCTTCTACCTAGCTTCCGATTCGCAAGTCTTGGGTTCAAACTCCATTGATTTCCATACATATGAAACATTTATGTGTGTTATTAACACATGCTCAAAATGTTAAAGAAAACCTTTTTAAGCATTGTGAGGAAACTGGTAGGTGTGCTTTAGTTGAAGTCATGCACAATTGATTAGTTTTCCTATAAATGGTGGGCTTGCACCTGCCACATGGAATGCTAGCAAAATGTGGACATGTGTTAAATCATCATCATCAGCCTATATTAGTCCACTGCTGGACATAGGCCTCCCCTAATGAGCGCCATAGCGCCCTGTCTTCAGCTTGCCGCATCCAGCATCTGCCTGCAGTCATTCGCAGATCGTCATCCCACCTGGCCTACACTACGTTTGCCGAGTCGCGGTCTCCACTCAAGAACTCCAGCGGTTATCGGTTCTTCACGAGATATGACCGGCCCACTGCCACTTCAGCTTGCTACTTCGTTGAGCTATGTCAATAACTTTGGTTCTCTGACGGATGTATTCGTTACGAATCCTATCCTTCAGAGAGACTCCGAGCATAGCTCTTTCCATAGCTCGCTGAGCGACTTTGAACTGGTGGACCAGCCCTATAGTGAGTGTCCACGTCTCAGCTCCGTAGGTCATGTGTTAAATGCAATATGCTAAAGGCCTGTGCTGTCGGTAGCTGATGTTGGCAGCTTTATCAAATCTTTAAGCTTGGTTAGGTTGGTGGTTTGGTAGTACATAATGTAGATCTGAGCAGTCTATGGGGATTACAGTTGTGAGTGTGTTTGTTTTTTAAGCACATTACTTAGGATTCATCAAATTGCACTACCTGCTAGTTTCCTAGTAGCCTCTTCAGGTGACAGCTTATACCTAGCAGCAAGTGACAGGGTAGGCTGTGGCGACAGAGATATCACAATGAGGCTCACATCTTTGGTAACACCCTTGTTGTCTGTGTACTTCTTTTCAGAGAACACTCTGTAATTAGAATTTAATATGTTTATTTATCAAGAAAATATCTTTATTTGGCCATAATCTCACCTGATGGTAAATAATTATATGACTCATAATGGAGCATGAAGGTCCAGCCCGCTTAGCATGAGCACCCAAGACAATGTTTTGTCTATGAAAGAAAAGACAAACTATTTCTGTCAAACAAAAGAGAGGGACAAAATATGTTTGTCTTCTTAGCAGTAGACAAAACCATTGTCTTGGGTCTTTATGCTAAGCGGGCTGAAGATATCTTTTCATGGTTGAACGGATTTAGATGAAATTTGGAATGTAACAGGTATTGTTTGTGATATAGAATAACACATAGACTACTATTATCCTTTTACCATGCGAGCAAAGCTTTGGACAGTGGCTAGTACAAAATAATCAAGCATGTAACCCATATCTCTAGAAACCTTGCTTTAAAAACAGTAACCCATACCTCAGTAGCTCTTCCTGGCTCTGTTTAGTGACGAGCACACTTTCTGCAGAAGTGATGCACCCACTACAGGCGAGGCAGTCAGCCAGGGTGATCTCAACCTTCTGCAGTTTTTGCTCTTTGCCCGAAGATATGTCAAAGTATCCATCTTCACCTATTTTGATTTTGGCACCCGTTTTCGTCTTTTTCTTTTCTATTTTCACTGGTTTTATGCATTCCTGTTGGAAAAATTGTGGGTGCTTGATAACATCTAGTCTAGGTAGGTTAAGTACCTTTTTGTTTTTTTTGTGCATACAAAGAAAATTGTTAATGGATGGTTATCTCCGAGCATTGTCTTAAGAAGTTAAAAGACAAGCTAAAGTAGTTGCGATTCGATCGGTTGGCAAAATGTTTCAAAGTACCTGTAACAGGGTTGCAGTTACAGGTTAGTTTTATTGCATACTTTACACATATCTGGTTACCTACCTGAGAAGGCGTGATGAAATCATCAAGATCAGTTAACTGTAAGGCACCACTGAATCTAGAAGCCATGATTGATGGTTACAGATAAATATACAATTGATGGTCCAAAAACTTGAAATCGTCTTCAATTCAGAAGAAAAAACACGGAAAAGCACAACATACTTAGTAACAACACAAAACAGCTGATTGATTTGACGTAAGCACCCACAGACTAGTTGTTGCCACAGACAGTGTGTTTACCACAGACTTACTAGAGAAGATGCTCAGTTTTACAACTGAGCCAGCACACTGTGGTACATATGTACATACCACAATTGAGGCGAGGCAGCGAGGCAGTTTCTGAACGTAGTTGAGTGAGGCAGTCTTTGGAACACAGTGTGCACTGTGTGTGTTGTGTGGTGTGGTATTGGAGTGGAGTGCTATGTGCGAGCCAACACGATCTTTCCTCGCGGCTCGGCTCGCGCCTCCCGCCTCGCGCCTAGCACGATTGTGCAATTGTGTTGGTGTGCAGGTGTGCTAGCTCGCCCAAACGAAAAGAGTGAGGCCTCGTTTCGAGAAAGTGTGTAGCTACAAAAGTGGTGCCACACGTGCTGAGGACCTACCACTAGTCACACAAGCCTTAGTCAAAAAGTAAGTCAACATGTCTGCGCTAAGTGATCGACTGACATAGAGCTAAGTCATTTATATCCAGTTAATGTACGACCTGTCACTCTACAGCCAGAGAAAGCACAGAGCAGCAGCGTAGTGTTACACATTCTCTTTGACACAGAGTGCCACTGTCAGTAATTAAAATTCTTAACGTAGCGTTACATTCTCTTTGTTTAAAATTAAATACATTTTAAAGAAAATATTTTTTTAAAAAAGTTTGTACAAGTACGTAGTTATATACAAAAATACAGATGAAACAGGTAGCTATCTAAAGACCGTTCCTAAAGACGATCTTAAGATAGTTCAACTGATCCAGATATTTGTCTTATAATATCTGTGTCCAGATCACTACCAGACGGAAGCGTTCCCAGAATACTGGCCGCATTGCCACACTCAGTGCCAATGCTAATGCGTAAGGATATTTATTAAAAATAATACCATCTTTGATTTAAAACTTACCTTATTTCCTTAGTACCTATCCCACTTCTAAGTACATCACCAAACAGTATTGTAATCTCCTAATCTGGTGGCAATGTAACTTCATAATTACTTACTTAATTGTAGCTCACTGTTACCTGAACAACCCACTACATCATTTATAAAATTGGGGTAATCTGTTATAGGCCTTATGCTTGATACAAATGTTTTTTGCCTAGATTATAAGTACGCTGTTGATTACAAATAAACAAATAAATAAATAAAATAAATGAAGACCATCCCCAATTAGTCAAAAACGATATCCATAACGACTTATTAAAAAACATTTTTGAGCACCTACCTAACTACCTACATCATGTATAGTTTAAAAATGATTTATCCATTTTCTATTTTATTTATTTATTTATCAATATATCTATCAATTAAATTAAAGACACCCATGCCTACAGAATTATCTAAATAGTCACCGTTTCGACATGTTGGGAGAATCTGCTGTTGGGAAAGCTTATAGCGAATATGACGATGAAAATAAAATGGGTGATGAAATTGCTTATTGGACTTTTTATTAATTTCCCGTTAATTGAAGTCGGTTTTTTTTTACATTAAATGTCTTATCAAATATAAGCTACCGGTTTGGCTTGGCTTGACTACCGCAGCGTTGGACTTGCCCCCAGCTATAACAAAACATTTGCGTCACGTATTTCAGTCGGCGCGTCTCATCTCATCTCGTGCGAGCGAGCATCCTCCTGCTAGTGTGTGCAATAGATACTATTGGGGATGTGATTTGCTGCAGGTAGCTATCGAATACCTACATCTTTTCTTCAGTAGGCAAGATGGAAAACGCTTAGACAACAAATAAAACTGTTCACCATTCTGCTGATGATAAATAAACGAGTTGTGCCGTTGTGTCACTGGCTGTTTCGATCGAGAAAAACTATGATGGAGAAAAATCAATCACAATCTTCCCGCCTCTGTCGGTTTCCAAGGCAACGCGTAAACAGTGGGCAGACGTCGCGTTGAACGGACGCGTCGCATCCGTTTTTCAGTTCCGAAAAATATTGTGTTTTACACATTTTGAAGTGATTTGTATTTTATGAATAATGGCTGAGGAGGGCGCAGCAGCAGCGCCGGGCGCGGCGGCTGAGAAAGTTATACACACGTATCCTCTTATTAGGGTGAGTTGCGGATTTCTTACCTAAACATACTTTCCATACAATATCTTTGGCTTACCGAATATCTTCGCATTTTTGCAGTTGCCAAGGTTATTACCAAAAGTGACTGTGTTTAAACATTTTGAGTGCGATGCATTTTAATGTTCGAAAAATACAAAATGAATCGATCGATAGGTCGCACGAGTTAGTTACGATGTACGAGTGTATAAATCAGGGGTCATAGGTTCGACTCCTTAGGTAAAAACTAAGACGAGTATTTTCTATGTAAGTATTTTCCTAATTTAGTCTTTTTCTTTTTGTTCTTATAATTTGTGTAACTAGGGGCCTAAGATATTAGATTTCGATGAAGTCAAGGTCCGTCCGGCGCGGCGGCGTAGAGTGATAGACGCAAGCAGTGAAGCGGGGCAACCGGCCACCGGAACACCATGGCCTATCAGATTTCAATCAAACGTCCATTACCTATCGCTTTCAATTTGCTACCATCTAATATCTTGGAGTTCATAGAATCAGCTTAGGTAATGTAGGTACCTACGTATCACTTTACTTACCACTGGATGTACCTATAATGTAGGTATGTCTACATAATCTAGCTCAAACGTCTGTGTAGGTACCTACCTACCTCGAAATGAGTTCAGTTTGCTAAGCTTTCAAATAACAATCGTCACCCACGTAGGTACCTACGATACGCTCAAATAATCTAAACCGATCAAGTAGGTAAGTAGCCTCATTTCCGAATCTCAATGTTTGGGTAAATATTGAGAGGCCAAGCGCGTCTATCGACAGCTTACGGATTCAGCCCGTTTGGTTTCTGAATCATGTTTATTGTTGTGGCAGGTGGATGCAACGCGCTAGTAGATAGGTAGGTACTTTGTACATCGCGCTACTCGGAAACATAAAAGCTATTCTTCTGCACCTTATCGGCTAGCTAGGATTGTTTTTAGTTCCACTTTAGCTTCTGCCCACATTACGCTCGCGTGGTATACCTACCATAGTGAGTAATTATTGGCTAGCTGTCTCTCAAAGGAGGAGGCTCGGGGACTACCTACATTATACATAGTTGAAGTTTTCATGAACTTTTGTGGCCTTATTGAGCAAAGCTATAATATAATACTACCTCTGTGGCGCAGTGGGCGAAGGTCCGCCTGAGAAGCAGAAGGTTGCGGGTTCAATTCCCGCCACGGGACAAATGTTTGTATGTGCAAATATTTGTCTCAGGTCTGGGTGTTTTCTATGTATATTATGTATGTATTTACAAAAAAAATATGTATATAAGTAGTATATCAGTCATGTAGTTCCCATAATACAAGCTCTGCTTAGTTTGGGACTAGATGATGCTGTGTGAAAATGTCCAGCATTATTTATTTATTTATAATCAGTGTTTTTAAGAAGTGTCAGTGTTCCTTGCCCAAAGGCTTAATATAAATAGTCCCTGAGCCTACTCCTTTGGGAGACAGATTACCACACTAAGTTTAGATGTTACCTACATCTAAACTTAGTGTTGTTATCTTAGTGTTGTTGTTTCTGTGATTATTGTTTAAAGGAACCGTGGGTTATATAAATCCACTGTCTGTGTGATTGTAGCTAATGGGTGCGGACCGGTCTACCTGGAACAGCTACATTATCAATAAGTAGTCCGAAGTGGAGATATCCCAATCCACCAATAAGTTCATTTTATCCCCCAGCACTCGGACATGAGTGAAGAAATGCGAACGGAAGCGATGGAGCTCTCCGTTACAGCTTGCGAGAAGTTCTCCCAGAACAACGAGCTGGCAGCTCGCATGGTCAAAGAGTCCATGGACAAGAAGTTCGGGCCAGCCTTCCACGTGGTCGTCGGGGAGAGCTACGGCTTCGAGATCACGTACGAGTGTACCACGATATGCTATATGTACTTCGGGGGAAACCAGGCTGTTGTTATGTGGAAGTGCTCTTGAACTTTGTGGAGATGTGGGCGCAAGGGATGATTGGTAGTTGCGGTCGCATTAGGTCTACGCGTCATGTTCGTTGACGAAACTACTTTTTAGTAGTTTTTTTGCATAAGATGACTACCATGTTGGTACAGTCTAAAGCGCGCCTTTACCATTAGGTAGACCATGTAAGATCTGACTTCAAAATATTTTTACGATTTATATCCGTAGGTATTCAATGATAGTTCTTATAGCTAGGGCTTTTTGCGGGTTAATGCCGTTAGGGACTGATGCGGCTGCTACATCAGAAATCGTGTGTCTAGGTATTCAGGTATATCTTTAGGTTCAGGCACCTCTTTTATATGAACTTACCTATATGTATAATTTTAGTTGTACCTACAACTTTTTAATATATTTTTTTCTAAGGAATGTGATGTTTTTACAGAAACTCTGATAATGTTATCTATTAGACCAATCTTCGAAAAATGGATCTTCTCAAAAATATACCAGATTATAGCATCCAGGTACTCAGGTACTTAGGTACCTATGTATTCAGTGCCGATTACGTGGCGTTTCCATTATTATGCAAAATGGTTCTCAAATGTGTTTCTATTTCAGCTAGACAATTCGAGATTAGCATAAAACCGTGGAAAATAAGCCCCATCGTACACAACGATGTGCGTTGCAATTAGTTAGTATAGCACTTTGTTCGGAATAAGTACAGAGATGCCTGAAATATTCGGATCAGTCAGAATTTAAGCCGAGGCAGGATAACAGAGGGATCTGACGTGTTATAAGACCCTTATAAGCGGATATATTTACAAATTTATATCCGCTTATATAAGTTGGTACCCCCTGCAGTCATTGAACGTGCCTTCAATGACTGCAGGGGTGGTTTCGAAGGGTGACCACTCGCTAATTTTGGATAGGCACAAATACCTATTATAATACAAGTACAGGGAAGCATTTAGTTAGATCTGAATCCAATCCAATGAACATCACATAAATTAAAAATTTTGCAATTATACAGTTTAAAAAAAAACGCAGAATCCCGTACATCTGAAAAGTTTCGTGGATACAATAATAAAAATAATCGTTTTTATTTTGACTTTATCATCCGATTTTTTTTTATCTAAGCTATTCTCTCCCAGTGATGAGCAAAGGTCTTCCCCAAATCCCTCCACAATGTGTCACTCGCTTCTTCCCACCATCCTTCAAGGAAATCATCACGCCAACGTTTTCAACGTTTTTATTTTGTTACAAATGTTACATGAACCCCTATTCAGATATCGGTTTCTAGAACTCCTACTGTTTTTTTTTCTACGATAGGATAGTTCCAATAGCTACTTCATTAAAAACTCCTCATAGGTACTCCGCCTAATTTTAGCTCTCCTGGGGTGGTGGATTGTAACAAGTACCTAGATAAAAGATTACCAGATTATATGTTCATATATAATAATAATGCTGGACATTTCCACACAGCATCATCTAGCCCCAAACTAAGCAGAGCTTGTATTATGGGAACTACATGACTGATATACTACTTATATACATTTTTTTTTGTAAATACATACATAATATACATAGAAAACGCCCAGACCTGAGACAAATATTTGCAGATACAAACTTTTGTCCCGTGGCGGGAATTGACCCGCAACCTTCTGCGTCCCAGGCGGACCTTCGCCCACTGCGCCACAGAGGTCATGCTCGGTAACATTCAGTATTTCTAATCTAATCCAATACATAAGCCTGTCCAATCCCAATGCAGGTCAAAGGATTCTCTTCCCTTTTTCCACTGTTCATGTACATATTTGTAAATTTATTTTTCAAAATATCTGTGTGTCTTATTTCCTAAGCCCCATTAGATACGTCAGGGTCAAGCGTCGAGCAAATAAACCAATATACTGGTCATAATTACAGCAACAAAAACCTAACACGTAGATACCTACATAATACCCACGCAACTCCATGTAAACCATTTTTTGTGGGAAACCTTGGTTTTGAATAGAATAATTACCTACGTTAAGTAATTTTACTGTTCTCAGAGTTAACATTGAAAACTGACTTTTTTATACTTATAATGTGTCAATTATTCTGTAGTTACTGTAGTCTAGAAACAACAATACATGTTTGTACGAACACATGTACCTACTTATAAAGTTATGTTAAGACACGCTGAACATGAAGGCCATATTTTATTTAAATACAAAAAGTTTGTTAGATGGATAAGACACAAAAATAATTTGGAGCACTATTTTATTATTTCGATTAGTAGGTAGTATACTTGTGAAATTGTACAGATTAAATTCTGAGTATTTTTAAATTATAATCGTTTTTGTTTTAGCCTACATTTAAAACTATGTATTGATATTTCTAAACAAGTAAGATTGATTAATAATAAAAAAGACATTATTTTTCAAATTAATATTTATTACATATCTAAAATTCGCGGAATCCTGTCTCATTTTCAGATTTAGGTACTGGTCGCAAAAAATACTATGGCATGTGCAAAATATTTTGCATTTAATCGAACTATTTCATAAACTTCGGTGGTTTTCAGCGTGAATTTTAGATCGTTTCTTAAATACAAGGTTCCCTCGCATACAACCGCTTAACTAGATACGTCTTTTACATAAACATTGGCACATATAGTGATCACATAATACTAATATGTATATACCTACCTACATCCGTACGAAAGCTAATATATCGCTACTTCAAAACCACATTAATAAAATTCATTATCAAGTTACATAACTACCAACGTAAATATAAATAGATTATTATAAACAACGCTATAAAATCTACTACAACTGCTCTAATTTCGAGTAACAAATTGATTATACATCTTCAGGCACAATTTTATCAAATTTAACGTGTACTGGGTACGAGGAGCACTGTTCTGGATTTAACTATAAGAATCTCTGACACAATATAAATATCTATAAATAATTGACCGGGCGGGAACTGCATGCAATATTATTTCAACGAATACCAACAATGCAATGGCATGGCAAGAAGCGACGGGTGGCAATTAACTGTTTCTATTATACGAACTCAAAATTTGTTTTATTTCCAGTTGTCGCCACGGAAAAAAGTAAGTCGGCAACAGGTAAATTACTGAGATAGAAATCAAAATTAATAGCAAACTACATAAATTACGGAAACCACGTTGCCTAAAGTACTTGCCCGGTCTTTTCAACATTAAAACCTGTGTTGGCTATGCGTTTTAGGATTGGACTACATCTGTAAGCATGCACGAATCAACACTTTGAACTCTTTCACAAAGAAGCTTTATCACTTAGATACCTACTAATTCATACATACTTATAGATGTTACTCCAAAGCGGCTTACATTATATTAAGCCTATAGGTAAATAGCAATAAAGTTGCTATTTGTGGTATTTTGTCTTAACCATAGGTTTTCGGTAAACATAAAAGTCACATTATGCAAATTGGACGGGGGTTAGTTAGAAGAGAACAACTATGCAACGTGTCACAAAATGTCAATGTAATGACAAAGAGGAATCATTTCGACCAAGCACGTGAATACTTTGACGTGTACAAAGGTTGAATACATCGTATTTGAAATTCCCATACAAAAATACATAGGAACATTCTGTTACATCCTGTATAGTGTGTGACCGAAGCAGTAGCAACTAAAAAAGCCTAATAGAGGGCGCTCTCTTGGAAATAAAAAGGACGCAATGTTTTCTCAATTTACCTTTCCCCGTAAACATAATTTAGTCTCGGCCACAGACATAATGATACTAATATCACTGCTATGCAAACAAAATAATCAGCTAACTAGAAAAGTAGCGATCAATTTTAAGAACTTTAGTTTTAGCTTGTTTAGATTGTCTAAATAAAGAAGCTGTATTTATTTAAACTTGCGTTCATCACCGGAAAGGTAGGATGCGTTTGGGAACAGTTTATGAATTGAGTAAGTACCTACTTACCTTAAAACTATGATAAACATTGTACATCTTTGAAGGCATTTATAATATTTAGCTTATCCTAGCTTCAGTTCTAACTTCAGAAAGGTTCTTAAATGTAGTTAGGATCGTACTCTTAATCGACACAGTGCGGGAAGGGGAGCTCATAACATAATAATTAAGAAGAATAATAAGTCTCGGTTAGTTAGTGGACCGACGTAGGTAAAAAAATCATGTGAATCTTAAACACTAAGGTCGATTTGTTGCTTAAGGCTTGAGTTCACCAAACAAATAAACGAACGGTCAAGTCAAGTCAAGTCTAACCATTGGTTATGATGTCAGATTCTTAAGAAATCATTTGTCTAAACCAAAGATATTGGCCTCGATTCTGTAGTACACTAACTAAACTTAATTTAAAACTGTCGCTCTCTTTTACTGATAGTACAAGCAAGAAAGAGATAGCTACAATTTTAGTGCTGTCAAATTAGTCAGATTTAAGTTTTCCATACAAATTTAGTCGTAATTTCAAAACATGCTGACTAAAAACACGAAGAAAAGCGGCACGTAAACTGATTTGACAATAGTAAAATTTTTGTCATCTCTTCCTTGCGTACACTATCAGTAAAAGAGAGCGAAAGTTTATATTAAGTTTAGTTAGTGTACTACAGAGTCGGCGCCATTATAATACCAGGTCTAAACTAAACTAACCTAACCACCCTTTATTGTGTTGGTGGCTCATAATAACATACGCAACAGTTTTGGTTTACTTATTTGGAGCATACCTACCTATTTAAAATTACATCGAATTTGTCCAAAGGTTATAGACCGCGGCTGCAACACGCGAGCGGCGGCATCGATTGAGAATACGTTACGTTACAGACCTTGATTTAACTAAATAGGTATTTATCTATGGGCTGACAAGAGGGTTTAAGAAAAGCATATTTTCAAATATAATTAGCGGAATATTTCAAAAGAACACGTAAAATGGAATGACGTTGTTAAGTAGTAGTGCACGGCGCGACGCGGAAGGAGAAAGTCGCAACCACTCACCCTGATGAAGACTCTCGGAATGAGTCGAAACTTAGTCGGTGCCTTCACCGATAGTGCAGTACGTGAAAATTCCCGTTTTTACAATATGAATAGATGAGAATACTAATTTGTGACGTGTAATTTCTTAGAAGTTAAGTAGCTTAGAAACTTCATCTTTTTGCACAAAATCTCAATGTTTGCTCAAACCGAGGCATTTCATTATCAGCCTGAATTTCGAACTGTGAAAAAAAAAACAATGAACACCGCAGGGGCCGAACCAGAGGGTGACAACGGGATACCTCGAAAATACTGGCCTCCCTCGAGAATGGGACGAGGCCACCGTCCGCCTTCTTGCGACCGTTACGACGTCGTCGATCCAGCGGGTGCGGCCGTCACTATACACATTACAACATATGATACAATTACTTTAACAAAAGCTTTGGTTACACCAATAAAATGAACAAACTTGGTGTTGCCTTATCCTAACCACAACAATCACATGTAACAACTTTTTATTATTTCAAACTTATACACAATTGCTTTTATAAGCTTGTTTATACACATTTTCACTAATCAAAATCAATGTTAAAGTATACTAATGAATTACATAGTTTTTTTTATTCCAAAAACTATCGCGAACTTGACTATTCATATTGTAAAAACGGGAATTTTCACGTACTGCACTATCGGTGACGGCACCGACTAAGTTTCGACTCATTCCGAGAGTCTTCATCAGGGTGCTTGCGACTTTCTCCTTCCGCGTCGCGCACTACGTGCACTACGGCACGCGTCGGAATGAGTCGAAACTTAGTCGGTGCCTTCACCGATAGTGCAGTACGTGAAAATTCCCGTTTTTACAATATGAATTACATAGTACTGACTGTAGGTACTAAAAAAAATATTTCGATGCCAAACAAACTTAAAGGCGGGTTAGTTCTGTGACATGTATTTTACATACACATTCACTGTTTACATTGTCAAAAATTTAAAATCCATCTTTATGTTATCAGTAACGTAAGGCATAAGTTTGTTTATTCCGATAAAATAAGTTATATAAACTTTATATATTTCTTCTAATCAATGAATCTATACAATAACAACTAGGTACATTTTAATAGGTGAAGAATTCATGACATGAACAACATAGTTTATTGTTCAACATCGTATATATCGTATCGCAAATCATGAAGATTACGTACAATTCATATGAGAGATCATAATGTATAATAGAAATTGACGGTTTATATTGAGTAACATATGAATAATTATTGGAGAGTACCTCTATACGGATACGGATATAGAGGTGCGGATAAGTGGAGCAAAAGAGTTACAGTCTGGTATCCAAGAATGGGAAAAAGAAACAGAGGTAGGCAACAGAAACGCTGGAAAGACGACATCGAAAACACAGGAGGGAAGTTATGGACGAGGACTGCAAGAGACAGGGGAAAATGGAAGGAGTTGGAGGAGGCCTATGCTGAAGAGCACACAGACCGCAAATAAATTAAAGGATAGATAATTTTGATTAAAAAAAAATATAAATTTAATTTAAATTAATGAAAATTGTTAATATTTTTTTGTATCTGAAATAAATGGCTTATTTATTTATTATTATTATTTTATACCTCTATACAAACACTGGAACACATTTTCATGTTACTACAATTAACGATTCATAATAAAATCAATAAAAATTACCCTACAATAAAGTTAATTAAAGTTTAAAGAAGAAATATTCAAATTATGATCTCTAATTTAAACTACTAAATACTAGCACTTTTCAATTAATACTAAGTTCGTGCGTTCAAGTTAAAACCGCACTTGAGTTCAGTTTTCACTACTACTCACTACACACTCCAAACACGTTTGCAGTTACAGTAACCGACACACAAATATGAGCATGAGAAGTTTATATACTGTTCGACTGGCGCAGGCGGCTGGATGGCGCAGCCACGTTTGCATATCGTGTGCCGAATACTATAAACGTCTTATATCTTTGAGAAAGGCGACTACTGGCTGGCAATTTCAAATGAATGAAACCTAGAGGACGTAAATTCTATATAACTATGAAGATTTTAATACAATTATAAATCTAGTTTATTATTTTATACCAAGCCCTAGCTCGTAACAAATTTAATCATATTTTAGAACATTACTTATAGAACATTATAACAGGACATTACTTTTGAGTAAAATGTATCGCGTGCCTTTGTATGACACCGTGCAAGCTACAGACATGTGTACTGCCCGCTATAATCGAGAATAAAGAAATATGTAATTGTTCAGTAAATTTGACAACACGGCCATTGGTTTCTAGCTAACCGTATGGAGATTAAGATTCAATTTCGACCCTACCCATTTCATTATAATCAGCACGTAACCGAGCCGCCAAGTTCAGTATTTCGCCAAGATTCGCCCATCCCAAACATAGAGAACGTGTTAAAGTGCCTTCCCACGGTCCGTGATTTTACGGATGATACCATTTTTACACAGCCGACGACCTCGGAAAGCCACGCATTGTACCGAGGCTTTTTCCATGGTGCGTGACTTAAGGAGTCAGATATCCCAGGTTTAAATTGAGTCATTCTAGAATGCAATGTGATCGAAGGTATGGCTGCAGCGGAGCCGACGCACTGCCACGTACGAGCCTTTTCCAATGTTGCGGAATACATAATGGTACTTTTTTAAATATTGATTTTAATTTGAATTGACAGGGTAGTCATCGGTTGCGGATTTTAATCCACTCACACAAACAACCCCACCGTTCACGTACACAAACCTATGCATGTGGTGATTACGATGCGTTCGTTTGCGCCAACCGGTGCGAGCTCGTGCGAGGTTATCCGTAAAATGAGGGGCCGTGCGAAGCCACCTTTAGTTAGAGAGTGGTGTAGTAGTAGAGGTTGGCTTTGGCTAGGAGTAGGAGTCGAGGTGGAAGTGCGTGACGAGCAGCTTGGTGGCCTTGGCGAGCTCGTAGGCGGCGGCGCGCACGGCGTCCAGCGGCGCGGGCGCGGGCGCGGCGCACGCCAGGCACACGTCCGCGCACGCCGCGCGCAGCGACGACAGCACCAGGGACAGCTCGCTGTCCGAGCATGTCTGCGCATACAAACACACACTCTTCTTTGAACGAGCAATGTATATCGTTTGTGCAGAAAATCTCGAGACCGGACTGCGGTCCTGTTACGTAATTACACCTACAATAAAATTTGCAGAAAAGCAACCGCTTTCACGATACCGATCAGTCGTGAAACTTGAAAATCCCCGACACCGATCCAGTTCACGTAAAATTTGGGGACCTATTAATAGGTAGAAACTGCTATCACGATAGCAATTAGTCGTTTATCTCGTGAACGTGAACTTTAATTCTCGTATTACGGATGGCTGACGTCCGCCTGTGTCGTTGCGACTAGTCGCAAAGAAAATTATACTATGATTAGATCGTCGATTGCCCGCCAAAGGCGGTAGTGACGCTCGCGGCGCTTGCCTTCTGTCAGATCTGTTAACGATATTCACCTGAGGGAAGAGGGCCAGCAGCGAGCGCACGGCATGCCGTATGGCCTCGCCGCGCTCGGCGAGGCTGGGCTGCAGGTCGCGCGCCGCCGCCCACAGCTCCTGTATCCCGCGGGTCACCATCTCCGCGCGACGCTTCACCATCTCCGCGCTGGGCAGCGCCTCCGACCCGCCCTCCAGCATGCTCTGCGTCAGTGACCGGTCCAGGCTGGATAGCGTCGTCAGCTGGTAGCGGGACACAAGGCGGTTTCATGACTGAATGAGCTTTGTGAACATTTGTAGAGATAATTTAGGGGCGTCACACTTTTTGGATCGTCATATAACTGGTTCTTCTCTGTGATAGGTCTGTGACCATCCCCCTTAGACAAAAACCATTTTTAATTGGCGTTAAAACCTGCGAAACGATTGAATCGTGTGGAAACGACATTAGCTGTTGTCGAATTTTTCCTAGACGCATTTGCGTTAGCGTGAAATGAAAACTAAGCATGAAGCATTTGTCTAGACGCCCAGGTTGAGTTATAACGGTACCATAATCATCATTATCAACAGCCTAAAGTCCTATATGCGCTGGACATCCCCCAAGGAGTGCCATAACTAATGATCTTGGGCCATCTTCATCCACAGACATCCTGAAACCTTAACGATGTCATAAGACTATCGGATCGACTTGTATAGGGAAAAACAAATTTGTGGTAAAAGTTTTCTATGCTCCCTTGCTAATGTTACATGTCATCAATTCGGAAAAGTACCAAACAATTAATTTTGATATAAACCAGCCCCCTATACTAGAAAAATGTCTATGTAAACGAAACATTGACACTCATCTTGCCATGCTAAGCAATGTCTTTAATATCAAAAACTTGAACGTGGCAATTTTATGGTCGAAAGTTCCCCATCGCCCTTTGTTAGTGTGAATGTGGGGCGAGTTACATGAAATAAGTTTCAGTGATCTAACCAATTCCATTACGATGATGATCAATATCTAAATCTACACACCTCTAAATCTACATTGTTATTCTAAGAATTGCATGTAACGGGGTCTAAGCTGCACTGGTAACAAAATCATGCACCATTTCAACCACCATTATTATCGAGTCTTTTGTAAGAGTGCTTAGACCCCATCACACAAAATTAGTCAAATTAATCGAGATTAGTACCTGGTGTTTAGTAACCTGCCAATTATTCTTTGGTCCCTCCCTAGCCTCAAACATACTGACCGGTCGCTGCGTCGCTTTCAGCGACAGCTTCGCGTCAGTCTCGTCAGAGCGAGTGAGCTGGTCAGTCTCGAGACTTCTCCCTCTACCAGACTTCACGCTATCTACGGCATTGCTCGTGCTTTCGTTCATTGAGAGCTGTGACGTCATGCTTTGGTCGTCGTCCACGCTATTCGTTTTTAATACGCCGTTTTCTTTAGTCAATTGTTCTACGATAGTCTGCAGATTCTTTAGTTGATTTTTGAGTTCCGTTATCGTGGAGTCTTTCGTGTATATTTCCTTTCGGAGGGTGTCGATTTCTTCTTTCTGTTCTGTTTGTGCAAAGGCGTTGGGTGAGTGCGCTCGGCGGAGCTCTATGCTGAGCGGATGGTCGGCGGGCAGCGACGGATTGTACGTGGAAGACACCGTCTCGCCCGGACGGGGGACTATGTTTGATATCTGTGCGAAATTAGAACTTGATAATGCGGGCTTGATTTTGTAAGCCATTTTCTGTGTTATTTCTACTAGGTAACACAATGTGTATGCGATACATAACCGAAGCACTAAAATGTAACCAAAGATTATGTCTAGGTATTCATGAGATGAAAAAAGTGAAAATTGCCATATTTTTATCTTTTAGTTAGTCTTTCTTTCCTCAATAACTTTGAACAAATGCGAGAATAGATTTTTATAATATCCCAAAACTTCAACCTCAGCAGAGTCGAGAATTCCAGATAAGCTAAACTAGAAACATCTAGTGGCTTAGCGAGTATAGCCTACGCGTAT
Organism: Perizoma flavofasciatum; assembly: GCA_958496245.1. Lineage (NCBI taxonomy): Eukaryota > Metazoa > Arthropoda > Insecta > Lepidoptera > Geometridae > Perizoma > Perizoma flavofasciatum. The sequence goes on along the minus strand of OY292425.1, from coordinate 1,611,701 downwards.
CAAGCGGGAGGTTGCGGATTCGAGTCCCACTGAAACTGTTAAATGTTTGGGATATTATCAAAATCTTAAATTTTCCCTGTGTTTTATTATTTACATATTTAAATAAATACCACTAATGTGTAGGTTAAAACTTTAAAAAACTAAATACCTAACAGACGGGAGAATAGATTAAAATAATTTTTTTTCGATAGACAAGAAATTTAATCCTGAACAAACGAAACTAAAATGTATGGAATGTAATGAATGGGAACTCACATCTAGATTGATGGGCGTCAAATGCGCGTAGTCTTCGTCAGAGGCGACCGAATCGTACAGAGGTTCGTCGTCGGACATTTGTGAGATGTGTTTCAAATGACTCGCGGATAGCAGCGGGTTTAGTGGACCTAGTGCTGAAACAAATCATACATGTGCTAGCTTCTAGCCCACGACTTCGCCCGCGTGGTACCCGGATAAAAAGTAACGTGTGTTATTCTGATGTATAAGCTATATTACTGTAACGTTTCATCAAAATCCGTTCAGTAGTTTTTGCGTGAAAGAGTAACAAACATCCATCCTCACAAACTTTCACGTTTATAATATTAGTAGGATAATGTTTTAAATATTTGGTTACATTGAACACTTTCATTAAAATTCACTCAATACCTGTCTCAATAAAGCCGCCAAGAAGCACACTTAAAAATAGATACGTAGAAATTACAGAATAAATATTATTGATGTTAAAATACACTTTTTAGATCTATATTAAATAGTGGAAGGAAAACCAGATCTCTAGGACTAAGGCCCGAATTCATAGTGAAATAGGGGCTCCCCTAGGGGATTCTTCAAGCGCTATGCAAAAATTCGAGCGCAAATTCAACCTTTATACACCCAGCCGTAAGGCGAATGCTGAATGATGGATTTTGGGGGACTGTCCAACCCCCGACTATGAATTCAGGTTTTAGTCAATTACAACGACACTGTTTTGTGGTACAAACAGAATAGAAACTATAACGAATTGTTTCCAATGTACCAATACTAGATGGCGCTACTGCGTTAATTACCACGCATTCTTAAAATAATTGTAGGCTACCCGCACTAGTCCGGAATTGGGGATTCTTCAGTCTTTTACTATATTTGGTTCGAGATTCTGAATATAAAGTTACCTCTGGGCTGTAATGTGGCTATGTGCTGCCTCCGCGTCGCGTCAACCAACACATCTCTCAGCAGTGCTGCCATCTCTGCCGTGGAGAGTCGCGCTAGCTTCTGTCTGCCTTGGTTCCGAGGCGCGGATAGCGCAGGGTTCACTGGGAGGAATGCTACGCCATTTCTTTCTAAGCCTGTTGCGCTTGTCTGCCATACTATGACAGAAACGGTTCACATTAGCCCGGAACATGGTTGGCTAAAGAAATTAAATGAGTGAATAAAAATATGCTGATTATTTTCACAAGGCATCTTAATGCCCCATAGTAAGCAGAGCTTGTGTTTTGGGAACTACATGACTGATATACTACTTATATATGTTTTTTTGTAAATACATACACATTATACATAGAAAATACTCAGAGCCGAGACGAATAATTGCAGATATTCGCAAACATTTGACTCGCGGCGGGAATCTAACCCGGTACATAGATACTTCTATTCAATGTACGCCAAAGATAGAATATAAACACAGAATACATAAAAAAAAGTGCAATGGGCGGCCTTATAGCTAAAAGCGATCTCTTCCAGGCATCCTTGGATGAACAGGAGTATTAAGATTATATGAGTATAGCAAGGTAACTCACTCGCTTCCGTTTCACGGCGGTCGATTTCATCGTAAATATCCATAACTAGTTCTTCAAATAGGTGGTTTGGCAGCTGAAACAAGCATTGTTTATATATTAAAATTTCGTCTGCAATTGCATCCCATTTAAAAACACCATAAATTGATTAAACCTATAAGTTTCCATGAATAAAGGTATTCATAGCAAATTAATTATGTGTGTGGTGTACTTTTGATCTATAACAGAACACGTTTAGGCTTTTTTTACATATAATTTCCTGAGAATTTCGACGAGACAAACATACATACTACGGTCCACCAGATGGGAAACGGTCACCATCGCCTATTGCCATCTGCAAGTTTGCAACACTTGGGCATTGCTGATATGTTACCTGCTCTGAATAACTCTTTATTACATTTTTTGAAGCGGCTCATCTTAATTTAGCTAAACACTTCAGAATGCACCTCATTCCACACATTTATGGGGAAGAAAGGATCTCGTAAAGCGGATAGTAAGAGAGAGCCACTTATCAGTTATGGATTGATGTTATGATAGTGAGGAGTTTCGTGGATCCCTGCATATGCGGTGTCCTACGCAGATGTTAGGTAGCGGGTAGGCAGGTCAGGCGGCGTACGGAAACAGCAAGATTATTTGTAGGGTTTAATGAGGGTAGTCTGTTGAGGTTGTCTCGAAGAGAATGTGGAGCATGGAGCACACTTCACCGCCACAAACGAAGTCAGGTTGAAGACGGGGCACTGCAAGAGCTCATCAACTCATACTCTCCATCATCATTAACTGACAAGAGGTCAGGTATACTGGAACACTGCTGTCATCAACCCAGAGTCCTTCTCCGCTACTTCAAGAAGTTGGGCTGGTTGGGGTCAGTTTAGAAAGAGGATAATGCACAATGTACCTCAATGCGGGACGTCAGTGCAGACCTTAGTTCCCCCACTTAGAGTTAGATAAAGAACAGTTACAGTTAGGTAGTATGAGAGAATGACGCTAGCGTGATTCGCGAGTAAAAAGTGCGTTAGTAGCGAGAGCAAGCGATACGTGTATTCCGTCGGAAGGCTCAGAGCGGAATGAATATTTGTTGAGCAGCCGGTGTCCTCCGCCCGAGCGCCTCTCGCATGCCTCGCAGCGCAGGCTCGTACTCGGGGGACAGACTCGGACGCGAGGACGAAGCCACAATAGTAAGACCTTGATGCACCTACCAGTTGCAGTTTCCCCCGGGCCGCCTTGGCCACGTCGGTCATCTCGTGCGCGTTGGTGGACGGCGGCGGCGGCAGGCAGTACGCAGCGCCGGGAGCGCGCGCGGGGCGGGACCCCGTCAGGAAGTAGATCATACGGTCCGGCGCTTCGTGCACCAGCTCCGTCATCCGATCTGATAGCTCGAGATGACCGCCTTGTCTGTATGGAGCATTATTTATTATTTAATGTACACGCGGAGAATACAGACAAAAAGCTAACTTAAAGGAAATGCACAAAGGCGAGCTTAACCCTAACAAGAGTTTTCTTTCAGCAACATGTTGAGCTGATAAGTAGTGGAGGGTATATGTAAACACAACAGACATAGGTAGTCCTGTCCACACACTAGGATTTCCTGTATCGTGGGTATCAGAAACGACTACCGTAATACTACATCCAAATATATCATGCAGCGGGAATCGAACCAGCCCCTCTTGCGTCGCAGTCGGATATGGAGTGTGATTAGAATGAGGGATCATAACAATCTGTTAATAAGTGCAGTGTAGGAGAGAGCCAGCTATTAAGAGCAGGAAATTGAATGGCACAAATTAACCCTTAAAGTTGTCTGGAAGAAATAGCTTTCAACGTTAATACCGCCCATTGTGCATTACTTAAATATATTTTTGTATGATGTATGGTAAAATTTTCTTGTGCTCAATGAAAAGTAACTATCTATCTTAAGATAAGATTTTGAAATACTATGTCACATCAAAACCAGTTTTGTTGTGAAATAATATTTATAAATTTTAAAAGCAGTCTATATAGTACTGTTCTACTGGCCTTCAACTTTAAAGAACCCACACAGATGATTTACTTATTGGATGTGGGTGTGAATTTCAATCATATTTAGGAAAAAATAAATTAAATATGACGGTGTAGGCGTGACCTTGACGCTAACACCACAATATTTCAAATCTTTTGTTTTCCTTTTGTAGTTTGCAAAAACAATGTGGATAAATACACGCATTTTAAACATAATGGAGAATTGGGCGTGTTATAAAAAAAAACAATTTATAGTTACAATAAATCAGAATTTCCTTAATACCTAGTGATAAGTGGCCAATAGTCCTGTGTTGATATAATAATAATAATATGATCCCGCAGGGCGCGCTTGTGGCGAGCGTTCGGTGCGTGGCGACACCGCGGAGCCCCATTACTCCCTGGGGTCGACAGAGACTCCTGACCCTCGGCTTGCCTTAGCCGGCCGGTCCGAGGTGGAGGCACAAGAGCGGAACCTATGCTCCAAGGGTGGAAGTGTTAAAGGCATAAAGCCGGGAGTAGCGTTTAGTGAAACTGCAGCACACCTCTCCACACCCTTTAGCCGTCCACACCAACGTTGCCTATCGTTGGCGGCATTTATGGGGTCCGTTTAGTGGACGGCAAGTCATCACCTGCCTATGATTCGATTTGAATTTGAGTCAGAATTGGCAGGTGCCGTTTCATCCTACATAGCCCAGCAACCATTCTTTAAGCATTTACTCCTGCAATAGTCCAGATTATCACCCAATATATCCAATAGTTTCATCATTCACCATCCACGAAAAACCGTTTTTATATATATTGTATTGTACAAAAAGGTCTCTTAGTGTTAGCTTCGGCTCCACTAATGCCTATTAAGGCTCCAGGTATAAGCCTGAGATTAAAAATAATAATAATAATAATAATACTGTAAATTTTTCACACAGCTCCACACTAATCAGAGCTTGTATTATGAACTACATGACTGATATACTACTTATAGACTTTTTATTTGTAAATACATACATTATATACATAGAAAACACCCAGACCCGAGACAAATATTTCCAAATCATACAAACATTTGTCCCGCTGCGGGAATCAACCCTCAACCGCTGCATCTCAGGCAGGACTTCGCCCACTGCGCCACAGAGGTCGTCAAAGGTGGGTGTATCTATTATAAACATTATAACTGTGGACACCTTTCCTCGTAAATGGATATTTACAACATCAGTCAACAATAATTCAAACATAAGAGAATCCATTTCAGGTTGTAGAGGTCTTCCGTTGGACATTATGCCAAAGAGCGCCATAACCATACTTTTTTGTAAGTACTCTTAACAAGAAATAATTATTGTCACCTTCTAGTATTGACTTTGTCCATTAAATGTCAAAGTTAAAGTCAAAATCCATTTAGTCATTAAAATCACAAGGATCACTTTGAAAAGTCGATTTTATCTACTGCCTGTTCCTCCGCAACCATGCCAGGAAAGAGAGGCAAGAAAACAAGACTGGTTAGTATGTTATATAGTTTGAAGATGTTACCTGGCGCAGTCAGCAGGCGTGAGGCCCATTTGGTCCCTCGCGGAGGGATCCGCGCCCCACGCGGTCAGTAGCTCGGCCTGCGCCGGCTGCCCGGCGCGACAAGCCACATGTAAACATGATGTGCCCTTCTCCTGAAATTATATAAATTGCTCATTGTGGATTTACTTTATATGTATAACTTAAACTAGTACTGGCAAAAAACTACAAAAAAGGTAACGAAAAAGTGAAAAGAAACTAGGAATTGAAACGAAGGCTCGGATATTTTTTAGTTTCCATGCTGATAGTGTTGATTCCTGTGTATTCATGTCCGCACCCCAAAAAATGGCCCCAACAGGGGGCTAGACAAATACCACTTTCTGTTGACGTTATTAACGCCTGCGGAAAGATAAAATTGTATGGAAATGTCACGTGACATTTCCGCAGCAAACGTCGTTAACGTCAACAGAAAGTGGTATTTGTCTAGACCCCCCTGAACAGCAATGAAAGTTGGAGTTGTTCGAACTAGTATTATATAGAGCTGAGACCTTTTTGGAACTACGACTAAACATAGGTAAGTACTAGTACCTATAGTATTATAATGTCCTCGATTCTGTAGTACACTGACTAAACTAAATTTAAACTGTCGCTTTCTTTTACTGATAGTGCAAGCAAGAAAGAGATAACTACAATTTTAGTGCAGTCAAATTAGTCAGATTTAAGTTTGCCATACAAATTTAGTCGTGATATCAAAACATGCTTGACTTGATTTGACAGCAGCACACGGCACTAAAATTGTAGCTATCTCTTTCTTGCGTACACTATCAGTAAAAGAGAGCGATAGTTTAAATTTAGTTTAGTCAGTGTACTACAGAATCGAGGCCAATATCTGTGCCATAGGTTAAGTTTTAGTTACTTACTAAAAACAGTCTGGAAACTTCTTTGAAAATAAATAAATAAATAACTATATACCTACGAGCGAACATGCAGGAAGGTCCCCCACCAGACAGATCAAAGACATATCAAAGGTTAGGGCAAGTTGGAGGATGGAGTCAGCCCAAGATCGTTCGTTATAGCACTCTCCGGGAGAGGCAAACAGTCTGGCAGTCGACTTCTAGATGCGTTGGATGTTGTTGTTGATGATGAGTATTATAAATAAACACAACCACACTGGGATTCACTGTGTCGTGGGTATCAGGAACTACGAGTACCGTGGTACCACAGACTTGGAATAAATATCTACAGAACATGCAACCATTTGTCCCGCAGCGGTAATCGTACCAGCACCTCTTGCGTCGCAGCTGGCCGCTCGCCCGCTGCGCCAGCGTCATCAATGGAGTAGAGAGCATGTTTGATACCTGGTTGTAGTAGTTAGGGTCAGCTCCTTGTGCCAGCAGCCTCATAGCGGTGTCGAGTGAGGCGCTCCTGACGGCACTGTGCAATTGTCTGCCCAGCTCGCTTGTAGGCTCGTCTCTTCTGGCTCTCAGCACATAAGCTAGCCGGAGGTGCTTTGCTAAGATGAATTCTGATTTTATTGGGCTGAAAAATTTGTTTATAAGGACAGGATAGATTTTACTCAAAGATATCTTTTTGAAACTATCATAGTTGCAATAAAAAAAACTAAGCTAAATATTTACATCACTAGTCTATGTTAGATGACATTTGTAAAGTACTCAAATTTTCTGACTGAATGTGATTTTTTGAGCATTTTTTTTGGCATTTATTTGAATTACAGTACAGGAGACAGTAAATTACCAACCTAAATCTAAATAACATATTGTTCATTAAGTCTTGTTATTTTTCAAAAATAAAGTGATATCCAACATGATGGGGTCTAAGGTAAAAGAAAGTCCCCTTTTATGCATTCCAACTCAAAATTGGTCCAATATGCGTGGTTGGTCTAATCCATTATACACATACTAGCTAGCCTATGGGTGTGTGAAAAAGTAATTTCATAAGTATTTTGTTTTTTAGTCACAAAAACCAGTCTTAATACCAAATTTTATCTATGCTTTAAACTGAGCCACAAATCGAGGAGTGACACATGACTGTTCACAGACAAGACAAAACTATTAGGGTTCCTTTTACGCCATTTGTCTTCGGAACACAAAAAAAATAGCAAAAGTTCTTACTGTAATGGATCCTTAGGCTGTGGCTTCTTTCTCAAATGCTTAGGTGCTGAGGTGTCCAATAAAGAGTGCTCCCAAATGCAGTTTACATTCTGGGCAGTCAGCGCTTGCACCATCTACAAGAAATGTTTGTTTTGATTAAGCTTTTTTCTATTGTAGTGTTGTTTTATAATACAATGGTAGCATACTTGGTGACAAAAATAATAAATAAAAGATGATCACTGACCATAGGTATCATTGTTGTGTGGTTCTGACTGTTTGTAATAACAATTGTGAACATCTTAAATACAAACCATAAAATATTCCAATTTAATTTTGATTTGAATACTCAAGTAGCAAAGGCATTTTCTCAGGTAAGTCAATCCTACAGGCAAATATTTAATGCAAATATTTCTATCAGGTCTGGGTGTTTTTTTATGTATAATAAGTATGTCTCTATTTACAAAAAAAAATATAAGGCAGTCATATAGTTCCATTAATACAAGCTCTGCTTGGTTTGGTGCTAGATGATGCTGAGTGAAAAATGGCCAGCATTATTATTTTAAAATGTAATAAAATAACCACATAAGGAAAAACACAAACAGGTAAAAAAAATGTTTAGTCTTGGCAACTCTGTTAACAAACTTCGTATGAAAAAGTGAATGTGTTTAACATGCTCTCTGAAGCTTTGAAAATAACTTTATATGTAGAAAAAAAACTTACAGCCAGAAGCGAAGGAGGCCAAGAACCCTGTCGTAAGGACTTGACATGCGAGATATGACGGCCCATACTCCGATGTACGCTGCAACATTCTGGACATAGCAGCAGCCCGCGGTTAATCGACGCCCACGAAGGATCTGCGATCAAATTATACCAATTAGCGACAATATGACACCAATTAAGGACCAATTTGAACAGGAACAGCGCCCTGACCTGATGCCCCGCAATCAGCACACACTTCCAACGTTGAACGGTGTTTAGATCTAGATATTATCATTATGCTGAGTCCTTTGGAAGACTTGTTTTCAGAAGCCTTGTTGTAAACACTTCATTTATCTTAAAATCGACATCTAGAAAACAGATACAATACAAAAATAAATCAAAATCACTGCACAAAATGCAAATCAAAATAAAATAAACCAAAGACAAAATTTTACTTTTTAATTTAACAGCAATCAAGCAAATAGAATTGCGCTATCAAAACTCGACTAAAACGTCGAATCAAGCTAAACTACCATAGACAGAGTTTTACAAATACATGTAATAAAATAAATATTATCTATAATCTATGGCTGACTAGAACAAGAGTCAAGAACACGTCACTACGTTTTTTGTGGAAGGAAATTGTTGGAAAACGAAACGAAGGGTTGATTTAGAAAAATGAAGTATTTTGCTATTTTAGGGCTATTAGCATGCTTTTCTTTAGCATTAGCTGATCATGAAACACTGGTGCTCGTAGACAATTTAACCGTAAAGGAAACGCACGCGCAATTTTTCAAATCTTTGCAAGGTAAGGAATTGATACACAAGATGCCGCACCGCGCCTCGCCGCCGCCGGTTCTGTTCGACACCGACCATACCCTTTGAACTACATAATATAAAATGTTAAACTGGTTACTATGTTTATTGGTCTTCTCAAATGATCACCTATAACTTATTTAAAAAATGATTGTCTTGGATTTCAGACCGTGGCTACACCCTTACTTTCAAGCTAGCAGACGATGCCAATCTAGTCCTATCCAAATATGGAGAATACTTATACAAGAATCTTATCATATTTGCGCCATCCGTGCTTGAATTCGGCGGGCAAGTGGATACAGAGTCGATTACCAGATTCATTGATGATGGTGGAAACCTCTTGATGGCTGGAACAGCGGCTGCCGGTGATGTGTACAGGGAGATCGCTTCAGAGTGTGGCTTTGAGGTAAAAGCAACCACATTTTGTTACATCAAAATCATCCTGTCCTGTGCTTGAACATGACACAGGAGACATGCACATACATAGGTTATATGAAGTAATGTGTAAAGAAGTGTCTGAGTTTTGTGATCATAGATTTATCATACTAGCCTTGATGGTTAGGTGACCTGGAATACCCTACCCTGCTAGTGCATTTGAAATACCTCAATTGATCATAATATTAACAATCAACCAGTCTGAAGGAAGCAATCCTATGACATTAAAATGGATTCACGTAACAATAAAAATAACAACAATGTACAATAAAATATACATTTATTATTTCAGATGGATGAAGAATCAGCAGCGGTCATAGACCACTTCAACTACGACTCCTCTGATGATGGAGAGCACACCAAGATTGTAGTGTCTCCCAAGAACCTGATTTCGTCACCCACCATTGTCGGTGAATACAATACGCAACCGCTGCTTTTTGAAGGCACCGGCCTCATTCTCGACAAGGAGAACAGCCTGGTGTTACCTATATTGACTGCTGACTCTACTGCTTACAGTTATAATCCTAAAAGCCAGGTAAGTCCTAAAATTTTAAGAAGTCCCTAACTCAGTAGGTGATGGTTGTAATGCAATAGGTGCAGTTTAAACAAACAACAAACAAACAAACAATGCTGGAGAATCCACACAGCATCATCTAGCCCCAAGCTAAGCAGAGCTTGTGTTATGGGTACTAGATGACTGATATACTTAATACAATATATTACATAGATAGATATTTTTTTATTATACATAGAAAATACCCAGAACACCCGGTACAAATATTTGCAGATCGTACAAACATTTGTCCCAGGGCGGGAATCGAACCCGCAACCTCCTGTGTAGCAGGCGGACCTTCGCCCACCGTGCCACATCGGTCGTCATATATTGATCATAGTTTGATCCCACTGAAAGACAAATGTTGTGGCACCAAGGTACTTTAGTTCCTAATACCCATACCCATGACAGGGAATCCTTGTATGAAGTTAGTCAATGATAGCCCAGTTTTGTATAGTTCTTTCAATTTTAATTATACCCATTTTTATAATTTCCAACTAATTAGAACATTTTCACTGTACAGGTAATTTTACTTAAATTAACTATGCAATCTGTGCCCAGTGTAGATGAACAGGATACTAATACAGTTTTTAAGAGAAATTAAACTGAAGTTAAGAATGTGCCATTCATTGGTTAGTTCATTACCTTCTTGGCCTTTTGGCTATAAACAAAGTATAGTAACCATAATCTTCCTTAATCTCAGGTCAAGGAGTACCCTCACGCTGTAGGCAAGAAGACAGTCCTGATTGCTGCTCTGCAAGCCAGGAACAATGCACGCATTGTCTTCAGCGGATCGCTATTCTTTTTCTCAGATGAGGCCTTCAACTCTCCTGTTTCTAAGGTTCATGTAAGTATTCATTTGTATTATCTAATATTAGGTTCTTCCTACACACATTGTCTTTGCTGTTCTAGTATATATATATTTTTTAATAATAAAAATAAGCAGTTGCTATTCTTTGGTAGTAAATTGAGATTTACAAGATTCTTGCAGTTACTGGTTATTTTGTATATGTAATGTTATTCTGATTCCAGGGTGATAAGATCAAGGCTGACCTGTCAGGCAACAAGGCCTTGGCAGTCCACCTGAGTGAGTGGGCGTTCGGCGAGCGCGGTCAGCTAAGAGTGCGGCGCGTGAACCATCACCGCCAGGTTGAGACGCAGCCCTCCAACACCTACACCATCACCGACACTGTTGTAAGTATGCTATCAGGCAACTGGCATATCCTATCACAATCCTAGGAGTACCTCTGTGGCGCAGCAGTGGGTGAAGCCCCACCTGAGACACAGAAGGTTGCGAGTTCGATTCCCGCCGCACGGTCAAATGTTTGTATGATCAGTTATGTAGTTCCCATAACACAAGCTCTGCTTACTTTTAAATGATGCTATGTAAAAATATCCAGGATTATTTATTTTATGTACAGCATTTATTTTTTTATCAGGTAACTGGCATATGGCATTAGGCAGTTAACAGATTCTATGCCTAATAGAACTAGCATTTCATATGAGACAACTGACATACCACACTAGTCAACTGACATATCACATGAGGCGATTGCCACACCACATCTTGCTACGTGTGGTATACTACATTAGAACACACCTGCTATTTATAAACGTCTGAAGCTTTACCAACTCTAATCAGATTCAAAATAATATTTCTAGGTCTACAGAATCGAGATTGAAGAGCTCAAGAAGGGCAAATGGCAGCCGTTCGAATCTAACGACATACAGCTCGAATTCGTCCGCATTGACCCGTTCATCCGCACTACCTTGCAGAAGAAGCCCAATGGAGTGTATGAAGCTATTTTCAAAGTGCCTGATGTATGGGGTGTATATAAGTTCAAGGTGGATTATGACAGAGTTGGATACACCAGGCTGTATCATTCTACACAGGTAATTTGTCATTTATAGTTACAAGATCAGAAAGCTTATCAATATGAACCTATACTAATGGCTAAATACTGATGAGATACTTAATATTTAGTTGAGTTGGAAAGTTATAGGCTGCCATTTTCTAATCGTTTGTAAATTGTATTTAAAGGTTGAGTTGAGTAGTCAGTCAGTTGTAGACTATCAAAAAGACTATTAAAATATTTATGGTGAGATGTGTCTGCCATTTAAGATTAAGACCACATAAGTTAGGGTCGCCATCAGTGTGGTAACCTTAACTTTTTAATAAAGATATTGGAAAGAATGATCATAATATTAAACCTGATGTGATATCATTGTGGTCACCAATGATAAGATCGTTGATTGGAAATTTGTCCTTCATTTGACTAGTATCTTTCACTGAGCTGATCCGCTCGTCAAGGTCCTCTAAGACTAGAAATCAAGAATGTTGCTTTAGATATTTTACTAATCTTTGGGTTTTTTTAGGTGTCAGTCCGTCCGCTGCAGCACACGCAGTACGAACGCTTCATCCCCAGCGCGTATCCATACTACGTGAGCGCGTTCTCTATGATGGTCGGCGTGTTTCTATTCTCTTTCGTCTTCCTCTACCATAAGGACGACCAGCCTAAAGCTAAGACAGAATAAGCATTTTGTATGGAGGCGATGTAGGTGATGAATGTGTGATTGCATTTCTTGTATTTGAATTGTGTTAAAAATAAAAAGTTCTTTAAATTATGTTCTTTAGTTTATTTTTATACTAGCGCCCCGCGGTTTAACCCGCGTAAGTTTCGATTCCGTGGGAATATCAGGATAAAAAGTAACGTAGCATAAGTGTAGCTATGTACATACCCGAATAAAAAGTAGCCTATGTGTTATTCTGATGTATAAGCTATATTACTGTAAACTAGAAGATATTGTGGGAACTAAGGCGGTCTAGACGGGAAAGCATTGGTTATTATGTTTAAAAACATTGGGGCCCTAGGATTTTTTTAAATCTCAAAGTGGGCGGTGGGAAAAATACGTTTGAGAAACTGTGCTGTAAAGTTTCATCAAAATCCGTTCAGTAGTTTTTGCGTGAAAGAGGAACAAACATCCATCGTCACAAACTTTCGCGTTTATAATATTAGTAGGGTAGTATAGATAAACCCGCCATATCCCTACGCTAAAACACTGCAATCTAGCACCTTAATGTTATTAACAAATTATTCCATTTTTAATGGAAAGGTTAAACTATCTTTGATGGCATGGGATTCTAATTCACGCGCGCGTAGGTAGTTATGAATCATGATGACCCCACGTAGGTGACGCAGTCGCCTGCATATTTTATTGGCCAGGTGCTCCCAACCGCGTTAGCATCCCTAGTAAGATTGTGCCCAGCCTCCACTCACCGTAGGTGTTTTGGGCCAAACCTTCATAAAATTAATTATGGAATCTCCGCTGATTCTGGTGGCTGCCTCCGACCACAGAGTCATCCAACCTACCAACAAAATATGAACGCAACTGTATCAAATGTCATTTTGATTTTCGTTTGCTTCTATGAACGCAGCAATTTTAAAATGGCAATGGCATGCTTGTCATAGGCTTTTGTAAAAAAAGTATTCTATAAAAATGGTGTAATTTATTGATAAACCGCAACAAAATCTTTATTTTGTGTGTAAGAATTTAGTGTAGTGCCAAAAGACTGCTCAATAAATAAAGAAAGTGTGATATTAGTGTTTTTTTATGTGAATGGTGTAGGCAGTGAATTTGTGTCGCCTTATTTCCTTGGATTATTGCTATTCCTTTATGCGAATTATCCTTGTCAGTGTTTATCAGCACGTTCGTCCATCAAGGTCGGGATTGCTGACCGTTAAGGAGCTGCAGCGCCTGTTGCAGTGATGTGTTTACATCTGTAGGATTGAACAGTTCCAGTAAGTAGGTACATGATGTCATAGCGTTGACTACCTACCATAAAAAATACGTTGGCTTCGTGCCCACCCATTTTCCTCCAGTTACAATAATAATTAATCACGGGTTTGGGTGAAATCCATGTGGAACAGGCGCAATGAACCCTCTAGGTTAGGAACCAGTTTCTGATTTATGCTAATTAATCTCTACAGAGCTGCTGTTAACCTGTTTTGTTTACAAATTTTCGGCAAAACCATTGGCACACTGATAGAACATGTTGGCTGTACAGAACCAATTTATTTTCCTAGTGTTCCTTTATGTACCTATGTCTTTTGATAAAAAACAAGTTACATCAATTCATTGCCATCATTAAATAACTTCCCACCAAATGCTAAAATAGTAACTGCATCAAATGATAACCTTGTTATAATAATTCCAGTAGATAAGACATGTGCAGCTAACACAATTATGTGTCACAGTGTGCATTTATTCCAAGGTTTTTCATTGTCCTTGTGACCTTATTCACTTATCAAAAGACTCACTTCAATGTAATGCAAGGAACTAGATGCCTGTAACTGTAGAGGTACTTATTTACACTAATATTATAAAGAGGTGAAGTTTGTAAGTTTGAATGTATGATTTTATTATGTAGGAGGTTCATCATCATCTTGTCCTTATCCCACATTATGTGGGGTCGGCACAACATGTTTTCTTCTTCCACTCTCCTCTATCAGCACTCATCTCAGTACTGACTCTTTTCATAACCATGTCATTCATCACACAATCCATCCATATTTTCTTTGGCTTACCTCTGCTTATTATTATGTAGGAGATTACCATCTTTGAAACTACTCATTAAATTTAAAAAAACTTTCACCAGTATTTAGAATTGATTTTGACAGTGGGCATAGGCTGTATATTATCCTGTTAAAATAAAAAGGCTTTTTGAGGAGACCAATTTTGCAACATAAATAAAAAAATGGTTGAGAGAGTGTGTTACTTATGAATACTAATTAATTCCTACCATTAAGGCCTTGTTCATAAGAAACATCTACTTTTAATTGGCTACTTTTATCCAGTTACCATGCATTCGAAGCCATGGGCCATAGTTAGTATGAAATATTTTGTCATGTTAAAAGAAGTATCCTACATAGTTTTTGCTCCAAAATTTTGATTTTATTCAGACAATTAAACAATTTCAGGATCAAAACATGATACATAAATAATTTTGTTTCTGTCTTCCTAAGGATGTTTGTAAGCCCAAAAAAGTAATTTTAATATGAAGCAAAATTCCACCTGATTATGATCATTGTCATTGTTTGTAATTTTTTTAGGATATATTAAAGTGGATGAGTGGAGATGGATCCATCTCGACGGCAACGCACCCAGACCCGGGCCACAGCCGAGGAGCAGGCCTTGGACCAGATTGCGAAAGAGGTCAGTTTTAACTAATTTAAAAATAATAAGCACACTAATAAAAGTGTCTAAAAAATTGATCCTTCTAATTAGACTCAAATCCACTCTCAAATAATAAATTTTACAGGCAAAATTTTGCTACTTTGGGTTACATTATTTTCATTTCTTAAGGATCTAAATATTTTTTGAAAATAAATTATAGCCTATGTTACTTCTTGATAATTTAGCTTTCATTTGGTAAAAAAATGGTTAAAATCAGTCCAGTAGTTTTGGAGCCTATTCGATACAAACAAACAAACAAAAAAATATTTTCATTATAATATTAGTAAAGATAACACTTGGCTGTCACATATAAGAACAAGGTCACAGAAAAAATGCGAATTATGTTATAAATGTGCCAATGTAAACCTTTTTTGAAAATAAACTAAATTTTATTATTATAAAGAGGTAGTCACACATCAAACAAAATAATTGGGAAGTTATGATTGAACAAGTATGCAAGTAATTTACTGATGAAGTAAGCAAGAATTTCGTTGGGATTTTTTTAAAAATTATTTTAATTATTGTTTAAATAAATTATTTATTCTAAAATAACTCAAGGAATTGAATTAGCAACATAACTTACTAAAATAGTCCTCTATAAATTGACTTCTTGGAGCTTAAAACAATACTACTACAGAATAATGTTTTAGTACATTTCATAGGATTGTATCTTATCTTAGATTACTTTATAAACTGATAATTTAGTTATCAATATGATAATTTTATTCCTTTCTAATGAATCATACTTGAACTGAATTTCAATGCATGCCTATTTGAAAACAGCCAGTACTTTTAATAAAACATATTTTACGGTTGACATTTGCCAACTTTAAACACAGTCACACTTTTAAACAAAACTTCAGGTTTCATGTTTACAAAATATTGTGTATCAGTATGTAAAAAACAGCAAACATGCTCACAACTAAAATCCACATAATGGATATCCCCAGATCTATACTCCGTAAAACGATATCGACATTATCGTTACGATACGACAGTGCTCCGAATTATTCGGCCGTACCCTACTCTCAAAAATGTTCGCAATCTCTGTCGTCTGTCGAAAGCATAGACAATATGTATCGAATCTTCGGAACGAATGATAGGAAAATCTAAAGGCTTGGATAATAGACATTTAGCCTAAATCTTTTTGCTTGACTGTTTATGTCACTTTTTAGGCAAAATCATAACAATTATCTATGAAAGTAAATGAAGTGACAACGTCAAATGTCAAATCAACAAACCCGCCTGTGATTTGAAAACTTTACAAGTAAAATTCTTGTGACAACTAGCCACAGAAGCCATAATTAAGAAGTTGAAGTTGAAGCAAAAATTCGTCGGCGTGAATATTCAAATTCGTTTATTAAAAAGATACTAGTACACACAGCATTAAAATTTAAAGCACATTTTAACAAGAATTTTATTTTTAATTATTAAAAAAAAACATGATGTTTAAAAAAAAAAAGTTTTATTCAAACAAACTTTTACTATGTTTATAATTCCCGATGAAATTATAGTCGGGAATTTTGTTCAAATCCAACTGGTCCCTCGTCACTTTAAAATGTCGTTTTTGTAAAGCCTTTTCCTCGTGGATGGCTTCCATGGCAAGCATAAATCTCGCCATTATTCCAAAACCAGAGGCAAATCAAGAGTCCGTAGTGCAGCAGGCCGAGGTCGAATGAAAAGAATGCAGAGAGTCCAGTAAGCAGCAGGACTCGGAAGGTATAAAAGATTCGGAGTCCGGTAAACAAAATGGAGATAATTTTATCAGAAAACACAACAATATTACCCGAAACGATAATGCGCACGATAGCATCAAGGGCATCGTTGATAAGTTCGTCGATTGACATTTGTTTCGTTGTCAAATTCAAATTATCGTATCGTTTTTAGTGATGCCGGAGTAGGGTTACGACATCGATTGTCAAAAGTAATGTCGGTCGTTTCTTCGTTCAAATGATAGTCGAAACGATGTAACGTAGAGTAGTAGGTTTAGCACGATAATTGAAGCGATATATCGTTTATCGGTTTGTAGAGTAGACCCCCAGTACATAATATCAATGAGGATACAAGCAGGAGGTAGTTAGAGGTACATTCAGGCATTATACATGCCAACATTTTGCATTTCACCTGGTTGGTTACAAACTCCTCACCACTTATTTGAACACTAATTGATGGCACATGCCTTCGATTTTTAAGTTCTAGGGCATGCAGTATATAAGATACTATGGTTATTTATTAACCTTAGGACTGCTGATATTTTGGAGACAATAAGAAAATCTATCTTCTCTACCAGATCTGGGCATACCAAGGAATAATCCTGCTACTATTATAAACGCGAAAGTTTGTGAGGATGGGTTTGTTACTCTTTCACGCAAAAACTACTCAACGAATTTTGATGGAACTTTACAGTCATATAGCTTATACATCAGAATAACCCATAGGCTACTTTTTATCCGGGTATCACGCGGGCGAAGCCGTGGGCAGAAGCTAGTTATCAATAAAGTAGGTACAAAACATACCTTTAACTTATCTAAACTTATGTACTTACTTAAAGTGTTAGGTTAATTAATCAGAAAGAAAGATATATCTGCTGGCTCACCTGCACAGCTGAAACTAGCGGGTAAAACGATGTTGACTGACGCTCGTGCGTGGCTAGGTTACTGGCCTTTCGACTAAAATGAAACACATTGGGATAGATTACTGCAACAACTAGAAAAAATCTAGAGTTTTGACACATTTTAAAACTTGAATAAAATAGAGTTATCACTTCAACATTAAGATAGTAAATTAAACAATAGTTTAAGGTTTTACATTGAACCTTCAGCTTATTAAACTGCTGGAAATTCGCGGGAAAAGGTTGTTTTTAAGCAATTTCAAGTCCCGTCGAGGTTGAATTTTCGAATAGAATAGAATCTTGTAATGTCTCTTAGGGTGGGTTAATGCTTTAAAACTAAATAACCAAGGTTGTCAAAGTTCCGCGGCCTATTTGAAGTGGACGTCTCCGTACAAATGAGAGGTACGTACGACCTCTCCGCCACCGCCACAGCGTCAATTTTCGCTGGAGATAGTATATAAGTCGAAATAGAGGTGGAAATAATATAACAGTGTATGTTAGCTACCTAGTATCTACGGACCTGCTTGTTAGGAGAGAGTTCACTGTTCAGTCTATTAGATCCAGCTATCAGATGATGCACTCAAAAGTAAATTAAAAAATACAAGAGACTTTTTGTATTGGCCCCAGTATGTGTGCCCAAGCAGCCACTGTGCAATCTGTCACTTGTGGATCATAGTAAATTAAGATACGATCAGAATAAACTTCCGCATGCTTGTAAGCGTCCTCCCAGCCTAAATAACAGGCACATAAGACTACTTTTCACCTGTCTCAGGGTGGCACATCGCGTGCGCAGTGAAATGTCACGAAGATAGATAGATTGATACACGTCTTTATTGTACACCACATATTATTATGCTTATAAATTTAAACAGAGCAAATTACACGCTAATCGCGGGAATACAATTGGAGATCTTATCGCTAATGACGATCTCTTCCAGACAACCTTTGAGTGAACAGGACGGTGGTGTATAGTCACGAAGGATAACTTCTAATCCATATTGGTCAGTAGATTTTGCACAAAATCGTTCTTAATAATATGGCTTAGTACTAAATACTTAGCCATATTCTTATTCGCCTTAACCCGTCAACAGTTCATCCACGGCACGGACAGAGGATAGGCAGGTATGGATTAGCTAACTCGGGTGAACGGTATGTAGGGCTCAGAGTTATGCTGAGCTTATAACATGTCAAAACGACAGCCTAAGCCCTCAGATCTTGGACAACCCTATCTGCTGAAGTTGAAGCGATATGCGCATGCTTTGCATCCCGTGACGCTGGCCAATATGACATTCGTCGGAAATAGATTCAGCGCCGGCGCTATTTCAGATGTCCGGAGCCAGACCCTTGCCCACGTTTTGTTGCTTCCTATGCATTGCACTGCAAGTATGCAGTAGTGGTTTCGCCTTGTAGCTTTAATTTATAACAAAGCAAGTTTATATGAGCCATTGGCCAACTCTGGTGTTGGAGTTTGTAAGACTTCCGATATGGCTTAGTGACCGGAACCGACATCTTAACGTACTTACATCTTATGCGTAGCACGAAAGCGCCTAATTCTAAATTGCACTATCGATCACCCATCCAAATGTTGACTAAGCATTGCAGAACGCTGCTTTAGCCTAGCTGTTCTGTAAAGAATTATTACGCTACGAGCGTTTTAACATACTAGATAGATGAACTCTTTATTGCACACCATTTTTTTTTAGATTCCAGTTTTCCCCCCTAAGGGGGATTTGTTGAATAACCCAGCAAAATACAAAACGTTTCATTTATTTAACCATATCCCGTCCCGTTCGCAATAAGCCCTTTGATTTAAGTGAAACGCTGAAAAATACAAATCCAAGACAGATTATTCTCGGGAATATAATGTTCAGCTATGAGTGTCGTTCTACTCTTAAGCCATGAAGACTTACGCTTTGGCCTGCTATCAATTAGGTCTTTGAATTTATTATTGCAGGCTTGTTCTAATCCGCTAAAATAAAACAAATGGATATATTTTTAGCGCGCTAGCTAACGATATGCAGACGCAGGTATGTCCCGGGTATGAAGTTGAACATAATATTGTGGGATTTTTATCAATCTACTTGCTATAAAGATTATCAAAAAAGTAGTTTAGCTTAACAGTGGCGCTGATTCTGTAGTACACCAACTAAACTTAATTTAAACTGTCGCTCTCTTTTACTGATAGTGTACGCAAGAAAGAGTTGCCATCTCTTTTACTCCTGTCAAGTCAGTTTACGTGCCGCTTTTCTTCGTGTTTGTAGTCAGCATGTTTTGAAATTACGACTAAATTTGTATGGATAACTTAAATCTGACTAATTTTACAGCACTTAAATTGCAGCTATCTCTTTCTTGCTTACACTATCAGTAAAAGAGAACGACAGTTTAAATTAAATTTAGTTAGGATACTACAGAATGGAGGCCAATGTTTTGTTTCCTACTGTTGAATTTGAAATGAAATAAAATGTGACAAATCAGTGTTTAATTTAATCAACTGTTTAACAATCTTTATAGGTAAGTCCTTTAGATTTTAGGTATACTTAACTCTGGTTTGGTGCTAGGGTACCTCTTGACATTTTCGCTGAAGGCACGAGTTTGGATTGATGTATGATTGAGTGACATTTATTTAAGTGGTAATCAAACGTGACCAACCACCTCCACTGAATGCCACTCAAGAAATGTTTCATTTTGTCCATTGATTGAGATCTAACATGAATCAGCTGATGGTTTCAAGTTCTCAGTAATATTCGGTCTTGAAACAGTTATTAATCTGCAAACAACAATCTAAAATCATGATGACTGATTGATCAAAATACATAAAATCGTTGCGTGACACCAAACTGACTCACTGACAATCAACACAAAAGCCTACACCTCAGATCATGGAATACTTCGAAATTTGAAGGGGAATATTCCTTTTGGTTTGTTAGGATGCACTAAAAAAGGATTTCCCGAAATTCCACCCCTAGGGGGCGCAGAGGGAGGTTATGTTTGTGTTGAAAAACTTAACGAATAAACTTAGCGTACCAATTCGTCGGGCATTAAATAAAAAAAATAAAAACAAAAAATTGTTTATTTCACTACTGTACATTACATTTTTGGGATAGCCATGCTTACCAAACTAAGTTAAAATAACTCCCTTGCGTCTAAACACAAATTTTATACTTAGAGCAAGGTACCCATACAAGGCTTTAAGCACATTTATAAAATAAAGACTCAACTGTCTCATCTAACAATAAAAACAAATATTATTAATTACATTGTAAGTGTATCAATGTAAGCCTTTTTTTTAAAAAAATATTCTTTATTATTATTATTTAAAAAAAAAAAAAATATTTTAAGAAAAATGATTGTACAGACCACCTGGGAAAAAATAACTAAAAACTATAGGTAGGTACCTAAAACAAAACAAAATCATCCGGTATATTATCCTATAGCTTACTATATAAACTAAGGTACAAATTACTGAAAATGTTGTAGGTAGGAACTAACTATGTAGGTAGGTTATAAAAGGTTATTTTGTGGTCGAATAGGATTCGCCCTACCCGCCGAACTAGTTAAAAAACTATCTCGACGAGCACATTACTTGTAACTTGGTAATTAGTGATTTCCCATTTGTATCATTCGAATTTACGTTATCGGTTGTAATTATAAATTAACGATTGCCATTATGAATCCAGTTCCAGGCATGAGCTTCCAAACAATAATAGTCATTCTTTTTCTTCGTGTCGAATTTTTTTGCCCTACATTTATGAATTTTTCTGTAACTCCCTCAGGTCTTTCATACCGCAGTGCACTAACGCACTGCGGACAATATAATGATGCCTAAACTATGCCATGTTTGTGGTGTGGCTGATGCGACTGCGGGGAGTCGCATCGTTAATCGTCGTTACCCTATTTGACTAAGTTGTGTATGCACCGGTCTACCTGGCTCTGGAGTCGCTTCAGTTATTTCCAGGTGGACCATGGAAGTAAGAGTTAAGCAATAGTTATTAAGTATAAATCACCAGTAATACAGTTTCCTCCAACTAACAAGGACTATATTGGCAAAGGTTTGATTTGTGTCATGTAAATTACGGCGAATGAGTTGCACTACCAAATGTGACATGACAAACGGTCTTCAGACACCTTCATCCACCGATTTCTCGCAGCCTTAAAGGTTTCATCGGCTAGAGAGCCTAAGAAGGCTCTCTAGAAGACAAGTATATAAGAATACTGCGACATCCTCGTTCTTGGTCGTCACATGAGAACTTTTAAATCCTCAGCGGTTTTTGGTTCCTTGAGCTATATCGCTTACCGAGCACACAAGAGATTATATTGTAAAATGTTATGTTCCAACTAAATTCTCAGACTCAGCCAAGTAACGGAAACATTTGACGTGAACACGGTGGACTACATTCTTGAAGACGACAAACTGCGACCTTTCCATTTTTGCAATCTGTGTATGGCGCGATCAACTTACATAGTTGTGTACTTGATTTAAGTCTGCGAGATGTAGTACGAGTGCAATTTATTACAACACTATAAGGACAAATATTTGTAGAACCTCTCTTCTCATTTATGTCAAGTGCAGATTATACAGGTTCAAAAGTCAGCGCTTCTGTTTTCTCCCAGTTGCCTGGATTGGCAACTATCGCAGTAGTGCTTAAACGCTCATAAATTATCCCACCATCCTAACTTCCAAAATTTGCTGTATATGACGACCTCTGTGGCACAGTGGGTGTCGGTCCGCCTGAGACGCAGAGGGTTGTGGGTTCGATTTCTGTCACGGGACAAATGTTTGTCTCGGGTCTGGGTGTTTTTCTATGTATAATATGTATGTATTTACAAAAAAAAAAGTTTATAAGTAGTATATCAGTCATGTAGTTCCCATAATACAAGCTCTGCTTAGTTTGGGGCTAGATGATGCTGTGTGAAAAATGTCCAGCATTATTATCATTATTATTATTATGTATATATTTTTTTGTCGTGCTAAATAAATGTTTTTCTTTCTTTCTTTAAGAAACTTGACTGTCCGTTCCATTCTAGTCTAACGCTTACGCTACAATTACTTTAAAACTCTTAAGTATAAATAACTATAGGCAATTTGTAAGCTTATGTTACGTACCGTTGCAATATCTAAAGGCATTCCGCATGTGATGCTAGCTCTTAGCAAAAGTAAATATTAAAAGACTGCATTGCGTACCAATGACGAGAGGCAGAATTGTATATAGGTCATACAAGCTGGGTATCTAGGGTCGTCGCCCGGAGTCCAGGGCGATCGATACCTGTCCCAGTTTTGCTCAGAATACAGCCTGCGTCATAAACCTGCTAGTATTCTGAATGCGTTATCCGCTTGTCTTTGCTCGGTGTATTAAGCGCTGAGTAAATATTGCGTGCTTTTGAGAACTTGGAATCTTCCTTCATATCCAGCAAAGTTATTGCGGCTATTAACTCTTTTCTTCTGTATTTGCGAGACCGACAACTAAACTACATTTGATCTCGTCGATATTATATAGTATGGATATTATATAGTACTAGCTTCTGCCCACGGCTTCGCCCGTGTGGTACCCGGATAAAAAGTAGCCTATATGTTATTCTGATGTATAAGCTATATTATTGTAAAGTTTCATCAAAATCCGTTCGGTAGTTTTTGCGTGAAAGAGTAACAAACATCCTCACAAACATTCACATTTATAATATTAGTAGGATTGTCTCTTTTTTAACCACACGTTTGTTATTTGATGTTTATCAACCACAAGTTTCGAGATTTTTACGATCATGCTGACCATATTCTACAGGTGGGTCACTTTATTGTAGAGTCTGAACTTTATTGCTTTTTTGATATGATCATACATATCATGTATGATCATATGAAGAGGTTAGGAAACTTGTGTCTTAACAGCTCTATTCATCATGCAGCGCCATCCAGGCTCTGACGTCAGTACCTATCGATCTGTCTGGGTTCACCCCACACCCGCCTCCCTATCCTCAGCGTGGCTTATGCAATTTTGGGCGTTTGTTCGTCAGCTTTCCAACGTAGGGCAGTTTATTTTGATTACCGCTTTTTACATATTTTGGATAAGATCTGCCGTGTTCTCGTTGGTATTCCGCCTGAAAAGGGAGGTATAAGCACCTTTGTTAGTGAATGCATACCGAATCGTTCAATACTATTGATCCTGCCCACGAACCCTTTTCCCTTTATATTAATTTCTCCTTCTAGGCGAAAATACCGCCCACCTTCAATCGTTAGCAGAATTGTCTTTTCGTTTGAGTAATTGTTTAGTAATTATTTTAACAAGCAAATAAAGGCTTTAAATTGTTTTATAAGGAACTTGACGAGGAAAACAGCAATTACACCATTTCCTCTTCAATGTTTTTGTATATCAATTTCAGCGCGGTTTGTTCAATACTTCCTTCACCGATTTCGGCACATTTTTTATTACATTATACACACATTATGATTTACATTGTGCTGCACACTGATAATTATTACCCTTTAATTTGGCCGTTGCACACGTACTTGTTACGTGCCTGCCTGACCTAGTTTCCAAGATTGCGTTAGCGAAGCGTTGAAAGCAAAACAATACAGCAGTACTGTACGACTCGTTACGTGTTTAGAAATAAATTGCATACGTTAACATTACGATTTATTACCATAATCTTCGGATTCGTCACATAATTTGGATTGAAGTCTCGGTAATCGCGTACGTCTCGCACCTGATTAAGGGGTTGTTGGGCTCTGGGCGGGCGGCTGGAGGGGCGTTCTGGGCGGCTCGGCGGAGGGGGGCTCCAGCGTCAACGACCGCCACTCGTCTGTCTGCGAGCGCAGGGGAATACCGTCCCATGCTGCACCCGGACCGGCCGACTGTTAACTTTCGGGTGAATCAGTGAATTTGTATAAAACGGATAATTGCATTGTTCCACTACCGCGTGAGGCAATCGCCGGGCGTTCGGCAGTGAAAATTACACGAGTGGATTGCGAATGAATATTTCAGCCGGTGCATGATGCGCTTAGTGACCGCATCGATGTGCGACCGGCAGCGTCTCCCAGAATTTGGCACGCGAACGGCTTTATTTTCTCGATCATAATACTGTCGGATTATTAAGCACGTGCTTGCACCGTTATGCCTGCACGTTGTCACGTTGATTGACAATCCGTGGCGTCCGCTCGCCGGTTTCGGTGACACATTGCCGGTGTGAAAGTGTGAGACTGCATCGATCTAAAATAGACGTTTTTATTTACGAACAATGCTTAGCTAGAGCGGGCGCTTCCTAGTGCGATAATATTCAGCAAGACTGTTTTGAATAAGTGAATCGGAGACAATGGTTCGTTTGGGGTTGGCGATGGTTGTAGGCGTGGCGCCTGCACTGGTGTCGTGGTGGCGCGGGCAGGGCTCTTGGCTGCCGTCGCCGCTGGTGTCCCCGTCTTCAGAGAAGTCGCTGGTCGTCCTGGGCCAGGACAGGCCGCTGAAGGCATGGCCGCCGCAGCGTTCGCCGTCCCTCTCAGACTGCCTCGAGAGCAGCAGCGATGAGGATTCTTCGTCGGCTCGATCGATAGTCTGCCTAGTCAGACCTAAAGTTGTAAGTACCTTATGTACCATTGTGCCATTTTGTGTCGGTTACTGGTTACTATCATCGTTCAGATTTTCGGTTTGGCTAGGAAATATAAAACTGCACCTCGAAATAAAATGAAGCACATGAAGTGTCTCCACTGATTAATCTGCTACAAATAAACCACTTCATAAAAAACATGCACTACTAACGAAATCATAAAACCTATCAAAAACAGATTACCTTTTTTTACTTAGTTCACAACAAAAATACTGACTTGCACTCTGAATTATCCAATCATACAATCCTTCCTGGGCAGATCCGTCTCGGATAGGTTTTTTATGACCACCCAGGGTGCAATAACGACGTAATTTAAAACAATCCCTGTGATGTTGTGTAACTAAACTAAGTAAAGTCTAATGGCTTCTAAAGTTGGCTTTGTTTTGTACTTTTTATGTTATAATAAAAAATATATCTATGAATGTAGATACTTATCACTCACTTAATCAGATCAAAAATTATATAAGCTTCTGCTTTTAAAGAAGCAATACAACCAAGAAGTTTTAAGATATTTCCAAAAACCAACCGGTTTTAGTGAAAGCTACATTTGCATAATAAGCGACATTGTTACGAAATCTGGCAAATTGTCATGTCATCATGATCACCAATTCGTCCCTATCAGTAGCTTTGATTTATCAACGAGGATTTGCTGCATTCAAAGAATATAATACTGTCGGTCATCGAAGGATAATGTAGATGGTCATATCGTGTCACTTTTTGGGAGGTGTACCAAAAAGTGACACGATATGACCATCTCCCGGTGCCGACCGGGAGGCGTGGACTCCGCCGGTTGATAATGATCGATTATGGAGGAAACAAACAGATTATCTTAAAATAGCCAGCAAAGACTGCTAGAAGATTGCTACTAAAGTTGTAAAGCTACTTGAATTTGTCAAAGTATCAAAGAGGCTCCGATCCGACCTATCTGATTAAAATATTAAGGCATGTTCGTAGGCACGCGACAGACGAGTCTGAGAGGTGAATCACACAGGACATTTCAATGACTTCTAAAAATAACCAGTCCCGTAAAGAACTCCCATATTGTGTCGTCGCTGTGATTTAGAGCCCTATAAACGTTAGTATACTGCGTGTTTCCTTGTAAATTATGAAGTTTGACGAGTATTGAAATGAACTTAATGTGGCTCCACCACATTAAGTTCATTTCAATACTCGATTAATGAATTAAGACGAAAGTTTGAATAAAATATTTAAAATCATGATTATTTTAAACAAACGAATTGGGCCTTAGGTGTTTTAAATCATTGGTTTATTTTCTATTCCTGATCCTTTCAAAACAATTGTTATGACAAAGCATAGGTTAACTATTTTAATGTCAAAGTCAAAGTCAATAGGTTTTTATTCATTGAAATCACAAGGATCATATAGAAACGTCAACTTAAAAACTATACGTGAATCTAAAATGTTAAAGTGAATTTACGCCGGTTCCTCGCGCGCGACCAAGCATAGAAGAATCAGGCAACAAACTCTGCTTGGTTATTTTTTTGATGATCCTTCATTCAGCTTTAGTGTGGTGCCAATCGAACGTAATGATCGCCTACGGACTAGTCTTGCGGACAAGTTTCGAGAGTCGTCTTGTGAATATATTTCTGTTAATAACATTAGAACCTTTAAAGGGATCCTTCTTAGCCAAACGATTCATAGTCTTCTTGAACGTTGGTTTTCCTTGGCCTAACTTTTCTAGCCACCTTGTCGGATGTTTTATGTTGTTTGGAATATGCAATGGTATTAAATATGTACTCGTTTACAGAACACTCTAAATGTTTTGCAATTTTTCTCTAAGTCCATTTTTGTTTGAAATGTAAATTTACTATATATACTATATAATTTTTTCTTGTTGCTACATCATAGCTCTTCTTTTGGCCCATTTTTAATAGTGCAATTTGATAAAAGGTAACCTAATCAAATGAGTAAGCAAACGGGGAAAAATGCATAATGTATTTTTGTTTTTAAATTAAATTTTAGAACCTATGTCAAACTTTCTTTCTAATTAGTTGTCCGACTGCCAGTACTAAGTCAAAACTTTCTTTAAATTGATATATTTATTAATTAAATTATTTTATTGATTGTCTAAATTACATATGAGTGTACATTGTGATTTACTAAATTTATCTTTGACCTCCAATTAATTGTATTGTTGGTTACTTTAAAAAAATATTAAAACTTAATAATAATTTAATAACTTATCAAACTTAATCCATACTCCGCAGGTTTCGGCATGCCTGGTCGTTGAATTAGCTGAAAAGCGATTGAATCGTATCATTTTTTTAACGTCGCGCGTCGTACCGATCGGTAACAAGTATCATCAAACAATAATTTGCTCCAATGAATCACGCATGACGTCTTATATAAATTCTCGTCACATTCCCGTTTGAGCAATCAATGCGATCACATAAATAAAGAGGATCAAACATCGATCATTCACCTTTGCTATTACGAAAGCGCCGCCGGCCTCCATGGTATCGCGCGTGTGATGCGTCCCGCAAATGTCAAGATATTTACATCTGCGTGCGTTGCATGTGCGCCCGCATGCCACCGTCTGTCATCTATCGATTCCGTTCAATTTCCAATCATCATCATCATTAACAACAACAGCCTGCTGAAGTCCTGCTGGTAATAAACCCTGAAAGTGTAATGAGGAACGATTGGGCTACCTCCATCCAACGACTTCCCGCGACCTTAACGATGTAATCGGTTCATGGGGCGGGGCTTTGCTGCTTTGCTTGGTTCATGGCCGCCATTTAAAAACCTTTCATCCCCAGCGGTGGTCGGTTCTGCTTGCTATATAGCTTGTCCAGTCATTTCAAATTGCCTATTCTACGAGCTATATCGGTGATTTTAGTTCTTCTACGGTTTTCCTGGTTTCGGATTTAAACACGCTTTCAATACTAAGTTTATTCGTTTCCCCAGATTCCCTCGAGCAAAGAGCAAATTCCCCGTGCAGTGCATTGTGTCAGTTTAAAGACAACACGACTCTTTTATTTTAAAACAGATAGATTAAAATATTTAAAGGCTTTATTCGGATGTTCCAAACAGTTCACCAGGCGGCGTCCGAACTGCACTGTTCAGTTTTTAATGATGCTGTGTGTTGATTGATGCCAGTTTACTTTATTCAATTCATTGTTCAGACATTTTATCCCACTGTTGGACAAATGCCGATCTACTCTCCAATACCTCCTCGCGATTTAACGCGCCTTTCAAGCATGGTCCATGCTTCTGGATCCATTCTGTAGTGGTTTTTGTCCACAAGTCGCACTTGCGACAGACTCCCTCCCAAAAGTCTGGCTTTTAGACTTATTTCAACGATTCAGTTTTGGAACAATTTATTGATGTACTCAAAACCTGAAAAAATGCTGTCATTGACAGGCTGGTAGCCCTAGAAACGATAGCGCATAATGAGTTCCCGATTGTCCGCAATTGTTTTTTTGCTGCAGCGGCATCGATCTGCGTCCGCTTGTCACGTTGCGATACCTTAATTACTTTTTTACGCTACGCTTTCAAGATGCTTCGTGCACTTTTTGCTAGTGTTTTCTTCTCGCTGCTAATGAGCAGTCGATCAGCGCTTGATCCAGTTTGATTCCGCGAAACTACCGACAGATTGAAAGATGTAGGTTAGGCGATGTATGTTTTGCTTTGCTGAGGGCCCAATCAGGCTTTCTCGGTTTTCTGTAGCTATCATTTCACATTGACTGACATGCAATTGCTTGTTACAATTTTCCGGATTCGTAAATCTAAGTCACGGAAAACCGTGTTTTGGACCTGACTAGACATGCCAAATAATGCCAATCATGCAGTTCCACCAATTTGTGTCAAGATCACTTACTAAAGACGTTAGGTATTCAAAATTTCATAAAGCTTTTATATTTTAAACGATTTTATAATAAGCATAAGACCATAATGACTTGATCAATAATTAACTGAAGCTTTCATTTTTTAGTCTGAGTTGAGTCGATTAAAATTATCTTAGGTTTCATAAGATCTGTGAGCAATGGAACTAACTTTCACAATCCACATTAGTTCTCTACAAATTCTACATCATTTGCTACTGACTGGATGTAGTATGTTTATTTGTTCCTCTGCATTGTTGCACACATTACGCAAGCACTTGCCCTATTGTGCAGGAGACGGAGCCGTGACGTCCTTGCACCTTTGTTCAAGTTCCGTTGTGTGGCCGAGAATGATAGTTCCTTTATCGCCCCTCACTCTACGAGCCATGTGCAAATGAAGTCTAGCAAATATCAGATGCTACGATTACTGACAAAACAACCTTTTAAGATGAAATAACCGCTTGATAAAAGGTTCATCTTAATTCCAGCAAAATATCAAGCAAAAGGCATACAAGTATATTAGTTACCTTCTCGCCGCGTTATTTGGTTCTCAATCTTATTGATTAGGTACAGTTTCTTTAGTTTAGCCTAAAATGCAATAAACATTTTCCTAGGAGGTAAGAATATGATAGTAATTATCTTTGAGATATAACATGATATTTATGTGAGGCTTTGGAGTTATTGTTTACGTCATTAACGTCCTCGGAATTTCAATTATAACTTTCTCACTCACCCACCACAGCTCCTTAAACCAGCAATCTTTTGAAACAGCTTTATTTTGGTCATAACTGCAATGTGATAGAAAGCGTGAGAAACATGACTGTCATGGACAAATCAAGTGCTGCCTGAACGGATTGCGTTTTCTTTCCGCGAGGCACCGGCAGTGATCATTAGTCTAAGTAACTATTTGAAAAGCTGTATCCTTAGTGCCATTGGTTTCCCGGATGGAGCAATTTTCTACGGGCCTTGCAGTTTCATTAAGTTTTATATGGTTGCTGTTGAATTGATTGCAATCTTGATGGAGTCATTATTTTTTTTGATTCAGCCATCATTATTTGTAAACAACTGTAGCTCATGTAAGATTTTTTTATTATTATTATTATTATTATTATTATTATTTTTAGGCTTTGTCGCTGAGCGACCATATCGCCTAATCGGAAAACAGACAAAAATATATTAATCTTAAAACACCACAAAAAATACTTAACTACGCACTAAACATATTGCAGCTAGTTTGTTTTAAACTAAATCAATGTTCAAGCAAAGCCCCGCTTATGGCTTTACCCAGTTAATTCTAGAATCCAAAGTTTATTTTACTCTTTTGCCAAGTCTTGTAAACTTGTAATTAGTGTGTCGCCTCGAACTATCACCTATTAAATTGTATTAACGTTTTGGTTACAAAAATAAACTACACATGTAAGTTTTATCAATAACAAGTTTGCCATATAATACGAATGAAATATAGCTTTTTCTGTCTTATATTAAAATTCAATGTCAATGCGAGATTGCTTGCTAGCTTGTTGTGTCAGATGTATAAGCAAAAATACTTACAAAAACACGATATATTATAGTATAATAATTTATAAGACATTAAATGTCCTAAAAGCGACTTCAATAACAATGATTTTTTTTTCATAAAATTTATATTGGACCACCGTTAAAGTATACCCTACCCATTTAAAAAAGTTTTTTTAAATCTGTTCATTCTCAAGCTAACCTACAGCTACTCTATCATCAGATCTACACGTGCCTCTTTGCTCTCTCGGGATGACACTTTTCGAATAAAAAACAAAAGAAAAATCGCCTACATAAAATGTTTCGGCTAATCGTGGTTCCCTAGGATGATAATGTTTATTCAGTTTTACGGGAAAATAGCAAACCCTCAGGAAAAAAACTTTCATAGGACTACTTCGGGATATTTTTTTATACAACAACAATATAATCATCCAATTCGTTTAAAAATTGGCGCAGAACAAACATACACATTTTTATGACCATTACAATAATACATCCGAATTGAAAGCCTCCTTTTTATAGAAGTTGGTTTAAAAACTATCCTTCTCAACAGTTGTTTATCATTGATGAACGAGTAACTATATCATCGTTAGACCTAGAGCGTCGTTGTAGAGCGTCATTCAATTCGTCATTCATAGCAGATTGTCATGCCATACATGCAACATACAAAACTCATTAGTTAAATTTTATTATTTATAGCCCTTGTTGAACTCCTTCGTCAAATGCGATTTCTTCCTTCCTACAGAATTGCGTTGCATAAATAAAATAGAAATGCTGTTTTCCTCTGTCGCGTCCGCTTCCGCGTGTGATGTGAGGATACGGTCCATTGCAATTCATTGGTAGAGCGATAGCGTACTCTACGCATACCGCACGATTCCGCACGACAGTACCAAAGTACCAAACAACCAACTAACTATGCGATTGTGCTGTTTGAGCTAACAGTCAACCGCAGCAATCGCCGCGGACGCTCGCGTACCGCGCCCAGGATTTACCTGCCATTTACGTGCGTCTAAAATATTATCAGGAATTATAAGTGGACTACAACCGGACTGTGCATCATCTCACAAGTGTTTTCAAGTGACACCATCTGCTAAATATTTGTTTATTATAAACTATCGCATGTCAAACAATATATGACAAGTGGTGTTGATATCAGCTGCCTAAATCAGTTGTTTATTTATTTAGTAATGAAACAAAGAATGTTGGTCAAGGAGTCACGCCTCAAATGGAAAATATCAGTGATAAGATAGTGTTATAAAACGAAAACTTTATCGCGAGTGATTTAGTGCAGTTCCAGAAGAACGCAAAGGAAAATTGTGCCCTTCATTACCGTTAAAATGCAAGTCCCAACAAACGACGGGAATATTACTTGTTGATACTCGAGACAAATGTGGGAATTCATAAACAGAGCTTGGAATTGTCTGTTTGGATTCCTCGAATAGTAATCAGCGTCACGGAACATCAAGTAATCGGTGACGTTAACTATGGGACATCGTTCAGAAATGGCTACGCCTGATAACAGCGACGATGAGAGCGGGGATGCCTTCACCGACGGTGACTTTGGTGACTCTGATGATGAAACCGTCCTGGAACGCGATGATAAACCAAATATTTCTATTATCGAAACGGTCAATGAAGAAGTTCAGCAAAAGTCCATTGGCAATTCTCATAGTAACGGGCTTGTAGAGACTAGCGAAGAGACAAAAGTTAACGGGCGGAGAAACAGTGAACAACCACCTAGTAATGTGGAAAATAATAGTGGCATAGCAGAAGTGAGACGGGATTCACATGGTGATCAAAACCCATCTATCGTCGGAATTCTCGGGGATCAGCACAGCCATGTAGGTATCCATTATGTGTCAATCCTTACAATGAGAAATCTGTGTCCTTTTCAGTATTTCCTTACTGATTCATAAGTGATTCATAAGACTTATAAACAGTTAATCCTTTTCCTTTTTGAGCTATCCAATCGTTTATTATTTTCGGGTTCACTATCTTTTAAGTGTCGTTGGTATTTAAAGCGTTACTGTGACAAATTCCATATTCTTATGGTAAATAAGTTAACCAAGGTCGATAACAAATATTATCTTATCATGGTTTAAATTTTGCTACATACCTACCTACGAAAGGTCTTGAGGCCAGATTCTCTGAAGTGTTCACAGGTGAACATTGTTTGCGTTAGTCATAAAATTTACCGATAATTTAAATAACGTGACATGTCATTTGAAAAGTAAAATAAGCCCGTGGTCAGTTCAGTTGGTTGTTGGTAGACGCAAGTGGGCAAGTTGCGGTGGCTCGGCCTTGCGGCGATAGATCTGCATAAAGATATGACGTTTCCGGAGAGCTTGTTAGCCCTCACTAGCAGGGTCGTTTTTATATACGTAAGTGTTTATTACAATTGAAGTCTTGCCTTCAAACCCTTTCGTGTAGGTATCAATTTCAAAGTTTTCAATTAAATTTTAATAACTACATATTAAGTGTAAATCATTGAAGCTATCCAGTTCGAATGCATAGTTGGTAATGATCACTTGTGTTGACTTGACTGTGACGCGGTAAAGACATGTGGTGACCGGTGACCTCATCAGTGCTGATGTGGCCTTGAATACCCGCAATGTCCATTCCTGAACTGTTTTTGCGAACAATATTCCAAATATTGCTCATTTATGTAAGTGTATCTTATGTTCGTGGTGGTATTTTATTCATGGATTTGCAGTATATCGAATAATTGGTATTCTAATCTACTCTAGACATTTGGCTAACACATTTATGTTGAGTTTTCTCAGTGAAGTTGATCCTTGAATCTATTTCCATATTTATTTTTAAAGGTTTGACCGATTAGTTTGTCTCGTTAAAAAAATAACCGTGTCAGTGTAAATCATAATCTAAGAAAGCATTGATCTGCGTGAAAGGAATGTGATGTTTGTTCAAGTTTCTGGTCTGACACTACTCCTAAATGGTCGTATTAATCAACTATTACATTAGTATTAAAAGAATCGCAATAATCTTAAATTACGCCTTTGTGTAAGCTTTCCTCACGTATTCCTTTTTTGTCAGAAGACATACCTAATTCCCTTCCATTTTGTATCTGTAATGAGTAGGTAAGGTACATCACATCGTAAACAATGAGATCACGAAAAACTAGTTTTGTAACATTCCTTTATAGAAAAGATTTTGCTCGAAAATTAGATTTAAACAATGTTGACATGCTGACCAAATGTGTATGTTATATATGTGCATACATCGCAGGTTCAGTTTATTTATGTTTTTTTATTCAGAGCTTTGCAAATGTGTCATTTTTTTAAATGTTCAAACAACCTTTGCGTCATCTAAGAACAGTTACAGAAGTTGCATATTAAAACCTGCTCGCTCAAGGTATAACGCTGCTAATGTTTCCCTTATTTATGAATATTATATTACTCTCAAGAAACTTGTAAATGTACATACGCTAGTGACGTCATTTCGTCATGACCGGCCAGACTAATAATGAGACATCATTAGTAGACTTAACAGTCTTGCTTATTTTGTAAGACTCCATTTGACGGAATTTCTGTGACTTTTGAGCGATCAGCTATCGACTCAAGAAATAATAGTTCTAAGTACTCTACGTAAATATTATGCTCCCGATTTGTAATTAATCCATATTTAATTTCTTATTGATTGAGTATTTATCAAATTCGACATGAATTTAATATGCTTCCAATGGTTTGTTACTAAAGTTAGCAAAGGTTTTAGTGAACGATTATTTTTATCAACAAATTAGTACACAGTCGATTCAATATTGACGTACTCGCATATTACTTCAAATACGATTCCCGCGATTATCGCCCAGTATTTAAGTAACAATTATCCTCGCTACTCAAGACAATTTCATTTGCCCACTTTATCCTCCAACGTATTATTCTTATTAACTTCAAATTGTTGATTATGTACAGTTTAATTGTTTTGTTTCATTTCAGAATTAATACATAAAAGGGGGGAAATGTCATTCATATTCTTTGGATGACGTCACCTCATCTTTTGCTTTAATAAGCAATCTGCAGGCTGATTTCAGGCCAGATGGTCCAAATTCAACTCATGGCTATTCCGAATCAACCCCATGCATGTCCTACGGCTCTGGCTACTTAGGAGTAGTAGCAATGTTCTGGTCCATTCCTAAGTAAAAGAAATCAATAGCGCAATTAAATTACCAGGATACTTAAGTATATATTATGTTAGTTTATGAACTTACAGGTACATAAACTAAGAAAGTTTTAAAAAAATAGAGAAAATTTATGGTGTGTTTCAGCAAAGCCTTCTAGGTACGTCTCTGTTACTTTTGGACAATCTGGACTGATTCACCTGTTTATGACAGTGCTGTGGTTATTACGTTAGGTTGGTCTTCGCTTATCATAATGTGAAAAATCTATAAACTCCATGAACTATGGTCATGGAATAATTTGGATAGAAATAGGAAAATCTCGTAAATAAAACACTTTTATCGCATTTTTATATTATCGGTCAGTGAAGTCGAGTCGAGTGGCAATCGGTTCAGTAAATTACAGATTATGATTTTTCCAATTTAACTTTCATCACGATTTTAACGCTGAAGATCTGATTTTCCCATACAAATAACGCAAATGTTGCACTATATTTGTGAGTCGCGCTTATTTTTGACTTCGATCGTATAAAATGTCAAATGCCACATCTGCAATGAATTTGGTAATTAGTAGTAGGATGCGCAAGCGCCTCTATGATTGCGCCACAGTTTCCCGTCACCCGCATTTAACGGTTTGCTTAGCTTGACACTTGTCGCCCACATAATTTTGAGGTTAGCATCAACAGCCACGTTTTTATAGGAGTATCGGTTTTTTTTAAGATAGGATTTAAAAAAATTAGAGTTGTAGGTACTCATCATAAATAGTCCCTTGAGTCGTGGACGTGCTTGAATCATACTAACTGAAGAAAAGCAGGCTAACTCCAAGTAGATAAGTACTCTGTAAAAGCGTTTTATGTAGGCCATATACCTTGTCTAGACTAGGGGTTCCCCATGGGGCGGGCTCTCATTACTCATGAACCCACACCTACGCGATCATGCACGACTGCTTTATTGCTATCGTATGTACAGCTTGTTCTATTGTAACTCCAATCAATTAGTCGAGAGTGCACATCATACCTCGTTTGTAGTATTGAGTTTCAAGGAAATTGAGTTCGATGACTCAATTCAGTTCGATTGACCATTTCGTCAATCACTATTTCAATGGAGACCAATTTTATTTGGTGATTTGATCTTATTCTCATTGCGTTTGAAATTTGTTTTGCTATTTTGTGATATACAGGGAATTTAAGATAGACCTTAAGACAGGCGGTCAGAAAATGGATGAAACGAGCCGAACAACGGGGTCAGTGACTAGTATGGGGAAGGTACTATGTCCAGCAGCGGCCTTAATGTAGGCTGATGATGATAGTATTCAATTTACTAGTTCAAATCTTTGCTCCTTTACGTTGTTTCTGTCTTATTTGGACACTAGCTTCTATCCACGGCTTCGCCCGCGTGGTACCCGAATAAAAAGTAGCCTATGTATAATTCTGATGTATAACCTATATTACTGTAAAGCTTTATCAAAATCCGTTCAGTAGTTTTTCGTGAAAGAGTAACAAACATGCATCCTCACAAACTTTCGCGTTTATAAATAGTAGTAGGATTTTCTGTCTTATTTTAATATCAACTCTTTGGAAGAAAAATATGTGATCAAAAGACAGCTTCTTTTCACTCTAGTGGGCCTATATAAGCAATGTACGGTAAATTCATTTTATTCACCTCTTTTTTTTGGTCAGTTATCTGACCACGTTGAAGTATTAGTGGTAAATTATAGACAGATTACCTGTACACAGCTATTTCCGTTTATATAAATTGCACCGTGTTGTGAAATTCTAAAGCAATTTACCTTATCTCTAACACCGCCTAATAATTACTCGTCGTCTATTTAAAAACGCTTGATCCAGTTACGAGACATTAAGCTGTGAACAAGAATTAATTACGTGTGGTAAATGTCACGGCTGATAGTAATTTAGCGGCGAGGATGTGCCTCCCACACTGCTGACAGCGCTTGCGAAATACCAGCTCATCGCGAATACGACCTATCCTACTATTACTAATAGGAAGTTATATTATTTTATTAATTGCTCGACTCTAGCAGTTCATAAAATAATTAATTACCGCATCGAAATAACCCTTGCTAATCTGCGTACGTTCAGAAGATTTTATAAACAATGGTCTGATGAAGATTACTTTGTATGAGAGTTTTTTAAAACGCGGCTGTTATATCATAATCATCTAATACGCTTATCGCACACATATCAGCCTGGAAACGGATCGGCACCGTCTCAACTCCAGTTATTCAGTATTCTTTGTATGAATTTTCACACTGCAACGTACACTAATCAATCAGTATCGTAACGTCATCGCCTCGTTTCGACGTAAACAAGTGAACGGTTAGCGGTGAGTGGTCAAATAGCCGTTGTGTGCTTACGTCGCGTTATCTGATGGTTGACGGCCAGGACGTCGTCGCCGAGGCGGTTTCGATCCGATTCCGGGCTGAAATGTGTGAATATCTTTTTTGCGTTTTTTTGGGAAACCAAACTCATAGAGTAGATGGTAAAATTTACAAGAATATCGTACTATGCTTGTAAAACACTAGCCAGCGAATCGACTGAACTATAATCAAAATTTATAAAATATTGCGATATGATGGGACACTGTTTACCTGCAGGTAATATTACTCATTTAAATGCTTGGTCGCGTGAAATGACGATTATTTTTAATACCAATACGATCTTTCGTCCTTGACTTATTTGCTTCTGTTTTTGTTTTGACAATATGTTTTGTATAAACTTGTTTTGTGTAAACTTATTATTAATAGAACGAAATCATATACATTTTGAGGAAAACTTACCCCTAGGTACCCATAACCGCGCCCTTCAACCCTTTCAAATTACCCAGCAAAGAGCGGAAGAGCTTTAAATAATTATTATTTTATAAAATACCTTGCATTAACTTGCAACTTGTGATTAACTTGCAGCCTAAACTATAAGTCCTAGAGACCTGAAATTTGGAGGGTAGGTAGTTTCCGAAATGCATTCTCCAGTGGGTGCAACGGGAAGCTTTCACTCGACGTTGATCAAGGAAATCTGCAGCTCGTTCTAATAAGAGTGGTGTTAATTGCAGGCGGAACAGCGCCTGGCTGCGCGGCGGGCGGCGCGGGCAGAGGCGCGCGAGATCCGCATGCGAGAGCTGGAGCGACAGCAGCGGGAGCAAGAAGACCATGCGGACAAGGCGTATGACATGTACGCAGGTATGTCCAACCAACTGCGCGCTATCATTGTAGCGAAGCGAGACATCTGACCGGGATCTGGGGGCTAGAGAAATACCACTTTCTGTTGTCGTTAACGCCTGCGGAAATATTAATTTGTATGGGAATGACATTAGCTGTGGAAATGTCACGTGACATCTGCCAAGTTTTACCTTGACAAATTTGCGTTAGCGTGAAAGGAAAAGAAAGCGTGAGGTATTTGTCTAGACACTGTACAGACTTAGGGCTCCATCAGACCGTTTTGGCCCGGTAACAGGTCGGTTAATGAATGAGTGTATTTAAAAAAAACCTTTGACGTGTTTTACTATTATTGATTGGCCAATGCCTCCTAGTGACTTATGGCTATAGAATTTGCAGTAAATTCTGAAGATAGAAAGTGGTCGATTTGCATTTGAAATTTAGGACTTATATTTCTTAAAACAAAGACATTGGTTGTATTTCTTAAAAAAAACTGTCCGTAATTTAAATACGATTTAAAAAAATCTAGAAATGGCAAACATTAAATAAATAAATAATGTTGGACATTTTTCACGCAGTATCATCTTCCAAACTAAGCAGAGCTTGTATTATGGGAACTACATGACTGATATACTACCTATATACTTTTTGTTTCAATACATACATATTAAACATGAAAACACCCAGACCCGAGACAAATATTTGCAGATATTAAAAACATGTCTCTCGGCGGTAATTGAACGCGCAACCATCTGCGTCTCAGGCGGGCCTTCGCCCACTGCGCCACAGAGGTCGATTAAGTCAAAAATTACAAGAATTGGTAGCAATTTTTAAACATCTCTTTGTTTGTCGATATAACCCGACTACGCAAAACAAAGGAAGGTTAATGACTTTACCATAATCTCAACTCTGACTTATGTTTTCAGTTAGTTTAGTTTATAACTTGCTCTGTTTGAACTTATAAATAAAATATGTGGTGTACAATAAGGTAACAACCTTTCTATCCATCTATCTATATTTGTTTATCTTTTTTCAGAGACAGTTGGGAGGCGAGGGCCTAGGCTGGCGGCTCTCAGTCCCGCCGCGGTGCTCTCGCCGAGGCGGAGCTCTGAGGACTCTGCGGACGACACCTTCAGCATCAAAGACTTGAGGGTGAGTCTGGTGATCTCTGATCATAAGGAATCGGCATGCTGAAGTGACTAATGGTAGCGAATGTGAAGCAAGTCTCGCTAAAATTATTGTCATCGATCCATCGATTTTCAAAAGATTTAATATTTTTATGTATTGAGTGTCATTTTGTTACTGTTACATCAATTGCTTATGATATTTATATTAGCACATATATATGGCGTTCTGTATGAATCACCTGGTACAGTTTTAAATCATCTGCAATCATTTTGTACATTGAATCAATATTTTTACAAAAAACATTGATAAATACTAAAAAGAAAAGGGGTCCCAGATGGGATCCTTGGGGCACACCGGAAGGAACAAATTTAGGTTTAGATTTAATTCCACGAATCGTTACTATTTGAGATCGGTTGGCGGATACGATTCACACCATCACAAAGGGAGCTACATATGCCTGCATGCCTTAGTTTGAATTAAGATTCCGTGATCTACCACATCAAATGCCTTTGAAAATCTGTATAGATGGCGTGTACTCAAGTGTGTTTTCAAATGTCGCAATGATGTCGCTGGTGTAACTGATAATATTAGATGTGGTTGATATACCAGGAATACTGTTGAGGACTAAGAGATGACTTTCAGTGGAAGTATAGTTGCTTTAGAACACTGTTTCTCAAAGTGGGCGATAACGACCCCTTGTGAGCGCTGGAGGCCTTCAGGGGGGCGGGCAAGGCTCTAGAAGATATTGCGGGCGCTAAGGCGGTCTAGAGGGGAAAGTATAGATTGTTATGTTTAAAATCTTTGGGGGGCGCTAGGATTTTTTATTCTCAAAGTGGGCAGTAGGAAAAATAAGTTTGAGAACCTTTACTTGCTTAGAACCATTGATTCAAAAAGTTTCCCAATAGAGGACAGAATAGAAATAGGCCTATAGTTTACCATATTTCCTTGATCACTTTTTTATGGATTGGGGTGACGTATGGTACTTTCCACTTGGTCGGACTTCCACTGGTTTTTTTTTACAGCATGACTTGAAAGAAGTTGAAGAGAAATTCCGCAAAGCGATGATCCTGAACGCGCAGTTGGACAATGACAAGGCTTCGCTCGGGTACCAGCTGGAACTACTGCAGGACAGGATCGACGAGTTGCAAGAAGACTACGCACAGTTACAGGTAAATTCACAGAAATAAACAGAGGGAAATAAGTTGGTTTCGCATTTAACAGATTTGACGTAATCAGTGACAGCATAGCGAATTCATATTTTTCATATTCATATTTTATTGCTGTACATGAGTACACAGTTTAGTATAGGTGTTTAAACAATACATAAGAAAGTAGGTAGGTACATGAACCCCGTTAGGGCGCTGCAACTTTGAGTTCGATTGTGTATGTTGATAAGTAACTGTTTTTTTTTAATCTGTTATTAAGAATGAAATATAATTTAATAGGTTGAAGAAATCATAAAAGTCACTTATAAAAACATAGGTAATCAAATTCAATCACAATCTAGTCAACAATGAAATACATAATTAGCAAATAAAATTTCAAATTATGTGTTTTGGTTTGGTATTATAAATTAAATTAAATAGAAATGTCCAATCAATCAAAACTAGTTAGGTGAGGCCAAGTCAAATATACTTATACTAAGGTAGATGCATAGGTAGGTCAGTCACATGAAACATCGGAAGGAGAAAAAGTTAAAGTTTGTCTACAATAAACTCTTCAACGGAGTAATAGCATTTTTTTATCAACAGATTTTTAAGTTTAGCAATGAACAGTTTATCTTTTTGTTCTGCTTTTAAAGTTTCGGGTATTTTATTGTATATTCTAATCAGTCTAAATTCACTCTAAGGTATTCGCAGATATAGTACGTGAAGAATAACCAGCCTTGTTTTTTTGCCTTTCTCTTGGCTTGGTCGCGAAGGGACAGGCAGGATATTGACATATAAAAGTGATCCCTGTGATTTTATTAATGAATTAATTCTGACTTTGGTATTCATATTGTAATACACCACACCATTTTTTTGCACGCCAAGGATGACTGGTACAGAATGCTTTAGCATTAAGTCCTCCTAGCACTACATTGTTTGTGCGAAAGTATTAAATAAATAAAAACGAGAATTTTCACGTACTGCACTATCGATGAAGGCACCGGCTAAGTTTCGACTCATTCCGAGAGTCTTCATCAGGGTGAGCGATCGCGACTGGCTCCCTTTGTGTCGCGCCGGGCACTACCTTTTTTGGTTCTGTTCCATTCTAGCGCGAGCACCGCGAGAAATGTTCCGTCCACGAGCGACTAAAGCGCGAGCACGTGTGCGTGGAGCGCGAGCTGAGCGCGGCGCGGGACGCCGTGCGCGCGCGCGAGGCCGCCGCCGCCGCCGCCGGCTTCGTGTTCGCGGAGGCCGCGCCCGGCGCGAGCGCGCCCGGCTTCGGGGACGTGCCGCCGCTGGCGCTGCTCACGCACCACGCCGACCAGATGCTGGGGGAGGGAGAGGAGACCTTAGGTAACGCTCGCTAACCATCATTTACGGGAATCAAAACATAACGCTGGACATTTTCACACAGCATCATCTAGCTCCAAAGTAAGCAGAGCTTGTGTTATGGGAACTACATGACTGATACTACTTATATTTTTTTTTTATAAATACATACATATTATACATAGAAAACACCCAGACCCGAGACAAATATTTGCAGATCAAAGATTTGTCCCGCGGCGGGAATTGAACCCGCAACCTTCTGCGTCTCAGGCGCATCTTCGCCCACTGCGCCACGGAGGTATACTTATACATGGTGTTTCATAATATTATGGATATTACCTGTTTACACTCTTAGTGTTCTTGAGTGGAGACCGCGACTCGGAAAACGTAGTGTAGGACGCCCTCCGGCCAGGTGGGATGACGATCTGCGAAAGACTGCAGGCAGATGCTGGATGCGACAAGCTGAAGACAGGGCGCTATGGCGCTCATTAGGGGAGGCCTATGTCCAGCAGTGGACTAATATAGGCTTATGATGATGATGATGATGACACTCTTAGTAGTTGGCACTCTTGGTGCCTGTCCTTTCTGTGCTTTGCTGTTGTGTCAAATGAACCACTTCCTATTCTATATTATGATTTGGTGGTGTTTTCAGACGTGCGGTTGCAGAACCTGGTGACGTCGAAGCAGGCGTTGGAGTCGGAGGTCCGCAAGCTGAAGCTGACACTGAACGAGGAGCGCGCCGCCAGACAGAACGGAGTCGCCAACCATCACGACGAACACTATGAAAACGAACGTAAGTCGTTTATACAAAACTAGTAGAATACCCTGCGATTTAAAAAAAAAAAAAAAAAATTATTTGGTTCACAACTTGAAATGTACACATAATATTCATAACAGGGCACTCCTATTAATAGCTTTGTCGGTGTCTTTCCTAAAACTAGTGAACACAGCATGCTTGACTTCGCCCGCTTTCATTTATGTTTAACATAAAAAAATGTTAATTAATGAATGAAAGTATGACACACAATGTACACTATAAAGAAATAACATAATAAACAAAATCTTGTTCTTAAGAAAGTACAATGGGCGGTCTTATTGCTTATTAGCGATCTCTTCCAGAAAATCTTCTAAGGTCTACAAAAAAAACGATTCAGCTGGACCTGAACCCGCATTTTCGCCTCTTAATCGATAATAATAATAATAATAATGCTGGACAATCCACACAGCATCATCTAGCCCCAAGCTAAGCAGAGCTTGTGTTATGGGTACTAGATGACTGATATACTTAATACAATACATTACATAGATAGGTATTTTTTACTATACATAGAAAATACCCAGAACACCCGGAACAAATATTTGCAGATCGTACAAACATTTGTCCCAGGGCGGGAATCGAACCCGCAACCTCCTGTGTCGCAGGCGGACCTTCGCCCACCGCGCCACATCGGTCGTCAATGCATAAGTATCGTTTTCAAATTGACCTTAACGAACCCAGCCGCGCCCAACTCGCAGTCACTAAGTGCTAGTTAAATATTTTTTTGTCGTATAGCTAGCTGTGGCACGGTCACCCTCGGCCCCCGACCTACCGCGTTACATCACCCGTCCGAGCTGTTACTTCATTTTTTCGTCTCCTAAGAATAAGGCCTAATAACCTAACCTTCCTCAAGAATAAGTTTATCAATTTTTTTTTAACCTGACTTTTCCGGAGCTTGGCGCGTTAAAAAAAAAGCTTTATTATTAGTACAGACTAGTTTCTGCCCGCGGCTTCGCCCGCGTGGTATGTTAATAAAAGTAGCATATCACCGTCTCCAGGCTTCAAACTATGCCCACCAACTTTTGAGTGAATCAAACCAAGGATTACATTTTTCTATACAAAGCTTAGTACGCAATTGCACACCCCCAAAGGGTAGTTTTGAAAGAATAAAAAATACGTGATTTTCGAAAATAAGATTAGCCTATGTGTTATCCCAGAATC
The DNA here is from genome assembly GCA_958496245.1 of Perizoma flavofasciatum. Lineage (NCBI taxonomy): Eukaryota > Metazoa > Arthropoda > Insecta > Lepidoptera > Geometridae > Perizoma > Perizoma flavofasciatum. Next base: position 1,568,149 of record OY292425.1, on the reverse strand, counting down.
TAAACTATCTACATTCCAAATTTCATCAAAACCGGTCTAGTAGTTACGGAGATACGTGGTAACAAACATTCACACACACAGACTTTCGCATTTATTATATTAGTAGGATATATGTACCCTGTATTTGTGAAATAAATAGTGACAGGTGTCGGCACGGTCTGTGTGTTTCAGTGGAGACGCTCCGTAAGGTGGCGCTGGAGGCGAAGGCGCGCGCGGCGCGGGCGGAGGCGGAGGCGGCGCTGCAGGGCGCGGGCAGCGCGCGGCTCGAGGCGCAGCTGCAGCGGCTGCGCGCGAGGCAGGAGACGCACGACGACCTCGAGGAACAGCTCAAGCAGGAGCGCCGCAAGCTGCAGAGAGAGGTACGATTGTACCACCATACCATACCACCATACTACCAGCCATACGGTATACAGCAACGCAAGCTGCAGAGACAGGTGCTCCACCGCCACTGTACTGTACCCATAGAGTAGACAGCCTCAAGAGACGCAATGTTTGATAATTTGCTAGGAAACAATTCTGTCAACTGCCGTGCGAGCCCCGCCACGCATGCTGTGCTCTGATTGGTCGAAACTGTAGTTTCAACCAATCGGAGCATAGCAAGCCACATGAGCCAATGATAATGACAATATCCGCGTTTGCCAACATCAGTCCTAAAAGACTGATGTGCTGACAGAACAGTGTGGTTCAATATGATGCCTCTCAGGGTTAACTGCTCGATGACTGTACCATACGGCATAGAGCAACGCAAGCTACCACCACTGTCGTGTACCATTCTATAACTTACCCACAATATACCTTCAAAAATTCAATAGAATTTTGTCAAAAAATCTGCTAAGAATCAGCATGTTGAAGTGGCAATGGGCAGGCTATATAGCTCGCAGAATCGACAATCGCTTGGGAAGAAAGGTTCTCAAGTTGGAGTGGCAATGGGCAGGCTATACAGCTCGCAGAATCTACAACCGCTGGGGAAGAAAGGTTCTCGAACCCTCGAACCGCACGACGCGTCGCAATGTAGCCCGTGTACCTTGCCACTATTTTTATGAGTACGCATTTATCTTGACGGTTCTTATCTTTATCCAGAACAGTTCAACAGTATGCCAAGAACGACGGTAACTGCGTAAACTATGACGAGCCATGAAAGTATGCTTTGAAATAATATTGAAAGGAACATAATTTTGTGTTTATGTTTGAAAAAAAGTTTATAAAAGACGGTATTCTGTATGAATCTACATTGTGTACTCGTGATTATTTTCGAATTACGCTCATTAAACATTATCACCAAGAGACTCAAGCCTTGTCCTATGGTTTATTTTTCAGGAAGTCGTAGACTTCTGGGCCGTTATCAATAATGGCGATAGCTAACGGTACTGGTTTATCTAATACCGCCAATGTGTGATCCTGCTCGACTACTGTTTATGTGTAACATTTATGGATTGAATTTTATAGAATAGTTACTAAAATTGCATAGATTCTGTACATAGTTTTTAGGTGTCACAAACAGTGATCCGATTGGTATTAAAAATGTTATAAACTGTTTCGGTCCTATCAACTAAAGAACAGGTTCTCGAATTTATTTTTCCCACCGCCCACTTTGAGAATAAAAAAATCCTAGCGCCCCAAAGTTTTTAAAGATAATAACCAATGCTTTCCCCTCTAGACCGCCTTAGCGCCCCCAATATCTTCTAGTCTTCTACCGCCCCCTGAAGGCCTCCACCTTAGACTCTTTGGCTGTAGGTGAACTAAAGCATTTGTTTAGTTTTTGTGCAGCCAGTGGTATTGATACTTTGATTATGTAAATAATAGAAATTCGACCTTATTTTTTTTTTGAAATCCATAATTTTGCCTAATACAACACGCTACTCAAGTAACTGTCTTGCATGAAATCTATAATTATTTAACTACCTTCAATTCAACCTAATCCTTCAATGGTCACGCATTAATGAGATATGTTCGATTCACAGGCGCGGGAGGCTCTCAATCGGGTTGAGGAGTTGGAAACCGAGAACAGCCACCTCACCAAGAGACTCGACAAGCTCAAGAACGCCAAATCTGCACTGCTCAAGGATCTTTGACCATGCTGAACGCACAACGCTGCCTCAAGTAGCTGTGATAATTATCAAAGCTTAGAAAACACAGCAATGTGCGAGGTAATCGGAAACCTCGCTTTGCAGCCGGCATGCTGGCTCGAGCCGCAGTTAAATGTATAAAGCGTAGAAAAGCGGCAATGTATTATGATGTTTTCGGCAGTACCGTCTTGTAGTTGGATAAAAATATACATTTGATTGCAGATAAAACACTGCTTTCAAATGTGAATGTGTTAGAAAGTTGATAGTTTGGTGCGCTTTTTTAGTTATGCAATCTGCGTGAAATTTATTGAAAAGGCGAGTTGTGGGAAGCATCTGACTCTCCAATTATCTGTCTGCAATTTGTTTTTATATTGCAAGCGTTGATTGCATAATGAAAAGAGGCTTTAAAGGTGATTTCAAAAACATATTTAAAATACTGTGAATTTTTCGTCCTTCAAAATAAGCGGTGTATTTTTAAGCACGACGCAATCCAATGTTTTACAATGAGTAGCGTTTTATATAAAAAAGATTTTTGTGATTCATATCTACTACCGAGTACTTATAAATTACAAAATAATGGCAATTTCAACTTGACACAACTTGACTAGCCTTGAATTTTGATCTTTCCTCCAGAAATTAGAGCGTATCGTTGAACATTATGTTCATTTGGAACAATCCGAAGATTGCTGAACAACTATTTCAAGTTTCGTTTGTGTCTTTAACATATCTGTGATTTTAGGCTTGTTCTCATCCTCATGAATTCACGGTCGCAGAATATGCTTTTGCTGTGTTTGATTATAGTGTTTACCGGTGTTGTTGTGAATACCTCTACGCCATTTTATTGTGTTGCTTTGTGGTAATATCATTCATACAATGTTTTCTTGTGGAAATTATTAATATTTGATCCATCTACGTTCGAAGATACCCCAGAAACATTGTAATTTTTTTGTATTGTAAATAATAACGTTGCCATGGTAACTGATCTTGGAGCGTAGATCGATTAAATGTTGAAAGTCACAGTGAGTTTCGGCCACTCTCAGTAGTCTTCAGAGTAGCCGGTAAGTGGTAAGTTCGTTTCCTGATGAGGACTCGTATAATGTATAATAACATTTAACTGTAATTGTATATTGCTTAAATATGTATAAATATAGCTAATAATAGTGACTTTAAAATTATTATTTTTTAATTTTAATCAATTAATTTATTTTATGCATACTTCTTTGTATATTTTAACTGTAACTCATAGTTAGCTTGCCGATTTAATTTTGTTTTTATATGATGACGACTAATTATTTAACCATTTGAAGTGATTTATTTAGTATACTTGCCATTGGTATCACAAATTACTTAAGTTATAATCATTGCTAGCATTTTTGTAAAAGTAAGCCGAAAGTTTCGTTCTGACTCCTTAACAAACGAAACTTGTGGCGTATTTATTTACATTTTAATTATAGAAAATCGATTTTCTTTATTTGGCGAATTATAAATTGCTCAAAATTAAATCCCATAAATTGTTAATTGTGATAATATAATTATTTAGTCCGATTTTGACGAGCTGTATAATGTAGTATTAGCTGGGCAGTCGTTCGGAGCATTTGGGATAATTGCTTTTATACATTTTCCATTTTATTCAAGTTACCATTCTATCTCAATGATTTTTTATTTATTTTGTAAATTATGTTGGTGAACAGAAAGATAATTATTTGTGCAATATTCCTTGCAATTGTATGCGATTCGTTTGCAATGAAGCTTCTGAACTAAACAATCACAATTTATAATTTGAGTAATCTGTACTAAACCTGATGTAGACTCTCCGAAAGAGTCAGAACGGGCGGCGCCTTGATCACGCTACGTGAAAATTAACTTTTTATTTAATTTTTATAAAAAAAGATAATTTTCTGAAGTGAATTTTTAAAATCTGAATATTTACCAAGTTTCATTATGACCAAGTTTTAAATATAAATGCTGTTTTGCTTTGGACTTAACATGTATGGCATTTTCTTAATATACATATGAGTTGGTACTTAGTCACGAACACTTGACACTCAGTGCCATGGCACACTAAAGTATGTAATTCTTAAATCCCATACATACCACACAGATATTTTGTCAGATGTTTTAATTAATTAATAATAATAATAATAGGCATTTTTTAATACTTTGACTGATCAGCATATCAACAGCTCTTTCACGAGTTCTTTCTTGTATGTAGTAAATAATTTTATATCATTCATGTAGTTGAATTGTATCCAACCTTTCATGCAAAACACGAGATACGCTGGGCTCGATAGTTTTCAACATTTTTAATGTACAATCTGATGACTCTTCTACATTTGGCAGATGATGATCTAACGTAGTTTAGTAAAGATTCGAGATTGCGGGTAGGTTAATGGCAGCGCAACGCGTGCTCGACTACCATTCTATAGTACCTAGTTTGAATATAACTGAATTTTATGTGAATTTTGTCAATGTATTATTATTATTTCCTGAGACTTGTAACGATATTATTTTTGCGCGTAACCCATTTGTCAATTTTCGCTAGCTGATTTACGGAACACCTCAAATTGGTGTGTAGTTTGGTGAAAATTAAAGTTATGCATTTATATCGAACGGAATACATATTCAGGCAATAGACAAATAATAGTCTAGTATTATTTGCCTGGGCCAATTTCCTTGAGTAGGACGTGTAAGCGTATGTATGAGTCAGTCTAATTTGTAACTAGAAGTTTAACATTTTGTAATTATGATGTATCTATTTTTTGGTGCTGTACAACTAATTAATTTTGTTTTTGTAACTAGTAATGACCAACCTGTCTTTTTATATGAAACGAAAACAGACTAAATTGTATACATTTGGATAATTCAATAAATTTAGTTCTGAAACTGTTGTTTTATTTTTACGTAGGTTCTGGAAATAAAGACCCCGCCTACAGCTGTTATTAAAAACGAGCACTGGTGCGTCAACGGCCACAGATACAGACTATTAGACTAGGCTGTGTTTTTATAGTGAATTCCAGTTTTACGAGCCGCATGCGACCAGCCCTGTCGTGGCTGTGACCGTATCGGAAAAGTGCGCGTTTGGACGAAAAAGGCCTAAATTTATTGTCAATTTTACCAATGGTGGTAACAACGGTATATAGGGTTTAATTATTGATTGTGCTTGAACATGACTTATGGAGATAGTGTCACAAGCAACGACGAATAGAGAATCTTATACTTAGAGTATAGCTTTAACTTTAAAGAAGAAAAACATTGATTTTGTGTACATATTGTGATTTATTATGATTGAGATTTTCTTACAAAACAAAAAAATGCTTATTTACAATGATGTTGAGAAATAGACACAACTTGGAGTGGTAAAAATCATAATTCCTAACTTAATTTACTTATACCTATTTGAAAATGAGTCAAGCCCAAAGAGACAAAATAAATACCCTCCCAACATAATTATCTAACTATGTCTGGACAGCCCCAAGACGACTTTTTACAAATACATTAAGTTCCTGCTCGCCATCTTTGTTTTCAAAATAGATAGCAAAACAGAACGGGGGATAACGGGAAAAATCCATTTCCGTTGAGCCCACCCAAAGGGGAAAAAACCCGTTTTCCCCCTCGATGGTTCGGCCCCATCAGTTGAAAACGAGACCCGAATATTCTTTCTTTGTCCCCAGTTGATCTGAGCCTCGGGTACAAAATGGAATTGTCGGAATTTGTAATACTCACTTTCATTTACCTAGGTTTTTTGGCTAGATAATGGCCTCGATTCTGTAGTACACTGACTAAACTAAATTTAAACTGTCGCTCTCTTTTACTGATAGTGTACACAAGAAAGAGATAGCTACAATTTCAGTGCCGTGTGCTGCTGTCAAATCAGTTTACGTGCCGCTTTTGTTCGTTTTTATAGTCAGCATGTTTTGATATCACGACTAAATTTAATTATTATAAGTTTAACGGGTCTTTATCGCGTTTACCCTTTTTATTATGTCATCCCGTGACCACGGCTGTTGCAATACAGTTGAAACGTCGGGAAAATAATAAAAAAGGTAAACGCGATAAAGACCCGTTAAACTTATAATAATAATTATGTTATCTAATCGCGAAAGTTTGAAAAATACTACGACTAAATTTGTATGGAAAACTTAAATCTGACTAATTTGACAGCACTAAAATTGTAGCTATCTCTTTCTTGCTTGCACTATCAGTAAAACAGAGCGATAGATTTAATTTAGTTTAGTCAGAGTACTACAGAATCGAGGCCACTGTGATTTGAACTACACTAACCCTATTAAAACATTATATAATATATAATTATAAGATGCAAGATACTTCAAAAGCAGCCAAGTATAAGATATGATCAATAATATCAAAATAATAGTAAATCAAATGGCTGAACAATTGGCGGAGATATCGTATAACATAATTTTAAAATAGTTGAATTGAGAACTTCCTTTTTTAAGTTGGTTAAAAAAAGAAGATATGCCACCAGAATCCAAGAATAAATAACTAATGCCATTCACTTTCTTAGTTCTGTTATAAGAAATAAGAGTATAAAATTCTGGGTCACATTTTAAATTAAGAGATATAACTAACTAAAAATTAATAAATAGTGGAGCTGATTGGTCTTAGGCACAAAAAATAAAGCAGGCCTTTTCTTTTGGATGATACATACGAAAAGAAGCATCGTGGTTTGCTATCATTTTAGGATATTATTACGAATATATCACGTACTTTACTATTCTTATGCTGACATTTCGTTGATCGTTTAGTTAGAGGTCCTTCCTCGTCAGCACCGTTGAGAACGCACGCGAATGAGACGGGAACTGTGTTCCGGTCAATGAAACGTGGTCAGCAGGAAAATAGTAAAGTATGTGATATAGTCCTAATAATATCCAAAAATGATATGGTAAGCACAATGATAATATCTGGACGGTTAGGCTCAATTCATACCTACATGGCAGGGCCGGAGGTAAAGGCGCGATTACAGTCGTAGGACTCTAGCGTTTCTGAATCCTTGCAGTTTACAGCCTATGTTTAACATAATATTTTGATTTTACATGATTTGTTGAAACATTTTCTTCACCATGTAATTTAGATTTTCGTCAAAATCATTATTTGAATGCAATGTTTTTTTTTACAATACTTTTTTTCATGTACATGTCAGTGTTATCATTCTCTCTTGCACTGCCCAAGATAGTGTTTCTTTAACCAGCCCATATTTGGACCGGTAGAGCATGTAAACCGCGTCAGAAGTTGGCGAAACTAGCACGCCCTAGAACAGGCCAGGCTGGTTAGCTTTTAAGAATTCAAATAATAAATAATGCTGGACATTTTCACACAGCATCATCTAGCCCCAAACTAACAGAGCTTGTGTTATGGGAACTACATGACTGATATACTACTTATAAACTTTTTTTTACAAATACCCACATGTTATACATAGAAAAAACACCCAGACTGATAAATATTTGCACTTCGGACACTCAAATGCGATGATACCTGACAACATACAAGTGCGAGTGGTCAAGTCGCGGGCGGTGAGTAGACGCCAGATTGCTGGTGTTACCATGACTTTTTGGAGCCTCTCAAGCAATACTATGTATTTTAGCAATGAAGATAAATTTTAAAATGCTGTATAACTGACAATGCTTGCGCTGTATTCCATTGCCACCTTGGTGTGAATTGAGCCTTAAGAGAATGCTGCACAAAATTGACAAATATCTCATTGATCTTAACACATAGATCAGTGGATTTTCTCTTTGGGCTTAATGGTTGGTTGTTTGATTACTCTAAGTGTTAAGGTACAGGGTGCTGGCTGGGTGTGAGGCCTCCATGCTCAGGGCTGTGCTTCTGCTTTTTCCTCTTTTTCTCCTTTTTCCGCTTCTTACGCTCCTTATCATCATCATGACGCTTCTGCTTTTTGTGTTTCTTCTCATATGTGTCAGGATTCGAAGAGTCTGAAATAAAAATAACAATAGTACTCTTGGACTAAACCAAAACCCTGCCACTAATCAATACATTATTTAATCCATTATTTGGAAAATATATCAATTCCAATTTATTTGCATCATTTTCCTGTAGAAGAATGAAGAATGTGATCAGGATGAATAAAGCAAAAACAGTCTGTAATCTCTCTCTACCCTTCCAGGAAACAGGTGTTAATTATATTAGCCTGTAGAAATCTCTACTGCTGGATATATGCCTCTCAAAGAGTGAAATGACAAAAGTCTTCATTTCAATGTAACACAAATAATGTCAGCATACACAGCAGGAAAATAAAAGATGCAAATAAAGGTAAGAATAATTTTAGTGAAAGTTATGTTTGTTACAATTATTGTTTCAAAAGTTATACCTTGTAAAGGTGTTTCCTGTCCAGGCGGTGCTCCATCTTTATGCTTATGCTTCTTGTGCTTGCTCTTATGCCGCTTTGGAGGAGTTGCGCTCACATAGCGATACTGCTCAGGGAGCGGGCCAGGATGCAGGCGGAACCCAGCCAACTGAGCACTTGACAGGGGAAGTAACTCTTTACCACCAATAGGCCTCTTCGCTATCACGGAGCCTAGTGTACTGTTATCCTCCTGGCCAGGTCCATCTACTATCCCCGGCAGATTGGGAAGGAATGATGATAGTGACTCCTTCAATTTCTTTCCATTAAATTTACTGTATGAGTGTTCTAGTCCATAGTAAGCCATTAAGTTTGTAGCTCCTGTTAATTCACATTCTCCTGCAAAAAACAAAAACAAATAGGTACCCACTATTCACCAATCACTATTCTAAAAATGCATAGTTGTACAAAATGTTACCTGGAGGCTCTTTCATCAAATAGAATGGACCACTATGCACTATGGATGGGTTCTTTCCCAGTGATATTGTAGTTTTGAGAGTACCAGAGGAGTCCTGGCGAGAAACAACTGGTGACCTCGCTCCTCGAGGTGAGGACTTTGGAGAATATGGTTCTACTTTCCTAAACTGATCAGACATCATCTTGAATCAGCATTGTCCAAGTAACAACTAAACAAACTGAAATTCACAAAATAAAACGAAGAAAAACTGAAAACCACAATCCGTCCTTTCAGCAGTTTTTGACAAATTACATTTTTTTTTATTATAGGTAGAGAGGAGGGAGACTTATCAATTGTGCTATACTACTATGTACATACTAGCAATCAAGCGAAGGTCCATGTAGTCGATTATTTATGATCGATTCAAACAAAAACAAACTTTTATCTATGACAAAAACACGTGTGAATGCCGCACTCTATAGTAAAATAGTAAAAAAAAAAACTAAGAAATATTGTCTATGGTTCGTGAAGCTTCTAGTTGTGCGAATTTTGCTAAATGTGTTTGGAAATAGACGGAAAATTGTGGATAATTCACCAAAAATCTTGGATAATTACACATATGAAACCATAAGAAATGAAAGTGATCTGTGATTATAGTGGTTTTAACCCAAAGCAAAGCTTTTGATAGCACCATTCCTCGGATTGTGAAGTGACGCCATTTTACGGGAATGATCAGTCCGCGGCTGCTTCATAGGCCTGATGTAAGGATTGCTTTTTCCAAACGGATGCATGGAAACGAATCTATATTCTTGTACACGTACTGGACGTACGATTTCAGAGGTATGTTATAAGTTATTGATGTTGTTTATTTAGAGAGAAATTAAATTTGTTTCGATTTCCTCTTGTTTGAGCGTCTTTTGTTTCCTAGTGACTCAAAGCACGTGCTTCTATCTTTTCAGAAAACTATGGAAGATGGTAATTTAACCAATGCAAGAGACGAAAATATCTCGTCAACATCAGTTGGAAACTTGTATGGCGAAAGACCCGCCAAATTCACTACAAATGGACATGACTTTGGAGGCGAGTCTTCCAGTCCAACGACCGAGCCTTTCGAACATCGCCGCTCGAACACTGATGCCGTTAGTGACGACAAACAGCCTAAACGTATCAACCCCCTCAGGATTCACCTTGGAAAAAGACCGTTTGTTGATAACTCACTTCAGTATTACAATCCATTGAAGAGAAAGAAGTCTTTGAATAAGAACAGTGAAACAAATGTAACAACCGCTGCTCCGAGAGCACCAAAACTAATTCCAAAACGTAATCAATTTCAAAATGTTACATCACATGTAGACAGCAGTCTTGTTGACAATGAGCAAGATAAGCCGGTGCCGCGGCTTGTGCCCAAAAGTCAACTGCTGCAATACAAGAGAGGGAAGCTTGACAAAGGAAAGCAGTTAAAAGCACCTCCTTTGAAAGAATATACTCAAAGTTTAGGTTTGCAGCCTATGGTGAAGTTCAAGTGCCGGAAGTGTTGTTCCATGTCATTCAAAACACTGGCTATGTTAAAAGAGCATCAGTTGGCTTGCCGTGCCCAAGCTAAAGAACCTGCTCTCAGTCCTGAAGCAGCCCCGCACGCAGCAGGAATTGAGAGCAATATTGGTGGACCCTCAAGAGTGACAAGGAAAGTTTATCTGTGCTCTGCATGTGGAACTTACTATGAGAACTGGAATCTGTTCCTGCACATGAGAGAGAAACACAAGAGACATATATGCTTGTTTTGCTTAGGAATGTTTTCAAAAGCTGAAAGACTTTCAAGTCATCTTACCAACAAACATAATGTGAAAGAATTCAATTATGACAGTAAAGAAGAATTCTTCAATGTTTATAATGGGACCTTATACCTTATGTGCTGTGAATGTGATGGAATATGTAGTGAACAAGATGACTTCTTCAATCATGACTGTGGGAATATCAAGTCAATACCTGTGCCTCTTCTTGTCAGTAAAAATGCAGTTAAGCCCAATAGTGTTCAAAATACAATAAATAATAATGATAATTTGTCAATAAATGGTTCCACAAATGTACCAAAGTGTACAAATGAAAAGAAAGAAAGCAAAGACGCCATTGTAGAAATGGTGACATCAAAGCCAGCACTGGAGCCCAAACTTAGTGAATCAATGCTGAGCAGTACGAGAATAGAATCTGAGCACTCTGCAACACTCAGTAAAGAAGTAACCAGCAGTAGAGACTCTGAGATGGAACCTGATAATGCAGTCGGCAAACCAATACCATGTCCTGTCAATTGGAATGCATGCTATGCAGAACATACCAACAATATGCTGCCTAACGGTGATGAAAGCCATTCAGAAGAAAGTGATGCTCCCATTTCTGATGAAGCCATCACTCCGGTAAAGGACACTATACAGCCCAAATCTCCAGAAAAAGTATGCCCACCCACTGATAAGGAATGTGGCATTAAATTAAAACTAAGCCTGAATAATGCAAATTCACCAGTTATAATAAACTCAACTGTAGATCCAACAGTTGGTCAGCAAATAGTAAATAAACCTCCATCAAGAAACAGAAGACCACCTAAAAGATATGAAAAGGACAAATTATCTCAGCCAACTGCTCAGCCAAAAGCTCCGTCTATTAAAATGACTATCTGTGACAGAGCTGATAGTCCTTTTGTCAAAACTACTATCTATGATAATGATAAAATAGAAACTACTGTAAAAACTATATTGAACAATAACTTTGACTCTGTGACAAAATCTCCTGAACATAAACCAGAGAATGCAATAAAGACAACAATTTATGATAATAAGCCAGAAAGTTATGAAAATACTCTGAATAGGGTACCAAAGTTGACAGTAAGAGTTCCTAAAGAACTTCTAGACAAAGATTCCTCAAGTGACTACTCCTCAGACAGTGATGGCAGTGACAAACTCACAGTAGACGAACGCAACACCACTATTCCAGAAGATCCGGAACCATCAAAACTGGAAATACCTGAAGAACCTTTAATGGAGTTGAACATTACTGAAGATGCTGATATAGAAGTAGCACCAGATGAAGAAAAATTGCCACTTCCAAATGAAGAACCTGAACCCAAAATTGAGCCTAAGACTGAACCAGCTGAATCAGAACTCAAAGTAGAGCTAACTATTGAAGAACCCAAAATCCCCGTAACTGAACTGTCTCTCAATAAACCATTAGACAAATACCCACTAAAAGATCTGCTAAAAGTATTTCTGGCTTCAACTGTGTTCAATTGTATTTATTGCAACCATGCCCGAAAAATAGCAGTTAACTGTGAGCAGCTCTCACTGCACATGGTGACTCAGCATCGCTTCTCTGCTACGGTGGACAGCATTACAGCTGAGGAATTGATGCCCGAAACCATCACTGCTAAATTGCAGTCTGGAGCAGCTGAATTAAATACAGTTTATATCAATTTAGACTCGTATGATAGTGCAGATAAAAGCGAAAATGTACAATATGAGCATATTTTCGATTGTTTTCAGTGTTATTTTAAAACCTCGGTCCATAAAGATCTCTGTTTCCACAACCGCAAAATGCATCAAAAAACTATATTGTTGTGTGTTATGTGTAAAACAAACTTTTTTAGTTATAGTGAATTACTTTGTCATTTATGCCCTGGAACATATGATTCAGAGTATGAAACTAAGTTTAGGTGTTGTTTTTGCAATGTAGACTCTATACCATCACAGTTTAGGTTAATGGTGCACCTGCGAAAAATTCATCATACGTGTGATGTGTGCCTGGAATTTTGTCACAATCAAGCACGCCTCTCAAATCATGTATGGAAACACAAGCTGCACCACTTCTGCTACAGATGCGGCATTGCTTACAGAAACAAACCAGATATTACAAATCACTTGTTTTGGAAACATGGTACGGAGAGCATTTTGTGCAAAAAATGTATGCAAAAGAAATGGCCTCATGTATATCACTTTTGCAATCCTCCAGCTGTGTTTGCATGTGATGAATGTAATCTGGTGTTTTCAAAACCAGTATGTTTAAAAGTTCATAAAAGATTTCACTCACAAGAGTTTCCTCATGTTTGTATAGAAGAGAACTGCACTGAAAAATTTGTGTCTAAAAAGCTTCTTAATAAACACACTGATGAACATATGAAGAAACTAGTTACAGAAGATTTAAATGATATTAAACCTGAACCTAGTGAGCTTAAATCAGAAGAACCTAAAGCAACAGTACCTGTAATCGATTTAATTGACGACAAACCTTCAGAGGAAGCTGGCACTTCCGAGGTCAAAGAGGAGGTAGATCCTCAACAGTCTGCAAAAAAATCGAAAAAGAAAAAAGTTAAAGATAAAGATGCTTTATTATTAGATGTAAATCTTCCTGCTTTAAATTTGTCTGAAAGCGATAGTAGCGATGAATCGGATAGTGGAGCTCCACCACCATCATTTAAAGAAGAAAAACTAGAAGATAAACCAATGGACAAGGAAGAACCATTGCCGATTAAAACAGAGGACCACAATACACCCATCACAGAAGAACCTGCCAATGAAGTACAAGCTGCCAAAGTTATAGAGAAACCTGAACCTACTGAAGATGAAAAACCAAGTGAACAACAAGTTCTGGATATATGGGATAACTTTAAAAAGTACCAGGCCAAAGTTGAAAAGCAAAAAACTCCTCCATTGGTATCTATCAGAAAACATGTATGTGAGTCTGATCATGACTATTGTTTGGTACCTACTGATATGAATGGAGATGATGATTCTTTTAATTTGGATAAGAAGAAAAGTAAAAAAACTCCTAAAAAGAATCGTGGCGGCGATTTGTCTTCTTCAAGCAGCAGTAGTAGTGATAGTGACTCAAGCTGCTCCTGCGGACCGAACTGTAGTTGTTCATCTAGCAGTGGATCTTCCTCTTCTAGCTCATCTGATTCTGATACCTCAGATGATTCGGCCAATGAAAAGAAAAAGATAAAACGCGTTCGTAAAAAATCTTTAGCTAATAGAAGAATTAGTAACGGTTCAAATGTTGATGTTATGGGTATGGCTGAGACTCCAATATTAATCCCGGAAAAGGTTGAACCACCGATTGCGGAATCTGATTTAGAAACCGCGGAAAGTGAAACGGACGAAGAGTTTTACGATGAGAATCCACAACTTATAGCTAATAAACTGCATGAAGAGAAGCGAAATGCAGTGCTACTGGCATCCATAGCACCATCTGAAGGGGAAACTAGCTGCCCTGCTACTCCGATTAAAGAGGAAGTTGCAAGAGAAGGAGAGTGTAGAACCGAACCTGTTGACATTAATCCCGTGGAAAAACCTGCAAGTTCAAAGAAGAAGAGCAAAAAGAAAAAAAAGTCAAAGAGTTCTAAAAAACATGCTCCAATTAAAATTAACATTCCTAAAGATGTGATCGCTAAATCCGAAATAGGCACACCCCCATCTCTTCCACCTAACAAAATTACTATATCCTTACAATCTAACACAGTGCAAATACCAGAGGCTCCTAAACATACCTTTATCACGCCAACTGCTAGCTCAACCACCGCGGCGACATCTGCCGAAAGCAAACGAGCTTCGAAGCGAAGAAGGGTTCCTAATAAGTTTTACGGTTATTCAAGTGACGACGAACATTCAACACAGCCACTAACGCCTACCACATTAGCAGCCTTGAAACCTCAACAGCCCCCAAAGCTGGAGTGGAGAAAAGAAGATTTACCGTCACCAGTTACAAGCAGAGTCAAAAAAGAATTACCTTCGACGATTCTTACAAACCGGCTATACAATAATTACACAGATCCTATAAGATTGACAGCACCAATCCCAGATCCTGAGCCCCCGCGTATTTTGATGAATTCCGAGTCTATGGAGTCGAGTGATTCAGATTCAAGCGACGAAGTCAATTTAGAGATATATCAGCCGAGTGTACCGCCTATTCCTCCACCCAATTACCTGAACTCTGGCACATCGAGTCTGCCGTACGCGTTCCAGAGACCTCCAGTGCGCCAGGCGCGGGAGGGCGAGAGCGTGTACTGCTATTGTCGATGCCCGTACGACGAAGTGTCAGAGATGATTGCTTGCGACGCAGAAGGTTGTCCCATAGAATGGTTCCATTTTGAATGCGTCGGCATTATGGTACCGCCTAAAGGCAAATGGTACTGTCCGGAGTGTAGGAAAAATCAAAATTTTTCAGGTTACAGATAATTCTAATCATCATAATTACGTGTACATAACTTAATTATATTGTTATTCTGTATATAACTTATTGATTGTAGATAAATTTAGGCTTTACCTGTATATCTTTGTAGGTAGTTTGTGTAAGTTTTTAGATTATTAGGTCTGGAAAATGTATCATTGTTATAAAAGTACATGTTATGCTTGATACCGGCTGTGCTGTGCGGCCAATTCTGTAACCTGGCGAATTGATTGTTTCACCAACTGCAGCAAAACGGAAATATAAATCCGATTTTTGATACCAAAAAGCGTTTTCTTGCATTTTATTACTTTATGGCAACATTCATATAGGTCCTATCTGTGTATGTGGTGCACTAGGTTTACTTTATGAATTAACTTAGTAGATAAAAGATTCTCGAAATATGAGAATCGAACCCACGCATCCTCTTTGTTGAGTTTATCTGAGAAAACCTTTAGTAACTTCAAATAGTCACTGGCTTACACGCTGCCAGACAGATAGAAGCCGAGGCGAAGTATGCGCGCGCAATTTAGTAACTTATGAGTTGTCCTGGTCCTGTCATACCTTGAGATATGTAAAGTTGATAGGGACTGCCTCCCTCGCTCTATTTTTTCCCATAAAAGCATTAAAAGATTTGTATGGTAAATGGTAACAGACAAACAAACACAAACATAGAACCTCTTACTCCAAACACGCTTGCATCAAGGGTAAAAATAGGACGTTACTTATTATGAAGAGTGAAGGTAGTAGCTGATACACCTTTTAAGTTGCGCCGCAAATCGGCCGGCCGTTTGTATGCCTGTCTGGCAGCGTGTTAACCAGGCATACGTTAATTACTATGGTTTAAGGTCCCAATAATGGATGTAGATCACAGACTACTAGGATGCTAACGCATGCGTAGATCAAAACGCCGTAGGTATCAACCTATTTACAAAAACTTTCAGTAAACAAGTGCCGGAAGTCACCCATTTTTTTGACAACGTCATTTACTGATTATTGTTAAGTCAATGTTACAGATGGTGTGACGTATTTTTTATTAAAAAAGCGATTTTTTATTTTTTCAAAAAAATATTCAATGAAATTAGTGGCTATTTCCTCCATGGATTAAAATGTAGAAAGTTTCCATGTAGAACGTATTCGTATTTCTTCCGTGTTTATATTTTCAGTGAGTTCAAAAACGGAACAAGTAGGTACCTACCTACGTACTTGTTAGATTATGGATCTATCTTCTCTTTGTACAGCGAAAAATGAATGCAGCCAGTTTGGCGGTAGGTGTAAATATTATACAATTTCGAAATATATCTAACTAGTTAATTGTTGACGACCTCTGTGGTTCAGTGGACGAAAACCCGCCTGAGACGCAGAAGGTTCGATTCCCGCCGCGGGACAAATGTTTGTATGATCTGCAAATATTTGACATGGGTCTATGTAGATATAATATGGAGGTATGTATTCACAAAAAGTAGGTATATAAGTGGTATAAGTCATGTAGGTCCCAAAACACAAGCTCTGTTTACTTTGGGCACCTTCGACCTTTGAGGCTAGATGATGCTGTGTGAAAATATCCAGCATTATTATTATTTGGACCATTATTCGAACGTTCTTACCTGACCGCAGTCCCCATTTAAGTGAAAAGAAGCGTTAAATTATTATATTTCAATATTATAATAATCCATACATCTCAAATTGACCCAATGTATTTGTTACTCGATTGTGATAATGGAAGAAAAGGTGCTCAAAACAGTGACAGGAAACAAACATGCCCAAGAACGAAGATCGGAAGGCATGCGCCATATCTTTTTCAAAAAACTATCGTGAACTTGACTATTCATATTGTAAAAACGGGAATATTCACGTACTTCGACTCATTCCAAGAGTCTTCATCAGGGTGAGTGGTTGCGACTTTCTCCATCCGCGTCGCGTGCGTAGTGCACGGCGGAATGAGTCGAAACTTAGTCGGTGCCTTCAGCGATAGTGCAGTACGTGAAAATTCCCGTTTTTACAATATGAATGTGCCATATCGGTTAGCGTTCAATTATGCGGCTTGCAACGCGAATCCTAACTAGGTACTCTGCAAAACGTGTGCATGTGCCAAATATGATGTTTGGAAGTGCTTCTGATTATCCCAAAATACTGGTTAAATGGTAACCTCACGGATCTACGTAGGCCTGGATAGATCTGAGGTTGTCCATCAGGGGAATTACAGTCGTGTTTGTTTATTTAGTAAAGTGAATAACACCGTAATATATTTTTCGCAGGGATTTCTAATAAAAGAAAATCTGAATCCGTTGTGAAAACAATATCCCGACCTTGGGAAGGTAAGTTCCTACCTACCATACTTTTCTACCTATGAGAATTATTTACGTAGGTACCTACCGATTGCATGAAGTGACAAAACAAACAACTCCGTTAACCCGTATTTTTTATTAAGCTCATCGGTTATCATCATACTATAATATCTTTGTGAGTGATCGACATCATGGAAGGACATGACATGACGCTCGTAAGTCTACCAAGGCAATTCGGTTCCATCGTATTGCAGGAACTTCCCAGTGTCCGCCTCGCCAAGTTTTAAGATCGTGCTGAAAATCCCTTCGATACTGGTTTCGATATCTAACGGCGCGTTTTTCCCGCCCATGTCGGTTTTCACCCAGCCAGGGTGCATGCAGGCGACTAGGATCTGATCCTTCCTGAGATCCAAGCTCATTGATTTAGTCGCTGCATTCAGCGCTGCCTGCAACCAATAAAATTAATGGTCACCGTCAAAAATATCTACTCAAGTATAATGGTGCCAAACTGAGCCCGGGCTTCCCTTCTAATACAATCCTTTACCAAAGACTGTTTGATTGATAATTAACGCCTGCGATCAACCTGTGCGCGTGATACCCAGCTACTCAACACTCAACAAAAAACTACGGATTATTTTAATTTAATCGCAACTCGTGGTTCATCTAATTATTGATTGAACTGTGAAATAACGCTTACAGGACGCGCTCATGCGCTTGTTAAGTATCCTGAAGCTTTGCTAGCAGCTCGTCACTCGTCAAAACTTCTCATAGACATCCTAAAGTAGGTAAGCAGGTTGCGTAAGCCTACTCACAAAAAAATCCTCTTGTTCTCGCAATTTCGTTGGTCGAGCACAAAATCGAGTCGTAAAGCGTTTCCTCGTGAATGGTTATAGAGCCGAGCAGCGGTGGCCCTAATTCAAATTCAAATTCAAATTCAAATTCAAATTCAAATTCAAATTCAAATTCAAATTCAAATTCAAATTCAAATTCAAATTCAAATTCAAATTCAAATTCAAATTTATTTATTGACCATTTCGTTATAACATATAACATTGGCATGTCAGAGGGGTATACATTCACACTTAAAACTAGGTACTACACATGCAAATCAGAAAATGAACAATTTAAGTATTCCGTTACACGGTAATATGGGTGATTTTCGAAAAAAGATTTTATTTTAAGTTTAAACTGGTTGTAGGGAAGCTGCGTTACTTGTAAGGGCAGTTTATTATACATGACAAGTTTTAAACAGATACCATGATTGTAGGTTTTAACGAGTCTTTTTCGTGGAACAAACAATTTTTCTTTATTTCTTGTGTTGTATTTGTGGATATGTAGTTTCGCAGGGAGATCATGTTTTTTCAAATGTACTTCTAAGAGAGACCGGTAAATAAATAAGGATATCACTGTTAGTATTTTAGATTTTTTAAAGTAGGCTTTAGCCGAGGTCAGTCTGCCCAGACTATGAATAATTCTAATTGACCTTTTCTGGCAAATAAGGACTCTTTCAACTTTTCCCTAGTGATCAAAAGTGCGATCCCCGCACTTACCTACTTACGTTGGCTTACCTTGGAACATCTGTAGGGATAGAAGCCGCCCTGATCGTTCTGAGCTATGGAGCCGAGCACTGAACTCATGTTGATGACGGCCGCGCGTTGGACGCCCATAGGTTTGTCTTTGATGGCGTCGGACGCTTGCTTTAGAGCCGGCAACAAAGTCTGCGGACGCAGAAAAGATAAAAGTTTGGTCAGATTGAAACGTGAAAAAAGTAGAAAGTTGAAGATTTGCCTAAAAAATACTTTTTCTTCTTGTGTAGGCTAAAAATGAGTCGCTAATAGTTATTTTTTGCTGGTCATTAAATTAAAATGTTTGAGTACCGTTGCAACTGCATGGGACATTAATTTAACCACCACCTCTCCCCCCCTTGAGGTTAGTAAAAGAACAGATATCATAATATCTACTATACTAGGTATGAGGTACAATATTGGTCCAAAAGTTGTTGGTCCTTCAAATAATCATAGTGACTTACTTGCCAATCGCAACCCGACCATTTTTATCTGCGACGACTTGGATGCAGTTTCGATGCCGGCCGGTAGGTATCTATACTTACCTATGTGTGTGAGGTAAGAGCGTGGTAGCATTTTTATAGTTATTTTCATTTCTTGACTGTCCCACTATTTTATACATGCATAATTTGGTTTTTTTATGTCTTGCTAAATATAAGTATTTTATTTCATTAATAACTAGGTATCATAGTATTTATAGTTGCGATACGTGATGGAATAATGGTATTCCACTCACTCACATGTTTCTCGGCACATGTCCACTCACTCACATGTCACTCGGCATGTCGAAAAGATTATTAGATATAGAAAAGAATCCCAACATTTAGATCATCTAATGACATCCAATGAGGCAACGGCTAGTGGTAGGTACGTAGGGCATTTAGTAAGAGAAAGTAGTTCTTAGGAAGGAACGAAATTCATAGAATAAGTATCCGGAAAGTGACCTTAGTCAGCATAATCGGTGCGACGGTGTTCACAGTGAGGTTCTCCAGTAGCTGGTCCTCCTTCACGAGGCCGAGCTTGGTGAATTTGGTGGCGATGCCGGCATTGTTGATGAGCAAGTTCAGACCCTGCTCGCCGAGTGTATTAGAGATCGGAGATGATAGGGCTCCGAAACTTGATATATTCGAAACATCTGTAAAAAAATAGTAGAAATATGTTTTATAACTAGGTACCGTCATCAATAATAACCTACCAAATCAACCAATACCTAGGTAAACAATTTGTTCTTCCTTTACCTAGAGTAGACTCACCTAGATGCAAAATTGTTAGATTTTTATTCTCGTTTGATAATTGTTCGAGTTCCTGAAAACGAAAATAATTTATAAGACATTAAATATCAAAAACCTACTTCAAGTAACGGGAAATTGCTAAAGAGTCTAATATTCAATTTCATCACTCATTTTTTCATCCTTAGATTTTTTTAATAAAATTTATATGACCACCTCTGGAGTAGGTTACTCCCCATTAAAAAGAGAATCATTAAAATCGTTCACAATAGGCGTAAATATTGCATAACATATACACAAAAACATACAGACGAATTAAGAAATTCCTTTTTTGAAGTCGGTTGATAATAATTAATTACGATATTCGCGATATCTTGCAGTCCCGCAACTTCACGGTTTCTATCCTGCAGCACAGATATAATACAAGTAACTGCAGGTACCTACTGATCCCAGGTGCCCACGTTATTTTGCTTACTCTTTTGAATAAAAAACAAAAGAAAATTCGCCCTCATAAAATGTTTTGGCTAATCGTGATTCCATAGGATGATGATGTTTTTTTTTTAAGTTTTACGGGAAAATCGCTCAGGGATAAAAAAATTACGGGATCACCTCGGGATCATTTTCTATACAACAGCAAAAGAATCACCAAATTATAAAATAAAAAATATTTGGCTAAAATATGAGGTACCAAAACAAACATACAATTATGATTAAAAAACGCCGAATTGAGAACCTCCTCCTGTTTTTTGAATTCGGCTAGGAAATAATTGAGATGGATGTGTGAAAAAAGGTTGGACGGCATGTAGTTGTGTCCAGGATGTTCATTCACCTCACCTTCAAAAGTGCGCGTAAAGTTAGCAGCTACTCGTAAGAAGGAAAAAAGGTCCCAGCTACTTGTCGTGTATTGTTGAAAATAAAATAATAGAGCCTATTTAGGTCTTAATAGGTACCTAATTTATCTCTGAGCATTCCACTAAAAATATTAATGCAAAGTATGGATCCACATCCATCCATAGGTATGGAAACCTATTGATGGATGTTTGTTACTTATTGTCTTCGGCTAAACCGTTTTGGATGAAATGCGAAAATGTCCGAACGTAGAAGGAAAGTTCCCTAGATAACCTATGTAGAGTAGAAGGTAAAAGGCCCACTATACGTATTGTATTGTATTCTATGCTAGTCAATATGCTTTGCATCAATTATTGCTCTATAATTAAATGCTAAGCTAGGCATACGCCCTCGATTTTTTTTTCTTTCGTCGTGTAGGTATGCGTTGAATTAACTGTACCTAGTTAGTTATGTTTTAATGACTTTGAACTTAAAAGTTCACTTATTTAGCTCGATTGAACCATAGCATAAAATACCTATAATTATTCAATTGCCCGACTGGCAGTGTGAAACATGGTTATTTCCTACATAAAAAAAAACTACCCGAATGATGAGGTCAAACGAAACAAAAGTGTCGTGCGAATTTCACGCTTGCTTTTTTTTAACTATGATGACACGTCAGATGTCAAAACGACAAACAAGTATGCTATGTTCTATCTCTTTTTCTCATTGATTGCTACTTTCTGTGTCTGTATTGCTTGTCTGTGCTTGCTAGCCTGGCCGCTACAAAAACCACTAGGTTTTAACACGTCTTTGCGCTAATTGACTGCAAGAATCCGTGAATTTCGATTCTTTATTTACAGTTATTTTGTGAAGTGAACTATTTTATTAGTGCGTGATAATTTCACTACAAAAGCAGAGATGGCACCTATAGGTAAGTCATAAAATCAGTTTCACATACCTCGGAAGTCTTTCGGCATGTTGCAATAATTTTCTGTGCCTTGTGGTGTTTTGTGAGATATTTCACCATCCCGAGGCCGAGGCCTCTGTTGGCTCCTGTGATCAATACGGAATTCATTCTGTGATTAAAATTTGTTAACGTTTACGAAGTTCGAAGTACTTGCTGACTGAGATCGCCAAACTTTATCAAGTTCTGTGTGCTCATATGCTGTCTCTGTCACATTTCACGTCAAAAATGACAATCTTGAGTAACATTTTGCGGATAAACAAGTTGTTTTATCCTGCAAAAACTGCGGATACCTTGGTTATTTTGTCCAGGAGATCCTTTTCCAGTAAGTTCTTCTGAATGACCATGAAAATTTTGACCTTGTATTGTTGGTAATTGCCTAACCTCACTCGCCCAGCTTTCAGACAAGACAACCTACTTTTGGGACTACTCATTACTTTTTGTTTTTCCCTTAGAATGCAGGTACATTATTTTATGATTGACTGGCCGCCACAAAATATTAGCCTGGGATGATGAAATGGATCCAAAAGTTGAGATATAATAATTCTGGTCATTTATTTAGCCCCAAACTAAGCAGAGCATGTATTAAAGGAACTACAAGAGTAATATACAATTTATATACTTTTTCGGTAAATACATACATATTATACATAAACACCGAGACCCATGACAAACATTTGCAGATCATTCAAACATTTGTCCTGTGGTAGTAATCGAAAGTACAACCTTTTGCATCTCAGGCAGGTTTTCGCCCACTGCACCACAGAGTTTGTCATGTTGGGTACCTCTACCTAGTTATTTGGTTTGAGCTTTCTGTACTAATCTTTACCATTGACTATTTTATCAAGAAATAGGTAGGTAGGTACCATTTGTAAAAATCACTTAATTGTGTAATCTTTGTTGAGATATGTTTTTAACATACTGTTTGGTCATTCTTGAGCATAAACTGACATTATATTATTTGATGATGCCAGGTAGCTGGATGTGTTGTAAGAAGGCCACATTGGTGGCTCCTCTAGAACATGTTATGGAAGGTATGATGAATGTGAACATTGTTATTTAAACTATCTGCATTCTAACATATGAAGAAAAACATCAGTTGTTGATGATCAGTATCTAAACAAAACAAAATGCAATCAAAAAGCTATTCACAGTAACCTAATTGTTAGTATGTTATATTAGCCTCTGCCAACTGCTTTAATGGTACCTGAATTACCATTGATGTTATTCGAAGTCACAAACTATGTTCAAAATTTTATCAAAATTGGTTATGGAGATTATTAGCAAAAACATTCAAATTTTGACATTTAGAATGTTTTTGCTAGTAGTAGGATTTCTTACAACCTGTTGTTTTTCTATCTAGCTACCCAAAAAAAATGTTACCATTTTCTTTCTTAAAAATTGGCTTTTGTTGTTTAAATCAAAATGCAGATATTTTGAAGCTGTGTTCAATTACTCATGGGCTTGATGGGACATGTAACATTGCTTTTGTATAATGTTTAACTGCAATTAATATACTGTACAACTATACACTTATATATAACTTTAATACTCAAAAGTCAGTTGTCTTGTGAAATGTCTCCTAGCTTTACCATCATTCATACCATTCCTAATTACCATGAAAAACTGATAAAAGATGCCACTTGATGCCTCTTTATGTGTATTGCATTGAACAAAATTCATGGATACAATATGGGTCGGACACTGGTCTTCTAGATGGAACATTTGATTATGACCTGGCGGTCATTGGAGGCGGGTCCGGAGGGCTTGCATGCGCCAAGGAGGCTGTAAACCAGGGCCAGCGTGTGGCGGTGCTAGACTATG
Organism: Perizoma flavofasciatum; assembly: GCA_958496245.1. Lineage (NCBI taxonomy): Eukaryota > Metazoa > Arthropoda > Insecta > Lepidoptera > Geometridae > Perizoma > Perizoma flavofasciatum. The sequence continues at coordinate 1,544,396 of OY292425.1, read as the reverse complement.
TGCAGCCATCACCGCAGGGCACCAAGTGGGGCCTTGGAGGTACTTGCGTCAATGTTGGATGTATACCTAAGAAGCTGATGCACCAGGCTGCTCTGCTCGGGGAGAGCATTCATGTAAGTACATTTGCTTTACAATGTTATTGATCTCCAAAAGTTTATTTTAAATTTGATGTTAAAAGCATGATTAATGTACTTGATGAATGAATGAATGAATGAATGAAAATCCTTTATTGTACACCACAAGATAATAAGACAAACTTAGCGATTTCTTTCAGACATCCTTTTTGATATTATGTATTAAGTATTGTGCATTAGCCTTACTAAACCGTACTCCATACAGCCCATACATTTCCGAGATTATCATGTCCTTCCTGCATCACAAAAGGCAGATATTTTTCATATTAATTGTCCGCTAAGACATGCCAAGGTTGTGCTTAATACAGATAGGCATATCTGTAGTAGCAGGTAAAGAAAAGATGTGATTGTTTCTTAATTAATGGGGTGGTGATATGAAGTTGAATGGTGAAATGTTCCTCTTTTAAACTTAAAGGACCTCTAACAGTTCACACAATTTATATTAGTGTAGGTGTTTTATTTTTATGGAATGCTAGTCTTACCATTTCTTGATGTAGCTGTATTTGTATGATTTACTGTGAAACTGTGACTAAGGTTATTTTACTATCAAGTTAAATGCAAATTGGTTCGTCAGGCATGACAAAGCATAATTCACGCTTTTCTACTTAAACTAGTATGAGATCAACTCATGAGTGTTTTGTATTAGATGACTCGCTTCCACATAAATATTTTTCTAAATGACAATGATTAAAAAGAAAAAATCATTCAAACCAGGCACCTACTTTATAATACTATGGAAGTGTAAAAAATCTTGCTTTTAAGTATTTTAGTAGGTTAGCATTTGGCACACAATGACACATGATTGGTTTTGTTCCTAGGCATTGGTAAGTGGCGTCCCAAACTCCAAATCCTGAAACCTATACCCTTAACCTGAAGTGCTGATTGGAATATTCCTGGTGTGGCTAGTCTTTATTATTTTCATTTATTTTGATCTTATATTTACAAAGAAAATCATCGTAGTTTAGGTATGTTTTGGTAGTCACCTCTTTTGAACGCAATTATGGCAGTATTATCAGTATTTTTGTGTTCATATTGTAAAAATTCTGCATCGCACGGCGCGACGCGGAAGAAGAAAGTCGCAACCACTCACCCTGATGAAGACTCTCGGAATGAGTCGAAACTTAGTCGGTGCCTTCACCGATAATGTAGTACGTGAAAATTCCCGTTTTTACAATATGAATAGTCAAGTTCACGATAGTTTTTGGAATATTTTTGTGTTATAGTTCTATCATAATCAAAGATATTTTTAGATAACTCAAAACAAAAAAGAGCTGATTTTGATCCATTTCATGTAATTCTTATTATATTGTAAATAACTCATTGCATTACTTGTTAGAGTATAAAAAGATAAACGATTCAGATAAGTTGATTCAGTCTTGATGGTAAGTTATTTGACGTTTTGGACCATTTTAGGGGTGTTAGTGGTATTAACATCCAGGCTGTTTCATGCTTCAGAGATCGGAAGACATGCTAAGCTATCGGTCCGGGCTGTAACATTCTCAGACCTCTTTGCGGCCTATTGACTCCGGCGGCACTGTACTTACAAACAGTGTGCGGCATTTTTGTTTTTATTTTAATATGACATAATGTTTCCTATAAATTTGTACAGCAACCAATTAAAAGTACTTATATAGAGTAGATATTGCAGAAAATGTGTCTGTGTTTAGTAAAATGATACCTCGCTGAGCAGCTGTCATTTCCCATCATGCCTTGTACGCCGCTCGAGCTGTTTCTAGTCGCCGCCCGCCGCATTCTTTATCCACTCATATCTAGCTATCTTCAAACTCATTTGAACAAAGGTACCTTACTGTTCGCTTTCTTTCATAAGAGTGAATAATCGATAGTGCCAAAGTAAAAAATCATATACTCATTAAAATCACAAGGATCACTTTGAATCGTCAATTTTACCTACTGTCTGTTCCTACGTGACCAAGCCAGGAAAGAAAGGCTTTGAATGATCCTTTTTTGACCATTATCTCGGAAACTGCTTATCCGATTGAAATTTGTTTTTTGGCAATATATTTGTACTATAACTTCAAGGATGGTTCTGAGATAGGTTTATAGCCACAAATCTTTAGCGGACGATGGAAAACAAGTCGGCGAGTTTTAAAATTATGTAAAAATTTACTTGTCACTTTTACTTGTCTCGTAATAAGTACCTGCAAAGTTAGCCAAATGGGTAAATGGGGTTTTCGCAGCGAAACAGTCGCAGAGCGAATGTGGGACACTGCCCCTTGCCACATATGATACACTGTCTGTCTTGTCAAGTTTCGATCAGACGAACTAATTATATCAATACGAACTAAAGAACTACCAGTTAAAATAATTTAAAAAACCTTTGAGTGAATAAATACCTTAAGCAATGATACGAGTACTTACGCTACGGCCAAGGCCGCTTTGTATTTCATTACTCATTCGTAGCCGGTTATATTCTAAAACGATTGTCATCGATCAATATAGAGTACCGTTTTGTTTTGTTACTTAGTTATTTACTATACCTAGGTAGGTATAGTTTGTAACCAAGCGGTTTTTGCCTGATTCTTCAAGACTTGGTCGCGCGGGGAATCGGCGTAAATTTTCATTAAATTCATGTAGTTTTTACAAAACTAAGTTTGGAGTTTTTTTTATAAAACTAACATAAGTTGACGTTCCTATCTATTATTTGAAATCCTTGTGATTTCAATTAATAGAAACCGATTGACTTTGACTTACCATTGTCTTCTTTTGGAATGCTTCAATTATTATTGCTAATCAATCCGGCTATTCCGTTCTGTTCACCTGGTTCAGAACATCAAGGTGATTTTTTCCGTTTTTGTACACTCAGCGGGGCGATCACACTAACTCATGGCTATCGAGATGGCAATCAATTTTGATACTAATTCCTTATTTTAATGGCCCATCCATCCAAAAAACGGACCGTCCAATAGGAAACCAATTTTGTTCATTCGCATTGTCCATCTATGGCTCATCCAGCTTACAAATTAGCGTGATACGATTCATCCCATCCGATGATACCAGCCATGGGAAATTAGTGTGATCGCCCAGCAGGTTAACAGGTTTTTTCCCACAGAATCTACTTAGCAAGTTACATCTTGTATCGTCAGTAGCTATGTGCTGAAATTTCTTCCTTACAAATGACCTCCAAACGCCCTAGTTTGCCCTAGAATATATATAAAACTACCATGTATGAATTATTTGTATTTTTTAACTGGCTGTAATGGCTAAAGTCATTATCTTTTGTAATCTAACGAATGAAATCATCACGCAATTAGTTGCTCTATGTTACGTTTAATGATACTTTCAAGCTTACATGTAGTATGTGTGTAATGGCATCCGTCCATTGCCATCAAATAGTGAGTTAAGTAACGATATTTTTAAAAGGGATAGGGTAAAAAGTACAATTGTACCTACCTACGTACATATTTGTAACGAAATCATACAACAAACGTTGGTATGGAAATGCTCCGTCCCAGCATAGTTACTTGCAAAAGCATAGTAATTCAGATAATGGCATGCGATTGGCCTTTGAATATTGAAAACGAATCATTCGTTATCATTATCAATAGCATATCGTATATTCGCAATTCGCAAGTCATCGCCATTCGCCACTCGGCACACAGCTGTTTTACTTACAGAATGGATTACACTACTTTATTGTTCTGTGGTTTTACTAGCTGTGGTGACAATTATTAACACCTTAGAAAATTTCGTTATCGGTCAATGTTGCGTAATCATTATTTTGCTGTTGAGCCAAATTGTTGTGAGCTATTTTTCTAAAATTGCAAGTCTCATTTCGAGTAAATTCTGCCAGCCAAAATCAGATATTAAATAGTTTTTTTTAATAACTAGAATAGTTTTAAACGTTGTTAACGATATTATTAGAGGAGCGGATATTCACGCGGATGAAGCTAGTTCGAAATAAATGAAAATATACCAAATTCTCCAGATATTTATTGAAAACCCGTATACGGTAAGCAGTATCAAAGAAACTGAAACAAATTGGTATCATTGTGTGCTGAAGCTATTTAAATAGATAGATAGATAGTTTTTTATTTTAGACGACCTCTGTGGCGCAGTGGGCGAAGGTCCGCCTGAGACGCAGAAGGTTGCGGGTTCGATTCCTGTCACGGGACAAATGTTTGTAAGATCTGCAAATATTTGTTCCGGGTCTGGGTGTATTTATTTACAAAGTATATAAGTAGTATATCAGTCATGTAGTTCCCATGATACAGGCTCTGCTTAGTTTGGGGCTAGATGACGCTGTGTGAAAAATGTCTAGCATTATTTATTATTTATTTATTATTATTATTCGACACATACAATACAGCACAGACAAGTACAAATGAAAAGAAAGACAAACAATTAATGAAACACAGTAAATACAGAAGAGTAGGTACAATAAGTGGGTGCTAACGAGGGCAGTCTATGCAGCAATGGTGTGTATTAGTCGAAAAGGTCCTATCTCAGCTTATTGCTGCTCCGCCAAGGCGAATAATAAACTATAATCTATTATAAGATATGATCAATTGAATTTCAGTTTACGAAATCAACATACTTCTTAGTTTCAGGGCCTAGCTATTATTATACTATACTCGCAGAAAATTTTATTTAAAGACTAAAGTCTAAGTTAAAAAAGTAAAGAAATTAAGTTAGTAAAGAGCGCCAGCACCTTATATCAAGGTTGGGAATTTAGTTAGTTGCACCCAAATTGTCTTCCGCAGTATTCATTATGTGAGTGGAGGAATAACTTGACGTTCTAGTCGTTTCTGCTACAACTAGGACAGGCTTATTTAACTCTAACGACCGGGCTTTGATGATCTGCCCTTTGGTGCGCTCGTTGTGGGCTTACGTACCCAATCTTGTTGGAGAACATACGAGAGCATTTCGAAACTTATCATGGTTATAAACATAATTTTCACAAAACTCCAGATTTGTGTTTATGGTTTCCCGTTATTTTGACACAGTCGCATGTACCATAATCATGAAAACCTTTCAAATATCCCATGTCTAGTGAAAATTATGGAGGAAGAAGTCTTCGTGCACATTTCCATACTGTAGAAAATCTATGCTTAACTACCGCCCACTCTCCATCACACAAAGGTTAGCTGGAAGAAAATGCTAGTTAGCATTAAGTTCGCCTATGTACTTGTTTTATCTTGTACAATAAAGCATTTTCTATCAATCTGTCTATCTATGCTTGAGTGTAGATAGAAAGAGAGTATCAAACTGAGACTCGTTCTGGAATACGGGCCTAAGTGCCTTCAACTTTAGCACCAGCTCTTTCGTCAGCAGTCGCAGACGCTCTTAGGCCAGACAATTATTACAGAAGAAGTATACAAGACGAGCGTGTATGGAACAGTTGGAAGGGGAAGGCCTCGGCGAAACGTACTCAGACCAAATTGAAGAAGTTCTGGAGAAAACCCAGGTTAAGAGCACTAAACCGATGAGCTTGTATGAGAATGTGATGAGGATGAATGAAGCGAAAGAGGTGTGCCAGGATTGTAGCAAGTGGAAATCTGTGGGCTCTACGTCTCCGGGAGACAGGCGTGATGTATGCACGTATGTAAATAAATATGTTTGAATATGGCCTATTCCAGGAAGCGGTAGCGTACGGTTGGCAGGTCCCGTCTCTCAAGGATATTCAGATCAGCTGGCCTGCTCTCACTCAGGCCGTCCAGGACCACATCAAATCTGTCAACTGGGTCACGAGAGTTGACCTTAGAGATAAGAAGATTGAGTACATTAATGGACTCGGCGAATTCAAGGATGCTCATACCATTGTGGCGACGATGAAGAATGGTTCGAAGAAGGTAATTGCAGTGCGCTATTTTCGATTTCCCTCACTTGATTGGACTCTAAGAGGAAGTATTTTAAAGAAAATGTAATGTATCATAATCGTTTGTGTATTATGAAAATGTGACCCATTTTGACCCATCAATCAAAGACAGTGGACACAAATATTTCGAACAAAATTATGGGTATCAAAGTTAGGATATTTTTGAATGAGAAAACGACATAGAACATTAAATTTCAGTGAAAAATGTCCAGCAAACTTATTATTATGAATTGGTGTTGTTTGGTCCAGGAGCTGACAGCTAAGAATGTTGTGATAGCGGTGGGCGGGCGGCCGCATTACCCGGAGATCCCCGGCGCCGCTGAGTACTGCATCAGCAGCGACGACATCTTCAGCCTCGGACACCCGCCCGGCAAGACGCTCGTCGTGGGCGCTGGATGTATCCTTTCTAACTTTTTAACAGGAGGTGGTTCTCAATTCGTCTGTACTTTTTTGTGTGTATGTTACGCTATATCTTCGCCAATTGTGAACCGATTTTAATGATTCTTTTTTTAATGGGTACTTCTAGGGTCCCATATACATTTTATGGATACCCAAAATACGGGTGAAAAATTAAGGGATGCCTATTGGACTTTTTATCAACTTTCGTTAGTTGAAGTCAATAATTATTTATCCTAAAAAAAAATTTACAAACATTCATTTTGATTAATTGGTCGACCTCGATGGCGCATTGGGTTAGGAGGTGCGGGTTCGATTCCCTCTCCGGGGTTTTGTGGTACCACGGTACTCGTAGTTCTTAATGCCCACGACACGGAATCCTAGTGTGGGGTCAGGAACTATGTATGTCGTGCCATATTGAAGAACTCATAACAATATTGAAAATTCTGTGTTTGCAATAAATAGATATCTAATTTGGTTTCAAACGGGCAGAGCCGTGAATACCAATCCACATGTTCTTATATAACAAACTATTACATCATAGAATTAACATTATCGTGGTTTGGTATCATTTTAGAATATTATTAACACTATACAACGTACTTTACTATTCTTTTTTATGTTCCCGTCTCACGACCGTCGAGCGTGGCCGCGGACGGTGCTCATGTGGAAGGACCTCTAGACGGTCAAGGAAACGTCAGCAGGAGAATAGTAAAGTACGTGGTATAGTCGTCATAATATTCTAAAACTATTACAAAATACACATTATTAGCGTACGGTGTACGTACGTAAGATAAGGTGTATAGTTGGTTTGATAACTATTGGAACGAGGTGGTAAATCTCCAGAGTCCCTGTATTGTACGTCCATGGAATGCACAACCATGGAAAGTACAGCCAGTATTACAAACCATTGGTTTCAAATACTTGGTTTGTAATACTGGGCGTACATTCCTGGGCGTGCATTCCCTACACGTGTTGACCTTGTACGGCCAGTTTTGTACAACCCTGGAATGTACAGCCATGGAATACGAACCAATTTCATGCTCTGTTTTCATGTGCGAGTGCTATCAAGGGGCAAGTGCTGTGTTGCCATAGTATTTTACGCTATTAGTAAATTAATTTAGATGTAGTAAGTAGATTAGTTATTTATGTCGGTTTTTTGCAGATGAACTAACCGGTTGGTTTTATTTATTTGAACCCAAGTTTGTTGGATAAAGTTCGGATAGCAATCCTCCTTTTCTGAGTGGTAATAAAAAAAAACCTAATAACCTAACCAATCCAAGATGGATTTGCTTAGGAAGGATTTCTCAGGCCAACATTAACTTATTGTTTACATTATTTATCAATGGCAACTCTTGGTTGAACATATTAGAACTTGCTCAGTGCAAACGAGGCTCGATCTCGTCATGCGACTTATTCGCATCGACCAATGAGAGCTTATGGATATGACGAACTCTCGACCAATGAGCGTCGAGAATATTGGTTTGTAATCCTGGGTGTACATACCAGGGGTGTGCAATACCGTCATGTGTTTAGTTTGTACGGAGCGTATATTGTACGACCATGGAAAGCACACCCAGATAATTAAAACCAAATGGTTTGTAATACTGGCTGTACTTTCCAGGGGTGTGCATTCCATGGTTGTGCTTTGCATGGATGTACAATACGGTCTCCCAATCTCCATTTACACAAAGCATACTGAAATTAACCCTTGTATATTATTCAATCTGTAATTCCAATTTTGCAGTATATACCTCATTGTAAATCAAATGATAAGACGCAATTTTTTCCCTGCTTATATAATATTAATAATATTTTTCTCCGTTTAAAGATTATTTTGTAAGTTATCTTTCAAAGCTATTTATTGATTGAAATGTTGAGTATCATTTTGATATGTGTTCCATATTATGCGAATTTATGCAGATTCCTCACGACTATATCAGAACAATCAGTTTGCCGAAACTCTTGTTCCTTAAAATTTAGTTTTTTATTACGTTTTGGATCACTTATTAACTGTCAACCTACATCCACCTACTGCTAGGTTTAACTAAGTTTGATTTGTTAAAAATCAAACTTAGTTTTGATTTGTTTGACTAAATCAAGATATCTTTTTCTATCACCGGCCTTATTTTTATAACTCAACACTCCAAATAGAGATTTGTTCCTCGTTTAGATCAAAGAACAAATGCGACACCGCATTAGAAGCGTGACGGACATTAACAGGAATCTATTTATTAAGAATCTTGTATTATGCACATAAATAATAGGTTTTCCATCCGGATTTTCCTTAACCATTACCAAACAGATATCGGTCTAGAATGCGCTGGTTTCTTGAACTCCCTGGGCTATCCCGCGACGGTGTTGGTCCGCTCCGTGCCGTTGCGCGGCTTCGACCAGCAGATGGCGCGCATGGTCACCAACGAGATGGAGGAGAGAGGCGTCAAATTCCAACACAAAACTATTCCGCTCTCCGTTGAGAAGCTCGAGTCGGGGCAGCTGAAGGCGCGTTGGTTGAACACGGAGACGCAGGAACAGTGAGTGATATTACCTATCGCCTCCTTTTTTTTACATACTACTAAAGATGCACACAAATTACGGCCCACCTGGTGGCAAGCGGTTACCGTAACCTATGGATTATTGATACTCTGGTATTATTGATATCTCAGGGAGATGAGGAAACCTCTGGATTTCACTTTCACCTCCCAAACCACCTCTGGGTTAGTTTGGGAGGTACCCACGCGGTACCTCCCGCGAGATATCTAGATATCTAGATGTAAGATCTTGTGTGCCTGTAATTTCACCAGCTACCATATCCTACAATCTGGAACGCAGCAATCTAAGCGTTGATCCTTGGTAGCAGAAATAGGCATGGTAGTAACACTTCTACCCTACAAACTGGAACACAGCAATCTAAGCGTTGATCCTTGGTGGCAGAAATAGGCATGGTGGTAAAACTTCTACCCTACAAACTGGAACACAACAATCTAAGCGTTGATCCTTGGTGGCAGAAATAGGCATGGTGGTAACACTTCTACCCTACAAACTGGAACACAGCAATCTAAGCGTTGATCCTTGGTGGCAGAAATAGGCATGGTGGTAACACTTCTACCCTACAAACTGGAACACAGCAATCTAAGCGTTGATCCTTGGTGGCAGAAATAGGCATAGTGGTAAAACTTCTACTCTACAAACTGGAACACAACAATTTAAGCGTTGATCCTTGGTAGCAGAAATAGGCATGGTGGTAACACTTCTACCCTACAAACTGGAACACAGCAATCTAAGCGTTGATCCTTGGTGGCAGAAATAGGCATGGTGGTAAAACTTCTACCCTACAAACTGGAACACAACAATCTATGCGTTGATCCTTGGTGGCAGAAATAGGCATGGTGGTAACACTTCTGCCCTACAAACTGGAACACAGCAATCTAAGCGTTGATCCTTGGTGGCAGAAATAGGCATGGTGGTAACACTTCTACCCTACAAACTGGAACACAGCAATCTAAGCGTTGATCCTTGGTGGCAGAAATAGGCATGGTGGTAAAACTTCTACCCTACAAACTGGAACACAACAATCTAAGCGTTGATCCTTGGTGGTAGAAATAGGCATGGTGGTAACACTTCTACCCTACAAACTGGAACACAGCAATCTAAGCGTTGATCCTTGATGGCAGAAATAGGCATGGTGGTAAAACTTCTACCCTACAAACTGGAACACAACAATCTAAGCGTTGATCCTTGGTGGCAGAAATAGGCATGGTGGTAACACTTCTACCCTACAAACTGGAACACAGCAATCTAAGCGTTGATCCTTGGTGGCAGAAATAGGCATGGTGGTAAAACTTCTACCCTACAAACTGGAACACAACAATCTAAGCGTTGATCTTTGGTGGCAGAAATAGGCATGGTGGTAACACTTCTACCCTACAAACTGGAACACAGCAATTTAAGCGTTGATCCTTGGTGGCAGAAATAGGCATGGTGGTAACACTTCTACCCTACAAACTGGAACACAGCAATCTAAGCGTTGATCATTGGTGGCAGAAATAGGCATGGTGGTAACACTTCTCCCGACGTGCCCTTTCATAGAAGCTCTACTACTTTTAAAACTAACTAATATTACGTGCGCTTTCGAAGAACTGAGGCTCGCTTCACTCACTCAAAATTTGCCAAGGTTGGTCTCGTTTCGCTCTAAAACTGTGAATATAAGCTGCTCGTTCCGTTCCAGATCTGAAGACGTATTTGATACGGTATTGATGGCGACCGGCCGGTACGCTCTCACGAAACAACTCAACTTGGACACGGCCGGAGTTAACGTGAGTTGATTGATTTACTCTTAAGAGTTGACATTTTATATTGGACTTCGCGCTATTTGACGACCTCTGTGGCGCAGTGGAAAACCCGTCTGGGACGCGAAAGATTGTGGGTTCGATTCCCGCCGCAGGACAAATGTTTGTATGATCTGCAAATATTTGTCTCGGGTCTGGGTGGTTTCTATGTAAAATATGTATGTATTTACAAAAAAAAAGTATAAAAGTAGTATATCAGTTATTCCCATAATACAAGCTCTGCTTAGTTTGGGGCTAGATGATGCTGTGTGAAAAAAGTCTAGCATTAATAAAGTAATTTGCGTGTTTATAAAAATATTTGTATATGTTTCAGTGCGTAAACGAAAGCGGCAAGATAGTTGCGCTGACGGAGCAGACGAACGTGCCGCACATCTTCGCGGTGGGCGACGTGCTGGAGGCGCGGCCCGAGCTCACGCCTGTCGCCATCCACGCCGGGCGGCTGCTGGCGCGCCGGCTGTTCGGCGGCGCCACGCAGCAGATGGACTACGAAAACATCGCCACCACCATCTTCACGCCGCTCGAGTACGGCTGCGTCGGACTCAGCGAGGAGGCCGCTATCGACAGGTGAGTGCATCCACGCCGGGCGGCTGCTGGCGCGCCGGCTGTTTGGCGGCGCCACGCAGCAGATGGACTACGAAAACATCGCCACCACCATCTTCACGCCGCTCGAGTACGGCTGCGTCGGACTCAGCGAGGAGGCCGCTATCGACAGGTGAGTGCATCCACGCCGGGCGGCTGCTGGCGCGCCGGCTGTTCGGCGGCGCCACGCAGCAGATGGACTACGAAAACATCGCCACCACCATCTTCACGCCGCTCGAGTACGGCTGCGTCGGACTCAGCGAGGAGGCCGCTATCGACAGGTGAGTGCATCCACGCCGGGCGGCTGCTGGCGCGCCGGCTGTTCGGCGGCGCCACGCAGCAGATGGACTACGAAAACATCGCCACCACCATCTTCACGCCGCTTGAGTACGGCTGCGTCGGACTCAGCGAGGAGGCCGCTATCGACAGGTGAGTGCATCCACGCCGGGCGGCTGCTGGCGCGCCGGCTGTTTGGCGGCGCCACGCAGCAGATGGACTACGAAAACATCGCCACCACCATCTTCACGCCGCTCGAGTACGGCTGCGTCGGACTCAGCGAGGAGGCCGCTATCGACAGGTGAGTGCATCCACGCCGGGCGGCTGCTGGCGCGCCGGCTGTTCGGCGGCGCCACATCCACCACCATGGATGCGGGTTCGATTCCCGCTGCGGGACAAATGTTTATATCTGCAAATATTTGTCTTTGGGTCTGGATGTTTTCTATGTATAAGTATGTATTTAAAAAAAAAATATGTAAGTAATTTATCAGTCATGTAGTTCTCATAATACAAGCTCTGCTTAGTTTGGGCTAGATGATGCTGAGTTTTTCTAATGTTCCTCAAAAGCGTTTGCGCCTAAATCTAGAACACATGGGCTACTATTTACCCAAGTACGATGCGGGCGAAGCCGTGTTCAGAAGCTAGTCTTAACTACATGTATAATGTTGTATAATGTTTCGTCAGACACGGTGCGGACGCGATCGAGGTGTACCACGCATTCTACAAGCCCACGGAGTTCTTCATCCCGCAGCGGAACATCAAGAACTGCTACCTGAAGGCGGTGGCGCTGCGCGAGGCTCCGCAGCGCATCCTGGGGCTGCACTTTGTGGGGCCCGTCGCCGGGGAGGTCATCCAGGGCTTCGCAGCGGCTATCAAGTCAGTTTACTTCCATTATCCTACTAATAATATAAACGCGAAAGTTTGTGAGGATGGATGTTTGTTACTCTTTCACACACTGAACGGATTTTTATGAAACTTTACAGTTAATATAGCTTATACATCAGAATAACACGTAGGCTACTTTTTATCCGGGAACCACGCGGGCGAAGCCGTGGGCAGAAGCTAGTATACATATAAAAAAAATAACCCATAACAAGTTTAATTTCGGGCTGCTGTGTAAAAATGCCCAGCAATATTTATTTTAATTTTATTTATACACGTCAATTTTACCTACTGCCTGTTCCTCCGCGACCAAAAAGACAAAAACAAGGCTAATTACTCTTTTTAATGATCCTTTAACAAAACAATAGGTACCTGCATTTTTTAAAGTAAATAATGAAATACCCAAACTTAAGATTTCTAGAATTGAAAAACACTAAATAATAATAGAATTTCTTTATTCAGACAAATAAGTCCATTTTGTTACTTAAAACTAGGTTAGTACTTAAGAACTAATAGCGTTTTTGTCCTCTAGATGAGTTTACATACCAGAGGACAACCCATCAATATTTCATTCTATACTCTACATTTAAGTTTAAATTTAAGTAGCTAGGCTTTCAGTGTAACAGAAATTGAATCAATGGCGTTTAAAAAATGTGCGGGATCGATTCCCCCTATGGGTCAATATATTTGCATTTTCTGCAGATATTTTTTCCGGGTCAGTTCCTGATACAGGGAATCTTAGAGTGTGGTTCAGGACTATAATCCTACTAATATTATAAACGTGAAAGTTTGTGAGGATGTTTGTTACCCTTTCACGCAAAATTTACTGAACAGATTTTGATGAAACAATACAGTAATATAGCTTATACATCAAAATGACATATAGGGTACTTTTTATCTAGGTACCACGCGGGCGAAGCCGTGGGCAGAAGCTAGTAATTATATAATACGTTAATTTGTTTATTTATTTGTTCATTTAGATGCGGCATTACGATGGAGCAGCTGTCAAACACAGTTGGTATCCACCCGACCATCGCGGAAGAGTTCACCCGTCTCAACATCACCAAGCGCTCCGGGCGGGACCCCAACCCCGCCTCTTGCTGCAGCTAAACTAACGCACCACTAAACCACACATAGCGATATTATTATAATGAGCGGGTTTCTTTTTAATCTTTGCTAAGTGACGGGCTTAGTTCTATAAAGTTTGTATTCAAGAACGGAAGTCAAACTCATTTCCATTGAAAACTGACAAAAAATCTATGCTTGAGACTATGTTGGCTAAATGCCTGCCTTTTTTACATAAATTTGTACCACCTTTATTGCCATCTCGGGATTATGAAACCATCCCAGACTGTCACAGACTAAAAAGAAACCTATTATTACAATTGATTCACCCCACTCGGGAAAATCTCCCAGTGTTTGCAATCTACTCAAAATAGCAATCTACTCTAAAATAATATATTTTAGAGCATTAGCGTTGTTAAAGTTCGTGTTATACAATTTATTTCGGTCACAGTCTCTTAACTTATTGATGTAGGATCTCAAAACAGGGATGCGATGTTGAAGCTTGTTAATATTGTTGAACAGACTATGTAGTGTGAAATCTAATTTAAGACATTCAATGTCAGTGGTTTCGGTGTTTCTGTTTACTTTCTAGCCCAATTACTTTGAAAGTACAAAATTTCAATGCAGGGAAAAAATGAGTTATTTAAACAAAATATGCAAATGAATGAATAGTTAACACGTCACTTCTACAGCACAGTATTATGATAATATCTTTCAATTGATCACAACTTAATATTTCGTAGAGGAGACATTCCGGGCGCTAATTATTAACTAGTTTTCAAATCAATGTGATTTTTTGAACTCTGTTTAAAGTGATATATTTTTAATGAACAAACTTTTGTTGTATAATTTTTAAACTTAGTATATCTTTTGACCACGGCCAAATAACTTTGATGTTTCGGTATCACTTTGGTCTCCTCCTTAGTTATCGATAATCGGTTGAGGTTAGGATTTTTCCCTCGCTAGAAGAATGTGTGTTTTCCATGGATTTTTGGCTTTTATTTTGTTGTTACCGGTCACTATCGAAATAATATCACCGATGTGATCTCGGAAGTAGGTATCTGTGATTTATTGCATATATATATATATAATTCGTAGGTGTCTGTAAATAGTGTCATTTCGTTGCCAATGATCTCACAAATGTGAAATCACCTGCAGAAGATGCTGTATTTATCTACCCCCAATATTCAGTCTTGAATAGCCAAGTAAGTTCATAACAGTATCTTAATCGTGTACTCAAGACTCAAGGGCCATCGTTGGTGACGTATCGTTCCATTTCGGCGTTGGGCATGCAGTTGAACCAGATCTGCGCCACGGGCAGGGGGTAGTACTCGTGAGCTGCCACGAGTGTGTTGTCGAAGCGCCAGAACCGAGGGCCTTGGAAGAAGAATGTGTCTGGAAATAATTAAAGGCCTATTACTATTGTTACGACGACGAAGGTAGCAAATAAATTATTAAAAAATAGGCTATATACAAGTTCTATAGGTATTAACGGAAGATACACCAAATTCCTAGTGAGAATCACCATAGCATAAACGACACCAAATTTACCCCTAAGAAAGTGTTTAGTTTCTCTACGCTTATCCCATATATTTTGACGTGAAGCGTCTTTCATTTCGGTGTCATAGGAGGTCACTTGCAAAAACCATAATATATGTAACGAAATATGTTATGACAAGATCGCTTATTGCTGTGGAAGTATACCACCTATGAGTATTATTTTATCACCATTATTTAGAGGATAGAAGCCATTACTCTGTATTGCATACGTCGGCTAGCTAACAACACCGCGTAAATCGATTTTCCTAACTTTTCAGGAGAACCAAAAAACTGTTTTATCAACTCCACACAAGTCCACAGAATTGAAATCGCGAACGCTGAAATTAAAACTTTGATTGGTTGAAATGCAATGTTTGTATTGATGAACAGAAGCGCAGTGAAAAGATCTATCCAATGGCATAAAAATGTCAAAACCGCAAAATTTCGACTTGAGCGGTGTTGTTAGCTAGCCGACGATATGTCGCGACGTTTCATGTACTCCCACAGACTACTAGGAAGTATAATGACGGTAATACAGCCTACCCTTTTTTTTTTTGCGAAACCCACATGTAACGGATCATCAATTTTATAAGAGCTTTTTTGCGGTGGATCTCTTCGATTTTCTTCTACGATATGACGTAACCGCGTTCGACCAATCACAAGCGCTGACTCTAGCTACATAATAAATGACAGTAATCTAATGCCAAGTCGCTCGCTTGAAGTGAAACAAATATACAAATGTGTGTGTGATGAAATCGGTTAAAAACTTTTCAAGAAGTTGCAAACTCTTTGGAAGATAGTGATAAGTTATTAGCAATCAAGTTCGCAACACATTCTACTAATGGCCAACATAATATGAACAATGGTACTACTGGAACAAATCGGTGGCAATTGTACTGCCTAATGGTATAAGTGGTCCGGCGGCGAATCATCATCAACAGCCTATCCTGTAGGAGCCCACTGTTGGACATAGGCAGCAAGTGAGTACCTTGTTAACTTTGTGTTTTCTTTCCTTCGACATTGTACCTACCGCCTTGCCAAATAATAGCAGCATCGACTGGATACGGCACTTTCCTCCACGCAGACATATCCTTCGGATAACCTTTATCCATCTTCATTGCGCTCTCATCGTATCGCCAGAATCTTTCCTCTTCTATCAAGTAAGTTTTGTTGTTGTAGTTAGAGATGAAGACAGTTGTCAGCCCCGGGACTTGTGAGGGGATGGAGTATTTGGAGATGTTCCCGCGCTCGATGAAGCGGAAAGAGGGATCAAACTCCCAGAAATGACGATCTGAAACACAAAGACACGGTATCTAAACATCTGTGTGGATTGTCCAGCATTATTTTTTTTATTTTTTTATTTATCTAGTTCGTGTAAGAAGTGGAGAAGTGACCATAAGAAAATGTCCGGTTGCTCCGATAATTAATTTTGGTAGTCTTATCAGTTATGTCTGCACCTAAGTTTATTACTAAGCAGGTAACTGGCCTCACCTTTTGTTTGTCGTACATATCGAGCAGGCTACTAGTTAAGTGTGTGCATAAATATATCGGATAACTTATGTGCCTGTTGCACGAAGACGTGCTCAATCATGGAATTCTATTAGCCTTTTAAGCCGACTTATCAGGAGCATTTGTAAGATAAGCTGAAGAACTTGCCTTGAAAAATCACCACATTCCCGTTGGCCTTTTCATAGATAGTCTTGATAACGGAGACGCGCGCCGGCAGCCCGTGGAACACGTCGTGGAAGCGGCGCGGGTAGCCCGCCTCCGGCTCGTTGCGCTCGCGCAGAACCCACACCCACTGGAACAGACCACTTCTATGTATACCTCGCAATTGTCTCTTCGTCATTGATTAACCAATTTAATATTTCCACTGTCAGAAACTAGGGGACGACTGATATGCATCTCTTCTGCTTAGTAAATCCCTAAAAGGCTGTGAACCTTAAATAGATTTCCGATATAAATATGAGGCATGAAATGTTGATGACCTCGGTGGCGCGGTGGGCAAGTATCCAGCTGCGACACAAGAAGTGCGGATTCTATTTCCGACAATTTCTTATATATTTTTCAGAGTTCCAGTCTGGGTGTCGTGATACCATGGGACTCGTCGGCCCTGATACATAGGAAACTGTGGGGTCAGGACTATGTATGTGTGTTTGTTGGGTTAATAGTTCATCATTGAAAAGCGAAAACCTACGAGCACGTTTCCTAAGCGTTTACAAAAGATACTCGTATTCCATGATCATCCAAAAAACCGTCCTATAAGTAGTCTTAACATTCATTAGTCGCCATTAGTTGGTGCCAAACGTTGCGATGTTGGTGTAAAGAGGGTCTTGGTCCTGTTTCGAAGAAGTTTTGGTTTTTACCTCCTCCTCAAACACGTAGATCTTGCCGTGTATGACCTGCAGCGTGTCGTAGTTGGTCATGCACAGGTCGGGGTAGTAGTTCTCCTCCTCGCTGTCAGAAGAAGCCTTCGTAAACCGCGGCACCGCTGGCGTGCCCGGCGATGTAGGCGTCGTTATGTCGCCAGGCGTGTCTTTTACTATGGAAAGTTTAATTTAATCTATTATTTATTACATATCTTGCTAGAAAATTGTTTTTTTTTCTATATTAGTAAGAAAACTTGGTATGAACAACTCACGGTAAAGCTCCTGCATCCCTAATATATCGTCCATGTGTAGAGTTTCCACACCCGGCTTGTAATACGGATACATGACCGAAGCCCCCACATCAGAGTGCGACAGTCCTAGCGCATGGCCGATCTCGTGCACGGCTACAGCGAAGAAGTCAGTGATATCCTCGTCTTCTTCCAAGCTGTCGACGTTGTCGCCCCAGATCTCATCGTCGTCAAAGTGAAGGGCGCCGTGAGGAGGAGGGAACGCGTGAGCGACCACGTGACCTTGCCCATCGAAAGCAAATCTGGAATTTAAAAGAGATAAAATTAATAATAAACACCCTTAATAATAAACAATAGGTGGAAGTGGGTCGTCCAAACACTATATGGTGATTATGGTGATGGTGCTTAAGATGCCTGATGACATTGTTTATTTCAAAGATTATGATGGTGAGGACGTAGTTTTCATCTCACCCATCGCCATGGTCCCCTCCGGCGAAGGACACCATGATGTCTGCCTTGCCAGAATCTAACCGCGGGAACTGCAGTCCGCCGTGTGGAGCCCATACTTCTAATGCCTGTGCCACCAGCGCCTCCACGCGGTCCCGAGCCAGGGTGCTTGACCCATTCACTACTCTGTATTACAACACAAACACTTAACTAGGTTAATTAACCTAATTCATTTTCAATATTAATCCTTGCAGAGCTTTGTAATTCTCTTGACAAAAACCTTGCTTTCACCACAGATATTATAATACTATACTAGCTTTAATCATTTTTCAGAGCCGAATGGGTCCATAGTAGACTGAGATTGACTCATATTGATACGACTCCAGAAGGTTTCAAAATAAAAAAGGATAGTATGTTACGAAAGAAAAAGGTACAGGCCGGTGGGATCCATTTAATTTACCTGTATGTAATGCTCCTCTTGTCCCATCCCTGCTGGATGATGTACCTTCGAGCTCTATTGTGTTTTGTGCCTTCGACTAAATCCTTCACCCCGCATCGTTTCTTTCTGAAAAGCTGTTCAAAGTCCATATTTTCATAGTGCTCTTGCTCTCTACAATCCCGTTTTACCTACATTTAAATGATATACTTCCAAATCGCGTCCAAAACACCAACCTATGCTAGGTGATAGACCCCATTTGCTTGCAAAAGCCAGTCTCCTCTGTCTTGTGCTTCTCTCTGGGCGGAAATTTCGAACCTTTTTAGTTTCAGGGTCCATCACACCTGTCTGCGGAAGGCCTGCAAACGCCTGCACCTTCCCCAGGGCGTCGGAGAAGGCTTCCAGAGTGTATGCGAAATCAGCCTCGCCTTGCTGCTCGGGCAGGTAGCCATACCTCTGCATGAACGATATCTGGAATACATTTGTTTTTTATTTATGTTATCTTATTTATCCGTAGAAAGTAACTTGTTTTATAGACTTTAGAGGATCTAACTTACACCTGAGAGTGATTTTATTGGATATGCTAACGCATAATGGATACGGTAGATGCGATCTTGAGTATATGTACCCACCATTTTAGATGGAGATTTTGACATTGGAATAAGGGTTATTTTTTCACAAGGTGTGGGCAGTAAGCAAATCTCGCTCCGTATCATAGTAGAGCAGCCAGAAGCAAAGGATAGAATGATGGCTTTACATTCCTGTGGTAAAGTGGTTAGTAGGTACAAAATAAACCTTTGTTTGACTATAGAAGTAAGTACCTATCTACTTACATCTCTGTCATGGCTTTGGTCCTTATCCTAACTCTTAAATTTGCTTCGAGGTAGTCTCAGATAAATAAGGCGTCAACTGACCTCATCTGGAGAAGGAGCATTCAGTTCCAAATAAATAGTCCTGCATTGCACTGCACTGATGCCAATAACCCACAAAAACCAGCCCAAGTGTGTACACAACCACATCTTGGAGACCGACTGAAACGTCGAACACTGATATCGACATACTGACATGACCTTTGACTGTAGATATAATGCGATGGCATTATGATGTGAATCATGACTGGTTAACGACCGTCAGTGTGTTATCTACTCTGGATGCCTTATATGTATACGGAATAAAAAACATTATAATCACCACAGTTCTATAATAAAATGCCCAAGAAGTGTCCAGACACGCTATGCTAGGGTCCCTAGGTTGCCTCGTAAATCCTAAAGTTATCATTGGAAAACCTTCGAACTACAATTTTTGCCGGTAGTTCTTATCAAATGATACTCGTTCAATTTAGTCGTTTAGAAGTATCTAAGTGAAAAAAGTTAAACCCCTTTATTTTTTTTGTTATAGGCTTTCATTATTTGTGAAATTTTATTTATTATTTTTAAATTATTTGTGGCTTTCTTTCATAAGTTGTGCGCCAAAATTATAAGTCTTAAAATAAGAAATGATTAGGTATGAAAAAGGTTTTTGTAACTTTTGAGACCTATTCAATCACTTCACACGAAGGTGTACCTAATGAAAAAATCATGCCCTACTTTACATGTAGGTACTGGGATGTTCGCGAAAGAGTTAATTTATAGCCGACTTCAAAAATAAGACGTTCTCACTTTTTTTTCTTAATGTTTGTGTCTGGTTATCTTCGCTAATTGTTAACCGATTTTGACGACTCTTGTTGTTGTATAGAGAACTAGCTGCGCCCCGCGGTTTCACCCGCGTAAGTTTCGATTCCGTGGGAATATCGGGATAAAAAGTAACAGTACCTAAAGTATTTTACTGCTACATAAATACCCTTGATGTTAAAACTATTTATTTGGATAAGAATTAATACTACGATACGAACGTAACCAACTTTTGTTTATATCGGCGATCTAATGTAATCATGTAGTACATATTTTTTATGTATTATCAATAGTTTTCTCAGTGCACGCCAAATGATGAATGTTTGTTTGAAATGGATGTTTGTTACTCTTTCACACAAAAACTCACAAACTTTCGCGTTAGAAGGGTAGGATGAAAACACGTCTGCATACCAAATTTTACCTCGATACGCTTTGAAAAGGGAGCTAGACAGGGGTGTCGGTGTGTGACGCAAGGACGGTGAGACAGACGGACATGACGAAACCAGGGTTTAGTTTTTGCCGGTTGGCTTTGAAACCCTAAAAAATGACAAATACCTACATCACTGATACTTGAGATTTATATTTTTCTTCATTATTTCTAGCTAAACCATCGCTTTGGCTCTACTCTGTCAGTCTCTCAGTGGTTCTGCCTCATTTGGATAGTGACCAGCAAATAAAAGCACACAGGTTTCATAATATCCGTGGCCGACCCGATAAGGACCTCCTTACATTTCCTCACCGTCGCGCGTTGTCTTCGTCAACTTCTATTGTTAGATCGTGGATTTGAAAGTCAGATGTCATATTATGTCAGCAAGCGCATAAAAACAATTCATAAAATTGGATCAACGGACTAAAACAATTATTTTTACTAATTTAAAATAATGCAGACTCCTCTAGAGAAGTTCCATTCCTTACCGAACTTGGTCGGCAGCAACACAAGCGAGTTGGATGTCCGAAAGCTGTATAGTCTGTCTTTGTCGCACTTGAAAAAGCATTCGGAATTCTCTGAGTATCACCATAAACCATCACCATTTGTGAGTTTGAACAATTCCTATTCAAAGGACTGTCGCCGAAGATACTTATATCTAAAGGTTCTTTCACATAGCATAGGTTTTTGTTATCGTGCTCCAGATATTGTGACCGCTGAAATTCAGTGTGGTAAAACGGTCAGGGTGCTTACAGGCTGCGTCTTCAAAGTTCTGCTAAACTCAGCAGAACATTTTCGCAACCTTTGAACAATTTCAAACCGCTTGAAAACTAGTCAGCACGATTACCTATCACTGTTAAATGTATGCTTACTTTATAGAACCTAAGATGGATCCACGGCTACAATCCGAAGCCAGGCGTGATCAATCTGAACAAGAAAGGCAGTACTACTGCATTCTACGCGGCTTCCAACTGCGGAATTTTGTACAATTGGACCACCAATCAGATGAGGATACTTCAGGGGCATGTGAGATAAATAAAAAAAACATACAATTCGTTTGCAAGATGCCACAACTATTTGAGAAGTTTTCCCGATTATGATATTTTAAGACTATAAAAAAAAACATTCTGTTTTCTACACCGATATTATTTGGTCAGTTTAAAGCCGGCGCCCACTTAATCTTTATCTGTAACCTTACTCAAAAATTATAGTTAGTCAGAAATCCATTTTTTTGTAATTAATAATAATACGAAACATAGTCGATATTTCGAGCACCGATGGTAGTGGCTATTCGCTTGGCGGCACGGCACAAAGGACGCGGCCGCGCCGTCAGTCTACAAAGTCATTGCGCTTTGCGGCCCTACCAAGTGTTCAGCTCACTTTTGATAATAATTTTCAACTTCGAGCGTGGTCGTGGTCGCGTTCCTAATGGTGCCCATTAGGAAGAACTTCTAAACGGCCAAAGAAAAGTCATCAGGAGAATAGTAAAGTATGTGTCGTATATTACTACATCCTACATCCCAAAATGATACTAAACCACGATAGTTCAATTGTTGTTACATTTCCAGAGACATGTGGTAACCTGCCTTGCTTCGGACGCCCTGGGTCGATGGCTGGTGACGGCCGACTGCGGACCCGAGAACATTATCATCATCTGGGACAGTAATGACTACTTCCCTCAAAGGACCATGTTCTCCCCCCACGGGGAAACTAAAATTGCAAGAGTAGCCATCAGTGCAGATGCAAAATACTTGCTCACTTTGGGCTATCCTGAAAAGGCGACTTTGTATTGGTGGATTTGGTCTTTGGGCATTGATGAGCCGCATGGTAAGCAATATTTCTGTTGTCTGTAGGTATGTGTGTTGTTTTTATCTCCTTTTCCCTAAGTACTATAAAATCCTGTTGTATACGAATATTATTTTGTTCTCGCATTCAGCTGATTTTTGATTTACAGCAAAATTGGAAGTAGAACTGCCAAGAGAATCTGTTCTGGCGATGGGCTTTAACCCTTACAATTCGGAGCAATTCCTGCTAATGACGAAGCATGATATTTGGATTGGAATTTCAGGGGTTAGTCATTCTTGCTCAGTGCTCAGACCTAAACTCTCGGAGGAAACTATGACGAGCAACGATCCTTTTCTATTCCATTTACCAAAACCAACTATAGAAATACAAAGCTATGCTCAAAATATCACTTGTACTTACCTATAAGTTCATATAAGTACAATCCATCCCATCGTGAATGACACTTTAAAAACTGATATTCCTTAATACGCTTAGCTATCAGAAGTCTGAACCATCGCTACTTATTTCAGAAAATATTTGTCATTGAAAGAGGACTGTTAAAAGAAACAGATGATTATGAATTGAAAGTTAGAAAAATTGAGAAGAAAATAGACCCAGATTACGGCAAACTCACTTGTTACACGTTTGTTGAGAACACATGTCAGATCTTAGTAGCAACAAGCCGAGGCGCGGTGCTTGTTTATGGATACACGATAGAGTACCAAGAGAATTTAAAATCAACGAACTATGAACATTTGCGTTTTGTAAAGCCTCTAAAAGTGGAAAAGTATAAGATCAATGTTATCAAAAGTATCGATGGGTGAGTAGAGAGTTCACTAGCGAAATAAGGAGTTCAAAAGCTTTGGTAGAGTCCATATTTCTGTGATATAACGGCAACTTACAATACAATAACAATTATTTGCATTATGTAATCCTGCTATCCATGGTGATGCTCGTAAATCGACTACGAGTGAGAGTGAAAAGGGTAATCTACGAAGCTTGCCCAATCCGCGCGTGCCTTCTGTTTGATTTTAATTTATTTTCTTTTATTCTGTTTTGTAGTGTAGTAGTGACAGGAAACGACTCAGGTGAGATCAAGTTCTACGATGAGCAGATGAAACTTGTGTACTGGGTGCACGGCTTCCGCGTGGACAGCGTGCGAGGGATTAGCTTCAACGTAACACCCAGGAGCTACCAGATATTTGATCCAAAGTGTAAGTGGTGTAAAAAGCTAGGTACTAGAAATTTACCCAAGTCTAAGTGATGCAAACGAGTTGCCAGATGCCAGCCAGATCATAGATATGAACTGATACCCTGCAGAGAAGATGAATTTGGTTAATTGAAATTAAAACACTGTAATCACATTAAGTACGTTGAAGCTTGAAGCTCAAGTTTGCTTGGATTAACAGGCAACAAGCCCTGTCCTTGCTGGGAGAAGGTGGTGGCTGAAGTGGACCCAGAAACGGGCTTTATTCGGCAGAAACTGATGAGACAAAAGCTGCCGTCTGACGCGACCACTGGCGGCAGACCATTTGTCGTCAGGGATTTTATTGTTTGTTAGTCACCTTTTCATTGTCTTCGATTTAAAAATCTCTATGGGTGGCTTAGAAGAAGTTATTTTATATGTATTTGTTGTCCTGACAGGTACTAATGATGAAGGCGTTGGATTTGTGGACTTTGCAATAGAGAAGCTTCTCACAATTCTGGATAACAAAGTAGCTCCCGCTTTAGCGTTATCAGTTCATCCCGAGAAGTAACGACTTGTGCCATTGCTTTCTGAGATATAATTATTTTTACATTTTCCTGCTATTTGATATGCCTTTTCAGACCTTACGTGAGCATCGGTTACGCGGATGGTATAATCGAGCTGTTCAACTTCATTCAACACAGTTTGTTTAAGAGGCTGGACCTCAGAGATCACTACAAAATCGTGATACCTCCGAAAGATGACTCTATAAAGTGCAACTATGAAGTCACAGTTCCGCAGCTTTCGGTGTCTTGTCTGAAATACTCTCCTTCAGGTATAGCTTTGAAACTAGGTTAGGTACCTATTATAATGCTTATGAACTCTACAAATACTTTTAAATAATATACAACTAGGTAAGAATGAACACAAACTCGCCATTTCGCCACGTAAGTATTAACGACTGGGATATTAAACTTCGATTTGCATGTTCGCATTTAAAGTTCTGACTACGACTAGGTACGTCATTGGCCACTATGTTAACAAATCTGTAAAATAAGGCAGCGATATCGTGGTTTTGTTTCGCCAGGTCTCCATCTTGCTTGTGGACTAAACACAGGAGAACTATTATTCCTGGACCCGACGACCATGAACATAATTACGGAAATCCCGTTCAAAGACACCAGTCATGAGATACAAGAGATCAACTACAGCATGGATTCTTTGACCTTGGCTTTCGCAGTAAGATAAACGTACATCTATATTTTATCCGTTTAAAAGTCTGTTCTATCTGAAATAGCGTGTTTTATTTCAAGGACGTGGGACGTACAGTTGGTGTGTATAAATATGATTGCGAGACATTCGTTTGGACATTCATCGGAAAGCACCGAGCGCACTATAAGGATATATCTACAGTTTTCTTCGCACCCCAGAAGAACAATGGAGAGTACAAACTTGTGACTCTAGGTACGAAAAATACAATGTTGGAACACTAAATGTTAATAAGTTTGACGTGATATAACTAGATGTCGTTAGTCGATTTGAACGATTTAAACTCTTCCTGGTTTAGTTACTGTTAGGAGTCCGTTTATTAAGTTGTATTCAATCTACTGAATGGAATGCTAGCAGATACATATTAAGGTGCATGTTTTTTTTTAAACTTTGTTCCAGGACTTGATCGTATCATGGTCGAGTATGATATAAAAGAGAGTTCGGAGGAGTACCTGGAGGTATTCAGCTTGGATAGAGTGGAGCAAACAGCGGTACCGCTAGCTGGTATTGTGTGGCCAACACCGAAGGGTCTGGACCCAGAAGAGTGTAGAAGCGATTTACCTATGATTCTTGTTGCAAATAATGAGGTGAATTCAACAAAAAAAGTCGTCTCTCTTTCCAGTCTCTGCCCATGCTCCACCTGCATAGTTCACCGGGCTGTAACAGGGGCATTTTTGCTTCCCGTGGTCCACCTCAAGATAACTGGGTATACCAGGGGTTTTTATTTCTTTCCATGGTTTGTTGCTTTAGCACAAGTATAAGATTGTGAACTACGCTACAACAATGACCCTGGCGACGGTTCTGGGCCCCCGCTACGAGCATCCCGTGCGCAAGATGCAGCTGATCTCCAGGACTGAGGAGAACGAGGAGTTTCAGTATCTTCTCTTCGCGACCAAGAATATTATCGGCTTACAGAAGATGCCTCTAGACGGGAATCCTTGGAAGCACGTGGGGCTGCTAGGGCACCCTATAGAAGTAAGTTAAAAAAAAAACGCGACGACCGTGGAGATGTATCCTGTCTGGCCCTTACTGTTTTTCTTTGTTGTCTAACCTAGAACAGCTATCTATCAATGTTAAATCACGATTTAGGAAGGTTAAAAAATGATAGCTAATTAGATTGCATATACTCGTAGCGTTATTTTATGAACATAAATTCACTGTTGCTTTACTTTATTGACTTGATACGTTTATGTCCCACAACACAACCAGTTGTGCTTGTGGTTGAAGTTTGTATGAAAACCCTTCTACATGAACGAAGTTGGGTACCTACGTTACAATAATCGTTAATAAACAATGGTTTGCTTGAAGGTGCCGTATGCGTGTACCATAATAATGAATATTCATTAATTTCCATTTATTAAAGGTGGAATTAGATCATAGTTTATCTATCTTGATATTGTACCTTAGTCCAAGGATTGCCGCATAGGTACGCCTAACAGCCGTCTTAGAGCGTTGATCAATGGACTTAGCAGAACCTATCGGCTGCATAGCTGATGCCATGAATTGAGCATCTGAGTCTGGATCCGCTGAGTTCAGTTCAGTTCAGTTGATAGTTTGGGCTGAAACCCAAACCGCGCATCGTGAAGATCAATCCTTTTTTTCATAATCACTCGCTAAATTATCAAGTCGCTAAACTAACCCTGTCCTTTTCTAACATAAGGATAAAGGCTGGCAACTTGCGCACGCTGCTAAAGTTAATGAGTGATTATGAAACGAGGTTAAATGTCTAACAAGCAAGCTCTTCAGCAATTTTGCAACGACTGTCGCTACAGAAATTGTTGGACCTGTCAGAGATATTGCCTGTTCTATTTTTTATGATGGGCACAACAATGATTTTAATTAAATCCGGAGACAAGTAACAATGTCCGATACGGAAGCTAAATAACATGGCCAATACTCTTTCGGTAGATGAACACCACAGCATGTAGAAGGTGCTCTACTGAGTCCATCATGCCTGTGCGATTTACCCCTCTTCACTTGTTTATTGCTTTTTTCAGGTAACACAAATGTGTTTTCGTGAAGACTTGGGGATCCTATTCACTATTGGTGCTAAGGATAGCTCGATGAGCCAATGGGCCGCGAATTACAGGTAATCCACTCGTATCTGCTGACATTCCTAAAAAAAACATTAAGCGTCTTCAATTTCTTCTACTCTTTTTTGCCAAGCTCTAAGGCACTAACAGAGAGCTGTATAGCGTATGATCAGATTTTCATAGTCTGAAAACATTTACGCGGAATGGTTGATGCCTCTGATCTCCTCAATGAGGTGGCTCGGTTCTGAACTTCAAACAACTATTGACGGACTAGGAAACAAACGGTTTGCTGTGACCTCGTGTCACACTGTCGCGCGCCTAACTCGCCCTTGCTTCGCGTGGGGGTACGCCTCCCTCAACTACTGGTGCTACCAACCCGGACTGTGATTTGTTTGCGGATGCATGGAAAAAGCGCATGACCGTGACTCTGAAGTTGTGTGAGAGTGGTGACTAAGATTTTTTTTGAATGATATTTTTATTTTTTTGAATTATTTTTTGACCTTTTATATGTACAAATTTATTTTGTTGACACGTGCATTTAGTTATTTTTGGAATCTTTGTTAAATTTGTGTAAGTGGTTGTCTAATTGTCTAATATATTCGTATTAAATAAAATAATTAACAACGAATCACATGTTGACGTGTTCTCTTCTCAATATCTGCAATATTCAGATCAGTGGAGTCAACGACGAAGCTCGGCGGCGGCGACCTGGACCCCTACTACTGCCTCATAGAGAACGGGCGGCCGGGCTGGCTGTTTCAGGAGATACGGGACCTGTTCTATTACGTGCAGATCCTGTGTCAGGGGACCTTCTCGCCGGCGATGCGCCGCGTGCACGATCTCATACCGATCGACTCGCTGCCCGACCTCATGCGGGCGCTCGGCTTCTTTCCATCTGAATACGAGGTATTTTTTTATAAAATTAGGTTATTTTGTTGCTATCTATCCACTACCCCAAGGCTTTTTTTCACATTACACAAAGTTTCAATACGATTTTTATCAACAGCCGATGCGTTGAAAATAAAATTGGGTTCGCATATTATAAAACCAAATTATCTTTATTTCTTTCATAAAATAAGAAAGCTTCAGTTTTTGATCGTAGACTTATGTATAGTGATCATGATAGTTGAGATCTGAAATAGAACGGTATTTCTTTAGCGATCAGTTAACATGATAATAAAGTTGTACACAGCCGAAACATCGGGATAATACAATACGGACAAAGACCCGTATAAACTTTATAAATATGAAATAGCACGGCTATGTGGTAGTTTCGGTATGGCTACGACAATATTGGCACTATTGGCGTCAACGGCACCGTGGGCGTGGGCGTGGGCGTGGGCGTGGGCACAGATATTATAATAGTAGTAGCGTGGGTAAGGAACTGACGTCGTAGCTTCGGTATCGCAACAGTACCGCTACGATGCGGCTACGGTGTAGTTACGTTATGAACAGTGATCGGAGTAGGTAGAGCTACTTTATGTACTTGCCATATGATAGAATAATATGGATATGCCCCGAATCCCGGGATTCGTTTTTTAATTAGAAAAATAATAAAAAGCTATTTACGCCTTAGGGAGTAATGAAAGCATACACTTCCTATAAGTATAAGGACGGGTTTAAGGATAGTATATAAAAAAGGTAGAAACTTGTTTCATGAAACCACATTTTTACTGGTTGTTGTTGGTTGAAGTTGTACAAGAACATACCATACAAATTATTTGTTCCTCAAAAATCGAAACATGATTGAAAAGAACAAACTATTTTTTAACCGGTTTTTGACGTTGCCTTGTCAACATCAAAAACCGGTTTGACAAAAACTTTGGCAACGTGCTGATGTAAAATTTACAACGTCGCTTGTGCGCCTATGGGCTTACTAATACCATTTTTTATACTTATTGATAAAAAAAATATAATAATCGAATCCTGGAGTATTAGTCGGAATCCCGTGACATATCCATATTAACATCAATGCGGTCAATGAACCTAAATAGCTCTACCTACTCCGATCAGTGGTTATGAATGACCAAGGGGCAGCTACGTTATCTACAATATGGCTACGTCACTGCCACGGTGCGGCTACGAAGCAGCTACGGTAGTTGTGGGGTTCCTACTGTGGTCGTTCAAAGGAAACTCCTGGTTCTTGTTCGAAGTGGACTGTATTTATTTAAAACTGCTTAGTTAGTTACAAATTGTTCTATACTATTCTAGTTCAATGGATCTCGTTCTATAGATTTCGATCTGTTGATCCTTGTTCGGTAGATTCACATATCAATGAAATTGTTCCTATTTATATTAGAAAAATAGTTGTTCACTTAGACGCTAACAAAGGGGTTTTCTTCTCACACGCCGGCGAAGCCGGTGTGTGGGGGCGCAGTGTCGGGCGTTTGGCCCCTTACTGCGGTGTTCTAACCGCCCCCAGTTTCTACTGGGGGGTCATCGGGTCGGCTCGAGGGAGCCTCACGTATGGTCCTGTGTTCCTCCCTCCTCCTGGTCGCTGTCCTCGACCAGTTCTCGAGGGTAGGCCTTGCCACTGGCGGTCCGCTCGTACGTCGGCGCAAGCATTAGACGCTAACGCAACAAGCGCGTTTGACAAAATAGCTAACATTATTGTTCCGTTAGGTGCTAACGCAACAAGCGCGTTTCTATTTACAAACTATGCTATTATTTACAGACTACTTCGTCCGCCGGTTGTATGCCGTAGTGTATGCCGGTTTTATAATAAAATTAAGAATGTTTCATATAGGGACTTTAACACTTACTATACTTGTAGTAACTAGAAAAAACCTACTTTATAATGCCTGTTTACCACCAATATGTATTTTATACTTATTTACGAGGCAAATCAAACAAACACTATGTGGAACGCTACTCAACATTTGTGAAAAGTTGGAAAGAGATAGTAGTACTTATAGTAAAAGTTGGAGCTCTTCTAACCTAATGTATAAAGCTGTCATTTTCTGATGTCATGATTTTCAGTATGGCGGTTAGCCTGTCAAATAGTCAAGTGTCTATGTGAAAACTGAAATTTTCACATTTCAGTCATGCGTTCCGTCCGCACCGCGCCGCGTTATATTCCGGGATATAGGCGCGGGTCCCTACGCGGACGGCCTCAGAAATTTACCATCACTAAGTTGATTAGTTGGTAGAAATTAGATTTCAGCATTGTATTTGATTATAAAATGAGCAGGTTGAGAATCTGCTGATCGAAGCGAAGTTCAAGGTGTACCTACGCAGTCCGGTGTCGGAGCTGGACTTCGAGGAGTTCGTCCGGCTGTACCTGAGCCACCGGCCGGCGCTCGGCGACAGCTTCAAGCGGCTGCGGACCGCGTTCCGGGCCTTCGCCACCTTCCGCGACGAGACCGGCTTCATGCACCGGGACGACTTTGTCGACATGCTCGGCGAATACGGTGCGTACGCTAAGAGTTCCTACAAAGCCAAACTAGCATTTGAATCGTAATGTACCTACATTTTTTTTAAATATGTATGTACCAATTCATAAAAAAATATGATATTTAATTCCAAAACTAAGTATCATGAATGAAATCTTTTATATGTATTGTAAAACAGTTTTTTTTCACGTACCTATCGATGAAAGCACCGACTTTCGACTGATTCTGAGAGTCTTCATCCCAATAAAATTCTGGGAGTCGAAACTTAGTCAACTTCACCGATAGTACGTGGAAAATTCCCGTTTTATAACATGATTGATGATATTCGTCCATGCGCAGGAGAATGCTTTTCCCGGGAGCTTTCATGGTACTTGCTGTCGATCCTGTGGGGGCAGAGTTTCGAGGACCGCGCCGCGATGGCCGAGGATGATTTCTCGTTCCTACCAGAGGTACAATACGACCAATTTAACTACATATTACTATTAACTAGTGTACCAAGTCGTTTTTATTCGGCACCCCTCGGTAGTCCGTCGCATCGGCTACGCTCGGCTCTCTTCGTCAAAACTGGCGGTCGCCCGCGCACCGACTCACATATTTTTTTGTAATACCTATCAAGTAATTCTGTCTGTATATATTCCCTTCTGTGTTCTGTGTAATTAAATTATATCATTGTTTTAACGACCTGTGTTGTGACTGCGGAATCCCGAGTCCCCATAGGCCTCCGTTAGACTAGTATTTAATTATAGAATGTAATGTAATGTTCTAGACAAAAATATACCTAAAGTCAAAGTCGGCCATGCAGCGACGCCCAGGAAATAAGACAAGGGGATAAACATAAAGTCTTGCAAATATTTACCCAATTTTATAAGAAGCTTAATTCAAAGAAGCTTCTTGTTTTATTATTTAATACCTACATATTCACACTGTCCACACATGTTGTGTTCACTAGTTTTAGAAATTACTCCAAAAATTACCTGAATTATAAGTGTTTTGTAATTAATGTTATGTGTAGGTAAGGTATATTCCAAGTTATGAACCTAATAATAAAAAAAAATACGATTAGACTCCAAACTGAGATCCGCGATGTTCTTATGAAGTAAGGGCCTACTATTAATGATTTTTAAGCAGTTGATTAACTAAACACTGCTTTGCTTCTTTCCGATAGTCATTTGAAATTCAACAGTAGAACAACAAAATAACTATTTAAAAAATCTATAGTAAGGCCATACGTTTATAATATTTGTTTCAAACAACATAATTATACGGGCTCCTTACCTTGCTGGTATAAAGACTATAGAACTGCCCCTATATCTCCATACAGTAACGGAACCCACCGCATTGCAAACCCGGATATTTTTATATGCTATACGTCATATTTCATATTTCGCGATCAGTATCGTAGGTACCTCGTACTCGTATAACTGTTGTAGAAATTCGGAGGAGGGCGGT
This sequence comes from Perizoma flavofasciatum, assembly GCA_958496245.1. Taxonomy (NCBI): domain Eukaryota; kingdom Metazoa; phylum Arthropoda; class Insecta; order Lepidoptera; family Geometridae; genus Perizoma; species Perizoma flavofasciatum. The sequence goes on along the minus strand of OY292425.1, from coordinate 1,512,629 downwards.
TTTTCAAACTTCTGTGGATATTACAGTTCGATTTGTCTCAAATAGACGTTTCTTGATATTTTGAAATCACGGAATGTATTGTGTTTTGGTGAACAGGAGATAACATTCAGCTCGCTGGTGACGAGTATAATGGGCATTCAGGAGCTGGACGATGTGTCGGAGGAGCGCTCAGAGGAGGGCTACTCGCAGCAGACCTCTACCCTCGACTCAGATGATAAATATTATTAAAAAGATATATATTATTATCTCATTATTTTATTTATTACTGGCCTCTGCCACGACTTCGCCCGCGTGGTGATCAACCTAGAATAACAGTTACGCTGCTTTTTATACCTCTCTCAAATTTCATTTAAATCGGTTCTTTGGCGCAGGAAAAGGATGAATAAAAGGAGTGGAGAGGCCTTTGCCCAGCAGTGGGACATTGAGGGCTGAAAATAATAGTCCTGACCTCACGCTAGGATTCACTGTGTCGTGGGGGATCGCCTGTGGCAGATGTGCCTCCGGGCCAATCAGTATGCAGATATTCCTTACAAAGAAGTGTTCCATATGACATCACCCTTTCTGGGTGGTCATAAACCAACCTAAACTAGTGTCGGATCTGCCCAGGAAGGATTTTTCAGTTGTGCCAAGTTGAGTCTAACGGAACTAATATTCGGGCAAGTGTTCCGATCGTTTCGGATTCGATCCGATCCGTAGTCTACCTACGTGGTTCACCATAATACACCAGGTGTTCCACGAGTACAAAAAGGTACCAGTGGAACACCTGGTGTACTAAAGGTACAAAAGTTACCAGTGGTACACCCAGGTGTACTATGGGTAATTTAATGTGCTCGCGGAACACCCATATTATTTACTCCCACGTCGTTTCCTCTTTATTATTTCGTAATTAATCACGCAATATATCTATGACATTCATTAGATACTACATTAGTAAACACCACTATTAAAAAAAATACGTAATCGTGTGCATACTGATAGGTCTGTGAGGAATTCGCTGCCTGAGGGTATCAGGAACTCGGAATGCCGCGTGACAACAACACCCAGGACCAGCGGGGCGATCACACTAATTTCAATGGCTATCGAGATGGCGTTAACCATGGCCGGTATCATCGGATGGGATGAATCGTATCACTCTAATATGTAGACTGGATGGACAATGCGAATGAACTAAATAGGTTTCCCATTGGACATTCCGTTTTTTGGATGGATGGGCCATTCGAATGGGGAACCAGTGTCAAAATTGATTGCCATTAGTTAGTGTGATCGCCCCGCAGACCCGGAACAAATATCTACAAAACATTTGTTCCGAAACGAGTATTGAACTCGCACCTCTTGCATCGCAGCTACTCGCGAATTATTTTAATTCTTTATCTCATTGTAATAGGTCCAAATAAGATACTGCAAAGGGCATATTGTATCTTCATTAAATTTCCAAGATGATTGTTAGTGGGTTTGATTTATTACGTAAATATAAATATTCACAATACATTGAATCAGCTCTTCATTATAATCTTTTTCAATTGTTTATAATTATATTAAATATAAAATACACATTTAAATATATAACGATTTTAAATTTTAAAATCGTTGCATTTAAAATCGACACACTGACTGACTGACAATCAATTCATAGATATCAAAAAATTTTATCGGCAATGTGTTGACCAATTCCGCTATGAATGGTGACGCTGAGCCATAATTTACTGGGCAATTTCTATTCAGATAAGCGCTTATGGATGGGTTCGAGTTCCCTGAATCAGAATAAAACTTTCCAGAAAAAAAAACTGTATGTACCTTTTATAAACATTATAAAGGGTACATATGTGAAGAGATGTATAAAACTAGCGCAGCTATTGAAACAATAGCAAAACTTAAGTTTGTTGTAATTGAATTAATTATGTACCTCAATTTTACAGGTTAGTTATACCTATAAATTTAATCACTCAACTTATACTAACATCAGAAAGTTTGTGTAGTAGACCGGGATTGTCAACCCTATCATTTGAGTACTAGGACCGGGTCACACTTGGGGCGATAGAAGACAAAATTACATATCCTGCCAGTGCAGCAGAAGTAATCCTATCAAGATTGTTTTAAACACTTCTTTTCTTGACTGTAACTAATCTAGCCGACTGCACCAATGCAGCTCATTAATAGGGTTGACTATGAACTCCCAGTCTGTAGGTATTTACAATAAAACATTAAAATATTATAAAATTAAATTACAGCTAATTACCACTGTTTTTCTTCAATTTTGATTTTGAACACATCTGCCAACATTTCTCATGATTGAAGAGGTTCTAAATAAGCTTCAAAATCGATGAAAACCAGTGGAAGGTATTTCTGTACAAACATAAAATAGTCAAATTCAAGAACCCTGCACAATAATTAAGATATTCATTTGCTAAATTATCAACACATGGTTCAATTGGATTTCAACAAAAATGGTGTACAATCTCATTTATAAGTACTACATTTACTATGAGCCTTGTTAGGCTTAATAAATGCTTTGCATAAGAGGCTGTTTATTCAAGGAGCCTCAATCTGCTTTTAACCGTTTAGCCGGTGTGGTGGTACCGCTGCTTTGGGAGTTAGAATCCTCAGAAAAATGTGTTGACGTGAACTCTGTGGGCCCTTGTGAGTCACTGACAGTTGAGAAACCTGAAATAATATAAAGGTTTATTTTAGTGATAAATCTGTTTGAAAAGTTAAGTCACAACCAGACAAGCTACGCTGCACCAGCAGAACTCAACAACAGAAGAATTTGAATCAATTCTGTACAGGTGAAGTATACATAGCATTAAATAAATAAAGTGTGAGCTGAAAAGTATGGGTAGTTTGTATAATTGTTTCATTGTCTTTCATTTCATTAAGGTAAAATAAAGAGGACTTTGTGTTGGACCATAGTTGATTTTGAATAACTGTTCTTTCACATAAGCGAAAACATAAACTACATTTTAGATGAAGAAACTGTGGAATTCAAAACTTTGTTTTAGGCATAGTAGTATCATCAAAAGTTAGTATAATAAGCATTGGTAAAATAAGGTTAGCAAAGGTATATGATCATAAATAATAGAATATATGATCATATTGTGGACATATCACGTCTGTGACCTTTTGACCAGGCTTTAGCCGCCAGGCCACATGAATGCTACTCACATGTGTTTGAGTCTTCTGCCATGCCAAAGTTAGAGTTTGAAGAATCGTGTGTTTTCTTAGGAGTCAAATTATTCTCCTTATTTTCGTTTTTGGCTGCATGTTTCTTCTTTTGCTCATTTGAGGAAATGGGAACCCATTTGTATATTTTCATGGTGGTATCGCCTATCGTTACCCATTTTTTTTCCCTGTAACAAAGATAGCGATAAATTTAACACTATTTACATGCTGCCTACCGTAAAACACTTAAAATAAAATACATAATTTCATTCTATACCAATGGCGAACTTTTTCAACAGCTTGCATGACCCTTTTGATATCATCTTTCACTCGGTTCCTGGTTTCAGCGCGCACAGAGCGAGACATTTCAATTGTTTTTCTAGAGGGAATTGGAAACCTTTTAAGTTATTTTATTGAGTGAAGAGGTGGACGATTATTTATTTCAGCTTTGATTGAACGGTAAACAGAGCAGTAGGTGTAAGCAGCAGGCTGGCTAATCTAAGCTAGCTCCACAGACTACGAGATACTATTACGTACTCTACGTACGCTACCTATCAAAGATAATGTTACGCTACGTACTAGTTAGTACAAGCCACAGACTAGCAGTGTCGCCAACTGCTGCCTTTAGCTAGTATAAAAATATCTTGCGAAAAGTTGCTAGGTTGCCCAAAAAAGTTGTTAGAAGTAGCTAAAAATTTCTTAGTAACAATAAAATGGCTTATTATGACAATCATTCATGTTTACTTTGTCTTTGTGTTTGTTCTTAAAACTTTATTTCTTTTAGTAGTAGTTCTTACCTGCTACCAGCATCCGTGGAGCTAGAGCACTGGTGACCAGTAATACAGGTTTCAAAACCTTTCTCTGGCACCAGCCTCACTCAAAACTGTTTTTTTATAAATTTTATGTAAATCTATCTCTTAACTTAAGAAACCTATGTGAGAGAAATAAATTATTTTATTCCTATTATCATTATTTTACTAAATCAAACACGAGAGTATTTAAAATAAGCAGATTATTTATTATTATTAAAATGTACAATAACGAAAAAAGGTTGGTAAACTAATCAATTCAAATACATAGTTGAAGAGGGAGATGTCGATGGTTAAGGTTTAGTGTTTTTCATTCATTTCGAGTATTTTTCAATAGTACCCAATTTTTTAAGTACTTGTATACAAAATACAATAATAGCAGCATTGACGATTTTTTCTGAGGGAGTCTCTGATGCAGAGGATTGAGTTTAGGGTTATCAAACTCATTCGTCAAGACAAAGCAGACCACAGGTAGTAGTAGTATTACCGTAAGGTTTGAATGTATGAATGAGTCGGGGAATTCCTGTTCTCGGCTGCCGGCCATTCATAGATAGGGCAACTATGTTATTGGCTCTAAGATAGAGTGCCACGTTTCGTTTTTTAAGCCTGGTGACCTGAGGGTTTATGCTGAGTTTATAACATGTCAAAACGACCGTATCGACAAGATTTCTATACAAAAATTGACGAAACGGTTATCGTTTCGACAAGTTTTGAACGTATTTGTAACTCAGCATAGGCCCTCTGCTACGAACGCTCAATCAAAACTGTTCACGTAATGTAAAAAGTTGCTGGAACATGTAGCTAAAAAAAAAATAGCTAGGTGTACTAAGTTTCATAAAATTGTATCTACCTGACACCAAAAAATAGCTAAATCTAGCTATCAATTACTTAAGTTGGCATCAGTGGCACATACTAGTTACATGAGGATAGACTTTTGTTAAAATTTGTGCTCCGTTTCGTCTCGAATCGTTCGTCGTTATTTAAATTTCATAATTATGGCTTCTGGGGCTAGTTCACTAACCTACCAGTATCTGTTTGATCCACGACTTCCCCGACGACGTTAACTTATTAAAAAAACCTAGGTATAATGTATGTTTACATTATAAAGATCTACTGATTCTAATATTTCTGTAGTATTTTAAATACATCATACCTACATACATAATAAGTCACGCAATTGTTTTTTTTTTTTAATTTTCTGTCGCTAATTCTACTCCAATCTCGAATGTCAACGTTAAAATCGCGCCAAAAGTACCTATAAAATAAACGATAGAATCGATCACAGAACACAAAATACAAATTTTGTATTTTATGGAATCGATTTCCATAAATTTTCACAAAATGAGACATCTCACTCGTTACGGTTCGTGTGCACTGCAAACCAAGCCCCGCGGTTTCTCTTCACCATCCGACGAAAATCTGGGATCGCTGGGTCGGCGTCGCCTACTAGCGTTGCTTCGCGTGGCGGGGATTAATGTAGCTCTACATAACTACACAGTTGTATAGAGCTCTACACAGTTGAAACATAAAATTTATGGGCTCCGACGTGTTCAGATCAGCGTACGTGACCCACGGCAGCGTAATGTAGTTTACGCAGCTAGCTTACAATTGCTAATGTATCTTGTTCGTTTTAGAGTGATTTAAATCACTGTGACACCACGTGTCTAACTACAGTTTATTACACAGACTACTATATGTACCAGGGTACATATAGTACATATGGTCTATTACACTAAGTGTAATTCTACGTCTCAGACGTAGGACACGTCATTCCACGAGCACCGAATGGCGAGTTTATTTGCCGACAAAGTGGTTATTTTATTACGAAGATGAATGCTGAAGAATTCATTGAACTGGATTCGGTAGTACCTAATAATATATATATATACCGTCATAAATTGAAAAATTGCGAAAATACATAGACACCGCCATGGAAAATGAAGCGTGCTCGGTAATATCACAAAAAAAGCATGTTCATGTTGTTAACCCATTGTCTTCTTTTCGTATTTTTCTACTCAGTGTTCAAAAGCGATTTAAAACCTTTTTCAAAGTTACTGCTCGATTCATACCTACATTTTTATCTTCGGTGGCGAGATCGTCATTTTATCGACAACCGCGTGAAAATCGCAACAAACGTAGACGACGCGACGCGACGCACTTGGTGTGTACTAGTGGTGGGTCCTCAACACGTGTGGCACCACTTTTGTAGCTACACACTTTCTCGAAACGAGGCCTCACTCTTTTCGTTTGGGCGAGCTAGCACACCTGCACACCAACACAGTTGCACAATCGAGCTAGGCGCGAGGCACGAGCCGAGCCCCGAGGAAAGATCGTGTTGGCCCGCACAATGTGCCTCGCACATAGCACTCCACTCCATTACCCCACCACACAACACGCACAGTGCACACTATGTTCCCAAGACTTCCTCACTCAACTACATACGTTCAGAAACTGCCTCGCCTCAATTGGTACCACAGTGTGCTGGCTCAGTTGTAAAACTGAGCCCCTCGCACGACACTCGTTTTCAAACAGTGTGCTACACATGACTGGTGTGTACACCAACTTTAACGTGTGAGACATCTCAGACGTGTTCGACCGGGTGGTCTGGTGTAACAGTAGTTCTAGCTTTCTAGGAAAGTAGACAAGCCGGTAGGCGGTAGGTATGTTTGCGTAGAAAGAAACGACCACCAAACTATTTCAAAAGTTTGATGTGCTTTTCTGCCTGATGTTGATTGGACCGCTTTTCAGCCAATAATATTGTTTTTTATTTCAACTCGGTCCACTCCATTCGCCCCTTAGCACTGCCACTGGCAGCGCACTGCGCATTGACAGATATCTCCTAGTCTGTGATGACAGATAAAATTGAAACTGAAAACAGAATTTTATAACAAATTAATAAGTAGAAACAAAAAAATTATTTCATTTGGTATTCTTAGCTGTACTTTCTACAAGAAATCAAATTTTATTACCAGTAAAATGATAAATTAACAGCGCAGGTACGTTTCACTGATGTTTTTCCATAAGATTTCCGTGTGGTCGTTACGTTTCTGGATGATTTTTCAAAATTAGTAGGTTTGTTCATGAGCCAAATTTGACTTTGCAATTTATAAATTGGCGGCTGTCAGTTGTTTTTACGTCTTATTTCTAATTAATCAAGTGTATTTTGGGCATAACTATTGCTTGTGTACAAATTTTCACGCCGCTCGATCTACAGGGATGCACAGCAAATTCGTTCGATGATGCAACGAGATGATAAGGTGCAAATTATTTACATTTAGTTATACATATTGCTTTATCTATGATTTTTTTGCTTTATCTTCTTTTCATAAGTATTGAACTGTCTGTCGGGTGTTTCTTATTTTGTTAGTTGAATTTCCCTCTAGAACACACAGATTCCCTATCTCACTACAGAAGACCACAAACATAACCTCAATGGCCTTAGGGCCATGGGAAACCTACAATGGGACATTCTAAGTCGTTTATTGCATACATATGAATGGTCTAATTATAAAGAGTTATATTACTACTTATTCTTATGAATGCTAGCTGTAATTGTAATTGTGGTCTTAGTGATACTATGAGGGTGAGTAGATACAATCCACTAGATAGTCGCATAAAATAAAATTTTGTAAAAACCATTTAAAGTTTTCACTTCTGAAGCATGACTGTGTGTCAAAATCCCTATTATAATTCTTGATACTCTAGCAGCTGTGTGAATATTGTATCAGAGCACTGTTTATATTGTAAAAACAGGAATTTTCACGTACTGCACTATCGGTGAAGGCACTGACTAAGTTTCGACTCATGAGTGACTCTGCGAGTCTTCATCAAGGTGAGTGGTCGCGCTGTTCACTCACTACGTGGAAGGAGAAAGTTGAAACTTAGTCGGTGCCTTCACCGATAGTGCAGTACGTGAAAATTCCCATTTTTACAATATGAATAGTCAAGTTCACGATAGTTTTTGGAAAAAGAGCACTGTTTTTTGAAATGTAAGTTTTGTGATCACAGCTTCCAGCAATGTGTTCTATAAAAGCACTGTGTGTAGCTTCAGCACTACAATGCCTGTTATTTTTTGTTGCAGTTTTATCGTGCATGTTGTTTTACTATAGAAGTGGTACAGTGACTTATGGTTGTCATTGTCAAGGTTCAACTAACGACAAGAGTGATTTCCTTCCCCTATGGCTGCATATGTTAACCGTACCATATCCATGATGGCGGGCGATGGGCCCCACAATGTCGGAACGCTGAACAACGGTGTGCGTGTAAACATGACCAATGTGGACTCCCCACTACAGATATTTGTGAGGGCTAAGAAGAAGATCAATGACATATTTGTTGAAATTGATGATTATGTCAAGGATGCTGTCACATTTATGCATGGTAAGTAGCTATATTAACTGCATCCAAGTATTTTAAGAGGCTCTCTTTTTATACATACCTACATACTTCAACTGTTGCAGGATAGATAGAAAATTCTTTATTGAACAACTAAAAAGTACTGTACATAGACGAACTTAATGCTAGATAGCATTCTCTTCCAGCTAACCTTTGTGTTATATAGAAAAGGTAGTGCATGAATATAAGAAAATCAGTATGAGTTTTGATTGTAGTTTTCAATTTGAACTTGTAATAGATAAAACTCCAAAGTATATGCTTTAACAGTTTTTGTTTTTGACCAACTTAAAAATGGGGATTTTCTCAATTTAGCTGTACTTTTTTCAATGTTATTGTTAATTGATACTTTGCCTACCTTGACTTTATTTTATTGTACCTACTAGTTTTCTTTTGTTTACACAAAACTTCGGCCTGCCTACCTATCTGTTGCTATACCCTTAGACAGGGTTCATGTGAGATACCTACCTATAAACACCATATATGTACCTACCATGTGAAAGCAATAAATGTATTGAGTATTGAGTATTGATATTGTCAATTGTTAACCGATTTCGATAATTCTTTTGTTGTTGTAAGAGAATGATCCCGAGGTGTTTGTAGCAATCCCTCAGCAATAAAATAAAAGTTTTATTCCTGAGGGATTGCTATTTTTCCTGTAAAACTTAAAAAAAATCATCATGTTATAGAATCACAACTAGCCAAAACATTTATTGGGGAGTGATTTTACTTTTGTTTTTTATTCGAAAGTGTCATCCTGAGTGAGCAAAATAACGTAAGCATGTGAGGATCTGATGATGAGGAGTACCTATACGATAGAAACTGTTTACTTGGGACTGCAGACGATATTGCAATTTAATTATTATAAACAGACTTCAAAAAGGAGGTTCTGAATTCATCTGTATGTTTTTTTTGTGTGTATGTTATGCACTATCTTCGCCAATTATGTACCGACTTTAATAATCCTTTAATAATGGATACTAGGTAGGGTATACTTCAAGGGTGGTCCCATATACATTTTGGGTGATGAAATATCATTTCGGACTTTTTATCAATTTTCTGTTATTTGAAGTCAGTCAGTTGCATATCCATCTGTTGCTTTATGCAAAGGTGGGACATTTGCAGCATTATTTATGGTATAAATGTCTATAACATTAAATAAATTTAAAAAAATGCATTTATACCAAGAATCAAGCATTACTAAAAATAGTTTGACTAAAGCATAGGCTTTGGGGAGCTCTGTCATACATTTTGAAGTTACTTCCTTTCCATGTGTCAAATCTGCCTTTAAATCAAAACTTAGGAGTGATTCAATATATTTTAGAACCTAAATTATTTATTTATTTTTTATTTATTTATTTAGTAACTAACACGATTAAACCAATTACACTAGTTACTTAAAATTAAAAACATCATTTATATCTAATAACTTAAAATTATTGTAAAAAAAAAAAAATAAGTACATAATTAATAGCCTTAAAAATGATATAGTTAAAAATTTATTAATTAATTATTATGTTGTGTCAATATAATTTAAAACCTAAAATAGGTTTTTATTATATCCAGACACTGCTGTACCACAAGACAAACATCTATATGAAATACATATAGATGTTTAGTGGTACAGCAGTAAATATTTTATTTGAGGTCATTGTTAATAATGTTTATTGTTCACTGTTTTCAATTGTTTATAATTATATTAAATATAAAATACACATTTAAATATATAACGATTTTAAATTTTAAAATCGTTGCATTTAAAATCGACACACTGACTGACTGACAATCAATTCATAGATATCAAAAAATTTTATCGGCAATGTGTTGACCAATTCCGCTATGAATGGTGACGCTGAGCCATAATTTACTGGGCAATTTCTATTCAGATAAGCGCTTATGGATGGGTTCGAGTTCCCTGAATCAGAATAAAACTTTCCAGAAAAAAAAACTGTATGTACCTTTTATAAACATTATAAAGGGTACATATGTGAAGAGATGTATAAAACTAGCGCAGCTATTGAAACAATAGCAAAACTTAAGTTTGTTGTAATTGAATTAATTATGTACCTCAATTTTACAGGTTAGTTATACCTATAAATTTAATCACTCAACTTATACTAACATCAGAAAGTTTGTGTAGTAGACCGGGATTGTCAACCCTATCATTTGAGTACTAGGACCGGGTCACACTTGGGGCGATAGAAGACAAAATTACATATCCTGCCAGTGCAGCAGAAGTAATCCTATCAAGATTGTTTTAAACACTTCTTTTCTTGACTGTAACTAATCTAGCCGACTGCACCAATGCAGCTCATTAATAGGGTTGACTATGAACTCCCAGTCTGTAGGTATTTACAATAAAACATTAAAATATTATAAAATTAAATTACAGCTAATTACCACTGTTTTTCTTCAATTTTGATTTTGAACACATCTGCCAACATTTCTCATGATTGAAGAGGTTCTAAATAAGCTTCAAAATCGATGAAAACCAGTGGAAGGTATTTCTGTACAAACATAAAATAGTCAAATTCAAGAACCCTGCACAATAATTAAGATATTCATTTGCTAAATTATCAACACATGGTTCAATTGGATTTCAACAAAAATGGTGTACAATCTCATTTATAAGTACTACATTTACTATGAGCCTTGTTAGGCTTAATAAATGCTTTGCATAAGAGGCTGTTTATTCAAGGAGCCTCAATCTGCTTTTAACCGTTTAGCCGGTGTGGTGGTACCGCTGCTTTGGGAGTTAGAATCCTCAGAAAAATGTGTTGACGTGAACTCTGTGGGCCCTTGTGAGTCACTGACAGTTGAGAAACCTGAAATAATATAAAGGTTTATTTTAGTGATAAATCTGTTTGAAAAGTTAAGTCACAACCAGACAAGCTACGCTGCACCAGCAGAACTCAACAACAGAAGAATTTGAATCAATTCTGTACAGGTGAAGTATACATAGCATTAAATAAATAAAGTGTGAGCTGAAAAGTATGGGTAGTTTGTATAATTGTTTCATTGTCTTTCATTTCATTAAGGTAAAATAAAGAGGACTTTGTGTTGGACCATAGTTGATTTTGAATAACTGTTCTTTCACATAAGCGAAAACATAAACTACATTTTAGATGAAGAAACTGTGGAATTCAAAACTTTGTTTTAGGCATAGTAGTATCATCAAAAGTTAGTATAATAAGCATTGGTAAAATAAGGTTAGCAAAGGTATATGATCATAAATAATAGAATATATGATCATATTGTGGACATATCACGTCTGTGACCTTTTGACCAGGCTTTAGCCGCCAGGCCACATGAATGCTACTCACATGTGTTTGAGTCTTCTGCCATGCCAAAGTTAGAGTTTGAAGAATCGTGTGTTTTCTTAGGAGTCAAATTATTCTCCTTATTTTCGTTTTTGGCTGCATGTTTCTTCTTTTGCTCATTTGAGGAAATGGGAACCCATTTGTATATTTTCATGGTGGTATCGCCTATCGTTACCCATTTTTTTTCCCTGTAACAAAGATAGCGATAAATTTAACACTATTTACATGCTGCCTACCGTAAAACACTTAAAATAAAATACATAATTTCATTCTATACCAATGGCGAACTTTTTCAACAGCTTGCATGACCCTTTTGATATCATCTTTCACTCGGTTCCTGGTTTCAGCGCGCACAGAGCGAGACATTTCAATTGTTTTTCTAGAGGGAATTGGAAACCTTTTAAGTTATTTTATTGAGTGAAGAGGTGGACGATTATTTATTTCAGCTTTGATTGAACGGTAAACAGAGCAGTAGGTGTAAGCAGCAGGCTGGCTAATCTAAGCTAGCTCCACAGACTACGAGATACTATTACGTACTCTACGTACGCTACCTATCAAAGATAATGTTACGCTACGTACTAGTTAGTACAAGCCACAGACTAGCAGTGTCGCCAACTGCTGCCTTTAGCTAGTATAAAAATATCTTGCGAAAAGTTGCTAGGTTGCCCAAAAAAGTTGTTAGAAGTAGCTAAAAATTTCTTAGTAACAATAAAATGGCTTATTATGACAATCATTCATGTTTACTTTGTCTTTGTGTTTGTTCTTAAAACTTTATTTCTTTTAGTAGTAGTTCTTACCTGCTACCAGCATCCGTGGAGCTAGAGCACTGGTGACCAGTAATACAGGTTTCAAAACCTTTCTCTGGCACCAGCCTCACTCAAAACTGTTTTTTTATAAATTTTATGTAAATCTATCTCTTAACTTAAGAAACCTATGTGAGAGAAATAAATTATTTTATTCCTATTATCATTATTTTACTAAATCAAACACGAGAGTATTTAAAATAAGCAGATTATTTATTATTATTAAAATGTACAATAACGAAAAAAGGTTGGTAAACTAATCAATTCAAATACATAGTTGAAGAGGGAGATGTCGATGGTTAAGGTTTAGTGTTTTTCATTCATTTCGAGTATTTTTCAATAGTACCCAATTTTTTAAGTACTTGTATACAAAATACAATAATAGCAGCATTGACGATTTTTTCTGAGGGAGTCTCTGATGCAGAGGATTGAGTTTAGGGTTATCAAACTCATTCGTCAAGACAAAGCAGACCACAGGTAGTAGTAGTATTACCGTAAGGTTTGAATGTATGAATGAGTCGGGGAATTCCTGTTCTCGGCTGCCGGCCATTCATAGATAGGGCAACTATGTTATTGGCTCTAAGATAGAGTGCCACGTTTCGTTTTTTAAGCCTGGTGACCTGAGGGTTTATGCTGAGTTTATAACATGTCAAAACGACCGTATCGACAAGATTTCTATACAAAAATTGACGAAACGGTTATCGTTTCGACAAGTTTTGAACGTATTTGTAACTCAGCATAGGCCCTCTGCTACGAACGCTCAATCAAAACTGTTCACGTAATGTAAAAAGTTGCTGGAACATGTAGCTAAAAAAAAAATAGCTAGGTGTACTAAGTTTCATAAAATTGTATCTACCTGACACCAAAAAATAGCTAAATCTAGCTATCAATTACTTAAGTTGGCATCAGTGGCACATACTAGTTACATGAGGATAGACTTTTGTTAAAATTTGTGCTCCGTTTCGTCTCGAATCGTTCGTCGTTATTTAAATTTCATAATTATGGCTTCTGGGGCTAGTTCACTAACCTACCAGTATCTGTTTGATCCACGACTTCCCCGACGACGTTAACTTATTAAAAAAACCTAGGTATAATGTATGTTTACATTATAAAGATCTACTGATTCTAATATTTCTGTAGTATTTTAAATACATCATACCTACATACATAATAAGTCACGCAATTGTTTTTTTTTTTTAATTTTCTGTCGCTAATTCTACTCCAATCTCGAATGTCAACGTTAAAATCGCGCCAAAAGTACCTATAAAATAAACGATAGAATCGATCACAGAACACAAAATACAAATTTTGTATTTTATGGAATCGATTTCCATAAATTTTCACAAAATGAGACATCTCACTCGTTACGGTTCGTGTGCACTGCAAACCAAGCCCCGCGGTTTCTCTTCACCATCCGACGAAAATCTGGGATCGCTGGGTCGGCGTCGCCTACTAGCGTTGCTTCGCGTGGCGGGGATTAATGTAGCTCTACATAACTACACAGTTGTATAGAGCTCTACACAGTTGAAACATAAAATTTATGGGCTCCGACGTGTTCAGATCAGCGTACGTGACCCACGGCAGCGTAATGTAGTTTACGCAGCTAGCTTACAATTGCTAATGTATCTTGTTCGTTTTAGAGTGATTTAAATCACTGTGACACCACGTGTCTAACTACAGTTTATTACACAGACTACTATATGTACCAGGGTACATATAGTACATATGGTCTATTACACTAAGTGTAATTCTACGTCTCAGACGTAGGACACGTCATTCCACGAGCACCGAATGGCGAGTTTATTTGCCGACAAAGTGGTTATTTTATTACGAAGATGAATGCTGAAGAATTCATTGAACTGGATTCGGTAGTACCTAATAATATATATATATACCGTCATAAATTGAAAAATTGCGAAAATACATAGACACCGCCATGGAAAATGAAGCGTGCTCGGTAATATCACAAAAAAAGCATGTTCATGTTGTTAACCCATTGTCTTCTTTTCGTATTTTTCTACTCAGTGTTCAAAAGCGATTTAAAACCTTTTTCAAAGTTACTGCTCGATTCATACCTACATTTTTATCTTCGGTGGCGAGATCGTCATTTTATCGACAACCGCGTGAAAATCGCAACAAACGTAGACGACGCGACGCGACGCACTTGGTGTGTACTAGTGGTGGGTCCTCAACACGTGTGGCACCACTTTTGTAGCTACACACTTTCTCGAAACGAGGCCTCACTCTTTTCGTTTGGGCGAGCTAGCACACCTGCACACCAACACAGTTGCACAATCGAGCTAGGCGCGAGGCACGAGCCGAGCCCCGAGGAAAGATCGTGTTGGCCCGCACAATGTGCCTCGCACATAGCACTCCACTCCATTACCCCACCACACAACACGCACAGTGCACACTATGTTCCCAAGACTTCCTCACTCAACTACATACGTTCAGAAACTGCCTCGCCTCAATTGGTACCACAGTGTGCTGGCTCAGTTGTAAAACTGAGCCCCTCGCACGACACTCGTTTTCAAACAGTGTGCTACACATGACTGGTGTGTACACCAACTTTAACGTGTGAGACATCTCAGACGTGTTCGACCGGGTGGTCTGGTGTAACAGTAGTTCTAGCTTTCTAGGAAAGTAGACAAGCCGGTAGGCGGTAGGTATGTTTGCGTAGAAAGAAACGACCACCAAACTATTTCAAAAGTTTGATGTGCTTTTCTGCCTGATGTTGATTGGACCGCTTTTCAGCCAATAATATTGTTTTTTATTTCAACTCGGTCCACTCCATTCGCCCCTTAGCACTGCCACTGGCAGCGCACTGCGCATTGACAGATATCTCCTAGTCTGTGATGACAGATAAAATTGAAACTGAAAACAGAATTTTATAACAAATTAATAAGTAGAAACAAAAAAATTATTTCATTTGGTATTCTTAGCTGTACTTTCTACAAGAAATCAAATTTTATTACCAGTAAAATGATAAATTAACAGCGCAGGTACGTTTCACTGATGTTTTTCCATAAGATTTCCGTGTGGTCGTTACGTTTCTGGATGATTTTTCAAAATTAGTAGGTTTGTTCATGAGCCAAATTTGACTTTGCAATTTATAAATTGGCGGCTGTCAGTTGTTTTTACGTCTTATTTCTAATTAATCAAGTGTATTTTGGGCATAACTATTGCTTGTGTACAAATTTTCACGCCGCTCGATCTACAGGGATGCACAGCAAATTCGTTCGATGATGCAACGAGATGATAAGGTGCAAATTATTTACATTTAGTTATACATATTGCTTTATCTATGATTTTTTTGCTTTATCTTCTTTTCATAAGTATTGAACTGTCTGTCGGGTGTTTCTTATTTTGTTAGTTGAATTTCCCTCTAGAACACACAGATTCCCTATCTCACTACAGAAGACCACAAACATAACCTCAATGGCCTTAGGGCCATGGGAAACCTACAATGGGACATTCTAAGTCGTTTATTGCATACATATGAATGGTCTAATTATAAAGAGTTATATTACTACTTATTCTTATGAATGCTAGCTGTAATTGTAATTGTGGTCTTAGTGATACTATGAGGGTGAGTAGATACAATCCACTAGATAGTCGCATAAAATAAAATTTTGTAAAAACCATTTAAAGTTTTCACTTCTGAAGCATGACTGTGTGTCAAAATCCCTATTATAATTCTTGATACTCTAGCAGCTGTGTGAATATTGTATCAGAGCACTGTTTATATTGTAAAAACAGGAATTTTCACGTACTGCACTATCGGTGAAGGCACTGACTAAGTTTCGACTCATGAGTGACTCTGCGAGTCTTCATCAAGGTGAGTGGTCGCGCTGTTCACTCACTACGTGGAAGGAGAAAGTTGAAACTTAGTCGGTGCCTTCACCGATAGTGCAGTACGTGAAAATTCCCATTTTTACAATATGAATAGTCAAGTTCACGATAGTTTTTGGAAAAAGAGCACTGTTTTTTGAAATGTAAGTTTTGTGATCACAGCTTCCAGCAATGTGTTCTATAAAAGCACTGTGTGTAGCTTCAGCACTACAATGCCTGTTATTTTTTGTTGCAGTTTTATCGTGCATGTTGTTTTACTATAGAAGTGGTACAGTGACTTATGGTTGTCATTGTCAAGGTTCAACTAACGACAAGAGTGATTTCCTTCCCCTATGGCTGCATATGTTAACCGTACCATATCCATGATGGCGGGCGATGGGCCCCACAATGTCGGAACGCTGAACAACGGTGTGCGTGTAAACATGACCAATGTGGACTCCCCACTACAGATATTTGTGAGGGCTAAGAAGAAGATCAATGACATATTTGTTGAAATTGATGATTATGTCAAGGATGCTGTCACATTTATGCATGGTAAGTAGCTATATTAACTGCATCCAAGTATTTTAAGAGGCTCTCTTTTTATACATACCTACATACTTCAACTGTTGCAGGATAGATAGAAAATTCTTTATTGAACAACTAAAAAGTACTGTACATAGACGAACTTAATGCTAGATAGCATTCTCTTCCAGCTAACCTTTGTGTTATATAGAAAAGGTAGTGCATGAATATAAGAAAATCAGTATGAGTTTTGATTGTAGTTTTCAATTTGAACTTGTAATAGATAAAACTCCAAAGTATATGCTTTAACAGTTTTTGTTTTTGACCAACTTAAAAATGGGGATTTTCTCAATTTAGCTGTACTTTTTTCAATGTTATTGTTAATTGATACTTTGCCTACCTTGACTTTATTTTATTGTACCTACTAGTTTTCTTTTGTTTACACAAAACTTCGGCCTGCCTACCTATCTGTTGCTATACCCTTAGACAGGGTTCATGTGAGATACCTACCTATAAACACCATATATGTACCTACCATGTGAAAGCAATAAATGTATTGAGTATTGAGTATTGATATTGTCAATTGTTAACCGATTTCGATAATTCTTTTGTTGTTGTAAGAGAATGATCCCGAGGTGTTTGTAGCAATCCCTCAGCAATAAAATAAAAGTTTTATTCCTGAGGGATTGCTATTTTTCCTGTAAAACTTAAAAAAAATCATCATGTTATAGAATCACAACTAGCCAAAACATTTATTGGGGAGTGATTTTACTTTTGTTTTTTATTCGAAAGTGTCATCCTGAGTGAGCAAAATAACGTAAGCATGTGAGGATCTGATGATGAGGAGTACCTATACGATAGAAACTGTTTACTTGGGACTGCAGACGATATTGCAATTTAATTATTATAAACAGACTTCAAAAAGGAGGTTCTGAATTCATCTGTATGTTTTTTTTGTGTGTATGTTATGCACTATCTTCGCCAATTATGTACCGACTTTAATAATCCTTTAATAATGGATACTAGGTAGGGTATACTTCAAGGGTGGTCCCATATACATTTTGGGTGATGAAATATCATTTCGGACTTTTTATCAATTTTCTGTTATTTGAAGTCAGTCAGTTGCATATCCATCTGTTGCTTTATGCAAAGGTGGGACATTTGCAGCATTATTTATGGTATAAATGTCTATAACATTAAATAAATTTAAAAAAATGCATTTATACCAAGAATCAAGCATTACTAAAAATAGTTTGACTAAAGCATAGGCTTTGGGGAGCTCTGTCATACATTTTGAAGTTACTTCCTTTCCATGTGTCAAATCTGCCTTTAAATCAAAACTTAGGAGTGATTCAATATATTTTAGAACCTAAATTATTTATTTATTTTTTATTTATTTATTTAGTAACTAACACGATTAAACCAATTACACTAGTTACTTAAAATTAAAAACATCATTTATATCTAATAACTTAAAATTATTGTAAAAAAAAAAAAATAAGTACATAATTAATAGCCTTAAAAATGATATAGTTAAAAATTTATTAATTAATTATTATGTTGTGTCAATATAATTTAAAACCTAAAATAGGTTTTTATTATATCCAGACACTGCTGTACCACAAGACAAACATCTATATGAAATACATATAGATGTTTAGTGGTACAGCAGTAAATATTTTATTTGAGGTCATTGTTAATAATGTTTATTGTTCACTGTTCTTCTACTAATTGTATTGTTTGTAGGGGTTAGCACATTCCATTGTGATGTTAATTAAAAGCTAGTTGGCTGCAACATAATATATAAATATATAAAGCATTAGACTTTGCCCACAGCATTGCTTGCATGGTATTGTGGGAAAAAGTAACCTATGCTACTATTCCATACTAAAAACTAAAAAAACTTTATGTGTTAGTGTTATTTTTTTAGAGGAAGTTTTGACATTGTCATCATTAATCATAATTAAATGATTTTTTGGGCTTCTGGCTTATAATCAGCGTAAGTTCGCGCTTCCTTCGCCGTAGGTTAGAACCAAATGCTAACATTAAAATCTGTGATGAATAATAAATAAATAATGCTGGACAAACTCACACAGCATCATCTAGCCCCAAAGTAAGCAGAGCTTGTGTTATGGGAACTACATGATTGATATACTACTTATACCTCTATACATTTTTTTTTGTAAATACATACTTATTATACATAGAAAAACACCCAGACCCGAGACAAATATTTGCAGATACAAACATTTGTCCCGCGGCGGGAATCGAACCCGCAACCTTCTGCGTCTCAGGCGGGCCTTCGCCCACTGCGCCACAGAGGTTGTCAATGTGTGATATAGAAGCAAAAGCGTCTATAGGTTCCTTTGCGCTTTTGCTTTTAGCCCTCTCCGATGTTCCAACAGCTGGTAACTTCCTGAAGTCTCTTGAGAGCAAACAAGCTGTATTATACCATGCAGACCCAATATTATATGTTTACTTGTTCCCATTATAAACCATATGCTGCACTAAACCTATATAAGGTATGATGCGTAGTCTAGTACCAATGTGACTTAGTAGTCACTTTCACATACCTGTTGGTTTTCTGACGATGTTTTTTATTACCGTTTAGTGCGCATGGTAATCTTTGGATAAATCCAGAGAGGCTGACCCGAAAATCCTACAGTTTTGATATATCCAAATAGTTTAAAAAAATCCTACTAAAGGCATTTTTAGGGATTCTTATCCGATTTGATTGTACACACCAAAAGCCAGAATAAGTGATTTTGAGACCCACTGGATTGGAATTGTTCAGCGGCATCACAGTTTAGTTCCTTCTCGAGAGTAGGTTCCAAGTCCCAGCTGGGAAATCGATATAGGTTGATTTTAACCATTCACGTGATTTTCAGCCGCGTCCGGCGAGAACGGCGTCGTGTCCGCGGCGGACGTGGAGAACGTGGAGGGCTACGTGTCCAAGGTGCAGGCCATCCGGGAAGTGCTCAAGCGGGATCACATGAAAGTCGCTTTCTTTGGCAGGTATTTTAATAAAGGCCATATTTTTTAGAATGTAAAAATAAAAATAGAGGTCTGACTCTGAGGTAACAGTTTTTTTGTCTGTGCTTCTTTTATAGGAAAAGAAACATCTACAACGCCACACGTCACTAGGAGGAGCTGCACTAAGTGATGAAATACATGTCAGGAATTTTATTTATTTTATTTCTTCGGATAAGAAATCTCCCGATCTTCCGCTCCAATAACCCAAAATGTATGTCGCATCTATAAAACTAAAATATTAATTTACAGAACAAGTAACGGCAAAAGCACGGTAATCAACGCGATGTTGCATGACAAGATCCTACCATCAGGCATTGGGCATACCACCAACTGTTTTCTACAAGTCGAGGGCTCCGACACGGACGAGGCGTTTCTACGAACTGACGGCTCTGAGGAAAAGTTGAATGTGCAGGTGACAATACAATACATATAATTATATATAATGATCTATAGGATTTTCGGTTTGGGCTCTGCATTGATAGTATGTCAGTGTGTCACACAACAATGTTTTTAATATACTGACTTACTATCTATTCAGAGCCCATACCGAATGTCCTAGAGACTTGAAATTCGGAGGGTAGGTTCCTGATGATGATTCACAGTAACAATAATTTTCTTTTAGGGCTGCGGCGGAAAAATACTGTTTCAAGCTAGGGTTCGGGATAAAATAATGTTCTATTTTACACCAAATGAACATTATTAATATCTATACCAACACCATATAGAAATCTACAATTAATATGAAAGCACTGACATAACTATAACAAAATAAATACTTTCCTATCTCTGGTTATCGTATTAATGTATAACTGTTATTTCAGTCTGTGAGCCAGCTCGGGCACGCGCTGTGCGAGTCTCGCCTGAACGAGTGCACCCTCGTGCACGTGTACTGGCCGCGCGAGATGTGCGCCCTGCTGCGCGACGACGTGGTGCTGGTGGACTCGCCCGGCGTCGACGTCACGCCCAACCTCGACGAGTGGATCGACCAGTACTGCCTCGACGCGGACGTGTTCGTACTCGTCGCGAACGCAGAGTCCACGCTCATGGTCACTGTGAGTTACTACCATCATCTTCCTGATTTAGTTTTGAAGTGCGGGTAAGAATCGAACTTAGTGATTTTTTCTAGCTTCAACCCTGTCTATGCCACGCATCTTGGGGTCAGCGTCGATTTGGTTGTCTATACTTCGACTCGTAGTATTGAAGTGCGGGTAAGAATCGAACAGAGCTAAAATTTTCTAGTTTCAACTTCGGGAGTAACTGCTTCCGAGTCTGGGTGATGCCGCTTAGAGTGCCATCCTCGTTTGCTCTTATTTGCAGAGTCTCCCAGCAGCGGTCATACGTTGGTCGGTTATTCGGCTGCGGTGGTCTATTTCCCCCCCTTTTAGTGTGGGGTCAGCATCATGTTATTATGGCCTCTGACGTAAGCGGAGTGGAGTAAGGCCGTGGCCGTCGGCTTCATCTCGTGAAAACCAACGCCTGTAAATAAACGGGTGGGGCCGCAGTGTGCGACTGGAGCCTCGCGTCTCGCCGCTCCTCTAGCAAAGAGATCCAATGTACTGTCTATTTTTTCTCACAAAAGACGCCAAACTGTCGCCTAGCTAGCCGCCTACATTGCAGCAACCCAAGCCACCTTGACTTTAGCTGAAAAGTAAATCAATATGTCCTAATTTTACCAAGATCTTAAATATTAGTATGTACGTAAGTTTCGTTTTGCACTTAGGTGTTGTAATTTGATTTCAGGAAAAGAACTTCTTCCATAAAGTTTCAACGAAAATATCACAACCGAACATTTTCATTCTGAACAATCGATGGGACGCCTCGGCTTCGGAACCCGAATATCTGGACCAAGTAAGTGAAAGTTTAAAATAATATCAACAAGATAATGTCATGTTTCCGCTAAAGCTATTTGTAGAAAGTGCACTTTATGCTATTGATCCCCAACTAAACCGCCATTATTAAGGTTTTCGTTATTTTTTATTTGGTTGGGCTACAGTTTTATTACTTTTAGTATACTCTGGATACAAGTCCCCACAGTAGACGAAGAAATTAAGGATAGAGGAAGACGATACTTAGCTCGCCTCAAATACCACGCCAATCTGCTAGCAAGAATGCTAGTCTAAAATCCAAGCGACCCCAACGGGGTTGAAGACGACCAATGTCTTGGATATACTGCAATTACTGCATAAATAAAGAGAAGAAAGACTAAGAGTCAGGATCCGCCATTTATCTTCCAACCCATCCGCTTATAGTCCACCAACTGATTGCGGATTTAACAAGAACAAAAAAAAAGTATGCTTTGGAGACAAGTTAATCCTTATTGAGATACGAGCTAGAGTTCCGGATAAAATAATGAAACCCAATTCTTAAACTTGCTTGTTAGATACTTATTTCCATTCAAAAGTGTCGCGCGAGTATTCTTTTTTAAAAAGGTTAATACCTTATTCCTACTGGAAGTTTTCTCATTATTCCAGGTCCGCACACAGCACGCCAACCGCTGCGTGGATTTCCTATCTCGCGAGCTGCGAGTCTGCACGCCCAAGGAAGCCGAAGAGAGGATATTCTTCATCTCGGCCAAAGAAGCGCTTCTTACGCGAATGAAGGAAAAGGAGAAACCTGTCTCTTGTAAGTTTTGAATTTTATTTTTGTATCTTCCAGAGCGTCCTCTGTGATTCAAATGGAAACTGGATAAACTGTACCCAGTCTAGAGACTAGACATCTCATTTAGCTTTCCATATCAACACAAAAGCCATTGTTTTCTCGATAGTGTAGAGGTAGATCAGGGCGTCTTGACAAATACCTCACGCTTAGTTTTCCTTTCTCACTAACGCTTATGCATCAAGGAAAACTTGGCAGCAGTCACGTGGCATCTGAAAAGCTAATTAATTTAATTTTACATACAATCCAATCTTTCTGCAGTTCTTAACGCCAACAGAAAGTGGTATTTGTCTAGACCCCCTGATCACGCAATATTCAGTGCACGCAATTAAGTTGCTGAATGAGCGAATAAAGTAGCCGATTTATGTGCTAGAACTGACATTTAAATAATTTAATAACGTTATAAAAACGTTATTTGTAAACGTAACGTAACGTTAAACGTGAAATAGATAAAGTCTATTTATAAAATAATGTGTTTTTGACGCCAAAAAACCGTAGCACGGAACTTGCTCCATTCAGTTAAAAAAAATGTATAGTCGAAATGTTTGATTCGTCTCCACTACTGGTGATGGAAAGCTACATTTAATCCGGGTACCATGCGAGCGAGGCTGGTTTTATAATCCTGATCATATTGTTTCAGCGCCGATACTAGCCGATGGTCACCAAATCCGATACTTCGAGTTTGTTGATTTCGAACGTAAATTTGAAGAATGCATAAGCCAGTCGGCTGTGCGCACTAAATTCGCGCAACACTCCCGCCGGGGAAAGAACATAGCTGGCCTTGTTATGCAGGCATTGGAAAAGGTGTGTTATGCACTTCCTTATTGTTTGATGTTGCCGTATTTTGCTTGGCGCAGCCGGCTGCAAATCTATTTTAGGCTCAAATCAGGTTCTTTTGAGTTTTTTATCAAACAGTAACAAAATAAACATACATGCTCATATTGTATTTCCTATAATGAACATCCTTCTGATGTTCTTTGGGGCTAGATAGAGGCACGTCTAAATATTATGTTTGGCACATGCCCATGTTTTGCAATAAGTAAGCGTTAAGATTTAATTGAACAGATAGTTTTTTTAAGAGTTATATCTAAGTACTCTTTAAGAACGTAACTGCTCTAATCCGAAAAAAACATTATACTACTTGAACCCCCTTTCCTTAGGAATTGAGGTTCAACTCTCACTCAAACTATCCAAAATAGAAGAACATGCATGAGGGTGATATAGATGGGTGACGCGCCAATTGATCCACATAACAAAAAAAAAAAGTAAAAAGCTGCTATTGAAAATTAACTATTTCTGAATCGTGCAATGAAAGATTGGTCTTCATGGTCTGATATTTTTCGCACATCCTTTGCCATAATTCTAAAGTTGACGTCGGAAAAGTAATGCCGATATGTCAAACTTTACTCAATACCCGTATAGTATAATTTCGATCTTTAGATAGAAGATCGTAAACCAGGTTGTTAACTCAATACTTACTAATAAAAATACTATTTCAGGTTTACAACACATCAACTGACCAGAAATCCGCGAAGGTGGAGAAGCAACGGATCCTGCATGAACAGCTGACGTGCATTGAGGAGCAACTCACTACCATCACACGGCAAATGAAGGATAAGATAAACCGCATGGTCGAGAGTGTGGAGCACAAGGTAAACTATCTTAAGAACGAAACATTAGAACCCCCTACTTGTTTAATTCTATCCTATATAATAATGCGCCCTCTAGTGACGTATGATGACAAGATCGCGTCTCAAATTCTGAAATCTTGCGTCGGACAGAGCTGAGCGGAATAGATTCTCTGCTTATCAAGGGTCAGCTTAGGTGGTGCGGCCATCTTGTGCGTATGAATGACTCTAGGCTTCCAAAAATAGTTTTTTTCTCGGAACTTAAAGAGGGAAAGCGTAAGCCTGGGGGGCAGTTATTGCGCTATAAAGACGTCCTCAAACGCCATCTACCATCATGTGACATACCGTGTAATGGTTGGGAAGAGCTTGCACGAAGACTGTCTGACTGGCGCAGCATCGTCCACAAGGCAACTGTGCAATTCGAAACAACTCGTCTAGAACATCTTGATGCTAAGCACAAGCAACGAAAGACAAAACCTAAACCCACATACATCTATACATACAACAATTCTGGTAACTCATTGCTCGTCCTGTGACAGGACATTTAAAACGAAATTCGGTTTTGCGAGTCATATTCGTTCACATAATAGATACATTTATTTATATAATAGCAAGGTTCGCCATCGACGGATACGTCGTGGAGGACATCAAACAAGAAAGCGAATAAGTCGCGGGTGGGTCCTAGCTCATTATTATGTCGATAATCTTTTACGAGATAAGTTCAATTATTATAACACTATAAAATCATAAAACTTCAATAAGTAGCACACATCACTAAAAATCGCTTTGGGATTATTTTCGTATTGAAAAACCGAATAGAACTGACTCAAAGCTAGCGCATGGTGTGTTTATAACTCGTCAAACTTCGAACGTTCTGAAAGCTTCGCGTTTGTTCCCGTTTTCAGCGTATTAACACAACTGGCAATATTTCATATATCCCTATTGGCTCTTATGGATAGGTAAAAATCAAGTGCGTTATTCCGTCGATAGATGACGCCACCGGTCCGTAACCTAGCCGCCTGACTCTACTAGGCTAGGTCGCGCGCGAGGTATCTCCGTAAATCCACTTCTAAGTAAAATTTAACTTCACTTAGTTTATGCCTAGTTAGTTGACCTTTTGTAAATGATCCTTGTAATTTTATGATGAATAAGCCCTTTTTTACTTTGACTTTAAATTAATTATATTGGTGTGGCAGGTATCCCTAACGCTAAGCCAAGAGATCAGACGACTCTCTGCGCTTATCGACGAATACGATACGCCTTTCCGGAGCGAACGCGGCGCGCTGGAGAACTACAAGAAGGCGTTGCATCGACACGTAGAGGCCGGACTAGGATCGCGGCTCAAGAAACGACTCTCTTCCGACATTGGCAATGAGATGGATCAGGCGCAGAAAGAGATGGCAGGTTAGTGTCCACGGCAGATATAAGGACAGGACAACATATTGTAGAACCGAAAGAAGCGCATTATGGAACTATTTTGAAAGTTAAATGGTTTTCAACGATCCTCGAGTTGGTTGACGTGGTTTTACGGGATGTGGTCGCTGCATGCATGATAGTTACTTGGAGCCGATGAGTTATAGTATATAGTATATCAATGAAGCTAGCCGCGGCCTTATATAGAATACTAGCTACAGCACAAGGCTTCGCCCGCATGGTACCCACAGAAAAAGTAGCTCTTAACGTTTAGGTTTACATTTTTGAAAGCTAACCAGCTCGATGTGGGCCTGTTCCAGAGCGTGTTAGCTATGCCAACTTCTGACACAGCTAACATGCTTTACCGGTCCATAAATGGGTTGGTTAAAGAAACTATCGAGAACAAGTAAGAGAGAACGATGAAACTGACATGGGCGAAAATCGACAAAAGTTCCGAAAAAAAAAATCTAAAAGTTTAGGCGTTCATAAGAACGCATTCGATGGATCGTTTTTTCGTCGACTTACGTTGCAAAATTGGTCTCCAGTCCTTTTATTTATTAACTTTTATTAACGAGCTTATTATTATGTCCACCGTGAAGGTCCGTACTAAATAATGGATAGAACTTTAAAATCGGATGAGTAGTATATTCAAATTTCCAAACTTTAGCTCTATACGTAATTCGTGTAGATGTGTGATCGTAATTCCATTATGTGTGTGTGTGTGTGTTGCAGAGCGCATGTACAACATCCTGCCGATGCAGAAGCGCGCTGCGGCCGCCTCGTACATCGTGCCGCACCAGCAGCCGTTCGAAGTGCTCTACCGGCTCAACTGCGACAACCTCTGCGCAGACTTCCAGGAAGACCTCTCCTTTAGGTACCGTACCCTTTAATAACTATTATTACTCAATACAATAGAAAGAAACAAAGAAAAACATTTATTTAGCACGAAATAAAAAACATAAATTTTGTAAGTTAGGATGGTGGGATAAATTATGGAAAAAATATTAATAATAGGTATTAATATCTAAATAAGTTAGAATAGCCTATACTTATAAGTATAACTGAAACAGAAATGCCCCACGCATCCATCCACCTAGACAGTTCAATGTCGCACCAAAACCATGTGAAAGCAGTAAATGTATTGAATTATGTATTGTAAATGCTACCCATTATGCTGAGCTGATCCCTGCTCAGCATAATGGGTAGCATTTACAATACATAATTCAATACATTTACTGCTTTCACATGGTTACAAGGTAGTCTCATTATGGACCCTGAGTTAGTGTAAAGCAACATGGCGGCAGACTGAGTTTTTTTTTAAATATTGAAGTAGGTATTTTACGAGATAAGTCTAAGTAGGTATTTTCGGAGATAGTTGGTTTTAAGTCTAAGGTATAGTGAATTATTTAGTTATTGTATGCATTATTATTATTATGAATCAAAAAAACCTCGCCACTTTGGTTTCAATTTGTTATGATGTTTATTACGGGTATTAGCATGAGGAACTATTAGAAGCATGCTTACTTACATTGGTATTGACGTTTGCAGATTTTCTTACGGTATCACGGCCCTCATACAGCGGTTCCAAGGAAAGAATACCAACAGGATAGCGCTCAATAACCCGCCCAGATATACACCGGTATGTATTTCCCTCTTCATTGCTCTCAAACCACATCAGCAGCGTCAATGTTTAGCCATTTGAATGATGTTAGATAATGCCCACTGCGAAAATATCTTGGCAAACTGTGGGGTATCCCAAATTTAAATGAATCCTATGAGGATAATAGAATGCAATATGCTATTCTCTATAAAATTATAAATGTGAACAGTTATGGATGTTAAGATATTTGCTACCGTTATTTAGATAGATATTTGCTAAGTCATACCAAATGCTAGCATATTATTATGTCTCATATAACGGGTGTAAAAAGACACTTAACGATAACGAAAGCCACATATTCTATACATCATTCCACTCTTCATAACATAAAGGTTAGCTGGAAAAATTGCTAGTTAGCATTAAGTTCGCCTATGTTCTTGTTTTTTATCTTGTGAAATAAAGCATTTTCTATCTATCTATAATTGGAGTATTTGTTTTGGATTCGACTATACCTAGTTCACCCACTATCCACTTGTTCCGGAGATATTGAAGGAACAAGTCTGAATTTCTTTTGACTAAAAAGTTTACTTGTTATAAACAGTATGCGTAGATTTCGGCTTAGTCATGGATCTTTTTACACCTGGTTTATGTCACGTGAAGACATGTATCACTAGCTTTAGGGGGCTATGCCTAGCAGAGGACTTATGCAGGCTGATGGTGGATAGATCTTGGATTAAAGTGAACCAATTTATTGTCTGTACAACTGAAGAATTGACAAGTTTAAATAAATAAACACCCAACATACACATATATTGTCCTACTAGGCTTCCCTATATCGTGAGTATCAGGAACTAAAACGCCCAAAAGAAACATACATAGTCCTTACCACACACTTGGATTCCCTGTATCGTGGGTATCAGGAACTAAAACGCCCAAAAGAAACGTACATAGTCCTGACCACACACTTGGATTCCCTGTATCATGGGTATCAGGAACTAAAACGCCCAAAAGAAACGTACATAGTCCTGACCACACACTTGGATTCCCTGTATTATGGGTATCAGAAAATAAAAGGCCTAAAAGTAACATACATAGTCCTGGCCACACACTTGGATTCCCTGTATCGTGGGTATCAGGAACTAAAACGCCTAAAAGAAACATACATAGTCCTTACCACACACTTGGATTCCCTGTATCGTGGGTATCAGGAACTAAAACGCCTAAAAGAAACATACATAGTCCTTACCACACACTTGGATTCCCTGTATCGTGGGTATCAGGAACTAAAACGCCTAAAAGAAACATACATAGTCCTTACCACACACTTGGATTCCCTGTATCGTGGGTATCAGGAACTAAAACGCCTAAAAGAAACATACATAGTCCTTACCACACACTTGGATTCCCTGTATCGTGGGTATCAGGACCTATAACGCCCAAAAGAAACATACATAGTCCTGACCACACACTTGGATTCCCTGTATAATGGGTATCAGGAACTAAAACGCCCAAAAGAAACGTACATAGTCCTGGCCACACACTTGGATTCCCTGTATCGTGGGTATCAGGATCTAAAACGCCTAAAATAAACATACTTAGTCCTGACCCCACACTTGGATTCTGTGTCATGGGCATCAGGAACTACGAGTACCGTGGTACGACGTCACCCAGACCTGGATCAAATATCTGCATAGTTTGTATTGCCTTCGCAGATCCCGCCAACAATAAGCAACGTGCCGTCTTCGACGGAGCTCTCTCGGACAAACGGCTCGAGCAGCTTGCTGGGCGCGGGGCACAGCGTGGGCCCGCTCAGCGCCGAGGAGTGGGGCATGATCTCGAAGTTCGCGCTTGGAGCCCTCACGTCGCAGGGCACTATGGGAGGCCTACTGCTATCTGGATTGGTATGTACCAACACAACCCTCCCGTAACTAATCTGTCAGAATCTCAACAGCTTGCCTTTTTTATTGGACCTTGGAACTGCTAAACACGTTACCGATCCAAGGCTAGGCAAGGAAATTCGGTAGTTTAAATATATATAGTCGCATTTTTTTAATACATAAATAAAACAAGTAATACAACTGAGGCTCTTACTTATATATATATATATATATGAACAGTTGATTAAGCGGCATTACTGAAGCGCCTTTGAGCATCGACAGAAACTAACAACGTTCGGCTCGGGCCGCGGCACGTTCGGGCGACGCACTTTCTGACCGGCTCGCGAGGCAGCTTCGCGGTATGTTCGTCGGCGGCAGTTCGTCCGTTTGTCGCGCGTGACATTTTTTTTGGCATGAATTACCTCGTGTGTTCATAAGTTTTGAGACGAACTTATTTAATTAATTTAAAAAGAAAGTAATTCATGCAACCTTTTTTAAACTTTTAAAATTTTAAATTTCGAATGTTTTGAATCAGAAAAAATATACATTTGAATATTTGTTTCATTCTCCGTGAAAATGGCGCCAACAAAAGATTTGCGTGCGACTGTAATTTCACTGTTTCAAGCAGGAAAAAAACCAATGCAAGTTTTTAGTGAAATCCAAAGTTTGGGATGTAGTCGGAACTTTGTGTATTGTACCATAAAGAGGTACAAGGAGACCGGCTCTTTAGAAGACCGTGGAAGATGTGGCCGCCCGCGGTCTGTAAGGACGCCCGCCAACATCAAAGTAATCAGAGAGCGAATTCGTCGCAACCCTTGCCGGACTCAAAAGAAATTAGCTCTGCAGACCAACATTTCGCGAATATCGGTGAACAGGATACTTAAATATGATCTTAAACTAAAGGCCTACAGTCGAAGGAAAGTGCATTATTTAAACGAGCGTCTTCGTAAATTGCGACTGGAACGATGTCGGAACCTATTGAAGAGACACGATCCAAAAAATATCCTGTTTACCGATGAAAAGAACTTCACGGTGGAAGAAAAGTTTAACCGGCAGAACAATAAGGTTTACGCCAGAAGTTCAAAGGACGTCCAGCCATCTGTACGCAATGTCCAGCGCACTCATCATCCAGCAAGTGTGATGGTTTGGTGGGGTGTTTCCTACGAGGGGGTCACTTCGCTTCATTTTTGCCAGCAAGGCGTCAAGGTGAAGGCACAAAATTACCAAACCGACATATTGGAAGCGGTGGTTAAACCATTAAATGATACGTTATTCGCTGGAAAATACTGGGTTTTCCAACAGGACTCTGCTCCCTCCCATAAAGCTAAGACTACCCAACGTTGGCTGGAGGCCAATTTGCCAGGCTTCATTCGGAGCGAAGATTGGCCCTCGTCAAGCCCTGACTTGAATCCTTTGGATTATTCTTTATGGACGGAATTGGAGCTGAGGGCATGCAGAAAGTCTCACCCAAACCTGGATTCTCTCAAGCGAGCCCTTATTAAAGAATCGAAACGGATTCCCATTGAAAAGATTCGTGCCGCCATAGATGAATGGCGCACGCGTTTGAAGGCCTGCATTGAATGCAAAGGCGGCCATTTTGAACGATTTATTTTTAAATACAGATCTAGATGTCAGTAGTTTTAATTTTAATATCCAATAAATGAATACTCAACTTAGCTCCAAAAATATTTTAGTTTTACTGTGTCTCAAGACTTATGAACACACGAGGTATATAGAGCGACAAGCGATCCAGCTCAAGCCGGTTATGGCTCGCCCCGCAGCGGGTTCGAGGGTCTGCCGCGCGTTGGGAGTCCTACTGACCGAGACACGTATAAACGCATCAGTTGTTTCCAGCTCCTGAAGACGGTCGGGTGGCGCATAGTGGCGGTGACGGGCGTGGTGTACGGCGCGCTGTACGCGTACGAGCGGCTCACGTGGACCGCGAAGGCGCAGGAGCGCGTCTTCAAGCGGCAGTACGTGAACCACGCCAGCAAGAAACTGCGACTCATCGTGGACCTCACCTCCGCCAACTGCAGCCACCAAGTACAGCAGTGAGTACCTATACAACACAAACTCAATAGCTCGCAAGGAACGATTAGACAGAAAAAAAACAAACACTTCCGACTGTATTCCCCATGATGTACATCCTCAGATATGTACTCGGTGAGTAAATCTTTGAGGATATCAAGTAGGGGGTAGTCAGAGGCACGCCCAAATATTGCAAATACAAACATTTATTTGCGCATATGCGCCTTTTTATTGTACTTTGATGTAAACTAACATACTGCAAATAAGCGGTAACCTACAGATAAGGTAAGATAAGTTCATATTTAGTCATTAACTATTACTATTTAACTATTTGGGCTAACTATATAAAAATATTATAATTTTTCATGTAAAATATGTTTATGCCAAACTTAAAATATGCATGCCGTGTTCATCTGTAATTGGAATTACATGTAAATTAGATCTTAAATCTAGTCTCATGTACCTGTAATTTTCACTGGCATCCATATGGATCTGTGTGTTGAGAAATCATGAGGCGTAAAAAGGGTGCACGCGGCTTAGGTACGAAGATGAGCCTTGAGATGGATGTGTGGAGTTCCAAGAATGGGCAAGATAAGAAATGAATATAGCAGGGGAAGTCTGAGGCAGTGACGGCAATGTTAAGGAGTAATAGGTTAGTGTGGTATGAGCATGTTATGAGGGAGGAAGAAAGTCATATTACGAGAAGAGCGTTCGATATGAATATGAATGAAAAACTTTATTGTACACCTTAAATAACATAATAAAATCTTATTCTAAAGAACGTACAATTGGCGGTCTTATCAATCTCTTCCAGACAACTTTTGGATGGAGAGGATAATAAGAGATTATGAGGGTGGCGAGGGTGTGTAGATAGAATAATAATAAAAGAATATTAACTACACCATACATATGTAGCTCTCTTAAATACTCTATATAAGAGTAGGGGTGGATCTAAGAAAAGATGGATGGATTGCGTGCAGGACTCTCGAAGATATCTTCACTGAGTGTGTATCTAACGATGTTCATAATGCGGAATATAGATTAAAATAATAGTATGTTTCCCAGGGAGCTGTCAACGATGTTCGCTCGTCTCTGCCGGCTGATAGACGAGGCGACCACGGAGATGGACTCTGAGCTGTGCGAGGTCCGGGAAGCCATCAAGATGCTGGACTCCGCGTCCACCTCCGCCAAGAAGCTGCGCAACAAGGCCAACTACCTCAGCCACGAGCTGGAGCTCTTCGAGGATGCCTTCCTCAAACACAACTAGTCACTAGTCTAGCGGTGAGTGGCACACTACTCATTTATTGCTTCTCACTCACCAACAACTATTATGACGACCTCTGTGGCGCAGTGAGTGAAGGACCGCTTGACACGCAGAAGGTTGTGGGTTCGATTCCCGCCGCGGGACAAATGTTTGTATGATCTACAAAGATTTGTCTCGGGTCTGGGTGTTTTCTATGTAAAATATGTATGTATTTAAAAAAATATATATGTAAGTTGAATATCAGTCATGTAGTTTCCATAATACAAGCTCTGCTTAGTTTGGGGCTAGATGATGCTGTGTGAAAAATGTCCAGCATTATTTATTTATTTGTATAACTAAACAGGATATTACTAAACCTGGTTTGTTTAGTGTTGTATATTGAGTCTGTGGTTGTTCACAATCTATGGAACAGGTCTGGCTCTAGAGCTCTATGGTTTTGATCTCTAGAACTGTGGTGGTGTGGCCTATTGAGTTTAGTACAAAAATATGTATAAACTAACAGTTTTCTAAAGTTACATATGTATTCATTAATTATCATATAAACCAATAGATCAAACCAGAGTTAGTAATCTTCTGTTTTAGCGATTAGCGATGTAACACTAGTAGAAAAGACAAATAATATAAGGATCGACATGAGCTATCGAAATGTCGCGTGATCACATTGCGAGTGGTTCACACCTGGCGAAACACCCTTAATTAACGGAACTTTTTACCCGCGGCGTCAGGAGCCTGTATATGCGTTTGACGTAAGAGGTTTTCTGTTGTTTTTTTTGTCGGTTACCATTTATCTCCGAAACGGCTTGTACGATCGAAATGCGGTTTTTGCTATCGATTTGTATGACTTCAAGGATGGTTCTTAGATAGGTGGAGGTTTATCTCCACAAGTCACATAAAATATACTTTATTTTTTCATGTGAACGATATTTACACTAAGAATTTAAAAAAAAACCAGAAATTCCATTTTAGAATGAGTGGTGCAATAGGTGGCCTCATCACTGAAAGCGATCTCTTCTTGGCGATCTTTAGTTGGGATAGATTCTAGACCATTGTTTTGCCCATCCACAGCAACAGCAGATTGCTTTAGTTCTAGCGTATAGATCTTGATGTGCAGATATACATCAAGAACTATTAGAAAGAGATAAGGAAATTGTACATGATACAATATGATGATTTGTAAATACTATGGATTTTGTTTCAGTTGAAGGTACAAGTGCAATATATACAAACAGTACCGCCGGCCGGTCGTCCAGTGCGTAGCGTGCGCCCGCCGGGGACCGATACTTGGAACAGTTCACCCGCTTGTAGCCGCGATCCTCGCACTGACAACTAGGGATTCCACCAAGACGCTCTGGTCAGTACATTGTAATTTGTTGAAACGCCGCTACGAATCAAATAATTACCTGTTTTCTAGCCTTTTCTTGGGTATTTCGAAATGTCAAATTGTTGTATCTCTCGCTGTCTATACTTCGGAAAGCACGTTTAGCAGTCTGTCAGCTATAGTGGTTAAGCCACGTCAGAAACGGGCGGTCTATAAATATTGACCATTAACTCATACACACCTACAGGTAGCGATTCAAGTCTAGAGTAAAGGTGGTTAAAGAAAGTGGCTGAAAAAAATCTGTTTGTCGCGTAATCTGTGCGCTTGTTTCCCGGCTAAAGAAACAAGGTCAATAGTTTGCCCGACCCAGCTGTGACAGAGCAATATTCAGTAGGTATTACATCTGGTTTAAAGCCAGGAAGCAGTGGAGGAATAGTTGGATATTTATTTATTTCAGTGCTGTGTGTATGTTGTTATTTTTAGTTCTAATTAGAATGAGATTACCGAGAGGTTGATTCGCGTCCTAGCAGGCAGTCAATGTGGATGTTCTGAAATTATGCCAACCGACTAACTTTTCAAAATTATTTCGGATTTGTTTCTATTCACTTGCGCTGAAAATATAGCAAGACAGAAAATTACAAAAACATTGTTGGTTAAGTAAGTTGCAGTTTTCTGTGATACATAGCTAGTTTCGTTTGGTTTCTTGTGCTTCAATACTTTTAATCTTCATGTTGACTGGCTGATAGTTGATAACAATGATAGATATCGCTGACCACTAGTAAATCAAGGATACATCTATCTGTGTTCGACGCTGATTTGTGCTGGTTCATACGGTAAACACAAAAATTCCTAAGTTTATCTGCCAAAAGTTACTTTGGTTAGACTGAACAGCTGGTATGAGCTCCAAAACCAGGACGTTGTTTACCAAATGACTCCTCAAATAAGTGTGTGGTTTTTGTGTACAGTTGAACGATTTATAACTCTATCTGTAAATTATTACTTTTGTTGTTGTTTTGAAAGTTATTTATCACTTGTACATGTTTTATTTAAAATGAAATCAAGTGTATGGCCACAACTTAAAACTATGTTATGACACACATTTAATTTATTTTAGGTTTCTATGGTT
Organism: Perizoma flavofasciatum; assembly: GCA_958496245.1. NCBI lineage: Eukaryota > Metazoa > Arthropoda > Insecta > Lepidoptera > Geometridae > Perizoma > Perizoma flavofasciatum. The sequence goes on along the minus strand of OY292425.1, from coordinate 1,477,851 downwards.
TCTCGTTTTTATTGTTTTCCATTTGCCTTCTGTTTTGAACATATAGGTGCTACGAAATGGATGTAGGTAAAATACACGAAAAAAATGTCGTCAGCATTGTTGACAAAACTTTGTTTAATAAATTGTATTGTATGAAATGTTAATTCTTTAAAATTTAGACAAATGTATTATAATATGAGAATTATCATGTAAACCTGTGTGAATTGCATTGTTACATTTTACGCTTTATTCTTAATTTACGCTTGGGCTCTGTCTGCTATGAGGATTTTCTAAAATCTCGCTAGATCCAGCCCCATCTCAGATTAAGTTACCAATGCTTATCCATAATATTGATCAAGTAATCTGATCAAACTGTGATATTGGACTAGTTTTGAAAAAAAAAATTGAGATACATAGAGCTGAAAATCATACAAATTCAGAACTCAATATTACGAGTACTTTTATGGATGACACATACTTACAGCCTTTACGTTAAATTGATATCGTAAAAAACGAAAACGCTAAGCAAATGTAAATATCACTTTGGTCTTGGCCTTGTTATATCAATTCATCATCGTCCGTTTGCAGAGCTCTTTCGTGTCGCTTTTCGTTCTTTTGACATCAATTTATCTAGAGCGTTAGCGTTTGGTGTAGTATTTACCGTAGGTACATATTTTTATAAATATAAATTGTATTGGCTGTATGTGACTATAACATACTATACTATATACATATTAACTTCCATGTGCTGCTTTTTAAATAACTTTTTGCCTTGAAAGTCACGTCTCATTTGAGCTCCAGCGGCCGAAAATGAATTGTTTTACATATAATAAATAGTGCCCAAGTTCACCAAAACAAAAACGGGTGGTTAGGTCCTAATCAAAGCTTTTTGACACATGTTTTTATAGGAATCCGTCATCATAATCAATGGTTATACGTAATCGTCCGTTTATTTTGGTGGACTCAAGCCTGAGCGTCTCAATAGATACTTTAGAAGTCGTGATATTAACAGGAACTGTATTTCCAAATGAAACCATATTTTGGATACCTACAAAGCTTACTTTTACATTCAAATTGATTGAAAAAAATCATCCATTTTAACAAAAAACAGGTCAAAATGTGGGCAGTAACATTACAAGATTATGGTTTCATCAAAGTTTTAACGTTACGAGAGTGTACGATTTTCCGTGAGCACTCTTGCTTGGACTCTACGCATGTTATTAAAATAATTTATTTATGTATAAATGTGACTGGAAGTCAATGAATTTAGCAGATTATTAGGTTACATTTTGGCCAACTTTAGTAAAATGAACTCGACATTGGGAGCCCCGCAACCATTTGATATTAGATAGTTTTTGTTGTCTCTTGTAATTAGTTATTGCATAATTAGGAGAATTTATTATGTAAATAATTAAATAAAGGATTCCTTTGTAAATATTTTTTTATTCATAGACTAAAAACTATACAGCTATACTACTTATTCTAGTTAACTAGTAATGAGATCGATTACTTAGGGACACTGATCAGTTACTGCAATGCAGATACGTGTTTAAATTTAATTAAATATGTATATTATAGAATCACTTTGTAGTGTATGTGAGTACATGCAGGAGATCTAAATTCAGCTTTTCATCCTTCAGTAGGCGTATATTGGACAGGTGCTGGAACAAATACTTTATGTTAGTAAGCCTCGTGTTATTGGAGCGATAGATGAGTACAGCCACGGTCATCAATATGTAGACCAGGCCATCCTAGGTCAGATAATCAATTGAGAAACAAAATTACCTTGAAATACACAACATAGTTATTTAAAGACTACAAATCATGAAAGATTCAGTGCACGTAATAAGCTATGGAATATTAGCAATATACGTAGTAGCAATGGGCAGGCTAGACGACCTTTGTGGAATAACTAAGTTCTCCGACCACGAACCGGTATATGGTGTATTCGGGTGCGGTATATCGTATAAATAAATAAATAATGCTGGACATTTTTCACACAGCATCATCTAGCCCCAAACTAAGCAGAGCTTGTATTATGGGAACTACATGACTGATATACTACATATTATATACTTTCTTTTTTTTTATAAATACATACATATTATACATAGAAAAACACCCAGACCTGAGACAAATATTTGCAGATCTCACAAACATTTGTCTCGTGACAGGAATCGAACCCGCAACTTTCTGCGTCTCAGGCGGACTTTCGCCCACTGCGCCACAGAGGTCGTCAGATAAATGCCTACAATAAGGTGAAATTGTCAGAACTCACCATTTTAGCATCAGCTTTGAACATCGCCTTCGCAAAAATGCCTACAGTACTACGATTCAAATTAGATACTTTGGCAACGTTCGTGTTTCCAATTTAGTACGAATATCGGCCGGACATTGGTTGCACGAATGTCCGGCCGTCCCGCGGCTTGTGACGGCTCGTCAGTCACCAGCTAGCTTCAGACTTCAGAGGCGGTAGCACATGTAAAGTATTAAAGTGTTTATTTGCATATAGAGCTGTTTACACCCCCAGCTGTCACATTTCGAATTCCAGCGATTTGAGTTTGAGCATGTATTTGATAACCATTTAGATATTTTTATAATAAATGGTTTTATATAAAAATATCTAAATGGTTTTGTAATAATATATTTTTATAATAATGATGTTGGTTCCAGCATTGAAAGCGATGATTCCGACGCTCAAATTATATTAATCATTTTAGATGCAGACTGATTAAGTACTACTATTTCTTTTTATATTAATTTGGTGTCATTAAATAACTGAACTAGTAAACAATATTTAACACTTTTATTTATTTTTATACATAATTGTTGTAACAGCTCTAGATAAATATCACTATCGAGCGGTCGTATATCCAATTATATACGAAATTTGCCGAAGCATCTAATTTAAATCGTAGTACGTACAGTAAGGTGACAAGTGTCGGTACTCACCATTTTAGCATCATCTTTCAGCATCTCCTTCGCGAATCTGACAGAAGTGCCGTCGACGACTTCCAGCCCGTAGTGTCGGCAAGCGTCGAGCGTCTCCGCCACGCTCGAGAACGCCAGCCATTGCTTTATGATCGAGCTCGGAACGGCAAGATGTTTGTTACTGTATGCGCGAGTCATCACTTTTATGGCGCGTCTGAAATCAACAGAAACACTGTGACAACAGGATACATTTGCGTTAGTTTCTTTTAGCGATTTAAGTTTGAAAATTGGCGAGTTTAGTTCGGTGAGCAGTTCGTACGTGCTACAGGGTGTCTATACCACTTTCTGTTGGCGTTAACGCCTGCGGAAAGATTGAGTGTAGGGAAATGACATAAGCTGTGGAAATATCACATGACTTCTGCCAAGATTTTCCTTGACAAATTTGCGTTAGCGTGAAAGGAAAACTAGGCGCGAAATACTTGTCTAGACCCTCATGTGAGTTAAACTTCAAGCTTAGTTTGTTCCACGAGTCACTCTGTACTAAACTCTCCTTTCCATTTGATTTCGCGTGGGAAATTACGCGGTATAAAAACTAAATTATGAATATAAAAACGATGAAAAATGTAATCTGCTATAAATAAATAAACACCCACACTAGGACCCCCAGTTTTGTATCAGGAACTGCGAATATCGTAATATCACAACTACCAGACCCTAATCCTATCCTACTAATATTATAAACGCGAAAGTTTGTGAGGATGGATGTTTGTTACTCTTTCATGCAAAAACTACTAAACGGATTTTAATGAAACTTTACTGTAACATAGCTTATACATCAGAATAACACAAAGGCTACTTTTTATCCGGGTACCACGCGGGCGAAGCCGTGGGCAGAAGCTAGTATAGCATAAATTTACCTCTGCAAGTCCGGCAGGTATTGACACAAAGCGCAGTGCGAGAGAGGGCAGAGTCGTCTCAGCAATCTGGTCACTTGCACAAAGTTACCTCTCCTGTTGTGGATGGCTATTGCCACTGCCAGTTTCAATTTTGCATTCCTGAAAACCCATAAACAGAATTATTGTCGGGAATTTTCACGTATCGTATATTATATTATAGTTTTGACAACTTCTGTGGCGCAGTGGGCGAAGGTCCGCCTGAGACGCAGATGGTTGCGGGTTCGCTGCCGGACAAATGTTTGTATAATCTGCATTATTTTGTCTCGGATCTAGGTATTTTCTATGTATAATATGTATGTATTTACAAAAAAATATATATATAAGTAGTATATCAGTCATGTAGTTCCCATAACACAAGCTCCGCTTACTTTGGGGCTAGATGATGCTGTGTGAAAAATGCCCAGCATAATTTAGTCTAGGCCCTGCTCTCGGCTTCACCCGCGTCGTACGGAAAAAATGTTTGTCTGTTTTAGTGTAGGTCACGATCTATACCTGTTTTAAATTATAACCAAATCGGTTTTCACAGTTTTTACGGAGATTATTAAACATCCAAATTTTGACATTTATAATATTACTAGCTTCTACCCACGTCTTCGCCCGCGTGGTACCCGGATAAAAAGTAGCCTATGTTATTCTGATGTCTAACCTATATTACTGTAAATTTTCATTAGAATCCGTTCAGTAGTTTTTGCGTGAAAGAGTAACAAACATCCATCCTCACAAACTTTCGCATTTATAATATTAGTAGGATAGGATTAGGGTCTGGTAGTTGTGATATTACGATATTCATAGTTCCTGATACAAAACTGGGGTTCCTTGTGTGGGTGTTTATTTATTTATAGCAGATTACATTTTTCATCGTTTTTATATTCATAATTTCGTTTTTATATCGCGTAATTTCCCACGCGAAATCAAATGGAAAGAAGAGTTTAGTACAGAGTGACTCGTGGAACAAAATCAGCTTGAAGTTGAACTCACCTGAGGGTCTAGACAAATATTTCGCGCTTAGTTTTCCTTCCACGCTAACGCAAATTTGTCAAGGAAAAACTTGGCAGAAGTCACATGATAATTTCACAGCTAATGTCATTTCCCTACACTTCAGTCTTTCCGCAGGCGTTACCGCCAACAGAAAGTGGTCCGAGATGGACAACCCATCATGGAGATTAGAGTCGTGAGTGTGTTTTTTCGCATCATGGATGAAAGAACCGACATTGTTTCGACCTATTTCGAGTTTCATCGCGGTAGTGATCGCGACGCTCTCAAACATATTTTCATGTATTTGCAAATATAGTAAAATTCTGTCAGAATTTCACGCGCACGGATTGTGTGGGAAGGTCGAAGTAACTGCTAATAACATTATGTCCCGGTTGGACCAATGGTAATAAAATGCGGATGGTCCCAAATCGAATAAGCGGAAGATCCAACTCGCGACGGGTTGGTTCATATGGCCAACTCTGGTGTCGGGAGTAATTAGACCTCCCGAAGGTTCTCCAAAACTCGTTGTGCGACATTGAGGTTATGCATGAAGCCAACGGTAAGCAACCAAGTCTCAGTGCTAATGTCATCACTAGCGACATGCCTGACAAACTAATAATAAATAATGCTGGACATTTTCACACAGCATCATCTAGCCCCAAACTAAGCAGAGCTTGTGTTATGGGAACTACATGATTTTTTTTGTAAATACATACATATTATACATAGAAAACACCCAGACCCGAGACAAATATTTTCAGATACAAACATTTGTCCCGTGGCGGGAATTGAACCCGCAACCTTCTGCGTCTCAGGCGGGCCTTCGCCCACTGCGCCACAGAGGTGGTCAAACTGGTAGGTATTTGACTTACTTTTTAAATACCACAGGCAGATTGACGAAACGTCTCAATGGATGAACGTCATCCAAATTGCACAGGATATAGAGGCACTCCATCAGCACCTGATCGCAAGCCAGCCGGTTATCCCCGTGGTCGATGTTCATGGTCGTCATGAGATCGCCCAGCTCCGTCGGAGTGAGTTGCTCATCGCCATAATCCTTCAAGTCCTTAGTGCTATCGCAGCAGCTTAGGAACCACTTCATGCATTCAAGCAAGTTCTTTTTGTGGAGGATAGGATCGAAGTCCCTCAGTGGAAGACCATGCAACCTGGTGATGAGAGTAACGAATTCACGCAAGGGTTATACAAAATATATTATGATGAGGTTGCGTCGGTGGCGAGACGGGCAGTTAGTAGTTAGTCTGCAGGTGGATATTAGTGGCAGATAAATCTTCCCTTTTTTCATTCATTGTTTTTTTCTCTCTCGATACCACTAACTGTGCAACCAGCAGTGCAACTGGCAGAAATATTGGGAACCGTTCAAACTCAGATATCATGGTAAATATCCCGTGTTTAGTTAAACATTATATTCAAAGCCATGGTTTCAAAAATTTTAAAACATTATCTAAATTTTATTCCAAAAACTATCGTGAACTTGACTATTCATATTGTAAAAACGGGAATTTTCACGTACGGTGAAGGCACCGACTAAGTTTCGACTTATTCCCGCGCCGTGCACTACGACTACGTGACGTGGAGGGAGAAAGTCGCAACCACTCACCCTGATGAAGACTCTCGGAATGAGTCGAAACTTAGTCGGTACCTTCACCGATAGTGCAGTACGTGAAAATTCATTATCTAAATCTAAATGAAAGTAGAAAAAGGCCTCACTTGTAACCATAATATACGTAGAACCTGACCATAGGTTCCAGTAAGTGTGCGCACTGTTGGAGAGACAGCCTTTGTATGGTCATGTCCTGCCTCACAGCTCTGAGGCGGTCATCTATGAAGTCATACACAACAGGTGTGGGAACATCAGTTCGTTTTGTTACTCTGAAATTTAAAGTAGTAAAGTATAAATGAATGAAATTCATATTGCAAAAACGGGAATTTTCACGTACTGCACTATCGATGAAGGCACCGACTAAGTTTCGATTCATTCCGAGTCTTCATCAGGGTGAGTGGTTGGGACTTTCTCCTTCCGCGTCGCGCCGTGCACGGCGATAGTGCAGTACGTGAAAATTCCCGTTTTTACAATATGAATGGTCAAGTTCACGATAGTTTTTGGAATAAAAATGAATGAAATTGTTGAATATAATTATCTTTTTTAGTTCTTAGTTTAGGTAGGTAGGCATCAGTGGACCTAATCCAATGTTCTCTCTGCAGGAACTTAGCAAAAACCTTGATAAACAAGTTTGCAGGCTTTAGGTCAAACAAACTATTAAGGAGCCAGATGGCCTAAACAATGAAACATGTCAGTTTCCTCACTATGTTATCTAACTCCGTTTTGATCAGATGTTAGAACCTAGAAAGCTCATCAACTTTTCAAGAGGAAATCTCCACTGGCTCATGCTGGGTTTGAACTCTAAGTTTGTACTTCAACTGATGTATGTTGGGGACGGATGTTGGGGTAGGTACCGCGAAAACCAACACACCTCATTTATTAAACCTCACCTCATATGTTGACAAACTCTGCGGCGCAGTGGGCGATAGCCCTCCTGAGACGCAGAAGGTTACGGGTTCGATTTTCGCCGCTGGACAAATATTTGTATGATCTGCAAATATTTGTCTCGGGTCTGGGTGTTTTCTACAAAAAAAAAGTATTTAAGTAGTATATCAGTCATGTTGCTCCCATAATACAAGCTCTGCTTAGTTTGGAGCTAGATGATGCTGTGTGAAAAATTTCTAGCATTATTTATTTAATAAGAGTTTGCTGAAAACCAAGATTAGACAGGCACCTGAATTAGCACAGTGCAAACTATATCTTACACAAACAATAGATAAGCCACAGTGACACGGAGTATATTGAAAGGTCTCAAATGCTGTGGCATGGCCATTTTGGAGTCAGCTGCAGGCCGGCTGTAACTCTTCACCAGCTTGGTTTCTGTTCCACATTTCTCCAGGATATGAACCATATGCTCTCGAATACGCCTATAAATAAAATTAATATTTGAACCATGGAAAAGACTCCACACTTCCTAAATTGGAAAGTGAAGCAACATGCATGCTTTGCAATGGAGGTGAATCTGAATTTTATGAGTGTGTGCAGGAGTTATAGTACATACTCTGGGTACTTATTATTTTTAAGTGGCACAGAGTCCATCTTTTGTGCCTTCTTCCATTTACTGATAATAAGCATGTAAAGCTCTGTAAAACATAATTGAATTTTATTGTTCAAGCAAGCAAAGATTTTTAATTAACTTGGACAATCTAGTGTTTGTATGTATGTTTATTTGTCTATATTTTTTATTTTTTTTACAAGGTAATGAGAAATAAGCCATTTTTATTAGTTTTGCAAAATGCAGTCATGTATGAAATGTAATGTTTGTACATACAACCCCTGCTTGGTTTCATTAAAAGTCTAGTATAAATCAAATACCTACAACTGAGTGATCTTGAGACGAGTCATTCTATTTTTAAGCTTATTAATTAAAATTTTGACACAGTGAATAATTACCTACTTTAAGAATAGAATTTGATTGGCCGGAGAGTTGAGTTGTTTCTAATGAAAAAAAAAAGGAAACCAGTCACCCTACAGATTTTTTAAGTAATTAGCCTAAAAGTAGCCTATTTGTTATTCTGTATAAGCGATATTACTGTAAAGTTTCATCAGAAATCGGTTCATAAGTTTTTGCATGAAAGAGTAACAAACATCCAAACTTTCGCGTTTATAATATAAGTAAGATAGGATTCTCATTTTTACTTACAAACAACCTTCATCCATGGGGCACATGGTGTGGCAGGAACCTTGGATTTTCTCCACATCTTGAGTCTCACCTTTTCCATTTTTCCTGATGACAAAAGTTAGAAACTTAAAACAACTTTTCACATTGAAACAAACAGTGACTTCGAAAACATCGAGAGACAAAATAGACATCCGTTGATAGTACAAATTAGTAGAGTACAAGTATTTAATAGATACTATTTAGAAAAACTAGGGCAATTTAGACTTACAAGCGACTTTTGTCCATTGCGCGATTATGCTCATGTAATACTTTAGGTTTTTCCGTTTCTTCCATAGTTTCGTCTTTGCGAGACTAGAACATGATTTTCTCTCTCTTCTCTGATTAGCTCTCTAAACGAGATTTTCTTGATTACGATTTTTTTTGGCTTTTGTTATATTCGGGGATTTGTTTTGTCTTCTTAGGTTTTTTTTTATCTGTGGTCTTGTTTTCGGCCGAGGATATTTCTTTCGGCGTAGCTACCTATATTCATGTTTTTGTCCTTTTTTTTTAACAAAAATGAATTTCATTTTCTTTCAGTTTGAATATAATCTAAAAACATAGTAATCTAAAAATAACAATCTTATTTTGTCTTCAGACTTATTTTGAAAGACATCGGATTCGAATTCGTGAAGTGCCAATCAAAAAGGACTATTTTAATGGAGCGACATGACATAAAGATACACAGATTCAAGTATTTGGAGCGTACGCAAAAGAATCGAGAAGCCGATGATAAGCTAGATGTGGTTTATTTAGATGAAACCTACTTACACGGTTCATGTTCAGTGAACAAATGCTGGCAAAATAAAGATATTGCAGGCCCATCTAAAAGTATTTTGGCAGGGCCTAGATGGATCATTGTACATGTATGCTGGTGGAGAAAATGGTTTTGTGCCAAACTGTTATTTGGTGTATAGGTCGAAGAGTACATCTGCTGACTACCACCATGATATGAATAAAGATAACTTTACAAAATGGGTTACGGAGAAGTTGATTCCCAACCTTACAAAACCTTCTCTAATTGTCATGGACAACGCCAAGTACCATTCTGTACAATTAAAAAAACCGCCTACACAAGCCGACCGTATTGCTGTTATAAAAGAATGGCTTCAATCAAACAATATCCCTTACGACGATAATTGGCGTAAATGTCAATTACTGGAAGCAGTGAAAAATCATAAGTCTGAACCTAAATATCAGATAGATGAGATTTTAAAATCACACGGCCACGAAGTCTTGAGGCTCACACCATATCATTGTATGTTAAACCCCATATAATTAATCTGGAGAATAATGAAACAAAAAGTTGCGGGTAAGTGATATAAAATCTTTAACAGAAGAAGCTTTCGCTCAAATAGGGATCGATGAATGGCGAAAATCTTGTGAACATGTAATAAAATTGAAAATCAGTTCATAAAACAAGATCGATTAATTGAGATGCAGGAGGAAAGGTTTATCATAAATACTGCGTCTTCCTCGTCTTCCTCTTCCGATGAAGACTTTTTTATGGATGTGCAGTATTTGGAACCATTTTCAAGTTCTGATTAATAAATAAACTCATGAACAGAGTAATTGGAGTTTTCATCTATATTTCGAACCCCACATTCGCCACAGTAAGATTTTCAAAAATTATCCTTGATCATTGAATAAATTTTTATATTTGCATGTATCACACACAGAATCAGCCATCAGATCCTGGTAGACCTATATACAGATACTATATCTGTGGTATAACGTACCTATTTATACTCGAATACTATATCGACGATCAAATTCGAGTATCTATGTTTATACATTTCGTGTATATAAAGAACTTTCACGTAGAGCGTACCTTTACAACTTTGCATGCTAACTGTACAATTATCGCTTGTTGTATGGAGGTTATGATGAAGTGGTTTAAAAAAAAATCTTAAATTGTTATAATAGATGGATTATCGATGCAAATCCTAGGACTACATTGAAATTGTTTCAATTTGATATATTACTTTATCAGCTCTGAATCAAAAGGGGCTCGCTGGTCGGAACATTATTTAAAACGTGAATGACTCTATCGAGTATTTCAATAATTCGAGGAATACATTAGTTATGGTACGATTTGGTGTGATTTTCAACTACCTCCGCTTTTAAACAACAGAAAGCCCCGCTAGAAGTAGATTTCTGGCGTTCAGGTTAAGATACCTACCTAGGTACATTAAAAATGCTCAAACGTTACGGACAATATTTTGAAAAAGCTATGCATTGGCACCAGTTTTATCCTCCTAGCGATGACCGAACAATTTGCATTTAAAAAAAAAAAGTTCTAATTACTCTTAAACTGTTCATCGCAACTGGTTCTGCTTGTAATATGTGGAAGTACATTGCTAGTACATTGCTATGATATTATTTTTTTACTTTGATAGTTAAGTATATGACCAGATTGAGAATACACCCGCCAGACTGATATCAGGCTGGCGGCTCACTTTATTTTTGTTATATCTTTGGTTTGGAAGTACATTTAAAAAAAAAACAGGTACATTCAGTACATTGCTCTCGTATATAATGCATGGCAATTTGTTGACTTACACCCGCCATCCTGATGCACACAACAGTTTTACCTAAAGTAAAATAACGCTTTTAATATTTTACTGCATTTTTATTACACACAATTTTTACGTTTACATTTTTTCAACTTGACAATAATTAAATGGCAACTATTTTCTCTTTGAGCTCTTTCAGCTCCTTTGCATGCATCCACTTGATACCTGTCGCCGAAGCCGAACTAGCGTTTCTTGAGACGCAACTGGAAATAAAAGTGTACGCAAATAATAACATATGAATGCATTCATCATCATTATCATCATCAGCCTATATTAGTCCACTGCTGGACATAGGCCTCCCCTAATGAGCGCCATAGCGCCCTGTCTTCAGCTTGCCGCATCCAGCATCTGGCTGCAGTCTTTCGCAGATCGTCATCCCACCTGGCCGGAGGGCGTCCTACACTACGTTTGCCGAGTCGCGGTCTCCACTCAAGAATACGTTTACCCCAGCGGTTATCGGTTCTTCGCGAAATATGACCGGCCCACTGCCACTTCAGCTTGCTAATTCGTTGAGCTATGTCGATAACTTTGGTTCTCTGACGGATGTATTCGTTACGAATCTTATCCTTCAGAGAGACTCCGAGCATAGCTCTTTCCATAGCTCGCTGAGCGACTTTGAACTGGTGGTCCAGCCCTATCGTGAGTGTCCACGTCTCAGCTCCGTAGGTCATGACGGGTAGGACGCACTGATTGAAAACTTTCGTTTTCAAGCATTGCGGTATGGATGACGAGAAGACTCCACGTAGAATGCGTATGAATGCATAATTAATCAAGAAATGCTATAACAAAATAAACTTACTCAATTTTCTTCCCAAACAGATTCTCCAGTCTAACTTTAGCGAAAATCCACGGTCCTTGGTTCTTGTGTTCCTCTTGAACGAAGCAGACCTTGGCGCACTCGTACCGGCAGAACTCTTGAAGCACGATGTCATAGGGGAAGGGGTAAATCTGCTCGATGCGACACATCGCGATTTTGTCCTCGAGTTTTTTTTCCTTGCGCAATTCGTCGATGGTAATTGCCACTTTACCTACGCAGAATATCAGCTTCTTCACGCATTCAGGCTTTTTGCTTGCTGGTCCGTTTTCTCGAATGGCTCTGCGAAAGTATGGTTGAGTCAAATTGAGCCAAGGACTAGGAGAGGGCGAGTGTTAAATTTCATTCAAAAACGAGAAGGTACACGAGTCAGGTTTTTTTCAAGAATGAGTCTTAGGACACAGATATTATAAAGTCAAAGTCAAAATTCATTTATTCAATAAAATCACAAGGACCACTTTGAAACGTCGGTTTTTATCTAGGTGCCTGTTCCTCCGCGACCAAGTATAATACAAGTATCTAGGATAAGTCAAGTTTGAGTTAAATTAAAGGAATGGGGAAAGAAGGGTAGTTAACTTTGATTCAAGGATGATTCAAGTACCTTCGAATCAAGGATGTGTAGTTTACATATTCAAGTATACAGTGAGTCAAGTGCCTATACTGTGGATCGAGTGAGAGTTAAGTTTGAATAGCATAGATTAACAAGTTTTACCTCTGAAAGCTGGTGCCAGGCAAGAAGTCCGAGAAGGGTGAGCGGTAGTAGGGGTGCTTGAGGCCGACCTTGGGTGTCATAAGGATGAGTGGCTTGCGGAACGGCATGGCCACCTGGCGCCGGATCAGATGAAAGTAGTTTGCGGGCGACGTCACGTTGGCGACTATCCAGTTGCAGGCGCGCAGCTGTTTCACTGTGAGACATTATTCACTTCAATTAAACTTTTTACGACTAGCCACCATAAATAATTATGAAATTTTACATTTTACTACGACTAACATTTTAAATAAGAGATTTTTTATTTCTGATAAAAAAGTGCCCATTGAACATCAATTTTGTGCCATGTAGATCAGATCAATAGCTATTACAACATAAGCTGAGTCGGACGCCATTTTGTAGCATTTAAGTTTCTAATTTATAAGTAGATAAGTAGTTATTATGGTGTTTGTTAGTATAAGTAACTAGAATAAGCTTACTTTAATATATTTTTTTTATTATTTTTTGTTTAAATGCTCAAATAAAGATTTCTTTCTTTCTTTCTTTCTTTCAGTGTACGCGTTTGAGTGAAATAATTTTTGTCATTGAAAATAGGCATAATATACAAAGGGTACCGTCTCAAAAACCAGTACTGCAGTATCGAGAACGTATTAAAAAGCAGATACTTGTGGTTTTTCATTATTTGCGTTGTTTGTTACTTACGCGCCATATTCTTATCATCAAGGTCAGGGATATTGTCTTCATCGTCGTCTGACGCCTGCAGGTAGCGCTCCACGCGAGCTGACGAATGCTCAGGACCCTGGACATCATACTCAATTAAAAACTTCTAAGATATAACACTAGGGTTCTTATCAGAACAGTGAGAACGGGGGTCAGGATTCATAAAATTATAGGGAGACAGCACGTTCGATAAAATAAGTCAAGTTTTGATTCGCAGATTAAAAAAGAATGATTCTGAAATGAGTCAAGGTTGAAGGAAGAGTTTAAAACTCAAGGATTGATTAAGTTTAATACAAAGACGAGTCAAGTTTGAAGTAAGATAAGGATGACTTAACTTTGATTAAACCTTGAACTGGTGATGTCGGGCCTCACAGGCCTGGCAGCACTAATTAAATGTAATTTCACCCCCTTCCCCGCGGTTTTCGGGTTTAGACGCCGTTGATAGGGATAGTCTCATTAGATTTAAAGTTTGACCGAGGCCTCTCAACATAAGTTTTTGTGTTTTATTAATAGTTAGTTATGCTAGAGTATAGCTCTAGCATAACTAACTAACTTTTCTTGTTATTCATGTACTACCTTAGGATTATTTTTCATATTACACAAAGGTTAGCTGGAAGAGAATGCTATCTAGCATTTAGTTCGCCTATGTACAATACTTTTTGTAGTGCGTAAAGTGCTAGAACAGAAAATTTCAGTACCGGGTTCTAGTGAATTTGAATTTGAAACAAGTTGCAATAGTAGGGGAATATTCGATATATGTTTCTCTGTCGATTCGAATCTTCGAATTGTAGATTAGTAAGAGATAGACAAGCCTGTCACGCCTCATGTCCCCACTTACGTTACGCAAAAACCAGTTAAGGGTTAAGCATAAGTCAAGCAAAATTTTAGCTTAAATTGACTATAGCTGCTAAAATGAGTACTCACAGCACCGTCGATCCCGTGCGGCAGCTGCACTACTATGCCGGACTGTTGCACCCACTTGCTCTCCCCGTTAGCTATGAAGGTGTCGAATACGGGCTGCGCCGTGTCGGCAAAGTCACCGTACTGCGCCTCCCACAGCGTCAGTAGGTAAGGGCTCGAGTAGGAGTAGCCAACTTCGAACCCAAGCACACCTGCGTAACAGCTCATGATTTCTTTGTACTGACAGAGTCGTCATAATCTACCTATCGAGGTCCACTGCTGGACATAGACGACGACCTCTGTGGCGCTGTCGGCGAAGGCCCGCCTGAGACGCAGAAGGTTGCGGGTTCGATTCCCGCCGCGGGACATATGTTTGTATCTGCAAATATTTGTCTCGGGTCTGGGTTTTTTCTACGTATAATATGTATGTATTTACAAAAAAATGTATTAAGTAGTATATCAGTCATGTAATTCCCATAATACAAGCTCTGCTTAGTTTGGGATTGGGGCTAGATGATGTCCAGCATTATTATATTACTAGTACAGGACCAGTAGTGCCAGATCTTCGGTTCTTTCCATCTAGTTGGTGAAAAGTTGATAATTCTAAGCGTGTAGAAGTTTAGCCTTGAAAGGCATAGGCCTCCCCTAAAGAGAGACATGACGAACGATCTTGGGCCACCTCGATTCACCGACTTCCTACAACCTGCGAGGTATCATACGCTTTTTTAATCTATTTGGTCGGAGAACGATCCGATGCGTGCGTTGCGAACCTATGCACGCTAACCTCAAGGTCCCTAGTGAACAGACGCATTCCTAGTGCGAAAAGACGCATTTGACAAAATGATTAACTCTTAAACGCTAGGACAGAAATAATGAATGTCAAATATAGGTTCAGAAAGTCAAAACATACCTACCAAACACGTTTTCGATTCAAGTATTAGTCAAGATAAATAATTTTGATTCCAGTTTCTGTCAACTTGGATCAATGATGAGTCAAGTTGCATTCAAGGATAAGTCAAGTTTGATTCACGGATAACAAAGTATGATTCTGTAATGAGTCAAGGTTGTGAAAACATACCAAACTCTGACAAGGAGCTGTTGTGCAGCGAGTAGCGCGCCTGGTCGGGGTACAGTGTGTCGAGCACGCGGTGCGTCGCGCCATCCACGCCTTGGTGATGGTACACGTGATGTCTGTACAACAACACTACTGTTAACATCGGCGCATTAGCTCAGGGGAGGCGTAGAAGTCTGTGATCGGCATTTGATTAAAAGCTATCTGTATTCTGGGTCAATGCATGGACCTAATCTGGGGCCCAATCGCAATTTTCTTAGCAGGCGACACGTCAGAAGCCCGTGCATTTGACGTAAGAGTTTGTTCGTTTGTGTTCGTTTGTTTGTCTATCTTATTATCTCCGAAACGGCTTATCCGGTTGAAATGCGGTTTTTGGCTATCATTTAACATCAAGGACAAATAAATAAATAAACACCCAACAGACACATAAATAGTCTCACTAGACCTTACACTACGATTTCCTGTACCGTGGGTATCAAAAACTATGAGTACCATAGGTAGGACTGTGATTGTTAGACTTTGGTGCCTGTGAAAAAAAGAACTTTAAAAATGTAATGGATTATAGTTAGTTAGGTACGAAGGTATGAAGACTGTAGGTACCTGTGAGCCATAGTGCCTCTCTCCACATCCTCCCCTGTGAACCGAATGTGGATCATATCGCGCAGGATCGATCCGATCCCGAGCGCCTCGCCCATCGCCCAGTCGGCTATTCCGTCCTTCACCTGAACCAGAAACACATTGCACTAGCGGAATGGTGATGGGAAATAAAACCATGACACTTATTTTGACAGGCTTACAGCCAAATAATTTAGCGCTGCTCTATATGCACTTTGAAACGGCATTGCATTTTATTACTTAAAAGTTAAAAGTTATCGCACACTTAACAGCCCGGCACCGGATCGATTTCGCCTCATCAGGAAAATTATAATGATGTAGCTTCTAATGCTGGGTTCCAATTGCAGTCGTAACCAGACAACGTCTAGTTTTCCCTTGAAAAAGTTTTGTTAGTTTTGAAAACGAAACGTCTGTAATAAAATTATATGCTATGTACTCTGTTTTGTGTTTATTATTATTTTTGTTTAACTTTTGTGTTGTTTGGGGAAGAATAAATAGATTTTCTTTTTTTCTTCTAATTGGAACCCATTCTAACTCCAATAAGAGTCATACTCAGTTTTAAGTTTATAGAAATATAAGGTATAAGGTGATAGAAATAACTACTTTAGTTTTTAAACTGTTATGTTATTTTCTATTTGGAATAAACTTTAATTTAATTTAACAATTTTATAAAGAAACGAGTTATCAACTTTTTTTTTATTAATTATGGAACCCACAAAAAAACTACAGTCAATGAAACAAAAGCAGGATAAATTAATCACAAAAATTTTAATGTTAATTATTCCACAATATTCCAAAAAAATGAACAATCTTAATTAATAATACTTAGCACATTTAAATATAGAAGTTATTAGGTAAATAGGTAGTTGCTAACCCTAATAGACGCAATAGTATCGCTTAGAACGTTTTAAGTACCTACCATTTTCTCCCTATTCTGTAGTATTCTGCCGATGCCCTTGTGCAGCTCGAAGGCCCAGGGCTCCGGAGGCGTGCAAAAGTGCTTCGAGATGGTGTTTATGGTCGTTTGACTTATTCCAGTGTCCGCAATCTGGTGGACATATAATTACTAAATATTCTCTATGAACTATGTAAGGTTTGTTACACGATTTTACGCGGTGCTACGGCTCGCTACGCAGTTCTCTATGAAACGATATGTAAGCTTTGTTACGTGATTCTGCGTGGTGCTTTGTCTCGCTACGCAGTTCTCTATGAAACGCTATGTAAGGTTTGCTACGCGATTCTGCGTGGTGTTACGACTTGCTACGCAGTTATCTATGAAACGCTATGTAAGGTTTGTTACGCGATTTTATGCGGTGTTACGACTCGCTACGCAGTTCTCTATGAAACGCTATGTTAGTTTGCTACGCGATTCTGCGTGGTGCTACGACTTGCTACGCAGTTATCTATGAAACGCTATGTAAGGTTTGTTACGCGATTTTATGCGGTGTTACGACTCGCTACGCAGTTCTCTATGAAACGCTATGTTAGTTTGCTACGCGATTCTGCGTGGTGCTACGACTCGCTACGCAGTTCTCTATGAAACGCTATGTAAGGTTTGCCACGCGTTTCTATCAACGCTATATAATGGTTCATTACACGGTGCCAAAAACGCTACGTGTAAACAAAATCATAGTTTTCAGCCCGTGTTAAAATGTACTATAAAAGGCTAATATCGAATTAAACTCAATCGCGTTGTTCGCATTTGGCAGGCATTGCGGATATGAACTGCAAATGTCTGAAAACAAGCGTAGCTTCACGTCCTGGTGATGTGGAGTTGCATAATATGCTGAGACAGGACCCATTTGGCCCACGCGTAACGGAGAAGAATAACCTTCTTTCTATGTACCTTCTGCCTGTATCCTCTCTGTACTGTGTGTGTGTCAAATAAATGTATTTTCTTTCTTTTCTTTCTTCTTTCAAATATTTGTCTCGGGTCTTGGTGTTTTCTATGTACGTATAATATGTATTTAATTACAAAACAAAATATGTATAAGTAGTATATCAGTCATGTAGTTCCCATAACACAAGCTCTGCTTACTTTGGGACTAGATGCTGCTGTGTAAAAAAAGTCCAGCATTATTTTTTATTTAAAATTATTTATTTTAAAGTAAAAACTTTACATACGAAAGTGTAGGCAGAAGCGGTAAGAGCACCTTATTAGGATCCTTAGCTTCAAAAAAGCCGGTCCAGGGCGTGTCGATCCAGTCCATGATGCTGAGCTTGGTGACCTTCTTGGCGAGCTCGAAGTGCTTGTTCAGCGTGTCCATGTACTCCTTCTCCCAGCCCTTGGTGTCCGCGTCACTGACCACCCCCTCAGACTTCAGCTGCGCGCTGTAGATTTGATCCACTGCAAGGGATTTTGATGAACGAGCGAGCGAAGCGAATAAAGATCTTCTGACTCTTGGGTATGTTTAGTAGTAACTATATTTTTTATACAATTTAAGTGGAAAACAATCATAAGGCCCACTTGTTGGTAAGCGGTTACCGTAATCTTGGACGTTTGCTACAGCAGAGGTATCACTTCCGCGTACATGCATAAAGTCTTTTCACGCCTGTTTCCCGGAGGGTTGGGCAGAAACCACGGATCACCCTTTGCTACGATTCTGGCATACCTCTTTCACTTCATT
Organism: Perizoma flavofasciatum; assembly: GCA_958496245.1. Classification (NCBI taxonomy): domain Eukaryota; kingdom Metazoa; phylum Arthropoda; class Insecta; order Lepidoptera; family Geometridae; genus Perizoma; species Perizoma flavofasciatum. The sequence goes on along the minus strand of OY292425.1, from coordinate 1,459,198 downwards.
CATCCTTCATTCTTTACACAAGCTCGTCTGTTTCTGCACTAACATCAAATCTTTTTCCACAATACACAAAGGTTATCTTCAGAATACTTTTTAGCATTATGTTCGCCTATGCTACTTCTGTTATATACAATAAAGAATTCTATCTATCTATGTTTGTTTGTCCGACTATAACTACCAAACCTTTCATTCAACCTTGATAAAATTTAATAGATGGCTAGGTTTTCTAATAAAACTTTATTTGCAGTTCAAATATGAGCTTAATTCGTAAAGGTGTTTTTAAACTATGGGGTAGTCGGGTGAAAACGGTACGGTAAGATCTCAGTTCGTAGCGAACTACTATATTGTCAGTATAATTTATATACTGACGACCACAGTGGCGCCCCTACTTGGTAACCTCACGGATCTACCTACCTACCGAGTATTGATACGATGTCAATTATTGATTTGGGTTTGAAGAATGTTTTTTTAACTCGTAGGTAGAGGTATATTTTTTATTTTTCTAAATATAAAACAGCTCACCGTTTTTATTACTAAAAACAGGATATTTACCATGATTTGTGAGTTTGAATGTTTCCCAATATTTCGGCACAGTTGCATGTACCATGTTCACGGGAGGAAATGAAGTCTTTGTGGGTTATGAATATGGCAGACAAATCGATCTACCCTCTTTATCACCCTTTTATTGCGAAAAATACCACTACCATCGGTTACACTGTCACATTCAAAATTATGTTCATAACCATGATAGTTTCAAAAGTTAGCTCACCGTCTGCCATAGAGTTGATCTTCTTGTAGATAAATGAATATAAAACACCTCACCAGTCGCCAAAGATTAAATCTTGCAAATAAAGTAATATAAAACATCTCACCAGTCGTCATAGACTTGATCTTCTTGTACATGAAGGGCTGCGTGAACATGGGCTCGTCCTCCTCGCTGTGGCCGAAGCGGCGGTAGCAGACGAGGTCGAGCACCACGTCCTTCTTGAATTTGCAGCGGTACTCGATGGCGATGCGCGCCACGTGCGACACCGCCTCCGCGTCGTCGCCGTTCACGTGCAGCACGGGCGCGTCCACGCATTTCGCCACGTCTGTTCATAAGAAACGCATTCGCCCGACCATTTTTTAGTCGACTTACGTTGCAAAATTGGTCTCTAAGAAACATTATTTTATTTTAACGGTATATATACAGCTTATGTCTACCATGAAAGTCCATTCTAAATATCAGTGGAAGAATTTTAGAAATCGGATGAGTAGTTTCGGAGATTACTCCCTACATCAAAACTTACAAACTTTACCTTTTTTACAATACTAGCTTCTGCCCAGTTACGCTGCAATAGTGTGATAATAACAATTACCTGAGCAGTATGGCGAGCTCCGAGCGAACCTCGGGTCGGTGGTGTACCCGATCTGGTTGTTGCACACGATGTGGATGGAGCCGTGCGTGGTGTAGGCGGGAAGTTGGCCGAGATGCATGGTCTCGTACACCACGCCCTGCCCGGCGAACGCCGCGTCGCCGTGCATTATTATTGCCATCACCTGATTATTACATGTTCGTGTCAACGCTGAACTCAGCAGAAAACCAACGCTTGAGCATACACACTTGGCTGATGGCTAGTACAGAGTATTAGCCGGTACTAGCCGATATCTATTATATCCCAGTACAGAGATTAGCACGGTACCTTATCGCCCTTATTATCCCCCTTTCATTGCTTTTTTATGGCATACACTGAGCTGATAGCCGATATCTATCATACCTCAGCACGGAGTTTGGCATGGTACCTTATCCCCATTTTTGTTTCCCTTCTAGTGCTGTTCTATAGCATATACTGAGCTGATGGCCGATATCTATCATACTCCAGCACGGAGTTTGGCACGGTACCTTATCTCCACAATTGTCATCCTTCCAGAGCTGTTCTATAGCATACGCTGACCTGATGGCCGATATCTATCATACCTCAGCACGGAGTTTGGCACGGTACCTTATCCCCATTATTGTCGCCCTTCCAGTGCTGCTCAGCGCGCGTTTTGCCGACGACCACCGGAGACACCACCTCCAAATGCGAGGGGTTCGCGCTCATCGACACCTTGATGTACTTGTTGGTGCGTCGGATGAAGCGGTGGATGTATGTACCGAGATGGTACTTTATGTCTCCGGAACCCTGCATGAGTTGTAAGGTTTTGAAAGGATGCGAGCCCAGATAGCTTACCATGTTTCTAATACAACTGTTCAAGAAAAATATTTGAGAAAACTCACTTGCCCGTCCATGAGAACCTATTTTGCTGGAGGTACAAAAAACATTCTACTGGAAAACAATGTTACTATCTTAATTATGCTGATTACCCTAATTCATTTCAGTTAGGGTTCGTAGGTTGAAGAAATGGTCAATCCGCTACATGGACGTTTTATGTTAGTAACTTGAACTTTGTGTTTTGGATATTTTGCACAGTTTGTAATTTAACTAAACACGCAAAAATATATTTTTGTCTCGTATTTCTCTCGAAAGAAATTCATGTTCCGTCCAATTTTGACCGTGGGTGCTTTCGCTATCATCGCATTCGCTACTCGTGGATTTATCCTGATGGTTTGCTACGATACATGATGGCTGCACTGCAGGCGCCTAGCGATGCCTTACGAGCCACTTACAATGCCACCATTTAGTAGCAAACCACCTAAAAAGACGCGAAGTTAGCTAAGCAATGTGCAATTAATGTACGCCACCAATATAAACGGAACGTGACTCCCGTATAAAAAAAAGGAAATACCCTATAATGCCACGATGTGACAGTTCATGCTGAGAATCAAAGGTCAGCCCAACTAACCGGTTCCTTAGGTTCCATGGGCTTGAACTGCGCAAAAATATCCGTTAGCTGTTTTCGGCACACGTTCACCAACATGTTCAAACGGCCTGCGAACCAACCGTCAATGTACAAAAGTAATTGAATACGCACACGAAAGAATCCTTTCACCACAGCTGTGGCCATCTATTTCCAGACCTATGTAAGGGCCAGTACACAACAAGATTGTCCCTGACCTATTACAGTGTACCAAACGAGAAACGAACGAAGCGAAACACAAAGTAATATATTTTCTGCGGTCGTTCCTCGTGCCACTGTTTCACTCATATTTTTTCCCTGAAAACTGTCAAAACTTTAACGTTTTCTCAAGAAAAAACGAGAAGACATTCTGTTACGTCTGTAATTGTAACCCGGGGTTAGTCACCCTGCGTTAGATCATTGACCACGTTATGGTATGGCCCTGAAAAGAAACTACAGTGGCCTAACCATCAAATTTAATTCAGGCAAAGATGTCAAATCCTGTTTTGCAGTTGAGGACGCTATGGCGTTGTCATATAATCGTCAATCGCAAACCGAGATTGACATGTTTACCTCAATTAAATCGCTATAAGCCTTGATGGTTAGGCCTCAAATGAAAAAACCAGTGTGTTTAAATACTTGTTTGTTCATTACAACGTCCATACCTCGATGCTGCATCGCCATAACAATGGATTCGACGCCGTTCTTTGTGCCACTGTCCACTATCTCCTCCAGCATAACGATCATACTCTCGCCACCCTCAAGGCCGAACCTCTTCTCTGCCGGCCATTTAGTAGCGAAGTATTTTTCTAAACTGCAACACCGCACCGGTCACAATAATAATTTAAGGCTTCTCAAAATGGCTAATGTAAATTACATTAAAGCTTCTCTAAATGGCAAATTCTACAATTGTCTAAACGATTAACGAAAGTCTCAATTTGATACAAATACGAGAAAGAACATTCATACATTTGTTTAATGGATTCAATGGTATAAAAATGTCAAATGAGCAAAATTTTGACTTGAGCGGTGTTGTTGGCTAGCCGACGATATGTTGCTTTACTTAGCTGATCTGTTAAAAACAACTAGGCAAGCCACGCCACGAGCGTTTCAGCTATCGATAGATAGAGAGATAAGTACGTGTTAACTGTTTCTGGCTTACTTAAGTATGTGTAATAAAATAGAATGATAGTTTGTAGGTATTATGCTGTGTAGTAAGTAATTATGTAAGTAAAATAATAATAAAGTGTTTTCATAGTATGTGGTACACCACTTACAACCCCTTGTAATCTTTCGTACAGTCCGTTCCATCCAAAGGTTGTCTGGTAGAGGCTAATTAGCGATAAGGCCGCCCATTGTACAACAATGTCAAAGTTTGCACTATTTATTTACGCTGAAATATTTGGCGTGTAATAAAGTATTTTCTACATATCTATCTATCTCTAAGAAGTAAACTAACAAGACTGCTTTCGTAAGGCGACGCATGATAAGGCGCTTTTCTTCAACAGTCTTATTCATACTGCCGGGTTTCTCCATGCGCTCCCTTATGAACTGAATGCCGTCGATGTCAAACAGGTGCATAAACTCTACGCCGATAGACCGGCAATATGTGTTCTCCAGTCGGCTGACAATTTCTCTGAACGAACGAAATAACAATATAAAATTAAAAAGCACAGTTTCTTCGGATGAATAAGTAAACTAGATAATGTTGCAGTGATGTACAGACCTCAAAGACAGTTCATGTTCTGTTCCACCGATAAATGTTCGCTCCGGTAACTCAAACATCATATCCATGTGTTTCTCACCTACAATGAAAAATCTATCAATAAGCAAGTTTCAGCTTTCTAACCTTATCCTAATGTAGGGTCAGGACATTGTATGCGACTGTTAGATGTTATGCTATATCATATTAAACTAAGTATTTCAACCAGGGTACCTCTATTCTACAAGAACCTACATAAGATAGTGCCAAGCTCTCTAGAGACCACGGAGTAGGCCAGTCCAGTTGTCTCGTGCGTCGGCGTCGCCGTAGCTGATTTCTTAATGAACTTAGCTGCGAACGTCAGGCCTAGGGGGTCGATCTTGGCAAGGAGGTGTCCTCGAGCCTAAAAGTAGTGTAACGCAGTTAAGTTAAAGACAGTGATGTCATCAATCGGTAAAAAACTCAAATGGTACCCATCGATAGGGGCATGCTACTAAAGTCATCTAGTATCAAGTAGACACCACTACGGACGCATCCAGTCATTCATTTATTTCGTGTCAATGATTCTTATTTTATTATATTTGTTACGATGAATGTGGCCACCTAAACAGCCTCATCGGTTGCCTCGATAAGCGTTCAGGGACGTATCAGTGCTAGACAGGGACATAACGCTTTCAAGACAAAACATGAACAACCGAATGCTGTCAGTAATTTGGTGGATTTGCTCAGGTATATCGAACGATGCCTGTACCAGACTTACCTGGTAACTTCTGATCAGGTTTGCCACAGCCAAATGCAGTTTAATTTTCTCCCTCTGCTTTTCTTTTTCCTTCGAGTCTTCTTTTGGTTTTGGTTCTACCAAACACAAGTATTAAGTATATATAATATTTTTCAGATAAATAGAAATACAAAGTAGTTTATTTTGCAAATAGATACATAATAAAGTTAAAAAAGCTAAATGGTAGCAAATAAAACTAGCGTCACCTTGATTCATGGCGCAATGGTCAACGCAATACCATTTAGAGGTGAAGATGCCGGTTCTAGTCCCGCTGCTGTGGAACGGAATTTACCGGAAGTACCTACATAACTAAAACCGCGCGCCCTTTCTTCTGCCAATGTGAAATGTTCAGTTCTATGCATTTTGAATTCCTGGTTAGGACTATTGTCCATGACATTATTATCATGAAAATTAAGGTTCATTCTCAAAAATCTTTTTGCTCGTCATGTTCAAGGAATGGCGGTGAAGGTTGCCCAATTTTTGTCTTCCAATATGTTTTCTCTACTGTGAGATAATAAGAGCTATAGTTTCTACTATGAATGAGCCTGAATACTAACTGACTGTCGTAGGGTTAAACTCATCAAATTCTTCAATTTGAAGCTTCGGGGCATTAAGACTGTCGTAAAAACCATCCCAAGACTGTAAATAAAATCAGGAAACTTTATCGAATAGAGCTCCGATACAAAAAATATTCAAGCAATACGTGTAGACCAGGTAGGTACACTTACAGAATCTATGGACCCTTGGGCTTTCGCCCAGTCCAAGTATTGTGCTTCAAGGAAGTTGGCATTGGATCCGCTCAGAAAAGATTCGGCTGACTCAGAGACCAATCTTTTGCATAATAACTGCCAAACAAACGAAAAGGATATTAAATTACCTAACTACAATTAACGACTTAAAATCGACATCGGGATGAAATGTTAGCAATGATGAACGGAATGGAAATCCAGCAAGATCTAGAAACATGCTAAATGCGACAAATGGGAACTAAGTGTCTGATCAGCGGACAAAATGTAGGAAGGCCGTGACTTGAAGAAACGATATCTTTGTAACGTTAACAAACGATGAATTTGTCAGGAAGTCGGTAGACGAAGATACCTCACGACCTCCATGTCCAGTGGAACCAGCAGTCTCAAAAGACTTAAAAAAAAAAAAAAAAAAAAATTAGATTCAACAAGTCTAGTGCCCGCTTGTTGGATTTCAGACCTTACACTATCACTTTTCTTGATGATAATGATGAAAAAGCCACTTAAATTAAACACTTTAGCTCACCGCTGGATGGCATGCTGGCAATGTCTTTTGGGCTACATTCAGAAGTTTCAAGGAACGGGTCAGAGACATGACTGATGGAACTGTAAAGAAAATCTTTGAGCAAAATATGCTAGGAGAGGCTAAGATGTAGCGTTTATGCTGATGCAGTACTATATATCTACTTACAAAGTTTTAGTGTAGATAGGTAGGTGAGATAGTTCAAATCATTGAATAAAATTCAGTAGATTTGGTAAGTAAAAATATAGTATAAAATCTGAAAAAATGCTAAAAAATAAAGTTCTCAAAGTTAATGATTTATGACGTAATGCAGTTTGACAGGATGATAAAAAAATATGTTGGAAAAAGAAGTTTGCATTTTATTCCGTGCCAGTAGGTAACGACGTTTCAGAAAATAACATAATTTAGCAAGCACAAGTCCGTGGGATACTCAGAAAGTTTTGAGAAACTAATAAACGAACTTCTATGGATAAAATATTTTTATTAAATTTTTTCAAATACCTCTCCACCAGCCTCTATACAAAGTTTCATGGTCTGAACCAATTTTCGAATCATTTTTTCCAGTCCGCCGCAGACACCTCTTCCACGGTCTTCTCGAACGCTGCTAGCGCGTTTTCCGGCGATGAAAACTGTATCTCTTTCAGCAGATTTTTTATTTTAGGGAATAAAAAGAAGTCACACGGTGCCAGTTCAGGACTGTAAGGTAGGTGACCCAAGACTCTGACCGGTGTGGTGTCCAGGCTGAAACTTCTGGCAGGCATTTCGTGGTATACCATTCGGCGTTGATGCTGCTTTGGTCTCGTAATGGAATTGAAACCAGTTACCCCGTCAAAGTGAAGAAACTAGCGATCAAAATTTTCCCTGCGCTTCTCGATCGCTTCACTTTCGTGGTTCGTTTTGAAACAGCCAAACTGTCAACTGACGCTTTGTTGATCGTATTGATAAATCCAGGATTCGTCACCTGTCACAATGTCGTAAACGCGCTGAGACGAGCCTGCTTCAAATTTTTTAATCATATCACGGCACCACTCCATACGGGCCTGCTTGTGAGCTTCGGTGAGGTTGTACGGCACCCAGCGCGAAACTAGCCTCCTCACGCGAAGGTGCTCGTGAAGAATCTTGTGAACGCTTCCCGAACCAATCTGCAGTGTATGTTGAATCTCTTCGTATGTAATTGGCCTGTTTTCTTGAATTAAATTTATTAATGGTATTTTTACTTTTAAAAAACCAAATTTTTCAAAATAATTACAAGTGGCCAATGCCTTATACATAAAAACTTTTTTTCGCAAAACTTTCTGAGTGGCCTGGTAATGTTTTTGGAGGGCCACCTTATACCTACCAGTATACCTACTTCACGCCCAACGGATATTTTGTTTCGATTACGATGTTTGGAAAAGATGTAGCAAATACATAAGAGAATAACATATTTTTTCCCGACTGCGCAAAGGAGGGTTATCTGGGTACTTACTACGCGAGTGAAGCCAGGGACAGTAAATAGAGGTAGGTATCTACGTAATTGCATCTGCATGACAAATCCAAGATGGCTATCCGAAACAAACAAAATGCTTTGTAAGTAGTTTAATGTACATACCTACATTGTTATTTTAATTTGAATGGCTAGTTATCCATAATTTTAGGTAGCTTACCTATCAACTCTATTGTAATCAGAATTTCAATTATTCGTATTTTAAAGTACTTGTCTACCTAGTACATCCTACTACAAATAATAGACGCGAAAGTTTGTGAGGATGAATGTTTGTTACTCTTTCACGCAATAACTATTGAACGGATTTGTATGAAATTATACAGTAATACAGCTCAAACATCAGAATAACACATAGGCTACTTTTTATCCGGGTACAACGTGTATAAAGCCGTGGGCAGAGGCTAGTAGTACATATTAAACACCGATAAATACTATTGGCACCATGGTATAATTGATTTGTCAGCATCCAGGGTGTCTAGACAAATACTTCACGCTTAGATTTCCTTTAACGCTAACGTAAATTTGTCAAGGAAAAACTTGACAGCAGTCACGTGACATCTCACAAGCAATGTCATTTCCATACAATTTAACCTTTCTGCAGGCGTTAACGCCAACAGAAAGTGGTTGTTGTCTAACAGGGCTTGTGATCTTAATATATTCTCTTAAAGTATCTAAAATTTGGTACCTTCTAATTTTCCTGGCATTTGGAGACTTTCCCAAGACGCAGCGGCTATCGATGCTCATGATAAAGAGCTTAATTACAAGTATTTTTCCATAAAACATATATATGGCCACCCTTGAAGTCAGTATACCATACCAATATAAAAAAAATCGGTTCACAATTAAATAGCGAAGATGTAGCGTAACGTACAAACCAAAAAACATACATTTGAATTGAGAATCTCCTCTTTGAAGTCGGTTAAAAACAGCTTGGAAACGTAACTTAAACGACGAAAAAACAGTAACAGCGATATATTGATTTCAAAATGCATTCCTTACATTTTAATTATGTATTTGCAAAAATTGCACGTTCAGGGTTTGGCCCTGGTCAGAAAAAGTCAAGATTTATAGTGGATTGCTGTGTTGCACCCCTTCAAATTGGCGTGATTAGTTGTACTATTAGGTCCGAATTCTTAGTCAAATAGTGGCTCCCCTAGGGGACTGTTCAGGCACTAAGTAAAAATTCAAGTGCGAATTCAACCTTTATGCACCCAGCCATAAGGCGAATGCTGAATGATGGATTTTGAGGGACTGTTCAACCTCCGACTATGAATTCAGGCTTTAGTCTCATGACATAACTGGATGTATAGGTATCTCTGATTCAACAAAAAAGTTGTCCGTATTAATTGTTATGTAGGTACAATGGCACACTGAATCGCTAACGTTATTATATTCTTTTTAGAGATGCCATCACCATCCTGAAAGGTTTTTCATAGAAAAATGAGGCATTTAAATATCCATTAGCCACTCTGCATATGGCCGTTAGTTTAAACGGTTACTAGTTTCACTGAGATGGTTATCAATTTTCTATTTTAAGCGGATGCTGTCGCTTTATTAACATTTTCAACTATAGCTTTGTAGATCCTTTCGAAAATGGCTCCAGTCATGAAGATTTTAGTCGGTGTTTTATTTATGTTTGGAATTGTTTATGTAAGTGCCCACCTGCCGAATAATAATTATATACCTGAATGCAACTAACGGTCACCAATTCTAGTTTTCACTAATTCTGAAAGTTAGGCACATTTGCAGGCAGTATCTACCAATCTATTTAGTTGATCTAGAATGACAAGGCTATTTTTTCGTCCACAATATATTAGTTATTATTTCAGTGTTTAAAGGTGGTGCCAGAAAGAGTGGTAACTTTGTACATGGATAAGGAAGAAGTAGGAATAAGCAAGCTTTACGTGTCGCGGCATGGAAGGAAAAGTGGCTACTTGTTGAACCTAGACGGATTTGCCTTGAAACCGTGGTACAACAATATTACGGCAAGTTTTTTTTTCACACAACTAAAATACAAACAAGCGAACAAACAACACACAAATAACAAACAAGCATACCTATTGGTAAGCGGTTACGGTAACCTGTGGACATAACCTTCCACCACTAGTTATTTCACCCGCGCGTTGCCGACTCAGAGACATAACTGGTAAAAAGTGTGGCTGTAATTTCAAGTGAACTGTTTTGTTTCTGAGATAATTGCATAATAAGGTTGAAGTTTCATAAAAACTAACCTCCCTCAATATAGTGAATTCATTAAGAGGGGCTTGTTCCGTGTCGCACTCCATGTGGGCTCTCACCAGAAGCACTTGAAGTCGCCCCTGGGAAGAAGCTATCGCACTTTGTATATCCACTCTTTTAAGGGCGTCTTATGCACAAGATACCGCGAAGTCGGTGTGCCCAGTATTCGTTCTAGTTAAGGAACTAACCTATTCAAGTCGAGATGCCACGTAGTTTTTTTATACTACATAAATGTTTACCTATCTCCGGCAACTAAAATTAGTGTAGAGAGTCCCCTCAGCCCTTCCATCACAACACCCGATCTAGGTACCTAGCACGATTCTAAATAAATAAATAATGTTGGATATTTTCACACAACATCATCTAGCTCCCAAACTAAGCAGAGCTCCCACTCTGTTGGTTGAGTAAATCCAACCCGAATGTTGCGAGTGAAACCGCGGCCAGCTGCTAGTATTCATGTTTAGTTTAATCACACTTTCAGATGCACCTAATATTTTACGAGTACCTGCACAACGAATACCGGCGATCCTTCATTGAGATTAAAAACAAGTTTTGCGACTGGCTGAAGATGGACACTTATATCGGTACCATGTTTAAAAATAAAGGAGTCTTTTGCCCGGCTTTTGTGAGTACACAGACCTAGACACTAAACCCCTTGAGTCGAGAGAGTTAAGAGAGTTGTTGGGGCTCACGCGTAACACCCCCCGCAGCGCCTCCGGCATCCTCGCGGAACCGTGTGCTGACGATTTCGCAAGAAAGACGCATCAATTATGAGCGCGAATGAGAATGGATACGTAGTTCCTTTTATAAGCATTGTGTTAGAGTGATGATGAAAGAAGTTATCTTAGAGGGCAGGATTTCCGTGCATGGAGATAGCCCAAGATGTTCCTCATGGCACTATTTTGGCGAGACCAACATATGTCCAGAGTTTTATTAGTTACTAACTTTCACCCGCGGTTTCGCCCGCGTGGAATGTTGATAAAAGTAGCGTATGACCTTCTCCAGGCTTACTTTGTCCATATCAAATTTCATAATAAGTTTATAACATTAGTAGGATTGTCTATGTCGAAGACTTCGACGTGGCGAGGCGAGCGAGTAGCCATCTGAGACGCAAGAGGTGCAGGTTCGATTCCCGCTGCGGGACAAATGTTTGCATGTTCCGTAGATATTTACTCTGGGTCTAGGTGTAGTAGTACAACTGTACCTTTTCGTGGTTCCTGATACCTATGACACAGGGAATCCTGTGATGTCAGGAATATAGGTTTCGGTTTAGGTTTAAGACGTTTATTCCCATAAAGACATAGTCACTTACATGAGAACATAAATATCATAAAAAAATCAAAAGTAGGTCGTTCTAGTAGGTACAAGCTAATAGGTAGGCAGTAAAATATTTAACCCCTCCAACGCATATTTAGGTAGGTAATGTCTTTATATTAATAATAAATTGTGCGAGTTTTATTTTATATACGTTGAAAGAGTTTACATTTTTTATTTTTGAGGGTATTTTATTATAAAGTTGTGCGCCTGCAAAGGTGTTCTCTTGCCGTAGTCATGTTAATATAAACATGACTATATCAGTTTGTTGGGTGAAAAATAGCCAGCAGTGGGATTTTACAGTCTGTTAATTATGATGATGAGTCGAGAAATCTACTTTGAATAACACAGCCTCGAGTTGCCGCGAACCATCGAGCAGTTAACTCCGAGAGGCGTCATATTGAACTACACTGATCTGTCAACACATCATGCTTTTAAGGCTGAAGTTGGCAAACGCGGACATTGTCATTGCCGTTGCGTCATATTGCCTGCTGTGCTCTGATTGGTTGAAACTGTAGTTTCAAGAGAGCACAGCGGGCGTGGCGGGACTCGCACGAGAGTTGATAGAATTGTTTTCTACCAAATTACCAAATTGCGTCTCTTGAGGCTGTCTCTATGCCGCGAGTCAGGGGGTCTATGCCACCCAAGTAGTTTTAAGCACATAACCCGTGCTCGATGGTCTGTACTGAGATTAAAATATGTTTAAACGGTGATACGGTCACCGACAAGATTTCCAAACAAAAATAATCGATAGGTACCTACGGGTAACATTTCGACATGTTGTTAAATTCATAGGGGCTCGTACTTACGTACTTACGTTTAGAGGTAGATAGACAACCTCGCTACTGCCTTACGTTCACAGGTTGAACGGAGGGCGTAAGTGTCAGGTTTTCCAACCAATGTTTCGAACGGAAAACGACGTACGTTTCAGCATATTAGGAAAATCAAAAATTCGAAACGTAGTCTTCAGTTGGTTATAAAACCTGAGTTAGCCCTTAGCACCTTAAGAAGCCTCTTTGCCACGATAAAAATTGATTCGGAAGAGTAGTCTTTACCAGTAATTATTTGTTTGCAGGGTGCATATCGTCTGTTGAACATGACATTTCCAACCGAGAACTTTCCGTACGTGGTGCCCTTCGAAAAGTTCCGCGTGGACGCTTTTGTCAACCTGACAGACAGCGGCGCCATGATATACTGGGCCCAAGTATACGCACATTTCACCAAGAAATAAGAATATAATATTTTTTAAAAATCTAACAAACAAAACTAACATGCTTACTACTCTGCAAAACGCGGGCTTATGTGAAATTTAATATTTGGATGTACCTCTGACTATCCCTACTTGGTATCCTAAAATATCTACACACTGAATAAGTATCTTTGGATCGCCGTCTAGAGCGTGTTGGTACATGTATAATTACCTCTCTCTTGCTCAAGGTTTGCTGGAAGAAAAATATTTTTAGGGTTAAGCTCGCCTTTGTACATGTCATTTAGTTCTGCCTTTTGTAAGTGTTTATACAATAAAAAATATAAGAAAAATGTATAGGTACCAACATTTTGCTTTTACATCGTAACATTAAGAAATTATTGTGGCGCGTTGGTACATCAACATATAGTTACCTAAATCACACGAAAAATGTCTTTTCCACTAAGATTTGGACATATCTAGTATACATTCAATTAATAACTTTACAATTTTGATAAAATTGTAATGGCGATACATGCATACTTAATATTTTCATTATTATACTTGTTTTTACTACAATCATTTTTTCGAGCAAGTTACGAGGATGAGTGAACAATTTGTGTGCTTTTTACACGATACGTAACGGAAACCGAAAATGTTATACTTAATGATAAACATATTATAACTAATTTCATGATTCATTAGCCTTTCTGAAAGCAGTCAGTCATAAAAGGGTTAAGGGCCGTTATCCACCTAAGTAGAGCGGAGAGGAAGCACTACGCGACGCGGAGCCTGCCCCTGATGAAGACTCTCGGAATGAGTCGAAACTGCACCGATAATAGTTACAGTACGTGAAAATTCTCGTTTTATAATATACATAGGTAATCTCCTATTTTAACGATATTCAAAATGTATCTGTAACGTACCTACTATTACATGTAAAAAAACATAGTCCTCGAAATGAAAACCGTATTTTTTATACCAAAAAAGTGGCAAACAAGCGTACGACCCTGTTGGTAAGCGGTTACCGTAATCTAGTGGACGCTTTTAACACGGGTGAAAAGTCTCGTGTGCCTGTTATTTTTTCAAATCGGAACACAGCAATGCGGGAATTAGGTACTGCTTGATGGCAGAAACAGGTATTGTGGTTGTATTTCCCCAGACGAGCTCTTTCACGAGGCGATCCACATTTTTACGTCTCCTCTCCGCTCATCATTGGGTGGATACCGACCTTTATCGTAATTTACTAAGATAATCAAGATATTTGTTATTTTAAGCGAATGTCATCGTTTTATTAGCATTGTTGTTTAGTCAGCTTTGATATATATTTTGCTGGAAATAAGCCATTATTTCGAAAATGACTTCTGTTGTGAAAAAATGTCTAGGTGTTTTATTATTTTTTGGTGTTGTATATGTAAGTACCTCTATCTCATTATTAAGTTACCTAGATTAGGTAGGTTTTTTAACCGATTTCCGCGCGAAGGTCCTAGTGTGGTGGATATTTGATTACATGAAACCAAACCGTGTCTTCATATCCAATTTATTGTACGAGGTTTAGGTGTCCATTTTTATGTGATTATGCAGTGGTTTTCAAAAAAGAACTACCTCGTGTGTTCATAAGTTTTGAGACGAACTTATTTAATTAATTTAAAAAGAAAGTAATTCATGCAACCTTTTTTAAACTTTTAAAATTTTAAATTTCGAATGTTTTGAATCAGAAAAAATATACATTTGAATATTTGTTTCATTCTCCGTGAAAATGGCGCCAACAAAAGATTTGCGTGCGACTGTAATTTCACTGTTTCAAGCAGGAAAAAAACCAATGCAAGTTTTTAGTGAAATCCAAAGTTTGGGATGTAGTCGGAACTTTGTGTATTATACCATAAAGAGGTACAAGGAGACCGGCTCTTTAGAAGACCGTGGAAGATGTGGCCGCCCGCGGTCTGTAAGGACGCCCGCCAACATCAAAGTAATCAGAGAGCGAATTCGTCGCAACCCTTGCCGGACTCAAAAGAAATTAGCTCTGCAGACCAACATTTCGCGAATATCGGTGAACAGGATACTTAAATATGATCTTAAACTAAAGGCCTACAGTCGAAGGAAAGTGCATTATTTAAACGAGCGTCTTCGTAAATTGCGACTGGAACGATGTCGGAACCTATTGAAGAGACACGATCCAAAAAATATCCTGTTTACCGATGAAAAGATCTTCACGGTGGAAGAAAAGTTTAACCGGCAGAACAATAAGGTTTACGCCAGAAGTTCAAAGGACGTCCAGCCATCTGTACGCAATGTCCAGCGCACTCATCATCCAGCAAGTGTGATGGTTTGGTGGGGTGTTTCCTACGAGGGGGTCACTTCGCTTCATTTTTGCCAGCAAGGCGTCAAGGTGAAGGCACAAAATTACCAAACCGACATATTGGAAGCGGTGGTTAAACCATTAAATGATACGCTATTCGCTGGAAAATACTGGGTTTTCCAACAGGACTCTGCTCCCTCCCATAAAGCTAAGACTACCCAACGTTGGCTGGAGGCCAATTTGCCAGGCTTCATTCGGAGCGAAGATTGGCCCTCGTCAAGCCCTGACTTGAATCCTTTGGATTATTCTTTATGGACGGAATAGGAGCTGAGGGCATGCAGAAAGTCTCACCCAAACCTGGATTCTCTCAAGCGAGCCCTTATTAAAGAATCGAAACGGATTCCCATTGAAAAGATTCGTGCCGCTATAGATGAATGGCGCACGCGTTTGAAGGCCTGCATTGAATGCAAAGGCGGCCATTTTGAATGATTTATTTTTAAATACAGATCTAGATGTCAGTAGTTTTAATTTTAATATCCAATAAATGAATACTCAACTTAGCTCCAAAAATATTTTAGTTTTACTGTGTCTCAAGACTTATGAACACACGAGGTATACACTTCCTTTCAGAAACAGGCTATAAAACTAATTGATCCAATTTTAATGGGTGTTGTTGCATCGCATTCCAATACTAAAAAGTATAAAAAATTAAAAACAAAAAAAAACAAAACGTCATAATCCTTTGACGTCACAAAAAACGAGAATCTAACAGACCAAATAGTGCTGTAGCACGACCTACCTACATTGATATCGATAAAATTATTGATGTCGATAATCCAGGATGATCAAATGTGATATTTTTAGCCAACCTGATCATGTCGATCGCCAAAACAAAATGAAAAACTGTTTTATAACATTTTATTATATTTTTCAATTTTGAAAGAAAGAAAGAAAATATTTTTATTTGGCAAAACGGAAAGAAGACATCAACTTTGCACTAAAACATAAAATAAAAAGATAAAATAAAAAGATAGGTACCTACTAAAAACATAATGTAGGTAGGTAAGGTATAAGTCTGCGGTAGGTAGATAGATTTCCTCACAGGTAGGTACTGTTGTGCCAAGTGAGTCTCCCGAGCACCGCATGCCAAAAAGGCTTGGTCTCAGCATGTTGCTACTTCACACCGTTTGGGTGAAAGCAGCGCTGATTTTCAGACAAAGCCGATGCTTTCACGAACGCCGATAAGTGCAAAATTCATCGAGAAGATAGAAAGAAAAATAATAGATGAAAGTAAGTGTAACATTGTACAGTCGTTTAGGTTAGAGATGTCAGATAGAAAATAATACAGGGCGTTTCCAAAGTCGCATGGAATTGTACTCGCATGCGTGTTTTCACACAAAACCACATGTGACTAAATCTGTACAACTCTCGAAACCGTTTTAAAAGTTTAAGCGAGCAAATCCAGCGAAACCTTGGATTTAGTTGGACAAATCAACATTGTGCCACCATAGTCATAGTATCTCAAAGTACATGCAATATTTATATTTAGGGTTATCGTAAAGATACCAAGCATAATAACTTATATATCTCAAACAACATTTAAGTAGTTCGCCAAGAACGAAGACTCGCAAAGTAAGTACCGTTTTTACCTGTCTACCGAAAACCCCTGACTCATTATTCAAAAACCCCTGTACAATATTAAGCTCATCTTTGAACTCCAGAATGTTATTAGTATAACCTCCGTACCTCCCTACCTACAAAGTTTAATTCAGGTGCAGTGGTTACTTTCAGATTAACAAACATACTTCCTATGTAGGCTTAATGATCATAATACTTTTATATAGTATTTATATAAAATATCAGATTTCCTAGAATATATTTCTTTTTTTACTATTTTTCTTTTAAACTATTTTTCTCGTACCTAACTTTTAAAATAACAGCTTTCGTCCCGTCGCGACCTTTGCATTTCTGTAAATAATTAAGTAAAAAAGGAAAATAAAACGATACCATTTTACTTTGTTACGTAGAAGAGTCGTTGCCTTGACTATGTGAATTGAATGGAAGAGCAACGATACCCTGCCGCCGTCATACAGTGAAAACATGTTCGATGGATAGTTACTTGACTGTAGCATGCATAGCATACGTCTTGCCACAAACAGCCCTATTTACACCTCGATACTATAGAATAGATTATACTTTGCAAAGTGTACTATACTTACATACATAAAGTCACGCCTGTTTCTAAGAGGTGTAGGCAGATACCACGTTTTGTACCTTACCGAAACACAGTATTAACCATGATTTTCCATGCAATTCCATACAACATTCCTAGTTACGACAGGGTGGTGGTTTTGCCAGCTTATATCAGTTTGGCCACATACAACATAAAAAAAGAATATCACAGATAATATAATATTATTAATCCACGACAAATATGTAGGTTCGAACCCAGTCGTGCAATAATCGATTTTGTTTTAATTGCCATGTATTTTCAGTGTATGAAAGTGGTGCCAGAAAGAGCGTCTGTTGTGTACATGGATAAAACACTGATGAAATACGCCAAGTTATACGTGAGCCGACATGGAAGAAAAAGCGATTACCTTTTGAATTTGGAAGGCAGTATCTTGAAACCGTGGCATAACAACGTCACGGCAAGTACCTACATCTACCTACAGTATACAGCTTTGTGTGCATAGTGTACCTATTGTTTTTTTTTATTGGAGGACAGGAAGGAATTAAATAGTTCTGTCTGTCCAACTGTTACTGACGAGGGGACAGATATAACTTTTTCAATTAACAAAAGTTCTATCTGTCCCCCCGTTGCAAAAAAAGGGGACAGATTCAACTTTTTTCCCAACTGTCACCCTAGGGGGACAGAGCAGAGTGACAGATGGGAATAATTCACTCATACATATCAGGTATCTACTACCGTACTACGTCAGCGCAGACAAAGTTGCCCGCAACTTTGTCTGCGCTGACGTAGTACGGTACGGCAAACTAGTTTTATCAATAAATAAACAAACAGCCAAAAGACAGGACCTAGTCTTGACCCCAAACTAATATTTCCTGTATCGTGGGTATCAGAAACCGCGTACCGTGGTACCACAATATCCACACCGGATCAAATATCTGCAGAACATAACATTTGTCACACAGCGGGAATCGAACCCGTACCTCCCTTTGCGTCCTGGCCGGCTGCTCACCATCGACGGCGTTATTTTATGGCTAAATAGATATATGAATTTTCTGCTCGTTAGATATTTTCAACTTATCATTAGATTAGACTGCATCGTAACTGGGTTTGCTTGCGTTTTATTTAGGGTCCCAATACTTGTTTGTCAAATTATAAAGTCAAAACGGCTAGAAGGATTTTGATGCTAATTAAAATGAAATTCAGTACAACCTATCCACAATGATTTACTTTAGGAGTATTATAATATATTATATGTGCTTTAGGTAAGCAACTAACGTAAAGTTGTCGTCATTTATACCTAGGTATCTCATAAATAAAACTTCTAGGCTCACGTGGTATTCTACGAGTATCTGCACAACGAGTACCGGCGATCCTTCGTTGAGATGCATTTTAAATTTTGCGACTTTCTCCAGAAAGAACCTTATATTGGGGGCATGCTTAAAAAATATGGCGTCGAATGCCCTGTTTATGTAAGTACTTATCTACAATATTACAGTAAATTAATGAGTCGTGACAATGTATAGAACGTAATACATAATGTACCAACGGTGTGTCCCTAGCCCGGGCTACATGGCTTTTCTATAAAATTAGGTAATTACTAATTTAAAAGTAAGTAGTTTTTGTGGTAAGTATGTGGGTACCGCAAATAGATCTCGAAATAGATAGACTTTGTATGTAACACTAATTATTTTTCTAATTATTTTTAAAATAATTATCTAATTATTTTGCTCTTACAGACGGGTGGGAAACGAGCTCTATACAGGGTGTCCTAGAATGTGTATATAATGCCGAAAGGATGTCATTAACACTGTGATGGGGGACATTGTTTGTTCTACGACTTTTTGGATTTCCATGTTTTTGTTTAAGAAATACATGACCATCAAAGTTTCCATACTACCTGCTCCCACATCCCTAAAATCAACAAAACAGCTGTTGACTTTTGAGTGTGACGTCACACGAGGTCATTGACCTCTAAACGAAATATCGTACCAAAGAGCCCGATACCGATACCCATACACTATGGTGTTCGCTTTGTGATTTAAGCCAAGATTTATTATTATTTTTGAACATGATTCGATAGGTACAACATTTTAATTGTGATGTTAACAAGTGTTTTTTAGGTCCTAACACCTATCAACTACAATAACGCAAACTTGAACTAAAGGTTCATTAGGACCTGGATGGATGGCTTTCCCATCTTTCGATTAAATGGGCATGGTTTTAAATTCAGAAATCAGAATATTTATTTGCATGAATATAGGTCAGCTAATACATGATGTTATAATTTATATAGGCCCTTAGATCCTACCATACAAATGGTGTGCAAATGTCAATAGGTAGATTAAAGGTAACGTACTTGAGTACGTAGGAGCTACCTATTAATGAAGGTAGGACAGTGTTATAAACATTTAGCGTTGAATTATTTTTTTACAATTTCTTTTTGTTTGAAACCTTCTGTTCGGGCTTAGTATCCGTTTTCCAGGACACCATGTATACGGTCTTTGTTTTTTTTTATTACTAGCCGCATAACGAATGTTACGATTTACCATAGGTTAAATATTTTACAAATTATGAATGAATACCGTGACGTCAAATTAATAGGTGACGTTACGACGTAATTTCGTAATTGTTTTGAAATCCTGCCGGTCGTGACGTTCCTCAATCCATCCATATTTCTAACGTACCTACTTAACCACTAAAAAATATTTATATATTTTTTTGTCAACAAGGCTGGCATGTACGAGTTTGGCAGAAAAAGACATACTCGACATGTTCAAGCTAGGTCGAGAATTGTGGCTTGAGTCAAAAACAACCTTGTGAACGAATTGCAATCTCGTCTTGCAGGGCGATATGTTTGGGGGAAATTACCTAACATCTAGTGTCACAAATGAAATTGATTTAATAATATCACTGAACTCGTTTTTTTTCTGTATCGATCTGTCTAAGTTTCGTGCAATTTTTTGGCGCTTTAGCAAACCAAAATTTCATAATTTTTCCATTTATTCATGAACTAAAAAGAGACGTTTTTTTATATTTGTGACGTTGATATCGCTTATGTGGTTAATGCGTACATTATATTCATGTATAACGATGGTTAAGCATTTTATAATTTCTACATTTGATGTATTAGCATCTTATAAGCAGTTTTAACTTACCTACTTTATACAATACGTGGCGTTAAATGTATTATATTTGTTTGCAGGGCGAATATCATCTGGTGAACATGTCATTTCCTACTGAGAAATTTCCGTATGTGGTGCCCTTCGATAAGTTTCGCGCGGACGCTTGGGCTTTCTCCACTGCAACCAACTCTACGATATTCCACGTTCAGGTTTACGGCCACTTCACCAGAAAATAATACGTTAGCAAATGGACCTTGATGTGAATGACAGAAGCTTAAGTAACTGTTGTTTTCGTATTTTACTTTTATAAAGTCAGAAATATATTGATACCACAACCTTATCATAATTATTTTATAATAGCATTCGTGCGGGAATATTTGTATCATATTATAGAGTCTAACTTTATCATATCTATTTGCCTTCTGAAATAACACAAGGTATAGCAAACACATAATTATATATTTTATTCACTTTAAAACATCACCGTTCTTTCATATTATCACAATTAGCATTCAACATCAGACGTATATAGATACGACAATATAGTTTATTTTATAATTATACTAAGAAATAATAGATTTATTTACATTAGTACAAATTTTCTGACTTTGTATGAATAAACTGTTTGTTGTTTTTACATAAATATCTAAAGAGAACATATTAAAAACAAATAGGATGATATAAATTTATAGTGGAATGTTACAAAAATATATGACGGAGCAGGTGGCTCCACTCTTAAGAAAGTGTGACGTCAGCAATGCTGAATTGTACTCGGTCCGTCGCCCGTATTTATGCAAAAACACAAACTCAAGCAAGCTACTTGTTCGAACAAGTTTAAATTACTTGTAAGCTTTTGAAATTCTACATTTACAATCATTTAAGTTTACAAATGGTTTTTGAAGGTAAACATGGTAGAAATAACAACTTTTTACACTGTATTTTGACTAAGTGATGATTTGTTAAATAACTCGTGGTTTTGCGCCGATGACTCATTGTAGAATAACGCCCTTGCGCCGACATGTACAAATGTATTTTGTTACAAACATACATATTAAGTAATCTTTCGTAGTATGAGGTAAGATAAAAAACAAAATGCAACAACATAAAAAAATCAAGACAATCGTGCCCTTACGTGTGGCGGGAAAGCCTATCTAAGAACATTTCTTGAAGTCATACTAAACGACTGCAAAATAACTGCATTACAAAAATAACCAGTTTTGATGAAAAAAAACACATAATCGTTAAAATCAGGTTTAGCAAATGTATAATGTAAAACAATCCCGAATAAATGATTAGCCAAAAAATATATTTGATATTCACCAAATTGGAACCACATTTTACGATGCGTTTTAATAATAATATATTTTATTCCAAAAACTATCGTGACTTGACTATTCATTTTGTATAGACGGCGGCGTTTCGACGGCGGACGTAGTGCACGGCGTGACGCGGATGGAGCAAGTCGCGTTCACTCATCCTGATGAAGACTCTCGGAATGAGTCGAAACTTAGTCGGTGCCTTCACCGATAGTGCAGTACGTGAAAATTCCCGTTTTTACAATATGAATAATATATTTTTAATACTTACATAAAAATATTTGATCTATCTTATCTCAACACCTAAGAGCTAAAATATTTTAAAAGGATATGATGAAGTTTAATGACAAAGACGTAGCGAATCAAATTTGCATTTTTGCTAAAAATAAACAAGTTTTTTTAGAGCCTAATGATACAAAACTTGTGACGTCACTGCCTAGTGTTCCTTTGAGTAGAGACGCCACTTGATCTCGGCCCCGTAAATTCCCGTTTTCTGTTCGTCTAGTCTACTTTCTTAGCCTTTGCTTTAGTCTTCTCTCTCTTAGCTTGAGACTTTGAGGGGTAGATCACGAAGAGAGATAGCTGTATACCACACAGCCCGAAGGCGACCATGTTTTGAAGCTAGAAATAATAAAGAGATATAAAAGAGGTTATAAACTTGTGGTGCTTGTACACGGTGCAAGTAGCTGGTGCAAGTAGCTGGTGCAAGTAGCTGGAGCAAGTAGCTGGAGCAAGTAAAGGAGCGGGCTACATATGGAAGCGGTATGCACGAGCTAGTTTGCACAGTAATATAATTTTATTTTAGCAAAGAATACGGAATACAACAAACTCGTATTATTAGATGCAGCTACGTTTCTTATATCCCTGACCTAAGCTCATGAGACTGGGGGAATCAGGGCATTCCACACAAACGCACACACACACACACACACACACACACACACACACACACACACACACACACACACACACACACACACACACACACAATCTAATTTAAGTCTAATTTAAGAAGGCAGGCGCTGAGGATCGGGAAACAGAATTTCTTGTCCGATACTCAAGAGTTCTAAACACTAACATTATGCCTACAAATGGCAACTGGATAAGACAGCCTAATCTATTTTGTAAGATTTAGATAAGATATAAATGTAACCTATGTACTTTGAACAACAAAACATATTTATAAACCGAATACCACCTCCATGTATTACCAGTTGTTAAAACAGTGTTTTACGAACATCGAATAATATGTATATGCCGGCAGTGTTTCAAACAGCCTGTATTATGGAATGCCAGTTCCACTTCCACCTTATCTGTGTGGACGACCAGCTGTTTCATTCCGCCCCGGAACCTCAACGATGGAGTGTATTAACTTGGGTTAATACACTCCAAAATGTACAATGTGCCATGGTCATAATGTACAATATGCCATGGTCATAATGTACAATATGCTATGGTCATAATGTACAATATGCCATGGTCATAATGTTCTCGCGACCTTAATGATCTTATGACACAATAGTACGCTGCCAAAATGTGCAATCGATATAACGTGTAATGGTCAAATTGAATACTTTGACTCTGTATTAAATGAGGAATCCGTACTTACATGCACCTTAGAGAAACCACTGTTAGGTTTTCAGGTGTACTTAGTGTACTTACATAACCATGTAATTATAAACTTTATTATAAAAAAAAACATTATTATTATTATTATTAATGGTGCCATCTAGTAAACCTCGTGGCCCAACCCAGCCTGCAAATCTTTATAAAAGAAAATTTTGGTAGATACAGAGGTGTGCTCTGTATCTAGCATTATCTTCTTTTCTTAACTCTGTAAAGATACTGCGCTAAAAATCACTGGTTAACTTATCACCAATCCCCTGGATCCGCGCCTGAACGAATAAATACTTACGATAAGGAACTTATTCCTCAGAATAATTCCGTAGATCAGCCACGCGAAGGTTACGATGGCTCCAGAGAATATCATCGGGAACGGCAGACCTTCCGTGCTCTTGTTCTTTATTATATTTTTCTGAAATAATAAATTAAGTTACTTTCCACTTACCAAAACGGCATTTGACCTACCATCACTGAGGTCATCCCACCAACCCGGGGTGATTTTAAGCGGTAACCCTCGTTTATTGTTGATTATAATTGCCTACGTATTAGACAGTTAAATACGATGCATCATCATACTTAACTGTCGATGAGTAGGCAAATATTAGATCTGACCGAAGTCAAGTTGAGAGATAAAGTAAAGTAAATCTTTATTGCAACAACTGTGTATAAAGGTGGTATTGTTTTTTTAGTTTCAACAGCTTGCCCGTTTCGGACATACAATATTGGTCTTAAATTAAGTTACACTAAGGTTGGGATAACTACCTAACTAAATCATTCCTACTCTTTTAACTGTTTAATATACAATTATGTATACCTAATTTAAAACATGTTAAGTCGTCGTTTCCGCAAAATACTCATCTAAGCTATAGAATACATTTGATAGGAGCCATTTTTTTAAACTCTTTTGAAATAGGGGACCATTAAGAGATTTAATAATCAGAGGTAATGCGTTGTAGATTCTAATTGCAGTGTAAGATGAACTTTTATGAAACATTGAGTTATTGACTTGGGGTATTACTAAGTTGTATTTATATTTTCGACGTTGACAATTTGCACGGCTAGATTTAACTTCAAAAAAATAATTATGGTGTTTCTTTACAAATAAACATATTTCGTACACGTAGATACCAGTTAATGTTAAGAAATTATATTTGAAAACATTTCTGAGAGAAACTTGAAAGAAATCAACTGTCGGTCTGGCTTCGTGTCATCAAGGCATCACACAGCAACTACACTAAGTGGCAATACGTTATAGACCTTAGACATTCGTTATTTTAATGGTATTTGTGCAAACGTAGGCACGGCCCATCTGATGGGCAGCTATTACCGTCGCCTATAGATATTCGCAAGGCATTGCTGTTACGCTACCTGCTAAAAAAAGTAAGATGTGTCTGTAATTTCATCGGCATCAGAGCTATCTTTTTGTCTGGAAACACAACTTTATTGTTTAGTAATATAAGACGCGGTGTACCTAGGAAGGTCGCCCACCTTATGGATCAATGATATCTTAATAGACTGGACGTCGGTGGATGAAGATAGCTTGAGACTATTCACTGTGGCACGCCTTAGGGAGGCATCTCTCTCTAGCAGAAGACTTTGACCGGCTATTGATATGATTAATGTATTATGATTAATAGATATTTTATACTATCTTATCTCGCAAACTTTATACTTTTTATATTACTTTTTTTAACAATAATCGTGTTTTAATTTTGTTGTTACATAGGCTAAAGAATACAATGTAACCCATCATTAATCGCTGTGTGACCTTCAAGTCGCATAAATATTGTACATTAGACTCCATCTGTAGGTATATAATATAATAAACATAATAATAATATTATAATGAGGAAAGATTTTTTGTTTGTTTGTGTGTTTGTTTGTTTGTACCGAATAGGCTCCGAAACTACTGGACCGATTTTATCATTTTTTTCACTAATAGAAAGCTAAATTATCAGGAAGTAACATAGGCTATACTTTATTTTCAAAAAATTAGAAATCCTTAAGAAAATTGCAATAATGTAACAAAGTAGCAAAATTTTGCCTTTAAAATTCATTATTTGGCGTGCGCTGAGAAAACTATTGAAGATACATAAAAATTATGTACTACATGATTCAAGTACTCATTATTACCTACAAAAAAGTCCTCGAGGGAATATATCACAATAAAGTTAAGTCACAATAGCAGCTTTTGTGTTCTAAAATTTAATTAGATCGCCGATATTCCCACGGAATCGAAACTTACGCGGGTGAAACCGCGGGGCGCAGCTAGTTTATTATAAATAGGTAAAGTTTGTAAGTTTGGATCAGTCTCTGCCCGTGGTCCACCTTAATAGAGGTAATCTTCTAAACTACTCATTCGATTTCAAAGTACTTTCTTATTATACCACAAATAAAAGGGCTTTTCGTGGGAAGACCAATTTTGCAACGAAAGTCAACGATAAAACGGTCGAGCGAATGCATTTCTTACGAATGCTGCCTTAAAGATAAGAGCTACTTTTTATCTGGGTACTATGTGGGTGAAGCCGTGGGCAGTATAGCTAGTGTTCTAAAGTAGTTGTTTTGTAATTTAATTGTTGTGTACGAGTACACA
This sequence comes from Perizoma flavofasciatum, assembly GCA_958496245.1. NCBI lineage: Eukaryota > Metazoa > Arthropoda > Insecta > Lepidoptera > Geometridae > Perizoma > Perizoma flavofasciatum. The sequence continues at coordinate 1,433,264 of OY292425.1, read as the reverse complement.
TAATTAATTTGAACTTTAAATCAAAAAACTCAGCTATAAACTAGTTTTTTGCCGATCTTCATTTTAGGTGACGATGAGTTTTATCGTGTTACTAGGTTTCTATGCCAAAATTACTCAGCTTTTGTAGTCTAATACTGGAATTTAATATTGTGGCCTGACAGCCTAAAATTCATATAAAACACATTTTACAGCATTCTGTCATGGTTTGGTCGGAATTAACTTGGATGGATGAAACCATTGCAATGGTTTCGGCAACGAACTCCAAAATACGGGCACATCCAATCGAACCTATCAGGGTCACGATCAGTGTATCATCCATCAACCTTAGAAATTCCATAACCGAGTAAAGGTTCTGAACAAACTTCGCGTGCGGTATCAGTGTTCCAAACCCGCGATAACAAAGTCAACAGATTTATTGTCATTAAAATCAACTTAAAATCAAGGATCATGTATTAATAATAAATAAATAAATAAATAATGCTGGACAATCCACAAAGCATCATCTAGCCCCAAGCTAAGCAGAGCTTGTGTTATGGGTACTAGATGACTGATATACTTAATACAATACATTACATAGATAGATATTTTTTTATTGTACATAGAAAATACCCAGAACACCCAGAACAAATATTTGCAGATTGTACAAACATTTGTCCCAGGGCGGGAATCGAACTCGCAACCTCCTGTGTCGCAGGCGGACTTTCGCCCACCGCGCCACATCGGTCGTCACATTTACACAGAGGTATTACACAGGGTGTCCCGGAATGTGTATATATAATGCCGGAAGGAGGTTATTGACAACTGTGGTGAGTTACATTGTTTGTTCTACGACTTTTTGGTTTTCCATGTTTTTCAACAACAATGAATGACCTCTTGTGACGTCACACTCAAAAGTCAACTTAACAGCTGTTTAGTTGATTTTATTGATGTGCTAAGAGCAGGTAGTATGGAAACTTTGATGGTCATTTCATGAATGAAAAACATGGAAATCCAAAAAGTCGTAGAACAAACAATGTTCCCCACCACGGTGTCAATGACTTCCTTCCGGCATTATATACACATTCCGGGACAATCTGTAGAAACATCATTGAAATTGAAAAACATAAGTTAATTTATGCCGATTCCTTGCGCGCGACCAAGCCTAGAAAAATCTGGGCAGCAAACTCTGCTTGGTCTTTCTAGATAAAAACCGACGTTTCAAAGTGGTCCTTGTGATTTTATTGAATAAATGAATTTTGACTTTGACTTTGGTTTTTATGGCCCTTTATTGTAAAATGTTTTCTTTTTTTAAGGTGCAAATAAATAATTTTCAATTTCAATTTCAATTTTCAATTATTTAGCTTTAATGTGGTGCCAAAGTGGTCATTTATTTCAATTTAAAAGGTTTAATTCAAAAAAAAAAGAACCTAACCTTACTTACCACATGTTTGTGACAAATTATATCACTTTATCACTAAAATAGGTAGGTACAATTATCAAATAATCATTTGACTTGTCCGTTAGGATATTTAGGTAGCTATTAGTACGACATTGAGTTGAGAACTCTTTTAAGTAATATAAGTTAGGTTAAAAATAGAGCACTTACAAGTCCAAATAGCGGCGAGGCAATCAGGCAGAACATGAAGGCGGTGATGATGGTCCCGAAGCGGTTCTCAACGAGCTTGGGGTCTTCGTATTCCGCGTATCCAATTAAAGCTGCTGATATCGCACCGGCAACACCTATTTGAAGCCAAACCTATCGAACAAAACAATGCTTCAAGTCTAAAAATCTATAGGTGTTTCATTAGGACAAAGTATCGTCCACGTAGAAAGGATGGATGAAAGAAGATTAACAAAACAAGTATACAAGGCGAATGTGAATGAGGTATAGGGGAAGACTCTTTTAGGGTTAAGCTCGCCTTTGTACTCACGCAAAAACTACTGAACGGATTTTGATGAAACTTTACAGTAACATAGCTTATACATCAGAATAACACATAGGCTACTTTTAATACGGGTACCATGCGGGCGAAGCCGTGGGCAGAGGCTAGTATTTAAATAAACTACTTAACTAGTTGAAATACCCCTTCCTGGGACCACGCTGGGATCCTTGCACTTTTTTCTAATCTATCATATCCTACCGTGAAGGTCTCACCCAATTCTTTCCATCTGTCTTTATTCATGGAGGTCTCCCACCATTCTGTCTCGGACGCTTCAAGGTAATCATACCAACGCTTTCGCGACCAACCCTTCTATCGTTAAGCAGCTATCTCGACACGGGCAAGGTCGTTAGGTTAGGTCATTACCATTTTGTTAGTGTAAATGAAATGGGAAAACATTTATTTAGCATTTAGATATCAACAAACTTTGCAAGTTAAGATGGTGGTAAAGCTATGAAAGAAATATTAATTAAAATAGCCTACTTATAAGTAAAAATGACACAGAACAGAACATGCTCCACGCACTTTGCTGTCCTAGTGTAATCATGGGGCAGTTCCATAAGATGACCAGTCTCACCTTGAATTTCTCCAGTGAGTAGTTGAAGTAGATCATTACGTAGACAATGTTGAGAGCGAGACCGAATAAGTTAACTTGGATCATCGCGTCGTCTCGAAGGATGTACCCAAATTTCAAGTTGAGGACACTCCTGTACGAAGATTGAAGACGGTATGAAAAAATACAGTTTTTAAGTTGGGTGACCTTGATATTGTCATATTTGAGTTCTAGGACTTAAAGCATAACTATGCTTTAAACCCTTTAATCCTTTACTTCAATTTATTAGTTCTGAACTTCAGGAGTTGAGTTGAAGCCTAATATAGAACAGAAAAACTTAAAGATTAAAGGAATAAAACTCAAAACTTAAGTTTTCCATTCCTAGAAATAATTTAAAAAAAAAACATGCGTACGTCTGTATTCCGCATGATGGATATCCTCACATCAGATCATCCTCACTGAGTAGATCTAAACATAACATTTGGAACATGCCCGCGTTTTGCAAATTGTTAGCTGGAATGCTAACAGGTTGCAAGCACATCGCCGCTTATGGGGACACTAACGAGTGGAAAAATCCATTGGTGCACCGTGTTCGAATCCGCGAGGGTCCACACGCGGCTATAGCCTTGAAAAATAAATAAATATGGCTTATAATTTTCGTTTATCATCGTGATTACGTAGATTTTTCAAACACGTATGCGTATGTGCTGTTGAGTTGACGTGATCTGATAAACTTGTTTTATCTTCAGCCTGTAGAAGTTCACTGCTGGGCAGCCTTTTTACCATCTGTTTGTTTTTGGGTTCAAATAAATATATTTTCTATCTTTCTTCCTTCAGTTGCGCGGTTGCGCTGAAAAGAGCAAAGCGTTGAAGATTTGTGAAGGAACACACATAATAATACCGCCAAGGAACGGAATGATCCCGATGTTCTTGGTGTTCCCCTGCTTGTAGATGTCCCAGCATATGAAGCCTCCCGAGCCCATATGAGCCATGGTGACGACGGCGGCTATCGTCCCCACCAGCTCCTTGTAAGGCTGGAGTACATCGGCTAGCGCGTCCATGGTTACCTGCTGAGAAGTGAACCATATCTGATGAGAACATAAACAGAATCTGCATTGTCAGTGTTGAACTAGTAAATACCTCTGTTAGATGAGGCGTATAAGCATCATCATCATAATAAATAGATAGTAAAATAATTATGGAAATTTCTATCATCTCAGCCCGTAATCACCCACTGCTGGTTATAAGACTCCTTCTCTTCTGTCATCAGCCTCATCTGTAATGTGCCTCTCTTGACCATGACGTGTTCCCTGACAATGCTCGAGGGTTTTAACAGTTCCTCAGAGTACTAACAGAATACAATATGTAGCTCAATGTAGATATTCATAGCTAATTAGCTAACCTACAACGTCGGCCGAGAGAGAACCTTGAAATATTTTTAATTTTCTCTCTTAAATCACACGTAATTCTCTCAATCATTCACGGTTTCAAGGTTACTAACGTGTTACTTTCCAAGCTATGAAGTTTGAACTATGATTAGGTTTATAGGTAATCGAATTGGTTTTCTCGAATTTAATTAACTTTGCCTTCGTGGGCTGGGTTAGATATCAAAATATAATATTATTTTCAATCATCAACTCGAAAAAAAAATAATTTGCTTTCTATGAAATTTTAAGTAGGTACCTACTTATATGGGGTCATACTTTATAAAAAAATATAAAATACAACTCCATTGTCGGAAGTGTACCTACAAAATGGGCTCATACTCCTCCCCAGAAGGATATCAAGCTTATGTAAAAATCTATAAAAATAAACAAATCTGTTGCGTGTTCAAAAGGACTTGACGCCTTGATAGAGGTCAGAAACAGTCGCTTCCTCGTGTTTATTACAACAAATGAGTTGTAAATTGAGCGTAGTGCGTCACACACACACCCACCCACCGTCTCGCTCGTCCGGCGGGTAAGTAGTTACCTACGTCAGAGCTAGGAGGACGCCGATAGACGAATGTTGATTACTGAAGGTACAAATCTACCAAAATCTTACACAAAACAAAACTTGTTGACAAAAAAATGATTGACATGACGACCTCTGTGACGCAGTGGACGAAAGCCCGCCTGAGACGCAGAAGGTTGCGGGTTCGATTCCCGCCGCGGGACAAATGTTTGTATGATCTACAAATATTTGTCTCGGGTCTGGGTGTTTTCTATGTATAATATGTACGTATTTACAAAAAAAAGTATATAATGAATATATCAGTCATTTAGTTCCCATAATACAAGCTCTGCTTAGTTTGGGGCTGTGTGGAAAATGTTCAGCATTATTATTTATTTAAAAGAAAGCAATTCATTTATGTGCAAAAAAATCATACAGAATTGGCTGTTGAGCCTATCACACAGAAGATCTCATTTAAATCACTCCTACACACATACACACCCCCATCCCAACACACACCACACATACACACCCCTACACACCCCACTCTCATTCATCATGCTCCTCATCCCTTTCCAATGCGTCACATATGTCCAAATTTCTCTGTATTATTTATTTATATAACAATAGAATCAAATCACAAGCAATATGACCTTCAATTTAACAGTGTTATCTTTCTGTAAGTACTCTCTTGATACCCAAGTTACAAGCTCACGCTTAGTTTGGGTCTCGTTAGAAATTTCACTTAGTATGTAGTAGGTACCTCTCCTATCTGAAAATTCTGTATGCAAAAAATCTAAATATGTAAGCACCTTTACAATGTACATGCCAAAATGCCAACAAGGCTGTAAGTCACACACATCCTATACCATAAGTGTTATACATGACATTTGAAGGAAGGTAGAAGTATGAAGTGAAGTTAAATAATTTACAAGACACTGAATGTCAAAAATTGGGACTTACAATAATGGGAAATTGATAAAAAGTTCAATATGAAATATCGTCATCCATTTTTTCTCCCTTAGGAGAGGGATTTTCTCATAAAATTTACCTGGTCCTCCTAGGTAAAAAACCCAACCAATTAAAAAATAATTAAAAAAAAACAGACATATTGAGCCAGTATAATACTAAGCTAGTTTTTTTTTCATATGTCACATTTGATTGGGTGATGCAACTTGTCATTGATATTAAGTATGATTAATACTGTCCTACTTAACTAAGATAAATTAGTTACTATCTGTGATAAATAAATCATATCAGTGTCAGTTTGCCTGTCTATGAATTTGCCTTAAGCTACTAATAATTAGAAATAAGATTTGTTCTAATAGAGTTTTGTTTCTAATAGCTTCCCATCCAAGATACTATATTAGCAAATAATATGTAGGTACATAAAAAATTACATAGCAACTAGGCTTTGCCTAGGGTTTCATTGAGGCACAAAAATTGATGAAATAATTAACCTGTTAATTATTTATTTATTTATTTTATTCAGACAACCAACAGCTATAACACAATGTCCTAACAATACTTAAATAGATACAGGTAGCCAATAATAGGTCTTCACTGATAGCACCAGATTCTACGACATAGACAGCTCAACCAATAATTACTCAAAATAAACTTAAGGTACTAAAGTATTAAACTAAAAACAAAAAAGATTTTTTTTTTTACCTATGCATGAAAACAGTTCAGTGATAGGCACCGCCTCAAATATTCAATGAATAAGTAAACATAACAATACCAACTTGGATGAAATATCTAGTTCATATTTTTTATCCACACACATGGGTGAAGGCAGAAGCTAGCGTTTTGATTGAGTATTGATTTTTAAATTTACTTATTGGGTTATTATATAACCCAATAAGTAAATAACTAACACCCTACAGACACAAACATAGTCCTGTCCCACACTAGGATTCTCTGTATTGTGGGTATCAGAAACTACAAGTCCTATGGTACCACAACACCCAGACCCAGAACAAATATCTGCAGAACATGCACATATTTGTTCTGCAGCAGGAATCGAACCCGCGCCTCTTGCGTCGCAGCTGGCCTCGCCGACCGTGTCATCGAAGTTTACCGATTAGGGGTATCTATTAGTTAAATTCATTTAAAATCTCAAAACAATGGCACTAGGTACTTATGTAGTTCCATCCATAGAACTAGTGGAGTGGGGACAGCAAACCTAAATTCCTTCAGCAATAGCTAGGTAGGTACCTACATACTCAAACTAAATATTTCCCAATCGCATCTGTGATAGCCAAAATAAGTTTCCTAATGAAGACGGCAATTTTTAAGAAAAATCACAGCTTTAGGTTTAATGGTACAGTTAACATAACCTAACATGAAAATGTAATTTTACGTACCTACCCTTTACGTACCTTTATCTAAGTTGAAGAGAACAAAATAATAAATACAAATAAACTTGCGCTCAAACACGTCCGAAGTGAAACAAAACCAAATCGTGAATTAAAATCAAATCAAACTCTAATCACATCACAGACTTCTATTAGGAAACATATAAATATAAATCAAATCACAGACTCACTTATATAGAGAACACTTCACTTCTTGATGTTATCACATCACATGAAAGTAACCAACCACTAGTAGGTAGAGTAGAGGTAGTAGTTGACGCAGTGGTCCACTACGTAACTTATTGAACTAAATAATGTGAGTGAGTGAACTAATGCAACCGTTAGCAACTCTAGTAAGTCTTTTTATTCCATTTTTCAAACTTTCGCGATTAGATAACATAAAATTATAAAAAGGTCGGGAAAATAATAAAAAAGTTAAACGCGATAAAGACCCCTAAAAGTTATAATTATCTTTTTTTTCCAAAAACTATCGTGAACTTGATTATTCACGATAGTTTTTGGAATAAAAAGATATATTGTAAAAACGGGAATTTTCACGTACCAGTGCGGTACGTGAAGGCACCGACTAAGTTTCGACTCATTCCAAGAGTCTTCATCGGGGTAAATGTTCGCGACGTTCTCCCTCGGCGTCACGTCGTGCACTACTCTAGTAAGACTGTAAATGCAACTAAAATAAATAAATAAAACTACGTGAACTGAACACAAAACAACAGAATTAACAGACTGGCTAGACATGCTACGCATGAATTAACCAAACTCGGGGAAATATCTACGAGTAAGTTTTGATATTTATAACGTAGCTGGGTAGTTGCAAACGCTGGTTAATTTGCTAGGCATCCACAAGTTGGCTGGGAGTTACACTAACTACGTGAAAACAAAACTACGTGAACTGAACACAAAACAACAGAATTAACAGACTGGCTAGACATGCTACGCATGAATTAACCAAACTCGGGGAAATATCTACGAGTAAGTTTTGTTATTTATAACGTAGCTGGGTAGTTGTAAACGCTGGTTAATTTGCTAGGCATCCACAAGTTGGCTGGGAGTTACACTAGTATAGTTAGGGTGAACAGTTTATAGCGGGTCGGAATTTTTGTAGTTTTAAACTACATTTAACTTCAAATATTATATTTCAAACGTCTAGTACCTTTAAAATATACGTAGTATTTAATGTTGTGGGTAATTACTCTACGCGTAGTATCTCCATAGGGAATATAACTACTTACAACAACGCGCGTACTAATAACATTTAGTACCTATCCCACCTCTAATTACACCGTTTGTGTCAGATTGCTGTCATTTTGGTAGATTAAACTATTAAATTTTCACTTTGGTATATTATGTTGACGAAAATTTGGCAGATTTTGAAACAAATATTATGTTCAAGTTCAATTTTTGAATGATAGAAAAAACAGATGGTGATTTAGATCGTGAAAATGAAAGAGGTCGAGGCAAACGAACTGCTCAAAAATCTTTATTACTTGTGGAGGTCAAAAATGATTTTTTGTAACCTCGTTGGTTCAAAACCGTATCCAAAAAAAAAAAATTTTAACTAACCTCATTGTAGATTCAGAATTGTCATTCTACGTCGTAGTGGTTACCTAATTCTGTGGTAGTTATTTCTACAGTTCCAAGATACAAAATATTGCCATTCGACGTAATCTTAAGAGCAGATCTCAATACTCAATACATTTATTGCTTTCACATGGTAGGTACATAGATGGTGTTTATAGGTAGGTATCTCACATGAACCCTGTCTAAGGGTATACCCTTAACAACAGATAGGTAGGCCGGCCGAGGTTTTGCGTAAACAAACTAGTTATTAATATCTACAGTAAATAAAGGTAAGTCTCTCAAATGAACTTTGTATTAGGGTACGGCGGCAGACCAAGGTTTTATTTTCATTGTAGGTAGTCAAAGTAGGTACTTTAGGAGATGGGTATAAGTGCATTATTTTGTTAGTAATGGTCATATTATTATATGTCGATTTAGAATCATGTCGATCTTTATTTTGCTTGTCCACGAAAATATGAGAGTTTCACAACAGACGAAGGGGTTCGGGAACTACCTACTACCTACTATTACCTAAAAGTTTCACATTACTAAAAATTCAAGTACCAGACCGACAGCTCTTCTTTTGCTTTTTAACATTAAAGCCGACTAATCATAAACATTTGATTCTTTTAAGAAAATAATTTAACTGGCCTGGTAACTTCAAGGTCTCCATTGGGGGATTTTCCGTTTAATGTCTGTGAATGTGTCTACATCATATAATTATTAACGGCAAAGTTTGATGTTACGGTCCATACATATTACATAGATAAAATGGTATCATATTGTTTTTCTTTCATCTGTTTTTAATATATTTTTGCTATTGGTGTTGACGATTGTGGTTGTGTTGTGTCTTATTATTATCTAATGAAAATAAAATACCACCCGTATTTTATATGCTCCCGAGTGGGAGCAAGATTCTTTGCTTTCTACATGAATTTCAAGAGCGAAGATTAATCCTGATGCTCCATTTTGCAAAGCTTGCAACTCAAATACTATTTCATAAATATATAAAATAAAATCTTAATAATTTGTTTTTTTTTTTATTTTCAACCTCCACAGAAACACTATATATGTGGCATATTTTAGGCATTTTGTGTTGGGCAGATTTTGACAGGTTTTCAGTAGCGTGCGGTAGTTTCTCAATTTTTAAAACGGTCACACTGGTAGAAGTCATCTACATCCGTAGAAGTGAACCCTCCTAGAAACTTAACTAGTCTGTGGCTGCGGTCGGTGTCGGTTCGTTTTGTTTCCACAGACTATGTAACAGATAGTTAATTTCGTTTGATTGACGTTTGCTGGTTTTTTTCAAGAATTTTCAGATTTCATGAATTTTTAATCCATTCTATTCTATTTTGGTACAAATGACTGAGAAAAGTTATTTAGAATATTCGTGTTAGATTCGCATTGTTCAGACATGCATTCCCTGACCGAGTATGAAGCTTCGATATGATCAGTGAAGATTATGTTGTTTGATTGTTGAGGTTTATTCCTGAGGGTTTGAAAGACACTTGTGGGTAATATGCAATGGATAAACAAGGGTTGGAAAGGGCGCTGGTTGTGGGTGTTGCTGGTGCTCGTTCTGTGCTCGCTGGCGGCCGCGCAGAAAATTGGTGACCCCTACAAAATATTGGGCATCCATAGAAGGGCGAACCTGCCTGAAATCCGCAAAGCTTACCGACAGTTGGCCAAAGAATGGTGAGTGTATATTTATTACGCTCAATAATTAGGTTACTATTTGTAGGTGAATTATAAATTTACCTGAAACTAATAAAAATGTTCCAAAGTCCTGTAGAAACAATCCATTTCCATCATTAGTACGTAATTTATATGTGCAGTTCTTTAGATGACTTAGCTGCTGAGTAAAGGCCTGCAAGTGTTATAACGGGTGTAATAAGACTCATATGATAATGGAAGCCACTAAATAGGTAGAATGTAACATGTTTCGCAATCATGAAGTATATCTCTATGAATTGTCCAACAACTCTAAAAACTGCTCATTTATAATGGAATAAATAACTCCAGGCATCCTGACAAGAGTGAAGATCCGAATGCAGAAACCCGTTTTGTTGAAATAAAGCAAGCATATGAGCTGCTGTCGGATACTGAGAGACGACAAGCATATGATTTGTACGGAATCACAAACGAAGATGACCACCTCTACAAACAGAGGCATGACTATAGCCAGTATGCTCGATTCAGGTAAGTTCTGTCTCTAAACAAGTAAATAACTTTACAGCTATTGCAACTGCTTGAGATTGCCTTATTATGATTATTATTATAGGTCAATGCCTTTATTTTAAGTTTATTTTATAGTACTAGTTAGGTTGCTACCTACCTACCTATCTGTTGTTATACCCTTAGGATTCATATGAGATACCTACCTATAAACACCTTCTATGTACAGCTTCTATGTGAAAGCAATAAATGTGTTGAGTGTTGAGGTTTTTGGGATAAGAAAATAATCTAATAAATGTGTAAGGTTTTTTTTTTAAACTAATTTTGTTTTTTTTTCTATTCATAATATATACTAACCATGGCTATTTCAATTCTAATCTGCAAAAACATTTGATTTTCCTCTGTTGTACATAGTAGAATGCTGCAAGTTTTTTAAATGCTCAAAATAATATTGGAGAATGCATGATTCACAAATCTCTCAACCATGTAAACATTTGAATCATACCCATGCATGCAATCCTGAGATGCTAAAAACCATTCATAAGTTTGGATTGCTATAAGATAAATCAAAATAACAACTGAGCTGTTGTTTATGTATACAAAATCAAATGCTCCATGCAAGTAGTCAGAAACAACTGGTTTTTATTATGCATACCCACATTTACAGATAATCTAAAAGTACCGATGCTAGGCACCTACAACATGAGTCTTGATAAGTTCTGACAAACGTCAGAACTTATCTAAGAAAAAAATAATGAATTAAAAATATAATTAATATATAATAAAAATATATTATATATTAATATATTATAATAATAAATAAATAAGAATAATTATAAAATTATAATTATTCTTGTATTTAAAATGATTCTCAATCTACCTATTGATATTTGCACATTTGGATGTAGAATATGTTTTTATTAAAAATTGTAATAAGAAAATAATCTAATAAATGTGTAAGGTTTTTTTTTAAAACTAATTTTGTTTTTTTTTCTATTCATAATATATACTAACCATGGCTATTTCAATTCTAATCTGCAAAAACATTTGATTTTCCTCTGTTGTACATAGTAGAATGCTGCAAGTTTTACAATTTTGATCAACATGCAAATAAATGTTGATTTCTGATTTCCTTCAAATCTATTTCTAGACACTATTTTTATTTTTATATTATTTTAAAAATACTTTATCTGCTGTATATAAAAAGTAAGAGTTAATTAAAAAATACATAGAACATGGATAAATAGACCATCTTATCACTGAGAAGCTATATTTTCCTGTTAACCTTGGGATGTAGATGAATGTTGCATTCAGACATCTGGTAGAGTTAATTCAACTGTTTGTTCCAGCAATGACCCATTTGAAGAATTCTTTGGAACGCACTTCAGAACTCAGGATCAAGATATAACTTTATTCCACAAATTGAGTGTCACTGCTCGGTAAGTTGTTTCTATTTTGATAACAACCTACCTAACCAAATAAGAATGTACATTCATTCATTGAAGACTGCTTTTTTAGAGTTCCGAAGCCATATATCAAAAACTGAACCAACGGAAAGAGAAATAGAAGTAATTTTTATCTTCTCTTCCCCTCATCAACTAACACATTTATCTTCCAGACACTTTGAAAACAACATAGTCGAGAAAAGCATCCACACACCAGCTTTAGTCCTGTTCTACACGGACTGGTGTTTCGACTGCGTACGCTCGGCGGCCGCCTGGCGACGGCTGGTCGACGCGATGCAGCCGCTAGGCGTTACCATGGCAACCGTGCATGCGGGCCATGAAGCCAACTTAGCCAGGAGGGTGGGCATACATGGAGTACCATGTCTCGCACTGGTGTTGGATAAACAAATCTACACGTACAAGGAAAGGCTGCAGTCAATGCCGAAGATCTTAGGCAAGTACATTATTCATTTGTATCTTTTTCGTAACACATGCTCAACACAACATTCTCAAAACATGAGACTTTATTTTATTATTTATTTATTTTTATTTACTTAAGTTGTATAAAGAAGCAGGAAAAAAACATGGTGAGTCATTTCCAGGAAAACCAGAATGTTCTAGGACCAAAAGTTTAAGTTTGTGTCTCATGCTGGCCATATACGTACGTCAATCGTTATCTTTTTGCAATGACGTCCAGATTGTAAAGTTATCATCACGAAATCCAAGAGATGGCGCTGATTATTGTCTATGCAGAATTGCTGTAAAAATTTTCGGGCGCATTCTGGTGCCAATGAAGCGGCGACTCCGCTTCCGCCTACTCACGGTACATGTTCCTCCTCCTCACGGTACAGGTCTCTCATGTTCCCCCTGGCAACGGCCCAACCCGAGGTCCGTACCTAAGTGGTGCCCTTGTGCTATGTATGTATGTGTGTGGGCTCCCTTTTCCGCATTTAAACTCTTAGTTGGTTCATTGTGCGTGGGAGTTTTGGCTAGTGGGTTAGCCAGCCTAACTCCGGCCAGAAGCACAGAAGTTTCCTGGGGTCTTCGCAGGCTTCCCGGAGTGACCTTGGGTTGCCAAGGATTTTTGCGCGGTGAGTTGCTACGCCCACGCATTCCAGGATTACGTGGGCCCTTGTGCTAGTTACCCATCTTAACTTTTTACAGGTTGAGTGCCTTCTGCGCTCGCCGTAGTCCGGTGACGCTGATCAAAGCCATCTGCGGCCCTGCAGCATTAAAGTAATTCAGAAATAAAAATGAAGCGGTGATGATGTTGGTGTTAAAATATAAAAATACCTTTATTTTCATGTTCACAGAGTTCATGCGCTGGCGTTTCCCGTACCGAATGGTGACGAGCATTGGCGACGGTAACGCTGAATCATTCATAACTGATTTCGAAGACAATAAAGTGAAGGCTCTGATATTCGAAGAACGACCTACAATGAGGCTCAGATATCTGATCACTGCGTTCCACTACAGAGACAGAGTTGCATTTGGGTGAGTTCATGGTGTGAACAGAATTAATTCTGCGACGTTTTTTACGCCTTACGATGCCATACGGGTGGAACAAACATGTTCCACCCGTCATCTTCAGTAAAACACGCGCTGTTTCACTTATTGTGGCTCTTAACAAATATAATATATATTTGCAACACATACCATTCCTTTTAATTCCTAAATTACTACCCAATGCTAATTCTCTTTAGCAGCACATTCAAATCGATAGGCAACATCAATCGATAGTTGCGTCGCTCTGCCGTTAGATGACTCCATCAGACCCTAACTTAGCCGCTTAACATTTAATTGTGGTTTTATAAAACTTTTTTTTTAGGAATAACTAAAAACCGACTTTAAGTAATGGGAAGTTGATAAAAAGTCCAATTATGCGGTCCAATATAAAGTTAAATTTCATCTTTTATTTTTTCACACTTTAGGTGGTATGTTTTCATAAAAAAAATACGCAATCATCCTCGAAGTTATAGCCTTACCCATAAAAAAATAAATAATAAAAGTGAATTAAGATCGGCGAAGATATACACACAAAAAAAAACACAGACAAATGAAGAACTTCCTTTTAGTCCTTGTAGTATCCTTTTAGTTTTTTGTTGAAAAACTACATTTTATTTGGCTGATGTCTGATTTCTTCAACAGATTCGTGGACATGACATCGCACGAGGCCCACAACGTGACCTCCCACTTCAAGGTCCAACGGCACACGGACACCATGGTGCTGCTGAAGGAAGACAGTTCAGAGCCGGCTGCCACCGTCAGCACCACGGAGATACCTACGCAGACACTGAGACAGCTCATAGAACCCAATCAGCTGCTTATCCTACCACGACTGTCTTCACAGGTATATTCAGGCGTGTTTACTTCGTAGCTTATACGAAAATATAACTGCATTTACCACGCACTGTGATGGTTCTAAACAGTAGAATGCGCCACGTTCGAAGGACAATGCAGGGTTCCCTAGAGCTGAAAGTAGGCGCGGGTGCGTTGGAACTAGCCGACATACCGGCAGCAAGCGAAGCAATAAATACTTAATCTGCATGCCGAGTAAGCTCAAAACAGCGTATTCGTGATTGTGGAGTGAGCCTCAGTCCAAGCTCCATGATAAAATCTATGAACTGACGTTGTCGAACATCAGACTTAGCTCAAATTTATTTGTCCTCAGAATGTGCTAGACCTTGTGTGTCCGGTGGAGTGGCGCGCGGCGCGGCGTCGGCTGTGCTGCGTGCTGGTGATGGGTGCGGGCGCGGCGGGCGAGGCGGCGCGCGCGCACTGGCGCCGCCTGGCCGCGCACGCGCCGCCCGCCGCGCGCCTCGCATACCTCTACACGCACAAGCAGCCCGCCTTCCTGCAAGCCATCGCGCCGGGCGCAGGTACAGTGTACAGTGAGATGTGCTGGTGATGGGCGCGGGCGCGGCGGGCGAGGCGGCGCGCGCGCACTGGCGCCGCCTGGCCGCGCACGCGCCGCCCGCCGCGCGCCTCGCATACCTCTACACGCACAAGCAGCCCGCCTTCCTGCAAGCCATCGCGCCGGGCGCAGGTACAGTGTACAGTGAGATGTGCTGGTGATGGGCGCGGGCGCGGCGGGCGAGGCGGCGCGCGCGCACTGGCGCCGCCTGGCCGCGCACGCGCCGCCCGCCGCGCGCCTCGCATACCTCTACACGCACAAGCAGCCCGCCTTCCTGCAAGCCATCGCGCCGGGCGCAGGTACAGTGTACAGTGAGATGTGCTGGTGATGGGCGCGGGCGCGGCGGGCGAGGCGGCGCGCGCGCACTGGCGCCGCCTGGCCGCGCACGCGCCGCCCGCCGCGCGCCTCGCATACCTCTACACGCACAAGCAGCCCGCCTTCCTGCAAGCCATCGCGCCGGGCGCAGGTACAGTGTACAGTGAGATGTGCTGGTGATGGGCGCACTGGCGCCGCCTGGCCGCGCACGCGCCGCCCGCCGCGCGCCTCGCATACCTCTACACGCACAAGCAGCCCGCCTTCCTGCAAGCCATCGCGCCGGGCGCAGGTACAGTGTACAGTGAGATGTGCTGGTGATGGGCGCGGGCGCGGCGGGCGAGGCGGCGCGCGCGCACTGGCGCCGCCTGGCCGCGCACGCGCCGCCCGCCGCGCGCCTCGCATACCTCTACACGCACAAGCAGCCCGCCTTCCTGCAAGCCATCGCGCCGGGCGCAGGTACAGTGTACAGTGAGATGTGCTGGTGATGGGCGCACTGGCGCCGCCTGGCCGCGCACGCGCCGCCCGCCGCGCGCCTCGCATACCTCTACACGCACAAGCAGCCCGCCTTCCTGCAAGCCATCGCGCCGGGCGCAGGTACAGTGTACAGTGAGATGTGCTGGTGATGGGCGCGGGCGCGGCGGGCGAGGCGGCGCGCGCGCACTGGCGCCGCCTGGCCGCGCACGCGCCGCCCGCCGCGCGCCTCGCATACCTCTACACGCACAAGCAGCCCGCCTTCCTGCAAGCCATCGCGCCGGGCGCAGGTACAGTGTACAGTGAGATGTGCTGGTGATGGGCGCACTGGCGCCGCCTGGCCGCGCACGCGCCGCCCGCCGCGCGCCTCGCATACCTCTACACGCACAAGCAGCCCGCCTTCCTGCAAGCCATCGCGCCGGGCGCAGGTACAGTGTACAGTGAGATGTGCTGGTGATGGGCGCACTGGCGCCGCCTGGCCGCGCACGCGCCGCCCGCCGCGCGCCTCGCATACCTCTACACGCACAAGCAGCCCGCCTTCCTGCAAGCCATCGCGCCGGGCGCAGGTACAGTGTACAGTGAGATGTGCTGGTGATGGGCGCACTGGCGCCGCCTGGCCGCGCACGCGCCGCCCGCCGCGCGCCTCGCATACCTCTACACGCACAAGCAGCCCGCCTTCCTGCAAGCCATCGCGCCGGGCGCAGGTACAGTGTACAGTGAGATGTGCTGGTGATGGGCGCACTGGCGCCGCCTGGCCGCGCACGCGCCGCCCGCCGCGCGCCTCGCATACCTCTACACGCACAAGCAGCCCGCCTTCCTGCAAGCCATCGCGCCGGGCGCAGGTACAGTGTACAGTGAGATGTGCTGGTGATGGGCGCGGGCGCTAGTTTTCTCGCGCAAATATCATCGCGATGCTTAGACCCTAGGCTATATTGTAAAAAGGGTGCGTTTCTAGAAAAGTTCTGAGGTTAAAATACGTTTTTCAGGTTCGGACGCGTCAGCGCTCGAGCACCGTATAGTGATTCTATGGCGTCGAGAGCCTTCGCGCATTCAATACGAGTGGCTTAACGTTTCGTGGCCGATCTGCCCGAAGCCCCCTTGCGAAGAAGGGAGGGGGGAGGACGTACTTCGCTACCAGGCCAGGCTGAATGAAACACAGCAAGCGCTAGACCAGCTGGTGAAGAGATTGCTGAAACCTACAGAAGTGCTGCCTTACGAAGCTCACGTGCAGGTAACAAGCCACACGCTCACGAGTTATCCCCTAGGTAATATGTAAATATTTCATTGAGTAACTTGTTATTCTATCATCCACCACCAGGGAAAATTAGCTGAGATTTTTCTTTCAAAAAGTTTGCGACCTCAAGGTTTTGATTGATTTTTTGGATTCGATTTCTTTGTTTCGCCAGAGATGGAACGGTTCGGCTGTGCGTTGTTTTGTTTGTCAGTGAGTGACTAAATTAATATTAAGATAGTCTAAAAAAAACTAAACAAACCCCCTAAAAGAGTCCCTTTTGATTTGTTTTTTTTTTTAAGATTCAATTATATATTTTTTTAAATCGAAAACTAAATAATTTGAACACAAATTTGCAAATTGCATAATTTTTTACGGTTTTTCCATTTCCAAAAATATACTAAGATGGCCGAGACGCATAAGCTTTGTATTGGTGTACACGTCGTGTTTGGTGTTACTGCACGCAGGAGCTGACGGACGAGGGGGCGGTGAGCGCGGTGTGGGCGGGCGCGGCGCGGCTGTGCCAGTGGGCGGAGGCCCTGGCGCGCTCGCACCACGCCCTGTCCGCGGCCTCCGTCCTCGCCACCGTGGCCTTGGTGCTAGCCGCCGGATACCTCATGGCGTACCTCATGTGAGTACATGCGCGGTGTGGGCGGAAGCGGATATCTAACTTTGCCATAACACAATTTCCTAACTACAAAATAAAAGGTAATTCTCTCGAGAGTTCCACTGTACTTAAAATGGTATTTGGTTTGTATGTAGGTAATGAATCTAATAAAGATACTTTGGTTCTACCTAACCACTCGCTAGAATGAAGAAGTTACTTCTATGCAAACTGTTTTCAGACGTGTCGAAGAAGAATCGGTTCAGCATCAAAAGGAAGAGAGGAAGAAACAGAACGGCTTGAAACGGAACAACAACGAACCACAGCCAGAGATGCGGCTGCACGAACTAAGAGCTGAAAAATACAATGGACTAGTCAGGTAAACAATAGAAGATTGTTCAACAAGGTATTTAGTACGAGCCATCTCATACGAGGTGTTTAGCCTCCCGAGCGACAACAAAGAAATGGTTATTTTAGTCCCGAGTTAAACACTCTACTTTTTACTACGATTGCGAAAAATAAAATAAACTGTAATTATCATCATCATCATCAGCCTATATTAGTCCACTGCTGGACATAGGCCTCCCCTAATGAGCGCCATAGCGCCCTGTCTTCAGCTTGTCGCATCCAGCATCTGGCTGCAGTCTTTCGCAGATCGTCATCCCACCTGGCCGGAGGGCGTCCTACACTACGTTTGCCGAGTCGCGGTCTCCACTCAAGAACACGTTTACCCCAGCGGTTATCGGTTCTTAGCGAGATATGACCGGCCCACTGCCACTTCAGCTTGCTAATTCGTTGAGCTATATCGATAACTTTGGTTCTCTGACGGATGTATTGTGTAATTATAAAAAATGAAAATACTAGAGATTTCGCGGCAATATCAACTTTTTAAATTTTATTTTGTTTGTTGACAAACGCATTGACGCATACATCCAACGATCGCCAAGATAAGCTAATGCAGCAGTTTAGGTCGCTTTCAGTTCCATTTTCAAAAATAATTTCAATAAAAGTATGTATTTTTTCAATCTATTTTAAAAATGGAACATTGAAAGACAGTTTAGTAGTGCATTTGTGTTTTTTTAAGACAAGTATTTATTACGGATCACTTTAATTTTGTAACCTGTTGATAATAACGACTAAAATAAAATAAAAACTTTAGTCCCTAGAAGTTAAATGATGCCATAATTATACACTTTAGTCCGCCTACGCTAAGCTAAAATGATACACATTTAGAGCAAGAAAAATGAAAATTCTATTTTTACGGTGAGGGCGTAATTTTGATTCCAGAGCGCTCGCCATTTTTTTTAATTCAGGTTGCGTCGCTACGGCGCGTCATGCGCTGCCCCTCTCACCGGCCAGTAACTTTAGGCATACAATATTACAATATTTGGCGTTCACATGTTCCAAATTCAAATTCATTAGTGCCCGCTGTAAAAGTCTAATAGAGAAAATACCTATTTTGCCTGCTCTTATTGCGGAACAAAACGATATTTTTCGAATAGATAGATGAAAACACATTTCTACACGGGTAAAAAGGATTTCTTTGAATAAGAAAGACTGATTTCTCGAAATATTTGGTTATTACAAAAATATACTTTCTTAGTTTAATGCAATATTTTTAAAACAAAAATACTGCTTAACTTTTTTGAAGAATTTTTTTTTCTCAATTTTGTTCTAACTTGAAAAGAAATATGTTTATTTCAAGACTTATTTTATGTCGTATCAAATAAATATCAAATGAGATGATTTTTACTATTACGAAGAAATGATTGTCTAGCGTCTATAGGGAGAGAATCGTTTTCTTCAAGGTAATAAAAATGTCTTAATGGAAAGCAACTTGTCTTTCTATAAGAAATCAGTTTTTACCGTGTAAGAGAATGAAACACTAATTTCGTTTACCGAATGGTACATACAAACAAACTGTTGGTTTTTGGTTGCTTTCGGCCTTTGAGGGACTTCGACATCGTGAAAGATGTAGTGAAAAGAATAGAGAAAGGTATGCCAAAGTGGTTTGGGCATAAAGGATGGACGAAATAAGTTTGACGAAACATTTAAATAAGGCAAGAGTGAATGGGACAATGGGAAGGGGTAGACTAGACCCCGGCGAACGTACTCTGACCAGATTGGAGAAGTTCTGAAGAAAGGTTAGGTCAAGAGTATCCTAAACCTGCAAGTACGGACGAAGAATGTGATGAGAGTGAATGAGGCAAAAAGAGGGATGTCAGGATCGTAACAAGTGGAAAATGTAGGTACTTATTGTTTTGTAAAAGGATCATTAAAAAGAATAACCAGCCTTGTTAGCCTTTCGTTCCTAGCTTGGTCGCGGAGGAATAGGCAATTGATAAAACCGACGATTCAAAGTGATCCTTGTGATTTTAATGAATAAATGAATTTTGACTTTGACTTTGGAAATCCATGAAGGTATGCCAAAGTGGTTTGGGCATCTATAAAGGATGGGCATGGTCTCTGCATACCCTTCCGGAAAAGAGGTGTGACTGTACCGTCCGCCACATTCGGCATAAAGTTAGAGCGCAAACATTTATGGAAATTTTTGTTTTTTTTGTAGACTTTTGAAGCCCGGCTGTCGTACGATCGTGCTATTGGTTGACATGCAGAGCCGCGTCATGCTGCTATCGAAATTCCACAAGATCGTCTGGCCTTACCGCAAGTAAGTTATATGTAATAAGCATTTCTATGAAATTTGTTGGTAAATGGAATCTAAAGCTTTGAAAATTTAGATCATTTTACTATAATTTATTGCTTAAAAACTATCACTTAAAAAAGTAGTATCAGTCATGTTATTCCCATAATACAAGCTCTGCTCAGTTTGGGCACAGAGATTATAATACAAGGTGTTAAGTAGCGCGACTCACCACGACAATAAGTAAGCGTAATACCAACCTACCTATAATATTTCGTTTCAATATATTTCGCTGTTTGTAACAAATTAAGTTGTCGCGTCTCATCCGCGCACGCCGTCGGTATTGACCAATAGGAGATAGCTTTGTAGGCGGAGCAGTCCGCAGTAGCGGGTGCGAAGCCTGTAGAGAAGATATTTTTTAGATTGTTGGCAGTTGCTGGCGCGCGCTTGACTTGGCAAGTCGTGTATTTTTGTTTAATTTTAGTCCCTAAGTTTTTGAAATATTACAACGTATTTTCGCATAAAAGTGGATTTTACTTCCAAAGAGAAACCCTGCACCTACTAGGCTACACAAGGTTTGGAGCTAGATGATGCTGTGTGAAAAAAGTCCAGTATTATTTATTATTATTATTTTTGCGCCCCGTAGAGACAGGGTGCTGTAATAGGTGATGTAATACAAGTCGAGGAGTTTAATGTAAAAACAAGTATATAAGTAGTATATCAGTCATGTAGTTACCATAATAAAAGCTCTGCTTAGTTTGGGGCTAGATGATGCTGTGTGAAAAATGTCCAACATTATTCATTTATTTACTCATTTATCAACTCTTTGTTAGGGTTAAGCTCGTCTTTGTAAATTTTCTTACTAATATTATAAACGTGAATGTTTGTGAGGATGGATGTTTGTTACTCTTTCACGCAAAAACTACTGAACGGATTTTGATGAAACTTTACAGTAATATAGCTTAAACATCAGAATAACACATAGGCTACTTTTTATCCGGGTACTATGCGGGCGAAGCCGTGGGCATAAGTTAGTAATATGTAAGTTTTTTGTCTGTATTCTCTGTGTGCACATTAAATAATAAAGAATATGTATTGAATGTAAAAAATGTCCTTGTACCAGGAACAAGACGCTCCTTTTCGCGTATCTGATGGTGGAGCGGAACATCAGCTGGTTCGGGCGCGTGCTGGAGCTGTCGCTGGGCGGCGGCGAGCTGCGGCTGAACGCGCGCAACTGCGTCGGCACCGTGCTGGCACTGAACCCGCATCGCAAGTACTTCTGCATCTACCACGCCACGCATCCGGAGTGTACCAAACCACACAAGGTGTGTTACCACGAGCTCGTCCGGGGAAGTACTGCCACTATACCTACTTCTGCCGCATCGCTGTGCTCCGGTTTCAAGGGTAATGGTTCCGGTGAAATTACAGGTATATGAGACTTTCCACCCGTTATGTCTTAGGGTCGGCAACGCGCGATTGGTTCTTCTGATGTTGCTGGTCAATTTTTCACACAGCATCATCTCTCCCCAAAGCAATCAGAGCTTGTGTTATGGGAACTACATGACTGATATACTACTTATATCCTTTTTTTAAATACGTACATGTTATACATAAAAAACACCCAGACCCTAACTGTAAGGCTTAAGAAGATATGTAAATAAAAAAGACAAATAATTATTTTTCTAATCAACCGCGGTGTTTACTGTCAAGTGAAAGGGCGGTCAAACATTTGACCGTCACAAATAATAAAAATGTTAGGCTCTTTTTCCACTTTATAATGTTTTCCCCGAAACCATTCATCAAAGCGTAAGATTAAGAAAAAACTATAAAACTCTGTCCGTACAATTGAAGTTTGTTTGTTGTAGCGCATGTCTCGTATGACGCGGTCGCTGGGCGCGGGCGGCGCGGACCCCGAGGCCGGCGCCTTCATCGGCTTCCACAACGAGCCCGACTCGTCGCAGGACGAGGGCGCCTCCCCACCTGTCCTGCTCCAGGGTAAGTCTCACAGTACTAAGAGCTGGCGCGGTCCCCGAGGCCGGCGCCTTCATCGGCTTCCACAACGAGCCCGACTCGTCGCAGGACGAGGGCGCCTCCCCGCCTGTCCTGCTCCAGGGTAAGTCTCACAGTACTAAGAGCTGGCGCGGTCCCCGAGGCCGGCGCCTTCATCGGCTTCCACAACGAGCCCGACTCGTCGCAGGACGAGGGCGCCTCCCCACCTGTCCTGCTCCAGGATAAGTCTCACAGTCCTAAGAGCTGGCGCGGTCCCCGAGGCCGGGGCCTTCATCAGCTTCCATACCTCCCCTGTCTTGCTCCAGAGTAAGAATGGACTTCTACTTACTTTGGGTCCGCCAATCAGTAACGGAACAGTTTTATATATATTGTTAAAGAATCTTAAACCGTTTATTAAAGTGACACGCTCAATTCGGCAAGTGTCGCTCTTGGATCGGCTCCATGTGTTAATTTGAAACGTTTCCTTACAGAGAATCTTCTGGACGGCCTCGATAACTGGCTGGACCGTCTCTTCGAGGGCAGCACGCATCGCTATTACATCAACTACTGGCCAGATATGACTACCAAGTGAACAACATAACATTTTGCATACGAAAAAAACTATAGTGACTAGATCTTTCATATTGTAACAACGGATGAGCGTCGCGATCACTCGCCCTGATTATGACACTCGGAATTGGCGCCCTCACTTTAGGTACGTAAAAATCTCCGTTTTTACAATAAGAAAGTCTTCGTAAGCGTTGCATCACGCGATGGTTACCTGTTTTTGTTCAATTTACGGTACCATTTGCGTTCGCTTTGTGTTTGTCAAGGCGCAACCACGTAACTTTATTCTAGCGATACAATGACCGAAGAGCTGGCGCTTACCTCGTTCAGATAATTAGTATAGTTACTCAACGAGGTAATACCCTCGATTAACTTGTACACCGACTAAACTTTTATCTATCGCTATCTTTACTAACAGTAACAAAAAAGGGATCGCAATAGTTTGAGTGCTGTCAAATTAGTCAGATTAATGTTTTCGAAACAAGTGTAGTCGTGATTTCAAAACTGTGAACGACACGTAAACTAATTCTTGTCATCTTTTTCTTGCGTGCACTATCAGTAAGAGAGGCCGACAGTTTAAATTAATTTTAGTTGGTGTACAAGAGTTTCGACGCTATTAGCACGTCTTTTAGCCAATATCGTATCGCTAACGTGAACATACTGTGATTGACCCTCTGAGTGCGCTTTCATGAGATATTACTGTTCTATTTATTATTGTAACGCGTTGCCTTAAAAGCGGTGGAACTAACCCTCTTATTCATTATCAGTCACTAACTTTAGCAGGTCGATAACTTTAGTCCTGTCTTTTACTAACGCTGAACAAAGGATAGAGGCTGACAACTTTTATCAAGCTGATAAAGTTAAGCAGTGATTATGCTGGGTTGTAAATCTTTTGAATTTGAAAAATAAAGTCGTCTGCTGCGTTAGGCGACCGACGCTTTACGCAGCGTTGCGAGTAGGTACTCATTTCACAGCTGTGTGCGAACTCCGCGCCACGCATTTCTCTCATAGATCTTGAAGGAATTAACCCGCGCGCGGACACGCGCTTTTAACAAAACATAAGTACCCGCGGCGCGCGCGCTTTTAACAAATCATAAGTACCCGCGGCTCGCGCGATTTTAACAAAACATAAGTACCCGCGGCGCGCGCGCTTTTAACAAATCATAAGTACCCGCGGCTCGCGCGATTTTAACAAAACATAAGTACCCGCGGCTCGCGCGATTTTAACAAAACATAAGTACCCGCGGCGCGCGCGCTTTTAACAAAACATAAGTACCCGCGGCGCGCGCGCTTTTAACAAAACATAAGTACCCGCGGCGCGCGCGCTTTTAACAAAACATAAGTACCCGCGGCGCGCGCGCTTTCCGCTTAACTCAGCGAACGGCTGTTATTGTTGTCGGCGGCAACAATGCGGCGTTGGTTGGTTGGCGGTTATGTTTTTTATTTAAGGTCTAGTTTGTGCCGCAAAATTATGAATTTTCACTTTCTATCAAATGCATTAAACCACAAAATATCAGATTTTCGGGATACTACTTTCCTTTAAACTTTATTTAAAAATAATACTAAATGGTTCGGTATATTATTATTTGACTGCAATGGAGGCTATGCACGCTATAAGACGGTACTGTTCGAACTGCACCGATAGTCGTAGTGTGGTTAATAGGCACAGTTTAGTATATATCGTTTTTAGGTAGTGATTTTTCGTAGCGTGTGCGGCCGTAGGATATTCATTTTCTTTCACACAATTAACCTTGACAACGAAACGTATTGTTTAATTCTTGTGTCGTCTATCTCTTGTTAAAATTTCGATGTTTAATTTTGTATTGGTGTGTCCTTTTAATGTATATTTAGGTGATATGATAAACATGACAGATATGGGTGGTAATGGGATCCAAAATATTTATTTAGAAAAATGTGGAGACCAAATTCTAAACGACAAATAATTACAATCGCAGTCTTCTTAAACGAAACATAGTAGAAAGTTTCCAGCTACCGATAAGTTACATTATTATCTATACCTATGGCGTAATTTTTCTGTAATTTGCGATTTCATTATTTTAGGGGTTCAACGGGTTTAGAAACTAACCCCTATATTTGTAAAAAGCAATGAACGCGCGTATCGTTTCAGTTATAATTATGAAATAAATTGTACGTCTTTGCTAAGAATCACATACCTACGAACATCGCAAACCTATCATTATATTGCCATTTGTATATTGTTAGTGTTTTATTAATTACGATGATAATGCCCAGGCGCATATTTGATTTCGTTCCACGCGTACCATTGCAACTGTATAGTTTTTCGTCTGAAATACCTATACCGTCACGTGTTTGCAAGTTTTAGGGCTCCGGTCCATGTATGATTTTTGAACGGATTGAACGTATGTTTTTCCCAATCGTAGATTCTTTGGGAGATTAGTGACATTGAAGGGTATAAGAACCGATTCCCTTCTTAGGTTTAATATTAGTGCGGGGAAGCTAAAAGGGAAGGAAAAATTATCTATGGCACCGCTTTGATTGTATAACGTTCACTTTGTAACAAAGCTCTAACGAAACTGATAGATTTTACTTATTTTGGGATCATATTTAAGAACTGCCTTTCAGAGCCTTTATATGCTGAGTTACAAATACTTTAAAATACTTGTCGAAACGGTGACCGTTTAGATTTATTTTGTGTAGAAATCTTATCGATACTGTCATCGTTTTCATATGTTTGAACTTACACCCCCTGAGACATCTCTGTCTCGTCAAAAACTGTGCGTCCTGCCTGACCCCATCTTGGTATGTGCAATCTCGCATCTTGTGGCTTCCCAAATGGAATTTTTAGTCTTATCTATCAGATTCTTGGCGAGCTCGATAAATATCTAACTAAAAATTATAGTAGTCTTATAAATAAGAATTTATAAAGAATATTCACACTTTTATATAAATAAATTAGCCGATTTCTCCTCACTATTACAATAAATAAGTGTTACTATATACAACAGTATTAAGTCATTGCACCAACCGACTATGGAATGAACTCTCAAATACTTGTCACAGTAAAACAATCGTAAAAGATTATCAAGGAAAGTACCTTTTCATTTGTTAGTTTTTAGATTTTTCTCGAATTATCATGATCTTACGATTTGATTAGTAATCAATGGGTCAATAGACGATTGGGTAAAAAAAAATGCCGGTGATATAAAACTATAAAAGAAAATATACCTTCCTTGAATGTACCATTATCAGCCTTGTACAATAGACGTACCGTCGAGTTTGCAGCCCAACCAAGCTGACTTTACTACTGAGCTATGTTTTAGTTAGTACGGTAGTTGGGCTCTTAAAAGATTTAGTTCACCAACTTTAGTAGCATAAAATATGTTGTGTTTGGTGTAACAAATGTACTAGTCAAATGTATGTACCAAAAGTAACTTTACTATTAGCTAAATATATATAGCCAATATTGTAGATATAGGACGTTATAAACTACACTGGCATTTTTATGAACACGTGAATTGACTGCCATAATTTGTATGCACCTTTTAAATCGATATGATTCTTGCCAAATAATTCTCCATTTTAATTTTGTGTTTCATAATAATGCATTTTGATTCGTGTTTCTAATACCTACTTGAAAAGACAAATCATTGTTTTCATAAAATATTTCGTAATTGTTATACTTATTATTTATTTTTAATCTCAGGCTTATACCTGGAGCCATTATAGGCATTCGTGTAGCCGAAGCTAACACTAAGAGGCCTTTTTGTACAATACAATATATAAAAAACGTTTTTTCGTGGATGGTGAATGATGAAACTATTGGATATATTGGGTGATAATCTGGACTATTGCAGGAGTAAATGCTTAAGGAATGGTTGCTGGGCTACGTAGGATGAAACGGCACCTGCCAATTCTGACTCAAATTCAAATCGAATCATAGGCAGGTGATGACTTGCCGTCCACTAAACGGACCCCATAAGTGTCGCCTACGATAGGCAGCGTAGAGGCAACGTTGGTGTGGACGGCTAAAGGGTGTCGAGAGGTGTGCTGCAGTTTCACTAAACGCTACTCCCGGCTTTATGCCTTTAACACTTCCACCCTTGGAGCATAGGCTCCGCTCTTGCGCCTCCACCTCCGACCGGCCGGCTAAGGCAAGCCGAGGGTCAGGGGTCTCTGTCCATACTTATTATTATTATTAATAATTGTTGAATGTGAACATATTCATGCGAAGAATATCAACACACAGATGAGTATATATTATAGCCACGGCAGGAGTTAAAGGGCAGAGCTGCAAAACTTAGTTTATGCGGTAGACTATCTATGTATCTTCGCTTTAACGAGGTGTTTTATAATTTATCGACTTAATTTAAACTTTTACCACCACTTTCAGGTGTCTGTATATGGGTTGTTGTTCAGCTTTATGTCTGTTCGTTCTAAACATTATTATTAGTATTTATAAATGTTTTATTGTTAAGATTCACTAAATCTATCCTTTATCTTAATTCCAGTATTGATGTGTACAATAAATTATAATTAAATATTGTTCTCAACCTTGTTTTATTTAGTGTAACTAAAAAACCGACTTCAGTTTTCATGTTTCGTCATAATTCCTACCTATCGACAAATACGCACGTCGTTTGTAGAGATATTTGGGAAAATAACTAGGTAATAGTATCTGATTCAGATATCTTCAATTTAGGTATTTGTATAGAATGGCTATTTTCTTGGGAAACACCGGGAGACCAAGAGAGCATTCTTAAACACAAAAAAACAGACCGCGTTAAGTCGGACAGTCCGTACGGTTTGCTCTTAAACTAGCTTAGGTCTTAGAAAAAGATAGGACTGGAACTTGGAAGACTATAAAGCTATCGATTGGAGTGGCTATGAATAGACTTGAAACCTGACGCGATTGTGGTAGCAATACATTTACGCCAACGTTGACCACCATTTTCCTTTGATGGATATAGGGCCCTAAGGGAGTTTAATAGAGCTGGTTTTACCTTTGTGTCTGTGGCTAGGTTCTAGTAGGAATGATGGAAGTAAGATTAATAAACAGCATTTTATTAACTAAATAATTATTTATACAACAAAATTACAATATTCTCTAAACAAGTGTCTACTGGACTTGCTGTGTGCAAAATGCCGGAACTGTGATTTCCCTTTCATGATTTTCAATACTTGAAGCCCTTAACTGAAAAATAAAGCAATATTTATAATATCACAAGAGTGGCTTATGATAATATTGACTCTTATAACACAGCTGTGTGGGGAGTCTTAATCTCGCCTTTCTACAAGACAAGTGGACTTCGTCACAATTGTCTTCAAGAAGAAGAGACAGTGAAGCAGGTGGTAATACACTGCACTGCCATAAGTGAACTTATGGCACGACTATGAGGACTATCAGGAGTACTGGAACACTGCTGTCACCAACAAAAAGTGTCCTCCGCTATTTCAAGGAGTTGGGCAAGTAGAAACTGGTTAGAAGGGAAACAATCAGTGCCGATCTTGGTTCCCCCACTTAGAATTAAATAAATAAATAATGCTGAACAATTTTCACACTTCATCATCTAGCCCCATAGTAAGCAAAGCTTGTGTTATGGGAACTACATGACTGATATACTACTTATATACATTTTTTTTGTAATACAAACATAGGAAACCCTGCAACCTTCTGCATCTCAGGCGGGCCTTCACCCACTGTGCCACAGAGGTTGTCATAAGGAAAGCTTGTATCATAAGCATATTAAGGTTATTTCATCAGCCAGTAGAATTCCTTAGACATAGACCTCTTCCACATATTTCCACAATTATTTTAGTTCAGCCACTTATGTAACAGAATTTCAACTCATCATTATTTTTATTATTTAATGGGGTAGCCCCCTTCACTGAATCATGCTCACCGTTTATTGTAGACCCTAATTGTTCCTAAACACTGCTTTTCTTCTTTGGGTTAAGTTCATACTCGCAATTAGCGTATGCAAGGCCTATGCCCATACCCATACCGGCTATGATTGGCCATCTCCGCCGCCCGAGAAACAGAACTGAGGATAATGTACCAAGCAAAAGACCACCACCTGAAACAATAATGAGGCCTTTTTAAAAATTGTGGGTTCAGCAAACTTTCATGCATCATGTGACATCTTATTATTCTATTTCATTTTATTACAGGCAACTTTTTTGATTAAATTTACATATTCAAAGAAATGTCACATACTGATTAAAGCTTTTTTAATTATTGTTTTGTCCATGTTTCTGTTTAAAAAATAATTAAAAACTCCCTAGAAGTATTCCATCTGAATTACATTGCAGCACCTCCTCATGTTGTAGCAATGATCCATATCCACCTATTGCTTTGACAGACAAATATAATATACATGGTGTAGAAAACTACTCCCAAAAACTTCGGGAGGTGAAAGTACCCATCAATACAAACAACTTTTACTATAGAACCAACACAGTGAATGCGAAAAAAAAATCAGCTGTTCCATACATTTCAGCCAAGTAGGTATTGAACTTTAGTAGGTTTCACTCCCCGAAGTTTTCGGGAGTAGTCTTATTACACCCAGTATATACAGAGCTATCCCTCTTCTGGACATAGGCCTCCCCCAGAGTGCCATGATGAACGATCTTGGGCCACCTTCAAAGGACTTCGGTCTATCGGGTGGGAAGGCCTTTAAACACTGCTTCGTCCGGTTTCCGTCGCCATTCGAGAATCTTGGCGGTTATAGCCCGCCCAATGCCACTTGAAGTCTGAGTATCAGCACATATTTATATAGTAATATGGAGATCAAAACTTACCTGTTTTCACGATTCCATCAGTGAGACACATGTCTAATTTTGCGGAGTACTCGTCGTCAGATTCTTTCTTTCCCTTAGCCATAATTAGGGCTTATTTTGGGTTTGATGTAATAGAGATCACTTTTGTCGCGGAACACTAAGGAACGATAGAGAATAATGTTTGCAAATTGCAACGAAAATAAAATACACGCTTTTACATAATTCGATTCGACAATGAAAAAATTCGCCGTCCCTCCCGTCCGATCCGCTCCATCTGACATCCACACTGACATGACCATGACACCATCCATGCTGTCACTGTGTTATGGTTGTCACAGTCACAATGATTTGGACCATAACTATAGGTAGATAGAAAAATTCTATAGTATACAAGATAAAAGAAGCACACTAGAATATTTACTTCGGCGAACTTAATGTTAATAAGAATTTTCTTCTAGCTAACCTATACCATAGAGGAACTAACCACTTTACCACTACTGTAATACGATGACGTGTATGCTTTAGCATCGCAATTAATCACAACACGACATGTATGTACAATTTAAAATAAAATAACCTACGCCTATAAAAAATGCTTATGTGTAATTTTTCAATAAACATTATAAGTAAAAAAAGTGTACTTGAATGCGATAAGAATAAGTATCCTTTTTATCCAAAGTTAGAGTTATACAATCAGCGGTGTCTAACCATTGATTTATTGCACACACGTATATTCTGAAAACAAAATATTTCAGCAAAGTCTATCAGCAGCTTTTCCCTCCGCTGATTTTTACATATTTTCCGTTTATATGTACATAATTACTATCTCGTAATCCTACTAATATTATAAACGCGAAAGTTTGTGAGGATGGATGCTTTTTACTCTTACGCATTACGAGATAGTAATTATTTTATAATCTGTATTTAAAACGGTGTTTAATCAGATTGACATATAAGCGTCAATCACTGATGACAACTTAGCTAGTTTAAAGCTAGATGTAGCTATAATAGTAATTACGGTTTGAATGTATACATATTTCACGAATGAAAATAAAGTTACGGAAGACGAGGCAGTATGGTCATACGACTATAGCCTACCATAGACGAGTAAATTATATATATAAAAAAAAAAAAATGTATACACACTGTGTTCTGCCTTGTCTTGACGAATTAGTTTGATAATCAATTAAAACCACTGAACATCAACCGTCGACATCCTCCTTTTCAACTATTTGAATTGATTAGTTTACATTTCTACATTGTTGTACATTTTAATGATAATAAATAATCTGTTGCTAAATGCCATTATAGTGGCATTACATTAAATAGTGTCATTATGCCATTATAGTGTAGAATTTTTAGCTACTTTTTGGACAATCTAGCAAATTTTCGCTTAAGACAGTAGTTGGCGATACTGCTGTGAGCTCGCTTGATCAAAAATGTTTAATCTGTGAGAACACTCAACACAGACTAATAATAATAAGAGATACGTAATTTTTAAATGAAAGTTTGTGTACGATGGCGATAAATATAATTTTGCCAAAAAATATTCTAGACTTTCGCCAGTGTTTCGTAAAATCTCATAGAAAATGTGCCTTCCTGATGTCAAGACAAACAAGTACCACTGCAGACACGAAGTCTACTCAGGCTCCGAATCCAAAGACAATTTCTACTGACATGTTGGGACCACCAGACCCGGTATCCAATTTAAGAAGAATTGTGTTCAAACAACCCTCAAACGAAACAAAACTTGAGAAAAAGTTCAGGGTATTGAGAACAGAAGTTCAAGAATGGAACCAAAACTTCTGGACGCAACACAACTCCAGATTTTTTCAGGTAATTACTTGCTTACTTACTTTTTTTTTTTATAATATCTTGGTAGGTACCATAAAATGTAATATAGGTATATTAACCAGAAGCTGCATCCCATACAAACACGAGGTGAAAAGTGAAGCTAAAAAACAGGATTTCCCAGATCGCCATACTTCCCATCACTGAAATCTGCCTAGCTTGCTAATGATTCCAAAATTTTTCATGTTAAATGTTACAGTACTTAAGTATTTGGACTAATGTTAAAAGTGGTGACAGATGATGTATTCTAAAAGAATTCCTTTTGGTTGCATGCACAACACACTTTTATATAATCAATATTTTATGGTAGGCAGGTAGGTACATTGTTGTAAATTTGTTGATGGGAGTGTTGGTAGTGGATGGTGTTGGAGTGTTAGTAAATAACAAATACAACACATCAAAGTTCCTACCTACCAACCTGTATTATACATTGTTTTACTTGTATAGTGTAACACAGGCTCTGCACGCACTTTCATTAAACATGTCCACTCTCGCCCAAGGCTCTCGTCTAACTGATGTGGTGCGCTTGAGACAGTGAATTGTATGTTTGTGTATAGATGTTATGACAAAGGATTAGTATATAAAATAGAATAAAGATTATAATCATGTATTATACATACATAAACGCTACACAACCAGTACTATTTTGTGTAAGTAACTTCTTATTCATATTCATATTCATATTCATTTATTCATGCTCAAATGTACATCAGCTTAGGTGTTACATCAAAGTAGCTGTAGGGGAGTACATGGACCCTGTAAGGGCGCTGCAAGTTCAGTCAATATTTTTTTAAAATGAGTTAATACTAATAGCAAAATCATAATTATGAATGTCAAATAATACATAAAAAATTAATTAAAAATAATATTAATAATAATCATCTTACTTTATAAATTGATTTAAAATAACCTATCTACCTACTTATTCCTACCATGCATGTCAATATTTTAATTACAATGTCCGGATACAAATTATATAAAATCAAAGAAGTCAATGTTAAATAAAATTGTAAAATCTACGTAAACAGTCACCTTATACTAACCTAAATGTCAAATTTAATTTATTTATCATACATACAACAAACATACAACAGCTTTATACCAGTTTTCTGAGTATTTTCTATAGCATTATTCATTATTCAAAGTTCATACCCAATTAATTAGAAATGAAATTCACACTTTCTATCATAGCCATAAACCCAAGTGTCATGGTTACCAAGTGCTCAAAGGCTAACTCCTTATTTCATGGGATAATGAAATAGTAAAGACAGCTGGTAGAACATGGACGAGAGTCAAGACCGAGACAAGTGGAAAGGGTTGGAGGAGGCCTTTGCCAATGGGCACACAGATGTGGACATTAACAATGATATCTGTTTTTTGTACCCACGCAACATTACATATTTTTTTGTTATAGGAGCGTGAAGAATATCTCCAGAAACATCTACCTGAAGGCAAGCAAAACTTAACTGCTGATGAGATGAGTGTTTTTTATAAAGCATTTCTTGATAAAAACTGGAAGTCACACATAAGTTACAATATTGAGTGGTACAAAAAGAATTTTACCCTGCTAGGACTAGCCTTACAAGTTAAGTACAGGAGGTTGTTGAAATTAAAAGATTAAGTGCCTAATTTTTTTTTTCTTCTAATCTCAAACACATTGAGATTGTCACGCCAAACATAGCAGTTAAGTAACATATTTTACAAAATTTTATTAGTAAGCCTAAAACCAATAGCTGTTGTGAACTAGACCATTCATATTGTAAAGCAGTAATTTCACTGAATCTGTGCCTTCACAAATAGTATGATATTCTGATTGAAAATTCCCATTTTACAAAGTCTAAAAATTAAATAATTTAGAGTTGTTTAGCCATGAATAAGAAGAATAAATTCTCTTTTCTGCATTAGCTTAACTAGGTAGGTAATCTCCAAAGAGATTATTAAACATGTTTTTCATGTTTACTTGCTAAAAAAAATAAGTTATTTGTTGGTTTATAAAATACTCCTTGGTAAGAGGTAACTAGGGTAACTTTGAAGTAAATGTCATTAGAAAACATTCAGATGTCTAATGCCAAACATTTTTAAATTTAATTACGATTTTATATCTCAGTCTGCTTTAAATTAGTGGTATAATTAGGTATGTATAATAAATGGTCAATAAATAGTCAACCAATGAGCAGTTTATTTTCAAGTTAAGATATTTACAAAGGCATGTATATAGCATTCAAATGGCTTGTAAGTTTAGCTCTCGCAATGTGGTTGGCGATGTGCTTCACCAACAAGTTTCTAATAGAAAACAACAAAATAAGAGGCCCAGGTTGGTAATAGAGTTTATTATTATAATATCTGCTACCATAAGATAACCTTTCTTTTTATAAATTGCTTTGAAGATGTGGGTGGTATTAATAAATAATAAGATTGATTTTTTAAAGGCTTGTACCCCATACAATTCGGATTCACTTTCAAAAACATTTCCGTGCCAAAAGACAGCAAATCGCCTGCTAAAGTTATCCATTACTCATACAACAAAGATCAGAGCATGGCTGCACTACATCTGATGATGTTCGTTGCTGGGGCCCTGGCAGTATCAATTTTGAATAAAAAACAAGAAATTATAAGATTTACAAAATCAAAACTAGCGAAAATAAATATTCGCGGCATTTTCAAGACGTTTATTGTTAATTTGAAATATCCCGCTATGAAACTGGGAGTTGCAGTTGCAAAATATTTGCTCACATTTTGGGAGAACGCTCGAACATTCGTGCTGAAGTTAAGAAATTACATCAGCTTTAATGCTCTCAAAACAACGCAATCCCTTAAAGAAAAAACGTTATACACTGTTATGCTGAATAAATTAAAAGAAATCGGTAAAGAGAGAAAAAATCTTGGTCAACTTCTTATGTCTGCAATTCAAGAGAATAAAAACATTCGAATGCAGTATCACTTAGAGACATTAGCAAAAAATAGACTTGCACTACACATTGAGAATACTAATAAACAAATAAAAGAAAAAAGATCCAGATATGTGAGTTTCCAACATTTATATTTGGCCACCCACCAAGAAAACATATATCTCAAAGCACGGATTAGAAAACTTACGAAAGAAAAAGAAGATGTCGAAAAGAATCTTATGGGGCTGATAAATGAGGTTTACAAAACGAAAAATAACGAACTGAAATCATACTGTAGTCGTTATATTGTAAAAACGAAGGATAATTTATTGAACTCCGATGTGAGTGCTGAGATTGAAAAGTTTTTAAGAATAACACGAAATAATTCTGGTTTTTCATCTAATTGGCATCCCGAAAGATCAAGCGTTGAAATATCTAGTGCTAAAAGTTGGCCACTTTGTGCAGGCACTCGTATTTCAGAAATCTTACAAGATGCTAGCGTAGTACCTCTGATTTCTGATTCGCCAAAACTCAAAGGGCTTCCGGGCGAATACGTTTGGACTGTGAAAGATAAAGATGGAATTATAGAAAAATTGTACGAATATGATTATGAGTCAGAATTTGATAGCGGGGACACTGTCAGAAAAATCAGAGAATATTCTGTTTACTTTGACAAGGACTGCTTATTAGACTTTACAAAGTATGTATACTTTCCTACCTACCTTTATATTTATTGTCGACATCTGTGGCGCAGTGGGTGAAGGTTCGCCTAAGACGCAAAAGGTTGTGGGTTCGATTGACGCCGCGGGACAAATGTTTGTATCTGCAAATATTTGTATCTGGTCTGGGGTTTTTTCTATGTATAATATGTATGTAATTACAAAAAAAAATATCAGTCAAGTAGTTCCCATAATACAAGCTCTGCTTAGTTTAGGGCTAGATGATGCTGTGTGAAAATGTCCTGCATTATTTATTTCTTTATTTATAAGATAGGCATCAGCTTAGCATCGGAGCAAAGCGTAGCGTTCGGCGCTCAGCATTGCACTGCAACTGCAACACTCACTTGCAGCAGAGGTGCGTGTCGGTCGGCGCCGCACTCAGCGCTGATTGGCTTTCTTTCAATTCACCATTCTAGTTCAATGCAGGTTAATTATTGATGTCATATGCTTTCAAACTGGCATGTTGGTTTAACTAGGTACTCATCATGTTTGACTATTTGAGCACAAAACAACAGTGAGTAGGTATGATAAGTTAATAAATGCATTAATGACCGGCTGGAATTTGAACCCAAGACCTTCAGTGTTCTGAAGTTGACCTTCCACAGACCCACCATGTCTTTACGGACGCTTAGAAAACATCTTGTTTCTGTAGATACGTATCTACCTAAAATAGTACTTTTTAAATAGTAGGTAGCTAGGTAGTTCAAATTATGTAAAATTTTTGCTCCAGCTCAATACCAGAAAGCGAAATAAGTCCAGAGGCCCGACGTCATACTTTAAACGTGGAACAACATTTAGAAAGTCGAAGGATTGTTTCGGGCTCAGAAGCTTTTAAAAAGTTTTTGCGGAATAACAAAAGCATTATGCCCCCTGCAGATTCTACTCCTTAAGAAGTGGGATTAAGAAAAGATTTATGTTTTTATACAATGTACCTACCTACTTATATATTTTGTGAAAAATAAATTTTGAATTGTCAGTTTTTATCTACTTTAATATGTAAATGTTACTCACATTATGGCAACTCTATTCCGTCCGCAGGTCCCGATTCAGTCAAATCAAACTAAACTAAAAATGTGTAGAATTCGTTTAGTACAAATTCATTTACAAAAACATTTAAAAATATTACCTTTAATTTAAATCTCTAAGTAATATAAATTAAAGTGATCGTTACTTAAAGTTTCTAAGTAACCTATTGATATATACTTGTTTATTGAGTGCATTTGTTTTCATTAATTTATATAAGACTGCTCTATTTATACTTCTTTTTTTTCTCTTTGATTTTTGTGCAACCTCTTGAGAAATAATGTAATGACAAAGTCCGACAACAAACAAAGCGACAACGTAAACGTAGTGGTTACACGAAGTAATTATTCCTAACTAGTCTGTGGTGGTTACTTCCTCTATGAAAACGGCTGTCCAGGACCTTTTCAACAAACAAAACAATGCAACAAATCAATCATGTTTACCAGTGAAGTTATTTTATGATGAGTCATGCATTATACTGTAGCTAGTGTTGTTAAACTATCCGATGTACTGTATGTACTACTTGTATTATAATATCTGTGGTACTATCATTTTAGCAGGATGAATAACATAAACAAAATCGATTTAAATTCAATAACATGGAAATCAATAAAAAAGGAAGGATTGGATCTAGATTATGCAGTTGCTTTTCCTAACCACACAGCGAAAGATCTATTTGCAGAGTTGGAGGATGAATTGGAATATTTTACCGGAGATTTGGCGAAGATAAAGTAAGAAACATAATTTTACATAGGTAGGTAGGCACATAGAAATGGGAAGCAGAGGGTCTACTTTTATCCAGTTGGCTGAGCTGGGGCGCACTCTTGCTGTTTGGACCATTTTTATTATCAGTCTCATCTGAGATGGATGCTTGCTATTAAATTAATGAATTAAGAATTAATGATCTTTGTGTAATACATATTATATAGGTACTAGAAACTATATAGATATATTACTTTTTCGAAATATTTACTTTTAGGGTCTTTGGCAAGGTGTACTCTTTGCCGCGCCAGCAAGTTGCATATGGAGATAAAGATATAACTTATAAGTATTCTGGGCTCACAGTTCCAGCTTTGCCCTGGCCGAATACTGTGCTAGCTCTACGAAACTTCTTGTATAAGCTAAAAGGAATAAAGTACGACTTCGTTTTAGTCAATAAGTAAGTATATTTCTTTAAGTAAGTAAGTATGTTTTTGTGGGTTGACTTCGTTGTGTACTTTTTTAACTGTTTTGTAGGTACTACGAGTGCTAAAGAGACATTTGTTGCTAAAAAATATGTTTTTTTGCAGTTGTACCTATATATTAATGTTTTATCAATTCTTTTTATCCACGAAGACTGAAGCAAGGAGCCGGTTGGTATACCTATGTTTGGAATTAGAGGTGGTTTGTTTGATTAAAATAATGTAGTTACCTAACTACATTATTTACCTAACTTTTTTTTGTAATTTATAATCAAATTTATTATTAAGTATATATTTTTCTCCAAAATAACTTAACCTATTATTATACTTACTTGTATAATGCTGTTATTTTTGCTATCGTTTTATGTGACTTCAAAGGTTGTTATGGTTGTATCGCTGTATACAACCTACCACGTCACGTCGTCAGGGGGCGCTGTATTTGATAAAAAATAACTATTTGTCTAGGTATAGAAATGGCCACGACCATATGGGAGAGCATAGAGACAATGAACCTGAAATAGATCCCGACTTTCCAATAGCATCTATATCTCTAGGTCAAGAAAGGCAATTTGTACTCAAACACAAGGATGCCAGAAAACCAGGAAACAACAAGAAAATTTATCCACCTGGTAAGATTTTATTTCAAATCTTCGTACTTATTTATTGTGACTGAATCATCGATGTTCTTCAGTTTGTAAAACATGTAGCGAAGCAGACGCGCCTCATATGTAACGGTTTGTTTTGCTTTTGTATTGGCGTCCTCTTCCTGAAAAGGACTCTCGATAACTGTACTGACCCGTCTGCCATAAGCCTCGCATCCTTCGAGGAATTGTAGGCAATCCTTTATTGTGTTATCTTTGACCACGATCAAGTGTTTCGCTAAATTTTCTAGAAATGATATGAAACACCTCTTTGCGTAGAACCAGGTATCAGTTCCAAGACGCTTGTTGAAAGGTTCTAGAGACTTGATAACACGAGAAATCCCAAACTCGTAATTCCCTTTTGCGCAGTATAAAGTACCGATGACTAAGTTCACGATACACAAGTGGTAGAACTTTTTTTGAGGGTCTTCGAAGATTCGTTGTTCCTCTTCCTTCTCTATCTTGCGCATAATATCCTCGGCTTCTTCGTTTTGTGAAGTCATTATGTACGAAACGCAAAGATTCGCTAATACAACTGCGCTTACGTCTAAAATATTATCATATTGCTTCTTAACTATAGGTTCATAGAAAGTTGCAGCTTCTTTATACTTATTCTCTTGCATGAACAGCACATGTGCTACGTTTAGTCGCCAAACGTCAGATTCGTTGCAAAACTCTACTGATTTGCGGAAAATCTTTTCAACCTGTCCGTAGTTATCCATATCCCAGTAAATTTTAGCTTGTGCCATAACCACCGGTATGTAACGCTCCAATGCTTCCTCGTATTCTATAACAGCCTTTTTAACTTGATCATTATCTCCTTGTGAACGACTCTCTTGGACTACCTTCGTAAGTTTCCGCAACTGCTCAGCATGTTTCGATGCGATATCTTCATATTTTTGAAAAGCTTCTTCAGGTGAAGTTTGGCTCGTAATTATGGCATCCAAAAAATCATACAGATATGGTGTCAGATACTTATAAGTGAATTGTGCGTTCTCGGCCAAAACATCAGCTGCTAAATCGTAATATTCAAATTTGCAATACAAAAGCAATAAATTTGCAAACGTTTCAGGTGGGAACGGATCTTGCTGAAGTAAAAAGTGGAGTTTCTCAAAACCATCAGTTGGTTTTATTTCAATAGATGTCAAAGCGATGTTATGTAATGTCACTGCATCTAATTCATGCTCGTGCCTTGGAGGCATATCGCTCAGGGCTTCTTTCGACGCTTCGATGTTTTTCAATTGATATTCGATGGCAGCCTTGAGATTAAATACTTCTGTAAGTGCAGTTTCATGAAGTGTTAAAGTATTCCCGACAGATTTTACCTCAGAGGTCTCCGCTTGCATTCCAACAGCCAACTCTGGATGATCGCGTATGCCTCTCTCTATGACCAAAGTGATGTGTTTCAATGCCTGAGGATATTCCTTCAACCGGAAGTAACAAAGAGCTATATTATAATGCAAATGTGCATTGAACCCCAACACGCTCAGACTTCTCGAAAACTTCTGTAACGCTTCTTCATATTGGTTTTCTTTGAAGAGTAAACATCCCAGATTTATGTCTTTGTCTGAATCTTCTTGTGGATAGGAATCGACCAGACTTTTTGCAGTTATTGTGTCTTCTTCTCCGTACTTGATTGCTGATTGCAACTTAACGACTTTCCTCTCTAGCTCTGGAGCTGTTATTTGCATACTAACTTTATAAGATTCATCAAACATTGATGCTTCATACAATGCCTGCGCGAAGTAAAGTTTATACTCAGGTATGTCGGGATGCATTACCGATAGTTGCTCATAGCAATTTGCAGCTTCGACAAAAGCTTGAGTCCTGAAGTAGCAGTAACCCAACAATGACAGCCCAGCACGATTCGGGTTGAAATTCATGGCGTCATTCAGTGCCTTAATTGCGTCTTCAAATCTTGCTTCTTTAATCTGTAAACAATAGAGACATTGTAAGGTTTTGATTATTATTTTAAACGCTGCTGATATGCAAGTTGATTTTTTTTCGATTACCTATCTACCTAAAGCAAAGTAAAAAGATAAGTATTCAAGTGGAACATCAAAAACATTTATTACATAACACCATAGTTAAGATGGCTCAAGCGCCGTACTTTTCACTGATAATTTTAAAGAGTTGATAATGAATGGGTGTCCTTTTTATAGGTACTGAAAATAGGTTAGCTAAGTGTTTATCATCCTTAAACTTGGCTGGCCTTTGTGTTATAGTAGCTATCGTACATACCTACGTGTCGTATATCTATCATTGTTTAGAGCGTGTTTTGTTACGATCCTTATTTATCGTAATCACTTTAAAAGGACTGGTACGTACCAACATGTACATACTAAAGATCGAGAGCACACAATTTTGATGAATTCGATTGTTACCTTAGCTACCTATAGTTTTTAGGCTATTTGCTATGTACTGTACCTACCTACCTACCTACCTACCTACTTGGACTATCGAAATAGCTCAAAAATTTACAATATAATGCTTAGTAGGAAAGTAAATTTATAAAATAGTATTCATAATTCCCCATAAATAAATTAGTTATGGGGCATTATGAATGCCTTTAAAATTACCTAATTTGCAAAGTGTAATTAAAAATAAATCGTTGATCTAATCACATCCTCGTTTCCGACTGCAACTAGCTAGATATTTCAGAATATGGTTGTTTATCACCAACGAAAAGCTAATCCACAAAACAATAAGACGATAGATATCATCACACTTCGATCACAATAATAATTTCGGGTTAGGTCGGTAGGTACCTACCTACTTTAAAATACATTTCCTTGTTAAGTATACTAAATAATGGGTGGAGTGATTTGTATAATACTGTATACCTACTTACTTAAGTAAGTATATGAATATTAACCATCGAGGTAGTTAGATAGATGGGTAGAAAATGCTTTATTGCACTTGTTTACAATGTACTTACACCTACATAATTTACTTATTTTATGTTTAAAACAAGTAAATAGGCGAACTTAATGCAAATTAGCATTTTCTTTCGGCTAATCTTTGGTAATAAAGTAGATTACCTGTGTACCTACATAATATTTACATGTTGCGAATAACGGATTGATACCTATTTAATATGATAAGGTTTTTGTAATCTTCGTCCTACTCTTGTTCTGCTATACCTGCCTATTGTTAACCAAATAATTAAGGTGAGGTCGTGATAGATATGTGGGTCCATACATAGATAGTAGGTAACATCTAGGTAGGATCTAAACTTCTCCGTGCATTAACAAAACATAACTTACCATTGTATAGATAGTTTTGGTATATTGACCATCTTTAATTTGCATGTAATCCATTGTTTTTCATTAAAAATATCCAAAAACCCTGCCAGAAATAATTTTCGAAGATTTTATTGTTTACATTATTGTGTTACTATGACAACCAAAGAGATCAGTCATAGTGTCATTTTTACATCATACATGACATGTTTTCTTCATATTTGTTTCGTATTAAAAACAACAATACCTTACATATCGTTTGGTTAGGTACATAGAATATATTGGCCTCGATTCTGTAGTACACTGACTAAACTAAATTTAAACTATCGCTCTCTTTAGTGTACGCAAGAAAGATATATCTACAATTTTAGTGCCGTGTGCTGCTGTCAAATCAGTTTACGTGCCGCTTTTCTTCGTGTTATAGTCAGCATGTTTTGATATCACGACTAAATTTGTATGGAAAACTTAAATCTGACTAATCTGACAGCACTAAAATTGTAGCTATCTCTTTCTTGCTTGCACTTTGTAAAAGAGAGCGACAGTTTAAATTTAGTTTAGTCAGTGTACTACAGAATAGAGGCCATTGTCTAGTTACAGAATAACAACATAATGTGAAAAATATAACACGTTTTCGGTCATCTTTTTTGGTATTACGGAACGCCACTAAATCTATAACAAATTCTGAACGGCTAATATTGCTATCGCGCAAGCACGGGCGGGCCTGCATCAGTCAAAAAGAGATAGCTATATTTTTGGACGCGCTTCGATTTTAAGTTATGAGCGCTGTACGCCGGATTCTTAACTCTTTTTAGGCATTCATGTTTAAATAAATTGTGCCAAAATACAAGGGAGGTAGGGTAAGTAGGTTGGTATTAGTTTTTGTGGGCATTTACCTCTTATAATTCTTTATTGTACACAGAAATAAAACAGAAA
Source organism: Perizoma flavofasciatum (assembly GCA_958496245.1). Lineage (NCBI taxonomy): Eukaryota > Metazoa > Arthropoda > Insecta > Lepidoptera > Geometridae > Perizoma > Perizoma flavofasciatum. Next base: position 1,391,336 of record OY292425.1, on the reverse strand, counting down.
TATTAAACAAGATATTAGATGAAGCATGTACAAAGGCGAGCTTAACCCTAAAAAGAGTTTTCTTCCAGCAAACCTTTGAGGAGAGATAGACAAGTGATAAAGTTGGTAGGTGTACAAAGTGAGGAAATATACTTAAAATATCACTATATTTTAATAAACTACATATTATATATACCTACTTGTAACTACATATGAATACAATACACCGAAAATAAATACAATATACAATACCTCTATGCTTGTTTTGTGGATTTTATGGGAGCACCTTGTAGGCACAAAATTACAAATACTTATTTTTTTTCTTTTCAGTAAAGATCACCTTGGAGAATGGCAGCATTTTATTCATGAACCCACCCACTAATGAAGTGTGGTATCACTCTTTACCAACTAGGAAGAAATTACTTGAAGCACGTATTAATTTGACGTTCAGAAAAATGAGAAAAATACTGAAATCATATGAATAAATAATTAAAACTTATAATTACGTTATTATTATTTATTCAGGGAAATTATCGTTCTGGGCTGGTATCATTTTTGGATCTTGATTTTCTCATGGTTGTCAATGTCAATGTCAAATTGCTACAAAAAATAAATACAATTTTAATGTAGATATTTTCCTCGTTGAGAAATTATCAAATTATATTAGAAATCATATTAGAAATGGTTTGTTGTTGTAATTAACTGTACCTACTTAGATATATTCGCTAAAAGTTCTTTTGAAGGTAAGACTTCTGTTTACCATTATTTTAATAAATTATTTCACTGTAATTACGACAAAGGCCTGTAGAATTCATTACGAACTATTTATATCTATTTGGTAATCCTTTATTATCAGTTTCACGATAAGAGTAGCCTATTTAACGGTGGTAAATCGTTCAACGGCCGTCGTTACAGTCGTAAAATTGATATGAATACGTTTATAATGGTGATACAATCATTTTGTGGACTAACTTCACGACCATGGGCTGAAAGTGTATGTGCAATTATTGAGGGGCTTTTCTCAGAATATTTAGTAACATTTTTAAAATAAATGTATATGTATTTACTTACCGAGAGAAAAAGGTTGTACAACAGATTTAAAAGATTTTATGCTTGATAGCTTTGTTGATTCAGATTGAAATTTACCCAATCAAAGCACACAACCTTAATTATTGGTATTTTAAAAATTTCATAATGTGGTATGGTCCAAATCTTCAAAGGTCATACAAATACATGATGATTGCATCCAAGATGCCTTCGCTGCGGATAGACCAGAGTGACCTAAAGTGCAAGAATGGCTGTGATTACTTTGGCAACCCCCAGTGGCAAGGGTACTGCTCCAAATGTCACCGAGAGCAGATGCAGAAGCTGAGACGGGCTGGTGAGTTCAAAACATTTGAGCCTGTATATGCCTTTTTGCTGTAAGAGATGCTTGTCTGTCTATTACCTTTTATCTCTGAAAGGGCATATACTATTGAGATATGTTTTTTTTTCAATCGGTTTGTATGACTTCAATGTTGGTTCTTCGATAGGTTTCATGTCTAAACATGAAATAGATGATGAAATACAAGTCTGGGGGATTTAAAATTTTGCAAAAATTTACTTGATTTGTAACCGAGTATTTTTTTAAATTCCTCCTGGTTCTCTCACCACCAGTCAATAATCCCTTTTTCACAATACCTCAAGGTTGTCACTGACCTATGCTGGATGCCCAAGAAACACCAATAAGACATGACAAAGAACAATAAGATTATTCAAGAAATGTTAGCTATATTGGTATGTTAGGCTTCTGAAATTGCATGCCTTTTACTTTGTATTGAATACTACATGGTCAAAAGTTCAAAAAACTCACATAACTAAAGCTATTTAAATAAATAAATAAAATTAGAGGTACATTCAGGGCAAAAAATTGTCATTTGTTTAATTTACAAGTAGGTACTAGGTAAATAAATATGAAAGTGCAATAACAATAATCTTATCTCATTTATGTGTCCACGTGTAAAGAAATGAATAAGGTAAATATTATTTTGTCCTTAATTAAATAACATCACTGCAAATTGCAGTGATATTACTTACTCAGTTATAAAAGCAACCTTGTATTTATCATGTGAATAAGTAAATAAAGCTGACTGTTATTTTCTGGGTACTTTTTTCCTGAAATTCACATATAATTTTTTGAGCCATTGGACTAGACTCTAGTCTTCAAGGTAAAAACTTAATTGCATTTTTTTTCAAAACTTTACCAATAGTAACTTTTAAAACTGTCATGGTTATGGGCATAAATATGATTTTTTCCTAAATATTACATTTAAAAAATATATACAAAGTAAACAAATATTTCCTTCTAATATTTCGAATACCCTGTATATTATTTTGTTAACCACAATCATAATATATATTACAAAATAATTTGAACTTCAAATAGTATTGTATAACTTAGATAATGGATCTAGATTAATGGTTCTTTTGATAAACTGAACTTCACCTTCCTTTAACTTATCAGTTAATTGATTATTATAATTTTTTAAGTGATAGCGTACAGTTGAACCTTCAAGTAGATGCTTATCTTTGATTAAATTATGTTCTACACAGGAAAACTCATTTCATTTCAATTTATTGATATTGAGTATTCAAATTTATGTATTTTGTCTTACTCAAACAGTAGGCTTATAGTTTGTTTTTAATAGTATAATAAGATGTAATAAGTTGACAACCTCGTTGGCGCGGCGGGTGAGTAGTCGGCTGAGCATCTCAGCCGGCGATGTGCGGATTCACACCTCTAAACAGTTACATACTAACCATTAAATACACAAAAGTATTTTTGTGTTATTGTAAATTAAAGCTATATCTGTTAGCACTCGGATAAAGTCATAAACATACCTATAGCCTCATTGTATGTGCGTGTCTCTCTTGGTATCGCTTATTATTCGATTTATATCATACCTACTGAGGAGAATCTTATAAACATATGTATTTCCACAAACATACTCAGGCCTGTTCACGCTAAACTTTGACAGTTTCGATAGAAAATCTGCTACTAAGACATGTCAGTCTTTGCTTTAGCTTTAGGAGTCTGGTGCGGGCGTGCTTAAGTCCGAGGGAGGGCGGTGGGAGTCGGGATACAGTTATTCTCATCTGACCCTCAACGCACCATCTCATTAAATGTGTACCTCAATTTTTCCTATATAATTATTTAATCACAAGATTAAATTGTTAATTGCTAGTTATTTGTATTAGTACCTACATAGTATAAATAATTTATTTTATTATGATTAGAAATAATTCAGCATAATTTAATTCAATGCACCCTTATGTTTGAGCAATAAACTATAAATTGCAAGTTTAATTTTTGCCCGAAATCTCTAATGAGGTACACTGTTGGGCATAGCCCTCTTAAACTAGTGCCATGAGGAACGGTCTTAATCCACTGACTTCCTGCATCCTTCAACATTCCAATCTTGTTTTCATCAAAATTGGTTAAGGCGTTCTAATATATGTTTTGTGCAAACAAATTACTAGGCTATTTCAAAATCATAGTAGTAATGATAGTCATACATACATATAGTCACTCCAGTTTCCCGGAGGGGTAGGCAGAGACCAGGATTTCCACTTGCTATGATCTTGGCATACTTCTCTCGCTTCATTCATCCTCATTAAATTCTTCATACAAGCTCGGCGGTTTAGTGGACTTCTGACCTGGCCTTTCTCTAACATGTCTCCAATTTGGTCAGAGTATGTACGTTCGCCGAGGTCTTCCTCTTCCAACTATCCCATTCCCGCTCGCCTTGTATACATATTTTGTAAATCTTCTTTCATCCATCCTTTCTGTATGCCCATACCATCTGTACATACTTTTCTCAACTCTCGTTACTACATCTTAATTCGCTCCACACTGCTCTCTTAACACGCTGTTCCTCACTCTATCGCTCAAAGATAGTAGTTGGATTAAAATATCATAATAATATTATGATCAATAGAGAAGGCTTCAACGGGATCCGCGACGCTGCCCAAGCAAGAGGCGCGCAAGCCAGATCGCGCGCTGAAGCTGACGTCGAATTCCTCTTTCTCCAAGTTTGAGGAGAAGCGTTTGCGACAGAGCGAGACGCTAAAGAAGAAACTTCAGTTCAGCGTCTTCAAAAAGGCCAGCACAGGTAAATCCCTTTGGTATCTTGCTATCTATTATCTAACCAGCCCACATTCATTCCTGCGTATAACCAATTTGTAACCAATTTTGCCACTCCAGAAACGTGCGTGCGTATGAGCACAAGTAAAATATCGTAAGGAAACTGGCATGCTCGAAAAAAAAAACAACAAATCAAAAACTCGAAAGCATCTATCATCGATATTCTAGCGGCGATGGCCTTGCAATCTGTCACTAATGCTCGGTAAAATATGTTGTAGGTATTCAAAACGTTTGCATATCCCAAGTTTACTTTAATATTATAATAATAATAATAAAAATAAATAATGCTGGACATTTTCACACAGCATCATCTAGCCCCAAACTAAGTAGAGCTTGTATTATGGGAACTACATGACTGATATACTACTTATATATATTTTTTTTTGTAAATACATACATATTAAACACCCAGACCAGTGACAAATATTTGCAGATGATACAAACATTTGTCTCGCGGCGGGAATCGAACCTGCAACCATCTGCGTCTCAGGCGAGCCTTTGCCCATTGCACCGCAGACGTCAGGTATCCTCCAATTTTCTGTGTTTGTGGATATAATTTCACGAGCCTTTCTCAGATGACCATGAACACTCTGAGAAACGCGCCCCGGAATTCAAAATCCCTGCGCAAGTGAACGAGCACATGAAGAAGGATTTCCGCCTCCGCTTCGCGACCCTCGCGCCGGTGATGGATAGAGACGCCAGGATCTTTGTGCACTCCTTTATAATGGACGTCATCAAATACGCGAATGTGATGAGCGTGGACGAGTTGTCGGAACGAGTACAAAGGCAGTACCAGGTATTAATTCTGCACTACTTATATATTATTATATTAACTACGTAATAATTAAACAACCCCTTAAAAGGGGTTACCCCCTATTAATTCTGCACTACTTATATATTATTATATTAATAATAATGTCTCAAAAACTATTGTGAAATTGACTATTCATATTGTAAAAACGGGAATTTTCACGTACTGCACTATCGGTGAAGGTACCGACTAAGTTTCGACTCATTCGGACTCGGAATGAGTCGAAACTTAGTCTTACTAACTTAGTAGAACTTAGTTGCAATACGTGAAAATTCCCGTTTTTACAATATGAATAATAATGTCACTATCCCACATGATGCTAATCTTGTGAAGGCCGAGATGGACAAGCTTAGTAAGTACCTAGACTTGGCCCACGAGATTACTGCCATGTGGGATGTGGATTCGACGATTATCGTTCCGATAGTCGTGTCAGTGAACGGACTGATAGTGAAGAGCCTCGATCAACACCTTAAGAGACTTTCGCTAGGTTGCTGGATCAAGGGTCAGATTCAGAAGGCGGTCCTCCTGGACTCGGCGCGCATCGTCAGGAGGTTCCTCTCTCTGCATCCCTAGCCAACGACCGCTTGGGTTCTGCCCCGCGGTTTGTGGTTCTCCGTTTTTATATATTTCATATTTCATATTTATTTTATTGCTGTCATGTACACAGTTTAGTATAGGTTTAGTTTAAACAATACATAAGAAAGTAGGTAGGTACATGAACCCCGTTAGGGCGCTGCAACTTTGAGTTCGATTGTGTATGTTAACAAGTAACTGTTTTTTTTTAAATCTGTTATTAAGAATGAAATATAATTTAATAGGTTGAAGAAATCATAAAAGTCACTTATAAAAACATAGGCAATCAAATTCAATTACAATCTAGTCAACAATGAAATACATAATTAGCACATAAAATTTCAAATTATCTGTATTGGTTTGGTATTATAAATGAAATTAAATAGAAATGTCAAATCAATCAAAACTAGTTAGGTGAGGCCAAGTCAAATATACTTATACTAAGGTAGATGCATAGGTAGGTCAGTCACATGAAACATCGGAAGGAGAAAAAGTCAAAGTTTGTCTACAATAAACTCTTCAACGGAGTAATAGCATTTTTTTATCAACAGATTTTTAAGTTTAGCAATGAACAGTTTATCTTTTTGTTCTGCTTTTAAAGTTTCGGGTATTTTATTGTATATTCTAATCAGTCTAAAATAAGGACTCTTACCAAATGTTTGAAGGTTCGAGGAAGGTAGTAATAATTTATTTTTATTGCGTCTGTTGTAGTTCGTATTGGTCTCTAAATTGGATTTAAAATAATTTCTATGTCTTCTTACAAATAATGATGCCTGGAGAATGTATATACATGGGAGGGTCAAAATTTCGTTCTTAATAAAATGCGGCTTACAGCTTTGTCGATTTCCTATGTTAACTAAAATTCTAATACATTTCTTTTGCATTATAAATATCTGGTCAAATTCCACACTCTCACCCCACATAACTATGCAATAGTTAAAGGTTGAGAAAGCCTGGGCGTAGTAAGCAGCTAGCGCAGTTTTGTAATTTGTGTTCGATTTTAGGATACTTAACGCGTATGTAAATTGTGACAGTTTTGTTTTAATGTTTTGGATATGTTTTTTCCAGTTCAAGTGTGTGTCGAGTGTCAGTCCTAAGAGGTTATAGTGGTTTTGTTCTTCTATTTTTAGACTTTTTGTAAGTGTACTTAAATTTAGTTTGTCTTTTTTGTAGGTTTTAAATTGAACTATTTTGGTTTTTTTGTAATTTATTTCTAAATTATGTTCGCTGAGCCACTGTTCACAATTTCCAAGTGTTTTTGTGATAAGTTGGGTGTCGACATTCCGAGTGCTACTGAACAACAGTGATACATCGTCAGCGAAGAGTACGCATGTATTGTCAATTGTTTTAGGTAGGTCATTTATGTATGCTAGAAAAAGTGTACACCCGAGTACGCTTCCCTGGGGTATAGATGCATTTATAGTTAATACTTGAGATTCCACGACCCGTAATTCATGTGAATCTATATCGTAGTGGTCTAGCTGCACGAACTGCTTTCTATTTTTGAGGTACGATTGAAACCATTTATATGTAGTTCCTCTTATTCCCAAGCCGTATAATTTCTGTAGCAGAATGTTGTGGTTCACTTTATCATACGCTTTGGTCATATCAAGGAACAGACCGATGGCATATTTCTTTTTATTAATAATTTCGTAGATTTTTTGTGTGTAATTGTAGGTAGCAAGCGACGTTGAGCGGTTTTTTCTGAAACCGTACTGGTTGTTGTCAAATAAGGTATATTTTTCCAAAAAGCTATTTACTCTGTTTGACATTGCCCGTTCGAAAATCTTTGAGATAGTAGATAGGAGTGCTATAGGTCTGTAGCTGCAAGGGTTTCGAGATGCATTACCTTTTTTTAATATAGGTCTTATTTTCGCAATTTTAAGTAAATCTGGAAAGGTGCCTTCGTTAAAAGATTGGTTGATGAGTTTTGTTATAGGTGCTGTTAATTCTAAAATGCAATGTTTTACGAGTATCGGAGGGATCTCGTCCATACCATAACTACGCTTATTACTCATTGCTCTGATTATGTAATGAACTTCTCGCTCGGAAACCGGTTTCAAATACATCGAGTTTGTGGAGGGCTTTAGTACCGGGCGGCCTCCCGGGCCACTCGCACCTCCGTCGCCATCCGAGTGGGGATCGCCGATGGATGCGAAGTAACTGTTAAATGCGTTCGCTACTGATGATGACGAGTTACTGTTAGTGGTGTTAGGCAGATCCAATGAAATGTTTTTAGGTGTGATCGATTGGTTTTTGGGGTTTGTAATGTTTTTTATCGTATTCCACATTGTTTTTATTTTATTTTTTGCGTTGCTCATGTCTTTAATATATGTATTTTTACTACAATGTTTCGATGTAATTTATATTGAATTTGTAGTGAAAAATTTATTTAAGCGCGATTATAAAATAAATGAAGTATAATAATACATTTATTTTAGGCAACACATTGAAGTACTCATACCAAAAAAAAAATGCTGGGAATTTTCACACAGCATCATCTCTAGCCCCAAACTAAGCAGAGCTTGTATTATGGGAACTACATGACTTATAAACTACTTATATACATTGTTTTGTAAATACATACATATTATACATAGAAAACGCCCAGACCCGTGACAAATATTTGCAGATGATACAAACATTTGTCTCGCGGCGTGATTCGAATCCGCAAATTTCTGCGTCTCAGCCGGGCCTTTGCCGACTGCGTCACAGATTTCGTCAAATACAGAGTCCATTAAAAATACATATGATTTGATAACAGAACAACTTATTTAACTAGCATTTAACGACTGCGACGTCGACACGTGGGCGTGACGGGGCCGGCCTCGGATATGTCGATAGACGATTCCCTTGAGCCACAGATCTTCATTCATTAGAATTATTTAGATTTAGGTATTTATTTCAAAAAAATAATAAGCTTACAGTATGACATCAAAATGCTACTAAGTATCTTAGATTAAGGTTGACAGGTTCGGTCGGCACTGTCACCACTGGGCTGTTGAAAATGACTGAATGTCTGTTCATCCGCAAATAAAACTACGTAATAATTAAACAACCCCTTAAAAGGGGTTACCCCCTTATAATTAACACCAAAGTTTTAAGGGAGAATATTTTCGCGTGGTGAAATGGAATTTTTCTTCTTCTGGTAATTAATTTTATTTAATGTTTAAGCAATAAACTGATACTAAACGGCATGCAACTATAAGCAAGCTTTCTTTTTCAGAGATTCATGAAACACATGGATTCGGCGCATCACTTCGCCAACGTGGACTCAGACACGAAGGAACGCTTGATGGATTTCGTAGAGAAGCACGCCATGACATATTTACATGAGTGAGTTGAAATTATTTTCATTTGAATATTCAATAGTGAGCCTTGATGTAGGTACATAGATATATAGATAGACAGATAACACTTTATTGTACACAACATAACGTTGCTTACAAATTCAAACGGAGCGAATTACAAACTAATCGCGGGAGTACAATGGGTGATCGGGGGGGCTAGACAAATACCTCACGCTTTCTTTTCCTTTCACGCTAACGCAAATTTGTCAAGGTAAAACTTGGCAGCTGTCACGTGACATTTCCAAAGCTAATGTCATTCCCATACAAATTAATCTTTCCGCAGGCGTTAACGACAACAGAAAGTGGTATTTGTCTAGCCCCCCAGGGGTTCTAGACAAATACCTTTCACGCTAACGCAAATTTATCAAGGTAAAACTTGGCAGCTGTCACGTGACATTTCCACGCTAATGTCATTCCCATACAAATTAATCTTTCCTCAGGCATTAACGACAACAGAAAGTGGTATTTGTCTAGACCCCCTTGTCGCTTATAGCGATGTCTTCATGACAACACTTGGATGGACAAAAAATTACGTGAATGATAAAGGACGGTGGTGTACATAAACACAGCTCGTTGATAAGACCGCCCATTGGTGGCCACAAATTTTATTGCTTTACACCCATGGTGTGTTGTGCCTGTTTCTCATGCGGTGTGAAGAGACTTCAGTACCTATTTACTTGCCTACCTACATACATTATGTTTTGGTAGGTAGCTAATGATTTTGGTTATAGTCGTCTTTTTTAATATCCTACTAATATTATAAACATGAAAGTTTGTGAGGATGTTTGTTCCTCTTTCACGCAAAAACTACTGAACGTATTTTGATGAAACTTTACAGTAATATAGCATATACATCAGAATAACACATACTTTAATAGCGCTACTTTTTATCCGGGTACCACGCGGGCGAAGACGTGGGCAGAAGCTAGTAAATTTTCTATTAGTGCCCAGGGGGTCTAGACAAATACCACTTTCTATTGGCATTAACGCCTACGGAAAGATTGAATTGTATGTAAATTAGGTACATTATCTGTGGAAATGTCACGTGACATCTGCTAAGTTTTACCTTGACAAATTTGCGTTAGCGTGAAAGGTATTTGTCTAGACCCCACGTGGTATATTCTTTCTAAAGTTAAATAAAATATTTTTTCTTTCTTTCCATGTGTTTTTTCTTTATTTGATAGTTTTCATGGTGATTAACTAACTGTGTGTTTGATTATAGTTTACCGTCGGTGGTATTCTCGCCGAGCGGTACGGAGGACGAGCGCGCGGACCGCGCCATGTCGGAGCGCATCCAGCAGCTGAGCTGGGTGTGCGAGCGCCGGCTCGACTGCAAGCTGGACCGAGACAGCGCGCGATGCCGACAGTTACTTTACAAAGCTATCAGCGGTAATTATATTGATACATGCCTACGACACACATGCCCTCATATTTTATATGTATGTTTTTTATGTGTTCACCGTGTAAGTACAAAAGTAGATGTTCAATTCAATTCAATAATTTTTATTTCACATTTATTATTACATGATATTAATTTAATTTAAATGTAATATTTAAAGTACATAAATGAATTGCAGAGTTGCTGGGCATGGACAGCGCGGCGTCGCCGGGCGGCAAGCTGGCGCGCGTGCGGCGCTGCTGCCGGCACGTGCTGGCGCTGTGCGGCGCGCCCGCCTCCGCTGACGACCTGCTGCCCGCACTCATATTCACGGTAACTGAATTGAGTTTTACAGGGCAAAGAGACGCGCTATACATGGACAGCGCGTCTCTTTGCCCTGTAAAACTCAATACGCTTTTTTGAATATAATTTCATTTAGTTATCTTTGAACGTTGCGCGCTTCGCACGGCGATTCACGAGCGTTAGTTCGTGGCGTGCATACTATTTGATACTATACTTCTGGCTCTGTTCGAATATGGACGTGGAAGTGATGCTTGGCGACTCTACGACTGCTCTATAAGGCGACAACAGAGGCAAACTGAATTTTGGGTGCACCAAATAATACATTATTATATTACTGTGTAGTTATGTAATTATATTTATCTAGTGGTTTAAAGACGACCTCTGTGGCGCAGAAGGTTGCGGGTTCAATTCCCGCCACGGGACAAATGTTTGTATCTGCAAATATTTGTCTCGGGTCTGGGTGTTTTCTATGTATATTATGTATGTATTTACAAAAAAATGTATATAAGTAGTATATCAGTCATGTAGTTCCCATAATACAAGCTCTGCTTAGTTTGGGTCTAGATGATGCTGTGTGAAAAATGTCCAGCATTATTATTATTAGTTTGTATATCGCATTTCACTCTACTTTTGTATTTAATAATTACGTTCACCGCCAACCATTCTTTCCACTTCAGCGATTCCCTTTTTCAGCGATAAGATCGCCCATTGTACTCTTAGTGATATTAATTATTTGTTTATTTTATTATCTTGTGTTGTACAATAAAGTATTATAATTAATTAATTCATTCTCCATTGGATGGATAAATGCAGGAACTAACGTTAGGTAATAGGTGTTAATTATATTGTTTGATTTACAATTGATAATTTGTTTCAGGTTCTGAAGGCGAATCCCCCACGTCTCGTCAGCAATATCAACTTCGTGACGCGGTTCTGCAACGCGCAGCGACTCATGACCGGAGAGGGAGGCTATTACTTTACCAACTTGGTAAGGACCGAACTATAGTTATAATTGGCTTCGAGACGGTCATTTATTGTTCAGAAATATAAAAAAAAAAAAATGGTGGACATTTTTCAAGCATCATCTAGCCCCAAACTAAGCAGAGCTTGTATCATGGCAACTACATGATTGATATATACTACTTAGATACTTTTTTTTGTAAATACATACATATTATGCATAGAAAACACCATGTACATACCAATCATGTATTGACATGATTTGTACAATTTTCTTTTCTCGTTCACGCCACTGGTTATATTGTTTGGTTCTAGTGTTGCGCGGTTTCCTTCATAGAGAATCTTAACGCGGAATCTCTGAATATGGACACGAAAGAGTTTGACTGCTACATGGCCATGCCGGCTTCCATAGGTGGGAGCGCTTGGGTGAGATTCATGTTTATATTATTTAATCAAATAACCCGCTGGGGGTCTAGACCCTTAGTTCCGAAAGTGGTCCAGGTGGACCCCCAGGGGTCTACGGGAGACTCGACGGTGGTCTACGTTGTCGTAACAAAAAAATAAACCTACTATTTTTCTTTTTATTTTTACCACTCCGAATGGGGAGTTTTCTAAATGAAATAAGTGATAATTAATTGGTTCCTTGTGCTGCGAGTAAATGTCAAAAAAGTAAAGTTGGATGGAATCACTTTTTTGATTGGCCAACTTTACTTTTTTGACATCCACTCACAGCACAATCATTTATTAAGTAACCAATCAATTCTCACTTATTTCATTTAGAAAACTCCCCATTCGTGGTTGGAACTCAGCCGCAACGCATATTTCCATAGATCTAATCTTCACATTTTTTGTCGAGTTTTGGGAATATGGTAGAAATGTAGCTGCAGGGGGTCCACAGGAACCAGCTAAATTTTGAAAGTGGTCTATGAGAAAAAAAGTCTGGGAACTTCTGCTAGACAAATACATCAGGCTTGCTTTTCCTTTCACGCTAATGAAAATTTGTCAATGAAAAACTTGGCAGCTGTCACGTGACACCTAATGTTATTCCCATACCTGGGAATCCACTGGTTCTGGAGATATTGAAGGTCAAAGTCTCATTTTTTTTCGAGTTCTTTACGGAAATTAATTCCAAGTGTTATTATTAAACTTTCGAAACAAATTACACATTTGAAGTTGCAGAAAGGCAATATATAAAACTCGGCTCGCACTCCCCAGCTTTGTCTCGTGCGTGTGTCGACCGCCGGAGCACGCGCACAAACGCGCGGTCAGCGTGCAATACGCGCTACAAAAACAGAATATTTATGCCGAAAATTCAAGCCTGAATTCATAGTCGGGGGTTGAACAGTCCCCCAAAATCCATCATTCAGCATTCGCCTTATGGCTGGACGCATAAAGGTTGATTTCGCGCTTAAATATTCACATAGCGCCTGAACAGTCACCTAGGGGAGCCCCTATTTGACTATGAATTCGGGCCTAGAAGTCTACCCAATTGTTTTCCCTCAATCTCCTTAAGATTTTTTTTGTCATTTTTACACAGCATCATCTAGCCCCAAAGTAAGCAGAGCTCGTGTTATGGGCACTACATGACTGATATACTACTTATTTACTTTTTTCTTTGTAAATACATACATATTATACATAGAAAACACCCAGACCTGAGACAAATATATGCCATACGAAAATTTTCGTGTCGGGAATCGAACCCGCAATCTCCAGTGTCTAAGGCGGGCCTTCGCCCACTGCGCCACAGAGGTCGTCAGTGAGAAGATGAACAGTATACATAGATTTCAGCTTGGTGATAGATCTTATTACATTCTGTATTTTTTATAACACCCTGTATTTTTCAGAATCATCTGTGAGAATGTTACATGTGGATTGAAAGCTAAACTGATTCCAGGCTGCGGCACTGTCGCTATGCGGCGCGGCGCGCGAAGCCGAGGAACAGAGCGAGTTCATCCGCAAGCTACTCGAGCAAGCCAGGGACATTCACGCAGAGGCCGACCAACTTGCAGCTAATTCCAAAACTTTTGAGGTAAGCTATCTGAGCTGCTGGCCAATCATAACATCAGTTTTTTAGTAAAAGAAAAAAAAAACAAATATGGTTTAGGCATGTAGGCAGATTCGTGAGGATACTGTAGTTTGAGGCACGTCCTACCATGATATCAGGTACATGCCCACGTTTTGCAAAGTAGTTATCATTCCACGTATACATCCTACTGTTTTAAACGCGAAAGTTTGTGAGGATGTTTGTTATTCTTTGACGCAAAAACTACTGAACGGAGTTTGATGAAACATTACAGTAATATAGCTTATATATAACACGTAGGCTACTTTTTATTCGAGTACCACGCGGGCGAAGCCGTGGGCAGAAGCTTGTATGTTATAATCGTAGAGAGAAAATTCAAAAGTATTTTTTTTATTCCAAAGAAGAACAAAAAATAGACAGGGCTCTATCTGACGCCTTGAACTTATGCTTCTGTTTTGCTCGCGAGAAATGCAACCAAAATCACTGTTATCTGCTAACTGTTTCGAACAAACTTCCTCTTATAATTCTTTATTGCACACAGAAATATTAAACAAGATATTAGGTGAGGCATGTACAAAGGCGAGCTTAACCCTAAAAAGAGTTTAGGTCAGTTTTCACCTAAACTCTTTAGGTCAGTTCTCACTTGGCCCTGAAGTGATTCACAGTTTTAACTTTCTTTTTATTTGGTTTATCCACCTACCTACTCGCTAACCTGTTTTTGCGACACAGTATTTTTTTAACTTCTGCGAGTATAGTCGTTTTTCACTTTGGTTTCAATCACAATGTAACAGTTCCAATAAAGATATATATATTTTTTGTCTGTATTAAATGATATTGTATTCACAGGAACAAATAACCAAGAAAGTGCAAGACGTGCTCGCTAAAACACCGCTCAAGATCGAACCGCGTCGAGAACTACCCAGAATCGGGAAACTAAAGGAGATATCCACAGCGCCACTCATAGACCTTCAGACCTTTGCAGAAAAGCCCATTTTGGTCACACAGGAGACAACATCCACAGATGTTACTCCAGATCCGCCAACAGCCATTGCGCAGCTAAAAAAAATGCCAGAAATACCCATACACATTCGCAAAGTATCTATGCCACAAGAAGAAACAGAGCCGAAACTGAACATACTCGGATTTGAAGTCATAGAAAAGGATTCTCCATCAAAATCACCGCAGAACATCGACCCAAACTGGGATCTGAAGCAAGCGAACTCACTGGAGCTTCTCACACCTTCGCCTTTAGGTTACACGCCGTTCGATTCGCGGTCTATCGACGAGCTTATGACCCCAGATGAATTTGGACCGGATAATTTAGTTCCGGGTCTTAGTAATGTAAACTACGATATAGATCTGTCAGATTTTAGCGGCGATAATAGTATTGCAGAAGACGCACCAAAATCTCCTAAATCCAAAGATCCTTTCAGTCCGGACGGGATAAAGAAATTCGATCCGTTCGCGCCACAAACTTCGGGCGAATCCAGTAAGGCTTTAGAAACGTTTGATGAGTTTAGCTTAGATTCGAAAATAGGCGCTTTGGATCCGTTCGAAGTGGTGCATAGGACGAGAGACCCCTTTAGTCCGGTAGAGATGACCGTGAATTTGGAGACAAACATTCCTCAGCAAAAAGAGTCTTCGATTCTTGACGTTACGGAGTCTCCTACCGCTGCATGTCTTTTACCTTCGCCTCTCTTGCCACAAACTGGGAAACAATAGATAGTGTAGTATCGGATTGGATTAATATTATTTATGCCAAATTTTGGTTGGTGCTAGGATGAGGTGTTAAAATTGGTTGGAATAATTATTTATTAATTGTTGTCTTCAGAATTTATTTATTTAAGTTGTCCTGAAATTATTAAAGATCATGATAAAGTTGAGAGATATTTTAATTTAAACTATAAAAATTGGATAGGTTGTCTACGTAAACAAAAGTAAAAAAGTTGTTATACAAAATCCTCTGTCCTTTGATTGGATGAAATAGCCGGCTTAACAAAATCATTGATAGTAGATATGTTTATAAAATATTGATTAAAATAAATAAATAAAAAACCTGCCAAGTGCGTGTCAGGTCACGCGCAGTGCAGGGTTCCGTAGTTGCCCATCACAATATGCGGTAAGTATATGCTTTACACAACTTACAACTTCATCTTAGTTATTTTTAACTGGCAGGAGAATATTTCGAAAACGGATCTCTAAATCGAAAAATGATTTTCACACATCCGCAATAGTTTTGAAAAACCTATCCAAAGACATCTCTATGACAAAGAAACTATGGGATTAGACGAGAGAAAAAAACCTATGTCGGTAGTTTTCTAGTACTAGGGGTTTCTGAGCTAAGCCGCGGACAGACAGAGAGCCAGACGGACGGACATGTCGAAACTATAAGGGTCCCTTGTTGACTACGGAACCCTAAAAACCAGACAAGTGCGAGTCCGACTCACGCACCGAGGCTTTCATACAAGCTTCAAAATAATTACATTACTCGCGTTCATAAACTATGAAAGCACCAAACATTGCTCTTGCGAAAAGATAGTCGGATTGAAAGACGAACTTAATAAAATTGTCTGTGACGTACATCGATATACGTCACGGTCAATTCGGACCGCAAATGTAAGTTTGTAATAGCAAAAAAATATATTTGATTTAACAATAATTAAAGAATTTCGGGCGTTTTCATTTGTGCTGTATGACCTAACTTCTTTGCAAATTTCATGATTCTAGGTCAACTGTAAGTAACCTTTTAATTTATCAAAATAGCGAGTGTCAAAATATCATAGAGGAAGTAACCACTATGTTTATCAAAATATGTCCTATTTAAATGGCTATATTTTTTATTAAGTTGTCTTAGAAGTTTGATTTTTTTAGAGCCACAAGAGACCATAGACTTACGTATTTGATATTAATTTCAACTTGAAACCTCCACAAGTTCCTGAGAAAAAAAGAGTTCACAGACAGATGGACAACAAAGTGATCCTATAAGGGTTCTGTTTTTCCTTTTGAGGTACGGAACCCTAAAATCCCCATGCTGGGCATCCTCAGACTGATATGAATCGAGTGTCAAGGGTTAGCTCCGTGCGAGGTGCAACTTAATAAATGAGTGCATATCTTATAAACAAAACGGAAACCAAAATAGTACATTACAAAAATTTATTTCAACTATTTTATAATCTTTTTATAAACATTTACCAGTTTTACCATTGACTGATTTTATTTTGATCTAATCCAAACATTTAGTGGATCCAGCGCACTGGTGTTTAGACAATGTTTGAACTTGATCGAAATATGGGATCAACGAAAATCAGCCTTTACACATCAAGGAGATAAATAATATTAATAATGCTACCGCACAGCAGCGAAGCAACAATAAAAGGGAGGAATCTACATTTAAGTAACATGAGTTTGTACATCTAAATTACTGATAGATACCATTATGTATTATTAATCGAACAAATAATTTTGTAAGCCAAGAGAAAGTGCACAAAAATATGTATTCAGCTCAATATTTATTGAAAATATACTCTGCTTTCAACTATGATTTTTTTTAAAATGAAAAGCTTTGCCATCTTATTTGTATGATGATGCCCCTCTTAAGTAGTTTATATTATTTTGTCTATTGACCATAGTAAATGTGTTGTTTCCAACTAATTGCAATTAGGTAGTTGTCTTAATAATCAGAATTCAGTTTTTTATTAAGTACTGCATATTATTCCAAGAATATTTGATTTAGCGTCTGTCTAGCAGCCATAAAATAATGTGCATTAAACATTATTTTATGGCCGCTAGACAGAAGTGTGCATTAAACATAATAAATGACAACATTCATACCTTGTAAGAAATAAAATGAAATAATCCAGATTTAACTTTATAACTTGGGAAAACAACAGGTTTGATCAATTGTTTTGTGACCTACAAATTCTAGCACTCTTAAAACATTAAAATATCAGCATCACTGCAGTGCATTTAATTATACAAAATGATTAATTCTAACACAAATAATTATTTGTTCTTTGTTTGGAATACAATAATCACATTCTCCCCGAGATGTCAACATCCAATATTTAAGTAATAATGTTATACATTTGACAAGGCAATCCTAAAGCGAAATAGAAGTTCACATAAAGAATTTAACTTCTGCTACTTAAATCTAAATTGAACACACATTTACAAACAAATAATGGGAACAAACTTACTATTTGTGGCTTACTTTGATGATGGTTTCATGCAAGTTTTGTACAACTTGTAACAAAATATGGTCTTTTTTCGATTTAATTAACATGTCTGATATTTATTAAAATAATAATGTAATTGTACATGTCTTATTTATTTTATTAATATAAAAATATTTCCAACTATTTAAAAAACAACCAGTTATTGATGATAATAATTTAGCAAGTGTAATGCAACTTAGGCGATGGATATTGTGACATTGATGCCCAGGTTTCCATTGTCAGCAAATAGCTGTGCAAGAGAAGTGTCAAACACAAGGCAGTCTGAATTCATGATAGCTGATGAGACTCCTTCATGAATGGATCTGGGCATGGCTTCCCACGTCAGCCGACGGCGGTGTCCGTTCAGTTCTAATCTGTATGCAAAGTTCTCTGCTTCTTTACGAGAACCTATAAGCTGCACAATTGCAAAGAACTGTTGATGGCCATCAAACTTTTCCTGTTTTTCAAGAACAAGCATGAAATGATGGTTGAAACAAGACTGCATCATTACCCAATCAACTGCTCCGGGAAGGTTGATATCTGTCGCTAGAAACACAATGTCTTCTCCTTGGAGCGTGGTAATGCTTTTGTGGGACATCATAAGGTGTGGCATGACCTGGTCAAGGCCTCCCTGCCACTTGCATGAGGCTCCTGGGCAGGGGCAGGAGTATGGTCTAAACTCACATGTATCCTCATGATCCGCTTTCTCGGTGTGGACGAGCGTGACGGTGCAGCCTGTGTTGGAGTGTTTGCATGGGAACATTACATTACCTGCAACCTTCTCCATAGCCAGGTTTCTGATGTTGCCGAGCGGGCCGCGGCATGTCGGGCAGCAGGAGAGCTTGGGCCGGCAGCTGGAGCACACCAGGTGCCCGCTCTGGCACTGCAGGATCGGCGGCAGCACATAGTCGAAGCATACGGGGCATTCGAACAGCGAGGCAAGGTCGGCGGACATGGCGGTAGGCGCGGATACGACGGCAGGCACCCCTATTACTGAACAACTGGAACCGCTAGCTCCTCGCCGTTGTTTGTTTGTGCTCATGTCACCGTCACGCGCACATATAGTCCGTCGCTCGACGACCAGCTGAGGTAATGCAATCCGCGATGCGTGCACCACAATATCTCGAACTCTTAAATCATTTGTAGCCTTCCACGCCCGATTCTTTTCTTCTCTTGTTCGTGTTGAGGTAAGCTTCCATCACAGTTTCTCGGTTTTGAGTATGTTATTGCGCTTTAATTTAAGGATGCTAAAACGATAAAACTACGCTGGCACTAGAGGGCAGGTTGATAACTATCTAAGTTGTTTTGTTCTTTATGTTGTTTAGTTATTCATCTTAAAAACGGATATAAAATAAAATAGAAAACTAAGGATTGCGTTTCAGAAAAGGCAAAAGGATCCTCAGAAAATCTTACTACAATACAACCATTGATTGAAGCGACGACCAACCAACCATCAACCAACCAAAGCAATCAAAAGAAATCGAACAAGGCTAGGCAGGCAGGTGTCAAAACTCGGTCAAATCGATGACTGATAGTCTGTCTGACAGTTGACACTGACGTAATGATGATAAAATAAAAAATGACATACATGACACGATGACACCTCAATTTAATTGCTCCTTCCAACGTCTGATCCAACTCTTCGTTCAACAAGGAATTATTAATTCACTCAAGCCATAATCAAAAAGTCAAGCCAATCGAAATAACTATCTATTTTCACCCGGGATTCGCGATGCAAGGAGGCCAAAATATCGCAGCTAAAACGTATATTCCACTCTTTTACATAACGCCTAACCGCGTTATAAAACAGTAATATTTACTAATCCCGCGTATTGACGTCCAGCCTAAGCAAAGGGCTACCAATATCTAGCCATATTTCATTCTATGTTTAAGGGGTCTTTATCGCGTTGACGCGTTTACCTTCTATTATTTTCCTGGCTGTTACAATACAGTCGAAACATCGTGATTATAAATTATGTTATCTAATCGCGAAAGTTAAAAAATACGAAACCATATTGTAGTGTAAACAGATCAAAAATATTGTAATTTTTTTAACGTTTTGTTATTTAAAAAAATTGGATTTGGGTTTTGTAATGTTACCTACATTACAAAACCGAAAACTACTACCTACTTACATTACATTTTTCATTATCCCCTTAAAAGATTACATTTCCAAAAATCCTCTCGTAGCACACGACATGCTTACGTTACAAAACAAACCTATGTTCCTTTCGGCTTTCTAGATTTAGTAGTTTTGGATGTGCGTTGATGGTAGATCAGTCAGTCACAGGACAAGTATAGATAAGTATAGATTATTATCTTATCATTGTACTTAGTTAACGTAGATTGATAAATTTTACAATATAGAGCATTGAGAAACATGTAGAAAGACGATACGCATTAGATAAACCATAAAAACATTAGTTCACTACATTAGTTCGATGTTGTACAATAGAAGCAATAAGGTAAATAACATTTACCCACTCAAATTACACAAATGTAAACAAAAATGCTAGCATGGCTGCAAACCCTCTCATATGACGAGACTGAAGAGCTATTGAGAGTTATTAAATAATTACCGCATACATCCCACCTCCCTCACACACTACACACACTTACACGATGTTCTCCTGTGTAACCATGGCTCTTACGAGACTTGTGTTATCAGGAGAACACCCACACTAAAATCTCACACATACATACCTACTCTTACACTCACAAACATTAAATATAACTAAACTTTATATTATTTTTTATTATATTACTAACATTTACTATAAATATCTTTCCCTAAACCTACTGATGTAAAAAAATAAAAATAAAATTGTTTTCATTAACCAAATTCTTTCCAATTAGGGACATGTTGTACCTAACATTAGGAGGTGGGCGTTGGTGACTGCGCCACAGTTTTTTATAACTATTTGCAGTCACCTTCGTTTTCTTTGTATTTATGTACCTACATTGCTAAACACCAGTTGCAGTAGCTATAATCAGGTCGATAATTAATTTCTCTGCTGTTTTTTAAACCTCTTTAATATAAACATAGGTACCTAATAATTACCTATTATTATTAGGTAGGTATGTAGATATCAAATCAAGGAGATACACTGATTTGAAGGGCCCTAATAAGTGAAACATAATATTTAACTTAGGTATTATAGGCCCGCATAATATATAAAAACGAACATTTTTAATCTGTGCCTCCTACTCGTATATAAGTAGCTAAGTAAAACAATGTGTCTTTGTCTCGATTTGACGCACGCAAGTATTCTCAGAACAAACGTCGCGTGCCGTTCTAGCGATAGTAGATGGTAGGTAGGATAGGTAGTTATTGCAAACATCCAGATATAGAGGGGCGAATTTCTCTTCTAATCTACATTCTACACACAACTGCCGACACTCCGGCAAGTCAGCTGCATCATCATCATCATCACTTTCTGTAGGTTTTTCCCGTACGTGATTTAGAGATCCCTTATTTATATAGATGAGCAACATTTTGTGTTTTTTTTTGTAAGCTGCTTGAAAATGTTTGATTAAGTCCGTCTATTGTCACTATAATAAACTATACACAATAGTGTCACTTTTTTTTACAAATAAAATAATAATAATAATACATAACTAAGTAAGAATCTGGTTGTTTCAAAAAAACGATTTCTCGCAGATTTTTCTCGATAAAATAGGTAAATTTATAGACCTGTTTAAAATGCTACTTGAAAAAAGTGTCTAAATAGCAAACTCATAGGTCATATGTCACGGGGGCGTTATTGTCTTCATACCTATTTTATACGATTATTATGAAGCTAGATAGAACACTCCAACCAACTAAGATACGAGAAATTTCGAAATTTTTAGAAATTCTTTTGTGATAACATCTTTTCAATTGAAATTATCTATTGAGAAGATGTGAACCACTTCACCCCTGCCTGAGATAAAATGCCCACTCATACTAAGGTGAGATTAATGTGTTGCGCAAAACGTAGTAGGTAGGTAGGTACCTATGTACTGTACCTACACTAAGTAATGGCCATGTTCGCAGAGTCCATATGTATGTTAACCGCCCCGGGACGGGAATGACTGCGAAGCAGTCCTATTATCATATTGAAATGAAATGAAATTACTTTATTGAGGAACACAATGTAAGTACATCTCCTACAAATGGCGGTCTTATCGCTGACAGCGATTTCTTCCAGACAACCGTGCATTATTGCTATAACAAAAGAAAACTAAAACTAACTAAACCTAAACTATACCTAACTTTTCCACCGACACAGCGAAGTTGAGCAGTGAGGATGTGCGTCCCACGAACTAGTTATAGAACTGTATCTCAGAGAACGCTTCCATCCCCACCGCACAGGCTTCGCCATCATCGGGTGGAATAGTGGGCCCAGAAACACGACCTTGGATTCGGATACCATTGTAGGTATTTCCAAAATATATTTAATTAGGTAAAATTAAAATTATCAATGAAATCCACGGCTAGGTGGAGCGATAGGCGGCGGCGGCGCAGCGGCTGGCAGAAAGTGGATGAGAAGTGCGCGTCAGTGGCACGTATTGAGAGAGGCCTATGCCCAGCAGTGGACTGATGAAAATGATGTCATTTTACAAATTATGAAAATTAACAAAGAAAGATTTATAATAGTCACGGTCAAAATCAATAAGTTTTTATTCATTGAAATCTCAAGAATCATTATAGAAACGTCAAATATATCATACCATACATATCTTGAAAATTATATAAGAACTTAACAGTTTTCTGTGGCGCATTGGGCGAAGGCCCACCTGAGACGCAGAAAGTTGCGGGTTCGATTCCCGCCGCGGGACAAATGTTTGTATAATCTGCAAATATTTGTCTCGGATCTATGTATGTATAATAATGTGTTTTCTATGTATAATATAGGTAAATGTATTTGCAAAAAAAGTATATAAGTAGTAGGTATATCGGTCATGTAGTTCTCATTATGCTGTGTGAAATATGTCCAGCATTTATTATTATTTATAATTTATTTCAAATTTACATAAAAAACACAACACTATTTAACTGAACAACTGATTAAAATATTTATATACTTATCTAATGCATGGAAGTAATTATGAAGTTATTTTTAATGCTATGTGACATTGCCGAGGTAAACAGGATTTCGGCCCACCTGATGTCCGCGGTTACTGATGACATACTGCAACACTTGAGGCATTGCTGCTTTGCATAAGAAGAGGAAGATCTCATCAAAGGAGCTAAGGATGTCTGACTATTTAAAAAACCTAAATCAAAATATTAAAACCCCGTCATGCTTACATAGTCTTAAAATCCCATACCAATTAATGTTCATTTCTCTTTCCTGCTTCATAATCAGACCCTGATCACAATATTCTATCTATTATAAGCTATCCATTGAGACCATTCCAATAAGCCCAAACACAATTCAGTTGGTAAAGAGTTGGGTACTTTGCAGTTGGTAAAGAGTTGGGTACTTTTTTAAGTGATGCCTCAGCATCAGGTCAAGATGTTCTTACAACATCATTGAAGTAACAGGATGCCAAATTTCAAATCGATCAGTCCTATAGAAGGCTACTTCGTCCCCTCATCAACTAAAAAGAGCTGATGATCAAACGGCTGAACAGATTTTCTTGAACCTAAGAAAAGTCTCGATAAGTTCATGTTTCAAACAAAAAAAAACGAAATCAAAATCGGTTCATCCGTTTGGGGCTACAATGCCACAGACAGACATACATAGAGGAGTGATCTGTGTCTCTGTGTAGATACCTACACTCGTTTTTACGTCGGGGGGGTTAAATAAAAATGCACCTAATTTATTTATGTTTATAAACCGCAATTCCTACAAGGTATAGTGATTCATAATTTGCACTATTTATAAATAAAATAAATAAACAGACACATACCTACATAGTCCTGCGGTGCGATCACACTAATTTCCCATGGCCGGTATCATCGGATGGGATGAATCGTATCACGCTAATTTGTAAGCTGGATGAGCCATAGATGAACAATGCGAATGAACAAAATTGGTTTCATATTGGACGTTCCGTTTTTTGGAGGCCCATCCATCCAATAAGAAACTAGTGTCAAAATTGATTGCCATCTCGATAGTGATCGCCCCGCAGATCCCACACTAGGTTTTTCCTGTGTCGTGGGTATCAGTAACTACGGTTAAATGTTATGTTATCACAACACAGACCCGGAACTAATATCTGCAGAACATGCAAACATTTATCCCGCAGTGGGAATCGAACCCGCACCTCTAGCTTCGCAGCCGGCTACTCGCGTACCACACCATCGCGGTCGTAAATTTATGAAATATAAGGTGCCTTCGGCTATTTCCGAAAATTGGGCGTAAATAAGGACTAAAATGAAATATGTATCTTATATCAGAACCACATAAAATACATTTTCAAACTTCCTTCGGAATTATCCGACATACTTCGGAATTGCACTCGCACAAAAAAAAAATGTCATGAGGTTTAAAACGTATTTATTTACTAATTGCAATGTTAAACAGTACCAGAGTTCAGGGCTATATATTTAAGAAAGATGAAATAATTTAAGCTTTTAACAGGAAACGTATAAATCCTGATACATTATTGTAATTTTCTATATCTAGTTAACTCATCAATTATCATTTCGGAATTACCAGAAGGCACTATACCTAAAACAATTCCTTACTTTAATTTTACTTAGAATTCAATAGACAATAGGTATTAAATCAAAACTTATGCCACAGGCATGTTAGCATTTTGTATGTTAGATTAACAGAGACAGAGCTTTGTTCACAATTTCAGA
The DNA here is from genome assembly GCA_958496245.1 of Perizoma flavofasciatum. Taxonomy (NCBI): domain Eukaryota; kingdom Metazoa; phylum Arthropoda; class Insecta; order Lepidoptera; family Geometridae; genus Perizoma; species Perizoma flavofasciatum. The sequence continues at coordinate 1,366,763 of OY292425.1, read as the reverse complement.
ACTGATAACAGATTCTAATTAAACACAATTAGTATTGGGTACCTAGTAGGTACCTACCTACCGCCTAGTGCGCAAATCAAGTATCTAATCACACGCATTGTTACACAACTGCGTGCAAAAGTAAACAGAGTGCCAGGTTAGGTCGTATTTCTAAGTATTTATCTTGGCCGGTTTGTATAGCCTGATGTTTGGTGCGCGCGGTGAGTGAAGTGAAGGAAAAATCAAATTAGTCTATGGAAAGTGCTATTGTTGAGCGCACGCACCGTTTTGGTGCGAATCTTTGTGCCGCGTAAAGTTATCTTATTTTTCAGTTTTTTCAGTTCGATTAAATTAATCTTGTGAGTGAAAAATAAAGTTTTTCAAAGACTTAGTGAATTGTGTGGCTGGATTTTTTTACAGAAAGAGCTGCTGTTATTTTTAGGTAAAGCAGGCATTTTTTTACTGAATTTATATTATAATTCAAAGGTACTTTTTAGTAAAAAATAGGTTGCAATTTATTTAATTACCAACACAAGATACACCGAATTACACAAAAACAGATGGTATATAAGTAGGCACATAGAGTTTTTACAGGCTTGTACTCCCCCAATTATAGGTGGCCACATCATGCACTAAGAATTAAATTATATTGACACGGCAACCATAACAATTAGTGAGATATTTGATCCGAGCAAGCGAAGCGATTTAGATCTAAAAGTCAATTGAAGGAATCGGCATTTTATGTACGAGTATGTTATGATCTAGGTACCTACTTGATATGTTTATAGGACGAACGCTTTCGTGTGGTTAATCTGATCCTCATGAAAGGAGACCGTAAATGTGTTTGTATGTACGTACTTGAATTCTTAGGAGCGTGAAATTTTCAGGATTAGTAGACTGAATTCGACTGAAATTTAATTATCAGGACGTAGGTACTTATAAGGTTTTGAGAGTTAAAACCTTTTTAGTTCGTAAAACCTTTCGTCAAATGCTGAGAATATCTTTGCATTGTAAAGACTTTTTGATCGTAGTTTGAAGTTACCAAATTGTAAAATCGTAATTTCAAGTTTATTTTAGTGGAAATAACATTTTACTTGAATATCATCTGCTGCTCAAATAGCCTTGGCTATTAATCTTCTTTCTGACCACAGATTCAAGGGTTAAAAATACAAATATCTACCTGGTGCTTATTTGGTATTTGCTGATATACAATGCGCGTTAGGAAATAAGGCTGCTCGTAGGTGATATAAGTGAGAGGACCAAATGTGGAGAGGGCATTTCAGCAAATTTCAAAAAGTAAATTGCATGCAAAAGTGTACAAAACCTGAGCTGAGCGACCCTGCCTGTCCGGCGCGGCGGCGGCTGGACACAGAATACTTAATTATACCTAGAGCTACTAACGATCTAGCGTTCTGAAAAATAACGTCTTATTGTAAAATCGTTTTTTTTTCACTTGATCCCTAAATAACTTAATCGCTATGTTGTCTACTTATTTACTTAGTACTAAATTTCTTGTGCACTTGCTGATTAAAACTTTAAATTATTTTAATATTAATGTACCTAATCACTTGATACGTGTAAACAAGTCATTAGCACCGTTTACTAATATCTATCGGAATATTGTAAAAGATATTGGTATGTATAACAATGTAATGTAATATCGTTTGATTCAGAAAAAAAATGCTTTGTTGAGTGAGGTACCTACTTAATAACGTCGTGTTGTTTGTAATTAAGTAATAAAACATATGTAGGGATGTGTATTTACAGTATAATCGTTTAATAAAAAAAAAAACTGGTATACTTAATATTTATATAACTACATGCATAATGTAAATTGCACTAAATTCAAGGAAAACGAACGACCATTTAAAAGTGGTACTTTCACTTGAATAAATAACATTACGTTCATATAAAACTAATTCTTGAAAGCAACCATTTTGTTATTTGGGTTGAGTTTTATAACTGACCGATTAACATTGAGGTGCCTCTTCACGATCGGCGAACGTATTGGCCCAACGTCAAGAGGCCGTATTCGTCTAAGTTTGGCAATTATCGTGCTTGTTTGTACGCGATCGCCTTGTTGTCGGTTTTTCGCGCAAACATCAAAGAAGTTCGTGCGTGTAGATGCTTCGAGGTGTCCTCAAGCAAGTTCGCTGATGATCATTCAGTCGATCGTCAGTCCACAGATTATTATTATTTTTTGCTCTTACCGTCAGTTGCACAGCGAAGAGGACGTGAGTGCGATGATGCTCGCTATTATTGTTCCTATGAGTTACTAGCTTATGCCCACGGCTTCGCCCGTGTGGTACCCGAATAAAAAGTAAATAAATAAATAAGCTATATTACTGTAAAGTTTCATTAAAATCCGTTTAGTAGTTTTTGCGTGAAACAGTAACAAACATCCATCCTCACAAACTTGTTTATAATATTAGTAGGATTCTATACCTAATAGGGGAAAATTTTTGGAGTTTTGCTTTTTTCCCAGGAAAAAAGGTTGCTGTTAATGACTTTAATGTACAGTTCTTTTATTCAATTTTTGTGTGGGTACGTTTAGTAGGTAGGGATTACGTTTGAGTAAGATACAATGATCGTGACATTCATGGGCGAATAAGATTGTGGCAATCATAGCCGATAGCCAAGAGATTAGCGTTTAGGAAAGTATTGTAGGCATCTATTTGTTTTTTGGCTCTCGTTCCCGAATCCGTCCCTTTCGCATGGAGTGACGGTGACGATAAGAAATCCTTTTCGAGGTCCTTTTTAGAGTAGATTTATCTTTGGCATTGTTAAGGGAATATACAAAACTGAAATCTGAGAATGTTGGTTTATTCCGGTTGTCCTCCGATCTTCGGCCCTACATTCACACATTTTTTAATTTTTGTTGTCTAGTTTGAAATCAAAGATGGCGAACACGAATTTTATGTTAGAAATCATTTTTAACCCTGGTTTAGTCCCCCCCCCCCCCCACCCCTCCTAACAGGGGGGCTAGACAAATACCACTTTCTGTTGTCGTTAACGCCTGCGGAAAGATTAATTTGTATGGGAATGACATTAGCTGTGGAAATGTCACGTGACAGCTGCCAAGTTTTACCTTGACAAATTTGCGGTAGCGTGAAAGGAAAAGAAAGCGTGAGGTATTTATCTAACCCCCCTGGGGATGCTGATTATAAAAATAAAGTCCGATTTCAAATTAAAGATGGCGTATACCATTTTGAATGTTGTTCTGTTATGGACTCTACAATTAAATATTACAGCATTTGACTCTTTAAGGCCATAAACTTTATCAAACTCTTATCTATTAATGGCAGCCTCTAGTTTCACGTTGCTTGTGACGAGTTGTTTGTTTTAATAATGCTTTGTGTTCGTTTGATAACGAGGCTGCCGTGGTAAGCTGGGGCAAAACCCTGAAGGGTACATTAGTAACTGTGATTTTTCCCAGCACTAAAGCATTTTATCATTCCAAAAAAGTCGAAAAGTTCTGCACATAACTTCTTAGTAAAAATTCACAAACTTTCGCGATCTGTAGGCAAACATCATTATATCTTCTTTATATCATTATAACATCATTAGAGTCTTTATCGCGTTACGTTGTAATTATACCTATTTATTTTGTAAAATTACCTAACCGTTGTCATTTTAAACTCTTTTCGAAAACCGAACCCAACCTGAATAATTTCTAGGGGGTACTAAAATTAAGTCCTACGAGGTGGTAAGGTACCTACTAGGTAGGTAAATTTGTTGCTTCTACAATCTTAATTCTACTCTACGTATGTTTAAACAGCTCTTGTCTTCTGATTTATCAATTCTATGACCATCTCATAAATACTTACATAGAAACACAGCAAATGCAAATGTAAATGATATTTTTGATTTATTTTTCTCTCCCTATACAAAGTGGTAGGTAAAATAGCATTGGTCCCATTCGCATCGATGCTCGTCGTCAGATATGTTCGGCCTACATACCTAATATTATGTAGGTAATCAATAAATAATCATGTGATGATGAATAACTTATTATTTACCTTCATTCAAGTAAAACAGCATCTCACTTGAGGTTGGACGTTGTAGACCACTTAAGAGGACACAATGTTAGAGTTAAGTATGTAGGTAGATACATACTGTGCAATCACTGCAAATAGGTTTACAACTTTGTTTGTTTTGCACCTGTTGTCCTCAATAATTCTTTAGATTAGAGCTACATTTGCATTCCGTTGTACCTATAACTTGTATAGGTATAATGGGTAGGTAGGTACACTCGTATAAAAATGTAACTAAGAAGTCTTAAAAAAATGGTGCCACGCCGCGCCCAGGAAGCATACTTTTTTTATACAACTAAAGTGGCAAATAAGCATACGGTCCCCCGTTGGTAAGCAGTTACCATAACCTCGCAACAGCAGAGGTATCACTCGCGCATTGCCGATCCTGAGATATAACAAGTGAAAAATCTAATGTGCCTGTAATTTCGAATTATTCTCATCTGTCACCCTGCTCTGTCCCCCTTGGGTGACAGTTGGAAAAAAAGTTCGATCTGTCCCCTTTTTTGCAACGGGGGAACAGATAGGACTTTTATTAATTGAAGTTCTATCTGTCCCCTCGTCAGTAACAGGGGGACAGACAGAACTATTTATTCCTATCTGTCCTCCAATAAAAAAAAAACAAACATTTAATAGGTACACTCTGCACACATAAAGCGTATAAATTCAGTCTGTTTAGGTATTTTAAAAGTTAAGGCAATATTACATAAAATATCAAGCCATCAGTTACCGTCACTACTAAAATAACCCTTTAATCAAAAGCGATAAGACCGCCCATTGTACTTTGAGTTTTGTTTTTTTAGTTTTGTTATTTTTATTTTCTTATGGTGTACAATAAAGTGTTTTCATTCATTCATTCATTTATTTAATAGTACTTCCCTGGACGAGCTCTTTCACAAAGTGCTCTACTACTTCTGAAACTACTTACATTCGTTCCTTACGTTCTTAACACTATTTCGTGTGCTCCTTAACTCTTACTCTGTCGTCTCGTTCTCGTTACCTACTCGATACCTACTTTATTAGGGCACAGTATAATCAATATTATATATAAATTTCACTAGGGATTTTAGAGTTTAGAAGAATATAGGAAAAAAATACAATTTGAATATTTCCTCAAAAAGAAAACACATATCTATCTATCTACTAAGGTAGGTATGTGTTTTCTTTTTCAGGTACAAAACTATGCCTTTTCATCAATCATTAAATTTTAAGAAAGCTATTTGTATTTGCGCTTTAATTTGAGGAAGGAAGTATAGCTTTCAACAACCGTGTTAATTCTTATCTTAGATCTCAAATGACGATCTACAACTTGACCTCACATTCTCCTGGGAACTTTTTAACGGAAAACATTTTAAAACGATAACAGGTTGAAAGCTCTCAAGGCTTACGTTTTGCAATACGAGTCTTTCATTCAAGCCAATTTTAGATGTTTTGTTTTTCATAAAGAAGATGTTGCTAATACTATAAAATATTTTTATAATATCCCAAAAATATCAACTATCAACAAATATCAACATCTAAAAACTTCAATAAATTTTCTTTATTTCTGATGTTTATTAATTTATGCATTCTAATAGTTATGGCTGATGGTATTTGCTATTAGTTGATAACAATGGTGGGACCCTTAATCGTTAGGTAGCCATTATTTGAAATTCTCAGGCGCCGGCCATTATGTATTGTGTTATTCTTGAACTCCGATTGATAATCTCTAGAGTTTTGTGCAGATATAGACGCGATTTGTGGGTCGACAAAATATGCAAAAATATAAAGTAAGCTACAGATATTAGGTTAGTATATTACTATATCAGACTAAGTCTAGTTCTGTATATGGTACAATGTGTTCATTTCCACTCTAAAATAAAGAGCAAGGTCAAGAATATGAAACATCAGCATTTTGTAGCGCGAATCTCTATCTGATCTATTGATAAAAAATATGAATTTGCATAGTTTTTTCGGGGATTTCCGTAACTTATTTACTGTTGTTGAGGGTAATGTTTATGTAACGTTTTTCTATTCGCTTTCCGCAAGAAACCACGGTAAGACTGACATTCCCTTGTCAATACATCTATGAGAATCTGATGTATGTTCACAAAATTATTAATTTCTTTAAGAAAAAAATCACAATGTTAATACTAGAAATACAAATAAACTCGCTGTTGCCACTTGTAGATTCCATAAAGTTAGTAAATCGTTTAAAGGGCATGGTGTACGCTTTTATAACAAACTCCCAAGAGATATACAAAAATTATCAAATAACAAATTTAAAAACGTAATTAAACAAAAACTTTATAAAAAGGCATACTATAAAATATCTGATTATTAAGATGACAAAAACTCTTGGGATTGAAAATGCTCCAACTCGAACCTATTGTTTTGTAAAAGGATCATTAAAAAGAATAACCAGCCTTGTTTTCTTGCCTTTCTTTCCTGGCTTGGTCGCGGAGGAACAGGCACTACATAAAAACCGACGTTTCAAAGTGGTCCTTGTGATTTTATTGAATAAATTAATTTTGACTTTGACTTTGACTTTGGTAGAGTTATAATGTTAGTCTTCCAATGTGAAGATCAAAATAGGATAGGTAGGATTTATATCCTACTTAAATAAATCATAAATTAAATGAGATAGGATAGGTCTCGGCAATCGTTAATATTATTTAGGTAAGTAGCTGAAACGCCTAGGTGGGTCCGTTATCGTGTTGGTACGTGTCCAGTGCCGGAATGCTTTGAATAATTCAACATAACATTGTACTCGGTAAATGGCTTGGGACGAGGAAAAACTGCAGGGTGTGTATTAAGGACTCATAGTTATCATGAAAATGAAATTTAAATGCCAGCCAACGGCGGTACACGCAGAGGCTACTTAAGTACGTTGCAAAGCTTTTGTTCACCTTTGTATCAAAATTAAGGAGAGGTCATCTACAGTGGTACTTGCAAGCAACACAGAGGTACGCACAGGGTGTATAGTGTGGCGTTTCTAGAATTAAAAAAACTCCGTTGAAAAAAACTAAACTTCATAAAAAACCACAAAAGCCTACGAAATATTTTTTATGTGTTGGCTTCGGCCTGTAGTCGCTAGAGTCCCACTGAATCGTGCTAGTTTCTATAAAAACTGTGTTTGCATACATCCCGTACGAAGACTTCCGATACGAAGGTTGTGAGTTCAAATGATTTTTTTTACTCTTGTTCATTCTTTTCTTTTCGAAAAGAATCAAGAAATTTTCTCAATCTATTTTTGTTAAAGCATTCTTGGATAACTTTGCTATCAAACACTAGCTGCCATTTTAGTACCACAGGTAATTTTTTTTTTAGAAAAATACTAAGCAAAACATGTGTGTTTTGCTTACTATTTCCAAAAGTTTAACCTTCGTTGGTGTAAAAAATATGTAGGGTCACCTGAGTGACCAACTGGTACATAACTTGCCTACCTCATTGAGATTCTGAAATGGTATAGTACTCTAGTATTTTCAGCTTTCAATTCAAAGAATATTCCTGTTAGATAGGTAAGAATCTTATTTTTAAACTGCAATTAAGATTAAAATTTACAGTGAATTGGAATTATGCAAAACAAATAGTTAACAAAATTAATGTTATATATAGAAAAATAATTTACTAAAACAAGGAAATGAAACAAATTAAATATTTGAAATACATTTACATACTCATTCGAATTTCTTACAAGTGCTCAAAATGCCCACCACTAGCTCATAATAAGCACGCTCTACATCTAATAAAAGAGCGATTCATTTTGCGCTTGCTCGGATTCTGTAATCCTACTAATATTATAAACACGAAAGTTTGTGAGGATGGATGTTTGTTACTCTTTTACGCAAAAACTACTTAACGGATTTTGATGAAACTTTAAAGTAATATAGCTTATACATCAGAATAATACATAGGTTACTTTTTATCAGGGTACCACGCGGGCGAAGCCGTGGGCAGAAGCTAGTGTTCAATAACTTGAAAATCGTTAGAATTTTATTCGGTAATTATTATAAGTTTAACGGGTCTTTATCGCGTTTACCTTTTTTATTATTTTCCCGACGTTTCAACTGTATTGCAACAGCCGTGGTCACGGGATGACTGGAGTATACGGAGCTACCGTCGAGAAATAAAGGCAGTAGCCGCAACTACCCTCATTTCATCTTCAGAATCAGAAAAGTCCATGTTCACATTACGGCACACTACACTAACCGTATCACCGCACTGCACAATTGGATCGTTGAATTGGATCTTTTTTATTGGAATAATAAAAAAGGTAAACGCGATAAAGACCCGTTAAACTTATAATAATTATGTTATCTAATCGCGAAAGTTTGAAAAATACTATTTTATTCGGTATTTTTAAAATTTTCTGAACAGTTATATTGCCCCCTATTTCCCCTAGGTTAAGGATTGTCCACATTCCGTCACACCTGTAAATGTGCACGCGCCTTTCAGTTGTCATAGCAACGATTCTTTGCTTTGCGCGCGAGTCTGTTTGTTTTATGTCAAGCCATAATTTGGCGCTACTTGTAGCCTACTCTTGACTAAAGGTTAATTATGAAACGATCATAAAAATAAGTAAGTATCTCTTTTGTTTTTTTTTGCAACAAGTAACTTGATAAAATTTTAAAACCCCTACTTGTTTTACATATGTAGTCTTAGAATCCCTCACCTATTTATATTTCCTCATTTTTCTTTCATACTCCATCATCCATCAGACCCTGATCACTATCTATTAATAACCTAATCATTGAGGTCATTCCAATGAGCCCAAACACGATACCTCTGCTGTACGTTGATGAGGAGTTGGGTATCCTGCAGATTCCAGATGATTCCTCAGCATCAGGGCGAGGTTACTATATTCTTGCTAAATTTGTACATTTTTGTACTCGCTGAACCCCCCCCCCCCCCCCCCCCCCCGCCTCCCCCCCTCCACCATGTGAAATCTATAGCGACGCCCATGTTTATGAGTATGTGTAAATATTAAATTAAGCCAACAATTTCATCCAAAATACCTGTCTCGTTTCATCTGGTTTGAGTAACTTGACTGCAGTGCATTTAATTTTACTAGAGTCAAGAACAAAACCGCAATAAACGTATTTTTAGGTGTATGCCTACCGAATGATTGGTACCTATACCACAGAATAATCAATAATACTAACGCCTATATACTTGCTATGACTGAGTCACGAATTGAGTGTGGTTCCTGCTTTCAGTGGATACGGGCAGCGGCGGCGGCGACTTCGCCAGCGCTTTGTTTTGGTCTGGTACCGATTACAGATCTCTGAACCAAAGAAGATATGCTAATATTAGAGGCTTCGTTCCAAGAAAGGAACGGCTCTTCAATTTCATCATTGCCTATTTGGTCCAAATCAAGCTTTTCAGTGTAGCTTCACCTTCCTGTTGCAGTACAGTCAATTTTGAATTAATATTGGTAACTAACTCAAATCTTAAAATTATTGTTTCGTGATGACGTTTTTTCAGACCATCTGTCTAGTCGCGCTCGTTCGCGCGGCAAATATTTATTCAACGTCTGAATAATCAGAGCAATTTTCTCCCACATAATAAACGTTAGGAATGTCTCGTAAAGACTTTCATCGATTAATAATCAATTACTTTTGCGTTCATCTAAGTGTTTGATCTTTTTGATACAGGAAGCCTCAGTCCAATAGCTATTTAGGTGAAGAAAGATAAGCACCTGGATAATGTACATATCTAAGATTCTACAGATCTGAAAGTCAGTTTTTCAGGAATACCACCAGTTTAATATTGATATTTATTTGTTGCATTTCTTGTATAACTGGTGTACAATAAACATATCTATCTATAAACCTCTAGCACAGGTCTAAAGTTCAGCTTGAGAGAAGAGTGCCGGTGAAATTACAGGCAAATGAGACTTTTCATTTTAAAAATAAAATAAAAATTGTTTGCCACTTCAGTAGTATAAAAAAAATATGACTGTTAAAAACTATTATACCTTATAGGCATTTGTATTTTTCATCAAATTACTCATTAAGTAAGACAAGCCGAAGTCTTTGTCTTAGCTTAATGTAGACAAACTTATAATACCTAAGGTAAGGAAGGTAATACCAAATAATATATTATACTCATCTTATATGAAAGAAAGTGGCGTATGAAAATGTCTGAAAAAATGTAGAGATATGAACTAGATATGGCTAATTGTTATAATACTTATGCTCAGGGGGTAAAATTGCATGGTGTGAAATGGTAAATTACCTAGTTATTTACCGTTTCATGATCATGATTTGGTACTTTTCCTAGTTAATCGTTAAGGAAGTCATTGCCAAGTGCGATGTCGTGACGATACAGTAGGCAGATACCTACCATGGCACGGCATACCACTACTTACCACTGAGGAAATAAAAGTCTTCACTAATTAAGTATGGTAGATGGTGGCGACATTTCAGTATTCTAGAACGATAAGTAAACAGTAAATTAGGAGAACCTAAATTGACACGACAGAAAATATTTTAGTGCTTTCAAAAAGTTCAGCTGAGCACATAATATCCAATCACTGAGTCAAATCACTGTATCATATTGATATATCCAAGACGTCAGCAGAGCTCAATTCTATTTGGAGAAAAAAGGCAGTATGTTGTCAATTTTTCTGGATTTGATATGGCTCCGAGTCACCGAGCAATGTGATAGTTTTTTTAATGCGATTTGCCGTGACTATCACATCCACATGCACATACATCATAATAATACAGTCAGTGAATGCAACCATATCGCCGCGAGTTCTCACGGAAAATGCTTCCTTGTAAACGGCAACAATAAAATGATTAAGCGGGCTACGCTACGATCGCTTGCTTTGTTTGGATAAGTTTATTTCCCTCACATTACTGCGTCAGTTGTGTGAACTGATCCAGATTAGATGTTACACCGCTTCAGAGACAAAAAAAACTGCTATGTAGCGCTAGGTAGGTATAAAAGTTATCGTGATCGATGGGGTCAATATTAGGTTGTAGAAATAACAACTAATTATTATTTTCTATCTTGAATATACTTAAATTGAACTCTACTTAGCTAAATATTGACACTTGACACACTGTACCTCTAAATTTCCAAATAGATGTCTACCTATGTAGACATCTATTTGTCTACATAGGTAGACATCTATTTGGAAATTATAGAGGTATATGTATCTACTTATAGCCAAAATAATAGACAAGTCCCACAGAATCAAGCCAAAGCGCCAGAAATTTAGTTGTAGTCAGCAGCCTTTAGCGGGAAATTCAATGAGAATAACAATCCACCAAATAAATAAGGAAGGTGACAGTTTCGTCACAATCGCATAAAATTGATGAAAAGTTCCAGTTCTTCATTGTTTACCCGAGACTTTGATAGCTGGTCTAATATAAAGCAGAAAACTATTAAAAAAGTCGTAATCAGTGCTTGGCGTCGAACCAGCTTCCGTTTTAGATCCGACACCCTAATTAATGACAACATTACAGTTGACCTCAAATCCTGGACCACGGCTCATGTCGCAAACAAGCAGTATTAAAAAAAACTAACTTATAATAATATGCTCATTGAAAGCCGATATATCTTTCGTAAGCGCTGTCTGATTGTTATTTTCCCTTGAATGGACAACAGATAGGTACAATTAATAAAGTGACTACTATCCGAATCCAGCTTCTGTTGTCCGATCACGGAGACAACATAGACTCGCCTTTCTCTGTTATTCGAGTAGCAGATTTTTCCTTGTGTGAAAAATCTTTTAGGTATTTAACTGATTCAGGCCAATAGGTACATCAATGAGGATATGAAGAGATTTGTAGTCCGTACCACAGTGATACCGGCTTTATTTTAGTTTGAGAAAATAATTATATTTGTACTTTGCGTTTTCGTTGACAATTTTTTTTAGATGTGATTTCTGGGAGCATAGGATCAGCGGCACCATGATCATACCAGAATCTGTTACTTCTGGTATGATCATGGTTACGAATCCTGTAGGTACATCGAAAAAAAAAGGTCATTAATATCTCATGTTCCAATTATCACAAAATGTATTCCTCATCTTCGTAAATTTGATCACGACATTTTTTTTCATCAGCTCTTCAATGTTATTAAATAGTCTTTCTTATACCGATTGTAGTTTTTATACCGCCACGGAGCGTCACCCAAGGTTAGCAGGTTGCCGACGAAGAAAAAACACTCTCCTTGACTTTGCCAAAGTGGGTGAAAATATACTTTCTAATAAGTATAGGTCCATAAAAGACACCGCCTGCTATGCGCCTATTATGGTCAGTTTGATGAAAACTGATCGGCTGATTGAGCCATGTTTGTGATACAACCAAAGAAGTAGTTGGTCTGTAGACACCTTGTTTCTTTGTTCATTTTATTCTGAGATCATGGAGGACAAGTTGTCCTTCATTTTTTTAATGCTTTAATTATAAGTAGGTACTTAGATATTAAAATATTAAAGTTGATTCCAATGTTCTTTCCATAATCCTTACAAAGATTTCTTTAAAGTTTTTGTGCGTATCTTTATTAAGAGTCACGGCATAATATATACCATTGTTAGTACCTATCCTTATATTCGTGTGCGCTTACTTTATTTAAGCATGTTGTAGATTTATATAGAAAAATGACACGACTGTAAGAAACACTTACTCGTTTACCCAAGTTCGATGCAATTAGTAAGCTGCACTACAGTTCCCCATCTATATAATATACTGTATACCTACTTACTCTAGATATTAATTTAGCTTTTTACTTTTAGATTTTTTACTGTATTTAATTTAATTGAGAGATCACGCTTTTCCGGGAAAAAGAGCCTCAACCACAAGTATATGTGAATTGTGAATCTCTACAATTTGGCAAACTAAATTTATTTTATTAATTAGTATCCGGGATCTAAAATCCTTAACTGAAAAAAGATCTATACTGTCATTTAATTTTTTTTAGTTAGTATTTCATGCTGAAAATACTAGACAATGGCCTCGATTCTGTAGTACACTAACTAAACTAAATTTAAACTGTCGCTCTCTTTTACTGATGGTGTACGCAAGAAAGAGATGGCAAGAATTTTACTGCTGTGTGCTGCTGTCAAATCAGTTTACGTGCCGCTTTTCTTCGTGTTTATAGTCAGCATGTTTTGATATCACAACTAAATTTGTATGGAAAACTTAAATCTGAATAATTTGACAGCACTAAAATTGTAGCTATCTCTTTCTTGCTTGCACTATCAGTAACAGAGAGCGACAGTTTAAATTTAGTTTATTCAGTGTACTACAGAATCGAGGCCAATGTCTTCTGAAAGTCAGAATGGTTATAACACTAAAACAAGTATTACGGAAATTACCTGCACACTTACATAAGTTTGTCACACCCAAAAGCTGAAACTGAAAACTGAATACCACGACAATTTTATCAATTTATTTTCAACGTGATTCATGTAAAAAATATTTGCTCTGCAAATAAACTTTGTGTTCTTATCAATGAGTAACGGATTCGGCGATACGATAAAGTCTGGAATCAGACTTGTCCGATTCTCAAGATAATAGAAAATGCCACATTTTATAAGGAATTTTCATTTTTTACATTTAAGAAATAAAAAAAAACACGATCACAACTGTAATCCCCATTATGGCCTTCCGAAGATCCATACTTAGATCGTTGAGGGCTACAAGTAAAATGGGTAGTCAGAGGTACGTTCAAACTTTATATTAGGCACATGCCTACGTTTCGGGCATGTGCCAAACATTCCACTCCACGTGAGAGGTTATATGGCATGCAGATTTCCTTAAAATGTCTTCCTTCACCGTTGTGAATTTTTTAGAGAGGTAAAAATATTTATTTTGTTGTATTCTAACATTGGTTGTTAGGTCCAGCATTGATTGGATTGGGTTCGAACCCACAACGCTCGGATCGGAAGGTACGGCAACATGGCAACATGAGATGTATTTCCTGAGATTACTAAAACGAGGGAATGAACTATGTAGGTAAGTACCTCGCATCGCTATAATATTTTAATCTCATTAGTAAAATGGCTTGCCTCGTATTTATTTAAGTATATTGGATTAACTATCACTACTAGTTGTATATTAGTTATTTTATTAAAACAAGTAATCCTTGCTAATTGTTTAAATTGCCTTTGACATGACATAAATATGTTAATAATATATTATTTTTACCTGTTTTTGTAAAACAAGAATGTAAGGAAAAATATTGAGAGGTATTTTTAGTTAGAATTTAATATCACTATGTGGCTCGAATGTGCCCATCTGAATCAGCCATAAATATTCTAACCTAGGTATACAAAAGTTCGATACACTTTTTGTTCAGTTTTTTGTTGTTGAGGTAAGTAAGTAATAAATAAGTAACTAAAAAAAACACGATTTTATAATGCAGTAAAATTTATAAAATCAATTTATTTTTAGTCTACTCGAGGGGTTTACTAGTAGCCACTGAAGAGTTCCACTATCCACCTCCTGGCTCCATCATCACACCCTCTTTACCAAGCTCAGTCTATTGGACTCGTCAAAACGAATCATGATCCGAAACTCGCCTCCGGAAATATTGAATTGTATGTATATGACATTAGCTGTGGAAATGATATGTGACTTTTGCCAAGATTTTCCTTGACAAATTTGCGTTAGCGTGTAAAGAAAACTAAGCGTGAAATATTTGTCTAGACCCCAGGTTTTAGATAAAAACAAAAACAGCACAGACTATACATTAGATTAGATTATAATGGTATACATACAGCGAGCGAAGATCTCTAAGTCTACTTGGACAATCCGGCGTTTGTAGGTGTTTGTTTGTGCGACTTGATGAATTGATTAATGGATAAAAAAAAACCATATTTCACATCAACATGCATACTTAAGAGAAAAATAAGTAAATCAATGATGCATATATGCATGCATACATACATAAATACTTACATACATATACTGCTAACTTCATAGCCCACGGTAGTCGCATAAAAACGCTATATAACGTAGTGAGTACATGAGTGGTTAATTCCTTTCTGTGTTAGTAATAACAAAAATATTTTCGTTGCATGCATATCTACATGAAGATTTTTGTTACATAAATCCCAATTATTTAAAAGTCATTGGATGTCAAAAAGCGACTTTAAACTCGGATGACCCTAAAAATAAAATAGCCACAAAATATGTTTCGGCTATTCGTGATTACATGTTTTTTTTAAGTTTTACGGGAAAAAATAGCAATCCCTCAGGAATAAAACTTTTATGGGTCCACCTCGGGATCATTCTATATACAACAACAAAAAAATACACAATTATAAACCGATTTTGATAATCGTTTTATAAATGACGAGTTCTGTGGTAACAAACATAAAAAATACAGCTGAATTGAGAACCTCCTTCTTTTTTAAAGTCGGCTAAAAATATAAACTTGGGTACATGGGTACATGAGATGCTTAACTATATAAATAGTATACAATAGACGATAATAGTGTACCTGACAACCTTTCCGACGTGAGTCATCATCGTTCTGGTTGATAGGTTCTTCGTAACCCTTTATCTATTCTACTTTATGATAGCGGAATGCGGCCCTAAAACTCCACCCAAATACAAAAATGTGACTTGTTTAATCATTGGACATTCTGACCACAGATCAGTCAACAATGCTATCCATTAATCGGGCGTAGGCTGTGCTATGGGCTATCGGCAATGAGCGTTAAGGGTGCGACTGGGTGCAGTGCGATAGTGAATGGAGTTTATTGCGTATTTACCCGCGAATTCAAACAAGGGGGCTAAAAGTCGTGCAGGGTGATTCTTCTTAAGTTACGTCATGATGATTATTGAAGGAGAGTTCAGGCGTAATACACCGAGCTGTGCTTGGGAACTGGGATTGCCTTAAACAGTGTTCGCGACCCCATGCCCCGTTATGGTCATTTTCCCGGCTCTGGGATTTTTCCTAGCTATACAACTTAGCTAGGTACTTTTTCATACCCATAACCCTCTGCAAGGGCCTTACTTACTCTCGTACTTATAAATATTTTTAAAACGAATTAACTAAACACTGTTTTGTTTTGTTTGTTTGTAATTTGAAATTCAACATTAGAAAACCGAACATCATAATCTTAGTTATTTTTGCGTTCTTGTAACAAACATACAGGATATAATAGGATAGGATAAAACTGCTCATGAAGTGTCGATAAATTAAAAGCGTTTGGAAAGGAGACATATATAGGTTGAACAACTTTGAAGTATTATTATTATACAGGGTATGTCTTTGAGACATACAATCAGCATGTTATGCAAGCTAAAATGGAAGTGGGCGGGTCATGTCGCCAGAACCAAAGAATGACGATGGAGCGAGCGGATCCTGTACTGGTATCCAGGAGACGCGAGACGGACGAGAGGCAGACCGAGGAGAAGGTGGTGCAACGGGTTTTCTCCGCACACGCCGGTGAAGCCGGTATTTTTCAGCCATTGTGAGCTAGAGGTCGATAGTGACTCCTAGGTATTTGGCTGTGCCGGACCAACTTATGGTTTGGCTTTGCAGGGTGAGCTTGCTGGGCAGGTTGTGCTTCCTGGAAAAGACGACTGCCTGTGTCTTCCCCACGTTGACAAACAGTCGCCATTTATCCAAATCCAGCTATCCAGCCAGGGAGGGAGTTCATTTAGGATCCACTGCTTTTTCGTGGCGGCATAAGGCAATTTGTAGGACGACGATATGTACGCAGCATCGTCGGCGTACAGGGCTAGGAGTGCGTCCTCTGTTCTCGAGATGTCGTCTGTGTAGAGTGAGTAGCAGGCTGGGGACAGGCAGCTGCCTTGGGGTACTCCGGCTTCTATGCGGCGTACAGTAGAAGCCGTTTGCTCCATGCTCACTCTAAATCTTTGACCTTCTAGGAACGAGGCTATCACCTTCACTACCTTCCGTGGTGTTGGGGAGTTGGTGAGCTTGTAGACAAGCCCCGTATGTCAGACCCGATCGAAAGCAAAAGCTTTCCAGCAAAAGCAGTATTCCTCGACATGGAAAAATCCATGTCGAGGAATACTGCGACCACGTGCTCCTTCTTGTTGTGGGTGACAGTCAGGTGGTGCAGTACTCTCGACAGTTTGAGAGTGGTGCTGTGTTCCGATCGGAATCCGAACTGTTCGGGGCGTGGAGGGATAAAAGGGATCAGGTGATCAGGGGATCAGAAGGTGGTGTGACGACATCGTAGAGGAAGCGCAGAACACTTGGACTCGACTAGCACAAGACCGACAACAATGGAACCGAATGGAGAGGCCTACGCCCAATTTTTGGTGCCAAAGTAAAAGGCAATTTTGAATCGAGTGTATTTAGATTAGATCGTAGATTATTTTGGAAATAAAGGCATTATTATTATTATTATGTTTTTGAGATTGGTCAATAAGAGGAAATACTAAACATAGAAAAAATAACAAGTGCGTGTCGGGCCACGCGTAGTGTAGGGTTCAGCAGTTGCCCATGAACATATATTTACTACCTGTTTACACAACTAACACGTCGACGACGACGACGACGACGACGACGACGACACTTGACTCTAACAAAAATTTGTACTTTCAAGCTTAATATTTCGGAATCAGATTCTTTAATCGAAAAATTGTTTTCGCACACCCTCAATATTTTAGAACGACCAATCCAACGGTACCATGGTGGGATTGTTCTTTCGGCCTTAAAGGGACATTCTACTACACCTTGTATTAAGGATTTTACCAAATGCATTCTAAAATCTTTGAATGTAGTCTTAATTTTTATTACAATTGGTGACCTTCCTTCCTTTCAGCATTTTTTATGCTTAATGTTTACGATTTCCCCACTAAAAAATAATTCGGAAAACCTCAAGATGATTATTACCTACGTTATTTTTGTTGTGTTTGCGTCAAATGCAGATACATGTTTTGTTGTTGCTATTAAATACACATTTCTTATTATAAAATAATAATTCATAATACGTTACTTTCAGAGTAAGTTATAAGTTATCGTGTGGATTTAAATCATAGCAACAATGTTTGCATGATGTGCAAATATTTGTTTCGGGTCTTAGTGGTACTACGATATCTAGGTACATTGACTACAAAAAGAGGGGACTTTTTTTTCACAGATTATTTCAACAAAAAATATAGTTCCCATCCCCTATTATCTTACTTGTAAAAAAAATATGATTGGTGTCTTGCAGTTGCTAGGACCAAGACCTAGGGAATCTAAAAAGATTATCTGTCTTTGTTATCTATCATCAACTCCTCCATAATAGTGAGGTTAACACTATGTATGTGACGTTTGGCGTTGGGTGTTATTTATATATTTATTGAGGAAGGTACACATTATGCATCGTAAATCTATACTATCCTTTTAATATTATAAATGCGAAAGTTTGAGGATGGATGTTTGTTCCTCTTTCACGCAAAAACTTATAAACAGATTTTGATGAAACTTTACAGTAATATAGCTTATACATCAGAATAACACATAGGCAACTTTTTATCAGGGTACCAGTACGCGGGTGAAGCCGTGGGCAGAAGCTAGTAATCTATACTAATATTGTAAAGTTTGATAGATTGTATGCACACTTTCTATATTACTAATGCTTTATTTTACATACAAAGGTTGCCTGGAAGAGATCGCTTCTAAGCGATAAGACAGCCATTGTACTTGTATTTGTATTTATTCAAAACATTACATCTATTCTTACTTGAATATTTTCTTTATCTATTATTCTACTTTGAGTTTTGTTTTTTTATAGTTTTGTTATTTCTATTTTCTTATGGTGTACAGTAAAGTGTTTCATTCAAAGGGGATACTCTCCGAAACTTCTCATCCGATTTCAAAAATTGTTCACTAATGGACAATCTAGGCTCTACAAAGTCAAAAGGTACATGAAATTTCGCAATAAAGCCACAAATTTTACTGAAAACATTTAAAGGCGTAATGTAGGTAAAGGCGTACCGTTTTCAAAAATCAACTACAAAACTATTGGGTTTTTCTTGAGAGTCCATTTTTCTTGCCACACCCTACGTGCAACAGTCGAAAAATAACTCGTCAAAGTCTTAATTTTGTCCTTTCTCCAAATACCTGTTGCAGATGACGTCACATTCATTTTAATGAAACTATCTTTTGCCAATTAGAGTGAGTCATACCGGTGTTGAGATAAAGCACGTGAAATAATATTGTTGTGTTGTTGCGGATATTTTACAGCATCATTCGCTAGATTAGGTACCTACCATTTCCGCTGAATCTAAAACTAAAGTGACTATTATATTTTATTACTATCTATATAGGTTGATACGTGATCCGAACTCGAAAGCTATTTTTAAAATAGCAAATCAGTGGCTACTCGTACTAAGGGTTTTGATTACAGTCGAATGTGGATGACATTATTCTGTATTTTTTCAAGGAAAACGATGGTTCTGCTGTCTATGACTGTAAAATTGGAACCAGGGGAGTGGCAAATGTGTGTACCACGAGGCTTTGGTGCATTTTGGTGTACATAGAGAATCCGACTTCCTACTAATATTATAAACGCGAAAGTTTGTGAGGATGGATGTTTGTTACTCTTTCACAAACATCCATCCTCTGTTGTTTAAAAACTACTGAATGTATTTTGATGAAACTTTACAATGATATAGCTTATACATCGGAATAACACATAGGCTTCTTTTTATCCGGGTACTACGCGGGCGAAGCCGTGGGTAGAAGCTAGTAATATTATAAACACGAAAGTTTGTGAGGATAGATGTTTGTTACTCTTTCACGCAAAAACTACCGAATGGATTTTGATGAAACTTTACAGTAATATAGCTTATACGTCAGAAAAACACAAACTACTTTTGGCTACTTTTTATCCGGATACCACGCGGGTGAAGCCGTAGGCAGAAGCTAGTACGAACTAAATTGATCCAATACGGGGTTGGTATCTTTAGAGCTGTCAAATGCCGGTCTAATTGTCTGTTAGATAGCTTCCTTTGTTCCGTTCATTAAAGCTAGTTAAAAACGAAACGACGACTGTTTAACGAAACCGCTTGTCAAGATTAGACAACCGACTAAAATAATAAATCTAGGAATTCCTCTGTATTGACGGAGCTGGCAGTTATTTTCGGAGCCATTAATATATTATAGCTATTTGCTTCCATCACCTAATGACGGCGCGGTGGGCAGATCATTTCAATCGGTTAATCGTTTCTGATCACGTCAAATCAATAATTAGTTCAGTCAGCCCATCTTTGGTAGAGCTGTCAAGTTTATAACGTTGGTTCTTATTACATTGATGATTCAAGGATAGGTAGAAACGGTCGCATTTAACAGTGTGCAACGGATGATCTCGATGGAGTAGTGGGTGAATAGCCAGCTGCGATGCAAGAGGTGCGGATTCGATTCCCGCTTCGATTCGGCGACACAAATGTTTGCATGTTCTGCATATTTGTTTGGAGTCTAAGTTTTGTGGTACCACGGTACTCATAGTTTCTGATACCCACGATACAGGGAATCTTAGTGTGGGGTCAGGGCTATGTAAGTATCTGTTGCGTGTAAAAAAAAGATCATATCAAGTCCTATATGCAATTTTGAAAGTTTTTTTCATTCCTAAGCCGTGGTAACACAGTTAAAGTAATTAGTAAACTTCCCCCCTGTAAATTGTAAAGAAGTTTCTTATGCCTGATAATTTTATTTGCAGGTACTTCAATAATCCAGTGACATCGCAATACAAAGGAGAACGGACTTTATGAACTAGAATTCACAGTCGTAAAATGCGCGGTCACGGTGCGCGACCCTACATTTGCGTTCTGATCACTTAAGAAGTGAAGGTAAGAGTTTTTGTCGGCTTATTGTGAACTGAGCCTTGTCGTACCGTGGAGGCCGCGATCATCATTACACTCACTTTTGTTTTAATTAGGTGTATTTTATAGTACTAACAGAAAAACAAGTTCAACATTCAGCAAACCAGTCGGTTTTCGGTTCGGTCATTATGACGAAAATACGTTGTCTTAAGGCCCTGCCTTTAAAAAGGCCTATTTTTTTCGTATAATATATTTTCGTAATATCTTTCATTCATCAGACACTAATTTCAACCAGTCCGTTGGTTAGAAGCTACACATAGAATATACTTACTCCTTGTTATGTATTCGATATTGAACAAGTCAATGGAATCGTGTCAAAATGCCTACAATATTCTACAGAAGGTTCCCTCGATATAGTCATTTCCGCTCAGCCTGTGGATGCTTTGTTTGTGTTTTTGCTCACTTACAAACATCAAACACCTACTTTACCTAATCATCATTATCACAGGTTTTGGTGTCGTAGGAAGGTACTCAAGCCTATAAGTAATTGATATGTAGTGTTTGTAAAAAAACGCTAGAAAGCAGTTCGTCCTTTGCCAACGAGCCATGTATATGGATTGCTTTATCGAATATCATGACTCAATTATGTAGAATTTTACGTTGTAAGTCCCAATGTTCCCATTTGAAAACAAATATAAAAGCGAATTATTTGCAGTTTCATTTGGTTAAATATTTTTTGTGTGTTTTTTATTGTGTATATTCTGTAAAAAATCCGTCTATAATATAGAAAAAAGTTGGTAATTAATGGGTTAATTTAGTAATAATGGGTAATTTGTTTGTCCAAAAACAACGGGCAATTATAACATTATCATTATACCATGTAATATGGTGTGCTATAAAAGTATGATACATTAATCGTTGATATTATTTTCGAGATGTCCTGTCTTGAATGAATGAATGGGCGGGTTTTTGTCTGAAAGGTCAACTACAAATCAATCAATGTCAGATTGTTACTCAATCATTTGTATAACGTTATATGCACAGATACTTACATAATAATAATACATTTTTTTTTCATAGTTAAAACTTTTTTCCGGTCGGGCAATTTACTATGCGCGCCGTGTCATACGAGTATCTATTTCACGTATCTACAAAATTTGTAGATATCTCATGAATTCTTTGTAACTAAAACAATTTCGGTGTTCATGCAAGTTGGCATCTAGACATAAAGATACATTTAACTCGTCTCCATACGATATAGGTACTTATTTTATGTCACGTCACATAATATTAGCCTAGCTATTGAAAAGAAGTGCTTCTGTTTTCCAACTCATTCATGACCCTTTTTACCTCAGACGTAAAGTTGTTTGTTTGTGTGTTTGTTTGTTTGTCTCCGAAACGGCTTATCGGATAGTGATGCGGTTTTTCCATTGATTGATATGAGGTTTTATCGTCACAAGTCACAAGGGGGTGATGGAATAGATGATAATAGGAAACACGCCGGAGGTTTTAAAATATAACTTGTTCTTAGAAAAAAAAAACTGTTCCAAAATAACAAGTATTGAAATGAAGTGGCCAATATTCGATACGCTTTGCAATAAGCGCAGATAAGATACCGTATCGACAGATCACACGAAAATGGTCTATCACGTTTTCGAATATTGCTCGTTTCCGCTTTGAGTCCGTAATTTTCCTTTTATCTTTTCAGGCATGATTTTGAATAAGTTTAGTTAGGTAAGTTTGAATAACTTTAATTAAGTACTAATATTTTTGGTATGTGTGGTTTTTCAGATGATTCAAACACACTTTAATTTTGCCAATGTTGCTGTAATCATCGTGCTTCTTTTATATCTACAAACGAGTTCACTAGTATATAGCACAACCATCGAAAAACTATGTCCGATCGGCTTCGAAGTAGCTTACGATGGCGGTAGCCATCCGATGTGCTTCCGAAAGAAAGGGCCCGAGGCATTCTCGGACAAGTTCAAGAACTGCACCGGAAACCTCTACACATTGAAATTACTCCAAAGTCTGAACATAACGCGTTCTGATCAACGCATATGGACCGATTACAAGAACTTGTATGACGGAGGACCGTTCGTAGATTGGTCTTACACAAAAAAAACAGGAGATCTCCTTAACACCACGTACGAGGTGAACTTAGACTCTTTGTACAATGTGAACGAAGAGTTGTGCGTCGTGACTGATCCAGTGTTCAACTTCACGGCCGTCAGATGCGACGAGAAGCACTACAGGTATTGTTTCGTAGATGTTTACGAAGTCCCAGATGACATAGATGATATACCAAAGGGCGGGTGTGATTCTTTGAATAATCCCGATCCTGATCCTGACCCTTCCGATGATCTATTAGACTATGATGAAAAAGAAATCGTTGAAATAAAAAGGAGTACGTTCAGGTTCTGGAGCCCGATACCGACGTGTCTACTAAAAGTGGTCCCGAAGCGTGGGCCCCAAGTTAGGATGACGTGGAATCAATCGCAGAAGGCATGTGAATCTAGAGGCGGGTCTCTCCTGAACCGCGGGTGGAGATATTCAAACTACCCTATATTCTCGTCAAAAGACGATGCAACGTTTCCGTTCTATCCGTTTGGCATCAGAGCCAGTGCGAATCTAACTTTACTACGGTACGACGCAGATCATGATAATGCTTTAGTAAGTATCAGCCATTTAAACTATACTAAAAGTTTAGAACCGTAGTTTAAAGTCGGATGAAACCGCCGAATGCAAGTACAGATTTTTGACTTCTCTTCTACAAGGGTGCAAAACTACAGACAAAATAATACTATTTTAAAAATAGAAAAATCAATTAGACTATCTACATACTATTAAACTAGGAAAATAACTCAGTTTTTTACCTCTAAAACTATAGTTATAAAACCAACTCTTATTCAATTTCTGTTTTTTTGATCACTATTTTTTGCCAATCAAGTAAAATTTAAAATGTAGTTTAGTCATATTTTTTTAGATACCACCATCGGAGTGGCAATTCGATGGAACCATGTCAAATGACACGAGATTGGGGGCATTACTAGACGACTCCTGGGACCTAGTGAACAGCTCCTATATATTTTATGATGTCATCTGCGAGAAGACCATTCCACTTCGGCACGTCAATATGAGTGTATTTATTGATAAGTAAGTAGATAGACTATTGCACATTAAATAATAATACAGAAACACAAGAATTCATAAACATACAAGGTATAATGGACTGTTTTATGGCTAAAAAGATCTCTTCCAAGCAACCTTTGAATGGACAGGATAAAATCAAATCAAAAGACGGCGGTATATGAGTAGAATAATCAATTTATACATAACATTTTGATTTTGACCCATAACATTATAATACATAACATTTTATTGATCTTATTAATTTTTTTCTATATACGAGTATCTGATAATTACATGCCTTATTAGGGTAGAATACATTGATACCATATCACATGTGACATGTACCTGTATTTCAAGCAATAAATATTTTTAAAATTTTAATATATGTTATGTTTTCTAGAGATGACAAGGACAATATAATTCTCACCGTAGACGACCCGGACCTAAAAGAGGATCACATCTACTGTTTCACCGATTCCTCCAAGTACTACCCGCAAGCAGTAAACATTATCGAAAGAAAGGATAAACCAGGCTACGTCCTACTATTCATCAATGACGGTTATTACTGGTGCACTCATACAGATACGAGAAACTTTTACATCACCGAGTCTAACAAATTGCTTCACATCAAAGTTAAAAAGGAAACGCAGAACCTATATGCGGTGAGAGTGACGTCACTGGCGCACGACTACTCTCTGAAAGACATCAACGATGACGGCGGCAAATCTGTAGTCAGGGATTGGAAAAAGAAGATTGAAGAATACGTGTTCTACAGTACGAAGTATAGCAAAACGTACGCTTCAGACTCTTACGACAATCACACAATTTGGAAATTCAAAAATGCAAGGCCAGGTGATTTGACCATTCTACTTGTACTTATTATTGACGACCTCGGTTGCGCGGTGGGTGAGTAGCCGGCTGAGGTGCGGGTCCAATTCTTGCTGCAGGATAAATGTTTGCATGTTCTGCAGTTATTTGTTTCGGGTTTGGGTACGCGGTTGTCGTAGTTCCTAATATCCATGATACAAAGGATCCTTGTGTGGGGTTAGATCTTTGTATGTGTCTGTTATGTGTTATGTTTTTGGCTTTGAAAATAATATGACAGGGAAACGACTGATATCAAATCAGTTTTATATGGGTTAGTAGTGGCCGCGTCCGATCGACGCATTTGATTATCGGACCAAACAATGGCAAGGCCTAAGGGATCATTTTAAGGGTATCGAGACACAACGTTTTGGCACGATCCGGTCCTTTCCAGTAAGAATAAGGGCGCATCGTGACGGACATGCAGTCTTTGTCCTCAACGGTTCGGACCAGAACGGAACGGAATGTGTGTCGCGATAGATGTCATTTACATTGAATTCTGATCTTCCGTTTTCATTCTTCAGAACTAACTGGAACGGGTGAAAACAGAACATTAACCTGTCAGCGCTCTAAACCAAGTGTAATTTATAAACAGAAGTTCCATGCTATGTGTATTAAACAACATGTAAATTTGGTCTTTACGTATCGAAAATTTTTCTATAGAGATTTCTACATGGACGACTCGGACACCGTCTCGATATATCTATCGACATGTGACTCAGCATAGACCTTCTGGTGATAAATAGTTTTCATAATTTCAGGCATGGACGTTAAGCACGCGGACGTGGTTCTGAAGCGAATTTACTTGAATTCGCGTAGTGCATTACTGCATGTGAAGCTTCATCCCAAGATGCTGCCGGTGAAGCCGGGCCAGTGGGACGACATACGAGTGGACTTTATGCGACCCGCCTATTATTGCGAGCAGAAGTACCCTCTATCTAAGAGGCTGGTGCTCGGTAAGCTATTCATATTATATTATACTTTTGGTTCGCCATTACTGATCTCTCGCGATGTTCGAATGGTAAATGTGATCTTCATGAAGTTTAAATTTAGTTTATACTAAACTAAATTAGTTAGTTAGTGACTTTATTTGATGTAATCTATATAAGGTTTAAATTTGATATGCAAAGTTAATGCAAGTTCACCGTTTTGAGCACGTGGTAATGCGTTCACATTACCACGTGCTCAAAACGGTGAAGGAAAACATCGTTGGAACTAAATCAAAATCGAAGGCGTGTGCCATCAGCATCAGTTAGTATTCCAATAAGCGGCGATGGGATTGCAACCTGTGACGTTTTCACACTGAGTACTTAATTTCCTCACTGAGTATTTATCTGAGGATGCCTAGGAAGGGGAATACAGTCGTGAGGGTGATTGTTTTTGTTTTTTTGTAATCTCTCTTATAAATCTGACTACAAATATGGCTTGACCTTTGATGACTTCAAAAGCTCCAGCATGGTAGATTATAGTCTCTCAAGTCCAAAAATATCTTAGGTTAATTTTAGTTTGTCGCCAGCTCAGTCATGTAATGATTTTATTTGGTACAGTGTGAGTCAGTTCAGAGATCAAAAGCCAATTAGTGAGTTAATGACCCTAATGAACGGAGGTATAAAAACTCGTCCATAGCAAGGACTTATAAAAAAAATGGTGACCACTATACAGTGGTGACCATTAAATTTGGCAGAGACACGTCCAAACATTACATTTGGCACGTGCCCGTGTTTTGCAAGCCCATCGCCGCTTATTGGACTGCTATAATATTATTGTGGCAATTTATGTTAGTACGGAAAAACTCTGCAATTTTTTACGGCACCATTGATTGGTCTGTTTCTGAAAAATAGTTAGTTTACGCAAAACTTCGGCCTGCCTGTAAAACTTCGGCGGCCTACTCTTAGACAGAGTTCATTATGAGATGCCTGTACATGCATCTACCATGTGGAAGCAATAAATGTATTTAGTAATGTCCATGTATCAAAGTTGTTTGGCAAAAACCAATGACCATTTGACGATGCAATGTCTCGTGAAAGATGTTGCGTGCTTCTAACCGATAGTATAATAATAAACAAATAATACCCAGCTAATAAACAAATGATTATCTAGCATCCATAATTTAGTAATCAGTCCGATTACTTAGAACCGATTACGTGTTTAGTCTCTGATAATGAATGGAACTGCTATGATATTATCTAGCTCAATGATATGCAAAATGAACCTATTTTTACTAAACATAGTTAGCACCACCAATTGGTTACCTCTCTGTGGCTTAAAGATCGAATTTTAAATGAGTATTATAGTGATTTTAAGATGTTCTTTATCTTTAGCCGCGTATTTAGTCTTAGGTCACTTGAGGTAAATACACAAAATATGCCTCTACGAGTAAAAAAATCAACGTTTAAACCCCAAAGAGGTAACCAGTTGGTGATGCTGACTATACGTACGTTTTTCTTTCTAAATCACTTTTGCCCCTGGCTTCAATTACGTAGATAAATACTTGCTATTCCTTCCAGACGTAAGTGTAGGAACGTCGATAGACTGATGCAATCCAGAGTCGGTGGATGGAGATAGCCCAATATCCTTCGTCATTGCAAAATTTGAGAGATGCCTTTGACCAGCAGTGGACTCCTACAGGCTGTCATTGGATGATGATGATGATATTGTTATTTCGTCCTTTCAATGCGTAGCACGATTATTTAAATGAATTTTGTATTTTGTGTAACCCTTGTTACATAAAATACAACGTTATAAATAAAATACCTGTTGTTATGCTGTTGGATTACTATAGTTAAAATAATAAAATATAAAAAATGATTTCAAGTAACGAGAAGTTGATAAAAAGTCTAATAATATGACACCCCCATTTTTTCACTCTTAGGGGTAGAATTTTTTTCATAAAATTTATATGGGACCACCGATTAAAAAATAATCATTACAATCGGTTCACAACTGGCGAAGATATCGCGTAATATACACACAAAAAAACATACTGACGAAATAAGAACCTAGTCATGGGTAGCACACTGTTTGAAAACGAGGATCGTGCGAGGGGCTCTGTTTTACAACTGAGCCAGCATAATGTGGTACCACAATTGAGGCGAGGCAGTTTCTGAACGTAGTTGAGTGAGGCAGTCTTGGGAACACAGTGTGCACTGTGCGTGTTGTGTGGTGTGGTAATGGAGTGGAGTGCTATGTGCGAGGCGCATTGTGCGAGCCAACACGATCTTTCCTCGCGGCTCGCGGCCTCGCGCCTAATACGATTGTGCAACTGTGTTGGTGTGCAGGTGTGCTAGCTCGCCCAAAAGAAAAGAGTGAGGCCTCGTTTCAAGAAAGTGTGTAGCTACAAAAGTGGTGCTGAGGACCTACCGCTATAAGAACCTCTTTTTGAAATCTTTTTTTGAAGTAGATTGATTAAATGTCGCAGATGAGACCAGCCGCGCCTCAGAGTGCAAGATTTACAACTGCATCGGCGACTTCAACGAAGGTGTTCAATTGCTGATCACCGCTGAAGACACGTGCTACACTCCCAAGTCGCTCGATACCGGCTCTTTCGTCAGCTTGGACGACGCCTCACCCTCCACCACAGAGCTGGGAATCACTGATGTCATGTCCACTGCACCGACTGTGCCCAAATCGACTGAGAGAATTGTGGTATGTTATAGCAGTATTGCTCCTTGCGAGGGTCTTGTCTGGGGAAGTACTACCACCATATCTATTTCTGTCGCCAAGCAGTAATGCTCGCGTAGCTGTGTTTTAGCTTGAAGGGTATGAGTGCCGGTGAAATTACAGACACGTGAGACCTTTCACCCGTTATGTCTCAAAGTCAACAACGCGCAAGTGATACCTCTGTTTTGCAAGCGTCCATAAGTTAAGGAAATCGTATCTGGTGTGCCGTATGTTTGCTTGCCACTTAAGATGTATAAAAAAAACCGTAGATAACATTAATACTTACGTTTAGGATTAACAAATATAATAGAACATTCTTTCACACAGCATCATCTAGCCCCAAACTAAGCAGAGCTTGTATTATGGGAACTACATGACTGATATACTTATAATATTTTTTTTGTAAATACATAAATATTATACATAGAAAACACCCAGACCCGAGACAAATATTTGCAGATCATACAAACATTTCTCCCGCGGCGGGAATCGAACCCATCTGCGTCTCAGGCGGGCCTTCGCCCACAGCGCCACAGATGTCGTCAAAATTAAAATTTATTTATTTCTTCAGACGTTGCTCAATAGTTAACAACGAAACGCAAACCATCTTAATTAATATCCTACTAATATAATAAATGCGAAAGTCTGTATGTGTGAATGTTTGTTATCACGTATCTCCGTAACTACTAAAACGGTTTTGATGAAATTTAGAATGTAGATAGATTAGGTTCTGGAATAACACATTTTATTTTCGAAAATCAAGCCCTAAGGGGGTTAAACAGGGTGGTAAAGTTTCTATAGAAAAAAAATCCTTGGTTTTATTCACTCAAATAAATAACAAAAAAACTTTAAAATAAATAATGAAAACACGTTTTTTTTTTTTTTTAAAAAAAACCCTTTGGGATGTGCAATTGAGTTCTAAACTTTGTATAAATTGTAATCCTTGGTTCGATTCATTCAAAAGTTGGTGGACATAGTTTGAAGCCTGGAGACAGTCATATGCTAATTTTATTAGCATACCACGCGGGCGAAGCCGCGGGCAATAACTAGTACAGAATAAAACGATCTTTGCTTAAACTTAAGTACACTCTCAAAAACATGTAAGACTTCGTTGGATGTATACATGTTGGAACTGTTGCAAGAAATAATTTAAAAGTATGAGCGCCCGATGAGTAGGCACATCGTTAGTGTGATGCGATTTCGTTGCTTCAAACCAAAAACTAGTGGTGACGACGCAGTAATATATTTTTAGACACAAAACATGCATACTGTTTCCTGTTGGTAAGCGGTTACCGTAACCTGTATCACTCGCGCGCTGTCGACCCTGAAACACAATGGTCAGTCTCATGTGCCTGTTTTTACCGGCATTCATACCCTCCATTGATTCGCTTAACTAACAAATAACGTTTTTTTTTGTGTTTACATATGTAGGTACTTAAATAAGTAGGTTAGGTTAGGTTACATACGTACTTACTTCGAAATTCGACGCCATGTTGGGAAAGATGGATTCACATTACTGTGTCAGTACATGTTTTAGAGCTTCCCGGTTTTTGATTTATTCTTGACCACCCTATTATCCGAGGTATGGATGATGTGCACCGATCTGTATTCATCACTATATTTTTATATTGCTTACTGTAACATTATCATTACCGTATTAGTTTTAAGAAATCAACTTTGGATACCTTGACAATTTGTAATACTAACTGCCATCATCAAACTTCACATAATTATGAGTTCATTATCAACATAACATTAAAAATGTACTCAGCAGCATGAATCCGCAGTGAAACTAATTAATTCCATATCATAAGTACACTTCTCATAGGAACTAATTTATTTACCGTGAATCATGATAGAGTATAATTCAAAGCTACAATCAGATACTGTACAAAGCTTGTGTATCTACTTTGTAATAATTTTAATCTATTTATTAGGTACGTTGATGTAGCGTCTATTTTCTCTAACTACGTAGTTAGAATTTTTTACCCCTGGTATTACTCGTACCAAATTCAACTCATCTAATCTCATCTAGTGGGAAAAGGAGATGTATATTTGTCCAGATTTGGTCTAAACCACTCTTAAGTTTTTTTTAGCCTACTTGTCTTCTTTTTAGAGGGTCAGGGTCAATTTGCAAAACTCAATTTCTTAATTTGTGTCAATCACATGTAGTTTTTGTTTTTCAAAATCCATCTAAAGACAACCATCCCAGCAAGCTAGTCACTAAACACTTGTCTCGTCTAACCTTACAAGCTAACATGTGTTAACTCACTAACATTATAGACGCGCCACCCACAACATTATCGGACGAGCAGCTTAGATAGTTCCGAAGAAGACGACAAGCTTCCGATAATTTCTCCTCCCGCAAATACTGAATCGCACAACTTAACTGAACACGTGAACAAATCTACTCAATCTGCGTACAACTCCACTGAATCGGCGTATTACTCGACTGAATCTGAAAACAACTCAACTGGATCTGAGAACAACTCAACTGATTCTGAGGATAACTCAACTGGTTCTGAGAACAACTCGACTGGATCTGAGTCTGCGAATAACTCGACTGAATCTCCTGACATCTCAACTGAATCTGAGAACAATTCAACTGAAACCACAATCTTTGTGCAACCACCCAATGTGACACGCACACCGAGGCCGCCGACGCTATCGACTTTCCCTACTCCGGTTTTAACAGCAGATCCTACGATACCAGAACCAACTACTACTAGGCCGTTACCTGTAAGTTTTATGTGTGTCCTGACTCGTTCTACTGTTTTGATTTCATATCTTCTATGTTGTAAAGCCCGAAAGGAAAGAGGGTAATACTTTGTTTCTTGCCTTTGTCTATCCCTCTGTTTTTCTGTGTAGTTGTAGCGTTATGTCTCAGACCGGATGTTGTTGTTTTGTTTCATACCCTCTTCTGTGTTTTGACTTCAGCAGCTTCCAGGTAGGCTTTAAAATTGTTCGCACGGTGCATGTTTGTTCATTCGCTAACGATCATACTCATAGTTCATACTCATTAAGCTAACACAATAATATCGGTGTATACAGCATTGTTTGTAAACAAAAAGTATACTAGAATTGGATAGTACTTCTTAGTTTCGTTTGGTAGCTATTAGAATGTATGAAAATATCTTAACCTTCATACTGACATTCTTCTTCGACATTTCTACGGGGTAACTTATTTTCTATACTTACGATTTATATAATCAATGAAGAAGAAACGAAGATAAAGTCTAGTGTAAAGTGTACTTTACGAGATACGTAATAGTCTCATATCCAGGTTATGATTCCAGCCAGAAGACCAGTTGCAGCATGTCCTTGACAGCTTGGACACGTTACTCAACAACAACACAGAGCCAGTGCTAGTGGCAAATATCACAGATACATTTGATCAGGTAAAACCATTGTATTTGTTTACATCTTGAGATTATTGATGCATCTTTACCAAACTTATTTAAATTCACAACTAATTCATCAAGGTATCCAGAATAAAAAAAAAATATTACACGCAAGTACTTACCTACCAACCTATTTTTTACAACCCTCGACGTAAGCCCTGGAGGAGGTGTATATTATGCGTTTCCCGTAAGAGGTTGTTTGTCTGTCTGTTACCATTTATCCGTAACCTCTTATTCGATTGAAATGTGTTTTGCTATCGATTTAGGTGACTTTAAGGATGTTTATTAGATAAATTTATTGCCCAATTGACAATAGATTTGCTAATAAAAGAGGAAAACCGCGCCGAGTATTTTACAATTTTGCTAAAATGAACTTGGTGTAGTTATTTGAGAATTCAAATGTTTCAAGATCTTCAAATTTTTACCCAGTTCAGAGACTCGTGGGAATAGTGAGGGCAGTTTTCAGCTTCAGACCAAGGAAACAAGGAGGAGCACAAGGTGGTCTGAGGTTGAAAACTGCCCTATATGGTTAAAAAATCTTTCAGATGGATGTATTCCTAGCTGACACAGAGCAATTGGAAATCCCTGGAAACCTTCTGCATTTGCTCGATGAGCTGGGAGGCAGGCTTTATCTGGAGGGGGCCAAGGAAGCGGCTGCGGTGAGAGAGAATATTGCGATGCTAGTGGCGGACGCACAGCCTGACATCCCTGTCAGGGGACTTAAAATATCTACGAGAACTTCGGATATGTTCACTGACGATGCTTTCGAGATTATTAGAGGTAAGATCATTTTGTGTTCTCAAGTGGACAATCTTATGACTAAAAAAATAAGATATGGCTTCGTAAATGAGGTATCAACTTAATATTCAGTTGGTAACAAAATTATAAGAGACCTCTAAAGGTATATTAAAAAAAATATATAACTCCATAACATTCCAACTAATTACCTATTTATCCAATACAATTCAAAACAAATGTGAAGTTTATTATTACAAAATAGTAAAAGAGATAATAATAGAAAAAAAAATCAATTTCAAGTTTTACTTACCAAGAAATTATTTCAACGTAATATGTATTATTAGGTAGCCAGAGTCTTAGTTCTTTTGTAAATTTATTCAGCGGAAGGCTTTAATGTTCTGAGACAATGCGTTATAAATGACACTGCATAGCAGCTAGTTTTGTAAAGTGCTATCCTCGGAACTCGAGACAATTCTTTCAGAGTCCCGGGTGTTTCGTAAATACCTTTCACCCGCTTTTGCCAATAGTCGCTTTTGTCAATCATGCTTTTTAATTTACAAATAATGTTTTCATTTCAGATGATATAAACTCGTCGCAACTTACGGCAGCCAACAACGAAGTGGTGATCCAACTACCAGAGTCGGTCGCTACCACCAATCGACGGATAAGCTTCGTGGTATTCCGAAACGATCGGGCGTTTCAGAGCAGCCATGGACTGTACTCCGTGAACAGTAGAGTGCTCAGCGTCAATATAGAGAATACCACTGAGTTTCAAGACGGAGAGGTACAGTACCTAATGTTACTTGTACCTCCTGAAAAAAGGAACTAAAAGAGTTTACTAAGCCCTTTCAAAACCAATTAGTAATTGAGTATATGTGACGATTGAGGTAACACATAGATGGGATTTGATGATTCTGTGTATAGTCGTCTTCTTCGTCGTGTCTTGGTCCGCTGCGTTAGGCCAGTGATCTGAGCAGATGATACCCTGGCAAGGTCCTGGTGACCAATGGTAAAAGATCCGCTCTGGTAAAACCGCTCGAAGTCCATTGAAGAAATCCATTGACACTGGTTTTGCCAACAACTCGCTAGGAGAGAACTCTTTCTCACCTCAAAGAGTAGTTGCTTGCAATAGTTCAGAGTCAGACGAGGAGCGTCTTCACGCGCCGAGCTGCGCCGCCGGCACCCCTCGCCCTCGCTGTCCACCACGAGCAGTGCCTTCTCGGGCAGCGAGAGCAAGGAGAGCTTCGCCGGAAACAAGTTCGGCATTGACTTGCGGTAGGCCGCCCATAAACATTACATTATCGTTGTCCATAAAGTTCCTCCCAAGGAAGGATACTCATCTTTGAGTTTAGTTTGAGATGATCAATTTTATCTTCTATTCCAGGTCATCGACATCTACTTAACCCCGCTAACAGGGGATCCCGAGCGGAACCAAAGCCGCTCCTGCGCATTCTGGAAGTTCGTCGATGACGGCTCAAGGGGCGGCTACTGGTCCCAAGATGGCTGCACCTTCATCCGAGCCGAAACAGCCGGGATGCTAGATACGTGCCGCTGCGACCATCTCACTCACTTCGCCGAAGTACTCATACCACGAACCGTCTTCTCCGAAAGGAACGAAAGCGTCCTTGAAACCATTTCTATTATCGGTTGTTGCTTGTCGATATTCGGGGTGATATGGGTCGGTGTTACAGCGCTGATGTTCAGGTCTTGGAGACGAGATTACAGCAACAAAATCTGGCTTCAACTCTGCGTGTCCATATTTATCCTATCGCTCTCTTTCTTGATCATACTCCTCGCTCACTTCGAGGAGTACGATGTCATGTGTATGCTGACAGGGATCGTTCTACACTTTAGTGTGTTGTCGTCCTTCTGTTGGATGCTGGTGGCTGCTGTGCTGTCGTACAGGAGACTGGTGACTGTGTTTGCTCGGGACGCGTCTCACAAGCTGCTGAGAGCGTCTGCATTCGCGTGGGGCGCTCCCTGCGCAGTGATCGGCATACTGCTATCGATCGCCCCGCATACCTACTCGGGCCGATTTGATGATAAGAACCCGACCACGGCTTTCTGCTATCCTTCTGGGCTCGCGCTTTGGCTGAGCGTGTACGCGCCCATTGCTGTAATGCTACTCGTGAACTGGACGCTATTCGCTCTGATAGTGCGCTCCGTGTTCGCTTCTAGAAGGAACCATCCGAACATACAGATTGGGAACAGACACAGTAGTGATAGAAACGAAGCACTTCGTTGCGCTTCTGTTAGTTTCTTTCTGGTGTTCCTCTTCGGGCTTCCGTGGCTTTTAGGCCTGTTCTCGATGAATGTTGTCATAGCCTATTTCTTTGTGTTACTTACCACCTTCCAAGGTTTCGTTCTATTCTTGTTTTTCGTTCTGGGGAATAAAAAGACTAGGGATCTTTGGCTGAATAAGTTAAAGATCAAGCAGACAAAGAAAATTCCGGTTACTTCTTCAACTTATACGCATAATAGGAGTACAGAGGGTAACGTGAATTCTCGGAACGGTATTCAAGCGGGGACGATCGAAGCGAAGGTTTCCAGGCCAAAGTCGCTATCTTCTTCCGATAACTCTAGATTTTCCTGACAAAAGGGTGGTCCGCTTGTAACGGGTGGTGTTTAGATGATTACCTACATAGATATGCAATTAGACATTGCAATGTTTTGTAATATTTTGTTACCATACATGGTAGAATTCTTGTATCTAGTCTATTTCTAGAATTTATTCTGTATTGTGTTCAGATTTGTCTCGCGGTGTGGAATCACAAAGGTACCTAAAATATAACTGACCCAGTGTTACAATGTTTAACCTTCCAAAAACTATCGTGAACTTGACTATTCATATTGTAAAAATGGGAATTTTCACGTACTGCACTATCGACGCGGAAGGAGAAAGTCGCAACCACTCACCCTGACGAAGACTCTCGAAATGAGTCGAAACTTAGTCGGTGCCTTCACCGATAGTGCAGTACGTGAAAATTCCCGTTTTTACAATATGTTTAACCTTAGTAACCTGGTATGTGTACGTTTCTAAATAAAACAATGTATTTTTGATTAGTTATAAGGTAGGTTAGTAGATAATGTTACCTTTTGTAAAGCACACCATTTCTTATTTATTTAATTTCGGACTGAATAAAGTCCTATTATAACTAATAGGTAAGTGGTTAAGGTAAAGAGTTACCAAATATGAAGACTATTGCTAGGATATGGATTTTCATGTTTCATACGACAGACGATTTAAAATATTGGTTAAAAATTTCAAATTGTATCGAGCATTATTACATAATGTTATATAAGTAGATAATGCAAAGAATAGGCAAGCTAAATAATAGGAATTATAATATAAAAAGTTTATCATATCTTATCCATAAATTAGTAATGAGTAATAATTTGTAAATAAAAGTTGTAAGTACCTATGTAAAGTTGTAAGAACAAAATACCTAATTTTTCAAGATTCTTGATAAATTTCAATAAAAGCTACGCAGAGGCATTTATTATGTTAAATATGGATTACATGTAATAATAAAACGAGAAGCAGTTTAGTTTTTAAATGCAGCCGTGAAAAGGTAGCCGGTAACACACGTATTACCCCGAAAGTGTAGGTAGACTACGAATCACTCTATTATCTATGGTTATACTATAAAATCAATAAATTTATTTGCGTAGGTACCTATAGTAAAATAATCTAAGGGTTACGATATATTGTTCCAAGATGTGTTTATTACATTTACATAATACTAACCTCTGCCCACAACTTCACCCGTCTGGTACCCAGATAAATAATACTGGACATGTTTCACACAGTATCATCTAGTCCCAAACTAAGCAGAGAAAATCATCTAGATAGATGTGCTTATCACCTTTACATAATACTAACCTCTTCACCCGTCTGGTACCCAGGTAAATAATGCTGGACATGTTTTACACAGTATCATCTAGCCCCAAACTAAGCAGAGCTTGTATTATGGGAACTACATGACTATTTATATTGTTTTTTTTTGTAAATACATATTAAACATAAAAAAAACACCAAAACTAGACAAATATTTGCAGATCATACAACGCAACCTTTTGCGTCTCAGGCGCGCCTTCGCCCACTGCGCTAAAGAGGTCGTCGAACATAAAAGCCTGTGTTTTCTACGTTCATTAATTATCTGTTCCAAATTTCATCCAAATCGCGGCAGGTGTTACCGTAATTATTAGCAACTAACATCCGAACATTTCAAAATCCATTTGACATTTATAATATTAGTAAGATTGTACTAACGAAAGTTCAAAAAGTGGTTAGGTACTTTCTCAAGGGCAGCGATGATAATATACTAGAGATGCTAATTTTATGGCAGCGTTTTTAAAGTCGTTGATCGTCAGTCAGTATTATAAACAAACATAGCTTTTCGGTGCTGGACACTAAAGACCCAGTGAAGCTTGTCGGATATCTCTGAACCATCGCGATTATTTTAAGCTCGTGGAATAAAATCGATACGAAGTTATTAACACTCGAACGCTCCTCATGGGCTCCACTCGTATTTAATCAGCCGTAGTTAGTTGCAGCGCGCCATTCAGGAGAGTCCTCGAGCGCAATCCGATAAAACCCTGGCAGTGGTACCTACCTCAGGCCCTTGCATAAATAGACGGTTACTTAGCAACGCCCTGCGAAACCTTCATGGTACAACGACTGTTTACGTCTCCATGACATAAATTAACCGGCCATTTCTTTGTTGACAACCGGAGAGATCGCAGTGTGAAATAATGTTTTGGGGTGTCAGCCCCGCGCTAGATCTTCAGGAGGAGTATCTGAAACATGGTGACGAGAACGCTTTTGAACTGAACTTCCTGGTGATCGGCGGTTGCGATGGACGTCACCTGCTCAAGACCCTCGCTCAGGCGTACCGCCATACGCGCCGCTACATGAACCTCTTTGTTATCGACGGATGCCCTGAACTTGTAGCAAGACAACTCCTCCTCATGTCTCTGGCACTTGAAAAGACCTCGCGCTGCGGACTACTGGAGAAAACAAGAAGGTTTCTTGAAGTCTACGGAAATATCCTCCTTCGCCCGCCTACGTCCAGGTATGTCATTGCTAAAGCCAGCCAGCTAGCTGGAATGGTTACCAACCCTGACTTTATGAACTGTCTTTTACCATGCGTGTCAATCGAGCAAATGAAGTACAGAGAGCGAGATTACATGGAGAATCTGTTGAATTTTTGGACAACGGGCAACACGAATCAATTCAACGCATGCGAGCTTTGGGAACACCGCATTAGACAGAGTCTTGGAGTACGGTACGACAACAGAGTAGGGGTCTACGATTGGGACTACCACATGAGAATGAAAGAGATTGCTGGACAAATATGCTTCCCAGAATACAAGCATTTTAGAGAACATGGCGTTGCATTTACTTGGTTGGAGACGGAAGTGTGCCGTCCGAACGTGACACTTGCAGCTGGGGTCTACAAGTGTGGTGATAGATACCTACACAGAGGTTACTTGGGAGATATGGTGACATCACCGTTCGTAACGTATGGCTTGGACTGTATCGACAAGGATATGCTGAAATCTTCTCATGGAGTGTGTCACAAACGTGCTACAGACGTCTCTGAGAGGAACGTTATGCGAATGCTATATGAATTGGAGAATCGCAGGGAGTTTGATGTCGCGGCTATGAATTTGGATAAAGGACAGGATCTGGGAATGGTCGTATTGAGTGCGTTTGACGCAAAGCTCTCTGAAAGTCATCCGGAAGCTCCGTTGCTACTGCGCGAGGATAGAGATACGTACATCAATATGGATTTTGGGAAGGTACATTTCCTATCTCTATCCGCGTTGGAGCACTACCCGCACAAACCTCATTTTCAAGGGCTGTTTCACGGCGTGTTCGTGGGGAATAATATGCTACCACGGCTGAAGCCGAGTGTGTGGTCGATGGCACGAGATGATGCCATTGTTTTAATGGAGTCCCGAAAATACATGGTAGATTTAAAGAGGGATGACGTGAAGGCTTACGGGGATCAAGTCCAGCAGGCGGCCGCGGCGGCGCAGTGTGAACAGGCCTCTCCTTTCGACCCGGAAAAAGATGACCTCGCCAGGTTCATTATTAAGAGGAGTAGTGGGAGCATCGACATTCCTAATTAATTTTATCGTGATGTTATTATCGTTTAGTAGGAAATAAATAATACTTATCTATCTGAATTATTTCATTTAATTTGTACGTTGACGTCATGAACTACATATTTTGGGAGAGTGATAAATGGCCGATTGCCCTGTGCTACGCAAAGATAAGCAGGTAAGTAATTGAAGAGCAACCGAAGCCAAATAAAAAAAAACTAATAAAACAACTCGTAAAATGTGTTCATCTATTTTTTCATTAATAATATGTTACATTCATTTAGTAAATCATATAGCAAATATATTTACAAGGACAATTCAAACTGAAAATGACAATGTTCTCACACTGTTTTCGTTTAAAATTCGTATTTTATTTTACTTTAGGTACCTAAGTTACACCACTTAACTTTAACATTTCTAAATTAGTTAATTCGGTAGTGATGGTTTGTACAAATTGTCGTAACGTTAAGTAAAACTCGAGGAAATAAACTGTTTGTTATTGAGCAAAATATTCCTCATACATTTCATTCAAAGATTTTAGATTTAAGACAACCAGTTTTCATCAATTCCCAAAATACATACAAGGTCAATCTACAAATCTCAGTTTGCATTGTCTGTAGTAGGCATAAAATAATTGTGAAATTATTCAATATTAATTTCATTCGGTAAAGACTACCTTTTAAAAAGTTCTTGATGTTAGGTCAGGTTACGAAAATTCGTATAAAGTTCAGAGCACTACCGTGAGCAATATTGTAATCTGGCGCCGGCCGTTCGCAATTGACGTGTTAGGCCTACGCGTACAAACTAAATCCGCGCAGTCGACCCATACAACAAATAGTGCTTGCATTCCGCAATAAGGAACGCGTCGACCGCACAAGAGTCGGCGGATAACGCGCATCGTGACGCCTACTGGGCGGCGGGTACTCGCAAGTACGCGAAATAACATCGATATTCTAAACGATATTAAATTCTACATAACATAACATTCGACATTAGTAACAATCAAATTCCACGTACGGCACAGCGTCGCGTCGTCGTGTGATAGTGGGCGGGCGGAGTCGTGTTTGCGTTGCGGTGTCCACGCGGCGCGCGGTCCCGGGACAGGCGCGAGTTGGCGTGCGGCGGCCGCGGGCGGCGCTAGCGAGTACCGCGCCCAGCCACAGGGTCGCGATCACATCTACCCTGTACGTGTTTATTATCTATTTAGACTTAACGAATATCTATGAATTATCATGATTTGGCGCGATAGCCTCACAGCGCCAGTGAACGAGGTGCCAGAATAATAATGGCAGTCTGTACTTAACTACCCAATTTACTTTATTTTATAATTTAACTGTAATTTATATTTATCCTACAAGTAGGTATATTCGTGGCCGCGCCACCTAGCCTAGCGTAAACGCAGATGAAACGATAACGTTTTCAATCGTCACAATAAAATAAACATGAAAACTATAACATAGTATAACACTCCTTTCACTTCAGTTTATGACGTAAATTCGTTTAAAGTTAATACAATAATAATAATAAATATTCTGATATAATCGAAATAACTTTTATATACATAAGTTTTAGAATATGTTTACGTACGGACTAGGAAACCAAATGATTGGTGCACGGTGGTGCGAGATCGCCGGATAAAACAATTCATTATTAGATTATTAACAATAATTTAACATTTGCTGCAAGTTCATATTGTAAAAACCGACTAAGTTTCGACTCATTCCGAGAGATGAAGACTCTCGGAATGAGTCGAAACTTAGTCGGTGTCTTCACCGATAGTACAGTACCTGAAAATTCCCGTTTTTACAATATGAATAGTCAAGTTCACGATAGTTTTTGGAATAAAAAATTTGCTGCATGTTTTAGCACAAATTCTATTTCTGTAATTCGTAATAATTATTGGTGTCACATAGTTTCCTTGGATCAAGATGCTTGTAAGTAACAATGAGAAAGGAAGCTGGGCGTTTATCGGAGAGGTGATACATAATGAATACGATTGTGTTACTCTCCGGGGACGGTTGCTTGTCGCCCATCTTCTACAAGTGAAACACTTGTGGTACCACAAAATCGAAAAATAACGGCTCTTGCTAAGGGGAAAATCACATATGTTAACCAAATAGTAAGATAAAATAGCTCGATGGAACGAGACACCGAGCTCGCCCGCCGGTGTTGACACCGCTTTAGCTCTCGAACTAACACTGTTACATTAAAGCTTCTCTTACGATAACTTTAGCTCTGAATTTGTTAATCGCCTATCTAATTGAAAGCTACTCGGGCCTCATGGCCTCGTCTGCGGGAGGATGCGAGCGAGCTCGGCACCTGCAGTCTTGGGACCTCGACACCGTACAACTTCACCTTATCACTATCCATAAAACGACGATTCACTTATGATTACTTTAGACATAAAAACCACCGCGCTACCGCCGGGAGGCTTCACCCGAACAAATATAAGAGATAAAGCGCATTGTTTTAATCAAACTAATATAATTATTAAATATTTCAACAAAACGAATGCGTCCCCACAGAGGCGCGGCGGGCTACACTCCATCAAAACGAAACTTACATTCAACGTTTTAATCTAAATTGTCCCAATACTTATAGTTCAGTCATATTGTATTTATAAATGTGCAATTAATATCCATATTCGATAATATTTACAGTTCACTTTCGCTAACGATAACTACTTATTCACAAGCGGCGGTCGCAATCCGCGCCAGACGATCGAATCCACTATACCTTTAATAGATCAACTACACGTGTAAAGATTTTATCGTGTTCATACTAACGGTCAAACTAGTCGTTAACGTGATTAACCTAACTGTGCTAACGGAGCTCGAACGTCGAATACTAGGAGGTCGGGAGCGATGCGCGCGGTCAGTGCTTGTACTCAGCGCCCCCCGCGAGCGCGGTGCCGGGCGCGCGGGGGTGCGGGGCGTGCGGCGGGGGCGCGGGGGGCGGATGCATCGCACGCAGCGTGCTAGTGGCGTCGCTGCTGGAGGAGCCGGGGGGCGACGGGAAGTACTCGCGCTGTGCCGCTAGCGCGCCGCTCACAGCCTCCTCACTCGCCCACCGGGCTAACTGTTGTTGAGCTTGAATAAATTCATCACTAGAAAATGATAGAGAAGAGGAACGGAGAGTCGAGGCGCGGTGTTGCTCGGCGAGCTCGGCGGCCTGCGCCGGTGCCGGTCGCAGCGCCGCGAGCTCACGCAAGACCATTAGTGTTGATGTGGAGTGTCTGCCCTATGTGGCGCATTAGACTTGTAGCAATTCTATAGTTCTTACTAAGACTGGTAAAAGCTTATTTTGTTAAATCAGTCTTGTGATTTTATTCCCGGTAGACTTTAATCAGAATAAGCGTATAACAGCCGCGTAATGCACTGAGCAACAATAAAATAATAGAAGCATAATCGTAGCGTTGTAGAGTGTTTTATTTATAATTTTGAAAAATGTTTATTTTGACGACTTAATATGCCAATGGTCCCTCATAAAATTAAATACAGCAGGTCGTTACCATCCGCACCATATCCGATCTGAATTATTTATATATTTTTTAAAAAGATCTAAGGACCGTAAACAGTGAGCTTTGCAGCTAGTTTTTTATGTTTGACTTTATCAAAATAATATGGATAGTCATACAACGTCATCAGTAATATAGATATTGTCGTCAAATTGGGTATGATATGATGCAGAGTGGTGCAGCAAGCTGCAGATGCTCACCTCTCGCTATCGGGCGCGTCCCGGAGTCGGTCGGCGTCCGCGGTCTCGTAGAGCGCGTCGTCGTCGGGCAGGCGCGCGTGCGGCGAGTGCGGCGCGTGCGGCGCGTGCACGGCCACTCCGACGCCGGGCGGCGCTCCGCCCGCGAACAGCGCACCCGCGCCGTGGTGCCGCCCGCTGCCGCGGAACCGCGGGTACCCGAACCGCGACTCCTCCTCGCCGACGCCGATTCGACCTCGACATCGCCTTCAACAAATCAGATGGTCATACAATTTAGGCATATCTGAATACGAGAATGTTGTTGAAAATATACAAAATAAAATATTCAAATTTTTTTGAAATCATGGTAAACATACAGTTTAGTGAAGGTGACTTACGAAAATAAGATCGTTTTATTGCATGTAGGTTATTGTTATATTCGATTGTGCCATACTTTGAGTATTTGAGGGTATATCGCAAGCAGCTTGTAAAAAGGTAAATACCTAACTGCCAAACAAGACGCGAGGTGAGTGCATCGAAATTTGTGTTATAAATTTGTACATTTGGACTCATTATTTTTGTCATTTGCTGTAATCTTCGATATTCATGACATTTGCTATCCCTTTTGACATGTAGGTACCTAGTAGGTATGGGAATACATCTCTAGTGTGGAATACTGACGGTGGTATATCTGTGGGCTCGATCCTATAGTGGCGGTCGGCCTCGGTCTCGGACATGCGGATGTCCTCGGAGCCGGAGGGGCTCATGTGCCTGGAGGAGTGGTGCTCCAGTTGCCGGATGAGGTCCTCCAGGTTGCGGATGCGGATGGGCCCGCACGGCGGCTGCTCCTCCTCGTCCTCGTCCCGCTGCCGGCGCAGCTCCGCCTCGTGGAGTTTCTCCGCGCTCGGCGCTCGCTCGCGCTTGTACTCGTATTCCTGGAAAGTATCGTTCATCTCTTTGGTAGGTTATCTACGTACCTACCTAATCTAAAATGGTACAGAAAAACAACCTCTTACTTACCCTAAACAGATATATGCAGTAGCCTACCTACCGGCTCCTCGCATAAGGGGTAAAAATAATAACGTAGGCTGAAGTTGTAAATACTATGACATAAGTCATATAATTATGTTCCATTTCACGAAGTCCGTTTGTAATTTTTGTTGTATTGCATGCAATTGCACATTGTTTAGTTTGCGTAAGCTCAGGAGCAATCCGTCTCGACCGGGAAGCGGTTGGGGTCACTAGTGTATAGTGTGTTCACGTCAGTTTTGACAGCGAGTACCGTTAGCACGGCAACTAAACGCAAAATAAAACGCAAACCACGGCTGAGCGGACTTCGTGAAATGTAACAACTGTAC
This sequence comes from Perizoma flavofasciatum, assembly GCA_958496245.1. NCBI lineage: Eukaryota > Metazoa > Arthropoda > Insecta > Lepidoptera > Geometridae > Perizoma > Perizoma flavofasciatum. The sequence goes on along the minus strand of OY292425.1, from coordinate 1,323,066 downwards.
ATTGTGCTAAAAATATTGCTCGTGTGATTCGAATCGGTCACGAGACCTTCCAGTTTTGGAGAAACAAGTTAATTATTGCAAAATTTAAAAACTATCGACGTGTTTGCCATCGTCTATTGTAGCGTAGTGTGACAATAAAATAGGTATCGCCACAAATCACGAGGCGTTCCATAGTTTGGTCTAGGATAGATCTAGGATAAAGTTATAGGAATCAATTGCAAAAAACCTCATTTCAAGCTCCCTAAGTCACAGTTAAGAATACGGCGGCACTGTTTTACAGTATGTACACGACGATCTTCAAACAAATCGGTAGCCATATTTACATAATTGATTATGTAAGGGCATACTCAAAATCTAAAACAATTGTAGCAACAGAGAGCTACGAGTTCGTAGCACACAGATCTGCTACGAATTCGAACCAGGAGTCATCTGTGATTTCTGTCTGAAATCTACCAACTAAATAATTCAGAAACTTGTGTTAAATAATGACCACAGACCTGAGTAGTTAATTATCAGTAGGATCATTAGGTAGGGTTGACGAAATAGTAAAAACCACAGGTCACATGGGTCGGATTGGCGTAAAATCGAAGCGATGAGACAGAGACAACATGGTGTGTGTTACCTGAAGGGCGCGAAGGTCCCCGGAGCCGCCACCCGTGGCGGCGCGGTTGAGGGCAGCAGTCTTTAAAGCCACGATTATATTTTCGTGGTACCCGTTAAGGTCCTGAAAAATATAAGAAAAATCTAGATAAAATAATGAAGCGTGCATTTCTTTAATGGGTTACTATGTGATGTTTTATAGGAATTTGAAATTACTTTAAAGACTGTTCGGTTCAAAATATTATGCATTGTATTTTGTATTATTACATACTATAATTTATGTTTCCTATTACTTATTAAATAAAATAAAAAAGTACCAAAACTGTTGTACAGTGGAATATATTCGTGACGTCAGTTACTGAATAAACTTTATCTTATCTTATTCTACCATATCCACAGTAGTAAACGTATGTTTCCAGGTCATAAATTGGTACCTACATTAAAATGTTTTCTGCTTATTTAATATGTTTCAAGTAAATGGAAAAGCAATGACGACCGATGTGGCGCGGTGGGCGAAGGTCCGCCTGCGACACAGGAGGTTGCGGGTTCGATTCCCGCCCTGGGACAAATATTTGTACGATCTGCAAATATTTGTTCCGGGTGTTCTGGGTATTTTCTATGTATAATAAAAAAAAATATCTATCTATGTAATGTATTGTATTAAGTATATCAGTCATCTAGTACCCATAACACAAGCTCTGCTTAGCTTGGGGCTAGATGATGCTATGTGGATTGTCCAGCATTATTTATTTATTTATTTATTTATTTATGAAGAGTTAAAGTCTTGATTATTTTTTTATTAAAATCACTAGAATTGCTAAGAATATCGTTTCCTTAAACTAAGTGAATTAAATACCACGTGAACGACTAAAATTTTTTCATGTTTGCAAGACGATTTTTTGCATGTTCTGCATATATTTGTTCTAAGTACTATGGTACTTTTAGTCCCTGATACCAACGCTACAGGTAATCCTAGTGTGGGGTCAGGCAGGACTAAACCTTTGTATTGTATTCTATGTGAATGAGTTACAGGACTATGTATGTGACTATGTATGTATATTTATTTATTTTTTTAACTATCTTAGAATATGTACCTAAACTACTCACCTTAAACTTATACTCCATATCGGCCACAGCTCCGGAGGCTTCCTGTCCGTCGGACTGCGAACCCACTTCCAGCTGTTCCGACTGAGAGTCATCCCCCCACTTGTCTTTGCCATCCACGGCGCCGTACCCATGCTTCTTAAGGATTCCCTTCTCTGGGAGCTTGGCCATGGAGTTGGGAGCAACGTCTATAAACGCTATGTCCTCTTCACCTATAATAAAAAAAAACAAGTGTAAATTAGAGGACCGCGGCGGCATCTCCATATGTTGTACAGAATACGTAATAGTACTAGGTTATAGAAAGTAACAGAATGGCCAATCACCCACTTCCGCCGATCCGACTCACCTAACCCCTCACGGATTGAAATAGTAACTTTATTTTATACTTAGCCAAGGGATTTACGTCATAAGTGTTACGTAGCAAAATTTTCAAAAAGAGTAGTTATTCACACGGATGTCAGCGAATCGGTGGCCGGCTGCGCCAATCGACGAAGGATGGAGCGCGCGACAGCATGGCATCACGCTCTGGCGATATGTCAAACTAAATGGTGCCAATCTTAGTATTTATAATTCATTCACACATATAACGGCACCGTTCACAAACACAAACCTATGCATGTGGTGATTAGGACGCGTTTATTTCATGTTTTTATCGAGAGTGGCTGGAGTGTGATTAAAGTGGACTACATTAAAATTATCAATCACAGTTGTGGCTTACCTGAATGGGTAGGGTCGTCTTCACTTCCTGAATGTACTCGTTTCATTTTCTGATGTTCTCTGAAATTGAAATTTTATGATATGCAATTAATAAAAATCATGTGAGCTTAAAACATAAAGAAATATAACGTGAAGAAACCGGCAGGCCCTTCATTCAAAATCATGTGACATAGTTTAGTGATCCAATTAGCGGCGATAGGCTTGGAACCTGTCACGTAGAATGCTAACTTGGTATATAAAACGTCGACATTTGTCTAATTTGATGTTTAAACGTGTCTCTTACTTGGTATCTTCACGGATATCGTGAACGTATTTTTATTCTATTGTTATGGAATTTAATTACATGCATTGTTTAACTATTTAATGAACGACGTGCGGGGTAACTTTCAGTGGTTCCTTGAGAGAGATGCAAATCTTTATGCTACGTGTCTTAGAACTTTCGATATTAAATAACTAGAGGTAAATCCAATCATAAGGGCAAGATAAGTAGAAAAAAAATTGGAAATTTTTCATACTATCTACTCATATACTTTTTTATAAATACATACACATTAACACAAACTCTTTACACAACACACACTCACACATACACATACACATACACAAACACAATATTTCTGCGAAGTGTGAAAGGCCCATAATAATCTGTTATTTAAGACCCTGTCGGTTTCAGTTTAAGTTTCACCTTAATGTTTTTTTATTTTATTTTTATTTTGTGTTTTGCTCTGTTTGTGTTTCTTGTTTTTTCTTATGGAAATCGATGTATGTTTAAACCGGCCTCCCGCGATACAGGCTCGACCTAGTGCGGGGACCAACAGTTACTCCATTTGTAATCTATATTTTCGGTAAAATAAATGTATTTGTATTTTGTATTTGTATTTGTATTATATATAGAAAACAACCTAGACCCGAGAAAAATATTTACAGATTATACAAACGTTTATCCCGCGGCGGGAATCTAACCCGAAACCTTCTGCGTCTCAGGCAAATCTTCGCGCACTGCGCCATAGAGGTCGTCAAATAGGTTATATATAAAAAGCTATAGTTTTTTGGTTCAGATAATAGCTCCTCTTACTCCGGAACTGGGACAAGGCTTGACATGTTGTATAATAGGATTCCCTATTAAACAACATGTCAAGTTGGTAAACGAATCTACATTTTTAGGTAAAAAGTGTAATTTTCCTTCACCCGGCAAGGTTTGGCAAAAAAGTCATAATCCTCTTTTCTGCAGATGGGTAAAATCAGTGCATCGCAAAATCACAGTTCGTGGTGAACCACTAGTTATTGTTTCAACTTACGGATATCTACTAGCATTCCCCGACCCCGCCATGTGGTTGCCATGTTTGAAGATCACACGCTGTGAGTCCCCGCGACTGAAAAGGGAGTATCTGTTTTAATGTTTTATATAACAAATAGAATATTTGATACTAGTGATAGTGAGACTATATCCTACTCTGTGTAGCAAATTATAAAAAGAGTTATGTTCCCTTTTCTAAGACCCTATAAGCTTGGCGTTTACCTTATCTACATTTGATTGAAGTGAAGTAAACAAGAATATGAAATTACAAGATTTTCCTGTTTGCTACATCTATCTACCTATTTGTTGCAAATCCTATATCAACAAACCTTTCTAACTATGCTATTAGTTATAATATTATGTAATAATAGGAATATGAATCAAAATACAGATCAAAAAGCGTGTTCTCGACGTGATGGTGCTTGTTCACGCAACACACAAATAGCAAGTATCCGCTTTCTTCTTGTAAAGCATTGTATACCTCAAGCTTAGTGAATAAAAGCTAAAACCAAGTGGTACAAACAAAACTAAGCGTGGAGATTCGCCAAGCTGCCGACGTACCTCAACAGATTTCTGATTCAGAACACCAGATCCGATAAAAAGGAAAGAAAAATTACATAAATAAAATGAAAATACCCCGCAGATGCTGAAATCCTTACGCAAAAATATTCCAAAACACTGGTTACGCACAGCTGGCAGGTTACAAGGAAAAGTAAAAGACAGACAAAATCATACTGACTTTAGTTGGAAATTAAGTAAAAAATCTGAAAGCTTGGAAGGAGTAACATTTTCAACTTTCAAAGAATAGAAAAACACTGAAATAGGCATCGGGATAACTTAGAGCATTTACCTGAAAGTGGTGTTGAAGGAATGCATCTTCCCGCCGTCCAAGGATATGTCTTCCTGCGAGTTGTTGGAGGTGGTGGAGCCTCCCGCGAAGCTCTTGGCGATCGGTTTCTTCACGTACGGAGGGTCATATTTCCGTGACGTGCTCTTTTTCCTGGAGCAGGCGTGGCGCGGGAACGCACACTCAGATCAATCGATTACGTTTACATGACCGAATTGAATGGAATAAATAGCGAGATTGAGCAAACTTTTGAATTCATGGAACGAACGATAAATTTTTGTGTCCCATTTGAATGGAATATAGAACACACCTTTGCTAAGTTGTTTCTAATAATTTCACCTAAAACTTTTTTAAATTGTTAGTATTTGAATATATTTATTTAACCGTTCGTTCCATTTCAAAGAATCGAATTGAATTGCAAAGCACCAGGCTTTTGGATATTTATTCAGTTCATCAATTTATCAATTTGGAATTTGGACTTTTATAAACTTTTCGTTTCATTCCTCATGGGAATTTGATGTTGTATGAAAATTTATAATAAAAGATTGATCTTAACTTTATGTAATAAGGTTCTTTCCAGTGAAATGACGTTTCAATAGCCAAAAAGCAACAGTGTCAAAGCTAGATGAGGTTATTTTGACCCTTGCTGATGAACAACAATATATCGAAAATGTAGTTTAATGATTTTTAAACTTAGTATCGGTAAAACTTTGGTCCAAATAAAGTGATGAGTTAACAATTTTGAATGATATAGTTGAAGTAAATCAGCGAGTATTAAATAAGCTCCCTGTATCCTGTCATAAATCACAGACGGAATTATGAACTAGAAAGAACCGGATGTCTTATATGTATAACATAAGGCGTTGCTAACTATTTAGACAGCGGCTTTAAAGAAGAATCCGTGCATCGCACATTCGTTTCTCGTGCAAAAGTAGAATCAGTGGTAGTGAGAGTGATAGTGAGTGGTGACGTAGTCGAGCGATCTATATCTTCTTCAGTTATCAACAGTGTGGGTAAGTACCAAAGGTGACGTTACAAGTAATTAGGTACTAGTTAACATGATGAATCAGTTAGTTTGTGTAGGTACCTACACGGGTGTAATGCTATCTGTAACCGCGGTCAAATGAAGTGAGTGGTGGAGACGGAAGATATAGACGCGTCGGCACCAGCGGGGCGCGGTCGCAGGCGCGGCCGCCCGCCGGTGCTCCGACCAAAGAAAGGAAACGAAAACGAGTCACAGTTCACATAAGCCAATGCATACATCCAAGAGCCCAGAATCTTAAGGGTTTGAGTCGAGGTGTCTCGAGTTAAAACGAGGAAAGCCTTCCCGGCATGCAGCGAGGCGGTCGGACGGCGAGGCCTCGCGTGGCGCGTGGCGCGTGGCGCGGGCTCGGCATGCGGCCGACACAGAACCACAGATCAAATGCAGTTGCGCCACCCGCCAACTCTAACGCTACGATCACAAACGTAAATGACATGAAAATAAATTTCAAAGAGGTAACAACGTAATAAAAACCAATCGCCGACGTAACGAAACGAACAGAAACACCAACGCTAACGTCTAAAATAATCATACAAGTAATACGAAGGTGACGATTTAAATTTCTTCTTAAAGACTACCTTTGGTCTGTTTTCTGCTCACTAACCTTAGGCACAGGGAGATGTTTTTGTGTACTACGACTGACCTGTAGCAGAGAGCGCTCAGGGCAAATACTATGAATACCCCCCCTACCACAGACATGAGCACCGCCACGAGGAACACCGTGTTCGAGCCGTGGTAGTTCTCTGCGCCCAAAGAGAAGGGTGTGAGTGGCGGTCCGGCGCGGCGTGACGTCACAGCCCCGCCCGGAGCGGAGCGGGGCCGCGACGTCACCGGGCCGGCGCCGGCGCACCGCACGCAGCCGGGACACTACGCACGCATAGACACATACACGACACGGATACACGTACGACATACAGGCACGAGCGACAGACACAGTGCGACAACACCGAGTTACCGGCCGTTACCTGAAGCAGTACGCCATCCAGGCGAACCCCACGAACACCGAGAGCACGACCGCGAGCAACAATATCACCATGCTCATGGTGCTCATCTTATTCCCAGAGTGCTCACCTGCAAGAGAGGGTCCCGCGCGTTAGTGCGCCGGCGCCGCCCGCGCGCGCCCAGCCACGCCCTTCCGAGCAATGCCCACAATCCAACACAACGCAACGCAACGCAACACAACCATACTACGTATATTTTTATACTACGAGTGCTACGTATCCCGTTACTGTAACTACTTTTACTGACCGTTTAGTGGTGCTTCGACCGACCTAAAGTGTTCTTTTATTGGCATAAGAAACGAATTCGCGAAGATCAAAACTGTTTTTGGATTTTGAGAGCAGTGCTCGGATTTAAGGGCCAATTAGTACATTTTTTTTATAGTAGGGGGAATATTAATAGAATCAAACAAGACACCTGTAAACATAAAAAAGTGGTTAAGTATATATGTGACAATATAAAACGTTAAGTTCTGTGTTCTGGTGTTTCATTATATTGATATTGTGCATCAAATGTAGTGTGTATAAAAAAAAGAATTTTATTGAACTAGGTAAGTAGGTAGAAGAACATTTTAAAAATGTAACAAAATGTTGAGTATACGAGAATTTAATGTAAGCAAGGAGAAAGTGTATTTTTGTTTGTTAACTGTTTATAACCAAAAGAGAAAACCATAAATTGATCATAATGATATCGACAGACAATTAAAATATTTTTTAAATTCATAGAAATTTACCAAAAAAGTTTGCACATCACGTTATTAATCAATTGTCATAGCATCAATGAAAACCCACGCAAGTTCTCCATCAGTGTGATCGTTTCAAAGATGTGAACCGTGACTAAATCCACTTCATTTTCACAGTGCATAATGCATTGTGTGTTTCAACTCCTTCAATTGTGCGTGAAGACCGAAGTTTTGTCCCATTTGTTACCACTTGTAGTGAATACAAGTCGGAGACGAAACTTTAATTTGTTTTGGCGACATGTCATTTGTAATTTAGACAGTAGGTTATTGCAATACAAAATAAATAAACGAATGATTTACTATATAGTAGAGCTTTTGATGAGATAAGTAGAGCTTCTTGGGCCTTGTTAATTTGACCTAGGTAGTTGTTTTCTTGTCATCGTATTAAGGCTACATTGCTATCAATTCTAGTAGTTCGTAGGTTCTATGTCCTAGCACCAGATATTTAACGTCAAAATATAATAATTTGGAGTCCATGAGGTTAATTGGGTAGACTGATGCCCACCCAAATTTGCAACGTATAAATTAAAGATAATTGAAATTGCTCCATTCGATAATAAAATCATCTCATCACGCCAGTGCAAAAGTTTTCGTATACAAACACCATCAATGACTATTTTGCCAGAGAGACGGGTAAACTGGCTTCGACTCACCATACGGTGTTTCCTTCTTGGTCATGTTGTAGGCCGCTTTAGTGGAATTGTCGGGCACGTAAGGCGTGGGCGAGGGCGGCAACGCATCGTGCTGCGAGCAGTCGGGCCCGGTCCAGCCGCGGTCACACACACACTTGTTCATGTTTGAACACACCTGAAATTGAATAATATATTGAAAATAAAAAAAACATAATAAACTTTAATTATTATTTAATAATAACAAAAGAATAAATAATAATTCAACAATTTGAATTAGTTTTTTAACATTAATAAAATGTATGTTTCTTTTTTATAAGTTTATTTATTTATTGAATAATTTCGCAGAAACACTGTAAAGCGAGAAGGACTCCATGCTAAAGCATTATCTACTAGTCATCTTAGGCATGTAAAGTGATGGTATGGCGGCGTGTGTAAACGAAAACAATTAATTTATTAAATTTTGAATAAGGTAACCGAAAATTCCAAGAATCATAGATTTTAATTCCAATTTTTATTTTTTAGTTATTAAATAGCTTAAGTTCTTTAGTACCTAGCTTTAATGTCCTATTTTATATCCATTTTTGCATAAAAAATATAAAACAAAATATTTCTTTACGGCTAAACAACCGCAAATCCCCGTGATCATAACGCATTAATTGTGACGGGTAACACACAATGAATCCGATTTTAATGAAAACAACGTTTGAGGCTAGTCGATTATAAAAAGTACTTATTCTCAACTCCATTTATTTGTTTCTATCATTCGCGGTAGGTCCTATGAACAGATCCAATTCGGAACAACAACTTTTTACTACTACTAACAAACACCTTGAGTCGAATTATCAATAATAAACAAACACAGCCACGACTGTAACCTCCATGATGGAGATCCTCAGACCCATGGCACTGTCGCGTTTTTCATAACAGTTAGTGTTTCACGTGACAGGTCGCAAGCCCGATAAATTGGCAATCAGAAAATAATCAGTACGTAATGGTAGCGTAAATAAATAACCTAGGTACGCAAAGGTAAAAACTTGGGACGACTAACATAAAAGTCAAACCCAACGTCATCGCTCACGTGCTCAAACATCTAGGAACTAATCTAGGCAGCAGCGCCCGGCTCAAATCCATTCCGAGTTTAGAACAAGTTTCAACGATATTACGGGAATTAATTTCGCAGTTGTGAATCGAATCGTATTACCTAACTGCCACAAATTGGACTAGGAAACTGCTACTATTGTTAACCCGATTCGATGCAAATGTACAGCTAAATGAGATCGAGAGAATGGCAATTGTATGTAACGGAATGTATACGCATTTTGTATTTGGTTGAGTTGGTTCACGGTATCGGGTTGTGTACTCATCTACCAATCGATGTGTGTGCTAGATATTAGCTGCCTTCGGTACGTTAATTATAGCTATAATGTTATATTATGTGAGCCAAATAATGTGTTGATTAGACTAAATTGATTACGTTTAGTACAGTCAAGAGCAAAGCGTGAAGACTGCCCCAAACTAAAATCATGTTTATTGTTGCAATTTTGCACAAAATTTACATCTATGAGGGAATAGAATTAAAAGTTAGCAGTATTCTAGCAAACTACAAGTATCGCTTATTCAATTCAATTCAATTCAATATATTTTATTCCATTAAGATACAATTATTGTATACTTGGAAAAGTCATTTTATCATTTTTAAGGTGGTGGGGTTATTATAGTTTATAAAATACATTATAGGTACATAATACATTCTAAAGAAGAAAAAAAAAACAAACGAGTATGATTACATACAAAAGTCATCAGCTAAAGCTTCGTCAATGTCATAATATGATTTTGACATTAAAAAACACCTTATTTTAGAATTAAATTCCTTAAAATCTAAATACCTTACGTCCAAAGGCAATTTATTAAAAAAATATATGCTTACGCATAAAAAGCACGCATAAATTATATTAGCAATACTCGTAGTAGCTTGCTCAAATTTTAGATCGAGTTAGGTACAAATTAATGACTCAGTCTCAATCACTGTACAAATCCTTAGTTCAGTCGAGAGATACTTAGACGTGGTTGAGTTTAATTAATAATTGTTTAAAATTATTCGTTGAGTTTGGTAAGGTGATCAAAGTTTTGAGACGAGGATTTAGCGAAGCAGGGATATTATTGATTTTGAAGATAAAACAAGATTAGAACATTCTACCTAAGATTAGTATTTTGCGAGACTTCTCTGAGAAAATTGAGTTAACTTATTATTGCTCACAGTCTTCTAGATTCTATTACGTACAAACATAACTGTTCAATTTTAATACACATTAAAAACTCGTATGTTGCATTGGGCATATTTAGATTCATGTCTTTTTAATTGTGTCTTGTATTTTAATCAAGTCGAAAATTACGTTTTTGTAACTTATCTCCATGCACAGACAACAATTATATAAGACTTATACTCAAAGCGAACGAACATAGACAAAATTATTCGTTCGCATCACATCAAAAACCTTCAAAGCGGAGGAGTAGTCGGTCGCGAAAAAGTAGGTAAGAGCTGTATAATATACCCGGTTATATTTCCCGGCTTTTACTGGTGCTATACTCAAATAATGTAGATAATGTGTCATTTAAAAATCATAGTCGCAAAATTACAAAATATATATTATGACTTTTTGCCGTTGTATTTTTGTTCATTACCATGAATCTCCGAAACTGCTTATCCGATTGAAATGCGGGAAGTTCAAGGATGATTCTTAAATACAAAATATATAAAAGAACAAATAAATAGCTAGCTAATGACCGTAGCAAACGATCTATACATAGGTAAACTGATCCAGATCATCATCAGACGAAAATGTTCCTCTAGGGAGCGCTGCATAGCCGATGGAAAACACATAGATTTTTATAATATTTTGCAAAAACTTGTTTTTTAGGTTCATCTTATATTATTTTCTCTCGCAAAACTGTAAGAGCTATCCAGTCACTGTATCAACGTTTGTTCGCAAGCTACAAGTAGCATGCATACGACAGATGTGAAACCCAGCTGGATAAGCCGAGTTTATGCAGTCGCGCGTTCATGCTAGTTTAGTAGTTCCAGTGCCAGTTAAGGAGTTGAAATGATTTAGGGAGTTAGTTTTACGGAACAATGTTGGGCGAGTTGTTAATTATGTGACGCATACGTTTGTGGATGATGTTGCAGTTGCTAGCAATTATTTTCGCAGTGTAATTACAAGACTGAGGATATGTATTTTCTGTGTGTATTTTATTTTAATAAAAGGCAGAATACATTGAATACAAATAATACATAATTTATTGTTCGTATGTCGTTATTCAGTTGCCATTTTTATTAAAGCTTTTTTTTCTCTATCTTTTTTCGTTCTGCACCAAAGGATTTTCTACGCAAACAAATAAGCGCAGCAACGAGTACTCAAAACTGTGAAGGAAAACATGATGAAGAAACCGGCATGCTCTAGAACCAAGAATTCGAATGCATGTGCCATTAGATAGTGTTCCAATAAGCGGCAACATGCTTGCAACATGTCACGTGGAATTCTACTCGTAACTACTTGCAAACCGCAGGCATGTGCCAAATGTAATGTCTGGAGCCTCTGAATATCTCTGCATCTGAATACTTGGTTACCTCAGTATATTTCTGAGCATAGCGAGTTCCTCACGGACCAATCAGAATGCATAACTAGTTGTGTCATCGGCACACCTGCCCAAATATTAGTTCCATTGAACACAACTTGGCACAACTGAAAGGATTTTTCAGTTGTGCCAAGTTGTGTTCCTGAGGTCTAGACAAATACCGCTTATTTATCCTTTCACGCTAACGCAAATTTGTCAAGGTAAAACTTGCCAGCTGTCACGTGACATTTCCACAGCTAATTTCATTTCCATACAATTCAATCTTTAACGCTAACAGAAAGTGTTTTTTTTCTAGACCCCCTGGGTAGATCCGACTGGTTTTTCTTATGACAACCCAGAAAGGGTGACGTCATAAGGAACATTTCATTGCAAGAAACACTTATAGCAAAACTAGTTCTGCCAATTGTGTCTAACGGAACTAATATTTGGGATGGCACAACCAGTTGTGCATACTGATTGGTCCGTGAGGAATACCTGCTGAGGATGTCCAGCATGAGGAATTCTTTCGAGCGCGTTTTCTTTTTGTTTAATAGTATACGTTATTTGTTTGGAATCCCAACAAGTATCTATGTACTCAGCCGATAGCACCCACTGCTGAGTAAAGCCCCTTTCTCCATAACGCCACTCCTGGCAGTCTTGTGCCAGCCAGATCCACTGCACATCTACACCCTCGCAATATCGCCCGACGGGCAGGTGGTATGTCTGAATTTATAAAAGTTGGCTGAACATTTTATAAATTCTAGAGTAAAGTTGTCAAATACTCGCACAACTAGATCCGAAGTACACTTTACAGCTTGGCCATGTAACCGAATTCGGGCCGTAGCTTACGTACGGCCCAATTCGATTTGCGACACCGAGGGCACCGAGAGTTGCGCTCGCCTGCCACAGATTCAGTTAAGGATTAAACTTGCCCTGTGACTTTGATTTTGAGCTCACCTGTACCAAAGCTGCAGTTCAGAATATGAGATGAGTTGTATCATTATTTTTGCACGGGCGGTTTTTAATCACGACGGCGTAAGGAGCGTGTATGCGTTTGCTGTAAGATGCGGCTTGTTTATATGTTATCGCATGATATCATTTATCTCCAAAACAACTAATCCGATTGAAATGCGTATCGCATATACAAGAATATATGCTTTTTTACCATCTTCCGTAATAGTATTTCTCAAACTTTCGCGATAAAATAACATTATTATAAGTTAGGTAAGTTATGCAACGAAAAATAATAAAACGCGTCAAAGACCCGTGAAACTTATAATTTGGCATGTCTGCCGTAATCATTGTAGGATTCACAATGAAAACCTATAACTGTTGTTGTAGGTACGTAACTTATTCGATCATATTGTTTGAGTGACTCCAGAAATGAGAAGCAAGAAAAACTTACTGAGTTACTGACATGCTCGTTATTTTAAAGTTATGGTATACGACCATTTCGTTTCCATATCTCAGAGCTGCTACTTAATCATTTTATCCTATCCTACTAATATTATACAAGCAAAAGTTTGTGAGGATGGATGTTTGTTACTCTTTCACGCAAAAATTACTTTTACCGGTTTTTCATATAAAAATACAGTAATATAACTTATACATCAGAATAACATATCGCTTCTTTTTATCCGGGTACCACGCGGGCGAAGCCGTGGGCAGCAGCTGGTTATTACATACTTATTTTGTAGTAATAAAGCTATTACTATTATTTGTATGTATATTGTATAGTACATATATATTATATGTTATGTATGTTGGTATATATTCATAATATTATATTCTATAATAGGTTTACTCGTACGCTGTCTTTTGATTACATTTTTTACTGTTCTTTAAAGATTGCCTGGAAGAGATTAAAAACAAAAAAAAATCTATCTATGTAATGTATTGTTTTAAGTATATCAGTCATCTAGTACCCATAACACAAGCTCTGCTTAGCTTGGGGCTAGATGATGCTGTGTGGATTGTCCAGCATTATTTATTTATTTATTTTATTTATTTAAGAGATAGCTTTTAGCGCAAGACGGCCCAATGCACCTTGTATGTTTTTGAATTCCTGTTCCTGTGTTTTTGTATTTTATTGGTGTGCAATAAAGAGTTTATGTATATATCTATATCAACAAAGGATGTTAATATAACAATGCACAATTAAAATGAAACGAAATGAAAATATCAACGAGAGATATGATCCATGTGGGTGCTGTAAAGAATTATTGAAAACCGTGAAGTTCAACTGGCGGGTGAGGCAGTTAATGAGTTTACAGTGAGATGTTAATTATCGCAATATAGGTATACATTAATTAATTAATTATACACCCTTTTTTGTAAGAGCTATGTAATTGCAAAATTTAACCCTGGTCTTAAAATGCCTTAGGCTGTAGAGTTCGTAGGACCTGAGACAAATACTTGCAGATCATACAAATATTTGTCCCGCGTCGAGAATCAATCCTGAAACCTTCTGCGTTTCAGGGCCTCCGCCCACTGCGCCATAGAGGCTGTCAAATATTGTAGCTGTGTGTTGTCCCTGAATACATCCTACTGCTATTATAAATGCGAAAGTTTGTGAGGATGGATGTTTGTTACTCTTTCACGCAAAAACTACTGAACGGATTTTGATAAAACTCTACAGTAATATAGCTTATACATCAGAATAACACATAGGCTACTTTTTATCCGGGTACCACGCGGATAAAAAGTAAAATATAATACTCATTTTTTCCACAAAATAATTATGTTGTGTTATAAAACTCTTAAGGCAACAAGACGGTAAGCAGGCCGGTTTTGCGTAAAAATGTATGTGTTACATGATAAAATAACCAAATTATATTGTTGTATTCTGCCATATATTGTGCTAAAAAATATGAGAAAGCCTTGTGTACATTATTTGGTCAAATATTGCAAGGATATTGTAGTCCTCTAGTAAGGGGCTATAACGGACATTAAAAGGTTCACAGAGTCGAATTTATGTAGACAGTTTAATGAGCGACTTACAGGTGATATATCGCTGCATACGGTACATTGACTACTAAGTATGAGAAAAGACTATAGTGAATATTAACAATTTAATTATTGGTTTTACGAAACCCGTAAATTACGCGTCTTTTTTTTATTATCAATCCGACGTGGAAGACAACTTGTGATTTTTTGTTCAGTAGCCACTTGTCTCAAGAACAAATTTGATCGTTAAATTGTTTGTTCATTACTTTGAAAATATGTTATTTAACCGGGTTATTGGATGAAATAAAGCTAATTTGTTGGGGTTGATATCGGCTTTGTTTAATTACTTGTAACTTAACGTCCCAATTAATTAGAACTGATGCAAGGTACGTAATCCTTTCTGTCCTCTGTAGCCAATTAAAGCTTTCAATCCCTTTATCTCATTAAAATCCGCTGTAGAGAGCTTGTACAGTCGACAAACGAACACAAACGTGTTTTAAATCAACGGTTTTAATTACCAATTACACTAACGTATCCATCCGTAGATATTGCCATAACAGCTTATCCGAGGCAGCTGACTGACCACATACGGCATGACAATAAATAAAGTCAAGTTGCAGCAGAAGCTTCTACTTGGCAGAAAAAGAACAAGGTCCCAGAAGAAAAAAGAGGGGTCCGGTGGAGCCATTGCCATGAAGGAAAAGCCCGTGTCAAGTTGAACAACCAGGTCTTGCTTGATATAGGGAAGTCCACCTATAAGTAGCTGCACATAAAAATACCCCATAAAAGCAAATCACCTCCGCCGTTGTCTCAGAAAGATTGAAGAGTCCCTGTATTGTACGTCCATGTAATGCACAACCATGGAAAGTACACCCCTGGAAAGTACAGCCAGTATTACAAACCATTGGTTTCAAATACTTGGTTTGTAATACTGGGCGTACATTCCTGGGCGTGCATTCCCTTGTACGGCCAGTTTTGTACAACCCTGGAATGTACAGCCATGGAATACGAACCAATTTCATGCTCTGTTTTCATGTGCGAGTGCTATCAAGTGGCAAGTGCTGTGTTGCCATAGTTTTTTACGCTATTAGTAAATTAATGTAGATGTAGTAAGTAGATTAGTTATTTATGTCTGGTTTTTGCAGATGAACTAACCGGTTGGTTTTATTTATTTGAACCCAAGTTTGTTGGATAAAGTTCGGATAGCAATCCTCCTTTTCTGAGTGGTAATAAAAAAAAACCTAATAACCTAACCAATCGAAGACGGATTTGCTTAGGAAGGATTTCTCAGGCCATTAACTTATTGTTTACATTATTTATCAATGGCAACTTTTAGTTGAACATATTAAAACTTGCTCAGTGCAAACGAGGCTCGTTCTCGTCATTCGCATCGACCAATATATACTCACGGATATGACGAACTCGCGACCAATGAGCGTCGAGAATATTGGTTTGTAATCCGGGGTGTACATTCCAGGGGTGTGCAATACCGTCATGTGTTTAGTTTGTACGGAGCGTATTGTACGACCATGGAAAGCACACCCAGATAATTCAAACCAAATGGTTTGTAATACTGGCTGTACTTTCCAGGGGTGTGCATTCCATGGTTGTGCTTTGCATGGACGTACAATACGGTCTCCCAGATTGAAGGATCCGTTGCGAGCTTAGAAAAAACGTACCTTCCACTATTTATCAGCTTTCCCTATCCTCAAAGGTTTGCTGGAAGACACTATTGTTAGGGTTGAGATCACCTTTGTACATGTCCTATATGAAAGTTTTTTGTCTGAATTCTCCGTGTGCACAATAAAGAAAACAAACTAGGATTGATCAAACAGATCGTCCAACACCACGGCCAAGTGATCTACAAAAGAGCAACTAAGGGTGATGATTCCGCTGTTAAGAGTCATGTATAAGGACAAAAATGAATCTACATGAAACAGTTTTTTTGCCTGAAAGTATAATATTTTACAACAACTGACTGGGACTACACCTACAGATTTAGATGTTTGATTACAGATTAAGAAATAGGCAGTATGCTACGTCGGCTTAATCCAGCTATTCTCTTCAGGCTATGAAATTGCATTGCAATGAAATTAAACAGTGCCTTCTGATTACCAAGCGGCCGCACATTGGAAACGCATTACGATTCTCATTTTGTGTCGGTATAGTGTTGATGTAACTACATTACCAGCCAGCTAATAGAGAGTAATCAATATATATACTGGCATTGTACTATGGCATTCATGTTTTTGTATGTTGAACTGCAAAATGGTTGTGTTTCATGCAAAACTAGTTGTTGCCCGCGGCTTCGCCCGCGTGGTATGTTAATAAAAGTAGCATATGATCGTATCCAGGCTTCAAACTATGTCCACCAACTTTTGAATGAATCGAAGGATTACAATTTATACAAAGTTTAGAACTCAATTGCACACACCCAAAAGGTAATTTTGGAAAAAATAAAAATACGTGTTTCATTATTTATTTTAAAGTTTATGTGTACCAAGTTTTGAGTGAATAAAGCCAAGGAATATTTTTTTCCATAGAAACTTTACCACCCTGTTTAACTCTCTTAGGGGTTGATTTTCGAAAATAACATTATTCTATGTGTTATTCCAGAACTTAAAAGTTTAGTAGTTACGGAGATACGTGGTAACAAACATTCACACACACAGACAGACTTTCGCATTTATTATATTATAGTAGGATAAAGAGTTTATCTGTCTATCTATCGTAGTAACTTTAAGGGCTGATAGCATAGCAGAAAGCCATGAGGCTTGTAAACAAAAATTGAATAACACGCCAGCGCCGCACCACTCAAACTATTAAAAACAGACTACGCCTCTTCCAACTAGTTAATTTTATATAACAAGCAAACTGTGCCTTTCACCCACCTACCTATGCTGGTACCTATCTAACCTTTAGCACGGATAATATACCCTTTAAGTAACACAAACTTTGAAGGTTAATGTTTGTCGACATTTTGGAATTACTAATTTGATGAATGATTCGATTTTGATGGTCGAGACACAGGACTGGCAGAAAAGGAACTCTGTAACCAGCGGGCTTTTATGATGATAATGGATTAATGCTAGAATAATAAAAATAATAATAATGCTGGTCATTTTTCACACAGCGTCATCTAGCCCCAAAATAAGCAGACCTTGTATTATGGGAACTAGAGGTACATGACTGATATACTACTTATATAGTTTTTTTGTGAATACATACATATTATACATAGAAAACACCCAAAACCAAGACAAACATTAGCTTATCATACAAACATTTGTTCCGCAGCCGGAATCGAATCCGCTGAGTCGATACGCGACTCAAAAATGGCGTTTGAAATGTCCTCGAAGACGTTAGAGGTGGGATGTAAGCTGCCCTGAATTCAGAGTGCGGAAAAAGTGGAAATGAGCTGTCATCATCACCATCAACAGCGTGTAGAAGTCCACTTCTGGAGGTTGGCCTTCCCCAAAGAGTGTCATGATGAACTGTCTTAAGCCACCCATATTCACCAGATTCCCGCACCCTTTTAGATGCCATCGGTCTATTGGGTGAGCGGCTTTCCTACACTGCATCGACCGGTTGTTGGTCGCTATTTATTTGAGCTATATGACCTTTCCATTGCCACTTCAAATTGCTAATTTTAAGAGTTTTACGATTTATTATAAGAAAATTGGAACAGTTTTGCATATTCTATGAAAGATAATACTATATGATAGGTGTTATGAATAAGTTTTATAAATAACTTATAGAACATACAAATTTTGTCAAATCAATTTATAAGTAGGTACGCTGGCTCCCACCCTAGGATAACCTGTGTTGCGGGTAGCTAGCCTCTTTCGAACAATCGTGTCCATAAAGTTTTAACGCTCGAAGAGAGTGCAAAAAGGTAATTAAAATTAAAAAAACGTGAGTTATGTCGGTGAGTTATTTCTGCGGATTTCCTCGTTTTAGATTTTAAAATGAAGTGTGCATAGTTATGAATGGCGGCCGAAACTAGTAGAACGTAGTTGAGCAGAAATTTTGTACTCGAGAAGTTGATAGCCGGCCAACGACTGGGGAAAAAGCCTTGCTCGATGCAGGAGAAAGCTAAAGTGAATTGTATACTTACCCCTTTAGCAGAGCATTCGTTGTTGTTCTGGTCTGTGGGGCACTTGGTGTGATCGATGAAAGGGAAGATAGAGGTACAGCTTTGATTGACGCACACGAGATTGTCCCCGCAAGGCGTGCCGTCGCGGACCAAGCCGAGCGGAGCTATCTCTGTATGCTGGAGAAGACCGGTGGTTATCCTGGAAGAAGGATGATGAGGACTTGAGCTTGCAAATACTTATTCTCGTATTGACAAAGGTCAGATGGAAAAATGATTATAATTAGCATTAAGTTCAACTTGTACTTGTTTCATATAGTGATAAAAAGCATTTTCTATCATTTTTTTTGACACGTAGACGTTTGGAGTGATGAGCTCGACTCGTACCTAACAACATGGTCTAAAAAGGTGTTGGATCGTGATGGTTGGAAGAAAGGAAGGGAGGCCTTTGCCCTGCAGTGGGACAGCTATAGCTAAATAATCATAATAATAATAGACTAAATTGTATTATTTTAATTGTTTAAGTAGGTAGGTAACTTCGATTTTTTAAGCAAATTATTTACTAGTAGGTAGATTGTTATTAAAAAAAAAAATCAAATGAAAAAAGGAGTAGAACAATTCCTGCTGCTTTTGTCCAGTATGCAAATTTATAGACTTATTTATGCAGATTTTATCTAAAACTGCCTAGACTGTTTTGCTGTTATGCCAGTTTCACATGAAATGACATTGATCGTAACGAATAATGACACTGAATTCACACAACATGATAGTACAAAATGAATATAACGCTGAGCATACGAATTAAATCCCCATCATCGATGAAGCTAACGTTAAAATATTGATTGGTGCTCAAATGGGAATACCTTTGGTGCTCAATGCATAGGTGCCCAAAAAATAGGTGCTCAAACGGGAATACTCCATCGTAAAGCCCAAGATTTAAATCACCAGCGTCTCCATCATTATCGAAACTAGTTAACCGTCATTGGACCGAGGAGCAAGTTTGAGCATAGGTTCATAAAAATTTAGGATACGATTAAATTAAATAATCAGTAAATTTCTAAAGAATTGCAGCTGTGTTAGACCGGAGTAAATGCCTAAAATAAGGACAGATACTGTCAGTTCCACACATTGATTTTAAAAATACATTTATTTATACAACTATGAACAAGTAGGTATATACATACAACAAACACAGATGAAACAGCTAGCTATTTATTTCAAAACCAGTTGTAGTTTTCAGCACGGATTACTTTGTAAATCATTTTGATTAACTTACTTGCACTCGTACTCATTTCCTTTGATATTGAACACAGTCCTGGTGAAGTATTCGTCCAGCCCCGATACGATGGGATACCGGTTTCCAAGCTGACACTGCAGTGACCCACACCTGACGTTCCTGAAACAAATTATGTCACATTCGTATCACGTTAATTGATACGATATCATTTTGAGAAAGGGTTACATTATCATAGTAACTCTTCCTTGACATTTTAGATATTATACTAAGCTGTGCTTGTATATAGAGTCATGCCACACTAAAAGCTTTATGTACCTACCAGTGACGAGCCTAATACAATTTTGGAAACCTAATTTACCCATACTCTACGAAATTGCCAAATCTTAGGAAGCTATTTTTGTCCCACAAATTGGTTAAATGTATCTTGTGAACGTGGCAGATTGGCACGGACATTCTTTGTTGCGGCTACATGATATTTGAGTAATTTGGCTCCTTCATTGGTAGTGAGTTGATATACGAAACGTAGAAATCTGGGCAAGCCATAACTGAACAAGGCTCTTGAATGGCGCCTACTAACAGAATGTAGGAAAGCCCCCAAACGATGGATCGATTGCAGAAAGTCTGAGAATGGAAGTGGCTCAAGATCATTCGTAGTGGCGCTTTTTAGGGGAGGCCTATGTCTTGGCCTTTTTGGCCTTTTTATGTGGCCTTTTTAGTGGATTTCTACCGGCCATCGATGAAGATGTGAAGTTGAGATACCGAAGAGTAATTCTAGTAAACAACTTACTCCACTTCACACTTGACAAAGCTACCGCTATTGTCCTTCCCGCAGTGTCCCGTACTCGTTCCTTTGGAATTGAACTCTTCATAGCAGACTTTATCAGCTCCCAAGGTCCCAGGTCCCCACACTCGCTCGCACTGGCGGTTGAGGGTGGGGCACTGGCCGGCGAAGCAGTACCCCTTGCCGTCTTCGCACGGCTCGCCGTTCTTGCGATGGGAGTCGGGCGGGCAGGTACCGGACTGGCCGTTGCATGTTTCCTCCAAGTCGCACTCGTTGGTTGCGTCTCGGCAAGTCACGCCTCGGGGTTTAAGCTGGAAGAGAGGAAGGATTGGTAAGGCTTTGGAGCAGGTTGTATCGGAGAACCAATGGTATTTGAAATAAAGTTATGATACAAAAATTAGGGCGTCTTTACTTATCTGGCAAACTAAAATAAAGAGAACGCTTGCGTTTAGTGTAAACGTAGACCTAAGTGCTGTGTTTGTAAGCGATCAAGAGATAGAGATAACGTCAGAGTCACCATTTTTTTATCTAGTCCAGGTCACCAATGTTGATATTTTGGGGTCACCAGTTTGGATCTCGATGGGGTTACCAATGTGGTTGAAACCAGGTCAACAAACTTGTAGTTCAATGGGTGGGTTACCTGACATCTCTCACAGCATTCCCCAGAAGCGCACTGAGCTTCCTTCGTCAATCGGCAGGTAAAGGGATCACAGCAGGGGTTGGTATTCTGGCACTCGTTGATGGTCCCGCAGTCACACTCCTCGCCTTCGTCTAGCCGCCCGTTGCCACATTGGTGATGAATTACCAACTGCCAAGTAAGAATGAGTTTGGGGTCAATATTTATTTTAAAATAATGTATCCACACTATATCACCTAATTGCGCTATAACGCAGAGAACTAATATATTGCCTGATGTCTTCCACAGTTTGGAATATCAAATTAATCTCGTGAACGACTAAACATCAAACAAGATAACAAGTAAACTAGAAACATTTTCTCGCCTACCTACTGTTACAATAGCTTGAAAGTAAGACGGTTGGCATTTGATATTATAACTCCGCAACTACATTGTTGGGGAACAGGGGGATTCTTGCGTAACTCACTACCCAACTTCAGGAAAACAATTTTTGTTCTACGACTTTCATGCGAAAAAATACTTCAGTTTATCGGATGCTCATCTAGTTACCTCCCGCTTTGCGCACGAGAAAGTTGAAAACTTTATTTACCGCGCCGTCTATTTTTCTTCTGATTAAATTCATTGCGAGTTTCAGGATAATTTACTTCTTCAGACACGGAAGTCTCTATCGCTCGTTGCGGCCAGTTGCCTAGAATTAATTTATCTTACGTGAGCCTGTACTTCCGTGAACTGAACCAAAAATTGGGTAGATAAATACAAGAAAACGACCGCCATACTCGTAGCTTTGCGCTCCGTTTCCCAAGTAAATAAATAAGGCTGATTCTTGCTCTCCAATACAAGAACAATTCGACAACAAAGAAACACAATCGATGGAGGCAAATAAAGCATCCTGTCGAAGCGTACTAATAAAAAATGCATCAATGGAATAAGAGAAACATTTCAGCGCACTCCGTAACTCAGGGCAGCATCGCAACCTGTTCGCGGTCCCACATTGAATTTACATCGGCAATCGCGGCACCCCGAGGAGGAATACAGCACAGAAACATCCATGACGTCACAATCATCTCGCCGATAAATATGTAAACGTAGAGAATCGAAGTGGGAGAAGCAAGGAGCATTATCATTCGGCGGTATGTAAATTTATTCCAATAAACCGTCGGAACTCTCGTTCCTGTTATTATATATTCGCAAACGAAGAGATAATTCCGCGCGCGGGCAGCCCGCATTACCATAACTTTTATTAAAGGAGTGGGCCTCAGGAGCGGGAACAATACGCCAGCTCTGATTAATTTCCAACGTGAAAATCTGTTTTGCATTCGGATGAACCGAGCGTGTTAATAAGGAAAGCGTGCAGATGATGCCGGCGCCGGGCGCGCGCGACACTTTGCCGGCCCCGCTCTCTCGTCCGAGCCGGATGCCAGATTGTCTTTCGGGAATGGGGTTAACTTATGAAGGTCAATTGCATATTTACTTATTTGGAAACGTTCAGTGTTCATACTCAATCATAATCCATACAGCTTGCTTAAAGCGCTCGAATTTGAATGTAGTAAGTGCGTATACATCACAATCAAATTGTTTTTCTCCAAAAAGATTCACGGCGCGGCTTTGTTTGCTACAAACTGTTCACATGAGCCAAAACTGTAAGGGATTGTACACTTCGAAGAAAGATTCATTTAGTTTGCACTTCCCCAAATAGACGCCGTTAGCTATTTGTTTTGAGCGCATTCCAACGAGTACCTATGTTTGCACATGTTTTAGGGATATAGTTAGGTTTGTTTCCCAACTCGCAACTAAAACAATTGTTAGCAGCTCAATGGTACTCGGAGCAGGTTGATCTAAATTGCAGCGAATTTGTTTAGGTAACAAAACTAAAGTATCTACTCAAATTATACATGAATCTAAGTAATATATGCTGAGTGGCCAATTAGGCAACTGTTTGGATGTATATTCGTTGAGGGTTGTTGAATATCATGGATGAAATTTAATAACCTTGTCAAATATTTCAGAAAGCCGAAAACAGAGGTCTTACTGTCAGGATATACCAAAGCCGTTAGTAGGTCAAAAACTCACACGAAGGTTCACAAACTTAAAGTCCCTTGTCTTCAACCCTATCAATCGAGTCCAGGTCGGGTAAAACAACATTTTGTGCCTAAACACAGCTTGCTAATTTAGGTAAATTCAAGAAAAAAGTATTTAAAAAACCCTGCTAAGCTACGCCTTGACAGAATACGTTCTTTTTACGTTATCTTTTGCCTTCTTTCACCCTTTCTTCCATCTCTTTCATCTATCACCTACTCCTGGTACTCGATTGTTGCCGACTATGTACTCCCAGCCTTTATACAAAGTATCACCTAGATTCAGATGCAAATGAGAGTATTACAAGAGAGGCGCGGGTACAAGGTCAATATCTCCCGCCGGAGCGTATATTATGGAAATGAAATGTTTTACAACCCAGGCACAGAATCATTGATTTAAATTCATTCAGTAGGGATGCTCACTCACTCCGAAATAGTTAATAGCAACTATCTCTCCCGCACTCTTCTGACATATACCATTCAATTCTTTGGCGTTTTGACGGACAATCTCTAATTGAGATTGTCCGTCAAAACGCCAGAATCCGTCACAGCAGACACAAACATATTTTAACAAAAGTCTGAAATGTCTTTACTGCTTTAAGGGATATATCTAAACTGTGATCTTTATGATAAAGACATTTGGAGAAGTGATCTAGTTAGATAAATACTAAAATAAGACAAGTTAGTACTCTGAGTTGTGAGCGAGAGTAGTAGAGCTTCTGTGAAAGGGCTCGTCCGGAGAAATGCCACCTATTTCAGCTGACAAGCAGTAATGTTCTCGTTGCTGTGTTCCTGTTTGAAGGGTATGGTTTCCGGTTAAATTACAGATACATGAGATCTTTCACCTTCATCTCAGGGAGGCAACGCGTGAGTACTGCAAGCTTTCACAGGCTACGGTAACCGCTGTTTGCAAAACGTTATTGGTATGAGGGGCTTACCTCGTTGGGTTTGTTGAGCAAGCACAGTCCCTGCCCTAGCCTCAGCTCGTTGATGTAGTCGTTTTTGGAGCAGTCTGAGAACTTGTACGGTTGCACGTTGTCGGAGCCCACGATGCTCTGCGCCATGATGCAGCCGTGCCAGTCTCGGCAGAAGCACTGCTCACGGCCGTCGTCGTGACCCATCCCTAACAAAATCGTTCAGTTATTGCATATGACATTAGAGTAGAAGAGATTTCTTAGTGTTAATAGGTGGAAATAATTGCCCATATTAGAATCAGAATTATTTGTTTCAGTAAGTTTGGTCCGAGTTCACCAACACAAAACGGGTGGTTGGGTCCTAATCAAAACTTTCTGACACATGTTTTCATAGGAATTTGTCACCATAATAAATGGTTAGACTTGAATGTCCGTTTATTTTGTTGATGAACTCAAGCCTAAGTAAGGTAAATAAGTAAATTCTAGACAAGCGTGCTACATCCTCGACCATATCGATATTTTCCATCAGGTGAGATTGTAGTCAAACAATAGCCTATTCATCATCAAAAAAAGAAAATGAAAATGAATGAAAATACTTTATTGTACACCTTAAACAAATAACATTATAACAAAATCTTATTATAGAGAAAGTAAAATGGGCGGTCATATCGCTGAGAAGCGATCTCTTCCAGACAAACTTTGGATGGAGAGGATAGTAAGAGATTGTGAGAGTGGCGGGGGTGTACATAAAATAACAATAAAATAATATTACATATTATTTATTTAATACATATGTTAAGATCTATACTTACAGATTTACTACACATATACATATATATATATATATGTACATACTAGCTTCTGCCCACAGCTTTCGCTATCTGTGTTGCGATTATTGACACAGATAGCTAAGCGTTCACATTACCCAAGTATATCTACATACTAAAATCCCTCCTGCCACCCTCCTTGTAAATACAATATAGTTTGTAGCTTATATTTGATATTTGATTTCTCCATTACGTAACAATGAATATGTAGCTTAAGATACAGTTGTCAGCGTGTTGTTTTGTTAAAATGAAATCGGCTTTTTATCAATATCTGCCAACGATAACATTAACTGGGTATAATTCTACTACTGCTAATATAAATGCGAAAGTTTGTGAGGATGGATGTTTGTTACTCTTTCACGCAAAAACTACTAATCGAATTTTTTGATGAAACTTTGCAGTAATATAGCTTATACATCAAAATAACACATAGGCTACTTTTTATCCGGGTTTCACGCGGGCGAAGCCGTGGGCAGCAGCTAGTAAACAATGATTAATGTTGGAAGAAACAAGATGTGAGTCGCGAATGCAGAAAAAAATTAAATGAGAGATCCGTTGGTTCTGTGTTATCAATATCTGAGAAGAAGAAATAAAGAAATAAACTCTATTTATTCTTCCCCAAACAACACAAAAGTTAAACAAAAATAATAATAAACATTAAACAGATACACTAGCACATAGTTACAAAGCGAAACGAAAAACAGACAAACTAAGTACGTCATGTTTCGTTGCGTGGGGTCAAGATTTGGAGCAAGTATCACTTACCAATATTGTGTCCGATCATATGCGCCATGGTTCCGGCCAGCAGGTGGGGCTCATACGTGTTGGTGTCCACGGAAATGCCCACAGACTTCGGAGTGCATAGCGTGTCGGGGACCGATATTCCCGATTCTCCGCCGGGAAACGATAGGCCTCTGAAACAATATAATAAATGTCGTTTTACCCGCAATCAATAAATCAATAATGCTGGACATTTTTCACACGGCATCATGTAGCCTCAAAGTAAGCAATTTTTTGTTGTAAATACATACATTATTAATAATATATAGAAAACACCCAGATCCGAGACAAATATTTGCAGTCAAATAAACTATTTTCATTATTTAAAACACATGGTAGAAGCGCCATCTATAGTTTTTCTTCTTGTCAACTGTGTGCTAGGTGTCAGACGTATAAAACTTCCTATAAATTTTATTTGTTAAATCCTTTATCATATTTGTTTGTATTCAAATCTACAAAACCCAATTCCCAATAGCCTTCGCTTATTGCGCCACAGAGGTCGTCAAACCTCAATGTAAGGAGCCCGTATATGTGTTTGCTGCAAGAAGTTGTTTGTTTGTCTGTTACCATTCCTCCGAGACGACTTGCTGTTGCCGTTGCCGTTGCCGACTTCCAGAATGGTTTAGGACAGGGTTTATCGTAAAAGTCTCTAGGTGTAAAAAGCTAAAAGTCCTGTCTGTAACCTACCATTGGGTTAAGAGGTTGTATGTCTATAACCTAGTAGGTTATAGTAGCTTTCTCTCCGAAAAAGCTTAACTGACTGTAAATGATTAATAAAATATTTATTTTCCCATACAAAGGTGCCTAAGAGTATAGATCCTTAAACTAACTGTGGTGAAAATTATTAAAAACCTGTTTTATAAGAGACTGGTACCTGTGATGGGTTTTAAAATACCATTTACTGTAATTATAGGTCAGTGCTTCCACTCCGCGGATTTTCCTTTCAATATTAAGGGACAGAGAAATGCCTCAGAAATACATTGGTAGAAGTGATGACAAAAAAATATATTGGTAACTTGTAAGCAGTAAGTAAACGGATTGTAAAACAGTTATTTTCAGTAATTTTTAATGACTTGAGGATATTTCTTAGATGCGTTTTATTGCTTCAAGATACTATATAAAATATATAATGCAATATATAATGGCATAAAACTTGGTGTTTTTTTTATATTGTAGAAATTAACTTGTTGTGGATGTGGCCCGAAAGTTTGTAAATGTAAAGCAGTGAATAGGGAGAAAGCCTGAGGTTTCCACCCACATACATTTTATTTCATTTGGTACATAATTCGATACAGGAAAATGAAACATATAAATAATGAACGTGTTCTGTGTGGTGCTTTATTTTTTCGCGTTTCCCATTAGTTATGCGCTGCGTTCCCAACACAATATGCTCCACAAAGACAAAATAAAGTACACCGTTTTTGATAAACAGTTCATTTAGAGAGCATTTTTCTCCAGAACTGAAAATATGAATGTTTCATGGAATTTATTTGAATTAGTGGACTAGCCGAAAGCGTATGTTGCAGGCTTTGTTTCTTAGTAGATAGATATAATTTGACTGTACGTATTGAATGTAATATATTTTAGGTTTCTTGCAAAATGCCAAAAATTTAATCCTCTTTATTATGGTATATGTAATATGGTCCTGTGCCGAAATATGCGGAAGCATTGAAACCCACAAATGGTAAATATCACGTTTTTTGGAAAAGTTCTGTTTCATAACCATAGTAGTGTCAAAAGCTAAAATGATTTATTCAGTTTTAGGTATGTAGTTGAAGATTTAATTATTGTACGAAAATACGAAAAATTCTGAAAAAATAATTATGTATAGAAGTGACTTTTTAAAACAATTAGTCGACGCGTTAGTCAAAAAAATTATAATATCTACCCTCAGCAGAGACATTAATTTGTCGACATTAAGAGATTAAAACCATATGCGGGGCCGGCGCGACCTTTGCTAATGTTTGGTGTTAAATACTGTTTTAGTCCTTGATGTAAGTTCAATTATTTTTAATGTATTTTTTATAGGCGCGATACTCTACTATGATCAATAAAGCTCTAAAAAACTTGCGATCAGGATCAAAACTTAACATAATAATGTATATTTTATTTTGATGTTTTATAGAAAAATATATAATGAATTGTTTCTGTGTTGTCAAAATAAACTAAATTTTGAATAATAATATAAAAAAATCGATTTTAATCACATTTTATGGAAACGCAAGTTAAGAAGAAAGTTAAAATATTTTAACTTTCAAAATGATTTTTTATGTCTGCGTTTTTAACTAATTACTTTAAAAAAATTGTATAGTTCTTTAGTGGAAAACCTCTTCTATTTCTTTAAGCCGTTGTCTTCAAGTACACGGCACTGTTTCATGATCCAATAGGAGGTTTAAGTGGAACTGGAGTAAATAGGAAGAAAGCTTTTTTGGCTCAGCAAGCAATGAGTTGCGAAACGTGAAAAGCGGGCCTATTGATAAAAAAATACTTTCCTTGAGAGCTTTTCAGTTAAATTGGGAAATACGCAATGTTTCTTTACTTTGAAAAAGCTAATACGTTTTCGGTCATTTCTTTCAAGTGGCGTTCATATTATTCCGCGGTCTAATAGAGTAGAACTTTTTTATAATATTTTATCTAGTTATGGAATAGACCGAGATTCAAAGTCAAAGTCAATAGGTTTTTATTCATTGAAATCACAAGGATCATATAGAAACGTCAACTTAAAAACTATACGTGAATTTAAAATGTTAAAGTGAATTTACACCGGTTCCTCGCGCGCGATCAAGCCTAGAAGAATCAGGCAACAAACTCTGCTTGGTTAGTTTTTTGATGAACCTTCATTCAGCTTTAGTCTGGTGCCAATCGAACGTAAAAAACTAGAATCATTTATAGAAAAAAGTACTAGTCAGAGAATTAAATAAAGTCTAAAAAGTATCAACCTAAGTTTTTTATGACAACACACCATACGCTTTATAATAGTAATGCTTAACCTATTCTTAAGAAATATGATACCACAGATATACAATTTCACAATTAAGCTAACGAGGGAGCGGAGCGACGAAATCGGACCATGCAGTTTTATCGTCAATAATTCAAACCTTTTGTAGCGGTAGGTATATGTATGTTTGTGTAGTAATGTGCAGGGTTGGCAATTTTTTTTTTATTATTTGGTTCACAACTTGAAATGTACACAATATTCATAACAGGGCACACTAATTAATAAAATTGTCGGTGTAATTTCTAAAACTAGTGAACACAGCATGCAAATCTTATTATGTAATCTTATAACATACATAACATATGATAGATAGATAGATATTTATATTCAACACATACGATACAGCACAGACAAGTACAAATGAAAAGAAAGACAAACAATTAAAAAAACACATTAAATTACAGAAGAGTGAGTGAATATACGTGGGTGCTAACCAGTGCTAACGTAATATTTGCGCATATTCTTTTTTATATACTTAATATAATATCCTATTAATATTATAAATGCGAAAGTTTCGATGTTTGTTGAATAAACTCTGTACCGATTTTAATAAAAGCAACAGGTATAGTACCTGGCCATGAATAACACATAAGCTACTTATTAACCGGGGACCACGAGAGCGAAGCCATGGATAGAGGCTAGTATTTCAATAGAATTTAGACGTAATCCTTGAAAATCAAGCATTTTAGAGTCATATTAGCTCAGGATTATAAAGTAAAAAATTAGAAAGAAAAACGGCAATATTCTGTTCAAAGAATGCGCGAGTAAGAAATAAGCTAAACTTACAAAAAGCATTTAAAAGCTGCAGTTTATAAACTATTATTTAGTTCTCAGTTTGTTACTGAAGCTATTTGCAAACAACCTTTTTAAAACAGAGAAGTAGATGAAGTACATGAAGTAGATGCACGGCGCGACGCGGAAGGAGAAAGTCGCAACCACTCACCCTGATGAAGACTCTCGGAATGAGTCGAAACTTAGTCGGTGCCTTCACCGATAGTGCAGTACGTGAAAATTCCCGTTTTTACAATATGAATAGTCAAGTTCACGATAGTTTTTGGAATAAAATTGCTAACCTCTACGGGGAGGTATGGCTTAAAAAAGTTAAACGGTTCGCGAGTCTTAGAACAAAACGTAACAAACTCGAGTGCGGCTTAAGTTATACGGTTAAGTGCAGTGAAGCAGGTGTAGTGCCAAAGTACATGCGTGTTAAGCCGGTTAAGTGCATTCGGGACTACCAAAAAGTCTTTGACGATTTTAATAACAAATTGTGTTCGCGGGTAATTCGAGAATATTACCGGAAAATTGCGTTTGTATCAGAGGAATTGTATGACCTACACCAACAAGTGTCTGGAGTATTAAGACCGGATCTATGGGATACACTGGATGCAATGTCAGCCAACAGGGCAGAGTTAGTGAGAATCAGGATAACAAATACCCATAACTCCAAATTTGAGCGTCTGACAAACAAAAACAAGCAACCAGTCGTGGCAAATTGTCCCATTAATGATGACAAAACGGTGATTAATTTATCAACTCTAGTGGTGTCAGATGATGTAAAAATGGTATTATCAAAAGGTCTTAATTTTGCACCCACCCCGCATAAGGTACCAGTTGAAGCGATCATTTCTAGCGTCGAGGAAACCATCTCGCGAAACAAAATTCCTGCGCACGACGCTGAGTGCTTACGACAAGATGTTGCGTCTATG
Organism: Perizoma flavofasciatum; assembly: GCA_958496245.1. Classification (NCBI taxonomy): domain Eukaryota; kingdom Metazoa; phylum Arthropoda; class Insecta; order Lepidoptera; family Geometridae; genus Perizoma; species Perizoma flavofasciatum. Next base: position 1,292,480 of record OY292425.1, on the reverse strand, counting down.
GTGCGGAAAGCCAAGTTACCTAAACCCAATATCACAAAGCCCGAATGGAAAGCCCTGAAGAGTTTGCGGGATAATCAGGACGTACTGGTGCTCCCAGCAGATAAAGGGAATGCAACTGTTATTGTGGATACAACGGCGTATGAGCAAAAAATGCTGGAATTACTGGACGACGCCACAACTTATAAACGAGCCACCTACAATCCCACAGCTAGAGTAACTAAAAAGTTGAAGGAGTTACTTCAAGCAACTTCTGACGACTTGTATGAGCGATTACGACCCATGAATCCCACTTCTCCAAAGATCTATGGCCTTCCTAAAATTCATAAACCCAATTGGCCTCTTCGCCCCATAGTAAGCCAGATAGACTCACCAACGTACAAAACAGCGCGCTTTATGGCGAATGTACTGCTTCCATTCACAGGAAAAACGGATAGCTACGTGAAAGACTCCACCCACTTCACACAACTGTTGGATGGAATAGTAATACAGGAAGATGAATGTATGGTGAGTTTCGACGTAACTTCTCTGTTCACCAATGTACCGATAGCGGACACCATAACTATAATTCAGGAATTATTGCTACCTACTTCAATACCTATCGAGTACATGAAGGTGATTGAGTTTCTTTTGTCTAGTGGCTATTTTATGTGGCGGGGTGATTATTTTCTGCAAATGGAGGGTGTAGCGATGGGGTCTCCTATAGCTCCGGTAGTCGCAAACATTTTTATGGAGTGGTTTGAGTCCACAACGCTGGAAAATGTACCTTTTAAGCCAAGACACTGGTGGCGGTATGTAGACGACGTGTTTGCCATAATACATAAAGATAACATCACACCGTTACTTACACATTTGAACACCAGACACCCTAAAATCAGTTTCACTGTGGAGCGTGAACAAAACAAAACTCTGCCTTTTCTAGATGTGTTGGTCAAGCGAGAAACTTCAGGACGCTTCTCACATTCGATATACCGCAAACCAACACATACAGACAGATACCTTAGAGCTGACTCTCACCACCATCCAGCACACCTCGCCTCTGTACCACGCACTCTAATAAATAGAGCTCTTAGGTTGTGTGACCCACAATACGTGGATGCTGAACTGTCACATGTGAAAGAGGTGTTAGAGAGAAACGGCTATGGTTGGAGACAAAGTTTTCGGATCGCAAACACGTCTATGAGGTCACGCAAGGCATCGGTAGAGAGAGCTGTAGCATACTTACCATTTGTTAAGGGAATAACAGATAAAATCGGGCACGTCTTACGTCGAAAGTACAGTATAAAAACGATATTCCGACCCCTGACACAATTGAGACAATTGCTACGTTCTCCCAAGGATAGAGACCCATTAGGTGTCCCCGGTGTCTACAAGATTCCTTGTGACTGCGGTAAATGCTACATCGGCGAGACAAAACGCAACATTTCTACAAGGCTCACCGAACACATACGCGCTGTGAAGAACTTAGATATCAACAGTTCCGCCATAGCAGAGCATTCGCTGGTCACTGGTACGACGCACTATATCCGTTTTGATAAAGCCCGGGTCTTGGCAAGAGAAAAGTTTTTCGTTCCTCGCAAGATCCGCGAAGCTATCGAGATAGGTCGTCTACCGAACTTTAACAGAGACCGTGGATGGGCTTTACCCCCCGCCTGGAAGTCATGTCTGTATGGACTGCATGATAACGGGGGAGTCGAATCTGACAGTGCCACAGTGAGCGTAGCCTGTCTGGCTCCTCCAGGAATAGGTTATTGCATTGACGTGAGCAGTAGCGTAGACGATGTAGCACCCCTACCACCAGTAGTTACTACAACGCTACGAACACAATCGCCCCCTCCACTCGCGCGCCTTTATAACCGCGCACAACGTGCGGCAGCGCGTAGTGCACGGCGCGACGCGGAAGGAGAAAGTCGCAACCACTCACCCTGATGAAGACTCTCGGAATGAGTCGAAAATTAGTCGGTGCCTTCACCGATAGTGCAGTACGTGAAAATTCCCGTTTTTACAATATGAATAGATGCCTTGCTATGCGTTTTATCATCGTATCATATCATAAAAACAAATCAGTCCAGATTATTTTAAGATAAACGGGTTTCAAAACTCTCCCTGATAAAATATGCGCAATGTGTCTTTGAAAAGTATATCAAAATCTAACAAGAACCCTCCAAAAAACCTGACAATCGATCTATCCGAGCTCATAATCTATTGATCGAGGCTCGGTTTGGAACAAACTCGGTAACAAGCTGCAATAAAGCCGGAACCCCAGTTATTGCAAAGATCGCAACTTTGACTCGATACCGACGAGTATCGATTACAGGATATCCGAGATTATACTCGCATTAGTTTGCTTGATGGATAATCATTCAGAACTTTGCACGATGTCGTTACGAGAGCGATGAATCATAAAATGCTTAACGTTAAATGTTTTTTTCTTGATTTTTTTTTGTTTTTGGTATGTGAATTGGATTCCTACACACGGAAAAAAGTCAAAGTCAATTTTCAAACGTTTGTTTCTTATTGGTTACATCAAGAATGGACTCAATATGATCCATATAATTATGCGTTAAATAAATCCAAAGGAAATCAAATATTAAATCTGGATGTTCTACTAACCTTATCAATAGATTAGTTTGCTAAATTAAAAATATAAAGCTATGCATCTTTTCACAAAATAAAAAAGATAAGTACTCAATAAAGCACTTAGATAATTTATACGATAAAAACGACTTTCTCACGTGGTCACGTAATTTGCTCACTCGAGATGACACTATTTCGAATTCAAAGTAAAATAGCCCACACAAATGTTTCGGCTAGTCGTGATTCCATAACTTGCTGATGTTTTTAAAAATAACAATTCCTAAGGAATACAATTTTTATGGGACCACCTCAGGATCATTCTCTATACAACAAAAATACATCAAAATCGGTTCACAATTGGCGAATGTAACAAGTAACAAACACACACGACAGAAAAAAAACGTTATTTATCCTTTTTTTGAAGTCGTTTAAATAATATGATATGACTTTACTAATTTGTATTTGGCTAAGATAATTTAGACGAGGTCGATAATTATTAACAACTGCTACCAATAAAATTTGTTTCATCTACCTTTATGCTTTTACACACCGGTTACATAAACAGAACTAGGAAACGTTAGAAATTGAATAAAATTCTCGTATTTGCAGACGAAGCGCCTTCGGCAAAAGGGTTGCCCTTTTATTTAATTTGTCTGCTAAAGGTTCTTGCATTATACTGTTTTGATTAAATTGCGCTGAAGCAAGACTAACTATAAAAACCGTGAAGTATTAACTTATAGTTAAATACCTATGGCCAAATAATACTATTACTATAAATTTTAAAATTGTATAGTTTGTTAGTTTGCTCCACTCAAGCTTAGTCAACAAAATAATTTTAATAATTTTCTCTTAGTAATTTTAATATAGACCTTGTGGTATTACTAATATTTGAATTGACTTTTACTTGTTGAAGTTTCGCAAGTATGTTGCCATTCTTTATTACAGCCTCTCGAAATAATAAATTGCTAAACTTTCCCGTAAGCAAGCACAAACAGCGGGTCATATTACGCATCACAAAGTTTGACAGCGCAGGCCTGATTTCCACTTACAAAACCAATGCATATTTTTTTTCTGAAGGAGTTGAGTCAGCTTCGATCACAAACGCCACGGTGAATATAGGAAACACTTCATGAGCATTATCATCTAACTAACCTAGAAACCTAGTATATTTATCTAATAAATCGTCAGTGTGCAAATATTTTTATTGACTATGCACTACCGTCCTTTATAAGTAACTTCAATTATTGATTCATTCAATTATTGTACACTTTAAAAGAATAATATAATAAAATCTCATTCTTAAGAATGCACAATGTTATGTTTTTCCCATTACAGCGATTAGAGCCCATAAGACCGCCCATATTACTCCCGCGATTAGCTTGTAGTTTGCTCTGTTTGAATTGATTACCAACATCTAAATTCTATATTAATTAATTTCTTTATTATTGGTATTCTATATTCTATTCTTTTCTATTTAACATAATATGTGGTGTTAAAATAAAGAGTTATCTATCTATATAATTCTAGCTTGGTTTTTTACAAAACGGTATATTTTTATCTTGACGCTTGACGCTAGACAAACCGCTCTTTAACTACCAAAATCGTACCAACCACTACCATAGAATAAAACAAGAAATATCACATAACATTATGCTTTATAAAATCAAGATCATTTCGCAATAAGGTGAGATTTGCATTTTGGTAGCGTCAATTTGGCATCAATCATTCAATACATCACTGGAATCACACGAAGGACGAAGGTCACATGAATCGAACACGTCTACTCGGGATTCAGCAGATGCCGTTGTGAATTATGACGAGATTGAAGGGAGCGATTATCTCAACTCGAAACTTCCAATTTGTGAAATTATCGACGATAAACGACAGATGTGTCGCGGAATGTGTTTGGTTGCAGATGGTGGACTTATGAAGAAGCTCAGAAACTGAATGAATTTATTTTTAGCTGAAAGTATAGGTATGAAAAGAAAAACATTTATTAGGCACACCATAAAACAATAACATGTGCAAGTTAAAGATGGTCTGAAAGTTAATAAAAAAATAACAAATATTAATGAAAAATAAATATCAACAAATATCAGCCTACTTGTAACGTACAACTGAAACAGAAATGCCCCCACACACCTTGCTGGGGGGCTAGACAAAAACCTCACGCTTACTTTTCCTTTCACGCTTACGCAATTTATTCAAGGTAAAACTTGGCAGCTGTCACGTGACATTTCCACAGCTAATGTCATTCCCATACAATTCAATCTTTCCGCAGGCGTTAACGTCAACAGAAAGTGGTATTTGTCTAGACCCCTGATCTATCTATCTAGACGGTTCAATGTTACGCCAAAAAGGTGTCAGCTACCTACTTATCGCTGGTATTCTTATTAAAACTGAAATAAACCAATATTGTTGCTGAAATCGTTTAAATATCACGAAATAGCGCCCTGTACATTTTTGTACAGGGCAACTAGTTTGATCTAAACTCCATCTAAACTGTGCTAACTAATGCATTTCTATCGAAAGCTCTCTCAAAGCGTGTTCCGTTCGTCGTTCGAATAACCAAATATTTCTTGTACAGAAAGCGCTGCGCAGACGATAAAAGCAGGATTTAATTTGTATCCGAGGTTAAGATACAAGCTGTTTAGTGTCCCGGTCCCGACGATTCCCAGTTTCATAGTGAAAGGGTAGTATAAACAGATTTCAGGAACCGAGCTTTCTCGTAAAATATTTGTATGGAGTAAATGCGACTGGATGAATTCTGAATAAGTGCCCGAGAAACTCTTCAGGGTGGGTATATTTTAAGGCAGTAAACTGATAATACAATTTGCTTATTATGAAGTTATTATGAAAACTTGTGTGGTTTTATAATATTTTTATGGTATAATGAAAGTAGGTATAGAAATGAGTATAAAGTTCTGTACATTTTGAAACGAAATTGAGAAAATCAAATAAAAACACAAGTAATTTCTTAATTGCTCCTTACAAATAAATAGAAACAGTTAACTTTGCAAAACTGACTTGTGCAACTTATTGCAAAACAATCATTTTTGACCTTTTCTATAAAAACATGAAAATGTTGAATGTTGTCGTAGTTGTTATTGTTGATTTTATAAAAAAAAGTAAAAAAGTATATAACATTTTTTTTTTATGTAGCATCATCATCAACAACCTATAGAAGCCTATTTTCATCAGAGAAGTATATTTTAATATACCATAATTCTTTGGAAACATGGTAAATGAAAAAAAATCTATACTAGAGACTTTAGTTTTAGTTTATTACAGATAGAATAATTGTATCGGAACTCTAACAAATGTAAAACTATACGGATAAAAAAAAATATTAAGGGATTGACATTGTAGAGGTACAAACTATTACTGTTTTCGTAACAAAAGGAACCGCCAAGTGCGATATGTCCTACTGAAAAACGTCTCTGACTTATGGTAGAGGAGAAATCAGCGGAAAAACAATATAAAAAAAGTTTTCAAGCCCTTAATACGAGGTCGACCCAGGCAAAGGTGGTGCGATGAACTGGACATTTTTTTGGTATCCTGGCTCATACTTTCAGAAGACCGCGAAGAGAGACAAAATATAAGGGAGACTTGCCATGCAGTGGCATTAGATAGACTAATTACTACTCATGTATTTTGTGATTGTGTGTTTATAATTTCCTAACATACCTAGGTACCTACATATAAAATATCGCCTCAGGGACTGTAGGTACTTCTGTGAGCGGTTAGGTTAAAATGTTTAAGTCGCCCCAAACTAAGCAGAGATTGTATTATTCATATTCATATTCATATTCATTTATTGCCTTCATGTACATATTCATAGGTCTTAAAATTACATAGAAATAGGTAGGTACATGTAGATTAGGTTAGATAGATTAGTTCCTAATACTTACGTAAGCAACAGCGTGGTTATCTTTCTTGACATTAAAAAAACCGTCCAAGTGCGAAATATCTTGTTGAAAAACATCTCTGACATATCCTCTAAGGATAAAACAGAAACAAAATCCTAGTTTTTAACACTTACGTGAGCAACTGCGTGGTATCTTTCTCGACGTTGAACAGTTTCCTCGCTGTGTAGTCGCTGAACTTGTGTATCGCTCTCGTGATGTCCTGCTTGCGGTCGATGTCCGCCTGGTTCGCACTCTGCCACGACTCGATGTACACCAGCGACACTCGCGTGTTTAGCGTGCGGAAGTACTACAAGAGAAGGCAATATTAATTTGTGTATAGGTACAGCTAGCAAAACCAATAAAATAGGACCAAAAAAAAAAACAAGCTCGTAACTATATTTCGTCATGAGAGACATAATGAGATACATACTCAGTGAGCAGATGTTTGAGGATACCAAGTAGGGTAGTCAGAGGCATGCCCGAACATTACAATTTGGTGGATACTCGCGTTTTTGCAAGTGGTAAGCATTCCGCGTGACAGGTTGCAAGCCTATCGCCGCTTATTGGAACACTAGCTTATCGCACATGCTTTCGAATTTCTGGTTCTAGGGCTGCCGGTTTCCTTACGATGTTTTCCTTCACCGAGTTAAGGCGCATATTCATTTCGAATGCAAAAATGCATTGGTACACGACCGGGTTCGAACATACGACCTCCGGATCGGGTGAAGAGGTACCGCCCACCAGGCAAGCACTACTTTTACTACCAAAATCTGGAACACAGCAATGCAATTATTACTGCAATTCAAAGCTTTTTATGTGACTTTCAAATAATATTTTGCCGTACATTTTCCGCAAATACACCTAATTTGCAAAGCTTCGGATAATACCGAGTATAGCGCGCACACCCAATTTCTGCCGTAACGAACTTACATCGCCGCTCCAATATATACCTAGTAAAGTTGCATCATAATCGGGTATCATATCGTATTTTCGAGATTTAACGAAACCACCGAAAGCGGGTGAATATATTTATGAAAACTGGCCACTTTGAAAATGTTTTTGCATCGACATTAGGAAAATGATGAAAAAATATACATGTTCACGATTGTATGCCCTTTAAAATACAATAGTATACTCAATACTCAATACTCAATACTCAATATTCAATACATTTATTGCTTTCACATGGAAGGTACATAGATGGTGTTTATAGGTAGGTATCTCACATGAACCCTGTCTAAGGATATAGCAACAGATAGGTAGGCAGGCCGAGGTTTTGCGTAAACAAACTAATTATTAATATCTACAGTAAATAAAGTTAAGTCTCTCAAATGAACTTTGTATTAGGGTACGGCGGCAGACCGAGGTTTTATTTTCATTGTAGGTAGTCAAAGTAGGTACTTTAGGAGATGGTGCATTATTTTGTTAGTTTTACATACAAACCATACTCAGTGCGTAGATCTTTGAGGGTACCAAGTAGGGGGTAATTAGAGGCACGTGTAACTATTACATTTGGCACATGCCAATATAATATTGCAAGTAGGGCACAAAACGACCTTTGTGGCGCATTGAGCGAAGGTCCGCCTGAGACGCAGAAGGTTGCGGGTTCAATTCACGTCGCGGGACAAATGTTTGTATTATCTGCAAATATTTGTCTCGTGTCTGGGTGTTTTCATGGAGTAGTATATCAATCATGGAGTTCCGATAACACAAGCTCTGCTTACTTTGGGGCAAGATGATGCTGTGTGAAAAATGTCCAGCTTTATTTATTTAACTATTAAATGATTTGTAAGGCACCGTTAAATACTTGCGTGGTTTATTTATAGAACTGATAACAGAATGACACTTAAAATATCCACACATTATGATACGTGATATTATTCGCCAAACTTATAACCAACTATATTACTGCCGACAATAAAATAACTCAGAAAACAGTTTGTTTATAACGTTGATAGTACTTCGGTCCGAGTGTCATCCCTCGTTATTACGTGAGTGTAATTTCCGCTTTTTATCGGCCCCGCACAAGCTGTCGGCCGGCCATAGAATTGAGGGCACAATAAGGCTGAAGTAAATTGTTGCGACAATGACGGTAGCCCGCAATTTCGTCTGCCTACATTTTGGTTTGATATCAGTAGTATAAGATAAGGATGAGCTCGCCATTACAGATCTATGGTGATACTGATAAAGACTTCAGAACCCTGCTCTAATCAGTCAGTTTGACTTTTCATTCAAACAGTTTAATGTTTTACTCTTCCATCTGGTAGTAATCTGGATCAGTTGAGCTGTCTATAGATCGTTTGCAACAGACTTTAGAGGGCTCAACTACATATTTTATACTTTTTTAAATTCTTGTGATTCCCGTAAGTGTGGGTAAACACATTGAAAAAATAATAATAATTGAACAAGCATAGCGACACCTCTAGTTAATTGTATTAAATGTAACTTAAGTCATTGAACAGGCTTGGATAACTCCAAAGTTGCTACTGTAGATGAAGCCGCTTCAATCCGTTACATCCCAAGAATTTCGACCAGGCTGATAACGATCCCGAATTTCGACCAGGCTGATAACGATCCCGAATTTCGACCAGGCTGATAACGAACCCGAATTTCGACCAGGCTGATAACGATCCCGAAGTTCGACCAGGCTGATAACGATCCCGAATTTGGACCAGGCTAGTAACGATCCCGTATTTCGACCAGGCTGATAACGATCCCGAATTTCGACCAGGCTGATAACGATCCCGAATTTCGACCAGGCTGATAACGATCCCGAATTTCGACCAGGCTGATAACGATCCCGAAATTCGAACAGAATTATAACGATCGCGAATTTCGACCAGGCTGATAACATCCCGCATTTCGCGAGTTCAACCCCCTCCGAGGTTAAGTATTCGGGATATTATGAAAAGTATTGTCATATTTTGTTTACAACTTACACACTTAAAAAACAAAGCAAACACGCACACAAATTTATACTTAATGCGTAGATCTTTGAGGATACCATGAAGGGGTAGATAGAGGTCACTTCTAAACATTAAGTTTGGTACATGCCCGCGTTTTGCAAGCTGACAGGTCGTATAATAGGATATACTTACAAGATCCGCAATATTGGCCACTTGTATAGCATCATGGACGACTTCGGCTCTTGTGCTCCCATTCCTCCTGTCAAACATAGCTTTGTCAATCACCAATGCTGTCTCTATGTACTTCGTGGTCTCTCTGACGTCACGCCTCCTTCGGTTCAGCGCCCGCAGACTGCTGTCTTGCCACCATTGCCAGCCTTCCTCGTTTTTTGCATGATTTGCGTTTGAGTTCCTGGGAAATATGGAGAATTGTGTGTTTAGAAAGGTAAATAAATAAAAAGCTTGTAGAGTTCCCGTCTCACGACCGTCGAGCGTGGTTGCGGATGGCATTTTGAGGAAAGACCTATAGATGGTCAACGAAACGTCAGCAGGAGAATGGTAAAGTACATCTTAATAATATCCTAAAATAAAAAAAAGTTTTTATTATTCCTTAATAAATTGCGAGTACCTAAACACTTCTTAATTAAGGAACCCTTGGTGGGTATTATAGGCCTCCTCCAATCCGTATAGAAAGACCAATAAGATTGTAAAAAAAAATATCTTGCAGATTTATATTTCGGACGGGATAATCACAAAATAATAATGTTTTTTAACAAACAAATTCACGACTGTAATCCTCGTGATGGCGATCTTCAGATCAATACTCAGTATGCAGATCTGTAAGGATATCAAGTAGAGGTAGTCAGAGATACGTCCAAACATAATGTTTGGCACAAGACCGCGTTTTCGCATAGCATTCCACGTGTCAGGTTGCAAGCCTGTTGGCGCTTATTGGAACACGCACCAATAGCACATGCCTTAATTTTTTAGGCTTTTATTTCTTTACGATATTTTCCTTCACCGTGTTAATTGCACATAAAATTAAAAACTCATTATTGCACATCTGGGTTCGAACTCATCATCTTCAGATCGAAAGTCGGGGAACAGCCCACTAAGCTAACACGATTGCACTGTTTGTGCAGGGATTTTGACCTCAATGGCGCTGTGGGTGAAGGCCTATAGATTGCGGGTTCGATCCTCGCCGCGGGACAAATGTTTGTACATATAAATTTTTGTCTTGGATCTGGGTGTTTTCTATGTATAATATGTACCTATGTTTTTACAATATATATACTATTTATTATAAATAGAATATCAGTCATTTTATACATCCCATAACACAAGCTCTGCTTAGTTTGGGGTTGGATGATGCTATGCGAAAATGTCCAGCATTAATATTATTATATTACTAGCTGCGCCCTGCGGTTTCACCCGCGTAAGTTTCGATTCCGTGGGAATATCGGGATAAAAAGTAATAGCTATAGATAACAGCTATGTACCTATCAAGTTTCATCGCAATCTGTTCATTAGTTTTTGCGTGAAGGAGTAACAAACATATTATGTACATACTAACTCATGCGTCTGAGCCGCGCGGGTACCTTACTCATAGACGTAACCCCTCCCGCTCCTCGGCAACGACCGCTCTATAGAGCAGAGAACGTCGTGGCGGTGGTTCTCGTGTTGCAATTTTATACTCGTGATAACTTTGAAATTAAATGTCCGATTCGAATGAATTAAAAAGTATTTTACTGCTACATAAATACCCTTAATGATAAAACTATTTATTTGAAAAACAATTAATACTACGATACGAATGTAACCAACTTTTGTTTCTACCGTCGAATCATTATAAAATTTTTGGATATAAAAGCTGCTATTGTGACTTAACTATGATAGTTAGATAAATGCTCTTTTTTGTAGGTAATAATGAATACTTTAATCATGTAGAACATCATTTTTATGTATCAGTAATAGTTTTCTCAGCGCACGCCAAATAATGAATTTTATAGGCTAAATTTTGCTACTTTGGGTTACATTATTGCAATTTTCTTAAGGATCTCTATTTTTTTCGAAAATAAATTATAGCCTATGTTACTTCCTGATAATTTAGCTATCTTTTGGCGAAAAAATGGTTAAAATCGGTCCAGTAGTTTCGGAGCCTATACGGTACAAACAAACAAAAAAATCTTTCCTCTTTATAATATTAGTATATATGTACTATAGCTCCTACTCACTGAAGTAACAAGTAAAGAAGTAACTGATTGACCATATTAAATATAATTTATCTTTCTGCACCGATAAACCATTTTACGAAGCCTCTATAAATAATATAAGGTAACTAAATCAGAGAATCCTTACCGCATCATTAAATTAGAAAAAAAATCCTATCTCAAAAGCTTATACTTTAAGCGGAAGATACCATTTATAATGTAACAAAAAACCGTTTAAAACCTATTAAGGTCGAGTCCCTTCCTCCTTTAATTCAAAGATGGTTTCTAATCAAGTTTATCTTGAGAGCATCATTCAAGGCCATTATCGGTAACCAAGCTTCCTCGGGCATCGCTTCCGGGAACTTCCCACTGCTGGTATAAATAGAAATTATCTGATTATATCGCGGGCTAATGTGGAGAGCTGCTTTTGAGGACATGGTATATGAGCATTAGGAGTACAACTTCTGTACTGATATACAAGTAGATAGATAGATAGAAAATACTTTATTGTACACAAAATAACATATCAGCTTAGTTAAGTTCTATCAACTTTAACAATGTTGTACGATGGGCGGTCTTATCGCTAAATAGCGAACTCTACCAGACAACCTTTGAATGAAACGGACTGTATGAAAGTTTAAAGGGGGTTTAATTGGTGTACTTACCACATATTATGAATATATTATAATACACATAATTTATTATATACAATATACCTACATATTTACATATTATATACGTCATAACTTTTGTATGATCCAAAACATAGATAAACCAGAAACAGGCAACAGTTAGTGACTCGAGGACAAGTAGTGTTCCTTGACCAAAGATTTAAAAAATATTAGACATTCTTATTAGACATTAATTACATTTATTAAATTACTAACTTCAACTCACGGCTTCGCCCGCTAGGTACTTGGATAAAAAGTAGCCTGTGTGTTATTCTGATGTATAAGCTATATTACTGTAAAGTTTTATCAAAATCCATTTAGTAGTTTTTGCATGAAAGAGTAAGAAACATCCATCCTCATTAACTTTCCTAACGTAAGTAAAGTAGGATAAACAAAGGATAAGCAATGTATAAAAATATTGTAATCAGCGGCAGGTATTGATAAAAATAAAATAAAAAAGATCCCAACAATAAATCAGTACAAATAAAATTGAGAATTGCGTTGGTTTGTTTTATAAGCTTACCTATCAATACCTGCCCTACGGATATTTATAATCCCGTTCGGAAATTACGCCGGGAAAATAAAAACCTATCCCAGCGGACAGCCAGCCAATCCGCTTAGAAGATTCCGTAAGATTTTCACTTCTTTAGATGCTTCAGAGACCAGAAATAACATTTGAATTAAAAACGGCCAAAAACGATTATTCGTGGGGTAATATGAATGCTGTCTCGTTTCGCATGAATATACAATTTGGTAGCCCGGGAGCCAGTGAACATTTTCATACGTCTGAGATTTTGTAACTTTTCTGCATTTGGTTCTTAGAAATTAGAAATAAAGAAAGTGCGGAAATATTTTTTTTAAATAATCTGCACCGTCTACAGGCATCTGTAGCGCAGTGGGCAAAGGCCCGCCTGTGACGCAGAAGGTTTTGGGTTCGATTCCCGCTGCGACAAATGTTTGTATGATCTGCAAATATTTGTCTCGGGTCTGGGTGATTTCCATGTATAATATGTATGTATATATGTATTTACAAAAAAAATGTATATAAGTAGTATATATCAGTCATGTAGTTCCCATAACACGAGCTCTGCTTACTTTGGGGCTAGATGACACGGTGAGAAAATGTCCAGCATTATTAAAAAAAATAACCAAAACTGGCAAGACCAAGCAAAGATAAAGTCCTTCTAATATTATAAAAACGAATGTATGGGTGTTTGTTGCTGATAATTTTCTTAATGGCTAAATAGATCTGGATTTTGAATAATATCGTGTGTTGTCTTAATTATAATTATTACTCGTTTTCAATCAATGAGTTTACTTTGTTCGATAATTACACTATAACTGAATGAATTATCATAAAAAAGCAAGCAGAGTTCGATACCCGATTTTTCAAGACATAGTCGCGCGCAAGAAATTGGCGAAAATTCTATTAAAAAAAAATAACGTAGTTTATAAGTTGACGTTTTTAATGAAATTGTGATTTCAATGAATAAGAATGACTTTAATTTTGTTTGCAACCTTAAATAACACTTAATAAGTTTTGTCCAGGTACCACGCGGGCGAAGCCAGTAAGCAGTAGCTAGTCTTTTAAATGTTGTATTTTTTTTGTGAGAACGGATGACATTTTTAAATGAAACTATAGGTTCCAGCTTTCATGATACGTTTCTATAGACAATTGAGTTTGGAAAAAGCGGACATAGGTATAACTTAAGCGGCGGAATTAATCCCGTTGGGATTATTTTCGTGCAGAGTAAGGGCAAGATTATTTTCCTGTAGATGATACATATATATAAAACATCTATACACTCCCTGTTTAGATGTTTTGATGATATTTGGAAATTTACTAAACGAAGAGGAAAAAATATTATGGTGGAAATTTCAAAGAAGACATCCTATCCTATCCTATCCTACTAATATTATAAACGCGAAAGTTTGTAAGAAGTGAGGATGGATGTTTGCTACTCTTTCACGCAAAAAGTACTGAACGGATTTTGATGAAACTTTATAGTTATATAGTTTATACATCAAAATAACATATAAGCTACTTTTTATCCGGGTACCACGCGTGGGAAGCTGTGGCAGAAGATAGTATCCTATAATACTTTTACGTGCCTTTTCTTAAATCCTATGTGTCGTGCTGTGAGATCTCTTTTGCACTGCACGTTATTTGAAAATTATCTTGGTGTAGTGCTAGTAATGTTTGGACATGCCTCAAAAATCTACGCACTGAGTATGAACATGAACCTGAGGATGTCCATCACGGGGAATACAGTCATGAGCGTATTTGTTTTTCAGTGCTAGTTTATGAAAATCTGTACAGGTATTTTCAAGACTAAAACAGACTAAAACATTTGAGCTCTATAAATTGCGATCGTACAAAATTTCAAATAAATCCTGCTGTGGTCCTGGCCTTACTGGGTAGAAGCCATCCATCTCGGCTTTAGGTGTGCGTTACTAAAGCAGATTTGTCAAGAGGGAACCGTTATATTTGTCAAGGGTTCCGTGCCGTTATAAATGCCCTGATAAACATTCCTGCGTTTGTTCGCTGTCAAACACAACGTTTAATTGATACCGCGCCATTCCTCTACTGTATACTAAGCCGTTATAGATAGATACATATAAAGCACTTTATTGCACACAAAATAATATTTGAGTTTAGATGTACGATACACTTTGATAATGTTGTAAAATGCACGGTATTATCGCTAAGTAGCGATCTCTATTGGATGGAGAGTATAATTTTGTTTATTTTGTTATTAATTACACCACAATAAAATATTTTGATTAATTCTATTCAAGTATTTTCAATCTTAATACATGCCCCTACATTAACATACACGTAAGAGGAGGACTCTTCTAAACCTATCTCGTATATCGTAAAATATTTTAACCCTCTATTTTACGTAAGGAAAAATCCAACAGAAATATAGCAGTTGGTGTTAAATAAACCCGTTTACTCCGCAAATTAATCTATCCAAATAAACATTGTATCAATTAAAAGCGGTTAAGAATAAACTTAAGGGACGCTCATTAACTTTTCAATATCAAATCACGGCTAAGGTAAACGGCACTTTCTGAAATGTCAATGGCCTCATTAAAATATCCCGAAGAGATATCAAAGTCAAATGAAATGAATGAAAGAGCACCCTTATCTTTGAAGTTAGGTTTTCATTGGTTTCTGGAGGTCGATTTTGTGTCCTGGCCAGAAAAAAGCGCTGGAAAAGAAAATAAGCTCATACAGATCCACAGACATGGCTACC
Organism: Perizoma flavofasciatum; assembly: GCA_958496245.1. Lineage (NCBI taxonomy): Eukaryota > Metazoa > Arthropoda > Insecta > Lepidoptera > Geometridae > Perizoma > Perizoma flavofasciatum. Next base: position 1,276,951 of record OY292425.1, on the reverse strand, counting down.
ATATTTTTGCGCAAAGGCAAATTCAAAGTACTTTTTTTTTATAAAGTTGGAAACAAGCATACAGCCCCCACAGTTAAGCGGTTACCGTCACCTATATGAGCTTACAATACCAGAGGTATCTCGCTCGTTGCCGACCCTGAGACATCAGAGGTCATGTGCCCTTAATTGATAAGTCTCATGTGCCATTTCACTGGCAACCGTACACTTCAAACTGAAATATGGTGGTAGTAATTCCCCAGACGAGCTCTTTCACAAGGAGCTCTACGTTTGTTAAGGCCTTGATTCCAAAATATTTTATACTTATTTTCTATGAAAAGGAATGATGCTCAATGATTGGCCAAAATCAATTTAAAATAAATCGTTTTCGATATTTTGCCGGCATGGTAATAAAATTAGATTGGAAAAGTTTTCCCCGATAAAAGTTGTGGAGGATTTTGACTCGCCGTTATCGATTTTATCACTTTTATAACTAATACTTATATAAAAAAGCTCACTCATTCCAAATATCGTTGCAAAATGTTTGAGGTAGTTATTTTGTTTGTTTTTTTGCCATTATATCCTGGCTCATAGTGGTACAAGCAGTAGGTAAAATTGACGTTTCAAAGTCATCCTTGTGATTAGAATGGATAGATTAATTTTGACTTTGACTTTGATTTGTAAACAAAATGCATGAGTTAGCAATATAATCTTAACTTTAATTGTTTTCTCTCAGTGAGGCCAATTCTGTATTTCGATTTATGACATTTTTCTCCGAGGACAGGTGCAATGTGAATTACTTATTTGAAAGGTTCATTTTGTAAATGGAAATGCCTCCTACAGTTTTCAAAGGTAATTTTTCATATTTATTTAGGAATTTTGTTAAAGTATTACGCCTACCCACGTTTTATTTCCATCAGTCATATTTCACCTTGTCCCGCGGGCGCTGATGTTCCGTTACACGGGGTTTTATACTGGGCTTGTATTCGAGACATACGCCGTGCACTGAGTTTGTATGGCAGCCACGTACACAAAAACGTACAGAATACCCACCGCGGAGATTCACAAACGTGATATTAATTGGGCGACAGAAATTACTAAAAATATTTTTAAGTTATTTTGTAAATTTTGTTACGGTTTCATTATACCTTTCGCAAGACCAAAATACGACCTAGAATATAGGTACCGAGCAAAATCCGCCATTGTATAATGTTCAATAGTGTTTTGCCTCGAAATGAGACCACGCAATTCGTTCGATACTGAAAATGTTTTAAAATTCCGAATGTCATCGGTCGACGAACCGAATCACGCTGTAAATGCATTTTCTGATATTTTCAGTCACAATTTCCGAGAGTATTGATTGTTATAAAACCTCGTTATGAGAGCTTCAATGTGCTGCAGTCTCGTTAGGAGAAGACAAGCCAACGAACTCGTAACGTCGTCCACAGGTGCTACGTGACTAGTTTCTCCTAGAACACAGGTATGGAAGTTCATAATAAGTTTGAAACCACAAACGTCTAGGTAAATACATATTATCCTATGCTAGATATACACACTTATCATTCACAAGGTTATGGTATTTTAAGGGTACCCATGCCTTAAACTAATGACTTACTTAACGCATGGTGTCCCAGCCAGGGATTTAAAAACCGATTCCTGACGGTAACCTTTTGAAACGGTTATCTTTAGTTTCGGCTACCGTTACAAACGGTAACTGAAATAAAACGATATTTACACTTTTCATAACGATTATCTAATGAAATGGTAACCGTAACTAAACACCGAAACAATTCGGTATTTAGTTTCGGTATTTTTTGAAAAGTCCGCCCTCGAAAATTCGAATGTCGCTTGTGGATTGTGTGTACAAGTTAATCTGTGGTGCGTGCGCGGCGCGTGCCCCCGTCTCCCCCCATAGCTCCGGCCGCGGTTTCTCGCGTGAGTTGTGACTTGTATGACGACGGACTGTCGACACTAGTGACACTAGTTAACGGTCAGTCGCCCGCCACATCTCGCTCGTCCATTTGCGTGCACCATCTACTCATCCAACCGACGGCGATTTTTAATCAATATGGTAATTGGTTACGTAGATACCTACTCATATGTACGAGTAGGTAGGTGAAACATAAGGATCTTTGTAAGATCTGCAAATATTTGTCTCAGGTCTGGGTGTTTTTCTATATATAATATGTATTTATTTACAAAAAAAGTATATAAGTAGTATATCAGTCATGTAGTTCCCATAATACAAGCTCTGCTTAGTTTGGGGCTAGATGATGCTGTGTGAAAAATAACCAGCATATTTATTTAAGGCTGATCGGAACATTGTTATGGTTATATAGTGTATGTTGGTAGGTAATTAAATAGGTAGGTAATATATAAACAACCCTCAATCAATAATATTTTTTATTTATATTCTACTAATATTGCGAAATAAATTACCGTAAATGCGAAAGTACGGATGATTAGATGTTTGTTAGTAAGTATCTTTGTAACGGCTGAACGGAAATGGATAGAAAATTTAGAATAAGTATAGTTTGTGACCTAGAATATAAGATTGGCTAGTTTTTACCCGGGTAAAAACTAGCCAATGTATTTATAAAATTACAATAGATCTGGATTTGACCTTATAAGAATAACATTTTTCAATAATCGGTCCAATAACCTATTCCGTAAAGGCGTCAATATAAATTTCAATGACGAGAAAAGTCTTTCAACTGTCACTTGAGTGGCTGGTACGGCCAAGACAACAAATGCTAGTTCTGCAAGATCTTTGCAACTAAAAGTTTTGGCATTCCAATAGGCCAAAACGTCTTCGCTGGCTTTAAGCTTGGGACTACTACTAAATTCAGCCAAAAGTAAGTCTAGGTTAACCCTGACGTCGGTTCCAGACCGCATTCTTTGAGTTTCCTCTAAAATGTTGTCGATGAAGTCGAGATCTTCGATGTAGCTGTTTTGACTTTTAGCTTGAGAAGCGGTGGATCGTGTGTTGCTATTTGAACAGCTACTCGTAGCAATGTCTTCTGTGACTTCATGTTGAATACCGGCCTCAGAAAGATTTGCAATCCGACGATGGGTTTTTTTCAAAATATGTCGTGCCTTGTCTTTTTGCTCTTCCGATAACACGACGTTTATTCGGGGGTCCATAAAAGTTGCGGCCAGGAAGGCGTCGTTCGTCAGTAAGCCTACTTGACGCACTTCCATAGCTGACAAAATTTCTTGGCTTAAAGTAGTGTGTATTCTTCCTATTTTTTCTTTACAGATCATCCAGACTAAAAAGAAATCTCCCATCGTTAACCGCTCGCATTGTAGTCTTCTTGTAGCCTCTTCAGCCGGCTTCAAACTAGCGAGTACCTCCTGTAGTTTGATCCACATTTCTTCAGTCATTATTTCCCGGATTTCAGTACGACTCAGGCATATTTCCTTTAAATTTAGTAAACTCTCCAGCATGTAATAAGTTGATGACCAACGAGTAGTACAGTCTATTACTGGCTTATTCATATAAGCATCTTCATAATTGGCCGGCGTAGCAGTCGCACAGCATGGCGGCACATTTCTATTATGGTCTCGGACTCTTGGTCATTATTAAGACCATCTTTTACTGCAAGTTGCAGGGTATGCGCCGCACATGGCACAGAATGAATTTCCGAATTCTGTGTTAAAAAAGTCAGTTCCGGAATCTGAAAGTGATTGGGACTATCTGTTTCATTTTCTGAATCATCGTCACTGCCGAGAACTGAAACCTCTGTAAGAGATTCATTTAAAAGCCTCGTAGCCCTCAAAAAATTAGAACCATTATCTGTGGTTATCGAAAACACATTCGAAAGATCTATGTGGTAGTCGGACAAGACTTCTAGCAAGGTTTCTTTGATATGTTCTCCAGTTTGTCGGCTAAACATTTCAATGAGTGCCAAATTTCGGATGACGATTTTTCCGCTAACTACGTACTGTGCGTTAACGCCAATAAATTGCCGATCAGCACAGGTAGCCGAATCCATTTTTAATGAAATCAGTTTGTTTTTAACTTCTTTTTGTATTTTCTCTTGAATTTCATACCCTTTTTCCATACATAACTGTTTTATGCCTTCGGCGGTTATAATATTCACACTAGATGTTTGTGGTATAACATTTGCAATTATATTTTGAAAAGCTTCATCATTCATGAGGGAAAAAGGCCGGCCATGTACAGTTACAAGTCTTAGACAATTTTCAACTACTCTAAGCGTTTTTTCTTCTTCAGTCTTTGATTTCGGTTTATTAGAATTCTCATTTTCTTTGTTTTCATTCATTCTTACAATTTCCTTGTATTGAATTTTATGTTTTGTAGATAAATGAGCTAATAGGTTTGTTGCATGGTGGCCCTGAAATGAAAATAATTTATTGTACTAAATAAAAAAATACAAGTAAAACGAATATTGTAAGGAGCTGCTAGGCGATACAAGAAAAAAACCAGCCAACGTAAGTAGTAGGTATCATTTTGGGGTACTTTTCGAATCCCGAATTCAAACTATCCAAAGTCCCTGTTCACGTATGATCGGTCCATCTAGGTAGGTACTAGTTTCTGCCCACTGCTTCGCCCTCGTGGTACCCGGATAAAAGATAAATCGAACGAACTATACCCATTCTAAATTTCATTCAAATCTGTTCAGCCGTTGCAAAGACTTTGTAACAAATATACAAACTTTCACTTTAGTACCTAGCAAGATAGGTAGGTACATTTTAATGTTTGCCGATCGGCTTGGAACCTCTACATTGCAACTAAGTATCTACACCTGATCAGTAAGCGTTTACCTACATTTAGATTGATCAATATGTACTAGGCTCTACCCTGCCAAATAGGTACGATCTACTTAGATATTTACTTTTTTGATACCTATGAGAGTGCAAATAAGTAAGAAGGGGGTAGGTACTACGAAATACGTAAGTTACACGCTCATCAAATAAGGCTAATGACCCCTTAGGTACCTACGTAGGTAGGTAATACCTTTTAGGTACCTACTTACAAAGTTAGTAGGTAAGTAGTAAGTTAGTAAGTTTATTTATACTTATATTATATTATTTATTAGGTAATGGTGCTTAGCTTACCTTTAGATTTTTTTTACAGAGCTCACAAGTACTTTTATCATCTTTATCGTCGGTACGAAAGTACCGATACACTGCATTCGTTCTTTTTCTCGGCATCCCTATCACTAGGTTTAGTTAGACACACACAACACAATAATTTAGGTATAAAAGTTTTACGGAACTCCTCAAGAAAGGCGACGAGCTAGCGAGTGGAATATGCGTGAGCGACTGACCACTGAACTGAGCAAGTAGGTAATCACTCACTACGAAAAGTTGCCATAAATCACAAATGGCGCTAGCGAAACGAATACGCGCACTTTACCTACCTAACTCGGGCGCAGCGCGGGTATTTTAAAAACACGTGTCACGGGTTGCAAGTACCGATATGATTTCGGTTATTTGAACCGCTAAAACGTTTACATAAATATTCCTGTTACCGATATTTCATTGCGGTTTATACCGAAATCGTTTCGGTATATACCGATACCGTAAAAACCATGGTCCCAGCAAACTGGTACTTTCGAAAGAATTTTCGAAAAAAACGAACGCTAATCGTGTGAATTTAAATCTACCTCCAGTATAGAGACATGTTCTACTCTCTAAGGAGTTACCCTTCTACTAATGACCTCGTAACGTATCGTGTAATCCACGAATCGATAGAATGAAATCCTTACATTCCTTCGGGAACCTACGAATATTAAGCGGGCGCCTTTTCATCAGTCGGCGCCAACAAATTGGGGGCCTGAATGATTTATGAGGTATAAGTGATGGGGATGGCTCACAATGCCTGGTGTACGATACGACTGTATTGCTCTCTGTTGTATTGTAAATTTCGAGAAAGAGCGCTACAAACACATTGTTAAAATAAACCATTAAGCTCTTGCGAATGACTTTATCAATAAATCTGCGAGTTCTTTATATTATTGCACGTCAAAACAGATATAACATAATCCTCAAACAGATATAACAGATAAACATTGCAAATGTGCTTATATTATACACGAATCTGCATAAAAGTAGCCTATGTATGTTATTCCAGATCGAGATTTATGTCAATTTCTAATCCATCGAACATAAATATTATCGGTAACAAACAATATTTTACAAGTATATCTAGGTAATAAACCAAACCGCTGGACAAAGTAAATAAATATGCATAAGCATAATACAAGCTCTGATTAGTTTGGGGCAAGATGATGCTGTGTGAAAAAAGTCCAGCATTATTATTTATTTATTTATATAGTTCTCAGAACCAATAAAACCTGAAGAATACAAAGTTCCCGAGTGGTGACCACGAACTAAAAGCCACAGTGTAGTGTAGACGAAATTGAACGGTCGTGAAAAGTCAGCTGATAGAGGTGTCCTTTGTCTGAAGCATATTCCCAGTAGACTAGTTCGGACGTATGATGATGATGATTTTCATGAAAATTACTGAATTTCCACAAAGTAAGCCCGCTAGCTGTGCAATTATCTAATTCCAATAGCAATTCGCATGAGTTCATATCTATTTGTGTAAATTCATAAGCGGAATCACGTATCGGATTTAAAGCGATCGCCAATACATAGTAGGTACGGGAGCTTGCGGTGATTTAATTACGTCAAGCTCGGTTTGATCCAAGAAAGTGACGTTTACCGCTTATACGATACACCGTGGTAAGAAATTTAATGTAATAATATTATGTAATAATAACCCTAATGTTAAAGCTCAAATGAAAGAAATCATAAATATCATAAATATAGTGTAACAAGCTTCTGCCCACGGCTTCGCCCGAGTAGTGCCCGGATAAAAAGCAGCCTATGCATTATTCTTATGTATAAGCTATATTACTGTAAAGTTTCATCGAAATCCATTGGGTAGTTTTTGCGTGAAAGAGTAACAAACATCCATCCTCACAAACTTTCGCGTTTATACTATTAGTAGGATTTAAGATTTTATTATAAACGAACGCTGATTCCTCCCTTAGTATCGACTAAGCTTAGAATGGACTATCATAAATGATTGTTTTAGGCTGTTAATAGTTCAGTTATAACCAAAACAATCAGGTCTGTAAACCTTTTTGACGTACCTACTTTAAAAATAATGTGATGTAAACAAGTTAATCATTGGCTTCCGGTCTCATATAAAGCTGTACAAACCAATTTGTACTACTCCTTATGTCATGTTCCTTTATCAGCGACTAGCTGCGCCCCACGGTTTCGCCCGTGTAAGTTTCGATTCCGTGGGAATATCGGCGATCTAATTAAATTTTAGAACACAAAAGCTGCTATTGTAACTTAACTATGATAGTAAGATATATTCCCTCGCGGACTTTTTTGTAGGTAATAATGAGTACTTTAATCATGTAGTACATCATTTTTATGCATCAATAGTTTTCTCAGCGCATGCCAAATAATGAATTTGATGGGCAAAATTTTGCTACTTTGGGTTACATTATTGCAATTTTTTTAGAAATCTCATTTTTTTTTTGAAATTATATCCTATGTTACTTCCTGATAATTTAGCTTTCATTTGGTGAAAAAATATTCAAATCGTTCCAGTAGTTTCGGAGCCTATTCCATACAAACAAACAAACAAAAAATCTTTCCTCTTTATAATATTAGTATAGTCAATATGACGGAAGGCAAATACACGCTTATTCGCCACACCTGCTCAGCGTGCATGCTTGTACATAATTAATTCGAATTATCCGCTCGAATACGGCCAGCAGTCGGCTGTCCCGAAAATTGCGACATACATTTACTATTTATTTATCCCTATGCTTGTCATATAATTAAGACGGCATTATTGGATCACAATCTACTCTGTACCAATTACAAGTAGATTTATTTATTTCTTAACACTATTGCACATTTTATGAAAAGTGAACAATAGGCGGTAGATGATTGAAAGGTATTACGAAAATAGGAAACTTCGTTCCAAGAATATAAAATAAATAAGACAAATCATTGAACCGGATTAAACTATACTAGAAGGAGTCAAATATGGATGAATGATGAAAGGAGATTTCGTATTTAAACGGTGAAGGTACCAAACATAACGATAGTTTTAGGTTATATTACGACTAAGCTTCGATTCATTCAGAGAGTCCTAGAAGGATCGCGACGCGCTTTTTTCCGTTATTACATTATGAATTAAATGTTGATTTATTTTAAAGGTACATAATGTACAAGGTACTATGTCTCACAATGACATATTCTTAGTCCAAGACAACAATAACAAGCGGGTAATTTTACCAACTTTGTGAGAGCCTGGTGCCTGAAGTAGGTTTGCAAAAACCTGGGTTACAAGTCGCCATGACCCATTAATGATTGAATTTACGATATTTTTTTTAATGAAACAATATAATTATGGCTGTGTTCTATAAATAATTTTCGAAATATGATTATCTGGACATACAACTAGAGCAAGTGGCTTAGGGGGCATTTTAATATGCTGTGAACACTATTACGATTTATAAAAAATATTTTCTAAAACTCTTTTCGCATTCGTCAGTGAAAGATCTTCTTATTTTAGTTCGTCTCGAGTTCTTTGCACAATTCACTTTGTCAAGCGAGTTTGGACAAACCTCGTGATTAATAACTTGGGAAGTTGGTTTTATATGTATGATGGGAAATAATAGTCTTTGTTTGTAGTTCGGAATTTTTCTTCGAGGAGGTAATAAACTGTAGTTTTTTTCCGTATCCTTATCTTTCTTTGTTATATTTTATACTATCTTGTTCCAGAGTTTGATACACTGAAAATCCGTAACCAACTAACATGTCGGTCAGATACGACCAATTAAAATCAGTACAGTAAGAATCTACTCCATTTAAATTGAATTGAGAATTTACTCCATTATTAATAAGCAATGAGCTGTTTAGTTTAGTTGTTATTTTGTCAACTTATGTGAGTTAAGACACTGGGGTTATCCCTCATCAGTTATCGCGTTATGAAAGACGAGTGTTTTGCTTTCGCTCAAAATTCCTGACGGAAAACCCATTGTCCCACTGTTGTTTATCATAAAGAATACAAAACAAGATCTCTCAGAATATGTATACTACCCCGAAAGGAGTCACTCTTCACATATAAGTTTTGTTACAGCACTTTTCGAAATTTGATTATTATCATTGAAGAAAATACTTACTTAATACTAGTTCATATCGAAAAAGTTCACTGAACGGTTGGAATCTCCCTCTTTTCGGATTGTATATATTTTGGGATACCACGTAAACTTAACTTAAAATAATACTGTTGTTGTACCGAGTCATCACCCGTCGCTTGCTCGATGAAAGACATGTTTTGTCCGCCTCTTCGTTCGAAATTTATTTTCTTTTTTTTTGCTTGACATTGTATAATTGTATACTAGATAATCATAGTAGACTTACATGGTCCCAGGGTCATCAGCCATCGCTTGCTCGATGAAAGACACGTGTTTCGTCCGTCTACTTTTCGCTCGGAACTCCAGTTTGTTGGCGCACCCCTTGTTCGCTTTCGTACGCGCCTCGAATATCACATGTGGGTGCTTCTGCTGAAACAAATCGAAAAACACGTGCACTGGTTAAGATTGGACTACTTTTCAAGGTGGGCGGTATGTAAATTTCTAAAGGGCAAGGTCAGAAGGATTGATCAATGAATAATAAATGATTCAGTGGTTTGATTACATTTTCAGCAACCGGCCGATTGTCTGTTGTAATATTTTGTACGCAAAATTTTCTAATCCAGTTGGTCCTTCTACCACGACCACGTAAACGCATAGTTTGTAGCAAAGTTTCATACTAAGCCCTATAAGCCCTAAACTAGAATAATTTCCAAACATAACGATAGTTTTAGGTTATATTACGACTAAACTTTCCTGTAGTCAGTAGGAGATTAGGAAAGTATGTGTTAAAGTAGTGCCACATCCAAAATTATATTAAACAACGATACCTTATTTAAATTCTATAAAATAGTTTTTTCAGAACTACTATGACCTTAGGATAGTTCATACGAAACAAAAGAAAACGGTATGAAATAATTGACCAAAATGGAAAATATTTTTACCTGATTGCGCTCAATCTACAGGCAATTGATGTTCAAAAGTAAACTCGACATATTGTTGCCATTAGCGAAAATACTATTCAACTGAGGTATATAATTAATTCCCAGGCCGACAAACAGATTTCTGTTATTATAAATATACTAAACAAATCGCACTCGAATTGCAAACTAAACATAATTTCATGTACTTAGTAAAATTGAGTGTTGATTAAATATTGGAATCTCGAAACAAATTATATGTAATTACTCTAGTTTGTAGGTATTTCAGCCTCACAAAAGGTAGAGTTGAAATGTTCATTTGTTTTGCTTAAATTATGTAGCATTTTATGCTAAAATATTGCGAAATTTGACAATATTATATTATAGGGAAAACTAGTGAAAACTATTAGTTGGAAGAGCAAGGTCTCGGCGATTGTCCTTTGACCGAATTGGAGTCGTTCTTGAGACAGGCCAGATCAAGAGTACTCTAAACCGATGAGCTTGTATGAAGAATGTGATGAGGATGAATAAAGCGAAAGAGGTATACCAGGATCGTAGCAAGTAGAAATCCATGGTCTCTGCCTACTCCTCCGGGAAAAAGGCGTGACTTTATGTATGTATGTATGTATAAAGTAAAAAACTACGCCTAACTTTAAAAGAGATTGCCGAATACAGAAGATGAGGTCCGCTGAATCGGAATTTTTGTGACATATTTTTAGCCCAAAATAAATGATGTATTTTAAATTAATGCGGGAATAACCTCAAGTCAGTACCCTATTTACGAGCCGCAAAATATAACCGAAAATATAAACATCGGTAATTCCATTTAATTCAATGTAAACATTTCTTACCATTCAAATCTACTTCCATTCACAAATAGTTTCTATTGTCGAAAGGCAAGGTCGAAAACTGCTCGTCTGCGAGTTAATTGGCTGGAGATGACTAGGCCTGTTCTAGACGAGCTTGGATACCTCTTGGATTGCGATTGTGGTCCTCAACCTTTGTTATGTAACGTTGAGAGGGAAGGAAGCACTGCTTCTCAAAGTTTGGGAAAAATCACTTGAGTTGAGTTACAAGGGTGAAGTCAACTCAACTCTATACAGTTCTCAAACTCTGTAATTTTATACAGCCTCATAACACCCATAGTTAATCATAACTATTTACCTAGCTTACTACAATTTACTTCATACAAATATAATTTTAAATATTTACAAGCCTAATTTTAAGGTAGAACATAATTGAAACATTTAATATATTTATGGCCTACAACTGTAACCTACATTATGTTGAAGCAAATAAATTAATCTTTATCTTTACCTTTGCTTATTTACAGTTTCATAAGATGAAACAGTCGCTTTTGCGTGGGACAATATACTCTCAAGTTCTAAATATTGAACGTCGCAGCCGTAGACTTGTGAGAGGCTCTTAACAATTTGCTTGCTTAATAATTACATTCCTCTGAGTAGCAGATTGATGATTTTCAAATTCAAAGTCACAGTCAATAAGTTTTTATTTATTGAAATCACAAGGATCTTATAGAAACGTCAACTTAAAAACTATGTGTATTTAAAATTTGAAAGTGAATTTACGCCGATTCCTCGCGCGCGACCAGCCTTAGAAGAATCAGGCAATAAAGTCTGCTTGGTTATTTTTTGATGATCCTTCATTCTCATTTAGTGTGGTGCCATTCGAAGGAGGTGAACAAATTTATAGAAAAAGAAAAATAAGTTCCTACAAAATATTAGGATTTAAGATTTAAACGTTTATTTGCTAGAAAACAGTGCTAATCATTTTAAAGCTATCTCGATGTCTCCAGTCTACATGCAGAACCATTATTTAAACTCAACCAACTGTTATTTACGTATTAGCTGTTTTATTCCAAAACAGCTTTTTGTTTCCTGTTAAAAAAAATCAATACATGCAAAAATTATATTATTAAATATGTTTGTATAACTTTGATTATTTTATTTTATATAGGTAAAATCCATCAGTGCTCGATCGGGTTCGAATCAACGATCTTCGAATCGGAAGTCGGGGTGCTGCTTACTACGCTAACATTGTTTAAAATCTTTATATTTAAGGCAATAAGTAAATAGTAAGTAACGCCATTTTACATTCAATAAACAGCCAATCCAGTGAGCTTGTTTCATGAGCGATCGTTTTGGTTGACTCGATGGTCAGGGCCGGCCTAAGGATAAAAACAATTACACAATTACGACTTTATCCCCAAGACGGACATCTTCAGGACTATACTCAATACACAGATCAGTAAAGATCCCCAGATAGAGGGGGTAGTCAGAGGCACGTCCAAACATAACATGGCACATGCCTACGTTTTGCGTAATAGTTGGCATTCCATGTGTCAGGTTGCAAGCCCATCGCCACATGGCATATGCTATCAAATATTTCGTTCTCGTGCATATCGGTTTTCTCACAATGTTTTCCTTCACTGTTTAAGCATAGGATTAAGGATTGCATTAAATCTTTCGAGAAGAAAAATAATTAGTGTACGACCGGGTTCAAACCCATAACGCTAGAATTGGAAATTGGGGTACCGCCCACTAGGCCAATATATGTTTAATTATCAACAAAAGGTACTCGTATAGCAATAATACATTTCAAATTGCTATTAAATATAGACCCTAGTATTTTCAATACGAATTTAAAACTAAAGTATTTAAGACATCAACTCTCAAGTATTTAAGAATTCACTCAATCAATGCCAAAGATTCGGCCGTAACTTTTGATTTTAATTCAAACGTCACAATTTTTGTTTTTCTCAAATCTATGGATAGATTTTGTCATCACCTTATAAACCTTATTTTCCACACACACAAAAATATATTACATTTCTTTTCAACTTTCATCCCTAGATTTCCTCATACAAAAACTTGTGTCTGACTCCAGCCCTGTCTCCTCAGCTCCCAGGTCACGTGCTTAGAAGCAGTCGTATTTTATTAGATCATTAAGCTTCACAGCGTGTCCTGGCCACTCCATCAAAACACCATTCAATGGTCTTACCGTGGTCGAACTGAAATAAATTAGCTGCTGCTATTATCAATGTTTTTGTCGTTTCAATAGATTGATCTTGTTAAAAAACCATATTGGTTTAGTCGATAGTATATCGTACGTTTGAACCCCGTCGTGTACCCATGGATTTTTCCACTCGGAAATCTATGTGTGCATTAACACGTGCTCAAAACGGCGAACGAAAATATCGTTAGGAAACCCGCATGCCCTACAACCAAAAATTCAAAGGCATGCCTTCAGTTGCTGTTTCAATAAGCGGCGATGGGCTTCGAACCTGTCACGTGGCATGCTAACTACTTACTTGTAAAACGAATTTTTGTTTATTCGTCTGTAGCGAGCATGTGCCAAATAATAGTATACGCCACACTGTAATGCCTACTGCATTCACGCTGGCAAAAATAATAGAAAAAAGTACCTATTTCACATAATGTACCCACAAAAAGGATAACTTTTCAAAAAGGATTTTTTAAAATAGTTTGTAGTGCTTTACGCATACTTATGCTTATACATGCCAAGCATAAACATTTCTGTCAAATATATTTTCTTAATGATTTTTGAGTATTGATTTAAAATTGTAAATATTTTATAGATTTTTATTTTGAACATTTATAATAAACTCTACAGATAGAAGAATTCATTTTAAGATGATCAATAAGCTCAATTATGCGCCTTTATTAGCTAGATATTTGGACATATTATAATCTTAAGAGAAATACAAAAAAAACTCGAAATAAATTATATTCAAAGGGGCTGACAAATTTACTCTCAATACGGCAAAAACTGCTCCAAATAAAGGCGGTGCTTTCAGAGCTGAAAACAGTCTCACCTACTGGCGTGATAAATAAAACATATTACCGAATAAGGGAGATATGAAAGAGATAGAAGATACGAAGGAGCTACCAAGATATTCCATTCAAAGAAATGGTAGACAAATTGAATTATAGAACCAATCACATTCGCACTTTTAGGGATTCGGGTGGTGGTTTCTCAAAAGTGTGGAGCATTAATTTGTTGGTGGAAATAAATTGACAGAAAATTTACTTTATGTGTTATATTTGACTTTCTGTTCCGCTCTTACATAGTGCTATATGTTTTATAGCAGACTAACCACGGCACACAGGTTAGCCCGTGTGATAAAAAGCCAGATAAAAAGTATAGCCAATGTTATTCTAGGTCACAAACTGTACCTGTTCCAAAGTTCATCCAAATCGGGTTATGAGCAACAAACATTCAAACATCCAAACGATTTTTCATAATATTAGTAGGATTGGATATTAGGTTCGAGTTGGCGAGTGCCAAAGTTTAACCCATACATACTATCGTGAACACTTAGCTGAGCATTTTTGTTTTAAGCTTTTGCAACAAAGGAGGAAGGACCATGGTAGGTATCTTATCATATATTATTAGGCTATACTGTTCTTCCTTACTGTATCACCACCATAACTAGAATTATTTGAATTGCTGGTACTAAATCAAAGCAAACAAAAAGCCAACATAAATTAATTAGTTTCTTTATGACCGTCAAACATTGAATGAAGACAATGATAATAAAAATGTTTAAGAACGATCTCAGTTACAAAGTTTTTTTATCATGGCAAGTTTGACATTTGTAGAAGTTCGCTGATTGGTGCACTCACCCCACTCTTAGCGAAGCCAATAGTATTGGAAGCCAATAGTGTAACATAGTGCTGAGTGGCGGCCATTTTTGTTGACAATCTCATTGTCTTAATAACTCCTGTATCCTTTATGTGACACAAAATAAAATATTTTTGTCTTTATCTTCTTTTTTTCTTTATTAACTTTTGAATTTGAACTACTTTGAATGCCTTTATATAAGTGATTAGTGACTGATTATTTAATATTTAGAAACAAAAAAATATAAACTTAATAGGTACAAAACCTATTTGTTCGAAAATATATTTATCCAGTTAAAAGAGAAAAAAGCGGTACCTGATCGCGAAAGTTGCGGCTAGCGTGCGTCCAGGCTTCATAGTACTGTGTACACAGGCCTCGGTACACAAATAAAAACGTCTAAAGCAAACTGGAATAGCAAAAAACATCGGGAACAACCTGCTGGAGGTTTAGAGCGCAAGAAATGTCCAATTTAGGCGCGTTTTCCCGGTAAATTGACGGCCATTATTCATTTAAAGGTACCATGTTGTAACAGTGGCGGCACCGCATTTTAAGAAGATGCATTTGCAAATGTTCACTACGATACAAAACAACACTGTCCCCGGAGGACAGAATTGCGTTAATTTAAACATTTAAAACTTTTTCTTTGTAATCATGAATGAACGTTTTATGCTAGACAAAGGTACTTATTGGAAAGGCAAGAGCTTGTAACTGGAAGTGGGTATAGATATACGGAGCAGATGTACGTCAAATCAAAATGACAAGTAAAACGTTAATTATTAAACCTACTTTATTATTATTTAATTACTAATCTCGATCAGCGTACTCTAATATATATTTACCTAATAATAAAATATATAAAAAATAAACAACATACTTATTTACTTTAATAATATATTACTAACTGCACAAGTTAGATACCTTGCCTATCTACTTAAATTCATTTTAGTACTAGTTTGTTTACGCAAAACCTTACTTCAGTTTCTGTGCCATTAAACAGGATTCATATGAGATACCTTACTAACGATACCATCTATGTACCTCTACAATGTGAAAGCAATCAATTTATTGAGTATTGAACTATTTTCATAAGATATTTGTAGGTAGGTACTCGTAAACTCCAGACGTAGTAGATTCATAAACGTGATTGAACCGCCGTGAGGATAAAATAATATTCCTTACAGCAACATGGTACAGGTTCAAACAAATCCTTCTAACTAAACAAACTGTAGGTAAAGGGAACAATGAAGCGTTTCAAGACTTTCCATGTAACATTAGTGAATTGTAGGTAACACAAGTGGATTCTTGGTAACATGCAGTTCATGATGAGCAGTTACGTCTCATGTGCAAGTTGAAGTTTTGAGCTAGGACTTAACTACAATGCCAATTTCCAAATTAGATTTCTGTGTTTTGAAACTTCCATCTCGGGTTCAACTTTTGAACAATGAAAGTACTAGTATAATAATAGGTATATGTGATATAGCTAATGTTTGATATAAATAATTTTCCTGCCTACTGGACTAACAAATAAGAAATAAAAAAAAAGAAAAATCATTTATTTGTCCCATTATAAAAAGTTAAATAATAATAATCACATAAAAAGAGGTAACATACACCTCGACATACATAATGTATTTCTTTTGTTTTTATTTTTTTTAAACAGTTTTTGATGTTGTTATGTAAAATGGTGTTATACACAATATAAAGTTTCTCAATCTACTAAAATGTTAGTTTTTTTTTTAAGTACACTCACAAAGTGCCTTTATTTAATTCTGTTATGTAAAAGGTACCAATATGTGGAAATTAACTGGCTGGTAGGTAAACCGTATGTATTATTTCAGAATGTTATACCAAAACAAACATACATTTCAGTGAACAGCTTATTATTCTATTACCTGTGTTATATGAGTTTCAAAAAGCTCATCATTTAAAACCAGCGCCTAAAATAAATAAGGTTACCGCGCCATTTACAAACAGAATGCTAACAAAAATATATAAATCCGAGCCAGCCCTAATTATTTCACGTATAAGGGAATATTTTTTATCTACAACGCTGCTATCTTAAATAAAGGTACCTCAACATTTATTCAGTACGAGTTTTAAAACTGTAAAAACTAAAACCAAAACCTTAAAATTAATTAAACCACCTACCTAAATCTATACCTTCTAAAGACATCACTCGGCTTCCGCCTAACCAATTTAAAACGAAATTAAAGGAATTCCTTGAATGTCACCCTTTTTATCATATTAATGAATACATGAGTTGTTCATTTTCTGATTTGCATGGATAGTGGAATATTCTAGATTAAGAACTTATGTACATTTTGACATTTCCAGATTATGAACATGATTATGTAAACTTTGACATGTCAATGTTATGTAACTATAACGAAATGGTTAAATAAATAAATATCAAATATCAAAAGAATAATAAGTATAGGTATATTTTATTTCAAGCATAATTCATACATTTCATACATTAAGAACAATTTCAATAAAATATATGTTGATGGATGTTTTCCACTACTAGGAAGTACGTTTTCTACCTTTTGTAATATTATGTAATCCTACTGATAAACGCGAAAGTTTATGAGGATGTTTGTTACTCTTTCACGTAAAAACTACTGAACGGATTTTTATGAAACTGGTCATGGTTTTGCTTGAGTAGCTGGCTTATGCCATGCGTCTCCATTCAACTCTATTAGTGGAGTCGCGAGAGCATTCGGTAATAGTATATTGTGTGACTGATTCGACGGTCTGATCGTAAAGAGAGCGGCCACGTAATCTTTTGCCCTTCATCCTGCGTTGCACTACCAAACGCTCCATTGAGTTTTCATTACGGGTAACATGAGCAAAGAACTTGAGCACTCTTATCTGAACAGTCGATAGTCTTCGAAATGTCAATGCAATACAATAGGTCGTATCATGGATTCTGAGGCAACACTGCGGATAGCAGCTCGTTTATCCGACGAACTGTAGATAATGTGCAGCCGGCAACTTTATTGCAAGTTAGATTTTGGCAGCGGTTAGTGGCACGGCGCGGACGGGACATTACTGTCCCGAACTTGGGCACGTGCTAATTAGCATAGTGCAGTCACGTCCCGCGAGCTGCTGAGTGGGCTCATGCAATGGATGCCGAATTTTCAACTAAGTTTCTGCTTTTGTGTGAATTTCATGCTTTCAAGTGACGCTTCGTTGTTCCAAGTCAAATGTCGTACGAGAAGAAATATAATCTGTTTTTTTTAAACTACCAGTTTGTTACAATCCCAAAAGACGACCTCTGTGGCGCAGTGGGCGAAGACCCGCCTAAGACGCAGAAGGTTGCGGGTTCGATTCCGGAAAACAAATGTTTCGGAAAACAAACAAATGCGGGCGGGATAAATGTTTGTATGATCTTCAAATATTTGTCTTGGGTCTGGTTGTTTTCTATGTATAATAATGTATATATTTACAAAAAAAGAATATATTAGTAGTATATCAGTCATGTAGTTCCCATAATACAAGCTCTGCTTAGTTTCGGCCTAGATGCATATTATATACATATATTATATTTGTGTTATTTAAATCTCTCGATTTATAAAACTGCAAAGTTTCAGGTTTTATAATCGAGAATGGGTTATTCAAAGAAATAGTTATCTGGAACAATAAATAAGTCACAGGTGGAGTCGGAGCAAATGCATCTCTTAAATCTACTTCCTTCTAAATTACGTCCAGTGTATCTTACCACAGGACCGTATTCAGGATACTTGGTGAGGGGAGCTTTAATTATTATTTCCAACCTTGAAAGCTGAAATTATGGAGACTGATTATTATTTTTCAACTGTCCCTATCCTCAAAGGTTTTCCGGAATAAAACTCTTGTTAGGGTTAAGCTCGCCTTTGTACATGTCCTACATGTAAAGAAAAATAAAGAAAGAAATAATATTTTTATTCACCTTAGAAACGACTACACAAAACTTGGTACCTACTAAATATTTCTATATACATTTACTTAATTGTGTGCGTAGCAGAGTCTGAGGCAAATATGGCTTCCACTCAGCATTGTGCTGGATAAACACTGGTGTGTCTACCCAGCGCTGGTTTTCAGTGGAGTCCAATGGCAAGGCAACGCGACCGCCGAGGGTGGTAAATTTATAACGTAAAAGTAGAGGTATATGTAAGTTTTTGTCGGTATTTTCTGTGTGTACAATAAATAACAAAGAATAAAGAAATCGATAGTAAGGATCAAAAATCGTTGAGATTATATCCAATAAATTATCTTATCAATATTTTTCATTAAAAAAAACGTAAAGTATCAATAATTCAAATCGTATTATTCGAATTAGCGTTCTACCGAAAATTGCAGTGAATTCGTAAAATTGTTTGTGTGTTATCATTTCATGCACACGGAACTTCTAACACAGAAGGTCTAGAAAAAGCATCCCAAGCGTGTCTCTACCAGTAAAAGTAAAAAAAGCTAGCAACTAAGCTATAATTGCTAGCTTACCATCTAGTTTCAACCCGCGGCGCATCAAACTCATTTGCAATATTTTAAATATTAATTAATTATGCACGGACCAGGTAATGACTGCGGTATCATGAGTGTATCATGAGTATAATTTGGTAGGAGTTGTTGGGAACAATCAATTTGTTTGTAGTGCTCATCGCTAGTTTACGAGTAAATTAATGAAACAGTAAACCAATGATATATAACGAAACTAATAGCGACGCGGAAGGAGAAAGTCGCAACCACTCACCCTGATGAAGACTCTCGGAATGAGTCGAAACTTAGTCGGTGCCTTCACCGATAGTGCAGTACGTGAAAATTCCCGTTTTTACAATATGAAACTAAATACTTTTATAAAATCATTGCGTGGCTGACTGATTATACACGGCCCAAATCTTTAAGTCTATTTACCTTAAATTAGGCTAGTATTTTTTTTTATGTGCCGTTGTGTACACAGAGCATAGAATTTTCCTAGAGACTACGTTTGCGGCCATTCCTCTATGTACTCTTATATAATAAAATATTCAAGAATTAAAATTTTCCATCTTTCAATTCTCTGCTGTAAACTTCGACGTGAATTTAAAAAAGAAAGAAACAAAGAACGAAAA
Source organism: Perizoma flavofasciatum (assembly GCA_958496245.1). Lineage (NCBI taxonomy): Eukaryota > Metazoa > Arthropoda > Insecta > Lepidoptera > Geometridae > Perizoma > Perizoma flavofasciatum. The sequence continues at coordinate 1,257,163 of OY292425.1, read as the reverse complement.
TAAATTTAAAATATAATATATCTTCTCAATTCAGTCCTTGGTCCGTCCATGCTTTCACGGGGTCCATTCTTATACCTTTCCACTTTACGTTTTTGTCGCAAACATATTGGAAACACATAAATCGAAATGCTTTTAAGCTATGTGCATTCACCTTGTTTCTCTTTGCGGACACTGAGGTTGTTTTTGGAAACTTTGTCAAACAAAATGGTAAATGCGATGTGGATACAACTGAATTGAGAACTGACTCTGAGGTGGAAGTAATGAAAAGAGATGGCTTTAGTATAATTACAAATAATTTAGGGGGCAAAATAAAACCCCTAATGAGGCGGACAAAATCCAAATATTATTTAAAGAGACATTTAGACAGACAATCAATTTTTATCTCAATAGGCGGTGATGTCAAACAAAATCCTAAAATACTTAAAAATAATTTCAATTCACACATGGATTCTCTGTACCTTTATAGTAAGTAGTATATTATTTTGATGACCTCTGTGGCGCAGTTAGCGAAGGCTCGCCTGAAACGCAGAAGGTTGCGGGTTCGATCCCCGCCGCGGGACAAATGTTTGTATTTGTATTTGTTTGTACCTGGGTTTTTTCTATGTATTATATGTATGTATTGCTGGGAAATGGATCAAAACGCCACAGGTGTTGCAGACAATCAGATGAGCCGTATGTCTGTTTGCTTCGACATGACATATCCCGTCTCCATATTATGTATCTGGACAAGATAAATAATTTTTACTTGGACATAGTTACTATTAATATGGCAATATAGAATACGGGCTAGTGATGTTCGTTTGACTTGCCAATCGTTCGTAACCGATGACTTTCAGATACAGATGAGGGCATGCCCAATAGATAGATAGAAAGATAAAACCTTTATTGCATATCAAATTAATTAACAAAAAAACAGAAATTAATAAACCTACAAGTGCAATGGGCGGTCTTATAATCTAAAGCAATCTCCTTCCTTTTAATTAGTTAGGTTACCGAATAGGATTACTTTCATTAAATTTACTGACTGACTAAAATACTTTACTTTTAACAGATACTTTAATTAAATTAATCTTTTTTAGTTCAACGTAAAAAGGGTTTTATTCAGAGAGACTACATTCGTTCTTATTCCAAATGGAGGAGATAAGAAGTATCTATTTAGATAAACCAGAACCTTGTTCATTAGCCAATACATTATATATGTCTGATCCGGGTTACAGTTCGTTCCGTCCTCTTTTTGTCATTGTCAGTATGAGGAATTAAGCCCATTTGTGGGGGCATCCAAAGCCGTCCTGAGGTGATATAAGGTGGGCAGTTTGATACCGATGAAAGATAACGAAAATCTTACTGCAAGTAATGTGTTGAGGGGGTTAGTGTGACTTTTGCAAATTGTGCTATCCAAATCCTTCAACAGCGAGGACGACATCTGTCGGTTAAATATTGAACAGTTCACCGTAAAATTCGTAAATTTCACTATAATAATTTTCCGTGAATCGTGTTGGCATAATGAGTGGTACTCCAACTTCCGATCCGGAAGGCCGTGGGTTCTACCGGTCGTGCACCAATACATGTTTTCACTAGAGAATGTGAATGTGAATGAGAATGTGCTCAAAACGGTGAAGGAAAACGTCGCGTAGGAATTCGATTGTCCTAAATTCAAAACTTCGAAGGCATGTGCCATCAGTAAGCAATGGGCTGTTCTAGCTTGAAACCTGTCACGTGGAATACTAACTTCTTTTAAAACGCGGGTATATGGCAAATGCTTAATATCCCCCTGCTTGATATCCTCAAAGATCAACTTACTGAGTATGTATCAGAGGATGTCCATCATAGGGAATATAGTCGAGAGCGTGTTTTGTTTTATTTTGTTTTAAATAAATATAGATATAAGACATTCCCCACCGTAAAGTGAAAATATATATACCCTAGATACGTATATTCACATCGTTAAAGTTGGCGGTGAAAGCTCATGAAAGTTTCCAAAACACCTCGCTTAGTAGTAAGTAAATAAATGGAGCTACACCATCCCAGCCTATTAACTGTACTGAACTACTTACCATGAAAAACTTACCATCGGCAAGTTACAGTATCTTCTTACTTTCAAGAGAAGAATAATTCTATTTAATTTTGTTATCCGGTTGATCCGGTTATAAAACTAAGGGCCTTGCTTATAGAGATTTTTTAACAGTTGAACTGAACACTGCTTTGTTTCTTTCTGATATATCATTTCAAATTCAACCGAAAACCAAACACTGTTCAGCTAAACAACTGTATTTAATCTTTATAATTATGTGTTACACAAAGCAGAGAAACAAATCTGGACTAATTATGTCCATGGACGAAGCACGTTTAAATTCAGTATAATTCTCGCTTAAGATATATTGCGCAATTCCACGGGGCGAGACTGATTTTGAATAGTTTGAGATATTCCGCTCGATTTATCGTTTTGGGAGCGAAATTTCAGTTTTTATAGCCATTCAAATATTATACAAAAGAATGGGCTGCGTCGGATATGGAAAATTGAATAATAAATTCATGAAACAGGATTGTACGTATGCTCAAATTCAGACGCTCTGTACGTTTTTGCGAGCAAACTTTTATGGAACCAATCTGCTTAGTTTTATGATCACAAATAGTGGCAGCCTCGTTTATATGTAGTGAATCAGTGAGATTTTTCAAGTTTATCAAATCAGAGACAAATCTGAAACAGAGGAATCAGAATATTTTGTACGAACTGGATATACAATAAATCAGATTATAAATAAATAAATAATAAAATAAATGCTGGACATTTTTCACACAGCATCATCTAGCCCCAAACTAAGCAGAGCTTGTACTGGATACTAGACTCCAAGTCTCAAGTCTACCTAAGAATATAATATTCTTAGCTGAAAAAGAGACATATAAGACATACAAATTCTATTTCGGTAGAATATGACACAATGATTACTCTAGCAAAATCACTTTTGTATCCCGCTCGTTTTTAAACAACGTATTTTACTTTGTTTGGACAGAAAATTTCTAAAACTACTCAAACGAATCTGATGAAGTTTACACGAACGAATTTATGGAAAACCTATCTAGTTAGGTAAAGTTAAGTTAAGCTGAATTTTTTTTATAGCTGTTTAATCACATTGAACGGTTCTGATGTGGGTACTAGGAAGTATAGCTCAGCATAATATTTTTATCACCGTACTGGCTCCGTGTGTTCGAACAAAGTCCTTCTACTACAAGCAAAGGGACCTTACATTTAGATTCCAGTAAGGTGGTTTAGTTTTAGTTACCTACATTAGTTTTTAGTTGTACGTAAGTAATCTGTACTTTTTTAAAATAAAAATATAGGATTGATTTGACTAGCCCGGTTAGGTGGAGCGATGACTTAAGAATCGCGGCAGGAAGTGGATGATACGAGCCGAACACTGGGGGCTCAGTGGCGCGTATTGCTAAAAGCCTATGACCAGCAGTGGACTAATATGAGGCTGATGATGATGATGATCTCGTTCACGTTGACCGCTATCGTCCACGGACTCGTCCCGCGCCCGCCACGCACAATCCCCGCACTAGCGCCGCTCCCTAATTGGAACACAATCCCGGTCCGGGGTTGCAATGCAAATTAGTTTCGGGCTTTCAGTTGCTTTCGGCTCCTGAAGTCGATCGGTGAATGCTGAATAGAATTCGGTAAAGGCATACAATTTTCATGAATACTGGTTTCATAAGAAATACGCTATTCTGTACAATAGATGGATTGTTTGATGCCATCCAATTTGGGTCTGCGCTGAATTTTGATCGTAGAATATGATTGAAGATGAAACAATGGTTTTATTTCAATGGCGCGTGGGTAAGGTGTTAATTTACAGCGTGCTCTAACCCACCGCTCTCTAGTACGTTTTTCAGCAGTCAAAGATTCCAAAAATAGGTCGTTCCTTATTGCCATTATGCTAGTGTTATTGGGCCCCCCCCAAAATTACTCTGGCAAAATGGCAATAAGGATCGACTCATTTTGACCGGCTTAGCAATGTGGCCAAATGTGATCAGCCTCCTGATTACCCTAGGAAATTGATGGGAACAAGACATACATACATATGCTTATAGTCACGCCTGTTTACCGGAGGGGTAGGCAGAGACCGAGGATTTCCACTTGCTACGATCCTGGCATACCTCTTTCGCTTCATTCATCCTCATCACATTCTTCATACAGGCTCGGCGGTTAAGTATACTTCAGACCTGGCCTTTTTCTAAAATGTCTCCAATTTGGTCAGAGTACGTTCGCCGAGGCCTTCCTCTACCAACTATCCCATTCACGCTCGCCTTGTATACTTGTTTTGTTAATCTACTTTCGTCCATCCTTTCTATATGCCCAAGCCATCTCAACATACCTTTCTCAACTAATATAGAACAAGACAATGCCACTAATAATGGCGGCTAGGCCAGAAATGTCCATTGGACACCGTTTATAACTGAAACCGTAGTAACATTTAGAACTGAGATCTTTTGTGCCTCATAGGGTATCTATGTTAAGAAGTCGGTCAGGTTTTAAGAAAGTTATGTCGTAGGCCTTCGGGCAGCCAAAAAAATCCGACACCATAGTTAACCACAGCCAATATGAACTTACAAACTAGTTTCACTCTTGTCACTGATAATCGTTTTAAAAGGGTCAACTCGCCAAGTGCCTAAATTCAAAACAGAATAGTAAAAGCTATGAAATCATTTTCACAGAACGCGGAATGTGCAGTTGACAAATGTATCAGGCGGGAATGAAGCGGCTTGGCACCGGTCACCGCAGACGTGTAAATTACATACAGCCTGCCTAGACGGGAGAATTACATAGTCTGACTAGACGGAATTACATAGCTTTCTAACACGGTGTGAATAGTAATGCAGTTACGTGAAGCATGGCCCGCTTCTATTGAATCTAGTCTTGGATTTGAGTAATGGGATGGGAACTTTGTCTTTGGAGGTTGCAAGGGGTATACCTACGTAAGTTTGAACGGCATGCAAGGACATAATTATCTAGAAGGTATGTATGGGCTCCTATGCCAGTAGGTAATTGTAGCTTGTTGCAAGTACAATCAGCTTTGAAATAGCCGAACAGAACATAATTGTGCAGTCAATTCAATCAGTATTCAATCTTCAATAGTTTATCATATTGACAATAGCTTATTAACTGACTTCAAAAGGAGGTTATCTTTTTTTAATGTTTGCGTCTTGATATCTTCGCTAATTGCTAACCAATTTTGATGATTATTTTGCTGTTGTATAGTAAATGATGCCGATAAAAAAGTTTTGTTCCTGAGGGATAGCTACTTCTCGCGTTAAACTCAAAAACATCATCATCTTATGGAATTACGACTAGCTGAAACATTTTTGTAAATTGTTAATTGCTATTTAACTTTAGATTTTAATTCGAAATAGTGTTTGTATTCATAGCGAGTGAGCAAAATAACGTAAGCACGTGAGGAAGTCGGTTTTTTGACATTTAATGTCTTATATTATTTAAATATTAATTGACAATGCGCTTATGTGTGTATTCATGTCACATAATTATTATCAAAAAGGATAATAATTATGTGACATGAATAATAGACTTAACAGTCCGTTTGTTTTTTAGGTAACTCAAGGCTTAGTGTCGGAATCGTTGAGTGAGAAGTTTATTTCAGTTTTATTAGGTAAAGAAACTGGACTAACAAATCGAGCAATAAATACATGAGTACTATAATACTTACTCCGGACTTCTGAAAACTGTATGCACCAACTCTTGATCGCGAGTTTATCCTCGTTAAAACTTCTAACGTTCTAACTTGCACGTTGAAAACGTCCTCTATTCGTACAAACTATGCTAATAATCTGTCAGTGAGAACTACTAACTATGCATTAGTCTGTGGTAGGTATACTAACTATGTATTAATCTGCGCGGCGACTGCGAGCCCCCGATACCGCTGATGCGACCGCAGAGCGGAAATGCTTACACGGATTTCATACCTGCAAAGCCTTAGTTGCCAAACTTTCAAGCGTGTCCGCGGATTTGAACACTTAAGCACTCGTCAGGTACGTATTCAGAATTCAGTATATTATTGCTTTGACAGAGTTGTAAGTACTTAAGTAGTCTCTCATTTGAACCCTGTGTTAGGATAAAGCAGCAAGGCAGCATACCGATGCTTTTTTAAGAGGTCTATGTATTAGTAATCTACACAGAAATATACTTTAATTTTCAAAGACAGCTGATTTTAAGTATCGTTCTTTTTTATATATTTTTTTACCTTTAGGAATGTTTGTTGAGTGTGTTAATTCAGATTAAGATTTATTAAGTCCAGTAAAATAAGAGGAATATCTCTTTATTACGCCTTAATACATCCCTGCTTGTAATAATCCCATGAGCTGAGTAATGAGACTCTGAGTTCCGAGGACAACCTTCTGAGCCTTCAAAACACTGACGTCAAGTTTTGACAAGCACCGACTCAGGATTTTGCAAACTCATTACTTTTGGTAGATTACAATTTTATTGCAGGATGTAGGTAACTGACGGGTTAGATAGGATAAATATTTTTGTTTTTCAAAGTTTCGCGATCAGTAAACATAAGTTATTTTTAGTTATGTTTTATTTATCGACGGTAGCTCCATATACATACCCCAGTCATGCCGTGACCAATGCATTTTCGACTATGTTGCAACAACGAGGCTCCACCAAAAGGGAAAACTTTGCAGCTATCCACGCGTGTTCAGTGCTAACCACTTGCAAAATACGGGCATGTGTTTGGACGTGCTTCTGACTACCCCCTTTTTATCTTTAAAGACCTTTTCACTAAGTATGTAAAATACAGTTATGAGCGTTTTTTTAGCTTTTTTTAAAGGTGAATCTGAAATAAACTCGTCTTTATCCCGTGGCAAGCTGGCTTTCCAAATTTGTCTTCCAATATTAGAAAACCCCTTTAACCATTTACTTTACTAAAGTAGTTTCTATCAAAACCTATTTAAGCACAAATAAGTTTTGATAGCACAGCAAACACCAAGTTATTAAAATATTCAATAGAAAAGACTATTCAAATTCTTCCCACCACAGCGTAAGAAACTTCAAACCGTAAGCCAACTCAGTATTCAATTGTTCGGCTAATAAACGTTGGCTGGAACTTATTCCGGCAGTGTCGGTGGCGTTTAGCGTAAATTAGTTTAGTTCGTCGACTCAGACCACCGACCGACGATGGTAATGAACGCGAGATCAAACTTTGGGAAACGCAGAGATAGGCACAGCGAATGATCTAGAAGGTAAACTAGGAGTTTGTAGCAAGATACGCAAATCGTTTATAATTTAATTTTTAATGAAACCTACATTAATTTCCTTTGTCTCATTAGAACTATGAAAGAAGTATTTTTGAATGCCTATGCCTTATATCACAGATTATCAAACTTATTTTTCCCACCGCCTCCTCCAGACCGCCTTAGTGCCCCCAATATCTTCTAAAGCCTTCTACCGCCCCCCTGAAGGTCTCCAGCGCCCACAAGGGGGCGTTATTGCCCACTTTGAGAAACAGTGCCTTATATAGACATAAAGCTTTTAAGTAGGTACAATATTAAACAAATTGGATTTTATTGGTCAAATTTTCAATTTATTTATATGACACGGCTAGAGACGGAACAAAAATTCTTCTTCGTTTCAAGACTGTTGTAACGTGTGATTAACTTACTACATAAAACTGCACTGTGGCATGATAAGAGAGAACAGCTAATCCAAAATGCATGCATGAACTATTTGAACCAACTAATTGAATAGTATGCACAGTTTTTGTGCAGGTTGGTTAGTGAAAACTAACGAGGTCCTAGAACTAAGCACACAAAGTTGTAATGTAAAAGTAGATATAGTTACGTACCTGGTTGACTATTTAAAAAAAAAACAGAAAAAGCTTGTGTTTTTGGGCCGTAAGTTTGGTTGCCTCTTTAGTAGTATAAAAAAGGGGTTGTTTTGATTTTCTTTATGTAAGTATATCTAACTATGCAATTGTATGAAGACAACCAAGCAGTGCAAAGTCTTATTCCAAAAACTATCGTGAACTTGACTATTCATATTGTGAAAACGGGAATTTTCACGTACTGCACTATCGGTGAAGGCACCGACTAAGTTTCGTCTCATTCCGAAAGTCTTCATCAGGGTGAGTGGTTGCTTTCTCCTTCCGCGTCGCGCCGTGCACTATATGCGTAGTGCAAAGTCGATAAAAAGTGGTAAGTAATCAATGATTTTTAGATTGGAAATAAACAGTAATTTACCGCCTTGAGTTTAAATTTTACTGGTTTATTTTATATGTTTGCATTTTAACTTATGACGTGCCTTCTGACCGACCGACAGACAGACAGAAACAGAGGCGCCGGCGGCGGCGTAGTCAAATATTTGGTAACAGAACCAAATTAAAAGGTTATTTATACTGTGGTAAGCTGTAGGTGATATGTGATATATATAACATATATTATTATATATAACATATATATTTATAACTTATATTATATATTGTATATGTATATGATATACATAAACAAACACGCAACAGACGCATATACATTGGCAAATAGTCCTGACCCCACACTAGGATTCCCTGTGTCTTGGGTATCAGAAACCACGAGTAGCGTGGTATCACTACATCCACACCTGAAAATATCTACTGAACATGCAAACATAATTTCCGGCAGCGGGAATAGAACTCACTCTTGCGTAACAGCTGGCTACTCATCCGCCAAGCCACCGAGGTCCTTCTGTATCGTCAATTTATTTAACATAATATATACCAAAACTAATCGAAATAACGTAACATTAAAGAAGAATCGAGCGCCATTATAATAAAATTATCGGTGATATTAAGAAGCAAATATTAAGAAGAACTTTGTATAAAATAAAATTAAAATAAATTATACGAAACTTCATTTACATAAATAAAGAAATTATTATAATTTAAATATTTATTAGTATAGAATATATAATATTTTAAATTATAACAAAAGAATTGATTACAGAGACGTCAAGTTTGTCAAATGAGAAGCTGGATTCAGTTTTATTTATAGACTGAGGTAGTATAAATATCAAATAATTAAGGTCGCATCAAGGGATTACATTGTAATTACCCCGACAGCTTGAATCGTACGGGTTACACGGTAATTAACTCTCCTACATATGGGTTAATGTCACTATAATGTATGTTCACTCTAGTTTATTTTATCTGTGCCCTACTTGTATAATGTATAATAGCGCCATCTCTTTTCAACACTAATTGAAATAATTGTGTTTCAACATTGGCCCGCAAAAACTATGGCCAAGCAGAACTTTATACTTTTTTCAGTAAATAAGATACATATGTACATACAATCACGCCTGTTTCCCGGTCGGGTAGACAGATACCACAGATTTCCACTTGATACGATCCTGACATACCTTCTGCTTTTGTTTGTAAAGTGATCCTGATTTTAATTATATTTAAAAGGAATCTCGACTTTTATTTTGCTTTATTCACTCTTCATGCATGTTTTGTGTTTTATACTTATATGTCCAATAAGGAATTTATCGATCTATAGGATAGGTATGTAGATATATAGATAAATACTTCATTCAACACATACAGATGCATACTAAAGAAGTAGAAATAACAGGAAAAAAGTAAAGAACAATAAAAAGATGAACGGTGGAAAATATGTGATGGTGATACGCAAAGAATTTGCAAAAAAAGGTTTTTAAGGATTTAAGTAAATCACCATCACTCACGTACTTAATAGAGCGTGAATCGATTAACAATTTACTATGCCACGATAAACCAAAACTCGATTATACGCAAACGTTACATCACTAATTTAATATCGAATTAGCATCTCGATACAAGCTCATTCGATGTAATCGATTACTGACGGGGCTATTAATTTTGGACGTCTGTAGGTACGTCATTCATTATTTAGGCTGGGTCGGGCAAATGATCTGTAGCGTAGCGGGCTTTATTGAAATTGAAATAATTACTTTGGCAGGAACAAACTGCGAACAAATACCCACACGATTCCAAATTCTTTAGAGAAAGGTTGTCTGAAAGAGATTGCTTCTAGGCGATAATACAGCCCATAATATTTTAGTTTTTTTTTATTTGTTATTATTTTCTTATGTTGTACCTACTATAAAGTATTTTCATTCATTAATTAATTCTTTCTGATGCCTTAGCAGTTGGATTTATGCACCTACGTATGAAACATAGTAGAATGTTAGGCTTTACCGTTGCCTTAGGAGGACCTTTTCGACGAGTAAAAACTTGATATAGATATAAATAGGGCGCTTCTAACAATGGCGGACCAATAACAAAGAAGTGTCAAGTTGATATGCGTTTATGAGAACATTTCCTTATGATTATAGTGTTATATAACTAGTGGTGTAAAGTAAGCAATTATGGTTATTGGTTCGAAGTAAAAAAGCGTCTTACAAGCGTAAGTGGTAATTACAAAAAGATTATCTGAAACGTACGAAACTGTATGTGTAAAATAACAAATTTACTAGAACATAGAGAAGCTGTACCTATGTCAAATACATGGAAACAGATATCTCCATTAAATTGGCGCTGTTAGAACTGCGCTCCTATAATTTATTTCCTAAAAATAAATTGTATAAGCCTGACAATGACGGATACATTTGGTAGATATCCCAATTTTCAACCTTAAAACGCTTACGTAGCAATATCTCTCACTAACACGTCGAATACTATCGCTCTGATTAAAGCGACGGCACCCGACAGCATCGAATTTATTTGATAGGTAATTTAGCAGCCGTGTTTTACCTTTATTTATGTGACACTGCATTGATTGTTGCCAGCACTGCTGCTAACCTAAAAGTGTATTTTAAGTGTAATTTTATTTGTGCCGAAGAAGTAATTAAAAGTAATAGCACTTGATTTTTTAAAATTACAAAACACACAGATAATATAGACAAAAAACTTACATATATTCCAAAAACTATCGTGAACTTGACTATTTATATTGTAAAAACGGGAATTTTCACGTACTGCACTATCGGTGAAGGCACCGACTAAGTTTCGACGCCGTGCACGTGCACGGCGCGACGCGGTAGGAGAAAGTTGCAACCACTCACCCTGATGAAGACTCTCGGAATGAGTCGAAACTTAGTCGGTGCCTTCACCGAAAGTGCAGTACGTGAAAATTCCCGTTTTTACAATATGAACTTACATATAGGATATTATATGCATCAAATGCGAGCTTAACCCTTACAAGAGTTATCTTCCCGAAAATCTTTAAGGACAGGAAACGTTCTTAAGTAGTCATCGGTATTTGTATATAATCATGGAGATAACAGTCTGAGCGTCTTTTTTTTACATCGATTTCATATACATATGCCTCATTCCTACTAATATTATAAACGTGAAAGTTTGTGAGGATGTTTGTTCCTCTTTCACGCAAAAACTACTGAACGGATTTTGATGAAACTTTACAGTAATATAGCTTATACATCAGAATAGCACATAGGCTACTTTTTATCCGGGTACCACGCGGGCGAAGCCGTGGGCAGAAGCTAGTATTATAAACGCGAAAGTTTGTGAGGATGTTTGTTCCTCTTTCACGCAAAAACTACTGAACGGTTGTTGATGAAACTTTACAGTAATATATCTTATACATCAGAATAACACATAGGCTACTTTTTATCCGGGTACCACGCGGGCGAAGCCGTGGGCAGAAGCTAGCAAAGTATAACGCTAGAAGCGATGCCGCGATTTGACACTTGCTCAAATAATTCACTGAATAAATTAAAACAAATCACTGAAATCCCTTTCCGAGAACTGCTACTATAAATTAAAACAACTTTATTCAGCGCCCTAAAATAAGTGAATAACGTTCAGAATCCGCTTCAAAACTCGGGGTCCATAAAGCCATTTAGGAACTTTATAAACGTCAATCGTCCATCGCGATGGAGGGTTAATCCCGCGAGGCACAAAGACGTATTAAGGCGTATTCACACGTCCGAAATCTTCGTGTAATAAATCACGGGCGGCAATGTGTACGTAAATCTGGCCTGCAAATATTTGAGCTTCACAAATACTCGTAGGCCGTAGCTTGCGTTCTGGTGCCCTTTAGACAAGCGACTATTTAAACCTTGAAGATGCTTGCGGTTTCACAAGGTGAGATAAATAAATATCAATAAATAATGCTGGACATTTTTCACACAGCATCATCTAGCCCCAAACTAAGCAGAGCTTGTATTATGGGAACTACATGACTAATATACTACATATATGCTGTTTTTTTGTAAATACATACATATTATACATAGAAAAATACCCAGACCTGAGACAAATATTTGCAGATCTTACAAACATTTGTCTCGTGACAGGAATCGAACCCGCAACCTACTGCGTCTCAGGCGGACTTTCGCCCACTGCGCCACAGAGGTCGTCTGATGCATGCGGAGATACATTGTTAGGAACTATGAAAGTTTTACAAATTGCGTGAAACAGTAGGTATTTACAAAAAACTAGATGAAACAGCTAGCTATCTAAAGACCGTTCCAAACGGTCTATAGATAGATCAACTGATAGACAGATGAGAAGAAGAAAATAAAAAGTTTCAGAACTTCTTTCCTGTTTGAAGAAGTTCAAATTATTTCATACTAACTTCTGCCACGGCTTCTCCCGTGTGGTATCATGATAAAAAATAACCTATGTTTTATTCTGATGACTGAGCTATAGTTTAAACTGTAAACTTTCATCAAAATCCGTTCAGTATTTTTTGCGTGAAAGAGTTACAAACATCCATCCTCACAAACTTTCGCGTTTAGAATATTAGTAGGATTTAAATTCACATACAAGTTTAAATTGACGATTCTAAATGATCCTTGTGATTTTCATAAATAAAAAACTATAAACTTACTAGTCTACATCAGTTATAGTTTAGTATTCGTTGATTTTTACATTGTTAGTCCGTCGCTTACATTATAATTATATTAATTTGCAGGTTTCGTATTAGGTACGCTCACGATTAGATAGACACGCTTATCTAAAGAGGCGGGTCTGTTTGTCTCTCAATTCAGTCCGAATAAATGTTGGGTCCAATGTTTGTAGAATTTAATTTAAATTACTTGCTAGTTTAATTAAAGCGCGTCAAAGATAGAATGGTTTCGTAGATCGATTGTGGAAGTTTGGAATAAGTGGGTATTGTTTGTGACCTACATAAATCACTAAGCTACTCGTATGTACTTCATAATAACAGGTAAGCAAAGCCTTGGAAACCTATTATAAGAATTTAGATAAATAAAACACACACACCGAAACAGGGCTCATCCATACATTATTGCCATGGCTATCTCAGACTACCTGCTTAACAAGAATGTTTCTTACCCGTACCTACATGTGGCAAGCTGCCTTCTAAAATCGTATGACATGCAATTATCAGCTGTTTTTTCTCATTACCCACAATGTTTTTCTTAACTTGCATGTAAATTGAATGTTTGGTTTTTTTCTGTGTTTTTTAAGATATTATTATTTTTTCTGTTTGTGTAGGTAGGTCCCTTACCTACCTACTTACCTAGCCATGCATGTTACTCTCACTGCATCTAAAATGCATCTTAGTACCTACTTGTTAAGTAGTATAAGAATATTGTGATTTCTCAGTAAGCTATTTATATTGTAAATCTTTTTGAGAAATAAATGATCTTAAACCGTTCTAAGATATTTCCGCTAAAACTGAAAATCAACCGGTTTAGCTTTTTTCAGGTCACGAAAATGTCAATGGGCGACGCCGTTTTTCATCGGGTGGGTCGTATGAATGTCTCACCTAAAAAACAAGAACTTTATAACATAACTCTAAAACAACATATAAAAAACCTATAAAAGGCTACAATTCACACGGCGTCCAAAGTTTCTTAGAGGTAAATGTTTACTCAAAGATTGCCAAGGATTAGGACGAGCGTCGTTCCTCAGAACTGCCTGAATTTTGACTAAGACCTGGAATTTGCACCTCTTGGACTTTACAAGAATTATTCATGTTTGGTATACCTATATATGAATAATGGATAAGATGTTCGTAAATATTTTAAGATTCTTTATTTCTTTATCTTTATAACCGTCTTGGCCTAGTGGGCGGAACCACCACTTTAGGAAAATATATATTATCTCTTGAAGTTCTATGAGCGCATTACGTGCTCAAAACGGTGAAAACTCGAAGGCATGCACCATTAGTTAAAATTCCAATAAATGGCGATAGGCTTACAACCTATCACGTGGAACGCTAAATTACTTGAGAAAATGAGTAGAATACGCTACTATAAAAAGAAAGATAAAAAAACATTACTCCGTAGGTGCCCGGACCTATCTATACTAATATTATAAAGAGGAAAGATTTTTTGTTTGTTTGTATCGAATAGGCTCCAAAACTACTGGACCGATTTTAATAATTTTTCACCAAATGAAAGCTTAATTATCAGAAAGTAACATAGGCTATAATTTATTTAAAAAAAAATAGAGATCCTTAAGAAATTGCAATAATGTAACCCAAAGTAGCAAAATTTTGTCTATAAAATTTATTATATAGCGTGCGCTGGGAAAACTATTGATTAACATAAAAATGATGTACTACATGATTAAAGTACTCATTATTACCTACAAAAAAGTCCGCGAGGGAATATATCTTACTATCATACTTAAGTCACAATAGCTGCTTTTGTGTTCTAAAATTTAATTAGATCGCCGATATTCCCACGTAATCGAAACTGACGCGGGTGAAACCGCGGGGCGCAGCTACTTAAAAATAATTTACGAGTTGGCTTCACAAAATCTACATCTAATGCTATATGATACATGAGTACAAAATACGTCAACGATTCACATTAACTTTCATACATCGATTTCCTGTGCCAGAGGACTCAATTATGTCCAGTCTGCCATAATGTATGGTTCACAAAATCTGCAATTCCATATTCCACTGATTTATATCCTACTAATATTATAAACGCGAAATGGATGGATGTTTGTTACTCTTTTACGCAAAAACTGCTGAATGGATTTTGATAAAACTTTACAGTAATATAGCTTGTACATCAGAATATCACCTAGGCTACTTTTTATCCGGGTACTACACGGGCGAAACCGTGGGCAAAAGCTTGTCTAATATAAATTGTCTGTTCCATCCGTCTTAATTCACTAGATGAAGTTACTTTGGAATGGAATGGAAAACATTGAGGACTTTGATGGCGCTGCGGGCGAGTAGTCAGCTGCGATACAAGAGGTGCGGGTTTTAGGATTCGCTGTGTCTTGGATATCAGGCCACAATACCCAGATCCGGAACAAATATCTGCAGAATATGCGGACATTTATCTCGCAGTGGAAATCGAACCCACATCTGTGTTGCATCTGGGTACTAGTCTATAAACACATTTCACTTTAATACTGTTTTATGATATAAATGAAACTCGAAATAAAACACATTTGTAGCTCTCCGATGGCTTCAGACGGTGAAATAGATACATAAATAACCGATATTTGGGATTAATTTAACCAGTTTCATCTTTAGATAGATAGATAGATAACTCTTTATTGCATACACCAGGATAAAAAACACTTTACATAAGATCTTAAAACTAGGTTGTGGTGATACAATGGGCGGCCTTATCGCTGAGAGCGATCTCTTCCAGATCTTTAATGTATTTTCTAATCTAATATTCTCAATGTACCGATTTGCAACATATTTTTTTTCTTTTTATCTGTAACTAGTTTCTCGTACTGACTTATATGTATATTTGCATGCCGATTTAGGCAAAACATGTATGGTGCTTACCCTCTACCAATTTTCCATCTTTGTCGCCTATGTTTGTAAATAAAGAATTTGATTCGATTTGAATTAAATTTTAATAATATTTTTTCGATTGGGTCTAACTAAATAGGAAGGTTTATATTCCCAAGTAGACCAAATATGAACTTAGTAGAGGTACAATTTCAGAAATTGCACTTACTTCACACGTTATGCACGTTAATTATTCTTTGACAGAAAATAATAAAGTGTGCGTTCATAATATACTGGAATCTGGACATAATGTCTTTGAAATCTTCAAACCTCAGATCTGAATACGAATAAATAACTGCTGCTTCTGCTGGATGAAACAAAAACAATCAGGTCAATTATACCACTCCAATTGTCACGGTTTTATCCATTTATAAATTGGTATTTTTTTCCATATTTCAACTTGTTGCCTCGTATAAATATAATTTCCTCTTTTTCGACGTTTGAGCAAATGAAACTGATTCGTCTGAATAAAATTTAATGCAAATATTTTACGAATATTGGCAGAAGTATGTAGTGGCACGTAGGGTTTTAAGGTAATTTAACAAAGTATATATCCTCATATTGTAAAAACGGGAATTTTCACGTACTGCACTATCGGTGAAGGCACCGACTAAGTTTCGACTCATTCCGAGAGTCTTCATCAGGGTGAGTGGTTGCGGTCCGCGTCGCGCCGTGCACTAGTGCACGGCACGGAAGGAGAAAGTCTCCGGTGCCTTCACCGATAGTGCAGTACGTGAAAATTCCCGTTTTTACAATATGAATAGTCAAGTTCACGATAGTTTTTGGAATAAAAAATATATATCCTATTTTTATAGTACTATTCTCTGCCCATGACTTCGTCCATGTTGTACCCGGATAAATAGAAGTCTGTTTTTTTAGGTCACTTACTATACCTGTTCTAAATTGTATCTAATTTGATTCAGCTGTTACCGAGATAAATAACATCAAACATTCATACTTTAAATTCCGTTTTAAAGTAGCTCTTACTCTTAAGGCAGCGTTCGTAAGAAACGCATACGTTCGACCGTTTTTTCGTCGACTTACGCTGCAAAATTGGTGTCCACGAAAAGCCCATTTATTTTACTGGGATAAAATAACAGCCTATTGGTGAAAGATACCTACTTCCTCCGCTAAACAGTAATGTGCGTGCATTGCTGTGTTCAAGTTTGTAGGGTGTAGGTCCCGGTGAAATTACAGGTACATGAGTATTTTCACCTGTTATGTCTCAGGGTTGGCCATGCACGAGTGATACCTCTGGTACAAGCGTCCATAGGTTACGATAACCGCTTATGTTACGATAACCAACAGGAGAGCCGAATGCTTGTTTGCTACTCCAGTAGTATAAAAAAAAGAAACGGATTCTTGGTTTCAGAGATTACCATACACACCCTCTTATTCATAACTCGCTAACTTAGCAGGTCGCTATCTCTAACCCTATCCTTTTCTAACACTAAACAAAAAATATAAACTACCTACCTACATATTCTTGACCATTTCATTCTCCAACATTTCTTACTAACAAAATACTGTAGAATATACCAAAACCCAACCTTTGACATTGAGTATTGAGCTACCTACCTGCTTCTTGATATTCGTATTCTTATATTAACAATTATTATTATTCTTGACATATTTTTTCTCATTATTTTTGTCATTTTGTATAATTATTGACATTTAATTTTATTTTGTATACATACCTACCTATTCACCTGTTTTATTATTTAAATTGTATGTGTGTAATTTTTAAAATAATACCTACCTGCAACGCCCTGACAGGGCCGATGTACCTACCAACCTACTTGGAGCTACACTAGACCTAAGCTTAACCATTGTATGTAGGACATAAAGCATGAATAAATGAATAAAAGAATAGGGGCAAACAATTTTTGGCACGGTGCTAAAATTAGTGAGTGACTATGAATAAGAGGGTTAAAGATTATATTTAAACTCGTAATCCTACTAATATTATAAACGTGAAAGTATGTGAGGATGGATGTTTGTTACTCTTTTACGCAAAAACTACTGAACAGATATTGATGAAACTTTACAGTAATAAAGCTTATACATCAGAATAACACAAAGGCTACTTTTTATCCGGGTACCATGCAGGCGAAGCCGTGGGCAGAAGCTAGCAATACATACAAACAGAGAGAAGAGAGCGAGAGAGATTGTCGCAGCAGTGCCAAATGCATTTCAGTCACTGTTCTACCAATCTATTCCCGAAACATTTCTAGCTTTCGATATAAACAAACGCTTCGATCGGCGACCGCATTCGGCTTTACGGGACGTCACTGGTGACAGTGACTATATTTCACGATACCGCCTGTGAATTCCTGGCTTGATTCCTACGAGGGATGGCTAGCGCTGTTGCTTCTTCCGCTCGTGTTGGGCGTATTGTGAGCGAGTAAATGAGATAATTCTAAGGTCGTTACAAATCTGGCGTAACGATCACCAGAATTCGTTTTATTCCAAAAACTATCGTGAACTTGACTTGGAATTCATTTTGTTTGGTGTCTTAGTGCCTCTTTCAATTAAGAAGACTAAGTACAGTGTTGTTCAGTTATGGTTTTTTATTTTATTTTATTTTTATATAGTTGGAAAACAAACAGCTATTAAGAACTTTTTTTACTGATTGCGCCGCAGATAGCCGATCGCCCGCCGCGCCATCGGTAATATTTATCTATTATCCATTGCATTCTCATCTTTACAAAATAATATTATGGACAACATCGACCATTCTACCAGTTTCATAGATTCCGCTTCATTAATATGCTACATGGAGGATTTATTAAAAACTAGCTTCTGCCCACGGCTTCGCCCGCGTGGTACCCGGATAAAAATTAGCCTGTATGTTATTCTGATAAGCTATGTATAAGCTATATTAATGTAAAGTTTCATGAAAATCCGTTCAGTAGTTTTTGCGTGAAAGAGGAACAAACATCCTCACAAACTTTCACGTTTATAATATTAAAATAAAAAAAACACGTCGATGACTGTATCAACCAAGATGAACATCCTCTTATACATACTCAGTGCTTAGATCTTTGAGGATACAAAGTAGGAAGTAGTCAGAGGTACGTCCAAACACGGGTGATAAAACAGGATGATTCAAGAGAGATGGTCCATTTACAGAATGATGGAAAACCACGTGACCCGTCCAACTTTGACTTTGAGAATATATCGGGGCCGTAAGTCTGTATTAGGTAATAACATTTTCATGGGTCATATTGATAAGGTAACAGACGTTCAGCATGACCCTAGATCAAAAATGTATGGGTGACTGTTAGGACCGTGGAACTTGCTACTGAGCATTTTAGTTCCTATAAACTATCAGAATAAGAAAAGCTTCATAATGCTAAAATCTTAGCCTTATTAGACTTATTTAGTCAAGAATAAAAAGTACAGGTCGAAACAAGGCACTATTCAAATTAATTGCTAAAGAAACAGTGATTTGGTTTACGCACAGTGAGTTCGCAACATCAGCAAAAACTAGACAAACAACTGAACTTACATCGACCCAAGTTTAAATACTGAAAGTTTTCCAGTAAAATTATATCTCTATCTTGGGGCAATTTACGGGGAAGTCATAAATAGGGAGGTGCTTATCAGAGCCGGGGTTCGTAGCCGGGGTCATCAGTTTCCCAGCAGTCTCTTCGGCGAAGTTCACTATTTCTGCATAATCAGTTTCTAGCGGTAAACGATTTTCATCGGAAATTATAACAGTGAATTTTGTCATATTTGTTATAAATGTGATTTAGCTAAAGTATAGTGAACAATAGAATGCTTTTTTGTCATAAAATTTGTACCTTTAGTATATACACGAAAATCTCACCAATCACCAAATCACAATTGCAAGATCACTCTGTTCTCCACACAGCCTTTAGTCTTTATTCTATAGCGGGGTCACGGAACCCACCGACGAACTTTCTCAATTTAAACTATCGCTCTCTTTTACTGATAGTGTACGCAAGAAAGAGATGGCAAGAAATTTACTGCTGTCAAATCAGTTTACGTGCCGCTTTTCTTCGAGTTTATAGTCAGCATATTTTGAAATCACGACTAAATTTGTAAAAACTTAAATCTGACTAATCTGACAGCACTAAAATTGTAGCTATCTCTTTCAATATCAATATCAGTAAAAGAGAGCGACAGTTTAAATTTAGTTTAGTCAGTGTACTACAGAATCGAAGAATTGTTTAGTAACCTGCCTACTAAATATTGTATACAATTTTCTCCCTTTGTTTATGGCCTTAATGTGGTCATTTTCTACGATCTAGCTAAAAGTATGCGAGGTCCCTCAATACATTCAAAAAAGGAAAAGGAGATTTTTTATCTGTGCCAAGCAAATCACACAGAGGGCGCTGTACTGAACGAATAAAGGACAAAATGTGCCTTCGTAATTGTGCCCCTGGCATCTAGTCAGCTTCAGGGTACGAACCCGGCCTGCCAAAAGAACCCTCACATTTAAAAAGTCGGAATCTCTCCATCCCTGGGGGTCTAGACAAATACCACTTTCTGTTGACGTTAACGCCTGCGGAAAGATAAAATTGTATGGAAATGACATTTGCTGCGGAAATGTCACGTGACATTTTCATACAATTTTATCTTTCCGCAGGCGTTAACGTCAACAGAAAGTGGTATTTGTCTAGACCCCCTGGTCATAAATACTGACTGGAGCGTAAATAAAGTGTAATTTTGACGCGGATATTTACTGCGGGTCAATGTTGCCGCGAATCTAACGTAATGGACCGGCAACCGCAGCTGCCGCTGAGGTATTGCCACCGTAAAGTGTTCTTCTTCCAGTTATGTTTCTTTATAAGAAACATTTGCACGGAAGATTATTTTAATATTTTTTTACGGTTTTTCCAAAGTATTGAACAATAACTTTAGTATCGTAACATCATTGTGCATTGCATATATAAAAACGGTAAACGGTAGACGAATTTATTGACTAGGAAAAAACGATCTTTCAAAATCAACAAACAGGAAACTAACACGCTCACAATTGCATTCTTCATAGAGCGATATATACATACTCAGTGCATAGATCTATGAGGATAGTAGGGGTAATCAGAGACACGTCAAAACAGCTTGGCACATGATCTCGATTTGCAAGTAGTTAGCATATCACGTGACAGGTTGGAAGCCTATAGGTCCAACCTGTCACATGTATGTGACGTAGGTATTTGAGAAGTTGGCGTCGGGAAAACACAATATGAAAAATAAACAAACATTACTTTATACAGAAGCTCGTTAGTTTAATTTCAATTGAATAAAGTTGTTGGTATCATTCTGCCCCGCTCTCGCTATTTAGCGAGTCCACCGCACACATTAATTCAACCCTCTCCTGCCCGAGGGATCTGCAAGATGAGTTCGGAAGGCTGCCCGGCCAGATGTTTTACCCGGCCCGGACACGGCTGGTGAAGCGTGTTTATCATTTGGACTTATGAGACATATTTTAAAAGTTTCGTCGTTAGTATAAAATATAGTATTATTTTTTGGAGCCGTGTTGGCCTAGAACCAAATATCCAAAGGTTGTAGGTAAAAACAAACTGCGCAAAGTCTAATTTATTTATATTTAACACATAAAACAAAATAAAATCAATTTAAAAGACAATAAAATTCACGAATGTTTTGAGTTTGATTCTAAAACATACATGATTAGTTGCGGGTTCGATTCCCGTCGCGGGACAAATGTTTCTATGATCTACAAATATTTGTGTCGGGTCTGGGTGTTTTCTATGTATTATATTATTATGTATGTATTTACAAAAAAAGTATATAATTAATCTATCAGTCATTTAGTTCCCATAATACAAGCTCTGCTTAGTTTGGGGCTAGATGATGCTGTGTGGAAAATATTCAGCATTATTTATATATTTATATATATTTATTTATTAGTAAAAAGCAGTAAGTTTAGAATGTATGTGATATGCTAAGGACCGAATTCATAGTCTACCCTAGGGTACTGTTCAGGCGCTAAGTAAAAAATCAAATGCGAATTTAACCTTTATGCACCCAGTCATAAGACAAATGCAGAATGATGGATTTTGGGGGACTGTTCAACCCTCGACTATGAATTCAGGCTTAAATGTAATATGCAAAATGTGGGCATATGCTTGGTTTGACCATCTTTCTGACTACTTAGTATATTTGCGGATAGACGTTCGGATTGTATGTATCATGGGGATTAAAGTCAGTGAGTGTATTTGTTTGTTTATTTTTTGTTGCTGTCGCACTTGACTAATTTTCTATATAAGTTGTCGCACTACTCAAATTTAGAAACTATTTGGGTGGGTAGAGGTATTTATTGAAAACAATGCCTGCTTTTTAACTCGATATAATTTCACTTAGCTCTGGCTGTCTTTTTATGGCTTTCTTTTTGTGGCTGCCTCAGGTAGAATTTCGTAGATGAACCTTCAAAAGCTTCAGCGAGGTAACTTTTATCAAATATACTTATATAAACTCACGCCTATTTCTCGGAGAGGTAGACATACCACGGAAATCCACTAGCTACGATCCTGACAGGTACCTCTTTTGCTTCATTCAATCTCATCACATTCTTCACGAATGCTCGTCGGTTAAGAGTAATCTTGACCTAACCAGAGCAGAATTTGGTCAGAGTGCGTTTGACGAGTTCTACCCCTTCCAACTGCCCCATTAACGCTTGTCTTATATACTTATTTTTCAATCTTCTTTCGTCCATCCTTTCGTCATACTCAAACCACCGTATCATACCTTTCTCTGTTCGTGTGCTGTGTTCTTTCACTCCACAATATTTTATCAAACATGTGCCAAGAGTTTAGGTAAACCGCTAAATCTAAAAGAAACAGGGTCATCCAATCATAACTCGATAAATAAGGACCGCACACGTGTGACTTACGAGCAGTCCTAGCGGTCCGAGGTCCGGCCGCCGGTCCGTACAAATTATTGCCGTGTTTGCGCCCTTTTATGAAGTGGCCCCATAACTCGCGATCGGCGTCCGCTGGTTAACCCCCGATGTGGATTTTTTGCACCATCATGATTGGAAAGAAATATACCTACTCATGTTTTCCTTTAAGGGCTTTATTCTGTGAAAGGGCGCTTCATTGTATTGCAGTAAAATCTCTACAAAATAACCAGCTCAGGGTGAAATTTAAAGTGCAGGTACCAGTGAATAAAAGTAAAGTTTTCTTAAGGTTTCAGCTTTGTTTTTTTTTTCAATTTTCTTGAAATTTCAAAGCTCATAGTAGTTTTTTATGGAATTAAATTTTTATTAACCCGTTAAAGTGTTATGAAACCGTTATGGTATCCAAGTCTACTTTAAGCTCCTAAGATTGTAGATAGTGAGATTCTGCGACGGGAGATGATCAAAAAAAATATTTTGATTTCAATGATTGACCACTCTCCGTACAAAATGTCTCCAAATAGGAAAGGTACACACCTCTCCGTAATTGTATGTCTATGTACTTTAAAATAAATTGTGAACTTTACTTTATGCCTAAACCATTAGCTTTAAAAACTTTAACTATATTTGGGATTACCATATTTTCTGCAAGTTCGGAATAATTTGTTTCTGAAAGAGTTTTTTTAATAAAATTACTTAAGGGCACATATTAGGTCACGGACTCCTTGAAGCATGCTACGCTCTGCTACGGCTCAAAGAAAACCCATTTTAAATTGAAGAAAGGCAGACTCTCGACTGTGTAAAGTCCCACTTGGTACAAGATTATGAACTAAAAGTCAGACAACATTCTGAGACCTAGAAAGCTTCTTACAAGGTCAGACAGGGCAAAAGCTTATCAAGAAATTATAAGTTATGATCTTTGAAGAACGGCGTTTTAGAGTAGGGGATGCCAATTTAAATATACATTCAGAAACAAGAAACACTCAAAACCACTATAACCTAAACAGTATGTAAATAAAATAGTAATGTTAATCAATATTGACGATCTTTGTGGCGTAGTGCGCGAATGCCCGCCTAAGCGCAGAAGATTACGGATTCGATTCCCGCCGCGGGACATATCGTCGACAACACCGCTGAAGTCGAAATTTTGCGGTTTTGACATTTTTATATCAATGGATAGATCTTTTCACTGCGCTTCTGTTCACCAATAAAAACTTTGCTTTTCAACCAATCACGGTTTCAATTTCAGCGTTAGTGTGGAGTTGATAAAACAGTTTTTTGGTTCTCCCGAAAAGTTAGGAAAATCGATTTACGCGGTGTTGTTAGCTAGCCGACGATATGTTTGTATGTTTGTATGATGTATGATAGAATAGGGTATTTTCTTTGTATAATATGTATATATTTACAAAAAAAATGTATATGTAAATACATACATATTATACATAGAAAAACCACAAACCCGAGACAAATATTTGCAGATACAAACATTTGTCCCACGGCC
Organism: Perizoma flavofasciatum; assembly: GCA_958496245.1. NCBI lineage: Eukaryota > Metazoa > Arthropoda > Insecta > Lepidoptera > Geometridae > Perizoma > Perizoma flavofasciatum. The sequence continues at coordinate 1,232,987 of OY292425.1, read as the reverse complement.
GGAATCGAACCCGCAACCTTCTGCGTCTCAGGCGAGCCTTTACCCACTGCGCCAAAGAGGTCGTCAAACGTCAAAAACTCGGTCCCGTTTTGTCCATCTAGCGTTTTCTAACCAACAAAAATGTCCTGTTCACTTATATTTTAGCTGTCTTATTCTTTCCCTAATGTCTATTATCTTCGTTGTGTACCTACACATTATGTGTTACTAGTTTTTAGTAGAAATATTAAAATATCCATTGTTGGTGCAACAATGAAAGTTCTGGTTATAATGCAGGCAACTTTACCGTCCAGTTACCTATACTCACTGGTAATGGAGATTGTGTTAGTTTGCGGTCAGTCTAGAACTACTGTAATAATGGAGTATGTGTATTCTATATTAGTTTACTTGTTTACGGGTCAGTTAGTTTGGACATATAAATTGACGAGCGTGGCGTGGCGGGCGGTAGCCAGCTGTATCGCAAGGACGTGTTCAAATCACGTTGCGGGACAAAAGAAAGAAAGAAAGAAAGTTATTTATTTGGCAACAACAAAGCACAGAAAGGACAGGTACACACAAAAAAATAGATAAATAGACACTATGAATACCTAAGATTTTAACATAAAAAAAACATAGTGACAAAGAGAAGATTTTTGTGCTAATTAGTCCCATCTGTGCCATGTGAGCCAAACAGGTTCCGTCTCAGGTCAGTGCTGCTCCGCACAGTAGTGAGATGCAGCGCTGATTTTCAGACAGGGTCTAGGAAAGATGACCTTAGTCATAATCGTGTACATTTCGGCACTAACACGCAACACTAATCGTATCCAGACTAGCTGCTGATACCCTTTTTTCTCGATTCTTGCGCAATCTCACCACAGGATTCCAGATTGCAGATAATTAAAAACTCTATTGAAATTCCTGTGTTTGGTCTTCTCAATTGCCTTCCGAACCAGTCTTTGTACATTATGCAGCTCGATCCAATGATTTAAATAAGAATTATGTACATTATCCGTGATAGTAGCAGAAGTTAAAACGTTATTATTAACGTTTATCCTACACGAATGTTACTTAAATGTTACAAATAACATTGAAGCTGAAACAAAATTATCGAAACAAGGGCATGGTTTGTGAGAACATTGGCCAGTTAATTGAAATGGACAGGTTTCTGTATCAGACTTCTAAAAATACGTTTAAAACGATTCAGGAACACCTAAAACTTCTCTAAAACATTTCCAGCGCAAACTTTTTCAATCAGAAACGGACCAAAGCAATTTTTTTTACAAAGCAGAGTCGTTCCGTATTATCTACGGACATAAATCTCGATACGGAACCCCAAAAACGGAAATAACCGATACCGCGACGCAATTGCTCGCGCCCCGAGACTTATTGCTTAAAATTGGGTAAAATGCCCTTAAATATTGAAAATGCCATGCTTTAGGGATAAAATGGATGAAGTACCTATAATGGAAAATTTCAAACTGTTGTTACGATAATACTTCAGGCTTAGTACGATGAATAATTTTATGTTCATAATTGAATGTACTTGTCTAATGAATCATATCCTACTAATATTATAAACGTGAAAGTTTGTGAGGATGGATGTTTATTCCTCTTTCACGCAAAAACTACTGAACGGATTTTGATGAAACTTTACAGTAATATAGCTTATACACCAGAACAACATATAGGCTACTTTTTATCCGGGTACCTAGCGGGCGAAGCCGTGGGCAGAAGCTAGTATGAAATAACACACTGCAACTGAGTTTTATCATAAATTGATCAAAATTTGTCATAATTAATTTGTTTAAGTAAATTATTATAGAAGGTATTCCTATATAAGTTGTTCTGAAAAGTTCAGATCACTTTACGAATCTTGACAATGATCATTCTTAGCTATCAAGGATCAATGTGGCCAGTAACTTTTACATAATATGACTGTCCTACCCTAAAAAAAACATCTACTTACCTACGTCGATTTTATTCTAGATTAAATAAATAAATAATGCTGGTAATTTCCTACACAGCATCATTTAGCCCCAAAGTAAGCAGAGCTTGTGTTACTAAATGACTTGTATACTCGTATGTACTACTTATATACATATTTTTTTTTACATACATATTATACATAGAAAACACCCAGACCCGAGACAAATATTTGCAAATCATACAAACACTTGTCCCGAGGTGGGAATCGAACCTGCAACCTTCTGCATCCCAGGCGGGCCTATAGAGGTCGTCTCATTCTGATCCTGATTATATTCCTTAAAGATTTTGCGTTATTTCTCTAAGACGTCCATATAACATAGAAAATACTATAGCAACTTACACTCCATTTTCTTATTATTTGTCTACTTTTTATTGCGTCGATATAGCCAAAAACGTTAAAAAAGGTAGGTATTTAGTATTTTTAAGCATGATAAAATAATAATAAGATTTAAGAAAAGCTTAGAGAACGTTTCCACAATTAAATTCCTATTCCTCAAACAAATAGCTGATTATGCGAAGTTATGATCTGCGAAAATGAATTATCAAATTTGGAAACTTCAAGTAGGTGCCAAAGCCCACCTGCCACAGATCACGTTTTGGAGTGTTCCAAAGTTTGCGAATTCACCACGAATTTGTGTTAACTAGAGCGAGCGATCGTGGCCATCCGAAAGTTGGTTAAACGTGATTGACTAACGAGCCGCTTAAATTTTTGCTTTTGGTTCGCACTCGGGGACAAGATTGTTTTTTGGCCCTGTTTCGAGTTAAAGGCAGTTTAATTAAATTTCAGCATTTTAAGCGCTGTTCCGGACCGCTTTTTGTTTGTTTTGCACGTCGGTTTTTAGCAAGGAAAGTAATATTTTTATCTTTATAAAATTCAATCACACAACCTTTGTATCTAAAATGACACAAAGGCATTACAAAAAACATTATAAAAACACAAAAAAACTACTTTTATTAAGCCTGTGAACATAATTTTGACTAAAACCGGGATATTTATCATCATTCGCGAGTATAAATATTTTCTGATATTTCGGCACAGTTGAATTGTACCATGATCACGGGAGGAACTGAATTCTTCTCGGGAGCATATTAGTGGCAGACGAATCAATCAGACTGAGAAAGAGTCTTTTATATAAAAAAAAACATGATGAATATCCCGTTTTTAGTAAAAAATATATTCAAAATCTTGATAGTTCCAAAGTTATAACATTTAATATTCATAAAAAAACATAATATAAGCATGAAAGCCCGCCGTTGAGCTCCACAACCCACATCAGCATATCAGTTGGCATAATCACAACGATATAACCTCAAAACTCTACGTGACACTCGATAAATTCAGGGCCACGCGCGTATTCGAGTAATTCAAATCAAACATACCACATCTCAGTGCCGAATCTAATTTCCCACTCGGATTAAATGTCGTCGCGATTCCCACGGATTGGATTAGCGTTTATGGTAAACATTGGTACATTTACCCCACTCTGCATATATATCAGGTAATCCTGGCATACATATCTCTTGTGTTTTGAAGAATTTATAACGATACGAGAACTTCAAAAGTTTCACGATTTCAAAACAATTAAAGTTACTCCGAAGTTATTTAACTTTTGTATTACTTAGCCTTGCAAAGTTGGATATTATTCTTAGCAACCAGTTACTATAGAATGCCTAAATGTGCCTTAAACACTTTAGCTTGCTACTGACGACCCTTTGGAGAATGTACACAGATTTGGAATTTGAGGAATTTCCACTATGAGGTTAAATTCAAGAGATTGTGTTCAGCACTTAAATACTTTAGCTTTTAACACGGAGTATTTTTGTGCGTTGGAGGGCATGCTTAACAGTTCCGTTTAGTTATCAAAACAGGCCTACAAACTCCGTCACCCAGTTGATGTATGGCCATTCACTCATATTTACAAATTCCTTACAGTCTCAAAACGTTAAAACCAGGACTTTACGAAACCATTTTATACGAGAACTGTAATGTATCCGAATGTGCCGGCTCTCATTATCTAAAGTGCGGGCTCAGTAACTTACCCGTTTTCTTTTTCAAAACCAATTTGTTTAATGCTTGAAATGGAGCGATTGGTTTCAGGACTTAAGGTACGGACGCGGTGGCAGTGGCGATCAAAGGGGAATGGTTGTCGAAATTCGCGTGAATTTATTGATCGGGAGAAAATTGTGGTTCGAGGAAATCCTAAACAATTTGTGTAATCTGCCAACAAGGTACTTATTAAAAAAAAACTCATCCATAACTATGATAATATCTAATTGACTTACTATATTAATTAACTTCATTAATTCTTGCTTTTAGTTAGCATTTTTATGAGCGTTTTATTCATCAGGCCAGTCCATTGCGAGGCACTTAAAATAATCTGGTTCCCACTAAATAATTGACCACTTTCATATTAATTTCAAAATGGGTTTGGTGGCAAATAAAAGATGCAACGTACCCTGCCCTCGTTAATTCGTCTCCACAGAGACTACGCGCCAAAAAATGGGTCCATAAAAAAAAATGAAAAAACACCGAGAACTCGAATGAAAAGTCAACTGGGTAAATTCGCGAAAATTGCTTCGGGACCCTGGGATTACGTACAATGCTTCGGCACGCGAAAGTTTTCGGGCACATTAAGGACTTCCAAATAATGAACGGAACATGTTCAAGTCGCAGAGGAAGGAAGCGGCGCTCAGATAGATGCGGAAGTCGTATTTTTACGAGCAACGACGTGAAAAGAGCGTGCGATGTAAACTGTAGCCGTGTTTCTGGCATTAAAATTTGAAGCAGTTCAATTACAACACAAATGTATTAGTCACAAAAATTGAATAGAACAGATAATATTAATTTGGAGTAAAACTATGCATCTTATTTCTATGTATAATATATATGTATTTACAAACAAAAATGTATTTAATTAGTATATTATCAGTCATGTAGTTCCCATAACACAAGCTCTGCTTAGTTTGGGGCTATATGATGCTTTGAGAAAAATGCCCAGCATTATTTATTTTATTTATTGCATAGGTAGTTTTAGTAATATTACAATTAAATGCATTGATAAATACCGTAAAAAAGGTATGTGCTCAGCATAATGCTGCAGTGAACTGCAGTGCTAATTTTAGCACAGATCGCGATTGACACACGGACAAAGCAAAAAAAATAAGATTGGTTAGAAAAGTAAGATTAGGACTCATCATCATCATCATCATCAGCCAATATTAGTCCACTGCTGGACATAAGCCTCCTCTAATGAGCGCCATAGCGCCCTGTCTTCAGCTTGCCGCATCCAGCATCTGCCTGCAGTCTTTCGCAGATCGTCATCCCACCTGGCCGGAGGGCGTCCTACACAACGTTTGCCGAGTCGCGGTCTCCACTCAAGAACACGTTTACCCCAGCGGTTATCGGTTCTTCGCGAGATATGACCTGCCCACTGCCACTTCAGATTGCTAATTCAAAGAGCTATGTCGATAACTTTGGTTCTCTGACGGATGTATTCGTTACGAATCCTATCCTTCATAAAGACTCCGAGCATAGCACTTTCCATAGACTAGTTAAGACTAATCCTAATACTGATATACAAAGCAAAAAAAAGTTAGTGAGTTAACTATGATATATGATAAATATGATATAAACGCGCTGCTGCGGGTTCGATTCCCGCTGCAGGACATATGTTTACTTGTTCTACAGATATATGTTACGGGTTTGGATGTTGTGGTACAACGGTACTCGTGGTTCCTGAAACCTACGGAACAGTGAATCCTAGTTAGGGTCAAGACCATGTTTAATGTTTTTTTGTATTGATTTATTTAAACAAAAATCTTATTTACTTGGATTTTGAAAATTGTTTTTTGAGTAATTCTGAGCTGATAACATTGTTTTTTAAACTGGTTAGCAACTTTTCAATTATTCTCTGTGGTCATCTTTATATTTATATATAATCTTTATTAAGCATTGCGAGACAGACAGACACACTATCTGTCTGTCTGACTAATAACTTAAGCCAAGTTTTAGGTCCATCTGCACTAAAGTCAAAAAAGTTGAGGCAAAGACTTAATAAGTCTGAGTTACAGTTTTTCTATAAAAACATCAATTTAACAGCAGCCTAAGTTTAGCTAAGAAAGGAAATCATTTTTAAAAGTTCCACCAGAGAACAGAGAGGGTAGAGCTGGAAGACGAAGTCTGTATTAAAAAAAACAACGCAGATGAAGTCGCGGGGCGTTTCACTAGTTTGTTACGTAAAGTTTGACTTGGTCTTTTGAAGTCCCAGTGTATATAACCAAACTCTTGTTACAAATAAACCATGATTATGTTCCTATCTGCCTAATGTATCTTATAGAGATAAATCACAACTGCCGACAGGTACATCACTAAAACCTACTAACTGCTAGTAATCTACGGCGATACGTTCAATTTGCTCCGAATACCGCCTAAGCCTTGACCTTCGGAATTAGATCGCTCCATGATTTATGAACCGAACCTTATTTTACGTTTGTATAGAGTAGTAACCGCCCACAGCTTCGCCCGCGTGTTGCCCGCATAAAAAGTAGCCAATGTAAAGTACCTCTTACCGTTAAGAGAGCGTTTGTAAGAAATATATTCGACCGACCGATTTTTCTTTAAGATTTTTTAAAAAGTTTTCAATCAGTGCGTCCTACCCGTCATGACCTACGGAGCTGAGACGTGGACACTCACGATAGGGCTGGTCCACCAGTTCATAGTCGCTCAGGGAGCTATGGAAAGAGCTATGCTCGGAGTCTCTCTGAAGGATAGGATTCGTAACGAATACACCCGTCAGAGAACCATAGTTATCGACATAGCTCAACGAATTAGCATGCTGAAGTGGCAGTGGGCCGGTCATATCTCGCGAAGAACCGATAACCGCTGGGGTAAACGTGTTCTTGAGTGGAGACCGCGACTCGGCAAACGTAGTGTAGGACGCCCTCCGGCCAGGTGGGATGACGATCTGCGAAAGACTGCAGGCAGATGCTGGATGCGTCAAGCTGAAGATAGGGCGCTATGGCTCTCATTAGGGGAGGCCTATGTCCAGCAGTGGACTAACATAGGCTGATGATGATTTTTCTTTGTCTTACGTTGCAAAATTAGTCTCCACGAAAAGCCATTTTATTTTAACGAGATAATATACAACCTTTGTCCTCCCTGAAGGCCCATTCTAAATATAATAAAATAATTTTTGAAATCGGCTGTTTTGTTCCTAACTCACAAACTTACAAACTTTACCTCTTTAGATTAATATTAGTGTAGATATAGGTATGTTGCGCTCCTCCGAAATCAATAATGGCAGGATCGTAAGTACCGGTACAACTCAAATATTTGAGTTTAGATAATTGAAATATAGAAAAACGTTCATTAAAATTTTGATTTAGTTTGCTTGTATACTTACCGGAGAAAATACAGGGCGATAATGGAGCTTAGAAAATAGATTACGCTTTCCATAAGAAGTTAGTTAATGGCATAAGTTACTAATGTTTTTCATATAAAAATGTTCGGGCTTTAACCTTTTAAAATATGCCATGGCACACTTATACAATTTCAATTATGATTTTCCGATAAATCTATCTCCATAGCATATTAAAACTGCTTTCGAAAGTTATCGAAATATGAAATACCAAATGAAATTTGCCCATCCACTCGCAAAGCCTAACCCTTTCAATTGCTCCAATTCTTCGCAAATTAAATTTGTATTAAGTACTTTATGTTGATCGAAAAATATTTGAAATCCTTCAGGGATCCAATTGGATTTAGTTATCTTAAATATTGCCTTTCAAATAAAGCATTGAAACGCTTATTGATTAATTTATGAAATCAACTGAGTACGCTTTTACCCTCTGTCTCATAATCAGTAGCAAACTTACCAAGTCTTTCAAATAAAGGATTGGTATAAAACGCTTATTGATTAATTTATTAAATCCACTGAGTACGCTTTTACCCTCTGTTTCATAATCAGTAGCAAACTTACCATGTCGCTCAATCTAACCCCTATATTATAGGGATATTATTAACTTATTTTAATTATTAGCGATATTTGTAATTTATGTGTTTAAATTATTTTTATCTAAATTTGTAAACATAATTGACTTGCCTTGGTATGGTACCTAGATAATAAGAAGCCTATCTAGTATTATTTTAGGCCACGAACATTTCATTTAAATAATTCTATAGTCAAATTTCATTTAAATCGCTTCAGTGTTTTCGAAGATTATACCTCTAAGAAACAAATATTCAAACTCGCATTTATAATATTAGTAGCAAAATTTATGTACTGAACACAAAAACACAACTATTAAGGTAGATAAGTATGCAAATGAGGTCGAAGAGCTAAATCCGGTTTGTAAATCGGTTCTGAAGAAAGCTCAGCTGATTTGATAGATAAGATTACCCGGGTAACGAGATGACCCTTGTGAGTCCAATGAATAAAAATATTTTGTCTTTGATTTTTGCTTTATGTTACTTTGTCACTGGCATATTTTTAGAAGTACTGCCTAAATGCTATTTTTATTGTAACATAACTATAATCATATGTAATAAGATGTGTTTATAGTTCTACTCAAAGTTAAGACTTATTGGAAAATTCGCTTTTTTAATATATAATGTTATAAAGCGTTTGAAGCAAGGCAACCCTTTAGTATAATCAATCTCCATCTACTAAGAGAGACACAGTTCTGTCTGTGATTCAGTTATCAAACCCCACAAATCAAGCCACGAGACAAAGACGGGGAACAATGGTTTATCTTCACAAAGAAACTCTCATTACTTGAGAAAGGATACGACTATTATATTTTGAGCTTTGAAACTTCATTAGGCTTCACCCGTGATAGAGTACCCTAGCTTTCGTTCAAGTGCGTCTTAATACTTCCTCATCATTACCATTAGCCGGAAAAGTAACTAGAAATAGGCCGAAGAATGTCTCATCTCACTGACTTTAGGTAACTCTAAGGTGGGGCCGTCAAACTTTCATCCAACCATAAAAATGTGTGGATGGAATTATACACAACTTGCTTTGGTCAAGACTTCGCTCGTGTTGTGCCCAGATAAAAATAAGTAGTTTGATCCAATATTTATATATTTCACTTATTATTTGATCCCATGCGTAAGAGATCATGGCGCGTGACCAGGGAACTAGGGGCATTTGTTTGGGTTTACGCAGAAACTGCTGGCTATCTAAATACCGTTTCAAACGATCTATAGATAGTTCAACGGATCCAGATCACTACTGGATGGAAGCGTTCCCAATATCCTGACAGTATTGCCATGCTGAATGGTAATGCAGCTAACTATATAATAATAATAATAATGCTGGACATTTTACACACAGCATCATCTAGCCTCAAACTAAGCAGAGCTTGTATTATGGGAACTACATGACTGATATACTACTTATTTTTTTTTGTAAATACTTACATATTGTACATAGAAAAAACCCAGATCCGAGACAAACATTTGCTAATCATACAAACATTTGTCGAACCCGCAACCTTCTGCGTCTCAGGCAGGCCTTCACCCACTGCGCCACAGAGGTTGACATTATGTTTATAGTTATTATGTATCATGATTTATTCATTCAGCCCTACAAAGATTATTAATACGAAACATCCGTATCAATATCTACAATATTAGGTAGTAGGATTTGTTCCATTGTCTAGATGAATATCTTCAGTACTCTGTGTTCACGGTACCTACGATGTGTTTTCGAGACGAGCTTTATCTTGGGGGTTAAAGGAGGGTTGGAGGGGTCTCGTCACTCTGGCCGGAGCTAGATATAGATAATTAATAGTTTAAGATCTATAGGCTGAACGGATTGAGTTTTCAGTCTCGAGTTAATTTGATCCGGCAGTTATGTGCCCAGGTTATCAGTAGATGAACTGATACTGAAACTGGTGGCCTTTTCAAAATCTGGTTGAGTTACGCCCTATGAATTAATTTCTCGTAACTTCTATAATGTAAAGGTTAGCTGGAAGAATATACTAACTATCATTAAGTTCGCCCATATGCTTATTTCATCTTGTGAAATTAAGCATTTTCTATCTATTTATCTATAAAGCATTTTCTAATGCGCTGTTGATTTTGCTACCAAAGTGCCCTGCTATAGTGCCGGTATTTTCCAAAGTTCGTACAATCCTACGTCTATACTTATATTTGGCAAAGTAACGTGCCGTGGCTCCTAACCGATAGCTTAGTGATGCACTTGATACGGATAATGTATGAGTTAAACAGTGCTGGTAATTGATGCGGCGAATCATCATCATCTTCTTGTCCTTATACCACATTACATGGGGTCGGCACAACATGTTTATTTCTTACACTCTCCTCTATCAGCCGTCATCTAAGTACTCACTCCTTTCTTAATCATGTCATTCTTCACACAATCCATCCATCTTTTCTTTGGCCTACCTCTGCTTTTATTTCCATCCACATTCATATTTAACACTCTTCTCGTAATGTGACATTCTTCCCTCCTCATGGCATGCCCGTCACGAGTACTACTTTCAAACTTCTATTGTATTGTATTGTATTTATTTATTCCAATATTAACAAAGATATATTGTATGCGGAATGTTACATAAGGATTACACTATTACACATAGGTTCACAAATCACTTAAAACTACACAATAAGAGAGACTGAACCAATAACGAAAAAAAAAACAATAAGTAATAATAATAATATAAGATGAAATGTCAGATGTTAGTAAGGAGATATACTCATTCCTTATTTTGTACATTCTCGTAACTCAACATATCCATCTCAACATTCGCATCTCAGTTGCGTGCACTCTTCTTTCATCAATCCCTTTGGTTGCCCAACACTCCGATCCATACAATACGACAAGTCTTATATCGTTTTGTAAATTTTTCCTTTGAGCCTAAGGGGCATTCGTGGATATTTCATCCATCCCGCATTTATTCTGATTATTATTAATTGATGCGGCGATATTGACTTTAATCTGCGACACAAGAGGGTTCGATTCTCGCTGCGGAACAAATTTTTGCATGTTCTGCAGATTAATCTCCGGGTCTAGATGTTGTAGTACCACGGTACTCGTAGTTTCTGATACCCAAGACACAGAAAATCCTAGTGTGGGGTTAGGACTATGTATGTATCTGATAGATAGATAGATAGATAACTCTTTATTGTACACCTGTTGGTGGTTTAGGGATTTCACAAAGGTATCTTCTCACATTTATTTCCTACCTTTTTAATTATTCGACGGCCTCTGTGGCGCAGTGGGCGAAGGCTCGCCTAAGACACAGATGGTTGCGGGTTAGATTCCCGCCGCGGGACAAATATTTGTAATTGCAAATATTGGTCTAGGGTCTGGTTTTATCTATGTATAATATGTATGTATTTACAAAAACAAATGTATATTAGTAGTATATCAGTCATGCAGTTCCCATAATAAAAGCTCTGCTTAGTTTGGGGCTAGAGGTTTTTTGTGTGTATGTTACGCAATGTCTTCGCTAAATTGTGAACCGATTTTAATTAATCATTCTTTTTTTAATGGGGTTTTTATGGGTAGTTCAAGGGTAGTCCAATATAAATTTTATGGATAAATCCTACCCCTTATACTACCCTTAAAGGCAAAAAATAAGGGATTACATTTCATATTGAAATTTTTATCATTTTCCTGTTTTTATTTCTTCCTGCAAAAAAAAATATATTTTATCAGTTCAATTTTATCTTTCTAAACAATAGACCTCCGTAAAACCAAGCGTTGTTACTGACTTTTCAACTCAATAAGAGCAGACTGAAATATGTCAACGAAGGCTATCTTCACAAAGTATACTGCAAATACCTGTACAGACTACACGGACACACCCGCCCCTGCAATTCGATTTCCGCAGCTCGCAGTGACCTGGAAGACGCTACGAGAGCGGACGGGATGGACGCACGTAACTCGCCTACTCCGATTTTGATTTAATTAAAACTAAAATGATCGGTCCTCTTTACGTAAGATTCTTACTATATGATGAAGGTAAAACAAAAACAAAATAAACACGCTCACTACTGTTATCCCCGTGATGAAGATCCTCAAATCCCGACATAGTACGCTAATAGCAGTTGGATGTTTATTTATTAGTATTTGAGGGTAAATAAATAAACACACAAACATACATGTAGTTCCCATAACACAAGTTCTGCTTACTTTGAGGTTAGATGATGCTGTGTGAAAGTCCAGCCTTATTTTTATTATTATTTTATACATATTCCTAACACCACACTAGGATTTCCTGTGTCATTTTATTTTATTTCATATAATTTCATTTCAATTCTTTCACAATTTTAACAATCGTATTCGAAATTACTTAAAATTATAAAATTAAAATAGTGCTAAAACATAAACAAATAAAATTATCAACAAAATTCAGTAATGGTTTAGAAACACTTTTCCAACAATATCTTTGTAAGTCTTGATTTAAATATATGAGGACTATTTTGATCACTAACTACTGAGTTAAACAGTTTTACAACTTGATACCGTGAGCCGTGCTTTGTAATATTCAACCTTGGCCATAGAGGTGGCTTAAGATCTTTCGTCTTGTATTTACAAGTTAAGTATTCCTGCTATAGGAACACTTTTGACTCAATTAAAACTATAAGGATTGGTTCTCTTTTTATACCTCTAAGATTCATACTAAATGATGACGCTAAAACATAACTAACAATTGCTTTTTGTTGCGTTATCACAAATGTCGAAATAATGAAAAACAGTTCTCGTCTCACGACTATTCGTGAGACGAGAACTGTCACGAGAGTGAACGCGAGCACAGGCTCGCGTAGTCGCGGATAGTGCTCATGAGGAAGAACCTCTAAATAGTCAACGAAACGTCACCAGGAGAATAGTAAAGTACGTGATAGAGTCGTAATAATATCTTAAAATGATACGAAAACTAGACGAATTCAATGCTAGAATTATTATTAAGGACGTAGGCCTTGGCGTGGTTTTGTATAAAAAGTTTAGGACTGACTCTACCCTTCCTATGGGAATAAAATAGGGATCTCTCTGGACAAAATACATGGCGAATGCTATAAAATAAATGTGTGTTCGCTGAACATCGAAACTCCATTAGCATGTTGTCGACAAAACTTGGCTAATTTATGCCAACATTCAAACAACAACGTGTTGTTCGTCTGTTTTCGTAATGTGATCTCATTTCATATTAAGATTCTCTTGAAATCTTTACCTACATTTCAAATAATTAATATCCGAGTTATTTGTGCCCTATTTAGCCAGTAAAAACAGTATTGTCTGATATTGTTACGGTCAAAACGGTAAAAGAGTTTAAAGCCAGAAAGACCGATAACCTACTAAAACCTATCTGTGTCCACGCATAATCATTGCCATTTAGCATGGCAATGTTGCTCGCATTATGGGAACACTTCCGTTTGGTAGTAATCTGGATCAGTTGATCTATCTTAAGATCGTTTGCAACGGTCTTCGTCTAGCTGTTTCAGCTGTATGTTTTGTATATGTACCTTTACATAGTTGTATAAATAAAAATATATCTACTAAAGTAAGTTTTTAAAAGCTAGTGACCAACCCTGGATTCAGAATAATAGAAAATAAACCGTTTTATATCTTTAAAATCTATACAATACGTCGCTAAAGTGGATTTCTTCTGGACAACTTTAGGATGGAGAACAACAAATTAAAATAAGTAATTTTAAATCAAAAGCGCTCAGTGCAAACCGTACTTATGCATTCGTTACTGAGTAACGGGTACATCGCCTGACTCGAATAACCGAAACGTTAGTTAAAAAATGTTTTCGTTACTCGCATTTGTCTTATAGATACGTCATACGTCGTAGTCATACGAGACGCGATTCGATACGATACTTCTTCATGCTAATGCTTGATTGCATCAAAAGTAACGAGTAACGTAACGAATGCTCATTGCTTTAGTATCGAATACGGGTTCACAATTCGTCGTTACTTTTACAGCTCTACAAGCGCAATGAACGCTCTACCGATACTGAAATTAACGGAAAGTATAACCATTTATTTTCTGACGTAAAATGTTTCATGTTCCATGGCTAAAATTGCACGCCAATCATTTACAGCGTGCGTGCTCGAGAAGAAAAATAATAACGTGAACACATCGAGAACAGGACGGAGCGAGGGCCTGATGCCGTGACGTGTTCAACACGTGTTCTCGTCACGGACGAGACGCATTTGTCATGGCACCAATATCTGGGACGACTGTACCTACATACGTTCTTTTTGAGAAATAAAATATTTAATGGTGACTGTACCTATGTTCGTTTTGATAAATTAAATGTTTGGTAATATTACAGGCAGGAAATCGACCTCAAAAAACTTGCCCAAGACTACATTTAATTTAATTATCACGAGTTTGTATTAATAGATAAACAAAAATATAATAAAATTAAATGTGACTGCAATATCAATAAAATTAAATGTTCATAAAAAAAATACACACAATCATACATTACTTTATGGATGAAAATATTAAGTAAGATTTTGTGAGCGAGATGGCGCTACATACAATGTATAAAATTGTATTTTTCGAATCGTGCTGAAATGACCATACAGAGAATACCTAAACTAGGCCGAGTCTGTATTATAGGTATTAGTTCTTTTCAGGTTATCAAATTACAAATCATTGTTATTGTCTTTGTGCATGTAGGTAAATACAAATGAAACAGCCAAATATATGAAGAACGTAGCAAAAACTTTAAATAATAATGCTGGACATTTTCACACAGCATCATTTAGTCCCAAAGTAAGCAAGCTTGTGTTATGGGAACTACACGACTAATTATACTCCTTATATGCATTTTTTTGTACATACATACATAATATACATAGAAAACACCCAGACCAAAACAAAGACAAATGTTTTAGATCATACAAGGCGGGAATCGAGCCCAAAATCTTCTCTGGCTGGCCTTCGTCCACTGCGCCACAGAGATCGTCGCTCAAACAATCGAGGCAAACGATCTATAGATAGGTCAACTAATCCAGATAAAGACTAAAGCTTTCCCAATGCATTGACCCAGATAAGAGCCTGCTCTCTGTATACTCGTCGCTTCAACCAGTCGCCCTGAAAGAATTCTGAATACGCGAATGGTCCCGGTTGCCCACGGACCCAGAATCTCAACCCAAAAGGCTCAAATAAGTGTCTTTGGCATAGGCATGACGCGCTTAATTGTTACGCCACAAATGTGAGGTACAACTTTTTGTACGGAGAGTTACTGTCGAATCGAAGGGAGCTTTCGCATTTTCCTACATGCAAATGGATTTTGGATGGTCGGATGATTGAGTGGTGCCGATTAGCGAGACGGGAAAGTGATGCAAGATTTTTGACGACCTACGTGATTCTGCGGGTGAGTATCAGACTGAGACGTAAGAGGGTCAATTTCCGCGGCGAAGCTAATGTTTGCATGCTCTACAAATATTCGTTAAGGGTATGGGGTTGTACTAATCGTAGTTCTTGATACACTATTAGTATTTTTTTCTTGTTTTGTTGTATATTGAACTGTCTGACTAATATGTAACTAGCTTCGCCCGCTTAGTACCCGGATAAAAAGTAGCCTATGTATTATTCTGATGTATAAGCTATATTACTGTAAAGTTTTATCAAAATCCATTTAGTGGTTTTTTTTACGTGAAAGAGGAACAAACATCCTCACAAACTTTCACGTTTATAATATTAGTAGGATAATTAGTAGGAAGGATTACTTTTGACCTATCTTTGTGCTGGCGTTAATTATTGTAGATTTTATAATTAAAGTAAAATAAATAAACAAATATACGATACAGAGAATACCAGTATGGGGTCAGGACTTGGATGAAATTTACACTATTATTGTGGTTGCTAAAGATTTGCTTGTTTAATGGGAACGGCAATAGGATTTTTTGGGCATCTTAACATTTTCTAACTAAACCTAAAAACCCTCAAATAAAGACTATAGAAATCCAAAAATCTCATTAATTTTAAGCTGCCATGCACTTCCATAATTTATCTTCCATGTAAAATTGTCAGCAATTTTATAGAAGTGGAAAACTACGAGAAGTAAATCATAAATCCTTTGCTTGATCCGTTGGTAATAACACATGTTGCAGCGTTTTCTTAAACAAAGGGAATTACATCATAAGCCCCCCACGTTTCATCTGAATTCAGCGCCTCATACGCTGAAGCTTAGTTAGATCACATCTACTTAGGCTCTTCGTAGAATTTGAAAGTAACAAAATAATATATTCTTCGATAAAAAAAAACATTACGGATTCTATTATTCATCTACATAGAATTAATTCAGTTCTAAAATCTTGATTTAAAGATGAGTTGACAGATATATGCCAACGAAAATAGACACAGTACCTTCCTACGAGAAGATCAAAAGTGAAAGTTCTGAAATCAAAAGTGAAAACTCTTTCTTTTTTTTTTGTTACGAAGCAGTGAATCTCTCTGAACGTCTAATAGATATATGAAATCTACCACGTACTAACACAAGCTCACAGGAGCTCGTAGTGGTTCGTAATCTATCTCCTGATGTTAGGAGTGCCGGTTTGTCCACAGAGGGATTACTCGCAAGAGGATCAGAGGGCCGACGGAATATTATTGTAATTAGTTTCATGTTTGTGGAGCTTTTGTCTAAGATAATAATTGCTTTCAAGTTGTTTGGCCTATTTTAAAATATTTGTGCAGAACATTTTTTCCTAAACCTATCAGGTGGGTAATATTTTGAGGCAATGGATTCAATTGGCAAACATAAGATAATTGGACGAGCTTGGCGGCGCAAGGGGTTTGTAGCCGGCTGAAATGTAAGAGTTACAGGTTAGATTCCCACTACGGGACAAATGTTTGAATGATCTGAGAATATTTCCACTAAGCTATTTGTCCGTTTAGGATGGGAGTACCTCAACCTCATCCATCATAGTATTAATAGACCTCTTCCGATTCCAAAGTGATTTCAATGATAATATGCTGAAGATTATTCTCAAACTAAAACACTATGTCAGCTAATCCCAGCTGTATTTTGGAATACGGGGAAGTTGGCGCGGTCCATATTAGAACGAGTGGAGTTTGCTCAACTATGTGTGTTAGATTTTAGAACTACTCTAAACTAGTATGAAATCATCGATGCAGTGATCCACACCTAAACCTTGCAGTGTTAGTGCCTCGACCGGGCCGGGCGCAAACACGTCCAACGATACATCTAAAAACATAAAATCGTTGCACGCTTTTACGAAATTTGGAGGGTGTTTTCCTTTACTTGTGTAGTACTATGAAAAAAATATTTCAAAATTCCACCCCTAGAGAACGCACGGGAACATGAAGTTAGTATAGAAAAAAATCGAATGAAGTTGCAGAACATTCCACTAGATTCCTATGAAATCATTCACAGCGGGCGGCCGGACGGACGGCTGGAAGTTCCGCGGTACGGTGTGCTTTGGAGCCCTTAACTGGGACTCGTTTCGGATTCAAAGGTCGGTTTAGCAGCGGAATTTCATGCATATAAAGATTCTCCTTTATAATTGCAAATCGGACTTAGAATCATTGGAAGCACATCCAATAGGTATCCAGGGTCACAAGCCACAGCAAGAGAAAATCTGTGATAACCTAACCTGTCATTTTGTTCGAAAAATAGGTTCATATAATTTTCTCATGAAACCTTACTGTAATAGAGAATAGAGCATAACCGTTAAGGATTCAATAAATTGTTATAAAACATAAAACAAAATCATATAATCTGGCATCGCGCAAAATACTCGTATTTAATTTTTGCCAAATGATAGCAATTTCCTTCGTGAGTAGTTCCAGTGAAGACACGCGTACATAATACTGGACCTATTTTATTTCATGAAATTACAAAGTAGGAGCAATTTTTTTTCAAAATTACTTATCACGCAGCTAATGTACCTATATTTATTTATACTTGAGATTCTTCATAAAAAAAGAGTTTATCTATTCAAATGGAATTCTATTATATTAAAATGGCGAAACTTTCATACGATTTTTAACACGTGCAGGATTCTCCTTTCAAAGTTCGACCCCGTTGCACCCCTTCAAGGGTTGATAAGACGGTAGAATCACGTGTTACTAAACAATTTAGAAGAGTACAAGTTTGACTGCTCAATTATATTAAGATGCCCAACCAGATAGATGCTCTTTGTTCGCATCGGTTCATCTGAAGTTGAATCGGCTTGTCACGGTTCGACTTCCCGTGATTAATGATAATGGCTACTTTAGTCCACTAAGGTTTAGATGCTTGGTAATTGTATTGTGGTAGGAAAATGAGGAGAAATATTTTTACGAATAAGGTAAAGCTGTGAACCGACCGCGACGCACATAATCATAGAAGATCTTGACGACCTCTGTGGCGCTGTGGGCATAGGTCCGCCTGAGACGCAAAAGGTTGCGGGTTCGATTCCAGTTACGGGACAAGTGTTTGTAAGATCTGCAAATATTTGTCTCGGGTCTGGGTGTTTTTCTATGTATCATATGTATGTATTTACAAAAAAAGTATATAAGTGGTATATCAGTCATGTAGTTCCCATAATACAAGCTCTGCTTAGTTTGGGGCTAGATGATGCTGGGTGAAAAATGTCCAGAATTATTAGTCCAGAATTATTAACTGCTGCTAGGCAAATTTTTTCTTAGTTTTTTTCTTGAGTTTTATTTTTAAAATACTTTATATTTTTTTCTATTAACTACTACATATGCGTGGTTTTTGCGTGGGCAATGCCTGTATAGTTTGATTTTACTCATAAAGCTATACATTATGTACGTAAATCTGCTGTTTTTTGGTTACGTTGTGTATATACAGAAGATAAACAAACAGATTTTTATAAGTATCTTTGCAATTTTATTGTAATTCCTGACTTTCTTTTGTTGTGTCTTTGTGTCCTACAATCCTGTTCTTAGATACCATTTTTTGTGTCGTGTGTCGTGCCAATTTTTTCATCATTTTCAATATTAATAAGAAAAAATCGAGAATGTTATTTTACGAACAATACATATTGTGAAAACGGGAATTTTCACGTACTGCACTATCGGTGAAGGCACCGACTAAGTTTCGACTCATTCCGAGAGTCTTCATCAGGGTGAGTGGTTGCGACTTTCTCCTTCCGCGTCGCGCCGTGCACTACTGTATAGTGAAACTTAGTCGGTGCCTTCACCGATAGTGCAGTACGTGAAAATTTCCGTTTTTACAATATGAATAGTCAAGTTCACGATAGTTTTTGGAATAAAATTACGAACAATAATTGAACTGGACTATTTATAATTCGGAATGAAATCCTAACTTCGTTTTAAGCTATTTTGTTTGCGAATGCTGGTAGAGTTCGTCTTCCGTAACTGTCATAATCTTCTGACAGTTGTCCGAGACGAGATAATCCACGACAAGTGTCATGCCGTGACACTGTGTTTAGTTTATTTACTGAAACAGATATCATAATACTGTACTAGACTGAACTGAAATTAGTGGAACAATTTGAGGACTACGGTGACGCGACCAGCTGCGATACAAGAGTTGCGTTTTCGATTCCCGATGCAGGGCAAATGTTTGCATGTTCTGTAGATTTGTTCCGGTTCTGGGAGTTGTGGTACCACAGTAAGCGTAGTTCACATAGGTAAGTGTTTGTTGGCTGTTATTTATATTCAACTAGCTTCTGCCCACGGCTTCGCCTGCGTGGAACCCGGATAAAAAGTAGCCTGTGTGCTATTCTGATGTATAATCTATATTACTGTAAAGTTTCATCAAAATCCGTTCACTAATTTTTGCGTGAAAGAGTAACAAACATCCATCCTCACAAACTTTCGCGTTTATAATATTAGTAGGATTTAAAAATAAACTAATTTCTCACCAAATTATAATGGTATAGTAATAACGAGTCGACGTCGCGTCGTTAACAGAATATGTTGTTGGGGCATATGCATAGCTTAGCGGTTATTTATGTTTCAAATAGCGAAATAATTACACTACAGTGCGCAAAAATGGATATGGCATCCCCGCACTAAGATAAACTCTCTTCTAATCACACAAGAGCGACAATACACACAGGAAACGTTCTTAGATCGACTCAAATGGAGTAAAAATAATGCAGCTACCACATTGAATTTGTTAGGAATAATTAAAAAAAAGAGTAATGGATTTTAAAAACAATATGACGCAGTGTCTTTCAGGACGACCTCTTAAATCAGTTCGGTTATTATAATATAACCGAACTGATTTAAGAGGTCGATCCGGTTTCAGCTTCATTGACACTTTCACAATCATTCTTCGTCATTTGAATAATTCAAAGATTCCATAATGATTCTATTATTCCCTCAATTGGGAAGCGAAATACGATATTTGTTGATTTGGAACTTATCTTAGAAGACGATATTTCTTGGATATTGATAACGGGGATTGATTGTCGGTAGAATACGAGTTACAGCGAATCCCGTTAAACGCATGATTCATTTGGTCTCAATGCCAACCTCTCTTTGGATAATATTAATACATCAAAATCCATTCAGTAGTTTTTGCGTGAAAGAGTAACAAACATCCATCCTCACAAACTTTCACGTTTATAATATTATAGTAGGAAGTAGGATAAAAGGATGATTTTATTGACGAAAAATGCCAGCAAGGCACGCCTAAAGAATCTCGTCGATCATATCCAAGCCTACCCCTAACTATGCGGAAATATAGATGCTTGGATTTTTAGAGGTCTAGATGTTTGTTGTTAATCACCAACGAATCACCAAAAGAGATTTTAATGAAATTCAGAACAGGTATCGTTCGTAACCTAGAATAACTATTGGATACCTAGTATCTGGATACCATGCAGGCGAAGCTGTGGGTAGAAACTAGACAAAGGCCAGTCTTATGGTATGTTGAAGTATCAAGTTTCAATGAAATTATTTTTTCTCTACGCACACTCGCATGACGCGTACTATGCCGGCGCGGTGATAATGGTAGGTAAATAGGTATAATAGCTGGAAGATTGTGATTTCACGAGAATTTATTGGTTACCTTGTTCGCGAGAGTGATGTGTTTGTAAACTAATTAGTGGGCAGTGCCAGTTTTTTACAGTGAATGAATGAATGAATGAATGAAAATACTTTATTGTACACCTTAAGCAAAAAACATAATAACACAATCTTATACTAGAGAAGGTACAGTGGGCGGTCTTATCGCTTAGAAGCGATCTCTTCCAGACCACCTTTGGATGGAGAGGATAGTAAGAGATTGTGAGAGTGGCGGGGGTGTACATAAAATAACAACAAAAGAATATTAACTACACAATAAGAATAAGAATAAACAATAAGAACAATAAGAATAAGAATAAGAATATTAACTATTATATGACGACCGATGTGGTGCGGTGGGCGAAGGTCCGCCTGCTACACAGGAGGTTGCGGGTTCGATTCCCGCCCTGGGACAAATATTTGTACGATCTGCAAATATTTGTTCCGGGTATTCTGGGTATTTTCTATGTATAATAAAAATATCTATCTATGTAATGTATTGTATTAAGTATATCAGTCATCTAGTACCCATAACACAAGCTCTGCTTAGCTTGGGGCTAGATGATGCTGTGTGGTTTGTCCAGCATTATTTATTTATTTATATATATAATAAATATGTTAAGATACATACCTACAGATTTACTACAAATATACATATATATATACATATATAAATACACATACGCATTATAATACGTCGGTAAAAGAGAAAGACAAGACTCTGCGATACTATGATGTTTCTGTCAGATAAAAGAGCTTCACACGAGTTTTAAATACGGCTAAAGACGGGGCCTTCGTTATGGAAGGCCCCGTCTCTAGCCGTCTCTAGCCGTAGCCGTGTCTCTTTAAAGAGACAGGCAACGCGTTCCAAAGATTGCAATTTTTTGATTGCAATTTGAATATTATTATTATAATTTAATATATTGCGTGAAAAACCGTACATGGGAAACTGCTTAGACACGGTCTATCCCTGTTGTCCCCCTAAACGAGGCTCAATGGAATGGTTGTTGTCCGTCGTCCACCGCTTCACAGTTTTGGCATCTGTACGATGGCCGACTCGTAAAAAATAGTTATTTCGCAATACAAAAACATCCATAAATAATGACCTCGTAATAAATCTAACAAGCATACCTATCCGATATCTTAAAAACAAAATACGTTAGATTATTTTAGGCCTTTGTTCTCAATACTCTTGAGTCTAGAAGCTTCGATATCTAAATTGTAAAGAAAAGCATTTATTTGTGAACGTTCCAAACAATCAAAGAAAAAGTACTCGAGACAAATATAATATGTTTGTGTGTATCACAAACATATGTTTGTCTATGTTACATGTTAAGAGTCTATGACTCTTTTATAAGGCGTAACATAGACAGAATAGATTTAAAAGCTGACGTGATAGATATTGGACGTCGCTTCCTTGCG
Source organism: Perizoma flavofasciatum (assembly GCA_958496245.1). Lineage (NCBI taxonomy): Eukaryota > Metazoa > Arthropoda > Insecta > Lepidoptera > Geometridae > Perizoma > Perizoma flavofasciatum. Next base: position 1,210,604 of record OY292425.1, on the reverse strand, counting down.
TCCTGCGATATCTGTTCTTAGTACTTAGTTTCTTAGTATTTTATGTTAAGACGCGTGCGATCTTACATATGCCTGCGTTAATAAAGTTAGTAGGACGCAATTAAGGTCATATAAACCGCTAGAAATATCGACAGATAAAAACACAGGTGGGTTGCAAGGATGCTAACGCATGATATTGCTCGTTAAACGATTATATCGACCGCTATACCGTAGCTGTGTGTATATTTTACACAGTTTTAATTAAAATATATAATTTAAAAAACGTTTAAGTTCAGATCTGCCCTAATCATGTGCTATAGTATGGTCTAGTACAGTATGTCTAGATTTCTTGTGTTGTGTAACTTTATAATCGTGTTCCTTTCGTTTATTTTTTTTGTATGACTTATTTGCGTGTGTTTTGTTTTTCCTTATTATACTTTTTTTATAAACTTTAACGCCTGTGTTTATGACTGTTTATCCCGCGACCGCATAGGCAAGCGTTAAATTTATATAATGTACTTTAGTACATTGTTCATGTATCCACCCTAATTGCAGTAGTTACTTATCAAACCGCCTAAGTCAACCAAAGATATTAACAGTCGCAAGCAGGTGATAGAGGCGTAGTGAAAACAATGCTGTGGCAGTCCAAACAGACTTTGACTTTGACAAAGTCAAAGTCAAAGTCAAAGTCAAAGTCAAAGTCAAAGTCAAAGTCAAAGTCAAAGTCAAAGTCAAAGTCAAAGGCAAAGTCAAAGTCAAAGTCAAAGTCAAAGTCAAAGTCAAAGTCAAAGTCAAAGTCAAAGTCAAAGTCAAAGTCAAAGTCAAAGTCAAAGTCAAAGTCAAAGTCAAAAACAAAGTCAAAGTCAATAGGTTTTTAGTCATTGAAATCACAAGGATCATGTAGATAGGTCTACTTAAAAACTACGTGAATTTAAAATTTGAAAGTGAATTTACGCCGATTCCTCGCGCACGACCAAGCCTAGATGCTGTGTAAAATGTAGCATTATTAATTATTATTTGTTTAATTGTATTTTAATGTTTTAAAAGAAGTTGTATTGTCTGTACAAAAAAAAATAAACCTCTAAAGTAATTAGGCAACGTCTGGATGATTTGTTCTTCATTTTGTACTTAGCTCAAAGCCAACAGTTTCAGAACAATAACTCTCCCAAAATTAATTTAATCTTTTGTTTCGAACAAAAAATCAACCCTTTAAATAGCCTAAAGCCACGTTTGGCAAAAAGAAAATGAATTTTAACTTATTTTAATAAAGGTTGATCTTTTGGAGTGATGGTGAGCTGCCTATGGAGCATCGTTGTCATAAGACTGATAGCTGACAATGAACTTCTTCATATCAGATATATTATATACTAGCGATCGGTCCCGGCTTCGCAAAGATCATTAAAATTTCCGACTAATTCGATTTCCGAAATATTTTTCATACAAAACTTGTATGGCATTTACGAACACAACAAAGAAAAAACACAAATCTGTGGAGCCAATCTCAAGTGATGTATTGGATTTAAAAAATGCGGCAATAGGTTTTTTTAATATCTAAATCAGCGGATTAGCATTGCCATTCAGCGTGGTAGTGCAGCTAGCATTTTGGGAATGCTTTCGTCTGATAGTGTTCTGGATCTGTTGAACTATCTATAGATAGTTTGCTTTAGATGACTCAACTTTATATACTTTTAAAAGTAAGTAAGTTATTCTGTTAATAAATGTGTATATAATTTATAAAAATACTGGCTACCCCCTACTTCGCTAATTAGCTATAAGACCGACAATTGTACAACAAGCTGAAATAGTATTTTGCTGATTTGGAACACTGTAAGAAACTTACATGGAAATGGGCTGGCCACGTTGCGCGTATGAAGAATGATAAATGGACTAATAAGAGACACAGGGGAACACCAAAGGAGATATGGATGAACGAGATAATTAAACAATCTGGCAAGGACTGGTTTATCAAGGCGAAGAGTAGATTCGCTGTATATAGTAGTAGATAATTTGTAGTAGTTGTGATGTGATGTGTTTTCTATCTTCTATCTTTCTATCTAGGTACTTACGCTTAGAGCAAAATGGAGAAGGCCTTTAATCGTGGTCCTTAATTCCTTTTATTCCAGAATAAAACTCAACCTGGGAGACAAATACCTCACGCTAAGTTTTCCTTTCACGCTAACGCAAATTTGTCAAGGAAAAACTTGGCAGAAGTCACATGCCATTTCCTCAGCCAATGTCATTTCCATACAATTCAATGTTTCCGCAGACTTTAACGAACAGAAAGTGGTATTTGTCTAGATACTTTATATTCAAGTACCGAGATATTTCTTGATTTATTGATAGTTTTAAATGGAAATTTGTCAAAATTTCATTGAAAACACTCATAAAATATATGCATATATTTCATTTGAGATTCGTTCTGGATTACGGGGCAGAGAGCAGCGTTTTTTTTATTTAGGTATAGTTCAAAATGTATTTTTTTATTATTATAACTCTCTGGCTCATTTTAAAAATAGGCAGACATCGTTTTAATTTGAAGATTTTATAAATGACAAATATTTTTTAAACCCCGCTAATTTGAGGGTAATTCTCGTAATTAAGACTTGCTGAGATGTTTTCGGCCTTAAATATTGTCTCAGATTTTCGCAATATTTTTTGCTGTGGAAGATTTGATTTATGAGGGGTTGTGGTGAGGTTAGGGCGCTATTATGTATATATTTATACATAACTAGCGACCCGCTCCGGCTTCGCACAGATCATCCAAATATCCGAATTTTTCGATTTTCCAAAAATATTTTAGACAAATTTTGTCCTGACAGTTTGACAAACACTACAAAAAATATCAGCCAAATCGGTCGAGCCGTTCTCAAGTGTTGATCTTTCATACAATTGGCAATTGTTTTTTTTATAAGTTAGGGTTGGTATATTTATTTAGTTAGTAAGTAATATGCAAATTTTTTGATATGTTCAAAATAATCAGGTACGCTAGGTACTTAAAGTGTTTTACGAATTACGAGTGGTTTAACAACACAAAATGACAACTTTCGTTTAATATAATCTACAACAGCTATAAATAACTTTACCCATCTAAGCCCATCTTGAATAATGTAATGTGTTAGGGTCAGGCTACACACCGTTTCAGGCTTCAGCATTGCACCCGTACAAAGCGTAAGCGTGCTTTCTAATACCGGGTTACACATGCGCGTTCGCATTCGTCTCGGCACTTGTTAAAAAGTTCGTGTACATGTGCCTACGCGAACTACCGTTCACACAATTACGGAGTCTTCAGTCAGTCTCGGAAGATGCGAGGCAAATGGCGAGTTGAATGACGTTTACTCATGCGTATTTTGCCACTTTATTAGTACTAAGTTCTATGTATAATATGTATGTATTTACAAAAAAAATGTATATAAGTAGTATATCAGTCATTTAGTTCCTATAACACAAGCTCTGCTTACTGTGGGGCTAGATGATGCTGTGTGAAAAATGTCCAGCATATCGTCAGCTAGCTAACAACACCGCGTAAATCGATTTTCCTAACTTATCAGGAGAACCAAAAAACTGTTTTATCAACTCCGCACAAGACCACGGAATTGAAATCGCTAACGCTGAAATTAAAACTGTGATTGGCTGAAGTGCAATGTTTGTATTGGTGAACAGAAGCGCAGTGAAAACTTCTATCCAATGGCATAAAAAAGTCAAAACCGCAAAATTTCGACTTGAGCGGTGTTGTTAGCTAGCCGACGATATGTAAACGCGGTATAAAACTCCTAACTGCAAAAGCACCGAGTCTGCAAGCCCATAAGTCCGTCGTATGCCCCACATAAAACTCAAAACTCGTTCTGAACGAACGCGCAGTGCTGAAGTTTGACATGATGTCTAGCTTGACCCTTCAAGGTAATCTTTGTGTGCAATAATTATGTTTTAACGTCTTGGACATAAAACATTTTATGCGGGAAATTAAATAAGGGGTAAGCACGGCTTTAAAGTACAACCTACGTTGTGCAGTTAATTATTGTAGCAGATAGACCACTTCATAAAGCTGCTTTTACATTTGAGTTTTTTTTTAATCATGCATAGACTCTCGTCATAATCTCACCTGATGTTAAGTGAGATATGGCCGACGTAGGAGCAAGAACTTCTAGAAGATACTTTACCTTGGAGCGGTTCAAAATGTATTTATCAGAAAAAACAGATCTTCATTGTTCTCATTTAAATACTGTCGGTCTCATTACGAAACGTGGTCTAAACTCGAGTTGAACTCAAGTTCTGTCAGATCTACTAAACCAAGGTTTAAAAATACCTTATCGAAAAAAGAGTATTATTGCTAAGTTACTAAGATCCAGTTTTATTTTAAATATAAAATAAAACTGGATGACCATTTGATTTAAAAAACACCGCTAAACTAAATTAAAAAAGAAACACATAATTTTGATTGGCTACCAAAAGAAAGTAGGTTCTCAAAAAGAGGTTTAGTTATGATAGAAATAAACTAGGTGACCGCCTGGTTTATTTTTTTGCAGTTATTTGTGGTAAAACCTCTTTTTGGAAAGTTAAATAGACTGCCGGCTATTATATTATAGCATTCAATTTTAAACCTTGTTTCATTTGAACAACCATTTGTCTTGAAAATCAGGAATAAAAAGTCTAAAAGATAAACCACAGATTTAAACCACCTTTCGTAATGAGACCCTGTGGGTTTAATATTTCAAAGTAATAAATAACTTTTTAGGCATAATTGATATTGAAATTGAAATTATTTATTGAATACAACAAACGTTATTACCTCTATACATGTAGGCACAATGTTAAAAGTAGTTATCATTCATATTGTAAAAACGGGAATTTTCACGTACTGCACTATCGGTGAAGGCACCGACTAAGTTTCGACTCATTCCGAGAGTCTTCATCAGGGTGAGTGGTTGCGACTTTCTCCTTCCGCGTCGCACCGTGCACTACGACGCACGGCGCACGGCGCGACGCGACTGTTTTTACAATATGAATAGTCAAGTTCACGATAGTTTTTGGAGTAGTTATCATGTTTAAGTACTGTATAATCCTATATGGACCACATTTGTACCCAAACTAGGATGCTCTGTGGTATGCCGTAGTAATGCCCTCCGTCAGACAAAGTTGTATGTATATACACATTATTACTGAAAACTATAGTTCAATAATTATTTGAATAAGAAAATAGTAAAATAAAAAATAAACTTAAATATAAATGCAATTGAAAATATTAATTGTTTATGCAAAAACATATACGTTCACGAATGAATTCGCCGTGATGGGCCTCAGATACATGGTCAGTACTTAGATCTTTGAGGATACTAAGCACGTCCAAACTTTATATAAGGGATACGCCCGTGTTTTGCAATTAGTAGCATACCATATAGATTTCAATTTTCCATCGCCGTTTATTAAACTAACCGATGGCACACAATTTCGAATTTATGGTTTTGGTTTCACAGCACATTTGTAACAGATTTTTATACAATTTCATTAGGGTTGGGACCTTCATTTAAGTAAAAAATACTTGTGTTAGAAGACCCCGCTCTTCTAATATCTAAGATTATATTTACAAGTATTATGTTTTACTTGTTTATGCTATTTTAACATCTACACCGTAACAATTATCTGCAGAACATGCAAAAATTTGAACCCGCATCTTTTGCGTTGCGTCGTCAAGGTCATCAAATTGGTACAACTACTATGAAAACAGCGACGCGAAAATGGATGATATTTTTATCTCCATTAAAACCTTCCTGATTATTTTCGTTCGCAGCAAAACATGGGCTGTCCTGTCATAGGAAGGAACACGTACCTACTAAGTGTGGCATAAAATTGAAACGAAGCTAGCTGTTTTATCGATAGACTGTGGTTATACGGCTTGTAAAATGCAGATTTATGAGGGTCATGAATAAACTATGATAAAACTAATAATTTAATTTGTAGACTCTAGTGTCCCTTTGTGCGATCCTTTTGGAAAACTTTGATTATTTTCTTTGATAAGTTTCGTCGTATTCTTTCAGTTGTAAGTTTTTTTAGCATCATTATTTTCAGTGAGTATAGATGCTCTGAGTATTTATCTGAGGTTCTTCATCATACAATCCAAAATTTTAATTGTTTGTGAATCTGAGTAAAGTGGGTAAGCTGGTAAGAGTTATTCCAAAAACACGACTTGCTCCCATCCTGCTCACTCACCCCGATGAAGACTCTCGGAATGAGTCGAAACTTAGTCGGTGCTTTCACCGATAATGCTGTACGTGAAAATGCCCGTTTTTACAATATGAATGGTAAGAGTTAATAAAATATTGTAGCACTGGATCCTGCCGTCCAAACAAACATAGGAAATACAGACTTGAGCATTTGGTTTCGTTTTTAAATTATACTCGGGAACATCTAACGCTCTTCTTTTAAGAATTTAGGTACATAAATTAATTTTGCAAATTTATATACTTGTTTTGGTGGGATGCACTAAGAAAAGACTTTACAGAGTTTCATCACTAGATTGCGTAGCGACATCGAATGCGATCTTCTTTTGAGAATTTAGGTACATAGATTATTTTTCGAAATAAAGAATTTTTTATATTCGTTTTGGTGTGCGGGATGCACTAAGAAAAGACTTTTCAAAGTTTCACTCCTAGATTGCGCAGCGACAAAATGGATTAAGGTAAGTAAACAAACAAACAAAAAACAAACAAATACCACACAAAATAGGTGGGTATATTTTGAACCTCTGAAAGCTAGGTCCAATAACCAATACGAATTAATAACTTCGGCTGAACGGAGGAATATCTGGAACACGTGGGAGTATCTTCCAATCTATTATTATCTATACACCTATCTAATTATAGGATATATACAGCTAAGCGTTAAGCCCTTGTGACGTAGAGCTCCTCTCCACTTTAGCACTTAGGATGATGCTAATTATATTATATATTATTATTTGCATAATCGGGAAATTAGCACAAACAATTTAAGGTTTTACAATGTAGGTTTATAGACTACCTTGGTTATTTTTTACACACCTTTTATTTCCTCAGAATCCGATTAATATATCACTTTTATACTGAAAAGGTTTGCGTTCAAGTACAATGAAATAGGTAATTAAGTTCGGAATGTAAATAATCTTTTCAAAATCACGAGTTCATGAATCCAAAAAAGTAAGCTGAAAAAACAATAAAATAGGTCCTTGCATTCTGAATCCAATAAAGATATTTGTAAGGTAATCCAATGTCGTTACCATTATTGTCTGTAAAGGTCAAAAAAAGCCTGGAACACTTGCAGTTGGTTTTCAATTCTTCCCTACTGATTACGTAAGTTTAATTATTTTTTAAAGTTTTTGTGAACGTCTTTTTATGAGTAGCATAGGCAGGAATGACAGTATTTCCCTGAATAAAGTTTACCATGAGTTCTGCTTCTATCCGCTCTTCTTTTAAAGTACTTGTGAAGATTTTTTGTGAATTGTGTAAGCTAGAATGGCAGTATTTTCATGGGTTAAGTTAACCAGAAAGCGTTTCGCTTCTATCCGCTGCTTGAGCCCAGGCTAAGGAAAGTTAACAAGCGACACTGACCGACAGATCGCCTCCGTAGAAGGGGTGTATCACAAAGGTCTCGTTCCCTATGTGGATCACCCCCGACACTCCGTTGCACGTGTGGAAGGCGGCCGACGCGCCGGGGTAGTCTTTCACCGTCCCGTGGTAGTAACAGTGCTCGATCTCCTGAGAACAAAACAGAATTGTCACAATACAACCCGGAATAAGCAGGGGAGCTTACGCTAGACAGAGCTAGATGGATGGATGATATTATGAGTGTGGTGAGACCGCACTGTGTTCGATTGCCGCAGAACTGGGAAGAGTGGCGTGCTAGGGCGGAGGCCTATACAGCAGTAGGTTAATATGGGCTGATTAGGTAGGTGAGATAGCTAATATGTTAGACCAATTTAAAATTTCCCGCCATTTGTAGGATCTAAGAGAGATTTGTAAAAGTGCATAAAATCCTACTTCCTACTAATATAATAAATGCGAAAGTCTGTGTGTGTGAATGTTTGTTACCACGTATCTCCGTACCTACTAAACCGATTTTGATGAAATTTGGAATGTAGATAGTTTAGGATCTAGAATAACACATAATCTTCGAAAATCGACCTCTAAGGGGGTTAAATAGGGTGGTAAAGTTTCTATGGAAAAAAATATTCCTTGGCTTTATTCACTCAAAACTCGGTACACATAAACTTTAAAATAAATAATGATACAAGTATTTTTATTTTTTCAAAATTACCCTTTGGGGTGTGCAATTGAGTTCTAAACTTTGTATAAATTGTAATCCTTGGTTCGCTTCATTCAAAAGTTGGTGGACATAGTTTGAAGCCTGGAGACGGTCATATGCTACTTTTATTAACAAACCACGCGGGCGAAGCCGCGGGCAACAACTAGTATACTTATAAATACTATCCTATCCTATTACTACTACTATCCTATTATACTATTATAAACGAGAAAGTTTGTGAGGATGGATGTTTGTTACTCTTTCACACAAAAACTACTGAAGTTATTTGATGAAACTTTACAGTTATATAGCTTGTACATCAAAATAATGTATGTCCTTTACAGTGGGAGAACTCCAAAGGCGTGGAGCGGGAGTTTGGTGGTGCTCTTTTTTAAGAAGGGAGATAAAACCCACCTTAAAAACTATAGACCCATCTCACTCCTGAGCCACGTCCATAAGTTGTTCTCACGAGTGGTCACGAATCGTGACAACTCACGACTATGTCATCAGCGAATCGCTGATGACATTTGTCCCAGGGCGGGAATCGAACCCGCAACCTCCTGTGTCGCAGGCGGACCTTCGCCCACCGCGCCACATCGGTCGTCAAACAAACAGTCGGTGTCAAATAACACATATGCTATTTATCCGGGTTCAACGCGGGCGAAGCCATGGGCAGAAGCTAGTTATATTATAAAGAGATAATGTTTGTAAGTTTGTAAGGGAGTAATCTTTAAGAATACAAGGGTAGTTCGTGCCCAAAACCTATAAGAAAATACTGCGAAAAGAAAAAAACCTATAAGAAAATACTGCGAAAAGAAAAAAACCTATAAGAAAATACTGCCACATCTTATTTCCATCACCGCCTCACCAAACAACGCACCCACACCGACAAACCGCGGTAATGAATAAAGAAGATTCAATCAAACATTTCTTGCGCGAATTCGTGCTTTGTGAGATCGCGTAATTTCTCATTCACGAGTGTTGTCCTCAGCAGACGAAGGAAAAAAAGAAGCGCTGTACGTGTGTGGCTTCTAAAACAGCGAGTATCGAGGAAATAACCGCTGAATTCATATAAATGCCAGTCGTCTTTGAATTCAAAATAAGATATGAATTCAGATTTGTGGCATGTGTATAGCGCACACAGCTGGGGCACGCTTGCTCGTAAACTGACATGAAAATGTAGGTCTAGAATGAAGAAGCGAGATCTTTTTATACACTAGATGCACATAGGTGTCTCACACTCAAAGGGGAATCTCACATTTGTTAAAGTTGTGATTAAGAAAAATAAATATACATTTTGTATTTTTATAATTATATTTAAATAAAATATATTTATATTAAACTAAAAACACAAATGGTTAGTAGCTTATAGTTCTTAAATGATTTATGGTTTGCTCGTTTTTGTAGGTGTTCTTTATGTAAGTTATCTATGTGTACATAAATAATAATAAAGAATACTACAGATTTAATCTACAAAAAAGATGGTTTCTCGGGAATAGGTCAAGCTTTAGTATATACAGTATTATATAAGCGTAGAGAGCGTAAACTCACGATATCTCAGACTAAAAGTTGTAAAAATAAGATATCAAGCCAACACGGCTTATTGGACGGTACCCTGACTCCAACCGGATGTTGTGGGTTCGAACCCGAACGTGCACCAATGGATTTTTTCACTTGATAAATGTATGTGCTCAAAACGGTGAAGGCATGGCAAGAATTTAAAGACATGTGCCATTAGTGGGAGTTATCCACGTATAGAAAAACGATTATTGCCACAACTTCGAATATTGGAAGTATCGAGTTATTGTTTTTGGTTTGAATGTAAACAGGAGTGCGAAAACCCACTAAAGATTATCTCTCAGTGTAAATGAGTGTTCAGTGTTCCATTAGAAGACTTCGCAACTTCCTTCCGACTGCCACTAAAATTTCGCTTGCACAGTCTCTCCTTCTTCCAATACTGGATTATGCTGATGCTTCCTACTTAGACCTTACAGAACAGCAGCTGGATAAACTTGAGCGCCTGCAAAACTTCGGTATACGTTTCATATTTGGCTTACGCAAGTATGATCACGTTTCTGAGTTTCGCAGTAAGCTCAAGTGGTTACCCATACGCCTTCGCCGGAATACTCATATCCTAAATCTGTTATATAACATTCTTTTCAATCCTTCCACACCTTCCTATCTCAAAGAACGTTTCCAATATATTCATCTCTCCCATGCTCGATCCCTGCGCTCTTCTGAAACTCTTCAACTTCTGACACCTGTACACACCTCCTCCTACTATGATAACTCCTTTACAGTGCAGGCTGTCCGTTTGTGGAATGAACTACCTGTTACCATCAGACGTGCTAAATCATTACCTATTTTTAAATCTTTGGTCAAGGAACACTACTTGTCCTCGAGTCACTAACTGTTGCCTGTTTCTGGTTTATCTATGTTTTGGATCTTACAAAAGTTATGACGTATATAATATGTAAATATGTAGGTATATTGTATATAATAAATTATGTGTATTATATATATATTCATATGTGGTAAGTACACCAATTAAACCCCTTTTAAACTTTCTTACAGTCCGTTCCATCCAAAGGTTGTCTGGTAGAGATCGCTATTTAGCGATAAGACCGCCCATTGTACAACATTGTTAAAGTTAATAGTACTTAACTAAGCTGATATGTTATTTGGTGTACAATAAAGTATTTTCTATCTATCTATCTATCTAAATGGGCCTTTGCACGGCCACTCATAACACTACAGAACGATGGGCAAAATTAAATCTGAACCATTATCGGCACGAATTTAGATGAATTGTACTTTATGTAAAAAAAAATAAGTAGGTACCTTTTTATTCAATATATTTATATACAAATAACCTACATGCACCGTCAGTAAGTACCAAAATATACAGATAAAACGACCATCGAAAAGCAAACGATCAATAAGATAATATAGTAAAGTAGTAGAAGAATAGAAAAAGGTTTATGTACGTGGAAAGGATGAACGACAAGAGATGTAATGTATATAAAGCAGGTACTTATATACACACTTGCGAGTGTGAATAGAACAATAGAAAGGGAAGACCATCTCCATCTCATTCTGGGCCTACCACGTCATCTCCTAATATTGGGTGGGATCCACTATGTAGTTAGTAAGGCATTAAAAAAAAAGTGGGTTTCCTAGCTCCAGATCAAAAGCTTCGCTCGCAATTAGGCGCTTACTTTTCCCGCGGTGAATGGCACCGGACGACGGCAGGAAATCGAAAAGGTTTCTTTCATTCACTCTGAAAGGACGACACAGGACTTCTTTCAGCCAATATATAATTTATACAGGTAAATAATATTTTGTCACGAGCAGCCTGTGGGTCAACTATACTAAAAGGTCGCATAATGCTCTGCATGCCCAATATAATAATGGATTTCAGATGTATTTGGGCTGACTCGCTTCTGCAGTGCATTCGCCATGTTTGTCCTGATTTAATAGTCTCAAAGAAAGCTTATTGAATCGGGTCGTGAATGAATGATGATAACATTATTGAATTGAATATATTTTAAATAAGGAATTGTACTAACACTTTGACATTATGTAACAAATTATGGATCACGTTATCTGAATTAATAATTATTATTTATGATCCTTCATTCAGCTATATTGTGGTGCAAATCGAACAAGGACCAATGCGTGCTACAATGTTTAATCATGAAGACGGCCTGGTAGGTCTGTGAACAGCCCTCTTATATATTAGCAGAATGGCTTATGGGGACGAGATATATCCAAAAGTTTGAAAACTTGAAAATGGCATTTTTCAGGTAAACTTTTTTAAAGTTTTAGACTAAGTTTGGGGCAGATATGCTTGTCTAAATTAAGCGTTTCTCATTACCATTTTGAAAGTTTTATATGTGGGGCTACGTTCAGTTATGATGGCCCTGAAAAAAGTCTTAATTCGAGAGATTACCATACCCACGAGAGAATAATCAGCAAAAAATAAGTTTAGTAACAAAACCGAACAAGAATTCTGGATAATTTCTTTACACGAAATTGTCAAAGCACAAAAAGCACATTGAGTCGCACTTTCGCGCTGTCATTGCCGCCATGATGAATTGGCTGCGTTCCCGCCAAAATTGTTGACACATAAATTACTGGCAAGAATTTTTGTGGTAACATTGTGCGAGAAGTCGATTAATTTTGTTAATAAATGCGAGATGTGAGCTTTTTCGGCAATTTGTATGAAAAGCGAGTGCTGATTTGACAGATTGCGAAACTTTCCTACCCAAAATTACGAAACGTGAATTTACAAGAAGCACACATAAAAAAAGTTTGCGTTTTCATTTTGAAAAGTTGAATATTTTACTTTCATTTTAATAGCTTTTCCATAGAATTATACAGGTACAGAAAAAGGATCAGTTTTTTTTATGTTGACGCAAAAAGGCATGCAGGCTACCTGATGAAAAGTGGTTACCGTGTCCTATTGACGTCTTTAACACCTGTGGCATTGCTGATGCTTTACCTCTTTTTATTTTTCTTTTGAAGTGGGCCTTGTTATCGTTCAGCGGAATGACTGCAGAAGACAGGTCATCCTTTTTTATAATTTTCACAGTATGCAATGTCTTTGCTAGAAGACTATGGTGTATATCTGCAGTAGAGAGTAGGTATGGTCTCAAGTTCTTAGCAAAAGTGACCACAAAACCACTTAGTGGTTTTAAACCCATTTTACTCGTAGTTACTGACGCTGACCCAACTTAGAGGGCACCGCTTAAAAGGTCTTGCGGCAGATCATAATGGAGATAAACTTCGAATCTTTTAAATAGCTGCTCAAGATAAACTGAATAATTTCGCAAAATATAATTTAATTACCATTACAATTATGACTTAATTTTTAGGGTTCCGTACCTCAACTGGAAAAAAGGAACCCTCATTGGATCACTTCGTTGTATGTCCGTCTGTTTGTCAAGACTATTTATTTCAGGAACGCGTGGAGGTATGTTGAAATTAATAATAAATATAATAAATGGTTTTTATTTCTGTTGGTGCTGTAAACCTATAGGGTACTTGCCCATTGATCTAGAATAATAAAATTTGCCAAGAAGTAAGGTCTCACAACACAAGTCAAGGAACATTGTTATTATGTAGTTTTATCACACAAAAATGTTTTACGATTAAAAACTCACATTTGCAGTTGGATAATTAATCGTAACGTATATCTATATATGGGCGAACATTTTTGCAACTACAAAGTTAAGTTTGTCTTTCAATCCGACTTATCTTTTCGTTAAAGCTATATTTGGTGCTTTCATAGTTTATGTACTTGAGTAATGCGGTACTAGCCAGAGTTATCTGGTAATGCTAATTTTGGTGAACATACAAACTTGTACGGAAGACTTGTTGCGCGAGTCAGACTCGCACTTATCCGGTTTTTTTCTTCTTGAAGTTGCTGTGTTTATTTGCATGATAAATACCAGTGTTTTAACGACGTTCAACGAGTCTGGCAGTATCTTAAACACTTTAAAACTAAATTCTTTTAGGAATAAGTTTTTCAGAACTAAGGCCCTGTTCATAAAACAATTTTATATTTAAGTAATTAGAGTACAGATCATTTTAATAAAACACGTCCGGTGCAATACTACCTACCACCTCAACTATTTCCGCAGCCAAGCAGTTATACTCATTACTATGTTTAGATGTAAAGAGTATGGGCGCTGGTGAAATAACAGTGACTTTTCAACTCTATATGAAAATGCATTTCAATATAGCAATGCATTGTAAATATCACGTTTTAAGTAATTTTAAAGACTTGTTCCAACAAATGTCATAAATGATAGTAAACACTAACCACCTCAAGGGACATACGCTTGTTTGCCTCCAAATAACATAAAAAAAGCCTCCAATCTGCAGCAGTAATGTTTTTGTATGCTTATTTCCCTCACAAAACACAACACATCCTCAGAATTCTGTAATTTATACCAGCGTGAAGTAGCTAATAAATCAGGCACTTTTCACGCGAGAATAGAAAACCGCCGTAAGTTTCGATTACCGCCACTAGTCAGCTGATACATCGGGCGGGAATCGGCTCCATCCGGCTTTAAGGGTGATTTTAAGAGCTGATTGGTCGCATTTCGGTTTATTATCCGGTTTGTGAGGATCAGTCGTTTTACGCTCTGTGTGTCACTTTATTTTTAGTTGAGATTCATCGTAAATTAAGGGGCCTAATGTTTTAATTTTCACTCACTATCTTAGTTGATCATAATAGCCATGCAGTACTATTACTTACTATAGTAAAACATAATACAGGGCTGATTCGGATTGGTCACGAGGTCACCCTGTTAGTTTTAGACCACCCTGTTGTCATATAAATCATGATGTATATCCCTGTCCCAAGAACCCTGTCTTACCAAGAGTGTCAGTTTAATAATAATTCTTTATAACAGGCACATAGTTCCACAAACAAAATACACAAGAATAATTAAAATGTGAAACATATTTTCAATTAGGTGATTATTTCAAAACAACGCGTCTGTACATTGTCGTACAGACGCGACTCTTAATAATAGTGTGCTTACACGAGTCAATTCTGGGCATAAGGGACGCGATTTTATTTCTTTGGATGGCATTGAAAGAGTCAACCTAGCGAGTACACAGCGGAAGCGCTAAAATAGCGTCTAAAGATGTTATTGTAGGCCACTCTGATACCATCGTATGACTTTTTGGTATACTCACTCAGTCCAAAGTTAACAATTGATTATGCAAAAATCATAAACATCCTGTTTGTAGAAAAACAATTCGAATCAGTTCCCTCCCTACCCTTGCGCCGGCAACTCGCCTTGTTTATGCTTTTCCCTGCGTCTCGAATCTGCGCCTCGATTGACGCGCCTCACCTTCGGAGAACGAAATAAATTGCATGGATAGAACATGGGCGTAGACAGGCATGTATCTAGAAAAACTTAAGGGAAAGTTAAAAGTGAACTGGATCAGTTAAGCTATCTATATAGATCATGTAAAACGGTCTTAGTTTGATGGTTTTTTTGGTTTAAAAATTGTTAACACTTGTGATATTTTTGTTGAGTGGTAATAAACCCCGTGTACCAAGCGGGAGGTTAGGTGTTCGATTCCTGGTATGTTTGATATTTTCAGAGTAATTTAACAGATGATTCTAAAAATTTTCATACATTCTTTGATGAGGATGAGGATTTATACTTTTCTTTTTATAGAGAATAGTTAAAAATACCGAACATTACCCATTTGAAAGGATCAACATAAACGTTTTGCACTTTTAAATATACGAGTAAGACCCAAAAAACTACATTGTTACCCAATTAGTGGTTCCACCAATCTCAATTGCATTCGATTCACTATGGACCTATTATGTCTTCAATAAATAAAATAAACACCTAACCGACACTTACATAGTCCTGGACCCCATACTACAAGTATCGTGGGTATCAGGGACAATACCCTGTCCCGGAAGAAATATCTGCAGAACAAACAAAATATTTGTCCCGCAGCGCACTGAAATTGGTGATATTCAAATTATATATCTTTAAAGCTCGTATTAAAAATAACTAGCTCACTTTAAAGGTGTGAATGATGTAAGCAAGCATGTCGTGTAAAGCTTCCCCATTTGTCCCACTCCGTCTCTGTACTGGGACATCGGCAGGCGGAGCGGGCCCGGGGAGCAAGGAAATTCAAACTGGATTGACGGAAGTTTAGATTAGATTGAATTTACCCTGCCACCTTGTTTAATTTGGCACGGGTGAACGAATGCCTGATGCCCTGATAGGCCTATGACTCTTCAAATACACTTAGCCTGAAATAAGCTTTATTACCTAGTATGAAGGATACGTAACCTATAACCTGATCTGATCCGACAAAGGTGTATTAAAATGTTTACTTCAATATCACTGACACTATTTTTTCAGAGATATTGAAGTAACTTTCAAAAACATTGAAACGCTATAAAATAAGTGTCTTAAATAAAAATACAACGTTAAGACGGGCTGGTTTGAAATCTATTTGAAATTTGATCATAAAACGTCAGAAACATTGAGCATGAAAATCTCTCGTAATTAAGGTATTTTTTTTGAATTATTTAATATAAAATTCATTATAAAACTAAACCATGAAAGCTTCCTTATGATAACCAGCCAATAGTTTTAAAATATGTTGTAGTAAAGTTATTGAGAACTGCGAAACGCAAAACTTTTACAAAAGGTACTAGGGGTAAGAATATTGAAACTTCTGGTCATTTAACAATATGCTCTGTTTTTTTCTTTAACCGTACAAGTGTGTTGGTAATTTACCTAATATTGTTTTACAAGGTGATGAAGGATCACACTACCCTACCTTAAAACGTTTTTTTTATTAACAACTAACTTAGTAAATACGAGTTCCAAAGTTTCGATAGAATAATCTGTTTTGTAGATATAACACGCTGACTGATGACTGACGTGGAGATGTATCACTTTAACTTATAGAACGTTCTCGTAGTGAAATTTCTGTATGGCAATACTATAATCTACTCTCTGGTCCTGATCCTCTTGTGAAAATGCGTTGTACTGCGTATTTCGCACCCACGCAGATACCTCTTATATTTTTATGAGATTTGAATGTGAAGTCAAGCTGATAATGTCTGGGAGCGGATTTGCAAGTTATTTCTCGATAATGTAGTATATTTGGTGTACGTGATAAAGAGAATAAATCGTTCTATGTGTGAGAAAGATTACAATGTTAGAAAAAAATAGCTTGAATTCAGTGACTTCAATAAATTGTGTTTTTAATATATAAGGAGTTTGCTGATGGCAAAGCTAGAATAATAATTCATCATCACAAAAATTACTTTTTAAATATATGTCCTCATAAAAAGAACCGCCGCAATGCTAGGTCACAGGTCCAGTAAAAATGTAATAATACAGGCCCCTTACATAACAAATTGGATACCTAATCGTGTAGTGAAATTGCTTCTATAACTCATGTCTAGTGTCCAGATTCAGAATGAAGTAGGTGTGTGTTTTATCTCGTGACGGAGAGCTCTTTACATTAAACGGGATAGTTTTTTACCATAAACAAAAATAAGAAAGAGATTTTTGAAAAAAATTAAGATCGTCTTATTTTCTACGTATCTTGTCTTTGGGTCAAGTATATTAAATTATTTCAAAGTTTATGGAATTAGTGACAACTCATTTACCTACAATTTGAAACATTTACTAAATAGTTACAATCATTCGTGTGAACTTATAGTCAACTCTGGTGTTGGAGTTTTTCGTCCATGGTTTAGCGACTGGTTAGCGATAGCGACATGGTTTAACGTGATTTTTACTAAAAAACGGGATATTTACAACGGGCCCATGATTTGTCGAATGTTACCCGATATTTCGGCATAGGTGGTTTTCAATTATCTGGAGTCTGGAATCCTGTGGTGAGATTGTGCAAAAATCGAAAAAACATCCTATAGCTCCAACAATCCAAAATCTTGAAGCTATAGGAATATCCCTCCTAACAACGGATGGAAAAATTATGGTATATTCAGTCTACCAATCACCTAATTTGCCCGTGCTTACTCTTACCAGTGATATCAATGCTCTCTTGGAGACAGGCAGCAAGTTGCTTATCATGGGTGATTTAAATGCAAGACATCCCTATTGGTCATCTGGTCCCACTAACATGCGCGGTAAAATTTTATATGAGCTGATGCTGCATGATGAAATCATAGTGCATGGCCCTGATGATCCTACACTAGTTCACTATCGTGGTGAACATGAGCCATCAACACCCGACCTCCTACTTAGTAAAAATATACACACGATCGAGGAGGTGAAGACTATTTATGCACTATCCTCTAACCATCTACCTGTTCTTGTCCGATTCGCTTCTAAAACACATCGCAACCCAATACGTAAACTCAACTACGCAAAAGCGAACTGGAATGGATACCGTACTTATTTAAATGATAACATCGTTATACCTAATCAGCCTTATAAAACAGAAGGTGAAATTAACACGGCTATCTCGAACCTTCAAGCCACTATTATTGCAGCAAGAGACGTTAGCATACCGATATCCACCCTGAAGCCCTGGGAATCCTCATTACCAAGATGCATTAAACGAAAAATAAAAAACAAAAATCAACTGCGGCAATATTCAGCTAAAGAAACAGATAGCTCTATTCGTAAACTTATAAATCGAGAAGTGAAGCAAATACAAGTTGAAATTAACAACGCGTTGAAATCATACCGTGACGAGCAATGGAACAGTAAATTGAGAAAGGTTGATAATCCTGGAACAGACCTCTGGCGAATAGCTAAAGGACTCAAAGCCTCTTCCGTTACCATCCCACCTCTCAAAGCTTCGAATGGCTCTAAAAGCTCAAACGTAAAAGAGCAGTGTGAGATTTTGGCAAACTCATTCTATGATAATATGCTTCTAACCCATAACTGGATTAGTGCGGAACAGACAACTGTTGAAACCTCTTGTAACACACTAGACAACATCTCATCTAGTTCCCGAATCTCGCTGGTTCGCCCTATGGAAATCAGGAAGTGTATAAAAAACCTTAAGATACGCAAAGCACCTGGTCCAGACCAGATTTCTAATCACCTCGTCAAAAACTTGCCACTGAAATGTATAGCCATACTCACAAAAATTTTTAACGCTTGCCTTGTGCTAAACTACTTCCCAGTTCCCTGGAAAACAGCTAAAGTCATAGCCATACACAAGCCGGGTAAAGATCCTACCGACCCATCTGGCTACCGCCCAATCAGCCTTTTACCGTGTCTTGGTAAGTTGTTTGAAAAAATTATTAACCACCGCCTTCGACGCGCCTCTGAAGCAATATTAATAGATGAGCAGTTTGGATTTCGTGAAGCTCATTCAACAACTCAACAGCTGGCTAGAGTAGCGGAGACTGTCTCTCATGGACTTAACATGCACGAATCAACCGGAATGTTTCTCCTGGATATCGAAAAAGCATTCGACACAGTCTGGCACCAAGCTCTTATTCACAAACTGCTTATACTAGATATACCAATACCCCTGATCAATATCATCAGATCCTACCTAGCTCATCGATCATTCCAGGTGCACATAGGTCAGTATGCCTCAGCCCCAAAATCAGTTCCCGCTGGTGTACCTCAAGGCTCAATCTTGGGGCCTCTGCTCTTCCTGCTATACCTAAACGACATTCCCATCCAACCACGCACCCATCTAGCATGTTTTGCTGATGATACGGCCTCGTTTACCTCCTCTAAAGACATTGATTTAATTATTTCTCGCCTCCAGCTGTCCCTCGATCTACTCTCGTTATACTTCCGTAAGTGGAAATTAAAAGTGAATGCCTCTAAAACAGAGGCAATCATGTTTTCTAGACAACGAAAACTACCAGCCCGCACCCTCAAAATTGAAGGCCAAAACATTCAATGGAGTTCCACAGTCAAATATCTTGGAACTATGCTAGATAATAAACTGAACTGGAGTATAAACACACAGAAATTACGACTTAAAGGTACAAGAGCCCTTAACGCTCTAAGCCCTATACTTAACAGAAGCTCTTGTCTTAGCAGCAGTACTAAACTAAGTATATATCGTACCTTAGTACGCCCCCGTATGACATATGCCTGCCCAGTATGGAGTAGTACCTGCTTGACTAATCTAAATAAATTACAAGTTATCCAAAACAAAGCCTTAAAGTATGCCTATAACACCCCTTTTTGCACAAACCTATATAATTTACACAAAAAAATTAACTTCCCTACCTTAAACGAATTCATCTACAAACTATCTAAAAAATTCTATCTACACAGTAACCCACGAAGTAAAAATTTATGCATAAAAAACATTTGTATAACTCGTAAGAAAAACTTACCTTACATCGACAAATACAATCGATACAGATTACCCCATCACTTATTTCTTGAGTGCGATGAATAGTCGATATTTGCACATGCACAGTGGTACGAGCGGGCGCGCGCGAGGCGGGTTCCCATTGCGCACGCTACTCTTGCTCTTATTATCTTGGGATATAGACCAATAGTCGCGTGCGCAGTGCACCGGGCCGCCGCGTAAACTTGCTTGTGCGATTGTTACGGTTACGATAAGCAGCGGGCTCTGAGTCCCTCCTGTTAGCTGCATTGTCTGCCATACCTACTGACACTAATTCTGGCAAAAGTTCATGCATACCCACTTTTGCGCGTGATTCGTCTTATTTATTTGTATATTATTCTTTCGGCTACCTATGCCATCTATTTGCTATTGTTCAAGTAATGCTCAACTAAAGCTCACTCTCTGTACGAAGTAGTAATTGTTTAAAGGTTAAACCCGATGTAATTTTTGTATATTATAGATTTAAATTAAGTATGTAGTTTTATAAGTTTTCAATAAGTTTCTGTAACTTAATTAACGTTTATTTAAGTATTATGATTGTGCGTCCTAGGATTACATTTACACTGGAATTGTACATAATTAGAATATATTACCTCAATAATAAAAAAAAAAAAAAAAAAAAAAAAAAAAAAGTGGTATTTTCCGCAAAAAAAGAGTGAGAAAAAGGGTAGATCGATTTTTGCCACTAACATTCAAAACCCGCAAAGACTTCAGTTCCTCCCGTGATCATGGTACATGCAACTATGCCGAAATATCGGGAAACATTCAAACTCACAAGTCATGGTATATATCCCGTTTTTTTTTTTGTAAAAAATATGTTTAAGACATGATAGTTTCAAAAGTTGTATTAACGTGCCCTCCAAAGCACGAAAACACTTTATTCTAAACTAGTTGTGAAAAAATTAAAAATACGTGTTACGTTACTTGCTTAATTAGTTTATTATTTTATTTGTACAGAGTTTTGAGCGAATCAAACATTTTTTTTTCATAGAAACTTTACTTCCCTATGTAAGTAACCCCCCTTAGGGGTCGATTTTCGAAAATTAGATTATCCTATGTGTTATTCCAGATTCTAAACTATCTTCATTCCAAATCATCAAAATCGGTTTAGTAGTTACGGAGATACGTGGTAACAAACATTTACACACACACACACACACACACACACGCACACACCCACACACCCACAAACACACACAACACACACACACACACACACACACACACACACACAGACAGAGACTTTCGCATTTATTATATTAGTAGGATAATATTACCAATCACCCATGAAGTCCCATCTGATATTTCAGGTAGGTAACGCGTGAGTGATACCCCAGCGTGTAAAGTATTTTCACAAAAACCCTTTTCAAGGAACAGTAGGTGCCTAAGAACTAAAGCCCATGTTAGGGCATGATTGATGATTCTCTCGGGGTGCCCAAAGTGAAAAAACAGTGGAGTAGGTGGTTTCTCAGAGGCAAACAATAACTGAGATCAATTACCAGAATCTTACAGCTGTCTTTAGAAGCTATCGATCACGATCCTGTTTAAAATGTTTTAAAAATAAAAATTCAATTCTCCTCTATGATACGGAGTTTAAAATAATATATTTCTTTAGAATCAAGGACAGTCGAAGCTTTACATTATTTTCAGTTTTGTCTGTAAACTGAATAGGAAATATCACTGGTGAATGGTTACGTCATTTTTCAGTATTCACTGCTTTAAATAAATTGTCCATGAATAATGTTGTGACTATCAATTATACAATGAAAGGCAAATAATAACGGCTACTTTCGTTTTTTTGTTTAAAACTAATACGTTCAGATATATTTTCAATACGATAATAATCAAAAAATACTATCTCTTAAAAATCTTAATTACCTCGATTTCTGAACTTGAAGAAATAGCCATAGATTGGTACCTAATCCTTCGAAGAACAATGTCCCCATCTAGAGTCTGAAGGTGTTATAAGAGTATGATCATGATATCTCGAAGACATAACATTATACTCACAAAACTAAATTGCTACAAAGCCATATAAAAATGAAAACAATATTTGTTTTTTTAGAACTAAACTAGGATACGCTACGATTTACTTAAAATATTGTGTTTGGATATAAATTGATATGAGTTCGTTTGTGCGATGGGAAATGGGGTTTGCAATCAAAATATATTGCTTTCATTTGTACTGTATATTTGCGATACCGAGATAACTTTTACGGTATCATATAAAAAAACAAATATTAACTTATTAAATAAATCCTGCGGTAATTTACGGAAGGAAAATTAAGCCAGATAACCATTGCCTGGTTATCTGGCAATGGTTATCTGGCAATGGTTATCTATCAACATTTTAGTGTTGTGGTGGGCCACAACACTAAAATGTTTTCACGATGTGAACCAAACAATAAGGCCTTTATCGATATAATTTTACGAGCACCTTACTAGACCCTATCTTTAACGTTTGCATACGAGCTTAGAAACAGTTTCTCGACTATTTACAGGGCTGATACTGTGTTGACAGTTTTCTTTAATTGATGATATATATATTAAAAAATCTTCGTATTGAGTATCGAGATGGTTTGGGTATATAGAAAGGATGTATCAAAAGAAGATTAACAAAACAAGTATACAAGACCAGCGTGAATGGGATAGTTGGAAGGGGAAGGCCTCAGCAAACGTACTCTGACCAAATTGAAGACATTCTAGAGAAAGACCAGGTCAAAAATTCCGAGCGATTCAAAAAACCGCTGAGCTTGTATGGAGACATTGATGTAGATGAATTAAGCGAAATACGTATACCAGAATCGTAGCAAGTGGAAATCCTTGGGTTCTGCCTACCCCTCCGGCAAACAGGCATGGCTGTATGTATGTATGTATGTATATTAGTACGCAGATAGTATGTGGGTACCAATAATAAATAATAAATAAATAATGCTGTACGTATTTTTCCACACAGCATCATCTAGCCCGAAACTAAGCAGAGCTTGTATTATGGGAACTACATGATTGATATATTAATTATATACTTTTTTTGTAAATATTTACATACTATACATAGAAAACAACCAGACCCGCGACAAATATTTGCAGATTATACAAAAATTAGTCCCGCGGTGGGAATGGAACCCACAACCTTCTGCGTCTCAGGCGGGCCTTCGCCCACTGTGCCACAGAGGTAGTCAAAGTACCAATAAAGGAATAGTCAGACAAATCCGAAAAGTCCGAACATTTGGTATATCCCCACGTTCAGTAGCTATGATTCCACGTGACAGTTGCAAGTACGTAGACACTTATTAGAAAACTAACCAGTAATGGTACAAACAAGTATCTTCGAATTATTGTGTCTAGGGCATGCCGGTTATTCTCACGTTGTTTTCATTCACTGGTTTGACATGTTGATAAAGTTGAGTTGAAAATCAATCGATGTACGACTGGGGTTGATCCTACGAGTTTTAAATTGGAAGGTAAACTAGGCCAACTAAATAAACAACTGAAAGTTTATACAGTTGTCACGAACGAAGGCTATGAGTGACATTTTATTTGAGAAAGGGCATTTCTAACACCCTTTTACTGTACCAATTAAGCTAAGTCGAAACGAGCAAAAATTCAACATCACAAAAACTCTAAGACCGACAAAAAGCGCAAATCTCTGCGTAAAATACGTACGAGTACCTGACAGGTCGGGCGCAATCCTGACGGATGGCAGCCCTAGCAACTAATGTGTAGTGAGCGGGAAAAGGAAATCAATCGTACGATGGTCGGACGTCGATAGATTTTTATCGATATTATTGTTGGTCGTTTTATGGACACACTAGTGTTTTTTTGGATAAAATATTGGCTATGAAAGTTTATTAAGCTTTTGGACACTGTACGAAATATAATAGTACTTGTTTGCTCCAATAATAGGGCTTCGTCGACATTTCAAATTTTGAAATGATATTTATTTTCAGACAAAAGTTTGCTTGTTACTAGCCGGTAGTCGTCGAACAGAAGTTAGTGATAAGTGAATTACAACACAAATTATAGCATTGTTTTCTTATTGCTCAGTGTATGTATTTAGTGTATGTATTTCAGAATTTCCGAAGTGATGCTATTATACCCTGTCTATACTTATATGAACATTTTATAACTTGTTACAAAGACAATGTTACAGAAAATATTGTGGTTGCGTTGTTATAAGTTTCTAAATGCAGTTAACATAAGACTAAAAGTTTTATATTTTTTTATATATAATCCTATTTAGCACGTACTTAGTTGTGTAGTTGTGTTTTCCGCAGTAGTATATATAACGAAGATAAAAGTAAAACTATCAGCTAAGTAGGCTTTACAAGTTAACGAGTAATAGTCGACCAACTTATAAAATGAAGTTGTAGGAAACAGGATAATTTCGTACAAATTCCATTAAATATTACTAAAATAAAATAAATAAAATAATGCTGGACAATCCACACAGCATCATCTAGCCCCAAGCTAAGCAGAGCTTGTGTTATGGGTACTAGATGACTGATATACTTAATACAATACATTACATAGATAGATATTTTTTTATTATACATAGAAAATACCCAGAACACCCGGAACAAATATTTGCAGATCGTACAAACATTTGTCCCAGGGCGGGAATCGAACCCGCAACCTCCTGTGTCGCAGGCGGACCTTCGCCCACCGCACCACATCGGTCGTACTAAGATGAAGTTATTGGTTTTGTAAAACAGGTAGCAAATAATATAAGTTTATGGGAAATTACAACACTGCGCGTGACCCGAGCTGCACTTGGCCCTTTTTTCCTACTTCGTTCTATAATCCGTTTTTCTTTTGTAACTGTAATTTACTGTGTTTGATTGTCTTTCTTGTCATTTTTACTTATGTTTTTTGATTGTCTTTTTTGTAATTTTTACTTATCAGAGGAGTATCCGTATGTGTTGAATGAAAAATTATCTATCATTTGCACCTCTTGAGGTCCTCGGCCGAATTAGCCCCTGCACCGTTTCTAACTGATGCCCCCGACAGAATTGAGATGGCGCTAGGGTATCATCGCATGTGGCGTCCCATACCAAATATCTTCCCCGTCCCAAGGGATAACGGTCATGTCGTCAGGGCGCTTACCATCGCCACGTCGTATGGAAGAATGTTGTTAAAATTATATTTAAAGTTATTATCTGTGTTGTAAAACTTGACAAAACGAAGTGTCCAAAGATGTCCCAACAGTTAGAATGAATGAAACTATTTTGATATTTTTAAAATATGCTTAAAAAGGTCATCTCTTGGCAGGAAATACAATAGCAATTCCCCTGTTGTTGCAAAGTGAAAAGGTGACCGTCACAGCTTTCCAAAGATAGAAAAGGTAGAAAATTATTTCTCTTCTCTTCGTACTGTACACAGGCGAACTTAATGCTAGATAGCATTCTTTTCCAGCTAAACTTTATGTAATATGGAAAACAGTCATGCGATAGTGCATGGATAACAAGAAAAGTTAAAAGTTATATGCTGTAACTATACTATACGGAGGGACGTGTTTACCTACCTATTTTGAAGAAATAAATAAAACACAAAAAATGTTAAACAAACACAATTTGGTAGGAAACTACGTCGGTAAGCCACCACCAATAGGCTACTTCCATTCGATTCTATTCTATTTTATATTTTTTTAACAAATAAATAAAACGCTATTTTGAATGAATAAATAAAACACAAAAACTATTCCTTAAATAAACACAGTTAGGTAGGAAACTATGTAGGTAAGCCACCACCAATAGGCCACTGCCGTTCTATTCTATTCTTTTTTATAAGAATAATACAATCCTTTGCCTCGCAGTGTGACAGAATAGGTTGAGAAAACAGAAAACCTACAATAGATTGCCACGATGAATTGCCTTTCAGTGGTTTCAATCGACAGTCTTCATGCTTCGCAAAATATTTACCAACACTACACTAGATAACTATAAAAATATGTCGTGTCATAATTAATATGTATTTTACGTTCAGTCTCCAAACTTACGCCTTTATGTCTTTCAGTAAGGTCACTGTCTCATTATTTTACATAGTTCTGTTCATCCCAGGGTTGTCTTGAAGAAATAGTTTTAAGCGATTTCTTTTATTTTTTATTGTTTTTTATGTTGTATTTTAAAATGGTGTTATGTACAATAAAGAGTTTATCTATCTGTTCTCTATCTATAATTGTAAACAACAGTTTTATCTTAGACCATGTTTTAACTCAGATTGGATAGTCCATTCATCCCGGCCGACCACCGATTTATTTACCCGGGTACTTTAATTAAGTCGGATAAGTTGCAGCAATGCCTACCTTGGTAATTGCAGTAGGTAGTCAACCCGGCTCTGTTACGGAAATAATGAAAAAAAAAATATCACTTTAACTACTAAATCGAAAATTAATTGACAAGGAAGGGCTTTGATCTCACGCCTATCCCAAAACGCCTATTAGTTTTCAAACAAAAAAATCCTTTCCTGAAACAACTTAACCCAAGGTTTTATATGCGTTACGTCGCTTGGAAACTCCAAAATTCAATTTGTCAAGATTTTATACAGTAATTTCTATTGAAATGATGGACCAAACCCTGTCTAATATTATCAATATCAGAAACTAAGGCAGTTCATCAGCAAACAATCGTTTGAAAAGGTTTTAATTGAGTTTCGGAACGAATCTTTTTGAAGTCTTTAGATTGCGCCGGGTCACTGAACGGATGATTGTTTTTCGATAATTCTAGAGCTTAGTTGTGAGGGTTGATGTAAAATTTAATCTTGGTGGGGATAATTTAAACAGGAACACAAATCGATGAGTCGGATTTGCTTATATGCTCTGATTTTAGATTTACAATATAATTTTTTTTTGTATAACAAACACACGGCTCACCTATTGGTAAGCGATTATTGTAACCTTTACTCTTTCGCGGCAGAAAAATCGTGGTAGCCCTTCCTCAGACAAGTTTTTTACAAGAAGCTCTACTACTTCTAAGCAGCTTCTAAATCATTGGCAGCTTAGTACTTCTTCCTTCAGGTATTTGCGGGAAAATTTAACAAAAACCTATTTGCGTTTCAATTTTCATCCAAGCGTTCCGTGAATTTTATTCTGAGACACTTCAGAATTCCCCGAAGGCGCCTTGCTTGCCGCGATTGTCATGTATCTTATGGAAACATCACGGCTGGTTTATATTACACTCGAAAGGCAATCCCTGTATCAAACTGATAATACGTGATTAATTAATTAAGACTGACACATTAGATACTCATATTTTATTTACCTACTTCAAAAATATCATTTTTTTATGATATTTAACTACTTCTAAAATATCATGTTACTTGTTATCTTAGCTATTTGTTAACCGATTCTGATAATTATATTTTTGTTGTGTAGAAAATGACTCTGAAATGGTTCAAAGTTTTATTCCTAAGGGATTGCTACTTTTCCCGTAAAACTCAAAAAACTTTATCATCTCATGGAATCATGACTAGCCGAAACATTTTTTCTGGACTATTTAACTTTTGTCTTTTATTCGAAACAGTGTCATGTTGAGTGAGCAAAATAAAGTAAGCACTTTTAATGAAATCAGTTTTCGTTGTTTCTTTTAGATTTGTTTTTTTATGTATAATAAAATAATAAAGTTGCATTATCCATTCAGATCAATGTAAAACAAGTAATGCGAATCCATGATTGAAAAACTGCAAACTTTAACCGGGTGAGAGCATAGTAATTGAAATTAAACAGTAAGTGCCCGTCTCAAGTTGGCATCGTTAAACAAAGAGCCGGAATATAAGTGGGCCCGCACTGCAAAAAGGTAAAAAATAATGAAGAAGTATTTTTTGTAAAAAAAAACACATTCACGCCTATGGGCACGCTTCGATATATACCCATGATGGGCATGCTCAGATACTGAGTACGTAGATCTTTTAGGATACCAAGTAGGAAGTAGACAGCCAATTATGATGTGCCAAACATTATCACATTAAACATCTGGCACGTGCCCGCGTTTTGCAAGAAGTTAGTATTCCACGTGATAGGTTCAATACTAACCAATACAAGTATTTAGTTAAAGGGCAAGCAAGTTTCCTCACGATGTTTTCCTTTACCGTTTTGAGCAAATGTTAATTGACACATATTTTTTTGAGTGGAAGATTCCATTAGTGAAGGGCGGGGTTCGAACCCACGATATCCGGTTCGGAACATGGGATACCGCCCACTAGGCCAACACAGTTCTTGATTTGAGTTTGATATAAGTATTTAAGACCCTCCTGATTTTTTTTTAGTTTTTTGTTTTAAATGGATCAGCAAGGAGCGTAAAGCATTTCTGTTTCAGGTTTACTTATAAGTAACCTATTTAAATTAATATTTGTTACTTTTGTTTCTTAACTATCCTACCGGACTCACAGCGGATTTTATCCAAACAAATTTCTGTTTCCTTTTCACAGTGCAAGTTTAAACTAACTTTCCACTTAGCTACCAACTAACTGTAGCAAATGGTATCTAGAGCAACTTGAACTAAAAATCCGTGAAACTGCTTTGAACTTTTTTTGTTCAGAAATCCTTCCGCTGAACCTTCCACTGAACGGAGTGACTTTCATCCAGCTTCCATTGCTCTGCAGCAGACGTTGATGGACAAAGGCCTTTTTGACCCATACAACTGCATAGACTAGCTTCGATAATAGCACTGGACAGTTCGTGTAATCGGCAATCTCGGTGGCGCAGTGGGCGTTTAATTGCCACCGTGGGAAAAATGTTTAAATGATCTGCAAATATTATGTATTAACAAATAAGTATATAGTAGTATAGTCATGCAGTTCCCGAAACCTTCTGCGTATCAGGCGGACCTCCTACTGTACAGAGGTCACCAAGTAATATACCTCGTGTGTTCATAAGTCTTGAGACACAGTAAAACTAAAATATTTTTGGAGCTAAGTTGAGTATTCATTTATTGGATATTAAAATTAAAACTACTGACATCTAGATCTGTATTTAAAAATAAATCATTCAAAATGGCCGCCTTTGCATTCAATGCAGGCCTTCAAACGCGTGCGCCATTCATCTATGGCGGCACGAATCTTTTCAATGGGAATCCGTTTCGATTCTTTAATAAGGGCTCGCTTGAGAGAATCCAGGTTTGGGTGAGACTTTCTGCATGCCCTCAGCTCCAATTCCGTGCATAAAGAATAATCCAAAGGATTCAAGTCAGGGCTTGACGAGGGCCAATCTTCGCTCCGAATGAAGCCTGGCAAATTGGCCTCCAGCCAACGTTGGGTAGTCTTAGCTTTATGGGAGGGAGCAGAGTCCTGTTGGAAAACCCAGTATTTTCCAGCGAATAGCGTATCATTTAATGGTTTAACCACCGCTTCCAATATGTCGGTTTGGTAATTTTGTGCCTTCACCTTGACGCCTTGCTGGCAAAAATGAAGCGAAGTGACCCCCTCGTAGGAAACACCCCACCAAACCATCACACTTGCTGGATGATGAGTGCGCTGGACATTGCGTACAGATGGCTGGACGTCCTTTGAACTTCTGGCGTAAACCTTATTGTTCTGCCGGTTAAACTTTTCTTCCACCGTGAAGATCTTTTCATCGGTAAACAGGATATTTTTTGGATCGTGTCTCTTCAATAGGTTCCGACATCGTTCCAGTCGCAATTTACGAAGACGCTCGTTTAAATAATGCACTTTCCTTCGACTGTAGGCCTTTAGTTTAAGATCATATTTAAGTATCCTGTTCACCGATATTCGCGAAATGTTGGTCTGCAGAGCTAATTTCTCTGGCAAGAGTCCGGCAAGGGTTGCGACGAATTCGCTCTCTGATTACTTTGATGTTGGCGGGCGTCCTTACAGACCGCGGGCGGCCACATCTTCCACGGTCTTCTAAAGAGCCGGTCTCCTTGTACCTCTTTATGGTATAATACACAAAGTTCCGACTACATCCCAAACTTTGGATTTCACTAAAAACTTGCATTGGTTTTTTTCCTGCTTGAAACAGTGAAATTACAGTCGCACGCAAATCTTTTGTTGGCGCCATTTTCACGGAGAATGAAACAAATATTCAAATGTATATTTTTTCTGATTCAAAACATTCGAAATTTAAAATTTTAAAAGTTTAAAAAAGGTTGCATGAATTACTTTCTTTTTAAATTAATTAAATAAGTTCGTCTCAAAACTTATGAACACACGAGGTATATGTATTATATTATATTATTATTACAAAACAGTGTACCCGATTAAAATGTGCTTTTTCGCAATCGATTAGTGAGACTTTAAAATAGGTTTTATCGCCACGAGACACGAAGGGTAGCTGAAATAGACTACGAAAGATATGCTTTAAAACTTTGCGAGTATTCACTTGTAAACCATATTATTTTAACTTCAGACAACGTTTCGCAGTTAAGTACAAAGATTTTGATTACATTTCAAAGATTGTTGTTCGAACAAAGAGTGGAACATTTCGAGTGTTGAAACAATTCGCAAGTTTGTTCCGAACACAATTATTTTCAGTGTTGTGTTAGTCAATTTTACGGTCAATTTTATTTTGGTATTCTGATATGTTTTGATTCTGAGCACGGTTCAGGAGCAGTGGCGACCAGAAGCATTTGGAGGGGTCCATACTGAAGCGAGGTTTGAGGATCTTTTCCCGCAAGTTGCTCATCACCGCCACCGCACCTTGTTAGCCTTTAATGCCCGATCAAATTAACGCGCCGAACAACATTCACGCAAACTTTGACAGCCACTGGACAACCATTTCCCTTTTTATCGCCATAAATACTTGTCACAAGCGCGTCCATCCTTGTTACATTCATATTAACCTGGATATCTAGAGCCTGTCACCTGAACCGACTGTTTGACTGCCTGGTGGACTAAATTTGAAAAAGTTGGTTAATAGTTTACGTTAATATCAATATATTGTTGAGAAATTACTCAAAAGTATCGTACATTTACATTACGTGTTTTGCGTTTTCAAAAGACAATTTTAATTTATCTCGAAAATGTTCATGACTGTCATGGCGTCTTGAATGATGACACGTCATGCGAAATAAAACATAATATAAATTGTTCTGCATCAACTTGTTAAAAGTTGCTAAAAAACTAAAAATTTATTCTGTTCCTCGAAAATGTCAACAACAATGACATTTCGCAGGATGTGATGTAATCCTTTCTGATTGGTATTCACTGTCACGTTACTGAATGCCTAATTTTACAAAATTTATTTTCTAAATATAAGGATAGAGGCAGATGGAAGGAATTGGGGGAGACCTTTGCCCAGCAGTGGGACACAATAGGTTATTAAAAAAATAGTAATCTTTATTTTTTATAGTAAATAATTTTGATTTCTGTTTTCGCCATACCTTGAATTATCGATAGAAACACCAATCCATTCAATTTATTCTTATTAGACACTGGACACAAGCTTTTTAGAACCCGAGGTGCCAGTTAAAGGATGATGTCTCTTTCTTCAATAAAAAATTGAAAAAACTTACTTTCAAGATTCTACCTCTCCCATACGCAACGTTTCCAAAATGTTCGATTTGACTAATCGAACTAACAATTTGGAATATTTCTGTCTAAACAGTTATTTAATCGAACTTTTTATAGAGCTGGATAGAATAAACGTATTTTTAGTATGGAATGGACATACATTTCAATTTTTTTTCTGCTGTGGCATTGCTTTTTGCTAACTAGAACGTCTCTTTGACTAGCCCTCACATTGGCGCACTGACTAGACCTCTATCGCAAAGTCACTTCGCGAGTTCTTTCCTCCTTTGCCAGAAGAAGCAATTAATATGAACTCTCCTGCAGTTTTGCAGTTTGTTGTGGAAACAATTCGTTCGGTGCTCACTTAATCTTCAACTTGCAACTGTTTGGAGTGGTGCGGACTATTTAAAGTTTCCGTATAAATCCTAACGTTCGTGCACGTTGTAGAGATGTGCTGTGATGGATTATGATGTTATTATCGATAGACAACATTTCTGAAGGGGAAATGAAAGTACCGGCCAAACTATTTCTGAAGTCAATCAGCAATGCTCACATTACTGTGATGTGAGCATTGCTGATTTACTGTCCGGTTTAAAGGTTGGGTGCCGGTGAAATTATGGGGATATGAGATTTTCCACCCGATGGGTGAAAACCTCTGGTGCTACAAGCATCCATAGGTCATGGTAACTGCTTGCCAACATGTGGGCCGAATTCTTGTTAGCCTCATTGAATAAAAGTGGTTAAATGGGGCAGTTATGTGGCAGCTGCATCATTCCCCTGTAGCAACGGCGCGGGGCTTCGAGACGAAATATCCCTGGTATGTTGTCTAATTTAAAAATGGATCTAAGTAAATCAGAATTAATTATATTTAATTTAATTTATAGGACTGAAACTCGTGGCTGAGCGGTTACAGCACTTACGTCGCAGAGGTTGCGAGTTCGATTACCGCTGGGGCATATTACTATATCTCGATGACCATTATTTTCCATAGGGACTGGTTTTCGTTTAGAACCAACTGTGTGCAACTGAAACTTTTTAAGTCCCCAGCTTTCTTTTCTTTAAAAGGTTTAGTTATTTTATTTTATTTATTTATTTTAGGAAAACCATCGGCACTTAAAACAAAAATAAATGTCTAAACTAGCAGCTTTGAGTACATTTAGTACGCAGCTCTTTGAAAACATCATGTAGAAGGTAGCCAGAGACACGTCTAAACTTTATATTTGGCACATGTACACATAGTTAGCATTCCAGATGATGAGTTGGAAGACTTGCAAGCCCATAACCCATCGCCGCTAATTAGAACACTTACAGATGCCACAAGCTTTCGATTGTTTTTGGTTCGTAAAATTAATTAGTTCGTTATTACCTTTTTTGTCAACATGTTAACAGTAGCCCTAACACTAGTTAATGGTTATTCTTACGACATTAATAGCGTCGGTGAGATACACCGGCACCATTTTGACGACACCAGCATATTTATGGGCAAATAATGGCCATAATGCACAGGTCTCACGTTTCGGATTATGAGCCGACCCTATTACTTTCGGATAGGACATTCATGACAGAAATCAGCTTACAAGAAAGGTAATATGCTAATAAGTATCTAATAAGATAATTATATAGACTTCTGCCCACGGCTTCGCCCGCATGGTACCCGGATAACAGTAGCCTATGTGTTATTTTGATGTATAAGCTATATTACCGTAAAGTTTCATCATAATCCGTTCAGTTGTTTTTGCGTGATAGAGGATCAAAAATCCATCTCCACAAACTTTCGCGTTTATAATATTAGTAGGATATAGAATAGACTGCTCTCGTTAGTAATTTGTTCTTTTCTGTGTTGTATCCATATGTGTTGAATAAAAAACTATATATCTATCTATATACTTGTACTTATTATACTTATAAGTAGATATAATAAGAAAACTTATGTAGAGCAAGAGAGACGCAAGAGGTGCAGTCTCGATTCCCGCTGCGGGACAAATGTTTGCATATTCTGCAGATACTGTTTCTGGTTCTGAGTATTGTGATACCACGGTACTCGTATTTCCTGATACCACGACCTAAGGAAACCTTGAGTGGAGTCAGGACTATGAGTCAGGCTGGGTGTTTATTTATTTATTCATTCTGTTATGATTTTAAATAATTTTTATAAGTGTAAAGTATTCATATTGTAAAAACGGGAATTTTCACGTACTGCACTATCAGTGAAGGCACCGACTAAGTTTCGACTCATTCCGAGAGTCTTCATCAGGGTGAGTGGTTGCGACTTTCTCCTTCCGCGTCGCGCCGTGCACTACGTGCGAGAAAGTCGCAACCACTCACCCTGATGAAGACTCTCGGAATGAGTCGAAACTTAGTCGGTGCCTTCACCGATAGTGCAGTACGTGAAAATTCCCGTTTTTACAATATGAATAGTCAAGTTCACGATAGTTTTTGGAATAAAAAAGTGTAAAGTAAGCAATGCAAGTTATAAACAATAAATAGTATTTTTAATGATTGTATAAATGTCATTAAAATTTATGTTGCCTTCTTGTCTTCATCGACCAATCAGATTTTTGTGTAACTCTGATGGAAGAGAGGGGAGCAATATGGCGACCTTGGGGAGCTAGCCCTTTTTCATTTCAGTGTTTTTTGAATTTCATCTGGTAAACACGTAACCAGGAATAGTTATCGTAACTATTGATAACAGATATTATTTTTATTACAGGTCAAATATTTCAACAAAAGGTGGTTTTCATTATAATTCCTTTATTTATAGACATTTTCTCACAAGTTGTTTAATGCCGTTGATCTCTAAATCGGCTTATTGTATTGTAATGTGGTTTTTCAATCGATTTATATATCTTCAAGGATGATTCTTAGATATATTTTACTACCACAAGTCTCTGGGGACGATGGAACACGACGGAAGTTTTAAAATTTTGTAAAAAAATTTTCGCTATCAGTAAACATAATTATAAGTTTTATACGGGTATTTATCATGCCGGGTCGAGTTTGATTGTGGCAGTGTGGTGATACGATGAGAGTAGTATACCGTAATGTGAACATGGAATTTTCTGTATTTGAAGAGGGAATGAGGGTAGTTATGTGCGGTTGTTATTGCTCGACGATAGCTTCATATACTCCAGTCAACTCGTGACCACGGCGGTTGTGACACAGTCGAAACATTGGAAAATAATAAAAAAAGGTAAACTCAATAAGGACCCCTATAAAACTGTCAATTCAACACAAAACAAATGTTTTAATACCTTTCAGAATTACCCAAATCTCGTTCGAGCGTTTTTGTTACAGTATCGATACTTGAAACATCGACAAAACCTCACTACAAAGGGAATAGGGAAAAAATAGGTCTATGCAACGAGAAAAAAGCAAAATGGCCGTCGAGCAGAGGGCGGAAAATTGGTCGTGTGTTCCGTGGAATCTACGTATTGTACGGTATGTGACTGACCATGTAGGTAGCAAGAATGAATATATATTATTTAATACTTATTGACATGATATTTAAATATCAACGTAAGGTTAAGAAAATTGTCACGAAAAATGTGATACAATGGTGATTAATTGATATAATAACTAAATTAATTATTAAAGGAGCTTCTCAATGGCTACTGATTTCTTTGTAACGTCGGAATTTAATGCCTTTTAGCTTGTTCTTAACGTTGAAGTAAGTCTATAAGAGGCAGATTTGTATAGCTGAATGTAATTATGCTCTTTTGCTTATTCTTAACTTTGAAGTAAAGTTAGAAGAGGCAGATTTTTATAGCAGTCTACAATTATGCCTTATAGCTTGTTCTTAACTTTGAAGTAAAGTTCGTAAGAAGCAGATTTGTGTAGATGAATGTAACTTTGTCTTTTAGCTTGTTCTTAATTTTGAAGTAAGGCTATAAGTAGCAGGTTTGTATGGCAGACTGTAATTATGCCTTTTAGCTTGTTCTTAACTTTGAAGTAAAGTTCGTAAGAAGCAGATTTGTGTAAATGAATGTAACTATGTCTTTTAGCTTGTTCTTAATTTTGAAGTAAGGCTATAAGTGGCAGGTTTGTATGGCAGACTGTAATTATGCCTTTTAGCTTGTTCTTAACTTTGAAGTAAGGCTAGAAGAGGCAGATTTGTATAGCAGACAACAATTATGCCATATATCTTGTTCTTAACTTATAAGCAAGGCTATAAGAGGCAGGTTTGTATGGCAGACTGTAATTATGTCTTTTAGCTTGTTCTTAACTTTGAAGTCAGGTTCGTAAGAGGCAGGTCTGAATAGCTGAATGTAATTATGCTTTTTAGCTTTTTCTTAACTTTGAAGTAAGGCTATCAGAGGTAGATTTCTATAACAGAAAGTAATAATGCCTATTAGCTTGTTCTTAACTTTAAAGTCAGGTCTGTAATTATTTCACGAACCTTCGTTTGTTGTTTGAACATAGAAGTACCAAGAAGTGCATTTTTCATTATAATGCACATTATTGACGATGTCTTCACACTTTCATTCTAACTAATAGCTGGTCTTATTTCTATTCCCAGACAATAAACCTTATATGAAAGATACCTTATACATAAGTGGAAAATACGCTTAAATTTGTGGAAGTAAGAACAATATTTGGAATAATTCATCATATTACCAAGAATTTAGTTCTTCCCAAAGCAAACTTTGACACTTGCCTAAAGATATTGTTGAAATTAAGAAGACTTTATATTCAAGTTAGGAATCTTGTTCACACTGAATACTTTATTGGTTGTTTGTATTTTATGTTAATCCTCCTTAGAACTTACGTCTTTACACCTTTCAGTTAATAAAATCGTCATTCTTTTAAATAGTTCTCTCAATCCTTAGGTATATATATATATAGCCTTAAGCGATAAGACCGCCCATTTTGTATTTCTTTTGTTTTTTATTATATTTTTGTATATTTTATTGCTACTGGTGTTATGTGTTATATATGCACAATAACGAGTTTATGTATCTTTTTTAAAAGCTTTAACTCAAAGATAAGAAGATTTAAGATTTAAAATTATAAAATTTATAGTTAAAATTTTGTATGCCTTATAGCAAATCACAGTGCACAAAAATACTCAGTAAGAACTCCAATTACCTGTGTTTACAAATAAATAATTTGAATTTGAAGTACTCACATTGCTGTGTTTCGGTTTTAAGGATATGGTTGCCGGTGATGGTTACCGCTTACCAACTGGTGGGACTTAAGTTTGTTTGC
The DNA here is from genome assembly GCA_958496245.1 of Perizoma flavofasciatum. NCBI lineage: Eukaryota > Metazoa > Arthropoda > Insecta > Lepidoptera > Geometridae > Perizoma > Perizoma flavofasciatum. The sequence goes on along the minus strand of OY292425.1, from coordinate 1,173,824 downwards.
CACTTCAGTATATATACATTTACATATATTATTTTAGTATATATTTTATATTATTGTAAATTGCATCGCTGCTGTTTTGCAGGACCAGATTTTTAAAGCATTATCTGATGATATGGGCGTTTGCTCAGAGTATGTTGGTTTTATGAGTTTAAAACACTTACCGTCCGAATGTCACTTTCAGCTCCATTTGCGAGGTATTGCGTTTGCTTGAGGTTTGGTGCTAGCAATTGTCTGAAACAAAACAAATACCACATTATTTAAACAACTACGCTTTGGCTTATGCAAAAAAAAAATGTGCACATTTACACATGCTGAAAAACAGTAAACCGGCGTGCTCGGGAATCACTTTCATGGCTTGCAACCTGTCACTTGGAATTCTAACTTTATGTGCGTATCAATATAATATATAATACTGTTCCGTTTGTGACTGGCGAATCAACGCACAGCCTAAACCAAAAGTCCTATAAGCATGAAACTTGGAGGGTATATTCCTCTTATGGCGTAGGGGTGCACTAAGAAAGGAATTTGGAAAACCCTAACCCTAAGGGATGAAAAGAGATGAAAACCTTTGTATGAAAAAACGTATTTATTGAACTGACAGTCTTAAAACTTCACATAAATATTCTTCAATCCTAATGATAAAAGTCTTATATAATTATTTCCCCAAAATATCTCTCAAAGGGGATGTAGGGGGTGTCAAAGCCCAAGAGTAAAATTAGCGCACAGCCTAAATCAAAAGTAAACTTGGAGTGTGCCAATATAACGTTTGGATGAGCCTCTGATAACTGCTTGGTTTTGTAGTCGCGAGCGTTTTTTTAAAACAAAACATAAAATCTGATTTTGTACACGTTGAACGTTGTCTAACTTTGAGAGCAACACCCCGAGTAAACGTAATGTACTTAGTACGTCAACATAATAAACCTGAAACAGCTTCGAGGCAGATCAAAAAGTCCCGCATCACGAGTATACAAACAAAACCCCTCGGTTCTATTAAATCACTGAAATTACTTTCGCAAGAATCGTATTCTTCGAGTTTTGTGATTACTTTAATTTGCCTAACACTTTCTGTTATAATTTGTTGTCGGAAAGCGAAACTTTAGCGTTTTGCTCCACAATTTTCGGTCGTTTATTGGCCATTTTAACCGAACCGAGATGGGGTTTTACACTTTTTCTTAGAACATTTTTTTTGGAAATGGCAACCGTTTGCCCGTGAAGAATTGTAAACTGCTTTTGAAACTATGAACGTTATACTTGAATATTTAGGTACCTACCTAAAACCGAATCATAGTAACATTTAGTTTCCATCATTATCATCATCTGACAATGCTGGATATAGGCCTCCCCAAAGAATGCTAGCAAAAGTTTTGACTTCTGGAAAACTATAAAGCGTAAACGTTACAGGAAGGTTCCTACACTACGTTATCCAGTTTATAGTTGCCTTTCACCCCCAGTTCTGGTTCTGGGAGATATTATAGCTTAGATCAAGTTATTTAAATAAAATAATTACGGCATCATGTTTGAAATGTAAAAGAATAATTGGGATATAACTGGACAACTGGACCTGTTGGTCCAAATAAATGGCGATGGGCTTGCAACCTATCACGCGGAGTTCTAACTATTATGAAAAAATGCTGGCAAGTGCCAAATAATTATAATGTTTGGACGCGTCTCACGACGGTGGTCGCGTGGTCGCGGACGGTGCTCATTAGGAAGTATCTCTAAACGGTCAACGAAACGTCAGCAGAAGAATAGTAATGTACGTGGTATACTCGTAATTTTATTGAGATATGTCTCCGACTACCCTCTTCTTGGTAATCTCACAGATCACTGAGTATGTAGGGAATACATGAGCGCGTTTGTTTTTTTCTATATTATGTGAAATAGACACGTGACTAGACTTTAGGTATTTCTTGTTTAATAATTAATAATAATTAAATAAATAATAAACATATATCCAACAGACACATTAATAGGCCTGACCGCACAGTAGGATTCCCTGTATCGTGGGTATCAGGAAATACGAGTCCGTGGTACCACAACAAGCAGACCCGTAAAAATATCAGCAGAACCGTCAACATTTGTCCTGCAGCGGGAATCGAGCTCGCACCTCTTGTGTCGTAGCCAGCAACTTGCCCGTCGCAACATAGAGGCCGCCAAAGTTCTTAAAAGTTTGTGATGTCCCAGTTCAAAGATCCCTTCTTTAATCTGTACCTCTAGTCTGACAAAAACCTCTGGCTTTGCAGAAAAGACTCGTTAAGTCAGAATGACAAAAAAAAATGCAACGAAATTTTTCAATTCAGGACCTAACGTGAGATATTTCAAACTCTGAAACACACGTTTCTAAATAATCAGTATTTCCATTTCACAGGCAGCTAGAACAGACGCTGTAAGTTTTATTCTCGTCTAAAATACGGCGACATTTTACAAGAACGACGACTTATTTAAGGAAAATAACAATAGTTTCAACTGTTATTACTCAGTCTCGTTGGAAAGCGCGCTTCGTAGATGTGCTACGAAGTAGCTCTCGCTACTTCGTAGATGTGCTACGAAGTAGCTCTCGCATAGCTACGTCGTAGTGCTTCTAGTTGAGAGTGAGTGTTTTATTACTTTTGTTAGCGAATGTAAATGTTTATAATAAGTTGTACTTCATATTTATAATCTGCGAGATCATAAATATAAATCCTACTAATATAATAAATGCGAAAGTTTGTGTGTGTAAATGTTTGTTACCACGTATCTCCGTAACTACTCAACCGATTTTGATGAAATTTGGAATGTAGATAGTTTAGGATCTAGAATAAAACATGGGCTAATCTAATTTTTGAAAATCGACCCCTAAGGGGGTTAAATAGGGCGGGAAAGTTTCTATGAAAAAAAAATGTTTGATTCGCTCAAAACTCTGTACAAATGCGTGTTTCATTATAAAGTAAATAATGAAACACGTATTTTTTATTTTTTCAAAACTACCCTTTGGTGGTGTGCAATTTAGTTCTAAACTTTGTATAAATTGTAATCCTTGGTTCGATTCCTTCAAAAGTTGGTGGACATAGTTTGAAGCCTGGAGACGTCATATGCTACTTTTATTAACATACCACGCGGGTGAAGTCATGGGCAACAACTAGTATATCATAAATATATCAAGATTTAGGGGAGATCTATGCCCTACAATAAAAATGTATAAGTTAACGGAAAAGTAATTAGGTCGATATAAATCCAGGGACGACGGCAAAAAATATATTGATAAATCAAAACAAACACTCAAAATATGATTATTTTTAATCATGAGATCCATAAAGCATTCGAAATTTAATCCTTCGAACAAAAAAGAGCTAAAAATATTCTACTGACCCAATTTATTCTGTAACGAAATTCCTCTTAAGTATTTAACCATAGCGTACCAATTCCAAATTATTCCTGTACTCGACAATACAGGATTTTCACAGCTATTAACAGCCCAGGGGTCGTTAAGGCCCAGTTCACACGGTACGAGTTCGATGGCCAGCCACTTGGCTGTAAGATAGATAGGTAAGTGAGATCACTAGAATGTGATTTTTATTTGAATTATTAAGCATAAAGTCACGGTTGAGAAAAACATGACCATGTGTCACAAAACACACCAAATATATATTCAAATTAAAGTTCCATAAAAAATAAGAAATTGGCGTAATATGACAAGCTATGACGATTATTTTTTGATAATGAGGTCAAGAAAAGACTGAAGACGCAGAGGTGTGGCCAAATTAATCCTACTAATATTTTAAAGGTGAAAGTGTGTGAGGATGTTTGTTACTCTTTCACGCAAAAAATACTCAACGGATTTTAATGAAACTTTACAGTAATATAGCTTATACACCAGAATAACACATAGGTTACTTTTTTATCCGGGTACGCGGGCGAAGCCGTGGGCAGAAGCTAGTATAAGAATATACAAGTAACAGGATAGTGGCCAGAAATCGAATCATACCTGGCAAAACGGAGTGGAATGGGGAAGTTTGAAGGAGGCTTAAACCAGTTTACGTGTTGAAAATGGTTAAGAAAAATAAAAAGAAGATTGATATGATTGAATGTGCAAGGCGAGTTGCTATCTACTGCCCAGCAGCAGCAGGTAATGAGTTGATTGGCCTTTAGGGCTGGAGGGATCGGCAAGGCCCGTCAAATGTGATTATTGAAGGCCATTGTTTTCACATCGACAAGGGTCCATTGTTGCTGATATTGTAATGTTATATGCATTTATGTAAGCCTCGATCGAATCTCTTTCATGGATTATGTGTGGAAACAGTTTTTGTAAGTATTTTTAAATCTCACGATTTGATTTACTTTGATGCAAACGTTTGTTTTGGAAAATATTTTTTTGTTGAAAAGTTTCATATCTTAGGTTGCAAAATTTTGCCGAAAACAACGATCACGACTATATGCTCCATGATAGACATTCTCAGATATATTTGGCACATGCCCGCGTTTTGCCCATCGCAACTTATTGGAATACTAACTGATGGCACATGCTTTCGAAACGAAAGTCAAAATTCATTAATTGATTAAAATCACAAGGATCATATTGAAACGTCTTCGGTTTATCTACCTGTTCTTCCGTGCCAAGCCAGGAAAGAAAGGTAAGAAAACAAGGCTGGTTATTCTTTTTAATGATCCTTTTACAAAACAATAGGTTCGAGTTGGAGCATTTTCAATACCAAAAATAGGGTTTCAAAAGGTACTAGGGCTTGCCAGTTTCCTCACGATGTTTTCCTTCACCGTTTTGAGCACTCAACGACTGCTCTCGACTCGAACCCACGATTTCTGAATCGGAAGTCAGAGGTTCCGCCCACTATGCTAATAAGACGTACCCAAAAAACCCGTTCTAATTTTTATCAATATTGATCTTATGTTGCCTACGAATAAAACTTTCTTATTATGAAAAAAGGCTACAAAAATGCTTTCGTAAGAGTTCTTTATGTTGACACATCCTGTATACTTAGTAAAAATTGAGACAGGGACTGTGTTCGCATGGCACGATTTTCTTGCTTAGTTCATTGAAGGGAGTTTGGTCAATTCTGTACTGTTCGCTACTCTATGAAAATAGTCATATAAAGGCGGGTGCTATTGAAGAAACAAGAGCTTACCAAACTTTGAAAGAAAAAGCGTCCAACTTTGGTACAAGACTGGAAAGTCTATAGTCCGGCTTTAAGATCTGAAGTCCAAGATCGTGAAGTGTGGAAAGATGAATGTTTTCCGCAAATGGAGGCGAGCGTTGGCCGCCATCTTATAATCTTAGATTTATGTTCGGTGCGAGCTGCGGATGTTTATGCACAACTTTTCGAGCGTGCTTTACCAAATACTCGTCCTCTGTCCTGAAAAACCTCTGTGGCGCAGTGGGTGAGGGCCCGCCTGATAACCTTCTGCGTGGTTGTGGTAGTGATTCCCGCCGCGGGACTAATGTTTGTACGATCTGCAAATATTTATCTCGAGACTGGGCGTTTTATATGTATAATCCTACTAATATTATAAAGGCGAAAGTTTGTGAGGATGTTTGTTCCTCTTTCACGCAAAAACTAATGAACGGATTTTAATGAAACTTTACAGTAATATAGCTTATACATCAGAATAACACATAGGTTACTTTTTATCCGGGTACCACGCGGGCAAAGCCGTGGACAGAAGCTAGTTATATATAAATTTATAAATTAAAATGTAGTATATCAGTCATGTAGATACCATAACACAAGCTTAGCTTACTTTGAGGCTTGATGATGATGTTTAAAATTCCAGCATTATTTATTGTTTATTTTTTGTATTTATTTATTACTTTCGATCGAAATTTAGTAAACAAGTAGAAAAGCTGGCGGTTATATCGCTTAATAGCAATAATACCGCTGTACAACATTTTTCTAGTTTATAGTACCTAACTGAATTATTATTATGTGTGTATTAAAGCACTTTCTAACTTCTATGATGGACATAAGTAAACAGCTAATAAGTAATAAGTAAACAGCTTAAGTAGACAGCTAATGACACCTCAACATAATACTGCTTGTTACACGAACTCCTTCACAATCACTGCTATCCGACTATGGAACAGTATTCCACAGTCATATCGTGAGGTGTCTTCTGTTGAAGTTTTCAGATCCAAAATTTACAATCACTATTTAGCTTTCATGCTTGAATCCTACAAAGTTTAAGCAATCAGTCTCTCAGCTACATATTGTGAGAATAATATATATTATATAGAATATGTAGTAGTCTATGAATTATTATCTGTAATTTGTAAGGTTAGGTTATGTAAGTAGATAGGTATATGTAATTGTGTTTATTTAGGGAATAGTGTTTAAGTTTTATTAATAGTTTACCTCTAGCGTATCATTTATAATTTTTCTTATATTCATGCACTACCTCAAGACTCTTCTCCATTAACACAAAGGTTAGCTGGAAGAGAATGCTATCTAGCATTAAGTTCGCCTATGTACATTACTTTATATTTGTGCAATAAATAATTTTCTATCTATCTATCTAATATCTAGTTCGCCATGAACTGAAATCTCGTGATCTAAAGATCAAAAACCTTCAAATTTCAAAATTTAATTAGTATAATCGTATAATTTATCTATCTAATAAGTTTCATCAAGATTGAATAAACGGTTTGGCAGTAATCGTCGGGCAAACAAAATAATATAGAATACATACATACATATAGACCAAATGGTCTAAGTAGACTAAGAAATTGCTCTTTTCAAGTATCGTTTAGTTTTATATAATAGTACTGATATAGATAAAAATAAAACATATTTATTTTGTGTAGCATAAAAGAGTCAATATGTTGAAAGTCATTAAAAAAATTGAGCTTGACAGCAAAAACTACAACCACTCAGCACTGTATATTATACACACAAGTTCGTGTTATCAATAGGTATATATCCTTTCCTAAACATAATTTTTAAGTGCCTTGTCTGAGATATATGGTAATAAGACACATTTTAACCAGAAACACTTCTATAGGTACTCCAATGGTTACTTTCAATAACCAGTCCTTGGCTAGCTTTTACTAGAATCTAGTGACTAGATCAAACAATAAGCTTTCAAGAGTTGGTCATCATAAACATGACTCAAATCCCACGTAGCAGGTATAAAGCAAAACACGGGTTATTAGAACAACAGCTAACAAGTATATGGGGGTTAACACGTGTGTTTAATATTGTAAGTTAGCGAGTTTAAAATTTGCACGCTCAAACATGGCGGCTATGTGCTGGTTATTATGATGTTGATAAGAGATTAATTATTTAAGCGTCTACATCCCAAAGTCATTTGCAACCGTCTTTAGATGGCTCAACTGTTTAATTTGTGTACATCAACCTTATCAATTAGTAGCTGTATTATTATTTACGTTTAAAAATATGAATACACTAAAATGTGTGATTTGTAAAATTGGATTTTAAAATAAAACACCAATTTACATAATTTTGCATTGTAACTCTGTCATGTATGCATTGTAACACCACAAATCCTCGCGGGCATAATCACATGCCAATGTCATTGTATCAAACTCCAAGTAGGTTGGATACTAGAGATCTTGAACTGCTTGCCCGCTTTGCTAATTATTGATACTCACTTTTCCAAAGAGGTTTCAAGCTGTACGAACATATTTATTATTAAAAACCAACAAGTACACTCTTATTATGATTCCTATTATAATTTTATTAATAGATACGTTGTAGAATTCGGGCTATAAAATTAACCCAGCCCATTTTTTTTCAATTTACTTAAACATAAATGTGATAATCATTCACAAAACACAAGTGCTTTCGTTTTTCTTCCTCAGTTTTTAGATTTTGATCTTATTATATCAATCGGTAGTGTTCAAGGTTTTTTTTTGTGAATTAATATTGGTAGCTATAATTAAGTAAGGGTTTTACAGAGTCTTAGTTTTACAGGGTTACGATAAAACATGGGAATTGATACACCCCGCCTGCCATAATTTGACTTCCTGATATTCTCCGTCTTATCATTATTCAAAAGGCCGCAAGGGGTGCGTGCGGTAGCAAAAATCCCTTCGAGGTCTGCAGCCAATCTCATCAAGGGTACGCATTCTGATTTACAAGGATCACACGAGAAGAAAGATTTTTAAAGAATGAAGAATGAAGGAACCTATTTATTGAGGCCCGAGGAAGTCAGATAGTGGATATTCAGTCAAGACCAAATCGGTGTCTCGACCAAACATTGTCTCATTGACAGTAGTCGACATACCGATAATAGTCTCTTTTCTTAAAAATACAATCTAGATCTTTTCAACGTAAGTGAGGGAAGGTATTTCCTATCCTCCATCATCGGTCATTATCATCACTTACTATCAAGTGAGATTATGGTCAAATAAAAGTCAAATGACGATATTTCGAGTACAGCAGATGAGATTATGGCCAAATAAAAGTCAAATAATGATATTTCGAGTGCAGCAGGTGAGATTATGGCCAAATAAAAGTCAAATGACGATATTTCGAGTGCAGCAGATGAGATTATGGCCAAATAAAAGTCAAATGACGATATTTCGCGTGCAGCAGGTGAGATTATGGCCAAATAAAAGTCAAATAAATAAAATAAATAAATACATGCTGGACATTTTTCACACAGCATCATCTAGCCCCAAACTAAGCAGAGCTTGTATTATGGGAACTACATGACTGATATACTACTTAAATATTTTTTTTGTAAATACATACATATTATACATAGGAAAACACCCAGACCCGAGACAAATATTTGCAGATCTTACAAACATTTGTCCCGTGACAGGAATCGAACCCGCAACCTTCTGTGTCTCAGGCGGACCTTCACCCACTGCGCCACAGAGGTCGTCAAATGACGATATTTCGAGTGCAGTATGTCATAACTAGGTCACCTTCATCCCTAGTCACGAAAATACTTTCCGAGGCAAGAAACTCATGCTAACAAACTTTCACACACGAGTCGAAGCTTACCGGTATAAACTCCCCATAGCTGAGTCACATAGTCTTCTAAGCTCATTAAAGCCCATGTATTTGAACTGGTAATGGCTTGATTATCATATTAAGTGTGACCTCCGTTAAGGTAGACCCCGAGGCATCTCTAATCTTGGGCGTTAGGAGTCACGTGTACGCGACTGAGTAAAATTACCTAATGACTTTTACAGATAATTATGAGGTACTTGCTGAAAATCTTATGGGCTTTATCTTTTCAGCTATTTTAGCAAAGCTCTTTATGGCCAAAGTTATTATAAAATATGCTACACAGTGAATATTATCAGCTTCGTCATCGTGAGCAGTCTGTAGAAGTACACTGCTGGATATAGGCTGCTGGCTTCCTCAAAAGGTGCTATGATGAACGAACTGGGCTACATCTGTGGAACTGTGATTTTTTTACTTTTTGACTTTTGAAATGACGACCTCGGTGGTGAGAGTTCGATTCCTCGCTTTGGGGCAAATATTTGCAGTGAGGTCAGAACTATGTATGTATGTCACTATTGGGTACATAATATTTAATATACATAATAATTTTTAATGTCAAAAAAAACTTGAAATGCATGACATGAAATGTTTTTTTAATAATATTGTACACCAATATGAATGATGATCTCTGTGGCGCAGTGGGCGAAGATCCGACTTAGACGCAGAAGGTTGCGGGTTCGATTCCCGCCGCGGGACAAATGTTTGTATGTTCTGCAAATATATGTCTCGGGTCTGGGTATTTTCTATGTATAATATGAATGTATTTACAAAAAAAGTATGTAAGTAGTATATAAGTCATGTAGTTAGTACAAGCTATGCTTAGTTAGGGGCTAGATGACGTTGTGTGAGAAAAGGCCAACATTATTATTAAATTATAAATTTGTTACATAGTAGACACAAGAATAGTGACATTTCTATATACCTTTGTTTCACAATTAATTAATTCTGATTCTGTAAAAAGGCAAATAGGCATTACGTTTTCTGTGAATTAAGTAAGCGATTGTGCAAATCTATCTATACATTAAAACAATATATACTTAACATAATACCTTAGAGCTATGGACATAGAATTGGTGTTTGACACCTTTCTATTTATATCCCGCCATTTCTGCACGGAAAAGCCGGAAATAACGTCATAACTTTTAAAAATTGTCGGTTTCTTCGCATTTGGCATAAATTCTGCGCGGTCCGTGACCTCCGAGGCAAGACGTGATATACGAGTATATAATATATGTATGCAGTAGCATACCAATGTACGTACGATGTGTGGATGAAATATTTGTATCATGATTTCCAATCTCGACTACGTTCTAAGAATAGAAAGAAAGAAAGAAAGAAAAACATTTATTCAGCACGACACAACAAATTTTGAAAGTAAGGATGGTGGCATAAGTTATTTGTCTACTTGAAATAAGGATATATTATTTTATTTTATTTTATTGTTTATGAAATAAATAAAATAATATAAGTTAGACATACTGTGACACGCACATTTTTGAACAGAAATCGAAATATTTCTTAAGTTTTTTTTGTGTTTAAAAAACACTGATGTGTTTGTCTATTATTGATATTTAGAACACTAGAGGCATTGCTGATACGTTGCATTCCAACAAGTTGAAAAGTCTTATGACATAAGACTTTGAGATAGATAGAAAGATATTTTTTTTATTCAACACATACAGACAGAGAAAAGACAAACAAAAAACACAAAAAATTACAGTAAAATCCAAAAGAAACAACAAAAAATAAATAAAGATAAAACGTTAAAAAACGGTAAAACGTGGTAAATATTCACCACCTTTATTATCTACTAGCTGCGCCACGCAATTTCATCCGCGTAAGTTTGGATTTTGTACTCATTATAACATCGAAATTAAATGTCCGATTCGAATGAATTCAAGTTTTTAACTGCTACATAAATACCCTGTATGATAAAACTATTTATTTGAATAAAAAATCATACTACGATTCGAATGTAACCAACTTTTGTTTCTACCGGCGATCTAATTAAATTTTAGAACACAAAAGCTGCTATTGTGACTTAACTATGATAGTTAGATATATTCCCTCGAAGACTTTTTTGTAGGTAATAATGAGTACTTTAATAATGTAGTACATAGTTTTTATGTATCATCAATAGTTTTCTCAGCGCACGCAAAATAATAAATTTTATTGGCAAAATTTTGCTACTTTGGGTTACATTATTGCAATTTTCTTAAGGATCTTTTTATCATAAATTATAGCCTATGTTACTTCCTGATAATTTAGCTTTCTATTAGTGAAAACTTAAACACTTAAAATCGGTCCAGTAGTTTCGGAGCCTATTCGATACAAACAAACAAACAAAAAATCTTTCCTCTTTATAATATTAGTATTAATATAATCTCTTCTACTCTTTATTATATTCAAACGATAGATCGGACAAAAATTTTATCTACCTCTTATTTTCACAAGCTACGAATCAATTCTCAATAATTTATATACTACATCAACAAAAAATATTTACAGGCCATAACTGAGGCGAACCACATCGTTCTCATAAATTTTCGTTATGCAAGAAAAATATGTTGTTCGAATATTGTTTACCGTCGCCGTGTCAAGCTGTAAACCAAATGTGTACGTTTTTATTTAACTGGGAACTTGGAGTTAGGAACTGACTTATAGCAAGCCAGTGGAAAGCCCCCAACTTTGTACGCGTTATGTTTTTTCTATATCTACTAATATTATAAAGAGGAAAGATTTTTTTGTTTGTTTGTACCGAATAGGCTCTGAAACTACTGGACCGATTTTAACCATTTTTTCACCAAATGAAAGCTAAATTATCAGAAAGTAACATAGACTATAATTTATTTTCAAAAAAAATAGAGATCTTTAAGAAAATTGCAATAATGTAACCCAAAGTAGCAAAATTATGCCTAGAAAATTTATTATTTGGCGTGCACTGAGAAAACTATTGATGATATATAAAGATGATGTACTACATGATTAAAGTACTCATTATTACCTACAAAAAAGTCCGCGAGGGAATATATCTTACTAAGTCACAATAGCAGCTTTTGTGTTCTAAAATATAATTAGATCGCCGGTAGAAAAAAAAGTTGGTTACATTTGTATCGTAGTATTAATTGTTATTCAAATAAATACTTTTCCCATCAAGGGTATTTATGTAGCAGTAAAATACTTTTTAAATCATTCGAATCGGACATTTAATTTCGAAGTTATCACGAATATAAAATCGAAACTAACGCGGGTGAAACCGCGGGGCACAGCTAATAAAACTAATATTTCCGCTCAACCCTCTAGAAGAAAAATATCAGAAAATACTTTTTTAGTGCACCCCTTCACATCAAAAGGAGTATGCCTTCCATAATTCAGGTCTCTAAAACTTGTACCGTATATAAGTATGTGTGTAAACTCTTTTCCGCATTCAACCTCTTGGTTGATTCATTATGCGTGGGAATTTCTGGTTAGTTAAATAGCCAGTCTAACTCCGGCCAAAAGCACAGAAATTTTCTGGGGTCTTTGCAGGTTTCGCGGAGTGACCTCGGGTTGCCTAGAATTTGTTCGCGGTGAGTTTGCTCACGCATATCTGACGATCGCTGTGGTGTAGTGTGCGCAGGCCCGCCTGAGACACATTAGGTTGTGGGTTCGATCCCCACCCGCGGGACAAATGTTTGTATGATTTGCAAATATTTGTCTCGGGTGTTTTCTATTAATATGATGTAAGTATTTACAAAAAAAGTATATAGGTGATTTATCAGTCATGTAGTTTCGATAATACAAGCTCTGCTTAGTTTGGGGCTAGATGGTGCTGTGTGAAAATGTCCAGCATTCTTGCGACGCAAGTGGCGAGGCGAATGACGAATGTTGACTTCTTGGAACTCGCACTGGACGTATGCGTCGTAGAAGACGCATGTGTAAGCGGCACACTCATCACTCACCTCGTCATTTGCCTCGCGATTCAGCGACTGACTGAAAACTTTCGTGAACAGTAGCGCGTCGGCATTCGCATACGAACATTTCGTCATCTTTTTGAAGAGTTCTTGGCAAATGCGAACTTGCAAGAGCGGTATAATACGTTTAGGCCACTGTTTCTCAAAGTGGGTAATAACGCCCCTTATGGGCGCTGGAGGCCTTCAGGGGGGGTAGAAGACTCTAGAAGATATTGGGGGCGCTAAGGTGGTCTAGAGGAGAAAGATAGGTCGTTATGTTTAAAAACTTTGGGGGCAGGGGGGCTCTAGGTTTAATTTATTCTCAGTGTGCGTAAGTGAGCCATTCAGTGTATAACGCAACGTTTTTTTATGTTAAGAAGAATGAAATGTGCATAAAAGGATCTTACATTAAGCGTGCTTGGATCCCAGCAAGCAAACTACGCTATGTCGGTTCTTTCAAAAATAGAGAAAATAAGTGCATAATTTCGCTCAGAGGCAAAAAAAAATACACCTGGCGTTGCAAAAATAAATTCGCGATAAAAGGTAAACAGTTCCTTTGATGTGTATCGAACAGTGAGTTGGAAAGAGAGTAGCTGAGGCTTTTCTTATGTGGTTATTTGCTAGTATATTATTTTTTGTATCCTATTCTAAACATAAAATAAGAAAATAGGATAGAATACGTAAAACTCTTGTTATTTGTACAAGCGGCTTTTCTTTAAGCAGGCTCAAAAATATTCAGAACGAGGCAAAACGAGAATCTTTTATAAAGGGGCGAATCAGAGTACGCCCAAACATTATATTTGGCACATGGTCTACGTTTTACATAGTAGTTAGCAATCCACGTGGCAGGTTGTCCATCGCTGCTAAATTAAAACACTAATAAACAAATTACACAAATGTGTATCTCCAAAAAGAACTATACCATTCTTTTTGGTTTGATATAATGCTTTGAATTTTTGAGGTTTTAGGTTTTTTTACATCAAGGATTGGCCAGAAATAGCTTAAGATAGAAGACCAGTGGAAGGAGAGAAGAGAAGATTTTGCCCTGTAGCGGGAAACATATTGCTTACAATAAATAATAATATGATTTATAAATAAATATAAAAAACTAGTTTCTGCCCGCGGCTTGGCCCGCGTGGTATGTTAATAAAAGTAGCCTAGGACTGTCTCCAGGCTTCAAACTATGTCCACCAACTTTGAGCGTACGATCACAATTTTCCATACAAAGTTTAGAACTCAATTGAACTCAAATTTTGAAAAAATAAAAAATACGTGTTTCTTTATTTATTTTAAAGTTTATTTGTACCGAGTTTTGAGTGAATCAAACTAAGGAATATTTTTTTCCATAGAAACTTTACCACCCTTTTTAACCCCCTTAGGGGTTGATTTTCGAAAATAAGATTAGCCTATGTGTTATTCCAGAATCTAAACTATCTACATGCAAAATTTAATCAAAACCGGTTTAGTAGTTACGGAGATACGTGGCAACAAACATTCACACACACAGACTTTCGCATTTATTATATTAAGTAGGATATTATACTACTAAATATTTATTTAAAATATTTAGGCAAGCGTTTGACCACAAACTCAGTACTACCACCATACCTATTTCCGCCGCCATGCAATAATGCTTGTATTGCTGTGTTGCACATGAGACTTTTCATCCGTTACGTCTCCGGATCGGCAACGCGCGAGATATACCTCTGGCATTGCAAGCATCCATAGCTTACAGAAACCGCTTACCAACAGATACACTTAGATGCATAAAAAAAAGCCTGTCGATGTGAATTGTCTTGAGGACTAGAAGAAGATTTAAACTTATTTCCACCACGACCTCACCCACCTCATTATTCTCATGTTTCAGAAGTGCCACAAAGACTTTACATGCATCTCTAATCAAAGCAGCTCGTCACTCTCGCCCAGGGTTCTCACGTAAGCAGCGAATCGATGACGTCACCATTCACGGCATTCAATCGCTCGTGATGACGCAGCACGCCACAATCGCATCGCATTCGTGCGATGGAGAGGGTTCGACACAAGCCATAAGCTATAGCGATTTACATTTATTTTACTGCACTAATATTATAAAGACGTAAAGTTTTCCAAAACAACCTATCCGATTTTTTAAATTCTTTCCTCAATATTTAGTATGGAGCTTTTAGACTCCAGTAGACCAACTTTGGAGACCAATTTTGCAAAGTAAGTCGATAAAAAAACGCTCGAGTGAATGTGTTTATTACGAACGCTGCCTTGAATGTAAGAGCAACTTTTCATTGGAATACAGAAATTGTCGGAATAAAAGCAGTATGGAACTACCCTTATTTTATATATTTAAATTTAAAAAAATCCTTGTTCGCATTACGACACACTACATTAACCGATCGAGAGAGATTCTACAGACGTCTTCACGATTAAAATTTAGGTACTTCTAAATTTCAATCGCTTCACGAACCATTCTCTTATAATATTTGCGTTCACTAGATAGCACCTTAGGATCGTGAAGATCAATCCAGTGGTTTGGTTCTCCATTAGGTGCTACGCTATGGCCGTCATTTTTGAAGTTTCTTAGCTTAGAACTTGAAACAAATTATATTAGAAATCAATCCGCTATCTCTTATAAATTGTTTCGTATTGGCCACTACAACGTTCGCTCCGCTAATGAGCCATGTATGTTTCGAATGTACGTACCAAACTAGACTCCCTAAAAAAAAACGGGACTGTGGTTCTATAGTTCTCGCAATTTTTAGGGTTAAATTTTAGACTTGTTGGCGTTTTTCAAAAGCCTTATTTCTGTTTTTTTTTAATGAATTTATGCATTTCGTTCTTATTGTAATTTTTTCAAGATGGCAAATATTGAAATGTTGTAGTAACTTTAATGTATATATCAAAGGAGACCTCTAAATGGCCTCAGAGCTGATAATTTAGTCACAAATTTTGCTTTTAAGTGCTAATCGATTTTGATTTCGGAGCTTAGTGCCGACTTTCGCACTTTGCCGACTTTTGCATTCAATACAGGTAATAGCGGAGTGCATAGGAAATTTCTATGCTATTAATCGCTTATCGATGACTTTCGCATACTATCGACTTTTTAATAATCTTTATGCAATCATTAGCGTTTTGACGACTATAAAATTAAGTCTAGTATATTTTCGCGGGCTGTCGAAAAAGTGCAATCGGCAAAGTGCGAAAGTCGGCACTAATCTTCTTTCCTAAAATTAATAAATAAAATAATCAGAGATCCGTGTTGGCCTAGTGGGCCACTCCCCACTTTTGATCCGGAGGGGTTCGAACCCGCTCGTGCATGCTTTTTCCACTCGTAAACCGGCATACCTTAAAACCAACACTCCAATGGAATGTGCTATCAGTTAGTGTTTCAATAAGCGCTAACTACTTGCGAAACTCGGGCATGTGTCTATAGTTTGGACGTGCATCTTACTACTCCCAACTTGGTATACTCAAAGATCTACTCACTGAGTATGTACCGAAGAATGTCCATCATGAAAGTACTGCCAATTTTTATCGATATTTATAGATATGTTTTATTATACACCCCATCACTAGAATCTGCCGCACCGTTGGTGCTCAATGATTCTAGACTGTAGTGAATGAACATATTGTGATTGTTTAATATTATGTTGGGCGAGGTATTGTTATTTCCATTTCATTTCTAATTATAATGTTGCTATATTAAAAAAAATGGGGAATAAAATCAAATTTTATTTTTGGTTAAAATATTGATTGGTGCTCAAATGGGAATACCTTTAGTGCTTAATGCATAGGTGCCCAAAAAACAGGTGCTCATTCATATTGTAAAAACGGGAATTTTCACGTACTGCACTATCGGTGAAGGCACCGACTAAGTTTCGACTCATTCCGAGAGTCTTCATCAGGGTGAGTGGTTGCGACTTTCTCCTTCCGCGTCTAGCCGTGCACTAACGCCGTTCACGATAGTTTTTGGAATAAAACAGGTGCTCTAACGGGAATACTTACAGTTGTGAGCGTGTTTGTTTGTTTTTATAATCAGAATCCCAGCGTCAATAGATTCGTGATAGCCCAATAAACATTGAAGGACAAGAAAAATATAGTGAATATCAATTCTGTTTGGTTGTTCGATTGTGAGCTCACCTACGGCTAAATTCACATACGGATGAATCTGAAAGGGCCGTTGCCTAGCAACGGGAAGACTTTGATGTCTAACCGACTGCAAATAAGTAGGTATTATTGAATTAGCACAGAATGTATAAAGTTGAAATGATAAAGTAAAATGGCTTGATCGGATTTGATGGTCTCAGAATATCTGTTTTGTGTGTTTCTAGAAGAGTGGAATGTTTTTGAAGATTACTTTGAAGAAAACATATGACTTTGGGGCTAGATCAAAATATAAATACATAAGACTTCTCCCTAAATTAATTTAATTAAATTCATTTGATAAATCAGACAATTACATAGGTTCATTTGTGTTAGTACGACTTAGAAAACTATGTTAGTGTAGCTATATAAGTAGGTATTTAGGTAGGTCCATGCAGCCTGTTACCAGAACCCAGAAACAACTGTACTAAATCAAAATGAAGTTCTAGATAGTCCAGATAAAAAATAAAAAAAACCTTTCGACTTAAGTCCATATTAAATCTGATCAGCCTCCTTATTTTGTCCTTATTTTATAAAGAACATCAAGAAATACAAACAAAAAACATTGCATAACAAAAGCGCCATTAGTGCAGAAAAAAAACAGTCTAGGTTTTAAATAAAGTCCGTCCCATTACGAACTTCCGAAGCACAAATAATAACAAACAAAATCTTAAACTCACAAACACAATGCACGAAATAATAAACAGACATTTTGTCCGTATAACAAAACGCTCTGCAAAAGAACTTAGACCTACGCGCCGGTTAGGGTTGTCGAACATGAAAAAAATAAACAGAGTAAGATAAAACCTCAAATTGTGTATAAAACCTCATTCTGCCGGTCTACTGTCGAACATAAATATACCTTTTACTATTTTTGCCACTACCTCTGCCTCTAAGGCTGATGATTATGATAATTTTTATCCTGAGCAAACTACGTCTTTCTAGATTATTAAAAAAAAGCAAAACGAATCCCCCATGTAATCCCCATGATGGAACAGTACGCAGATCTACATAGTACCAGCCCTACATGGTTCATACCTTGAACAGATAAACTGTATCTTATCTTATCTTATCCTCACAGACCTGTGTATTTTGAGCATGGATCTGAGGATGTCGTGTATTTGTTCTGTTTAAAAAGTCAACTTATAGGAAACGAAAGTTCTCATAGTACAGTTTACTTTATGGCACTTCTTATTTATATCTTATTTTATTCAAGAATAACCCTTCATTTGGCCATCATCTTACCTGTGGTTTAGACATATACCACTTTATGTTGGCTTTAACGCTCGCGGAATTGTATGGAAATGATATTATCTGTGGAAATGTCACGTGACTGCTGCCAAGTTTTACCTTGACAAAATTGTGATGAATGAATAATCAAATTCACGATAGTTTTTGAATAAAAAGTCAAGTGATTATCACAAGCTCGTATTCTGTGGTCATATTGATAGTAACTATGTGCATATTGATAGCAAATATACTTAGCTGTTGCCTTCACTGACAGTACGGTACGAGAAAATTCGCGTTTTTTAAATATGCTGATGTGTGAATTGCGAAAAGAGTTAGCCAGGGGAGGGGAAAGTGGAACCCTGTGAGATTCGCCTATACCTTACCTTACCCTTAACGGATATTAGGCCCATCTAAGACGTAGAATGGTTGCGGGTTTGATTCCCACCGTGGGGCAAATGTTTGTCTCAGGTCTGGGTGTTTCCTATATAAAGTATGTATTTATAAAATAAAAAGCATATAATATAGTATATCAGTCATGTCGTTCCCATAATACAAGCTCTGCTTAGTTTGGGGCTAGATAATTCTGTGTGAAAAATGCCAGCGTTATTTATTTATTTTATTTATATAAAAGACTGAGTTTATAGAGAGAAAACATAGTAGCTAACACTAGATTTATGTCTAGCAACCCTATTCTTATTCTGTTCTGGTCCATTTTAATAATGTTTACTGTAAGCAAACTAGGCGAAACTAAAAAGCGAGTTATGCGAAAATCGAAAACTATAACGGAACAATTCGTGTTCGGTTTTAGAATTGCAAAGTTTCGTTTCTAGTGTTCGTTAGAGGTTAAATTCTTTTTTAAATTCTTATATACATTTTATTCATACAACTTATCTACAAGTAGGTATATAGAGGTACAAAAAATAGAGGTACAAATGAAACAGTCTAGCTATCTAAAGACTATTGCAAACCAAACGATCTATAGATAGCTCAACCGATCCAGATCACTACCAGATGTTCCCGGGAAGCGTTCACAAAATACTAGCATTGCCACGATGAATGGCAATGCTAATGCGTTGACTCAGATTTTTAATTAATGTGAAAGAGCAGTGCTGGCCTGGTGGCGATATCCAATATTATAGGAAGTCGCAAGTATTTTGAAGTATTATATCTATAATATCTCCAAAAATTCATTCTTAGCTTCGAGATAGATAGTTAGATAATTCACGGTGCATTCCACCATTTTGTATAAAAAAATAATAGAAATGGATGCTGCAGGTTCTATCTCTGAAAGCGAAAGTTTACTTTTTTTGAGTACCTAATTGGCATTACCTATGTCTCAATTACCCGCCTGCTAGTTAGATGAGGTCATTTAAACGGAAAGCACTTAAAAAAAAGTTATTGAAAAATAGTCTCTAAGCATGTTATAAATAATAAGCATTTTAGAATTTTTAAGTTTAGTCCGCATTATTAGATTTCGCATGCTCGTAGTGCCATCTACACTACAACAACTGAAACCTTTGAATATGTTTCGATTTGTCGACTGCAATAATTGCAATCAGATTTCAGATGGCAGCACCTTCTTCACAGTAGTCGGTCCTGATAAAAGCAAAGGCCTTGTTTTATTATGCGACCAAATTAGGTATCAGTTGATTTCATACCGAACATTTTATTGTGTATCTTTTTTGTTTGATCGGATAATATAACTGATTTCAACTGTTATCGGAAACACGTTTGTAACTCTTGATACATAAGAGTTATTTTTGACCAACAACTGCATTATGCTTAAAATATCAAATGCTTAAAATAAGCATAAGCGTATAACGTAAAACGTTATAACGGTAAGCTAAAATTCAATCAATGTTAAATCTGCTTATCGATTGTGTGCACGGTCGTTGTCACGTCGCGTCGTTGTCGTTATGCAATTTTAAATCGCGCGTTTTCTGTTTTTTTTAAATAGTTTGTTGTAGTGTATTGACTTTGAGGACAAAAACTTTTATTGTAATATTTTGTAGGTAGGTATTGCGGGTTAATGTAAATAGATTGGTACTTTGTGTGTCAGTGTAAATAGTGTACAAATGATGGCGAGGAGAATGAACAATGCCAATTTTCAAGTATAAATTGAAACATTGTTTGTGTTACGTATTCAAACTTTCAGATTTCCTATGCGTTTGTATTTATTTCAGACAGCCCTAAGCCTGTAAAGTACGAAGGGACGTTCATTGATTCGCACAGA
Organism: Perizoma flavofasciatum; assembly: GCA_958496245.1. Lineage (NCBI taxonomy): Eukaryota > Metazoa > Arthropoda > Insecta > Lepidoptera > Geometridae > Perizoma > Perizoma flavofasciatum. The sequence goes on along the minus strand of OY292425.1, from coordinate 1,153,332 downwards.
CGCAAAATATAAATCGTTTAATTCAACACCTAATTAAGTTAAATCAATTTCATAGACTTTTACGCTTTGCGAAAAAAAGCAAAAGCAATAAGCAAAGGCTATAAGCATAAGCTAAAATAATAAATAAAATAACATGCCTAAAATTTTAAGTTTATCGTTATAACGCGCTTATCGTTTTAAGCCGTTATTTCCATCGCTACTGCTAGTAGCCCTAGCCACAGATTAGTTAGGGATACTACATTATTATATGCTCTAGCTCTAAGCAGTATTATGATGCGAGTAGTTATGAACTTATTTCAATTTGAAATTCGAATAGAAATTATGCACGCCTACATTTGGAATTCGATTACATCAATATTGGAGGAGACTCGTTCATAGAATTAACCGCGCGGGAATAGAAGCGAATCGATTCTGCGGTTTGCGTCGTTCAAACAAACAACCACAGATTTAGATAGCAATTACTGCGTTACGTTACATTCTAGACAGAAGACAGATAGCTATTGTATTTGATTCTTATACGTACTGATAAACAATAATATCACAGAAGCACACATATTATTCACCCCATCACCAATTATAGTATTGTAGAAAGCAGGACCTACACCCGGAAAAAAAATCTGCAGAACATGCAAAATTATTTGTCTCATATCGGGAATCGACTCCTCACCTCTTGCATCGCAGCCGGCTGACGATACAACCATAACCGTGGTACGCAAGACAAAGTCGCAAGTGTGGACGGTATGTGACACCCGTGGTAAGTCACGCAGTAAGGAACGTTGAAATGTAACAAAAATGGACCCGTCTTAAGCGGCTGAAATCGTCGATACTAAACATTTTTTTTAGCAAAATTGATTTGCTTTCGGTATTAGGAAAGCATGTGATATTAGGAAGAATCTTGTTGTATCCAAAACTAGATCTTACAGAATTTTCTCTATAGTGAAATTACAAAATTACTTCTAAAATAGTACATGTGAAAAAAAAGAACTGTAGTTTTAATATTTTCTAAAAGTTATCATTTGAGAGAAAAAACAAACCAAAATGTGCATTTGTCCTGTCTTAAGGAATGTCACTTATCACTGTAATTTTTGCAGAACATAAAACAGCTAACCCAATTTCCTATAACCAAAAATTTGTACAAACAGCAAATAAAATTTAAAAATCGTCCCTTAGATTTTTGCTGTCACGTCATCAGTTCGCCTGATCGGGCTTCGTTCAGGCGTCAAACGTCGTTACACTAATCCGTACGTACCTGAAGGGACTAGGGCACTGTTCATTTCGCGGCTCGTTGGATTTGCGGGAGAAATTTCTGTTCTCTTTTTGCGAGCTTCAACCCACTGGGTGTTGCAAGCATGTTCAGTTTTATATAGGCAACTAGGTAGATGATAATTGATTAGGGATTCACGTGTGCCATAACCAAGAATCAGGATATTTATTCACAAAGATGCACATTAACATCCTTACTACCTATTTATTTTTAAGCGGCTATGGGCTTGCAACCTGTCACGTTGAACGCTACTGCAAAACGTTTTAATTGCTAATTATATTTATTTATATTGTAAAAACGGGAATTTTCACGTACTGCACTATCGGTGAAGGCACCGACTAAGTTTCGACTCATTCCGAGAGTCTTCATCAGATTTAATCAACGTTAATCAATCACAACTTAGCGTTGTTGTGATTGATTAACGTTGATTGTGTCAACGCTAAGAACACAATCGCCCCCTCCACTCGCGCGCCCTTATAACCGCGCACGACGTGCGGCAGCGCGTAGTGCACGGCGCGACGCGGAAGGAGAAAGTCTCGACCACTCACCCTGATGAAGACTCTAGGAATGAGTCGAAACTTAGTCGGTGCCTTCACCGATAGTGCAGTACGTGAAAGTTCCCGTTTTTACAATATATTTATTTGAATAATTTGATGGATTTCAATGAAAATAGTATCCAAAAATCCTTATTTGAGTCAGGATTGAGTTTGGTTTTGGAATACAAGTCGTAGAGCCAGGTTAGAAGTCGGCAGGGCGTCCCAAGAACTCAAGCAAACCTGACCATACAAACGTACTATTTGGTAAATTTAAAGACCACGGCACACGGCCGACTAACCACACTTTCAGCCACTGTATCGCAGTGCTTAGCAAACGTTTACTCAGTCTCAACATAAATTAACTTGTTACTGCTCACCCCCTCGGCGCGAACGCGACATGCCAAAGACAACTTGGCTAATTATTTTAGTTTGAGGGTAGCTGACACTATTTACAAGGTAACTCGTGCCAAGTTATATTACTTTGTTACAGGGTTCGAAGGGCGTGGAATTGACCTAGATGGCATAGCAACGTCACAATAAGGTTACATTTAAGGCTGTTATTCAAAGAGCTAGAATAAATTGTCAAACAAGATGAGAGAATCTATAGCTAACGGTATACAGCTATATGTTCTCTAATCTTGTTTGACAATTGAAAAATAAAAGGGAGAAATAACGCTTTTCCGAAGCTAAACAAAATCTTTGCTTCGTTTATTTTTTAAGTTAGTCAAAATGATTGTTTATTTAGAAAAGTAAAAAAACGTGTGGGATTTACACAAGCTGATCAAATCGTGATGTGATTATATGTCATAAACAAGAAGTCAAATAACAAGGCATTTAATAAGTAGTTTTCTATTTAGCGTTATTGATTGTAAAAAGACAACTTTGCTTCAGATGCAGGTAAGGTCTGTAATCTAATATAAGTATGTAGTAGTTGCTTCAAAGCTAATGCAATATTTGGTGTGCACTGAAGTATATACTATCTTCCATACATCTATATATTTGGATATTGTTAGCGTTTCTACATGTATCTAGGTAGAAACGCTAAGTACTCGAATCGATAGCTTGAAACCTTTTAACAAATCTATGACGTCAAATACTAGTACCATCTAAAAGCACAATTTCAAGAATTCTAAACACAACAACCATCTACAAAGAAAATAAAATTTAACGTGAAACCGCTGTTTGTGCGAAAAATACTTTAATATCATAAGGCACATGCACACGTGCATCATTCGTTTGAATTTAATATTGCCACTTCACTCGATACCACTATTATTAAACTTCAAAATTCCCACTTTACCCACTTATTTTGCCGACTGATATTTAAAAATAAATTGTATTACTGCGTTATTAAATTATTTCTGTTGGTGAAATCTGAGATATTTATTGTCCAATGTTAAAATATGAGTCAGTATAATACCCAACTGAATGTTGCTGCCCAGAGAGAAGTATTTTAATCCGTCGAATAATTTTACCCAGATGCAAAACGAATCCATAGTGATAAGCTTATATTACGTTCTACTTCTTTATCTTGCCACTGGTTCTGTTTTAGCCACTCTACGTTAGTTCAGTAATCTGATGAAGGTGAGGTATGATGCCTAGTGACCAATGGTGAAAAGGCCCAGTACGGTGACATATTATATAGAATATGTAGTAGTCTATGAATTATTATCTGTAATTTGTAAAGTTAGGTTATGTAAGTAGATAGTTATATGTAATTGTGTTTATTTAGGGAATAGTAAATAAATAAATAAATAATGCTGGACAATCCACACAGCATCATCTAGCCCCAAGCTAAGCAGAGCTTGTGTTATGTGTACTAGATGACTGATATACTTAATACAATACATTACATAGATAGATATTTTTTTATTATACATAGAAAATACCCAGAACACCCGGAACAAATATTTGCAGATCGTACAAATATTTGTCGCAGGGCGGGAATCGAACCCGCAACCTCCTGTGGCGCAGGCGGACCTTCGCCCACCGCGCCACATCGGTCGTAGTGTTTAAGTTTTATTAATAGATTACCTCTAGCGTATCATTTATAATTTTTCTTATATTCATGCACTACCTCAAGACTCTTCTCCATTAACACAAAGGTTAGCTGGAAGAGAATGCTATCTAGCATTAAGTTCGCCTATGTACAGTACTTTATAGTTGTGCAATAAAGATTTTTCTATCTATCTACGGTGAATGGATTCAGAGCACCTTGTGTACGAAGTGCTGAATCCATTGAAGTACCATGAGCCATGAGTACACCATGAGCTTGTAAGCTCATTCCATACAAGTGACATAGCTTTATAATTTTAGTCCTTGAACATGCCGGTTTAATTTGCATGTTTCGATTAATCGATCCATCGATACAATAATAAATGTGAATCGGCCGACAACGGGAAAAACACGTTTCCGTTGTCCCCTGATGGGACTGAAGATCGGGGTCAATAAAATAAAATAATAAATAATGCAGGACATTTTCACATATCATCTAGCCACAAACTAAGCAGAGCCTGTATTATGGGAACTACATGACTGATATACTACTTATATACATTTTTTTTTGTAACATAATATACATAGAAAACACCCAGACCTGAGACAAATATTTGCAGATACAAACATTTGTCCCGTGGCGCAATTGAACCCGCAACCTTCTGGGTCCCAGGCGGACCTTCGCCCACTGCGCCACAGAGGTTGTCAATCGGGATAACCCTTCGCCGTTTGAGAGCAATAGCATCGCTCACATACCTACATTGCTCACGTCATTGATGCAAGACGGATTTCCATCCCACAACCTTCGGATCGTAGGCCAACACTAACGTTCTCATTGCTAGAATATCACATTCTGTTCATCGCCTTTTAACGGCCAGCTCTAAGTCAAGTAATCAAGTAAAAAAGTCCTTCAGAGTAAGCGACGCAAGAACAAATTTCAGGTGTTGCAAACGTCATAGGTAATGGTAACCACATTTCATCAGGTTGTCTTATACCTGTTTGTTTCGTCATAAGAAAAAAAAGTGATTAAAAGCAGGAGTGTTCAGTCTAGAGAACAACTTCAAAGAAAGTCTTGTTTGTCTTTCTATTATATTATTTAATTTGGCTTTGAAATACAGTTTTTAGGGTTTTACGTGTCCACGTATGCGTTTAGGTTAGATTTCCTTTTCTTGATGTAAAATGGCCGCAGTCCAGTCTTCCGGGATGTGAAAAACAGAAAACAGAATTCACGCCCTGTTCCTGCGATAATAACATTTCGTTCCCCACTTTCTTCCCTCGCTTGACACCTTGTACGAGTTGTATACGTACGTTCATGTGCTCTTGCGATATATTTTCACATGATTAATAGGTTAGTAGGTTATCTAACTTCAGCTGCATCATAAATATCAGACTACCTCCATCGACAAATTAAATCTAATGCTAATTCGTACCTAAACCGGTAGCATGTACGATAAATAACGGCAGCAGACACCCAACGCCGATTGCTACGAATGAATTATGTTAGACTATATTGGATTATTTTGCGTATAGATGCCATTCCGTGATAATCATAAATTGAATATAACTAGTATTATTACCTACTAACTCGTATATTATTATTATTTATACGTACTGACTATTTCGCCCATAATACAGCGCAGACATAATAAATAAATAATGCTGGACATTATTTAACCCCAAACTAAGCGGATCTTGTGTTATAGATACCTACTACATGACTGTTATATACTACTTATACATTTTTTTATAAATACATAGAAAAACAACTAGGCATAAGATAACTAACTAGGTAAAATTAGAGCGTTTGTCTATTTTATACTTTGAAAACCATTCAATTTGTAAAGAATCTTCTCGAAATCGATGATGCACGTGTTTAAAAGAGACTTTTTAGGAGCAAATGAAGAGATAAGACAAATCCGGGCGGGGTGAGGTTAGTCAAATCGACAGGAGAGCGTGAGTGGTCATTTTGTACATGGTACTACTAGATGTTCTGTGCCTATGTACCTTTTGCTTAGTAATTATTACTACCAATGATTTTCGCCATATTTGAATTATTACATGAATCTGTCAGACCGATAACCTTTATCAAATTATATCGCTCCCATAAACACATTGTACCAACCAATATAACCAAAATCTGTGTGATCTTCGTAGCGCGTTGCTCCGTACATTAATTAGTAGGCCCTGTTTAGTTTCCTCGAGCACGCCCAGCGGTGATTAACGATCGGAAGGCAACAAGCGGGATGGTAATGACATCGAGAGAGAATGAGAATTGGCCCGAAAAACCGTCCACATAGGATTAAAATAATGCGTGAAATTTAAAACACTATCGAAAGCATTTGCCATTGTCATTGTCTGTCTGAATATTGGCTGTTCATGCGATGCTCTGTGACCAGTAAATTTTAATAAATTCTACCAAAACCCTGTCTTTTTCATAGACTTAATAAAAATGAGTAGATTAGAAAAGGTTGTTAAAGTTTATAGTACTTACCTGTTTCTAGCACCCTCAAAATATTTCATGCGAGTTTACTTTAATTTTAGAGACGTCTAAAGGTTTGAGGTTATAAATGAGTGTGATAATGAGAAGTGCCGCCTACAAACCCTTTAAAAAAATACAGATAAGTCAGATAAAATCGAGTAGATTTGATTCATATGTTTTTTGCTGAATCTGTTCAATACACATCTAAAAACTAAAATGCTAAGCAGATCATTTCACGTTCGACCAATTTCGGGCTATTTCTGTCCCGCAGGTGCGTGGGTGTCAAAACCAATGACCCACAAAATCAACCCCGACCCCAAGATTAAATTATGTGACGGACCTGAATGAAGTGTGGTCCAAAAACTAGTGAGAAGGGGGAGCTAAGTCTTACTAATTTATTTCCAAATCTCAAAATAAATCAGAGGATCTATGTAATTTACAAGAAACTCGCGACATAATTATACTCTGCCTACATTTAGGAAGATTCAAAGTGATCCTTGTGATTTTCATAGGTAAATGAATTTTAACTTAGAGCCAGCTTTCAAATGCATTTTGATGTTTTTCTTAGGTATACCTCAATATTCTTTCGCCACAATGCGTTCGTTTATTAAACAACTTTTTAAAACAAAGGATAAGATTATCATTTATAAATATAAATTATGTATTACCCCCTTATTTTTAGAATGTCAAACATTCCCAAATCTGCAGTAGCCATCATGTAATGTATCAACTTCATATTGTAAAGCGGGAACTTTCATGTAAATGAACCGGTTAAGTTTCGACTCATACCGAGAGTATACAGAGTGAGGTTGAGGGTCCATCAACTTTATTTTAATTAATAATTGCTGTTTAGTGTAAGTATATAGCTTAAGTATTCGTTTTTGACTTTGTTTGTCCGTTCTCACATGAGTTAATGGCTAAATAGTGTTGGAGTTTTAAGGCCGGCCGAAGGTCGTCGATTTGTGTATCAGTGATTGACTTGTACCACATTAAAGGAACTTAGCTGCGGTAGAGGCAGATTGACGCACTCGAACGGTGGAATTACCAACGGTGGCATTACATCTTGTCAACACCCACGCGTTTAGTGTGGTTCTTATATAATCGCGCTATTAGAGGGTCTATTTTTGGGTCAGACTTATTCAGGTATTGTGTATTTTTGTGGTATAAGAGCTCGTACTCAGAATGTTAAATGTTCGGGATTAACTAAGAATCTATAATTAACTCTCTCTAGCTGAAGTTTTGCTGGAAGAAAACTCTTTTAAGGGTTAAGCTCGCCTTTGTACTTATTAGATATAAATGATGTTTTTAATCCTAAGTAATTAGTGTAATTTGTCTATAAAATCGTGTTAGTTACTCAATAAATAATAATAATAATTTGTACATGTCATTTAATTCTGTCTTTTTGTAAGTGTTTATTTGTGTGTACAATAAAGAAAAAGAATAAGAATCTTATTTGTGCTGCAGAGGGAAGTTATTAATGTAAAATATTTTTCAAAAGGTTTTTGAGAAATTCAAAAACCTTTTGAAAGGTTTCTAAATGAAAAATTGCTTAATTCAAGCCACGGAGCTCACATCATGGATTGTTGGAAAATAACAAACTATTTTAAGTGCATAGTTTCAGAATTCTAAGGCATGTATCATCGTACTGTTTCAATAAGCGGCGATGGATTTACAACTTTTCATGTGGAATGAAAACTATTAGACGTGTCTCTGACTACCCTCTACTTAGTATACTTTCAGAGTAGGTAAGCAGATCTTCATCATAGGGATTACAGTCGTCAACGTGTTTGTTTTGTTTTCTTTGGAATCAGAATCCCTTATGAAAGACTATACCCGGTTAAAAAGTAGCCTATGTATTATTCTGATTAGTAGGATATACGTCAAGTTTATTTCTGAAGCTAAATTCTCATATTTAAAAAAACAATCAAAGTAGTCTCAAACGTCCAAATCGGCATTGTACTTGGAAATATTTGACAATCCTCAATAAGAAAAACATTAAAATTGCGATTGAAAGTGAACTGAAAGTTGATAAAATATTATCAAAAAAATTAACGGAAATTGGGGTGTAACTGTCAGTATTACATAACACCCAACACTCTTTATATCAACACTCCCTTGTGTTTACCTGTAAAATGAATTTATTTCATTTAGTTCCATTAAAAATGATACAGAAACATGAAGCGTCGTGTAATTGGCCTCGTAAATGGCGAAATTAAAATTATTATTCATAAAAAGTATCGTGGCACACGGCAATTATGCAAATTTTGAGGATAAAAAGCCATTTTGAGTATAAAACGCGATAGTAACGCCGATTGAATCGTGCTATTTTATCGGGGAATTAAATGAATTCTTATTTAGGGGGCAAATTATGAGCTTCATTTTATTGCGGTGGGTTTTATGAGAGTGGTGATTTCTCCATGTTTATTGGTGGTACTTTTTGTGAGATATTTTTTTAATAATCAATATAAAACTCATAAACGTGGGTTTTTTGTGTCTCAATTCTGATCGATGGTAGTTTTTGCGTAGAATAAAGTATGTTTCCAAAATCTTATTAGTACAGGTTTTTTTATATTGATATTCAGGAAATAAATGCAGATTTTCTGCCGCATATTTGTGTTATAATAAACTAACTCTCTGCCCAAGGCTGTATCCGTAAAAAAGTAACATATTATGTCACATATATTAAAATACTATATACCCTATATCTTATTCTTAGTCGCCAAACATATCTATTCCAAATTTAATTTAAATCGGTTAAGCTCAAAACGCTAAAGGAAACCGGCATTCGGCCCACGAACCAAAACATCGACGGCATATCGGTTCGTGTTCCAATAAGCGGCGATGGGCTTGACCTTTCATGACAGGAGGTTTGCTAACTACTATACAAAACGCACATAACGGTTAATGAGGACACATTACCAATCGTTTTCTACATACTATTAAGTATTTGCTTAAGTATTATATTCGTCAAACGATACCTATGAACCAAACATTATTTGTATATACGGTAAACTGAAACAAAACTGATCGTAAAACCATTTAAATCAATGTTCCCGGATTGCCATTCTTTACTGCAATATTATTAATGAATTCTGTGTTAATGCGAAACGAACTTTTAAAACAATAAAATAGTCACAGACAGTTTGAAATATGGAGCCCTCACATGAAAAAGTTACATATATTTATATATTTTTGTTATAAAAAGAGTGATAATAGTCTCAGGAATTGTTGACTTGAACTGATAAACTTTTAAACAACTTAAAATAAGTTTTATTCCAAAAACTATCGTGAACTATACAAAAAATACAGATGAAACAGCTAGCCACCTAAAGACCGTTACAAACGATCTATACATAGCTCAACTGATCCAGATCACTACCAGACAGAAGCTCAAAGAAAGAAAGTTGAAAACACCGTTTTTTAACACGTGTTTCTTGTTCCTATCATATAAATAGTTAAGAACTTATTTTCAAATTTAAAAACGAGAATTTTCACGTAATGCACTATCGGTGAAGGCACCGACTAAGTTTCGACTCATTCCGAGAGTCTTCATCAGGGTGGGTGGTTGTTTGAACTTAGTCGGTGCCTTCACCGATAGTGCAGTACGTGAAAATTCTCGTTTTTACAATATGAAAATAAGTTCTTAACTATTTATATGATAGGAACAAGAAACACGTGTTAAAAAACTGTGTTTTCAACTTTCATGTTTCTTCGGGCATACCCGACTTTCACTGCCATAATAAATATCAGAACGACCAGAAGTGCACAGAGGAGTGGTGTCCACGCTGATAGTAATTATTTTAACCCATGGTCTTTTTGATTGATAAAAAACACCCAAAACATAGTATCACTATCAACAATTTTAAAGCCAACAGATTATTGAAATTCCATGAAATCCACCTCCATCTATTGTTTTACTGATCATGTTTAGATATTTTATAATTTAAATTATATTTTATAACTAGCTACTGCCCACGGCTTTGCCCGCGTTACTTACGTTGCAAAATTGGTCACCACGAAGAGCCCTTTTATGAACGTGATAATATTTTATAGCCTATGTTTATCCTAAATGTTAATATTTTTGAAAAAATTGATGAAATCGGATAAGAGTTTCAGAGATACAAACTTTCTTTAAGTTTCTTAACCTCTTTATCAATATATGTATATAAAACTGTTCCATTACTGATTGGCGGATTAACGCACAGCCTAAACCATAAGTCCTAGAAGCATGAAATTTGGAGGGTTTATTCCTCTTATGGTGTAGGGGTGCACTAAGAAAGGAATTTGGAAAATTGTACTCCTAAGGGGGTGAAAATATCAATTTAAGGGCACCTAACAATTTTCTATCATACGCGAGTAAAACCGCGGGCATCAGCTAGTAATATTATAGTATAGTATAGACGAAACTTTTCAAGTTTGAAATGTGATAAATTATTTAAAATGATGATACAGGCGCAGTTGTAAGCAATGTTAAATATGGTCACCCAATAGATGCTTATTAACTCTTCGTTTTTATTCGAACTATGTCACTTCGATATCAATCTGTTTGTCATGCTTCTCTAAAACATAACTACGAGGTGGATCATTATCAATAAATTAAGTTAATATCCCAAGACTCATCTTAGAGCTTTAAGGACAGGATCATTATAAACTATGTTTTATAATGATCCTGCGGATAATGAAAGTAATAACAAATATATTAGGAGTAAAAAAAAAATTGACGGTACTCAGTTAGTCTAAATTTTAGGCCTCAGTTGTGTGCATAAAAATACTATATATTTTCCAGGCGTAGTTTAAGTAACTCGTTTGTTTCGGTATTATATGTTTCGGGTAACACCCCGGAAATAAATAACTCATTCCAGAGACAGATAAATTACGCTGTGTACGGAACTACGAAAGAGGACTTGAGATGTTTTCGACTAGGTATAAATATTTTTGATGTTTTAATGTGAAGTATAAATTATGCTTCAGTATGCTTTAAAGTGCTTTTTAAAGTGTGTAACTTAAAGTGATACGACTTCATACGAACAAAAATAATAAATTGATAGCAAATTTTAAAAAATATTAATATTATTTAAACTGTATTCAATACCAGAGATTGAAGTGTTAGACATGTAATGCGAGATATGTTTTTTTATATAGCATCATCTAACCCCAAACTAAGCAGAGCTTGTATTATGGGAACATTACTGATATACTATTTATATATATTTTTTTTAAAACACCGAGTTCCGAGACAAATATGTATATGTTATAAATATTTGTCGTGCGGCGGGAATCGAACCCGCAACCACCTGCGTCTCAGGCGGGCCTTCACCTACTGCACCACAGAGGTTGACTTATAAGTGTATAAATACTTTATTTATTATTAGAAAATTGATAAAGCTGAATGTTTTATCAATTCATAAAACCTGCCTATCTTTGCCAAAAACTGCGGCTGCATTATTGAAAATTGAAAATTTACAAATACCTGCTTGCCATTTTCACAGAGCTCACTATTTTCTCACAAATGAAGTGAAAAACATCGCACACGGGCGTAAAAGTAGAACTCGTGACAAGTAGACTCTCAGTTCGGCTCGGGTTTACATCAACGTCAACTCGTTTGTAATAACCATCCAGCAGTTAACCCCGAGAGGCGTCATGTTGAACCACACTGTTCTGTCAACACATCAGTCTTTCAGGAATGATGTTGCCAAACGCGGACATTCATATTGTCATTGCGTCATGTTGCCTGCTGTGCTCTGATTGGTAAAACGACAGTTTCGACCAATCAGAGCACAGCAGGCATGGCGGGACTCGCACGACAGTTGACAGAATTGTTTCCTAACAAATTATCAAACATTGCGTCTCTTGAGGCTGTCTACTCTATGGTAATAACCTATTTACTACCACTGTATCACAATGTGCGATTACATTAGTTTTTTTCCTATAATCAAAACTTTTAATTCCGTTGTTCATTGAATTATCTTGTAACAGGAATAGTATAATTAGTAACTTGGATTTAGTTCCTCGTACCAGTCTTATAAATTGAAACTTCAGCTGCTCATTTCAATGCCCGAATCGTCTTTACAAAAACCTCTTCACACTCAAATCTCTTCGTGTTTTTCCCTGAATAAATTCTCATTTTCCAAGCAAAATATAATCCCCGTCTTGTTAAAGATAAGGAGTGGCATTAATTTGAATTCATCTCATTACCGACTACCCGACGACCACTTGTTCAGAATATATTATGAACGCTGAGACAGACGAAAATGTTTTATTATTAAAGATTATCTATCTCAGCTTTTCGGCCAACGAGATGGGTGTGAGTGAAAGTGACAGATATGTTTTTACAGGAGCATATCAAGCTCTTTTTTCATTGTTGTATTTTGAGTGAATTGCGTTTTCAGATGATAGCTGAGGTGGCAGTGTCATTTGTATAAACTCTAATCTGTATGATTTATCTGTTTTTTTTTACTTACAAGTAAAAGTGTAAGCTTGAATGTTGCCCTGTTTCGTAAAAACGTAGGTATTGTTGGGCTCGATATCTACCTACGTCATAGATTGTGACAAGCCATTTTTTTAAAATGAATTTTTCTGAATAATAATGGCAGAAAAAAATATACCACGAGGATATATAGGAAACTTAACGAATGTAGGTTTAATTAAACAAGGGGTCATCCTTGTTTAATTAAACCTACTTTTGATGGTTTGAGATTCTTATTTTTGAGATTCTTATTTCAAATTAAACAGTTCAGCATTCACGTTGGTATTTAAACTCATTAGTGGTAGAAATGTGTAATAAGTGAAAAAAGCGCTTTATTTCTATCCATCTAATTGCCACACAAAAATCCGTATTTACATTAGAACACAGATTAAAAATAGTACCTCCAGCGATGCTACGTTTGTTTGTACGCTGGTTTTAATGAAGTTGTCGCCACGCGGGTGGGGTGGAAGTATGCCAGGCGCAAATTAAGGACTTAGTGAGCGTTATAAAGTATATTAAGAATCCAAGTTCTCGGTCCAGCAATGTCTTTTTTCAGTCCAAATATCCAGTGAGGACCTAACAAATTCAAACATCTACTAACTGGCATGGATTAAGTGCCATGCGGAGCTAAAATAATTTATACAATAGCAACCCCTTAGAGCACTGTTTCTCAAAGTGGGCGATAGCGCCCCCTTGTGGGCGTTGGAGGCTTTCAGGGGGGCGCTAAGGCGGTCTAGAGTGGAAAGCATACGTTGTTATGTTTTTAAACATTTGGGGGGCGCTACGATTTTTTTTTATTCTCAAAGTGGGCGGTGGGAAAAATAAGTTTGAGAACCTGTGCCTTAGAGGAATGAATTAGGCACTGGACGATCTTAAATATCCGCATTTATCATCATTAGCTGTAATGTTGATGTTGATATTTCCGAATATCTAAGAAACGAATAGTTGAGAACTAATTAATTTTTAATTTTAACACGTGCCATCGGTTAGCATTCCAATAAGTGGCGATGGGCTTGCGACAGCCTTATGTGGAATCTAAACTACTATACAAAACGCGGACATGTGCTAAATATAATGCTTGGAATTCTCAAAGAGCTACACAATGAGTACGGATCTGAGTATGTCCATCATGGGCATTACAGTCGTGAGTTTGTTTGTTTGTTCGTTATATCTGAGCTATGATATCTTACTAGATCTATTACACAAACTGTGTAGTATATTGATTATGAAAGCTTATTACTCCATAAATGAAAGCTTTGATGATGACGACATGAAATGAATAGGTATCCCTTTGTTGACATGTTTTAGATTATTATTTTGTTGCCTAGTAATTTTGATTAAATTGTTAATTAATGTGATGAATATTTGTATACTAACAACATAGTAGAATATGGTGATAAAGTCAAAGTCAAAAAAGTCAAAAATCATTTATTCAATAAAATCACAAGGATCACTTTGAAACGTCGGTTTTTATGTACTGCCTGTTCCTACGCGACCAAGCGTTTACTAACCCATAATTTTTATCTATTATTTACGAATAATAGAAATTGTGTTCTGTACGAATAAATTATCTGAATCTAGGTATAAAAGTAAGTTAGTTGTAGCTTAAAACCTATGTTAGTTTTGTCTAGACCCTAGTTTCTCGAAGTGTTATTTTATTCAAAACAAAAGTGCACATTAAAAACAAGGTAACAAAGTAAAGTAATAAGAGCATTGAGAGGAAATTACTGTGACTTAGACCACACGCAAAACCTAGATGTGTATAGTCGCTTGCGAGGCACCGGGCAAAGGGCTTAGAATTGAGCTCCAAATTGGGAAACGACGTAGATGCACCTTACCTCTCTACGGCATTAGCTTGGATTGATCGCCCCCAATCCAAGCATTAATTAGCAGACATTCGTGTTAGAAGAGAACAAAAAGATCCAGCCAGAGAAAAGCTTTTATAAGGTAATGACGGGTGACTTGGATTACCACGTCTTTAAAATTATTCGGATTACAGGACTTTTGAGCAGCAAAATGGAGCGGAAATGACTTATACGTTATCTAAACAAACTAAATATCAAGCGTTGTAAGCCAAATCATAAGTTTATTAGCCCTTTAAATAGACGATATCGTTTATTTCTCTTTAAAAATATCCAACAGTCACATATGTACGTAGTTCTGGATTCCCACACTAGAATTCCCAGACTCGGAAGAAATATCTGTGGAACATGCAAACATTGTTCCAAGACCGGTGGTTGTACATGGCCACCTTCTCGAAATTGTTTCCGAATATACTTACCTTGGGCAGATTCTGCAGTTGGGTAAAAACAATTTCGAGAAGGAGGCTAAGAGGAGGATCCATCTAGGCTGGGCAGCGTTTGGAAAACTACGTGGAGTCATCTCATCATCCATACCGCAATGCTTGAAAACGAAAGTTTTTAATCACAGTGTCCTACCCGTCATGACCTACGGAGCTGAGACGTGGACACTCACGATAGGGCTGGTCCATCAGTTCAAAGTCGCTCAGCGAGCTATGGAAAGAGCTATGCTAGGAGTCTCTCTGAAGGATAGGATTCGTAACGAATACATCCGTCAGAGAACCAAAGTTATCGACATAGCTCAACGAATTAGCAAGCTGAAGTGGCAGTGGGCCGGTCATATCTCACGAAGAACCGATAACCGCTGGGGTAAACGGGTTCTTGAGTGGAGACCGCGACTCCGCAAACGTAGTGTAGGACGCCCTCCGGCCAGGTGGGATGACGATCTGCGAAAAACTGCAGGCAGATGCTGGATGCGGCAAGCTGAAGACAGGATGCTATGGCGCTCATTAGGGGAGGCCTATATTCAGCAGTGGACTAATATAGGCTGATGATGATGCAAACATTTGAACCGCAGCGGGAATCAAACCTATTTGCGTCACAGCCACACGACCGCCGCGCCACTAAGATCGTTTTTTTATCTATCTTTTGTCATAAGACTTCACCTCATGTAGCTGGCGTGTACCGGTGTTATTGAACACACCATTAGCATCCTATCAAAATAACGTGATGATTAATAGAAATGTTTTAAACAAATTGTCGCACGCATACTTCCCCAAATTTGCGGCTTTTGAGTCTATCACAATGAACATGGCACAAAAGTAACTAGTTTCTATCAAAGCTTATGCTACAAGCTACAAAATTAAGGCACCAATTTCAGATTTTTTTTTCAAAACACGTAGACTGGAATATTCGGGCTTTTTAACGAGTGTTGCAGTTGACTGGACTTGTTTGTGCCGTATCGCTTTGTGCAGATGATTAATGCCGTGAAATACGAGTTTGGAGACAAACGGAATGAACATGAACAGAGGATATTTTGAGACTGGCAGACAAAAGCTGATAGAGTTGCAACCAGTGGAAATTCAGAGATGTTTCAAACACTGTTACATAGGCTATTAACATTTCAGAAATGAGCTTGAGATAAAAAAAAAAATCTAAGTAACGTAGTTTAACGTAAGCTAACCAATAACTTTTGGTCGCATGCTGGTCAAACTGATGCAGTAGCGGTGGCCGCCGTGCCAACGGTGTCCGTGGTGCTGTTGTGTTCAAAATCTAAATATTTGTTGAACAAAAATCACTGCTTAGCTGCTTTGTCCGCGTGCGCTAACCAAATGATGAAATGTGAAAATGATGTACTATACAAAATATTAGTTATCAATAGATTGAAAAAAAGTAAATGAAAGTTTTTTTTATTATAAATAAATGGTTGGATAAATGTGAAAATAATGCACAACAGAAATATTAATAATCAGTAGATCTTAAAAAAGTAATCAACACGATATACCTAGATTTTATATAATGTTTTTTTTTTACAAAAAAAATAGACAAAGCCCCAGGTTTTTTCTCTAGTACGTTTAAAATAAAAACCATGAGTGGAGGTTTTTGAACCGAAATACTTAGCCAAATTCTCAGTAGCATAGAAAAACCCCAGTACCCAAGCAATGCTCAAATATTTACTATTATATCAAAAAGGATCAAACCAGGGTTCTAGACACTCACGCTTACTTTTCCTTTCACGCTAACGCAAATTTGTCAAGGTAAAACTTGGCAGCTGTCACCTGACATTTCCACAGCTAATATAATTCCCATACAATTCAATCTTACCCCAGGCGTTATCGCCAACAGAAAATGGGCCTAGACCTATTCGTCTAGACCCCAGGTTACATTTGGCCAGGCAAAGAAATCTAAGTTCTACTAGTCCATCCTAATATATTATGTGACGGTTTGCGCTAGAAAAAAATCGCAAATAATTTTGATATCAAAATCAGTAGTGAGATCTTTGAATTGTCTATTTGCTTCCTTGATACAGACGTTTAGCTTGAATCCTGCTTCTAATATAAACGCAAAAGTTTGTGAGGATGGATGTTCGTTACTCTTTCACGCAAAAACTACTAAACGTATTTTGATGAAACTTTACAGTAATATAGCTTATACATCAGCATAACACATACTTTTTATCCGGGTACTACGCGGGAGAAGCGGTGGGCAGAAGCTAGTGTTCTATAATTTGTCAAACAAATATTGTTATGCCACTGAAGCTTGTTAGTTTGCATGGTAGGTATTTGTATTTGCTCCGATGTACTGACTAGTTATTTGGCTAACAGCGGCTGTTAGATTTTAGCTGGAAACGCTCTATTCTGACCGCAAACATATTCTACTTATACGTCTGTTTACTCTAGTCACATATAGGTACCAACTCAGAAATAATGACGTCTTGAATGATATTTTATTTTTTGCTATCCTAAGTTCCATGGCCAGTTCATAGACCTATGACGATTCCAAGTAGGGGTAGTCAGAGGTAGATACAATCGTACATATGGCACATACCGACATTTCAAAAAATTGTTAGCGTTCCAATCAAAATAAAGTTATTTGGCACAGTTACAGGTGATTGAAAACTATATGAAAAACTATGATACTAGCAGAAGTAAAATACTGTTTCGCAAGCATCAATGCCCCCCTCCGTATACCTAGCTTACAAAGTTAGGTAGGTAGGTGAGTAAAAAAGGTAGACAATATTAAAATTTAGCTAATTAGTTTATTGGCACAAGTAACAAGTTTCGTACAGCATAGAGTACAAAAATGGTTTTAATATAACGGTATGATCAATTAGGTTGTATATTTTAAAAAACGGTGTGGTCTCCTTAACTGCTAAACTATGTTAAAAACTTATTTTATAGAAGTCAGTGTTCCTCTATCAACGAGATATACAGTTGCAGGAACTCAATTTATACAACTTACGGTGTAAGTTTATAGAAGAAATCATATTATTTTAATAGGTAGAGAGCAGGAAATAAGGTATGTTTGTGTGAAGCACAAGCCTTCAAATTTTTGCCTCTAGGGCATGCCAGTTTTCTCCGAACTTCTACAGCTTGCTGATGATGATGATGTGTAAACTAAACCCTTTTACAGCTAACCAACAAAACAATCTCCAGGCCACCCAACAAAGGTAAAACAATTTACATTTGGAGCCGGCAAAATAGAATATCTGTTTTGACCCCGAAGGTTAGATCCGTACAGTCGCGAAAACAAATCGATGGAACTTTACAAAGAAACTTGAAAACACTTTCAGAGCACCATAAATGAAATATAAAAGGACAGGGGTAGCACAACGATATCCCAACTTGAAAAACTGGGATAAAAGAGCAGGATAGTCATATAAGTGATAGGTGAAGTTAAAACGGGAGAGAGTGTTGCCTGTAAATTCTTGCAAAGACGCAATATTACGATTGGGGAAATCATTCGTTTGGGATTTCGTTCGCGTTTTTTCAGATAAGCTTTTTGTAATATGAGAGGGAAGCGCTTGTTTGATAAGTGTTCCTTTCATCTTTATGATTTATTATTATTTTTGGGTGATGTTGAATGTTGAACCTCGACTGCTGACAGTGATGTAGCTGTCTTGTAATTTATAAATAGGCACCTGTAGCTTGGTAATGATCTGACTTGAGGGAGAGAAACGCCCCGAGCACTTTTGAACGAACGCGAATGTTCATTTAATTTGAGTTTTAGAAACGATGAACATTATTGGCTTTTAAAGTGTTAAAATAATTAACAAATTTTAATGATATCCCACAAATTCACCTCTCTTCAAATTCGGGTCTCTAACCACTTATTTATAAACATGAACTTTTTTAAAATAATTTGAATTTCTCCACCCAAAGGTTGTCTGGAAGAGATCGCTTCCAAGCAAGACTGCCCATTTTACTTTAGTTTTTTTTGTGGTGTGTAATAAAGTATTTACATTCATTTCTAATATCGTAATAATTTTAAATAATAGTAGTGAAAAACTTTTTTAAATCTAATAATAAATAAAAATGAAATGTACGTTGCGAAGCGCAAAACTTAAGAAAGGCCGGACCGATTTGGCAATTTTTTATCTCTACTTGTTTGTAATAGTCCATGTTAGGTTTTTATGGAAAGAAAAATTGGAAAAACGCCCGGATTCTGTAAAAAAGGTTGTTTTTTCTCCCATACAAACTGTTCTTGGTTGACGTTTCGTATCTAGACAGAACAACGTCTGTCGGGTCAGCTAGTGCTTGGTAGTCAATAAAATTGAACTCAGTGAGGGGAATACAATCTCTTAGTATAAATACTCACGCATTAAGCTCGAGGTCCAGTCTAAACTTGTGGTTGAAAGCTTTGATGAGTAGTGATGTCCGGTGAAAATGTTTGCCAGTCTGTAACAAAAGAGATGTGATATGAAGAGAATATTGGTAATATGCAGATCCAGCCAGATATAGAAGTAAATACAGCCAAGATAAATATTACTAAAGATTGGTACAGAGACGGCGGGTGTTCAAGGTTCAACACATTAATTTACAATCTACACATAAGTAATAAATATTCCAAAAACTATCGTGAACTTGTCTATTCATATTGTAAAAACGGGAATTTTCACGTACTGCACTATCGGTGAAGACACCGACTAAGTTTCGACTCATTCCGAGAGTCTTCATCAGGGTGAGTGGTTGCGACCTTCTCCTTCCGCGTCGTTCCGTGCGGCGCCTGATGAAGACTCTCGGAATGAGTCGAAACTTAGTCGGTGCTTTCACCGATAGTAGAGTACGTGAAAATTCCCGTTTTTACAATATGGGAAGTAATAAATAATCCAACAAAAAGTGTGTCAAACAGACACTCCCAATACTTTTCAAAATTTCGCAATATTTAAAAATAATTGTAAAAGTTTATTCTGGTCTTTATCGCAAACGTACCCGACTTTTCCCGACGGACGTCGGAAACATAATAAAAAATAGGTTACGCTCATTATAGACGAAAAAATCCTTAACAACTGATATTTGATCTGAGGCTCCCTGGTAATTGGTATGTTACTCAATATGGTCGCATAATTACATGCTTTATAAGGGGTCTTTATCGCAGTTACCTTTTTTATTATTAACCGTATTTAAAAAAGAAAACGCACTTTTTACGCAGAAATTTTAGGCAACAAACTTTGTTCGTTAAATATCGGCCAGTACCGTTTCGCAATAGTATTTCTAAATAATAAAAAAGGTAAACGCAAAAAATACACATATATATATATAAAATATAATTATATTTACCTATCGTGAATCTAAAAACCTGTAACAAGTTTATCTACCTAGTATTTTTAGCATCACTTTTAATTAAGCCATACCAAATCCGAAATCGCATGAAATTTTACGCCCGTCCCTCCCATTAATACCCACATACATAAATTTGGTCCCTACAATACCCGAGGTAAACAATAGCCTTACGATCTGCTAATGCGAACGCTGATAAGGGTCTGATACAAGAAGGTATGGATCATAAACTAAGGACAAAAGTGGGAACAATTTTATAAAGTCCAGCCTGAATGTTTTATTACAAAGTAGTTGTTGCCCGCGGCTTCGCCCGCGTGGTATGTTAATAAAAGCAGCATATGACCGTCTCCAGGCTTCATACTATGTCCACCAACTTTTGAATGAATCGAACCAAGGATTACAATTTATACAAAGTTTAGAACTCAATTGCACACCCCCAAAGGGTAGTTTTGAAAAAATAAAAAATACGTTTTTCATTATTTATTTACTTAAAAGTTTATTTCTACAAAGTTTTGAGCGAATCAAACAATTTTATTTTTCATAGAAACTTTACCGCGACACGAACGTCGAAAACATAGTAAAAAATAGGTTACACTCGGTACTTTTCATATTGTAAAAACGGGAATTTTCACGTACTGCACTATCAGTGAAGGCACCGACTAAGTTTCGACTCATTCCGAGAGTCTTCATCAGGGTGAATGGTTGCTACTTTTTCCTTCCGCGTCGCGGCGTGCAGACAAAAAATCCTTAACAACCGATATTCGATCCGAGGTCCCTGGTAATCGCTTTAAAGTTACTCAATATGGCCGCTGGTCTATGCTATGCTAGTTTTTTAAATGTTTTAGTTCGTTTACAGCTGTAAGAATATATACTTTAATTATACGTTTTGTGCGGGGCTTTATCGTGTTTATCTTTTTTACTTTTTTTCCATGCTCACTAGTTAACTGGAGTATATGGAGCTTTCGTAAAGGATAAAGGCAATAGCCGCAACTAACCTCATTTCATCTACAGATTCAAAAAGTCCATGTTCACATTAGACACACTACACTAACTTTATAAAACTTATAATTATGTTTACTGATCGCAAAAGTATGAAAGGTAGGTAGTTAATAACATCAAGTACGTAAACAAGTTGTCGAAGTATATTTTTAGTATTTTTCAGCTCGTTAGGTACACAACTAAGCATTTCGATAAAACATGCTCAAAAGACACTTAAGCTCCTTACAGTAAATGTAAATAAGATGTCTATAATACTGCCCCTAATGTATTTTCCCAGCCTATTTATTTTTTAAGAGAGTTGGCCCGAAGGTGTATAAAATTGGGGCGTCAGGCCAACTTTCCACTGAAGCATCGCTATAAAATCGAGACGCAACATTAATGCAAATGGTTAGGTAAATAAAGTAGTAAAAAATCCCGTTTATTCCATTATCTTTTATAAAGCTTACTTGTGGTACGACAAAAGCCTTTTAGAACAACCCTTACGCTTTTAAAAGCAATTGCAATAAACCGCATAAAAATTGTTTAAGCCATTTAGGAGAAAAATAGTGATAGACAAACCTCTTAACCTAAACGTAGAAAAATTACCGAGGATTTTTTTAAAATCCCTAACGTCACATCAACTATTGAAG
Source organism: Perizoma flavofasciatum (assembly GCA_958496245.1). Taxonomy (NCBI): domain Eukaryota; kingdom Metazoa; phylum Arthropoda; class Insecta; order Lepidoptera; family Geometridae; genus Perizoma; species Perizoma flavofasciatum. The sequence goes on along the minus strand of OY292425.1, from coordinate 1,131,385 downwards.
GGACTATTAAAGTTTTGCGTTCAAAATCATCTTAGAAATATCCTTGATGTCATACAAACTGATTATAAAACTTAAATCCCATAAGCCTGTTGGAGATACGACATCGTTTACACATGCAGTATTAGTACTTATCTGTGGTGGAATAGAACGGGTATTCCGTTAACACATATTAGTATATGTGACGAATGACGCATATATGCATTAGCATCCTAATAACTGACCGTGAAGTATATGTAATTGTGGTATTCCGGAAAACACATAAAAATACGCTCCTGTCGTTGCGGGTATAGGGGTTTTTTTTAAGGCAACGTAAATAGTAAACTCGTAGGCCTACGGCAAACGTTAATAATATTGCGGACGAGTCTATGGCAGCTTTGGAGGACGGTGTCCCTTAGAAAAATACGACTCATTGACTCGAACATTATTTTATTTCCAAACCATATTGGTGGAAAGCTTGGACGAAAACATAATTATGTTTGGGTAGCTTTTTGATCGAATTCTGCCTGCAGACGGCATGTTTTTGATTCAGATTGATTCCTAATATTATTCATATAATGTACTTTTTAGGGGTAAATGTGAAGCATTCGTTAAACCAAAATAGAGAACATGTTAGGTAATTTTGTCAGGAATAATTTGGTGTTAATGTCGAAAGAAAAATTGTATTATGTTAAAACCTGCGATCAAAGGTATATTGTTGAAGATTTTTCTGAGGGAAACATTTTTTTTAATAAAAACCCAACAAAACTGTGTCAAAGCATTTTTCAAGTGCTCACTAATGAGGTAATCTTACATGTACTACCCCTTAAGCTAAAACAATAGACAAAGGAAACTGGCACAAAAGAAAGGATAACGATTCTTTATTATCAAATATGTACGGAATAATAAAAGGTAAGAGCCTTAGAATGATATTTTGGTTTTCATGAGCCTAACCCATTTTCAGATTGGATCTTAAGCGGGAATTGGCGAAATAAGACATCAAAGTGAAGTTTTTTTCCGGTGAAACATGTTTTGTAAGTGGTAGTATTTCTTTTTTCAACGCTTTAAGAGCCTAGTGGGGGTACGCCCACTGAACAAATGCCAATGTGGTTTACTCATGGATCACTAAGTTGTAGTTTCTAAAAAGATGGTAATATTTAAGAACAACAGCGGTTAACTCAAAATAAACCGTTTTTTTGTATGTGTGTGTCTGAAGTTGCAAATAGTCTTTTATCTATCTATCTAACCGTAAAAACGGCAAGTATTTATGGCTTGAATTAAAACAATTATTTACTATCGTTCTGGTTAATATTGTTATTTTTTTTTGTTGATTTTCTTGAACACCTTGTTTATTATAGTCTATATGAATTGTAATTTCATATAATAAATCAGTTCATAATAATCAGTTTCCTAACATTAAATGGGTTAAAACAAATTGGTCGAAAACATCGAGATGAAGTTTTGAACGAGCCATGCTGAATTTCAACATCGAATAAAAATCAACAAAATAAATTCTATAGTTTCTGGGCCGTAAGCTTTTATAATAAAACAAGCACGTTATTTAATAGGCTGTTTGCTGAAACCGACCTTTAAAGTTACTGAGGTGAAAATTTCCAATATTAGAAAATATATCCAAGAAAATTATTAATGCCTATTTAGTCATTCCTAATGCTAATTTTATAGTCCTTGTATAGTCCGAAAATGCAAGGATGCTATTGGTGAAGTGTTCCAATAAGCGACGACTTGCAACCTAGGTACCTTATGAAACGTTGACTACTATGCAAAACATAGTCAAGTAATGTTCGGACGTGTCTCTGACAACGCTCTATTTAGTAACCCAACGAATCCACGAATGTAGATCTAAGCATGTCCATCAGCTGAGGTAATTTTTTGTATCATTGATGGTGCGGTGGGCGAGTAGCCGGCTGCAAAGCTAGAGGTGCGGGTCGGATTCCAGCTTCGGGAAAAATGTTTAGTGTTCTGCATATACCTACTTGGGTCTGGGAGTTTTGGTACCACGGTAATCGTAGTTACCTACGTAATAGGGAATACTAATATAGATTCACGACTATTTTATGTGTTTGTTGGGTATTATTATTTATTATTTAATACATATATCTTCTTGAATACCTGTGAGATTGGCAGGTAGAAAATGCTTTTAGTATTAAGCCCACCTTTTGTACACTTTTATTTCTTGGGCAATAAAGAATTTAATAATAATAATAATTATTATAAAATTATTAAATTATTATTAATTAATTAATATAATAATATTATGCGGAACCTATGCTCCAAGGGTGGAAGTGTTAAAGGCATAAAGCCGGGAGTAGCGTTTAGTGAAACTGCAGCACACCTCTCGACACCCTTTAGCCGTCCACACCAACGTTGCCTCTACGCTGCCTATCGTTGGCGACACTTATGGGGCCCGTTTAGTGGACGGCAAGTCATCACCTGCCTATGATTCGATTTGAATTTGAGTCAGAATTGGCAGGTGCCGTTTCATCCTACATAGCCCAGCAACCATTCCTTAAGCATTTACTCCTGCAATAGTCCAGATTATCACCCAATATATTCAATAGTTTCATCATTCACCATCCACGAAAAACCGTTTTTTACATATTGTATTATACAAAAAGGCCTCTTAGTGTTAGCTTCGGCTCCACGAATGCCTATAAAGGCTCCAGGTATAAGCCTGAGATTAAAAATAAATAAAGAGGAATAATTATTATTATTATTTTCATAAAAAAGCCTACGCTAAAAACTGCGAATGTAGAGCAACAAAATATGAAAGGTTTTTTGGCCGGAGGCATACCGTCACTAAAAGTAGTAAATTCAATTTTGACCGCAAAAATAAAGTCACGATCCTACAGTTAACGAATTTATATAGTCCACTGTTTCAACACGAATATCCGAATAGTTATTTCAATTTTTGAGACGTGCATTGGAACCGTAATTCATAAAATTCTATTGTTATTGTGAACGCACTGCTAAATTAAAGAGTATTTTTTAAATTATTGATTTAGGCTTTCGCGGTTGTAAACATATTGAGTCGCACCAGTGTTATGAAATAATTTAATCCAACATGAAATACCATAACGAGAGACTTCAAGATAAAGAAAATGATATCTGAAAATTTGAACGTTTTCGATAAAATCATATTGAGATGAAGTAATTGTTTTTAAGATCTATTGAGACAATTGTCATCTTGTCTACCTTATTATAAGAATATTCGTTATAAGACATTAAATGTAAAAAAATGACTTTAACTAAAGGGAAATTGATAAAAAGTCCAATATTAAATTTCATTACCCTATTTTTTTTGCCTTAGGAGTGGGAATTTAATATATTATATAATATCATAAAATTTATGTGGGACAACCCTTAAAGACCCATCCTTCCCATCACTATTGGCGAAGACATCGCGTAACATACATGCATGAAATTAAAACATACATACGAATTGAGAACATCCTCCTTTATGGACGTCGGTTGATTGAATCAAATTAAAATTGAATAAATTATTCATATTGTAAAAACAGGAATTTTCACGTCTCTCTTGCTCATTTCACTCTCTCATTTGGACTTGCTGTGACGCTGTGACGCGGAGCAAGTCGCGTTCACTCACACTGATGAAGACTCTCGGAATGAGTCAAAACTTAGTCGGTGCCTTCACCAATAGTGCAGTACGTGAAATTCCCGTTTTTACAATATGAATAGTCAAGTTCACGATAGTTTTTGTTTCCATGACGACCTATGATAGACATTAAATGTCAATGTAATATGTAATATGTGAAATTAATTAATTGCAAATGAGGTAAATCGCGATATTCGCGATACTTTTACAGTCCCAAGTTTACAGTTTCTATCCTGCAGGTACTCTATCATCAGATCTTCATATGCTTACGGCATTTTGCTTACCCGGGATGAAACCTTTTCGAATAAAAACAAAAGAAAAATTGCCCACAAAAAATGTTTCGGCTGGTCGTAATTCCATAAGATGATAATGCTTTTTAAATTTTACGGGAGAAAAAGCAATCCCCCTGTAACAAAACTTTTATGTGATCACTTATTTTGATTATTTTCTTTACAACAATAAAGGAATCATCGAAGTCTGTTTAAAAATTGGCGAAGATAGCAAGTAACAAACGCACACGATTTAAAAAGAAATACAGCTGAATTGAGAATCTAAAAATTAAACAACGTGATTAATCCGCTTAAAATTGTTTAATTATTTTTTTATTTATTTATTAGGTTCTTCCAAACGGCGTTTACCATGCGGTACAGCGCTGTGTCAGAGTTTCTTTGTCTAAAAGAACATTCGTAGAACCAAAAGTTGTTTGCAACTTGTCACATGGAATGCCGACTACTATGCAAAATGTACATGTGCCAAATATAATACCACCTACTTGGTGGTCACAAATACGTGGGAATACTGTCGTGAGCTTGTTCTTTTTTAGAACACTTAAGGCAATTTGTATATAATACATATTGATACACATTGCAACCCCAAAAATCAGCCGAAAATGCTGAATCCTTACTGACACACAAAATGTTTTGTTCACATGCGAGTTTATTTTCGCGAAAAATACAGCTGCAAGATAGCTTAGAGGGGTGCGTCAGGTTATTGCAACGGGCGACTGAAATTTAATAATATACCGCTTTAGGCGTTTTGTCGCTCGCTCGTCGATGTGTAATGAAAAAACCGACGTTTGCACCTGATTTAATATTTTTACTGCATATATTATCTGGGTGTTTTGTACACAGTATTCGTAGTTTTGGAAACCCACGACAAAGGAAATTCCAGTGTGGGGTCAGGACTATGTATGGTCCTGATGATCCCACACGAGTCAGTCAAGTCCTGGTTGAGTTTAAAAATATATTTTTTTATTTTCGTGGCGTGACCTTACCTTTCAAATTACTTTTTTAGAGTTCCAATGCCAAATGGCAAAATGTTACCCAATTCATTGTTATATGTTGCTTAAATGCTCGCAACAAAAGAGGATTAGCATGATTTATATTTTTTTTATTTAATTATATATTATACAACAAAACACACTAGGTATATATATTTTTTCCTACCAACCTCGAAAATAGTGAAAAGAATCCTTGACCTTATATTCAAAATAAGTCAAACTAGATTTTTAGTTTTCAGTTTATCCCGTTTCTCAAAGGCCTATTAATCAGGCGTTTTCACCTACTCAAACATGAAGAATTTGCATCCAACCGCCTCTGCCCATAAAACCCTCAAACCTTTTAAAACTAACGTTTGCTTTGGAACCCGTACCTCCGCCAAACCCCAATTACTCGAGGACAGTCGGACACAAACTTTAGCGTTGGGTTGTTAACTCATCCAACACATGAGCTGAACACTATATTGGTACAACCATACATTTGCAGTTAAATGAGATGTAGGCCTACCAATGCGAAAGAGTAAATTCGAGATTTTCATCGTTGCTAGATTTGACGTATGAACAATATTTCTTGCTATTCATATTGTAAAAACGGGAATTTTCACGTACTGCACTATCGGTGAAGGCACCGACTAAGTTGCGACTCATTCCGAGAGTCTTACTAACTAACTAAGCGTGTGCGTAGTGCACGGCGCGACGCGGAAGGAGAAAGTCGCAACCACTCACCCTGATGAAGACTCTCGGAATGAGTCGAAACTTAGTCGGTGCCTTCACCGATAGTGCAGTACGTGAAAATTCCCGTTTTTACTATATGAATAGTGAAGTTCACGATAGTTTTTGGAATATTACTTGCTGTCAAAAGTCACATTATGGTACGCTTCGAGTGAACAATGATGACGTTACCAAAACTGCTTCGCCTTTACAATATTAAAGTAACTTACTTATTGAAGATACGTACGAAACTTAAGTACCTATACTATTAATAGTTGACCTACTGACATTTTTTGTTGTTATTGTTTTAAAAAGTATTTACCTATCCTTAAAATTGTCGGCCTATGTATAACCAATATCTTTTCATTGTGTATGCCAAATATACGTTTATTTCGGTTATACTCTATTGAAAAAAGTTTTTACGATCACTAGCTTCCCTTGAAGCCTTGGTCAGAAGCTAGATTCCATTTAGATGGGTGACCGGTAAGGCATTTAGACCTAAGGACGATATGTCATGATGACTCTCCCGGCTTACACAGTCATTAAGCCATGTTGGAGGTTTTCGGACGGCGACGACTTAGAGTTGGCCTTCACATAGATATAAAAACGGTTTGGACCTTTTGTCGCTGACTGTACCATAGAGCTGTCAATATGCATTATAGATGCTTGGACGAGGGTCCCTAATTTAATATACAATTAACTGGGGTTAATAAGTGTGCCACTTGTCACCTTTGATGTAGGTGATGATAGAATAATTGATTCTATGGAAAAATACTATTGACATATCACCTTATAGGAAGAGAATCGGCTTAAAGTGTTTTTTATTATTTAAATTCATGGACATTCATGGACCTCAGATACGGTTTTCTGAGACACTCTGACGATATTAACATAACTATATTATGCTTTCTGAGTTTGACCATTTATCAATGGTAGGCTTTAATTAGATACAAATAAAATCAATGGTAGGTTATAACATTTTGATTTACTTTGAAAAGTTACAAAGAATAGATAGTTTTTCATACATAAATAAAACGTCATTCGTATGCGTCTGTCGTTCTTCGTGCAAAAATTATGAATATGAATAGAAAGTTTGCGTGGATTTTTGTTACTCAACCTACTTCGATATGATTTGGAATGGGTAGATTATGGTTCATAGACTGGCTTTTCTGGGTACTTATCGAGCGAGCAAAGCTTGTGGTAGACTTCATGCATGCTAGTTTATCTGATATAGAGGCGTCGGATTTCCGTTTCCACGCAAGCCATATTTACTGCCAAATTTTGAACTTTGCTGCTAGTATTAGTTTCCGCGATTTCATTTATGGTATTTTTATACCAACTTCATCTTTCCATTGCACCTTCTAGAAGGTCTCTGCTTTTTACACAATAAAAAGCACCTACCTTTCAAATTCCAGGTCTGTAGGACTCACGGTTTTGGCTATGCATTGATTAAGCAGTCAGTCAGGAATTGTACTTTTTTATAATACAGATGCACCCTTGACGTAATCCAAGACGTCAATACATAGAACTGCACGTCAAAGCCGACGCAAAGTTGAGATCGCTCTATCATAAAAGCTTACAATCTCAAACCGGAATCGACAATAACTCGAAAGAGGTTCTACAATTTATTAAACTTCGCTGTATCGACGTCTTTCCTATTTTGCTTTTGATAACTTGAAACTTGAAGCAGCTTACTCGATAGTTTTGTTAAACAGTTGAGAGATGAATTATTGCTTGTTCTTATACCTGGTTAAAGTTTTGATGGTCTTATTTGTCACACGGTTAAATTAGTTCATCTTGTTTGCCATACCATGCATTCGCTGAATGAAAGATCATAAAGAAAACCAAGCATAGATTATTTCTAGATTCTTATATGATCGGTTGCGCGTGAGGAATTTTAAATTCACGTAGTTTTTAAGCTAACATTTGTGATTTCAAAGAAAATAAACCTATTGACTGAGGTATGTGGCCTTCAAAAGAGTGTTAGTTAGTGATATCAGCTTACTGATGTTAATTTTAAACTAGAGAGATGCATGATTCCATATGAACGCCACAGTTAGATTCCTTTTGCAAATTTTACATCTCTATTTTCTCTTCTTCTTCTACTAGCCTCGTTCAACTTTCGATATCATCTCGCATCTAGGGCATGCATACCTTAACCTTTTTACGAATATTATAATTTTAACAAATAAATGTCGCTGGATCGTGTGTTGTCGTTGAATAAATATTTGTTGCATGCGTTATGGCATACAAAAAGGAAGAGACAAGTGGAAAGTGAAAGCGACAAACAACAAGGATATTTCATGCATATGTAAGGAAGAAAGAAAGAAAAGAAAGAAAGAGTATTTTTATTTGAGCCCAAAAACACAAACATGGTAAAAAACTGGAAAAGAATTAGCTTATAGAAAATGTGTTGCTTGGGGTCAAAATAGGTCCCTGTCTCAGCTTGATGCAACATCGTGTTAGTACGTTGCTGCGCTGGTTTTCAGACACATTATATTTGATTTTGGTTTCTAGACCATGCCGGCTTCCTCAACTTCGATCAGAAGTCTGTCTCCCACTGGGCTACGCCAACCACGGCTTGGCTTTAATAACTCGAAACTACCGAACAGCTTTCACGGTAGCTTTGTTAAATAGTTGTTGAGAAATGAATACTCGTTTTATTACCGGTTTGAAGTTTTGATGGTATAATACCGGGTTTAAGGTTGGCTTGGGCCTCTCTTTACGGGGAGATTTATGAGAGTTTTCTATCAGCTGATACGCCGCAGTTTGTTTCAAAACTGACTCAAGAGATTTGTACTCTGAGAGAACTTTGTATACGCTTCGTAGCTAAGTATAACATTCGTTTACCATCAGACTTAGGGCAGGCGGATAGTACAAAAGGCAATTGTTTTGTAATGATTTCTTCAACTTTATTAAGTTGAATATCCTTACATATTTTGGGACATCAGAAATTAGTACATTTATTTAAATGAATATAGGTAAATACATGATATTAAAAAATTATCAGTTTCTGACATATCTATGATGTAAGTAATTATAACCTCAGCAGCGTGGCGGGCGAGTAACTAGTTGCGATGTAAGAGATGCGGGTTCGATTCCGCTGCGTGACAAATGTTTGCATGTTTTGTAGTTTCTGATACCCACGACACGGGTAATTTTACTGTGGGGCTATGACAATGTATGTGTCCTTATTATTATTTTTGCTGTAGCTAATTTATGTGCATAAAATAATTTTGCAAGTTTGTTTCATTTTAGCCAACTTTAAAAGAAGGAGGATCTTCTCAATTCAGGTGTATTTTTTTTTAATGTTTGTTACTTATTAACCGATTTTGATGTTTCTTTTGTTGTTGTTTAGAGAATGATACCGAAGAGGTCCCATAAAAGTTTTATTCCTGAGGGGTTGCTACTTTTCCCGTTAAACTCAAAAATATCATCATCTTATGGAATCACGACTATCCGAAACATTTTTTGTGTCTGTACTTTTGGTTTTTATTCGAAAGTGTCATCCCGAGTGAGCGAAAAAACATAAACACTGGCCTCGATTCTGTAGTACACTGACTAAACTAAATTTAAACTGTCGCTCTCTTTTACTGATAGTGCAAGCAAGAAAGAGATAGCTGCAATTTTAGTGCTGTCAAATAGGTCAGATTTAAGTTTTCCATACAAATTTAGTCGTGATATCAAAACATGCTGACTATAAACACGAAGAAAAGCGGCACGCAAACTGATTTAACAGCGGCACACGGCTCTAAAATTGTAGCTATCTCTTTCTTACGTATACTATTAGTAAAAGAGAGTGATAGTTTAAATTTAATTTAGTCAGTGTACAGAATCGAGGCTACTGTCTTATATTATGTTCTACATACTTTAAGATCTATATAAATCTATGAAGGTATGTGTAAAAGTCATAAACATTCCGGGCCATAACTCTCCGAGCAACATCTTCAAAAGTATTTACCAACTGTTTAAAGCACCACAATACACAGAACAGCAATAAAGTAGAATATTCACCACTCCAAAGACTTATTTGCCGCGGACTGGCAAAGTGATACAACGGCGGGATGCGGGATACGTACGCATCTGCCATTATTTACGCAGATACGCCTACTTTAAATGCCTCTTTAACGGCCCGGGTACCTACATTCGAATACAAATAGACCCACAGTGGACCCAAAGGGTCGAATGCACGATTTCCTGGAAAAATAGCGGCGAGAGAATAAAATCAGACTATATTTCAGAGTCCTTGCGTTTGTGCGATGTGTGCCTTTGATTAGGATTATTTCAGGAAATTCGATCTTGGCCTCACTAAAGTGAGCATACTGATCGTTCAGCACTTATCAGATGACGTTGGTAGCACGGCGGGTAAGTAGCCAGTTACTGCGAGTGTGGGATCGATTCCCGCTGCGGAAGAAATGTTTGCTGGTGTTGTGGTACCATAGTAGTCGTGGTTCCTATTACCTATGATACAGGGAATTTTAGTGCGACGTCGGGTTTATTATTATTATTATTTAATAATGATTAATTTTAAATTTTTGGTATTCTGAGCCTGAAACTCTAATTTAATCTATACTTTCTCTTTAATTTTTTTGCAAAATTTACCAGGATTTGTATAATTGAAATCGTTGGAATTGATTTTTAGTATATCGGGAAGAAAATTACAAATCAAAAAAATATTTAGTTTGTAGAGAAAATTACGTTTTATCTATGAAACGATATCTCGTCTCATTTTTTAACAGACATTTTTCTTAAAGTTTATCTTATATCATCACCTTAAACGTTGTACAACTGAATAGCAAAATACATGTTTTTCATGCTTTCTTACTAAGTTGAGTAACTAACCAGATTTTAGAGCTGTCACTTTTAAGATAAGCATGTGGCGTTTCTGAATATCTCTGTTGACTAAATCCAATTTTACGCCATTTTAGTACGGATATAGTTAGTTAGTTCTAATTTAGTACCAACCGAATTGCCACCAATACCCTCTAACCACAGCCGTTGGTCCTAAGACTCTAAGCAAGTGGATGAAATGCACCAGCTTGTTGAAAGATCTTCCTATTTGAAAATAGAGGACAATCCAACTACCGCGCTTCTTATGTCTTATTTATTTGTTTCCATATCAAGCCCTTAAAATACTCTGTGGAGCATATTGGGAAAGGCTTATATGTTCAGCAATAGTAGAAGAGTTTTTTTTTTAATAGCTGGACATTTTTCACACAGCATCACGTAGCCCCAAACTAAGCAGAACTTGTATAATGGGAACTACATGATTGATATATTACTTAGATACTTTTTTTTTGTAAATACATACATATTATATATAGAAAACATCCAGACCCCAGACAAATATTTGTAAGTCATACAAACATTAGTCCCGCAGCGGGAATCGAACCCGCAACTTTCTGCGTCTCAGGCGGGCTTTCGCCCACTGCACCACAGAGGTCGTCAAGACAAGGTCGGAGTTTAGGCTGACGATAATGAAAAGGCCCTTTTTACATCATAACTCAACAAAAAATTATACAAATCGATAAAAAAACAAAGCTTCACCTATTCACAAAAATTTAACAAACCTGTAAATAATATATTAAACCTTAAAATTATAACTGTTGAAATATGAGCAAGGTTTTTAAATATGAAGTGAAAAAATGTATATATTTTATTGTCTATCATAACTTTACTATAGATTTACTATACTATAGATTTTACTTTACTATAGATTTATAAGGTGTTGCCCTGTTGATCAGTAGTCAGTTAATTTCTACCAAAGGCGGTTTGCTTTAGTGAATCCATTTGTATGGCTACCATGTCGAACATTAATTCAAAGGCATGTTGATCCAACCGACCTCACACTAGGTCAGAATGGGTATCTTTTTAATTAGCAAAAGAGGTCTCAGTCTATGTATCAAGTCTGCAACCATTGTTCCCCCACCGCTCCCAGCGAACAGTTACAGAAATAAAAATACTCAGCAGTTTTTTTAGCAAGGTTTTATACTCCGTTGGAAAGATGTATGGAGATTTTTTTCTAAAGAAACTTTTTTGTATACTGGCCTGTTGGTTGCGGCGATAAAAAGGTGCGGTTTTTTAGATGTTGGCTTGTTCGCGTCAAGTTTTGCAAATTTCATTTTTAGACACCAAGTTGGGTGTGTAATATAATTTATTCTGCACGGCAGCTCAAAAAGAGGTCTTAAAATAGTAGACTAAGTCTGGCTGAAGGAGAGCGATCACTTACCCTGATGAAGACTCTCGGAATGAGTCGAAACTTAGTCGGTGCCTTTACCGACAGTACGGTACGTGAAAAAACAATATAAATAATCAAATTCACGATAGTTTTTGGAACAAAACATTAGTAACTTATATTTTGGTTTATCTAAGTAGGTACATATTTGTATTTGAGTAAAAACTACTTAGCACAACTCCATTTCAGGTCCGTTTCATGCTAAACTCAAACTGTTTCATGCTACCTACAGTCACGGTAACAAATTCGTGACCTAAGTCGGTCAAAAACTCAAACTTTAATGTTGATTTAACTTTAATTGTGAATTAAGCGTTTTTTCAATACTTATCCGTGGTGCTACCCGTTCTAATACAAGTAAGTAGACAGATTAAACTTAACTTACAAAAAAAATCCTTTTGCAATGTTAATCGTTAAGTAAAAACATGCTATTCTATTTTATTGAAACTTTTTTGGCTCATTTATATACCTAAAACTTACATAGACGTCTACTTATGTATATGTAAGTACTTGTTATTTTTTGTTTAAAACTATTCTTACTCCATTTTTATGGATAATGGGGATCTGGATTTCCCCAAACTGTTTATTTTTCATAGTTTTTTTTTAAATATTTTTCATTCAACTCTGAAGATTCTGAACATTTAAAATCTACTTACTTTTAAGATAAAGTGTTAGGCTACCTATACAGGAAAACTACTAGATAGGTAAGTAGATTAATAAGCAAGTTGAGTTTTATTTAATATAGGAACATAAGTTACCTATTAAAAATTGTCTGTATACTTTTTTGAATATACACATTGAAATTCTAAGAAAAAAACTTCTGAATTTTACATAAATCAAGACCGTGACTGTACGTAGGGTACTAAGACCCATAAAAGCAATAAAATGTGGGCCTTAGCTATAAGCGTTATTTCCTAAAGACTACGGCATCAGCGTTACCGTTCGTCTGTTTCAACAAGACAATATAAATAACTAAATGCTAAATCCACGTTCGTACAGTCAGCACAACATGTGAACACTTAGCGTAATATATTGCTCGGTGCTAATGCGAGCTGTACACTGCCGGCCGCGATAATGTCTTATTGCGATTCGGAGAAAAATGTTGGTGATTGTTGGAAAGGAGTGAAATATAGCTTCGTACGTTTTTTTTCTTGCTTCTTTTAAGGCGTACGTGTTAAAAAAACACATTCACGGTTCTGTGCGAGTGATTTACTGATTTATTGAGCAAATGTAGAGTATAATTTTATGGAGCCTCATTTTTAACAAGAGCATCATATAATAAAAGTTATAAGTTTAAGCAAGGCAACCTAAACACGTAGCTTAATAATAATAATAGCCTTTATTAACAATCTTATAGCAACATTATTCTTATTTCTACTTATAGCTAGTTAAAAGAAATTTGTTTAGGTAATTATATATAATTCCACAGACCTCACAACGAAAGAAATAAAAAATAGAATAAGTATAGGATGGAAGAGATACTGGGCTCTAAAAGATGTCATGAAAACTCGGTCATACCAATTAGATGAAAAAAGAAAATATTTAATACATGCATTCTGCCAAGCATGACCTACGGATGTCAAACATGGAGTTGCAAAAAATATTAAATCACTAGAAGCTTGTCAACACAGAACACGTAGCTTAAACAGCAATAAATAAATAATAAAAAATGAACACCCAACAGACATATTATAAGTCCTACTAGGGACCCACACTAGGGTTCCCTGTGTCAGGGGTATCATGAACGACGTGTACCGTTTTACTATAACACTCAGTCCCCGAACAAATATCTAGAGAACATGCGAACATTTATCCCACACCTCTTGCGTCACAGCTAGCTACTCGCCTGCCATGCCGCCGAGGTCGTTAAAGTTTGACCGAAAAAAAAATTCTACTCTTATTATCATCAACGCAGATTATGTCACACTATCAACGTCGCAAATATAATTTGTCGCTGTCTTACAACCGCGCAATAATTCACTATTGCAACTAAATTGCAATATTCCGTGAGACGATATATCATCGTGAAAATACCCGTCGCTGACGTTACAGAAAACAATTCTCCTCACAACGTACTTTTACTCTCCTATTTTCAATGAGGATCTTACGAGGGAACGCGTATGTTGGGTAGTTCGTGTGGCCGGCAGTGTAAACATGAAATGTTACGCGTTTTAGCTAAAACGCCTTCTATGGCCATCTTGGGCCAGATTTGGGTCCGGGCCCCACATAACGCATCTCTAGGGCCCCAGTACTTTTATTTACCCCTCGCTTTGTGGAAATAATTTTGATTGTTTGTGGGCATTTTTTTTTGTTTAACTTTTCCCTCGTAAAATTCGAGTTTATTAATTTGCGCCTCGCGGGCTCCGTTGATAATGTAACGTACTTTATTAATTAAAACCTTTTTGCGACTTTGGTGCTAAAAACTTGACGAGAGGTTTTCACGCTCACCGAAGCATATACCTATGCAAAATGTTTTAAATTATCAAATTTCAGAGATAGAGATTAAGGTTATTTGCCTTTAACTAGTTTAAATTTTCTGGAAGAAAACTCTTTTTTTCTGAGGGGTAAGCGCGCCTTTGTACATGTTCTCTCATTTTGTTATACGTTAATGTGTTACTAAAAAGAGAAATCAAAGATGCTTTCAATAAATAAATTTCATCTATTGTGAGATCATATCGCATACCCAATCATTAAAAAAACGTTGAAGAAAAATAATTATAGAGAAGCAAGCTCACTGGGGCAGACTATCGGACCCTCCTACATGTTTATCCGGATCGCCCGATCTCTCGGGTCCTTGTTATTTCTTTTGTGAGATTGTTTACGCTTATGTGTAAATTTTGTTATTAGTAATCATTTACATTTTGAACCATAAAATGTTTGAAAATAGATTCTTTCACTTTATAACTAGGGGTAAATTTACACAAATTATTATAAAAAAAGTCCTAAAATAATCACTAATTACTCCAGAGCTAATCTCTAGAGTAAGCTCTGATATAAATTTATAAGCAACTTTTTCGCGAGTACTTTAATGGCAGCCAAGTCATCATTAAATTTGACTTGACCGATGAGAATGACATTTTGACAGACAAACTGACACTATCATAATCCGTCAAAGTAAGCATATATTGGCCTCGATTCTGTAGTACACTGACTAAACTAAATTTAAACTATCGCTCTCTTTTACTGATAGTGTACGCAAGAAAGAGATAGCTTCAATTTTAGTGCAGTCAAATTTGTCAGATTTAAGTTTTCCATACAATTTTAGTCATGATATCAAAACATGCTGTATATAAACACTAAGAAAAGCGGCACGCAAACTGATTTGACAGCAACACACGGCACTAAAATTGTAGCTATCTCTTTCTTGCTTGCACTACCAGTAAAAGAGAGCGACAAATTAAATTTAGTTTGGTCAGTGTATTACAGAATTGAGGCAAATATTAAAGAGCTTAGATTATTCATATTGTAAAAACGGGAATTTTCACGTACTGCACTATCGGTGTAGGTACCGACTAAGTTTCGACTCATTCCGAGAGCCTTCATCAGGGTGAGTGGTTGCGACTTTCTCCTTCCGCGTCGCGCCGTGCACTACGTGCGACGCGTGAAAATTCCCGTTTTTACAATATGAATAGTCAAGTTCACGATAGTTTTTGGAGCTTAGATTATTTATTTTGTTAATTTTTCATCAACCCTAGGGTTGTAATCATAATTGTTACTCTAGAGTAACAATTATGTTACTAGAGTGTAATCATAATTGTTACTCTAGAGTAACAATTATGTTACTAGAGTGTAATCATAATTGTTACTCTAGAGTAACAATTATGATTACTCTAGAGTAACAATTATGTTACTAGAGTGTAATCATAATTGTTACTCTAGAGTAACAATTATGATTACTCTAGAGTAACAATTATGTTACTAGAGTGTAATCATAATTGTTACTCTAGAGTAACAATTATGATTACTCTAGAGTATTGTTACTCTAGAGTAACAATTATGATTACTCTAGAGTAACAATTATGATTACGTTTGCGGTGAAAAAATAAATAAATTTATGCGATGACAAAAATCTATCTATACTAGCCACTGTCCACGGCTTCACCTACATGGAACCCGAATAAGAAGTAGCCTATATGTTATTTTAGGTTACGAACTAATCGGTCCTACTTGTTATTAGTAATAGGTATGATACCTACTTCTTATTTTGGCAATGTCATTACACATCCTTCTTGGAAATCAGCCTAGTCTGCGCTTTTAATATAGTAAGTACCATTTTTTGACGGTTTGAACCACCTGTTTTTAGAACTTCCTCACTGGATCTTTTGCTTTGGTCTTCTTCCTTATTAGGTACGTTCTTTATATATTTATAATGTGGCAAACAAGTATACCACCCACGTGTTGGTAAGCGGAAACCGTCACTCGGGCATTTTCGACCCTGAGATATAACAGGTGAAAAGGCTCACGTTGCTTTTAATTTCACGTTGATTTTAATTTCTTAAAAGCGGAACACAGCACTGCGAGCATTACTGCTTGGTGGCAGAAATAGGTAATGCGGTGGTACTTCCTCAGACGAGCTCTTTTACAAGTAGCTCTTTTACTTCTAAATTCTACTAATATAATAAATGCGAAAGTCTGTGTGTGTGTGTGTGTGAATGTTTGTTACCACGTATCTCCGTAACTACTAAACCGGTTTTGATGAAATTTGGAATGTAGATAGTTTAGGTTCTGGTAATCTTATTTTCGAAAATCAACCCCTAAGGTGGTTAAACAGGGTGGAAAAATTTGTATGGAAAAAAATATTCCTTGGTTTTATTCACTCAAAACTCGGTACACATAAACTTTAAAATAAATAATGAAACACGTATTTTTTTACTTTTTTCAAAACTACCCTTTGTGGGTGTGCAATTGAGTTCTAAACTTTGTATAAATTGTAATCCTTGGTTCGATTCATTCAAAAGTTGGTGGACATAGTTTGAAGCCTGGAGACGGTCATATGCTACTTTTATTAACATACCACGTGGGCGAAGCCGCGGGCAACAACTAGTATGTAGTATTTTTGATCTAGCTAGGCCTTCAGTTTGTGGCCTATGTAACTCTCCAGTCCTTTTTTTACACGTATTCCGTTAAAAACCAATCGCAACCCTTTCGTCCGGTTGTCGTTTGCCGATTATGAGCAATATATTTACAGGGTCCCTTGCAAACATACTCGTGTGGACATAGAGTAAACACGGTTTTATGACGTGCTTCAAATGTCACCGGTGTGCACCCGGCCGTATATTTGGGTACTTGACGTTTCATGGCATGTTTGCCGGTTACTTGACAAGTTTTTATTGAACTTTTGAATATAAGTCAAAGATATTGGGGTTTCTTTTTTGCGTTGGTTTCACTTTTTGCATAAAATTACCTTGATTATTATTAAAAAAGACATCAAATAAATTTTCGGTTTAAGACAAGGTCGAACTCAGATTTGAAATACATTTTTAGATCTTATGTCGTAGTATAATAGAGTCAAATCAGTTTGTTACATTATTAAATGTTATAAAGAAGCTGATTTGAATGGCTGCGCATAAAAATGCAGGGTTTATTGAGAGTATCTTTCGATTTCATATATTGGAAAACTCAATTTAAAAATGAATCCACCAATAATTATATATTGTAGTATAGCTAACTAATAGATAGTTTTAAAACCATTGTTATTACCATCTTATGATTGTCTGGAAGAAATCACTTTTAGCGATAAGACCGCCCATTGTGCATTTCTTTCGTTTTTTGATGTGTTATTATGTCAAAGTTAAAGTCAATAGGTTTTTGTTCATGAAATCACAAGGATCAGATAGAAACTTCAACCTAAAAACAAATGAATTTAAAATTTTAAAGTGAATTTACGCCGATTCCTCGTATGTATATGTTTTATAAAATGATGTTACATACAATAAACAGTTTATCTATCTACCTATGTTACTTTCACTGCGCCTTTGTGCCACCCAAAGCCCACCTGAAACGCAGAAGATTGCGGGTTTGATTTCCGCCGCGGGACAAATGTTTGCAAATCAGCAAATATTTGTCTCGGGTCTTAGTGGTTTCTATATATAATATTTATATATAAAAATATATATATATATATAAGTAGCAATATCAGTCATGTAGTTCCCATAACACAACCTCTGCTAGATGTGTGATGATGCTGTGTGAAAATGTCCACCATATTTTTTTGTTCACTGAGGACCTATTAGGCGTAACTGCTCATGCGTTCAGTTTTCAGAAGTCTCACATGGATATGGAGTAGTATTGCACTCAGTGTAAGTATAACTAAAAGGAAGGTAACTACTATATAACTATAATATAGGTATATGCTGCATGCTTGACAAAACAACATGATCTCAATCTAAAAGCAACCGTTCTCCCTTATATTTTCCAATAAGAACGCGTTCACTCAAGCGTACCGTCCAACAGTGGATGCTTCGATGAATCCGTGAAGCGACACACCTGCTCAGTGCGTCTCCACCTTTATCATAAATCGACGGCATGCAAAAATACGCCCTTTTCACACTGAATTACAGATGATTTCCAATCGTGTCTGTGTTCGCGATTGATTAGGCAATTCGAATCGAAAACAGAATCCGGTTACGTTCGGGAAAATGAGGATGCAAGATATAAGTTGTCTGATAGTGAAAAGGAAATGCGAGTATAGACGAGAAAGATTATTTTTTAAGAATGATTTTATTTAATTCAACATCTAGCTTGAGCTAGGTTAGGTTGCAAAATTATCCTAAGCCGAAAGCCTAGTGTCCGTCAACCAAATTTTACAACATTAGTATACTAAATTATTATTATCGGAAATTTAAAAAGTCAAATGGTAACAGAAAATTTTACCATTTATTACCAAAAACAACATTTAAATCGGATAAGCTGTTATCCGATTAAATGTAAAATACACAGTAGATTTTTTTTGTTATGTTGGGTTATGAACAACAAAAATGAGTCTGTTTGCTAATTTGCTCGATACGAAGAGTTGAAGATCTTTTTTTTTTCACTTTTTGACAAGTGATCATCTATACTTGAAACTTACAATGCCCCTCTAAAGTAGCTTATATTCTGATATTATTTGACTATGCGCCTATGCAGCAAATAGGATAATATGATGTGACATGAACATAATTTACATATCTTAGTTTTAGTATGTATATTGGCCTCGATTCTGTAGTTCACTAACTAAACTAAATCAAACTGTCACTCTTTTTTACTGATAGTGCAAGCAAGAAAGAGATTAGTGCTGTCAAATTAGTCAGATTTAAGTTTTCCATACAAATTTAGTCGTAATTTCAAAACATGCTGACTATAAACACAAAGAAAAGTGGCACTTTAACTGATTTTATAGCACTAAAATTGTAGCTATCTCTTTCTTGATTCCACTATCAGTAAAAGAGAGCGACAGTTTAAATTAAGTTTAGTTAGTGAACTACAGAATCGAGGCCATTGTGATCTGACATAAACATAATTAATTTTAATTTTAGTGTATGTTGATTGTGACTGGACATGAACATAATTTATTAACTTTATTTTAGTTTTAATTCGTTATTATAATTTGTCAATACCTTGATACAATAGTATAATCATTTGGAATTATATTTTATTTAATTGCATAATTACATAGAATGTATGATTATATGATGAGTTGATATGATGAATTACATGAATTTTATTTAAGCCTAACACTTCCTACATTATTGTGCTTGTCTTTTTTAATAGCTTGTAACTGACCAGATTTATTATGTATATATTTGACCTGATTTATTATACCTATAGACTTATATTAAGCAATTTGATAAAACTAAGTGCACTACGTAGTTCTTATAGTTCATAAAATTAAATGAGCATGAGATATATTTCGGGAGAAAAAAGTGACAGACAATAAACAGCGTGGTCAGAAGATACACAGGACCTTTCTTGAAAGAATTCACCCCGGTATAGCTGCAGGGGTTCAACACTGACTAAAAAATAATAGAACAAAGTATTATACAGAGTCTATATAATACTTTGTTTAATTATTTATAAATAATAAAATATTGAAGCTCTTTAAAATAAGTTTATATCATTATTTTGCAGCGAAGCGTTTATATCATTATATAGCAGACCGCGAGCACCGCGGCATAATGAATACAAAATTAAATGTTAATTTAATTGTGGTCTCTGAACGCACTGCAAGAACTACCCACGTCCATATAAAATCCGTTTTAATTGTTTTTTTGATTTGGCCTTATTGAAATTCGTGCACAGCGCAAACCATAGATAATACAACTATAACATGCAAAATCTCACTCGCAAAAATTAAATGTTTCTTTTGGTAGAATTTATTATGGATAAGTTTGGGTAACGTTTTGCTGAAGCAATATGTTATACACACTTTTATATAAATACAATATTTTATATTCATATATATGTCTAAAGAGCAAAAGAAAGCAAAATAATATTTTTGGTCGTTTCTAACACGCTTATAGCTTCACTCGTAACTAACAAACAAACAAACAATGTACTCAAATCTTGGAAGTCAATTTTAACCCACTTCTGATTGTCGAATCGAAATGAATCTCGGATGACAATAGTATAATTTGGTATCTTGGAGCTGATCTGATGATGGAGCCAGTTACCAGTAAACCCCCTCTAGTTTGGACTCATATGGGTCGTTTTGAAAAGCATGTTATTGAGTTTTTTTATATGAACAATATATATTTAAAAATAAAATTATCTCTGCTCTGTATATAAGGGAAATAGACAGTTTTTTAAGCACCTTCATCACTGTACAAAATATAGCAAGAAGCAATAGATATTAACTGACAAACACAGATACCATCCACTTTATTATCTTCTAAGACAAATCGTGCTTGTTTTTTTTTTTCGAAATATGATGTCGATTTGCGAGACATATATAAAGTTATCTTTTACCGGCTGATTTATAAGGCAAAGTCATAACTCGATATCTCCATTACAATATTTTTCAAAGCGCACCATTGCCCAGTACATGCAAAACATTTGGATCGTGTAATAACACGTAAACCCCAAAACGTTTCGAAAATCGTAAATCGACCGGCTAACGTTTTACTTTCGACAATAATATTAAAATTTATCGCTGAAACATAAACCCGGGGCTAACGTTAATAATCTTTTAGTAACGGCTTAAGTTATCAACTGAGCGGGATACGGGATTGAGAATTAATAGTGGAAAATTATTTTAAAGGTCGAGAGAGTGCGTAATTCTGCTTTTTCTGTTTCTCGTTTTATCAAAGTCTTTAGTTTGATTAGTTTTTTTTTCAAACTGTGACGTAAGGAGCCCGTGAAAGGCTTTGCAAGGAGGTTTGTTACTATTTATCTCTGAAACGGCTTATTGAAACAATTTGTATGTCTCCAAGGAGGTTTGAGGAAAGGTTTAATTGCCACTTAAATCTAGGGGCTGCTATATTAGACGACCGCTTTATTAGAATACGTCGGGGTATTAAAATTTTCCTTGCAAAAATTATCGGAACATAAGTGGTATCGAGTTCATTCTAATAACCTTGGACCATTTGTTTTCAAGTAAAAAAAGTAATATGCTTGCCTAAAAATATGAATATATGCTTATAGTGTGATAGTGGTCATGTTTAAAAAAGACTTTACATAGTTTATTTGGTACTAGCTGTGGGGCAAATGTTTACATCTTCTGCAGATATTTGTTCCGCATCTGGGTGCTGTGGTACCACGGTACCCGTAGATCTTGATACACATGATACAGGGAATCATAGTCAGGACTGTGTACGTATCGTTTAGATATATTTATTTTTGACAACCTCTGTGGCGCAGTGGGCGAAGTTCCGCCTGAGATGCAGAACATTTCGGGTTCAATTCCCGCCACGGGACAAATGTTTGTAACTGCAAATATTTGTCTCAGGTCTGGGTGTTTTCTAATTATATTATGTATGTATTTACAAAAAAAAATATAAGTAGTATATCAGTCATGTAGTTCCCATAATACAAGCTCTGCTTAGTTTGGGGCTAGATGATGCTGTGTGAAAATGTCCAGCATTATTTATTTTATTTTTTATAATATTTATACTCTGATTTCGCTGTTCACGCACATCAGGATACCAATTCTCCAAAACTGTTATTTGGTATTCTACATTTTTGTGTTACGTACGCCATTGTTTTAATTTACTTTATGAATGTAAATCACTTTCCGGGCAATTTCGCTTTTCGAATATTCGGAGACTAAATATTTGGGAAAATAGAGTTTCGACAAATATTGAACAAAAGGGCGTGATCACCGTAAAGACTGATTTAGATTTTCGTTGAAGTTTCAACTTTTATATTTACATCTACGTCGAATTTGTATATTGAGTAAATATACAAATTCGACGTAGAATGATGTGAATGAACATTAAGTAAAAAATGTTCATTCACATCATTTTACGTCGAATTTGGTTTTTAAGGTTTCTAGAACTACATCAAACACAGAAAAAAAACGATCTATATAATATTAAAATAGGAAAAAAAAGACTGTTCTCTAGCTGTAGCGATAGGACAGGTAGAACTGGTACTGGTGGTAGAACAGGTAGAAAAAAATATTTATTTAAAAAAATTTATATCGACCGGCAATGTAAAATATCATATTTTGTAACAAAACCATCATTCACAATCTATGAATAAGAATCCTGGCTCCATCATCAGACTCTCGTTACCAAGCCCAATTTATTGGACTCATCAAAATGAATCATATGAGCCTAAACTCGAGGGGTTTATAAGTATCAACTAAAGAGTTCCACTATCCACTTCCCAGCTCCATCATCAGATCAGCTTCAAGATACCAAACTATAGTATTGTCATCCGTATTACTTATACAAAGTTTTATTTCAATATGACAATTAGAAGTAGATTAAAATTGACTTAAATTTTTTTGCTCTTTATTTAGTTGCAAGTGAAGCTTAATATAAGCTTAACATGCTTATATTAAGCATGTTAATAATGATACCAAACCACGACAATTTCAATTGACGTCTGTCGTTCTGATTGTCAGCTGTCAAACGACGTTCCATGCATACCCACAAGTGCTATACATGGCTTCAGCGTTATTGAATTCCCAATGTGTAATATATAGCAATAGTATTTCTACCAAATCACATACAATTTTTATTACGTAGTTGTACAACCGAATATAGTAACCAGAAAAGTTTTATCGAGTAAAATGAACTTTATTACTGGGATGAAAGGTTTGGTTTTGGTCGGGCGTGTTCGATAGTTGATCCGAGCGAAGTTGTCAGCATGATTTAGTGATGGCAGGGTAGATGAAAAATAGTTTGCAACAGGCTACAAATCATCGGCGCGCCTAACCAACGGACGTAAAGTAATTTAGTACTTATCTATGTTTATCCACGATTGATTTAGATCACTGTTTCTCAAAGTGAGCGTTAACGCCCCCTTGTGGGCGCTGGAGGCCTTCAGGGGGAGTACAAGGCTCTAGAAGATATTGGGGGTAATGCGGTCTAGAGGGGGTCCCCCCAAAGTTTTTAAACATAAGTTTTAAAAACTTTGGGGGGCCTAAGATTTTTTTTATGCTTAAAGTGGGCGGTGGGAAAATAAGTTTGAGAACCTGTGATTTAGATGGTACTTGTATTTCTATCGATTTATGGAAATTACATCTGATGATGAAGGGACTAGATTAGTGTGAAAATATCTCAATAAATAAATAATGCCGGTCCTTTTCACACAACATCATCTAGCCCCAAATTAAGCAAAGCTTGTGTTATGGGAACTACATGACTGATATACTAATTAAAAACATATTTATTTGTAAATACTTACATATTATACAAAAAAACACCCAGACCCGAGA
Source organism: Perizoma flavofasciatum (assembly GCA_958496245.1). Taxonomy (NCBI): domain Eukaryota; kingdom Metazoa; phylum Arthropoda; class Insecta; order Lepidoptera; family Geometridae; genus Perizoma; species Perizoma flavofasciatum. The sequence continues at coordinate 1,107,696 of OY292425.1, read as the reverse complement.
CAGATATTTGCAGATCATACAAAAATTGGTCCCGCGGCGGGAATCGAACCCGCAACCTTCTTCGTATCAGGCGGGCTTTCGACCATTGTGCCACAGAGATCGTCAAAGTTAAACAAGTTTTTCGGGGCGTTTACATTTTCTGTACTGTATTATATCTTTATTGCTCATCAAAGAAAAATACAAAAACATTGTAGATAATACAATAAACCTACAAGGTACAATGGGCGATCTCTAACAGACGACTTTTAGATAGACAGTTTAGGTAGTCAATTGGCTTGTCCAAAAACTGCGGCTGTAATAAAGAGGAAGTTTCCTGAGATGATAGAAGCTTGATCAATAAGAAGCTGAGTTAGATGCAGCACAAAGACCGTTAATTGGAAGGCTGTCGGGGGCAGCTGAATCAGCGGTCGGGGACCTTATAATAATATCAGACGCGCAGTTTCACCCGTACGTTTGTAAATGTCATTTTGAGGACATTATTTCCTATTAATTAAAGTGAGAATAATAATAATGCTGGACATTTTCACACAGCGTCAGCGTCATCTATTTAGTAAGCAAAGCTTGTGTTATGGGAATTACATGACTGATATACTACTTTTTTTTTGTAAATACATAAATATTATATAAAAAAAAACAAATCCTAATAAAAAATATATAAATAATTCGAAAAATCTAATACACTTTTATAGGAAGTCGGATTTTTACATGGAATATTTAAAAAAACGCTCACGCTGTAATCCCCAGTAAAGAGATCCTCAGATCTATACTCAGTACGCAGATTTGTGAGGATGTCAATTAGGGGAGTAGACAAGGACACGCACAAATATCATAGAATAGAAAAGCTTTACTGTCATAGGTGAAACTTGTAAGAAAGCGTAAAAAATATACCTACCTAAATTACGTGAACAGGCCTATGACTTTGCCGCAGTAGGTAAGGAGCGCCTATACTTTCGTTTTACTAAAGGAGGATTAGGTTATGAGGTTAGGATTTGGGTGTTTTGTATAATATTTATGTATTTACATGGTTGTACCTACTATACATTTATGTTTGTATATTTTATTGACTTGTGAAAATACATGGTTACTTAGCTTAATTGGAATTCCTTATAAATAACGTATTTTCTGAAAAAAATAGGTATGAGGAAAATAGGAAAAATAAATTAACAGGCAAATTGTGTGGAAATTCTCTAAATAATGATGATCAGTAATTTTTTTTTCGTATTTATAGTATGAAGATTTTTCGACGATTTCAGAAACGAAAAATATAGTTCTTTATCTCATCATCGTGGTGTCCAAAGTCTTTGTTATACGGATTGTTCTGAAGTTTGCATCTAAGATAAAGCCTCGTCCACACATCACGCGGGTGGGTGACGGCTAATGCCGTCAATTACACGAACTAACAGAGCGAGTTGGAAATGTCCGTGCTTCATTACACAACCGCTCGCTGCGTCCTCGAGCGTAATGTCCTAGAAAATGATGCTCCGTGACAATCTTTGACGTTTGTTTACGCGTCAAATTTACGTTCTGAGGCTTGATTTTTGATGGGTTAATTTATTCTCCAGCAAATCCAGTGAACGCTTAAGTTCGTTTAGCGTGAGACGTGTTTAAAAAATGGGTCTTAGAAAGTGTTGGAAATAATAATTGGGAATACAAACGTTTTATTGTATTTGCACAGATTAAATAGTTGAATTAGATTATTTTTAGGGAGATATTATCCATGTTCTAATTTTCGAATTTCTCGCTCTTTTCCGACCCTTCGTTCTACTCCGATTACAGATTATTTTTTTCCGTTTTTCTAAAGTAATTGTTTCATTAAATATCTACGCCGAATTTCCTTCAAAAGTACACCATTTTTTTTCGCGTTTTATGATAAATGCTGTTTATCTGTTAACTGCGTTCAACCATATTTCACGTATCTTCACATAAGTTAATTCATATAGGAATTCTGTAACTGGGAGGACGTTAGATTCAATGCATTAGCGGACTTAATGCTCATCTCCATAATCCTGAAGGTTGTCTGGAAGAGATCTTTTCTAAGCAATAACACCGCCCATTGTACTTTAAGTTTTGTACTTTTGTTAAGTTGGATTTATTTTTCTTTTGGTGTACAACTACGTGATTAATACTTACAAAACTATCAATAAAACCAAATGTATTTTATTATCCATTTTAGTATTGTTGCAGATGAAAAATACTTCATTTCAAACCCAAGAAAGAATAAGGCACAAAATACACTGAAATTCACTCAAGCAATACAATAGAAGTAAAAATATTCCTCAATTCCGGAAAGCCATATCTTTAATTAAAAACCTCGAAAAGAGATTACTCGGGCACATTTTATGCACACTATTTGCATTTCCATTTGTACCGGTTTTCAATCAAAAAAGAAAAAAATAATATCTGTGCCCCTATTCACAAACACTTGGTCGCTTTTCAAGTATATTCTGATAGTTTCAGATTTTGGTTTGTCAGCACTTTTTTGGAAACAAAATTGTCTTGACATCGATGTCCATTCTGTCCGTATGTATGCTACTTGCATAACGCAGGCAAGTGCCAAAAGTAGTGTTTTACGTGCCTCTGACTACCTACTATTTCGTATCCTCAAAGATCTATGCACTGCGTATGTCCATCATGACAAATAAAGTCGTGAGCGTGTTTGTTTTTGTTTTTTGTCCATTGTCCTTATGTTTCTAAGGTATTGGAATTGACTTAACATTTAAAAGAGTAGAGCGTGTTATTTCATTAAAAAATAAATGTACATTTCTTGTATTCTTTTGTTGTTTGCGAGATATTGTCACTTGATTTTTCTCAAACAGTTTCGAAGTGCTACAAGGCAAAGTCAAAGTCAAAATACATTTATTCATTAAAATCACAAGTACCACTTTGAAACGTCGGTTTGTCTATTGCCTGTTCTTCCGCGACCAAGGCAGGAAAGAAAGGCAAGAAAATAAGGCTGGTTTTTCTTTTCAATTATCCTTTTACAAAACAATAAGTACCTACTTACATTTTTTATCGAGTAGGAGCATTTTCAATCCCAAGAGTTTTTGTCATCTAAATAATCAGATATTTTATAGTACGCTTTTTAATTTACTGTAAATCTTTGTATAATCCTTTTGGCAAATATTTGCGGATCATTGAAAGATACCCGTGTTCTATGTATAATGTGTATGGATTTACGAAAAAAATATGTACCTCTATATAAGTAGTTTATTAGTCATGTAGTTCCCACAATACAAGCTCTGCTTAGTTTTGGGCTAGATTATGCTGTGAGAAACTGTCCACCATCATTTATTTATTTATTTAATCTATTTTTGTACCTTGTAAGTCTCCCATAAATCTGTCGAAACGTTTGTGAACAAGGCCGCAGAAAGGAACGTCCAGAAGACAGTCAATTCCAATCTGCCATCGGATACGGATAAGGTCGTTGCTCATTTCTCTCAACAATGGTTATAGTAAAACGATCCGCGGGGCCTTTTGTCGAGCTTAAAATAGTTTTTGCTTGTCGTTTATGTTTGTAAAACCTACAGTATAAAAAATATATGCATATAAGTAGTATATCAGCCATATAGTTCCCATAATACAAGCTTTGCTTACTTTGGTGCTAGATGATGATGTGTGAAAATATCTAGCATTTTTTATTGTATATACATACATATTATACATACGAGTAGAACTCTCGTATATCTTGAAACAGTACGGCGAAGAAACATAGATACTCTCATCATACTGACAGTACAATCAACATGTTAAGCTATACGAAAGTTTAAAAGTAGGGTCTAATGGAAAAGTTGAAAAGGTTTACTTTTAACAATGCATAGAAATATGAATCTGGACGGATATATGTATATGTATGTATTCATCTTATATCATGTTTTTGACGACCTCTGCACCACGCAGTGGGCGAAGGCCCGCCTGACATGTAGAAGGTTGCGAGCTCGATTCCCGCCGTAGGACAAATGTTCTGCAAATATTTGTCTCGGGTCTGGGTGTTTTCTGTGTAATATGTATGTATTGACAGAAAAAAAGTACACAAGTAATATATCAGTCATGTAGTTCCCAAAATACAAGCTCTGCTTAGTTTGGGGCTAGATCATGCTGTGTGAAAAATGTCCAGCATTATTTATTATATTTTATCTATACTAATATTATAAAGAGTAAATATTTTTTGTTTGTTTGTTTGTATCGAATAGGCTCCGAAACTACTGGACCGATTTTAACCATTTTTTCACCAAATGAAAGTTAAATTATCAGGAAGTAGCATAAGCTATAATTTATTTTCAAAAAATAGAGATCTTTAAGAAATTTGCAATAATATAACCCAAAGTAGCAAAATTTTGCCTATATAATTCATTATTTGGCATGCGCTGAGAAAACTATTGATGATACATAAAAATGATATACTGCATGATTAAGCTACTCATTATTACCTACAAAAAAGTCCTCGAGGGAATTTATCTAACTGTCATAGTTAAGTCACAATAGCAGCTTTTGTGTTCTAAAATTTAATTAAATCGCGGGTAGAAACAAAAGTTGATTACATTCGTATCGTAGTATTAATTCTTATTCAAATAAATAGTTTTATCTACATGTAGCAGTAAAATATTTTTTAATTCATTCGAACCGGACATTTAAATTCGAGTATAAAATCTAAATATACGCGGTTGGAACCGCGGGGTGCAGCTAGTCGTTAATAAATCGGCCACTTTAAAGTTTACAGTTTTATAAAACAACGATACTTTATTTAAGAGAGCTCTAAAGCATAATTTATCTGATATATCATGATCTTGGTAAGAGATTCATAAGGTAAGTGCTCTTAGAATTTACTAACTCAACGCTGATTTACGGTGATGTGGGATTAAACATAAGGTGCTTTTACAGTATAGAGAATTATTCAGTTGCCATTTTGTGCTCCTTATGATAATATTTCTTCTGATTTCTTCTTTATTGTATTTAACTTTATATTTCCTCTCCTCTAGTAGCACGTTACTTAGGTCACAGATTATCTATTTAAAATTAGGAGGATCAATTTAAAGCGTGAAATTGCCTGTTCCTCAGCGAGCAATCCAGGAAAGAAAGGCAAGAAACAAGGCTGGTTATTCATAAAATAACACACTTATTTTTGTTACAAAGATTAATGTGTTATTGTAAGTCACGTACTATACAAGTTCCTTTCGTTTAAATCGGTTTAGCCGTTTCGAAGTTATTGATACAAAATATTAGTGGAAAAAAATAAATATAATCAGATATTTTTACCTCGGACCCTTACAAAAGTAAACTGTTTATCCAATTCTAGTTTGCAACACGTTTTGTAACACGTGCGGGTTCGAATTCACGTCCGTCAGTTTAGATGTCAGGTTACAACCCGCTAATCCGACTTGGCTTAAACCTGGCGCAAACATGGTCACAACACGAGTGTTTTCGGAGTTCCAAGTCTAAGAGGGCGCTCCTAGGGGAAATGCTTTGAATCCCTCCCCTCTTCCCTCTAGCTTAATTACACCCCTTACGTGATCGGGGCAAAGCCCTGCCGTAATTATTTCCTTTACGTATTTTCCCGTAGAAAAAGAGGATTGAATGGGATTCAATCATAGTGGTTGAATGACCACAATCGAAGGATGGTATTATTGAAAATTAATATCGTGAGGGATGATTTTTACACGCAACGTTAGTAGACCGTAAATATATGCGTTTGATAGAAGAGTTTGTTTTTATGTTTGTTTGTCTGTCCATATATCCCTAAAATGCTCATTGGATTATAATGCGGTTTATTTACTAGTATAAATTAGGTTTATAAATTATGATTTTGAAATTTGACTTCTAATGTTTTACTAATAACTATAGTATGTTACTAGTATAAATTGATACATTGATTGATTGATTGATTGATTGATTAATTGATTATTCACGATAGGGCTGGTCCACCAGTTCAAAGTCGCTCAGCGAGCTATGGAAAGAGCTATGCTCGGTGTCTCTCTGAAAGATAGGATTCGTAACGAATGCATCCATCAGACAACCAAAGTTATCGATATAGCTCAACGAATTAGCAAGCTGAAGTGACAGTGGGCCGGTCATATCTCGCGAAGAACCGATAACCGCTGGGGTAAACGTGTTCTTGAGTGGAGACCGCGACTCGGCAAACGTAGTGTAGGACGCCCTCCGATCAGGTGGGATGACGATCTGCGAAAGACTGCAGGCAGATGCTGGATGCGGCAAGCCGAAGACAGGGCGCTATGGCGCTCATTAGGGGACACCTATGTCCAGCAGTGGACTAATATAGGCTGATGATGATGATGATGATGAGTATAAATTGTATAAATTTCTACTTTTTATCGACTGTGTTGTTTATTTGTTCAAACCAAACAGACTTGGCAGTCATTTTCTGACTGCCATTAAAAAATGCAAATATTCTCACTAATAATAATAAAATTGAATGTTTCAATGTTTACATGTTTGGATCTTCGAAACGGCTGAACTGATTTGCATGAAAATTGTAAGATTATACATGTTTGTGACTTAAAATGAATGAATAAAAATACTTTATTGTACACCATAAGAAAAATAAATAGAACACAAACTTTAAGTAGAATGGGTGGTTTTATAATTTAGCGATCTTCCAGACAACCTTTGGATGGAGAGTTTTTAGAATAGCTTTTTTTCTGGGCACAGCGTGGGCGAAGCCGTGGGCAGAGCCTAGTAATAAATAAATACTTTCTCACTCAAAATCATCACACCATCCTATAATATGAGTATGAGTATGTTCACCGTAGATTTTCAATCAATGCAGTTAAGATTCTCTCCGCAAATATCAATTCAGCGAAGAGTCCTCGCTGAGAAATCCTGATCCAGGGATGTTAAGATAACACCCGACTACAGGGGTGAATGCCCCGGCGTTATCGTAGCACTTGTGGAATACACAATAGTTACTATGGCTGCCGTAGCACCCGTAACCAAGAATAATCCATTGACATGGTGAATTCAATAGTTTTTACGCATTTTATAGATTGTTCGTAGTTCGTAGAACAGTAACTACAATTTTCGTAGCATTTGTGACGTAGTAACTGCTACGCGGACAGCGTAGCAGTTACTACGAATGTCGTAGCACTCGTGTAGCATTCTCTAGTTAGCATGACAGGTGATGTGTGCCGCGTGCGTTAGCGCGGACATTTATATCTCCAAGATTAATTTAAATGCAGAGTATTATACGTAATATATTATTATATAAATAATACTGTTTTTTTCACACAGCATCATCTAGCCACTAACTAAGTAGAGCTTGTATTATGGGAACTACAAGACTGATATGCTACTTATATACTTTTTTTGTAAATATACTCATATTATACATAGAAAACACAGTGACTTTTTGACTAACGCTGAAACTTAAAAAAAAAACACATTGAAAGATTAAGTTTATTCCATATCAAAATCAACCTACGCCCATTAGTATTTGTACGCCTAAAACGTAGTTGCTCTTGCGAAATATATATATAACATTACAGGTATTTAAGAAAATCTAGAGCAGATCCTCAAACACTCAGTATTCTCACACGGGCCGGCTTAGTTGCACGTGGCCAAAGCAATTTCGACACGAATCTACCACCTTTTGCATGGAAGTCGGATTTGAGAGCTAGCGCTTGCAAATTCCAGAGCTGAGACTGTTCTAGGAAATTATCAACATATGCACGCTGCGTGATATAAGACAATATTAAATAACTGAAACTAACCACACACTAAAAAAAAACCACGCTCCTACATGTGAATATCCTCCGTGAGGTTACTACATCAAAGTCAAAGTCAAAGTCAAAGTCAAAGTCAATTGGTGTTTATCCATTAAAATAACAAAAATCAAGTGTTTTTAAAATTTTAAAGTTATTTTACGATGATCTTTCTAAGAATTTTTTCAAGACAAAAATTTGCGAAGACTTTCTTTTTTATTTTGGAAGCTTCAGGTAGAATGTGTACTTGGATATCAGTGGTACATCCGAAACAAATATATTTGGTACAAGCAAATATCTAAAAATATTTGCGTAAGATGAAAAACAAAAGAGCCTATGAAAATATAATTATCATAAAACCACATACAATGCACAGCTGTGCCGATGGATGTTTTACAAACTTTAGTTTTTGTGTCTGCGACGTAAAGAACCGAAAAAATATACGAGAAGTATTTCATGTGTTTACCATAAGAGGTTGCATGTTTGTGATTCGTATGATTTCAAAGATGCTTCTTACTTATTTTTTATCGCAGCAAATCACTTGGGTATAGCAATAGATGATAGAAAAAACGTATGAGCTTTAAAATTTTGCTAAAAATAATTTTCTATACGAAAAATGCCCTGTTCGTAATCTAGTTTCACTTCTATATATTTGTATACATCAGTCACGTGGCGCATAAGGAAGTTATGGGTATAATAACTCAGGTACTTACCCGGGCACGTGACCTCGTCCCTTGCTGGTAGTCGTAGCCCCGGCCCTGTTGACAAAACACTATGTTAGAACAATTCCACGGGACTGGTTGAGATCGTTTAGATGTTGAGATTTGCTGGCTCAAATAGATTGTTTGAATTTTTTTAGGTCACGTAGTTGGCCAGATTTATTCCAATTTCGAATAGGATCATCATAGGCGCGTCCACACTTTGACCATTTCATCTTTAACTTGCTTGGCGCACGCCAGTTAACTTGATCTTCTTATTAATTAGTTAAATAAATGACCCGCATTAGCGTGTGCTAGAAGCGTACGCTCTTGTTCAAACCGTTTTAGGCATGGAATTAGGAAGAGGCAGGTTAAAGAATTTTATTTTTAGTTGTAATACAAAAAATATAGATGAAACAGCTAGCCACCTAAATACCGTTACAAACGATCTATAGATAGCTAAACTGATCCAGATCGCTATCACAACAGTTGTAAGTAGATGTCGCAATTTTACAATTTGTCAGCACCTTATAGAAATAAGTTTTGCATATTTTCATATTTTATTAATTGTACATGAAGTACATAATATAATAACACTTCACAATAGTAGAAGTTGAATGGACACGTTTTGGAAATTATGTTACGACAGTGGGACAGCGTAGGACTGGATGAAGCTAAAGATGATTATGAATAGTACGTGTTAGTGACTCAATTGTGTCCATTGATAAAGTAAAACCTTTTTAGATATTTATGTTTTGTGTATGATTTAGAGATTTACGAGTAGTTTTTTATGCAAATAACCGGCTGTCAAGATGAAAATGGGAAGTTAAAAGTTGTGTAATTTTCGTACTGACGAAGAAAGAATGTGCCCACGTATACTTAACACATTCGAGGTTTTTGTGTCTGACAGAACCGTGAGTAGTTAATTTTTTTATACAACAAAAGTGGGAAACGAGCTAAAGGTCCATTTTAGAATATTATTACGACTATACCACGTACTTTACTATCCTCCTGCTGACGTTTCGTTGACCGTTTAGAGGTCCTTCCTCATGAGCACCGTCTTCCACCAAACTCGACGGTTGTGAGACGGGAAATGTCAGCAGGAGAATAGTAAAGGACGTGGTATAATCGTAATAATATTCTAAAATATAATTTTAGTTCCGTCCGTTGTTTGATGTTAATGAATTCCTGTAATTTTGTAATATGCTTTGGTGTGTAAAAAAGAGTTTATCTTTCTAGATAGATAGATGTCTATCATACGGCTCATCTGTTGGTAGGCGGTTACCGTAACCTATGCAAGCTTGCAACACCATATATCACTCGCGCAATGCCGACCCTGAGACATAACGGGTAAAAGTCTAATGTGCCTGTTATCTCGCCGGCAGCCATATCCTTCCAACCGGAACAGAGCAATGCAAACATACTGCTTGGCGATAGAAATAGGTTTGATACGGACTTTCCCAGACGAGATCTTTCACAAGGAGCTGTACAACTTTTAAAATACTTAGACTTCCGCTTGCCTACAAGTTGGGATACATTCGATATTTTCTAGTTGTCAGTTTCAACTGCAACGCTGTTACCTCGAAACAGGTTTGCAATTTCACCCACGTGTGATCACCTAATTGTTTTCCACTTAGTTATTTACACAGGGAATTATTAAAGTTGTCTGAAGAGGAATTCCAAGTTAAGACGTTGCGGTTTTGAGGAAGATGGGATGTCATGTTGCGGAAATATGAAAATGTTGGAAGTTTCGTATAACAATTAGGTCAGAATGCACTCGACTTTCTCGTACCGAGACCTTAGTTTTCTAAAAAATATAATAATTTATTTAAGCTCACTCAAAACCCTAATTAATAACCTGACCCATATCCAGTCTTGTCCTTTTAGGATATTATTAGAACTATAAAGTAGTTAGTAAATTATTACAAACTAGCTTCTGCCCACGGCTTCGCCCGCGTGGTACCTGGATATTTTCTTCGTGAAAGAGTAACAAACATCCATCCTCACAAACTTTCACGTTTATAATATTAGTAGGATGCGAAGATTTGGATAAACGTTTGAATGTTTAACAATCTCTGTAATGGCAAAATTGTATGATATTAAAAACAGGTATAGTTCGTTACACCAAATAGCACATAGGCTACTTTTTATCCAGATACCACGCGGGCAAAGCCGTGAACAGAATCCAGTATTATATTTGTCGATTTAACAAGCCTACTTTTACAAACTAGCAAAGTAGATAGATGAACTAAATAATAAGCCTTTATTTTTGAAAAAAATACTTATACCTTATGTCATTCCTATTTCATTTAGATATTGGCCTCGATTCTGTAGTACACTGACTAAACTAAATTTAAACTGTCGCTCTCTTTTACTGATAGTGCAAGCAAGAAAGAGATACCTACAATTTTAGTGCTGTCAAATTAGTCAGATTTAAGTTTTCCATACAAATTTAGTCGTGATATCAAAACATGCTGACTATAAACACGAAGAAAAGCGGCACGTAAACTGATTTAACAGCGGCACACGGCACTAAAATTTTAGCTATCTCTTTCTTGCGTACACTATCAGTAAAAGAGAGCGATAGTTTAAATTTAGTTTAGTCAGTGTACTACAGAATTGAGGCCATTATATCTTAATTTAGAGTACCTGTCGGCAAAGGCCTCCTAATTTCAGATACACTCCTTATTGCACACCAAAGAAAAATACAAAGGCACAGAAATCCATACACTAACAAGGTACGGTTGGGTGGTCTTATCTCTTAAAGCGATCTATGCCAGATATTAAAATCGTTCATTAAAAACAGATTTACTGTATTTCATTTAACTAAGATTAACAAATTATGATAAACCGAAGCCTTAATTTTATGTTGCCATTTTCAGGGTTTTCTTTTTGAACTATGGCAGTCGAGTTAGACAGTCTGGGGAAACTTTCTTCAGTCTGACAAACTGAGCTGATACTGACACCATTATACTATAATAACTTTCCTCTACCTTCACAACATCCAAGATCTTCTCAGAGCATACGCTTACACAATTTCTTAGTAGTTCGCTTCAGCCGTAAACAGTGCGGCTTGAATTTTTACGTTATTTAAAGTTTAAATTGAATATTTATCGGTCAGGGCTGCGGGAAACGGTTTGAGAACGTTTGACACTTTTAGTTGCAAGCTTTATAAAATGGAGCCCGCAAAATACGCTCAAAGGTGTGTTTTGAGTTCCACTTTTAGGGATTTTTACAAACTTTGCACTAAGTAATATCTCCAGCTTAAAACAAAAACCATAAAACATAACCTCAAACCCCACGATCCTCAGCTCTACTTACATCCATGAGGGTATCAAGTAGCAGGTAATCAAAAGTTCGTTCAAGCATTATTTTACTTATTACATAAAATCCACAGCCTTTAATAAAAAACAAATCAGTCATACTTAGTTCAAATTACAGATAAAATAAACCCAACCAAAACAATACCAAAAAAGAAATACGTCAAAATAAATCCAAAATTTAACCAAATTCGTTTCTGTAAACATGACGAATTTATTTTTTTTCTGCCCAGAAAAACCTTCTTACCGCCTTTTATGTAAAATTAGCAAACAATTCTGTTTAAGAAGCAGCGATTGTAAATCCATGGAAATTGTCCTCTGGGACCCAATTTATGTCGCCCGAGAGTGGAAAAGAGGCATCATCGGTATAAATCATGAACTTAATGAGACTACTCGAGCTAATGTTTGAAGTTTATGAGTGAGAGTTGTTTTAGTGGAGTTCGGTAGTTCAAGGTCTGATGTGGAGACTGTTTCAATCACTACTGGTTTATAAAAAAAACATGCTGTGTGCTTGGGTCTGCTTGTAGCGAAGGTTCGACTCCCATTACTTCCTGCGTCATTAGAGAACGCTATCCCTCTCGGCTTGACTTAGCCGACTGGCCAGAGTTCTAAGAGTATGCTCCAAGGATGGAAGTGATAAAGGCGTAAAGCACGGGAATAGCGTTTAGTGAAATTGCAGCAACCCCCTCAACACTCACAACAACGTTGTCTCTACGCTGTCTATCATTTGGCTTTCCACCAAATGAGTGGATGGCATAACTTTTGAAACTATCATGGTTTTGAACATAATTTTTACTATTCATATTGTAAAAACGGGGATTTTCACGTACTGCACTATCAGTGAAGGCACCAACTAAGTTTCGACTCATTCCGAGAGACTCATTTTCTTCATCAGGGTGAGTGATCGTGACTTTCTCCCTCCGCGTTAGTTTCTGTGCACGACGCGACGCGTTGAGCGTTGACTTTTGGGATGAGTCGAAACTTAGTCGGTGACTTGACTTGACTATTGATTTTTACAATATCAATAGTCAAGTTCACGATAGTTTTTGGAATAAAATACTTTTAACTAAACATTGTACCATGTTTAGTGTGCCGAAATATCGGGCAACTTGAATGTTGCCCGAACTTGACTTCGTGAACTTGACTATTGATATTGTAAAAATCAATCAATACTCACAAATCATTTAAAATATCCCGTTTTTTAGTAAAAATTATGGGACGGCAGTTATCAAATTGTGCTGAATTCAGAATCGACAGCTGCCGTTTAACCCTACCAAGCCCATCAACCATAACACAAGTATATACTCCTATAATAGCCCAGTATAGTAACCACCTTACCAATAGTTTCCATCAGTCGCGATCCGCAAGATCACGTTTTTTTATACCTCTAATGTAAATACAAAAATGCCTCTTAGTTCTAGCTTCAGCTCCTCTAATGCTTATTAAGGTTCCAAGTGAAAACCTGAATTTGTAAATGAATGAAGGGGAATCATGATATTAAATACTAAACACACAATATGCATAATCCTGACCTCATATACTGGGATTGTCTATGTCATGGGTATCAGAAACTATGAGTACGTGGTGCACTACACTCAGACAACCAGAGAGATGTAGATATTTAGATAGAAAGAAAGTAGAAAGAAAGAAAGAAAGAAAGAAAGAAATAATATTTTTATTTGAACCCTAAAACACAAACATGGGAAAAAACTGGGAAAGGATTAGCCTATAGAAAATGTGTTGCTTGGGGTCAAAATAGGTCCCTGTCTCAGCTTGATGCAGCATCGTGTTAGTACGTTGCTGCGCTTGTTTTCAGACAGGGCCTTTTGTGAGGACACAAACATTGACGAGGGTACAAAATAAAAACTTACATAAACTACATAAGTATATTAAGTATAACATAAACTACATATAAGAAATGGGAAAAATCGTAGGTCTAAGGTCTAGGAGGAATTACTAGGTCGAAACGATTTAAGATTTAAGTGAAGATCCATAGCAATATTAGTTTACAAGTTTTCATGGTTTATGATAGCATTGTATATCAATAATTTGAATGTATTTATTGTTTCTATAACAGATAGGTACGTAATATATTTTCAAACATTTCACTGAAAAGTATAAAATGACGTGTGTAATCCATCATGGGATAAGATTATAACTACGACCAGTTTCAGTATGAAACAAGTTTACAAGCTAGATAGGAGCGAATAAATCAAAGCATTACCCGATCCAGACCTAAGTTAAACAAAATTAGTCGTCGGTAAACGTACCGTCTTGTTTATCCAGAGCATGTAATTACTTGCCATCTAAAAGGATTTTTTTCCCGAAAAATAAACTCCATCTCTTTTCGTCACCAAGAAAATACATCTCCCGTCTCGTTTTGTAATTCCATTGGGATTGTTGAATATTTAGAGATCGCTTGTGAGATTTTTTGTGGAAATATTGGGAGAGTCAATAGTGGACGATTTGAGTATTACGATTGTTTGAGCCATGTTACACGCTCTGCGTATTTGTAGTGAGAGATTTTCTGGAGCTTTTTGACAGATAAACTTTTTTATACCACTAAGGTGGCAAACAAGAATATGACCAATCTGTTGGTAAGCGGTTACTGTCATATCTTATTTCATTTGTCAAAATCAATGTCAAAGAGTTCCTGCGTTTTTCATATTGAAGTTTGAGGTTATGAAAAACGGGCATTGTATTTTTTATGGGCAATAAGTGATTTCTTATAAAACTGGAGTATTAATTAATTACTACCAAATAGGCGATATAAAAGTTCCGTAGTCTTTGGACGCTTACAATATCAGACACGTCTTTTTTTTGTTATTCCTATTTAAATCTACGTATGATGCTTTGTCAGTTATGCCACCTACTTTCTGCTAGTTGTGAAAGAGGTCGACATAGTTACTTGTACATACAAACGCTCTATCGTTTCCTATTCATATTGTAAAAACGGTAATTTTCACGTACTGCACTATCGGTGAAGGCACCGACTAAGTTTCGACTCATTCCGAGAGTCTTCATCAGAGTGAGTGATTGCAACTTGCTCCCTCCGCGTCGCGTCGTGCTCTATCGTTTCCTTGCAAATTAATTAAAAACAACATTCACCAAACTGTGATGTCTTCTACAACTCCTTTGGCAATAAGAGCTCATCAGTTACACTCCCACAAGGTTTCAAAGATCATCCCACACTCACACTCGCAAAATATTCTGAACCAATTTAACTTGCTCGAAACTTTCAACTCGGGATTCTTCGATCGGTTTTACCTTTTAAAGGCATGGAAGTAATTATACAAACATCTCTCGAGCGTAGTAAAGTTTATGTTAATGAAGTTATTTTGATTGTGTTTGATTTTGATCTAACAAGGGGTAGATAGCAGTTTAATAAGTACCTACTTGCATATTTAGAATACAGTCAAAGTTCAGAAGAACCATTTAAGACTAAATGTACATGTAACAGATATAAGAAGCGAAACTAGTTAAGACTGTCGAATTTAATGAAATATAAAAACTTAGTACCAACTATAGTTTAAATGATCGAATAGAAATTATAGTAATTTGGTATCAATTTAGGATATCATTACGACTATACCCGTACTTTACTATTCTGACGTTTCGCTGACCGTTTATAGGGTTTTTTCTGACTTGCCCTCTCTGCTCTGCCCTTTGCCTATAGCGGCTTAATAGAGGCACCGACGCGGGCAGGAGTGGGACAACGGTCAGAGCAGGAGAAAAGTAAAATACTACGAAGTATTGTCATTAAAATATCCTGAAAAATAATTGTTCTCTAATTGTTACCCATTTAATCGTGCAAATCATCACAATCTTACAGCTAGTTCTCATCCATTTTTGTCAATATTTTTTGTATGGGATTTTTGGAGCTTGTTAAAATACTTGTATGTATGTTGCGGGACTCTTCATCATTTAGGTAGAACACTAATAATATGACAAAAACCTGATATAGTTTGCGTGTTTCTGTGTTGGGTTCTCGTTTGACTTATTCTCCATGTGTGCAAAAACCGCCTTATAAAATAAGATTTTTTTTATCAAGTCTCAAACAATGGTCGGGTTGGTACAGTGGAGTTATATAACAGTGGAGTGATATACAATACAATATGATATAATATTTGAAGGTATTTCATGAGCTCTGTTCCCCACACTAGGTCTTTATTGAGTCTGTATTGCGTGGTCACAGCGACTCGCCTCGGACTCGGAATCACAACTAATGACATTTGTTTATTGTTGGTATTGGTGTTTAGGTTATACCTAGTATGAAATACTATAAGACACTAATTGACTATGATTTTGTAAAATATGATATATCTTACATTTCACATATTCTATGGAAAAGTCCACTCTGTAGCGCCTTCGTCTATAAAAAATGTATAAACAATGGGTAAGTAACTTGAAGGTATAGGCCAAAATCAGTTCTACTTAGCAGTCACGACCACGAACGTGTTAGGTAGGTACATACTCAAATATTTCGTTCATGGTATGCCAAAAATACCACATACTTACGTGTGGCAGTTTCATAAGCCTCGAGGTGACACAGGCAAGGCTCCTCACCAAAATAACCAGATACGTCTTCCGCCAATCAGTATTTACCATAGATTTCGGTACATACATTATGCATTAGGCCCAGGGGATTATTATGTTAAGACTCGTATATTCTGAAAGTAATGACCCCTTGACCAAGGGATATAGAGAGCTGAAGGCCATGGGATTTAGAGGGAAAATATTCTAATGAGTACCTACTCTCGTACTCGTGGATGTATTTATTGTTTCCAATACAAAATAAGCGAAGGCAAGCATGAAAAAACTCTACGACCTCTGTGGCGCAGCCGGCGAAAGCCCGAATGTTGCGACACAGAATGTTGCGGGCTCGATTCCCGTCGCGGGATAAATGTTTATTTGATCTGCAAATATTCATCTTGGGTCTGGGTATTTTCTATCTATAATATGCATGTATTTACAAAAGCAATACAAGCTCTGCTTAGTTTGGGGCTCAATGATAATGTGTGAAAAATGTTCAGCTTTATTTATTTACTAAGATGATTTATCATTTTTATAATCTGTCCGAGTCATTGGATCTTTTATGGATTTTTTAGTGATCTTACTTGAGCTAATATTCCGTAACCTATGGTAGAAAAACTAGTGTAGTAATTATTTAATAGGGCCATCAAAGACAAACACATAGGCACACTATTGTAAATGATCAGTTAATAATTTATACTAACTAATACAGAGAATTATCATAAGCATAACTGTTCATATATCTGCTTCTGTTTAACTTGACATGCCTCATTTTCGATACCTCAAGCCACAGAGCGGTACTTACAACGAGGCTGAACAACTATCAAGCTGTCGAAATATTCAATAAATTACCTTTACATATCAAATCAGTCATTCATCAGAAAACTGCATTCAAAGTCAAACTCAAGTCTTTTCTACTAGAAAAGAGTTTGTACTCCCTTGACGATCTTTAAGTTCTCAACCTCCTTACTAACATCTGACATTTCATCTTATATTATTATTATTACATATTGTTTTTTTTTCGTTATTGGTTCTGTCTTTCTTATTGTGTAGTTTTAAGTAATTTGTGTACCTATGTGTAATAATGTAATCCTTATGTAACATTCCGCATACAATATATCTTTGTTAATATTGGAATAAATAAATACAATACAATACTAGGTCTGGACTTGCCAATAATAAAAGACTCAACATAATGTCGATTACAATGAAAATAATGAAAGAATTGCATTAGCCGACAATGTAATACTCGATGCAACCAAAATCAATTCGAAGATGCCAATAAATTTTCCAGAGTCGTTACTAAAAGATTAGTGTCCAACATGATCAACTGAAGTGAGCGGGATAGAAAATACAGTTAAAACTGCAGCGAAAAAGAGACGGCAATGGTCGTAAACCGGTGGATACCACTAGTAAATCTGATCTCATGCAAGCTATCTCCCGATTGCGGTCTTGGTCTAAAGTTTAAGGTTTCCTAAGATAACGGCGACAGTAATACGGCCGTCATTTAGCAAAATGTTTCAAACGCTGGTCGTTATTATCGTAGTCACAGCTATAACAACCGTCATATAACGGTGCCGTACCATAGGGAACTATGTTTACTGGTTTCTATAGATATGGAACTTTGCTATGAATGGAATTATATTGGAAATTGGACTCTCCTTCACTGAATGAGAATTTATATTTGTGAGAGGTTAGCATATAAATAGTATTGGTGCAAATATATTGTGTGATAAAAGAATAGATAATTTTATTTCAAGCACACAAATCAAGAAAACAGTTCTAATGAAATAGCTAAGCTATGTGCTGTATGTAGGTACCTACCTACTCAAAAAACTGTTACATATATTTCTCATGTAATATGAAATACAATTTTATTTTCTTAATCTTAACGGCTTTTACAATTTAAGAGAAACACCTACTCGAAATTTAATCTCAAACTTTCCAAGGCTTCCGTAAGAACAACACTCCGTGAATTTACAATTCACGCAAAATGCGGACGAAAAGGTAAGTTCTTGAACTGGCTCTGCAAGAGACACCCCGAGTTGTTTCAATAATTTTAGAGTACTTTAATCTTGAGTTGTAAAGTTCCCACTCTTGGAAGCTTGTTATCAAATGTCGTTTTGATGCGTTCCTTTTGGGGGATCGTGGTTGGAGATTGCTTTGAAAATGTGTACGTATTTAAATAAGTAATTAATGTGAATTGAAGAAGGATTAACAACAACAAGTGTCACGAATCACATCTGTAACTCAATTCTTTTGATTATTTTTCAATTTTGTCTTGAAACGTAACACTCTTTGACGCTACTTTAAAAGACAACATTATAGTGTGAGTTTACCCAAGGTCGTTCTCAGGTTCATAAATATCAGCGCCGGTAAACCGGGTCCTGGGAAACTGTTTTCTACGTGAGGTTATCCGCACATCCAGGTATATGTTAATGTGTATAGTACTAGTAATTTCTCTATTACCCTCTTCTTATCTGTGCGTCGGCGTAAAGTGCCGAGATAACTATTATTTTAGCCCTTTATTATATTTTAGCACAACTTGTTTGAGCGAAGGTGTTTGTTGAGTGCTTTGGTGCCATGAACATCTTAATAAAGATTTACGAGAACATTGAAAAAAAAAATACCCTGAGTATTTTTTTTTTGTGAAATAGAACTAACGCACAAAAAAGTTACTGTCACACAATTTTAAAACCCCCGACGTATGGCATCCACGTTTGGCAGCTTCCCCTAGTGACTTGTGGTAATTAAACTTATCCTCGAAATCATACAAATCGATTGCAAAAAACTGCACGTCAATTAGAGACGACGCTGTTACGAACATAAATGGTACATAAGGCAAAAAAAAACTAACTAATAAAAAGGGGCTACTTACGTCGCGAATAAAAATATATGTGCACAATGGTGCTATTAAACAATGAAGGAAAACACCGAAACTGGTACGTCCGGTCGCTAGGCTTTTGTCTTAGTGTTTTAATAGTCACTTTTACAGCTGATCACAAAATGTATGTTTGTTACTTTTTGTGCTTAGGCTTCCTTAATACTGGCTTGTCCTAGTGAGGAACCAACAATAACTCCTTCTAAGTTCAGTTTTTATCGCAAAGTTTAAGTTAATACGATTTTAAATTTGTTAATCAACAGTTTTAGCACATAACTTGGATTTAGTTATAGAAGCGTACACATTACACTTCAAATGAAATAATAACATATTTGAGCTTAGTGGTTTACATGCCCTAGATCAACGCAAAACATATCTGGTGCTTACCATTTATAATAACCTACATCTTTTTAAACCATGTTTGCAAATAAATGATTTGATTTGATTTGATGAGGACAATAAGTTTATCTTTGTTTTTGGTATAAACATTATGAATGTCGCTGTTTTTTTTATAATATTTTTATGAGTATACATTTAATATCTTAAACTTAATTTGAAGTATTTGTCTAAGGCCCATGTTATAAATTGCACGAAAATATCTCATCTGCAGGACAAATATACCGCCCGTTGCGTCTACCGGTCAGTGCCCGCCGCTCATACATTTCTCTTTCTCTTATAAATCTTTTATAATGTAGTCTTAAGAACTTTCGTTAATTATTATTTTTTGACGTTATTTAATTTTAAATTATTTCAGGTTTGATGGAAGACAACTGTTTTTAGGGTTAAGCTCGCCTTTATACATGTGCTATCATTCTAGCTTTTGCAAGCGTTCATTTGTGTGTACAATAAAGAGTAAATAATTCTTTGCCGAATAATCATTCTCAATAAATTACCATCTTACTAAATAACCAGGCAACAAACTCTTGTTGTCTGATTCTTTTAAGCTTGGCCACGCGCGAAGAATCGGCGTAGATTAAAATGTTTAGAGTCACGTAGTTTTAAAGCTGACGTTTTCATTTTGATCCTTGTGATTTCAATCAATAAAACTTTATATTTATATGTATAGCCTTTGGTTTAGTATAAATAACGGCTTACCTTCTGTGTGTTGACCTCCCTAGTGGATATGCCCATTTTCTCGTGATGTCGCAGCTGCACCGGGTATATTATCTGGTAATAGTGTGCGCCGATGTTCCGGACAAGCTCTTGGTTCTGTCTGTATTCGCGTAGTAACCGCTCCACTTCACCTGCAACAAATATACAAGATCAAGATCACTTTATCAAACTGTATCAAACAGACTCTTGTATAAAATTATTTGTTGACCATGGATGAATGTGAAAAAGTGTGAGCCACGAAAATACATTGTTTATATTTTAACTTTAAATAGTGATGAAAACAAAAAAAACTCGCTCACTAATCTATTTTTCATGATGAATATCCTTAGATATAATACTAAGTGCGTAGAATCTTAGAGATACCATGTATGGATAGTCAGAGACCATAGAAAGACCCGAGACAAACATTTGCAGATCATACAAACATTTGTCCCGCGGCTAGAATCGAACCCGCATCCTTGCGTAACAGATGTCGTAAAAATATTGGATCACTAACCAATTATAGTTAATTATAACTTATTATTTTTTTAGGGACAATTATTTATTTGACCCATAATCTAATTGATCTATTTCAAATTGTCACTTTTTTAAATAAACGATATTTATTTTTAATGTTTAATCTTTATATTAGTTTTTGGTATTCAAAAATAATAATCTAATTGATCTATTTCAACTGGTCACCTTTTAAATAAACGATGTTTTTTTTATTTTTTTTTCTTTAGATTATTTTTGGCAATCTTAAATAATATTTTATGCCCTTAAGATACAAATTGGGTATACAATGCGTACATTATTGACACGTGTCAATAATGCGCAGCCAATCATACAAATCTAATGACGGAGTACGTTAGTAGGTTATGGTTATTTTTTTATGCACCCAAAAACACCTAGCTATAAATACATGCCATTTGTTTATACCTAGAAGTAGTGAAAAATTACCTAGACATTTCGTTATGGGTACCGTATGAAAATATTGCATAAATATAGGTCTAGCTCAGATTGTCTGGACAGCTAATAATCCACCAAGGTGTATTTATTTTGTTGTTTTATATAAAAAAGTGAAGTATTAATAGACAACTGAATATTTAAATCGTAAACAGCAGTTGAAGTGCTCCGGCTGAATTATTTAATAAATAGAACTCTCTATAATATTTCACCTTTACGGGCATCGAACTAGCGGCCTCCATCTTAGTACGCGAGTGCTTTAGGTATCTTACTATATTATTGGCCAAAGTTTTACAAAACTTAATGTCAGATAAATATAATAATAGGTAAATCAAAGTAATCTTGTACGTACCTAAGTACGATATTGAATTTTTAGTTTTGCTGATGATCGTTTATATGAATAAATTAATAAATTGAACAGAATGAAATCAGAACAGAAATCAGAACAGAACAGAATCATCTGAAGTTTTAGCTTCCTTGTTTTTAGTTGTTACATTTGTATGTAAAAAGAGTCAACTGCAATTGCAACTTTAACGGCCGAAGTAATAAACCAGCATCCACCGCTTAAGACGTAAATCCTGGTTTTACGAGGGCCTTAAACCCAACAATGGACGTCTAGATTGAAACTCATTTAGGTCATAAGTGTTACTCTTACGCGGCACAGCTCACCGTTATAGAACGCTAAAAAATGCCGTTAAAGCAGGTTTTACAGCTAAGCTTGTAAAATTACCAGCGTATGTTATTACGAATATCTGGGTGATATTTTGGGTTCAAACTGGGCCATAGATTTTACATACTTTCAGATAAATCTGTAAAACAGTATGGTTGTTTACAGCTGCAGTTAGTTTTCAAATGGCGACTTTTTGAGACAGAACTATTATTATGTATATGAAATGTCTTTCTGACAAACGAGTGTCTAGATGTGAACTGCAATTTTCCAAAAACTAAAATGAATCAGATCATTTATATCGTAAAATGGAAATTTTCACGTAGCGTATTCTTAGTGAATAACTGGACTGCTTTAAGTTGATAAAAAATTAAGAAAAAAGTTTCAATTACAAAAAAAATCCTAATGAACAATGTAATCACAAACACGTTATCTAAAAAGGCGATAAACCAGCTCCAATCTTATAAGGCAAGGTAAGTTCCAACTTTGAGATGACGCTTTAAAATTTTATCCTCAGAACCTTCGGTTTTATGGCTATCGATCAAGCGTCTCAATGGGTACGATAAAGTGGATGCCTTCAATGCAACCCGATGATAGTGACCATGGCTTTATACTACCTAATATCTTTGTAAGGTTTGAGCGCAGATAGTTGGTACTTCGAACTTGGTTCTTTGTGATATCTTGTTTATGAAAGGTTTGTGTTTTCTTAGAAAATTATGTTTTGTAACGTGAATAATAGACTTTAATGGAATTGTGCAGGACACCTGGCTAGATGTAGTGATGGTTTTTGGAATAAATCCTTGACTGAGGACTGAGGGGCTAAAGACAGGCCGAAGAAGTCTGGGTCGCCCGACATCGTCAGAAATCTTTAACTGAGGACTGATGTTGGTGGCTAAAGACAGGCCGAAGAAGTCCGGGTCGCCCAACATCGTCAGAGTCACAGGTCATGCCTGGATGTGAGACACACAGGACAGACGAGACTGGCAAAAGCGAGGCCTATACTCAGCAGTGGGTGATTCACTGAAACTATGATGATGATGATGAACGTAAATCGTAATATCATGCGTATTGTTAGCTGGAACAGCCAAGAGATAGACAGGTCTAAACTTAGGGAACAGAACAATAGACAATAGGGTATTGGGATTGGCTGTCATAAAACTTGATTAGGGTTCTGTAGAACGTAGAACAAGAAACCTTAATCCAAAATAGGTGTGAGGAGATCTCCTTTGGTGTAATCCTTTTCTTCTATGAGTTACATAATGCATTTGTGGCGAAGGAAAAAGGGTTGTTGAAAACGTTGACAGACTCAAACCGGCTTTCATCGACCATTCGGATCAACATAATTATTTTTAATGATAAAAATTAATATAAAAATAAAAGCTTTACATTGATATACTAATAAATAAAAAAAAATAAAAAATGCTGGACATTTTCCACACAGCATCATCTAGCCCCAAACTAAGCAGAGCTTGTATTATGAGAACTAAATGACTGATATATTAATTTTATACTTTTTTTTTGTAAATACATACATATTATACATAGAAAACACCCAGGCCCGAGACAAATATTTGTAGATCATACAAATATTTGTCCCGCGGCGGGAATCGAACCCGCAACCTTCTGCTTCTCAGGCGGGCTTTCGTCCACTGCGCCACAGAGGTCGTGAATTATAATTCATAATATTTCTGTTACCTTGTTCTTAAAAGTGACAGTTGAGTATTATTTTCTAAATGTTACTTAAAACCTTTTATAATGCACAGTCAAATACTTAGGCACCTTGCTCTTACTAAGTATAACACATGTGTTAAGACGCAGAGTGTGGGATTTAAATCACAGATATAATAATACTTTACAAGTTTAAGTGGAGCCGCCCTACAGCCTGCTCTACCGTAACTTAACGCATAGTCGGAAGTTCAAGTATACGTTGACCGGCTATGCTTTACAAATAGACGTTCAAGGTAGGATGCCGCCTGAATTTCCGGTTCCGCAGCAGCCAGCTCAGAATAAAATACCAGTGAAACAAAGTTATCCCACACACTCGGGCATACGCGTTAGATTGAAGTTTCGACTGTAATCGATCAGTCAAACTGTAAATCTTCACTTCTTAATAGAAGTTTTTGTTTGGTTTTATTTGGTACTCAGTTTATTCCAAAAACTATCGTGAATTTGATTATTCATGTTGTAAAAAAGGGAGCAATCACGTACCCTACTATTGGTGAAGGCACCGACTAAGTTTCGACTCATTCCGACGTCGCGCCCTGCACGGTCGGGAGAGCGGCGCGATCACTCACCCTGATTAAGACTCTCGGAATGAGTCGAAACTTAGTAGGTGCCTTTATGGACAGTACGGTACGTGAAAATTCCCGTTTTTACAATATGAGTACTCTGTTTAGTTTCGAGAGGGATGATATAGCGTTTCGATCGTCCACGATAACATTGCTAGTGCGAGAGTGGAAAGTAGCTTTTTCTTTTCTTTTCTGACAAGAGGTGCAATATAATTTATCGTGGCTTGTCTATCACCCTATCACCCTGTTATATGTGTATTGATATGTGAATAATAAACTCTAGTACGTCTAATTCGGCTGTTAATTTTATTCGGTCTATAAATATTCTTTTTTTTCTGTACTATTCTACTATAGGGCAAGGGTTTTCATTTTCTCTTCCCACTGAGCTCTGTTACTGGCTAATTGGGACCACTCCTCAAGGTATGCGTCCAGTTCGTCTCTCCATCTCCTTCTGGGCCTTCCAAAAAAAATCCTACAAATTAAATGTACTAATATTACTATTATCCTATGGAATCCCATTATTGGGTAAAGGTCTAATTAAAATGTAATTAAATTTAATTTAGTAGGTACTTACACGGCATCACAAAGCTCATGAAAGGGAATATCATGAGCTGCCAATCACACAATTAAATCACAACCTATATCGTTGACGGTAAATTGGTTCGAAACATTTATTGCATAACTTTCCCACTAAGCTGGTGTTATTGGAAACACCTGAATTATGAGTTGAGAATATGACTTATGTTTACAGGGGATTCTAGTATCTACTTACGATTAGTTACGAGTTTACACCTCTTGAGGTGTGGGTTCGATTTCTGCTACGGAACAAAAGTCTGCATGTTTTGCTGATATTCGTTTCGGGTATGGGTGTGGGTACCACGGTACTGTTACCCACGAGGGAATACTAGTGTGGGGTCAGGCTCAGGACTATGTATGTATTTGGTGGATATTTATTTAGTAGATTGATGATTATTTTATTACGGAAGTTTGTATCGTAAATAGCTCATACTAACTCTATCAATAAATTATCGATTACTTTTTAAGCAAAATACAGTGATTTTAGGTTAATATTACCACGTACTTTACTATTCTCCTGCTGAAGTTTCGTTAATACAATGGCTTTTTATTGAGATATAATCGGTATGCAAACTTACGAACTGACGGACGGGCGGATTTGATAAAATTAAATTGTGGATGATGTTTTTCAAAATGTATTCAATTTTGGAAGAGGAATATTCTTACGAAAGACGTTGCCTATGGGAAAGCGTGAAGTAATGGAGTAAGACCTGAATATGAAAGCGTTTCGATAAAACTATAAATGGGCGTCTAAAATTTATATAACAACTAGAACATAGTACAAGGTATGATCTGAAGTGCATCAATCAGATTATATGTTCTACACCGCAAGATGCCTGCACGCTCCAGATCCACCGCACAATGTTCCTGCCACTGTCCCGAATTGCGATCCCAGACTTTACTCACGCCCTGATTGTTTGCGCTGTGCCTTTCAAACTTGCGTTTTTGATGACTTCTTATTGTGCCTCCAATGTTTTTTGATATTTTATCTTTTTGGACATTTCATTTTCGAGATTATGTCGCTCGTGCCTTTGTTTGCATTATTGTTGTTTTATTTGGGGAATGGCTTTCATATAAAAATGTTTGGGCAACAATTTGAATAGAAATTCATATAAAACAGCTAGCAGCTGTGTTTTTTTTTATACTTTAAAGTCACAGTGTCTTTCAAACCTAGCAGATAAAACACTTTTAAATCAAGGATTCTTCAGATAGACGATTAATATAATACATTTTTATTGATTGCAGTAGAAAAAAAGTACCTTTGCCCCTTTGATGGATCCATTTTTTATTACAGTGACGTAGCAAAGTGACAGAGGAATAACCATAGAATTTTGCAAGAGTTAGACACACATTTTTTTTAAATAAACCCCAACAGACACTTATTATAGGATTCTCTATGATTAATACAATAAGTATTGATTACTCTAAAACTAATTCCAGCGACGCGTTTGGTAATTATCAAACAGCAAAGTTTCACCAAAGTTGGCGCAGTTTGCGCGTGCCAGCTATTAATCATTACTTATGGGCACTGCTAATTTATTGCTCCTAGTTGATATTGAAAATCAAAAGTCACATTTAGTTCCTAGGTTACCATGGTCTACTACGTGACGAAGCGGCCTGACGGCATGACCCTTGTCCCTTGGGAGAGGGGAAGGCCTTTGGTATGGGACGCCACATGCGTAGATACCCTAGCACCATCTCATCTGTCGGGGACATCAGTTAGAGCCGGTGCAGCGGCTGATTCGGCCGAGGATCTAAGAGGCGCAAATATAGAAGTCTCGACAGAGCTTACTAATTTGAGCCTTTTGGGGTTGAGACTCTGGGTCCGTGGGGATTCGGGGCCTTTCACGTTTTCAAAATTCTTTTAGGGTGGTCGAAGCGACGTGTAACCAGAGAGCTGGCTCTTATCTGGGTCAACGCGTTAGCATTGCCATTCAGCGTGCCGATTTGGCCAGTATTTTGGGAACGCTTCCGTCTGGTAGTGATCTGGATAAGTTGAGATATCTATAGATCGTTTCAAACGGTCCTTAGATGGCTAGTTGTTTCATCTGTATTTTTTGTATAACGCTCTTATTCATAATCGCTCGCTAAACGTTATATTATATTACGGGCTACTAGAACTACTAAAAAACTATCTACATAAATTTAAAATAGGAAAATAAGACTGTTCTCTATCTGTAGTGATAGGATTACCGTTAGGTAGAAAATAGAGTTTAAGTCACTGACCACAGGCAGGGTACCCAAAAGGCTGGCGAAGTTACCTGGTTGAATAGCAATGCTTATTTTCTGACCCAGGTAAGCGCCAGCCCTTATTCATTGGTTTTGTACATCTAATAAATAAAATAAAATGCTGGATAATCCACACAGCATCATCTAGCCCCAAGCTAAGCAGAGCTTGTGTTATGGGTACTAGATGACTGATATACTTAATACAATACATTTCATAGATAAATATTTTTTTAAGTCGCTTCAAAATTTCCCTGAAAAGGAGCCACGGATAATTGCCCCACGGACCTAAGGTTTCTACTGCAAAAGTCAGAAATAATATCGATCGCCGATGGATACGTATTTATTTTGCTAAAAGTTGTTTGCTTCTATCGTTTGTTTAGTTTTTAAAAAGGACGGGGTTAGTGTTAACGCCGTGCTTAGTTAGCGAGTGATTATGAATAAGAGAGTCAGATTGCAGTTTATTTTTGCTTTCCGCTCATCTAACTGTTTTAAGCACTTATACTTTTATTATTAAACTAAGTTATAGGCTTCGTTTATTTTGAGGTAAACAGACATAGCTGGTATAGGTGGCTTAGCTGATGATGCGCGGTTCCCGTCGTCAATAGGCGACGGGAACCGCGCATCTGCAACACTTGAGCATTGCTGATGGACTCTTTCACGTTTTTCTACGGATATCTTGAGTAATAGGAAACTAGGAACGTTAAAACTCTATGTACTTTCAAATTTTATCGCCGAATATTTGTCTCGGAGCCGGGTGTTTTCTATTTATATTTATGTATGTATTTAAGGAGTATATCAGAATTTAGTTCCCAAAACACAAGCTCTGCTTCCTTCCGGGCTAGATGATACTGTGTGACAATGTCTAGTATTTATTATTATTATTTATTTAATATCTCAGGCTTATGACTGGGGCCTTTACAGGCATTAATGGAGCCAAATCTAATACTAAGAGGCCCTTTGACATTATCATATAAAAAACGTAATCTAGCTGATGCCGACTCATGTAAAACTATTGAAAATATGAGTGATAAACCAGGCTATTGCAGAAGTATATGCTTATGGAACGATTGCTGAGTTATGTAGGACGAAACGGCACCTGCCAATTCTTACTGAAATTCAAATTAAATCATAGGCAGGTCATGACTTGCCGTCCACTAAACGAGCCCCATAAGTGCCGCCAACGATAGGCAGCGTAGAGGCAACGTTGGTGTGAACGGCTAAAAGGTATCGAGATGTTAAAATTTAATAAAAAGCTTATATTAAATGAAATATAAATATGCTTATGCTTAAACAAAATAATTTGGAGATTTCACTCACTTCGCTCGCTCGGTTAAAACAATAGATTATAACTCTACGTACATACCATCTTTTTTATCTATGTAGATACGCATAACAAGCTCATCAAATCTATTCTAGGTTAGCTGGAAGAGAATGCTATCTAGCATTAAGTTCGCCTATTTACAGTACTTTGTAGTTGTGCAATAAAGATTTTTCTATCTATCTATCTATTCTAGTTAGTTTAAAAAATGTAATATGAAAATATGTAAATGTAAATTTTATGTGTTTAGATGTGCATTACACAAACATTTAAATGACCGCGTTAAATGTTTGCTAATTGCTTACGTAATAGTAAAAGTTTCACCGATTTAAGTGTAGCCCAAACGAACTCGGTAAACAGAACCCGTTTGCATTAGGGCCCGAACCAATCATCAAGTTTGGACCCCTAATTTTAAACAAATTGTATCACAAGAACAAAGTAAGAACATAATTAAAGTTTAAGTTAAAGTTTATCTTTCATATACTTATCTAGTGGAAAGCGACTTTGCTCACTTTGAATTTTTCCAATCAAACTCCATCTTACCCTTTTCGGTAGTGTTTCGGGAAACCCTTTTTTACGACCTTTACGAAGAAATAAATCTTAAAAATTTCAATTCTCTATAGGACTTACATCGCTTGCTGAGAGACCGTGCATTGACAGTCAGTCAGACGTAAACACAACATTTAGTATTCAAAACACGAAATAAACAATTAGTATTCCATGAACTGAGATTTAACGATGAACGCGCGTTTTGGACCCCATAGTTGATATACTTCATAACCAATTAATCTCATATTCGAAATTCAACATTCTTTTATAATGTATTGTAACTATGTACCAAGTTTTATCAAGATTGAAAAACATACATGGATTGTTCAAACAGGCTCAAAGATCTTCGCTTTGCTCGCACAATCAATTATCAAAGAAATGTTAAATTTCATTAAAATTAAATTTCATCTCAGATGGTTAAATCTTTTATGATACGAGACAATAGTGTGGGAGAGTGAAGGGGGTTAAGGGAGGTAGATTATTTCTATACTCATCTAATTGAACTCGGGGCTTAGTTTCAATTATGATGGTGTAACTTTCTACTCTGTTGAAGCACCGCGCTTTTTAGAAGAAACAGTTTGTAGTTTAAAACGGTGAGGTGTGTCAGAAATTTGTTCATCTTATAGTTATTTTGGTAGAGAAAATGTAGAATAGGCATGTTTGTGGTTTAAAATATGTAGTAAATTATAGTCCCCTTTTACTCGCTTAACAATGAAGTCCATTATTTTGTTAATTATGTTTTATAAAACGGGCTATAGAGAGAGATACTCGTATGATTTTTGGAAACAGGAATTCTGCAAACAACTAAAGTCATTGACATATTGGCAAGTTGAAGAAGTAATAGGTTCTACGATTTTAATAACCTATTTAGATCGCAGAACCGAAAACCGGGGGAAAAAAGGTTCTAGAATGGCGATCATGAAACGGACGAAGCAGTGAAGAAGCTACCTGACGGACCGATAACTTCTAAAAGGTTGCAGGAAGTTAGGGTATGGAGGTGCTTTAGATCGTTCGTCATGGAACTCGTTGAGCCAGGTCAATCTCTAGCTGTGGACTTCTACAGAATTATGAATGGTGAATATTATTATTTTCATTTTTAAACATGAAATTTCTACTAACTCATTATCCTGCCGTGATTTACTAGCACAGTGTAATTGAGGCATAAGGGGGCTCTTATGCCTCAAAATAGCGGTGTGAGGCCTGGTAAAGGTGGTTCTGGTTCGTGGCTCGCCGAAAACGCTTGGCAAAGATGTATTTTGTTCATCATCTGCTTAAAGTTAATTAAGTCGTGTAAGGTTTTTGCTTGTTTTGCAAGCTTGTCTTAAATGCATGCTCTGTAATGACACTCTCGTTTGATGAATGTTTTATTACGAGTTTGTGAATACTGAGTAATGAGAGAGGTTGGTTTTGTTTTAACCGCACATGTTCTTCTGATGCTTTATTTTCGTCTTTGACTTCTCTCTACTTATAACTTTTGAAATTATTATGGCTATGAATGTAATTTTGTTCACCACTCTTATTATAGTTACGTAGTAAGTTTGTGGGTCGTTTTTAAACTGCTCCGTGAACTCAATTTACGCCCTAGGTAAGTAAATTTGAAAATAGAACGTGCCGTAATAAGGTTCATTCTATTTTCATAAGATGCTACAAATACAATCTCCATGAAAAATCCTTATTTGTATTTAAAAGTGGAACCATGAAGGCACAGTCAGAGTCCAGTGTAGGTGTTGAGATTTTTTATTAAAACATACGTAAGATAGTGGCGCTAATGACATCCAAAACGATAAATTTTGAAAGAAAAAAATATAAGTTTGTAAATTTTACTTTTTTTTGACATTATTTTAACATTTTAAGCAGCGTCGTTTATCATATAGGAGTTGAATCCAAAGTTCTGACATAAAGATTCTCTTTCAGATTTTTTTATTTTATTTTTAAGTAGCGATAAAGTAGAATGTTTTAAAATGAAGCTCATTTTACTCTTTAAATACTGATCATTACACTTAATGCCACATTAAAGGGACCATACGGGTATTATAAAACATTCGTTTGCCGCTGACCATGTGTAATTTAATTTGCGGTACCATCCCAATTGTATCATTATTTAATTATACCCTTTAATTTATTTTTGGCATTAAATATGTCACTTGGTCATATTTAATTTGAATTCACAATAATATAAATCGCTGTAAGCTCCATAAACAAAGTGAAATAAATTATTATAGTAATGATCCAGTGTGTTCTACTTATGTAAAAATGTTAAGATAGATAGAAAGCTAGATAAACTCTTTTTTGCTCACATAAGCCTAATATAAAAAACACAGGAATTAATCATAATATAAGATACAATTGGCGATCTTATAGCTAAAAGCGATATCATCCAGAATTTTTTTAAGGTAAGGTTTTGATGTTTTTTTGCTAAACATCTTCGTAAAACTTATTTTAAGAATAATCTGAATAATCAATTTGTTGGTAAAAACTATTTACACGTTAGTTGAAATAGTTTGGACTAAATGTGGACTATGTATAATTTTTGACCTGTACATTCATCCGAGACGCTTGTCCTGAGATTTTATTTAATAAGGTAAAATTCAATATTAAAATGATTATTTTTTTGTTTAGTTGAGAATTTGAAAAAAACTTTTTTCAGTTTGAAAAGATGAGGAGTAATAGGTTAGCATGGGATGGGCATGTCATGAGGAGGGAAGAATGTCATATTACGAAAAGAGTGTTAAAGGCCAAAGAAAAGATGGATGGATTGTGTGATGACATGGTTAAGAAAGGAGTGAGTACTGAGATGATTTTATTCCAAAAACTATCGTGAGCTTACTTATTTGAGCCTTTTGGGGTTGAGACTCTGGGTCCGTGGGGCACCGGGGCCCTTGGCGTTTTCAAAATTCTTTCAGGGCGACTGGTCAAAGCAACGCGTGACCAGAGAGCTAGCTCTTATCTGGGTCAACGCATTAGCATTGCCATTCAGCGTGGCAATGCGGCCAGTATTTTGGGAACGCTTCCGTCTGGTAGTGATCTGGATATGTTGAGCTATCTGTAGATCGTTTGCAAGGGTCTTTAGATGGCTAGCTGTTTCATCTGTATGTAAGGAATAAATTCACTTATTTTTTTAAAGGGTCTCATTATGAAAGGTGGTTTAAATCGGCAGTCTGCCTTTTATACTTTTGATTCCTGATTTTCAAGACAAATTGTTGTGCAAAAGAAACAAGGTTTAAAATTGAATGCTATAATATAATAGCCGACAGTCTATCTGACATTTCAAAAAGAGGTTTGTCCACAGTTAACTGCTAAAAGATAAATCTCATAAATAAGAACCTCTTTTTGAGAATCTACTTTCTTTTGGTAGCCAATCAAAATTATACCAAAATAAAAAAGTGTTTCTTTTTTATTTTGGTTAAGAAGTGTTTTTAAATCAAATGGACATCCCGCGGTTTTATTATATATTTTAATTGTAGACCTTAGTAACTTTGCAATAATACTCTTTTTTCGATAAGGTATATTTAAACCTTGGTTTAGGTGATCTGACAGAACTTGAGTTCAACTCGAGTTTAGACCACGTAATGAGACTGATATATTTTATTGACTTTTCTATATGCTCCTTATAAGTTTAACCTCAACCTTGACTTTGTGTTGATAGAACTTATTAAAACACTATTAGGTTCGTGCTTCAGTATATTCTGCTGACATAATATTCTCGTGAGTATATTTTACATTCACGCGCGACTTTGTGTTGATAGAACTTATTAAAACACTATTAGGTTCGTGGTTCAGTATATTCTGCTGACATAATATTCTCGTGAGTATATTCTACGGTCACGCGCGACTTTGTGTTGATAGAACTTATTAAAACACTATTAGGTTCGTGCTTCAGTATATTCTACTGACATAATATTCTCGTGAGTATATTCTACATTCACGCGCGACTTTGTGTTGATAGAACTTATCAAAACACTATTAGGTTCGTGCTTCAGTATATTCTTCTGACATAATATTCTCGTGAGTATATCTACGGTCGAGTTCTCAGTAATAATGACGTCACTGCACCCGTTTGTAATAACTGTGGCATTGTATGCAGAGCTATGAGAGCGTGTAATGGATGAATTGCTCCTGCGTCGTGTCTCACCAGTTCAAATTATAATTTGAAACTGTTGTGTTCGTTTTGGTGAAGGCTTTCGAAGTTTTTGTCAACGAATTCAAGACAACAAGTACTAGGTAAATATAAAGTAATCAAAATTCTCAGTTGACAAGGTAATGACACTTGTGTTATTAATTTAAACAAAGATTACTTGTCTTCCTCCTATAACTAAAAACCAACGCTAGGTGATGCTGTACCCTTAAAAGGCAGAAAAAAAACCGCAGTTTTTAAGTTGATTATTCTATATGATCCTCGTGATTTCAATTAATACTCAACTGCAATAAGGTCATAGAGATATGTGATGTTTCCGTATTTTAACTTAAGATGAATTAACTGGCAAACTTTATATTTCGTATTTTCGTATTTTGAATTTTTTTGTTAATATGTGAATTTTTTTGATTGCTATTTACATTACGTAGATTAGACTTTTTGTTTAGGTACCAACCTACCTAGACGAATAAGATTAACTATCCAAAATGAAAAAAATGAAGTGTCGCCGAAGTTATTGCTGAATAGCTCGCGATACCCCGTTCTGAGTAAAGTTACTTTTTATGTTTTATGTTCTCACCTAATTCATAAAAATAAAATCATAATAAGTTAAGTTTTGCGTTCAGATTTTTTTTTAATTATACTTAAACAGAAAAGGTTTGCTGGAAGAAAACTCTTAAGTTAGGCGGGTTAAGCTCGCCTTTGTACATGTCCTTTAAGTAAGTTTTTGTCTATTTTATCTATATGTACAACAAAGAATAAAGAATAAAAGCTACTGTTCAGTGGTTTCTTATCATTTAAATTAAACAGCCTTTTGTGTGTTTTTTTTGTGGGTTATAATACTTATGTATTTTCAAGCATTCTCTTGTTTTCTAGGAAAAAAATCAGTGCTTTGAGCGGATGAAGCACATTATTACGTTAGATGCACCTAGAACTTTGTAAATTTAAAATAAGTTCTTAGGTTTAACCTTTTATTTACATACTCACTGTTACATACATACTATTTCTTACTTACAAACTTTGGTGTTTGCCTGTAATTGGTTTCTCATGTAGCATAAGACTTACTAGTTTATATCTTATACATTTTGCATTCATGTGTAAACCGTTGGCGAACCTAATAAATAAAAAATAAAATAAAAATCTATTAACTTTGATTTTGACCAAGTTTAGTTTTGACGTGAAAGATAATTTTTATACACACACTTAATACTAAAAAACTATAGAAACGCCTGCAATCGTGTCTTAAGATTATGGGAAGCCATAATAAACAAAGCAAAATAGAACCCTCAAAAATAAACTCAAGGAAAGACGACTTCAGTGGCGTGGCAGGCGAGCAGCCAACTACGACGCATGAGATGCAGGATCGATTCCGCTGCGGGACAAATATTTGCATGTTCTGTCGATATTTGTTCCAGGCCTGGTTGTTGTGGTACCACGGTACTCTTTGATTCTGATACAGACGACACGAGGAATCACGTATGGGGGGTGGAGGAAGGGGGGGGGGACCAAGTCTATATCGGTTGAGTATAAGAAAGTCTTAACTTTTCTCTACCTTTAAACTCAGCAGACCGTCAACGCCATCAAAATGTTTTCTATTCACTAAATCTTTTATATTCTCAGTATCACCATCCTTAAAGAATTAGGTATTTTTATCCCGGACTCGCATAATAACGAATTAAAAGCCAGTTTGCGCTGTATTTAAAACCAGATTTTACGAGCTAGAGGTGATCTTCCTTTCTTTAGGATATGCAAAACAAAAACGGCTTTAAAATTTACAAAAAACAAAAAAATGCTGGATTCACATAGCATCATCTAGCCCCAAAGCAAGCAGAGCTTGTGTTAACCAACACAAATATTTGCTGATCACACAAACGTTTGTCCGCAGCGGGAATCAAACCCGTATCTCTTGCGTTGCACTTGACTACACGACCACCGCACCACCGCCATCGTCAATCCTTAACGTCAACGTCAGCAGGAGAAGAAAATAGTGAGTACGAGAACTATAATAGAGAAACAGACTATAGTCTGTTTCTTTTTATCTTACTAAAAAGAAAAACAAATATATAGCCCCTTTACCTGTAGAAAGTTACCGTAGCCTGTGGATGTTTGAGGTACCAGAGGTATAACTCACGCGTATCATCTTGAGATATCAAGATGAAAGATCTCATATACCTGTAATTTCACCGGCAACCATACCCTTCAAACCGGAACCCTATCAAAGTCAAAGTCAAAGTCAATAGGTTTTTATTCATTGAAATCACAAGGATCATATAGAAACGTCAACTTAAAAACTATACGTGAATCTAAAATGTTAAAGTGAATTTACGCCGGTTCCTCGCGCGCGACCAAGCATAGAAGAATCAGGCAACAAACTCTGCTTGGTTATTTTTTTGATGATCCTTCATTCAGCTTTAGTGTGGTGCCAATCGAACGTAAATGAACGAGACTATATCAGCCCCTATATCAGACTATACTCATCAGAAATAATGTTGTAGAATTTGAATTTAACATCTGCCGATGATAATCTCGCCATGCTATCAACATTAAGCACTTTGTATACTTCCGATAACTCAAGCAAGTCCCATAATTTATATACACGTTGAACTGTTAGGCGTTTTCACGACATTTCGAGTGAGTAATAAAGTGCTAACCGCACATAAAACAGCGAGATTGGACGAACACGAACGTAGCCAACAACCAATGCTATTTACAAATCATTGGTGAGTTAGACTTGTTGGAGTGGATACGGGATTTCAAACGGGTATTTAATCATAAGTTTTATACGGGTCTTTAACGCGTTAACTTTTTTTTATTAGTTTCTCGATGTTTTTGCTGCGTTGCAACAGCCGTGGTCACGGGTTGACTGGAGTATATAATAATAATAATAAAATAATAAAGATATCGTCGAAAAATAAAGGCAGTAGCCACAACTATGAACTATATAGGCTATGGCCTGAGATGAAGAATGTTGCGGGTTCGATTCCCGCCACTGGACAAATGTTTGTAAAATTTGCATATATTTGTTTTGGGTCTGGGTGTTTTCTATGCATAATATGTATTCATTTACAAAAAAAATATGTATATAAGTAGTATATCAGTCATTTAGTTCCCATAACACATACTCTGCTTACTTTGTGGCTAGATGATGCTGTGTGGAAAATGTCCAGCATTATTTATTTATTTTATTTATAACTATTCTCATTTCATTTTTAGATTCAAAAAAGCCCAAGTTAACATTACGACACTCTACACTAACCCGATAAAAACCCATATAAAAATTATAATTTTGTTTACTGTACGTTAAAGTTTAAAAAATACTCACGTGTATTTAAGTGAAGAAGTGTTTTGTTACTTATACAATAAATTTTTTTATGATCGTTCTCGGTGGCGTAGCAAGAAGCTAGGTGACCTAGGCATGTTCTGCAGATATATGTTCTATTTCTATGTGTTTTGGTGGCACCTTTTCTAATATTTTGTTTGTACAATAGACCTCTTGACTTCGGCCCAAGTAATGCTTGCAAGAACTGATCGACTACTACAGAAAGGTAATGAACCCGCTTCCATCTCCGCTATATCTGCGACCCCACATTGCATGCTCGAGGCGGTACGTAGATGACAGGTGCATTATGCATGCCACTGCATTTAGATGTTGAGGACTGAGGAAAGTAACCGATGCCTGATAATATAATGTCTTTACTGTAGATAGAATTATGTTGAGCATTGAATCTTTTTGTCAGTATTAATGCATGGTA
Source organism: Perizoma flavofasciatum (assembly GCA_958496245.1). Classification (NCBI taxonomy): domain Eukaryota; kingdom Metazoa; phylum Arthropoda; class Insecta; order Lepidoptera; family Geometridae; genus Perizoma; species Perizoma flavofasciatum. Next base: position 1,070,983 of record OY292425.1, on the reverse strand, counting down.
CAATCCTACTAATATTATAAACGCGAAAGTTTGTGCGGATGGATTTTGTTACTCTTTCACGCAAAAACAACTGAAAGGATTTTGATGAAACTTTACAGTAATATAGCTTAGACATGAGAATAACACATAGGCTACTTTTTATTCGGGTACCACGCGGGCGAAGCCGTGGGCAGAAACTAGTATTGTAGTAAGGTACTTAAGCTACTATCTATTATAGAATAGAATAGAAAATAAAGTTATATATTTGACAACAATAAAGCATATAAGGACAGGTACACAATATATAAAATAAATAGAAGCTAAATTGGTACCAAAGAATTTTAACAAAAACACAAAGAGAAGATTTTTGTGCCAATTAGTCCCATCTGTGCCGTGTGGGCCAAAGAGGCCCTGTCTCAGCTTAGTGCTGCTTCGCACAGCTATTGTGTTGGATGTAACTTTTTTACCAATTGTTGCTGTGCAAAATTTGGTAAAAATATTTGTTTATATAGTTTATATAGTTTTATCCTCTTAAATTTTAGTTTATACCACACATTTTGGATAATATCAATCAATTGTAAAGTGCAGATTCATGTCCTCGTTATTGATTTTCGAACTTGTTGTAATAAAACATACTGTGAAGTATTGATAAAATAAAATAAAAAATAGCTGAATAAATATATAATAATATATTTCTTTAAAATAATATAATGAAAATAATTTTATCTAAATATTGCTTTATTCCATTTCATTATGTATTAAATTATATATTTTTTTGACTTTTCAATTTTAATGTTTAATTTATCTGATTTAATTCTATTCTTTTCTTATTGTACTCATGTCTCTTTTATTAGCATTCAAGTACGTTTGTTTTTGTACACATCATTGTTTTTCAGTTTCTTTATTTCTATGTGTTATCTATTTCTGAATGAAAGCCTCATCACAAGGCAACTGTGAAGAATAAACCAGACTTAGAAACAATTAAAGCAGTAAATAAAAATATCCTTAAATATTTACTACTCATTGGTCACAATATACATTTATTCATAGAATTATATACAAGTAAGTAGGTATATAACAATATCAGATGATCTTAAGATCGTTGCAAATGATCTATAGATAGCTTAACTACATTAGACCTACTCATTTACTTCAGAGATTGATCTTTAAAGTCAAAGAGGCTTACTTTGAAAACAAAACCTAAAAACTTAATTAAAAAATATAAAACCTTAAACCTAACCTCTAACCAAGTCACTACGAGGTCTCTAAGACCTTAAGTTCCTTAAAACTTAAAGTTTAACTTATAAAGTGGCAAAACACAAATACGCACAGAGTACTGCCAAGATAGCTCTATATTTATAAATAAATAAATAAATAACACCCAACATACACATACAACACTACTCTTGACCCAGCACTAGGATTCTCTGTGTCGTGCATATCAGGAACTACGAGTAAACGAGCGTTCAAAATGGGAATCAAACAAATCAGGAAGCAGACAATTCAAATAAAATTTTGACGTATGGACTCGAGGTTAGCGTTTAATGAGAGTGAAAAAATATATATTGAGAGAGAGACACTGTAATCTGCGGGGCGATCACTAATTTCCCATGGCTGGAATCATCGGATGGGATGAATGGTATCACGCTAATTTGTAAGCTGGATGAGCCATAGATGGACAATGCGAATGAACAAAATTGGTTTCATATTAGACGTTCTGTTTTTTAGATAAATGGGCCATTAAAATTTCATAATTTCATTTATTCATGCTTAATGTCCTACATACAATGGTTAAGCTTAGGTCTAGTGTAGCTCCAAGTAGGTTGGTAGGTACATCGGCCCTGTCAGGGCGTTGCAGGTAGCTATTATTTTAAAAATTACACACATACAATTTAAATAATAAAACAGGTGAATAAGTAGGTAAACAAAATAAAATTAAATATCAATAATTATACAAAATGACAAAAATTATGAGAAAAAATATGTCAAGAATAATAATAATTGTTAATATAAGAATACGAATATCACGAAGCAGGTAGGTAGCTCAATTATAATGTCAAAGGTTGGGTTTTAAAAATAGGAACTAGTGTCAAAATTGATTGCCATCTCGATAGCCATGAGTTAGTGTGATAACCCCGCTGGTAGGACTAAATGGTTCTATGGTATATAAAAACATCAATGGTTATAAAATAAGCCCGCCATAACTCGCACCACACACTCTTAGCTCGAAGCAGCGCGCAGATGACGCGTGCATTATGCATGCGCTGCATTTAGCGATAGAGGAATGAGCAGGGCTGCGGATAACTAAACCATCACGAGGAATTCACTATACATATAATACATAAATATGCTCTGGTTTCAGTTTAACTAAGCAGTGAAATCGCTTATTCCAAAGTTGGGATTGTAGTTGCTCTAACTCGTTGAAAAATGTAGTTACCTATTGTTTTGTAAGGTTTCTTGCCTTTATTTCCTGACTTGGTCGTGGAGGAACAGGCTGTAGGTAAAATTGATGATTCAAAGTGATCCCTGTGATTTAAATGAATAAATGAATTTTTAATTTAACTTTAATTTTGGTGAAATACCTAAATAGACGGAATTTTTGTAATAGATGCCAAAGATAGGAAGTCAATTACATAATTTTATTTTAAACTAGCTGTAACCGCGACTTCATTCGCGATTGCTATCCCTGAAGACTAATTTCATCCCCTCTCCCAAGGGAACCGTGCTGAGTTTCGGGATAAAAAGTATCCTTTGTCCTACCCCGTAGTATTATCTCAAATTAGGCTAAGTTTCATTTGAATTCATTCAGTAGTTTCGGCGTTATGTGCGGCCCAGATACTGACAGACAGACAGAAAAAAAAAAACATTTTTGGCTTCAGTTTCGATTATAGAGTGCCCTCCAAAAAAAAGATCAAAATATCTTCAATGATGATGAATGATGAATTTGTGAATTTGACCTGTTATATTCTTATTATAGTTTAGAGAAGATATATACCCAACAGTGGCATACATAACATAGTCCTGACCCTAGACTATAATTCCCCGTATCGTAAGTAAGTAAGAAAATGAAAACATTGTTTCCGTAGCGGGAATCAAACCCGTAACTCTAACGTCAACCAGCTACTCAACCGCCTCGCCTTATTTTATGGTGTTGAAATGTACATGACGTTTTCTGGAACCGTTGAACCTCTTATCAGCTGGAAAATAGTATTCGTAAAGTAGAGAGTGCAAGAAATGAGGCGAAGGGAGTGCCTCGCTTTCACTCACCTTTATGACGGCTCTCGGAATGAGTTGAAGAAGTCGCTTTCACCGATATGCGGTAATCCCACTAATTATTATTAGTGGGAAAAACTACTGAACAAATTTTGATTAAACTTTACAGTAATATAGCTCATACATCAGAATAACACATAGGCTACTTTACATCCGGGTAACATCCGGGCGAAGCCGTGGAAGAGGCTAGTAATAAATAATACTGGTCAATTTTTCACACAGCATCCTATATCCCCAAAGTAAGTAGAGATTTGTGTTATGTGTAACTACATGACTGATCCACTACCTACTTATATAATAGATTTTTTTATAAATAAATTATATAAGTAGCAACATATAAGTGTATAAGTAGTTAAATTATAACATACATAATACACATAAAATAGTGAAAGAGTATGGTATGTATGTATGCGGTATGTGAAAATCCTAAGCACTAAGCGCTAATTATTTTAGTACTTTATACCTAAGACTGAAAAGTGAATAGTTACAACAGAACTATTGACGATAAAACATTTTTTTTATGAAAAAATAAAGTCCAATATGAAATTAATCACCCATTTTTTCACATTTATGGTTGGATTTTTTAAACAAAATTTGCATGAAACCTCACTTGAAGTATACTCTGCGCATTAAAAAAGAATTACACTACAAATAACATACAGACGAATTGAGAACTTCCTTCTTTTATGATGTCGGTCGAAAAACCTGGGTGTGCTCAATATAAACCAAATTGTTTTTCAAAGATTGCTGAGGTGTATGTCTTTCGAAGTTATATCTGTTTAGTTGATAAAAAAAAACAATACTCAGAATGTATCAGCCCTATGAGATGGCGTGACACAACAGAGGCAGGCACGCATGAAACCCGATATTGTTGTTTATGGTGCCTGTCTAGTTAATATGATGCTTATGAATTTCAACGACCAATGTGACCGATTTTAAGTCAAAACCATTTTTGTTTGAAGTTTGTTCTCAACAAGAATGGGTCTTGAGTGATCAAAGTCACAAAGTCTGTGCGTAATTGTACATTGAAATCGCAAGGATCATATAGAAACGTCAATTTTTTAATTAATGAATCAAGTTTGTTTTTCAATCCGACTTATGTTTTCGTTAGAGCAATGTTTGGTGCTTTACAAGATTGTACGAAAGCCTCGGTGCGCGAGTCAGACTCGCACTTGCCCGGTTTATTTTGATGATCCTTCATTCAGCCATAGTGTGATGTCAATCGAACAAAATGAACTCAATTCCAATTAAGTGGTTCCAGAAAACTATTAGTCTACTTTCTAGCGACTGCTTCTCAAATGCTTCTTCTGGGCATTGCTTATTCAATGCTACACTGTGAGACACATATCTAATGGCCAAAAACAATGTGTAACCTAAATCTCTTCCATCTAATACAACCTCTTTGGCGACTGCGACCTCTGTAGCGCATTGGGCGAAGGCCCGCCTGAGACGCAGAAAGTTGCATGTTTGATTCCCGCTGCGGAATATTTATATATAACATTTGTTTGTATGATCTGCAAATATTTATCTATGTTCTGGGTGTTTTCTATGTCTAATAATTTATGTATTTACAAAAAAATATCAGTCATGTACATAATTCCATAATATAGTATATCAGTAACGTAGTTCCCATAATACAAGCTCTGCATAGTTTGGGGCTAGATGATGCTGTATGAAAAAATGTAAAGCATTATTGTTCTCATTGTTATTTATAATTTAATTCAATACAATCTATTCACAACGCAATTTTCTCAATTTATCGAGCATTTCTGCCCGCGACAGGCTCTGTGAGTGACAAGTTAAAAACGCCCTAACAAGTAAGAAAGTTCACAACACGGTTCAAATGGAAGTTATGCAGGGACTTGCCCTATATAAAGTTGAATTGCTGGCGTTGCTGGTTTACTCGAGTTTAATGAGGTTTTGATAATTATGCTTAGATTTTTTTTAGGAACATTGTTTGCCATACGACTTCCCTGTTTTAATGGCTTCATAGGTTTTGGGATAATTAAACAATTAACTCACTTTAGACACAGACACACTAAATTTTATCCATATACTATTTCTTTTGTTTGACAAAAACTAAATACTTACAATCCATATGTTTCACGTTGTACAGGGTGTCTCAAAATGATTATACTAATAGCTTAGCTAGTGTAATAGCTTGATATTCTAGGGCACCCTGTAAAGCAAACATTGCTTCTAGAAATATTTCTGTGACGTTCTAAAACTGCAATCAGCTTGTTATTAAAAAAATGCAGTGAATGTGTCTCTACTTAGTTTTTTAGGAATTAAATATTAAGTTAACAAACACATAGTAAGTATATACAAAGAATACAGATGAAACAGCTAGCGATAAAAAACCTTTGCAAACTATCTATAGATAGGACAACTGATATAGATTAATAGACGAAAACGTTCCCAAAAATTCTAGTGGCATTGTCACGATTTATGGCAATACTAATGCGTTGACCGAAATAAGAGCGAGCTTTCTGACGACCAAATGTCCTGAAAGAATTTTAAATACGCGAAGATCCCCAGATCCGCACAGACCCAGATTTTCAACCCCAATGGTCTCAAAAAAGTAAGATCTGTCGAGACTTCCATATTTGCGCCACTTGAAATCCTAATTTATCATTCCTAATATTCTGTCGGTATTTATTTCTCAATTAATAAATTACGGATCATTTAACTTTCAGGCTTTAGTTAATCCATCAGCTCTCAACGCGAGAGTGTAAACGCCGGCCCCTCAACACAGAACTAACACAAAACAACTGAAACTCTCTGACCTCAATAAAGTTGCGCAAAAATTGCAAAGTTCAGAGTTTTGAAGTCAACACGTAAATTATGAATTCTTTAAAATGAAATGGGTATTTTTATTACGAAGAACTTACTGTAGCTTGTGATTCTGAGGGGAAAGTATGGTGTATGTATTAAATTATACTTTAACGTTAGGTTATTCTTAAAAAAAGAGCAAAAATAAACAAGCTCATATCCTGAGATATATACTCAATTATATATCAATTTAGGGTTATTAAATCAAATAAATAAATAATGCTGGACAATCCACACAGCATCATCTAGCCCCAAGCTAAGCAGAGCTTGTGTTATGGGTACTAGATGACTGATATACTTAATACAATACATTACATAGATAGATATTTTTTATTATACATAGAAAATACCCAGAACACCCATAGAACAAATATTTGCAGATCGTACAAACATTTGTCTCAGGGCGGGAATCGAACCCGCAACCTCCTGTGTCGCAGGCGGACCTTCGCCCACCGCGCCACATCGGTCGTCTTTACTGGTTTACTGATATTTACTGGTTTATTTATATATTTTTCACAATTTTGCATATAACACACCGTTTTATGAAAAGCTTATATGCCCGGTGACACAACCACTTGGCACAACCAGTAGTGCAATAGCATGTAAATTAAATTAGAAACTACACCATGTCACATTGTTTTGAGTGCTGTTTATGTGTCTTCCAACCATCTTACTAATTCTATCCTACTAATATTGTAAACGCGACAATTTGTGAGGATGTATGTTTGTTACTCTTTCACGCAAAACTACTAAACGGATTTTTATGAAACTTTACAGTAATATAGCTTATACATTAGAATAACACATAGGCTACTTTTTAGGTACCACGCGGGTGAAGCCGTGCGCAGAAGCTAGTATTATATAATATCAAAGTTCCGATGTTCAGATGTTAGTTACTAAATATAATTGGAACGGCTCAATCGATTTAATTGAAATTTAAAACCGGTATAGTACCTGACTTAAAATAACAATAAAAAAAAAATAAGTAAATAAAATACTTTTTATTCGAGGCTAGAACAAAATAAACGGGAACTAGAACTAAAACACATCGGTCGTCTTTACTGGTTTACTGATATTTAATGGTTTATTTATATATTTTTCACAATTTTGCATATAACACACCGTTTTATGAAAAGCTTGTATGCCCGGTGTCACAACCACTTGGCACAACCAGTAGTGCAATAGCATGTTAAACTACACCATGTCACATTGTTTTGAGTGCTGTTTATGTGTCTTACTAATTCTATCCTACTAATATTGTAAACGCGACAATTTGTGAGGATGTATGTTTGTTACTCTTTCACGCAAAACTACTAAACGGATTTTGATGAAACTTTACTCATACATTAGAATAACACATAGGCTACTTTTTATCCGGGAGACGAGGCGGCCGAGAAGCTGGCTGACACTAAATATGTGGGTTAGAGTTTATTTAATAAGCAACATTTCTTTCATTGTATTCGATGATGCTGTCAACAATAAAATACATTATTTACGACGATTTGAAGCGTCTCATTAATAAACTCGCCTATAAAATCAAACAATAACAGTGCCTATAACAGCGCAATAAGGCTTTAAATTGCAACCACATTAAATGAATACGCACATTACCCCAACTCGAAATTAATTACCGAAACATTAGCGGTGGAACAAATGATAGCTCGTAGCCGTTCTACGGCGTAGCCCGGCTCGTAGCACTGACGTAGCAACTAAATCACGCAGAGTGTTCGAATTTATTGATTTCGTGAGCGCTCTCCTAAGCTATTGAGATGCTAATACAGCTTCGCAAGCAGAATAAACAACTTTGTCCTTGTGGCATAACGTCTGTATTCGCTTGCAGTTGCGTGATGAGTCAGTGAAAGCTTGCTGAATAAATTGCTATGTGTTTACCACGTGACATGACAGCCTCTCATTACAATTTATGATGAGTCGGTATATAAGTAAATGATGTTGCGGATAACAAGAAACCTTCATTTTTCTGTAAATGGGACACCACTCTAATCCCCTTTTGGAACTGATGCGAAGGTCATAAAAGAGGATATATTGTGTAGAAAAGAATTGGAATGAAAATAGATATGTTTAATAAACTAGAGTGAAAGATTTCTGGTTTTTTTTTTATAATTTTATATTATAAGTCAGCTCTTGTGAACTCTCAATGAAATTTATTAGACTATATAAAGGTGAATTATTGCGCACTAAGGCGTATTTTAAACGGTCTAGGAAAACATAGTAAGGGAATCGGGTCCTCTATAGACAAAAAAATGCAGGAATGTGTTATCAGTTTGCTTTCCAATAAGCGGCGATAGATTAGGAAACCTGTCACGTGAAATTCTAACTACTATGCAAGGCGTGCACATGCCAAATATAAAATTTGGAAGTACCTCTGACTACCCCGTACTCGATATCCTCAAGGGTTTAAGTACTGAATATGATCTGAGAATGTCCAACGTGGGTATTAAAATCATGAACGCTTTTTTTTTGGTTTTTGTAAAAAAACAAAGAAACCTTTTTTAATATGTTCGTTTTGTAATCTTACTGAAAGCTATTAGACCGAACGAGGTTATTTCATTTATACTATTATAAAGAGGAAAGATTTTTTGTTTGTTTGTTTGTACCGAATAGGCTCCAAAACTACTGGACCGATTTCAACCATTTTTTCACCAAGAGAAAGTTAAATTAACAGGAAGTAACATATTTTTTCTATTTTCAAAAATATTGCAATAATGTAACCCAAAGTAGCAAAATGTTGCCTATAAAATTCATTATTTGACGTGCGCTGAGAAAACTATTGATGATACATAAAAAATATGTACTACATGATTAAAGTACTCATTATTATCTACAAAAAAGTACTGGAGTGAATATATCTAACTATCATAGCAGCAGACTTAGCAGCTTTTGTGTTCTAAAATTTAATTAGATCGCTGGTAGAAACAAAAGTTGGTTACATTCATATATTCGAAAATTGTATTAGTAAGTATGTACATAATATATTTCTTACTTCTTCACGCAAAAACTAATGAACCGATTGCGATGAAACTTGATAGGTACATAGCTGTTACTTTTTATCCCCATATTCCCACGGAATCTAAATATGCGCGGATGTAACCGCGGGGCGCAGCTAGTTTAGTATAAATTGCTTTGTACGATGTACATAGGGTGGCACAGTGCTAGTCACCGGAGCGTGTGAACTAAGAGGCGTGAGATGCAAGCATGCGTGGTGAACCCTATACGACGTTCAAGCATTCTGACTTCCTGCCAGGCGTTTTGAGACGCCAAAATAACCCTGAAAAATAAGGATCTAGAGAATCCTAGATCCCTATTTTTTCGTGGGGTAGGGACAGGGTTACTTCTTTTATAAACGTGAAAATTTGTGTGTTTGTTATACGCAAAAACTACTGAACGGATTTTTTAATCTTTGTGAAATTAAAATACCTAAGGTAATGTACCTTTGAATATAGATTATCCAGAAGTCACGTACCGTACAAATGTAGAAGGCACAGTGAAGCTAAAAACACCGCGATTCCCCAACATACTTCTAAATAGCAAATCGAAATAGTCTATCAAATAGTTTATCCTACTAGTCCACTAATATAATAAACGCGAAAGTGAGGATGGATGTTTGTTACTCGTTCACGTAAAAACTACTGAACAGATTTTGATGAAACTTTACAGTAATATAGATTATACATCAGAATAACAAATACTTTTTATCCGTGTACCACGTGGGCGAAGCCGTGGGCACAAGCTAGTCTATATATATGTAGCAAGTAAGTTCCATTGATGTTATTTGTAATAGTAGATAGTAGATAGTTTATGGGTCCTTCCTCATAAGCAAAGTCGCGTGGTCGCGGACTGTCCGCGTTTGCGACTGAAACGGGATTACATAGACAGACTAATGTCAGTATAAGTCGTATTACGATTCATACACAAGATTGGCTAACATCAAGGAGTTTGAATTTGACTCCATCTGGCGGCACACGCGACGGAGTGTTGTGTTCGTATTTCCATGTCAATGCATTCGGCATGTTCACACGCCGGTGGACGTGACTCGACTAATCGATTTTGAATCGATGCGACACAAAGTAAAATATATGTGTCGTAATTTCGTTGGTTCAATTTTAACGAGGTACTGTCGACAGAATTTAGGGTGCCCTGCCTGCGCTCGGTGACTTGAACTCTGTTTTATAAAAATAATGATAAATTAAATTATGTTAGTCATTTTCACACAGCATCATATAGCCCCAAACTAAGCAAAGCTTATTTGTAAATATATACATATTATACATAGAAAACATCCAGACCCGAGACAAATATTTGCAGATCATACAAACATTTGACCCGCGACGGGACTCGAACCCGCTACCTTATGCGTCTTACCTTTTTACCATTTTTATTATTTTCCCGACGTTTTGACTGTATTGCAACAGCCCTCAATGCTCAATACTCAATACATTTATTGCTTTTACATGGTAGGTACATAGATGGTGTTTATAGGTACGCGATAAAGACCCTTTAAACTTCTAATTATAGTCATATTCTATTCTAATACTACTATAATTATAAGACTATATTATATTATATTTAAAAAAAAACCCAATTATATTGTCCATGATGGACATTCAGATTCTTACTCAGTGCGTAGATCTTTGAGAATACCAAGTACCTAGTCAGAGGCACACCCAATCATTACATTTATCACATGCCCGCTTTTTGTAAGTATTTAGCATTCCATGTTGCAAGCCCATCGCTGCTTACCGGAACACTGGCACATGCTTGCGATTTTTGATTCCAGGGCATTCGGTGTTTTATTTGTTTAAAGACAACCTGTGTAGGTTAGAAAAATGCTTTTATCACAAAAATACTCGTAAATAAAACCATTTACACCACACCCCATCGCACATCAGCTGAGTTGTATTGCCTCGCGCCGCGCCGGCTCGTGCATGTAAACGACATCCTTTGCCGTCCGAACGTCAAGCGTTTCATTATCGTGCAGGGATGGGGTATCGGATGGGGATGCATTCCAAAAAATCATTCAGAATGTCTTTGTTCGCATAGTTTCTGGCTGTTGGCGTTCAATCTGTTAGTGCGTTCATTTTTTGCAATTTTGCATAGCATAACTACATAATATTATGCTTCTGTAAGTAGGTAATAAGTAATCTCCGAAACTACATATCCGGTTTCAAAAAATATTTCACTAATATTTTGAAATGACCTTGAGATTGGACATAAGCTATAAATTAAACATAGGTAATATAGACAAAAAACCGTATTACTTAAAAAACAAAAGTTTTTTTTTCAGCAAACCTACGGAACTTTTGCAATGTTTGAAAATCCACTTATGCTTATTTGTGTATCAAGTTTCTAAATATATCTTTAATATCCTCAAATAATAAGACCATTCTTCCAGCAAACCTAACAGCAAACCTATTACTCGTACCAACTCATGATGAAGCCGGTTCAGCCATCGCTCTCAAGACATCGCGCCCAGAGCCCCTCACTTGGCTGTCAATCACATCAACGAAAGACGTTGTTATATGTATATTATGTATGTAGTAGCCTCTGCCCACGGCTTCGCCCTCATGGTACCCGGATAAAAAGTAGCCTATATGTTATTCTGATGTATAAGCTATATTACTGTAAAGTTTAATCAAAATCTGTTCAGTAGTTTTTGCGTGAAAGAGTAACAAATATCCATCCTCACAAACTTTCGCGTTTATAATATTAGTAGGATGGGATAGTAGGATTTACAAAAAAGTATATAAGTAGTATATCAGTCATGTTGTTCCCATAACACAAACTCTGCTTACTTTGGGGTTAGACGATGCTGTGTGAAAAATGTCCAGCATTATTTATTTATTTGTTAATTTTTATTGTATTTAAAAGCCACATATTATATATTGCCACATATTGGCTCTGTAGTTCCATCTCATTAAAACCAGCATCAGTATAAAAAGGATTTTATTTGAAGAAGCTATCTATTTACCTTCCTATCAACCTAACGAGACTTTTAAAAATGTTATTAGAAACTAAACTAATGCTTATCTGTCGATCAAGTTTCTCATTATATACTTCATATCTTTAATAAATAATGTACTTATACGGAACTTTTGCAACGTTCTTAGAAACCCATTAATGCTTATTTGTCTATCATGTTTCAAATTATATCCTTCATATCCTCAACGGCTTTCGAAGTCATATCATGTCGGTAATTTCCGATAAATTGGTTTCCGGAGCGCGGTTCAATTTCAACGTTTGTACTTAAATGTAGATTTGATTTCAAGGTTCACTTCATACGGACATCAATTTGAACTCCTCGGAAACTCTGATTGCTTTTTATTTTGTGCAATGTGAAAAAGATGACCAGTATAAGAAATGCTATACAAAAATTAAGGCACTTAGCAGATTTGATTAAATAAAATATAGAAGAGAACACGATGACAGTTATATACGAGTAAGTTACTAGACGAACAAAAAGATTTTTGTCTTAGAAGAAATTAGTCCTGTGGACTAATTTGCACAGTCCCTGTCCCAGCATAATACTGCTCACTGATTGGTTATCATAAAAAAAGATTTCTGAGTAGTCAATAACGTTACTACAAAAATAAAAAATAAATCAACTGTATAAAAATATTGCATATTATTTATTGACGTTGTTCATTTTATAATATTATATTTACACAACATCCAAAGATAAGCTTTTTTTAACAAAAAAAAAAACAAATAGACATAGACATAGACATAACATTTATTTCCTACCACAATACACACAATATAAATTAACAATTTTAGAAATGGAAATTAACAACACGTTAAAAAATATGTTCTTTGCCTACTTATAAGTAGAACTCTCTGATCAATCAAAACAGTTCTTACAACACAGGTTTGGGCATTTAGTTTCACTATTTAGCGTCATATTTTTTTAATTTCACAATGTATTAGTACCCACATATTTCCACCAAAATGTATAATTACCGCGGAAATACCTCAGTGGTTGCAAGCACAAAGGTTCAAACAGAATAAACATGCAAAATGTTGGTATACGTTGAAAACCGTCTCAAACTAGTTCAAGCTAGTTTCAAATCAAAACTGCGAACAGCGACGCTTTGATGTGGCGACACAAAATTGTGGTTTCAGATTTATTGAATGAATTATTTCAAACTATTCGGCCTTTGTTTGAATGTTATATTTAATTAGGCTTGATTCTGGTAAATAAACTTCTGGTAATAAATAGTACTGTGTACTTCTAAAAGCTTAACTTCTGCCCACGGCTTCACCCGCATGGCACCCGGGTAAAAAGTTGTCTACGTGTTATTTTGATGTATCCTCCTAATATTATAAACGTAAAAGTTTTTGAGGATGGATGTTTGTTACTCTTTCACACAAAAACTACTGAATTGTTCAGTAGTTTTTGTGTGAAAGAGCTTTACAGTAAGCTTATACATCAGAATAACACATAGGCTGCTTTTTATCCAGGTACCACGCGGGTCAAGCCGTGGGCAGAAGCTAGTTAATCTATATTACTGTAAAATTTCATCAAAACCGTTCAGTTGTTTTTGCGTGAAAGAGTAATAAACAACCATCCTCACAAACTTTCGCGTTTATAATAGTAGGATTTTATATGACGACCTCTGTGGCGCAGTGGGCGTAGGTCCGCCTGAGACGCAGAAGGTTGCGGGTTCGATTCCTGTCATGCGACAAAACACCCAGACAAACATTTGCTAATCGTACAAACATTTGTCCCGCAGCGGTAATCGAACCCGAAACCTGCGGCTCTGGCAGGCCTTCGCCTGCGCCACAGAGGTCGTCAACTTTCTGAATTGCAAATAAAATATTACCACGAAACAAAGATTTCCATAAGAATGTTTAACCCAAAACAAAGTAAGAACCTACAGTCTAGGCATGACGTAGACGTACTAAATAATAAAACATGGCTTCATCAAACGCACCCCACGTTCAAACACTACAAACACATACATACATAAACTCTTGTGGAGGAAAACTTTTGTTCCCTCAAAGGGTTCTGCGTATGAAATCGCTTATGATTTTTATGTGTATAAAAAGACCGCAATTCGTTTTTGTTTGACCGCAGACCGGGAAGGTATGAATAGTTTTGTGAATATTAATTTGAATACGTAAATTCGGGTTATGATAAGGTTATGTTAATGTAGAGGTAAAACATCGGAGGCATGTGCCATCGGTTGGTGTTCCAAAAAGCGGGGATTAGCTGGCAATCTGTCACGTGGTTCCTTCAACTTATAATATTTGGTCATGCTTCTGTCTACCTCCTACACTACTGAGGATCTGATCTGGGGATTACATTATTAATTCATTTATTTCAGATCATAATTCATGTACATATAAAAAAAAATTAAACACAAATTACTGACATAACATAAGATTACGTATTCAAATAAATTAACAGAGAAACAAAAAAAAATATTAAAATTAACTTATAAAATAAAGGAAAAAAAAAACGGTACAATGCGCGGTCTTATTGCTGAAAGCGATCTCTTCCAATGTATGTGTTTAAGTGAGTTTTTTTTTATCTGTATGCCACCTATATTTTTATACTACAGGTCTTGTAGTATAAAAATATAACCGATGATTTATCTGATATAATCAGATAAACGGACAGTTCTTAGTAGCTTTTACTAGCTTCTGCCTACGGCTTCGCCCGCGTGGTACCCAAATAAAAAGTAGCCTATGTGTTATTCTGATGTATAAACCATATTACTGTAAAGTTTCATCAAAGTTCGTTCTGTGGTTTTTGCGTGAAAGAGGAACAAACATCCTCACAAACTTTCGCGTTTATTATATTAATAGGATTATTCGGCAGGAGAGCAAAATAAACAATTTTCTAATGCCACACGGAGCCCGCAACAATTTACAAAGAAGATCCCTCAACTCCTTACCTACAATAAAAAGCCGGTTAAAAAATTCATAACAACGTCCCGCTATGGCCCGTTCAGTTATGGCCCGTTTCCCGGCTTCGCCTGTGATAAACGACGGGCCCGCGTCCGGTGGATGTTTTTACAACTCGCTGGCGATAATGTTTGGAGTATTATGGTTTTGCGGAATTTAAATGTAAAAGTGTTAGAGGTTGGTATGAGGCAAATGGTTTTGGAAGTTTTTGTCAGGTAGTTCATCGTTGGGTGAAATCTTTTGTGAGTCAACATAGCTATATGTTTGTGATGCAACGGATGATGGTAATGTCGATCAGTAAATTGACTTTGGAAAGATTACCTATAAAACGATTCATTTAACTTTTAGAAGTAATTGTGATTGAGAGAGAACTAAATGCGAAAAGGAAGCATTCTCCTTAGTGTCACGGTTTCGAGTGCGATAATAGAAAAACAACTAAATTAGTATTAACACTTTCTGATGTACAAATCTGGCTCAATTCACTTTATTTATTAATTTTATAGTTAAATCGATCATTTACAGTCCTTTTACTTTATATTATCTTTTATAATAATTAAGCTAGATAAGGTAGAACATAATTAAATTCTAATGAAAGTAGTCATTGTTGCAAGACAGGCCATTTTTTTAACGGTAAAATAATATTTCAGCGATTTAATAAAAATAGCCTATTGGTAGGTACTAGACATGGTTATTGATGTATGACGACCTCTGTGGCGCAGTGGGCGAAGGTCCGCCTGAGACGCAGAAGGATTCAATTCCCGCCTCGGGACAAATGTTTGTATTATCTGCAAATATTTGTCTTGGGTCTGGGTGTTTTCTATATATAATATGTATGTATTTACAAAAAACAAATTATATAAGTAGTATATCAGTCATGTAGTTCCCATAACACAAGCTCTGCTTACTTTGGGGCTAGATGATGCTGTGTGAAAATGTCCAGCATTATTTATTTTATTATTTATTTTATTTGTTATACATTTGATATAATATGACAGGTTTACATGTAATTCTGTTGATATTAATGATTAGGTTATTATATGTGAGCATGAATATTATCTACTGAGGAATTTGATTATAATATATTCATTGTTCACTCACCAACTGGGCTTTCTTCATTCCAAAATGAGTCGTCCAGTGTATAATCGGCTTCTGTGACAATAGAAAAATATCTCGTCAGTTTAACTAACTGTAAAAAGTGTGAAGTAAAACCTACAGTAAAAAGTTTTATAACTAAAAATCTTCTTTCACCTTTCTTTGAAGAAACACTAACGATATTAACGAAAACACAAAGCTATATGTTATCTGTTTTGTATGTTTGTTATTATTAAAAACAACTTTTGATTCGGATAAACAAAACAATTTTGTTCTTTCTTTCTTTTTTTCTTTTTTCCTTGCCCATATTTTAGAACCCCCATGAATTGGTCCACGTAATCTTTTATCCTTACCAAACTTATCTTCAAGCTTCGCCCTCTAGCCGTAGAATATCGGAAAATTATAACTCAGTTTACCTCTTCTCAGATACACCTGAACGAACATGCCCTTAAAATTTCAGATATCTAAGATTTTGGCGGCTTACGTTGTGCGTAGATTATCAGTGAGAGTCAGTCCACGAAAAGATTTTATATATCTATGAGGTAAATCATTGTAACTGAGGTCTTTGATAAACGTTTCTTGCATATGTATTATAAAAACGTGAATTCTCACGCACTGCACTATCGGTGAAGGCACCGACTAAGTTTCGACTCATTCCGAGAGTCTTCATCAAGGTGAATGGTCGCGACTTTCTCCTTTTGAGACGCGCCGTGCACTACACGGCACGACGCCGTACAGTGCACGGAATGAGTCGAAACTTAGTCGGTGCCTTCACCGATAGTGCAGTACGTGAGAATTCCCGTTTTTACAATATGAATAGTCAAGTTTACGATTGTTTTTGGAATAAAGTTTCTTGCATTCTCTTAAATTTACAATAATAATTGCATATTTCTCAATAGGAGTTGAATACAAAAAATAAGTTCGTTCTATTTTTTTTTATTTGGTAAACAATTAACTAATTTTGAAAGTAGCTCACCTAGTTGGGCCCTCGTTTTAGACAGAGATATACGAATCAATTCAAGCAGCAAAAGATTAATCAAAATCCTACACAAAACGTGGAGGCGTGCAAAAAAGAAACAATAATTACCGGTAGTGACATTGCCACAATAAATTACACAATGGGGTTGTTCGCGATGGAATGACGGGTTTTTTCACCCATTCATCGCAGGGTGGATACCGCCATTGTTATTGTAATTACCTCGTTACCCGGCAGTGGATTCGAAACAAAAGATACTGAAAAATGTATGTGTGAAAGTGTATAAATTAAAACGTAATTATGTTTGATGGGAGAAGGGCACAGGTAATTTCGACCAAACGGCAACGTTTTAATTAGCAAATTATTACACCCTTGGCTTAAAAAGATATTTTTTGATGCAAATGGCCGCAATAATTTAGACTCGCAGTTCATAATAATACTAATTGAAGGTCGAGCAAAAGATACTTAGAAAGCTCATTAAAGGCACCCTCTTATAAACGCCATCGTATTGCACAAAGCCGTTATAACCTCACGTTATAAAGAGCTCTAAAAACAATATGATACAGAAAACGTTGCCATCAGCTTTTATAGCACAATAAAAGCATGCTAGTTGACTTAACGAAATATTGCGACACATACATACATACATACACAGGCTGCAGATTACTTTATTTTGTTGATTTTGTTTCGTGACATTAATTGCGATGGCAGATAGGAGATGGGAGAATGAGATCAAACTTACAGCAAGCTCTAACTGGAAGAGTGTTACGCGAGACAGATCTCATTGGAAAATGCTGGAGGAACTCTTTGCCAAGAGACACGGGAAAATAAAAGACACACTCTTACAAGAAATACACTGTTAGGTTAAGAATATAAATGCATATGTACACCAAATTTTGTTTCAATACGCTGAAGGATTGCTGGAAGAAAACTCTTGTTAGGGCTTTGGGCTTGTTTTGGTAGGGCTCACCTTTGTACAAGTCTATGTATTTTTTGACTGTATTCTCCGCGTATAAAATTTTTAATTTCAATTTGTTTATTTCAGAATAGTTTACAGTGCGTTTTTTAGTAGTAATTTAGATATCGTAATTCAAACTTAATCTACGTAACTTACGTCTACAATAAAGAAGAAGAATCGAGGTGTACACGGACGGACAAACGAACATGACGAAACTATAAAAGGTCCCATTTCCTCCATTTGGCTTCACTATAGTAAAGGGCCAAATATATTTGACCTCGTTCATCTCAAACACATTTTTATGGTCAGATACGTCTGATAAACAGGCCTGCAATTTGCCAGGCCTTATGCAGTAAAGCATATCATTGGAATTTCCTGGTACACAGTTCTCGAAAGCATTACTCACACACTGTCACGTCATGGTCTCATCAGTCAACGATGTAATTACTAATTAAAGCGAGATTAACTGCGCCTACCCTATTATGATCACAAGTGTTTAAATTGTAATTAGACAATTAAATAATTTAAATTATTTATGGAGATTTAAATGTTAAAGTTTGAAAATAGAATTTTATAATTTCCCAAAAAATTAACCCTCAAAGTCGACTCGAGGTTGGAGGTCGCGGGTCCCGCCAAGATTAAAATTTTGGGATTTATTCATACAACTATTTACAAGTAGGTATATAAAAAATATAGATGAAGCAGCTAGCCATCTAAATACCGTTGCAAACGATCTATAGATAGCTCAACTGATTCAGATCACTACCAAACGGAAGCGTTCCCAAAATACTGGCCTCCCATTCAGCGTGGCAATGCTGCCACGCTGAATGGCAATGCTAATGCGTTGACCCCGATAAGAGCCAGCTCTGGTCACGCGTCGCTTCGACCATTTTGGGATATTATAAAAAAACTTTTGATTTTCCTTAAGTGTGGGTAAATACTTTAAGCACCAAATAATCGATGAATAAATAAAAAACATTCAACAAATTTTTTTACCTTTGTTAGTGTATTTTGGTTTTATATGTCGCTAAAATACAATAAACGATGGGTAAAGGGAAGTAGCATATATAAATGAGCGCTTCCGTGTTTTGAAGGGCACGTAAATATGTTGATACTCTCCTCCTACACCAGAGCTAGCCAGCTCATAATACGAACTGACTTTAGATTCATAAAGTCAATTAATCGAAAACACATTATTTCTAGGTCAATCCGGTCAGAGCGGAAGTCCTCTCACTATTACTGCTGGATACCGGAAGTGATTTAGAGCATGGCCTGTATAGCCTATCGTAGGGCTTTAGATACAAGCATAACGGTTTAATTTTTACATGTAACTGAACATTTAAGTATTATGTCGGCGTAATTAATAAAACCCATCCCAAATTACAACTTTCTAGTACTGTTATTTACATTTTTGAATACTCCAAGTATTGGGTGTTACCGAAAGCGTCTCTTGCTACAACTGATCGGTTATCGTAAGTAAATTCCATCCACATTTGCGTTTTCCTCTGCGATTAAAAATATATCCATAGTCTCTTTCAATCAGAATAGTACTAGGTGACAGAAGTAATACTGTTTATGGTAGACAATGGGTAACCAAGTAAAGAGGAGCGTTTAACATTATTTGATGTTAAAATTGGAATAAATTAAGGAAATACGTTTATATAGCGTTTTTACAAAAATACTGAAACGGAACAAAAAAAAAGGAACAATCGAAAACCCCCTGCCTTTATTGATGAAGTTACGAAAGTATAAAACCCGTTCTGAAATAAATTCTCTCTGGCGTAGTGTATCGAGTTAATTTATACCGCTGGAGACTTTTGGTAAAAATAAGTTCTTTCTGTTTCCCCAAGTATTTCTAATTAAAATTAATTGTGTTCGTGGGAGTTAATTGCAGCAAGAAACAAACGCTCTGACATAAATTGCCGAATAAATGTCGGACCGTTATTTGTTAGTTAGTCTCTCAAATTAATATAATTTTAATATTGTTATTTCGTTTTATCAAACAACTGTCCCTAAAATATTTTATCATCTCAATTGTGTTCTACTATATTAAATAACATTTTCGTAATTATATTTTCCTCAAAAGGCATACCATCATCCGTACAATATACATGAATACTTGGTTATGTAAAAGTTTGGTTTCGTGGGAGAGTCCGTATCGAGTCCCTGTGAATCTGCCAAGCAGGTTTTAAAGTCCTAGTGTGGGGAACAGGGCATAACCTATGGTACCTTCTGTTTTACTAGAATTATGCTATTTATTATTGAACTGCCTAGCTATAACAAAATATGTGCCTACGATATCTTTTAAGATAGCAATAAATATACTTCATTTCATATATAAATACCAGACGACCACCCGATGGTCCAACATAGTTCATTGTAGCATTCTTTAGAGGAGGCGAAAGTCCAGTAGCGGTAATGCTACAGGTTGTAGATGATGATGGTTTTCAAAAACACACTTTATTTAAAATATAATTTCAAGAGCTTATAGCATTTTTAGAGGAGGCGAAAGTCCAGTAGCGGTAATGCTACAGGTTGTAGATGATGATGGTGTTCAAAAACACACTATTATTTCATAATTTCAAGAGCTATTACTCGTCAAGACAATGCTGTTTCATGCTCCAACCTAATCCAGCCAAGCCGCTTATCTCCACACAGCATTTTATAAAATGCACCTTAAACACAGTACCCACATCATTTAAGCTTTTCGCTGTGAATACAGATGAGGTTTTGCATTTACTGGGCAGTATAATCTAATGTCTACCGTACAGCACATGTATGGCGGGATAGCACGGATTTTTTAACGAAACAAATGCTATAGTACAAACAAACACGCTCACCACTGTATTCCCCATGATAGATATTCTCAAATACATACTCAGTATATAGATCTTTGAGGATACCAAGTAGAGGTTAGTCAAGAGGCACGTCCAAACATTACTTTTGTCACATGCCCGCGTTTTGCAAGCGGTAAGCTTTGCGTTCTACTTGACAGGTTACAAGCCCATTGCCACTTATTCTAATACTAACTGATTTTAACTAAGTTACACTCGCAGTGTTCCATAAATGGAATCTTAAGTTTTGTCAAATCCATGCACCTATTGTTCACGTAATTGAACGATCTATTATACGATATAATAAAATAAAGCAGAATAAAAAAAGGAAATTGTTAACAAGATAACACGTTGAGTTGACTAGATTCAGCAAAACCATATGTTAAAACTCTAATGCAATCATAATTCCGCGGAAACCATTTTGACATATGTGTACGAATATTCAAAATGGCGCAGTGCTAATCTTGCATTTTGTTTTGTAATTAAATGAGACGGCAATAATGCCACTGTTTAGTTCCAAAAAAAATCGTGAATTAAATCATTTACACTGTAAAATGAGAATTTTTATTAGTGTACTATCGATGAAGACATCAACTAAGTGTCGACTCATTCCGAGAGGACGGTACGTGAAAATTGAAAATGCCAATGTATTAGAATATCATATTATTAAGACTTTTTTGTATTATGTCCGGGTATAATTTTGTGTATTAACATACATCATGTATGAATAATATACATGGTACCATAAGAATAGTACGAAAAACTGAAAGCTCAGTTACATATGCTTGATGGCCCTGAGTGAAAACAGAATGGTTTTGTTCCAAAGCATGTTCAATGAATTATAGTTTTTATGATGGTCCAGCTTCTCAAAATATAGTTTTTGCAGAATATCTTGTAAATAATATAATATCTTGAAATATTTATAGAGTACTTAGATTCCTTTAAATCAAATAAAACCAGTTAAATTGGAAATATCTTAAATCAACTTCAGAATTAGGGATTTGTAAAAAAATCTAAACTAAAATATCGACCAAAGATTAAAATAAAATATACTTCAATGTCAATTGAGTCAAAAATCAGAAGCAAATTTTTTGGGATATTTTTTTTTAGCGTTTATATGTGAAAGTCATCAATAAAATCCGCAAAGTTTTGGCAAACATGTTGTGCTTGCTGCTGTATTAATCGAAGTTATCTTGATGCATATGAATACAATAGCTATTATTACGAGTATTATGGTGCCAAGCAGATTTATTGAGAAATTTTTACAAAAGTTTATTCTCATTTGAAGTTACAACCAAGATTTTTCCCAGTAAAGCAAAAACAGATTTTAAAGTGTGATCTTATAAATATTAAATGTGGTAAAAGTGTTCAAGGAATAACTTTTCTATTTTCTCAGGATAAGAAAATCTGTTGGTTACTTATAAAGTTGAGGATTAAGGAAAATAATAAAGCCTTTTCCACACATAGCAAAGTAACGAAAGAAAAGCAAATGTATGAAAATGATAAACGATTTCTATATATTGGTTTCATAGGCATCCAATGTATTATTTTAGCAGTAAATTAAGAAGTAAACCATAGCTTTACCATGTACATGAAACTTTTTGGTCTAATTATTTATATAGGGCCTCGTTAAGGTTATTCCTATACCTGTATATTCTGATGTTCTACATCAGAATGGTATACAAAATTCAAACGGAACTTCATTGGGTTAAAGTTCATAATAGTTTGCGCAAGACATCATCCGACATTACTAATAACGTACCTTTTTCGCATTCTCTCTCTCAAAACCGATAACTTTCAAAAACTTTCGAATATTTAAATTGACTGTACTCAAAGATTTTTTTCTAAGAAGTCCAATCAGGCCTATCATGCATCATAATACGCAGAGCTAGAAATCGACGAATAACAATATAATCTACAAAAAACACCCATCAAACATACTGTATAACTTAATACCTTATACGCTGACCTCCAATTCTGAAGAAAGTGTGTGAATTGTTGAACAATGCAAAAGGAGACAAAATTCTCAGTCAAATTGCGTGCCGCAATAAAATTCTTTCTCCGCGTGCTCCAAGAAGTATCGCCCCGAAATCAAATTACCAACCTTCCCGTAGAAATGTTGGGTTCGTTTTGTTGGTACAATTGTATCAATATTGGACATCGTAACTCGATTTAGGAACGGAGTGCTGTCAAGTCACGCTTGAAACTGGCCTGCAAAATGACGAGATCCAACGTCAGTTTTTGTTAGGCCTTTTATTGTAATTTTAGCAGACACGGATTTTTGGTGGGATTTTGCATTTTTATTTTAGCCAGTATATGACTTTTTTGGTGAAGATTGAATTTTTCCGAGATAAAGATAACTGCTTAAGACGAGAAAAGTTTTGTGATAACTTACTACATAACTTTGCTCGTCTATAATTTTGTTTCGACCATTAATTAGACTAGTTGTCCAATATTTGTTCCGGGTCCGGATGTTGTGGTTTTTATAGTTCCAGATACCCACGATACAGGGAGTCCCAGTGTGGCTTATTGGTACGATTTTGTCCATATTGGACATTTAGGATTGCGGTCTAGTCACGTTAAAAACTAGCCTGCAAAATAACGAGAATCAAATGTAAATATTTGTTGTTGCGTTTAAGTGGCCATATTTTTTTGCGGAGTTTGTGTTACTCTAACTATGTACTAATTGTGGTTTACTTTTGCCAGCTTTTTTATTATTTTCAATGTAAATATATTATATATAAACATATAAACAAACCAACATTAAAAGGCATACTGCAAAACATCGGATTATATACTCGTAGATGATAAAAACTCTTGGTATTGAAAATGCTCCAATTCGAAAAAAAATTTAGATACCTATTGTTTTGTAAGAGGATCATTAAAAAGAATAACTCGCCTTGTTTCCTTGCCTTTCTTTCTTAGTTTGGTCGCGGAGCAACAGGCAGAAGATAAAATTGAATTTTCAAGGTGATTCTTGTTTTTTACTTTGGATAATCGGTACAAAATAAAGTTTTGTAAAGTTTTGTCAATGATCAAATTACTATTGCTATCACTTCAATATACTGTTTTACCATCACGTTTGTTATACCCTTCTTCTTCTATACACGCTAACATACACTCAAACAATCTCGTACTATTTACAATCACATAGAATAGCGGGTAAAAATGACAGCAAATCGCACATTTCTACGTCATCCACCGCTTTACCCTGCGCTCAATTTGATCATCGATCATTTCATAACATTTGTTATGTAATGAAGCCCTTACAAACAAGAATGACTCTGCATAGTAACCTAACACGCGTATCTGCAGCGAACATTAACAAATTGCTGCTCAACTACTTTCAGTTCAGATCCACCGCAAAAACTAGAGGTTGATGAATTTAAAGCGAAACACGTGGTGTCTACGTACAGTAAGCGAAGCTAGATCACTAAAAGTTTTATAAGAAATAACTAGCATCATCATCTTCTTGTCCTTATTCCACATTACGTGGCGTCTTGTTGTTTCTTCTTCCACTCTCTTCTATCAGCCGTCATCTCAGTACTCACTCCTTTCTTAATCATGTCATTCTTCACACAATTCTTCCATCTTTTCTTTGGCCTACCTCTGCTTTTATTTCCATCCACATTCATATTTAACACTAGCTGTACCCGCGACTTCGTTTGCGATTGCGATCCCTGCAGACTAATTATTCGCATCTGACCTCAGTTTGTCTCATATAAAGCAACGCTAAATGTAGTCTGCGGTGAAGCACTCATATCAAGAAAGTATTTCTCAAAGACTCGAGATTAAAAAAAAAAATATCGGAATAAAATCGGTTAACATTGTCGAAGATATCCCGTAACATACCTACACACCTGTAACCTACACAAAAAGCATACAGACAAATTGAGAAACTCCTTTTTTGAAGTTGGTTGTTAATAATTAAATTGTGATATTATTAGCGATAGTTACCTACGCTTGCAGTCTCTAGTTTACGGTTTCTATCCTGCAGGTACTCTAATAGCATCAAATCCTCACGTGCCCACGTTATTTTGCCTACTCTACAAAAACAAAATAAAATTCGCCCACCAAAAATGTTTCGGGTAGTCGTGATTCCATGAGATGATGATGTTTTCGTAATGTGACATTCTTCCCTCCTCATGTCATGCCCATACCAAGAAATAACTAGCATATATTTAAGTTTGTTATATATTTTGCTACATACAATCGGGAATCTAACCGCTCCTCTTATGTTGAAGCTGTATAAGCCCCGTACCGGATTTTTCATACGAATAAAAGAATGAAGCTATTCATGGACATACAAGGAACATTTTTGTTTCAGTTCATATTCGAAAAGAAAACCATGCTTACCATGGTTTTCTTTTCGAATATGAACGTGCAATTGATTGTCTCCACAACCCCAAAAAAACACAAAACATACGACTAACAGAATTGACAAGCAGCTTCTCAAACGATTATCCAGAGGGGTTGTGGCCAGATGAAACAGGCGTGGCGGTGATAATGGCGATCAAAGGGAACAGTTTATCAAGTAGTTGTCAAAATTTGCATCAGTAAAAAATTTACAACGCCATATTGCGCAACCCTTTAGACAAAGTAACATTCTAAGTAACGATTAGCGTGTCACCAGTAGAAAAGCTAAACAAATAAATAGAACTAACACATGCGATTGAAATTTGACGTTACAATAATTGAAAGCTTATTTCAATTTCAAAAAGGTTTAGACTTGCGTTGCGTAGTCTTTGGTAACACAACCGGTAGAATGAACCAGCTTTTCTATTTCACATGAGCTGTGACTCTCGGATTTTGCGGCGTGACCCATGTGTGAAAGTCACGTTGCTATTTAATTAATAATTTCAACATGCTTTCCGGACGGACGGTAAATCGTAATTTGATTGGCGAGTTTTTGGCGCGCCGGTGTGTTTTTACTCGGACTTTTTCTATTTGAAGAGCTTTTTGGGCTATGTTCGTGGAAACTGGGCCCAAGTTTTATTTGGTTATGTAAAAAAGTATTTAATGGTCCCAATATTTTTAGAACTTCGTTTGATATCAAGAGCCCGTCGCTGTTTCCGTCCCGTCGACACACCAATTTGCGTCGTTACATATTGGTAGGTATCGGGAGGCATATATATAGTTTAATTGCTATGTATATATGTATTTTTTATGTAAATCCCGTGTGTGATATATCTGTTTGTTATTATCTTATTATCTTTTATGCAATGTTTGCAAATAAAAATGTGTTTTCTTTCTTTCTTTCTTCGATGTGGCCGACTTGTTGATCTGGCAATTTTTGGACTGCTGCAGTATGCTTGGGATTCGGCAATTATCTGTTTCGTTTGCGCAATATAAGCACGACCACAGCTACAATGTATTCTCTATTACGTTTTTTGGTGTCGGAAGCTGCTTAGCCACTTTTGAGAGTGAAGTAGGCTCTGTCTGAAAACCAGCGCTTTATCCTTCTTAGGTTTGGTGTAGCATAAGCTGAGATAGGGAACTTTTGACAACGTAAAATTATTTTTTCTGTAAAATTTTGTTTTCTGAATTCAGATTTTTATATAACGAAATATAGGTTACACTGTGTGGTAAAAAAATGTAGGTACAGCCATCGTCAGCTCACAAGTATGCAAAATGAACCCTTAACTGTAGTGGTGAAAAGTAGTCACTTTTCTATAGTCGTGGTTCTGTGGTTTTACACGCGTTCAAAGATTGAACCTGGGTCCATTGGACCCACAACTACAGTTAAGGGTTAATAAAGGTCAGGTCATCTCAGAGTTAATACATAATTCTGTGTAAAACTGTGTCTATTTGTTTTGTATTTTGTCACTAATTGTCGTAATATTGTGTTTATATGATGAGGTCAATTCATGTTTATTCTTTCTTATTTCATCTAATATCGCAAACTAAATAAAAATCAACAATCCTGTTATTTAAAAAATAATTAATGTTAACGTGCCTGGCTTGCACTTGGCCGATTTTACCGAGTTTTTTGCATCCATCGCCAAATTTAAACTCAATACAGCGCAATAGAGCTTAATTTCCCGTAAACACTGATCAAATATGCTATAGAGCTGCACTCCTAGCTCCCCCCTCTTTACCCTCCCCTACTCATTTGCCAGTGAATCGCGTCACGTCCGTAAAAGCCGTCGCGTAATTACGAAAACGGATACGGATTTAGTTTTACTAATACATGTGTAAATGATTATGTATTTTTTATTAAATAAATAAATATTAAATAGATTATACAAACATTTGTTCCGCGACGGGAATCGAACCCACTTCTGTGTCTCAGGCGGGCCTTCGCCCACTGCACCACAGAGTTCGTATTGGTATTAGGTTATTTTTATTAGGAATGCCAAGTACTTGTTTAACGTGGACATGTGCCAAATGTTTGGTTGTGCCTCTGACTACCCCCCACTTAGTAACCTCAAACATCTACGCACTGAGTATGGACTTCAGAATGTCCATCATGGGATACAGTTATGAGCGTGTTTTTTTTGTCAGGTTTGTATATAAACATACAAATATACAGATATCTTACTAATCCTACTTCTACTAATATTATAAACGTGAAAGTTTGTGAGGATGTATATTTGTTACTCTTTCACGCAAAAACCATTGAACGGATTTTGATGAAACCTAACATTAATATAGCTTATACATCAGAATAACACATATGCTACTTTTTATCCCTGTACTATCCGGGCAAAGCCGTGGGCAGAAGCTAGTAATATTAAAAACGCGAAAGTTTGTGAGGATGGATGTTTGTTACTCTTTCACGTAAAAACTACTGAACGGATTTTGATGAAACTTTACAGTAATATAGCTTAACCATCAGAATAACCCATCAGCGTACTAGGCGTGCGAAGCCGTAGGCAGAGGCTAGTATATAACATACAGAAACACAGCTTTTTGAATTTCCAAGGCAACAATCTACGGTAGGTCAACTTAAGTATATATTCGGCCAAAACTTTCCAACATCCTACAATCAAAATGGATCACACATTTTCACCGCCGCAATTTTGTTTATCAAATATACAGTTAGCACTTTCAAAACTTGACCTCAAAAATGCTACCTCGAACTCGAAACCAACCACCTCGAAACCCGAGCGAAATTATGCCACAACCTGGTTAACCCGGAAACAAGGTAATGTATGCGGGCCAGTAGGGCAGTCAATCATCACTGCTACTTTCCTATCATCCTACTAAGTTTTACTTTACTCTGCTGTCTGTAGTAAAATAATCTGTGTAGGTAACAGAATCGACTAGATTAAAAATAAAAATATTATAAAAACAGAATCAACATCAAGCCTAACGCTTTATTTTCCTTTCACGCTAACGCAAATTTGTCAAGGCAAAACTTGGCAGCAGTTACGTTACTTATTCATAGCTAATGGCCTCGATTCTGTAGTACACTGACTAAACTAAATTTAAACTGTCGCTCTTTTTTACTGATAATGCAAGCAAGAAAGAGATAGCAACAATTTTAATGCTGTCAAATTAGTCATATTTAAGTTTTCCATACAGATTTAGTCGTGATATCAAAACATGCTGACTATAAACACGAAGAAAAGCGGCACGTAAACTGATTTGACAGCAGCACACGGCACTAAAATTGTAGCTATCTCTTTCTTGCGTACACTATCAGTAAAAGAGAGCGATAGTTTAAATTTAGTTTAGTCAGTGTACTACAGAATCGAGGCCATTGTCATTTCTATAAAATTAAATATGTCCGAAGGCGTTAACGCCAAAAGAGAGTAATATTTTTCTAATTATAATATTTATTTTTATTTTTACTAGTTTCTCCCACGGCTTCGCCCGCATGGTACCCGGATAAAAAGTAGCCTATGTGTTATTCTGATGTATAACCTATATTGCTGTACAGTTTCATCAAAATACGTTCAGTAGTTTTTGCGTGAAAGAGTAACAAACATCCATCCTCACAAACTTTCGCGTTAATAATATTAGTAGGATTTTTAACGTGTTCTCTGAACGAATTCCGTCGATGTAGATGCCCCTCTGCTTGGAAAATTGAAGTAGATATCCCCAGAATATCTGAAAACTGATTGGAAAAGTTTGATTTGTTCTTAGTAATCGAGTCTTATGTATTATTCGTGACGTGAATTATAGAGTTAAATAAATAATGCATCATCACAATTTTCACACAGCATCATCTAGTCCCAAAGTAAGCAAAGCTTGTGTTATGGGAACTACATTACTGACATACGACTTAAATATATTTTTTGTAAGAAAATACTTGTACGTACAAATTATACATAGAAATCATACATATGTGTACATAGAAGTGTAGATTGTCTTGAACATTTCAGCTTCTATTTAATCATCATGTTTTATAATATCCTATTGCAGAGAAATAAATGACTATTAATTGTTATGACAATTTTTTTTTTTTTTTTTTTAATCTGTATTTCATGTTTATTGTCACGATCCATAAATGTGGCCTTAGAGAATGGGGTTAGGAAAATCAGTATAATATCCAGCAGCGATTGTTTTCCATCACTCAACATGGTCACTGTCCCTGCAAACGAAAATAATGCCGACGGCTAAATTGCTTGTGTGCACAACAAACAAATTAATGTCGACATCTTCTATAATAGAGCAAGTATCCTGAAGTTTATTGGGTCTGTCTCCACCACATAAATATATTTTTTAAACAAAGTCAAATTCTAAATAGTATTCACTTTCATAATAGTAACATGAGATATGTTACTATTATGAAAGTGACAAGTCTCATGTGCCTGTACCCTTCAAACTAGAAAATAGCAATGCGAACATGCTTGACGGCCAGAAGAAAAAGGTCTGATAGTAATACTTCCCCTGACGAGCTCTTTCAGAAGGAGCTCTCTTACTATGTTGTCTTCACTGCAGTCACACTGTTGATTGTGCCTAAGGTGTAGCTTAGCTTGCGGTAAATTATGATAGAAAAAACCACGATACGTGTGCACTCTTTGACGTTTATTTGCGACTGAACTTACGTAGTTACATGCATCTGCTTATGATATAAATGCCTAAAAGAAACATCTAAATTTTGGATACACAACATTCCGCCCACCAAAAGGACAATCGGTCCTTTTCTTCTCAAAATAATGTATGCAATCAAACAAATGGGTGGTGCTGGATGAATAATTAAATTGATTTATTACCTCTATAAACAAATGTGAATTGGAAACAATTGCAAGAACTTAACTTAGATTCTAAAGAACTTTATGTTTGAACTACATAGATAACATAGACTGAGTGAAAATATAGCTACATCTGCAACTTAGAATACATTCCTAGACGCATGTTCTAGATTGACAAAACAGGCAGTAAAATTGACGTCAAAATGATCAATTTTAACTTTTAACTTCACTTTAACATCAATGTCGTACGAGTTTTCACTATGCTATCTTATCTGCAGTGTGACTGCGCTGAGTGAAATTTTGCTAGATGTGCAACTTTGAATACATTCCTTGACTCGATTCCTAGACTGACGGAACAGGCAGTAAAATTGACGTCAAAATGATTAATTTTAACTTTTGACTGCACTTTAACATCATTGTCGTACGAGTTCACTATGTTATCTTCTCTGCAGTGTGGCTGCGCTGAGTGAAATTTTGCTACATCTGCAGCTTAGAATACATTCCTTGACTCGATTACTAGACTGACGGAACAGGCAGTAAAATTGACGTCAAAATGATTAATTTTAACTTTGACTGCACTTTAACATCATTGTCGTACGAGTTCACTATGTTATCTTCTCTGCAATGTGACTGCGCTGAGTGAAATTTTGCTACATCTGCAGCTTAGAATACATTCCTTGACTCGATTCCTAGACTGACGGAACAGGCAGTAAAATTTACGTCAAAATTATTAATTTTAACTTTTGACTGCACTTTAACATCATTGTCGTACGAGTTCACTATGTTATCTTCTCTGCAGTGTGGCTGCGCTGAGTGAAATTTTGCTATATCTGCAACTTAGAATACATTCCTTGACTCGATTCCTAGACTGACGGAACAGGCAGTAAAATTTACGTCAAAATTATTAATTTTAACTTTTGACTTCACTTTAACATCAGTGTACGAGAAGAAACGCAACTTGCAAAGGTAATTCCATCAAACCCTCGTTACAATAATTTTAAGCTTATTTCAGAAAGGATTAAAGAGTAATCAAGTTCTCAGCCGTTGTTCAATTTAGTAAACAGATCACTTCGGCTTTAACTTTGATTGTAAGTTAATTACGACTGGTTTAGAAAATATTTTGCGAATAAAAATTAACATAAATATCGTATATATTTATAGCTTACTTAGAGACTACTAATAGTTATAAATAAATATAAAAGTAACGTCTTCGCCAGCGACCGATCAAACTAAAGCTGTGGCGGTGGCGTATCGTAGGCGATGTAAACTGGTTGCCTTAGTGTTGTCAAAGTTTGAATGTAGGTACTGGTTACCACTGCCACCGCATCTGTTTGTTCAGGTGTTAAAAAGTAGTATATGTGTTATTTTAGATCACGAACTATACGTTCCAAACTACATTAAAATCAGTTCAGCAGTTTTGAGTAATGTTTTTATAGCAAAATATGTGTGTTAACGTTTGAAGTGAAAAATATGTTAGCTCATTTAAGTCCAAAGCAAGATTTCGCGTCAGCAATATTCGAACCAGTTTAGCTACTGCGAGATTTACTTCGATAAATCTAACATTTGATGGCACTAATAATTCTCATCTCCATAACCACTGCGTCAGATTATTCGGCATTATTTCGGCGCTGACCCGCACGACCCTATTCTGTGAAACACTGTTTCTCTTAAATACAATTCCTTCACAGAACTTTCTATAAGAGTGCCTGCATCTGCACTCTATGAGTGACATCTAAAGCCAGAATTGGCTACGCAAATCATCTCCGAGCACACCATCGAAACCAAACACCGTAGCCAAAATCAGCTCAGTTTTTATATTAAATAACATTTTTTTTTAATATTATTTCATATCAAGTATATCTACTTTTTGTATATATTTGTACAAATTGTAGGTTCTATGTATGCCGGACATTTTTCACACAGCATCATCTATCCCCTAACTAAGCAGAGCTTGTAATATGGGAACTACATAACTGATATACTACTAAAATACTTTTATTTTGTAAATACATACATATTATACATAGAAAACATCGAGAGCCGAGACAAATATTTGCTGATCATACAAACATTTTGTCCCGCGGCGGGAATCGAACCTGCAACCTATGCGGTCTTCGCCCTCTCTACCACAGAGGTCGTCATGTATTTAATATGTTGTTGTTCGATAGCCAGTTATCATCTTCTTTTGTATAATATGTGTAATATAACCGATTACCATATTTTTTTAGGTTTGCAGGTAAAAAATGCCTTTAGCATCAAGCTCAACTTATTTTTGTGCAATGAATAATTAAATAAATATATTTTTGTTCAGGAGAAAGGTCAAGACAAGAGTACCCTAAACCAGCGAGCATGCATGAAGAATGTAATGAGAGTAAATTAAGCAAAAAGAGTATGTCAGGATCGTAGCATGTGGAAATCCGTAGTCTCTGCTCACCCTTCCGGGAAACAGGTGTGAATTTATATATGTATATTTTTCCATAATATGTAAATATCCATTTGTACTGACGAGATTCGAATCTACGGCCTTCCTTTTCTACGGTCCTATACTTAAGGATGTTGTTATAAAATATCTTTTATTCAAACTTAATTCTAAATAATTCGTTTGCATAACATTGTAATAAGTATATTATTCTATTAAATTTTGTATTATTATAAAATTTAAATATTTAAAAAATCTAAATATTTACCTATATATATGTAAAAATTTGCAAATTAGACCAAAATGTCGAATTTAGATAAGGTAACTTTACTTATTTAAGAATACTAATGTAAATACCTATATTCTTGCAAATAAATATCATTAATTTATTAATTCGTCACAATGCCGTTACAGTAGGTATATTCTCTAAACCACTGAAATGATTTTTCAATTCCTAAATTTATAATTTCATAAAAAGTGACAAGTATTATATTGGATCCTAATAGCTCCCAGAAATAGCCAATCAATATTCAATTCTTGGTAGCAATATAATTCTACCTTATAATTTCGGATACATTACATTTCTCAGAATAAGGCGACGCTTTTTCACTTGCCCCGTATTATTTTGAGTCATATCATCGTTACGATAAAGCATATTTTCGCCTGTGTCATTATCGGGGGTGGTTATCATACATATAGTATATGGAAATAAGGGGGATTCGAACGGTCGTAAGCAATTTCGAAATTGGATTTTGTTAGACAGGAGTACTTCGGTGGGCTAAATGTGATGTTTCATTAAAACTTGAAAGGGCTTTTCTTTGGCCACTTTTGTTGTCAATCTATCTATCTATACTATTATAATAAGAATGTAATAGATATTACATATGATTTATTTTTTTGGAGGGCACTCTGTAATCGATACTGAAGCCAAAAACGTATTTTTTTTCATGTTTCTCTGTCTGTCTGTCAGAATCTGGGCTGCGCAGAGCACCGAAACTACTGGATGAATTTAAATGAAACTTGGCATGATTTGAGTTCATACTACGGGGTAGGACATAGTATACTTTTTATCCCGAAATTCAGCACGGTTCTCTTGGGAGAGGCGATCAAATTCAAAACTTGTACTTAGTTATAATTCATTAACGCGTAGTCCGATTTCATTCATTCTTTTTTTGTTAGAAAGGAGGTACTTTAAATATTGATGGCAATCGCGAACAAAGTCGCGGGTACAGCTAGTCTTATATAAGACGTAACTATTCTTTTTTAAACTTTCCTTTTATCTATTTTATTTCTGTCATTGTTTTACTGTTGCCTGTACTTCTCAAACTTTAGGTAAATCGTTATGAAAAGTTGAAATTTCATTTATAAAATCATTGAAGCGTTTTTTTTTAAATAAGGTAACATTTTCATCTAGAGGGAGAGAACTATTTTTTTAACGTTGTTACAAAATAGGCCCCAAAGGAAAGACATCATAATAATCTCCATCATCATCAGGAGGATGCAGAATTCTACTACGTACATAGATCTGCCCTAAAGAGTGCCACGATGTACGATTTTAGGCTATCTCCATCCACCGATTTCCTAAGATGTCATCGGTCCATCGAGTGGGGGGCCTACACTACGTCATTCAGTTTGTAGTTGTCATTCGAGAACCTTCCTCATCCAGCGGTTTTCGGTTCTACGAGTGGAATAGCCTGCGCATTGCCACTTCAATTGTTAATTCTAAGAACTATGTCGGTACTTTAGTTTTTCAGTAGAATAAAATGCTTAAGTATCTTCATTCTAAAAACGTGTAATTGTCTTTCTGTGGTCGGTGCCAATAAAATAAATTAGATATGACCCTTGCAGAGGGGCGGCTTGCGACGTCAAGCTAATCTCTAAAAGGTTTCACTAATGAACAAAATTCGTTTTTTTTTTCGTTAAGCCCGATTGAAACTCGTAATGAGTCTAATTATACTGATTACTAAGGACCTAATGTCACCTTGATTGAGTTGGAGACAGGTTCAAGAAAGATCTCTGCGAAGGTACGATACTTGAAGCACGACATTTTATCTTGTATTTTTACCTCGAAAAAATGTCAGGATTTCTGATATCCCATTATTTATTACGAGAAAAGATAGATTAAAAAAACACCCAAAATACATACATACTGACCTCACACTAAAATTCTCTGTGTCGTCGGTACAAATACCTCTTTCATGTTTGTTTGTTTTTTTCTGTTAAAAAAAATACAGAACGGCATTATGTCTACAGCATAGATAGAGGATTTCGGGGACGAATAGCGATCAAGCTAGATACTATAGGCTGTGGGCAAAACACCATAGTCTGGAAAACTCTAAAATCAACCTACTCGTATTATAAACGCGAAAGTTTGTGAGGATTGATGTTTGTTACTCTTTCACGCGAATGAAAGTTTACAGTAATATACTCGGATCTGGATATTTTCTATGTATAATATGTATATATTTACAAAAAAAAATATAAGTAGTTTATCAGTCATGTAGTTCCCATAATACAAGCTCTGGTTAGTTGTGGGATATATACATCAGAATAACTAATAGACTACTTTTTATCCGGGTACCACGTGGACGAAGCCAGGCTAGTAAAAAAAATCGAACGCTTCAGGGATATTAACGTTGTCTCCACCACCCAACCGAGAAAACGTTAGTCCGAGTAGTTTAAGGGAAATTCCGTCCCGATTTTTAACCAACAGCGTATTAAAGTCCACAGGTAGACATAGGCCTCCCCCAAATAGTGCGATGACTAACAACCGGAAGACAAGAAGTCGACTTCTTGCAACTTTTGAAATGTCATCAGGTGTGGGACAATAGGTATACGTTGATATTTTGAGGGCTTTATTCTTATTGATCTCAAATAAGAAAGAATGGAAAAAGGAAAGGGAGGGTTTTGGCAAACAGTGGAATGAACTTTAAAAAATATTGTGTAGATTATAAATTTAAACAAGCTACTGCCCACGGCTCAACCTGCTTGGTACCAGGATAAAAAGAAGCCGATGTAAAGTAGCTCTTACCGTTAAGACAGCGTTCGTAAGATACGCATTCTCTCGACTGTTTTTCGTCGCCTTACGTTGGAAAATTGGTCTCCACGAAAAGCCCTTTTATTTGAATAGGATAATTGCCTACGTCCTTCTGAAAGACCATTCTAAATATTGGTGAAAAAAAATTCTGAAAACTATTTTCGTTAGTTTATTATTTAAAATTACAAATTTACCTCTTTATAATATTATACTTATAGTGTCAATAAATAAATAAATAAATTAGACAAGAAAAGTGACAAACTAGGTATAAAAGACATACGAAAATTTACAAATTTTACCTCTTTATAATATTAATGGTTTCGCCCTCGTGGTAATCGGATAAAAAGTAGCCTATATGTTATTTTGATGTTTAAGCTGTAAAGTTTCATCAAAATCCGTTCAGTACTTTTTGCGTGAAAGAGTAACAAACATCCGTTCCTCACAAACTTTCACGTTTATGTAGTATAATACTTATAGTGTTACATAAATAAATAAATTAGATAAAAAGTTACAAACTAGTTATAGAAGACATACGAAAAATTCGAAACTTTACCTTTTTATAATACTATACTTATAGTTTAGATAAATAAAAAAAGAGTGACAAACAAGTTATAGAAGCCATATGACTAAAATTTATTATGAAATGCATGTAGAGTAGCATTGGCCTCAACTCAAACATAACTTAAGCAACTCCGACGACATAATCTTGGCGCAAATACCTTGTTTGCTCAGCAACACGCGAGATGGCGTGTCGGTAACTTAACTTTATTTGAAGCTAAAAGACCAATTACTCGCTAATTATGTTATTCGTTAGATTAAATCGGTTGGAATATTTCTTGTTATTTGTTCAGTTGTACCATACTATTACCTTAATAAGATTGCTTTCTTTTGACAAATTGTGATGTAGGAATTTTTCCTCCTTTCTTTGACCTATAAATAGTTTAAATGTTTCGTTTTGTATTCAGTTATTTATTTTTGTACTCTTCATTTTATTAGGTTTTAATAGTACTTTATTTTGTTAATATTGCATTCTTTACTCATGCATAGTCTTGGGTATCAGGAACTAAGAATACCATAGTACGACAACACATAGACCGAGAACAAATATTTGCAGAGCATGCAAACATTTGTCCCGCAGCGGGAATTAAACCTGAACCCACCTCTTGAACAGTCATATCATAACTTTAAGTTTCTGGTACAGCGCCATTTTAGTATCTTTGAAAAAACTACAAAATTACACCAAAACACCATCAGATCAATAATGTATAAGACATTAAATGTCAAAAAACCGACTTCAGATAACGATAAATTGATTAAAAGTCCCATATGAAATTTCTTCACCCATTTTTTTACCCTTTTGGAGTGGGATTTATATGGAACCACCCTTTTACACTACACAATAAAAAAGAATCATCAAAATCGGTGAACAATTGGTGAAGACATCATGTAACAAATATACAAGCTGTATGTATAAAAAATACATACAGCTGGATTAATAACCTCCTCCTTTTTTGAAGTCGGTTAAAATAAATTCTCTCACTAAATTAGGATCGATTTTAATATCTCAAGATCACGGTAGCAACCGACTCAAACAAATAAGGTACTTTCAAAGTGACAGAGCGATTTTTAAAAACCGGACGAAGCCCCAACCCGGTTGTGAGCGGTAATCCGGCCGCGGGTGAATTTTAAACCCGCGTGAAATGACCGGAACCACTTATTCCTAGTGACAGATTAATGAGTCAGTTTTCACCATGGAACAGTTTCTAGCTGTTACCTAATAAAACATCAAAGATCACCACGGCAACTAGGTTAGAAAAGACCGCGAGTTCGATTCCCGCAGCGGGATCAATATTTGCATATTCTGCAGATAGGTACTCCAGCTGTTCCTAATCTGGGTTCTGTGGTACTAAGGTGCTTGTGGTCCCTGATACCCACGACACAGGGAATCCTAATGTAGGGTCAGAAATATTTATATGACGGAGGAGCCATGCGCAGATATCGTTGTATTGCCGTTGGAAAATAGTTCGATAAACTATTCTCCCCGTTACAGCAAACAACTCAATTCGGTTCGTTCAAAAACGATAAAACACTAGTTCTACTGAATCGGCAACAGACACGGAGTGTGTGGCGATAAAACTTTTTACCGCCATCTTGTGAACTATTGAACGTCATCACACTTCGAACGTTTCGATTCTATTCCGACTTTTGAGTTTATCAGAATGAGATTGTGTATTTGAGCTGTGTTTGAGTCAGTTTTGATAAGTATATAAACACCCACCAGACAGGTACATACATAGTCTTGACTTAGGATTCTCTAGGACGACTTCTGTGGCGCAGTGGAAAGCCTGCCTGAGACGCAGAAGGTTGAGAGCTCGATTCTCGCCGCATGACAGATATTTGTATGATCCGCAAAGGATTTGTGCGTTAGCTATGTATAAATGTTTGTATTAAACAAAGTATATAAGTAGTGTTAACGAACTCCAGAAATGTCGGCAACGCGAACGACCGGCCGGCTATATAAAGAGCGGCGCGAGTGGCGCAAGCTCACTAACCCTCCGTAGACCAAGACACGTTCTTGGTGACCCTGATGACCCCATCAGCACCGCAAACGCGGTGGTGACGTCATCAAGCCCCGACAGAGCAAACACTCCACAGATACACCGAGCCCGCCGGCGGGCTCGACGAGTCCCCACTTCCGCCTACTCACGGTACAGATATGTACCGGGGCGTTTTTCTCCTATACCACCCCCTCTGGCAACGGCCCAAGCCGAGGTCCGTACCTAAGTGGTGCCCTTGTGCTAGTTGCCCCATCCTAACTTTTACAGGCTGAGCGCCTTCTGCGCTCGCCGTAGTCCGGTGACGCTGACCAAGGCCATCTGCGGCCCTGCAGCATTAAAGTCCATTCAGAAAAAAAAAGCAAGCTCACTTCTTTCCGAAACGTTGCGCTGTGCGGACGTATTTTAACGAGTTCATGTTGTTTTACCGCTATTTGGTCCTTTTGGTTGTTTTCTTTGTAAATTCTAATAATAGGGGTTTTATAATTTTCCTTTTTAAAGATTGGTTTTATTAAACATCCCTAATAGTAGTATATCAGTAACGTAGTTCCCATAATACAAGCTCTGCTTCGTTTAGGGCTAGATGATGCTGTGTGAAAAATGTCCAACATTATTTATTTATTTATTCCCTGTGTCGTGGGTATCAGGTACCACAACACCATTACCAGGATCCAATATCTGTAGAGCATGCAAACATTTGTCCCGCAGCGGGAATTTAACGTCTTGCGTTGCAGCTGCCTACTCGCCTGCCGTGCCATCCAGCTCGTCAATAATATTATATCGATGTACATGGTATGACACAGTGCGAGCCATCACTCCTGACCACGGTGGCGGAGTGGCTGGACAGTTCTGTTCCCACACAATGAACAAATTCGCTTCTTTTTGAGCACGTTTTTGAATGTTAAATTATTATAATTCCTTTTTTTTCTACAATTATCATTTTACTAGCTTCTGCCCACGGATTCGCTCGCGTGGTACCCGAATGTGTTATTCTGATGTATAAGCTATATTAGTGTAAAGTTTCATCAGAATCCGTTCTGTAGTTTTTGTGTGAAAGAGTAACAAACATTCATCCTCACAAACTTTCGCGTTTATAATAGAAGTAGGATTCTAATCCAAATTTTTTTATACCTCTATATTGCATGCTGTCTTCACCTAATGTCAATAATAATGGTGTCAATAAGCTGTCACCAAGACCGCCGATGTCTACCTCGCTCTAAGGCTGGCAATTTACCTTTAAAGATCTGTGCAAACTGCAGCGATCACGGCGAGATGTACAATAACGCTTACTTTGACAACCACTGCCTACGCCACCGCCACTGCGCCCGACCGGGTTTTAATGGGGTGGCCAAGAATAAACCAGTAACATAAAGAAGTATAAGATCGAAGACAAAGGGAAATCTCACTCCAAATATTACAATCCAGGTGAACGAATTGGTTCACGAAACATTTTCTTTCTAAATCTTCCAATCCATTACACGAAAATCATAAACTAAACCGCGACATATCACTACATATTTATGAGGAGAAAATACCGAAACTACCAGATCCGCCACTGAAAACCCATCCCTAACCCATTGAGATAAGGGAGCTGGGAGAAGGGTTGAAAATTACGAGGTGAATAGATTATGTATGCCGATATGTTATGGAATAATCTTTTTTTCTATTCAAATTGAAATGTAGGTACCTAATTTGATAACTGACTTAAAAGCGTATGAGCTTATAGCCTGTTTAAGTTTATAGGCTGACCCTGTTATTTCATAGTATGAAACAAGCTATTTTATTTTTCGAGATATTCATGAACTAGTTTTATGGGTAAAAATCGATGTTGGAACCTACAGTCTTATTAGGAAATGATAAAACAATAAGAAATAAAGAAAAACATTGATTTTAGCCTAAAACCCAAGCAAATTTTATACAATCGTTATAGTGGAAAGAAAATATACGAAATATCGGGATCAACTAGTATCTCTGCTTAAAACAGCATCGTACGCGCAAAATGTAATGAAAATAAATAAATAGTACTTACTACTTATAATATATAATGAATAATGGGTGTGAATAAAACTAAGTACAAATTATAATAATCACGTTTATTTATAAGACTGGTAATCAACCTTATCTAACGCAGACACAGAATCGTGTTCTTACTCCCATTTGATCCGTTGTGTTTGTGCCTCAAGAATGAAAAAATCGCTATTTCATTTTTTCTATGGCTATAGCCCAACCCAGTTTTTTTAATTTTCAGATTGTAAACGGACAAACTGAAAATTAAAAAAACTAAGTTAAGAGTATTGAGAGCAATTTTGTGCGCATTTTGTCCTTAGAAAATGTTAAATATGTACTCGCACATTATATAAATAACAAGAGACTCAGTATCTGGATCAGTTGAGGTATCGGTAGAGCTATCGTTTGTCTAGTCTTTAGATAGTCTAGCTGTTTCACTTATATTTTTTGTATATACCTACTTGTACATAGTTGTATGAATAAATGTACTTGAAATTATAAGGGACTCAGGGCAATCATTTGTTATAATGAAAGAAATAATCCCACGAGAATTCGTTGATCTGAAAGATTTCTGCAAAAATACCTTCCTATAATAATCGCCTACGGTATTCGTGTGAAAATCACCAACAAACGTTAATTAGTGACCTAATTACTTCCATTGTCCACTACACGTGTTCTAGACACGTCTTCATGACGCCAGACGTCCATACTCCACACATAGTAGAAGTTTATCATGTAAATTCTACCCTCATAGATAAAAATGAGAATCGGCGTAAATTCATTTTAAACTCACGTAGTTTTTAAGGTGACGTTTCTTTATGATCTTTGGGATTTAATGAATAAAAACTGCAATTTCTCAGTTTTCAGTGCGTCTGAGAGAGTTATTTTTTTCCTCTAAGAAGGTATTTTGTAATAGTCAAGGGAACGGCATAAGTTTTTGCTTTCTCCTACATTCTTCTATTTAAACAACGTGTAAAATATAATATCTGTATGTTGATAGTCTATTTAGGTCTCTAGATAGATATTTCATTAATAATAATGTTGGACATTTTTCACACTGCATTATCTAGCCCAAAAGCAAGCAGAGCTTCTGTTATGTAAACTACATGACTGACATGGTACTTATATACATATATAATTGATTGAACGTATTTGTATTATTCTGTAAATAATTATATAGAAAAAAATGTATCGTAAATAATATGTATTATTACTGTGAGAGACTATTTAGATGCAGTTTCTGTCATTCCATCGACTGAAACCAAGTTCCATTGACCATACAATGTTAGTAACAGCATGCTGATTTAACGATTGAGAAACAAGGTGGAAGAAGAAACATTATAATGTTTAATAGTTGGATAGGTTTGTTGATTTTATGACATAAGTTATCCCACAGCTGGGTAAATGTCTTATCCTTCTTCACTCTACCCGATCCATCGTTAACTCTACCCATGCCCTGCTTAAGGAATCCAGGTGATTGCACCAGCTAGCTCTGAGCAGCCACGACAAAAAACTTATAATAATAAATGATAAGCTACTTAGCTTCTATCGGAGCTGTATTTCAGTGTGGGAGCTCAGTATAGGCGGTACACACGTCGCCATCGTCCGCCTCATTACGGACACAATAAAGAACCTTCGTCGCAACTTCAAACAATGAATGGTCCAGAATTCATTTTACTCCTGTCTCGCTTACTGTCTAGCTAGGGTTGAACGAAGACAAATGCATTTTTTTAAGATTACCGACCGTGCGTACGATGTTAAATATTATGTCTATCAAAAAATAGGTTAAGTTCTCTAAGCTGATTGCATACTTTTGTGTCTATTTTTGGTTTGTGTCTATCGTGCAAATATTTAGGTATATAGCATTCCACATGACAGGTTGCAAGCTCATCGCCGCTTATTGGAACACTTGATATGCCTAAAGATCTATGTACTAAGCATGTATCTGAGGATTTCCATCAGTTTTGGGCGTGTTTGTTTTTAATTTTTGTTTATCGTGTGGCAACCATAACACCGTCATTTTTTTCGTCTACTCTTTCCACGTTTGCGTTTTTCGGGAAGCTTTTCAAAAAGATTTCTCCTGGCGAATACTACGAGTACTTTATATGTCCCAGCTAAAGAGTTTTTGTTGTACTGGAAGACTCGGAATCTTATTTTCTTTATTTACTTTTTGCAGCTCTAGAATTGTTTCATTGTTGGCAATGTTGCTATAGATTAAAATCTCAATCAATTATCTCAATTGTTGAGAGGATCTGGAGGTTGTTGAGAAGAGATAGCTTTTAAGGAATAAGACCGCCCATTTTGCATTAACATTTAATTTTATTGATAATTTTGTTTATTTCATTAGTTGTAAACAAAAGTATAAAAAATCGAACCCGGTCGTACATAATTAGTCATTTCTACTACTCCTTACTAAGTAAGAAAGACTTAATTTGGCACCTTATTCATTAAAATTAGTTTATTAATCTCACGCCGCTAAGACTTTTCTTTGACTGCTCAGTATAGATCCACACGCGAGGTTCATCAGCGAGCTTTGGGCCACAGTAGCACGAACAGCTACGAACCGTATCCGGTCGGGAACAAAACGCAGATCGCTTGCATTACTCAGAAGGCAGCCATACAGAAGTGGGCGTCTATCTCATGCAAGACGATCTTTGGGCCAAGATAACAAGCGAGAAACAACATCGCAGCAGACCCAGATTGAGACGGCGATATAAAATTGTTTTATTAATACAAGATTCGCCCTTCACAATAATCGTGTTGTGAAGGAAAAATGTTCCTAGTATATTTTATGATATTATCACAAAAGATAGTAGGGGGCCTTTGCCCTGGAGCGGGACGGTGCAGGCTAAAATAATGTTATTTTAAAAGCCGTTGCGGCAGTTTTATTAGTTGACAAGTTGTATTTGACTCTGTGGCGCAGTAGGCGAAGCCGCGGGACAAATGTTTGTGTGATCTGCAAATATTTGTCTCGGGTCTGCTGTTCTCTATGCATAATAATGTATGTATTTACAAAAAAAAAATGTATATAAGTAGTTTATTAGTCATATAGTTCCCATAACACAAGCTTTGCTTAATTTGGAACTAGATAATGCTGTGTAAAAAAATACCAGCATTATTATTATTATGTATACCTAATTTTCTGATAAGCATGAAAAGGAGTGGCTATCAAAAGAATACTTAATAGTGTACCACTAATATCACAACGATACCGCTATTAACATGCGTTGGCGCTATTAACGCATTTACAAAACAAACAGGTTGAGCATTAAGTAAGCATCAACATTGCACACACACACACACACACCTTCATAGTACAGTCAGCGACAAAACTAGATAGGCTGATAGATAGATAAACTATTTATTATGCTTATCACCATTTAACAATACATCATACGGAATCATAACTACAAAAACCTATAAAAAAAGACTATAAAAAAAGAAATTATCTATGGGCAGTCATATTACTGATTTACCAATTTTAGTTTTTAGATGCTATAATTCCTCAGGTTTAAGAAGGAAATGGTAACCTTAAATTATAAATAGCCAAAAGCCAAGATGGATCTTTAAAGTCTGAATTCATAGTCAGGGGTTGAACAGTCCCCCAAAATCCATCATTCAGCATTTTCCATATGGCTAAAAAAAAATGAATTTTTACTAAGCGCCTGAACAGTCCCCTAGGAGAGCCCCTATTTGACTATAAATTTGGGCCTAAATGTAGCCCAAAATTCTGATCTAAGTCCACGGATTCCAGAAATAGTTATACGTTATAATAATGAAAACTGATGGTCTACTTATGTTGCGGACTGTACGATCAATAAACTTATTTTAAACCAATTACAACAGAGATATGGTTTAGAATTGCATAACACTCAGACCTGTAACAAATATGAGTAGCAAGGCGCGGCCGGACGCAAAGGTGCGTGAAAAATGTTTGCATGCTCTGCAGATTTGTATTTGGTCTGGGTGTTGTGGTGTGGGAGTGCTCGTAGTTTCTGATACGACTCAGGGAATCCTAGTCAGGACTAGATGCGAGACTGTTAGTTAATAGAATGGGCATTTACATTTTGGTTGTCGTCTCAAGAACTTTGTTTTGATACCTATATCACTCTCAAAATACCTCATGAATCATAAACCTCCGCATTCGGGTCAAAAAGTAACAGCTTTTCCGTAATTATTATACTCCTCCATATATTCATAGTTTTGTCCTATTCTTAGCCCTGTGTTTTTTATATCGTCCAGAAATTTAGACCCCCGTCTCTCAACATTTTTGATCTATTTGAGGTACGATAGAGGTCTAAGATACTGGTTCATGAATGTCCTTCATCATCTGATGTTTATTATACCTACATACGTAACTTTGAGTGTATTTATAGAAAATTGAATTTATTTGCTTTAGTGGTGGCCAGTATCTCTATTGTAGAAAGTATTACGTTACGGAAGAACATTACTTGACCTCTTTCGTAGCTTCAAAGCGAAAAGTTTTCATGTAAGAGAATTACCACTATATTTTTTCTACCTTTATGTGCCTCATTTTGCTACGATTGGTTGGATATTATTGGTTCATAAAATATACTAACCTAATTTTTACCTAAGTTTTTACAATCTCAGTCCAAGTGACGAATAATTTCCTTTAATATTCTCTGAAAATATACGTTTATAATGCGAAAGTTACGTTCTGGAATCAGAACGTAACGTAACGTACGTCCAGCGAACGTGATTCTTTGTAAAATTGACTATTGTTGAATCATCCGATATAATCTCGTGTGATTGTTAAGTTCAAATCACTCGATAAAGTTGCGTAGAATTAGGTATTATTCTAAAAGTATTCGATTTTTCGTCGCGTAAATCATCAAAAAAGGTTCAAAATCTCAAAAGGAGCTGTGTGATTTTAGGTGCTGAT
Source organism: Perizoma flavofasciatum (assembly GCA_958496245.1). Classification (NCBI taxonomy): domain Eukaryota; kingdom Metazoa; phylum Arthropoda; class Insecta; order Lepidoptera; family Geometridae; genus Perizoma; species Perizoma flavofasciatum. The sequence goes on along the minus strand of OY292425.1, from coordinate 1,026,050 downwards.
TCAAATCGAACTATTCTGAGAGCGCTCGATAAATATCACACGATTTTTATTCGTAACTCATAACGTTTAATGGCTAAGTGAACTGTGTGGCGTGGTTTATAGGTGTCGCATTTCATATTTTGTGACGAGATTGTCGTAAACCCACGCAGTATGATGTGGGTGTCGTTTTGTTAACAAGTTGCCAGCCCGTGATTTAAGTTGAAAATCAGAGATTTCATGTAATGGCTAGACCAACGGTTAGTTCTTTATTGCACTTTTCAATCAATTATTATGATGGTTGTGAACTTTTCCACTATCTTTTCCTTCAATATTTATAACAATGTTATATAATAAAAAAGTTACGAGACAGTTCTTAGGGGGCAATCTTCCAAAAAAGCTACAAGCAATTGAAAGAAGTAATTTAAAGTGATAAATGCGAGAATTCTCAAACAGTTTACAACAGGGTGTCCGCACAGGTAATAATCGGCCAGGCGAGTTCAAGATGTTGATGTTAGCCCTCTTAGTCTCTTTACTTTCTTTGATTGATGGATGAAGGCACTAGGATTTTATTTTAGTGTACACGTTCAGATCATTCACTCTCGGTTTCAAGTACCCAGGCCACTGGGTTATGGAAGATATCAAAGACAATAAAGGCATTGAGTGGGAGCGACGAGCGTTGGCTGTCAGAAGCGATATCTTGCCTGCACAGTGTACAGGACTAGGGTTGCTTTTTTTAAAGATTAAAGATTTGCCAGTCCTTTATAAGTGAAATTTATAAGAGTCAGATTTTTTATACGGAAGTCAGGGTACAGCCCCCTAGGCCAACACGGCTCCTGTAATTGAATTGAAGTTAACAAAATTACCTACTGCAATATTTTTCTTTAATCCAGAAATCGAGCGCTTCGTAAATACCGCCCGTAGCCGGGATCCCTAAACTCCTGAATAAGTTGTATAAAACGTGTACGTGTCCCATACTGGGATCTTACCCAGACTTTGAGGGATTGGAATATTTAGAAGTTAAAATAAGAAGTTTGAAGTTGATAAAAATCTGTATACTAATGCATTTTGTATGACGATTCCAACGATTCGGTCACACGTCCCAATACTGCATTTGGGAGAACAACAATGACTTCGATTTTGTAGTACACTAACTAAACTAAATTTAAATTGTCGCTCTCTTTTACTGATAGTGCAAGCCAGAAAGAGATAGCTACAATTTTAGTGCTGTGAAATTAGTCTTATTTAAGTTTTCCATACAAATTTAGTCGTGATTTCAAAACATGCTGACTATAAACACGAAGAAAAGCGGCACGTAAACTGATTTGACAGCAGCACACAGCAGTTAAATTCTTGCCATCTCTTTCTTGCGTAAAAGAGAGCGACAGTTTAAATTTAGTTTAGTTAGTGTACTACAGAATCGAGGCCAATATCAATGAGTTATTTAAAATGTTTTATAAAATTAAAAATGCAGGTAACCGAAACAGGGCTCATCCACATGCTTGATAAGTGACATTCTCGTACGAACCGCTTTAAGAGATTTTTTCTTCCCCGTACATGTAAACTGGAATTAGCTGCCTTCTGAGGTATTTCCGCTAAATTAAAACATCAAAGAAACACGCTTCAGAATAAAAAGAGACCTGCACAGCAGGAAACGCTTCAGCAATTCCCCAAATGTTGCAGATGTCGATAGGCATCAGTAAACGATTTCTATCAGGTGGGCCGTATTTGCCTGCCTGTCGAATCATAACATAAAATAAAATATAAATAATAATAATCACTGTTTTCCATCGTTTCGCGAAGTTACGTAGCAACAGAAGCTCTTACGCCCGCGACCACGTTCGTCGATAAAATAAGGTCGGGTGTTCATGCTTCTGGTATTATTTTCAAAACAGCTGAACTTAATTTATTTCAATTCTAAACATCAGTTCATTAAAAAACGTCTTAGTAGATACTGTTAATTTGGGGTTAGATGATGTTTGAAAATGTGCGGTATTATTTATTTATTTATTTCATTATTTATTTATATAGTGCAAGACGCGGAGAGAGAGAGCGTCGCGGTCATTCACCTATTAGGTCTATTAGAAGGTTCTCGGAATGATTCGAAACTTAGTCGGTGCATTTACCGATAGTATGATGGTATGTGTAAATTCTTGTTTTACATCATAAGGGTATCATGATAGTGATTTATTTGTTTTGAAACATGGTTTGAACATTATTTTTACTAAAAACGGGATGTATACCATACGAATACATCCCGTAAATATTAAAATATTAAAAATGATTCGTAAATATTAAATGTGCCTAAATATCGAGAAACGTTTTAATTCACGAATCATGGTAACCATCCTACTCTTAGTTAAAATTAAGTTATTTATGGTTTGAAAATGACCCCCGATAAAATAAATTTAATAAATTTTAAAAATAAAATAAATTTTATGGTTTTGTTTTATGCTGTTTTCAATAATAATATTACTTACATACCTTTAAGTACTTTTTACTTACATACTTTTTATCTTGCTTATAATATTATTAATTTGATTGTAAATTTTTCAAGGTTATATAATATATATTAAATATATTATATAACCTTAAAAAATTTCCAATATCCAAACATGCCATTGTTATTCTTATCACGTTTTTCTCATGGTCAAACATCAAAAAGATCATCGAAAGCTGCTTACTGGAGGGCTCCTCAGAGCTCGCTGGCACTCAGGAACGGGGCCTGGCGCGCCGCCAGCTTTCCTTGTATCAATTTGAAATCCCCCCTTGTACCGCTTTGTTTTTCCGCATAAAACCAGCCGAGTTTCTCGGCTGTTGGAAAAGTGTGGACTTGGTTTGCATGTATCTTATCTATACAAGCCACTTTGCAGTAGGTCTTTTTGTAGCTTGGGCAATCGAAAATGTGTTAGAAAGTTTAATAATGTACTAAAAACAAAAAAACACGGTGACGATTAACATACTTAAATTGATAACTTCAGACATATACTCGGTACGTAGATGGTCAAAGTCAATAGCTTTTAATTATTGAAATCCCAAGTATACTTTAAGTAGTATCATACAGAAGCGTCGACTTATAAACAAGGTTGGAGAATTTGAAATTTTAAAGTGATTTTACGCCGATTCTGATCCCGCGTATGTCTATAAGAATCAGGCCACAAACTCTGCTTTTTTTATGATCCTTCATTCAGCTTTAGTGTGGTGCCAATCGAAATCAAAGAAGATCTGTGACGACTGACGATACGAAATAGTAGGTAGTCTGAGGAACGTCAAAACTTTATATTTAGCACATTTTGCTGTTGACATTCTGTGTGTCAGGTGGCAAAAGTAAAGACTCTTGTACAATGAACCAAAACTCCAGAGCCGTCGTTATCTTTCAAGCTTGCTTTACCTTACATATTGGATTGCTTCATGCCCATAAACAATAATATTAAATTGTATCACAGAAAATATGAAGAGCATAAAAAGCTCAAATGCCTTTTTTAAAAGAGCTAGTTAGACTCTTGGATGGAATAATGCAAATTAGCACCGACCATAATGCATTAATAACTTCACATGTTTACTACATTTCAACAGCTGTTAGTTTCTAAAAGCACATGACGCCAAAACGCTACCCGTAAATTACATGTAATTTTAAAATTTCTGCTTTCAGCACAATACCTTTTCGTCACAATGTAAGCGTTGAGCAGAGGGTCTAGAGTTCAGAATCGTATGTCGTTCTACACATATGTGATCATTGTCTTTGTGCGTTTATTAACGAAATACGTAAATGTCTTTTTCCCTCGCTCGGATTAGTGAGCGAAGCTAACGAGGCTCATTAGAGCTGAGCCGTTGTGCACTCGCCCTTATAATGTAGCTACGTTTTTTGGGACTTTGTTTTGTCTGTTCTTATAAGCCAGGCTTTTTGATGTTTGTTAAGATTTCAGTGAGCTTTTGAAAGAAAATTAAGGAAAAATACCTTTGAACAAGTTTTATTTAAATACTAGCTCCTGCCCACGGCTTCGCCCGCGTAGTACCCAGATAAAAAGTAGCCTATGTGTTATTCTGATGTATAAGCTTAATTACTGTAAAGTTTCATCTAAATCCGTTCAGTAGTTTTTGTGTGAAAGAGTAACAAACATCCATCCTCACAAACTTTCGCGTTTATAATATTTGTAGGATAGCTTCTGCCTACGGCTTCGCCCGCGTAGTACTCGGATAAAAAGTAGCCTATGTGTTATTCTGATGTATAAGCTTAATTACTGTAAAGTTTCATCTAAATCCATTCAGTAGTTTTTGTGTGAAAGAGTAACAATCATCCATCCTCACAAACTTTCGCGTTTATAATATTTGTAGGATAGCTTCTGCCTACGGCTTCGCCCGCGTAGTACTCGGATAAAAAGTAGCCTATGTGTTATTCTGATGTATAAGCTTAATTACTGTAAAGTTTCATCTAAATCCGTTCAGTAGTTTTTGTGTGAAAGAGTAACAATCATCCATCCTCACAAACTTTCGCGTTTATAATATTTGTAGGATAGCTTCTGCCTACGGCTTCGCCCGCGTGGTACTCGGATAAAAAGTAGCCTATGTGTTCTCTGATGTATAAGTTTTATTACTGTACAGTTTCATCTAAATCCGTTCAGTAGTTTTAGCGTGAAAGAGTAACAAACATCCATCCTCACAAACTTTCGCGTTTATAATATTTGTAGGATAGCTTCTGCCTACGGCTTCGCCCGCGTAGTACTCGGATAAAAAGTAGCCTATGTGTTATTCTGATGTATAAGCTTAATTACTGTAAAGTTTCATCTAAATCCGTTCAGTAGTTTTTGTGTGAAAGAGTAACAATCATCCATCCTCACAAATTTTCGCGTTTATAATATTTGTAGGATAGCTTCTGCCTACGGCTTCGCCCGCGTGGTACTCGGATAAAAAGTAGCCTATGTGTTCTCTGATGTATAAGTTTTATTACTGTACAGTTTCATCTAAATCCGTTCAGTAGTTTTAGCGTGAAAGAGTAACAAACATCCATCCTCACAAACTTTCGCGTTTATAATATTTGTAGGATAGCTTCTGCCTACGGCTTCGCCCGCGTGGTACTCGGATAAAAAGTAGCCTATGTGTTCTCTGATGTATAAGTTTTATTACTGTACAGTTTCATCTAAATCCGTTCAGTAGTTTTAGCGTGAAAGAGTAACAAACATCCATCCTCACAAACTTTCGCGTTTATAATAGAAGTAGGATTTTATTTTATTTTATTCCATACCTAGATTTACTCTCATACATATATTTTTTTGTAAACAACAATTAAATACATTTATTCATACAACTATGTACAAGTAGGTATATAAATAAAATACAGATTAAACAGCTAGCTATCTAAAGACCGTTCACACATGTACATATTTATATACAAATCATAATACATGTACGGTGCTTACCCTTTACCATTCTTCCATCTTTGTGACCCATTTTTGCAAATAAAGAATTTAATTTGATTTGAACACAAATAAACAGCTTACCTACTGGCGCAATATTTAATAACTACTACCTTCCTATTGATGGAAAAAAAAAATAAGAAAAAAAGGATTTTTTTTCCATCAATATCTATCTATTTTACTTTATTTTATATTACTACGTAGTTTATTTACGCAAAGCCACTGCCTATCTGTTGCTATACTTTTAGACAGGGTTCCTACGCGATAGCAACCAAAGCAATAAATGTATTGAGTATTTGCGGGTAAACATTTTCATATTGTAGATACAAGGATATACTTTAAGAACGTCTTGATAAATCTTGATGGCGGCTGGGTCAGGCTACTGACGATATAAGGATTCAATTCCCAGTGCGGGACAAATTATTCGGCCGACTATTAAGCCGTCCAAATGCTGTTATAGCAGAAACTGTTAAAGCCGTATATTAAGATTAGCGTGTCGCCATGTTTATTACGCCAAAAATACTGGCCAGATTTCCATCTTAAAAAAAAAAATGTAAACTCGCCACTTGGCTAGTTTTTGTCTTGGTAAGTTGCCAACTAAGTCTCCTCCAAAACATGGATATCTTGCTGTAATCCCAGAAACCAAATGAACGTTGGAAGAACTCTCCCTGTCAGGCAAGCAAAGCCGAGAGATTATTAGTGTGCGTAAAATCTTCAGTACTTCGTGGACGAGAAAGACGAGTTCAACAACTTCAGCCCAGTTTATTTAGTACTAGCTATTGCCCACGGCTTCGCCAGTATGATACCCGCATCAAAAATACCTCTTACCGTAAAGGCAGCATTTGGAAGAAACGCATTCATTCGACCAATTTTTCGTCGACTTACGATGCAAAATTGGTCTAATTCACGAAAAGCTAATTTATTTAAATGAAATAATATACATTCTATGCCTCGAAGGACAATCCTACTAATATTATAAACATGAAAGTTTGTGAGGATGGATGTTTGTTACTCTTTCACGCAAAAACTACTGAACGGATTTTGATGAAACTTTACAGTAATATAGCTTATACATCAGAATAACATATATGCTACTTTTAATCCGGGTACCACGCGAGCGAAGCCGTGGGAAGAAGCAAGTACTATTATAAACATGAAAGTGTATGAGGATAGACGTTTGTTCCTCTTTAACGCAAAAACTACAGAACGTATTTTGATGAAACTTTACAGTAATATAGTTTATACATTAGAATAACACATAGGCTACTTTTTATCCGGGTACCACGCGGACGAAGCCGTGGGTAGAAGCTAGTTATAAATATTGGTGAAAGAATTTTTGAAATCAGATTAGTAGTTTCGGATATTATCTCCTACTTCCAAACTTACAAACTTTGCCTCTTTATAATATTAGTATAGATTTACAGACCTTATCCGAACTCATATAAAAATCCTTCCAATACGACAGAGGGAATCAAATACGCATTACGGCCAACATTGCCATGAACGGATGTTATGACCCAACTTGTCCCATAAAAGGACCTTCTGCTTTTTTGCCCGAATTTATTTTATTTCGGGTCGTGAAGTGAAATTACGGTTTCAGTGAGGTGAGATTGTGTTGGAAATTAACACATACGCCTACTAAGAATGCTATGAACGGTCGTAAGCCACCTTCATAGTGTGCTTAAAAAAAAGAACGAAAGTCATGAGCCTATGTTATTTCATCATTTCTCTGTACATGACCCTCAAACCGGAATATGTACTGTAAACAGACAAGGTCACGGTGCGGTCCACTTTTGTAAGTATGAATGAATGAATGAATGAATGAAAACACTTTATTGTACACCATAAGAAAATAAAAATAACAAAACTAAAAAACAAAACTTAAGTAGAATGGGTAAGTATTGCTTTAAATAATAAAAAAGTTGAATACTTAATAATTTTATGAACAGTAGAGAGTATGAGTGTTAATGACAACATTAATATAAGGAAGTGAAAGTTGGGTATGGCAGAAGAAACATCAAAGTCGAGTAAATGTAGTGGAGATGAGAGCTGTGAGAAGTATGTTTGGTGTAACTTTCGAGTGATATAGTGATGAACAGCGTGTTAAGAGAGCAGTGTGGAGTGAATGAAGATGTAGTAACGAGAGTTAAGAAAGGTATGTGATGGTTTGGGCATATAGAAAGGATGAACGAAAGAAGATTAACAAAAAAAGTATACAAGGCGAGCGTGAATGGGATAGTTGGAAGAGGAAGGCCTCGGCGAACATACCCTGACCAAATTGGAGACATTCTAAAGAAAGGCCAGGTCAGAAGTACACTAAACCGAAGCTTGTATGAAGAATTTGATGAGGATGAATGAAAGAGGTATGCCAGGATCGTAGCAAGTGGAAATCCTTGGTCTCTGCCTACCCATCCGAGAAAGAGGTGTGACTATATGTATGTATGTAAACAGTTTCTTGAATTTTTCCCTAGAAAGCAAAAGGCGAGTCAGTTATTGAAGATTGAGAAGCTCATAAAACAGAGGAGGGACATGACATAAATCTGTCGTTGGCAAGATGCCAAGACTACATGCTGATATGATGATGATACTTCACGATACTTCACAGATATTGCCAATACATTATTCAAAATGTTATTTTAGTCGAGCAACATTAAGTGATTCTTGTATAGTTATTCGATTTAGAAAACGTAAAAAAAAATCTGGACATTTTCACATAGCATCATCTAGCCGCAAAAGTAAGCAGAGCTTGTATTATGGGCACTACCTGACTGATATACTTATATACTTTTGTTGTTGTAAATACATACATATTATACATAGAAAACACCCGGGAGTGAGAATCAAAATATAATGGAATTGTACCAAACGAGAATAAACTTCTTATCTAATAAAACTACAATCGCCAAGCGGTAATGTTCGCATTGTCGGGTTCCAATTTGAAGGGTATTTGCATATAAATATTATCAACTTTGTTCTTAAGGCAAGCAATATAACATCAGGCGTACAGGCTCATCTAGTTTTATAATTACGTAATTTGGTATCCTCTGTCACACCATGTACCTATTTGTTGGGTGAGGTTCGTTGGTGTCTCCACCCAGTCTAATACAATGTACAATGTATCTTCATAGTGTGTATCACGGGCTTTAGGTTATGTCTGTCCAACTTGAAGGTAAAAGCGTAATTGTTTTTCACCTTCTTCGAAAACAAACGAAATATCTGCTGAGATCCAGTGCATTAACCGAGTCGCAACCTGATTGGTGGTCGCGCACAAAAGGCGAACTCTCGTTGGCGCAGCGCCAAGGCTTTTGTCGACATACATTGAAAATTTTCTCTAGCCACGACGTGACTGTTATGCAATCGGTATGTCTGTTTGTTCTTAGTTTTAATGTTAATGACTTTGTGGGATTCCGTTTTTTTTTAATATAGTTATAGTTTTTTTTAGAAAACAAACATTTCATTATATCAAATTAATATCTCTATAATATCGTATCAATATAAATATAATTAACTAGCTAATAACATTGTATTTAATATCAAAGCCAGGGTTTACGAGTTACGAGTAAGTGTCAAGTTCGATAATACTGTATGTCTTCGAGTATTTTATCAATGACAGTCGAAAATGCCGAATTTATGATAATGTATCGACACCTATGTTAAAGTAGTGCAAGATTTTAAGGGATAGAGATGGTTTGAAAGATTTAGGGAAGACCTATGCCCATCAGTAGGACGATATGAGCTGGCTCTTATCTGGGTTAACGCATTAGCATTGCCATTCAGCGTGGCAATGCGGCCAGTATTTTGGGAACGCTTTCGTCTGGTAGTGATCTGGATCATTTGAACTATCTAAAGATCGTTTGCAACGGTCTCTAGGTGGCTAGCTGTTTCATCTGTATTTTTTGTGTATACCTACTTGTAAATAGTTGTATGAATAAATGGACGATATTAGATTGATTAAAAAATATCTAGTTTATCTGCTTGCTGATTTGCCAGACTATTAAATAAGTAATGATATACGTTATAAAGTTTATAAGGAATTGGCTGTATAATATCCGCTCATGATCACTCACTATGAATAATAACGTTATTTACAGTCACGGGCACGAATATAAAAACGTTGACAAACTTTAACACAACTCTTTGATTTGTTTTCGCGATCAGTATACATAATTATAAGTATACGAGTTTTTTTTTTCGCCTCGCGATCCGATTTTGCAGTTTAGTGATACAATTAGTATTGTGTGACGTAATGTAAACATGGAGTTTTGAGAATCTGAAAATTAAATGAGGATAGTTGCGGCTACTGCCGTTGTTTCTTGACGATAGCTCCATCTGTGACCACTGCTGTTGCAATACAGACGAAACGTTGGGAAAAAAATAAAAAAAATAAACTCAATAAAAAAATATAATTAAGATCTTGGTAGTTTGTCATGGTACAATTAAAAAAAAAACATTACATCTTGATTTGTCACTAGCTATTCAAACAGGACAGGTCATAAAATGAAAGTTACATGGCATCTGTGACTGTGATCATGTTTTATACGAATACTGGCCTCTGCCCACGGCTTCGCCCGCGCTGTACCCGGATATAAAGTATCCTATGTGTTATTCTTTTTGCGTGAAAGAGTAACAAACATCCTCACAAACTTTCACGTTTATAATATTAGCAAGATTAGAAGGATAGGATTTACTTGCAACTTTAAAAAATAACAGTCTTAATCTATACTAATATTATGAAGAGGTTAAGTTTGTTAGTTTGGATGTAGGAGATAATCACCGAAACTACTCATCCGATTTCAATTTTTTTTTTCAATATTTAGAATGAACCTTAAGAGTGGACATAGGTTGTATAATATCCTGTTAAAATAAAAAGCATTTTCGTAGAAACCAATTTTGCAACTTAAGTCGACATCATATTTCATCGGCTACCACGGTTTTTATCCGTAACCAAGTAAGTGAAGCCATTGGCAGTAGCTAGTAAATAATAATATTAGTAGGAAGGATAAGATATATGATAACAAATCCCTGCTTACACACTATTTACCTTTACTTCCTTGAAAAATATTCGAATATCATTATTGTTTTGCCAAATATATAATCAATATTGGCAATAAAACGTAACAAGCAGAAGTTACAAAGAAGGTATATGCTATCTCAACAATTGTTATCAAAACATGCCTATATGGAGGACGTACATATTTACTTCCGGCAATAATATGGTACTTTAGATTTTATGAGAGTAGGAAATGATAGAAATTCAAACGATTGGGGACCGCAGTAGGATTTATTCAGTTTGATAGTATTAAACAAATCGGTATTTTTGTCAAGAACAAAATAAAAACAGCTTCTTTACAAAAAAAAAATACTATTTGGTCAGTGACGACCTTTGTGGCGCAGTGGACGAAGGTCCGCCTGAGACGCAAAAGGTTGCGGGTTCAATTCCCGCCGCGGGACAAGTGTTTGTATTATCTGCAAATATTTGTCTCGGGTCTGGGTGTTTTCTATGTATAATATGTATATATTTTCAAAAACAAATTATATTAGTTATGTATATCAGTCATGTAGTTCCCATAACACAAGCTCTGCTTACTTTGGGGCTAGATGAGGTTGTGTGAAATCCAGCATTAGTTCTTTTATATATGATGTTGGCTCTAAGTCAATTATAATGTTCTCGTATAATTTATATTATACTGTATTATGTACCTACATACTATATAATAACTAAAACCTACTTATTTGACTTGTGAAATAAACGTTTACCAATAAATTATCTGTAAAGTCCGTAGACTTTATTTTTCAGAGACGTAACATAACTTATATTGAAGAGTTCTAAAATAGACAAAATCAAGGTCCTAATATGATGATGTCGAATTTTTATATCCACCAAAAATCCAGTCGAAATTACGCTTATTCTAACGGCCTATAAATATTATCAGATCAGAACAAAGCCCGGCCCATATATCAGTTGGCGGACACGCGTTATTCTGTCAAAGATACTGCTTTTTATTTATGTCCCTTGTTACCCCATGGGCCATTGGATGTTAGTTCGATCAAGTGTAAATATTTTCTTAATATTTAAACTTGATCGTAGTCATGGGTAGCACACTATTTGAAAACGAGGATCGTGCGAGGGGCTCAGTTTTACAACTGAGCCAGCACACTGTGGTACCACAATTGAGGCGAGGCAGTTTCTGAACGTAGTTGAGTGAGGCAGTCTTGGGAACATAGTGTGCACTGTGCGTGTTGTGTGGTGTGGTAATGGAGTGGATTGCTATGTGCGAGGCGCATTGTGCGAACCGACACGATCTTACCTCGCGCCTCGCGCCTAGCACGATTGTGCAACTGTGTAGGTGTGCAGCTGTGCTAGCTCGTCCAAACGAAAAGAGTGAGGCCTCGTTTCGAGAAAGTGTGTAGCTACAAAAGTGGTGCCACACGTGCTGAGGACCCACCATTGCTTGATCGTTTATTATTTAAGGATTGTTCTTCATGTGTGCTATTTATACTAATATTATAAAGAGGTAAAGTTTGTGAGTTTGTATGTAGGGGTAATCTCCTAAAATACTCATTCGATTTCAAAAATAATTTCACCAATATTTAGATTGAACTTTCGGGTGGGCATAGGCTATATATTATCCCGTTAAAATAATGTGGAGATCAATTTTGCAACGTAATACATTTGCAGCTCAGCTCAACCATACCGGTTCATTTAAGATTGATAAAAGTATGAAAAGATGTAGTTTGAGAGTGAGTGGGACAATTGATGCAGGATTAGATATATCAAAAAGAGACAGAGAATGATTGAAAAAATTTGGGTATACGTATTGCGTACCTAAGACAATGTTCGGTTGAATTTGAACTATTTCTACTGCGTTTGTCACAAAGTGCAAAATAAATTAAATTTAATTAAAGTATAAAATGATAGATTGAAAATATAATATTATAGAATTTTATCTTTTGATTTTTACTAAATTATTCGGGATTTAAAGATTTATAAGATGGATTGAAATCTTCTGAAAGAAAAGTATAAATCTCTGTTCTTTAAAAATATTTATTTTGCTCATCTCTACAACATAAGTCGACAAAAAAAATGGTAGAGCGAATGCTTTTATTACGAACGCTACTTTTTATCTAGATACCACTTAGGCGAAGCTGTAGGCAATAGCTAGTTGTTTAATACAAGGGTTGTTCTTCGTGTGTTTTAGTCCTTTGGCGAGCAAGATGTATGTAAACACAATGCTGTTTAAAATAAATAAATAAATAATGCTGGACATTTTTCACACAGCACCATCTAGCCCCAAACTAAGCAGAGCTTGTATTATGGGAACTACATGACTGATATACTACTTATTTCCTTTTTTTTGTAAATACATACATATTATACATAGAAAAACACCCAGACCTGAGACAAATATTTTTATATAAATATTTTTGATCTTACAAAATTTGTCTCGTGACAGGAATCGAACCCGCAACTTTCTGCGTCTCAGGCGGACCTTCGCCCACTGCTCCACAGAGGTATTGATTTAGCTGTTCTCTGTTACAGGCTCTCTGGATAACAATTACTTACCTCTATTACAAGATAAAGTTTCTAGAAGAGTTTACAAATGCTCGGTGAAACTGGCACAGTGGTGGCGGTGGCGGGCGATCAGTACATTCATGGGTGATTCTACGAACATTCATAACCACTTGAGAACCATTCTTTGACCGTTAACGCCACCGCCACCGCGTCAGTTTGACGGAACCCTTAGATATGTAAACACGGTAAAACTATTATCAAAACAGTTTTAAACTGTGAGCTTTTTATTTTTCTGAGGTAAATAATTTACATACATCTTATATGGGTCCGTATTAGTTTAATAGGTGTACCTACTTAGCAAAGTTATATAGAAAACTGTAAACTTTATTTAAAAAAAAAGTTCACGGGCCGTGATTTCCATATTTTAGTAATATAGTACTCAGATGCGAGTATATAAGTTTTAACACACAACATGCCGAAAGATTCTATGGAATTCATAATCCAACATACAATACATAACCACATCGGCAATACAATTTGAAATGAAAACATTTCCTGTTGTTTCAGAAATAATATTCGTTATACATCATCTGCTATCCTCGTAAGCCGCGCGATCCCTCAATCAGAGCGGATTATATCCGCCAGTGCAACGGTTTACTCCACATCGGTATGAGGTATATGAAACAACTGTATATTGTTTTGTTTTTAGGGTATAGGGTATGAAACAACGAGAAAACTATAATAATAAATAATAATAATGCTGGACGTATTTCACACAGCATCATCTAGCCCCAAACTAAGCAGAGCTTGTATTATGGGAACTACATGACTGATATACCACATAAGTACCTTTTTTTGTTATAAATACAAACATATTACACATAGAAAACACCCAGACCAGAGACAAATATTTGCAGATCATACAAACTTTGGTCTCGCTGTGGGAATCGAACCCGCAACCTTTTGCGTCGCAGGCATTCGCCCACTGCGCCACAGATTTCGTCAAATATCTTCATATATCTTATAAATATCTTAATATCTTAATAGTTTTTTGAATTGGTTTAGTTCAGTTCATTGGGTTCTGTTTTTAACATTTTACTCGGAACCCTCAAATTAAAGGACGAATGGAATAAAGAAGATATATATATATATATATATATATATATATCTTCTTTATTCCTTCTTTCTTTCTTTCTTTATTCATTCATTCCTCATAAAAAACTAGCTACTAGTATATTATTACATTATAAGTGCTAAATAACAGAAAAGAAACTGAACGTATAGATTCCGCTATGGTGCTGCACCCAACCGTCTCAATTTAACTTCATGAAGTTTACGAATAATTAACCTTTTTTATTTTACTTAACTAGGAACCCAATAAAATCATGTGTATAAAATCACGACATAGAAGCCTAATATGGTGTCAGGACTCTGCATGCGTCTTTTGGCTTTCTATTTATGTTTATCTGTTGTTTTACTCGTATACTTAGATTGGTTTCAAATGTAATGTACCATAGCGTGCATCTTGGGCAGTTTTCTTGATTATTGTAACAGTCGCAGAAGGCCCTTTATTATGGCATTCTAAGGAAGTTTTTATCTTAAAGTAGTCATATACGTCTTCAAAGCCACTGCATTACCAATCTACTAATATACCGTTACCTAATTTTATAATATGCATTAAATTTTATCGTAGCATTCTAAGAAAGCTTTTATCTCACAGTGGTTATGTACGATTAAAAAAGTCACTGCATTACTAATCTACTAATATACCGTTACCTAATTTTATAATATGCATTTAATTTTATCGTAGCATTCTAAGAAAGCTTTTATCTCACAGTGGTTATGTACGTTTAAAAAAGCCACTGCATTACTAATCTACTAATATACCGTTACCTAATTTTATAATATGCATTTAATTTTATCGTGGCATTCTAAGAAAGTTTTTTATCTCACAGTGGTCATATATGTCTTCAAAGCCACTGCATTACCAACCTACTAATATACCGTTACCTAATTTTATAATATGCATTTAATTTTATCGTGGCATTCTAAGGAAGATTTTATCTAACAGTGGTCATATACGTCTTCAAAGCCACTGCATTACCAACCTACTAATATACCGTTACCTGATTCTATAATGTTACCTATATTATTGCTATTTGTCTAGGTACCTAGTAGTAATAGGCCAGCTGTTGCTACATTTATCATTCATTTGTTCCTACCATCTTGTTTACACAATTGCACAATAAAATAACGACTTGCGACTTTCTCCTTCCGCGTCGCGCCGTGCACTCGTGCACACGTGGAAGGAGAAAGTCGCAACCACTCACCCTGATGAAGACTCTCGGAATGAGTCGAAACTTAGTCGGTGCCTTCACCGATAGTGCAGTACGTGAAAATTCCCGTTTTTACAATATGAATAGTCAAGTTCACGATAGTTTTTGGAATAAAAATGTACTAATAGTCTTTGTAAACATGAGTTTCCAGACATTTTTTTTAAAATAACTGTTTGTTTTTTGGTCCCTAATTTCTAGTAACTGAACTATCGGTATTCTACAGAATTAATTTTAGTGAGTGTGCATATAAACTTCACGATACAACTTCACGATCTAGGCATTATCATTTTATAATCGGACTCTCATACAAAGCAATCCTCTTATGATAGAAGTCCCACCTTTCCGCACAAAGCGTTTTAAGTTTCCTTTCATCATAAGTATGGCAAAATAGAATTCTTATTCTTGGCGGCTGTTTTCCCCGAAAATATTATCTTGGAGTATTTAAATCAAAGGTTTAGTCTGAGGTATTTTTTAAGACAAGAGTGTTACATCCTCGACCACATCGACACTTTCCATTAGGTGAGATTGTAATCAAACGCCTGCCTATCTTTACTATACAATATAATTATCATTTATACTAATATTATAAAGAGGTAAAGTTTGGATGACGGTAAGAGCTACAATTCATCTGGGTGAAACTGAAACCGTGGGCAGTACCTAGTACAACATAAAAATACATAAAGCAAGTAAACGAACTACTTTGGTGAGAGAGTTCAGTACATCTAGCATATTTTCTTTCATTTTAAAAATATAGGTAGCACAATTAAAAACAACTATCAAACTAATTAAGAATGTTCGTTTATTAATATATCATAAAAAGATGCTAACAAAACAATTAAAATCTTTTTAACAAGGCTTTGAATCTCTTTCTAAGTTTCAAGTACAGAGTAATTGGGTTCCTAAGTTTAGAAAATAAAACTTGATTTTACTTTGAAGTATTATAAATATATAATAATCAAAACAAGAGCTTTTGATCATTATATTTTCGTTTTCATTATTAAGTGTATGTACAGGTTACACTTAGGTATAATAATAATAATAATAATAATAATAATAATAATAGCCTTTATTAACAATCTTATAGTAACATTTTTCCTATTTCTACTTATAGCTAGTTAAAAGAAATTTGTTTAGGTAATTATATGTAAATAAGATAATTATTGTATAAATTTTGTATAAGACACCAGTTTCTTAATTGTCTTGCTTTCCAGCATAGGCCCGAGTGTTCTCCACATGGATCTATCCATTGCTTTCCTCGTCCAAGTCGTCCCTGCCACCTTTTTGATGTCATCTTCCCATCTACGATTCTGTCTGCCTTTACTTCTCTTTTTATCTCTAGGGCACCATTCCGTCACATCTTTGGCCCATTTTTCCGTCTTACTTCTTATTACACTTAGGTATACCGAAGAGTAATTAATAACTTTAAATTAGTTTTACTTTTTTTTCGAGTTTTCGAGTGATATTCCTTTAGCTTCAGTGATGAGTCGATAATTATTGATAGTACCCAAAATTTTTAGTCGCCAGGTATATCCGATCGCATCGTCAGCGCCGATCTTAATCTAAGGTGCTGATTCGAGTCTTAAATAGGTTTGAATAACTTAAATAGGCAGGAAAGTGGTAGATTTAAATATTTGTCTCGGGTCTGGGTGTTTTCTATGTATAATATGTACTAGCTTCTGCCCACGGCTTGGCCCGCATGGTACCCGGATAAAAGAGTAGCCTATGTACTATTCTGATGTAAAAGGTATATTACTGTAAAGTTTCATCAAAATCAGTTCAGTGGTTTTTGCGTGAAAGAGGAACAAACATCCTCACAAACTTTCACGTTTATAATATAAGTAGGATGTATTTACAAGAAAAAAAAGATAAGTAGTATATCAATCATGTAGTTCCCATAATACTAAGCCTGCTTAGTTTGGGGCTAAATGATTCTAAGTAAAAATGGCCAGCAGTATTAAAAAAAATTGATTGCATTGAAATTGTCACATGTGATGCTAATTACTTGTAAAAACGCGGGCACGTGTCTAATGTTATGTTTGGATGTGCCTACTTGGTATCCTCAAAGATTTACGCATTGAGTACTTATCTGAGTATGTCCATCATGGGGAATACAGTTTTGAGCAACTTGTCTTGTTGTTAGAAATGAAATTTAATTTATTATTAAAATAATATTTACATTTAATAATACAATGTTTATTATATGGCTTATTCCATAAATCCCCTGCAAAGGAGATTTATGGACAAGAGTTCCAGAAATCCCCTGATACAAATATGTACACTGTTTTTTTTTTAATCCAAAACAGATAACTAAATAGATAATCACTCTTATTTCTCTTCTCTATTCTCTTAATAGATAATCGGGATCTGGGTGTTTTCTATGTATAAGATTTATGAATTTTCAAAAAAAAAATATATAAGTAGTATATCAGTCATGTAGTTCCCATAACACAAGCTCTGCTTACTTTGGGGCTAGATGATGCTGTGTGAAAATGTCCAGCATTATTATTATTATTATTTTTTACGTCATTATAATAAAATTTGGTATGCTTTTTTTTCATTTAGATCATCAATACGTTTTCAGTTATTCATCAAGAAGTTGAAAGATAAATCTCACACGTTTCATTACAAAGTTTAAACAGAACTTAACTAAACTAAGATGCAACTTACGCCTCCACGCTTTCGTATAACTCAAACCTGCTTAGTAGGATTTAGATTTACAACTTAAAACAAGGTTAATGAGTTAACGGATGCACGTAAGAACTTTGTTGCAGCGTTAGCTCCACATGAGTACGAACGACTCATGTGAAGTCGGATTTTGGTACAAAATCCACACACACAAAATACAAATCTGGTAATGAAATCTAGTACAAAATACTTGAAAATTTTTCGCAATATATCAAGTATTTAAAAATAATAGCATAGTAATTGAGAAATTACCTATATTTGTAAACAGAAAATACATAGTGAAAATGTAAATTTAGTAACTACTTTATTCCAAAAACTATCGTGAACTTGACTATTCATATTGTAAAAACGAGAACTTTCACGTACTGCACTATCGGTGAAGGCACCGACTAAGTTTCGACTCATTCCGAGAGTCTTCATCAGGGTGAGTGGTTGCGACTTTCTCCTTCCGCGTCGCAGGTAGTGCACGGCGCGAAAAATTTAGAAGCGCCATCTAGTTCCGTTATTGTGAAACCAGCTATTACGATCATTTTAGTTACTTATGAACATGTACTTATGCAACGAAACCAAGCGTTTCCTGTATTCTGAAGGAGAATAAATGATATGACTATGTTCAGTTCTGAAAAATACAATACTTTTGTTTTACCCGCGACGTAACCCATAAGAGTTTATTTGTTGGTTTGTCTGTTACCTACCATTTAACTTCGAAATGGCGTATATTCAATAACTGAAATCTGATAGATCCTTTGCAACTGTCTATAGATGGCTCAATTGTTCTTTTTGTAGATTTTGAATCTATCTACATAAGAAATATTTTTCTTTCTTAAGTAAATTCAGTATTGTCTAAACCAATACACCTTAATCGTTCAGACTCTATAAACCCCGTCTAACGAGCCCAGTAATCCGGCCCACAATCGGACGGGCTATAAAACTGGGAATGTCCCGCGAATAATCGACTAGGTGGGCCTAAATGCATTTAAATGTCTCTCAGTCAACGATTTTCAATATAAAGCGCTCACCCTGTGTGTTTAAGTACTGGCTTTTGTCTGTGGCTTTACTTGGTACTCATTTTAGGAGTTGAAATAGGTTCAAAGATGGAAATAAATTAGATTTAGAGTGCTGGTAGAGAACGGCTTATTTTAAAGTGAGATTCGGTTTGTGATTGAGTTTGCATCATGTGCTTGTTGTTTTTACTTGTTTTTTCCTGGTAACCCTGTGTTAGATTAGAGGTTCACCTAGGTTGAGGCATCAAACCTTCACAGGATTGAAAAAAACATGAAAAAAGAGAATGATGTTATAAAGAGAAAAATCTGATACCCAATCAGACGATGATTATGAAAACTTATAAACTATGAAACTTATGTTGGCTTTAACAGCTTATACTTACTTAAACATATTATTAACATTTTGTAAAAAAGCCAAAACATTAATATAAAAAAAAATATGCTGGACATTTTCACACAGCATCATCTAGCCCCACAGCATCAAGCAGAGCTTGTGTTATGGGAACTACATGACTGTTATACTACTTATATACATTTTTTTTGTAAATACATACATATTATACATAGAAAACACCCAGACCCGAGACAAATATTTGCAGATAATTCAAACATTTGTCCCGCGGCGAACCCGCAATCTTCTGCGTCTCAGGCGGACCTTCGCCCACTGCGCCACAGAGGTCGTCAATATAACATTGAAAACAAAATTCTCAAATATTCTTTTTAAATTCTTGGTGTACAGTCGCAAGATATAATATGTATCATTGTTTTATCAAAATGACTTTACTGTAGTCATTTTCATATATATCTTAATTAGAGATATTAATTATTATTATCTAATTAAGTACATTGATTTTGGCACAAAATTGTTACCAAACCTGTCCAAGTCTAAGTCTAAGTTTTAAGTATAAAAGGCTGTCTTAGTTTTAAGTACAGTAAATATCAATATTTCAAAAGTCACACCTAAAATAATTTTATAAATACCTCTTCTTCAATAAAGTTATCCAAAAAGGCGACACTTTCAAGAATTTAAGCAAGCTCGGTACATTTTTCTGCTGTCTCGAGTTTTCTTGGCGACTATCTGCAAGAATAGAGAAAAAAAGATGCCTTTGTTCAATTAGCGCATTTGCATGTTACTGCAGTTAAACTGCTTTAAAAGGAGCTGGCAATTGTCTAGTTCCGTTTTTAACATCGATCGTTTTACGTATTTGATTTTTATTTTTTTGTTTTTTTTTTTTACATTTGATTTTAGAATGCAAATATCGTTTATAATAATTACTTTATTCAGAATAAAGCTTGTGTTACAATAATATCAACCTAAACAAAATAAAAACAAAAGACATAAACAAAGCTAATTCACATCAAAAGAAATAAAATTGCCCTCATTCCCTCACATAGTATAGTTCTAATAGTAGACCTCCGTAGCTACGTAGACCTTTGTAGACATTTGTAGCACCGTAGCACAGAGTAAGTACCGATCCAGAGCCTTGACAAAAAGTATGACAAAACTAAATAGTATGTTTTTAAATAAACACATGTTTCTTTGATTTAATAGTAAATTAAAGCTTCCTTTAATTAACTATTAAATCAAACAGCTTGGTCACAGATTTGGTAAACAAAGGTAATAGATTGTTTCTTTATAATTGTGTACAATAAACAAATTATCTATCTGTTATTAGGCGGAAACACAATTTTTTCAGTCTTTCTGGGATTCTCATTGTTTTGTTACGAGGGTTACCTCTATCGTAAATAAATAAAATGAAAATGCTGGTCATTTTCACACAGCATCATCTAGTTCCAAACTAAGCAGAGCTTGTGTTATGAGAGCTACATGACTGATATTCTACTTGTATACATCATTTTTTTATGTCTCAGATGGGCCTTCGCCCACTGCGTCACAGAGGTCGTCAAAATAGTATGAGTCCCAGGCTCTGTACGTTGTCTACTCTGTGATAGTAGCGCTGTTCCGCGTAGCTTCGTAGACCTCCGTAGCTGTGTAGTGTGGCTTCGCAGTCTTGCAGTTATTTCGTTTTAGAATCCAAACGCTTTGCCCAACAGCTTGGCAACGGTAAAGCGTAGGAATTCTAAAGCAAAAATACTGCATTTCCTCGATGTCTTCGTCTGCTTGATGACGTAATTGGGTCCTGCTTTGTACATTAGTGGAACAAGTTGTCTGAGTTGATGTTTGAATTCAATTAGCGATATGAATGAGAATAATGACTTTCTTAGCGTTCGCTTTTATCTTGCTTTGTAGAAACAAACTATTTATTATTAATAATTAGATATGATGATGTTATTATTTACTAAAATAGTTGTTATTATTTACTAAAATGGTTATGGTTT
Organism: Perizoma flavofasciatum; assembly: GCA_958496245.1. Taxonomy (NCBI): domain Eukaryota; kingdom Metazoa; phylum Arthropoda; class Insecta; order Lepidoptera; family Geometridae; genus Perizoma; species Perizoma flavofasciatum. Next base: position 1,004,782 of record OY292425.1, on the reverse strand, counting down.
TAAAACCTGTGATTTCTACAATAGTGGCGGCTGGTATATGACTGATTACGTATGAAGACCTTATCTTGATTTTCTACATTTATGCAGATTTTTATAGGATTGCTTTCGAGAAATTGGCGTAAATACCTATACCTATACATAAAGTCAGCAACCAAAGTTTGTTGACTGATTTTTCTAAGATTAACCAAACATAGAAGAATTAGGTCAAAAAATCAGGTTAGTTCCAACGCGAGGAACCGGCGTTTCAAAAAATTCAAATTCACGTCGTTTTTAAATTTATGTTTCTATACCTTATTAGTATGATTCTAAACTTGAATTCATTTACTTTATAATTCTGTGGTTCTTAATAATCCTTGTTATTTGGATACTATTCGCATTTGATATACCTATTAGATTTGACTTAACTTTGATTATGGAAACACACCTCAGTGGTGAAGCGAGTTACATTTCGCTCAGGATTAAATATTTGATATTATTGCATTATTGCATTTGTTTCGCATTTTCTATAACTGTAACCTGTTTAAGAAACGTTGAGAAAATGTTTTCTTGTTTACCTTTTCAAAAGAGAGTTGTCTGCAGTTGGATGTTTATTTATATCACTAGCCCACGGCTTTCCGAGATACCCGGATAAAAAGTAGCTGGTGAAAAGTAACGTTCGTAAGAAACGCATTTTCTCGACCGTTTTACGTCGAATTTAGTCTCAACCTTTTATTTCGACGATATAATATACAGGGTGTCCCAGAATGTGTATAAAATGCCGGAAGATGGTCATTAACATCGTAATGGGGAACACTGTTTGTTCTACGACTTTTTCGATTTCCATGTTTTTCATTCATGAAATGACAATCAAAGTTTCCATACTACCTGCTCTTAGCACATCCCTAAAATCAACAAAATAACTGTTTAGTTTACTTTTGAGTGTGACATGACAATGACCTTTTGTGACGTGGAACATGGAACATGGAATTCCAAAAAGTCGTAGAACAAACAATGTTCCCCATCACGGTGTCTATGACCTCCTTCCGGCATACACATTCCGGGACACCTTGTATAGCCAACGTTCACACTGCAAGTCCATACTAAATATTGGTAAAGTAATTTTGTAATCGGATATGTAGTTTCTGAGATTACCCCCTACAAACAAACTAACAAACTTTACCTCTTTATAATAGAATAGATTCAACGAAATGCGAATGGATGTACCTACGTATTGGATATTGTAAATCGTTAAATAATCTCACCTGTGTAGTGAAACAATGATGTTAGCAGGGAATACGACATACCTGTAAATAAAAAAAGACAATAACTTACAACATTATGTAAATTTACATAAGGAATGTTGATTTATTGTAGGTACTACTCAATATAGGATGGTTATACTATGCTACAAAATTATGATTATCTCTTGAAGGAAAGCAGGTCCTATAACACAAGTCACACTGACTTATGTTGTAGGTCCTGCTTTCCTGGACTTTCCTTAGTAAGAGTAAGAATAAGAATATGTTTCTTTTGACATCTTAAGAAACAGTTGTATACTTATAGAATAAACAACAATATCTTATTTCTGTGAATAAAAATAAGATATGAGTTGCAAAAATAATACAACATACGAAAAAAATGACGGTCGGAAAGTAATTATACAGTCGAAAAAAACTTTACCTCCCGTGCTAGTTTCAAACTGAGTTATTGCGAGGTAAGGATTCTCGTCCCATGCACTTAAGTGTCATTTTAGAGCGACAGTTTTTCAGCTTATCAGTACTCGATGGTGGACAAGTTAACGCAGTACATAGTATAATGCAACAGAACAGATAAATTATGTAAGTATGAAAGTTTTGATAAAAATTGAGTTTTATCAATAAGTAAAAATAAAGAAATTAGTGTGGGTCATGTCTGAACTACTAATGTAAATTATCAATATACGTAGCTATTGCTTGAAATGAAATAAATATACACCTATTTATTTTAAGTTTCATTGATTGTTTATTGTTCATTGTCAGTGTTGTATGCCAGTATTAGTTAAATTTAGAGGCAAAATATTTTTAGAAACCGCAGTCTTATTTCAATATACATTACATTCTCAAGGTATAAAATATTTGTATGTGTATAAGGTTGATTATGAGTGAGGTAGCCCATCGTAGAGGAAATCATTGCACTCTTAAGAGGAGGCATATGTTCGAATGTGGACTTCTGCAGGCTGTTGATGGTAATGATGAAAGTAACGGGCAAGCAAACATTTTACATTGAAAATTTTCCTTAAAGATAATATTGTAATGTCGGACCATTTATGGTATGTTTTTCAAAAGGGCAACGGCCACTTCTACCGTCCCCAAATTACGTCGCTAAACGAAAACTGAATTAAAATTATTATAACTGGATTTCCAACAAAGTCAAAGTCAAAATTCATTTATTCAATAAAATCACAAGGACCACTTTGAAACGTCGGTTTTTATCTAGGTGCCTGTTCCTCCGCGACCAAGCCAGGAAAGAAAGGCAAGAAAACAAGGCTGGTTATTCTTTTTAATGATCCTTTTACAAAACAATAGGTTCGAGTTGGAGCATTTTCAATCCCAAGAGTTTTTGTCATCTAAATAATCAGATATTTTATAGTATGCCTTTTTATAAAGCTGTTTAATTACGTTTTTAAATTTGTTAATTGATAATTTTTGTATATCTCTTGGGAGTTTGTTATAAATAAACTCAACAAAGATAATATCAGGATGAGGGCGCAGCTGACATTTCTAACAGAAGCTAGATTACTTTTTCGCACAAAAACACAATAGTATAAGTTATTCAAATTGTAAAAACATCGCGTCGTGCACTACTGACGCGGAGGGAGAAAGTCGCGATCACTCACCCTAATGAAGACTCTCGGAATGAGTCGAAACTTAGTCGGTGCCTTCACCGATAGTGCAGTACGTGAAAATTCACGTTTTTACAATATGAATAGTCAAGTTCACGATAGTTTTTGGAATAAAATAGTATAAGTTATTCCGCTTGTACAATAATGTAAATTCAGGTTTTGTTTTGTTTTTTTTTGGAATCGAAGGGTGACTAACACAGAAGTTTCTAATATAAGTACATAAGATAATGAAACATAACTTAAGTCTCATAAGTTGGGTGACAGTAATACATACATCTCTACTGTTACTTGTCGGAATACCTATGATCTTTTTTTTTTTTTTTTTTTAGTATATTTTAACATAGCCGCTCTTAACCTAAGCTAGAACTAAAAGTCTCTACCAAAACACTAAAATTTTGATCTCTTTTTGAAATATAAAAAGTGTAGGTTTTTTTTGTTTATCACTGAATGACCTTGCTGTTTTCGGTATAGTCTGTGGTAAAACCCTAGCAAGTCTGCGAACGGCACCTTTTATATAGATGCTGTCTATAGAGAAATGTAAGTGTCTATAGAGATAATTCGCGTCAACCGTGATGACTTTAAAAAAATAACACTTTTGAGCTTTTAAAGAGGTTTAATATTGAAAAGAGTTTTTAAGGAATGTGGATTTGACGCCTCGCTCACGAGTTTTTGCAGAAGATCTTTTCTTGTTTGTTGGAAACCGTCTATCTACAGTACGGTTTTCACGGCTTCGCCAGCGTGAAATCCTTATAAAAACTTCCAATATGTACTTTAGGTAAAGATAAGGAACTATTCCAATATTTGGGTGAAATTATGATCAAATTATTTCATAATAAAAAAAATATATTCAAACTCTACGATTATTATGGACAACAAACATATTTACATCCGCATTTAGATTTTTTATTTACAGGTACAAGCTTGTATGTTAACAACATAATTAACATCACTCAATTTCATAAACCATGAAAGCCCCAAACAATTCTAACGAAAAGAGAAGTCGTATTGAAAGTCAAACTTAACTTAGCAGTTGATTTTTTTTTGTTTATTGATCGATATACGTCGTGGTCAATTCTCCAACAGCAAAGGTAAGTTTCTTATCGCAAAAAAATAAGTCAACGGGAAGTATCCTATAAGTTTTGATTTATTTGCGAGTATCAAAATATGTCTCATAAATGGCCATAAGTTTTTATTGCGTTGACTTAGAAGCCTGATTTTTTGGAGCTCCAAAGGACCGTAGATCGTATTTGATTTCAATTTCAACTTTATACCTTCACGCGTTCCTAATAAAAAGATTCTTGTCAGACAGACGGACGGCCGGACAGCAACGACTTATTAGGTTACGTTTAATTATTTTGAGGAACGGAACCCTAAAAACAATAAAGTATAAAAGGTATATATAAGGTACAAACAGTAGTGTTAAACATGGGTACCACTGCTAACGACGACAGTCTATGCTGCAGTTGTATGGGTCAAAAAATCTCAGCTTATCGCTACTCCGCCAAGGTAAGCAGTACTGATTTTTAAATAGTACTTTTTTTTACTAATAAGTACCTAAGATTTCGAATTTATTTATTTGGAACAAGTTATTACAAGAGAACATTATTATGTTATTTATTAAGGGTGTTTATTTTAAGTGTGTGCTTTTTAGAATTCCCACAGGAAATACATTTTGATAGGAGGAATTTCCGATAAACAAAAATATAGGCGAGGTAGCACGTATTTATTAAATTTATCAGCCGCAAATGAAATTAATCCAAATACGTTGTCTCTGTATGCCCTCTGCAAACACGTTGACGTGTGCGAGATGTGATCACCATTTAACACTTGGATGCATTCCCTGAGAGACTTAATAAAGGATAATCTAACGCTAGCTCAATCACAAGTTGATATTAACTTCAAGAGCCTTCTACTTTGTAGATAGATAGATAGATAAACTCTTTATTGTGCATAACACCAATTTACAATATAAACACAGAAACATAGTAAAAAGAAAAAACCAAAAACAAAAACGAAATGCACAATGGGCGGTCTTATCGCTGAAAGCGATTTCTTCCAGACAAAAAAGTAGACACTTTTCATACAACTACATGACTGTTATACGACCTATATTTTTTTGAAAATATATATGTACAGAACTAGCTTCTGCCCAAGGCTTCGCCCGCGTGGTACCCGGATAAAAAGTAGTTAATCTGATGTAAAAGCTACATTAATGTTAAGTTTCTTCAAAATCCGTTCAGTAGTTTTTGCGTGAAAGAGTAACAAACATCCATCGTCACAAACTTTCGCGTTTATAATATTAGTAGGATAGGTTATAGTAGGATTATTATACATAATTAATACCCATACCCGAGACAAATAGTTGCAGATCATTCAAACATCTGTCCCGTGGCGGGAGTCGAACCAGCAACCTGCTGCGATTCAGATAGGCCTTCGCCCACTGCGCCATAGAGGAGTTGAAATCGTGCGAATACTTTTGTTGTTTGACTATTTCATTCTTTGATCTATTAATGTGAAATATGTTATACATTTTTATTTTTGAGCGTTGTCCATAATATGTTGATGAAATAAAGTACTTATATTAAAAACATGCACTTAATTTTTCGATAAATAAACGAAATTTAATTGAACTACGTAGCTCAATAACGTAACAACTGAAACAAGAAACAGTGACCACATAAAGATGCATAAGAATGCTAGCATTTGACGCCAAGTTACTTATGGATTAAAATCATAAACATTATTCTCTGAAGAAGAGCTTAAATGCTTAAATTAAGCTCAGAATTTAACCCAAGCGAACTTCAACCTGGTAAGCCCAAGACCTAACGCTATTAAAGTCTCGCTATCTCCTTACATATTCCTTGTATCTACATTAATTTCATCGTATTTATTCGTAAGCTCATACAACGTAAACTTAAGGACCAGTAAACATATTTATACATTTTTTAAATTGTTCAAGGACTGTATGAAAATAAATGAGGGTAGTTACCTAGCTTTACATACGCCAATCAACCCGTGATCACGGCTGTTGGAACACACTCGAAACGGAAAATAATGTAGGTACGAGAAAATGGTAAACGCGATGAAGACCTGTATAAAACTTTATATTTTTATAGGCTACTACAGCAGTCCATAAAATTAAAAAGTGGCCTTCGTGTTATTCTAATGTATAAGCTGTATTACTGTGAATTTTCATAAAAATCCGTCTAGTAGTTTTTGTTTAGTAGTGAAAGAGTAACAAACATCCATCCTCACAAACTTTCACGTTTATAATATTAGTAAAATAGGATTTATTAATGATAATTAATTAATTAATTGCTGGGTTGCAATAGTGGGATTGTGTGTGGGACATGAACTAAAGTAATTATAGCCGTTTCTTTGTTTCAATCATAGCCATCACCTAAAGAAGAACTAAAGTAATTATAGCCGTATCTTTGCTTCAGTCATAGTCATCACCTAAAGAAGAACTAAAGTAATTATAGCCGTATCTTTGTTTCAGTCATAGCCATCACCTAAAGAACAACTAAATTAATTATAGCCGTATCTTTGTTTCAGTCATAGCCATCGCCTAAAGAAGAACTAAAGTAATTATAGCCGTATCTTTGTTTCAGTCATAGCCATCACCTAAAGAAGAACTAAAGTAATTATAGCCGTATCTTTGTTTCAGTCATAGCCATCACCTAAAGAAGAACTAAAGTAATTATAGCCGTATCTTTGCTCCAGTCATAGCCATCACCTAAAGAACAACTAAATTAATTATAGCCGTATCTTTGTTTCAGTCATAGCCATCACCTAAAGAAGAACTAAAGTAATTATAGCCGTATCTTTGTTTCAGTCATAGCCATCGCCTAAAGAAGAACTAAAGTAATTATAGTCATATCTTTGCTTCGGTCATAGACATCACCATTTTCAGACACGCAATATCAATGACATTGGCTCGAGAGTAGTCTGCTATTTAAAAGGAAGTTTTACCTTTTCCAGCTGATGATAATAATGATAGTATTTTTATGTTAAAATGTATGAGTAAAGCAAGTCCCACGCCGTATTAACAAGTGAACACGTACCGAAAGAAACCCCGAGTGTTATGAAGTAAGATAATAAGCTAGAATTGGATCTTCATACGTAACCGTAGGTGGGTCCGCACGTGCTTGCAATACCAAGGCTCAAGAGGCTCTATCGAAGGCTCTAGAGGAAATAAAATTAAGGCAGTTAATAGGGTTTGAAGCGGTATTTGGTGGAGTTTGGATAGTATTGGCACAATTAGGGTTGGTTATTGATTTGGTTTCAGTGGCAATAATAGTTGGTACGTAAGTACTTATAGCATTTTTATTCGTTCTGAGAGTGTTTTCATTAGAAACATAGTTTTTTGGAACCGTTTTATTAGATATTCTACCATGATCACGGAGCAACATGTATTGTGTAATTTTTTAAAGTAAATAGTAGTAAAAATTATGTTCATATCCATATCCAGGGTCTGGGTGTTTTCTATGTATAATAAGTATGTATTTACAAAAAAAGTATATAAGTAGTATATCAGTCATGTAGTTCTCATAATACAAGTTCTGCTTAGTTTGGGTCTAGATGATACTGTGTTAAAAATGTCCAGCAATCTTTTTTTTTATAATGTAAACATAAAAAATATAGATACATAATTATATTTCTAATAATTAATTCTAAATGATAATATTAAAAATGATTATGTATTTCATACAAAACAAACGTTGAATACGATGTCGTCCATCAATATCGATAGGCGCTGGCACAAAATGAACAGCTTTCTTGTAATGTCGGACTGACAAGTTTCATGACATATTATTCGCCGACACTATCTAATAACTAACCTTAGCTATAAGGACGTAAATTGCATCACATCCCTAATAAAAAAAAAGGTTTGATAACTACGAGCACGTCAAACTGAAAAAAAGTCTAATCCAACAAGACACCCTTTTGACACACGGTAATAAGGAAACGTTTTAAATTGAGGACGAAAAAATCTTGAAATGTCTGCAGGCCCGAAGACACCTTCACAAAGAAATCAGATTTACCGGTACTGGTGCTTTCTAACCATCATAAAACTACGAAACCTCGTATTAAATATGGACGAATAAATATCAACCAAAGAACAGATGAAATACATAGATTCCTTTTTTTTATATCGGTATCACTGAGTAAAGGTGACGAACGTGCCGTTCACACGTGCATTTTAGCCACAGATTTGTACTAAGTAGTCTCATTCATCATTCGCCACCCACGTCGCACATATTACACTTCTTTCGAATCGATTTTTCTTTAGCATCATCTCTAATATTTCTGTCATTTAATTCTGGCTACCTGACAAGGTCAGGCTGCATTTTTCAAGCAGCACAAACCCAAGCGTTCCAAAGTGATTTCTAGGGTAGATAAAGAATATAATTTTAAGCCTAAACAATCCAGACCTCATATTTAGATTCCATGTATCTATAGTATTAGGGACTAGTACGAATACTAGTGGGGTTGATCTTGGTCTGCTTGTTGTGGTGCCACAACCACAACAAGCAGACCAAGATCAACTAACGGCCGATCATGTAAACACGTCTCATGATTTCAGCCTTCGCGCCAGGTTATGCCACGGAAACAGTATGGATATCTTACTCCCACCAAACCCTTCGGCATAAAGCAGGTTCTATCTGTTAGCGCCGGTAAATTGCAGCTACCTGTTTTTTCCTTGAGTCGGCCCAGAGTTCCCTTGAAGCCATCGGTCCGAGGCAATTTGGACGAGATTAAATCCCGGACCCACCCGGGCGTGATCAGAGCCCGTCTCCAACGCCTCGAGCCACAGGAAATATTACTAAACAGGGAGACATACTTTTTCTTATTGAATCGATATTGTATCACTGTCAGAGACAAGTTGTGTATTTATGTAGTGAGGGAAAACATACATCTCGGTATTTATAAAAAAAAATACGCTAAATATAGCGCTGTTTATTAATATAAATGATGGAGATCATCAAATACGTACATAATGTACAGGTTTGATGGTCTAAGGTAGTCGGAGACACGTCCAAACATTATATTAAATTTGGTACATAGCCACGTTTTACATAGCAGTAGCATTTTACGTGCGGGTTGCAAGCCAATTACCGTTTTTGGAAAACATAAAAATTCTATAAAAATAGTATGCCAAATTTTTGCTCCTTCTCGTCTGCCTGCCTAGAAAAAGTCCCTACAGCATTTTATCTACAAAATATTCCAGAACTTATTTAGGAAAACACTCTTCGTTGGCAAGACTTTTTATCAATGGTGTTTCTTTAATTTGAGATACTGTTTTATTGAGTAGAAATTAATCCTTGGGATTTACCCTTTCAATCGGTATCATAAAAATACAGAATTATTTTATCATGCCATTAGCGGGTTTGAGTCCCGGCAAAGGCAAGGACTTTTTTAAAATTTTCAAATGCAGAATTGTATAATAAATAAAAATAATGCGGGACATTTTCACACAGCATCATCTAGCCCCAAAGTAAGCAGAGCTTGTGTTATGGGAACTACGTGACTGATATACTACTTAAATACATATTTTTATTGTAAATACATACATATTATACATAGAAAACACCCAGAGCCCGAGACAAATATTTGCAGATACAAACATTTGCCCCACGGCGTGAATCGAACCCACCTTCTGCGTCTCAGGCGGGTCTGCGCCACAGAGGTCGTCAACAACTTTAAAAATAATGTTAATACTGGATTAAGTAAATCTTCCAACTTTAAAACTTAAGAAACATGTTCTCTATGGCTGTGGGACTTATTGTATAGTATAATTCAGATAACAGTTTTTTTTCCTGTTTACATTAACATGATAAAAGCTTCCGTCTTGAGCGTTGACTTCAACACATAAGTCCACTTTACCTGACTTCAAAATTCCCATATTTTCTTGTAAGTCAGTATTTATAAACAGCAGTTTTCAGAATAAACAAGAAGTTAAAACTTGCTTAAAACCAACGTTTTGAGTACACCCCCAGAAATGTACAACTTAAGTAAACTTAGGTTCAACTTAATAGATTTTATTGTAAACCAACACCGGGCTAAGTTTAACGCGGGTTTTACGTTAAATTTACTGTGAGCTTCATAGCACTTTTAAGAATTAAAAGTCAAGTCTTGATATTTTTATTAGATTTAAATACAAACCTAATCTGTATATTTTTATTCAGATTTGTAACGACGAAGAAACGCTACTTTTAACGTTTCCCATCACGTTTGACATAATAGATCAGATTTGGCCAAACATTTTGGATCTAGGGCTATCCAAAATGCTTGGCCAAATCAGCTCCTTATTATTATTATATGTCTGAAAGTCACTCGGTGATGAACATTTGAAAAGTCAAATCACCATCACAAGCCCTTATTCTGTGGCTATATTGATAGTAATCTGGGCTTCGACAACCATGAGTGATGTATCGTGATGAAATTTCTCAGTAATCTCTACTGGTAATCTAAGTAATTATAAGTGAGTAAGAGAAAATGATCTCAAGAGGCGCAAATATAGAAATCTCGACAGAGCTTACTTATATAAGCCTTTTGGGGTTGAGACTCTGGGTCCGTGGGGAACCGGAGCCCTTCGCGTTTTCAAAATTCTTTCAGGGCGACTGATCGAAGCGATGCGTGACCAGAGAGCTGTCTCTTATCTGGGTCAACGCATTAGCTTTGCTATTCAGCGTGGCAATGCGGCCAGTATTTTGGGAACGCTTTCGTCTGGTAGTGATCTGGATCAGTTGAGCTATCTATAGATCGTTTGCAACGGTCTTTAGATACCTACTTGTAAATAGTTGTATGAATAAAAGTAATTAATGAAAAAGTGGCTTGCTGACGTTTCGGACACAATATTTTCGGACACTTTGTCCGAACTGACACTTTTAATTTTAATTAATTATTAGTTAATCGGACAGCGCGTACCAAAGGATTTTATCTTTTTGGACGATTAATTTGTTATCATTATAACAATGATGAGAAAAGTGTCGTCTGATGGCTATAATTATCTAACACTATCATTATTGATCAGTTTTCACACTCCATGCTTGCAAAACATCTATGTATGTTTCCATTCTTCGATACTATAAAAATCTTTACATAAAGTTGATCGACAAAAGTACTTGTTGGAGCTACATCGATACACGTTTATTTCGTTCGGGCGCAGATGTTGACGTTTCCAAACTTTCGAACAAATCGAAATAGTTCTGAGAATTGCCACACTACGTACGTCACTAGCGTTGTAGGAGCTTCGTCTATCATCATCATCAAATCAGTAGACGTTCATATCTAGACGTATGGCAAACGGTCATGTGCCACATCTAACCATAGATAACTTCCTTATAAGACCTTCCTAGACTGGTATATAATAAATAAACACCCACATACATAGTCTTGAACCCTCACTAGGAATCCATTTCTAGGAATAATTATATTGGTACATTATAGTGGGTTCTTTTCATACGAACATCATCTTTCTACTGCATCTTAGCAGTATAGATGTCCCACCACCTGTCTTAGACAAAGCTCGGACATTTGCGTAGTTATTGCACTTCTAACACACTAAGACGCCAAGATTCCTCTAAATTTATATTCTTTATCCCGGGCAGCGTACTGAATATCAGCCTATCAATGGGTCAGTTCCACAACTATAATATAAATGTAGATAGAAAAAGATGCATAGATTTAAGAAGTAGATCAACACAGATAGAAGCGTAAACAATTTGAGCGTGTTTCGCCTCTGTTGCATTGACATAGAGTTATGCAAACGCTCGATTCCGTGCGGCTTACATTATCGTAAGCGGATTAGCTTGCTCAATGCAAATGATTCTGTGCGTTATCAACTGTTTTTAGAAGCAGGGTGTTTCTAACGCGTTTACGTCACTGTCACTCTATGTGAAAATATACACAGCGTGAGGACGGATTTGGGGCTCGAGAGAAAAAATGGCTGTATTAAGTACGTTTTTTGACAGATTTGAAATTGAATTTTAATGGATGAGATTAAAAATCAACATGATATAAATGTCTATATTCTCGTAGTATAAGTAGATAAATCGTAGGGGTTTGAAAATTCAACCAAAAGTTTGTGTAAGACAGGTTTTTACTTATCAAATCTTGTTAAGCGGCGATGGGCTTGCAACATGTTACGGAATCTTAACTACTGTACAAAACCTGGGCATTTGCCAATTATACTGTTTGGACGTGTCTCCTACCCCTGTACTTGGTATCCTCACAGATCTGCGTACTAAGTATGGATCTGAGGATTTCTATCATGGGTATTACAGTCATGAGCGTGTTTGTTTTGATTTTCTTTGGGTCTGCTTTGGAGATATTCTTGGTTGCACATGAAAGTTATTCCAAAAATTATTTTTAATTAAATCATTCATTTTCATATGAAAATCTATCTTTAGAGATAACGAGATCTAAAAAGCCAAAAATCACCAAATTAAAAATGGTGACCTCTTATATATGAAGTTACAAGTAGAGCGCCCGCGACCTCGCCTGCATTGGTTACATACTTTCAACCTATAGTGAGACGTAAATTTACCGTTTACGTCTCACTCCCGTGCTATATAGCGTGGTAGCCGACTGTGCTCATGAGGAAGAACCTCGAAACGGCAATGAAACGTCACCAGCATATAGTAGGTGCAGGTATAGCCGAAATAATATCCTAAAATGAGTGCTTCCCCGTTCGACCCAAGATTTTTCTACCCAATAGGTATATTGCTCCGTTCGACCCAAAACATTTGATTCAAGTTACCCTTTATACCCCACCTACTTTTTTGAATAATTTTGATTTTTGTGACGCAAATGATAACAAAGAATTATGTACGACAGATAACCGCATTCATCACTCTGATCTTCATTGGACATAAACCAACCTCACCTTAGTACGAGTATATACGTAGGTATCATCATCCGTCATATTTATTTTGCACAAACGTATTCAGTTATTTCAAAACGTACTCCATTTATTTGTATTTTATTTTCCTTCGACGGGTTACAGCCATTACTTGAACAAATATTTGTTGTGTTGAAAGCCCATCACGCTGGTTCTGTGTATGTTTACATTATTATGACGTTATGTTTTTTGACACGGCTGTGTTCGTTCGTATGTCACCGGTTCTTTGGTAAATCTGCTTTATGTATATCAGTGATCTGATCGGTCGAGTTATGATAGCCTTGAAAAGGGTCTACTGTTGTGAAAGAATAAAGCGCGCCTCGCAGAAGCTCTTTCCATGTGTTCTAATTTTGGTTTTAAGACATGCCGGTTTATCTGCGATTGTTTTTTATTCATCTATAGTGCCAAACAAGCCTACGACACAAATGCTGGTAAGCGGTTACCGTAACCTATGAACGCTTACAACACCAGATAACCATAGTGGAGTCGAAATTATGTGACTTTTGAGTTCGTCTTTGATAATTAATTAGCTAAATTAGTAAATAATTAAAAATTAATGGTTATAAACATTTGTTTCATTATTTCTCATTTTTATTTAAGTATAACAGTTAGAACATAGTAAATAATTTACAATAAATACAGTTTAAAAAAAAAACAAATAATACACATATAATAATCTCTTGAGCGTAGTGTTTGCTTCTGTCGTCTGTGACGTCACTGCGCAGGGTCAGCAGAATACCAGCGCTAAGTAGGTACCCACCTACCTAGCATTATGCTGAGCTGATAGCTTTTTGGTGCGATATTAAACTGTCTAGGTAGATAGATTAGGCAGTAAGGTGCGTGGGGCATTTCTGTTTCAGTTATAGGCACTTATAAGTAGGCTGTTCAAACTTATAAATTATATCTCATAAATTATCCCACCATCCTAACTTCCAAAATTTGTTGTATATATATATATATATTTATGTCGTGCTAAGTAAATATTTTCTTTCTTTCTAAACAAACTTGTCAAAAAAAATCGAAAATTTCATAATAGAAAACTAATTGTAGAATTTAAATTAAAAAAAAAAAACAAATAATTTACTTAGTATTGGCCATTTGAAATACGCTTTGAAATCTGTTTACTGCTGATCTGTAAGTAGGTAGTTTTATCTCAATAAAACTATTTCTTATGCGTTCTGCTAAAATTAAATAAATAAGATATCACTGACGTCGTAAATCTTCCAACAAATAAAAATCAAATTTAGCTAAAGATAGTCAAACACAACAAACGAGAAGAGAAGACTCTCTTTACCGAAATTGGAAAATAAATTTTAATGAATTTCGGTCTTCCTATTTAACTTTCCAAATATATCATATCTCAGCATTCAGATTTAATGAAAACCTCTGACGTGTCAAACACACGCTGGTCGGCGGCTTTCCTAAAGTCTCATAAATTACTTCGCGACACCTATTTGACTATTTCCCACATTTCAAACTGACAATGAAAGGGACCTGGAAATTACCCAGAAAATTGAGAAAACCCCGTCTTAAAAAACTTTTTCAACGGCACGTTTCTGAGAGTGGCTCGCCTCCAAATTAACTGAGTATAAAACGGTCTTCAGTGGTAGGTTATAAAGTGCAATTTAGTTTGCTCTTGGAATGTGACTTGTGCATTGCCTCTTTTCAAGTCGCCTCACGTCTTGTGCCATATTCAGGGTTGGCGCAACGCTTATTATTCAATAGCTAAATGTAATAGACATGTTTGAGGATACCTCTGAAGATGCGGATGCTGGCAACATTTTGTAAAGGGATTTGTAGTAAGTTGAGGAAACGGAATCCGATTTCAATGAGGCTGATCTTCTATTGTTGGATGTGGGAATGTTTGTTGCCTTTGTGATGCATCTAAATAACACATAAGCTCTCAATAAATACAACTATAGAAACCTTCCCTTAGCACCTGTTGAACGGCTGACCCATGTGACATTAATTGTAGAGTGAGTTAGGTTGATGACAAATCTGCCCAAATATCTTTCGCTTTTGATAGTTACGCTTTATGAGGAGTTGGAAATGGACAACGGATACACCTGACCGAAGATACTTTTGCAACAAGTTTATCACTTTAGTACTACAGATCTAGTGTCGAATAATCAACAATATTGTAGGGTCATCACTTAAAAATAATTTAATGAATTTCTGAAGATTCTGATTTCTAAAAGATTAGTCATCACAGCTGTTCTATTTCATGAGTAAAATCACCCCCTTCAGAATACCATCGTAGGATAATCTATTGGATGACCTCGGTGGCGTGATGGACGAGTTGCCATTTTTTTTTTTTTTTTTTTTTGAGACGCAAGTGGTGTGTTTGATTCCCGCTACGGGACAAACGTTTCGTTCACATTCTGCAAATATTTACTAATGGACTGAGTGTTGTGTTACCACGTCACTTGTAGTTCATACCCATAGTTCAGGAAATTCAAATGTAGGGTCAGTACCATTCAAATGAACGTTGTTCGTTGAAAAAAGTATTTAAAAAGAAAATAAATATGTTGTTGACCCTTTTAATATATACAGTGAACTCTATAGTTTACTGTTTAGAGTTTCTGTAAAGCCTTTTGGTGTAAGATTTAAATCCTCGAAATTGGTAATGAGACCAAAGCCCATACCAATTAGCTTTGAACGAAAACTATCCACTTTGGGATTTTCCACTAAACAAGGTGCCCAGTGTTCGGTTTCATTCAACTTTATCTTTGTAGGTACTTAATTAAGGTTAGAACTAGTGTTGGGTCAGTTTTCGGCTTTTATTTCGGCCGCGACAACATTATACTTTTGTAAAAAAAAACAAGTGGTATTTGAACCAACAAAATCATATTTATTAAAATACTAGTTGTTGCCCGCGGCTTCGCCCGCGTTGTATGTTAATAAAAGTAGCATATGACCGTCTCCAGGCTTCAAACTATTTCCACCAACTTTTGAATGAATCCAACCAAAGATTACAATTTATACAAAGTTTAAAACTCAATTGCGCACCCCCAAAGGGTAGTTTTGAAAAAATAAAAAATACGTGTTTCATTGTTTACTTTAAAGTCTATTTATACAGAGTTTTGAGCGATTCAAACAAAATATTATTTTTCATAGAAACTTCACCGCCTTGTTTAACCCCCTTAGGGATCGATTTTCGAAAATTAGCCTATGTGTTATTCCAGATCCTAAACTATCTACATTCCAAATTTCATCAAAATCGGTTTAGAAGTTACGGAGATACGTGGTAACAAACATTCACACACACACACACACACACAGACTTTCGCATTTATTATATTAGTAGGAAGTAGGATATAAAATAACTTTAGTGGGGCTGATTTCTTTGATGATTTTGTTATCAATCACTATTTAACTTTAGCACATGTATTTTTTTGTGATATGAAGAATAAAATCATTGTTCTAATAAAATATGCATAATTATTTGAATAAAAATGATTTTTGATAATAATAATAATTACTTGAATATAATTTTAATTATATACCTATCTACTCTTGTGAGCGGGCAGGTACTATAGCTGGCACTGCGATCGTGAGGTCACCTCGTCATTTCCTAGTTCCTATCTAAAAATCAGCGCTGCTAAGCCTTGGCGGAGCAGCAATAAGCTGAGATAGGGCTCATGCCACTCCAGTATAGATTATCGTCGTTGGTATAATTCTGCTGTCTGTACCTTTTTACCAGCTTCAAACAATAATTATATTTGCTGATTTGTACAAGATTACATGCGTATATTCATTTACATACATACATACATATATTCACGCCTGTTTCCCGGAGGGGTAGGCAGAGACCAAGGATTTCCACTTGCTACGATCCTGGCATACCTCTTTCGCTTCATTCATCCTCATCACATTCTTCATACAGGCTCGGCGGTTTAGTGTACTTCTGACCTGGCCTTTCTCTAAAATGTCTCCAATTTGGTCAGAGTACGTTCGCCGAGGCCTTCCTCTACCAACTATCACATTCACGCTCGCCTTGTATACTTGTTTTGTTAATCTACTTTCGTCCATCCTTTCTATATGCCCAAACCATCTCAACTCCATATATTCATTTCCATTTGACAATTCATAAACTATCGTGAACTTGACTATTCATATCGTAAAAACGGGAAATTTCACGTACTGCACTATCAGTGAAGGCACAACTAAGTTTCGACTCATTCCAAGAGTCTTCATCAGGGTGAGTGATCGTGACTTTCTCCCTCCACGTCGCGGAAAAAATGCCGTTTTTACAATATGAACAGACAATTCATAGATCGTTGGTGCTTCACGCTTTGAAGGTCTTAAAGACATTGACACGCCATTACCACGCCATCGCCAATGGCAACCTCTGTGGCGCAGTGGGCGAAGGCTGCGAGTTCGATTACCGCCACGAGACAAATGTTTGTATTACTGAAGATATTTGTCTCGGGTCTGGGTGATTTCTATGTAGATTATGTACCAAACAAATTATACAAGTAGTATATCAATTATATAGTTCCCATAACACAAGCTCTGCTTACTTTGAGGGTGGATGATTCTGTGTGAAAAATGACGATCATTATTTAAACTAACATATTCGGCCTCCTAAAAATCGTTTTTCGGCAAAAAATGCGGCCTCAAAAGTAACCGATGAGACTCTAGTTAGAGCTTGTTTGGTGTTTTGCACACTATCTGTAAATGTTGAAGTGCCAGTTAATTATTGCCACATCGGGACCGCCCGTGATTGTGTTTAGTTTTGGGGCCTAAATGTTTTGCCATCAGTATTTTGGGGAGAGGTTGGGTTAGTTTTCAATTTTGATTCAAATTCGCATGTGTGGAATGTACCTACCTTTGTCAACCATTTTATGGACGCGGTCATTATATGAACCGCGTTATTTAAAACAATATTATGTCGTTTCTTTGTAAATTGTGCAAACTAAGCAATTTTTTCAAGAAACAATGTACCGTCACCCTGTTTTCTTAAGATTTATCATACAAATGACGAACTCAGTGGCGAGGTGGGCGGGTAGCCGGCTTAAACGCAAGTGGTGTAGGTTCGATTCCAGTTGCGGGACAAATGGGGGGAAATTGTAATTTGAGCTACTCATCATAAATAATGACGTGTTTCACTTAAATAATGACAGGAGTTTGAATTGACATATATACCCCTTAAAAGGGGAGGAATGGGTGTGAAACTGTATATGGGAATATGTTTATTTAAATACGACGATGCAAAACCGCTAGCAACACAGCTAGTCTATTTATACTAATATTATAAAGAGGAAAGATTTTTTTGTTTGTTTGTATCGAATAGGCTACGAAACTACTGGACCGATTTTAACCATTTCTTCACCAAATGAAAGCTAAATTATCAGGAAGTAACATAGGCTATAATTTATTTTCAAAAAATAGAGAAACTGAAGAAAATTGCAATAATTTAACCCAAAGTAGCAAGATTTTGCCTATAAAATTCATTATTTGGCCTGCGCTGAGAAAACTATTGATGATACATAAAATTATGTACTACATGATTAAAGTACTTATTATTACCTTAAAAAAAGTCCGCGAGGGCATATACCTAACTATTATAGTTAAGTCATAATAGCAGCTTTTGTGTTAAACAGATCGCCGGTAGAACAAAAGTAGGTTACATTCATATCGTAGTATTAATTCTTATTCAAATAAATAGTTTTATCATCAAGGATATTTATGTAGCAGTAAAATACTTTCCTGTTACTTTTTATCCCGATATTCCCACGGAATCGAAACTTACGTGGGTGAAACCGAGGGGCGCATCTGGTATAAATATAATCTCCTGTTACAGCATAACCATGTGCTCATTAATAATGTGTCATTAGCTATCAATTTGATGGTAAACATCATTATCTCTATTTTCTTGACCTATTTTCTCTATAACGTTATTCCTGGCTTACTGCCTTTGCTATACATCGTTTTAGAGATGATTTCCCCGGAGCTCCGCAGCTATTAAGAGAGAGAATCGCATCCAATTTTTATCATCCACTTACGGATCTGTTTAGGCTTTTTGGTAAATTGCCTCATTGCGGACGGCTGTGGCTTTCCACTAATCATTTTGAGATTATGCAAATATGTTACTAAATAAATAAATTTAAAAAAAGTAAAAAAATATATTGCTGGAAGTGAATACTATAAGTACATATTCCAAGTTATTCGTGCTTTAAGTAAAATAGAGTCTTGGAAATTTTATACCAAAAACTATCGTGAACTTGACTATTCATATGGTTAAAACGGGAATTTTCACGTGCTGTACTATCGGTGAAGGCACCGACTAAGTTTCGACTCATTCCGAGAGTCTTCATCAGGGTGAGTGAACGCGACTTGCTTCCTCCGCGTCGTGCCGTGCACTGAGTCTTTTTTAAATCTTTCGTCTTTTTCAAAAAGTCTGAGGAAAATTTTGGCTTTGAATGTACTATGTTACTAGGACTCGGATCTTTGGAGTTTGAACCGATCGCTTGGTGCTAAGCACGTTCAAATATTTGTCCCATTTTAAGGCTTTTTGACGGCCATTAGATCAAAAGAGCTTTTTTTGACCTTAATACTAAGCTGGGTCTATATATCAGTGTATTTATGATAATCTTCTGGCACTCCTCAGCTTAAAAAGTAGTTTCCATTCATTTCCCCAGGCACAAGTTTACTTTTAAAAACTAGCTATCTCTAAATATCAAGTCTCAAAAACTTTGTTACTTATTCCAATGACCTTCCCATCTCTTTAATGGTTACATTAAACTCAAAAGTTTCTGAGCATCCCCAAGTTAACCGCGATAAAGAAAGTTTTGATTCCTAAATGCTCAATCATAATAGTATTTGAATTTTTAGGAAAACTCTGTAAACTCTTTGAAAATGTAATAAATTTATATTTATTTTATTTCGGTTATGCATGCAATTTGGCAGGAAAGAGAGTCAATAAAACAGTTGCAATATCTCAAAACAATAAACCAGCAGTCTACCGGATTATATGCCGCATTTATAATGAATCCAGACCTAATCCAACTGATACAGAGTGAAACCAATCGAAAGGCCTTCGGGATAGAGCGTGGGCACCGTCCCGCAAATCGGATGGAAAGGAGATCGGATAGGCGTTGGTGGAAACAGCTTGGCGAGGAGCCAAAATGTATTACGTGGGAAACGTGACGTTACACCAACTGTAAATACACTTTAAGTATGTGGGGGCATCGCCAAGACGCTCATTTGGTTCGGACGCGTCGGGAGAGGAACATTTTTAAAATATACTTGGAGTTGTAAGTCTGACATTTTAAGTTTACGTGACCTGACTCTGCGTTTTATTGAAGACAGTTTGTCTGCCTAAAAGTATTTATATCACCAGAAACATCGTAATAAAAGTTACATTTAAACAAACCAAATTAATTGATTCAACATGTTCTCGTAACATAGATACAAAATGAGCCTATTTACGATCAATCCTTTTACTATAAGTTACGAAGCCGTAAACAGTGTCACCATATCTGAAACTTATTTTACAAGAAGAAAGCAGTGTCGATAAATAAACGCTCAGTTAAAGTTAATTTGCTTTAAACCCGCTTTAAAACCGCTAACAACAAGATAATTTTATTTATACTATACCAAAATATAATATAACAAGCATCCTTAAATCCCTGAAATAAGATGTACCCTTATAAAAACGAACCCAAGTACACCGCCTTAAGCTCCGTACAGGGTAGCTTGATGGAAACCCTGATGTCTGCGACATCAGCCTCGGGCGAACAATCTTCTATGTTAGTTTGCCCTCTTTCGCTCAAAATACGACGAAAAGGATCAAGTTTTAGAATCACATGTAGCTACTTTAGTTTATATATCCGGCAAGGCAATTGTCAAATTTGTTGCAACCGGTTTATCTAGACAAATACCTCACACTTAGTTTTCCTTTTTCTCAAATTCATCAAGGAAAAACTTGACAGCAGTCAACTGGCCTCTCAACCGCTAATGTCATTTCCATACAATTTTTTTTTTTTGCAGGCGCTAACAGCAATAGAAAGTGGTTGCTGTCCTTAGGCAATAATACAACACTCTTTGTACTATTCACAGACGACCATAGACAGACCGAATCTCAAAGCACGGTCATACTGACGGAGCGACGGATGACTATGGCGATAACGGACATTGGCAGAATTGTGACAAATCGTTGCAAAAGGCATAATCAAGAAGTGAAGTGAAGTGAAGTGACTATGGCGATGGTATATTAGTATATTGACGTGACTTTTGACAACCACTTCATAACCTTTTCCCTTTGATCATCACTGCCACTGCGTCGTCAGTTTAAATAAGTTAATAAATAAATAAATAAAATTTGTTTATTTCAGACAATTTACAGTCCATAGAGTGTTAGTAGCACATATAAAAAAACAAATAGACTTAACCTAGTATATCCTCTAATCTATGTAAATATTTAGATCGCATTCCGGATAAGGCTTACCCAGAATGATGAGGAACATCTATCAGATAAAGTCCTCAGGATGCTGTTGCAACTGTCCCGTATTCTGCGGATCAGAGAGGCAGTTTTTTTGCGGATAATTGCGTCAAAACCATCAGTTTGGTATTCCGCAAACATCCCTGATGCGCTACAGAAGCGAGGAAGTCACAACATCATCCTGAAAACGTTATTGTATTGGATGCGTAGAGTTGCTAGCGACTTTTTTTTTTAGTAAAGAAGAACTTAAAAGTATTAGAGCTCCTTGAAAGAACTCCGGGAAAGTACTACCAACATACCTATTTCTGCCGCCAAGCCATTAATACCCACATTGCTGTGTTCCGCTTTGAAGACTTTGGTACCAGTTATGTCTCAGGGTCAGAAACGCGCGAGTGATATCTCTGATGCTGTAAGAGTCCATAGATAACCACTTAACAATAGGTGGGTTGTATACTTGTTTGCAACTTAAGTAGTTTAGAAAAAGCTACTGAAAACTGCCATCGCGCCAATTATAAATGTATCCCTCGTTTTCGTTTCTATCAAGTAAATATTTACTTTAAATACTCTGACGTGTTTTAAGATAATCCCACTTGTGTTGATACTCGCCTACCTGCCTTAAAAGTTAAGATTAAATAAATAAATAAAAATAAAAGGGCATTTATTTAAGGGCATATATACTTAAACAAACATACCTAGCCTAGGTACAATAATTTTGAATATTTTTGTTATAATTAGTTATATCTGTAGGTAATTACAATGGGTTTAGGTATTGAAAACAATGCCGCTTCACAAACACATCAAAATTAGTTTTGCATGATTATTTACATGACATGTTCCAACCATCACGTTTTCACTGAAGCGTTGTTCCCATTAGCAAAAACATATTTTGAATTCGTGTTTCAAACTCATTATCTGCGAATCCTAAATACATTTAATTTCCAGCCGCGCCAATCTCAGTTTTATTAGTACGGACATAAGTTATTTTTTCAGGAAAGCTTGGGAACAGCTAGGTGCTGTCTGCAATTTTCTCATTACGTCTTTATAATTACTCAATCCTGTTTCAGTGCTTGGCTTGAGCCGACGGGCGGCGCTTAGTTAACATCTTTTTCACCACAAATTCATTTGGGTACACTCTTAGCTTAAGTAGAAGAATGTATTGACGATCTCTATGGCGCAGGGAGCGAAGGCTCGCCTGAGACGAAAGGGTTTCGATTTTGATTCCCACCGCGGGACAAATGTTAGTATGTTCTGCAAATATTTATCTCGGATCTGGGCGTACTATATATATAATATGTATGTATTTCCAAAAAAATACGTATAAGTAGTATATCAGTCATTTAATTTCCATAACTCAAGCTCTGCTTACTTCGGGGCTAGATGATGCTGTGTGAATATGGCCAACATTATTATTATTATATTATATTTGCATCTGCACATTAATACATTCTCAAAACGGTGATGGCAAAATATCATGAGGAAACCCGCATTTTCTAAAACCAAAAATGTTAAGTCATGTGTCATCGATCGGTTAGTGTTCCAATAAACGGTGATAAGCTTACTTGGTATCCTCAAAGATCTACGCATTGAGTAAGTCCCCCATGTTGTACATCCTCAGATGGAAATACAATATTAAGTATTTTTTTGGGATATTATAAAATCTTGTGATTTCCCTTAGTGTGATTAACAATTTAAAAACCAATTGTAACTTTATTCTTTTCTCAACCTTTTTAATCTCCACACAACAGATTAAAATCAACAATTGTTCTGAAAGCTGAAATTTTCCGTAGGTATTAGCGAACAACTGGTTGGAATCGGACAATACTGGACGATATAATGAGTTCAACCCCTCCCCCGCCTTAAACTCTAGGAAGGGAGGATGAGAGGAAATTAAATCCTGAACTTTCGATATTTACACGCAAAACTCGTTTTGAATACGCATATACTTTACTGTTTGTTGGAAAGCTGCTAATATTGGAAACAATAATAATATTTGTGTTGGTATTTTGTTTAGACCTTTTATCAGAATTAATTAATATAATCGTCTGTCTTTCCAGAAAATATATTTGATTATACTTTCATGTTCAAATCATCAATTTCGGCCAAATCATCACTTACTAATTGATATTATGTCCAAAAAAGTTATATTCGTGATAAAAAAAACAGACACGTACATTGACATACTGCCATGAAGAACGGTATTGAGTTTTAGTTCGTCCTTGTCTTTCATCATCATTGTATTCGTAGCATTAAATCATAATATTAAATAAATAATGCTAGACATTTTTCGCACAACATCATCCAGCCCCAAATTAAGCAGAGCTTGTATGATAGGAACTACATTATATTGTATAGAGCTAAGAATTATAGTTATATATAATGTAGATAGAAGAGATAAAAAAAATATAATCAAATAATCTAAAAACGATTCCTATCGTTTATTGCTCAAACAAAATTATATTAAATGTTGTAGAACATATACTCGTAGATAGCCGAGAGAAAGATTTTTAGATTATTTGATTATATTTTTTTTATACATTTATTCATATAACTATTTACAGATAGGTATATACAAAAAATACAGATGAAACAGCTAGCCATCTAAAGACCGTTGCAAAAGATCTATAGATAGCTCAACTGATCCAGATCACTACCAGACAGAAGCGTTCCCAAAATACTGGCCGCATAGGCTGATTATAATTGTTTTTAAAGTATATATATTATTCTGTCTGTAAATAAAGTAATTGATTTAAAGAGTTAGTATGTTTATATGTAAAAGCAAAATTATAATGTCTGGATGAGTCTCTAACTACCCCGTTCTTTTCATGTTCATATATCTACTTACTAAGTATAGATCTGAGGATCGTCATCATGGGAATTACAGACTTGAGCATATTCATTTATAGTTTCGTTTATCTATTAATTACAAAAGCTATAGACATCATCGATAAATCTTCAAAGTACTCTGTTTGCACACCCACCCCTTAGATGGTATAGTCAGTAGGTTTCAATGACTCCATAGCACAATAAACGCAAATTTAGGTAATGAAA
Organism: Perizoma flavofasciatum; assembly: GCA_958496245.1. Lineage (NCBI taxonomy): Eukaryota > Metazoa > Arthropoda > Insecta > Lepidoptera > Geometridae > Perizoma > Perizoma flavofasciatum. Next base: position 980,521 of record OY292425.1, on the reverse strand, counting down.
TCAACAGAATTCACTTGCAATGTGATTGATAGCGACAAATGAGTTTTAAATTTATTTCCGAGTCCCGTTTAATTTTCTATAATGTTCTGTTAATTTCTAGACTTGTTTCGAATGACTGGCAGATAAAGCCAAGAAAAAAAAACAGATTTTGATGAATCTATTTATTTTAGAAGTTTTTATTTTATAAAACACACAACATAACATAACACATTTCTATTAAATATTTCAGTTCTCTCCATCCTACGGTTATCTGTAAGAAATTATTGTCAGCGATAATACCGCCCAATATGTATTTCTTTTGTTTTATTCTTTATATATGTTTTATATGTTGTTCTGTAAAATAATTTTACACTATGTAGAGTTAGTTATATATCTTTATACTCACACTAGGAGTTCCTGTGTCATGGGTATCGGAAACTACGAGTAGCGTAGCACCACATTTCCCACTTGCGTCACAGCTGCCTATATGAAGACATTTCGGGACCCTAACATGTTAACAAAACAGCGAACAGACACGAACCCAGTCCTGAACGCACACTCGGATTTCCTGTATCGTGGGTATCAGGAACTACGAGCACCGTGGTACCACAACACTCAGACCCGAAACAAATATCTGCAGAACTTGCAAACATTTGTCCCGCAGCGTGTATAACATCTCGTGCAATTTATTTTGAAGACACATAAACAAAACGTATCGGTGTTGTTTTAGGACATACCTATAATAAATCATCTGATTAATCCCCACAGAACCCTATTTTAACCAGCCCTTAATCCCGGCTCTTTTTGTACCTCATTAGCGTAGGATTCTCGATAATCCTTCCCCCCTTTCTCCGCCCTGGGAAGTGCATTTTAGGCAGATAGTTATTATAAACGGGCAACTACCTTTTCGCAGTTATATTATAGCGTTTAGCGTTTTTCTGCTCATGAATGACTACATGACAGACTAAACTACAGTGCTATTTCAACTGTTGGGACATATGTGTTTTGTAATGTTAAAGACAAAACTAAGTAGAATAATAAATAAATAAAAATATTCTCCGGAAAAGATAGCTTTTCAGCGATAAGAATGCCCGTTTTTCCTGTAATTTTAATATAATATTATATATTTCATAAGACGCACAATAAAGCATTTCATTCATTAATTTACTATAAACCTACAAAAATATAAGAAATAAGAAACCAGACCAGGTATCATCGCATCGGAAATCCTGGGCATACATAAAACAATAGCAACAACACCACTAATCGACTTAACCTACCCTAAACTACTGAAACCTATTCCAACTACTTAACCAACTCAAAACGACGGAGGTTCTCAGTTCAGGGAGTTTGCTTCTTTTTTTTTATATACCGATTATCGATAAACATAAACCATGTTTGATAACCTTTCATTTAGCTTTATGGCCTTACATTTAAAGGATTGTATTCAGTTTTTTTATTCAAAGCTGCTTATGTCTCTTATAAATTTGTGTTATTTAAAATTCAACAGTTTTATTTTCTTTTTTTAATACACTACTCGTATTTAGCTTGAAAACTCATTAAAATCTTTACTACTAAGGCCCTGAGTGCAGTGCCAAATACTAGAGCTGAAAAGATTTTTAGAACGATATTGTTTTAGTTGTAAATCTTCATTGTTACATTTTCTCCATAACTGTGACTAAACAGTTTAATCGTTCGCCTAGCTAAATGCTACTACCGGATTTTCTGTTGAATTTTTAATGTATTAGCGGAGGTTTCGACGCTTTCGGAGGCTGGATTCTTCTGATGATTAACGGTTGAATTTTAACACGAATATTTTAGGAGGGTAATTTTCGACTACTTAGCATTTTTTTCTGGAATGAGGCGAGACGAAGACGATTATGCTTGGCGTTGATTTGTTTTATTTTAGATGAAAACGTACGTCCATAGGCTACGATAACCGATTACCACCAGGTGAATCGTAAGTTTGTTTACCTCTTTAGTAATATAAAAAAAAATATAAACACGTCCACAACTGTATTCTTCATGATGGAAATCCTAAGTTGGAGGGTAGTAGTCTAAGTTGTAGTCAGAGGCACGTTCAAATATTACATCTGGCACATACCCGCGTTTTCACGAAAATCAAAGAGATATATTTAATAGATGAAAGATGAATCTATGCTTGATGTACCTAGGTATTGAAGATTCTATAAGGAAATATAGGGTGTAATAAGATTATTTGTGAAAGTTACGTTCGAATTAGGATAATCACATCTTGAAAAAACTAAAATAATATGACCGACTTTGGTTTTAAACTTTTTAAAATCCCAATACCTTGAAATTATAAAGTTATTTCAGTTTCATTGGCGTTCAGTTGAGGTCAACATACATATCTCTAAGATCTTAGGATTTCTGCAGATATGATATTTTGAGAAGCTGAAATAATACAAAAACAGGCTTGTAATAAAAATGTTTTGGAATAAAGTTATTTTGTTTTTACCTAGGGCCTATGGGCCTTCTGTTTAGTGGGGAATGAAGTCTCACCTTTTTTTTATAAATTGAAGTGACAACGAAACATATATTCCATAAAAAGTAAGTAATTAAAAGTCTATTTATATGTAGTACACATTACCAAGAAAACGAGTGTTAATTTTGCTTTGTTGATGGAACCATCAAAATATTAACAGAATTGCCGCATTATCGTTAACCGTCCAGAAATTATACCACTAACAGACGTCTTCAACACAAATTGTCAAATAAAAAGACACTCGTCAGTAAAAGGCGGCCATTTGCGGGGGAAACCACGTGAAATGGTAGTATTATGTTTATAACTGCTATCAAAAGTTCGCTATGAGACGCAAGTGCTGCCGGATACGACAGGTTGTAAAGGCTTAAGATAAAATAGTTAAATTGAAAGTTGACGTTTTATATCCATGAAATGAATTTAAAAATACACAATACATTTATTTCATTTAATTATATAACGATATATTTTTTTAATAACTTTTTGATTTTATTTTTCATATATTTTTCTATTAATCGCGATCAGTAAACATAATTTATAGGTTTTTTTATTAAATTTTTATTATATTTATGACTTTTATCATAGGGTAACAAAAATCTATAGCGACGAAAGAGTTTACGAGTTTTTTGATGAAAACTACAAAACAAAGCATTTATTTTCACAAAGATGTAACATTTTATTACGTACTTCAGTCACTGTCATAGTAATAAGAACATTATGCCCATAAAAAGTAAGTACACATTCTATAGTTTGCAAGATCCTGGCATCACAGTATCAATTAGTTCAACCATTCAAAAACTCGAACAATTACAACAAAACTATGTACATCTTAATGTTCGGATTGGCGTATCGCCAACACAGCCTTCGTTAAAGCCTATAACGATGACATCCTCGAACAGTCGGTATCGGAATCCGCGACAATTGTTATGTAAAATGTTTTTGTTCGTTAGCTGGTGTCGATTGCTGGCAATGGGGATTTGACGCTAAAATATAACCTTTTTTAGTATGTGGGGGGGATTTCTAGACAGAATTTTTTTCAATACCAGTTTTCCCCCTTTAGGGGGATTTCCAAGGGGGAATTCTAGACTTATTTTTTTTAATACTACTTTTCCTTTGGTGGATTTTCAAGGAGGAAAAATGGAATAAGTATTTTTTCGATTCCAGTTTATCAGGGGGAAATTCTAGACAATTTTTTTTAAGTTCCAGTTTTCCCGCAGTGTGGTTTAACTTCCACTTAAAGGCCCTATTCACACCGCGTATTCTTAACGCGCATTTTACGAACACATTGTTTGCAGTGCTGTAAAAGCTCTATAGAGCAGATTGTTTGCATACAATCGCAAACAATTGGAACGCAATATTATACAAGTGCGCTTATAATACTGCGATAATATAGCGATATTATAAGCGCCTTTGCTGCGCCGATTCAAACGCGCATCGCATCAGTGTCATAGAAGAAAAGTGTGGAGGGGTGCCCTCATCAGAAGTGCAGAAATAGCGACAAAACTGCACGTTTGTAGCTTTACAAACTCGTGTAGTCATGGGTAACACACTGTTTGAAAACGAGGATCGTGCGAGGGGCAGCACACTGTGGTAACACAATTGAGGCGAGACAGTTTCTGAACGTAGTTGAGTGAGGCAGTCTTGGGAACATAGTGTGCACTGTGCGTGTTGTGTGCGTGGTAATGGAGTGGAGTGCTATGTGCGAGGCGTATTGTGCGAGCCAACACGATCTTTCCTCACGGCTCGGCTCGCGCCTCGCACCTCGCTCCTAGTAGGATTGTGCAACTGTGTTGGTGTGCAGGTGTACTAGCTCGTCCAAACGAAATGAGTGAGGCCTCGTTTCGAGAAGGTGTGTAGCTGCAAAAGTGGTGCCACATGTGCTGAGGACCCACCACTAAATTCGTAGCTGAATTAGTATACCGCATTAATGATACATAGGCTACAATTGTGTCGCGTTTGCAGCGCGTTTGACTTCCGATGTACGCGCGTTAACTGTGCGTATAAAATACGCCATGTGTACAGGCTCTTACTCGAGTCACGAGATAAATGAGTACTTCATAATTTGAATTTTTAGAGTCTTTTGCGGCTACAAACGTTCATAATTAATTTTACCACTATTACAAACACCAACAATACTTTTACTTTATTCCAATAATCTTTGAACGACGCTGAAGTAAAATAATGAAACGTATGGAAAACTTCCAAAAACATAAAATGAACTCAAATGTTATTCAGAGCAATTTCAAAATGAGAAATGCGTAAAGCTTTTTCAATATGCTCGGGATTCCTCACAAAACATGGTAGGAGGAAACGGCTGAGAATTGATGAATAACCATTTACTAAAAGCCTCTGTATAAAAAGCTAGTGGATATCGGCTTCCGGGACGTCTAAAACAATGATTTATCTTGTTGTGGCCTGTAATGTAGGTAATGTTTTTTGAATGGAACATATTTTTAACTTTCAGAGGAATTCAGAGTGAGATAGATCTTCAATGAACAGTTAATAAAACTGCCCAAGAACTTAAAAAGTCTTACTTAAAAAGCCGTTTATTTGAAACATAGCGGTAATATTAGGCATATGTAAGCCATCACTTTTGCATTGTTCTTTTATGAAATTTAATTAAATAATAATCAATTCAGCGTTTATTTTTTTACGAAATCTAATTAAATAACTATCATTTTAGTATTGTCCTTTTGTGAAATTGAAATAAATATTTTTCCTGATGAATTTAAGTGATCAAGGAAAAAAATCTTGTAGCCAGTATAACCATTTTATTATCACGAATAAACCTTCATTTGACCATAATCTCACCTGATCTAATTTACCACCTTAATGTTACACTCACCTTAATTCACAAACAATAAATGATTGGATTTGATTTGATGTGTGAAAACACATTTAAAAATATATATATTTAACTATGATTTTAGAAATGAAATATGCAATTTTGGATCGAACAAGTTTTTGTTGTATTCTATTTAAACATAATAAACTCTGCTAAATATAACTACGATCGATTATGTTAAAGGAGCTACAAAAATATACAAACAAAAACAGCTATCTCTTTCAAACCTGAGCCTTCATATCCCCGTCCCTCTCAAACCGTCGTAAAGGTCCACAGCAACTAATTTCCAGCGAACATATATTAAATCCAACTTCATTAAGCATTGAACAGGCAATAACAGGCTGAATTAAGCTCTCTTTCTCGGCGGTGAGCGGCCCCTTAATGATGGTAATGAAGAAAAACGACCACCCCTTAAGTTCAGTGATAATGTGAATTAGTTTCTGTTTTGCTTAATGCGCTATTTTTTCGGCCGAGTGCCTCTTTTGTTATGTATGCTGTGATTTTTTCTTCATCTTGCTTGTTTTAGCTTATCAATGTTTAATGAGCGGTATAGTAGTTAATCTTTGTCTTTCGAACCTCGTTCGAAATCCCAATTATACGTTAATATGTGCAGAAGAAAATAGTTCAAAACTATAATTGAAAAGTGATACGTGACTATATACAGTTTCTGATGATAAAGTGGGAATCCATTTAAAATATCTCTTGATGTGCAAGAGCAGTCATATTAATTTAATATATAATATATTACATAAAAGATATAATATTTTTTTAGAAGAAGTAGAGCTCCTTTTTAAGATCTCGTCCCGGGAAGTATTACCACCAGCAGCTCACATTGCTGTGTTCCGATTTGAAGGGTATGGATGCCGGTGAAATTACAGGACACATGAAACTATTCACCCGTTATGTCTCAGGATCGGCAACGCACGAGTGATGAAGCTGGTGTCGCAAGCGTCCATAGGTTATGGAGACAGGTTACCAATAAGTGGGCATCTGTCATCTTGTATGACACTTTAGTTGTTTAAAAAAAGTAGTGTCTGCACCCAACTCTGCAAGTTCTGGTGAGAAGGTGAGGATAACCTGACGCCAGCTCCTCCGGCACATGATGGGTAGAGGCGTCCATGGTAATCCAGATCCTCTGCATCGATACGTTATCTTTGATTTGGAATTCAGGACCGATAGATAGCTAGATATAATTTTTATTCGACACAAACGGATACAGCACGGACCAGTAGAAATGACAAGAAACAGTAAATTACTATAAAATACCTCTACAAAAAATAAAATGTAGAAAATAGAGGCATATAGGCATACTTATGTATGTAATATGAGTATTTAATAACAGTATTATTATACGTTAACAGTATAATTACTTATAAAGCTCGGAATATCTGGATTCAAACCGTTGGAAGAGCCTCGCGGTGAGGGGCTGGGCATGGCCGTTGGCAGTGCGTGGTATCATCCGTGATACCACGGACCATGCGACGTCACTTTAGGTGCAACGGGAGCTTTGTATGGAAAACTCTAAACGCGAAAGAAGTCGTAGGCGTTCCGCTACTATGCTTACAATACAATACAATACAAATATTTTATTGAGTTTCCAAAGATACGAGTACTTAATATTAACAATGATGAAATTTCCTTTTAAGTAAAAAATACTTGTCATAGGAAATTTCGCTCTTGCTTAGGTCTAATTTAACAATTATTTTGTAGGGCGATGAAAGTTTTTAACATTTGGTCTGATGCGAATTATAGTGTGTGTGTGTGAAGTGCAGTGCGAGTGTAAACTGTGTGTGTGAAGGTGAGCGATGAGTGTATGTTTAGTGAGTTCCACTGGGAACACCAGTCTCATGAGAGTCTGAGCAACAGATGGAACCAAAGTGGTGGGTATATGTGTGTGTGCGTGTGTGTGTGTGTGGGTGAGTGTGTGTTTTTGATTTGGTGATAGTGCGATTGTGGTATGTTGTGTTTGTGGAGTTACAAAACGAACAAAGCTTGCTTACTTATTTATGTTGTGCTATTGCTATCGGTAGCTTGATTAGTTTGTTTTTGGAATTTAATAAATTAGTACCTATAAAATAAAAAATACAATACAGGGAATCCTAGTCTAGAGGCTAGTATACTTAACCTATTTGCCAAGTAGGTGATGCAAATTGTTAATCCTATTATCTACCTAAAAAGTGTTTTATTGAGTTGTTTTCAAAACTTTGTAAATAAAACAATGGACCCGCAGTGGTATCTTGAATGTGGACAGTGCATATACCAGCACTGTCTACATGCAAGACTCGTATATAAAACGCTTGTCAAGGTTCGTTGAGATTGACGCGGGTGGACAGCAGGCAGCATATGGTAGTCTCAAAAAAAAACCTGAAATCAAGCTGTCGTGTTATAAAATACTGGTCACAGATGCTGTTTATGAAAAAAACAAGACATTTTTTACTCAAACTTTGTTGATAAAAACCCTTTTAGGTAAGAGGAAGAAGATAAGGAGTCCTATATGAAATTTCAATCCCAATTCTTGACCCTTAAGGGTTGGAATTTGGAATTTATATAGGTCCACCTATAACCAACCCTTTAAAAAAAGAATAATTAAAATCGGTTCATAATTGACGATGATACCGCAAAACATACACAAAAAAAACTGAGTGGCCACAGTCGTCAGCCGTATCTATAGAGTTCTAGTACTAGTCATATTTTTTACAGATACATACATAATGCTCACCCCACACTAAGATTCTGTGTCGTGGGTATCAGGAACTATGAGTACAGTGGTACCACAACATTCAGACTCGGAACAAATATCTGCAGAGCATGCAAACATTTGTCCCACACGGGAATCGAACCCTTTTGTCGCTGCTAGCTACTCGCCCGCCCCGCCATCGAGGTTGTCAATGAGGGCACAAGTTAACGTAAACTTTAGTACTGCTTGACAAAAACACGCTCACAACTGCATAACTTTTGACGGATATCCTTAGAGCTACTCAGTACGTATATTCATAGGTAATCATGAGGCATTTCGAAACATCACTATTGGCACAAACCTGCGTTTTTCATAGTTAGCATGCCACGTGGAACAATAATAAATAACCATGGCACATGCCATCGGATTTTGATTCTAGAACATGCTGGTTTACAGCACGTGATGTGCACATACATTTTTCGTATGGAAAAATCAAAATATACAAACTCAAAACTTTCGTATCGGAAGTCGGGTTACAGAATAAGCCAACACGCCTCTGAATATCGCCATTTTACGTACATATTTTGTGAAATTACCCCGTTTAGAAACACAATGTCGCTTTGCTTTAGATAAAATTTTGGTGATTTCACACTAGGTAAAATTGCTCTAATTTAGGACATAATACATGACTAATTAATAAAATAACCTTAATTACAACACAAACAGTCCACATCCAATTCAGCGCGGACGCAGACCGCTACTGAAATATTTAATTGTATGAACTGGACACAAAACAAGGTTGATTCTAGAGGTATAATCATGAACACGTGACAATGACAGTGTGTAGCTGATACAGTGTTGTGTATGCTTATATTGGCCTTTTTTTATTCAAAGTCAAAGTCAATAGGTTTTTATTCATGGAAATCATAAGGATCATATAGAAACGTCAACTTAAAAACTACGTGATTTTAAAATTTGAAAGTGTATTTAAGGCGATTTCTTGCGCGTGACCATGCAATACAAAGAACAATCAGGCAACAATCCCTGCTTGGTTATTTTTTTGATGGCCCTTCATTTTAAACCATGCTATGTACCGTTTGATTTGCAGAAGCTTTCGAATAGTTTGACGACTTTGATAGCGGCGAGTAGGCATCTGTAACGCAAGACGTGGGTTCGTTTCTCGCTGCGGGATAAATGTTTGCATATTCTGCAGATATTTGCATGTTCTATTAGATTTAACCACTGTGGCGCAGAGGGTGAAGGTCCGCCTGAGGCGCAAAAGGTTGCGGGTTCCCGCAAACTGTTTGTATGATCCGCATTCATTTGTCTCGAATCTGAGTGTTTTCTATGTATAATATGTATGTATTTACAAAAAATTATATAAGTAGTATATCAGTCATGTAGTTCCCATAACACAAGCTCTGCTTACTTTGGGGCTAGATGATGGTGTGTGAAAAATGTCCAGCATTATTATCTTATCTTATCTTATAATATGAGAAGGATATTTAATTTTAAATTTGTTATTTTATAGCATTTCCATTCAGCGTCAGCATCAATTATGCTATATATAGATCGATGGCAAGATAGAAGGAATGGACTTTTGATGGCTCCACTATTTCATCTATATTTTTATATTATACTTATCTGAGTGTTAGTATTAGTTTTTCGGGGTTCTTTTAGTACAACGAAATAATTCAAAATTATCACAACAGTGGTTCTGCAGGATTGTGCTTCTGCAGTCATAATACAATGTCAAAGTGTGTTCAAACCGCAACAATGAAACAAAAATTAGTCAGGCAATAACGGTGCAATTGGGCATGCTTTATCCGACAATTTGCTGCTAAGCCGGCTTATGTTTTATTAATGTGACGACACAACCTGAATTAATAATTGTAATTATATAAAACTACCTCCTTACTTCAAAGGTATACTGAGTGACATTTGGTTGCGCTTTTCAAAATCTCTGGTTTTCTTACTTCGAGCGACGGAAACGATGCTCTACAAATCCGAACGTAGTAAATGACTGATAGTCTTTGCTTTAAAGCTTCATGTATAATATAAACGTATTACTGTACTTGTGATTGAGATGGAACGATTGGAAAAAAAAATACGACTCCAGGAGCCCGTACTTGCGTTTGGGCTAAGATAGTGTTCGATCTATTACAGTAACATCATCTGTTATTGATCACAATATAGATTTATTTTATTATAACTAAATAAAAAGATAAAATAAATGAAAAAGCGTTCACTGTTCATGTTTTGCTTCATCGCTGCTCAAGTGTGCTACTTTATAGCAAAATTAAAGAATTTCTAAACCGATAGAAAAGTACTCGCAACTCCTCGAAGATCCGGTCATCGCTTCAAATATTAACCGGGAATTATGCAAAACCGCATTTTATAATAAATTTTCGCGGCATAACCACCGCTGGATTAGCCTCGTCAGCTCTAAGATGGATAAATTCTTTTCTCATTCTGTTTTATTGCGTTTTTCAAAGCTCCGTGCTTTCGCGGGGTTTATAATTTAAATTATTCCATTATGAAAGCGGTATCCTGTCCGCGCTTTGACTGAGTGCTGATTCCAACTTACTGCTTTCGTTCTGCTGATAAATATTATTTGTTAATTTATCCGTTTTAATTGAAAGAGGGGATAGAGGAAAGGACTCTTCTGAGTTGGATACTTCTTCAATCTATCAATTTGTCATAAATATTGTGATTCGCTTAATCATTCCTTTCAGATTATTTTTGCAGGTATTGTTGCGATAGTTAGGCCACGTACTACGAGTCATTTAAATTTTTGTAAAATATTTACATTAAAACATGCAAAAAAGCCACGGCGTATTTTATACAGGGAACGCACGTACACGCGCGTATCTGATAAAAAACGCGCTACATCAGCGCGTTACGAACGCGTTTGTGTAACGTTTCAATCGATACAAACGCAAATTAAGCTCAGGCTCTTAGTCATTGGAAGCCGCCATCCGCTTGGAAAACTAAGTCAACGATTAGTGCAGAGGTGCATTACCTCCATCACTTACCTCGTTTCTATTTACACCGCTCACCTACATCCAATGCAGCGATCTATGTACTAACTGGTGTCAGATTTTGTTGAATCGACCTTTGTAGAGATAGCTTCTAGGAGTTTCAGAAGTTGTAGAGTTCCTTGTAAAGGGCTCGTCTTGGAAAGTACTACCACCATATCAATTTCTCAAATCAAATCATTTATTTGCAAATATGGGTCACAAAGATTATATTTAAATATTATTAGGTAGTAGTTTCAGAAGTTGTAGAGCTCCTTGTCAAGGGCTCATCTGGGAAAGTACTAGAACCATATCATACAAACATACATATATTCACGCCTGTTTCCCGGAGGGGTAGGCAGAGACCAAGGATTTCCACTTGCTACGATCCTGGCATACCTCTTTCGCTTCATTCATCCTCATCACATTATTCATACAGGCTCGGCGGTTTAGTGTACTTTTGACCTGGCCTTTCTCTAAAATGTCTCCAATTTGGTCAGAGTACGTTCGCCGAGGCCTTCCTCTACCAACTATCCCATTCACGCTCGCCTTGTATACTTGTTTTGTTAATCTACTTTCGTCCATCCTTTCTATATGCCCAAACCATCTCAACATACCTTTCTCAACTCTCGTTACTACATCTTCATTCACTCCACACTGCTCTCTTAGCACGCTGTTCCTCACTCTATCACTCAAAGTTACACCACATATACTTCTCAAAGCTCTCCACCATATCAATTTCTCAAATCAAATCATTTATTTGCAAATATGGGTCACAAAGATTATTTTATTCCAAAAACTATCGTGAACTTGACTATTCATATTATAAAAACGGGAATTTTCACGTACTGCACTATCGGTGAAGGCACCGACTAAGTTTCGACTCATTCCGAGAGTCTTCATCAGGGTGAGTGGTTGCGACTTTCTCCTTCCGCGTCTTAGTCGGTTTCTTTGGTTTTCTTAGACGGTGCCTTCACCGATAGTGCAGTACGTGAAAATTCCCGTTTTTATAATATGAATCACAAAGATTATATTTAAAGATTATTTTAATTGGTAAGCACCAGACATGTTTTGCCTTGGACTAGGGCATGCAAAATGGGAGCTTTAAAGTGAGCATCCAAATATAAATAACGTTTCAAAATACATTATACAAAATAACCTACCTACATTCTAAATTAAACTACAGTCATAAACGTTTAAGAAATTGTTATTACCGATTAGTCAATTTTGATATCACGATCTAACAAAAAATATATAATATTATAATAGCATTTTAATGTCAAAAATGAATATTTTTTTAAACATTGCCAATGGTAGCACCTTTAAGTTGTTTGGCAATTTATTCTGCTGCCAAAAAGTTATGCTTGCATTGTTGTGTTTTAAATTGCAGGGTATGGATACTGGTGAAATTACAGGCTCATGAGATTTTCCACCTGTTATGTATCTGGTGTTGCAAGAGTCCATTAACCGCTTACCAACAGATAGGACTTATTTATCACTTAGGTTGTATATAAAAAAGGTACCATAATAATGAATAATTTGCACACCCAACTAACTTCATCTGAAATCTCATAAATCAATATTCGCATTACCTCCCGTATAAGCCTGATGAAGTGAAAAGCCAGCGGGATTGGCTCAGAGCCAACTGTACTGCCCAATTAGTAAAATAATTATTATATTATGTCACATTGACGTAAGAGGGAGGGAGAGGGAGAGGGGTTCTTTCTTAGTGATTAACTGAGATGAAAAATTCAAGAACTTCGACCAGAACTTGATTGGACTCTGTGGTGGGTGGAGTGTATATTTTTTATTGTTATACAATTGTGATATTTAACCCCCCACCCCACCCCCACCCTCACTCCCATACAGGTATGGGGGGGGGGTTACCAAAAGTGGCCGTCTCTGGTGCCCATCAAGCGCAACTCAGCGTTTTATGCCGTTGACGTGAAGTCAAACAGCGATAACGCGCTCTATGCAATGTTTTGTTGACAAGTGATGACACTATATGTTTGTTCTGAAACTCAATAGTTTTTTTTAATTCTACTAGAGTGGCAAGCAATTATATGGCCCACCTATTTCAACAACAGAGGTACCTATTGCTCACACAAAGAGCTCTACTACATTAGAAGAAGCAGTAAGATAAAGTTTAATCAAAAAACTAAAGGTCAACAAAGCTAAGGGTTTTTTACTAATTAAAAAAAATACATGTTCGGCACTTTGCTCAAAACACAACACCTAAAATGATGTATAACTTGGGATCAGAGAGCAGGGAAATTAACTTGTAAAATGATATACGAGCAAAATTTATTTTGTTTCCCGACTTCGGTATCGGCCTTTGAACTCCATAAATTAATTCCATTGTACTTTGCTACGGAAATTGGGAGAACTAAATATATGAGTCAAAAAATGAATGTCATATTTCATTGCTTCCTTCAATGAGACATTATATTTTTGATTTGAAGAGACCGAGTACCAAGAGGGTAGCAGGTTCGATCCGCGCCTGGATTGATAATGTTGTAAAAAAAACCTTCAGTCTGATTGTTTCATCGGCGATGGGACTGCAACCTGTCACGTGGAACGCGATGCAATGAGTATGTTTCTGAAATTTCCATCTTGGAAAATACAGTAGTGAGCGTAATTTTTTTTATTAATTCCTTCATGAAAAAAGCTATTAAACTTTTTTTTGCAACGCTTAAAATGGAATGCGAAGACACGAAGCAACAAAACTCAGTCCAATTAAATCGCTCCTCTAGATGGTTCTATTAATTAAAATCAGCCGTCGCTCCTTGACGAGGCTTCTTGAGAAACCTTTCCTGGCAGTCACTCGTGATAATCTCTAGAAATTATTCTCTTTGATTGTCTATGAAACGCTTACGCCTTGATTCATAATTGCTCAGATTACGAATTATTACTACCGCCGCTGGATCAAAGTATGCGACCAGTTGGCTCGAGATCAAACGATATGGGTAGACGGTGACTTTCACAAAGCCTGAATGAAACATTCAAATAATGTTTTAGCTTATGTTCCATTATCTGCAGTTGACCGTTCCGCAAAATCACAAAATGTATTTCCATTAACTATCGTGAACTTGAGTATTCATATTGTAAAAACGGAAATTTTCACGTACAGCACTATTGGTGAAGGCTGTCGCACGCTGCCGCACGTTGTGCGTGGTTACCCTGATGAAGACTCTCGGAATGAGTCGAAACTTAGTCGGTGCCTTCGCCGATAGTGCAGTACGTGAAAATTCTCGTTTTTACAATATGAATGTATTTCCATTTTGTGATTTTGCGGAACGGTCAGCTGCAGATTGTCGAACATAAGCTAAAACATTATTATTACATCCTATATCACCTACAGGAAATCTACCAAAGTATATTATATCAAAAACTATCGTGGATTTGATAATTCATATTATAAAATGAAAATTTTCACGTAATGTACTACTATCGTTAAATGCACCGACTAAGTTTTGACTCATTCCAAGAGTCTTCATCAAGGAGGAGTGATCGCAACACTCTCCCTCTGCGTCGCGTCATGCACTGCGCGCTGCCTTCACCTATAGTACGATACGTGAAAATTTCATTTACACAATATAAATGGAAATAAACCTATTCGTTTGAACCTTATCAAACGAATAACTCCAATGTCCTAGTGAGGTATAGATTATCATTAGGATTAATAAAACAAATTTGTATCACAAATGAACGCAGTAAAAAGATAACTAAACATAAAAAAAATAGAAAAAATATTTGGTATGCATCAGTATCCCATAGAGTTATTTTTTTCATACAAACATCCAAATCTTAGCCCAGACGGGTATTGTATTCGCTGGGATAACATGTCATTTTCGTATGGACACGATTCTTCTCTAGAGAAGAATCGTGTCCATACGAAAAATACCCCATAGCTTGGTAGCTAGGTGAAACTCTTTACACCACAGTCCTTTGAAATAACAACGAAAATTGTGACGTACCAAGTCCTTAAATTACAATGAGCCCACAGAACAGGGAAGCTCATTACCCCTGCCTACAGGAGCATTAACAGCGCCCACATCAAAGCAAACAGCGACCATATTTATTCATGGAAGCGCAACACAGTAGTGCACCTGTTTATACCAGCATGCTCCCACTGGACGACCTATTTATTATCATTTGATATATGATATTTATTTGATATTTATTTATTTAACCATTTCGTTACAGTTACTTAACATTGGCATGTCAAAATTTACGAATATTCCACTATCCATGCAAATCAGAAAATGAACAACTCATGTATTCATTAATATGATAAAAAGGGTGACATTCAAGGAATTCCTTTAATTTCGTTTTAAAATGGGTTAGGCGGAAGCCGTGTGATATCTAATGGCAATTTATTGTACATATCGAGCTTTTGACAGATACCCAGTTTATACGTCTTAACAAGTCTGGTTTTTGGAACATATAATTTTTCTTTGTTTCGGGTCATTATTTTGTCATAAAATTCGACTGTTAGGTACATTGAGATTTTTAGGATATTGTATTATTTCGACAATACCAACTACTTTACAATTCTCCGGAGTTCTTGGGCTCGCCGCTCTGCCTTTTGTCAGTTTCCTCTCACAACCGTCGAACGTGATCATTGACTGTGCTTATGAGGAAGGACCTCTAAACGGTCAACGAAACTGGTGGGCGGAAAATGGATGAGAAGAGCTGAACAATGGTTTCAGTGGCGCGTATTGAGAGAGGCCTATGTTCTGCAGTGGACATGGGCTGATGATGATGACGGAAGTGGTTACTTACAAGGCGTTTTTAGGTTATTTAAAAAAAAACCTACTAATCCGACTATCCTACTTATTATATTATTATTATATATAGTATTATAAAGGTATAAGTTTATTATCCTACTAATATTATAAAGATGAAAGTTTGCGTGGATGTTTGTTCCTCTTTCACGCAAAAACTACTGAACGGATTTTGATGAAACTTTACACTAATACAGCTTATACATCAGAATAACACATAGGCTACTTTTTAACCGGGTACCATGCGGGCGAAGCCGTGAGCAGAAGCTAGTATAATATTATTAACGTGATAGATTGTGAGGATGTTTGTTCCTCTTTCACGCAAAAACTACTGAACGGATTTTGATGAAACTTTACACTAATACAGCTTATACATCAGAATAACAGATAGGCTACTTTTTAACCGGGTACCATGCGGGCGAAGCCGTGGGCAGAAGCTAGTATTATATTATTAACGTGATAGATTGTGAGGATGTTTGTTCCTCTTTCATGCAAAAACTACTGAACGGATTTTGATGAAACTTCACAGTAACATACCTTACGGAATAACGCATAGGCTATTTTTATACGGGTACCACGCGGGCGTAGCCTTGGACAGAATCTATACGTTAATATTTCTGGAATCCTCAGACTTTTTGGCAAAATTTTGGTTTTTATCCCATTCAGTCCTTACGCATTTGCAATCTTACGTTACCATCCATACGTTTTCTTTGCCCATCTTTCACAGTTACGATTGAAATGAAATCAGCTAGTATGTCACGTGATTAGTTTATACTTCTTTTTCACTGTCATGCTCATTGAATTCCCACCTTTTCATTTTCCCCAGCATTTCATAAAGTTAGTGGTCACAGTGCAACAGAGCACAGCAGGGAAAGGGGAAACGGAAGCCGTCGCCGCGCACTTTGTGTTTCCGCCCTCTATCTACTGCCTTTATGCATGCTTTTATAATGTAGCGAGTAACATAATGGTTTTATTGAATCTGGTTATTTGATTTTACATACATGAGATGTGGCAGCGGAAATAGGCAGCCTTTTGTTTTCATTTAATCATAGACGAATAGTGAATTGAATTTTCTCTATCAAAAGTTAGGTTAATATTTACATAGTATTGGTGATATTTTTTTGTTTTGCAAACGAATTTGAGTGTTTTGGTAGATGTTATAGGTTTTAAGTGATCACTATACTATGATTTTTATTTGAAACGATGTAAATAATCTAATTTTTGAAGAGATGGGCTTTAGCGTGCAGAAATATAAAATATAAAAAAACTGCAAGAATTAATAGATAATGGGTACACAAAGGTCAACGACAAGTATAGGTCAAATCTAAAACATCAAAAAAATCGTTTGGCTCATATTGTCCACATCTGTGGTGCAAATGCCCGCTTGAGACGTAAAAGGATGCGGGTTCGATTCCCGCCGCGAGACAATTGTTTGTATAAGCAAATATTCGTCTCGGGTCTGGGTGTTTTCTAAGTCTAGTATTTATGTATTATATTATATGAAAATTTGTGCTATTATTGTATATTTTTCCCCATTTGTGTAATCGTACCCACCGCTATTTATCAGCTGTCCTTATCCTCAAAGGTTTTCTGGAAGAAAACTCTTGTTAGGGTTAAGCTCGCCTTTGTACATGTCCTATATGTAAGTTTTTTTATCTATATCATCTGTATGTACAATAAAGAATAAAGAATAATATGTATGTATTTACAAAAAAATATCAGACATGCAGTTCCCATAACACAAGCTCTGCTTAGTTTGGGGCTATATAATGCTGTGTGAAAATGTCCAGCATTATTATTATTATTATTTTACGTGTGACTATACCGAAATAGTGTTCAGCTCAGAATAATAATATATCGAATGTTACCATTCCGTTACCATCACCCAACGTTGGTATTGTAATTATAAAGATAAATATATAGATAAACTCTTTATATCACAATTTTACAGCAAAACATACAAAAAAATAACTAAACACAATTAATTTAGGTACGTTGAGAGTTAATGTGAAAAAACATTTATCCCTATATACATGTGTACAAAAAATACAGGTGAAACAGCTAAAAACCGTTGCAAACTATCTATAGATAGGTCAACTGATCCAGATCACTAAAAAGAGTGGTATGCATCAAAAGTGACAAGAGTTTTCCCAAAATGCTGGCTGCATTGCCACACTCAGTGAAAGTTAATTAAATTGTAATTTATTCACTACACCATTACTTTTCCATGTTACGGGTGAAACCTTGCCATAAATATATATTCAAGCATACTTGAAAATCCTTAAAACATCCCATTTTTTCCCAAGAAAACCAATAAAATTTTGTGGCCCAGTAAAATCTGCGAGATAATTTACTGCTTATAATTATTCTGTGTCACGGGCAGCCGTATTTACGGCTATCATTACGGGCCGTGAATATATTACAGACCTCATTACGTTTTCTCGATAATAGTTATTGGTATAAATTGCAGGGTTATTTTTATCAAAAGGTCAGCGTGGGAGCTGTTCTAATAGTTATTTGCGTCTGCACTAAGTCTTAACGAAGACTTAAGTATCAGTGAGTCACGTAAGGCGTCTATGGCCTCGATTCTGTAGTACACTAACTAAACTAAATTTAAACTGTCGCTCTCTTTTACTGATAGTGCAAGCAAGAAAGAGATAGCTACATTTTTTAATTTCTAAATTATTAGTAGATAAGTTGTTATTATGGTGTTGGTTAATATATGGCATCCCTATGAGTAACAGCTGTTGATATTGTCCCGATTTTATTTACTCGATTTTAAATATATTTAGGTGTTTTTACGTAGCCCTTTCCGAATTTATCGCTTTGAAACAATCGTAATTACGTGTACAAATGTTATTAGTAGTGTACATTGTGAAAATAAAGTGAAATTGGCCAAACACTAACGGTTAGGAAGTTTGAATATTTTCATTGTTTTTTACCAGTTTGGAAGTGTTTGTTGCTCGTTTTGTGTAGATTACAAACGTTGGAATACAATTTCCCATCAAATAAGTATACACAAAGCACGTAAGTACACAAAATTTCAAATTTTATAACCTCAACTTGTGTTTACATTTCTTTGGTATTTTCGCGTTGATTGATTCTTCGTTTTGAAGAACCAAGTTAATTTATTAAAAATGAACACCCGTAAGGCCCTCTCACGCCAGGAGGAGTCCAAACTTCACCAGGTTTTGCTGGAATTGAAGGCTGCCAAAGAATTGTGTTCTCAGTTGTCGTTGGAGAGAGAAGACAATGAAAAACTTGTTTTAGACGCGTTAGATAACAATAAAAAGTTAAAAAATGAGCTGTCCGTACTGCATTCACAGTACACCTTAGTTAATGAAGAACGGGACAAGTTAGAAAATATAATTTTAGGGTTCGACCAGTGTGGTGTAGAGTACGACCAGGCCCTAAAGCGAACATCTGTCTTGGAGAAGGAGTTATGTGATGCTCACAAACAAATCACACTCCTGGAAGAAGCCTCTCAATGCTCCGCCACACTGAAAACCCAGAGTTTATTCAACGAATTAGTAACAGCTGATAGGGTACCTGGCCAAATTCTTGATGCAAGCTGTCATATTCCTACTGTAACAATTGACTTGACAAATGATGACTCAGTGGGTATTTCAGCATGCAACAGGAGTAAAAACAAACTTAAAAAATATGTTAAAATCAATAAATATATTAACAAAACTAAAAAAAATTTGAAAAATCAAAAATGTTTAGTAAGTAAGATTAAAAATAAGAGACAAAAATTAGAAATACTCGATGAGTTGCAAATGTACACAATTAAATTAGAAAATAATAAAATAAAGTATGAATCTGACATACAGCAACTACAGTCAGAACTTGCCAGCGTTGAGGAGTCCTTGGGCTCCATTACTAGTCGCTATGAGAAGTCTCAGGAAGCAATAAGGGAGTACTCACTGGCGATGGATGAATTACTCAAATTATCATATAGCAACAAGGAGCGTTATGATTCATTAGTAGCCAATCACACATGTGATTGCCAGCGCTCTGACATTCCAGAACCAGTGTATCCTGCCTCATCCGCTTCCCAGCTGTATGTCAGTGCCAAAACTTCTGAAACTTTGAATAGAATTGCTAATAAAACTATTATGTTCAGCGATGAAATTGGAAAAAACATGGGCCAGTTATTGACTATGAAATTGGGACATTCAGTCATAAATCATTGTGTACCTAATTCTAGCCTTCATGAAATTATGCCAATAATTTCAAAGTATGAATTTGACAGTGAATCAAATCTGATTATTTGGCTTGGAAATAGGGGTAATGTGAACAAATCAGAACTTATAAAATACTTTGATACTCTGTGTTCACTACAAATTAATAAAATTGTAATGTTCACATTCCCTTATAGCAACAGCTTGCCACAAGCAGAAAATGATCTTAGATATAAGTTAAATATGACTCTGCATACAATATCATGCAATAATAAATTAATTCATTTAATTGATTCTAACAGTGTTGTTAGTAAAACATATTATTTGACCAAAGGTAGATACTACCTTTCTAACTTTTACAAACGACAGATAGCTGTTTCGCTATCTTATTATTTTAGTATAACAGCCAAAAACTTGGCTAACCAAAATGCTTTTTTTGAGCATTGTCCTAAATTTGAAAACCAGACATTGGAAATTATTCCATGTCATTTAAATTACCAGACACGACAATAGAGGAAATCTCTAGCACTAAAAAGTCAAATAATATATTTTTTAAAAATAAACAAAACAAACAGTTGTTAAATAATAAAAATGTGAAATATACCAACTTGATGCACCAAAATATTGAAGGAATTCGTTGTAAAGAATTAGAACTAGAACTGTACATGAACTCAAATGACATTGACATTATTTGCATTACAGAACATTGGCTGCGAAGCCATGAGGTCATGTTCAGTTTCAGTAATCACCAAGTTGGTAGTTCTTTCTGCAGATTACATGCTATACGTGGTGGCTCATTAATCCTACTTAATAAACAGATAAAATTTAGAGAACGTTTAGATATAGTCCACCTCTCTGTAGAAAGACACATTGAAGTTGCTTGCATAGAGTTGGAGCAATTCATAGTTATAAGCGTTTACAGCCCACCATCTGCCTCATTTGACATTTTTGAAAAAGTTATGGAAGAAATGTTGTTTAAATTATCTAAATCAAATAAATATATTATTACGTGCGGAGATTTTAATGTTAATTTACTAGAAATTAACTCCTTAAATACTAGAATAATTAGTTTATTTCAATCGTTTGATTTAAAACCTCAATTTATGGAGCCTACTCGAATAACCGATACTTCGGCCACATGTATAGACAATATCTTTGCCAACATTAAAATTTTAAATAAGAGTTTAATTAGTAATATTAAGTCGGATCATCTTGGATAAATAATTAAAATAGAGGTTCAAACAAAAAAACTTGAAAAAAGAAATATTACTTGTATACCTATGACCAAAGATCGATTGGACAAACTAAAATTGAATTTAACTTCTGTATTTCCATGTTTATATGGTAATTTTAATCCAAATAATTTATACAACACATTTTTTAAGAAATTTAGTGATGTGTTCAATTCAATTTTTACATCGAAATCGATCATGGTCTCTGACGGTAAAAAGTTCAGTGACTGGGCAACAGCGGGAATACATAAAAGCAGGAAGAAATTGTATGATCTTTATGCTGAAAAACAATATAATTTTAATGAGGAGTTTAAAGAACAAGTCAAAAAGTATTCTAAAATTTTTAAAAATGTTTGTCGTGAAGCAAAAGCTCGTCATTTGAGTTCAAAAATTAAAAATAGCCAAGATAAAGTAAAAGCCACTTGGAAAGTAATCAACAGTGAGACTGGAAGAGTCACAACTAAGAAAAATAAGTTTAATTTGAAAATTGACAATGCCACCGTCAATCAGGATAGTGATGTAGCTAATGCGTTCGAAAACTTTTTTACCGACATTCCAGTCTCTACCACAAAATCCTTAAACTCCTCTCCCATAGAAGCAGAGTCATTGTTAAAAGAAAACTTAACAGAATGTAAAATACAATTCAAATTTGATCATGTAAATAGTGATGACATCATAAAAGCTTTCAAACTCATAAATGTTAAAAAAACCACGGACCTCTGGGGCATCTCTGTTTGCGTTGTGAAATCATTGATTGGCATTATTGCGCCCGAACTAGCTTTAATATTCAACGAGTGTATTGACTGTGGTGTGTTCCCTGATTTAATGAAACACAGTAAAATAACTCCACTTTTCAAATCGGGTACATGTTCTGACCCTAGTAATTTTAGACCTATATCAGTACTTCCTACATTTAGTAAAATTTTTGAAAAACTAATTTTAAATCAATTGAAAAGACATTTTAAATTAAATAATTTACTGCATAATAAGCAATTCGGATTTAGTAAGGGTCGCTCAACCACTGATGCTGGTATTGAGTTAATATCGCACATATTTGATGCCTGGGAGGAATCTCATGACGCTTTAGGCGTTTTTTGTGATTTGTCAAAGGCATTTGATTGCGTAGACCATGACACATTGATCAGGAAACTACACCATTATGGTATTAGGGGCGTTGCTCTAGACTTTCTCACTTCCTATTTAAGTGACAGAGTACAAAGAGTTGACGTGAATGGAAAACGGTCTCCGGGATCTCTGGTTACTATCGGTGTACCGCAGGGATCAATTCTTGGTCCATTTTTGTTCTTAGTATACATTAATGATCTACCCCACCTTGTAAGGGACGATCATGAGGTTGTATTGTTTGCAGATGACACGTCACTTTTATTTAAATTAAAGCGACGACAAACCAATTTTGACAATGTAAACAATGCAATCTCTAATGTTGTAAAATGGTTCAACGTTAACAATCTCCTACTTAATGAAAATAAAACAAAGTGTATTAGATGTATACTACCCAATGTTACACAAGTTAAAGCAAATATCAAAATCAAAGATGAACAGTTGGCTCTTGTGGACACCACCGTATTCTTAGGTATCACCCTAGATAATAAGCTTCAATGGGGTCCTCATATTGATGGGTTATCGAAGAGACTTAGTTCTGCGGCATATGCAGTCAAAAAGATCCGTCTTTATACAGACGTTGACACAGCTAGACTAGTTTACTTCAGCTACTTCCACAGCATTATGTCGTACGGTATACTGCTGTGGGGGAGTGCTGCTGATATCAATACCATTTTTGTGCTGCAGAAGAGGGCTATTCGAGCAATTTATAATATGGGCCCCAGAGAATCACTTCGCGAAAAGTTTAAAGAAATAAATATAATGACATTCCATTGTCAATACATTTATGAAAATCTGATGTATGCTCACAAAAATATTAATTTGTTTAAGAAAAAAAGCGATAATCACAATGTTAATACTAGAAATAAAGATAAACTCGCTGTTGCCACTTGTAGACTCCATAAAGTTGGTAAATCGTTTAAAGGGCACGGTGTACGCTTTTATAACAAACTCCCAAGAGATATACAAAAATTATCAATTAACAAATTTAAAAACGTAATTAAACAAAAGCTTTATAAAAAGGCATACTATAAAATATCTGATTATTTAGATGACAAAAACTCTTGGGATTGAAAATGCTCCAACTCGAACCTATTGTTTTGTAAAAGGATCATTAAAAAGAATAACCAGCCTTGTTTTCTTGCCTTTCTTTCCTGGCTTGGTCGCGGAGGAACAGGCACCTAGATAAAAACCGACGTTTCAAAGTGGTCCTTGTGATTTTATTGAATAAATGAATTTTGACTTTGACTTTGACTTTTATGTATGTATAATATATGTAACTAGAATAAGCTTTCTTTAATATATTTTTTTATTAATTTTTGTTTAAATGCTCAGATAAAGATTTCTTTCTTCTTTCTTTCTTGTGCTGTCAAATTAGTCAGATTTAAGTTTTCCATACAAAAGTAGTCGTGATTTCAAAACATGCTGACTATAAACACGAAGAAAAGCGGCACGTAAACTGATTTGACAGCAGCACACAGCAGTAAAATTCTTGCCATCTCTTTCTTATGTACACTATCAGTAAAAGAGAGCGACAGTTTAAATTTAGTTTAGTGTACTACAGAATCGAGGTCATTGCCTAATTTTAATGCATTAATCTTTAAGCGCGACATGAGGTACAAACAATCACTTATTTTATTTTAAAACAGATGCCCAGATGAAACAGATGTGTTGTTTGGTGCAACTTTCAATGCTTTTGATTCTGTATAATTTGAAATAACACATATTAAAACGAGGGAAAGCATTGTTTAGTTAATATGCTGTTTAAACATCCCTAAATATTTTTTTCAATTTCACACTTACAATTTAGAGAATTGATAATTTTATCAATGACCTCTATCGACGACGTCTATGGTGCAGTGGGCGAAGGCTCGCATGAGACGCAGAAGGTTGCGGGTTCGATTCCCGTCGCGGGACAAATGTTTTGTATCTGCAAATATTTGTCTCGGGTCTGGGTTTTTTCTATATAATAATATGTATGTATTTACAAAAAAAAATGTATATAAATAGTATATCAGTCATGTAGTTCCCATAATACAAGCTCTGCTTAGTTTGGGGCTAGATGATAATGTGTGAAAATGTCCTGCATTATTATTATTACACTTTATTTATTTTATAATCTCGCTTAAATATTTATTATTATTATTATTATAATAATGCAGTTAAGGAAATTATTAGCACTATAACACGCACTTTTATAATATCTCTTGTTTACGTTTCGTTGAACGTTTAGGGGTCCTTCCTCATGAGCATCATCTGTGACCACACGAGCACGCGAGTGAGACGGGACATCCAACTAAACTAAAGTAACTAACTTACTAAATGGTCAACGAAACGTCAGCAGGAGAATTCTAAAGAACGTGGTTTATCCCACTAATATAATAAATGCGAAAGTCTGTGTGTGTGAATGTTTGTTACCACGTATCTCCGTAACTACTAAACCAGTTTTGATGAAATTTTGAATGTAGATAGTTTAGATTCTGGAATAACACATTAGCTAATCTTATTTTCGAAAATCAACCCTTAAGGGCGTTAAATAGGGTGGTAAAGTTTCTATGGAAATTTTTATACTTTGGTTTGATTCGCTCAAAGTTCGGTACAAATAAACTTTGAATAATGAAACACGTATTTTTTATTCTTTCAAAACTACCCTTTTGGGGTTGTGCATTTGAGTTCTAAACTTTGTATGGAAAATTGTAATCCTTGGTTCGATTCACTCAAAAGTTGGTGGACATAGTTTGAAGCCTGGAGACGGTCATACGCTACTTTTATTAACATACCACGCGGGCGAAGCCGCGAGCAGAAACTAGTTCGTAATAATATCCTAAAATGATACCAAACAACGATAATTTCAATTATACTGATGCCATTGATTTTAGTTGTAAATTTGTATGTTTGTAAACGAAATCTCCCGGATGGAAAGTGTTATGAAAATCAACCAACAATCACAACCATAATCAAATACATAACATCTGTCTGTCTAACTTTATAATCTTCGAGAACCTTCTGTAAAAATTCTAAGAAACATGCAAGGACGTAACAGGCATGTAGGAATACACGAATGCAAATCTTGTTACGTCCGGGACGGTGGGTTTGGAATTTAAAATAAGTTCCGCATGTAAGAAATGTTTGAACATGTTAAAACTTTAAAAAATATACAAGAATATGAAAATACGGTAAAAGTTTTTAGGCGACTGTGTTAGCTCTTAAGAAGCCTGCGTTGGATGAATTGCCCATACAAACGTAATACCATAATCATTTGTAATTAGAGCTTATTTCCACCATATTATGTTTTTTTTTGCATTCGAATAGTATTTATCTACGTTCCTTGCTATATATTTATTCAAAAATACTTACCTAAAATGAAATGTAAACGAATCTCATTTTGGATATTTTTACGTCATACATGACATGTTTTCTCCTTATTTGTTTCGTATTAAAAACAACAATACCTTACGTATCGTTTAGTTAGGTACATAGATTATATTGTCTAGTTACAGAATAACAACACAATGTGAAAAATACAACAAGTTTTCATTCATCTTTTTTGGAATTACGGAACACCACCAAATTTATAACAAATTCTAAACGGCTAATATTGCTATCGCGCAAGCACGGGCGGGCCTGCATCAGTCAAAAACAGATAGCTACATTTTTGGACGCGCGTCGATTTTAAGTTATGAGCGTTGTACGCCGGATCCTTAAGAGTAGTCAGACGCAATGGCAGTAGCAGTGGCAGTGGCGGTGGCGAGGAGGACACTCAAACTTTGACAAACAACCTAAATTTTTGTTTGATCGACACAATCGCCCAAAAGCCGCCAAAGAGGCAAAAAAGTTTGGATTTTTTTCAAGTTTTATAAGTCTGGTTAAGTTTGCTCACAGCGATTATGTCATTGTGTCAATTGTGTCGAGCGGTTTTATTATTTGGGCTCCAAAGTTTTAGGGGTAAATTTTAAAAAATCCAAAAATAATTATTTGACTTTAAGAACGTAAATTAGTATAGAAGAATAAACAATTACATAAAAAAAGGCATGTCATGAGCGTGAAAGTATTTTCTTTTAAAACCACACGTTCTCATATCATATTACATTAGTCATATTACAAGCAAGTGTCTGACAAAGCGCAGGTTAACCAAAAAATAACCTATTATTTATTTACATTATTTTGTAACGATTATATAATAATTTTTTTCTCGTAATACATTTATTCATACAACTATTTACAAGAAGATATATACAAAAAATACAGATGAAACAGCTAGCCATCTAAAGACCGTTGCAAACGATCTATAGATAGCTCAACTGATTCAGATCACTACCAGACGGAAGCGTTCCCAAAATACTGGTCGCATTGCCACGCTGAATGACAATGCTAATGCGTTCACCCAGATAAGAGCCAGCTCTCTGGTCACGCATCGCTTCGACCAATCGCCCTGAAATAATTTTGAAATTATATTTAATATAATTATATAACAACCAATTTTTTATTTCGTAAAATCATACTTCGTTGCGCGCTGTCTGACTTTTCCATTACGTCTGGTTTTGAGTGGCTTGCCTACACAAAATCAAAACTTACCTCATTGGTAAAACAATAATATGTTATTTGTTTGATAAAACAAAGGGCTTCTGCAAAATAATATTCAACATTATCCCGTTTATGTTCGGTAGCTGTCTTAAATCATATTGCCGAAAACATCTCAAGAAAATAATAACAGAACAAATTAATAATTCGTAACCCTTTCAAATAAAAATAAAGAACAGAGAGGCATACTTGCACGCTAATGAAAAATTCAAACGCCGAAAAACCTTACATCAAAGGTTTTAATATTGCTCAAGAATACTTGTCTCGTTCTTTGTTTAATTGAGCAACAAACTTCGATGAAGGTCCGGATATCCGGCCCTTTGGAGTCCCGATTTTATTATAAAAAAGGGCTAAGGGAATCTTGTTATCCCGGAGGTGACAGCTTCTCTTCTCATCTCTATTTTTAAAAGGTTACTTGACCTGTCTGTTTACGCGTTTGATCGTTTGTAACATTAATTCAGAATTTAGCAGCTGTTAATATTATGAAATAAAAGAGCTTTCTAAATTAGGTAGAAACATAAAAGCCTTTACGAAAAATGAAAAAGATTTATGTAATTTTATTCTTTATACTTAACCGGGTTACAAAACGATAATAGTTAGGCAAAGCAAAAGCCTTATAAACCTTCGTCTCTATCGTCGCCGTATTATCATTCTACCCTCAAAACATAACTTTTTTTTTATTTGTTTGCGGTCAAAGCATTTTTTCTGACTGCGGAGGGTTATATTTTTATCAAGATAATCTTGGTATCCCCGAAATACCTTTTGTTGAATCAAGGTTTTACCGGAGCTGATTCATAAGTTTATGGAGATTGAGCGATTTGGTGCGATTGAACTGGTGCGGGTGATCAATTCTAGATGGATAGATTTGGAGGAAGGTGTATGACAAATAGGGGGTCACCAATTTACTGATATAGGTTGTGACTGCGACTTTTACCTTACTTATAGAATTGCGTCATCCATGTACACGGCTTTTGGTCTATTGTGATCGCCACTCAAGTGGCGATCACATGGGCCTGTAACGGCCGCAGTGATACTAAAACCACAAAAAGCATATAAAAATGCACGGTTTTTACGGATTTACGGATTTCAAACAAAGTCAAAGTCAAAATTTAATTTGCATCACTTGTGTTCCCTTATACCTGTAAGGGCTCGGTCAAAAAGAGGCGGTTTGTTTTATTTGAACGCGCTAATATCTAGAACTATCAATCAGATTAAAAAAAACAATGATAGCCCAGTTCTTGAGGATATTTATAGACTATTTAACATCACGTTACGACCCTTGGAGCAGAGCAAAATAAGTAATAATGCGGGGCGGCCGTGGCACAGCTAGTTAGTTATATTTTTAAATTTTTGATATAATAATAAACATTTATTTCAGGCAACAATATGAACAAAATTCAAAATGATGACAATAGGCCCATAACTTACCTAAGAGACTAACATAAATACCTACTTGTACATAGTTGTTTTGATCCAAAACTTTGTTTGGGTAAGACCTACTTGTATGAATAAATGTATCCAAACCCAGTGTATGTCCACTGTCCACTGGAGAAAAACGCCTCGTGGACGCAAACCCTTACAGCCCCCTAGAAACCACAATTACCTCGTCCCCCGCCATGTTGATTTTTGTTCATAACTACCTACTTGTATATAATTGTTTTGAATAATATTATCAAAAACTTTGTTTGGGTAACTGTGTTTTTGTATACACCTATTTGTATGAATAAATGTATCCAAACCCAGTTTATGTCCACTGTCCACTGGAGAAAAACGCCTCGTTGACGCAAAGCCTTACAGCGCCCTATAACCACAATTACCTCGTCCCCCGCCATGTTGATTTTTGTTTATACCTACCTATTTGTACATAGTAGTTTTGAAAATCCAAAACTTTGTTTGGATATTTGTTTTTTTCTATACACCCACTTGTATGAATAAATGTATCGAAATCCAGTGTGTTTCCACCGTCCACTGGAGCAAAACACCTCGTGGACGCGAGTCCTTACAACGCCCTAGTAACCACAATTACCTCGTCCCCCGCCATGTTGATTTTTGTTCATACCTACCTACTTGTACATAGTTGTTTTGAATAAATGTATCCAAAACTTTGTTTGGGTTACTGTGTTTTTCTATACACCCACTTGTATGAATAAATGTATCGAAATCCAGTGTGTTTCCACCGTCCACTGGAGCAAAACGCCTCGTGGACGCGAGTCCTTACAACGCCCTAGTACCCTCAATAACTTCGTCTCCCGTCATGTTGATATTTGACTACTTTATTGGATCAGTAATTGAATTTTCACAAGCTTTTATATTGATAAAAATTGTATAGAAAAGCTTCGTCTAATTTTGGAGCAAATTGAAATACTGACAGGCAGACAGTCTATTGAACACTAATTTTTTTGACGGGTTTTTTTTTAGATTAATATGAATGGGTATTATGGGCCGATAATTTGAAGTCAAATGATCGAACTTCAATAATAATAACATTAGTATTTCTTTAGAAATAATAGTTATTATTTTTTACTAATTTTAAAGAGTCGTGTCGGAATTTTTTTACACAACGTCATATAGCTCCAAAGTAAGCAGAGCTTGTATTATGTGAACTACATGACTGATATACTACTAATATAGTTTTTTTTGTAAATACATACATATTATACATAGAAGCACCCAGACCCATGGCAAATATTTGCATATCATACAAACATTTGTCCCAAGACAAAAATCGAAACCGCAATCTTCTGCGTCTCAGGAGGGCCTTCGCCCACTGCGCCACAGAGGACGTTAACTTATGTCTGCTGAACGTGCATAATGGCTTTGAATAACTTACCAGATTCATTATGTAGCTTTCTTTTAACTAATTTGACAAAACCAAGAGTATTCTGAAGTTCCTACGGTGAATAAATGAGTATATCTATGAATAGCACTGTAACATGCTTGAAACGGTGAAGGAAAACATCTAATTAGTGTAGTGGGCTTACAATCTGTCACGTGGAGTGCTTACTGCGTGCAAAACGCGGGCATTTGCCAAATGTCATGTTTAAACATCCCTCTGACTATCACCTACTTAGTAGGTATCCTTAAAGATCTACGCTCTGAGTATGTATCTGAGGACGTCCATTAAGGGGAATGCAGTCGTGAGCGTGTTTATCTTTTTTTATTTTAAAGCAATTTAGCATATAATATAGCCTCAATCTATGTACCACGGCCTCAGTGTGACAAAAATATTATTTATCTACCTCTATATCTATACTTATATTACAAAGGAGGAAATAATTCTTTGCTTGTTTGTTTGTTTGTAACGAATAGGCTCCGAAACTACTGAACTGATTTTTATTACTTTACCTATTGAAAGCAAAATTATCAGGAAGTAATATAGGCTATAGTTTATTTGAAAAAAAATTGCAATAATGTAACCCAATGTAGCAAAATTTTGTCTTTAAAATTCATTATTTGGCGTGCGCTGAGAAAACGATTGACGATACATAAAACATATTACTACATGATTAAAGTACTCATTATTACCTACAAAAAAGTCCTCGAGAGAATATATCTAACTATCATAGTTAAGTCACAATAGTGAATAGCTTTTGTGTTCTAAAATCTAATTAGATCGCCGGTAGAAACAAAAGTTGGTTACATCGTATCGTAGAATTAATTATTATTCAAATAAATAGTTTTATCATCAAGGGTATTTATGTAGCAGTAAAATACTTTTTAATTTATTCAAATCGGACATTTAATTTCAAAGTTATCCGGAGTATAAAATCTAAATTTACGCGGATGAAATTGCGGGGCGCAGCTAGTTTTTTTTATAAACAGGTTTGTCTTCACTCTAGTCAATGTAACAAGCCTAAAAGCTAAACCTCTCCACTATTCTCTACCAAGCTTAAGTGTAGCTTAGTGAAGTTCAAGTTATTCAAGCTGGACGTATCTGCAACTTACTCGGCTAATAAAATAGACTAGTCAAGGTACTGAAGAGATTTTAAGTGCAACTGAATTCTTAAACCGGCAGGCTTGGTGCAGATTTATATCTATTAGCAATGGGCTTGAAAAAAGTACTCCTAATAAAATGCGCTTGTTTTCATCAAGCTATAAAATAATTATTACTGGGTGTAAAAAAACTTCTCTCGACAACTGAAAGCACAGGTGAAAACAAAATTGCTTAGGGTGATTGTTTTTGTACGAGTCCTTTAATTACCTTAGGGGAGAGATACGATTACCGAAAAAACCAAAATATAATCAAAATATGGTTATTTTTTTTCTTCTGAAATCGTGGTTTTTTAAATATTTCTCTGTATTTTATATTCCTTCAATATTTTATATTTTGATGTAAAATATTTACATTTTAATATTTTGATTGATGTAGAAACACGATCTGAGAGCCCCATTTTAGTTTTCGAGAGTCTTATTACCCTGTATGATCTAGGTCATTTAGTAACAGCATCATTAATTAAAATCTTGGTACTTTAGTCCAAAGATGATTTTGTGAAAATGTTTTAGGAACAAGTCCCATAACTACTATCCAATGTACTCCTAAATTAAAAGCGGTAGATTAAATGATTATTATTTTAGTTAAATAGTTACTCAATATTTAATATACATCCATTACAATTTAATATACATCCTTTTCAAACATGACCTGTATTCCCTTTAATGCCATTAGGGCCTAGGATTACAATAGGTCATAATATAATATATAGGTCGGCCTAACCGGGATTTGGTGTGTCCACGGCTTTATATAATGTGGTTTTAATGTAAATATTGGATAGAAAATTATATTACGCGACCCGAATTTCAAAATAATATTATACAGGGACTATTTGTAACGGGCTTATATCTAACCCTGGACACTTAAACTGCGATTGAAGTATGAAACTATTTAAAAGGTTTCTTATACATACGTAAACTCATGCCTGATTCCCGGAGGTATAGGCAGAGGCCTAGGATTTCCACTTGCTACAATCATGACATACCTCTTTTGCTTCATTCAATCTCATTACATTCATGAATGCTCGATGGTTTAGGGTACTCTTGACTTGGCCTTTATCATAAACGTCTCCAGTTTGGTCAGAGTAAGTTCGTCGAGGTCTATCCTCTCCAACTGTTTAATTCACGCTTACCTTATAAATATTTTTTCGTACAATTCATCCATCCTTTGCGCTTGCTCAAACCACCTTAGCATCACATCACATCACATCACATCATCAGCTTATATTAGTCCACTGCCGGACATAGGCCTCCCCTAATGAGAGCCATAGCGTCCTGTCTTCAGCTTGCCGCATCCAGCATCTGGCTGCAGTCTTTCGCAGATCGTCATCCCACCTGGCCGGAGGGCGTCCTACACTACGTTTGCCGAGTCGCGGTATCCACTCAAGAACACGTTTACCCCAGCGGTTATCGGTTCTTCGCGAGTTATGACCGGCCCACTGCCACTTCAGCTTTCTAATTCGTTGAGCTATGTCGATAACTTTGGTTCTCTGATGGATTTATTCGTTACGAATCTTATCCTTCAGGAGAGACCTTAGCATTCCTTTCTCTAATCTGTTCACTACACCATCTTTTCTACTTGTCCTCGAGTCACTAACTGTTGCCTGTTTCTGGTTTATCTATGTTTTGGATCATACAAAAGTTATGACGTATATAATATGTAAATATGTAGGCATATTGTATATAATAAATTATGTGTATTATAATATATTCATAATATGTGGTAAGTACACCAATTAAACCCCTTTTAAACTTTCTTACAGTCCTTTCCATCCAAAGTTTGTCTGGTAGAGATCGCTATTTAGCGATAAGACCGCCCATTGTACAACATTGTTAAAGTTGATAGTACTTAACTAAGCTGATATGTTATTTTGTGTACAATAAAGTATTTTCTATCTATCTATCTTTTGTAAATACATCATTTGAAATTATTTATTACCCGTTTTCACTAAAGTCGCAAATGCGAGTACAGACATGTTTTAGTGACTGTTTCACTTTTAATGTAAACCAGCCATAACTAGTCTTAGGAAAACCATTGCTACTATATTATTATAGTGTCTGTGGAATCTGCGTAGGCACAACAAACTTATTACTCTGTCTTGAAGTATATTTACGTGCCGTTCTGTGAAAATAAACTAACTCGAAAAACCAAAATACGATGTACGAAAATAAATATGGCGGCATGTTTGCTAAATTTCAGTTAGAATTAGTTCTTCACTGCGTTTTTAAACTATTTTTTGTTTGTGGATAGGTTATGGTGCCTTTACCTACCTGCTTGGTAGGTAAAGGTTTAAAGGTAGGTGGTTGGCTTGGTGCTTACCTGCCATGCATGTTCCGCTCACTGCATCTAAAATACATCCTAATCTCAATATAATAAATAAATAAATAATAAATAAATGCTGGACATTTTTCACACAGCATCATCTAGCCCCAAACTAAGCAGAGCTTGTATTATGGGAACTACATGACTGATATACTACTTAAATACTTTTTTTTTTTGTAAATACATACATATTATACATAGGAAAACACCCAGAACCGAGACAAATATTTGCAGATCTTACAAACATTTGTCCCGTGACAGGAATCGAACCCGCAACCTTCTGCATCTCAGGCGGACCTTCGCCCTTTGCGCCACAGAGGTCGATCATTTTATCTTGTGAATCTTATGAGAAATAAAATGATCTTTAACCATTGATAGACTATTGTACATTTAGGTAGTAACAAACAAGCATAAATGATAGGTGCCATCGATTAGTCCCGCCTATAACGCGGGCCCACACCCAATTTGTACAAAGTGTTACTTACGATAACTCGACCTACTAATGGGCCATCAGGACCGTTTAAAGGACGTCGTACATTTGGGACTCTACTTGTCCCTATAAAATAATTCCAGAGAGATTCTTAATTATTTCAAGCAGAATTTTTGTAAAGTGATCTCAGTTGAAAATATGACGCAGAAGGTTGATTGTTCGATTCCCGCTGCGGGTCAAATGTTTGTATAATCTGCATCCATTTGTCTCGGGGTCTGGGTGTTTTTCAATGTATAATATGTATGTATTTACTAAAAAAAATGTATATAAGTATGTATATCAGTCATGTAGTTCCCATAACACAAGCTCTGCTTATTTTGGGGCTAGATGATGCCGTGAGAAAAATGTAAAAAAAGAAGTCAAAGTTTAGATGACAGGGTTTTGTATAATCATACATTCATTTATTCAACTATGTACAAATAGCATACACGAGAATTTTTTAGAAAAAAAAACTGACTTCAACTAATGGCCACCCTTCTAAAGGTTAGCAAACTCTATCCATAAAAAAATCATTAAAATTGGTTCACAATCGAAGATCACGCGTAACATACACACAAAAAAAGACAAATTGAGAAATTCCTCCTTTTTTAAGCCAGTTGAAAAAATAAAAATAAATCAGCTAGATCGTTGCAATCTAAAGTTAAGTCAATTGATCCAGATAACTTGTAGAATCTCAATAATCTCAGTACCATTTGGACCGATTTAGATGAAATTTTAAACAATTCCGTGGCTTAGAACAATAACACATAGCCTACTTTTAATTCGAGTACCACGCGGGTAAAGCCGTGAACAGAGACTAGTCCACAAAAAAACTACAAACAACACTTAACTCAATATATCAATAACTTTCCGATTGTACGATCTACTATTTTGATGTTTTTTTTAGACAAAAAATGAAGCTAAAGTATAAAATCCATTAAAAATATCATGAATTCATTCAGAATGTAGCTTTTCAAGAGTTTAAAATGTTTAAAAGTTACGAACTGAAATAGCAAGATCATCGTGTAATAAAATTTTCAGACATTTTCATTCCAAAAGACAATGGAATAATGTGCTCTCACACGCATTTTCATATTAAATGACATCGCATGATTCATTACACAGGAGAGAGGGAGCAGCAAAGTGCAGAATAATGTTACCCCCTGCTGAGAGGAGAATGCTTCGACTCACAGGATTATTTATTTTATAGGAGGTTGAGAATATGTAAATAAGACTGTAAGAACTGTGCATTATATCGTTGTTATTGGATAATTCATATCAATGATAGACACATAACATACTTTTGGCCAAAGAACGAAAAATAGATAAAACATTATTTATTACACAACTAAGAAGTACTGTACATAGATGAACTTAATGCTAGATAGCATTCTCTTCCAGCTTACCTTTGTTTAATATGGAAAAAACAGTCTTAAGGTAGTACATGAATAACAATAAAAGTTATAAATTATATGCTAGACATTTTAATAAAACACAAAAACTATTCCCTAGATAAACACGATTACATATACCTACCTACATAACCTAACCTTACCAGTTACAGATAATATTTCATAGACTACTATATTTAGTATGGAATATTTTCCATAATAATATATATATTATTATTATACTAACAAAAAAAATGTATTAAGTTTTTGATTTTTAGCATACCATATTTAGTTTTGATCATCATCATCATATCTGAGTATAGACTCAGCGGTGGGTGAAGCCAGCTGTGAAAGATGATGCAATGGGAAGCTTATGCTTCCCTTGTCTGCACCATTCCTGAAGGTCCAGCGCCAGTCTCAACTAGCCCCGCAACGATTTCGGGACCTGGTTAAAGCTGGCTGGCGCAAGCTGCATCGAAATCCTTTCATCGCATTAAATGTTACACTCGCCTTTGGATCGATGATTCAAAAAAAACTTTGCTTAACGATTACTGGCCTAAACCAGAAATATTAAATAAAAATATATATTTAGACACGCGAAAAGAAACGAATGCTTCTACAGCAAAGTGTTGTCGCAAATCTTTAACAAACGCTCCAAGCACTTGAAAAACTAATAATCTAGCCTCAAAGTAAGCAAAGCTTCTGTTATGTGTACTAAATGACTGATATTCTACTTAAATACTTTTTTTGTAAATACATACATATTATACATAGGAAACACCCGGACCAGAGAGATATATTTTCAGATCAAACAAACTTTCAGCTATTTCTTCATTTTGTATCAGTATCACGTTCTAATACATAAACATTGTATACAACCGTTCTAAAACCGCCGCTGCAAAGAAACGAAAACACTTCAAAAAGGCTTAATTGTTTTTCCCGAATTGGATGGCCGCCAAAAAACAAGAATGGTCCCAGACATCGCTACCCGAGCCCATCGAGCCTGTAATGATTAAATTGTTTTTCTGCCGCTCAAATAATTATAAAGATCTCTTTCATTTTTCAAGAAAGGTTTGAAATGGCGTTTCAAGGTTACTGTTATTGATAGGGCTTTTATGAAATGGGTTTTTGTTTTGCTGCTCATATTTCAGGGACTCTAAGGTCGGTTTTCGTTTTCCCATTTTCTGGACTCCGAGACGCCCATTTTCTGGACTCGCTTTCCTCATTTAGGATTTTTCTTGCAGAACCGTTGAAAATTAAAAAAAATTTAAAACATTTGGCTAACATTAAAAAGACAAAAATATTTGGTTACCTACTCTACGATCTAGAAAAAAGATGTTCGATAAGTTTATAACTGAAAAAACAGGTAATTGGACCAGGTGTGTAACGATTTGCGGAAAACACTTTTTATCCTCGGTTTGTTCTATCGGCAGAGGGTGCTTTGGTAGAATAGATAGATTAGGTAAAACAGCCGAAAACAAAACTCTGTGTCTGAGCAGATTTCGTTAATGTAAGTAGGTACGGAGGCGGTAAAATATTATTATTATTTAGCCGTCCCACTGCAGGGCAAAGGACTCCCTTCCTTTTCCAACTTTCGCGATCCAACGCCTTTTCATACCATGTTGTTAGGTGCGAGTCGAGCTCATCCCTCCATCTCATTCTGGGCCTTCAACGGCAGCGTGTCAAGTGAAATTTGTTGATATCGGCATACAACTAGTTGACTGAATGATAAAACATTCAGGCCACCAGCGTACCTGCCCCCGAGGACCAAGCCAGTCTAGATTGATTCAGAATTTATTGGCAAAACGCTCTGCCAAGGATTTCGTCTAAGATCGACGATTTATCTCGCTAAAGGAAAATAGAAATGTACACGGCACCATCTTGAATGGATGCGTTCGGATTCTGTAAAGTTGAATGCATTTTGATTAATGTATCTGGGAATGGAATTCGGATCTTGCTCTAGTTTTTTGTTTTGAGAAGAACAAAATTTCGATTGAGGTAACACATAAACGAATTCTTGAAATAATAACTAAGGACTGACTATAATGAAGGTTAATAATTATGTATTTGATCTTCGCTTTATTCAGTTTATCTTGGTATATTAGCATATTTTATAGCTTTGGTTTTACACATTATATTTGCATTTGAATATTTATTTTTCTTTTTTT
This sequence comes from Perizoma flavofasciatum, assembly GCA_958496245.1. Classification (NCBI taxonomy): domain Eukaryota; kingdom Metazoa; phylum Arthropoda; class Insecta; order Lepidoptera; family Geometridae; genus Perizoma; species Perizoma flavofasciatum. The sequence goes on along the minus strand of OY292425.1, from coordinate 943,253 downwards.
TTATATTGTAAAAACGGGAATTTTCACGTACCGCACTATCGGTGAAGGCACCGATTAAGTTTCAACTCATTCCGAAGGGAGAAAGTCGCGATCACTCACCCAGATGAAGACTCTCGGAATGATTGTTGGTCACAGGTTGACTACCTTTAGCTTGTTTTTACGTATTTTGTACCACTATAAAATACCTACATAAAAAATAAGTAAAATCGTATTTAACATACCATGTTGTTAAAATCTCCAATGTTCGCTGTACCAAATTATTGTACATACCTGAAACAAAATAATACATTTTTATTTTCATACGCCAAGTTTTTATAGGATAACATCCGTTAAATTAAACAAATATTCTTTTCATTTTCAAGCAACTCAACCAAACAGGGAGAGTTTGAATTCGAAAATGTTCACAAGAAACTCTGCATCCGACCGCAGCCTTCGTCAAATCGTAATCCAGAAGATGTCTGCCCGCTGCATCCATTTCCGGATGCAAGATTCATTATCTTGAAGTCTTATGTATCAAGCTATTTATTTTTATATGTACAACTTTGTTATGTTCTGATATCAAACAAATTTTTGTATTACTAGCTTCTGCCCTCACCCACGTAGTAAGTGTTCTTGGTCACGAACTATATCTGACATAAATTTTATCCAAATCGGTTCAGCCGTAACGGATATTATTAGCATCAAACATCCAGATATTTTAACACACATACATTCATCGATTGATTTCTATCTCAGATACTACTTTAGACACATATAATCGATACTATTTTTTTTTTGTTACAAACCGATGAGTGGTTTCAGCGTAATATACTCGTAGTATTGACCATTTTCATTGCCCGGGAGTCCTATTTGTCCCATTCTAGGGGCAGAGCCACGGGACAAATACTCAGGACAAGGAACAACAACAAGGAAATAATTTCCTTTGAATTACTATAGATTTAAGACATAAGTAGCAGTCGTTACGTCTTCAGCAATGATTACGGCAGTACAATAGCCGTAAAGAAACTGAATATCAAGTCCGAGCTATATTTAACATGAACACACATATAGCTAGCAATGTGATTTTCCAATTCAGTGACTGCAATATTTCGCGCCCGTGTGAAAAGCGACTCGGTACTGAAATTCAAAGCGCATACTGAAACTGTTTAGAACAATTCTGGGAGACAATAGGAGCCATTTTTCTGCCTTGCATTTGTACCTGAACAGGATTTTCATAGCTGTTATTGTCATCCAGCAAGGTATACATTCACTAGTAGCTGTTTTCAATGCTCTTTTGTGACCTTTTGGGTTTTGAATAAATATTCAAAAACTAAATATTAATATATTGTTAGATAGCAACGTTCAAAAAGTATTGCATTAAGTATAATAAAAGTGATTTATTTTTTAGTGATTAAGTATTGTTTTTATAGTTAAATTATTGGCCTCGATTCTGTAGTACACTAACTAAACTAAATTTAAACTGTCGCTCTCTTTTACTGATAGTGCAAGCAAGAAAGAGACAGTTTTAATTTTAGTGCTGTCAAATTAGTCAGATTTAAGTTTTCCATACAAATTTAGTCGTGATTTCAAAACATGCTGACTGTAAACACGAAGAAAAGCGGCACGTAAACTGATTTGACAGCAGCACACATAAGTAAAATTCTTGCCCTCTCTTTCTTGCGTACACTATTAGTTTAAGAGAGCGATAGTTTAAATTTAGTTTAGTAAGTATACTACAGAATCGAGGCCATTGTAATATCAAATTTATGTTTACGTGTAGTGGGAACATTTTCAATAATCTTACAATTTGTTACAAAGTTACGTTGATCCTAGAGCTGCATGATTGAAGTAAATGCTTTTTAAAATTTAGATTATTTTTCCACATTTAGAGGTGATATGTATGTATGTATGTGTGTGGACTCCCTTTTCCGCATTTAAACTCTTTAGTTGGTTCATTGTGCGTGGGAGTTTTGGCTAGTGGGTTAGCCAGCCCAACTCCGCCCAGAAGCACAGAAGTTTCCTGGGGTCTTCACAGGCTTCGCGGAGTGACCTTGGGTTGCCAAGGATTTTTGCGCGGTGAGTTGCTACGCCCACGCATTCCAGGATTACGTGGGCAGCTGATTCCTCTTCGGTTAGACATCCTCTGCAGAGTGGGCTGTCTGTGGCTCCGATGTTGTAGAAGTGTTTGTTCAAGGGGCAGTGACCGGTTAGAGTCCCCACGATGATCCGGAGGTCTGATCTTTTGAGACTTTGTAGGCGACGCGTCAGTCGTGGTAAGATGGCAGGTAGAGCTGCTCTTGACTGTCTGCAGTCCGTGGCCTGTCCCCATCGTTCATTGTGTTGGTTTATGGTGCGGTGTCGCATCCACGTGCGCAGCTGAGAGAATGGCAGAGGGAGGAGTGGGGCGGGACCTTCTGTGAGTGTTCCTGATCCTCTTCTGGCCAATTCGTCTGCAGCATCATTGCCAAGTGATCCACTATGTCCCTTAATCCATTGTAGAGTCACTTTGTTTTTCGCCGAGATTTTCTCTAGGGCTAGGTGGCACTCGTAGACGAGTTTGGAGTTACAGCTGTGGCTTTCCAGAGCTCTTAGTGTTGCTGTGCTGTCGGAGAGGTGGTGATAGTAGATACAATCCCACTATAGAGTCAGAGTTAATAAATTAATATTTGTATTAATTTAGATGAATTTATTTGACCCAACCCCATTCTTACTAAATCTTCTTATCTGTTTGAATGACTTTAAATAACTGACCGGATTTTTTGTGTAGCTAACTAATTAGACAAAACTAAGTGAGATGACCTAGTGAGATGATCGTCCACGATATAACGGCGAAAATCTGGCCTTTTTTTTAGTAGGAGGCCTACGCCTGTTTATTTATGGAAACAAATACTTTATTCGTTTGATTTATTATCATTTAAGATGCAGGTTGAAGAAAAATAACGAACTATAGGAAAAAATCGTATATGTTACGGGCGAGTAGGACTGTTAATGATTTCAGTAAGTTGTTGGACATTGGCCTGTTTCATACGAGTATCACCAAGGCAAGGCGGTGTTTATCACTTAACTTTTTTCTGTATCTATTTAAGTTGTTAAGGACATTGTGTTATAGCTATGTTTATGTTTTCCGAATAAAATAAATAAATAAATAAGTCAAAAACCAACTTCAGCTTGGTATTTCAAGCACTAAACATAATAGAAAAGTCGAAATTACCCCTAAATAAAAGAGAAACACTGTTTCTTTCTTGGTATTCTCAAATCTAGGACCACATAGAACAATCTCCTGTAAAACAAGAAAAAAAATAGATGAAATGCGATATTCTACAGATAAAGTATATAAATTGAAAGTTCTCACAAACAATGAGCCATAGAGCGTTTGATCCCATTCCCCTGATATGTTCGTAGTTTGGCATCCACAATATTTACTGATGTCTCAATGCTATGCCACTGACACGCGGCTTATCTTCTGCTCGCTCCCGCTGCTGTGTAGATTGTGGCTCAAGTATTGATGTCAGTAAATTGCTGCGAAATTTGTCATATAAGTGCCGCCTTTTTTGGTCAGTGTCAATCGTAATCCTATCATATCCTATAATCCTATTTATAATATAAACGCGAAAGTTTGTGAGGATGGATGTTTCTTACTTTCTCATGCACTTTTTTTATATATAAGAATACCACATAGGCTACTTTTTATCCGGGTACCACGCGGGTGAAGCCGTGGGCAGAAGCTAGACCTCTATATATAAGGTACGTGAATCCTCTTGACACTGTTCACACATCAACAAACGTTGCGAAAGTTTGTGAACAGTTGATTTTCCATAGGAATCGATTTAAATTTATTTTATACATAAAACAATACAAATACAAAAAACGATGTGTTTTATAATTTCAAATAATATTTCAATTTATCACAAATATGACGTCATAACAACATATCAAGTTTTCAAACTGACTTTAAACTTTTTTGATGTGTTTTATCCTTTTGGTTTTTTTTAGTTATCTAGTAGGCATTTTTTTATGTTACTGCTAATCAAGCAGATGTAACATCATGTAACATCTATTCTATTTGTATGCTTGATATGACGTCTCCTGTATATAAATGTTATTCTTGTACGATCCGTGGCACTGGGGCACTCACTGGTTACCTATTCATACATATTTTCAGAGGAAAAACGAAACAAAAAAAAATATTCTTTGAAAATACCAAGTTGGGGTTAGTCAGAGGCATATCCAACATTATGTTTGGCACATACCCGCGTTTTGCAAACAGTTAGTTTCACGTGACAGGTTTCAAGTTCATCGCCGCTTATTGGAACACTACTCAGAGGCATTTACTCGTTGAATCCCAAAGTGCCTGGAAAGTTATGCGATAGCGCGCCAGCTAATCCTTCATGTAGCAGGGTGTCAGATTATCCGGATCTGTGTAACAACTACCCGGCTCAGTGCAGCCACTTTCACAACCTTCAGTTCGGAGGGGAGGTATTAAAAAAAACTAAAAGGCTTGATGCCAAAAGCATTTTCTACCCGTGAACCTCGAAAGAAATACAACTTATTTTTTTTTTTTTTTTATTCGGCTATAACACAATGTCGTTAACAATACTTAAATAGATACAGGTAGCCAATAATAGTTCTTCACTGATAGAACTAATACAATTAGAAATTTTAAGATCATCATTAGGTGTTGGCACTCGCCAGCACTCTCTTTGCTTGCCACGTACGAGTTATTTTTACGAGGCTAAATAGAACAGTATTAAAATTATGTCACTAGGCAGATCACAACTTATTGAGTACCTACCCACTTACGTTTATTTTAGAGGACATTTTTAACGAAATGGCATAATTATTAAAATTATTACGTATACCCAAAAATGTGTAGGAAAACATCGTAAGAATTCCATTTGCGTGCATGCATTTTTAGAACATCGCTGCGACATAGATACACGGAATTGAATGAGAGTCACACCGAACGAGTGATAGATAGATAGGTAACATGCTGTGACGTATTCGTCATCAAGATCGTTGATCTAGGGATGCTATAATCCATCGACTTCCCACGAATGTTACAATGTCATCCATCGAAGCGCCAAATAGCTGGAAACACAATAAGGGACTGCCCTAAACTGCGTCTCCCAGCCAATTTATTCCTCACATAAAACTCTTTCTACATTAATCTAGACCAAAATGTCAGATTATCTCATCACAAATAAATCACCCAGACGTTTGCGGTCGTTTAGAACTCGTCTGGGCCTAGATAAAGGGTGAGGTTGTTTAATAGTGGACGGTTCGCTAGGCTATCGGATTCGAACTCTATCGTTCTGAAAGTTCATTGATTTAAATTGAACCTTGGGTCACTTTACTTTTGAATGATACAGGCCCGCCCTGGCTTGCGCGATAGCAATATTAGCCGTTCAGAATATTGTTATAAATTTGGTGGTGTTCCGTTATTCTAAAAAAGATGAATGAAAACTTGAATTTTTCACATTGTGTTGTTATTCTGTAACTAGACAATATAATCTATGTACCTAACCAAACGATACGTAAGGTATTGTTGTTTTTAATACAAAACAAATAAGAAGAAAACATGTCATGTATGACGTAAAAATATCCAAAATGCGATTCGTTTACATTTCATTTTAGTTAATTATTTCGAAAAAATATATAGTAAAGTACGTAGATACGTAGACTATTCGAATGCAAATAAAAACATAATATGGTGGAAATAAGCTCTAATTACAAATGACTATGGTATTACGTTTGTATGGGCAATTCATCCAACGCAGGCTTCTTAAGAAAGATTTGTTCGATTTAAAGCAAGTGACAAATAATACTGTTACAAGTTAATTTTTACAAACAAAAATAAACAAACATGATAACGACTTCATCGTGATGGCATCCTCAGATATATACTCAGTGAAGTAGATCTTTACAATATATAATGATCTCCTGCTGTGGTTTTTCCCTAAAAGGGCGTTTAAATAAGTTTAATTAGTCTGCCTCTGATGTATATGAGTTACGGTAACCGCTTACCAACAACTGGGCTGTATGCTTGTGGTATATGGAATATAATTAAACACATTTAATTTTAAAACTTTTTTTTAAAATAACTTAACAACCTGGCGTCATTTTCATCAAGTATAACACTACCTCAAGCGATGATCTACGACTCGTTCTTGGATTCATGAAAAACGATCATACATAATTCTTAGACAATAGGCTAAGCTGTTTCACAAGAAGGACAGCTAAGGAACTCCCTGCCTGCGTCTTTGTTTCCTACAAAATATAACTTGGGTATCTTCAGAAGTAGAGTTAATATGCATATACTGAGTCAGCTTGTTTAAAATAAGTTACAAATGCACTTACCATATAGTGTGGTGCGGCCAAATGCAAACCCATTTTTTACTCAAATAAAAAAGAAAGCATCCATCGTCTGAAGCAGTGTTCTGCTTAATATCGAGCCAATAGCATACCCATTTACAATAAAAAAACATTTAATCGTTTGTAGTTCTGTCCCTTAAAAACGTGTTGCAATTATATATATCTAACAACCATAAAGGCATAAAAATATTTACAATCGTTAAAGCTGTTTTAGAGAAATATAGTAACTAAACCAAACGCAAACCTTATACGTGCTCACCGAAACGCTTGAAGCATAACATCGGGTAATTAAGCAAGATCAGAGTCATGTCTCCAGTTACATAATATCTTATCCGAGTACCTACTTCAGTGGATATAATACCCGGGTTCATCTTCGACGATGCGTCTCCCACTGTCTCGGGTACAGCCTCTACAATGGGTAGAGTAGTCTATAGAATAGATAGAGTAGTCTAAGCACAGACAATCCCGCAGACGGCAAAGCTTTGGAGTGTCTACGTTTGTGTAATGCAGCTCTCGGCTCTGGATATTGAAGGATGAATTGAGGAGAGCTTTTCCTTTGGAACTATCTTTCGTATCAATGCAGTAACGAGCTTCTATTTGATTATTCTATTTGCATCATTACTCTGTTCATCATACACGATTTCTCAAATCTATACTAAAATAGTAGATTACATTTTGGTACATTAGTAGCTATTTCCACGTGATTGGTTGCAAGCCAATCGCCGCTTATTGGAACACTAACTGATGACACATGCCTTCGTATTTTCGGCTCCAGCGCATGCCAGTTTCTTCACAATGTTTAATCACATCGTTTTGAGCACGACATGAGTTAAACGCACTTAATTTTTCGAATAAAATCCATTATCGGTTTGGCCGTCCAAAATAATCACAAAATGTTGATGCGACTCTTCTCTTTACTGTAAAAAAACATGACTCCAAAACTTGTTTGTGGCTATAGAGATATTTCGAACTTTTTATCATTTTATGGCACAAAGGACATCCTACCTGCAATCTCAAGAGCTCTTCGAAGGCCGCGCAAAGATAACCCCTTTTCATTAAGGGTGCTTGTACACGTCTGATGTAAGTGCCACTTACGATATATTTTCATTCGCTTCATTTCTAGCGCCATTTTATGGACAATTCAAGATGACGTGAGAGTGAACAGAGTTTCAGTTGTTTTTTTAAGATATAGTTTAAAATATCACGCCAAAATTGAGCAGCACTATTGAGTGTTTATGCAAACGTGATATAGTATCTAACATTTATATCGCCGGCAGTCTATTGCGACCGTCAAGTCCAGCGTTATTCAAAAATAAATAAAAAATTGTGGACATTTTAGACACCGCATCATCTAGCCCCAAACAAAGCAAAGCTTATATTATGGGAATTATATGACTGCTAGACTACTTCTATACTTTTTTTGTAAATACATATTATACTTCCACCCAGACCCGAGTTAAATATTTGCAGATTCTACAAACACTTATCCCGCGGCGGAAATCGAATCCGCAACCTTCTGCGTCTCAAGCGGGCCTTTGCGCACTGCGCCACAGATGTCGTCAAAAAGCTAGCCTTACGTCACTTTTATAGCAGTAACAAACTGTAAATGATTTTTTACAAATAAAAAGATATTTACCATGATTCAGTTCCTCCCGTGTTCATGATACATGCAAATCTGATCAACTCACGGACCAGAGTTCCTGATACCCACGACGCAGGGAATCTTAGTGTGGAGTTAGGACTATGTGTGTGTCTGTTGCTCTCAGCATCATAATCTGTAGCTATACAATAAGATGGGTTCTTCTAGATAAATAAATAAAATAAATAAATAATGCTGGGCATTTTTCACACAGCATCCCGCCCCAAACTAAGCAGAGCTTGTATTATGGGAACTACATGGCTGATATACATTTTTTTTTGTAAATACATACAAATTATACATAGAAAACAACCAGACCCGAGACAAATATTTGTAGATTTTACAAACATTTGTCCCGTGACAGGAATCGAACCCGCAACCCTCTGCTTCTCAGGCGGACCTTCGCCCGCTGAGCAACAGAGGTCGTCAGATACTTTGATAAATTAGATACTTGTTGTTTTGCTGTAATAAATAATTTTGATTGGATTTTATTTTCATTTGATATAGTAGAAACATGTTCCACCATGATAGTCTCAAAAGTAAAATATAAACAATTCAAACAGACAATTTTCAAATGAAACTTCACCGATACTGAAACAAAAATAGGATCCGTTTCAATTGCCCCCGATAGAATCGTGTTAGGGAATAAGCTTTAGTAATTACTACGGCATCAGGTTATATTACACTGAGACACAAACAATTCAAACAGACATATTTCAAATCAAACTTCACCGATACTAAAACAAAAATAGGATCCGTTTCAATTGCCCCCGATAGAATCGTGTTAGGGAATAAGCTTTAGTAATTACTACGGCATCAGGTTATATTACACTGAGACACAAACAATTCAAATAGACATATTTCAAATCAAACTTCACCGATACTGAAACAAAAATAGGATCCGTTTCAATTGCCCCCGATAGAATCGTGTTAGGGAATAAGCTTTAGTAATTACTACGGCATCAGGTTATATTACACTGAGGGTAAAATTTCTGCTACCTGTGCACCAATATTGGCCATGCCAGTAATATTGGCTACGTTCGTAATATTGGCCATGGCGGTAATAACAGCTGGGTCGCTAATAAGGCCTTGTCGGTTAAGATGCCTACAGATTTGCTCAAATTTGGTAGTTTTTTGTATTGAATATACCTAAAAACAAAATAAAATTTAATCTAACTGATTTAATGTAACACCCAGCGCCCAATGGATCTACTGCATCGTAAAGGTTGCGGAGAGACAGATAGATATGGCTCAAGATCGTTCGTCCTTGCACTCTTTGGGGCCCAAGGTTCAGCTGTGACTTCTATAGATTGTTGATGATGATGATGAAACGTACCTAGAGTTTTTAAATAGCTCGTTAATTAAAAACTCTAGACTCAGCTCGTACGAGTTTTTTTGGAATATCATAAAGACATATAAATACCTAGCTTCTGCCCACGGCTTCGCACGCATGGTGCCCGGATAAAAAGTAGCCTATGTGTTATTCTGATATATTAGCTATATTACTGTAAAGTTTCATCAAAATCCATTCAGAAGTTTTTGCGTGAAAGAGTAACAAACATCTATCCTCACAAACTTTCGCGTTTATAATATTAGTGGGATTTATTTGATTTACATTAATTAGTACCTAGTAGTAGAAAGGTACATAATGTAAGTAAGTCTATTGAACCTAAACCAGTGAGAGAACTTATAAATAAATAAATAGTTCTAGACATTGACATTTTATACAACCTCTGTGGCGCAGTGGGCGATCGCCTGCCTGAGACGCAGAAGGTTGCGGGTTCGATTCCCGCTGCGGGACAAATGTTTGTATGATTAGCAAATGTTTGTCTCGGGTCTGTTTTCTTAGTATGTATTTACAAAAAAAATGTATATATGTGTGAAATATGTCCAGCATTAAATAAATATTGCTGGACATTTTTCACACAGCATAATCTAGTCCCAAACTAAGCAGAGCTTGTATTATGGGAACTACATGACTGATATACTACTTATATATTATTATTTTTTGTAAATACATACATATAATACATAGAAAAACACCCAGACCCGAGACAAATATTTGCAGATCTTACAAACATTTGTCCCGTGACAGGAATCGAACCCGCAACCCTCTGCGTCTCAGGCGGACCTTCTCCCACTGCGCCACAGAGGTCGTCTAATTATTTATTATTTATAATCATGTACCTACATTAAAGTTTATGATGTTAGTTCTAATGCCTACCTACTTATTACTTATGTTTTTGTTGTGCATTCTTGTCTCAAATACAGTAAACACCTCGAGCACCTAGTATCTAGACCAACCTAACATAGGTTTAAAGATACTACCAACTAACTATTGTACATACTTAATATGTTAGTAAATAAATAAATAAATAACTAGGTTACTACATAGATTAGACCAGTGGCATATTTTACGTTATTGGTTTTAGCGCCATCTAGTGACTTGAGGTCATAGAACCTATTTAAAAACCTTCCTTGAAAACCAAAACCAAAAAACTTACGTATAATAATTTGTACGGTTTCATAATAAGAAGGTATGTCTGTATGTAACTAAAAAGGTTGAGGACTCAGCTACGCCATTTTTCAGTCTCGCCTGCTTATGTAGCTGCTGACTTTATAGCTACCGTTCTCGCTAAGAGACAAAGGCGAACGGACAATATACCAACTCCTGTTAGTGTAGAAAAAAAGAACAGGTGTGAAGGCACCGCTAAAATAGATAGATAACATAATGTTAGCCGTGTACCGCCACGATAAGTCGAATCGTCGATAGTTGCTTACCGGACGCCGCTATACATTTTCGATCCAGCACTTGCAAACATTTTTACACGTGACGTAAGAAGCCTGTTCTATACGTTTGTCGTAAGAAGTTACCTATTTGTTTGTCTGTTACCATTTATATTTGAAACGGCTTATCAGGTTGTTTTTTGCAATCGATTTTATACTAACTTAATCGCCACAAGTCATTAGAGACCGCTGCAACAGACGAAATATAAATTATCAGATATTAAATGTCTAAAAATCGACTTCAAAAACGAGAAATTGATCAAAAGTCATTTTTTTTTCAAAAATATATAAGTATTCCTTAATAACCTTCATGTAAATAATATAATTATTAAAATCGGTTCACAATTGGCGAAGAGAATACAGCTGAATTGCGAACCTTTTTTTTTGAAGTCTGTTAAAAATATCATGGCTTTGAAAATTTTGCAAAAATTGATTTGTCATTGATGCTATGCTTTGAAATTGTCCACTGATGGAATCAGACTATCTGCTCACAATGTCACGGTGAGGGCTGTGTCAAAGCATTTACCGACTTCAGTTGGCATAATGTAATAATCAAATGTCGGATAATTCGTTTAAAAGCCAAGTTCAAAGTATCGCTTGGTTTCGATCTAAATTGAATTTGAAAGGTTTACACCGACGAAGGTTCCCAGCGGGAAGCTGGAATACATTAAAAATAGATCATCAACATGTCACCCCTTACTAACAAACATCCCTACACAAAACTTCAAAAGAATATCCACCAAAGAAAACCTTAATAAGAGTTCGTTAAGGCTTAACTGAGTTACCAGAACTCGATACATTTTCACCTTGAAACATTTCTCTAAATCTAATTCCGCTCTGAAAAACTTGAAAGGAAATCCCAGAAACTTTGTATGAAAGCTTTCAGTATAAAATGAAATTTCCAGCACATAACGTTTAAAACGGGCATGTAGTCCGCAAGAATTGTGAGTGGAATAAAAAATCTGATCTTGGAATAAATCTTAGTCAGCTAGTCCACTGCTTAGTAAAAATGGCAGTGCTAGCTGCTGTTGGGTTCAATTTGACCCAACAGCAGCACGTTGCGCAGAAGGTTGCGGGTTCAATTCCCACCACGGGACAAATGTTTGTATCTGCAAATATTTGTCTCAGGTCTGGGTGTTTTCTATGTATATTATGTATGTATTTACAAAAAAAATATGTATATAAGTAGTATATCAGTCATGTAGTTCCCATAATACAAGCTCTGCTTAGTTTGGGGCTAGATGATGCTGTGTGAAAAATGTCCAGCATTATTTATTTAATTTCATGGTATATGCATTATACCTAACTACCTATTACTCGCTTTACCTTTCTCTTTTGATAAGAAATACTGCAAAGGGACTGCAAGAGCTTATCAACTCATGCTATCCGTCACCATTAACTGATAAGAGATCAGGGATACTGGAACACTGCTATCATCAACCCAGAGTCCTTCTCCGCTACTTCAAGGAGTTGAGCTGGTTGGGGTCAGGTTAGAAGGGGGATAATGCACAATACACCCCAATGCGGGACGTCAGTGCAGACCTTGGTTCCCCCACTTAGAATTAGAATTAGAATTAGAATTGATAGGAAATATTATCACTTTTTTAGATCTTTTTTTTGCATCACTATTTGTATTTTTAGTAGATTTTTGTAATAATTTTATAAAGCTTAATCTGTGTGGATCAAAGGTTTATCAACATGTTTAGGTATTTATGTATGCTCTATGGATAATTGTAGAAAAATAGTAGCAAGCTAGACTAGCTCCCGGACTAAAGACTATGTTCTGAAAGTTTCAGAATAGAAAATGACGTACTGAAATGTTCTCAAGATTTTGTATATAACTTTGGTACTAATAATTCAATTGGAAATTTTACTAACTACGCTAAATCACCTCATATATTTTTGAATTAGTTCATTAGGTTTAAAAAACATGTAAGATGATGATGAAGAGTAACATTAAACCTACCAGTGGCATATTTTTGTTTTTTCGAGCTTGTTTTCAGCTCATTGTCGTAAAACGTGTGAGCACAGAAACAAATCTTATGAGATTAACGCGTCGAGTCGACAAGAGAGGAACGCAAAACTTCGGAATGGTCGTTGATACATTTTGTTTTTGCTCTAAAACTAAATAAGTAAATAAATAAAATAAATAATGCTGGACATTTTCACACAGCATCATCTAGCCCCAAACTAAGCAGAGCTTGTATTATGGGAACTACATGACTGATATACTACTTATATACATATTTTTTTTTGTAAATACATACATAATATATATAGAAAACACCCAGACCTGAGACAAATATTTGCAGATACAAACATTTGTCCCGTGGCGGGAATTGAACCCGCAACCTTCTGCACTTCTGCACTCATGTAAGCAGTAGTGTATCTACTGCTAACATGAGTGCAGAGTATATCACTGATTATAGTAGAGTATATTATCAGTGCGCTTGCTAATACTACAGTATAACGAAGATAAAGTAGTTTAATGATGTGTTCTATGTACACTGAGAGACTAACATTTTCATATATGTTGTTCTATTCTTGTTAAATATAACTCCAGCGAGGATAAGGTTCTCCGTTAACGTCACTGATAAGGCGCATCGATATCTATGAGCCTCCAGAGCTCCTGAATTTATACGGTCGGACTGGGTATCACACATAATAAATAGAGGCTAAAAATAAGCTCTAATTTTTCGAAAATCTTATGATGATTTTGGATTCCCCTTTTTATAACTGGACCTTACATTATATTTTCAGAAATCATGTTGAATTGAACCGAAATATTTGACTTACTAAAGATATTTATGAAAACAATCCAATCATTTTATTTTATAAATAAGTAAATAATGCTGGAATTTTTTTACACAGCATCATCTAGCTACTGATGTACTCCAAAAACTATCGTGAACTTGAATATTCATATTGTAAAAACGGGAATTTTCACGTACTGCACTATCGGTGAAGGCAACGACTAAGTTTCGACTCATTCCGAGAGTCTTCATCATCGTGGGTAGTTGCGACTTTCTCCTTCCGCGTCGCAACCACGGCGTCAGTGCACGGCGCGACGACAATATGAATGGACTGATATACTACTTAAAAAAGTTATAAGCCTATTATTTTTGTTATAAAAATAAGTTGTAAAGATATTTTGTTGTATCAACGTCCATAGATGTGTCCTGGACTATCAAAACCACCGACTATCAAAAACACTCGCTCTGACATGTGTTGCATTCATTATTTCTTGGCACCTTCGTCTTGTTGATACTCTGTGCCAACCACATAACACTACTAAAGGTAAATTACTTATGTACTATCACTTTGGTTTGGTGCATGGTGAGACTAACATTAATAGACTAGGATACCCAACACAGTTTAATACCCCACTCACATAAAATCAAATAAAAAGGTTTTTAGACATAGTGTTCCCGCAATTAGAAAGTATCACAGCATACGCAGTAAATTAGGTACAACAAGACAATAACTTACTGTATTCCAAAAACTATCGTGAACTTGACTATTCATATTGTAAAAACGGGAATTTTCACGTATTGCACTATCGGTGAAGGCACCGACTAAGTTTCGACTCATTCCGAGAGTCTTTATCAGGGTGAGCGGTCGCGACTTTCTCCTTCCGCGTCGCGCCGTGCACTCAAGCATGTGAGTGCACAAATTAAGATCTGTAGTTATGTTAGCGGGCTATGGAAAGAGCTAATCTTGGAGTTTCCCTTTTTTTTCAATGGTGATGGAGACTGCGTACATCTTACTATCAGATCATAAAAGAGTTATAATTTGCTTTGCAATATTTTGTGATCTCATAAGTAAGGTACCCACTTTAATTCATCTAGAAGTTGGTCGTGTAGTTAGTTTTTGCTCATTATTTCGTACCTATGGACATATCTCATATTTTTTAAAGTACTTTATACTTTTTAAGCTCCCTCTCGAGCTATTTTATGCGATACTGTAAGTTCATATTGTAAAAACGGGAACTTTCACGTATCGCACTATCGGTGAAGGCACCGACTAAGTTTCGACTCATTCCGAGAGTCTTTATCAGGGTGAGCGGTCGCGACTTTCTCCTTCCGCGTCGCGCCGTGCACTCAAGCATGTGAGTGCACAAATTAAGATCTGTAGTTATGTTAGCGGGCTATGGAAAGAGCTAATCTTGGAGTTTCCCTTTTTTTTCAATGGTGATGGAGACTGCGTACATCTTACTATCAGATCATAAAAGAGTTATAATTTGCTTTGCAATATTTTGTGATCTCATAAGTAAGGTACCCACTTTAATTCATCTAGAAGTTGGTCATGTAGTTAGTTTTTGCTCATTATTTCGTACCTATGGACATATCTCATATTTTTTAAAGTACTTTATACTTTTTAAGCTCCCTCTCGAGCTATTTTATGCGATACAGTAAGTTAATATTGTAAAAACGGGAATTTTCACGTATCGCACTATCGGTGAAGGCACCGACTAAGTTTCGACTCATTCCGAGAGTCTTCATCAGGGTGAGTGTCACGTCGTGCACTAACTTGAAACTACGCGCTTGCCAAACATCTGATAGAAACCACAAGCGATTTGTCTGTTTAACTGCAACACTACGTATAGTAGCTTTCTCTAGTACTTAAATTCACTGTTGCCATACTTCTGTAATAAATTGCGTAATTTGGTTCTGGATCAACAATGTCTAACTAGGAGTTGGATATACAGTGGATGAGGAAATGTCAGATTCGTATAAAATATTTAGCCGTTACGGATCAACAATCTTGTAAATTTCTCATGACGAGTATTTTGTTTCCCGATCCATACGTAGCGCGTCGACGACGCGACGTCGGAGGAGACGTGGAAAATTCTGCGCCCTTACAGGGCTCATAAACCTACCTGCCTATTTAATGTTACGACATTTCCCAACTATATACGTGCTTGAGAGAAATTAATAAATGAAATGATGCGGTGTTGTCGTTTTAATATCCTAAATTGACATGTTTCCGCATAATAAAGAAAGATGCCCTCACAAACAAAGAAACTAAATGACTCTTCTCACTTTTTTGTTTAACCTCAAACAGTTAATGGAAACGAGTGAAAAAAGGTGTTACAACTCTAGACAGTTACAATATTTAACGCAGGGTTGCCTACATCTGATTACTTTTTTCTATGAATATTTTTAGAATTCTACGTAAAAATATATTTTACTGCACACCATGTTACATTTCAACTTTTTAAGATGATTTAGATCAGAATCAGAATATATTTATTGTGAAAGTGTGTAAACAAGATGGTAAGAACATATGTATGTTATATGTAGCAACAGCTGGCCCATTATAATATTAAGGTGCAAGGTACTTGGAAAAATAAAAATAATGTAGGTAACATAATTATTGCAAAAGTACATAGGTAACGATACTTATTTTAATTTAAAAAACATAAAAAACTTGACTACAGTAAAAACCGAAAAATTATTTTTACTGATAATTGTAAGGGAAGATAACCACACAAAACATAATAAGAAAAAAAACTGTTGATTCGAAACGACAAACATGGAAGTAATTTATTGAAATAAATAAATAATGCTGGTTATTTTTCACACAGCATCGTCTAGCCCCAAACTAAGCAGAGCTTGTGTTATGGGAACTAAATGAATGTTACTGCTTGTATACTTTTTTTGTTAATGCATACATACCTCTATTATATATAGAAAATACCCAGACCCTAGACAAATATTTACAGGTCATACAAACATTTATCCCGCGGCGGGAATTGAATCCGCAATCTTCTGTGTCTCAGGTGGTCCTTCACCCACTGCGCCACAGAGGTCGTCTTGTCATAATTTTGGCAACCCTGACCCTGACAAGGTCTTGAGACCCCGTAATTAAAACATAAATGACTTTCTGATGGCGATGTTTTGCGAGCGGATAGAATTGGATGCGTGAGTTGCATATTTTTTGTTTTGCCTCGCCTTTTTAATTTAGAGGAAAATTACTCTTTTTGACATTTCTGTGAAACTTTTCAATGTATTTAGTAAGGAGTGAATTGTTTTCAGGATATAAAGGTCTCTCAACGCGTATATGCAATAAACAATAATCAGATTATTGTTGATAAAGTAAAACTTTCTTGTTCTTTTTACGAATTCCTGTAAGTATCCTATTAATATAATAAATGTGAAAGTCTGTGTGTGTGTGAATGTTTGTTACCACGTATCTCCCTAAATACTAAACCGGTTTTGATGAAATTTGGAATGTAGATAGTTTAGATTCTGGAATAACACATAGGCTAATCTTATTTTCGAAAATAAATCCCTAAGGGGGTTAAACAGGGTGGTAAATATTCTATGGAATTCTTTATTCCTTGGTTTGATTCACTCAAAACTCGGCACAAATAAACTTTGAAATAAATAATGAAACACGTTTTTTTTTTCAAAACTACCCTTTGGCGATGCGCAATTGAACTCTAAACTTTGTATGGAAAATTGTAATCCTTGGTTCGATTCACTCAAAAGTTGGTGGACATAGATTGAAGCCTGTAGACGGTCATGCGCTACTTTTATTAACATAGCTGGCGAAGCCGCGAGCAGAAACTAGTTTAATATAGGAAAATGTTATGCGAAATCTGCACATTCTGCAACCTGTGTTACTATCAGCATAATCTTTGCCCGCTCCGAGTGAGTAGTTGCAAATTCATGTTGCAGTAATCCTCATATTTGCCACTGCACACGTGCTTTCATTTTTATCTGTCCATGTTTACCGCGGCTTTGTTTTCTGCGTCCATGTTTATTTGCAACTTATATATGGCCACTCATTGTAAAATCTTTTATAATGGACCCTGTATATAATGAGAATAACAGTTTATAGTAGAATGGCTAAAAAGTTGTAAAGTTGCCAAACCTGTGTATTGTCATTCTTTGCATTTTGACAGATGCGACACTATCAAAAAATAAACTAACAATGACGCTCACAACTGTAGTTCTCATGATGGACATTTTCAGATACATACTCAGTGTATAGTTTTTTGAGGATACCTAGTAAGGGGTAGTCAGAGATACATCCAAACATTTTATATGGACATTTTAAATATTTTAATACATTTTATTACGGACACACATTTCCGTGATTTGGATAGAAATTAGTATTCCACGTGACAAGTTGCAAGCCCATCACCACTTATTGGAACACTAACCAATGTCACATGCCTTCAAAGTTTTAGTTCTTGGGCATGCCGGTTCCTTACGATATTTTCTTTTACCGTATTTAGCACGCGTTATAGACGTAAATAAATTAAAAACTCATAGGTTAGTGACCGAGTTCGAACAGGTGACCGATCGGAAGTTAAGGTACAACCCACTAGGCGAATACAGCTATACACTCAGTAAATATGCTTTATTACGAGATAGTACAGGTTCACAAAACAGCGTTTACAAAAAAATAAGGTGATAAATATACTTAGGTACATCTGAAAAAAGTAAATTACGAGTAGCACACACCGATAAAAGTGAATAATTTTCTGCAAAACCTCTTTCGTCTCCACATAGATAACATGTTTTTCTTCCAATTTGTTAAACGTACCACCTTTATTCTGAGCCCCTAAAGTATCGTATCCTTAACGTTACGTGAAGGAGCCGCCTACAAAAATAACAAATTTACTTCCACCGCAAGGGCGCTAAGGGACAATTGTAAACCGTTTTAGGGGAGGTGCGCGTATGCCCCTACGTTTACATGAATAAATGATACTGGATCAGTAGAGATAAATCGATTAAACGAATTTCGTTTGTATTTGTTAAGAAGAAGTACTTTTAGGTAAATCTAAAAACTACAAGCTGAAAAATAAATGAAATATATTAGTTTAGATCAAATTTGTAGCATTTATAGTTCTGCAAATTCACATAGATGGCAATAATGTATCTTCACGTAATGTTGCTCTGTTATACATACATAAATACCTGACATATTATATGCATACTAGGTTCTGTCCACGGCTTCGCCCGCATTGTACTCGGATAAAAAGTAGCCTATGTGTTATTCTGATGTATAAGCTATATTACTGTAAAGTTTCATTAAAATCCGTTCAGTAGGTCTTGCGTGGAAGAGTAACAAACATCCATCCTCACAAACTTTCGCGTTTATAATGGAAGTAGGATAAACTTCGATGCATTTAATGTGATATACAGTGCTATCTAGGAAGCTTTTGAGTACAAGCCCATGCACAGATAAAACAGAAAACCTCTCAATTAAATAAATAAAACTAGAGAAATATTAAATGTTGTAAAAACGTGAATTTTCACGTACCGCACTATCGGTGAAGGCACCGACTAAGTTTCGACGCATTCCGAGAGTCTTCATCAGGGTGAGTGCTCGGCGCAACGCGGAGGGAGAACGTTGCGAACACTCACCCTGATGAAGACTCTCGGAATGAGTCGAAACTTAGTCGGTGCCTTCACCGATAGTGCGATACGTGAAAATTCCCGTTTTTACAATATAAATATTAAATGCTGGATATTTTGTGTCATTGGTGGTTTTTTTTTATCTACTAATGAGAAATATTTCTGAAGTTTATTATTTTCACATAATAACCAATCATTTAGTCAGCCTATGCGAAAAGCAGCCATTCACCTCTTTTTCTTCCGACTTGAACTAAAAAACTTATATTTATCAAAATTAAATAAATAATGCTCGACATTTTCACACAGCATCCTCTAGCCCAAAAGTAAGCAGAGCTTGTGTCATGGGAAGTACATAACTAATATTTATACTATGTATATATTTTTTTTGACGACCGATGTGGCGCGGTGGGCGAAGGTCCGCCTGCTACACAGGAGGTTGCGGGTTCGATTCCCGCCCTGGGACAAATATTTGTACGATCTGCAAATATTTGTTCCGGGTGTTCTGGGTATTTTCTATGTATAATAAAAATATCTATCTATGTAATGTATTGTATTAAGTATATCAGTCATCTAGTACCCATAACACAAGCTCTGCTTAGCTTGGGGCTAGATGATGCTGTGTGGTTTGTCCAGCATTATTTTTTTTTTTTTGTAAATACTAATATATTATAGATCTGGGTATTATAGAATACCCAGATCACGACTTGAACCAAAAACTAATGTTTATCTTAATCAAATACGAGTATATCCTTGATTAGTCACGGCTAGTGTAACTTTTAAAGTAAATACGAATAGCTAAGTGACATACTGTTCTAGGAACTGATTGATAATCTATGCCTGTATGTCATATACCGAGGTTTTCCGAAATTCCGCCCCAGAAGGTGAAATACAAAAAGTGTTTTCGCATTTTGTATGAAAAAAAATCTACGCGGACAAAGTCGTGGTACATTTCAATATTGAAGATAAAACTTAATTTACAACGACACTCGATTCAGAGTGATACAAGTCTGCCAACTGCACGGAAACAAAGAAAGTTATTAATGTTTGCGCCCATTGTCTTCATTTCTGACATATACCAGCATAGCAAGGCCCTCTAGCCGTAAGAAAGTGACACTGGAATGAGATACGGCAGAGTTCTACCTGATTGGTTAGCGTTTTCTGCTAAAATGTAAGTTTTCTATTGTCCGCTTTGAGAAGAGATTCTTGGTACAGTTTATTTTGTTCAGCTTCAATTGCAACGCTTTGTCTTATAAATCGCGTTGATTGCCGAACCTGAAGTGCTTTAGAATGGTATTGGTTCTATTTATGTCAAATTCTTACTGAATTTTGGTTTAGTTACTTTGTATAAAAGTGAAAAGAAACTTATAAAAAAATGGGATGAATCTGTTGGAGTTATTACTATAATTCAACCTCTGTGGCGCAGTGGGCGAAGGTCCGCCTGAGACGCAGAAGGTTGCGGGTTCGATTCCCGCTACGACAAATGTTTGTATAATCTGCATTCATTTGTTTCGTGTCTGGGTGTTTTCTATGTATAATATGTATGTATTTACAAAAAAAAAGTATATAAGTAGTATATCAGTCATGTAGTTCCCATAACACAAGCTCTGCTTACTTTGGGGCTAGATGATGCTGTGTGAAAAATGTCCAGCATTATTATATTATTAATATTATTAATTCAATTATAAAACACGCTACCCGCTATCAACTTTCCATCAGGTAGGTCGTATGTCTACTTGCTTCGATATAATATAAAAAAACCTCTACACCGAAGTGCTTATTTTGTTGGTTTTAATAGAGACAGTAAGTAACGTGTTAATTAACACATTATTAGCTAAACTTTATTATATAGAACTAGGTCAACGTTAAACTAATTAGCCTAGCATAGGGTAGATTGTAATATTACAAGGATATATTTATTTATTTTAAGTAATATTATACATTTTTGATAAGAAAAAAAACTGGTGATTTGGGATCGGTAAAAATAATCTGGTCAATTATTTTGTATCTCTTCGAAATCTCATAAAATATTGACTACTTACACCTTTTATTGATTCTTGAACGCTATTTGGACGTTTAAAAGAGCGCCCCAATAAAGCCTAAATGCCATGGCTTTAAACACACCTAAAGTGAAAACGTCGGTTGAGGATAACACAAGATTTGACGTAACGAGTTAGCGTAAACGCAACCCGTAAAGAGGGTAGAGTGACAATGTTAACTGCGGACCCCGAACTATCCAGCTTATATCATTCTTGGGGTGTTACTCCCTATACATTTCAATGATCGTAGAGGGGCAGAGTTATGGTTTTGTGACCATGAGTGGGGAACCACTTGGGACTTGGCGATTCAGTATTCAGTATTCATTTATATAAGACCATAGGGACTTATAGAGTACTTAGTCACGTCAATTGACAATTTGGTAGGTCACAATTTGGAAAATGTAATTATTTCGTAGGAACAATCAGAAATAATTCTAAATTCTAGGGGCTGTCAAAAATTTGAAAAATCCTGCGCTGGGGGTAGGTTGGAGCATAGAAAACTACCATAGCATAGATAAACTAAAGGGATAAAACTATGATAATAATCATATTTTATATTTTTGGTGGAAATCCCTTGCAGTTCGCAGTAAGTTCTTTGTCCTGGACACCGGATGGGATCTTTGGCCTATTAGACGGCCGTTTTACCGAAACGGCTCACATTTATGATGCACTAAAACGTTTCCTTTGGCGCCCTCTTTAGTGAAATACTTTGTTTACTCCGTCTCACAGAAAGTATTAATCTTGACTACATAAAGTTTTGCTGTAAAATCGGCGATGGTTGCTACAGAGTAGATGGCATCCATCCTTTAGAATAGGTGCAATCTTACTTTTTACCCGTGACTTAAGTAGCCCATATATGCATTTAAGGTAAACGCCAAAAGTGTTTGTTTGTTGGTCTATTACCATTAATGTCTAAAATAACTTTTCGGATTGTCTGCAAGGATAGTTCTTAGGGGGCGCAGCAATTAATCTGTTAGATATAGTAGATTTTCTATGCATTCCAATTATTATGTCAGGTCCGTATGTTATTTTCAGATCAACATACCACCAAAGCGGGTGACCAAGCATGTACAAGCAACATGATAGATTTTCCAACAAGAACTAGAATGTAACGATGTCACGAGCTGCTACGGTGCTACGAGATCGCTATGAATGTGCTACGATATCACTACGAATGTGCTACGATATCACTACGAATGTGCTACGATATCATTACTATGTGCTACGTCATAGCAACTTTTTAATCCGCGCTCCTTCTTCGCACGGGTCATCCAAATTTTCGACTTAAACAGTGGATTTTCTAAAAAACTTAAATTAAAAAAAAAAGTTAGGTTCGAGATTCGGTTTGTGTTTGGCGCTAGTGGTTTTTGGTAGTTTGGAAGGTGTTTTGTGTTTATGAAGATTGTTGTTGGTCGTGGGGTCGGCTTAGACATGTTTAAGCCTTTGCGTGACGCGGCTGGGAGGTTTCTAAAAGGCCCCTCCCCGCGGGAAGGAGTGGAATTCGAGGCTACATCCGATTTAGTATCGGAGATTTTGCAGTAGGTGCAGGTGACACGGGCGGTTCTCCATCCATCACCTTCTCAGGGCTCCGACAACAAAAGCCATTTCAAATGATGATCTTTCATACATGCGGCAATTGTTTTTAAAGGAGCAAAGCAAAATACTGAAAAGGAAAATAAGCCCAAAGGCCACGTTCTCCCTCTCGGCATATTTTACATAATATTGGCTAAGCTGCCACTATTCGGCCTAGAATACAGAATACTCGTACATAAAAGTAATTACGATGCTTGTCATTGTAAGGAGGCCAAAGATCATTCCTTTTTGCATCCTTTGGGGAAGGCCTACGTCCAACAATGAATTCTATATCATTCAGAGATGATGATGATAACGATACCAAAAAAACTGCCTTCCTCTAAATTCTAAAGTTGGTTCAGCTATAAAATTAACCGCTTCAAAAATAATGTAAGGAGACGCAATGCCTCGGATATCACGGATGGCAAATTGTGGGTCTGTTAATAAAGAAGTTGTTTGAAGCTTCATTCAATCTCAGAATGATTGAAGCGGAAAAGGTATGCTAGGATCGTAGCAAGTAGAAATCCGTGGTCTCTGCCGACCTCTCCGAGAAATAGGGGTGACTTTTTGCCAGTGTGGTCTATCGTTTACTTAGAGAGGCATAATAATTATAATCAGAAGTTTTCTTAAGTAGAAGAGTCTTTATCGCGTTTAACTTCTTCATTACTTTCCCGACGTTCCGTCAGTTTTCAACAGCCGTGGCTACTGGTTGAACTGGCTAGCTCGGGATGTTGTTGATAATTTAACTTCTACACATAGCATAATATTGAGGATACCTCAAAAGCCACAGATCAAATGTGACCGGATTGCGATCGTGACAGTAGTGGACGGAGCCTCCACCGCAGCCGACCCTCCCTGATTGGACAGCACTGTAGGTAAGCAACATAATTACGACTCAGATTAGATTACACTGGCAGGTCAATGGAGATAGGTAACACTATCCAGTTATCTGAGAATCTACTTACAAATCTATGTTCGTGTGTTCAACCCTAGGGTTCAAGTGAAGGGCTCACTTGGGGGTGATGGTTCTATAACAAAATGTTTGACGAGTCAAGGATTGTTACGCTTACCATTAAGTAAATCTTAATATTAGTAATGTGTATCATCTTTGCCAATAAATAATTCTAATTATATTTCTTCTAATTCTATACTTGAACGCCTGTCATTGGCCCTGTCTCCAAATAGTTACAATTAAGTAGTCTTAAACAATATTGCTCATAAAAAGTTAATTGAATTTAATTTACTCATAATAATACTCGTAAATAAATGAGTAAGAATTTCGCAGTACAGTTGGTTTTTCAAATAAGTAAAAGAAAACTAAATAAGAGTTTTCACAGTAAGTCGCAGTAAGAGCATTCAATGATTAAATGAATGAAAATACTTATGATATAAACAAAATAAACAATATCACGGTCTTATCGCTTGCAAGCGATATCTTCCAGAATTGACGCTGTCCGTTTTGAAGAATTAAGTTTTCATGTCAAGTATGTACGTTTATACTTTCATAGTTATAGGGTATAGGTAATTTATTTATGTACTACCGAGAATGCCAACACAATAACGGACGGTTAAGTCCAAATAAAGCTTTTTGACACATGTCATGTTTTCATAGGAATCTGTTATCATAATCAATGATTAGTCTTTACCCTCCGTTTATTTTGTTGGTGAACTCAAGCTTAACCCAATATTTATATTATTGAAATCCAACAACTGTTTACACGCTGTCCAAATATATCGACTACCATTGTCTCGCCTACACTCAATATTGCACCTTGTCTAATATATTATTTTATTTCATAGTTATTCTTTGAGGACCATTTATTTGAGTGATGACCTCTGCGGTGCAGCGGACGAAGGTCTGCCTGAGACGCGAAAATGTTGGAATACGTTTATATAAGTCTTGCTTCTACTCACGGCTTCGCCCGTATTGTACCCGGATAAAAAGTAGCCTATGTGTTATTCTGATGTATAAGCTATATTAATGTAAAGTTTCATCAAAATCCGTTCAGTAGTTTTTTCGTGAAAGAGTAACAAACATCCATCCTCACAAACTTTCGCGTTTATAATAGTAGTAGAATAGATAAATAGAAAATGATTTATTGTGCAACTAAAAAGTACTGTACACACGCGAACTTAATAATATCTAGCATTATCTTCCAGATAACCAGTATTATGGAAAACAGTCTTGAAGTAGTGCATGAATAACAAGGAAAAATATAAATTTTATGCCAGAGCTAGCTTTACGCAAGCTTTCACATGTTTTTTTTTATACAACTAAATTGGCAAACAAGGTTGTGGCCAGCGTGTTCCGTATCTTATGGACACTAGAGGTACTACTCGCGTTTACCGATCAAAGTCAAGTCAAAGTCAAGTCAAAATTTATTTATTCAATAAAATCACAAGGACCACTTTGAAACGTCGGTTTTTATCTAGGTGCCTGTTCCTCCGCGACCAAGCCAGGAAAGAAAGGCAAGAAAACAAGGCTGGTTATTCTTTTTAATGATCCTTTTACAAAACAATAGGTTCGAGTTGGAGCATTTTCAATCCCAAGAGTTTTTGTCATCTAAATAATCAGATATTTTATAGTATGCCTTTTTATAAAGCTTTTGTTTAATTACGTTTTTAAATTTGTTAATTGATAATTTTTGTATATCTCTTGGGAGTTTGTTATAAAAGCGTACACCGTGCCCTTTAAACGATTTACCAACTTTATGGAGTCTACAAGTGGCAACAGCGAGTTTATCTTTATTTCTAGTATTAACATTGTGATTATCGCTTTTTTTCTTAAACAAATTAATATTTTTGTGAACATACATCAGATTTTCATAAATGTATTGACAAGAGAATGTCATTATATTTATTTCTTTAAACTTTTCGCGAAGTGATTCTCTGGGGCCCATATTATAAATTGCTCGAACAGCCCTCTTCTGCAGCACAAAAATGGTATTGATATCAGCAGCACTCCCCCACAGCAGTATACCGTACGACATAATGCTGTGGAAGTAGCTGAAATAAACTAGTCTAACTGTCCTGATCCAGAAATATAACGGGTGAAAAGTCCCATGTGCTTGTTACTTCACCGATACCCATACCCCGGAACACAGCACATTAAACCGGAACACAGCAGCAAATGTAAGGAATTTATAGATAAAACAAACTTCCTAGAATACTTTCAGTGTAGTTGGTCTCACGTTGACACTAAGCGGGGAAACCAGCGTGACCCCACGGATTGTTCAAATTGGAAAGTTCCCGGGAAAACTCCGGGAACGTTGTTAAAACTTTGACGAGCCATCCGCCGCTGCATCAGCTGATAACAATTGTCTTAGATTTATAGAGAGGAGTTCGCAAGTTGAATAGAATAATTTGTACTCGTAAAGTGACGAAGTGACATTTTCGTATTGAAATATGTTAGTTTATATAGAGACTAGCTGCGCCCCACGATTTTACCCGCGTAGGTTTCGATTTTATACTCGTGATAACTTCGAAATTAAATGTTTGATTCGAATGAATTAAAAAGTATTTTACTGATACATAAATACCCTTGATGATAAAAGTATTTATTTGAATAACAATTAATACCTACGATACGAATGTAACCTACTTTTGTTTCTACCCGCGATTTAATTACATTTTAGAACACAAAAGTTACTAATGTGACTTAACTATCATAGTTAGATATATATACCCTCGAGGACTTTTTTGTAGGGAATAATGAGTACTTTAATCATGTAGTACGTCATTTTTATGTATAATTCTTAGCGCACGCCAAATAATGAATTTTATAGACAACATTTTGCTACTTTGAGTTACATTATTGTAATTTTCTTAAAGATCTCTATTTTTATTGAAAATAAATTATAGCCTATGTTCGTGATAATTTAGCTTTCTATTAGTAAAAAATCGATCCAGTAGTTTCGGAGCCTATTCGATACAAACAAACAAACAAAAAATCTTTCCTCTTTATAATATTAGTATAGAAGTATAGATCAAAAATACGAAGGCCTGTGTGCGGCTATGCGCTTGCAACCTGTCACGTGAAATGCTAACTTCTAGCAAAACGCGGGCATGTACCAAATATAATGTTTGTGCCTTTGACTACCTCTACTTGGTATCCTCAAAGATTTACGCATTGAGTATGTATCTGAGGATATCCATCATTGGAGCATCCAGGAATACATTAGTGTACGTGTTTGTTTATTTTAATATGGCAGACTCAATTACTACGGATCCGTTTCAGTTCAGTTATTTATTCTCACAAGTTTTTAATATTGGTACCGACCTGCGATATTAGCTTGACCATCTAGCTGGCTGACTGGCTGGCTGGCTGGCTGGCTTACTGGCTTGGCTGACTGGGGATCAACAACAACCATAGTTTCAAACTACTTTTGTGAGTTCGTCATTGCTGCGTCTTGGTTTTGTTGGTGAACAGTAAGATGAGTTTAGATGGTGGCCAATTTGGCTTTCAATGTTCGTGCACACAGAATGCAAGTCAGAGCACCATTCACATATGTAATTATATTGTATGTTCGGGCGGTTTGCGTTTGAGATAACCGAAATTTTTATCTAGTATTAGTTACTTATTGTTTTTTTTAGCTTATTTGTAAATACACAGTGAACTCATTTCATTGTATTTACAATGGTAAATACAATTAAATAAGCACAAAGCAGCAAATTCTTTCAGATAAGTATTTTTTATAATTCATAACTACAAAAAAATATAGTAGTGCACGGCGCGACGCGGAAGGAGAAAGTCGCAACCACTCACCCCGATGAAGACTCTCGGAATGAGTCGAAACTTAGTCGGTGCCTTCACCGATAGTGCAGTACGTGAAAATTCCCGTTTTTACAATATGAATTCCTAGATAGTCTCCAATGATATTCATTTGAATAGTACAGAGCTGGCGAGATGTAAAAATTACGCATAATTTTATATAAAAGGCAGATTTACGCACTCGTTTATCGTATAAAGCATAAATCGAAGAGGCACTTGTCGGGAATCATTACATTAAGAGCAAATTGATGTAAACAAGTGATTTTTCATCGCTTATAATTTTATTTGAATATTTCAGAAATATTTCTTTCTTCTGGATACTTGTTCAGAAAAAAAGAAGCTGATTTTGTAAGAAACAGTTTTCACACTGCATAATTTTAGCCCCTAACTAAGCAGAACTTGTAATAAGTGAACTACATGACTGAATACTACTTATTTATTTTTTTACGTAAATACATATAACATATTATAAATAGTAAAAACACCAGACCCGAGAGAAATATTTGCAGGCCATACAAACATTTGTCCCGCGGCGGGAAACGAACTCGCAAACTTTTGCGTCTCGCCACTGCGCCACAGAGGTCGTCATAAGAAGGTGAAAGAATCCAGTGTATACAATGGTAGGTATATGATTTCAATAACAAAAATAACAAATATAAATTAGAAAAAATAAACAACAAACCTTCTTACAACTGACTACATAAGCTCTGCTTAGTTTGGGGCTAGATTATGTGTGAAAATGTGTCAACATTTAAAAAAGAAAAATATAACCTGCTGAAATACCTTGGACCTTCACCACCAATCAGTAAACCTTGTGGAAATTCCTTATCTGCATGATACGATATGGCTACATATATAATTTGCAACTCGACTTCACCTAATTACAAGCACTCTGCACTCTGACTGACATTTTCCTTAGCAAGCGGCATGTTTTGTATTGTTTACCAACCCACTCCCTGATATTTTGTTAATTAATAACTAATTTTATTTTACGAATACATCCGTACTAAAAACAACGCCAAAACAACTTTCGAAAACATAATGACACGATGTAAAATTAATTTACATTCTAATTAAAAGTAACAATGGACCAAAATTGGCATTATTTCTCAAAATTTTCAATTTGGTTGGCACAAAAGTGGCAATTCGCAGGGAGTTAACTCTAAGAGTTTCTATAATGATTATAATTCAGAACACGTGCCTTTTTGGGCTCTTATTACGCATTCGGAGTTCTCTCGGAAATTATGAACTCTATACCGACCAACTTAGACTGTGTTTCGCTCAATTAGGAACTCTATTTTGCACAATCGTAAATATTTTTGACACTTTGTTCCATGGTTAAAATGTTACGTGGGCTAGTTAAAAGTAAAAATAAACAGTATATTTTCGTTAGAATTTTTTCTCCACATCACTTTCTTCAAGGACTTATTTTTTTCTAAAACTCATCTCACTTCTCTAAAAAAGAAACGTATCTCAATAAAACAGTGGTGTAATCCGGTAACGGTGCATCTAGCGAGCCAATCTCAAATTATCGTATCGACCGCCCGCCACGCTTCCATCCATTAATCAACTGATAGGATGTAGCCAGGCAATGTAGGTCGTCCATTACTTTATTGTCTGCCAGGTGCAATGCTCGCGAGACGCGGGTTAAAATGTACTATACATTTATCAATGTTTTAACGTACCTAATGGTATTGGCGCATTACGTAATTTTGGTTACTTTGATAATAAACCTTGATGCAAAGAGAATTTTATACAAAAAATATCTTGGGTGTAAACAATTTTTTTTTTAATTCTATCTCACTATCTATTCATATAGATATTGAAATAGAATTTTAAAAAATATCTAATCAGTGAAAGTTATTTGTATCTTTTTTTATGCCACCAATGTGGAAAACAAGCATAAGGCCCATCTGTTGGTAAGCGGTTACAGTACATATCTCAATTCTATTGCTTCGTAAATATTTTTATTTCCTAAAATAACGTTTTCAATTTTGAAAACATACAAATAAAATGTTATGAATTAAAAAACTAAATAAAACAAACATTGCCGTTTGCTGACAATGCCTACGGCAATGTTCAGCGCCGATGTTTTTAGCGCTTGTTTGTATTCCTTGTATCAAACTGTGTCCAATACTAGTTCAATAAACTTTCACCATTCAAACATCATAAATCGAAGTGCGTTTTGTTGCAAAAATAGACCAATAGAAAGTTTCATAAAAAGAAGAAGATTTTATAGAAAGTTTGATGAAAGTTATCATAATGCAGACGAAGAGTAGACGGTAGAACTCATCGATGAGTGACGATTCACAAGATTTGAGTTAATTTTGATCAACTTATGGTTCTAATATTTTTTGTATCTACGCTTTCCTTCTGCTAGGAGAAGGTCACCCTCTTTTAATCTTCCCGATCTTATGCTCTACCCATGCGCTGTTAATAAAGGTGACGTCGGTATACTTCCTATGGCTATATTTGTCTACTTTACAGGTCCCATGCGAATAACGTGGCCACTGCAATTTCACATATAAAGAATATTATTGTTTGAGCCTACGGTATTTCCTACTCGTGAGGAGGCAGCCAGGGACGTCTTCAATGAATGGATTTATATTTTTTTTTAGTTACAAAAATATATTACTATTTTTAATTTTTATACTGCCGTGCTAGAGGTGGCCAACTGTAGGACTAATCTGCTTAAGTTTGCCCCCATGTCACTCGCTATCTATCTGCTCAATATCTTGTCTGCGAACAGCGTAGATATTTTTTACGATAAACTGCCGAAACTCCAACAATTAGCACAGGTAGTTTTAGAAACTATAGATTAGTCTACAAATCTTATATATTATATTCTATACTATATACTTACATATTTCATCGATTTAGGCTTAAAAAAAAAACCTGTAATGATGTCATAATGTATTCTGAATAAATAAATAAATAATATATATTTTTTTCTTGGTCGAATTGAGTGAGTGCAAGAATAAATCAATAAATGAACGAATGTATGGACGAGTGAACCTTATTTTTGTTGCGTTGACACCAGTTTTCGCTAGATGGCGCGAATATCTAACTCTTTAACTATTATTTAAAAAAGACGAAGTATATCAGGTATTCGTTCTAAATGCTATTATGTGGATATTTGAATGTTTTCACCTATTAATATCAACTTAATTTGTGAAGGTGATTCAAGCCCTAACCGTAACAAAGACATAAATAACTTTCCTGTATCTTATAAGGCTCTACTGAGGTCTTTAACCCCTCTGTTATCATCTGGCTTGAATATGTCTAAGAATACGTCATGAGCTTTTTTTTATTCGGGTACCAAGGGTTAAAGCCAGGGAAAAAGTTGTAGGTATGCCATACTCTTAAGTATAAAATTTGGTCACCACGCGGTGCAGCGAAAAAGTCATTTTGAACGAGTTACTATAAATTTCAAAGTTTTCACATAGATTTTTTTATCAGAGCTACGCCTGGAATCCATTTTGGCATGAATGTACTCTCGCTGGCAAGGAGCCAGGCTGTCTTCAAGGTGTTCTGCTGTGGTACAAGTAATGCCCTTAAGATTTCTGAACTTTATTTCATTCGTTTTGTGATTTTTGTGAAGAATTATGTCTATTGAAGATACGCTTTGGACTAACAGGCCCTGCTTTTTGTGTAACACAACACATTCAATTGACTCAAATACATCTAGCTACCTAGATGCCCCGTCGGGATCAACTATATTATATAAAACTATATTATTTATTATTAATTATTCATTATTATTTAATATTGTACTCATATACAGATAATACAGACAACCTTATATAAAGGACATGCACAAAGGCGAGCTTAACCCTAATAAGGATTTTTTCCCAGCAAACCGTTGAGGTTAGGGACAGCTGCTAAATAGCAACCATCCATTGCATTTGAACCATCAACAGATATCGCCGGCCTGTGTTACCTAGCAACTAGTACACAGAGAGAGTTTTAAAATATCCTCTAGATAACGCGACTGGACTAATAACTCACGATCCACGTAATTTGTTCTGCTAGTGGAAATATGTACAGCTCCATCTTTAGGTATTTTGATCGTGACTGTACTGATTAAGAATTTATATAATGGCACAAAATCAAAATGTATGGAGTGCATGAAGTGATACAGCCCGTGATTATCCACCATCTGTAAGCGCTCTGTAAACATGTCACGCGTACACATTCATTTATACGATAACCCATTGTCCTAATTAACCTGTCAAATGATTTTTCAACCGAAACTAATCTCCCCTTTTTCTTATCTCATTACTTGACCCACGCACCAAAAAACGTAGCTCACGACACATCCCGTAAAATATATCTATTTTGGAAACAGTTACACAAAATGTTTTTCGCCAGTTTTACAAAGCCTGGACGGTGTACTTTTTTTAAACATGGTGGAATTTGTGTTTACAAATCGGTATAGAATTCTGTCATTGACTTTATTAAATTCGTTGACTAATATGATCTCTATGAATTGATCCACCTTGTTCAATTGGCACTACACTATATCTGAATGAAGGATCATCAAAAATCACCAAGCAGAGTGTGTTGCCTGATTCTTCTAGATTTGGGAGATTTGGATCCTTGTGATTTAAATGATTAAAAATCTGTTAATTTGACTTAGAAAAAGCAGTCAATGCTGCCTTCTCCTAATTCTTAGCCTTCGCTAAGAAATCTCTTTCTAGGGACAGTATCATTTTAGAGTAGCTTTTTATGCGATGCGGTGGAAAATAAACAGCTAAAATGTATATTCAAAAGGGGTCTTTTAGAAATTTAAACAGACAGCATATCCATAACAAATCCCGGGACAATAGTCCCATTCCGGCCTAAGAAAGCGAAGATAATAAAATAGGTCTTTGTCCTACGAGGGTCGAATCTTCCAAACTAATTTACATACTTTCTCCACTTGAAGTTTTTCATTATCTTTTAATTACAGACTGAAACATCTTGGGAGACTCTATTCAGTCCTCAGGGCGATTGGATAAAGACTCGGGTAACTGAGAAAGTTGGAGTTTTACCCACTTGTTAGATGTTCCGTACGTTATTTGGGGCGCTTTTAGACTTTTTCATTTATAAAGTGTCTTTTGTTGCTGAGTTTTTTGTACGGGAAATAAACTTTTGCTTTCACGGATTTGTGTGCTGTGGCAGCAGTTTTGTAGTCATTAGTGTATTATTTTTATCCGACTGTGTGAATGTCAAACAAGAGGTAAAAAATTGTAATCACTTACGGCAATCTACGGGATAAAGTAAGCTATGGGTCGAAGAGTGACGACCTCGATGGCATGGCGAGTACCCAGCTATGACACAAAAAAATGGTTTCATGTTCTACATATTTTTTTTTTGAAAAATTAAATAGATAATTACTGATAAGTGTAATAAATAAGTTTAGTGTAAATAACAATCGTAGTTACAGATACCTACAACTCAGGGAATTCTAGTTGGGGATCCGGAATATGTATGCGTCTGTTGGATATTTTATTTATACTTATTTATCTTACCAATATTTTAAATGTGATAGTATGGATGTTTGTTGCTAATAATAATCCGCTGCCGTGTTTGTAACTTGTATCACGTGGACAGAAGCTAATAACTTATCCTTGTACTCGGGAATTGGCATTTCTGGCAACAACTTTGGTATTTTAATTTTCCTATCGCAAACGGAATTAAATAATTGAGTACAGTACCCTAAAATATCAGCTACATTATAATGTAATTTTGTTAATTTTATTTGAAATATATTTCATCCTATTTTTTTCACCTTGTTTGTGGTACCCTGAATTACGTTTATTGGTACAATGTAAATATCAATTTACTATGTGTTGGCACCTTTCGGAAAATATAAAATACGGGGGCAAAGGGATTTATTAAGGTGAGGCGTAATTCTGACCCTTATTTATGGCTTGGCTACATTAGGCGTGACACGCGCTTTGATTTGTGTGGGTAATAATTTTTTTGTAACACTTTTCGGATTTTTCCAGATCTTTCTTCTTTACCAAGATTTATATAATATAATGATAGATCAAAGTTACAAAAATATGTTTTATTTTGTTATTTTTTTTCTTGTATTTTGAAATCAATTTCTATACGATTTCCATGATAGAGATCCTCAGATCCACGCTCAGTTTGCGGACCTGTGAGAATAACAATTAGGGGATAGAGACACATCTAAACATTTTATTTGGCACATGTCTGCGATCTGCATAGTAGTTAGCATTCCACGTAGCAGATTCCAAGACCACCGCCTTTTATTGGAACACTAACTGATGCCACATGCTTTCGAATATTAGGATACTATTAGCTAGCAAAATTATTGGTCTATTTAAATCATACGAGTTATAGTCCTGTTCACTTAATTTAAGTAAGCATAATTTGTGAGTTTGAATGTTTCCCGATATTTCAGCACAGTTGCATGTACCATGATCACGGGAGGAACTGAAGTCTTTGCGGGTTTTGAATGTTAGAGGCAGACAAATCGATCTACCCTCTTTCTCACTCTTTTATTGCGAAAAATACCACTACCACCGGTTCCACTGTCACATTCGAGTACATCTCGGCTCCGACACACAACACTAACAATATCCTGATGCACAACTGGTATCTTTTTTCGATTTTTGCACAATCTCACCACAGGATTCCAGACTCCAGATAATTGAAAACCATCTTCTCTATTGAAATTCCTGTGTTTGGTAATCTCAATTGCCTCCTGAACCAATCTTGGTATGTAGTGGCTTTCTACATTGAAACTCACAAATCATGGTAAATACCCCGTTTTTTAGTAAAAATTAAGTAAGAATATTTACGCTTTTACATGTTTCACCTATGACAATTCATGTATACTATTCTAATCAATCACTTGTTTTAGAAAATCATCACCCAAAGCATCAGAAGGTATCAATCAAAATACATATAACTTCTCTCTCGACTATATAAAGTTAAATCTCATAAAAGCTTCACCATCCAAAGCTTGTGGGAAAAGAAATCGCTTCTAAACAATACTACAACATTGTATTTTTTTTTTTATTAAATTGTATTTATTTTTCTTAAATACAATAATTTTCATTCACTCATTCATTCATCAAAACACGTATAACTTCTCTCTTAACCATATGAAGTGAGTATGTACGAGAAACATCAGCTAACCCTTGTCGGCAGCAATCCATTCCGCAGTCTTCCTAATCAACAACGTGGCAGTGCCGTCCAGTCCATTTGTCACTCCTCACCACACGATTCCGAACCTTGAAGCCCAAGAACAGCGGCAAAAATAGCTTGAACCTCGTGCACTGGGATTTTGAACCGTAGCTGCAAGCTCAAACTCCGTTGCATCTACCGGTGTAAAGTGCTGAATAGAACAACAGAGCGTATCTATTTTCGACGTTAATAGATAAGGTATAAAGCTTAAAGTAGGTTGTTGGTACACAAAGTGCTGAAATGCTGTTGTATAGAGGTGGCAACAGTGGGCCTACCGCACATTCGTTTGATTGGAGAGACGGATCGCAGTGTACGTTGGGATTATTTTTCAGCGAGGTTTTAGATGAAAGAAATAACAAGCTGGTGAATTTGTGTGTTGGCAATAACTGGGTGACCGAATGAAAAATGCGAGCGTAAAAACTGGATGGCAGATAAATTTATCTCTGAAAATATGAAGAATTAAACTTAATTTAATGTACATAAAGGCGTCGTTTATGCCTTGCAATAAATGCAAAAATAAACAAACAACAAACACGTTCATGACTGTAATAATAATAATAATAATTATTATTATTATTTCAGACCAATAAATAAATAAAATAAATAAATAATGTAAAAACGGGAATTTTCACGTACTGCACTATTGGTGAACGCACCGACTAAGTTTCGACTAAGGTTCGCGACGCAGAGGGAGAAAGTCGCGATCACTCACCCTAATGAAGACTCTCGGAATGAGTCGAAACTTAGTCGGTGCATTCACCGATAGTGCAGTACGTGAAAATTTCCGTTTTTACTATATGAATAGTCAAGTTCACGATAGTTTTTGCAATGATCCATAATTTGTTAGTATACAAAAACAAGGAAATACTCAGATAAAGAATACAAGCTAGTGTTCCAATAAGCGAAGATGGGCTTGCAACATATCGCTTGGAATACTAATTACTTTCAAAACGTGGGCCGGAGCCAAATTTAATGTTTGGATGCGCCACTGACTACCTCCTACTCGGTGGTCTCAAAGATCTACGCACTGAGTACATATCTGCGCATATCTATCATTGGGAATAGAGCGTCTTTTTTACGTGAATGTATTCCCGTTTCAAATACTTAATGGGCAGCTAAAACGGCTTAAAATGAAAAGCATTCGATCGAATCTAATGACGAATTAGCTGAGGCAGAATACTCACATTCTTAGGGTTACATAACTAAAAAACGGAACCCTTACAGGATCACTTCGTTATCCGTCCGTCGCTTTATCAGTCTGTCAGTTTGACAAGACCCTTTTTCTTAGGAACGCGTGGAAGTATCAAGTTGAAATTAATATCAAATACGTATCTACGGTCCCTTGGAGCTTAAAAAAATCAAGCTTCCAAGTCAACGCAATAAAAAAATAAGGCTATTTATGCGACATATTTTTATAATAGCAAAATAAATCAAAACCTATAGGGTACGTCCCGTTGACCTAGAATCATGAAATTTGGCAAGAAGCAAGGTCTCACAGTAAAAGTAAAAGAAACAGTCCGAAAATAGATAATTTCTTGCTATATCATATAATTTTTTTTCTTATTATAAACTTGCACTTGTAGTTGGATAATTGCCCGAGACGTATTTCGATTTATGGGCAAACTTTTCGGTGATTTTTCATAAGTTTGTCTTTCAATACGACTTATATTTTCGTTAGAACAATGTCTGGTGCTTTACAAGTACGGAAGCAAACAAATTAACGGCCCACCTGATAGGCCACCATTTTAAGCGCTGTTAATCCCTTTTATTAACGTGTTATAAATTTCCATTTCTAATTTTTTTAATTTATATTGTGTTTATTGTGGTAGGAAATAAATGTCTATGTCTATGATAGCAAGCGGTTACCTATGGATGCTTGCTTGCAATACCAGAGGTATCACTCACATATTGACTCCCTGAGATATCAAGATGAAAGATGAATGAATGAATGAAAACACTTTATTGTACACCATAAGAAAATAAAAATAACAAAATTAAAAAAACAAAACTCAAAGTACAATGGGCGATCTTATCGCTTAGAAGCGATCTCTTCCAGACAACCTTTGGGTGGAGAGGACTTAATGAGATTGTAATAATGGCTGGGGGTGTACTAATGTAAAGCATTAGTAAGTGTGCAAGTAGTTTTTAATGATACTAACAAAGGTAATAAATAAAATACATAAAGTACCTAGTATAAATAAATATACAATTACATATATACATACAACATAAATAAATACTTTATAAAATTAAATCCATACATCATATAAGTACATAAAAAAGCAAAAGTTTAAAATGGGGAAAAAATCATTATATTTTTATATTTAATTAGTACCTACTGTGACATACCTGACAGATAATAGTTTTTTATACGAGCTTTAAATATAGCTAGGGATGAGGATTTTTTTATTGAGGAAGGTAATGCATTCCAATGCCACACTGCTTGGACCGTAAACGATGAAAGATCTCATATGTCTGTAATTTTACCAACAACCATACTCTTTTGACCAGAACACAGCATTGAGAACATTACTGCTTGGCGGCTGAAGTAAGCATGTTGGTAGCACTTTCCAGGACGAGCCCTTTCACAGAAGCTCTACTACTCTTTACTACACTATCAATATTATTACAATATCATGACTCGACTAACTAATCCCACTCATGACAAGGGCTTAGCAGATGGTTATCGGCAGATTAAATTTCAGGAATTATCGGCGATTATGCGATTTGCTAATTGCTTGATAATTAAATGTAGATCTGTTCGCCGCTGAGCTGATGTTGCTATAGAATGGGATGGTATTGATTTTAGTTCACGATGATCTTATGAAATTATGTACAATATGTAAGTATTTACAAAAAAATGTATATAAGTATATTATACAAAGAAAACAGCCAGACCCGAGACAAACATTTGCAGATCTTACAAACATCTGTCCCGCGGCGGGAATCGAGCCCGCAACCTTCCGCGTTTTAGGCGGGCCTTCGCCCACCGCTCCAGAGAGTTTGTGATATGCATAGTTGGTTAAGATAGGTGTTAGATTACCTCCGGACGCGGCGAGCAGGCCGTGGTCGCGTAGCAGCGCCAGCAGCAGCAGCAGAGACAGCAGCGGGCGGCGCCGCATGCCGCGCGACACCGCTGCGCCCGCGCCGCCTCGCCGCTCGCCCTCGCCCTCGCCCTCACCTACAAAACACAAATGTACATTATAACTTGGTAGTCGCGATCCGATTATACGATAGTTTTCCTTTCTCGCTGACGCAAATTTGTCAATGCAAACTTGGCAGCAGGCATGTGCTATACAACTTATGTCATTTCCATACAATTCAATATTTCCGCGCGCAGGCGTCAACGCCGATGTTCTGGCCAGGGGGTCCTAGACAAATACCACTTCATGTAGGCGCTAACGCCTGCAGAATTATTGATTGTATAGAAATGACATTAGCTATTGAAGTATCACGTGACTACTGTCAAGTTCTTCCTTGACAAATTTGCGCTAGCGTGAAAGGAAGTTAATCGTGAGGTATTTGACTAGGCCCCCTGGGCATCTGCCCAGGCTCGTTATACAACAACCACTTTCTGTTGCCATTATACTTTCACATAACCCCATCACACCCTCAATGTGATAGAGTATATAGAAGATGCAGAGTTTCCCCTAATAAATCGAAAATAAGATACTCTACAGGACTAAATATATATAGGTACAAGTGCCCGACTGCGGGCTCTTAGGTCAACATATTAGCATTGCCTATAGTGTGGCAAGGCACCCAGCTATTTCAAAATGCTTCCGTCTGCTAGTTATCGACTGAGCCGTCCTGACCCGCACCCTATCCTTTCCGCACCCCCGTGCATTTTTCCAAAGTAACAATAAGTTTAGAGATAAGCGGTATCGCTACTAGAAAAATATGTCATACATGTATATACATATTGTATATACAATATGTATATAAATACAGATGAAACCGCTGGGCTGTCTGAAAACGATTGCAAACGATCTATAGATTGGTCAACTGATCCATATCAGACTCATCCAGATACTTATGGATAACAGGTAAAGTAAGACTCGCATTTGCTCAACCTTTTTCGGTCTACTTTGCAAAATTAGTCACCACAAAAATATAAAATTAAATGGGATAATTTACAGCTTCGGCCCACCCTGAAAGTCTATTTTAAAACATTGGTGAATGAATTTTTTAATTCAAATAAGTAATTATGGAGATTCAAACTAACAAACTTTACCTCTCTATAATATTAGTGTAGATTTTACATACAGAGAATATAGACAAAAACTTACATAAGACAAAGGCGAGTTGAACCCTACAAGATTTTTATTCCAGCAAACCTATGAGGTTATGGAATGCTGAATTTGATATTCAGTCTACATAAACAATTCGTTCCCCGTTGTCCTTTTGTTTGTGTTATCACCTCATCCCAGATAACATTCGATTATGGCTGAAGAGACGATTGCAGATATACATTAAAAAAAAAAAGAAAAAAAAAAAAAGGACAGGTCAAAAGTAGGTACAAATGCCATAATAGTACTATGGCAGTGACGACAGTGAATGGAACATAACGAATTAAATATTCCGGGACTGCATATCCCTCTGCAAAACATTCATGACTGTTAGTATAAATTGCAAAAAATATTTGCACCAAACGCAACTCTATAAAACTGTGCCAGTATATTCAACCGAAGCTATAAAAAAACAACTCCCAAATCTCGCATTTATTAGGCTTGGAACAGACAGTGCACGAATCAATCTGACAGCATCCAATAACGTCCGTGCGATTCGTGCCTTGCCTTTGTAATTCAATTGTTGCTTTATAGGCCCCGCGTGTACAACTGCCTTTACGCACAGAATAAATGACAGTACAGATTTACAAACTTTTACACTGTCACGCTTTATTATTTGTTGATCGATAACCGATTCTACGCAAGCTGCTTCAGCTGGTCACTGACCTAAAGCCGTGCTCAAAAACCATGGGCACGATGAATAAAATTAAGACTAAAACTCAATGATTTGATTACTTTTTACCGTCGATGCGAGTAAGTTCGAATATAAGAGGTTGTTAGATGTTCGAATGTAAGGCATTTTTGACAACTAGATGATTGGTGAAGGTATACAATAGCCGCCATTTTGAATCTAAGCACAGACAAACTGAAAGGTTAATTCTACACTGAAATCAGAATCCAGTGACAGAGGCTTTTACGTAAAGCATTCAGAGGATTTACCAGCAGAATGTTTGTTCTAGTATTTGGAAACTTTGCGCGTAGGACGTACAGTGAAAGGTCAAGTTTCATTTGTAGATGTTATGAAGGCCAGATAATAAAATGTGAAGGACACAGTAAAAAAACGCTTATTCAGAAACGGGTTCAAAGGTCAATTGCAGAGTTCGGCGGCAAAGGATCAAGAACGGCGAGACGGCCGACGATGGCGGTCGTTCCTTTTCAGTGCACAGATAATAAATAGCGTAGACGTACTCCTATACATTTTCAGACATGAGTCGAACAATATTGTGGTTATTGTTTTAGATTCAATAATTTTCCTCTATTTCTAGTTATCGGCTTATGTATACCTATTATATTTTCAGTGGTTATGCCATATAAACGTTTATTCCATTCTACTCCCTAAAACAGGAGTTTTATAAGTGCAGATCAATTCAATCAAAAAATCTGCTTCGGTTATAAATGGTAACAAACAAATGAACACGCAAACAAATGACCTCTTTCGTCAAATTCGTACACGGAATACATCCTTCGCAGATAAAAATATATTTTTCATAATATTTAAAACCCCTAACGTGTATTTTCATATTGATTGCATCGCCTCCTAGTGACATGTGGCGATAAAACCTGTTTAAGGACCATCCTTTAAGATACACAAATTTATTTTTAAAGTCCACATCACACACAGTTCATCAAACTTGTGTTAAAACTCGGAAATGTGAGCGCCGATGAACGGTCGGTGGCGGACCAAATCGAATCGACGGCGCGTAAAAAAGATATTCAATGATTTCACACTATCCGGTCTCATAGACATGTACGTCACCAGTGGCGGGTTAAAATTATAATGAGCGAGCTTCCATACATGCTACCAGCCTAATCGATCATGAATAAAGGCTGAGCCAACCGACAAACGCTACATTTCAGTCAGCACATCACAACTTTAATTTGGCTCACAACTTATTTAAGTATTTACTAACTGCGAATAAACTCCAAGCTCATCGCGAAAATTAATCAAAAATTCGTCTAGCCAGACTCAAGATCTAGAAATTCTGGGACATCTATGTGTAAATGCAAGTGAAAGTGCTAACGCTGCCACCGAAAGTCTCACTGGACGAGTTGAGAAAACTATATTATTACCCAACTGCACCAAGAAAAGGAGCGGTTTTAAGTTTATTTTCGTTGCAAGTTTATTTATAGCTCGTTTGAGAGTCGGAGAAATGGAATTGTCAAGTGAAGATTGGTCTTTCCGAAATGATTTGTATATTTTCATTTCTCTCGCTGTTTTGGTTGTTCGTTCGCTTCGATGCTTTTTATCGAATCTCACAATCAATGGCTTTTTTCAGATGCAAGAGGTGCGAGTCTGATTCCGGGTATTTCCATCGTCAAATATTTGTCTAATGTATAATATGTACTAGTAGA
Organism: Perizoma flavofasciatum; assembly: GCA_958496245.1. Lineage (NCBI taxonomy): Eukaryota > Metazoa > Arthropoda > Insecta > Lepidoptera > Geometridae > Perizoma > Perizoma flavofasciatum. The sequence goes on along the minus strand of OY292425.1, from coordinate 901,881 downwards.
TATATACAAAAAATACAGGTGAAACAGCTAGCCAACTAAAGACCTTTGCAAACGATCTATAGATAGCTCAACTGATCCAGATCACTACCAGACGGAAGCGTTCCCAAAATACTTATATGTACTTATGTAATATGTACTTATGTATTTACAAAAAAAAAATGTATATCAGTCACGTCATTCCCATAACACTGCTTAATCTGCGACTAAATGATGCTGTGTGAAAATTTTGAGTTTATTTATTTATCGATCACGGCACCACCTAGTAATAAAACCTATTAAAAAAACGCTTTGCAACCGTTTTAGAAGTAAATGGCAAACAAACAAAGCAAAAATACGCAAAAACGCATATATACGGGATCATCAAAAAAATAACCAAGCAGAGTTTGTTGCCTGAATCTTCTAGGCTTGGTCGTGCGCGAGAGATCGGCGTAAATTCACATTCAAATTTAAAATTCACGTAGTCTTTAAGTTGACGTTTCTATATGATCCTTGTGATTTCAATTAATAAAAACCTATTGACTTTGACTTTGGCTCCTAACATCGCAGTTAATAATAAGATCAGTGCACTGACTTCGAATTTCGCCATTTCTGAAATTCATGCAATTGAATTCAATTTGAAACACAATTATGCGGTCCTATAAAACGATAAAATTATGCAAACCGTACACACAACGTCGGAATAAAAAGCATCGCCATCATGAAATACAAAGCGGTAAAGTTTGCTAATAACACTCCAATCCACTCTTTTATGTCCTTTCCCACCCCTTTGACTTTCGTAAGGAGATAATTACGTATGACTTTATGAATCTAGAAACGACACGAAGACTTGAACTTCGTAAAAGGGAATGCTTTATGACTAGGAACTGAACAGTGGAATAAGTTTGTTATTTTAAAGTGTATACATACTATTATTCCTTGACTTGACTCGCATCTAGAAGTAGAAATAGTCGAGCTCCTTGTGAAAGAGCTCGTCCGGGGAAGTATGTACTACCACCATACTTGTTTCTGCAGTCTAGTAGTAATGCTTGAATTGCTGTGTTTCAGTTTTAAAAGGTGAAATTGTAGGCACATGAGACTTTACACCATTATGTCTCAGGGTCGGCAACGCGTGCTAGTTTGCCATTTTGATCGAATTATTAATAAAATAATTATTTAAATCGGTTCACAATACACATAAACATACACGATCTCTTACCCTGATGAAGACTCTCGGAATAATCTCGGAATAAAATGTAAAACGAAGACACGATTCACCGATAGTGCGATACGTGAAAAATCCCGTTTTTACAATATTAATAATTGAATTCACGATAGTTTTTGGAATAACTCATAAACATACTCCTCCTCATTTGAAGTTGATTGAAAAAATAACTATAATTGGCAACTCTCACTATGAGGACACTGGTTTTCTTCCACACTCTAAAATGATTCGCCAAAAGAAGTGTTACCAAAATACAATAAAAAATTGGGTCAACTACGACGCATTTTTACTCAACGTGCACCAAATACTTTAATCTAAAACTATAAACTTAGGGATAATTTGTTCAACTCGCGCAGGTTGTCAAATAAAATTTTCCTTCTCCACAGGAACTTATTATATGATATTATCAATTTATTTGAAAAGCTTTAAAAGTAGCTTGCCAGGTAGTTCAATGCATTATTTTTCATAACTTATACTGTCCCGCTAGTGGGCAAAGGACTCTCCCTTTTTCACTCCACTTTCCAATGCAAAATCAGGCCACTGTGATATGAATGTGTGCAGAACGATCGTCTCGCCATCTGGCCCTGCCTTCCGCAATGTCTTCGACCATTTTCGGGTGCCCATTGAGTAACGAGTTTTGCCCAACATTCTGGATGCATTCTAGTAACGTGGCTTACCCAGTCCCACTGTAAGCATGCAATCTTTAGGCACATATCAGCCATGTCGGTTTTAAGCGATTCTCGAAGATACGCACTCTGTCGATTCTTTTATGTCCTAAGAGCCCTTTGACACTACATAGCCCTTTGACAGCAAGACTTTTCAGTCAAAGACCAAATGACCACCTTGGACCACAGGATCAATATGGCCAGGATCAATGCATCTTTAATTTAATTCTAAAAACTATTGTGAATTCGATCATTCATACTGTGGTGGTATCCATATTTTTTTGTAGTTTAGTAAATGTAAGCGTTAAGTTAAGCCTTTTAGTGGTAAAGGAACTCTGACACTGGAGTTAGCCACTAGCTTAATCAAATATACAGACGAACCAAAAATAAATGAATTGACTAAGTCCAACTTAAACCCACCGCTCTACGTAACTTTACAACAAAAACCAAACTGACGAATGGCCCATCGATTTGCAACAAAACTTGGTCCGAAGCAGAGCGATAAAACGGCTCTTAAGTGACAAGTGGTCGACACCCAAAGTTTGCGGAGTTGCAAGTCCATAGACACAGCGAAGAAAAAAATGTCTACCTCCTTGTATTTTCTGCTATCCTGGTACATTTTTACGTAATAGTATTGATAATAGCATTGAAATTTATGTGCGTATTATTTATTAACACGTGCTTGAAAATGTTGAAGGAAAATATCTTAAGAAAACCGAAAACCGCCTTCATCATACCATCATTTAAAGTACCAATAAACAGCGATTTTGCTTGAAACCTGTAACGTAGAATGCTAACTACTCGCAAAACGCAGGCATTTGTCAAATATTATGTTCGGACATGCCTCTGACTACTCCCTACTTGGTATACCCAAAGATTTACTCACTGAGTTTGTATCCCAGCTGTATTACCCATGATCATAGAGTCTCAAGAGACGCAATGTTTAATAATTTGCTAGGAAACAATTCTGTCAACTGTCGTGCGAGTCCCGCCACGTGCGCTGTGCTCTGATTGGTCAAAACTGTAGTTTCAACCAATAAAAGCACAGCAGGCAACATGACGCAATGACAATGACAATGTCCGTGTTTGCCAACATCAGTCCTAAAAGACAGATGTTTTGACAGAACAGTGTCGTTTATGAGCGTGTATTTTTTTGCTAATTCTATAGAAACGAGAAAACATGTGTTATTAATACAATATAAGAAATTATTTTAAACTAGATTTTTAAATAATTCTCCTGTTCAAGAACATTCCCCATTTTGTGGTCCAGCTAAGCCCACGAGACGGGGTTATTAGAGACCTCTTCAGCAGATATTGCAGTAATCCTGGATATAGCAGCGCGATACTTTGCTTCCCTGATAATTTCAGGCGCTGAATATTGGACGCTTTTTTGTGGTAGATTTAAGGTTATGGGGTCAGTTTGAATTAAAAAATCTACTCAAATTATAAGGGATAAATAATAATAAAAATAAATAATGCTGGACATTTTTCACACAACATCATTTAGCCCCAAACTAAGCAGAGCTTGTATTATGGGAAATAAATGACTGATACACTATTTATATACTTTTTTTGTAAATACATACATTTGAAAACACCCAGCGGGGAGATCACACTAATTCATGGCTATCAAGATGGCAATCAATTTTAGCACTAGTTCCTTATTTTAATGGCCCAAAAAACGGAACGTCCAATATGAAACCAATTTTGTTCATTCACATTGTCCATCAATGGCTCATCCAGCTAACAAATTAGCGTGATACGATTCATCCCATCCGATGATACCAGCCATGGGAAATCAGTGTGATCGACCCGCTGATCCGAGACAAATATTTGCAGATACATATATCCGACGTAAAGATGTGCGTCGTGGTGTTCTGAGGCAATCTAATTCGTATCGTCTGATAATAATAACATATTTTTTTATACAGAGCTCCTTACAGGACTCTAGCATTTTTAAATTGCTAATGGATTTTACTTTTGTGTTTTTTTGTACTCTAATTGCTTTTAATTTATCAGGTGAGTTACCCCAAAACATAATGCCGTATCGTAGGACCAATAAAACATGTCTGTAATTACCGCTGACTCGCTTGTAACTCTGCTTTGCTTGAAAAGAGCGTATGCAAACTGATGACATATATCATCAATACGAAGTTTTATTATCCTATCCTACTTAATATTATAAACGTGAAAGTTTGTGAGGATGGATGATTGTTACTCTTTCACGCAAAAACTACTGAACGGATGTTGATAAAACTTTACAGTAATATAGCTTATACATCAAAATAACACATAGGCTACTTTTTATCTGGGTACCACGCGGGCGAAGCTGTGGGCACAAGCTAGTTATTTATGTAACAGGATGCAGGTAAACGAACAAATCTTAGACATTTGTTTATCAAAAATAAAACAAGCTTTGACACCAAGTCACACACCCTTACAAATGTTGTTTCAAGTTATTATCTCAGCGTGTGTTCTAAACACGATTATGTTTTTGAGACACAAACTTTGCCTGCGAATGTGACTTTGCTCCGACAGCCCGCGTTCCAGTATTCCCTTTGAAAGTTCTGTCTAAAAGTTTGTAAATGGGATGCTAGTAGTGAAATAAGTAATTTCATTTGGAATTTACAAATTGACAACTGTACAGTACATTAACAGAACTAAAATTAGCTTCTAGTTTGATCTAGATTATTTCGGAGCACATGAAAGAATCGTCTAAATCTCCTCATATCATTTAGAATTTGGATGAAAGGAACCGTTACTTGGTACAAATTTTATTTATTTGAGAAATAATGATTAATAATTTAATTTTTTAGCTGTTGTCAGCGGCATTGCACACGTAAAGTCGTGTTTAGAAAAAAACGATGCTCCCATACAAACTTTAGCTCTCCATTCCCCGTAAAATGTGAAAATCTAAAAACCCTGAGACACGTCATTGTTTATACATGATGAGTAGTTATATACCAATTTTCAAGTTTCTGCCTTAAAAAAAACGTCAATTTTCACCTCTCGTTTGCCCCCTTAATAGGTGAAAATCCAAAAATCATGAAACATGTAATAATTTATCAAAAATTTTATGTTCCTTACTTTGAAAAATAAAGACTTTCATTCAAAGTTTCTCCCCTCATTTGCCATATCCCTTAATGTGCAAATTTTCAAATATCCTTTCTTAGCACATTTTTACGTTTTATAATAAACCTATGTTCCAAATTTCAGCTTTCTTGGCTGAGTTAGTTGGCTGTGCGTTGATAGATCAATCAGTCAGTCAGTCAGGACAAACGATTTTATAAGTTGAGATTAATTAATAAGTTGAGATTAATTAATGGAGTTCCATTCAAAACTTTACCAGCCACTGTCAGTAATATTTATTTATCAGAAACCGCGCAGTACTCTCCGTGGCAGGCCATCAATTCGCGTCTTGGTTATTCATTAAGACTCAGGTGTGGAGTGAACTTCCAAATAAGCGTAAAGCTTTATTTCCTGAGATGCGGGGACCGTTTAATAACGGCCGTATTAAAGTCTGTTCTCTGTCTTTCTTTCGTGGCTGGTTATATTTTTTTTACACGTCTGGAAGAAGTGTTGGTACAAAGACACACAAATACATTGATCTTTTTGTTTGCAAGCTTGTTTGTCCTGTTAAAGCAATTGAGAAAAAGTTTCTTTATTCAGAAACATTTGAGCGTTTTGTAAAAGTTAATAATAAATAAGTATAAGATATAAGAGTCCATTGGGAAGAGCATTTTGGCTAGATTCCTCAACTTTCGATCCAAAGGTAATGGGATTGAATCCTGTCGTGAACCAATTAAGTACGTTCGCAATGCTAGTGCCCATAAACGCTGAAGGTAACATCGCGGGAAAACTAGCATGTTCCTTCGTGAACCAATGGATTTTGCCAAGTAGAAAAACTAGCATATTACGTCGTGAACCAATGGATTTTGCCAAGTAGAAAAACTAGCATATTACGTCGTGAACTAATGGATTTTGCCAAGTAGAAAAACTAGCATATTACGTCATGAACCAATGGATTTTGCCAAGTAGAAAAAATGACGTTTGCCATACTAGTGATCTTATGCGATGATGGAAAACATCGTGAGGACACCGGCTTTCCCTGAAAATGAAAATTCGTAGGCATTTAACATCGGTTAGTGTTCCAATAAGTGGGGGTGGGTTTGGTCCTATCATTTGGAATGCTAACTACCACACGAAATGCGGGTAAGTGCCAATTATAATAGTACTCTACCTTCTACTTCTACCTTCTACTTGATACCCTACAGTTCTGCGTTCTGAGGATCTAGATCATGGGGAGCCATGTCGTGACCTACAAAAAAACATAAATTTAATAATCCTTGATTACTTCCTACTAATATTATAAATGCGAAAGTTTGTGGGGATGTATGTTTGTTACTCTTTCACGCAAAAACTACTAAACGGATTTTGATGCAACTTGACAGTAATATAGCTTATACATCAGAATAACACATGCGCTACTTTTTATCCGGGTTCCACGAGAGCGAAGCCGTGGGCAGAAGCTACTATATTATTAAAAAAATAACAAGGCTGAAACAAAAGTCCAAAACAGTACAGCATCTCTAATTAAACAGCCCAAATTCATTTAAAACATCCACGTCCGACGTTCCTCTGAAGAAAACGCTGAATTACATTGTGCAACGCAAATAACGTCGGTACTGCATTCTAATTACTTGCGCGAAATTCTCACTGACTCGCATGTTGCGAGTTGCGCTACTGTGTTGATTTACTCGGTGTGACTTCGGGTGTGTGTGTGCAACTATCGTTCAGCGTTCAGCTTCTGAGTCTGGCTGTTGGTTGTGGTGCACTCATAGTTCCTCAAAGCCACACTCCTAGTGTTCCTAGTGTCCTAGGGAATCCTAGTGTTGGTTCAGGACTTTATATGTGTCTGTTTGGTCACTTTATAACATCATACAATTTAAATTAATTTGTAGCAAGATAAAATTTCATAACACCCTTTTTTGAAGGTTACAAACGGGTGTCTTTTTAAGGTGAGATAAGATGAGATTTGTGATGATTTTGCTGTTGCAAGCATCCATAGGCTATAGTACATCAGGTGGGTCTTATACTAGTTTGCCAGATTGATGTAAAAAAACCTTGTGGAATGCTAACTTTCAAAACGCTTTGCAAAGATCGACTAACGGAATTTATATCTGAGGATGTCAATTAAGTGTAAACCATTTTCTATCTGAGGATGTCCATCAAGTAAAAACCATTGTATATCTGAGGATGCCCATCAAGTGAAAACCATTTTATATCTGAGGATGCCTATCAAGTGAAAACCATTTTATATCTGAGGATTTCTATCAAGTGAAAACAGTTGTGAACGTGTTTGTTTTGTTTTTTCGTCCACTCGTTTAGTCCACGTGGTACTAACATAAATGCTTTAATGCAATTTGTATCTAGACTCAAGCACAGATTTTTTTGTCCGTTTTCAATTGAAATGTGACTATTTACCTCGCCAGTACTCGACCTCCCACTTGATACGCGGGTGCTATACCAACTAAGACACGAGATCGTTACCAATCTGGTCTTGGGATGTTTTGGATCGAAGTGCCAAGGCTTCACCTACAGAGGAGATTTTGCAGTTATCCAAGCCTGTTCAATGACTAAAGTCACATTTAGTACAATTGAGGAGAATTTTATCGTCGCTTTACTTATTCAATGATATTATTTTCCTGCTTTTATAATGTTTTTTTTGAGATACGAGTATCATAAAATCCATATTACATGGTTTCAATATCCGCTTTCGCTTATAGTCCGACACTCATCCTTACCATTTAATTTAAATATACGTGTGAATTTCACGAGACTGGGGCCCTGCTGTGTGTAACTTACAAATAATTTACAAGACTCGCAAACACTAGCTCATTCCGCATAGAGTTATGAGGTTGTGATGGTTGCAGGAGGTGCGGTACTAATTTGTGTTCCATTTTGAATTTTATTCATAAAATAAAATAACAAAAAACACACACACACAACTGTATATCCCATTCCTATACACAGTGCGTAGATCATTGAGAATACCAAGTACAAGATGGTCAGAGGCACGTGCACACATCATTTATCCACGTGCTTGCGTTAAAATCCGTGTATCTCATCCTATCCTACTAATAATATAAATGCAAAAGTACAGATGTTTGAAAGTTGCTGAACTGATTTGGATGAAATTTGCAACAAGTAAAGTTATAGATAGATAGATAGCGCTGATCTTCCGTCCTCTCCCAATATCAGTAGCAGATAGCATCGATATAAAACAAAAAGATTCTTAACTAGGTACTTATATAAGCTTAAAGAAAAATAGTTCAATACATTTATTTAATATTTTTTTACAAACTTTGTTAGAAGTATGCGAGTAAACTTTTTAAGTTCGTAACCTAAAAACACATTATTCTACTTTTTATCCGGTTACCACAATCATGGAACTAGTATATTCGGGGAAGAGAAATCGGCATACAATCACTTTAAAATTAGAAATTTGCATGTTCACGTCAATATGATTCATGTGCTTTTAATAAATAAAAAAACCTTCCTTGACTTTATAGCATAGTTACATCATCATCATCATCATCATCAGCCGATATTAGTCCACTGCTCGACATAGGCCTCCCCTAATGAGCGCCATAGCGCCCTGTCTTCAGCTTGCCGCATCCAGCATCTGCCTGCAGTATTTCGCAGATCGTCATCCCACCTGGCCGGAGGGCGTCCTACACTACGTTTGCCGAGTCGCGGTCTCCACTCAAGAACACGTTTACCCCAGCGGTTATCGGTTCTTCGCGAGATATGACCGGCCCACTGCCACTTTAGCTTGCTAATTCGTTGAGCTATGTCGATAACTTTGGTTCTCTCTCTGTTAGTTACATAGTTTTATTTAATAAATTTTAAATCAACTAAAACCAAACCACAACTGAATTCTAGTTCATCACGCGTGAACGCACAAACTACAAACTGACAACGACGAATAGGTACGAGTTACGAATTTAATATTCTTGGAAGAGATATGGTTATGAAGATGTAGACAAAGCTTAAAGTGCAAATTTCGAATCTTGAACCCAGCCTTCGCAGGGCAACTGGATCACTTGACCATTAATACAAGTCTTTATATTTGCGTATCATGATCTCACATTGGTTCAGTGCTGTACATAGGTCTCTCCCAAATCGCGCCACTGAGCCCGGTTTTCGGCTCTTTTCATCCACATCCTGCCCGCAGCATCAGTTATCGCTCCATCTATTTGCGTATGGGGATCGATAAATAATAATGTTAAAAAAGTGTGCTTCCATAGCGCTGTTTGTTGGGGTTTTATTAATTATTATTTTTTACTGTATCTAATCGAACATTTATAAAAAGCATTCGTTTAGTTTATGAACAAATAAAAATACTTTAGCTACTGTACACTATAAACACATAAACAAAAACATATTCTCATTAAAGTACAATGGGCGGTATTATCGAGTAGAAGTGATATCTTCCTGACAACCTTTGGATGGAAACGATAATAAGAGATTGTAAGAGTGGCTGGAGTGAACATAAAAATAATTATAAAAGAATGCAATTACGATATAATTATTATACTAAGACCGTATCATTTTGTATTATCTATAATAATTTGCCCACGTTTTGCAAGTATTTGGAATTCCACGTCACAGGTTGCTTAGTGAAAGCATCGCTGCTTCTTGGAATTCTAATAATAGGCAAATCTTAGATTTTTTTATTTTAGTTCATGCCGGTTTCTTTTCGACATTCCCCTTCACCGTTTTGTTATAAATAAATGAATGAACATTGATTACCTACTCTGTTACCTAGTTTAATCCGCAAAATAGTTTTGCAATATTAACCAATACTCTAAACCACTGTTTCTCAAAATGGGTGATAACGCCCCCTTGGGGGCCTTCAGGGGGTGGTAGAAGACTCTAGAAGATATTGGGGGCGCTAAGACGGTTTAGAGGGGAAAGCATAGGTTGTTATGTTTAAAAACTTGGGGGGGGGGGGGTCTAGGTTGTATTTATTCTCATAGTGGGCGGTGGGAAAAATAAGTTTGAGAACCTGTGCTCTAAACAATGTTTGATAACTTCATGACTCATTATGTTAGTCACACAAGCCATAATCAAGAAGTCTAGTCAAATCATATAGGTCAGTTTGGACCTTGTTATTCAACCTAGTCAAATTAATTATTTACAATAAATAAACGCCATCATTGTTTGTAACATTCATGTGACAGAAATGCCAACTAAACTACGGTTCATTGTACATTTTTTTGGAATGGACCTGCTGTTTCTGTCTAAGCTGTTCTAAACATGGAATTCAATACACGAATTCCTGTCGAGAGCACAAAAGCAGGGGTTAATCCCACTGACTTCATTACCGGTTTGAGACGATCGCGTAATTTTGCGTTTGATTGTACCACTGTTAATGAACTAGAGTAGGGCCAACTCTTGATACAGTTCAAACAAATATACCACCTTTTATTCCAAAAAATATCGTGAACTTGACTATTCATATTGTAAAAACGGGAATTTTCACGTGCACGACGCGACATGGAGGGAGAACGTTGCGAACACTCACCCTGATGAAGACTCTTGGAATGAGTCGAAACTTAATCGGTGCCTTCACCGATAGTGCGGTACGTGAAAATTCCCGTTTTTACAATATGAATACTATAGCACCTATTATAAATCTTCACCAGCCTCATAATTTTTCATGATTTTTAATTGTTATTTGTATTCTACAATATTTTTATTGGTTTTCACAGTTCAAGCTATAAACAAAGATTTCAAAGATCTATGTAAAGTAGTTTTGTTTAAATTGTGGTGAATGCAATATAGAGTTCTATCTAGACAGTAAATAGTATTATATTTTATTATTTAGAAGTCATCAAAAATTGTGTTGCCCTCAAGTTGTCTTCTTGTTTTCATCGATCAATCTGATTTTTGTGGGGGGAAGAGTGGGGGGAAATGTGGGGATAAAATACAATAGCAAAATGGCAATAGGAACAAGAAAATATGCCATGCTCAAAACTTCTGAAATCTTAAAGTGGTAATGTTTAGATCCAGAAGTGTCCATTTCTCAAGTTTAAGGAGTTTTGTACATTGCTAAGCTTGTCAAAATGAGTCATTTACCATTGCCATACTGTAAGTCTTATAAGAGGACAGGTGCTATCCCTCGAATTTTGTGGAGGAAATGTTATTTTAATTTACTTTTTAATCAATACATACTTTTTCAAGCAGATTTTTTAATTTTCTAACAGATATTTGTTTTTCTAATGAGAAAATGCTCAACAAAGCAATTTTTCAAGTATTCCTTGTTCCTCCCTACTTTACGCATTCATTTGTAACGTTATCTACGACTAAAGGTTCATTTTAATTTATCGTTTGAAACTTAATCTATGGATCGTAATGTTTGGGCATTCATTAAAGGCGCGATAGTGAAAACTTATCTTGAAATTAAACTCTGTTACGGGATCTGTTTAGACTCATCCAACTTAATAAACGACTCTTCCGGCAAGAATTTTTTTTTAAAGAAAATGTATTTGCCTTAAAACTGCCTTTAAATTTAACAATCGAATCACTTGCGTGATAAAACGTTAATCAACGCTCAGTTTAATCAGTAAGAATCTGAAACTAGAGTATCTTTTTTTAAAGTGTATCTAAAGGACCAAGAAAATAATTTTCGATATTCAACTTCTACCGCGGCACGTGGAAGGTAGAAATTTGTTAAGAAACAACCTCTACGCGAAAGAAGTGGCAGGCTATCCAGCAGTGAAAATATTCAAAAAAGCTCTTAATACTTCTACGTTATATCTATATTTTTTATTCCAAAAACTATCGTGAAATTGACTATTCATATTGTAAAAACGGGAATTTTCCGGAAACGGGAAAGGAAAGGAGACAGTCGCAACCATTCACCCTGATGAAGACTCTCGGAATGAGTCGAAACTTAATCGGTGCCTTCATCTATAGTGCAGTTTGTGAAAATTCCCGTTATTATTATTATTATTATTATTATTATTATTATTATATGTGTTTTTAGGTGTTTCTATATGAGCCTTGTATTTCCAACGAATAAAAACTTATTGACTTTGAATTGGCTTTATTTAAGAAAATACTTATGTCAGTAGATGTTACATATAAACCACTGAATAAATAAATATCAGGTGATAGTATCAAAGGCATAAGGCATCACTGGCATCATAAACTGAAATACCTGCGCAGCTTAAATAACATTCACAGTATCCGGCTACCAGTGCTTCCTCGAAACCTTACCAGTGAAGTTATTCGGTGAGCTAATTAAATGTTATTAATTTTGTCTGTTTATCGAGTTTCGTCATAATTAATTAATTCTGGTGGGAGTACTCTAGGATGTTTTGATGTCTTATTGAGGAGGAACATTTTTGGGATATTACTTTTGGGACACTCAGGCGTAATGTCATTTGGGTAACATGTTAAGTATTCGTAATATCTCTTCTACGTAGTAATATTCAGTATTGATGCCGCTACAGTTCGTTCTCACAGAAGTATGTTTTTTCCGGCGTAACGTCATGCCTCTTTACAGGCTTCAGTCCGATTCTGTAAAGTATAGGACATGGGTTCAAGCCAGATCTTGAACGGATTATTCCACTCGAAAAATTCAAAACGGTGAAGGAGAACATCGTGAGGAATCATGTCCTAGAACCAAAAAAAAAGGCTAGATGTGCTATCGGTTAGTGTTCCAATAAGCGGCGATGAGATCACCATCTGTCACGTGACATGCTAACTACTCGCAAAAAGCGGGCATGTGCCAAAAGTCATGTTTGGACATTTACGCACCGAATATGTACTGGTATCTGGTATAATGTTCATCATAGGGAATTAATAAAAATTAAGTATATTTATTTTATTAAAGTTCCTTTGTGATAGAACTCTCCCTGGAACTAGCCGCTCGATCAATACATAGACGTGATCTTTAACGACTTGAAGACCATTTCCCTTTGATCGCCACCGCCACCGCCACCGCGTAAGTTAGACCGGGCCCTCAGAAATACAGTTGAAAAAGCTGTTTAAACGTCAAACCTGCCGGCGTGACAGGGCGGGCGGAATTCCAGCGGCTCAGCGATCGGATTAAACAAACAATTCGCACAAAGCCTTTCTGATCGGATGGGGCCGAATAATTTACGTGATGCGGTTATTCTGTTCCAGGTATTTGACTGGCAGAATTGCGGCTAGTACACAACGTTACAAATGGTTGGTTAGGAGAAAATTAGAAAGCACAATATTATTGTAAACAATGTCCTATAATGCCAGCAATCATCAGGTTTTGGTATAGCGGACTGGGAGCCCTGATAAGAGGCTTGTGGTCAATGGTGAAAAACAGCGTGGTATTAAATTTCAGCCTGCTACGAAACTGCTTTCCCGCTAATTACGGTGGAAGCGCTGTAAATGTTAAATTCGCATAATATTTTAATTTCATGCCATGACTTTAAAATCAGCCATTATACCTATTGTTTTTATTAATCTAAGTAGGTATTTAGAATAAGATAAATCTCAAATAGTTGAGGCAAGATTATCGATGCCCTATTTTTATTTTCGGTTTTCTCTAAAATCTTCTACTTCTGGTTTTCAGATACTTCATCATTAAATTTCCTATAATAAAGGATTTTACTAACAACAAAATAAATATACACTGTTTCCATTAAAAACTAGGATATTGTTGAAAACCTGTAATGGAATGAAATTAAAAAAAAATATTAATCAACCAAGATGAACAATTGGATTAACGACGCATTAGTTCTCATGTGACACAGTAGAGATATGGGCAGTAAATCAAGTCGAAACACTTACCTTCTATTTGTAAACGCTATTGGCCAACGCCATGCATGCGTGCAAATTAAGCTTATAAAATGGTATGTTCACCTTTTTGACTACAATGACCGAAAAAAAAACATCTAACATTAATGTTTTATAACGAAATGTACTAACATTATGACATTTTGTAACTTACTTACAAAGTATGGATCAAGTTATTTGAATAAATTATTATTTTTAAAAACCATCTTAAGCTGTGCGCGTTTAAGCTGGTTCCTAAGGAGTGGTGCCATCGTGCAACGACGGCTATAATTTAGACGACAATTTCAACTCTATGATAGAAAATAAATATGGCGACTCCGCCATTTTATGATGACTATACTTATATTTTTTTTAAATACATACATATAATACATATAAAAGCAGATCATACAAACATTTGTTAGTACAAAGTTCAACAAGTCTACATTGCCCCTATCTGTGTAATAAATTCCATTTGTCATAACTTCAACTTCAACTTATCACCTCAAAGGTCATGAAATCGTAATTTTAAGCACGACTCGAAATTGATTTACTGCACTGTGCCGGTTGCCGGTGACCGATCCAACCCTTGACGAGGGTAGTCTTGGAGGTATAAAGCAGGGATGAATTTGTCCCAATAGGTTCTATGCATATCTTTGTCGGCTTAGGTAATGATGATAAATATACGGTAGGATTATGTATTTGAAACCCAAATATTAGAGATATGTGATGAAGGTATTTGCAGATTTAGAGATCCTCTGACTCGAGTTAGTAAGCGTACAATAACTTGAAATTATGGTATTATCTTGTAAAACACGAAAGTATTTTTTTTTAATCTTACACAGAATGTTGTTAAATTTTTATTGGTACACTTTTTAAACAAACATCGTCAAAAAAGCTCTAACTTAAAATAGCCATCTACCGAATGAAACGATGAAAGGTCTTGAGCTGACTGTATCGCCAACTTCCAGCGGCAAATATTGTCAGTTACCATGTTATCAGTATATCGGGCAGGGGTTGTCAATCGGATGAAATCCGTCACCCACGTTAGTTGAATTGGATGACGTATTTGGAACTTGCATATCTGTGAAGATCCGATGACAGTTGAATATAATGGTGACTGACCGATGGTAAAAGTGGAAAGTGGAAGAAGAACCCCCCGAATACATAGAAGTAGACTAGGGCTAATTTTTATGACACTTTTTATAAAAATTTACATGTGCCAAAAATTATTAAATAAAATAAATAAATAAATAAATATTGCTGGACATTTTTCACACAGCATCATCTAGCCCCAAACTAAGCAGAGCTTGTATTATGGGAACTACATGACTGATATACTACTTATATACTTTTTTTTCTAAATACATACATATCATACATAGAAAAACACCCAGACCCGAGACAAATATTTGCAGATCTTACAAACATTTGTCCCGTGACAGGAATCGAACCCGCAACCTTCTACGTCTCAGGCGGACCTTCGCCCACTGCGCCACAGAGGTCGTCAATTATAAGACATGTCTATAAGACATGTATTATAAGACATGTCTTAGACGCAGATCTGTGAGGATACCGTGGATCTGAGGGTCTCCGTAATGGGGGCTACCATCGATTTGTTTTTTGTTTCTTTCGACATGAATCCACAAACAACAACTTATTAATTACTGGAAATCATAATGTGTATTGCCAACATGAAACACCCTCAACAATAACAAACAATGGAACTGTTTGTCGGCAATAGAAGTAAACTCGACAAGATGATATATTTTAGTTCAAAAACATTACTTTGCCAACTTACGCCATTAAGCAAATGAGACTTTTACATTATCCAGCTCTTAGTTTTGAAATAATAGTAGAGTAAAACTTTAGAAAAACCGCTCAAGGTAAATAATTATCTTAGCATCCCAGTCCTTTGCATATAGAAACGTGTTTTTACTCGTACTATTTACAAAAACAAATGGATTTTGTGGTGTTGTATATATAGATAGGTAAACTCTAGTGTGAATAACACCATTTTACGTAACATAATAATACAACAAAAAAAAAACAAAAGAAATTCACAATGGGTGGGTGATTTGGGGCTAATGCCAATAGTAGGTATGGTCTGTGAAAATTTCCGCTATACAATATGAATGCTCAAATTCACGACAGTTTTTGGAATAAAAACAAAAATTGCTTATGTTTGTTTATTATAATTTTAGTTTACTAGAATGCTGGTTTGATATTCTAAAGCGTTATTTTCTGAACGCAAGAAGTGCATAACCGATCTCAGTCCTTTTCGAAGGAAAATGATTACCACTTGGTAGTCTAATTTCGCGTGAATATAGAGGTATTGTTGGCTACTGCTATCACTACTTTCAGCGCGTTAGTTGGGCCGGTCCTTAATTCTGGGGTGTGTTTGAGTAAGGATTTAGAAGTTGAAAGCACGCAATCTTCATGCATGATATAGATAATCTCGGCTACTGCTGATTACTGAATCGCCGTAGGAAAGGATGGGAATACGGGGTGAGGGGGGTGCGTCCTACAAACACGGATTGAGATGACTGGGCCGGACGCCCGCGGCTGAGCGCCTGTGTTCTAAGTCAAGAGATGATGATAGATGATATTCATCAGATGTTTAATTAATCTTCTTTTTGATTTACAGTTCTTGAAATAGCTAACTAGCTATTTTGTCTTGCTAAACAGAGTGACCTACGCATATGCCATATCAAAGCGGAGTAATTTTTATATTTATGACAGTATTTTATTCATTCAAATATTTTTATAAGTCCATAGAGTTACGAGTGCCTGAGATGGGGTTCCAGGGCATAATAAAAAAAAATATGGAACAGATTTTTTATATTTATTCATACAACTATGTTCAAGTAGGTATATACAAAAAGGAGTAGTTGTGAACAACTACTTTATCTGCTTTCCATATCTCGGTTGCTAGTTGTTATCCGTTATCTCTCTCTACGCTCTCAGTTTTGAGGGAAGCTATTACTGACATAAAGTCCGTCTTAGGTTTGTGCATCTCTTTTTCTTTCGTTTCAATAATCTTATTTAACATCTCTTTTTCTTTCGTTTCAATAATCTTATTTAATTTTTCCATTGATCGTTGCCCTCTAAACCCTATGCCCCGTACCTCGCTGCTCGAGAAGGGCGCGTGATTATGTCAGGTCACGCGCCGGCCGCGGCTCGGGATTACTGTTACGTACTGAGAGAGATTATATAATTTTTTTATTTCGATTTGGTATTGTCGAAGCTTACGGAGGAGGAGAAGCTTAAGACTATGAGATAGAAAATATCAACTAGTTTTTTAAAGGTTTTACTAAAGCAGGATTTGCATTCTTAAATAAATGTCTCGGTATGAGGTCGTCGCGAATGACATCTATATAAATGAAAAGTATGACAACATCTTTAGAACAATATTATTAAAGAATACATAGAAAAAGCTAACCTTAAACCTAAGTAAGTACTAATACAACTTTATTCCATATCCTACTAATATAATAAATGCGAAAGTCTGTGTGTGTGAATGTTTGTTACCACGTATCTCCGTAACTACTAAACTGTTTTTGATGAAATTTGGAATATAGATATTTTAGGTTCTGGAATAACAAATAGGCTAAATTAATTTTCTAAAATCGACCCAAAGGGGGTTAAACAGGGTGGTAAAGTTTCTATGGAAAATTTTATACCTTTGTTAGATTCGCTCAAAACTTGGTACAAATAAACTTTAAAATGAATAATAAAACACGTATTGTTTATTTTTTTTTAACTATCCTTAGGGGGGTTGTAAGAGAGTTATAAAGTTTGTATGGTTTTTTTTCTGGTTCGATTCACACAAAACTCGGTATAAATAAACTTTAAAGTAAATAATGAAAAACGAAAAAAAAAAATTTTTTTTTAAATCTACCTGTTAGTGGTATACAAAGAAGGTCATACGCTACTTTTAGGAACATACCACGAGGGAGAAGCTGCGTGCAGAAACTAGTAAAAAATAATGCACTTTTTCACAAATGCTCTATTCTACCTGCGATCATTGAAATTGATAACTGTTTGTCTCTCATGCTTTCATTGCGAAATTTGTAATTATCATATTAAATTATCGCACAAATCAAACTTAGTTACATAAAATATCAAACTTAGCACTCACGTGCCACCAATTTCACGTGACACTAACTAAACAATCCCCACTACTCAAACTCTCTCGGCAAACTGCCGATGTTTAATATTCATCGATCGCTTACTCAGACGGTGGAGTCAATCAGGGAACCACGTAAGCGATGAAACGCAAAACAAACGGGCTGATCATTTGCCCGGATCTACTTTGTAACGTGTTTTATCTAAGAAGTTGGGTCACGAGGCACCTAAGAAAGAATCCTAGTTATGTTTACATTATAACTAGGATTTCATCATTTTTATCACTGATATCTTAAGTAAATAGGGAGAAATGAATTTGATTTTTTTTGAACACACATATCATATACGTTGTATTTGGTAGTTAGGAGTTTGAAGCTAATTTTAACAAATCGATCGATGTTCGTAAAAATATACTTAAAAGCTGTTATATAAAAATTTGTTTGTGAAAATAAACCTCAGTTTAGTTTTCCC
Organism: Perizoma flavofasciatum; assembly: GCA_958496245.1. Lineage (NCBI taxonomy): Eukaryota > Metazoa > Arthropoda > Insecta > Lepidoptera > Geometridae > Perizoma > Perizoma flavofasciatum. Next base: position 883,590 of record OY292425.1, on the reverse strand, counting down.
CAATAATATCAATAAAGTTACCTATACCGTAGATATCTTTCATCTCTGATCTTACCAAAACTACTGAAACGTTTTCTCAGTCGCATTTTTGTTCAACGTGCAACATTGAAAACATCATATTTTGTTCATTCAAAATATTAGTAGTTAACTTCAAAGTTTACGGATATAAAAAAAAATATAATCTAAAAAAATTTATTAAAATTATAAGTAATATATTATTATCGATTTTATAATTGATCTGATAAAAGCGAACAGCAAGTTACGTACACCACAAGTGCTTCTGAACAAGTACATTGTACATAGGAACATTCAACAACAATGCTCGACAGAAATATGAAATATGAATAAAACGGAGTGAAATCAGAACATTGGAGGAAGTCGGACCGTTCTTAAAATCCAGCACAAATGCAATCAACTGCCGGCTGCAGATATACAAGATACAGGCGGCGACGGTTACAATGGAATTTCTCGTAAATTATAAACGGGACGGCGGAGTTGAGAGATGAAAATATTGTGTGAAAATACTAAACTTTTGTGGAAATTGTAATGAGATGGATTGTGGAGTAGATACACAACACAGCGATTTGCGGGGGTGAGCACGTTGTGGCCGCGTCTCAAGCATATAAGGCTGTGAATAATGATGTTCCACTCTTACCGACTAGGTTTTACAGCAAGCAACAAAATAGTCAAAAAGTCTTGCTCTAACACTGCCAATCGCAAAGTAATGCTTAATCAGAAAAAAAATAATAGATTTCAATGATATTTTTCTCAAAAAGCTTGATATTGAAAATATATAATAATATATTTTCCTGCCCTACCTAAAAATATGAAAATTTCATCACTACTGTCCATAATCATAAAACACGTAAGGAAGTGTATCGTATGTATCACAAGGTGCTCCATCACTCTGTAAGCATAGGACCGCCTCGCTTGTCACCTTGTATAACAAGTTGCTTGACCTAATTTAAAGTAAACTCAAAGCATGCTTGACGAATTACAAATGTGTACCATACTTGCTTAAGTATGCAGATTCTTTAAGATTATAGCGTAAGTTGGGACATTCCAGAAAATATACAAGTAAAAGTACATTGCGTTACACCACACATTGTTTATTCTACAGTACCCTAGATATCTCATATACACATAATGTGAGTATTCTAGAGCCTAATTAAATTACGTGTTATAAAAATAGTTCCAAAGTAACCAAGCCCAGTTTATTACTGATTCTTCTGGGGCTTGGGTCGCAAGTAATCGTTATAAATTTGGAAGCCCATCGCCGCTTATTGGAAGACTAACCGATGGTACACGCCTTTGAACTTCAACCGATGCTCTTATACTACCTAGAGTATAATCGCTCCCCGCTCTCTCTTCGACCAGATACTTCCTTCCCATCAGGCCTGATTGCGTCTGTCCGGGATCCATCAGATGCACTCCGTGTAATGTAAACAAGTTTCCTCATTGTATCAAAGGAATAGCATCTATGTACCGAATATAATAGAGTCTGCATTCCGGTAAAACAGTTTTCTTTTCATTTGGCAATAATACGGTGTCCTGAATATAAGTTATTCTATACAAACTGTCCTTTGAGATGCCCCGGTTTTAATATTTTGTAAGTGTTTTGAGAAATAGGATCATGTTTGATTATGGACTTGCTATTTCGAGTTTTATTTATTTTAATGTTTTCATTTGGAGAGAAGACTTCTAGGAGTCAAACGAACCGATAGAATGCCATTATTGATGTAGACATAAAAACTGCTCGCTTAAAATGGGATTGGACAAGTCATGTGACTTTAATGCATCATGTGACTTTATCTTTTCTGTGATGCTCTGGCTCACGGATTTGCTTGTTTTTTATTATACTGAGTATGAGAATATGAGAGTATATGAGAACTTGTTTAGTGTGTCACAAAGACTTTGGAGGGTTGCTTGCTTTCCTAACTTTTTATATAAATAAATAATGCTGGATATTATCACACAGCATCATCTAGCCCCAAAGTAAGCAGAGCTTGTGTTATGGGAACTACAAGACTGATATACTTAATATTTATTTATTTTTGTAAATACATACATATTATACATAGAAAACACCCAGAACTGATACAAATATTTGCATACCATACAAACAAACCTGCAACTTTCTGTGTCTCAGGCGGGCCTTTGCCCACTGCGCCACAGAGGTCTTAATATAACCATTTCATCCTCAAAGTAATAATCTAGAAATAGAAAAAATATATCCATTCTGTGCACTATCAACACATATTTTTCCACAATACACAAAGGTTATATGGAATAGAATACTTTTTAGCAATAAGTCCGGCTATGTAATACTATATTATACAATAAAGAATTTCCTATCTATCTACAGAATTTTCAAACACCGATTGAAGTATGGTACACAATTATGAAGAACGTCTGATCCTATTTTTAACAATCGTGAGGAGTGAACATATAACGTGTAAGAACAATCCTTGATGTGTAAATGGCTAAATGGCAATTTTAATGTAATTTTCTTACGTCTGAAATCGGAGGCGCGAAAGGCTTCGTCGCTTGAAAGATTCCGAATTAACACGATTTGTGATGAACCCGTTTAAATACTTACATGTTTGGAATTTAAACCCTATGAACGCGGGAATCTCTTTAAAAATATCTCGTGTAATAAGTATTTGGTGTTTATGCAGACCCTTTAGAAGCCATGATACCTCCAAAGATTGAGAATGGAAAATATGCTTATAGTAATTCGAAACATTTATTTATAGTTTATGATAAAAATAGACATTGTATATTACGGGACAGTGGGAAAAACTATTTCCATTTTAGGTACCAAACTAGAGAAGGTTATAGGGAGTAACCTATAGGTACTTTTTTGGCAGTGTACAATAAAACTTACATCATACAAAGTACTCACATCACAGCATAAAGGATCTGGAAGAAATATTTGCCCAACATTTATCCGCTGTATGTCGAAACCGCACCTCTAGCGTCTTAGCCGGCTACACACCCACCTCACCAAAAAGGTCATCTTGAGATGACAATTGCACATATTTATACAAATAGCGCCAAAAGACTTAATTATTTTTAGAAAATATATAAAACAATAGCAAAAACCAAACAATTAAATAATATCCTGCAAAATTTAGATACAAAGTAAATTAACCATAGGAATAAGGACACTCCACACTCCCCATTTTATTAAGAGACAAACAGATACAGTTTCCGGGAATGTAACAAACGTTTTAACTTGTATATTTACGAGGGAAACGGACAATATGTCACACGGCCCACTCACACTTGACGCTGTCTGGAGTGCTCCAGTAACCAGTGGAACTGAGCTGGGGGATATCTTTTTTTTTTAGATTTGAATTACGAAGAACTTTGTCCTTGTACTTTAATTGCAAAAAAAAATAGCAAGGGTTATTTTTAAATTTATATAATTTTCTCTTATTTCCACCGCTCTACTCTTTATTACCCGAAGGTTAGCTGAAAAAATGCTACTTATGAGCATTAAGTTTGCCTCTGTACTTGTTTTATCTTGTACAATGAAGCCTTTTCTATCCATCTATCTATCTATGACGACCTCTATGGCGCAGTGGCGAAGGCCCGCCTGAGACGCAGAAGGTTGCGGTTTCGATTTCCGCCGCGGGACAAATGTTTGTATAATCTAAAAATACTTGTCCTGGGCCTGGGTGTTTTCTATGTATAGAATGTATTTAAAAAAAATATATATATAAGTAGTATATCAGTCATGTAGTTCCCATAACACAAGCTTTGCTTACTTTGGCGCTAGATGATGATGTGTGAAAAATATCCAGCATTATTTATTTATTTATTGTATTTAACAGCGTAATGTAACATATACGCTAAGCTCTTTTTCGAGTGAAGCCGGGGACAAAAGCTAGTTTCTATAGTTTTTTTCAAAATTTCGCGATTAGATAACATAATTATAAGTTTTACAGGTCTTTATCGCGTTAACCTTTTTTATACAATACAGTCTGTTGCAATACAGTTGAAACGTCAAGAAAATAATAAAAATAGATAAACGCGATATAGACCGTAAAACTTACAAGTCTGTCTTGTCTGTAGAGTCTGTAGAGCAGATTGTGTGACGTTTCATACCCTAGGGATCGAAACTAAAAGCTTATTCTAAAGAACTCTTTGGTTGAAATTTTCTAAGCGTCTTGCACCGTTTTAGACAGTGTTTTAGACAGAGGTGCAAACTGTCCTGCCGTTATTTTCCCTTGATCGATGAGTAAATACTATCAAAGTGACTATCTAGCATCTGTTGCCCGAACAGCAGAAATTCTTGAAAGCTTTCTGCTGACTCCCTCAATCTCTATTTCCTACTAATATAAGGAGTTTTTCGATCCAAGCTTTATTAGCAACAGTATCTCTTACACCAAAAACAGAAACGTATTTTTTGGTATCAATTGTAGTCAAAAATATAACTTTTTAGAAATAAACATTATTATCTTATATCTTCCTATATTTAAAGTCACAAGCATTGTTGTCTTTTAGTTTTTTCTGGGCTACTTGCAGGCATTTTAAGAAGATATACCAGTACATCCCCGGAACCAAAAGTAGCAGGATCTCTGGCAGTGGAATATAAAAGAGAGGTCCCGATAAATTGGCCAGGAGGCATAATACTTGGATAGATTCCAAAGTGCCTGGAACGGCGCTACTTGCCGTGACATAACAGTTCTGGTAATGTACAGTCGGTTAGGTTACACGAGAGAATTGAGTGTAACACTTTGCCAATCACGATGTTTTCGATGCAGTATCTCATCGCAGTTAGGGCAAATAATGTAGTATTTACCAGTGATTGTTCATTCGTTTTGCATGAAAAGTATGAACGGGTACGAACACTTCCATAACTCGGAGGTCACGTAAAGCTAGCGGTATTATTATAGCCAGAATCACGTTGAGAGGAATGGCAAATAATATGATATTTTAAAGTTTATTAACGTAGTAAAAAACTACGACTGTCACGGGGTATGAATGAATGAATGAAGATACATACTTACAGATTTACTACACATATACATATATAAATACATATACACATTATAATACGTCGGTAAAAGAGCAAGACTCAGGTACGTCACGGTAATCGCTGCGTTGCTCCACACTTGTCACGCATGTCTGCAACTATCAGTGTTACAAATGTGGACCCACCTTCAAAGATTCTGACATAATTTGTCCACCACCGGTTACCTCATTTAATAGTTACCTAAACGATTCTAAAAGCTGCGGCCTGTTTTTACTAGATCGCTACCAATGGGAAGCTCCGTATATTAAAAATATCCTTCATATTCAAGCAGGTAAATCAATTTCACCGTCACACACGCCTTTTGCCTCTGCCTTTGTGCGTATATTAAATTAGATGCGAACCAAATTAAATGTCACATGAAAGGTAGAACGAGAACATTTTTTTAACACAACCTACTTTTCGAAATATATATCGAGTTACTACGAGTATGTTTTAAACGACATGTTACATGATGTGTTAATGCGTCGGAAATTCAACTATTCCAGGAGGATGTAAGTGTTTGTATTTTAAAAGTGTCTTTAGATCGGCTTTACAATAAAAAAGTAAGATTTTGAAGGCATCTCTAACTACTTTTGTATGAAAAGGTCAGTAGAGTGGACTTAAGGGTCACTGAATCAATTCTTCAGACTGGTTCTTTCGCCAACGATCATGAGGGAAGGCAATGTAAAAATGATCGCTAGCCAAGATAGTTTTAATTCTGTGATCACAAGGTCAGTGCATATGTATCTCATGCGCCGCTTATTGGAACAATAACTGATGTCCTTCGAATTTTCATTTCAAAGGCATACCGGTTTCCTCGCGATATTTCCTTCAACGTTTTCAGTAAGTGTTAATGCGCACATAATTTTTTCGTAACCGAGTTCGAACCCACAACCTCCAGATTGTAAATCGGAGTATCGCCTACTAAGCTAAAGTTATAATATATTTATTAGTCTATAAAATATTATCTGTATCTTGTTAGGCTAATCTATTATAGTTACCACGCAATAACTTCTACTTTATCACAAAATACTTCCAATTCACGTGATCCCTACATTTCTATCGTATCTTCGCAATAAATGATTTTTACAAGGTCCCTCCGACCTATACTACCGACAGAGGGCAGCACCGTCGTAAATTACCTCTGCCTTTGTCACGATTGTCTCGTGGGGTGCGCACAGGGATACCCTGCCCATTATAATAGGGTGGGTGTATTGATACTGAGACACGTACTTTAATTGGGGTCATGTACAGGAAAACCTATAACGTTTTTGAGAAAGAAATGGAGGAATAAATAAAGTTTTTGTTGAACTAGAAATAAAAAAACGAGTAGGAATCGACTACAGGGAGCCGTTATTCGAAATTTATGAGATTAGTGCCTATAACCTATTTTTATACTCTGAAAACGGGTTATTTGATGGAAAAGTAGATAAAGTTCTATTCAAGAATATTCTAGAATGTCTAACAATGTAATAAATTATGTGTATAGTTCTATTTAAAACATTTTATTATATTCTATGTATTCTAAATGCTTCGAAATTTTTTACAACACAAATATTTTATTAAGTGAGAATTTAAGTTGATCAAATAAGACGGCTTGGATTGCAAAAGAGTTTTCCATTAAAATTCTACCTTGTAAAATGAAAGTATTTAAAAATAAGTTTCTATCTAGTTTTTCAGTGCTAAAATAATTTGGTTTGATTTTTTTACATACTTTTTGTTTACCCAAACTGTCTGGTCACAGATATAGCCTAATATTTCAACGTACCCCTCTCCCGTTTCATATAATTAGTTACCTACCACTAAATGTAATTTGCAGTAAATCAACCAACCCTGATCCTGCTGCCTATTCCTCAGTAGCTGTCTTTTTCTTTTAGAAGTGTTATGAAAGGGATGCATAATGAATGAGCACGGGTTACAAGCACACTCTATTTTACCGAAAAAAACACTAGATAGATACGATGGATAGATTTACTCTTTGTTGAGCAAGACATTAAATACAAAAACCAAAGAAATACATAGTTGTATCGCTGAAAGCTCTAGACAACCTTAAAACAATTACAATTATTCGTTATTTTTATAAAATTTGTTGGACCTCAACAATATATTTCGTCTATTCATTGTACAGTTAGCGAAAATAAGGCACATACATTTTTACAGACGACCTCTGTGGCGCAGTGGGCGAAGGCCGAAGGTTGCGGGTTCGATTCCCGCCGCGGGACAAATGTTTGTATGACCTACAAATATTTGTCTCGGGTCTGGGTGTTTTTTATCTAGAATATGTATGTATTTACAAAAAAAAGTATAGAATTAATATATCAGTCATGTAGTTCCCATAATACAAGCTCTACTTAGTTTGGGGCTAGATGATGCTGTGTGGAAAAAGTCCAGCATTTTTTTTTTATTTCTTGGCTAATAAAACGTGTATTTTTAGTTGCAAAATTTTAATTCACTCACAGTAATTCCTATAGGCGTAGAATAAAAACCGGAACTGATGGGAACCACTACTTAGTAATCTCAATAGATCTACGTACTAACTAAGAATCTGAGAATGTACATTGCACCTATTTTCCATTGTTTTGCAATCACATTGACAAATGGTTGTCCGGTCACTTATCGAGGTGGAATAAAACTCATTTGCGTGTCACACGGAATGCAATCAAACCTATCACATTACATTATGAAATATTAATTCCAACGTTGTCTATTTTCATACTGGAACCTAATTTAATACCTAGATTTTAGATGGATCGATTATGACTGTAACTCAAACCTGAATGAATAAATGAATGAAAATACTTTTTTGTACACCTTATGATATAAACAAAATAAACAATAACACATTCTGATCAAGGTACAATGGTCGGTCTTATCGCTTAAACGCGAAATTGGATGGAGAGGATTATATATGATTTTTAAAAGGAAATCATTCTTGTGGCTGGCATATTTTTACCAAGAAAAAATCTTAATTTGGCCATAATCTAACCAGATGGTAAGTGACGTTGGAGCATGAAGGTCTAGCGAATACTTATTCATCCTTACCTAGAAGAGACCCAGACTTAACTCTTAATTACTCTCAGAGCAACGTCCTAACATTATATTTAGCAGTTTTGCAAGTAATTCCCATTCCACGTGACAAGTTACTCGAAATATTATACTTTGTTTTGTACCTGGGCTTAAGTTTTTTAAATGCCATTGTAATATAAAAATGTCAGCCACAGAACGATATCAAATCATAAAACCTAACGACAGCTGACACAATTTTCAACAAAGCCCAAAAGCCGACCAATAAGACGTCTGTATCGCAAACCTAGATCAAATATCTGGAGTTATCAAGAAATCCTACGTCAATGTCACTGCGACCTACAGAAAGATATTCTCATGACACGAATTGTGATTCGATTTACAGAGAAAACAGTATACGTTCTAATCATATTGTACAAACAGGAATTTTCACGTACTGCACTATCGGTGAAGGCACCGACTAAGTTTCGACTCATTCCGAGAGTCTTCATCAGGGTGTGTGGTGTGTGGTTGCGGCGTCGCGCCTTGCCCTGAGTGCACGGCGCGACGCGGAAGGAGAAAGTCGCAACCACACACCCTGACGAAGACTCTCGGAATGAGTCGAAACTTAGTCGGTGCCTTCACCGATAGTGCAGTACATGAAAATTTCCCATTTTTACAATATGAATAGTCAAGTTCACGATAGTTTTTAGTATACGTACTGTTTTCTCTGTACTTTTTTTTTTGCAGATTTAGCGAACGTATTTATTTGACTTTTAAAGTGTTAACTAACACTTAGGGGAAATCCCAAGGATTTATAATATCCCAAAAATTTAACCAATATGCGATGCGACACCTCTTGTCATTTGTATTAAGTGTAACGTGCACTGAACGGGCTTGGATAACTGCAAAGTTTCCCCTATATGTGAAGTCTCGGCGCTGTAAGCCGAAACATCCCAAGAATGTTGACCAATCGGGTAATGATCTTGTGATCGTAGTTGGTATAGCAACACGTACCAAGCTGTTGCGAGTTCGAGCCCCGCTGAGGTTGAATTTTTGGCATATTATTAAATCTTATAAACATATTAATCATAATTTACAACGATGTAAGTGTTATTCAAAGTTGATTGGGGGATCTGGGTGTTTTCTACATATAACATGTATGTATTTACAAATAAAAAATATATATAAGTAGTATATCAGTCATGTAGTTCCCAAAACACAAGTTCTGCTTAGTTTGGGGCTAGATGCTGCTGTGTAAAAATATCCAACATTATTATTATTTATTGATATACAAATATATAATAATAATTTATTGGAAACAAGCTCATAAAATTCACAAAATTGTGTCATTATTTATTTTGTGTAACTTTACATCACGAGCTGGTCAGGCATAGCTCATCTTAAACTTACCTAGATGAGATGGTTCAAAGCTTCATATATTTTGTCATATATTATTTTATTACGATGTATCTATTTGCAAAGTTCCGGTCAAATTTACGCAGTGGAGATCGATGCATGCACGCAAACTTTTACAGCAATTTTCCTTTGATTTCCACCGCCGCCGCCACCGCCACTGTAAATTCATCAGTTTGGGCAAGCCCTTAGACATCTATCGCTTTGTCTTTATATATTACTATGCAAAAAATATACTATGGTAACATCAAGGCCAATGTAAAAGCTCTCAACCGCCATCATTATAAGAAAGAGCTGATGTTATATGCTGGATCTAATAAAAATAAGACGTACATTTTATGGCACTGGCTTAACATGAGGCTTTTTGTACTCATATCTATTACGTCTCGACTAGGCTTTATCCGAGTAGTAAAGAATTTAGTGAAAAAAATATTCTTTGACATTTTTGTCGGAAAATACTCGTACCTAACTATGTTTGTTTTTGTAAGTATGATATATTTATTTCTACAACTATGTACTATGAGGTACATACATACATACATAAACTCACGCCTGTTTCCCGAAGGGGTAGGCAGAGACTAAGGATTTCCACTTGCTACGATCCTGACATACCTCTTTTGCTTCATTCACTCTCATTACATTCTTCATACATGCTCGCCGGTTTTGGGTACTCTTGACCTGACCTTTCTCCAGAACGTCTCCAATCTGGTCAGAGTACGTTCGCCGGGGTCTACCCTTTCCAATTATCCCATTCACGCTTCCCTTATATACATGTTTTGTCAATCTCCTTTCGTCCATCCTTTCTACACGCCCAAACCACCTTAGCATACCTTTCTCTATTCTTGTCACTATATCTTATACTATGAGGTATATATAAAAAATACAGATAAACACCTAAAGACCGTTACAAACGATCTATAGATATGTCAACTGATCCAGATCAATACCAAACGGAAGCTTTCCTAAAGTGAATTGTTAGTCATTATTGAATCACTTATTTTTTTTATTGTTAGTTTTGCTGTCAGTAAAAACCCTAGATTGATGAAACCCCTGCTAGACTGATGACATCTCAAGTAACGCAAAGTCTGTGAATGTAGGTGTGAAGTGTGAAGTCTGTGACCCAAGTTCGTTCGTCATGAAACTCTTTAGGGAAGGCATATCAATAGGCTGTAGAGATCCCAGCCGTGGATCTCTACAGCCTATTGATGTTGATGGTGAAACCAAACTATACTGTTCTCATCAGATATTTGATATTTATTTATTTAACCATTTCGTTATAGTTACATAACATTGGCATGTCAAAGTTTACATAAGTTCTTAATCTAGAATATTCCACTATCCATGCAAATCAGAAAATGAACAACTCATGTATTCATTAATATGATAAAAAGGGTGACATTCAAGGAATTTCTTTAATTTCGTTTTAAATTGGTTAGGCGGAAGCCGTGTGATATCTAATGGCAATTTATTGTACATATCGAGCTTTTGACAGATACCCAGTTTATACGTCTTAACAAGTCTGGTTTTTGGAACATATAATTTTTCTTTGTTTCGGGTGTTATAACTGTGTAAATGTTTTTTCATGGGAAAATCGACTTTTTTTAAATTAATTTCTATTAGAGAATTAAAAATAAATAGAGCTATAACTGTTAATATTCTAGCTTTCTTAAAATATGCTCTTACTGAAGTTAGTCTATGTAGACCGTATATGATTCTAATGGATCTCTTTTGGCAAATAAATTAATAATTAATAATTTAGTTTAAAGACATCGTGGTTGCAATAGGTTAGAATAGAATAAAATGAAATTGTTCAGCTTATGTCTGTCAGCTTATATGTACGGCTGTACCGAAAAGGTGTTCAGGTCAGAATGTGTTGGTTAAATTTAATGTGTCTTTACAACTCGAACCTTCTATGTCTCTGATCGGCAATTCAAATTCAAATACATATTTCAAACAATCGTCCATTATTTTTGGGTACAATTAAATACTTAATTTCTATAAATGTACCTTGTTCGATTTGCACCACACTAAGGCTGAATGAAGGATTATCAAAAAAATAATCAACTAGTTTGTTGCCTGATTCTTCTAGGCTTGGACGCGCGCGAGGAATTGGTGTGAATTCACTTGTAAATTTTAAATTCACGTAGTCTTTTAGTTGACATTTCTATATGATCCTTGTGATTTCAATGAATAAAAACCTATTGACTTTGACTTTAAAGTAAATGTTAGTGGTACACATAAAAATCAATTCCTAGAGATACAACATTATTTAACCCTTGTGCGTATATAGGTGCATACAAAACCAACTCAGACCCGGACACAGGGTTGCCAAGATACAGGCTTTGCCTAGTTTGGGACCCAATGGGAATAAGGTGATTTTACTTACCTACCCTTTTGTAACAAAAAAAAATTAATATAAACTAATCAATAATGCTGGAATTTTTTCAAAATCATCAACTAGCCCCAAACTAAGCAGAGCTTCTATTATAGGAAGTACATAACTGATATATTGTTTTGTGTATATACATACACGTTTCACCCGCTCGTAAATTTCGATTCCGTGGGAATATCGGGATAAAAATAAAGGACAATCCACACAGCATCATCTAGCCCCAAGCTAAGCAGAGCTTGTGTTATGGGTACTAGATGACTGATATACTTAATACAATACATTACATAGATAGATATTTTTTTATTATACATAAATACCTTTGATGATAAAACTATTTATTTGAATAAGAATTAATAATACAATACGAATGTAACCAACTTTTGTTTATACCGGCGATCTAATTAAATTTTAGAACACAAAAGCTGCTATTGTGACTTAAATATGATAGTTTGATATATTCCCTCGCGGACTTTTTTTTAGGTAATAATGAGTTCTTTAATCATGTAGTTCATAGTTTTTATATATCATCAATAGTTTTCTTAGCGCACACCAAATTATGTATTTTATAGGCAAAATTTTGCTACTTTGGGTTACATTATTGCAATTTTCTTAAGGATCTCTAATTTTTTTGAAAAAAGAATTATAGCCAATGTTATTTCCTGATAAAGTAGCTTTCTATTGGTCCAGTAGTTTCGGAGCCTATTCGGTACAAACAAACAAACAAAAAATATTTTCACTTCATAATATTATATTGTATAGTAATAGTATAGATAGAAAACACCCAGACCAGAGCAGATTATACAAATATATTCTGTGTATTCATATTGTAAAAACGGGAATTTTCACGTACTGCACTATCGGTGAAGGCACCGACTAAGTTTTGACTCATTCCGATAGTGCAGTACGTGAAAATTCCCGTTTTTAAAATATGAATAGTCAAGTTCACGATAGTTTTTGGGATAAAATATTCTGTGTATGCTTTATTTTAGTTTCATCCCTGTACGTTTAAACTGTGGGATAAGATGCCTTCTGTGCCGTTTTCGCCGAACTATAACATCAAAAAAATATGAAGAGAGTCTTTCAGACTGGGCAATGCTATAGGGGTGGCAGATGTCTATAAGCGACTGTATCTGATTTTCACAAAAGTATGAGAGAGCAATGAATCTATTTAGTCAGAATGCGAAGTTTGTTTGCTATTTTTATTATTATTGCAAAGTTTATTTCATTAGGATGCGGACTTAATTAGTAGACTTTTTTATTCAAGTTACAAAGTAAACTTAGCTCGTAAATTAAACAATTAAAAGAGCAATATAAACAAGCAAAAAATTACGTAAACTGTTTTCATAAATCATGAAACATTCTTTCAGGTCCAGTATCCACCTGCGCTGAAGAAGAAAAGTTTTTTTTAAATATAACATGGTAACGACTAATATCCCCATAATGGCAACCCTCAGATCCATAATATGTATACCTATAAGGATATCAAATAGGAAGTAGTCTGAAACACGTCCAAACATTATATTAAGCACTTATCCGCGTTTTACATCATAGTTATCATTTCAATCATATATATTATTTTTTATATTCAACAGTCACGTACATGTAACCGCAAGAATATTATAAGAAAAATTATTTGTTTGTTCATCTGTTACCATCTTCGAAACGGCTCAGTCGATTCTTTACAATCGTTTTGTATGTCATCAAGATTAGTTTAAGATAGATTTGATTACCACAAGTCACAAGAGAGCACTGCAATAAACGCTAAACACCGAAAGTTTTAAAATTTTGCAAAACTTAACTTATACACAATCTACGTATCTATCTGCGTAGCCTTTTTTTTTATAATGCTGGACATATTCACACAGCATCATTTAGCACCAAAGTAAGCAGAGCTTGTGTTATGGGAACTACATGATTGATATACTACGTATATACATTTTTTTTTGTAAATACATACATATTATACATAGAAAACACCCAGACCCGAGATAAATATTTGCAGATACATACATTTGTCCCACGGCGGGAATCGAACCTGTAGCCTTCTGCGTCTCAGGCGGGCCTTCGCCCACTGCGCCACAGAGGTTGTCCTTTCTCACTTCTACAGTGATAATGATATGATGTCGTTTTGTATCAGTGTAGTGTTCGAGTGCATCCAGTGGAAATCCCTAACGAATACAACAATAGTACCGAACTAATCTTCGTAGCGATTAGTGCTACGACGTTACAATGCTACGTGATGGCGCTACGCCGTAGAGCCTCTATGCTAATCGTATAGAAGAAATGGTTTTGGTTTGAAAGCAAATGAACATTACTTGCATCGTTTGTATAAAATCACATCATTTACCGTTTACCTCATAACATTTTGATGTTGTGGAATATAATATTATTTTTTCAAAAAACTAGCATCTTTTGTCTCGTTAGCATGGACATCCTTTATTAAATTTTGAACTAAGTAGGTATTTAGAAAAGCAATTTGATTTAGCAAAATTTTGAAAAACCTGATACTGCCACGTATAAAATTAAGACCCATCTTTAAAATTAAATTTTATACTAAAAAGTAGCATTATTTTTTACTCTCATCGCCTCATCGTTCTAAACGTCCATAATTACGTAGCGTAGCTACCGTAGCACTAATTGCTACGCAGCTCGTAGCCGCTACGGTTACAGTATATAATGAGTAATTGCGTACAAGAACCGCAACTCCTTCGTAGACCCTACGTGACGCCGAAAGGCCTATAATGACCGCTAGCCTCGTATATGACCCATCAGAACTGGTCTGACAGCTAGTGCGAAACAAATGCACAAAGTCATGCGATTTTTATCTGGCGTTTGCGAGAGTTTCGTATCTATTCTACCATGTATTACTTATTACACAGTTACAGCAAAGAGCGTAGGTTAATTGCTACGTTGCTTTTCTCAACCTTCTATGGGTAACGATTATATTCTGTAAGTTGGACTTGTAAATTTTCTCTACAACCCGAAATTCTAGACGAAACTATTGCTCATTCACAAGATTATTTAGGGTGTGGCAATGTTGCTTTTATGTTTAAATATTTATTCTGAGTTCTCTTTATTAAATGTTTCAAGCAATTGTTGATGATTAAGAACTTCCTGCATATTATGTCCCAAAGCCTGTTTATTATTTTCCAAGTTTAAGGATAATTCTTTGTCAAAATTTCTGGCTACGAGTACATGAATTTATACATTGAGTTGAACTTGAGTTTTAAATTGCCTTTTATATATTTTATACAATTTGGATTATTAGTTGCATTCGAGAGAGATATTTGTATTTTTTTTTAAATTTGAGACTAAATTGTTTCGTTTTAAAATAAATAATGCTGAACATTTTTCACAAAGCATCATCTAGCCCCAAACTAAACTTCTATTA
Organism: Perizoma flavofasciatum; assembly: GCA_958496245.1. Classification (NCBI taxonomy): domain Eukaryota; kingdom Metazoa; phylum Arthropoda; class Insecta; order Lepidoptera; family Geometridae; genus Perizoma; species Perizoma flavofasciatum. The sequence goes on along the minus strand of OY292425.1, from coordinate 868,365 downwards.
TGGGAGCTACATGACTGATATTCTACTTATGATTATACTTTATTTGTAAATACATAGCAAACACCCAGACCCGAGACAAATATTTGCAGATTACACAAACATTTGTCCCGCTGCGAAAATGAAAAGCCTTGGAAGATATTAAGCCTTCTGAACAACGTGAGGGTGTGGGCCGTAATCCAGCACGCGGGGCCAAATAGGCTCAGTGCAAATAGCTGCGGGTGTCACTCAATGGCGTAGGGAATTATAAGTTCGATAACGATAAAGTATGGTATCCCTTTTAGATATTTTGGAATTATTTCCATAAACTAAATTATATTTATAAATTTAATTTATCTGATCAACGATCAAAATTTTGGGTGGGATTTAGAAAGTCGTCGCACGAATTTCGATAAAATAAGTAATAATTCAATTCCTAACTTTGGGAGTGGTACTGTTAGAATAGGGGAGTCCATCCCTTCCACCCCCTATCCTTTTTTTACCTAAATTTGTGCGACGGCTTTCTAAATCCCAACCAAAATTTTGCTTAGATCATTTTATTTTACTCAAAATTATACGCACTGCTTTCTAATTGGTCAAGAAAAGGCTTGCACAAAAGTGATAATGAGTTCAATTGCCCAAAAGTGACTTTTAAGTAACTGGCAATAATAGTGCTTATACGTAAGCAATATTTCTTACTAGATCTGTTTATGATTTAGAGTTTACCTATAGAATTATTTTTTTCAAACACTTTCCTTTGAATTAATTGGAAAGTTAACCTTTGATAATAATACATTTCGTTTTATTTCTGTTTGATTTTCAATATACATTTCAATAATCTAAAATACTGGCATATTTAATATACCAAGATTATATTTAAATAAAAAAAACGTAACTACCCGCAATACCTTATATACCTTATTATAAAAGTACCAAACAGTACTTTTATAATAATGTATATACTTATAATACTTACCGATGATCACTATAAAACCAGACACTCATTATAGAACATCATCATACAATTCACAGGTATTGTAACTTTCAAAGTTCTTCACCCACTTTCACAGTTGGCTATCCATGAGTCGTTTGAAGAGCACAGTCATTTCGCGCGCGGCTTGGCGACGCAGCGCACCGCGTCCGTCTCGGTTCACGATCGGTCGACGACTGCCGTAGACTGGCTGTGTTGCCGTGCTCGAGAAAACTTACCAAAGTGCGCGATCGGGCTGCTTTTTGGTAAGCTTTTTGGTAGAAATTTATTTTCTACCCATGGCAACATTACTGAGATAAAGCGGTAATCTCTCTATCGAGAAAAAGCTTATCGTATAGAGGTGAGAGCGGTTACTGCATTTTGCTGAGTGTGCTCCTTTTGCCTGAATTTAATCATGGCAATTGCTAAGTTAGATATAGTTAGTTTTTTGTATGTATAAGTACCTACTTACTATGTAACCTGCTGCTGTTATGGTCATAATTTCAGGCAATCAATATTTTTTTCTATTCTATTCTATTATATTTCTACTGTGTTATTGAAAATGGTCTTCAGGTTTCTGTTTGCAACTAATACTTATTTATTTATAAACCAAGTGATATATAGAACAAAATATTTACAACTTACTTAGGTCAATGTAGGGGTAAGCACAAAATATCCCTTATATTTTGTCATGATATTTCAGGCTATCAGGTACATAACATTATTATTTAAAAGACATTAAATGTCAAAAACCCGACTTTATATTACGGAAAATTGATAAAAAGTCAAAATTTATATGGGACCGCCCTTGGAATATTACCCCTTACCCATAAAAAAAAAACATTAAAATCGGTTCACAGTACACACAAAAACACAGACAAATCCTTTTTTCAAGTCGGTTTATAATAATTAGATCGCGATATTCGCTTGCAGTCCAAGTTTACGGTTTCTATCCTAGTACTTTACTATCATCAGATCCTCACATGCGAACGTTATATTGCTCACTCGGGATAGCACTCTTTCGAAAAATAAAACAAAAGTAAAATCGCCTACAAAAGCTGCTCTATAAGCTGTTTTTTAAGTTTTACGGGAAAAATAGCAATCCCTCAGGAATAAACTTTTATGGGACCACCTTGGGATCAGCCTCTATAACAATAAAATAATCAAAATCGGTCAAGAATTGGCGAAAATATCAGGTAACAAACACACACGATAAAAAAAACAGCCTAATTGAGAACCGCCTCCTTTTTTTGAAGTCAGTTAAAAATAACATGACGTGAGATAAATAAAAAAAAATTGAATAATGCTGGACATTTTCACACAGCATCATCTAGGCCCAAAGTAAGCAGAGCTTGTGTTATGGGAACTACATGACTGATATACTACTTATATATATTTTTTTGTAAATACATTAATTTTATACCAGACCCCGAGACAAATATTTGCAGATACAAACATTTGTCCCGCAGCGGGAATCGAGCCCGCAACCTTCTCGTCTCAGGCGGGCCTTCGCCCACTGCGCCACAGAGGTCGTCAATATGTATTTTTTTTTCCTGCTGGTACCTTTATACAAATCAGTAACGTACGCAGACTAAAGCGCTAAATAAAATAGAGAGGAGTTTAAATGGTGGGACCTTTATTGGTGGAACATGACCGTTCCACCTGAAAAGCCACGCCATTTGAAGCGGTCTCATTGAAGCCTTCAATTCAATAAAATCTAAAGTAGCTCCAGTTTCAATGCAAAAAACATTTTTAAGTACATACAAATTAAATTCTCAACAAGTTAATTGTTCCCGGAATTGTGGGAAAGTCGTACCTTTGAAATGGGTATATTAATGTTGCCTGCGCATGCGTATTTACACCCCCGTCCCTCCCCGCCCGGGTAAGGCTTTACCGAGTTTCAAAGTTTAGCCGAGAAGCTGTTTATAAGCTCTAAAATCATGTAGCAGAAACGCGTTCTATGGCTTGAGTATGGTATAATAATCAGAGATTACATAACGCTAGCTACTGCCCACGGCTTCGCCCGCGTAGTACCCGGCTAAAATGTAGCCGATGAAAAGTAGCGTTCCTTAAAAATTCATTTGCTCGACAGTTTTTTCGTCGACTTACCTTGCATAATTTACTCTCCACGAAAAGCCCTTTTATTTTCAAGAGATAATGTTTAAATATAGGCCTATGACCACCCTAAAATCTACTCTAAATATTGGTGAAAGAATTTTTGAAGTAGTTTCCGAGATTACACTCTTCGTTCATACTTACAAACGTTACCTTTTTGTATAGATGATAATCACCGCTGCAGCCTAAGTTTGAGCACAGCGGTGTGGATTGGTCTATGTACGGAAGTGTGATATTATAAAGTTGAATAATGCAGCTGGGTGTTATTTAGAGTTTAACTCCTCTACACATATTATTAATCGGCGGTTAGCTTACAATACCGCGTAAATCGATATCCATAACTTTTCAGGGAAACCAAAAAAACTGTTTTATCAACTCGGCGCAAGTCCACAAAATTGAAATTGCTAACGGTTTTAATGTATGAAGAATCGGAGACCTACGCGGTCTTTGAAAACATTGACGACTTACGCGGTGATGCTTGTTTTTTAATGACTGTCTGTGATTGTTGGAAATGACAGAAGGGCGGTGAAAAGATCTATCGAATGCGATTTAAATGGCAAAACCGCCAAATTTTGACATGAGCGGTGTTGTTAGCTAGCCGAAGAATACAAAAAAAAAATGACGGCTAAATGGACGGCTAAATCCTACCTAAACTGTGTAGTTTCAATTAAATAATACGAACCTACTATTTTATATAAACAATATTATATTTTATTGATACTAAATTGTAATATCTATCAAAAATAAAAATTATTGAATTAAAAAAAATCAGATTGATGAAATCAGCTTAGAAACTACGTAAATTTCATATTTTAAAGTGAAATCAGGCGGATTCCTTGTGCGCGTCCAAGACTAGATTTCAGGCAACAAACTCTCAAGGTTTTTTTAATGATCCTTCATTTAACTATGGTGTGATGCCAATCGAAAAAGGTAAACTCATTGCACAAACTATTATTATTTGCAACATTTTATTCATTATCTATCAAACAAAGCTATAGAATTTTATCTCCGGAAAACAGGCAAAACTAGTGAAGTTAAACCACTAGTAAAAACAGGTCTATTTAGATTCAAAGTGGCATCGCTTTTATTTTTATTAGTTTAGGTAACTCAAGAAAAAACATTCAATAATATTTACTAAAGCTGTTAACTTTATCCAATAGCACTTTTAATGAGACCCGGCTGAGTTCTGGTAAAGTTTACAAACCATCAAAATTCCGATAAATTTATGGAAAATGGCGTAAACAGCAAGATGAGATTATTAAAATGCCACCTCAGCTTGTTTGTTGCGTAATATCCATAAACCATATCTGATTATGATGTTTGCTCTTTTCATTCGACTTCGCTTTGCTGTACTGAGGGAGGATAATGTTTACCTTCATTTTTATGCCCTCGAACCAAACTTTCGATAACATGTGTCACATCTATGAAAGGAGCATCTAAGAAGTAATTTTTAAATTGATTAAGTAAGTTAGTGAACTAAAATATCACAAAGGCTAGTTTCTTCCGAAACTAGATATTTATATAAACTAATTTTTACAATAAGACAAAAACATGATAAAACAACAACAAAAACAAAATAAATGCACAATGAGCAGTCTTATCACTGAAAGCAATTCTTCCAGACAACCTTAGTATATGGTTATATATTTAAATCCGTGAAGCATTCCTGGTCCATAAGAGAAAAGTTATTTTATACCATGCACTTAACACATTAAATCGACAACCCGTAGGTAGTTGCGGATGTCCGCTCATAAATAAACTCAGCTCGTCCAAGCATCCATGTAAAATCAATTAAAACTCCACTTACAGCTCTATCGGCGGGTAATAAAGGGTAGTAAGTTAATAAATGTGGAAAAAGCCACTTTGCTCGAGAGTCCGCAGCGGATCGGTACTCGATCTATTGACTCGCATGCGAGGAGGACTGGACATGCTTTTTGCGCACTATCACTTCACTGTACATGTTTATTTCTATCCTATTTACCACTTAGTGTTCCAAGCAGTATGTTACGTGGAATGCTAACTATTTGCAAAAAGGTGTTAAATCCAGTTATGGGAAATCTCTTGTTTTTTTTTCTCATGGCGAACGTTCTGCTAAAACAATCTCACTGGTAAATTCAATTTGTCAGCGTACGTTCGCCGAGGCCTTCCCCTTTCAGTGGCAAATAAAAAAAAACTATCACGCTCACGACAGTATTTCCCATGATGGCCATCCTTAGATACATGCTCGTACATAAAGGACTCGTCCAAACATTACATTTGGCATATACCCGAGTTTTGAAAGTAATTAACATTGCACGTGACAGGAAAATATTTACCTCCAGCTTGATATAAAATCAACCAATAATATGTGTCGCCTATGTACAGTACTTTATAGTTGTGCAATAAAGAATTTTCTATCTATCTATGCCTTTGTTATGGGGCGCCACATGCGTAGATACCCTAGCACCATCTCATCTGTCGGGGACATCAGTTAGAGCCGGTGCAGCGGATGATTCGGCCGAGGAGATCAAGAGACGCAAATATAGAAGTCTGTACAGAGCTTACTTATTTGAGCCTTTTAGGATTGAGACTCTGGGTCCGTGGGGAACCGGGGCCCTTTGCGTTTTCAAAATTCTTTCAGGGCGACTGGTCGAACCGACGCGTGATAAGAGAGCTGGATCTTATCTGGGTCAACGCATTAGCATTGCCATTCAGCGTGGCAATGCCGCCAATATTTTGGGAACGCTTCCTTCTGGTAGTGATCTGGACCAGCTGAGCAATCTATAGATCGTTTGCAACGGTTTTTAGATGGCTAGCTATTTCATCTGTATTTTTTGTATATACCTACTTGTAAATTGTTGTATGGATAAAAAAAATATATAATTAATATTTATCTCATAATTATATAGTTAAAAATATAATAAAAAAACTGCAATCTACCTCTATTTTTCATTTACGTAATATCCCAGCTAACCCTGAAATACTTGATCTTCCGGTGAGCTTTATGAAACTTGTCCCAAACTTAATCCTGCGTAATTTGGCCGTTTGATGAAAGGGATAATCTAATTCCTGTTTCCTCGGACAGGATTCGGGAGACGGGAGCGAACGATTGGACTTCCGCCCAATACAGATCGACCTTGCAACATGGGGAGATGTAAAATTTCCATTAATTTTTCAATTAGTGCGATTGACGAAGGGCACTTGAATTCATATTGTAAAAACGGGATTTTTCACATACCGTAAAATCGGTTAAGGCAACGACTATGGTTTCGACCATAGTCGTTGCCTTAAAGATAAGTAATGCTTGATAAGTTTTTATAGTCATTAAACAGGGGATGTCTGACAAGATTAATTTCACCAACTGCACTCTGGACTGCCAGCGAGTCTGCAAGTTGGATGTTACAGACAACCAAGAGGTATATATCAAGTACATCGCTAAAAGAGACTGGTAGAAAATGCTCTATAACATTACATCTTCCCTTTGTACATTGTGAGTGTGAAATACAAAATAAAAAAAATGGTATTAAGAATGGTTCATTGTTTAAAAATAGCCAATAAAGTGGACTATAGCAGTGTATCGGCGCACTACTTCCACGCGAGTGGAAGCTCAATCACCCGGTTGGCGTGGTCAGTGCACCGGCGTCATCGCCCCCACCGCTGACGGGATAAATTAAGTTGAACTTTACTGGGGAATTATTACACTCGATAACGCCTCTGGGTATTGAGCACGACCATTGATTACAAAAATGTTTTCATGGTACAATATTTTTTGTTGAAGCATGGCAACATAGTTATAAAGAACTAGCTTCTGCCCACGGCTTTGCCTGCGTGGTACCCGGATGAAAAGTAGCCTATGTGTTATTCTGATGTATAAGTTATATTACTGTAAAGTTTCATCAAAATCCGTTCAGTAGTTTTTGCGTGAAAGAGGAATAAACATCCTCACAAACTTTCATATTTATAATATTAGTAGGATCAGTAGGATATAATGAAAATTTCAAATCAGGAGGTATTTTGATTTTTCATGAAATTGATACAGTATTTTTTCGTTATAACATGACATTGCAGTTTCATAGAACAAAATGAAAAGCTTAAATCAGGAGTAATTTTAATTTTCATCGAATGATAAATCATGGTACAATATTTTTGTTGTTGGTTCATGACATCATAGTTCTAAAGAATAAAATGAAAGTTCAAATAAGGAGGTTTTTTGAATTTTCTTGAAATTATTACAATAATTTTTGTTGAATCAAAATGTGATATTTTGATTTTTCATGAAATTGGTACAATGTTTTTTTCTTTGAATCGTAACATTGCAGTTTCATAGATCAAAATGATAAGTTTAAATCAGGAGGTGTTTTGATTTTTCATAAAATTGTCACAATATTTTCTCGATTAATCATGACATCACAGTTCCATAGATTAATAGTAAAGGTAAAAAATCTGCAGGTATTTTTTCATGCTTCTTTGAAATAATTTTCGGTTTTTCTGAGACCTGAAATTATTGATTTATTTATTTCACCATATTGTAATATTACCAAAGAGCAATGGAAAAGAGCTACTAAGGAAGTATGTGTCAGGTTGCAAGGCGCTAAGCAAATGCCTTCGATCTTGTTGATTCTAGGGCATGCCAGTTTCCTAACGATGTTTTCCTTTACTATTTTGAGCACGTGTAGACGCACAACACATTTTTTGAGTGAAAAAATCCATTGTTGATCGTCCGGGTTCGAACCAATGACGACCGGATCGAAATTCATGGCACCGCCCACTAGTCCAATACGTTTTTTTCCATGAGTAAAAATGTTTTTTTTTCAGGAGTCCCTTCCTTATTTTTCTGACAAATAAATTAGATTTCCAAAACGGAAGACAGAACACAGCGTTTCACTCCTATTGCTCATTATGCCAAAGGAATTCATTACGGATACAGCAGAATAACTAGTAGTTACAGGAATGTTTCCTGATCAATAGAATCCGGGGGAAGCGAATATTTTTAGAATTTCATCCTCGAATCATCTGATACGGATTTGTTAGAATCGTTTTCGGATAAAGACTTATTACTTGTCATCTGAACCAAATATACCATACAATTCATAATCACTCAATAACTTTAGCAGCGTGATAAAAGTTGTCTGCCTCTACCCTTTGTTTGATGTAAGAAAAGGACAGGGCTATTGTTAGCGACTTGCTAAAGTTAGTGAGTGATTATGAACAAGAGGGATATTCACATTGTAATAACGGGAATTTTCACGTACCACACTATCGATCACTGTGCACGACGCGACGCGGAGGAAGAGCATCGCGATCACTCACCCTGATGAAGACTCTCGGAATGAGTCGAAACTTAGTCGGTGCCTTCACCGATAGTACCGTACATGAAAATTCCCGTTTTTACAATATGAATAATCAAATTCACGATAGTTTTTGGAATAAAAAAGAGGGATATTTTGAACAAGAGCAATAGAGTCGTGAACCAATAAATTTGACCAAAAAAAAGATGTGCACATTTAACACGTGCTCAACCTACTTGCAAGAACGTGGACATGTACCAAATGTAATATTTGGACGTGTCTCTGACTATCCCCTACTTGGTATCCTCAAAGATATACTCAGAGTGTGTATCTGAGGATGTACATCATGAGGAATACAGCCGTGAGCGTGTGTGCATGTTTTGTTATGTATTTTAACATCATCATCTTCAAGTGATAGACGGATTTTGACTATTCTCTAATAGATTACCACAACGAACAGTATTAAACTCCCTTCATTTCGGAAAAGCTTTTAGTAGAACCCATTAAAAACGATTGTATTTTATAGCGTACTGTGCAGGTAAAATAAAAACTTAAAATAATTGATCAAACTGATTGTCAACAATCGGTTTGCTTGTATATCTTTTTGATATAACTAAAGTGACAAACAAGCTTAGGGCCCACCTGTTGTTGGTAAGCGGTTACCGTAACTTATGGATGCTTGCAATACCTAAGGTATTACTAGCGTGTTGCCGACCCGGAGCCAAAACGGGTGAAAAGTCTCATGTTCCTGTGGTTTCACCGGCCATAGCAATGTAAGCATTACTGCATGGAGTCAGTAATAAGTATGATGAAATGAAATAATTTATTGATAACTCACGTTACAGGTCGCGTTAGGTAGGTATAAGTATTACCTAATTAATTATTTACACATATATTTAATTATTAGTAATTTTAGATTTCGGGTAACAGATAAAACTCGTTGAGATCGTAAAATACGTCAAAGTCAAAGTCAAAATTCATTTATTCAATAAAATTACAAGGACCACTTTGAAACGTCGGTTTTTATCTAGGTACCTGTTCCTCCGCGACCAAGCCAGGAAAGAAAGGCAAGAAAACAAGGCTGGTTATTCTTTTTAATGATCCTTTTACAAAACAATAGGTTCGAGTTGGAGCATTTTCAATCCCAAGAGTTTTTGTCATCTAAATAATCAGATATTTTATAGTATGCCTTTATATAAAGCTTTTGTTTAATTACGTTTTTATATTTGTTAATTGATAATTTTTGTATATCTCTTGGAAGTTTGTTATAAAAGCGTACACCGTACACCCTTTAAACGATTTACTAACTTTACGGAGTCTACAAGTGGCAACAGCGAGTTTATCTTTATTTCTAGTATTAACGTGTCCTAGTAACCACTTTTTTAATCTTAGTTTAAACGTCCCGGTGGTAGGTGCATCACGGATAGCGGTCGGTATTCTGTTATATACAGACGGCCCTATTATATATACGGACCGACCGGACTTGGCGAGCCTGTGTGCTGGTGTCACAAGACGGTCTTTGTAACTGTTACTCCGCATGGCTCGTGTTGGATTTATGCCCTTACGCTTAAAAGAAGCAAGGTGCGTGTGAGTGTATAGGGCTATTTGAAAGATAAACTCACATGGAAGTGGAAGGACCTTAAGTTCCTTAAATAGGTCATGGCAGGAGACGCCACGGGGAACCCCAAAAATGGCGCGAACTGCGCGTTTTTGCATGATAAATGCTCTCTCCATATCCGCTGCTCGTCCCCACAATTCTAAGCCGTGGCTCGAGTGGCGGTGAGTGCAAGCTGCTTCAGCACATAGCAAGAGCGTCCAAGTTTCCCGCACAACTGCTCTACCTCTATATGAGATTCCCATACAAGGGCACTGTCAATTTCGAAGCCCAACAGCTTAGTGCTCCGGACCTGTTTAAGTGCTGCATCACCAGCCCTTATCTGTAGCGGTTATCTGTATCTGGTCCCTTGATGAAAGGGATATACTTCCTTGGACAAGCTCTTTAACAAGGAGCTCTGTAGTATATATATAGTACAGGGCATGTGTGTAGGTAGGTACCTCAGGAAATAAAGTAGTCCAACTCACATTCAGTATATATTGTCAGTTCACACACAATCAGTTCAGAAGGCACAAGGTATAGAAGAAAGCACAAGTACAGGCACGTATAGAAAGTTCAGAAAAGATAGTCAAAATAAATAGTTTAGAGATAGGAAAATAAGCAAGTATATAAAGCACAACAGTTCGCGTGGGTTAATCTATAGAAGGCGAGCGTGCGCTCCGCGTCGTAGGATAGCTGTGACTGGCTTGATCTCTATCTCTGCGCGTGCGGCGCACCGACCGAGTTACAAATACATATTAACCGCATTATCCAGCGATAATATTACATATTATCCAGCTAGGCTGGGCAGCGTTTGGAAAACTACGTGGAGTCTTCTCGTCATCCATACCGCAATGCTTGGAAATGAAAGTTTTCAATCAGTGCGTCCTACCCGTCATGACTTACGGAGCTGAGACGTGGACAGTCACCATAAGGCTGGTCCACCAATTCAAAGTCGTTCGGCGAGCTATGGAAAGAGCTATGCTTGGAGTCTCTCTGAAGGATAGGATTCGTAACAAATACATCAGTCAGAGAACCAAAGTTATCGACATAGCTCAACGAATTAGCAAGCTGAAGTGGCAGTGGGCTGGTCATATTTCGCGAAGAACCGATAACCGCTGGGGTAAATGTGTTCTTGAGTGGAGACTGCGACTCGGCAAACGTAGTGTAGGACGCCCTCCGGCCTGGTGGGACGACCTGCGAAAGACTGCAGGCAGATGCTGGATGCGGCAAGCTGAAGACAGGGCGCTATGGCGCTCATTAGGGGAGGCATGTCCAGCAGTGGACTAATATATGCTGATGATGATGATTAACCGCATTAGGTACCGAGCACGGCACTAATGTTGGGGTAAAGTAGATTTAGGTCAATATCATTTACAACCAGTTCATCGATGTATGAACTGGTTGTTCATAACATCGATGAACTGATGTAAGATGTATAGTAATGTTTATATTTATGAATGATAATATTTTATGTGCAAATATGTAAATACGACTTGTAGTTTAAATATAGTGTGTAAGTAGCCCACAGCTCTACTACTAAAAATCTATATATGTACGTTTGTTTGTACGATAATAAATGCCTAATTATTTATTAAATCGTGATGAAACTCAGTAGATGTAAAATGGGCCTCAAGAAATAAAGAGAGAATGAGTAAGATTTTTAATTTTGGCATCGATTAAAAGGAAAAAATACATACAATACAACACATTTTTTAGTTTAGTGAGGCTTAAAGCCTATATTTGAGTATCAAGCAAATTAAATAAAAGTTTTGTATGTGTCTTTATCGTATTTACATAATATATATTTTTTTTTCTCGAGCTTATAATAAATAAATAAATAATGTTTCCTAATTGTGAAAGTTTTCAAAGTACTAAAGTAAATTAGTTTTCATTTTTAATACAAAGAAGAAAACTAAAACTCATAAACCTTTCAGAAGTCGAATAAACCGGTAAGTACATAGTCAGCTGTCAGTTCGTTCTCTCAAAACTTCGTGTCTTCGCAAAGTAGAGCCATCACCGGTGATATTATTTTGTTCAATCACAGTCTTGACATTTCACTTCCTTAAGTGCAGTTATAATACAGGGTACAAAGGTCACGGCGTGACCTCACCAGGTCACACTCGGGTTCAACCGGCGGAAGCAATCGTGACGCGTGGTACGCAACACGCTGAACACTGAGCTGACACTAGGGATGGTCCTCGAATTTATCGATGCGAGTCTTTCAGGGCAGATAACGCATCAGGAATATCCCAAATGTTGCAGATGTCAATAGGCGATGGTAATCGTTTGCCACGGTATATAATAAAAAAAATGAAAATACAGCCATTTCTATGAATTTTATAAATTTCTAAAAGGTAGTATTTGAACGCAATCAAAAAAATACTTTTTGTATCCAAAAATAATCCGAATTCATATCAAAATTAATAAACTACAATTTATATTCGTGGCGTACCGCTATTTATCCGCAATTTTTTTTTATATTTATTTTAAGTAAAGCTTTTTTTATTATTTGCACAGCTAATAATGACTAATGCACATTATACCTATTAAATCTTTCTTTTTAAATATAGCTTCTATTTTTATATAACATACAGCAGTTTCGATAAATGAAACAGCATTTTATTTGACATATCATCTCATTATTTATTACTTTAAAATAAATAGTGGTAAGTTAAAGTAGATTAGTTATTCATGTCGATTTTTTGCAGATAAACTAACCAGTCGGTTTTATTTATTTTGAACCCAAGTTTGTTGGGTAAAGTTCGGATAGCAATCCTCCTTTTCTGAGTAGTAATAAAAAAACATAATAACCTAACCTATCCAAGACGGATTTGCCTAGAAAGGTTTTTTCAGGCCAACATTAATTATTCTTATTCTTATTCTTATATATGCCACTCGGATAGGTATTTTGCTATGAGAATGAGTATTATCTATTCACGCTCTGGTTAATTTGCTGTGCAGTCAGTATTTATGATAAGACTGTCGTATTTTTGTACCTAAAGGAATTTATTTGTCTCGCATTAGAGGAAAAAAGTAATGTAGTGTTGATATGCAATTAATAATATCCCATTTCTAAATACTATCAGTAAAAATTGAAAAAAGCTAATCCCCCTAATCACTCTAATTGTAATGCATTATTATTATTAAATCAGTCTCAACAAAGTTAATCAACTTTGTAAAAAAATAAAATAAAATATGCAGGATGGACCTTAGGTAAAAATATTGTGAGTAGATACAAAATCTATTTTGCTATTTTTATTAACGTATTTTGTGTTTTATCTATGAACGTAAATCAGATATTATTAGCAATATTTTCAATTTGTAGAGGAAACACCAAGTTATCTAATCTTAGACTATAGATCCAACGTTGGGATGACAGCGTGGCAAATTATTGTCCTGCCACACGTGAAAAGATTCGCTACTGATCATACCACAATACAAGAAGATAAAAACAATAATGACGAAATCGTTGGCTCGGTGAGCGAGTAGCCGGCTGTGATACAAGAGGTACGGGTCCTATTCCCGTTGCCTGACAAGTTTTTGCATGTTCTGCATATATTTGTTTCGGGTCTGGATAATGGTACCATAATAGTCGTAATTCCTGATACGACACAGAAAGTCCTAGTGTGGGGTATGTATGTGTCGGTTGCGTGTTTATTTATTTATTTATAATAAAAAAATGGACTCGAAAAATATATTTTAATAGTATCGCAAAAACTAATCTACCGTCCCATCCCTAGGATCGATCATTCCACGTTGTAACATAGCTTTGTCCGCGTATCGCGCAAAATGTCGGTAATCTGCGTGTGAACGAGCTGTCTTCCAAATAAACCGCGCTTTTTCTGCGATACGTGTTCAGTGAATGCCGGGGGCAATGTACACCCTGTATATTTTAGTACACGTTATGTTGTGTTATATTCATAGAATTTTTGGCGCCGATTTTATAAGGCGCTTAGTTTTGTTGTTCTTGCAGTGTATTATTTTAGCAAGTTAAACCGGAATCGTACCTAAAAGTATATGAATATTATCAGGTCCGTGTTATTTTGCTCCCGTAAGATGATACACTTTTTCATAGGAGTAGGTATAGCCTGGCAAAACGTCTATGTATATATTACTATCAATTATATAGGTGTATTTAAACAAATGTTTAAATACACCACATATTATTATTTTTAATAATATGTGGTGTATTTGTTTTAACCATTCTGTGCACTGCCAACACATATTTTTCCACAGTACACAAAGGTTATCTGGAAGAGAATGCTTTTTAGCATTAAGTTCGCCTATGTACTACTTTTTTGTGCAATGAAAATTTCTATCTACCTAATAAATGAATGGTTTGATTTATCAGAAAGAAAATGGCGACCTCAGTATTGTCTACTCTATTTTGCCAAACCTAGTGACAGTCATAGTCAATCAATCAAACAATCAATCACGCTCACGACTGTATTCTCCATGATGGACATCCTCAGATACATACTCCGTGAATAATACCAAATAGAGGTTAGATCTTTGAGGACAACTAGTAGGAGGTGGAATTTGCCAAACGTAATATTTGACATTACAATAAAACAGCTATAAAATAGTAATTTATTGGAAATATATTTAATGATATATTTAATTATTATTATTTAATTTGACGATCTCTGTGGCGCAGTGGGCGAAAGTCCGCCTGAGACGCAGAAGGTTGCGAGTTCAGTTCCCGCCGCGGGACAAATGTTTGTATTATCTGCAAATATTTGTCTTGGGTTATGAATACATAAATACAAATAGATAATAATCTATTTGTTCTGTATAATATGCATGTATTTACAAAAAAATAATATATAAGTAGTATATCAGTCATGTAGTTCCCAAAACACAAGCTTTGCTTACTTTGAGGCTAGATGATGCTGTGTGAAAATGTCCAGCATTAATCTACAGGTCTTTGCAAAAGTAGCTAGGTACATCCTTCTTTTTTAATTCAAATACTTTACATTGCTTTTACATTATTACGCACAAAAGATTGTTTACTCACCAATTGCGCCGTGGTCGTGCAATGTGCAGAACGTAACATCATCTACGAAATCCATCGCAGACCATGTGCCACAGTTTACTAGTCACTACTAAAAGCACGTCGCACCAGCGGAAATCGAATCGTCTACACTCTACAGGCTTGCTGCAGGTAGCTGCCGGACAAATCACACGTCCTCACACAATCGGTGAGTCAATCACAACATGCGCCCGTTGAGTACTACGATCGTAGCACGATTGAACCGGCTGGAGATTGAGAGGCATATTAGTAAACCTACAAACCACATTTATCCTGCAATGTTTGCGTCCACATCATTACGTCAAAGTCAAATTTTTTTACTTGTTCTGCCCTTGACTTGCCGGATTAAAATAGATGTTATTCCGTCGTGATCTACAGGGTGGTTTAAGCCAGATAGTCCAAAAATAAATAATATAAATAATATTGCTGGACATTTTTTAACACAGCATCATCTAGCCCCAAACTAAGCAGAGCTTGTATTATGGAAACTACATGACTGATATACTAATTATATACTTTTTTTTGTAAATACATACATATAGAAAGAAAAACACCCAGACCCGAGACAAATATTTGCAGATCTTACAAACATTTATCCCGTGACAGGAAACGAATCCGCAACCTTCTGCGTCTCAGGCGGACCTTCGCCCAATGCGCCACAGAGATCGTTCAAAAGCAAACGGGAGCGTTTGCATCTAAAAACTAACATCCTACTTATAATATTATAAACGCGAAAGGTTGTGAGGATGGATGTTTGTAAGTCTTTTACGCAAAAACTACTGAACGGATATTGATAACTTTACAGTGTATAGCTTATAAATCAGAATAACACATAGGCTACTTTTATCCGGGTCCCACGAGGCCGAAGCCGCGGGCAGAAGTTAGTAATTACATATTTTCATCTGTACAGTGTGTGTAGGAGACAATTGTACAGCAACTAAACTTAATTTGATCTATCGCTCTGTTTTACTTACAGAACCGAAAAAAAAAAATTGTGCTGTCATATAAGTCAGATTTAAGTTTACCATGTAAGCGCCTTTCTTGCGCGCACTATCAGTTAAGCGACAATAAAATTAAGGAGAGCGACAGTTTAAATTAATTTTAGTTGATGTACTGGATCATCGACGCCTTTGTCTCAAATAAAATGTTATAATGATGTTTTCTCGGCAGCGAAGCATGTCTCCGCAGCATTTGTTTGAACGATCCACGCAATGAGCCTTCAAAATAGCTTAAAGTCAGATTTAGATGTAAAATTTATCTCGGGAAGGAATAACAGGCAAAAAATAATAAGCCAGTTGAATAATACCCCGGAGATTAGATTCACGCAACTGTAAATATTTAAAGGCAGCTGTAACAGAACGAGCTATTTCAGCAGCCACGCACTTTATCTTGTAATCTAAGTATCGGCACACGCGAGGCTCTCGTTAGAGGTGCTCATTAACTTCTTTCTGTGTTTATCTAGATTAATTCAGGGTTTGCTGAAAATCAGAAATTATTCGGAATCTATACTAATATTATAGATTTCCGCCGCGGGACAAACGTTTGTATGATTTGCAAAGATTTTTCTCGGATCTGGGTATTTTTCTATGTATGTATTTGCATACATAGAATGCAAAAAAAAGAGTATAAGTAGTATATCAGTCTTGTAGTTCCCACAATACAAGTTATGCTTAGTTTGGGGTCAGATGATGATGTGTGAAAAATGTCCAGCATTATTTATGTATTATAAAGCAAAGTTTGCAAGTTTGTATGTAATCTCCGCAAAACCTTATCCGATTTCAAAATTTATTTCATAGAATGGACCTTCAGGGTGAACAGAGGACGTATATTATCCCGTTAAAATAAAAGGGGTTTTTGAGGAGACCAATTTTGCAACGTAAGTTGACGAAAAAACGGTCGAGTACATGCGTTTTTTAAGAACTTTTCGAACGGTAAAAGCTACTTTTCATATGCTACTTTTTATCCGGCGAAGCCGTGGGCAGAAGCTAGTAAATATAGATATATTATAATAGGTACAAGTGTGTTGTAGTTAAAATTGATATAATAGTTGCATTCTTTCATTATTATTGTCAAGTTCACACCCCCCCACACCCCCACCCCCCACCCCCGTCACTCTTAAATCTCCTATTTTCCTCTCCATCCAACCATTGTCTGGAAGAGATCGTTTCTTATCAATAAGACCGTCCACTTTACTTTAATAAGAATAAGATTTTACTATTTATTGAACTATTTACATGTAGGTATATACAAAAAATAACAGATGAAACAGCTAGCCATCAAAAGACCGTTGCAAATGATCTATAGATAGCTCAACTGATCCAGATCACTACCAGACGGAAGCGTTCCCAAAATACTTGCCGCATTGCCACGCTGAATGGCAATGCTAATGCGTTGACCCAGATAAGAGCCAGCTCTCTGGTCACGCGTCGCTTCGACCAGTCGCCCTGAAAGAATTTTGAAAACGCGAAGGGCCCCGGTTCTCCACGGACCCAGAGTCTCAACCCCAAAGGCTCAAATAAGTAAGCTCTGTACAGACTTCTATATTTGCGTCTTGAGATCCTCGGCCGAATCAGCCGCTGCACCGGCTCTAACTGATGTCCCCGACAGATGAGATGGTGCTAGGGTATCTACGCATGTGGCGTCCCATAACAAAGGCCTTCCCCTCTCCCAAGAGACAAGGGTCATGCCGTCAGGCCGCTTACCATCGTCAAGTAGTAGACCATTCGGTTCGAGAACAGCTAGAACGTTGACGCTGGTAAATGCCCTGCGTATGATATATAAATTTATTTGTTTTTGTTTAAAATGTACAATAAAAAAATTTCATTAATTCATTCATGATAACGCTTTCAGGAAAAGAAAAAAGAATTTAGACAGTAAGTGAGTAGGCAGTAGCCACTGACGCCGATTTGTGTAATGTAATGTGTCTGCCATTTAAAAACGGTTTCCTTTTATTTAGAGCTCTGCCGTAAAACTTTTACAATGCCATGTTATATTAAAACACACTCCCACAAATATGTTTTATTAAAAAACACTCCCACAAAGTTGGCTGTTTACCGTAGTCGTTGCATTATTTCATGTAAACTTATCAACTCAGTTTGACGCGCTTTCTTTGTT
The DNA here is from genome assembly GCA_958496245.1 of Perizoma flavofasciatum. Lineage (NCBI taxonomy): Eukaryota > Metazoa > Arthropoda > Insecta > Lepidoptera > Geometridae > Perizoma > Perizoma flavofasciatum. Next base: position 850,294 of record OY292425.1, on the reverse strand, counting down.
TAACAAGTTTGTAAACCGTTATATTTATTTATATTTATAGTTAGGTATATTATGTAATATTATATTCATTTATTAATCGTAATGTAAGCAGACATCCGTGTTTTCACTTAGTGTTTGGGTCCAATGGAAGATCAGCGTTGTGTTGCCAGTTGACACAACGAATGCTGAGTTGGACGTCATTTTGCGTCGTTGCATATTGCTAGGTATCGGAAGGCATATACTTTTATTGTTAGTATTTAGATTTTGGTTGTGAAATCCCGTGTGTTTTTTATCTGCCTGTTTTAAATTGTGCAACGTTAGCAAATAAATGTATTTTCTTTCTTTCTTTCTTCTTTCTCTCCAACCAACTAAAGCAGACTATTTTCGAAATCACTAGTTTTCAATAGAAATTCTGTTCTCGATAGCCTCGCACGCTAATAAATGACTCGAGCTTTAAAATTTTAAATTAAACCCCATTTATTACGGCCATAAACCGCCCCCATAAAGTAGGAGCTGTCAAGGGTTGAAGAATCATCTTCGCATCGTTTGAGCATACGTCACATGTGGGTCAAAAACTTGCTGAGGAGAAACTCTGTTTGAATAGATATTTATTTGAAAGTCTATGGGTTGTTTTGATAGTGAAGCGATTCATGAAAGCGACGCATTTTATGAAGTTTACAACTTACGTTAATTATTTAACTTCCGGGTGTGTAGGGTTTTAAAATATCATCAGCCGAAATAACTCGAGTACGTCGAATACCTTTCTGAATGAGCTCGTCCGGTGAAGTAATTCCTACTATATCTATTTTTGCTCGCATTGTTGTATTTAATTTTGAAGGAAACAGGTGCCGGTAAAATTACAAGAACATGAGACTTTTTAACTATCTCTCTTTGGCAGGTAACGCATCAGCGACGCCTGTAGTCTATACTAATAATATTATAAAGAGGAAATATTTTTTTGTTTGTTTGTTTGTATCGAATAGGCTCCGAAACTACTGGACCGATTTTAACCATTTTTTCACAAATATAAAGATAAATTATCAGGAAGTAACATAGTATATATTTTTTTTCAAAAATTAGGGATCCTTAAGAAAATTGCAATAACGTAACCCAAAGTAGCATTTTTTTTCCTATAAAATTCATTATTTGGCGTGCGCTGAGAAAACTATTGACGATACATAAAAATTATGTACTACATGATTAAAGTACTCCCTAGAACCTCGAGGGTATATATCTAACTATGATAGTTAAGTCACATTAGTAACTTTTGTGTTCTAAAATATAATTAGATCGCGGGTAGAAACAAAAGTTGGTTACATTCGTCTCGTAGTATTCATTGTTATTCAAATAAATACTTTTATCATCAAGGGTATTTATGTAGCAGTAAAATACTTTTTAATTCATTCGAATCAGACATTTAATTTATCACGTGTATAAAATCGAAACCTACGCGGGTGAAGCCGCGGGGCGCAGCTAGTGTTGTATATTTTAATAATAGTAATAGCACGCACAGTTTGAGTAAAATATAAATTCTTCTACATTTATATTGACGACCTGGTACCATGGTACTCGTAGTTTCTGACCCGTCGACACAGGGGATCTAGGAAATCAGACTATGTATTTGACTGTGTGGCGTGATAAAAAAAACTTGGCAATATAACATCGGTACATTAGATAGAAGACTGACAAGAAGGCATCCTTTGTCTTTCAGAACGTTATGCCCAGAAATATAGGAAAGCGCAGACTGGTTGCAGATGCATCTCTAACCAGACTGCGCCCTGTAGCCTGTATATAATTTAAAATCAAATGGCCACTGGATTCGCACACCACAGACCACAGACAAACAAATTCCTAATTTCTTTCGGAACTTCCCACTTATTTATATTTAAATTATAATATTACATTAATAATATATTTATCTATTGTACATAATACGTATTTTATCTATTATCTATCTACTTATTCTTTCCTGTTTACGTTTGCTCCCCGTTGTTCGTGACATCACGATCGATGGCCCTGTCTGAAAATCAGCGCTGCACCTTTCTTAGGTTTGGTGCAGCATAATGCTGAGATAGGGACCTTTTGACCCCACACAACACATTTTTTTTTTTTTTTTTTTTTTGTAGTATTTTAATGAAACCTTTCTGTGTTTGTATTTATTTGTTTTGTATTTTGTCACCTGTTGTGTTGTGTTTGTGGTTAATAAATGTATTTTCTTTCTTTCTTTCTTTCTTAACCAATTTGGTTGAGAATCTAAGTACCAATCTGTTAGGATATCTTTACTTATATCCTAACAGATTGGTACTTAGATTTTAACCACTTAAATTTTGGGTATTACTGGTAGGTAATGTACAAGATTGGCAAAGCATAAACTAGATACACATGGGAATATTTGTCCAGATAGGATAGTGTAAGAATACAATTTCATGGCCGTTTGAAGGTAAAATAAAAAAATAAGTTTAATATTGTGCATTAGTATGTTTACAGCGTTAACTGGATTCAGACTCAAAATCGCGAGTTTTTGTAGGTATATCATTATTTGAATATGTTCATTATGATAATGTCAAAATGTTTTTATATAATTACCGAACATTTTACATTTCCACGAATGTTATGTAACCAAACGTTATTCGATTTGGTCAATATTCGGGACATTAAATCAATGAAAACACGAAAATAATTTAACCAAACATACTAAATCAGTCGATTTCGAAGATGCGGATCTTTGCCTCTAATCGAATGAAAATATACCTCACATCCGAGTATTTGATTCATTTAATATTCATCTTCAATGTATTTGATATTAGACTGAAATTCGAAAACAACGCAACTACTATCAAAAAGTGACAATTCAAGAGTAATATAAATTCCTTTCCCTTTGTGCGTTATCCAATCGCATCGCAGGCTCGTCAAAGGCTGGAGCGATTCTTGAGAAATATCGTGCACGAGATGGTGTCAAATATCGAAGGAAAGACTACATCTATCTGAGAATACGGGTCCTGAAGGGCTATACCGCGATAGCCGGCCCTCTTGATTTGAGCTCGCTCTTTGACACGGAAATAAATGTCATCGCTATAGCTACGAATATTGCCCCTATCCTCGAAATGTTTCAGGTTATGTGACCCGTTTACTGGGATATTTATTGCTGGAGTTTTTTTCTGTAGATCCTAATTATAAAAGTAATGAAAATTGCACGTCCTATATCGCTTGATCAACATTTCGAAAACGATTATTATTACGCTTATTCATTATAGTTTATTTTCACAGAACGGCACGTAAGTATACTTCAACACAAAGTAATTAGCTTGTTGCGCCCACGCGGACATCGCAGACACCATGGCTTGCCTGCGCGTCCAAAGCGCCAACATGCTTTTGCTTAGCGATTAGCAAATCTTGGATAAGATAAGATATAATTAGCATAAGATTATTATTCATATATCTGTAGTACTAACACTTGTATGAGTTTGCTTAAAATGAGGTCTTAAACCGTTTTGTTTTGTTTTAGAATCAAGCATGTGTGTAAGTATTTTTAAGTAGCTCAATTTTACTTATTCATATATCTGTAGTACTAACACATGTATGAGTTTGCTTAAAATGAGGTCTTAACCCGTTTTGTTTTATTTTTGAATCAAGCATGTGCGTAGGTATTCTTGAGTAGCTCAATTTTACTTTAAACTTAGGAATTTCAGCGTTCACAAGACGTTAATTTAAAAAAACATCTATTAAACAAACAAAAACCGTGCAATTTAAACATAACGTACCGCAGAATGTTTAAGAAAAAATATTAGCGTCCAAAATTCGCTTCGGCAATGCGGCAATCAAATCACGATTCGGAGTTTTCAAGAAACAGACGGCTCGCTGGGGCCCGCCGAGCCCACTGAGCTGTGAACTGCAAACATTCCTCTCATTAGGTGTTTGCAGAGCTCATAAAAATCACTCTGTAGATATGTTTTAGTTATTTTCGCATCATGTATCGACACAAGAGGTGCGCGTTGATTCCCGCTGCGGAAAAAATATTTGCATGTTCTGCAGATAGTTGTTCCGGGTGTTGGGTATTATAGTATCAAATAACTCAGATTAAATAACTCTATAGTTATTTATTCGTATAGAAACGAATAAATAAATCAGATCCGGAAAAAACATAGGTTCGCCAAGATACAGGCTTTGCCTAGTTTGGGACCCGATGGTGATGAGAATAAGGTGATTTTACTTACGTACCCTTTTGCAAATATCTTAATAAGCAGATAGATAGTTGCAAATTAATGAATAAATGTAAAAAAAAATCTACAACATCGAAAACATTTGACGACCTCTGTGGCGCAGTGGGCGAAGGTCTGCCTGAGACGTAGAAGGTTGCAGGTTCGATTCCTGTCACAGGACAAATGTTGTAAGATCTGTTAATAGTTTTAACACCGGCGTCTCGGAAGACCAGCGTTTTAGTGGCACAAAGTGCTTCTATAACATAGTGCTGAGTGGCGGCCGTTTTTGTTGTCAATCTCATTTACTTAATAACTCGTATGTGTAGCTTTATGTGACACAAAATAAAATATTTTTATCTTTATCTTTTATCTTTATCTTTTCTCGGATCTGGGTGTTTTTCTATGTATAATATGTATGTATTTACAAAAAAAGTATATAAGTAGTATATCAGTCATGTAGTTCCCATAATACAAGGTCTGCTTAGTTTGGGGCTAGATGATGCTTTGTGAAAAAAGTCCAGCATTGGCTCTTGGCTCCAGAAAACTCTTGGAAGCCCGCGCCGTATGTAACATCTAAGTTCCTAGCACTAAAATGTGTAGGTATTGCCTTCCTAATAGCTCTACCTGGCTAACAGCCGTGTTGGCCTAGTGAGCGATACCCTGACTTCCAATCCGGAGATCGTGTGTTTGAACCCGATTCTCACAGATCTGCATACTGAGTATAAATCTGAGGATCTCCATCATGGAGATTACGTCGTGAGCGTGTTTGTTTTTTATGTTTTTCTACCTGGCTTGACCTATGCCTAGGCTAATATGCTTTAGTACTCATAGTTTCTGATACCGACGACACAAGGAATCCTAGTGTCTATGTCTGTGTCTTTAGACTGTGTGACAGAAAAATTAAATGTATATAATGTTGATAATTTCATTGTCATTATTTAAGAATAGCTCTTTGACTCTAGCCAGCGCCACACCAACATGAATAAAATGAACAAGTCATCAGCCACTTTTATTCCGGTAAAAATCTATTGATATTTGCACTCAGCATAACATCGACTAAGCAGTATTTTCTAATCCAGAGTATTGGTATGCTAAAAAGGATTGGCAATCTGCCAAATCTTTACTAAGTTCTTATGAAAAAATTAGTTGCGATCCGATTTTGCAGTGCGGTGATACGGTTTGTGTATGTCGTAATGTGAACATGGACTTTCGAGAATCTGAAGATGAAAAGGGGGTAGTTGGGGCTACTGATTTTATTCCTCCACGATAGATTCATATACTCCAGTCAACCTGTGACCAAGGCTGTTTTAACACAGTCGAAACGTCGAAAAAATAATAAGAAAGCGATAATTACCCGAAATAAACGAACGAAAGTAACTTTTCATACCTCAAGGTTATGTCAATCCAAGCCGTTTAGATCTCTTTACTTTGATCAAATACAACCTACCTGGATAGGTTATATTCAGGTTTCAATAAGATTTTCTCTGCAAATAACTCTTGTGAAAAAAATAAGGAAGAATTGAAGTTAATATAATTTATGAAACTACGTTTTTTCAGCGATTTATTCAATGCTCAATACTCAATACAATTATTGCTTTTACATGGTAGGTACATACATAGATGCTGTTTATAGGTAGGTATCTCACATATTTTTTAATCGTAGCCCATATTTTAGTCTTATTTATATTTTTCTTATTTCATATTTTTGAATTATTAGTTAACAATCATAACTAACCATAAATTAGCAATAATTTGTAAGTATCTCTTTCTAAAAGATACTTACAAATTATTATTTTTTTCTTTTATTGTTCTTTCTAATTTGTAAGTTTTTTCTTTATTTTTTTTTTAAATAACCTCTAGCGTATCATTTATAATTTTTTTTATATTCATGCACTACCTCAAGACTCTTCTCCATTAACACAAAGGTTAGCTGGAAGATAATGCTATGTAGCATTAAGTTCGCCTATGTACAGTACTTTATAGTTGTGCAATAAAGAATTTTCTATCTATCTATCTAAAAGGAGGCAGTAAATATTCTAATAACCACATAAATAACCTTCTACATCTAAGAACAACAAAGTTCATTTGTACATGCTCATTTTCATATGGCTTTATCAAATACTTTTAAATGAGTACATACATTTTTATTGTAAATTTATGTCGCGTCTACGACCGCTGTTACCCAACTAAAATTAGAAATTCATTAAGTTCATAACGTATCATCCTTGTCAAATTTGTCGATATCTGTGGCGCAGTGGGCGAAAGCGCCGCGGGACATATGTTTGTATGATCTGCAAATATTTGTCTAGAGTCTGGGCGTTTTATGTATAATACTAGCTTCTACCCAAGGCTTCACTCGTGTAGTATCCGGAAAAGTAAAAAGTAGTTTAAGTAGTAAAACGGAGCCTATGTGTTATCCTGATGTATAAGCTATATTACTGTAAAGTTTCATCAAAATCCCTTCAGTAATTTTTGCATGAAAGAGTATGAAACATCCATTCTCACAATCTTCCGCGTTTATAATATTAATAGGATGTTTAACAAAAACAAGTATATGAGTAGTATATCAGTCCTGTAGATCCCATAATACATGCTCTGCTTAGTTTGGGGCTAGATGGTGCTATGTGAAAAATGTCCAGCATTATTATTTATTTCTCAAACGGCCTCTAAGAATCCGTCTCTGATTGGTATACGAATCCAAAAAACATCACTAGTGTCACGCTGGTCAATTTACACTGTGGCTTCTTAAAGTAGTTGAGTTAATTGCTTTCGGCAAGTACAAGGACTTGACCCGTGGGACAAATAACCGGGAATGTAGATGATGGATACAGCTGAATAAATTATTCGTTAGTTAATCGACGGCCGGCAACTTGCGGGATTGCCTGGAGTTGGGCTCTCACCGCAGCATCAGGTGAATTTGAAATTAGTGAATGCATGATTTTTCTCCACTACTCATTATCATCAACAAGCTGTAGGAGTCCACAGCTGGGCATAGCTCTCCAAATGAGTGCATTGAACCCATCCTTCCTTCTATAGACTTTCCACAACCTTTATGACAGAAGATTAAAAAATAGTAAAATAATGGGTCATCATGGTGGAGATTACACATAAGTTTCCAACATTATGCTATTATATCCATCTCACGAGACAGCGAATTGACGAAATATCATTAAATATCTTCTAATTATTATAAATCTGTAATTATCTTTATAACTAAAAAAGAGATTCACTTACGTGTGACTGATAGCATAGCTTGTGAATTCAGCGCATGACATATATATCTGAAACAAAAAGGCACAAATTAGAAATGAATTAAAAAAATATATTTATCAAATATTTGCATAGAAAGATTCCGGAATTTTGCGATTGTACGGTGCACTTTGTAACAAACTTGGCTCGATAAATGAACTTGGTTTTACTTGAGATCAATTTTAGAATCAGCTTTGACTAAGGACGACCTGAGGGACGAGAGATGATCTGAACGAGACAACAATTGATGCTATTAATGTAGCCAAATAAATACTGTTTGATCTTATCTACAACTAGCTGTGATCCAACCGATCCAATGCGTCGCATCGCCCGCCCGTGCTATCATATCTTTTGCTCGTCTCCTAAGAGTCGTAGTGTGATGTTAAATAGACTTTTTCTATGAATTAAGCTATCAAATGCAAAAGTTAGCATTCCACGTGACACTCTTATGGTAAACACATTATACGGGCTCCTGTCATCACGGCTAAAAACTGCCTGCGACCCCAATGTCAAAATAGAGCAAAAATGTCAAATACCGCTTTGCGAATGACAAAGCTTTAACTACGCCATAGCGTCCTCAATCGCAAAGCAGAAAGTGACACCTTTGCCTAAACTGAATCGCTATAAGACTTCATGGTTAGGCCCCAGGTAACAGGTAACCAAAACGCCCGAAAAACTGAATTCCATCTGATAAAAAAAGCATAAATCCTGCTTCTACATAACGTGAAATCATGTCTAGAGAGGGAAAACAATCCATCAGCTGGGTTCCTCAAACAGCTCTCGAGACCGCACACATCTAGCTGTGCCACTTGTCACTTCCATTCAAGTGAAAATAAAGCAAGAAAAACACCGATATTGAACGTAAAATAGGATTTATTTCGTCAGGTTTTTAAAACTTCATAGTAAAATCATGGTATGAAGCTGACGGTCTGTATGAAATTAATGAATGAAAATACTTCATATCACCTTATGATATAAACCAAACAAATATAAAAATTATGGGTACTTAAAAGCAATCTCTTTCAGAAAACTTTTGGAACTTTATTGTTTTAGACAGAATCCTCCTCGATTCTATGTATAAAAAATGAAGTTTCTAAAAATGATACTTTTATTTATGTATATAGTTTTTATATAGTGCTATGAGGACTTAATGCTACAACATTCTCTACTAGTCATCCTAGGCGTGCCAAAATATGGTGTCATTTCCTCATTTGGAATGAATGAAAATACATAATTGTGCGCCATAAGAAAAATAAATAGAACTTAACAAAACGACAAAACTTAAAAAAACAATGGGCGGTCTAATCGCTTAGAAGCGACCTGTTTCAGACATCCTTTCGATGGAGAGGTTTTTATGAGATTGTAAGAATGGCCGGGAGCCAAATACTCAATCATCATTAGGCTGTAGAAGACCACAGTTGGACACAGACTGCCCCAAAGAGCGGTATGAGAGCTAGAATGTTCTTGCGAATATTATACGGAGAATCTGCATCTGCAGTGGATAGTGGTTTTGTCTTATTATTTCTTTATAAATACTCGAAACGCTCATAAACCTGGGTCTGTTCAAGGTAAGAGTGAATAGGTATCTCCTATACCTTCATGCTCCATCGTCAGCCATATCATCAGGTGAGACTATGGCCTAAAATAGATATATTCTTGATAAAATAATAGATATATAAGTGCTAAGCGGTGCAGGACGGCACGTGCAAAAAAGTTAGGATTATTTACCACTATTTTTACTTTTGTGACTTTGTAATAACTCAGGTCCGATTTATTGGCGCGCGTAGGTCTACGAGTGAATATTCAGTACGATGCTACTATAGTTTGGTCTGTGGCACCGCGTAAGCAGCGTACACAACAAGGGAACAACACATACAAAAACGGAGCGAAGTGATGGATGTGTGAGTGTAAAGGTGTTTGCAGGATGGGGTTTTATCGCTCAAACATTTTACTGCAATCTCACAGATTATCATTTCATTACACATCAATAAAATTGCGAGTTGGATTCGTAATGTCACATTCTGCTACGGTACGTCCCCGTTACGAGAATTCAAACATTTCTCTTAGGTTGCATACTTGCGTGCGGAAAAGATGCTTCTATGTATTTTTGACTCGTTTATTTGGTACTTTATCCTCTCTTTGGTGTGCAATAACGTGTAAGCATACATCCTACTAATATTATAAACGCGAAAGTTTGTGAGGATGGATGTTTATTACTCTTTCACGCAAAAACTACTGAACGGATTTTGATGAAACTTTACAGTAATATAGCTTATACATCAGAATAAAACATAGGCTACTTTATATCCGGGTACCACGCGAGCGAAGCCGTGGCCAGTGGCTATTTATATATCTCAGATATGTCCCTGTTTTCCCTATTCTCTATGATAGGTGTTGAAACTTACCTTATTGTAATATTTATTGGTGTTGCAATAATTTGGTATGTTTTTTTTTGACACGAATACAAAGTTCCGACCAGTGTGCATTCCCGCTATCCCCGAGTACTCTTGACCCACATCCCGCGAGAACTTGCAGATTATCGAATGAGGCGAAACTGTACCGTAATAACGTGGAATACGACGCATATAAGGATTTTTAAAAGCTAAATCTTTAGAGCCGATTGCTGCTAAAACCCAACGTTTGTATATTCAATACAAACGTGGCATTTAGAGACTTATTTCTTGTTTATTGCTTTTTGAAAGCAGCTAGCTTATAGTGAATTAAATGGTACAATTTAAATGGTGGTCGCCCTGGAGTTTTCCGCGTTTGTGAGGTCATCTTTCCTAGGCCCTGTCTGAAAATCAGCGCTGCTTCTCACTTCTGTGCGGAGCAGCACTAAGCTGAGACAGAACCTGTTTGGCACACACGGCACAGATGGGACTAATTAGCACAAAAATCTTCTCTTTGTCACTATATTTTTGTTAAAATCTTAGGTATTTATTGTGTCTATTTATCTATTTTTTAATAGAAGTGAAGTGAGAAGCAGCGCTGATTTTCAGACAGGGCCTAGGAAAGATGACATCACAAACGCGAAAAACTCCAGGGCTACCACCATTTAAATTGTACAAAACCTGTCCTTTCTGTGCTTTATTGTTGTCAAATAAATAACTTTCTTTCTTTCTTTTATAGCCTACCGATGAAAGGCGGTATACCGTCGTCTGACATTTGCATATCCAGACAGACGTATTATATAAACTACTTTTTATACTACTAAAGAAGCAAATAAACTAACGGTCCGCCAAAGGTATCAAGATGAAAGGTCTCATGTGTTGTAATTTCACCAGCAACCATAGCCTTCAAACCGGAACACACCAATTAGGACATTGGTGTGTTCCGGTTGGCGCGGTGACTGCTTGGCGACAGAAATAGGCATGGTAGCACTTGCGGTACAAGCCCTTTCACAGAAGCTTTAATATTCTTAATACGTTGCCTGCCCTTAGGAACTCTTAGGACGCAGAAGGTTGCGGGTTCAATTCCCGCCTCGGGACAAATGTTTGTATCTGCAAATATTTGTCTCGGGTCTGGGTGTTTTCTATGTATAATATGTATGTATTTACAAAAAAAATATGTATATAAGCAGTATATCAGTCATGTAGTTCCCATAATACAAGCTCTGCTTAGTTTGGGGCTAGATGATGCTGTGTGAAAAATGTCCAGAATTATTTATTATTATATTATTATTATTTCTTATACATCATCAACCGCCTTAAGAAGTTCATTGCTGAACGTAGGCCATGACGAAGCATCTTAGTTCACCACCATCAACCAACTTTCCGCTAAAGATGTCATCAGTCCATCGGGTGGGCCTTTTACATTGTGTTTTTTTTTTGAATCCATTTTGTTTATTCTGCTTTTTACGATATTCTATCCTACATTAAATACATACGATTTCTTTATTCACATACCTACTTAAAACCATTCTCATTTTCAACATGCGCATTATATGCATATGGACTATCTTCTGTCCACGGCTTCGCGTGGATAAAAAGTATCCTATGTATTATTCAAATGTAAAAACTATATTACTGTAAAGTTTCATTAAAATCCGTTCAGTAGTTTTTGCGTCAAAGCGTAACAAACATCCATCCTCTAAACTTTCGCGTTTATAATAGTAGTAGGATAAAGCAGTGGACTAATGTAGGCTGATGATGATGATGATGATGATGATGATGATGATGATGATGAGAGCAGTAAGGCATGCTTACTTGAAACTTGTTGGGTGACAGCACACACTACCAGCGCATGCCGATCAGACTTCATTTATTTGATAAAGTTTTACAACGATTTGCGTGGACTATTCCTGTATCTGTTTTCACCAAGCCCACCGTTTGGTTGTTAAACCGTTCTGAGCATCGCTCGGATTTATTTCTATCTGGGGGAGACATTACTCTCCTCCGTTGACGGGAGGCCGCTATAAACAAGTACACCAATGCGGAAAACTAAAAAAATAAACACGCCCGTGATTTTACTCACTACGTAAATCCGTGAAATTACTAATGTCGTGATTCTTGTAATTTAATTCATTATTTATTGTCAAATCTATATATACTTACTATAATAAGAATGTACTCAGTGTATAGATCTTGATGATAGCAAATAGCGGGTAGTCAGAGGCACGTCTAAACATTGTATTAGGTACATTCCTGCGTTTTGCAAGTAGTTAGTATGCAACGTGACTGGTTGCAAGCCTATTATTATTTATTGCATGGGGCATATTATATATTTTTAATGGAAGAATCTATCGGTGCTCAACCGGGTTCGAACCTACAACCTTCGGATCGGAAGACGGGGTATTGTCCCCATTGTATTAGCACGGCACTTACTCATATCTTATGCAACAAAGTCGAATAAAATGAACGAAATAACCGTAATTTCTTTCCGGATTTCTTTCTTTCTTCTTTCTTTCTTTCTTTCTTTCTTTCTAATTAATGAATGAATGAATGAGTATGAAAATGCTTTATAATCAAGAAAAAAATACAAATTAACAAAAATTAAAATAAAACGGGCGATCTTATCGCTTAGAAGCAAAATCGATTACCTCCATCCTATTACGTAATCAATTTGTAATATACATGAACCTGTAAACCTACGCTACTCTCTCTTGTATCTAAACTGCATAATAATTATATTCCATGATCGATATTTCAGCGACTCAAATCCAATCAGCGATACAATTGCTGTAATCAAATCTCACGGTTCGTCTCAGCGGGATTCAGTACAAGCAAGAAGGGTTTGTATATTCTTAGTAGAATCTTTCATCTGCTTGTATAAGTCCACAGCTGGACTTCTAGTAGGACGTAGGAGTTGCTGGTAAATGTTCTTCAAAGATTCTTCTAAGGCCTGTCACGGCTGCAGTGATATGAAAGCCAAAAAATGAAAATAAAAAGAAATCTTATAAATGGATGAGCCATCTAGGACTACCCCCATTCGCCGACTTCCAACTATCTTTATAATGTAATTTTTTATTTTATTTTTTTACTTGCCCCCAACTAAGAAGAGCTTGTGTTATGGGAATTACATGACTGATATACTACTTATATACTTTTTTATAAATACATACATACGTAAGTACTATGCATATAAAATACCCATACCCGAGACCAATATTTGCAGAACATACAAACATTTATCCCGCGGCAGGAATAGAACCCGCAACCTTCTGCGTCTCAGGCGGGCATTCGCCCACTGCGGCACAGAGGTCATTCACCTTTCACCCGATCATACCTACCAGGTGGAAAAATACTGTCGTCAAGCTTGTTTTGCATCCAACAGACACATACTCCTGACTCCACACTAGTGTTCCCTGTATCATGGGTATCAGAAACTACGAGTACCTTGTTACAACAATAAACAGACCTAGAACAAATATGTGCAGGACACACAAATATTTGTCCTGCAGCGGGAATAGAACCACTTACACTTTAAGGCCACCTAGGTCATCAAGGAAAGGCTTTCCTACATCGTCGAGTTCGTGGTCGTCATAATAAAGAATCTTTCCCCAGCGGTGGTCGGTTCTGCGACTTTCATTTGACCACTACATGTTTAATTTGACCTACCTATTGCTGCTACTGTCTAATTCTGAGATTTATGTGTCTTTAGTTCTTATTTCACAACAACAAGTGAAATTTCAAACAACTTTAGCCATATAATAATGTTTGGAGAAAAACCGAAAACCATATAATACCCTATAATCACAAAACAAAATTGTACACTACACTAGAAAAAAATGTATAAAATCAAAGAATTCTAAAAATGACATCATTGTTTTTAAACGTGTCTTTAATTTCCTGTTACTTTCCCGATGTTTCGGTTGTGTTGAAACATTCGTATTCACGGGTTGACTGAAGACGGAGCGAAATATTGAAAATTAATACAATATAATCATTTCCTTTAATCGCGAATAGGAATATTCTAAACTAAGAGTATTTTGTTGAGAAGCAAACAGAAAATCCGGATAAGGTTTTCGATCAAGTCTTTTTGCACTCTGTACGAGTTAACTGGCACTGCTTCCATGAATGAGGAAACCATCAGATCTGATATGAATCTCAGAGAAAAAACCAATACAGATGCGATCACTAAGCGAGTCGTATCCGCTCCGAAATAGCAGTACACAAGCAGGTGCCACCGCAGCATGCATTTAAATCGAATATTACAAAGTAGATACTGGTTATAGCTGGCTCGGCTACCGATCTGAGGAACTCCGCAACTAACGGACGAGAAATTAAAACAACCTGCCTTCCAGGGCTAGCCTCGATGTGGTTTTATTTAAATCTTTAATTTTGGTTTTATTTAACTATTTTAGTATGGAGAAGTGCTACTTAAATAAGGGTTGTCGGTGGAGATAAGTTCTTATTTATTTAAGCAAAATATCACGCTGATCCAAGGCCTTTTTGACGTACTGCAGCATACATAGACATTTTACCTAGATTTTAATTATATTATTGATAATAGTTAACTGTATTTTATTATTGTTTGTCTTTACTGGTGTACTGTATAATCATTGTATTTTGTATGTTTGTGTCTGCAGTTGCAAATAAAGTATTTTATCTATCTATCTACCTATTTCGTTTCTGTCAGTACAAAACAACATGAGAGCGGCTTTTTAATAAAAACATAATGGAGGCTTTTTATGGCAAAAAAAACGATCTAGATAAGTCTTGTAGACTCCAAATGATATCAGCCAATCTATCCCTCTAAACGCGGAAATTAAAAAACAAGCTGAATCTGTACTCCAAAGAAGAGCATTAGAAAATATGAAAACAACACAGTACAAACTTAAGAAACGAGTATAAAGCATAGAGCGGAATCTCGACCCAGCCTTTTAAAATCAGGCAGCAACGCAATTTCATGTTTTTTTTATTATACATCTGTGCTTTAGTGTGGTGCCACAGTGCTGTCACAACAATAAGTTGTATTGATTGGTTCGTTAGCACAGTACTCAGTGAAAAAGGTAAGTCCATGTTTATATCGTCAACGAGTAAAACGTGTGCCTAATGACTGCGCGATTTTCCTGAGTAGCTCTCATCGAAATTGTAAAAATTGGCAAAGAACGGAAATGGAAGGAAATGTTTCCAATTATTAGATATTACTTAGTTTTAAAGCCCGCGTCTCAGGTGATAAAATAAAATAACTTTACAAACTGTATTTCTAAGCTTTTAATATTGTCACAAAACAGTTTTTTTTTTATAATATTGATTCTTTTGGAAAAAACAAATCGGGCAAAAAACAACGCTGGGCAATACGAAAAAAATAGACACGGGCGTTCAGCGTCTAGAGTATACGGATGTATATAACTTGTAGCATTAACTATCAAATAAAGCAATTCATCTATGGAAATAATCTGAAATTGGTTCGCTCCATAATTCCTGATTATTCCGAATAACTTTCTTTTGTTTCATAAAAATTCAGGTGAGCTTCCGGCCTATCGTCCGGCTCCACCGTCAGCAGAGAAAGCTGTAGAAAATGTTCTGTGTCTTGAATAACAAATGGATTGCGACCTAAGACTTTCAAAAACTGTTTGGTAAAAAAAAGTTGAGACCTAATTTATCTGAACTAAAATAAAAAATGATGTAAAAATGATTATATTCACGTTTTCAATTATTTAAGAATCACGAGCGTATCATCAATATTTTTTATAGAAATAATTCACAGTATATTTAAGAACTTGAAATTGGTACATTTATTGTATATTTGAGTTATTTCATTACAAGAGCGAAAAAAATCTTGTATTCATTTTCTTCCGTAGTGCTAGGAGGACGTAAATGCTAAAGCTTTCTCCACCGGTAATCTGGCGTGCTATTGATATAATCATGAAAATTACATAATTTGGTACTTATGTACACTACAAAAATATATCTGTTGCTAAAAATATATAAATTTATTTATTTATTTAATCCTTACATAACAGTCTCACTTTAATTAATAATTATTATTATTCAACGTATTAGCATTGCCATTCAGCGTGGCAATGCGGCCAGTATTTTTGGAACGCTTCCGTCTGGTACTGATCTGGATCAGTTGAGCTATCTATAGATCGTTTGTAACGGTCTTTAGGTGGCTAGCTGTTTCATCTGTATTTTTTGTATATACCTACTTGTAAATAGTTGTATGAATAAATCATATAATAATTATCTAACAATATGATGTTTAAAGTTCATCCCACTGCTGGGCAAAAGCCTTCTCTTTTTCTTCCTTTCTTTCTTATTCTTTACTATTTGAGACCACTGTACGCCTTCTTATACATCAATCTCCAGCTTTTGTGAGTATTTCTTCTTCTTTTAGTATATTTTGAGCACCAAGCTGTCGCTATACTATTCCAATTCTTACTGCCGGCTCCTGCGATGTGACCTGCCTAATTCCACCTTCCTGTTTTTGAAACTCTCACTACCTCTTAAATATAAATTAATTCTATAATAATAATATTAAAAAAAAAAAACAAATAAACTAACATATAAAATTAATAATCCACAAGCTATCGAATGCTGTTGCTGACCGTACATTCCTTGATTAAAACTTGACGTTTACGAGTGGCTCGCTGCGTCCCGCTCCACCCGGAACTCCGCCCTTACCATTCTAAACGGCCCTTTATGAACTTTACATATACTTATTTAAGTTATAAGTAACCCACTTTTAGCCGGATAAGGTTTTCGAGGATTTTCAACTTTATAAATAAATATGGCCGCGGTTTTGGTAAGTCGCAGGATTAGCATGGATTTAAAGTTATGTTTCCAAGAACTCATTGGTGTTTCAAGTGTTTTAACTACAAGAACCGGCATTTAAAAAATATTATGAGTACAGAAATTCTTAAGTTTTCGAGAAGTTTCTCATGGACTAAGAAAGATTTGAAGCAGTTGATTAACTAAACACTGGCTTTGTCACGCCGTTTTTTCGTGGTTCCATTATTTTGTCCCATTAATGGGACCACGAAGGAGAACTATTTCTTGTAGTCCCATTAGTATGTGCGGTTGTGGAAATTTTCGTCCTATAAACTTTTTCGAGTATGTCTGTTGGTTTAATTTATTTTGAACCCAAGTTTTTTGGGTAAAGTTCGCATAGCAATCATCTTGTTCTGAGTGGTAATAAAAAAAAACCTAATAACCTAACCTATCCAAGACGGATTTGCCTAGGAAGGGTTTTCCAAGCCAACATTAACTTAATTTTTGAAACAAATAAATATTTTGTTTATCTAATGGGACTACAAGAAATAGTTCTCCCTCGTGGTCCCATTAATGGGACAAAATAATGAGACCACGAAAAAACGGCTCTTTGTCTTTTTCTGACATGTACCATTTCAAATTCAACATTGGAAACCAAACCCTAATAAAGTAACTGTTAACCTGCATAATTAAGGCTTAAGGTATTTACGTCGTCGACGAGTATCGACGTCAAGTCAACTGCTAATTTTTTTAATTAAAAAAAATTTCACTGATATTATAATACTAATTGCATTAGGCAATAGTAAGTACTACGAGTAAAGACTCATTTTCATGAAAAAACTATTAATTTGTTATTGCAACACTGCCCGAGAGAGCCCAACTATGCCATTGTCACTTTTAGTTTGACCCAGGCAGAGTAGGAATTTTTGAGACACATATTTGAAATATTTGTCTTAAAAATTCCTACTCTGCTCTGGGTCAAACTATTGACCATGTACCATTTCAAATTCAACATAGGAAACCAAACCCTAGTAAAGTAACTGTTAACCTGTATAAATAAGGCTCAAAGTATTTATGTATGCGTTGTAAAGTAGTCGCAGTTTAGTAAAAAAAAATTCGTGCAAACTTTCTGGGTCAAACTAAAAGTGACAGTGGCAGAGTTGGGCTCTTCCCTCGGGGCAGTGTTGCAATAACAAATTAATAGTTTAAACGTAGTTTAATTGCAGTTAGATGAAGACCGAAGTTATCTGAATGGAGTCCAAGATATTAATGGTCACTTTATTTGTTAAAAAATCTTTTTAAGGCAACGCCTGGAAAAGTCATAGAAAGAATAGAAAATATTTATTTTGACTTGATATTACACACATCTTGCATAATTATAGTTATGTTAGAATTTAATGTACCTATCATCAAAAATGGTCCGTACTCGGCATAATGCTGCAGTGAACTGCAGTGCTGATTTTCAGCACAGACCTCGATTGTCTAACGGCAAAAAACAATACAAGCACAAAAAGTAAGTTAAAATAGTATGATAAAAGCTAAATTGGAAGTACCTAAAAAAATGAGAATAGATAACTTACTTACAACTTAGATCTAGCCACGAGTATGTAGATACGTGAGTTATGCATTATATAATTATTTACTTTTAGCAGGAATGTTTCTGAATGAGACACTTACAGAACTACTCGGCTTGCGTTTTAGGAACGCTTTCATCTGGAAGTGATCTAGATAGGTCAACTGGACCTATCTATAAATCGTTTTTAACGGTCTTTCATCCATTAGTTAGTTGTTTTATGTATATTTTTGTATACACCGCAGTTTGAAAACCAGCGTACCGCTCCTTTATGTTCAATCAGAAGGCATTCCAGCAAAATGTTATTCTGTCCTCTGCCGGCATTGGCATTGATCACCATGAAGAGTTTGAAAATACTGAGACGTTTCAATGTTTTTTTTATGTACACTATTTGTAAAGACTGTACTTTAAAGATGTTGTTTTAGAAGGTAGACTTAGACTAGACGAAGATGGGGCAATTTGTAGTTGACTCTTCGACCCGTCACCCCTTATAAATTAATTAGCTGAATATCCCTCAAAGTTCATTATTTAACCCGATAGGAGTCATCCTATACTAATAGATTTAAACTTTTGCTGCACGATTTTTTGAAATTCAGCAGTATTCATTGAAGAAAATGGTGATTAACGACTGATTAGGCACCTCCTGTTTTCGGTAAAAACTTCATACATCTGGTAACATTACCCGGTGTCAAAAATGGATAGTTAATGGTCGTTACAAACAATTTCATACTATTTTGCAAAAAATGAATTGGAAACCAATAGTTTTTCTCAGAGAAACTTGTTCAATTTATTCGGTTGAATCATCCCCTATCGTGATAGTAAACACATTCCGGGGCACCATGTAAATCACGATAATTTTAACCAGAAATCAAAGCATAGGTCGGTAAATCAAAGCTATACATATAAAATCATAAAAATGTCTGTATTACGTAACCAACATAACCCGTAACCACTCAATATGCGAGTGTGACATACCAATCGCGAGGGGAGAGATATTGAAAAGCTAAAAATGTTACGTGTCATCTAAATGTAAAAATTGATTTGGGTTTCGTACCCTCGGTAAGGCGCTTCTCATGGTCTGAGATTAATACAGCGCTGATATTACGGTGTAGCATGGAAACATGGTTTTGTAGAAGAAAACCTAAATCCCTTAAACCGAGTGAGTAGGGACACATAAAAAGGGCATTTATTTACTTACACTTAAACAAACATTGGGTATGTTTGGGTACCCTAGGTACAATAATTTTGAAGAGTACCAGAATACTCGTTGTTCCTGATACTCACGATGCAGGGAATCCTTATGTGGGGTAAGGAATTATATAAGGATGAAATTGTGATCTATGTACGTGAACGTTGCATGTTTATTTTCATCTGTTGTTTTTTTTATTATTTTGCTTTGTCCACCTTGTTGCAGCAAATGATAACTCATTTGTTTCAACAATGCATTCACAATTTGGAAGATGTACTGAAAATTGAAAGAGGCAAGTTGAAGATGAAAGCGGCTGAGTTTGGACATGCCTTCTCACAAAATTACTACCACTACGTTGTTAGATTATCCCTTTCTGTCTCACCATAATACTTGAGTGATCGATTGGTGTTCAAAATACCTTATTAAGTTTAAAATTAACTTAAATTAAAATTTAAAATTTGTAATACAGTTTAAACAAACCCTGGAAAGAATAACAGCGCGCTTCAGAGGCATGTTGGAGTACGTGCATTGATTTATGTAAATATGTAAATAGAGTCCCTGTTTGCGCGTATCAGCCGTGCAAGGGCTGTCGCTTATTAAGTGCTCACCCGAGGTAAAAACGAAAGAGCAATTATTTTCAACAACGCAACTGAAGATCATGCCATACTACTAAAATATTAGACAAAAATAGGTTTTTATAACAAAACATTTTTTCAACAAATGTGTTTGTTTAGCGGTACAATTCTTTGTTTTTACATTCTATTTCATCCCGCTGCTGGCCTGTTCAAATCGACAAAAAGTGGTAGGACCACTCTTTGCCGTAAGTGTCAAGATCGTCCCACCAACGTTTTCTCGGCCGACTACGACCACGTCGCATTCTGTCAGGCTACCAAGGTATGATCTTCTGCAATTTTTCTGAATTTAATCAATCAATTTTCATTATAACGTTGAAAATATGAAGCCTTCTAGGGAAAGGTACCTACTTCACAAAATTCTCCGTCTTTATTGCCGTACATCTAAAACATTTTATATTTTTTTTTAAATATCAATTAAATTAATCATAACTTAAAACGTCGAATAGAGAAAAACTTTACAAAATCAATAAAATGTGTAGTAAAACAGGAAATTTTATGCACTATCTATCGGTGAGGGCACCGACTAAATTTCGACTCATTCCGAGATTCTCTATCAGGGTCAGCGGCGGAGGGGTCATGACATTCTCCCGCCGCTTGCTAATTCAATTTTTACAATACAATAAAAAATCACGATAGTTTTTGGGAAAAAAAATATGTTGCCGTTAGATAAAATCAGATGGACATTAATTTCACATTCATGCCCATTTTGCTTTTTTCCCATTATGTATAAAATATAGCTAGACAAAAATAGCCCAATCAAATACGAACAAGCCCCATTTCTAATAATATTTCCATTTCTAATTAGGTTAAATGACAGTGGCAATAAAAAGTGAAAGATTTGCATGTTCAGATCCATAAGCAGCGCGTTATATTGTAAACAGCCGATTTATAGCGCTCACACTTTATTACAACATGTTCGTAGCTAATCGCGAGGTTGACACTGGATGTGTTTTGAACACGCGATGCGCCATTCGTAACTGCTACTTGACATTCATTTATTTTAATTCATCAGTCTTCACTGAAAAATTGGTTAGATTTTTAACCTAACTTTGGTATTTAAAAACTAACTCCCGCTTGGTACGCGTAGAGCCTTTAACGTGCAAAAATGTAGCTCATTAGCTCTCTCTTATAATATTAGGCATACATTGAAATGAATTATAACTAGCACATATTTTGTAAAGCTACATACATTCATACATAAATCCACGCTTGTTTTCCGAAGTGGTAGGCAGATACCATTAATTTCTACTCGGTACAAACCATACCTTTTTCGCTTAAATCATCCACATCACAATCTTCATACAAGCTCGTCCATTTAAGACACTCTTGACTTGGCTCCAATTTGGTCAGAGTAGGTTTGCCGAGGCCTTCCCCATCCAACTATTCCATTCACGCTCGCCTGTATACTTGTACGGCTATATCGTATTCAAAACTAGTGAAATTGAGTACACTGAACGTAGGAGGCCCGGTAACAAGTTATTACCTCTAGAGGGGCTGTAAACGGACGTCAAAGGAATTTACTTTATCGAATAGTTTGCAAGTGCCACAGGTCAGTGCGCTGACGACTTTATAGGGGACTAGCTACTACCAACAGCTTCGCTTGCGTGGTACCCGGATGGTAAAGTAGCCGATGGAATGGAGCTAAGGCAGCATTCCTAAGAAACGAATTCGCTCGACCGTTTTTTCGGTGACTTGCGTTACAAAATAGGTCTCCACGGAAAGCCTTTTTATTTTAACGACATAATATACAGCCCATGTCTAACTTGGAGGTTTATCCTACTTCCTACTAATATAATAAATGCGAAAGTCTGTGTATGTGTGAATGTTTGTTACCACGTATTTCCGTAACTACTAAACAGATTTTGATGAAATTTGGAATGTAAATAGTTTAGGATCTGGAATAACACATAGGCTAATTTTCGAAAATCGACCCCTTAGGGGGTTAAATAGGGCGGTAAAATTTCTATAAAAAAATTGTTTAATTCGCTCAAAACTCTGTACAAATAAATTTTAAAGTAAATAATGAAACACGTATTTTTTATTTTTTCAAAACTACTCTTTGGGGTGTGCAATTGAGTTTTAAACTTTGTATAAATTGTAATCCTTGATACATTCAAAAGTTGGTGGACATAGTTTGAAGCCTAGAGACGGTCATATTAACATACCACGCGGGCGAAGCCGCGGGCAACAACTAGTTCCAAATATTGGTGAAGCATTTTTTTGAGATTAAAGATTTTTTTAAATCTCTTGTGTTGTTTCTGTGATTACCTTCTACATCCATCTTTACAAACTTATCAACTTTACCTCTTTATAATATTAGTGTAGATTGACAATAAGCAAACTTAATGCCAAAAAATAATTTACCAATATTTAGAATGGTGTTTCAGTATGGGCAAAAGCTATATATTATCTCATTAAAATAGCAGTGCTTTTCGTGGAGCTCAATTTCGCAACGTAAGTTCATTAAAAACCGGTCGAGCGAATGCGTTTCTTGCGAAAATTGTCTTAACGGTGAGCTACATTTCATGGGTTACTTTTTATCCGTGTACTATACAAAACCGTAGGCAGTAGCTAGTAAATAAATAAATGGATATTACTAGGCTGACCTGAAGTTAACCGTATGGCTATAAAGTGCCCACGGAAAGATAAATAACCGATGGCTTTTTGATGCTTTTCAATGCCATTTCAAATATTTTTATGATACGAGTTTTAGAAATTGTGATAAATGAAGTGTGTAGGTAATAGTTTTAACATGATAAGGAAATATGTGCCATCTTATCAAATAACACAGAACTGTAGTGGCGTAACGATAAAAACGTTTAAAAAAAACTATTGCTCGAGTTATCTTTTAATCCCGTAACCAAAATACTTGAGTAACTAATAGACAACAGTATATTTATTCATGTATTATTTATAGATAATATGACATACCAATGATAACGTAGAATAAAAGGTAGCACTGCCCTTTGAACCTTGTTACAAAAACTTTTATTACATTTTCCTAACACGTGAATTTATGCCTTTGATATTTTCACATTACCGGCATATTTTGTGAAGGCATCGACAAGCTATGTCAGCTATGGTACTCCTATGTCTCTGCCTCTTTCTTTCCATCAGGCCTTCTGATTTTCTGACCATAGACAAAATTTAGTTGTATAGATTATAGTCTCTTTAGTCTGACCTAGATTTAAATTCTGGTTCAAACAGCATCTTATGATCTCATTTCAACAAGTATAAGGTTCATTATCTCGTCAAAAAAAATATCTCGATGCCGCAGCTGATAACGTCATGAATTGATGAGTGATAACCAGATAAGGTGTATTTAATATCAGTATTAATCTTGCCATGTATCAGGTAGCATTGGTTGTAGGAGCCGCGAGCAATCTCGGTTACCAAGTCTTGAAAAGGCTCACAAAAAGATTCAAAGGAAAAATATACTATACAACGGAAGGCGCAACAGAAGGGCTCAACATACTCAAAAACTTACAAAGAGATGAATTGGACATTCACTTTCTACAAATGGACATCACTTATACGAAAAGTATTATTAAAACAAGATATAGCATACAAGATCTGGATGAAAGGATAGATTTATTAATCAATTTAACAGACTATGTGAGCGAGAAGAATATATCACACGTTGAAAGAGTTAGAAGAACATTAAGTGTGAATTTCTACGGATTCATTAATTTCGGGAAGCTGATCTATCCACTTTTAAATGAAGGTGCTAGAGTTGTGAACGTATCAGGACCGGCTGGTCTTCTGGCTACGATAGAAAATGAGGATATAAAGAGGAGAATAAGTAATGCAACGCTCAGTGAAGATGAGTTAGTGGCTATGATGCAAGAGTACGAAGAAGCGGCAAGAAGAGGAATAGAGAAGACAGAAGGCTGGGGGCTGAATGTGCACGCGGTCAGCAAGGTAGCTTTGAATGCTGTGACGTTTCTGCAGCACCGAGAATGGAGCAACGCTGGAGTCGTGATAAACTGCGTAAATCCAGGGAATATTTCCCAGAAGGAAGGCAGGAAAACGGCTAAGGCTTTCGAGGAAGGTGCTCAAGCTATTCTGTATTTAGCGCTTGAAGCGCCTTTATCAATCAAAGGTAACTTCGTGTGGAGCAATTATTCTGTTATCGAGTGGAACTCTGACCCTTACGTGGAAGTAACGACTGTATAATTGTGGTTTTGACTGAGTATTTATATAAATCGTGAAATTCAAAAGTTATGGAGAGGAAAAGAGTGAAAGTGCAATTTGGCAGTGTGCAGGATAACAGAGATGTGTTATTATTACAGAAATTAAACTAATAGGGATTTCAAACTTTTTAAAATTGAAAATAAGTTCAAATTTATCATTGTTCTCCATCAATATGGCTGAATTCGTAGCTCTTCATCATCATCATCGCATGTGACCAAAAACGACGAGATGTCATCGGCCCATCGGGGGCTTTCTCTACGTCATCCAGTTTATGGTTGCCATTTTTAGAAGCTTTCTTCCCCCGCGATTATTTGTTATTTAAAAATATTACCTTTGAAAATAATCATGTATTAATTAAAATTGACACCCTTAATTAAAAAATAATTAAGGGTGTGACGCGACCACGGGGTCGGCCCAGGCGGAGGTGGCGCGACGATCTCGACACATTTTTGGTATCCTGGCCAATCGACTCACATGACCGCGAAGAGTGGAAAAAGAGAAGGGAGGCCTTTGCCGCGGCCTGTCTGGCCGCAGTAGGGTCAGACAGGCTAATTAGATAGATTAGATAGAAAATAATAACACGAATTGTTAAAGATTCGTTATTAAACATTTCGGCAGTACGATAGGTACTTACTACTTTATTTTGTGTGGTATTTTTTTCTAATTTACTTATGTCACAGTATACGTATGTAATCTTCCAGGTAGATATGCAGAACTAACCTACTCTTAACAGACAAACATATCTGCTCAATACACCGTTTTCAAGTTCCAACCATCGATCATCCCTCTCGTCTATCAGATACGATCCGCTGTCAAAAACAATCCTCCTACTAAAATGTTTTGAAGTCCTCTCCAGATCGAGTATTGATATAGTACCGAGTACATTGCGCGCTATCTACCATTCATAATAGACCTCTAAATAAATGTGTAATATTTATATACATGATACGCAGAATAAATGTATCGTGTATGTAAATAAAATTGTTCGTATCGCAAACACAATGAACATTTTTATCCGAGGTAATTACTCGAGATATTCTAAACCAGACTTGTACGACCAATCAATCATCAACGTCAAATCCTACCACTATTATAAACGCGAAAGTTTGTGAGGATGGATGTTTGTCACTCTTTCACGCAAATACTACTTAACGAATTTGGATGAAACTTTACAATAATATAGCTTATACATCAGAATAACACAGGCTACTTTTTATCCGAGTACAACGCGGGCGAAGCCGTGGGCAGAGGCTAGTGTTCTAATATCTGTAGACATAACAGGGGTAATTTTAAAAGGCCTTGCTTTGTGTGATCGCAAAGTGGATTTTTGCATTAGGTATCTCTTCAAATAGTCATGGTTCAAATTTCGTAGCGTGGACTCCGGTTCCAGTAAACTATAGACCGTTATCGTGGCATACTTTCTGGAGAGAGACCTATCTCTAGTTGATGTCTACGACTGATGATGATGATGATGATGATTAACCCTCTTGCTTTCCTACTACCTATTCCTCCACAGTAATTTTCGCATAAACTTTAACTGCCCCACCATCGTCCTACCCTAATTACTCGGCTGAGAAGTGCTAATGGTAGGCAAACAGACACACATAATGTACTCGTAAAGTGACCGCTCTCACTTGACCGTACATAGATACGTTTAATGGCTTTCAATTTTATTGCCTATAGAGAACATAGAATAATGTATGACTTAGCATAATTATTGTGTGGTATGTAGTTTAACGAAGACAGAACTAGATGTCGCCACTAGTCGATTAGAAAAGTAAACACGCTCACGACTGTACTAGTAGTACTTAGTAGGTACATAAACATGCCCTTTTATATACCTACTACTACTAAGTAGTAGATACGTAGATATTTTAGGGTCTCAAGTAAATGTAATGTGCCTCTGATCTGATTAAGAGGCATGTTCAAACATTTCATCCTATAAACGCGAAAGTTTGTGAAGATGGATGTTTGTTACACTTTCACGCAAAAACTACTGAACGAATTTTGATAAAACTTTACAGTAATATAACGACCATCCTCACAAACTTTCGCGTTTATAATATAACTAGCTTCTGCCCACGGCTTTGCTCACGTGGTACCCGGATTAGCCTATGTGTTATTCTGATGTATAAGCTATATTACTGTAAAGTTTCATTAAAAATCGTTCAGTAGTTTTTGCGTGAAAGAGTAACAAACATCCATCCTCACACAACAACTTTCCAACGACTTTCGCGTTTATAATATTAGTAGGATATTTCACACAGTAGAAAGGAAATCTCAAATACTTTTTTTAAAGTAGTGCAAAGACTGACTAGCAGAAAGCTACAACTCTAATGAATTAACTTCAGAAAAGGAAGTAGCAATTGAAGGGGATCGCATTAGTGGTGCACCGAGTTAACTATTTACGTTTAG
Organism: Perizoma flavofasciatum; assembly: GCA_958496245.1. Taxonomy (NCBI): domain Eukaryota; kingdom Metazoa; phylum Arthropoda; class Insecta; order Lepidoptera; family Geometridae; genus Perizoma; species Perizoma flavofasciatum. The sequence continues at coordinate 823,706 of OY292425.1, read as the reverse complement.
AAGATAAAAGGTTTCTACGATTGGGAGTGTGATCCGATACGATCAGGGCTAAGACACTGATCGATGTTTCTATTCATTGTGCAATTCATTTATTTTAGATTTTCATCCATAGCTTTATATTGTAAACTTTCGTACAGTCCGTTCCATCTAAAGGTTGTCTGGTAAATATCGCTATTTAGCGATAAGACCGCTCATTGTAAAACAGTGTACACCTATCTTTCAACCTATCTCAGGCACCAGTCTCACATAAAACAGGTACATAAAGTCGGTTACTATACGGTTAGTTAAGGACCTTATAAATTAGGAACTTATAGTGTTGAGAAAATAAACGAATAATTATTATTGTCAACTAGCTGCTGCCCACGGCTTCGCCCGCGTGATGCCCGGATAAAAAGGTGTTATTCTGATGTACATATAAGCTATATTACAGTAAAGTTTCATCAAAATCCGTTCAGTCGTTTTTGCGTGAAAGAGTAACAAACATCCATCCTCACAAACTTACGCGTTTATAATAGTAGTAGGATGTTTGTAGTACTTAAGTTGATGTGTTTTTTGATGAGCAATAAAGTATTTTCTATCTATCTATGTATATTTTAAAAACTATGTATATTTACAAATTTCTCTTACTTACAACAAAGATTCATATTGTATAAAACAAATTGAATTATATCACAAAGGAGACCACACATAATGCAATAATAAATAATGGATGTCCCTCTTTATTTCGTCCATTAACAACACTTTTGCTTTATACTTTTAACATCATCCTGCAGATAACATAATTCTGAAGTAGATGTTATGTTTGAGCACACGTATCAGACTTAGACATAATTAAAGTATTTATCACTATAGGTTGTCTGGAAGATCACTTTCAGTATTAAGGCCGCCCGTTTAACCACTTATTTTAAATCGTAAATATCTTTTGGTTTTCTTGTATTATTGGTGTACGGTTTAGGTACATATTTCTAGGTACAGACAGCGACAAATGTTTGTTAACAATTTCTAATTTTGAAACTCAAATGTTTCTGTAATACTTTTGTTCAAAATATTGTGCTACATGTGAAGATTCACCTCGGCCCTTAACTATTTGCAATCTAAAATTACCGAAGAAAACTCAAATTGTAAACCTACGTTACAATTTGTTTGTTGCTGACTGTACTGCTAAGGTTTATAATTCAATAGGGAAAAATAAAAATGTATAAGTTTTATACGGGTATCTATAGCGTTTAATTTTCTTATTATTTTGCCGACATTTAAAAGTTAAACGCGGTAAAGGCCCGCATAAAACTTATAATTATGTTTACCTACTGATCGCGAAAGTTGGAAAAACTGCAGTCAAAAATGTTATCTCCAACCCATCGGATCTACAGCCTCCGAACTTGGTCTCCGATGGGGCGTCACTTGTCAAAGATGCAGCTTGTTATAAACTTGGGCCGAGACGGTGAACTTGCGAACAAACGAGTTCCTTCTAGTTTCCTGATCTTTTTGCATCTTCGATGGGGACTGCCGGTGTGACTTATCTTTATTGGTTGTTGTGGACTATATTTAGTTTTGTATCGTTGGATAAAATATGATCAAACCTACGTCAGGGCAATGTCACATAAAGCTAATCTCGAGCAACGTTAGTTGTTTATGTTAACCTTAAAAAAGAAGTAAACATGAGAGAAAAACACAACGAGCTAGTTAGGTCCCACATCTGAAACAAAACTGTGCTCAACCATTGTTCGGTCGTCCAATACGTATCCTGGGTAATGGTGACAAACAATTTATTTTTCTCCTGGGAGCTTCCACTGTTTTCAGTATGCACAAAATTATACAAACACAACCGATGCGAGGCATGCTTTCATATGATTTTGTATCTGCTTATTTAAATGCCAAGCTCCTTCTATTCGATATACAAAAAGTCCAGGTACTTATGAGAAGAAATGCAGAAAAAAGCTTTTTCGCGACAAACGTGATCTTTATTTGCAGGTTGTTGTACTTGTTACCTGTTATATCTGTTACCTGTTATACGGTTATTTCTATTTTGATATTCGATTTTCTGTCAATAAGTAGCATTCGACCTTCGTCAAGCAAACACTGCCTTTGACACTTTGTAATTCCCTTCGCGTTTACCCACTTTATTAAATTTCCACGTTGGCTTGATGAGAAAGATATTGGGATCAATTATTAAAGTTTCATAGATATTGTTAACGAGATGTTCGATAGGCTCAACGCTAGGGAGAATCATAAAATAATGCACGCTGATTTTTTTGTCAGTTTCTTCTGTGGCATAATGTTACCCGTAAACATGTGAAATGTTTTGCAGCGAATCGTATATGCCTTTCAGTCCTTACTATACACGAGGGGATATCACAATGAAAATGCACATCCGAGCTGCAACTCCTGGGAGATAGTGGATTGGGCCATCCGATGAATACTGTATGAAGTGCTAGTGTTTCGGATGGCCAGAATTTTTCATTTCCCCAGGCACTTTGGTGAGTGAACTTTGGATGGTGTAAATCGGTTAAACATTAATGCGTATGCGCCAGGCTCTATGCTGCCAACCTCGAGTTGCTAGTCCGACACTAAATCATGAAAACTTTTCCAGTTCTCGTGCATATATCTTTACGTTTATAAGCGTAGCTGCAAACCATGGATTTACACTATAGTTACAATTCTGACAAAATGTACCATTCTCATCGCAATAGTAGATGCTCTTGTACAAAGGTGCAATACCCAAGCTATTGCAAGCAAAATTGCATAGGGTCATGTCTATTTTTCGTACATTTTGTATGAAACCACATGCAATCTTACCCATGGGCCTTTGCATCTACAAAAGGTGATCTAAACAAGCATTGGACAACCTGGTTTGCGGTGGGCGAGTAGCCGGCTGAACGCTGCGGAACAAATGTTTGCATATTCTGCAAATATTTGTTGCTGGTTTGGATGGTGGTAGCATGATACTTGTAGATGCTGATACTTATGACACGGGGAACACTTTCTTAAGAAGATGAACCATTAATTAATTTGTCTCTTCAACCCTGAACCTCTCTGATGCCACTACCAATTAATATTTAAGTGTTTTATTTGTTACCTAGTTTCTGCCCGCGGCTAAGCCCGCGTTGTATGTTGATAAAATTAGTATAGGAACGTCTCCAGCTTCAAACTATGTTCACTAACTTTTGAATGAATCGAACGAAGGATTACAATTTTCCATACAAAGTTTAAAACTCAATTGCATACCCACAAAGGGTAGTTTTGAAAAAATAAAAAATACGTGTTACATTATTTACTTTTAAGTTTATTTATTTAAAGTTTTGAACGAATCAAATAAAATAATATTTTTTTTTCATTGAAAAATTTCAAATACCACCCTGTTTAACCCCCTGAAGGGGTTGGTTTTCGAAAATTAGATTAGCTTATGTGTTATTCCAGAACCTAAACTACCTACATTTCAAATTTCATAAAAACCGGTTTAGAAGTTACGGAGATACGTGGTAACAAACATTCACACACACAGACTTTTGCATTTATTATATTATAGTAGGAAGTTTATTTTTCAATATTTTATATATTATTTTTATAAGTATCCTATAATTTATATATATTATAGTGTATGTACATTAGTTTACATTTTACTAGACACGCCACATCATCTTTTTGCACGCCCAGGATGACTGGTAGAGAATGCTATAGCATTAAATCCTCCTAGCACTACATTTTTTGTGCGGAAGTATTAATTAAATAAATAAATAATAATACAAAGTTGCGTTACTTACATTTTATCATGCACTTATAAGGTGACGGATATCGAAAAAATGAATTATTCCCATCTGTCACCCAGCTCTGTTCCCCTAGGATGACAGTTGGGACAAAAAAGTTCGATCTGTCCCCTTTTTAGCAACGGGGGGACATATAGAACTTATATTATTTCAAAAAGTTATTTCTGTCCCCCTGTTAGTGACGGGGGAACAGACAGAACTATTAATTCCTGCTTGTCGAATTATTCCCATCTGTCACCCAGCTCTGTCCTCCTAGGGTGACAGTTGGGACAAAAAAGTTCGATCTGTCCCCTTTTTAGCAACGGGGGGACAGATACAACTTTTACTTACAAAATTAACGAAACCTGGCTTTTCGAAGAACCTCTTTAATTAATTCATTAACAACATTTAAGTAGTCCGAAATTTATTGTCGTCTTTTGTCGTTTATCAACGCAACTTCCTCAAACTTGCAGAAGCTTACAATCGAAGTAACTTGGTGTCAGTAATTAAAATTAAACTCTTTGCTAACAAGGTGAAAGTTTATATTATTATTTTTAGTTCATTCAAATAACTTTTCATTTGCTTTTCTAAGTCCCTTTTGCACGTCTTCACTCTTGTTTTTTTTATAGCGTTGTTTTATTTTTATTTTTTTACTTTCGTTCCAAAGGCTTTGCGGCCATAGTGGTCGCAGATGGACTAGAAGATAGGTGTCTCAACAGATCTTAAAAACCCGTTTCTATATTATTTAGTCAGAAAGGTTGCGATTTATGCAGTAATTACTAATTCTGTCTTGAAGCCTAAAGTTATATTAAATTTAATCCTACTATAGCCTTCTACTATTATAAACGCTAAAGTTTGTGAATATGGATGTTTGTTGCTTTTTCACGCAAAAAATACTGAACAGATTTTTATGAAACTTTACAGTAATTATAGCGTATACATCAGAATAACACACAGACTACTTTTTATCAAGGTACCACGCAGGCGAAGCCGTCGGAAGAAGCTATTTGTTTGCATAAAAGGGTTCCAATCTGGTGGACTTTGGATTATTATCTCAAAATTTTGTTCATTTGGGCTTTAGATTTTCAAGAAAACTACCAAGGGTTATGTCAGTTGCAATCAATCAACTTTAAAGTCTCAAAAAAGGGTCTAAAATAACATAGCATTGAACGATGCCATTATGCCACTTAAATGTAATAGCCATGAAATCTGAAACGAAGTTCACAGTTTTTTCTTATAATTATTTATTGTATACAGAAATATAAAACAAAATATTAGGCTCGCAAAGGCGAGCTTAACCCTAAAAAGAGTTTAAATATGTCATATTTTTTTCGCTTTATTCTTTTTTTATTTAGGAACCGATAGCGTAACATCGTTCATGGTAATTTCAGTATTTACGTACTAATTATGGATATAATGTCCATTGTAGGGATATAAGCCGTTAGCGTATTAAGGAGGCGTTGTTACTTATTTAGAAATTATAAGACTTGTATAGTAAGACCAATTCATTCTTGTGAACTGAGAGAGGAATCCTGGTTTCCTAATAAATAGCGGCAACGGCAAAGATGGGGCAAACGTCAATTACACGACGTCGTCTTTGTCAAGTTCACTTTGACGACTTTCAAATGATCCTACATAATCGAACCGATCATTCTCCTTCGTGTAAAGGCCTAACTTGCAACGTGACAGTGGCGAAATTGCGGACTCCTTAAAAGGCCATAAACAAAGAATTGAATTGAATTGAACTCAAAGTTGCAGCACCCTAACGGGGTTTATACATCTACCTATCTTCCTATCTTATAATTAAATACCTATTTTACACGAGAGCAATAAATATTTATTTACTATCTCTTGTATCTACTACATGTGCCTCTACATACATATGTAGTTAGATAATGCCCTTCCCGCACCTCGCGTACAGGGAGACAGTCAGTCGTGTCCAGAACTTTAAAGAAGTAAAATAAATGCGATAACTTTCGTGCCCTTAAACTCAGTCATTTTATTTATATTATAGTTGTTAATTTAAGTACTATCTACTACCTACTAGGAAGTGCTAACTACCTAGTTATTTTATTGATTAGTTAAAAGCTTAGATTATATTGTCAAAGATGTAGCTCAAGCACAAGAAAGCAATTAGCAGATGTTGAAAATGCTCCAACTCGAACCTATTGTTTTGTAAAAGGATCATTAAAAAGAATAACCAGCCTTGTTTTCTTGCCTTTCTTTCCTGGCTTGGTCGCGGAGGAACAGGCACCTAGATAAAAACCGACGTTTCAAAGTGGTCCTTGTGATTTTATTGAATAAATGAATTTTGACTTTGACTTTGACTTTGACCTGACACAGATGTAGCCAAGCTGCTAAAGGAAGATATCTTATTACGTACCTGCTTATTAACAACTTCATAAAACTTGTATGTTAGATTACCTAGTTAAAAAAATATGATCCTAATTTTACTGAGTAAATACTTATACTTATGTACGAATATCGTGCTGTTGTCGACTGGGAGGGTCTTTTACTACAATTAATTAATATCCCTACAAAATGCTGCCATCAGTAAAATGCTATCTCGATTTTATTCCAAAAACTATCGTGAACTTGACTATTCATATTGTAAAAACGGGAATTTTCACGTACTGCACTAACTGTGAAGGCACCGACTAAGTTTCGACTCATTCCGAGAGTCTTCATCAGGGTGAGTGGTTGCGACTTTCTCCTTCCGCGTCGCGCCGTGCACTACGCGCTGCCGCACGTTGTGCGCGGTTATAAAGGCGCGCGAGTGGAGGGGGCGATTGTGTTCGTAGCGTTGTAGTAACTACTGGTGGTAGGGGTGCTACATCGTCTACGCTACTGCTCACGTCGATGCAATAACCTATTCCTGGAGGAGCCAGACAGGCTACGCTCACTGTGGCAATGTCAGATTCGACTCCCCCGTTATCATGCATGCTATCTCGATATTTAATAGATCATCGACTACGTTATCTGCCGCAGCAACTTTGAAATAGAAAAACTTGCGTCGTTTGTAAGCTTGGCTTTATGTAGTTCCACTCGCTAGTGGAGGACATGTTTTATAATTATGTAGTTTATTTATGGGGGCCAATAATTCTCCTAACGGTCTCGTGGCTTAGTTGGCATCGCACCCAAGTACCGAGAAGTTGCGTGTTCGAATCCTGCCGCGGTTGAATTTTTGTGATATTATAAATATCTTGTGAATAATATCTTGTGTGTGGGTATACTTTCAAAAACCATAGAGCCATGCTTTATGATTTACTTTTTTTATATATTACGTGAAAACGGAACAGCTCCCACCGGCCCGAAAGTAAAATAAAAGATCTGAATTTTAAACTAAAAATTATTTTTCACTACCGGGCGTATGCAAGGAATGGTTGGAAAATGCGTTGAATAGCAATTTTTGTAATAAAATTAGTAAGGCATTTTTACAGTCTAAAAGAGTGCAAAAAAATTAACGAGAACAGTGCAAGAACCTCCGTAGCAGTACCAAAAGTAAGCGAGCGAAGCAAGTCTTAAAAACTCTAAAAATCTCGACAAATAACTTAGAACTAACGTATTGGTAACCCATTTTACTATGATAGTTAGATATAAATAAATAAATAATAAATAATGCTGGTCATTTTTCACACAGTATCATCTAGCCCCAAACTAAGCAGAGCTTGTATTATGGGAACTACATGACTGATATACTACATAAATATATTTTTTTGTAAATACATACTTAATATACATAGAAAACACCCAGACCTGAGACAAATATTTGCAGATACAAACATTTGTCCCATGGCGGGAATTGAACCCGCAACCTTCTGCGTCTCAGGCGGGCCTTCGCCCACTGCACCACAGAGGTCGTCAAATATATTCCCTCCAGGACTTTTTGTAGGTAATAATGAGTACATTAATCATGTAGTACATAATTGTTATGTATATATATTATATATTATATCAATAGTTTTTTACTATTAACTAGGCTCAACACATAATTATGTTGAGCAAAGCACGGTGTTCATGCACTCACTTTTTGTTTTACTCTGTGTATAGAGCGATAGTAGATCTGAATATTATACTTAGTAGAGAAATCGTTATCATCATCAATACCCGTGCTTCAAAGGACCTCATATTCCTTATCTTACAGTCTTACAGCTGTTATTTTAACATTACTTCTCAGAGAGCAATATATACTCGTAAATCAAATGTTAAAAGCAATTTTAATGCAGTGTCATAATGTCTAGAATGGAGTCTATACTAGGCTGCTAGCATTTCACCGTTAACTGGCATAATCTGACGAGCAATCCCACGTCACTCACTTGCGCCGCGACTTGTGCTGTCTACATCGCTCTGGCATGTAACGGACTTTTTTATCAGAACACGAGGGTTGTGGGTCAGTTGGGTCGGTACAAATTGCAAAGCTTAACAGGAGCAAATGGATTCTTCGTTCATAATGTTTTTATTGCCATCACAAAAAATCATATATTTTTAGACGTAAGCATCAAAATAGGTTACCTGCCGTAAGTGAACTCATTTATTTTTATAAAATTTCCAATGGTAAGAATAGCTGAAACTATTTATAACTTCTACTATCATCTGTGAATCGTATTGAATATTAATTTATTCTAATAATACATTATTATATAACTTCTTGAATAAATCATTTTAATAAATTCACAGTCAATAGTAACTTGGGACATTTCTAAATTGCATGTGTGCCTTGACACCGTTACATGCTGGTGTAAATGTGGCCGGACTAAACTCGACCTCACCTTGAATAAAACACCCAAGCGAGGGAAAATAAAAAGAAAATAAAGTTTACGAGTTGCATCTACCCGTCACCCTGTCACACCCTGGAAATGAAGGCAACGAGAAAATGTTTGCGATGTTTTTTTGGGAAATAGGAATCAATAGGTCGTGTCATAAATGGAATCTTATTTGAAAGGAAGTTATCAACAATTGTCATCCAACGTGAAAATAGATTAGGTTTCATGTAAATGTAGAGGTGATTTTGGGATATACTTACACAAAAACTATTATTTTATAGTTCATACGAAATTCGATGTTACCACAAATGCCTATGAATTTCTGATTTAATATGTCGTGTCCACATATATCATACTTCATTCGAGTTTCAACGTGCAATAAAATATCATCATCGGCCTAGTTAAGGTATTAGGGACTTGTATACATGTACGATAAGCTCGAATGCCTACCTACTTCAGAAGTAGGTATCTTCATTGGAAAGTTAATGTATACCTCTTATGTAAGTTATTTGATCAATAAATTATTATTATTATTACATACATATGTACATGCGTGACATGTCACGGGATATGTACAATACTTGCCGCTTGGGTATTATCCCAAAATACTGGCTGCATCGCCACGTTGCACTGTTATGCTAATGCTTTGACCCAGATAAGAGCCAGCTCTCTGGGCGACTGCTCGAAGCAACGTCGCCCTGAAAGAAAACTGACACAAACGTCACGCGGCGCCAAAGTCGTAGATAGGTGGTGACGTGAACCAAGTTTGTGAACTTTGCTCTTAGCCAGGGCCTGCTATAATTATTCAACTTAGATCACAATTACTTATCACAATATAATATAGTAATAGATAATTATCTTTGTAATAATCTAACTACCATTCAATTATAATCATAATTACATTACCCATGCGGCTTAGTGCTTTGATGTTGCCTAAACCTAGCTTAACTTAGCTAGGTATAGAGTACATATAATAAATAACCTGCCTTAGTATTGAGGATTACTGTTTTACGGCAGCTCAGTTCGAGAGGCTACAAAGCCTATTAGCAATCGAAAATCTTCCCAAAACTCTCAAATTGGACTGTCACAGAGCAAGAAGAAAACCTATAATTGAAACGAGAATTTATCATAAACTTTTAAACGACTAAAGCATTTCATATTGTAAAAACGGGAATTTTCACGTACACTAAAGCATTTATTCGACAATCGTCACTATCGTCACAGTATAGACCACAGACTAAATAATGCAGAGCAGAATATTTACATGTTTACATGTATGTCGCTATGCGGTGAAAACGAGCGTGCTTTTGACATGCTCCGTGATGGTATTTCACATTCGGAAATAGACGTTCGAACGGTTGCGACGGTGTGAATGAGGCCATAAATTCGGCGAATATGTTGCACGTGTAGAATATGCAATTTGTTTCTAGGAAATTCGAAGTATACTTGAAATTTCATAGGAACGTGTTGTTAATTGCCAGTGACATGTGTTACTTATGCATGATCACGCGGAACACATGGCATAGGTAACCAAAATAAGAATTCTAATCTGCAAGCTTTGAAAAAACAATATTTAATCGTGCAAATCTCTCGCAGCATTATAAAATATAAATAGAAAATTCCGTTATTAGCCATATTTACCACCACTATACTCATACAAAAGTACTGGCCTAGTTAAAAAATGCAAACAAAAAGCTCTGTACTACGAGTTTCCGCAGCTTAAACTTGTACTTGTTGGCGAATCTTCATAGAGGGGGATCTCCCCTCTACGGCCCACTGAAGCTAAATAAAGGCCTGAAGTTTTAATGGACGCACGCTATCTACGGAAACTGAGAGTCATCTGATTGTTATTTTTATGGATACACTTCGGTGTGACGGAGGGCCGTGTTATGAAAGTTCTTTATTATTGGCAATAATATCATAACTAGTTTTTTATCATGACGACTGAGCGCTCCTGCGCTTAGAAGTCTACGGGTCAGAGGTCTTGAGGCGGTTTATAAACTCCAACTCGATCGTTGACCAAAATATCTCAATCTGAACTATTCTACAAATGGTACAATGGTATTTCTATATGAACTGATATTTGTAGTCTTAGTTAAACATTTAAGATACTAGAATAGGCAAAAATAACAAAGCTGTAATGACTTGATAGATCCTTAAAAAAGCATTTAATACAAAACCAAACTCGTTCAAAACACGAAACATGCCCATAAGATACATTCCCAAATTGACTTCATTTACACCGATAGCAAAACATGTTTACGTCACGGCCGCTCGCCAGCGCAGCTAGTTGCGGGCGATTTGCGTTACACTTGAGTGCATCTAAAACTTCTCTACTTTATAGGTACTCCTGCCAGTACATGCACCTATAGTAAAGAAATACTTAGCTAGGTCACTCCTACATATCACAAGTTTAGAAATCGAACTTAGCTTCATGTACTTAGTTGTTGTATGTCGTTTGAAGAACGTAAACGATGAAGTATAAAACTTAGACATACAATTACTTATGAATCTAGTGCCTAGTGATTTATCCCGACTACCGAAGGATATGTTTGCGATTGGTATAAGATACAAAACGGATTGAGGTATCATAAGACAGTTCATGGTCTTGAACTGTCTTACGATACCAGGCTCCAAAGTGTCAGATTGTTTTCTAATAAGACGTCTTACTGTCATTTTTGACTGAAATCTGTCACTGAAACATACCTAAGTCTTTGGCTAGGCGTAGTTCAGACGGGCACTAGACACCTAGTTGCTTTGTCGCTTAACAGCCAAGATGTCTGACTTACAGTGCGGTCGCTACCTGTCTGTTCTTTGTCCCTTAAGATGCTCACCAGGAAATAGTCAGGCGGAAGCAGGGCAGAGAACATCGATCCATCTGAATATTTCGTAGTTGGTATCAAATGGTCTTCGCTCGACGGTATTTCCTTGGACTTGTATTCATTGAATCCCACGCATCTGTGCACATTCATACACGCACACATCCTAGATAGTTTAATGACACAATGATAGTCGAAACCTCAGGAGATGTGACCGAGAAAATAATAGCATTTCGAATTTCACCACTCACTAGATTACAATCTGGATTTGTGAACCCGTGACTGGTATGGTTTTCCATCATATATTGCAGCGCTCCCTTGTAAAAGGTGGCGAAAAGGCCAAAAAACTTGAGTTGAAGTCATACAAGACGATTGCGAAAACCCGAATAATAATCAAATGTTTCTAAGAAATCTGTTTCTTAGAAACATTTGATTATTATTCGGCCATTAACATAGTCCGGCCAGGTGGGATGACGATCTGCGAAAGACTGCAGGCAGATGCTGGATGCAACAAGCTGAAGACAGGGCGCTATGGCACTCATTAGGGGAGGCCTATCTCCAGCAGTGGACTAATATAGGCTGATGATGATATTTCTAAGAAAATGGTAAAAGATAATCACAGTAATAAACAAACTTTTACCCCAAATACATTCACCGGATACAGTTTTTACGATGTTGGTATAAACGATAATTTACGAGAATTAAAATTTTATTACCGTTAGGGACTGCGAAGAAAATGGACTGCGGGGCCCTAGAGACACTTTCAAAATTAATATTAGTTTCATTCCTAGAAGGGGCATTCCACGCCTACTGGTTTTAATTTTTCAAATTTCAACACTAAAAATCACAAAGTATAGTCAGTGCCAAAAATGTTTCTGTATTACTTTAACGGCACTTTCGTCGTAACATATAAAAAAAGATGGCATTACTCACACGTAGTTCAGGACAAACTGTCAACAAAGGGCTTACTTACTACATAACTGAAGATCAGTGTTGAATAAATAAAGGGAAATTAATAAAATGTCTATTATGAAATTTCATCACCCATTCTTTCACTCTTAGAAGTGGGATTTGTTTTATATTTTTTATGGGACCATCCTTTATATCCTACCCATTAAAAAAGAATCATTAAAGTAACAAACACACACAATAAAAACATACAGCCAAATTGAGAATCCTTTTTTTTGTCGATCAAAAGTTCCTACTGCCCAAATCGTTCAATACTAAGGCAAGAGTTTGGAATATTGCCACTTGTCTGCTCTATAGAATGAGCCAGCTGATCTTCACTGAACTATTTAAGGTGTAAAGTTTGAACGGTTCACAATCTAGATGTTATTGTATGTAATAGTGGAGAAAACGTTTTGAATTGTGCACGGTTTGTTGAGAATTGTGTTGGTTGCCGACTTTTGGGAGGAACTAGCCGAGTTATCGAACATAATACATACATAGAAATAATAAACATCTAATAGACATATACTGTCCTGACCCCATGCTAGGAATTTCTGTATCGTGGGTATCTGGAACTATGAGTACCTTTCAACAGTCAACTCGAAACAAATATCTATAGAACATGCAAACAGTAGCGGAAATTGAAACCGCATCTCCTGCGTCGCAGCCGACTACTTACCCACAGGTGCGGTGGGTAAGTAGGTGTCGTTTTATTTATTTTTTGGTAGATTAATAGGGTTATAATATATAAATAATAACTATAGGTGTTGATAAATAATGACATAGTGTGTCTGAAGAGAGTCGGTCCAAAATTCCATTGTTTTTTTACGTGATTTAAAAAATTCGTTTAAAAATTCAACAGCACTTTGCCTGTTGAATTTACAACGGCCATATCCGTGTGTTTTATTTTTACATCGATTATACTACTGTAAGTCATACATCACTTTTAGAGAAAAAAAATATATAGCTAAAAATTTCCTTTGCAAATGCATCGCGAAAATCAAAAATCACTATTAGCTTCATAGAACATCGGGAACCGAAAACCGGCACTATCTTTCGCGTCCACCCGTTTGTCCGTCCGTACGGCTGCACATCCGCTAATCCATCCCTATTGTCTAGCGATATATTGCGAGTCCACTTGTGGGATTACCGCTCATTGTCACACTGTCCGTTAGTGTTAATCGACGATTAATCAGTCCACGTCGCCTGTGAATTACTATGAGGCAAATGTTAAGATCAGTCGACTAGTTGAAGAGTAGGTCAGTCAGTAGTGGGAATCCGTAAATACGCAATTTCTATTAACTGTTCACACTCTATGTCCGTTTACGGCATACGTTTATCATGATGAAGAAGTGCATTAGGGTGCCGTCAGACACGCCGTTTTGGCCCGGTCCGGTCCGTCCCGGTAAGAAAAAGAATAGATACGGGCACATCGTGATACGCGAGCAGACGTAAGAGACGCCCTTCAATACAGGCTGATACAACCTCAATTCAATTAAAAAAAAACAGTTTCGTCATTCTTTTTTTTTAATTTTCCTGTGATATTTCAATTGGAAAGTTTAATCTTGAATGTTTATGTCAATCGTACACTAGTTATGGTTTCAAGAGTACTAAATTGCAAGAATTCGATACTAATCCCAAATTACGATTAGAATCAAGTGTCAAGGGTAGACCACCAGATCGAACCGGAACGAAACGGTGTCTCTACCCCGATATATGACAATTGCATTGAACTCTAATCTACCGGTTCCTTTTTTATTTTTACCGGAATCGGTAAAAACGGCTTGTCTGTCAGTGTCCTAAAGATTTACGGAAGATTGACTTGATTTTATGTTTCCACAAATAGCTTTGTTTCACAATCTGTGAAGTCACTTTATAACAGCCGTCATCGTAACTGCCACGTTCAATCGACGACAATGTAGTAGGTACGTGTAAATTGGTCTTAATGCAGGCTTATGATTTATTCCCTTTTATTCCCGTGCGTTTGACAGCGCTGAAAGCTGAAAGCCTCTGGAGCCTGGGGCTTCGGCGGTGAGCTGTTTTTGTGTCAATTGGATGACACGGCTATGGAAGCTACGAGATACATTGAATGAGTTATTCATAATGTGATAAATCTGGTTTAGTGTTCTTTTACTTTGTTTATTTATATAGCTAAGATATACAACGCTAATATTATATTTCACTACTTATGATGTAGAGTTCGGGGTAATTCTCTGTGACCCTACAACACAGGCTCTTTGAGACCTAGTGTAGGGAAGAGCGCTCCTTAACCTTAAGGTACAATATGATATCATTAAGTCTAATGTACAATTATGTACTTTTATTACCTACTGGAATTGTATCTTACCTGTATTCTTGAACAAATAAACGTTATTTTATCTTATCTTTGTCATTTTTCGTTATTTGATAAAAATAAAATCGTTAACAAGTAACTTTTTAAAATAAAACCTTTTTAAAAATACTTATTATATTACCTAAGTAAGCGATGTCTGCAGTTTAGTGTAGATAGCATTATGCTGAGCACGGAACTTTTTTGGCAGTAAGCTTCTGATACATATTGTGTTCAATGTAACTTTTTTACCTATTGATGCTGTAAAATAAATTTAATTTCTTTCTTTCTAATTATAATGAACTATTGCAAGACAACCATATTACATTCAGTTTTGCGTAAATAGGGTTACAGAGACACATACCTACTTCATGGCTTCTTGTGTCATAAATAAATTTTAAATAGTTTTTTTTTAAATAAATAAATAATGCTGGACAATCCACACAGCATCATCTAGCCCCAAGCTAAGCAGAGCTTGTGTTATGGGTACTAGATGACTGATATACTTAATACAATACATTACATAGATATATTATACATAGAAAATACCCAGAACACCCGGAACAAATATTTGTAGATCGTACATACATTTGTCCTAGGGCGGGAATCGAACCCGCAACCTCCTGTGTCGCAGGCGGACCTTCGCCCACCGCGCCACATCGGTCGTCATTAAAGGAAAAGTTTATAAATCCGATAGTGATAGTGTCGTTTGATTGCTCAAACATCTGTAAATTAGGAACTAAAAACCGCCTACAGTTTCAAAATGATAATTGCTACTTGAGTGTTGAAATAATCCCAATTCCTCATTACCCTGCAGGAAGGATCTTGGCGGCACATTAATCACGAAACAAAGGGACGTACTCGTATTGTTACAGGGCGCTGTCTCATCTCTAAGGTACCTTCAGTACCTACCTAACCTTGGGCAAATGTTGGCGGTGGAACAAAGGAGGAAAAAAACATCTTGAAGTACTATTGTTCGTGCTGATGCATACATTATAGGTAGCCTAGGTTTTTACTTGATATCTCCCAAGATACATTTTCTATGCATATGTAAGTACATTTTCTAACACTCTTCTTTTTTTCAGGAAATATCATAAATGACTTCAAATAACGGAAAGTTGATAAAATGTCCAATATGAATCCCTTATTTTTCACTATTAGGGGCGGAATTTTTAATATTTTTTTTGTATATGGGAGCACCCTTGAATACCTAAGGGTATTGAATTTCCCATTCAAAAAATAACTATTAAAATCAGTTCACAATTATTGGCGAAGATATCGCGTAAATACAAAAAATACAGACGAATAAAGAAATTAATTTAAACCTTAAAAAGGTCCTTTTTTGAAGACGGTTAAAAATGAGATCGAACAAAATATATGCACTGCGATTGTTCTGCATTACACATTACTTATAACAAGATCCAAAAGATGGTTTTGTACCTTATTTTTAATCACATTACTTCATCCTTTCTAGCGTTATATTTATCCACAACCGAAAATGGTGACGAAAGCTGCCATTTCAACTCTGACAAGCAGAAATCGTATGACCTCACTAACATTAGGAAAACCCACTTTATTTATATGGGGCGAAGGCGAATGTGTCAGCTGGGCTAACTGGTCACCGTAACTTGTTTAAACCGCTACAATGAGGTGTTAAACACCGCCCGGGGCCGGTCCGCGTCGGATAAAACCAGATAATGCTGGTATTGCCTACTGGGTGGGATGTGAGTAAGCTGTAGTTAACGCTGGAGCTGGCGACTTGATAAAATAGGTACCTGCGTACATAAATGTAGGTTATTAATTTTTGACTGTGGGTTATTATTATTATTTTTTATTTCAGCGAATAAAAAACTCTTGACTTTAACATATAAATCAAGAAAACGATAGTACGGCTGTGCTTTACTCGACTTGAAGGGGGCTGCCGTGCCCCCAAATAAGTACGTTTTACAGCATCTTCGACACGTCAGACCAAGGCAAATATATCAGCAATTTACCACAAAGACCCTGACGTTTGGGGCGTGAGTGGTAATTTCAAAAAAGCAAAATAAACGAAGTTCTTCTAACTTTGATGTTTGTACTAATCGTCTGAAATCTATGCTATTTTTTAATATTTGTTATTTTCAAAAATAGCATAGAATTTAGACGATTAGTACAAATTTGGACCCTTAAAATAAACCCAATATAAGAGTAATAAAATTGAAGCCAAGCAAACTTCTGAAACCTTGAGCCAGAGTAATGCTAATTTTAGAGAAACAGCTAACTTTTACAATATAGCTGTTGTCAATGGCGAGACAAGTAAGAAATTGATTCAGAACTAGTAGGTAGGTATGAACATTGGACAACTGTAATACAGTTTCGTAAACTTAGATTACCGCATGATACACTCCATCTAAACTATGATCAATCGAGACGGATCTGACATTGTCAGACAGGGCTGTCTTTTATGGCTTGGTGATTGTCAACTCTAAAAATCGACACCTTCAACGATAAATATCCAATAAGTTATAATAATTATAATGAGTTATAATTAAAAATCGGATCAAACAATCTGATATACCTAACGTACGCGCCAGTATGTACTCGCATCCCATCGATCTCTTACATTTATTCGTAGATGTCAATCAAAAACAATGGATC
Source organism: Perizoma flavofasciatum (assembly GCA_958496245.1). NCBI lineage: Eukaryota > Metazoa > Arthropoda > Insecta > Lepidoptera > Geometridae > Perizoma > Perizoma flavofasciatum. Next base: position 806,467 of record OY292425.1, on the reverse strand, counting down.
TTATCTCCATTTGTCACAATGTCAAATCTTCAATTTGACAGCCCTGACTCTGAGAATGGAGGGATGGAGGACGGAGGACCAGACAAGGCATAAAACTTGGAAAACGCCGGACGGCATTCGATCGGTGCTCTGTCAATAATTGATAATGGATGACGTCATTACGTCAGCGGGTGATTGATTGGCTGTTCCGGTGTGCCCCACAGCCTTACTGAAACCTTGCGATAGAGCCTCGGGATATTTAAAATGGTAAGTCTACTTACAATGGGAATAAATCGGTCAGATTGAACGACTGAAAAAAGGGATTTTCTGGAGCAATCGGTTTTGGTAGTTATAAATAAGGTTGATAATCACGGTTGATGGATTGAAAATAGTTTTTGTAAGTCGTTGTCATCATGCTTTAAAGGAATTGGAGGCAAATTACTGCGAGTACGGGTGCTAAGCAAGACTACGATTATCGAGTACGTCGTTCAACTTCGGTACAGCAATAAATTTAAGCAAAAAGTCCTCAAAATAAAGATAACATTCATCATTGTTCAATACCGCTAAAATTAATTTCTCCAAACATTGATCATTCATCCAATACCTCATCTCAATAAATCGGATTCCACTAAAAGCATAAGTTATCAGGCCCCCTCCTCCCTCAGGCATTACTATAAAAATATTTCTCCGCATGCAGTCCAGTGGGCACAAGGAATATATCCATCACTGTCGGCAGGCCTTTGTCCTGATGCCTGATTTACTGCGGGCCGAGACTGACGACTACATGACTCGGGAGTAGCCTTAAAAATATCGCTATGCTTGCAATCTCTTGGTGTGTCGTGTGATGTCTTCTTGAGCCTGATACTTAAACACAGCCTTACTGTATACAGAAACTAACGGAAGCCTTGTACCATACTGGTTTTCTTCACCAAAACTTTTCTCAGTAACGTTTAGTAATAATGTAGTCCATGTCTAAAAGTAGGTACTAGGATACCCTCATGCATTCATATTTCAAAATCACATAAAATCCTCTCCGTCCAAAGGTTATCTGGTTGTCCGCTTTTAAGCGATAAGATCGCCCAGTGTACCTTTTATTTTAATATTATACTGTTCATAAGGTGTACAATAAAGTGTTTTCATTTATTCATACATCAAGAAGGGTGAGAAGATTCGTCGAGTAGGATGAGATCAAAGATTTAAAATTTTCCGCAACTCTTGATCTTCGGTTAGTTACTCGCTATTTTATTCAAACCTCAAACCATAAATTCATAATGTTCTTGTTCTAGGTGAGAAGTATGAAAATAAAAAGTATGACTCACCAGCTTCAGTTGCGCCTAAGCTAGTCTCCGATAGACTGCCACATTATTGTAAAAAAAAATCCTGAAACAAACAGTTTATATTAGTAAAACGTTTGTGTGAACAGAAATAGAGTGTTTTGTGTGCCGCTTTTTGACGGAAACCGTTTTTGTATAAGTATTTATATTGTTTATGTTAATTTAAAAAGGTTATTTCTAAAAATCAGCGCAGCAACGTAGTAACGCGATGCAAAATTAAGCTGAAACAGGGGCCTATTTTGACCCTAGGCAACACGTCTTTTTTTATAGGCTAAGTCGATACTATTAACCATCTGTTTGTGTTTTTTGGGGTCAAATAAATATATTTTTATTCATTCTTCTGTTTATAGTATACAGGTAATCAGTTTTTACTTTTTATGGATAGATAGATAAACTTTTACAGTGCATAATACCAATTTACAGTATAAACACAGAAACATAATTTTTAAAATGCACTCTTATCAGACAGCCTGAACTATTTAAAAGAAATATTTTTATGTTGTGTTAATTTACTTTTTTTTAGTTTACTATCGCGCTTTGTATTATCTTCAGACTCGTTTTACCTCACGTGTACACATGTTTACTGACACTGACTTTTCAGCCTTTATAGTTGGAAAGGCAAACTGACAAAGTAATTCAAGTAGGTGCTGTGTCAGTTGCGTTCACGTAGTCTATAGCTTACAAGAGTAAAACCGACATTTATGAGGTGCTTAACAAAACTAGTGCCTAACGATACTAAAAATTTATTTCATTGCCGTTTTACTGAACGTAAAAATTTAGTTTTACGAGTCGCTCTCGACTGTAGCGGTTCGCGTCGGGACTTGAGCTCGAAATCGTGTCAATGCTTCAGGGAAATGTTAATTTTTAGTTGGGTCTTGCAGCCTGTACTTTAAGTATGACCGATTAAACTATGTTTCATGGTTTCATCACATAAAGCTAGATTAGAATAAAATAATGGTATTAAGTTGTGTCCTAGACGATGTGCTTTCATCCCTCATCCTCTGAACAAGAATAAACGCAGCAGGAGTTATAGAAGTTTTTTTACACATTCAATAATCAACCTGTATAATTATACATGATTGTTTAAGTTTCATTTTGCCTATGTTATTATTATGAAATCATTAACAGAAACTTAATGATTTTGCCTCAAAATGCAAAATCTCATAGTCTCTTAATAGTTGGATTTTGTAATGTTTATTAAGTCGGGTACTCGGATAAAAGCCAAGTATCAAGAACTTTTATCTGATTACCTCTGATATTACGTATTTCAATTTACAATTTCGTAATTTTTCATAAGATACTGGTTGATCTATATGCGCATAAGGTACTTTTGTAGACACTAGCATACATGAAATAATTAATAATAGATCTAAATTTCGTATTTATTTTTATATTTTTGTCCTTTTTGGGTTAGGAACTGTAGGACATCATTTTAAAATCAGATTCACGTGGTGACGACATTCCAACAAGTTCGAGCGTTGACTTATCGTATTAGGAATGTAGGACATACGTCTTCGAACATTCTGAGACCACTACCCCCTTCAGAATACGTAAGTTCAAACGTCTGTACTTCAATAGTTGAGAATTCTATGCCACATACGTTCGCCAATAATAGAACGAGGCTATAAATATATATTTCCAATGCGTCACGTGCAGGCTCCATTGCAAATGTTAAGGACATCGCGTTTTATGATATCCACCACGTCACGTGGCGAACTGTTTATATTGGCGGTGGCAAGTTTATTTGTGGCTACAAAATTATAAAGTTAACATATTTTGTTACTCGTGGAGCGTGAGAGGATTGTAAATTATCAAATATTTTTATACTGATAGTAAGAAAACTGAAACTTGCATGCATTTTTTGCTGAATACTGTCAGTCAAAACAGAAAATTAAATTTTCAAGGTGCATAGAATGCATTGTATAGAATATTTTAGATAGGAACGGAATAATCCCACGTGTGGGTCGATAGTGGAGCGGGTATCAAAACCACTTAAAAAAAATGCCTCTAATTGATAATAAATAAATAAATAATGCTGGACAATCCACACGGCATCATCTAGCCCCAAGCTAAGCAGAGCTTGTGTTATGGGTACTAGATGACTGATATACTTAATACAATACATTACATAGATAGATATTTTTTTATTATACATAGAAAATACCCAGAACACCCGGAACAAATATTTGCAGATCGTACAAATATTTGTCCCAGGGCGGGAATCGAACCCGCAACATCCTGTGTCGCAGGCGGACCTTCGCCCACCGCGCCACATCGATCGTCGAATAACAAAGTTTAGGTATTTACTCTACTGAAATTTTTACGGTATATGTGAATTCGTAAACCAAATAAAATATACTGTTTTTGTAAATGTAAATTTTCCACGATTCTCTGTCACGAGAGGATTTTCTGTAGGTTCAGTTCAATAATTGCGTTGTGTTCGCACTTTATAAGCCTCCTAATATGGTATAGTTTCCTACGATGATGTATTATGGAGCAATAATTAGATACATGTCTACGTAGTAGCAATACGGATGTCATTCATGTCTTAACAATCTTTAGACTATACCTAGTTTATTCTAAACGAGGCAGTACAGCGGTGTATGTATATGGATGTATGGGTAATGTATTAGTAGATAAAATAGCGTTCAATCTAAGCTCACTATATTGTTTTCAGCTGCGTGCGACTAGCTGCCGGTTGATTGATCGTTTCCGCTTGGTCCAGGGAAACGCACTTACTTCGCTTCATGGAAGAAGCTAGATACGATTTGAACAATATTTCCGGAAAATATGAAAGTAAATTGAAATAAAATATGAAACTTGTGGTTTGGAATAATATTTTGTGATATTTATTTTTTAGACTTCGCGGCACACTGTGTTTATAAATTGTACAAAAACGATGATTTGACATAGGTATGATGTGAGTACGATATGTAATTCCAACCGAAGCACTTGCGATAAGATGACCTACCATACTCGGAGGTACGGTAGGTCAGCTGCCATGAATCACTTATAAATATCATATCCACTTTTTTTGCATTATTAAAAAAAATGAATGGCTAATAAGCTGGATATTTTCACACATCATCATCTAGCCCCTAAGTAAGCAAACCTTATGTTATGGGAACTACATGACTGATATACTAGTAATATACTTTTTTGTAAATACATACATAAAAAACACCCAGACCAGAGACAAATATTTGCAGATCATACAAACATTTGTCCTGCAGTGGGAATCGAACCCGCAACCTTCTGCGTTTCAGGTGGGCCTTCGCCCACTGCGCTACAGAGATCGTCAAGTAGGAAGGATTATTGTAAGTAGGAAGCACATCATGTTTGACTAATCTTGCCAAAACGTATATTGATCCATCCGCAATCACAGCCTTCATAGGCGAACAACTAATGTAAAATTAATTAACTATTCTCATCTCAAACTCTGAACTTTCTTAATTAATTTGGTCTTTGATGAGACTGGGTTTTTAAACATAGGAGAATATTCTATGTAATCAATTTACGCCGTTTGACACCATATTCGGATACTACTTTAGCTTCTTTGAAGCCTTTAATTATTTAAGAGCGAGGGACGACGGCTTAGGAAACCTCCGTGTGAAAACAATTAAAGAAACCTCAATGTGATTTTTAGAGAATTATTCAATGATACCAAAAACAGCAGGATGCAATGAAAAAAATCATCCCCGTCTGGACATGAACTGGGGAGAACTAGGATGCGCAAAAAAGTTATACCTTTATTTCATTTATGCTTTTCGTTTTGAGAATAGCTTATCACGTCTGCGTTCAAAATATTATAGATGAAACGTAGATGGATAGACAGACAGACGAACGGACATGGCGTAAATTATAAGTGGTGTTTCTCGAAGAAGCATTATGTTTATTTTCCTAATTGAGACATTTTTATTGTTTTTGGCAATAGACATACAAAACTTCATCTTAAAATAACTAGATACGTTTTATGTAGGCGAACGAATAGAGACAAATTGTTCGCAAAGTATGAAAAAGGCAAAAAATAAATTTATTATCTTTGCTTAAGAACTTGAGGAGTTGGAATAAAAAGTGTGGACGCAGAAGAAATTTATGCTAAGTTTTATTCATGTAATCGGAGCTGCGATTTCGGAAAACCTTGTGACTCAGAAATGTTTTCAAATCGGAAATGAGACATGGTTTTTGGCAAATTAATTCATAGGGTGTACACCACTTCCTTTGAATCTTCTACACATTTAAATCTTTAGGCTGATGACTTATTCTTTCCTGCCTTTACGCATTATTTTATTTGCCATCAACTGACTTAATGATTAGACTATGATGATGTCGAAAGATTCATAGAAGTTATAGGTTAAAGTTTATGAAAAAAAAAACAATAAGACGCTTGATACCTTGCTAGATACCCCACAACGCACAAATTATAAACACCAATTCTCACAGAGAAAACGGGTATACAACACACTACAAATGGACTCTTTGCTATACACATACATAAACTCACTGAAAAATATACCTGAATTATACTCAAATTACACCCATCCACATTTTACCACTTCTTTTACTTTCACACTCACATCTGATTCCCTTTCCTTACACCCATTTACACCCACATCACTCCCAATTATTCATACTCTCACGCGTCCAAAATCATTTTTATTTTTTTAAATCTTGCTTAGTTATTAAATTATTTATAGTTCTAGGTTTAGTTAATCCCTAGCCATATAGGTGGTATTGGATTATGGATTTTGTGTTTTTCATCGTACAATGTATTTTTTTTTAAATCATGTTAGCACATAGTTTGTGCTTACATTGCCTAATCTACATAAATATTTACATGTTTTAGTTCCTAAACTAATCTATCTAGACAATAGTATGAGCTTGATTGTGGGAAAGGCCCTATTGTCTGTAACACAGTTTTTAACTAAAACAGAGAGACAGAGCTGCATACTAATTAAAGCTATTTGTACTTGCCTGAAATAATTGATTTTGTATTTTTTAACGTAATTTCATAGTCTTCATGCAGTAAGTGATTTAAAAAAGTTCCTGTTTCGAAAAAACCGTCCAGCAACATATATTCCTTTTTATATTTTTCATCTTTTATCTGCAACATCTAAGTGACAGGACTTCCATTTATTTCGGAACAAAGTCCTGACATGAAAGGACGAAAATGAATGAAAAACAGTAACGTTTGTTCCTGCATGAGTTCACGGTAAAACTGGGCCATAACTGGGCCTTTTACAGTATATCCGTGGTCACATTTATTTGTGCATTTTTTTTGCGTCTATTTTCTACCTCATTCTCCACTCCACTAAATCCACTGAATGAATGAAGGAATGGAAGCCATTACCACCATTCCTTCATTCATTCTCACTGTCTTTTCTGAAAAATAAAATCTGGGTTTCTTGAAAAAAGAGTGAAAAGGTGACTTCTATGCTTCGTGGTTCAAGTTCGTCCGTAACATTACTTATACCTACCGCTATAGGTGAGATGGCTTATTGAGAAATATTTTTAACTACATAGTACTTTCTAGGTGAACTCAATTTTTAACCTATAGTCCCATTACTGCAGGTAGAAAACAGTTTTCTTTTATTTGTATACACAATTATGTAGATAGTTTAATTGATTATTACAAGAGCTGTAAGAGATAAAGATCACAAAATTTACAAGACAATACAATTCTCATCTTATCCAAAATAAGAGATACCTACTTTCAGGAAGAGGTTATTTCTGTTCCTCATATTGCGATATTACGCTCGTGCATCTACGAATAAAATGTACAAGAAACATTATACAGAACCATTTTTGTTTTGAAAATTGTTAGACTGAAAGCCTTATTCCTTAACATATACGTTAAGAGAGAGCTTAACCTGAGAGGCTGGTGGCGGTTAATGTGAAATAACTCGCACAAACTGAATCGGTATTTCCCCAATTGTATCTTTTCAAGAATATTTCTTAGGAGTTGGTTTCAGACGCGCGACAAATGGTAGCAATCCCATTTATTCCGTGAAGCAATCAATTGCGTATTACGGGTGCCCGATATAGATCTGTTTGAAACTAAACTGCTCTTGATTGGTATATAGATCAGCAAATGTGAGTGCACTAGTTTTTCTAAATCTAGAGTAAGTAGATACCTTTTTCAATCACGGATAAAGATCTAAAGATAGATAGAAACTACGGATTTATTCTTTCTGGGATTGTCATGATAGACATTTTATAACTGACTTCAAAAAAGGAGGAGGTTTTTTTCGTGTGTATTCGATTTCTTCGCCATTTGTTAACTGATTTCAATTATTATTTTTTAATAGGAAGGGAATACTTCAATAATGGTCCCATATATATTTTATGAAAAAATCCCACTCATAAGGATGAAAAATGGATGACGAAATTTCATATTGGACTTTTCATCAATTTCCCGTTATTTTATCAATTTCAGTTTTTAACATAATAATGTCTTAAAAATTATTTCGCTACAGACCCATACTTATAATTTATATGAATTATTCCACAGCATATCTGTATTGTCACGTAGTTTTCTATGAAAAAAACTTGTTATAAGTTTTTCTAGGTACGGAACTAATATCCGACCACGCGTAACCCTAATGCAAACGTAGTGCGATCGAATGAAGTTACTTATATTCGATTGCACACTTTGTACAAACAAAAATAACTTATTTGATCGAACAAATCTAGCGTACAAAGTGCGGTGTAAGTAGCAACTTTACCTACCTTAGTTCGTCACTAAAAATATAAAAGAAAATTCAATATTAGTATAACTTTTTTTTCCAAGTATAATACATACTACTATTTACAAGTAGGTATATACAAAAAAACAGATGAAACAGCTAGCCATCTAAAGACCGTTGCAAACGATCTATAGATAAATAAATAAATATAAATAATAAATAAATAAATAATGCTGGACAATCCACACAGCATCATCTAGCCCCAAGCTAAGCAGAGCTTGTGTTATGGGTACTAGATGACTGATATACTTAATACAATACATTACATAGATAGATATTTTTTTATTATACATAGAAAATACCCAGAACACCTGGAACAAATATTTGCAGATCGTACAAACATTTGTCCCAGGGCGGGAATCGAACCCGCAACCTCCTGTGTCGCAGGCGGACCTTCGCCCACCGCGCCACATCGGTCGTCAAATGATAGCTCCATTATAACTAAACGCAATGCGATCAATTTGAATAAATTAAAATAATTTAATCAAATACTGTGTAAGAAAGTAAACTAAAAATTTTACCCACCTACGTAATTCTTTAACAGGTTAGCTGTCCCGAAGCAAGCTTCGATCTTCTTTGTACACGTCCTCGTAGTAAATAATGACAGCTAACGCTCATGAAGTTTCGTATTAAGTTACGTCATTCTCTTCAAGTATTTTATGATACTTTATGTGTCCTAGTGATTGAAATTAATTATATCGATAATTGCTAATGTTAGATGAGTATGATAAGAAATTAATTATTTACGTTTAATGATAAAATGTACGTTTATGTTCGTAACACTTTAGACATCTGAAAAATATCTTTTTGAAAACAATCTTCTGTTATTGAATTGCACCATTCAATTAGGTACCCTTTCGGCCACCAGTTTCCAAACAAGAAAAAAATTTAAAGAAATCAAATCTATGACGGTTCCTCACTTGAGAAAGTTAAAGTTAAGTTTAAGTTCAATAATAAATTGTTTGGTAGAATTTGGTTGTAGTATAATTTACTAATGCTACAAATAATATAATTATTAAAAAAAATTATCGATAGATCGATTGCATTATCTACATCATTGGCCATGAGGCACATATGCCTCATGGACGTACCAGTGCAATCACCCATGAGGCACATGTGCCTCATCGGACAGCTAACCTGTTAATTAAAATACCTATCAAAGAAAACTTCGAAAACTTCATCCCATTCGATTTACGGTTAGTAAATCGAATGGGATGCAATAATTCGACCAAATTTCAGTATTTAATCAAATGCGATGTAATTACTCGTTTTTATAATGCAATTACTATGAGGAAGTAAAAGAAAATAACATGACAAGAACTAAATAAGAAACTAGGTACAAGTGCATATTTAAAAATCCAGTCTATCGGAAGGTTGCTTAGAAAAGATCGCTTATAAAAGCTTGTATCTCCTTCTGTTTGAATTTCTAAGCAAATAATTTGGTGTACAATACAGTTGTATCAATCTATCAGGGCTAGTTACTAGTCAAGTTAGTTCTATACACAAACTTGCTCAATTCAATTTACGTAAAATATCTTGTTGTTTTTTTTATAAATCCAACAGACACATACATAGTGCTAGCATTCCCGAAACTATGAGTACTGTGGTACCCACAACACACAGAACCGGAATAACACAGAACATGCATACATTTATCCCGCTGCGGGAATCGAACCCGTACCGTTGCAGCCAGCGTCTCGCTCGCCATGCCATCGAGATCGTTTCACACACTCGTATCGATGAAAATATATCACAATCGTATTTAAATAATCTTACCTTCTCACCACTCAGGGTTACATCTTTCTCGCCTCCGGAGACTTTGTTCCCTTTGTTTTTGCTAAAACATTTTCGACAAGTGTCGTAGACGCTCTGACATGAGATGTATGTTTTTCTTTTTTTGACATATTTAGTGTTTCCATTAGAGATCTATTTTTAATTTCCTTTTAAATATTCACATTGGTAAGCATAATACATAATGTGATGAACGAGAAAATGTGTCAGCTGGAGGAAATACATGGTCTCTGCCTACCCTTCCGGAAACAGGCGTGACTTTATGTGTCTATACATAAGACTAACTATAGTTTTATTCTCATTCTCAACAACCTTTACTAAGTTATACTATTAAGTAACTTAATTCTTAATTAACTTTTCTGTTTCCAAACTATTTTAGATAGTAATGTAATACATAAATAAATAATGCTGGACATATTTCACACGGCATCATTTAGTCCCAAACTAAGCAGAGCTTGTATTATGGGAACTACATGACTGATATACTACTCATATACATTTTTTTTGTTAATACATACATATTATACATAGAAAACACCCAGACCCGAGACAAACATTTGTTCCCGGAACCGAACCCGCAACCTTCTCCGTCTCAGGCAGGCTTATATATATTTAATATGTATCTTCACTGTCCACACATTGCATGCTGTGTTCACTAGTTTTAGAAATTACACCGACAATATCATAATTAGTGTGCCCTGTTATGTATTTTGTGTACATTTCAAGTTGTGAACCAAATAATAACAAAAGAAAAGTATTAAAAAAAAAAGTAAAAGGCTGGTATTGTGCCTACAAAATAGGCTAAAATAGGCTTCATGACCAGCGGGGCGATCACCCCCGTATCATCGGATGGGATGAATCGTATCACGCTAATTTGTAAGCTGCATGAGCCATAGATGGACAATGCGAATGAACAAAATTGGTTTCATATTGGACGTTCCGTTTTTTGAATGGATAGGTCATTAAAATAAGGAACTAGTGTCAAAATTGATTGCCATCTCGATAGCCATGAGTTAGTGTGATCTCCCCGCTGGATTCATACTATGTCCATTTAGTAATAGAACTTTCTGTGAAAGGGTTCGTCCGGGGAATGTGCTACCACATTAATGTTCTCATTGCTGTGTTCCGGTTTGAAGGGTATGATTGCCGGTGAAATTACTGGCACGTGGGATCTTTCATCTTGATAGCTCAGGGAGACAACGCGTGAGTGTTACCTCTGGTATTTCAAGCGTCCACAGGCTACGGTAACCGGTTACCAACAGGTGGGCAGTAAGCTTGTTTGTCACTTTAGGAGTAGAAAAAAAAAGTCTGGTAAGAGGCACGTCGAAACATTAAATTTGGCATATGCCTGCATTGCATGTATATAGTTAGTATTCCACGTGACAGGTTGCAAGCCTATCGCCGCTTATTTAAAAAAATACCATACCATATAACAAAGTAAGCCATAATATTGATGACAGCTACATTTTGGTCTAAGCTCTATCTACGGATTACGATGTCCTCAGTTCCTTTTAAATTAATAAATAAATAATACTGGACCTTTTCACACAGCATCATCTAGCCCCAAACTAAGCAGAGCTTGTGTTATGGGAACTACAAGACTGATAAGTATACTACTTATAATTTTTTTATTTTGTTAATGTATATGTAAATAGAAATCACCCAGACCCCAAGACATATATTTGCATATACAAACATTTGTTCCGCGGCGGGAATCGAACCCGCAACACGGTTATTTTTCCAAGTAAGAGTTATTTCGTGTAATTTTCAAAACGTGAAACCATTTTAACACAAAATAACAACTGAAAGGTGTTAAAAAATACAGAGTTATTTTCACAAGTTTTCATTGGATCTGACGTATTTCAAAACATGACGCCATTTACTCTAAGGGTTAACAATCTAGCCGTTTTGTTCATCTTATACTTAACACCCTGCCATTCCACTCACAGCCCTATCGCCGGATTATAACGCTGATATTCACATGGCAGGTGTAGACGTGTCGTGAATTTTACTCGACTGTTATCGTTAAAAGAGAAGTGCTGCTGTAAAAGACATTTGTTGTTCAGATTTGCCCTGTCTAGCCCCGGCACGAAGTGGTGATCATAATCTCATTTTATGTTGTAATTAAATAAGGCTATACATTTCACTTATGCATTTATTTTCTGAAGTACATTGACGCTGCAGTTCTAAAGTTACTCATGCGAACAATTCATAAAAACGATTGCTCAGAAAACTTTCTTATATTTTTATAGCTTTCATAACTTGAAGGTGTGCAAATAATCTTGAAGTTTTTTTTAACGAGCTCTGTGGAATATCACCGCGGTGACTAAGCAGTAACTTGCATTAATGCCTTCCAACTCGAAGGGCAGGCAAGCCGGGAAAATCACAGGCATATGAGATTTTCCACTTCCCAAAGAAAAGTGGGATGGATTCTGTGAAGAATGACATGATTAAGAAAGGAGTGAGTACTGAGATGACGGCTGATAGAGGAGAGTGGAAGAAGAAAACATGTTGTGCCGACCGCACGTAATGTGGGAAAAGAACAAGATGATGATGATATTTTCCACTTTCAGAGTGACAAACGCAATATCTTACACGGTATAATAAGACTATCTAACCACTAAATTACTTTGGAACACAGAGTTTAAGGAAAGAATATTGGCAAAAAAAATAAAAAGGATGTAATTATTGTTTTATTTATACGTAATTAATATGGGTCAACCAATTACGACCTCTGTGGCGCAGTGGGCGAAGGCCCGCCGGAGACGCAGAAGGTTTTGGGTTCGATACCCGCCGCGGGGCAAACGTTAGTATCTGCAAATATTTGTCTCGGGATCTGGGTGTTTTCTTTATATAATATGTATGTATTTACAAAATAATGTGTAAGTAGCATATATCAGTCATGTAGTTCCCATAACACGAGCACCTTAGTTTGGGGCTAGATGATGCTGTGTGAAAATGTCCAGCATTATTTATTGATTGATTTATTAAAAAGGTATCAAAAAATAAATATATAAACAGTCAATAGACACATACTCGTACATAGTCTTGACTCCGGACTAGGATTCCCTTTGTTGCAGATCAGGACCTATTAGTACCATGGTACCTATAAAACATATGTATACAACTGTATACATAGACAAAAAAAGTCAAATTGCATTAAATGTCAAGCGTTGTTTAAAATGGGGTAATCGATAATACGATATTATGATGAATAATATTATGATACAGTATTTTTAAGGAGTTTAATGTTTGGTTTATTCTTCCATGGTCTGGGGAAAAGTGAAATAACTCAAAATGATAAGGGGGTTCAGATTTCCCCCTAAGGAGGATTTCTCAGGAGGGATTTATGGAATAATTCTAAAAAATTACGAGTAGCTTCGTAAAGTACCACAAGCTACTAAAATTTTTAACATAATTTCTAAGATAAATAATTAGCAAAGAACCCCGCACCATGGTTATAAAGTAAAAGCATTGCTTTACTCTCAAGTAATAGATTATTAAGTGTTTGCACTGGTTATTAAAAAGACTATTCCAAAATCACTTTGCATAACTTTAGCCAGAGTACACTTAACAGTGTCAACTCAAGATAGTTCTGAGGGGCAAGTAAGAGGATGGGGGCTGCTATCACTTGCAGCCCTCAATCTATTATCTCAGTACGTTACAACTTTGAGACGCTCGAGGGTCTTATCAGTTCCGCGGACCAGAATCAATCGACCTCCCCTATTTTCCACCTTCAAACAGAACTTCACCACGAACGCAGGGTATAAGATTTTTTTCACAGTTCAGGTTAAAGTGGATGGTGCGGTTGTGTCATTCAGACAATGTAGACCTACTTTGCTTTGGAGATCTTGAAGGAAAGTGGTGAGTAAAAGGGCAGCGGTGGTTGTGCAAGGGGCACACTTAAATTGGTTCATTAGGTTATATCTGACAAAATTTGAATCTTCTGCGGCGACTTTTTTATTCTTACCGTGATAATGTGAAATTTCTATTACATTAACAACTGAATATTCAATTTCAAAACAGTTGGTTTATGTAAACCAAATGTATTATCTTGTCTGATTGTTGACTTGGGAATTCGGGAACAACCTTATTAAAAGTAGGTAATTTGGTAAACAGAATGAAACCTTCAAAATGTTTGTTTATTTATTTAATTCGTTTGTTTGAGGTCGTCTGTACATAATCTTTTTTATACTGTGATTAATTACGAAAAGCTGGGATTCGGAACGAAAGATATCATTTTTCCTTAAAGCTATCTTCTTTATATATATTAAACGATGTTATATTGCTCAGCTACGACAATGTTTCGGAAATTAAAGAAACATGTATTTTATGATGAAGTAGGTACAAATAAATCAGGCTGTTCATTGCGCTACATATTATTACTAACATATTGTAAAAACGGGAATTTTCACGTACTGCACTATCGGTGAAGGCACCGACTAAGTTTCGACTCATTCCGAGAGTCTTCATCAGGGTGAGTGGTTGCGACTTTCTCCTTCCGCGTCGCGCCGTGCACTACTAACAGTATAAATTTAGTTAATTTTGCAATCAATAAAACTCCTGTTATGGTTAAGCTCGCATTTGTACTGGACACATCCTATATGTAGAGTATGTGTCCAGTATTCTCTGTGTGTACAATAAAGATAATCATCAAGAATCATCTACCATGATAAATCTTTGCACAGAACTTTCCTGTTTCCGAAACAATAATATCATCGTATCATCAACCAGTGTTGTAAAATGTCCAATCAACGAGAGTTCGTAAACATAATCATAAAAACATTAACTTTACATTCTCAAGTATTTTGGAACAAAGCAAAACGTTAATATATCATGAGTACATGCCGAGGAGGAGCCATTTGATAACTTATTCTTGAACTTAAACAGATAAAGTAAGGGGTCAAACATTGACGGTAGCGGTGGCGACCATATAGGGTAGTCACATAGTTGTCGAAGATTGCCTGAATTTACTGATTTACTAGGGAACTGACGCGGTGGCGCAGTTTGATCGGGCCTTCAGCTGGGTGTCTATTGTGTATATTTGACGTCATACCGGCGTGACGTACTGTAATTCGCCTGGAAACCTTGTCAAAACGTGAATTACGTCAGAAGCTTGCGTGCAAGTTTAACGTCATACCGACGTGCAAGTAACCTACCACACTTTCCTCGTTATTGGTCTACACAGGCGTGTAAATAGACGTTTCCACCTTGCTTGCAGTGCGCCGGGAACCGGGGTACGTAGCTGGGGTTTGCCATTTTTTGTTGTGCGCTTGCATGTTGCACAATGGAATCCCTTAGAAAAAACTTACAAACGGTGGACGTCACATAAAATAATATGCGTCGTGGTCTGAAAGTTCCAAAGCAAATCGATCAAGCATATTTTAGAACAAGAATTTTCACGAACCATACTATCGGTAAAGACACCAACTTGGTTTCGACCCGTTCCGACGCTCTCCCTCTAAATCAATATCAAATCAAATTGATCAACATCAATGACGCAACTACATTCAGCATTTTGCGTAAAATTTTCTAAACTATTCAAATAGATTAGCAAATGTTTCTACCGAGGTCTTATACGCAAAAACTCCCATCATTGCCCACCTTCAGGCGAAGGAAAAAGGAATTGTTGATATTCATTTTATCAACCGCCGAGGACCACTGGGGGTGCTTGGAAAGTTTTATATTACGACATAGCGCGTTTCTCCGGCTTCTATGGGTGATTTTGATTTTCGTGGGTCATTTTTGATAAGTCTCGTTACAAAGAATGGTAATGGAAGATTCTATCAGTAGATTTAAGGCCTTTTGTGGGGGATGAGGTTAATCGGTATTAAAGCTTTGTAAAAATCATTTAGATAATACCTACATTTTTTTAAATTTTAATTGTTGTGAATGCCTACCAACTTTGTTTTAAAGTAGGGATAATTGTATATTTTTATTCATCTTATCTAAGAGCCTATTACGTGATACATATGACTCGGTTTATAATATTCTTTAATTTTAAAAGGGCACTTTCTTTTCTTTCACATATTTACATGTAAACCGATTACTAACGGCTAACTCCAGAACGTCTAACGTCTATATTTATAACTAGCCTAGGCCCATGGCTTTGCCCGCGTGATACCCAGATAAAAAATTGTAGAGGTATATGTGTTATATATGTGACATATTAATTAAGATTTTATATTAATTTACATGTAATTTTTTGACAAAGCCCCTATACAGCTGCATCATAATTATTTCTGTTTGTACCTGTTTTTTTTTTAATGGCAGCCTAACTGTAAACTGACTTAACCAAGTGTTCTATAGGTCCCTATGGTTTTAAATAAATGAATACTGAATTCTAAGTCACGAAATATACCTGTTGAAAATTTCACTTAAATCCATCAATTACATTTTATTATGTTTACTGGTCGCGAAAGTTTAAAAATACGATAGATGTTATAGATAGATAGATAAAATACTTTATTTGCAACTTCAGACACACACATACAAATTACAGCAATTATACAGTACAACAAAATAAACAATAATAAAGTGCAGTTTACTATTATCAATAATATAATTAAAATGTCTATGTTATAAATGTCTATGTTAATGTCTATATTTATAAATAAATAAAGGCACCCCTGTTTCCCGGAGGAGTAGGCAGGGACTACGGATTTCCACTTCCTACGATCCTGACATACATCTTTCGTTACATTCATCCTCAAATGTAATAAATAATATTTTTGCGAAATTAGATTTTCATAAATCAACTGAGTAAAACGTTAAATGAATTAAACAGCATGAAGCATTCCAACACTTTCATTTATATTAGTATGCCTGATAAGCGCGCGGCGTTTACGGAATAATAGTCTCATTATTGCTAAGTAACTCTTAGCATCTCAATAAGGTAGGAATATAATAACTTAATATTTTGAATATAGTAAAATGCGTCATCGTTTTTTAGGGTCCCGTGCCTCAAAAGTAAGAAACTGAATACTCAATACTCAATACATTTATTGCTTTCACATGGTAGGTACATAGATGGTGTTTATAGGTAGGTATCACACATGAACCCTGTCTAAGGGTATAGCAATAGATCATGGGATAGGCAGGCCGAAGTTTTGTTTAAACAAAAAAAAACTAGTAGGTACAATAAAATAAAGTCAAGGTAGGCAAAGTATCAAGCATTTGGATACTTATAATAATGAATACTTATATGATCACTTCGATTTCCGTCCGCGTTTTTGCAAGTAGTTTCAAGCAAGCTTTCCATGCTTGGAAAATCAATCTTTTCTATTCAATCCAAAAACATATTAAATGAAATGTTTATTTGCGAGAAATATGGTTACAAAGATCTTATATTAAGGAGTTATAGTTTCACATATTTCACCAAACATATTGGCATGCAAATGTTTATCTTAGTTAAACCTAAAATCAATTTAATTTCATTATAATTTTAATTTACATTGTTAGATCAAATTAATAAAATGTCATATTATTTTTAATAACATTAAGATTTTACCTAATTAGTTCTTTTACAACATAAAAACATTTTTCATATAACCAACGTTTAAGTTTATTGGTGAATTGATTGAGTGGTAGGTTTTTAATTTCATCGGGTATTCTATTATAAATCTTTCCACACATTAGATAGCTCCAAGGTACTTTTAGCAACACAATTCTGTTTCGGTTTCTAGTGTTTCTAAAATACATTTCATTAGCCTTCACAAAAAAGTTATTATGTTTTTTAGAAAAAAAGCGCAGACTCCATAATATACATGCTGGGCAGAGTGAGCAGCTGAAGCTTCTTAAACAAGGGCCTACATACGGGATGTACCTTCCGGCAATGCATTACGAAATTGTTTTAAGAATATGCAATGCCGTAGATAACTTGCGGCTGCAGCTCGTAGCACATTTCAAGTCACGTAGCGCACGCGTAGCACTTTTGTAGCACCGTGCTACAAATGAGAGAAGGAATTTTTGCACAAGATTTTCGGAGGTATTATAAAGTGTTAGTGTGTGTTGGCCATAATTTGTGATATCTTTTTATTAAAATGTTTATTTAAATAAATAATAATAAATAATGCTGGACATTTTCACACAGCTGCATCTAGCCCCAAACTAAGCAGAGCTTGTATTATGGGAACTACATGACTGATATACTACTTATATACATTTTTTTTGTAAATACATACATATTATACATAGAAAACACCCAGACCCGAGACAAATATTTGTCCCGTGGCAGGAATTGAACCCGCAACCTTCTGCGTCTCAGGGGGGCCTTCGCCCACTGCGCCACAGAGGTCGTCTCTGTGGTGACGTGTGTGTATGGCGTGGCGACGTGGCGATTTGTGTGTATGGGGTTGCTTCATTTAGATTTTCTTTCACCAAAATTTGGCCACATGTGGCATTTTCCTCGTCCTGTGCGAGGTCTTGCTTTTTCATTAATATTGCTTGCAGCTGACGTATACACATTTTATTTTCTTATTGTAACTAATTTCTGTGTGACCCTCTCCTGAAATATGCTTTTGCGGTTATTAGATACGACAACACAACAAACTCTCAATTTCCTAAATCAAGGCAACGTGAAAGTGAAAAGTTGACCTCAGCCTGTGCCTCAACCGATTCTAAGTCAAAAATAGATTCGTAACACCTGTAGCCGCTAGATGGCGCTATTTTCATGCACTTTCTCCAGCGTCGATATATTTATAGCCGGGGTATTATGAGCTGAACTAGATATGAATGGATTTATTGGGGACAGTGCTTCGTTTCTGTTTGTGCCTCGTTATTTATTTGATTTCAAATGAAAGGTTATTTCTAAATCAAGGAGTATTAAAATAAAATCTATGTACCACGTAATAGACTCAGATAAAATGGACAAAAATATAAGCTTTTTCTTAGTAATTTTAATATAAAACTTTAAAACAAAGTTGGTAGGCATTCACAACAACTAGAGATTTAAAAAATGTGTTCATTTAAATGATTTTACAAAGCTTTAATACAGTTTAAAAAATGTCAGTCTTACCATGGCGATTTCGGTTATCTACTTTACTCGTCACTGAGGTTCCAAAGAGAATAATCATAGAGCCTCAAGGAGTGTTTGGCAAGCTATGCATATTTATGTTTACTCAGAAGAAACTTACCAAGCTGTTTTAACCGGCATTGAAACTTGTGGGTCTAACAACAACGCAGAATGAAAGTTTTCATAACATTAGAGATGCTATATGCTAACTATACGAATACAAGTTGGAGCAGGCGGGTTTGTTTGCGTATATTTTCTCGAATATTGAACCGGAATAAAAAAGAAACAAGAGTCAAACTCAATCATCTTAGTACTTTTTTAAATTATTACTAGGTAGCTTAATAGTATAAATTCAAAAATACTACATATGTTTATTTGTTTATAATAGCGGAGATTTACGTACCATAATCTTTTATAATATTCTGAGTAACTAAAAGAGTTTCATCGTTCGTCATGGCACTCCTTGGAGGAGGCCTATGACCAGCAGTGGACTTCCGGAGGCTGTTGTGGATGATTTAGTACAGCAAATTCTAATTCCAAAACCAGAAATAATTTATTACACGACTTTCTGCTCACTATTACGATTTAACAAAAATAACCTCCATCGAATCAGCATCCAATCTGACATATAATGACGTACAACACACAAATAGCATGCATGTTTGGAAAACAGAACCTTGCTAATATATAACTAGGTCTAAAATAGAACGGGGCCGTGCCCCCGCCTCCGTTCTATTTCCGTTGTGACGTCACAGGCGCACGCCCCCGTGACGCAAGCAAGCTGGTACTTTTTATTTTTTTTTTAAACGCGTCTGGCAATGTCGTGCTGCGGCTTTGGACTAGATGCGGTTGGAAACGATAGCCTACATCTTCGATGGTTCTGAAATGATGTATTGCCCTGATGATTTTCGGAATGAATAGCTTAAGTTGGTGCCTTCACCGAAAATTCCCTTTTTAAACAATATTAATGTTTTACTGTCTTGTCCGCAATGCACTAAAACCTGCACAAAGTACTTGAGATCAAAGAAAATTACATAAACGTGACCAACTTCTGGTAAAGAAAAATTATAAATATACTAAGAAGGATGTTTTGACTAAAAAATCAGTCGTTCATTATAAATGGGGTGTATCTTTACTATGTAATTGTTTTATCATTTTTGAAACTAGTTGCTCTAAATTTTTATAAAACTGAAGTGTAAAATTTTAAAATGTTATAGTAAATCAATTAAAGCTGCATATTTATCGTATCCAAACAAGCCTGTGCCTACACTATAGCATAACAGACCGGTTGCGTAACCACTAACTCAACAAGCAACCATTGTTCTTCAGTAAAACAAACATATTTAATAATTGTTAGTATATACCCAGGAGCGATATGGAGCTCTTAGAGGAGGTTTCTCCATCTATACATTGGAGTTCTTATAGGGTTTTTATCATAGGGACGGACATTGAATAAAACAGAATGGTATGAACACCGAAGTGGCCCCTCACTTGTAAAAATTTGATGAAACAAAACGAAAAAATAAACAAACATACGCCTGTAATCCCCGCAAATCTGTGAGAATACCAAGTAGGTAGTCAGAGATATGTCCAAACATAATATCAAGCACATGTCAGCGTTTTGACAAAATGATAGGCTTAGTAAAAGAATTGAACAAGCATGGCTTGAAGAGGATAGATTTGGGAGCGATACACTAAAAAACCATAATTTCGCATTTATAATGAAATACTTCAATATTTCATTATAAATGCGAAATTATGGTTTTTTACTGCTCATAATCTTCGTAACGTCTGAACCGATCTGAATATGATATGTAGTATAAGTTTGTGACCTAAAAAAACACATGGCTATTTTTATTTGGGTACTATGTGGACAGCAGCCGTGGACAGCAGCTAGTCAATTTGATTCTTAGCTCTCCTATTATCATTTTCAGTTTTTGTAATTATTCAACAGCAAGTAACGGAGATGAATTCCACCTCGTATCGTTGCCGTTTCGTTCCTGTATAAACAAACCTTCAGAGAGACTCTTAGACGTACCCATTTTATGGAAGATGGGCCCTCGTTAGTGTCTAATACATTTTGTGCATTACCCCTTTGAGGAAAAATGTTCGCGGGTAGATAATAGTCGTGATGGGTATTATAACAATATCGTGTATTCTAAGGGGAATCATTACAGGACTTGGAAAGGGCTTTTTTGGGATGTACTATCAGTGAGTCAGAAATACATATAAACAGAGAATACTATTGCTGTTTTAATCCGAACAAACTAACAATCGCAGTACAAGTAGGTATCAAAGAATGAAGTGGTCAGAGCTGATTTTTTTATTGAGTTTTCTCCAATCTATCTATTGAGTTTGTGAATTTAACTTCCGAAATTCCACAGTATTAAAGTTATTGCTTTGTTCGAAAAACTATCACAATCTGAAATAGTAAAATATATAGCAAAGATCATAAAGATCCATGTTATGAATAACGATAACTTATAAAATAAGTGAATCTAAAATTGGAAGGTTATATAATTATTCCTCGCGATCACCCAAGCCTAGAAGAATCAGGCAATAAACTCTAATTGGTTATTTTATGATTCATTAAGCTATATCGAACAAGATAAACTCATTCATTAAGAAAGAGCATTCGTCAAAGAGTTAAATAAAAGTTGAAAAAGAATCAACAAAGTTCTTAAGACAACACTCGATACGTTAATAAACTTATTGCTGATATGTTTCTATAGAGGTAGATATGCAATTTGCAAAGTAAGCTATCGAGGGAGTGGAGCGAATATACCGGGCCAGTATCCTAAAATTATTTGTAGAATCTCTTTTCTGTAAAGACCATCTGAATAACCCATAGCTTCTAGCCCAGAATCAATGCTAGTGACATCACATGATTTTTCGCCTTTTGTTCGTTTCCGTAATTGACATTTGGCTTTGAAACCCTATTTCGTAAAATGGTTACTTTACTCCACCCTATCTGTAAGTTACACAGTAAAGTGACCAGATCGGAGGAAGGGATCTCGTAAATCCGACACAATTACCGACGCTGTAACGATTGCGTTAAGTTCTGCCGCCCAGCAGGTACAATAAACAAATTAACTAAGTGTAAAGGTGTTATCGAAGGTAAATTCATAATCTTTTTTAGTGGATAGGATATATCAAGGATGCTCCTTAGGTGGTATCTCTATACTTTTTGTTGTAGATAGATCAATCGCTGGTTGCTTCAACTAGCATTATGCTGATTTGGAACCTTTTTTGCAACAACTGTTTACCTATTTTTACTCGTATTTATTGTTTTTAACTTTAGCCACAAAGCAAAGTACCCGCTGAGCCAATTTTATTTTTCTTCCAAAGGTTCGAACAAACTACGGTAAAAAATGATAGTCTTCGAAGGCGTATAGAGGTATAATAAACTACCCTCAAATATAAAAAGTGTTTGCTCATTTAACGTGTTTGAACACAAATTTGCTCATCATATTACCAATGATGCATCACTGCTAAAGACACGTTAAATGGGCAAAACCTAAACTTAAAATTATATAAGAACGACCTACTTTCAGATTAGTAATTAAGTTTGTATTGTTCTCATGTAAGTGACATCTATTTGTCTTTTTGAGAATTAAGTTAAGTGTTTGCAAAATAAACTTCATTATATGATATTCTATTTTTTATACGTTTATGTTTCTAAGTTGTTTCATACAGTTTGTTATTTAATCAAGAACGCCAACTTCTGTTTCCAATCGCTGAGGACGACTGGTAGAAAATGCCGTATGGCATTAAGATATCCCTTTGTACATTGTTTGTGTGCAATCAATTAGAATAAATAATATTTACAAATATTTGTTCTGTCTGAGTGGTAGCACTATGTAATTTATAGACCCTGGTATCCACGATAAAGGGAATCCTAATAGTATGAAGTCAATCAGGACTATTTAAGTAGGTATTAATGTATATGAGTTCGGTTTCATAGACAATCTTCTGGGATTGCAGCTCATTCACAATAACTAATTACCATTCATTTTTCCGAATCGGCTCTGGGGCTTTAAAAATGTAATAGGATCAACAAAATATTAAAAGCAGATTTGTGGCTACGTTTATGTCATATGTACATATGTACTACATAGTCTGTGGTTTCAAAAAGTGTCAAAAATATCAAACTCAACGGGACTCGGAACTCACTACCTCCTGCTTAGTGCGCGGGTTCCAAGGAGGGATTCTTGATACCCGGATGTTAATACCAACTAAGCTTGGTTATTAAATAGTCACAGGTTTGAACCCCACCGAGTTTGATATTTTAGGGGTATATTACACAACACTCGTGTCTCACGAATCAGAAATTCACTCGACCAATAATGGTCATAATGCTTATGACCGAAAATATATCGTTCGCCGGAAAGTTTTTTTTTTTTTATAATGCCAACCATCATGAAAGATAACCTAATGTTTTATTTATAACTGCAAATTATTCATTTCAGTCTTTATAATGGGTGATTACTCTAAAATAGGTTTGTACATGGTTCATCTGCAAAAATCATTTTTAAAGATCTGACTACTGGAAAAACAGAAGACTATTTTTTGATTAATATATTCCAAATGTCAACACTTCGATTTAGAATTCAAGACGAACTGCATCCGGGTTAAGATAAGTTATAAACCTGTCATTCGTCGTCGGCCCACGTCTCGCCGGAATGCCACCAGAGTTTACAAGCGTTTTTATCGCGTGCTGGGTAGGTGCTAGGCTAAGGGATATTTTACACCGATGTCGATTCGCGCCAGATTTGCATCTGATCGTGCTTTATGTACCCACTCTTCGCCTATTGCTTTGCTATTCGATTTCTCTCACCGGCAAGTTGTACTTTAGGTTTTAGGATTTCGTTTGAAATAACTCATTGGTCAGCTATGCAGCATGTTCTCGCAGGAAAACACGGCTTTAAATGTACATGCAAATCCACATGTGCTTCTTAAGGCCGTGAAATAACCAAACCTCTTAACTGTGTTTTCCGACACGTGATTATAACTGGCTGCTGAGAAAGATAAACGTACCACAGAAGTGGCGACATCTGTGAATATTTCCCGGAGCTATTTATATCACATCCACATCACAAATCATGAAAAAGTTATAACAAATATACAACCGAAGCGTAGCGATCTCGTAGCACCTTCGTAGGCTTTCGTAGCAATCGAATCGTAATACTCGTAGTGGGGCTACGGCGTTACTTTTACCGATATTTGATTCTACCCATTCTACGAAATTGTGAGATAACTTCCTCTAAACTTTGCCAATCACTTCTTACAGCGAGTACCAGCCGTAAAATTAATTAAATTTCGCGATACAATAACTCACCTTATCTATACAACATCAATAACCTAACAACGTATAAATTAATAACCCTCGGCTTGGTCGGAGCATCATCTTATTTCCTACCCCTAACCTAACTCACCTAGATTGAGGTATTTCATACCTATACGTGTGTCTCTATCGTAGCATGACTTGTATGAGAGGCGGTGCTTAGGAATCCATCAATTTCCAGCGGCATTGCTAAATATGTGTCAGCGAATCGAAACCCGTGATTTGTATATTATTTCAGTGGCTTTAAATATGTAGATGTTTGCTCAGCTCACAACGTAATAATAACTTAGATACTTGGTCGCCGAAAAAAGCCATTATCCGACCGTATAAAATAATGTCAGAGATCTCGTCAAATGAAACGAGCGAGTTCATTCGTGTTTTCAATCGCCGCATAAATTGGAATTCGCTACGTGAAATCGTCGCCGGAATCCATCATTATCCTGTCTGATTGCCGAATGTGTCACGTGGAACGTAAAGTATGAGTGAGGGTTTGCGTTATCAACTTATCAGAACGAAACGGGCGCTGTTCGACGAGGGCCTGAAAGAAATCCTGTGATGTTTTGATGTGTGCGTGTACCGTAGCCTAGTACTTGGTAGTTCGGTTCATGAGGTCCAGATGATGACCGAAGTCAGCGGCGCTCACCCGCAATGAGAGATCCGGACGAGGTTAGCGTCACAAGCACCTGCACAGGCACATGTCACGGTACTGTCAGGAGCCCAGTGCTAGGTCACTAGGCGGCCGTGGCGCGCGTCCACGTCTCGAGCAACATGGTGGCTCCGGTGAGCTCCGGGGCTATCGACCGGCCGGCCGCGCGCCGTCCCGCGACTGACGCGCGGGCTGTGCGCGCGCACGCCGGCCGCGCCCCCGCCATCGTGGAACCACGCAGTGAGGTACCGGCACCGAGCCCCCGTGCATAGCCGGGAACTTATGCCCGAGAGTTTGCTGATGATACCATTCATTTCTTTCTTCATTATTTGCCAGCCGAAATCACTGAGACTTATAGCTATGTGTTTGCTGAATATCAACTACGTTCCTATCAAGACACCATGCCGTATCTTGACTCGTAACAAAAGTCCATGGTTAAACTTTCTAATAACCTGGCTTTCGTCATATCTACCTGAATCATTCATAGGTCATTTTCTTTGTTTATGGATATATTCCCTCGGCCACACTAGGGGCCGAGTCAGGGCTCTAGGTACCTACTTACCAATTTTTTGTTAATAAGTTTAATTATCAAATTAATTAAACTTAATTTATTGGTTGTAAGAATCATAATTATTCTAAATTAGTAAAGTTCTAACTATGTTAAAGAAGAAAAGCACCATCCAGTTTTCCCGAAGCTTCTGTACCACACCGCGAGCATTCGCTCTCGTGTTTATTTTCGGCCGCGGCCGCTGGCTGCCGAGGCGCGTGCCCGTCCATAACCATGGCAACGCGCCCCGGACGCCGAACCGCCGGAGAGCACCGAGCAGCGACGGAAACTCACGAACACCTGGTAGACCTAGAAGGTGCCTGGATCCAACAATTTCGGAGGCGTACCTCCATACGCCCTTCGCTCGCTAGTAGCCTCTAGCTTGATCAGCTGAAAATAATAGTGTGGTTTTCAATACTCTATGAACCTTAATCCGAGTAAGCCATAATAGGTATGATTTGATGTTAATATTTTTATAGAGATCAAACGTGTTGTGAGAGCAAACACAGCACTGGCAGACCACCTTCAAGATGGGTCGATGAAATCGAGGGGATCACTGATAAGACCTGGATGCGATCAGCTCAAAACAGGGATAAGTGGCACAAAACTGGAGAAGGCGTACTTATACCCGGCAATAGTTAAATATATACATTTAAATATATACGTAGGTACATAGGCGAACTTAATGCTAATTAGCATATTCTTCCTCGGTAGAACGCATTCGGTAGTGCGTTAGAAGATTACCAAATAAGAAAAAACATAATTAAAATAACTAGTTACTAAAAATAGAAGTAAACTACATACATAAACGAAAATAATTCATACTCAAATAATCATACCTACATCCAAAGATAAGTTAAGTTATGATAAAATAAAGTTTATTCAGTTACTGACGTCACAAATACATCAAAAAGTACAACAGTTTTGGTACTTTGTTAATAATATTTCTGATTGGGACAACATAGGTATCCAAACTAAGTAAAAACCTTGCGATGATAATTATATAATCTATATGTATAAACCTACCTATCCCCTCCGCCGGATATTAAATAAATGCGTTATACAGCTCTTTTAACAAAAACATATGCATCATAGAATAAAAGCTGGGGAATGAACAGTGTTACAGTAAAATAAAAAATAATCATAATAAAATATACACTTAGATACATAGGTTTTGTAGAGATTATAATTGATCAGTTTTGTTGACTATTTTGCAGAGGAGTGAAATGTTTGTAAAGTTTTGATTATTTTGAAGACAAGATGGTACCTACCTACGAAGGTAGGCAGCAGTATTAGCCACGTAGAACAACAGTTGATGGGTCAAAATGGCTATTATGGTCCAAACTACATGGGGCCGCCGGCGCCAAAGAACCTTATTTGTACAATACCTACATTTTGATAAGTTTCCAGTGCACATAAAAACTGTCGAATTTTAAGATTTTTTCTAGGTTCTATCCAATAACCGTTTATTTCCGAAAAAAATACGATTAAATCATGCAGTCAAATCAAACATCCATCAATTTCATGTCAATTGTATGCCAACTTCAATTTGGAAAAATTTTAGGTTATATTTCATTCTGACAAATAATCCGGGTTATTTTATCTAAATGGAAATGTTTTGATTATAATTGAATTGTAACTATTGAAGCAATTATAATAAAAATAAGCTTAAAATGGCTATGATAAGAGCTGGCTTGCAAAGGCTTGCCAGTGTGTTCGGCAACGGTCAAGGTAATCCTCAAAAACTTGGTGTTACTCAATTCAATTCTTTGTTGAGGGCCTTTGCTTTGGGTTAAGGGATCCGAAATTCACTTCAGATCGTTAGTACCTGGTTATTATAAGTTAACCTAGTTGTTTTCATTTCAGGTGGCATCCTGTCCAGATTTATCACAAACCTAGCACCTGTAGAGAATAACTCGGCAGCTGAGACCACAAAAGATGTCATAGCAGCCTGCAACAAACTGATAGAAGAACAGGCCTCACGCAACTTTGCTATCATTCATTTGCTGGGCAAACAATGGCGCGTGACTGATGGTGATCTGCTTGTGGTTGAAGGATACTGGCCACCTAACATCGGAGACAAGATAAGGTTGGACAAGGTTCTATTGGCAGGCACTAAAGACTTCTCTCTCATAGGCCGCCCTTTAGTTCAGCCAGGTTTAGTAGATGTGACCGCCACAATCATCTCTAAAGGACTTTCTCATACAAGAACACACTTCAAAAAGAAGAGAAGGAAGCAATACATGAGAGTCAACTTCCAAAGAGCCCAGCAGACGATCCTTCGGATAAATTCAGTAGAAATAGGCAACAAGATAAATGAAGCTCGCAGTAATGTTTTCTAAAATGTGTATTCAGTATAATAAATTAATATTAGATAATTACAGATTCACTTTCATTTTAACTAGGTACCTATATTTTAATTTTATTGTCAACTATCAAACTTAACATTATCACAATATTCATGAAACATACTTTTGTGCTCCTCTTTCAGAAATCTTTTCATGCCTTTAAATAAATAAAATGTCTTTCCATTCTCCAGCAAACTTGATAAAATCTTTGTGAAAGCTGGATAATCTCCATCTTTCTTGTAAGTTGATATTGAAACTTGGAATTGTTTGTATTGTTCTGGTTTCAATAGGACTTTAATTTCTTTGACAAAATCTATCAATGAGGTGGGTGCTTCCTTTTCCACTGCCACACTGGACTTTTGTTCTGTATTAAGATGCTCTTCAAAACCAAATGGTTTAATTTTTAACTTTTTCCTTTTAGCAACTGATGCTATCCCTGGATCCTCAGCATTTCTCTTATGTATTGTTACTAGAGGTTGAGATGTGCTTTCAACTTCTTGATTACTGCTGTCCAATGCACTAAATAGATCCTTTGCCTCCTTTGGTTTGAACTCATTCACATAAGCGGAAGCTTTAGAATTTTTGTAGAAGTCCATAGAAAAATCAGCATAAACCTCATTTGAGTTAGGATACTGGCTTACAGATTTTTTAGCTAACTTTACTACTCTTGAGTTAGTGACAGGGAATGCTACTCCACTAATGCTGGTTGAACAATTTACAGATTTCTCATTATTTTCATGGGGTAAAAGAGGTTTTAGCTTGGGCGAGGGCAATGTTGATTGAGCTGTCCTAAAAAATCTACAAACCTCACTGACAGTTTCACCAAACTTATTTGAAGCATTGATGTGATCTCTTAACCATGCTGAGAGTTGACCTTTCAGTTTAGGACTGTTGAATCTGGTGTCACAAAGTAAAATAACTCCATAGTCATTCTTGTGTCTGATCACTCTTCCAATAGCCTGATTTACTGCTCTTGTTGCTTCTAAGGAGTACCACTCATCACCAGACAAGTAATCTTTATCTTTCGCACGAAGTTCTTCTAAATACTTCTTCTTCAATATAATTCTCGGGTCCTTCAAAGGTGGGAATGGTAACCCTGTTATAATGACAGCTCTGCCATTCATATCAGCAAAATCCAAGCCTTCAGATACCTTACCTCTGCACACAGCCATGAAGCAGGCCCCTCTTGTGCTAGGATCACTTATCTTACTGTAGTAGTCGCTTATTATGGCATTAAAAGTGTCCTTTCTTTGAGGCTCTACAAATATTGGCTTGATGCTGTTTATGCTTGACCAAATTCCTTCAGACTGCCACATTTCTTGGCACTTTGTCATTATTGGGTATGATGGGAAGAAGACTAGCAGACCATCTGGTACAACTCTGCTGAAGCTCAATATTGTTCTACCCAAAGAACAGATGTATTTCGGATTATCCCGGTTCTGATAATTTGAATTGAGCATTATCGAATCTGGGCCATGACTTATTATTTTCACACATATTTGATTAGATTTGATAATGTGAGGATTTTCCAATTGTACTCCTATAGGGATTCCTAGTTCTGACTTTAAAGGTTTTAAAGGAGCAAGGGTACCACTTGTTAGAATAATACTCCTAACATTTTGGTCAAGTAGCTGCTTCATGCCAAAGCCTGGACTAAAGCACCAGTAGCTTAGAACTCTCTCTGCAGACTTGGAAGTGGAAGTTTTTAATGCTCCCCAGCTATCACTTTTCTTCATGTTTTTCTTGTCTTCAATTTGCACATGAACTTTATAACACATTTTCACTCTTTCTTTATAAGAGTATGTTGTTCCACTGAATACAACATTTAGTAAATCTACTATTTTCTGCAGCCCAACTCCTTTACGAGAGAAAGGTGATGCGCTAGAGGTTGATAAGTACTGAATGAGATTATCAATCAATGTGATTATAGACATTTGATTTTGGTCCTTTATTTCTGCTTTTGCTAGAAGCTCGAATATGTAACCACCAGGGTATGTTGTGCCTTCAGCACCAACTTGAATTTCATCTATCACCTTTTCCAGAGCAAGCATCATTTCTTTCAAGATACACAAATCATCGCAGGTAAAATCTTTTGGCTGAGCTCCTTCTACTGTCATGTCCAGCTCTTCAGAAGCAGTTTCCCCAAATGATCTCATGACATGAGTGATTTCATCAATGCATAAGGCCACATCAGTTGTTCTTATCTGCAAAGAGGCAGACTCTTCACACATTTTCTCAACATTATGTGCTTCATCTAGAATAATGATGTTGTTTGTCAGATCAACTCCATTAGCTTTCCTTGATTTTGGGTCCAAAATATAATTATAAGGCATAAAAATTATATCAGCATCTTGTTTCAATTCTTTTGAAATGTAATAAGGGCAACATTTTAGTTTCTTTCCAACAGTGACAAGATCCTCTATGTCCAATATTTCATCTCCTTTTATTGCTCGGTCTTCTTTCTTAGATTCAACATTGTTGTAGAAGTGGCATGTTCTTGTTTTCACCTTTAGCTGACACATGTGCACTTTGTTCATATTATTTGTTTCTTTGGAGACTTCAGGGTGGATGCACATCTGATCTCTAGAGCCTAGAATAGTAGCTTTCACATGTCTGTAACTAGACCTCTTGAGTTCTTGCATGGCTTGTGTTAGCTGAGAATGTGTTCTTGAAGAATATATAATTTTTGGCATTCCCCATCCCGAGCTATCTTTAGCTTTTCCTGATCCAGCGCCTGATTTTAGATTGTCCCTTAGTGCTCCACTGAAATTACTGTGTTCGGCGAAGTTGCCGACCTGGGCATTCATTTGTAACTGCGCTTTCTTTACTAGGAGCCACGCCAATGAGGAACACAGTAAGCTAAGGGTCTTGCCAGTTCCCGTAGGAGATTCTAGCACAGCGTTTGTATTGTTCTGAAGGCTCTGGATCACTCCTTCCATGTATGCTTTTTGTACATCGTACGGTTCAAAGGGAAAGCTGACGGGTATACCCAAGATCATCACATCAGGCATTCTGAGTTCTATGACTTTATAAGGCTTTCAAGAGAAGAAAATCACTTGAGCAATAGGAGCAGGCGAGGAACTATCACAGATTAAAGATTTTTTAATCCTAAAATAACAACCCGCCAAACGTTTTATTTATTATGATTTGATTAGCCGTAAAACCATTCAACCATCAATCAAGCATGCGGGAAGTGCGGGTAAGAAGCGATGTAAGTGTCCTTCTTCTAGCTAGTTGCAATGCTTTTTTAGTAGATCGATTTATGACTAACCATGTATAGAAAGATGGTTTAAAATTGTTAAACCGAGTACGGGGATGAGTCATCTCTGATCTATTAACTACCCCTATTTGTTCTAGCTTTATCTTTGAAGGCAAAAACTTCCAGATCACGGGGAGTTGCGCAGACGCCTTCCTAGCTTCAGGAGGTCTATCTGTGTATAGCTGTTGTGTTGGACTCACAGTGAAACTAATTTCCTATGAGAAATCTTCTGATGCGTGCGCCCAGGATTTCACGAGGCAGAGAGGCCGCCAGGATCTTCGGAAGTCAGGGGCCGTGCATGCAGTGGAGCAATAGCATTGAGGTAAATATGACGGCACTTGTCGGCGCGGTCGTATGTATGACGCGCCAACATTACCACGTAGTCCTCAATACTGGGGAACTGCACTTATGTACAGTGATTCAATTCAATTCTTTATTTATGGCGTTTGCGGGTTAAGGAGTCCGCAATTTCGCAAATATCAACTTCAACTTCTTAATTATGGCTTAAAAATGTCACGTTGCACGTTGCAGCACTTATGTACACTGTTATCTGACTCATAGATTGACACAGCGTTACATTTTCTTTGGATTGACATTGACAGATATTAATGATAGATGGATGCTGCTGAATGACTGTTGTTTGTTTTCGATTGCAATTTATTTTCAATCTCAAATCATAATAACCTCAATTTCCAGCACGGTTTTTGTATTTTGGTTTTAATAAGACTATTTTAATTATAGATAATAATGGAACTCTCTGTGAGGCAAATATACACGTCCATCGCGTGTAATCGTACTCCGGAAATAGTAGACTGGAATAGCGATGGATTGATTTGTTATGGCGGTTCAAATGCTGTTGTAATTTACGATACGGTAAGAAAATAATAGATTACATAAATTAATAGTTAAATTACCTATAATATTATGTGCTAGTTGCCGCCGAGTCTGAAGTCGGGAGTTTTCACAATTGATAACCATAAGTAAAAAAAAAAGATGAACATAGTACCTCCTCCTTTTTTGAAGTTGGTCAAAAAATCAGATTTGAAGTTTTAAATACCATTACAGAAAGTTATAGGCAAAGATCCTATAACCATCCTTAGCCATCATCAAGGCCGAGTAAACTCCGTCAAATGGCTTCGCAAACCTGATGGTTCAAGTACAGAACTGGTCTCTTGCTCTGCTGACAAGACAGCTGCAATATGGACCCTGAAAGATGGAGTGTTGGCCGTCACTGCAAAATTAGAAGGACATAAGGATGGTGTAATGTGCATACATGGAACATACCATGAAGATAAACTACTTGTGTTTACCGGGTCCATTGATTCTACTATCAAAGTATGGGAGAGGAGTGAGGATGGTGAGTCTTTGTTTTGCGAAATTGTGTTTTATAAATATCAAAGAGATTTTCAAAATCTTGACTTTTGACAAAGTTTTGTTCAAACAAGTATCTAGTATATTTCTCTGTTAGTATCTAAAACAACCAATGATGCAGCTGTAGGAAGGACCCCCATCAGTGGCCTGTTGACATCCTAAACATTGGGGAAAGATCTCATCTAAAATAGTACATTAAGATCTATCTTGGCTGATTATCCTTCAATTGAGTACTTACCTTTAGTTTAACTAACTTTACCTAATTAGAATACTACCTACCTAAAATATCGAAAATTTTAATACAGTTGGGCTATTTATTATATATTTCCAGGCTTAACAACATTAAAGCATATAATTCCACTCCAGTCCGGCCTCTGCCTGACCCTCCACAGTTACATCCTTCCCGTGGTCAATGAGCCCATTCTGTTCTGTGCACTGGACGACCACAAGATACATGTGTTCACTGGCCAAGACTACCACCGCGTGCATCAGATGGTGGGGCATGAAGATTGGGTCAGGGGACTGGATGTGCTGCCAGTTGGTAAGTTTAACTTACAAAATGACATTGACTTTCATGAAAGTGTTTAAAGAAAAGTAACCAGGTTTCTGCAAGCTTGATGTTGTCCTAGATGTAATATGGTTTTCTAGTTGAGATAGAATAACAGAGATAAACTGAGGTACAATTGTTTACTTAGGTAAACATTATCTTATGTTATGAGTCTTAGTATGAGCACATTGACATAAGTCTTCGGAAGAAGAAAACAAAAGCTTGCAGTATCATTAGCATGAGTACTCAAGACAACCAGTTTTATCTTCGGAAGAGGAGACTAAGATATTTCTGTATCTCAATTTTGTTTAAAGTATTTTTTGTCATCTGTTCAGTAAAGGTTCATGCAGCCTGCTGGATAAAAAACAAAAAATCAATATATATTTATTTGCTGCAGAAACAAAACACAAAAACACAAAAAGAATGGTAATATCTGTAGGAGTTTGACAAAGTGTCACAAATACTAGTGCCTTCCTCCATAAAGAACTGAAAAAAAAAATCTTTTTCGATAACTACAAGTAGGTAGGTACATTATGAAAATAAGTAATATTAAGATCACATGCCTGGTTTGTAATTTTTAACCCTAGAGTCTAGGCAAATACCTCACGCTTGGTTTCTTTTTACGCTAACGCAAATTTGTCAAGGTAAAACTTGGCAGCAGTCACATGGCATTTCCACAGCTAATGCTGTATCTATACTACTAAATCTTTCCGCATGCATTAAGATAGATAGATAGATAGATAAACATTTATTCAAACCACCACTTATAAATTATATTTACTTAAGAACTAAAATAGAAAGTAAAATAAAGAAGGCTACACAGTGGTGGTGAATCGGCCTTCAGCTCAGCATGTGCTACGACATGTTGCCATGCCACAGCACTGGTTTTCAGCTGAGGCCAGTGTCAATGGTAATGCCTGCGTATTTGTCTGATATTTGTTTAGACACCCTGATGCACAAAAAGGGTTTCAAGACTTATCTGTGTTTAAGGCATCATAGCTCCCAAATGGATAGACCGATTTAAATCGTGTTTTTTATATGAAGGAACGGTCTAATCGGGATGGTTCTTATATATAGGTTTATCGCCACAGCTCATACCTGCGATACAACAGAAATACTCCATTCAGGGCTTATGAAGTAAAATTAACTTTTTATGAATTATAAACGCTCTAAAAAAATAGACTACCACAGAATCGTCATGCCAGTTCTTTCCTCGTAAGTCCTTAATTAGTGTGATGTCAGATGAACTTGGGCGACCTTGAAAAAGTATATGATTTCAATGAAAACCTCATTTCAGATGAGTCCACAATACTCCTGGCCTCCTGTTCCCAGGATACGTACATCCGCCTCTGGCGTATCCAAGTGCACAGTGACGTGGCCATCAATATATCGGTTGAGAAGAAGGTGTTCCAGGCGTACGGAGAGCGATGGGAGGTTAAATTGGACGCGGTTCTGGCAGGACACGAAGGCTGGGTGTACGGGGTTCAGTGGCATCCCCCAGTAGTGGAAAATGGTAGGAGTTATTCGAAAGCATGTGCATAGGTTCAATATCATCATCATTAACAGCCCACACTAGGATTCCCTGTGTCGTGGGTATCAGGAATTACGATTACCGAGGTACCACAACAACCAGAAATGGGTTACCAAGCTAATATCATACCAGACTCTTGGCTTATACCAAAGCAAAGCCAATGAAATCCTTGGCATATTTCGGATCAGAGAGATTTTGCTCACAATGACACAAGACAAGACTTTTACTTTTACTGCGCACAGCAGAGTGACAACAGCTTATGAAAACAAAAATGCTGGACATGGTTCACACAGCAGAATCTAGCCCCAAAGAGTATTATAATATCGAGACATATGTATATTAGTAGTATATCAGTCATGTACATAACACAAGCTCTGCTTACTTTGGGGCTAGATGATGCTGTGTGAAAAATTACCAGCATTATTTATTTATTAAATATTTGCAGAACATACAAACATTTGTCCCGCGGCGGGAATCGAACCCGCAGTCTTCTGCGTATCATGCGAGCCGTCGCCCACTGCGCCACAGCGGTCGTCCTAATGACCGGTTCCTATGGGAAATCACATTATGCTCATTATGCTTCTGATTCCAGGCAAGAGGAAGGTGGTCCAGAGGCTGCTCTCGTCGTCTCTGGACAAGTCGCTGATAGTGTGGCGGATGGAGGGGTCCGGTGCGTGGGTGGAGGACGTGAGGCTCGGGGAGGTGGGCGGCAGCGGGCTCGGCTTCTACGGCAGCAGGTTCGGACCCCGGGGACAAGTGCTGGCACATGGCTACAACGGCAGCTTCCACATCTGGACTTGCTGTCAGGTATCACATTTACAGCTGCTTAATTATTCTTTTCTAGCCGTGCCTCGGCCCACCGCGTCGCATCGCCCGACCGCGCTATTACTTCTTTTTCTCGGCTCCTAAATGGCGTAGCGTGATGTTAAATAGCCTATATCTAACCTTCCTCATGAATTGGGCTATCAAATGCAAAGATTATCAGCTTTATTATTAACTAGCTGCGCCCCGCGGTTTAACCCGCGTAAGTTTCGATTCCGTGGGAATATCGGGATAAAAAGTAACAGCTATGTACCTATCAAGTTTCATCGCAATCGGTTCATTAGTTTTTGCGTGAAGAAGTAACAAACATATTATGTACGTACTTAACGATTATGTACGAGCCGCGCTCATAGACGTAACCCCTCCCGCTCCTCGGCAACGTCCGCTCTATAGAGCAGGGAGCGTCGCGGCGGTTCGCGTGTTGCATTTTTATACTTGTGATAACTTTGAAATTAAATGTCCGATTCGAATGAATTGAAAATTATTTTATTGCTACGTATATACCTTTGATGATAAAACTATTTATTTGAATAAGAATTAATACTACGATACGAATGTAACCTACTTTTGTTTCTACCCGCGATCTTATTAAATTTTAGAACACAAAAGCTGCTATTGTGACTTAACTATGACAGTTAGATATATTCCCTCGCGGACTTTTTTATAGGTAATAATGAGCACTTTAATCATGTAGTACATCATTTTTATGTATCGTCAATAGTTTTCTCAGCGCACGCCAAATAATGAATTTTTTTTACGCAAATTTTGCTACTTTGGGTTACATTATTGCAATATTTTTTTTAAAACGCTACTTTTTATCCGGGTACAATTCAGGGGTAGCCATGGGCAGTATCTGGTATTGATATTGTTTTTAATAGGAAACGAAGCAATGGAAGCCATCCACAGTCTGCGGGGGTCATTTCAACTCGGTGGAGGATGTGAGGTGGGAGCCGACGCACGGTCGCTACATCATGAGCCTCTCCGCCGATCAGACGACGAGGGTGCACGCGCCCTGGAACAAACCTGACGGTACGTCACTACGATCACTCAGAAAAACACGCTCACTACTATGAGAAGGTTGAAGAAATGACGACCTCTGTGGCGCGGCTCGCCTGAGACGCAGAAGGTTGCTGATTCGATTCCCGGGCAAATGTTTGTATGATCTGTAAATATTTGTCTCAAGTCTGAGTGTTTTCTATGTACAGTATGTATGTATTAACAAAAAAAAGTGTATATAATTAGTAGATTAACAAAACAAGTATACAAGGCGAGCGTGAATGGGATAGTTGGTAGAGGAAGGCCTCGGCGAACGCACTCTGACCAAATTGGAGACATTTTAGAGAAAGGCCAGGTCAGAAGTACACTAAACCACCGAGCCTGTATGAATAATGTGATGAGGATGAATGAAGCGAAAGAGGTATGCCAAGACCGTAGCAAGTGGAAATCCTTGGTCTCTGCCTACCCCTCCGGGAAACAGGCGTGAATATATGTATGTATGTATGTATCAGTTATGTAGTTCCCATAACACAAGCTTTGCTTACTTTGCTAGATGATGCTGTGTGGAAAATGTCCAGCATTATTTTTAATTTCACTATTTTTAAGGTTGAACGTTGCAGAAGGTGCGACTTACGAGGCGGGTACGATTCCTACAGCGGAACAAATTTTTGTATGATCTGCAAATATTTGGATTTGGGTGTTTTCTATGTATAATCCTACTACTATTAAAAGGCGAAAGTTTGTGAGGATGGATGTATGTTACTCTTTCATGCAAAAACTACTGAACGGATATTGATCCATTGATCACATTAATCACATTGATCAGGAAACTACACCATTATGGTATTAGGGGCGTTGCTCTAGACTTTCTCACTTCCTATTTAAGTGACAGAGTACAAAGAGTTGACGTGAATGGAAAACGGTCTCCGGGGCCTCTGGTTACTATCGGTGTACCGCAGGGATCAATTCTTGGTCCATTTTTGTTCTTAGTATACATTAATGATCTACCCCACCTTGTAAGGGACGATCATGAGGTTGTATTGTTTGCAGATGACACGTCACTTTTATTTAAATTAAAGCGACGACAAACCAATTTTGACAATGTAAACAATGCAATCTCTAAGGTTGTAAAATGGTTCAACGTTAACAATCTCCTACTTAATGAAAATAAAACAAAGTGTATTAGATTTATACTACCCAATGTTACACAAGTTAAAGCAAATATCAAAATCAAAGATGAACAGTTGGCTCTTGTGGACACCACCGTATTCTTAGGTATCACCCTAGATAATAAGCTTCAATGGGGTCCTCATATTGATGGGTTATCGAGGAGACTTAGTTCTGCGGCATATGCAGTCAAAAAGATCCGTCTTTATACAGACGTTGACACAGCTAGACTAGTTTACTTCAGCTACTTCCACAGCATTATGTCGTACGGTATACTGCTGTGGGGGAGTGCTGCTGATATCAATACCATTTTTGTGCTGCAGAAGAGGGCTGTTCGAGCAATTTATAATATGGGCCCCAGAGAATCACTTCGCGAAAAGTTTAAAGAAATAAATATAATGACATTCCATTGTCAATACATTTATGAAAATCTGATGTATGTTCACAAAAATATTAATTTGTTTAAGAAAAAAAGCGATAATCACAATGTTAATACTAGAAATAAAGATAAACTCGCTGTTGCCACTTGTAGACTCCATAAAGTTGGTAAATCGTTTAAAGGGCACGGTGTACGCTTTTATAACAAACTCCCAAGAGATATACAAAAATTATCAATTAACAAATTTAAAAACGTAATTAAACAAAAGCTTTATAAAAAGGCATACTATAAAATATCTGATTATTTAGATGACAAAAACTCTTGGGATTGAAAATGCTCCAACTCGAACCTATTGTTTTGTAAAAGGATCATTAAAAAGAATAACCAGCCTTGTTTTCTTGCCTTTCTTTCCTGGCTTGGTCGCGGAGGAACAGGCACCTAGATAAAAACCGACGTTTCAAAGTGGTCCTTGTGATTTTATTGAATAAATGAATTTTGACTTTGACTTTGACTTTGATGAGACTTTACAGTAATATAGCATATACATCAGAATAACACATAGGCTACTTTTTATCTGGGTACCACGCCACGGTCTTATCGCTAATTAGCGATCTCTACCAGACAACCTTTGGATGGAACGGATTGTACGAAAGATTACAAGGGGTTGTAAGTGGTGTACCACATACTATGAAAACACTATATTATTATTTACCAACATAATTACTTACTACACAGCATAATACCTACATACTATCATTTACTATTCTATAATACATAACTATAGTAGTATATATACTATAGTTATGTATTATAATACATAACTATAGTAGTATATATACTATAGTTATGTATTATAGATGATTCTGTGTGAAAAATTACCTGCATTATTTGTTTATTTACTTTAATCCCAATCCATGGAACACAGTATCATCTTCTGTATTTCCTGAAAAATACAATCTGTCTCTCGTCAAGGTAAGAGTGAACAGGTATCTTCTAGAGCTTCATGCACCATCGTAGGCCATATCAATACTTACCATCAAATGAGATTATGTCCAAATGAAGGTCTATTATTGATAAAAAAAACCTCTGACCTAAGTAGTACGGATCTGATATACTTAGTACGTACGAATCTACGTACTCAGTACGTAGATCCGTTAGGTTTCCAAGTAGGAGTAGTCAGAGGCACGCCCGAACATTACATTTGGGGCATGCGCTCGTTTTATGGTCGCGACTGTGAAAATATAACATTAATGTTACCATGTTGTATTAGATATTCTTTAAGGATTTTTTTAAATTTAAATTGCTTTAACAACTATATAAATAGTTGTATAATGAACAGGTACGTCAGAATGGCACGAACTGGCCCGCCCTCAAGTCCACGGCTACGACATGCAAACGCTGGCACTCATCAATGGCACCACCTTCGCCTCGGCCGCTGAGGAAAAAGTGATTCGAGTGTTCGAGGCGCCGGCGAATTTCATACACAACTTCGCTAATATTACTGGCGAGGTAATAGAGGGAAGGCGTGATACGGGTAAGTTGTACTAGATGAGCTCAGGGAAATATTTTGCTAATCTTACGAGCCAAAAATTACGATTGTATCCGCCATCTTTGTTTTTTTTTTAAATGGATTACATTTTAGTAACCTCCAGATACAAGTATCACTTCAGCTTTAGTTCGGGGGCATATTTTGCGAATCTTACTAGCCACAAATTACGATTGTATCCGCCATCTTTGATTTTTTTAAATGGACCGCATTTCCGAATGGATCAATATTAGAAAACGAACTCTATGTAACGATTTCTTTATTTAAAATTCATTCTTCTTCCATCTTTGATTTCTAACCTTAGTTAGAAATCAAAGATGGCGGACACACGCCTCATAGCCTCAAAGATAGTTTAGAATCAAAGATGGCGGCAACACGTGACAACAGAAACATAGTTTTTTAGGCTATGCCACAGATAAATCTCACTCCGATTAATATACTACTAATTACGACCTCTGTGGCGCAGTGGGCGAAGGCCCGCCTGAGACGCAGAAGGTTGCGGGTTCAATTCCTGCCACGGGACAAATGTTTGTATCTGCAAATATTTGTCTCGGGTCTAGGTGTTTTCTATGCATAATATGTATGTATTTATAAAAAAAAATTATATAAGTAGTATATCAGTCATGTAGTTCCTATAATACAAGCTCTGCTTAGTTTGGGGCTAGATGATGCTGTGTGAAAAATGTCCAGCATTATTATTATTATTATATAATTAAACTTAACTATCTATGTCTATCCATTTCTCATCACACACTCTTTGTCCACACTCACTTTTTCTTCACTGTTTTCCTTCTGCAACACTGCGATCGTGAGGTCACCCCTCACTTCTTAGGTCCTGTCTGAAAATCAGCGCTGCTTCGCCTTGGCGGAGCAGCAATAAGCTGAGATAGGACCTTTTCGACTCATACACACCATTGCAGCATAGACTGCCCTCGTTAGCACTGGTTAGCACCCACTTATTGTACCTACTCTTCTGTATTTACTGTGTTTCTTTAATTGTTTGTCTTTCTTTTCATTTGTACTTGTCTGTGCTGTATTGTATGTGTCGAATAAAAAACTATCTATCTAGATATAAAAATACTACTAGGTAAGTTGTTGGTATGTTACAGGAATCGCCGAAGGAGCGTCGGTGCCGTCCTTAGGACTCTCGAACAAGGCTATCTTTAGCGGAGAGGAGGGGAAGCAAGACACCGATGACGAGGATGGATATTACGTACCGATGAACTTGACAGGTAAAATATACAAGCTCTTCTTATGAATGTAGAAGATTTTGCGATGCTGCTCACGTCCACGCGCAGATCATATCTGTACACTTTTTGGGTGTCTAGACATATATCACTTTCTGTTGGCGTTAACGCATGCGGAAAGACTGAATTGTATAGAAATGAACTCAGCTGCGGAAATGTCACGTGAATTCTGCCTAGTTTTACCTTGACAAATTTGCGTTAGCGTGAAAGGAAAAGTAAGCGTGAGGTATTTGTTTAGACCTCCAGGGCGATGTACGATTTTTTATGACGAGACAAACGGGTATAATGCCCACAGGATGGTGCGCGGTTACCGTCGACTGTTCACATCTGCAATATCTGGGGAATTGCTTGTTCTTAAGGACTAGATAGATAGAAAATTATAGCACAACTAAAAAATACTGTACATAAGCGAACTTAATGCTAGATAGCATTCTCTTCCAGCTAACTTTTGTGTTATATGGAAAACAATCTTGAGGTAGTGCATGAATAACAATAAAAGTCAATAAATAATTTTATGTACATCCCCGCCTCTCTCACAATCTCTTCCAAAGGTTGTCGGGAAGAGATCGCTTCTAAGCGATAAGACCGCTCATTGTACTTTCTTTAGAATAAGATCTTGTTATTATGTTATTTGTTTAAGGTGTAAGTATTTTTATTCATTCGTTCATTCAAAAGACAAATTATATGCTAGATCTATACTATTAATAAAACACAGAAACTATTCCCTAGATAAACACTAAAACCTAATTTTTACTAAAAAACGGGATAGTTACTATGATTTGTGAGTGAGTTTTCAAAACCCCCAAAGACTTCATTTCCTCCCGTCATCATGGAACATGCAAATATGCCGAAATATCGGGAAACATTCAAACTCACAAATCATGGTAAATATCCCGTTTTTAATAAAAATTATGTACAAAATCATGATAGTTTCAGAAATTATACTTAATCCTACCCCTACCTACATAACCAATAATGTAGGACTACATTTTTTTTGAAGCAGGTCTCGTTATAGTTTATGTCTCTCCCTCAGAGCCGCCCACCGAAGAGACCCTGATGCAGAACACGCTCTGGCCGGAGCAGCAGAAGCTGTACGGTCACGGGTACGAGGTGTACGCGCTCGCTGCGAGCGACGACGGAGCGCTGCTCGCCTCCGCCTGCCGGGCCACCACCCTCGAACACGCAGCATTGATTCTCTGGTACACATAACATTCACTTAACTTTCTACTTAAAAAGCAATGGATTATCTGAGTTCTCCGAGCTCTGTTCCTCTTGAAAAACTGAGAGTGCTCGTAGTTACTGATACCCACGACACAGGGAATCATAGTGTAGGCCAGGACTATGTGTCTGTTGGCTGTTTATTTATTAGTAAGGCAGAAAATGATATTGATGCCTGATACACAGAATACGCACGCAACGTTCGACGATCACAGCGAGCTCGTTAAATATTGGCTTCCTTCTTTAATATCCAGGGACACGAGAACCTGGAACCGAATCCAGTGTCTGCCGTCCCACTCGCTGACCGTCACGCAGATGGAGTTCTCACCGGACAGCCAGCGGCTGGTGTCGGTGTCGCGCGACCGGCGGTGGTCGCTGTTCCGGCGGCGGCGCGGCGCGGACACGTTCACACTCGCCGCGTGCACGGACAGGACCAACGGAGTGCACGCGAGGATAGTGTGGTGCTGCGCCTGGGCATCTGATGGGGATGTCTTCAGTACCGGCTCCAGGGACGGAAAGGTGATGTGCACTGTTACAACGGTGCCAAGACACAAACTAAGATCCTCAGTTTACTCGTGTGTTACTTAAGGATCCGGCGTACAGCGCTCGTAACTTAAATTCGAAGCGCGTCCAAAAATATAGCTATCTCTTTTTGACTGATGCAGGCCCGCCCGTGCTTGCGCGATAGCAATATTAGCCGTTCAAAATTTGTTATAAATTTGGTGATGTTCCGTAATACCAAAAAAAATGAATGAAAACTTGTTGTATTTTTCACATTGTGTTGTTATTCTGTAACTAGACAATACAATCTATGTACCTAAACAAACGATACGTAAGGTATTGTTGTTTTTAATACGAAACAAGTAAGAAGAAAACATGTCATGTATGACGTAAAAATATCCAAAATGCGATTCGTTTAAATTTTATTTTAGGTAAGTATTTTGATAAAATATATAGCAAGGTACGTAAATAAATACTATTCGAATGCAATTAATAATAAAATATGGTGAAAATAAGATTTAATTACAAATGACTAGTATTACGTTTGTATGGGCAATTCATCCAATGCATGCCTCTTTAAGTGGCATTTTTAATATTTATTGGCCGATATTTTTAATATTTATTGATATTTCAAAGGTCAATCTTAAATCATAAAAAGATTATTTTGTTTTGTGTGTACTTGTTTATTGGTTATCAACAGCGTTGAACAAGTTATAATCAAGGAAATAAACATATGTTTTAAGAATAAGGCTTATAACAGATTACACCATCTATTTTTTTGTGTTTAAAAAAGGAGGTTCTCAATTCAGCTGTATTTTTTGTTATAAATAATGTAGTATTAAGTGATTAGGTACATTACGACCTCTGTGGCGCAGTGAGCGAAGGTCCGCCTGAGACGCAGAAGGTTGCGGATTCTATTTTCGCCGCGGGAAAAATGTTTGAATGATCTGCAAATTTACATACCATCGAGAACTAAGGAATTTGCGATCATTTAACTTCACTACTAGGAAGTTACTTTTAGTGAACCAACTTCATTTATTTTCAGGTCTGCGTCTGGTCAAAAACGGAAACAGAATCCGACACGTCCCTCAGAGACTACGGCTTGTACGGCAAGCCGCTAGATCTAAAGGAATCCGTGACGGCCCTCGCCTTCGCACCACCCAGCAGTGAAACCAAACACACTTCTAGGATGATGGCCATCGGTACAGAGACGGGGACTATCAGGATATACAGCTTCGATGGCATGTGGAGTTTACTGCGGGAGCTAGATCACAGGTATAACTTAAACACTCCTCTATATATACTACTAGCTTCTGCCCACGGCTTAGCCCGCATGGTACCCAAATAAAAAGTAGCCTATGTGTTATTCTGATGTATAAGCTATGTAACTGTAAAATTTCATCAAAATTCATTCAGTAGATTTTGCGTGAAAGAGGAACAAACATCCATCCTCACAAACTTTCGCGTTTGTAATATTAGTAGAAAGAATAAAGCTGAAGAGTATGTTTGTTTACTAACAAACTAAGCAGAGTTTATATTATGGGAACTACATGACTGATATTCTAATATGTTTTAATATTTCTAAATAATTATATACATATTATAACAGTCTTGTTAACTTTCGTACAGTCCGTTCCGTCCAAAGGTT
The DNA here is from genome assembly GCA_958496245.1 of Perizoma flavofasciatum. Classification (NCBI taxonomy): domain Eukaryota; kingdom Metazoa; phylum Arthropoda; class Insecta; order Lepidoptera; family Geometridae; genus Perizoma; species Perizoma flavofasciatum. Next base: position 762,487 of record OY292425.1, on the reverse strand, counting down.
GTCTGGTAGATATCGCTATTTACAGATAAGACCGCCCATTGTACAACATTGTCAAAGTTTGTAGTACTTAACTAAGCTGATATGTTTTTGGTGTGCAATATTTTCTATCTATCTAAATAGTATTATGTTTCAGCGCGGCACACCACCTCGCAGTGAAGCGGCTGTCGTTTAAGCCGAGACGCGAAGACGACGGAGCAGTGCTCCTCGCGAGCTGCGGCAGCGACCACCTCGTCAGGGTCCACGCGATATCTATCACATAAGCCTTCCATTTACAAATATATATATTATATATAATCTGTATTTTTTTATATAGAATTCACGGTCAAGCCGACTCACCGACTCGCCGACTCAAGTCGGTACACCGACTTTCGATACGTGGGCTCGAACCCGGTCGTGCGCCAATGGATTTTTACATAGGTGCATTGAAAAATTTACACGTTTTAAAAACGGTGAAGGAAAACCTCGTGAGAAAACCGGCATGCCAAAAATTCGAAGGCTTGCAATCTGTCACGTGAATGTTAATTACTTGCAAAAACGCGGGCATGTGCCAAATGTTGTTTGGACGTGCCTCTGACTACCCCTACTTGGTATCCTCAAAAATATACTTACAGAGTAAGTATCTGAGGATGACCATCTTAGGGGGAATACAGTCGTGAACGTGTTTATTTGTCATGTATTTAATTTTATAAAAGAACAAGACCTGACTGATTGTTTAACTGAGAAATTAACGTAGACCGTTAGTCCGAAACAAGCAACTTAGAGGGTAGGTAATTTTGTAACAATCAAGATATTTCTCATTTCCACCCCTTCGGTGTATCAGGATGATGTTTTTTTTATTCCAACTATCGTGAATTTAATTACACATATCGTATAACGGGAATTTTCACGTACGGTAGAAGAGGTGAAGGCACCGACTAAATTTCGACTCATTCCAAAACGACGCGGAGTTAGAGCGTCGCGACCACTCACCCATATGACTCGGAATGAGTCGAAACTTAGTCGGTGCCTTCACCGATAGTACGGTACGTGAAAAAATCCCGTTTTAAAATATAAATGAACAAATTCACTATAGTTTTTGGAATAAAAATCATATTCCTGCTACACCCTATAGGGGTGAATCTACCAAAATATGAAAGATGGAAACGCGGAGCATTTCACTAATATCACTTTGCAGGGAACCAAAACTTGGACATAGCCCGGAGTAGCAATCTGAATTCTGAACCACTAGTACGAGTCGGGTAGCCACCAAAATAAGTAATTGATTGAACGAATTCATTTCATTTTAATAATTCAAAAATACCCTCTAATATTGAATTTTACAGATAAATATTAATAAATGTGCCTTATACAATAAGGCTTACATTTTTATTTACAAGTTTACAGCAACATCAACAAATTATGCTTAGCATCGTAACTCTATATATTTTAAAAAATAAATTGTTATGTAGATAAATTAACGAGTATGTATTACAAAATAGATATAAATATATGAACAAAATAAAAAGTTCTTACGAAGTATTTCCTTAACTACGCTACGAAGCCAAATGGTGTGTACGGAATCTTAATATTTTTTAAACATCCTTGTTTGTCTGTCTGAATGTATGGGTTGCACTCGAAATCATCGAAAAATCGACGTTTCAAAGTGATCCTTGTGATTTTAATGAATAAATGAATATTGACTTTGAATCCAACTTGTCCCCTTAGTTTCAAAACTATCGAGAAAAATCGACGTTTCAAAGTGATCCTTTTGATTTTAATAAATAAATGAATATTGACTTTTCATCCAACTTGTCCCCTAGTTTCAAAACTATCGAGAAAAATCGACGTTTCAAAGTGATCCTTGTGATTTTAATGAATAAATGAATTTTGACTTTGAATCCAACTTGTCCCCTAGTTTCAAAACTATCGAGAAAAATCGACGTTTCAAAGTGATCCTTGTGATTTTAATAAATAAATGAATATTGACTTTGCATCCAACTTGTCCCCTAGTTTCAAAACTATCGAGAAAAATCGACGTTTCAAAGTGATCCTTGTGATTTTAATAAATAAATGAATATTGACTTTGCATCCAACTTGTCCCCTAGTTTCAAAACTATCGAGAAAAATCGACGTTTCAAAGTGATCCTTGTGATTTTAATGAATAAATGAATTTTGACTTTGAATCCAACTTGTCCCCTAGTTTCAAAACTATCGAGAAAAATCAACGTTTCAAAGTGATCCTTGTGATTTTAATAAATGAATATTGACTTTGAATCCAACTTGTCCCCTAGTTACAAAATATCGAGATAAATCTGGGGTTCTGGGTTTCAACCCTTAACAGATAAGGATCCGACATTCAAATGATAACTTCAGGACTGTGGCAATCGTATTTAAAAAAATGTATAACGCGATAAATATCCGTAAAATATGAGAATACAACAGAGCTGGAAGACTACTTTAAATAACTTTAAAACCACTCAGAAAGAAAATTCATTTATTTTCCCCATGGCAGTAGCCGCAACTACCCTCATTTCATCTTCGGAATCAGAAATATTAAACCCTGACGCTCCAATTACTTTTATATTTGTTAAAAACTATATTTAACATTGGAAGACATTGGCAATACGCATTGATAGAACCTCTGATAGATCCGACCATAATATACAAATAACATACATTGACATTGCGGAATATCAACAAGATAATAAAGCGCAGGCCACACCGCGAGCTATAAGCTAACTTAGTTTCGCTTTTTTTCATACTTTGAGTTAGTCGGCTTAGGCCCGAGTTCACAACCCATAACGGTCAGGCTTGGAGTGAGGGACAGCGTAAGTTGGAGGGGGCGCCCTTTTCAGGGCGCGGGTGTGGGGTCACTGGCGGAGATCGGGACTCTGCCGGCTTGCACGGCCCCACACATGGCCGAGGCCCGGGTGGTTCCTAGGCCACCCGTCAGGGTAAAATGGTGAATGCTAACGCGACCCCATCTTGCCCCATTACGGCGGGGGACTGTTAACCGGGGGGTTTTAGTGGGTTAGAGTCCCACATACCCCCTTTCGCCACCCCCGAAGCGGAAGGGAACTGCGTGGCATTTGCACCCTTAAAAAAAAGGCCCGAGTTCACAGTGTTTAGGTCTTAAAGCTTTATGACACGTTTTCATAGAATATGTCATCATAATCAGTTGTTATATTTGACCGTCTGTTTCTTGTGTTTGTGAACTTAAGGCTTAGCTTAGACCTAGTCCAGATGACGTGTTTTAACATGACGCGCCTGTAGTACCTCGCAATCTCACGCGTCAATTCGCAAAAATGCGCCATTTGTTCTTTTTTTTTTTATTTTAATTTTGGTTTTTTATTTTTTTATTCATCCAGTAAACGTAACAGGAAAGGAACAGTTACAACAGTACAGTATATAAAAGGTTGGCAGAAGAACTTAGCTGAGCTAGATTGGAATAGCGAGCGGTGTGGCCTGCGCCTTAGCCACGCTAGGTATGATTCAACCGCAGATTGCAAGTAGTCCAAGTAACTGCTATTAATCTTTCAACAGCAATTTTCAATAGAATTGACATTCCATAGCTGCAGTGTTATCTGCGGTCTGCGATAGTTTGTAAAATCGCCATACCTCAAAGGTCTGCTTAAACCGACGCGTTTTAACCTGCGTCTGCGCTGGCTTGCAAACTGATCTGAACATCACCTTAATCTTACAAAAAAGTAGGACGCGTCAGTCCAGTCCAGACCTTAAAAAATATTAAATCGAACGAAAGCTCGCACTGTCTCGCTTACATACTTCATTTACATTAATAAATACTTTAAAAAAGCCTTTTTTTTGCTTTTGTATAATTTGCCCTTGATATTCTTAAGCACAGATTAGCACCAGTATCATCATAAGCACCCAAGACATCTTTCTCTCTAAAGTATTTCTCTTTTTTTTGTATGACCGAAAGAGAAACATAACTATTGTTTGTCTTCTCTTCCATAGACAAAGCGATTGTCTTATTGTTCATGCTAAGCCTGCTGGTTGAGACACATCGATCTTCATTATGTGTTCGGAACACCCGCAGTCATAAAGGTATGTATACACGCGGCTCTTATACACATATACTATGATTGGCAACGCATGCTGAAAAAAACCGCATAAAATGTTACATTTTACAGATGATGCTGTGTGAAAAATGAACAGCATTTTATATTTTTTTCTATGGTTTTTGTGGCATCTATAACACCAGGGTCTACCGGACAAATACATCACTCTAACGCAAATTTGTTGATGCAAAATTTGGCAGTTCTCACGTGACATTTCCAAAACTAATGTCATTTTCGTAGAAATCAATCTTTCCGCAGGTGTTAACACAAAGTGGTATTCGTCTAGACACCCAGATGTATGCCTTACCACACACAAGTCATGTAGCATTGAAATTATCTTGGTTTGGTATCATTTTAGGATACTATAACGACTATACGACATACTTGTCTAGACACCCAGATGTATATGTATGCCTTACCACAAACAAGTCATGTAGCATTGAAATTATCTTGGTTTGGTATCATTTTAGGATACTATAACGACTATACGACATACTTGTCTAGACACCCAGATGTATATGTATGCCTTACCACAAACAAGTCATGTAGCATTGAAATTATCTTGGTTTGGTATCATTTTAGGATACTATAACGACTATACGACATACTTGTCTAGACACCCAGATGTATATGTATGCCTTACCACAAACAAGTCATGTAGCATTGAAATTATCTTGGTTTGGTATCATTTTAGGATACTATAACGACTATACGACATACTTGTCTAGACACCCAGATGTATATGTATGCCTTACCACACACAAGTCATGTAGCATTGAAATTATCTTGGTTTGGTTTCATTTTAGGATACTATAACGACTATACGACATACTTGTCTAGACACCCAGATGTATATGTATGCCTTACCACACACAAGTCATGTAGCATTGAAATTATCTTGGTTTGGTATCATTTTAGGATACTATAACGACTATACGACATACTTGTCTAGACACCCAGATGTATATGTATGCCTTACCACACACAAGTCATGTAGCATTGAAATTATCTTGGTTTGGTATCATTTTAGGATACTATAACGACTATACGACATACTTTACTATTCTCCTGGTGCCGTTTCGCTGAGGTCCTTTCACATGAGCACCGTCCGCGACCACGCGACTGAGACGGGAACATTGGTACGCGGTAGTCGTAATAATATCCTCATGTGCATGTACCTGCTTAGCATGAAGACCCAAGACAACGGTTTTGTCTACAGCCGAGAAGACAAAAAATATTTTGTCCCTCTCTTTTGTTTGACAGAATAGGCGACAGAAATAGTTTTTGTCTCCTCTTTCGTAGACAAAATGCTGTCTCGGGTGTTCATGCAAAGCGGGTTGTGTCCCTGTACCCGTGCGCGACGTATTATGTGACATGCGCGCGTACATTCGTGACGTCATATTAATGAATCATTTATTATCTGCCAAAATGACGCCATAGTCAAAAAAGTCAACAGCAAATTGGCCCGTTCTTCACCACAAAGTTGTTGTGCTGAAAATTTGTAACCAAGTCTTCGAAGTTGAGTACTGTCATGACGGGTGCGACCCGCGTCACGCAGCGGCGCTCGTTGGATTTGAAGGAACAATCCCACGCGTGGGACACGCACCGGATAGCGCCGCCGAGTATTTTAAATACCAAAAACATATATTAATTCTTGACAATTTTCAAAACAGACCCGCGACGCGATTTGACACGCTTAAAGCAGCAGACGGCCTTCGAATTACGATATCACTTAGCCGTTCGGTTTAAGCACATAACGGTTTCTTAGTTTTCTTTCCCGTCAAAACATTGATCACTCGTTTCATTCTGCTGGGTTTTTTCTTTTTCGCCGGTTCCATTAGTTTGTCCGTCGTGTTGAGTTGCAAAGACGCCAGGCTCAGTGGCAGCGAGACGGTGCTGGGTGCGAGCGAGACGGTGCCGTTGCCCGGTGTGAGGTTCCCCTTGTGTGCGAGCGAGACGGTGTCGAAGATGGGGGTTCCCACTCTCAGTGTCGCGGGAGTCGGCGAGAGGAAGAAGTGGCTGTCGTCGTCCGTGTGTGCGTTGGAGGCCGGCAACGTTTCTATATTCACAGCTGAATGGGTATTGCTGTGAGAGTTTGCTTGAGGCGCGGTCGCGGGTAAGCCGTTGACTCTGTAACAATATATAACATTTTAGATAAATGCATTAATTTATAACTGAGATATTTTATTTTTTCAACCGTAAATGCGTTTATTTAAAACAGATATTTTATTTTTTCAACCGACTTCAAAAAAGGAGTAGGTTCTCAATTCGTTTGATGTTTTTTTTTGTGTATGTTACGCGATATTCGCCATTTGTAGTCTTCAAGGGTAGTCCCATATAAATTTTATTAAAAACCCCATCATTAAGGATGAAAAAATGGGTGATGAAATTTCATATTGGACTTTTCATCAACTTCCCGTAATAACGTTCTAATAAGAAGGTTTTTTTTCCTGTCCTTTTTCCCCATTTTAGGGGAATCTTATTCGAGTCATCATTTTAATGCTGTGCACACGTCGTGTGCACGGCTGCGACGCGGAGGGAGCAAGTCGCGATCACTCACCCTGATGAAGACTCTCGGAATGAGTCGAAACTTAGTCGGTGCCTTCACCGATAGTGCAGTACGTGATAATTCCCGTTTTTACAATATGAATAGTCAAGTTCACGATCGTTTTTGGAATAAAATATGTATGTGACTGTTGAGTTTTATTATAATTATTCATCTTTATTTATTTCGAATCTCAGGCTCATACCTGGAACGATTACAGGCATTAGCTGGGCCGAAACTAGCGATAAGAGGCCTCTTGGGACATTATCGTATCATCATCACCATCATCATCAGCCTATATTAGTCCACTGCTGGACATAGGCCTCCCCTAATGAGCGCCATAGCGCCCTGTCTTCAGCTTTTCGCATCCAGCATCTGCCTGCAGTCTTTCGCAGATCGTCATCCCACCTGGCCGGAGGGCGTCCTACACTACGTTTGCCGAGTCGCGGTCTCCACTCAAGAACACGTTTACCCCAGCGGGCTAAAGTCGCTCAGCGAGCTATGAAAAGAGCTATGCTCGGAGTATCTCTGAAGGATAGGATTCGTAACGAATACATCCGTCAGAGAACCAAAGTTATCGACATAGCTCAACGAATTAGCAAGCTGAAGTGGCAGTGGGCCGGTCATATCTCGCGAAGAACCGATAACCGCTGGGGTAAACGTGTTCTTGAGTGGAGACCGCGACTCGGCAGTACGGTCTTTTACACACCTATGATTGATGTCTCCCGGCGCCATCGACGCGGCACGCGCAGGCACGGACCCACTGCCTTCACGCACACACCTGCACAAAAACCATTCATTACATACACATACCAAAATTACAGTCTTTTCCTTTTTCTATAGATGAGTTCACCTCGTTCGATTGGCATCACACTAAAGCTGAATGAAGGATCATCAAAAAATAACCAAGCAGAGTTTGTTGCCTGATTCTTCTATGATTGGTCGCGCGCGAGGAATCGGCGTAAATTAACTTTCAAATTTTAATTTCACGTAGTTTTTAAGTTGACTTTTCTATATGACTGAGATTTCAATGAATAAAAACCGTTTTACTTAACAAGATTCTGGAAGCAAAGTTAAAATGGAAATTATCGTTGTTCGGTGTATATTATGACTGTACCGACCTCTGTCCTTGACGACCTCTGAGACGCAGAAGTCGCATTTGTCCCTCAGCGGTAATCGAACCCGCATCTATCCTCTCACGCCATCAAGTTCGTCAAAGATATAAGTGTGAAAGCGAGCGAAGCCGCGGGCGACAGTGATGCGATATGCTGGGTTATTCCAATAATCCCCCCTGAGAAATCCCCCTTAGGGGGGAAAACTGAACTCTAAATTCCCCATCATATTTTTTTCTTATTCCACTTTTCCTCACCTTGGCAGCCTGGTGAGGTCCATCGTCTTGATGAGCCTCTCCCAGAAGTTGTTCATGCCGCAGTTATAATACAGCTTGTGGTAGATCTGCAGGTGCGGCGGCAGCACGCAATCGCGGTACAATATGGGAAGCAGCTTGCGCTTGTTACTCTCTGCAACATTATCATACATGTATTTACGGAACTAAATATGTATGTAATATATCAGTCATGTAGGTCCCATAACACAAGCTTTGCTTACTTTAGATGATGCTGTGTGAAAAATGTCCAGTATACTACTTATATACATTATTTTATATAAATACGTACATAATATTATACATAGAAAACACCCAGAATCGAGACAAATATTTGCATACAAACATTTGTCCCGTGGCGGGAATCGAACCCGCAACCTTCTGCGTATCTGGCGGGCCTTCACCCAATGCGCCACAGAGGTCGTCAACCTATTCTAGATTCACTACTTATGACGACTCACCGACGCTAGAAGCACAAGTTATTACGACTCACCGATGCTAGAAGCACTGGTTATGACGACTCACCGATACTAGAAGCACTAGTTATGACGACTCACCGATGCTAGAAGCACTAGTTATGACGACTCACCGATACTAGAAGCACTAGTTATGACGACTCACCGATACTAGAAGCACTAGTTATGACGACTCACCGATACTAGAAGCACTAGTTATGACGACTCACCGATACTAGAAGCACTAGTTATGACGACTCACCGATACTAGAAGCACTAGTTATGACGACTCACCGATGCTAGAAGCACTAGTTATGATGACTCACCGTTTCTAGAAGCACTAGTTAGGACGACTCACCGACGCTAGCAGCACAAGTTATTACGACTCACCGATGATGCTAGAAGCACTATTTGTGACGACTCACCGATACTAGAAGCACTAGTTATGACGACTCACCGACGCTAGAAGCACAAGTTATTACGACTCACCGATGATGCTAGAAGCACTATTTGTGACGACTCACCGATACTAGAAGCACTAGTTAGGACGACTCACCGACGCTAGCAGCACAAGTTATTACGACTCACCGATGATGCTAGAAGCACTATTTGTGACGACTCACCGATACTAGAAGCACTAGTTATGACGACTCACCGACGCTAGAAGCACAAGTTATTACGACTCACCGATGCTAGAAGCACTAGTTATGACGACTCACCGATGCTATCAGCTTGCGCGTAGTCTAGGAAGTAGGAGTTGTCGTGGCTCTGCATGAAATCCGGTGAGCACACGAATATGATGCGCTCGCAGCGCTTCGAGATCAGCCGCACCACGGGGGGGTACTGGCTCGCGTGACCCGGCAGCAGGTTGTCTTTGCAGCAGACCTGGTACGAAAGGATGATATTGTGATGAGTTATTTGTAATGACAAAGCATATGTTTTAGTGGGAATGGTCATAAGGTCAGAATATATTTTGACGACCCCTGTGGCGCAGTGGGCGAAGGCCCGCCTGAGATGCAGAAGGTTGCGGGTTCTATGAATAATATGTATGTATTTATAAAAAAAAAGTATATAAGTAGTATATCAGCCATGTAGTTCCCATGATACAAGCTCTGCTTAGTTTGGGGCTAGATGATGCTGTGTGAAAAATGTCCAGCATAATTTATTTATTTTATATATCAGCTAAGTAGGTGATTTGAGTGAGTTTATAAATGAGTCAAACAATGTACCTCAAATCCATAGGCCCACAAAATTCTTTTCATCTCTATAACAAATTCCTGGTCTTGTTCGGCATACAATATAAATGCATGGTAGTGATGTGGATTGCCAGGTTGGTCATCGAATGTTATAACTTCATCATCATCTATTGTGTCGATTTGTCTGTGTCTGTTTTCTTGTAGCGCAACTATGTTATCTGAAACAGGATTATCAAAAGTGCCATTTTTTTTTCTGAACTCCAAACATGAATATTCACATTAACATTTCACAAGAAATAAAATTATATATAACTATGTTGAAATATCTGAAAATAAAATTCACAAACCATAAGTAAATATCCTGAAAATTATGTTTATGCTTAGTACAAGAAATGTTAGCCCTTAACTGGTATCTACATGTACGAAATATGTTTATTTGTAAAAAAAGACCATAATTACTTTTTTGAAGTTAAGTCTAGCCGTGCAAATTGTCAACGTCGAAAATATAAATACAACATATTAAATTCTTGTAACAATCTCGTGGCTTAGTTGGTTCAAGTCTACTTATATTGTAATAGTACTATGTCTAGATATAGTACCTCGTGTGTTCATAAGTCTTGAGACACAGTAAAACTAAAATATTTTTGGAGCTAAGTTGAGTATTCATTTATTGGATATTAAAATTAAAACTACTGACATCTAGATCTGTATTTAAAAATAAATCATTCAAAATGGCCGCCTTTGCATTCAATGCAGGCCTTCAAACGCGTGCGCCATTCATCTATGGCGGCACGAATCTTTTCAATGGGAATCCGTTTCGATTCTTTAATAAGGGCTCGCTTGAGAGAATCCAGGTTTGGGTGAGACTTTCTGCATGCCCTCAGCTCCAATTCCGTCCATAAAGAATAATCCAAAGGATTCAAGTCAGGGCTTGACGAGGGCCAATCTTCGCTCCGAATGAAGCCTGGCAAATTGGCCTCCAGCCAACGTTGGGTAGTCTTAGCTTTATGGGAGGGAGCAGAGTCCTGTTGGAAAACCCAGTATTTTCCAGCGAATAGCGTATCATTTAATGGTTTAACCACCGCTTCCAATATGTCGGTTTGGTAATTTTGTGCCTTCACCTTGACGCCTTGCTGGCAAAAATGAAGCGAAGTGACCCCCTCGTAGGAAACACCCCACCAAACCATCACACTTGCTGGATGATGAGTGCGCTGGACATTGCGTACAGATGGCTGGACGTCCTTTGAACTTCTGGCGTAAACCTTATTGTTCTGCCGGTTAAACTTTTCTTCCACCGTGAAGATCTTTTCATCGGTAAACAGGATATTTTTTGGATCGTGTCTCTTCAATAGGTTCCGACATCGTTCCAGTCGCAATTTACGAAGACGCTCGTTTAAATAATGCACTTTCCTTCGACTGTAGGCCTTTAGTTTAAGATCATATTTAAGTATCCTGTTCACCGATATTCGCGAAATGTTGGTCTGCAGAGCTAATTTCTTTTGAGTCCGGCAAGGGTTGCGACGAATTCGCTCTCTGATTACTTTGATGTTGGCGGGCGTCCTTACAGACCGCGGGCGGCCACATCTTCCACGGTCTTCTAAAGAGCCGGTCTCCTTGTACCTCTTTATGGTATAATACACAAAGTTCCGACTACATCCCAAACTTTGGATTTCACTAAAAACTTGCATTGGTTTTTTTCCTGCTTGAAACAGTGAAATTACAGTCGCACGCAAATCTTTTGTTGGCGCCATTTTCACGGAGAATGAAACAAATATTCAAATGTATATTTTTTCTGATTCTAAACATTCGAAATTTAAAATTTTAAAAGTTTAAAAAAGGTTGCATGAATTACTTTCTTTTTAAATTAATTAAATAAGTTCGTCTCAAAACTTATGAACACACGAGGTATAATAGTATTATATAGATATAGTATAATAGTAGTATTTAATAGTATTATAATATCTGTGCCTACATACAGAATGGAAACACACCCCCTCCCAATGATCCAATTTACCATACCCCTGGATTTCAATACTCTTTGTTTACCCTATGCAAAGGGGCATATATTTTTGCATCGTTGTGAGATTGTTTACAAATTGAACTCGTGGACAATGTCATCAGTGGCCAGTGAATAATTTGCTCTATAAACTGATTCATTAGGTCCTTGTAAATAACATTTCTAATTACATTAGTCACCACATTATTGTGCTTAAAGAAGGATGAGGAAGAACTGTATGAAATGAAGTAATGTTTTATGATGTACTTGGTCAACTTCAATCCGCATATAAAAAAACATGGGAATTTTCACATACTGGTGAAACCGCTAAATGTCTCAACTAATTAAGTCTTTTGAGTCAATTAGTCAGTTAACTAAGTGACTCAAATGTCATGTAATATACAGGACAATTAACAAAAAAAATGTAGAGAGAAAAAAAGCATTATGGAACTGAAATCTTTGTAAATTGACACAAAGTTTCCAAAAATATTGAAAGTAAAAAAAAAATCCTTTACTGATTGTACAGTACTAAATTGAATTATATCAAAATTCACTTTAGTAACAATGAAAAATCAAAACTCTCAATAAATTTTAGGATTGAATTATTCAAAATCTAGTCTAAATTTAGTCCAGTCTAGTTGGTTTTTGATAGCCATAGAACATTAGGACTATGGCTAAAATAATTTTATTGATAGTTTCATTGATAGTTTGAATATTTTAACTTTTCTTGCCTTTCTTTCCTGTCTTGAATGTGGAGGAACAGGCAGCAGGTAAATTGAATTGTTTCAAAGTGATCCTTGTGATTTTAATGAATAATTGAATTTGACTTTCTCCTCAACAGGCATTGTGTTACTCACCTGGTCTGATTTGTGCCTGCTCCCTAATGCTAGCAATGACATCATCATAGACATCAAACCTATCCAAAGTGGCTAGATGATCCAATAATTCCCCCACGGTGCCTCCTTGTTTCTCCATCCATGTTTCTAGCAACTTCCCAGTCTTGTCATCATATCTGTTGATAGAGGCCTCTAATTCTGATGATATGTTCACTAGAGAGGCCAGGCCGCGCCAGTCCCTAAAAATTAAATTGGCAATAACTTACGAATGTGTGACGCTGGATAAAATATGTCCTGCCTCTTAAACCCGCGCGCACCACACGATTGCCCTCACAGAACTACTCCGTCGGCTGACAGTGTGAATAGATAAAAATCTCTTTTTTGTAGGTACACTACGGTATAGCTCACCCATCTTATCTAGCATCGTCAGTAAAACTTTGTGCATTATGAAAACCCACAAAAACTTCGATTTACTCACCTGTGCCTTTGTATAGGTCCTTCCGTGGGTAACACTTTAGTCGAATTCAGTAAATTTGATAGCAATGTCCTTGTGGAAATCGATAGCGACCGCAAGGGTTTAGAACTGATATCGGAAATATCTTCCATTTTCACAAATAAATAGACATTGTTTTGTTTCACTGCTGATTCTTTTTCCTACGATTTTGTTGACGAATTACATTCTGTTTTGCAACTGTACTTTATTTCTATTTCAGACATTTACTTTTGGCATGACAGTGACAATTGTTCATTATGACATTAAAATTCAATAGCACCATGGAGAACCAATAATAGCAGGATGGAAATCTTTGTATAATTTTTGTAAAAATTATAAATGTAACTTTAACCACAGATCGTGAACATAGAATAAATAACTACGAATGGTCCGGTCAAACTGCGCGGTAGCGACCGTAGGGAGATGTTTGGCAAGTTGTTGTCAAAGATCGCGTGAATACATATATTGATTGCCATCGCCGCCGCTACCGTGTCAATTTGGCCGTATAATCGTATTATCTGACTGACTAATATAACAACGCCCAGCCAAAACTAAGTGTATAAAGCTGAAATTTGGAACATAATGTTTATTTAATACCGTAGTAGATATATAAGCCCGATACAAAAGGATTTTTCATTATCATCATCCTAATTATTTATTTAGTTAGTAAAGCACTAGAAAAGTAATTTTCCGTATCTCTCAGATTCAGAGATCTGAAAAGGGTAATAAAAACAATTAATAATCAAACTACAACAGTTATGTTTTGAGAGACATTTTATTGTCATTCACAAGTGCAACCACTACCTTCACTACAATCGTAATATATAAATACCTACAGCATTATATGTAATATACAAAAATCTAAATAAATTAAAATTCACGACACAAAACAATATAAATAGAATAAAGAAGTACCTACCTAGTTCGACTATGAATCTACTCTTAATTTTTTTTTATTTAATCGACTCTCTTATAAATTTAAGAATCAATATAAATTGCCAGTTTTCATGAAGCAATACCTATTACCTATGTATATCACTTGGTAACACAACAAAACTAATATGTACAGTCGACTCTCGTATTATACTTACAAATTTTTGAAGAACTATAAATAAATCCTAGTACTAAGATATTAAGCTCTTTTAAAAAGTGGAATGTTTGAAACATAACATTGCTAATGGAAATATTGGAACAAATAATTTATAGTAATAAGGTATCATTGTAGGAGTTTTTGGCTCCGAGTTATGCAGCTCAAATATCAAGCTATATTGGAACCTTTTAAATTTCATTACAATCACTTTATGTATTTACTACAAGAGATTCCGTTTCTTTATGCTATTTAAATTTAAATGAATAGATAATTTTGTGGTTCGTTAGCAACCCATTAATATTTCAGGGGCAATCCACAGATATTAATAAGTATCTTGGTCTCCTTTGTTGCATGATCGTTTACGAAACTGGTCATGTACCAATAATTTATCCTCTTAAAATAAAATAATAAGCGCATCTACACACGTGCTCAAAGAAAACATCGTGTGGAAACCGGCATGTCTTAGAACCATAAATTCTCTAGTATGAATAATTGCATTGATATGATCACAACCTAAATGTCTTGTCATTTCAATAAGACTTATGACTATCTCAACATAAAAAAAAAAAAGTTATTTACCAATTTCAAAAACACGAAACTAGGGAAGTAAAGTAAAAGGGGCAAGATTAAGTTATCACGAAATTCTATGAGTGCCGCAAACTTATCTGGTTGGTTAAAAGCAGCGTTGCCAGAAGATTACTTTTGTAACCTTTTAGGTGATTTTTAACAACATCAGGGTACTTTTAGGTTACACGATTCAAAAGGTTACTTTTTGATGATTTTTTAGAATTCGTAGAATCCATAGGTAGATAATGGCCTCGATTCTGTAGTACACTGACTAAACTAAATTTAAACTATCGCTTTCTTTTACTGATAGTGTACGCAAGAAAGAGATAGCTACAATTTTAGTGCTGTGTACTGCTGTCAAATCAGTTTACGTGCCGCTTTTCTTCGTGTTTATAGTCAGCATGTTTTGATATCAAGACTAAATTTGTATGAAAAACTTAAATCTGACTAATTTGACAGCACTAAAATTGTAGCTATCTCTTTCTTGCTTGCACTATCAGTAAAAGATAGCGATAGTTTAAATTTAGTTTATTCAGTGTACTACAGAATCGAGGCCATTTAATTTCTTACTTGAATATAAGTTTAAACAAAACGTATTAGCGCTCTTTTTTCTGTAAGTTAATATAACCAACATCTGTCTGTCTAGCAACTTTTAGTCCTAAAAAACCATGTTGGTTATCTACTGTCCGATCAAGGAAAAAGCGTTCGAACTGTGCGCACCAAACAAATTTTACCAAGCATTACAAAATGATAATTTTTTGCTAAAATTATTTTAAAACAATCCAAAATTTGATAACAGCCAGATAGGTTTATGAGGCTCTAAGTAAGTACTTTACTAAATCATAATAATATACAAACATAAATATATACAAAGGCAAGATTCATTCATAATTATTTGCCTTAATAGAGGACATTCTGTGAACATTCCAATAACCTATTTAGGTTTAAAAGATATGTTACTAGGACAAAAGTTATGCGCTTCGGAAATCTTCGTCTATCTTCGAAAATGGGAAACTGGGAGCGTTAAACACTCTATACAATTCCATAATACTTGGACCGCAGCACCTATAGAGATATCACGTGCGGTCTGTATAAAATTTATAAATGCCAAGATAGGCGAAGATTTCCGAAGCGTATAACTTTTGCCGTAGGACTGTATCAGCCCTGTGCCAGACAGAAATACGGCTTAGGATCCCTTTGGTACCCTTTGGGTACGGTTCTCTAAAAAGTAGACAATAAAAACTTGATTTCAAACATTTACATACAAAGTTAATTTGATTCTCGGAATATTCATATTCACAATCGTTTCAAAAACAACTTAAAACAAAAAACGTTAAGATAAGTACCTACATAATAAATTAATTAAACTCTAATTATTTACAATGATATGGTTAATCCGATAAATTATTGCTTATCCAAAGGTGTTCCTAAATAAAGCCATGTGGCTCTGGTGTGCGACTAACTTAATGGTTAAGTACAAAATCAAGATATTAGTAATTATCTTGATTGATCTAATATTATATTAGTTTCTATGTTGGAACAATAGATATTGCTAGTATGTAAGCATTTCGAAATATAAGAGACTAACTAGTACAGGAAAGCACGCATATTCTCCAAATTTTATTTATAAATAAAATAAATAAATATTTCAATCAATACAATAAGAACGGTCAAAAGAGTTTTTTACACAAAATTATTTGTTTTCCATAGAAAAAAACGCTTCTGGAACAGCGTACGGTTTCGATCTGTTACTGTATGAAATAAAAAGCAGCAACGAAACACGCGTTCAATATGCAGTTATAGTTTGCTAATCACATATTTAGGATATTCTATCCAAATAGAAATGACATGCCTCTGACTATCCCAAACTTGGTAGCCTCAAAGATTTACGCACTGAGTAAGAATCCGAGGATGCCCTCATACAGTCGTGAGCGTGTTTATTTATCTTATTTTTTTTGTAGACACTGATATGCTTGCCCTTAATGTACACAACAATACAATTGTGTTTAATTATTTGTTCAATCAGTCTTTAAAAGTTCATAATCATTTTAGAAATGGATACATTTTCTATAAATTCTTATTTTATTCACTTTTCCATCTGTACTTAACAGAGTTTACTGATGATTTTATGTATAATTTTATACAAAAGGTTTAATCATTTTCATACCGAGATAATGTTGTTTGGAAGTGAGTAATTTCAATATGTAAAGTAAATAGACTATACCTGTCTACAATAAACTTAGACTTTGGCCCGAGTTCACCAACACAGCAAAGAGTGGTTAGGCCCTAATCAAAGCTTTTTGACAATGTTTTCATAGGAATCTAACATAATAATCGATAATTAGGCTTGTCTATCTGGTGGTTAGGTCCTTATCAAAGCTTTTTGACACATGTTTTCATAGGCAACTATCATATTAATCGATGGTTAGGCATGACCATCCGTACATTTTGTTGGTGAACTCAGGCCTAAGGCATGTTAGTGACAAATTTCTATGATAAAGTGCAGAATGACAATAAACTATATTTCTAAAATGCCTTAGGTTCTGGAGAACTGGAGGTAATATATTATTCAATACCCAATACCCAAACAATCCAGTGTTTTTTTCTTTTTTTTACCCATAAGTTAATTAGTATGTTTCAACGACCGCACCTCCTAAGCATCATTATGATGCAACCAAACAACCTATCAAACATTAAAACCCCATCTCTAATATGGCTGATTGAAGAGATGAAATAATATAATATTCTTACAAAGCGAACCCTTTACTTTAATGGTGAAGGAAGGTGCAGCAGTAAGAGTTACATATCTGCCTTAAAGAGTGAGAATCAACCTTTTTAAAAAATTGCTACCTACTTATCTACCCTAATCTCTACAAAGGTACATAGATTCAGTACACTGTGTGATTCCCGCCATTTATATTAAGTAGTCTTTTAGGCATTGGCGACCTCTGTGGCGCAGTCGGCGAAGGTCCGCCTGAGACGCAGAAGGTTGCGAGTTCAATTCCCGCCGCGGGACAAATGTTTGTACCATCTGCAAATATTTGTCTCGGGTCTGGGTGTTTTCTATGTATAATATGTATGTATTTACAAAAAAAAATATAAGTAGTATATCAGTCATGTAGTTCCAATAATACAAGCTCTGCTTACTTTGGGGCTAGATGATGCTGTGTGTAATTGTCCAGAATTATTTATTTATTTATATATTAAGTAATCAAATTTGTCTTAAAACCAAATAAACTTGGTTTAAATACTAACAAATCTTTCTAATTCATAGCCGGGCGGGAATTATACCTGCCTGCCGTAGCACGGACCCTCAATTGCCACTAACGGTCACCCAATTAAGTGTTTTGATCGTGCCGCACATTGCCCAATTGAACGACCAGCCAAACTAAATCGCTTTCCTTTCTGCCATATTTTGCTACTTAGCAATGATTTTGGAAATCCTACAACCAAAAATTTACTATGCCTACCTATTTATACCTGTGCCGTCAAGTTTAGTCTTTTTATGTGAAATTAAAATAGTTAAATAAATTAATGTAGTCAGTCCTCAAAAAATATCAACTTAATACATATTTTGGCTTAGTCCTTAATAAAATAGTGTAAGAAATCTTCCTATAAAAACTATTGGGACGCTGCTGGAGATGTCTTTTATCTTGACATGATACATAGATCAACAAATTCGTCATAAAACATCCTTTTTTATTATATCGAAGACCCTTGCTTCTGTCGTCTGTGACGTCACTGCGCAGGGTCAGCAGAATACCAGCGCTAAGTAGGTACCTACCTAGCATTATGCTGAGCTGATACTTTTTTGGTGCGACATAAAACTGTCTAGGTAGATGGATTAGGCAGTAAGGTGCGTGGGGCATTTCTGTTTCAGTTATAGGTAGGTACTTATAAGTAGGTTGTCCAAACATAAATTATTATTATTATGTATTCCCACAAATTATCCCACCATCCTAACTTCCAAAATTTGTTGTATATATATATATATATATATATATATTATTTTTTTATGTCGTGTTAAATAAATATTTTCTTTCTTTCTTTCTTTTCACAGTACTATCATACTTATTGTTTCAAAGTATAACAGTCTCTCTACTCTGACTTCTCTGGCCACGGATAGGCCAGAGAAGTCAGAGTAGAGTAAAGGCCTTTTAGACCAGTTATTCATACCAAAGAGTATTCTTCAGACAGAAACAGGACTATAAGTCACTGAGAGTTTGAAAGTTTGAACCCCAAAAGGTTTACAATTCGTTTCAATTGTGCGCCGCGCGTTTCCCTTGCATGTAACCTTCCCATCTCTTAGCCGTATTAATAAGAATCGGATCATCGTCAAGGCCTGCCAGCAAGTAAAGCTGATTCACATGAGTCGCGTGGTAGTCCCACCTAGCTATGTTAGGGCTCACACCCAGTGTGAAATGCCTTAGGTCGTAGAAACTGCCGCTGCCGGTGTCGAACAATGGCAGTAAGGTTTTCAGAGATGTCATCCCGTCATCGAACATTTTCTTAGCTAGAGATATGGAGTTCTCACCTTCGATTATGTGAAGGTCGTAAAGGCCTAGTAAGGTGTAGATGAACCCGTTTAAAACGAATAGAGCTGGTTTTGTTGGGTATTCTTCGTACCTGCAAACATAAAGTGGTATTGTTTAATTGATCCATATATATTATAATAGCTTCAGCACACAGCTTCGCCCGCGTGGTACCTAGATAAAACGTAGCTTATGTGTCATTCTGATGTATAAGCTATATTACTAAAGTTTCATTGAAATCTGTTCAGTAGTTTTTGCGTGAAAGAGTAAGAAACATCCACCCTCACAAACTTTTGCGTTTATAATATTAGTAGGATAGGATTAAAGTATAAATTTTAAAGTGACGACCTCTGTGGCACAGTGGGCGAAGGCCTGCTTGAGACACGGAAGGTTCGATTCCCACCGCGGGACGAATGTTATCTGCAAATATTTGTCTGGGGTCTGGGTGTTTTCTATGTACAATATTTATGTATTTACAAAAAAAAAGTGTCACGTAGTTCCCATATCACAAGCTTTGCTTACGATGGAGCTAGATGATGCTGTGTGTCCAGCATTATTTATTTATTTATTGTGTTTCACGAAACGTTTGAGGAACTGTCAGACGGTAGAAAATGAGGTGTGAACTATAAGCTAGCGCTGTGTCTGCGGGACTTGTTTAGTCTGTTTCACGCCTTGTTTAAGAACCTATTGATTGAAGCGTGTTAACGCCATCTAGTAACGAGGCACTACTGCGCCTAGACGGTGTAGAAAGCGTTCAAGAATAATGGCGATTGAACGCAGCGTCTCACGCTGGAGATGGCGTAAGAGCCAATCAAACTGACGGAGTGACAGTTTGGTTATCACTTGACAGTTTAGTTTGACAGGGCCTTTACGCAGTTCAGTTTTCATTCAGCTTTGAATGTGAAATAATAGAAGTGATTTTAAGTGATAAGTGAAATGTTTATAGTGTGAAAGTGATAAGAGAGCTTTTATTTTGATTGAGGAATTTTAATAAAGTTTATTTATTTATTTATTTAAACACACATTACACGTTACAAACATTAAAAAAATACAATATCTAAAATACAGTTTTGATCTGGTTAGGAACATAACTTATGTGCGCACACAAAAACAATAAATGAGTAACAATGTTGAGCAGACAAACAACTGTGTATAGTATGTTTGAGGACCAGATTCTCAAAAAATAACTGAAAAAAACAATATAAATGAAGAAAAGCTCTAAGATTTACTCTGTTCTTTCTCCTACTAAGTACCTACTAAGGTACTTAAGACAAAAACAGAAAAAGTTATTTGTAAAATTGGACTTAATTAAAATCCCGAATCCTAGCTCTTATTGCTTTGAACTGTGCTGTAGAAAAATTAACGGCGAGCCATTAATTCCAATATCGATAGAATATAACAAAGTTTCTACTCAGGATTTCGTTACTGTTACATAACAGATATATACATATACAGATAAAACTTTGCTCTATTAAAAGAATTGGAACGAGGGTAATTAATGGTCGTAACCTAGAGGCCCTCACCTGCAGTCCGAGAGATACAAAAGCTGGATGAAGAGCGAAATAAATAATTTAAAAAATATGGATAATTTCGCATAGGTCTTGCAACCTGTCACGTAAGATTAAGATAACTATTTGCAAAACGAGGGCATGTGCCAAATGTACTGATTGGATGCGACTCTGTCCCCCTACTAGGTATCCTCAAAGATCTATGCTCATTGCACCTGAGGTTGTCTATCATGGGAACACAGATATGAGCGTGTTTTTTTGTATAATACAATGTACTCACCATACATATTTATCCATCCACATGGCCTTGACTCCGCCGGCGTCGCTCGGCACGTCCAACAGGTAGAGCGCTCGCTTAGCCGCCTGCAGGTAAGTCACGTCTCCGCTCTGGTAGTAAGCGCGGGAGAGCAGTGATATCGCGTGCCCTTGGCTCATCGCTGAATGCCTGGAAGAGAGATATGCCAAATATTAATCCTTCACGATCAATGAGTTCGAAGAAATGTGCACAAATGCGTTGGTGAACAGTTTTGGAGATATGATAACTCCCTGTCTCACTCCTCTGCGCAATCGGATGAGATTAGAGTGCTGGTTCTCATGGTCACGGTTTTGTACAGACATTTCAATAATTCGATACAACGATAGAGTCTGGGCTAGACGCGGCGCCGCACGGGGATGGGCCAGCCGCCGCGCGACCCTCTCTGGCTGCTCGTCAGCCACCGCGCGGCCGCGTAGAACTGCGCCATGTATAGTTACCATCCAGGCTGCAGCTCTGCCAGGCCGGCAGCGACGCGGCGCCGCACGGGGATGGGCCAGCCGCCGCGCGACCCTCTCTGGCTGCTCGTCAGCCACCGCGCGGCCGCGTAGAACTGCGCCATGTATAGTTACCATCCAGGCTGCAGCTCTGCCAGGCCGGCAGCGACGCGGCGCCGCACGGGGATGGGCCAGCCGCCGCGCGACCCTCTCTGGCTGCTCGTCAGCCACCGCGCGGCCGCGTAGAACTGCGCCATGTATAGTTACCATCCAGGCTGCAGCTCTGCCAGGCCGGCAGCGACGCGGCGCCGCACGGGGATGGGCCAGCCGCCGCGCGACCCTCTCTGGCTGCTCGTCAGCCACCGCGCGGCCGCGTAGAACTGCGCCATGTATAGTTACCATCCAGGCTGCAGCTCTGCCAGGCCGGCAGCGACGCGGCGCCGCACGGGGATGGGCCAGCCGCCGCGCGACCCTCTCTGGCTGCTCGTCAGCCACCGCGCGGCCGCGTAGAACTGCGCCATGTATAGTTACCATCCAGGCTGCAGCTCTGCCAGGCCGGCAGCGACGCGGCGCCGCACGGGGATGGGCCAGCCGCCGCGCGACCCTCTCTGGCTGCTCGTCAGCCACCGCGCGGCCGCGTAGAACTGCGCCATGTGCGATGAACTGCACACGGTCACGTTGTCCAGCGCACCCGTGCCGCTAAGAATTATGCTGCGGATCTGCAGAGACAAATGGGGAGCGTTGATTACCCGCACCAACGAAACAGACACTGTAAAGGAATATGCTAAGGCCGAGTTCACCAACACAATAACGAGTCCTTCAAAGCTTTTTCATAGTGTTTTCATAGGAATTATAGGAATCGCTCATAGTTGTAATCATACTTAATGGTAAATAAATATATTTGTATTTTTTGTAATTACCTACTAGTTAGACTAGGTACGTTTCAAAAAAAATCTAATACCCAAACAATTGAATACCTTCTATTCTCACGAATCATAATATAATCATAATAGGGATTAAAGTGATGATTTGGAAGAAGTGGCACGACATAAAAAAAAATGATTTTTTTTTTGCTAATAATTTTTTCTTTCTTTCATTCTTCTTTATGAGCAAGTTTGCTTGAATGGTACCATGAATTTGTTTCTAGGCGAGCGTCGTTTGGGGCGATCTTGTAGCGCCCAGCCTTTCTGCATATCGATGATGAGATCTCGCGTCAGTTTCCGCCAAGCTTGGTCCGTCCCGATCCCGTGGTACACGTGGTCATCCTGAAATAACATAAAAAAAAAAACGCTTTATTGCCTTAAAGTGTACATTTGGTACTTATAAATAACTTAAAAATTAGGTTCTACATAAATTATTAAAATCGTACCATAGGTGAGCTCTGTTCCCCGCACTAGGGGACTAAACTAAATACCGACCAATACCCTTAGTATGGTTAGAATGGAAGAACATTAAAAGAGTCTTCAGGGAGCTAGAGAAATACCTCACGCTTACTTTTCCTTTCACGCTAACGCAAATTTTTCAAGGTAAAACTTGGCATTTCCGCAGCTAATGTCATTCCCATACAATTCAATCTTTCCGCAAGCGTTAACAGAAAGTGGTATTTGTCTAGACCCCCTGATCAATATATACGGCTGCGGATTCCTGCATGTTTTTATAGTTTTTAATCACAAGACATTTTATAAAATTCGAATCACAATCATATTGCGCCCCCTAATGACATGTTGTTAAGTTCATACAAACCGAATACAGACAAGTTAACTTTTGCAATATTTTAAAACCCTGGATAGATTTTCTTTAATCATAGAAAAGAGCACTCTTGATCAAGTAACTTTTCTTATCATTCATTCATTCTTTTCAGAAGACCTCTGTGGCGCAGCGGGTGAAGGCTTGTTTAAGTGTAAGTAAATAAAAGCCGTTTTATTTTATTTTATTTATAAGTTCAGTACATAGTGCGGACTCACCATGGCGTATATAAGCTGCATATTTGTAACGTAGTGCAGGTACATGGTCTCCTTATTCTTCTCTTTATTCTGCAGCACCACCGTCACTGAGGAGTTGGGCTTCAGCATCAGATCCAAGCTCAGCACAAAATCCTGGAAGACGTCACTCATTTCAGTTACATGGCAAAATAATGTTTTTTTATAACTAAAGTAGAATAGAATAGAGTTTTTTTTTATTCACCTTAAAAACTACTACAGAAAACTTATGGTACCTACTTAATATTACTATATATGTACATTTTCTTTATTGTCTGCGCAGCAGAGTCTGAGATAAATATGGCCTCCACTCAGTGTTATGCTGCATAAACAATGGTGTGTCTACCCAGCGCTGGTTTTCGGTGGAGTCCAATGGGAAGCCAACGCCACGACCGCCTAGGGTGGTACATTAACAAACAAAAAAAACATTTCCTATCTATCTGTGTAAGTTTAACAATATTAAATGAAGCAATAGGAATAAGTAAATCTTAAAATCAAATTTTATTTATTAAAACTAAGGCTGACGCCCCGTCTGCTGGTCGGGTTAGTGTCAAACAAGCATACAGCACATCCGTTGGTGAGAGGTTACCGAGGTAACCTATGGACGCTTGCTACGCCTGCCAAACCTGGCCACTACAAAAAGACATTTGGAAAGAATTAAGGTCTGCCAAAAGGCAATGGAAAGGAGCTACCTAGGGGTGAGATTGAAAGACAGAGTCAGGAATATTACCAAAGCGAGAGACGTGATATTAGCGCTAAAATGGAAATGGGCAGGCAACTTGCAGCGAGTAACACCCAATAGATGGTCCCAATTAACCACAAATTCGGATTCCACGGGACAAAAAACGTAGAGCAGACAGAGCTCTCAAACGATGGAGCGACGACATCATAAAGGTGGCCGGAAAACTTTGGCCAAGACTAGCTACATTCAGGGACGTATGGAAAAACTTGGAGGAGGCTCTCACCGCTCCAGGCGGTCCCTACACACCTATGTAGTTTATGTAAGTTTTTATTTTGTACCCTCGTCAATGTTCGTGTCCTCACAAAAGGCCCTGTCTGAAAACCAGCGCAGCAACGTACTAACACGATGCTGCATCAAGCTGAGACAGGGACCTATTTTGACCCCAAGCAACACATTTTCTATAAGCTAATGATTTTTTACCATGTTTGTGTTTTTGGGTTCAAATAAAAATATTATTTCTTTCTTTTCTTTTCTTTCTTTCTTTCTACACTACCTGACCACTCACTTATATATATATATAGTTTCACGTTTATTCTTTTAGATAATTTTAGTTAACTTAGAGTTAAATTAGTTATTATAAGTACTTAAGTTTAGTTATATTTTCTGTATAGTGTTATGGAAATAAAGCTCTTTTTATTTTATATATTCGCGAGTTATACCTCGCCAGAGGTAACTCGCAGGTAGTTCATTCATTCATTCAAAATGTGTGAGTTTCACAAAAGATGGAGGGGTTCGGGAACTGCTCACACCTAAAAGTTACACATTCTTGAAAATTAAAGTAAATAAGGTGAAAAGTCTCATGTGCCTGTTATGTAATTTCACCAGCTACATACACCCTTCAAACCGGAACACTGCAATTCGAGCATTACTGCTTGGCGACAAAATTAAAAATCTTTATTTACTAAATGTAACACAACGAGTGGACCAAATCGTTACATCTAAAGATATATAAAAAAAAGTAAATAATTTATTTATTTATAATAGAAGTATTATGTAATTCGATGAAAACAAATATTTGTTAACTTGTTCCAAAGATTATGTAAGGTTAAAGTTGATATTTTTTTTTGCAGGTACCACGCAAGCGAAATCTGAGGCATAAGCTAGTTGAATCTAGAGTCCATCTCTAGTCATGGTGGACAAAACTTAGAAAAAAAAGGACTGCATTATTAGCCCAATCACCTGAGTAATATTCAACTTCATCCACACTTGGCTGGACACATCGTTCGAAGTGGAGAACCTTATGATATTGGTGTGGGTCGCGCTGTCGAACTCGCGCGCCATATACGCGTCCTTGCTGACGATCCAGTTCTCCAGATACTTCTCTCCGTCATCGATGTGTTTCCTCCTCGGCTCTGGTTCGGTGAGATGCTTGCTGTAGTGAGCCAGACCGAACTGCGCTATCTGAGTCGGGTAGAAGAAACCGCGCGGCTCCCATTGCGTGGACACGGGCACGCCTTCGATGCCGCTTATGCATTTCACCCGGTCTCGTACTGAAAAGAAACGAAAACAATATATCATTGATTTTTTTTTTTCAACTTAATTAAATTACGATACTTTTAGGAAACTGTTTAAAGTCGGCACAGATATATATAGGCTTAAGCTAGTTTAAATAAATAAATAATGCTGGTCATTTTTCACACAGCATCATCCAGCCCCAAAGTAAGCAGAGCTTGTGTTATGGAAACTACATAACTTATATACTACTTATATACATTGTTTTGTTCTTACATATTATACATATAACACCCAAACCCGAGAGAATATTTGCAGATCATACAAACATTTGTCTCGCGGCGGAAATCGTTCCCGCACCCTTCTGCGTCTCAGGCGTGCCTTCGCCCACTGCGCCACAGAGGTCGTCACTTAAATGACACAATAGTCTAAACCTATATCCTATGTGTAATATGTATTAAATTCGCATAGTTTTTAAGTCGAAGTTTCTATTTGACCCTTGTGATTTCAATGAATAAAACTTTACTGATTTTGACTTTGGTTATCGTTTATTCTGTGGTCAAGAAAAGAGATCCTGATCCTGATGGCAGCTGAAGCTTTTTAAATTGTACAATTACCTTCGACGTTATAGTTTTCGAAGGTGACGAAAGTGCCGTGAGGGTCGTATCGCTTCTTAGGATGGTAGATCTTGCCGTAGCTGTGAGACCATTCGAACTTCTCTAAGCCATCAGTTGTTGTTATTTTGCCATAAATCTAAACAAAATAAGCATTACATAATATTATTATTTGCCTAATTTGCAACTAAATACTAGCGACTGCTAGTATTATTACCGCTCCCTCTCTTCCGCTACTGCAGGGAAGGTACTTTTTCAAACCCCAAGGCCTTTGGAGCCGGAGTCCCTCAGGGCTCCGTCCTCGCTCCCTTCCTATTCACGCTGTATATCAGCGATTTCTCTTGGTCAGGTCAGCCTTACCGAGGAAACATCATTTCTAATTCTAATTCTAAGTGGGGGAGCAAAGGTCTGCACTGACGTCCCGCATTGGGGTGTATTGTGCATTATCCCCCTTTTAACCTGACCCCAACCAGCCCAACTCCTTGAAGTAACGGAGAAGGACTCTGGTTGGGTTGATGGTCTGTGTTTTAGTATCCCTGACCTCTTGTCAGTTAATGATGACGGAGGAAACATCATTCCGATACATAAATCTGTCATTTGATCATTGTATTTTGAGGTTACTTTGTTGCCTTTGTATATTTTAAATTGATTTTAGGCCACATACACATTATTATCTTATCTCTATGTGTGACTACTCCATCCAGCAGTGGACAGCTTCAAGCTGATGCTGATAATGAACTCGTTAGACATACCTCAAAGTACTTGTGTATGAGCGAGAAGGGTACAAACACCTCGTCCAGCGCGGCGTCCCGGCGGCACCCGACCGAGTACTCGCCGTTGATCTGACACTCAATGTCGTCCATCGCACCACTACGCTCCGAGAGCGCGGAGCCGACTGCGAAACACAGAGCCATGATAATGATAACAATAACTGTACATTTTACCCCAAAATATTGCACTGTATCGTAACGCCGATGCTGCATACCCAAGACATACTATCAGTGCTGCCAGGACTTATTCATGTTTCAAAACAGTAAACTAGGCAGGCTAACTGCCGAATACTGAAACTCAGGGCCTTTCCAACTTGCAAAGTGAGGTAAAATGTAAGAGCATTCGAATATATCGGTATAATACAAGCTCTGCTTAGTTTGGAACTAGATGTTGCTGTGTGTAAATGTTCAACATTATTAATTTACTAGCCTCTGCTCACGGCTTCACCCGCGTGGAACCCGGATAAAAGTAGCCTATGTGTTATTTTGATGTATCATCATCATCATCATTAGCCTATATTAGTCCACTGCTAGACATAGGCCTCCCCTAATGAGCGCCATAGCGCCCTGTCTTCAGCTTGTCGCATCCAGCATCTGCCTGCAGTCTTTCGCAGATCATCATCCCACCTGGCCGGAGGGCGTCCTACACTACGTTTGCCGAGTCGCGGTCTCCACTCAAAAACACGTTTACCCCAGCGGTTATCGGTTCTTCGCGAGATATGACCGACAAACAAATATAAATAATATTTTGATGTATAAAGTTATATTACTTTAAAGTTTCATAAAAACCCAGTAGTTTTTGAGTAACAACACCGATCCTCAAAAACTTTCGCGTTGATAATAGTAGTAGGATAGTGATGTTGTTTTACATACTGGGTCTGAGCGCGAGGTCTGCGCAGCGGCCCCAGTACAGCATGAGCAGCAGCGCGGCCGCGGTCAGCGCGCACAGCGCCAGCCGCAGGTTCACGCGCATGTGCATCATGCAACTGCACCACTACAACATTTATTATATTCAAAACCCCTAATTAAAAAAAAAAAGAAAGTGATATTTGTTGAGACCCCCTGGTCTGGAAAAAAAAGAAAGTGATATTTGTCGAGACCCCCTGGTCTAGAGAAAAAAGAAAGTGATATTTGTCGAGACCCCCTGGTCTGGACAAATACCACTTTCTGTTGGCGTTAACGCATGCGGAAAGATTGAATTGTATGGGAATGCCACATGACTGCTGCCAAGTTTTAACTCGACAAATTCGCGTTGGCGTGAAAGGAAAAGTAAGCGTAAGGTATTTGTCTACCCCTGCTCAGTCATACATAAACTTATACACAAATATTAAATACTTTTATTAACCAAAAATATAAAAATTACAATAAAACCCTGCCAGGTTTGATGACCTCTGTGGCGCAGTCGGCGAAGGTCCGCCTGAGAAGCAGAAGGTTGCGGGTTCGATTCCTGTCACGGGACGAATGTTTGTAAGATCTGCAAATATTTGTTCCGGGTCTGGGTGTTTTTCTATGTATAATATGTATGTATTTACAAAAAAAAAAAGGAAAATTAGTAGTATATCAGTCATGTAGTTCCCATAATACAAGCTCTGCTTAGTTTGGGGCTAGATGACGCTGTGTGAAAAATGTCCAGCATTATTTATTTATTTATTTATATAGGTGCTCAAACGAATCATCTGATGATGAGCAGTTTGGCACTAAAGTGTCGGAATATCGATTGGTTTTTAGTTGGTCATCATCTGCTAGCACCTTGTTAGTGGATTAGTTGATGAGTGTGACAGACCCCTCCAGCTCTCTTCCGGCCAGAGGTTATGCGTAAATTGTATTTTCCCATCTAAACATCATAAAAAAATGGTCCCCACACTAGGTTGAGTATAGCCTGAATCGCGGGAGACCGGCGATACAGGCTCTCACATCCTATTAACATTGTGTGGTGCATTTCTGTTTCAGTTTTATTTATAAGTTGTGAGGCTCTTTTTTTGTTAATTGAATGTTTCTAAACTGTCCTACCATCATATACTTGCATAATGCTGTTTTCATGTTGTGCAAAATAAACATTGGTTTTAATTTTTTTCATATAATTTATAATATAATATTATAAAGAAGTTTTTAAGTTTGGATGTAGGAGTTAATCTCCATAACAACTTATCCAATTTAAAAAAAAACGTAGTATATAAACGTTACGTAGTATATAAATGTAACATAGTTCTATAAGATGTTTTTGTATATTAACAAATTATGGATCATTTGTCTGAAATAAAAATTATTATTATTCATAATGGACCTTCAGGGTGGACATAAGCTATATAATCCTGTTAAAATAATTATTTTAAATTGAAATTTGCATTACTCAAAACAAATAAAATCTAAAAATGGTTAATTAGTGTTGTTAAGATAAGACAAACAAAAGCAGCACAACCTTAATTGTAATAAACTAGCTAAAAATCCTGCAACTTCATCCACATTGAGATCTACCCCAGCTAAGGGTGCCAGTGAAATTATAGGTACATGACACTTTTCATCAGTTATGTGCCAGGGTTGGCAACATTCCAATTCCATGCATAATGGACCAACCTAGAGTCTGAATGTGGAAAAGGGAGTCCGCTTACATACATACTGGTGTTCCAAGCATCCATAGGTTACAGTAACCTCTTAACAAATTATCTTGCCTCTGCATTCTCTAAGGTAAATTACTATTTTAGAAAACTCTTTCTCAATCAAATGTATTACGAAAGGAACCTAGTTTCAAAATTTCAGGTGTCTCGGAATTGCTTATAATAATAGAAAGGTATATAGGTGCCAATATTAGAAGTTCAGAATTTACCTAGGTATTGGAGCCCATCATTTAGGCTCCAATCACAATTACTAGCGCTGGTTTTGCTTTTCAATGTTGGGCTTCATAACTCTTAGAGTTCTGAAAGATACATATAAGCACAAAACTATCTTGTAACAAGGAAAACCACATTGAGTACATACCTACCTATACACTTATACATTAACAACTAGTTTACACCACCCATTTATGATGGAATACTTAGCTCTACTAGGGCCCAGTGGAAGTGTTGTATTATAAATGTATCTACTTTCAATGAACAGCAGTCCAAAATGTCTACACATTGCGATTAGACTGCTTTGCGTAGGCGGAAAATTAAAATAATAAATTTGGTAGCTTGGTCGGAAATAAAAATATAATAGCACACAATAGATGCCTTAGAAAATAGACCAGTGCGCGTCAGACTATCAAAGATGTTTAAACTAGAAAAATAAGGTTTTATTTGTTCACTCACACTGGCACTGTGCACAGAAGTAACATTTTGTCCTTCTTGTTTATCAATGTGAAATAGATGTACTTCTTTCATAAGAACGGCTAGAGTAACATCGCTTAAGCACTGATTTCAATCATGCGGTGATTTCACTCATAATAAAAGAATATTTAATTATCTTTTTACACAAAAATCGCAGCGGCTAGATCTTTTGATGCTTTTTTCTCACTTTTATTTTGAAGTTATGACCACAGACTACTATATGTACCAGGGTAGTTATGACATTTGAATGTTTGTTAGTGTGGCAGTCAGTGTCATTTGGCGATGAAACTAAAAATTGAAAGTTTTTTTTATAATTGTTTTGGCTTGGATACAAGTACTTGCGCTATGTCCTTCTTTATTTTTCCTTTTGTTCTGTCACTTTTGATTTGACACTTAGGTCATCATAGAGATGTTGCTAGAATCGGTAATCCGAATCGGTAGTTTTTACGTTGATCCAACCAATATTACAACATACGTAGTTTCGATTGGTTTCGATTCATACGTGTTTAGTAAAATTTAACTACATATTTTATCATCGACTGGGCTGCTATGTACAAAAAACATAACTATCTAGTGAAGCCATAATATGGCATGGGTTAAAAGTTGGTTCCCCAGTTCCCCTACAGCATAGACCTACAAGAGATGCTAATACATTGTTGGGGCTTGGGGAAAACGAATCAAGGCCAAAGAATAAAAACCAACGGGAAAATTGTATTCATACATAGGTACAGGGGACAATAATATCCCCCATCTTATGATAAGGGGGAAGCTCTGCTATAGTAGCTTTTGAATTATTTTAATGATCAAAGTAATTATTTTTGATTTTTTATGTTATGTACCTTATTATATAATTGAACTAAATGATCGTTTCAAAGTACTCTGATTTGATTCAGCTAATCACGGTCTAGCTTAGAACAGAATCCAGATCCAATCCACCAAATACATTTTGCTGTTTCGGACTTTTAATGTTGTAGGTTCGAATCTCAGCAGCATCAACAGATTTTCCATTACTCGAAACATTTAATAATGCGCTTAAGCACATTGTTATATTATCCTCTTGAGTGTAGGTATCCTACTACTATCATAAACGCAAAAGTTTGTGAGGATGGATGTTTGTTACTCTTTCACGCAAAAACTACTGAACGGATTTTGATGAAACTTTATTGTAATATAGATTATACATCAGAATAACACATAGGCTACCTACTTTTTGTCTGGGTACCACGCGGGTGAAACCGTGGGCATAAGCAAGTAAAATCTAAGGCTCTTATGTAGTTACTTTCATGGCTCGGCGTAGGAAAATATGCATGCGCTAGAAACAAAAATTCGAAGACACATGCACGAGCATTGAATTCTTTCACCACATAATTATGTTGTAAGGCCATTTTCAGGACCAATGCCCCACTGCTGGGTGAACAAAATAAAACGAACACAAAGAACGAACAAAGTTGATAGTCTGTACCTATCTATTCAGCTTTTATGAAGTGTTATCTACGTAGATACTACCTACCTAAGAATTTCAAGATCATTTTACGAACTTGATTGTGTGCCTGCCTGTCTGTCTATGATAAATATCTAGGAACCTACCTACCAGCAGAGTGGACTGTGGCAACGTGTTAAAGGTTCATAGTCGAAGTTTAGAGATAAGGCTTCTGAACGACAAATAGGTTTATTTCTAACGCGATTTGATCCCGAGATCTGACGCGGTAAATCGGATTAGGTTCTTACGTACTTAAGTAAGCAACAGCTAGGAACCTAGATACCTACTTAGCTGTTGATCGAGCTGCCAACATTGCTTGCTTATTTATACTGTGGTTTTAGATCTGATGAAAGGTAGTTCTTAATAAAAAATAGGATAATAGGTAGGATTAATAAAAAATGCTAGTTTTGAACTTACTGTATAAAATACTAATAATACTTACTAGTAGTAATACGCCTACCTACTTACAGAATTAAATATCTAATGATAATTAAGTAAAAAATACCTAATAAAAATATTACTAAAGAAGAAGTATACAATTCATAATGCAAATGAAATAGGCAAATATAAAATAGGATAAAATAGGCTAGGTACGTATACCTATAAGGTACTAGATAAATGGATTTCCAGCGCCACCCAAACCAAG
Source organism: Perizoma flavofasciatum (assembly GCA_958496245.1). Taxonomy (NCBI): domain Eukaryota; kingdom Metazoa; phylum Arthropoda; class Insecta; order Lepidoptera; family Geometridae; genus Perizoma; species Perizoma flavofasciatum. Next base: position 730,089 of record OY292425.1, on the reverse strand, counting down.
CGTAAGCTTGTACTTGGGTAGGTATTAAGCAAGCACTTAACACAAAGATTGAACACTCATAAACTGAAGGAAACATTGTTTGTGGAAAGCATTTCTTACTTAACTATGAAAAGTCAATAAGCTCAATTTAAGGGGCTGAAGCCGAAAAACGCTATACTATTTTTTTTAGCGAATTAGTTTTAGTAGATATTCTAAAACTAGGAAACAGGATAAACAATATTTCTAAAACAATAGAACAACATCTTCTTGACAAAGCAAAAATGTATCTAGAGAGATACACTTGTGAAAAAACTCGATAACTGCTTATAACCAAAAGAATATAATTATGTTAGGTAATTTAAGAGAGTTTTTTTAAATAGACTTATTCTTTGTTTTATTAATAAATAATTCTATTTTTTAAAAGAAAGTAATATTTTGAGAGAGAAAAAGCCAAAAATTTATGTTTTCCCCGCATATTTTGTCTGTGCGATGTTGTAAGCGTCATGTCTTGCGTAGGTAGGATATTGATTTCATTGAATGAGTTTGCGTTCAAAACTTATAGGTATAATAGGTAGCTAATGTCTGCACCTTAAGGCGAAAATAAAAACAAAGACCATTATGGAAAAATAAATATTATGTACGAGGGTGCATAATTAATCAACAACCTACCGAATGACCTAAAGATTTGATTGAATCAATTCCTATTTTATTTTTTTTAAGTATTTTTTTCACATTTATTTTTTAAGTAACCGCCAAATCTCTGTTATACTAATACTTGAATAACTAGTAATTCATTATTAACATGATAATATATATTTTGACGTCCTACGTGGCGCAGTGGGCGAAGGCCCGCTTGTGACGCAGAAGGTTACGGGTTCCATTCCCGCCGCGGCGCGGGACATAAATTTGTATGATCTGCAAATATTTGTCTCGGGTCTGAGTTTAATCTATGCATAATATGTATGTATTTACAAAAAAATATGTATATAAGTAGTATATCAGTCATATAGTACCCACAATACAAGCTCTGCTTAGTTTGGGGCTAGATGATACTGTGTGAAAATGTCCAGCATTATTTATATTGTTCATGTTCTTTATGAGTATTTAATAAACTTCTATAACCAGAAAATAGCTAATGAGCTGAAGGTTCGAACCCCGGTTGATATTGTAGGTTGTAGAAAAAGGTACTTTTCACATTAGATATCGCGATTGTTTTGTCGCAATCGAAGGACCCACATAATAGCTACTTACCTAACTACCTTAAATTTTAGCGCAGGTAGGCATCTACCGTACCTACCTACTTATTTAAAGTTGCGGAGTTGTAGTCCGAAACAATCATTTTTTTTAATGTGGTGGACAGGTTACGTACCTGTCTACCTCCTTAATGAACAATTCAAAAATTATAAGTCGCCCGCGTGGTACCCAGATTAAAAGTAGCCTATGTGTTATTCTGATGTATAAGCTATATTACTGTAAAGTTTTATCAAAATCCCTTCAGTAGTTTTTGCGTGAAAGAGGAGCAAACATCCTCACAAACTTTCACGTTTATAGGTATATTAGTAAGATGCACAAGCAATGGACTTTCATTCAGAAAATAGACCGCGATGAATCTATTGATAAATATTGAGCTTATAATGAGTAGGTACAATGAGTAGGTGCTTATAATGATGCTAGAAATACAGTGATATCTGCACAAAACAAACATGTCTCTCTCAAAAGAGGGCATCTAAAGATAAATTCCCGTTTCAACGATCGAGTTTGCCTTCATCTTTCAGTTCGTTATTCACAATGTACTACTACATAGGTAGTTAGCAATAGCTGTACCTCTGCGGAATATCTGCTATCTAAATGTGCAATCTGTGCATGTATAGGTGCGCGTGTGTGTGTGAGCTCGAAGGGGGTCACTGTGCTGTGCGCTCCAACTAGGTCAGGGCGGATGCACTAGATGTTACCAGGTTCGAGGACCCTTTACGTTATGCCGGGAGATAACACTTTATATAATTATCTTATTTATCTTTTATAATCTTAGAAGTAACTAGTTTTTTACTTGATGTTCATAAATAAACAAATGTGGCTAGTTAAGTGGATAAGGCGAATTTTTTTTTTAAACTTTTTTATACATTTTAATATATAATAATATTGTTATGTATAACAAATTTCTGATAGGTAAAATAACTTCTATTATTATTTTTATATGGTAATAAGTCATAGCAGTGTTGGCTTAGTGGGCTGTAGCCTGATTTCCGATTCAAAGCTCGTGGGCTCGAACTCGGTAGTACACCAATAAACTTTTCAATTTATGTGCGTTTAATACGTGCTCAAAAGTGTGAAGAAAAATATCGTGAGGTAACCGGTCTACCAGGTACCAAAAATTTAAAGGCATGTGCCTTCGGTTATTGTTGCATATAGGCTTGCCACCTATAACGCGGAATACTTACTACTTGCAAAACGTGTTTTCAATGCCACAGCAGAAACAATGTTATTTTACAAATACTTTGCATAGTCAACATTAATCCATGAATAAACTCGGGTAAGTAAATCCACCACTTATCAGAAAATATATGGTAATTATTTAGCAATAAATAGCAACCCTACCCACCGCGGGCACAGTCGGCGGCGCTCGCTGGCCTGTCATTCGCGGCGCATGCGCGGCTTGAGGCATCGATCTCCGCCCACGCGGCGCAGCGCCGCTCAAGTGGTCCGCGAGAGGCGACGCGAGTCCCGGGCTCTGCCCCTGACGATGGCGGCGTGAGCGCGCGCCACGTGCGCCCTCCGGCGAACATGCCGCGATGGCCAGAGAGGTGAACCGACCACCGTCCGCCGCGTTACATAACCCGCGACACGCCCGCGCCTGCACCCTGCTCCGCGACTCCCGGCCACGGCTCCGTGCCGCAGCCCTGCTCGTGCACACCACCCGACATCTCGCTCTCGCGTTCCGTCTCGCTCGTCCTGCTCTATACCATCGCTGCACTTGCAACCTGCAACAGCGCCTATAAAACACCAATAGATCTGCTCGAGAACCTGCATTATTTCCTATCCGAAAATACCCCGCGAATCTAGGATCCGTATCGACCGTGTATGCCCGCAAATAGAAAAGCTAATTTTAGAACGAAGTGCAGTCCTATCAAAGTTACATCTACGGAGCACACGCGTAGCGATCCCGTAGCGCTCCGTAGCTCCGTAGCCCGTAGCGCGTAGAGCTATCCTAGTTCGCCTTAGATACGAAATGTAGTTTTCGATCGATAGTGGGCAATGATGCAAATTACAATGTTCCTGGCCTCGCCTCGTTTCAGTTCGCACGAGTGGGTCACCAGCCGGGAACTATTTCAATCGAACAATAACAATATGACGTGAACCAATTGTTATAGTTACTAATTTTACTTAATATAAAAATGATGCATCTTTAACCATCAATCGGAAAGATGGTTAAATTAAATGAAGAGGTTTGTGTTTTTATAATTACTGATTGACCTAGATATTTACGGCCTCGTAGCAACAATTTTTGAATCGACCGACGCATAAAAACTCATATATGTTTGAGAAGGAATCTAATACATAGCAATTTAAACAATTAACAAACTAGTAAGGGTGAGTAGTAACCAACAAGTCTGGAGTTCGACTCCCTGGGAGCCACCGCGCGCCGCGCCGGCGTCACTCCATCAGCCTCGGGCAAATCGTTGGTATGTAACCACCAATACACTAATAACTAGTGGATTATCCCGCGACTTCGTCCGCTTCCAGTTTTTTACACAAACTTCATGTTCCTGTTGCACCTGGTAGGTGAGGAATTTCGGAAAACACTTTTTATTGCACCCGTCTGTATGAGTACTTACCTTTTGGTACAGACTAAAAGAGACCTTATATTTACGATTTTATATTTTAGTGTAAAATGATAAATCCTATTTTTTTTTGTTTGGTATACTCATACCATTTAGACTGCCCTAGGAATTGTCTATTTCAGTAATCAAATCGTATATTATCGTCTTGAATAATATTGATAAGTAATGCAACCGCACATTACTCCAAGAAATATTATGAAACAGATGAAAAGTCCAAATTTGTAGGACAAATATCTACAGAGAATCATCTTCTTTATCTATAGAGAAGTTTTAAAAGTAATGGATACTTTCCTGGGTTTACCACAAGCTAGCGAAAATGAAGCCCTTCTAATGTCGTAAATCCGTCTGTCAGTCCGCCTATACAGCAATTTAATAGATAACAAAATTGGTCTTGACAGTCGTAAATAAATTATTTCAATCATCATCATCACTTCACCCACTCCTTTCGGTTTAGCCAGCCTCCTCTGGCCTCCATATTTCCTTACATGCGCAAACCAGCTGGTTTGTTACAACCAGCGCCAACCATTAACAGCAATATAAAATACTAGCTTTTGCCCTCGGCTTTGCCCGCACGGTACCCGGATAAAAAGTAGCCGATGTGTTATTCTGATGTATAAGCTATATAGTACTGTAAAGCTTCATCAAAATCAGTTTAGTAGTTTTTGCGTGAAAGAGTAACAAACATCCATCCTCACAAACTTTCGCGTTTATAATATTAGTAGGAAGTGTAGAATTGGCTACACTTCCTACTAATATTATATATAATAATAATTGTATAATATCTATTCAAATTACTGATATCCTACTACAATTATAAACGAGAAAGTTTGTGAGGATGGATGTTTGTTACTCTTTCACGCAAAAACTACTGAACGGATTTTGATGACACTTTACAGTAATATAGCTTATACATCAGAATAACACATAGACTACTTTTTATTCGGGTACTAAGCGGGCGAAGCCGTGGGCAGAAGCTAGTAATTCATAACAGACTAATAATTAACGTGGAGAGAATTGTTCGCACGCATTTTGCATAATATTCATGCGAATATAGAAGACGATAATCTTCGATTCGGGTTAACGCGTGTGTTTACATTCAAGCAAAAACTAAAATACTCGAGACTTCCAATATGCAAAGGTGATGCAATAATCGTCCTTCTATATGCGGATATTGTACATATCTTCCAAGTTTTCGCCCCACCGTATTCATTGTCAGATGACCCGTACTTCTTCGGCTACCAAGTTGTGGTCATTCGTATATTTGTTTATTCAGTTAGGGTTAGATGTAACTTTTTACCTATCAGTATAGATCATAAATATAGTATAGGTCAAAATATTTTTTTTCTTTCTTTCAATACAAAAATGTCTAAAAGCAGCTACCATTTTCACTAGAAACTAATCTCCAGCTTAAATAGGTTTCTATACAAGCTCCAACAAACCATAGAAAACGAGAGGGTATCACACCGCAGCCCTAACTAACCGATATATCAGAACGCGACAGGAGTGATTATTTCCTATGGTTGATAGTAGAGATTGGCTGGTTGAGTTCGTTTCGTGTCGGTAATTACGAAGGTAATTACGGGGTTTTTACGGGACGGGGTTTGCGACCGATCATGAATGAAACAGTGTCGTGAAAGATTTCAGTTAGCCAGATGCCCCTTTAACATAAAACAAATACAAAGACTTTATTGCATAAACCTATGTATGTAAGGGGTCAGTTCCTTTCCAATGAGTGTTCTAAAATTAGGTTATTATAATAGAACTAGACAAATTAGAGAAAATTATAAATTAAAACTAAGTCTACTTGCTCACATTTTCATTTTTTGTGAGTGTAGATTTCATCATAGAAAAAAATGTAGAAAATAGTGAAAAAAATGTAAGTGTTATTTTACCACTGAAAATAGGTCTTCGACACTATATATAGTCACTATATGGTAATTACGAAGGTTTTTAAGTCAATCTGTGATTGTATTTTCAACTTTGTATATAAAGGGAGCTACATATATCACTATATATATATTTGAAATTATGTCCTAATTTGGAGAACAGGACAGCGATAGAAAACACGAAGAGGGTTGCTCTTAGTGTTTTCTGAAAGTATAGGAACTGTGAGTTTGTGGTATCTTCTAAGGCACTGGTAAATATATAATTACGTTTTACTTGAGCCTTTTCGTGTACCTCGGTAGTGGGCTTTCTAAAGGGCAAAACTATTAAAACCTTTAAGACGACTCGTTGCGCTCTTTCAACTATGACGTGACTTTTACAAGTACCTCCCCAAACACAAATACCATAATAGACTATAAATTGGCAGAGCGCATTGTAGGTCTGTAAAAGTAAAGGCTGGCGACATTACGGAGAGCTTTAAATAAATAAATCATGCATCAGTATTTAACAATGTACTTAAGTTTTAGTGAAGACAATTCTGCCAATTAATTAAGATAGTTTGCGCTTAGGTTTTAACTTTTCAGTTATTTTTACAAATACTACTACTATTATGCGAAAGTTTGTGAGGATGGATGTTTGTTACTCTTTCACGCAAAAAGTACTTTACAGTAATATGTATAAGCTACAACAAAATAACACATAGGCTACTTATACGATACCACGCGGACGAAGCCTTAGGCAGAAGCTAGTAACAATATAAAATAACAGACAATTGTGCTTTCCCCGACGTTTTAAATGTGTTGCAACAAAACCCTTAATTATGTTTACTGACCGCGAAAGTTTGAAAAAATCTTAAAGATTAAATGTACAATTGCCAGCCTCAACACCAAAAGCGACCCCAAAAATCTCTCTTAGGCAGCCCTCATTATATGTATATTATGAATATTGATGATGATTTATGTCATACGTATCTATTGCAAAAAAACGGCTAACGACATTTCGAATGATAAGCCGTTTAGAAGAAGAAATGGTAATAATCAAACAAACACAGCTCCTTATGTCCATTATGTTATAAGCTCCTGAGGTCACTGGTAAAAAGTACTTAATAATAAATTACTACGGTACCGACGTATTAATATCTACAACACAACAAACATTACAAAATGTACAGAAACCACATCAAATGATGAACGTCAACATAAGAGCAATACAATTATCGGAAATTAACGGTAAACTTTGTAAATGCATGGCGAATAATGGAGTTTATTACGAGTAAATGCAATGTTGACACTAGCCCAGTTCGTTCTGGCTGACTACCGGGTTGAAACGAGTTCATTGCTGACTCACAACACAAGTAAAATAATTGTTTTTTACAAAATTACAGAAACCTCGGTGTGCATTTAATTTTCCATCATGTTTCAGTGCCCCTAGTTATTAATCGCGATACACCTATCTGAGAATCGTCCTTGAAGACATACAAACCGCTTTGAAATCCGATAAGTCATTTCGGAGATACAAATAAATAATCAAACAACTTGTAATGCAAACGCATATACGGGCTCCTGTCGTCGCGGGACACCTAACCTCAAAACTGACACAATTCAAAATGTATATCTTATAAAATCCGGCCAAGTTTGAGTCAAACTCGCGCGCTAAGGGACACCGTATCCAGACATTTTAAACACCGCGTTCGTAAATAACATGATACTTAGATGACTTTTTTTAATGTGTTGTATAAGATTTCCCATACAAAAACCTTAATGTTTTCAATTATTGATTTGTTCGTATTTTTTGTTGCCCGCGGCTTCGCCCGCTTGGTATGTTAATAAAAGTAGCATATGACCGTCTCCAGGCTTCAAACTATGTCCAACAACTTTTGAATGAATTGAACCAAGGATTACTATTTATACAAAGTTTAGAACTCAATTGCACACCACTAAAGGGGGTTTTGTTTTTAGTTTTGATAAAATAAAAAATACGTGTTTCATTATTTACTTTAAAGTTTATTTGTACAGAGTTTTGACCGAATCAAACATTTTTTTTTCATAGAAACTTTATCGCCCTTTTTAACCCCCTCAGGGGTCGAGGTCGGGTTTTGAAAATTAGATTAGCCTATGTGTTATTCCAGATCCTAAACTATCTACATTCCAGATTTCATCAAAATACACACACACACACACAGACTTTCGCATTTATTATATTAGTAGGAAATAAATAGTAAATTAATCATGGATCCAACGGTGGGTCAACCTGACAGTGAATTAATTGTCAATTAATAGTTTATAGTGCTAAGGTGAACCACGGGAAAATAATTAGTTTTGATGGTTGCCACGTACTGGATTTATGTGTTTTATGCCCATAGTACTTGTATAGTATAGTAGCTTCTGCCCACAGCTAAACCGGTATCTGGATAAAAAGTAGTCTATGTGTTATTCTGATGTATAAGCTATATTACTGTAAAGTTTTATTAAAATCCGTTAAGTAGTTTTTGCATGAAAGAGTAACAAACATCCATCCTCACAAACTTTCGCGTTTATAATATTAGTAGGATATACATAGTATTTCTACATTACTCTACATATGTAGTAATGTAGAGATACTATGTAGTTCTAGTTGAATTTATCTAGTAGTGAAACCGGGTATAGTTCTTTCCATAGCGCGATTTACGATCTTGAGCTTATTTATTAGACCAATAGTCACGAAATAAAGGATTTTCTAACTCCAACTATATCAGAACTTCTAATACCAGATCTAATTAACTCTTAATGTTTCGCTCATCCCAAAACCTTGCTTAATTAAAAGATAGTTGATATAACCAAACAAAAGTCTTTTCTAGCTTTCAAGACTAAGATTTCTTGATAGTCGTGTCTGCATAAAGACTGCTTTGTAAAGGAATGTTGATAAAACCTGGCTTACTTTGCTCGAAAGGAAAATAGAAGCGGGTTATCAAAAAATTGTTTATTTATATTTTGTATTTTAAATTGCATTGGGTTAAATTATCATCATCTTTTAGAAGTCCACTGATGGACAGAAACCTCCCCCAATAAGTTTCATTAACAATCTTTGGCTACATGCGTATTTATAACGTCCTAATGATGACATTATAGCTAGCTCTATTAGATAGATAACTCTTTATTGTACACCACATAATATGTTGCTTATAAATTCAGAGCAAATTAATCGCGGGATTACAATGGGTGGTCTTATCACTTATATCGATCTATTCCAGACAATCTTTGGATGGACAGGAATTTACGTGAACGAGACAGGACGGTGGTGTATAGACAATAAGAACATACATAGTGACGAATAATTAGATAAAACACGTATTGTATAACTAGGTATGTACTAGCGCATAGGTAGGTGTCCTGAGAGAGGGGAGGGGTGTCCAAGAAAACACCGCCTATATAATATAATAATATTTTGGTCAATAAACTCAGTTAGAACATAAGTGAGTTTATTGACCAAAATATTATTTACCTAGTGTAGGAACGTCCGAAACACATCGATAGCGCGTTCTAGGATTCGGCATTATTTAGTCGCGACATCTAGTTGTGAATGGTGACAACTTATGAAATTACCTTTAAACACGTATACTTATACATACGTACATACAAACATACATGAATACATATACCTACATAAATAATCTATATGATAGCAAACCATCAGCTTTGATATAAGGACAAATAGTGACTGTGCAATAGTTTTTTTTAAGATAGGAAGGGCTTTGGCAGTTCTGATACTCACCGACTACATCGTGGATAGTTAGGTACATCGGGCTTCTTACACTGCGTCAGAATAATCCATTCGACTGATTCATTGTTTAATATATAAGTTGTGGTTGTTATTAGGTACTTATCTACCCACTGTGCCCATATCAACACCTACAACTATCTAAAATATAGTCATAGATGTTGATATGTGGGCGGCAAACAGAACTTCCCTCGAACCTCGTTGGAAGTATTATAAGTATTAATGATGTTTACAACGAATACTAGCTCCTGTTTACCTGTTTGAAATCGCGCCAAGTACCTACTTGCTCTATGAAATATTGTTTCAGCCAAATGTCTAAATAAACATTATACTAATCCCAATGGCAGTTTCAACCTCCTAAAAACGTAACAATAACGGGGCGAAAAGTTAGCTCGAAAATGTACCATCAATATTTTCAAAAGACAAAACAAGAATCGTTATTTTCTGTAACTATTGCTGGAAAACACCATCTGTTATATTTTAAATACATAACGTATGTTCACAAAAATATTAATTTGTTTAAGAAAAAAAGCGATAATCACAATGTTAATACTAGAAATAAAGATAAACTCGCTGTTGCCACTTGTAGACTTCATAAAGTTAGTAAATCGTTTAAAGGGCACGGTGTACGCTTTTATAACAAATTCTCAAGAGATATACAAAAAATATCAATGAACAAATTTAAAAACGTAATTAAACGAAAACTTTATAAAAAGGCATACTATAAAATATCTGATTATTTAGATGACAAAAACTCTTGGGATTGAAAATGCTCCAACTCGAACCTATTGTTTTGTAAAAGGATCATTAAAAAGAATAACCAGCCTTGTTTTCTTGCCTTTCTTTCCTGGCTTGGTTGCGGAGGAACAGGCAGTACATAAAAACCGACGTTTCAAAGTGGTCCTTGTGATTTTATAGAATAAATAAATTTTGACTTTGACATGTGGGATACTTATACTCATTCATTTAATCCTTAGGAACTTAAACTACTCTTGGTAACATTATTAAAATCAATAAAATTAGAATAAAACTTTCAATGTGTGTTTGGAGGGGAGGGGTGCTAGGGGGGATAATATGTTTAGATTCAATTTCGAATTATCAGAATCAGCACACATGATCTTGTTCACATGATCTTAACCGTTTTAGTTTTATACTCATTGAACATACTACATTCTTCTACTACTTTTATACATTATATTTTATACTTTATAAGGATTATTTTCTACAACTAATATATCAATAATTAAAGGGATGCGTCTCTTGTCCGTCTTGTTCATGGCCACCATTAGAGAACCTTTCTTCCATTTGCCGGTTCTGTAAACTTTTTTGCCTGCCGATTTCCATTTCAAGTTGCTAATTCTGAAAGCTTTGTCGGTGTTTTTAGTTCTAACGCGGTTTAGGGAGGTCCCATGGGATATCATCCGAATGGATCCTAAAGATCAAGTTATGGTACTTTCTTATTTAAACATGCTACAACTCTGAGCATCTTCATTTTATACGATTTGGTTTTGTGCATAGGCTGTAAAAGTAGGAGTGTAAATGCTTCTCAAGGCTGAATTATCCTGTAGCCAAAATCGCTTCGATTCCCAACGATGGCCCGAGATCCTTTAATTCCTTCGTTTAAGCATTAATCTTCTCATGAAGAGCCTCATAAAGTCGCTGCTTCCCTCGGGATTATCACAGAATGACCGCGCCCTTTCTTTCGAATGAAAGTTATGGAAAACCGATAATTATAATGTTAATCTCGACGCCTCCATTCATTATTAGATGTTCATCAGAGATAATGAAACGAAAGTTTTTGAAAAGCAGTTTAAATAATGTGGTGATTGGTTGTGAAGTTATAGATAAGTAGGTATAAAAGTGAGATAAGTGTGTGGAAAAGGGATCGACTAGATAAATACTTAAAACTCTGAAATAAGTACCTACCTACTTACGAAAGCTGGTGAAATCAGGCATAGGCAAATTGGCTTAAGATAAAGCTGATACATACTACCCAGTTCTTATTTATTTATTAAACATACTCACAAACTAACAACCTAGAGCCAGCACGTTATAGAGCAATTTACGTATAGCAGATTGTCAACTTAAAAATACAAAAATGAACAAATATATGCTCTTTCATATCTTAAGCTCTTTGACGCTCATTTCATAAATCTTAAGCTACACCTACGAAGAGCAGTATTATGCTAAATTTATACACCTATACACCTACACACCTACGTTATTGTCTTACATCTCAACATCAGAAACAGTGTCTAATTCTTAGCTCCACACGTCTTCCGCGCATACCTCGCAGCCATTTCAACTCCGGCATGTCCAATAAGCGTGCTTCTTGTAAAAACAAACGTTTCACACTCCACTTTTATGCTTCACACCTCCGGCGTTCATTTGTCTGGCAACTTGCTCTTTTTAGAGGTACGAAAGCTACCTGCATAAATTTTTGCAGTTTACGTCTTCATAAAATATTTGAGATAATTTTACGTTATTCAGGTTTCAATTATAAATAAATGCCCAACAATACATACATAACTTCCTGTGTCGTGGGTATCAGGGAAAACGAGAACTGTGGTTGTGGAACCACACACCAAGACCCGGATTAAATATTTGCGGAATATGCCAACAATTGTGCCACAGTGGGAATCGTACCCGTACCTCTTGGACGTTAGCCGGCTACTCACCCACCATAATTATAATCGGGTATGAAATTCAACAGATTTTTTTTACGTGAGACACTCATCCTCATTATTAACAACATTTTTTAGAAGCCCACCTGCCTGCTTAGCATGAAGACCCAAGACTACCGGTTTTGTCTACTGCCGAGAAGACAAAAAATATTTTGTCTCTCTCTTTTGTTTGAAAGAATAGGCGACAGAAATAGTTTTTGTCTTCTCTTTCGTAGAAAAAACGTTGTCTTGGGTGCTTATGCTAAGCGGGCTGGACTGGCCTGCCCTAAAGAGAGCAAGACGAACGATCTTGGGCTACCTCAAATTTCAACTATTTGTTATGCCTTCTGTGGTTAGGGTTGCCACAATTTTGCCTTATTTAAAAAAAAAGATGACTTAGAAAAAGGAAAAAATAAATATTGCTGGATATTTTCACACGGAATCATCTAACCACAAACTACTTATATATACTTATAATATCTGTGCCAAAACTAAGCGGAGCTTGTATTATTCGCTTGTACTACTTATATACTTTTTTGTGAATACATACATATTATCCAGACCCGAGACAAATATTTGCAGATCATTAAAACATTCGTCACGCGGAATAATTATATAATAATAATAATGAACACTTCATGATTTAACTATGATAGTGGCCTCGATTCTGTAGTACATTGACTAAACTAAATTTAAACTGTCGCTCTCTTTTATTGATAGTGCGAGCAAGAAAGAGATAGCTACAATTTTAGTCCTGTCAAGTTAGTCAGATTTAAGTTTTCCATACAAATTTAGTCGTGATATCAAAACATGCTGACTATAAACACGAACAAAAGCGGCACATAAACTGATTAGACAGCAGCACACGGCACTAAAATTGTAGCTATCTCTTTCTTGCGTACACTATCAGTAAAAGAGAGCGATAGTTTAAATTTAGTTTAGTCAGTGTACTACAGAATCGAGGCCAGTACCTCTAACTAAGAGTTTAAAAATATATGTTATTATAGCTTACATTGAGAAAGATCACACTTTTTGGCATACCTGGTCTTAAAACACTTATTTCTTTGAAGTCTTCTCACTATGTCCGGGTTGTCGAGGAACTGGATCGCCTCGATGTTCACATGATGATGAAGTCTATGCACGTGAACTAAATCAAAAAGTAATTAACGAAACATATCTAAGTAACTAATCTCAAAGATTTTGGAAACGCTGTAGAACTTAATCCCACAGAAAAATATCGTTGTACCAGCTACGATGGACTGGTACAGATGGACAATTCCATCTGTATCAGCTGCGATGGGCTTGCAACTCGCCACGTGGAATGTTCACTACTAGGCAAAATGTGGGCACGTGCCAAATAAAATATTTGGACGTGCCTCCGACTACTACTATTGCCTATCACTTGATATCTAGGATCTGCGTTCTGAATATGGAGTTAGATTCGTGAAATTGTTTGTTTTTTCATCTAAACTAGGTACTATTTCTGCCTAAAAAAATAGAAACACATTCAATGTTTCACTTAAACAATATGTTTATCACCTATTTTGTAAAAATCCCTTATTTTCTCCACCGTTATATAATGACTAGCTTCTGCCCACAACTTCGCCCGCGTGGTACCCGGATAAAAAGTAGCCTATGTGTTATTCTGATGTAGAAGCAATATTACTGTAAAGCTTCATCAAAATTCGTTCAGTAGTTTTTGTATGAAAGAGTAACAAACATCCATTTAATGACGTTTAATCATGGGTCATAGGCCATGGCAACTCACGTCTAATCTCATATAGCATGGAATGTACTATATCTTTAGACCTTTAAAAAATACTAACTATAAATATAATATTTAGAAATATAAAAGTCTTAACAAATACCACTTCCTGGGGGGCTAGATAAATACCACTTTCTGTTGACGTTAACGCCTGCGGAAAGATAAAATTGTATGGAAATGTCACGTGACATTTCCGAGATCCTAAATTAAGATTAATGTCTAACTCAGTCGTAATCAAAATATTATGCGCATCTATTCCCACGCGTGGCTAGGCTAATAATGAAAATCGTGGGATAATATCGCCCACGTTCATTAGAATGCACTGCAAATAATCCTTTTTAAGTTTCTTGTTGTGTTCAGTAAAGTACTAACTTATTAAGTAAGGAACATAAATGTAAGTAATCCCCTTAGGATTACTTATATGGAGATCCTCAAATACATACTCAGTATGTAGATCTGTGAGGATCCAAGTAGCGGTGGTCAGAGACACATATTGCGTCCACGCATTATATTTGTCACATATCCGCATATTGCAAAGCAGTTCGTATTCCGCGTGACAAGCCCATAATCCACTGTTTCTCAAACTGGGCGATAACGCCCCCTTGTGGGCGCTGCAGGCCTACAGGCTATAGAAGATATTGGGGGCGCTAAGGCGGTCTAGAGGAGAAAGCATGTTGTTATGTTTAATACCTTTGGGGGCGCTAGGATTTTTTTTATTCTCAAAGTGGGCGGTGAGAAAAATAAGTTTGAGAACCTGTGCGGCATAACCGAACCTCTGAGGCGCAGTGGACGAAGGCCCGCTTGAGACGCAAAAGGTTGAGGGTTCGATTCCCGCTGAGACTAATGTTTGTATTATCTGCAAATATTTGTCTCGGGTCTGGGTGATTTCTATGTATAATATGTATGTATTTATAAAAAAAAGTACTTAATTATTCTATCAGTCATGTAGTTCACATAATACAAGCTCTGCTTAGTTTGGGACTAGGTGATGCTGTGTGAAATATGTCCAGCATTATTTATGTATTACATTTATGTATTATAAAGCAAAGTTTGCAAGTTTGGATGTAATCTCCGCAAAACCTTATCTGATTTCAAAATTTATTTCACCAATATTCCATTGTAAAAATTTTAAATAAATATTGGTGAAAGAACCCTAGCCTTCGAAATTTTGGTTTTTGGGCATGTCGGTTTCCTCACGATATTTCCTCTCATCGTTCTGAGAATGTATGAAGAACTTCTCATGACCTTTGTACCGGATATTTTATTCCTGCACCCATTCATTCACTCATTAACTCATTTACTAAACTTTATTTCACTTACGAGAGAGCTTCGAACCTATCGATTCATTAAAAATACTTTTCTTTCGATTAGCCAAAGGTCATAATAGAGTATTTTTTCCGAAAATATTTTAGCTTAAAAGGTATTCAATAAATCACATTTCGCTACGTAGCTCCTAGTTCACGAAAGCGAAGATAATATATATTATAGCGTCTAATGTAAATATATATTATCTTAACCGACCACACACAGGTAAGGTATGATAATATATCGCAATATGCTGTATGCTGTGGAAATGTCACGTGACAGCTGCCAAGTTTTACCTTTTATGAAACTTTACAGTAATATAGCTTATACATCAGAATAACACATAAGCTACTTTTTATTCGGGTACCACACGGGCGAAGCCGTGGACAGAAGCTAATCAATATACAACCTGTAAAAGTATCTGTATACAAATATTTTGAGACCCTGTTTTTGCCCATCCAGAAAAGATTATTAAATTTAAAATAAAGAAATGTGTCCTATATTACAAGCTAGCCTATATTAGGCTAATTAATGTAAATCTGACTTATTTTTATATAATAAAGTATAGCTAAGAATGTGTCCATTAACACGTTTCTTACTCTCTCTATTTGAGGGGAAGACACTCTGCTCGTAGTTCTTTATAGTTAGCACTTACACTAATTTAACAACATTACACTATTATTTACACTACACTAACTGAAAAGGTTTGATAATTTGGAGTCTTATTACTATGACCGTGTTGAGCACGTATAATTATGACGACCTTTGTGGCGTAGTGGGCGAAAGCCTGCTTGAGACGCAGGAGGTTCGATTTCCGCCGTGGGATAATTTTTTGTATGATCTGCAAATATTTGTCTCGGGTCTGGGTGTTTTCTATGTATAATATATAATTATGTATTCAAACAAAAGTATCTAAGTAGTATCAATCATGTAGTTCCCATAATACGAGCTCTGTTTTGTTTGGGGCTAGATGATGCTGTGTTAAAAATGTTCAGGATTATTTATTTATTTTATTTACCTTTAAAGATTGATTGATTTACGAGCAGCAGAAGTTTCAATAGTTCTAGAATTAAACTTGTAAAATTGAGCTGAGTGCTCAACAAAAACACAAAAACATGACGCTCAAGTCTTACAAATTAACATTTGTTTTACATCTCAGTGTCTTCTTAGTGTGTCGAATCATTCCCTTAAAGCTCCAAAATCTATTCCGAAACTGCATCATCGGCATCGCTAATTTCAACATCTTACAGCATCAAGAGATTACGGGCTCGCGCTGCAGTGCGGGGCGGCGCGCGGTGCGGGGCCGCAGAGGGGGCCGGGGGGCCGGGGGCCGGGGGGCCGGGGGCCGGGGGGGTGGGGCTCGGAGGCCGCGACCCGGTCACGCGCGCTTCCAGTGCGGCCGCGGCGCTCCGCCGAGGCGCACCGCGCCGCCCGCACTTACCTAAAACAAGCCTTCTTTTCGCACCGACCAAGATTCCCACCGCATATTTTTATTTACAAAACTTAACCGCATCGCGATATCTTTTCGGCGATTCTGTGCCACGAGAAGATGATCGTCGAGATACAGCAGGAGGTACGTCTCGGCACGAACTTATCGCAGGAAGTCGTATGTGACTTGTGAGCGAGGTATCGCCCTCCGATTTATAGTGCCTTTTTTACTGCTCGATATGTGCTGATAAGGACCGACGCGGCGGCAACGGCACGCAATAGCGCTCGTCTGAATCGTACTCTCGAATTGTTTCGCCAAAAATAGACGAAGTCGTTGACTTGTAAGCTCGTAGGTGACTGTAGGACGCGAAACTGTAAACTTGTAGCCTCGTAGGTGACCGAAGGACGCGAAACTTTTTCGGTGTCTTCGAACTTTAAAGGTCTCAGTCTAGATTAAAGATCGTGCAGGGCAACGATGTCAGTGGGTCAACGCACAGTGCGTGCGCGCGGGGAGAGAGGGGCGTGTCGGTAGAGAGCGGTGCAGGCGCGGGGAGCGGGGCGGGGAGCGGTGCAACTCGCTACGGACCACTGCTACGCACTACGCTGTAGTGGTGCTACGCCGTAGCCCGTAGCTGCCTCATTTTAACGTTCTCGTATGACGTTTTATAGTGGATGAATCTGAACGATTTGGATGCGAGGCAGCACTGCACCATGGTTCACCCGTTACATAAATGGTCTGCACGATGTAATCTACGAATGAGTAGTCATGGGAGCTCGTAAAAGTGGTGTATTTACGAAAAACCAATGGTAAACAAAAGTTGCATTTTAATTTAATGGCAGTGATCAACATTTCTTATGGTTTGAAGCCAAATAAAATTTATCTTTGTTCTTGATCATGGAAAATCTTTCGCTCTAACAAATCAGATATTATCTAAATTTGACAGTTTTTTTTTTGACATTTTGACTTTTAACAAATTTTTACAGTTTGTTTGTTTTTGCTAACACATTTGTGTGTTATTTGCAGGAGGTTAGAGGAAAGAGGCCTTTCAAGATATGGGACAGTTCTCGGAACGTGAGGAAGGGACTGGTAGTCACTAGCTTCGAAGAACTATTACACAGAGGTTAGTTTTTTTTTTTTTTAATGCTGAACATTTTTCACACAACATCATCTAGCCCTAACTAAGCAGAGCTTGTATTATGGGAACTACTTGACTGATATACTACTTATATACTTTTTTTTCTAAATACATACATATCATACATAGAAAAACACCCAGACCCGAGACAAATATTTGCAGATCTTACAAACATTTGTCCCGTGACAGGAATCGAACCCGCAACCTTCTGCGTCTCAGGCGGACCTTCGCCCACTGCGCCACAGAGGTCGTCAATTTCAGTTATCCCTACAATACACACTTAATTGTACTCAATATCCTCATGTTTTACTCTCTACGTTATTCGTTACCTATATTCAGTATTCGTTATAATTTTTTGTGGCTTTTTGTGTTATATCAAAAAATATAACGAATAACGTTTGATAGTTATTTTCTAAAATTACATCTTTTAAATCTTATTTTCTGAGTTTCTATAAACGTATTCTTCAGCCTAGGTTTCAGTCGTTTCAGTCACATCATATAAATATTATTTCAATGTCAAATGTTTGACCACCGTCTCATTTACGGGTTGACGGAGTGCATTGGCCTAGCTAGGACATAACTCACTCTGGGTTTAAGGACTATACTCAGACTATTAACTCCACATTTCCATTCATTTCGCCAAAGTTGAATTTTATTAGGTGTTGCCAAGATGTTACTGCACATTGATGTTTGATATGACGTAGGTGCTTCGTTATAGTATTTTAGTTTAAAAAATTAGGGATTACAGTCTTAAGTTTGTTATTTTTTCAATATTGTGATACTAGCTTTTATTATATAGCTACCTATTTATATAGAGCGCGCGCTCACAGTATTGCTTCCCGGGAACTTGCCCGCCTCACCTGACAGGAGCTGAGAAGGAAACCGTAACTCTGCTCCACCCACGATTTTGATTCAATGTTAACTCTGACTACGTTCTTAAGCTCATGTACTTACTTTCAATGAGCGAATCTATTTTTTTTCTCCATTTATAAAATTGCAAAACGTAAGAAGATAGGCATTATTTTAGAAATATTAATGCAATATCCGTTGCTATACAGCTACTACCTACTAGATACAAGACTATTTGTGTATTGTATTATTTACTAATGTACTCGGGCAGACATTAAATAAATAAATGGTTTTTATTTCTGTAGCAGAATTTTTAACAATTTCATTAGGGTTGGGACCTTCATTTAAGTAGAAAATACTTGTGTTAGAAGGCCCCGCTCTTCTAATATCTAAGACTATAGTGACAGTTTTTAGGTTTTACTTATTTATGCTAATTTAGAAAAATAAAATGTAAGTAGGGTGTTTGTTTGTATGTGGAGTGTGTGTGAGAGAGTGTGCCTGTAGGTTCTCCTGATACTGCCAGTCTCTTAAGAGTCTGGATATCTCAGGAATAACATGTGTGTGTGTATGTGTGTTTGTGTGTGTGGAGGGAGGTTTACGCGTGTAGGTTGTTCTAATGCCAGTGGGGGTAAGCCTAAGGGAACGAGGGCAGGGGTTTTTTTTTGTTTTTTTCTCCCTCTGTACTAACAATTATCATTAGTTTTATAGTTTGTAGCTAGACAGTAAATATCATATAGTAAATACCTTGTTAGGATAAAATGTGCAAAAATTCTTGTTGACATTGTTTTGACAAAAACACTATACAAGTGCAACTCTCTTATCTTTGTAACTGTATTTTACAGTGTTTATCATTTTTAAAATTGTTGTGACATAGGCCCGAATTCATAGTCAATAGGGGCTCCCCTAGGGCAGTCCTCTAAGTAAAAATACAGGTGCTAAGTAAAAATTCAAGTGCGAATTCAACCTTTATGCACCCAGTCAAAAAGCGAATGCTGAATGATGGATTTTGGGGGACTGTTCAACCCCCGACTATGAATTCAGGCTTAAGTATTCCTTGTAATCGTAAAGTATGAATTAATGAATAATACCTTTGAGCGCTGGTTCATAAAAAAAGGACACTAAAATGACTCAGTATTATTTACTTTTAAAAAGATATAAGCCGAGTCATTATAATGTTTCACGCATACTATTGTTTAGTCCACTTTTGAGTAACAAAATATAATATAATCCGTAATAATTAAATTAACAGCCATTATTCGGAAATGTTGCGCGACCGAACTAACTAATAAAAGTTAAAGTTTGGAAACTACTTTAATATTAGAAAATTAGAATTATGGATTTTGAAACAAGATTACAGAGTAGACCAACACATGGCCTAGTTTACGACGTTCAGAACATATAAAAAAAAATAAGCAACGTAAAAAACATTAATTTTTTATTCAGTTTTATTTTTATTTTAAGTACTAAAAATTGGCATTAGCCTAATATAATTCTTGGGGGGAAAGGCTCTGACTATCCCCTACTTGGTATCCCTAAAGATCTTCGCTCTGCGTATGTATCTGTCCATCATGGAGAATACAGTTGTTTAGGGTGAACGTTTTTTGTTTTCTTTTAAAAGCACGACGATCTTCTGTTGGGTGCGTTGGCCGCGCGCTTTCGTTGACTCACGATCAACGAAAGCGTTATGACAGCAATACATTGCTGACTTTTTTATCCGATGTGAATAATCTGCCAGCCGAATGCTGTTCTATTTAGATAGCTAAATAATAAGTTACTCACAAATGCCTTGATTATTCGGGAGCTGTCTTATTACCCTGGATAGAATTGCGGTTTCACACGGCTCACATTGTGACCGCAGGGGTCGTACAACCTGGTTTGCAGTTAATCATGACGTCGCCGTCTGACAATAGGCGCATGATCCAATAAACCCCTAATGCAATACATCTGCCAACCGAGTTATCTTACTCCTACGTCTAATTACAGAGTAAGCTAACTTACTTACTTACTTAGCAATTGGAGAGAGTTTTCATAATGTGCCGATGAGTTAAGTTATAACTTTATTAATATAAAGTACTCACACAGGGACGGATACAATATGAGGATGGATAACTTTATATAGTTTTTTTACTAATATCAACCTTTATTTACTTCAATCTGTATTGGCTTTCGCTAATCAGTTTATTAGGCCTCATAACCTAAGTAATGAGTTTTTACAATAATATTTTTTCGAGCGTTTGATGCGTGGTGAAACTGCGGAGTACGATTATGCCCTAGAGTCGACTGTGATCCTTGACCCTCACTCACCTTGCCTTAACTGGTCGGGTTGGAGGTGCAAGAGCGGAATCTATGCTCCATGGGTGGATGTGATTAAGGCATACAGCACAGGAGTAGCGTTTAGTGAAACTACAACATACCCCTCGACATCCTTAAGCTGTTTACACTAACGTTGCGTCTACGCTACTTATTTTTTTTATTAACTTTTTTAGCTTTCATATCACTAAGGCAGTGACAGGCCTATTGTGATCGCCATTTGCTTTCTTCGCCCCTAGGGGGCGTTCAATGTTCTTAAGCCTAACTAAGCCCTGCAGCTGTTAGAAACTGCATAATCTTTTTAGGCGTGATAATTTTTAGTTCACCTAGGCTAAGAATGTGTTTTCTGCCAGTATGCTGCTTATCATTAGCGGCATTTATAGGGGCCAGTTTAGTTGATGGCAAGTCACCACCTGCCTAAACCAAGCTGAATAGGTATAGGTAAGTATTGGCAGGCGCCGCATTGTATTTCATAGCCCAACATTCAATCCACTATCATTTACTCTCGCAATAAACCAATGCCTTATTTAATAGTATTTCATATATCTTGCCTACACTTTCAATAATGCACCTTATATTTTATTTGTACCTCTTGTTTTTGGATTTGGCCTCAGTAACGCCTCATAAAGGACCAGATAGTAAGTCTGAAATCTTGTATAAAATATGGGGAATAATCATTTAGTTATTTATTCAGATAACTTGATCCATAATTTGAGTTCTAATAAAATCTTGAACCTGGATATAAATACCAAAGACTATGTCAGTGACAACTAGGATGCTCCTAATATCAAATCAAACGCTCACCTGAGCGCCCTTAAACGTGCCCCGATAGACATCTAGTGGAATTGGTCTCAATCAATCACACTTCGCCGCCTTAATGGGAGAACGCAAATATAGACCTGTCTCAGGTCTATTATTTACGGTGTTACACCCTGTGCAAATAGATTATTAGGCCTATCTACGACTGCAACTAAATGAAAAATCACTTAGCTCCTTGAAGAAGCTCTGGTCATAGACAGATCAATCATAGATTATTACTTTTTTGATCTGTCTCTGAATTTGTCTGTCTGTAAACATTCTGCATTCATATCGATTTAAATTATAAATTAACTGCTATCATAAAACAAACACACCGCTACACTGATTTGCAGGACAGTCCAGTGGACAGCCCGGTCGCTTACAGTAGGGTTTCCTAGCCATTCCCTGGTCCAACCTGTTTCCCGCTTTCATCCTATCTGCGAACTATACCGTTCTAGACTACCCATACGTACATCTATCTACATAGCCTGATGCAATTTCTAAATGGACTAGCTGTAGATCCCGTAGACATCGAATGCGAACGGAACCGAGTAACCTATATTTCCTCGAATGCATTACTTCATTATATGGGGCAGCCAGTGATAGGCGATTCCAATTTTGCTGGGTGGAAACTTTTAATGGAAAGAGAACGCTCGCTTTGATTTATTAATAATCAGTTCTTGAAACATTCTAAAATTGGTTAATGGACATTTCTTATGAGGAAAAAAAAGATTTTCTTTAAAAAATGATGTACCTACATACCATTCTCATCTGCTGCTGAGCTGGTATGGCCACTAATGCAATACCGACCATAATACTCGTCTGTTTTGCATTATATTTAGCATCAAAATTTTACGTTATTTTACGTTATTGAACAAAAACTAAATGACCTAGGCGCACTTGATCATCACACATTATGCTAGACATAAGTTCTGCCTTCTGAATTCTTTAGTAAATCAAATAAAGCTAGACTAAGCTTGAGTGGGTACTACAAGAACTGGCCTCTTGAACACAATGAGTTAAAAACAAATGTTTATTAAAGTAATATTTTTTTTTAACATTTTATAATATAAACATTTAATATATTATTTTTAATAATAACAAATTATTCATTGGTAAAAGTGAACGAATGGCCCGTAATGTTGGCATATTATTTGAGTGGAGTGCAAGTTTGACAGGCGAAGGTTTCAATGTAGTGGTGTTGTTTTGGCAGGTAAAGAGAAACTATCGGTGGGCGCGAGCGAGCCGGTGCGGCTGGTTCTCGAGAGTGACGGCACGCAGGTCGAAGACGGTGACTACTGGCGCACCCTCCCGCCCAACACCGTGCTGCTACTGCTACGCGCCGGCGAGCGCTGGTACCCCACCGGCGTCGACGTAATCAAGGCTGGTGAGTATCCCTACTCACCTACACAACCAGCTTCGGTGGAAGGCACTCTCCTGACTTCACCTTTTCTTCACAGCGATATCTGCAATACCGAAGATAGTATGCGAGACCATCCACGCCCTCGAGTTGCACGATGAGACTCCCTCATGGAAGATCATGGACAACAAGGGGCGCGTCACGGTCGTGCTGCACTGGGACCAGCGGCCGAACGCGGGCACCTCGCCGGCCGCACGCTCGCCCTCGCGCCAAGCCAAGCCCGACCGCCGCCCGAGCCTCGTCATCCAGACCAGCCTCGAGCGGCAGCCGCCCCCTCCGCCGCACATCACCGTCGTCAACCACGACTCGCCCCGCGGCCGCCTCGCCCGCGCTCCTCCCAGCACCGAGCACGTCCACACGGCCGAGTGCCGCGCGGCCGGCGCTTCGCCCTCGCCGCCGCGCCCCGCGCCCGCGCTTGCCGACGAATGCGACTTCCACTGCTGCGCATTGCACGAGGAGGGGCGTCGCATTGCCGTGCACAAGAGCGTGGCCACGTCGCCCATCCAGGACGGGGGTGCCGCGCCCCGCGCCTCGCCCTCCGCGCTGACGCGGCCCAAGCCGCACGTGCGATTCCTGGATGCGGAGTCGGCGCGCCGCGGCGAGCGCGACTCCTCCGAGAGCGAGACCGAGAACACGCTCGTCGAGGACGAGGCGGTCACCTCGGAGAAATTCCTGCTGCTGATCGACCAGCTCAGCGTCGATCAGAAGCGGCACCTCACGATCAAGGATATCGGCATCATCCTTGAGCGTCTCAGTTCGAAGATCCTCGACGTAGAGCGGCTGGACCGCGAGTCCGAGTCGGACGACTGCTACAACTGGACGATCAAGGCGACGATCCGCGGCGACGCGATGCGCGAGCTCGGCGTCATATACAACGGCAACTACTACGCGATCAGCGAGCACCCCGGCTACCGAGAGGAGAACGAGGAGGCGGGCGACGAGGCGGAGGAGGAGGAGGAGGAGGACCGCCTCTGATCGGGAGCGTGCGGCGCCGTGGCCTCCGTACGCGCCGCGCTGTGCCGCCGCGCCGCGCGCTAGCGTCGCGACGTCGCCGGCGCCGCACTCTCCTGACCGCCCGCAGTGCCCCCCCTCACCCCCTAAAAGAGACTTATTATGAAATTGATGACGGTCGCGCCTCGCGACTAGACTGCCGAGTCCCGCGCGAGGCCGGCCGCGCTAGTTTAACGAATATTTATAGCCAAAGAATAATTTAAGTATAAGCGACACGTGCGAGGAGTCGCTGGAGTCGGTCGCCGAGTAAATATTTATCGATTTCGTCGTCAATGTTCTTAGATAACTAATGAATAAGCTCGTAAGCGTCGCTCGGGACGCGTGCGGGCGCCACCAGCGAGCATGCAAGTTCCTTGGCCGCGCGGCTCTACTGAATCCACACCTTGCCCGCGCATCGTTCGCCCGCATTCGTGCTGGCCTAAACATGGGTAATAAATGGACGTGACTCCGCGCTCTCACCCATCTCTTGGAATCGGCGCTGAGGATTAGATGATAATAACACCAGTGTAAATGAGATTGTGGCTCAATAAAACAATAAATACCTACTTATTTAGGAAAACGTAGCCTGTCTTATAAATTCTTGTGGTATGCATCTCTTGGCCATCTTCAATGGATGATGGTAAATAACTCCATGATAGTTACTAAATATGCGAATTATAATTTGTGTATTTGGAAGTGTGAGGTGAATACCAGCAGAGTCGAAGTACCTTGTGCGATTTTTTGTACTATAAAATAACTACATATTAGATAATACATAGATCCTAGCATGTCAGGGGCGATGAGACTCGCTTTACCTACCCGCAAGGTTGTATAAAGAATCGAGTCAGCTTTTCGGAGAGTAAATACCAGAATATAGCTAAGAGTATGTTTCAGAGAGATAAAGTAGTTATTATTATTATTAATATTTATTAAATTGAACGTTTTAAAGAGGTTGTAACTAGAATACATTGCATATTGTCATCGTGCCGATGTTGATACTCTTTGGTAGTCGTAAGTTGATCCATGTATCTAATAGGTCTATGGTATCCTAGTATTATTGTATAATGTTTTTAATTTTTGTATAGTTCCGTGAAAAACACTTACCAATGTATGATATATAAAATGAATTTTAATAAGTTTTACAAGCCCACGAGGTGACATAATTGTATAGCTATGTACGATGTAAAAATAACGAGGATTATTATGAAGTACAATGATCGTGAAGGTTGGTTTGGCGACGCGTTCTTTTCGTTTGGCGTTTGTTGGCGAATGGTTTCACAAGGTTTTACATGTGTTCCTATTCCGCAAAATTCCGTTATTTCTCGACATAAACATATTAATCATTATTAGTTTCATACTTTGAATTATTCATGTAAAATATAGAAAAACAATCTACTTATCATAATTCGGTTAAATTATCTACTTACATATGTATATTTATCATGATCGGATTTTTATTACATTATGATCTTTTGATAACTTCTAAAAATTACCTTATAATTATGATTTTTTAAAGTTTGATATCGTAATTTGTCCTAAAATTATTAATTATTTTTAAATTGTATTCTGTCTATTAAGATTCAGAGAAGGTTGTACGAGACTATAGTGAAAACTTACCACATACTTCATGAGAGGATGTATGATTGTATTGTATCGATGAATACATCAAATTGCTCATTCACCTACGTTTATGTATGAGAAGGATGAACAAAATGACTAAATCTCTATTACGTGATAGTAAAGCCAAATATATCGTCTACTCGTATTTCGATGATGGTGAATTATTACACCAAAAGAACAGCTTTTTGTTCACGATCTACGCGTAAGAGAGTATCCAAGTTTTTGTACAGAACTAGTGAAAATTTCAGTGGTAATGATTGTGCTTGTCGAATGTATGGATTATGTCGCATTTTTGCGTTAATATAATATGTCTGCAAGTTAGCGTGGCGTTTTTTTCAAAATACAAAAATGTTAAAAATGTTTTGAAGAACGAACATGAATGAGCCTTTAAGTAAGATTTGTATCAAATAGTTAATATTACCTTCAGTTTGTAAGTTTCTCGTTGGTTTGTACAGCTGATGACGATTCTATCGAGTCCGTTACGCACAGTAAAGATAATCTAGTTAATATTCCGTTTTTAATATTTTTACGTATAGATTATTGATGAAATAAAATGTAAAATAATGGTTTGTAACGGTCGAATATGGCAAGTGAAGGGAGGTTGCACGGTATACAAGTTCCCACTCAATGGGGAAGCTAAACTTTTATTTTCCCATGTACTTTAATCGACCATTGTTTTAAATATTGCATTTACATCAAAATAATTAAATGCAGTGTCCAGAATGCCAAGCTCGTCTAGGACTATTTCTATATAAGTTAAAAACAACAATTAATCACAAATAAACTAATTTAGAGAACAGGACACAGAAATCTCAAATAGATCAAAAATATTATTTTCCAATATATATAATTATAAGTACGGACTGAAGTTACTCTCCCATTGATAGGATCCTGTGAAACGATCCGATGTTCTATGGAACACACAGAAGCATATGGATACAGCACAGTTAAAGTAAAATGAAATAAGCAGAGTAGGTATTATAAATGAAAAAGTGCAGGTATATTTTAAACTGGTAGTCATATAGTCCTGTACAGCAAAACGCACTTGTTGCCTCGAGTCGCACACTTCACAACTGCCGTACAACGGGAGCGAGTAATGTCAGTCGATTTTGCTGCAATTAAAAAACTTCCAGTAAAATCCTCCGCATATTAGTAAGTACTAGTGACAAGAGGCTGCATTCCTACGCTGGCAACGCGCTCCGGAGCTCTATCCACCGAAAATTCCTAAGAATTTCAATTCCAAACAACTTATGACATTTTGCAGAAACTTTCACAAGAATCAGAACAAGAATGTAAATCGGCTGCCACTCCTTCATCCCGTTTATATTAAAATATACTCGAATATATTATTGAAATATACCTAACATTAGATAATATTATGTAAGCGATAAAGATTTTTTAAAATTTCGTTTTTATAGGCGGATCCGTTCGGTCACTTTTTTTAAATAATTGTTAACATAACCACACCTAGCCGAGGCGAGGTAAATACGTACGTAAAATATTGAATGTTAGATAATCATAAACAGTACAGTGTATAGGTGATAGGGCGACGTTTCCTTTTACTCGTAATGTGCCAAATCTATTTACTTTTAAACATTTTGGTTCTGTATTTTGTGAACGAATCGAAATAGTAGCCGTTCGTGGAATACAAGCCAAATTGGTAGTTTTCCAAGTGCCAATTTATGCCAAAACCTCTAAAAACATCTGGCACTGATTTTATTTAGTGTAATTTTACCGTTGAACTTTGCTTTGAATTCGCTGGTAAAATAATGTTTCGGCACATCGCTTACGGCCAGAGAGTTCAAACGTAGAGTCTCACTATCTATACCTATTGAATTTGAATTCAAATCATCTACCTTCTCAGTACTAAATACATGGAATCCGAGACTTATTTTTGTATTCGGACCTTCTCAAACGACTGAGGCAGTACCGGTTTTTGTTTAGTTAAACTAACGTACCCGACAAACTTCACTGCCACTAATTTAAAAATAAAATATTGGAAATGATTTTTGTGTTTTATTTTTATCAGTACTTATCTAGCTTTTAAAAAACGTGCATTTCAGTCATGAATTGTAGGGCCTCCTGATGATAAAACCTATCATCCTTTATGATATACAAATTGATAGTAGAAAACCACATTAAATCAGGTAAGCCCTTTGGCGAGCCCTTTACACTCGTAATCCAGAATCACGATATACAGAGTGATTCAAGCATCAAATTCCAAATGAAACAAGGCGATGGGTAATCCCGCGGCTGACCCAAATCACCCCATGCATGTTCTACGATTTTTATAATTCAAAGTCTATTGCGTATCCTGATTTCGATCATTTTCTAAGGGAAATTGTTTACATAGAACTACGATTTGTGGGGAAGCCGTTGAAAAACTTGATTACATTTTTATATTATCCGTTATCAAGCAATCAGACACAGGGAATCCTAGTGTGGGGGAAGGTAGTCAGAGGCACGTCCAAATATTATATTTGGCATGTGCTCGCGCTTTGCAAGTACATATAGTGGATGAAATTTATAAATATTATATAAATAATAAAAAAAAGCCTTTTTCCCTACCAATAACATTGTACAGAGTTAGAAAATCATAAGGTCCTAGTCCAGCTTTTTTTCAATACATCTGGTAAAAGTATATAAAATATTTAAAAACTACCCCTGAAACGCGTGGTTTGTTAAAATTTGTATGGGGTATTTTAAACATGTGGTCCAACTTGCTTGAAACTTGGTTTTAATTCTTTAAATACAACATGATATCGCTTTATTTATCATATCAAGCACTTAAATTAAAAAACTGAACAAGTGCAAGTTTAACTCGCGTGCAGAGGGTTCCGTACGATGGATATATTATATCCATCGATTACCATGTTTACGTATATGTGAATATATTAATTGTGTATAATAATGTATACCAAAAAAACTTAACAGTGTAGTTAAAATGTAATGAAGGTAAGGTAGTTAGGTAATACGGCGCTATAGATAACACGGGCAGTGCGATGCAAGTCGCGGGCGGAAAGCTAATTATATTGTAATATATATTTTTTGGTGTTTTCTATGTATTATATTATTATATATGTATTAAAAACAAAAAAGTATATAAGTAATATACTATATAGTCATGTAGTTCCCATAATACAAGCTCTGCTTAGTTTGGTATAAACAAAAAAAACTCTTACGGCAAACGCATATACAGGCTCCTTATTACGCCGCGGGTAAATAGAGGCACACAATGGTTTTAAACTTGTACAGTTCAAATGTTTTTTTCTCTCTTAAATTTGAAATAACACTTATCAGAAAGAGCTAAAGCAGTGTTTAGTTTATCAACTAAGAAATAATCTTTAAAAAAAATCCTAATTATTTAATTTAGTCTTTCTTATAAACTTGTGTCAAATATAATGTTTGAACTTGCCTCTAACTAACCCTTGGTATCAAAGATCTACTCACTGAGTATGTATCTAAGTATGAATACATTAGTGTTTGTTTGCAGTTTATGATCACTGCCACACCACTCCATGAGGTAAGTTAAGACGAACGATCGACTATAAATAGAAAAGGTGTACCCAAGTAAGAACCAGCGTCAAAGGAAACCGTACAAAAATCCATTTGAGAGTGGCAATCTCGGACGATTGGCAGATTCAATCGGCTGCAGTATGCGGGTGGGGCGCGCAAACACCCCACCGGCCCCCACCCGGGAGGGTGATAAAACTGATGTTCAGTGGAACCCCAATTTCGACACCTTTTCCAGGTGAAAAGTGCCTGCACTCTTTTAGTTCCTGGGAATGTAATATCGCCGATTCAGCTACGAGCATTAAGTATCTCTTTACGATTTAGTTTAGCCAAAGATTTTATTATGAAGTATCCAAGAGCAACTTGTGGCAGGTAGGTAAAGCCTAACACCGTCCCATTCTATTGCATAGTTATCTCTTTCCTACGGTTGTGTTGTAAGAAATCGGTATCATTATGCATTTCTTTTATTTTTTTGTTGATTAAGTGATGTTTTTGTATGTTATACTGTAATATACTCTTATGTTCAGTAAAGATTTTATCTATCTATATACGAATACTGAGTATATATGTAGTGGTAGGACATCATTTTAAATACCAACAACTACCACTGTTTCGATGCTAATTTAGAAGCTCTTCATCATGAGTACCGCCGACGGCACACCGTGATACTCGTAGCAGGAATTGTAGCTCGTAGCTAAAACGTAGCTCTTCGTAGCACGTATCACACATTGTAGCCGAACCGTAGCACGAGTACTTTAACCCTGTACTTTGTACTACTTTGTACTAGTACTTTGTAGAGTAGACCCCTACTCTACAAACCGATAAACGATATATCGCTTCAATTATCGTGCTAAACCTACTCTACGTTACATCGTTTCGACTATCATTTGAACGAAGAAACGACCGACATTACTTTTGACAATCGATGTCGTATCCCTACTCCGGCATCACTAAAAACGATACGATAATTTGAATTTGACAACGAAACAAATGTCAACCGACGAACTTATCAACGATGCCCTTGATGCTATCGTGCGCATTATCGTTTCGGGTTATATTGTTGTGTTTTCTGATAATATCATCTCCATTTCGTTTACCGGACTCCAAATCTTTTATACCTTCGAGTCCTGCTGCCTACTGGACTCTCTGCATTCTTTTCATTCGACCTCGGCCTGCTGCACTACGGACTCTTGATTTGCCTCTTGTTTTGGAATAATGGCGAGATTTATGCTTGCCATGGAAGCCATCCACGAGGAAAAGGCTTTACAAAAACAACATTTTAAAGTGACGAGGGACCAGTTAGATTCGAACAAAATTCATGACTATAATTTCATCGGGAATTATAAACATAGTAAAAGTTTGTTTGAAGGTAAACTTGTATATATTTTTTTTAACATCATGATTTTTTTTAATAATAAAAAATAAAATTGTTGTTAAAATAGTGCTTTAAACTTTAATGCTGTGTGTACTTTTATCTTTTTAATAAACAAATTTGAATATTCACCCCGACGAATTTTTGCTTCAACTTCAACTTCTTAATTATGTCTTCTGTGGCTAGTTGTCACAAGAATTTTACTTGTAAAGTTTTCAAATCACAGGCGGGTTTGTTGATTTGACATTTGACGTTGTCACTTCATTTACTTTCATAGAAAATTGTTATCATTTTGCCTAAAAAGTGACATAAACAGTCAAGCAAAAAGATTTAGGCTAAATGTCTATTATCCAAGCCTTTAGATTTTCCTATCATTCGTTCCGAAGATTCGATACATATTGTCTATGCTTTCGACAGACGACAAAGATTGAGAACATTTTTGAGAGTAGGGTACGGCCGAATAATTCGGAGCACTGTCGTATCGTAACGATAATGTCGATATCGTTTTACGGAGTAGACCCCCTGATGTTGGCTCACATGCATGTCTCACTTCTGCAACACTAATATTTACAACGTAGCACTCGTTTCTTCTCATCGCAAGAATACGCGTAGCGCTTACGTAGCTCTATGCTGAGGGTCTACTCTACAAACCGATAAACAATATATCGCTTCAATTATCGTGCTAAACCTACTCTACGTTACATCGTTTCGACTATCATTTGAACGAAGAAACGACCGACATTACTTTTGACAATCGATGTCGTAACCCTACTCCGGCATTACTAAAAACGATACGATAATTTGAATTTGACAACGAAACAAATGTCAATTGACGAACTTTTCAACGATGCCCTTGATGCTATCGTGCGCGTTATCGTTTCGGGTTATATTGTTGTGTTTTCTGATGAAATCATCTCCATTTCGTTTACCGGACTCCAAATCTTTTATACCTTCGAGTCCTGCTGCCTACTGGACTCTCTGCATTCTTTTCATTCGACCTCGGCCTGCTGCACTACGGACTCTTGATTTGCCTCTTGTTTTGGAATAATGGCGAGATATATGCTTGCCATGGAAGCCATGCGCGAGGAAAAGGCTTTACAAAAACGACATTTTAAAGTGACTAGGGATCAGTTGGATCTGAACAAAATTCCCGACTATAATTTCATCGGAAATTATAAACTTAGTAAAAGTTTGTTTGAAGGTAAACTTGTATTATTTTTTTTAACTTGTGTTTTATTTCTTTTTTAATATTAAAAAAAATGTTTTTAAAATAGTGCTTTAAACTTTAATGCTGTGTGTACTAGTATTTTTTTAATAAACGAATTTGAATATTCACCCCGACGAATTTTTGCTTCAACTTCAACTTCTTAATTATGGCTTCTGTGGCTAGATATCACAAGAATTTTTGCTTGTAAAATTTCAAATAACAGGCGGGTTTGTTGATCTGACGTTGTCACTTCTTTTACTTTCATATATAATTGATAACACCACGCTATGGAATCTTCATTAAAAAAAAAATAACGCTAAGATTTTGACAGCTTGATACACTAGACCCGTCGGCGATAGAGAGGGCATTTCATCCATCTTTGTCGTTGACGGCCGAGCGCGGCCGGCCGGGCCGAGCATGGACGAACGATTCCGTACTGTTCTGACCACAGATTATAATATTTTAGATCTGATGTAAAATTTCAGAAATATTTAGCACAACTTACAAAAACATATGTAATGTACCTACTTACTTTGTTTGTTGTTTGTTTTTAGGAATACAATTTAGATTTCATTGTAAATATATATCTTTTTGTGAATAAGTGTGTTTACTGTGATTTAGTTGATATCTACATGCATCCATGGCGAACAAGTGTTGCGTTCCGGGCTGTACCAGCTCTATGAATCTTCACGCTTTTCCAAGAAGCGAGAAAAGATTTCAGACATGTTTAAAAGCCGTAAACGATCCTGGCTTATACAAGCTAAATAAGAATGTCATTGTATTACGACGAAGAATATGCCGAAAACATTTTGAAGCCAAGTACATGAGACAAAGACCGGCACATGGAAGCCGCTTTGTTCTGACTCTTGATACTTACCCTACATTATTTTCTCAAGAAGAAATTGAAAGAGGCATACAAAACCATTCCGGTTAGTCCCTCTCCGAAGTAAATTTTAATGTTATGTTTTGAAAGCGGTTTAGTGATGTCCCATACCTAATGTAAAAGATCGATAGTTCTTTATTATGATAATAATGTGGTTACCTACCTCGCCAAAGGGTGTCCACGTCCCCCGTCCACGTTCTTTTTAACGGAAAAATTAAAATATGTTTCTTCCAGGGAGTAATATTAATTTTGAAATAAAAATCTAAATAAATGAAAGTGTTTTATTATAATTGAAATCATAAAATATGAAAGAAAAATCTGCTAGAAATTTTATCGATCATAAGTAAATAATATACATAATTATACTCTTTGCCGACTAAATTCATAATTTGATAATATTTCAAAATTATGAATTTGGACGGCAAATGTGCTTTCTAGAAAATATCATCATTTATCGATATTTCAAAAAATAAGCCTAAGTACATCCCTACAATAGGTATTGCCATGTGTGTAACTTCTTTGTCGAGTCGATCGTAAAACTCCCTAGATTTTTCTCTACTTGCAACACACTAGGAAAATGGCGACTTCTAGTGTATCGCTCCCCGTCCCCCGTGCCCCTGTCATAGCGTTATACCCCTCGCCTGTCGAGTTTCCAGTCTGTACCCTGGTACATATATTAGTCTGTGGATAACACTTTACCTAAAAAAGTGACATAAACAGTCAAGCAAAAGGATTTAGGCTAAAAGTCTATTATCCAAGCCTTTAGATTTTCCTATCATTCGTTCCGAAGATTCGATACATATTGTCTATGCTTTCGACAGACAAAGATTGCGGGTACGGCCGAATAATTCGGAGCACTGTCGTATCGTAACGATAATGTCGATATCGTTTTACGGAGTAGAGGCTGTGACTCATGTTTCGTAACGCGTAGCATGTAGATAACGCGTAGCACTCCCGTAGCCCTTCGTGAGTCAATAGTAGTTAATGAATCGATACTCATTTCATACTACAAAGCAAGTTCACGCGTAGAATTTTCGTAGACCTACAGTAGCAAATATCCGTATCATTTTAGTAGCGCCAAAATATTAAAAAAAAAACGAAATCTTTAGGTAATTAGTAAACGTGGCTCAAATCACAAGGTACAATGGCCACGGCCGATTGTAACAGACAAGAACACATACAAAAAACCTTTTATGGCTAACGCATATACAATTTCTTCACGTAGCAACTAGAAAATATTAAAAAACATGGGAAAAGTTACAGATAAATATTTAATGCTCACCAAAATTTTATTTTGATATCATTCCTAAACAATCGTATTTACACTTTTAACTTGTAAACTTCCACACTTTATGAGCTTTCACATCGTACAGGTATGGTATAGGCACGTGCCTATAACCAAAAGAACCTGAGGTACTTTCCCATAGGATTTGAAGAGAGAATGTCCGACAATGTGTGTGATAGTGTGACCTAGGCGTGACTACAGGACTGCATGCGCACGAGAGCTCGTTTCTCCGCCATGGTCATCTTGTCGAGCACGTCCTGCATTTCGGGCCACGGCTCGTACCGCTGGTTGATGATCAGCATCTTATGGATGGTCGGGTGGCGCAGGTTCATTGTCCGGGAGATGTTGGCGCGACTGTGCGTTGTAAATACGATGTCTACCTGGATGAGGGAAAACGAGCGGACCGGGTGAAACGTCGTAAGTAGAGCAAACTTTTTATGGGGTGGTGGGTAAAATCAACAGCCTGTAGTAGTCCACTGCTGGACATAGCCAAAGTCCAGTCAAAGTCGAAATTCATTTATTTATTAAAGCCACTGAAAAGTCAATGTTATCTAACATTGACCTAGCCTGTTCCTCAGCGATTAAGCCAGAAAATAAAGGTAAGAATCAAGGCTGGTTATTCTTTTAATGATAATTTTACAAAACAATAGTTACAATTTTTTTCGAGTTGGGGCAACTTCAATTCCAAGATTTTTTATCCTCTCCCAAAGATGAAGTACCATGATGACTTTGGGCCACACACACTTCCATTCACCGACTTTCAGCTTATTTAATATTTCACCATTCTACCGAGTGGGGGCCTTCCTAAACCTCGTATATCTGTGACCTCGTCTTCCGGCTCAACAATTCTACTTTCTACTAATATTACAAATGCAAAAGTTTATTTTTTTGGATGTTTCTTGCTCATAACCTTCGTAACGCCTTTGCGTTACAGAAGAAATTTGGATTAGGTATAATTAGTGACTAGAATAACAAATAGGCTACTTTATTTGGGTACCATACGGGTGAAGCTGTAGGCAGAGGCTAGTATCATAAAAACGGAAGCAAATAAGGGGATAAAAAATAAAATTGCAATCAGGAATAAAAACAAGTCACATTGCTCCGTTAGTTAATCAATGAATCCAGTTTGAAGCCAGTCTGGCTTGGCGAATTACACACTCGTTGAGTTTTCATTTCTGGAATGGTTGCTACAATGTTTTTTTCGACAATTTCCAACAGGAAATAAAAATAGGTGTTTGTTGAAATAAAAAAACCAGGATTTTAACTCTATTTGCTTACCCACGGTTTAAGACGTTCATGAATTCCCATTAAGACATAGTTTCTTATGTGAGAACATAGATATCATAAACATTTTTAAATGAGTTCGTTCTAGTAGGCCAAATACCAAAACGCTCCTAGATTTAAGTAGAGTTGGAGGGAGAGAGCGCTATTTGTATTAATCGTAAATCGTAATTTTCGTAGGTATTAATAGACATAGGTACCTTATTCCTGCACGCCCACGCTATAGCGATAAACAAAATACTGAAGCTTATGGCAGTGGTGACGAAGACAGGTATGAGCTCCCAGTAGACCGACATGGCGTACCCTGGTCTCAGTTTGTCCGGTAATGCCATGTCGTACTGTGATGGAGGAATGCCCCACATGGCGCGAAATCCAATTTTCTGCGGGGCCCTGATAGTGAGTAACTTTACCGCGTGAGAACGACATGGCTGTAGTAGTTTTGAAAGCATTTTAGAGTATAAATTGATCAAAATAATAATTTTGTAAAACTAACTGATAACTTGACAAAGTAAATGTCATGAGATGACGTGGAAATCAGTGAAAAATATAAAATTATTTCTTTATTTGCTTTTCAAAAAGTTTATGGCTGGTATATAAAAAGTTTTTCTATGGCCTAAGTAGGTATTTGAACAGTGGACTGAAACGTAGCAAATTCTCTTTACAGTTTACTTTATTTTTAATTTATGAAAAAATGCTGCCAGAAATGTTGGATAAAATTCAAAAGTCAAACGTATTTTTATTTACATAAAATAAAATTAACAATAAGCGTAATTTAATATTTTGGATTATTTCATTGATCTGTGTATGCTAATTATGGAAATTTATTATAATAATGAACCACATACGGTATTCTAAATTCACGAGTAGAAGAAAAGGTAAAGTTCAATTTTTAATTTACAACTACACATTCCACAACCATGTTTTTGCTTTCATTCGTCTATATTTGATTACATGTAGGCGTCGCCAGGTGAGGGTCAGTGATGACCTTGAGGACACCGCGTCGCCGCATCTCACCACGAACTAGAAAAAGATATCGGGCCATCAAAGACTTTTTTAAAAGAGCTATAGGTAAGACTAGTCTCCTGTGACCGTTGATAACCAATTCAGTAACATCATTAGATGTCTGTGTAAATATTTTTCAGGCAGCTCATCACAACCTGATATCGAAATAAATTCTAACATAGCAGTCAACGTCACAGACCTCAATTGCAAAATTGTAGGCTTAGAACAACAGCTAAGTGAAGTCAGCAGAACTTGCCGCGAATTCATATACCTAGACGGTTCAAGAGAATCACAAAACCTTTTCCCCGCTGCACTAAAAGATGACATACGAAAAGACGACTCATTTGAGAGAGAGCCGCACGGAGTAGAAACTAAGATTTTATACAAAACATCAGAAAGCCATTACAGAAAATCTGAAGGAAGTGAATACACGCCCAAACATAGCATAGAAATTGATGATGATAACCAAAACAATTCAATGAATGATTATAATACAACAACAAAAATTAAGAAAAAAAAGAGTAAAGTGGACACAAGAGTCAAAGATTTCGATATGAATCAAAATTTTAGAAAGCCTAAAACGAAGGCAGTGTATGAAAATATAGTATCATCTTATTCTACTAGCAATTTTCATTCGTTAACTGAGCTAAGTGCAGTTCATCATCCTAACCCAGGTTATTCTGGCGATCATGCTGACAGGAGAAGTCACCAAAGAGAACATAACGTCCATAGTCACCAAAGAGATGAAATTCACAACGAATTACTAAAAAGAGTTGTACCCAAAAACCATGAGCAACACTGGGAAGAAAGAGCGGCCAAACCTTCAAAAAATAGGAAATACAAACATGGTGCAAATAAACTGGATCAAGATTTCATAGCGGATATAATCCAAAGACAGTATAAACCTGTTAAAATGTTCGGTAAGAGAGAGTCTGATTTGAGCCAGTTCTCTGAGCCAATGTGCCGCGACCGCGAGTTTACACTTAACGAAAATATACAAGAAGACGCGGAACTGTGTTCCTGTTGCTATGGAGGTCGTCATAGTCCAAAACACAACAGTAATGCAAAAAGTGTTTGCGACGCTCGACTCTACAGTTCAAAAAGAAACCCCCGATCTAAATATCGTAGAGTACATGCGGATGCGTACAACGACTCTGAACAATACGATTTAATACCAGTCAAGGAGGAATCCAGTCCTAAAACGAGAAGGAAATTTTCCCAAGACAATATGGCGAACTATCATGTTTACAGAGAAGTACCTCCATCACCGAAGACGCACAGACCTCGTCTTAATTTGAAAGCACAATGTTATACAGAATCTGATGATCATATGGATTTTGTTCGAAATGGCAAGAGAAGAGTTTCTCCAAAAAGGTATCATAAATACCAAGAGCCTATAGAAACTTTAGACAGTGATTATTCGTCACAACTACATCATACAAGGGAAAAAAAACAACAAACGCTACATAGCAAGCAGGATCAGGTACATCAGGAAATGGGCACAATGAGTAGCTTACAATATCCACAACATTTTGATATAAACCCCAATAATACTACAGTTGATACTGCATTTAATAAGACTCAAGAAACATCAACGGAGAAAACAGATAGAGCGCTTTGCGAAATCAAAGACATTTTACAAACGTTTTTGCAGGAAATAAAGAAAGAAGCTTCATCAAGTGGAAAATCAGATGTTAGTACCAAAATAACAGAAAACTGTGTGAGCAATCTCAATCCACAAGTAAATGCGAGTGTGATGCCAAATAGTGGTCACAGTTTCAACAACTGCAACGCGCCACAGTGTAGTTCTGCTCCTACGTCGTATATGCCACCGTATGCTAATGCATGCTGCTATCCAGTGC
The DNA here is from genome assembly GCA_958496245.1 of Perizoma flavofasciatum. Lineage (NCBI taxonomy): Eukaryota > Metazoa > Arthropoda > Insecta > Lepidoptera > Geometridae > Perizoma > Perizoma flavofasciatum. The sequence goes on along the minus strand of OY292425.1, from coordinate 691,942 downwards.
TACCCATGTATCCAATGAATTGTATGCAAAACAGCTATGTTATGCCCAGTCAAAGTTTCACTTGTGGCTGTGCAAACAAAACAGAAGAACTCAAAGATAATAAAAGTAAACCCAACAACAACACGGGCAATGAAACTTTTGCGAGCGAAACTGACGAACTTATAAAGGAGATCTACAAGTTCGTTGCTCAGAGTCCCACGTTTTCTAGAAAACATGACGATACTCGTATCACTGAAAATCCAGCAAGAAATATCTTTGATAACAGAGTCTTGACCTCCAGAAGTGCGGGTGGGAGTACTCACGTTTCAAAACACGATGCCAAGGTCGGAACTCCTAAAATGAAATGTTACTCAAAGAGCTGCGAAGCGATAGGTTCGAGAATGATATCTGACACGTATTACAGTGGCACAACTGGTACTTATTCTGATACTATTCTAGAAAACCTTAGCCTTGAAGCAACTGCTGAAACATCTTCGGAGACTGAACCTAGCACTGAACGATCAGAGAAAAATAAGGTATGTATGAACTATGATCGAACAAAACGTTTATATTTATTTTGCTGAAAATTAAATTTATTCTTTTTTTAAGGCAAAGAATACCAAACTCGGTAAAGTACTGCAATCTTTCGGGCTTTTCAAAAAGAAGAAGAAAGACGTAATAGAAGAGGTCAGTGAGAGTGAGAGCACTATTGATGTCGTGATCAAGAAAAAACCTCCTTTCCGACAAGAGATCACAAACTATACGATGCACGGACAGGAGTACTACAGACCTCCGCCGGTTCCTGAAGACTATCGGTATCACTGCTCTCAAGATTATCGACCTCCTTACAACCCAGCAATGCATAACTACCCACCACCCCCAACAAACGACCCATACCACGACCCTAGAATGCACCAGCCTCATGAACAGCCGCCACCAAACTACCACCCAGGACATCCGTCAGCACCACCATACACCTATGAAAGTTACAACCAAATGCAACCACAAGTACCATTATGCCTAAAAGAGATAGAAGTAAAAAGCATGGGGACTCAAAGCGAACGGAAGATGTCGTTCTTTAGAAAGATTAAGCAGAAGGTGCAACCCCCAGTTGAACAAATTAGAAACGATGGCGCAAGGGCCTTCGCAACGCAAACCACGGAGAACAAACCTGGTTTTTGGAAGACTTGGCAAGCGAAGGCGATGGAGGGTAAGAAAGACTCAATGGCATACTCTTACAAGGAACAGCAGAAACTTGCGGCAGGTGATGTGAAGATGAGAAACGCGATGCTTAAAAAGATGTTTAATAAGCGGAATCCGTTCTCTCCACGGAACCTTATCGTGAGGACTTTGATGGGCAGGGATAAGTCCAGCTTCGGCGACCCACCGGCAATGTACCGACCACGAATGTTCATTTAGAAGTCTGTGATGTGTTTTGTAAGAAAAGTAAATTGTGTTGTTAGTGCGATGTCTTTAATAAGATTGAATTTAAAATGTTTTCATGGATTTGATTCTTAGGATGGCCACATTATTCAAGAGTAGCAACGATCCTATAGACGAATTTTGGCTAGCTATAATGAAGCCGTAAAAAAGTGACGAAATTATTGAGTTCATTGTCTAAAATATTTTATAAAGTGTGCCATCAGCAAAATCAATAGGTACCGAAGTCCACTTGCACGTAGAGGAAATAACGACTATGTTTTGTAGTGCTTTCTTTATTTACTTAGAACCCGTTCAAATTGACGCGGTGGTGCGGCGGTGGCTATCAGGTACGTTGACGCGAACATAGACAACCACTTCGCAAACTTTTCCCTTTGATTGCCACCGCCATAGAGAAACTTACCACGTTATCCTTAATACCTTTTTTTTGAAAATTTTGTTCGATTCGAAGCTGTGGCGTGGCTGCGAGGTTTTAAACAAAGAATTGGTTAGTTCTGTATGATTAGTTTCTCTATAGTACAGCGCTGCAGTTTATTGCAGCATTAAGCTGAGCATGGACCTTTTTTGGCAGTACCATACATAGCCTCTTTCAACTCTCAATAAAATATATTTTACATGTAGGCATGCATTGTAGAATGCCATACCCGGCTGCGGTGCTAGGCTCACAGGAAGATGAAAGTTGAATATCAATAGACAATCTTTTTAAAACACATTTTGATAATGAAAACTCATTCCGATTTTCAAATGTCAGCCGTCAACAACAGTCAGTCATGAATCCAAATGCTGCTAAAATAATTATTTTAATTCTTGCATACTTTTATTACATTTCATAAGTTGTTTTAAAACCGCACCACTTTGGATCACACATAATGAAATTATTCGTTTTCAATAGAAGTAACATAGTTACTTCATAGCCAGGGTCAAATGTTAACAAAACTCAAGACGTCCATGAATGCCCCCTGCTGTACGAGTGTCATATTCACTAGAAGACAGGCCTGCTTCTACTGGCATTACAAACATAATTATTAGTAGTTTAGTACCAAAGAGAATGCTCGGTAAATATATTCTCCTAAATCCTATGGTACGATAGAGGCTTACTGCCGAGATGACTAAAGACTGCAAGCAGCGGTTTAAAGGCGTGGAGAACTTCTTGCGAAGGGTAGCCTTCAATTTGGGTATGTTTTGCAACACAACAATAGTTTAGAAAAAAAGAAAATAGTTAATTTGTCATACAGTTTACAAAAAGATACTATCTATACGTACGTATCTGCGTACTAATTGTGGGTAAAACTGGAACAGTCTTAACATTTACCAAATGTTTTAGGTAATACGCCCTCTCAGACAGAAGTGAAGATTATATCGTGTATACCGATAGATGTAACTGATCTACAGCAAAAGATAGCACTACTAGAGAAGCAGCTGGAATCGACTTCGCACAAGCATACAACGTCTGTAGTACACACAGCAATCTGCAATATCCCTTGTCCCAAACATTCCAGTGTTGCGGTCGCATGTTCCAAACATTCTGATGTGGCGGTCTCCTGCAAGGGGATAAGCTGCCAATCCAGCGGCTCACACAACAAGAATTGCTCAATTAAGCCGAAGTCAATTATTTCATTCAAATGCCCCACTGCACCCAGCCACGCACAGGAGTGCCGATACCTCTCCACAGACATCTCTGAAATGACCAACACGGGGAAGCGCAAGTCGATGGAATGTCGAAAAAATTTCTTCATTAAAAGAAAGAAGATTCCTAAGAAGAAACTCAAAACACAACTGGTTTACTACGCGCATAACGAGAATAAGACTCCTTTCAACAACTACGGCTTAGCTGATGACGGGACTTCTAAGAACAGAGGAAAGGAAGAAAGCAATACCTTTGATAAATCGTATCTGACTGACATGGTCCGTAAGCAGTATCAGCCTGAGCCAGTCAACGAGGTTACAAACGCAAGTGAATTTTCAACACCAATCTGCAGAGACTTCATACTCACTCACAATGCTCAAAGGACTCAGCCTTACGAATCTGACATATGCTCTTGCTGCCACGGCCCGTTTCAGAACATTGATAACCACGTGAGCAAACATAACCATTTTGATATATTTTCGTCGCGCCCGGATATCAGAAATGCATATTACGATTCAAATCTCTATGACGTAGTTCCTGTTAAAGAAAATCCAGTAAAGGTGAAAAAAGTCGAAGCGTCTAAAAGAAAAGAACTCAAAAAACAACCGGATATAGAGTGCTGGCCAGAAAAAATACGTCCTAGATACAAAATCCCTCCGATGATCGTAAATTACCACACCATAGCGCCAATGCGACATCATAATACAAGAACAGTACCGGTGAAACCAAACAATAGAAAAGAAATAGTACTGAATAAAATGGCAAAACTAAACCCAATACTTAGTAATCATTTAGATCCACAAATCAATACACATGTTTCATGGACACGTAGTGTAGAATGTGGGGACATCTATGCGAAACGACTCAAGAAAACCAGCCAGAAGATTTACAAATTAACGCCTAAGAAAGTTACGAAACGCAATGATGCTGCTTGTTTGACTACTGCTATTGCCAACACTGAATGCCAAACTATGTCAGTGTCTAATGCAAATTCAGTTCAATTCAAGGAGGACAAAAAAGAGGAAGCTGTCGAAGCAGTATTACCCCAAGACAGTACAGAAGTAACTCTAAACCAAATAAAGAACATCCTTCAATCGGTCCTTGCTGAAGTCAAAACTACCAGTAAAATATGTAACATTCCGGAACAAGTTAAGAAAGACGCAGTCGTACAGAACGGACCATCACAAAGCAATATATACGGAGGATCATCTCTACTTCAGAGTTATACATATAGTCCCTACAACATGAATCCATACGGCGGCGCCTCGTGTTCTCGACAAACGCCAACAAATAACTTCTGCCCAAACTACCCTAACATGCCATCCGCCCCAGTAAAGTGTATGCACTATCCTCTTTTCGTGCAACCGGGCAGGAATATGTGTGCAAACTGCTACAGAAATAATCCTCATGTCAATAAATTGCCAAATATAAAACGCGCGGCCAGTGCAGCTACTAACACTGAACAACTCGGAGAAAGGAGTAAAGAAACTGAAAATCTTATAAAGGAGATTTATAAATCTATGGCTTTGAACATAGAAAGCACTAAAGACCCACCAGTGGCGGAGCATGGTGATATTAACAAAACTATTCGAATGTATACAAACACAGAAGAAAGAGAAACTAAGCACATTGCTGAGGCTATTTCCGAAATATTTAAAAATAAGATACCGATAGATACTTCAGTAACTCAACACACAGATACGCCACTTGAAAGTAAGATTGTATCAAATGAAACAGGCTTCAGTTCTCAACCAGAGAGGAACTATCAACAGTCAACCAGGAAAGAAAGTGTCGATTATTATAGCAATAATGCGAATTCTGAAACAATTGACAATGATGAAACAGAACAAGTTTCGCGAGAACTTGAATCAGACGAAGATAGTGATGATACTATAGTAAATGAAGAAGAATATAAATCAACTGACACCGAAACTGAAAGTGATGATGTAGTCATAGCAGTAGAGAACCCAAAACAGGTGCGAAAGTTAGTTTATTAGGTATACACCTACTACTTGGACTAGACAATACAATGAGCCTGAGCATTCTACCTCTTTCGATACGGACTCTGTTACTGCTTCTTCCATTGGAGTCTTCAAATCCAAACTTTACAAACATTTCATCTCTTTACAATGTCTATTTTCTATTTATCTACCTATACAAAAAGCGGCATTGAACTAATGAGAGAAATAGATCACTTATACATACTTGTTTTGTTGCAGAAAAAGCAGAAGAAAAGTCTATTCAGCAAAATGCTCAAAATCTTCAAGCCGAGAAGTCGAAATAAGAAAATAGACACCAAAGGCGGCAAAGAAGAGCAAGCTTCTGAAAGTGATTCGGACGACTACCAAACCGTATATAGTCATAAAGTTTCAACTCCTAAGCGTACGCAGCAAACTATCAAGAGCAAGGCACATTCTAAGGTATTTGTATCGAAGCAACAAAAACCAAGAAATCAAAGCCCAGTCAGGTTCCCTCGAAGGTCGCCCTACATGGAGCAGGAGTACAGGAGATATTTCGACGAGAAGCTGACATTTCATGACAAAAATCTTCCGAGATATTCATCGACTCGAGACACGACTCTTCGGAAAAGGCCAATTTACTACCAGAAAGTTGAAGCGAGAAGTGCTTTGACAGACCCCAGCACCCAGACAAGAGTTGGTTATGGGGTGAGGCAGAATTTATTTGCCAGAGATCAGCAGGTTGAATCAAGGATTGCTCCGGGAGACCCCCACACCCAGACTGGAGGTGGTTATGGAACAAGGCAAAACCAAGAAAGAGATGTGGGGCAAGATCCTAGAAACCAAAATTTAGTACGGGGTAAAAGTGATCCGCCTGCAAAAGTATTCAGTGCGCCTCCAAAAGCCATAGGTTGGTTGAAAAAGCATAAGCTAGGATTACACTGTGGTGAGCAATGGAAGAAACTCATCCTTGAGAGTTAGTTTGTGATCGTGTAGTGAAATGTTCTTGTACGGCAAATCTAATGTGTATGTTGAAAGTGAAATAAAAATAATTTGTCTTGACAACTATTTATTTTCAAACTTGAACTTAAAAATAGTGGAATGAGTTATTGGAAGTGTGTTTCATTCATCGAAACTCATGACTAGAAACAATTTTAATCTACTTAAACATTGTTAACATTTACAAACATGATAATATATTCAAACATACCACATTAGTGAATTTTAAAGCCGTTTAACATTCCTTTGTTTGCGGCCTTAAATCAACTTGTTGTACTGCCCGGATTTAAGGAATCGCAAATCGTCGATCACAAATCTGAAACAAGAAAAATGTGCCTGAATTATAAGATCTAAGTAGTTGTTCGTTAATATTTTATGTTTTTAAAACTAGATGGCGCTAAAAAATGTGACCAAAAGCTAGAACGCGCTATCGATGCGTTCTAGCTTGGACATAAGTAAACTTTTGAGTTTTAGTAAATTTGTCTACCTGAATACAGCAATATACACTCTATTGACTTGTATTATTTTTGAAGCAAGTAGCTAGCGAGATTGTTCAGTAGTTATGTACTAATGAATGAATGAATGAAAATACATTATTGTAATTTTATTCCAAAAACTATCGTGAACTTGACTATTCATATTGTAAAAACGGGAATTTTCACGTACTGCACTATCGGTGAAGGCACCGACTAAGTTTCGACTCATTCCGAGAGTCTTCATCAGGGTGAGTGGTCGCGTTTTCCTCCTTCCGCGACACATTTCAGTGCGATATATTTCAGTAGTGCACGGCGCGTTAGTGCACGGCGCGACGCGCCGTGCATTACGTGAGTATTTCAACTCTTTAGTGGTAAAAGCCTCCAGTTTATTTCACTCCGATCGGTCTCTTGCTATTGTAGACCATTCTTCTATGCTTATTCTAGGCAGGAGTAATAGAGCTAGAGTGCGATATACTTTTACTGATATACTTTTTCATAAATATACATAGAATAGAATAGAATAGAATAAACGTTTATTTGGCACAAACATAAAACATACAAAAAAAACAAAAACATAAACCGACATGTAGAAGTATTAAACTAAAACAAACACAATATTTTTTTTTTGTAATTCGGCTCATGTGTCTAAAGTCTGTTTGTACCAAAAAGGTGTTCAGCTCAGCATGTGTGGGATGAGTTTACAGCCAACGCTGATTTTCAGCTGTAACTAAAAAATGGAAAAGGTAACACAGCACCGACTAATATAGTAGTGTAAATAAAGCAGTTAAGTTTAATATTATACATATAAATACATATTATAATATAAATTTATCATGATAAAAAACTCATGATAAATAGTTGAAATACAAAGGTATATAGAAGTGGGTAAAGGTATATAGAAGCACTGATTTAAATAGACAGCCAGGCGGCTTGCCGCACTGCAGACCACAAGACAGCCAGTTGTCATCGTTCAGTAGTTTTCGCGTGAAAGAGTAACAAACATCCATCCTCACAAACCTTCACGTGCATAATATAAGTAGGATGATAAGTTACCTATAGAAGAGGAGCGGCAGCGGCGCCGTGGTGAGGTGCCAGAGCGCGTGCGCGTCCCAGGCGCCCCACAGCGGCGGGAAGTCGAGCAGCTCCAGCGCGAGCGCCGCGGAGGAAGCCAGCGTGAACCAGATCATGTTGAGCGCGTAGCGGCGTCCCGTGCAGTACTGGATGCACGACCAGCCCAGCCACAGACCTGTGCCCAATGCTCCTGCAAAATTTATAATACTTTTAGATAGTTTAGATAGTATGTAGTAGTAGTAGTGATAGTAGTAGTTTTTATATGTTTAGATAGTATTATCTAAACATATAAAATATCGCCTTAGGGACTGTACTTCTATGAGTGGTTAGGTTAGATTGTTTAAAGCCTGAATTCATACACCACGAATTTTGAATTTTTACACCACGCGCATGATCGAAACCTTCGCTCTTCCGAAACTCTACAGCTTCATACTCCTGTCCATAGTTTGCAATTTTATGGTAACTCCTTTACGGTGCAAGCTGTACGACTATGGAACGCCCTAACTTTTTCTATTAGATCATCAAAGTCACTTGCTATTTTTAAAGTTATGGTATACAACCATTTCCTTTCTATGTCTCAGAGCTGCTAGTAAATAGTTTTATATATTATTACATATTATTATCTCACATTATTATTATTTGTATGTATATTATATAGGATATGTATATATATTTGTAATTTATGTAGGTATATATATATATATGTTGTAGGTTTAGGTACTCGTACACCGCCGTCTTTTGATTCTATTTTATCCTGTCCATCCAAAGGTTGTCTGGAAGAGATCGCTTTTAGCGATAAGACCGCCCATTGTACCTTATATTATTGTGAATTCCTGTGTCTTTTTGTATTTTGCTTTGGTGTGCAATAAAGAGTTTATCTATCTATCTATCTATCTATCATAGTCGGGGGTTGAACAGTCCCAAAATCCATCAATCAGCATTTGCCTTATGGCTGGGTGCTTAAAGGTTAAATTCGCACTTGAATTTAACCTTTACTTAGCGCCTGAACATTCCCCTAGGGGAGCCCCTATTTGACTATGAATTTGGGCCTAAGCCATACCAATTATGGATTTTTTAGTGGCAGCTGTGACGTCAGCAGCTACATCAGTAGACGAGGCTGAAAAACAGCGTGGCTGAGTTCTCGACCTTTTTACTTACATAGACATACCTTCTCACTATACCTACTTATTATGTTGTACTTATGCTAGGTATGTGTGTAAGTGTAAGTAAATAATGCTCTTTTATTTTTATTTTATTTATTTATTTAAACAGCCCTCATCCACCCAATAATACGTAATAAGGACATTTATGCGATATAATAAATAAATAAATAATGCTGGTCAATTTTCACACAGCATCATCTAGCCCCAAACTAAGCAGAGCTTGTATTATGGGAACTACATGACTGATATGTACATCATGACTTATGTACTTTTTTTTTGTAAATGCATAATATTATACATAGGAAACACCCAGACCCGAAACAAACATTTGCTAATCATACAAACATTTGTCCCGCATTTCATTAACATTGACATATTTTGATACTCGCAAATAAATCAAAACCTATAGGGCACTTCACCTAGAATCATGAATTGATTTGGCGATTCGGCAAGATGCAATGTCCCACAGCACAAGTTAAGGAAAAAGTCCGAAAATCATGTTTTTTTTTGCGATTACAAACTTACACTTGCAGATGGAATTGACCGCGACATATATTGATGTGTGGGCGAACATTTTTTCAAGTCAAGTCTTTATTATTATTTATTTCAATTCTCAGGCTTATATGCCTGGGGCCTTTACAAGCATTAGTGGAGCCGAAGCTAACACTAAGAGGCCTTTTTGTACAATACAATATATAAAAAACGATTTTTCGTGGATGGTGAATGATGAAACTATTGGATTATTATTATTATTATTATATTCTTTATTGCAAAAAAAAAGAGTGTACAAAAGGTGGGTTTAATGCTAAAAGCATTTTCTACCTGCCAACCTCACAGGTTTACAAAAAGGGTTAGCGTGCTACCTTAAAAATCCGACTTCTTCAAAAGCGTCTTTCAATCCGACTTACGAGTATATTTACGTCACAGCAAAGGTGCTTTACAAGCTTGTACGACTCGCACTTGTCCGGTTTTTTTATTATATGCTTAAACCACTTACCGATCATAACATTGACTTTCATATTGTAGTTATAGTCAATCCGTTTCGTGTAGAGGTACTGAACGTGTGTGAAATAGTAGCACAAAGGAAGCAGAAGAAATAATGCTAATTTCCTTTGATGGTGAAATATCCTGGAAATTATTTAAACATCTTTATAAGAAACAGTACAAAAATCTTTATCTCAGTTCGTTGTTAGTGGTTAGTGTAACAATTATAGGCCCATTGCATTATTAAAGAGTTTCTCAAAAATATTTGAAAAGGTAATTTACCACCGTTTTATTTCGTTCTTTAACTTCAACAACACCCTAAGCAATAATCAATTTGGTTTTCAAAAAGGCAAAAACTTTTCAACAAACAAACAAACTTTTGATGGAATAAATAACAAAAACCCATGGATTGCCTTATTTTTAGACCTTTCTAAAGCTTTCGATTGTGTTGTTCACAGTACATTATTAAAAAAATTGGAACATGTAGGTATAAGGCATGTAGGAACAAGCATTAAAGTTGATAGAATCATATTTACTAAACAGGAGTCAAACTACGGTACTAGATGTTTACAATCGTCACACTAAAACAATAGAACAAGTTAAATCACAGTTAAACAAAATCATGTTAGGAGTTCCACAAGGTAGCATTCTTGGTCCATTGCTATTCTTAGTATACGTAAATGAGTTGCCAAATATTACAAAATCATCTAACAGTTATGTTCGCAGATGATGCTACTATTTTCATACCTAAAAATAATCGATCTTTAAAAGATTTTGAACTTGAAATAAATACGACTCTGGAAACAATAATTTGTTGGTTAGAACAAATTAATCTCAAGGTTAATATTGATAAAACTCTCTATATACAATTCAGGAATTACAAAACTATACCGCTTATGATTAATATCGAAAATAGAGGTTCTAAATTGTCAGAAGCAATCAACACAAAATTCTTGGGGGTTACCATCGATATACATCTTAACTGGAAAGCACATATATCTAAAGTAAATAATAAACTGTCTCAATATTGTTATGTTTTGTCTATCTTAGTTGGTATATCATCGAAAGCCATAGCTGTAAATGCTTATTATGGATATGTATATCCTCAGTTATGTTATGGTATAATATTTTGGGGAAACTCAGTTGATGTTGAGTCTTCTTTTTTAATACAAAAAAAATGTTTGAGAATTATTTACAATCTCCATAGCACTGACTCTCTCAGAAATGTTTTCAAATATAATTTCTTAACATTAACTGGTATCTACGTGTACGAAATATGTTTATTTGTAAAGAAACACCATAATTATTTTTTTGAAGTTAAATCTAGCCGTGCAAATTGTCAACGTCGAAAATATAAATACAACTTAGTAATACCCCAAGTCAATAACTCAATGTTTCATAAAAGTTCATTTTACACTGCAATTAGAATCTACAACGCATTACCTCTGATTATTAAATCTCTTAATGGTCTCCCATTTCAAAAGAGTTTAAAAAAATGGCTTCTATCAAATGTATTCTATAGCTTAGATGAGTATTTTGCGGAAATGACGACTTAACATGTTTTAAATTAGGTATATATAATTGTATATTAAACATTTAAAAGAGTAGGAATGATTTAGTTGGGTAGTTATTCCAACCTTAGTGTAACTTAACTTAAGACCAATATTGTATGTCCGAAACGGGCAAGCTGTTGAAACTAAAAAAGCAATACCACCTTTATACACAGTTGTTGCAATAAAGATTTACTTTACTTTACTTTACTTTACATAGTGACACCTGAATTTATCCAGAGGCTGTGGGTTCGAATTCCGTCGTGTACTAAAGGATTTAGCACAATGCGCATTCCATGTCCGTTATAGGCAGTATTCCTCGTTGCTTATTTTAAATTCGACTAGCCTCTGCCCACGGCTTCGCCTGCGTTGTACCCAGATAAAAAGCAGCCCATGTTTTCTAGGTCATGAACTATATCCGTTTCAAATATCATGCAAATCGGTTCAGCACTAACGGAGATTATTAGTATACACATAAAAACTTTCGAATATGTTATGTCAATAGGATAGGATGATTTCAGTGCCAAGAAGTCATCATAGCGTCCCTGCCCTCAAAGGTTTGCTGGATGAAAACTCTTGTCATTTCCATACAACTCAATCATTCCACAGGCGTTAACGCCAATAGAAAGTGGTATTTGTCTAGCCCTCTGGATGATGATAATGATGATGATGATGAAGATATAAGTATGTAATATTCACCTGACAATAGCAGACACAAACAAGCCCATGACCATAGAAAGTGCGCAGGCATAGTCCATGAACTCTGTCAGAGGCTTGTCTCGCGTGTGGAATATGGTTGACCACACCCATGCGTTCATGCACACCTGCAAACATTTACAAGTAACCAACATCTACCAACGCGGTACGGCCGCACTGCAGGCCACAAGACAGCCAGGCGGCTTGCCGGACTGCAGGCCACAAGACAGCCAGGCGGCTTGCCGCACTGCAGGCCACAAGACAGCCAGGCGGCTTGCCGCACTGCAGGCCACAAGGCAGCCAGGCGGCTTGCCGCACTGCAGGCCACAAGACAGCCAGGCGGCTTGCCGCACTGCAGGCCACAAGACAGCCAGGCGGCTTGCCGCACTGCAGGCCACAAGACAGCCAGGCGGCTTGCCGCACTGCAGGCCACAAGGCAGCCAGGCGGCTTGCCGCACTGCAGGCCACAAGGCAGCCAGGCGGCTTGGCGCACTGCAGACCACAAGACAGCCAGGCGGCTTGCCGCACTGCAGGCCACAAGACAGCCAGACGGCTTGGCGCACTGCAGACCACAAGACAGCCAGGCGGCTTGCCGCACTGCAGACCACAAGACAGCCAGGCGGCTTGCCGCACTGTAGGCTACAAGACAGCCAGGCGGCTTGCCGCACTGCAGGCAACAAGACAGCCAGGCGGCTTGCCGCACTGCAGCCTACAAGACAGCCAGGCGGCTTCACAGCTAAGCTTTTAGCCCTGGAATTCGTAGTCGGGGTAAATAGTTCCCCAAAAACCGTCAATAACACTTTTACATGCTCTTTTATTAAGAAAAAAACACGCTCACGACTTTATTCCCCATGATGGACATCTTCAGATACATACTAAGTAGGGGCTAGGGGGTAGTCAAAGGAACGTCCAAACATTATATCTGGCACATGCTCGCGTTTTGAAAGTAGTTAGTATTCCACGTGACAGATTGCAAGCTCAATATACACACAATTACCTATGAGGTCCGAATAGGGCATTACAATTTTTTAAAACAAAACCCTGAAATAGCCTGTACATAGTTGTACAGGCTATTTCAGGGTTGCATATTGAGACCATTATTGTTTCTAGTCTATGTTTAAATCCAGTTACTCACAAATGCAAACACATGCCAGAAGACCACTAGAGGAACAACATAGTTGTACGGGCTATTTCAGGGTTGCATGTTGAGACCATTATTGTTTCTAGTCTACGTTTAAATCCAGTTACTCACAAAAGCAAACACATGCCAGAAGATTACTAGAGGATTGCGCTTCATAGGAAACTCCTTGCGTATCTTCAGATACATGTACACGTTGGCTGCTAGATTAAGTAGAGACGTGAATGCAGCCGCGGGTTCTTGTATACCCAGGAATCGAATGAATGGCCACTGAAATTTTCAAAACATTAATTTGGTACTGGACGATATCTAGAATTCTGTTCTACAAAGAATAAGATAAGATAAGATAACATTAAGATAAGTTTTATTAGTCGTTTTGATGACTGCAGGTTCAAATTTTTTTGTCAAATATTTGTCTCGAGTCTGGGTGTTTTCTATGTATGATATGTATCAATTTACAAAAAAGTAGGTATATAAGAAGTGTCATGTATAATACAAGCTCTGCTTAGTTTGGGGCTAGATGATACTAGCACCTTAAGCATAGCTGCTTCTGGGTAGATAGGGATTACTGTTGAGCGTGTTGGTTTTTACTGCGAGGACAAGGACCGGTATATGCGTTTGCCGTAAAAGGTTTGTTTGTAATTTACCATTTATCTCTGAAACGGCTTATCAGATTCTAATGCGTTTTTCTGAAGGTTTAATCGCCACAAGTCAATGATGGAAATAGGCAAAAAAAACAAATTTTTTTTGCTATTCCTACCTATTAAGTATTTATACTTTAGAATCTTGTTTTATCAGAGAATCCTAACCTTTCCATAAAACTTAGGCATATGACCGGGAGCATATTGAGACACTGTCCCCCACATGCAATGATAGCTGCATTCATCCCGGCAGCTCCACTTGAGGACTTTACACCACAGATCCTGGGTCAATTTTGAATTGCTTTTGAATGCAACACCATCTACAAAAAAAACCTTTCATATAAGAAAAAACTCAATATTATTCTCTAAATTGTGTAACGTGATATCCGGCAAGGCATTATCATTTGTCAACTGCTAGCTCTGATTTGACTTGTGTCCCTTATACTTGAATCAAAATAGGGGCTATGCAGCATAGCAAGTATTTGTGGGGCAAATGGATAAAAAGCCGGTATTGGATTGGAACGCGGCCAGTCATACACTTATTTAGTTAATGGTAACTTATGCCCAAAAACAGTGTGACATGAAAATATAAGTGAAGAGATACAAATTGTTTAATTTCAAAACAGTGCCGCAATTCTTAGTAGAGTAGAAATAAGTTCTACCGAGGTTCAGTTTCAATTGATAGCAAATATCAAAGGTAGGACTTAACAGTTGTCAAGCGGGTCGTTTAACACCCATCAAAGCCAAAGTCCAAGTCAATAGGTTTATATTCATTGAAATTACAAGGAATGTACAATGTGTTAAAGGATGTGAATAAATGAAATGAAATGAAAAAAAAAACATGGATCATACAGGAACATCAACTCATAAACAATGTGTATTAATGTGAATTTAAACCAATTCCTTACATGTGACCTACTCCTACTAATATAATAAATGGGAGTGTTAATATTTGTCGCTAATAATCTCAGTCTGACTGATCTGGACTGAACCAGTTCGTGAAATTTGAGCAGGTAGAGATAGAAGGAGAAAATACTTTATTGCACACCAAATAATACTTCAACATAATAAGTACCTATCACAAACTTTGAGCTAACGGGTACCTTACCATGACCAAGAATAACATTTACTTTTTATCCCGGTAGTATGCTGGTGAACACATGGGCAAGGGCAAGTGTTAAATTAAATTAATTAATTAAAGACAATAATACAGGTCCATTAGTTACAATTATAATTATAATTATTTTTAATCTCAGGCTTATACCTGGAGCCTTTATAGGCATTAATGGAGCCGAAGCTAACACTAAGAGGCCTTTTTGTACAATACAATATATAAAAAACAGTTTTTTGTGGATGGTGAATGATGAAACTATTGGATATATTGGGTGATAATCTGGACTATTGCAGGAGTAAATGCTTAAGGAATGGTTGCTGGGCTATGTAGGATGAAACAGCACCTGCCAATTCTGACTCAAATTCAAATCAAATCATAGGCAGGTGATGACTTGCCATCCACTAAATGGGCCCCATAAGTGCTGCCAACAATAGGCAGCGTAGAGGCAACGTTGGTGTGAACGGCTAATATAATTATAATAATTATTAATAAAATAAAATAATAATTTGTATAAAAAAAAGCTTTCACATGTGGAGTAAAAGGGACTCAAAGATGCCAACATGACAACAACTCTCATGGCATGGAGAGTGCTGTGACAATTGTGGCATATCAGCAATGAGTGATACTAGATAGCTGAGCTAGAGTTTACAAAAACCATTATTACCTATCTACTGCAAAAAGCAAGGAGGCTCAACCCTTGGGCGATTTGTAGTAATGACGATGATAATACTGTGTAACTACTTATAGTAAACACCACGTAAGTACCCACCTTTGGAACAGTAGTCGTCAATGCAGCTGTAGAGGCATTTCTGATAAACATTAGAGCGGTCACCTGCACTTCCTGAGATAGTGCAGATATTTTGACATAAAACTAGCGCTACCAGTAACAACAACATCGTTTAATAATATTACAGGCGTGTTCTTTTCATTAAAATATGTTTTGTGAAAAGAAAATTTAACTGCAGATTATGATAAAATGTGTACACAAAAATTAAGATAATGAATGAAAATCGATCTTGTGTCCCATAGCAATACGGTGCATAAAAGATATATCCATTATGTTTGAAGAAATGAAGACACCAAAAGAAAAGCGAAAATCAGCTGTCGATGTCACTTCTTGATTAGGTATGAAATGCTCTCAGTTATAAGGTATAGTCTATGGGTATGGCTTTTGTGAATGAGAATGAGAGACCGTATTGTACGTCCATGGAAAGCACAACCATGGAATGCATACCCCTAGAAAGTACAGCCAGTATTACAAACCATTTGGTTTGGTTGGAACACAACCATGGTCGTACAATACGCTCCGTACAAACTAAACACATGTTAATTCACTAATAACGTTAAATACTATGGCAACACAGCACTTTCCACTTGATAGCACTCGCACATGTAAACAGAGCATGAAATTTGTTCGTATTCCATGGCTGTGCATTCCAGGGTTTTACAAAAATAGCCGTACAAGGTCAATACGTGTAGGGAATGCACGCCCAGGAATGTACGCCTAGTATTACAAACCAAGTACTCGAAACCTATGGTTTGTAATACTGGCTGTACTTTCCAGGGCTGTACTTTCCATGGTTGTGGATTCCATGGACGTACAATACAGGGACTCTTGTAAAGCTGTCAATGTCAGTAAATCGTTTTGTTTTTACTTTTGTTTGACTGTCACTGTCAATTTGTTATGAAGCCACTAGTCCCCTTTCTCCCACAGATAAAAAAAACAGATTCTGATGTATAAGCTAGAATATTGTAAAGTTTCATCAAAATCCTAGTTTTGGCATGAAAGAGTAACAAACATCTATCCATCCTCCTCACACAGCCTGGCGAGCAGGCCGTGTGTTCCAGAGAATCGCGTCAGGTTCCGTCCCGGGCGCGTACACTTTTTACTGTTACCCCTGCGCGCACCGTGGCGCACCAACAATCCCCAGTCTGCCGCGCACAACGACACCGTAGTCAACTCTTGAAATCTCACCAGCAGCTTGATATTTTTGCAGATAGATGGCCTATAGTCGAGAGGGCTTGTCTAACGTATTGTGAATAAAATAGGTAGTTACTTATAATATGTACTTACATTTTCTGTTTATATTATAATATTAATATAAATATATTATATTATAATATAATCAAAAATTTCGCCACATAGAAACATGTTACAGGAGAAGTAGGTAGGTACATACTGAACCATAGAGACTTTTGCAAAGATCTACGATCTGAAACGCTCACTCCAACACGGTAAAATAACAGGAAATTAAAAATTGTTTGCTCTGGGAGTCGGTAGTTCGGTATACCTAGTAGTAGTGTGCTAGTATCCCGGGTGTAAAGTTTTCTGTGGGAGTTGGAACGTAGTGGATATTTCCTCTGTGGGTGTGAGTATCTAGATAGTAAGTCTGTGACAGATATACAAAATATGTGACAGATCTGTGACAGATATGCTCTTCTAGAGAGCAAAAAAAAATAATCTGTGAGAAAATAACCTCGTAAATTGTGCTCTACAAAATATTTAGTTTTTGTTTTGTTGGTGATAATAATGGTATTTCTCCTGAGGACTTTATTTGCTGCGAAAGAGTTCAAAAAGCCACGTAACTATCTCCGATCGAAGTTCATAGATACAGTGAGACTTCATGTCAAAGGCGGTACTGGAGGGACCGGGCTCCCGAAGTACGGAGGCATAGGAGGGCAAGGAGGCTGCGTCTACTGCATAGGGAGAGAAAAAGCGAATTTACGAGAGATAGTAAACAAGTATCGTGGAAAGACTATCACCGCATCTCACGGCGAAGACAGCCGGAAAACAAAGATAGTCGGTAACCCGGGAGCCGACGTAAAGTTGGAGGTCCCGCTTGGCGTTACAGTTTACACAGAAGAAGGAACAATTGTCGGTTCTATAGACACGGAAGACGAAACAGTCATATTAGCTCGGGGCGGCCCTGGTGGTACACAACAAAATCATTACTTAGGACATTATGGCCAAATGCAACACATCAGGTTAGACCTAAAACTCATTGCAGACATAGGATTAGTCGGGTTCCCAAATGCAGGCAAGAGTTCATTACTTAAAGCAATATCAAGAGCCAAGCCTAAAATAGCAAACTATCCCTTTACTACAATCAAACCAAACAAAGGTATCATCATGTATAAAGACATGCGTCAGATATCTATTGCAGATCTTCCAGGGCTAATTGAAGGAGCTCACTTAAATGTAGGACTCGGTCACCAATTCTTAAGACATGTTGAAAGAACCAAGCTGCTTTTATTCATAGCTGATGTCCAAGGCTTCCAGTTGAGTCCTATGCATCAGATGAGATCATGCTTGGAGACTGTTTTACTCCTTAACAAAGAGTTGGAGCTTTATGACCCTGAATTGCTACATAAGCCTGCGGTTTTGGCAGTTAATAAAATGGACACAAAAGGCGCTGAAGATAACTTCAAGCAATTACAAGAATCTTTCCAAAACATAGACAAAGTTCTAGAAACTTTACCAGATGAAATAAAACCAGAAAATGTCATATCTTTTGAAAACATTATTGGTATCTCTGCAGTGAAGAGTAGGGAGAGCATAGAAGAGCTAAAGATGTTACTTAGGAAGAGGCTAGATGACTATGCTGATGAGAATGACCCAGATATTGTCAAGCCTGATCAGATGTTAAGGAGAACTCAGGCAGCGATTAGGGAAAGGGGACCCCAAGTTACATAGTTCTAGTATGTAACTTCCTAGTTTATGCCTAGTTATAGACAGATATTATAATATCTGTGGTTTAGCTGTCAATTGTATATTGTATCTAAGCTATCTTTTGTATATCCAATCCAATAGGACACTGCCTACTTTCTGATGCTATTCCAAGCAAAAATAAAACTAGTCTCTTCCCACAGCATCCTCCGCATGGTACCTGAATAATAAGTAGCCTGTGTTATCGTAGGTCACAAGCTATGCCCATTTTAAATTTCATCCAAATCAGCTCAGCTGTTACAAAGATTATTAGCAACAAATATATACATTCACATGTTAAAATTACCTAAGAACATGTAATTTGTCAAAAGATGAATAAATTGAATTGCAGTGGCCATGACAAAGTCTTGAATGTCTTTATAATCTGTATTTTGTTTTTAAAACCTTTTTTATAGTTACAATGTAATTTGGTGGCAACTGATGTATTTAAGTGTACTACCCACTGTGATATTAATACTAAAGCGTGAAGAATATCTCAATAGTCAGTACTGTAAATAAGCTAAATAAAACAATTAGACATATTTTGCTTGCTATTATTTATTAAAACTTATTAAAAGCTCAATAATGGTGCCCAAGCTCAATTATCTATTTATTCTTAGTTCCATTTAAACTACCAAACATATTTTTGTAACAACATAGCAAACCAATATTTCAAACATTATCACAGTATCAAAGAGATTGCCTTTCATAAGATGGTGGGGGATCTACCTTAGGTAGGTGGATGCCCTTCTCTTCATATCATTTAATTCAGATGCCCTCAGTTCACCAACGTATTGACAGGCCATTTAATGGCTGTACAGTCTTGTATTTACCAATATGAAATGAAATGGAATTGTGATTAGTAAGATAAGGCCCGGCCAACATGACGTGGTGGTGGTGGTAATCAATACATTCACCCAAACTTTGACAGCAGTTTTCCTTTGTTTGCTACCACGTTAGTTTGACAGGGCCCCAATCAATACAATTTTTACAATATTGTTTCTTCTGCTTTCCCATGCAGGTCCATAACACAGAGAATCCTAGTTTCGGTACCTATTTATCCATGAAGGAATATATATCATGTAATAGGATCTTAATGATAATAAAGGTTGATTAAATTTGATACCAAAACTTGGAAATTAAAATTTGATTAATTGGTATTCATTCCATGCATACATGGTTCTGCAAACTTTAAAAATTGTCTAATTCAAGTAACACTTGAGTATGCTTGGAGTGAACTTTATCTATCCCCCATAACATTAGAATAGCTGATAATTTTAAACAAACAAACTTCATACAAGTCGATATGCATAACCTACTAATTTATAGATTAACATACAGGTATTTGGAAATGTTTAAATCCCTCTTCAGTCAAATTGTAAAACACGTCTCATTACAACCAACGCAGAAAATTATTTGTTTTCAAACTTTTAAGTTGACTTTACAACTATCACAACCTACAAAATAAAGCTTAAAACTGTCGTTGTTCAAAAATAATATAACTATAGAATAAAAATGTGAAACTAACATCCTAATTCCTGCCTAAAATCATCAAATAGAATAATTTTACATAAAAGTAGTAAGTAAAAGACTAGAAAACAAGCTTACAGACTAGAGAAACGTTTTTTTTATATTTTTTCTTTTTTTTTTAAATTGTGAATTATAACTTACATCCAAGTGCTACAGACACCACTAAAAAAACTGTCTGTTAGTTTGTATATCTTAAGGAAAATTATATAATCAACATTTTAGGTGATAAGTTATTGTGTCGATAAAAGTAGAGTCCGCTTCGTCGTCGCAACCAGCGCCTTTTAGGGCTATGACGTGACTGCACTTTCAACACAGTTCTGTGAACTGTTATGCCGCAACACCGGGGAATAACATCACTGTGTTATACCTTGAAAAATAAGCTGTCCAATTGTCGACTTTCGGGCCGGTGCACAGCAAAGTGGAAATCGAATCAGTATTAAGTATAGTTGTATAAGTCCTTTTAGCTCTGCACTGTGCTCATTCGTCGTAGCGCTCGGCGGCTTCCGTAGCGGTCTCTGCGGGTGGGAGCGGACGGGCGCGAGGCTCCTCGGGCTCGGGGGGGGCAGCGTCCTCGTTTGTGGGTGGGGCTTCCAGCTCTCCCGCCGGCGCCGCTGGGGATAATAATCAGACAGTGACTGACTGACTAAGAATCAACGTACAACCCCTACCGCACAACGCAGACCCTGAGATAATTTCTAAAGACCTAAAATGAGGGTAAGTTCGTTTCAGTGTGCACTGAGAATTTTCGAAAATCAGCCCCTATGTGGGTGATATGATGTTTATATTAAAAACATTATTGCCTGGAGTTATAAACGTGAAACCTGACTTAAATTAATGACTAAAAAAAATGGTTTGGAAGATTTTCAGAAACAACCCTTAATTTGGTAATTTCTGAAATCACACCTTTACATGGTGTTCGTTTGTGTGGTAAAAACCCACCTAAGCGAACGTAGTCGCGGTTTCGCTAGTCAGCCTCTAAGAGTCTTCAGAATTTTCGAGGCGTGCCTTTTCGTTTAGATCACCTAGGTCAAGGCTAAGTCTTCGCTAGGGAATTAACTAACTAGAATAGAGCGTGACTAACAAGTGAATGTTGAAGACTTCGGTGGCGCGGCGGGTGAGTAGCCAGCTTTGACGCAAGAGGTGCGACTCCCGCTTCGGCACAAATTTTAGCACATTCTTCAGATAAGCATCACAAAACCTAATGTGGGGCCAGGACTAAGTATGTGACTGTTGGGTGTGTGTGGCATGAATGTATCTTTTATTTTCTAGTTATCCAAATAGCACAGCAAATCATCATACTATTGGCGAGAGGAATGCCAGCTGCCCTCTCCTTGTTACTAGCTATTGCCCACGGCTTCGCCCCGTGGTACCCGGCTAAAAAGCTTCGCTCGGCCGTTTTTTCGTCGACTTACGTTGCAAAATTGGTTCCCACGAAAAGCCTTTTTATTTTAACGGCTTATTATACATAGAGCCTATGTCCACTCTGAAATACGCTTCAAAATATTGTTGATATATTTTTTGATATTTTTGTTATTTTTTAGATGAGTAGTTTCGGAGATTAGTTTCTACATCCTAACTTATAAAATCTACCTCTTTATTATAAAATAAAATAAATAATGCTGGACATTTTTCACACAGCATCATCTAGCCCCAAACTAAGCAGAGCTTGTATTATGGGAACTACATGACTGATATACTACTTATATACTTTTTTTTCTAAATACATACATATCATACATAGAAAAACACCCAGACCCGAGACAAATATTTGCAGATCTTACAAACATTTGTCCCGTGACAGGAATCGAACCCGCAACCTTCTGCGTCTCAGGCGGACCTTCGCCCACTGCGCCACAGAGGTTGTCTGTGTAGAAATTATATCAGTGTAGAAATGCTTACCGTAAGGGTTGAGCCGTTTTTCCGCCGATGAGCGTTGATTAGTCGCAATCGGATCGTCCTTAGCTTCCTCCACTTGTGAGGGGCACTCCAAGTGTACCAGATGGAACACCTGTAAATTCAACAACGGTCTGTAGTTTACGGAGTCGATAGAAGATGGCGCCACTATCAAAAGTTGTGTCACAGCCAATGAGATATATTGGCCTCGATTCTGTAGTACACTAACTAAACTTAATTTAAACTGTCGCTCTCTTTTACTGATAGTGCAAGCAAGAAAGAGGTAGCTACAATTTGAATGCCGTCAAATTAGACAGATTTTAGTTTTCCGTACAAATTTAGTCGTTATTTCAAAACACGCTGACTATAAACACGAAGAACGCGGCACGTAAACTGATTTGGCAGGAGTAAAATTCTTGCCATCTCTTTCTTGCGTACACTATCAGTAAAAGAGAGTTACAGTTTAAATTTAGTTGATGTACTACAGAATCGAGGCCGTTTTATGCCAAAGTATTCTTGGAAAAATTATTCACGTCACGAGACATCACGCAACGGTAATAATGTTCAAAGTTTTGTAGTATATTTTCATGTTAGTCTATTAGGTAGTTATAAATATGGTCCTTTGGAATCATATTTTGTATGCGCACATGTTGCCCAAGACGAACATTATTATTATTAATCTGCTGATCGAAAGCAAGATATTTTATATCTCGAATCTAAAACTCCTCTATTTCACTCGTAGATAAAATCCAAGTCGATCAATGAATGGAGGTGGCTAAAAACCGTTCAACCTTTTGAAGTTAAAGTCAAAATTAATTTATTCATTAAATTTATTTATTTATTTATTTAATACTTTCACACAAAACAATGTAGTGCTAGGAGGACTTAATGCTAAAGCATTCTCTACCAGTCATCCTGGGCGTGCAAAAAGATGGTGTGGCGTGTCTAGTACAATGTACATACACTACAATATATAAATATATATATACATATATATATATTACAAGATACGTATAAGAATAATATATTTAATATACTTAATAATAATATATAAAATATTGAAAATAGACTTAAACAAATAAAACACATAAATATTAATTGATAGTGGCATCAGTGAGAGGGGAAGTTGAAGAGAAAAAGTAATGAATTGTTCATCTTCCGTGCTCCCGAAAGTGCTCCCGTACCGACTTTTTAAATGATTCCTTTGAGTCGATCTGCTTTATTTTTAGCGGCAAAGCGTTCCATAAGCGAACTGCAACGACCGAAAACGAATTAGTCCTAAAACAGGTGTCATGTAAAGGGGTGTGAAGGAGAAGATTATCAGCTGACCTAAGTTGTCTGTCATGTGCGTCAGTCAGGAAACTGAAACGATCCTTTAAATATCTAGGGGTGTGTGGATCCTTAAGAACGGAAAAGAGGAGACATAGGATTCTTACATTTCTACGGTCACGAATGGAAAGCCATTTAAGTTTAGCACGGAAATGACTAACATGGTCATATTTGCGCAGATTATAGATAAAGCGGATACAGGTGTTAAGCAGACGATCAAGTTTACTGAGTAGTTCCTCAGTCAAGTCGATAAAGGCGACATCAGCATAATCAATAATCGGCACGAGAAGCGAGTTTGCAAGAGAAATTTTTGTCGAAATGGGCAAGAAATTCTTAAGACGTATTATGGAGTGCAAAGTAGCATAAAATTTTCTAGAGATCTCTTTAACGTGAGGTATCCAGCTTAAATTGGTGTCAAAGATAACCCCGAGGTTCTTAACAGTAGAAGAGAGAGGAATAACAGAACCATCATAACAGAGGGAGGGCATGTTGGAGGCATTCACATTACAAAGACGACGAGAGCTACCAATCATGATGGCTTGGCACTTGTTGGGATTGACTTTGATGCCAAAACGATTCGACCATGAAAGAAGGCGATACAGATCGTCGTTGAGAGCACGGAAAACATCATCTATTTTATCTACCGTAGCAGAAGAGTAAAGTTGGAGGTCATCGGCGTACATATGGTATTGACTGTGAAGGTTTGGAGAAAGCATATTAATAAAAAGAGAGAAAAGAAGCGGAGATAGTATTCCGCCTTGTGGTACGCCGGCCTCAATCTTTCGCCAATCCGAGAAGACTTCGCCATCTCGGGTTCTCTGGTGACGATCACTTAAGTAAGAAGAAAACCAAGTAACAGCTGAGGGTGAGAAATTAAGTTGAGGAAGAAGAGCTAATAAGAGGTCATGGTCAACAGTGTCAAAAGCACTACTAAAGTCGATAAGCACCAAGAGTGTCACCCGAGAATCCTCCATATTGACACGGATGTCCTCAGTAACATTCAAAAGTGCTGAAGTGGTACTATGTCCTTTCCTGAAGCCTGATTGATAAGGGTTAAGTAGTTGATTATGGGAAAGAAAATCGGTGATCTGACTATGCACCACTGATTCAACAATTTTAGATAAGAAAGGAAGGATAGAAATTGGGCGATATTGATTAAGGAGAACAGGATTGGAAATTTTGGGAAGGGGAATCACGTGAGCCAAACGCCAATGATTAGGAAATTGGGAGGAGGAGAGTGAGAAATTGACGATGTGAGCTAAAGTAGGAAGGGCTTGTTTCAGGATGTGGGAGATCATAATACGACTAATGTTGTCACTGCCAACTGCATTGGATTTAAAAGAAAGAAACACTTTCTTGATCCTATCTTCACTGACAGCTGTGAAAGAAAAAGGGATGGTATTAGGAACGAGCAGGCTGGATATCTCAGACAAGGCATTAAACTTAGCTAATGGGCTCAATAAACATCTATCAGTGAAGTGGGCATTCAATGAATTCAAGTCGAAAGTTAGTTTAGAGTTGTGGCATTTTGACTTACCGAAACCAAGAGACCGAAGGAATCTCCAAAGGTTTGCAGGCGTAGCAAGTTCGATTTGCTCAGCGAAATGGCGCTTTTTGGCGTTACGTACCAACATGTTACACCGGTTTCTCAACCATTTGTACGATGCCCAGTTGTCATCTGACCTGTCGCGCTTATATTTGCGAAATGCGCGATCCCTCTTACCCATAGCTTTACGAATAGTGTCATTTAACCAGGGCGAGGGAGGGTGTTTGATTTTGACTGAGTGGACAGGCGCATGCCGATCAAACAGACTAATAATCTTGGAGTTGAGACAGTCAACCTTTTCATCAATTGAAGCAGAATTACTAGACTGAGCCCAATCAAGTACAGATGCGTCATCCATAAGTTTAGCTGTATCCATGCGTGAAATTTAAAAAATTACGTTGCTTAATAATAACTGGTTTAGGTCTAGGTACACGGATTCTATATGCAAGGAAGAGAAGGTCGTGATGGGAAAAGGCTGGAGCAGCAAGTTGACCGTGGGTAGCCACAAGGTCAACGTCAGAGACTAAGATGAGGTCGAGTAAAGTGTCAGTCGTGGAAGAGTGGTGAGTAGGTCGTGAATTTATGATATTGAGGTTGACAGAATCAATTATGTTAGTAAGTCTAGTTGCCCTTGGATTACTAAGAAGACAAGTATTGAGGTCTCCCATTATAATGGAGTGGAAGTACTCAGAAGTTAGATTTTCCAAAACAAGTTCCAACTTGGAAAAGTAGTCAATGGTCGGAGGGCAGTAAACGACCCCCAGTAGCACTTTAACACCAATGTCAAGCTCGATAAACAAATATTCAGGGGATGCGCTGTAAAGGGAAGGAGACTGAGTTAGGATTTTGAAAGAAAAACGGCTTTTAAGGTAAATAGCGACTCCCCCACACCCCACACCCGTACGATCATTCCGGATCAACACATAACCAGGAATCGGAAAAAAAGAAGACTGGAGGGAAGGTTTAAGAAAGCTCTCGGATACAAGAATGGCATCGGCACAGCCAGAACTAAAAGATTCAAGGAGATCTGAGAGATTAGCTGGAATGCTTTGAGCATTAATGTGGCAAATATTAAGAGTTTTCTGGTACTGAGCAAATGCATTTTTCAACGTCTCACCCAGTGACAAGACATCACTGACTATACTATCAAAGGAAGTTTCAGATGAGGACTCAGCGGTTAGAAATATATCATCATCACTGCTACCATAAACCATTTGATACAGACTAAGTATAAAATAATAATAATAAAAAATAAAAATAAGTATAGGAACCACCTAAAAATAATAAACTACTAATATAAAAAAAAAAAAAAACCTCAAAAACAAATATGCACTACACTCACAAAAAAATAACATATTTTTGCACATCCTACTGGCGTTCGAATTCATAACACATAAAATTATAAAATAAAATGGAGCCGGTTTGACAATAATAATGATGGAGCAAAAACAAGGAGAAAGAAAAAAAAATAAAAAAAAAAATGATCAACAGCTTTCCTCTTAGCAGACTCTGCACAAAAACAAACAATAGAGAAAAAGAAAAAAAAAAAAACTAGGTGCTTACTTAATCTCTATGTACATACGTTAAGTAATAATGAATGGAAGTAGCTTCGTAAACTAACCAGTAAACTCAAGGTGACAATGACAAATGCAAACATACGAGTGATCTATGAAGTTAATATTGTGAGGTTGTTATTGTTTGTGATTTCGATCAGTTACATGAAAAATACTAAAAATGAGGGTGTTTGAGTTTGTTGAAGATACAACGCAACGCTAATAATGAAGTACAAAGTCCGCCAAGGGGTGGGGGAAGAAAAGTTAGTCGCTACTGATACTACTTGTTAGCCTTGCGGCTCAAAGCGGCGACTTTACGAGTTGCAGGCGGAGGCAAGCGTCCGGGGCCGGTCGCTGATGTCGATGGTCCCGTCTGAGGTCGTGGGGACGTCCCCGATGCATGGCTAGAGGCGACCGCTGGCGACCTCGCAGGCGCAGGCGCCGCCGCAGCAGGAAATTTCCCTCTAAGTGCATCCAGTTCCTCCATCGAAGCAATGCGTTTTCGATCATTGTTGGGCAGTTTAACAAAAACAACACCGTCGCGGGTCCAGCAGTTTCTTATGCCAAAGTGTGAGCGGGCAGCAGAGAAAAGGGCTTGCCTGGGCTTAGTCAGAAACTCACTGATAACCGTAGGTGATGATTTTAGCCGTTTCTTTTCCAACCAAATATGGTTACGGAGCCTCAAATTTGTGAAGCGTACTAGGACAGGGCGACAGCCTGTGGTCTTCTTTGTGCCCAAACGATGACATAGCTGAAAAGCATCCGTATCAATGCCATCAATATTCATTGTAGAGTTAATAACACCAAGAATGGATGCAGTACAGTCTTCACTATCAGATTCAGGGATGCCACTGAATAGCAGAGCATTCCGTCTGTTGTAGGAATCAATATCATCCACCTGGAGCAGAAGAGCCTGGATCTGGGAGCGCATTGCCTGTAACATGGACCAGGCAATATCACGGAAGCTTTTGAAGTCCTTGCCTAGCTCATCCAAGCTACTGGGCTTATTGTGAGCATCAGAGGCAGCCAGTTTCAGTGAGTTTTCATAGACATCCATCCGGCATAAAAGGGAGGCTTCCAAGTCACGTTGTGCATCCAGTAATTCTTGCACCTTAGCCATTATTGATTTGAGGTTATGCCAGTAGATAAGTGCAAAGTCACCACAATCACATACACATTCAGAGACACTTTACAACTGAAAACACTCTTTCATCCAAAAGAAAAGTTATTTATTTAAATGACCTGATGAATTTTAGGCAAAAATAGTTGAGGATTTGTTTTTAAATAAAAATAATTGTTGGAGCAAATGTAGCTAGATGTTGTTAGACAGACGCCATTTTTCTTCTATTCAAAATTCACAATTTCAAATTCACATTTTTCTAAATTCACAAGGATCACTTTGAAACGTCGGTTTTATCTACTGCCTGTTCTTCCGCGACCAAGCCAGGAAAGAAAGGCAAGGAAACAAGGCT
This sequence comes from Perizoma flavofasciatum, assembly GCA_958496245.1. Classification (NCBI taxonomy): domain Eukaryota; kingdom Metazoa; phylum Arthropoda; class Insecta; order Lepidoptera; family Geometridae; genus Perizoma; species Perizoma flavofasciatum. The sequence goes on along the minus strand of OY292425.1, from coordinate 664,077 downwards.
GGTTATTCTTTTTAATGATCCTTTTACAAAACAATACCTACATTTTTTATCGAGTCGGAGCATTTTCAATCGTAAAAGTTTTTATCATCAAAATAATCAGATAATTTAAAGTATTTCTTTTTATAAAGTTTTTGTTTAATTACGTTTTAAATTGTACATTTTTTTATCTCTTGGCAGTTTGTTATAAAAGCGCACACTTTGCCCTTTAAACGATTTACTAAATTTATGGAGTTTTTCTGTCTTTGCAATGGCAACAGCGAGTTTATCTTTATTTCTAGTATTAACGAAAGCTATGTACAGCAGTGTATTCTCACCTCATTGACGGAATTATGTGTGCCAATGATCCGAATGATTGAAATGGGACGTAGTGGGAAGTAAATTACTTGCCAGGACCTGAAACGACATCAATACATCATATTATGCTTGATCATTGAACAGCAAGGCCAGGAGTATCTAAGTTGCGAGTAAAGCGAGTCACGAAATAAAGGTACTAATACAAAAAAACACGCTCACAACTGTTTTCCCCATGATGGACATACTCAAATATGCTAAGTACGGGGGTAGTCAGAGGCACAACCGAGCATTACATTTGGCACATGTGTGGAGTTAGCATTCCACGTGATCGGTTGCAAGCAAGCCTATCGCTGCTTATTGGAACACTATCTGATGGTACCGGTTGGCACGATCGACATGTCCTAGAACCAAGAATTTAAGACATGTTGAATCAGCACACATGCTCTTTCAGCATCAGATACTAGTCTCTCTTCAAAGCCATCCTTCCCTCAACCTGAGCCGACCGTTTACCTAGTCACCCTAGTGGAATGCAGGGTGACCAACACTCAACACCTCTGTGGTGCAGTGGGCTAAGGTCCGCCTGAGACGCAGAAGGTTGCGAGTTCGATTCCTGTCACGGGACAAATGTTTGTAAGATCTGCAAATATTTGTCTCGGGTCTGGGTGTTTTCCTATGTATAATATGTATGTATTTACAAAAAAAAAAGTATTTAAGTAGTATATCAGTCATGTAGTTCCCATAATACAAGCTCTGCTTAGTTTGGGGCTAGATGATGTTGTGTGACAAATGTCCAGCGTTTATTTATTTATTATTTATTTAAAACAAGTGTAATTTTTTTCTTAGAATTAAAATTATTGTGGTTTGGTATCATTTTAGAATATAATTACGACTATACCACGTACTTTACTATTCACTTCACTTCACTTCTTGATTATGGCTTTTGTAACTATTTGTCACAATTCTGCCAATGTCCGTATCATGTTAGTGTCATAAACTTTTGGAGATATGTGATTACTAAGAATATGATCGGTTACAAAAATTGGGAGAATCAACAAGATTTTTTGACTTACAAGATGATTTTACAAAAATTATGATACTTAAAAACTAAAGACTATGTACATAATAAAAGGGTTACTTATTCTAAATGTAGACATATCTTACAATTTTATGTTATTCATATTTACAAATTTACATAGAATAAAATTAATTAAAGGAGAGAAAGTAAGAGATAAAATGCATTTGAAGGATGTAGGACGGGGGACATCAAGAGGAAGAATATCATAAAGGGAACAACGTAGTTTGGGACAGCTGAAAAATATGTGATCCACGTTTCCTTCATCCAGGCCACATTCACACATCGAGTGGTCCTTAATCCTAAGTTTAGACAGAAATACAGGAGTACAAGCATGGCCTAATCTGAGACGACAAATGGTCGAAGTGGTGATTTTATTCGCTTTACGGAATTTAAAGAACCAGGGAACGTGGGGTATATCTGGCTGAATGTCCGCATAATATTTTCCTTTAATAACTTTTGAGGAATTCCACAAATCCGACCAAGATTCATTAAGGTGCGATTTAGGCAACAGGCATAGGTCGTGAGAGAATGTTTTGAAGTGCTCAAGAGAGCCTATCTGGGCAGCCGATTTTGCATAAGAATCTGCTGTCTCATTGCCAGGGATCCCAGAGTGTCCTGGAATCCATGCTAGAGTTATGTTGATGTCAAGCTTATGACATTCGAAGAGGGAATGCTTAATTTTAAGAATTGATGGGAAGCGAGAAGCAGATCGGAAAGGATTAGAAAGGATAGATTGAAGACAACTTTTAGAGTCAGAAAAGATGATAGAATTATTTAAGTGATGGGATTTTATAAAAACGATAGCTTCAAGGATGGCGATGGCTTCACCAGTGAATACTGATGTAGACGAGGGACACTTAAAACTGAGACAAATTTTTGTAAAGGGTATCCATACCGCTACACCAACATCATCTTTCTCGGATAGTTTAGATGCATCAGTAAATAATGTATGCCAACCCTTACGTAGGGAGTCTATCTGCTCGTTAAAAACTTGACGAGCATTAGTGGACGCCTTGTCTATACCAAAATCTAAAATAATATTGGGTTGATAAACTAAAGCATCATAAGGAGTGAGATAAAGTGGATAAGAGGGAAATTGAATAACAGGGTTTGAAAGTTGAGAAATTTTCTTAAAACTATGAAGAATACATGGAATTTTATCAGAACTACGAAACAAATCTAGAAGGTGATTTAATTTAGGAAGAAGAGGATGATTAGAGTTCTGGATTAATTTAAAGAAGAACCTATCAGAAAGAAACTGCCTACGTAATTTTAAAGGGGCTTCACCACACTCAACTTGTAAAGCATTGATGGGCGATGACTTCATAGCCCCAAGGATGATGCGCAAACATTTTGAATGAATTTTATCCATTTTATCTAGACAAGATTTATTACAAATATTTAGAAGGAATGATCCATAGTCAAAGTGACTTCTGATTATGGCGTTGTATATAAGTTTTTGGGTATATGGGTGGGAACCCCACCATACACCCGAAAGAGAACGAAGAATATTTACATTTTTTTCACACTTCTGAGCAAGTAATATAAAATGAGGAAAACCCGTCATTCTCGAGTCCAATGTTAAACCCAGAAATTTGACACTATTAGACTGAGGAATGATTTCTTGATTGATATATATTTCAACAGATGGGGCTATTCTTTTTTTTGAAAATATAACAATGGAACTTTTGGAAGCAGAAAGTGATAAGCCATGTTCAACAAGCCAGTCTCCTAAATATGACAATGCAGAGTTAAGTCGATTACTTGCCTCTTCTAATGAAGATGAGGAGATATAGAGTACTAGATCATCGGCATATTGTAAAACTTCACAGAAAGAGTCTACAGATTGTTCAAGATCACTAGTGTATAGACTGTAGAGTAATGGGCTTAAGACAGAACCTTGGGGTAAACCTTTCCAGACTGTCCTAGGAGAAAGGAGACCCTGATGGGACTTAATAACAACAGATCTCTCCATTAATAAATTGCAGATGAAACGGACCAGCTTGTCAGGAATTCTCAGATGAATGAGCTTACTCCTGAGGACCGGAAGCAGAACGTTATCATAAGCTGACGATATGTCAAGAAAAACTCCAACTAAATATTTTTTTTCCTTGAAAGCAATATAAATATCAGTTGTCAAAAGGCTAAGATTATCCATGGTACTCATACCCTTTCTAAACCCAAATTGGGATTTAGCGAGGATAGATCCATTTTCAGCTAACCATTCAAGACGGTTTTTGATTAGGTGTTCCATGATTTTAGCCATAACAGACGACAACGCTATTGGTCTTCGACTACCTGGATCTGAGGGATCTTTACCGGGTTTTAGGATTGGGATAATTATTTGAGTTTTCCATTGTGCAGGAACTATACCATTCTCGAAAAAAGAGTTTATAAGGGATAAATAAATACATTTAGTTTTTTCAGAAGACTTAGTAAGAAAAGAATATGGAATACCATCTATGCCAGGCGAAGAGTCAGTGAGTCCACTCAGCGCAAGAGTTAGTTCATTGAAAGAAAAAGGGTTATCAAAGCAATTCTGAGAAGGAAGAGCAGAAGGAATCGAAGGGATTGATGATAAAGATGGGACTGAAGGGGGAGCAAGTTTATCCGAAAAGGCCTCTAACCACGATGAAGGATCGTTGGCTGAAATATTTTCTATATTACATGATCCTCGAAATCGCCTTATCTGTCTCCAGACAAGAGATGAAGGAGTTCTAGGAGATAAGTTCTCGCAAAAACCAATCCATCCAAGCTTTTTCTTTTTGGACACCAATCTTCTGAATTTAGCAGAAGCTTTTTGATATTTTAGGAAGTTTTCTAAGGTCATATTATCATTGTACATCCTTTCAGCTATTTTCCGTTCTGAGACAGCTGAGGTACACTCCGAATCCCACCAAGGAGTGGAGATCCTAAAATCTCTAGAGGGTTTTTTAAGAGGTATGTGAAGATCAGCACATGAGATAATACTTTCTATAAATGAATTATAAGATGAAAGGGGGGAACTATCTATATGAAGTATACAAGAATCTAATTTGAGGTCAAGTGCTGATGAATAAGAAGACCAATCAGCTTCAGAAAGTCTGTATTTTAGAGAAGGATTGGGGTTACAGAATGGAGTGACATTATTTTGAAGATATATGGAAATTACGATAGGAAAGTGGTCACTACCATATGTGAGTGGTAGGATTTTCCATGAAATAAAGGGAGAAAGAGAAGAAGAGCAAAGAGTGAGATCAACAGCACTTTTTGGGTTTTGGGAAGGCAAAGCCCTACGGGTGGGTGAGCCATCATTGAGTAAACATAGATTAGAATCATCGAAGATTTCTAAGAGGGAGAGGCCAAAAAGATCTGAGTGGTTATGACCCCACACAGTGTTATGGCCATTAAAATCACCCATGAGAACCATAGGCTGAGGGATAGAAGATAAGAGCAAAAGTAAATCAGGGATTAAGGTAGAATTAGGATGAGGAATATAAACAGATATAAAAGATATATTTAAGAACCTGATACCAACAACGTTGATACCAGGAGGAAGGGAAGGGAGAAGCATTTGAGAAAAAGGAAGGGAGCGCCTTATAAATAAGGCGCTACCAGCATGCCCGTCAGCCCTGTCGTCTCGGAGACAAGAGTAGCCCGAAATCCGGAATCGGGTTCCAGGCTTCAACCATGTTTCCGAGACGGCAATGACCGACGGGCGGAATTTAGAGATTAGGTGGATAAGTTCATAATTTTTCGCGCGAACGCTCTGGCAGTTCCACTGAAGAACGGACACTGGATCCATTATGATGACCAGAATAGGAGACTAATTGAGATAGTTTTGAGGCAACGTTGGACGGTAGAGGATGAGGATTCATTGAAATAATGTTTATTATTAAAGATATTAGAGTTTCAAGCATGTTTTCATTTTGAGGCGATGATCCTGAATGAATGTTGCCAAGAGCACAACCATTAGGCATCATCGATGAAGGGTCAGCAACTATTTCACGGTGAGCAGCCTTATCATAAGACTTGCCAAGTGGGGCTCTGGGGCGGGGAGTAGAGTATACAGTCTTGGCATAAGATTGAGTAGCCTGGGACTCGGAAGAACTTGCAGGCACATGTCTTTGCGAGTTTCGGGAAGGGATCGGTTGGGAAAACAATTCCTGGGCCACCTCTGAATATGAGCGGGTTACTTGTGGAAATTTAGAGCAGGCTTCTTCATAAGATATATTATTTTGGGCCATAACAGCTTTGATGGATCTTTGTCTCTCTTGCTCCGGGCAGCATTTGCTAGTCGCAAAGTGCCGTCCTGAGCAGTGCAAGCACGATGCTTTAGCCTCTAATACCTCACAGCCATCTCCAGAATGCTCCTGGGAACAGCGGAAGCATCTAGGCTTGGACCTACACTGCGCTTTAGTATGACCATACCTGCAACAGGTATGACATTGAATGGTGGGGTATTGGTATAATTCAACTGGAAGAGAAGTATAGTACAGAAATACTTTGGTTGGTAGAGATTGTCCTTGGAATGTGACCACAACAGTCTGAGTAGGAACCCAGGAGACCTTGCCTTCTTCTAAATTTTTCCTATTAAGGCGCCGAGCTTTGATGACTATTCCACAGCCTTTAGGAAGAACTAATTCCTTAGCGAATTCATCCATAGATATGTCCGTGGGGACCTGTCTCACTAGTCCCATTCTGGTAACATTGTAAGTAGGAATGGCCGCTGTATACTTACACATCGTCAGTACTGGAGAAATAATAAATTTGTTAGCATCATCAGCAGTCAGGAATTCTACAGAGATTTTATTTCGACCAACTTTTTTGACGCCGTCGGCACAGATGTTAGCAAATTTATGAGTTGTGAGGAATTGTCCAAATTTGATGGGTCTAATTGTAGTGCCAGCTGATGGTTCAGCTTCTGTACGGGAAACGTGGACCACATACGGGCCCTTGTCCAATGTTGAGTATGCTTGAATAGCACCAACAACCACAGAAGGGTGAGTGTAGATTGTTTGAATAGACGCAACGGCTAAATCAGGGGACGTGATTTTCTTAGCAGCAGATTGATCGACCGACTCTAGTCGGCGTTTTGTACCAGCTACAACAGGAGACTCATTAAAGATTACAGGATCAGGGGGATCAGGAGGTGCCGGTAGAACCGGCAGATCGCAATCCATGCTTGAGGTTAAACTAACCTCAAACACAGATTGAGGGACACAGAAAAATAATTACAATTAGATTTTTTTTTTCAATATTACATACAACAATACTATATAATATTAATCAAATTGTAAGGAATAATTAACCAAAATAAGGTAAAATAAATGAAATACCACACAAAACTCTCCGACCGGTTTAATCGCTATCACTTCCGAACGCAGAATCACTTTACTATTCTCCTGCTGACGTTTCGTTGACCGTTTAGAGTCAACGAAACGTCATTCGTCAGTCGTAGTTTTTTTTTTTCTTGTTATTTTTTTCTTAACAATTAAGAAGTCGAATATAGTTAGTATACTTTGTAATAAGCGGTGATTTGAATGTATAACTATCTATATATTTATATTTAATTTTAACTGGAAACTGCTGGTTTTAGATAATTTTCGGCGCAGCCTTTATTTATGGTGTACCTGCACTCATCCCTGGTGCGGTCGCAGATGGTCTCCCACTCCCAGTAGTTGAGCGAGACCTCGACGTAATAGGAGTAGTCGCGGTAGTCGCAGTCCCACAGCAGCAGCCGGATGGAGGAGAGCATGTACGGCTGCGCCAGTTGCACCACGATGGAGCCCGAGCCGAGCTGGTGGCACGTGTAGCCCTGCTCCCAGTCGTAGTGCTCCGTGTCGCCGTTCAGGAGCGCGTTGCGGGAACGACTACAACAATTTAGGATATACTAGCATCTGCCGGCGACTTCGTTTGCGTTGTAGCCAGATATAAAGTAGCCTAGTCTGTTATTCTAGATCCCTATTCCGAATTCCGCTGGGGTAAACGTGTTCTTGAGTGGAGACCGCGACTCGGCAAACGTAGTGTAGGACGCCCTCCGGCCAGGTGGGATGACGATCTGCGAAATACTGCAGGCAGATGCTGGATGCAGCAAGCTGAAGACAGGGCGCTATGGCGCTCATTAGGGGAGGCCTATGTCCAGCAGTGGACTAATATAGGCTGCTAATGATGATGATGATGATTCCGAATTCATTCAAATCGGTTGAGCCGTAACGAAGATTTATTAGCAACAAACATCTTGACTTTTGCATTTATACTTTTAGTAGGGTAGGATGGTTCCACAGTAACACATTACACAGTAAGCTAATCCACCGGTTCAAAATTGCACAGCGAGCTATGGAACGAGCTATGCTCTGGATTTCTCTGAAGGATAAAATCCGTAACGAGATTATCCGACAGAGTACGAAAGTCATCGACATAGCTCATAGGATTAGCAAGCTGAAGTGGCAAGTGTAACTGGTCATGTATGCCGAAGAACCGACAACCGCAAACGTGTGGGGCGCCCCCGGCTAGGTGGAGCGATTACTTAAGAAAGGCGACGGCAGAAAGAACACCGGGCTCAGTGGCGCATTTTGGTAGAGACCTATGTCCAGCTTGCTTATCATGAAGACCCAAGACAAACGGTTTTGTCTGTCGCCGAAAAGACAATAAATATTTTGTCCCTCTCTTTTTTAGGACAGAATATGGGACAAAAATAGTGTTGTCTTCTCTTTTGAAGAAAAAACATTGTCTTGGGTTTTTCATTCTAAGCGGGCAGCTGCGGAATGATGTGGGCTGATGATGATGATTTCAGAATTCATACTCCCGCATTTATAATAATAATAGGATAGGATATATCTGTTAAATTATTAAGAACAAGATTGTTATAGTCTAGTAAGAATAAGATTCTCTTTTTAAGATTCAGCTCGTCTTTGTTCATGCCTTAGATAAATATTTGCAAACGTTCAAACGTTACAAACGTTTGTCCCGCGACCGGTATCGAACCCGCAGTCTTCAATGTGTCAGACGGCCACTGCGCCGCAGGGATCGGTCGGCAGGTGCTGATGTACCCACCTTATCCCCTCAATGACGACGGCAGACAGATCCAAAGTGGCCACGTTGTGTATCGGTCTGACGAAGCCCTTGCACAGCGGTGGCACCTTCGCCGTATGCATCGCCTCCAGCGCCACCGCGTGGAACACCTGCGAACAATACCATAATTATACATTAATTCCTTATTGATTAATTTGATGACCTCTATGGCGCAGTAGGTGAACGCCCGCCTGAGACGCAGAAGGTTCGATACCCGCCGCGGGACAAATATTTGTCTCCGGTCTGGGTGTTTTCCATGCATAATATGTAGGTATTTACAAAAAATAATATAAGTAGTCATTCCCATAATACAAGCTCTGCTTAGCTTGGGGCTAGATGATGCTGTGTGAAAATGTCAAGCATTATTTATTTACTAGCTTTTGCCCACGGCTTCGCCCGCGTGGTACCCGGATAAAAAATTGCCTATGTGTTATTCTGTTGTATCTATACTAATATTATAAAGAGGAAAGATTTTTTTGTTTGTTTGTTTTTATCGAATAGGCTCCGAAACTACTGGACCGATTTTCACCATTTTTTCACCAAATGAAAGCTAAATTATCAGGAAGTAACATAGGCTATAATTTATTTTTTTTGAAATAGAGATCCTTAAGAAAATTGCAATAATGTAGCAAAATTTTGCCTATAAAATTTATTATTTGGCGTGCGCTGAGAAAACTATTGATGATACATAAAAATTATGTACTACATGATTAAAGTACTCATTATTACCTACAAAAAAGTCCGCGAGGGAATATATCTTACTATCATAGTTAAGTCACATTAGCAGCCTTTGTGTTCTAAAATTTAATTAGATCGCCGATATTCCCACGGAATCGAAACTTACGCGGGTGAAACCGCGGGGCGCAGCTAGTACTTATATTACTGTAAAGTTTCATCAAAATTCGTACAGTAGTTTTTGCGTGAAAGAGTAACAAACACGCACGGCGCGACGCGGAACGAGAAAGCCGCAACCACTCACCCTGATGAAGACTCTCGGAATGAGTCGAAACTTAGTCGGTGCCTTCACCGATAATGTGAAAATTCCCGTTTTTACAATATGAATAGTCATGTTCACGATAGTTTTTGGAATGAAAAAGTAACAGACATCCTCACAAACTTTCACGTTTATAATATTATTAGGATTTACCTTATTGACAGTGTTGCTGGTGCCGACGATCTTGATGTACTGCACGACGCGCGGCTCAAAGTACAGGTTCTGCCAGGAGCGGCAGTAGTACTCGCTGTGCTCCACCACGCGCACCCACTCCTTCTGGTCCACCGACACCTCTATGAAGTACATGTACGATCTGGAAATTGATGAGACCCGGGGGGGGGGGGGCTAGACAAGACGAAATGACATTTGCTGCGGAAATCAGTCACGTGACATTTGCTGCGGAAACGTCACGTGACATTTCCATACAATTTCATCTTTCCGCAGGCGTTAACGGCAACGGAAGGCGGTATTTGTCTAGCCCCCGGTGTGTAGGAAATGTCACGTGACATTTGCTGCGGAAATGTCACGTGACATTTCCATACAATTTCATCTTTCCGCAGGCGTTAACGGCAACGGAAAGCGATAGTTGTCTAGCCCCCGATGTGTATATAACTCACATATTCATCATCACAAACAGCGTGTAGATGCCCACTGCTGGGCGTAGGCCCGCCCCAAAGAGCACCGTGACGTACGAACTTGGACCACCTTGTTAAATTTAGAATTTTACTTAAATTTAAATTTAAGTTTAGTCAGGGTCCGTGGGGAACCGGGGCCCTTCGCGTTTTCAAAATTCTTTCAGGGCGACTGGTCGAAGCGACGCGTGACCAGAGAGCTGGCTCTTATCTGGGTCAACGCATTAGCATTGCCATTCAGCGTGGCAATGCTGCCAGTATTTTGAGAACGCTTGCGTCTGGTAGTGATCTGGATCAGTTGAGCTATCTATAGATCGTTTGTAACGGTCTTTAGGTGGCTAGCTGTTTCATCTGTATTTTTTGTATATACCTACTTGTAAATAGTTTAGTTAAATTTTAAATGGTGATATGTCAGTATCGCGAAGTTGGAATTATCTACAGCAAACCAGCTTACGTCGAACTTCCAATGAATCCCCTGTGACGGCGTGGGCAAAGGTCCGCCTGTTTGGGTTTGGGTGTTTTATGTATAATATGTTTCTATGTATGTTATTGATTTTCTTGTGCTGTATCCGTATGTGTTGAACAAAATTTTTATCTATCTATCATTTATTATGAAATTAAAAGTGTTGTCTCTCCTCTCATTCGTCATACCTGTTGTCTCTGTCCCACAGCAGCAGTCGGAGATGGTTGATGATGGTGGTGGTAGCCAGGCGGACTTGTATCCCAGGGTTGTCCGACGCATCGTTTATAGTGTGTCGGGTGTAACCTCGCTCCATGTCGTATGTTTCAGTGTCGCCATCTAGTAACGCGCCGCGCATGTCGCCTGATATGACGCGGGCCCCGCGTTTTATCGTAGCCACGTTTTCTTCTGGCACTAAAAAAAAAATATTTAATTAAATAAATAAATAATGCTGGACATTTTCACACAGCATCATCTAGCCCCAAACTAAGCAGAGCTTGTATTATGGGAACTACATGACTGATATACTACTTATATACATTTTTTTTTGTAAATACATACATATTATACATAGAAAACACCCAGACCCGAGACAAATATTAGCAGATACAAACATTTGTCCCGTGGCAGGAATTGAACCCGCAACCTTCTGCGTCTCAGGCGGGCATTCGCCCACTGCGCCACAGAGGTCGTGAATTATAGACGAGCTTTCGCTGATATGTCTATATCATAGTGTTGGATCAAAAATCTTTGTTTTAAGTTTGTTTCACCTTTTTTTGCCAATGAATTTTTCTTTCCAAATAGTTTAGTAGTTAAGCAGTAACGGTCGCATTGCTGTGTTCCGGTTTGCAGGGTGAATGGGCACCGGTGAAGTTACAGGTACATGAGACTTTTCCCTGTTCATCTCAGTTTTAACGAGTGATACATCTGGTGTCACAAGTGTACATGGTTCAGGTAACCGCTTACCAACAGCTGGGGCGTATGCTTGTTTGCCATTTTTTGTATAAAAAACCCCATATACATTATTTATAATTATAATTCTTTATTGTAGTCACAGAAATAAAATAGATATATAAAACAAAATATTAGGTGAAGCATGTACAAAAGCTTTCTTCCAACATTTAAGGAGAAATAGAGAAGTGATTAAGTTGGTAGGTAGGAAATATACATAAAATACCACTATATTTTAATAAACTACATATTATATATACCTATAACTTACCTTACTTATAAAATAATTGCCTGTTGGGGGTAGTACTTACATAATACCCCGCGATGACGTAGGTTAGAGTTCTTAGTTTGCGTCTTCTCTTGAATAGCATCCAGCAACATGTCCGGAGTGACCAGAGAGAAAGGTCGGACGATCGTCAGCAGCTCTTCCAGACTCATCAGTGTAAGACGAACGCATTTCAGGATCTTTCCCTGAATTCAATTAAAACATTTACAAAATTGAAACTCTACAGGCTGAAGTTTCAAAATTGAAAATGCAGCTAATTACCACGATATGAGCAACGAAACGACAGCAAAATCTACGAAAAACAGCGGCGGAATTACTTTCAACTTTTAAATACAGATACAGATAATTTATTTATTAACTTGCACCAAGTTACAAGTCAAATAATATGTACTACACTAAAGTATAGTAACCTTATTTAAATATAGTATTGCAAAAAAAAAAAACAAATACATTTTTTCCTTCCGTAATGAAATCAAATACAATTTTTTTTTTAATCTACATGATTTTTTCTAAATTAACGAGCTAGTATTTTTTTTACATAGACGGACCATACTAAAATCTCGCGCCCTGAGTTCTCGTGACCGTACTTGCCGTAAGATCTCTATTTTACTTTTATTTTCAAAGAATTTTTTGATGTGGGAAAAACGACGAAAATTCTTTGTTTAATGCACTGTTTCTCAAAGTGGGCGATAACGCCCCTTTGTGGGCGCTGGAGGCCTTCAGGGGGGCGGTAGAAGGCTCTAGAATATATTGGGGGCGTTAAGGCGGTTTAGAGGGGAAAGCATAGGTTGTTAAGTTGAATGGGCGCTAGGATTTTTTAATTCTCAAAGTGGGCGGTGGGATAAATAAGTTTGAGAACCTGTGGTTTGAGCTCAACAGCTAATCTAATCTTTGAGCTCAACAGTACACGCATCGGCTGCTCGGTTGATAATGTTTGCATAAACAATCAACAGCTACGAGGACGACATGATGCTGCTATGCCCAACGGTAGGCGCTAATGAATCTGATTAAATCAGGATGGGATTTAACTGACAAAATTTGTATTCTTTCTGTATTTGTGTAGAGCAAAAGACACAGATCCCAGCCCATGTGAGCATGCGATAATTTATGAGATATTGTCACAGTGAAAATGTCTTACAAGTTGCGCCTGACCCGCCTCCGATTTCACCCACAGCTGGTTGGCGTTCACCCAGTTGCAGACTGCCTTGAATATGTCAACTTCGGGCGCGAAGAACGAGTCGCGCTTCAAGAGACCTTGCAAGGCTTCCTGAAAGCAAAGCAACAATGCTTTATTTATTATTATTATTATCAGCGTCATCCCACTGCTGAGCAAAAGCCTTCCCTATCGGTGCGATCAAAATATCAAGCCAACATCAGCCACCACACACATCTCAACGGCATTGCCCCTCTGCATTTGCGGCCGCCCGGCGGCCAAACTCCCTGACGACCTCTATCCCGTGAGCTCCTGGGCTCACCCAACTTTCCGTTGGAAGGCAATACGGACTGCCGACCACCTCAAAGCACAAAAAAACCAAGGAAAGCCGCTGAAATCGGATGGCCCCAGGGCAAAACCAACCAGGGACTCGGGAGTAGTGGCTCCCGAAGTCGAAGAGCTTAAGCTCGCTTCTTACCCTCACTTCCCGAAGTGGTCGAAGTGTAAAAGACCGATGATGCCTCCCTATCCCCCTTCCACTTTTTGCGGTCTAGTGCTAATGAGGACCGATCCTTCTCAGACGAGTCAGCTCACCCCGCCACCATAAACAATTTTTATTTTAGAATATTATTACGACTATACTGCGTCCTTTACTGTTCTCCTGCTGACGTTTCACACCTTTTCGAGGATTTCTTTGGAAGAGAAGTATTCTCCAATTTTAGGGGTTCGCTTTTAACTTTTAATTGTAATCTAACCGGTCAAAAACTGACAACGTCTCATTTCTCTTAGGAAAACTGTCAAGATTTGATAATACTTTCAAGGAAAACGAGACGTCGTCCTCTTACTGCATTTGAGAGGCGAGGTAAGCGGAAAGGCTTTTAATAACGGCTTTTATTAACGTGGAATGAAGAGGAATTTAAGGAAGGAATGCTAAGTAGACAGCCACCTACCTAGCATTATGCTGAGGTGCGACATAAAACTGTCTAGGTAGATGGATTAGGCAGTAAGGTGCGTGGGGCATTTCTGTTTCAGTTATAGGTAGGTACTTATAAGTAGGCTGTCCAAACATAAATTATTATTATTATGTATTCCCACAAATTATCCCACCATCCTAACTTCCAAAATTTGTTGTATATATATATATATTTTTATGTCGTTGTTAATAAATATTCTTTCTTCTTTCTTTAAGTAAGTACGTTATAGGCTTACAATTATTTGTACCTACTTACAGTAATAATTATTTATGGCTTTACAGCTGCTTATTAATATTAAGTAATTTAATAATTTCGTTATCTACACTAACATTGATTTGACATAGCCATATACAGCTGCAAATTTCTATCTTTGTAACTTGTGTAATCTTCTATTATTTATACTTTTTAAAATTGACATGACTAAGTGTTCATTGTCCAATACAACAATATCTTCAGGATGCTGATGCGGCTGCCTCGCTTTTGCAGCGCATCGGGGATGTTTGCGGAGGTGAGCACGGACGGCTATCACGCGATTATTCGCAAGAAAGTCGCTTCCCTTCTCCAGCGTACGCGAGCCAGCGGCAACGGCATCCTGAAGATGATTATAGGACGGACAGACTACCCCATTCAGAACAGGTGGATGCAAGTAATGATATAAGTAGTTTTTTTTGTGTATTTAGTCATATTAATTTTGTGTAACATTTTATCTCATCCAATTTTAAATTTGCTGTGAGTTTTTATTTAATGATTTTTAATGATTAAATTTTTATCCTGTTATGTATAGTGTTAAGTTTATGTATAAGTATTAATATTGTATGGATTTTTATAATCTGAAATAAATGAATAATAATAATTGTGATCCCAAAGTAAATATGAATATGTTATTAGTATTCAGATTTAACTTACAACAGATAATAGCAGGAAGGAGTCATGCTGCAGAACCTCCGTCGCGTTTCTGTCCAGGAAGTTGAAGCAATAGTCCATCAATGCATCCAAGCCATACAACCTAGAAGAACAAATTCCAATAACAGCCGGAATAAAGAGAGTTGTCTCGTTTTTCCTTGAAAAAAAAAATGACAAAGCTTTGGCAGTTTTTCACGACGTTGCAAATTGACGTCTGTAATTGAAATCCGGGTCTAGCCTTTAGATCCCCTCAAATTGAGTTCCAGAATTTGTACCGTTTGATGCATCAATGCTCTCTTTTTAGGTACTTATTTCTGTTAAAGTGTTTGCACTAGTTCGGCATTATTATTCATATATTTATACTAGCTTCTGCCCACGGCTTCGCCCGCGTGGTACCCGGATAAAAAGTAGCCTATGTGTTATTGTGATGTATAAGCTGTATTACAGTAAAGTTTCATCGAAATCCGTTCAGTAGTTTTTGCGTGAAAGAGGAACAAACATCCTCACAAACTTTCACATTTATAATATTAGTAGGATAGGATTAGATACTCTCTTATACATATATTATAAATATTAGAGACTGTTGTCTTTAAAGTATCTACTTAAAATAGAAGTAAACTACATAAAATCATTTATACCTGTTGACCACAGCGCCATCTATGGCTCAACTGCCGAATTATACAGCAAGGTACTTGCCATGTCCTTTACAACAAAAATACGCACCTAATTACGTTAATTTATCATAGACTCGATCATTAGCACACCATAGTTCCAGCCACTGCCGACAGAGGCGCTGTTCAAGGCTATATAAGCTAAACTGCCATAAATTCAGGTCTCTTTTCCAAGACGATCACTGACTGTATCAAAACTACTAATATATTATTCTCTGTTCAAGCTGGCCTTTCCTTAAACCTACTGCACAAAATTTACAATACCTTAATATTAATCCTACTAATAATATAAACGTGAAAGTTTGTGAGGATGTATGTTTGTTCCTCTTTCACGCAAGAACTACTGAACGGATTTTGATGAAACTTTACAGTAATATAGCTTATACATCAGAATAACACATAGGCTACATTTTATCCGGGTACCACGCGGGCGAAGCCGTTGGCAGAAGCTAGTATGTTTAATTTTGTTGACTATTTTGTGGAGATAAATAAAAAAAAATACATAAAAAAATAGACCAGAGACACCACAGATAGTTACCTGGCCGCATCGAGGACGGAGCACACATTCCTCAGCGCCAACACCTGCCGCAGGTAGTCGGAGATGGCGGCCTCCAGCTCCTGGAAATTGAACTGATGCGCCAGACCCAGCATGTCCAGGACCGTGTCCTCCCGCAGCATGGAGAGGCCCATGTGACCTGTGGAAATCTATGTGTTCTCATCTTTCATAGAAGCTCTTGCTGTGTTTTAACCGTCTGCAATATACCTCCATGCTTGGTTGCGAGTATATTACAAAAATGCTGAAGATTCGATTGCAAATAATAATAAAAATAAAAAAGCTTGTGATTTTAATGTGGCAAACTCAGTGGCATGGTGTATGATTCGTTTTAAAAACGATCGTCAGGACACACTTTGCAAGGACTAATGTCCAGCGGTGGTCTTCATTTTAGGGATAATTTCCCTAATATCAAGTAAGTTAGAAAAGCTGTTCTGGTGCACCAAGTCTTATGTTGTGTTTTTTTTATTCTTGTGTATGCAATAAAGAGCTAGAATATTCTATCTATCTACCAAGTACACACCAGCCAGTCTATTTACCACCAGAGAATATAGGCGGGACGGAAAAAAAAAATAATGAAAATATATCAGTTTCCAACAGTGTGTCACATTTTGGCACTTTATCGACGAAATGTATTTTGAATCCGTTATCCGTAGCGTCTAAGACGAGTCGGACTATCAATTTAGCACTAGACCCATTAGTGTCTGTTGTCCGATCAAGAGTAATAAAACTTAGTGCCGTAAGATCAAGAGCAAGTTTAATCTTCTTTCTTCGATTATTTCATAAGTTCAATGGTAGTCGATCCACAAATTTGTTCTGGTATGACAGTAAATCAAACCATCGATTAAAGTTTATCGTAGATTTACGAAATCCAAAGTTTATACTACTATTGATCTTAAGGCTCTTAGACAGCGCGCACCAAAGGGAAATAGGTGTGACTAGAATAAAAGACAAGAAGTATAAATTAGACTCTAGTGACATCATGTTTGTTTACCATGTACCTATGTTCATTCTGTTCACAACGGACAACCAATGCTGCCCGTGATGCGACTCTCTTGAATCTTTCAGTGCGACCTCTGTGGCGCAGTGGGCGAAGGCCCGCCTGAGACGCAGAAGGTTGCGTGCTCGATTCCCGCCGCGGGACAAATGTTTGTATGATCTGCAAATATCTGTCTCGGGTCTGGGTGTTTTCTATGTACACTAAGTATGTAACTAGTATATTTATCATGTAGTTCCCATAACACAAGCTCTACTTAGTTTGGGACTAAATTAATGCTTTGTAAACCTATGTTCATTTTGTTCACAATTCTGATAAACCAGGCTACCGGTGAAGTGACTCCCTTGAATGTTTCATTACCTGAATAGACATAGCGTAGCAGTGCCTTGAAAGCTTGAAGAGGAGCCTGCAATTCCACTTCAGCCTGAAATAAAATCTAATCTATATACCATGTGGAAACCGCCCTTAACCCCCAGCCCCAACCGACCCACCGCGTCGCATATCCCGCCCGTGCTATTACCTCTTTTGTTCAGCTCCTAAGGGTGTGTAGGCTAATGTTAAATAGCCTATCAAGTGTCTATCAAATGTAAGAGAGAATTTTTCAAATCCGACCGGTAGATCAGATTAGCGCGTTCACACAAAAAACGCTTCATCTTTATTATCAGTATAGAAAGAAGATTAAAATAAATAAATTTACCAATTCAGATCATTTGTGTTAGTATTACTTAAAAAATATATTTTAGGTTTGTAGTTTTATAATTAAGTAGGTAGATAAATATGTGTAGGCGCTCACTCACATCCCAGTCGAGCGGTATTGAAATGAACCAGTTATCTCAATTGGATAGCGTTTGATATGGGGAAGGTAGGATTTGCTAGGTAAAAAGTTTTTTTTTCTCTCTCGAGTTGCCGAGACAATGCAAAATCATGTATGTATTGCAGCGCTAGTGAAATATAGCGTTATACCTATCTGAGATACTTTGCATCATTTAATGCAGGCGCCCTCTTTGTGGCCATAAAACCTATTTATAAGACATTATTGAAGTCTATTGAGTTGAGAAAGGTATGTTGAGATGGTTTAGGCATATAGAAAGGATGGACGAAAGAAGAGTAACAAAACAAGTATACAAGGCGAGCGTGAATGAAATAGTTGGAAGAGGAAGGCCTCGGCGAACATACTCTGACCAAATCGGAGACATTCTAGAGAAAGGCCAGGTCAGAAGTACACTAAACCGCCGAGCTTGTATGAAGAATTTGATGAGGATAAATGAAGCGAAAGAAGTATGCCAGGATCGTAGCAAGTGGAAATCCTTGGTCTCTGCCTACCCCTCCGGGAAACAGGCGTGACTGTATGTATGTATGTGTTGTAGTACAAATCGATTGCAAAATACCGCATACAATCGATTTAGCAGCTCTAAACATATACACACCACACAAACAAACATAGCCCCATAGCCAAAGCATATATACCGGCTTCTTACGTCGCGGGGTTGATGATTTTCATCATCATCATCAACTTGTAAAAGTCCACAGCTGCACAGAGGCCTACGCTTATTGCGATTGGAATGCATTTTATTGCAAACATGCCTCAAGTCACTAGAGGGCGCTTCAATAAACGAAAGAAAACACGATTTAAAAAAATAACTCGACTGTTAGGTGTGACAATTGGTCGAATGACATGGATATTAGGATATATCTTCGTTAAACAGTGGGAAAGCTTACCTGATTAGCTTCTCTCATGCCCCCGTAGAGCAGAGCCCTGAAGTAGTCGCTGCTGGCCGCCAGGATGACCTTGTGTGCCGGGATCCTCTGCCCCTCCACTACCAGGGTCACATCTGAATATTCTGAAGATAGGCACAGGGAACCTATGTGCTCGGACAGGTGGCCTGCAAACATTTAGTCTGTGAACACTATGCAATCTACTGGGTATGAAGTAAAGCCCAGCAAATAGATAAATTGTAGTGGTAATTAGCCATATTTTCAACTGACTTCAAAAAAGGAAATTCTCAATTCACCTGTATTTATTTGTGTGGATGTTATGTAAAATTTCATAGTCAATTGTGAACATATTTTAACTATTCTTTTTTTATTGGGTAGGGTCTTTATGGGATCACCCATATAAATTTTATGAATAAACTAGCTTCTGCCCACGGCTTCGCCCGCGTGGTACCCGGATAAAAAGTAGCCTATGTGTTATTCTGTTGTATAAGCTATAGCACTGTAAAGTTTCACAAAAATCCGTTCAGTAGTTTTTGAGTGAAAGAGTAACAAACATCCATCCTTTTCGCGTTTATATAATAGTAGGATTGGATACCTCCCCTAAGCATAAAAAAAAGGGATGAAATTTTTCTCTTTTTACTTTCAATCAACTTCCTGTTTTTAAATTTGGGTTTTATTGTAAAAAGTTTTATCTGTGATTGTTCTTGAACTATGAACCAATTGTTTGTGGTGAAAAAAACATTATAGTTTTATCAATTTTTAAATGAGATCCTTCAATCATAGTTTCACTTCAGTAAAATGTTGCTAATATAAAGTAAGATGGGCTTGTACTCACTGATGTGTTCAATATCACCGACACGAGAGCCAGCGGTGTTGATAACAGACATGTACTGGTGTTGACTGCTCATCTTCCAGCATTACAGCCCAACCGAGTCTGGAACTATATTCTGTGCACAAACAAACAAAAAGGTTTACTTCTGCTTCTGTTCTGGCAAACCTCCCGCGCCAGTTCAATTAAACTAAATTATACTGGACATTTTTACACAGCTCATATAGCCTCAAAGTAAGCAGAGCCTGTTATGGGTACTACATGCATCTCTACAATATCGGAGCTACTGACAGCCCGCTCTGTAGAGGTTGTCGAACTGAATCAGCAGCCCACATAATCCTGGAATGTGTGGTGTACCAACTCAACGCGAACAAATCTTCAACAACCCGAGGTCACTCCACGAAGCCTGCGATGATCCCAGGAAGCTTCTGTGCTTCTGGGCGGAGTCAGGCTGGCTAGTCTAGCCAGGCTTCCACGCATAATGGACCAAATTGAAGTCCGAATGCGGAAAAGGGAGTCCACCTATATAACATGGGTACTACATGACTGATATACTTTTTTGTACCTGACCTGAGACAAATATTTGCAGACCATACAAACATTTGTCTCGCAGCGGGAATCGAACCCGCAACCTTCAGCGTCTCAGGCGGACCTTCGCCTACTGCGCCACAAAGGTCATCTATTACTCTAATATGGAGAAAACTAAATAAATGAATAATGCTGGACATTTTTCATACAGCATCTAGATGATGCTGTGTGTTTGTCCGGCAGCTGGAACTGAACCTGCAAGCTTTTGCGTCTTATCACAATAGGTATTATTTATTTAATTAAAGATGAGCCGCTTTTGCTGATATGTCTGTCATACAGTATTGGATCAAAAGTCACTGCTTTAAGTTTGGTTCACTCTTTTTAGCACTTAATTGTTCTTTCGTAGCCAGTTGTCGAGCTTTTCCTTAAATGCTTTAACAGAAGTAGCGGAAACAAAATCCTCTGGCAGTTTGTCCCAGTTGTGTACCACTCTGTTGAGTATGCAACAAGTGAGTTTGCAGGAGCATGATCTAGCCTGATTTGGTGGCCATGTGATGATCTGTCACCTTTCCTAGTGAGGATATCATATATGTCCAGCAGATTGTATTATATGTAATAATTTTGTAGGTTTCAATGAGGTCACCGCGAAGACATCTGTCCTGAGAGTAGCGAGGTGTAGTGCGAGTAATCTCTTTTCATAAGATATATGTAGTGCCTGTGAAATCTTGGTCACTTTCAAGTAGGTCTATGTCTTTTTGGAAGTTAGGGTTACAAATCTGAAATCCATACTCTAATAGGGGCCTGATGTATGATGTAGATAAATTCTAAGTCTAATTCATCATCATCATTATCATCAGACTATATTAGTCCACTGCTGGACATAGGCCTCCCCTAATGAGCGCCATAGCGCCCTGTCTTCAGCTTGCCGCATCCAGCATCTGCCTGCAGTCTTTCGCAGATCGTCATCCCACCTGGCCGGAGGGCGTCCTACACTATGTTTGCAGAGTCGCAGTCTCCACTCAAGAACATGTTTACCCCAGCGGTTATCGGTTGTTCGCGAGATATGAAGTCTAATTGGAAGTGGGGAAACTAAGGTCTGCACTGACATACTGCATTGGGGTGCATTGTGCATTATTTCACTTCTTACCTGACCCCAACCAGCCCAACTACTTGAAAAAGCGGAGAAGGACTCTGGGTTGATGACAGCAGTGTTCCAGTTTCCCTGACCTCCTGTCAGTTAATGATGATGGAGAGCATGTATTGATAAGTTCTTTGGTTCAGCCATTACAAGGAGATATTTAGCAAAACATTAGTTACATTCCTTTAATCACTACTGACCTAATATTAACTACTTGCATAGACCTAACTGAGAACTACCAGACCAAAAGTATACAATACCAAGAGGTAGAAATGAGGAAAGTGAAGCAATGTCATGATTGGTTTATACTTTATATCAACAAAATTAGGCAATACAATTAGAAGGAAACTGGTTGGTAAATGTCGGTTCCATACTTACAGGCTCTCGGAACGAACAACGTAATATGTACATTGTTATGTGTCCGTTCATCTGGGAACTCTGTATCTGTTCTGTTTGGGATGTATTTAATAAAAACTTGCAATAAAAGTTCAGCTACGTACGCAGTAAAGATGTTGCAGACTTGCAGCAGAACAGAACGCTGAAGAAGCTCTTCCTTGACTTATTACGGTGCACGTTCTAGAAATATCTTTAAAACACTTTTACGTATGAGTGAGGTACCGCATTTGTCCACAAAAACACACTTTGTATTAATTATTTTTTACGGATTTTGTTGTGCCTCATCCTTTTCAATATTTTTTTTTTCTATTTTGACGTAAATAATTGACTTTGACGCAATAATCAGGCCGTCTTCAATCAGCCACTTTTGTTGAAACTGCGGGTAAGGGCCTCTGGATTATTTTTAGCCTAGCTTCTCTGGATGTCATATATATGCTCGATACTGAAGTTAGAAGACTGGGACAGTCGAGTGGACCTTTGAGTATGTGATATTTACAGTTAAAATATAATTGAGGTCCTGTCACGGTCCCCATGAGATAACAGACGAGTACGGTAATTTGATTAAAACGATATACATAGTGCCGTCAAATGGTACGTTCTAGTTGTCTGGAGGTGATATAATATATTGGATATATATTATATTACCTCCAGATGTCCTGGAGGTAATCGGTACCTGATTGGTTTTAAGTCAGCTTAAAAACGATCAGAAGCCATAATCAAGTAGGATTTTAAATGTTAAAGTAAATTTACGCCGATTCCTCGCGTAAGACCTTTTTAATCTGCGTTTTTTAATCTGTGCCTAGCCCAGAGGAATTAGCAACAAACTCTGCTTGGTTTATTTTTAAGATCCTTCATTCAGTTATATCAAAGATAATGTAATGTAATGCAACGATACGCTAAAGCTATCTAAAGTGTGGGTGGTGTGAATCGAACAAGCTGAACTCATTTATCTAAATAAGAGTACTCGACAAAAGATTATTAAATAAAGTCCAAAATTTATCAACCTAAATTCTTAAGACAACACACGATACGCTCTATAATAATAATGCGTAACCTAATGTTAAAAACTTCTCTGGTTTGTTTGGTTCGTCGAGGCTGCTGTTGCGTCGTTGACAGATTACCGAGATTGAAGTGCACATCAGTTTTATTGTGTTTTCGTTTATCCGAACATAGCACATTCACACATCCACAATACGTAGCGGGAAAAAGATGATATTTACTTCCGTTTCCTACGATAGTCAATTATCTGTCTATATTCTAGAGAATAATATTCATTGTAAAATGTTATTTATTATATTTAATAATCATGAACTACAAACATACTTAAGGTAATTGTAATATTATAATAACTCTTGAACTAACAATATACTCTAGGCGCGGATAGCTTCTACACGAAGTTTTATTTCCGGTATTGACTGATATTTCACACGTTCCTTCCTACCAACCTAGAAATTGCAACATTTTATTTTGTTTGGTAAAGTTGTCAGATTACTTACCGGACGGGGACGGATTTGGGTTTGCTCGGCAAATAAATATATCGCGTCGAAGCATATTTTATTATTTTTCTCTTTAGTGGATTTCTTTCAACGTGAGTGATAATGAGCTTTAGTCAGAAATAAGCGCGCTGCGTTGTTCCTCCCAAAGCTTACGTGAATGTTAGTTGAACTTATTTTAGTTTGTTTCGTGAACTTTTTGAAGGTTGTGGTTTCTGGAAAAGTAGTTGCACAAATTGATACGAGTGCGAATTTGCAATTCCTAATGTTTTCATCCGACGAAATCTTAGGATGAAATAAATTGCGAGTTGTGTCTTTTATTATATGTAAATAAACTTAGTAACTTTGACTGGATGTACACCGAGAAGCATTGTTTTGTCGCGTTAATAATTTTTCCCTTCCGTCGCGATTGTGCGAGATATTTTATTTTTTAAATGCATTGCAGATCGTTTAGAATGTGTTGTTAAATATAAACGAGTGCATTACATGCACTCACCAACAATTTCGCCGTCGAGAAATGGAGAAACAGCATTTTAATCCTCATCAAAACTTTGATGGAACAAAATCCGAAATTTTGAAAAAAAGATTACTGAAGTCTGTGAATACTTCTGTTACTAGCATTTCACAACAGAGCAGCCCACTGAATAATGCACTACTGAATCCATTACGCGTAAGTTATAAATATTTTCGTATTCCGTATTTTAGGAACATGCAAGGCCTTGACGTCACTGACATTGTTTTTCTTATTCCAGGCGCCAATAACGAACAGCATGATCGTCACCTCTATGCAGGCGCCTCAGACCTCTATGTCAATAGCACACAATTTTACCCAATCTATAACTCCTGTGAAAATACATACAAATAATAATCCATATCCTCTTCACCTGTCAACGGTACATGTGCCTGTGCAGATCCCCGGCTCCACTTCCAACATAAATGTTCCTGTGCAGCTGTCTGGCCCCTCAAGCACGGTCCCCCTACAAATAGCGCCCGTGAGTCTGCCACTACAAGTTTCTGGTAATGCCAGTGTCCCCATGCAGCTTACAGCCCGTGATACAATAAATGTCCCTTTGCAATTTCCAAATAGCCAAAGTATTCTGTCAGGTCAGACATTGCCTTCCATGCCGCTTTTGAACAGTACTAACCAGCCATTGCACAGTTCTATAATACATCTTCACATGGGATCTAATGGGAGGCCTACTAACTTAGATGGTTTATCTGAGCTCAGTATGTCCAATTCTTCACAGCTTCAAATGACGGACTCTGGTGTTCAAATAAAGATGAATAATTCTACACCTGTTTCTCAAGTCCAAGTTGGAAACAACCCAACAGCTGTTGTTCAAATCCCAAGCTCTACAAACAATTCCATCCAAATGCGTAGTGCGGGCAGGCCTATGCCCCATGTGGTCTATATCCAGACCCCCTCAGGCCTGAAGCCTGTCGCTAGCACCGAGGTCATCAGCCAGGCCAGTACAAGTGGAAATCCACCACAAATATTAGTAAGGAGACCTGTAAGTGAATTAAAATTACAATAAACCAATTGGAATATTTAAGTGGAATATGTCTTTATATCTAAAGACTTTATAATTTTGAAAATTTGATATTTTCAGGATTTTTTTTTTTGTAATTTTGATTAACTTAAATCTGTTTTTACATGTTGAGTTGCACAAAATTTTTTATTAGCTTTTTATTTTCATACATAACTTGTTAAATATTTTCATGTTGCGTAACATTTATTATTATTTTCTCTTGCAGGTAACAAGCACCTCTAACCTTCAGCTATTGTCAAATGTCAGCTCTAGAACCAACATTGCTTCTAAAATACCAACTCCAAACAAGTCATCCATATTGGCCCCTGTCAACGCCAGTCAGCCTATCGTCATACAGAAACCTAAAGCCAATGACAAAGTTATGGTTCCTGTCAGCATAACACCTGGCGCTCCTCCAAAGCAAGCCATTGCATATCTTAGCCAAATGAAAAAGCCCAACACTAAAAATCTGCCTGAAAACCAATCCATCCTCATATCTAACAATCAATCAAACAATCCTAACAACAAACTATTCTTGACTCCAATGAACATGCCTATCATGCAAAGCAAGCAAAACACAAAGTTTATTCTACCTGTGACCTTGCCAGCTACAATGGCGTCAAAGGGACCAATCATAAACTTGCAAATAGCTAATGGACAGATACAGAATGATCCCCAGGGAAACATTACAGTAATGCGAGACTCTGGCATAGACCCGATGGACATGCCACCATTGCATCCACTGGGGAAAATTATTAGTCTAAATGGAAAGGATCACTTCGAAAATAAAATGGATAATTCATACACAAGTATATCCATTCCTGGGTCCAGAGCGGAGCCTACAGGAGAACAAGGCGAATATACCTTGTCAATACCGGAGACGAACTCTGCTATGAATGATGATATCTACACGGTCTCTATTGAGGATGACGAGGGGCAAACTCGAGAGGAATCATTCACTCTGGCGATACCTGAGAAGAGTAACAGCTTGTTGAACAAGAATATCATCGACAGGAATGACTCGGCGATCGTCGCCGCTCCCGCCATTTTACGGCGTTCTAACTCCGATAGTACTAATACAGACAGAAAATCCACAAACGCAAATGTGAAAAGGCGGGTTTCGCTTTGTGCAGAAAACCTATCGAACAAAAATAAAATTACCTTGGTTAGTCAAAGGGGTATGGACTTTGATCAAGTGATCGATAGCAACGATGATCATAGAGTGCCTTCGTTATTTTGCGATGAGAAGCTAGACAAGGAGCTCGAAATTAAAGCCGTGGGTGATTCTGATGCAGATGAATATAGAGAGAAGAAAGACACTGAAGTTGAGAGAGGACCCAGTGAAGCATTCTTTCCTAAATCGGCTAGCCACAACGATCCTTCCAAGGTGAAAGCTGAGAGCGATACGTCAGAAGAGGACCCTCCCGGATTGATATGGAATAATGGCGTTGCAATACTACAAGGAAGCGACCTGCAGTTTCAAACTAATGAATTCGGACTCATTGATCTAATCGACAGCACCGCCCACGATTTGATAAACATAAACGCAAAGTATCAGACGCCCTTGAAACAAAGGATCGATAGAAACAAGAATAAGAAGGTTACGTCTCCCGAAGACCTGTATAGCTGCGAGGGGTGCGGCTGTCACGGTATGGCGGCCGAATTCATAACGCCCAATTTCTGCAGCTCCACTTGCCAACTCGAGGTTGAAAAGGCGCTCGTAAAGAGGCGTGAAAGAGAAAAGGCGGATCTGCTCAAAAAGAGAAACAAAATGAAGAAGCTATTAATAAGAAAGCAGCTATCAGAGTCCGATGCCGCTTCGGAAAACAAAGATCTAGAAAAGTTGCCGCTAAAGACGTGCGATTCCACTCCCGCGGAAAGTATATCCGAGCCTGCGAAACCGATAGAGGAAATTGAAAATGAGAAGTATCCGTGGATGTGTGGTAAAAACGGCTTTTCATGGATGCGCTATCTAGACGTTTGCAAAGCTAAAGCAGCTCCCGTGAAATTATTTAAAAATCCTTTCCCGTACGGTAGAAATGGATTTCGCGTAGGCATGCGAATGGAAGCCATCGATCCTCAACACCCAGCTTTATTCTGCGTAGTAACAGTGTCGGAAATACAGGGTTACCGCATGCGGCTACATTTCGACGAATACCCAGATATGTATGACTACTGGGTGAACGCGGATTGCGTGGATATCTTCCCGCCCGGGTGGTGTGAGAAGAACAATCGTATGTTACAGCCGCCGGCTTCCTATACCACTGCTAACTTCTCGTGGCCGACTTACTTGAAGCAGGTACGGGCGGTGGCCGCGCCCAGGCAGCTGTTCTCACACGTCACTACTACCGTAAGTTATGATTATGATACTTCATCGAAATCACCATCTTCATTGGTTGTATTAGTTTACTAGACATAGCCCCCCCAAAAAGTGTCATGGCAGATGATTTTGAGCGATCTGCATCAACCAATTTCCAGTACTCTTTAATGTGTAGGAAGCCCTCACAGACTTTCTACACAGCGTCTTGCACTTTGGATCGCCATAAGATCACCTTTCTTCTCCAGCCGTTTCTTTGTCGTTTCTATGAACTATGTGGTCTGTACATGGCCTACCCATTGTCACTTCTTGAACTGGATCATTCTGAGGATAACTTATCAACAGGTGCTTTTTTGCCACTTTAGTAGAAAATTAAAAAAAATGTTGGGTCCTTTAATTGTAATTTTTTTTGTAAATACCTTTTTCATAACAATACACATTTGCTTTCACAGGTGCTGAAACCGAACTGCTTCCGAGTCGGCATGAAGCTGGAAGCGGAAGACCGTAAGAACGAGCTGATCTGCGCAGCGACCGTCGCCGACATGCTGGACAACCGGCTGCGGATCAACTTCGACAGCTGGGACGAGATGTACGATTACTGGGTGGAGCCGAGCTCGCCCTACATACACCCCGTCGGCTGGGCCGAGGAGAATGGAATGCCGCTCACGCCACCCAACTGTGAGTATAGTGTAGCGTTCCTTCTTTCTTGTGTTAGCTTGTTAAGGTTAATGACCAGGGACCTAACCATGAAGTCTGCAAGCGATTCATCCAAGCAAATGTCACTTCCCGCTTTGCGATTGAAGACGCTATGGGATTGGTGACCTTTGTGGCGCAGAAGGTTTCGGGTTCGAGTCCCTCCGCTGGGAAAATGTTTGTATGATCTGCAAATATTTGTCTCGGTCTGGATGTTTTCTATGTATAATTATGTATTTACAAAAAAAAATGTAAGTTGTTTATCAGTCATATAGTTCCCATAACACAAGCTCTGTTTACTTTGGGGCTAAATGGTGTTGCGTGAAAAATGTCCATTGAAAAATGTTTATTATTGTCATAAGCGTTATTTGATATCTTTGCCGCAAAAAGACTTGAATATTAGACCCCAGGTTTAGGTAAAGATGAAGCCAGGGTTGGGGGAATCATGGGAAAGTCACATTTTAGCGATGAGTGTAGGGCGCATCTGATAATACTACGACTACAGAAATATAATTATTAAACGCGTTATATAGTACATCCAAACACTCATGGTCGATGGTGTCCTAAATCATCAGCTTGCTAGTGTTGTGGGCACAAGCGATAGGAATTATCGATAGTTCAGGTAGCCGCCTTGGTCAGCGAACGACTGCCGGCGGGAGGGATCAATGTCACATTCCTGGAACGACCATCAGGGTTTGTAATGATGTTGTTATTGTGTATATAAGGTCATGAAAGCGTTATTATCTGATATAAAATCAAAATTATTGCTTGCTAGGTGTCATTCGTCATTCGATTTGAACAAAGCTGATTACCGATTCGTTATCAATTTGGCTGACGATGAACCCATGATATAGATTTAGATTATTGAGTAATAGTTAAAGAGTATATGTTTTTATCTTCGAACCTTTCATAATAGACACTCTCCTAAAGGCAACGAGTGAGTTTGACATATCTTCCGCACCGCTCACACGTTTCATTGTCCATTCGGCCACGAGTTTTTGAAAGGATAACCCGAAATGCCGGGTACTTATACTATAGCACCCGTCATTTAATTCGCAGCAAGAGAGATACAAAATATTGGTTTTTGTGAGTATATCTCTCACGTTAGCTTAGAATCTGGCTTGATATTAGCCTCGATTCTGTAGTACACTAACTAAACTAAATTTAAACTGTCGCTCTCTTTTACTGATATTGTACGCAAGAAAGAGATGGCAAGAATTTTACTGTTGTGTGCTACTGTCAAATCAGTTTACGTGCCGCTTTGCTTCGTGTTTATAGTCAGCATGTTTTGAAATCACGACTACATATGTATGGAAAACTTAAATCTGACTAATTTGACAGCACTCAATTGTATCTCTTTCTTGCTTGCACTATCAGTAAAAGAGAGCGACAGTTTAATTTTAGTTTAGTTAGTGTACTACAGAATCGAGGCCATGATCTGACAAATCTAGGCTAAGCCTAATGTCATGATAAGATGCCTAATCTTCAATCAATTAATCTACCTTAAAACAGATACGCCTATGTTTCATCATGAGCCTCAGTTTTTGCTATCCATTTAGAGAATTTTTTACCAATATTAATAAAAGTATTAGGCCATAGAATAGGAAATTCTTGTGTGGGCTAAGCTACTGAGGACAAAGTGACAGACGCGGTGACGTAGTTTATCTACCTCGTGTGTTCATAAGTTTTGAGACGAACTTATTTAATTAATTTAAAAAGAAAGTAATTCATGCAACCTTTTTTAAACTTTTAAAATTTTAAATTTCGAATGTTTTGAATCAGAAAAAATATACATTTGAATATTTGTTTCATTCTCCGTGAAAATGGCGCCAACAAAAGATTTGCGTGCGACTGTAATTTCACTGTTTCAAACAGGAAAAAAACCAATGCAAGTTTTTAGTGAAATCCAAAGTTTGGGATGTAGTCGGAACTTTGTGTATTATACCATAAAGAGGTACAAGGAGACCGGCTCTTTAGAAGACCGTGGAAGATGTGGCCGCCCGCGGTCTGTAAGGACGCCCGCCAACATTAAAGTAATCGAGAGCGAATTCGTCGCAACCCTTGCCGGACTCAAAAGAAATTAGCTCTGCAGACCAACATTTCGCGAATATCGGTGAACAGGATACTTAAATATGATCTTAAACTAAAGGCCTACAGTCGAAGGAAAGTGCATTATTTAAACGAGCGTCTTCGTAAATTGCGACTGGAACGATGTCGGAACCTATTAAAGAGACACGATCCAAAAAATATCCTGTTTACCGATGAAAAGATCTTCACGGTGGAAGAAAAGTTTAACCGGCAGAACAATAAGGTTTACGCCAGAAGTTCAAAGGACGTCCAGCCATCTGTACGTAATGTCCAGCGCACTCATCATCCAGCAAGTGTGATGGTTTGGTGGGGTGTATCCTACGAGGGGGTCACTTCGCTTCATTTTTGCCAGCAAGGCGTCAAGGTGAAGGCACAAAATTACCAAACCGACATATTGGAAGCGGTGGTTAAACCATTAAATGATACGCTATTCGCTGGAAAATACTGGGTTTTCCAACAGGACTCTGCTCCCTCCCATAAAGCTAAGACTACCCAACGTTGGCTGGAGGCCAATTTGCCAGGCTTCATTCGGAGCGAAGATTGGCCCTCGTCAAGCCCTGACTTGAATCCTTTGGATTATTCTTTATGGACGGAATTGGAGCTGAGGGCATGCAGAAAGTCTCACCCAAACCTGGATTCTCTCAAGCGAGCCCTTATTAAAGAATCGAAACGGATTCCCATTGAAAAGATTCGTGCCGCCATAGATGAATGGCGCACGCTTTTGAAGGCCTGCATTGAATGCAAAGACGGCCATTTTGAATGATTTATTTTTAAATACAGATCTAGATGTCAGTAGTTTTAATTTTAATATCCAATAAATGAATACTCAACTTAGCTCCAAAAATATTTTAGTTTTACTGTGTCTCAAGACTTATGAACACACGAGGTATAATTAACACAAATTAGTCATGCCCATTAACAGCAGATAGTATAAGATGCTTGTTGAGGCGCTGCCATCGCAATGTGTACAGGTAAAACTCGTGAATTTCATTAATTATTGTTTAAAAAAAAACGAATGTAAAATCGGTGTCGATGTGCACCATTCGCTCAATAATACCTATTGTTATAGATTTATTAATATTTTAACTGAAATGATAAGCACCGCAATAATTTTTAGTGCGGTTTTGATTCAGAGAATGCTGCTCGGATCGACAGCAGAACATTTTGTAACCTTTTTAGATAATCAGCTAGGTGCTTCCTATAGGTCGCTTACTAATACGTCCTGCTTTCTGTGCGCCAATCAGAATCTAGTGAGTTCATGTCTCCATAATTCAATCGGGGCATTCCTAGACAAATACCTTACGTTTACGACAATTTGGCTAAATAAATCATTATTATTATTATTATTTAGTTTCCCTGCACGCTATCGTTAATTTGTCAACGAAAAACTTGGCAGCAGTCACGTGACATCTCAACAGCTAATGTAATTTCACCGAACTAATACTAATAAAAAAATAAGATTATTATTTATCAATACTAGATATTTATATAGGGTGTCCCGGAATGTGTATATAATACCGTGTGACGTGACAATGACCTCTTGTGACGTCACACTCAAAAGTCAACTAAACAGCTGTTTAGTTGATTTTAGGGATTTGCTAAGATCAGGTAGTATGGAAACTTTGATGGTCATTTCATGAATGAATAACATCCATAAAGTCGTAGAACAAACAATGTTCCCCACGACGGTGTCAATGACCTCCTTCCGGCATTATATACACATTCCGGGACATCCTCCTGTATAGTCACGACGCTTATAGTCGCTGCCTTTCGTCATCCATTTATTGCGAAAATATTGATAATAAATAATAAATAAATAATGCTGGACAATTACACACAGCATCATCTAGCCCCAAATTAACCAGAGCTTGTGTTATGGGAACTACATGACTGATATACTACTTATATATGTTTTTTTTTTTGTAAATACATACATATTATACATAGAAAACACCCAGACCCGAGACAAATATTTGCAGATAGTACAAAATTTGTCCCGCGGCGGGAATTGCACCCGCAACCTTCTGCGTCTCAGGCGGACCTTCGCCCACTGCGCCACAGAGGTCGCCAAATAATTTTGTGAATAGATAAGTAAACGGAAAGGAAATAATGAGTCAAAACAAGAGACATAAATATCGTAACTTTCATGTCATACTACCTATGCCACGGCAGCACTCGGCCCCCAGCCCACCGCGTCGCATCGCATCGCCCGCCCGTTATATTATTATTTTTGCTCGGCTGAGGGTTATTATCCAGATATTAGCGCGTTCAAACAAAAAAATAAACAAACTTCAGCTTTATTATTAGTATAGATTATTAATATTAGTATTCCATTTTTACTTGGGTAAATCCAAGTTGGCTGCGGAACGCTGTCAGAGCCGTTTTCGAGCGGAGCCGGGTTTGCGGTCCGGCCAAAAACAAATAATAAAAAAAAGAAGAGTGGTATTGTCATCCGCGTTAATATATCTCATTGAATAACGCGTCACCTAACTCTGCATTATTTACTTGCAGTCTACAAGGACCCAGATGCATTCTCGTGGGAGAACTACCTGGTTGAAACGAGCGCCTCCGCAGCGCCTCCCCGCGCGTTCAAGACGCGACTTCCTCAGGGCTTCAAACCGGGAATGAAGCTAGAAGTCGTTGACCGGAGGGTATGCTATTTATTTATTATCATAAGAAAATTAGAAATTCTAAGAAAATATGTTTATTACTAAGAGAGCTCTTCTAGCAAAGAACCCTGATTCATGTTTTGCTAAATAACTAAGATGAATGGGTCGTCCTTCATAAAGGAAGATATGTAGCCTAAAGGAATCGTCTATCGACGTTTCCTGTGTCGATTACTGAACCCAGCCGCGCCCACATCTATGTTATATTTTATATAATTTTATGCATATTAGTTTTAAAGTATTTATCATTATGGACCCTGTATTTGTACCTGTACTTTACCTGAAATAAATAATTATTATTTTTATATTTAGTCGCATTTATACATTTGAACTGCAAATACATAAATACGACAATATTTTTAAAACCAAAAAGTAACCATTTAGAATTACAACAAACTCCCTTTAATTCTTGGAAAAATATCATCTACAGACCTGCATTGAACGATCGGCAATCTGTTTTGAAATATTGAGCATTCATGTTTACAAATCGTCAACAATATTTATTTTGCATGTTTGGCAAACAAGTGTATGATAAGTTTGCGGCCTCGCATGCGGTTGAGGACAGCGATAAAAGCATTGCCTGTTGATTGAAGCGCGTGCGCTGACACGAAACTTAAATATCTATGTTTATTGAGAGATATCTTGCGTGTTTTTATTTCGTACTGGAACATATTTTATTACTGAAAACGGGCTATTTTTCATGATTAAAAAATAGCCTATCGAGAAACATTCGACATAAAATATCGAGAAACATCCAACATCACATCATAGTAAAAATTCTGTACATAACCATGATATGATGAAGTTTGAAAAGTGATTGTATTTGTAGGTTCCATTCCTGATCCGCGTGGCTAGCATCAGCGCTGTGAAGGGTCACCAGGTCCGCGTGTCTTTCGACGGATGGGGCGAGGAGCTCGCCTACTGGCTGGATGACGACTCCCCCGACCTGCACCCCGTCGGCTGGTGCCTCAAGACCGGACATCCGCTGGAGCCTCCATTAAGTAACTATTCTCATTTAGTATTTTTTTAATAGCCTACAGTGTCTTGTTGCTTGATTCCCTCCATCCAAAGCTTATTAGCTTAGATATCGCTTCCAAGCGATAAGACAGCCCATTGTACTTTTAGTTGCGTAAAGTTTTTGTTGTTTTTTGTAACTCTCTTGTGGTGTACGAGTATATGGCACTATAAAACACCCGGACCCGGAACATATATTTGCAGAACATGCAAACATTTGTCCCACAGCGGGAATATAAAATAGTTTTGTTATTAACTAAACATAAGAAAAAAAATCACCAATATTTAGAATGGACCTTCACGAATGCTCCCTTAATGGTAAGAGCTGATAAAAAGTATTCATGGGCTTCTTTTTATCCGTGTACAACGCGGACGAAGCCGTGGGCCGTATAAAAATAGATTCTTTATGATAAGGTTTAAAATAATTTAAATTCAATAATAATTTAGAATCGAATTTTCCATCCTCAGGCAGCCAAAAAGTTACTGCAAACGTAGTAACTCTTTGGCTGTCTGAGGATGGAGAGTGGACGACGTCGTCGTGGTCGGCCGCGAAAGCGTAAAGATCTTTTCGACGAGGGATGGTGGGAGACCGCCAAGGATAGAGGCAGATGGAAATAACTGGGGAAGACCTTTGCCAAGTAGTGGGGCAAGTAGTGTTAACATTAAAAAAATTAAATTAGAATTGTCAAAAGAGAAAAATATAGAGTAAACAATGTTTTCCAGCGGCTGAGGAGCTGCGTATAGTAGGCGCGTGCGGAGTGGGCGGTTGCCGCGGACTCGGCTCCAGCCGCGGCGGTGCACTGAAGCAGCACACGGGCGCCGCGGCCTGCCCGTACCGCGCGCGCGACCGCGGCGCCGCCTCCGCGCTGCCCGAGCGCATCTCCACGCCGCACGAGCCCGAGCGCGCGCAGCCCCGCTCACGAAGGTACCGATTGCAGCGTATAGTGAGCGCGCTGAAGCAGCACACGCGCGACCGCGGCGCCGCCTCCGCGCTGCCCGAGCGCATCTCCACGCCGCACGAGCCCGAGCGCGCGCAGCCCCGCTCACGAAGGTACCGATTGCAGCGTATAGTGAGCGCGCTGAAGCAGCACACGCGCGCGCGACCGCGGCGCCGCCTCCGCGCTGCCCGAGCGCATCTCCACGCCGCACGAGCCCGAGCGCGCGCAGCCCCGCTCACGAAGGTACCGATTGCAGCGTATAGTGAGCGCGCTGAAGCAGCACACGCGCGCGCGACCGCGGCGCCGCCTCCGCGCTGCCCGAGCGCATCTCCACGCCGCACGAGCCCGAGCGCGCGCAGCCCCGCTCACGAAGGTACCGATTGCAGCGTATAGTGAGCGCGCTGAAGCAGCACACGCGCGACCGCGGCGCCGCCTCCGCGCTGCCCGAGCGCATCTCCACGCCGCACGAGCCCGAGCGCGCGCAGCCCCGCTCACGAAGGTACCGATTGCAGCGTATAGTGAGCGCGCTGAAGCAGCACACGCGCGACCGCGGCGCCGCCTCCGCGCTGCCCGAGCGCATCTCCACGCCGCACGAGCCCGAGCGCGCGCAGCCCCGCTCACGAAGGTACCGATTGCAGCGTATAGTGAGCGCGCTGAAGCAGCACACGCGCGCGCGACCGCGGCGCCGCCTCCGCGCTGCCCGAGCGCATCTCCACGCCGCACGAGCCCGAGCGCGCGCAGCCCCGCTCACGAAGGTACCGATTGCAGCGTATAGTGAGCGCGCTGAAGCAGCACACGCGCGACCGCGGCGCCGCCTCCGCGCTGCCCGAGCGCATCTCCACGCCGCACGAGCCCGAGCGCGCGCAGCCCCGCTCACGAAGGTACCGATTGCAGCGTATAGTGAGCGCGCTGAAGCAGCACACGCGCGACCGCGGCGCCGCCTCCGCGCTGCCCGAGCGCATCTCCACGCCGCACGAGCCCGAGCGCGCGCAGCCCCGCTCACGAAGGTACCGATTGCAGCGTATAGTGAGCGCGCTGAAGCAGCACACGCGCGCGCGACCGCGGCGCCGCCTCCGCGCTGCCCGAGCGCATCTCCACGCCGCACGAGCCCGAGCGCGCGCAGCCCCGCTCACGAAGGTACCGATTGCAGCGTATAGTGAGCGCGCTGAAGCAGCACACGCGCGACCGCGGCGCCGCCTCCGCGCTGCCCGAGCGCATCTCCACGCCGCACGAGCCCGAGCGCGCGCAGCCCCGCTCACGAAGGTACCGATTGCAGCGTATAGTGAGCGCGCTGAAGCAGCACACGCGCGCGCGACCGCGGCGCCGCCTCCGCGCTGCCCGAGCGCATCTCCACGCCGCACGAGCCCGAGCGCGCGCAGCCCCGCTCACGAAGGTACCGATTGCAGCGTATAGTGAGCGCGCTGAAGCAGCACACGCGCGACCGCGGCGCCGCCTCCGCGCTGCCCGAGCGCATCTCCACGCCGCACGAGCCCGAGCGCGCGCAGCCCCGCTCACGAAGGTACCGATTGCAGCGTATAGTGAGCGCGCTGAAGCAGCACACGCGCGACCGCGGCGCCGCCTCCGCGCTGCCCGAGCGCATCTCCACGCCGCACGAGCCCGAGCGCGCGCAGCCCCGCTCACGAAGGTACCGATTGCAGCGTATAGTGAGCGCGCTGAAGCAGCACACGCGCGCGCGACCGCGGCGCCGCCTCCGCGCTGCCCGAGCGCATCTCCACGCCGCACGAGCCCGAGCGCGCGCAGCCCCGCTCACGAAGGTACCGATTGCAGCGTATAGTGAGCGCGCTGAAGCAGCACACGCGCGACCGCGGCGCCGCCTCCGCGCTGCCCGAGCGCATCTCCACGCCGCACGAGCCCGAGCGCGCGCAGCCCCGCTCACGAAGGTACCGATTGCAGCGTATAGTGAGCGCGCTGAAGCAGCACACGCGCGACCGCGGCGCCGCCTCCGCGCTGCCCGAGCGCATCTCCACGCCGCACGAGCCCGAGCGCGCGCAGCCCCGCTCACGAAGGTACCGATTGCAGCGTATAGTGAGCGCGCTGAAGCAGCACACGCGCGCGCGACCGCGGCGCCGCCTCCGCGCTGCCCGAGCGCATCTCCACGCCGCACGAGCCCGAGCGCGCGCAGCCCCGCTCACGAAGGTACCGATTGCAGCGTATAGTGAGCGCGCTGAAGCAGCACACGCGCGACCGCGGCGCCGCCTCCGCGCTGCCCGAGCGCATCTCCACGCCGCACGAGCCCGAGCGCGCGCAGCCCCGCTCACGAAGGTACCGATTGCAGCGTATAGTGAGCGCGCTGAAGCAGCACACGCGCGCGCGACCGCGGCGCCGCCTCCGCGCTGCCCGAGCGCATCTCCACGCCGCACGAGCCCGAGCGCGCGCAGCCCCGCTCACGAAGGTACCGATTGCAGCGTATAGTGAGCGCGCTGAAGCAGCACACGCGCGACCGCGGCGCCGCCTCCGCGCTGCCCGAGCGCATCTCCACGCCGCACGAGCCCGAGCGCGCGCAGCCCCGCTCACGAAGGTACCGATTGCAGCGTATAGTGAGCGCGCTGAAGCAGCACACGCGCGACCGCGGCGCCGCCTCCGCGCTGCCCGAGCGCATCTCCACGCCGCACGAGCCCGAGCGCGCGCAGCCCCGCTCACGAAGGTACCGATTGCAGCGTATAGTGAGCGCGCTGAAGCAGCACACGCGCGCGCGACCGCGGCGCCGCCTCCGCGCTGCCCGAGCGCATCTCCACGCCGCACGAGCCCGAGCGCGCGCAGCCCCGCTCACGAAGGTACCGATTGCAGCGTATAGTGAGCGCGCTGAAGCAGCACACGCGCGACCGCGGCGCCGCCTCCGCGCTGCCCGAGCGCATCTCCACGCCGCACGAGCCCG
Organism: Perizoma flavofasciatum; assembly: GCA_958496245.1. Taxonomy (NCBI): domain Eukaryota; kingdom Metazoa; phylum Arthropoda; class Insecta; order Lepidoptera; family Geometridae; genus Perizoma; species Perizoma flavofasciatum. The sequence continues at coordinate 626,840 of OY292425.1, read as the reverse complement.
AGCGCGCGCAGCCCCGCTCACGAAGGTACCGATTGCAGCGTATAGTGAGCGCGCTGAAGCAGCACACGCGCGCGCGACCGCGGCGCCGCCTCCGCGCTGCCCGAGCGCATCTCCACGCCGCACGAGCCCGAGCGCGCGCAGCCCCGCTCACGAAGGTACCGATTGCAGCGTATAGTGAGCGCGCTGAAGCAGCACACGCGCGACCGCGGCGCCGCCTCCGCGCTGCCCGAGCGCATCTCCACGCCGCACGAGCCCGAGCGCGCGCAGCCCCGCTCACGAAGGTACCGATTGCAGCGTATAGTGAGCGCGCTGAAGCAGCACACGCGCGACCGCGGCGCCGCCTCCGCGCTGCCCGAGCGCATCTCCACGCCGCACGAGCCCGAGCGCGCGCAGCCCCGCTCACGAAGGTACCGATTGCAGCGTATAGTGAGCGCGCTGAAGCAGCACACGCGCGACCGCGGCGCCGCCTCCGCGCTGCCCGAGCGCATCTCCACGCCGCACGAGCCCGAGCGCGCGCAGCCCCGCTCACGAAGGTACCGATTGCAGCGTATAGTGAGCGCGCTGAAGCAGCACACGCGCGACCGCGGCGCCGCCTCCGCGCTGCCCGAGCGCATCTCCACGCCGCACGAGCCCGAGCGCGCGCAGCCCCGCTCACGAAGGTACCGATTGCGGCGTATAGTGAGCGCGCTGAAGCAGCACACGCGCGCGCGACCGCGGCGCCGCCTCCGCGCTGCCCGAGCGCATCTCCACGCCGCACGAGCCCGAGCGCGCGCAGCCCCGCTCACGAAGGTACCGATTGCGGCGTATAGTGAGCGCGCTGAAGCAGCACACGCGCGCGCGACCGCGGCGCCGCCTCCGCGCTGCCCGAGCGCATCTCCACGCCGCACGAGCCCGAGCGCGCGCAGCCCCGCTCACGAAGGTACCGATTGCAGCGTATAGTGAGCGCGCTGAAGCAGCACACGCGCGCGCGACCGCGGCGCCGCCTCCGCGCTGCCCGAGCGCATCTCCACGCCGCACGAGCCCGAGCGCGCGCAGCCCCGTTCACGAAGGTACCGATTGCGGCGTATAGTGAGCGCGCTGAAGCAGCACACGCGCGCGCGACCGCGGCGCCGCCTCCGCGCTGCCCGAGCGCATCTCCACGCCGCACGAGCCCGAGCGCGCGCAGCCCCGCTCACGAAGGTACCGATTGCAGCGTATAGTGAGCGCGCTGAAGCAGCACACGCGCGACCGCGGCGCCGCCTCCGCGCTGCCCGAGCGCATCTCCACGCCGCACGAGCCCGAGCGCGCGCAGCCCCGCTCACGAAGGTACCGATTGCAGCGTATAGTGAGCGCGCTGAAGCAGCACACGCGCGACCGCGGCGCCGCCTCCGCGCTGCCCGAGCGCATCTCCACGCCGCACGAGCCCGAGCGCGCGCAGCCCCGCTCACGAAGGTACCGATTGCAGCGTATAGTGAGCGCGCTGAAGCAGCACACGCGCGCGCGACCGCGGCGCCGCCTCCGCGCTGCCCGAGCGCATCTCCACGCCGCACGAGCCCGAGCGCGCGCAGCCCCGCTCACGAAGGTACCGATTGCAGCGTATAGTGAGCGCGCTGAAGCAGCACACGCGCGACCGCGGCGCCGCCTCCGCGCTGCCCGAGCGCATCTCCACGCCGCACGAGCCCGAGCGCGCGCAGCCCCGCTCACGAAGGTACCGATTGCAGCGTATAGTGAGCGCGCTGAAGCAGCACACGCGCGACCGCGGCGCCGCCTCCGCGCTGCCCGAGCGCATCTCCACGCCGCACGAGCCCGAGCGCGCGCAGCCCCGCTCACGAAGGTACCGATTGCGGCGTATAGTGAGCGCGCTGAAGCAGCACACGCGCGCGCGACCGCGGCGCCGCCTCCGCGCTGCCCGAGCGCATCTCCACGCCGCACGAGCCCGAGCGCGCGCAGCCCCGCTCACGAAGGTACCGATTGCGGCGTATAGTGAGCGCGCTGAAGCAGCACACGCGCGCGCGACCGCGGCGCCGCCTCCGCGCTGCCCGAGCGCATCTCCACGCCGCACGAGCCCGAGCGCGCGCAGCCCCGCTCACGAAGGTACCGATTGCAGCGTATAGTGAGCGCGCTGAAGCAGCACACGCGCGCGCGACCGCGGCGCCGCCTCCGCGCTGCCCGAGCGCATCTCCACGCCGCACGAGCCCGAGCGCGCGCAGCCCCGTTCACGAAGGTACCGATTGCGGCGTATAGTGAGCGCGCTGAAGCAGCACACGCGCGCGCGACCGCGGCGCCGCCTCCGCGCTGCCCGAGCGCATCTCCACGCCGCACGAGCCCGAGCGCGCGCAGCCCCGCTCACGAAGGTACCGATTGCAGCGTATAGTGAGCGCGCTGAAGCAGCACACGCGCGACCGCGGCGCCGCCTCCGCGCTGCCCGAGCGCATCTCCACGCCGCACGAGCCCGAGCGCGCGCAGCCCCGCTCACGAAGGTACCGATTGCAGCGTATAGTGAGCGCGCTGAAGCAGCACACGCGCGACCGCGGCGCCGCCTCCGCGCTGCCCGAGCGCATCTCCACGCCGCACGAGCCCGAGCGCGCGCAGCCCCGCTCACGAAGGTACCGATTGCAGCGTATAGTGAGCGCGCTGAAGCAGCACACGCGCGACCGCGGCGCCGCCTCCGCGCTGCCCGAGCGCATCTCCACGCCGCACGAGCCCGAGCGCGCGCAGCCCCGCTCACGAAGGTACCGATTGCAGCGTATAGTGAGCGCGCTGAAGCAGCACACGCGCGACCGCGGCGCCGCCTCCGCGCTGCCCGAGCGCATCTCCACGCCGCACGAGCCCGAGCGCGCGCAGCCCCGCTCACGAAGGTACCGATTGCGGCGTATAGTGAGCGCGCTGAAGCAGCACACGCGCGACCGCGGCGCCGCCTCCGCGCTGCCCGAGCGCATCTCCACGCCGCACGAGCCCGAGCGCGCGCAGCCCCGCTCACGAAGGTACCGATTGCAGCGTATAGTGAGCGCGCTGAAGCAGCACACGCGCGACCGCGGCGCCGCCTCCGCGCTGCCCGAGCGCATCTCCACGCCGCACGAGCCCGAGCGCGCGCAGCCCCGCTCACGAAGGTACCGATTGCGGCGTATAGTGAGCGCGCTGAAGCAGCACACGCGCGACCGCGGCGCCGCCTCCGCGCTGCCCGAGCGCATCTCCACGCCGCACGAGCCCGAGCGCGCGCAGCCCCGCTCACGAAGGTACCGATTGCAGCGTATAGTGAGCGCGCTGAAGCAGCACACGCGCGCGCGACCGCGGCGCCGCCTCCGCGCTGCCCGAGCGCATCTCCACGCCGCACGAGCCCGAGCGCGCGCAGCCCCGCTCACGAAGGTACCGATTGCAGCGTATAGTGAGCGCGCTGAAGCAGCACACGCGCGACCGCGGCGCCGCCTCCGCGCTGCCCGAGCGCATCTCCACGCCGCACGAGCCCGAGCGCGCGCAGCCCCGCTCACGAAGGTACCGATTGCAGCGTATAGTGAGCGCGCTGAAGCAGCACACGCGCGCGCGACCGCGGCGCCGCCTCCGCGCTGCCCGAGCGCATCTCCACGCCGCACGAGCCCGAGCGCGCGCAGCCCCGCTCACGAAGGTACCGATTGCAGCGTATAGTGAGCGCGCTGAAGCAGCACACGCGCGACCGCGGCGCCGCCTCCGCGCTGCCCGAGCGCATCTCCACGCCGCACGAGCCCGAGCGCGCGCAGCCCCGCTCACGAAGGTACCGATTGCAGCGTATAGTGAGCGCGCTGAAGCAGCACACGCGCGCGCGACCGCGGCGCCGCCTCCGCGCTGCCCGAGCGCATCTCCACGCCGCACGAGCCCGAGCGCGCGCAGCCCCGCTCACGAAGGTACCGATTGCAGCGTATAGTGAGCGCGCTGAAGCAGCACACGCGCGACCGCGGCGCCGCCTCCGCGCTGCCCGAGCGCATCTCCACGCCGCACGAGCCCGAGCGCGCGCAGCCCCGCTCACGAAGGTACCGATTGCAGCGTATAGTGAGCGCGCTGAAGCAGCACACGCGCGCGCGACCGCGGCGCCGCCTCCGCGCTGCCCGAGCGCATCTCCACGCCGCACGAGCCCGAGCGCGCGCAGCCCCGCTCACGAAGGTACCGATTGCGGCGTATAGTGAGCGCGCTGAAGCAGCACACGCGCGCGCGACCGCGGCGCCGCCTCCGCGCTGCCCGAGCGCATCTCCACGCCGCACGAGCCCGAGCGCGCGCAGCCCCGTTCACGAAGGTACCGATTGCGGCGTATAGTGAGCGCGCTGAAGCAGCACACGCGCGACCGCGGCGCCGCCTCCGCGCTGCCCGAGCGCATCTCCACGCCGCACGAGCCCGAGCGCGCGCAGCCCCGCTCACGAAGGTACCGATTGCAGCGTATAGTGAGCGCGCTGAAGCAGCACACGCGCGCGCGACCGCGGCGCCGCCTCCGCGCTGCCCGAGCGCATCTCCACGCCGCACGAGCCCGAGCGCGCGCAGCCCCGCTCACGAAGGTACCGATTGCAGCGTATAGTGAGCGCGCTGAAGCAGCACACGCGCGACCGCGGCGCCGCCTCCGCGCTGCCCGAGCGCATCTCCACGCCGCACGAGCCCGAGCGCGCGCAGCCCCGCTCACGAAGGTACCGATTGCGGCGTATAGTGAGCGCGCTGAAGCAGCACACGCGCGCGCGACCGCGGCGCCGCCTCCGCGCTGCCCGAGCGCATCTCCACGCCGCACGAGCCCGAGCGCGCGCAGCCCCGCTCACGAAGGTACCGATTGCGGCGTATAGTGAGCGCGCTGAAGCAGCACACGCGCGCGCGACCGCGGCGCCGCCTCCGCGCTGCCCGAGCGCATCTCCACGCCGCACGAGCCCGAGCGCGCGCAGCCCCGTTCACGAAGGTACCGATTGCGGCGTATAGTGAGCGCGCTGAAGCAGCACACGCGCGCGCGACCGCGGCGCCGCCTCCGCGCTGCCCGAGCGCATCTCCACGCCGCACGAGCCCGAGCGCGCGCAGCCCCGTTCACGAAGGTACCGATTGCGGCGTATAGTGAGCGCGCTGAAGCAGCACACGCGCGCGCGACCGCGGCGCCGCCTCCGCGCTGCCCGAGCGCATCTCCACGCCGCACGAGCCCGAGCGCGCGCAGCCCCGCTCACGAAGGTACCGATTGCAGCGTATAGTGAGCGCGCTGAAGCAGCACACGCGCGCGCGACCGCGGCGCCGCCTCCGCGCTGCCCGAGCGCATCTCCACGCCGCACGAGCCCGAGCGCGCGCAGCCCCGCTCACGAAGGTACCGATTGCGGCGTATAGTGAGCGCGCTGAAGCAGCACACGCGCGCGCGACCGCGGCGCCGCCTCCGCGCTGCCCGAGCGCATCTCCACGCCGCACGAGCCCGAGCGCGCGCAGCCCCGCTCACGAAGGTACCGATTGCGGCGTATAGTGAGCGCGCTGAAGCAGCACACGCGCGCGCGACCGCGGCGCCGCCTCCGCGCTGCCCGAGCGCATCTCCACGCCGCACGAGCCCAGACAGGCAGTCCAGTAATAACAGAATCGACACGACCTTTTTCTTTACCGCCAATATTTTTTTTTTATTATTTTACTGTGCAGAAAGTTCAAAGCTTGCATACAGCCACTTAAACGCAACCTGTTCGTACTTTTTCATTAATTTACATTTCAGATCTCGAGGGCGACCGCCGAAGCATAAACGAATCGAAGAAGTTTCCAAGAATGATGTAAGTTTTAGAAATTAAATTCTGAACGATAGTGGAGTCAAAATCAATTCTGTGACCAGATCCAGGGTGTCTAGACAAATAACACTTCCTGTTGGCGTTAACGCCTGCGGAAAGACCGTCACGTGACTGCTGCCAAGTTTTACCTTAACAAGTTTGCGTTAGCGTGAAAGGGAAACTAAGCGTGAGGTATTTGTTTAGACTTACAAACTCTACAAACTCTGTATGGACTCATTTTAGTGTAAAAAGAACTTTGAAGTATTCTGTAAATTAAAAAAATTGCTAAATAAAATAATAAAAAACCTGTAACTTTACAAAATACAAACGAAATAAAACAAACACACTCACGACTGTATTCTCAATGATTGACATCCTCAGATACATACTCGGCGAGTAGATCTTTGAGGATACCAAGTAGGGGGAGTTAGAGGAATGTTCAAACACTACATTTGGCGTTTTTGCAAGGAGTTGGTATACCATGACAAAAAATATATTTACAAAATAGGTTAAAAAAACCACATAACAGACACATACATAGTCCTGATCCTAGTATTCCCTGTGTCCACCACCATAACACGATAGATAGATAGAACATGCTTTACCGCACAAGTTAAAACAAGCACACTTAATGGCTACTTAATGGTAATTAGCATTTCTACTACGAAAACTAAGCGATCAAAGATGACCCAACAGTGGAAATAAATGAAACTATTTAATACTAGCTTCTGCCCACGGCTTCGCCCGCGAGATACCCGTATAAACAGTAGCCTATGTGTTACTCTGATGTATAAGCTACATTACTTGCGGAGGAACAGGCACCTAGATAAAAACAGACGTTTCAAAGTGGTCCTTGTGATTTTATTGAATAAATGAATTTTGACTTGACTGTAAAGTTTCATCAAAGTCCGTTCAATAGTTTTTGCGTGAAAGAGTAACAAACATCCATCCTCACAAACTTTCGCGTTTATAATATTAGTAGTATATCTGCAGCTAAGGTAATTCTGATCGACAGGCTTCCGACGAAGATTCTGTATCGAGTAGCGGTGGCAAGCGGTGGCGGGGCGGCAGCGAAGCCCCGTACTCCGGCTGCGACCGGTTGGTCGGCATCCCCGCTCACCCACAGCTACCGCCGCTGCGAGCGAATGTGGCTCAGTACATCTCCGACCTCGGTCTGCCAGCTGATCCTACGCTGTGGTCACAGGTAAGTCATGTGTTTCAATCTATATAAATAAAAATGTAACGCTGTTCGTTGGTAAGTGCATTACTTGAGAACGGCTGGATCGATTAGGCTGTTAAGGGTCCGGCGAACGCATCTCGCAACTTTAATTCGAGGTACATCCAAAACTATCTCTTTTTGGCTGAAGCAGACCCGCCCGTGCTTGCGCGATAGCAATATTAGCCGTTCAGAATTGGTTATAAATTTGGTTGTGTTCCGTAATACCAAAAATGATGACTAAAAGCTTGTTGTATTTTTCATATCGTGTTGTTATTCTGTAACTAGACAATATAAGCTATGTACCTAATCAAACAATACGTATATATGAAACAAATAAGATGAAGACATGTATTGTCTTAAATCACGTAAAAATATCCAAAATGCGATTCGTTTACATTTCATATTAGGTAAGTATTTTGGAAAAAATATTTATCAAGGTTCCTAGATAAATACTATTAATAAATATTCGAACACAAATAATAACATAATATGGTGAAAAGAAGCTCTAATTAGATTTTGGTACTACGTTCGTATGGGCAGCTCATCCTCCGCAGGCCTCTTAACATGTTTATTAGCTTCACTTGTAACTAACGAACAAACAATGTAATCAAATCTTGGAATTCAATTTTAACCCACTTCTGATTGTCGTATCGAAATGAAACTTTGTATGTATATGTAGTTGATGACAATACTATAATTGGGTACCTTAGAGTTGATCTGATGATGGAGCCAGGAAGTGGACATTGAACTCTTCAGTGGCTACAAGTATACCCCACGAAATTGGGTTCATATGATTTGTTTTGACGAGTCCAATAGATTGCACTTGGTGTCGAGGGTCTCATGATGGAGCCGGGAGGTGGACAGTGGATTAGTGCATACCTAATTATCATTGAAAATAAATTGTGTGTGAAGGTGTGGATGACCTGTGGCGCTGTGGGCGAGTAGCCGGCTGCGACGCAAGAGATGTGGGTTCAATTCTCGCTGCGGGACAAATGTTTGCATGTTCTGCAGATATTTGTTCCGGGTCTGGGTATAGTGTTACCACGATCTCGTAGTCCCTGATACCCACGGCACTGTTAATCCTAGTGTGGGGGTAAGGACTATGATGTGTCTGTCGGTTAAAAAGGATTTAGAAAGCAGGCACATATCTATCTATGTGTAGGAATTTGCAGAGTTGCATTATGTTAGCCGCACTCAGTGAAGCAGTGAACGAGTCAGTCGTGCCGTAGACCTAATCGAGATCACACCATAATACGTACCACATATAACTGTTATGAAATATGTGACATAATATAATTATCGATTTTATTCCAAAAACGTGAACTTGACTATTCATATTGTAAAAAGTACAATATGAGTAGTGCACGGCGCGACGCGGAAGGAAAAAGTCGCAACCACTCACCCTGATGAAGACTCTCGGAATGAGTCGAAACTTAGTCGGTGCCTTCACCGATAGTGCAGTACGTGAAAATTCCCGTTTTTACAATATGAATAATTATCGATATTGGAATGTGCTCGTTTGTCTTTCACTCAACAGTAGGAACACGTGATTCAGTAATACTCCGATAAAGTACTATACACCGATATTTTTTGGTCAGTTTAAAGCCGGCGCTTAAAAAAAAAGCTAAAGCCGACGTTTTTTTATTACTTAAACGTGTTTGTTTCGTTGGTTTAGTTTTCGAATTTGATTAGTATTTTATACGGAACTGCATATCGAAAGTGAGCACTTGGTAGGGCCGCAGAGCGCAACGACCTTGTAGACTGACGGCGCAGCGGAGCGGCGCGCTGACGGGCAGTGACCCCGCGATCAAACAGCTGAGCGTGGAGCGCGGCTGAGAGTCATCATTTATCCTGCCTACCTAGTCTACCTATTTTTCGAAATCAGTGAATCCAATTTTTCCTTCATACTTACCGTCAGAAAGTACTTACCTACCTATGCTACTTTTGTTAGATTTAAAAATCAAAAGCTACTTACAATAATTAAAATCAACATGATTATGAATTTAAATACAGATTGTGTCCCTGTGCACATTCTAGTTAACCTGTACTTTAATAATTGTTGAAAATGACGACCATCTCTTTCGATGCACGACTGATTTTAGATAACGTGTCTCTATCAATTTTCAGTTCCTCAAAGTCAAAGTCAAAATTCATTTATTCAATAAAATCACAAGGACCACTTTGAAACGTCGGTTTTTATCTAGTGCCTGTTCCTCCGCGTTCAAAAGCTTGTTCAATTTTGTTTCGTTTACGAGCTTGAGTACAGCTATCATCGATGTGTTGTCAGGAGGACGTGTGCGCGCTGGTGACGCGCGTGGCGGGCGCGGGCGCGGGCGCGGCGGTGCTGGCGGCGCGGCTCGGCGGCGCGGAGCTCGTCATGTGCTCGCGCGAGGAGCTCGTCTGCATCGCGCGGCTGCGGCTCGGCCCTGCCGTCAAGCTGTACAGCTGCGTGCGTCAGCTGCGCGCTCTGCCCGTCTGATGCAGCCGGCATCTGCGGTACATGATGCCGCACGGCTGACGACCTCATCTGTCGTAGTTCGAGATACGGCTGACGTCAGGTTAACGACGCACGTCGCCGTACGGACGAAAACATGGCGTATTTCTTATTTACGCTTCACGATGGACTTTGTTATTTTTATGGGTGGTAATATGGTGCAAGCGTCTTTAAATACTTAGTTAAATAATTTGTAAATAATACATTAGCAAATGGATTTTTAATAAACTGAAAATTATGTGAGTTGTGATTTGAGAAAATGTTAGAAAAGCATTAGTATCGATAAAGATTTATTTGCAAAATAGTACATTATCGTGATAATTATTGTTTGGAATTAGTTTGAGAAATGTATTACAAAGACTTTCATCAGTATTTTATACCAACAAAATTATGACTAAGAGGTGAAATATTTTTAAAGTGATGAGTGAATCAAGGTGACATTAAATCTCATGAAAAAATTATAAGTTATAGAATTATGCTGAATTATACCAGAAAGGTATAATTCAGGTATATACTACGCCAAATGTAGGCTGTTTAATTATTTATATTAAGTTAGAAAGTTACCAACATGCCAGTGTTTTTAATGATAACTTTGAAATGTTGGTTTAGTGAAATGTGTGTGATGAGAATTACTATCAAGATCTTGGACTTTTGATTTTTTCACTGACTAAAGACTTTATGCTACCGAGTAGGTAGTTTGCCAAAAACATATTTATTTTCCTGCTATTTTAGCCAACTGACGAAACTATATATAATTACCTAAATGTTAAGAGACTGTTGTTTTAAGTTTTAGTCAACAATTACATAAGTTCTGTACATAAGATTGACAATATTATTAGAATTATATAACTTTTTTAATCTGAAATTCAAAATTAGCACAAAATGGATTAATCATGCTTTAAATGCGAGGGTTGTGATTGTAGCAATCTATTTTGTGTAAGTTTAAAATCTTGTCTAGTTCATACATTTTAGAAATTAGGTTTCTGTTCCAAAACGAATATTTTTACATAGTAAATTGTACTTACTGAGTGTTTTGGAAAATTCTAGTTTTGAACTTTTAGGAATGAAAGGGATTGGAAGTAAATATTTTTGTTATTTTAACGGTACTGTAAATTAGCTAAGCAGGCCTGATGTAAATATAATGAGGGTTTAAGTACATACTTTTAGGGAATTAGTGCAATTTAGTTCCTATCTACCTAACGATTTTGTCACTACAACACAATAAAAAGAAATACACTATAGTTGGATTCCATCTTAAAAGTGTTATGAGAGCAAAGTTACCATGAAGTTAAACTGCATGACAGAAAAAAAGTATGATCATTATTTGGTACCATCTTTTTAGTTAAACTGTTCTATGGAAAATGCGATAATTTCCCTTAAAGTAGAATAACTATGCCTACCTGTAAAACTATTCAAGAGCTGTCGAGGTGACAAAGGTAGTCGAGACTGGGGCTTCAAACTCATACGAAAATGTTAATGAAATATAAATATTATTGTAATAGTAAGCTCAGGCCACTAATGTAATGCAGTGGCTGTGAATCTTGTAGTGTACATATTGATGGTTTATGTACAAAATTTTTACATGGCTACTAATATAGCTGGAATGTGCCATTTTATTGGCACCTATTTCTCAAAAGTTGTTCTTTGTAATAAAAATTTGGCAAAACTAATTAGTATTTTATGTAATTTTTGCTATTCCCTAACGTGCCCTGACATACCTAATGTGATATTATCGCGAATTATTTTTTTAAATAAATTGTGTTAAAGGTGAGGGTGACCTCTGTGGCGCTGCGAGCAAGCAGTCGACTGAGACGCAAGAAGTGAGGGTTCGATTCCCGCTGCGGGAGCAATGTTTGCATGTTCTGCAAATATTGATTCTGGGCTTGGATGTTGTAGTACCATGGTACTCGTTCTTCCTGATATCCACGTTATAGGGAATCCTGCGGGGTCAGGGCTGCATGGCTATGTAGGATGAAACGGCACCTGCCAGTTCTGTCTAAAATTCAGCTAGCTCAGATTAAGCCCGTACCTATGAGTGCCGCCAATGATAGGCAATAATATCTAATTTAGGTACAGATGTTCTATTTTATGTATACGCAATGTAATAAGAGACATTGTTGTAAGCACCTAAAGTGTTCAATACACTATATAATTATCTAAGCAACGTGCTGTCATTAATATACACGCTGTCAATGTGTTCTTCTGCTCAATCAATTTTGTGTTAATCAAACTGGTGCTTACAAGAATATGGTTACTCTGCATGTATAAAATTGAACATCTGTAAATTTGATATATTAGGCAACACTGGAGCTAATATCTATTTGACGCTGACTGTACTTAATAAGTAACATTAATACGGTTTATAGGTATTATAGTTTAATGTTGTTCTATGAGATAATAACTTAATATTGATAATTATATATGTGCTCAAAGTAATATACCTAGGTAGGTAGGTAAATATTCTTATACACACTATGTAGGTATCAACTAGAAATTCCACACGGTTTTTATGTGCAATACTTTATATTTCCATTCTGCATAAAAAACCACAAAACATTCGAAGGAATCCCAGACTAATTTCTAATAAAATTATTTTATGCCATGAGGTCGGCTTAGGATTTAGCAAATGTGTACCTATTCGCTTCCTAGCTATTTCGCAATTCAAAATGAAACATGCAATGAAACTTTGTGTTTTACTATTTTTTATTACTGATTATGGAAAAAATGGATAGATTTTATTTGGCATCCTGTTTTTATAAGTTTATCTATTAGTTACAAACGCTGTCGGTTTTCTTTACTGGTAAATAAATCAAGAAATAGATAAACTCTTTATTGCACACCAAGAAAAATACAAAACACAGGAATTCATAACCATACAAGGTAGAACGATGGGTGGTCTTATTGCTAAAAGCGATCTCTGTTATTAGGTCAATTTTCAGGAGTAGACACCACGCCGTATCGACGAAAAATGTTTAATCTGTGCTATCGACTCACGAGACTAACTGAGTTTCCGCGATTGTGTGAACGTAGTTCGCGCTTCGACATCGATGATTTTCGACAAGTGCGGAGATCATCGCGAACGTACAATTGTAAAACAGATTGAAATTGAAATAGCCAAATCCAAAAAGAAAAACAAATGAAATAGCCAAACCTCAATTCGACTAACATTATATTTTAATCTGTGGGTGTTAGGCGACAGACATTGTTTAGTGGAGTAACTTTATGCGTTTTCAGTGTAAATTGTAACAAAAATACGATAAAATTATATTAAAATGTCTCTCTACTGCGCAAGTAAGTGTTAATTGTAATATTATTTACAATGTTTTGAGAAATACTTGTGTTTATAGACGCGCGAAACTGCCGGGGATTGCAAGCATAAAGGGGACTGTTTGCGACGATTTATTTCCTGAGAACTGATTTTCTAAGCTCTTATAACCGTAACTAAGTCATAAACATGTAAAAATGCCTTGTTTTGTATATTTTATCAAGTATTGGAAAAATTACTTGCCTTCTATAAACTAACCTAACTACCTGTTGTAGTATCCAACGAAGTGCCAGAGGCTCCTGTGGTGTCCCCGACTTCAGGGGCAGTGTTTGAGAAGCGGGTCGTTGAGAAGTACATCATAGAGAATGGTGTTGACCCTATCAATGGGAAAGAACTGAGGGTTGAAGATCTCATTGAAATCAAGAGTAAGTACAATCAGCTCTATCCCAAAAGTACACTTTTGCAGAACCTAGTCAATTGCAGTTAAAGACAAAAGCTTCAATGTCTGATTCCCATACACAGCTACAATAATACCAAGTTTCAATAATTTTCTACTATACCACTCTAACATGTAAATTTTGAAATTTTGAAGTACTTAGTAGTTCTCTAATGACTACTGGGACCTAACCATCAAGTCTTATTGCAATTAAACTCAGGCAAAAATGTCAAATCCCGCTTTGCGAATGACAAAGCTTTAACTATGCCATAGCGTCCTTAATCACAAAGCGGAAAGTGATATCTTTGCCTGAACTGAATCGCTATAAGACTTCATGGTTAGGCCCCTGGTGATAAAACCTAAGAATGTAAGAACCATCCTTGAAGTCACAAATCCATTCCAAAAAACTTCGATTTCAATTGAGTATACAGTTATGAAGATAATAACATTTTAAATTCACATAGTTTTTAAGCTGCCGTTTCTTTATGATTTTTGTGATTTCAATGAATAAAAACCTTCTTTGACTTAATACATAAACAACTTCTTACATCAAACACATAGGGTTTCTTATCTTGTGGGTCAGAGTAGCTGTAATTGCTATATATAAATGCAAAAGTTGGTGAGGATGGACGTTTGTTACTCTTTCATGCAAATTTTCATGTTTCATCAAAACATATTTTGATGAAACTTTACAGTTATATATAACTTATACATCAGAATAACACATAGGCTACATTTTATCCAGGTACCATGCGGGCGAAGCCATTGGCAGAAGCTAGTAGCATTAGCTAGTAGCTAGCTAGTAGAACTAACAGCATTTCCAGCATGAACAAACTTAAATATAAAAAAAAACAATAAAGCATAGATTTGGAGAGTTTTAAAAGTTATAAGGCTACAATCAAACTTGCTATGGAAGACTTGAAGTGTGAAAGAAAATGAACCATAAACAAGTTACCTTTTGTTCCTTCAGCTCCACCAATAGTGAAGCCTAAGCCTCCGAGTGCCACCTCCATCCCGGCCACATTGAAAAGCATGCAGGATGAGTGGGATGCCCTGATGCTGCACGCCTTCACACAGCGCCAGCAGCTGCAGACAGCTCGGCAGGCAAGTCACCACTTACCATGGGCTGTTAAACAGGCTATGGTGTAAATTTGTTATAATATCACAAAAATATTAGTCATGTTGGGGATCGAACCCACAACCTTCCTCTTGGCATGAGGATGCTGTTACCACTCAGCCATAGGATGATCAGAACCTTATGCCATATGCATAATGGTTCTTAGTTAGTTTAGTGTTCCAATAAGCTGAGATCGGCTTGCCATCTGTCACTACCATGCAAAACATAGGCATGTGCCAAATATGTATGCTGTTTGGATGTCATAAGATGAAAGCTTCTTACACACTTCCTGGACCGGTTGAAGTGTAGAAGTAGTGGATCTTCACCAATGATGATGATTAGCTAAATGTAGTCCTATAATGAGTCCAAGTCCAGTTAAAAGTTTCCTTCAACCACAAACAGTCCTCTGCGAAATCTGCATCTAATTCTAATTCTAAGTGGGGGAACCAAGGTCTGCACTGACGTCCCGCATTGGGGTGTATTGTGCATTATCCCCCTTCTAACCTGACCCCAACCAGCCCAACTCCTTGAAGTAACGGAGAAGGACTCTGGGTTGATGACAGCAGTGTTCCAGTGTCCCTGATCTCTTGTCAGTTAGTGATGACGGATCGCATGAGTTCATAAGCTCTTGCAGTCCCGTTTTCGACCTGACTTCATTTGTGGCGGTGCAGTGTATTACCACATGCTCCACAGTCTCTTCAACCTGGAGGCAACCTCGACAGAGTCCACTATCCGTGGCCCCTGTCTTCAGGAAATCTGCATAATATCAATTTATTTTATTTATACAAAAACCCCATGTTTGGTCGGAGACAAAATTTAAAATCTCAATTAAAAAAAACTGTCGGTAAATCGACTTTATAGATGACGTTACCAATGAGTAACCTACTTATTGTTCGTGTATAATTTATATTATATTGGGGCACTTACCTACTACAATATAATAACAATGCCTTACCATTTGATTTGTAATATGAACTTACCAATAAATAACAGGAGCTAAGTCACGCTCTGTACCAGCACGACGCGGCGTGCCGGGTGATCGCGCGACTCACCAAGGAGGTGACGGCTGCGCGCGAGGCGCTGGCCACGCTGAAGCCGCAAGCCGGTATTGTCGCGCCACAGCCAACACACCAGGTGAACTATCTTACATTATACATATATTATTATCATTATCAAAGCATATGTGTATGTATGTATGTGTGTGGACTCCCTTTTCCTCTTAATTGGTTCACTATGCGTGGGAGTTTCTGGCTAGTGAGTTAGCCAACCCAGCTCCGCCCAGAAGCACAGAATTTTCCTGGGGTCTTCGCATGCTTCTCGGAGTGACCTTGGGTTGCCAAAGATTTGTGCGGTGAGTTGCTACGCCCACGCATTTATATGGGTAGCTGATTCCTCTATAGTTAGACATCCTCTGCAGAGTGGACAGTTTGTGGCTCCGATGTTGTAGAATTTTTTGTTCAAGGGATAGTGACCGGTTAGGGTCCCCATGATCGGGAGATCTGATCTTTTAAGACTTCGCAGGCGAAGCGTCAGTCGTGGTGAGATGGCAGGTAGGCCTGCTCTTGACTGTCTGCAGTCCGTGGCCTGTCCCTACATATCATTATCAAAGAAGTTCACAAATATTTCTGTCTATCTCTTTTGTCTTACAAGTAATTTTTGCTTTCTCTTTTGTCTAGTGAAAGATACAAAATATAACACAGAAAGGATATAGGTACATTATACTGCATTCGTCGTGATGCTCATGCTAAGTTTATTATAATTCTAAGCGGAGGAAACAAAATTAGCACCATTCTATGCACATTCACCAATGGGGTGCACAGTGCATTGTCCCCCGCCTGTTACCTGAATAAAACCAGCCCAACTCCTTAAAATAGCACAGACTTTTGGGTTGGTAGATAGAAACTTCTTTATTGCAAATAAAATGTAGTACATACTCAAACTTAATGCTAAAAGCATTCTCATCCAGATAACCTTTGTGCACTGTGGAAAAAGATGTGTCAGTAGTTCACAGATTGGGTATAGTTGCCGCCACGAAAGGTGAGCACGGAATAGCGGAGTGGAGGCTAGTTCGCACATTTGTCTATTTCCAAGCAAAATTATTGGACTCAAATAATTTGAACGGCGCGCGCATCGATGATATTTCACTGACACGGACCAATCTGGAGTCGCTATGACATGCGTCCTACCCCACGTCCCGCTCATACCGCAAGACAAATATTATAACTGTAAATCTAATTCTGAGCACTGTCGTTTCGTGTCTCGTGGTGGTGACTTATAGCAAGAAGAAACCAAATTTATTTATTTTCCCCCATCATACGCAAAAAAATCTAAATAATATGTTTTTTTTGTTCGATTATCCCCGTTGTTGGTGAATGAGAGTATGATGGTGGTGCGGTCGTTGCAGACGGAGACGGGCGCCGGCGCGGGCGGTGGCGCGGCGCCGGTGGGGATGTCCGGGGAGGTGGTGGCGCGGCTGCAGGAGCGCGCCACGGCTCTCACGCAGGAGCGCAAGCGGCGCGGTCGCACCGTGCCGGAGGGGCTGCTCTCGCACGAGCAGATCCGCGCATTCAGCACGCTTGCATCGCATCCCGTGAGTACTTTATTTTTTTAACTGTGTTTTTTAAAATCGGCCTCATAAGGCAAGGTCGATTTTTTGCGATCGATGCGTTCTAAGGTAGAGTTTTAACGCGACACTAGAAAGCGCTGAAATAAGTGATGGAATCTATAATTTTAAACCTATCAATAATTTGTCCAGGGTCTCCACTCAGCCAGTGTTCCCGGCATTCTGTCTCTGGACATCAATCCGTCAGACCACAGCAAGCTGCTGACCGGGGGCAACGACCGCAACGCGACCGTCTTCAACAAGGACACGGAACAGGTGGTGGCCATCCTCAAAGGCCACACCAAGAAGGTCACACGCGTGATCTACCATCCGGACGAGGATACGGTGATAACGGCGTCGCCGGATCACACTATCCGTGTGTGGAACGTGCCCACGTTAGTATTGCAAACTTGTTAAATTATTTTTAAAAGATAGTCATTCAGAGGACCGTTGCCTGACTCTCAGTCCTAACTGGGAACATACGAGATAAGTAAATAATAAAAAGAAAGTTTTGTAATGTATTATTGTTCATTCTCAGTGTTGTTTATCCACGACGCAAGGAGCCTTTAAGATTTTATAACATCCCAAAAATATCTTTGGGACTCTAACCTGCCATGAGAGATTGTTCTGGCTGGTCTAAATGTAGTGTTTATTGCCTTACATATGTGTAACATATGTCTTGTTTCCAGATCACAGACTACTTGCATCCTTCGGTCTCACGAGGGCCCCGTGACCGGTCTGTCCCTCCACCCTACCGGCGACTACGTACTGTCCACGTCCACCGATCAGCACTGGGCCTTCTCCGACATCCGCACCGGCACACTGCTCACAAAAGTGAGCGACTTCTCCGGCGTCTCGCTCACAACGGCCCAGTTCCATCCCGACGGTCTCATCTTCGGCACGGGAACTGAGAACTCCCAGGTCAAGATCTGGGATCTGAAGGAGCAGAGCAACGTGGCCAACTTCCCGGGACACGTCGGCCCTGTTACGTCGATCTCGTTCTCCGAGAACGGTTACTATTTGGCGACGGCGGCCGAGGATGCGTGCGTGAAGCTATGGGATCTGCGCAAGCTCAAGAACTTCAAGACCATTCAGTTGGAAGAAGGTTATACCATCAAGGAGTTATGTTTCGACCAGAGCGGTACCTACCTAGCTATAGCTGGCAGCGATGTGCGCGTGTACTTGTGCAGACAGTGGCAAGAGCTGAAGGTGTTCAATGATCATACGGCGTGGGCCACGGGCGTCAGATTCGGCAAGAACGCGCAGTACATCGCCTCCACCAGCATGGACCGGACACTCAAACTGTATGGCATTGAGTAGGCTGATGTCAATTATACGCAGAGCTGAATATTCAATCGATAGGTACGCAGAACTTCTGTATAGATTTTCGACGAGGACGCGACGCTGTATTGGGAGTCTGTTTTGTTTGATTATAATTAATTACTTTTAAATAGGTAAGAGTTTAGAACAGGAGGATAGGAGTTAGATTTCCTTATAATTTGCACTGTAATAAACTTTAAGACTTTCGTGGGGAGACGAAATCCTAAATGGGAGTAAGATAAAAAAGGATAGCAATAAGTAGATTCATGTTAATCAATTGGCCATACAGACGACCTTGTTTTTACGTTATTGTATCAAATGACGAGTGATAAATGATTATGTGTGTGTGTGAATGTGCGCGTAAATGGTCAAGTTCATGTATTTCATTTCTTTATAAATAAAGTTTATGAAAATAAAGGGGTTTTTAATCGCATCTCATCTCTTAATACCAAATAAATTATCACATTTCAGCATAATATAATGTATTTTATAATTTACAGTAATATAAAACAAAGTCCTCATCAATGATTATATTGAATATAAATATACAATTTTGAGTAAACAGAAACAATTTACTTAAAAATAACAATGTAACCAGTACATAGATATATTATACAAGTCTACCACAATATTAATTGCTTGGATAACATTACTAAACCACTTCTGAGAGTGTCACTCTGGATTTGGATGTTTTTTTTAATAACACCACAGCATGTATACTTCACTCAATTTGTCGGTAGTATTTTTGAGAAATAGCTGATGTTTTTAATTTCTAAAAGGAAAACATGAAAACCAGTTTATATTTTCAGGCATACTGGCCCTGAACAACTGTCTCAGGCCTAAGAGGTACCTAACTTGGCTTCTGTGCAAGTTAGTGTTTTTTTTTATGGATTCATAAGTTATGTGATAACAGTACCTTAGTTCCATACTATTTCCAAGTTACAAGGCGCAACCCAAAGTAAATATCAGATAAAAGTTTTTTTTTGTCTTTTAATCACCCCAAAAACCTGAGTCTTTCCAAAGTAAATAGGTTTTTATTAATTGAAATAACAAAGATCATTTAGAAATTCATATTGTAAAAACGGGAATTTTCACGTACTGCATCTATCGGTGAAGGCACCGACTAAGTTTCGACTCGTTCCGAGTCTTCATCAGGGTGAGTGGTTGCGACTTTCTCCTTCCGCGTCGCGCCGTGCACTACTTTAGAAATGTTAACTTTTGAACTTGGCGAATTTAATTATAAGTTCTCTTTATCGCGTCAGGAAAAGTAAACGCGATATACCCCTATATTTTTTTTTTACTGACCGCGAAAATTTGAATAATACTACGTGAATTTAATGTTTTAAAGGGAATCTACGTATAGATTCCTCGCGCGCGACAGTAAAGGAATAAAAATGATGCGTGCATAAAATTGATGGCCTGCACATTATTCAATAAAAGGAGAAGTGTATTTTACCTAGCCTATGTACAACGGTTAAAATTTTAAGCAGCGACTTTATATGCATCAATAGATACATAACAATATTGAGTTGACAAGTACCTACATATATCCAAATTATAGATAGTTATAGCTTTAGGAACATCACTGGATACAAGCCGCAATCTAAGAATTTCCAAAAAGATGATCTTTTATTCTTATTCTTACGGTAAGCTATAGAAGATAAAATGAGGGAATGGTTATTTATCAGTACCAAAATATGACACAAATTATAATTTACCTACAAAATACAGCTGAGTTCTTGCAAAAAAGCTACCATATACCTATTGAATATAAGATTATGATTAAAATATTATTCTGTTTCAATTCATTAATAAAGATTAACTTTCTTTATCAGGGGACTAGTTACCCAGATAAGGTACTGCCTTTTTAAATTTAGACCCACAATCGAAGTCATTTTTATTGTTTACAGCATTTTGCAATACTGCACCATTTGTACATTAATAACTATAAAGCTGTATTCACACCGACAGCATTAGTGCAACAGCAATATGCTACTAATATACAGGATGTCCCGGAATGTGTATATAATTCCGGAAGGAGGTCATTGACACCGTAGTGGGAAACATTGTTTGTTCTACGCCTTTTTGGATTTCCATGTTTTTCATTCATGAAATGACCATCAAAGTTTCCATACTACCTGCTCTTAGCACATCTCTAAAATCAACTAAACAGCTGTTTAGTTGACTTTTGAGTGTGACGTGACAATGACCTCTTGTGACGTCATACTCAAAAGTCAACTAAGTAGTATGGAAACTTTGATGGTCATTTCAGGAATGAATAACATGGAAATCCAAAAAGTCGTAGAACAAACAATGTTCCCCACCACTGTGTCAATGACCTCCTTCCGGCATTATATACACATTCCGGGACACCCTGTATATACTATAAAAAATCTATGAACATAAACAAAGAGACTTAAAACTACAATAGAATGACCTGTGACAAAATCTAATAAGTCCAAATTAGTACAATAAAATTTTAGTC
This sequence comes from Perizoma flavofasciatum, assembly GCA_958496245.1. Lineage (NCBI taxonomy): Eukaryota > Metazoa > Arthropoda > Insecta > Lepidoptera > Geometridae > Perizoma > Perizoma flavofasciatum. Next base: position 606,191 of record OY292425.1, on the reverse strand, counting down.
AGCAACCATCGTGCGCACGTCAATTTCTACTCTCACGTTGCAATATCTATCCACTGCAGCTTTTTATGATTTACTAACCAATAAAATAATGTGTCTCAGCATTCTTAGCTCATAATCACTGAGAGTTGCCCCTCTCATAAGCTATTTCGAAGATCTCATTTATTCTCAAGAAAGTGACTTAATAGTGAGCCATAGATATCTATCAACCAGACAATAATTGTGTGAACACAGATTTAAGACCAGAATATTTTATATTGAACTAGTATTGTGATTTTTCTGTTGAGTGTTCAAAATAAATGAATAAACAATGTGCGAACATTAATATACATCATTCTTGTGCAACATAATAAAGATGTAATATCATGGGATTCCGCTTATCAAAATACGTCACTACCCGCATTCTGACTCTTCGTGGCCTAATATGGTTGCTCAGAGACATCACCATTATTTTTATTCCAAAAACTATCGTGAAATTTGACTATTCATATTGTATATACGGGAATTTTCACGTACCGCACTATCGGTGAAGATCAGCATCAGCCTGAGTTTCGACTCATTCCGAGAGTCTTCATCAGGGTGAGTCATCGCGACGTTCTCCCTCCGCGTCACGTCGTGCACTACGTCACCGATAGTGCGGGACGTGAAAATTCCCATTTTTATTTAATTTTGTTGATTTGTCCCTTTTTACCTGCGACGTAAGGAGGCCGTGTATGCGTTTGCTATAATAAGTTATTTGTTTTTATGTTTAGCTGTTACCATTTTAATTTATGTATCTATCATTTATCTGCGATTGAAATGCGGTTTTTTTGCAATTGCGGTTTTAGCGACAAAAGTAGCTAGGGGGCGTTCTTTAGAATGACTATAATGGTTGAAAGAAACGCCGGGGTTTAAAATTTTTGGAAAAATTAACTTGTGGTCTGTCAGAATCCTAAGGCAGTGGATGCACTGGTGGCTAGCTTGCAACGTTACATGGTGGCCGCATAGTAAAACATCTTGCTTGGCATCTTTCTGGGGAAAAACGAGAAAACAACAAATCCGGTCGGTTCGCTTCACGCAAGTCGACCCCGCATTACGTTTAGTCTCGTCCATTTACATACTCATAAAAAAATCAATCATTTTGAAATATTTTTCTTTTCTTTTTAATCGTTTTTCTTTAGGAGTTGTATAATAGCTTGTTTTCAATCAAAATGAAATTTTTATAAAGGAATTAATTTCTTTATATTTTTTTTTTAATATTTCAACATCAAAAAATTAGTTATATTTTCAAACCGATTGCATACTTTTTGTATGTGTGTGTACATTGATTTTCTCTAGAGAAAGAGAGAAGCTAGCCACCTGCCGTCCACTGACACGATCCGTCTTTAGCACAGCTCGCCAGCGATTTCAATGTGGATCGACCATTCATTTTATATAATACACACGTTTACATAATCATTAAATTGTTGATACAAGTAATAGTTATGTTACAGATACACGCCAAAGATTTTTGTGAATGCGAAATTAATTCCAAGAAGCTACAGAAAGATAATTGTAAAGAACACCAACCCAACAAAGGTCGTGTTTCTCATTGCACAAATGAATAATCATGTTAGTGTAAGTTCTAAGGGTATCCTAAAGTTTCTTGAGTACTCCCAACTACTTGCCATCAGCTATTTCGCACCCGCAAAGAACGATGGCGTGCGGTGATGCAAGTCCAAGCTACGTCTCGTTCAAAGCTACGGTAAAAATGACGCGGCAAAACAAAGCGGAAACGACCCTTAGCAAAACAAGAGCGGATGTTAAATGCTGTCAGATCGGGGGTGTCGTCCCTCGTCCCGCGCCGCTGCGCACAACGAGGGCAGCATCAACCACGCGATCCTAGTTCCCGCCTCGCCGTCGCCGTCGCCGGTCAGCTGTCGCAGACTCGTAGCTCGAAGGAAGGCAGCGGCATCGCGGGCGGGCGTCGGTCTGCGGGGGTCAGGCGAAGATCAACCACAGCACGAACAGGATCGCCACCCACAGGAATATTTTCGACAGGAATTGCTCCTCCTCAAACTGGGCGGTGCCGCGCGGGGCTGGAAACAGACAAAGGGAATAACCCTGGACTATCACAGCTGATGAGAATACAATAAAAACTCTAGAATATAATAACACGACTGCCCAATAGGCGGGTAGATGGCAAAGTAAACAATGGCCTCGATTTTGTAGTACACTGACTAAACTAAATTTAAACTATTGCTCTCTTTTATTGATAGTGTACGCAAGAAAGAGATAGCTAAAATTTTAGTGCTGTGTGCTGCTGTCAAACCAGTTTACGTGCCGCTTTTCTTCGTGTTTATAGTCAGCATGTTTTGATATCACGACTAAATTTGTATGGAAAACTTAAATCTGACTAATTTGACAGCACTAAAATTGTAGCTATCTCTTTCTTGCTTGTACTATCAGTAAAAGATAGCGATAGTTTAAATTTAGTTTAGTCAGTGCACTACAGAATCGAGGCCAATATGTGCAAATAACAATGTTTTGATCTGAATCGCTTGTATCAGGAAGTAAGGGATACAGTTTAGGCTGTCATGATGCCCTCATTTTTCATTCAAACCTCAGTCAGCTAAGACAGGATTCGATCAATTTTTTTATGAACTCACTTGTGTGCGCAGAATGAACAGAATAATGTTTATTTTAAGCTGCATCTTTTAGAAATTCTTTAAGAATGTGCTTTTAAATCTGAAGGTAACATGAATCAATCAGCATTGGAAAAAACATGGTTTGTTACATACAGTATGGATGGACCATTCTATAGCCCCAGCCAGTGGAAACAGGCTGACGGGCTGATGATAAGATTATCATAACTTACCAGAGCTGGGTCTAGGGTCTCCGAAGTTGAACGTGGAAGTGAGGAAGCCGAAAGGGAAGGCCCCGATGCCGAAGGACATCTGGAAGCCATCGCCGAAGCCGAAGCCCGGGAACCCGCTGTTGTTCTCGGGCTCCGTGCGCTGTCCCGCCGGCCGGGGGGGTACCTGATACAAACAAATAGATAAACAATCAACAGGCACATACATAGTCCTGACCCCACACCAGGATATCCTGTGTCGTGAGTATCAGAAACTGCGAAACTAGGAAGATAAAAATCATTTATTTTGCGCCACAGAAAGAAAATCAACAATGTTGAGTCAATAAAAAAATAGATTTAACAACAAAACGGTTGCCACTAAGATCATTCTAAAGATAAAGTTTGTCTGGAAGAGATCGCTTCTAAGCGACAAGACCGCCCATTGTACTTTATTTCTAATAAGATTATGTTATTTGGTTAAGGTGTACAATAAAGTATTTTCATTCATTCTTTCATCTGAACCACACTGAACTAACCGACACACGCTCAGTGTGTGCGTGTCTCACGCGTCACTGACACACTGTCAGACAGACTAATCATGGGTAGCACACTGTTTGAAAACGAGGATCGTGCGAGGGGCTCAGTTTTACAACTGAACCAGCACACTGTGGTACCACAATTGAGACAGTTTCTGAACGTGGTTGAGTGAGGCAGTCTTGGGAACACAGTGTGCACTGTGCGAGTTGCGTGGCGTGTTAATGGAGTGGAGTGCTATGTGCGAGGCGCATTGTGCGAGCCAACACGATCTTTCCGCGCGGCTCGCCTCACTAGGCGTGAGGCGAGCCGCGCGGAAAGATTGTGCAACTGTGTTGGTGTGCAGGTGTGCTAGCTCGTCCAAACGAAAAGAGTGAGGCCTCGTTTCGAGAAAGTGTGTAGCTACAAAAGTGGTACCACACGTGGTGAGGACCCACCATTAAGACAGACAGACAGACGTTGATATGCCGTGAAAAAAGATTTATTTATTTTGCATCTTTCTTGGCCAACCTGCATTACGATATTTTCTTTAGTCATCAAGAATCATCAAGAACCCCATTGGTGCACGGCGGGATTCAAACCCACCAAAGTCTACATTGAAAGTCGGCGACACTAGCCACTACACCACTAGTGCTTTTTTATTTATATTGATGGCTAATACATACTTACTCATGATATGCTATGCATATATACTTAACATAAAACTGAACATTTATAAAACTGAACTCACTTTATGTCTTTGTCCACTGACATCAAAATAAGGTCAAGGGTAATTAGCATATTTGGTAAATCGTTTTTATTCAATTGCCTAAACAAGAGAAGCACTACAAGTACTTAAACATAATATAATACTGTTTTCATAACTAACTTTAGACAGTTTAAGCTCAGAAAACAGAATTGTAATATACCTTATTCCGTGGGTCCTCTTGTTTGGTGTTCCCTCTGCCGTAGAGCGGGATCACCTTGTCTCGGCTGATGGCGGCCTTGCAGACGGGGCACACCTGGCGACTCGGCCTTGTCTCCAGCCATTGATGCAGGCATGGCCAGCTTAAATATGAATAGCATTCTACTATTTGTTACCATTATTACTTTTAAATAAATAAATAATGCTGGACATTTTCACACAGCATCATCTAGCCCCAAACTAAGCAGAGCTTGTATTATGGGAACTACATGACTGATATACTACTTATATACATTTTTTTTGTAAATACATACATATTATACATAGAAAACACCCAGACCCGAGACAAATATTTGCAGATACAAACATTTGTCCCGTGGCAGGAATTGAACCCGCAACCTTCTGCGTCTCAGGCGGGCCTTCGCCCACTGCGCCACAGAGGTCGTCAAATTTAGATAATTTTATTATCAGTGCGGAATACCAAGGCTGGTATTCCGCACTGATTTCGATTTTACATGTTGATTTTGTTACAATATGTCTCTGTGTGCCTCTTGGGAACTTTTCTTAGGAATTATTCTCTTCAATTAGGACCTAGCTCTAACATTGTTAAAACACTCTTTATAATCAATTTATCAATTAAGCAATTTATCTAAATTTTTATTATCCTTAGTGAAATTCAAATACACAATGAAAATTGTTTTTTTTTTTTTACCTGTAATGTAAGAAGCCAGTATACATGTTTCCCATAAGAGCACACATAGGTTACAATTTATAAAAAAAATATATATATAATTATTATATCAGTCATTTAGTTCCCATAGCACATACTCTGCTTAGTTTGGGGCTAGATGAAGCTGTATGAAAATGTCCAGCATTATAATTTATTTAATTTTATCTCCAAAATAGCTTATCTGAATGAAATGTGAATTTTTGCAATCAAGGTAAAAGACTTCAAGGATGGTTCTTTATTATTTTTTATCACCACAAGCCACTACGGGACTGGCAATAGACAATTCAAAACATTGAATTGTATTAAAATTTTGCAGAAATCAACTTGTTTCCAGTTATTTAATAAAAGATGAAATTACTGTGTGTGTAGGGAGGGGTGTTGTCAGGTTAGAGCTTTCTCCATTAACACTTAAGTAGTCGCTAATGGGTTTATCAGACCCAGTCGTCCGTATTTTGCTTGGTAGCTATTGAATCCTCAGGTTAGTGGCATTGCCGCTCTTAGTAACTTCTAGCGATAGTTTGACATAGTGGTTGACGGTCGCAGCAATCAGCATGCTGAGGTTGAGTGTAAAGGACGTAAAAAGTGCGTGAGGGTTTATTGGACCCGGTAGCGACTAAATACGTAAGTGATTTTTCCATAACTTCATAACCTATAATTTATTTTAATTTTTGAATTTATAATAGGAAATGGCTACTTATAGGTCCTTGAGTCTCAGAGATATTGAAGAATGCTTGAATGAAGAAATAGAGAATGAAGACTGCTCAGAAACAGAAGACTGTTAGGATGTAAGTGACCATGGTACTGATTCCGAACAAATCGGTGAGGAAACCGAAAAAATACAAAATGTTGAAAGAGTATGGAGTCAGGCTGTGCAGCCTTTATCATTGCAGCAAATACAACAGCCTGAAAGTTGCAAATTGATTAAATGATGTTGTTTTGTATGTAATTACGTTCCAAATAAGCTAGTTTTATTTTGTTGATTTTCAGAGCTGATTTATATATTTTTTTACGAAATAATGTTTTTTTGTGATTTTGAATAAGTACTTTATAGTAGCATTAGAAAAACAAAGGAACATAACATTATACATGAAAATAAGAGTAACAAGATTAAAATTAAAATGTATTTTAAAAGTATGTTGAATTAAAGTTTGTTTCTGTAATAGCATTTTTTATGAATAAAAATAGTCTGATACTGTTACTTATTTTATTTTAAAATATTATTACTATCATAAAATACTTATTAATATTTTTTTTCGTCGGTGCAAAGGCATTATTTTGCTTCTACAATGAGTCAACGGCACAGAACCACGGGTTATTTAACAAATCATCACTTAGATTGTCAAATTACAGTGTGAAAAGTTGTTATTTTGACATTGTTTACCTTCTAAAACCATTTGTAAACTTAAATGATTGTAAATGTAGAAATTCAAAAGCTTGCAAGTAATTTAAAGAGAACAAGTAGCTTGCTTGAGTTTGTGATTTTGCATAAATACCAGTGACGGACCGAGTATGATTCATTCTTGCTCGAGCCGTTGGACCGTACAGACCTAGAAACCCTCTGTACAATGAAGAATAAATTAGAAGAACATCTCCTGGAGTTTACTTTTGTCGTCAACTATGAGTGACCAGCATGCTGGTGATGGTAGTGGCGTTGCTGACAACACACTTTCTTAAAAACCACCTTGGAGCCACCCACCTGCTTCGTCATATTTAATAGTTTTGGAGAAATAGTCCTATATTAGACTGGGTCCGGTGGACACGGTAGCGACTCTTAGTGTTATAAATTAGGGTGCAAGTGCCTAAGTGTTAAATAAGATCATAGTTCAATGTCAAGAAAAACAGACCTAAAAAATAACACAAGGCACTGTTTCCGTTCATAGAATTGGGCCATCACACAGCTAATATCTCGTTGTAATATTCATTTTATTTTATTGTGTAAGTTGAGCAACATCTGAATACAGATTGCATGTAATAATAATATTTTATATAATATTCAAGTCAGCGTACCAGAAGAGATGTCCACACATGCTGACGACGGCGTCTCGGGCCGTGTCCAGGCAGATGTTGCACTCCAACATCCTCTCATCTGTTTTGTTGTCTTCTCCACCAGCGTCGCCCGGCGCTGGTGACGACGTGCTCGCGTGCGCTTCGGGCCCCACCATTGTGCAGTTCAGACAGCTATTCCACTCAGACAAAAATAAAGGAGCACAAAACTTTATCGCGATCACAAGGTGACTGACGTCGTCCCGTCCGCCCGATTGCGTTGGTTGCTGCTTGCTTGTGACACGACAAGAACTCCAGCTGAGCCGTTGTGTAAACAGACACTCCGTGGAATTTCAGAATTCGTCTCACATCGAAAGTTTAGCAAAATTTAGATTGGAATCAAGTTCAACAAGGGAACGAAATCTACAAAATAATCACACACAACCCATCCAAATCCCGTGGTTAGTTAGATGATTTTGTTTTTTTACTCTTCAACAACTTACAACAGCACAGACTAAACAATTTAGAATTTTGTTGTCATGTCAAAGTCAAATTAAATAACCATCAAGCTTGCTCCTCTATTATGTGTCTAAAAGTTACTTCGTGACGAAACTTTGACAACTCAAATGATTTTCATTTGCACATAGTTACTATAGAATACTACTAAATGTTATTGCCATAGAATACTACCTTTTGATGATCATTTGATTTGTCAAACGTTCGTCACCGAGTGTCTTTAGCTCATAATAGGGGCTCATACGATGAGTAGACCAATTATAACCGAACAAAAAAGATAACTTCACCGAGCCAAGCAATCTATCATAGCGATGAACGATCCGATGTGTTCGGATCGTACGGATCGAAAATTCAAAATCCCCCGATCCGATCATACGATATGAACATAATCAAACAGTGAAAAGATCGAATGAAATTAAGTGGATAAATAACGAACTGAAATGAAGGAAATTATGATAGATCCTCTTCCACTTTGCTTATAGTGAAAGATTATGTTATGAGAGTTGCGTCGCTAATGAGTAGAATTTGCACAAGTTCCAAAACCATCCTAGGAACAGTAGGTAGCTGATAAGTGGGATAGGGATAAGGATTTAATGCTACACAGAATGTTCTAAATATTGTTAATTCAATTAATTATCAATTAGTACATTTTCCCTCTTTTATAGTAATCTTTTTGTGTACTTAGTAAATGTATCCTATAGTTGGTGAAAGTGGCTAAAGTATCGTACAAATATTATTTGAAGTAACATCAATAGATCATACTTCTTATAATCTATTGATTTTACTTTGACTTTGAAACGATTTGAAAAAATCACTGTTTATGATCGTAAATTCGTAATCCGCGATCGGAAGGGTCCGGCGCTGGTGTGAGGTGTCACATCACTATTTTTTTTCTTAGGAAAATAGAAAGGATATTTTTGTGTCGTGCTTATTATTATTTCGTTCTTCGTTGTGTGTTAATTAGTTGTCTTCGGGAGAGCCTACAAGGCATAGAACGGCTTATCTGGCTGTAATATATGCAATGCAGTACTATTTCAACGTGTGTTGTTGTAAATTATGTTGAAAAACAATTGTGACGTCACAGTTTCAATCAGCTGAGGAGTGAGGGGAATCGAAGTAGGCACATAGATGCGAGATAAAAGAAGAGAAACTGCTTTACAATAAAGAACATGGGGGGCGCAGTGAGCTCGGGGCGTGATAATAATGAACTGATAGACAATCTGATGTATGGCGGCTACATCAGAAGCCAGAGCGTGGAACGTGTATTCCGTGTGCTTGACCGAGCGGACTTTATGGCCCCCTCGGAGCGCCACCACGCTTACAAAGACCTGGCCTGGCGTAGTGGCGCCTTGCACCTCTCAGCTCCCTGCATTTATAGGTGAGTCCTTTATAACTTGGATCAAACATAATATCCCTCTTGCTGTATTTTTTACTATGATATATGTATATTCAGTGAGGTGATGGAAGCTTTGGAGTTGAAGCCAGGTCTCTCGTTCTTGAACCTTGGCTCGGGCACGGGCTATCTCAGTACACTCGCCGGCCTGATTCTCGGATCCGGAGGAATCAGTCATGGAGTGGAAATCCATCCCAGGGTTGTGGAATACTCCAACAGAAAGCTCAGTCAGTTTCTAGAGAGCTCTATTACATTGGAAGAATTTGACTTTTGCACACCTAAGTTCTATTGTGGTAAGTTAATGGATAATATTCCATCTATTTTGGTAAGCTTTTTCACAGAGTGCCACAGGGGCTCTGTTATCTAGCCTTTGCCATCCATCTGGTCTGTCACCCATCTAAATGTATGTTTTATTCGCAATATGTAATTGAAATTAAAAGAACACAACCGGTACTTTAGTTATAGCCCACGGTGGATGATAAATTTAACAAGTTTTGACTCAAATCAAATCCTAAAACACAATGGGGGTCCTCAGTGCTCCAGTCTGACTTTTTTCCGTGAATGCTTTTTTACCCACTTTTTTAAAATAATCTGTAGTATAAATTAGTACATGACATTTGATCCTATGTTTAAAAAAGTTTATATATGATTGCTCAACTGTTTTATTTTACATAACAAAAAAAAAATCTAAAATAAAAACTCAACAGGCACTCAACATATTTTCATTTATTTCAACTGCTTTGAAATAAATATTCAATTTATTTCAAATGCTGAATTTATTTCAACCTTTGAACAATAAAAATAAAATAAATAATAATAAATTATTTTTCTACTATAAAACTATCATTGAGCGAATTGTAAAAGGTCCTTGTCAAGCAGTAAAACAATATGTAATAAAATAATGAATACCGAGATACCTGAAGTTAATGAATGTTATAACTGCTTAATTATACTTCCAATAATGTTGTTGCAGGTAACGCCCTGTGCCTGGCGCCGCTGCAGGCGCCCTACGACCGCGTGTACGTCGGCGCCGGGGTGCTGGCCAAGTACGAGAATTACTTCAAGCAGCTGATCAAGGTATTGTATCATTATTGTTTGGTTCCAGTTCTACCGATAAACAAGTTTCAAGTTTTAGGAGTAATAGAGCTCCCGTGAAAGAGCTTGTCCAAGGAATACCTATTTCTGCTGCCAAGCAGTAATGCTGTGTTCCGGTATGAGTGCCGGTGAAATTACAGGCAGATGAGAATTTTCGCCATTATAATAATAATAATAGGGTCGGCAAAGCGCGAGTGATACCTTTGGTGTTGTATGTTTCCATAAATGTGTATTTAATCATCACAAACAGTCTGTAAAAGTTCATAGCTGGGCATGCATTTCCCCAAAAGAGTGCCCTTACAAATGATCCTGGGCCATCTTCACTGACTTCCCGCAATCTTTGAAATGTCATTGGCCCATTGGGTGCCATCCTACATAACACCTGATGGGCCGAGGTGCATCCTCCGGTTCGTAATCACCATTCAAGAACCTTCATACACCAGGGGCAATTACATAAAAAAAAAACTGGCAATGGGTCCCACACTGCTAGGCAAAAAAAGGCACACCTTTCAAAGTAACGTCGTCTTAAAACTTGATTGTGGCATTTCAAGCTCAATGTTTAATCAGTCCGTCCACCACACATAACAGCGCAAAAGGCTCGCGCGGTAGTGACGGTGTGGTGTTTATCATCACCAGGTGAAGGGCGTGCTGGTGATGCCGCTGGGCGACACGCTCGTGCAGATCCAGCGCGTGTCTGAGAATGAGTGGTCGTCGCGGCAGCTGCTCAACGTGTCCTTCGCGTTGCTGCGAGCCCCCACCAAAGAGGAGGCTGCTGAGCCCATCAAGCTGGGTGAGTGGCCAAGCACTCAAAATAACCCTAACATCGCACGTAGGGTCTTTTAAAAGTTATATGGGAGAATTCATCATTAATGCAGCCATTATTATCAAGAGCCCCATACATTCGCTTCGAAGCGATTAACATTAACATCAAAGGCTTTTGTTATGCTACACTAGATATTAAACTTTCAAAAAAAAAAGCGAATTTCATCATTTTGTCACTCATGAATTGCAGCATGTTCTATAGCACGATACCCTCTTGAATGAGTGTGCAATAGCAATATGATTTCTTAGATACATTTATATTTTGCGAAAATCACATCGCCAGACCAACTTTAAACTTCGTTTAAGGTGACGCTTGTACGCCTTCTAGGGCCCGCGTCGCGCCTGTACGATTCGCAACTTGCTGGAACCATTATAAAATGCTAGTTGTTTGATAGCGATATAGTAGTGATATTGGCTATGCGTCGTACAGATGAGCTGGCCCCCGAGTCCCTGTTGATACTATGCCGTGCGGCGATACGGAGCGCGGTGCTGAGCGGCGTGTGTCGGCAACATCCCGAGCTAGTGGAGTCGCAGAGCCGGATCCCCGCGCCGCGCGCCCGCCCGCGCCCGCGCCGCATCTGCATCCCGCTCGATCCCGACACGGACGGTGAGTGTACCGAGATACCTGCTCCGAGCTGGTGGAGTCGCAGAGCCGGATCCCCGCGCCGCGCGTCCGCCCGCGCCCGCGCCGCATCTGCATCCCGCTCGACCCCGACACGGACGGTGAGTGTACCGAGATACCTGTTCCGAGCTGGTGGAGTCGCAGAGCCGGATCCCCGCGCCGCGCGTCCGCCCGCGCCCGCGCCGCATCTGCATCCCGCTCGATCCCGACACGGACGGTGAGTGTACCGAGATACCTGCTCCGAGCTGGTGGAGTCGCAGAGCCGGATCCCCGCGCCGCGCGTCCGCCCGCGCCCGCGCCGCATCTGCATCCCGCTCGATCCCGACACGGACGGTGAGTGTACCGAGATACCTGCTCCGAGCTGGTGGAGTCGCAGAGCCGGGTCCCCGCGCTGCGCGTCCGCCCGCCCCCGCGCCGCATCTGCATCGGTGAGTGCGTTCTTTATCAGACGGAAACGTTCTTTATCTTTATTTTACGGACAATCATACTCAGTTGTTATAGTTATTTGGCTGTATAAAAGGTCATTTCTTTTTTATTATGGTGATAATATAAGTAATAACTATATGAAATGTCTAGATCCGAGTATGAACGAGCTGCACGACATGGAGGGTCAGGACGGCGGGCGCGAGATGAACGCGCTGCTGTCGCTTGTGCTGAGCATGGGCGATAATCGCGTGGCCGGCTCGCTGCGCTTCGAGGACGACGCCCGCCCCCGCACCCGCCCCCGCCTTCGCCAACGACCCCGACATCGACCCCGACCTCGCCCCCGGCCCGGCCCCGGCCACCAGGGCGAACTCGAGGTATTCACTCATTTAGATCCGAATATCAGCGAGCCTGCACGACATGCAGGTGCAGGTCGGGTAACCATTATCTTTCGGTACTCTGTATAGCTGAAGATATCTGTCTATCATGGGAGTTATAATCGTGGACCAGTTTGTTTTGTTTTTGTGAGCACCAATCCAAGCATTTGGTCTACGGACATAATACTAGCTATGGAAGAGAAGGCAAGAATTACTTTTGTTCCACTTACTGTCAGACAAAAGAGAGAGACAGAAATAGTTGTTGTCTTCACTTCAGTCGACAACGTCGTTGTCTTCGGTGCTCGTGCTACTGGATTGGGTAACGCCTGCATGTATCTAACTTGACAGGCATTGATCAACGGGATAGATCAGCATGGATCGGATTCGTCGAGCTCGTTCACGGACTACTGGGAGCAGAGTGAGGAGGCGCAGCCCGGTAACGCCGCACCGGCCACATCACCGCCCGCATCACCGCCCGCCGCCGATCCTGAACTCGAGGTATACCACTACATACTTACTTTTATTACAGAAGGAAACAAACAATACTAATACTAACTATTGCAAAATGTAAACTATTTATATTGTTGCCAAACATCACATAATAATACTAAGCGATTTAAGCATTTCACCCAAGGTTTAAATAAATGAGTATGAGTATGAATAAAGAAATCCTACTACTAATATTATGTAAACGTGAAAGTTTGTGAGGATGGATTTTAGTTACTCTTTCACGCAAAAACTACTGAACGGATTTTAATGAAACTTTACAGTAATATAGCTTATACATCAGAATAATGCTGGACAATTTTCACACAGCATCATCTAGCCTCAATTAAGCAGAGTATGTATTATGGGAACTACATGACTGATATACTACTTATATACTTTTTTTTTGTTAATACATACATAAAATACATAGAAAAACACCCAGATCCGAGACAAATATTTGCAGATCTTACAAACATTTGTCCCGTGACAGGAATCGAACCCGCAACCTTCTGCGTCTCAGGCGGAATTACATCAAAACAAAGCCGCGTTCTTTCTAGAAATAACTTGCAGGGACGGGGCGCTAACCACACGCTGTGCTGCCTCGAATATTCGAGACGTGTTTGCTATCTCTTTCTACACATTACCGTCTCTTTCTAGCTCGGTAAATGTTTATATACGATACTAGATGGCGGTAGAACAAGTAATGCGTCTCTTTGATAAGAGATGGCGCTAACGTACCGTAATTAGCTAGCACTCACGTCACAGTATCTATCTTCGATCCTTGCTATCAGTGGAACATGTCAAGTTGTTGCGCTCACCCAATGTTTATAAATGCAGCAAAGCAGCGAGTGTACAGTGAGCGGGGAGGTGTCGACTCCGGCAGCGGACCCCGACGCCGAGGGCAAAGGGGATGGCTCCAGCAGCGGAGGCGAGGACTCGAAGCCGACCAGCAGTGAGGATGGCCCCGCGCTCACACTCAGCAGCGGATCAGGTGACACATCTGTTATACTCTTATCTATCAAAGCATTGCCATTCAGCTTGGCAATGCAGCCAGCACTTTGGAAACGCTCTGGCAGTGATCTGGATTTTTAAATAAATAATGCTGGACATTTTCACACAGCATCATCTAGCCCCAAAGTAAGCAGAGCTTGTGTTATGGGAACTACATGACTGATATACTACTTATATACTTTTTTTTTGTAAATACATACATATTATACATAGAAAACTCTTATCTATCAACGCATTGCCATTCAGCTTGGCAATGCAGCCAGCACTTTGGAAACGCTCTGGCAGTGATCTGGATTTTTAAATAAATAATGCTGGACATTTTCACACAGCATCATCTAGCCCCAAAGTAAGCAGAGCTTGTATTATGGGAACTACATGACTGATATACTACTTATATACTTTTTTTTTGTAAATACATACATATTATACATAGAAAACACCCAGACACGAAACAAATGAATGCAGATTATACAAACATTTGTCCCGTAGCGGGAATCGAACCCGCAACCTTCTGCGTCTCAGGCGGACCTTCGCCCACTGCGCCACAGAGGTTGTCTATTTATAGATCGTTTGCTAGACTGTCTCATCTGTATGTTAGAGTTTCATAAATAATAAATCATTCGCAGTCAGAATTCACCCACTGCTGGAGTATAGGCTGCCTCAGTTTGTGGCAACCATCCACGGCCCGCGACTAGGAGAGACTAGGAAGTTTTCTCGCTCGAATATTATCGCGAAGCATGAAGCCCTAGCATTAATGTAGTACATGATTGAAGGTGGAAGCGGTCCCAGCAGCGGCAGTGGTGGCGGCGGTGGCGGTGGCGGTGGCACTAAGCGCAGCGGCAGCGGCAGCGACGGCGCCCGACGCCGCGCTCCGCGCTGCCGCCCCCCCAGTGGCAATTCCTTCCCGTCAGAGGTGAGCACCTCCTCTTCCTCCTCCTCCTCCAGTCTCCACTCCAATCCAAGGCCCAGTCCAGACTGAAGGCCTAGCGCGGTTGCGACAGCGACTTACCAAATGGTACAACACGCACGAATACTTGTGTCGGTCGCTGCAGCACAATTTTCACATTTCCTTCTTACACTGATTAAAGTTTAAAACTTAACTATCCATGTCTATCCATTTCTCATCACACACTCTTTGTCCACACTCACTTTGTCTTCACTGTTTTCCTTCTGCAACACTGCGATCGTGAGGTCACTCCTCACTTCCTAGGTCCTATCTGAAAATTAGTGATAAACTAAGATAGGACCTCTTCGACTCATACCTATCATTGCAGCATAGACGCCCTCGTTAGCACTGGTTATCAACCACGTATTGTACTCTCCTGTAATTTACTGTGTTTTATTTTTATTGTTTGTCTTTCTTTTCATTTGTACTTGTCTGTGATGTATCGTATCTATTGAATAAAAACTATCTATCTATCTATAAAAAACTTCGTGCAGACCAATTTTGCAACGTGAGTTGACGGAAAAACGGTTGAAAAAATGCGTTTTTTACGAACTTTGCCGTAACGGTAAGAGCTACTTTTTATCCGGATACCAAGCGATGCTTGTTTAAAGAGTGGTGTTATGATCGTTAGGTGCAGATCTACTTTGGCAATGCGGGCGTGTACGCGGGCTCGGATGTGGTGCAGCCCGAGTCGGAGGGTGAGGGGTGCCTCCAGCCCGGAGCCGCGCCGGAGGACGCCTCCATGGAGCGGGACTCCTCCAGCGACGACGAGCCGCCCCGCAGCACCAAGGTAACTCACATCAACAGCACCATTCAAGTAGAGCTCCTTGTGAAAAAACTCGTCAGGGGAAGTACTACCCAGCGGCGATCGCGTCGCAGTCACTACAGGCTAGATAAATAAGTTTGGTTTTAATGTATTTTAGTTTTAAGGTATTTATTGTATGGATCTTGTATTTGTACATGTACTTTACTGTGTTGTCTGAAATAATGGCGTCTTGATCGACGTCACGTCCACTGCATCGGTGTTTCGCAAGTCACGTGACCTTTTCTGATTGGCGTTCACTGTCATGTTACTGAATAACTAATTTTATTGAAATCGTGTTCTGAAAATAATTGTTCATTTTTTAAATTCAGTTCAGAGAAGTTCATTACTAAAATGTTTTATTGATTCTTTCTGTCTAAACTCCATATCTTGATTAATAGTTAGAAACTCCAATCCGTCCAATTGATTAATGGTGGACACAAGACTATAGTGATGTGTGATCCTTTGTGTTGCAGGACACGAAGCGGCAGAAGCTGGACAGCGGCATCGGCGAGGGCTCCGCGGCCTCCACGCCCCCCTCTCCACCCTCGCTGTCCGCTCCCCCCTCGCAGTCCGCGCCCCCCTCCCCCTCCCCCTCCACCCCCTCGTCCCGCTCCTCGCCGCGCACTCACTCGCCCGACGACTCTGACTTCCACTCCGACAGCTACACCGACGTCTCCAGCACAGACTACAGTGAGTTGTTCCCACTCTAATAATAGTTAAACAAGATGATAACTATTATTAGTAGAGCTCCTTGTGAAAGAGCTAGGTCCAGGGAAGTACTACCACCTTACCCATGCCGTGCTCCGGTTTGAAGGGTACGGTGCCCGGTGATATTACAGGCAGCGGTCGCGGAAGTGGGGGGCAGAGGGGGCCGAATGCCTCCCCTAAAATCACATAGGTACCCGCCTACTAAGCCAGGGCTGGAGATTGAAGGGGTGACCAAAGAAATTCTCTTTTAATTAGCTTTTAAGCTAATTGTACCTAAAATTTCTGTTTAAAATACTTTTTGCAATGTTCCCCCAGGCTGCGCCGGCGGTATGGAGGCGCGGCGCGGGGCTCGGCGCGGGGGCGGAGGCGGGGGCGGGGGCTCGGGGCGCGCGCGGCGGCACAACGCCCGGTACGCGCGCCGCACTCGCCTCGCCGTCCTCGTGAAGCAAGCCTGCAGCGACCTGCCGCTGCCGCACCCGCTCAAGCTCTACGTTAACCTGCACCGCGGATTCAACTCGTAAGCACCTCGGAGCCTCGCGATGGACCTCACGTTACCTCGGTCCCTACTCGCCTTCGTTCCAGCAAGATAGAATCTTATTTCATGTCGTCGCGTATATATTGGTATCGTAGCGATCAATGAAAAAGCGTTATATTTCAATGCCCAGATAAAATGAAAGTCTAAAGAAATAAATCAATTCTCATTCTGAGTTCTACGACAGTTATCGGTTAATGAAAAAATGCTCTAAGAGAGAACGGCATGAATGTCGATATGCGCCCATTTTCTATCCTTATTCCTGCCGGAACGAACGGGGTCGAAACGGCCTGTCTGTCCGTCGCAGAGCCGGCTCGTCGCTTCGTGCCAATTCATACGTCCCGGTTACCGGGCAGCCGGTCGACTGCTATCGGTTGTCTAGCTGTGTCCGGCGTTAATCCGGCAACCGGATACCAGGTAAAAAGAGCCGCTGCGTAGCTCTCCTCTCTAGGAGTTAGGAGGCGAACTTTGCTGCCGGATAACCGGCACCGGCTACCCGACACCCGGTACGTATGTAAAGGGACTACTGGTTAGACAGTGGCAGCGAGCAAGGCTCTGTTAAATACTTTATCGATTAAGCTCCGCAGCGTGATGAATCATTTCTAAAAATTCGTGTGTAACGCACGCTTTTACAAAACAAAATTCTGTGTGTTCAAAATTGAACCTCCGCGGTACAATCGCTGGATGTAAACGAAATTATACAATAAATGAACTGCCAATTTATATGAAACATTTGAGCGTAGCGCGCACATTTTGTAAGGTAGTGTAAGGTATTTATCTTTATTGATAAATGCGACTAGCTTTCCTGTTATCATAGTTACATGTTTATTTACTAAAGATAAGAAAAAAAAAAACATCAATTGTTATATTTTCTCTTACGATGAATTCGAAGTATGAAGTTGTTAATCATTAGTACTTATGCTTATTTAGTCCTTATATTCATATACTTATAATATATTTAAAGAAGACTATATTTAAAGTTTTCCCTGAAAAAACAACGACAGACGATCTTGCATACTTATGAGTTCTGATCTGACCGAGGTCTTAAATAAATATTTCTTTTATTAATTTTCTTGTTCGTGCTGTTGCCATACGAATACTAATCAGAGCTTTATTTGAAGAAAAAAAGACAGCAAAAGTTAAGGCACCGACTAAGTTTCGACTCATTCCGAGAGTCTTCATCAGGGTGAGTGGTTGCGACTTTCTCCTTCCGCGGCGCCGTGCACTGAAAGGAGAAAGTCGCAACCACTCACCCTAATGGAGACTCTCGGAATGAGTCGAAACATAGTCGGTGCCTTCACCGATAGTGCAGTACGTGAAAATTCCCGTTTTTACAATATGAATAGTCAAGTTCACGATAGTTTTTGGAATAAAACAGCAAAAGTTGTTTTTTTATTCCAAAAACTATCGTGAACTTGACTATTCATATTGTAAAAACGGGAACGGTATCACGCACACGGCGTGACGCGGAGGGAGCAAGTCGCGTTCACTCACCCTGATGAAGACTCTCGGAATGAGTCGAAACTTAGTCGGTACCTTCACCGATAGTTGGAGTACGTGAAAATTCCCGTTTTTACAATATCAAAAGTTGTTTTGATTGATACTAAGAATTTCATTTGTGTTTTGATGTTATAACGTTGCCTATAAACAATAATAATTAATTAATAATATTTTTCGTTAAATATACGGTTTTGACTGTTAGATTAGTTTTTTTTAAAGGATTTTGTATAAGTTGTTTTATATCAAGTTATAAGTGCATTTGAGTTATCTTTAATACTCTTTAAGAACTATTAACCTGTAGGCATAAGCTTTGTCGGTTTGTTTACACAAAATGTATAATATTACTGTTAAATTACTGGAAAGTTAAAATTTAATATCTTTTTTTAAGAATTTGCTTGTGTTTTAGGACATTATCTTATCTGAACACACTTCGCCATAACTTAAGTCAATGTAAAATCAACTAAGTCATAATAATGTGTCTCGACGACCAGTCATTATATTGTTAAATTTCTTACTTGTTGTAAATAAGTAAAGATAATCTTATTAAAGCTACCGGAAAGACATCGCACTGCGCTTGGAACTCACAATAACCTTCGATCTAATTATTAATTTGGTGACTATATTACTTCTAAGTCCCGGGGTGTACCAAAACGGAACATTTGAATCATTAAGTAAGAGGAAATTACGTTATTAAAATATGAATGAATGAATGAATGAAAATACTTTATTGTACACCACAAAATAACAAAATAAACAAAAACTTAATATAACTAACACCGCCGCTAGTACAATGGGCGGTAGTATCGCTTAAAAGCGATCTCTTCCAGACAACCTTGTCTTTACGGCGGCAGAATATCGGTAGGAAATTTAAGACTGTCATGAACCGCAGCAGTTTGTAGTTTATGAAAGCAACACACTCGGTTTGTTTCTGATACCGCGTTTACATACACGTCATTCGCATACGAATGTTGATTATTTAGTACTAATCTGTGGCCGAATAGGCATGGGTATGCCGCCACAGATAATATTACTATACTAATCTGTAGACTACTTGTCTACATTCGTACGCAAAAATGCCTTCTAAACGCGGTATGAAATCAACTTTCCCGGCTTGTGTTTCAAAACGCATTTCATTCTTATTGTGTTTCTGAACGAAAATCGTTTTTGATACGCGCGGTTTAGCTCAAGGTGATTAGGTGTAAAGATGTGACGTTCTATTAACTTTGGCTTTTAATTGCTTGAAAAGAGGGTAGGTGCATAAATACTATCATTTATTAACTACTGTCCAAGCCAAAAGCTGAAAAACTCTGATTTTGGCTTTAATAATACCAGGTTTTTGGTTTGGTCAGTTTTGTTTCACCAGATATAAAATAAAACGGTTCCTTAAAACATTTGGGTGACATTTTTCTAACCAAGCCTGAGTTGGTAGACTGTTGCAACTTATATACGATACGTACATAGGTATAGCTGCATTCAAACTGAACTGTGCGTAATCTGCCGTATTCATAATTTGTGGTCTTTATTTGCTATTAGATTAGACTAGGATAGGATATAATCATTGGAATTAAGACTTTCTTTTCTATTTTTCATTCTATGTAGGAATTATTACTAAGTTGCTGATGGCACGCAGTTCAGTGTGTCTGCAGCATTAGATGAGCTATATTTTATGATGAATGATTGTTGTAAATATTGTACTCAAATAATGTCCTATTGTTAATTTTGTTGCAAGTAATGAATATATGTTTTTATTAAGAATCAGTAGTTTGAATTACCTAATTATCTTCAAGAAGTCCACTGCTGTTTAAAGACATGACGAACGGTTGGAGCCATCTTTATTCAAAGACTTCCTGTAACCTGTAGGAAAATGTTGTTACACCGCGTTTTTCGGTTAGTGAAAGAATTCGTGAGACTTTTAAACCACAGCTATTGCCGGTTGCCCATTCTGAGAAATATGTCAGCGATCTATGTTTCTAAGGAATTTCTAGTTTCGTATTTATCACGCAAAGAAACTAGCGATAGCTCTCTGGCACATAAAAAAACCGGTCAATCGTAGTTTAAAATACTTTTAATCATTATTACATTTTATACTTTATGTTTTTAAGTGTAAAATTACATGAGTAGGTGAGCATTACACGGTGGGTGCTTATACATTTGTATTTACAATTACTATATTAATTAACTTAAAATAAGTATTTCTGTACAAGATAGTAAAGAGCAACGTCACTGGATAGTCAAAATTCACACTAAAATTAGTATCAGTTCTATCACCCATACTTTACATAGTACACAATGTGGAGTCCATAGCATCTGTAGGCACCTAGTTGACTTGCTAAATGCCATTCGACCAAAATGGCAATTCTTTGTGTGTTAATTTCCCCAAGTATTGTGTGTGAACATGGCCATATCGTCGATTTTAAGTCAGTTGGTATCTGATCATTTTGTATATGTCAGTGGTTACGTGGTCCACTAACATTAACACCATTTACTGCCCTTCTTTGCAATGCCATTCATCCTTTGCGGCATGTTATTCTCAGGATAGAAGTCGTCGGCGGCGGGCGCGTCGCACGCGCTCAGTCCGTTCATAAGCTTCCTCTGCGGTCGCGGAGTCGCGCGACCCGCGTCCCTTATTCGATCTCTGACCCATTTATCGGCAGCATGAGTCCGTTTCACTGGCCTCTTATTCCCCGTGTCGTTCAAGTGACTCAAGTCCCCATTTCTGAGTTCCGAAACGGGTCTGCTCGGTGTTTCAGACTCGCTGCCGTTGATAAGAGAGTGTGCGCTTCGAGCTTTATGTAGGGACAGTCGCATTGGCTTGCGAGGAGGCGTTGGACGCGATTTGGTATCCTCACATTTTTCCTCGTTCTTTTTGTAGTGGCTGAGCCGTGTGGAGCAAGATTCAGAGCCGTAGTCTATCCTCGGCGAGCTGCTGTACATGTCGCCGTTAGGAAAGTCTGAACACTCCGATTCGAATTCGGAGGACTTCGCGCTCCGAGAGTGTAACTTTGAGGATCGTCTGCTGGATTTGTGCGCGTTTTCTAGAACCTTCCCGTCTATCCGGTTGTACATGTATACTTTTTCTGTCTCCACCTGAACGTCTTCTGCGCTTTCATTCTTCTTCATTTTCCGAAGACGCTGGGAACGTTTTAACTGCTCGATGATTGAAAGCGTTTTTCTCTCTGCCCAGTTAGTTTTCTTGATACTCTCCTCTATTCTATCAGCTGTCTTCTTAATCTCATAGTGCTTGGTTTCTCTGCCGCTCACATTGGAGTTGTTCTCTCTCGTCTCTAGATCGCTGTCAGATCTGAAGTAGTCTTCCCTGGAGCGACTCAGTCGCTCGCTCTTCATGCGCTGCTTCTCCATGTGTCTTTGGTTCCGTTCGATCATGCGGATGGCTGCGTCCGTCTCAGCGGTGTAGTCCACGCCGCCGTGAGTGCAGTGGTGGGACAGGGAGTGCCGCATTCGACCCGCTCTGTGCTCCAAACTATGCGAGCTGTGGGATCTGTGGTTCGGGGGAGGCGAGGCGCGGGGGGACACAGCAGCGCGAGACGACGCTCCACTGGCGTTAGACCGCGGCCTCATCAGTGGCAAATTCCCTTCTGAATTGTCGAGCCCCGGCAGTTTTGCAACTATAGCGGTTATATCGGGCCCTTTTTGAAACACTTGGACCTCTGATTTTGGGCTTTGCCGCCTCAATGCCGGCTCTGTGCTGATGTTGATGTTAGTCACGTTCTTTTTGCTCTTGTTGACTGTTATGCAGCTGTCGCTACTGCTGACTGGCTGCAGCTGGAACAAAATACCCACAATTTATGTCAGTACCTACTTGGATACTAAGGCAAAGAAATGCCTATTGATGGGTGATGGAAAGTCTTTGGCAAAGATGAAAAATACCATAATAATGTTAACCTGGGTATGCCTGGACAATAGCTCGGCGACTTGCTCCTCTAGGTAGGATATCCGGTGTGTGAGCCGGGTGTTGTCGGAGCGGAGTCCTTCTTTGGTTTTCTCTGCGTCGTCTGCCGCGGATCGCAGCGCCCCTAGTTCTGCTCGGAGCGACGCTGCCTCATTCTGAAAGTTAGATTGAATAAGAGCGGTGGCCTAGTAGTGGGCGGTACTACAACTTGTGATCCGAAGGTCGTGGGTTCCAAACTGATCATGGTTTAAGCCATTTAAATTAGTTTTGGTTAGAGACACAGTGACAATTCCACTTTCCTTCGCACCCTCGTGCAATCCTATATCCTCATCTCTTTCCAACCCATATATTTGATGGGTTTATTGGTGCGTGCCTCCGCCCGCGCGTGAGCACATGACCTGATGATGCTTAATGAAAATAACTCAATCTCATTAAAATTCGTAAATACTAAAGTACTGTTGTTGGAACCCGGAAAACTGGTGAAGAGTGCGGGGAAAGTGTCCCCTAGGGCTGTGCGTTATTTATAATATTGTAATTTCTACCTAGGATTGGTGATATTTTGCTCCCGGAAGACACGCGACATCGGTGAGTCCTTTCTATCCTACATTTCTATACTGTCTATTTTTGAGGAAAATAAATAATATTTTGTAACTAAATAGGTATGTAAATACTAGAGATTTCGCAGCAATACCAACTTTAAAAAAAACTTGTTGACAAACGCACTGACGCATAGGTACATACAACGATCGCCCATAAACACTAGTGTAGCAGTGTAGGGCGGTTGCAGTTCCATTTTCAAATATAAAAAATAAAATAAAAGGGTTTTATATATCATGTAGTCTGTTGATTATAACGACTGAAAAAATACTTAGTCCCTATAGGTTAAAATGATACACTTTAACCGCCTACGCTAAGCTAAAATGACACACTTCTGAAGAGTTTTTCATGAGAATAAAAAAAACATTTAGTCATCTAAGCACTTAGCTACTCGTCCTAGCATTTTCGGAAAATGTTTTTGATTAAAAATGATTTTAATTAGATAATTAGTTAGTAACCATGTATTTGGTAGGTACCTGTGTGAAGGTAGAGGCAGGTAGCGCTGGCGAGGGCGTCCGGCCGCGCAGCAGCACCAGCCGGCTGGTGGTGGCGTCGCCAGCCGCGTTCTGCAACTCCTCCTCACTGCGGCATGATATCACCAACGACCCGTTCACTTCCACCAAGCTGAAATACACATTATTAATTTTCTACGGTTCTTTATCGCGGACCCAACTCTCCATGGGCTATTACTTTCCACTACGCCACTGTTTCTCAAAGTGGGCGATAACGCCCCCTTGTGGGCGCTGGACGCCTTTAGGGGGGCGGTAGAAGGCTCTAGAAGATATTGGGGGCGCTAAGACGGTCTAGAGGGGAAAGCATAGGTTGTTATGTTTAAAAACTTTGGGGGGCGCTAGGATATTTTTATTCTCATAGTGGGCGGTGAGAATAATGAGTTTGAGAACCTGTGCACTACGCCAATACCAGAGCCAAGCCATGTCAATTCATGAATTAATGTCATGAATTCATGACATTCTAAAGCATGAAATCGGTTAGTGTTCCAAGTTCTGAAAAAAGGGATATTATAAGTTTGAAGCCTTGTCACAGACTATCAGACTACTATGACTGGAAAACGATGTAAAGGTTGTCTGGAAGAGATCGCTTTAAGTGATAAGACCGATTAGCTTGTAAATTGCTCCGTTTGAATTTGTAAGCAAACATAATATTAAGTGGTGTACAATAAAGAGTTATCTATCTATCTATGATGCTAAGCACATCACGTAGCTCCCAAATGGATGGACGGATACCAAACCAGGTTTTTTTTTATTTGCAAGCTAGTTTAAACGTTATGACTCTAGATAGGTCACAAGCCAGCCAATAGGGTGCGCTGCACTGGATGATGTAATGTTATGGACGTAATCGATTGTAATTCACTTCAAGAAAGGTTCTTAGATAGGTATTGGTATTTTCTAGGAAACGGTATTTTTTTTTAAATAACTTGTTTACTTTCGCGAGAGTTTTGGAACGGTATTGGAATTTTATTATATTTCGTACCTTCTTTCTATTTTCAAATTTGTTCTGTGTGCTATCTTTAGCATATTTTTTACTTTCCAGGTTTTTTCATAAACCTTTATCTACTCTGACCAGTCTGTTGTTATTCTAACCGTTTGCAATTGGGCTTTATGGCTATTAGTACAATTAAAATAGTGGCTGAATCTTGCACCTTTCATAACATGTTGTTTGATCGACATTGTTGTTGAACTAGGTAACGAAAGTATCACGCGTTACTAGCCAAGACACGCTAGGGAATCTGCACAAAAACAAATCGTTACTATCAATCTATTTACAGCAGAACTCATGAATACGATATGAGACTGGTTTGACACGCACCGGCAGTATTCTTTGAAATGCTTTCACGGTATAATAGGCACTGGCGTGAGCTGATGAATTAATACATTTTAGTTCAATTAGGGTACCTAATTCTTTAATCATGAAGTCAACGACCAAACGCAGGTCGGGGAAAGTTTGGTGACTTCTGATCAGGTGCAGTCTTGTTGCAATGGTGCTTCAATTGAGATCAGAGCCTTTTCGATTCTGGCACACGCGAAGAGTAGGTAGGTACTTATGTCCTTCCTCCGCGGACAAAAGGTTTAAGTGATGATAAGGCGGCCATGTCATAATTATGCGTTTTTTTTTCATTAAAATTTGTAGATAAACCTAACGTACTATCCAGAACTGTTAATGGTATTATATTTCTGCTATTTCCTTTGCAAAGGACCATAAACTGAGATAATTGTTGAGAAACCATGTGAATTGAAATGTCCATGACGGAACGTCTTTGAGCTAATGATAGGCTATTAGCTACTGGAATTCATGGTCACAATCGCCAAGGTACCTACCTCTTTACTTGGGACATGAATAACCTTCTTCTGTACTAAGTAGATACCTGCCAAGATAGCAGGTTTAATTAAAATAGAGTATTTATTTATTTATTATTTTGATGGCCAGAACATGTTGCATAAAATAAGAACTTATGCTTAATATATCTGTGGTACAGTGGGCGAAGGCCCGCCTGAAACGTAGAAGGTTGCGTCGATTGCGGTTTGATTCCCACCGCGGGACAAATGTTTGTAGTCTGGGTGTTTTGCTGTTTTGTATATGAATAGGTAATATGAAACGGTACGTTTCATTTACAAAAAAAAAAACAAGTATAGCAGTCATGTAGTTGCATAACAAGCTCCATAAAGTCAGAGTCGGATTTTCTATATAAGTATTTCTCGTAGAAGAGATACGTATTTATATAGAAAATCCGAAATTCCTGTAATGTTAAGAGAACATTACGACCCATGCTTCTCCGCGTTCCTTCTCTAAGATAAAATCAGATGCGATGCCATTAGGGATTACCGCACGATGACCTCAACGATAACCAAGTTTGGTCAGTAGCTAGCGGCTGGCTTTAATTACTTACTGGTAAGCTGCTGTTGATCTGGTTTACTAATTAGAGATAGGTATTTGGTAGACCTTGGGCCTGTTTCAGAAGTAAATTCTAACCACAATTAGAGTCACGTAGGTACCTACATGGAAACTAGCTTACCAGTTGTTTATTTGAGCGTAGCCTCCCATTTCAGCACTAGGCTGCATGGTCATAATGGTATAGTCTTCACTCACCGGTCGCCAACCCTGAGTGCACTCTCGTTAGACCACTCGACCGCCATGCAGCCGGCACGGGGCGCTGCGCCCCACGAGCCCTCGCGCGCTTCAACCGACAGTAGTACTCCGCTCCCACCGCAATCGCGTACCATGCTAGAAACGAAGAATACAAATTAGTATACACCAAAATGGCGACGCGAACCACAAAACACGGTGTTGTCTTGAAAACTTTGGTTGATACTTTTTAGACTTTATTTAATTCTTTGACTAGTACTTTTTTTCTATAGATGAGTTTACCTTGTTCGATTGGCACCACACTAAAGCTGAATGAAGGATTATCAAAAAATAACCAAGCAGAGTTTGTTGCCTGATTCTTCTATGCTTGGTCGCGCGCGAGGAATCGGCATAAATTCACTTTGAAATTTTTAATTCACGTAGTTTTTAAGTTGACGTTTCTATATGATCCTTGTGATTTCAATGAATAAAAACCGATTGACTTTAACTTTGACTTTGACAAAACACATACGAGTAGATATATCCTAACGGACTCAAATCGGAAGGGCTCTCCCGATGAACCGAGAACTCGATCGATGGAAGTAGCTCAAGATCTGTCGCAATGACTAAGGATAAGGGAGGCATACCCAGCAATACTCTTTTGCAGGCTGTTAATGATGATGACACTAACATATACATTCCAGTGCATTGCCCAATTTTCCTATTTTTTTCTTTTTTATTTTGTACTAGCCTCTGCCCACGGCTTCGCCCGCCTGGTACCCGGATGAAAAGTAGCCTATGTATTATTCTGATATATAAGCTATTTTACTGTAAAGTTTCATCAAAATCCGTTAAGTAGTTTTTGCGTAAAAGAGTCATCCATCCTCACAAACTTTCGCGTTTTTAATAGTACTAGCTTTAGCCCGCGTGGCATCAGGATAAAAGTAGACTATGTGTTATAAGTATGTAATCTACTAGCTTCTGCCCACGGCTTCACCCGTATGGTATCGGGGTAAAAAGTAGCCTAATGTGCTATTCTGATGTATAAGCTATATTATTAGTAGGATAGGATAATAGGACTTAGCCCTGGAACAGTGCCTCGAACCCGGCTTAATTTTACATAGTTTACTGGTAATAGTTTATTTTGTAACCATCTCGCGATACAGTCTACCACCAGAATGTCATTCATTCACTCATTGAATTCACTGGTCCTTTATTGAGTTAGGGTCCGATAGCTCTAGTCGAAAAATTAACAATTGAAACGGCATCAGAAATGGTAAAACAAATTTATGTCAAGAGCAGTCATTCATCATTGGTAAGATCGTAAATCAAGCTCATGTAGGTAAGTTTCATAGCCGGCTGCTCATCTCAAGACAGTCATTAAAAAATAATAAAGCAAACTTGTAATTTTATCTAGCAGTAACGCAAGTACTGGATTAATAACTGTTTCCTGCGAGTTTTATGGTTTTTTGCTATTTAAGGCAGTTACTTGAAGCCTCGAAGATAGATAACTCATGGAGTCACAGTTCAGCTACCTACCCACGTTACCTACAAACCCAGCTCTGAATGAATTAGCCTCCGTGGGTAGACCATGATCTTGTAGTACGAAATGTACTTATAATGGTGGCAATTCGGTTGGTACCAAAGTTAGACTAACTAAATCCGCTCATGAAGAAGAACCTCTAAACGGTCAACGAAACGTCAGCAGAAGAATAGTAAGAATAGTCGTAACGTTTCCTAAAATATATTCTGAGGTGGCAATGGACAGGCCATATAGCTCACAGAAAGATAAGAATGGCGACCACGAACGAACGACGCATTGTAACTCTTTCAAAAGGTTGGGCAAAGATTGTGTAGAAAAGATGTCTTTTAGCGATAAGATCAACCATTGTACCTTGTACATTCCTATGTTTTTGTATTTATCTTTGGTCTGCAATAAAGAGTCTATATATATTCGGGGAAGGCCATTGTCCGTAGGTTCCTACCTACGTACCTACTTGTATAATGCACATAATGGCATGTTGAAGGATGTAGCGAGCGCAGGGTCACGGTCGAGATCAGGCCGCTTCGGGATCGCAGGGCACTGCACTGTATGCACGGGTGACTGCGGTTTACAGGTGATAAGGGACATTTCTACATTTAGAAAACCAGATTTTACCAAACTAAATTTGGATGGCTTAAAAGACTTTCAAGATTAGAGCAAGATCAGCTCAATCAGATACGTAACCTGTAGCGCGTTCATGTCTTTTGGGTTTGAACTTGGAAATCGTTGCAATTGTCTACGCAAAATGATTCTGTGATGTGAATTTATTTAAACATGTTTTTTTTCTTTTAAATCAGTTTGGGGATCTTGAGTGGGAAATTCTCAATCCCCTTTCGGTTAGTCTGCGTAGCGCAAAAAGCGCGTTGATGTCTTTTTAAAAGACATTTTGCATCTAATCGTAAGTACACAAATTATGAATAATCATTTTTATATTTTGTTATAGTATTGAAACGAAATGGTCATTAATTTTACCTATTTGTTCCATCAATAGGATGTCATTATATCTGTTTATCAGTACTGTAGTTCTACCTTTTGGATTGCATGGCACCTTTTGCAAGATATTCGACCGGCCGACACCTACGCGCGCTGCCACGCCATGCCCTTTGTTCGATCCATTCGCACCTACGAGTACTATGGACCTGCTTATCCAGGCTTGTACCTCAAAGCTCATACACGTGTCAAGCTTCAACCGATCACTTCTAGAGCTCCCCGGTACTAACATCTCTATAATGACTCTATACTTTCTCTAAGTCAAGGTTTGCTGGAAGAAAACAATGTTTAGGGTTAAGCTCGCCTTTGTACATGTCATAATTATTCTACCTTTTCTGCAATAAAATACAAGTTACAATAACGAGCATATGAGTTTTTATTATGCTAAATAACGTTGTATTTAGTTTTTTAGGAAACGGGCAAAATTGCATTCGCAAAGTTATCCCACTTGTTGGTAAATGTATTTTTCTGTAAGATATTTTTAAGAAATAATCCTCAGTGGTTGGTTTGATGCAAGTAATCAAGCGCCATCTACCTGGTTTCCATGTAAATTACACTTTTGTGCTTTTTAAACCAGGCTGGGATTTACTCGCTATTCAGAGAGTTGGTCACTTTGTATTGTGGTCGTTAGTTTGTACTGTGTAGTGATAATCGGTAGTTCATAGCATAGTTTCTTTACTATTATAGAATCTGGTCATATTTACTGTGCCTGACGCCTTGGTCTAATTTTGTGTTTATTTAATAAACAAAGATTCGAAGCGGTTTATTCATTAATTAAAGGTATGTTAATGTTGGTATATTGTACATGATCAAATTGAATCCACACTTTGTAAGTAGTTCATTATAAAACTTAGGTAGGTTTATGCAATTTGTACGTACCTACTAAATTATGCCTTCGTAAGAATTTAAGTTAAGAATAAACAAAAGTTTTGAAAAGTCCATGCATATTGATAGTATATAGATATAAAAGTGGATTTCCCACGGTATTTGAACGTGAGTGCAGCGAACCGCGCAAAGTCGAGGGAGAATTGTATTATATACTTAGCCGTTGGTAAACTGACATGTGGAGTGAAAACCTAGACGCCTCAAATGTTGCTCAAATGAGGCTTAGCAGTGCTTTAGGTAGATCCTACTTTACGAGAATTCACTGATGTATAGCTTACAACGTAGTAGTTTAAAAAATGTTTTGCTTCAACGTATTAGGTCATTTGAATTGTATTTGTAGAGAGCTGAAATAATTACATTCGGAATTTATCATAATATTTTCTTACATTATATTTTTACATTTTTTGCCCTTTTTAACCAACTTTTAAAGGAGGAGGTTCTCAATTAGGCTGTATATTTTTTATCATGTGTGTTTGTTACGATTCTGGACTATGATTCTTTTGTTGTTGTATAAGGAATGATCCCAGGATGGTCCGAAGCTTATTCCTGAGGGATTGCTACTTTTCTTGTAAAACTTAACCTTTACTTTTTTGCAAGAAACTTAGTGAAAAAACTGAATTGCCTTTTTTTATGTGAAGTTATATAAATTCATGCTGAATTTTTATTTTGAATTGATTACTCGTAACTAAATTCCTTAGTTTCTTGTCAAGCTACCTTTATGTTTGTCCACTTCTGACAAAGGCTTTCCCCTCACATTTGTCAAAATGGAATGAATGAATCCAATGAACCTTAGGCAGGCAAGTTAAAAACCAGCAATAGTCCAACGTAACTCATCAAGAGAGTGTTTTCACGGCACTTCTAACGACAGTCTGATGACCGGCTGACGAGATGATGACAGCCACCACACAACACTAATGCGGTAACGAGGGCCCTGATGCGATCACAATGGCGTTATATCGCGTTTAGATAAAGTGAAAATAATAATAAAATTTTGTTCTATAGTAGGTTTAGAACACGCAATCATAGCAAGGTAGAGCTTCCAACCGAAGAAATAATCTCGTAGTTATGGATAGATATAGACCCACACAGGTCTGGCTATCAGCGTATAAGCTGCACATGAGGTGCCATCTCTAAATGCATTGATATGTCCGCGGCGTCTACGCAGCGCCAAATATAGTGTGTAACTAAACGGTACGCAATAGCTTATGTAAGCTTCTGATTGGATGGGAGAAAAACTATGTGCATTTTAGAAATCCACACTTTTTGCGATAATTCGTCGAAAGATTTAACGTTAAAGGGTAGGCAGGTAGTTACGGTCAGTTTTTATTGGTTTTGATTAGCCGAGACGAGTCTTGAGTGACACATTAAATGGAAGCAAGGATCTTGGAATGGAATTTATGTTTATAATTTTGATTTGATTTTTTTGGTTTCATTTGTTCTAAATACATAAGTAATTGCTTTGTTGCTAATATATGCTAGTCGTAAACTCTTAGAGAGTCTACTGATTTGGATGATGACAGTACGTGTCGTACAGGGTCGACAGTCGACACACCACTATTATCACTTTCACTCTAATTTCGCTTTTACTATTACATTCATTGCGGCTTATATTCTTCGGTAGAGTTACGTACACTATTGAGAGATTTCCCACCAATTGTGAAACCAAAAGTTAAATAACTAGCTACGTAAATGTCTTCATCTTATGTTAATGAAGCAGGTAATTGCTTAATCTCAGAAAACAAGATTTCATTAAGTGATAACCCCTTACATTTTTGCAAGCTGCTTTTAGCTATGAATCAAAACAAGACGTGTGTAATTTCTCTCTAAAAAAGTGTTCCACCTACAACAAGGTTTGCAGTTAGCTGAATAAATAACTCTTTTAAGAAGTAAGTGCCGGGCTCATTCATATGTATCTTCAGATCTTTTATGCGTTTGTGGTTACCTACTACTTACGGTTTCGTGCTATCTTTTGGTTGGTTTTTGTAAAAGTAATGAATTTGAACAAAGAAGTATTTTTATTTAACAGTTTTTAGTTTAAAATTGATATACAAATGCAAAATGAAACCTACTAAAGATAGTAAAGATTCAAGCTGGCATTGCAGAAGATATCTTACCTACCTTCTTCGCAGCATAATCTTTCTTTATTTTTTATTGTACACACTGAGAATACTTGTTTCCGAAACGTCAGCAAGCCAATCTTACAAATGAAAGCTTAACCCCTAACAAGTATTTCCATTTACTTTATTATTTTATGCAATCTGTCTCAGAATCAAGCTACATTTATTTCCATTACATAGTTTAAAATAAACAAGAGATAATTAAATGATCGTAAACTTATCGTAAGAGAAATAAAAAGCCTGAGTAAAGCTTAAAAAGACGTATCACATTAGATTGTATTTTTTGCTCCAATAAAAATGAATGAAGGTACTTAGTCAGTACTTATGCAGTGAAGGAAGTAATTTTTCACCTGTGGGGCGGAACGTGAGATGCGCTGCGGGCTTATCTAGATACGTATAAGTGTTTAGGTATAGGAAGGTAGGCTGCTTGGACTACCTTTTATTTACCTATGTTTAATATTGGATCACAAATTCGCTAGTTTCACCATCATAGACGAAGGACTCATATAGAGTTGTACCAGTATCAACAATTGTAAGTATACTCGTAGATAGAGGCTGGGCTTTATTGGAAATCGGTATCCGTAGATTGAATAGAAACGAATATGATAGAGGATTTAGAAAATACAGTTATATTAATTACCCTTTAAAAAAAAGGAAGTCTATGGTGTATGGGTATGGTTCATCTAAAATGCATATAGCATTTTATGTGTCTAAAACCTAGTATGTGCTAGGTGTCAGATTTAATAGGGATCCAAACGTATGTACGTTAACATCCCTATTAAATCTGTCCTGGCACAGACTTCTAAGCACCGTTTTAAATAAAACCTCTTTATTTTTATAATGATTTGTTTTTGCCAATCAAATAAAATAAACCAACAGGCTGTGCCAGTGTAGTTAGTGTACGTAAAATATTGACGCTTGGCATCTTCATAAATGGGCATATAAAGGCATATACGCTTCTTGTCAGAAGTTGAAGAACTGGATATAGACAAACGGATAGGCGCCAGAGGCACAGATTAAAAATTTTTGATCCTAGCCAGAGGCACCAGATCATAGACATAGACCCATATAGGTACATATAGTAGTCTGTGACATAGACATATTTATTTCCTACCAGAATACACACAATATAAATTAACAATTTTAGAAATGGAAATTAACAACACGATAAAAAGGGATTAACAGCAGTTAAAAATAAATAAGAAGGTGAGCAATGTGTACTGCAGCAGCAAATTGGCCTAGGCTCAGCATAATGCCGACAGTTGTGAACAGAAGGCGCTGTTATTCTGCCTAGACCAGGACAAGGATCAAGATCAAGGGGGAAACCCACAGGCGATAGCTAGTGTTGCCATAAACAGCAATCGCCCTGTAAGGTAAGCCAATATATATGCGTGGAATACCAACTCCAAGAGATATGATCTCGGTATGCCGCAAACGTGTTGCAGAGGCAATAGGCAGAGGCCTGCGCTGAAAAACCTCACTGAATTATGCAACCAATTTCTAACGGGCGCTTCGACGTTAGAAGCTTTATTCAAGTACTGGAAACAAGATTTTGTTCTTTCATCGTATAATATTTCTAGGAATGTTGGATTGCTCTATTGAGTTTACTTCGATATTTTATCTGTAGTAGAGTTGTTGCGGCAACAATATAAGGCCTTATGTTTGCCTTCTATGAGGCTTGAACTCTTTGGAGCATTCTACTTTGTTAGTAATTTCACTCTGAGCTAATCAGAATAACCAACTATCACGCATATGTGGTTTCACCCCAGCCCAGTTATATGTAGCTATATAAGAAACAGCATCACCTTGTATCCGAGGTAATGAAGTGAATTAGGTCAGTGTATCAGTGCGTCCGCCAGCGGGACCAGCCGCAGACCGCAGCCACAGATTATAAGCATACACATCCTCGCCACAGCCGCCGTGACCGTGAGAAACCAATGCGATGGTGATACATGAAGGCAAATAGATGACTCTATTGTTTTCATCTCGCGAGATTATTTTCAGAATATCGCAATTATCAATATATCGCTGATATTGATTGAACTGGCTGTTTTCTTTGCGTTGGTAAGAGGTACTTTTCAGCTAGTTACATACCTACGAGAAAATAGAGAGGAGGCTGGAGAATCATCAAAGGGTGACAAAATAAACTTTAAACGAGTTTCAGTTTTAGTATTAAAAACAAAGTTTTGATGGTTTAAAACTAAAATAATACGAGTAGTTTAATAATAAAATAATAGTAACTAAAATAATTTGTTTAAATGGTTTATTAATAGTTTAGTTTAATAGTTTTCAAAGTTTTTATTGATCGAACTGTATTAAGTTTATTTGTAATTAATGAATTATGTGTTTAAGTAATTAACATTAACCTTAGTTTCTATAATTAATCATTGAAATTAATTGTGAGCACTCACGCTCTCATCCAGTCATGAGATGAGCAAGCTTACACGACTGATCTTATCGTAGCACGTCAGGTGCTCTCAATTATGTCTAGTTCTCGCGCGCAGCATTGATGAATCTATCTGTACCAAGCCAA
This sequence comes from Perizoma flavofasciatum, assembly GCA_958496245.1. NCBI lineage: Eukaryota > Metazoa > Arthropoda > Insecta > Lepidoptera > Geometridae > Perizoma > Perizoma flavofasciatum. Next base: position 572,336 of record OY292425.1, on the reverse strand, counting down.
GAATGAACAAGATACGCAATTCAAGTAGGTAATTAGTTCTTGCCTTGTACGGGAGTTTCACATCTATATTCCTATTCAGCAGTTCTTGGATATCATATTGAATAGACGTGCAATGTCTATCAGCTTTCGATAGTGTGACTTTCGGAACAAACCACGATTACTTATAATTGCATGCAAATTGTTAGGTTAGGAAACTCTCTCCTATGAGTTGATTTTAACCCGGATTTTGCTTGGAGAGATTTTTCCCAACGATAGGAATACTACGAAGTGCGGCCATTGTAGAAAGTGTGTCGACGCGCCCCCCGAACAATAGGTGCTATAATAATCGTTACCGACAATTTGCAAAGTCCTATCGCCCATCTTCACGGTTTCCGTTTAGGCCTAAAGCCTTACGTCCACTCAAACGTCCCACGTCGTTTGTTGCTAATTAGACATTGATAATAGCGTACTTTTTGTGGTCGTACTGACCCTCTAGGCACTTATTTTTAGTTATTTAAGATAAACTCTTGCCGCGTCTTTATATAGTTTTAAAAGTATACACACATAATCTACGTAGAACATAATCTGTATATAATCAAGCTCTTCTATTATGCAACAGTTTGTGATCAATTTCAGCTCTGTATAGTACCAACTTAAATAGATGCCGCGTATCGCAGTTGCTGGCCCGCACGTACACCGGCGTCATGGTAGACCGTTTTATTGGTACAAAGTGCATCTTAAACATATTGCTGAGTGGCGACCGTTTTTGTTGTGAATCTCATTTTTATTTTTTAATTACTCATACATGTACTTCTTTATGTGACACAAAATAAACAATTTGTATCTTTATCTAAGCGTTTCCATGTTATTCACGTAGGCTGCTTTAGTGGATACTAGGTTTGATAAATAAGCTGTTAAAGCCCGCGTAAACTGGCGCGGCCACGGCGAGGAGATGGCGGTAGCGATCTACATTGACACGAACTTGACAACTCTTTTTCCTTTGATCGTCACGGCCATCGCCCCGCCACCGCCCTCGCCACCGCTACCAAGTCAGTTTGACCGAGCCTCTAAGACAATGCACACATTCACATCCCTGATAGAGGAGGTATGAGCGAGTCTAATCTTGTAATTCTTGTCTAGTCGTAAATATTTTCGTAATTGCTAGATTAACGTTTCTCATGGAAACTGCGAAATGCAGATAAACGCTTTAAGTGCTAACTGAATAACAACGTTGATTTGTGAATCGCTGATTAGATTCAGATTACAAACGCTTACACATACCTAGTTAGGTGCCTGAGAAAATATACAACTATTGCGAATTGTTGAAGAATACCTGTTAGATACTTTTCTATGAGTATTGAGCACTACTATTACAAACGCGAAAGTTTGTGAGGATGGATGTTTGTTACTCTTTCACGCAAAAACTACTGAACAGATTTTGATGAAATTTTACAGTAATATAGCTTTTACATTGAATGAACACTTACTGTTTAGCAAAACTAGGAATAATCTTCTAAAGTTTCCGAGCCGGTCAGTCACCAGCTTGGCCGAGAACACGTAGAATTTTTTCGCAATATTCCAAGCTACGTAGCCGTAGGTAGTATTTCTTGAGGTATATGCATACGTACCTACCTAATTACTTCTGAACTGTTCATGCATCGAATGCAAGTAACTGCCTACCTACAGTACTATAAACCCGTATTTATGCGTAAACTTGCAACAGACTCAAGCCTTCCTGTTTATTATTGTATTAAAGTAATCTTAGAATGACGTTGTGGGTCATACATTTACCTAACATTGTTCACTTTAGTTTGTAACTTATAATTTAATGTATGACTGTTTGTCGTTCCTAAAACAATAAAATAAAAATAAAATACGTGTCTCGACTGACTACAATCCTTTTGGAGTCATCCCGAGCTGTCTTTTACTTAAAGTTTACCTGTACAGCTGTATCCTAAATTTAATCTTTATAGCTGTATTTTACTAAAGTTTACCTGTATAGCGTAGGCTGCGATGTGGCGGCGCGAGCTCGTGCGTCCGCCTGTTCTATGAGCTGCGCGAGCGCACGCGCCTGCTCGCCCAGCGTCAGCAGCTCCAGCTCCTCGCGCCCCAGCTTGTACTGCAGCTCAGCCTGCTGGATCCGCGTGTCAATGTTGCTGTCAACAAATAAAGGATATTCATATTGTAAAAACGGGAATTTTCACGTCGCATCGTGCGTGCGACGCGGAAGGAGAACGACGCGATCACTCACCCTGATGAAGACTCTCGGAATGAGTCGAAACTTAGTCGGTGCCTTCACCGATAGTGCGGTACGTGCAAATTTCCGTTTTTACAATATGAATAGTCAAGTTCAAGATAGTTTTTGGAATAAAATAAAGATAATGACGACCTCGGAGCGGCGAGTGAGTACCCAGCTGCGACGCAAGAGGTGTGGGTTCGATTACTACTGTGGCACAAAGGTTTGCATGTTCTACAGATAGTCTGGGTGTTGTGATACCACGTTACTCATCGTTTCTGTTACCCACGGTACAGGGAATCCTAGTGTGGGGTCAGGATTATGTATTGTAGGATCTGTTAGGTTGGGTTAAACACCCAACCTAACATATCCTTTTTACTGTTACTTTTTTAATTAGCACAAAAGGAAGATTCAAAATAAATAAAATATACACTTTATAGCTATGATATACAACCATTTCCTTTCCATGTCACAGAGCTGCAAGTTAAACGGTTTTTTTAAAATAAGTATTGTTACATACTTATTATCTCACATTATTATTATTCGTATAGGTTAATATATTATTATAGGTTTACTCGTACACCGCCGTCTTTTGATTCCATTTTATCATGTCCATCCTAAGGTGGTCTGGAAGAAATCGTTTTTGGCGATAAGACCGCCTATTGTACCTTTTATGTATATGAATTCCTGTGTTTTGTATTTTGCTTTGGTGTGCAATATAGAGTTTATCTATATATCTATCTCTATATATAAGTAACAGTAAGATTTTTTTACAAAAACACAGAGGCAAAGAGGAAGATTATTTGGTTTTAAAAGTTTGGTTTTAACCCACAGTTGAGGGAAATTACGAGAATGATAATATCCCAATTCAATCTTGGAGGGACTCAAACCTCGACCTCCGCAATAAACCTTCCCCTTATTGTACTCATTAGTCCCATCTTATACCGTGTGGGTGAAACAAGTCCTGTCTCATCTTAGTGCTGCCACGCACAGTCGAGAGAAGCAGCGTTGATTTTCAGACAAGACCTGATAAATGTTACAAACATGAGTCCAATAATTTCGTTAGTCTGATCGATGGCTGGCTGTAAGAAGCCCGTTTATGCGGAATTCGTTTGTTTGTTACCATTTATCTCCGAAACGGCTTGTTTAATTGAAATGTTTTTAACGATCGATTAGAGTTACTTCCTAGAAGATGGTTCTTAAGGATCCGGCGAACGCATTTCGCTACTTCAATTCAAGGAGCGTCCAAAACTATCGCTATCTCTTTTTGGCTGATGCAGGCCCGCCCGTGCTAGCGCGATAGCAATATTAGCCGTTCAGAATTAGTAATAAATTTAGTGGTGTTCCGTAATACCAAAAATGATGACTGAAAACGTGTTGTATTTTTCACATCGTGTTGTTAGTCTGTAACTAGACAATATAAGCTATGTACCTAATCAAAAAATACGTAAGTTGTTTTTAATATGAAACAAATAAGATGAAAATGATGTAAAAATATCCCAAATGCGATTCGTTTACATTTTATTTTAGGTAAGTATTTTGAAAAAATATTAGATAAGGTACCTAGATAAATACTGTTCGAATACATATAATAACATAATATGGTGGACATAAGCTCTAATTACAAATGATTTTGGTTTTACGTTTGTATGGGCAATTCATCCTCCGCAGGCCTCTTAAGGTTATATCGCCATAATTCACTGCAATAGACGATGAAAAACAAGTTGAGGGTTTTACAATTTAGCAAAGTCTCTCTCGTCGCTGGTTTGTTAGATTTTGTAAACAGTTAACGGTAGAAGTAGGTACCTAGGTACACGACAGGTCGTTCGCTTGGTATTGTAACGCATTTTCCTCTTCAGTTGAATAGACAGGTGTGGCAAATTTATTAAAACAGTAGGTCCTTGTATTGTATCACGTACTTACTCCGTGACATGCGTCTTCTCTAGCCTCTTCCTCAGCTCCTGTATATTATTCTTGCGAGCCTCAAGGTCTGCTTTAACTGCTTGAGCCCTGTCTTCCAGCGCCCGTCGCTCGTCCGCTGACAGGGCGGTGCACTCCTCACGTGACTCAGTCCTGGAGGGCAGCGGGGAAGTGGCCTGCACCAGCCGGGCTGCGCTCAGCGATGCGCTTAGCTGCTTCTTGAGACTAAATGAATATAAAATATTTTGTATATTAATGAACTACAGTCTATTACTGAAAGACTACAGTATTCTAAATAGCTGAATGCCAATAAGGATCTGGACGATGCTGTCAAGGAAGGCCTCCATTTTTAAGCCGATGACATCTTAAATGTTGTGGTAAGTCGTTGGATGGTTAGGTGTCCCAGAACCGTTAGTCATGGCTTTCTTTGGGGAAGCCTATTCCCCACAGTTCAACAGGTTTATGATATTAATGATGAATCTTTGGAAACCACTACTGGCATAAGGCCATGTAGGTCATTGCATACCATCATCAACCTATAGCAGTTAATCACTAGATCCATGACTCTTGGCAATCCAGTTACTGCCAGCTTCCCGCACAAGACGTCGCTCCATCTTACCAGAAATAAAGATAAACTCGCTGTTACCACTTGTAGACTCCATAAAGTTAGTAAATCGTTTAAGGGGCAAGGTGTACGCTTTTATAACAAACTCCCAAGAGATATACAAAAATTGACAATAAACAAATTTAAAAACGTAATTAAACAAAATATTTATAAAAAGGCATACTATAAAATATCTGATTATTTAGATGATAAAAACTCTTGGGATTGAAAATGCTCCAACTCGATAAAAAATGCAGATACCTATTGTTTTGTAAAAGGATCATTAAAAAGAATAACCAGCCTTGTTTCTTTGCCTTTCTTTCCTGGCTTGGTCGCGGAGGAACAGGCAATAGATAAAACCGACGTTTCAAAGTGATAATTGTGATGTTAATGAATAAATGAATTTTGACTTTGACTTTACCTGGACGTCCACTTAGACGCGGTTTTGTTTGCAGACGCGGTTACCAGTGTTACCACTCAATAACTCCTTAACTCCAACGGTTATCTGTGATATCCACTACAGGGAATTCTAGTGTGGAGTCAGGACTATGTATTATAGTGGAATTCTGCTTAGTTTTATGTCTGTGTTGTAAATAAAGAGGCAGGGGGTCAGCATAATATTATACCTCTGTATTAAAGAGTCCTTGTCCAAAAGTGCTGTCCGCAGCGCGTCCATCTCGCGGCTCGCGTCCCTTGCCCCTGCACTGCGTCGCCGGGACCCTGCTAACGAGACCTCGATACTCGCCATCTGAACCACAAATTAATGATGTTAGGACATTGAACTGTCTAGACAGATGAATTAGGCCCGAATTCATAGTCAAATAGGGATTCCCGTAGGGGGGGACTGTTCAGGCGCTAAGTAAAAACTCAAGTGCAAATTCAACCTTTATGCACCCAACCATAAGACGAATGCTGAATGATGGATTTTGGGGGACTGTTCGGTTGAACAGTCCCGAACCCCCGACTATGAATTCAGGCTTTAGTAAGGTGGGTGGAGTATTTAATTTACTTATTTTTAGACTATTTTAATAAATAATTGTATCATAACTGTCCCAACATCTTAAACTAGCAAAATTTGCTGTTATTTATGTCGTACTAAAAATAAAATCTTTCATTATTTTATTGGTCAGAACATAACATTCAACTTATTTAAAGTCGTTGAGCTACATGCCGAGTGAGCTAGTGATATCTGGATGTAGTTTTACGTGCAAGACATGTTACATCGTCCGACTGGAAATAAGCGATTATAAAAGTCTATAAAAAATACCTGTTTAAACCATTATAGACTCAAGGGACGCGACAATTTAATAAATCTTTTAATCTTCTTGATCGTATCAGTGCGTACGCAAGCCAATAAAAAACTGTCACATGTTTAGCTGATTAGCATACTAAGGTGTCATACAGATACTTGGAGAGAAAAAGCGGAGTCATTTCCATAAAATATCATAAAAAGTTGAGCTGGCTTATGATATCGTAAAAAGAAAATCGCATGAATAATTGATAATATATTTTTCGGATGCGATTTTCTTGCAATCCCTAACAAGTTGCCGGTATGGTTAGATCCATAGTCAAAGTCAAAGTCAAAGTCAACAGGTTTTTTTTCATTGAAATCACAAGGATCATATAGAAACGTCAACTTAAAAACTACGTGAATATAAAATTTGAATGTGAATTTACGCCGGTTCCTTGCGCGCGACCAATCATAGAAGAATCAGGCAACAAACTCTGCTTGGTAAGTTATTCCATATGCCAATAGAGCGTCGCTTCCTCCTAAATCCTAGCAATGGGAAACTTAATCTATTAGTATGTATTATAGTGTATTCATAGTATGTGGTAAGTGCACCAAATAAACCCCTTGTAAACTTTCGTACAGTCCGTTCCATCCAAAGGTTGTCTGGTAGAGATCGCTATTTAGCGATAAGACCGCCCATGTACAACATTGTCAAAGTTTGTAGTATTTAGCTGCTGATGTATTATTTGGTGTGCAATAAAGTAGTTTCTATCTTCTATCTATCTATCTACATATGTCTAAGACTGAGCTGTCTTATCTTAGTACTTTCCTGACAGCTGTGATGAGTGATCATTACCTGATTTATCGCTTCACTCACGTCACCGATTTACAGTCTCCAGTCCGACCACTATCCTGTTTGTAAGTAGTGTGTAGACACTTGTAAATAATAGGTGTAATCCTGAACACTGCCATTATTAGCTTGTCTACTTATTATGGCGATCTGCAATTACACCGCGCGCCTTTTATCGGTGATAGTATTCTTGTGTAGGAGATTACATATCTAATAGCCACCTGAAACGTACCTAACCACGAACCGGGGAATTCACATAAGCACATATTTATTTATTCAAAATACTAAGTATGATGAATTAGTATATAAAATTTTAAAAATAAAATTAGGTAGTTAATCTTATAAAATCTTTGGAGCCGGTGGGAAAAAAATACCCAACTTATCATGAAAATATGGAATTTGCCTAAAGGGTAAAAATATTGGTTAAGAAACAAAAGGACTAGGACTTTATTAGTTTATTAGACACTATTCGTTTTAGCACTGAAACTAATATTAGTTTATTAATATTAGTTTCAGTGCTAAAACGAAGGCAGGATAGACACAGCCTGCATGAGGCACTGCGTTTTGGCCGGTGATTCATGAGGAGTGATTTTTTTTAGGTTTGGTTTAGTTAGTAAGTAGATGCCTTTATTAATTTGTTATCTATTGTTATGTGATGGCTGCAATACCTAGTATGTGTGTGTAATCTAAAATAAAAATATTGAAAAGATTAGTTCTAACGGTTTCATCGGGAAGTAGCATTGTTAGATTACTACGGATAGTGCGTGAGAAAAGGGCAGGTTACAATTGAGGTACACAATTAGAGCACAATGGATAGAATGGTTGGGAACGAGAAGCCGCGTGAACACACGTTCCTGGGGAGCTAGACAAATACCACTTTCAGTTTAAATAAATAATAACAATTATTTATTTATTTGACCATAACTTGCTTAAGGTAACATTCCATGTACTACATGCTAAGTAGGTAGGTACTAGTTATTAACTTATTAGTAAGTATGTCTTGATACCTTGGCTCATACAGATGGTAAGTATCTATGTTAACTGCGATCGCAGTCATGACACTATAGTAGCGAGTACATGGCTGAGCTCTAACTCCTAACTAAGTTTCCCTGTGTTTAGGATATCAGGAGTTAAGTCAGGTTCAAAGTAGGTTTAGCTTTGGGGGATGTTGCAAGGAATAGCTACCAGTATATTATAACATAATTGTCCTCTAAACTTACCTTAGTTCCTTAGAATCCTACTTCTAAGTACTTCACCAAACAATATTGTAATCATAGAATTAAATTAAACGTCAGCAGGAGAATAGTAAAGTACGTGGTATAGTCGTAATTATATTCTAAAATATTGTAATCTCCTAATCTGGTGGCAATGTACCTACATAATTACTTACTTAATTGTAGCTCACTGTTACCTCAACAACCCACTACATTATTTATAAAATTGGGGTAATCTGTTATTGGCCTTATGCTTGATACAAATGTTTTTGTCTAGATTATAAGTAAACGCTGTTGATTACCAATAAACAAAATAAATAAACGTTAACGCTTGCGGAAAGATGAAATTGAAATGACTTTTGCTGCGGAAATGTCACTTGGCATTTCCATACAATTTTATCTTTCCGCAGGCGTTAACGTCAACAGAAAGTGGTATTTGTCTAGCCCCCCTGAACGATGAGCATCATTCATAACTCTGCAAGAACTTACAATGATCTTGCAAATAATAGTTATACTCGATTCTATATCCTGGCTGGCTGTATGAATAGGAATCGGGTAGGAATGGGTTTTATTCCCGAGTTTAACACTATAACATTATACTTCGATTACGAGAATAATATAAACTTCTAGCTTCTGCCCACGGTTTCTCTCACGTGGTATCCGGATAAAAAGTAGCCTATTTGTTATTCTGATGTATAAGCAACATTACTTCAAAGTTCAAGAATCGTTTACAATTCCATTTTAAAAAAAAAAGTTTTATCTTTGACTACCCTTTACTTGGCACCCTCAAAGATTTACACACTGAGTATATATCTGAGGATGTCCATCACGGGAAATACAGTTGTGTGTGTGTTTGTGTTTTTTTTAAAGCCGAGCCTTCATACAATTTCACATTTACAAATACTTGAGTCTCTAGAGGTTAAATTATACACTTCAGTTCGTCTGCACTAAGTTAAAGTGACACACTTTTAGAGCATGACAAGTGAAAAATAGATTAACTGACCCCAGATCACTGCTATAGAGAAGCCGCGTAGGCGTGCCCCAATGCGTTGACTCAGATTTAGTAAAAAGCTGTGAGTATCTTGAGAAAATTGCCTTATAGATCTTATAACCCAGGGTTGTCCCTCTAGTCGGGTATAAACGGTACTTCGTCAGATCGTTAAAAACTATATAAGTTCAAAGCAACAAACGAACCGTGTGGAACGAAGCGTGTGCAGGAAAACGCCCGCGTGACCAGCTCTCCCCAAGGACCATGACACTTCCTTGAACCAGTCCGTTTGTGCTATTCACAATTATTACAACAAATTATTACAAAAAGAGAGGCAAGTTTACTCATACTCATTTATAAAACGTAGGAACTTCACAGTTCCTTCATTTGGTTTTGTCAAATAAAAGAAAGCTACATTATAAATATGGTCAGTTATTCAAAGCCATTGAACAGACACAGTACAGTGATTTGAGCATTAGTTTAGGTAAAATTAATTAATTATAATATCATACATTATCTAATATATGCAATAAGATATAATTTAAAATAATTACGCTACTGTAAACAGGTCTTGCCAAATCTTAATTACAAACTCAAACTAAAATAAATAATAAATTTTTGTACACCAGAAACATGAGCAAATCAGAACATACTTACAACTAGGTACTACGGAAAACGTTTTTTTTTTACTATTAACATTATATTAAACTAGTAAAATAAGAAATAAATCGTTATTATAATTAAATAAATCATAAATAAAGTCAATATGGTTTTATTCATTGAAATCACAAGGCTCATATAGAGGATCTATATGATTGAAATGCAGGAGGTTGCGGGTTCGATTCCCGCCGCGGGACAAATGTTTGTATGATCTGCAAATATTTGTCTCGGGTCTGAGTGTTTTCTATGTATAATATGTATGTATTTACAAAAAAGTATATAAGTAGTATATCACTAATGTAGTTCCCATAATACAAGCTCTGCTTAGTTTGGGGCTAGATGATGCTGTGTGACAAATGTCCAGGATTATACTGCAGTCTAAGTTGAATAGCTCGTTTGGCTTGTTATCTAGTACACAGTACCTAGCACAAGATGGTTTCAACTAAAGCAAATTGAAACATGCAGACTCCAGTAAATTAGATTCACCATCGTAAATGGAGGTGAATGGCGCTTGTCCTCTGTTTTAACGAGCCCAGCAGGTGCGTGTGGTGAGCGTGATGACGTTCCAACCAAATTGCAATATAATCAACCAGCTATGAGTACCTACGTCTTATCTCAATATACCTAATCATAATTATTCGGAGTTTTATACATATATTTTGCCCACGGCTTCGCGTAAGTATCATCCAAATCGGTTTAGAAGTTACGAATATTATTAGCAACAAACCTCCAAACTTTTCATTTGTAATAAGAATGTTCATAGTTCAGAACTCGAGTTAAAAAAAAACAATTAACATTCAGTTGTTTTTATTAGTTTGAACTTTTTTTTTCAGCCTTTTTTTTAACAGTCCTATAACAGTATGGCTGCAGCTCTACCCATCCGGTTCTATACATTAAGAAGGAGATTCTATAAAATAAGGTTTATTTCAGTACCCCAAGCAGTAAATAGAGCTTGTAAACAGACGTGTGAGACATATAAATAGCGTATCGCTGTGTGATAGCCGCCGATATATGTGTTCTGAGATAGCCGCCGGCCGTGTCGCCCTGTCTTGGCTGATGTTGACTAAGGGCCCGGTCAAACTGACGCGGTGGCGGCGGTGGCTGTGGCGGTGGTGGTACATTCACGCGAACTTTTGACAGTCAATATCACCACCGCCACCATGTCAGTTTGATCGGACCCTAATGTGAATTTCAGAAGCACAATAACATCCAGTACAAGGAAAAAAACATTTCTTGCTTGTACAGGTATGAATCCTTTTCACTTATTTGCTAACATTTGCTCAACTCGTTTGGATACCCACAGTACCTACGGATGGAATAACCTTTGACAATATTGTTTATTTGTTTATTGGTAATCAACAGCGTTTACTAATAATCTAGACAAAAACATTTGTATCAAGCATAAGGCCAATAACAGATTACCCCAATTTTATAAATAATGTAGTGGTTTGTTGAGGCAACAGTGAGCTACAATTAAGTAAGTAATTATGTAGGTACATTGCCACCAGATTACAATATTGATTGGTGATGTACTTAGAAGTAGGATTCTAAGGAACTAAGGTAAGTTTAGGGGACAATTATGTTATAATATACTGGTAGCTATTCCGTGCAACATCCCCCAAAGCTAAACCTAATTTGACAGAATTGTCTTACAAGCAATTTAAATAAGTAGGCATTAGTAGTAAGTAACTACCTATCTGAGAAGAAAAGGAAGACAAGGCAGAATGAGGTAGGTACCCAAAAAAATAAAATAAAAAAAAATATTTTTGATTTAAATGTAATAATAAATGTAAGGTAGGTAGGTATCTACCTACCTTACACTTATCTATTATCATTTACCTATCAAAAACTTATGAATTTGCGAGCATTCACTTACACTATAATTAATAACTTCGGTTCATGACAATCGACATTGCGTAGTAGGTACATAATTAATATTAATTGGTCGCGCGCAAGGATCGGCTTAAATTCACGTTCAAATTTTAAGTTCACGTAGTTTTTAAGTTGACGTTTCTATATGATCCTTGTGATTTCAATGAATAAAAACCTATTGACTTTGACTTTATTATTTCGATGACAGAAGATAAATAAAAAAAAATGGAAGTTAGTTAAACATATGTAGATAGATAGATAACTCTTTATTCCATCTTAAAAATCCTAGATAGTAGATATCAGGTAAGTAAATTAACGGCAATCCTTATAATATACACGACAATTTCACAGTCCATGTGGTTTTGCCAGAATTTCGGGAGAAGAAGTATTTGTGAAACAGTATAAGTTAGAAATCCGAAGCGAGTCTGAATATGGCCTAATGTTGCCGTCTTTCGCGAGTGTGCTGCTCGCGGCAACATTGTGTTGCCATGTTCTAATTACAGGAACAAGACAGTGAAATGTAAACGTTATTTATGTTGATTTTATTCATTCGTGTACCTACATTTTTTTAATACTTTGGTTAAAGCCTGTTTTTTTATCCTTAATAAATTAACGACTCTTTGTGTAGTGGATTACCTACCTGGATATTATTTGCTGGTTCTTTGCGGGAACTGAACCAATTCTTGCAATATTATAGGTAATTACGAGTATCTAATTTCCTGCATTAAAAGTATATTTATCTGTATACTTTCATCGCTTTCAAAAACCTAAATCAACTTTACGTCTTCCTTATGGCTCAAAAATAATTAATTGCTGTGTCTATGGGTGTTGGAGACCGTTAAAATAATAAATTACACATAAGTGTGTGTATTTATGTAACGTAAAGAAGTAACGATGGAACAGAATAGGTAGGTATAATCCCCAATTGATTCGCTTGAAAGCGGCTCGAAAATTACAAGAAAACGATCAAGTTTCCAAAGCTAGGAAAAAGCATTTAGCTCTCGATCAATGCTCAGAGTTGTCTAGCTTCTGCCCACGGCTTCGCCCGCGTGGTACCCAGATAAAAAGCCTATCTGTTATTCTGATGTATTAACTATATTACTGTAAAGTTTCATCGAAATCTGTTCAGTAGTTTTTGCGTGAAAGAGGAACAAACATCCATCACAAACTTACACATTTATAATATTAATACTTAGGAAGGATAAGTAATCTCACTAATTATTAATTGTACTGGCACAGGTATAGCTTTTTTACATAGTTACAGCTGTTTATAATGTAAATGTGCCAGTTCTTAAGCTATACCTACTTGGCAATATTTTGTGTTAACTGTTTCTTTAATTTTTTAGGTAAGTATTATCTTAAGCTAGTTTCTCTACTTTGTGCACGCTGTGGCGCCCTTTAATCGGAGGAACACTTTAAGACCAGAATATTTTACATTGGATTAGTATTATGAGCCTTTTTTTAACGTGTTGTTAATTTCCATTTCTAAAATTGTTAATTTATCTTGTGTGTATTATGGTAGGAAATAAATGTTATGTCTATGTCTATGTCTCTATGATATATCTGTCGGGTGTTCTAAATAAATAAATAAATAAGATGAACCAAATATAAGGTAACGGCGCAATGCGACGAGCGCGTTGATGTCTTCTGTATGGAAAAAACGAGGTCGAACGATGCCATGATTTTTTTATAATTCAAGTCTTGATGGTGAAGTATTGATTTAATGATCCTGTATACCGTATTTATCTAGCGCCGCTTTATGCTTATTAGTTTAGCTAAAGTTTCCTGGTGCTTGTAAAAATATGGTGATATGCTATGGAGGCGTTGATGTGAGTGTAATTTATTATTTTTCTTAAGCACGACTTTGTTTTTATACACAAAAAACTGGTCACTTATAGTTAAAACTGTTTTACTTGTGGTATACGTATATAACGTTCAACTGTAATACCAAAAAGAACTTGAAATCGTCACCATTCTTAGATTTTACCTTAAATTACGAAATCCAGATCACAGTACTTCCGCCCATTGTACTTACATGCGTTACGTTTGTAAAACGGTGTATCGTTATGTAAACATCATTATGTAGGTATATTGGTGGGTCACTGACCTTGGCCTCCAGGGTGTCGAGGTTGACGACCCCGCCCGCCTGCGCCTCCAGCGTTTGCTGTAACAAACAATTAACTTGACCTTTACTTATACGTTATATAGAGCAGGCAATCGCAAGGCACCATTCACGCAGAAACCGGCTGCAGGCGCTTATTCAACAGTCGCTTATGTGTAAAAAATACAGACAGTTGTCAACCTCGCTTATCAGTACGAACTTTTACTTAATACTTAATACATTTATGGTTTTCACATTGGTAGGTACATAGGTGGTATTAATAGGTATACAGGTCGAGCTATGCCTATAAAAATAAAGTTAAGTAGATAAGCAAGGTATCTAACCAGGTGCCAGTCACCTAGGTATCTAACCAGTCATTTGATGACATCGTGTCACTTAGTAGATTGTTTTTTTTAGTAAATATGTATAAAAGTAAGGTATCTACGACTTAACACTACAACTGATCATATTCGAACTGGTAGGCGCTGGTAGATACCGACAACCGGGTTTTACCGTAAATACGGGTTGTGCGGGAAACTCTTGCGCAATGCCGATTAAAACTTTCTAGAACTATTAGATGACCAACTGGCAACGACACCAACTGATGAGATCCTATCATGATTACTGCCAGTATATTCAATTAATACAGCAAATATAGAGATCTCGACAGAGCCTACCTATTTGAGGTTGAGACTCTGCGTCCGTGGGGAACCGGGGCCCTTCGCGTTTTCAAAATTCTTTCAGGGCGACTGGTCGAAGCGACGCGTGACCAGAGAGCTGGCTCTTATCTGGGTTAACGCATTAGCAATGCCATTCAGCGTGGCAATGCGGCCAGTATTTTGGGAACGCTTCCGTCTGGTAGTGACCTGGATCAGTTGAGCTATCTATAGATCGTTTGTAACGGTCTTTAGGTGGCTAACTGTTTCATCTGTTTTGTATATACCTACTTGTAAATAGTTGTATGAATAAATGTACCATTAATAGAGCTATTAAATATAACAGAGCGAATATCTTGCATGACACAGCAATTTATAAACTTGATCTTACTTAACTTAATTAATAAGCCTAACATAAACATAAAGATTTTTGAATAGGATAAGATAAAGTTTATTAGTTCAAAAACACAGTTTGGTACAATTTCAGTGATACAAGTATGACTAAAGAATACTTAACTTAATAATGTTATGTACCTTAAGGAGAACTGTTCCCTACACTAGGTCATACAGAGTCGCGAATATGGAATCTAGCGAAACATAAATATAATGTTTCTATTTATGTTTCGCTAAATTCCAAAAGGTTGGACGATATTTAAAAGCTTTGACATACACTAACAGCGATTAAAACCTTAAAAAATGTATTACCTTCCTTCTTATGTTAGTAAAATATTTTTTTTATATTAGGTACCTAGTTGATAAATATTACCATAATCTAATCTGATCAATTTATATTTTCATAATAAAAGTGCTGCAGAACATCTCAAATCGCGCAGAAACATTCAACAGATCGAACGAAATGTATGTATACATAATGTATAGTATATATTAACATTGTAAACACACATATTCAGTTAACCAGCTCCATTCAATATTGATTCCTCGATCGGTAATCCATACTTGACAAAGGTCCGTACTTACCAGAATAATGCTTTCTATATTCATGTGTTTTTGATATTGTCGCTATTTCATTGTCTTTTTGGTAAAACCTCAAT
This sequence comes from Perizoma flavofasciatum, assembly GCA_958496245.1. Taxonomy (NCBI): domain Eukaryota; kingdom Metazoa; phylum Arthropoda; class Insecta; order Lepidoptera; family Geometridae; genus Perizoma; species Perizoma flavofasciatum. The sequence continues at coordinate 556,973 of OY292425.1, read as the reverse complement.
GCCTCAGACAATGCCTGTGGTTGAATCCAATCGTCAATTACAAAATGAGATTTGACATATTTGCTTGAGTTTATTATCGCAATTTGACATCAATAAGACTTGATGGCTAAACCCCCGGATTGTTTCAGTTTGTGATGATAAAATTACATTCAAATTGAACAGGAGTAATTGTTCATATTGTAAAAACGGGAATTTTCACGTACTGCACTATCGGTGATCCTCCAGAGGAAGAAATTGCGACCACTCACCCTGATGAAGACTCTTGGCTTGAGTCGAAACGTAGTCGGTGCCTTCAGCGATAGTGTAGTACGTGAAAATTCCCATTTTTACAATATGAATAGTCAAGTTCACGATAGTTTTTAGGAGTAATTTTGTCTTTCGCCGGAGTGAAGCAAGTTTATATGGTCATGCAAGTCGTAAACATAGAGATTGCAAAACTAAAAGACGTTTCTAAGCGGGATGAATTGTTCTTTGTCCTGGAGGCTCCTTGAAGACCCTGACACCTTTTTGGCTCTAAGACTCCAGTAAAGCTGAAAGGGCTCTCTTGGGCCGTCAACTGCGCCACATCAGATGCGTTTCAGAGCGAGACTTGCAGCATAGAACATGGCCGCATCCAGGCCGCAGCTAATTTCACGTTATGATTACTGCAATTAACACATTTGCGCTAATTGACTAGCGGGACCACTCTGCAAAAACTCGCTAGCATCAATGGCATCTAAAACTTTCTACGCGAGCGATTCAAGCACTTTCCAAATACGACGAGGAAATAAATTGTTTTCCTCTCTGGTGTTTTCATAAAATAAATAAAATGTACCTATTATCATAGCTTTACTTGATTTTTATCAGGCATGCTATCTAAATTTAGCGAACAAAATAATTTAGCGGCCATTAGTTAGGGGTAAAAAAGAGTATGGGTTGTATTTTTTCTACAACTTAAGTGATAAACGAGAACACGGCCCACATTGTCTTAAGTTTAATTTGTATCATCACTATTATTCAGCAAACAATGATATAAACAAATTAAATGAGAATAAACAATGAAATATTTGAATAACAATCACCGTCATCAATCACCAGATCATACAACAGAAGCTGATTACTTTGTCGTCGAGTGATTCACCTTTTGTGTCCTAGTCATTGAGTACGTAGTACTTAGGTCCGCTTCGTGCAATCGCAGTCATGGAACCCGTAGATACTTACTTATAATCTTGGAATTCATTCAAATTCATGAATAATGTTGACATGAATGCGTGGTCGTGATAGTGAAATTATTTTATGGAAATTCTTAATACATTAGAGCTCATGGGAGTGTAGATGTACCGTTGGTTAGTTGCAAATCTTTTGTTCGAGTTCTTCTCGTTTATTGAAGCCACCAAGCCAGGATCTACGTCAAGCAACCAATAATATACAATATCAGGATTGGATATAGTGGGTGGGTTGCCCATTACCAATTGCAATATAATTACAAAATTGTACTAATCATGTGATTAAAGCCACGCACGTTGTAACTACGTGAACTATGTATGTATATCCAGTATAAATTACTAAACCACCTTGGGAATTCAAGTTATGTGATCAGTGACACGGTATATATCATATATCATAAGTAGGTAGAATATATAACAATTGCATTACTTTAATGTATGAAGTTATTCAATCACCATTGATCAATACGTCTGAGAATATCCGCAAACGTCCTCAGAAGTGGACAATGTATTTATTCAGCGCCACGATGTGTCCATAAACTGATCCTATCAGGCGGTATATTGTGATGGCAATATAGTCAGGGTAGGCGTATGCCCACGCACTCAATCTTAAACAATAGCCGTATAAACGTATAGGTAATTTTATCTAAGAATGATATAAATTTGAACTTGGCTTGAAATTAAACTTTCGACCTATTTATTTAGCAAAGCAAAAAGTATACTATACGATCGCGACTTCGTGCGTCGAGTTATTTCCTTACAAACACATCTACCCGCTCAATTACACGTAGCATGCCTATATTTCGAACATAAAAAATGGCCAACTCTATATATATACTGATAACTAAAACTGTGTTTGGTCACCGCATGCAGATAAAGCAACCAAGCAGCGCTTTTTCTTCCGACTTGGTGGTATTAAGATTTCGAAATAAAAATTCGAAAGGCTATATTTATTTACCCGTTATGACTTAGGGTCGAAAGCCCGCATACCTCTGGTGTTACAAGCATCCATAGGTTACGGTAACCGATTACCAAATAGGTATGCTTGTTTGCCGCTTGAGTTGTATTAACAAAATAATAATATATAAATTTATGCATACAAAAATATATGATATAAATGTATAATTTTAACTCACCAGCGAAGCCGATCGTTGTTGCTTGTTGAGGTCATGCTGGCTGCGGCTGCGGTCTTCGCCAGCGTCAGAAAATTGACCCGATTTTCGGCTGAAACAAATATGAATAGTTAGTAAGAATAGTCACTTAAGCAGTAGCCTTGTGGTTGATCGAGGTGTCAGATCGTAAAAGTGTCAAAAAAAATCAGTTTCGTAAAAAATAACCTTGAGACACAGACTAAGTTACAAGAACAAAGTGAAACAAAGACTTGGTGAACCTATCCTATTACATCCAGTTTAACCACGAAAAAAGATTACAACAGCTACCTACATACTATTTTTAAAAATCAATAAACCTCTTTCGCCTACTCTATAGAAGAGCCTGAAAATATCTATCCAATATATAGTAGGTAGGTACTAACTTTTACATAATTATCCCATTTCTTATGTGTTAGTCTTGAACTCGAAGCTTACACAATCGTAGCTAAAACTGAACAAATGTAGCAGATTCTGTTGCGATAAAACATTACGTAGCCTTTATAAGCTCTAATGAGCTGGAATCGAATTCCTTTTGCAGAGGAAATAAGCACTAACGCCTACGGAATAGTAACGATACATTTTAGATTAAGTAGGTACACAGATGTTCTTTATACCTTACTGAATTGTCAAGTCCCGTGCGTCGTAGAACCCAGAAAAAATCATTACCTGCTCATCATCTAACGGTTTTTCCGAACAAACCAATTTTGACGGATAAAAAAATGGTCGTAAAATGTGCCGTAGAGTTAATTGCATTTGTTATGATTATTTATAAATAAGTTTCTTCAATGAACTCATTTGAACTGGTCAGGAAACTTGCCTTGATGTGATTGCAGGGTGAAGTATGACCATAACTGAGTGCTGGCCGAGGAGATACACTAGGGACCTTCGGATTGACAGCTAAGTGAATAAATAAGGACGATGAACGAAGCTTATGCCCAACTGACAATATTATGATGATGTAATGAATATATTATTTTATTGTATTAATAAATGTATTCATATAAATATGTACAAGTGGGTATATACAAACAATACAAATAAAAAAATCAAGATTCTGGCTGCATTGCCAGGCTGACTGGCATTTATAATGTTTTTTTGTACATCATTTAATGTAGGTAGTACATATGTTAGTAGGTACAAAACTGTTTTCATTACCCAACCGGGTTTTACCAGCCCCCAAACTAGGATTCCCTGTATTGTAGGTGGCTCGTCTCTTCCAAGGGTATAAGGTATTGAATGTCAAGGTAGGTTAAAGTTGAAATACTAATAAACTCAATTAAGCAGACAGGTAGATAGATTTTGCTCCTGGTACATTGGATGTGTACCAGGACAAACAATCAGTAGGTAGGTATCTAAGTACTCATAAGGTAATATAATAAGGCACTTTCATCACACAAGAGTGCTTGTTTGTATTGAGTCAAAGTCATTTTGAAAACTCTTGAATTACCTTGCTAGTTTCCGATGCGCCCTCCGGCCGCCGCTGATCATCGACAGCGTGCTCATCACCGCAGACATACTGCACCACTTGATACGGCCTCATGGGATCTGGTGACAATAAACAAACATTAATACCTATAAGTTTATACCTAGAGAAAACACTTTTAACACTAGTTACAACCTCAAGGGGTTTTTAGGGCTACGCGGAACGCAGTACCTACTTCATATGACCGCAGCAACAATAAAATAAGGCTGACATGTTCTGAGCTTTCCTATTCTGAGCGCCGTTTATTTTTTCTTTACATTGGCTTAACACATAGATAGGCTTTGAATAAATTTCAAAATAAACCTTTTAATGATATTAGTATTTTTTCTATTGAGAATGCCAGCTTGAATGAGGAATCACAATTCATATTCCTTATAAAGCCGAGGAAAACAATTGCCGTAATGAAATCCACACCAGCTATGTAAATAAGTTGGTAACTGCGATGTGCGGGTGGCTCGGCCGTCCCGCCGCGCCGTTTTCCACAAATCATGGAGACAAATAGGCCGTCGCGCGCGTCGCCGAGACTAACGAGCCTACGCAAAAACACTTGGCTTTGGACCTAGAATCATAGATAGTAACTACTACGTAAGCTTTGTCTAGGTGGAACAAGTTAACTCAAAACACTTGTTCTAAACCTAGACTGGTAGGAAATATTTTTAGGTTGAACATTAGATTGTATTTAAGAGAGTAGATTGTCTGAAGAGCAAACTATGGTGTGGTAGTTTAAGATCTACCGTTGTTTCTGTCGTATTTAATTTGATTTTTATCGATATCTCATTGCACAAATATAAATACAGAATACAAATTTATTTATTTACCACTAAGTATGTTACTATTTTACTATTCTGGTGGTCCCCGCGCGAGGGCTAGCCTCTATCGCGGGAGACCGGTTAAATAAGATAATTAGACTGTGTTAATTGAATTTAAAAAAATACTTAAGACATTAACATAATTATTTGGCTTATTCCCCTAGAACTTGAGGGGAAACCATTTAGTTAAATTTCAAGTTAAGCTTCCTGGGAAGCTCAGTCTTTTACATCCATGATAAGATTTACTGCTTTGATACTAGTACTGAATAAAATCCTCGTTGTTTCACGTTATGGCAGAATCTAAAATGACTGCTGGCTTGAAGTTGAAATGCACCACAGCATTCCATCGTAATTTGTGCTTTTGATCAACCCACACGCGAACTTGCTTTCGGCGAGCACGAGTCGCGGTCATTAGAGGCTCGGTTCACCGCTGCCTATTATCTGACGGCTGGCGGCTAGCGTACCATCTCGGCCTCGGGCATACTTACAAATAACATGTGCTCTTACTTATACAGTCAAAGTATCGAGTTAACTGCGGCAACAATATTGCTGTAGCTCTATAGTAAAAACCGTTTTATCACTACGAAATTTTTTTTTACATTTTACATGTAAAATATGTTTTATCAGCCCTTGAATTATGAGCAGATTTTTTTTTTTTTATAATGCTGGACATATTTCACACATCATCATTTAGCCCCAAACTAAGCAGAGCTTGCAGCAGAGAGTGTTATGGGAACTACATGACTGATATACTACTTATATACATTTTTTTCTGTAAATACATACATATTATACATAGAAAACACCCAGACCCGAGACAAACATTTGCTAATCATACAAACATTTGTCCCGCAGCGGGAATCGAACTTGCAACCTTCTGCGTCTCAGGCAGGCGTTCGCCCACTGCGCCACAAAGGTTTTGATTTTGTGTCGGGCAGAGTTCACTGGTGAGTTTTTTTTATAAAACTAAAGTGGAAAACTAGCATACGGCCCAGCTGTTGGAAAGTGGTTACCGTAAAATATGGACGTTTGCGACACCAGGCGCGTGATTCGCGCGCCCTGAGACATTTCTGAGAAAAGTCTCAAACATGCATTTAGTGGCATGACATCTCCCTTGTAAGTAGGCTTTGTGAGTAGCTGTGCCGATGGATTAGGATGGCTTTTTAGTTTTTCCTAGTAAGCTTGAGCAGAAGTCTTGATCTCTTTAGCTACTGGGTAAAATTAAACACAAGCTTGTTGTGTGCATAAGGAAGTTTAACTTATTCTACAAAACTATAAATCGAGCTATAAAGATCTAAATTACATAACTCGACTTTCACATTAAGCTGATGTAAGGAAGAGGCCTGTCTAGAGCTAACGAGTTTGAATCCCTGCTATTATGGAGCCACAATCGAGGCAGAATTTATTTTGGAATAAATGCTAGAGTTAGTTCTAATTAGCCAGTATTTATTTATCCTAATTAGCTGGGTGGGTACCTAGAATAGAACAATTAGGTACTAAATCGCACTTTATAGCAATTTTTTACAGTTTCTGGGAGAGCTGCTTATTAGCTTAACATTATAATTCACAACACAATTTTCCAGTTTATCTATAAAATATCTTTCATATAGACATCATATTATAGGTACACACATACCTATAATATGATGTCTATAACGTACAAACAAAATTATCCGCCTTCGAACTTCGATAAACTTATTTCCGAAAAATAACATGTGTAGGTTACACCTATTGTAGCAGGCGCGAGGGTTCGCAGATAAGATAATGAAAACGCAAGTCAGACGTCATGCGGGCCATGGTGTGGACGCGGCGGTTACGGTAAGATTGATGTTCTGCTGCCCCCTTGCCTTCTGCGTCGGCACTAGGGATGTTCCGATATTAAGATTGAATTATATTTAACTGGCTATTGTTAGTTGCTATCGGTTATTCCCGTTGTTCCCGAATATTGCCTACTTCTATCCGATGTGAGCGGAAGCTGCAATATTTACACTGCCTACACTTTTCCTCCTACAGTACGATACACCTGGGATATGCAAAAGTTTTTTGCACTAAGATACCTAGATAAAGCGTGGTTAGCTTACAAAAAAAATTAGTACCACAGCGGACTGGGATAGAATTATCGTAGCCAAGACATTTATATTTATATAATTTATCTCGAAGTATCAATTCTGTCTCATCTCTATCAGTTGGGCCTAACTGTTCAGTAATCTGTAACCTAGCGCAGATGGTGTAATTACACTCTTCCACCCCGGCCGTCTATGTCGATGCCGGCAGATGACAAGCCAAAGGTGCTGCTTTCATTTCATATCATGCTCGCCTTTAGTTAAGTAAAAAATGATATTAAGAATCATGAGAATATTATTAGCCATGTAATGGTGATGTATGTATTAGGTAAAAAGAGACGTATAGTAATATAATATCTGTGACAGAGATAGGGTTAATTCAATGTGAAATATACAAAGAATACACTGGAAAGACATATAAACATTTGCATGTGATTCATATAATTCACACGTTAGCGATAACAGCAGCTATAAGAGCTATAAAACTACAGTGGAGTTGACGAACACCAAAATTACTTACAAACTTATACAAATCCATAATGGCGTTATTTAACGGCTTTAAACTAACTTTCGGCAATTTGATTTTTACAAACATTGAAAAGCCCGACGTGGTTTCTATCGTCTGCTGTAGCGCCAACTAATTACTTGTGGCGATTAAACTTACCAAAAAACTATTTGTTAACGATTTGTGAAGTCACACAAATCATTTGCAAAATATCTCATTTCAATCCAATAAATGGTTACAGACGCCCCCCCTGTGATAATATAATAAACTGATGAAAATAGTTAATCATCGCGAATCGCGTCGCGTCGTCGTCGTGAAGATTTCCATCTCCCTGGTTTGGTCACACTATAATGTGCGTATCTCACGTTATTCGACAAGTGTTCGTTCTGTATGCTAATGCACTACAGCTCGCAGACGATGGCTTATTGCCATTTCTAATTCGCTCCTTTATGGAACAAAGTGGGTATTTGAATAAAAATACAATTTGTATAAGTTTGAAATGTTGTGGGAATTGAATTATGATTCTGCGAAGCAGCTCAATTTTAATAATGGTTCTTACGTTTTTAGTCGTGTTTTTATTTCATCACATATCATCTGGCCCACCGGAAGCAACTCTTCCTCGAAGTTTATTAAGCTATTGTAGAAAGTTACACTATAATCGCAGTAGTTCCCCCGGGATTGTCGTCTACGATAATCACATGTCACAACAGAAACCCTACAAGTCTACCTTATATATTTACTAACCGAAGAAAACTGTATCAAGCTCAGCCCAACCGCACTTTCCGTTAACTTAATACGCCTGGGATAAAGGCTTGCGACTTTAAGAACCATAACAGAACCCCCATCAACAGTCAAGTCCTAGACAATGTTTCTACATTTTAGGCGGTGAGCCTAGATCCTTAAAAACTTGCGCACTTAACGTGCGTTACCGCACTTAACGTACTCCGTTTATCTTCCATCTGATGGTTTGAAGCAGTGGGAACTGTTGAATGTAACTTTAGGCGAATTTGTACAAACTTTCATCATTTTAATTAAACTCAGTGGGAAGTTATACAAATTGATATTAATTCGCACCGCTACACAATAATCTTCTCAAACAAATGCAAAACTATCTACGATCTACACTGTACGTGGTGTTGAAAGAGCAGTTTCATATTCATGCGTTTAGCATAATCTTTGTGGCCTTAAAATTGTTTTCCCACCCACTATTGGGAATTAGACATACAGTGGTGGTCATATAATTAGAAACACTTAGTCACTTGGTAGTCTTTTAATGTAACCAACATTATTAATTCAATTAATTGGAGGTAATAGTTTTATTAACGAAATCACAATGTACATTTATATCTCTGGCATAATAATAAGCAATAACATTCAGACAACCAATACAATAATTATAAAAAAAAAAAAAAAAAAAGTATCAATCAATATTCTTAGTACTGGCAGTCGGACAACTAATTAGAAACAAAGTATGACTAGGTTCTAAAATTGAATTTTAAAACTAAAATTCAATTATGCATTTTGCCGCCTTTTCTTACTCATTCGGATTTGTTACCTTTTGTCAGATTTAATTATTAAAAATGGGTAAAAACAAGAGCTGTGATGCAGCAACAAGAAAAATTATAGTAAACTTTCATTTTAAACGAAAATGGTCTTACAGAAAGATCGCCGATCATTTAGAGTGTTCCGTAAAGATGGTATTTAACGCCATTGCACATCACAAAAAACATGGAACATCCGATACACCTTATCGGATGTTCCTAGAAAAGTTCGGCCAAGGAAGACCACCGTTCAAGAAGACAGGCTTATGATTCGTTTGGCTAAGACAGATCCCTTTAAAGGTTCTAATGTTATACGAAAAGAAGTATTTTCACAAGACGACCCTTGAAACGTGTCCGCAAGACTAGTCCGTAGGCGGTTGGTTGAAGGAAATTTGTATGGAAGACTTGCTAGGAAAGTGCCACTTCTCACCAGGCGACACAGAGAAAATCGTCTAGCCTTCACTAGAAAATATGCCAGTTGGACTGTTCATCAATGGAGAAAAGTTTTGTTTTCAGATGAAACTAAAGTAAATTTGGTAAATTCCGACGGAAAACGATACGTACGGCGACCAATCAACGAGGCTTTGAATAACAAGTACACTATAAAAACAGTTAAGCACGGCGGTGGAAATGTTAAAGTATGGGGATGCTTTTCCGGATACGGAGTTGGTCCCGTGAGAAAGATTGAAGGGCTGATGGATCAGTTTCAATACAAAAAAATCTTGGAGGAGACAATGATCCCATATTCAGATGATTTGCCAGTGAATTGGATTTTTCAGCACGATAATGATCCAAAGCATACAGCAAACAGCGTTAAAGCGTTTCTCAGACAACAATTGGTGACAGTGTTAGAGTGGCCTGCTAATAGTCCGGATTTAAATCCGATAGAGAATTTGTGGCACACTGTGAAGAAAACATTGTCGGATGAGCATATCACCAATATCAACCAACTTTACGACGCATTTGTAGAAGCTTGGAGATGTCTTCCTTTGGAAACGTGTGAAAAACTGATAGAATCAATGCCACGTCGTTGTAAAGCTGTAATCGACAACAGAGGGTACCCTACCAAGTACTAACAGTACTTATCGGTTTTGGATGTAGTATTCATAGTATTATTCAAATTAAATGTGGTTTTGTTCACTTAGTTAATGTTTATATTGTTGTTTTTTTTTGTTTCTAATTAGTTGTCCACTTTAGTCCATGTATTTTAATAGACTTTTTATTAAAATGTTATATTTTTATATCAAAATTGTTGTTTGTTATTACTAAACTCGTATAGTAATACTTTAAAAGAACCGATACATCCATATAAATACGTAGGAGCCCTCTATGGCACGTTAAAAATTAGTTATGATGTTAATTTGTAATGAAAATAGAAGACAGGGTTGGTGTTTCTAATTATATGACCACCACTGTACATGGTTTTGCTGTAACTGCCAGTCTCTTGGCATTTTAGGGTCTTGTTTTGAGCGCTACGTGGTAACTGTACACAATATTTTTCAAATGAAAAAACCTGTTTGTGCCCTGATTCTAACCGCTAACTAAACGATTAAAAGGCTGTTTGATTTCTTATCAAAACTTATGAATAAATACTATTCAAATCAGCATTAATCTACTGTGTTAATAGTAATAATAATAATTTATTTATTCATCAATCATCATTGGATCATTTTGTTAGCAACATTTTTTTAAATCTTGTGTTAGTATTAAATTAACATAGTAACGTACGTACAAATTATTTGATTGTGAAATCAAACAGTTAAACCGCTGCACTTGAATCATTATTTTCATTATTTTGAATTGCTTTGATCGATTCCAGATCAAATAGCTTTTGTTTTGTAAAGCAGTAGCAGAGGCACCTGCAGGTGGTTTAGACTTGATCGCGATAGCACGCGAACTATCGACCGACTCTGAATAATTCCGCCGTATCGGACGGAGAAATTATTCAAAAGAGTCTGAAACCGGTTCCCAGTCGGCCGAGTGTATTTCACTTTATTTGTACCTTTTTCTCATTTTAAATACGATTCCCAACAATTCAGAATAAAGACTACTGTCTACTTAACGTATTTGAATTATTTCTTAGCCTGGATTGCTCCAGGCAATATACCATACCATGTACCATCTCCTTAAAGGAGTTACATTATTTATAGCAAATAAAAAACAGTTAAGTTTTTAGAACGATTGGACTCTGCTTGCTGCTTGTAGGATCATTTTTTTTATCTGTGCTTCTGATATGATAATATGTAAACATCCATTTTTTTTAATAATGTCGCTGACACTGACATTTCTAAAAAGATGTAACCATCAACTTGTGCCAAAACCACCATTCTTATATTATGTGACAATATGAAATTTAATACTGTAACATTCTTGTATAGAAATTGATGTATACATAATATCGCTTGTGATTATACCTACGAGTGAATAAACTGACGCCCGCGATTTCGTCACCCCACTGCATCCTCTAGCTAAATATTAAATTTAAAAAATCCGTTCTTAGTTCACCTCTACAATACAGGCAATACAGGCGGCAACCGACATCCTCAGATTCATACTCAATACGCAAACTCTCAAGGACACCAAGTAGGGCAATCAGAGACGATTGCCTCTCGCTGTGGCGCTGTGGTCGAAGGCCCGCCTGAGACGCAGAAGGTTACGGGTTAGATTCCCGCCTCGGGACAAATGTGAATGAATTAATGAATGAATGAAATACTTTATTGTACACCTTAAGCAAAATCTTATACTAGAGAAAGTACAATGGGCGGTCTTATCGCTTAGAAGCGATCTCTTCCAGACAATATTTGTATGATCTGTAAATATTTATCTCGGATCTAGGTGTTTTCTATGTATAATTTGTATGTATTTACAAAAAAAGCATATAAGTAGTATATCAGTCATTTAGTTCCTATAATACAAGCTCTGCTTAGGTTGGGTCTAGATGATGCTGTGTGAAAACTGACCAGCATTATTTATTTTTATTTATTTATTTATGTGAATATTAACAATAAAATTATTACTTCTTGTAGAAATTGCATTTCGTACCTAATTGAACTACATTATTTTTAGAGCGTATTAGCCGCTAATGACAAGTGTAAAGAAAACTAGAATTTACATTTGTCAAAAGTCTCAAACTATTTGTAGATGTGTGCCCTAAAATATAGCGGAGCACAGTGAGATCATGTAGAGTTAAATTTAATTGGCGAATTTATTTTATTTTTCTTATACACACAGCTAAAATATAAAATCTTAAATATAGGTAGGTGTATCATATTTTTCATCGCTAGGTAGGTAGATCCTTCTGTCTTCGTGTCTGCCTAATAAATCGTTTTATTTACAAGTTCAGTAAATGTAACTAGTTTGCGAGAATAAATTGTAGATTGTTTAGTATAAGCCACACACGAAGCTCGCTGGGAGTACGCTCAATCAATTTATTCACTTGCCTGCACACTTGTCGTTTGTCTAGGAGAGTTGCATAGACATTTATTGTTGTTCAACTTTTAAAATACCTTCTGTGTAGTTTTATACCTTTTGTGTAGAACTGTGATTATCAAAGCGTTGAGGTGTTCGTATTTATACCACCATTTGTAACAGAGGAACGATTAAAGTATCCGATGTTATTGAATGCTTGAGCATTATTCAATTTTGAACCGACGCGACGGGTATATATTTATTAAGTTGCTCTTTATTCTAGTAGGTACTAGTATGAAGTCTAGCTAGCATGCCTTGTGGCATAGGATGTACAATGGAACTGTAAATTAGCCTCACGGTCTCAGAATTGAAAACTTGTTTTCAAATACAACACCTTCCTTCCTTCTGGAAGGACTGGGAGTCTGGGATAGAGGATGTTCTAGAACTGAGCGGAAATACATCGGAAGCAGTGTATCGGAACCGATGTGCAATTAGCAGGCGGCAGTCAGCAACGACATCGGCGATGGAAGTGCTCGCCTCACTGACCACCGCAACCACCTGTGGACATTGTCCAGCCTACTTCCTTTCATTTGTGTATTTGACTCTATATTGTTGGAATTTTATTTGTTTGGGTATTGTAGGATATGTTTCTTTCTTTAAATCATATAGGTCGCTGAATCCTTGTCCAAGAAATAACTAATGACATGAAGGGACGATTGTAAGTAGTCTAACGTTTTATTGAATTTTTCGTATGCTTTTTTATTTTATATTACTAATGTGGTAAATACCTATGCATACGGATCACCCGCGCTTTTTTAACCTGGGAGGGACATAATGGGTAAAAGTCTTATGTACCTGTAATTTCACCGGCACCCATACCCTTCAATCCGGAATAAATGAATGCAAGCATTATTGCTTGGCGGCGGAAATAGGTAGTGTGATAGTACTTCCCCGAAAGAGCTCTTTTACAAGGTACATAAATAAGTTTTATGAAGTAATAGAGCATCTTAAAATTTATTTATGTACAATCTTTCCTCTGTATCAATCAATTAGAGAGATACTCAAAGTATGTCAGACAATTAAATTGTTCCTTTTAGTTAGCTTGTCGTTTTATCACAACACTAACATCCAACGTCTCCATTGAGAATTTAAGATGAAACGATTACACGGACGCTATTCGCAGCGTTGTACATTTGCAGCCAACTTTTCACAGCAGGTGCATAGAACCGTTATTAAATTCATTTTCCAGAATTTTGTACGCACGTAATATATACCATTTAGCACGCCTTACATCTCGAGATCAAGAAGAATGCTCATTGAATTTATTATTGTATATTGAAACAGAAGGGAATATAAAATAATTTAGGAAATCAACTGGATTTATTTAAATATCAATCTTACAGAGTTTATCAATCTTAATTAGTGTCGTGTACCGAATTCACCCAAAAAACGAGCTGCCGGGCTATTTAAATGATTTCTCCCACCCTAGTGAGGTTAATAAAAGTCGGTAGTGACGTCACCACCAATCAACTGCTGATATCGTTGATATTCGCAAGCTTTGCGGTGGTGGTAATTTTAAATATGCTATGATGGGCAGGCTGGTGTAGCTGGCTTGGCTGGCTAGTTTGGTTGGCTGGCTTGGCTGGCTGGCTTGGCTGGCTGGCTTGGCTGGCTGGCTTGGCTGGCTGGCTTGGCTGGCGGACTTGGCTGGCATATCGCGAGGTGTTACAATAGCGAATTTTCGTTTGAATTATTATACCTAGCTCCGCGACGAAGGCAATAGAAACACCTACATGTAAACTGTGGCATGCGCTGCCCTGTGAGGTGCTTTCGTAGAGATATAATATGACCCGCTATAAAAAAAAAACAAATTTCCGCTTTTGAGTAACATATTAAGTTTCTTTAACAATTATGAAATAAATAAATAATGCTGGACATTTTGCACACAACATCATCTAGCCCCAAACTAAGCAGAGCTTGTATTATGGGAACTAAATTACTGATATACTACTTACATCCTTTTTTTGTAAATACATACACATTATACATAGAAACGTCCAGACCCGAGACGAACATTTGCAAATCATACAAACATTTGTCTCGCAGCGGGAATCGAACCCGCAACCTTCTGCGTCTCAGGCAGGCCCTCGCCCACTGCGCGACAGGGGTCGTCAATTTTTTTTAATACAACTAAACTGACAAAATTTTATACGACGGATCCATCTTCTGATAATCGGTTACCATAACGTATGGACGTTTGCAACAGCAGAGGCATCATGTGAAACTGATTTACAACTCGATAAAACTACACGTACCAGGTAAACGTTTTATTATGAGCTATCTTGGTTAAATAAATTACCGATTCACACGTTGCTCAGTAATTTTACAGCAAATTATCCCGCTGATAACTTGATGAGAACGCAAGCACAATGCAGTCATATTTCACAGGGAAAGCTCTCTATCCTAGTCGTTTGCGGGTGAACACTGAACCAGGGCTCGCTCTCAGATAAACCACAGTCAAAACTCTCAGCAGTAGTAAAACTTAGGTAAGTATGTACGTAAAATGGAAAAAGAAGCCTCGCTTGAAAATGAAATAAATGAAATACATTTATTTAAATGGATAAATGATCTTATTAATTAAGATAATCCTAAATGGATTATCTTAACTACTAAGATAATCCATTTAGGAATATTTTCATTTTTGTGCATATATTTTATTTATTTCTTCCAAATATATGAAAAACTGTAGTCTTGTAGACTACTGGAGGAGTCATTGAGGCCTTGTAAGAATAGGAAAGCAGTAAAGGCGTGTTTGTTTACAAACACATACATTTGCAGTTCATTTACTGTAGAGCATGTACTGTTGCTCAGCGTTTCAAAGGCACCGCAAAGCTGCGGCGCATTCAAACGAGCTAATTAGCAGGCTAAACCAAATCCACGCTCTGCCTGGCGGGAGCATGTAAGCGAGATACACTTATAGTGCTTTCTGAAGTTAAAATATATGTTCTTTAAGAATGTATCTGTTCAAAGGTAGATTTCAAAGAAATGCCTACGTTTATTAATTGAGAAGCAAAAGCTTGTTTTTTTTTATTTCATTTTATCCTGCCTTAAACAAAGTTTGGAAGAGATCGCTTTTAGCGATACGACCGCACATTGTATCTTGTATGTTTATAAATTTCTATGTTTTTGTATTTTTCTTTGGTGTACAATAAAGAGTATATCTATCTATCTTATTTAAATAGAAAGGTATGATATGGTGTAACTAATACCTAATTGATTAACGATATCGTACGAGTAGAGTTTATTTACAGCAAAGGCCCAATCTCGTAAAAAAAAATCCGACAATACACTTAAAAAAAATATTCTGCTCTTATTTATCAATCATTTTATTGATTATTATTTCATAGAGAAACGTTACCTTCCTTTCTAATTGCACCCCTACACTGTAAAAGGAATATACCCTCTAAGTTTCATGGCTTCTAGAACTTATGGTTTAGGCTGTGCCTCCAATCAGTAACGGAACAGTTTTATATATTATTATATTGATTATTTCATAGAGAAACGTTAAAGTCGAAATTAAAAGCTAACCGAAAGTAGATTGAAGGTAAATAGCGAGAAGGTAAAAAGGATTTTAGATTGTAAAATAATTACGGGAATCAGGCTTCAGATTAAGAAAGAAAATGTAGAATTGAACACATCCATTGATCGCTTGCACAACGCGAACAATGAGACAGGATCAAATGGCATACAATAGACTCTTCACTTGCAGACGCTCTTTCTTCGTAATAATGAGCAAGGGAAGAGGCGTGACGGACAGGTGGGTAGCGATGCGTGACACGACGACGGAGCGCAGGATTCTACCAGAACTAAACTAATTGTAACCAGTAAACTATGTTTTTGATATTTAGGTATCACTACTAATATGACGAGACGAGGTTACCAAAACTGCTTGCGTCATAACTGAACAGCACTATTCTAACTGTCAGGCAGTTTTAGCTAACAGTAACTGTACCCTTAATTGGAAATGAAGCTAGTTTACTGCTTTTCGTGGTATCTGTGGCATGCTGCAGGAAGTACATTGAAGCCAAGGGCCAAGTCCCTCAGGTGAGTCGCGGGTCGCGGCCGCTCGGCCATGAAATGCGAGTACCTACCTCTTATACTTTCTTTGTCTGCTCTCTCACGCTGCATAAAAACACACGAACTTAATACCACAGCGAACTTAAGGACATAAATTATTGTCCTTTGGGTCAACAGTTATTTGCGATTATGAAGCCGTTAATCGGACTTCAATAGCTGTGTATCTGTTGAAACGAAATTCATAGCAAATTGCATAATACTTTGTACGAGTATGATTATAAGTAGAGCAGATAAGTTTCGCAGACGACTGGAAAGACAACTGTAGAATTTACCGTAACGCTCTATACCAGCATGAAATTATCAACGTTACCTCTCTTTCAAATTATGCGCATACGTTGTTGAATTGAATTGATAACAGAACTGATGAAATTTAATTAGAATATAGAATAAATTTATTTGTCAAAACAGGTGTGACAGTTTAATGTTTACAGCTTATTAAGTAATGTCCAAGGTTTTAAAATATGGTTAGCTACGAGACCAAAACTAGGCGTCCAAGCCTGTATCTTAATTGATGAAATATTCAGCATAAATTTCTAGTGGTGAGAGTTGATTGTTTACTCCATTTACAGGCTTCTAAGACACAATTGGCCATCATCCGCTCCACTGGCAGCGGATCGTATGAATGCCGGCAATTATGATGGTCCAGGTGTGTTTATCGCTTTATTGTATGTAAGTTTGTCCCGTGATTAAACCGCACGCCATTGTGCATAAATATCGGAAATAGTACTTAAATATTATGCGTTTCTTGATAACCTTCAGGCCGTAAAGAAAATTTACATTAGTAAATTTTCCTAAGTACGAATAACCTAATAAAGGACGTATGTTACTAAAGTATGTAAGAGTTGTCAGTTGTTGTTAATTTGTAACTAGCTTCTGCCCACGGTTCCGCCCGCGTGGTATCCGGATAAAAAGTAGCCTGTGTGCTATTTTGATGTATAAGCTTTATAACTGTAAATTTTCATCAAAATCCGTTTAGTAGTTTTTGCGTGAAAGAGTAACAAACATCCATCCTCACAAACTTTCGCGTTTATAATATTATAGTAGGATATTAGTATAATTGTCAAGAAGAAGTGCTAGTGCTAATGGTAAGATACAAACGAGTCGGAACTCCACAATTTCTAGGAAGAAGCCTAAGCGACCGCGTTGGCACGTTTTCCGTAATTAAAGCTAACGAATCGATTTCTAATGTAAGTACCTACCTAATTAAAGGGAAATGTATCGATAATTAGTGTGTAGATTTGCAGCATAACTGCAAAAACAAAGGTGAAATGCATCCAAGTTCGTGTGATGCGACGTGATGCGTCCACTAATGCACACGCGCTGGACACTGCATGCCATTCAGTGTTTAAACTCATCAGATTTATGCCACCATGCGTGGAATGAGAACCGCAACTGAATTAGCGTGGAATGTTTAAAAAAAACAATACAGTTTGTGAGTATAAATGCAAGAATAAAACTGGTGGTAGAGTCACTTTAAGAATCATCATTCATCAGCCTTTATATCCACAAAATATGATTTAAGCAGTACACGTTTACTATTTGCGGCATTTACGCACATGACTAGTAAGGCGGGTACGGGGGCGACAGCTACGACTGCTTAGGTGACGCATAAATTGAATTCCTAACGCAGAATATATGGTAATGGTCAGTGCTCTTTATAATTTCAGGAAGTTAGCTATGTAAAGTGCGGTTTATTTTAATGATTTTTATGATTTATACCGTTGTACATAACTTTAATGGCTGAACCAATCGTTTCGTTTGCTCACCTCTGCCAGTAACACGTCGAAGCTCGTTAGACGAAATAAAGAGTTCGTAACGAGCTTTCACAGAATAAGCACACGCATTTCTCATAGCTCCTGTGGTAACCCATTAGGTAGTTACCTATGTATACTATACTACCTATAATATTCACCTTCGTCGAGAAAAACGGGTCTTAGGTGTGGAAATAATGTTCCGTCATTCGACTTTAATAGCTACCTTACATTTCGTAATTAGGATTATACCCTCTTAATAAATCAAGATTTTTCCCATCAACCCCATTATATCACCTCAATGATTTGTTGCAAATAAATTATCATCACTTTATCGTGTTACTGCGAGCCCCCATTTCGATTATAGAATAAATTAAAATATTTAAAGAATTGTGTAATGTTTAGATCCCGTGGGTTCATTACCCTCGCATAGTTGGTGCGAGTTAGATAAATGAGGCTTTTACTCATTGTCAAGGTGGCTGCGGCCCCAATCCGGGGGCTATTGTGAAAACTGGTTTGATTCAAATCGGGAATATTTCGATCAACGGATTTTGAATAAAGCTTCAATAGAAAGACTCGCTGAGCGCCGTGTTATTCTGCAGTTTCAGTTGTTATGTCATTGTATCACTACAAATCAAATTAATTTGCATTTTGTAATAGTTACGCAAACCCAAACGTAAGCTCTTTATGTTTAATATGGATACACTTAGCCATTTAAATATCCGACTGCTGACCTAACGCAGGGTGTCCAAAATTAAATATCCACCAACCACGTGAAAGTTGATAACAATGACAATAAAATGAATTACTCGAATGCAAAACAGCTGAACAAGTAGAAAATAAATACATATGTTAGTCAGCAGACAGTCAGACACACTAGACTCGTAAACATCTGACTGTGGAATTTATGAGCTCAAAGCGATGGAGATGGAAACCGACGGAATTTATGGAAAGTCTACCGAGATAGAAGACAGGATATTGCTTTATTGGAATTTAACACAATAATACAGTCGCTGTTTACAAAAAAACATGTAGGTAAGTACTTACTATTTACCTACTACTGTGCCTAGTACTAATGGTATTTTATCAGTGATACCTATTACTACTGGTGAATTATGGCTAGAGTAGGTATGACTTAATGGTTGATAGCAAAATAATACTTAAATTAAACTTAATGGTAATACTCAATGGTTGACAGCAAAAAAATTTAGTGCATAAATCAATTCTTCAGAAATTACCGAAAATTCAAATATCAACATAGTATTTCAATTCTATTATTAATATCAATCCATCAAATTCTCCGCATTGAATGAAGTGGAATATGCAAAACATGGATGTATAATACAATATACCTACATCCAATTTATTACGCTTACGGCAAAAACCGTTATCACATGAATGGACATAGACGTCATAGACCCATTGTAATTTACATCACTTCCAACCCTGCACCCTGCGCATGAGTGCACCCCTGCGTATGCACTCGACAATACTACCCCCGAGTCAATGCGAGCGAAGATAAACAATACAAGTGGTACATCAATAATATTGTGCGGTGCAAGTGCCAAGCAGAGCGGGTAAAAAAACTACAGAACTAAGAAAAGGTTAGGTTACTTTATTCAATTCTTCTGTATTTCAAGATTACCTAAGTTCTACAAGTGTTTTTTTTTTTACTTTTATGGTTATCTAACCTAAAGTCTAGCAGATTCGGTTGGGGTACAATACTTGCTACATCTCGTCCTTTGCACTACTGCACAGCTTTACAATAAATGTTGTGTGATACGTATGTTACAGTTTCGCAGTAAACGTCAATTTGATGCGATTGTCGGAGAGGCGTCACTGATTCTACTCCTATCCATTGTGTCTGTGCCTTTATCTAGCAGACATAAAGTTTTACGATCTAGCGACAACAATAAGTTGCATGTGTGATTTTATGATTACGGGATCGTTATAGTTTTATACAGCTTTGGTTATGTCAGATTTTCAATTGTCAGTTAACGAAATTAAATCAAACAATTATATTACTAGGTATGTAGGAACACGCAGCTGCAAATTGGAATATAAGTTGAGCATAAAGTCACCAATACAGTAGGTAGTTTATACAAGTGTAGGTACAAACAAACCCATCTGCATTCAATTAAAGTTTAAGTATGGCAGATATACTACGTATCTATATAAATACCTATATATATAATTTTTACTAAAAAACGGGATATTTACCATAATTTGTGTGTTTGAATGTTTCCCGATATTTCGACACAGTTGCATGTAGTGGTACCGGTGGTAGTGGTATTTTTCGCAATAAACTAGCGAGAAAGAGGGGATCGATTTGTCTGCCACTAATATTCATAACCCGCAAAGACTTCAGTTCCTCCCGTGATTATGGTACATGCAACTGTGTCGAAATATCGGGAAACATTCAAACTCACAAATCATGGTAAATATCCCGTTTTTTAGTAAAAATTATGTTCAAAACTATGATAGTTTCAAAAGTTATACCTATATATATAGGCTGATCTATTTGTCAGCCCATCAAATCAAAATAACCACTCTTGATAACAATACCAGCTCAGCATCTAGTCCCATTGCACATTGTTCCGATCACATTATTGTTGGTAGACTATTTGTTGGTAGTCCAAACAAATTGTTCTCGATTGAATTGTAATCGGATATCGATAAACAAACCGCGCGTGCGCACTATAGTTCCCGGCTGTTATTGCGGCATATTCTGGTCAACAGTGTTTGCCGAGATTGGTTCGATTGTGTTGTGCATTTTCACAATCCTACTATAAGTATTATAAACGCTAAAGTTTGTGAGGATGGATGTTTGTTACTCTTTAACGAAAAAACTACTGAACGGATTTTGATTACATTTTACAGTAATATAGCTTATACATCAGAATAACACATAGGCTACTTTTATCCGGGTACCATACCAAACCCGTTCGTAGAGGCTAGTTTCTGGATAAAACCAAACTCATCCAGGATGCAGCCTCAACATCGTTATTAAAGCGCTATGCCGAATATAACCGAGGACTATCTACGATGTGCCACAGCAACAGCTGGGAACTGTAGCATAGTACTAGTACGGCGGTGATCAATGGCGATTCATTGGAGAGTGCTGAGCACTCTATTATTCTGTAACCGAAGCGAATGAGGAATAAAGACTAATTCATGGTTGAGCGGACACGGTCCAAGCCTTGTTTGTCGCCTACTAGCTGTTCCTCTTACCAAGGGGTTGTCAGAAGAGCAAGAAAAACTCAACGTCTAAAACTAATAGGCCACACAAACTGCGAAAACAAGCGGGTGCGAAAATTAGTACTGCTTAAGATTTCTTTGAGAAACTTTTTTAGCAACTGTAGGAGGAACAGAGTATAGTCATTCCTCTCCTGTAACATATGATTGTGGAGGAACGCTGCTCTAGAAATCAAATCCACGTAGGTGGTTTTGCCTCTAGGAACTACCTCTTTGACAAATGAACACAGATGTGATAGGCAGATAAGAACATTTTCTGGACTTCATGGCTGTGTTGTAGATTTCAGAGCCGATTCCATCAATGTAGACTTATTGACATATTAGAAATCCATGGTCGAGACACTTATTGTAATCTCGATAGTCTTTAGGTGCCGTAATCATCAAACTTGACCGGCAACAGCGCGGGTGACGCGGCGCTATGCCTTTCCTGCGCTTGCGCAGTGGCCGTGTCACCGGTTCCAGCAGAAGGCCAGCTATTGTTCTTGAAATGTTGCAGATTAACTCAACTGTGAGCAATCAACTTAGCAAAAACGCTTTCAATGAGGTAAGTATTTAGGATTTTTAGGTAATCCGTTGCGCGCTTCGTCTATCAATATTAGCCGATCAAATATGGAATACCCAAAGAATATTTGAAATTCACGATGTGCCACAGCAACAGTCGGAACGTCTAGTATAGTGAACAACAAATAAGACCTATGAAAGATATTTTTAACATAATATCGTAAGTAAAATCAAAGATGCCTGACTGGTTCGGCCCAACCGTCGTCAGTATTCGCGCAATCACCGGAAGGGCCGCTTTGTTGTCTCGCTCTTTCGCCTACCATTACCAATCAGTGACAGGGACGGAAGAGATTCAAACATTAGGGATGGAGTTAATTAAAGAAGGATCAAAGGGCAGAACGGAATGCGTAGTTTTTTTTGAAAGCCTTACTTGGAGGGCTTTTTGTTCGTTAGAATTTGATATCACATTTTAGGGACTTGAATGTTTGTTATTTGAGCTCCTGTTTTGTGTTGAAATAAATTAGTGAATTTAAATCGAAACATAATTATATTAACCCTTTTTTAAAACCTTCTAAAAAAAGTGTTAACAGAAGATAGATAAATAAATATATCCAGTAAAAGAAATAACTTCATTTATGAGTAAGATCCAGACAAAATACAAGAAATCTGCTTTTTTACTATAAAATAAAACCAATACATAGGCGTTTATACAAAAACCTAATAAATAAAGCATTGTCTTTCATCTTGACAACAATAGCTACACAATTTTGTTCATAATCAAGTTCAATTGCTCATAAAAAAGACTTCAACGCGCTCCTGTTGAGAGCTATTTTTGATCAAAATAGCATTATACTTACATACTTTATTGTACAAACATTTTTATGAATAATGGGCAATGTACAATAATGCCTAATCGGACCTAAGTAAATAATACCTTGGTATTTCATTGTTTGATGCAATCACATTTTCGTGCAGCGAAGTCTTTGACTCATAATTACGTAACATTAAAAAAAGTTATTCATTTCGATTTCAATGGTATTAGAAGCTAATTAACTAGCACGTCGAAATAACGAAAGAAAACAGATGAACTGCGAACAATGGCGATGAACTCCCGAACATTCTCACATAAAAACATAAACGCACTGAACCTAACATCTAAGGCTGGAAATACGGTGTATATTCACAACCGGTACTTTTGAACAATGAGACCTTCAAGTGATGCATGATGATGGAGTGGGTATAACCTATAACATATAATGAACATACTGATCGCGGCCAGCACTATACGCATAAAAAAAAACACTTGACACCCACATAGTGCTGTGTCGTGGGTATCAGGAACTACGAGTACCGTGATACCACACAACCCAGACTCGGAAAAAATATCTGCAGAACATGCCAACATTAGCCCTGCAGCGAGAATCGAACCCGCATTACTCGCCCGCCGCGCTACCGACGTCGTTGAATAAATAAACACCAAACAGTCACATACATAGTCTCACACTGTATCGTGGGTATCAGAAGCTACGAGAAACCATGGTATCATAACACCCATGCTCGGAACAAATATCTGCAGAATATGCAAGCAAATAACCCGCAGCGGGAATCGAATGCTTCAAACTCTCCGACTATTCCCGGCCTAATACACAAAAACCAGAGGAACGTAGCGTGCACGTCGCGCCTCAAATGACGAATGCGCCTGTTATTATCGGGTTTATAACGATAACTGCAATTCGAAGTACCACTACGACTGGGGATTCTACTCGTATTTCAATCGGTTCAAAGAAATGCTGCCTAGAAGGTGGATACAATGAGATTACAAGTCGTCCAGTAAGAGAAAAGGAGAGTCCAGTGTTCACACAGTATTCAGTATCCACATTGGTGTCCAGTATTAATTGCACCTAAACAAGAGTAGACAAGACTAGATACCTACTCATATGACAATCTCAAAGGCCGCAGTAAAATCGTAGAACATGGTTTATTTTACTGCCTGAACAAGCGAATACGAAACCATTGGATGGAGTTCAATATGCATATAAGAACTCTAATAACAGTAAAAACAAACAAGAAGATTGTATTATAGATCCGTGTCTCATGGTAGCGTGCGCATGCGCATCAGATGCTTTCACATTATCTTTTTATTGCGCGGACCGCACCGCGTGGGTTGTTGACGATTTAAGTACCTACGTACATATACCTATAGGTAAGTTTTTTAAGGCTCTGAAAGCATTGTTTCGTTTTTCATGGGTAATCTTATAAGCACCCGATATATCCAAGAGCCCAAACTTACAGATGCCCTTCAAACCACACATATTATTATATGTGTGGTTATGTATAGGAAGTACATTTATTCATACATTTACAAGATATATACAAAAAATACAGATGAAACAGCTAGCCATCTAAAGACCGTTGCAAACGATCTATAGATAGCTCAGGCATTTATCAGGTAATATATTAAGTAGGTACATATTTTACATCTCAGTACATAGCCAGTTCTAGTATATTTTAATAAATCTGCGGCCTGGTTGAAAGAAACTTACCTTCTAAATGAACTAAGTGAGAAAATTCAAATTTTAATCTACAGGTATAAACTTCAAAGGAAAATTTCGATGCACACTTGATTTTGCACTTTTTTAACACTCAATTTAGATTAGTACCATAATCTCCACCAGCTTAACTCCACTTGTGGGGATTGAGAAACAAATCAAAAAGGCGTGTCGTAATCCCCACCATGCGAACATTATTGAAGCGGTGTTATTACGAATAACTACTTCACCCAAAAGCTGTACCAAGTCAATAAAGTTGAAGAAGTGTGAAGTTGTCAATATGCACACAATGTTGGTTTGCACTTCAAATTGATATTAAGGTAGCGCCGTGTATCACCTCTTGTTTGAAGTAGATAAGTGGAAATCATCATGTAGGCAAACACGTTGGTTTACGAAAGATTTGTTTATTCAAATTTGACAATCAGCCTAATAGGAACCTGCTTACCTTACTTGTATATTAAAGAGCTATAAAAATTATATAAATTAATTGCGTTCAGCGTGACTGACTGACAATCTGCCTAAACCGTAAGTCCTAGAGAGCTGAGATTTGAAGGAAATGTTCAAAAAGAAACATTCCTAGGATGCATGTCTAGGGGTGAACTAAGGATTTTCGAAATTCCATACCGAGAGGGTGCAGCGAAATGATTAAGCCGTAGTGGATCATTGCATTATAAAGTCAGCCCCAGCTATATTGGGACTCAGCAGCATTAGAGGTCCGGCCCTTCTAGTAGGCGCGATCCAGCAGCTTGCAGTGCGGCCGCGACGTAAGCGACCCAATCAAAATATTTTAGCTGAGAACCAAAGGTTGTATAAAAGATCGCTTCTAAGCGACAAGACCGCCCATTGTACTTTAATAAGAATAAGATTTTGTTTAAGGTGCATGAAAATACACTAATTTCATGCATTCATTTTCATTCAAACAATTCTTGGCAGGGGAGTTGACAGAAACTCGTCGCATAGGTATTACACATCAATCTATAACTTAGTTTCATTAGAATATAAAATTAAAAAAGCCGCAGCCAGCTCTAGCATCCTACGACTACTTTTATCTTAAACTACTTAGAACAAATTGATCCCCGTTTTCCACTTTTCTGAACAACTTGCATATTTTCATGCATTTCTCTGAGACGGCTGCGTGGTGTGTGAACATGGTATTGCCGCTCGTGTCCAGTCGCACTTTCCCTCGCATTACCATACATCTGCTTATCTGCTGGTTGCCATCTTTCAATTAAAGCGGCCACTTGCCCCAGATATTTATTTCGCAGGTAGAAGAGAGCTTAAGGTATGATGCCATTAGTAAATTGTTTCGAGAAAACTTGCTGATTTATTTCATCCTTCGTGATTTAGGTCGTTTTGGTAGATAAGCAAGTCTCATCTTTTTTGAGAAATAAGTCGAGTCGGTGAAACATAAAGGGAATGGTAAGATCTAAGTTTACTACTTTGTTTTACATATTAAATTTCGTTGCAGTTTCCGTTATAGAGGAGAGATAGTAAATTACCTCGCAAACTGCACAAACGAGTTAAAGATATGCTAGGCCGAAGATATTTCAATTAGGTTGCTTATCTCGGATTCTTCTCTCCACCGCCCATTAATATCTTGGACAGGTAATTTTATAAACAGTTAATGTTTTCAATTTATTTTATCTCCGCGCTGGCCCTACGTTGGGATTAAGAGTGAGATAATGCCACAGCGTTAGCGGGCTCGGTGGAGTTGTTGTAGACATGAACTATTTTTTTCATGTTGGTCTATTTAATTTTCGTTTATTGGAGGAGATTTTTTTTTGTAGAAGCACCTGCTTATTAAAGAACCAATATCCAGTTGCTAGTATCTCTATATAGGTGTATACCTACCTATCTACCTAGAAGTCTTTAACAAGTGCAACACATTTTTCTGAATGAGAGGCTGATTTAAGTCTACTTTATTCTAGAATACAATTGTAAACTTACTAAAAACCAGCAGAAAAAATCCTTCTGTTTAACATTTAATAATCACCCACTTTCACATATTTAGCACAAAAATCACAAAAGAATCCATAAATAATAGTCACATAAAATACATATAGTATTTATCGTAATAGCAGAGTTATCGTGCCAAGGAGCGTGAAAGCGCGCGCACGGACAGCGACGAATGACTGACTGCTGGCTTTACGTATGTGAGTATTCTTTCAAGCTACGACTATGCTTTGCTACGGGTTTTCGGTTAGGTTCTCTTGGCATCGCGGGCCTTCGCCCCCCGAGGCGAAACAAGCCTTGTAAGCTCCCAAACACGAACCCTCGTGAAATTAGTCGTTATTAACATAATTATGATGTGGAGATTTTGATTAGCTTATGTTTCTCGAATGGATTTGTAAGATGAATAGAATAATGAAAATAAATTGAATTGTAGAGCCGTTAACTTACGGAACAAAGGGTCACAAAGGAGCCAAATAGGTACACAGTATTTGTGGAGTCGCTAATTGAATTTCAAAGTCAAAGTCAAAAATCAAGTTTTTTTTTCATTGAAATCACAAGGATCATTAGAAATGTCTACTTATAAACTAGGCACGTGAAATCAAAATTTAAAGTGAATTTACGCCAATTCCTCGCCACTTTGGTTACATATTGTTTTTATTATTATATTTTCTTCTTGTATATATAATACTAGCTGCGCCCCGCGGTTTCACCTGCCTAAGTTTTGATTCCGTGGGAATATCGGGATAAAAAAAGTAACAGTAAAGTATTTTACTGCTACATAAATACCCTTGATAAAACTATTTATTTGAATAAGAATTAATACTACAACACGAATGTAATCAATGTAACTTCAATAATGTAGTACATATTTTTTATATATCATCAATAGTGCGCACGCCAAATTATGATTTTTTTAAGCAAAATAAAAAACTAAGCAGTGCTTGTATTATGGGAACTACAGGTATTTTCTACAAATATATGCAGAACATACAAACATTTGTCCCGCGGCGGGAATCAACCCCGCAACATTCTGCGACTCGGGCTGGCCTTCCCCCACTGCGTCACAAGGGTCGTCAATATCCGTATTATTGTATTTGTATTGTCGGTATTATATTTTTACTAGCTTCTTTACTATTTACTTATGCTACTTTTATCCGGGTACCACGGCTTCGCATGGTACCCGGATAAAAGTAGCCTATGTTTTATTCTGATGTATAAGCTATACCTATTACTGTAAAGTTTCATCAAAATCCG
Source organism: Perizoma flavofasciatum (assembly GCA_958496245.1). Lineage (NCBI taxonomy): Eukaryota > Metazoa > Arthropoda > Insecta > Lepidoptera > Geometridae > Perizoma > Perizoma flavofasciatum. The sequence continues at coordinate 529,408 of OY292425.1, read as the reverse complement.
TTCAGTGCTTTTTGTAACAATATCCATCCAAACAAACTTACGCGTTTAAAATAAAATTCGTAGGATGTATTCTTGCAAATATATGATTTAATTTGATTTGACATGTTGGTAGGTACTACCAACCAAAGACGACCGACACTAGAAGTCTCGGTACTTAATTCTGTGGTGCACCCAACCACAGTACTATGTACCGATGGTGCCAAAGGCATGGTGTGTTTTAAAGTTAGAAATTGATACCATAATAGTATTGGTCGCGGCCAAAATTTACAAAAACAATAAATTGGTGTGCACAATCCGTGAAATTAGTACGACGAAACAGCCGCGCTAGAGATGAAAGGGTCAATACATCATATCTGTTATTTCTGACCGATTCAAGATGAGATAGAAACCATGCAGATAATAGAGGATCGTAATTGGTTTGCCATCATTATTTGTACTTACAAATAAGAGAAAAAGGAAATATTAAAAAAATATATTGAAACAATGATACTTGTAAGCGATTAACTAGGAAGGTAAATATTACAGAATCAAAACAGTTATGTAAAACAATACAACGTTAATAATCGATAACTTTAGACGGAGTGTTTGTTCGTGTAACCATTATCGTAATCCCGGATTTGGAAATCGTATGTCAATTGAACAGACAGACAGACAGACGGACAGGCCGACACGCTACAATCAACAACTCAATTAAGTATATAGAAGCATTATTATTGCTAATGATATTACACAGACCATTTTAGTTCATTATTTTTATGCGAATTTGCGTGACGAATGAGTTTACGTAGGTATAGTCTTGTAAGTATAACGACTCGTACCAAGCACGTCCAAGACCCCGCGAAGAATAAACAAAATAAAATATGATCATATGAGTTACATGACAAATTCAGAATCAGATTTGTTTATTTGCGAGACAAGTGTGTGGTCAAAAATAAAGTAGGTACAGCCATGGTCAGCATCCAAGCATGCTAAATTAATAAATGTCAAGTTATTTCAGAATTAATCCTAGGAATATAATAAACGCGAAAGTTTGTGTGGATGGATGTTTGTTACTCTTTCACGCAGAAACCACTGAACGTATTTTGATGAAATTTTCCAGTAATATAGCTTATACAATAGAATAACACACAGGCTACTTATTATCCGGCTAATACGGGGGCTAAGCCGTGGGCAGTAGCTAGTATAGATATACAGAGAGAGTACCTAACTTATTTGTCATCATAGTAGGGAGGATCTCTGACCTATCGATGATAGATAGACTGCGGTAGTCTCTACCTCTGTAAGTGGCATGCATGAATTTAAGCCATAATATTTTGGTTTGATATCTGTCTTGAATTAGAAGGACGCATGTCTAGTAGGTAACTACGAGGGCGACAAGCCTGCTCGTCACACTCCCATTCCTGCACGCACTGTTTAGATCTATGCAGCTATCAGTTTACACTGCCCTGCCTAGACACGGTCTAAATTTTTTGCATTATAAACCGAGAAATGTATACGTTTAACTTTTGATTTATGCGCGTTTTTAGACGCTGCAGTGAAACGCTTGCGTCATGTTAGTTGCCGCTTTTTAGTGCAGCGTTTTGATACGGAACAATTGGTTGCTGTTGCCTACATAAATTAAGGTAAGCGAACATGCCTAGCTCAAAAATGCTATTTGAAAAAGCCTAAACTAGTCCAAATTCTAAGGTCTAATGTATGCGTACTACTAAGTAAATGCATTCTTATATTATTTATGTATCTACCTGTATCGCATAATGTGCCTGCTACTTTTACCCGACTGAGCAAAGCATAGTAGAGTAGGTAGGTTTTTTTACAGTAACGTTGCGTTCGAATAGGTAAAGGCCAGGTTTGATCTATTTGAAAGCAAATATTGATTGAAATGATTATTGGGCAACTTTCTCGTTCTATTCATAGAAGTTTTTGTGTTCATTGGTGCATTTAATTGACGACCTCTGTGGCGCAGTGGGCGAAGGTCCGCCTGGGACGCAGAAGGTTGCGGGTTCAATTCCCGCCACGGGACAAATGTTTGTATCTGCAAATATTTGTCTCAGGTCTGGGTGTTTTCTATGTATATTATGTATGTATTTACAAAAAAAAATGTATATAAGTAGTATATCAGTCATGTAGTTCCCATAATACAAGCTCTGCTTAGTTTGGGGCTAGATGATGCTGTGTGAAAATGTCCAGCATTATTTATTTATTTACTTAATGTACCAACTCGCTTGAATCGTATTAGAAATTATCTGCCTCAAGAGTTGGAAGTCATCTTTAATTCCTTTCTAATTGAGCTTTAAGAGCACACATGACGGTCATCATGTATAGCGGGTACAGTAACTACTAGCAGATAACGATTTACTTAAAAGTTATAAAATACCCTAATGCCTAAATAGTGCCGGTGCGACTTGTTTGCCACTTTAGTTAAAACCAATGAAATGTGGGTGGAACGATATGTAAATTCTGAGCGCAATCACCTCGTCACAGCACACGATTCCAAATATCATACTCCTGGCGTTTTATTTTACGCTCACTGGCTATGATTCACGTCGAACTTATATTTTTTAATATAAATTATTCCCACACCATCATCTAGCTTCAAACTAAGCAGAGAATTGCTCGAGTATACCTCGGATGAATCATTAAAAAGTACTACTTAAAAAATATTTTGTTTTTGTGTTTTCAGAATATAAAATTATATCTTCGGTTGTTAGTAGTAATATTTTTCATTTTTAATAGACCACGCTGCAGATTAAAACGACAATTATTCTAGACAACTATTATATTTTTCAACCTTTCAATTACAAGTAAATTCTCTGACAATTCTATGTATTTTCCATAGAGTAACCACTTTTTCAAACATACTACGAGTTCGAGCATCACTTTTCTCCAATGTTCAATAAGGTTTCTCGTATTGAAATTCCTTTCTGAGATTTTTTAGAATTATGAAGACTCTTTCTCCTGCTTGATTATTATTTCAGGTGGAAAATCTCCTCTTTTTTTAAGACAGTCGTGTTCTTCGACTCTTCTAGACGAATGTTTGTCCTCTTCGCGTCTTCTTCTTTTATGTTTATGCCTCCTCTCTTTACTTCTACTTCTCTGGCGTTTTCTAGAAGTGTCACCGGTATTAAAAGAGTCGTATTCTGAGGACTCAATCTCCTGTTTAATAACTTTTTCATGGCTGTTCCTTTCAGAACGGTTTTTTATTCTATCATCATATTTATCTTTCTTGTTATCCTTCGAGTGTTTTTTACTTTGAGCTTTTTTGTAATCATGGTGTCTTTTCTCTCTGCTTCTACTTTTATCACGATGGCGATCTCTAGAATAGTTCATAGTCGATTCAGATTCCTGTGATACTCTCTCCTGATTGACAACTATGTCATGTCTAGCTTCTATGCCCCTTTTGTAGCTTTCATAGGTATTGCTTTTTTCTTTAGATGAACAATCTTTGCGATATCTGTGTCTATCATCGTCGTTTCGACTTTGATCTTTATCGTAGTCCCTGTAATTATCAAGTTGGTAATTGTTATCATAATTTTTCCTTTTTTCTCTAGAATTGTTTTCTGTGTGATGACTTATTTTGTCATCATACCTCTTTTCTCGGTTTCTTTCTGTACAGTCTCTCAACTGCTCACTTTGATGACCCATGCCATAGTGTCTGTTTTTTTCTTTGGATGTTTTTATATTATCTTTGTGGAACCCTTTCCTGTCATCATTATATTTATTTTCTCTACTTCTTGGTATATAACGGTCTCTGGGATATTCGCCGGTATTTCTATTGTAGCAATGTGGCTCTGGTGATTCTCTTTCTAGTTTGATGACGACATCACGTGGTGAAACAATATCAGAATGCATGTTTGTAACCTTTTGAGATACGTATATATTGGGTCCATATTCAGTTTTGATGATTGTTCTTGATGATTCTCCATAAGAGTCCATCTATTGGGAACATTAAATTGATCAATATTAATATTTTTAGAAATTTAGCAAAAACTGGCTCTCAACATGATATGCACACGTTGGGCGCCACACATATTTGTTACTATTTGTAATTAAAAGTATATTCATAATTTATGTTAGTTATGACTAAAAGAGGTGGTATCCTGAGATACCTGGTTATTACAAGTTTGCATGAGTTAATTTCACTTCACACTCAAAACAGGGAAGGAAAAAACCAGAGGGAACCATTACAATCCTAAAAACAAACATTTCGTAGTATGTAGGAGCAGAGCTGTTCTACCTGAGTTTTGATAACATCCCGAAGCACGTCTGAGTAATTCCGTGTTTTGGGCGGCACGCGATACTTGGTGCGGCGTCGCTTCATATTGCGCAGCTCCGCCAGAATCTCCAACCGGGTTTTCTTCTGGCTCGTTTTAACGTCATCGTTTGAACTGTAAAACACACGATAAATAAATAGATCACGAAAATATAACGAGAAGAGTGTTGTGAAAAGATGAATGGATTGTGTGAAGGATGACATGGTTAAGAAAGGAGTGAGTACTGAGATAACGATGGAAGAAGAAAACATGTTGTGCCGACCCCACGTAATGTGGTATAAGAACAAGAAGATGATTAACTGTATTATTTTATGTCACCTATAAAGTAGTGACTAGCTTCTGTAGTATAGAATGGCAAACTATCCTAACACCTATCCTCTTATACTAATAAGAAAATCAGTGTTTTTGCTTTTTAAGCAAAATATCACGCTGAGCCAAGGCCTTTTTGACGTACTGCAGCACACATAGACATTTTACCTAGATTTTAATTATAATATTGATAATAGTTAACTGCACTTTATTATTGTTTGTTTTTACTGGTGTATTGTATAATTTTTGTAATTTGTATGTGTGTGTCTGAAGTCGACAAATTATATTGATAATAGAAATTATAGGATAAATTAATGAATAAAAAGGTTAAGTAAAGGGTAATACAGCATTATTACAGAACTTAACGTATTCAACATTTTGTAAAAAAAATAACATGAACAGATTTCATAATCAACGAATTTGTCATAGCTATAAAAAGCCTTCACCTATCACCCTTTTTATCATAATAATGAATACATGAGTTGTTCATTTTCTGATTTGCATGGATAGTGGAAAATTCTAGATTAAGAACTTATGTACATTTTGACATTTCTAGATTAAGAACATGATTATGTAAACTTTGACATGCCAATGTTATGGAACTATAACGAAATGGTTTATAAATAAATATCAAATATCAAAGTTTGCTCGATAAGCCAGCGTTTTAGTCTTTTGAAAAATACAAATGCCACAAGCATGTGAAACATTGTCAGGAAGGTTGTTACATACAACCCGAGCCATAACATGCGTCAGTTTAGTCGATTTCGCGCCACGTTCGCAACAAAAACTCAAGTTTGTATAGATTGCGAGTTTTAGGCCCTAATTCATAGTCAAATAGGGGCTCCCCTAGGGGACTCTTCAGGCGCTAAGTAAAAATTCAAGTGCGAATTCAACCTTTATGCACCCAGCCATAAGGCGAATGTTGAATGATGGATTTTGGTGGCCTGACAACCCCCGACTATGAATTCAGGCTTTATGTGTGTAAGTGGTGGTGCTACACATAAGATTCAGAGTGCAGGTTTATTCTCACGTTGGTTGCCACTTGGAAGATAGCTATGCAGGGCAATTTGAGAATGCCTAAACTCATAAAGTGCGGTCTTACGGATTCGTCACTTCGGATTGGTACATCGCTCGTACGGCCCTTTTTAAATAAATAAATAACATTTTCACACAGCATCAACTAGCCCCAAACTAAGCAGAGCTTGTATTATGGGAACTACAGGACTGATATACTACTTATATACATTTTTTTTGTAAACAACTACTTATTATACATAGAAAAAACCCAGACACAAGACAAATATTTGCAGATACAAACATTTGTCCCGCGGCGGGAATCGAACCCGCAACCTTCTGCGTCTCAGGCGAGCCTTCGCCCACTGCACCACAGAGGTCGTTTTGCATGCGGAACGCACGCTCCCGCAGCTCGGTGCCATATTGCAGCAGAGAGCGTACCATGGCGCGTGAGAAGCGCGCGCGGACCAAGTCATCAGACACCACCAGTCCACCACCCACTAACTTTGAGTCACACAGATTGTGTACTTAGTTCGCTCATTGCCAGGAAAGACAGTAATTTGACTTAGGCTGTAGTTTGGCACGAAGAACCTCACCCAGTATGCCGATGTGGTCACTCAAATTAGTAATAACGGGCGTTGCATTAACAATGCCGGCCAATAAATTAGTATACACGTGATCTAGACATGTAGTACTGCGCGGACGAGTTACGAAATCAATTCGTCAGTTAACGAGTCGATAACAAATCTGTCAGTTTCTTAATTGTATGGAGGGGGCAACGCATACGCGGCGTAGCGTGGCTTGTTCTATGGATACATTCTTTTAAAAGCCTTCACACACACGCACACTCACACACACCCACACACACACTCACACAAACATACTCTCTCACACACGCACACTCACGACTGCATGACGACTGCATGATGGACATCCTCAGATACATACTCAATGTGTGTATCGAGGAGATCACATAGCGGGTGATCAGTCAGAGACAAGTCCAAACATTACATTTGGCAAATGCCCGCATTTTACAAGTAGTAAGTATTCTACATGACAGGTTGACAGTCCATCACTGTCAACTTGCAGTATCAATCAAATTCTTTTGCAAAGCACAGGCCATTGCCTAAAATAGAGTTGTTCAAAGTAGGCTAAGATTATATGCTCTCTCTATGATAGTAAATCCATGATGGATATTTAAAAATCTTACCTCAACAAATCTAGTTCAGCTAAGTCATGGCAGAAGGGTGCGCTGTCGACCACAGCGTCGTGAATGGCGCGGCGCTCGTCCGCTGTGTACGCGCGCTGCAGGCGCTCCACACTCAAAGGCTCTAACTCCAGGCGTCCTACACCTTCAGTCACGGAAACTATCATTTTCATCTATCTTAAAACATTGATAAGTAACTTTTACTTATTTTTCAATATACCTACTAAATAAAATAATATGTAAAGGATACAATATCATTGACCTAAGCAGCTTGGCCAAAATGCAGTCTGCAGTCATAAGCTGTAATTAAGAAATAATAGTCTCACATTCATTAGATATTATAATAAGTATATTTTTAAATGTGATGTCTATTAAGTTTATTTTATTCCAATTTTCTGATAGGCTTTGACCACACATAGCCTAAAACTGCGCTAAAATTGTGGTCCTCTTTATTTAAGGCTATAAGAAAAGGATCACAATCATTTTGGCCTGCAACATAACAGCATATGATGCAGGGTATGGCCTAAGCATAAAGACAAACTTTACCTCTTTTAAATAATGGATTATTAACTGCTGCATTGTTGATAATTTCGGCAATTTGGTGTTTAGCTGGAACAATAAAAATCCAATGATATTTAGATGGGGTGGGATTTAGTAAGCCTTCGAAGGGATAAAGATAAAAAATTGAAGGGGGTGCAAGTGTTATACTCCCGCATTCCAACAATAGGAATATCCCAAAGTTAGGAATTGCATAGTTTCTGAGAAATTCAGTTTTAAAAATTTTAATGTTAAAAATGAAAAATTCGAAGCAACCTTTGAATGAATACATTCTTTGCTCAATGAATTCTGAAAAACTGCCTCATTCAAAGAGTACTTGTATTTAAATTCTTCAACAAAGAAGTAAAAATATGGTTAGAAAGGGGGCTCCACCCCTTCCACACCCTGGTCATTTTTTTCTCTGGTTTAGTGCGACGGCTTCCTAAATCCCAGCCTTTAGAGGTAACTAAATCCCAATAATAAGAACAACAGTAAAAGCAGAGCTTCAGCACAAGCCTTCACAACGCATTTTTTGCGTTCCCAACACAACACACTGCTTATCTGTCAGTACAATAAATCCAAAAGGATGTTGGCAAAATGGATTCATAGAAATATGTGGCACTTGGAGTCATCACATTCTATTAAGTTATGTGGGTGCTTCTGCAAAAACAGCATAAAGCAAGGGAAGAATAAAGCAATCAATCACTATTGCATGCAAACAGAAATGTAGGATCATACAAAATTTTACAAGTGTGTTTGAGTCAGGGTCGACAGGGTCCGGCAGAAGAGCGTCCTCCTTCCTGTACCCTAGCTTGCGCAGGTAGCATTGTTCCTCATGCTTATCTCTATCATCCATCGGTATTCTGTGGTTCGAATCGTGTTTGCAGGCCACCAATGGACGTTTCTAAAACATAATCAAGAATCTTAGGGGCAAGAAAATGTGCTTGCTGGGGACTACAGAAATAATCCTAGTACCCAGCAAAGCTCCTTTTATAAAAATACTGTGCAATATTAATATTTTATCAGGAAATGTAGTCTAACCTCTATAGTACATTCCGGATCCCATTGCAAGTTTTGTATCAACAAAGTTACTTCTTTTTCGATGTTGTCAGTATCAGCTATTAGTCGTGCTAGTTCTTGCTGTCTTCTATCCATACTTTTCGCATTATTTTCTACAAAATTCGGCAAATCTTTTATTTTGAACGTTTATTATTTTGTTATACGATTCAATCACAGATTAAAAATGTTGATTCGAATTGGTAGGTACACTACTTAAAAAAATCTGTGCTACTTATTATTTTTTTAGTTTACCCTTTTAGGGTAGGCAATAGTCGTATGACCATACTACCTCGTCTTCCGTAACTTTCTTTTAATTCGTGAAAATGTTCAATTTTTTGTCTTTCGTTATGCATATCATTTGGAGTAAATTATTTAATCGAAGTAGTATCGAAGTGTATCTTTTTTTTTATATTTACACTTACTACATCAAAGTTTGTACAAGATGACTTATCCTAAATCTCAATAACAGTACTAATTATGAATTTATTTACAATAAAAAGTTGATGCATTTCCAATTATCTTTTGCATACAACGCGGGACAAAATCCGACTTCTGATAGATTTGAAGGAGGCCATCTATCAGCACAAGTCGCTGAATACTGAAAAACGGACACTTGAAAATGATATGATTTATAGATCGGACTTTTTGTGATTGGCAATGATCACAATACGGAGAATCATTCATTTTGTAAACGATGAAGATGATAGTTGAGGCCAAAGAGAATGTAACGCTATGGTTGAGACGACAATGACCAAAGCGCATTCGACAAATTGTTGAGTAATACTTTCAACCATTCCATTGAAGCAGACCGACAACCATCTCGGGTAGAGCGAGGCTAGCCGTGAGGCTTGTGTATACATACTACCACGTAGCTTGACCTCAGATTATCATATCTGTTCCTCAGGGTATGAAACCCCGGCCCTAGGCTTTTACATTTCGACTCGTTGTTTGAAGTACGGGTAAGAATCGAACGTGATCCCGATACGATTATTGTCAGTTACTTCATTTGTCAAGTTGACTTATTTAATTTGCCATTGCCCGACTGTTGTAAATCACTGTCATTATGTAGTGACAGTCCAGTCAGTCATTTTATTATATTCATTCATACGATAGCATCACTAGTTTATCTGTGATTCATATTCATACTTTTCTTCCGTTCATAAGGAAAGGTCGCTATTTGTGTATTATTGTATCAAATATTACGAAAAATGAAGAAATTGATTATTTTCATGGCTGTAATTGTAGCTGTATCCGCTTATGAGATCAGCGACATTGTTTCTGCAAGAATTGAGGTAATTATTTCTATACATCTTCCGTACCTATCTTACGCCTCCAAAATGCTAGCTACAGCAGCACATAATTATGTGATTGCAGACGTGCAGAGGGTGTTCGTTGAACCGGCTGCCACAAGTGAAGAAGTTTGTATTTGAGGACGCGCCAAGCTACGATAAAGTAGAAGTGAGCTTCATCACGGGAGCGCCCCCGGAGGTGGTGCTGCTGGGGGCGGGGGACAGCGAGCTAGAGCGCCTGCCGCTCTCGCACCTCGACCGGGAACAGTGCAATGAACTACTAGAGAGCAAAGGCTTTACTAAAAAAGCTGCCAAAGCCGATTTGTAAATGTGTTAAAAACTACAATGTAAAAATATAAATACATTCCTTACTAGGTGGTATCCTTAAGAGTAATAAGTGATTTTAGTCTATGTAACTTCTTTGTAAAATCAGGAATTGTTTAATAACAAAATCAGGTTTGATAAAGAGGCATGAACAAATTTAGAGATTTTCAATTTTTGCAATAAAAAAAAATTATTTCCATATTTTAGAAGGCTTGTAAATAATAAAAGGTTTCAAAAAATTGGATTTATTGACTTTCTCAAGTTTCACAATTATAATAGTTTACATAGTCTTAAGACGTGAAATACAATAGTTATATTTAAAATATATGCATTTTTATAATCATTTAAAACAGGTGAATTTTCGAACCCACTAGTTTTATTAATAAATACCGTCATGTAGACACAGGGCTGAATTCATAGTCAAATAGCAGCTCCCCTAGGGGACTGTTCAGGTGCTAAGTAAATATTCAAGTGCTAATTTAACCTTTATGCACCCAGCCATAAGGCAAATGCTGAATGATGGATTTTGGGGGACTGTTCGACCCCCGACTATGAATTCAGGCTACGATCAGGCAGAGGTTTGATACTTTCATCAAATAGTGTGACATGCAATTAAGAAATTCATACTTTTTAAATTCACTGCACCATCCACACTCAAACAATTTTCTACTGATAACATTTTTGCCACTTTGAAGGAATTTGAACACAAATAAATTCTTATATGTTTTGTTACATAAAACTTTGTGATTATTTCTATTCTGTATAAACTAAGAACATCAATAGACAAAAACACTTTCCAACAAGAATGTATGTTGACATTTAGAACAGAAGATGGGCTAAAGTTGTACAATAAATATGTTATTATATAATGTGTGGTGAAAAGCGCGGCGTGGTCGGTCTCATGTGAGCAGCGTGCAGTCGAGGTCCTCGTCCCGCGTGGGCTCGTGCGCGCGCCGCAGCACGCGCGCCACCACGTCGTTCAGGGACTCCCGCGCACCTTCCTCCAGTAACGCTCCACATTGCTGATAACAACATTCACTATCAGTTCTTGTCATAGACAAATAGATAAACTCTTTTGCACACCAAAAAATATACAAAAACACAGGATTTCATAAGCATACAAGGTAAAATGGGCGGTCTCTTCCAGACAACCTTTGGGTGGACTGGACTAGATAATACAAGATTCGCTTTAGTTCTGTGCTGTACGTGTTTACCTCTTAAAAAGTGGTGAAATAAAATGTCCTTCATAAAAAAAAATACAAAATACTTTATTTCCAAAAATTGTGTGTGCCTAAGTTACAAGTTTTAACAATGAGCTCCGCACTAGGTCTAGTCTGTATCGCGGAAGCCCAGATAGCGTTTAACAAGGAAAAATATATAAAAAGAGATAAACAAGTGCAAGGCAAACATTTAAATAACTTCTTGTAAATACAAAATATCCTGAGTAACATCGAAAAAATATAATAAAAAGAAAATTAAGTAAATAAGTTCTGGGTGTTGTGTGTATTTTATACATAATATGAGTAGTATTATCAGTCATATAATTCCCATAAAACAAAAATGTACAGTATTATTATCACACTGGGTTATTTAGGTGACCTCACTGATACATGATCAAATTATGTGTTATGTATCATTCAACATTTTTATTACAATTTGTTATCTGTCTTGTCATAGTTTAGATTAGATAATGCAAAAATGTTAAAGCTATAAACAATGAAATGATGCATAATACACACGTCATGCTGTCTTTCGTCGAATCGTCGTCCGACAACGTCAAGGATGTTATTGATGTTATTACACACCGCAGTATACGTAAATTACTAGAATGCCATTACGAAGTGCATGCCAATCACGTGTATAATTGAAGGCTGGTTTACAGTCAGTGGGGCGTATTCAACGCTGGAACGACACTCATCATCTTCAAAAGTGTCATCATAAATGAGTATGGGCCATCTCCATTTACCAACTTCCCGCAATTTTTAAGGTGTCAATGGTCTACATATTATTATGTGACGCAGAGGGTTACGGGTTCAATTTCCACCGTGAGACAAATGTTTGTATGATCTGCAAATATTTGTCTGAGGTCTGATTGTTTTCTATGTATAATATGTATATATTTACAAAAATACACATCGAACGTGAAAAAGTAAAACACACGTTTGAATGTCAAAGTCAAAGTCAAAATTCATTTATTCAATAAAAACACAAGGACCACTTTGAAACGTCGGTTTTTATCTAGGTGCCTGTTCCTTCGCGTCCAAGCCAGGAAAGAAAGGCAAGAAAACAAGGCTGGTTATTCTTTTTAATGATCCTTTTACAAAACAATAGGTTCGAGTTGTCACCTCTACAAAAAACTCTTTGGTCAGAAGACCCATCCAAACTTGTGGGTGTCGTGGTAGTATGGTCTTGTAGATCCTGATACTCACGATACAGAGAACAAATACTATTGTGGGGTCAGAATAGGATGTATGTGACTGTAGAGTGACACAAACATTAGTTATTTACTAAACAAAATAACCAAGCCGAGTTTGCTACCTGTGATTTTCCTGATTTTTAATTCTCGTAGTTCATAAGTTGACGTTTCTATGATCCTTACTTGTTATTTCAATGAAAGAAAACTTACTGATTTTCGGTATAAATATTCATGTGTGGTGAGCGTAACCAACTGGCTAACCCCCCCCTCTAGGGTTTAAACATTAAACTTGAAATGAGTAAAATACACTATCCTAAGTGGATTTTCAACAGTGTACCTTAATCTTCCTACATTTTTGTAATATACATCTACAAGTAAAATATAAGATAAATATTTATGGGATCTAAACAATGGTCTGGTGGATACAGTGGTGTTATAATTTACAATACAGTATGGTGAGTCAATGTACCTTGACAGTATGGTGTTACAGGATCATAGGGGGAAAACTCATAGTTAAAACCCAGTGGGGTAAGCAGTCGGTGAGGCTGGACGTACCTGTGCGTGTTGCTCGTCCTGGGGCAGGCGCAGCAGCGCTCTGAGCGCGAGCTCGGAGTTGGCTCGCACGTAGGTGTTCTTCTCCTTTGTTCCGTTGACGAGCGCCGGCAGCAGCGCGCGCAGCACGTCGGCGGCGGGGCCCCGCGCCGTGACGTCACGTCCGACCACCACGGACGCGCGCGCCATCAGCTGCTTCACCTCGTTGCTGTTGTGGTTCATACTCTGCGGGAAGATAAGACGTAGGTATATTACTATCAGCGATTTAACATTTTTTTTTCAGCTTAACTATGTTTAATGAAGAGTGGAGCTTTAGTGCGTTATTATTAGTTTAGGGGTAGAATGCAATGTTATTTAATACCTAAAGTCTAGAGGCTATTAAATTGCTGATTTCTTTCAGAAGATGCCGTTGCTAACTATGAGGATGACTAGGTGGATGGTGGATGGTGAATGGGCGGACTCACCCTGACAAACTGCGAGAGCAGATTGGGCGGCACGGGGCGGTCGTTCTGCAGCAGGTATCGGATCAGGTAGCCCATGCCGCGGATGCCGTTGCTAACTATGAGGATCTTGTCACTGGCTAGGTAGCTCTGGAGCGCCTTCTCAATCTGTCGAACATAGTCTAAGCTCTAAAACATGGACTGATAGTTTTATACTCTCTTTCTCTATGCTGTAGTCCAAAATTACATCTCAAAGGTTGCAGGATGATAATGAGTCGGTAAAAGTATTGGCAGAATAATTTGATGGTATCCAAACTATTTGGAAAGCGGACGTGTTTGCTTGTTTAAGGGAGAGCGAGTTATAAATGTCAATAGAAATGAAATTATTCGTAAACAACGCCTCAGCATCTGTACTTAATAAAATGGACGTAATGAACCAAGTAAAAGTTTTATTCCGAAAACTATTGCGATCTGATGAATGATTTATTAAAAACTGATATTTTTACATACCGTATTATTGGTAAGCGTCGCGATCACTCACCCTGATGAAGACTCTCGGAATGAGTCGAAATTTTGTACGGTACGTGATAATACCTGTTTTACAATAAAATGAAATGTGTAATAGAGTGACCTTCTCCTCGAAGTGTTCCTTGTAGACGCAGTCGGGCGTCTCCTTGAGCGCCACGAAGAGCGCGCACGTGCGCCCGTGCTGCAGCAGCCAGTCCTCCGCCGGCGCCTGTCCCAGCACGTGGTGCAGGATCGCCGCGTCCTGAGATACAACACATTGTAGGTACCGCACTCATAGAGTTCAAGTTAACATTTCAAATCATTGTGTACCGCGAGCTACGATCGACAAAATAACAAGTCTCAAAATGTATGAAATTTTCAGGAGCATCCTATGTTCGATTAGCTTAAAACGAATTAGCTTGGGGATAAAAGGATCTAAATCCCCAAGAATTCCAACCCGGCCGTGATCGGACCTAATGCACTCTACATTAAGTCTGGTCTCGGTTACAGTACTGAACGGGATGTCACCGATTCGATTTCTGCAGGGGTTAATATATTATGGTATAGTATAAAAGCATTGAGATTTGACATATAGATAGATAGAAAGATAGAAAATGCTTTATTGCACAAGATAAAACAAGGACAGGCCAACTTAATGAAGTTAATTATAATTTTCTTCCAGCTAATCTTCGTGTAATGAAGCTTTGGGCGGTAGTGCGTTGCGTTTCGATATGAACAGTCCCCCAAAATCCATCATTCAGCATTCGCCTTATGACTGGGTGCATAAAGGTTGAATTCGCACTTGAGTTTTAAGTTAGCGCCTGAACAGTCAGTCACCTAGGGGAGCCCCTATGAATTCGGTCCTGAATGGTAAGCAAGCATGTGATAGTAGTCGGTACCTGGTGCGGCGACGGCAGGCAGTGCAGCAAGGCGCCGAGGCAGCCGCCGACAGCGCTGCGCAGCGCGTCGTCCGGATGCGCGAGCAGCGCGGCGCCGGACAGCGTGGCGAGGATGGACAGCGCCAGCGGACCGGACATCTTGTCCCCGCCCGCGGTGATCACGTGCCGCAGCGCCTGCACGCATGTCTCGCGGATCGCTTGCTCGTCCGCTGACTTTATACCTATGGACGTATACAAAAAAATGTGTTAGTTCGTAATGGAATTCCAGACAAATTTACCTAACTAAAATTAGTTTTATTACATTACCAAGTTCAGGTAAAACAGTGTTTTATAATACGTTGTGTTGTAAACAAGGAAAAATAATGATTTGGATCATATAATCCTTCCAAAAACATATTGAATGTGAAGTAGGATACAAATGATATTTTGCGTTTGGAAATATGTAAAAGTAGGGGGAGGGCAAAAAATAGCTTCATTTCTATTTTCGTTTGCCAATATTTTTGTAAAATACATATATAGCTTAAAGTGCTTTTGAACATATAAATAGTTCGTTTTTGAGTTATTATGTTGTTTTTGGTTAAAAACTTTAGTTTTAATATCAATAGCCTACAGAATAAGAGTAGAAAGTCATAGGATAGGATATTTTTTATCATATTTGTTCAGCGAATGAGAAGGCATAATATAAAGCAATAGACCAAATTGCGGTCCCTGAGGAACGCTGGATCCGCTATTTACGGTAGATAAGTAGGATAAAGGAAATCGTAGGAAATGGTAGACTTGTAAATTGTTTCGAGAAATAGTCATCACCGAAAGTAGTTACTCGATGCCATAATATTTTTTTAGTATTATTTGTGATTGACCAGGTCAGAAGCTTAACTGAAGCCCGTAAATTCAGTAACATTTTGCGGCAGATAGATGGTAATTTAACCACCTAAGGCTAAATAGCGTTTATGTACCGTTGTGTACATCTTGGAAGAGCGGGTCGGCTCGCGTGTGTATGAGTACGAGCTGCGCCAGCGCGGTGCCGGCGCGCAGCCGCACGGGCCGGTTCGCGTCTAGAAGCGCCTTCAGGAACGTCGTCTGCAGCTGCGGCAGGAACTGCTTCAGCATCACGCCGACCTACCGCAGACAGAACAACTTAGTCACTATCTATATACCAATGGTAATAGGATTCAGGGCCACCATAATTCAAACTGATCAGCCAACTACGTAAAGTATCATGTATCAGTTTAAAGATATTTATTTTAAAAAATTGGATATTTGACACAACAGCCCAACGAGGCAGCAGCATAATATTGTATTCCATTCTTCCTGTGACTTGAGGATAGCTCGTAGCCTCTTTAGTTACCTTGGCGAGTAGAGAAGCAAGTGTGTCTAGAACAGCTGCTTTGACGCTCGCGTTGAATCTGTCTCCGAGGATACGAATGAGAGGACCAGTCACGTGGACTACTGAAGGTTGTAACGCGGCAGCTGATGTTAGCTTGATGACCTCTCCCAACATGAGGGCTGCGTTCTCTTTGTCTTCGGGTAGACCGTTGAGGATCGATTCGCGGAATAGTGGCAGGATTGGTGCTATACCCTGAACAGAAAACAACTTCTAGAAAACGGTCTTGGCATATAAATTCGAATAAAAATTTCAAGAAGCATCAAACGTGATCGTGGATCGAAAGATATCTCTGGATAACGAGTGATGGATTTCATCTTGATCACACTCGCTAATAGAGATTATGCTAGAGTCTCAGCAGTGGGAGTATACCTTGGGCAGACAGAACCCTGGCAGCAGATCACCCTTGAGGTCGGTGGACACGTGGCGCAACGCCCCTCTCACGTCTGACACGTGAGCGATCAGTTGTTCCGGTTCCAAGGCCTTTGTGAACACCTGCACAACGAAACAACAAAATCAGGTGCATGATATATGAAAAGAGAGATAATTATGTGTGTGAATGAGACATTCAATACAGGATGACAAAAACGAACTTTAAAGAGGATAGGGCAGTTCGTTGGAGTCTAAGAACAATGGATTTGTAGGGAAAAAGAGTTGAGTGGTAACCTGCAGCGCCTCCCAGGCCATCATAAGCACATCTCTCTCCGTCTCCGCCAGCAGCAGGATGAGTCCGCGCAGCAGCTGCGGTACGTGCGGGGAGAGGTCTGCGCGAGTGTGCGACACGTACGCACACAGCAGCGCCGCTGCCGCGTGCCTGGTCGGCTCCGTGCCCGTGCGGATCGCGTCCAGGAGGAAGTCAATGATACTGCGGACGAAAAAATAAATTAGAATTAGAAATAAAAGAATTAGAGAAGTTGCACGCGCGACAGGTGCCGCCCGAGCGCTCCGGCGCCGGGGGTCGACGCTAGAGTACGTACCATCTGACGCCGGGAGGGTCCATGGTGGGCAGCAGGGCGTCCCGGCAGTGCTCGAGCTCCTTGGCGTGCTGCGGCGTGGCGCGCGCCACCTGCAGCGCCGCCAGCAGCGCGGGCAGCACGCGCGACAGGTGCCGCCCGAGCGCTCCGCCCGCAGCCGCTGCCAGCGCGGACAGGGCGCGGGTGTCGATGCCCGCTCCGCCCGCACCACCCGCGCCGCCGGTCAGCACGGGGATCAGATACGGCAGCACGGCTCGGGACTTTATCGCCATTATCTGATGACCATCACGAACACGTTTTAAAGCTGAAACGTTTACATTTGCGTAGAAAGTAATGTTTTCTGAACATCGAGTTACCTGCTTGAGTCCGTCGAGTGCGGCGTCCGCGATAGCAGGGTCGGGGTCGCTCAGCATGTCCAGCATGGCCGGCAGGATGTCGTCGAGAGCCTTGTTGCCGATGGTGGCGTGCAGCGAGTCGAAGGTTCTTGCCGCCGCCACTCGCACCTCGGGCAGCTCGTCGCAGAGCGCCGTGCGAACTGTCGGAATCTGAACACGGATCATACGACCGCTTATCAATACGGAGTACAGAAATAAAGTTAACTATTCGAATCAATGCTGTTACGCCGTCACCAACTGTCAAGACAGCAGACGATTATAGAACGAGCCAATAGAGTCCGCTATTGTTCGTTAGTCGCCAAGTCTCATAATTTCTTCAGACAGTTCTGCAGCCGATACATAAAATATAGTACCAGTCCATCCGCGAAGCTCAGCACAGCCTCTCGCGAGGTGGAGGCGAGGATCTCCCCCAGGCCGATGCAGACGCCCTGGCGCTGGTCCGCACGGTCCGACATCAAGCCTCGCTCGAGGATCGGCACGATTTCGGGCAGCACTCGCTCTCCCAACTACAACAGAGTCGTAGACTGAACATTAAAAATATAAAAGACTACGAAAGCAATAAAAAAGAGGGCGCTTAAATTGCGGACTGTGATTGGCTGCAATTAAGACCAGTTCTTAAAACCATTGTCAGGAAGCATTTATTGTCCTAAATGATTTGTATTATTGTATAGAACAAATTCTCACCTTCCTGACTAGATCTCCCAGGGTTCTCGCAGCGACTTGTCGCTTGTCATAGCTGGTGGAAGCGAGGCAGCCCAGCAGTAGACCGAACAGAGTAGGCAGGATCTCACGCAGTGTCTTCGGAGTGTTGGTTACTACCACCTACATATTCATATTCATATTTATTCATACTTTGTGCTCACGTCAGTTAAAAAAGTATAAACAATGGAAAGTTACAAAGATAAGAAAATTGCAGCTGTAATGGGACTTTGTCGTTTTAAAATCCGTGTAGGTAACAAAATAATTAATATTTTAATAAGCGGCTGTAAAGCATTGTCAATAAATAAATAAAATGGAGGGGTGAACTTCGTATGAAACATTTTGTTCATTGAAGTTATTTCTAACTTCAATGAACAAAATGTTTCATAAAAAATTTAATTAAAAAAAAAAAGACTTGAACATGAAAATTGTAATTGAAGCTATTTATCATAAATAAATAGTGATGCGTTTCAGGGTTTTTAGATTTTCACGTTTTAAAGGGGGAAATGGGGGATTTTTGTATAGAAATATCGGTTTTTAATGGTAGGAACTTAAAAATTGATATTGTAGCTATGGGGACTATAATAAATAAATAAATAATAAATAAATAATGCTGGATATTTTTCACACAGCGTCATCTAGCCCCAAACTAAGCAGAGCTTGTATTATGGGAACTACATGACTGATATACTACTTATATACTTTTTTTTCGTAAATACATACATATTATACATAGAAATACACCCAGACCCGGAACAATATTATTACCCGGTATAATATTGTAGATATGACTATTTGAAGGGGGTAAAATGCACTATTTTAAATTTTGTCTAGTATGTAAGTTCATTTACTTTTAATCTATTATTATGTTATAGCTGCAATACCTATCATGTGTGTGAAAGCTGAAAAACAATATCATCTTTCAGCAGACACACCCTCCAACCGACCCTACGCTACCTCCAACCCTCCACAAATATGCTATCCCGGTTCAAATTCCCGTGAATGTTACAGCAGGCAATATGTGGGGTAGCAAACCTTCCAGACGTGCAACGCCGCCTGCCGGACCATCAGCGCGACATCGCTCCTGCCCATGTAGAGTCCGGCCAGCACGCGGTTCCTCCTCTCCACGCCCAGGCCGTTCAGTATGGCCTTGTGGGACTGCTCCGTGCCGAAGTTGTCGTCCTCCGACGCTGTTTCTGTGCTCATCTTACCGGACACACCCGATATACGGTACAGGAGATCACCTAGCAGTTGTACGGAGCTGAATCTGAAAATAGATAACATTTATTTATTTAACTGATGAAAGTAATCATGATCAATATTTGTATTAGGTCTGGGTGTTTTCTATATGTCATATCTTATGTCATTTGTCAAAATCAATGTCAAAGAGTACCCACGTTTTTAATATGGAAGTTTGAGGTTATGAAAAACCAGCATATTTTTTTGTACGAGCAATATAAAAATTGATCTGTTATAAAACTGGAGTATTAATTAATTACTACCAAATAGGCGATATAACACTATATATAATATGTATGTATTTAAATATATAATTAGTTTAAAAGTGATTTAGTTCTCATGACACAAGCTCTGCTTAGTTTGGGGCTAGATGATGCTGTGTGAAAAATGTCCAGCATTATTTACTCGTATTATTATTATTTATTTATTATGATAAAAAGTACTGTTGCCTATGTGCTAGTGTGGTGTTAGTAGCCGATGAAAAGTAGCTGTTACCGTTAAGACAGCCTTCGTTAGAAACGCATCGCTCAAGCGAGAATGGTTTCTAAGAAAATGCTTTTTAACGGTTCGGTCCATTCTATATATTTTAATATTGTAAAAAATGTTCTCGGATGTGTAGTTTAGGATTGTACCTCCTACGTCCAAACTTACGAACTTTAACTCTTTATTATATCAAGCCCAAACCTCCTGTAATAAATTATTAATTGCACTTTTTTATTTTATTTAAATATATAAGATTTTATTTAAATTTAATAGTATTTTTAATGACAGATAATTATAATTTCTTTAGTTATGTAAGTTTAATGTAGTATTTTTTTCTAATTTTATTTTTCTAGCTTCTGCCCACGGCTTCGCCCGCGTGGTACCCGTATAAAAAGTAGCCTATGTGTTATTCTGATGTATAAGCTGTATTACTGTAAAGTTTCATCAAAATCCGTTCAGTAATTTTTGCGTGAAAGAGTAACAAACATCCATCCTCACAAACTTTCGCGTTTATAATAGTACTAGGATTTTTATCATCATCAGCCTATATTAGTCCACTGCTGGACATAGGCCTCCCCTAATGAGCGCCATAGCGCCCTGTCTTCAGCTTGCCGCATCCAGCATCTGCCTGCAGTCTTTCGCAGATCGTCATCCCACCTGGCCGGAGGGCGTCCTACACTACGTTTGCCGAGTCGCGGTCTCCACTCAAGAACACGTTTACCCCAGCGGTTATCGGTTCTTCGCGAGATATGACCGGCCCACTGCCACTTCAGCTTGCTAATTCGTTGAGCTATGTCGATAACTTTGTTTCTCTGACGGTTTTTTCAGTCAGGATTTTTATGTTACTCGCTTAATAATATTTGCATGCTGCCTTCACCTATAATTATAATGGCGTTCTAAACCAAACGCCGGTTTTGCAAAGTAATTTAAATAAATATTGACTGAACTTGCAGCGCCCTTACAGGGTCCATGTGGAGAGTACAGCTACTTTGATGTAACACCTAAGCTGATGTATATTTGAGCATGAATTAATGAATATGAATATGAATACGAATACGAATATGAATATGAATATGAATATGAATATGAATATGAATAAATGAGTTTTAGTTGAAATAAATAAATAAGTATAGATTTAGTATGAGCAACAGATGAATCTTGCAAGCAATAACGTTACCTGATTCGCCAATTGTCGTCGAAAAGTCCCTTTTCCAACTCCGGCAGCAGCAGCGCAATCGATGAGTCCGCGTACAGATTGACCATCCTCTGTCCGGCGCGCAGGGCAGTCTCCCTCACGTACTCGTTCTCGTCAGCCAACGCCTTCAGTATCGGGTTGATGATCTGTCCGATGTACTCGCGGAACTCCTCGGGGAAGCAGCCGGGCATGTAGATGAACATCATTATGTAGCCGTCCTTCACGTGCGGAGCTATGTCAGAACGATCCGCGGTCGCTATTATATCTGGAGATAGATAAAGTACAATTTAGTGCGCGTTGTCTAACTTTTAACTAATTATTTGGGAGAGACGCACCAAAATATACAAAAAGTATTAGTACAACCTCCCATTACAGACAACCTTTGGATGGAGAGGATTTCTGAGCGATAAGATCGCCCATTGTACTTTAAGTTTTTTATAGTTTTGTTAAGTTATCTTATGGTATATAATTAAGTATTTTCATTCATTCATTTATTCATTCAAAAGCGCATGACATTCGTAAAAATAAACTTATACGAAACGCAGCTTTTAACAACACACAGTTTTTTTTTTCAGATTGGTAGATGTCTAGCCATTTTGAGTTAGGCTCATTTCAGCTTGGATTCTGTTAGAGGTTCGGTTAAATGATTCTTCCAACGAATAGTTCGCAACTGATTCATTGATTAGATTTAATTATACATGAAGACTTAATGCGGAAGATAGAATCACGTTCGTATATAGTCTCACGTAGATATTATTCAGCTATAATGACCTAGGAAGTTAGGTAACCTTGACATCACATGCTTAGCCTGAATAACACATTGTACCTTGTACAGATTCTAAAATGTGGTTTTATTGCACGTGTTTTAAATTCAATATAGGTATGCTGAATACAGATTCACGCAAGATATTAGCGCAAAATATCCTGGATATAAAAAAAAATAGCGCAAAATATCGATACAGCGCCGTTTGTATCGAAGCTAGCTGTAGTTAGTTACGATAGTCACGTTTCGTCATAATGTTGTTAGTTTTGTAAATTGATCAGCAGATTTACAATAATAATGATGTTATTTTTGTAAATTGATCAGCAGATTAACAATAATAATGATTTTATTCCAAAAACTATCGTGAACTTGACTATTCATATTGTAAAAACGGGAATTTTCACGTACTGCACTATCGGTGAAGGCACCGACTAAGTTTCGACTCATTCCGAGAGTCTTCATCAGGGTGAGTGGTTGCGACTTTCTCCTTCCGCGTCGCGCCGTGCACTGCAAACTTAGTCGGTGCCTTCACCGATAGTGCAGTACGTGAAAATTCCCGTTTTTACAATATGAATAATAATGATGTTATTTTTGTAAATTGATCAGCAGATTAACAATACTAATGCTGTTAGTATTATAAATTGAGTGAACTATGAATCAAGTGCACATTTTTACTTGAGTGTATGAAATATTAATCTTTGTTGATAAATATATTTGAATTAAAAAGTCTATAGGGGTAGGGGTAATCCGAAGTAATCCATGGTCTACCAATATCACCAATATGAGGACAATGTCTCCTCTATAATTTAAATCTTCAAAACCAGTTTAGCTTTGACTGGTCTAAGGGCCGAATTCATAGTCAAATAGGGGCTCTACTAGGGGACTGTTCAGGCGCTAAGTAAAAATTCAAGTGAGAATATAACCTTTATTCACCGGGTGCATAAAGGTTAAATTCATAGCCATAAGGCAAATGCTGAATGATGGATTTTGGGGGACTGTTCAACCCCCGACTATGAATTCAGGCTTAAGTGTGGTAGAAGCATAGAAAACACCTTGTTTGAGTGAGTTGTTGCAGCGTTTGTTGTCGAGTATGTTCAATAAAGGAACGAGTGAATGAGAGGTATTTTCTTTAATTTACAACTAAAGTGGCAAGACAAGCATATGCCCAAGTTGGTAAGCGGTTACCGTAACTTATTGACGCTTGCAAGAGCAGAGGTATACAGAGGACATAAAATAATGAGCAGTACCGGGCATGATCTTGTGCAGCTTGGTGACGCCGAGTCCGGCGACCACCTCGGAGAGTCCCTGCGCGGCGCCGGAGCGGTCCACGCTGCTGCTCTCCGATGTCAGCTGCGTCATCAGCCACGGCAGCAGCTCCTCGAACGAGCTCTCGCCGAGACCCTTCACCATGGCGCCGAGCGCTCGAGCGCTCACTGAACGCACCTACACATTAGAGAGACATTATTATTAGATATGATCATAGTGTAGTCTTTTACAATGTACTTCCGGGCCTCCTCCTCCACATTACCACACAACAGACTACAGATTGAGCCCCCAAGGCATGACAGATTAGTTCCTTGAAGCTAAATAGATGGCACTGTATGCGAAGTTACGGATTCCTTGTCACCAGGAAGTTTTAGCCTCGAGAGAAGAAGCTAGGGTAAATAGTACCAGCCAGAGGCCCTTACCCACAGCTCCAATAAAAAAAGAAACTGCTGACGACCCAATGAATTGGTGCCAGGGTAAAATATACTACATTATGACCGCCACCCTTTGACGACCTCTGTGACGGCACAGTGGTCGAAGGCCCTCTGAGACGCAGAAGGTTGCGGGGTCTATTCCCGCCGCGAGAAAATGTTTGTATTTACAAATATTCGTCTTGGGATCTGGGTGTTATCTTTGTATAATATGTATGTTTTTCCAAAAAATATATGTATATAATTATAAGTAGTATATCAGTCGTGTAGTTCCCATAACACAAGCTCTGCTTACTTTGGGGCTAGATGATGCTATATGAAAATGTCCAGCATTTTTTTTTATTTATCAAATCTACCAGTACGTGTCATTTTGAAGAATTGTAAAATGACAGTTGCCCCGTATAAAAATGTTATGCTGTGAATTATCCACGTATCACGCAACCGTAGCCGGGCGCATAAACTATAGAGAATACCAGTACCAGAATTGTTAGTGTGAATTTGAAAACTATCGTGAGCTTGACTATTCATATTGTAAAAACGGGAATTTTCACGTAATGCACTATCGGTGAAGGCACCGACTAAGTTTCGACTCATTCCGAGAGTCTTCATCAGGGTGAGTGAACGCGACTTGCTCCGTCCGCGTCACGCCGTGCATTACACCGACAGTGCAGTACGTGAAAACTCCCGTTTTTACAATATGAATAGTGTGAATTAGGTATTGTAGTGGAAATAAAAAGGAAAAATGGTCACATCGGGCACAGGATCCAGCAACGAGCTCTTCAGTCCCGGCATGATGTTCGGCAGGTAGGGCGTGAGGTCCTTCTGGTCGGTGAGGGAGTACATGTTGCCGATGATCTGCGCGGCCATCTTGCGGGTCTCCGTGCTGCGGTCGAGGAACGCGCGCTGCACCACCGGCATTATCAGCGCGAGGGACGGCGCGTCGATGAAGTGCACGAACTTCGTGTCCAGCAGTGTTTGGAGGCAGACAGAGGTCTTGTTGGACGGATCCTGCAGCGCCTCCAGTAGTACGGGAACGATCGCTGTCAAATAACACCATTTATTATGTTCGCCCTCAGATATCAGATAAAACCATCTGTAAGCATGAACGCATGATTTTTTTAAGATGTGATATCAATTTTAACAGGGGATTAAATGCTCATAGTAATGTCTTGAGCCCTAAGGTCAATTGACTAGGTAGGTATTTTTTAATATCATTTTTGTCTTCAGTTGGACATGACAGCAATAAATATGAATATGAATGAATAAATGCAAACGGGATATGCGAAAAGTGAGGGCATTTGATTCAAAGTCAGTTTTTATTCATTGAAATCACAAAGATCACATAGAAACGTCAGCTTAAAAACTACTTGAATTTCCAATGTTAAAGTAAATTTACGCCGATTCCTCGCGCGCGACCAAAACCTAGAAGAATCAAGCGATTAACTCTGCTTTGATGACCTTTCATTCAGCTTTAGCGTGGTGCCAATCGAACAAGGTGAACTCATTTATTTAAAAAAGAATACTCGTCAAAGAATTAAATTAAGTCAACCTAAGTTTTTAAGACAACACACGATACGCTTTAAAATAATAATGCTTAACCTAATGTTAAATACTATATCGTCATTTAGCTCTCTGTACTTGTCAAATTGGAAATCAGGCCATGCAGAGCCATGCGGCTCCTGACACCTGCAGCATTTCCCAATGAGACAGTAACTGACCTTGAATCTCGGGGTTCCGAATAACGGAACCGATGACACTGAGCGCTTCAGCCGCCGCCTCTTGCACTTTCAGATGCGAGTCGCTCAGCGTGTCTATGAGCCGAGGCACGATCGAGGGTAGGCAGGAGGACAGCTGCTTCGGTGCACAGAACGCCATGGAGCCCAGCAGCTCGATCGAACCTGCCGGTACCAACATGCTCATACACATATACACCACTAAATAAATCCTACTAATATTATAAACGTGAAAGTTTGTGAGGATGTTTGTTCCTCTTTCACGGAAAAACTACTGAACGGATTTTGATGAAGCTACTGAAATATAGCATATACATCAGAATAACACATAGGCTACTTTTTATCCTACCACGCGGGCGAAGCCGTGGGCAGAAGCTAGTAGTTTAATAAAAAAGCAGAAGAGTTTTTTATTTGAACGCGCTAACGTATTGAACGAGCAGTAATAAAAAAAACATATGATAGCCCATTTCATGAGGAAGGTTATGACTATTTAACATCACGCTACGATCCTTAGGTGTTGAGCAAAAGAAGTAATAGCGCGGCAGGGCTAATATTTAGAGTGGACTTTTAGGGTGGGCATAGGCTGCATATTATCCCAAGGGCTTTACGTGGAGACCAATTTTGCAACATAAATCGACTAAAAACGGTCAAGGGAATTCTTACGAACGTTGCCTTGAAGGTAACAGCTACTTTTCATCAGTGGCTTTGATCCGGGTACCGCGAGTAGTTCTGCATAATGTTGCGAGGAGCTACTGACCGGCTTTAGTGCGCCAGTTGTCGTCCGCCAGCGCGTTGAGCAGCGCCGGCAGCACCAGCTTCACTCCGTGCGCGCTGAGCTTGCTCATGATCAGCTTGGCGGTGTCGTCGGCAGCGGTCCTCACGTACTACATAATGTTGCGAGGAGCTACTGACCGGCTTTAGTGCGCCAGTTGTCGTCCGCCAGCGCGTTGAGCAGCGCCGGCAGCACCAGCTTCACTCCGTGCGCGCTGAGCTTGCTCATGATCAGCTTGGCGGTGTCGTCGGCAGCGGTCCTCACGTACTACATAATGTTGCGAGGAGCTACTGACCGGCTTTAGTGCGCCAGTTGTCATCCGCCAGCGCGTTGAGCAGCGCCGGCAGCACCAGCTTCACTCCGTGCGCGCTGAGCTTGCTCATGATCAGCTTGGCGGTGTCGTCGGCAGCGGTCCTCACGTACTACATAATGTTGCGAGGAGCTACTGACCGGCTTTAGTGCGCCAGTTGTCACCCGCCAGCGCGTTGAGCAGCGCCGGCAGCACCAGCTTCACTCCGTGCGCGCTGAGCTTGCTCATGATCAGCTTGGCGGTGTCGTCGGCAGCGGTCCTCACGTACTACATAATGTTGCGAGGAGCTACTGACCGGCTTTAGTGCGCCAGTTGTCATCCGCCAGCGCGTTGAGCAGCGCCGGCAGCACCAGCTTCACTCCGTGCGCGCTGAGCTTGCTCATGATCAGCTTGGCGGTGTCGTCGGCAGCGTTCCTCACGTACTACATAATGTTGCGAGGAGCTACTGACCGGCTTTAGTGCGCCAGTTGTCATCCGCCAGCGCGTTGAGCAGCGCCGGCAGCACCAGCTTCACTCCGTGCGCGCTGAGCTTGCTCATGATCAGCTTGGCGGTGTCGTCGGCAGCGGTCCTCACGTACTGCGAGGTGTCTCCGAAGCACAGCAGCAGGTGCGGCAGCACGTGCACTATGTACGGCTCGAACAGCCGCCCGAGCTTGTGGCACAGCATCTCGAAACCGAATAGAGCCCCTGGAACATAACACATTCCCCGACTCGGTACATACTTAACGAATTCATCAAAATACTATATTAGATAGATAGTTTTCTATTCAACACATACGATACAGCACAGACAAATACAAATGAAAAGAAAGACAAACAATGAAAATAAAACCTCGGTCTGCCGCCGTACCCTAATACAAAGTTCATTTGAGAGACTTAACTTTATTTACTGTAGATATTAATAACTAGTTTGTTTACGCAAAACCTCGGCCTGCCTACCTATCTGTTGCTATACCCTTATGCAGGGTTCATGTGAGATACCTACCTATAAACACCATCTATGTACCTACCATGTGAAAGCAATAAATGTATTGAGTATTGAGTATTATAAAAAACAGTAAATTACAGAAGAGTACAATATGTTGCTAACCAGTGCTAACGAGGGCGTCTATGCTGCAATGGTAGGTATGAGTCGAAAAGGTCCTATCTCAGCTTATTGCTGTTATATTGTAAACCACAAGAAAAATGTAAGGGCAATAAAAAATGGACATTGTTACCTTCACGATATTTATAGTTCTTTTTCTCCTGCACAGCTTCAGTCAGTTTCCCCATCACATCGAGCTGTTTCAACGATAATATTCCAAGTCCTTTGATGATACCGGCAATACCGTAAGCGGCACCCTACAAAGAAACGCGCAATGTATTATAAACTCTATTCCCGTATATTGGGAGTTGGAATTGGAATAGAGAAGTTAATGGTACAATGTAGAATGAACTCTATCCCAGTTACGTTGATTGGAAGCATTATCTTTTTTTTAAAGTGTAAGTTGGCTTTTGAGTAGAGTGGTAAATGGAACAATTTAGAATGAACTCTATTCCAGTTACGTTGATTGGTATAGTGTTACCTTTTTTTAGATAGTGTAAGTTGGCTTTTGAATAGAGTGCTAAATGGAACAATATAGAATGAACTCTATTCCAGTAACGTTGATTGGTAGTGTTACCTTTTTTTAGATAGTGTAAGTTGGCTTTTGAATAGAGTGGTAAATGGAACAATATAGAATGAACTCTATTCCAGTAACGTTGATTGGTAGTGTTACCTTTTTTTAGATAGTGTAAGTTGGCTTTTGAATAGAGTGGTAAATGAAACAATTTAGAATGAACTCTATTCCAGTTACGTTGATTGGTAGTGTTACCTTTTTTTAGATACAGTAAGTTGGCTTTTGAATAGAGTGCTAAATGGAACAATATAGAATGAACTCTATTCCAGTAACGTTGATTGGTAGTGTTACCTTTTTTTAGATACAGTAAGTTGGCTTTTGAATAGAGTGCTAAATGGAACAATATAGAATGAACTCTATTCCAGTAACGTTGATTGGTAGTGTTACCTTTTTTTAGATAGTGTAAGTTGGCTTTTGAATAGAGTGCTAAATGGAACAATTTAGAATGAACTCTATTCCAGTAACGTTGATTGGTAGTGTTACCTTTTATTAGATAGTGTAAGTTGGCTTTTGAATAGAGTGGTAAATGGAACAATATAGAATGAACTCTATTCCAGTAACGTTGATTGGTAGTGTTACCTTTTTTTAGATAGTGTAAGTTGGCTTTTGAATAGAGTGGTAAATGAAACAATTTAGAATGAACTCTATTCCAGTAACGTGGATTGGTAGTGTTACCTTTTTTTAGATAGTGTAAGTTGGCTTTTGAATAGAGTGCTAAATGGAACAATATAGAATGAACTCTATTCCAGTAACGATGATTGGTAGTGTTACCTTTTTTTAGATAGTGTAAGTTGGCTTCTGAATAGTGGTAAATGGAACAATGTAGAATGAACTCTATTCCTGTTACGTTGATTGGTGGAGTGTTACTTTTTTTGATCAGACTTTGTTACCTTTCGTTCTCCGTATTTCTCAGCGGTGAGGAGTTGCTTCATGAGTTTGTTGACGATGTTTGGTATTTCTCCTTCGAGGGCCGGTGACGTCACCAAGTGCGGTAGGCAGTTGCTCACTGCTTCTTGGACCTATTGTAAAGTTGAGATGTGCCATTTTTTTTATTAAAAATGTACCAAACGCAAACGCGATTGGTTACACCTTGCCTACTGGTAACCTATGCTGGAGTAGAAAAAGCGATTTGTACGCATGTATTATAGTACATTGTCGTTTCCGTTTGAATGGAATAGATAATCTCTGACTGAAAGTGTGTGGAGATGATGCTGTGTGAAAAAGGTGCAGCATTATTTATTTTATTATTTTATTGTAGTAAAGATGTACGTAACATAGGTACACCTACATCATATCCTACTAATATTATAAACGCGAAAGTTTGTGAGGATGGATGTTTGTTACTCTTTCACGCAAAAACTACTGAACTGATTTTGATGTAACTTTACAGTATTATAGCTTATACATCAGAATAACACATAGGCTACTTTTTATCCGGGTACCACGCGGGCGAAGCCGTGGGCAGAAGCTAGTAATCTGTAAAACTAGGCGAGTTCATTTACCTGCTGGCTGGGAGTGGCCAGCGCTGCCACCAGTCGCAAGGTGATGGGCTTGATCCTCGCGTCCTGCGGCTGCAGGTGCCGCGCCAATCCGCCCACCAGCAGCACCACGCTCTGCCGCACAGAGTCGTAGTTCCGGGTCTTAGGCGCCTTGTCCAGGAACTCCTCGAATATCGGCAGTTGGATGCCGATCGTTTCCTGCACAGAGAACAGAGTAAACAGTTGTATGAGAACGAATGTGAAACTGCGGACTGATTGTCATACAGTTTTTTTCTTAGATAGTTTTAACGTTACACATCAATAGGGGGAGCTGCAATACGTGATAGGAAACTTGTAAAATTTCATTGCATTGAAATGATCCGGAACGACCGCACTGGTACGGTTGGCGGTGGTGTTGCCATATATCTTCGTGCGCATATTCCTTCCTCTATAATAAGTATGTCAGCACAACCGCCGCCATCCAGTGCGGGTGAACATCTATTCGTAGAAATTAGTCTTTCTCACACTAAAGTTCTGCTAGGAGTGTATTATTGCCCTTCCTCTAACATCAATTTTTTCCTTTCTTTTGAAACACTCCTAGAAAGTCTAGTTGCTTGTTATGATCATACCATCCTAATGGGTGATTTCAATACGTGCTTGCTCAAGCAAGATTCTCGCTCAGCTTCGCTTGAATCTCTTGTAAGAGCTTGCAACCTATCTATTCTTCCACTGACTGCCACTCATTTCTACCCAAATTCGATTCCATCTCTTCTAGACCTAATTCTTGTAACTTCTCCGTCCCTTGTAGCTAAGCACGGACAATGTTCAGCGCCAGCCTTTTCTTACCATGATCTTCTTTATCTTTCCTATAAAATACGCCCTCCTAAAGCCAAGCCCAAAATAATTCTGCAGCGGAATTTTGGTGGCATGAATCTGGAGGAGTTGAAAAACGATGCAGATACTATGGATTGGTCTCCTATTGCTAACGAGGCTACAGTTGATGGCAAAGTAGAAATTTTCACCACTCTTGTCACGAAATTGTACGACAAGCACGCACCTCTTAGGGTGATTAAGCTAAATCATCTACCAGCTCCTTGGATAACACCCGAACTGAGAGCCGCCATGCGTAAGAAAGTTGAAGCAAAGGCGAAGCTGAAGTATAGGTACTCTGACTACAATAAAGAAAAGTACATTGATCGTAGAAATCGCTGCAATAGAGCGTGTCGGGACGCACAACGCCGTTACATCCATAACTCTGTTGAAGATTCCGATCCTGCTAAGGTTTGGAAATTTCTTCGGTCACTAGGAATTGGAAAATCACGTCAGCAAGATAAAATTCCTCAAAACATTGATCTAAATTCTTTAAATCAGCACTTTACCTCTTCTACCAATATTGATGTGCACACAAAATCTCAAACTTTGCAAAATCTCTCCTCTACTCCAATTCCTGACTATTCGTCCTTCAATTTTAGTCAATTTACTGATTGTGATGTTAAGAAGAGCATTGCATCTATTTCATCTAATGCTATCGGTAGTGATTGTATAAGTCGAAATATGATAGTACCTATCCTGGACCAAATATTACCAATAATACGCCATATCCTTAATTCCTCTATATCCATTGGAGTATTCCCTACTTTCTGGAAAGAAGCACAGATAACTCCTCTTCCTAAAAGTCTAATCCAGCTTCATTCTCTGAATTCCGTCAAATATCCATTCTCCCATTCCTATCTAAAGTCCTTGAACGCCTTGTCCATCAGCAACTCAGCATCTTCCTTTCCAAAAACAATCTCCTGAATCCTTTCCAGTCCGGTTTCCGTCCTGGCCATAGTACTGTGTCAGCGTTAGTTAAGATTACTGATGACATTCGTGATGGCATGGACAACGGACGAGTTACCGTGTTGTCGCTTTTGGACTTCAGCAATGCTTTTAACAGCGTTGATTTTGATATCCTACTAAGTGTCTTAAGCTCACTTAACATATCTCCAACAGTGATTGATTGGTTCTCTAGTTACCTGCATGGGCGCAGGCAGCGTATACGTATTGATGATACGTACTCATCATGGTGCAATATTTCTGCTGGCGTACCTCAGGGCGGCGTTTTATCACCTCTTCTTTTCGCAATTTTCATAAATTCAGTTTCCCAAAATTTAACTTCATCCTACCACCTCTATGCAGACGATCTTCAAATTTACGAACAAGCTAGAGTAGAGGAGCTGCCTGAAGCTATTAATATTATAAATCGAGATCTCAGTCGAATTCTGGAGTGGAGCAAAGCATTTGGACTTCGGGTTAATCCTCTCAAAACCCAAGTCATCGTGGTTGGGGGCTCGCGGATGTTATCCAAGATAGATTGGTCTTGTCTCCCACAGGTGCTTTTTGATGGCGTTCACATTCAACAGAGTGAGACGGTAAAAAATCTAGGTGTTCTCATTGACAGACAGATGTCATGGGGACCTCAGCTAATTGAAGTCAGCCGAAGAATTTTTGCTTCTGCAGGTTCCCTTAGAAGACTTCGCAACTTCCTTCCGACTGCCACTATAATTTCGCTTGCACAGTCTCTCCTTCTTCCAATACTGGATTATGCTGATGCTTCCTACTTAGACCTTACAGAACAGCAGCTGGATAAACTTGAGCGCCTGCAAAACTTCGGTATACGTTTCATATTTGGCTTACGCAAGTATGATCACGTTTCTGAGTTTCGCAGTAAGCTCAAGTGGTTACCCATACGCCTTCGCCGGAATACTCATATCCTAAATCTGTTATATAACATTCTTTTCAATCCTTCCACACCTTCCTATCTCAAAGAACGTTTCCAATATATTCATCTCTCCCATGCTCGATCCCTGCGCTCTTCTGAAACTCTTCAACTTCTGACACCTGTACACACCTCCTCCTACTATGATAACTCCTTTACAGTGCAGGCTGTCCGTTTGTGGAATGAACTACCTGTTACCATCAGACGTGCTAAATCATTACCTATTTTTAAATCTTTGGTCAAGGAACACTACTTGTCCTCGAGTCACTAACTGTTGCCTGTTTCTGGTTTATCTATGTTTTGGATCTTACAAAAGTTATGACGTATATAATATGTAAATATGTAGGTATATTGTATATAATAAATTATGTGTATTATAATATATTCATATGTGGTAAGTACACCAATTAAACCCCTTTTAAACTTTCTTACAGTCCGTTCCATCCAAAGGTTGTCTGGTAGAGATCGCTATTTAGCGATAAGACCGCCCATTGTACAACATTGTTAAAGTTAATAGTACTTAACTAAGCTGATATGTTATTTGGTGTACAATAAAGTATTTTCTATCTTCTATCTATCTATCTATGATCGTGGTACGAAGTTTTGTTGACTGTTTAGAGAGGTCTTCCCTCATTAGAACCGTTCGGGACGGAAATTGGATCAGTTCTCGTCTGAGTCGCGTGGTCGCGGACGGTGTTCATGAGGAAGGCCCTCTGAACATTCAACGATACGTCAGCAGGAGAATAGTAAAGTTCACAGGAGGAGGTATAGTCGTAATATTATCGTAAAATAGTAGTAGTTACCTTTCCGTGTATCTCGACGAGGGCCATAGCCGCGTTGAGCATCTCCGCGCGCACGGCCTCGGCGCGGTCGGGCAGGCCGCGCTGCACGAAGAACGTGACGGCCTGCGAGACCGCCGCCGCGGACAACTGCGGCGCCAGAGCGCGCAGCGCGAGACCCACGCCGCGCCGTCCGCCCCACTCGTCCACCTCCGCCGACAGCGTGTGACCGAGCGTGTCCACTCGGGCCGCGATCAGCTGGGGGCAGGGACCACTCGGTCAGTCAGGGGACACTCTGGCATCGATTGCAGATTTCTGCTCCACTTAGGTTCATATCTTTTGGGCTTTTTTGACCCCTTTAGTCGTGTCAGGCGACAGTTATTATTGTGGGGCTTTTATTTCGCGGTTTAATCGGCTTATTGTGGGCTTTAGATTTACATACAAATAACCAAAATTCTAAAGAATATTGCAGGAATATCATGGACAACAAAAACGAGAAATAGAGAGGAATGGAAGAGGTTGGAGGAGGCCTTTGCCAAAAAAGGGCAAACAGATAATGTCGATGTAATTTAAAATATTAAATATTGTATTAAGTATAATTTATCTGAAATAAAGTGCTCATATTATTATTCCTCTTTATTTATTTTTAGTCTCAGGCTTATACCTGGAGCCTTTATAAGCATTAGTGGAGCCGAAGCTAACACTAAGAGGCCTTTTTGTACAATACAATATATAAAAAACGGTTTTTCGTGGATGGTGAATGATGAAACTATTGAATATATTGGGTGATAATCTGGACTATTGCAGGAGTAAATGCTTAAGGAATGGTTGCTGGGCTATGTAGGATAAAACGGCACCTGCCAATTCTGACTCAAATTCAAATCAAATCATAGGCAGGTGATGACTTGCCGTCCACTAAATGGGCCCCATAAGTGCCGCCAACGATAGGCAGCGTAGAGGCAACGTTGGTGTGGACGGGTAAAGGGTGTCGAGAGGTGTGCTGCAGTTTCATATTATTATTATTATAACCAAAATTCTATAGAGTACATAGAGAATCCAAAAGGTGTCTTGATGAGATCGCGCCTGAACAATGAAACCACCTATTATGTACTTTTCATATCAATATGTTGTTATTTCATAGGGAGCGCCAAAAAGCATTTACATACATTAATACAATTGTTTACAGGTATTTTAAAGCCAGTCGAGTCGGTGACCTAATGTCCGTAAAATTTTCGTTAACCTCAAAAGTTGAGGTATGTTCGTGCGCGTGTGCGCTGATCGGGACGGCACAGGCTCACCGGCAGACGTTGCTCGAAGATGTCCTGCAGATGGTGCAGCACGGTCTCCGCGGCGTCGGGTCCGTTCCGCTGCACGATGTGCGCGAGCGCGAGTGCCGCAGCGCGCTGCAGCTCCTCCGCGGGGTGCTGCAGCTCGTGCAGCAGCGCCTCCACCAGCGCCGCGGACTGGCTGCTCTGCTGTGCCAAAGGAAGCCCCTCCCACAGCTGCTCCGCTAGCTTCCTGTACGAACACGGGTAAAAAGGATTTCTTTGAATAAGAAAGACTGATTTCTCGAAATATTTGGTCATTACAAAAATATATTTTCTTAGATTAATGCAATATTTTTAAAACAAAAATACTGCTTATCTTTTTTGAAGACAATATTTTTCTCAATTTTGTTCTTACTTGAAAATAAATATGTTTATTTCAAGACTTATTTTATGTCGTATCAAATAAATATCAAATAAATGTGTTAAATAAAACAATGTTTCTTGAATTAAATTTATTTATCTCGTAACAAATAAAATAAAATGAGATTATTTTTTACTATTACGAAGAAATTATTATCTAGCGTCTATAGGGAGAGAATCATTTTCTTGGAGGTAATAAAAATGTCTAAATGGAAAGCAATTTGTCTTTCTATAAGAAATCAGTTTTTACTGTGAACGTGCGTTGTTTTTTTATAGCTCTTTTCCTATGAAATTGCCGTTTTATCGAATTGGCTACTTTGAACTGAAATATACTTGTTATAGTCGTAATAATATCCTAAAATGTGAAACTTACTTATTTTCTTCAGAGATATCGAAAGTAGCGATCAGCAACCGCTTGGTCAGCGTGAGCGCGTACTCCGCGTCCTCGAACAGCGGCGGCAGTTGTGCGCAGATGCACAGCAGAGCTCGGAGCGCCGCGTCACGGACCACCTGGCGGAATCAACGATGCTTTTCTCAAATCCTCATTTTATTTTATCAATCATACCAAACATGATACATATTACGGCAATCAACAATATTCGGAAACGAGAAATGCGTGCGGACCCTTCGTGCTGTACTTACTTCCAAGGGGTTCTGCAGGCCGGCCAGCAGGCACGAGACGTCGTCCTGCGAGACGGCGCCTCGCGCGGCCATCTCCGCCGTGTCGAGCAGCGCGGCCGTGCACGCCGTCTGCGTGCGACCCTTCGTGCTGTACTTACTTCCAAGGGGTTCTGCAGGCCGGCCAGCAGGCACGAGACGTCGTCCTGCGAGACGGCGCCTCGCGCGGCCATCTCCGCCGTGTCGAGCAGCGCGGCCGTGCACGCCGTCTGCGTGCGACCCTTCGTGCTGTACTTACTTCCAAGGGGTTCTGCAGGCCGGCCAGCAGGCACGAGACGTCGTCCTGCGAGACGGCGCCTCGCGCGGCCATCTCCGCCGTGTCGAGCAGCGCGGCCGTGCACGCCGTCTGCGTGCGACCCTTCGTGCTGTACTTACTTCCAAGGGGTTCTGCAGGCCGGCCAGCAGGCACGAGACGTCGTCCTGCGAGACGGCGCCTCGCGCGGCCATCTCCGCCGTGTCGAGCAGCGCGGCCGTGCACGCCGTCTGCGTGCGACCCTTCGTGCTGTACTTACTTCCAAGGGGTTCTGCAGGCCGGCCAGCAGGCACGAGACGTCGTCCTGCGAGACGGCGCCTCGCGCGGCCATCTCCGCCGTGTCGAGCAGCGCGGCCGTGCACGCCGTCTGCGTGCGACCCTTCGTGCTGTACTTACTTCCAAGGGGTTCTGCAGGCCGGCCAGCAGGCACGAGACGTCGTCCTGCGAGACGGCGCCTCGCGCGGCCATCTCCGCCGTGTCGAGCAGCGCGGCCGTGCACGCCGTCTGCGTGCGACCCTTCGTGCTGTACTTACTTCCAAGGGGTTCTGCAGGCCGGCCAGCAGGCACGAGACGTCGTCCTGCGAGACGGCGCCTCGCGCGGCCATCTCCGCCGTGTCGAGCAGCGCGGCCGTGCACGCCGTTTGCGTGCGACCCTTTGTGCTGCCTGCAACCACACCCGAAATTTTTGCCCTCTCCGAGATGTTATATCAACTCGAAGAGGGCATTAAACCAAGAACACTAGAGCACAAGTGCTTATATTTGTATTTTTCCAAACAGGCAACTAAAAATTGTGTGTAATTTTGAATCTGTTTTTAGTCACTGATAAACAATGTATGTACTCGTATTTCTGTTGCATTGCCACTTTCTTGATACATGTAAACTTTGGGTTCTTAATCAGGGATATACAATTGTGTTGTGTACTCACTGATAAGGTCGATGAGCAGCCGGAAGATGTCCTCTATCGGGCAGAGTTCGGGTCGCATCAGGGATGCATCCTCGCCCTCCTCGATCTGAAGCCGCGCGTGGTGTCCGATCACTGCCAGCCCACTCACCATCGTCGCCTCGTCTATTAGGCCCGGGGTCAACCCTGAAAGCATACTCAAATGCTTAGATTCTCTCTATCTGCATACCTAGCATGAGCAATCAAGACAACCGTTTTATCAACTGAAAAGAACAACAAAAAATTACTTAGTGTCCATCTTCTTGCCACATCCTGTAAATATGCTGCAAAAACTTGCGGCCTCTGCAACAAAATACTCGACCTGTCTAAGAAAGGTTACCTTTCTTGAGCAGCGGGAAGACGTAGCAGAGTCCGGGCGCGGTGAAATAGTTCCCCCTGGGGGCATCTTCCCCCGGCGCGGCGCGGGCGCCCGCCGTGGCCGCGTGCAGCAGCCCGATGGTGCGCGCCGTCGCCACCTCGATGGGCTCCTCCTCCCAGTACGGGTCCAGGTCGCACTGCGGATCGTGCAGTCTGACAACAAACGCATTTATGTTACACGCATAACATGGACTCTGATTCACTGGAGCAAGGCGGGCAGCAGACAGCGCGCGTTGTCGAGGTGCGTGGCGGCGAGGCGCGGCGCCGCCAGCAAGGCGGGCACCACGCGCTCACCTGATAGATACTCGTCCTACAGTCTCGGCCAGCAGGCCGTGTCTGCCGGGCAGCAGACAGCGCGCGTTGTCGAGGTGCGTGGCGGCGAGGCGCGGCGCCGCCAGCAAGGCGGGCACCACGCGCTCACCTGATAGATACTCGTCCTACAGTCTCGGCCAGCAGGCCGTGTCTGCCGGGCAGCAGACAGCGCGCGTTGTCGAGGTGCGTGGCGGCGAGGCGCGGCGCCGCCATGGGGGAGCGCAGCGCCGCCAGCAAGGCGGGCACCACGCGCTCACCTGATAGATACTCGTCCTACAGTCTCGGCCAGCAGGCCGTGTCTGCCGGGCAGCAGACAGCGCGCGTTGTCGAGGTGCGTGGCGGCGAGGCGCGGCGCCGCCATGGGGGAGCGCAGCGCCGCCAGCAAGGCGGGCACCACGCGCTCACCTGATAGATACTCGTCCTACAGTCTCGGCCAGCAGGCCGTGTCTGCCGGGCAGCAGACAGCGCGCGTTGTCGAGGTGCGTGGCGGCGAGGCGCGGCGCCGCCATGGGGGAGCGCAGCGCCGCCAGCAAGGCGGGCACCACGCGCTCACCTGATAGATACTCGTCCTACAGTCTCGGCCAGCAGGCCGTGTCTGCCGGGCAGCAGACAGCGCGCGTTGTCGAGGTGCGTGGCGGCGAGGCGCGGCGCCGCCATGGGGGAGCGCAGCGCCGCCAGCAAGGCGGGCACCACGCGCTCACCTGATAGATACTCGTCCTACAGTCTCGGCCAGCAGGCCGTGTCTGCCGGGCAGCAGACAGCGCGCGTTGTCGAGGTGCGTGGCGGCGAGGCGCGGCGCCGCCAGCAAGGCGGGCACCACGCGCTCACCTGATAGATACTCGTCCTACAGTCTCGGCCAGCAGGCCGTGTCTGCCGGGCAGCAGACAGCGCGCGTTGTCGAGGTGCGTGGCGGCGAGGCGCGGCGCCGCCATGGGGGAGCGCAGCGCCGCCAGCAAGGCGGGCACCACGCGCTCACCTGATAGATACTCGTCCTACAGTCTCGGCCAGCAGGCCGTGTCTGCCGGGCAGCAGACAGCGCGCGTTGTCGAGGTGCGTGGCGGCGAGGCGCGGCGCCGCCATGGGGGAGCGCAGCGCCGCCAGCAAGGCGGGCACCACGCGCTCACCTGATAGATACTCGTCCTACAGTCTCGGCCAGCAGGCCGTGTCTGCCGGGCAGCAGACAGCGCGCGTTGTCGAGGTGCGTGGCGGCGAGGCGCGGCGCCGCCAGCAAGGCGGGCACCACGCGCTCACCTGATAGATACTCGTCCTACAGTCTCGGCCAGCAGGCCGTGTCTGCCGGGCAGCAGACAGCGCGCGTTGTCGAGGTGCGTGGCGGCGAGGCGCGGCGCCGCCATGGGGGAGCGCAGCGCCGCCAGCAAGGCGGGCACCACGCGCTCACCTGATAGATACTCGTCCTACAGTCTCGGCCAGCAGGCCGTGTCTGCCGGGCAGCAGACAGCGCGCGTTGTCGAGGTGCGTGGCGGCGAGGCGCGGCGCCGCCATGGGGGAGCGCAGCGCCGCCAGCAAGGCGGGCACCACGCGCTCACCTGATAGATACTCGTCCTACAGTCTCGGCCAGCAGGCCGTGTCTGCCGGGCAGCAGACAGCGCGCGTTGTCGAGGTGCGTGGCGGCGAGGCGCGGCGCCGCCATGGGGGAGCGCAGCGCCGCCAGCAAGGCGGGCACCACGCGCTCACCTGATAGATACTCGTCCTACAGTCTCGGCCAGCAGGCCGTGTCTGCCGGGCAGCAGACAGCGCGCGTTGTCGAGGTGCGTGGCGGCGAGGCGCGGCGCCGCCAGCAAGGCGGGCACCACGCGCTCACCTGATAGATACTCGTCCTACAGTCTCGGCCAGCAGGCCGTGTCTGCCGGGCAGCAGACAGCGCGCGTTGTCGAGGTGCGTGGCGGCGAGGCGCGGCGCCGCCATGGGGGAGCGCAGCGCCGCCAGCAAGGCGGGCACCACGCGCTCACCTGATAGATACTCGTCCTACAGTCTCGGCCAGCAGGCCGTGTCTGCCGGGCAGCAGACAGCGCGCGTTGTCGAGGTGCGTGGCGGCGAGGCGCAGCGCCGCCAGCAAGGCGGGCACCACGCGCTCACCTGATAGATACTCGTCCTACAGTCTCGGCCACCAGGCCGTGTCTGCCGGGCAGCAGACAGCGCGCGTTGTCGAGGTGCGTGGCGGCGAGGCGCGGCGCCGCCATGGGGGAGCGCAGCGCCGCCAGCAAGGCGGGCACCACGCGCTCACCTGATAGATACTCGTCCTACAGTCTCGGCCAGCAGGCCGTGTCTGCCGGGCAGCAGACAGCGCGCGTTGTCGAGGTGCGTGGCGGCGAGGCGCGGCGCCGCCATGGGGGAGCGCAGCGCCGCCAGCAAGGCGGGCACCACGCGCTCACCTGATAGATACTCGTCCTACAGTCTCGGCCAGCAGGCCGTGTCTGCCGGGCAGCAGACAGCGCGCGTTGTCGAGGTGCGTGGCGGCGAGGCGCGGCGCCGCCATGGGGGAGCGCAGCGCCGCCAGCAAGGCGGGCACCACGCGCTCACCTGATAGATACTCGTCCTACAGTCTCGGCCAGCAGGCCGTGTCTGCCGGGCAGCAGACAGCGCGCGTTGTCGAGGTGCGTGGCGGCGAGGCGCGGCGCCGCCATGGGGGAGCGCAGCGCCGCCAGCAAGGCGGGCACCACGCGCTCACCTGATAGATACTCGTCCTACAGTCTCGGCCAGCAGGCCGTGTCTGCCGGGCAGCAGACAGCGCGCGTTGTCGAGGTGCGTGGCGGCGAGGCGCGGCGCCGCCATGGGGGAGCGCAGCGCCGCCAGCAAGGCGGGCACCACGCGCTCACCTGATAGATACTCGTCCTACAGTCTCGGCCAGCAGGCCGTGTCTGCCGGGCAGCAGACAGCGCGCGTTGTCGAGGTGCGTGGCGGCGAGGCGCGGCGCCGCCATGGGGGAGCGCAGCGCCGCCAGCAAGGCGGGCACCACGCGCTCACCTGATAGATACTCGTCCTACAGTCTCGGCCAGCAGGCCGTGTCTGCCGGGCAGCAGACAGCGCGCGTTGTCGAGGTGCGTGGCGGCGAGGCGCGGCGCCGCCATGGGGGAGCGCAGCGCCGCCAGCAAGGCGGGCACCACGCGCTCACCTGATAGATACTCGTCCTACAGTCTCGGCCAGCAGGCCGTGTCTGCCGGGCAGCAGACAGCGCGCGTTGTCGAGGTGCGTGGCGGCGAGGCGCGGCGCCGCCATGGGGGAGCGCAGCGCCGCCAGCAAGGCGGGCACCACGCGCTCACCTGATAGATACTCGTCCTACAGTCTCGGCCAGCAGGCCGTGTCTGCCGGGCAGCAGACAGCGCGCGTTGTCGAGGTGCGTGGCGGCGAGGCGCGGCGCCGCCATGGGGGAGCGCAGCGCCGCCAGCAAGGCGGGCACCACGCGCTCACCTGATAGATACTCGTCCTACAGTCTCGGCCAGCAGGCCGTGTCTGCCGGGCAGCAGACAGCGCGCGTTGTCGAGGTGCGTGGCGGCGAGGCGCGGCGCCGCCATGGGGGAGCGCAGCGCCGCCAGCAAGGCGGGCACCACGCGCTCACCTGATAGATACTCGTCCTACAGTCTCGGCCAGCAGGCCGTGTCTGCCGGGCAGCAGACAGCGCGCGTTGTCGAGGTGCGTGGCGGCGAGGCGCGGCGCCGCCATGGGGGAGCGCAGCGCCGCCAGCAAGGCGGGCACCACGCGCTCACCTGATAGATACTCGTCCTACAGTCTCGGCCAGCAGGCCGTGTCTGCCGGGCAGCAGACAGCGCGCGTTGTCGAGGTGCGTGGCGGCGAGGCGCGGCGCCGCCATGGGGGAGCGCAGCGCCGCCAGCAAGGCGGGCACCACGCGCTCACCTGATAGATACTCGTCCTACAGTCTCGGCCAGCAGGCCGTGTCTGCCGGGCAGCAGACAGCGCGCGTTGTCGAGGTGCGTGGCGGCGAGGCGCGGCGCCGCCATGGGGGAGCGCAGCGCCGCCAGCAAGGCGGGCACCACGCGCTCACCTGATAGATACTCGTCCTACAGTCTCGGCCAGCAGGCCGTGTCTGCCGGGCAGCAGACAGCGCGCGTTGTCGAGGTGCGTGGCGGCGAGGCGCGGCGCCGCCATGGGGGAGCGCAGCGCCGCCAGCAAGGCGGGCACCACGCGCTCACCTGATAGATACTCGTCCTACAGTCTCGGCCAGCAGGCCGTGTCTGCCGGGCAGCAGACAGCGCGCGTTGTCGAGGTGCGTGGCGGCGAGGCGCGGCGCCGCCATGGGGGAGCGCAGCGCCGCCAGCAAGGCGGGCACCACGCGCTCACCTGATAGATACTCGTCCTACAGTCTCGGCCAGCAGGCCGTGTCTGCCGGGCAGCAGACAGCGCGCGTTGTCGAGGTGCGTGGCGGCGAGGCGCGGCGCCGCCAGCAAGGCGGGCACCACGCGCTCACCTGATAGATACTCGTCCTACAGTCTCGGCCAGCAGGCCGTGTCTGCCGGGCAGCAGACAGCGCGCGTTGTCGAGGTGCGTGGCGGCGAGGCGCGGCGCCGCCATGGGGGAGCGCAGCGCCGCCAGCAAGGCGGGCACCACGCGCTCACCTGATAGATACTCGTCCTACAGTCTCGGCCAGCAGGCCGTGTCTGCCGGGCAGCAGACAGCGCGCGTTGTCGAGGTGCGTGGCGGCGAGGCGCGGCGCCGCCATGGGGGAGCGCAGCGCCGCCAGCAAGGCGGGCACCACGCGCTCACCTGATAGATACTCGTCCTACAGTCTCGGCCAGCAGGCCGTGTCTGCCGGGCAGCAGACAGCGCGCGTTGTCGAGGTGCGTGGCGGCGAGGCGCGGCGCCGCCATGGGGGAGCGCAGCGCCGCCAGCAAGGCGGGCACCACGCGCTCACCTGATAGATACTCGTCCTACAGTCTCGGCCAGCAGGCCGTGTCTGCCGGGCAGCAGACAGCGCGCGTTGTCGAGGTGCGTGGCGGCGAGGCGCGGCGCCGCCATGGGGGAGCGCAGCGCCGCCAGCAAGGCGGGCACCACGCGCTCACCTGATAGATACTCGTCCTACAGTCTCGGCCAGCAGGCCGTGTCTGCCGGGCAGCAGACAGCGCGCGTTGTCGAGGTGCGTGGCGGCGAGGCGCGGCGCCGCCAGCAAGGCGGGCACCACGCGCTCACCTGATAGATACTCGTCCTACAGTCTCGGCCAGCAGGCCGTGTCTGCCGGGCAGCAGACAGCGCGCGTTGTCGAGGTGCGTGGCGGCGAGGCGCGGCGCCGCCATGGGGGAGCGCAGCGCCGCCAGCAAGGCGGGCACCACGCGCTCACCTGATAGATACTCGTCCTACAGTCTCGGCCAGCAGGCCGTGTCTGCCGGGCAGCAGACAGCGCGCGTTGTCGAGGTGCGTGGCGGCGAGGCGCGGCGCCGCCATGGGGGAGCGCAGCGCCGCCAGCAAGGC
Source organism: Perizoma flavofasciatum (assembly GCA_958496245.1). Classification (NCBI taxonomy): domain Eukaryota; kingdom Metazoa; phylum Arthropoda; class Insecta; order Lepidoptera; family Geometridae; genus Perizoma; species Perizoma flavofasciatum. Next base: position 486,576 of record OY292425.1, on the reverse strand, counting down.
GGGCACCACGCGCTCACCTGATAGATACTCGTCCTACAGTCTCGGCCAGCAGGCCGTGTCTGCCGGGCAGCAGACAGCGCGCGTTGTCGAGGTGCGTGGCGGCGAGGCGCGGCGCCGCCATGGGGGAGCGCAGCGCCGCCAGCAAGGCGGGCACCACGCGCTCACCTGATAGATACTCGTCCTACAGTCTCGGCCAGCAGGCCGTGTCTGCCGGGCAGCAGACAGCGCGCGTTGTCGAGGTGCGTGGCGGCGAGGCGCGGCGCCGCCATGGGGGAGCGCAGCGCCGCCAGCAAGGCGGGCACCACGCGCTCACCTGATAGATACTCGTCCTACAGTCTCGGCCAGCAGGCCGTGTCTGCCGGGCAGCAGACAGCGCGCGTTGTCGAGGTGCGTGGCGGCGAGGCGCGGCGCCGCCATGGGGGAGCGCAGCGCCGCCAGCAAGGCGGGCACCACGCGCTCACCTGATAGATACTCGTCCTACAGTCTCGGCCAGCAGGCCGTGTCTGCCGGGCAGCAGACAGCGCGCGTTGTCGAGGTGCGTGGCGGCGAGGCGCGGCGCCGCCATGGGGGAGCGCAGCGCCGCCAGCAAGGCGGGCACCACGCGCTCACCTGATAGATACTCGTCCTACAGTCTCGGCCAGCAGGCCGTGTCTGCCGGGCAGCAGACAGCGCGCGTTGTCGAGGTGCGTGGCGGCGAGGCGCGGCGCCGCCATGGGGGAGCGCAGCGCCGCCAGCAAGGCGGGCACCACGCGACGCGCGCTGACCCGCAATGCGCGCTCACTGCCGCGCCGTACGCTCGTCACCAGTCCCACTGCTACTTCTACGCGTGCGTTCAGCTACAACAAGTTACATTTCAGTAAATCAAGTAGCATTTATGTGAAGGGACTTACATCACAAACTTTTACGTTGATCGCCACCGCCACTCCCCACTTTTGAAAACTCAGAACAGTGACGGCGTAGCGGTACCTCGAAAATGAGCAAGAGAAAATCATAAAACTCACCAAACTCAATCTCTTTCTGATCTCGTCTTCCTTGGCAAGCTGAGTCTTTATTGCCTCCTTCTGTTTTGCAGTCAGCGGGATCTATACAACAAACACTTTTTTGAAATCTATTTTTTAAACCTTGGACTACAGGAAGGTCTGAAATTGTCACCAGTAAAATTTTATCCAAATTCCAATGCAATAACACAAACCACGTGGGCAACTCTGGTACCAGAGTCGTTAGTCCGACCGAAAGCCTGCGACACGGCTTTGCGACAATTTTAGCCGGGATCGATGACATGCTCCTGCTGACGTTTCGTTGACGATTTATAGGTCCTTCCTCATGAGCACCGTCCGCGACTATGCTCGACTGACTTGGCCTGGCTGCTCAGCCCTTGGCCACTTGGCTAGATAGTACGCGGACGGTGGCAGGGCGGCAGCTATCCGCCCTTCGTCGCTCGCGTCAGCGACGTAATGCTGCGCGCACACTGAGCCGACTGGAACACCATCATGATCAGCTGTCGAAGCATTCAGAAATGGTCTCCAGTATGGTAATATTCCCCAACCTTAGTCTCGATTAAAATTCGGATACTGGCATATCTCGATTGACTCACGAATCTTTCGAGGGACGAAGAACTTCCTCTGGCTCACGAATTTCGAGCATGATGGCATGAGAAAAGACCTCTAAACGGTCAACAAAACGTCAGCAGGAGAGATGTAAAGTACATGGTATAGTCGTAATATATCCTTAAATGATACCAAACCACGATAATTTGAATCAGGTGAACTTCGCTTAACCTAGCTATGCAAGAACTGCTGAGCAAGCGATGCCACGAGTGCTTTATAGCATCGAGTCTCTGAGACATTAGTTGGAGTAATGTGCGTATTTCAATGCACCAATGCACACAGCATACAGACGTGTTACCTCAACGACCTTCCCCTCCCGTCTGCGTTTCTCTTCGAGTTCGCGGCGCAGTTGTAACTCCTCCTGCTGTTCCTTGTAGCTGTACGCTTTGCTCTCTCGTTTCATGTTCATCTCCTTATTATCATCATTCCTGTATCAAATAACTCGCGTCAAATTTCTTTACGCGATCACCGTTACGCAATAAACTAACGTATGTAGCGACTTCTCTCGCCACATGTGCTATGTTATATCACACCGACTCAGAGCGAAGGATAAGGAACTACTGATATACGACAAGCGGCTAAATGCTACCAAATATCATCCACAGATGGCCCTCGAAGAGTCTAGATTGCGCAAGTGGAGTTTAAACGTAACCTGAACATTTTATTATACCTTCGAAAAATCAACCGTCAGTCCTTGGACCCCGTGCAAGTGGATCAGATGGATCAGCATGGTGAAATTCCTCTTTGAAAATGGAGAGCACACCAACCGTATTCCGTATCCTCCATAAGTTTTATTGCACAAACTAACATACGTACTGTAAGCGTCACGACAGGGGTTTAAGATTGAACTATAAATGAGTAGGATAGTATTCCTCGTGATAGATTACAAGGCCATCGCCACTTATTTGAACACAATCTGATAGATGCTTTAGAATTTTGGTTTCCCTACGATGTCTTCCTTCACCGTTTTGAGCCAGTAGAAACATACATACAAATGCCGGAATGCCCAAGTTTTGTTTTACATTTAATGTGACAAAGAAGCATACGGCCCGTTTGTTGGTAAGGTGTTACCGCTCGTCACACTAGAGGTATCACTAGCGCGTTGCCGACCTGGAGACATAACGGATGACACATCATGTATCTGTAATTTCACCAGCAGCCATACCCTCAAACCGAAAGAATGAAGTAGGTGTGGCGTTAGTAGGAGCTCTTTCAGAAGGAGAAAGGATTGACACTGACCCGGGCACAGAGCTCTTGTCGTAGAGCTCCCCCTCTGGCGTGAGGTAGGTGAAGTACTCGTCCCTGGTGACGGCCAGCAGGTCCGAGTTCTGCAGCGCGTCCAGGATGCTCTGGATGGCGCTGCCGGTGATCGCGTCGGGGTTCGTCGCTACCAGAGTCGCTACTATGTTTGATATCGTCTGAAACAATCATCTATCGAATTTATGTGTGTTTTTTAGTATGTTTGGGTGTGATTTGTAACTATTGTGAATGAATGAATGAAAATACTTTATTGTACACCACAAGTGTTCAGGAGAACATACAGGAATAAACCAGGAGTCTGTTTGCGCTTCTAACTGAAATGGTAGTACACTCCATGTACCTTTGAATTGCTGGCTCAGCCGCAGAATGAGTAATGAACTTGGACAGTGATTACCCACCTCATTAGGAGTATATCCCTGGATATACTGGTTCTTCAGCATGCCCGAGTACTGCCCCACCAGTTTCTTCGGCTCGAGCTGTAAAGCTGTCACCAGTCGGCTCCAGTAGCGACTGTTCGTCTCCATTGACAGTGGATGGTGACAGCACTTCAGCGAGTCCAGTGCCAGTAATTGCGCATCTTCTTTGGAGTACTCTGTGGGATAAATTAAATGAGGGGGGAAAATTAAATATTGTAAGATTCTTCCTAAAAAACACAATATGTAAGAATTACCTTTTTTATTAGGCCTAGAAATTTCATTTTAATTGAGTTATTATAAGCAAAATCTTAACTCTTAATTCAGATTACAAGTGAGGGAAAGACGAATATTGTACTTTTGCAACCTTTTGCAAAATATAGTGAAATATCTCGTTTATAAATCACTAGCCTCTGCCCACGGCTTCGCTTGCGTGGTCCCGGTAAAAAAGTAGACCCATGTGTTTTTCTAGGTCAGTAACTGTATCTGTTCCAAATTGCATCCGAATAGTTCCAGCCGTAAAGATTATTAGTAACAAGCATTCAACAAATAGCATGACGCCATTTTTTTTTTAATTTATTGCATTTTCAGAATGGTAAAGGCTTCTGCTTACAGCCATTTAAACACAACTTATTTGTACCAAGCTCGATGAAAGAGATTAAAAAGAGGGAAAGAAATTCAACTGAGGCAAACAAAGTAAATGTTTTTTCGTAGTATGCGTTAGCATCCTAGTAGTAGTAGTCTTTGGTAGTAGTCATTATTGCCGGCGTGCTAGGTGCATTGAGCATGCAAAAACGCCGGCAATAGATTTCCATACAACATTGTCGACGCGTTGGTTCCAAATTCAAAACTGATGTTGTGTACGTAAATATGATACTTCGCGTGTTTTTTTTTCGAAAGATATAAAAATATTTTAGCACGTGTGAGAAAAAAAAAATCTCTTCGATCTTTCTACAGAGTGTCCCGGAAAACGTATACTAAGCCCGAACAGAGGGTTTCAAACCATGTAAATGAGCATTATTTTTAGATTTCCATACAAAAAATGGACAATCCTAAATTTTGTCAACACTGTCCTACTTACTCCTTTTATTATATACACATATACACATTCTGGGGCACCCTGTATAGTGACGCGTCAGTGTAATATAACGAAAACGCAAATAAACCCACCTCTAGACGAGCATAAGGCTTGAACACAATCCAGTATCATCTTCCCCGTGACTGTGGACCCGCTCTCTTCCGGCGGCGATTTCTCTTTGTAAGCGAAGACCTTGCCTTCCTCCAGCACCTCATTCAACTTCAGCACTAAATTCCTAGCTATTGGAGCTCTATCTTGCTTTCCGAGGAGAGATTTCGCTTCTTCTAACGCCACCGTCCGTACGTTCTTCATTGTGGAGAGTAGTATGAGTATAAAAGCCCTGTATATGGGGGAACTGGGATTGCTGGCAACACTGGGGTACTTCTCCAAGACAGTCCTGCAGAGCCGCACCACCTGTATTAGGACTATAAAGGGGTAAATGTTATAGCTATCACATTTACAAGGCAAAAAAACATGAAGCTTAACAATGTGAACGGCGAAGGAATGGAACACACTACCGTCATCTGTCTTTCCTGAAATATATAACCTGGGTCTCTTCAAGGTCAGAATGAACAGGTATCTTCTAGAGCTTCATGCTCCATTCCCGGCCATATTATCACTTACCATCAAGTGAGATTATGGTCAAATGTAGGTCATTATTGATTCAAAAAAAATACGACCAATGAAATTAAACATCAGTTTAATAAAGCAGGTCTTTGAGGAGTAGCGTTTAATTGTGGTGCCATGTTATAGGCCTCATGCTTAGGCTCTGGTCGCTATGGATCAGACGGATCCGGGGGGAACGGAAGCTTATGAGACGGTGCGCCATATCGGTCAGACTTGAAAGAGACCAGCGTAAGTTGAATGGGGCACCCTTTTCAGGGCGTGTTTGTGGGGTCACTGGTTGAGATCGGGGGACTCTGCCGGCCCCATACAAGGCCTGGGCCAGGATGGTTTCCAGCCCACCCACCGGGGTGAGATGGTGAATGCTAACGCGATCCCCATCTCGGGGAGGGACTATTAATCTGGGGGTTTTAATGAGTTCGAGTGGTTCGAGTGTGGCGAAAGGGAAATGAGTGGGCATTTCCCGCCCTCAAAAAAAAAAAGGTAGCGTTTACTACCAACTCAAAACTAAAGCTTCACAGAACCTTCGTCTATGGAAGAGAAGACAGAAATGGCCTTTTGTTTCTCTTTTCCGACAACTATTTCGTTGTGTTCTCTTCCGTAGACGAAACCATGATCTCGGGAAATCATGGTAGTGGTGCTGGCGACAAGTATAGTTTACCATCGTCTGTCGCGGCGGAAATGGTGCGGTCGTGCAGCAGAGCATGCTTGTCGGGCTGCGCCAGCGCGGGGCTCGCGTCCAGCAGCGCCAGACCCAGCATCGCGGATATACCCTCGCTCACTACCTGGTGCTGGAAATACACTATACTGTTATACAAGCGCCGTAAGCGATATATTTTGATATAAGAGCGGGCGAACGCGAGCGAGACCGCTCAAGAGTTCGAAGGTGTAATCGATCTCTTACACCAGAGAATAACACATAACTTTTGATCACGACTGCAATGTAGCAGACAGCATACCTGAAGCGGCTGCTGCTGCGCCTTCTCCACGGCTTTGGTGAGCAGCGGGCGCAGCGCGGCGGCCTGCGCGGCGCTGACGGGCCCGACGCGCGCCGCGCCCGCTATCAGCCCCATGTACGCGATGCGCACGGACTGCGTGGTACTTTTTCCTGATAGGTTTTTCTGCAAAAATGTCAAAACTTGAGCGCATGAGTCGCCGATGTCTAAAAATCGGTTGAACCACTGCTGGTCAGTCGACGACATAGGTCAGGGCTGTGTATATAATAATAATAACAATAATAATAATAATAATAATAATAATAATCTTTATTTTTTAGTATAAGTTCATACAGATGTTCAGTACATGATTTGGTCAGGTACTTATTAATCTAAGTTAATGGTAAGATAATTAACTTAGATTAATAAGTACCTGACGGAGCTCTGTCCCCCACACTAGGTCTCTGTCGAGCCTGTGCTGTAGGGACACAGTGATTCGCTTCGGACTCTCATCCTCATCATAATATAATACACAAAAAGTTACCCATCTACATTGAACATGTTTTTTTTTTTTTTAAAGATATAATAATAAGAATAACAAATGAGAACTAGTTATTATTAGGGATACGTTCTCAGGACTATATCTAGACAAAATTTGGGAATCAAATAGAAAAAAAAGGAAAAAAATAATATTAATAATAATGGTAAAATCAAATGTACGAGTAAGGGCCAATGTTCGTGCGTGCGTGTGTGTGTGTGTGTGTGTGTGTGTGTGTGTGTGTGTGTGTGTGTGTGTGTGTGTATGTGTGTGTGTGTGTGTGTGTGTGTGTGTATGTGTGTGTGTGTGTGTATGTGTGTGTGTGTGTGAGTGTGTGGTGTCGAGTGAGAGTATACACAATTGTTTATGTATGTAAATTATCAATAAAGCTAGTAAGATATATCCATTAATTTCTCTGTGTCATTGTAGTTTAGCCTGAGTAAGTAGTTTGTAATGGAACCTTTCAGTTTGTTTGCAGTAGTGTTAACAAGATTCATATTTTTTTAATAATACGATTATATAATTGAGGCCCTATGGTGGACAGGGATTTGAAATTATGTATCGCCCTTCGAAAGGGCGAAGTCGACAAAAACTGTTCCAGATCCAAGAATGACAAGAACTTTTGATTGATCACAGTTGTGTCTTAAGAAGAGTCCAAACATCCAGACACATTTGTGCGTGCCTTACCCAGACCTTACCTTAAAGATATCGAGTATCTGATCAGGCAGAGGCGCCCGCAGGTCGACGAGCCAGCGCTGCAAGTTGTCCAGCGCCACGCATAGCGTCCGCTCGTGCGACTCGCTGTCCAGCACGCGGGACATCTGCGTCGTCAGCTCCGTGAATAGCGCCTGTCGGTCCGCGTCGCACACGGCCAGGGCGCTCAGTGTGCCGATACCCTGGAATAACATATTACATGAGGCCCGGAATCAGACCGGAAATATGCAGTATCTTTCAATCAGCACACTAACTACCGTATTCAATTACCATATTACTGTAATCTTCTTTCATATTTGACAAGTATGTAGAGAAAGTTAAAGTTAAAATTATTTTTTTCATTAAAATCACAAGGATCAACAAGATACGTATTTTTTTCTGCCCATTCTTCCATGACCAAGCCAAGAAAGAAAGCTTGCCTTTCTTGCTGGTTAATGAAGTAGACCAAGCAGGACAGAAAAAGATAGCGGTAGCCACGTCAGTCTACTGAATGTAAGGTCATATTCCTCCTTGATCAAGAGAAGCACTGAGCCATAAAAAAAAACTGGTGATGTGTTATCAAACATAGATCCATATTAATAAACCAATCTCATTGTGGGAGTGCTTCCGTTGACCACTAGGCCCTGTTCTGGGCAACCACAATTCAGTTGAGATCTACGGGCGTCTGGAACCGTTGCCTGTGGCAGGAAGGGGAAGCAGAGTACGCTTTGTCCAGTGGGACAAAAATTACTGAATAATAAGTTGGGATCATTCCTATGAGTAAGTAAAGTTGAGAAAGATTTATTGATATGGTCCATAATTAAGTGATACAATTATAAGTTTTTACGGCTCTTTATCGCGTTAACCTTTTTTATTATTTTTCCGACGTTAAATACCTGTAAAAAACTTATAATGTACTACACTATTAAAGTGATGTGTATGTAAACATACATTGAGCACAGCCATTGTTCGGTTAAACAAAGCGATTTCTTACTGCATCGGCATTACTGTACACACTTTCTATTATCTTTATTCTTTTGAAGTGACCATAGAGGAAAACACCATTACGTTTTACAAGTGACATTGGCTATCTGTCAAGACACTTTGACAGTTCAAATAAGTGCGTTCGGATACTAAATATATTGGGCAGGAAATTATGCATATCCAAACAGGCATCATGTCCTCGCTGGAGGCGGCGAGGCGGCGCAGCGCCGTGTGCGCCTCCGCACGCACCCACTCGTCCTTCGAGTGCAGGTTGTATACATACATTGAGCACAGCCATCTTGTCCTCGCTGGAGGTGAGCTTGCCGGCGGACCCGTGGTAGAGTCCGAAGGTGTGCGCCAGCAGCGCCCGCGCCGAGGCCAGCTGCGAGCAGCGCGCGGCGAGGCGGCGCAGCGCCGTGTGCGCCTCCGCACGCACCCACTCGTCTTTCGAGTGCAGGTTGCCTGCAACCAGATCAACTCCCTTTACAATGGCCTGCCAAAATTGCCGCCATGGTCGTCACTAGCATTTGTATAGAGGGATCAACACGCAAACTTTGACAACCTTTTTCCCGCAAATTGATGGCCATCGCCAATTAGGTCGAACCTTTACTGGCTTCATAAGACTGTTAAGCTTTTGACCTGGCCTGATCCCCCTTCAAAACTGACATTATATTGATTTCGACTGCTGAACCTGACTATCCCTTAATTTAATAGTAATCACATGATTTGAGTTAAAATTCCTTCACAACTAACACTAAACTCGTCAAAAACCTCCCGCTGAAAATTTCAACATGTGCTCTACATTATGACCTGGACTTACTGGACCCCGATAGTATAAAATTATATGGCTCAACAGCCTGTAGAAGTACACTACTACTTTCGATACGCTAGCGCCATCTCTTATCAAATGGACGCACTACTTGTTCTACCCCCATCTAGTATCGTCTGGAGGCACTAACCGAGCTAGTAAAAGACAGTATATGTCTCGAATATTCGAGGCAGCGTGCGAAGAACGCCTGGAACGAGAAAGTTCTGGAAGGACAGCGGCCTTGTTGATGAAAGTATATATAAGCACGGCAAGCGACCCGTAGCGATAGTTCAGTTCAAGATTTAAAGTGAATAAATCGAACTGATTAAAAAAGCGATACCTAGTGAAGTCACTGTTGTGCTATAGTGTTGTATCTAACTTTAGAGTGTTTTTGTTTTATATGTGTAATTTTGTTGTGTTTTTTGCTTTACTTTTTGTGTGATTTACTAATACAGTGTTCCTTTAGTGTACAATTGGACTTAATTATTTTATTCCATACCCAAGCTGGTAACATTATGTTAACTGATCTCGAAAGTTTGAAAATGCCATTCTAGATCCTTTCTTCTCAATACATATAACGTTGTGAGATAATATTTACGATGAATTATTCAGTTATTCAAAGAGTTACAGCATGTAGATTTACCAATCAAACTCTTCCCAATATCAACAGCAATTCCATCCAGATGTATTTCCAAGTTGTTGAGCACCTCTCCAACCGCCTGTATGATGGTCTCCGGACTCCTGAGCATGGACTTGTGCAGAGCCGGCAGCAGAGTATCCTGGACCTCGGCCTTGCTCAGGAGTTGCAGTAGGGACGAGCAGCCTTTGATGTAGTTGGCGTTGGGACGGCTCTTCACACTGATCAAACTCTTCACAAAGCTCTCCAGCATTTTGGCCTGGAATAGTAAAGACAATGACATTCAAACGTCATAAAATACCTTAAAGCCTGAATATAAATACATTTATCCACCGAAACAATAATCACACAATAGCACTATCTATAATAATAATATTATAAAGAGGAAAGATTTTTTTGTTGGTTTGTTTGTACCAAATAGGCTCCGAAACTACTGGACCGATTTTAACCATTTTTTCACCAATAGAAAACTAAATAATCAGGAAGTAACATAGTTTGTAGTTTTTTTTTTTTTTTTTTTAATTAGATATCCCAAAAAAAATTGCAATAATGTTAACCAAAGTAGCAAAATTTTGCCTATAAAATTCATTATTTGGCATGTGCTGAGAAAACTATTGATGATACATAAAAATTATGTACTACATGATTAAAGTGCTCATTATTACTTACAAAAAAGTACTTGAGGGAATATTTTTAACTAGTCACAATAACATCTTTTGTGTTCTAAAATTTAATTAAATCGCCGGTTGAAACAAAATTTGCAATGAACCTTGATAGGTACATAGCTGTTAATTTTTATCCCGACATTCCCACGGAATAGAAACTTACGCGGGTTAAACCGCGGGGCGCAGCTAGTAATGAAATAAATATCTGCGAAACATGCAACATTTGAATCGTAGCGGGAAACGACGCCGCACCTCTTGCGTCGCGGCTGCTTACTCGCCCGCGTCGCTGCCATGGTGGTCAGCATTACAAACTTTAGTTACAAAAACACAAGGGTTAGCTTGTACATGTAATGTTAAAACATGCCTGACCTTGTGCTGCATGATGGAATCCTCATTTTGGATTTGCTTCAAGTGTCTGCAGAGAGCTGAGAATGCAACGCTGATCTGAGGGCCGGAGTCAGCGGGCTGGGCGAGCAGGATCTCGAACCATTTGCCCAGCTTTTCCTTGCCAATAATGCTCCATGATGTGTGTAACTGAAGAAAAAGTTATAGAGTAAATAAAATTACTGCAAATTATTGCAAAACTAGTTTATTTTTTGTGGTTTGTCAACAGACTTCAAGGAGGAGGTTATGTATTTGTTCCATCCAAAGGTTGTCTGGTAGAGATCGCTAATTAGCGATACGACCGCCCATTGTACAACATTGTCAAAGTTTGTACTTTTTATTTATGCTGAAATATTTGGTTCTTCTATTTGTTTTCTTTTCTTTTTGTGTGTACGTTATGTGATGCTAATTGTTAACCAATTTTAGACGCCCTCTGTGGCGCAGTGGGCGAAGGTTCGCCTGAGACGCAGAAGGTTGCGGGTTCGATTCCCGCCGCGGGACAAATGTTTGTATGAACTGCAAATATTTATCTCAGGTCCTGGGTATTTTCTATGTATAATTTATATGTATGTATTTACAAAAAAAGTATATAAGTAGTATATCAGTTGTGTAGTTCCCATAGTACAAGCAATGCTTAGTTTAAGTCTAGATGACATTGTGTGAGAAAATGTCCAGGATTTATTTTTTAATATTCAGATAAAATTAATAACTTCTAGGTTTTAATTTTTTCCTGAAAAAAACATTATGTTGTTACCAATTATTTACCATAGAGTAAGCTTTGTCATTCTTCCTCTTGTCTCCGTATGCGGTGACCGCGGCCAGCAAGTTGGCCTGAGACAGCACAAGGGACTTGTGGTCCACATCCTCTGTATCAGCGGCATTTAGAGTGCTCTCTACCAGGACTGTTGACCAGCGGATACCATATATTCCATTTCGACATGTACTTTTACTGTAAAAAAATCTATAGTTACAAAGATGCTATGTATTTCTTGTAAATCAAGTCCATCAAGAGGTTGCCTGGAAGAAATAATAACACCTACAACTGTATCGCCACAAACTATTTTAAAAGATTGTAAATTGTTTTTATTTTTTTCATTATGATGTATAGAATAAAGAGTTAATAACTATGTACTGAAGTTTGTCAAATGTCTGGAGAGGTTTTCTGGCGCTAAATAGTCCGATGCCACTTCACAGCATAAAGATATGATTTGAAAACATACCAATTATTATAACTGCAAGTGGGATAAGTTAATGTTTATTTAAAAGTTTCACACAAAGAATAAATAAATAAACACCCAACAGACCCCTACATAGTCCTAACCGTACACACTAGGATTCCCTGTGTCATGGGTGTCAGAAACCAGGAGAACACTATAACTGAACTTACGAAGTAGCAATATGTCTAAGCTGTTCAGATATCTCCATCAATATTGGCAGTAGTGTCTTGAGGGTCCATTCTGGATGTGTGGTGGAGAGGTGCACCAGCAGATCCTTCACATATGACTGAGAGGTGTTGTCGCGGTATCTGTCCAGTGTGATTGTTAATGCACGGCATATAAAACGCACTGCTGGCTCTGTTATACCTGGAATTGGATTTTATTTCATTACTAGCTATGCCATGGCCGCCCTCGGCCCAGGACTCTCCACATTGCATCGCCTGTTGGAACAGAGCAAAATGAAAAAGAAACTGTTCTTTGTTTTTTCATTTTGCTTGGCTCCTAAGGGTCATAGCCTAACGTTAAATAGTCTATAACCTTCCTCGAGAATTGGGCTATTAAATGAAAGAAAAAAAACAAATCCAACTGGTAGTTCCAGAGATTAGCATGTTCAAACGAAATAACAAACAAACTCATTAGCTTTATTTTTAGTAAAGATAAATAAATTTAATTATTTCAAGCTTAGAGCTACAATATCATCATCTTCTTGTTCTTGTCCCACATTACCTGGGGTCAGCACAACATGTTTTCTGCTTTCATTCTCCTTCATTAGCTGTCATCTCAGTACTCACTCCTTTCATAACCATGCCATCCTTCACACAATCCATCCATCTTTTCTTTGGCCTACCTCTACTCTTATTTCCATCCATATTCATAGAGATAGAATAATTATATGAATTTATTACTGTTATTATAGGTTATAATTTATGACCAAAACTATACAAGTGAGAGTTTACCAAAAGTTCAGCAATACTCTTGTGATTCAGCCATTACCTACTTAGGCAATTATAAAATTGTGTTTAACTATGCTAATCAAAACAAACTGGTAAGTAGGTACCACCACTTGACCGTCCACACTGATAGCAGCATAGCATAGCTTATAGCCATGTAGGAACCCCTCAAAGAGCACCCTTCCTTGAAATGAGAGGCTATTCTCTTGATTAGTGCATCCGGATTGCAGTGGAGTGGGTGAGTCGCCCGCCCGGCTGGAACCCGGTGGATCAATACAGCTAGACCCAATACAACCAATTCTAGCTAGACCAACCTGTAGATTGTCTCCAACAATTTCCTACCAGGATATCAAATTTGAAAGCACTCTTCGTGAATTACCTGGAGTCGATAAAACATCGCGAATTTCATTCAAAACCTCACGTCTTTGCTTCAAATTGGTAGTCTGGATTTTGTAAGGAACATCTCTGAGTTTCCTTTGTATCTGATGACAAGAGAAGCATTTGATTAGGAGCGCAAGAATGGTACCTATTGCAAGAGATGTTGGTTTGTTGTAGAAATTACCTCGGAATCTGCCATTTTTCACGAACATTCAGGTAATTTTAGGAAAATAAGCACGCACACCCCACACGTCTCAGCTGCGCTCGCAATTTCAACAAAAGCACAGATGATATAGCTGTAAAACTGACACTTTAGCTGTCTACTGTCAACAAGCTGTCTAATTGAATGTTGCCAATCAAATGAAAAATCTATCGATAAGTTGAAAAACTAACATCGCTATGGAAATGAACGGTTTTCACTTTTTTTCATTCATTCATTTGTCTCTAGTAGGTTGGTTTTAGTCTCTGTTTTCTGTTCGTTCCTGGTAGTTAATGTTTTTTTAGTTTTCGACTGGTTTTCGGAGTGTGTGATTCTCGAGATTTTATTCAGAATTCTCGATTTTAATTTCCCTCTCGGTGTATTAATAAATGGCTATAGAATGGAAGACGTGCACAGAAGGGCTATCCAGAACAACTTTATTTCCTTGGTGGAAACGACTGATCTCGATTCCATGGTTATAGCTCTTTATGAAAGAGAAGTGTTTTCTGAAGAGATGATTGAGCCCTACAAAGTAAGTTGCTCCTATTTATTTACTAGTATTACCTGTAATCCAGGTGTGTAAAATCGAACAGTATAATCACACGTAGATGACGTGATGCCATCTACAATTGATTTTACACATCTTCTCACTTCTCCGCTTTAGTAGTTACAGTAGTTACGTGTGATTTGCCTACAGGTAAAGTAATTCAGCTCCAGTATCTACTATACCTTGCGCATTGAATACATGATGACTCATTTTATTCTAAAATCTACATTTATACATTAACTCACGCCTGTTTCCCGAAGGGGTAGGCAGGGACTACGGATTTCCACTTGCTATGATCCTGACATACCTCCTTCGCTTCTTTCACTTTCATTACATTCTTCATACATGCTCGCCGTATTTGGGTACCCTTGACCTGACCTTTCTCCAGAACGTCTCCAATCTGGTCAGAGTATGTTCGCCTACCTTTCTCTATTCTTGTCACTACATCTTCTTTCACTACACAACACTCTTATCACACTGTTCCTCACCCTATCTATCAAAGTCAAACCACTCATACTTCTCAGAGCTCTCATTTCAACTGCATTTATTCTACTTTTGTTTTTCTTCTGCCATACCCAACTTTCACTGCCATACATTAAGTGCGATAGTCCAAAAACTATCATGAATTTGATTAATAATATTGTATAAATGGGAATTTTTACATACATGGTATGTGTATATTCCAGTTTTTACAATATGAATGATACTCTTTAATATTTTGAATACTCTGATCCCTGCTCCTACATCAAAACATTCTATAGCTTGTCCATGCCACTTTATTGGTTGTTGTAGTATGAAGAGTTATCACCAGAGACATACTCTGTTTTTAGGACACAACAGTCCCCCAAAGAGATAGAAAGCGCAAGCTCTATCTAGACATCAAGCGCAGAGGGCCACTTGCATTTGGCAGGCTACTGGATGTGCTAAAGGAGCTTGGCTACTGGGACCTGGTGCGAGACTTGGACCCTGAGAGCCCCTTGCATCCACGCCCTAACAGAACTACCAATGCCTCTATAAGCAAGTATTCCATCACAGTGAATTTTATAACAAAAGACTTTGAATTTGATCCATCCCAATAAGTACTTAAGTTATGACCCATAATCCACATAACTGGAGGGGAGAGAATATTGTGTAACAGCAACCAGCAGTCTGACTACTGTCAGCATATTGGATGCCAGGTTACAATGTATGTGTCAACAACACTGAGCTATGCTGAGTGTGTCAATCTGTAGATTGATGCACTTTCCTAGTGCATAGGCTGCAGACCAACACCAATGCAGACCTGGCAATGATTGCCAATGGTGGGTTGGACCTAATGCAGGACTCCAGATACCATGGTGCAGAATTACCACAAACTGATTTACCTATTAAATGTATTCTCAAATACTTCAATACCTGGTAGCTGGTAGTATCTCTGAATTGTCCAACAATATATTGAAAAAAAAAAAACTTGTCATTTTTTTTTTTAAAGTTGTGTCATCTTGATGAGAAAAGACTTGCTTATAATACTTTGTATACCTTTCAGAACCACCAAATGTAGAAAATGGGAATAGTTTCATCAGTATTAGCGAAGAACGATATAAGACTAAATCAGAAAATGAGCCTTCAAAAAGTAAGACCTTATACTTTGATACAAGATCAGTAGTGTCAGTAGATCAGATCAGTGTAAAAATGTAATGAATTCAAAATTTAGTAAATTAAGCCAACAAATAATGAAATCTGTTTTGTAAGAGGCAACCACTTATAGGCCTGTTTCAGCAAATGTAAGCAACTGATTATCCTTCAATCTGAAAGATAAATATGAGTAATGCAGCCTATCAGTCACTGAAATATTATTTCTTTGTGACAAAGGTGCTTAATCTGTTCTTTTTGCAAGCATTATCTTAAAATAGACTTATGATGACATAATTCATGGCATATTATTGCTAAACAGATGTGTCTGCTTCAGCGACTGGGCCTGCCTCAGCCTCCCCCAACAATAATGATGAAGCCATACCTTTTGAAGTGAAGAAATCCACTAAGTTCATTGCGGACAATGAAAGCAAAGGTAGTACAAAAATAAGTCTTATTAAGTTTTTAATTTATGATATACCTATATGTTTGACGCATAGGTAGTGTGCCAAATAAGGTGTCTGCCATTGAACTAGCGTGCAACTGAAGTGATTGTATACCATCAAGCACATAACCCTGACCATTATTGCTTGGTAAATCATGGGGTTATGTGCTTGATGGAATATATCTACCATTTTGAATAGCAGTTGCACATTTAAAGGATTTACCGCAATTAGATACTTTTCGTAACAGGATGTGGTCAACCGAATGTGCGAAGGCCGGAATACTTCATGTCCCAATTAATCTTAAATCATTGACAACCTCTGTGGCGCAGTGGGCGATAGCCTGTCTGAGACGCAGAAGGTTGCGAGGTCGATCCCCGCTGCGGGAAAAACGTTTGTATGAATAGCAAATTTTTGTCTTGAGTCTGGGTGTTTTCTATTAATATTGTGTACAAAAAAAGTATGTAAGTAGTATATCAGTCATAAAGTTCCCATAATACAAGTTCTGCTTAGTTTGGGGCTAGATGATACTGTGTGAAACATGTCCAGCATTTTTTTTTAATGTATAATTTATCTACTTACTGACCAATAATTTTATTCCTTCTACAAATTGTTATAATCGAGTTTATCTTGTTCTTGCTAGATACTGGCAATTCTTTACATCTATAAAGCTCAAGAGTAGCAATATTATTTATTTGTAAACCTTGGAAGAGTTGCCACTGTTTTGTCTTAGCATTTTGTCTTAACATCTATAAAGCTCAAGAGTAGCAATATTATTTATTTGTAAACCTTGGAAGAGTTGCCACTGTTTTGTCTTAGCATTTTGTCTTAACATCTATAAAGCTCAAGAGTAGCAATATTATTTATTTGTAAACCTTGGAAGAGTTGCCACTGTTTTGTCATAGCATTTTTTAGTCTCGAATTTGATCGAAAGCGACGTTTTTACGCCGTTTATCCTCATTTCAGACATAAAACTTTACCGAACTCGCGGAAAGAATAGAGGTGTGCTTATACTCTTCACCTACATATCGTTTAAGCATAACATCGAGAAGTACCGTAAAGGTGTCGAAGTCGACTGCAAGAACCTCAGGTACCTGTTCGCCGAGATGGGATTCAAAGTGCGCTCTTACACGGACCTTACTTTAGAGGCAAGTACACAACACGCCTTATTTACAAAGGAAGCGTAGAGTTATACCTCGTGTGTTCATAAGTCTTGAGACACAGTAAAACTAAAATATTTTTGGAGCTAAGTTGAGTATTCATTTATTGGATATTAAAATTAAAACTACTGACATCTAGATCTGTATTTAAAAATAAATCATTCAAAATGGCCGCCTTTGCATTCAATGCAGGCCTTCAAACGCGTGCGCCATTCATCTATGGCGGCACGAATCTTTTCAATGGGAATCCGTTTCGATTCTTTAATAAGGGCTCGCTTGAGAGAATCCAGGTTTGGGTGAGACTTTCTGCATGCCCTCAGCTCCAATTCCGTCCATAAAGAATAATCCAAAGGATTCAAGTCAGGGCTTGACGAGGGCCAATCTTCGCTCCGAATGAAGCCTGGCAAATTGGCCTCCAGCCAACGTTGGGTAGTCTTAGCTTTATGGGAGGGAGCAGAGTCCTGTTGGAAAACCCAGTATTTTCCAGCGAATAGCGTATCATTTAATGGTTTAACCACCGCTTCCAATATGTCGGTTTGGTAATTTTGTGCCTTCACCTTGACGCCTTGCTGGCAAAAATGAAGCGAAGTGACCCCCTCGTAGGAAACACCCCACCAAACCATCACACTTGCTGGATGATGAGTGCGCTGGACATTGCGTACAGATGGCTGGACGTCCTTTGAACTTCTGGCGTAAACCTTATTGTTCTGCCGGTTAAACTTTTCTTCCACCGTGAAGATCTTTTCATCGGTAAACAGGATATTTTTTGGATCGTGTCTCTTCAATAGGTTCCGACATCGTTCCAGTCGCAATTTACGAAGACGCTCGTTTAAATAATGCACTTTCCTTCGACTGTAGGCCTTTAGTTTAAGATCATATTTAAGTATCCTGTTCACCGATATTCGCGAAATGTTGGTCTGCAGAGCTAATTTCTTTTGAGTCCGGCAAGGGTTGCGACGAATTCGCTCTCTGATTACTTTGATGTTGGCGGGCGACCTTACAGACCGCGGGCGGCCACATCTTCCACGGTCTTCTAAAGAGCCGGTCTCCTTGTACCTCTTTATGGTATAATACACAAAGTTCCGACTACATCCCAAACTTTGGATTTCACTAAAAACTTGCATTGGTTTTTTTCCTGCTTGAAACAGTGAAATTACAGTCGCACGCAAATCTTTTGTTGGCGCCATTTTCACGGAGAATGAAACAAATATTCAAATGTATATTTTTTCTGATTCAAAACATTCGAAATTTAAAATTTTAAAAGTTTAAAAAAGGTTGCATGAATTACTTTCTTTTTAAATTAATTAAATAAGTTCGTCTCAAAACTTATGAACACACGAGGTACATCCGAGAGGATCGATATAGGTTGTGAGCCCATTATAAAAATCTTTATCACTATAGAACATAAACTTAACAGAATATCGCATTAAATAACTAGCTTCCGCCCATGGCTTCGCCCGAGCGGTACCCGGATAAAATTAAGCCTATATGTTATTCTGATGTATAAGCTATATTACTGTAAAGTTTTCCGTTCAGTAGTTTTTGCGTGAAAGAGTAACAAACGTCCATTCTCACAAACTTTCGCGTTTATAATATTATTAGTAGGTAGGATAGTAGGATATAAGACATTAAATGTCAGAAAACCGACTTCCTCACTTGCTTACGTTATTTTGTTATGCGGGAAGATTCTTTCAAATAAAACACAAATATAAAATGGCCCATAAAAAATGTTGCGTCTAGTCGTGATTATGCACATTACTTGAAATATAGTAGAATATAGATAGGCAAGCAAGTTCACGACGGTGGTTCCAGGAGACACGGGAGACGCTCAAGATTCTGAAGGAGGTGCTGGTGAGCTGCGAGAGTGTGTTCGTGGTGCTGTCTTCGCACGGGTACGAGCGCGCCGGCTCCTCCGACACCGACGTACGCTGCAGCGACGGCGGGCTGCTCTCCCTGCGCGAGTTCATCTCCTACTTCAGCAACCAGTGCCTGCCGATGTTGGTGCACGTGCCCAAAGTCTTCATCTTCCAAATGTGCAGGTGAAAACATAGCATAACTGATGTACAGTTCGATTTCAACTCGTATGTCACGTGTATGATAAACTATCGGCCGGCACATCTAATTGTTTTGCTACACTGTTTTTATCCGCGACGATAGGAGCCCGTATATGATGTAAGAGGTTATTCTTCAAAAACTGAATTATAGAGTGAACTGAATTATATTATAGAGTGATTTACTAATACAGTGTTAATTTTGGTGTTTGATTGGATTTAATTATTTTATCCCGAACCCTAGCTCGTAACAGTATCTATGGATTTGAAGGCCACACGTCACTAGTGGATGCTGCAATACGTCACTGAAAACACGTCGGGCGTTTCCTAGTTTGTGAACTAGTGATGATAAGCGATTCCTCGTTGTCCAGGGGCGAGAGCCGAGACTACGTGAACGTGTTGTCGGAGAAGCTCCCCCGTCCCGCGCACCTCTCCATGCCGGAGACGGACGGGACGCCCATCCAGCCCGGCACGGAGCCCCCTACCCTCGGCGCGGAGCTCCTGTCGCCGCGCCGCAAGGCCCTGTACTCCAACATACTCATCGCGCAGTCCACTCTGCCAGGTACGACACTATACGTAGATAGGAGTTGATAGTTGTGTCTGCGTGTTCAGGGTTCGTGTCCCGTCGCGACGAGCAGCTGGGCTCGTGGTACATCCAGGCGCTGTGCGAGGTGTTCGCACGACACTATACGTAGATAGGAGTTGATAGTTGTGTCTGCGTGTTCAGGGTTCGTGTCCCGTCGCGACGAGCAGCTGGGCTCGTGGTACATCCAGGCGCTGTGCGAGGTGTTCGCACGACACTATACGTAGATAGGAGTTGATAGTTGTGTCTGCGTGTTCAGGGTTCGTGTCCCGTCGCGACGAGCAGCTGGGCTCGTGGTACATCCACGCGCTGTGCGAGGTGTTCGCACGACACTATACGTAGATAGGAGTTGATAGTTGTGTCTGCGTGTTCAGGGTTCGTGTCCCATCGCGACGAGCAGCTGGGCTCGTGGTACATCCAGGCGCTGTGCGAGGTGTTCGCACGACACTATACGTAGATAGGAGTTGATAGTTGTGTCTGCGTGTTCAGGGTTCGTGTCCCGTCGCGACGAGCAGCTGGGCTCGTGGTACATCCAGGCGCTGTGCGAGGTGTTCGCACGACACTATACGTAGATAGGATTTGATAGTTGTGTCTGCGTGTTCAGGGTTCGTGTCCCGTCGCGACGAGCAGCTGGGCTCGTGGTACATCCAGGCGCTGTGCGAGGTGTTCGCACGACACTATACGTAGATAGGAGTTGATAGTTGTGTTCAGGGTTCGTGTCCCGTCGCGACGAGCAGCTGGGCTCGTGGTACATCCAGGCGCTGTGCGAGGTGTTCGCACGACACTATACGTAGATAGGAGTTGATAGTTGTGTCTGCGTGTTCAGGGTTCGTGTCCCGTCGCGACGAGCAGCTGGGCTCGTGGTACATCCAGGCGCTGTGCGAGGTGTTCGCACGACACTATACGCAGATAGGAGTTGATAGTTGTGTCTGCGTGTTCAGGGTTCGTGTCCCGTCGCGACGAGCAGCTGGGCTCGTGGTACATCCAGGCGCTGTGCGAGGTGTTCGCACGACACTATACGTAGATAGGAGTTGATAGTTGTGTCTGCGTGTTCAGGGTTCGTGTCCCGTCGCGACGAGCAGCTGAGCTCGTGGTACATCCACGCGCTGTGCGAGGTGTTCGCACGACACTATACGTAGATAGGAGTTGATAGTTGTGTCTGCGTGTTCAGGGTTCGTGTCCCGTCGCGACGAGCAGCTGGGCTCGTGGTACACCCAGGCGCTGTGCGAGGTGTTCGCACGACACTATACGTAGATAGGAGTTGATAGTTGTGTCTGCGTGTTCAGGGTTCGTGTCCCGTCGCGACGAGCAGCTGGGCTCGTGGTACATCCAGGCGCTGTGCGAGGTGTTCGCACGACACTATACGTAGATAGGAGTTGATAGTTGTGTCTGCGTGTTCAGGGTTCGTGTCCCGTCGCGACGAGCAGCTGGGCTCGTGGTACATCCAGGCGCTGTGCGAGGTGTTCGCACGACACTATACGTAGATAGGAGTTGATAGTTGTGTCTGCGTGTTCAGGGTTCGTGTCCCGTCGCGACGAGCAGCTGGGCTCGTGGTACATCCAGGCGCTGTGCGAGGTGTTCGCACGACACTATACGTAGATAGGAGTTGATAGTTGTGTCTGCGTGTTCAGGGTTCGTGTCCCGTCGCGACGAGCAGCTGGGCTCGTGGTACATCCAGGCGCTGTGCGAGGTGTTCGCACGACACTATACGTAGATAGGAGTTGATAGTTGTGTCTGCGTGTTCAGGGTTCGTGTCCCGTCGCGACGAGCAGCTGAGCTCGTGGTACATCCACGCGCTGTGCGAGGTGTTCGCACGACACTATACGTAGATAGGAGTTGATAGTTGTGTCTGCGTGTTCAGGGTTCGTGTCCCGTCGCGACGAGCAGCTGGGCTCGTGGTACACCCAGGCGCTGTGCGAGGTGTTCGCACGACACTATACGTAGATAGGAGTTGATAGTTGTGTCTGCGTGTTCAGGGTTCGTGTCCCGTCGCGACGAGCAGCTGGGCTCGTGGTACATCCAGGCGCTGTGCGAGGTGTTCGCACGACACTATACGTAGATAGGAGTTGATAGTTGTGTCTGCGTGTTCAGGGTTCGTGTCCCGTCGCGACGAGCAGCTGGGCTCGTGGTACATCCAGGCGCTGTGCGAGGTGTTCGCACGACACTATACGTAGATAGGAGTTGATAGTTGTGTCTGCGTGTTCAGGGTTCGTGTCCCGTCGCGACGAGCAGCTGGGCTCGTGGTACATCCAGGCGCTGTGCGAGGTGTTCGCACGACACTATACGTAGATAGGAGTTGATAGTTGTGTCTGCGTGTTCAGGGTTCGTGTCCCGTCGCGACGAGCAGCTGGGCTCGTGGTACAAACACGCGCTGTGCGAGGTGTTCGCACGACACTATACGTAGATAGGAGTTGATAGTTGTGTCTGCGTGTTCAGGGTTCGTGTCCCGTCGCGACGAGCAGCTGGGCTCGTGGTACATCCAGGCGCTGTGCGAGGTGTTCGCACGACACTATACGTAGATAGGAGTTGATAGTTGTGTCTGCGTGTTCAGGGTTCGTGTCCCGTCGCGACGAGCAGCTGGGCTCGTGGTACATCCAGGCGCTGTGCGAGGTGTTCGCACGACACTATACGTAGATAGGAGTTGATAGTTGTGTCTGCGTGTTCAGGGTTCGTGTCCCGTCGCGACGAGCAGCTGGGCTCGTGGTACATCCACGCGCTGTGCGAGGTGTTCGCACGACACTATACGTAGATAGGAGTTGATAGTTGTGTCTGCGTGTTCAGGGTTCGTGTCCCATCGCGACGAGCAGCTGGGCTCGTGGTACATCCAGGCGCTGTGCGAGGTGTTCGCACGACACTATACGTAGATAGGAGTTGATAGTTGTGTCTGCGTGTTCAGGGTTCGTGTCCCGTCGCGACGAGCAGCTGGGCTCGTGGTACATCCAGGCGCTGTGCGAGGTGTTCGCACGACACTATACGTAGATAGGAGTTGATAGTTGTGTCTGCGTGTTCAGGGTTCGTGTCCCGTCGCGACGAGCAGCTGGGCTCGTGGTACATCCAGGCGCTGTGCGAGGTGTTCGCACGACACTATACGTAGATAGGAGTTGATAGTTGTGTCTGCGTGTTCAGGGTTCGTGTCCCGTCGCGACGAGCAGCTGGGCTCGTGGTACATCCAGGCGCTGTGCGAGGTGTTCGCACGACACTATACGTAGATAGGAGTTGATAGTTGTGTCTGCGTGTTCAGGGTTCGTGTCCCGTCGCGACGAGCAGCTGGGCTCGTGGTACAAACACGCGCTGTGCGAGGTGTTCGCACGACACTATACGTAGATAGGAGTTGATAGTTGTGTCTGCGTGTTCAGGGTTCGTGTCCCGTCGCGACGAGCAGCTGGGCTCGTGGTACATCCAGGCGCTGTGCGAGGTGTTCGCACGACACTATACGTAGATAGGAGTTGATAGTTGTGTCTGCGTGTTCAGGGTTCGTGTCCCGTCGCGACGAGCAGCTGGGCTCGTGGTACATCCAGGCGCTGTGCGAGGTGTTCGCACGACACTATACGTAGATAGGAGTTGATAGTTGTGTCTGCGTGTTCAGGGTTCGTGTCCCGTCGCGACGAGCAGCTGGGCTCGTGGTACATCCACGCGCTGTGCGAGGTGTTCGCACGACACTATACGTAGATAGGAGTTGATAGTTGTGTCTGCGTGTTCAGGGTTCGTGTCCCATCGCGACGAGCAGCTGGGCTCGTGGTACATCCAGGCGCTGTGCGAGGTGTTCGCACGACACTATACGTAGATAGGAGTTGATAGTTGTGTCTGCGTGTTCAGGGTTCGTGTCCCGTCGCGACGAGCAGCTGGGCTCGTGGTACACCCAGGCGCTGTGCGAGGTGTTCGCACGACACTATACGTAGATAGGAGTTGATAGTTGTGTCTGCGTGTTCAGGGTTCGTGTCCCGTCGCGACGAGCAGCTGGGCTCGTGGTACATCCAGGCGCTGTGCGAGGTGTTCGCACGACACTATACGTAGATAGGAGTTGATAGTTGTGTCTGCGTGTTCAGGGTTCGTGTCCCGTCGCGACGAGCAGCTGGGCTCGTGGTACATCCAGGCGCAGTGCGAGGTGTTCGCACGACACTATACGTAGATAGGAGTTGATAGTTGTGTCTGCGTGTTCAGGGTTCGTGTCCCGTCGCGACGAGCAGCTGGGCTCGTGGTACATCCAGGCGCTGTGCGAGGTGTTCGCACGACACTATACGTAGATAGGAGTTGATAGTTGTGTCTGCGTGTTCAGGGTTCGTGTCCCGTCGCGACGAGCAGCTGGGCTCGTGGTACATCCACGCGCTGTGCGAGGTGTTCGCACGACACTATACGTAGATAGGAGTTGATAGTTGTGTCTGCGTGTTCAGGGTTCGTGTCCCGTCGCGACGAGCAGCTGGGCTCGTGGTACATCCAGGCGCTGTGCGAGGTGTTCGCACGACACTATACGTAGATAGGAGTTGATAGTTGTGTCTGCGTGTTCAGGGTTCGTGTCCCGTCGCGACGAGCAGCTGGGCTCGTGGTACATCCAGGCGCTGTGCGAGGTGTTCGCACGACACTATACGTAGATAGGAGTTGATAGTTGTGTCTGCGTGTTCAGGGTTCGTGTCCCGTCGCGACGAGCAGCTGGGCTCGTGGTACATCCACGCGCTGTGCGAGGTGTTCGCACGACACTATACGTAGATAGGAGTTGATAGTTGTGTCTGCGTGTTCAGGGTTCGTGTCCCATCGCGACAAGCAGCTGGGCTCGTGGTACATCCAGGCGCTGTGCGAGGTGTTCGCACGACACTATACGTAGATAGGAGTTGATAGTTGTGTCTGCGTGTTCAGGGTTCGTGTCCCGTCGCGACGAGCAGCTGGGCTCGTGGTACATCCAGGCGCTGTGCGAGGTGTTCGCACGACACTATACGTAGATAGGAGTTGATAGTTGTGTCTGCGTGTTCAGGGTTCGTGTCCCGTCGCGACGAGCAGCTGGGCTCGTGGTACATCCAGGCGCTGTGCGAGGTGTTCGCACGACACTATACGTAGATAGGAGTTGATAGTTGTGTCTGCGTGTTCAGGGTTCGTGTCCCGTCGCGACGAGCAGCTGGGCTCGTGGTACATCCAGGCGCTGTGCGAGGTGTTCGCACGACACTATACGTAGATAGGAGTTGATAGTTGTGTCTGCGTGTTCAGGGTTCGTGTCCCGTCGCGACGAGCAGCTGGGCTCGTGGTACATCCACGCGCTGTGCGAGGTGTTCGCACGACACTATACGTAGATAGGAGTTGATAGTTGTGTCTGCGTGTTCAGGGTTCGTGTCCCGTCGCGACGAGCAGCTGGGCTCGTGGTACATCCAGGCGCTGTGCGAGGTGTTCGCACGACACTATACGTAGATAGGAGTTGATAGTTGTGTCTGCGTGTTCAGGGTTCGTGTCCCGTCGCGACGAGCAGCTGGGCTCGTGGTACATCCAGGCGCTGTGCGAGGTGTTCGCACGACACTATACGTAGATAGGAGTTGATAGTTGTGTCTGCGTGTTCAGGGTTCGTGTCCCGTCGCGACGAGCAGCTGGGCTCGTGGTACATCCAGGCGCAGTGCGAGGTGTTCGCACGACACTATACGTAGATAGGAGTTGATAGTTGTGTCTGCGTGTTCAGGGTTCGTGTCCCGTCGCGACGAGCAGCTGGGCTCGTGGTACATCCAGGCGCTGTGCGAGGTGTTCTCACGACACTATACGTAGATAGGAGTTGATAGTTGTGTCTGCGTGTTCAGGGTTCGTGTCCCGTCGCGACGAGCAGCTGGGCTCGTGGTACATCCACGCGCTGTGCGAAGTGTTCGCACGACACTATACGTAGATAGGAGTTGATAGTTGTGTCTGCGTGTTCAGGGTTCGTGTCCCGTCGCGACGAGCAGCTGGGCTCGTGGTACATCCAGGCGCTGTGCGAGGTGTTCGCACGACACTATACGTAGATAGGAGTTGATAGTTGTGTCTGCGTGTTCAGGGTTCGTGTCCCGTCGCGACGAGCAGCTGGGCTCGTGGTACATCCACGCGCTGTGCGAGGTGTTCGCACGACACTATACGTAGATAGGAGTTGATAGTTGTGTCTGCGTGTTCAGGGTTCGTGTCCCGTCGCGACGAGCAGCTGGGCTCGTGGTACATCCAGGCGCTGTGCGAGGTGTTCGCACGACACTATACGTAGATAGGAGTTGATAGTTGTGTCTGCGTGTTCAGGGTTCGTGTCCCGTCGCGACGAGCAGCTGGGCTCGTGGTACATCCAGGCGCTGTGCGAGGTGTTCGCACGACACTATACGTAGATAGGAGTTGATAGTTGTGTCTGCGTGTTCAGGGTTCGTGTCCCGTCGCGACGAGCAGCTGGGCTCGTGGTACATCCAGGCGCAGTGCGAGGTGTTCGCACGACACTATACGTAGATAGGAGTTGATAGTTGTGTCTGCGTGTTCAGGGTTCGTGTCCCGTCGCGACGAGCAGCTGGGCTCGTGGTACATCCAGGCGCTGTGCGAGGTGTTCGCACGACACTATACGTAGATAGGAGTTGATAGTTGTGTCTGCGTGTTCAGGGTTCGTGTCCCGTCGCGACGAGCAGCTGGGCTCGTGGTACATCCACGCGCTGTGCGAAGTGTTCGCACGACACTATACGTAGATAGGAGTTGATAGTTGTGTCTGCGTGTTCAGGGTTCGTGTCCCGTCGCGACGAGCAGCTGGGCTCGTGGTACATCCAGGCGCTGTGCGAGGTGTTCGCACGACACTATACGTAGATAGGAGTTGATAGTTGTGTCTGCGTGTTCAGGGTTCGTGTCCCGTCGCGACGAGCAGCTGGGCTCGTGGTACATCCAGGCGCTGTGCGAGGTGTTCGCACGACACTATACGTAGATAGGAGTTGATAGTTGTGTCTGCGTGTTCAGGGTTCGTGTCCCGTCGCGACGAGCAGCTGGGCTCGTGGTACATCCAGGCGCTGTGCGAGGTGTTCGCACGACACTATACGTAGATAGGAGTTGATAGTTGTGTCTGCGTGTTCAGGGTTCGTGTCCCGTCGCGACGAGCAGCTGGGCTCGTGGTACATCCAGGCGCAGTGCGAGGTGTTCGCACGACACTATACGTAGATAGGAGTTGATAGTTGTGTCTGCGTGTTCAGGGTTCGTGTCCCGTCGCGACGAGCAGCTGGGCTCGTGGTACATCCAGGCGCTGTGCGAGGTGTTCGCACGACACTATACGTAGATAGGAGTTGATAGTTGTGTCTGCGTGTTCAGGGTTCGTGTCCCGTCGCGACGAGCAGCTGGGCTCGTGGTACATCCACGCGCTGTGCGAAGTGTTCGCACGACACTATACGCAGATAGGAGTTGATAGTTGTGTCTGCGTGTTCAGGGTTCGTGTCCCGTCGCGACGAGCAGCTGGGCTCGTGGTACATCCAGGCGCTGTGCGAGGTGTTCGCACGACACTATACGTAGATAGGAGTTGATAGTTGTGTCTGCGTGTTCAGGGTTCGTGTCCCGTCGCGACGAGCAGCTGGGCTCGTGGTACATCCAGGCGCTGTGCGAGGTGTTCGCACGACACTATACGTAGATAGGAGTTGATAGTTGTGTCTGCGTGTTCAGGGTTCGTGTCCCGTCGCGACGAGCAGCTGGGCTCGTGGTACATCCAGGCGCTGTGCGAGGTGTTCGCACGACACTATACGTAGATAGGAGTTGATAGTTGTGTCTGCGTGTTCAGGGTTCGTGTCCCGTCGCGACGAGCAGCTGGGCTCGTGGTACATCCACGCGCTGTGCGAGGTGTTCGCACGACACTATACGTAGATAGGAGTTGATAGTTGTGTCTGCGTGTTCAGGGTTCGTGTCCCGTCGCGACGAGCAGCTGGGCTCGTGGTACATCCAGGCGCTGTGCGAGGTGTTAGCACGACACTATACGTAGATAGGAGTTGATAGTTGTGTCTGCGTGTTCAGGGTTCGTGTCCCGTCGCGACGAGCAGCTGGGCTCGTGGTACATCCA
Organism: Perizoma flavofasciatum; assembly: GCA_958496245.1. Taxonomy (NCBI): domain Eukaryota; kingdom Metazoa; phylum Arthropoda; class Insecta; order Lepidoptera; family Geometridae; genus Perizoma; species Perizoma flavofasciatum. Next base: position 458,809 of record OY292425.1, on the reverse strand, counting down.
GGCGCTGTGCGAGGTGTTCGCACGACACTATACGTAGATAGGAGTTGATAGTTGTGTCTGCGTGTTCAGGGTTCGTGTCCCGTCGCGACGAGCAGCTGGGCTCGTGGTACATCCAGGCGCTGTGCGAGGTGTTCGCACGACACTATACGTAGATAGGAGTTGATAGTTGTGTCTGCGTGTTCAGGGTTCGTGTCCCGTCGCGACGAGCAGCTGGGCTCGTGGTACATCCAGGCGCTGTGCGAGGTGTTAGCACGACACTATACGTAGATAGGAGTTGATAGTTGTGTCTGCGTGTTCAGGGTTCGTGTCCCGTCGCGACGAGCAGCTGGGCTCGTGGTACATCCAGGCGCTGTGCGAGGTGTTCGCACGACACTATACGTAGATAGGAGTTGATAGTTGTGTCTGCGTGTTCAGGGTTCGTGTCCCGTCGCGACGAGCAGCTGGGCTCGTGGTACATCCAGGCGCTGTGCGAGGTGTTCGCTGCGCGCGCGCATGACACACACGTGGATGAGCTGTTCACGCTCGTGGACAAGCTGCTCGCGGAGCGCTTCGAGATACAGACCTCCTCCGTGGACCGCTGGGGGTTCAACCAGCGTCTCTACCTGCACCCGGGCCTCTATGAACCCTTATAACTAACTGACATGCCTTATTCGTGTCACCATGGACTTGTTCGCGCGTGATCATGATGCATGGCAGATTCAATTAAATTAAAATTAGATTAGGTTTAACGTGAACTTGACTATTCATATTGTAAAAAAATCCCGTTTTTACAATATGAATAGATTAGGTTCGTTCCTCAACTATTAACAGTTCTCGTGCTGGCTGACGTTCCACAAAAAGGACAAAAGGTTCGGGAACAACTATTATATATAACTACCCTAAAATTTTCACATTCCTAAAAATTTAAGTACCCGACTTACAGCTCTGCGAGTTGGTGGAACGTCGGTCACCACCCGACTGACGGCGATTGCTGGATACTGCATTTCAAAAAGATCTTTTTTTTTTTAAACGTAATTATAATGATGTTGTATTACCTACTTTATAATGTCTTCCACTAGGACACCATAAGATTTTAATAATAAATGAAAAGTCAGATGGTGCTATGAGACTGAATTATTTTTTATGATGTTTCTCTGTATTTTACGATTTATTGATAAAAAGTTCTCATTGCATAAATATTATTGTTTAATATTAGGTTCTCGTGTTTAATAATTAAAACTGATTTTCTGTAATTATATTCTTAATTTTTAATTATGTGATATTTTTGACTTGGACTTTGATTATCACATCATCAAAGTAACAATCTTACAGAAAATAATGTACTGCCACGCTGGGGGTCTCGATATCCGCCGCCGTCCCGCGACCTTTATATCTTGTAGTTTCTGATATATTTTACACGTCTCCCGAGGAAACTGATATTTGGGATGAGTGCTTTTGTGTAAAATTTTTAAATTGACTTAGCTCTATTATTTTATATAAAGATAGTTTAATTATAAAATAGTTTGCAGCTAGTTTGTAAGAATGTACAAAACTTTTGTATTTAATAAATATATTATTGTTTTTATACCATACAATATATAAAAAGAAAAATAATGTTATAGTGGTAGAGTGATTTATTTTCATATAATTTACAAAAATAGACAAACTTGTAAGTACACAATAAGTACTTTTATTCCAAAAACTAACGTGAATGACTTATTATAAACACAGGAATTTTCACGTACCGTACTATCAGCCATGCTCATGCGACTCTTACTCAGGGCGGGTGGCTATATTTATACCCGACCCACTCCACTCGTCTTGCACTCCGGACAACCGCTCCCTGAGCGGGTGCAGTGAGTACTTGTTTTTTTTTTTTTTGCAGCATTAACATTGGTGTGATAAATAAATGGATTATTATTTGGTAGTGCAAGGCAATCAGGTATATTGAGAATTGCGTATTTGAGCAATAAAAAATCACTCATTTTGATCAACTTATGATCATGAGGATATTTTTTCATACAAGATTGTAAATATTCTTGCTTGAGATACTTTACTATTCCAAATAACGTTCACAAGATGTATCTATGCTGGATTACATAAATGTCCTTATCGCCACAAAGCGGGCTTAATATAACTTCTTAGTATTTTTAAATTTTGTTCATGGAGCTGCGGAAGGCAGCTACCGGTCGGACACTGTCACCAGCAGCGCGCTCAGCTTGCTGAGGTCGAACCACTGAGGGACGCACTGCTGGGACGCTCTTCCGTGCTTCCGTGCGTACCCACCGTAGCGGTCTCCCCGTGACGCCGCAGCCCCGACGGCGCTCGCCCGAGCCAGCTCCGCGTATTCGGCGACCCGCTCCAGCCATCTGCGCACGGGGCTCACGAGAGTGCTCCAGTATAACCAGCTAAGAGCAGACGTTCGCGACCTCCACGGCTCCATCCGTTCCAGCTCGGTTCGTCCGGTCCGCGTCGGCACCTTCGCATGCCGCTCTCTATGCCGAGTCCAGCCAGCGCAACACTTCAGCCTCTCGGTCGCCTCGAGCTCGTCGGCGAGCGCGTCGATCGTAAAATCAACGGTCGCGTTGTTCAGGAAGGTCGGAGGGGTAGCTCTGTGATCGGGCTGGGAGACGGCGAGGCTCCGCGGTGGCGGCAGGCAGGCGTGCGACACGAGCAGCGCCGAGGCGAGCAGCGCGGCGAGCGTGGTCACGCCTGCGCAGAGCGTGAGCCACGCCGCCGCCAGCGCGTGTAGCAGCTCGGCGGCGCGGGCGCGGTCGCACGCCGCCGACAAGTCCGTGTACGTGAAGAAACCCCGCGCCTTCGCCTGCTTGAGAGCCACCTGCCGTTCCAACCTCGACAGCCCCGCCTCGAATGATTCTTCGTTCACGAAAATATTCCAGTCCTGCAAAATAAGTTGTCTGCGTGTTTGACAAAAATAAGTCACGAATATGGTTTATGTATAAAATTGTATAATTTTTTTTTAACGTGGGTTCTTTAGCTACCACAAAGGAAGCCGATGGGATTGTAAACTTACAATAGCGTCGAGGAATTCACGTTCTAGTTTATTGAGTTGCTTGAGGTCGATGCCCCCCGAGGCGGCCCACTCCGAACAGATCACTTCTTCGTCTTCACCGTCGTCTTGCAGGAATTTGTTGCCCACCATCTGGAACCAGAAAGTATTTGTGTGAGCATGTTCAGGTATGGATTGATTGATTGATTGGTCAGCCTGGTGACCAGGCGTGAAAAGAGCATGGCGAAAGGATTCAGTACACTTCTCAGAGGCAAGATTAATTTTGTGACAGCTAGGATTCACAATAGAAAATCTGTCTCTACCAGACCTGTGCTAGAGCAAATACCTCACACTTAGTTTTCCTTTCACACTAACGCAAATCTGTCAAAACTTAGCCAGTCACCTGTCACCAGTCACAGTCACCCGACATCTCAAAAGCTAATGTCATTTCCATACAATTCAACCTCTCCGCAGGCGTTAACGCCTACAGAAAGTGGTTCTTGTCTAAGGACCAGGGGTTAATGAATTTACAAGAGTGTTGCATACCAAGGATATGAGGAAGAGGTCCTGTGGCGCGGCGTTGAGCAGGTAGTCAGGGCTGCAAGCGTTGAGGCGCTCCAGGTACAGCAGGGCGAGCACGAGGGCGCAGGGCGAGACGCAGGCACCACGTGCGACCCGCGCCGCCGCGTCCGCGTGCAGGCGACGCAGCGAGCGCCCGCGCTGTGTCTCCGACCACACCGAGCATGATATCTCTATTCAACAATGTCGCAAACATAAAGCCAACACAGATCATTATCCTATACATTTCGCGCAGCATTCTTAACTATCACAATTTGCAACTAAAGCTTGTCATACTAAATATATTTATATTAGAGTAACTGGCCAACAACCACCATGGGCATAGATATAATACTAGGCCATGTGCATAAGATACTCATTTATACTCATTTATTCACTGTAGGAACTTCACAGTACACAAACATAGGTACTGTTTTGTCAGATTGGATAAAAGAAAGCTACATAATAAATCTGGTCATTAAAACAGACAAGCACAGTGGTTTCAAAAATTAATGAAAATATACATTCTCTAATGTAAGAACCGACAAATCACCAAGGTTTTAAAATAGGTTAAACTAACAAAATTTTTATGTTAGTTACCAGTGACAGGTAGGCTGAGGCAAGGCAATGTTGGCAGGTGTCCATAGTACAGGGTCTTGGTGATGCGCTTCAGAAACTCCTTATGATCCCCCATGGTCTGTTACAAAAAAAATATATAAGTTAGGTACTTCTATTGTACATGCCTGGGGCCTAACCATGAAGTCTTAATTCAGGCAAAGATGTCAAATCCCGCTTTGCGAATGACAAAGCTTTAGCTACGCCATAGCGTCCTGAATCGCAAAGCGGAAAGTGACATCTTTGCCTGAAGTGAATCGCTATAAGACTTCATGGTTAGGCCCCTGGTCTTATCATATTAAGCCAAAAGTACCTACTACTTTTCCATGCTTTAAGCAAATTAACTGATGGAAAAAAATGAATATGAAAACTTAGACAACCTAAATAGTTTCACAGGAGTATTATAATGGGAAAAAAATGATAACTACTTCTGCATTTACACGTTTAAGGACAAGCTCGACAACTGGCTATGAAAGAACATTCAGTGCTAAAAAAGTTAACCAAATTTAAAATAAAGACTTAATCCAACAATTTATGACATAGACATATCACCTAACGCTGCTCATCTATAAATGTATAGTGGATGGTAGCTTGTTTGCCAATTACTAGTATTAAAAAAAAAACGTGGGCTTGAAATTGAATTCAAATAGACATAGAGATAACATTTATTTCCTACCACAATACACACAATTGTTGTTAATTTTCATAAAAATAGGGATTAACAGCACTTAAAAATAAATAAGAAGGTGAGTAATGTGTACTGCAGTAGCAAATTGGCCTAGGCTCAAAATAATGCTGACTGTTGTGAACAGCGCTGTTATTCTGCCTAGACCAGGACAAGAACAATCACAGGACCCTGCGATTACAAGCGATTAAATAGAATAAATATATATATACTCTCTCAGTTATAATAGTAATATATGTGCATAAATAATAACATAAAGGACATAAATAAATAAGTATTTAAATATTATTATTTGCATGTGTAACTTTTGACAAGCACATTGCCAGTGTTGCATACTATAAGAAAATCACGATAATATAAGTACAAAAACAAAAAATTATGATTTAATCTAACATTGAAAAGGGACATTGGAATTAGGCAATCCAGACTTTTGTTGATCTAAAATAACACATTTTAGCCTTTCACTAAAAGTGAATTTGTATTTTAACAACCTAAAGGGTGGTGGAATTATTCCAGCACTTGGTTGCTTGGTATCTGAAACTGACACGAAACCTAGCTGTATTGTGATTATAATAATGCAACAAATTTCTATTTGGCCTAGTAAACTCATTATTTATAGGTTCCTGTGGATTACATTGAGGTGGACCTCTTCAAACCTACCTCAGTAGCCCGTTATTGATGTGGCCTTCTACCGCTATGGTCAGATCAGGTAAGGCATCACCAGGGTTACTCCTGATAGACTTCAATTAGCTTATGCATCAAATAGTACTTAGAAAGAGAATTCACACATTGCATGCCTACAGAACATAACACATTGCATGCATCAACTCTTGACAATTGCAAATATGGTGCGAAACACAGCATGTTGTTACAATAAAGACTGCGATTCATATGGGGGATAAAAATTATAAATTTGTGTTTAGGCTGCACGGTTTAATTAGGTTACAAAAAAAATAATTTTGGTTTTATAAACAAACAAATCTCAAATGAAAATAATCGTTAAGTTTTATAGTATTAGATCTATAATTACAGAACTGAATTTGTTGTTTTTTTCAATGTTTACTTTATGATTTATGTGTTCTAACCAAGCAATCATGGAATCTAGACTCATGGAATTCATATCAATTTTAATTTTGAATATCATATCAATATTGTTTAGGAAATGAACTTAATGTTACAAAAATTTGAGCATGTATGAATGAGTTGATCTTATGTGCTGGAGCATGGCGCGTACTTGTCATTTCCTCTGATGGCTAGTTTTTATGCTAGAACGTAGTTAGTATATTTATGCTAACTGTACTGCCACGACATGAGTGGGCTCTTCTCATCCTTACCTTGATCCTTGTCCGGGAGCCTTCTCTTCTCCTCTTTGAAACGTTAGACATATTCGTACAATTAACAGTTACGTATTTCCTTCAGCAGTACGGCAAGATTTTTCCGAGTTTTTAACCAACAAACTAAATGCCTACCTGTAATTAATAAAACTCTGTCACTACTCTTGCTTTCTGTCTTTGCTTTCATTTATTAAAAAAGTACTCTCACAGATTATTATTTTTTGTTACTCTGTGGTCTGTGGCCTTAGCCTACCCCAAAGACTATAGCAATAGACCAAAAGAATAAAAAATCTAATCTGTGAATAGACCATAGCCTGCCCGCCCGGCTATGCCCGGCTGGCAGCACTGGCAATGTGCTTGTCAAAAGTTACCATAAGTGGATTAAAAAGTAACCTTTTACTTTCAGTGCGTTAACGTAAACCTTTCTTTCATATGTTTTTTTAACCATGGTATGTCTATAGGTATCAAATTTCATGACAAACGGCTCAGTGGTTTATCCCGGAAACATTATACTACTTGTATTATAATATCTGTGCATATACCTAGGTATAGATATTTCTGATATAATTTTACTTACTTAATTGATACTTATGGCCAAATCACACAATATCATTATAAATTGTAGACTATGTGTTATTCTGATATATAAGCTATATTACTGTACAGTTTCATTAAAATCATACCCCCTAGGGATAGTTTTGTAAAAAGAAAATATACGTAATTCATGATTTACTTAATAGTATAGTTAAACCGAGTTTTGTGTGAATCGAACAAAAAAATAACATTTTCCATAGAAACTTTACCACCCTATTAAACCCCTTTAGGAGTTGATTTTATAAAATTAGATTAGCCTATGTGTTATTCCAGAACCTAAACTATCTACATACAACTATCCAAATTTCATCAAAACAGGTTTCGTAGTTACGGAGATACGTGGTACAAACATTCACACACGCATACACAGGCTTTCGCATTTATTATACTGTCCCTTTAACCTTGTATTATAATATCTGTGACCAAGTTGTCAATTTCAACTTCTTAGTTTAAGCTCCTATGGCTAAATCAATAAAAAAAAAACTTCCAGTGTCTGTTTGATTGAAGAACAAATTGTCAATGTCAAACAAATCGTTATAAGATATTTTTTTTATAATCTGTGTCGAATCGGCTGAGCTCGCGGTTGTGTGCCGTACGGAGCACGGCGGAAAATATTTATTTCTGATTCAATTTAATCGATTTATATTAGAAATTGAGTTTTGAATTTTACTTGCATTGTTTTCGTAAAAAAATTATATAACTGGTTTAACGATGTACTGTTGAAAAATCGTTTTGTAAGTGTGTGGTCGTTGTGGCTTGTGTCATTGATATTGATTTCTTTTATTGTCTGTCCGAAAGACGATAGTACGTTTTTAAAGTGAATCATGCCTTAGCCCTTGCTCTCTCTTTAATAAATAGAGGAGTAAAATGTCAGTTGTAAGAGGACAACAGTGATAATGTGACCAGCAACATGAAAACTAAAAATTTCCTTCTGTGCTCGACGTCTGTGTTCATAATCAGTTTATTTCTGATAGTGTTCCACTCGCAGCCACCGCAGTCCATCCAGAGCATCGTAACACAGACACATCAGCACATCAAGGACTTCCAGGTACCTATATACATCCACATCCTTGCTAGATCTTGTAAAAAGGTCCCAATGGGGCGTATGATGAATTTAGGCTCGTATTGTACAACGAATCTCAAACTGAATCTAGACTTAAGCATAGACACGGGTGCTAACCCTCTGTTTCAGGCAAGTGCTACCAAACAGTGATTACTTGCTCTGTGGCAGGCATGCATGCAGGTCTTATTCAGAGTTCATTCTTGGGCTTATAGGCCATTGAGCGGTAGGAACCATGTTTAGGTGGAAAACAAACTGAAGGTTACCTGTCATCGCAAGAATTTACTAGTATAGAAAACAATTATTAACTATGCCTCAATGGTGACAATGATGGAATTAGCAACCAGAGAATGAATAATAAATAGTTAGTATCCCTGTTTTTAATTAATAAACAGGCTTCCATTGACTGTCTGTATCATTCACTGAGCTTGTCAGTGTTTCAAGAGCATGCAAGTAGTGCAATGTCTATACATTCATTAACACTAACTGAAAAACTACATTAATCCCTGTGATGGACATCCTCTAATCATCCTCTGATCATCTGATTGTTATGTTTATTATGATGTTTAGGCATCTGTGTCGGTTCAGGAGAGCCTACTGACGGCGCGCGAGCCGCAGCCAGCAGAAGCGGAGGCGCAGGAGGCGCGCTACGCGGCGCTGTTGGGGCTGGCGCCGGCGCCGCCGCCTGCGCGCTGGCGCAACTGCACCACGCCGGCGCTCGTGACGTACGCGCGCGGAGATGGCCACGCCATGGCAGTTGGCTTCGTGCGCGATTCCGCCCGACTGCCCTACACCGTGCTGCTCTACAACCTGGGCCTGAAGCCTGCCTCACTGCAGATTGTAAGTTGCACTTTCTATCTAATAATCCACTTATTTTAATTATTTTTTTGATGAGATCCTTGTTATTCTCAACTGGTATCTGTTTGAAATGTTGTTTTTGTTACAATATTTATTTCATTCCAAAAACTATTGTGAACCTGGCCATTCATATTGTGAAAACGGGAATTTTCACGTACTGCACTATCGGTGAAGGCACCGACTAAGTTTCGACCCATTCCGAGAGTCTTCATCAGGGTGAGTGGTTGCGACTTCCTCCTTCCGCGTCGCGCCGTGCACTAGTGCACGGTGCATAATGTGAAATATTTATTTCATTACAGTGTGTCTCTTGGCTAAGGCCTTCTCCATCATTTTCTATTGAGATATGTCTTGTTCAACTCTCCCCCAGTTACTGTCTGCTGTAAATTGATCTCATCCTCTTTTACAAATCTATTGGTTCATGTTGTGCTTTAATTGTTGTTTGAATTTGTCAGATGGGCATAAAAATTGTTTGAGCCAGAAGTTGAACTCTTATGAGGCATGGAGCACTTTTAATGACTCAGTATAAACTAGTAATTTAGCGTTTATTTTGTTGCAGCTGTCCAACTTCTGCAACTCATCGAAGTGCGCCATCATTGAGTTCGACCTGGAGGTGTTCCCATCCCACGTCAGCGACGAGACCATACACGCCTTCCGCCCGCTCATCATACAGGTAACCTACATTATTCTTGGCTTTTTTATCCATAACACATTGTAAGGTAATGTTTGTAAGAAAAAATATTCACTATTGAGATTTTCTTGATATATATCTAGTATATTTCTATAGATTAGACACAACCTGGTAAACGAGCCTGAAAAATGAGAACCATCAATACAAGCAAATTAGGTGCGCGCTATTTTGAGGAACATCCTTCTTTCTTACTACATACTTAAAAAAGCTTCATATCATAGCCCACAGTTGCGATATGCAGCAACTCTGGGCTATGATATGCTTAAAAAAAAAAAGAAAACAAATTCGTCACAGATTCACACACGCCGGGGTATCGGAATGGAAAGGGCGCGACAGCAAGCCTTGAGACTGCTTTGTTTACATTTTAAAGTAAACTAAAATATATTTATTATAAATGAATTAATAGACTCGAACTAGTAAAACATAATACCCTGTTCACGTCTTGGTAGATTCAAAGCCCTAGCAGAATGTTGGCAATAACTAGTATGCAGCAGCAGTACTGCCTAGTGAACTCAGGGAAGAAGGGCATTACTTGCATCATTTTATTTATTAGCACTGTATAAAAAAAATCATTATAATATGCAATAAACAATGTAAAAATCACGGCAACACAAAGCGACAAGACTTCCTGTGACCTTATCTTTATCCGCGAGTGTCGAGGTCGCCGCTTATAGTTGAGAAGAATGATGAATGGGTTTTGGCAACATGTGGACTTGCGATACAAAGTATAACTAGGTAGGATCTCGCGTAATACGTATACCTTTTTACCAGGCCCACTTGCATGACAGGATTAGCGTTTTAACCTGGGTGACCTGGCTAATTCGACGACAAAATGACACTCGTAAATTAATTAGCTAACCCTGGGTATATTATACAATATACGTACGTATATACTGGCGATATATAAGTAAGTGTACGTTAAAAATTAATAGCGACTGAAGGGGGTTTAAAAAAAAAAACAGTTACTAATCAACATACACAATCGAACTCAAAGTTGCAGCGCCTTAACGGGGTTCATGTACCTACCTACTTTCTTATGTATTGTTTAAACACCTATACTAAACTGTGTACATGACAGCAATAAAATATGAATGAATGAATGAATAATATTAACAATACACTCTACCTACCGCCTCTCGAATATCTATAATATTCGATTATTAATCTACGTCTGTCCAAAATGAAACGTTCTTTTGTGAGACAGCTATTGATAGTCAATTTACAGCCGAGTCTCACCATATCGGAGCTCTTATTGTATGAGTCAAACGAACAAAGGCATGGCCCTTGTATTAAGTACCTACTTATATTGTGCGTGACCTCGCACCTCGGCCTGATGTGATGATGACCCATCTAAAAGATTTCATAATGACCAGTAGCTGGAGCTAATTTTATTGTAAGTGCAAGTCAGAGAGTAATTGTGGGGTCCTTCATGTACCTACTATACTCATAATTAATGCACGACTGACGTCAACGTAAATAAACTTCAACGTGTTTTGTTTATATACCTTTATTAATAGCAGCACGCCTCTGGAACGCGTTACCAATATCGGTAAGGAAGGCCTCGTCTCTGGCCATATTTAAAGGTCGCGTTAAAATTTTCTATCAATCCCAGAAGTAATAGTTTTTACTATTACTTCTGGGATCTTCTGGGGTTTTGTTATTGCTGAGTTGCTGTTCGTATGTATAAGTATTGTATTAGTATGTATATAAACATATATATATTTTTATATATAAAATAGGTATGTTTTATGCATGATATTATTTAAGGTAGTTTACATAAATTATAAAGTACACCCCCGGCCACTTCAAAATCATATATAATCCTCTCCATTCAAAGGTTGTCTGGAAGAGATCGCTTTTAAGCGATAAGACCGCCCGTTGTACCTTTATCATAATGTGTTACTGTTTATTTTGTTTTTATCTTAAGGTGTAAAATAAAGTATTTTCATGAATACTTCGTTTTTGGAAACACTTTAAGCCTACCGACCTCGGGGAACTTTGTACAAATTCTATTGAGTAGAAAGTTAAAAATAACGTATATGTGCTTTTAAGCTTCCAAGGCAGACCTGTAGTGATCAATGGTTTCATCTCTGTCTCTGTGTACTACTGCCCTGATATAATTGACTTAATTAATACGGTCATACTGAATGACCCTTCAATGAATGAAACTGACTGAGTTAACTGTAAGTGTTCAACTGTCAATGTTTTGAGGTGATAATTTATTTATTTAATTCACAAAAAATAGAGTACAAAAAGTCGGCTTAGTGATAAAAGTATTTGCTACCTATCAACCTCAAAGGTACTTATTTAAAAAGAAGGTTGGCTTGCTAACATCAAAGTACAATAGGAAATCGACGATGGCCTGCCACTGGTACCACAGACTAGTATCCCGTTCCATCTTAATTCTAGATAGACACTATAATCCAATTTATTTCCATTATACCATATTGATCAAAAGTTCGCGGAAGAAACGCAATTGGATTATGTTGTGTGGCCTCATTGGATTATATTGTAGTACAATTAAAATTATTATAATACTGCAGAATGCCTGTTCACACGTGCATCAGACTTTTACAGGCAATTTCTTGCCATGTCCGATGATTTTCTCGGTCGGCGCACGTGTCTAGCTAGACTCTAGAAGAGCCGGCTTATACAGAATAAAAAAAACGAGCAGTTTTTTTGCTTGATTCTTCTTCGCTTGGAATTCATTATTTATTTATATTATAATATTATCCTCGTGATTTCAATTAATATAAACCTTTATTAAAGACTTTGAGTTCAGTTTGGCGTAATAATATGCCAATATATCGTTGCCCAGTGTGTTACTAGCATACTCTGTCTGCGATAATGACGGATATGGTACCCGTATGATAGCATATTAGTTTACTCACTGATTTCAAGTGTGATTGCGTATTGATAACCGCTTATGTACATACCTAGACGCTGATAAGATGCTGCGATTGGATACTTGAACTGATACTTATAACTAAACTACTTGCAGATATGAGTCGATCCCGAGAACTTTGTAATTTTAAGTAGGTAATTTGATTCACTCACAAGTTTATTAGTGAAACCTTTGACTGTCAACTTCTCACGTATCTGACCTTAGTCATATAGTAATTCATTCATACAGAAACGATACATGTTAGCACTTTTGCAGCGAAAATTATAAAGATAAATTACGTAGAGAGGTATATACTGTAGGTACATCTTCACAATATAATTAACGTTGAACAAGGGACATCATAACATACAGTATCCATAAAATCCATAATCAGTACACAGCCTTGCTTTCGCATCCTGACAAAATAAAATAATGAGTTTATTTAGAATATAAAACTAGCCTCTGTTCACGGCTTCGCCCGCGTGGTAGGTGCCCGGATAAAAGTAGCCTATTTGTTACTCTAGGTCACGAAGTAGGTATACTGGTTCCAAGTTTCATCCAAACCGGTTCAGCCGCTACGCAAATATTTAGCAACAAACATCCAAACTAAAATTTGTAGGGTATGTAGTTCATGACCGAATAACACATAATATCTTACCTTTTATCCGCGTATCACGCGAGCGAAACGCTATCTGTATAAGCAATGTTAGACTGAAAATATAATATAGGTATCAATACCAATTTTGTTATCCTTCCTACATACGCTCTGTTAGTTCGATAGCAGGCTAGGTAGGTAACTAATGAATATTATTATTGTTAGGTGTCCCATTGCTGGGCAAAGACTTCCCTCGTTCCTTCGAGTCATCCCGATTCTTTGCTATGTCCGCGCGGTTCACCTGAATGTCCAATTCCTATCGCCATCTCCGTTGGTTTCACATGGTTTCATATATTTATAGACATTTTCACACAGCATCATCTAGCCCCAAACTAAGCAGAGCTTGTATTATGGGAACTACATGACTGATATACTACTTATATACAGTTTTTTTTGTTGTAAATACATACATATTATACATAGAAAACACCCAGACACGAGACAAATATTTGCAGATACAAACATTTGTCCCGTGGCGGGAATTGAACCCGCAACCTTCTGCGCCTCAGGCGGGCCTTTGCCCACTGCGCCACAGAGGTCGTCGTTGGTTGTATGCCGCGACGCCGCCGCCTTCTCATTAACTCGGTGGCTACATTTGCCCACGGCTCATTTTGTACCACAGACAGACGTGGCCAGACCAATCCCACGTCAACTTTCATAGCTATGTCGGTGTCGGTGATTTGAGATACTATTTACATTAGCTTATCAACAAATGTTCCTACTCGTGAAGAGTGTGAAGGCAGCAGACACAACTGCTAGAATTATACCTCTAGATATTCCAAGAATGAAAAAAAATGCTTGTCAAAATCTAGAGCCAATCAAAAGCTATTTACGTCTGCGATCTAATCTTGCGAAAGCTAATCAAGCGAGACACTTGCTCTGATCGCTGTCGTAAAAAGCTTTTAGTAGCGAAGTGCGATGGACGCTCTTAATAAAACAGAACATTTATCTATGGTATATTATGTACGTCGGATAATCGCCCGACGCGTTTACGGCCGAACGTCTTCAGATATTATTGAAGGTGTAATTTTTTTAAATGGTGTTCGTGATAATTTGACAAAACTATACGTGTTTCGTTTCATGGTCACTTAGTCGCGGGCGTTTTTCAAACTCGTCGCACGATTTTGTATCGGGGGATACCCGATACTCAAACTAGTTTTTGTTTACGTACGATCTTTTTAAACGAATTGACCGAACGACTTGCACTTTTCATCCTATTCTGCTTCACTGCAACCTTGGATTTCTTGTCTTTGCTCCTTTTCACGATATTCAAAAGTCAATAGATTTTTATTTTATTCACAACAATAATAATGTGGCTTGCTTGCGTATGACAGAGTTGTGATATTAAACTCTAGCTGGGTTAATTTACAACGCAGGTCATTTTGTAACTGCGCTTTCGACGAGATTAAATCGAATAATAATGGTAAATTTACAAGTGATTCTTTTCTCGGAGATTCATCAAACGATGAGAGAAAGATAAATATTAAAATGAAAGTTGGATAATATCAAAACTTTCGTAATTTGTTCTTCGAATATCTCGAATTCAGCAAATAACAATACAATACAAAAAATGTTTAATCTAAAGTTTGTCGTGTTCCAGCACGCGCTGAGCCGCGTGGGCGGTGTGATATTCTGCGAGGCGTGGCAGCGCTGGGCGGGCGGCGCGGTGGCGCTGCGGGCGCTGTGGCAGCGGGCGCGGGCGGAGCGCGGCGGTGGCGTGGTGGCGTGGCCGCGTCGCGCCGCCGTCACCTCGCTCACGCACCCGCTGATGTTCCGGCACCTGCACGCGGCGCCCGACGACTTCCTCTTCGTGCAGATGGTGGACGCGTCGCGCCTCGTGCTCTGCGCCTCGCCTCCCGCCGCCGAACTCATGCAGGCCTGGACGCGATGCGCGCTCACGCTCGACTGCATCATGCCGCTCGGTACCTACCCTCCTACCCTCCTACCTACACTACGAACCATGCACCCTGCGCCGGCGATCTAACCTACGCTGCGCGTCCGAAACGGGACCGTTGCGTTTCGCTCTATTGAACTTCGATTTTTCCAAAATAATAAATCCGCAACAAAAGAAAAAATACATTCTTTTACGTCCAGGGTGTCTAGACAGATACCTACCTCACGCTAAGTTTTCCTTTCACGCAAACGCAACCTGGCAGCAGTCATGTGTAACATCTCAGAAGCTAATTTCATTTCCATACAATTCATCCCTTAGTAGGCTTCAACGCCAACGGAGAGTGGTCGTTGCCTAAAGGGCCTAGTCCCCGGGCAGTCTCCTTCGAAGCTGAAGTTTTATTCTGTTTCCCAGGTGCCCAGTCGGGCGGATGTCGGTTCGACAAGAAGCCTCAGTACCGGTACTCGGGCTGCCACGAGCGCGACGCGTCCGCGCTCAGCATCATCCTCGGGCTGCGCTCCGGGTTCGAGGAGTCGCAGTACGCGGCGCGCGACGCGGACGGAGCCGCCTGGCGCCGCGTCACCGACGCCGCGGCGCGCCGCGACCTGGCCGCGCTGCTGCGGAACGCGACGGACTCGGACACCCCGCCCCCGCCCCCGCCCCCTGCACCTCTCCTGCCCTCCTCCTCTCCCCCTAAGGACCCCACCGAGCACGCTCCGCGACTCACGCAGACGCCCGCGCATTGAACGCTCCGATCTCCTCGATTACCTTCCCACGAATGTTCCGCTGTATTCGAAGACGACCGTTGAATTTACTTTTTCCTTTTTCGAGATGACGCTAGCAGAGAATAGGATAAGCCGGAATAATAATCTTGAATACCGTGTTAGACGGCGGGAGTATCGAGATTCTTTCCCCGAATGTGTGGCGAGCCGGTCTCGTCGCGGTGCGGATGCGAATGTCGGCGCCGACATTCGACGTGTCTGCGTGGGTTATTACAAGTGGACGACGTTCAAGCGCCGACTGATAAGTAATTATTGAGATTACGTTCCGATTTACCTGCAGTCGTACTTACCCATAAGTAAGTGAACTGAGATAGTTTATTAGAACGATCCGGTAGAAGACATTGTTGGTATGATACTCTGTGAGTGAAAACTGGGAATCAATATAGACAACCTATATAATTTGTAACGAAACTTTACCCTTTTATGCTCCTTTTGCATACGCATTTCCTCAATTGTACGAAATTACACTATGTATACACGATTTCGATTTGATTTTTGAAATATTGTACCTTGTAATAATTTATTTATATGATTATCGCTGCGCACGCACGCAATTCTTATCTTTATCGAGGCAGCTGCGTCCTTTACTTATTCGTGTTATATACTAGTGAGCGAGTGAATTACCTAAATTAACCATTACCGTGGTGTCAAATAAAGGTGTGGCACGTAAGCGACACACCTTTATTTGACACCACGTTAGGTTGCTCCACAAAATTTTTATGTATATATTCCTTGTTGAATTGTGTTGGAACTAAATTGAAAATGTTCAATATTTCTTTGTTAAAGCCGTGCTGTTTAACTTAGTTTTGTAAATATATTGTGTCGATTGTAAAGTTAAGTTATAGAACTTAGATTTATTTCGTAGATAGTTGTTTTAAAGAAGTGGGGCGTACATTGTCGGAACTGGCGATACTCATTAGTCCTAAGGTCCAGTACACAAATTATGGTGCGAGTGAAGTATGAATACTTTGTGAGTTTTATATCGTTCAGTTTTTAAAACGATTAATTAATCTTATATAACAATACAACATAGATACGTAAATGCTTATATTTTCTGAATATTCTTTTGTTATAGCGATAGCGTCTTTCTGTACAAAACTTAATGTACCTACAATTTATTGTGAACTATCTGTGTTTTCTGTTTCTCCTCTGCCTTAATGCAGGTATTGTATAATTCACTAAGAAAACACAAGTTTACTTTGTTAGTTCAACAACACGACTGGGTTGTGAATCGAATATCATTTCGAGGACGTTTAGCATAATAATTAACCTATTTAGTTTGTAAAGTACAATGTGATATACTTAAATTGTGGAGCGGATGCGCGACTGAGGTGAATGCATCGATAGCTGCCTGCTTAGTTTTATAAGACTCCATGCTGGTACTTTACTTGGTCTGTTTGTACAGTCAGCGTGAGGTGGATGTAAGCGTCCAACGTTCTCACAAAGATCAGGGTATCGATTTTTGGCTCACCGTTTATGATCTAATCTGAAAATACGATTCACAGAAAGTTTACTTATTAAGTCTCTTGCAGTTACATTCCATTATACGCAGATAATAGCAATAAAATACATGCTAAATACTGGTTTTCGTCAAGCAAAACCTAACCTTTTATTGGCTAGGTTAGCGTAAAATGATAATTACCAATAGTCACGGAGTGATTTCAAGAGTTGTAGAGGGCACATATAATAGAGATCAAAAGTTTAATAATTTTTGCGATAGGCCTGTTCTTGCTCGGTCAGTAAAGACAACGCTCCGTACAGTCGTACTAATGAACTAGTTCGGACTTCTAGTACAATTACGACAATAGTACTAATAGTACTGCGCTCTTCTAAAATGTACTGATTTAATAGAGTACTAAAGGAAACATACAAAACGCGTTCATCAAACAGTACTCTTTATTCTTTTAGTACGTCCGTCCGATTTAAAACCTTATGACGTAGAAAATAGCGAGTACTTTTACGTCATGCAGACTTTGGGACTTGGGGGTTAGACAAATACCTCACGCTTTCTTTTCCTTTCACGCTAACTCAAATTTGTCAAGGTAAAACTTGGCAGCTGTCACGTGACATTTCCACAGCTAATGCCATTCTCATACAAATTAATCGTTCCGCAAGCGTTAACGACAACAGAAAGTGGTATTTATTTAGGACCACAGGTTCTCAAACTTATTTTTCCCACCGCCCACATTGAGAATAAAAAAATCCTAGCGCCCCCCAAAGTTTTTAAACATAACAACATATGCTATCCCCTGTTGACCGCCTTAGCGCCCCCAATATCTTCTAGAGCCTTCTACCGCCCCCCTGAAAGCCTCCAGCGCCCACAAGGGGGCGTTATCGCCCACTTTGGGAAACAGTGGTCTAGACCATCTGAACTACTGAACTAGTGTAGGTACTATTAAGAATGAGTACAACTGAATAGTACGTTCTAGTTCACTTCTAGTTCACAAGCCTACCACAGGTGAGCTTTCAAAAATACGAACATTGTGAAATCGGTGACTATCGCCAGTTTATTTTGCTGATAAGTCACTGAGTGATATTCAGAAATGGGTACCCAGATCGTAACTTCATCTCTAAGTACGCATTTAGAGTACACTAATTGTATATAATAGCAACACAGTTTCCAATATTAGTAAATTTGCATTTGATCTTTTGTGAATAAAACGTTCAACGGTATCTATTCCGTTATTAGTGATCTATCTATCTAGCATTATTTGTATATATATATTTTTAAATGGACCGTATTTTTTGTGACAATACAATTTAATTCAGACAATAATATAGATCATACGTATGTGGGTATAATGTACATAATACATGTGTATTATGTATATTATATTATGGATCGATGGCCAACGAATCCTTTTGAGTACCTTGGACGCGTACATCAATTTGAGGCTTACTGTACAAACGTTTCTGTTGTATGTTGGTAAAAACAAAATGAGCCCTATGTTAAGACACATGGTGCCATTAGAAGTGCCAGCGCTGGAATAGTGATATTCTGAGCGCAGCCATGCTAACCATTTATTAGCCCTTGTATATTAATGGTGTTTATCCCCTACGCATAACTGCCATAACATAGGTACAATATATCACTCGCCAAGTTAGGTCGCGCGGTTACGCGGTATGGATCTCAGTGTAATGTTTAAGATTAGCATATAATGACCAAATTTTATTATAATATCGCTTGCGTTTTAAATCATTATCTCCATAAATCCACTGTTATTTCCTCATACCAGTGGTGTTCATGTACTTATATGTTTGATGTTTTCAAAGATTCGATAATTTTTTTTTTTTTTTTTTTTTTATTAAAATTCATATGTAAGGTGTAGAATGAGCCACTGGTCGCGGGTATCTTAGCAATAACAGAAGTTAGTTCGGATTCTAAAGTATGAGATCTAGTCGATGTTTTACCAAATAAGCAAATATATTTGGAATAACTATTTCTGTGGAGTGAATCTGAACTTAAGCAGTTTCCTTTTAAAACTGTATGTAGCAGCATTAAATTTAGGACTTAGGGAATGTACTCGGCTCAAGTCATGAATGGCAATACAATAATAGCTAAGTATTAAATACCCTACCCACTGTAAGTTCGAAATAATTAAAAAGTGAACGCAATCTATGTAGATATTTGTTTTAAATAGCTCGGATGGGTACTTATTTTTTTTGACCCGGGTTCGAGGTATGTGCAACCTCGAAACCCCAAGAATAATTTGTATTTAACGAAAATATTTGTTATTTATCTAGTAGGATGGAATACCACCTTTGTATTCTCGTTTTTCGTTATAAATGCGAAAGTAATAATTATCTCTTCGCATTACCAATAAAAGTAGTGGCAGAGACGGCTGAATCCACTCTGTCTGTGTGAATAGTTTTGTGACCAAGAATAACAGCGACTTCCTTTTATCCGGGTACCACGCGAGCGAAGCTAGTTTTAGAAAACCTGTAAATCCGCAGCTTCTACATTCGCATATCTTTAATATTGAGAAGTGAGAAAAATATAATAAACAATGAGTACGATTTCGAAATTATTCCGTGTTTTATTTCGTTGGTTTACAATAAATTGTGTATGGAACTGTATAACGTACCTACGCGTACCTAGGGTACTAGAAGCCCTCTTCTGCTTGGAAAAAAAAAACAAATGAAAATTTTAATTTAAAATTTTATTTCGTTAGGTACATCGATTTACATAATTTGTATTAATAAAAATGTGAGAAACATGTATGTTGGTAAGTTATTTACCTAATTCCTGCATTTTTTTCTACTTAATATGAAAACCGCAACTGAATTGCTAGTTTCGTCTTCACTAGCAAGTTTACAAATAATTGGCACTTCACATAATACTGGTCGGTGCCTTTTCAAAACGTCTTTGATTCTTGGAATAGACATAATTTGTCTGTCCGATTTACCTACATTCTCATTCCAAAAGCGTAAAAATATACGATGGAAACTACATTAAAAATGCTAACTATGCCCCCTATAATGGATAGGATATCACAGATCTGTAGATACTCCGTACATAGATCCGCGATAATACCATGTAGTAAGGGGTAGTCAGAAACATATCCTTCACCGTTAAGAGCACGTGTGAATGCGGACATAAATTTCATATTAAAAACAGGAAAACAAAATGCTGCAATTATAAAATAAAGTATTGCTTATTCACAAACATACAGATTTTTCATCAAGGAACATTATTTATCAGGCCTATGAAAAGTTAGGTACCCAGGTGTTAACTAACTACAGGTGAGTCAGTAAACAGGGACAAGGCATAGTGATAAAGAGACCCTTAACTGCATTATTCTGCCCGATGTTATTATGTACAAGATTCAGCTTGGTCCATGTCTACTGAATCTCATAGGGCCCAGTCAGATTGACGCGGTGGCGATCAAAGGGGAATCCTTGTCAAAATTCACGTGAATTTGTTGCCACCGCCACCACCACCGTGTCAGTTTGACCAGGGGCGGGCCCTCAATAATAAACAAAACTTTACAGGAACTTCATTTGATTTCACTAAGTTTATGCAATTTTACTAAATTACTCTTTAAAAGTAAGAAATTGTATTTTATTATTTACAATAATCATTCACTGTGCTGCATTGACTAGATGCAACATTTTACGCGCTAAAATATTTTTTTTTAGCTCACCTATTAATAATCATGTTAATAACTCTTAATAATCATGTTTTGAAAAATATAAATATTCTTATTCTTGAATAACAAATAATAAACACATAACTTAAAACAATTCATTATTGCGACTATCGAGGGTCGACTAGATCACGAGCTTAAGCCGACCAAGTTAAAAACCTCAAAGCTCAAGGCTCGGCTAGACTGACGCGATGGCGAACGATACATTCACGCAAACTTTGACAAGCATTTCCCTTTGATCACCACCGCCGCAGGCACCGCGTCAGCTTAATCGGGCCCTAAGGTGGACCTATTTATGCAATGTAAGAACAATGTGTGTAAATTATCTGTAAACTTCATAAATTACTTCTGACGCTACGATAAAGAGAGCTGCCATTGGCAAGTTACGGTTTCTTAAACTGAAAATCATACAGTTTTCACTTAAGTAGGTTGTTGTAGGTATTCCAACAGAACGAGTAGCTAGGTAGGTACTACCTAACAAAAATAAAATGTCTCATTTTGATATGTAATGTTACCCATTCTAACCATTTCTAATTCGTTCACACAGAGCCACCATCCTCACCTGGGTCTAGACAAATACCTCACGCTTACCTTTCCTTTCACGCTAACGCAAATTTGTCAAGGTAAAATTTGGCAGCTGTCACGTGACATTTCCACAGATAATGTCATTTCCCTACAAATTAATCTTTACGCAGGCGTTAACGCCAGCAGAATGTGGTATTTGTCTAGACGCCTGGTCAGGTCACGACATACCATGGACCCAGTGACGACGACAGATATCGAGTTTTATAATATTACTAGCTGTACCACGGCCCCCGACCCGCTGATCGCGTCGCATCGCCCGCCGCGCTATTACTTCTTTTGCTCGGCCCCTAAGAGTTGTAGCGTGATGTTGACCTAAATACAGTACTGGTAGTTTAAAAATTTGTGGGTAAATAAATAAATTAACTGCACATAAATATATCTTCAAAAACCTTGGTTAAAATTCACAAGCCTACCTTAGTACGACTCCATTGCAGTTGTGCCCTTGTGACTTTGTTTACCTATCTTTATTGCTCCTCTCTACTAAGTATACCTACCATTAGGTACACGATTGAATATACTCTAACCTAACACTAAGTAGTGCCATTGGAAAATTGTGGATGTAAAGTACTTACATACTTAGCTATTGGCCTCGATTCTCCAGTACACCAACTAAACTTAATTTAAACTGTAGCTCTCTTTTACTGATAGTGCACGCAAGAAAGAGATGCAAGAAGTTTACTCCTTGTTGAGTCCACCATGAGTCCAATACAATAGCTACAGTCCCACATAGATGGAACACCTGAAGCCAGGAAGGCATCTGGGCAATTCCCCGTGACCTGGAAGCGATAGTCTCCAGAGAGGAAGCTAGGGTAAATAGTGCCAAATAGTGGGTAATAGTGAAGAAAAAAAAGAAGCTTGGCGGGGATTGGGGTGTTTAAAGTCAGCATGTTGTATGAGACGACCTCTGTGGCTGTGACTCTGTGACCTCGAAGGCCCGCCTGAGACGCAGATGGTTAAGGGTTCGATTCCCACCGCTTGACAAATATTTGTATGATCTACAAATTTTTGGCTCGGGTCTGGGTGTTTTCTATGTATATATTTACATAAAAATGTATATATAAGTAGTATATCAGTCATGTAGTTCCTATAAATTAAGTTTAGTTGCTGTACAAGAGAATCGACGACATTTTGTATAATATGCCTCTAAAAATTGGATCTAATTTATGCGTGACATGGACACGCAAATCATGATTACTATCTACAGTGTGCGTGAAATATGTACTGAGTCAAATTTTACTAAAAAAATAACATAATAACAATGTATGGCGATAAAATATAATCAAAGAATCGAACACAGAAACAAACTCCTATACTCTAAACACACACCAGGGGGACTAGACAAATACCTCACGCTTACTTTTCCTTTTACGCTAAAGCAATTTTTTCAAGGTAAAACTTGGCAGCTATCACGTGACATTTCCACAGCTAATGTTAACGTCAACAGAAAGTGGTATTTGTCCAGCCCCCCTGCTGTACGTATTTGTGGACGGACTCGCTGAAGAATCCGCGATTGTGTGAACGGTATTTCATATTTCATATAAACGGTTTGTGTTATACCATTTGTTTATATTTTTATAAGTTTAATTTAATGAAGTTAGCATTTTCGGAACGCTTCCGTTTGGTAGAGATCTGGATCAATTAACCTATCCAAAGATCGTTTGCAACGGTCTTTAGCTATCGGATGTTGCATCTGTATTTTCTTTATATGACGAATAAATGTTTTATCGGTTTGTCTGTAGGTGTAAGTGATAGATTAAGTTAAGGGATACTTGTATTGTTCAGGAGGCAGCAGGCTTGGCGTCGGGTTTCTTCTCGTCGTCTCTGAAGAGCAGCGGCGTCATCCCGAGGAAACAGCCGAGGGTAATGCCCAGCACACGCCCCTTGAACAAACAACCAAATAAACAAACATGTCACACACTCATACAAGCATAATGGTAGCCTCTATCTTGATACAATGACGATTATATAAAACGGCTAGCTACTGCCCACGGCTTCGCCCGCGTGGTACCCGAATAATAAGAGCGCGTTCGTAAGCTACGCATTCGTTCGACCGTTTTTTCGTTGACGTTGCAAAGTTGGTCTCCACGAAAAGCCCTTTTATATAAACTGGATAATATGCCTATGTCCACCCTGAAAGTCCATTCGCAATATTGATGTTTTTTTTTTAATTGGATGAGTAGTTTCATACATTACCTCTTTATAATATCAGTATAGATTGCACATCGTCTCTGTTTAGTTAGGCTTAACTCGGTAAGTCTCTAATTTATATTTTCTGTTAACAGCAGATAAAATGTGCTCTTGATATCAAATACTCAGATCTACATAATTGTATGAATGAATGAAAATGATTTATCATACACCAGTTAGTGTTATCGTTTAGAAGGGATCTCTTCCAGATAACCTTTGGATAGAGAGGACTTTTTGGTGGAGGTGTACATAAAAATAATATCATAAGAATGCAACTATTATAAACATATTATAAACATTTAAACCACAAGTCTAAAACTTATTATATACCCACCTATAATAAACTTTTTCTAGTACCAGTAAATAGGGGGTAATAGTAGTAGAGCTCCTTGAGTGTGTGTGTGTGTGTGTGTGTGTGCGTGTGTGTGTGTGTGTGTGTGTGTGCGCGCGTGTGTGAGTGTGTGTGTGTGTGTGTGTGTGTGTGTGTGCGTGTGTGAGTGTGTGTGTGGACATTTTTTTCGGCATTCGGACTCAAAGTATGTTCATTAATAAAAATGGGGGGTATATATAGATAACTGACGACGTTGGCGAAGCGCCGGCTGACGGGCATGTCGAGCTGCACGGGCGATAGCGCGGGCGCGCCGAGTCCCACCAGCATGGCGGCGCGCTCCACGTAGTACGAGGACCCGATGCCGATCACATCGCTGATGGTGTTGCCGAGCGCCGCCGCGCCCATCGTCGACAGCGTTATGTACGCGCTCATGCCGCTCTCGATGCGGTCCCCCTGCGCACGACACAACACAACACAACCGCATCAGCACACACTGCACACAGTGATCCTCATAAACACTAAACTTAGTTTTTAGTTTATTAAATAACATCACAAACGGCTCCGTGGTTTAGCCTTGAAACATTATGGCCAAATCACACAATAACATTATAAATTGTAGACTATATGTACCGAGTTTTGAGTTAATCTAAGCAAGGAATAAAATTTTCCATACAAAGTATAGAACCCAATTGCACACCCCTAAAGGGTAGTTTTGAAAAAAAAATGTTTTGCATTATTTACTTTGACATTTATTTATACGGAGTTTTGTGTGAATCCAACCAGAAAAAAACCATACGAACTTTATAACTCTCTTGCCCCTAGGAGTAGTTTTAAAAAATATTATTTATTTTAAAGTTTATTTGTACAAAGTATTGAGCGAATTGAACCAAGGAATAAAATTTTCCATAGAAACTTTACCACCCTGTTTAACCCCCTTAGGGGTTGTTTAAAAAAAAATAGATTAGTCTATGTGTTATTCTAGAACCTAAAATATATATATTCCAAATTTCATCAAAACCGGCTTAGTAGTTACGGAGATATATGGTAACAAACATTCACCCACACAGACTTTCGCATTTATTATATTAGTAGAAGGATAATGTAATGCATGAAATTAAATTAATTACCCCTGAGTAACAAATGAAGCTTTCATTCATATTTTTTTTTTTATATTATTTTTTCCCCTGATTTCTCCTCTAATATAAGTCAGAGATGTTTTTCAGCGCACACACATAAGTGGTTTTTTCAATTTGGTCATTAATTAATTCAGGTATATACTCACAGCAAGTAACATTATGAAATTGTCCAAGAAACCAAAACCAATAAAGGGAATTGAATTGGCTAGCGATACTGTAACAAAATAATATTAGTTTAAGTTAAATATGCCTACTTGTACATCAATAATTTAATAATAATAAAAAGTATATAATACTTACAGTGAAAAAGTTCCTTTGTGGAAGGCTTTGGTACTGTTGCAGCTAAAAATACACAAACTAGTTAAAACATTACTCATAATATGTATATTATTAACAGGGGTTAGTAATCAGCAGTTGTATTAATGATACAAGGTCATGCATTCATTATAAATTCAAAAAAAATTAAGCTTGTGATTGACTTTGAACATACCTACCTAATCATATTTACTAACTAGTATGAATCATTAGAGCCAAGCTATGGTACATGTTAATAAAACATCACAATCACACACCTAAAATGAGAAATAGATAATGCAGCAACGATGAGGCAGAGTCAATGACATCATCTAGTAAACACTGGACCAAACCAGTTTCCACCTTTTTGAATGTAAGGTTCTCTTACCATATTTTTTCTTGAGCCAATCTTCAGGCACAGGACAGTAGGAACCTGTGGGGTCTACGTCTCCTAATGTGGGCACTTTGCTTGGTCTCCCAAACTTACTCCTCCAACGCTGCCCAGCCAGTTTGTCTGAAAAAATTGTTTCCAATAAAAGCTAAACTATTTATTTTGATGAGATTGATGTCACAATGATAAAATCCTATAGGATAACAGGTGTCTTACTAACATTCTTTGCAAAAGTTTTAATGTTTGTTGCTGATAATCTCTGGAACAGCTGAACAAATTTCCATAAAATTTGGAACGGTATGATTATAGGTGTGACCTAGAATAAAACATAAGCTATTTAATCCAGGTACCATGACAGAGGATATGGGCAGAGGCTTATGGGCAGAGGCTAGTTATATTATAAATGAGAAAGTATTTACGTAAGTATTACCGTGTTTATTTTTTTAATGGCCGAACCTTTTTGGATTAAATTTGGAACAAACATACTTCATGACAAACTAGGAATCACTTACTAGGCTACATTTAAACCCGGTAACATAAAAGCGTAGCCATGGGCAGAAAATAGAATTGTGACTAAAAATATACCTTCAAATTCTTCTTTTATTCTATTAGATTCGTATTCTTCAAGTGCTTTGTGTAACATTATTCTCTCTTCATTGGTCAGGCGGAGCACCAGTTCTGTGGCGTGCACCTTCGTCATTGGTCCAGACATCTGCATTGGTTCCTCGAAGTCTTTGGAAGTCGGCCCAAGCCCTAAATTGCGAATATGAACAGCTGCAGGTGTTAGAATTTTAAACTTCGAACCACCTACAGTGGCACTGTATCTCACTTGTAACGCATTTGGAGTTGTTTGACAACACATGCTGAATTTAGTTGTAGATGAACTACATAATCGTTTAGCGAGCCGTGCCGCTCTCATTGTTTATTTAATTAATTTTCGCTACTTTAAAACATAAATAAAAAATACAATCAACAATCTATTTCGGTCGGATCGGATATCGATTACGTTCCTTTATTACTTTATATCTATCCATAGAGTGAGAGTACAGAATAGCTGTACAGCTTTACGTAAAATGGAATGTTTTGTTACTAAGTATAGAATTTTATCCAGCTGACAACTGCCAGTATTGTCTTGTCATTATCATTCATTTCATTGTCAAATGAACTCATCAGCTGGTTATCTGAGTTTGTATCTAGGTACATAAATCGGTGAAGAAAATTAATCTCAAAAAAGCGTAAAATCTTGATAGGTACTTTGTATATTAGAAAAATCTTGATAGGTACTTTGTATATTAGTAAGTAAATTATGTAATTGTTGTCATCAGAAAGTGCCCGGTCGGTCTGTTGAACTCCAAACTTGTTTATGAATGGGGGCACTGTTTGTTTTAGGACAGTGTCGTGCCGCTAGGAGTCAAGAGGCCGTTGGACCAGTGCTCTGAGCACCATGCACGATGTTGGAAGGCCTTGTAGCTTGGGTTTTGAACAACTATTTGGGGAAATATGTGGAGAACTTGAACACTGATCAACTCAGCGTTGCTTTGCTCTCAGGTACTGTAAACATTTAAATATAAATAAAGAAATAAATAATGCTAGATATTTACACACATCATCATCAAAGTAAGTAGAGCTTGTGATATGGGAACTACATGACTGGTATGCTCCTATTTTTTTTGTAAATACATACTTACTATAAGTACATAGAAGATATCATATTTTTTTACATTTTAAACAGGTATTAAACAGGTCCTCGTAATCAGTACATAGGTATTGTATTTGTATTTTATTTATTCATCTTTAAACATATTTAAAATGTACTTATATAAGATGACATACTTAGGTATAAGCTGAATGTAGGACTACCCCAAATGAATTGTCCTGAGATGTACCCAAGTACTTACTGAATGAATATATGGTTGTCAGGCAAAGTAGAACTAGAGAATCTCCCTCTGAAGAAAGATGCGCTTCGGCACCTGGGCCTGCCGGTAGAGATCAAGGCAGGGTTCATCGGTAAGGTGCAGCTGCAGGTCCCCGTGCGCCAGATCCGCTCCGCGCCCTGGCTCATTGCCATTGAGAAGCTCTACTTAGTAGCTGCACCTGTCAATTTGGATGAGGTAGTCATCTTTTAATTTTACCATGATGAGTATGAGTGAAACTATAGTTATGCAAAAGTGATGTTCAAGTTAATTTTCGTTATACAAACATACAATTAAATGATAGTTACATAATGCCATTTCATGATGCAATATCATTGTATTGACAAAACACTGACTAGATTGATATTTGCATTTTATATTTAACAGAAAATCAAGAAGGTTATTTTGTAAATCTATTTATGTAACAGTTTTCTCTAAATGGATATTAAGCTTTAAAGTTCATTTGTCAAAACTTAGCTGGTTAACCATAAGCCTTTTGCATCTAAAATATGATTAATCTATGTTTGATGATAGTAAACTAATAATCATAATTTTAGGTAGTTAATAAACCAGAACTAATCTTATCAGAAGAACTATCAAATGATCATAATTATCTATTTAAATGACTGAACCTTGAACCTATGGCTTCTTTGCAAGAGATTAGGTACTAAGATTGCTTTTAAAATCCACTCATAACATTGCAATGTTGCAATCTGATTCATTCATGCTTATTTACAAAATTATCTGGCTGCATGTCTGTGATGTAATGTGACATAATCTTAAGTGACGTAATCCATAATGAATACTGGAAAATATCTGAAGACTAGGTTTTTTACTAGTCATAAAAATTATATCTAATTCAACTGATGTGTGCCTAGAAAGAGGTGTCTTTAAATTTCTTTTTTCCTGGTTATCCTATTCCACAGTTGGGCAAGGGTCTCATCCAAATTCTTCCAGTTTTCCCTATCCTTGGCTAACTCCCACCATCCTCTTTAGTTTGTCTGAAACCGCTTTACCGCGCGTTATGGATGTGCACGGTGAGGCAAGGGGTTGGATGGAGCAGTGCGCTCCGCTCTGTCAGTCGGCCGCCATCGCTCGCATTCTATCTCTTGTCTTCCCTCCCCCCGCCTCGCCGCGGCAGCGAAGGCGTCAAGGCCTCCTCTTTACATAATTGATAAGGTACATAAATGTGACAGTGGGATGGGACAGTGGAAGCTCACTATGCGCACGAGAGGAAGGTGTCGCTGCTGGACGCGCTGGAGGCGCAGTGGCGCGCCGACACGGAGGCGCAGAGCGACGCGGGGTACTACGCCGCCTCCTACTCCTCCTGGCTCAGCTACGGCACCGGTCTGCTGGCCAACATTGTCGAGAACCTGCAGGTAACAACATCATGGAAAACGTCTTTTGCAATCAACTTAATTTTAATGCCCATATTATACCACTGCTGGGTTTTTGCTTCTTAGTGGGTCTACGCTATTCCTCTCGGTTCTGCGCTTCACGCATTCAAAGGTAACCATGAACTTGCTGACGTTGTCGATCCACCAGATGACCTCGATTTCTTTGGCATGTTCTTGATTTACACATTGTCATAAACTGTACGGCAACAATCATCAGTGTTACAGGCTCATTGAAAATGCCACTATAGTTAATAATGTTTTCATAATGAAGCTGACAGTATAATAATTATGTTTACAGTTGAAAGTGAACGACGTGCACATCCGTTACGAAGACAGCGTGACGTGCGGCAGCGCGTTCGCGTGCGGGCTGACGATCGCGTCGCTCGCCGCCGAGTCGTGCGACTGCGAGTGGCGGCGCGGGTTCACGCTGCTGGCGCCCGACGGCTGCTCCTTCAAGCTCATCGAGCTGCAACAGCTGGCTGTCTACTGGGACCCCATGCCGGTGCCCTCCGGCATGCTCGCCAGCTGCAACATTGCAGAGCTCACGGTAAACATGCCGCGCACTGCCCGTTGCGACTACTTGCTATTCGCCTTGATCGTCTGCCGTGGCGAGGAAGCCAAAAGCGCATTTTTCATATTCAGTTGGAACGAAACTTAACTGACATTTGTTTTGGATGTTAGGAGCGAATGTCTCCGGACGGCGAGACGTCGCACCGGTACATAGTGTCGCCTGCCAGCGCGCGGGCGCGCGTGCGACGCGAGCGCACCGAGCTGCCTCTGCGCTCGCGCACGCGCCCGCGCCTCGCCGCCTACCTCACGCTGGACACAGTGCTGTTGGATCTAACTTCCGTAAGTCATCAACGCAGACTAGTGAGGGATACTACGAGACGTCGCACCGGTACATAGTGTCGCCTGCCAGCGCGCGGGCGCGCGTGCGACGCGAGCGCACCGAGCTGCCTCTGCGCTCGCGCACGCGCCCGCGCCTCGCCGCCTACCTCACGCTGGACACAGTGCTGTTGGATCTAACTTCCGTAAGTCATCAACGCAGACTAGTGAGGGATACTACGAGACGTCGCACCGGTACATAGTGTCGCCTGCCAGCGCGCGGGCGCGCGTGCGACGCGAGCGCACCGAGCTGCCTCTGCGCTCGCGCACGCGCCCGCGCCTCGCCGCCTACCTCACGCTGGACACAGTGCTGTTGGATCTAACTTCCGTAAGTCATCAACGCAGACTAGTGAGGGATACTACGAGACGTCGCACCGGTACATAGTGTCGCCTGCCAGCGCGCGGGCGCGCGTGCGACGCGAGCGCACCGAGCTGCCTCTGCGCTCGCGCACGCGCCCGCGCCTCGCCGCCTACCTCACGCTGGACACAGTGCTGTTGGATCTAACTTCCGTAAGTCATCAACGCAGACTAGTGAGGGATACTACGAGACGTCGCACCGGTACATAGTGTCGCCTGCCAGCGCGCGGGCGCGCGTGCGACGCGAGCGCACCGAGCTGCCTCTGCGCTCGCGCACGCGCCCGCGCCTCGCCGCCTACCTCACGCTGGACACAGTGCTGTTGGATCTAACTTCCGTAAGTCATCAACGCAGACTAGTGAGGGATACTACGAGACGTCGCACCGGTACATAGTGTCGCCTGCCAGCGCGCGGGCGCGCGTGCGACGCGAGCGCACCGAGCTGCCTCTGCGCTCGCGCACGCGCCCGCGCCTCGCCGCCTACCTCACGCTGGACACAGTGCTGTTGGATCTAACTTCCGTAAGTCATCAACGCAGACTAGTGAGGGATACTACGAGACGTCGCACCGGTACATAGTGTCGCCTGCCAGCGCGCGGGCGCGCGTGCGACGCGAGCGCACCGAGCTGCCTCTGCGCTCGCGCACGCGCCCGCGCCTCGCCGCCTACCTCACGCTGGACACAGTGCTGTTGGATCTAACTTCCGTAAGTCATCAACGCAGACTAGTGAGGGATACTACGAGACGTCGCACCGGTACATAGTGTCGCCTGCCAGCGCGCGGGCGCGCGTGCGACGCGAGCGCACCGAGCTGCCTCTGCGCTCGCGCACGCGCCCGCGCCTCGCCGCCTACCTCACGCTGGACACAGTGCTGTTGGATCTAACTTCCGTAAGTCATCAACGCAGACTAGTGAGGGATACTACGAGACGTCGCACCGGTACATAGTGTCGCCTGCCAGCGCGCGGGCGCGCGTGCGACGCGAGCGCACCGAGCTGCCTCTGCGCTCGCGCACGCGCCCGCGCCTCGCCGCCTACCTCACGCTGGACACAGTGCTGTTGGATCTAACTTCCGTAAGTCATCAACGCAGACTAGTGAGGGATACTACGAGACGTCGCACCGGTACATAGTGTCGCCTGCCAGCGCGCGGGCGCGCGTGCGACGCGAGCGCACCGAGCTGCCTCTGCGCTCGCGCACGCGCCCGCGCCTCGCCGCCTACCTCACGCTGGACACAGTGCTGTTGGATCTAACTTCCGTAAGTCATCAACGCAGACTAGTGAGGGATACTACGAGACGTCGCACCGGTACATAGTGTCGCCTGCCAGCGCGCGGGCGCGCGTGCGACGCGAGCGCACCGAGCTGCCTCTGCGCTCGCGCACGCGCCCGCGCCTCGCCGCCTACCTCACGCTGGACACAGTGCTGTTGGATCTAACTTCCGTAAGTCATCAACGCAGACTAGTGAGGGATACTACGAGACGTCGCACCGGTACATAGTGTCGCCTGCCAGCGCGCGGGCGCGCGTGCGACGCGAGCGCACCGAGCTGCCTCTGCGCTCGCGCACGCGCCCGCGCCTCGCCGCCTACCTCACGCTGGACACAGTGCTGTTGGATCTAACTTCCGTAAGTCATCAACGCAGACTAGTGAGGGATACTACGAGACGTCGCACCGGTACATAGTGTCGCCTGCCAGCGCGCGGGCGCGCGTGCGACGCGATCGCACCGAGCTGCCTCTGCGCTCGCGCACGCGCCCGCGCCTCGCCGCCTACCTCACGCTGGACACAGTGCTGTTGGATCTAACTTCCGTAAGTCATCAACGCAGACTAGTGAGGGATACTACGAGACGTCGCACCGGTACATAGTGTCGCCTGCCAGCGCGCGGGCGCGCGTGCGACGCGAGCGCACCGAGCTGCCTCTGCGCTCGCGCACGCGCCCGCGCCTCGCCGCCTACCTCACGCTGGACACAGTGCTGTTGGATCTAACTTCCGTAAGTCATCAACGCAGACTAGTGAGGGATACTACGAGACGTCGCACCGGTACATAGTGTCGCCTGCCAGCGCGCGGGCGCGCGTGCGACGCGAGCGCACCGAGCTGCCTCTGCGCTCGCGCACGCGCCCGCGCCTCGCCGCCTACCTCACGCTGGACACAGTGCTGTTGGATCTAACTTCCGTAAGTCATCAACGCAGACTAGTGAGGGATACTACGAGACGTCGCACCGGTACATAGTGTCGCCTGCCAGCGCGCGGGCGCGCGTGCGACGCGAGCGCACCGAGCTGCCTCTGCGCTATATGCGAATACAAATATCAAACATTTACAAATCAATATTTTCCAGCGTCAGTACAATGAGGCAGTCGGCTGTACGGTGGGACTGGAGCGCGTGTCGCGGCTGAGGGAGTTCCGCGCGCTGCGGCCCGCGGTGCCGGTTAAGGGCAACGCGCGCCAGTGGTGGCTCTACGCACTGGCCTGCCATTTCCAACATCATCCGTGTAAGTCTTGGAGGACATACACCTTATAAATCGTAAAAACTGACAATACACAACTCTACCGATTTACCACAAACTAACACACACCAACCTCCCCTCCCCCATACATACACCTCCCTATACATACACCCCCATACATACACCCCTCATACACCCCCCCCTCCCATACATACTAACACACACCAACCCCCCCTCCCCCATACATACACCTCCCTATACATACACCTCCCATACATACACCCCTCATACACCCCCCCCTCCATACATACACCCCTCCCCCCCATACATACACCCCTTCCCCCCACACACATACACACTCATACACACGTTACGGTTTATCGGTTGAGTTCGAACGGTAACATCTTATATTAGCAATTTTTTAATAAAATAAACCTGTATTTATACCTGATAAATCTTCAAATTGAAGATTTGAAATTTAAAATGATGTTTTATTTCAGGGACGGAGCCAAAGCCAACATGGGAGTCTTGCCTCGAAGCTGCCCGCCAGAGCAGGCAGTATGTGAGCATCTGTCTCTCCACACTGTGCAACCCGGCCGCTACACTGCCTCCCGATAAAAAGGCGCTCAAAGATGACTTTGAATGGCGCACTCCGCTTCACGTACTGAAGCCGCTTAGAGAGGCGAGTGAACAGGCACCACATTGCTTAAATAAGGCTATGTGTGGTGATGGTTGCGTATACCGCCGTCTAATGAGAATCGCCCTAAACTCATGTTTTCGCCCGGTAGCCGATGCGTACAAGCAAATGTTGTCGACGTCCTTTTCAATGTAATTATGTAGCATTAAAATAGAAGCTTACACAACGCAGAGCTGCACAAAGGACCATGATAAAAACCTGTTTGTTTCTTGATTATTCTCGGCTTAGCCGCATGGAATGATTCTAAATGTTTCTTATGGTTTCAATTAATAAAGACCTGTCGAATACGATGACTTTGAAAGTGACTTCACAAACATTACAGGTGGCGATGCGACAAGTTCCAAAGTCGTCGCCCGTGTCGACGCCTGACAAACCATCTTCCGGGCGCAGCATGCTCGTCCACTGGTTCCCGCAGTGGTGGGGGTGGTACGGGCCGGGAGACGCCGCGGATCCCGCGCCGACCCCCGCCCCCGCCCCCACTCCCACCTCTCCCACCTCCCCCGGGGACCTCGAAGAGGAGATATTGGATGTCATCGCTGATTCACTAGATAATAACACGCTGTTGAAGAGAGACACGGTGTTTGGGAAATTCGAGTTCGTGCTGAATAAAGGCTCTCTTATATTGAGCATGGAGAACGAAGGAAATAATGAAACGTGAGTTTTGTTATAACCATAATATACAAATATATATATATATAACTGAAGTAATTGTAATTTTAGTTGAGTCAAAACAAATTTAGGCAAATCGTGGCGGGTATTCGGTTGGTATAACATGGTGTCAATGTTGCTATGTTGTGACGCTCGTTTCAGCGGCAGCGGTGGCAAAGTGGAGCTGCACTTCAGCGCGGTGACGGCGTGCGTGGAGTCGCGCCCGCGCGGGGGCTCGCACGCTCTGCGCGTGTCGCTGGGCGCCCTCTCTCTGCGCGACCACGTCACCAGACACACGCTGTTCCCCATCGTCTGTGCGCCGCAGGTGAGGGCGACGTTCTATACATAGCTGTCTTTTATCTTTTGTGCTCCATAGTTGAACGTTCATCGTCCGTGTGCAGGGAGTGATTCGCGAGGGTCTGAGCGGCGGAGCGGGCGCGTGGCGCGGCGCCGCCTCGCCGCTCACCCAGCCGAGCGACGAGCCGCTGTTCCAACTCACCTACGAGAAGAAACCCTTCGGACTCAACTGTGATTACAAGTACGTTTATGCGTTCGTTACTCATTGCGGGTTTCGCAACTAGATTTAAAAGAGAGGTATCCATTTCAGAATCTTTTATAATCATCGAGAAGCTGTAAATTACTGATAGCTTGCTCCCCCGAACACCGTACGCTTGTTCTTGAAGTCTTGCCCTGTACGAGGACGAAGCGGCCAAGGCCTCTACCGCCTCACCATGGTGATCCACCGTATTATCCGCAGGCTATGGGTGAAGTCGGGCTCCATCGAGGTGGTGTACTGCGCGGAGCTAGCGCGCTGGGCGCGGCAGTTCGCGTGTGCGCCGTGGGTCGCGAGCGCCTTGCACGCCTACCACAGCGTGCGCGACTCCACTAAGGCACGGCTCATGACGCACTGGGAGGACATGATGCGCGCCAGCCCGGTACGTCAACTGGAACTCACATTATCTGTTATCTGACTTAGACTAGTCTACGTGCCTGTTGTTCGCTTCTGCACTATTGAACGAATATGAAAAGGACGCACGTTCACCTGATTCCTCGGACGGACGAACCTGATGTCAAGAGTTTTGAGTCGAGTTTCTTACTGTTCATCGACTTATCATAGAGGTATCTAAATATAAATGGTATATAAAACCGTTGCGTTACCCTTCATGGATTGAATATGAAGTCCATCGAACAACCTGAACCGTAATTTCTGAGATCTGGGATGTGGCATAAATGTTTATTTTTGTGTCAAGGGGTATGCTATGAAGCATTTTTTATATTCAATCGTGGAAAAACATATTGTAGAAATACTAGACTAGGACTAGGACTAATATTACTAGGATGGAGTTCCACTAGTGAGACATTTCCTTGTTGTTCCTAGGGTGAGCGCCGTTCTTGGCAAGTGGAGCTCGACATATCCGCGCCTCAGATCCTATTCGCCGAGGAGATGTCATCGCGCGAGGGCGGGGTCTTGCTTATCGATTTCGGGCGGCTGCGATTGGCTAACAGCCCGCGCAACGGGCCGCCGGCCACGCCCCCCGCGGCGGGCGAGGAGGAGGAGACGTTCATGACGCCGTGCTCGACGCCGCCCGGCAGCCTGCTGTCGCCTTCCTCCCCGCCCGAGCCCCCGCTGCAGCCCAGCTCCGACCACCGCGCCCTAGATGCGGCTGACTTGCATGATCGACTCTATGATAGGTGAGAAATCATGTAATATCACGATTGAGCAACAGCCTTTTAGTGAATTCTGGTAAAATATATAAATAAATAGCACCCAGAAGACACTTGAATTACCCTGCCCATTATTGGATTTATTGTGTCGTTTAAACGGTCCAAATTTTACTTATTATTTATTTATTTATTTATTAACATATTAAGTAGGTACAATAGTTAGTTAGTAGCATCTTTAAACCTATGTTAGGTTTGTCTAGACACTAGGTTCTCGATGTGTTACTGTATTTGAGATAAAAATGCACAACAAAAACATCAGTGAAATTATAAGTAGGAGCAATAAGTAGGTAGGCATTAAAACTAACATTATAAACTTTACTGTAGGTAGGTACATAATTATAATGAAGCGACCGCACACAAAAATAACGACACCGTCATGGAATGTTTAGTAGGTAGTAATGCAGCAACCAAACCAGTTTGATGCCTTGGTGTCAGAATGCACAACTTTCGTTACTCGTGTGTGCGTGCGCAAACGATCTTACACGATTAGGCCTATACAACCTATACCTTACCTATACAGGCTGCTCCACCTACATAATGCTTGTTGAAATAAGTTGGGATAATACATATTTTTTTAAGATGTTTTTAATATTATTCTTAGTGATTTTGTTTTTAATTTCAATTGGTAATTTATTAATTAGGTGGGGAATTAAATATTGAGAAGTTCTTTTACCATATTCGTTATTAAATTTAGGTTTACGTAGTTTTTTGTGGGTGATGCTTCTAGTGGTA
The DNA here is from genome assembly GCA_958496245.1 of Perizoma flavofasciatum. Taxonomy (NCBI): domain Eukaryota; kingdom Metazoa; phylum Arthropoda; class Insecta; order Lepidoptera; family Geometridae; genus Perizoma; species Perizoma flavofasciatum. The sequence goes on along the minus strand of OY292425.1, from coordinate 422,364 downwards.
ATTGAGTGGCTTTTTAAGACTTGTATCTCTGTGCGAAAGTATTGTTCTATAAGTAAGTTTAGTTCCACTTTTTTATGAATAGGTATAACACCACAATACTTGAAGAGTTCCATGGGGTCTCCTTTATATTTATTTCTTATTTTTGGGGGGGTAAGCAATTGGAGTAGTCTAAATTGAATATTATATATGTGGTTAAGGTAAGTTTTATAAGTACGACCATAACTGCTCAGGCCATAGGATATTACACTGTCAACTAATGTTTTGCCCTTCCACTGCATAAATATTATTTCAGACCTGTTCATTACATTATTGGTCGACATTGTGATTGCCACCATCTAGTATAGATAAATTGCAACAGATCGAATCACCGAGTGGATAGAAAAATATAATGTTCGCTGTCCTATGAAGTAGTTTTAATACAAATTGACATTGAAATCCGTAACAATTTAAAAACTCGTCGCCAATAATAAGAATGATTTATTGTTTTTTTTTTCCTAGATGGTTCTAGCTGCATGTCTCTATAATCCGTTTCACATTGACCTACTGAAGCAGCGAAATTGTAATACATCCGAGTTTAAATGATGGTTTTGTCTTAGATACAACATTGAGCTGAGCGATCTACAGATACTCGTAGGACGGGCACGTGACAATTGGCAGTATGCGCATACCAAGTCTACTTCTTCGCTGCATCTTCTGGATCGGTTCAGCATTTCGTTACAGGTACGCACGACATTTCTCATACCCAGGCTAAGTAGGTTTTACGGAAAAGTAATCGTTTTAAGGATGAAGTTGAAGTAAGAACTGCGTAAATACGCCATTTATGTCGTTGGTCATGATGTTTAACTGGTTAAGTTGTGCTCATTTTTTTTAATGGATGGGCAAGTGGTCGTTCTAGTGTTCTGTCAGTGTTGATGCCCAGTAATGTGTGTGTGTACGCAGGCGGAGCGGCGCGTGGTGCAGACGCTGGACCCGCAGTATCCGTGCGCGACGCTGCGCGGCTCGCTGCCCGCGCTCGTGGTGCACCTCAGCGAACACAAGCTGCGCGCCGCGAGGGCCGTGCTCGACGCCGCACACCTCTTCACCAGGTACCTCACCTACCGCGGTATCTGTGCAGTGTGCGCGATGCTGCCTCGTATACTAGTCATTCAAATTCATGTATTTTGCCCTCAGTATGAGAGAAACGACGAGTCAGGACGAGGTAGACGCAGCTGACGACGAGATCAGCTCCAACTCGGAGACTGAGAGATCAGAGCTCTCCTCTCACCAACACTCCACTCTTCTGATGCTGCAGTTTGCAATCGACCAGTTGTCGCTCGAGGTAAGGTTCTATACTCTGTGGTTCTATATATCTGCTCTTGCATCATTAATTATCACTATTCAACGATATTTAATATTTTGTTTTAAATCATTAGCATCAGTCTTTATTAATGTAAGTAGTTTAAAGAAGCTGATTTTATTCATATTTACTGCCGCTCACGTTGCAAAAGGCGATTCAAATATAGTTGTACCCCGTCTTTAAAATAGAAAAGTGTACCCGATCCATAAAAGTTGAGTAAGAACCAGTGATGCCATTTTGGTCGTTCGAGCCGGATCGTTTAATGATGGTGTGAACTGTATTAGGTCCAATCCCGAGGGCGCAGCATCGCTGAAGTGCAGGTGATGGGCGTCCGCTGCGCGTTGTGGTGGAGGGCGCGGGACGCCTCGCTCGCACTCTCCGTGCACTCGCTGCTGCTGGTGGACGCGCTGCAGACATACGGGCCGGACTTCGAGCTGCTCGTCGCGAGCCACAAGCACGTGGGGTAGGTCCACTCCCGAGGGCGCAGCATCGCTGAATTGCAGGCTGCTGCTGGTGGACGCGCTGCAGACATACGGGCCGGACTTCGAGCTGCTCGTCGCGAGCCACAAGCACGTGGGGTAGGTCCACTCCCGAGGGCGCAGCATCGCTGAATTGCAGGCTGCTGCTGGTGGACGCGCTGCAGACATACGGGCCGGACTTCGAGCTGCTCGTCGCGAGCCACAAGCACCTGGGATAGGTCCACTCCCGAGGGCGCAGCATCGCTGAAGTGCAGGTGGTGGTGAAGGTGAAGGTTAGGTAGGAGCTAGTTCGGAGTATCCTCCTCCCTCCCCTTTCAGGCGAAGCTATTCAAAAAAGTTCCTCTAACAGGTCATACTACGTGAGGTTATTTCAGGTACAGCGGAAACTGTGATGTATGATGTATGTATGGTAGTGTTTATGTTTCAGCATGGACACGGCGTCGGGCAGTATCCGTGGTTCGGAGCCCACGTCCCCGCAGTCCCCGACGTCGCCGACCTCCCCCTCCGCTGGCGCCGGTGGCCTGCTGGCCAACGCCGCGCATCCGCTCGCACTCACACAGGCTCTGTTCTCACTGCACCGCTCTTGTAAATATAATAAATTATTATGTTTACACTAGATATATAGAATAATGTGACTTGGTAATAGATCTTATTATTCCCGTTATAGTTCGATTAAAGACCCTTTATAGTATAAATACTAGAATCTTATGTGCACATTATTTTTGTACATCATTAGAGAACCAAAATACGTTTAAAAAAAAACTATGATCATGTCTTAAAATTAATATTTTTTTTAATAATAATTCGAATTGTAATCAAAGTTCAGGACTTTGCAAATAAATCACAAACATTTTGATAGGTACAGTAGATGCAGAACGTGCGACAAGTCCAGCTCCCTCCTGGATCACAGGCACGGCCAACAACAACCCAGCGTGGGGGACTAACGCCGGGGGTGCAACCGCCTGGGGTAACCCCAACTGGGGCAATACCACCTTCGGGGGTAACGTGCCCACTTGGGGCGCCGCTGGTCTTGTAGACTCGGAGGCGCTGATCGCTGTAGAGCTGTGTATGGTGAAAGGGGAAGGGGATTCCGAAGATCTGAGGATAGCCAACATCCTGTTCAATAACTTGGATATCATAGGTGAGTTCCCCAAACTTTGAGTCTATAGTATAATACTGATGCGACATAGCGTTGATAAGCTATCCTGTCTTTTAATGGTGATAACTTCAAATGTATAATTTGTTGCAGCGAATCAAGAAACAATAGTGGAACTGATAGGGTTCACGCAGCGAGTGTTCGGTCCGAGGACTAATAAACCTACAGAAGCGCCGAAAAACGAGCCAAAAGACGAACAGATGCAGTCCTCGGTCGATGACGATGACGTCAAGGTACGGTCTCGTTACCTATTTTGACCCTTTAACGTTTTTGAGGAAGCTTGAACGGCATGCGAATTGTGTTGCAGAAAGATGTCCGAACGGAGATCACGTTCGACTTCCATCGGCTCGGAGTGCTGCTGTTGCGAGCGGCCGTGGAGGATGGCAACGTGGTGGCCAGGAAGATAGCTACTGCCACACTGTGCGAGGCCAAAATACAAGCCACCGTCGGTATGTTCATTTGCTTCATATTCATCAATCAAAAGTATTTTATTCATTAATATCACTAAGCTCATGACGATTCGTTCTATGAACCTAGGTTAATTTAAGACGATTTTTTTACCTGTACCAGGTTATGTATCCAGGTACCCAGTATATATATAAAATACCAAATTTTAGATATTTCCAGCATTTTAGTTTATCGCTATATTAGCAAGTGAAAGCCGAAGAAAACGCCAACCATGAATAAATTGTTTGTTTATATCATTGTTATAACTGTTTCCCTCAGATGGATCCCACATCTCGGCGGGCGGGTCTCTGGGCGGGGTGCAGGTGGTGTCGCTGAGCGAGGGGTGCGGGACGCATGCGCGCGTGCTGTCCGCCGGCCGCTCCGCACTCGAGCCTCACTCGCCGCACGCGCCGCACGCGCCGCACGCGCCGCACGCGCCGCACGCGCAGCACGCGCCGCTCGGAGACGACCACGAGAAGGCGCTGCACTTCTCCATCGACAGGAACCTCATCACCAACCCGGACGGTGACACTCCCGGTAAATATATTATCATTATCTGTTCCGTCGACACCTTGATTTATTCGATACAGTGTGTTTTGATTACGAATACAAACGCAAAAACTAACATAAAGCATTTAGAGTTCGATGAACCAAGTCGGTTCATCAGCTCGCAGCCGTTCGTATGGAGCCACTCATACCGAAGGTCTCGAACGAATCGATATTGATATAGCGATCTTCCAGGTTCTGTCTGCGTTGAAGCGTCGGTTAGCTTGCGCGTGGCGCGGGTGTGGTACACCCATCAGCCAGCGCTCATGTTGGAACTACGCTCATGCCTGGCAGAGTTCAAGCAGTACCTCGCCAACCTGGCTCGATCGCTGCGGGCCGCCGCCGCGGCCGCTGCCGATATGGCCCTTGGACTTGCTCACACCAGGTAACTACATTATTTTCAAAGAAAGCCCTTTACAATTGAACATTCGGCCCCAGTGTTGAAAAATAAGTTAAAAAAGCATTTGAAGTTCTAATTGATGTCACTTGATAAAACAGTTTAAGTTGATTCCGCAGGGAATCGCTTTACATGAATCCACGGCTCTCGCAGTCTATGGAGGGCGTGTCCCCGCGACGTCGCACCATCAGCATCGGCGCCTCTCTCGACGACCCCTCCGATAGACACGCTGATAATATCGTACTCAGGTAACTACATAACTACTTGATTGTAATTTATTTCTGACAATATCGTAAAAGCGCATCAGAACATCAAAATACGCTTGCCGTGTTTTCACCCTAATTCTTATATGTATGCGAGGAACCATTGTTAACTTAGTTTATGCAACGTTTAAAATTGCTATTTTTGTATATACTAGGTACTACTAACAAAGTTGATGACATTATCTGATAAATAAATAAATACAATGAAATAAAAAGAACTTTGTGATTTTCATAGTGTGAGCATAGAACTGGAGTCCCCAGTAGTTGTGGTGCCAAGAAGTGGCAGGAGTACGCAAGTGTTGGTGGCGCATTTGGGACGGATGAGCTTAGCCAACCGACCCGGACCACCAAAAAATACCACATACAAAGTGCGGATCAGAGACATCTCACTGGCTTCGGTAAGAACTATAAGTATTTATTATCTATGCATTTATTTTTATAATACGAAGTGTATTGCGTTGTGGAGTGAAAGAAGATATAGAGAAAGGTATGCTAAGGTGGTTTGGGCATGTAGAAAGGATGGACGAAAGGAGATTGACGAAACATGTATATAAGGGAAGCGTGAATGGGATAATTGGAAAGGGTAGACCCCGGCGAACGTACTCTGACCAGATTGGAGACGTTCTGGAGAAAGGTCAGGTCAAGAGTACCCAAAACGGGCGAGCATGTATGAAGAATGTAATGAGAGTGAATGAAGCAAAAGAGGTATGTCAGGATCGTAGCAATTGGAAATCCGTAGTCTCTGCCTACCCCTCCGGGAAACAGGCGTGAGTTTATGTATGTATGTATGTACGAAGTGTATTCGTTAAAATGGTTGTATTTCTTTTTTTCTGTGTTTAGTTTCTATGTCGTGCTGAATAAATGTTTTTAATTTCATAGTTGAATTATCTTTCTCACTTCCCACCAAAATGTGGCAACTACGAAGGCGAGATTTATTTTGTAATGTTTATTTCAAGTAGTGGACTGTGTCTGGTAGTTATACTGACGCAAGGAAAAGCGCGCCTAATTGGTTACATGCTTTGTAGTGAAGTGTGTGACGACGCAGATCGTAACCGGCCGGTAACCTTTTTCCTCTCGCTTCCACTCCCCGCTTTCCTTCTAGTTGCGTTGGTGGGATGACGGGAAATTTATTTCCGACATTAATTAACTTGTTGTGGATGTTTTAGCTGGATGTTGCAGACAAATTACAAAAGCACAAGCTTACGGCAGAGAGCATGCGGCAAATATACGATGTGTCGTGCGGCAAGCCTGTGCTGCACAACACAGCACTAGAGTTCAATATCGACCTGTCCGACGCGGACGACTCCTCGTGCCAGGTGAGCCACCATCCACTACTCAGGGTTACAAGTAGAGTCTCAGGAGTGGAAAAGAAGGAGCTTAAGGTGCTACAATCTTACAAAACTGACCAAACTTTAGCTGGGGCCGTGACTCTTTTTTTATTTTATTTTTTTGTTAGAGAAAATGCACAACACTCCTTGCTACGAGACATACAGTGAACTATCTGTCATGAGCTTTTTTAAGTTTTGTCTTATTGTATTCTTCTGTCAATCTTTGTCAAACTCTGTTTTTTTGTGAACAGTGTGAAGTTAGCGGCGCAGTAGTGGGTGGATTGCAAGTGTGCGCAAGAAGGGAACAATACGAGCAGTTACTGGACACGTTGAAGTGGATATCCGCTGGTGCTGCGCCCGCGCCGCCCTCGCCGCATCCACAGTCGCAGCCCATTGTCCCGGTATGAAATACAACATTCACTAATCACATACAAAATATCCTACTGTTTCATTCACATTTCATCAACGTTGTTGGGTTTGGAACAGTTGAACGGAAAGATACAAATCACTAACCAAAGCGTGTGGGAGGTATAAATCTGAAGAACATAGAGTAATAATTAGTTGATTAAGAAGTTCGTTTCGCCGTTTTTTTTTTGCGGATTTCTGGTTCACACTTCAAAATATCCGTTAAAGGATTACTTTTTCCTTGAAAGTGCTAATATTTTAAAATCGGTTATTGTTTTTTGATTTCCTTAACTACCATTAGGGATAGTGAATTGCGTCGTGTTCATAATGTCAGGTGTATGCGTGTATGTGTTCGCAGAGAGCGTGCGAGTCGGGGTCGAGCGCGGTGGTGGAGCCGGCGGTGCCGACGCTGCGGCTGGACCCGGCCGTGCGCGCCGCCGTGCTGACCGTGCCGCGCCCCGCTCCCCTCCCCCACGCCGCGCCGCAACACACCGCCGCGCCGCACCGCGCCAACACACCGCTGCTCATAGGTAAGTCGGGGTCGAGCGCGGTGGTGGAGCCGACGGTGCCGACGCTGCGGCTGGACCCGGCCGTGCGCGCCGCCGTGCTGACCGTGCCGCGCCCCGCTCCCCTCCCCCACGCCGCGCCGCAACACACCGCCGCGCCGCACCGCGCCAACACACCGCTGCTCATAGGTAAGTCGGGGTCGAGCGCGGTGGTGGAGCCGGCGGTGCCGACGCTGCGGCTGGACCCGGCCGTGCGCGCCGCCGTGCTGACCGTGCCGCGCCCCGCTCCCCTCCCCCACGCCGCGCCGCTACACACCGCCGTGCCGCACCGCGCCAACACACCGCTGCTCATAGGTAAGTCGGGGTCGAGCGCGGTGGTGGAGCCGGCGGTGCCGACGCTGCGGCTGGACCCGGCCGTGCGCGCCGCCGTGCTGACCGTGCCGCGCCCCGCTCCCCTCCCCCACGCCGCGCCGCAACACACCGCCGCGCCGCACCGCGCCAACACACCGCTGCTCATAGGTAAGTCGGGGTCGAGCGCGGTGGTGGAGCCGGCGGTGCCGACGCTGCGGCTGGACCCGGCCGTGCGCGCCGCCGTGCTGACCGTGCCGCGCCCCGCTCCCCTCCCCCACGCCGCGCCGCAACACACCGCCGCGCCGCACCGCGCCAACACACCGCTGCTCATAGGTAAGTCGGGGTCGAGCGCGGTGGTGGAGCCGACGGTGCCGACGCTGCGGCTGGACCCGGCCGTGCGCGCCGCCGTGCTGACCGTGCCGCGCCCCGCTCCCCTCCCCCACGCCGCGCCGCAACACACCGCCGCGCCGCACCGCGCCAACACACCGCTGCTCATAGGTAAGTCGGGGTCGAGCGCGGTGGTGGAGCCGGCGGTGCCGACGCTGCGGCTGGACCCGGCCGTGCGCGCCGCCGTGCTGACCGTGCCGCGCCCCGCTCCCCTCCCCCACGCCGCGCCGCAACACACCGCCGCGCCGCACCGCGCCAACACACCGCTGCTCATAGGTAAGTCGGGGTCGAGCGCGGTGGTGGAGCCGACGGTGCCGACGCTGCGGCTGGACCCGGCCGTGCGCGCCGCCGTGCTGACCGTGCCGCGCCCCGCTCCCCTCCCCCACGCCGCGCCGCAACACACCGCCGCGCCGCACCGCGCCAACACACCGCTGCTCATAGGTAAGTCGGGGTCGAGCGCGGTGGTGGAGCCGGCGGTGCCGACGCTGCGGCTGGACCCGGCCGTGCGCGCCGCCGTGCTGACCGTGCCGCGCCCCGCTCCCCTCCCCCACGCCGCGCCGCTACACACCGCCGCGCCGCACCGCGCCAACACACCGCTGCTCATAGGTAAGTCGGGGTCGAGCGCGGTGGTGGAGCCGGCGGTGCCGACGCTGCGGCTGGACCCGGCCGTGCGCGCCGCCGTGCTGACCGTGCCGCGCCCCGCTCCCCTCCCCCACGCCGCGCCGCAACACACCGCCGCGCCGCACCGCGCCAACACACCGCTGCTCATAGGTAAGTCGGGGTCGAGCGCGGTGGTGGAGCCGGCGGTGCCGACGCTGCGGCTGGACCCGGCCGTGCGCGCCGCCGTGCTGACCGTGCCGCGCCCCGCTCCCCTCCCCCACGCCGCGCCGCAACACACCGCCGCGCCGCACCGCGCCAACACACCGCTGCTCATAGGTAAGTCGGGGTCGAGCGCGGTGGTGGAGCCGGCGGTGCCGACGCTGCGGCTGGACCCGGCCGTGCGCGCCGCCGTGCTGACCGTGCCGCGCCCCGCTCCCCTCCCCCACGCCGCGCCGCTACACACCGCCGCGCCGCACCGCGCCAACACACCGCTGCTCATAGGTAAGTCGGGGTCGAGCGCGGTGGTGGAGCCGGCGGTGCCGACGCTGCGGCTGGACCCGGCCGTGCGCGCCGCCGTGCTGACCGTGCCGCGCCCCGCTCCCCTCCCCCACGCCGCGCCGCAACACACCGCCGCGCCGCACCGCGCCAACACACCGCTGCTCATAGGTAAGTCGGGGTCGAGTGCGGTGGCGTCGTTTCGGTATAACTAAAAGATAAGCAGATGAACTGACTGAGATCTTGATCTCGGGTGTTGTTGGTTCACAGTTAACTTCGATCTGCCGATATTCAGCGTGGAGCTGCGGGCGGACTTGGGAGAAGGAGAGCGCAGTCTCGTAGAGCTGTCCTTCCGGGAGTTCTCTCTTAACTACAAGAAAACCAACGAATTCGAAACAACCCTGCAGGTAATTTTAATTGTCAATTTTTGTTTTCATTATTATCGTCTGTCTGTGCATAGTGAAGCGAGGAGGTGGCTGAGACATAAGGTTGATCCCCGCTGAGAACCACAAATCATTTTCTGCAAAATTTGGTTATTTCACAGAGTCTTTACTGGATTTCAACCTGGTACTGGAAGAAATTAAGCCAGCAGCCAGAGTCGGCTTCCACTGGTGTGTGCTAATTGCCTTAACTTGTCCAGGTGTCGCTCCACTCCATCACTATGGAGGACCTGACGAAGGAGCCGGACTCGAAGCACCGCATGCTGATGGTCTCGCACACTCCTCAAATGCCGCCTAAGGCTGTGTACGTCTCCAAGTCCTGCCCCGACTTCCTCACGGAGCACCCCGGCGAGGACCTGGCTAGCATCAGCTCGCTACACTTTGCCAAGAACAATTACAGCTCGCTACCTGGCCAAATCAACGTTATAGCTGAGGTGAGTTTCAGCTTCACATATCTCAAGAGCATGAAAGTATTGCCTCCTGATATTCTAGGTTAGTACGGGTTCATCTAAGTCAAGTTTAGCCACCGTCGAAGAAAGTGGCCCTTTCTAGCTATGCCCCTACAATACAGGAAATTTGTGTGAGTTCCAGCAGATTAATAGTATGTTTTTTTTAGAACAAGGAACGCAAAAATAAACGGCAGGACAGTAAATGCGGGCCCACGCCGCCCTGCTCGCCGGAATGCGGCGCGCCGCCGGAGGACAAGGCGGGCAGAGAGGACAGAAACAGTGACACCGAGGGGGAGGGAGACGGGGAGACGGGGGCCGACGACAACCTCGTCTGGGTGTGGGTCCATACGCGGGATCCCAGGCATCCGCGCTTCCACGACACTTTTGACAAGGTGCGTTGTTGCGTTATTCCGACTTATGTTGTCGCTATTATGACTTTGCACATAGTCGCCATTTACAATTTCTGACATCATTATACCCATATCATATAAATACATGAATTATAAAGAAAATATAGTAATAAAGCTTGTACATAACTTTGCAGGTCTCAAAACTAACAAAAGTGGAATTCAATAGTCTTAACTTGGTAGTGAACATCGACAGCTGGGTTGCCGTACTGGATTTCTTCGGCATCGCCGGCGACGACCTGCCCGACGCTGAGCCCCGAGGAGATCATCATGCTGCAGGTGCTTCCATAATACCTATACCGACTAGGAGTATACATGAACACATTCCAATGGAAAACTTAATAGTTAACCTGGTTCTTTCGGACAGTATTAAATTTTGATATCGGCCATGGTTACTTCATCTTCAGTGAGGGACGGCGGCATCGCCGGCGTGGAAGATGAGAGCGGGGTGACGGTGACGGAGATGTGCATCGTGTCGCTGAGCGCGGTGGTGGTGTCGGCGCGCGGCGAGTGGTGCGGAGCCCGCGTGTCGCGCGTGCGGCTCTCCGCGCGGAGAGACGCACTCGCGCGCACTGCAGCCGTGCGGGCGCGCCTCGGCGCACTCGCGCTGCGCGACCTCACCCCGCACGCGCCGCTCTGGCGCGACACGCTGCGCACGCACTCGCACCACGCGCTCACCCTCGAATACAACAGGTGCGTACCTACAGCGGCGCTGCACTGCACTGCCTCGGCGCGGATACACTGAACTGGCTATCGTTGTCTACATTTAGACTTAGCGTTTTTACCTATCTGGCCCTGCCATGATCCATGATTATGTGTTCGCAGACTGAGCGCGTGCGAGGCGGTCGCCGCGGGCCACGAGACGAGCCTCAGCATCGAGATGGGTCCCGTCAGCTACGTTCACACCAAGCGGTTCGTGCACGAGCTGCAGGCCTTCACCAGAGACTTCGGTCTGCTGCGCCGCGTCATCATGCAGGCGCGACTCAAGGTACGGCAGATGGGTCAAACACTGAATAAATTATACGTATAGTATCCTACTATAATATTATAAACGTGAAAGTTTGAGAAGAGGATGAATGATTGTTACTCTTTCACGCAAAAACTACTGAACGGATCTTGATGAAACTTTACATTAATAAGGCTTATACATTAGAATAACACAGGCAACTTTTTATCCGGGTACCACGCGGGCGAAGCCGTGGGCAGAAGTTTTTTTCATACATTTGATCTTTAATATTGTAAAAATGTATCGTCAAATGCGACGCGGAGGGAGTGCACCACGATCTCTAACGCTGATAAAAAAGAAACGAGTCTTAACAGTTGAGGCATTCACCTATATGTATATATTTACAATATGATTTTTGAGAGGGGTTTTTCGTTGCTTCGGTTCGTGCAGAACCGGGAAGAATGGCGTGCTAGAGATGAGGTCTATATCGAGGCAGTGGGTGAATGTGGAATGATCAGATAGATAGATGGATGATTTGAATTGTTGTTCGCAGGTGTCTGTAGCGGGCGGCGGCGACGCGGCGCGGCTGTCTCGCATGCGGCTGTCGGTGGTGTGCTCGGCGCCCGTCATCATCGTGCCGGTGTCGGGGCGCAGCCGCGGCGCGCTCGCCGTGCAGGCGTCGCGCCTCGTCCTCTCCAACCGCTTCCAGCGCGCCGGCGACACCGGCAGCGTCAGCACGCTCACAGACCCCGATGCGAGTATGTCGCTCACTATTAACTGGAGGCGAACCATCAGCGCGAAAGAGCAAACACCCGAGACGACGGGTTTGTCTACGGGAAACAGACAAAAATAAAAATATTAATCCTGCCTGTTTCTCATGTTAGAAATTTCGTTTAACTCTATAACTGCTGAGATTACAGCCCGTTTAGCACGGGCACCACAAGACAACGAAAGAGAAGACTTTATCTTTTTCGTAGACAAAACGTTGTCTATTTTGTCGCCTATTCTGTAGGACAAAAGAAAGGGAGAAAATATGTTTTGTCTTCTCTGCGATAGGCAAAACAGGGCCCTTATTCGCTATGCCGCATGAGATTCCTTACCATTAACGCGTGAAATCATAATGTGCTCAAAACTCAAACGTGGTTCCTAAAAGCGCCACGACAAGGAATTGTAAAATTGTATTCTGTATGCCGCACGATAGGTTGTCTATGCCCAGTGTTTTGTATTTTTCGATTTCACGCGATTCGTTCATAAATTTCACATTCGTTCGTATCAGAAAATTAGCGGGTTTTTAGACTTCAATTATTAGTTTCATATCTTCATCTCAAGTTGATTTACCTGCAATAAAGGACTGCCTAACCTTATATAATAATACTTTCATTTAATTTAATAAGAAACTAATCTAAAATAATTTTATTATAATTTAATATTTGTTCAAGATACGTATACTCTGGTTTTTTAACGAAATGTACACTGTCTGTCCACATCACAGATTAAAATTGTTTTGCTCTGTCCACATAATAATCACAGATTAAAAAATAATTGAAAACCTCGCAATCGCAAAAAAATACCGAACAATTAAAAAAAAATAATTAAAGACGTTTTTAAGACGAAGGCGCCACGAATTTGATTCTGCAATTCCAAACTATTCGACAATTTTACCACAAATAAACTAGTATTTATTGAATTAAAACACATATAATATGTATATTTTTATTATGTACCTCCCTACCTACAAAACCGTGTCACTCGTTGACTTCTCGTAGAACCAACCTCTATCAATTAGGTACCACAACAAAACTATGAACGAAACTGAAACGCGCTTCTAACGCGCTAGCTCGACACACGTTATTTTGACAGTTCAAAACGAGCACGTAACGCACCTTAACGCGTTTTAAAATTTGACATTGGCATAGAGAATACCATTCCATGCGAATTCCACGACTTTAACGTAACGCGCCCGCGTTAAGATTTTATACGGTCATAGCGAATAAGTGTCCAGGGGGGCTAGACAAATTACACTTTCTGTTGACGTTAACGCCTGCGGAAAGATAAAATTTCTGAAAGATAAAGAGGTATCTTTCCGCAGGCGTTAACGTCAACAGAAAGTGGTATTTGTCTAGCCCCCTGTTATCTTGGATCTGCACGCTAAGCTGGAAGTTACAATAGAAAATCGATTCGGTCTCGACATTCATTAAACTTGCAGGTGTTCGTGAGTTACTGGACGTGCGCACGGTTCAGCTGGAGTCGCTGACGCTGCACGGGGCGCGCGGCGGCGGGGGCGGAGGCCGGGGTCTGCGACTTGGGCCTCCACTGCTCACCGCGCCTGCGCAGCTCACGCTACAGATAGAGCATAACACCAGCGCCACTCACAATGGTAAGATCGCATCATCATCAAACACCAGCACCTGTAAGACTTCTTAATTTTTTAACTGTTATTTAGAGGCAAACAAACATACGCCTTGAAATGATAAGTGGTTTCCGTTATCTTTGACATCTACAACACCAGCAGCATTAACACCCAAGAGAATGGTTTGTTTCTGGAAAAAGAAGACAAAAATGATTCGGCTTCTCTTTTGTTTGACAATAAACAAAGGTGAGACTAATCTTGCAGGGGAATTGATGATGTTTTGGCTACAATAGAGACGAAGTTGAAAGGTCTCATGTGCTTGTTTACACGTCGCACCGAAACATAACAATGCAAGCGTTATTACCTATAATAAAAATTATGTTTGATTATTAATGAAAGGCCATCCTAAACTGTGTCGTCTGGTTTGAAGTTGTGAATAAGTTAAGAGGTCTCGTCAGTTATTCAGAGTCATTAAAACGAACCACAAACCGTGGTGCCTTTGGTATGATTGTTTATATTTATTGAACGTTGATTTAATTTCAGTACCGGACATGACGATCCAAGGCACTCTGACGACTCTCGAATGCGCGCTGGACCCGGCACAGTACAGGCTGGTCCGCGGGGTGCTGGCACACAACCTCGGCGAGGCGCTGGACGAGCCTCCGCCGCAGCCCGCCCTCAACCAGCATGAGGTGAACTGATTTTCAGCCAAAAACCTGTTGAGAGCAAGCAGAACGAGTTGCAAGTGTACCTAGCTACGAATGATTGTATTTGTGTTGCGAGTAGCGTTCATACATTTAAAAGAGAAGAATCAAACTGATAAAAACAACTGACGGCAGCTTTATTTTAGGCATACGAAGTATCCAATCCCATTGACATCTTGCAACCTTTAAGATCATTCATCTTCCTTCAACACTTCTTTTACTACATCATTGGGTGCGTGGTCACCGTTTGAGAAAATTCTAACCGCTCTGAGGAAAATAAATAAGGTATAATGTATTTGTTTTGTGCAGGTGTGGACCACGAGCTCCATAAAACTGGACCTGCAGGATGTGACGGTCCACCTGGAGCCGGTGCACGGCGCCTCCTCGCTGGCCTGCATCAACTTTATCAAGTCGCGGCTGGTGTTGGATACCTACTCCGACATGGGGCAGGACATCGACCTGGTCTCGCAGGTGAGGAATCTGACGATCCGCGCTTTTATCCTGAACTAAGGCTTTTTTAAACTATTTACTTAAAAAAAAAATAGTTAAAACTAGATAGGTAACTAAAAACTTAATGAATAAGATAGTCACTAGGTAATCAATAACAATCTAATTTAAAGCTAATCGCAAGTTTCCTCCGGGTCTCTATTGCGTTTGCCTTTTCTATGATTTTCCCGACGACGCGGACGTATAAAACTTATAATTTTGTTTATTGATCGCGAAAGTTAATACAAATTTAAAGCTAATCACGATCTTTGATAGCTTGGTAATCAAGCTGGAGCAATTTTCCAGCTTCATCTTATCGAGGATGAGCTAGGAAAGTGTTGCAGCCTTCTATTTGCCAGAATGAACTACGCTTTCGGCTTATTTATTTCAAATTACTAATACAATAGTGTAGTCCATAATTAATTACATACTCGTTTCTTAGAATAACATAAAATATAAAGTGTATCATTTACGAATTCATTCAGCGAACAGTAGAATAAGTGAATATTCTCTGCAACTAGATTCAGTGCGAGCATGGTGCGTGTCGATGTCGCTTTGCTCGACAAGTTGTGTATAGCGGATAGGCGCGGCTGTCTGCGCCTGCGTACTCTTCGTGCACACACAGTTTCACCCCCTCCAATGTGCCAAATTGAGAAACCTAAATAGAAGGCACTATTATGTATCTAAAAACCACTCGGTGACGAACGTGACGACGTGACTATATTAATTGTGACTATGTATAAGTATTTTTGTTTAAATGTTCACGTCACCGAGTGTGTTCCAGATTTGTATAGTGGACAAACATGAGCCGATCGCCGCTTTATTCGAATACTAACCGATGCCTTGGAACTTTTTGGTGACGCAGCGGTACCCTCGCGAGTTTTATAAAAGTGTTGTCTGCAAAGAGGTTATTCAGTGTTGGCGTGAATCGCAGGAGATCCTGGTGAGCGACACGCGGTTCGCGAACGAGCCGGCCAACCGGCGCGGCAACGTCTTCAGCAACATCATCCAGCCCATGGCGGAGCAGCGGCACAGCGTGCAGGCTGAAGTGCATGCCAGGTATGCGGATCCAACATTCACAAGGACGCTGTAACAACAGTTGGCTGCTTAGCCGTTGCATCTGCTGAGAGTAACTTTCCATTATTCTAATTTATCGACACTTATCTAACCCCTAGCACAGGCTTAGGGCCTGAATTCATAGTGGGGGGTTGAACAATCCCCCAAAATCCATCATTCCATATGGCATTTTCCATATGGCTGGGTGTATAAAGGTTAAATTCGCACTTGAATTGTTACTTATCGCCTGAACAGCCCCCTAGGGGAGCCCTTATTTGACTATGAATTCGGCCCTAAAACATGTCGTCCAGATTTCATGTTCCTGTGTAAAGTCTTCTGTAAAGTTGGGCGTCTTTTTATGTTAGGACTGATATATTGATTCTTAATACCTCAGTTATAACAGATAAAAACGAAACTGCAGGTATCAGTGCCATGCATCGAGATGATACCATGGTAACACGACACCCAGACCAGAAATTTGACATTCATCTCGCAGTGGGAATCCAACCCGAACCTCAGCCGAGCCAGGGAGGTCTTTCTGATGTTTTGTCCTTGTCTCCAGGAAGCGGCACGATACGTGTGCTTACACAATTCTGATCAACAATATGCGGCTGATGGCCATCCTGGAGTGGTGGGAGCGAGCGCATCACTTCCTCACGCAGCCGCCGCTGCCGCCCTCCGAGCTCGGGATCCAACCCCACCCCATCAGGTATACTAGATACATCCTGGAGTGATGGGAGCGAACCAGAATGCGTGCCACTAATTTCTCTACACTACTCCCTGACTTTAATCTGTTATTTGCTATCGCATTTCAACTGCCACATAATAATAATTATGTTGTCAGTACGACGTCGTCCTCTGGGCACGCGGACCAGCAGCGGTACTCTGAGCCGCCGCAGCAGATAGAATTGAAGTTGAACGTGACGGACTCTCAGCTCGTGCTGGTCGAAGAACCCTCCGTGTGGGACACCAACGCGGTCATCCTCAGGGTAAGTTACCACAAACCGGATGTCTCAATTGCAGACGCCACTGTCGTCTAACGATGACATCGGAAAATGGATGGAAGTCCGGGCATAGAGGTGGCTTCGCTTGTGATATTATTTAGGAGAAGCCTTATGTGCAATAAGACTTCTTCCGACCGAGGGCCCCGAGACCACAATTAATAAACTGGATAAAAGAAAAATGCAGCTGTTTGTGTGCCGTGACGGCTAATACTGGGCCCATAACCTGTTGAATTGATACATAAATCGATGTATTAATTTATTGGTTTTTGTAGAAATATAAATTAACTGGACCCTTACTTGCAAAAAAAACATATTCGGCCTTTTTTTTCATAAATTTACTTTGTTTTTCTTGACGAGCAACTGTCAAACAGAATATAACTAACAAGCTCAAATCCTACGCTAAACGAATGCTGCATGCATTTTACCATCAAAAAATTGAACAGAATCATAATAATATGCCGCTGGGCTAATTCCATGTATATCAGTCAAACACAAAGAACACATCAAACTCTAGCTCAATGCACAGAAGGCTGATTGCAAAAAACAAAGGCGATTTAAAGCCATCTTTTTAGGTATTCGTAATGCTACATAGTGTGTTTCAATGATCTTTCCAGAGTACAACAGTGATCACATACCGGCCGGCAGATGCGAAAAAGCCTGTTTCATGTTCTCTCAACGAGCTAGAAGTGTTCTCCTGCGTGCTCGGCTTGGAAGAGGAGACTGCACTATCCATCGTAGAACCGGCCGCGCTGCATGTCACCATCGACGCTGCTAGGGTGCTTCATGTGAGTCTAACAACTGGCGTCTCACAGAGCGGGCAGTGCTGAGGAATGTAGCCGTTTTAACCTGGTGACGGAACGTGACCGTAATGACCTCGCTTAGTTTGGAGCTTGAAGATGAATGTTAAAAGTGTAAAAATCTCTTCGATATTTTTTTTTGTTCTCGTTAAATCCGCAATCAGTTGGTGGGCTATAAGCGGATGGGTTGGAAGATAAATGGCGCCTGGGATCCTGACTCATTAGTCTTTCGTCCCTTTATTTATGCAGTATATCCAAGATATCTTCGATATTGAGAAAAGCTTTACACGTTTCGTTATTTAAATGTTTTTTTTTATGGCGTAGCCTATTGACATCTTCAACACCAGGGGCATTGCTGACGCATCACCAGCTCTAAACACATAGTGAAGTCTCATGAAGACTTATTTGACAGCTACAATGCCATTTATGTTGTAGATAGCGATGAGTACGCTGGACCTGCGGCTTTCTTACCATGACATGCGCATGTTCGCGTCGATGCTGCAGTCGCTGCCGGTGCAAGTCAGGACGGCGTTATCCGGTAAGTTTACATGATGGCGAATGAAAGAGCCTCTGTAAGGAGCACTGAATCTATTCACAGCCGGCAGACAGCGTTTCTGCGCGCCGTCATACCTCTATGTAGAGGCATGAGCGATGCTTAGGTTAGCAGATCGTAAACATTGTATACTGTGGTTTTCAGTCCTCGCTCGCTCGCCCTCCAGTCACTTCCAGTTAGCCATGTAGCGTTCATGCGCATTTTGTATTGACGTGTACCGATCGTAAGAATAGACATTTCAGTGGAACATTACATCTTTTATTCCATAATCCTAGTTACAATATTGAATCCCAACAACAATTTCAACACTCTACTTAGTTAAAGAACGAGTGACGAAACCTCATGTGGATGTAATAATAATAATTATGATTATGATTATGATAAATAATTTATAAAAGCGACAAACGTTACAAATCTTATTCTCTAACAATGGTTTTACTAAGATAAACAATTTAGATTGGAGAAACATAGGTACCCAAACTAGGTTAGAACCTGTATGATGGCATACCTATACCTCCCTCCGGACATGATGTGACGATACAAGCACATAATTCTATCTATATATATATATATATATATATAGATATATAATGTTATCTATCTAATTATGTGCTTGTATCGTCACATCAACTATAATATATATGACTAAGTAGTAGGTTAGAATTATTATTGTGGATTGGACACCTAGAATTATATAAATTAATTTTAGAATTATATATGTGGATGGAATGTGTCAAAATATACTGTTCCTACTTGCTTCTCACCGTCTGCTTGCTCCTGTAGGAGCACGAATACATTATACACTATAGTGTATTATATATGTATGTATACATAGTATCAGAAGATCTGAGGATGACCACAATATGATTTTTTTTAAATCTAGGAACACAGATCGAATAACAATCTGACTTCTTTCTAGCACCCTGCCAAATACACAATGAAAGTTTTGTTACAATGCTATTGACGTAACCAAGTGTTCACTATGTTCTTAAGGTTTAAATAAATAAGTATGAGTGGTAACGCCATCTATGAGCTCAAGTAAGGTTACTCACTCCCTATTACCTTTCCTAATTCAAAATCGTGCGCGTGCGCCGGTGATGAGAGAGGTCGCTATTGTCAAAGCGGCCAATGTCAGTATCACCCATGACCTCAACGGACACAGTCGAGAAAAGCCACCGCCGTGTACCGCTTACCGCAAGGACGTCAATTTGTCTAATAAAGTAAATTATCGCAGTTTCCCGCAAAACATATACACTGTGCTTGGGTTTGAGATAATTAGATTAGATCCTATCATTAGGATAGGATAGGATGGGATAGAGCGATCTTACAAGCTGGTTCCCAGGATCTAAGGTCAGTCGCACGATAGTATTTTCCTCTGCATCAAGAGTACCCTTAATAGCTATGTGGGTTATCGAAGGCGTTAGGCCCCGCTTACAGGTACCATCAATTAGTACTTTATATTTTGGTTACAACAGGCCTTTTTTTTAGTGGGGGAAATGCCCACGCATATCCCTTGCGCCACGGGGGTGGCGAAAGGGGATATGTGGGACTCGAACCCACTAAACCCCCCCGCTTAATAGTCCCCCGTCAAAGTTGGGCAAGATGGGGTCGCGTTAGCATTCACCAAGCCGACCAGAGCAGCGAAAGCCGCCCCTTCCCTCCCACTACAGTGCGCCCTGAAAAATGTTCACTCCGCCCGCCAGACGGGACCAATAAGGGTCACGCCGACCCCACATCCGCGCCCTTAAAAGGGCGCCCTCTCCTACTTGCGCTGATCCCTCCCTCCAAGCCTGTCCGAAGGTTGATCGACATGGCATCCCATGGTTATTACAGGCCTGTCTTAGGGTGATCGTATCGCACTGAGGCAGAGTAACCTGAAAAGGACGATTAAAGATAGATTTAACTGTGCATAATACCATTTTACAGTACAACATACAAAAGCAGAAAATAAGTGAATTGGCCGGTCTTTTAGCGATTTCTTCCAGATAACCTTAAACGACCAAACTGATGATTAATGCTCTTAGGTAAAACCGTAGTGGAGGTGGAAGAAAACGCACCCGCCAACATCGGTCACATGCGCGGTGCGGGTGCGGTGGCGGGCGGTGGCGCGCCATGGGTAGTTGCGCCGCGCTGGATGCGAGCCCACGCGCCGCCCGCGCCCATTGTGCCACCGCCCCCCGCGCCGCCCGCCTCCACCGTCTTCCCGCTCAAAGCTGTGCAGGTTACTATACTCGTAACTGAAATGTGTAAAGAATATGCAATTTTTTTAGATTCATTTATTTATTCACAAATGATATCATTATTGCGTATTTTTTAAAAGAATAATAACTTACAAACATGACTAAGACCTTAAAAATAAGCATTAATAATTCAAAACTATTAGTCTATGCACTCCTTGGTATGAACCTACGTTCAGCTGTGTTTACTTAGGCTGATGATGATACTCGTATGTGGTATTTTGCCTTTTATTATTCTCTGATAATGTTAACCCCGTTCATGAATTATTAACGTTAGGAAAATGAATATGTGGCTTGGCGTTGTTTGCAGGTGAATGCAGAATGCATCACTCTGTGCGTGATCGACGACTGCCTGGACTCCGACGTACCATTGCTGGAAGTGGCGTTGAGCGAGCTGCAACTTGAACAAGTAACTGAAAAAACTCACCCTATACATTAATAAGTATTTTTTTTTTCATATATGAATATATTAAAACTGACTTTTAAGTAACGATAAGTTGATAGAAAGCTCAATAAGAAATTTCATCCCCCATTTTCTTAATTTTAAGGTTAGACTTTTAAATAAAAATTACATGGGGGGTCTTGGAGATATCGCATAACATACACAAAAAAAAACATACAGACGAATTGAGAACCTCCTGCCTTTTGAAGTCTGTTGAAAAAGCCTAAAGTACGAAGTGATTAGATTCGATATATCTGTGTGGTTTCAGGATCTTCGCAAAGTAGAAGAGGCATTCGAAGACCCAGTTTTGGTATCGACTCCCGCCGGCCCTCCTGGCGGCGGGCGGGGTGCGGTGGGGGCGGGGGCGGGGGCGGGAGGCGGTCGGCTCGGCGCAGTGCTCAGCATCGACTACTACAACCGGACCCTGTCGGGCTGGGAGCCGGCCGTCGAACCCTGGAGGTAACCATCTTGGTGCTGCTTTCATATTTAATGAAAATACTGAACTTTGAGCAAAATGCTCCATTGTCTTCGATTGGTCCCAGTTATAGTATTCTGTAAGAATGTTTTCTTTTATATCAGGTTCGAAACCTCTTGGGAGTACACGTTATCCAGCGAGCTGTCCCTGGGACGGGTGCAAGTGCAAGTCAGTTCTCACGATGTGCTCAACACGAACGTGACCTCATCGCTCATCGAGCTGTGGCAGTTGGTTCGAGCTAACTGGGCAGCGGATTATTATGCACCGCAGGTAAGTTCTTATTATTAATTTTGTCATGAATCCATATCGTCAAGTTATAAAATAACATCGGTCATCACATTATTGGTGTTCCAGGGTGGGGGCGCAGAGCAGTCTCCCAAAGGCAGTCCCACGGGTCACCGGCGTCGCTCGCCGTTCGTTCCATACGCGCTGCGAAACCACACGGGACACCGCCTGTGGTTCACAACTCTCATCACGACTTCGGATGTGTGAGTTCCTTTACCAGAACACTTCTGAACGATTCCTGGATGACGCTTACGAGTTTCTCAATACTAAAGCAGTTTCAACCCTTTGCCCATCCTTTACCGTCTTCCTCAAAATGATTTACTGCTGATGTGTGCGTTTTTAGTGCGTGATGTTGTTTAGTTGAAAGTATAATGTTTTGCGTAAGATTGCGAGAAGAAAGCAGCAGCTGGGCGGGTCCCGATGACTCGTGGGTGGGCGTCCGCGCGGGCGACACGGAGCCCTTCTCGTTCGGAGCGCGGCGCGGGCGTGCGAGGAACCGGGGCCGCGCGCCGCATCACACGCTGCACCAGCTGGTGCTGCGCCTGGAGCCCTGGGCGCCGCCCGACCCCGTGTGCGTCGACCGCGTCGGTGTCTTCTTCAGGCACCTCACGCATGCGGTACGTCACTATTTTAAATATTTCTTCCAAGTACTATTTATAAAGAATAGATCTTAGGGGAAAGCCTTGTGCGATACCAGCGAATAAAATTATTGATCACTCTTATTTTACTTAAATTTTGAATACCGTATTTCATTGTTACTGTTGATTGTGTATTTAATTGTATGAAAGCTGAGTCCAAATTGATAAAATATTGAAATATTTAGTCGGTGGACCTGATCGAATGCTATTTCAATGTCCAGAAAACTGGTGCGGAAGCGTGGCTAGTGTTCGAGGTGTCTCTGGAGGGGTCGGCTCGCAAGCTGGTGACCGTGCGCTCGGCGCTGCAGCTCGTTAACCAGCTGCCGCATCCCGTTGAAGTACGGGTGGACCACGCGCCGTCGGCCGGTAAGGTCGCCCGAACACTATGCGGTACCGCATCTGATGAAACATTTTAATATTATGAATAAATATCAGAGGATAATTTCCCACGTCCCAGGTATTATTAAAATGCAACGAAGGCTTATTGGCTTCATAAGATCTGCAGCTGATTTAGCGAACACATACCTACATCCGTTTTCTATATTCATCACCATCGTTCACTACGGAACATTCACATTGATGTCATCAATAATAACAGAAAAAAGCATGTGGAGCGCGTGTGCGGGTAGGCAGATGCGCGCCGCGTGCGCCGCGCTGCAGCGAGCGCGCGCGATCCGTGCCGCCTGCGCGCTGCCCGCGCCGCCCGCGTCGCCCGCGCCGTCCGCCGCGCGAACCACCCAGCTGCATCCCATGTTTGTCAACTGCGGTACCGGAACACTGCGAGTTGCTCATTCATTACATTAGTTAGATGATGAGGGTAGTCCTTCAATCGCAAGTGATAGTCGGTGATACGTCGTGGAACTTAAAAAAAAAGAGTACAAGAAAAGTTATGGAGAAGTTTTGTTGATAGTTTAAGCCTACTTACATACAGATCTAACATAGCCTAAAGTTTTACCGTATTACCGTATTGCAACGTTCTTTAGATAGGTAGCTGTTTCATCTGTATTTTTCGTATGTAACTACCTACTTGTACGTATAACCTAGTTTTATTAAAAAGAGTTTCTATATAACAGGAGTTGCATTCATCGAATGACAACTCTTTGATATCGGAACTCGTGACTACGTCGAGTATAAAGGTCCTACGATTTCACTCGATTCCAGCTCAATGGACAGGCAGCGGCGTCCGCTGCGCCCAAGTAGCAGCCGGCGGGCGCTGGGCGGCTCCGCTAGCGGCGCACCCCGGCGCGCTGTGGACGCGTCCGCTGGCCGGCAGCGCCGCCTCGCCCGCGCCCGCCGCCATCGACTGGCGCGCCAACTCCACTCTGATGCACTACGAGTGCCGCGCTCCGCCCGACCACATCTACAGGTAACCTAGTCTCGACCGCCACTGAAGGCCAATTTTTTTATTTGAGCATATCTAAATAGTGTTGTGTTCCATTCAGGATTACACAAGAAGCCATGTTGAATATTTGCATATCAAGGAAACTGTAAATTTCAGGTTCTGCTGCGTGATAATCCGAGAGCGGTTCCCGCCAGACAGAGGCACGCCGATAGCCGGTCACACGCTGACATTGGTGCCGGCGCTACGGCTCGAGAACCTGCTACCTATAGAACTGCAGTACCGAGCCGCGGCTGGAGCCCGCGCCACCACAGGAGCTGCAGCTTCTGGGGACACTACACCTTTTCACCAGGTGCATAATGCTGTTTCACTATTGGAATTCGAGAGTTGTAAACGTTCGTTTTAGAAAAATAACAATACTTCGAAGCGCTTACAAGGTATACCACAACCGACCGACCTACTTATAAACGCCCGCTTTTAAATTTTCCAGGTGAACGTGGAAGAAGGCGTCAAACTCAGCGTGAAGCTCGAAGGGTTCAGTTGGTCCACCCCCCTGATGATAGGCGGTGCCAGCGGCGCGCAAGGCCAAGGAGGGTCGTTTAGTGCGAGACTTAAGCTGAGAGATACCTTGGGACGGAGGCTCTATCTTAATGCGAGGGTCACTATGAAGAAGACTGATGGCGTCAAAGTAAGTCTCCGTCAGTATTTATGAAATCGGAAGTCCGTTTTGACTG
Source organism: Perizoma flavofasciatum (assembly GCA_958496245.1). Lineage (NCBI taxonomy): Eukaryota > Metazoa > Arthropoda > Insecta > Lepidoptera > Geometridae > Perizoma > Perizoma flavofasciatum. The sequence goes on along the minus strand of OY292425.1, from coordinate 398,326 downwards.
TCGCAAGCAGCGCAAGAACGTACAACTCACTCAATGAAGACTTCGACAGTGCGAAACATCGAAAGGTCACCAACAAAGCAAAACGGTCTAAAAAATACTTTTGCGCATTAAACATTGTGCCATATCGCAGAACTAGTTATTTTGGACAAGTGTCCATGCGGATCGCTCATGAGATGGACTGAACAAGTCCATTGTTTGGAAGAGGTCCACTGCATGAATGCATCAGGAAGTCTGCTGACCAATATTTAATAATTATTAAAATAAGCCGCAGCCCCCTGAACTGACGGGTACGTCCATTCTTCATGGTAACAGTATCAAAGGATGTCACTTTTCTTTGAGTTTGATAGGTTACGGTTTTTAGATACGGGCTGTTAACGTTCCCTATTGTCATCTGTAACATCAGGAGCATTGCTGATGCATCGCCATAATTGATGTATTGCTGTAAAGAAAAAATCGACAAGTCCATGTATAACTTTACCGTATTTGTTCTTCGTCAGGTTTGCGTAAGCGCGGCGTACTGGCTCGTGAACCGCACGGGACTGCCGCTGGTGTTCCGTGCGGAGGGCAGCGCGCTCGAGGCAGCCGGGCAGTTCGGGGAGCACGAGCTGGCGCGCATGGTGGCGCCGCTGCTGTTCGCCTTCGCGGACTCGGACGCGGCGCCCACGCTGCAGGCGAGACTGGGCCGAGCCCTGCCCGGGATACCCGAGGTAATTCACCACGAAGGCATATACTTAACTAGGTACAGGGGCCTAACCATGAAGTCTTATAGCGATTCATTTTAGGCAAAAATGTCAAATCCCGCTTTGCGAATGACAAAGCTTTAACTACGCCATAGCGTCCTGGATCGCAAAGCAGAAAGTGACATCTTTGCCTAAACTGAATCGCTATAAGACTTCATGGTTAGGCCCCTGGTATCGTTGATTGATTGGTATCGTTCGATATGATGGTCGTTGTTCGTTCGGACAGTGGTGCTCCCCGTTCGGACTGGGCCCGGGCGTGAGCGTGAAGAAGCTGGAGGTGCGCGGCGCGGGCGGGGGCAGCGGGGCGGAGGAGCGCGTGTACGCGGTGGGGGTGTCGGTGCGGGCGGGCCGTGCGCGGTACCGGCACACCAACATCGTCACCTTCACGCCGCGCTACCAGCTGCACAACAACACGCGACACCATCTGCAGTTCGCGCAGAAGTGCACCGCCACCACACTCGTAAGTATCATTTAGCCGCTGAACTCGCCGAGGATGGGTCAGTGAGGTGACGCATTCGGGTTGTGTCGGCAGAAGGACCCGGGCGCGAGCGCGACGCACGTGTCGGCGGTGGCGGGCTGCTATCTGCCGTGGCACTGGGCGCGCTGGGAGCGCGAGCAGCTGCTGTGCGTGCGTCTGCTGGCGCCGCCCCCCGCGCCCCGCGCCGAGCCTCGCACCGCCTGGTCCGGCGGCTTCCGGCTCGACTCCGCACGGACGATCACCATCGCCTGCAGGTTAATCCAGGTGTATTGCACCTTGCTTGACTGTGCTACAGCTGCCGTGTTATGTATAGTGTATAGTGTTGTGTTGTTGTGTGCGCAGGGAGGCAAGTGGCTCGTACCAGTTCGTCCGCGTGGAGGTGGCCGCGCAGGGCGCTACGCTGTTCGTGGTGCTGACGGACGCGGAGAGCGCGCCGCCGCCCCTCGCCTTGCACAACTACTCACCCGTATCCATCATGTTCCACCAGGTAACCGCAGAGGACTTTGCGAGCCGAATTAAATCCTTTCACCGCGCTGATTCGGACCGAGAACTCATAAGTAATTCTTCTCATCTGATTGAACACTTATGTTCGGAATCTGTTATCAACTAAGCGCTTCCTTGCTTTGCAAAGCACCATAAGTCGTCTACCTAGTAGGCGGCCTTTAGCTGGCTAATAGACAACACTATGGTTGGCCACTAGACGATTTTACTTGTTATCATTTGTCGTTGATGTAAGTTGTATGGCGGGATGCAGGTGGGATGCGCGGAGGAATGCGTGGTGGGGGCTCACGGTGTGGCGCGCTGGGCGCTGCCGGAGCCGGAGGGGGCGGGTGCGCTGGCACTGCGGGCGCCCGGCGGCCCCAGGACCACGGTCACGCTCACGGCGCTAGGCGACCACCACCAGCTCCTCTATCAGAACTTCATCTACGTCGCCTTCCTTCACTCACGGCACAGGTACGTGGTACTTTTACCATCGGTCACTAGATCTGGGTCACCATAACTCGATCTGTCACTTTAACCATTGTGGTGTTCAGTTCCAGAGACAACTCTGTGATAGCTGGCGGTAACATGCAAAGCGGGCCGGGAGGCGACGACACCATCCTCGTGTTGGAGGTGCCCCTAGGCTCGACGCGGGTCGTGCTCGCTTACAAGAGATACGGAGACCGGTAAATATTACCCTACTTTGTGTGTGAAATATATAAGGTGATTTTCGAAGCTTGATATACATCAAATGTATGTCCAGATCCCAACTATGGCGTCGCGGTCCAAACGGGCAGTTGATCCACGAAGGCAGCTCCGTGCCGCAACCCACAGATGTGTTTTTATCTGATGACGCACCGCTGTCGCCGCATTCTATGGTAAGTCGGCTGTTCCTTGGAGGCGTCCTCCAACCGATAGACACAACTCCTCGTAATGGACCGATGACATCGTAACGGTCGCAGGATGTCGGTTGATAGAGGTGACTTCGGGAAGACCGCGCTTCGAGACAATCTTAAAGGAAGGCAGTTTAGACTAAGGCAGTGGGATGGAATTGAAATGGTGTCGAGTTGAAGTAGGGATTACATTTAAAATAGCTTATTCGTGTTCGCATGTGGAGCTCTCTATTATTCTTAGTATGACCACCCAGCTCCTCCCAGCATCGAGCGTGATCGAAGTAAAGATTATAAATTGGCTCTGAATCACCCATGTCAGGAAAGAACTAGGGTTATAACGTTTGAGAATGAGAACAATCATTTGTCAACATTGGTCACCCCGAGATTAATGTGATAATTATTGAACATCGCTCATAGGTGCTGGACATCGAAGACTCTGCACCGCGTCCGGGTCGCGCGTCGGCTCTCGTGCTGCGCCGGGCGGACCCGCGCCGAGCCTCCACGCAGGCGTGGCGACTGCACGCCGGACGCATGGCGTGCGCCCACCGGAACCTGTGCGTGCAGCCCGACGGCGCCACGCTCATGGCGCTAGCCGCGGGCGCGAGGGTCGTGCTAGCCATGGCTGCCACCACTCCCACGCCGCCGCCCCCACAGGTATACATTCTGCCTTACAACAGACCGGATGTCTTGACCTCTTCAAACTCGTTCGTGCAACGGTACGGAACCTAAGCTCATAATAACGATAATTTCTATGAAGACAATCTATCCGAAAGAGTTATTCGGTTTTCCGATCCACAGGCTGTCGCATGGCATTCGCTGCGGCCCGGCTCCGGTCGGCTCAGCGTGTCGCTCACGGCGGACGGGCCTACGCGACTCATCACGATAAGGGACCAGGCCGCGCAGCAAGCCGGCTGGATCGAGGGAGGCGCCGACGATGAAGACGATAACGTGAGATGGTTCTCTAGATCGAACCTTCATAACGCTAGTTCCGCGGCTTGAACATATTTTGCATATGTTCCAGAGGGAGACGGGCTCCCACCGCGAGTGGGGTCTCCGCGTCCTGCTGGCGGGGCTGTCCGTGTCGCTGGTTGCCCGCGCCGAGCTCGTCCACGCGCACAGCAGCGGCGTCAGCCTCGACCTGTGCCAGGCGCCCAAGTACAGAGCGGCTACACTCACTGTACGAGACATGCAGTGGGACAACCAGGTACTCTCTCATTCAAATAGCTGATAAGCAATCGCTTCCCTTCGATGATAACTAAATATCGGCAACCTACAAGACGCGATTGTCATACGAATCATGCGCCCAGAGTTCAGCACCGAAGGAGGAGTAGTTCCAAGCAGTATTTCCCTGTGAACTAAAGTCATGACAATTCTGATGTTTCCACAGCTATTAGGCACTCCGAGTCCTGTCCTGCTGTACTGCCTTCCTGGTTCGGTGCCGGCGCTGCACGCGGCGGTGGAACTGCAGCGAGCGCCCTCTCGTCGCTACAACGCATACTTCTTCAAGCATCTAGTGGTGGCACTGCGGCCGCTGGCAGTTCGGCTCGAAGAGAGGCGAGTCCATGCCGAACACTTGGCATCATAGACCACAGCTGGACACAAATCTGTTCAATTTCAATTAGTTATAGTTGATGATGTCAGATTGACATGACATGTTCGTTTCTCCAGGCTGATTCTCCAGCTGTGGGCTTTCGCGGGGGCTGAGGACGGCTCAGCGCGGGAGCAGCCCGACGAGGCGGAATGGGAGACGCGACGGATGCTGGACGAGCTATGCGCACTTCACGCCACGCGGTACTACTTCGCGAGGATCGAGCTCATTCCTAGCCAGGTGGGTCCAGTGCACTCCGGCCCATGACCTGTTCTGAGAGCGGGAGATGAGTTTCTTGAGACAGTCTGTTCCAATCTTCAAAAATCCGCTGAGATTTTTGTTTACTCCAATCCAATCACTGTCTGAGGCCTTTATTACTAAACCTAGCCTATCTTTCGAATCTATCGTGTATGGTCTCTTTCGTTCGAGTAGCTATTTCAAGCCTATGAGCTTGTTAAGTAGGTAATTGTTTTGTTTTTAGTATTTCTAATAATGGATATTCTGTTCTTTTCATTTCCAATGGCTTATCTAAGGCGACACGCAAGCAGGTTAGAAATGTTTCGAGTTACCTAAAGCCATCTCGCAACTAGTTTCATTCAACCATGAAAAGCATTCTCATTAGGTTTTTCATAATTGGACGGATTTCACATGAATCATGCTCGAACGTGTGGTGTCCCGATCTAACGAACGTTAGTTGGCACAGAGTATTTTGCTAGTATGTATGTACGGTGGTAAACAAAACTGAGTTTTGTCAGAAACGTTTGAAATGAATGTGGTATCCTCAGATCCGACTATCGATGTGCACTGCGAACAAACTCGAGGGTTCGCTGAGCGCGCTGAAGCGACGGCTCGGACTGACTCTGATCAAGTTTGAAGATGCCGCAGTCGAATTGGAGCCGTTCGTGCGAGCGCACGTGTTCGATACAGCTGCTTTCCTCGCGCGGCAGACGTTGGCGCACTTCAAGGACGTAAGTATACTGCCTTGACTTGTATCGTTGTTACCGTTCCAGCCGTTCATGTGCGCTAAATCTTTTCTATGGAGATTGCAACCATGGGCGATTTAGAGAGTCGGTATGGTTTATTTTTTTTAAATCTTGTTACAAATTCTAGGAGCTGAAATGGCAGGCAGCGAAGATCCTGGGATCTGTAGACTTCCTCGGCAACCCTTTAGGGTTCGTCGCTGACGTATCAGAGGGCGTATCGGGGTTGTTGCTGGAAGGCAACGTGGCCGCGCTGCTGCAGAATGTGACGCATGGCATCTCAAACTCGGCAGCCAAGGTCTCAGGTTAGTACTTACCAACTTCAATTCTGACTCTTATAGTCTTCAGTTTATATAAACGCTCTTAACACTTTTTGATTAAAGATTATACTCTTTTAGTACAGAACTTTTGGAATATTGACTTAGGTTTGATTGTACAGAATCTCTGGGCGATGGACTGGAGCGAGTAGTAGGCGATGAATCTCATGAAGAGACTCGACGCAGAATACGAAGTGAAGCATCTGGAGCGCATCTTACCGCTGGCCTGAGAGGGCTGGGTCTTGGAATCCTAGGTGAGCTGATCTGTTTAATTTTCAATGCTACATTCCGGATGATTGACTGAGTTCTCTGACCTTTTTAGTTGTTTTCTGAAAGCATATCAAAACGTCTTCATAAACGAGGAGATCGAAGATTTTGTTGTTCATTCGTATTCACTTACAATTTGTCAAGTTGTATCGTAGTTTACCTGCGTTGTGTCGACAGGCGGTATGACGTCGCTCGTGAAGCACAGCTACGAGGGCGCGACCCAGGAAGGTCTGGGCGGGTTCCTGACCGGCGTGGGCAAGGGCCTGGTGGGCACCGTCACCAAGCCCGTCATCGGAGTGCTGGACCTGGCCGCGGAGACCGCCACCGCGCTGCGCGAGTCCAGCCGCCGCGCCGGTCGGGGAGTCCCCGCGCGGGCTCGGGGGCCGCGCGCCGTCTGGGGGGCCGGGGGGCTGCTGCCCAGATACTGCCCCGCGCATGCGCAGGTGAATACGAACACACACTACCGGAATACCGGCTGTAAAGTGCGACTTACCGTGACTCGATCCACTGACGCTGTGTTCGTTGTCAGGGCGCTGCGCTGCTGCACGCGCTGAACAACAACGACTACACGGAGCGGTTCCTCGCGTACCGCTGCGTGCGAGACACTCCGCACGACATCCGCGCGCTGCTCTCCGACACATACCTGCGCATCTTCACCTGCAAGAACGCCGCGCCGCATGTCGTCATGGAGACGCATCTCAGGTGAGCGGACCTGAAGACGGTTCACGATCAACTCTTAAGATTTGCTGCTCCGGGGCGGTGTTTCAATTGTATTGTCCTGGGGCCTAACCATGAAGTCTTATAGCGATTCAGTTCAGGCAAAGATGTCACTTTCTGCTTTGCGATTCAGGACTCTATGGCGTAGCTAAAGCTTTGTCATTCGCAAAGCGGGATTTGACATCTTTGCCTGAATTGAATCGCTATAAGACTTCATGGTTAGGCTCCAGTTAGCACTTTTTAGGACTTTTTTATGCTGGACATTTTCATACAGCATCATTTAGCCCCAAAGTATTATAATATTATAATATTTCTGCCTAAAGTGATCAGATCTTTTGTTATGGGAACTACATGACTGATATAATATTTATATATTTTGACTGGTGTATTGGCAGTGCTTAGCTTTCGATGCCGTATTTTCAAGCTAGGCATGCGATGTCGATATGGCGTGGTTTCTGAAAGTCGTTCGTCTGTTCGCAGCAACCTGGTATCGTGCACGGTGGTGTCGACCGAGGGCGCGTACTTCGTGGAGCTGGGCGTGCGCGGGGGTGCGGGTGCGGGTGCGGGTGCGGGGGCGGGGGCGGCGGCGGCGGCGGCGGCGGGCGAGGCGGTGCGGCGTCCGCGCGTGCAGTGCGACACGCGGGAGCTGGGCGCGTGGGTCGCGCGACACGCCGCGTACGCGCGTCAGCTCTACCACGAGCGCGTGCACACCCTGCATCCGCACGCGGACCTGTAGCCGCACACACGGACCGGTTTCACTTCCCTTACCGAAACAACAGCTGAAGTGACGATCTTATACTTGTTAGTGAATACGAATAGGCGTAATCCTTTCACGTAACGGGATCGGGTATGACGAGACTGAGCGCGATCCTTCTTAGACGATAAACTTTTGAAAATAATAAAAAATTGTATAGTTTTTTTATTATTATATCCAACTTTAACAAAAACCAGGAACATTTTGACTTCTCGATGTAAAGGCCTAAGTGTGATTCTCTGGTCTAGATTATAATATTGACTAATTCCCTTGTAAAAAAATCATTTAACACGAAGTGTTGACTGATAGATGTATGTAAATTTAAAAATATGTAAGCTGTTTATATAACTTATTTAACCGAGACCATATTGTAAGTATTATACGTATCTAATCATATTTCTAGATGTAATAACTTAATTTACTAAGGCCTGAATTCATAGTCAAATAGGGGCTCCCGTAGGGGACTGTTCAGACGCTAAGTAAAAATTCAAGTGCGAATTCAACCTTTATGCACCCCGCCTTAAGGCGAATGCTGAATGATGGATTCTGGGGGACTGTTCAACCCCCGACTATGAATTCAGGCTTAAATCATTATTATCAAAGACATTTCGTCTCTTTTCGATACCAGTTACATAATCAAATCTATCTAGTCTCTGTAATATCATTTTTTGTATCTCTTTGATGTATAAATAAGTGGAGTATTTTTCTCCAATAACTAAGCGAAATTCTTGTGATAGCTGTACCCAACTAGTTATGTATAGTTCACGTTTCCACTTTTAAAAGTGTTGCAGGTTATGAAGAGTCAAAGAGTCAAGGTGGAAGAGTGTCGATGTTGCATTTCATGTTTCCGGTATAGTCTGCACTGCACTGCTCTTTGATCAGCTAAGGGCCAGTGACGCAGTGGCTTTTACAAGCATACGGTGGTCAAGTGGTTGAGAGAGTTCGCTTTTGTCCACCGCGTCAGTTTGACCGGACCCATAGTAACTGGTGTTTATTGGTATATCTGGTATACCAGCTATAGATGTAGGTATGCAGAGTGGTGATAGTATGTAAGCTGGTCGTGCAGGATCCGTGGTAGCTGCATGCTTATTCATTATATCAAACTGTACCTATCTATTTGATAACTTTGAATCTAACGTAATATCTTTGCATAATATTAGTATTTTATATAAATAGTATATAATTTGTGCCTATATTAAAACAAAATATTAGTGAATTTTCACGTACCGTACTTATAGGTGCCCTTACCAAAAATACGATACGTGAATATCCCCTATTTTACAATATAAAATATGAGTGCTTTATGTGGGGAGAGAAATGGGTAAAGCAAGTTAGTTAAATTCTTTGGCTGTGATAATGTGCGAGACGGAACACTGTCAATAATAATCAGAATAATCAATTTATTGGTAAATACAATTTACACGTCAGTCAAATAATAATAATAATATTAACGTAGATAATAAGTACCTATTACAATAAAATAAAAAACAAACTTTAAATTTTGCGCAGGTGGAATAATTGAAAAAGTATTTTTTTTTTTTTTTTAATAGTCACGCAATAGTACAGTAGTTAATAGTAGGTCTACAGTCAGATTCAATTTATAATTTACCTAGGTACTCATCGGATTTTGTTTACAAAATCCTCCACGTTATAGAACGCCCTCGACAAGCCATGATTTCTATTGAGTCTTGAATAATGTCAGGCTAGGTGGTTGGTGGTTGTATAACTTGCTCCGGCAGGTTATTATATACGGTAGGTCCCTAGACATGTGAGCCTCTCCGATTTGGCAAGTCTGTGCGTTATCGTGGCGAGCTCGCCAGCGCCGCGGGTGTTGTAGTGACGTGCCCAACTCCATGCGTTTCAAACGAGTCGAGGATCTGCCTCACATACCTGAACGGTTCAACCTGAAGAATCACGATTGAAGGCAGCGTAAGTATCTGCAGTGATGTGAAGTATGGTCTCGCTGACGTGATCCGCGTCACCCTTGCGATCGCCCTCACAGCACATTTTTGCATACGAAAGGCACGCAGCCTTTCGTATGCAAAAAACGGCAGCGCGTCCCCATAACTCGGCTCCGTACTGCAGAAGCGAATGCAGGGTCGCAAAATAACAGGTCCAGACCACATCAGCAGACAGCCCGTGTAGGGCATAGAATGCGCTGCCCAGCCTCGCACAAAGCCTATCAACTCGCGTGCACCAGGTAAGGCCTCGGTCAATTTGAAATCCTAGAAACGCGGTCGTCTGGACTAGCTCCATGGGTTTTGTAGCTATTGAAACAGACAGGCTTCTGACTTTGCGGGCCAGAGATGGAAAAATGAATAAAATGAGTTTTTATAGATTCAGTTTAGTTTTATATTTCAGTTTTTATAGAGTCCGTTCCACTCGAACCACCACTTGAGGAGCGGCCTCGTTCAACCGCTGCTCGAGTTTATCAATCGACTGGGCGCATACGACGGTGAGTGCTGAAACTACGAGTATGCCTGTAACTTAAGATGTTCAATAATTTATTTTCATATATAGGAGTGAATGATATATTTGTACTAAGGATAAAACGATCGCGTCAAAGTGTTTGTAAGAGAAACGCTAGAAATACAGCTTATAAGTTAGCCTTTGATGACCTTTATAAGTGACTGACAAACCTACGTAAGTTAGCTAACGTCTCGGTACAGAAGTGTATTTCAACTTCTATAATGTACTTACTTACCTATTATGTTGACTTAATTTATAATATTGATGCCTAATATTTATTTGTTAAACAGTCTTGTTCATGAAATAATTGAACTAATATAAGTCTTATTCGTATTTGCCAAAGTAATGTTTTATTTTATTGTGTAAGCGTATAGGTATATTTTATGTTGTAATTTATAATAAGTTAAGTTTATATTGTTGTGACTAGACTGTGGTAAATTATTATGGTATTCTATTGTAATGTCTGAAGCAATAAACTGACTCTTTACAGCGCATTTTTCTATTAATTCATAACTTTTTGATTTAGAAGTCATTACTTTATTTTGACTTAATAAGAAATACTAATACCATGTAGATTAATAAAATGATAGCCGGCTCAGTTTTAAGCTACAAGTACTTATCAAAAGTTTGCTGTCACACACTGAATCAAAGCTCTCGAGGCGCTTTGAACTTGATACCCTACTCACTCATTAAACACGTATTAGATCAATGAACGACACAGATACCGCGGATACGCACGCGCTGAGATTGTCACGAGTTAAAGCCAGCGCCGGAGCCGCGCCGCCACTGGTCTCAGATTCAACACACAACAACAAGTTTGTGAAGGTTTTGAACCTCACCAGTTATACCCTACTTTTGGCCCTCAGTCATATTTCGCCACAACAGAACGACGGCGTACGTATATTTTCAGCAATGTTTCTAAAACTTAGTGTATTTTTAACTGCGACCTTGGGACTTAAGTAAGTGTTTGCCGTTCACATTCAGTCGGGTGTCGAGATTCATTGGCTACGTTTGTGTCATTGTGTTCGATTACAATAGCGTTCGTGTTTTTAAGCGGAAAATAAATACAATGTAGGTGTTATTGGTATTTTTTCATATTATTGTTGCATAAGTAGGTAGTAGGTACATATTTAAATGAGATTAAGTATCTATTACTGAAGTTTGATTTGTTTTATCTTTTAAAATAAAAAGGATCCTTATGTTGATACAGCATGGCATCAGTTGATTATTCGAAGGTGCCCATCACGGAGAAGGCACTGCATGTTCCACCTTTGCAAGAGGTGGTAGATGGTGAGTGTATAAAATGTTGTTTTTGATAAATCTAGCAAGCAGAGATAATTATCAAGTTTACATAATTTTCCTTGTCTCTATTTGACCCCGGTTATCAATACGTATGTAATGTAAATAGACAGTTTTGTTAGGTATTTAATATAAAATATTACTCGTTATTTCGGCTAGTCAAACTAATAATAACCGATAATGAAAAAATACAGCAAACTGTAAAATAAAATTGACTGCCGCCGCCGCTTGGTAAAATACTAATATTTCCATATGATCTAGGTATAGGTATGATGATTTCAATGAATAAAAGCCTTTTGACTTTGACTACAAGTGCGAGCGACAGGCAGTGCTTTAGTCATAGCAAATGGGAAAATGACTTTTTTAGTATGGTGCCTTAGTTTATAATAGGATATGTGCTTCCATGTTCGCAGTCCTAGCGCGCGGCTTGCAGGATACATTCGAGACTGTCAGCGTGTCGGTGGTGGACGCTCCGGACCTCACGCAGGAGTCCTTCGGCCTCACTTCACCAGGTTTGCAAACGACACAACTTTAAATATTATCATATATGGTAGGTAGGAATGTCCGTCCATAGAGCAGGTAGGAGATAAGTAATGGATGATACAAGTGTGGGGTCGACTAGTATACATTTGAACGTTGGGCGTTATTTATCACCCGCCGAACGAATTTTTATGTCTGTTAGAAAATATTGGCAGATCAAAAGATAAATGGACGAATTTTAACATCATAGTCAAGCAAACATTCTTTCAGCTTTGATAAACATTTCTAGCATGTTTTCATTCGTTATCTACGTGATGTCAACTGTATATCGTAAGTATGTAAGTACCTACTTAGTACAATAATATAATCTTGTTTTATATTGAACTTGAATTATTAACTCAAAACGGTAATTCATTAAAATAATTTGTAAGTGGAGGTGCCTCTTTTATTCTTTGCAAATTATAGCGTATAATTATTATTTATTTTTAACTCAACAATTAAAATAAAAAAATATCTCCATGAACAACATTTTCGATGCAGGTTTATCAGGCGATGCAAAGCTGGTGGAGATCGGAGGGCCTCCTTACCTGGTCCCGCTTGTGAAGCGCGACAAAATTTACGATCTGAACCTGCTTCTGCGCCACTTGAAGCGCGACCCGGGCTTCCTGGCTGGTGCCGGCGCCGGGCCCTGGCCCTATCTAGGAGTTAATTGCGAGGTAGCCTGACTATCGTATTTACATGGGTTTTATTTCCGCAATTATTATACGAACTACTCTGTGACCATGTTGTTGTTGCTTTTACTTCTGGTTTAACTCTCATAGGCCGGGAGTTCATAGTCGTCACCCTGTCATAGATATAGGGTGAGAGAACAAATCTTGATAAGTTATGCCCTGGCAGCATATTAACTCCCGATAAATCATAGTAATTGTCACTCCTCAACTATCTGTTCAACAATGTGTGGCTTTTCTAGTTTAAAATAGCTTACAATAAAATCTATCGTTTTCAGGGTATAATAAACCTGAGTGTGCGCAACGGATCCGTGGAGCAAGGTACTCGCATCGTGTCGGTGGAGCCAGTGGGAGCCGCCAAGGGGTCCAGTGGATTCCTGCAGCAACGTCTGCCGAACACCGAGACCAGAACCGCACTGCTAGGGAACTACCTGCTCAGCGACGGGAAACCAGGAAAGGTATATTGACATTTATATCCACTACAGTAAAAGCTAGCTTCAGGGACCGCAAGCGCGTTCAGAACAACCGCGTTAGTTTTAATGCCTACCTACTTATTACTCTTATTTATGTTTTTGTTGTGCATTAACTATTGTACCTACTTAATTTGTTAAGTAAATAAATAAATAAGCTTATCAGAGGAGCAGTGCGTGGATTTCTCCAGAATCATGGATTTGCGACTTTTGTTTTATTTTCAGGTGATCAAAATAGTAGCTAAGAAGAGGATAGGACAGTCTAACTTCATCACAGCCATCAGGGAATCGTTGAAGAACCACTATGGACAGAAGGTCGTTGGTAAGTTTTCAGTTCAAGCAAATAGTTTAGTCTAGCAGCTTTAGTATATTCTAAGTTGTTACGGGTTTTTATCGTGTTTATACCTTTTTTATTTTCCCCGACCTTTCGACTGTATTGCAACAGCCGTGGTCACGGGATGACTGAAATTATACGTAGTATACGTACGACGTATACGTCGAAATTAAGGCAGTAACTGCAACTACCCTCATTTCATTTTCTGATTCAGAAAAGTCCATGTTCATATTACGGCATACTGCAGTAACCGTATCTGTTCTAGCACAGCTTTGTAATCAACCGTTACGAAACTAGTAATTAGAATGCATTTACCGGCGCTTTAGGGCTGGGCGGTACGTTCCTCCTGCGCGACGGCAAAGTGAAGTTCCACGTGATGCCGGACTTCTCCCCCACGGCGCTGTGCTCCGACTCGGACGTGGACGCCTGGCTGCACTACTTCGAGATGGACGCGCCCATCGTGCACGTCGGCACACTGGTCACGGGGGACCTCGTAAGTTACCGCCTGTTATCTTCGATATAACTTCACTAGAACTTTTAAGCTCTCGAATTCATCTAAATTTCTACATCAGTTCGTTGCACCGGTCAGTCGGATCGTGCTCGAGGAGTCGAAGAACAAAACATTCGACGCGAGAGGTGCAGGTTCGATTCCCGCTGCGGAACGAACGTTTGAATGTTCCGCAGATATTTTGTTCCTGGGTGTTGCGGTACCACGGTACTCTATGTTCCTGATCCGCGCAGGATTAGGTACCCGTGCATAAGCGTCGTCGCGTTGCAGGGTCTGGATCTGCGCGTGCAGCACTTCCACGGGTTCAGTTCGCACGGTCAGGGCGGACACTACCACTGCGACACGACGCCCGCGCGCGCGCACTACGAGGCGTACCTCGCGCTCGCGGACGCCGCGCTCCGCGTGGACGCGCCCGCCGACACGCACGCACTCGGACGAGACTAGCTTCGCTGAACACCTGTTGTCTACCACACTCAAGTGGTCGAAGTGTTTTTAGCTTTTTACAGCGCTAAAGGCCCGGTCGAACTTAATATTATAGCACGAACGGGGAAAGATGATTATTTTTGTTAATAAAAAATTTAATGCGTTACGTTTGCTGTGTTTATTATTTATTAATACAACGATGATATTACATCAAAAACACAATACATATTTTTTTTGTAATATAATATGATGGCCGGTTGCGCTATCACAACACTGTTAAACTATGTCGCTTTGATGAATATGGCTTTTTACATAAAAAAGGGCTTTCAATCGATGCATATAACATCAATTCACCATAAAATTTTTAACAATTTACAATTACATTCGTGAATATTAGCAAGATCAAATTTTATAATAAAAAAATATAATTTACAAGCTAACAACCAACGGTATGAACATATACCTCTATAATTATACAACCACGTGCGCGATGTGTTTAACCTTCTGGTGTTATCGTTCATACACAATCATTTTCTAACATTACATCCAAATATACCTAAAAAAAACACTATTTAGATAGATTTTAGCATTTTTCTTTCCCTGACCTTTTTTACATAGTTCCTTCATTTCCATGCGGCCAGGCTTCTAAGAAGCTTGCTCGCTTCCAGAGTTGGAAGTTTCATGCAATTTTCCAGATTGTTGTAAAGCATGGCCGCAACTCCGCATTCATGACCGACTGGCCCCTTATCTCATTCACAAGTCCTCGGCCGCTTGTGGGGCAACTATTCACGATAAGCTTGTTCGATTTGCAAGCAACTAGCCAGAAGTCGACGCACCGCACTTCTGCATAGTGACTACTTCAACAATTTAAATTTAACTATTTAACTTAAAACGAATATTCATATTGTAAAAACGGGAATTTTCACGTACTGCACTATCGGTGAAGGCACCGACTAAGTTTCGACTCATTCCGAGAGTCTTCATCAGGGTGAGTGGTTGCGACTTTCTCCTTCCGCGTCGCGCCGTGCACTAGTGCACTAGTGCACGGCGCGACGCGGAAGGAGAAAGTCGCAACCACTCACCCTGATGAAGACTCTCGGAATGAGTCGAAACTTAGTCGGTGCCTTCACCGATAGTGCAGTACGTGAAAATTCCCGTTTTTACAATATGAATAGTCAAGTTCACGATAGTTTTTGGATTAAAACGAATATCTCTTTAAAAATCAATCTAAGCTGAACACAGCCCACATCGAGTTATAAAAGTGTAAATAAGAATGTTTTAGAAACTAAATGTGAAATAAACTTATAACATTGAGCCACAAATAAAGATGTATCACTATTTACACCTAACTACACGTTTTATTGATTAACAAATATATACCTGATACATTGTTATCATTTCTATTCCAAAAACTATCGTGAACTTGACTATTCATATTGTAAAAAGGGGATTTTTCACGTACTGCACTATCGGTGAAGGCACCGACTAAGTTTAAGGAGAAAGTAAGGAAGGAGAAAGTCGGAACCACTCACCCTGATGAAGACTCTCGGAATGAGTCGAAACTTAGTCGGTGCCTTCACCGATAGTGCAGTACGTGAAAATTCCCGTTTTTACAATATGAATGTTATCATTTCATTTGCTGATACATTTATTGAAATAAATTTTGGAGAATTTCTATGAATCCCGTATGATTCAAGCACATAAATCGTAACTGTAAAATTGAAGAGCTCTTTAGAACGCGATATAAAATGTAAGCAATACAAAACTATGTACACATTTCTCACTTTAGCTATGATTAATATTGTCTGGTTTCAAGCAGCTATCAATCACTACTTATTTTGACGAATCTTGGTATGAATGTTTTTCATTCTTGTCATGTTTCATTTTTTTATCAGCTATATTATATGGCTGAAACTTTTCCCACGCATATCTGGGCTGTAGAGAAAGAGGATCAAAAAAAATATTTACGAGTTTTAATCACCCGACCGCAAAAGTTTGAAATGAAAACATTTAATTTGATAAGATATGATTTAGACAGATATATGCAAAGAAGACTGCATGTGGCAACACAGATAAAATACACGTAAATTCTATATAAAAAAGTATCTTACAATAACCAAGAGAATGTTAGTTTCCAGTTAGCATGCTATTATATACAACTTGTCACAAAAATCATCTGATTCTACATTTACTCGGTCACAAAACAGTGGCTTCATAAGAGACTGGGAAAGGCATACACTCTCCTGTTAACAGTTGTGAGCATAAAATAGTTATATGAAAACGTAGGTATTTTAGCGAACCGGAAAATAAACAAACAGGCATCAAATGTATTCGAAACCCTTTCTTTCCTCAGGCACTACCGCTTGGCACTACTAGTAGAGTGAAGGGAAATTTTACTTCCCTGTGACACTACTAACCAGTTGGCTTTATTTATTTTGAACTCAAGTTTTTTGGGTATTTCGGATAGCAATCCCCTTTTTCTGAGTGGTAATAAAAAAAAAAAAAACTAACCTATCCAAGACAGATTTGCCTAGTAAGGATTCTTCAAGCCAACATTAACTTAATTTATGGAACAAATAAATATTTTGTTTATCTTAATATCAGGAGCGTAATATACTTAGTATTAGGAGCGCCATTGGTAATGAGGTAATCTTATTCCAAAAACTATCCCGAACTTCACTATTCATATTGTAAAAACCAATATATAGGTGCCTTCACTGATATGCAGTACGTGAAAATTCCCGTTTTTACAATATGAATGAGGTAATCCACGGGAGATTTTATAATATGCCTTTAATCAGCCAATAAGAATAGTAGTGGCACAGGAAAGTAAAATTCCCCTTCACTCTACCAGTAGTGCCAAGCGGCAGTGCCTAAGAAAAGAAAGCTTCGAAACTATAGGAGTTCCTTTCATACAACAACAACCGCTATACATCTTTATGACAAACATTGCCATAATTCGGCGCAGATAACTGCGTCAGTCAGGTAGACCACATGTAAGCAACATCATCCATGGGGTATTAAATTAAGAAATCATTGTTTTAAAGTTTTCCGCTGTCATATTTACCGAATATTTGAATCTTGGACCATCATCGAAACAATAACACATCGAGGGTCGTCCCCTTTTGCCGAATCCTGCCGTTGGAAAATCAATGGCTCAGAGCAAAACACTTGCTAAACTCTAAAGCTAAAATTGTTAAAATCTAAATATATATGTATAAAATTGTTGCATGAATCACTGATTGTCTAACAATCAACGCACAGCCTTAAAATACCCGAAATTTAAAGGGGAATTTCAATGGAGTTTTCATTGAAAAAAATCAACGAGGATAAAGTTGCAGGGCATACCCCTAGTTAGTTATAGTGATAGGTAATAACGGCAGATGGAAAAAATTGAAAACATAAACTACACTTTCCGGATTTAGAATGTTCTCACTTTCAGTTAAGTTGTAGGATCAGATGTAGGCGGGTGTTCCATCCGCGTCCAGCTCAGGCTCAGGATCTGAAGAACCTGACGGCTCTGACGACGTACTGCCGGCAGATGGGGCACTCCGCCAGCTGCTTGGAGCAGGCAGTGCAGGCGGCGATGTGACCGCACTCCAGCTGAGGCTCAGGATCTGAAGAACCTGACGGCTCTGACGACGTACTGCCGGCAGATGGGGCACTCCGCCAGCTGCTTGGAGCAGGCGGTGCAGGCGGCGATGTGACCGCACTCCAGCTGAGGCTCAGGATCTGAAGAACCTGACGGCTCTGACGACGTACTGCCGGCAGATGGGGCACTCCGCCAGCTGCTTGGAGCAGGCAGTGCAGGCGGCGATGTGACCGCACTCCAGCTGAGGCTCAGGATCTGAAGAACCTGACGGCTCTGACGACGTACTGCCGGCAGATGGGGCACTCCGCCAGCTGCTTGGAGCAGGCGGTGCAGGCGGCGATGTGACCGCGCTCCAGCTCAAGCTCCGGATCTGAAGAACCTGACGGCTCTGACGACGTACTGCCGGCAGATGGGGCACTCCGCCAGCTGCTTGGAGCAGGCGGTGCAGGCGGCGATGTGACCGCACTCCAGCTCAGGCTCAGGATCTGAAGAACCTGACGGCTCTGACGACGTACTGCCGGCAGATGGGGCACTCCGCCAGCTGCTTGGAGCAGGCGGTGCAGGCGGCGATGTGACCGCACTCCAGCTCAGGCTCAGGATCTGAAGAACCTGACGGCTCTGACGACGTACTGCCGGCAGATGGGGCACTCCGCCAGCTGCTTGGAGCAGGCGGAGCAGGCGGCGATGTGACCGCACTCCAGCTCAGGCTCAGGATCTGAAGAACCTGACGGCTCTGACGACGTACTGCCGGCAGATGGGGCACTCCGCCAGCTGCTTGGAGCAGGCAGTGCAGGCGGCGATGTGACCGCACTCCAGCTGAGGCTCAGGATCTGAAGAACCTGACGGCTCTGACGACGTACTGCCGGCAGATGGGGCACTCCGCCAGCTGCTTGGAGCAGGCGGTGCAGGCGGCGATGTGACCGCGCTCCAGCTCAAGCTCCGGATCTGAAGAACCTGACGGCTCTGACGACGTACTGCCGGCAGATGGGGCACTCCGCCAGCTGCTTGGAGCAGGCGGTGCAGGCGGCGATGTGACCGCACTCCAGCTCAGGCTCAGGATCTGAAGAACCTGACGGCTCTGACGACGTACTGCCGGCAGATGGGGCACTCCGCCAGCTGCTTGGAGCAGGCGGTGCAGGCGGCGATGTGACCGCACTCCAGCTCAGGCTCAGGATCTGAAGAACCTGACGGCTCTGACGACGTACTGCCGGCAGATGGGGCACTCCGCCAGCTGCTTGGAGCAGGCGGAGCAGGCGGCAATGTGACCGCACTCCAGCTCAGGCTCAGGATCTGAAGAACCTGACGGCTCTGACGACGTACTGCCGGCAGATGGGGCACTCCGCCAGCTGCTTGGAGCAGGCGGTGCAGGCGGCGATGTGACCGCACTCCAGCTCAGGCTCAGGATCTGAAGAACCTGACGGCTCTGACGACGTACTGCCGGCAGATGGGGCACTCCGCCAGCTGCTTGGAGCAGGCGGTGCAGGCGGCGATGTGACCGCACTCCAGCTCAGGCTCAGGATCTGAAGAACCTGACGGCTCTGACGACGTACTGCCGGCAGATGGGGCACTCCGCCAGCTGCTTGGAGCAGGCGGAGCAGGCGGCGATGTGACCGCACTCCAGCTCAGGCTCAGGATCTGAAGAACCTGACGGCTCTGACGACGTACTGCCGGCAGATGGGGCACTCCGCCAGCTGCTTGGAGCAGGCGGTGCAGGCGGCGATGTGACCGCACTCCAGCTCAGGCTCAGGATCTGAAGAACCTGACGGCTCTGACGACGTACTGCCGGCAGATGGGGCACTCCGCCAGCTGCTTGGAGCAGGCGGTGCAGGCGGCGATGTGACCGCACTCCAGCTCAGGCTCAGGATCTGAAGAACCTGACGGCTCTGACGACGTACTGCCGGCATATGGGGCACTCCGCCAGCTGCTTGGAGCAGGCGGTGCAGGCGGCGATGTGACCGCACTCCAGCAACACGCACTCCAGCGGCGCCGCCATGCAGATCTTGCAGCAATCCTCGATCGGAAGGTTGTCCAGCTCTGGAGGGAAAATTCTTTATTAGAACCGGCAATCATTCATTACCATTGGTCCATCATGAAAATAAATAATGCGAGTCATTTTTCAGATAGCATCATGCCCCCGATGAAGCCCCGAAGTAAGCAGAGCTTGTATTATGGGAACTACATGACTGATATACTCGTAATACTTATAAACCGTTTTTTTTGTAATATAGTTAAGAGTTGAATCATCACAAATCTATCGCAAATTATACGACGAAATCGCTCTCGTCCTTGAATCCTATAATGAATGAAAATACTTTATTGTACATCACAAAATAAACAAAAACTTAATATAACTTAATGTACAATGGGCGGTCTTATCGCTTGAAAGCGATCTCTTCCTATAGTTAGATAGTAATTTATTTGTAAAGAAACAATACACGTCACAGATTAAATAATAACGAAATATTATGTAGGGATACATTGCGAATATACATGTACACAAACCTAAGATAATTTCAGTTACTGTAAAAATCTTACACTTTCTACTCCTCGAATGTATAGAAAGTCTGCTCGACAAGCCACCGCTTCTACCTAGGTTTGAAGTGATTCCCAGGTGTTAATGAATAAAATGGTGATAGTAAGGGAACACACCATGCTTGTATTGCGCGTGGTCTTCGTAGAGCATCTTGGCGCGCGTGAGCAGGTCCGCGCGCTCGATGCAGCCGCGGAACTCGACGCGGTTCCGCAGCAGCAGCTCCTTCAGCTGCCGCACGCTCAGCAGCTCCAGCTCCGAGGAGTCCCGCAGAGTGTCCAGTGTTACGTGCTTCGGCGAACCTGCTGTTACAAACACAATCTTTGGAAAACACGTTGAGGATTTTTGGATTAAAACACTCAAAATGAGTAGGTCGAAACTGCAAAGTAGCGTTGCGACGCAAACTGCGACTATAGATAGTCGCAGTTTGTGGCAGGTTCGGACAGAACGCTGCAGCGTTCAACATGATACGAACCCGCGACGCAGCTGCATTCTGTTCGGTCAGCTTTATAGCATTGTCTGACAGTATAATGATGAAGCGGTCCCCCCTAGCAATGGAGCCAGCAGCACCCGTACCCAACAATACTTTTGAATGTGGTTCATAACTAGAAATGTTCACATAACTTCGTTGTAATTTGTCAAACTAGTGCAAGCGCATAACGTGCAGTTTCCAGGCTTACTGTCAGCGGAACGGTGCTCGACATCCATGAGAGGCTCGTCCTGCAGACTGGCGGTGTCGGCGGTGTCGGCGCTGACGGTGTCGACGGAGGCGGAGCTGCGCAGGTCCAGCTCCGACGCCGCGCGCTGCGACACGCCTACTCCTACTCCTGAAACTAGAGATTACTATTTATGATTTAAGTAGGATACTCGATCATTCCGCAGTCAGACAATTTACGGTTGGTTGGCGTTTGTAAAAGGATCATTAAACCAGCCTTGTTTTCTTGCCTTTCTTTCCTGGCTTGGTCGCGGAGGAACAGGCACCTAGATAAAAATCGACGTTTCAAAGTGGTCCTTGTGATTTTATTGAATAAATGAATTTTGACTTTTGACTTTTACATATTAAGAGCAAATCAAACGTTAATAGGTACTCTCATTCGTCGATTTCGAATAAATTGTCTGGAAAAGATCGCTGTCAGCGATAAGACCGCCATTTGTAGAACCACGTACCTACACTGTGCTCATCAATAGTGTTTTTTCATTTAATTTTTTAATTTGTGTGCACATGTTTTTAAGATATAAAGGGAAAAATGTCATGCAACCAAATGCACGTGACTGAAACAATGAAGAGTGCCTACTGGAGAAAGAACACAGGAGTGAACTCTGACGGACATTAAGCCTACAAACAATTTGCTCGCAGTTAAAACCGGGGTAATAAGCTATTTAAGATTCAACAGTCAGCCGATTGATTGGTGACAAACAAAAAAGATATACACAGTATTAGCTGGAGCATTGGTTGTACCTGGATCTGCGTGTACCCGGGAGTGGGCGCGGGCGCGGGGAGCCGGCGCCGGAGCCCCGCCCTCCGCGCCCTCCGCGCCGGTCAGGAGCATCTCCGAATCTGTTACAATGAAGACATCTCATTCGATACCACTTTACAACGCTGGCGCTGGCTCGATCAGCGCTACGAGAGCTAGCTAGATCAAAACGAATAATATTGACGGAAAGCTAAATTATTAGGTAAACAGAAAATCACAATATACAAATTTTTTTATAGCAGTTTAAGTCGACAATTAAAATTGAGATCTTTGGCGTCAATTTAGTAACTAATTTTATTTATGAGAAACGTATTTGTTGTGATGATGTTTTTATACAATTGTAAAGCCCGTATCTCTTTAAATAATTTTAATACATAACATTAGAGAAAACATTTTGAACTAATTTTGTGTTGTGTGGGATCCACTGAGTCTCTATCCCAGAATTATGCTGCACCAAACCTAGGTAGGGCAGGTGTGGCGCTGGTTTTCAGACGGTGATGATGAGTGATGAAGGTCACCCTGGTATCGGTACGACGCCGACAGATGACTGGCATAAGAAATAGATGTGTTCTGTAGTATCGCTATTGTTAGTGCGTTCGCACAGACTGACCGTTGGGCAGGGGCTCGGCGGGGCGCGTCACGAACTCCCAGCCGGCGTCGTCGACGTCCTCGATCT
This sequence comes from Perizoma flavofasciatum, assembly GCA_958496245.1. Lineage (NCBI taxonomy): Eukaryota > Metazoa > Arthropoda > Insecta > Lepidoptera > Geometridae > Perizoma > Perizoma flavofasciatum. The sequence goes on along the minus strand of OY292425.1, from coordinate 376,128 downwards.
CGAAGCAGTCTGCGGAGTCCGGCAGCGCGCTGTCACGTGACGTGGCGCGCGTCACGCGACCCGGCCCCGCCTCCCCCGCGCCACCCGCCTCCTCCGCCTCCCGCGCAAACACGCGGACGTCGCGCTCGCCGCCTGACAACAACACATGCGCATGCATTACACAAAACAGTATAAATATTAAATGATCAAGCAGTCTCGCGTAACCCGTACTATGCAACGGGTTACGCGAGACTATGCTTCATCATTTCTTATAGTATTGTACTTTACCAGAATATTCCTATCTTCACTATTGGGTTTAACTACAAACACATTCAGTCGTAGGTATTTTTATTACTTCAATTAATCAATGATTACACTTAGCTTTATATCTGTCGGGTAACGACTGGCGTCAGCGATCAGTCGCTGATCAAAGGTGTGATCGTTGCACAGTTACATTTGTGCGTACATGAAAGCTACATCAACCTTCCTCTTATTGAAAATGTTGACTGTATACAAAATAAAAATAAAATACTCAAAATTTTAAAACAAATGAAACAATTTTTATAAGTCCTGAGTACGTCCCTGTTTACCACTGTAAGAACCACGTATAATGTTTACCACTGTAAGAACCACGCATAATGTTTACCACTGTAAGAACCACGCATAATATTTACCACTGTAAGAACCACGCATAATGGACCAACTTAGAGTCCGAATGCAAAAAAGGGAGTCCACCTACATAACCACTGTACGAAATGCTTATTAGAAATCGTGGTAAGTCGTGTGGGCAGCCTTGTTTTGACCGGATGCAGGTCGGATAAACAAAGCTTCCACAATTACAACATATTGTAATACTAAGTACTCTTGTTGTTTTTCTATGAACCTGACGAACAAAACAATTTGTACCTACCTACCTACTTGTTACATTTCCACGACAAGATAAGGCTTAATATACGAACCTACCTAAAACATAATAAGTACCTAATTTCTGAAGTACCTATCAGAATATATCGGTTCAGTGGTCGTTGTCACCTGTTAAGATCACTAAAAAAAGGAATAAAATATTAATTATATGAAAAAATGTTTTGGTTATTAGTAACAACATAACTATTCGAAGTTAAGAGTAGCTGCCACCTGCTATAAAAAATAAACGACACCATGTGTGACAGCGCCAAGGAAAAATTGATGAGGGGCAAATCTGCTCAAATAAAAAAACAGTATATTATTGTAGGCCCACTTCCGATTACCGGAGATAGTTTTAGTAAGTGTTCAAATCGGTCCACTACTGGAAATTGTTCTAGATATGATATCGTGTGCAGTTAAACCTTTCACCTTTGACATTTTAAACAAACTCTAGCCCAATTCTTAATATCCTTGTTCATACCTGGTCAGAAAAAAATCTGTTTAATAAGTCTATGTGTGTTATTGATTCCTGAATGACTCATATTGAGTATAGAATTAAACACTACTTTTTTAAATTCATTTGGTAGGTAGGACCTAATATTGTCCGTGGACACCTCACAAAATATTTGAGCTGAACAGTTTGGTAGAAATATCTTTTTCATAACAATGTTGCTACCTGATACTGATTGCCACATTGTAATATAAGAATCGTTGCGCTGTGTGTCGCCAATTTCTTGGAAGTACTTTGACAAATTGTTACTGTTTCAATCCGACTCGATGCGTCGGCAACAATATTATCTTGACCAACAATGTGGTGTATTTCTGAGGTAAATTCAATAATAAACATAAGTTGGACGCCTAGGAGCCTGGTTCTCCTAGGCACCTCTTTGTTACTAAATAGCCAGTAAATCCTTAATAGTAAACGATTGAAAGTACTGTATTTCTCCTGCACCTCAGTCAATTTCCGGGAAAAATAACCCAAGGATTTCCAATGTCCATTGACTAGCTGTTGTATGACAGCTCTACACATGTGTTTAATGCATCCATTATTAACGGTAATGGTAAACCAGGGTTCAGGATATGACAATGTCGTAGCTGCTTGAAGGTTCGATCGTTGCACAATTACATGTATGCGTACATGAACGCTCCAGTACGGTCCACGTGTGCACGGCGATACTCATCATAAAGAGCTAGTAAACTAGTAAAGCAGCTATGGAACATCTGTTTTTAGATGTCACAGCTAAAAGTGGAGAGTGCCTACCTGTAAAGATCAGAGTACTCACCAGGTGTGACAGTGAATCTCTCCTGTCGTATATCAGTGTGCGAGGACGGCTGGGCGGAGTGGGCAGTGCGCCTCACGTGCTCGTGCGCGGCGTTGTAGCACCCTGTTCCTATCAAATTAACAATTTACTTGAATAGGTAGGAAAAGGAGTTTATAATATCCCAAAAACTCAACCGCGACGGGGCTCGAACCTGCTACCTAAAAATGGTTGTAATACTACTTGCATCTAGTCTATCTCTATCTAGAGGAACAGGAATAATTTCGATCATTGACATCATTGTTTACCATTTAAAATGGTTTATATTATACTATTAATCATTTCCTTGACTATTTTTCCAAATCTGTGTAAGTTAGTCACAAGTCAATTTAATAATTGAAGTTAAATAACATACGTTGAGGTGCAGGAGCAGGAGCAGGCGCAGGCGCAGGCGCAGGCCGAGGCGGGGCGGGTTGAGGTGTGGGGCCGGGGGACCGGAGGTCGAAGGCAGAGTTGATGAACTCGTTGAGGTTGTTGGTGAAGCCCTTCAGCGTGAAGACGCCGCCGGCGCCACGCGGGCCGCGCCGCCGGTACGCCGCGCTGTTCACGTGCGACAAGCATAGGCTTAGCAGCTCTTCCTTTTCTAAAATTAACAACTAATTCAATATTTCCACTATCTTTGCTTTTTTAACCGATAACTTGAACTAACATACATTACTCATGGAAGTACTATAATAATATTTTGCCATTGTGCAAAATAATAGTTTCTCTACTAGAGCAAGTGAGGTACAGTCCTAATAGGTAGCATTTAAAAAAATATTTTGTTTAACATAGATTGCTCTATTTTAAAATACTGGATTAGTTAAGTAACATAGAGACAATTGGAATTTTTAAGTCATTGTATTTATGTAATTTATGGACCTATGTTGTCTGAAATTAAGAGTTAATAATAATAACCTTGACTATAATATTGTTAACAATCTTTATTGACTATTACAACAATAATTAGATCATTATTATTTAAAACCATTATCTTACAAATTATTAATTCCTTGACCATTTCAATATTATTTTCAAGGTCTTTTCACCAGTCCACTTACTTGAAAAGTTCATATTACTGTCAAAACAAATCAAATAAATTTATTATTTGTAATCTTAGGTAGTTTTACATTAATAGCTCATTTACACTAGATCAACTGCCACCTTCGGAGACTTTGGCTTGCTGAAGTGCTGCTTACATTGTGGCAACTGACAACTTCAGCCAAGTAATTGGCATAACATTCAAAAGCTAAAGGTCTGACTCGAGGGGTAAAGCTGCAAGCTAAACTGCAGGTCCATGACTGAGTTACCCAACCTTCGCAGTGAATGAAGATAAACACATTGAAACACAGTTACTTGCCTAAGGAGTCTCGAGTTGTTTGACAAGGCATTTACACCAGGTCAACTTGTCAACCTGCTGTAAATGAGACATTAGGGGCACTAGGTTTAAATCCATACATTTTCGGATGATACAAAAACAACATAGGTGGGATTTACAAGTGTTGCATGAAGCCGTTTTCTCATTTTTTTTATATGTGAATTCGTCATCTGGATTCTGATTTACTATATTTACAATGGACCAACCTTCAACTAGTCCGAAATAGATCCTATTTAAATCTTAATTTCAGTCTTACACTGATCAGTCAACTATGGAACTGTTCAGTCAACTACAAGTCCCAGCCGAGCACAGCATATTGATGTTATTGGTGTCACATGTTTTTTTTTATCTAACTTCATGTGACGACTTTCTAAATCCCAACCAACAATATGAATAGATATAGCTACGAAGCGAACGAAGATTGGTTAAGGGCCTCTACCAGGTGCTTCATGATACTGGTGCAGGTACTGACCGACACAGCCCCGGGTGGAGACGTTCTGGCGCTGCAGGAAGCACTGCAGGTCGCGCGCGCGGAGATGCGCGATGTGGGGTCGCAGCAGCGGGCGCGCGGAGAGAGCCCGGCACGGCGCACACATGGCGCCTCCGCCGCGACGCAGACAGGCGCTGCAGTACCCGCGCTCGCACTCGCAGCACACGCGCTTCCTCTTGAACACGCTGAACTGCACCGCGCAGCTCTCGCACGGCATCTTTCCTCCGAAACCAGCTCCGTTGCGTGAACCCACTATCATTTATCGCGTATCATGCTCCGGTCCGCGGTCCTTCCCCCGATCCTTTCTTATCACAGATGCATTACGCGGTCGCGAGATAACCAACTCATTATTTTTCGTTTGAAATTACTATACATTTGGTATTTTTATGACGTATTTTTGGAAAACAAAACGAAAATGACAGTAAAGAAGTCTGCCATTTTATAACAGGGGTGCCATACTCAGCCATACATACTTCCATCGCCATTGCCAACTAAGAATTTATTTACCAATCATACGCCAGCCTGTGTCGCAAACCGCGCCACTGCGCGCTGGCTGCCGGCCTACCGTCACAGACTACAAATGTTTAAATGCTGGTTAATAATTTAACATTTTTGCAGCTTGCTCCATACATCTGGCGGATATTTGTTATGCTATTGATATTATGACTTTTTTGATTGCTGGATTTTCGTGGCTCATTCATTACACTCTCCGATAATTTTCTCAACTATTTTTTATTTTTTATACTATTAAAATTGTCAAACAAGCATGCCCTGCCTGGTCTCCGCTACTAAAAACCCTGAATTTTGTGGTTCAATCCGCTCTTCGATTTGTTTTTTGCCTGTTGCTCCTAATATTTTCCTATTCCTATAAAATTCGTGGCTCACTTTGCTCTACGGTTGCTCCTAAAAACATAATGTTTTTGGGGCTCTTGATGCCTATTGAAGCAGTTTAGTTGAAATAGTATGCCACGCCTCTTCAGCGACTAATCACTGCGTATGAACACCCTATCTGTACGCGAAACTTCGTATATTTGGCAGCCCCGTCTTAGAATTTCATGTCAAATTAATCAAGCAAAGAAAAACAGTCAGTGTCAGTCGTCATGCTTACGTTTCTTTCTACGCATTTGTATCGTATACAGGGTATTAACGTACAGAGCGCGTCGGTCTTCCCATTAGGTCGCGATTAAACTGTATTTGGATTATTAGAAGGTTATCGATAGGTGCCACAACAATATTCTCACTCTCAATGTTTGCCAAATTCAATTAAGATTTGTTTTCTTCTATCTAATGGTAACTATGCCTAAGGCTTATCTTTGTATGAAAAATCGTATTCTTTGAACTTACAAACATGAAACTTCACATAAATATTTTTCAATCTAAATGATAAAAGTTTTTTTAATAATTTGTTCCCCAAACTACCCCTCAAAAGGGATGTAGAGGGTTTACAAGTTTGTATAAAACTCTAACGTTTATGACTGGCAACGCACACCCTAAACTTAACCATAAGTTCTAAAAGCATGAAACTTGGAGGGTATATTCCTCTTTTGGTGTAAGGGTGCTCTAAGACAGGAATTTGGAAAATTCTACCCCTAAGGGGGTGAGAAGGGCTGAAAACCTTTGTATGAAAAATCGTAATAGTCATAATAATAGTAATAGTAATAGTCGTATTCCTTGAACTTCCAAACATGAAACTTCGCATAAAATAAATATTCACCAATTAAAATAATACTTATGATAAAATACTAATATAACTAACCAAACTATATATTTATGTGGTCCAATTTGCCATAAAATATTTTTTAGTTCAAATGATAAAAGACAAATACCTACATGTATTTTTTCAAACTAACTCTAAAAAAAGGCGTGTTAAGTGGTAGGTGGTGTGTTAAGTTTGTATGGGAAATGTTTAACATAACATAATCTAGCTAGAGTCATGTTTTGGCACCATACAAGTGCTCAACTGAAAGGCATGACAATCGAATGCGCACAATCCTCGTGCAATGAAAATGTTAGATCTAGCTAGCTAAGTATAGCTAACCTAGTACATAACCTTAATTACTATGGGGTTTTCGAAGAAAGGGAAAACCATTATAAGAAGATAAGTGAGTAGGTACATAAATTGAATTTCTAATTTCATAGTGTTCCTAGTAACTAGGTACCTACTATGTTATTAGGAAGGAATTGATCCTTGTGATTTTTCCCTTTCGATCGGTATCATAAAGATACAGAACACATTTTTATTCTCATTTAGTGGGTTCGAGCATCGCACCGGTTTAAAGGCAAACTACTTTAAAAAAAATTGATTGCAGTATTATTACCTACTTACTTTAAAAATGAAGGAAGGTTTCGATTAAGTAAAACTTTCTTACTTCAATATTTAAAGTAGATACCTACTTGTTTTCAAGTAGCGTGGCCATGGGACACACTAATTAACAGGTATAAGTGAACGTTTTTTGGAAAATAAATCAATAATACTGAAATCTGTATATCTGTACTTAACCAGTTAGGTATAGCTACCCACTGAAAATTAGGCAGGTTAATTTGTAAAGTGCATAAACTTTGTGCGTAGTTTGTACACATCATTGCCTGGTTTTCTCATCCAAGCCATGGTAAGGGATATTAAAGCTCAAAGTAAACACCTAACCCTTAACAAATGCAATACAGCGCGTTCAGCGCTTGAACACTGGAGCATGCTCAGCGCGGCCTGCTTGCTACACAACAACACACACCACTCCACTTCACTCACTTGGCTCTCCCGCTCTCTACGGACGGAATGCTTCCGCGCTTAATGCGACCCGGTTTTCGCGCCATTTGCAAAATGCTATACGTAGGTAGGTTACCAAGTTTTCGCCACTCAAGTTCTCGCTTTGCTTTTTGAGATAACAGAAACACTGCGATAAAGTAAGTAAGTATTACTTTACTTTTCAGTCCACTCTTATGTAGGTTCAATTTCAGAAAAAAAGTAGGACATGCCTGTCTTTGCCTATTAAAAATAGTCTTTATGTATACCTAAATACTTAATGTAATAAATCTATTTCCTATTTTAATATAATCTATTTATATTGAACCTAGACAGCACAAAGAAATTCTCGCCTAGCTGGATCGATCTATGAACCCCAGTAACGCGGTTGTTGTCAGTAGGGGTCGATAGCACGAGCCCACTCATAAAATACCTACCTACACTTACATAGGTGCCTGCCTACCTACTACGGTAGAAAATGCTTTAGCATTAAGTCCGCCTATATTTCACTTTTAATTAAATGTGCAATACCAGTCAATAAACAAATAAATAAATACGTACCTTATTTATTTATTTATATATTAACTCTTTATTAGCTTAGTATTCACTTTACTAAGTATCTACTCTACCTCTTTACGTACTTTTGGAATAAATGGCATGTAAACTATCTTTAAAGTCAAAGTCAAAATTAATTTATTTATTAAAATCACAAGGATCTCTCTGAACCGTCGATTTTATTTACCGCCTGTTCCTCCGCAACCAAACAAGGAAAGAAAGGGAAGAAACAAGGCTGGTTATATTATTTTTAAAGTAAAGTACCTACAGTAAATCTTTATTGCAACAACTGTGTATAAAGGTGGTATTTTAATGATTATTTTATAAAACAATGGGTTAGGTCCATCACAAAAGTTTTTATCATCTATATCAGAGGTGTCCAGACTTTTTTTCTCATAGACCACTTTCAAAATTTAGCTGGTTCCGGTGGACCCCCTGCAGCTACATTTCTACCATATTCCCAAATTCGACAAAAAATTTGAAGATTAGATCTAATATGCAAATTTGCGTTGCGGCTAAATGGGGAGTTTTCTAAATGAAATAAGCGAGAATTGATTGGTTAATTAATTAATTGATTGTGCTGTGAGTGTGAAGGTCAAGCCAACATTTTAGTTCTTCATTATCGAAAGCAGATAAATTTTCGTGGACCCTCGTTTACGAATTGTAAACCCCTATTTTTTTGTCACGCCCACGTAAAGCCCCTGGACCACTTTGGGAACTAAGGATCTAGATCATCGAATATTTTATAGTATACCCTTTTAAAAAGGGTTTGCTTGATTACTTACATTTTTAAATTTGCTAATCGTAAATTTTTGTATATTCTTGAGTTTGTTATAAAAGCGTAAGTAGGTACACCTTGCTCTTTAAACGATTTACTAACCTTATGTTGCAGCGCCTACCTCTTTTCAAGGAGCAAATTGTCTCTATCAAGCGTTCCTACCTATTATTTTCTATGCAATTTCATTGCTTCCATTACCATTGTGCGTAGCACATATAATTAACACAAAGTGTTGTTAAACCGAAATTAAACAAGTAAAATTGAACAAAATACTACAAAATTCAAGAATTAATTCATGAAGAATTAACACCTCATGGAGTCTGCAAGTGACAACTGCGAGTTTATCTTTATTTCTAGTATTAACATTGTGATTTGTGATTTATATCGTTAATGAATATTCTTGTAAAGACATCAGATTTTCATAGATGTATTGACAAGGCAATGCCATTATATTTATTTATTTAAATATTTGGCGTTATGACGACCTTTGTGGCGCAGTGGGCGAAGATCCGCCTGAGACGCAGAAGGTTGCGGGTTCAATTCCCGCCGCGGGACAAATGTTTGTACTATCTGCAAATATTTGTCTCCGGTCTGGGTGTTTTCTATGTATAATATGTATGTACTTACAAAAAAAAACATATAAGTAGTATATCAGTCATGTAGTTCCCATAACACAAGCTCTGCTTACTTTGGGGCTAGATGATGCTGTGTGTAATTGTCCAGCATTATTTATTTATTCATTATTTATGCACCTTGACTTTATGCTTATCCACTTGGTATGAGATGAAAGAGCGCAGTCATTATTGTTAATATATTTTAAACATAATATATTTTGTCATTGGAATTTTATTGCATAATTTCGAACATCGTGTCATCAGCTGAGGTGTCCGAGTGGTTAAGGAGTTGGACTTGAAATCCAATGGGTTCTACCCGCGCAGGTTCGAATCCTGTCCTCAGCGAGTCTTTTTGCTCTCTCTAAGTCGGAGCTCATGCGGTACCTTACCTGCTGAAATAGTATTTACTCATAATTTTAGTTATATTCTTTTACATCGTCATCTTTTGATCATGTGATTTGGGGATAAGATGATCCAGAGCAGCTCAATGTCATTTTTGGTTACCTATGCTACCTATATATAGGTAGGTAAGGTACTTTATTGTTAGTTGTTTTCTGTTTGGACAACGTACCGTAGTTTCGAAGTTTGAACTCCTAGGCCACCCTATTGGTATGAATGAATGAATGAAGGAAAACACTTTATTGAACACCATAGATATAACTTAACAAAACTAAAAAAAACACTCAAAGTACAATGGGCGGACTATCTCGCTTAGAAGCGATCTCTTCCAGATAACCTTTGAATGGAGAGGATTTAATGAGATTGGTGCCCCAACGTAAAGCAAATACTTGATCAAAAACACTGAAAAACTATAGGAAGAATAGATAGTAGGTAACGAAAGAATGTAAGTACAAATAAAGAAGTTTCTCCTCTGCCAGTTGAACGAAGGCGGCTTTAAACTGTTTTTGATCCTTCAGTAATTCATATTTTATACACACAAAACAGCGCACGAAAGTGTGTAGGTAGGTAGGTACTGTTTTACCTATAATTTCATTTGACCTGGTTAAAATGTATGCTCTACCATTTTGCAATGTACACCATGCTTGCAGCAAGGAAGTTTTGAAGTTTAAAGGTAGAACACAAAATATGTTTATATAAAATATAAAAAGTAAAAAGTGCAAGGTAGGTAAAAGTATCTGCCTTGGTAGTTTATGTAGATTATGTAGGGTGAAAATTAGCTTATGCCGTTCGAACTTTGATGTGTTGCTGGTATAATTGCCAGAACTTTTATATCAGGCGTCCTAGGTTCGTCTGTAAATTTTTGTAATTGTAACGTTTACAATACGACAAAATACCTACCTTTTTGTTTTTGGTTAATATTAATTGCATCATATTTATCTTCTAGGTTATTAAATAGTAATGAGGTAGTTGAACTAGATAATTGTGTTACACGTTGACTCTACCTTTTAAACTTATAAATGCAAGCTTGCATTGACTGGGATTCCTTGATTTGTTTGTGTGTGCAGTTATTTTACACACAGAGATAAGTAATTACCTACCACTCTCAATCACCTGATGATTCGGTAGTTTGGTGCGGTTAGTCATTAATTTTGTTTTTTGTGCATTCATGAGTACTTAGTCCTACTTTGCCAGTTGTTTCAGCATTTCCTGAAGATGATTAGGGTTGTCAGACAATACTAAAAGCTCATTCATATTGTTAAATGGGAATTTTCACGTCAAATTCACAATAGTTTTTTTGAAACACATTTTAAATTTATCATCGGTTAATTTTAGCGATCATAACGATATTTTATCGGGTTTTGGAAAATGCACGACAAGTATAGATAAAGCTAAAAAATGGTTTGGGACACATTATTGTAGTTGAAGCCGAGAGAAGGGTGTATGAGGGAGGCCAGAGGATTATCAGGCGGCGTTTACGAGGTGTCACTGATCCTTTGGACCTAGAAGAAGATATTTTCATAAAACTTTATCGCAATAAAACGTTAAATTCCGCGTGGCAGGCCTAACAATTGCCTTCCAAGAGATACTGGCTAAAAATAAAATAATACATTTTTTTTATAATTGCTACAAGTAGCAGTCTATTTGGGTTAGACTATTTAAACAGAGAAAGCACCGACTTTGACAGTGGTCAGCCGACGAATCCATCTTAAAAACACTGCCCATTTGGGAAACTTCATCATATCTTGTCATCACAGATACTATAGATATAGCTCGCAGAACCAACTACCGCTAGGGAAGACAGGTTCTTGAATGGCGGCCACGAACCGGACGGCGTTGTGTAGAAAGCCCTCCACCTGACCGACGATTTCTTGAAGCGTGCGGGTAATCGGCGGATGGAGCTTGAGCCATCCAGCTCGCTTGTAGAGCGAACTGGCTCTATTTAGCATAGAGATGCAAAATATAGCCTTCTTAGTGGTACAACGCACCAAATGGAGAAGGCTTATTCACACACAGTTGAGCACCTTTGAAGCAGAACGTCATGATGAGCATGATAAGAAACGTTACCAGTGTAAATAAATGGATCAGGGGATTTCTGGAACTCTTGTCCACAAATCCCCTTCCGACACTCAAAGGGTCAGCAAAGGGGATTTGTGGAATAAGCCGCACCGAAAGCTACAGTCAGTGCCGGCCCGAGGCCAGATTTAGGTTGGAGCGAAATCAAATTTTAGCGCCCCCTACACCGTCACCTAAATTAAAAAACCAAGTTAAGAACTTTTATTTATTACAAGAATTACTTATTAAGAAGATCAATCATTTTACTCTGACTATTAATATAACTAATTCATTTTGAGATCAAATATTATCATTAATTTCGATTTTAAAAATATCTTTGAATCCGTTGGCGCGTCATCTTTACTTTCAAAATAATTTTTATTTTATTTTTCCTTGCATGCATTTTAAATGCCGGATTAATATCAGCTTCTTCAGCTATCTCTTTAGCTGTAATAAAGCCTGTGGCAGGCCGACGTCAACGACGACAACATTTGTGCATCAAATTTGTAGCATGTGACAGTTCTACGCTTTCTGATTGTTTGGATTTGCTAACCAGATTAATATGGAATAAAACGTCGAACCAAATGACTAGCGACAGCAAAAACTTAAACTTCTTCAAATTGGCTGCAAGTGTTTTAGCTTCCGAACTTGCTGCAGGTGTATGGCGAAGGGTAAGGAGAAAACTCGAAAACGAGATCCGCCATCTAAAGTATTATGCAGATATAACTTAGCAACGTCACACGTCAATTCACATTCGATTTTTGAATTTGCAAGGATTCAATTACAAATCCATAAATCATCTATTTTATTACTAATCGGAACCAATGAAACTTCAAATGAAATATTTCAACTAAAACAATAGCCACACCAAGTTTGGTAATAAATGAATTTGACATATCGATAAAATAAATGTGTCTAAGATCTTGGTACTTGGTTCTGAGTGTTAACCGTACCTATGTTAACGAATATCAAGCATTTGAACTCTTCGGATACAACTTGGAGATAATAATGTGTTACAAGATACAGTAGGTAGTATCAAAGTTCTACGTGATATATATTCGTCAGAAAACTTGCCGAAAATCACCTCGTTTACGTGTTTTCTACTTAGGTACCCTTCGCTAAAAACTAATATAAAGGTTTCAACTTTTCACTTCACGCATATTCTACTAATATTATAAACTCGAAAGTTTGTGAGGATGAATACGTTTGCTACTCTTTCACGCAACAACTACTGAACGGATTTTGATGAAACTTTACAGTAATCATGTAAAATGTAGGCATCAATAGGATATAACTCTATCAGATATAAAAAAAAACAATTTTTCAAAATTTTTACAAAATACCTTTCTCAGTCTGTTTCATAGAAACTTGTCAAGTGTCAAAAAACTGACCACAGACTGTATCTGCCACCAGTGTACAACGCGCTAAATTATGTTTGCAACAAATGGGAAAATCATGTTTGTTTTGAGTATGAATATATCATGTGTATATATGTATGTATTACAAATAGGTTATTATCATTATCATAATTATATATAGGTATCGATTATTTTGCACCCAGTTGTCCAGCGATCTTCGTGGCATCATGAAGGCCCCGTCTGAAAACCAGCGCTGCACCTGACCCTTAGGTTCTGGCGCAGCATAATGCTGAGACGGGGACCTATTTGACCCCACGCAACACAAAATGACGAACCACCTTCTCTGTTTTTCATTTCGTATTATATGTTAAGTACCTGTTTTGTGTTTATCTATTACTATTTTTTGTTTAACTTTTGTGTTGTTTGGGGAAAAATAAATGTATTTTCTTTCTTTTTTCTTCTTTCTTTCAGTAATATAGCTTATACATCAGAAAAACACATAGGCTACTTTTTATCTGGGTACCACACGGGCGAAGCCGTGGGCAGAAGCTAGTTAGGTAATATATAATATATTTCCCAAAAATGGAACGCAAACTAATATCGCCAAATTAAATGTTCAATCAATAGTAAGATTATAAATTTTATTGAAATGTGACGTTTCGTAAATGGTCAAAGTCGACTCATTAACTAAAATGGCGACAAACCTGGACATTTCAAAGCGGGAGGCGCTATTAGCGCTAATAGCGATTTTGTTTTTACCGTTATTTCTCTATAATATTGAGGCGCCGTACCACAGTGTTAAAATAAGATATGAGACAAAGAAGGCGACCACCGTTTCCGGCGCCTCTGGTTTTAAAGGAAAATAAAATATCAAAAGAGGTATTTAGCAGTTAAATTCCTTTATTAAAGTAACAGAATGAACATGTCTTAGAGGGCGCCTAGGCGTCCCAGATTGGTGCCGCCGATACTCTTTATGACTCAGGTACAGCAATTCAATGGTAAAGAAAAAAAATATCAAAAGGGGGAATGACTTTTAGGTATTGTTATTTCCTTCGGTGCCCCCTGACCCTTGGCGCCTTGAGCGGCCGCTCCGTTCGCCCTAGGGACGGGCCGGGCCTGGCTACAGTAATATAGCTTTTACATCAGAATAAAACATAGGATACTTGTTATCCGGGTACCTCATGGCCAAAGCTGTGGGCAGAGGCTAGTATTTAATAAAATAAAAATAATCAAAATGGTAGTACAAGATAAAGCGTAGGGCGGGCGGGCGGCCGCTGCTGACCGGGAATCGATAGCGGACAATCCCGCCGAACCGAGACCCGGCCAATGTTGGATGTGTTCTAATCTAACAAACACCAATGAGAATATGTAGCAGGCTCATTTCATACTTATACTAATTAGTACCTACAAATACATGGCATCAAGTTTGTCGTTATGGACTCTATCTGTCACATAAGGTGCCATGAAAATAGTTCCATAAAAAATTATGAGTGATCCTAAATTGGATTTTGTGAATTCATATTGTTCTCGTTTAACAAAATGAATCCACAAAGCCCGATTGGATATGTTGCAGTTCGTGCGTTGTCATTTTGGAGTAAATAACAAGTGAGTTGCAGTGCGTGCATTCTGCTACGCGGCGAAAAAAATACCTAAACCTTTAGTTGCATTTCGTCCGTCGAGTATTTATGAAAAGCTTGAACAAGTAATACCATAGATATACATAAACAAAACAGAATTGGCAAAGGCTTAGCTATGATCTTATTCTTAGCCTATTTTTTTACAGGTATATGTCATATTAGTATTACCTACCTTTTTTTTAAGGGGGGAAATGCCACGCATCCCTTTTCCGCCACGAGGGTGGCGAAAAGGGGTATGTGGGACTCTAACCCACTAAAACCCCCCTGGTTAACGGGCAAGATGGGGTCGCGTTAGCATTCACCATCTTACCCCGACGGGTGGCCCAGGAACCACCCGGGCCCCGGCCATGTGTGGGGCCGTGCAAGCCAGCGGAGTCCCCCGATCTCCGCCAGTGACCCCACACTCGCGCCCTGAAAAGGGCGCCCCCTCCAACTAACGCTGTCCCTCACTCCGAGCCTGACCGGTATGGGAAGCCCTGCCGGTATAGCCTCGAAGATCATTGGGACGCGCAAGCCCTCATCCGCACCCTGAAAAGGGCGCCCCCTCCAACTTACGCTGTCCCTCACTCCAAGCCTGACCGGTATGGGAAGCCCTGCCGGTATAGCCTCGAAGATCATTGGGACGCGCAAGCCTTCATCCGCGCCCTGAAAAGGGCGCCCCCTCCAACTTACGCTGTCCCTCACTCCAAGCCTGACCGGCATGGGAAGCCCTGCCGGTATAGCCTCGAAGATCATTGGGACGCGTAAGCCGACCAGAGCAGCGAAAACCGCCCCGGCCCTCCCTCCACAGTGCGCCCTGAAAAGGGCACACTCCGTCAAACGGGCCCATAAAGGACCACGCCGACCACACGTCCGCGCCCTTAAAAGGGCGCCCCCTCCCACCGGAGCAGCAAATACCGCCCCGGCCCTCCCATGGTGCTCCTCCACGAGCCCACCATGCTGCCCCATCCCCTGTGCCCCATGCGGCTCATAGGGACACGCGGAGGGGCCCCTCCGGTCAGTCCATTAGTTGCTCGACAATAAGATCCCACGTATGAGAAGTTATTGTCGGGCTTTAATGGGGCGCACCGTCCCATAGGCTTCTGTTCACCCCGGATCCGTCTGATCCATAAGCGACCAGAGCCCACAGGCACACGAGAAGGTTGACCGACTTGGCACCCCAGTATTACCTACCTGCGTTATCCGTACCTATATTGCACAGCTAAGCCGGCTGGCCACCGCTGGTCAAACAGCTAAGAAATCTTTCGTATAAATTAATTCTGTTAAAGACCAGTAAAGATCTTTCAAGATCTTTCTATTAGATTATCAAAATCACTTGCTATTTTTAAAGTTATGGTATACAACCATTTCCTTTCTATGTCTCAGAGCTGCTTGTAAATCGTTTTTATATTATTACATACTTTTATTATCTCACATTATTATTATTATTTGTATGTATATTATATAGGATATATATATACGTAATTTATGTAGGTATTTATTATTAATATATATATATATATTATTATAGGTTTAGGTACTCGTACACCGCCGTCTTTTGATTCTATTTTATCCTGTCCACCCAAAGGTTGTCTGGAAGAGATCGCTTTTAGCGATAAGACCGCACATTGGACCTTATAATATTATTAATTCCTTTGTATTTTGCTTTGGTGTGCAATCAAGAGTTTATTTATCTATCTATCTAAAGTTAACTATGTACGCCTTCACTTTCTTTTTATCCCAAAATATTGACTACCTTACTTGTTATCATAAGGAAAACAATTTAACATAAACAGATCTATTTAAAATATATACATTTTATTTATACAAATCCTAGTTTTTTTATTGAATCCCTCAAATATAGAACAAATATGATAGGTACCTCTAATAATTATAATGATACTTCTAAGAGTTTTGCTGCTCTATGGTAAAACTTAGTTGTACATAATTATAAATTTACTCGACGCACGAAATGCAAATAAAGGTTTAGGTATTTTTTTCGCCGCGTAGCAGAACGCATGTACTGCAACTCACTTGTTGTTTACTCCAAAATGACGACGCACGAACTGCAACATATCCACCCGATTAAATTTTCAGGTACTATGTCGGAACCGACCAAGTTTCGACTCATTCCACGAATTACCTGGGTGATTGATAGCGACGCTCTCGCTCTGCGTCGTATCTCTTCTCATCACAAAGAGCGTGCTACTCTTTGTGTGCGGTTCGCAGGGCGCGAAACTTAGTCGGTGCCTTTACCGATAGTACATACGTCAGAATTCCCGTTTTATAAAATGAGAGATAAAATTAACGGTAGTTTTTGGGGTTTGTGGAGCAACATATTTACGGTCTGCTTATTTTTTTTTGGGGAAAACATCTTTTGCATGGATTTCGAGATTTGCTTTTTATAATGTAGCAGTGAGCTATCTGTACTGAGCGAGCAGCTTGCGTACACAACTCGAAATGCATACATACTGGAGTATCTCCTTGGCGACAATTGAATATTCCACATTCTCCTGTCTTGCATTACCCATTGAGTAGGGATAGATAGCTAGCTAGATAGCTAGGCAAGTACTAGGCACTCGTGTCTGCCATAATGGAATGCATTAGCATCTGGCAACCTCGTTCCTGGAACACAAAGCATTTAGGTACTTAGGATATGTATGTAAGATGGAACACTAGCATCTAGGACTCTAGGTAAAAAATAACTTGCTTAGGATAGGTAACTGCTGTCGATAGAAACGACATAAATGTATGTGGTAAAAACTGCAACAGCAGTTAGATTAATGTTAACGTTCAGCAGGGCTTAAAAAAATAAAGAAAAAAAGATGCATAAAAATGTTTCCTCTTAAAATTGATGATGGCGTGGCGCCAAACTTTGGCAAACCACTCCAATCTAATCAAGGTTCGATCGAGATTGTAAATTCGGATAACTACGTTAACTGTACCTTGCCCTCGTATTTAACTGAGGCTTAGTATTTGTTAATTATTCTGTGGCTATTTTGTAGTTGTTATCTAATCTGTGTCAGGCGACAGGCCGGAGTGCCTCTAAAAATAAACCAATTAAATAATAAAGGTTTACTGCCTTGCGGGATTATGGCGCATCATGCTGTAATAGCGGTGATTTACTCTGTCAGTGTCCAGACAATACGCATTCAATGCATTCAAACTCCTTGGTATATTTCTTCGGACTTCAGTATTGCAAAATACGAAGACCCTCTCAGATGCCACACGTAGTATTCCTAACAAGTCTGTGGATGCCACCAAACTTGTAAATATGATCGTTTACAATTAAAATTATATAACTAAATGACCAATTTCATCAAGCTCTACCATGAAAAGAAATATGGATATCCTCCGATATTTTTACCATAACCTCAGGCAAAATTAAAACAAGTATTATCTTGTTTATACAGCAGCCTCGTCCAACGCTAAATACTCCATTGTAATTAGCTGTTACATTGGTGACTCGTAAAATGAGATCGTCTGCCGGACAGGTAGACGCCGGCGCCGGCGTCAGTGCCTACCTGTCCCCGGCACCTTTTACTCGTATTTGTTACCTCTGTGTTTTTATGATGATGTGTGTCATCCCGGGCCGACACGATTTGCACATTCCTGACACGGTTTTAATTTTTAAAGGCATTGGTAGAAGGACGGTTTGCAATAATATGAAAATAAATTAAAAACATTTATTTAATGGATTTTTCTAGTCTATTCTATATAAATGTTTGCAAAATACATAATGCATATTACCTATAAAATATTTAATAATCATTCGACCTGATGAATTATTAAGTGCGAAAAATTCCAAAGAAAAAGCTTTGCCAGAACATTGTTTATAAAAGATAACGGCACCGGGTGCTTGGAATGTTCATATAGCACTAAAATGTCGGAAAAGATATTAATTAACAAGTTCAATAGTTTTTTTTAAATAATCGGTTTTGAGAAAGTAAATGCGAAAATAATTAAATTTTTGTGAGCGTCGGAAGCACCACGGCCTTGCGCATAGTTTAATGTTATAGATTTTCATTCAATGAAGTTGTATTTGATAATAAATTTTTGCTACTTTTTGAACTGATAATTTAATCCAGGGCATTAGCTAACTAAGTAAGTGCATCCATTAAATATTTAAATTTTGTAGTTCCAGTTTGATTCTCACGCCAGTAATGGAACTGGAAGTGACCGTATTGGATCGTCTCTCGTTCAAGAAAATGAATCGCGGAATAGTTTTGCAGAAATTGCAAGCGTTTTTCATTAGCACCGTTTCTGCCTGTCAGAAGTACCTACCTACTTGCTACGGTACGATTGCACCTACTCTGTAGGGGGTTGACGCGTGCCTTCTTCCGATTTAGGTCAACATTTAAAGTGGAGAGCTGTGGTATTTTGGCTGGTAGCGATTCTGTGTTGAATAGCACAAAATGTATAGACAGGGTGGATTTTTAAAACGGAGCAGTAAGGTACCTCGTTACAGGCTGTCCTTAGCTTTTGAAGATATTTTGACCTGCATTCACAGATTTTAAAAAATGTACTAACAAGATAATAGGCAATTTATACAAAAACTTTTTTTGATGCTAATCGATACTGTTTCATATGAGAATTAAAATACTCTATTGGGCCAACTGAGGTAAGACTACTAGAAATGAAATAGTGTCAGAAATCGCTTAAAATGTTTCCTATAAATTTCGACAAATGTTCTGCAGATATTTGTTACGAGTCTGGGTGTAGTGGTACCACGGGACTCGTAGTTCTCCGTGTGCCCACCACACAAGGAATCTTTGTGTAGCTGAACCCACACTAGGATTTCTAGGCTATGTATGTATGTCTCTGTTGGCTGTTTATTCACTTGATTTTTTGGATTGAGGATGGTGATATTTTATAAGCTTTTATAAGTTCCAATAATAATGCAATATACTCAATACTCAATACATTTATTGCTTTCACATGGTAGGTACATAGATGCTGTTTATAGGTAGGTATCTCACATGAACCCTTTTTCAATTTATTATTTGGGTAATAAAAGGGGCTGATGATGCGGATGGAAGGTGGACGTGGTCCACCTTCCATCCGCATTATCATCTCAAACTTATTCAATCTGATTTTGATCAGCTTGAGGTTCCTAATGAATATCATGAAAACTATTTTGAAAAAAAAAATTTTTTAGTATTATTTACCAAGCTTTTCAAAATGCTTTGAAAAATCTCCAGAAAGTACCTACAGCTTGTTGCTGAGAAATCTAGCTTTCAAAAGCAAATACTTTAATTATCTACTACTTACCTATACGAACTAAAAAAAGATAGATAGGTATCTCTTTTCAAAGAAAATTACAAAATAAAGAAGCTAAAAATATATAAGTAGAAGGCACAATAAGTGGTCTTATCACTGAAAGCGATGTCAAAGTTAATAGGTTTTTATTCATTGAAATCACAAGGATCGTTTATAAACGTCAATTTATCGATCCTAGAAACTAGGTACATGAATTAAGTGTATATAACTAGTTAGCAAATTCTGCTTGGCTTTTTTCATGATTATTATGAACTAGCTAGCTTTAGCTAGTCAAGCTTTATAGAATGTGCGGAGGCTTATAGTTTTTCAAGTACCTATAAGCCACCGGTTTATAGATTTTCGTTGAAAAAATCTACAGAATTAGTTATTAGTTTCTTACTTTACTTTATTCCTGTAAAGTTCGTAGGTATTTATTCGAAGTAGAGTGATGACGCCTTGCCGCAGGTATGAATGGATTCATCGAGCTGGTATCCTCCCATTGTGTTCTGGGGCGGCGGCGGCGGCGGCGCGGCGGTGCGTCACGCAGGACGAGGCGGCCGGCGCGGGCGCGGCATCCCGCCCGTCTCAGGAATGTCTTCTATGTCATTATAAGCCACGACACAATTTTAGCTATGACTAGCTGTGCCACGGCCGCCCTCGGCCTCGACCCACCGCGTTGAATCGCCCGACCGCACTATTACTTCTTTTGCTCGGCTTCTAAAGGTCGTGTTGTGATGTTCAATACCTTCCTTAAGTATTGGGCTATCAAATGCAAAAATCCAGAGTAGTGCGTATAAACAAATAATAAAAACTCTTCAGATTTATTATTACTAATAATAAATCTGAAGAGAGTATAATTAATCATCATTACTTATTTATCTAACTTAAGTAAATATCAACTCATTTGTTAGAAAACACTAAATGATTTAACCCTATCTCTGGCTCCCCTGATTGTTGATCATGTTCGTTATTGCTTTGAGATAGGTCACATAAACGAAAACGGTAACATTTAAAAATGCTCAAGTCACCGATTTTAATAGTAATAAAAATTGCATTCAAAGATTTGACCATCTATATAGTCAAATATACAGCATATTTGACTATATAGATGGTCAAATCTTATCAATACTTATCAAAAATAATAAATAGTCAAAGCTGAACTCAGCAACACCTTGACAATCTCAAGAATGTTCTTGTTGAAATATAACGGCATTCATCTGAGAGAAAGTTCTGCTGTTGCTAAATTAGCTCTGAATCACTTTGATCTGTCTTTGTTCAAAGTCCAATACTTGCTTTATCTATAAAAAAAAATGTAAATATTAACTCCTCTATAATAGAAATACCTGTAAACGGTATCTCAGGCATATACAACACAGTCCAAATCAAAATTGCTTTACATTTTCAGATATTCTGAATATTTTATCAACTGAAATCTGCACCGGCTATGGTAGGTAAATTAATTACTCAGTAACTTTATTATTTATTGTACACATAAATAATTGTACAGATTTAAATGACATGTACAAAGGCGAGCTTAACCCTAAAAAGAGTTTTCTTCCAGCAAACCTTGAGCTAGAGAGAGGTAGTTATAGAGGTAGGATCGTTTAAAGACCTCTGTGGCGCAGTGGGCGAAAGCCCGCCTGAGACGCAGAAGGTTGCGGGTTCGATGCCCGTCGCGGGACTAATGTTTGTATGATCTACAAGTATTTGTCTCGGGTCTGGGTGTTTTCTATGTATAATATGTATGTATTTACAAGCTCTGCTTAGTTTGGGGCTACGTGATGCGGTGTGAAAAATGTCCAGCAATATTTATATATATTTATTCAAATGAAATGAAATTTATTTGTGAGAAATATGGTTACAACGATCCTACAGTAAGTATTTATAGATTCACATATTTCACCAAACACATTGGCATGCAAATGTTTATCTTAGTTAAACCTAACATCAATTATTTAAAGAATAAGTAGGAATAAGTAGGTAGATAGGTTATTTTAAATCAATTTATAAAGTAAGATGATTATTATTATTATTTTTTATGTATTATTTGACATTCATAATTACGATTTTGCTATTAGTATTAACTCATTTAAATAAATATTGACTGAACTTGCAGCGTTCTTACAGGGTCCATGTACTCCCCTACAGCTACTTTGATGTAACACCTAAGCTGGTGTACATTTGAGCATGAATAAATGAATATGAATAAATAAAGAAAATAATGAAACAATACTTTAGTTACTTAATAATTGCATCGTAAACGTATAATATAACTGTCGAATAGGTGCACACGCCTGGATAATAAGCACATACAGAAGAAAGCAAGTGGCGTGCAATGTCAGCCGTTTTCAGCGGCGCGGTCGCCACGCGCAGCGGACGCAGCGCTGACTCGGAGCTGCAAGCCTGCTCCTATCCTACCTATCTGCATACAAATCCTAAGTGACACATCTTAGGTAATTGCATGGCCTAGTAAAAGGTTTTAAGGTGAGGTAAAAGATAGACTTTTAGTATTAGAAGAGCGCCTTGGGAAAGAGCTCGTCCGGGGAAGGACTACAAAAAGGTTCTGTCTGAAAACCAGCGTAGCTTCACATCTTGGTGATGTGGAGTTGCATAATATGCTGAGACAGGACCTATTTGGTCCACGCGTTTCGGAGAGGGATTACCTTCCTTCTATGTACCTTCTTCCTGTATCCTCTTTGTAAAATTGTGTGAGTCAAATAAATGTATTTTCTTTCTCCTTTCTTTCTTACCACGATACTATTTTTGCCGCCGAGCAGTAATACTCGCGTTGCTGTGTAATTTCACCCACACCCTTCTAACCTGAGTAGAAGGGTATGGATGCCGGTGAAATTACAGCCACATTAGACTTTTCAACCGTTGTGTCTCAGGGTCGGCAACATGTGAGTACCTCTGGTGTTTCTATTCTCTATTCTTCAAAAATTCAGTTATCAAATTCTAAAATATTTTTTTAAATTCCACTGGATGTTTAGTTAAGAGATTAGCGCAAACAAACAAAAAAGAAACAAACAAATTCTCAGCTTTATTTTTGGTATGGGTGTAAAAGGTTCACCAATGAGTACCTAAAAATAGACGGTACGTGACTTGTTCGCATGGTAACCAACACATCTATAGTCCTTATGTAAGGATTACATTATATAACATACCCTCTGATTTGCACTGCATTTACACGCATCTCACGCGCATCCTTACGGTATTCTAATGACGGTTAATCTTATTTTATCGGTAAAAGTTTAAATAGCACCAACTTTCATGCATATTATCTACCTTATATACTCGTAGTAGCGTACTATGTATACTTATACTTTTACTTCACTAATAATAACGCTGAAGAATTTGTTTTTTTGTTTGAACGCACTAATCTCAGAAACTACCAGTCGGATTTGAAAAAATATTTGCATTTGATGTCCCATTCATGAAGAAGATTATAGGTTATTTAACATTACGCTAATCCCGAGCAAAAGAAGTAACAGCATGGCGGGCGTTGCGACGCGGGGGGTCGGTCGGGGTTCGAGGGCGGCCATGACACAGCTAGTATTTAAGTAGGTACACAAGTCTATTATAAACTAGGTATGTACTCCACTTGAATTATACTATTTTAATTGCCATATAAATGTAAAGTCAACACATTTCTCACACCTGACACGGCATAATGAGTGGGGTATTTCATGTTTTCGTTGTACCTATCTCATTAGGTACAACGTATCATACCTATCTATCGCATACATTCTAGCTAGACGAAATATGAAACTTAAAACTATCAATATCGTAAGTACACACGTATTCATAACAAACACACTCACTACTGCACTCTCCATGATGGACCTACTCCAGATACATACTCAGTGTGTAGATCTTTGAGGATAACGAGTAGTCAGAGGCACGTCCCATCATTGTGTTCCACATATGCCCGCGTTTTGCAAGTTAACATACCACGTGACAGGAAAGTAAGAATATTATACAAAATATACAGGTGAAACAGTCTAACCATTTAAAGACACACATCGTTGAACACGATCTATAGATAGCTTAACTGATCCAGATTACTACTAGACATAGCATCCCCAAATAGCTAGCTGTGTTGCCACGCCGCATGGCAATACTATGCGTTGACTCATAAGAGCCAGCTCTCCGATCACGCGTCGTTTAAACCAGACGTCTGGAAAGAGTTTCGAATACGCCTTCGCGTCCCAGTGCCTCGGTTCATGGCTAAATAATAAAGTACTTATTACATAATATTCACGAAAACTCACTCAACTCTGGTAAATAGTAGGTACATTATTGCCGAGGTTGCGAAATAGGCATTTGCTATTTCCGTCCAGGAATTATATACTTAGTGCTTTTCTCAAAAAAATATCAAGCTCCAAAGAGATCCGAGTTCCGAATTCAAATGGGGCAAATAAAGAAAAGTCGCATTTTTTTTTTCTTCTTGTCTTGGCGTTGCCACAAAAGTCGCATTATTAAACGTACAAACCAGCACACCGGCAATGGATTTCCATACAACGTTTCCGGCGCGTGTTTTGTTCTAAATTCAAAAAACGTTCTGTCAATGAATTTTCATAAAAAAATTGACCGCGCGCAAAACTGATTCTGTGTACGTAAATAAGTACTATACTTCGAGTTTTTTTCGAAAGTAATGACAATATTTCCGGGCATGTTTGAGAAAAGTAAATTAAAAGTATATATAAAAAAAACCCATACACAGCTAGTTATAACTTAATTATATAACTTTAGATAGAGACGACACCTGAAGATACTTGGGCGAAGATAGCAAATCTGAGCTAAATAATAATCGAATAAATTTAAATTGTGTTAAAAGTGCAACAGTTAATTCTCAAAATGACTGTCCACTCTGATTCTTTCTCCATTCTTCAGATTGGCCGGTGGAGGGAAAATAGAAAAAGGTGCCGAAATTAATATTGAATAGAACAAAGCGAGTAAAACTGCGTTTAGAAGTTAGCAAGTTGTATTATGTATGTATGTATTCATTTTTCCGCGTGAATGATGGAGTGTCGACGACCGGCAGGGCGTGGAAAATGGACGCGGCGAGCCGGCATCGCCGTGGAGTGGGGAGTGGAGACTGGAAAGTGGGGAGTGGGTAGTGGGTAGGACCATGGGCTAGAGTTGGATACAATTTTTTCTCTAAAATCTCTTCTGGAAATTTTATGATCTCGAAATAGGTACATAAATAAAAACCGGTTTCGCCCGTGTAAAAAGTATAAGCTAAAAATACCATAATATTTCGCCGGATAAAAAAAAGTATAAGCTATATTACTGTAAATTTTCATCAAATTCAGTTCAGTAGTTTTTGCGTGACAGAGTAACAACATCACAAACTTTCGCATTTATAATATTAGTAGGATAGGATAGGATATCTTCAGATCGATATAGTCCGTAAATTTATGAGGTCAAATCGGGGGCAGTCAGAGGTAGGTCCGAACATTATACATGGCACATGTCCACGTTTTAACATGGTGGTTAGCATTCCGCGTGACAGATTGCAAGCAAGTATATAAATGAAAAGGTCAAAAACTAAAATCAGTGGCACTTCATGGAGTGCCACTGGTTTTAGCTTAAGTATTTATAATATTATAGTAGGTAAAACATACTTACATACTAAGTATACGAGGTAAAGCATACTTACCAAACTAAATCATGATTTAGTTTGGTAAGGTAAGTATGCTTTAATACACAACGTAAAGTTGCCAACTTACAACAATATCATACCGTGTAGCGTACCTTAATATGCAGTCGAAATTCTGCAATTTTCATGCTTGAGTTCCACCATCAACTAAAACGGCTGCAGGCTCTTAGAACAACAAATATTCCACACTTCCTCTACAAACTGAGCTTGCATTTTAAATTAGTGATCTGGGGCCTAACCATGAAGTCTTATAGCGATTCAGTTCAGGCAAAGATGTCAGTTTCTGCTTTGCGATTGAGGCCGCTATGGCGTAGCTAAAGCTTTGTCATTCGCAAAGCAGGATTTTTCATCATTTTTTTTTCTTTGAATTAATAAGACCTCATGGTTAAGCCCCTGTTCCTTGATTCGGGACCGTTGTTTCCGACTGAAACAAATTAGTTACAACTCTTGCATCGGTGAAATTAGGCCTACATATAAACCGCAATAGGCTTAGGTTATTCGTAGTATTTCCCTTCAGTCGGTAATTCAGCTACAGAACGGTCTCGGATCACCATGGCTACAGGATGCTTCATGACATCCCTAGCGGCAGCTATCTTGGATAGTCGTCGTTGAAACCATGTGAATGTAACAAAATGCTCACTCTTCTGAAATAACTCGCTGAAAGCGCCGCCGGCCGAAATATCCTGACATTTCATATTTCAAAGCCGTTTTATAATCAATTTTTTTCATGCTTTAATTTTTTTACTAGCTTCTGCCAATGGCTTCTCTTGCGTGGTACTTAGATGTAAAATAGCCTAAATAGCCGATGTGTGTTGTTTTAGATTACGAATTATAGCCGTTACCAATTTTATCCAAAGTCGTTAAGCCGTTATGTAGATCTTTAGCAAAAAAAACATCCACACTTTCGCATTTATGTCAAGAAAACCTTAATTTGACCACTTACAAAATATCATCCACTATCATTGTTTGACATCCGGGCAGTACTGATGTTGCCTTTTCCAAAGACAAAATGGAAAGGCTTATGAGCCTGTAATTATTATAGAAAAAAATGTGTTAAGGAATTCCTCGCAACCTATGGCCAGTGTTATTAGTAATAGATTATCTTGTAACATCATAAGTACTGCTCTAGCTCTGTTCTGAACCATTGACCGCTGCGGATGAGCGCCTTCAATGCGGACGGTCTCAGTGACGTGACGGACGTGACATTGACTGATACTTCTGGGAAACCTTCCACTGGAATTTACCTGCAGTTCACGGAAAATTCTTGCATGTGTGCGAACGGAGGTTGTCTTACATACAGGACAACAGTTGACCTACTTTGAAAGTAGTTTTAGGGTCGCAGAAAGAAAGTGAAAATTAGCCAGTTATAACGTAAAGTAGCCTGATCAATAACAAACGTAAAGGTATAAATGTGTTAAATAATTATTCATTAAAATCATCAGGATCACTTTGAAACGTCGATTTTATGTACTGCCTGTTCCTTCATGACCAGGCCAGGAAAGAAAGGCAGGAAACAAACTCTGAAAACTGATAGTACTATAGCTATAATTCTATACCTGATGTGTGGCTGCCAAATTAGGTCCTTAAGAAAGGAAGATAAAGTAAAACTTGCGGTCTGGCAGAGGAAAATGGAGAGAAGCATGTTGAGACTAAGAATATCTGACCAAATAAGAAACATAACTATAAGGAAAAACGACATTAAGAAACGAATAAGACGGTTGAAACGGTGAGAGTTTTCTATGTATTTACAAAAAAAGTGTCTATCAGTCATGTAGTTCCCATAATACAAGCTCTGCTTAGTTTGGGGCTAGATGATGTAATAATAAATATTTTTATTTTACCATTAAGTATGATACAATTTTACTTTTCTGGAGGATAGCCCTCGTGCAGGAACCCCGCACGAGGGCTAGCCTGTGTCGCGGGAGGCCGGTTACATAGGGTGTATTACCAAATTTACTAAGTCACTGTACCAGGGCAAACAACAGGATAAAACAAAGTATACCTACTCGAAAACTTTACTATATAAATAAACTATAATATTATATATAATATTTATTTATTTATAATGGAAGTGGCCAGGACATGTTTTTACATACTAGGAAACGCTATACGGACAAAACATGTGACAATGTGTGCGAGAGAGACGTATGTTGGATTTAGGGGATACTGTTGAGGCGACAATTGCTCAAGAATTAGGTATCTAGTACAAGTGAAAATAGTACATTTCTAGTATAAAATTAAGTATTTTAATTACTTATTAATGAAAATAATGCCTTTTTATTTTTTTAATATCTATTTATATTAACGTCTGGCGTTACAACTATTACAAGGAGTTTGTGGTAGGTAGTAGTTACTCGTACTGTTTCAGACTGGCGTAGTGCTTTACAGGCAGAGTCGAGGGGTCAGGTAGGATGCCGTCGCCGAGTCATCAGATCATGCAAGCTTGCAGCAGCGCTGGGCGGCGGCGGCGGTGGCGTGGCGGCACTCACTCGCGCAGCGACCCCGGCCTCGCGCGCACGTCCCGGCATGGCATCCGCGTCTCAATAACTACGCGTCTGTGCTGTGAAACAAGCTCTACCGTCAACCAGTGTCGCCGATTGTCTTCTATAACCACACGATGAACCGGTAAGTGCAATTATACAAACGCTTGTTACATATACGACCTATTAGACCTGTTCGTACGTCGCGATTGTTTTTCCCGGCGTTTTCTTCGTTTTCGCTCCGGAAAATGGAAACGTTCTTCGTCCTTCTTTTCGGCACGTTTTGCGGTGAACATTTGCGTTAGCAATTTACCGCGCACGTTATTAATTGATTTCAAGTGTTCCATCGCGATGTTAGTATTGATTCTGATACAGAGAATACAATGATGTGATTCACCATTGACTCATTGTGGATCGAATCTGGATTCGAAAAGACCCTCGGATTGTAATTTAAGGCTGCCGGTCGAGGGTCAAACGTTTTTATGATCTCTCTTGGTGTGCTCTGAGCAATAAATTAATTTGTTTTAGGTATGCGTGTTATTATTAATTTGGTTATCCTATAATACGTAAATATTTATTGCTCTGCAAATTTTACGAGTCCCTAGATTATTATTTGCTTTGGTTATTTACTGCTGTTCAGCAGACAGAATCATGGTGTCAAATACTCTGACTTTTGCCAGAGTAGACTCTGCAGTTAGGTAGGTAAGAAGATACCGCGTGAGATGGCTCCCATCACACGTCGATCGCCTGTCGAAGGTTAAACGACACCGTACTAGTAATTTTAATTGGTGACGCAATGACGTCTCCTCGGTTTTTGCATAGCGATCAAAAAACAATGCTTTGCAATAACTTGTTGTATCATCATTGCAAAAAATCGCAGAGAAAATGCGCGAGTCAGGCCGGTTATCCTTGGAGAAGCGACGGACAGAAATAGATTCCCACATAGGGCTGCGCCTAGACGAGGCTTCGATTCCCGATCCCAGGCCGCGGACCTCCACCCGGCTCAGTCCACTGCTGGCATCGTGGCGCACTCACCGGTATATTACAGCACTTGTCACTCACTTATATTCTCTCCTAGCTCGTGAATAAAATAAAAATATAGGCTTCGATTCGATTCGCGTCTCATCGCTGACCGTGTTTAAGCAGGCAGCACCTATCACCGCTAGTGCCAACCGCTCGTGATCTCCAATTGTATGCAGATAAGCGAAGACAATGACGCGACGGAGCAAACAGACCAGTTTATAATTGAGTTTAGCAAGTGATCCGCGGCCACGGGTAAACGCCCGTAGCCCCCGTAGCGTATAGCTTATGCAATTAAGATCGTCGAATTATCGTGCCGATGCGGGCGCGTGGCGAATAATAAAGTTTAATAAATGCGGATACTTGCGCAACATAATCGTTGGTGCGCCGCGTGAATCGCGAATACACCGTTGATGGGTGCGGGTGCGATGCGGCCGGCGCTACCGGCGCGGTGACGACGGAGATGTCGCGTGGTGACGCGGGCGCGGCGGCGCTGCAGCGGCGGCAGTCGCGGCCACTGCCTGGTCGCGCGGAGAATCGCAATTAGGGGCGCGATCGTGCGCAGGCACCGCACCGGAGCGCATCGACCGCCGCCGCCGCCGGTGCAGGCGCGGGCGCATAGCAACGTGCACCGGACACCGTCGTTAGCGAGAGCTACGATTACATATATACCACTCCACCAACTTCACTCGAATAGATTGTGTGCGTCGCGGGCACAACTTGAGACGGCACATCCTGTAGACTCTATCGACAGCACCGTTAGTGCTACCTACACTTGCGCTCAAGTGTTTCATAGAATTTACTCTCTATTATATAATAAAAGTAATTGGGCAAATAACCGTGTTAATTACTGTTCATAAATCACAGGTTTAGTCATTCAGGACCAAAGAGCGACAAATAGTCGACAAACGTTGCAGGAAAGTGGAACGAGACTATTAGTGAAGGCACCGACTAAGTTTCGACTCATTCCGAGAGTCTTCATCAGGGTGAGTGGTTGCGACTTTCTCCTTCCGCGTCGCGCCGTGCACTCGGAAGGAGAAAGTCGCAACCACTCACCCTGATGAAGACTCTCGGAATGAGTCGAAACTTAGTCGGTGCCTTCACCGATAGTGCAGTACGTGAAAATTCCCGTTTTTACAATATGAATAGTCAAGTTCACGATAGTTTTTGGAATAAAACGAGACTATTAAATTATTTATTTAAGGTATCGAAGATTAGAGCCAATAACCCAATATTTACTTAGTCAGCGAGCGGAGAGATGTGTTTTAGGTGCAAAACAGTCACTAAGCACATCACTAATAGTAGCCATGGAGCGGAGCGAGTTGTAAAAAATGATCGTACCTACTAGAAAAATTTACAAGATTGGTGGCCGAAGTTGAACCGAAGTAATCCTGGTCCTCTGAAAGCGAGATGGGTTGACGACATTATATCAGTCGCAGGGAACATCTGTATGAGAGACGCACAGGACAGAGGCAGAAAAAAGGGCTGAGATAATGATGATGATATCTTTATAAGTTTTAAGGAAGTGGAGCGAGCCGATAATATTTCGTGAAGCGAAGATCAACCAACACAAACAACATCGGTATAAGTAATAGGCGCGGCGAGCGGAGCGAACCGCAAATCCAATTAATTTATAAAGGATTGAATAATAGGCGTTTTATATATCAAACTTTTTAAAAATTGATACATGCATGGTACACATAATGCCGTGATGAATAAAACAAAGACAATAACGAAATTAATGATGTTATAGGGTTTTTAATTTCATGTTATAGGGTATTTTTTGATGTATTAGGAAAACATAATTTTTCTTTCTATTAAATCATTTAATGTCTCTCTAGACCACCTCAGCACCCCCAATTCTTCAGCGCCCACAAGGAGGCGATATCGCCCATTTTGAGAAACATTGAAATAAAGCATCATAGGTCTCCGCACAATCTGATTGAAGGGCGCGAAGGTAGTCAAATTAATTCAAGTTCATGATAATGCTGAAACTTTCCACTCGGGGTATCTTTGTGATGAATTTTAACGTGATTTCCACAGCGATAGTTATGCATTTTTTTCTGTCTTTGTGACCACCTATGTATGTATTCAGTATTGATTGGATTTCGTGTTACATCAAAATTACCTCTATTATGCTCTAAATTAGACAGACGATCACCGCCAACTTCACATTTAATCTATGTGATGCCATATTCTAATTTAATCCGACTGAGACGCAGAAGTTTGCAGGTTCGATTCCCGCCGCGTCACAAATGTTTCTATGTATAAATATGCAAGTATTTATAAAAAATATATAAGTAGTATACCGAGTCATGTAGTTCCTTTCCCATAACACAAGCGCTGCTTACTTTGGGGCTAGATAATGCTGTGTGAAAATGTTCAGCATTATTTATTTATTTGATTTAATCCTGATTGCAAAAGCAAAATGACTTATCTCAAATTACACAAAAAGTCCCTCTTGAAAGGGCTTGTATCCGATGTAATCCGGGTATTCGGAGCTGAAGATTAGCAGACAATGCTTCCTCGACAATAAGTTTTCTACTTGGCTTGCTGGACAACCAGTGCTTTTATTTATTTTTTGCGATTTTCAATCTCCTATTGTTGTCCTTTTGATTACTTACCTACTTCTTAGTGATATTACCTGTTGGGAATTTTTAGAACTAATAAAAAAGTATCTTTTCATTTTGGATTTAATTTACGTCTTCTAATTAGGTATATTTTATACAGCAACCTTCGTATAACTCGCTGGATTTGTATTGTGCAAAGCTGTTCCTAATAGGAATCATGTTTGTACGATCTGCAAATATTTGTTCCGGGTGTTCTGGGTATTTTCTATGTATAATAAAAAAAATATCTATCTATGTAATGTATTGTATTACGTATATCAGTCATCTAGTACCCATAACACAAGCTCTGCTTAGCTTGGGGCTAGATGATGCTTGTGGATAGTCCAGCATTATTTATGTATTTAACGGTAAGCTCCAGTATCAGCACAAGTTGAAATGGTTACATTATGAGCTCACAACTTGTGCCATCGTACAATCTCACACAATGTCAAGGCAGGTATTAAAGAAACAACATTGTTTTAAGAACAATGAATGGTGACCAGAAGAGGAGCAAACACCCACAGGGTAAGGAGTGAAAGAGAGGTAGATCTTGTGTCATGTAACGCCTAGTTTTTACAGTATTCTGTTCAGTAGCGAGGCTTGATGGACCTGTATCACTAGGTACTACCTAGCTTCAGTGTTAAAATAGTATGTAACTAACTGACATGAGCTTGAAGACTTCCAAATCTCACAACAGCGCGAATTAAGAATGTATTCTTGATAAAAAACGTCGTATTTTGGTAAAAACGTCGTCTGTAAGGCATGTAATTTACAGTTTGCAGGCTCGATTATTAGGGTCGTATGAGAAACTAGCTTCTACTCACGGTTTTGCCCGCGTGGTACCCGGATAACAAGTAGCCTTTGTGTTATTCTGATGTATAAGCTATATTACTGTAAAGTATCATCAAAATCCGTTCAGTAGTTTTTGCGTGAAAGAGTTACAAACATTTCATCCTCACAAACTTTCGCGTTTATAATAGTAGTAGGATAATGAAACTAGTGAAATAGCTCTTCTTCATTAGCATTAAGGGCTTTCCATAGTTCAAGTCCCCGTAACCCGTCTCTGGTTGAACAGACCCTGAGCTGTTGTCAAGCAGCTCAGAAAAGCTTTCAAAAGACTCCAAATACCATTGTTTGACTGTAGTTGTGTATGTACACTGTACATACTCCTGAGACAAAATAAACAAACAAGTGTTGTTACCCTTGGATTTCTGTTGAATTGATTGAGCATTGAGATTACACAGTATCATCTACTATGGGCCTTTGGGGCTTTGCTTAGGTGCTTTGGTAAGCAGAGCTTACTTGTGTTAGGGAACTACATGGATATACTATTTTTTTTGTAAATACATGCATATTATAATTATATAGAAAAAAAAAACACGCGGCGGAATCGAACCCACAACCTTTTGCGTCTCGGTCTCTTCGCCGAATGCGCCACAGAGGTCAAAGTGTGACTTTGTTACTTTTAGCAGATTTATAATAAATAATAATTCACAGCAAATAATTTTAATCTAATACTAAAACTAAAACATTTATCTTAAAACTTAAAAAAAAATCCATAGCATCGATCGCCACATCAGATTTTTTTACCTTCAACAGAAAAATACTTTCAGTTATTCAAGTTTTGTTTGTCCATGAAGACTGTCTTAGAATATTCGTATTTTTAAAATGGAGACACAATCGATAATGTTCTTATTCAGTAACTGTCAGTTTATTTCATAAATCCTAACTTTCGAAGACTTGATTAGAATAACGATACTGTCACCTGCCGGTCTACCAGTTTAATGCATGCTGGAACACGCACGGCTCTCTACTACGAGCATCCTACCCAACATACACAGTAGTAGATGTGGTTAAAAACTTTATACATACATATATAGGAGACAGTGATAAACCTTCCATTATTTTTCTGACAAAGAACAATTGTGGTCGATAGATCTGTCAAAGTCAAAGTAAATAGGTTCTTATTCATTGAAATCATAAAAATCATAAAGAAATGTCAACTTAAAAACCACGTCTCATTACGAAACGTGGTTTAAATCAGTAGTTTATCTCTCAAAGTTAGACCAGGCTTTTGAATCCTGATTTTTCAAGACAAATTGTTATAACAAAGCATACAAAGTTTAAAATAGAATGTTAAAATAAAATTGTCGACAGTCTATTTGACGTTTCAAAAAAAGGGTTTGATGATAAATAACTGCTAAAAGATAAACCAGGCGGTCACCTAGTTTATTTCTATCATAACTCAACCTCTTTTTGAGAACCTACTTTCTTTTGGTAGCCAATCAAAATAATGTGTATTTTTTTTTGTGGTTTTGAAATGTTTGCAAATCATATTGACAGTCCGCGGTTGTAGACCTTATTCGCTTTGCCATAATATTACTTTTTCAATAATGTCTATTTAAACCTTGGTTTAGTGGCTCTGACAGAACTTGAGTTCAACTCGAGTTTAGACCACGTTACGTAATGAGACCTTAAATTAGAATTCATTAAAAGATTGTTCTTGCAGAATATAGGCGTACAACTCTATTCATAGAAGTAACTATATTGGCAATATGTTTTGTAATTTTGAAGCACGCGTAGAATTATGTTTAGGAATCCTGATATCAACATTTACTAACCAGCCCGTTATGAATTTTAGATACCTACTAAATGACTAATAAACGTAGTATTAACATTCAGATACTGTTTGGTTTTTATTGATGAAAGTGACTAAACGGTTTTCAATGTCGTATATAATGTTAAACCACATTGACATTGAAATATATTTCCAAACGACGAGAAAAAAACGGGCAGGTACACCATTTTAGTCTGGAATAAATTTAATTAAGTTATGACTCTCAGGAGGAAGTAGAAAATTGTCTTTGACTGCAAACTCGATTGCCAGACACTACCACAGTATATTGCCTACCCACCTGCAAGATTAGTCATGCTCATGTGAGATTTCGCTGGGATAAAGATAAGATTTACGAAACTCAATGAGTGTTCCGAAGCTTAATTAGACACAGTACAATCAAAGATGTGGCTGGGGCTCAAAAAGTCTTCAATTAGAAAATGTAATTGAGAATTCTAGGTCTAGAAAGAACTAGAAATCCAAAAGAATAGACACAAATCCACCCAGTTTAATAAGCGATTAGATAATGGTCCTTATGATAAAAGAAGGTGAAGTTACAGGAACATAGAACTTTTCACCCGTCAGGTATATCTCAGGGTCCTATGGTCCTAGGGTCCAGATATCTATGGTGTTTGCAATGGTCCAAAGGTTACGGTAACCCCTACTTATAGGTGGGCCGTAAGATTGTTTGCCCCTTTAGTTGAATAAAAATAAAGTGACTAAAATGATAATTAATTTTAGAGCATCTATCAAAAAAAGGAGACCATGTTAGATAAATAGGGATAAAAAAAACTGGCAAAGAAAGATACTTGGTAAAAAATGAAATCATAGTACAAAACTGAGTATGTAGTATATTACTGATTTATCACTGTTTCTTCTGAAACAGATGTTCTGTAAGATAATACGAACAAACTGCATAACACGTTAGATAATGATTTAATGACCAGTTCCGGAATTAACTTGACAAGTGCTTCATACGATACTTGGTCTATTGTAGGTATATGCGTTGTTATATATTATTTCACATACACGCAGTCCCCTACTTTATTTTGAAGTAGTAAAACAATTCTAGATACTGTTTAAATTTTTTAGGTTTTCTCATAAAATCAATATAAAAATACTCAAAGGAACAATCAAGCGGAATCACGTTGCCATTGTGCACGAGCAGATAAATACCTACTTACTTACTTACGGAGCCACGGAGGAGCCACACGTGAACCAACTCCGAGACAATCTACAACAATTATGCTATTATCATTTTATAAAGTGGCTGATATTTACGACAGAAGATGTCCACGAGATCATTATAATTTTCTTAGCAGAATACTGGCATAGATTCTCTTGTACACCAATTTAATTTTATCTATTTCTCTCTTTTACTAACAGTAACAAAAGAATGAGATAGTAACAATGTCAGTGCTGTCAAATTACAAAGATTTAAATTACCATAAAAGTTTAGTCGTGATTTCAAAATATATTGACTATATACTCAAAGGGCGACACATTAACTAATTTGACAGGAGTAAGATTTTTATCTTTTTACACCATTTATTTTTTTCGTGCACTATCAGTAAAAGAAAGCGACAGTTTGAATTAAGTTTAGTTGGTTTACAAGAGAATCGACGCCACCAATACGCCTTTATTTTTATTTTGTTTGTAGTTGGCCTAGGCTTCTAGAAGCTTAGAAATAATTAAGGTATATTATGTACATTCTTTATTCATCTACAGTTTAATTTAAAACTAAGCACGTTCCCCAATTAGAACATTCGTTGAATCATATCTTTCAGACGGCCTAAACTCGAACGCCAGAACTGCTTCCTAGCTTTTAACAAAAATGTATTGACAATTGATTTAATGACTGCAATCTGCATTCATTCCACTGCATGCAATTGGATTACATAGAGTGGACTCGGAGCTAACACAATATACGGACATGTCCACTTCTCACGGACTTTAATCTGTCTGTCTTCCTATTGTTCTTAGTGCGCTACCGTATACATACCACAGTATAACCTAGCAGAGTAGTTTCTCTGATCGAACCGACCGTTTGAGTAGCACTGAATTTCCGAATCTATATCACATACAAAAATATACAGTTTTTACTCGGATTTGATGTAAAGAGATTACACGTAATAACGTGGAATCTCTTTGCGTCAAATCCGAGTCCCTTTCGACGAGTTTGGATACGACGTGTTTTGTTGTGTTGAGTCTATTTACAAAGAGTCTTATAACATCGAGCCTGCACGTTGAGGTTCGTTACATATAGTCTCATGTTAATTCACCATACCAAGGAGCTGGGATCGACGGGACAAGTTTCCATAGAACATCTGACGTAAATTTTGTAACGAAGAATTATTAACGACTTATAGCCGGCCGAGATAAGGCTAAATAATGTATCTTTAAAACGGTTAGCAAACTATAGGTGCATATCCTCCCAGTTCCTTCGTTACGGTCCCTAGTCTGGTAAAAAGTGTCAATATGACTAATTTTCGACTCCTAGAGTCTTTATCAGGATGAGTGAGAGCGTGTTTTAAAATTTATAATTCGTATTTTAAAATATGAATGATAAAATTCACGATAGTTTTTGGAATAAAAAGTGTCAATATGATGTATCGGTAACCTTACATGTGGATAAGGTAAATGGTTTTTCATGCAAACTAATGCATGATCTGTGGCGTTGGTACTGCGTCACTGTGCCCGCGCCGGCTGCCATGGGAAATACCCAATACTTTCATTGAAGTGACTCACGTATGACAATACTAGGTATATTCTATTGACACAAAAACCTCACGTGAAAGTACCAAAAACGGAACGGAAGGCTCTAACTGACAGATAGGGGTCACTGCATCGAACTAACTGTAACAGATATTAGTTATAATGACTAACTAATGCATCTGAAGCACCGTTATGATCACGAAGTTAATCAGGGAGTATGTGAATTTCAGTTTTATAGTGAGCAAGTGATGATTTGTTTTGGAAGTGCGCGTGCAAGGAGGCCGCGCTGATTGACAGACACGTTCGCGGGTGAAAGTGTACGGGACTTTAGACTGTCCGCTGTCACTCTTCTACTTTGGTTACACTTTACAAAATAGGACTAGGAAACCCCGCCTCGTTACAAAGATTTGCATACTTTGCAGATATTTGCTCTGGGACTGGCTGTTGTGGTACTCGTAGTTTGTGAAACCCATGATACAGGGAATCCTAGTGTGGGGTAAGGACTAAGTTAGTCGGTTAAAAAAAATAAAAAATATAAGGTAGTTTATTTTCTTGATGGAAGCTTAGTGCCGTTTATGGGGTTCGAGAGAAACATTTCAACTATTACAAAAATAATTTCATGTTCGACAAGCTGGAGGATACAGTCAACTAGAATATGCGGATATGTTATTTTTTTATCAATTTGGTAGTCGATTCATGATTTACACAAAATAATATCAGTTTCGAGATTCACACAGAAGCCAATTAGGAATAAATTATGTAAATTCCGTCACGTTGACATCACCATGGCCGTACGATATTTTTATTTGTTGAGATGTAGGTCACGTCTAGGAAACTGTGACTAACCAGGGGTTTTCCTCGCATTGTCAGCCTTCGTTACGAGATGCTACTTTGCCAGCTAAGATATTGTTTTATTATCTGATTCTTGAACTAATCCGCATTTGAACACGTGAAGTATATGTTAAGTTCCATTTTCACGCTACGGAAAAAACTCGCAGGTCATCGTGTACAAGGATTTATATGAAAATGTTGTAGCAGTTATTGGTTTTTTTATCAATGAATAATCTCATTACGCAACGTAATGAGATTATTCAATAATAATTCGGGCTCTTTGATAATTTTAAACGTATACTTATTACTAAGAAAACTCTACAAAATATGCTTTTCATTACATATAATAATTGAGGAAAATCTATTACTTTATTGCAAGTGAGAATAATTCGGTCTATTTAGCATAGTTGTTTACTTGCTGAACTTTGTAGAGTCATATATTACTGTATTGAATCCCAAGATTCATCCGAATACAGAGTTTAACAAGGTTCTTGAGAGACTATTAAATAAATTATATTGCTTCAATTGATAAACTTTGCAGTCGTCCCGAACTCTTGTCAATATTGCCACTCAAACGCTTTTTAAATTCCCTTCTCGTCTTACAAGTATACCCTCTACGTCGGATCTAGCGCTTATGTAAGAGCTTGCTACTGTTTTCGGCGTGAGAATTAAGAAGTCAAGAAATCAGAATTCAAGTCATGTGCAGTTTATGCTAGTCACAGACAAATTACTAAATACGTACTAACTTAGGCTTGGTTATACGAAAATAGATAGCTTGGTTCTACTATGTAAGAATTATGATTTACGGTATTTCAGAAGAAATGCAAAGTTTATGCATGCCATACGTCTGTGTAATACATTAAATACCAAATCTAGAACAGCTGGAAAACTATTCTTCATAAACTTAACCAAATTCAGTTATTAGTAACTAGAATGTCCCACAACAAAATTTCGGAAAGGAGATGATTTTGAAAGTAATATTGACATGTTTTCTGAAAAAAGAAATATACCAATAAGTTAGAAATTGATTAAAGCACTCGGCAGTTTTTAAAATTGTGTCTTTTTCAGACATGTAGGTTTAGTGTGAGTTTTTGCTAGAAGTATTACCACGGCCGTGAATACGCCTAGCTGTTACTCTAGTTTATCT
Organism: Perizoma flavofasciatum; assembly: GCA_958496245.1. Lineage (NCBI taxonomy): Eukaryota > Metazoa > Arthropoda > Insecta > Lepidoptera > Geometridae > Perizoma > Perizoma flavofasciatum. The sequence continues at coordinate 337,628 of OY292425.1, read as the reverse complement.
ATATTGAATACGCCTAGCTGTTACTCTAGTTTATCTATATTGAATACTCCTAGCTGTTACGAAAAAAATACCGCGGAAAAGTGTTGACTTATTTACCACTATTTTTTAAAAATTGACAAATTTTGAGAAGTCTTGAAACAAAAGTTGTTGACTATTAAATGTGGAGTGAATCCCTTTCTGGATATCATACAACTTTCAGTATTCGTGTCAAGGGACAGTGTATCTTGCCTAGAGGGATGGTGTGACCACGACTTTAATGTCGTAAATCGTTGAATTAATGCAAATAGTTGTCGTTCCTATACAATACCTACCTTAATATTCCTATGGATTTAGCATGCAGCTTTTATTTGTTTGAGCAATAATGAGAGCCACATTCAGGATTCATGTCAGGATTCTTGGAAGGTCGAACAACTTGTGACACGATATTACGCTCATGTGAATTAGGTTCGTAGGTTTTCCTTCTTCCGAGGTTTCATATAATTCGGTATTTCCATGACAAACATTGAAATTACTTTGCTACATTACGTTTCGTAGCAGCTTACTGATCGGTAAAAATAACAAAATGTCTATTAAATTTTTCATGACCATTCATGAAAAAATATTTTTTTATTTAAATTATTTAATTTTGTACAAAGAATTAGCATTATTTTCAAAAAAACTAAACATATTATTTTGGCCATGAATGTGTGCAGTCTATGTCAAAGTTTACAAATTGCTAAATATCCGCTTTTCAACTGTTCGTAGAAGCCGTTATGTCAATTCCGTGGATTCGTCATCTCTCGATTGGTTCCTGGAAAATTCATGAATTGAGGTGATCATTCAAACATAATGACACAGTGAGGTGAGTCTGAGGTTACATAAAAGCGGGATTATTTAATCAGTTTTTATTAGAATTGACAACCCATAACATTTGTTCACCATTCACATTATTGTATAACTTCACGAGCTGCTGGCTGTTAGCCTAAGATCGATTTTGAGCTAGTCAAAGTCAATAAGGTCAAAAAGGGTTTTCATTGAAATCACACGGATCGAAACTTTAGCTAAAAGCTAGGAGAATTTAAAATTTAAAGTAATTTTACTCCGATTCCTCCCCCGCGCCCAAACGAATCAGGCAACAAACTTTGCTTGGTTTTTTCGATGATCTTTCATTTAGCTGTAGTGTGGTGCCGATACAACAAAATGAATTCATTTATTGAGTAAGACTAATTAGTCATCTTCTTATCTCCTGTTGCAAACGTTTACTGACCCTAATAATGAATTTAACTTGCTAAAACTTCAACCAAACCTTTCAAAACCAATGAAAACATAACTGATACAGTACGTAAACACCATTGTCTCACTGAAAGTATCCTGTGTGACTATGTGTCAGTTATTCAGTCACGAGCCGACATTAATTGCGCGCCGGTGACGCAGACATAGCCTGTCTTCTGCAGACGGCTTGAGAGCAGTCGCCCTGGGGCGGACTAGGGACAGGTAGGGGTGATGCCACTGAAAATGTCCACCTGCTAAGACCATGCAAAACTATGCCAGATAGTGTCGCTCTAGTTTGTGATTCTCGTCCATGCATAATGTTTGACTCCCAGAACTTTATTAATTAAACTTTATTTATTAGTTTATTATGTTCAAAACGTATATGATATTGAACGTAGTTTCTGTCTTGCGATTAAAGTAGGTTGAAGTATTGCGTTCCTGTCAAATTCTGCGACACTGTAATACTGCTTGCTGTCTTCTTAAACATAAAGACAAAAAGGTGATCTCATGATGATGATGGCAACGGAACGCAGACAGAGGAAACCCCAAGGAATACTACTAGACAATAGTATTTAAGCTCATTTTGATCAACTTGTAAGCTAAAAATAAATTTTACGAAAACTAATTTTCATCTTGAATTTTTTGCTTACTGTCATCCAGCCTAAACGATCGGGAGCACGCAAATGCAAGTCCTCAAAAAGGGCAGACAGTCACAACAAGCTCCACATATCGCTGCTGACTCGACAGACAGCCCTGTCGGAAGCAGGCATTAAAACTTATCCACCCGTGTGCGACTGCCCCTTTTGTCTTCTTTCATCAAATCTCACTTTGACGTTTCCATTTGTTTCTTTGTGGAGCTTCGTGCGATATTCGGAGAATATGATGTACATAGCACAAAACAGAATGCATTCTGGAATGTGCAGGGCCATGATGACTCCACACGATGCTGCCTTTTGTTGAACCACCAGTAGTGCTGGAAGTTTGAAACGATTTTGCAACGATTTAGAATCGGCGACTTGTATCATTCCGATTAGGTAGGCATCTATTACGTTAAATATTAAAATGTGAAGTTTAAAAAAAACTAAGAAACACACTTTTATCACGCATTCAAAATTATAAAAAATAATTCCACTATCCACCTCCTGCCTCCATCATCAAACCCTCGTTACTAAGCCTAATCTATTCGACTCGTCAAAACGAATAATATGAGCCCAAACGAGAGGTTTACTAGTAGCCACTAAAGAGTTCCACTTTCCTCCTGGCTCCATCTTCAGATCAGCTCCAAGATATCAAATTATAGTATTGTCATCCGAACTAAATATATATACAAAGTTTCATTTCGATACGACAATAAGAAGTGGGTTAAAATTGACTACCAAAATTTGATTAAACTGTTTACAAGTGAAGCTAATACATGATTTTTTATACACAACAGACACATTATGATTATGTGAGTCAAGTGTATCAGGAACTACGAGTACCATAGTACCATAACACCCAGACCCGGAACAAATATCTGCAGAACATACAAACATGTGTCCCGCAGCGGGAATCGAACCCGACTTTATCAATGGGTTATTTACTAGAAGACTTCTTAATCCCGCATAACAATAACAGTAGGTTTTTTCCACAGCAGGCATGTCTGCTGGCAACCCTGACGGTACACATTGAGATATACCGACCTACATTCGTCCGAGTGCCCCTATTGTCTCTGCCTCATACAATCCGATATTTCCCGCCTTCCTTCCTCGACGGTTCAAGAAAATAAGCAAATATTTCCTGATACTGTAAGTTGAGCCAATACTACATTCGCAACGATATTGACAAGCAAGCAATATTAGCAATAACTTAGATAAATTGGATCATGATTTGTTTTCCAATACCTTCGAGAGAATGGAAGCTTCTGCTCTTCGGTTTCTACAGTGATGATTAATAAAGCCAAGGAATCCTTTTACTAACTTCACCAATAAAGAGAGAGAGTGTTATTTGAAGACAGGCGTGATTCTCGGATATGCGATTGCCTATTCTACGGTTAAGTGGATTGCACAAACGTCTGTCTGTCTTACATAACGAATCAACAATATTTGGTTAATACCTAAGTACTGGAACATGCAACACAGAACCAAATAGTGGGTAAAGTGCACATTGCTTTTGATTGAAGACTTGTCTGCAAAGACAGATACATAAGTGCCTAAAAATTAACAAATTTTTAATTATGATAGCAGGTTGATACATATTCAAACATTATCAATAATATGTATAATACAACCCAGTCCAATACGTCAGAATTAATTTAAGTTGATTTATCTACTCAAAGTTGACGAACTTCAGTCTTCCTCAGTAAAAACACTAAATTTCAATTAGCACGCAATTATACATTTGATTTGAAAGAAAAAAAAAACACACAATTGTGGGAATCCAAATCTTCCGCATTAATTGGCGTTCTACATGATCCTTATCTGTAGATACGAGTAGCTCGTAATAACTGTACACTATTTCAAATTATACATGACTCATTTTTAGGGTTCCGTAGTCAACAAGGAAACCTTATAGTTTCGACATGTCCATCCGTCCGCGGCTTAGCTCAGAGACTCTTAGTACTAGAAAAGCTAAATTTTTAAACACTTAATTTTGGAATGGGTATAAGTTATTAATCACGACGACGAAGTGGTAAAATGTTTTTTTTTTGTTAAAGCTTTATAGTGCTAAGAGCCAAGTGTCCCCTCCACCTGCAAGCTAAACAGTTGTCATTGGATATGTGAAAAAATTCACGGCAGTATTATATGTCACGAAGTTAAAAGGAACATTTCGTACAAATTCCATTGAAAATTACAAATTAAGTTATTAGTTGTGTAAAACAAGTAGTAAATATAAGTTGAAAGGCAAATACAGAAACCTACAGCGCAGTGGCCCGACACGTACTTGGCCGGATTTTTTATTAAACCTCTTTTAGTCATATATTGTATTCTACGAACTTTTGGTCAGGCTTTCCAACACCCAACACAATAAATATTATTTTATTTGTTTTCTATGTAGGTCTTCATAATTTCGGTATAACTGGCTTATAATATTTACCTTAGAACGGCAGATAGAAGACGCTTCAGTCTTACTTTATAAGCCAAGTAAAGAACGAGTCATCAGTTACCACATAGCGATAACATTCTTGTAGCCCTTACAATGTTGGTTTATAATTACGAAGGTCCTCCGCCCCCACGTCATCGTCACTGTAAAGCGGCTTTTGATGGAAACGATCTTTATTGCATTGATTTTAAGCAGTTTCAAATGCGTTGTTTTCCGGCCGCCACCGGCGCGGGCGCTGCTCGCCGGGGTTAATGCGTCTTTCGCATGTTTAATCAAAATAAACCTTATTTACATGCTGACTGTGAAAAGTAAAGTCAACGAAATATATTATGCGAATTCTGAGTATAACATGCAAAGTTGTAACAAATCGATTATTTAGCTAATCCTCGTGTGAGTCACGAGTTAAAACATGTTAAAATTGACACGGTACATTGTTGAATTAGTTGTGCGTGATCACTAAAAAAATAGCGCTGTTTTTTCGCTGTTAAGTAATATTTTTTTTCAAAGTGTCATTTGAAGATTTTATGTAAAGAAACAAAGTGATCGGTTGGTATCGCGTGCGCATTCGTAGGCATCGCATGTCAAACTATTTAATACTAAATTCTGCCCACGGCTTCACCCGCGTGGTACCCGGATAAAAAGTAGCCTATGTGTTATTCTGGTGTATAAGCTATATTACTATAAAGTTTCATCAAAATCCATTCAGTAGTTTTTGCGTGAAAGAGGAACAAACATCCTCACAAACTTTCACGTTTATAATATTACTAGCTTCTGCCCACGGCTTCGCCCGCATGGTACCCGGATAAAAAGTAGCCTATGTGTTATTCTGATGTATTAGCTATATTACTGTAAAGTTTCATCAAAATCCGTTCAGTAGTTTTTGCGTGAAAGAGTAACAAACATCCTCATAAACTTTCACGTTTATAATATTAGTAGGATTTTTTGTGTTAATGTTTACATTACTTTAATCAATCAATCACTATCTACCCTACGTAGGGTAGTCCAATAAATTACAGCGTATGATACGAAAATTTAATTACTTACTCGTTCATAAATAAAGTAGAAAAGCGTTTTCAAAAGTTTTGTTTCTAAAAACTCTGAAAAATACCCTTCATCCGGTTTTAAGAGTATTTTGGGGGATTACACAGCAATGAGAACATTACTGGTTGGCGGCAGAAATAGCCATGGTGGTAGCACTTCCCCGGCTAGTTGATATTTTCATTGACTGGGTACTAAATGGCAAATAATAATAAAATTAAATTAAACGAAACACGTCAGTCTCTAGATATATATACTTGATATGTTAATGATTGTGTGTTGTGTGAATCCTTGACGCAGAAGTCCGACTCGCGCTTGGCCGTTTAACAGTTGAGCACGTAAGAAGAAACAAACAATAGTCCAGAGTTCCCAAAAAAAAAGCTCCTAAGAACCAAGTCCAACTAGTCCTGAGGAGGTACTAGCACGTTATCCTACCTGAGCACAATGCTGAAATAATGACCAGCCATGTTTATTAACATCACCGGTAACTATCAGCTGTTGCTTTTTATGGGGTTGGACAACTGAGGTGCTAGACAAATACCTCACGCTTCCTTTTCCTTTCACGCTAACGCAAATTTTTCAAGGTAAAACTTGGCAGCTGTCACGTGACATTTCCGCAGCTAATGTCATTTCCATACAAATTAATCTTTCCGCAGGCGTTAACGACAACAGAAAGTGGTATTTGTCTAGCCCCCCTGGTTTGTGGTTGCGATGGTGCTATATAGTGCATTTACTAATTATATGTACCCTATGTTCCGGAACCATAAATACTTTTTAATTGATTTTTAAAATTATTTTTTGGTTATTTGCCTTTTAAAGTGTTAAATTACTTTTAAGTGAAATTATCTGAATTTATAATTATAAATTAAACCTCGAAGGGATTCGAACCCGATACCTCCCGCTTGGTACGCGGCAGCTATACCAACTAAGTCACGAGATCGTTGCCAAACTAGTCGAAATTCTTGGGATGTTTCGGACTTTTTAGATATATCTATGGTTTTTGTTTAAACGCGCATATCTTGGATATTAAAAAAAAAATGCATTTGATACCCCAATTCTTGAGGAATGCTATTTAACATCACGGTACGACCCAAAGGAGCCAAGCATAAAGAAAAAAGTGAGAAATAACGCTAAACGAAATCGAAGCAATAGCGCGGTTATAAATTATTGTCCTGTTTTAATTCTATAGTTTCAATTCTACATTTTCATTCGTCTTATTTTTTAGGCGTAGACTTTGAAACGTGTCTACGCTGATGCTAAAAAGGTGTGAGACAGGTCAGGTCATGAAACCTTCATTGCCACAATATAATTATACTTAAAGTCATTATTTCCATTGTCATACGAGAAAATTGGACAGAAAAGTCGTTAACCCACCCCTTTCCCCACGACATCTCGATAAAAAGAATTGACTCAGTTAATAGGAGGAGCCTGATAATCTCTTTGTAGGTAGACATCATGTTACTATTATCTGTTCTGTGGTTCAGCGATAACGAGGAAAATCTTCTCGTTACGAAGTTGCTTCAATTTTATGTTTCGAATCAAACACACTAACCGATGGCACATGCCTTCGAACTATGGTTCTAGTGTTTCTTCACGATGTTTTCCTTCACCGTTTCTCCACATGTTTTTTTAGAATGGAAAATTCATTGGGTTCCTAGCTCACTAAATTTCGGAACGTTTGATTCATTCGATTGTATGAAAAACTTGAAATGAGACATACAAATAAAATCAAAGTTTTTTATATAACAACATATGGTGAAACTTCCTACTCCTACTCCTACTTACCATCTGTACAACTAGAACTACGAGTACCTACAAGTACCTACCTATTCATATTGTAAAAACGGGAATTTTCACGTGCACTATCGGTGAAGGCACCGACCGCGCCGTGCAGTGCGCGACGCGGAAGGAGAAAGTCGCAACCACTCACCCTGATGAAGACTCTCGGAATGAGTCGAAACTTAGTCGGTGCCTTCACCGATAGTAAAGGACGTGAAAATTCCTGTTTTTACAATATGAATAGTCAAAGTCAAAAGTCAAGTCAAAGTCAAAATTCATTTATTCAATAAAATCACAAGGACCACTTTGAAACGTCGGTTTTTATCTAGGTGCCTGTTCCTCCGCGACCAAGCCAGGAAAGAAAGGCAAGAAAACAAGGCTGGTTATTCTTTTTAATGATCCTTTTACAAAACAATAGGACAAAACAATAGTCAAGTTCACGATAGTTTTTGGAATAAAAGAGTAACTTCCTATTATGCATAAACCTATGTTTATTTTTATTTTGTAAATACAAAATATATATGGCTAAATTATGGATTAGTTCAACTACGTCGGCGTCGTCATCATAGTTTCATGTTAAGACCATATTAAAAAAAACATATGTATTGTTAAAAAAAATCGATAGCCATCATTATTATTTTTAATATAATTTATTTTGCTTTAATTGCTCAATGATTCTAATGCGGACTAAGTATAGGTACGAGTATTCTACTATCGAGATACAGTTGAGTGATTGCGGACATGCTTCTTACTCTTTGCTTCCGGCTTAAAAACTGCGGCCCGAATGTTGACGAGTAACTCTTTCAAACTTATTCAGATGAAATATTGAATGTTAATTGTATAAATAAGTTTATTGTTTACAGTTATAAGTATATTGATCTACGCTACAATTAGGTACATCAATAATAATTTATTGTCATCGGTGGAGGGTATTGTTATTGAATCAGGCTCGGTCGCTATTTGCAGAGTTCCATTACATCAACAGACGGCATTCAATGATACTTGTAACAACGATATAATTGTAATGTTCGTTGATTCTTTAAGGGAATATCCAGTTTATTTTGATAATATATTACTGCACCTAATTGTTTGGGTACTTAACTTACCGTCTTCTAATCTGAGCTGAGAGAGAAAACGCAAGATCAAAATCAAGATGTCATGAAAGGTGGCGTTGCTTCCAATAAAACCGAGTAAGGAGAGGTCTCCCTTCGTCGGATTAACTCAAAATCCAAACAAAATGAAAAATTGCTCATAAAATTGCCTTGAAGAAACCGATCTTTGTATATCAAATATTGATCTTCCTCTAATCCTCAATATTGACAAAGTCTTTATTTATCTCGAGCAAACATTTAAATCCTTAAAATGTCATAACTAACTCTGCCATTATGTATGTATACCGGTAACACGGATTCGTTATATAAAGAAGGCATCTTATATATACTACAGTTTAGTGCTTGTATGGCAACTACGGTAAACTTGGACATGACTACATAAAATGATAGGCGGCACTATTTTGGCAGACATGCCAAAATAGTGCCGCCTATCATTTTAATAGGCCTCAAAATAGGCCCCTTATACTTCAACAGTGAAGTATAAGGGGCCCAGCCGGTGTCGGCTTAGGACCTTGCCAAACTGGCTACTGGCCCCGATGCATCTCCGTGAATTCAACCAACGAGAAATATAAAACACACTTAAGTACCATGCGGTATAAAAAAAAATTGCAAAAAAATCGTATTACAAACGGTCTAGTCGTTTTTGAGAAAATATGAAAAATAAACATAGAAACGAAAGCCATCTTTCTTACCGGGTAATATATATACCGGGTCCTAGGGTCGGTCCCGGACAATTTATGTTACAGAAAGCTGTGAGTATTATGGTATAGTACTTCTAAAATAATTCAGTGGATCTTCCTTTTATTTAGAATACGTAACCAACAAATTCTCATCCTGAGCGCAGAAAATTTCACACGCGGCTTGGAACCGTCGGAAAGAGTACTTTCACACGGATCTTAATATGAGAGGAACTGATCGCCATCAGCCATTATTCTATTGAGAGCTGACGATTGGTAAATGACCGGCGCGGTCGTACACCCGTAGACGGACTGGGACGTGGCTACACGGCGACAAGATATTGTGTTTTTTTGTGGGCCTTTCATTGTATGGTTTTCAAAGTAGTTTCTCTAGACTCTTTAGTCTTTGATCAGATTATTCGCACTTCGCAAAATTATGGACTTGTTTTTTTCTTTACAAGTGGCAATCACAAGGAGCTCTATTAAGTACTTCTATATGGCCTTTGTATTTAGTCAATTTTCAAATAGCGATTTCTGAATGAAAGTTGTTGTTGGTTAGAGGAATATAAAGTCATTGCTGTTTTTTGTACAGCAAAGATCAATATATAATCTGCTTTCGAAGAAATTGTCGTGGCACGGTTCATGGGTGTAATGATGCGATTGGTACTTTGTATAGGTATTTGTTGGAGCGATCCGGGTTCATTTCGGTTAGATTGATCTGGGGCACTCGCCATCCGCTTATTTATTTATCCCTCCTTTCGCGTGAGAGGATGCTCAACCCTTTCTTTTCAATTGTTTCTCTGATTGGACATCAATTTAAATTGTTTGAAATGTTTCAACGATTTCTTTGTAGTAAACCATAGCATGTTTCCATTAATTATAATAATTGGGATATATAGGTTTTTTTTTTTTTTTTAATTAAAGGCTTTGTCGCCGAGCGACCATATCGCCTAATCGGAAGACAGACAAAAATATATTAATCTTAAAACACCACAAAAAATACTTAACTACGCACTAAACATATTGCAGCTAGTTTGTACAAACTATTGGCTTCATCCGACAAAGGAGACGACAATATGCTATTACACCAACCAACATCAAACATTCTGGTAAGCCCGAAAATATTTCGCCTTTCATTAGCATTCCGCACACATTCCATCAATACATGTTGAACATCTTATCTAGGTTGTTAAAATAACTTAAACAAATTATATAGTAGGGGTAGGTTATAAAATAACTAGGTAATTATTTGTTTTGCTTTATTGAATTTTGGAATAGTCACGCGTTTTGTAAACTTTAAATGGAGTGACCCAGGGAGGCACATACTTACCTTATTTGATTAGTATAGATAGTTAAAAATGGAAGCGTGTGAATGGTTCCTTGAGGGTTGATGATGTTGCATAAGCCTCATTGGTCAACGACCCCGCACGCGCCGCGCCGTTTGCGCCCGCGCATCTTGCATTTTATACATTTTGATGATATGCAACTTCTTAATTACCTATATTTCTTGGTAAGCCAGTAGCAGGCTTCCTCAAAAGTGCTTACTTACCTAATTGGCATGCTTGAATATCGCGGCTCATTAGGTCTCAGATTCCTGAACTGCATATTAATTTTGTAGGAAACTAAACTGATGTGTATTTTTTCCAGGTCAAAACGCGGTATGGTGTCGCCTGCGAGGTTTATAGAGCTGATCGCAACGCTAAATCTAATAGCATTAGCTAATGCAGGTATGTGAAACCAAAGATTAATAACAATTGAGGAGGCATAGTTCGATCATATATATTATAATACTATACCTACCTAGATAGGTACTAGTATTTCGGGGGCACCACTTACTGCTTTTATATGATACAGTTTTGTACGTTGATACTAAAATTATATCCTAGGTAAATCAAACCGTAGATACATACATATAGGTAAGTACAAAATAATTGTGTTGTTTTTCTGACGCTCATTTAATAATGAGACAATGAAGTAATTACTTTGTCAATAAATAGTTTGTTCAGTACTTGGTATGTAGGTACATATATAGATACATAAACAATTCGATATGTTTCTGACCAACGTTACCTTTTTTATTCATCATCATCTAGCCTTTCTGCACCCACTGTTGGGTATAGGCCTCCTCTTTATAAGGCCATTCTTTCCGATCCCTTGCGATCCTCATCCACTGATTCCCGACCACGCTGACGATGTCATTCGACCATCGGGCGGGTGGTCTGCCTCTCGGTCGCCGAGCCTCTCTTGCCTACCATTCGGTAATTGCCTTCGTCCGTCGGCCATTGTCCCTTCTAGCGAAGTGTCCCGCCCTAATACATTTCAGCTTTGCGATGCGCAGACCCACGCCCACATTTTTTATTATTATGATGAAATACTTATTGAGCTTTACCGTTTTAAGTTTGACTCCTGCAAACACTCAGCTGATTTCCTGCTGAGGTTTCCCCAATTTACCACCGTACTTATGAGATTCTTCAAAAAGGGCGTTTGACCAGCGTTTTAGATGCACACAGTGCCTCTTTAACATAGTGCTGAGTGGCGGCTGTTTTTTTTGTCAATCTATTTTTTTTTGTAATTTTTCATAGATGTACTCCTGTATTTTTTGTGACACAAAATATATTTTTTTATCTTTCTAAGGGTCGGCAACTCACGTGTGATGTCTCTGCTGTTGCAAGCGTCCATAGGTTACCGTAATCGCTTACCAACAAATGGACTGTATGCGTGTTTGCCATGTTGGGGTATTAAAAAAAACTCGATATTAGAAATTAAGACAAATACAATCACGAGAATAGTCACGAGAGTTTTATTTTTAGAAGAGGCTAAAAATAAATATCCATAAAGTATTTTATTTTGTTAATAAATGAAAAATACTCCATTCGTATTTGCTCGCTAAACGAACGAAGGTGTCTAAAGTTGGAAAATTTTAATTCTTATGAATTAGTTCTGAGCATTGTCTTTGGTTCAGCATTTAACTCGTCTATTGTTTATTTATATGTAGTTATTGGTCTGTGAGTGAGTGATGACGCTGAAGGCTAAAACTATGAAGTGACGTCATGTAGTCTTATAGGTACCTAGTCTCATCTGTAGGTGTATATTTTACGTGACGAACTCTGTATATGAATTCACCTCTATAAAGAAAGTATACATAATATAAAAACCTAGTCACCAAGATGATGCCTATGAGGGACCCAACTCTAAAACGGTTTATCAAACATATTTTTAGACACCTACATTCTAATTTATAAGTATGTATTCATTCTCTTTTTTTATTATTTAGTCAGTACCAATCTCAAAACATTAACAAGAAAAACAAGAATGCCAAAATAGGTACGTTTATATCAAATAACGTTTTAAAAGAGTTTGTGAAACACGGTATAGTTTTAAATGTACTCATAGTCTTCCTACTGTAAGCTATTGACCACTTCTTTAGAGCTAACATTTATTGAAAGACTGGTGAAAATCGATGGACGCATTTTATAACGAACCCTAAAATCATTTCAAGCAAATAAAGCAAAAACAAAACCAAAATTATAGTCATCCAAAAACATTTTGTTAAATGATAATACATTTACAAAAAATAATAATATTTTTGTTTGATTTCCACTTAATACAAACGATATCCCATATATAAAATATGTTTTCCTCCATATTATAATTAAGTATATGTATGCAAATAAGGCCATCTGAGAGGCGATGATCTGATCTGATGAGGCTCTTCCGAAGCAGCTCACGTGCCTGAGGATAAGGTGATGGGTCTTCCCGCCGGCAGTTCTAACAAGGCTAAGTAATTCAACGCATTTGCATATCTACTGTCGTCATACCACAAAATATCATCATTATATTTGTATGTTTACCAAGTCTCTTCATATATCAATGCACTTTACATACTTCAATACCTTGATCTTGCACCAGCATAAATGCTTCTTTGCGCGAAATAATGTGTGCCCTAAATATCCGTAGCTACAAACTTATCCACGCTACAGAACAAGCGGTTACTATGTAGAGTTCTTAAAAGCTTTATCTAACAATGAAACTGTGTCCTACTTTAGCCACACTCAGTTCCTTCGAATATTCCAAGCACTCAATAATAGTTATGATGACAAACTTATCGCTAAACGTAAGGAAAGGCAGCTAAAGTCACGTATCTCAGAATCCAAAGGTTATGTGTGTGCGTAATAATAAGTTATTAAGTTAGCTCATTTTAACTTGGAACTTCAAACTCTAGCATTAAGGGGCTGAACCCGAAAATTTACTTAACTAAAAATGTTTTTTGCCAAAATCGATTTCGTTTGCAGCAGTAGGAACAACAAATGATGTATCTATTTCAACATATTACCAAGGATCTTATTATTTTCAAAAATATTACAAAGTCACCTCTATCGCAAAAAAAACTCGATATTGATACAAGTTGAAAGATTTATTCATTCAATCTTGTTATTTTATATATTTACGAATATACCTATTTACGAATAGTAATCTGTTGTGACAGAATAAGTTTACATTTTGTAATTTTATCTCTGTTTTTGTCAGTGCGTTGTCGTTCAAAGTCAAAGTCAAAGTCAATAGGTTTTTATTCATTGAAATCACAAGGATCATATAGAAACGTCAACTTAAAAACTATACGTGAATCTAAAATGTTAAAGTGAATTTACGGCGGTTCCTCGCGCGCGACCAAGCATAGAAGAATCAGGCAACAAACTCTGCTTGGTTATTTTTTTGATGATCCTTCATTCAGCTTTAGTGTGGTGCCAATCGAACGTAAATGAACGAGATTCATTTATAGAAAAAAGTACTAGTCAGAGACTTAAATAAAGTCTAAAAAGTATCAACCTAAGTTCTTATGACAACACACTATACGCTTTATAATAGTAATGCTTAACCTATTCTTAAAAAATATGATACCACAGATATATAATTCCACAATTAAGCTAACGAATGAGCGGAGTTCTTACCACCAAGGTATACGGCTACATTTAGATGTGCTAATTAGACACATGTTTCAAGCCAAACAATAATCTTCATGGATCATTTTCTATCTGTGATCATACGAAGCTACAGCCGACTGTATGTGGGTATAATTACGCGTGTGAACTTGCATGGATAACATTCCGAGAGATAGCAAGATGAAAGGCCATCAGAGCCTGCGCGAGCGCGCTGTGGTATGCCACTGCCAAACTAAATAATTAGGTATAGTTGTTTTCTTTTTTAGAAATAACATAATTGTTATAGTACGAAATAGGGTGATTTTACCCATAAAAGTAAAAAGTTTTCCTGAAAAATAAATCGAAATTCAATAGTCGTAAAAAATCGAATAAATCACATCGTACAAAGTACACCCCCGGCCGCTTCAAAATCATATATAATCCTCTCCATCCAAAGGTTGTCTGGAAGAGGTCGCTTTTAAGCGATAAGACCGCCCATTGTACCTTTATCATATGTGTTACTGTTTATTTCGTTTGTATCTTAAGGTGTACAATAAAGTATTTTCATTCATTCATTCATTCATTCATCGTCATCACCTTCGCCACATGATTTTTACTGCCATTTTCTTTAATGAAAATAACTGAATTTCGAAATGTTGTTACCATGTGTAGAATATCCGCCTTTCGGCATTATATACATATTCTGGGGAAAAACTGTAGACTTTTTTTTTAAATAGAAGCCTAATATTTGTACCTATAATAATAATAATAATAATAATGCTGGACATTTTTCACACAGCATCATTTAGCCCCAAACTAAGCAGAGCTTGTATTATGAGAATTACATGACTGATATACTACTTATATACTTTTTTTGTAAATACATACATATTATACATAGAACCTATTTTACAATATCTACTCACCATGTTATTGTCCTTAGAATTTGCATAGTAATTATGTTAACTGGCAACCCGAACCGGCGCCGGCGTAGTGCCGCGCGTGCGTGACCAAGGCTACCCATTTCAATGAAGTAGAGTGTAACTACTTAGTGTGCCGGTTGGTAATGTTCATATTGGCATACTGTTCAACATCTGTCGGGCAATCTGAAAGATGTGTCCATCGTTAGATCGATTAAGGTTGCAGGGAGTTGGGTCGCCCTAGATCTTTTGTCATGACACTCCTAAGGCTAGGATCATATAAAAAACGTGCCAGGATTAAATCTTACTAATAATTATAAATGCGAAAGTTTAGATTTTTCTTTATTCTTTATTGTACTCAAATACATGATATAAGACATAATGAGAGGACATGTACAAAGTGGAAGCAAAATAGAGATCAACAAACACTAACTTCGTAGGCATAGTATAATTTTAAACTTAACTCTGAATACATACACTAAATAAATACATATTATAGTATATTAAATACATAAATGTTCGATATTTGTTTGATAATCTTCGTAACTGTTAAACCAATTTGGGTTGAATTTTGAACATTTCGTGACCTAGAAGCAGCTTAACACATAGGCTACTTTTGATCCGGGTACCACGCAGATGGAGCTGGGGGGCATAGGTTAGTTTATAATAGATGTTTGTAGTTAATGATGGCAGTAACGTACCTCGTGTCGTCCGCGTGAGTCACGCGCGGAATGCCGTCGGGCCAGCCCTGCCTGAGTCCGCGCGGTCTAGCATTGCAGGCAGACCTTACGAACATTCGACAACGTGGAACAACTCCATGTTTTAGGCGCAGAGCGTATTCCTTGCCGAATTTAATAAACTTCTGTTACCACAATTATGTGACAACGAGTGAATTTTACAAAATTTAAAAATCACCGATGTATCTTATATCGTTCAGCACCCCCTCCGTAGTGTCTTGTGGCGATAAAACCTATATAAGAACCATCCTTGAAGTGATACAAAACTAAAAATTGCATTTCAATCGGTTAAGCCTTCTGGGCTCGCAACCTCTAACGTAGTATGCTATAAAGAAAATAAATAATCAGGACATTTTCACACAGCATCATCTAGCCCCAAAGTAAGCAGAGCTTGTGTGAAATACATATACTAATTATAAACATTTTTTTTTGTAAATACATACATATTATACATAGAAAGCACCCAGGCCCGAGACAAATAATGCAGATCATACAAACATTTGTCCCGCAGCAGGAATCGAACCCGCAACCTTCTGCGTCTCAGGCCAACCTTCTACCATTGCGCCACAGAGGTTGTCGAAAGAGGTTGTTTGGCTATATACCAAATTTAAAGTTTGGACGTGCCTGGATTACCCCCCCTACTTGGTATCCTCAAGGATCTACTCGCTGAGTATGTATCTGTAGATGTACATCATCAGTCGTGAGCGTGTTTGTTTTTTTAAATAATTTTCGGAGATAAACGGTAACATACAAACAAACAGGTTCGCAAACAACCTGTGATCGCAAACACATACACGGGTTACCTAACTCGCGAGTAAAAATAATTAAAACACTTTTGTACGTTTTGTTATAGAAGACTAAAGAATACTTTCCAGCAGTTCATTAGAAATTGAAACTATTCTCAGAGTGCTTGTACATATGCAACAGTCAAATTAGTCTTGTTTCTTCCCATACTAGGATTCGTCAAATTAGTCTTGTTTCTTCCCATACTAGGATTCGTCAAATTAGTCTTGTTTCTTCCCATACTAGCATTCGTCAAATTAGTCTTGTTTCTTCCCATACTAGGATTCGTCAAATTAGTCTTGTTTCTTCCCATACTAGCATTCGTCAAATTAGTCTTGTTTCTTCCCATACTAGGATTCTTCAAATTAGTCTTGTTTCTTCCCATACTAGCATTCGTCAAATTAGTCTTGTTTCGTCCCATACTAGGATTCGTCAAATTAGTCTTGTTTCTTCCCATACTAGGATTCGTCAAATTAGTCTTGTTTCTTCCCATACCATGGTATCACAACACACACGTTCCATCCGGAACAAATGCAGAAAAACATGCAAAACATGACCCGGAACAAATATCTGCAAATATGCAGAACATGCAAAAATTGGTCCAGCAGCAGGAATTAAACCCGCTATCGCGTCCCAGCTGGATATTCGGCCAACGCGCCACCAAGGTTGTTTTTATAGCTGTCGAAGGAAGCAACATAATAATGCTTTAACACGAAAGGCCGCTATTCATAATCTTTCACATCTCAGTTGCCTATTTACAATACTCGCATCACTAAATTTTCCGACTACATCATTTGAAAAAGTTTACAACGATAGCAGGGTTTCTTTCACAAACGCTTGGCTCGTTTTTCCTTACAAAGAACCAATGCTCCCAAAGAAAACAAAGACATTATAACTGCGGTATTTGAGCGAAATTGTGATAGAAATTTTTGTCAAAGAATATTTCGAAAAACAGACAAATTTGTGGTAATTGTCGTAGTTATGGATGGCATCACAGAAAGCCTGTTGAATCGGGACATGAATGAATAATGATGATATTATTGAATTTAAATCAATGAATGTATATTCTAAATAAGGAATTGTACTAACACATGACATTATGTAACTTACTAACAAATTATGGATCAAGTTATCTGAGTAAATAAATAAATAATAATAATTATTATGTATTCCCCATTGGATTTTTCTCCACCTGTTTTTCTTTACTTTACTTTTTTTACACAACTTTAAAGTGGCAAACAAGCCTACGGTTCACCTGTTGCCCGAGCGGTGTCCGTAACCTATGACCGTTTGCAACAGCAGGTGTTACTAGCGTGTTGCCGACCCGGAGACAATGTTGATAAGTCTCATGTGCCTGTAATTACACCGGAACCCATTCTAACCGGAACACAGCAATGCGAACAATACTGCTTGCCGGCAGAAATCCCCTCTCACGACCGTCGAGCGTTCTCGCGGACGGTGCTCACGAGGAAGGACCTCGAAACGGTCAACGAAATATCAGCAGGAGAATAATAAAGTACGTGGTATATTCGTCATAATATTCTAAAATGATACCAAAACACGACAACTTCAATTCAATGAGAAATAGGTATGATGGTGGTCTTCTCCGGACGAGCTCTTTCAAAAGAAGTTCTATTACTTCAAAAGTCTTTGCAAGTATCTGAAGTTGAATAGACTTTTATTGAATGTTGTAATTCAACATAGAGATCTAAATCCATGTCAAGTAAATGGGCTCTCTACTCGTATATAAACGTGCAAGCACCCAATAAATTCTCCTACATTATACTCGTACGTGCTTTACACTCAAGTATTATGAGGCGATTTACGTTAACGATCCGCTGTATGGAAGTGATTGAGAGACTCGTATCTAAGGATTTTATTATTTCCACGAGGAAATAGATATAAAACGATAAACTGAAAGATTATGAACATGACCACAGTTTACATGTCGGTTGTCGGGAGAAAGTCGTCCGTAAGGGGAGTTACAAGTAAGACATTTTGAATCGAATTGTTTCTTGAGTTCCTAATTAGGTATGTACTAACATACTATTTATCGTCATCATCGAAGTAAGAGGTGGGGGTTCGACAAAACCACGGTACCCGTAGTTCCTGATACCCACGACACAGGGAAACCTAGTATGGGTTCAGGACTCAGTTGGGAGTTTATTTATTTTCATCAACTATAATGCATTCTGCTGTCTGTTTTTTCCGAAAGAAAACATTTTCTCAATCTATAGTGTAGGTTAGTTTCGTATGTTTCAAGGCAATCCGTGTATCATCTTGGTCTGCTAGGTATCGCAGCTAAAACAAAAACGAATTGCCTTTCAGCAGCAAAAATTGCAAACATCAACTTTGTAAAGGGCGTGCCTATCGATCGCGCCCGTGACACGCCGTGCTATCCCTAGCCTCCCGCGGGACACCACTATCCACTGTAACCAATACATTGACGCGACTGTGCTGGTATTTTGATGGCTGGTTTAAAAAAGACAGCGATGTATGCAAGGCTAGTGATATAGTCGGACGGAAAGTAGGTTAGTGCAATCGAACTTTACAATGATTGTGGGAATTTGGATTTAGTTTATATTTGACTGTATCAGATTTATGCTGATATTGACAATAGTTACGTGTGAAAGAACTAGATCAAGATTATCATTGCTTATTAGACAGAACAATTCAGAAACGCACTCTCTAATCCATAAAACTTGCCGTCCGATGGTAATTGTTGCCTATGTAATGGTACCTATTATGTATTGGCGTACCTACATACAGAATTCTTTCTGGAAGGAAAATTAATGTGACGAAAAGAAAATTAAGAAAAATCATAAATTTTGTAAAGATCTGGAAAAACGGCATCAACGTTGTAAAAATTAGGGTAGAGACCCACAAAAACTCACAAAGGGGTGGTAGGGTATGAAATGAAAAATGAGGAAGTTTTTGTGCACAATTGAATACAAACGAGTACAAAGTGAGACAGTTTTTCTTTTCAATTTTTTTATTAGTCTGCATTAATGATGTGTCAGTTGAATGTCATTTTTCTGTAAATAACTTTCAGTCGTTTAAAAACAAAACAGGAATAACCATCTTCCTTTTGTTTATGTGGTTCTTTTGTTGCGTGCTGTGTACAGTGATCTGTGTTGTGTGCTGTGTTTTGTGTGCATTGTGCTGTGTGTTGTGTACTATGTGCTGTGTACTGTATGGTGGGCCGCATACGTTCTTTGTCAACTTCCTGTTATACATTCAAACAAAATGTCTTTCCTATAAATTATAAAATAAAATAGTGTGATAAGGTACTTACTGAATATTGCAAACTATTGTCCACATGATTGAGTGTTCATTTAAATCTTGAGTCAATCTCATTTACTTAGGTTCCAATCTAAATGAATAGACTTCCAGCACCAATTGTTCACGAGGAAAGCATTGCAGTGCAATGTTGTGTCACGTGTTTGGTCATTCAACACTTCAATCATAAAGTTCAAGCATATTATTATTCGTTTGCTTCTCTCATAATTATTACTGATGCTGGTTGCCGCTTATATTTTTTTGAATACTAGTTGTACCCGCGACTTCGTTCGCGATTTACATTCTTGCAGACTAATTATTCGCATCTGACCTCAGTTTGAAAAATGTTTCGGCTAGTCGTGATTCCATGAGATGATGATGTTTTTTTTGAGTTTGACGGGAAATAGCAACCCCTCAGGAATAAAACTTTTATGACACCACCTCGTGATCTTCTTTATGAAACAACAAAATAATCACCAAATCCGGTTGACAATTGGCGAAGATTTCAGTGTGTGGTATAACAAACACACACGATAAAAAAAATCAATCATTCGAATTGAGAACCTATGAATTACAACTAAGTACACATTTTAACTTTCATCCCCTCTCCCAAGGGAACCATGCTGAATTTCGGGATAAAAAGTATCCTATATCTTACCCCGTAGTATGAACTCAAATCATGCCAAGTTTCATTTGAATTCATTTAGTAGTTTCGGCGTTATGCGCGTTCCAGATACTGAAAGACAGACAGACAGAAAAAAATGAAAAAAAATACATTTTTGGCTTCGGTATATAACATTTTCTAAATATCTTCAATGTACAGAATTTGACCTGTTACATTCTTGTTATAGTATATAGATTTTGGCGTTTCATTAAGCACCCTATCCCTTTAGATAAAATTTCCAAATGTCAAACCACCGTAGGCCGCTGGTCTGCTTTCTGTCTAGATTAATTAATATGATTTAATAAATGTACTTTAAATAATGATCATTAGAATAAACATTAACATACTTTATACTGACCTACACTTCATCCACGACAGTCTTTCTACCATAATTTTATATTTACAATCATATAGGAATCTAAGAGTATGAGACAGAGGAGTCAAAAAGTATGTATTGAAACTCAAATAAAATAAATATGAATTTTCAATGAACGAATGAATGAACGAATCAAAACACTTCTTTATTCTTTAGTGTACACACAGATAATACAGACAAAAAAATTACATATAGGACATGTACAAAGGCGAGCTATGTAAAAAAATAAACAAAAACTCAATATATTTATTTATTTATAACTAAAAGTACAAATGACTAAACCTACTTACCTAATTGTGTTATTCTAAATGCTTGATACTTTGCCTACCTTGACTTTATTTTATTGTACCTACTAGTTTTTTTTTGTTTACACGAAACTTCGGCCTGCCTACCTATCTGTTGCTCCCTTAGACAGGGTTCATGTGAGATACCTACCTATAAACACCATCTATGTACCTACCATGTGAAAGCAATAAATGTATTGAGTATTGAGTATTGAGTACAATGAGAGGTCTTACCGCTTACAAGCGATCTCTGAGTGTACGATTAGTATTATTCTATCTGTGGCTATACAAAATAGCAATAGCACCGGTACCGGGCATCGCATCGCATTACGAATAGGTAAACAAGTAAGGTTGTCATCGATAGTGATCTACGGGGAGTGAATCACGTCTTATTTTCATTCCTTTGGCGAAGATGGGTTAATCAAAGGAGTGGAGTGGTACAAGCTATAAGCGTAGGGCAGGTAGGTTCTTTACTGGTAATCGGATTAAATTAATGAATTTAATCAATCCTCACAGGGGTGGCTGAATGGTCGCGACTGAATTTTAAAAACTGATTATCTAAGAAAAAAATAACGGAGTTCTTTGTATATAGCTATTATAATAGATTTCCTTACATCAACCGTGTGAATAGAGGCCTCTTAAAACCGTTAATTGCTGGCTTTATAAGGAGATGGCCTACTCGCATGTTACCGACTGTCGGTCAGTTTGTCTCTTGTACCACACTGTCCTAGTCACGTTTTACCTTTTTGCTCGTGTTTGCTACCCGAGCACACATACATCATAATGGACACACAGACAAAAGCACAGACTTTGATCCGATGCTTACATTCCAGCGATGAGTAACGTTTGAGCTATTCATTAGCTATTGAGGTGGAGATGCACTGCGCCCGGCGTTTCCAAAATACAGTGAGGGGAAAAGGAATGGATGTTTTTAAAGAAAATTGGAAAGGTTTTTTTTGTGTGCTTAGTGAGAGTTTCACTTTTGTCGAGAAGACAATACACATTCGTTGAACTTAGAATCCGATCCCACTGGAATAAAATAAGGGTAGCATCCTTATTTTCTAGACAGCGAAATAGGTATTATTATCGTACTATTTCGCTTTACAGAATTCCACTTTGGAATTCTGCAAAGCAAAGCGACCCTATGGAAATTTTGTCAGTAGCTGAGCTCACATATGACTTGAGGGTTCATTAACAGAACACCCTACCTCTATGCCATATACTTCACATAACGCCCCTACATGCCACCAGTAACGAAATAAGAAGCGCCACATGCTCTAGCTTTTAATTAAAGGCGAGTGTACCCTCTCGACCCGGTTAATAGATGACTCTACAGAGAATCTGGTGGAGAATCTGATTCTAATTTAGTTGAGGAAATATACTTGAAGTGCCACAGATCCCTTCGTAGTTACTAGGATTGAGATACTTGTTATAGATCTTGACTGGAAAATGCTAGAGGAGGCCTTTGCCAAGAAGTACACTGAACTGAAAGATATTACATAAAATACACTTAATTGAGAATCAGTCCAAAATTGCAAGGCTATTTTAATGTTATTAGCTGTACAAAGGGCCTTTTGTCGTTGGCTTCTGCCCTAGTGTTAAAGTGCCTCACAAATGACCAGATACTATGAAAAGATTAATAATAATAATAGAGCTCGGCAGTTAACATTTAATAATGCTTGATAATGTCATTTTTCACTCAGCATCATCTAGCCTCAAACTAAGCAGAGATTGTATTATGGGAATTAAATGACTGATATTGTTTGATATTATACTACTTATATACTTTTTTTTTGTGAATACATTCATATTATATATAGAAAACACCCAGATCCGAGACAAACATTTGCTTATCATATGTTTGTATGTCCTGTCAGTTATAGTTTACCTATAGTAGTCGGCAAGCCTTGGCCGTGGTATCAGTTCGCTGATTAAATGATATACGATGCTTAATACCCTGGTTAAGTTGATGATCCAAGCAAGCTGTAACTAATGTGCATCGCATTGTTTTATCGTTGGTCTGTTTGTATTTTACGAAGCACGAAAATTTAACTAAGCTCTCAAAGAACAAATCAAACAAACAAATATGTTCACCCCTCTATTCCACATTATGAACATCCTCAGATACATATATACCCATTGCGTAGATCTATGAGGATACCAAGTAGCGGGTGGTCAGAAGCACGTCCAAACAATTATATTTGACACATGGCATGGAGTTAGTTTGTATTCCACGTAACAGGTTACAAGCCCAGCTCTAAAATAATTGAAGTTATCATGCTTCATGGCACCAACACATCTACTCGTATATACTCTCTCGAATATTTTATTCCGTTGGTTTTTCAATTGAAACCATTCATTATAATAAATCATTCAACCGGAATGATTTTTTTACGTTTGCCAAAGAAAACTCGCAAAAACGTTAAGAAAATACCTATAGGAAAACTTTACCCCACTTCTGAAACTCCTTATCAAAGTAGGTACTTGCAGGTTTCCGGGTTGAACGCCTTGAGATCAGGAGCGGATCCTGCCGCCCTAGATAGAGGTCGCCGCCCGCCCTCGGGCGCGAAGGGCGAGGTCGCGACCCGAGCCACAAGACTGTGACTAGCGCTTTTGAGCACTAATCAAATAGATTGCTTATGCAGGAAGTACACAAAAACTAATCAATTAAAAAAATACAATTATGTTTTGTAGTTGTGAATCGAGTCGGAATCAAAGAACCCGTTTATTCCAACGTACAAGTAATGTACAACAAGGTAATGCCACTCAACAGAAATAATCAAAGTTATTATTAAAACTGAAAACGGCACGAGGCCCGAAAAACTAATGTTATCAATTTGCGTCAAAACAAATAAAGATTCTTACGCAGCTGCTGGTGATTATGGTCCGTGTTTACACAGTCTCAGGCTCAGCCGTCATTCCATGTTACCTTGCTATGGTCCACATACAAGCAAATACACTTATACTCAGCTGTTGTTCATAAGTTACGAGAAAATCACTAGCTATCAAAAAATACTAGCGACCCGTCCCGCCTTCGCACGGGTCATCCAAATATCCGAATTAATTTTACCAGCTAAATTAAAAAAATATATATACAAATAAAATCCTGAAAATAATTACGAAAACTACAAAAAAAGGCAAATCGGCTAAATAAAAGCACCAGGTAAATACTTTATTCGAGTACGAATTTACAGGTTTTTCAAGTTTCTGAGAAAAAAATACGCACGATTCACTGGTAGGTAGAGCTTATGTAGTGGGTTCATTCTAATTATAATAACATGTTCTAATCTGAACTTATAAAGTCAACATAATTTAAAGATTGTGATTTACTAAATTATGAAATCTATGAGTTGTGCCCACGTTTAAGTAGAAAGATACCGTCGGTCGGTGCGTTGCTTGCGCAGGCGATAACGCCAGGCGCTTTGCTGAAGGAAAAAAGCAGCTTATAAACCAAAACAAAGGATGGACATGGCGAAATTGTCGGTCAATGGATGGAGCCCCAATAATGGTCACATTTAAGGGTTCTTTGAAGAATACTTATTGGAAAGCTCGCTTGTTTTTAGGTGAAATTTCTGAAACATGAAAGAGAAAAACTGTTGGTAGGTACAATCATTATTCCAATGAAAGAGCTCCGGCAACACAAAATAAAAGTGCGTAGAGCATTCTGCGAGATTCTGAACATAAATCAAAGGAAGGGTAATGGCAGGGGATGTAAGGCTTCACCCCACTGGGCCCTCGGGATAAATGGAAGTCGGAATACATGACAAGGATTTTTATTTGGGTCTGTACATAAAATAAGAGATTATTTGTTAATCAAAACATTTTTAGGTAGGTAACTACAGACTTCAGTAAACTAAACTATATCATACCTCTACTACGCATTTGTGTAATAAATCCTCCAATGCTGAAACAAACTGAAATTTATAATTTTATTATATCGATAGGTATGTACGTTACATTTAGGTACGCGATGAAAGAGGTTATATTGCAGGAACATAGCGTGAAAAGAGTGCTAATCCATTACAGAAAGGAAATAGCAACAAAGTTTTGAGCTTTTCTTATAAAGATTAAACACTGATACAACACTGACTTTTCATGTGAGATACCTATAAACTATCTATGTACCTATGTACCTACCATGTGAAAGCAATAAATGTATTGAGTATTTTCCTTATTTCTGATAAAATATTCAAAATTGTGTCAAATCTAACTCTTTCTTATAGAGAAAGAAACACATATACAAATACATATAAATTTATGTGTTTGAAACACAGTTGATCTAGTTGAAAATTGCAGGCTCACCATGTTTAGCATTCGCAGGCAGTGATTAAAAATAACTTCAAATTTTCTTACTATACTTTTTTTATTATTTATTTATTTAGTAACATATTAAAATTGCCAAAACAGTGCAGCACCAAAGCAACAAAGAAATATAAAAAGAGATACAAAATACACTTACTAAACTAAACAACTTTATATATTCATATGCGTCCTATCCAAAAATGTTTAAACCGCATTCCTTAATTTTGGCAAGGATGTATAAAATATATCAACATCCTCATCTGCACATAAACTATTATTAGTTGAAGGGCCGATTTTTAAAATGGTCTGATTTTTTTTATTGTTCTAAGATTATAATTAATGTTGTAGATTTGTAAACTCAGGTATTTTCTCACCCGTGAAACAATGAAAAGACTATACCTAGTATAGATCTTCAAGAAAAATGGTAGAGTGATTGATTATCCTATTTAATTACTTTACTAGATACCTAATTAATTAAAAAAAAAACTTCGATCCCTTTGTAAGCCTGTTCCCTATCAGAATCGATGATCTTGAAAATTTAATTAGCCTTCTTGTAGTTCAATAATTCATAAATTTTTTAGCCCTATTTAATTGAATTCTCTTGTTTCAGGTCCTCTGGGTCCGCTGCCGATGCAGAATGTCACCAGCGCAGATATGGGGCTAAAAGAAGGTTGGTGTTATTTATTGTGTACATATTTTTTTTGAAGTAGGTAAATACCTACTATACCCAGGTACTAAGCCATCGTATTAAGTATCCTATAACTGTGGCAACACAGACGAAACGTTGAGAAAAATTTTAAAAAGCATTATCTGAACTACCTATTAATAAAGGTAAGTTCCTTTTAAGGAACCAAATGTTGGAGGTCTTGGGAACAGAGGACAGTGGAACTATTATTGTTTAACACAGCTTAAGCAGTTGTTGCTTGTTTGTAATTTCAGGGAGCTGTGCCCTCGGCGACGTGGTGTACATGCCCGGCGATGAGTTCCCGGGTTCGGGTCCGTGCGAGCGCTGCCAGTGCTCGCAGGGCGGAGTTCGCTGCGCCCAGCAGCAGTGCGAGCCGCGGCCCGGCTGCAAGGCGCTGCATCGCCCCGACCACTGCTGCCCCACCTACCAATGCGGTGAGATCATCAACCCTACCATCATTCAGTATAGCTAAGTGCTGCTGGACCTGCTGCCCTTGTTTGTATCTATATCCACCTACGCGAACACCAGTAACTTGCAAAGTGTCGTAGCCCTGTCAGGCTGGAGACGCGAATATGGCGTAAAGTTGAAGTTGGAAATACATTCAAAGATATAATCTTAATCTATAATCATCCTAGGCTTCAAGAAACATTTTATCATAATATTCATTCACTTTATATCAATTTAACGTAGTATTTTATAAGTAGGAAAATCTATATGAATAATAAGGCGGAAGAGTTTGTTTGTTTGAACTGGAGCTACCAGTCGGATTTAAAAAAATCTTTAAGATCACGCTAAACCTCATGAGCCGAGCAAAAGAAGTTAAAGCGCGGTCAATACGACGCGGTAGGTCCGGGCCGAGGGCAACCGTGGCACAGCTAGTATTGGTATAAAATATCGGTTTTTGAAAAAAAAATATGGGGTTCGGTGTGTTATCTAATGAATCTCTGCTTGCAATTTCAGAATGCGAGCAAGAAGGCCGAGTATACGGCAACGGCGAGAAGCTAGTCGACCCTCAGGACCCGTGCCGCGTGTGCTACTGCCAGGGAGGCGAGGTGGTGTGCCGGCGCATCGCGTGCTTCTTGCGCGATGACTGCACGCCTCGGCTGGTCCCGGGCCGCTGTTGCCCAGAGTACGACAACTGCCCGCTTAGAGGTCGGTACACTCAGCACTTTAGAGCTTCATGTTATGTGACTGACATTATACATCTGTAGCGTGCATGTACGCACACATGAAACGTTCATGTACGACCATACATAGCTACCTACTTTTTAAATAAGTAATGCTAATTTTACACAGACGAACTCCAATATCTAACATTTTAAGATCGGTCATTTCAGAGAAGCATTGTCAAACTTTCTGAAAATTGCCTCCCTGTCTGTACAGATAATGTAATAAGTTTTTTGTCTCCTTTCAGGTGTCACAGCTCTTCCGGGTATGACGTCTTCACTCCCAACCGTCCCCGCTTCTAGCCTAGAGATTGGCGCCATACCTACCGTGTCCAAAGGAATCGTCAAACAGGAAATAACCATCAAGGAAATAACGCCTGTGTCTGAGATCCCGATCATCACTGACGTGAAGATCAAGGAGATTCTGCCATCACCAAGTATCGAAGTAGCCGAATATTCACCATCGAAATCCCCTCTGATCCCCCGAGAGGCAACCTCCGAAAAGAGCACTAACACTGAGGAAGCTCCGAAACCAGAGCAAGAGATGCCTTCAGTAGTCGAAGTTCACTCTTCTCCTGAAATAGTTTCCACAGAAGAAAGCAAAACTTCATCCGATAACAAAGGTGCACCCTCTAAAATAAGTTTATCTACTCAAGACTCTATCAACAGTGAGATCTACCCATCTCCGATCGTGCCTTTCATTGCTACTATGGGATCTCCATCTGTTACTCCTGATACGCGGCCTGTAGCTAGCACAACTAAATCGCCTATGCTGGAAGAAGAAGACCCATCATTATTTGATCATAATCCAGCATTCCCACCATTACCTGATGACCTGTCCGTACTGAGCAACCATGGAGACGAGATTGTCCCAGAACCTTCAGCAGACTCTGACCACATGCCAGTGGAGCATGTTCCAGTACCCGAAGTTATTGTAGAAAGTATTACAAAAGAACCTTTGACTTTTACTACTGCCAAGTACCTTCCTGATACATCCGTATCCAACGGTGAGAGATTATCGGAAGCTCCAACTGAATTCAGTACCATTCCAGTGAGTACAGTTGGCCCCGTTCTGCGAGAAATTCCGACGATTAAGCTCAGATCCGCTATCCCTACTGAAATATTCAGTTCCTCTTCTGAAGAAAATGTAATTGTGACTGAAGATAATCAAGATGCTGCTACACAGACACCAACAGCTTCTACAGCAGCGACCGCCATGTTCATTACGACGACAGAAGCTCCAGTGAAAACTGAAGAAACCACCATGCCCAGAAAAGTTTCTGAATCTGAAGAAGTCACCCAGGCTGCAGTAATTACCAAGCCTAAAGAAATCGTAAAGTCTATTGAAATCACCAAATTTGAAGAAACCACTAAGTCGGCAGAAATCGTGACAGAAGAACTCGTAAATTCTTTTGAAAGAGTAAGTTTCTTGACCACAAATGCTGAGCCTGAGTCAGAAAACCAATCTACGACGCAAAAAATTGTTGTGCCTACCACAACAGAAGCAAGCTCAAGCACACCTCATGATCAAACCACTAGCTCAATTGCAAAATCAAATGTTGCTGCAGAAGTTACATCACAAACTGAGTTGAGTTCTTTACCCATCGAGACTAGTGACCAGAATCCTCAAGATTCCTCAGCATCTGAAAATGTATCTAAAGACACTCTCGTCATTTCAACAAATGACCAGTTTTCTGAACTAAGCACCACCACTGACAAACCAATTGCCAGCTCAGAAGTTATAACAGTAGCTAAAACGGACAGCAGAGCTATTGAAAATGTAGAAACAACTGAATTTATATTGACCTCTTTTGGTTCGTCAGAAAGCTCAACTGATGCCGTTGAGCTAATAAAAATCGCCGGAGACTCTGATAAGAACGCTGCAATCATCGATCGAGCTGATGGAAACAAAAATGCTCTGACGGATTTAATCAAACTCGTTAGCGATGTGGCATCAATGAGTGACAACAACACAACTAGCATTCCTGATTCCGAAGAACTGATACCGGTAAATAATGGTTACAAGAGCAAAAATAGCAAATTCAACCAAAACTCCATCACTGAAGTTCCGTTTAAGATCAAGAGTGTCTCGGCGAACAAACAAAAGGTGGTCGAAATCGAAGACGATGAATCAGCAGGTTTCACCGACTCGCCGCTTCTGAACGACAAGGTTGAACCAACCACACGACGGCCGATCATTGACAATGTATCCGACGACATGCCGGAGATCAAGACCGATAAAAAAGATATCGAGATAATCACTCAGTCCTACGTTCCAACATTCAATAGGCGACCTACAAAGGTGGTTTTGAAGGAAGATAAGTCAGAACTTCCAGAGGAGCTCCCTCAAGATGACGCTCCGGCTTTCGTTTCTTCAGAAACTCAGACCGAGGAGGGCGTGACGTCACGCGATTCCATCGAGTCTGTGACTGGCAGCTCAGTGGAGCTCAACAGCAGCTCGGCGGAGCTCACCTCGCCGGCTCCCTTCCTCACCAGGGAGGCCACCAACGCCACGCTCAGCGAGGAGCAGTGAGACCCCCGTCGCCACTCGATAAAACCTCAGCTATCAGCATTTTATAGGAAATATGTTTCGTTCTCGAAACTGTTAGATAACGTAGAGACTATTAGTTGTAGCTTTGTCGAATATTCTTCGACGATTTCGAGAACCGCTTTCTGATTTATTGAATAGTCGACAGCTGACCGGTTGAAAAAAATTGTTAGCCGGACAAGTTATTAATAACTAGCCTAGGGACGAGAGACGCGACACGCGTCGCTCGCTATGTGTCAAATTATGCGAAATTAGTATGTAACCATTCGTGTTAGAATAGTTATTTATTTATTTAGTGAGAGAATCGCGATGAGTGATCGATAGAGGTAAGCAACCAAGCTAGTCACGGTGCGTCGGCGTCCGGAGCGCGATGGCGCCCCGGGCCCGCGCCGCGTTGCCATCCCGCTCTATTATACTAGCTGTATCACAGGTACGAACATGACAACATACATTAAACAATCCTAGCTTTAGTTCAGTCCTGCGTCCGCCCGAGAATTAAAATCACGTCGCTGATCCGACGCGCAGCTAAATTCGTACAAAATGATTATAATATATTTAACCGATTTTTGTGAACTTTGTATTAGATATAGATAGTATTGAATGTGATCGCACTTACGTTTATTTATGCACTTAGTATTGCGATGGTTGAGTTGGAGAAGGCTCAAGCGTAGATTAAGTTTCTATTTATTGTGTACGTGAAATTGAGTTGTTCGGTTCAGTCGGTTCAGTTGACTGCATGCGGCTTGTTGCCCCGGAAGACGGCCCTTTTCCGCGGCAATAAGCGCATTGCTCTATTATTTAATTCTAATGTTTTTTTTACAAATAAAAGAAACCTAGACTGATAGAAGTGTTTTATTCATTATATTTCCTATCCCACACCAACCACACTTCCAACAGAGATTCAAAGTTATTTTCAGATGCTGCATATTATTAGATATAGGTACACTTTATAATTTTACCCAACTTTGGACACACATCAGATGCAACTTCATACCTCACGCAAGATTTGATGATAATGACTGGATAGCTTAAAGATCCATACTCAACGTTTGCTATAATCTACACAACATCATTAGCCAATGAATGCAAATTTGAACCCGCATATGTTTCCATAAATGGAGGATAAGAAGGCTGAGTGAGCTATGGAGTGACCATTTGAGCCGATGCCCCAGTTAGTGCGTAAAGCCATACCTACACAAAAATATACTTACCTATTTAGAATCGCTTATTAGATGCCCCTGAACCAAAATTAACCAACGAGTTCATTTGCTTGGGACTTTCATTAGTACCACTGCATCTCATAATTAAAATGATTCGTAGCGGGTAATCACCCTGGTTCTCACCGAAACGTAACAGCACAGATTAAAAAAATTCGCTCCTACCGTAACAGTAGCAAGCAGCTTTCAAGTATTAGAAGCGACTTCTGAAACTATGTATTTTCAAGAGCTGGTTTTTTGAATGTGAGAATAGCAGGCCATTCTCCGTTTTTGATTTTTGACCAGCCCAACAAACTGAACCGCACAGAAACATGTTTATAGTAATATATACCTAGTTTCTCTTGAAATCGAAAACTAAGAAGTAGCTACTGAACCAAAGCGGCGGCTAGAGTAGCCCACTCATAGACTTTAGCAAATTCTGTACCGACCATAGAAATTCTCTTCCATAAATCTTAATCACCGTTGTGCAGCTAGCAAAATGTTCGACCGACCAAGCCCTCAGCATACTCCTTTGCTAATACTTTTCTTGGCTAGGCTTCGAATAGGCTTAAAGCAATTAACAGGCTTTCAAGGGGTTGCCCAACGCGACCGTGGCACGGCGTTGGACCATCTGTAGATCCGTGTTGCGCCATCGACCTCCGACCTCCGACGTTCATCATATGAGTACCTAAGTATTATGATTATAGTTTCGAAGACATGCAGATCTCACATGCATCGCTCATCAAATGAAGATCAAAAAGATGAATAGTATTTGTGGCGTCGACATGGGAAATATAATCTGTGGAGCGATACCCTTAAGACGAACGGGAATACATAGAAATATGTATGAGAGTATACGACTTATTATCATTATGACGAAAGAGGTCCACGTTCTCTTTGGATATCTATTTACTCCGAATGAATAGGATAATTTAATATATGGAATAAATAGGAGTGGCAAAGTAACTAAATTACTAGCTGCTTAGGTAACTGATATTAGATACACGTGCCCTTTCGCGAAAGCGTCGTGAGTTGCATTAGTTTAAAAGTAAACCAATTTTTGTGGGTTTTAATATTTTAGGTAGATATACCAACTCGTGTTAGGCTAGACAGCACCAAAACTACTGCGCATTACTTTCTAATATTGGTTGCAAGACCGGTCATGTCGCTAGAACTAAAGACGGACGATGGAGCGAGCGAATCCTGCACTGGTACCCACGAGACACGATACGGACGAGAGGCAGACCAAGAAGAAGATGGTGTGACGATATCGTAGAGGTAGCGCAGAACACCTGGACTCGAATAGCACAAGACCGACTACAATGGAACCGTATGGAGGAGGCCTACGCTCAATTTTGGGTGCCAAAGTAAAAATATAAATTTGAACAAGAAAGAATGTATGTAGATTAGATCATTATTTGGAAATAAAGGCTTTATTATTATTATTATTATGGTTGTAAGAAAGAATCACTGCCTGTTAAGTACCTACATATCTATGAAAATACGACGAAACGCTGCGAGAAAAGGTAAGTACCTAGTGCCCTGCTTTTGTCGGTCGTCTTGGTGGGGGCACAATCGTGCCCCCAGATATCTTGACAATTTGTAGCTGGTTGTGAACCATCACTTACCTCTTGTAGTTGTTCACTTCTAGACATAGGCGTTCTCAAAGAGTGCCACGACGAAAGATGTTAAGCAACATCTTTCCACTGACTTACAACCTGAGATTGTTGTCGGAAATCTATGTTAGATACCAACAAAGATCTTTGAGGATATTAAGTAAGAGGTACTCAAAAGTACGCATATGTGGCACATGCCCACGTTTTACAAGTAGTTATCATTCCTTGTGATAGGTTGCAAGCCCATCGCCGCTTATTGGAATATTAACTGATGGCACATGCTTTCGATTTTTTGATTCTATGCCTCTAAGGCATGCCGGTTTCCTCTGATGTTTTCCTATACCGTCTTGAGCACGCGCACTTAAAATTTTTCGAGTAGAAAATCCATTTGTGGAACCCACGACGAAAGTCAGGATCGGAAAGTCAGGGTACCCTCCACTAGGCCAACACGGCTCTTATGCCGACAACCATACGATAAAGTTACATCCATGAGTGATACCTATACATACTCATAAATGATGAAATCCTATCTCTTTGTGCAGACTCGGTTTAACTTTTACGAAAAGCCACTTACTTCTTACACTGACGAAACAATCTTTATTATGCTATGTTTATGATTATCGCAGATCTCAGATTTACCTGAAATGTTGAAACAGTTTGCTATTATTTCTTTGTACTTTCGTTCCAAAAAGTAACGAGGCATTGTACTTTTAAGTAGATATTGAAAGAATGAATGAAAATACTTTATTTTTAAACAACTCATATAATAAACAAAATTAGAAATAACATACCTATTAAAAGGAACAACGCGCGGTTTCATCGCCTCTCCATCCAGACAACCTCTGGATGGAGAGGATTCTATGTGATTGGTGTACTTTATAATTTCTGAATTTTGTAGGTACCCTATCTATTATAAAATTTGGGTTCCAAATTATCAATTGCCTTACGAGTTGGTATTTATAATTGTGGATGCCGACAATGAGGACTGATTGCAGGAAGCCTGCAACACCACAAGATCACTAAATTTTTTAAGCCTCTTATTTCATATAAATTTACAATTAAATCATCATCTTCTTGTCCTTGCCCCACATTACGTAGGGTCGGCACAATACGTTTTCTTCCACTCTTTTCTATCAGCCGTCATCTCAGGACTAACTCCTTTCTTAACCATGACTTCCTTCACACAATCCATCGATCTTTTCCTTGGCCTCTGCTTTAATTACATACTTAATAAAATATTTTAAATAACATCGACACTGTCATCGGTTTGTCTTCTTTTGGCAAAGGCCTCCTCCTACCTCTTCCACTCGTATCCATCTCTCGCTATCCTTAGCCATGATTTCCTACAATATCCTTAATGATAAGTACTTATTAATTTTGAACTCCGTAGATACTGAGCTTTATACATCGTAACTAGCATTATTGTCATTGCAGTGCCTTTTCATAGTGCGATGTTGCTATACACCATCCATCTTATTCATAATCACTCACTAACTTTAGCAGGTCGCAAAATCTAGCTCTGTCCTTTTCTAACACCAAAGAAGGATAGGAGCAGACAACTTATAGCACGCTGCTGGAGTTTGTGAGTGATTATGAATCAGAGGTTATATTTAAAATCGTCTACATAGAAATTAGCAGCCCGGTAATAAGAACTGACAGCGGATAGGTAATTAGTCTCCTAGTTCCGCGTAACCCTAGCACTGTACTACCTTTCTATTCATTCTAGATCTTTTTTTTGTTTTTATTTGCTTGAATTTAAATAATACGCACGATGATGCCGTAATCCGGATGTGTGACGATAACATTATCGATACTAAGTGGCTTTTTGCAAAGTGATTCCGGAGCGTGAATTTAATCCTCTTCGAATTGTGAAGCTATGGAACTAGCGTGTGCGAACCGCAACCACTCTCTAACAAACCAATTCACAGCATCATCTAGCCCCAAACCCCAAACTAAGCAGAGCTTATATTATGGGAACTAAATGACTGATATACTACTTATATACTGTCTTTTTATAAACACATACATATTTTACATAGAAAAGAACCAGAGACAAATATTTGCAAATTATACGAACATTTGTCCTGCGGTGAGAATCGAAGCCGCAACCTTCTGCGTCTCAGGCGGGCCTTCGCCCACTGCACCACAGAGGTCGTCGAACCAGCTGCCTGTTTAGTTTCTTTAAAATAAACCCCGACTAGCTTTTCAACCGACTTTTAAAAAGGTGGAGGTTCTCAAATCGTCTGTGTTTTTTATTATTAACTTCCCGTTATTTGAATTTGGTTTTAACTTATTAGTTGTGGTATCTATGAACTTCAGTATGAGGAGGGAGGAGACGGAGTGTGGGAGAACTTTACACATTTAAACTTAACTTTTGCACCAATAACAATATAAATAGGTAAATAGCCAGCATATACATACACCGTCATGAACCTCACAAGGACTCCCTGTGTCGTGGGTATCAGGAACTACCAGTAACGTGATACTAGAGGTACAAAACCCAGACAAGGTCAAAATATCAAATCAGAACATGCAAACATTTGTCCCGCAGCGGAAATCGAAACAGCACCTCTCGCGTCGCAGCTCACCCGGAAATCAGTATTATTTTCATTTATAATCGTACTCCAAGACTGATAAATATAAACAAATTACGGATAATATATTTTTTTGAACCAGTGGATCGGAATCTTTGAATGGACAGCACTAGTTCCACAATCCTTCCTGCTCAGTGAACCTTCCTATAGCTATACTAGCTTCTGCCCATGGCTTCGCCCGCGTGGTACCCGGATAAAAAGTAGCCTATGTGCTATTCTGATGTATAAGCTATATTACTGTAAAGTTTCATCAAAATCTGTTCAGTATTTTTTGCGTGAAAGAGTTACAAACTTCCACCCTCACAAACTTTCACGTTTATGATATTAGTAGGTTTTTTTTTTAATTTGCTTTTAGTGGCATCACTGCGGCCGTCACAGGCCTATTGTGATCGCCACTTTCTTACTTTCCCCTCAGGGGGCGTTCAAAGTTCACCGCCCAGGCCTGCAGCTGTTAGAAACTGCAGGATCTTTTTGGGTGTGATGAGTTTTAGTTCATCTGGGCTAAGAATGTGTTTTCCCAGATGAAGGCTACGCTCATGTATCAGTGGTCCACACTCTCCTAACAGATGAAGGGGCGATTCGTCCGCCTCATTGCAGAATCTGCAGGTTTGTGTGTCACACAGCCTTAATTTGAACATGTGTTTGTTAAGACGACAGTGTCCAGTTATTAGTAGGATACTCTCTGACAGAGAGTTCGCTGGTTTAATGGCTTCACGAGATCGTCAGGACAGTTGCGCAGGCTCCTCGCAGTGAAAGTTGACGCGCGGAGGGGCGGCTATATCAGCAGGGTCGCGCCGCGCGGCCCACACTCCAGCACTAACTAACAGGTGAGACCAAATACTGCACATCTCAAATACGTCGCACCACGCAACCTAAGAAAACAACTGATTCAAGTTGACTAGTATTTTACTCAGAAATCTTAATTTAAATAGTTAGGTTTTTTACTAAGTGATACTGCCATCTACCAGCGTGTCTTATTCCTTGCCAGCGCATCCCTATAGTGACGTCATAAGCTAGTGTATAAGTGGAAGTGTTTGTAAAAATAATTTAGTTAGGGATACGGATAGCCTTTAAAAATATAAAAAAGGTGTGTATAGTTAGCTTCTACCTGAAAGCTCTGTGAGATCTGGTTTAGCATGTACGAAGTTTATAATTAACGCCCCTTAA
Organism: Perizoma flavofasciatum; assembly: GCA_958496245.1. Lineage (NCBI taxonomy): Eukaryota > Metazoa > Arthropoda > Insecta > Lepidoptera > Geometridae > Perizoma > Perizoma flavofasciatum. Next base: position 301,454 of record OY292425.1, on the reverse strand, counting down.
CACCCGCATCCCTAGGTACTGTGTGACGTCAGAAGTGTAAAGTGTAAGTGTTTGCAACTGATTAGAACACTTTCGAGTGGCATCGCATATTTTATGTAATGTCCGCAGGAATCAAGGCATCTACATCAGATTTGTAATCGGTTATATGAAAAGAAGTACTTCGATTTAATCTTAGCTTTAATCCACAAAGTATTTTTTTTTTTAATTTTTGTTTTTTATTATCAAATAAAAGTAAGTCTACTTTCTCTAAGAAAAGTAGATAGAAGGATGATTAATAGTATTCTTTCAAATAGTATCCATCTACCGTCAGTAAATATAACTGTGCCAAATGTAATGTTTGCACGTGCCTCTGGTTACCCCCTTCTCGGCATCTTCAAAGATTTACGCACTAAGGATATAGGATGATGTATTTGAGGATATCAGTATTTTTCACCTTCGGTAATTCGAAGCAAAATGGTAAAAAATGCGAGCTGAAACGAGAAAACAATGATTTTATGTGCTTTTATATTTGTTTCCCTCAGACTTTGAGTCAATTCAACATGCGGTCTTACGTATTCTGCCTGTTGTTGTGTGTGGCGGCGGTGTGCGCTGCGCCCCAGCGCGAGGGAGCCGCCTACACCAAGGAGGCCATAAAACAGGCGCAGAACACGCACCTCATCCCACACGATGCTGTCATCCAAAAGGTGAGCCATCCATTAGAGATCTTAGAGAACGCAAATGTTCTACAGAAAAACTGGAATCGGTATCCCGGACACCAAGTCCAGCATTCTCTTAGCAGATTAAGGAATCTCTACAGTGCAAAATAAATGTTCCAAGAAGGCCTGGAACTCGGGATCGGCAACTTCAAGTCCTGCTCTGTCTTAGGTTTAAGGAAATGTCTTCACGTAGAGTGCACAAAGCATTAAGATAAGTATCTCTATAGTGCAGTAACGGCTATTTTTAATCTATACTCTCCATCATTGACGGTACTTTCAACGTATTTTGCAAACTATGTAAATCGTAATCGTAATCGTAATCGTAACGTTTTGTTCCTTTTTAAGTAAAAGTATGTGATGTCTACCTGACTCTTCGGTACTTCATAGAGATGTTCATCCTTAGACGCGACATCAAAAACCCGTAGATATATGCATTTCACGTAACGGGTTGTTTGTTTGTCTGTTAAAATTTTTCTCCAAAACGGATTTTCCTATTTAAATGCAGTTTTATTCAATCGATTTGTATGACTTTAAGCATGGTTCTTAGATAGGTTTAATCGTCTCAAATCACTATGATAAGTAGTAGATGGTTTGTCTGTTATTTTTTTTCTCCAAAACGGATTTTCCTATTTAAATGCAGTTTTATTCAATCGATTTGTATGACTTTAAGCATGGTTCTTAGATAGGTTTAATCGTCTCAAATCACTATGATAAGTAGTAGATGGTTTGTCTGTTATTTTTTTTCTCCAAAACGGATTTTCCTATTTAAATGCAGTTTTATTCAATCGATTTGTATGACTTTAAGCATGGTTCTTAGATAGGTTTAATCGTCACAAATCACTATGGGCGCTGCAATACATGGAAAACACGTCTGAGGTTTAAAATTCATTGAGGTTTTAAAAATTGTGCAAATCATTCACAAAAACCATATATTTATTTAGAAATATGTAAAAAAAGGACAATGACATTTTTTTAAACTTACAAAAGACAATACATAATCCTATAAAGTTTTAACTAATTCATAATTCCCATATGTTAAGAACAGGAAAAACATATAAATAATGTGTTTTATTTGTTTTGTCCGTAGGTCCAAGAAGGCATTGAGCTGGCGGCCTACGAGTCCATCCCCGGAAACCAGAGGATCAACCTGTACGAGATCCTCGGAGACCAGGTGCCTTCCGAAGTCATCAACAACCTCCAGGGTCAGATCGACCAGGTCGGCCGCCAGTAGGAATACTAGCAATACTAGCAACTAGGAACTAGTTTTAAATACCTGTTACAATGGAACAGTGACATAAGTAACAGCTTACTGTTAAGTAACGGTGTTATATACTACTTCTACCGGAACTGTCTTTATCACCGTTATGTTTTAAAGATTCTTATTTATTGGTGACGCAAGTCGAGACCGTGAATGTGATATTGTGTAACATCTTTTTATACCTATGTACATAAGTAACTAATGTAATAAATTTGGTCGTGATGTCCACAAGCTGGTTTTGTTTTACGTAACCTGTAGGGCGACACGACAATGATAGAAGCGAATGTGAATCGTGATCTGGTTGCATAAGGTCGGATATTGTGTGGTAACAAACGTGCAGTGAATGACATAATAGTTAATCCATTGAATATGCATCGGCTTTCTTTGGGATATCACGGTTCAATGAATACCATGAAATAAATCACAAGTGGTACCACATCTCTACCAATATTATGTACCTACTAACTTACATTTTTTACAAAAACTTGACACTTTTTATTACATATTGTGAATGATCAAATTCATAATATTGTGAAAAAGATACTTTTAGATATCGTAATATCGGTGAAGGCACCGATTAAGTTTCGACTCATTCCGAGAGTCTTCATCAGGGTGAGTGAAACTTAGTCGGTGCTTCACCAATAGGACTGATTGTACTCATCAACCATGATACTCGTTGTTCCTGATAACCACGATACAGGGTATCCTAGTGTGGGGTTAGAACAATGTATGTATCTGTTAAGTATACTTGTTGAAACCACTCTGACCTAGTGGGAATTAGTGTATATAAATAGCAATAGTCCGTTCATCATGGCATTCTTTCAGGGAGGCCTATCTAGAAACTTCTACAAGACGATGAGGAAAACACTTTCCGTTTCTTCACTCTGCATGATGAGGAAAGCACTGCTTTTAATTCGATTAAAACGTATAATATGTTCATTGCAGGTGCTTCCTAACGCTCAAATTATACATCACTAGCTTCTACCCACGGTTTCGCTCGCTTGGTACCCGGATAAAAAGTAGCCTATGTATTATTCTGATGTATAAGCTATATTACTGTAAAGTTTCATCAAAATCCGTGCAGTAGTTTTTGCGTGAAAGAGTAACAAACATCCATCCCCACAAACTTTCGCGTTTATAATAAATAATAAATAAATAAATAATAAATAATGCTGGACATTTTCACACAGCATCATCTAGCCCCAAAGTAAGCAGAGCTTGTGTTATGGGAACTACATGACTGATATACTACTTATATACTTTTTTTTTTTGTAAATACATACATATTATACATAGAAAACACCCAGCCACGAAACAAATGAATGCAGATTATACAAACATTTGTCCCGTAGCGGGAATCGAACCCGCAACCTTCTGCGTCTCAGGCGGACCTTCGCCCACTGCGCCACAGAGGTTGTCATATATAAGTAGTAGGATTAAGTTACTTGTTTTGGGCACTCCTTATACATTGTCAATACAACCATTAATAAATAAGCCAGGTAATCTTAACTGATTACCTGTTCGTGCCAAAATATAAATTAATAAAAAACTCCTAATATCATCTCGCAATTCCATTGACTTGCATAATAAATACAGTAAAAACAGCCGGTTATTTCCTTTAATGTCAAGTTTAAGCTACACCATAGTCAAACTAGTTCCTCCTGAGTATATGTTAGTTTATTTGCTAAGCTCTGGTATATATATAATCAAAAGGTCGACACACTCGACATAACGACGCACGATTCTGTAAATAGTTATTGAGAAGGTATAACTTATGTCTCCGTGATAGGTAAAAAGCTTTCAAAAGTAACTAAGCTCTAAAGGTTTTTTTATTTATTTTTATTTGCTTTTAGTGGCTTTGGTAGCTCTAAAGGTTAATCTTTAAAATTATTTTATTTATAACAAAATTTTTAGGTTTTATTCCAAAAACTATCGTGAACTTGACTATTCATATTGTAAAAACGGGAATTTTCACGTACTGCACTATCGGTGAAGTCACCGACTAAGTTTCGACTCATTCCGAGAGTCTTCATCAGGGTGAGTGGTTGCGACTTTCTCCTTCCGCTTTCTCCTTCGACGTTAGTGCACGGCGCGACGCGGAAGGAGAAAGTCGCAACCACTCACCCTGATGAAGACTCTCGGAATGAGTCGAAACTGAGTCGGTGACTTCACCGATAGTGCAGTACGTGAAAATTCCCGTTTTTACAATATGAAATTTTTAGGTATTTGATATCTATCGTTGGAGCATCGGAGAAATACATAGGTTATTCTATGCATTAAAAAAGTTTAGATTGTTGGTTGTTTAAGTCACCATTTTGAAATAGGTAATTGATTTATGGAAGATTAATGAAAAGACTGTGAAGCATCAATCGGGTAGATTAGGTACCTTTTCCCTAACCGAGCCTACTACGTGCCTACACTTCACATTCCAAGTACCTAACATCATAATTATATTATGATAATATGATGGTAATTATGTCTTATCTGTAATATATACCTATACATATAAAATCGCTCGTTCTGACTGACTGATTTATCAACGCACAGTCAAAACTATCTGGTAACCAGATTGTAAATAATTGATAACTTATAAATCGGCTCCGAACCACTTCGAAACACTGACGTGCTTCCAATGAAAAGCACATCAGTACTTTTAAAATTATGAGTCGAAAACCATCAAATCCGTTCACACAAAACTCATAATACGGTCTCTGCTATTATACTGACAATTCCTCATCATTGCGAAAGCCTGCGAAGTGTGGGAGGAATATATAACAAGTAGAAATCGACAAATCACTTGGTAATTTACTGCCCTCACATTCACATGCTCATCATCAAGCATGCCAGGCATTGCCACCCACAACATCCAGCGAGCACGCCTCCTTCACTCCCGCTGTCGAGGGTATCACTGCATCTCAATACCAACATCATCGGGTACATAATATACAAGAATCGAACCTACGACTAGCCTGAATGCCTGAGGGCTAAAGTGTATTTATTTATAATATTAGCATTGAAGATATCATTAGATGTTATTTGTTTATTGATGAGACTGTACTGATACACAATGCACAACAGGTGAATGTAAGCCCATGTTGGTGTTGCAGATTTCGGTAATAGAATGCCTTGGATTCCTGGTAGGAACATTTAAACTGATACATTGAAAACGTGGCCACTCAGAGAACGAAAGTCATTGACATAGCTTAGCAAGATGAAGTGGCAGTAGGCAGGTCATATAAGCTGAACCGACAACCGTTGAGGTAAACGAGTTCTTAATCTTGATTGGAGACCGCGTCTTGGCAAACGTAGTGTGGGGCGCCCCCCGGCTAGGTGGACTTAAGAAAGGCGACGGGCAGAAAGTGGGTAAGAAGAGCCGAACACCAGGCTCAGTGGCGCGTAGACATAGAGGCTTTTAAGTTTGTCCAGCAGTGGACTGATGCGGCCTGGTGATGATAATGATAAACCTACGGCCATGCATGTTACATCCGTCAGACTTTACGAAGATTCAGAAAAGCCTTACACATGCAGTGGCGCTATCTAGTAGAGGTTCTGTATACTTATTACGAGAACTTAGTAAATCTTGAACCACAACTTTTGAACGGTATGAATCTTTACTCACAGATGGCACTAGATACTATTGTATTTAGGAAAAATCCTATACTATCATAAACGCGAAAGTTTGTGAGGATGGATGTGTTTTACTCTTTCACGCAAAAACTACTGAACGGATTTTGATGAAACTTTACAGTAATATAGCTCATACATCATAATAACACATAGGCTACTTTTTATCCGGGTACCACGGGCTACTAAAATCCTTACTAATGTCATAAAAATATTCGAATTCTAAATTACAGAGAAATTTACATTTTATGGCAAAAAAATCATCGTAGTCATAAATGGACTGCTCAATCAGCCACTTTCTAAGTTTAAACTTAGAGGATTGCGTCGACGGCGCGGTGTGATTGATGCCGGGAGACGATTGTACATGAAATGTCATGCTTTATTTTTTCACCCTTAGAGGTGGCATTGTTTTGCCCTTCTTGTTGCTCAGGAGGCTAAAAATCTCGTATGAATGGCTTGTTTTAGTCCCGAGTTAAACACTCTTTTCACTTCTTTTGCGAGAAAATATAACTATGTATTACTGTAAAAATTTTCGAGATTCGCGGAGAAACCAAATCATTTAAAATGTCTTCTTTTTGACAAACACATTGACGCGTACATCCAACAGTCGCTAAGGAACGCTATAACAAGATGTTCTTGCAGTTCCATTTATAATAAATAAAAATAATAATAATGTTTTTTCTTTAATAATAATGATGTCTTCAAATATACAATTTGTCATCTTGTTGTTTACCCTGAAACAGTGACTACTAGAATAGTAAAATTGTAACATACATAATGGTAAATAAATATATTTGTATTTGTTGTATTGTATTTATATTTTTTCCAAAGAATTATTTCAAAAATGGAATCGAAAAGCCTAAGCTTTGTATTTGATTTGATCACATTAATTTTGTAGTCTGTTCATAATAACAACCATAATTATAAAACAATAGTCCCTATGGTTTAAATATTACACTTTAGTCCTTCTACGCTTGTCCCAAAATGAATGAATGAATGAATGAATGAATGAATAAATGAATAAATGAATGAATGAATGAAAATATTTTATTGTACACATTAAGATACAAACGAAATAAACAGTAACACATATGATAAAGAGCTGAAATGACACACTTTTAGAGCACGGAAAGTAAAAAATAATTTTCATGTAGGTAGGTACACACTTGAAAAATGATATCGTTGTACTTGCTTTATTTTAATTATTACTCTATTAAAAGCTAAGATTGAAAGTATCTACTTGAGAACATAGAGCTTTAAGTAATTGCGACGTTTTTATAGATAAGTAAGAAGCCGCGCACGTAGGCGCATCCGCTCTACATGGGATGCAGTTGCAGGGTTTCATTTCCTCCAATTATTCAATAGTAGCCGACCGCTCGTGTAGAGGTGGCCGGATCCTATGATCTCAATGATTTTAGTGATATTGAAAAAAACTGTTTTGATTTTTAAGGCTAGAGAACGAGAGAGGCTTGAGAATTTATAGTGTATCGTTAATTATACATATTGCTTATACTTATTTTGAGACGCAAGGCACGCAAGGTTTCGATTCCCGCTGTGGAAAACATGCAAATGTTTTGCAGAATTTTGTTTCGGGTCTAGGGTTGTGGTACCCGTCGCTTCTGATACCCACTACACAGGGGTGCCTAGTGATGTGACTGTTAGGTGTTTATTTATTTAATTTCCCAGTGTATTTATTTATATACGCATGATCCGGTCCGGAATGTATTAGATTGCTTTTGTTATTTTATTAATTGTTTCAGCTTCCAGCTCTTATTTGTAAGGATCCCTCATAAATCGGCAATCGGTAATGCCCGCTAGGCCGGCTGCACACGGTGCGGGTGAAACGCGCCGCGCCGCAGTCAGTTCCTGCGAAATCCGCATCTACCTTACTAAGTAGTATGTACTACAATTTAGAGCACATTAATGAACTCTTGTATGGTTTCCTTGCAATCATAATTTTCTTTAAATTACATAAGTATCTTATCAATTGGGCGATATCTACTAATTTACTTGACCACTAACTTTACTCAAAGATTAGGTAAGTGATTGAAATATTGTTTTTAATAGTATAGTAACACTATTAAAAACAATATTTCGTCTCATCAATATTACGTATGTTGCTATGAAGAAGAACACTTATATCGGACTAAATAAATACATATTATTATAAGTTATTATATGACGTTTGTACGAAATAATCGAAGCTTCAATAACTTTTTCCCAAAAGTTATGTCGTCGCATCGCTGTAATTGTCACTGACATGCGGACTGAGTCTGAGGCTGTTTATCTAAGGATGGAGAATACAGTCGTGAGCGTGTTATTTAAGTTTATTTCAGTAAAGACTAGGTTTTCATAAATGGACAAAGTATTTTCAAAACATTCGTGTTATTTATCAAAAATGCATTAATACCTTTGTTACAATGTATCTTAGAAAACAGACCTTTAATTAAATAACCTTACAATGTTGCTGTAAGTAAGTACGGCTAATAGAATTAACACGGTTTTATCCTTCACTTAAGAGAATTAACGCTACTAGAATTATTTCTATTAAGGATAATTACGGTACGTGACGACAAAACGCGCGTTTTTTGTGCGGTCGGTAATTTTAATCGGCGGCGGTGAGTGTCAGCGCTCATGTACCCTCTCGGAACTAACGGTCGCCGGTGTGAGGCCGCCCTTACGTGACGCCCTTTTAATTGAAACAAAAAATAATACAGCAGCCGCTTGCTACTACATGGCCGCATAGGCTGGTGTAACATAACTATAACTATGTAATAATATGTGTGTATATCCCTGTTCAAAATACATATTTTATATTGTATTCTGGTAGCCAGACGAGTCGCTATATTTAATTCGCTAGGCGTCTAGTTTAGCTACTTTACACGCCAAGTGATTCTCGAGGTCACCAAGGTCAGCCGGTCCTGTCCATATACCTATGTACGTTTGTATTCTCTAAAACGGAAGGAAGCCGTGAGATGCGAAGCTAATCCGCAGTCCAGCTTGAGCTCAACATCGCTCGACATGCAGCCGTTTGATGAACAGTGTGACTGTGGTCTGACCAGGGAAGGCACCGATGTTTCTCCCATATAAAAAAAAACAATACGTAAATCGGCTCTTTTCGTTATGAAACGAAATAATACGCCAGTAATTTCCAATAATATAAATTGCTGGACAGTTTTTTTTTGTCACAGAATGCTAGCGAGATTTTTTTAAATAATGTGTTTTTAGTTATCCCATATTTATTATTATTTAAAGCCGATTGATTTTTTTTTCAAATTTGGAAATAAATAATAAAGACCGCGCGCAGTTGAACTGGCGGTAAAAAACATCTGTTTCTTGAATTTTTTTGTTTATTGTTTTCTTGCCAATAAGAGAACAAGTCTCGGTCGAAATAGCAATTAATGGCCTAGTTTAGTCAAAAAGATCAAAGTTTTAAAATTACTTTGAAGCCTAGTCCTTGGCTTCGCCTTTAACTTTCAATACTTGTCGGTCGTCAATTGCCTTATTTAATATATTTATTTATTTTTCTTATTTCGGTCCTGAACAGTAACGAGTTCACAGTGAATCCAAGGGGGATTCACTATGAGTGGACTAGTTTGCCTAGTTATTGCATTGACTCTTACATAAAACCCGCATTCGATGTAATGATGTTTACTGACACAACTTTCACACTATTATTCTGTAAATAAAATCAAAACGGAATTAGATTTTAATAAACGCAGGTAAACACTAAGGTATCACCCATGCCTTCATATGCTTTACTTTTACATAAAATTCAAGCCAACATTGCACCCTTCAGGGATTGATCTAACCCTGGTATATAAATGAATCCAAACACGCTTTCTATTGCACCTTTAACCAATCAAAATTTCTGTTTTTTTAATATAGTTGTTGTTTTCTAACTTGTAATTTAGGCACATACTATTTTCGTAAGTAGAGATTTTTGTATTTTTTTTTGTTTTCAAGTGTTTCCTTGTGTAATCTTACAATCATTTTTTGCTGCTCTTTTAACTAATGAGGTTGATTTTAACAGTTACATTATTAATATTGCTTAGCAACCCTACCTGCAACAAAGTAAGAGCATGCCACAGCAGTTTTCTGAAAAGTAGCACCTTGTAGCGGAGCCGCCGCGCCGCCATCAAAGAGGTGGCGCAAAAAATGCCATTTCATACAAAAAGGAAATGCTACAGACGCCGCACTGAATGGAGTCACATATCTTGTGATCACTGCAACGAAGAAAAACATTTTAAACAGGGTTCACGACCACCTACAATGTAACATTTTAATCGAATATACACAATAGTTTTAGGCGATCTGTTGTTTGTTAGTTCAATAAAAATTGAGCTTAAAAAAATTGTGATTTTCAATTTGCTCTTGAATATCTATTTACAAAAAAGTATACCGTAATAATAGATAGCAAAAATGACAGATCTCTTGCAAGTAAGTGAATTCAGAATCCTAGAAATCAGGGTCGAGGGAAGCTAGACAAGTAAAATAAGTTAAACCTAACAAGTACATAGCATAATAAGTTAACCAAATTAATGACAAAATCCAAATTGATACGCAAAGGATAACATAAAACTCAACAATGAACCAATAATATAATTTGTAAAAATGTATATTTACTCACAGAACAGTTAAAATCTATGGCAGACAACATGCGCAGACAATAGACAGAAAGGTTGCATTAGAAATCCATCTGTCTTCGAGATTTTCTAGAATTTGAAAAATAAAGTTATTATTTTGAATACATTCAGTTTCTCGTAGACAACATTATTTAATTTCATAGAAAACTTCTGAAAATTCTGCGAAAATACAGATTTTTTTGTATTACGAGAATTCTGAAAAGAAAACAAAAAGGTATGAGACTAATTTCAGAGACTAATTTGAGACTAAAGGCTGTCTTCAGTCGGCGCGGGCGCAAATATCTCGATCTATCATAGACATTCAAATCACTGGAAATGAAACACCTTGATTCTTTTGGGAAAAACCCACCATTTAAGAGTGTGAAGTGGTTCGTCGCACCACTTCGAAATCAGTGAACTAATCTACTTCATTGTAAGTAAACTATATTTACAACTAAAGCTTGTCACTTTATTTTGACAGTTGTTAAAAAGTTAATAATGTAGAAAGTAGATTAATTAGAAAGACCATTAGAAACGACATAACCTTAATACGAGTATATACATTCGTTGCATGACTCACTGACTGACTAACTGACAATTAACAAACAAACTTAGTCGTAAGAGCTAAAAACAAAACTTAAAGGATTAGTTTGTTTATGAGACAAACAAATTTCTGTAAATTTCAAATTTACAGCCTAGGGCCAAAACGTTTTAGAGCAATAGAGATGGAGATACAATATACAGATAACTTAAAAAAACTCAAACAAATATATACGAGTATTAAAGGCCGTTGCCCAGCGGTGGGAAGAGTAACTAAAAAAATAGGTATATGCTCTTTTTTTGATGTGTAAGTGTTAAGGAAGAATTTCCCTAAATTTTATTTTAAAGGGAAGCGAGACATGACAAGCATTGGGACGGGAAAAACTTAACGTGGGCAAAGTCACGAGGCGTTCCACTAGTGATATATAAAAGCGTTGTTGTGCTACTCTTGAAAAGTTTCAGGCCAACTCTAGACGTTCCTTGTTTGAGTGGCGTACCTCAGAGAGGCGCCTCGGCTGACTCGGAGCTTGGTTTAGTGCAGCGTGGACAGTCGCCAGCGCCGCTCGCTGCTCGCTCGCCATGACCGCCCCCCGTCCCGCTCCGCTCGCCGCCCCGCTCGCCGCTTTGCTCGCCGCGATCGCGCTCTCAGGTTCGCCATGCAAACCGCCGGTCACCGACCCCAGTGATATATGCGAAGGATATTACCGCCCATTTTTTATTACCTTTTACGTTCGAACGAGCCTAATTTATGCTCTCACTGAGAAGGTTCAGCTTTTTTTTGATTTACTTCGTTCATTTAAAAAGTTCAATGTCCTGACTATTTATATGTGATAAACTTATGTGAGTAACATATTTAGGTAAATATGTGAAATTCGACTTAATACGAATTCTTTGCTTCAAAATAGTTTTTTGTGCTCAAGTTCAAGTTCATCGCTTTGTTTTGTAAGAATTTCATCAGTTCAAATTGATTGCCCATCCACTTGTATACCTTAGAGGAAATTTGGTTAGGATAGTTTAATATAAATAAAACGGTAGGTACCTACAATTATAGTTCAACATTAATACTTAAAACAAATCAAAAAAACCTTTATTGCCTATATAAAACTTGTATTGGTTTTAACTTTACAATTTTTTTTTTTAAAGTTTTAGCAAACTAGATAACGGTCTATGGTACTCGTATGTGTTCCAAACGAGTCTTCATGTTTACCTATGTAGGTAAATTTAATATGCGGGTGAGACTATTTCCAAGCAAATAGTAATTTTAAACAATGCTCGCTGATGTCGCTCCGCTATGTGCCGACATACAAACTTCCCATACAAAAGAGTTGAACGCGCGCGCGCTCGCTACCACAGTTCTGACCAGCACCAGCATGTCGATGCTCTTTGACAACTTTAATTAGAAACGGACTCATTACTTCCTTGTTAACGGAATTAGCTCATTGTTTTTTTTTTATATCACCAAAGTGCAAACCATACAGCCCGGCCCACCTGCTGGTGAGCGGTTACCGTAGCCTTTAAAAATGTTGTAATGTCCTTTTTAAAGAACCTCATAGTGTAGTTAGTTGGGGAAACCTCAGAAGGGAGATCATTCCATAACCTAAGTGTTAGAGGGAGGAAGTTCCTATCTATGTTTGGATATATCTATAAAGTGGAGGTGGTAGTTTCATTCATAAGCTGACAAAATAACTGGTTTGATGCGCGTAGAAAGAGCAGTAAAATAAGTTTACTGATGAATTGACGTTATATTTTTTTTCAGATAGTGGAAAGGTATCTGTCTGCAGAATAGCGTCAGAGAGTTTTGAATCGGTACTGAAGTAGTAAAGGATTTGTGTTTTGAAATGGTAATGCGCTACAGTGACAAGAGGGCGCTCGAGTCAGCTGTTATTTGCACTAGTGAATAACTATTGTTAATTTTGAACAGTGGTGATATTTAACCGCGGTTTAAACTAGGATGAAATGTAATTTGATTAAAAAGATATGAACCATTTTTTGTCTCAAAATTTGTTAGCATGTCATCGTAAAATATTTAGAAGCCCCAAGATTGCAAGTCTACTGGAACTTGAAATATGTAGGTGTATTTTGAAAATTTTTATCAATGAATAGTTTATATTTTTTTGTTCATTTATTACGTCCAACTAAATAAAACAAATACTTATTATTAGATTTAACTAAGATTCTAGCTTATAATTTAGGATTCATTTTAATGTTTCGTATTAAAAAGTCGGGTAAAATGGAATAAATACTACTAACAAAATTATCATGCGTTAAAGTTTTTGATGTGTAATTTTTTTTAAAAGATAAGCGCATAAAATTCTTATAGATATTTATATAGATACGAGTATTTAAAAATTCTATCGCCGTTAATGTAATTCACAGGGGACTCATTAATTATATTCCCAGTTTATTCGTGTTTCTGTTTAAGAACATTATTGAATTGAACTGATATTTGACAACACCAGATTATTAACAGAGAAGGTATAATATTTTTGTGCTCCATTCGAAATCCTATTTTATATCCGGTACCACCCACGTGGTACCGGATGAAAAGTGGCTTAAGTGTCATTTTGATGTATAAGCTATATTAATATAAAGTTTCGTCAAAATCCGTTCAGTAGTTTTTGCGTGAAAGAGTAACAAACATCCATCCTCACAAACTTTCGCGGTTATAATATTAGTGGGATGAGTTTATTTGAAATCACATTTATTTTTAATCACATTTTAACTTTTGGTTGAACATGCTGCATGTTCTTTTGGTAAGAGAAAGGTCATCGTCTGATTGCGACCGGAAGTGACCGTCTGTTGTTCCTGTTCCCATGGTGCCTTTGTGGGAAACTATTGTCTGTGAACAGTTAGGATGCCACTGGACGATGCTAATTATGCCATACGATACTAGGGCTGCTTCATACAAAAATGGTTATAAACTACCCAACCTCCAGGAATCCTCCAGGGGTAGACAAATATCTCACGCTTAGTTTTCTTTTCACGCTAACGCAAATTTTTCAAAGAAGAACATGGCAGAAGTCACGTGACATTTCCACAGCTAATACAATTCAGTCTTTCCACAGGCGTTAACGCCAACAGAAAGTGGTATTTTTCTCAAAAACTCTTGGGATTGAAAATGATCCAACTCAAACCTTGGTCGTGCGCAAAATTCATGTAGTTTTTAAGCTGATGTTTCTTTGAGATCGTTGTGACTTCAATTAATTAAAACTCTTTGGCTTTGTCTTTGAATATCATTTTGATGCAATATATTCGGCAAAAGGCGATCTAAATTTCGGATTTTTTCTTTAAGCAGTTACATGTTGATTTTGCATTGTTTGATAAAAGTCAGTTCAGCTGTTTCCTATTGATAACTTTTATAAAATATGTGAATTTATTTGTTAATTTTTGGTTTCCTATAGACTAGAAGAAGATATTGATGATCAGTAAGTGAATGAAACTGACAACCATTAACAAACTGGAACAGAGTCAGTGTGAATGTCTTAATTTTCATTGTCTTTATGTTAATTTATTCGATATGTAAAAAATGTGCGTAAAGCTTGTTCAAAATAGAAAGAAGAGGTAAGAAGCTGTTCGTAGAAAAGCTTGTTCAAAGTATTATTGTGATGACTCGAGTCAAAACATTTAACTTTAGTGTTAATTTCAGAAAGATATTCGTTTGAACACTTGGCCATTTTAACTGAGCCTACTTTTTAACGACCTCTGTGGCGCAGTGGGCGAAAGACCGCCTGAGACGCAGAAGGTTGCGGGTTCGATTCCTGTCACGAGACAAATGTCTATAAGATCTGCACATATTTGTCTCAGGTCTGGGTGTTTTTCTATGAATAATGTGTATGTATTTACAAAAAAAAGTATATAATATGTAGTATATCAGTCATGTTTTTCCCATAATAATAAAAGCTTTGCTTAGTTTGGGGCTAAATGATGCTGTGTGAAAAATGTCCAGCATTATTTATTTTATTTCCAGCCTTATGAAGGAAATCCAAGCGCTATCTCATTTTCTCATCATGAACATTCAATTAATTGAAATAACTAGTGACCATTATTTTCTTGGGAGCAATTATTAAAAGTAATATCTGGCTACAGTTATTTTAACTTCCTATTAAGATGTAGGAAAGTGAGCATTAATGTATTTTTTAGCATTTATTTGCATTTATGAGAGGCGGTCATACGTTCCGCTACGAACTTTCTTTGTTTACTTCAACTACAGTATGTCAGATAAGATCCAGAGGCGTACTCTAATGATCTTGATTACAAGCTTTTTGTTTTTAATAGTAGACTTTGAAGTGCCTGTGTACATTCTTTGTGAACATTATTCTTCAAATACATATACAAATACTTTATTTACAAAAATAGTGTGTGCCTAGGTTACAAGTTTAACAATGAGCTCCGCACTAGGTCTAGCCTGTATCGCGGAAGCTCAGATAGCGTTTGACAAAGGAATATATATAATAAGAGATAAACAAGTGCAAGACAAACATTTAAATTACTTCTTGTGAGTACAAAATATCCTGAGAAACATCGCAAAAATAGTTTTAAAAAAATAAAAAAATATTCTGTCTGCTATCATCTCTAAACAGAGATAGATGCTATATTTCGAGAGACGCAGTAATGCAAGCTTTTTTGATAAAAACATCGAGAATTGTGTTTCCTGAACTTTTGAAGAACTTTGTGCTTTCATTTACCAATGGCATGTTTGCTCGATAATCACATTTCAGACTTTTGAAAACTCAGATGTAGTAGCATAGAATAAGGTTTGTTATGATTTTGTGTATGCCAAGATCACATACTCTCTATACATTATCCATTAAGGAAACCGTGAAGTAATAGCTAACCTGGATGGGTCTTGGAAATTGCCTCATAAAAGAACAGCATCAGGTTGTGACCACATGCAATAAAATATGATAATAGATAGCGAGTTGAGCGCGGACCACACACGCGCATCTCTACTAACGGATAGTTTTTCGCTACCTACTTATTCATTTTGTAAAATAGAAGTAATGGATATTCATGTCCAAATCAAAACGTTGGTTGGTTGAAAATGATCCAAAAAAGAGATAGTTGTCAGATTATCCCACTTTTAGGCAAAAGTCTCCTATTTCTCAATTCACAGTTCTTCCTCTAATTAATCTATAATGTCAGTATTATAATGTAAGTATTTGTGTTTTTATTTGACGCTACGAGATCTATGTCAACGCCCTAGCAAGTGGTCAATGGATCCACGCAAACATAAAATGTAAGCAATACCTACGTATTGTATTCGCCACGAGTGGATGTTCCCACGCGATTTATAAATCTAAGTTTATACGATAACGTGTGATCATTTATGGAGCTACGAGTAACACTCCAATGGTGGCCGATCCCTGAATTTTATTCTTTTTACTTTGCCATTTTCAAAAGCGGCTCTGGTTCTGTTGAGCATCTAGATATCATGTTGATAATGAAGATAATATCTCACGATCGCACAGTAGCTAATCTGGGATTAAAACCTGACAAGCGATAAAGTGCTTTTGCTTATAGTTTTTTATCTTAATTTGACCAGAGTTACAGAATACTTTTAATAGCACTCCAAAGATCTTCGTTTATTTGTAACAAAGTTTTTGATTCAACAATCAGTGCCGCGGAGTCTCGGAGTCTCGGGACACACGTCCCGCTGTGTGATTCGGGAAACCGGTTGCTGACCGCACAGTATTGTGATCTGCGATCATATTTTATTGGAATCTTCTCAGTAATGAAGAATCTGGAATGGACGGGAACGAGTTTTTATCGCGAATGAACGTACCTACATATACAACATTATGATTCATGTGAAGGCTTCTAAGGGAATCCGACACTTTGTATGATTTTCCATCTCTATCGAGTCACGGATGAGATGTTGTTTGCTTTGCGACGGTAAATAATACATGCGATTAATTCAATCTGTTATAATTAGCTCAAACCTTGGATAAATTATATAAAACTCTATAAAATAAAAAGTCCAGTATGAAATTTCATCCCTTATTTTTTCATCCAAAGGGTAGAGATTTGTTTGATAAAATTTTTACCACCTGATTTTTACCAATTATATTTTTTTGAAACCACCCTTAAACACACCGTTAGTTAAAAAAAATATCATTCAAATCGGTTCATAAATGGTTAATACTACTTGAGAACCTCCTTTTTGAAGTCGGTTAAAAATACTTACAGTAAAAATATATCAATCTTTTCGATACATGATATTGATGCCAAAGTGCCTCTTTCGATAAAAATCCCGTATCAGAAACACGTTGATTTTAGTAGCTGTGTAGAGCTTTGAACTCAAGGTAATTTTAAATGTTAATCCTTACAGGACTCCCCCGAGCCGAGGCAGCCTTGGACGAGAGTAGACGAGCCGTCAGGTCACTCGGTACGTTTTTACAAGATCACTGTCATTCTGTGGTAGGTCTAGCGGTGTTTTTTTTTTACAAAAACTCTACTTTATAAGAGTATAGTAGAGCTTTTGTAAAGAAAACACCGCTAGTCTGTCACATTCATATCAGAATTGCATTATGCGGAGAACTCTCCTGAAAGTAATCACCTAAATAACTAGTAATTTTTTTTAACACTTGACACTTACATAGTTTTTACCTTAAACTGGTATTCTCTGTATCATGGGTGTCAGAAACTATGAGTACCGTGGTACCACAAAACCCGGAAAAAAATCGAACTTGCACCTTCTGCAACTCAGCCGGCCTCTCGCCCGCAACACCACCGAGGCCATCTATTCATTTATTGGTCTAGTCATATATTTTAAAACTTTTATTCATGTTGCTTCTATTGTGCCTAAATCGAATATTTTTTTGGACAGAGCGATAAGTGTTTCACTGTTATGCATTCTTTAATTTAATAATACAGAATATTTAAATATTTCAGGGCAACCTGCTTTGCCTCCCGGCTGCCTGTACGACGGGCGCTGGTTCACAGAGGGCGCCATCGTGGCCACGGGCGAGGCTTGCCTGCACTGCGCGTGCTACCACGGCGCGCTGACGTGCCGGCGCCGCGCGTGCGCCGCCTTGCCGGACCCACAGCCGCATAGATGCCACGTGCTGCATCGGAGGGGCTCCTGCTGTCCCGAGCTGCACTGTCCAGGTAAAGCCCCTTTAATGGTACCTTGTGGGCTGCTGCATCACGCAGGCTCTTTCAATCGGCGAGCTGCGGGACGAATGTTTGCTTGTTCGGCAGATATTTGTTCCGGGTCTGTGTGTGTTGTGCTAGCACGGTACTCGTAGTTTCTGATACGATACGGGGAATCCTAGTGTCTGTATTTGTCTGTTGGCTGTTTATTTATTATAGAGGTATAAGTAGAAAACCAAACAATTTGCCAGTTAGTTCAAATGCGAAAAAAAGCTTCTTTAACTTTTTGCTTTCTTTGAATTCCAGATGGAATAATACAAATGGAACATGGTGCAACAGCCAGATTTGAAAACGACGATAACATCACCGCACCCGTTTCGATCGCCCACGGTAAGCTCTTCTGTTTACTTTTAAATTTACTCAGAGTCAATTTATAAATAACATAATTAGAATAGGTAATACTGGGTCCATAGCTGACGACTCACGGCGTCAGTGTTTCCAGCGTGCGTGGAAGGCGGCACGGTGTACGCGGCGGGGTCGGCGATGCGGTCCGGCGGCGCGGCGCGGGCGTGCGAGCAGTGCTTCTGCCTCGGCGGCGCGCGGCGCTGCGTGCGGCCGCGCTGCCTGCCGCCGCCGCCCGGCTGCCGCCCGCGCGCCGCGCCCGGCCTCTGCTGCCCGCAGCGCTACTACTGCGACCGCAGGACCACTGAGCCGCCGGAATCTAAACATACACACGGTATTCAAAACACTTGAGGTTTCTTTAACCATTCGCACTGAATAAAAGACCCAAAAAGAACAATTGTGACTTCACCGTTCTTCACCTAGGAGTTAGGTGATTATATAAATAAATATAAGATATAAAAACACCGACGTTCACATAATAGCCCTGACCGTAAACTATGATTCCCTGTGTGGGTATCGGAAACTACTAGTTTCTTCCAAGATTTGATTTCAATCCTTTCCACGTTTTGCACCTGGGTGATGATGACACCAGGTGATATAATGCCAAGGTTGATATCGATCACTTGAGTTAAAATCAGAAAATGTCAGATGAACATATTTTCAGATTGCAAAGTTGATGGAATGTGGATCTCCGAAGGCGAGAAGATAGTTTTGCAGAAGACGAGCCCGAACTGCACGCAGTGTTTCTGCCTGCGCGGAGCGGTGCAGTGCCAGCCCCTGTCCTGCGCACCACCGCTCCTCGGCTGCGAGCCCTTGCTGCGGCCGGGAGAGTGCTGCGCGCATCAGTATCGCTGCGAACGTGCTCATCAAGGTAACTTTCTATAACAAACTTTTACAAGCATGATAAATGACACTATGATCAGAAATTCTAAAAACAGGAGCTTTCAGAAAGCAATTACACCATATGGATGATGAAATGATCAATTTGATGATCTGACCAAATTAATACTTGAAATGCTAAATTAATTCTACTCAAAGACCTCTTTGAAATTTCAGAACCTCCGATGTCTCACTTCTTTGCTGTAACGAGCGATGCACTAACTTCAGCAAGAAATGATCACAAAGCCTCTCAAAATCCTTTGCCAAGAAAAAAAGGAACTACCACCAAAACCACTTTGGCTAGTATATATTTGGTTAAAAATAGCCGCATAACCTCAGCAACTAACAACCTAGTGAGTACTACAAAAGTTAAAAGGAAGACCAGTGATCCTCCTCCTCTTCCTGAGACTTCAAGCCTCCCAACTCAAAACACAACTGAAGTTGCTACAGCGAAAATAATGGAAGCGTCAACTACAATGGCTAAGGTGAACACTACAGAAGCAACATCAACAACAGAACTAACGACAGAGACAACATCCACGGAACAGCCTGAGGGATCAGTCAGGATCATGATCAACGGAACTATCAATTGTACTGCAGAAATATCATCGACTTCTCTACCACTGAACTTTACTTTTAATGATACTGATAAAATGGAGAAAATCACAATAGAATCCCATCCAAGAATACCTCTTATTGATGTCAGCAATCTTGAAGACCACACATTCTCACCTAACGATATCATCACTGATAGAAATGTGAATGGAGGATTCGATGAAAGTGAATCTTTCGTCATCAATGTGACCAGTTCTCTCAGAACTAACACGAGCCACACTTCTACCACCAAGCCTTCAACTACGAAGCCTACACAAGCAACAAAGATTGTCATACCAACAGACATTGCAGAAGCATTCAACAGTTCTAAGAAAACGAAAGGCGATTATGATTACGACTATACAGAACCGACGCTACCACCATCTCTTCCTAATTTGAAGTAAATGGCTATTGTTTTTCAATTAAAAAAATTGATGACGTACTTAACCGTTAACGTCGTTTTTTCTTTACAGAATTATTCCATTCGTAGCAGCGGATGCAGTGCTTGAAAATAAGAGGCTAAAAGAAACGCTTACATACCCGATCCATGAAAGAGAAGACAAATTCCCAGTCTACTACCCGAACATCGATATTAAAGACACGTCTTTTACCAGAAGAGAAGACGTCTACCATTCAACTCAATACCCAGTTTTCATAACAGACAAAGGGGAAGAGCAGTTTCCATCTTTGACCCATGATGTGGATCTGACTACAGGCTACTCAAATGCTCATAACGATTTGGGAATTTCAGGAAACGAATTTACAATTTCTGCCAGTCTTGGTAGTCATATCTCAGATATAAAGACACCAGTTACTCCACAATCTATACCAAGAACCGAGAATTTCAAGTTGGAAATTCCAGCTATCAATTTGTTTTCTCCGCCAGTTGAAACAGAAGGTAACGCGACTGCAAGACTGTAAATTTAGCGCCTTACAAATTATTAGCAAATAGTATAAAATTGCTTTGATTGATTTTTAGGAGGGTTCGTACCAAAAGGACCATCAGGTCTAATAGATGAATACTACGAGCCGTTCACCAGTACGTCCTCAGGACCTTCTGTACCACATCTTACGACATCGATGCCATTGGACATTGCTAAAGGTAGGTATCTACTTATATCCTACTTATATAGCATGGGCTCAGAGCTGCAGATATAATCATTAAATACCTACTAAGTATATATTTAAAAATATTTCTGAATAATTAGTATAAAATAGTAGATCATGTTAGTGGAATATCGATGATGGGTGATATGTATTTAACAATCATGATTGATTTAGACTTCTATGATTGAAACAATATTTTGTTCTAGGTATTATGTTAACAGATTTCATCTTCTTAATTAGTGATTTTAAATTGATTATTTTCAGGAGAATGCGTATCCGGCGATGGCCGCCACATTCCCGAAGGGGACACCATCGCCCTGGCATGTTCAGAGTGCACCTGCGCGTGGGGCGAGCTGCACTGCTCCCCCCGCCCCTGCAGCACCACCCCGCCGGGCTGCAGGAGGCGACCAGCTACCACCAACTCAGCTGATCTGTGCTGCGGGGAACTGATTTGTGATGAAGGTAATATTCTCACATGAGCGACAAAGCGAGTTACACACACAGCACCGGCTTTTTCATATTGATTTTTGTTACAGATACTAAACCAACACCACCACAAGAGACTACAACTATAAAACCAACCACAACTCCTGAGAATATTGAAAATACTTATACTTTGAAGAACACCACCA
Source organism: Perizoma flavofasciatum (assembly GCA_958496245.1). Classification (NCBI taxonomy): domain Eukaryota; kingdom Metazoa; phylum Arthropoda; class Insecta; order Lepidoptera; family Geometridae; genus Perizoma; species Perizoma flavofasciatum. The sequence continues at coordinate 280,006 of OY292425.1, read as the reverse complement.
CGGCAGACTTCAGTGCACCGAACGAGAATATCCCTGAGATCAATCAAGATGAACCAGTTCAAAATATTCCAAACAACTTCTATGATCCAATCTATAAAACTCAAAACATTTCTAAAACCACAACTGTGAACAAGGTCAATGTTGAAATTGCTAAAAACTTTACAGCTACTTCTAGCACTGAGATTGTGGAAGCACTTACTACAAAGCAAATATTTACCACCACAACACCAGCTCCTACCAGCAAAGCACCAGAACAAGAAGATCAGCCACTAGAATATGAAGAGGAAGAAGATGATGGCGGATTCTCTTTTGGAAATGTTCTGAAACTTCTTTTGAGTGGTGACAGTTACGATACAACAACCATAGCAACTAAAATACCGCCAACCACTCCTAAACTGCCCCCACTGAAAGTAACAAAGACAACCAGAAGGCCACGGCCCACGCTTCCCTCGGCTCCCAAACCCTCAGTAGTTCCATTCATGCCGATGCCTCTCCATCCTTACATCCCTCCGAAGATATCACAGAACCCTATAAACAGGATAGACCATCTAGTTCTCGGTGAAGCAACTGTCATTAAAAGAACAACTCTTAGACCTGTCGCAACATCATCTAAACCAACTCGACCAGTGACGAGACCAACTACTCAGAAATTCGTGCCAAAACCAGCAGATAGGACAAAGACAGAGGTGTATACGACCTCTGAGAGCCCTCGACCTCCAGGAGACCTATCCGGGATCGGAACTGGGCTTCTAAAGTTAGCTGGATGTAACATCTACGGGCGAATGTACCGGGTGGGTAGAATAATAGCTGAGCTTTCGACTCCTTGTCAGGAATGCTGGTGTATGGAATTTGGGGTCCAATGTAAGCAGTTGAAATGTTGAAAGACTATAAATACCAATTTAGAATTATGACAATTGTGTAGTGCCTTGAAATGTAATTTTATGATGTTAAGAGGAACTAGTTACCCCCTCTGGGGTTAAAAGATTGAACTGATGGTAATTTTAAGATTTTTTATTAATTAGTAATTGAGTAATTCATCTTAGCCAACATTTTTGCCTCGGATTAATCTATAAAATAACTGTACGTCTACGAGAAATATAATATACTAGCTGCACCCCGCGGTTTCACCCGCGTCAGTTTCGATTCCTCGGGAATATCGGGATAAAAAGTAACAGTAAAGTAGTTTACTGCTACATAAATATGATGATAAAACCATTTATTTTAATAAAAATTGATGATAAAACTATTTATTTTAATAAAAATTGATACTGCGATACGAATGTAACCAACTTTTGTTTCTACCGGGGCGCGATCTAATTAAATTTTAGAACACAAAAGCTGCTATTGTGACTTAACCATGATAGTTAGATATATTCCCTCGAGGACTTTTTTTTAGGTAATAATGATCGCAAAATTTTGCTACTTTGGGTTACATTAATGAAATTTTCTTAAGGATCTCTAATTTTTTTGAAAATAAATTATAAGCTATGTAACTTCCTAATAATTTAGCTTCTATTGGTGAAAAAACGGTTAAAATCGGTCCAGTAGTTTCGGAGCCTATTCAGTACAAACAAAAAAACTTTCCTCTTTATAATATTATACCTCAGAGGGGTAACCAGTTGGTGACGCTGACCTACTAAATGTTAGTGGAACTAACATTCTTGCGAAGTATTATTTAATATGTTTTTGTATATTTTGGGTAGGTTTAGCATAAATAAAGAAGATGCCGAACATGATCTCAACTATCACAACTACCGAAGAATATAATGTTAATATTCTCCTCAAACTGGTAGTCTGAAAAACATGTTCATTTAAGTACTTACTTACTATCATGAGAAAACCAAACTTCATAACAGAATGCATTTATTTCTTCTGTTCTGTGTTAGACCAGACAGAGCCTTTAATATTAAATAAACATTTATAAGTATTATCGTAGCTGATATCTTTAGGTCTTATATTAAATGATAAGCAAAATACATTGTATTTACCTCAGTACTATTGATTACTTTATTTTTAGTTTTGACAAGGTTTTACTTTCTCACTGGTACGATGGTACTATAGTGGGCCCACGTCTGTGACACCTCAATGCATATGACATTACCGTGGCAGGTGGAAGGTAAATAAAATTAATAAAAATAACAAAATGTAATCTTACATATTTTAATAAAATCACAGTTGCACAAAAGCGAGCTTATAATAATGAATTCAAATCACATACACTTTTTAAAGATGGCGTGTTTTACATAAATACAAACAACGTCAATAATATTTTTTTATATACAACTCTTTTGTAGATATGTTTGTTTAATTACTTTGTTTAATGGCACAATACGAAGCATTTTACAATAAAATTACTTTAACGTTAAAATCTTATCTTCATGTTAGGTCAGTCGACTAGTCTTTGGGTATTATTTGATATTTATATAACAAAGTTATATACTCTTCCGAAAACTTGATAGCTCAACCTATGTTTTGATACAAAACAATTTATTTAAAATATTGATTTCATTGAAATCATTTGGTTATTTTCCATGAACGATTTTGTGTACTCAATTGTATAAAAAATCGTGTAGACTACCCAGGAAGAAGTATTTTTTTAACTCGTGTTATTTGTTCATTTATTTTATTCTGTAGCTGTATTATTTATTTATTCTAGTCTTAGAAAAAAAAATGATATTTCGCCCGGCGGCATGAATGTTAAACTGCACGTTATACAGTGTTTGGAGTTGAATTAGGTAGTTCTTTTTTTATTTTAACTTGAACCAAGGTTCTGCTGACACCAAAACTGACAATTTTTTATGGGTTTCCTTAAATCTAAAGGGATGAGAATTCACTATGCATTTTAAAAAGTCAGTCGATTTTGTACTATATGTACCTACTCGTAACTCGCTACATGTAAAATTCTATCGAAAGCTATCCAACTCTCGGATAGCGGACGGAGACGAAAAATTGCACTTTATTCGATGAACTGTTACTTAATCCTAGATAATGTATTTAACCTAATATAAAAAGCGCTGACAATTTCGTAATAAGTACGTATTTCTAGACCTCGAAACAAATAAAGCTTGGTCTAGCTAGGGTATGCAATCAGGTGCTGAATCAGGTTTTCGTACCTGTGTTTCAAAACTCAAACGTTCTCGAATCTTTATGCTCCTTCAAAAAGACCGTGGAAACTTCAAGACCAAATGAATAGTCTCATAGTTCAGGTGTCATCTTTGTCGGCCCAGATACTGTACTGCAAGATGGCCAACACCGCCCCTGAGATGAGGAGCAGTCCTGACACGACGCGGGCTGCCACCACGTGGGGCTTTTTCTCGTTCTCACCTAAAACAATCCAAAAAAGACAACTGAAAAATTGTATTTGATAATTCTACTCTCATGCCACTTTGAGCAGTTAAAAAGAATAAAACAATTCAGGTAAAAATTAAAACTGACTTCAAATGATGGGTGGTTGATCCCTTAATTGTTCTCCCTTAGGGGTTTTCATAAAATTGATATGGGACCGTCCTTGAAAAACTTACTCATTAAAAAAATAATCATTTAAATCGGTTCACACTTGACGAAAAAATCGCATAACATCCACACGGATTGAGAAACTTCTCTATTTTTGAAGTCGTTTGAAAATACCTTAAAGAAATAGTGGGTATTATGTTTCCAAAACTTAGTTTTAAATAAATTTTGGAAACATAAGTGGCAAGTGAACTTACCAGTGAATACGATGAAAGCCAGCGGCACTCCGACCGCGGCGCCCAGGATATGCGCCGCCCACGCCACGCTCTCGTACGAAGGCGGCGGGTGACCGGCCACGGCGCCCGAGCCGTGCGGAGCGTCGCGCATCAGCGCCCAGCAGCCCTCCGACGCGCCCAGCACGAGGACGCTCAGCGGACGGAACCACCACAGCGGAACGTGACCGAACCTGCAGGAGGGACCGACGTCGTAAGAATAAGCAGGATAAGATATTTAGTTGTTCGTGTGACACATTGAATTAAATTTGACACATGATCTGAGTTTGCACTCGGCAGCGACGCGCACCTGAGGCAGACATTGGGCAGATGCGCGGTGAGCAGCGCATACACGGCGGCCGAGGCGCCGACCACGCGCACGCGCGGCTGCAGCGCCCCCGCGCCCAGCGCCCCCGCGCCCGCCCCGCACCACCACACCGCCCCCGCGCGCCACCACCCCTGCTCGCGCTCCAGCCGCCATCCCACCTATGCAACAGAAACGAAACACTGCTCATATAATTGTCCTCATTTGTAGTGGGTTAGAGAATTAGGAGAATCACTACAAAAAAGATGATACGATGAGTTGTCCAAGATTTGATGATGTCAGGTTGATTTGATGATACACTAGACGTTTTCGTAGATCGATAGCTAGATTGATAACGAAATAAAATATTTGTATTTATATTTGATAGATGACATTGTTGCCGAAGATCTATGCACTTGGTTACAGATTTGAAAGGTTCTCTGTAATCCGAGATAAGTTTTTTTGGGTTTCTGTTTTAACCTCCAAATGTCTTTCGAAAGATCGAAAGACATTCGGAAGGTGGAATTGATTGGCTAAAGATCTACTTACAGCAAGAGCTACAAGAGCGTTCAAAGCGAGATGTGCAGTGTGGGCGTGGACCAGTCCATAGGTCAGCAGCCGCCAGGGCTCCTGGCGCCATTGGCTCGGAGACCACTCTAGGTTGGCACGCAGGTCTTCAGAGCCAAACAAGTGAATACAGATCTGAAAGATATTACATGATTTTACACATTTTCAACACATTTTCATCAGAAAAAACAGATAATTTTGTAACTATCCATTTTACCTACGAAAATGGTGAAAAAATACTCACAATCAATAATACCATAGACAAAATGAAATAAGGTGGCTTGAGAACTTCGATCAATTTTTCCTTTCTCTTCTGAAATATTGTTTTCTGCGCTACTTTGTAAGGTAACTTTTGCGGGTAATTTGAATGTACTCCGAGGGTAAGGCCGGCTTGGAGGCGAGTCTTGGGCTTATCAGTTTCGGCGGGGAGTAAGCGCCTGTTCTCTCCGGGGCTTCTCTCTCCAATCTCCTCGTTCACTGTCCATGCCTGTGCTGGTGGTGTCTGCTCAGGCAGAATCCTATGACTATGATGGATAGGGACCTCGTAGTCTACGTTCAGTCGTGCTGTCTCATAGTCTTCTGCATCGGGAGCCATGGTGCTTCCATCTTCCGTCTTTAGACGGAATTCATGCTACGTATTCTCGTCTGCAAATCCAAAAGAATTATGAGATCAAACATACATGTTTCCCCATTTATATACATAGCCTACAGGATAATTCAGATTAGGAAATCCCGAATTGGAAATAGGACATATAATTTTAATTATGTAGTTTGCGGTTTAGCTCCAGATGTTCATAAAAGTGATTTTCTTACCTCTATGTTTGAACTTATAGTATAGTTACTCATAATTATGGGTTTATTATTAGATCCCGGAAAACGTTCTTATGCAACAAAGCGCATCCTCACTAACTAGACAAATACACCAAAGATACCTTTGCATTGTTGTGGATTATGTGGAGGATAATGAAAGAACATTACTTAGGGCACGTGCGATACAGTATGTACCTACCTACTCTATGCAACTGCACCTAAGATGACCTAATAAATAATTACAAATGTGTGGTATTCTAAATGAAGGCTTACTTTGCGGTATTTATTTAAACCTACCTAGATGTGGTCAGGCTGAGCGACGTGAGGTGCAGAAACCACAACCCAAAAATTTATTACCGATATGTACCCAGATGAACATCAAATAGTAATTTTAAGAGCAAAACATGTAGTCATTCTTATTTTTATTTAATTTTGTTTTTACTTTTGATTCTTTGACAACTTAGTTGTGGATTAAGCTTAGAAGGGGAAAAGGTAGGAATTACCATACCATGCCCATAACGCAAAGACTCGGTAATAATTTTGTTTCATTCTCATTTAAGTCCATCACAATTTCATACGCAGACTTACTAGAGATTTTATAGCATAGGTCCCAAATTTTTAAAATGCAAAAACATTGTTATTGCTTTTACTTTGTTTTGCAAATGCGAATCCCTATAATTTTGATCAATTTTCGTAAAAATTGAGTGACACATGAGCGAAGTCTCCATGCGGTAATCAATGACAAAATGAATAGTACGATGTCAAAATTAAATAAATCCTATTAAAAAAATAGTGTAAAGAGGATTTATTCAGTTATCTAACTTGTTGCTAGTGGCCATAGCAACCACAGATTAAAAATTTTGATAGCAACAAGCAAAATAACCACCCCTCGCCTTGCGGGAGCCAAATCGGAAATTATTCTGCACATCGCATCATTGTCATTTTCAGCTCAGTTTCAGGTTCACCTTTATGTTCAAATAAAAAAAAACATTTACGAGTAAATGTAAGATAATACCTGTATCTCGAGTCAACCAAATCGAAACGCAAGTTCTTAAAGCCAACAGAACCTATTCTATTATATGTGCAGTGTGGCGATCAATAATTAATCATAGTACATTTGTACGGACTTAGCTACCCAACCCCACAAATCAAAGGTTGATTGAGCTGATAACAGTTGTCTTATGAACACTCCTGCATCAGTATTCAATTCGAGCTCAGTAGCTTATCACCACCACTCTACCATACATGGGTCTGCCGTCAGGTTGTCTGTCAGTTCGTCATATATGCATAATCACGATGAGACGATCTGCCAACTCCCCGAGGAAGTGCAAACTTGACACAGCCAGTTAGGAGACTGAAGGTTGTGTGCAATTAACATGAGGTTTAGGATTGCTTATTCGTGTAATATTATTGATCGAGCGAGCGAAGCAAATGTTGATCTCCAAGTCTACTTGGACACTCTGCGGTTTGTAGATATATGTTTGTTTATCCGACGATGCTGGACCATTTTGAATAAATGGTTCAGCATGATCAGCATAATCTTGATGAAACTTTGTTAAAAGTAGGTTATACTGAGTTTTTAAGTTCACATACTCGTATCAGCTTAATCAGTAAGAGAGAGAACTATAGGGTTACGACTGTTTTGTTTTTTTGGACTAGTGGAAATGTCGACTTTAAAAAAACGATGCCCCTTGGGAGCCAAGCAGAAGAAGTAATAGCGCTGACGGGCGATGCGACGCGCTGGATGAGGGCTTAGGGCAGCCGTGGTACAGCTAATGTGAGGTAATCTGGTAATAGGCGTCATCCATTGAAAGGAAGAAATATATACTTACGCTGCGACACTTTTTTTGATTTTGTTTTATTTTTTGTAGTTTTTGAGTAAAAAGGTTTTATTCTTAGTACAATAACCTAGATGTCGATAGTAAGTGACATTTCCTGTATCACGCTGAGACCTACATCGCGAGATCTCAGTTCTTGGGGAACTGCTCACTATTGTTAATATTATTGTGTCCACAAAATTCTGTTTGGATTTTTGTTTGATAAAATCAATTTAAAATTAATAACGAGGTACCTGTCTATAATCACATTCTGAAATGGTTCTCAGAATGAGGTCAATCAATTTATTTGTATTTCGAAGCCAAACGCAATCAAAATAAATTGATAATGTAATCAAATTAGGACATTAGATGCAAATAAAACTCACCAGAAATCCAATTTCAATTCAAATTGTCCAGCACACAGTACACAAAATATTTATAGAATCTTATATTTATTATTTATTTATGGTTAATACTTTAGAAATATAATGTTTTGTTTGTAAACTGACAAGTTCTCAGTTCGAGAGCGAGTTATAAAATGAGCAGGGAATGCAACGGACAGGGTGCCGCCGGTAGACACAGGTACCTGCATTCTTTCTTTGAACACCACCTGTTCGGCGTCTGCGCATTGTCCATAGTGTTCACCCGCACCAACGGAATCATATACGAATAACATTATTCAATGTTTATGAGCATAGGGGCGACTGAACAATTACCTAGTTTGGCACGGGCTGACTCCATTTTTTTTAAATTCTTAAATTTTATTCTCCTGTGAGTGACGTGTTTCGCCGTTGTATTTACAACATATTGCCATCACCACGTCATCCGCTCTGAAAGTGTTTAAAGAGTTTTCTGATAACCAGTTAAAGAAAGAGAGAGAGAGAGAGAGAGTCATAGGGGTGAAGTTGGTTTATCATTGTTTCCTGGTTCAAAAATCTGTATTTTGTGCGATAGTATGTTCGAATGAATAAGTGGTCAACTCTGTTTGCAGTCCAGACACCAAAAACACCCAGTGGCAAAACACCCAGAGACAAATATGTATTATTTATTTATTAATATACAATGTATGTTTTGTATGGTAAGTAGGTACTGCAATCCTAAATAAATTCAAATAACATTTCCTCCAGTTTCACACTGTCATATTTTTATATTTGTTTTCCGGGGTCTGAATAATAGGAATTTTAGAATCATATCTTAAAATACACTCTACTCATATTTGCAGTTGATGAAAACATAAAACCTTTCAGCTAAGGTGTAAGCCACAGATATTAAAATACTAGGTGTAGGCCGCCGAGCTACGGAGGTAATCCACATTTTTTTTTTTATAACGTCTGTGTCGGTGACAACAAGAATTAAACATCATCGAAATCATCCAGCATGGTAAGTATCATCAAATGCAAAAACCTTTCCTAGAATATCGAGTTCGTAGAAGGACGTCTACCATAAAACGCGATACGTAGGTAACTAACTACTCCTAGCACCTGTGCATCATCCCAAACAGCTGTGAACGCAACACATCTGTGATTCTTCTTAATGTGCGTGTAAACTCCCTAGACAATAATGTATTATACATCTTTCTACCTGAAAGCCTACGGGTTGGTAACTTGGAACAAAGCTGTTATAGAACAAAGCATATTTTTGTTTTATTCACACGGGTCCTAAACATTGTCTTTCAAACAAACAGCAAAGCTGCGTTAGTACCTACCTAGTTTTTATTTAGTTATAAAGAAAAAGCGATAAATACAAGATAAATAGATAAACAATAGAGTTGTTCTTAGGTATATTAGGTATTCATTTTGTACTCGGCTAAATATGTTCATATGTCCTTATAGTTTGGAAATACCAATAGGTAAGAAATATTCATAAAATAAATAAATATTTTTTTGTCTCGTAAATAATAGTCTATATTAGGTACCTTTATCCTTTAAAACGATTTCCGAACATTATAACGGAGGTAACAAACTCGAAAAGATAAGCCACTTCCCTGTATTTCATTGTTTATTTTGGCATTCTGTGTAAAGCATTCATGAATTCCGTGTCATTAAAACACAGATAACAATTAGTAAGAGATTTTACGTCCGCTTTAAGGAAAACCATGGCTAAATGTGGGGAATTCACATGAATCCACCATTGATAGAGCGCACCTATGTTCAATATTTGTATTATTTTAATGATTTCTTTGTATTGTGTCCTGTAAAGTTTTCCCAGAATTCAAATGAAGTTTTTATTATTGACTTGGGAGCTAAGATAGTATAAAGACCTGTCTACACTCTGTGACAAGGCGCAGTAAGCTTTGTACGAACTCTGGTATAATTCAAATCCGTATCGCATACAGGCTAATTAAGACGGAACCGAAAATCAACTCTAAATTTTCTTAAATCAAAATGATTTGATTTTCAAATCATTTTTTTAATCAGACAATGTAATCCATTTTGTTAGTAGATACGTAAATTCTGCGAAAATAGGAATTAAGAAACAATAAGATCATTTTGATTTCACAGATTGACCAATTTCCTGCTCAATGCGTGGGTTTATTCATTTAGATATAATAAGGAATGTATATCCCAAAACAAGAGACAATATTTCAACAGTCCAAGATTTTTTAAATTTTCATTGAGCGTTAATTTTATCATGTGTGGGGTTTGAAAGGAAAACTTGTACAGATGTGTATGCTTATATTATAAGGAGGTAAAGTTTGTAAGTTTGTATATATAGGTGTGTTACGAACTCTACTTTTCATCGGTTTTTGAATGTATAGGAAATTACATAAATAAATAAAGTCACGCCTGTTTCCCGGGGAGGTAGGCAGAGACCACGGATTTCCACTTGCTACGATCCTGGCATACCTTCTTAGCTGCATTCATCTTCATGACATTCACACTAATTATAAAACAAAAAAGGAGATAAAGCTCAAAATATGCGAAAAATCCCCGTATGCTCCTGATTTCCTAGGTTTCTTAAGCTAAACATTTCGGCTATTTCCTTTGTACACCTGCTGGCTCGAAATACGTAGGGAAAATTTGAGAAAATTGCAATTATGTAACCCAAAGTAGCAAAATTTTGCCTATAAAATTTATTATTTGGCGTGCGCTGAGAAAACTATTGATGATACATAAAAATGATGTAGTACACAATTAAAGTACTCATTATTACCTACAAAAAAGTCCGCGAGGGAATATATCTTACTATCATAGTTAAGTCACAATAGCAGCTTTTGTGTTCTAAAATTTAATTAGATCGCCGATATTCCCACGGAATCGAAACTTACGCGGGTGAAACCGCGGGGCGCAGCTAGAGTTTATAAAACTACCGATTTTTGTCGATATTTGTACTCTTCCATGAACCTACTGATCGAAGACGATGCGATTGATCTACATTATATTATATTATAGTGATTCGAAAGTTTCAGTAATCAATCTCACTATTATTCATAGCTTTTCAGTTTTTTTGTAGTTGGTTTAAGCATTGTTAATATCAATAACTGTGGGCCCACTGGCAAAGGCCTCCTCCAACCCTTTCCTCTTGTTTCGGCTTTGAGAACATGGACGAGAGTCGCTCAATCAATATTAATATTTATAAGTTAAATCACTTATGAATCATAAAGTACCTACCTACGATATAATACTATCTATGATTAAAGTTTTCCATAATCACAAAGTTCTACTAAATCTTTCTTTAGGTCGTAGGTAGGTACACTTTCTGACATATGTAATATAAAAATTGGACATATTGTTGACTGACTCTATGGCGCAGTGGGCGAAGGCCCGCCTGAGTCGCAATACTTTGGAGGTTCGATTCCCGCCGGGGTCATATGTTTGTGTGATTTGCAGATATTTGTCACGAGTCTGAGTGTAACCTACGTTCAAAAAAAGAATTACATAAGTTGTATATCAGTTATGTAATTCTCATATCACAAGCTCTACTTACTTTGTAGCTAGATAATGCTGTGTGAAAAAAGACCAGCATTATTTATTTATTTTACTATAAAATTACCTTACCAATCAAAATACCTGCATCAAAATAGAACATGTTTTTGTAAAAGTATTTAACCTAATTGGTACCAAACGATAAATTTGATAAAACTCGTTCTGTTTTACTGATACGAGTTTTAAGATAATGATACTAAAGTTAGAAAACAAGAAATGCAAGTTAGGTACAAAAATACAGAAATATACTAGTACTTAGTGCTAGTACCTATATGTAATACTATACATATAACTTCACATGACTGTAATCCACTTGCTGATGCTTAGATTAGACACCTTTCTCCCTTATCTGTTAAAGTTGATAAAATTAACTATTGTTCCTATTCACAGCTCGTTTTTAAGTTATTTTCCCAGGCCGCGAAAACCTGCCCTTGATTATTCTATCATCCGCTATAGATACAGGGAAAACCGCATTTATAAATACCTACATAATTATCAATTTATTTACCTTGTTTGTCGACCATCAGAAGACACACCGACCATTGTACACCACTATTTATAGAACACGTCTGAAATAGCAATACAAATTCTATTTTTTTTATTATTAATTTAGAATGCTTTTTCGTTTTTTAATTGTTCTGAAACATTTTGTTAGAGGTTACAATATTTCGAGATGTTATTTTAAATTTTAACTAAAAGCATGTCTGCGGCAGCCCGTTGGTTGTGGCAAACAGCTGGGCTCGAGAAGCACACACACACAAACACGGCACACTCAACTCAATAACTCCGAGTGCTATCAACCTCTCCTGTTGCACCGATTAGGGTTCCTTCCTAATTTTATCGCTTCCAACTAAGCTTCGTTCTAAAGAAAATCAAATCTTTTTTTTTTTTCAAATCATCTCAGTGAATCTTCTTCAAACCTATCCAGATTGGATGAAAATTTGGTAGAATGTAATTTGATAAAACTAATCGAATTGCCATCTTTGACTCATTGCCGCTTTGCTGCATATTTTGAAAAGAAAGCAGTTTAAAGGGCCCAAATATTTAATTAATCTTAAACTGGATGCTTACCTATATACAAGGCATGTCAAAACATTATATTTGGCACATGCCCATACCGAATATAATGTTTTGACATGCCACTGAGTATCAAATACATGTACATTTTCACGTGCAATATTAACTTTAGACCGAACCCTAGGACAAAATTAATGTATTTTCTGTTTGTTGTTGTTATCGTGTGACGCGGCGGGTTATCTGCGCTGATAACAGGAGCATGGATTATAGGATAGCCTAACTAGATACTAAACTATAGAACAAAGTATTATCTTCCAACTATTTTTAAATAGATCTGAATGCTACCCTAAATTTATGTCATAAATTATTAAGATTTAAGGTGGTGAAAATCTTTTTTAAGGAGCAACCTTAATTTTATATTTAGTCTTAGTATAGGAAATGGTAAAATAGCTGTCTGAAACAAATCGCTGTTTGCAATAAGACCACCAATTGTAAGTCAATTTTAACATTGTCATAAATTTTACAGTTGTGAATAGAAATGAAAGAATAATGTAGCAAATAAGTAGGTAATTTAGATGTAGAACATAATTGAAAAAAATGTTTTTTCCTGATGTTCTATACCTAGTTATTTTAGGCCATTTTAAAATGAGGCAGTGCTTCAACAGAACAACGTGTTCTCTACCAGACGTAATTAATTTGACCTAGAAACTTGTAATCGCCCAAGTAAGAATGAACTCTTAATGAACATTATTTTGGGAATACCGTAATTTACGAGGCAATAAACTATAAAATTGTAAATGAAAATCCGTTATTTCAATGGAATAACAAGGTACCAAATGTGGTCATAGAACTTAAAATTTTAGGATATAATTACGAGTGGATATGGAAACACGTGGTAATTTTCATCGATTCCTCGCGGCAGAAACACCAAAGAATCGTCAAGAAAATAATGATTACCAAGCCCAGTGCTTGGTGATTATTATTATAATAATAATAATAATAATAAATTTATTTTTTCAGACAAATCAGTCCATTTTGTTAGTATAATTAAAAAACTAGGTTAGTACTTAATAACTAATAGCGATTTGGTCCTCTGGATGAGTTTCCATACCAGAGGACAATCAAATTGTTCTGCAATCGCTTTTAGGATGCTGTTACTGCACCCGCGGAGTCTGCTCAGCAATGAGGCTGTTTTTTTGCGCGAGATGGCGTCGAAGGTGTCGGTGCGCGCCTCGGCGGACATACCTGACGCACTGCAGAATCGCGGAAGACGCAACAGCGCCCTAAATGCGTTGTTATATTGGATCCGCAGAGCATTGTAAGACTTTTTGGTATAGCTGAACCATAGACTCGCAGAAATTTTTCAAAGGTCCTAATCTTTTGTGTCTACTAAATAATGTACAGGTATTGGAATAATAGTCTGTACAATGGTTACATTTAGCTACGTTAAATTTGTTAATTTTCAATTTTAGCAATCGCTTGGAATCATGTTACAGAAGCGAACACATTGTCCTCTACATTATGCACAATTTAGAGCCATGTATAGTTGGAACAGCGAGTTTATATTTTTTGACTGTGTGTGTGTGTGCCACGGAACTAAGTCCCTTTCACATCATCTAGAGTAATATCTCAAAATACGGTAATGTCCACGAGATCTTCATCTTTTGTTTTAACATTAGGTGCTTAGTATAAATATTATACATTTTGTTTTCTTTCCAATATATCGTTCCAAAGTTACTAATCAGTTTGTAGTGACTAACTGATTTGAACAGAGGTGTTAAATTGCAATGTTTCTTTAAATCAGGATACACGCCGCAGTCAATACACTCATTTAAAACTAGGACTAGACTGGAATGTCAGAATGAAAAAGTTTTCGAGTACTCTATACTTCATGAACCCCTACTTTGTGCGTGGTTCGACACGCACTTGTTCAATTTTGTTTATTTAATATCTTATACGGGAATTGAACCGCACATTATGTTCCGGGAGTTCGTTAAAATCTATTTTCGTTATGTTGCATCCTTGTATCCTGTCTCGAAATTGGTATTTCAAGCATCTGACACGATTTTAAAAATAATAATAATAATATTAATAAAATACACACAACATTCACACACCCACATGTAAATATTGACGACCTCTATGGCGCATTGGGCGAAATCCCTGAGGCATACAAGGTTCGGATTCGATTCCCCCCACGGGACAAATGTATATATGATTTGCAAATAACACGTTGCAGACTATAATAATAATGATGTATATTAGTCTGTAAGGTATTTATGTTATGGGTATATTGTCATTATTTTATTAAATACTTGTTTCGGGATATGTATGTATTTAGGTACAAAAATTAATATATACGTAGTATATCTGTGATGTGGTTCCCATAACATAAACTCTACTTAGTTTGGTGCTAGATGATGCTGTGTGAATAACGTCCAGCTTATTATTATTACCTACTACGCGAGCCAGTGAGGGGCAGCAGCTAGACAGATTTTTATAAATAATTAATCATCCACGTAAACACACAATTCGAAGGCATGTGCCATCCGTTAGTGTTCCAATAAGCGGCGATGGCCTTGCAACCTGTCACGTGGAATGCTAACTAGGTACTGGTAAAAACGCGGGTATATGTAGGTATGCCAAATGTAATGTTTAGACGTGCCTCTAACTACTCCCTGCTTGGTATCCTCACAGATCTACTCACTGAGTATCTGAGGATGTTTATTTAAGGTAAACACCTTCGTGATTGTTTTTATATTTGTTTTAGGTTATTCAATTAGATTTCAAATATTGAAGTAGTTATAGATAGTATTTTAAATTTATCTTATGATGTTAATTTGGTCTCCTCATTCATTTAATAAGTGAATTCGCGTGCAAAATAAAGGTGTGCTCTAACTTATGCTAAATGTTTAGTTTTTACAGCTTGAAACGTTGGATTAGACGTTAATTATTGTGCACGCAATCCACAGCTTTCCCTCACGAAAGGTCGTATATTCGTATTTAATTTCGTGAGTTTATACATCTCTGACCTTGGTGAGGTTCAGGAGTTTCGTGGCGTGAATTGTTTTTTTTTTTATCGTAGGTGGGTTGTTTTTTATAAATCCGTCAAACAACAAATACCTAGGTATCAGGCATTAAATATTCACAAACGTGCATGCGACGCAATATATTACTTGATTTTACTGACAACTGTAATTCAATCAAGTATTGAAAAGCATGCTCTCTCTCATAAAGAGCTTTGATACATTTAAATTATAATTTAAAAAAACTATTAATATTTACTTAAATAACTATAGAATCTTCATCAGTTCATATTTTGCCAACGATGACGTGCACTCTAAAAATAAACTCTACAAACAGATTATAATATCTATTAATATTAATATAGATAAGTAATAATAATAATAATAATAAATAATGCTGGACAATTACACACAGCATCATCTAGCCCCAAAGTAAGCAGAGCTTGTGTTATGGGAACTACATGACTGATACACTACTTATATATATTTTTTTGTAAATACATTCTTATTATACATAGAAAACACCCAGACCCGAGACAAATATTTGCAGATAACACAAACATTTGTCCCGCGGCGGGAATTGAACCCGCAACCTTCTGCGTCTCAGGCGGACCTTCGCCCACTGCGCCACAGAGGTCGTCAAGTATTGATGTCGTAAGTATAAGTAGGTACCTACTTAATGATGATACTCAGAGATAAGAAATACCGAAGTTCTTCAAACTGGCCCAGAAAGTTAGTTTTTCCTGATTCACACATTATTTAAGTAATGTTATAGCCTCAGTGCGAGATTCTCACTCGCACTCGGCTGAATTTATACATTGTTTGTCTATGTACCTAGATAAAAAGCTTAAAATAAATTTTTTATCTAAGTTTTATTATAATTCTAGAAACCTACTTCCTTACATTCATATTACATACGAAACCAAGTTAACCTTACTCGTTAATCTAAACAGCGCTTTTTTATCCACCAATAACGAAACTATTTTAGAATATTATTACGACTCAAAGTCAAAGTCAAAAGTCAAAATTCATTTATTCAATAAAATCACAAGGACCACTTTGAAACGTCGGTTTCTATCTAGGTGCCTGTTCCTCCGCGACCAAGCCAGGAAAGAAAGGCAAGAAAACAAGGCTGGTTATTCTTTTTAATGATCCTTTTACAAAACCTACCTATACTATACCACGTACTTTACCTACTTTTCTTCTGCTGACTTTCAATTCTGACAGACAGTCCGTCGTATACTTTAAGCTATGTTTATAATAACGCAATACCAATACCATAATTTATTTAAAGTTTTTATAAAATTTCTACCCAAAACCTAGCTTCGCTTGTAAATCCAATATCAACTCACCAGATCAACGTCGCACACTCCATCAGCCGCCGCTCGAGTCCGCCGCATCCTGCCGACTCAATCAGCTTATCAGATGGGGCACGCCGCCTCGCCGTGTGCTGACGTACTATCACTTGTTATCACTGTAAGACACACCCTGCTCGTAGTTTCCGCAGGCTAGTGAACACCGCACCCGCACACACACATTCTACTTAATGAGGTTAAATCAATTGTTTAATTATAAACAACAAGGTTTGGGCGGGTGTTGGGCGGGCGGCGGCGTCGGCGTCGGGCGGCGGCGCGCGACAGACGCGGGGTCGTCGACCGCGGCTTGTCGTGCGTTGTCATGACGACAATGCAGTTATCATAGAGTATCTGGAGTACATCTGTCCAGATGAGGCAAATCACATTTGAATACCTACATATTTTGGAGCACACCAAAAATTAGTAACAAGATTTGAAACTTTGATTGCTCTATAGCACATATTATAATACTTCTTAATATTATAATACTAATATAATACTCAAGTATAGTAATATGCTCTTTTTGAGTAGAAAAGTATATAATGAAAAAATGTAAATAAGTAGTATACCTATCAGTCATGTAGTTCCCATAATACAAGCTCTGCTTAGTTTGGGGCTAAATGATGCTGTGTTAAATATGTCTAGCATTATTTATTTATATACCTCTATTTAATGAGAAGGTTATTTCGTTCATCACTTCAATTTCAGTACCTATTGTGTCATGTTATGAAATGACGCTAAAAAGTGCTGTTAGGTACTATCGAAAAATATGGTTATATTTTTTGAACACGTTCATGTTCATGACTCCTACATATTTGGAATGTGATAAACATAATTATAGATACCTAACTATTTTACACTTGATCATGGCCCAAGTTAACCTAACGATTCAATTATCAATGTGCGTCCTCAAAAAAATGGGTTTTAAATAAGCGTAGACGTAGACCTGTCCCATCTGTAAAGACGGTGATTCTATGGCAAATATTAGTTAGATTGAACAAAGATAATTTAGGTACTGAAATTACTTAATTTACTTAAAACGTAATTCTGCAGCTTTATGTTGTTGTTTTGCGGATAATCAAAACCTTCTATTTCATTTTTAATAAATAAACAAGTAAATTTGTTCAAAATTTTTAAACTACCTTCGAATTTTCGAATTTCAGTTACAGCGTCCACTGCAATAGCGACTTGTGATGCTATAGCCTATCTGATATCAATCAGATGAAGTCAAACAAATAGATTATAAAAACATTGCAATGAAATCTACTAATCCGTTTCGGAGATAAATAATAACAAATAAACACATACAAATTACCTTTTACGGCAAACACATAAACAGCTTTCTTACGTCTGTCGCGTCGCTGCGCTGCGCTACTGGTAAACACTTAAGTGTGTGTATCTCATAATCTCATAGTGTGGGGTATCGTTGGATAGTTGGATCAAAAATATTGCGGGTGTGTGAAAATCATTTTCTATTAAGGGATCCGTTTGTGAAATATTAAGTATTACATTTCAAATTTTTGTTAGACAAAAAATTGCACAATGCGCAGTGCCCTCCTGCCATGTGAAAATAAAATCACAGCAATAGTAGGTATAACGAAGTTAAAAGGAAAACTATCACTTCTAAGAAGATTTACAAGTTTACGAGTCATAGTCGATCAACTTATAAAATTTAAAATACTTGGAAAATTCAAAAGGATAATTTCGTACAAATATCTATTGAAAATTATTACTTAGATGAAGTTGTGTAAAACAGTTATTAAATATAAGTTTTTGGAGCTACTACCCTACACTGCGCGTGCCCCAACACGCACTTGGCTGCTTTTTTTTATTTAAACATTAATAGGATATAGTAGCGTATTATCGGTAATATCTGTGGTGTTTACTATCACCTTAGTCTGAATGAAAAGTCTCCCTTTTAGTGCCATCTCTTGGTTCACTCGAGAACTGGTTAGTCCTGCGTAGTATTTCGTAGCACATCGTAGTAGTACTTGCCAGTGGCGCGCATACACACCAATTTGGTGTACTAAATAGTAAGTTAGTAATTTACTAGATGGCGCTAGTAGAGTTGATATGATACCTACTAATCTTCGACTTTTAACACGCTTTTATTAGCTTATCTTGTAACCAACTAAATAACAAACAAACAAACAATGCAATCAAATCTTGATAGTCAATTTCTACCTACTTCTAATTGTCGTATCGGAATTAAACTTTGTATGTAAGTACAAAGTACCCTTTTACTATAATTTGGTATCTCGAACTCGAACTCGGTGGAAAAAGGAATTATTTTTTTAAGTGCGTGATACAAGCGTGTTTTTTAGTTTTTTTTAACCACTTATTTTATTATTACAAACATACTTATAAGTAGTTTGTTTCGGTTGATTTGTTGTTAAATAATATTTTTAATATACCTAGGCACCTTTATCCGTAAAAGTCTCTTGAAAACATCTCGTAGTATTTATTTTGTTGAACATAAATAATACCTAAAACTCCGTCAGTAAACAAGCCAAAGCAATTATAATACAAAATAATGTTGATTGAGTGAGGATCCTTGACAGAATATTGTGATGGATGCGCACAGTTGTATAACTGTGTGTTATAACGACTTTTGTAAGCAGCAGCTGATCTTTGCAGTATCTAATCGCCAAAAGTAGGAAGTTGATAAAATATGCCCGACTGTCGCGTCACCTCGTCGCTTTTATAAGGGCTATGTTGTTTTACGAGACTTTCATAAAATTCATTCTGTTATTTTGTGTAAAAGGAGAAAATTCTACGACCTCCATGGCGCGGAGGGTGAGTTGCCAGCTGTGACGCAAGAGGTGAGGGTTTAATTAATGCTGCGGGACAAATTTTTACATTTTCTGCAGATATTTGTGTTTTTTTAAACCACTAAGTTGGTAAACAAGCTAACTACTTATCTTTGTAACCATATTTCTCGCAAATAAACAATTTCATTTCACATTAAAATGTAGGTACTTACCACAGAACACGTAGTTCCTACGATCCACTACACAAAGTCAACGTCAAAAATTCAATTATTTATTACAATCACAAGGATCCTTTCGATGTAGGTCCCTGATAAGTGTTAAAAATAAAAAATAAAGATTGATAGACATTTTTCACACAGCATCATCTAGCCCCAAACTAACCAGAGCTTGTATTATGGGAACTACATGACTGATGTAATTAATACTTATATACTTTTTGTAAATACAATAATAGTTTAGGATCACACAATCCTTTGTCAGGAATCGAATCTGCAACCTTCTTCGTCTCAAGCGAGCTTTCGGCCACTGCACAACAGAGTTCGTCAAGGAGAAAATGAATTGCAAATATTAGATCTTCATTTATCTTTAATGTATACAGTCAAAAAATATCCGCGAATATCGATATGATTGAACGGTTTGAACCCAGTTTGAACCGATGATGGTTTTATAAATGCTATCAAAACAGCATCCGATAATATTACCTAAATGTAGCGTACGTTGATGTTTGCCAACAGATATTTCTGAAACGGAATGAACCATTTTCCCTCTGCTACACGCAAACGGTTGGCATTGCTCGTTCATAGGTACATCTGCGTTATCTTCAAGTAGATACCTAATCGTCCTACCCAAGCATCTCGAGGTGAACTTTATTTTTGAAGATTCACCAATTCCCCCTCGTGTTTAACCCGCATTGGTGACCTATACGTCTGTGAGACCGTAAATATTGAACATCTATTTCACCCGCCGATGATTGAAATTGTGATTTAGTGGAGCTACCTTAGTTAAAGTCAAAGTCAAAATTCATTCATTCATTAAAATCACAAGGGCCACTTTGAAATGTCTATTTTACTGCCTGTACCTCCGCGACCAAGCCAGGAAAGATTAGGACGTATTGCATTTACACTACCGACTGTTCATCCCGTGAAAGCAACGCGGGCGCAAACTACATGTCTTACTATAACTTAAAAAACTACAAGTTATAAAGACGGTTCGTTTTTGAAAATTGACTTAGATTAAAAATCACGGTCCATGAGACCGGCATCAAAAACTATGCTAGTCATATTGAAGTCACCAGTGACGGGTTAGTAACCATTTAATTTTATGTAAATACTGTAGGTATTTTTAGTATTTTTCTAGATTATGTGTAAATGTACTCAAGACTAAAATGTACAAGGCCGAATGACCATCGAAAGCTATTTGACAAAAGTAATGGTTTAATCTTTATCTCATTTACGTTCGATTGGCACCACACTAAAGCTGAATGAAGGATCATCAAAAAAATAACCAAGCAGAGTTTGTTGCCCGATTCTTCTATGCTTGGTCGCGCGCGAGGAACCGCCGTAAATTCACTTTAACATTTTAGATTCACGTATAGTTTTTAAGTTGACGTTTCTATATGATCCTTGTGATTTCAATGAATAAAAACCTATTGACTTTTGACTTTTTTTTTCTTTCACAGACTTACTAGGGATGCTAACGTATCTTTCTTTTTACATGGTAATTAATAGAACATTACGGATACATTTTTTTGGATATAAAACTATTGCCAACTATTTCTTGTTCTGTTACTGGGTTTTAGAGATACTTTGGCATTGTTATCTTCCGTGGCAGTTGGTTGCGCAAGTTGTTTACTGTTGAAGTGCAAAGCGCAATAGCAGAATCATCGTAATCAGGCGTTTAGCATTCGTTACGCAGGCTTACGTACTCGTTTTCTAAACAGGAAACCGGCGACTGATCAGTAGGCGCGGGAGACTCATCTGATGTAGGTACTGCACATACATTTCAATAAGCAAGTCTGCGGAGCTGTGCCGTACTACCATGGTGGAATCACTGGGAACATCATTTATATATTAACATTTTTTTAAAATGAAAGATTGAAAACCGACTTCAAATAACGGAAGGTTGATATGAAATTTCATCCCTTTTTTAATTTATTCGAAGCATTACCCATTAAACAGTAAAATCGGTTCACAATAGGCGAAGATATAACGCATAACATACAAAAAAAAAATACTGACGAATTGAGAACCTCCTCTATTTTTGGAGTCGGATGATAAATGACTACATAATGTGGTACGTTACTGATTATTATACTCTTCAGATTTCAATAAGAGACCGAATTTTAGAATCAAACTGGGTTTTAGCTTCAGTCTTAGTTTAAAGGAAAGGATAAGATGATTCTCTGTAAGAAAATGCGTTCCATTTTGCACGTGACGCATTTTGTTAGTATTATGTGTTTTTTTATGTGTTCGTTTTTTTAGTATGTATGTTTGCTTCAGGAAAAGTTCTTATATAAATTTTATTGTCACAGGACACTATACGCAATAGATGATGAAACAACGACAGGAGTGGGAAGGAATTAATAAATAGGCCTCTTATTAAAAATACATTATAATAGGTAAGTATTTTAATTCATTAAATTTTGTATAAGTAGTTATAAATTTGACATTTTTAATAAATCTATAAATTTAACTGTAACAAGGTACCTACTTATATGTAAAAAATTGCACGACCAAAATGTCGAATATAGAGCTGATTATACCTATGTAATAATAATAATGTACCTATATTCTTGCAAATAAATATAATTCATTCATTCATTCAAGAACGGTTTAACCTATCAGTATTATAATATCTATGATCTATCAAAATATGATTTAACCTTTCGAAAGCTATCGCCAGAAGAACATACACACCTACATATTCCTCCAACAAAACACGTGGAAAACTATTGATAGTTCGATACCTACGTAACTCGATATATTCAGGTTGGTAGTTTTTCTAATATCCGCATTTCCAGTGCACTCCTCTGAACACGGCTGTACCTACCTAGTCAGCTGAAAGTTAATTTGGAACGGGAAGTGGTCACTAGTTTCTGGTTGCTGTTAAATATTCGACGTAAGAGTATCAAATTTTAATGGTTCTACGAATAGTACATATTTGTACAGAAAATTGGTAACAAAACAAGAAACATTAAAATAGCCCGTTCAAGTTGATGAAGCCAGTGTAATGAGTTAACTGCGCTTTGTTAGTATTTTTGGGGTTCAGCTGTCAAATAATAGAACCTTACAGTTTCATAATGTTTGTCTGTCTTTATGTCACAGTCATTCACTAAATAATACTGGTCATTTTCACACGGCATCATCTAGCCCCAAAGTAAGCAGAGCTTTTTTTATGGGAACTACATGACTGATATATTACTTACATACATTTTTTTAAATACACACATTATTATACGTAGAAAACACCCAGACCCAAGACAAACATTTGCAGATCATACAAACATTTGTCCTGCGGCGGAAATCGAATCCGAAACCTTCTGCGTGTCAGGCGGGCCTTCGACCACTGCGCCACAGAGGTCATAAAAAAACTGAAAATATTCTAGGGAAGTCACAAAAATAAATGACAATTATTCCTAGCATTACCTAGGATATATCCAGATATTTTAAAATAAACATGAAAGTTATGTGACATTTCTTTAAAATACAGTCGCATTTCATGATATTTCGCTATAAAGTGGCGGGAGCTTCACGCAACCTCCTGCCTCAAGCCCTCAAGCACTTGATGCTTTTTTGAAAATCTCAAATTCCACTAAATTGGAAAGGAGGTATTTGTATGAAAGATAGGTCGGATTAGGTTCACGAGCTTTATGTCCCTGCCAAGTAAATGCTCTAATCGATTTAGCGTCAATTCTGAACCCAACTCCAAAGGCCCGGTTCAGCTGATGCGGTGGGTGATTTGTAAAGTGATTGTCAAAGTTCGCATAAATGCATTAATCGCCACCGCAACCGCGTCATTTTAGCCGGGCCTTAAGAGAGGCCCGTAGAAATCAAACATATTCATGAATTGTTTTCATTCATGGTTAGCGGTAAGTTTTCTTTCTGGTATTATGATACGGTTCCGTAGCCATCTACGGAACCGTAGCTTATGAGCAACCCGACACGCATTTTCCTGTTTTTTCTTAAAGTTTTCCGGTTTTCGTTTGTTTTTTGAGGCGGTAGAAAAGTAGGTAATAATGAAACCGGGAAGTTTGCAAGTACCTAACCTACATTTCGTTTTAGCACAGAGCAGGCTTACCCAGTCCACGTCTCAGTATATATTTACGCTGCCATTTCAGTTGTTCAGCGCCGAGCCCTTGCGAAACTATGACTGTACCTCGTCTTACATTATCGTGAGTACAAATTGGTTAAAATGGTGGCTATTGCCACTTGCAGACCACTGTTGACGTCAGAGCTTATTTTTCAGCTTTGAGACTTCAACCACTGGACTGTAGCAAGATATAGGTACAAATGGAATGGTACAATTTGCAAAATGCGGGCACGTGTCTCACGTGTCACGTGTGTGTATAGTTTGGTCGTGTCTCTGACTATCCCCTTACTTGCTATACTCGCAGATCTGTATACTACGTCTGGATCTGAGGATCTCTTTCATGGGGATAACATTTACAGTTATGGATGTACTTATTGAACGTAAGCTTTGGCTTTGGCTTTTTTGTGGTATTTTTTTTAGGTACTCTCATTTTGAAGTCATCTTTCCATACCATTTCAGTCTTCAGTGTTTTCATGTTCTAGTTCTTTATTTTTATGAAAAAAATATTGTGTTCCTACTTGTGCTGCTGTGGTCCCATGCTGAAATCATCCAGTAGTCATGCTATTTATTTCCATTTTCATAAGGAACATAAAGTTTGTTACGTTATAAATCATTTGTATTATTTTGATTTGAAGTGTTTTGATTTATTTATTGTGTTTTGAAGTGTTTGTTCTGTTCTAGTTAGCAGTTGAATAAATAGCTGTGAGCGGTCAGGAATTATGATTTCATGCAGATACTATCTTTAATACGTTCTACGTTCGTCAACTTATTACTTATTCTGGTCAATTTTTCTTTCCATAATTTGGAACTTTTACGAACATTTTAAAGTAAAAACTAGCCAAATCGGTCCAGCCTCTTACCAACGACCAGGTTTTCGTTATATTTAAGATGATATACATTAAACAAATATTTCATACGTATCTTGTCCTGACAATTACGCATACGACAAAAAAATAGCCAAATCGGTCGAGCTGATGATCTTTCTTACATGCGGCAATTGATTTTTATTTATATATTATGATGACGTAGATGCTTATTTTGATCTCAATAGGTATAGTAGAAGAGGCAACGGTAACCAGTGACCCTGGACATCATGTCACGGCTGTCAATGGGAGCGTGGCGGCGGCGGCGCGGGCGGCGCTCACAATCACCGTATCACATGCGCACGCGCATTTATTGTCGTCCGTCACGGAGCTTGCCCGGCTACGTTAATTTGAGTTCCACATATAAAACTGATGGAAATAATTTCGTTGATTTAGTCATGTTTTTAAGTTATACAGGATTTGTGACACTTTTTCCCTAGCAAGTTCATTTAGGGTTCTGATAGTACTGCATTGGCTATGACTATATCTAAACTATTTTACTAGGCAAAGTCAGTTTTATCGTAAAAATATCACATAAAATGATCAGTGGATTTTGCGGCGAGACTTCACACGTAATGTTATGGCAAATACATTACTCATCAATGATGCTAACTGGCAAACCATAACTGTTTTAGTAGGTTACATGACTTGTTTAATTTTTGTAGAGCAAACAGGAAGCGCTTTCATCGCCGCCATTCTCGAAACAAAAACCGTTGCAAAACCGGAGCGAAATAACAAGCTGCTGTTTTGTTATCATTATGTTTTGATAGTGCTGGGAATGCCGCACCGCCCGCCACCGGTTCACTGTTAGTTTTGTTATCATTATGTTTTGATAGTGCTGGGAATGCCGCACCGCCCGCCACCGGTTCACTGTTGGTTTTGGACATTTTAGGCCCTCAAACTAGGATAACATAATATAACAAACATCGTTATACAAACAACAATCCTTGAAGTAATATTTGGTAAAAACTTTAAGAGAAACTCGTTTAAATGTTGAATTTCACTTTCCTAAGATCGAAAGGCTTCACCTACTTCAAAGTGTTCAAAAAACTAAGTTGCATAAAACTTCACTGGAATCGGTAACAAAAGTACTTGTTGGTAATAAAAATAGCAGCAAGTCGTCTGGGTGTCAGTTGTGGCTTATTGTTATGTTACGGTAACAATAGGTAGTAAAACGCGAGTGTCGGCAAGATGTCCGTGAGACGGAGCGGTGGACGGCAATCATGTTAGGATAAGCGCTTTCTTCAAAGATCACTGTTGTAAATCACTTCCGGGACACTTTTATGAAGATTTGCTTGTTTTTGTGGCGAGATTACGTGTAGATGAGGAGAGCGTAGTGTGAACCAAAAAGTACTTAAATTCTTAATCGCTTTTACCTTACCTTACTCATCATTTGTTCATAACAATGTTTCCCTTAATCATAGATTTACTTAGGTTCGTAAGTTTGCATTAACCAAGTGAAGATATTGATGTCAGACGCTACTTTATCACGCACGAAATCTTCCTATTATGCCCCGTATAATGGCCGGGATAAAAAAGTTTCTGTCTTATAAAGACGGATAATAATAAATAATAAATAATAATGCTGGACATTTTTCACACAGCGTCATCTAGCCCCAAACTAAGCAGAGCTTGTATTATGGGAACTACATGACTGATATACTACTAATATACTTTTTTTTTCATATTAATACATACATATTATACATAGAAAAACACCCAGACCCGGAACAAATGTTTGCAGATCTTACAAACATTCGTCCTTCCTTCTGCGTCTCAGGCGGACCTTCGCCCACTGCGCCACAGAGGTCGTCAAATACATAATTATATAAACGCATAAGCGAATTATATAATTATGTGTCTATAGGTATCTACTGAATTGAAATGGAGTCGAGTCCCTTGTTTCTGCCCCTGTCTCTTGCACTACATTGCTGTTGTATCTAATTTTACAGCCACTTCATTAGCGTTAACAAATTAATTATATTTTTCGTCGCCGCGGCTGAAAGTGGTGCAAGCCAATATTCTCCACGTTTGTCATGGAGTCTATTTGAAAAGATAATATAGTAGGGATATATTATACAGTAATAGGAAATGGCTTTCCAACAAATTATTTGTAGATAAAATATTATCTACCTAATAATACTTAAATTAGTACTAATCTTCAGGGCCGGCTGGTTCGGCCAAAGATTTCAAGAGGTATATATTTTATTTATGCTGGAGTTTTTCCCCACAGCATCATCTAGCACCAAAGTAAGCAGAGCTTGTGTTATGGGAACTAAATGACTGATACATATCTTTTTTTTTTTTTTTTGAAAATACATAAATATTATACATAGAAAACACCCAGACCCGAGACAAATGAATGCAGATCATACAAACATTTGTCCCGCAGCGGGAATCGAACCCGCAACCTTCTGCATCTCAGGCGGACCTTCGCCCACTGCGCCACAGAGGTTGTCTCTCGAATTCTTTCTCTGATCGAAGCAATGCGTAACCAGAGAGCTGGCTCTTATCAGAGTCAACGCATTAGCATTACCCTTTATCGTGGCAATGCCGCCAGAATTTTGGGGACGCTTTCGTCTGATAGTGGAGATCTAGGGTCTACACTATTTCATCTGTGTATTGTGTATTAAGTACATAGTTGTTTTAACTAATACTCAATACTCAATACATTTATTGCTTTCACATGGTAGGTACATAGATGGTATTTATAGGTAGGTATCTCACATGAGATAGGTATCTCTGACGATCTCTGTGGCGCAGTGGGCGAAGGCCCGCCTGAGACGCAGAAGGTTGCGGGTTCAATTCCTGCCACGGGACAAATGTTTGTATCTGCAAATATTTGTCTCGGGTCTAGGTGTGTTCTATGTATAATATGTATGTATTTACAAAAAAAATATGTATATAAGTAGTATATCAGTCATGTAGTTCCCATAATACAAGCTCTGCTTAGTTTGGGGCTAGATGATGCTGTGTGAAAATGTCCAGCATTATTTATTTTATTTATTTATTATTTATGAACCCTGTCTAAGGGTAGGCAACAGATAGGTAGGCAGGTCGAGGTTTTGCGTAAACAAACTAGTTATTAATATCTACAGTAAATAAAGTTAAGTCTCTCAAATGAACTTTGTATTAGGGTACGGCGGCAGACCGAGCTTTTATTTTCATTGTAGGTAGTCATATTAGGTACTTTAGGAGATGGGTATAAGTGTACTAATTAGTTTTAAATGGAAGTAAATAATTATGATGATGAAAGCAAAGTGAGATCTTCTTATATAGCAAGGTACATGAAGCTAGTCAACTCAAGCCATGAGGAAATCCAATTCGTAACAGGAGCATTGTTCTCTATAGCCATTGGCAATTCGTGTTAAATAAAATGATAGCGAAAGGTGAAATTACTTTCCACCTAATAGGGCAATGAAAGTGAAAGTTTGTATGCTTAAGACTATCTCACTATGTATGATACTTATCTATTGAAAGTAAGCGCTTATATCTATGAAACGAGTGCTTCAAATGGAATGCTACATATATATTCCACAGTAAAGATAAAGATAAACCGCAAATGATTGATCTTCAAAAATAAAACACGGAATAATTTCGTGCAAGTAACCGACATAACCTACGTAGAAAACATTTTATTTGATTATTTTGGCAGTAGACACCATTATTTTGGCGACAAATATTTTCCTGAATTAGATCCCGTTATCTGAAATAATTCTCTAGCACAGATTATTTTTCGTATAATATATTGTTATATAAGTTGCAGAAGTAGTAGGTACATTATTTTACGTTTCTTTGATCCGGTTTCAGGAAATCTGCCAAATCCGTCTCCGGAGCAGGGAAAATTCCTATTCGAGGAATTTGGATGTGAATTTGATCCGACATCAGTGGGTTTCTATCCGCGGAACTAAATCCGATCCGACGCAGCACCGCGCCAAATGTTGCGTACTTCAAACATATTTACTAAGATGGAAGACAAATCCGACTTTCCTTGTGAAACAGTACATTACTGCCCAGGCCCGAAATAAAGCAATTGACGGCCGAGTCATATTGGAAATTTAAATCCTTTACAACTAAACGAGGCCGTTTATTTATATTTCAGCTTGCATAGTACTTTAATCTCATTTGCGAGGGAACAATAAACAAAACGAATCAATAATTAGATGATTCATTCATTCAAAACGAGAATTTTCACGTACCGTATTATCGGTGATGGCATCGACTAAGTTTCGACTCATTCCGAATATCTTTTTCACGTCGTGCACTGCAACGCGTGCTCGTGAAAATTCCCGTAATAATCAAATTCAAGATGTTTTACTTTCCCCAATTCGACTGCGTGCGCGCGGTCTTTGTTAATTTTTCAACTTTTAAAAATAAATGCGCATTCAGCCTTAAAAATAAATATCGTGTACCTAACACATCTTATAAATGTTAACGTGCAATTTAAAAAAAACACTATCACTCTGTGATAATAAAACTGTCCAGCAATTTATAATAGGGCCGTATTGCGTGGGTAATTAATTACTGTGTTATTTCGTTGCGTATAGAAAAGAACCGATTAACGTATAGTTTTTTTTGAAGTAATGAAGCAATTTCCGAGCAATTGAGAGAAATTAAAGTTTTAAGGTTCGCAGACATGCGTGCATAGTCATCATTTCAGTTTATCTACTGAATGCTCTTGTGGCCATGGACACTTGCTGTTATCAGAAGGATATCAAACAAACAAACAAACACTCACAGACACATACATAGTCCTGACCCTACACTAGGATTCCCTGTGTCGTGGGCATCAGGAACCACGAGTACCGTGGTACCAAAACACCAAGACCCGGAACAAATATCTACAGATCATACAAACATTTGTCCAGATATGGGAATTGAACCCGGATTCAGTGAGCGATTTTTTTTATTTATCGAACAATGTACCTACTTAGCGATCTATGATCCAGATCAAATCTCAAACGATATCTAATGAATGGCCATCAGCACATACCTTGCCCCGTGCGTGGTATTAAATACCCCAACAAAAATAAGGTCTACTTATATCATTATTCGTATGGTCTCTCAATATCAATAAAATAAAATATCAAAATACCCTGCAGTTCGCCGAGAAGGCATTTCAATTAATTTCCGTCGCGGTTCACTCGGCGGTGGCGGCGGTGGCATTCCGCTCTGGGCTCGGGTGAACCAGCGACCAGATATTATAGGTCTGTGCACATGTCTGTGACCCACTGCCACACATACTGCACTGCGTCCTATTTTTATTCAAAAATTCTCACTAGACCTAAAACGACGTGAACGTCAATTGTGGGAATAATCTAAAACATGTTTCATCCCCATTCAAGTTTATTTCATACTAGCTTCTGCCCACGGCTTCGCCCGCGTGGTACCCGGATAAAAAGTAGCCTATGTGTTATTCTGATGTATAAGCTATATTATTGTTAAGTTTCATAAAAATCCGTTCTGTGGTTTTTGCATGAAAGAGGAACAAACATCCATCCTCACAAACTTTCACAGACAATAAACTTACATAATTATAGGATACTAGCTTCTGCCCACGGCTTCGCCCGCGCGGTACCCAGATAAAAAGTAGCCTATGTGTTATTCTGATGTATAAGCTACATTACTGTAAAGTTTCATCCAAATCCGTTCAGTGGTTTTTGCGTGAAAGAGGAACAAACATCCTCACAAACTTTCACGTTTATAATATTAGTAGGATGTACGCACATAGACGAGTTAAACCCTAACAAGAGTTTTCTTTTAGCAAACCTTTGAGTTTATGCACAGCTGATACATTTTATAGTGGTGGATAAGTATATACAAACGGATACATGTTATATGTTATAAATAGTATAGCAATAATGAAATATCGCTGCTATTTATAACATTTATGGTGAAAAGCTTTTCTTATTTTGCCAGTGTGTATTTTCTGCATATACAAATCGTTGCAAAAGCCATAACCAAGAAGTGAAGTGAAACAATGCATTCAGTACACAGTGTTACTCGGTGAATGGTCAGGATCCTAGGAACTGTGTCGGACTGCAAGAATGTTTACATAATAACGTATGAACTGTGGATGTGCTTACAATGATTGTCTACTCTGTTAAGATTTCAGGGAAGTACTAATTATGATCGGTTCACGGCTAGCCATTGGATTTAGTATTAAACATGATATAGTAGTTAGTAGTAGACTTCAAGTAAAAAGTAAGTCCAAAAAAAAAGTTTCCCGAAAGTCGAAAATAAGAAAGAAATAGATCGAGTTCCTCAGGGTTCGATCAATATTCACAACTAGTGGCATCGTTACACCTGCCCAAATATATGTTCCGTTAGACACAACTTGGCACAAGTGAAAATCCTTCCTGGGCAGATCCGACTCGGATAGATTAGGTTTTTATGACCACCCAGAAAGGGTGATGTCATATGGAACATTTCTATGTAAGGAACACTTACAGCAAAACTAGTTCTGCCAAGTCGTGTCTAGCGGAATAAATATTTGGGATGGCACACTAGATGTGCATATATTGTTAGATTCTTTATTTATTTTATTTTTGAATTTTAAGAAAAACTTACAGCTAGGTACACATGAAATTACTTAATTAAATACTTACATGCAAAGTGCATGTAGGTAGGCTGAGGGCCAATTAAAAGTTTCCATTAATAGAAAAAAAATATATGCTAAAACTACAGATATGAGGATAACGGATCAGAGATAAAAAAAAAAGATAAGAAGAAGAAGAGAAGATACTTCTATGATGCGAGTTTTTTGAAGGTAGGTAAGTCTGATTTAGTTCGGCAGCCAACTTATGGTGATACCGAAAATAAGGAAAGCTAATTTTCCCAAATTGAAACTGGACGCTGTCGTTCGTTTCTTTATTTATTAACTAATCTCTGACCACGGTTTCGCCCGCGCGTTTTAAAGATAATATAAAGTATTCTATGTTGTGTCCTATTTGACCGCACGCAACACAAAATTAGGCACTAAGTTTGTCTGTTCGTCTCGTTTCGCTTTGTTTTATGTTAAGTATCTGTTTTGTGTGTTTATTATTATTTCGTGTTTAACTTTTTTTGTAGTTCAAGGGGATAAATAAATATATTTTCTTATTCTAAGTTCACATTTATATTATTAGGATTCCTCAAGTTTTATTGACAAATTTCTAAATAGGTATATGTATATACAAATAAGTAGGAATAGAATAGATGGAGGTGGTCGATGCGTGCGGCAGAGACGTCTCGACCAGACTTGAACCTTTGAACGAATTCATAAAACTACGAGGTCGGTAAACTACTTTATATCTGAAAGGTTTTTTACGACTTAAATCAGTCAAGGGTCCTTTTTACCACTAATCCAAAGCACACCTGCATTTTAACCCTCATAGAATTCTTATTTTAAAACTACATTTATTTTTATCACTGTCCCAGGATTAGGAGTCCCCACCGTGAACGCCCGGTTTGGGAATAATATCAGACCAAATTCGAAAACATTAATTTTAATTTTTAATGCGGCGAACTGAGCTTTCAGTTAATGATTTATATGACTACTAGCTTTTGACCACGGCTTCACCCGCGTGGTACCCGGATAAAAAGTAGCCTATATGTTATTCTGATGTATGAGTTATATTACTGTAAAATTTCATCAAAATCCGTTCAGTAGTTTTTGCGTGAAAGAGTAACAAAGATCCATCCTCACAAACTTTCGCGTTTATAATATTAATAGTATGAAAGATGTAATTCCTTTGAATGTGGTTGCAGTAATTGACTCGTGAATATATAATGTTAGGGGTGCGTAATCAAGAGTTACCGAGTACCAACCATGTTTACTTACTACACAAAGAGTTCGGTCATAGTGAACTCTACCAAGTTTTTTTCATGCACACAAACAAGCATATGGCCCCCTACTGATAAGCAGTTACCGTAACCTGTGGACGCTTCCAACACCAGAGATATCACTCGCTCGTTGCCGACTCTGAGATATAACGGGTGAGAAGTCTCATGTTACTGTAATTTCACCAGCATCCATCCATACCCTTCAAACCGGAAAACAGCAATGTTAGCATTACCGTTTGACGGCAGAAATAGCTAGGTGGTAGTACTTACTCCAACGACCTACTACTAAAAAGTAAAGTTTCCACCATTTGGTTTCCGGCGTGCCTTATCAATTTGTTAAGACACGTCATCTAACAGATGTTTCTAGAAGCTTAAAAGTCATAGGCCTTTTATCAAAACAATGCAGTCCCAATCAGTACTTTCCAAGTCAATTTAACTTGTGATGCAGCGCGCGTATCCCGCGGGAGCCGGGCCTGGCTGGCACCTTCCTCGTGCCCACCCGATACGAATCCGAATCAATCCGTGCTTAGCAACACTATTCATATATGCCAGACTGGGCTGGATCTAGACAGAGAGCTCTGGGGTAAGCACACCTCATGGAACTTCATTTCACCCGGACCTAGTCAAGCTATTAATATATTTATAAGTGATGTCTCTGGTGTCGCAAGCGTCCATAGATACGGTAGCTACTTAGCTACCGTAATAATATACCGTTTTTTTTTATAAACATTTTTTTAAGATAACCATAGTGACATAAAGGCATACAGACCACTGTTGGTAAGTACCAACAGTGACCAAAAAAACAAAAAAACGGGATATTATTACGGTAGCTACTTAGCTACCGTATCTATGGACGCTTGCGACACCAGAGACATCACTTATAAATATATTAATAGGTACCACTGTTGGTAAGTACCAATTTGAATGCTATCTCATTTTAGGGAAAATTTCTCGTTTTAGCGTTTAAGCTATACATACTTGTATACGTAGGTACTATACCTACCATACCTGATACTGGGGCTACAAGCTATATTTCTACAACAGATGCTGCATTTAGTGCCCGTTCCCTTGAACCAATCTCTGTCTCCATGCGACAATAATAGCCTCAGAGTGATAACTGATCAGGAATTCAATGCTTTGTGCATGTTATTTTAAATGAACTGATTAAGTTATTTTTAACTCAACTCTTCCTGCATTTGTTGTTGTTGGAATATCAATATCAAATACCTAGTGAACAAATCGATATAGCCCATGAAAATTTACATACCTACTCATAATATTTTTTTTAACTTTCTTCTCTCTTTCTATTTTTATTGGTTTTTCCTAACCTCATCAATTTCATTTGAATTCCAATGAACCCTGATCACTTTCAGCACCTTGGAACAGAACCACAAGAACATTATAATCAGAATAACTATATCCAAGTGCAGCTTCTGGAAGGTAGTCAGTTGGGCTGCCGGGGAGCGGAGGTGGTCGGCGCCATGATGGAGCACTAGCTCGATCCAGTGAAGCAGTTCGTGGGCAGGTGGAACCAGAGTACGTTGGAAGATAGCTGATGCTTTCTTAGCGTTGTTGCGGTATCTGTAAATTGATATCACTTGGATATAGCTTAGAAGAAAGAGAATGCGTCACTAGACGTCACGGTAAAACAAGAAAACAACCCCAACCTTATATCTCCAAGTATTTTATGAATAGCATCATAAATTCTGTACGGAAAGTCTTCAGCGAAATCAACCCTGATGCCGCGGCCCCTTGACGCTGTCAGGTCCATGCTAAGGAACTGGTCTCCAAAGAGAGGAATCCCAATGATTGGTACCCCAAAGTAAGTTGACTCCATTAAAGACATGAAGCCACCATGTGTGATGAAGAGTATTGTGTTTGTGTGATCTAAAACAAACATTTAAACAGAGGGGTTTATAATATTTTCTGGCACCTGTTGGTATTTATTGCTGGAGACCATTTCAAAAGGCCCCTTAACCTTTTCATTACTTGTCCGGTCAACTTACGTTCTAAGTTGGTACTCACTCAATATACTAGTCTGTTGTGCCCGCTTCACAATATGGACGTTTCTCGGCAGACCCATAAGTGTCTCCTCAAATTTCCAAATCACCGTTTGTTCCAGATTCCCAAACAAGTCAAGAAGCTTCCTTTGCATGCGTTCAGGAAGGTCCTTGCTCTTGATGTTGGAACCCAGGCTGAAGTATATGACACCGTTATTGGATACGTCAAGCAGTTGCTGTAAATTCTGGAGAGAGAAGAAAGACTTGATTTAATAATGTTAGAAGCAAGTCGTCCATGCTAAAGATAACGTGGAGCTGGCTTGAATAAATAGATAAAATTGTTTCTTGGCAAAAAGCTAGCTATTTCTCAAAATGTTAACTGATGTAGTTACCTTTGCAAGTGGCTTGGTTTGAACTTCAAAGTGATGCCCTCCTACATACTTCGTATTCTGTGGCAGGGACAGTATTTGTCCCAGGAGTGGGTGAGAGTTTACCAACAACAAAGTGCCATTGCATACAAGAGATTCATAGTCAGGGGGAGAGTGTCCACGGAGGCCAATGGGATTCTGATATATTTCATGATAGATTGGCGTCTCTACGTAGTGTATCATGTAACTAAAAGCAAAAAATAAAAATATGTTTAGGTCAAATTCCGAAACACACGAAAATTACAATAGACGAAACCGAAACAAACTTAAGCTACCCGCGACAACCTTGCAAACAGTACAGAACAGTTCTGCCTACAGACTTGTAAAAATATATAACAAACTGCCCGAACTAATAAAAAGTGAAGAAAAGGACTCATTATTCCAAAAACAGATTAAAACGATCCTGACGAAAAAAGTCTACTACACTGTTGGCGAATACCTATCTGACAAACTTGTATAATCTGATTATAAACTACCTACCTACATATTCTTGACCATTTCATTCTCCAACATTTCTTACTTACTAAATATGACGTACCTACTGTAGAATATACCAAAACCCAACCTTTGACATTCATAATTGAGCTACCTACCTGCTTCCTGATATTCCTATTCTTATATTAACAATTATTATTATTCTTGACATATTTTTTCTCATAATATTTGAAATTTTGTATAATTATTGACATTTAATTTTATTTTGTATACATACCTACTTATTCACCTGTTTTATTATTTAAATTGTATGTGTGTAATTTTTAAAATAATACCTACCTGCATCGCCCTGACAGGGCCGATGTACCTACCAACCTACTTGGAGCTACACTAGACCTAAGCTTAACCATTGTACGAGTATGTAGGACATTAAGCATGAATAAATGAAATTATGAAAAAGTAATCATAAAAATTGAGTTTACAAGATGAAACTCTTCGTCTTTGATTGTAACGTCAGTATTTTCTGTTTGTTACCAACTTCAGCTTTACTTCAGCCTGACTTTCTAAATGTATATAAAATGTGTAGTTTAAAAATAAAACTTAAAAAACATCCTTTTATCACGCACTAAAACTTATAAAAAAGAATTCCACTATACAACTCGTAGCTCCATCATCAGACTCTCGTTTCCAAACTATAATTATAGTAGTCATCCGAAAAACATACATACACACACAAAGTTTCATTTTGATACGATGTGTTAAAATTGACTTCGAAGATTTGATTAAATTTTTTGTAACTTAGTTAGTTAGATACAAGTGAAGATTAAAAAGAAAAGTGTACCCACTAAACCCAACCAGTAAGATACGCGTGCCTCCACAACCGGGACGCCCTCTCTACCACGCTCAGCTCCACCGCTGTGTTCCTGGCCTGAGGATCCGCGGAGTGCGCTGGGTTGGTGTCGCCGTGCATCAACTGCAAGCTCAGCAAAGACGCGTCCACGGTACTGTACCAGATCAACGGACAGTTGTAAACGGATGCTAATCTGAAAAAAGGTAAATTTTCAGACCTACTTCGATTTGAAATAAGGTATTTTACGAAAAAAAGCGTGATTTTGGAGGCATTTCAAATGTCCATCAAAGTTTCTTGTGGTAGATTACCCCTACCATTATCGCTAAATGAAGTAAAGTAAAATAACGAAGTTCACAACAATCTTACGGAGCCAGTAGACCAGTGAAGAACCATTCGGCTATCACCAGGTCGAAGGTCTGTTCTTTGTCTGCCAGAAGCTGCTTCGTGGCATTGTGCTCCAGGGCGCGGCGGGTGAAGGTGGTGCCCACTTCCAGGACCCGCTGCAGGGGTCGAGGGTTGCGGACCAGCTCCATCAGGCTAAGACGTTCCTTATCTGCAAAAATAGGTATCAGGGAAAAGTGAAGCACACAATTGTACACGTGAAACTGAATCCCGTCCCGAGATGCATTGCTACTCTACCGGTGGTGGATTCTGTGAGCGAGCTGATCCTGACGCTGTTAAAGCGCTCATTCTGTGTCAGTGTGCTCGATGGACTCACATACGTCACCTGAAAACAATATAATGCTGAAAGACGTTACTGAGATACAAGCATTGTCGCAGCTTTTATGTAGATACACTATTATATTGTAAATGCAACGGAAAAATAATCAAAAAGTCACAAAGTGAATAAATGAATGAATGAAAATTCTTTATTATACACCACAAGATAATAATGTCAAAAAACCGACTTCTTCACGTGCTTAAGTTATTTAAAAATGTTTCGGCTAGTCATGATTCCATAAGATGATGATGTTTTTACGGGAAAAGTAGCAATCCTGCAGGAATAAAACTTTTATGGGACCACTTCGAGATCATTTTTATACAACAACAAAAGAATCATCAGAATCGGTTAACAATTGGCAAAGACATCAAGTAACAAACATTAAAAACATATTAAAATACAACCGAATTAAGAACATCACCTTTTTTTGAAATGGGTTAAAAAAACAAGCACTAGAAACTATATAGAGACATACATTTGTGAAAGAGGTACCGATGCTAAATAGTTATTCTAGATTCTTGGTGAAGGAAGGCTCGTCTATATGGAAATTCTCACCTCATGTCCAGCCTCTAACAAAGTCTTCACAATGGAATCCCCCAGAATGGTATGACTTTTGCTAGGAATCGGAAACACAACAAGTACTCTGCTCCCTTCACACACACGCAGTATGTATAGTTGCAACACAAAATATAGCAATACTACAACACGACACATTTTCAACCAAAACTAGTTTATGACTGGCTTTCTAGATGCAGCTAACGTTGGACCTTATCTGATAAGGCGTAAACGAGCTGAATGTATCTTCTTATCGTGCTCTCAAGAGAGATAAAGGTGATCTCAATCTGTCTGATTCATTAGGATCATACTCAGGTAGAGTTGCAATTTTTCAAAGGTGATAGCAAATAAATCTTGAAACAGGAAATTCATAAATTCCCGAGTACGGCATTTAATAACAAATCAGCTACTGTTTCAGCTACTTCAGTTTCAGAAGAAACACAGACTTAACCACAGATAAACAAAGGGTTTTATTTATATTCTCCCAATACAAAGAACTTCATTACATCATTGATAACAAAACAGACACTGAGCCGCTTAATTAACAGCTCATCTACAGATGGTTCATAATAATAAATTGAAGGTCCTCATTCGTTAGTTAAATCTATGCTTGGTTCACATTATTCCAGCTAAGTATCAATTCAGTTAACTCTAACAAAGCACCTAAAGGTATAATTTTCCACTGGCGCTCTTGCTTGTAGTTAGCCTACTTGCTTCGTGTAAACTCACCTGCACCAGAACAAGAGGATTTTCCCAGTACAGTCAGCTGCTGCTGAGTGTATGGCTGCGAGCGAGTGACAGACGACGCAGACACGAGCTAAGTGTTCTCAGAAAACGTTAGACCCTAATTTTACCGACAGAGTCCTAGCCAAAATCTTGAAAGGTAACCATAGATCCTAGCTTTGTTGGAACATCTTTAGAGACGCCTTGCGTGCTTAGAACTCAAATAATCTATAGATAAGGCAGACTTTCCCAAGATATTCCCAGTAATCTGTATGTTGTTGTGTGTGTGCTGTACTGACGTATCTATTAATAATAATCTTCCATTTTCGTTGTACGAAATCCAATCTACTGATGATAAGAAAACGGAAAAAACTTGATGATTTTACTGATACGACCTTTATTATGTTTTTATTCATAAATAATTAAAGTAAAAGATAATCTTTATTAAAATGATAACAATACAAACTATTTGTATGGGTAACTACGTGGATTTTCCTAATTCGAACGATAAAGGGTGATACTCTAAATAAATACTGAAGCGCGCAGCTGCCCACCACTAAGTAGTGAGAAGCTTCAAGCAAGATGCGTGTCAGCTTATCTCTTTTGGCGTTATGCATCGCCACTGTCGCAGGTAGCTATATATTTTTCCCCCAACCTACTCATAGCCCTCATTACTAAAATGCCTACTTTATTCATATATAATACAATTTTCGATATGACATTGTGATTCTGCTGAATGTAACTGTGCTTTTCGCTAATGATGACTCTATTTAAAACTTCTTCCAATAAATAGGCTTTCGCAGCCACCCCGAAAGGATCGTCGGCGGCGAAGACGCTTCCATCTTTCAATACCCGAGTATCGTGTCTCTGCTGCGATCCAGGGACATGAGTACCTACATGCAGGCCTGCGGAGGCGTCATACTCAACTCCCGATCCATCCTGACTGCTGCCCACTGCCCTTCGTAAGTGAACTACACCTTGTAAATGCTTTCACATTGTACGGACTGACGTGATGTCTTTTCATTTGTTTGATCTGGCTTTGTAATTACTTAGTTACTATTTGCTTACTCAGTTACTAATAGCTTTTCACATACAGTGCGTTGCTTTAACAACTCCTAGATTCTCTCTGCTTTCACTTTCTCTGTGATCTACAATTTTTTGGCCCTTACCTATGTATAATTTGTATGTGTTTATAAAAAAATATAAAAGTAGTATGTCATGTAGTTCCCATAATACAAACTCTGCTTAGTTTAGGGCTAGATGCTGTCCAGCCCCAAACTAAGCAGCTGTCTGAAAATGTCCAGCATTGTTTGCTTATTTATTTATTTTGGTGTAGCAATTTTTGAGACGTACTTAATTCATTATTGTTACAGTGGAGACGCAGCCGCGAGATGGCGCGTCCGCGTGGGCTCAACCTACGCAAACAGTTTCGGCACCATCCACCACCTTGCTTTCTATACCATCCACCACCTTGCTTTCTATACCATCCACCCGCAGTACAACTGGCGGACCTCCGAGAACGACATAGCTGTCCTTCGGCTTGCCACTCTCATCACGTTCAGCAACGTCGCCCAACCCGCCCTCATAGCTGGCAGCAACTACGTGCTGGGTGACAACGAGTTGGCCTGGGCTGCCGGCTGGGGACATACATACGTAAGTCGTTGCCACTGCGGGAACTTGTGTCGGTTGCCTCACGATGTTCTCTTGATGCGCTCATGATTAGCAATATTCGATATTTCAATATAAGATGGTGTCTCTACCAGATGTAGCCTGTCACATCTCTCATCAACAAGCTTCTATTGTTATAGTACCAAGGCTGTCTGTCGGAAACCCTCCAGCACGTGCAGGTGAGGACCGTGAACCAGGAGGTGTGCCAGCAGCGCTACTCCGCCCTGGAGAGCGTGGTGAGCGAGACGATGCTGTGCGCCGGCTGGCTGGACGAGGGCGGGCGTGATCAGTGCCAGGGCGACTCGGGCGGGCCGCTCTACCACGCCGGCGTCGTCGTTGGAATCACCTCCTGGGGCGAGGAGTGCGCGCATCCCGAGTATCCGGGGGTCAACGTGAGGGTCTCCAGATTCACCACCTGGATCGAGGCTAATGCTTAATTTTAGTTAGGCGTGTAGTGTATTTAGTAGGTAGATAATATTTGGGTAACCGCAAATATGTTTTCTGAAGTATACCGTCAATCTATACTTAATATTATAAAGAGAAAATATTTTTTGATTGTTTGTTTGTACCGAATAGACTCAGAAACTACTGGACTGATTTTAACCATTTATTCACTAAAAGAAAACTAAATTATCAGGAAGTAACATAAGCTATAATTTATTTTCAAAAAAAAAAGAAATTCTTAAGAAAATTGCAATAATGTAACCCAAAGTAACATAATTTTGCCTATAAAATTCATTATTTGTCGTGAGCTGAGAAAACTATTGATGATACATAAAAAATATGTACTACATGATTAAAGTACTCATTATTACCTACAACAAAGTCCTCGAGGGAGGAAGGACCTCTAAACGGTCAACGAAACGTCAGCAGGAGAATAGTAAAGAACAATCTTAATAATATCCTAAAATTAAACTAAACCTTTATAATTTCCATTCTATAATTCTTATGTAATATTATTATGCTTGAAATTGTTGTGTGAGTATACTTGTTGTGTGAGAATTTTAGTATCGAGTCAAGTTAAAGGTTTCTTCTAAAATATGTATAAGAACGTAACAATTTTAATGATATTGGTACGTGCCTATATGCTATATTGAAAAGAGTTATGAATTTGAACTGCGCACTAGCTTGCTCGGTTAAGCTCGGCGCATGCGTCAACGGCCGCGCCGGCGCCGAGTCGAGAGGCGCAGGCGCAGACAGATGCGCCATTCTGCGCAATCTGTCTTGGTTACGTATTTATTGGATATTGACCCCTTTAGCTTTCGACCCATAAACATTTTTATGCGTTACTCATCGGCTAAAAATAATAAATGATCTGCAATTAAATGATACATTTTGTTTGTTTGTTTTCGGTAGAAGCCATCTGCCCTGCAATGCTTTCACGCATATTTCATGAACTATAAACACCTAAACGCAACTTTTTACCCGGGTTTTTGTATTTTTTACCACAAAAGTGAAGTGAGGCAGAAGTTACTAAGTGTATCATAAATCACAGCAGAATAAACATATGGACAAGTGCATCTTTCGCCGGAGACATTACTCATTACCATGTATTCAGTGAATTGTATCGATTGCCTTGATAATATGTATAACAATTATATAAATTGTAATTAATTGTTATTAGCTGAGAATATTAAAAAATCATTGGCCTTCCTAACAATGATATGGTAACTAGGTAATCAGTACTACCTAAGGAAATGTTTCTAAGGTTTTTCCATAGTTTGGCAAAACCTGTTAACTTCGGTAAATAATACTCGTACAACTTTACACAGTACCCACCTATCCAATGTAACATGATATTTTTAGTTTATTTCAATAAGTCAGTCTTCTCAATAGATTAATCTATGAATTGCGATGTTGGTAGTTAGGTGGGTACTCGTAGGTAGCGCTGACGATGTGTGGGTGTTCATTAATTAATTAATGAAACAAAATATTTTATTGTACAACTTTAACAAATCAAAAATAAACAAAATTGTATTCTTATTAGTTTACAATAAGCGGTATTATTGTTTAGCGATCTCTTCCAGACAAACTTTGTGAGTTTGTGAGAGTTTGGACACTTCTACCAAACTTGCGTTATAGTATCGATCGTTTTTATAAATTTCTTTAATGTGTTTTTTCAACGTTAGAGGAAAAAATTAAATTAAGAAACAAAATCACCGCCCAAAATAGAATAAAGGTTTTATTGAACGGCATTTCGAGGCAGTTTTCACCTGTTACTTCAAAGGTTCTGCTTCTGTATTCAAAGTGCGAGCAACGCCGTATGTAATTGGGTAATAGCCTCGCTGGAAGGTCGGGGTTCGAACCCGGGCAGTGACAGCGATGGCGTACCAATTGGGACTATCGGTGTTAAGGTCAAAGAGACATGGAAATGCTTGGCCAAAGAGGAAGATGCGAACCAACGCAATGCATTAATTTATTTATTTCACTTCAATTGGAACGGTATTAGGTATAACCACTTACACTCATTTGATTAAAGGATACATTAGGTAACAACAGATCATGTCATTTTCGCCAATACATCGACATACGTCACGGTCAATTCTCCAACTATATAAGTTTGTAATAAAAAAAAATACTTTTTTTTGTTAAAAATTATCAGGAAGGAGTAATTATCATTTTTTTTTACTTAAAAAAATTCTGACTTTTTCATTTACTTGTTCTGAGAACCCTTGTTTCTCGCCAAATTTAATAATTCTAGGTCAACGGGAAGTACCCTATAGGGTTTGATTTATTGGCGAGTATCAAAATATGTCGCATAAATGGCCGTAATATTTTATTACGTTGAATTAGAAAAATGATATTTTACATAGACATTTTACCTTGATTTTAATTATATTATTATATAGTTAACTGCACTTTATTATTGTTTGATTTTACTGATGTACTGTATAATTGTTTTAATTTGTGTGTGTCTGAAGTTGCAAATAAAGTATTT
This sequence comes from Perizoma flavofasciatum, assembly GCA_958496245.1. NCBI lineage: Eukaryota > Metazoa > Arthropoda > Insecta > Lepidoptera > Geometridae > Perizoma > Perizoma flavofasciatum. Next base: position 237,378 of record OY292425.1, on the reverse strand, counting down.
TATCTATCTATCTATGATATTTTTTGAGCTCCAAGGGACCGTGGACTTACGTTTTTCATATTAATTTCAACTTGATACCGCCACGCGTTCCTGAGAAAAAGGATCTTGACAGACTGACTGACAGACAGACAGACAGACGGACGGATCAACAGACAACGAAGAAACCCTAGTAAAATACCTTAATCATCACTATTTATGAGCATCCACAATCAAAACAGATGGCGCCGCATCATTTCATCATCATGAAAAGCTATCTTGAAGTAGGTGTGTTTATGTTGTTTTTAAATATGGAGAAGAAGTCCTTTTTGAAGAAGAAGACTAGCTTGTTGCTAAAATATTTACTTTGAAATATTTTTACCAACTTATACAAATCCTACATATGAAATGTAAAGCTTGCCTCGTGAAAGCTGAATCCGGGATTTATTTGTATGAATTCGTTGTGTAAACACGCATAAATCCACAAATCCACTCAGGCCATGGGTTCCATTCACACGAACTAAGCTAGGGTTATCCGCTTTTCAGAAATAACTGACCAAAGTTATTTATTCATTCTGATATCGTGACTAACGAGTGAAGTGTAGATAATTAATCTACCTACATCATCAGCCTATATTAGTGCACTGCTGGACATAGGCCTCCCCTAATGAGCGTCATAGCGCCCTGACTTCAGCTTGCCGCATCCAGCATCTGCCTGCAGTGTTTCGCAGATCGTCATCCCACCTGGCCGGAGGGCGTCCTACACTACGTTTGCGGAGTCGCGGTCTCCACTCGAGAACACGTTTACCCCAGCGGTTATCGGTTCTTCGCAAGATATGACCGGCCCACTGCCATTTCAGCTTGCTAATTCGTTGAGCTATATCGATAACTTTGGTTATCTGATGGATGTATTCGTTACGAATCTTATCCTTCAGAGAGACTCCGAGCATAGCTCTTTCCATAGCTCGCTGAGCGACTTTGAACTGGTGGACCAGCCCTATCGTGAGTGTCCACGTCTCAGCTCCGTAGGTCATGACGGGTAGGACGCACTGATTGAAAACTTTTGTTTTCAAGCATCGCGGTATGGATGAGGAGAAGACTCCACGTAGATTTCCAAACGCTGCCCAGCCTAGCTGGATCCTCCTCTTGGCCTCCTTCTCGAAATTGTTTTTACCCAACTGCAGAATCTGCCCAAGGTAAGTATATTCGGAAACAATTTCGAGAAGGTGGCCATGTACAACCACCGGTCGTGGAACAATGTGGCCATTGATCATGACTTTGGTTCTATCCAAATTCATGCCAAGACCGATACATCGGGAGGCTGAAGCTAGGTCGTTCAGCATCTGGTTCAGCTCCTCTAGGAACTCAAAAATTTTTTTTTTTTTAAATAGTTAATCTACCTACATTGTTTTAAAAATTCTTAAATTCTTATTTGTGCTAACGTTAGTTAAAAGTTTGGTAGGAAAATCAAAATATGTAAAGCTCTATTTCAGATTATACTACACATATACAGTATAGTATATGTGTAGGTACGAGTAGGTCGCAGTACGCCGCAGTACGCCGCAGTACGCCGCAGTACGCCGCAGTACGCCGCAGTACGCCGCAGTACGCCGCAGTACGCCGCAGTACGTCGCAGTACGCCGCAGTACGCCGCAGTACGCCGCAGTACACGACACAGCGAATCCCAGTGTGGGGTCAGGAATATGTACCTACTATGTGTTTCTTGGGAGTTTATATATTATTTTGAACATATTTCTTTTTCTCATTACATCTCAAAAGTTCCGGCTTATTATTGTTTTCATCTGAAACCTCTAAACTTGCAGATGTTATTCAAATATCATAACGAATAAATACCGCTCATTTATCAGAAGTGGTGGATCAATCGCACTCCTCCGTTCAATATGATTGATTGTCATCATTTATACCTGTTATATATAAGTACGTATTTGACGAGCACTCAACAGTACCTACTACAGATATGATAATACTCGTCCTATAGTACCTATACAGTACCAAGTGGTAGCATTTTTGCTTTAGAATTTATCACTGATTTTAATCAGAAAATTATATATTGTCACTATTCTTAAAATTATTATTGTATTTTTTTTGTAATAAACAAATTTATGAAAACATAACGAATATATTGTCAGAAACACGCCAATCTAAAATAGTTAAGTACTAGATATTTTATTCCCATCTGTGTTTGCACGCGCAACGTAAATTACGTACCTGTTTCTAACGCGATGTACCTAATTAGTTAGCAGACATAGCTTGAAATGTTGTTTTAATTCATCTGCTCGATGTTTTAATTAAACCAAGGCATAAATTGTGGTCGAGGTAATCAAGTGAAGCCGCACGAAAAGTAAGTTTTCAAATTGTGTTGGTTTTCAGCCAGCGCGCCTCCCGGTTCGGTTGTAGCCTCCCCATTTTGTTTATAAAAGTGGCCTTCGACTATTGGACATTTCAAGTAAGTAGGTACTGAAACCTCAATCACCATTGGTAAGACACCCTAATAATGAAACACGTATTTTTTATTTTTTCAAAACTATTTTTTCCCTTTGGGGGTATGAATTGAGTTCTAAACTTTGTATAAATTGTAATCCTTGGTTCGATTCATTCAAAAGTTGGTGGACATAGTTTGAAGCCTGGAGACGGTCATATGCTACTTTCATTAACATACCACGCGGGCGAAGCCGCGGGCAACAACTAGTTAAATAATATTTGTGTGATCTTTGCTTAGAGTATAATTTTCAGGTAAAGTTAGAGGTAAATCAATGAAAATTGGATGACCATGACATTTTACCAAAACCTTTATGAACTCAATGAATAAATTACAGGGAATTATTTCGCTTCTTAGAAAGCCGCCATTTTCCTCATGCTATAATAACTCAACATCTAAATTATCATTATCATCATCATCATCATCTAGAAAAGCCTAAAATGTGGAAATTTTCACAAACAAACCTCTAATCCCACTTTGAATTATGACATAGGGCAATTATTTTTAACAGCAACTGACATGTCTCTGTGTTATGATTTTTTTGTTTAGTTAAATCATATATAGGATTCTTAAAAATCCTATTTGAACTATTCCAAAAAAATATCCCGTTTAAAAATTTGGTATCAAAAACTATCGTGAACTTGACTATTCATATTGACTCATTCCGACTCAGTCTTCATCAGGGTGAGTGGTTGCGACTTTCTCCTTCACGGCGCGACGCATCGAAACTTAGTCGGTGCCTTCACCGATAGTGCAGTACGTGAAAATTCCCGTTTTTACAATATGAAATTGGTATCAATTTAAAAAAAGCAAAACTGTCAAATTTGTATCAATAATTATTATTAACGGTCAAATTAGTCCAAGGTGCGAAGGTTAACTTTTTAATAAGCTATTTTTCAAATTTGTTTTCTCCCTTGTTTATAAAACGTACTAAATGAATACCATTTACTTGTATTAGGTACTGTGCTCTATATATGTAGTACGTACACGGAATTTTAGCGTACCTTGTTGTGTATGAATACATGTTGGACTAAGTACTTTGTTTCAACATTTTGCGGTACACATAAAACGGATGTTATCGCTTTTTAAAGAGATACCTGAACGTATTATAGGTGCATCTCTGTCACAGACTTGCGAGAAAGTTGTCAAGGTTTAAGCTTGGCTATAGGCATTTTCACAATAATTTGGAGTCCACGCATTACCCAACTGCACATGACCTGTATGGTGAGTATGTTTGTGGTACACATACTTATTACCTATAGCCCTTTCTTTTCTTCTTGAAAAGAAAGCAGCTACGTAGGCTTTCACTCAAAGTCCACCTCTAAAATTGTTTTCGATTTGAAGAAATGTCAAAAGGACAAGGAATGTCAAAGTCAAAATTCATTTATTCAATAAAATCACAAGGACCACTTCGAAACGTCGGTTTTTATCTAGGTGCCTGTTCCTCCGCGACCAAGCCAGGAAAGAAAGGCAAGAAAACAAGGCTGGTTATACCTTTTAATGATCCTTTTACAAAACAATAGGTTCAAGTTGGAGCATTTTCAATCCCAAGAATTTTTGTCATCTAAATAATCAGATATTTTATAGTATGCCTTTTTATAAAGTTTTTGTTTGATTATGTTTTTAAATTTGTTAATTTATAATCTTTGTATATCTCTTGGGAGTTTGTTATAAAAGCGTACACCGTGCCCTTTAAACGATTTAGTAACTTTATGAAGTCTACAAGTGGCAACAGCTAGTTTATCTTTATTTCTAGTATTAATATTGTGATTTTCGCTTTTTTTCTTAAACAAATTAATATTTTTGTGAACATACATCAGATTTTCATAGATGTATTGACAAGGGAGTCACTGAGAATAGGGTAGTCATGACATATAATTAGATAGGTAAGTAGAAGTCGCTCATTCAGGTAGATTTTTAACAATAAATTGCCCAAATTACAACTAACTGCATACGTTTTGTTTTACAAGTCTATTGTATTGGATATTATTGAAAGAGCTTAAATTTTTTTGTGATAAGTAGACGGTATCTGATTAAAGATAAAAATGTGTGCCCTAAAAAAAAACGTATCTTTGGCTTATCTAACCATGAAATTGAAATTATCGTGGTTTGGTATCATTTTAGAATATCATTATGACTATACCACGTACTTACGAAGATAAAACTGAAGACTCACGAGAATGTTTTGTCGCAGGGTCGCGTGGTCGCGTGGTTGCGTGGTCGCGGACGGTGCTCATGAGGAAGGAACTCTATAAATTGATTCTCGATTGAACTCGACGAGTATTTCGTTTGGTTGTTTGTCGCGTTGTTATGAAGGGTAGGAAAACGTTTTTAGTAGACTGCGCACTGATGTGCTGCGTTGTTAAAAAATGTAAAAAAAACACATTAATAATGCTGGACATTTTTCGCACAGCATCATCTAGCTCCAAAGTAAGCAGAGCTTGTGTTGTGGGAACTATATGACTGATAGACTACTTATATAATTTTATTTTGTAAATACATTACATATTATAAATAGAAAACACCCAGGCCCGAGACAAATAATTGCAGAACATACAAACATCTGTTCCGCGGCGGGAATCGAACCTGAAACCTTCTGCTTCTCAGACGGACCTTTGCCCATTGCGCCACAGAAGTCGAAAATATATCTTACTTGCGCAAAACTTTTTAGTTATTGTGCATAATCAAGAAATAGGTAAACATAATACTTCATACCTCTATATAGAAATCAGTTTAAAAAATAGAATTAAACCTATTTAATATTACCATCGTGACGTATGTATGTAGATAGTATGCTCTACAACTATAATGATAGTCAAGTGACAATCAAATAAAATACTAAAGTAGGTACTAAACTTTAAAATCATGTCCCTTCTGGTATTCTTCCACAAGAAATCTTCCTATTTTGATCTCACGCGGTGCTGCCATACAATTCATACATAACCTGAGTTCATAGACCTTTAACAGGTTCCATAAAGCCACCTTCCACTTGCAGCGGTAACGGAGCGGATACCAGTCGAGCAGACCAGAAAAACACCCTTCATTAGGGAAGCCATACTTTTTGCTCTTGACTTGCACCACTCAGCACATTTATTTTCAGAAGACATTCTTCATTATCATCATGTAAAGGCCAGCGATTCAGGCGTTTTATGCCTGACTTAGTAGGATCATCTCCTTACGCTGCTTGTATGAGTATGTCGTCGAACAAACTCGCTATCATAGCTCTGGTCGCCATTCAGTCGTCGCTAGTATACGCCACAAAATGTCGTCTGCTAGCTAACGACACCGCCTAAATCTATTTTCGCAACTTTTCAGGAAAATAAAAAAGAACTGTTTTATCAACTCCGATACCGACTCCGAGTAAATGAGACTAATTTCATAAATCTCCGTGTCTTTAAAATAATTGATAAGTAAGTATGTATGTTCGATAGAAGTTATAATTCTGACGAGGAAAAAAGAAGGGTTCCCGACTGCCCGTTGCGAAGTGAAGCATCGCACTAGTTTGCGTGAGAAATGACGATGTCATTTATGCAGTGCGGACGACCGGACCTGACAACTATTTTAAACAAACTTTAATAAACGAGGAGGTTATCTTTTATTTCGTCGTCCGCGTGCCTAGTTCTTTCTTTCAATGCTAGAAAAGGCCAGGATGAATCAAATAATGTAAGGATCATGCATAAGAGGGCTGTAGTCAGGTAGTAGGTTCCTATATAATAGAATGTATTCAGCGTTAACTCCGCGCTTTATTTGCAGTGGAAGGTGAGCCTTATGGTCCATCAATTGGCATCAGGTTATGGCAGGATACCTGAGGTACAGCTTCGGTCCAATAAGGCTCGAGCCCGCTCTTCGATGGGAACGACCGAAGAGGCATAGCCGGCTGGCTGGTTATTATACGGATATATGTTTGCAAAAGTTTGCATGCTGACTATCAAAGCTAGATGAAAGGCAATACAATTTTTAATGTTCGTAGAAGAGGTTGGATGGAGCCATGCTCGCACTGTTGGGTTGATCTGATCGCCTCAATGATCTGATCGACACGATCTGTGTCTCAGGGGTTTGTAGTTTTATTATCTTAATAATCCGATATTTTATTTAGATTTGCTAATTGTTAATTTTTGTATATCTCTTGGAAGTTTCTTATAAAAGCGTACACCTTGCCCTTTAAATGATTTACTAACTTTATGGAGAGTCTACAAGTCTACAAGAGCGAGTTTATCTCTATTTCTAGTATAAACATTGTTAATATCGCTATTTTTCAAGTTAATATTTTTTAACACACATCAGATATTGACATAGTTAGCTACTAATTGACTTTCTGTACTGAATTCAGAAACACGAGTCCCGGCCTGCAGTTTGTGTTACATAACTATGTAATTATTAATTATTGTTAAATAAATAAATAAAGAATTGTTCCCGATATGTGTCTGTGTCGGCAACGCACGAGTGATACCTCTGGTGTTTTAAGAATACATGTTATGGTAACCGCACCTACAAGTGGCCTGTATGCTTCTCTGTCACTATATTATTTACTACATGCTGTGCCACGGCTGCCCTCGGCCCCCGACCCACCGCGTCGCGTCACCTGACCACGCTTTTACTTATACGCGGCTCTTGATGGTTTTAGCATGTTTAATAGCCTATAACCTTCCTCAAGAATTCTGCTATGAAACGCAACAAGATTTTTTTTAATCCGACTGGTAGTTTCAAAGATTAGCGAGTTCAAACAAAAAAGCAAAAAAAAAACTCTTTAGCATAAATAAACACCGAACAGTCACATACATAGTCCTGAGCTGAGACTGGGATTCCTTGTGACGTAGATACTAGAGGTATGAGTACGATACCATTACAACATTCGGACATGGCACATTTATTATGTAGAACATGCCAAACATCTGTCCTGCGTTCTCGCGTCTCAGCCGCTACCCACCCACCGCCGCCACCGCGCCACCGCGCCACCGCCACAAAGCTCGTCTCACTAGCGAGAAACTATACTAACAAGATAACTTAACAAGATTGAGATAAGATTTACTAGGTCCGTTCGCTTTATCACGTCTTACATTTTATAAAGTGTTATATACCATTCCCGCACTGCGGCTTATCATGAATATGTCTAAGATTATTATAACAAACAAACTGAGGTGAAAACCTTTCAAAACAGAGAGTGTTTAATCTAAAATACCTACAGATCAAAAATCATAGCACGATACAATGTTTAGTTTAATCGTAAAGTACTTATTCGAGGAAGTACGTGCAATAATATCCGGCTCGAAGCGTGCTTTGAATAATGCAGCGCGCTTCCTCTGCGGAGATGTGCTCGATTTATTGCAGCCACAGTATCATCTATATAATTAACTATGTATTATTTTATTATGCCTTAAGTGAGCATAGTATAATAATACTCAAGAATACATACATTATTTTCTTTGTCTACTATTTTTCATTCGATGGAATACTTGGTGTTGCGTGATTGCATTCGCCGTTTACATATTCAACATTGAGATAAATTCATAGATGTTCAAGGCGTGCGTCCGAACGCGTGGAGTCATACACAAACGGCTAGTCGATTGGCTGGTTTTGTAACCTACATTCATAAACAATTATTCTATTATATTATATTATATTCTACAGCAGCAACTATTGACACCGTAACCTACCCTTTTGTATGCGAGATGAAAGCAGACAGACTCATTTTATTGAATTATACTAGGAGGCTTTGAGTTGTTCGCTCTAATACCTATAGTGGTGTAAGTATATAACAAAAAGGAAGATACTACCCACAGCGTCACACTTGAAAAGCCTTTTTTGGTCCGTCCACGCCTATATCTTGTTTTCAGACTTGTGGAGGCCGGAACTCGGTGCCAATAGAATATCTATTGGATAATGCTGAATATCACATTCAGCATTTACCTAGTCAGAAAGGAGAGTCTAATTAATGCAATTCTGTGTCAACTAACACAATAGTGAAATAATTTTATTAGATAGATTTTACAATACCAAAGATATAGAGTATATTAACGGGATATTTACCATGATCACAAATCAAGTTACATGTCAAATTTTATTAAAAATTACAATACCAACTTACTTTTGCCAAGAATCAGCTTTTCTAATATAAGCGCTAGAATATATTTTATTTCGTAATCATGTTGCTAAACATAGAATAGGTAAGTACTTATTTTGAGGTACGTTGTAAGGCGTTCCGGCGTGGCGGCGGCGGTGGCGGCGCGAGAGTTCCTAACATGAAAACGTGAGAGAATGTGCGCCGAGCCCCGGCCCCGCTCCTCGCTCCTCGCTGCAGCACTAAAACCTAGCTAAATCTGGAAATTTGATGATATTGGGAGCGATTCTCGGTACAAGTATTTATATGACTTCCGCAAAATATACTTCGATCAAAGCACAATGGAAGATTGCCAATGTCGCAAAAGAGTCCATTGCTGGAGTACCTACTTAGGTTAAAATTTACTGAGTGAGTAGTGAATAAAAATCTCCACCAAAATGGAACTTGTAAGCTGTTACATGCTACGATCCTAATATTAGGAAGAAAGGTCAACTGATCTCAGCAAACGTGAAGTTAGCGGTGGGACGAAAAACATGCCTCCTGTTCTTCTGTTCAAGTTTTCAGATCCAAAGTCTACAATCACTTTCAGCCCTCATGCACGAATCCTACAAAATTAAGTTATCGGTGTTTCAGCTATATGTATTGTCAGTATAATGATAATAATTATATATTTTAAAGAATATTTAGTAATCTATAATTTAAAATATATAATAATATATTATAATCTAAAAACTGGTAGTGATCTGGATCAGTTGAGCTATCTATAGATCTTTAGGTGACTAGCTGTTTCATCTGTATTTTTTGTATATACATCTAAAATATACCTATATAATCTAAATATAGAATCTGAAATATTATGTGTAACTTGTAAAGTTAGGTTATGTAGGTAACTGTGTTTATCTAGGAAATAGTTTTTGTGTTTTATTTATTGTATAGCTCTAACATGCAATTTATAATTTTTCTTGTTATTCATACACTACCTCAAAACTGTTTCTCATATAACACAAAGGTTAACTGGAAGAGAATGCTAGCATGAAATCTACCTATGTACAGTACTTTTTAGTAGTTCAATAAAGAGAAAATCTATGTATAGTGCTTCTGAAGTGATGACATACCAGAAGACAGGTGTATTTGGCTAGCAGTTAATCTATCTATCTATCATACTAAGCATCTTATAAGTTGTCTGTGCAATAACAGCTGACACCCGACATGTGGTGTCTCGAAAGCCCGTCCGCGGCCGACTCCGCTTGCCGACGTGGACAGCATCATCAGATGTTATGATCTGCATGTCAGGATGCTGGCAGCCCGCCAACGCAACATCGCACCGCACCGCCCGTAAACATGATAATGTTTCATGATTTATTGCTGGGGTTTCAGTGATATCTATTTACCGCGCGTTTTTATGTTCTGATTGAACATTTGATGGGTTGTATCTTTATAGAGGTTCGTTCTATTTTATAAGGTAGGATTTTCCCTTATTTTGTTCAGTCAGCACTCATACGCACTTGGTATTTTCATAAGTAAAACTAAAATTAATAATTTTTATTTTAACATGGATCTCTAAAGCAAGATATCAAACTGGGCTTGTTATGCTTTTTGGTGACACTTATATATTTTGTCTGAGTTGGAGCAAGTTCGCAAAAGTTCGAGTTTTTGTGGATCCAGAAGGTACTTAGTACCATCGTCTTGGCACTTGCAGCGCCCGGGGGCAGCGCTGATGCATTGCCTGTCTGGGGAACAACATTGAAAAACATCATGTGCTTGTAATTTCTCCAGCATCCAAACCACTGAAACCGAAACACAGCAATATATAATTGCTAGCTTCTGCCCACGGCTTTGCCCGCGTGGTATCCGGATAAAAAGTAGCCTATGATTCTGATATAAACTATATAACTATAAAGTTTCATCAAAATCCGTTCAGTAGTTTTTCCTTGAACGAGTAACAAACATCCATCCTCCCAAACTTTCACATTTATAATATTAGTAGGATAGGATAGGATATGCATTGCTACTAGGGTCTCATATCGTAGGTACTTACCGTAGCTAAATTACCATTTTATTGTCAACTACGCCATCTTTCAAAGCTAATTCAAAAGCTCTTCATCATGTGCAACGCCCGCGGCCAATACCAAGCTGTTATCAGTTAGCGGGTAGGTGGTTTTAGTTTCTTACATTTGCGTTCAAATCCTCCTCAATCCTACAAATCAGTCGAATCTTATCAGAACCAATTTGTGTCTGATAAGTTTTGCGAGCTTCGCTATCCACGGCCACGGCCACGGCCGCGGCGGCGCCGGCGTCGCCGCGTGCTGCAGAGATATTGCTCTGTGAAATTCCTTTTCGATCCCGGAATTAGTAACGGCTCAATAGTTTCCAAATCCAATAAATACCTGGAGCATTTACATCTTCAGATGACGCACATGATTTCAGGGAAGGGAACAGTTACTTATTCATTCATTATTTCTTGCATTAAAATTCATTTATTTTTACCGACAACGACGACAGGAGTACATGCGTTTGACGTAAGATGTTGTTTGTTTTGTCTGTAAGCATTTTCTCTGAAACGGCTTGTCGGATTATAATGGTGTTTTTGCAATCAATTTGATCTTCAAGGCTGGTTCTTAGGTAGGTTTATTTGCCACAAGTGACCTGGGGCACATAACAGTAGATGGCTATCTTAATGCTAAATAGCATTCTCCTCCTGATAACCTTTGTGTGAAAGAAGATGTGCACGGTAGTGCAGCATCATTATCATCAGCCCGTAGAAGTTCACCGATGGACATATGTTTCATGCTAAAGAGTTGTGACGAAGTATCTCAGGCCACCCTCATCCACCGACAGGTTCCATGCGCCAGTGTCCCCACTGCCCCGCTCGCGGAGTGGCTCTGTGGGGACGATGGGAATGACCGCAGTGGCGGCTGGCGACAGCGGCAGTAGAGTCAACATTATTTTGCGACTAAATTGATTCTTAATAATAAGATATCTCTAATTGAAGATTACATAATATAATGTTATTCCATTTTTATGGTTTATCTGCTATTATTAAGGCCTAACTAGAAAAACATCTGATCGCGAAGATCGTATAGGTGGTAGGTCGGTAGATAAATATTAGGGGACTGTTGGCTGTTATGATTTTTTTGCTAACTTCTACATGCGGCTAGAAACACATGGAATACCTTATGTAATACATAACAATGCATAGCCTTTATTCAATATGCCTGAGTTACAATTCAATTTCTGAATTAGAGATGCTCGCAGGTCTGTGAGCATCTCTAAAGAAAAACATATTATTTTGAATGAACATGTAATCTAAATGATCCTTATTCAGTGATAACCGGCGCGGCAACGCAACAAAGGTGAGGAAGTGCGCTCAATGCTTGAACTCAGCAGTCAGCACATCTATCTCTATCTGTAATTATGTACATGTACGAGTAGGTATCATCGCACTCGGTGGGGCGCAGCGTGCGTGTGTCGCGGCTGCTGTGCGCTGCAGCTCGCAGGGATCTGCGCTGCGGAGCGGTTGCTGACTGTACTCTCATCTGCCTTTCAACACGGGGCGCCGCGTGGCGCGGGGCGGCAGCGCGGGGCGGCAGGCCGGCACGCTTCCGCCTCAACGAGATCATTAGCCGGGACACTACATACATAGAGCATTCTATAGTGTACCTACACCATTCTTCCCTACAAATTCATAAATAATCTAATTTATATTATAAATGACCATGTTCGGATGTTTAATTAGATATGTAACTATAGATATCTGATCTTATATTCAATTTCACTCATTAAGATTACATTTATTTTTACATTTAAAATAGCTTTTTGGTGGAAACTTTAAGCTTACTTTTCTGATTCTAACTATATACCTATTTAATTATATGTTTGAATAAAGAAAGCAAATAAGTTTATTTGACACACTAAATTTCATAAAAAGGATATAGGTACGTATGAATGTTTGTTACTAATAAACTACGTAACGGCTGAACCGATTTGGATAAAATTTGGAACATCTATAGTTCTTAATCTAGAATAGCAAATAGGCTATTTTTTATCTGGATACCAAACAGGTACCCGGCCTCTGGCAACGAAGCCATCCTCAAATGTACTAACTTATTTATTTATTTATTTTACTATAATTAGAACGGAACTGCGATGGTTCAAACAGACCTTTGATAAGAGCTTTATTGATAGTCAATGGAGGTTGATTATGATTAACACCCTTTCAAAGATTTTCGGATGATATTGCCATAATAGCGGAATAAGGTATAAATAAATATGATTACTACGGAGTAATTTTATTATACGTAATAATTTTGCGCTTAAACTAGAGAATCAACAGTAGGTGGATCATGATCTTACATGTCTACTGGTATATGGTAGTAGTATAATAATATACTACTGTGATCAAACCGACATTGACATGATGCCTCTCTGTGTCAAGACCGGACAAATTGAAAAAAAAAACAAAAAACGTACAAACACACTAACTACTTTATTCCTCAAGATGAATAATAACAAGATTTTTTATCTTAATTTAATTTTATATAACTTGACTTGTCGTCATAGAGACGTTTTGTATTTTGAAACTAATGATTTCATTAGTAATTTTATTTTGACTAATGATACTGTGTATCTTTGTAAACGTAGTAAATTGATAATTGCTAAATTGTTAGCATTTAATGTTTATGATCCCGTTATAAGTATTATAACGCACTTCACTGACGAACCTTTAATTAGTAGTAGTACTAATGAGGGTATACAAGCTATAAGGTCAGCTAACAATCATTTAAACTGACCACACCGACAATGGGACAGTCAGGCACACTTCATATTGTCCACCAAAATATACAAGGCCTGCCCAGCAAAGTCTTAGAAGTAGAATTATTTTTAAGTCATTTTAATGTAGACATTATGTGTGTTACTGAACACTGGATATTACAATTTGGGTTACTCCCATATTTCCAGCCTGTCATAAAATGTTAATAGTGTGCGGCGATTTTAATATAGATATTCCGGTCAATCCCTTATCTGAGAGACTTATAAATTTATTTAAATGTTTTAATCTCAAACATCTATTTGATGAACCTTCAAGGGTGACGCTGACTTCCGCCACCTGTTTAGATAATATTTATTGCAGTAATATTCCAATTAATAAATCAGTAATTAAACGTTTTAGTTCAGATCATTATGGTCACAGTGCCTTATTTACTTGTAACTTAGAAAATGAGCCCCAAGAATTCACTTACCGGCCTATCACTGAGAGCCGTATTAAGAAATTCCAGGCCAGTATTCAATCTCAAATGTCTCTAGTTCCATGCATGGATGACCCTAATGAAATTTTTACTATTTTAACAAATGTTATCAATAAGGCACACAGTAATATTTTTAATTTAAAAACTTGTAAAACTAAAGCACGTGTTGGATTTGCTGAATGGGCTACACCAGGTATTTATAAAAGTAGGAATAAATTATATGATCTATACGCAAAGAGGGAGTCGATGCTACACGATCCTACGTTTATCTTTTACGTAAAGAATTATTCCAAAACTTTCAAAAAAGTTTGTCGTGCAGCAAAATCGATGCATTTAAGAAATAAAATTGCAAAATCTTCCAATAAAATTAAGGCTACTTGGAAACTGATAAATAATGAAACAGGAAAATCTAAAATCCGGATTAAAGATATAAATCTGAACTTAGAAAATAAAATACTGACAAATAATATTGATATTGCAAATGCATTTGATAGTTTTTTCTCTAGTGTACCTAAAATTGTAACCCAAGCGTTAAACTCTTCAGCCGCTAGAGCGACTTCTTTATTAGAGTCAAGTGTTGAAAAATGTGAAGTCGTGTTTGGCTTTGGATACGTTAATGCAGATACTATTCTAAAAACATTTAAGTCACTAAACATAAAGAATACTGAAGACCTATGGGGAATATCGACAAAAGTTCTAGGTGCGATAATCATTGATATCGCTCCGTGTTTAGCCCATGTTTTCAATAGTTGTGTTGATGAAGGACTATTTCCTGATCTTATGAAATACAGTAAATTAATTCCTTTGTTCAAGTCTGGAAATGTTAGAGATCCAGCAAATTATAGACCGATTTCTGTATTGCCCGCGCTAAGTAAAATCTTTGAAAAAATTATTCTTTCTCAACTATTGACACACTTCAACCATAATGGGCTACTTCATAATAATCAGTTTGGATTTACCAAAGGTCGATCTACAACCGATGCTGGAACCTTGCTCTTAAAGCACATATTGGAAGCCTGGGAGAACGCACAGAATGCTATCGGAGTATTCTGCGATCTGTCCAAGGCTTTTGATTGCGTAAATCATGGTACTTTAATATCCAAATTGAATCATTACGGCATTCGAAATAAAGCACTGGATCTTATTCAGTCTTACTTATCCAATAGAGTTCAAAGGGTTGAGGTCGGTGGTGAGAGGTCTTTGGGATCTACTATTGACATGGGGGTGCCGCAGGGTTCGATACTTGGCCCTTTTTTGTTTCTGGTATACGTTAATGATCTTCCCTTTTTCGTGGAAAACTTATGTAATTTAGTTCTATTTGCGGATGATACTTCTATAATATTCAAAGTTGATAGATCTAAAGCTAATTACGACGATGTAAACTTATCTCTATCGAGAGTACTTGATTGGTTTACCGTCAATAATCTTCTACTGAATGCTAAAAAAACTAAGTGTATGAAATTCACTTTGCCTAATGTAATTCAGTATGACACCGACATTAAATTAAATGGAGAAACACTAGATCTAGTAGATTCTACTATATTTTTAGGACTCCATATTGATTCAAAATTGCAATGGAGTCCGCAAATAGAAGCACTTGCAGGTAGACTTAGTTCTGCTGCATATGCAGTTAGAACAATTAGACACCTTACTGATGAAGCCACAGCTAGGTTAGTATATTTCAGCTACTTTCATAGTGTCATGTCATATGGTATCTTACTGTGGGGGAAGGCAGCAGATATTCAAACAATTTTTGTTTTACAAAAAAGAGCAATACGTGCCATTTATAATATGAAACCTCGTGATTCTCTGAGAGAACGATTCAGAGAAATAAACATTATGACAGTAACTTCACAGTATATTTATGAAAACTTAATGTACACGCATAAAAATAACGCTAGTTTTATAAAAAAAGGTGATGTCCATAACATTAATACTAGAAACAAAAATAAATTACTCATCCCGAAATTTAGATTAGAAAAGTCCAATGGGTCTTTTATGGGAAACTCTGTACGCTTCTATAATAAGCTTCCGGAAAATGTAACCGAGCTGCCTATTCGAAGATTTAAATCTTATATAAAGAACAATCTAATAAAGAAGGCGTATTACACCTTAAATGCCTATATTGACGATAAAACTGCATGGCCCGATGTCGTCGCTCCGCTCCTTCGTTAGCTTAATTGTGGAATTGTATATCTGTGGTATCATATTTTTTAAGAATAGGTTAAGCATTACTATTATAAAGCGTATAGTGTGTTGTCATAAGAACTTAGGTTGATACTTTTTAGACTTTATTTAAGTCTCTGACTAGTACTTTTTTCTATAAATGAGTCTCGTTCATTTACGTTCGATTGGCACCACACTAAAGCTGAATGAAGGATCATCAAAAAAATAACCAAGCAGAGTTTGTTGCCTGATTCTTCTATGCTTGGTCGCGCGCGAGGAACCGGCGTAAATTCACTTTAACATTTTAGATTCACGTATAGTTTTTAAGTTGACGTTTCTATATGATCCTCGTGATTTCAATGAATAAAAACCTATTGACTTTGACTTTGACTTTGAATATCCGCAGGTGAACATTTGATTGAACTGGTAATTTTACCTCGGTACTTCTGGGAACAATCGGAACAAACCAATATGTACATAATGTACATTTGTCACATACTTTTGGTATCATTTTTGGATAAACTTTTTGTATTGGAATGTACGAAGCGCCTGTTGTGTTGCCACATTACCGCGTGGTACGGAGTGGGCGAGTGCACACTGAGCCGATTAGTAGTGCGCAGTGCGGTGCGCACTTAGTGCAGCTTTGCGTGTAAATCCGCTTATCTCACCGCGATCTGAACCTGCCGTTAAACGCAGACAATCTGACTAAGTTAAGCTGGTTTCAACGCTGACAGAGCATTCCGTACGTCGCGTCGCGACGTCACTAAGCCCAACACACTTACGAATTTGTTTTTTTTTTGTAATCCTTGGTTATAAGTTGGTATAATATTATTAAGTTGGTAAGAAAATAACACGTAGGTTGTTGCAACTGTATGCTGTGTTTATGTTTTAATTAATTTAATTGAATTGAACTTTTGCGGGCTATAAAGACCATCCGCCATGCTCATTTTTATGTAAACAGGAAAAGAACTAGTAAAAGAGCGTTGCTAAATTTTTTTTGGCTTTGCAGATTTTGTCGTCGTTGGTACCTACACTAGATGATAAATGTCCCATATCTACCACCACAATATTATTCTAAATCGTTCCGTTAAAAATCACTCACTGTGTGTCGAAGTATAACGCTATGGTGTTGTTAGGTAACTGGTGGGAATATCACTTTCTACTAATTGCGAAACCCATAACATCATTATTATGAATTAGCCACATAAGTCAGTGAGTCCTGCGGCTCCAATGTCTCATCCCGGGCTTTGTTGAATCTGCTTGCATCTACCATGCAACTAATAGTCGGTGGTATATCAGCTATGCAGGGATCTCGCATGGCGCCTTTTCATGCCGCTCTAATCCAACCATCTGGTATTCATGACTGCCGGCGCGGCTGCGGCCCGAGCTACTCATAACATTAATTATTTGATTTGTAAGTGTATAGTTAATAGTCTGACTTATTTTTAGGTAAGTAGTATATTATATAATATAATTTTTGTCTGTAATTAGTGTTAATTAAAGTAAACAAATAACAAGGAAATAAAAGCATAATGTATCGAACCAAGTCTCATTTAAATTTTTGTTTTCCAACGGAACGCTTGGTACTTGTGCAGCCATCGGCTGCCGTAATGAAACATTCCTTTGTCTTAAACCAAATCGCACAACTAGAGTTGGGTAGGTACCTAAGTAGGTATATACAGTTAAAGCTTATTATGTCTTCATAGACTTGAAAGTTGCTAGGTTGTTGTGACATGTTACAGGTATGAATAATTATTCCGGTAAACTATAAGGTAGTCTCTACCAAAATGAGGTTAAGGATCATAATATAAATTTCTTCAGGATGGTGTAGAGTTTTGAAATTCAAAAGCTAAAGTAATTTGTAATAGGTAAAGTTAGATTAGTGTAGGAGTTGCTTATTCTGTTAGAACTTAGCGTTGATCTTAGATGAGATGCTGATCTGAAGTTTATCCGGCAATTGTTGAGATTAGAAGATAATAGTTAGCTACTTCGGAAGTTTGCGAGGCGCTTCCGAAGCATACCTACTACCTACCTACCTACGTTGTCGGTTCAATCCAACCTGTGGCTCCATGTACCTAACCTAACCTAGTAGTGATATTTATCTTATTTTCACAAGAACAAGAAAATAACTACAATTTATACCTTTTTGGTGATGAATGCATTAATATTTCAAATCGCAACTGCTCATGCAGTAAAATAGACAAAGTACAGAACACTAAATACCTGGGTATAGGCTATGCTTGATCAGCGACTATCTTGGCACACGCACACAGAACTAATTATGAACAGGACCAGAAAATTAATATGGACTTTTAAAACCTTGCGTCATGTAGCTACAAAGAATCTACTAAATCTAATTTATATCTCTCTAGCACCATCAGTAATAGGTTACTGCCTACCGGTTTGGGGTAGAACAACTATGAAATTTCAAAAATGACATTTCTAGAACTAGAGAGGGCCCAGCGTTCTTTGATAAAGGTCATGTTCTTTAAGCCATATAGATTTCCTATAGAAAACCTTTATCTATCATCTGGTCTGCTAACTGTAAGAAAGCTATATTTGCTTCAAACCTTTCTAAAAAACATAAATCTCTCTTTTTTGTAAAAGAATAGACCACAAATAGAAGAAAAAAAAGTCACGGTTAAAACATCTTTTGCACATAAAGTCAATACAATAGGTACCTACACATGTCAATCGTCTCAAATTTATAATATTATAAATAATTGTTTAGACCTTTATCCACAAAATATTTCTAACTTTAAAAATACCCTTACCAACTGGCTGAAGACCAAAAGCTATATCGATATAGAAGGCATCGTACACACAAGTATAGCAAACAGACACTCTCAACCAACAGCCCTTCATCACACACACTCTTAAGAGACTGGAGATTTTGTAGGAAGCCGATCACACAAACACACACTCACACACCACACACACCCCACACACACACACACAACCCACACACATCCCACACACACACACACAATGCGTATTTAAGTTTTAGTGAGTTACCTACTACCTAATAGGAACAATAAAAATAAACTACCTAACTTATAAGATAATTTATAAAAAAATTATAGAAGAGCAATTATATGCTTGTATTTCCTAATACAAGCATATAATTGCTTAAAAAAGACTTCAAACCCTGTAAGAACTTATTTAAAAGTAACAAATCTTTTTTTGTATGGCTGGAATCTCTCGGTATCCTTGGTACTTAAAGGAAGTGGGTAAACCTACTTTTTATTTGACTTTAATTCCGTTCCGATTATATTAAATATAACTTTTGCACCATCTACCTAATAAATATTATGCTCTTTCTATAAAATTGTGTCCTGCAAAATCATTTCTGCTTCATCTTTGAAAATAATATTCAACAACTCTGAAAAGAAAAATACCTATTTAAAGTATAACTATACCTATCAGTACTAAGTATCTAATCTTGACTAATATTTAATTTGTTTCTCGCAAGTCATATAGATCTTCAATCTTTCCGTCACAAAGAGACGCAGGCGCTGGATGGCGTGACAAATAACCAGCAATCAAGGTACCTTCTCGAGATATTACAGAACAGTAGGTAAGGTAGGTAGGTACTAGCATGCAACGCGGCGGAACCACCTAGCGGGATCGCACCTACCCTCATACCACGCACTATCCTTTACAATATTACATGATGAAATAATACACCTCTGCATACATTACCGTTTTTCAATATAGAGTTCGAGAAGAGACACTCGCATACGAAGCAATAGTAATAATTATAACTATAAATGTTTTCTATAGTGCAGGTTTTACGTTTACGACAAACTTGATGCATAGCCAAGGGTACAGAGTGGTACTAATAATACGGTATCGGTAACGGGACCAGAGATATACAAGTGCATAATGACCGGGGACAAGAAACGCGGCGCACGACTGGTTTCTCTACAATATTATAATTTACATAAAAGCCGCAGACTATGCTGACTGCACACTTTGAATATTGAGTAATATTTTCTTGTGATTATGCAGAACCCGGCAGAGCCCTGTGTCACGCACGCATAGCCAATCAACTGGAATCTCCTGTAATACATGCATGGATGCAATCAGATACATTTGACTTAAATAGCTTTGCCTTTTCCATTGAAATAAAAGACTAGAGAAGACGCCATTACTTAGTTGCTTGAAGCACACTTTGTGGTCACTTACCTACAATAATATAAGTCTGAGCCGGGCGCTCGCCGCTACATACGTTTCATTGGAACTGTAAAAACCACTCACAATCGACGGATAAAAGTCAAGGAGTAACTTTTCACCGGTAAGTTCACATTTTGAAAGAAAACCTATGCATTCTCTTATAACATTTTTTCAATATCAATACGTCACTGCAGCGGCCTTTTTTCGGTGAAATTCATTGAATAAATAAAATAATACCTAGTGTTTTTTACTAAGTATTGTGTAACATGTTACATTTTTATGTTTTGTGGGTACCTACTTGTTTGTGGAAATTACCTTTTCTTAAATTGTATTATTATATAAACGCATTTTTTGTAAATTTGACTTGTCCAAGAATGCGCAATGTGTTAAAGGATATGAATAAATGAAATCTTGAAATGAAATAAATAAATAAACACCCAGACAGACTCATACATAGGCCTGATCCCACACAAAGATTCTCTGTATCCTGGGTATCAGGAACTAGAGTGTCGTACTACCACCACAACACCATGACCCAGAACACAGCATAATATCTTTAGAACATGCAAACATTTGTTTCGCAGCAAAGTCAAATTCATTTATCCATTAAAATCACAAGGATCACTTTGGAAGTTTTGCCTGTTCCTCCGCGACCAAGCCAGGAAAGGCAAGAAAAAGGTTGGTTATTCTTTTTAATGATCCTTTTACAAAACAATAGGTATCTAAATTGTTTATTGAGTTTCACCCACACTACCGAGGTCGTCGATAGAGTTACAACATAGGAGAGACAATACCTATTTTTGACGCTAGGCAAACTTAGGAACAGCTAGTTAGCTAAGTACATATTTTGACCTACCTACGCAAAATAAAAATTATGTCTTCAATCATCATTATGGTAAGAAGTGATGTTATTGCTATTCTATGGAAGTAAGAAGTTTTATCTCACTTTCCTTTCCGAAATGAAAGTGAGATAAAAGCGCTACAGTATCGGTGCTAGTGTGCAGCCTCCGCAGCTGTTTCCTGAAAGTCCTGGAGCTGAGTTCCGGCGCGAGCGTGTCTGTCTGTCTGCGAAGTTGCTATCTACCCGCACGTTGCAGCTTGTTTGTGAAGAGTTACTTCATTCAGTTACATATTTATTATGTCTGTGGCATAAATAGATCTAGCAAGTATAAAGTCTTTCCATGGGCCTACAGCACGCTTTCAGGGCCGTTCCGTCTCGAAGAAAAATAGTGGGTGTGATTCTTACGATAATCTTCCTTAGCATCGATAAAAAAGAACTCTCTAGTAGAAGTAGGTATCATCTTCCTATTGATTTAATTCATCATCCATATATTTCGCTTATTTTGTTTTCGAGGAAGACTCTTGAGTCACATGGATATCTCGTTACATGACTTTTTCTATCAGAATTATTGGATCGCGTCAGAACAGAACCTATGTCTCAGTTAGTTATCCGTGGGCTTAGACTTACGATTCTTATTAAAAACTGTATTTAACTTTCCTATACTTCCGTTATTAGTCAGTATAATACTGACTCACAATAAGTATGAATTAAAAATATAGCAAACAAATATAAGAGTTCTAAGAAAAAAAGGAAAAACAGTCTGTTCCCAGCTTCCTATTACCTTATACTGAGAATTAATGTTTCTGATATACATAGTTGGCATGTTCATAATCACGCCATTTGCTTGTGCGAGCATCTTCCTCGACTTAGTTTTGTTTTTGTCCGATGTAATTAGTAATATAAGCGTAGGCCACTTTTTCAACAAATTACTAAAAACGGCATATTTCCCATGAGCACTGGAGGAACATGCAACTGTGCCGAAATATCGGGAATATTCAAACACACAAATCATGGTAAATATCCCGTTTTTGGTTAAAATTATGTTCATAACCAAGATAGTTTCAAGTTATCGTTTAATTTAGGATATAGTAGAATAAGACTCACAAATATATATATATTTTTATGTCAAAAAATAGTGAAATTTAATAGTTACTTATCATACTAAATGTTTAGATGTTTGTTGCTAATAATGTACGTAATGGCTGAACCGATCTCGATAAAACTCTGAACAGGTATGCCTAGTTGGGCCCTAAAATGGCACATACGGTACTTTTTATCCAGATACCACTCGGGCAAGTGTATAACAAAGTATTATTTATTTCGAATACTTTTCGAGCAGGATCTCTTATTGGGAAAAATAAGATAAAATTCACATTATTCTTACTAGTAGTAGATACCTAAATATACAAAGGAAAAAATAAAATCTAAAATTAATCAATAGGTACCTATATCAACCTGCGATGGTCATTTAAATGTATGTATATGTGGTACAATAAGTACTACGATAAAAGTTATGCGCATCGGAAATCTTTGTGCATCTTCGGAAATGAGGAACTGTGGACGTTTAAAACTCTCTGCACTACCAACATAATAACATAACATAATAAATATAGTTAAAGTTAGATTTAATGCATAAACCTACAGGACTTTACAATATAAATATACTGCGGGCGGTTGTAAAATATGACATGTGTTGATTTAATCCTAGATGACAGTGATAGCGGCATCGTTTTACTAATAATCTGTTGTAAGCTGGATACTGCAACGTTATCAGCTTAGCAGTCACATCGCTAATCCAGGATTAGTCCTGGGGTGTTCAAGAACGCTTCGTTTTAGTCCTGTTTTTGTTATCTCAGCTTTACTTGGAATTCACTTAAGAAAGTGATTAGAAACAGTTTAGAGCATTAAGATTCGTGAAAATATTAGAGCATATAGAATTAGACTTTTCTTAAAAAAGTACAAAATAGTATTTTGGTGAGCGCTGGCGACTAATAAGTAGTCGATTGTTCAACAAGAGACTCAAACGAGCCAGTTCATACGAAATGTTTTGCCGTAATAGCGTAGAATCGAGTATGAATTTGCTTTAGTCCCGAATTACTTACTACTACTTTTCACTTTGATTGCGAGAAAATAAAATAACAAGTAACAAAATTAAAAAAAAAACCTTTACACCTGCTCCATTTTTGTAATTTTTGTTTACACAAAACTTCGGCCTGCCTACCTATCTATTGCTATACCCTTAGACAGGGTTCATGTGAGATACCTACCTATAAACACCATCTATGTACCTACCATGTGAAAGCAATAAATGTATTGAGTATTGAGTAATATATCTTCCATTTTTATAATAGATCTTCATTTTTACTTGATGACAATCTCAAATAAATAGTCACGTTCATCTTCACCTTAATTTGTATTAGAAAATAATTATATATGAAAAGCCTTTGACAAACGGTACACCAACCAAATCTTAGCGCTAAACAGAAACAACCTTCGCACTATGGTAAGAGTCTTAACTGGACACTGTCGTCTTAACAAACACATGTTCAAATTAAGGCTGTGTGACACACAAACCTGCAGATTCTGCAATGAGGCGGACGAATCGCCCCTTCATCTGTTAGGACAGTGTGGACCACTGATACATAAGCGTAGCCTTCATCTGGGAAAACACATTCTTAGCCCAGATGAACTAAAACTCATCACACCCAAAAAGATCCTGCAGTTTCTAACAGCTGCAGGGCTGAGCGGTGAACTTTGAACGCCCCCTGAGGGGAAAGTAAGAAAGTGGCGATCACAATAGACCTGTGACGGCCGCAGTGATGCCAAAGCCACTAAAAGCAAATAAAAAAAAAATATATGTACCTAGTTTAACAGTCATGTAATTCCCATAATACAAGGTCTGCTTAGTTTAGATTTGTTTTTCTCGTTAACAAACGCACTGGCGCAATTGACGTATACTTCCAACGATCTGTGATCCAACGATCGCCAAGAAATACTTGTACAGCAGTGCCAGGTAACTTGCAATTCCATTTTCATAAATAAATTTAAATACAAAAAAAAAATACTTATAACATATTTTTTCAAATAAATTATTTGAAAATTGGTACATCGAAAAGCTGAGACTTGATGAAGGATTACATTAATTTTGTAGGTTGTTAA
Source organism: Perizoma flavofasciatum (assembly GCA_958496245.1). Taxonomy (NCBI): domain Eukaryota; kingdom Metazoa; phylum Arthropoda; class Insecta; order Lepidoptera; family Geometridae; genus Perizoma; species Perizoma flavofasciatum. The sequence goes on along the minus strand of OY292425.1, from coordinate 213,256 downwards.
TAATAACGAAAACAATACCTTAGACCCCAGAGGCTAACTTATATACTTCAGTTCGCCTACGCTTAGCTAAAATTACATACTTTTAGAGCATGAGAAGGGAAAAATTATGTATAATAAAACTAAACCGGAAAATATCCTAGCTGACAAACTATCACCTAAATCCAAACTCTCATAATTATTTGTGATATTTTACATATATATGTAGAATGTAGGTACCTCTGCCCTTTCTTTAAATAGTGATAATTGGTAACCGGTTACCTAATGTCTCATTTAAAGTGATTGAGGAGTGCACCTTGTTTCCGCACGTGACGACTGATAGCGGCTGATAAGATAAGCTCCCGGCTCAGGATTAGCGGTCAGTCACCACCCACCACCGCCGCCTCCCCCCGCCCGCGCCCCGCCCGCGCCCTCGACGGCCACACACGTGGATGCCACTGATTATCCGGGTAATGAGCTAGGGGACTTCACGAAGTACCTACTTATTAACGGTGAGTTTGTTTAACTAGATTTTAAGAGTGAGATTTAATACAGCACTCAGTATGTACTGATGGCCACCTAACGTTATGTAAACGGATGTACCATAGCTCTACCACATATACCATATTATGCTCTACTAAGAAAAATAAAGGCTCTATACACAATGCATTGTAAACTAAAGTAGGTTACATCTAATTTCTTTAACTTTAGGTTACTCGATAATAATAAAATGTATTTGTTCAGACAAATGAGTTCATTTTATATGTAGATAACTACTTTTAATGAGTTTGTTGCTTAATCGCGGAATCGGTGTAAATTTACAATTTTAAACTTTCGCTGCGTTTCTTAGGAATCCTTGTGATTTAAATTTCAATGAAATAAAACCTATTATTATCTGACTTTGACTTTTATAAAATTAGGTTAGTACTTAATAGTTATTAAGTACAGCGATTTGGCCCTCTGCATGAGTTTCCACACCAGAGAACAACCAAATTGTTCTGCAATCGCATTTAGGATGCCGTAACAAATCAATAAATCTGTTTCAGTCTCAGTTTGAATAAATCAAGACGGTTTAATAACTGTGTCGGAGCCGTGAAAAGGCTTTTAGGAAAATGCATTTCATTTACAAGTAGCTTGGACCGCACAAATAATTGTGAAATGGAGCATTCTATCGCATGTGAAGCGCATAGACTGCCGGAAGACAGAGCCAGCTTTCGCGCGGCGCAGCAAGGAACTGTATCTACTATCGCCGAGTTCGCACTCGACTACCCACCCATGCAGCCCACTGACACTCTACCTAGAAACCATAAAATGCAACTACTTTTTTCATTATACATTTATACAAGTATAGTGTCAAAAAAGCTTACGGCCCACCTCTTGGTAAGCTGTTACCATAAATTACGGAAGCTTACAACACCAGAGGTATCACTGATACCGACTATGACACATAACCGACTATGAAATTCCGAAACTGAATTTCGATACTGGAGACCTAGTTTCGGGATTCCGGAACTGGTTCCGGAATTGTCGTTTTTTTTATTTTTTCTGTTTTGAGGAAAGGTACGATTAAATAACTTGAATCAGTATTTTAATAACATTAAATTTTTACACACGCATGCGGTAATTATTTTCACATTTAAAGTTAGATGAACTAAATAATTAAAACAACAATATTACTGATTCATTTTATGAAATTATTCACGTACCGGTATGTTAGACACTCGGTACGAGTCGAAACCTGTTGGTTAACTAACATACCGGCATGTATTTACAACAAAAAAAATGAAGTAATATCAGTCATGCAGATCCCATAATACAAGCTCTGCTTAGTTGGGGGCTAGATGATGCTGTGTGAAAAATGTCCAGCATACTATTTATTTACTCTCAACACTTTCTCAGGCAGAACACACAAAATATATTTGTATGCTTCTGCCAGATGCACACCTCGTTGTCCTCCGTTATCATATATCGCTTTTTCTACTTTGACAAGCCCTGCATCGTCAAAATTGGTAGACATAAATAGATTCTTGTGGATTATCTTGCATTTATCCAGTTCCTTTTCTAGCGGTTCTTGTAGAGTTGGTTCTTCGACTGAAACGTCTACGCGTGAAGACGATGAAACGTTAATTTCGGGCTCGGAGGGCACTGCATGTATATGATTAGGCTCAATGTGAGGTAAATTGACGATAATCTCAGAAAAAAACAACAATATTTTTACTCGTTATTTGATTTAAGGAAAATATTGTCGTCGGTTTGTGCGAATAAGTCTTCCCAATCGTGCAAATAGTGCAGCACTCCTACTAAAAATGGTCTTCTTTCGTTTATATGACTTCGGAAAGTAGAAATGTTGCGTTTTGTTGTGCAAAATGCCACTCACTGAGTTAAAGTTTTTTATATTGGAATACCGATATTAGTCCACTCAATTCCGGAATTGAAATATCGGAAAAATCTATTCGAGATTCCGGAATTTTGGAATGCATGCCCTAGACATAACATATTTTTACAGAACTATAATTCTAGTTTCGGAATTCTGAAATACCCTTCTCTACTAGATAAGGTTTATTCCGTACTCTCAGATACCGTTTAACTTATACTGCTTAACTAACTGGTAACTAGTAACTTCGTTCAACAAGTGGCGCCTGAGAGCTCTCTATAGAAACTCGTTAACCACTCATTTCGTGGTCGTAAAAGCTTTTAGATAGATATTATCTGTGACACAGTTATATATTTATTACTTTGACCGAATTGGAGACGTTCTGGAGAAACGTAAGGTCAAGAGTACCTTACGTTTCTCCAGAACGTCTGAATGAATGAACCAAAAGAGATGTCAGGATCTCTATTTTGTGTTTTGCCCTGTTTGTGTTTTTGTTATTTATGGAAATCGATGTATCTTTAACCGGCCTCCTGCGATACAGGCTCGACCTAGTGCGGGGACCAACAGCAACTCTATTGTACCGGCCTCCCGCGATACAGGCTCGACCTAGTGCTGGGACCAACAGCAACTCTATTGTACCGGCCTCCCGCGATACAGGCTCGACCTAGTGCGGGGACCAACAGCAACTCTATTGTACCGGCCTCCCGCGATACAGGCTCGACCTAGTGCGGGGACCAACAGCAACTCTATTGTACCGGCCTCCCGCGATACAGGCTCGACCTAGTGCGGGGACCAACAGCAACTCTATTGTACCGGCCTCCCGCGATACAGGCTCGACCTAGTGCGGGGACCAACAGCAACTCTATTGTACCGGCCTCCCGCGATACAGGCTCGACCTAGTGCTGGGACCAACAGCAACTCTATTGTAACTATATTTTCGGTAAATAAATGTGTTTGGTTTTTGTATTTGTAGGATCGTAGCAAGAGGAAATCCTTGATGAGTGTTTGTATATATGTATCTACAATTGTTTCAAGTAGATATATATACATAAATAAATAAAATAATGAATAAATATCCAGCAGGCACACACATAGTCCTCACCCCACACTAGGATTATGTGTATCGTGAGTATCAGGAAATATGAGTACCTACCGTAGTACCACGACATCCAGATCTGGAACATGTCTACCGAACATGCAAACATTTGTATCGTTGCGGTATATGTTGCTGTGTTCTGTGATGGTGGTTCCACACACGGGCTCCACACAATGGAGCCCGTGGTCTCACGCGCTCGCCCACTGACACAGACCGACACTGGGTCATGACATGCACGGAGGCCTAGGTAAGTTCTTAATAAAGCAGAAGAAATACATGATTAAAGATAGATAGAGAGTTTTTTATTCAACACATACGATACTGCACAGACAATTACAAATGAAAAGAAAGACAAACAATTATAAAAATCACAGTAAATTACAGAAGAGATACGTGGTTGCTAACCAGTGCTAACGAGGGTGACATATAGGTACCGTTCGTATTAGTACCTTCATAAGTCAAGCAACAATCTGACGGCATGCCCCTCTATTTGAAGTTATTTAGAATCTTTGAACAAGACATCGGTAAAATTTAGGAAAAATCTCTAGATTTTAGACTCCAGGTGATCTTATTACTGTCTCCTTTCCTTTGATATTTCACGCACATTTCACAAAGAGCTTTGCAAAACTTATCACGTAGGTACCTAGTGGAGTGTCTCGCATGACCAACCCTCTTTTTTGTCTATTTTTGGGAAAAATGTTTCTTTTACCTTTTCAACTCATTCCAATAATATTAACCAGCGGTTTTTTTCTTATTCGGTATCTTATTTGTTTGAATGACCGAGGGAGATTTAACTAGATTAAACAAATTAATTTCGATACATCGATTTCAAATCATCGACTGGGCTAAACCACGCGCCATTGGCCCGAGGGAAATTCATTTTCTCATTTCTGTTTTTGGGTTGTTAGAATACACATGTAGGTGCACACAGACAAAAAATGGGCTGTGACACAGAACGACATACAGCCAAACGGACATGGCATAACTAAAGTTAATTTAGTTTCGCTACCTGAATTTCCCTTCAAACCTCGAACCATCTTAAAATGAGTATCGTGGTACCATGGTACTCGTAGTTTCTGATACACACGACACAGCGAATCCTAGTTTGGAGTCAGGACTATGTAGATATGTGACTGTTGTTCTTATTATTGAAGACCTCTGTGGCGCAGTGGACGAAAGCCCGTCTGAGACGCAGAAGGTTGCGGGTTCGATTCCCGCCGCGGGACAAATGTTTGTATGATCTACAAATATTTGTCTCGGGTCTGGGTGTTTTCTATGTATAATATGTATGTATTTACAAAAAAAAAGTATATAATTAATATATCAGTCATTTAGTTCCCATAATACAAGCTCTGCTTAGTTCGGGGCTAGATGAAGCTGTGTGGAAAATGTCCAGCATTATTTATTTATTAATATTACACTCATAAAAGAGAGAGAGAGTTATAGTCGTATGCATAATCGATCTGAATTGTGAGCGCTGTCAGCTGAGCCGTAACCACTTTGTCAGTCCAACAATCCCAAAGTTCGTGAAGCGATTACGTCGATAGGAGGAATTCGTCGTCATTAGCACATTCTTTCCGAGGAATGCCAGATTAGAAGACTATTAACTCGAACGATGTTCGGAGTTCGGTGCTGTGACAAGCGAGCATTCTAAGAATTCCAACGCCCATTTTCAATCACAATTTATCCCAAGTTTATGGCTCGGCGCCATATTAAAGGGGTTGGCAGGTACGTACTCGGACTGACGGACTGTTTATGCGGTATCCGTGGCTGCTTGGAGACTGCGTAAAAGGAATTGGAATAACCCTGGAAATGGTAACAGATTCCATTCCAGTTCTTTGACTGAATTCTAAGTTTTATGGTAAACGCAGCTAGTGGTCGATCTAAGAACTGGAAGCAAACATGCAATGAATCATATTTTCCATAATAGGAATTATCCATTTTGTAATGTCATAAATGGCCACATATCTAAGCAGGTAGCTATTAACTATACTTATATGGATGTATAGAATGAAGATTGCAGGGATCTTGTTTAATAATAACTTGTGTATAAACACGCTTGGTAAATGGGTGCCCATTAAAATGTTCTCACTCTCGATTTCAATTAATAAAGTTCAAAAATGGTCACGAGGTCAAGTTCACTCGCCTTCAAACGATAAAGCCTTCATAATAATAGCACAGTAGCAAATAGGCTAGAAAAAAACAGAAAAAAAAAGTCTGTCGGGCACCAATGGAACAAAAAATGTGAACATACATTAACACGTGTTCAAAACGATGTAGGAAAACATCGTACGCTTTTCTCTGGCATGCTCTAGACTAGAACCATACAATTGAAGGCGGACGATGGACTTGCAACCTGCCACAGGAATGCTAACTACTTCCTACTTAGTATCCTCAAGATGTATTTGAGTATGTCCATCATGACTGTATGAGGATGCTGTATCGTATCCTCATAATATACTTTTTTGAATAAGTTAAAATATTAAAGATGAAAGCTTTGATGCTTGGCTGCAGCTGTGATTTGAAAAATATATGTAGTTGCACCAAAATAGATCACCGTAACTACTAATGTAGAAAAATTCGTCCGAAAAACTAATGAAAAATGCATGTGTGCAGGAGTGTCTGTACTGTTCTGTACAATTATTTTCTGTGACAGCGGCAGTATAGACATAGATTAAATAAAAGTTAGTACGTAAGTACCTGATTGCTTGTAATAGCTTCCATTAAGAATTAGTTCCACAACCGCGGGCGTGCCACGGTCAGGAGCAGGCGACGGAGTAGAGCACAGAGAGAGCATTTCCGTTACCTCACCGAACCTACCATCAGCAGAAATCCACTTCTCCTCCCGATAGAGTGTCATGCTCTACCTACCTTTATCAGTCAATCAAGCGGATGTTAGCCTCCCTTCCTACGCTGCGTTCTCCTGAATATCAACTAAGGTACGAGTATACACATAAATGATACATATAATACCAACTTTGTATGTACTTATATAACCATTTCAGATTCTATGGGATTGGATTTGAATTGTTAATAATGTAATACTTCTCTCAGTTACTTCCTCCCCTACCGGACAACTCGTCCTGGCCTACCCCACCCTTAACAAAACACATATAACAGCGAATCTACCATAAGTAAAATCAATATATAAGGTACCTAAGTTATCAAAAGCATGCTATGAATAGTGCCTACCCAGAACCTATTTATATATGTCAAAAACTTCAATAGTTATTTCCCAGATGACGGTTTTTTTTAATGAATTTTGTGTTTGACTTCACCTCGCCTGATGGTAAACACGCTCACCCAGTAGCCAGTAGATGTTTATTAACTCTTCGTATTTATTCCAATGATATGCCTCCTTATTGCTAGTTCAGACATCATAATGCACAACTGACAAACTGCTTGTCATCGAGGCTCTCACTGAAGGGCGGTGACCAGCCACGGCCGAGTTTCCCTTTGCAACGAATTTCACTTCAACTTATATTCAAATAGGATCCCTAAAAACTATCGTGAACTTGACTATTCATATTCCGAGAGTCTTCATCAGCCTGATGAAGACTCTCGGAATGAGTCGAAACTTAGTCGGTGCCTTCACCGATAGTGCAGTACGTGAAAATTCCCGTTTTTACAATATGAATAGGATCCCTAAATTCGAATGTTAATGCAATTACCATACCCGTATTTACATTCTCTATCAAGGTGAATTCACTGAATACAATGATGATATTGACTTTGACTTTGACTATTACGTAGTTTCTGTAAGTGAATTAAATTGCTTTATCCTTGTCGGGATCGTATCTCTGTGAGCTGAACTCTCGATTTCAATGATCAGCCGCTAATTGGTGTCGGACCTTGGTGGCATCGGCATTGTTCAGCGCTGCGTAATCTCGCGCACTTCACCGAGCAGGCCTGCCAGAGTCACTATCTACCAGATATACATCTTCACATTCTATCACAACCACGCGACGAACAGTAAATTTTTTTATTTTTTGGTTCACAACATGTCATTATAAGTTAACTCATTCTGTACTGAGGAGATTGTTGCACTGCATTTGTTCGAGTGTGGTAATCTGAAAGTCTTTCTGTTTATAAGCTGGCTACCGGTTAATTGTTTGTGTGCTAAGACCTCAGGGAAATCTACTGAGCTATATTAATTTATAGAGAAACAATATATCTGATACCCTACGCCGAACACAAAGACACTTCATTTTATAAAACGCCGTTCTTTCGGAAAATCGAAGTAAGGAACCTTGAATATCTTTGAAATTGATCACATTTTGCTCATAAAGGAGCAAAGTTTGATCAATCAAATCAAACGCCTGAACTCAGGTAAGTACCCTATCTAATAATTATCTCGACTGACTGTTGTCTGTTCTCAATTATTTGAGTTTACTGATAGAAAGTCACTATTATGAGTACAATGTATGTAGTTGCGCTACTAGATATAGGTTAAAGTTTTCCCATGGAGTTGAATATTGAGATAACGGGTCGGATAGGCGAGTTTGGTCGACTGGGAATGAAGCCTCCGGAGATTACTCATACATATAGAGTATTACTTATTATGAAAACGTTGAATCGGGGCGCGGGTGCGGTGCGGTGCGGTGCGGTGCGGTGCGGTGCGGTGCGGTGCGGTGCGGTGCGGGCGGCTTCTCATCACCAGTAGAGTAATGAAGCCTGTAACGGATACCTACTGCTTGTATCTATTATCCAAAAACCAAGATATTTTCTCAAACATGCACGGAAAGATAGTCGTTACTTTCTAAGAAAGTAACGACGAGCACTTTATCTATTATAAAGAGGTTTGTAAGTATGGATGTAGAAGGTAGGCAATCAACGAAACTAGACATCCGATTTCAAAAAATCTTTTATAATGGATATTTAGGGTGAACATAGGCTGTAATATTATTCCGTTAAAGTCAAAATTAAAAGGCTCAAAATTAAACGAAGAGAAAACGGTCGACCAGTAACAGCTGTTTTTCAGCGGCCACTACTCCGGGTATAGTATTTATTATAATATAATATTTTTCAAGCACCTTTTCCTTATTTCACCCGTCAGTTGCTCTCTCTTTATTCTAGACATTATCCAAGAAAATATTACAAGTCAAATGGACGGTCTTATGGACGGAATGAAATCCATCGGAATCCATTTTCTTGTGGTGTACAATAAAAAAATTAATTTATTCAAAGAACCTAGATACCGAATATAGATGTGGGGTACCTTCATCATCAGCCTACATCAGTCCATTGCTGGGCAAAGGCATCTCTCAATACGCGCCACTGAGTCCGGTGTTCAGCTCTTCTCATGAACTTTCTGCCGCCGACTTTCTAAAGCCATCCACCTAGCCGGGGGGCGCCCCACATCACGTTTGCCAATACGCGGTCTCCACTTAACAACTAATTTACCCCAACGGTTGTCAGTTCTTCAGCACATATGACCAACTCACTGCCACTTCAGCTCTACTTGTTATCTAGCTAGAGCATTGCATGGTCAAAGGGCTTTTAACACCCGTAGCTCTAAAAATGTTACCTACTTATCGCGTCGCGTCGCGTCTGTGCAAGTAGGTGAGGCATCTACCCGACCTAACCATCAAATGGCACATTTCCCATCAACATAAACAATGCGTAATAGTAACAGTAGGTTTATAGGTACTTGGAAGGTAGTGAAGCGGCGATGGGCTCGCAGCAGCGCGTGGCGCCGGTTCAAGGACGACGCCCTCTGCCGGCGACCTCGCGCATCGTGAGACACCGCTGTGACGTCACACTACTATTACTCTAGATAACATCTTATCAAAGCGTCCTTGAAAGCTATTCCCCACGGAAAAGGCAGAGTCGAATTGCCTGAGTGGTATAAGTAAGTATAAATAACAATTGACTAACCCAATCATGTAACATACTCAGGTAAGTAGGTACTCAGCGCTGCTACGCCTTCGGCGCCCGTGGCGCAGCAATAAGCTGAGTTACCACCTTTTAGACTCCAACCACACTGCAGCATGGGTACCTACTGTCGTCGTTAGCACCACTGGCACTGGTCAGGAGGGAAGACACTTAAAAAACATTCGAAAGACATTCTAGAGACTATTAAGTAAGTAAACCTCTTAGGCGGATCTTCCATTCAGCAAAGCGCAATCCATTTGTTCGCCACCACGTTATTACAAGTAGGTACTTCTTCAGTAATGAAGGGGGTTAAGTTAGCTCGGAATTAATTAAAACTAATAAATTAAGTTAAAATTTGCCGAAAGGTTTCGAACGGAGAAGAGCATTATGGACGCTCTTCGTATTCTACTGACTTTACATAGGTACATACTCATAATTACATGGTAATATTCTTGGTCTATATTGGTAAAACCAATGGCCTAATTGCGTTTATTGTAAATCAGTTTATCTACGATTTTGTACCTTTTTACTTTAGGTAATGTACGTAATAAGTACGAAGTATATAAGCATACATCAAAATCATAATAATTAGGTTAACAACTAAGTAGGCAAATAATAATTTGGGGTTGGCCGTAATTTTTCGTAATATCTCAATCGATATTTTTGCAGTAGTCTCTTAAGATTACTACCTGCTTATGATAAAAATAAAATTATGAAACTGCTAGTGAACCAAAATATTGATAAATAGATAGAAGTCTTTATTTATTGCACACCAAACTAAAATACAAAAACCACACGAATTCATAAACAAACAAGGTAAAATGGGCGGTCGTACCGCTAATCTCTTCCAGACAGCCTTATGTCCTAGGACCTACCTAGGATATTGATGCAGTGACATTCTCTATAAAACCACCTTATTCAATAGCATAATGCAATCCTACCCTCGGACTTTGATGTGTGATAGAAGCCGCCGCCGCCGCCGCCGCGCCGTGTCGGAAGGGTAAAAGCCATTAAGTGTTCCAATCGAATTCATCGACTCTCCTGAACCCGCCGCCGCCGCCGCCGCCGCCGCCGCCCCGGCCTCCGCGTTCCTCCCTCTCGATAACTGATAGATTTAGCCTTATTTAATATCTATATAGGTACTAAGTATCTTGGAATTACAGACCTATTCTCACTACCAATAACTGTATATAATTCTCACTACCAAGTAGACTGAAATATAACTAACAATAGAATTAATAGTTATAATTTTTTTTTATTTAATGATTTTATTTTTATTCAATTAAAGCCTGTTACCAAAAACAACTTTTACTTTACCTCAACAACTATATATAATGTACTACATACTTCTAAATGTATGTAAACGGGTATTTTGAGACTTTCAATCCCCAGGACAAAAAATGATTAGCGTGTTAAAATAGAACACGCTAATCATGGGAAAAAATATATAAATTTAGAAAAAAATCTAAAGATTTAGCAGTAGGCCATTTGAAAGGAGTGTTTGTATTCCAACTGGAGTAGGGCTGGTGGTGGTGGTGGTGGTGGCGGTGGGTCGGATTGGATTGACGTCATCACTTTCGGCTTTCAAGGGATTATATTTTTACGGACTACTCATCCACATAACAAGAGTTTGAAACATTATTTGAATTCAAAATTAATGGCGATTTTCATAATACAACTTCGTTGAATGGAAACTCAACTGTACTGCGCTGTCACTCTGTAAAACAAGCTCGGTATTTATAAAGTGGTCCATTATTATTTATTCACAGCCAGTACAGTACAGTAACTGCCTTACACTGCCAGTACTGCCAGTACTGCCAGTACAGTACAGTAACTGCCTTACACTACAATCATTCGTAGCTAGGTACACTTGCGACTCGTTCTGCTTGCTCTCAACAAGTTTTTGGCTGAAAATCAGTGTTTTCGCTTTTAAGCAAAAAAATTTCACTGAGCCATGGCCTTTTTGTTGTGCTGCAACACACACAAACACAAACTTACTGACAATAAAATGTATATTGGTGTGTGTCTGTAGCAACGAATAAATGTTTTATCTATCTATCTACACTGCCAGTACTGCCAGGACACATACACATTATACCTATTATAGATTTTAATTATATTATTGAAAATAGTTAACTGTATTTAATTATTGTTAATTTTTACTATCTATCTATCTATCTAACTGCTATCTAGTTATATATATATATATATATATATGTGTGTATATGTGTTATATATGTGTTATTCTGATGTATAAGCTACATTATGTTTAAAGTTGTCTGGGAGAGTTCACTTTTAAGTGATAAGACCGCCCATTGTACTTTTAGTTATATTTCTTTTTTGTATATTTTGTTATCTTGTGGTGTCAATAAAGTATTACCATTCATTCATTCATTCATTCTATATTACTGTAAAGTTTCATCAAAATTCGTTCAGTAGTTTTTGCGTGAAAGAGTAAAACAAACATCCATCCTCAAAAACTTTCACGTTTATAATATTAGTACGATACCTTGATTACCTACTCAGTCGTATCTCAACACTCGTAAATAATAGAATTTTCTAACACAGACTGGAAATTAAAGAATTAAATATTATTAATTATTATTATTGTGTTTGCATGAGCCGTCTCGTTACTTGGCCGGTGTTTTTTATCAAAACATGGTAATGTTTTGGAATTAGGAGGTAATCTCCGAAACTACATATCCGATTTCAAAAAATATTTCACCAATATTCAGAATGTACCTTAAAATAAAAGGGTTTTTTTGCGGAAACCAATTTAGAACGTAAGTCGATAATGTCCAAGTATTTGTAACATCAGACACAGCTATTCATTCAGGTATTTGATCGTGGACCTTCGAGTGCGGAGGATGCTCCCGCACGTGTCGATCCTCGACTGAGAGCTCCCGTTACTCGGCACCGTTCATCTCAACTAAAATGTTTATTTTCATCAATTCATTCGATACTATTCAAGTGTTCTGAGAACCGTCCTCTCCCACATAACACCCAATCTATTCATTCAAACATAAATAATGAACAGAACATTGAAACATACAAATAAGTTATATTAGAAAGAAGGCAAACGCTCGAGATTCAGGAATAACACAATACTAGCTTATGCCTACGGTTTCGCTCGTGTGGTACCAGGGTATTTAAAACGTAGGTACCTCATGTGTTTTTCTAGGTCTATCTATACCTATTCACCTGAATCGGTACAGTCGCTACGAAGATTATAAGCAAAAAAAAAATTCAAATCCAAACGAATTCAAATTTCGCATTTGAACAATTTATAAACATTACAAGAAACGTGCTTACGCTCGATTCGAAGTCACTTTCTTTGCATGCCATGGCTAGGTTAGTATTACTCTGATACAAGTCTATTTTATTTATCGAGAAGGAAGCTATTTAAATCAGAGCCTACTACCTACTGTAGCGTTGTTTAAAACATGACGTCTGTGTAGAGTCTCTCGGCGACTCCGCCGGCGCCGGCGTTACTGATACATACATCTGCTAAACAAATTAAAAAATCTACGTATATTACCAAAATATCATCATTTTGGTAGTTTTGATTAACACGTTGATTAAAAAATCTACTGATATAATGAGTAAAAGCTATGTTTTAAACGCACGTGCAGATCGCGGAAGCTTCTGACAGAAAGGCGGAGACATACATGTCATCTTATCTTATACCCAAAAGATTTTTCAGTGTCAGTGACTGACCTGATATATTTCATGCTAAAGAAATGTTTTTAAAATGCTAAAGACGAGCTCTGTGGCGCAGTGGGCGAAGGCCCGCCTGGGACGCAGATGTTTGCGGGTTCGATTCTCGCCGCGGGAGGAGGCTGTTTTATATGTATAACATGTATGTATTTACATAAAAAAAGTATATAAGTAGTATATTAGTCATGTATCATGTTCCCATAATACAAGTTGTGCTTAGTTTAGGGCTAGATGATGATATGTGAAAAATGTCCAGCAATATTTATTTATTTCTTTTAAATTTATTAAATTTCATTACATTTGAAATTTAATAAATTTAAAAGTAGTGGCGGTGTACTCTAGTCTACCTTCATGATGTAACTCTACTTTTTACTCTGCAGTGAATAGGTCTGTCAATTGTTATCCTGAGGACAATCATTATTGAAAAACATCGCCATTTCGATCAACATGATCATGTGTCAATCAACATGTGTTAGAAGATTACATCATTTTCTATTGTTAACAGGTAATGTATACTATTCAGAACGTTTGATCCGATTTTATATGATGGTATGAAAGTAAACCAGAGATCGGAGGCCAACAATCCACCAATAGTGGCACTGACTATAACTACCGCCATGACAGTGGAAATTGTGCGACTCCTGTCATTTATTGTAAAACGGGAATTCAACGCGACAACGTGGAGTGAACGTCGCGATCACTGACTCACACCCTGATGAAGACTCTCGAACTGAGTCGAAACTTAGTCGGTGCCTTCACCGATAGTACGGAACGTAGGTAGGCACTACACACACATAACAACATAGATTACTCATCTTAAAGCTAAAACTAACAGCTTGAGATGTTAAAATCAGAAATAGAATGAAAGCTTCAGATTTTTTGCTAGAGTTTTTTAACCACGAGCGTGCGTCCTGAGTCGATTGTTTTGCTCAAGAGTGTATTATGGTATTTATGATCAAGCGTGCAGTTACTTTATGGATCTCAATACAGTGACATGTTTGTTTGATGCCTCGTCTGCGCATGCGTTCAAGTGCTCAATCTTTATTGCATCAGTGAGTGAAGTGTCAGCTGAATCTGTTGCATGCACTTGACGCGGCGCTAAGTGCGTGTGGAGTGCGCAGTGCGCAGTGCGAACCGACCACAACGACCTCATTTCTTACACTTAATCACTGTCATTTGAAGAATTCCATTATTTTATATCCGAGAGCAGATCGCGGTTCGTTAACTACATGAATAACTAATTCGTAGGTAACGTAATATTATTCATGAAATATGAAAATGAATTCAGTAATGACCGGCTTTAGAATAACCTCCTCATCAGCATCGAGTTTCGTTTCACGCAAACATCAGCCGGACACTGGAAGGCGAACTCCAATCAACTCATCAGGAGCAAACTACATATTATGTAGGTCTACATAGATTAGATGGAAATATCAGAGTTAACGTGATGAAAAACCTAAAATCACGTACGTACGTGCTTTATCGCTAGTTCAGTAGAGGAGGGTCAGTCGGGGTGAGATCAGATGAGCTTCCCTTAAAGCATCGTTTATTGCATCGCTGCGCCTCGGATAAAGCAACCCTCGGCCTCGAGCAGGCAGACGCAGGCACGTGTCGTGAGGAAATTAGACCAATCTAGTTGACGTCACCATACGCCACTCTACACCACACCGCACCGCACCATGCCACGCCACGCCACGCCACGCCACGCGCCTCACGCTTGATAGTACACATTTTATAAACGGGAACAGGGCCTTTCCCATTCGCCCCTAATAAAGATTAAAATATTTTATTCTTTTCAGATGCATTTGGACATTAATAATATAGGATATAATACATTCTACAAATTCAAATTACTTAAATCTGTTTATTTATTTCCGACATATCCATGCATTAGTATCCTATCCTACTAATATAATAAATACGAAAGTCTGTGTGTGTGTGTGTGTGAATGTTTGTTACCACGTATCTCCGTACCTACTAAACCGATTTTGATGAAATTTGGAATGTAGATAGTTTAGGATCTGGAATAACACATAGGCTAAAATCGACCCCTAAGGGGTTAAATAGGGCGGTAAAGTTTCTATGAAAAAAAAAGTTGTTTGATTCGCTCAAAACTCTGTACAAATAAACTTTAAAGTAAATAATGAAATACGTTTTTTTTATTTTTTTCAAAACTACCCTTTGGGGTGTGCAATTGAGTTCTAAACTTTGTATAAATTGTAATCCTTGGTTCGATTCATTCAAAAGTTGGTGGACATAGTTTGAAGCCTGGAGACGGTCATATGCTACTTTTATTAACATACCACGCGGGTGAAGCCACGGGCAACAACTAGTATATAATACGTAGGGACAGAGTAATCAGAAAATGATACTTTATGAACTTGATAATGCGGTATACCTACCATCACAGTTCTCAATCTCCCTTTCATCATTATTTCTAATTACTATAAATTATAAAGAACTGTATACGTGGGTACCTAGTATATCTACAAGAGTTATTAGGAACGCACTTCTTAAAGAGGTCATTGCGCTTTGCACATCCGAAATTAAATCGCAAACATCTGCATATAAAGTAGCACGAAATAAGGGTGTGACCCTCCCTGCGACGTCAGATTTAAAATTATTACACTGTTTTGTGTTTATTAAGTGTCCGAACAAGGCGCTGCATTGTGTGATTCGACACCCTTGCATCATTAACGATGTGCACACAGAGAGTGTCTACTGCCTGCCTAGAAGCGGACTCAAGAGCGCTGCAGGGGCAGTCACTGTCACCCTCTCGCTTCACCCGCGCCACTTCAGAGTGCCCAATCATGTTTCACTAAACTTATTCGGAACAAGGTCCCAAGCGATAAAATGTATAATAATAAATAAATAAAATTCGTTTATTTCAGGCTCTGTACAGTGTACACCCATATCACACAAAAAATAATAATACAATACGCTAACATGTATAAAACTAAAACTAAAATAAAATAAAAACATATCGCAAGTAGGTAAGTTACTTGTCACAGTAACAATCTCCGTCATTTTCTGTTTCCGTCCATATGGACGGCAATCCAATGTTTGTAAATTGGATTGGCCAGATAGTCAGAGACAGCCCTCAGGATGGTGTTGTTGGAACGACATAGCCGGTTCCAGAAGGACACTATCCTTGTTCTTATTATAGCAAAGAAATCGGGAACTCCCGCCTCAGAGAACGGTATATATTATAAGTAGGTTTTTTTTCTCAATTAATAACTCTCAAATTACAAGCATCAACTTCTGCAAAATCACACTATACATGTATACTTATAATACATATTATCTTGGTAATGTGAAATTAATGTAACACAAAAAGATCTTTTTTTTAAAGATGCTAACTCGTTTACGCTTGTGACTGTAGTGACCTACTTGGTAAAGTTGAATTGATCGCATCACTGGGCGAATAAATCGAAACCTTCCTTCATAACCGAAGAGAAGTGAGTCTCTATTCCGTGGTCATAACTATATCAATGGAACAGATAGATACGTCATATAATATAATACAGTGAAGCAGTAATCCTCTTATCCAACAAGAAAAGGGCCACAAATCTGTCGTCATCGTACCGGAATAAAGCGATCCACAGAGCAATATACGAGTATCTCGACCTAAAAGCAATATGTATGGTAAGTGACAGCTGGTGGCACCTACAATATCGACATTCTCGAGAACTCACTCACGCTCACTCACACTCACTACCGAGAACATGCACGGTCAGTCGGAAACTATCACTTATAAAGGCTCACACACACAGTATATAATAATAATGAGAACCTCGATAATGAGAACGGTCAAGGAATGGAACACACCAACTTCGTCGTGTAGGTATTTTTCACGTCTAGGTCTCTTCAAGGTAAGACTGATTAGACATCTTCTAGACCTTTATGCGAAATCGTTAGTCATATCACCATCATGTGAGATTATGGTCAAATGAAGGTACCTATAATTAAAAAGTGGCTTGCAGAGACATGTCCAACATCCTGAACTGCGAATCCAGTTATGGATGTTCCTGGACTGGAACTGGAACAAACAATAATAGATATTTGTCTGTTCCACCGCGACCAAATCAATAAAGAAAGGCAAAAAAAAAGCCTGGCTATTGGAACACTAACTAATGGCACATGCCATCGAAATGTTGATTCCAGTTCATGTCGGTTTCCTCACGATGTTATGTTTAACTAAACAAAACTTAGTTACTGTTAATAATTAATATGGATTTAGGCGAATTCAGACATGGCGATGTTTTCCACTTCATGGGCGGTGGAGGATTACTAATTCAATAACTATCGACTCTGATCGCATTCACAACACGAGTGTACCTACCTACCTACCTACCTACCTACCTGCGAGTACATTCTATCGCAAACACAAAGGAAACTAAATGCCGGTAAGTAGGTAACTATCCTTAGTTATCATATTTACGAAGACTACGTCGAAGTCCACGACTTTATTCGAAGTGTTTTCCATAGGTACTAAATTGTAAACGCCGGCGCCGCCGCTGCATCCGCCACAGAGGCTTAACTGACCCTGGCTATTCAACACAAATTATATCAAAATGAAATCATTTATTTTTGGACATAATAACGACTACACCACGTACTTTACTATTCTCCTGCTGACGTCAGCAGTAATAATATCCTAAAATGATACCAAACCAATATAATTTCAATGCTCAAATACGCCGCTTGTCAAAAACCATTTGGAAAGTGTCCAAACACGACTGTTTTATTCAGGGGCCGATCATCATCATCAGCATGTAGAAAGAAGTCCACTGCTAGTTGTTGGCCTCCATCAAAGAGTGTCATGACGAACAATCTTGGGCCACCTCCATCCACCGACTTCCCGCAACCTTTCAGATACCATCGGTCCATCAGTGAAACTGTTATTATATAATATATTGACTTCAATCCATTAAAATATTTCTATCAGCAAAAGTATTCTTAGATTAATTTTATAACATTAGAAGGATAGGACAATAATATAGGATTCCAAAAACTTTTGTAAATTAGAGATCATTTACGAACCCCCCAATTAGTATTAGGCACAGAATAAGTTTCGACTCATTCCGAGAGCAAGAAAGTAATCTGATCATGATTCTGCGAATAACATCATTAAGTATTAAGGTACACAGCTATTGATTTTGTACGTGTGTTACAGACACAAGAGAATTGTTTCAGCAAACATACGACAAAATATTTTTTGTAGGTCGGGCGAAGTGTTTATCACATTAGCACCAAAAAGTAAAGTAAATGAAACAGGCCTTTAATTATGTGCGTATGTAAGTACCGACCAAAAAAAATATGGTAATTTTTCACACAGCATCATCTAGCCCCAAACTAAGCAGAGCTTGTATTATGGGAACTACATGATATACTACTTATATACTTTTTTTGTAAATACCTTCGTTCATATTATAGATGGAAAACACCCAGACCCGAGAGTTCCAACCGAACAATTGATCGAGCGATCAAAGCGAGCTAACATCTTTGAACTCCTTGGACGTCCGGCGTTTGTATGTCTGTTTGTTTGTCCGACGATAACATGATGTTACCGAACCGTCATGCGGTAGTTGAATCTTGATGAAACATGATAGATATATAGATAGATAGATAGGTATAGTAGGAGGTCATAGTAATAGTATTTTTAAGTTTGAATATGAGTTTTTACGGGGATTTTGGGTCGGGGTCCAAGGAGCCCTAACAATGAAAGCTTTCATATTTAGTACACAAACAGAACTAGATGTCTGTCGGTAGTAAAAAGTGTAATTTTATCTGACAAAATATCTGGCAAGGAGACCAAATTAAAAAAATGCCTGCTGTTAAACTCATAACTCTTCTTTCGGGAGTCGCATAAAATACAGTAAACCATCGTGAGTTGTAAAACATCCTAAAATACAAGTTAGGGTTTTCCATTTCATAAGTTTCGGTATTTTTGACACGCACGGGTCTAAACCAAGTGAATTATTATTATGTAGGTATAAAAATACGTATATATTCTTATTACTTAGGAACATTATTATTTATTATTGTGTTAATTCAAAGTTTAAAGTAAAATATAGCTCTCCATCCTAACGTTTCCTTGAAGATATCACTTTTAGCAATAGGCTGCCAAATGTACATTTTGTTTAATTTTTAGTTCATGTAGGTACCTAATCTTAGTTTATTTTATGAATGTGTTATTACAATAAAATCTTCAATCTTCGTAATAAAATAAATGGCAATGATTTTGTCATCAATTGAGATTGACATTATCAGATCTCCATTCAGGGTTCCCGTAATGGAGGTTCGTTGTAGTAAAGTGGGCATCGATAGTCACTGTTGCTGATTCTGTAGCGGGATCGAGTTGCCGGCAATTACGGCTCAAAGGACCTAACTCGGTTACGCGACGAGAAAAGGCTCTTTGGCAAGTAGCGAGTCGCGAGTGAGCGCCCCCGCCAATGCCACCTGCCGCCCCCTTCCCTACTACAAGCCCGAGACATTCCGAGAAAGTTCCACTGACTTCCGGACAGACACTTACTAGGGATGCTAATGCATCTTTCGGACGATTCTAAACGGTAAAATTGTTAACGTGCTGCATTGCACGGTTCCACTGCATGTTAGGTACTCACATGTAAACTGTGCCTTTTAAACGAGCTGCCTTTGAGGTGTTTCCGCTAATCTATGACATGACCCGCTTCTAAGAAAAAGAGTCTTTCAGAGCAGACAACACAACAACAACGCCACTGCTGTTGGTAACCGCGCATCGTCTGGTGAGCCGTTTGCCGGTTCGGATAGTCATAAAAAAAACTCTCTTTCTGTTCTCCACCTAAGTATTGTATCAATTTATTGTTTCTAGATAAACGAGGGCGAGAACACTTCTCCTGTTACAGGCCTTCATAAAAATCCCCGTTGTAAATACTTTCGCGCAATAAAACACAAACCAATAATGTTCCAAACAGCTCCGCGTCATTCCTCTCAGCACGATCGTGTTGAACATACAAACCGTTCGTTCCCTGCTCTGCTCGTACATTGTGTCGATGCGACTCCATATATCTATGCAGAATGTGCAGCCCTAGACCTGCTTTCCCCGCCTGCAGCCAAAGCCCTGCATAGAATGCAAGCAGGTCCCCGCCGGTACCGGTACTGGCGCTGACGAACAGCGAACAGCGTTCATGCAAAAAAATTGAAAGGAAAGTAAAATTATATGTACCTAGGTATTTATGATCATAGTATAATGTTTCTACCCTAATCGGTATTGAAATTTGTAAAAAATGTTCAGTCTAAAATTGTCTCCGATCTCTATGTTGGTCGAAAAAGGCGGTACAAATATATACAATAACAAAAAAACATCCACACATCAGTCCACCGAGGGATGATCCAAGGCGAGAACCTTTACCTGGGGTATAGCCAGCTGGTTCATTGAACCGGCTCGGCGCCGGCGCGGCGGACCGCTGCGCTGCAACCTGCTTTGTATGTAAATCCTGCGGACAAGCCTGCAGCTGCACGATGTTTCTGATAGTGCGCCACTTACATTCACTGCGCCTACAGAACTTTCCATTTGATAGTTTAATGGAGTGTTACTGATGCTGATAGCTGTACAGATTGCATTTTGTACGCATTTCACTTTGTGGCAGAGAGTCCTAGGTAGCTATGAATCAAAATAGATTTAATGGAGAAGGAATTTCATTGTAGCTTCACGTGATTCGATGAATCCATTTGCTGTTTCAATAAACATTTCCAAATAACTTGAATCAAACGTTTGAAAGAAAACAGAAATTGAAATCTCACGGAACAGGTAAACAAGCAGCGAGCGAGAGAGCGGTGTGAATCACGAATCCCACGGCCGTCGCGCCCTGGCCGGATACCCACCGACGCCGACGCGGTTACATCACCGGTATATAACCACACCAATCACCGTGTGTAGGTACACAAACCACACAAACAAACAAACCAACACGTACCACAGATACCTACATACTCAGTGCGTAGATCCTTCAGGATACCAAGTAGGAGGTAGTCAGAGACACGTCTAAACGTTATATTTGGCACATGCCTGCGTTTTTCAAGTTAGCATTACAAGTGACAGGTTGCAAACCCATCGCCGGTTATTGGAACACTAACTGATGATAACACATGGCTTCGAAATTTTGGTTCCAGGGCATCCCGGTTTTCACATGAATCGGCAGTCGGCGCACCGCCCACTAGTGGCCTACACGGCTCTTAAAAAACAGATAAACTGCCTGAAATAATGAGGAAGAGCAAAGCTTCTTATGACTATTACTAGTTATTATAAAATGATGATTTCAACAAGAAAGTACCAAATAGCACAAAAGCAACTTCCACGACAAAAGTAATTTTGTGTTGTTTTGTAAATTTTCAAAGAGCTGTATAAAGAAGGACGAAACAATTAACTGAACAAATACAGAAGTCGCGATGTCTCGAGCGCTAATATCCCCCTTAATGGCGTCTACCACAGAGTACCGATACATCATACCTATATAGAGATACTTTACAGACAAATATACTTACATTTACAACAAGGTACGTTGTTCTACGAGATTTAATACTTTTTATACCATCAAGGTGTCTAAATCCTCCAGAATGTTCAAACTAAAATAAAATTATTCAAGCAACTTCATATTTTCCATGAAGGTTGTGCAGCTTTTTTTGTTAAAAGAAAACTTAACAGAATGTAAAATACAATTCAAATTTGATCATGTAAATAGTGATGACATCATAAAAGCTTTCAAACTCATAAATGTTAAAAAAACCACGGACCTCTGAGGCATCTCTGTTTGCGTTGTGAAATCATTGATTGGCATTATTGCGCCCGAACTAGCTTTAATATTCAACGAGTGTATTGACTGTGGTGTGTTCCCTGATTTAATGAAACACAGTAAAATAACTCCACTTTTCAAATCGGGTACATGTTCTGACCCTAGTAATTTTAGACCTATATCAGTACTTCCTACATTTAGTAAAATTTTTGAAAAACTAATTTTAAATCAATTGCTTAGACATTTTAAATTAAATAATTTACTGCATAATAAGCAATTCGGATTTAGTAAGGGTCGCTCAACCACTGATGCTGGTATTGAGTTAATATCGCACATATTTGATGCCTGGGAGGAATCTCATGACGCTTTAGGCGTTTTTTGTGATTTGTCAAAGGCATTTGATTGCGTAGACCATGACACATTGATCAGGAAACTACACCATTATGGTATTAGGGGCGTTGCTCTAGACTTTCTCACTTCCTATTTAAGTGACAGAGTACAAAGAGTTGACGTGAATGGAAAACGGTCTCCGGGGTCTCTGGTTACTATCGGTGTACCGCAGGGATCAATTCTTGGTCCATTTTTGTTCTTAGTATACATTAATGATCTACCCCACCTTGTAAGGGACGATCATGAGGTTGTATTGTTTGCAGATGACACGTCACTTTTATTTAAATTAAAGCGACGACAAACCAATTTTGACAATGTAAACAATGCAATCTCTAAGGTTGTATAATGGTTCAACGTTAACAATCTCCTACTTAATGAAAATAAAACAAAGTGTATTAGATTTATACTACCCAATGTTACACAAGTTAAAGCAAATATCAAAATCAAAGATGAACAGTTGGCTCTTGTGGACACCACCGTATTCTTAGGTATCACCCTAGATAATAAGCTTCAATGGGGTCCTCATATTGATGGGTTATCGAAGAGACTTAGTTCTGCGGCATATGCAGTCAAAAAGATCCGTCTTTATACAGACGTTGACACAGCTAGACTAGTTTACTTCAGCTACTTCCACAGCATTATTTCGTACGGTATACTGCTGTGGGGGAGTGCTGCTGATATCAATACCATTTTTGTGCTGCAGAAGAGGGCTGTTCGAGCAATTTATAATATGGGCCCCAGAGAATCACTTCGCAAAAAGTTTAAAGAAATAAATATAATGACATTCCCTTGTCAATATATTTATGAAAATCTGATGTATGTTCACAAAAATATTAATTTGTTTAAGAAAAAAAGCGATAATCACAATGTTAATACTAGAAATAAAGATAAACTCGCTGTTGCCACTTGTAGACTCCATAAAGTTGGTAAATCGTTTAAAGGGCACGGTGTACGCTTTTATAACAAACTCCCAAGAGATATACAAAAATTATCAATTAACAAATTTAAAAACGTAATTAAACAAAAGCTTTATAAAAAGGCATACTATAAAATATCTGATTATTTAGATGACAAAAACTCTTGGGATTGAAAATGCTCCAATTCGAACCTATTGTTTTGTAAAAGGATCATTAAAAAGAATAACCAGCCTTGTTTTCTTGCCTTTCTTTCCTGGCTTGGTCGCGGAGGAACAGGCACCTAGATAAAAACCGACGTTTCAAAGTGGTCCTTGTGATTTTATTGAATAAATGAATTTTGACTTTGACTTTGACTTTGATCATGTCTATCTTGGTGATGAGAGTTGCGATTTGAATTTGCTGTTTTTGATAATTTGTTTCTAGCGACGACTGCAAAAAGTTGTACCGTCTCTGTGGTTGGATGCTGTTCACAGGTCTCGCGGTCTCAGAGGAGAGTACACAATTCCGCTCGTTTCACCGATTCTAATGTGAATGTGGCTCTTAAGGCGACTGATTGCGCCGCCGCCGCCGCCGCCGCCGTCGTCGCCATCGTCGGTCAGCACTGCGCTGATCCGCGCCGCAGAGCCCTAGGGGCGTTGCCTCTGCTGCCTACACTACTCCATATTATCAAGGTACCTACGCAGACTGTGTTCTAACCTAACCTAACATGAGGTAACATGTATATACCCCTATTGACTTTCCATATCGTCAAGACAAACAATGTGTAGATAATCTCCGCTTAGTTTAAGACTAGATGATGTAAAAAAGATACCTGAACTGTTGAAGTTCCTTAAAGAAAGCTTGTTATAGCATTGAAATTATCATGGTCTGTTATCATTAGTTAATTTGATACATCCGGTCCACAGGGTGTCCGGTAAATAGCAGATAATCCGGACGGTGTGCTTGTGGAGTACTACAAGGGGGACCAGAAATAAAATACCTTTAAAATTACCAAAAATTTCTCTGTTTAAATTTTGGTCGCCACGCTCACATGGAGATACGAGTATACAGGGTGATTCAGGCACCATGGTCCAATAGAAGCAGGGCGATTATAGGGGGGACCCGGTGGCCGCCGCCGCCCGTCCCGAATCACCAACACAATATTAGATTCATAAAAAGATACCCTTTATTGTACATACATCACATATTTTGCTCATACATTCAAAGAGAAAGAATTACAAACTAATCGCGGAAACACAAATTATCGTTAATACTGATCTCTTCCAGACAACATACAATATGATCTCTAATAAATAATATTTTATTTTCTATGATTTTCAATGTATCTTGATTTTGTAAATTTTCTCGGGAAAAGGACTTACGTACTTTACGTAGAATAACGAATAAGCAGTTATTGAGCTGTTACTCTTTTTGAGGAACACAAAATATTATCTATATATTTTTTTGGAAATATCATTACCAACGTTTTTTTTGTCCTGATACCATGTCTCACTTGTAATTACGAAAATGTCATTAGACTTGCTTACCTTGATGACAAAAAGTTACCAGTCCGGTTACCACGTGGGCAAAGCCGTGAGCAGAGGCTATATGTAATATATAGGGTGTGGGGCCGGAAGGTGTAGGTACACACAAGTACCTAGTTCTCTGTAACGTAATAAATTTGTCTGTTAGATCCAAGACCCACCCGTCTTGGACCTAACATGATATATAAACATGAATAAATGACAATACTTTATTGCTCACCTTAATAAAGTACAACGTGCGGTCTTATCGCTTAGAAGCGATCTTTCCAGACAACCTTTGGATGGAGAGTAAGAGATTGTAAGAGTGGCGGGGACACCCCCGCCATGTATACACATAAAACATAAAATAATAATAAAAGATTATTAACTTAATCTGTAATAAATATGTTAAGATACACACCTACAGATTTATAACATATACATATACATACATAAACTTAAAAGAGCAAGATAAGACTGTGCGACAGTGCGATACTATGATGTTTCTGTCAGATAAAAGAGCTTCACACGAGTTTTGAATACGGCTATAGACTGGGCCTTCCTTATCGAGATAGCAACGTCTTCCGAGGGCGCGCTGCCTGAGTGCCTGACTCGTAAAGGACTTTTCATAAAACCTAGTGCTGTGTGCAGGAGTTTCCAGTAAGAGGTTTTCTGATGATCGAAGGACACGGGAGGGGTGGGAGCTGTGAAGAAACTGAAATCGCTCTTTTAAATAGAAGGGAGTCAAGGGATTTACGTAATCCAAAAATAAATCTGATGCAAACATTTTGAAGACGCTCAAGCTTATTTTACTGGTCCTCTGTAAGGTCAAGATAGCAGGCGTCAGCGTAGTCAAGAACAGGAAGAAGATTAGGGTGGGATTTAGAAAGTCGCCGCACGAATTTCGATAAAATAAGCACAGGGGATGGAAGGGTGGACTCCCCCATTCCAACGGTAACACTCCCAAAGTTAGGAATTGAAAAGTTTGCGAGAAATTAATATTTTAAACATTTTTAGGTTAAGTATTGAAAAATAAAATTGCGAGTGCCAGAACCGAAACGGACCCTATTCAAATCTTAATTTTAGTCCGACACATTTCAATCCACTAAGGAACACAAAAACACAAGCACAAGTCGAACGCAGCATATTGATGGACTTGTTGGTGAGTCACAGCACCTAATTTAACCTTACTTCTAGTTATTTGTGGAAATTAGGGGTGAATTTAGGTGAAGCCTATCTCACTCAATGTTTGATCGCTTTTTTTTTGTACTTAACCTACGAAATTCGTCATTTCAAAACGTCATTTCTCGGAAACTATTATTTTCCTAACATTGGGAGTGATACTGTCGGAACAAGGAGGTCCATCCCTTCCACACCCTATCCTTTTTTTACCTAAATTCGTGCGACGGCTTTATAAATCCCAACCGAAGATTATGACTATGATTCATGTTTAATTATGATTACAACCACTGAATGTGCCCCAAGCCATGGACCATACGCTGGATTTCACAAGCACAGTTCGTAGGGTAGCGCCTCGCCTCACCTCACCTCACCTCACCTCACCTCGCCTCACCTCGCCGAGCCGACGAGCAGGCGGCGGGCGACAAGTAGCAAGCACTAGCTATGAGGCTCGTTTTACAACCACAATCATCGTACCAACACGGAAGGACGCTGTCTCAGTATCAAGGCTCCCTCTATGGAAAATGACTGGATCGGTTCAAGGAACAACTTTTGATAAACTTGCAAAAAAATTTAAGACACTTTTTGAAACCAAAATGAAAATATTTAAGTAGTAAGAACGCATGAGTATGATTATTTTCACGATTAAATACAGTTATTAGTATAAACACGATCAAATATTTCGGAAGCTATCTCAAATCACTTTGATGTGAATAAACACAGAATACCCGCCGCGACCTACTCCGCCAAAAAGCGGAGCTACAAAATCGGGCATCATTTAAAAATAATTTCCCATCATGGTAACGTCTATTGTTCGTTTACATTATGTTGGTTTAGGATTACGATTAATTCATACAAAAACGTGTATCGGTTCGACAGTCAAGAAAACCTTCAGATAAAAATAATATTAATATGATAAAATTATATACATACATAATATTTTATAAGTTTTATATTTTAAGTTATTATGTACATATCTACAACTACTACTTCAAGTATAACTGCCTATATACACGTAGGTGAACATTTTAGTATTTAATCTATAAAAATGTAGACTTCCAAAATGTCATGGAGATACCGCTCGCTGCGCTTGCTATTTGTTAGATAGAACGAAACCTATGACCCATACAGTGTGGGTTATTCCCGCTGTCCCCCGATTCCCCGCGATCCCATCGGACAACGGGAAACTTTTTTCTCGTTGTACCATTCAGATCACTGCAGATTTGATTATACCTATACCATAATTACCTACTGCAGATATGAATGCTCTGTAATTATAGTATACTGCTTATCGGTTCGTAATTTTGGATACAACTGAGATAATACCCATGGAAATGTTTGTACTGCAAACTAGGTAGGTAGATAGACTAGGTAGGTATGCAGCGGGGTGCCATGTCGGTCAACCTTCTCGTGTGCCTGTGGGCTCTGGTCGCTTATGGATCAGACGGATCCGGGGTGAACAGAAGCCTATGGGACGGTGCGCCTCGTTTAAGCTCGACAATAACTTCTCATACGTGGGATCTTATTGTCGAGCAACTAATGGACCGACCGGGGGGGCCCCTTCGCGTGTCCCTATGAGCCGCATGGGGCACAGCGGATGGGGCAGCATGGTGGGCTCGTGGAGGAGCACCATGGGAGGGCCGGGGCGGTGTATGCTGCTCCGGTGGGAGGGGGCGCCCTTTTAAGGGCGCGGACGAGGGCTTGGCGGGGCCCGGTGTGGTCCCGTCTTGCGGGGTGGGTGTGCCCTTTACAGGGCGCACCGTGGGAGGGCCGGGGCGGCTTTTGCTGCTCTGGTCGGCTTGCGCGTCCCAATGATCTTCGAGGCTATACCGGCAGGGCTACCCATACCGGTCAGGCTTGGAGTGAGGGACAGCGTAAGTTGGAGGGGGCGCCCTTTTAAGGGCGCGGACGTGGGGTCGGCGTGGCCCTTTATGGGCCCGTTTGACGGAGTGTGCCCTTTTCAGGGCGCACTGTGAAGGGAAGGCCGGGACGGCTTTTGCTGTTCTGGTCGGCTTGCGCGTTCCAATGATCTTCGAGGCTATACCGGCAGGGCTTCCCATACCGGTCAGGCTTGGAGTGAGGGACAGCGTAAGTTGGAGGGGGCGCCCTTCTCAGGGCGCGGATGAGGGCTTGCGCGTCCCAATGATCTTCGAGGCTATACCGGCAGGGTTTCCCATACCGGGCAGGCTTGGAGTGAGGGACAGCGTAAGTTGGAGGGGGCGCCCATTTCAGGGCGCGGATGAGGGCTTGCGCGTCCCAATGATCTTCGAGGCTATACCGGCAGGGTTTCCCATACCGGGCAGGCTTGGAGTGAGGGACAGCGTAAGTTGGAGGGGGCGCCCTTTTCAGGGCGCGGATGAGGGCTTGCGCGTCCCAATGATCTTCGAGGCTATACCGGCAGGGTTTCCCATACCGGGCAGGCTTGGAGTGAGGGACAGCGTAAGTTGGAGGGGGCGCCCTGTTCAGGGCGCGAGTGTGGGGTCACTGGCGGAGTCGGGGGACTCCGCCGGCTTGCACGGCCCCACACATGGCCGGGGCCCGGGTGGTTCCTGGGCCACCCGTCGGGGTAAGATGGTGAATGCTAACGCGACCCCATCTTGCCCCACTACGGCGGGCGACGTCAACCAGGGGGGTTTTAGTGCGTTAGAGTCCCACATACCCCCTTTCGCCACCCCCGTGGCGGAAGGGAGATGCGTGGCATTTCCCCCCTTAAAAAAAAAAAAAAAAAAAACAAACCCGATAAAATAGCAAGTAACGCCTACGCGCGGGTACAAACCCGATAAAATTGCAAGTAACGCCTACGCGCGGGTACAAACCCGATAAAATTGCAAGTAACGCCTACGCGCGGGTACAAACCCGATATAATAGCAAGTAACGCCTACGCGTGGGTACAAACCCGATAAAATAGCAAGTAACGCCTACGCGCGGGTACAAACCCGATAAAATAGCAAGTAACGCCTACGCGCGGGTACAAACCCGATAAAATAGCAAGTAACGCCTACGCGCGGGTACAAACCCGATATAATAGCAAGTAACGCCTACGCGCGGGTACAAACCCGATATAATAGCAAGTAACGCCTACGCGCGGGTACAAACCCGATATAATAGCAAGTAACGCCTACGCGCGGGTACAAACCCGATATAATAGCAAGTAACGCCTACGCGCGGGTACAAACCCGATATAATAGCAAGTAACGCCTACGCGCGGGTACAAACCCGATATAATAGCAAGTAACGCCTACGCGCGGGTACAAACCCGATATAATAGCAAGTAACGCCTACGCGCGGGTACAAACCCGATATAATAGCAAGTAACGCCTACGCGCGGGTACAAACCCGATATAATAGCAAGTAACGCCTACGCGCGGGTACAAACCCGATATAATAGCAAGTAACGCCTACGCGCGGGTACAAACCGGGACACAGATCGAATAGGAATTATTCCTTGGGTACCTCCTTACTTCATCTCTGGAGAGAAATATTTATGACTCGGGCATTTAATGTTTTGGTATAAATTATTCTGTTTGTGACGCAAGCACACAAAGCTGAGATTTATAGAAAAAACCTTTATATCACTCAGAAATAAAATGTTTTTGTACTACGGGAAAAACTAATAATATTTATCCGCGATGTAACATATGTTTTTATTTGTTTTTTTTCTGTTAGCATATAGATAGCTAGGTATCTGTGAATCGGCTCATCGGATTGTATTAAGGTTATCTGCAATAGATTCAGATGTCTTATCGGCACAAGTTACCAGGGAGCGTTGCGATAAACGGTGGAAATTAAAACTTCAAAATTTTAGCAAAGAATTCATCAAGTGAAATCTGCCCACGGCTTTGCTTGGATAAAATATGCCCGTGTGTTATCTAGGTCGAGTTCTAGGTGTAGGTTAATAGGCCTGTACATATTCCAAATGTTTCAATTTGGTACAAAGATGACCTCGGTGGCGTAGCGGATGAGTAGTCGGCTGAGATGCAAGAGGTTCGGGTTCAATTCAAAACGTTTGCTCCGTCCAGCGCTTGTGTTTGAGCGTTTCCCGCATAAAACGGACTATTCCGGTTCGACAACGGGATTCACACTTTGCCATTTAGTTTGAAACCAAGATGGCGAACACGAACTTCGTAGGAAATGTTGGATCGAGGAAGAACTCGTCCTCGCATACCACAATCGTCGCAGTAGGGTTGGCCATCTAAGATCGATCAATCGAAGAATTCGATATTTTTATATTTTATTTTATTTGTAGAATGCATTTATAAAATAATTTACAATTAGATGAACGCACTCTAATATTTTGTCAGAAAATGAGAGTTTTTCACTTAATCAACCATAAACTACATAATTAACCAATAGCCTCTCAAAATGTATAAGATCGATCGATTTAATTATAAGAAAGGCTTATACTTTTCAAAAGTTTAAGGTGAAACCGAAAAAAGTTTTTGGTATAAAGCTCGATAAGATAGTTTTTTTGTGATCCGATTCTTCAGACTTCGATTCAAATCTCTTTAAAAATCGTTTTTTTGTTAGAAGAATCGCCATCCATGCGTGTCGCAGAACTCACCACCACGCCGGACACAATAACCCATGTGTCCGCACCACGCTGCAGCGCTGCGCACAACTGCGCCCATCTGCGCCCATCTGCGCCCATCTGCGCCCATCGGGTGAGCTAAAGCATACCTACCTATACCATAGCTCACCATAAAGTAAAGTCGGAAACAAAACTGCATTAAAAACCGGAAATGTACAAGCTATTTATGCGGAACTTCACATTTGTAAGCAAGAAAATGTGAAGTCCTCGCCTCTACCGAGTCTGAAGTCGCTTTACATAAATTCACCATCCTTACTGTATATGTATAGACAAAAACTATAAACAAACACGCGTATTACTGTATTCCCCATGCTGGAAATCCTCAGATACTCAGTGCGAATAACAAGTATGGGGTAGTCAGAGGCACGTCCATATACAACACATTAGACACATGCCCGCGTTTTGCTTGTACTTATCGTTCCTCGTGACAGATTCTAGGGCATGCCGGCTTCCTCACTATGTTTTTATGTTTTCCTTCACCGCTATTCTGTCTGAAATAATTTTATTAGAATGATGGATGCATGCAAAAATTTAATAAATAATAATTCGGATAAATTCAAGTAAGTACTCATTTTATAAGGCTATAAATAAAAGTAGATACGAAAGTCTACTTTACTTAATACTAATACTAATATTAAGTTTACGATTTATTTATTTATTTAACACTTTATTGCACATTTTAAAAAGTGAACAATAGGCGGACTTAATGCTAAAGCATTTTTTACCAGCCAACCCAATTTGTATTGATTGGCGGTAAGCGTGCTACAAAATTTTAACTACAATATTATATTATACTTATATCTAATTACATAATATACTTACTTAATATATATAATTATATATTTATAGGCACTTATACATAAAAATAATAGTCAGAAAGGTAGGGTAAATAAACGATGAGTACAACTCATCCAAGAAGTGTTTGCGAGTTAATCTTTTGAAGCAACGATTAAATGTGATTAATCGTTAAAACACAAAAACTCAACAGGTCGGGAGGCGCTTGCTTCGCGCTAAAAAGGCTGAGGAGCAGCGCGTCACCTGACGCTGGCGTGGTGCTTCGCTTGCTGCTTCGTCAGTTCGCTCACCCGCGGTGTGGAGCTGCGGCCGCGCGCCGCACGCAACCAGCGCGCCCTCTTGCTGCAAAAGCGAGCTGTGCGCGCGATGGTCGCTGACCCGGACTCCCGGACTCCCGGACTCCCGGACCACGTCTGTTGTAGGGAGCTGTTCAAGGAGCTCAACATAATGACACTCTCTGGGGACCTCATATAGCAGGTTGGACCATTCACCCACAGCAACTTGGACCTGTTCCGGCGGTTTGGGGTGAACGCCGGCCGCGCCATGCGTAGCAACAAACATCATTACCGACTTATTACGCCGACCCATAAGTTAGCTAAATCAGAAAGGTCGGTTTACATAATGGACCCCTCCGTATAAAATAGACTGCCAGAGAGGATCCAAGATGCCTTATTTCCGATCACCGCCCTGTAATATTACAGCTAGGCCCCCCCACCGATCTTCCCCCTCCAACTAAGACTGTGGTAGAATGGCATAAACTTGGGAAAGCTCTCAAGTCTATACATTCACCCGACTTAGATAAAATCCCCGACGATATTAGGACCCCTAGTGATATCTCGATCGCGGTTGACTCTCTGACCAGTCACATCACAAACGCTATTAGCGAATCATCGAAACAGGTCCCGGTGTTGGCTCACCCCCGCCTGGTCCTGCCAGATGATGTGAGGCGCCTGATCACGGAGTCAAACGCAGCTACCCGCTATTACAGCCGCTGGCCCACCGAATTTAATAGAGTCAAAATGCGCTCTCTACACCGCGAGGTGCGGAGGCGCATTAAAGATCTCCGCCAACTTCAATGGGACAGTCTACTTTCAGGGATCGAACCCAGTCACCTGGCTTACTGGGAACTGGCTCGGTCTATGAAATCAGACATGATCTCGACGATGCCGCCCCTCAACCGACCCAATCAGCCTCCCGCATTCGATGACAAGGATAAAGCCAACTGCTTGGCTGAAAGCCTAGAAGCCCAATGCACTCCTAGCCACTACCCCGTTGACCCTGCTCACCTCGATACGGTGAACAGTGAAGTCACGCGCCTTATCTCCCTACCCCCCTCTGCCCCAGCTCTGCCCCCTGTCAAAGCTTCAGAGGTAATGACGATCATCAAGGATCTCCGCCCTAAGAAATCCCCTGGTGCAGATGGCATCAGCAACAGAGTACTCAAGCAGTTCTCAGTTCCCCTCATCTATCTCTTAGTCAGCATCTTCAATGCAGCCATGTCCTCGTGTTCATTTCCTAATGCCTGGAAGGAAGCCATCGTCATCGGCATCCGTAAGCCCGGCAAAAGTGCAAATGAACCCTCCAGCTACCGCCCTATCAGTCTCCTCAGTTCCCTGGGGAAGATTTACGAACGACTCCTTCTGAATCGTCTTTGGTCCCACGTAAACGAGTTCAGGCTCCTCCCGGACGAGCAGTTCGGTTTTCGAGCCCGACACTCGTGCCCCCAGCAAGTGCTCCGCATCACGGAGCACATCCTATCCAAGAGGCACGCTATCTGGCCTGCAGATACAGGTGCAATCTTCCTCGATGTAGCGAAAGCTTTCGATAAAGTCTGGCACAATGGCTTGATCTACAAGCTATTCCAACTCGGAGTGCCAGACAGGCTCGTGCTCATCTTACGAGACTATCTCCACAATCGAAGCTTCCGCTATCGCGTGGAAGGTACTCTTTCTGACCCCAGACCCATAAGAGCCGGTGTCCCTCAGGGCTCCGTCCTTGCTCCTCTCCTGTTCACGCTGTATACCAGCGATATTCCTCGGACTCATCAAGTCGAACTTGCCCTTTTCGCGGACGACACAGCTTTATACGCATCCGATAAGAACTCTGATCGAGTGCGCATAAAGCTGCAAGCCGCTCTCGACACCTTAAGTGCATGGTTCCGTAAATGGCGCATAGAGGTCAATCCAACGAAAAGTGCAGCAGTGCTCTTTTCTCGGAGAAACCGCTTGCCCACAAGAACGGTCTCACTCTTTGGCGAACCCATCCCATGGGTTAAGTCAGCCCGTTACTTAGGAGTGATCCTTGATAGACGTCTATCCTTCTTCACTCACATTACGAAAGTGAGCAACCGCGCCAAGTTCATCCTTGGCCGCCTTTCCCCTCTCATCTGTGCGAAGAGCAAAATGTCCCTTAGAAATAAGGTGACACTTTACAAAACGTGCATCCGCCCTATTATGACATATGCCGCAGTGGCCTTCGGCCACTCCACTCATGTCAAAAAACTCCAAGCTGTCCAAAATCGTTTCTTGCGCAAGGCCACCGGTGCGCCGTGGTATTCGCGCAACATAGATCTCCACCGAGACACCAAGCTCGAGTCCATAGCCAAATTCATAAAAAACGCTTCTCAGCGGTATTATGAACTGGCCTCATCCCACCCAAACCCCTTAATCTCCACTATCCCCGACTACTCGATCGAGTCACCCGAGTTGAAAACCCTCCGTAGACCAAGACACGTTCTTGGTGACCCCGATGACCCCATCAGCACCGCTAACGCGGTGGTGACGTCATCAAGTCCCGACAGAGCAAACACTCCACAGATACACCGAGCCCGCCGGCGGGCTCGACGAGTCCCCACTTCCGCCTACTCACGGTACAGATATGTACCGGGGCGTTTCTCTCCTATTCCACCCCCTCTGGCAACGGCCCAAGCCGAGGTCCGTACCTAAGTGGTGCCCTTGTGCTAGTTGCCCCTTCCTAACTTTTTACAGGCTGAGCGCCTTCTGTGCTCGCCGTAGTCCGGTGACGCTGACCAAGGCCATCTGCGGCCCTGCAGCATTAAAGTCCATTCAGAAAAAAAAAAAAGATCCAAGATGCAGCTTCCTTACCTTTTTTAAGGCTTAAAAAATGGTTAATAGATCAAGTTTTTTATAATATAAATGAATTTTATGTATTACCTTTATTATAATGATAATTAGTATCTACTTACTTCTATAAGATATTTTTTCTGTTTCCTCTCTCTGACTTGTAACAATGGTGTTATGAATAAATCTGTATTTCTGCGATTATCAGCTGTTTTTTTTCACTACCTACAATATTTTTAACATAATATAAATTGAATGATAGATTTAATTCTGTTTTTTCAATATTTTTTTGTGTAGGTAGGTACATACCTAACCTACCTACTTACCTAGCCATGCATGTTGCTCTCACTGCATCTAAAATACATCTTGGTACCTGTTTGTTTAGTAGTATAAGTATATTGTGATTTCTCAGTAAAGGATTTATATTGTAGATCTTTTTAAGAAATAAATGATCTGAAATCTTGTCAAGCACGTGTTAATGCGCACATCAATTTTTCTAGAGCGCTTTCTGAAATACTCAAGTTGATTACGGAGATTCAGGCGTAGGCACTGCCCGCACCGGCCGCACTGGCCGCACTGCCCGCACTGCCCGCACTGGCCGCACTGGCCGCACTGCCCGCACTGGCCGCACAGCCCGCACTGCCCGCACTGGCCGCACTGCCCGCACCGGCCGCACTGGCCGCACTGCCCGCACTGCCCGCACTGGCCGCACAGCCCGCACTGCCCGCACTGGCCGCACTGCCCGCACCGGCCGCACTGGCCGCACTGCCCGCACTGCCCGCACTGGCCGCACTGCCCGCACCGGCCGCACTGGCCGCACTGCCCGCACTGCCCGCACTGGCCGCACTGGCCGCACTGCCCGCACTGGCCGCACAGCCCGCACTGCCCGCACTGGCCGCACTGCCCGCACTGCCCGCACTGCCCGCACTGGCCGCACTGCCCGCACTGGCCGCACTGCTCGCACTGCCTGCACCGGCCGCACTGCCCGCACTGGCTGCACTGCCCGCACCGGCCGCACTGGCCGCACTGGCCGCACTGCGCGCACCGGCCGAACTGCCCGCACTGCCCGCACCAGCCGCACTGGCCGCACTGGCCGCATTGGCCGCACTGGCCGCACTGGCCGCACTGACCGCACTGCCAGCACTGGCCGCACTGGCCGCACTGGCCGCACTGGCCGCACTGGCCGCACTGCCAGCACTGGCCGCACTGGCCGCACTGGCCGCACTGGCCGCACTGGCCGCACTGGCCGCACTGCCTGCACTGCCCGCACTGGCCGCACTAGGTGTTTACTTTTTTATTAATATTTGAATGGTATTCCTGATTGATCGGTGGAATCAGAATCAGAATTATTTATTGGCAAAGATGATACACATTAATATTCAATAGACTATTATAATTAATTTTAATTAATAATACAGCTTCTTCTAGCTCCGAAGTAAACAGAGCTTGAGTTATGTGAACTACATGACTTATATATTTTTTATAATACATACATACATATGTAAAAAGAATTCACTTTTGTCTAGATACTACCCGTGTGAGTCCTGCAACGTGCAGGGTTGCTCCTGGGGGTGGAGGGGAGGGGGGAGGAGGCTCGGCTGGACGCCAACTGCACTCGAGCACGTTGCTAGGCTCTATTCATGCTGCCGAGGGGGTAACCACGGGCAAGGGACACACGGCAGCGACAGGCAATGCAACCTTCCTACACGAAGCCGGCTTTGTCAGGCACTTGGTACCAAGCTTACCAAGCTAGATACCATGAAATGTCCATCATAAATGACCTGATTATCACCGTATCACTTTATCGGCTCGATAACTGTCGTCTGTCTTGTTCGTACATTTACAAAAGATGGAGGCAGACATTTATCTAGCCGATAAAATTATGGAGGGATTATGAATTGAACAGGATTACATCAAATAAACACGAGAATACGCCGAATTGTATCGTACGCCCGTCGCGTCGCGTCGCATCGCGTCACGTCGCGTCGCATCGCGTCACGTCGCGTCGTTACGATCGGCCACAGATACTCCTATCATAATACTATATTAGAATTTAGTACCTATCGATTAACCGTAGACTACATAATGGAGAGTGTTCATCTTGTCAACATTCGTTTATATAACGGCATCCCAAAAATGTTTTAATTGTTTTTGTTGAGTCTCTCAAGATCTCTCTCTTCCTGGTAACCACAATGCGTCTGTTACTGTTTCAATAAAATGTAAAACTAATGAATTTGCCACCATTGCACGGCACTCGTAGTTCCTGATACCCATGACACAGGGGATCCTAGTGCGGGGTCAGGGACTGTTGGTATGTGTCAATTGAGTGTTTATTTATTAATATTTGTCACTCCTTCATAATTTTGCCATCAATATCAACCAGATGTGGGTCAGGTAAGTCACTTTAAATGTTGAGCTGATCAAAATCTAAATTATCATCATAATTTAAATCCTCAGAAATTTAGTACGAGTTTGAGTATCATGCTACTTCAAAAATTATTTTATAAAACAACTCTTCATCAAATTATCCCACGAACTTGAAAAGACATCTTTCGATTAATTATGAAAACAAACTGTCTGCTTGGCTCGGGCGGAATGCGCTCGCGCAAGCGCCCACGGCTAACAAATTGTCAATATGCGTCCCACGCGTGGGCACAGAATATAACAATAGTGCGGTGATGCATTCTCTTGCCAGTGATACCTACAGCTTATAAAACAGATAACTCATTGAATATAATGAAAGTGAGGTAAACGCTGAATGAATGATTGGTAGGGATGTTGCGCCCGCGCCGCCGCCGCCGATGTCTTTCCATGAGTCGATCATTAAACTCTGATTCGGTCGGACACAGCACTCGGCCGATCGATGCGTGATTCACATATTATGTACATACAACAACATCTGGCCCAACGGTCGTATTCTCGCATTCACTAGTCAAAGCCGTCTATATGTACATATATGTTACCGGCAATCTGTATAATTCAGGTATTCTATACAATGCCTAGGCAATGTGTAGAATACCGGAGGCGTATAGGCAATGTATGAAATATTACGAATATGATGGTCCAATACATACTTTGCCTAGGTAATGTATACAACTCCTAGGGATTGTATAGAGTACCTGGTGATCCATCGGCAATGTGTAAAATAAATAGATTTTGACCTAAATTTTGAACTTTTTAACTGTGCCAGTTTTAGCATTTTCAACAAAAAGTTGCCATTGATAAGTTAATGTTGGTCATGAAAATCCTTCCAGGTCAGATCCGACTCGGATAGGTTAGGTTGTTAGGTTTTTTTTTATGCCAACACAGAAATTATTGGTTGCCATTCAAACTTTACCACACAAAAGTTAGATTTTTGCTTTGATCGGTGAACAAGTCGCGCGTTTGCGTTTACTGCCTCCCCGCGAATCTCTCCCCCTACGCTCGTCTTTTACACACATTGCCGGCTCGCATTCGGCATTGTATAGAATTTCTAGGCAAAATATTATTCATTTTTAGGAATTCTATACAATACCGGATTATACAGATTGCCGGTAACATATACATAAGTAATTTACTGTCTTTTTCATAATAATTGATACTTAGATGTTTATGACATTTCGCTTTAAACATCTTGCGTATAATATATTTGTATCTGATATCATAAAAATGTCCGCAGTAAGGTTAGGTTCGACACACGCCGACCTCACGACTACTCGTACTACTTACACGCTCAAATATTTTTAACACTGTTTAAGTCTTCATGTAATCGAAAACAGCTCAAATAAGAATCTGGAGAAGATCGCTTCTAAGCGATAACACTTTAATAATAATAAGATTTTGTTTATGTTGTACAATAAAGTATTTTCATTTATTCAATAGGTACATTAACCTCGGGTATTTAACTAATTACATTGGTAAGCGGATAACACCTCGTTTCTCTATGAAGAACTGACAAAACTTTACAATATTTACACGAAGAAACGAATTGGAACTAATTGGAATTAGTAAATCTCGCTACAGAGCTTCATATCATAAACGCTCTATCTGCATGAGAATGGCTTTATAAAAAATACTTTAGGAGCTTTTTAACATACATAGATGTGAGAAGATATACATATAGATATACATAGATGTGAGAAGGTTCATAACACGGCCAGAGGACGGGCTAGGTAACTTTCGGCTCAGTTTTTGCCTTTTATTTTATCAAAGTTGGTGACACTCTCATCTCAATAAATAAGATGTAAATAAGGCGGCTTTCCTAGGAAAAGTTGAAAAGCAAGTTGAAGTGTGAAAAGTTTAGTTAAGAGTTAGTACCTAAAAGTTTAGTTAGGTACTATTCGTAACTAAACTTTTCACATGAGTAAAACGTTTGGCTTTAGTTCCAATAAATAAACAGAAAAGACGGTTTAGTAAATTTGTATGTACATCGTTTCAGATTGACTTGTATATGAAATGCATATAAACCCTTGAACCTGTAAATTATTGTTAAACGAAAACCTTCAGAACCTTCAGTAGAAAGATGTTTGGAATCGATATATTCGTCACGCAGTCGTTGCACACAATCACAGACCTGTTTAAGTGCTCCGGAAAGCGTTTACTTTAACGAGGTTTCATTCGTGAGAACTGCAACCGAGGACGATAGTCTCGACTGAGTGCCTTCTCCATCGTTAATATCCAAGACTTAAGCAACCCAACGAACGTTCCTTCTGAACACATACTAGTTAGAGATACCTTCTGAAGATGTTTGCTGGATGTCAGACATCGCGTAGGTCGCGTCACGGTTCTGGAAAGCAGCTGATCATGTACGAGACGAGACGCAAGTGGAAATAGTCGATGAGCAATTATTTTAGCATCGGGAGGAACGTGGCGTTGTTGGAAGATCACAATTATACCTATAAGCAGGTACCTACCTAACTGCGTGGGATTGAGAGGGAAAAATATTTACATTGAGTGGGAATGACCCTACCTAGTTATACGCTGGGGCTATAGTGCTAGCGTGCCACACGCACTGATTTGCAAGTATTCTATTAATAAATAAATTGTTTTTTAATTCGATATTTAGCACTCAAGGTAAATTTGCCTAAAGCTTTTTAAAGCTCTAAGCTTTTTTTCGTTTGTATGACTGTTTCCAGCACACAGACCCTGTTCATTTTGATTGATGACGGTATATGTTAAGTAGGTATTTGCAAATCATGCAAAGTTTCTCTTGTAGCGAGAATCGACCCACACATCAATATGCTAGATTTTTCTTCGCAGTAGTTCTGAATTGTAACTCATGCGAGTGATCGATATAATTCTTAGACGCGGCACACACACACACACATCACCGAAATAATGCGTCATACCTACATTATTAATTTGATGAAGACTTTCAACTTTCCTCAATGTGGAACCGCTTCATATAAAAAAGAATATTCAGTGTAAAACGGAACTCATTCGTTCAATAAAAAGTGTATAAAAATAAAATAGTGATTCAAATAGGTAATAAGGAAGGCATTCCTTTGAGGCGGACGTGGTGTTCGCGTGCAATGCGGGTCATGTGGCGGGGGCAAGGCTGTCGCGCGACCTTGCGACCTCGCCCGGCTATGTACTCGCATGACCGCACGACGCGCGACGGCGTCGCCGCCTGTCGCGTCGTCGTCGCTTACGTCGAGTCGCGTCACCGCCTGTCGCGTCGCGTCGCCGTTTCTCGCGTCGTCGCGTACGTCGCGTCGCCGTGTACGTCTCGTCGCTTCTTGAACTGCATGGCTGATATACTACTTATATACTTTTTTTTTGTATATTATACATAGAAAAACACCCAGACCCGAGACAAATATATGCAGATCTTACAAACATTTGTTCCATAGATATAAAGTGATACTCAATTAAATTCAGTAAACCTTTGTACATTTGACAAATTGTCACTCTGATAAAACTGGAAGATACCTATTGGGTTCTCATGACACGAGGAAGTCTTATCTTACCGGAGTTATGGAAGGCCATGTCAGGGTGAAAACGTATATTATTTAACTCGTGTGGAATTACCTACCGACGAGTACCGAACAACACACGTGCAAGGACAATGTCATCATTTCGGTGCTTTTCCTTTCCGGTTTATATTGCGACGTGATTTCTTAGATAAATATAAGCAACTAATGCAGCCCTTCTCAGCTCTTCTCAGCTCTTCTGTAAACCAGCCGCTGTGCGCTGACCACGCAGACACTTTGGATACAATATTATAATATTATTAAGGACCTACTTTCGCTTTTTATCGAAATGAAGAAGGGTCACGCACAGTGGCACAGTGGCACAGTGGCACATGCACCAAAACAAGCAAATTTAGATTGACTTAGGTATACGTTAGCACGCACCACTGTCAAGATAAAGATTTTTAAAAGAAAATGAAGGATTTCTTATGGAATTAGAAGTGTGAAACGATGCTCTTCAGTGAAGATGTTTATTTCTGTTACGTGCCCAAGGATTTTCCAATTTTATTCGAGAAATACCTACTATTTTTGTTGCTTGAAAACAGTCTGTCACATCCAGTTCGACTGACGGCAATACGTCCGCCATCCGGTGCCCGCAAATAGAGCCGACGTGCGATAAATAACGCACCGCGCCCGCACCGCGCCGAAACGCCAACGTCGCCATCCTTATCACAACATACACAAAACACAAGTGCTTGTGCCAACGCGCAACGTGTCAACAGATAAGTGAAGACATCGCCCGCGGCGCGTCGTCGATGCTCTGCTAACAGATTTCAAACTATCTCATCATAATAATGCAAATGAAACTCACATGTTTTTCGCTCCGTTGAGATTTGGGAAAGTCGAAACATAAATAGCCCTCCGTAATTGAAAAGCTTATCGCAGAAGATGTATGTACTTATGTTGAATAAGTCACTAGCACGGGAGCTTCACGGGAGCTTCACGGGAGCTTCACGGGGGCTTCACGGGAGCTTCACGGGGGCTTCACGGGAGCTTCACGGAACGTAAAAGGAAACAAAAACAAAACACGCTCACGATGGTATTTCCTATGATGGACATCCTCAGATACATACTCAGTTCGTAGATCTTAGAGAATACCAAGAAGGGGGTAGTCAGAGGCACATCCAAACATTACATTAGTTTGGATGTGCCTTTTTTGCAAGTAGTTAGCATTGCACGAGACAGGTTGCACGCTGAGCCCATCGCCGCTTATTGGAACACTAACTCATGTCAAGCTCATGTTATCGAATTTGTGGATTTAGGGCATTCCAGTTTCTTTACGATGTTTTTCTTCGTTGCATATACGAGTACGAGCACGTATTAATGCGAATATATATTTTTCGAGTGGAAAAATCCATGGTTGCACGACCGACCGGGTTCGAACTCATGACCTGGATCTGAAGTCGAGGTACCGCCTACTAGACCAACTGAACTCTTACCCACATACATTCGCTTAATCGTCTCTATTTCCAATTCACTTTCAAGCAATTATGTTGTTAAACGCAGTCGCGTTTCGTATATATGTACTTACTTATCTTACTTACTTAATCCCTGTTGATATAAAAGGAATCTGTTTGTCTAACCGTCCTTGAGGAAGGCATTATGTAGAGAAGAGAGGCCGTTAAAATGGTAGTAAAGTTTATAGCAAGGCGCAGTGTGGCGGCGGCCGGCGCGGGCGCGGGCGCGGGCGCGGGCGCGGGCGCGGGCGCGGGCGCGGGCGCGGGCGCGGGCGCGGGCGCGGGCGCGGGCTGGAGGCGGCTGGTGCTGGGAGCGCGACACGCACCGAGCGACGCGACTACACGACGCGACGCGACGCGACTACGCGACGCGACGCGACGCGACTACACGACGCGACTACGCGACGCGACGCGACGCGACTACACGACGCGACTACGCGACGCGACGCAGATGGACGTTTTACATCTCGCCTTGAGCTTCGCTTAACGGGACACAATGCTGATGAAATGCAGTAATTGCTTTTTGTTACTGATTCTTTTACTGGCGACGACCGGAGGTCGTTTTTGCAGTTGCCATAATAAGTTGTTTATTAGTAGGTGTGTCTGTTACCATTTATCTCCGAAACGGCTTATCCGATTGAAATGCGGTTTTTACAATTGATGTGTACCTACTCGTATAATACGGATTAATGGTCTAGATAGGTTGTATCGCCACAAGTCTGGGAGGGGGCGCTGATTAATTAATTAACTAGGTAATCAAGTACCTTTTGTAAGGCGACTCCAACGACTTCCATCCCCGTTATCATCCCTAGGAAATCCGTGTGGGCATATACTATTCACAAATACCTAGGGACAACTCGCCAATGAAAAAATACTTTTCTGCCTAGAGACGTGCCATAATTTAATTAATTAAATGTTTCCACCAAATTGTAACAAAGAT
Organism: Perizoma flavofasciatum; assembly: GCA_958496245.1. NCBI lineage: Eukaryota > Metazoa > Arthropoda > Insecta > Lepidoptera > Geometridae > Perizoma > Perizoma flavofasciatum. Next base: position 170,646 of record OY292425.1, on the reverse strand, counting down.
TTACATATCATTTGAATCCTCTGCTAAGGATTACCTACTTATAGCTATGAATACCTACTAAAATTTTCCATAAAATATAATCGTTTACATGTCAGATACTCTCATACCTACACGATAAAATCATTGAAGAGTTTTACTAATGTTTGGCTCCAGTTGCCAAACCTCGACTATCAACAGGTGACATTGTTTGCACCTCGCCGGCTCTGCATTGAGATTGAGAGGCGAGCTACATTCACATTAAACGTGAGCTGTTCATAGCTCAGCTAGATTCAGAAGCAACAAGTATTGTTTTGCTGATGCTTCTATACCTCTACATGTAGAGTAGTAAGAGAATATTGCATGTTTTCATAGTAGAGCTTTTGTGGAAGGGCTCGTCCGGGAAAGTGTATATTTCTGCCGGCAAGCAGTATTACTCTCGTTGTTGTGTTCCGGTTTGAAGGGCGTGGTGTGGTTGCTGTACCGTGGTTGTTGACTAGTGTGGCAAGCGTCCACAGGCTGCGCTGAGCTGCGCTGCGCTGCGCTGCGCTGCGGGAACCGGTTACCAACCGCCCGCGCCGCGGTGCTCGTGCCCCGTATGCTCGTCTTACATCTTTGCTAGAACAACTAAATAATATTGTATGTATCTAGGTAAAATTAATAATTACGAAATGTAATTCAAATAAATTCGAGCTTCTGGATATTATGGCAGGATTATAATGTATAGATCTCAACTTGCTAATCACTATATTGATTTATATATTATTTTTAATGTCTTTTAGTGTTTGAATTCACCTAAAATGTTGTTTTAACGTAATTTTAATAAGATTTTGTGTGTAATTGTTTAAATCAATAATTACATTATTTTAGATAATTTACCTATTGGTTACTGCAAGTACCAACAAACAACTATAAAAATAACAAAGCACTCAATACTTTTTCTGAAATAACGCAGATATTATAAACGCGAAAGTTTGTGAGAATGTTTGTTACTCATTCACGCAAAAACTACTGAACGGATTTTGATGAAACTTTACAGTATTATAGCTTATACATCAGAATAACACATACGCTACTTTTTATCCGGGTACCAACCGGACAAAGTCGTGGGCAGAAGTTAGTATGTTATATCGTAATATCTACCTAATAAGATAGTGTCAGTATAGATACCATTACATTTCTGAAACATTAGTCTTAAAATCTTCGAATTGATATTCATTTGCGAATGTAACTTATCTGCGGAAGGGCCGAGTCAATGATACAGCGATCTGCGAGACATTACAACACTACGTTGATTTATGCGAGTGGGAGTCGCTGTCAGCGAATCAAGTTATTGGTACAAACTCTATCTTAAACAAGTAGGTAAGTACCTCTACCTACTACTACATATTAGTATCTATCCCAAGGTTCAATAACCTCTTGACTAGTAACTAGATCTTTAGGTTATTTTTAAGATGTTCGTTTCTCTGTTGCAAAATGTAAATTAGGTTAGGAGTGGTAATGGCGGCACAGAGCGGAATTCACGAGTGAGAGAGTTTCTTACTCACAGAGCGACGACCGACACGTTGCACGGCAACAATGATGATGATGATGATCATACCAAAGGGGGTTGAGACTCTAGGTCCGAGGGGAACCGGGCCTAACGCGTTTTCAAAATTATTTTAGGGCGACTTGTGGAAGCTATGTGTGACCAGAGAGCTGGATCTTATCTGGGTCAACGCATTAGCATTGCCATTCAGCGTGACGACGCAGCCAGCATTTTGAGAAAGTTTCCGTCTGGTAGTGATCTTTCTATACAAGATCGTTCGCAATTGTCAGCTGTTTAAATGTATTTTTGTACATACCTACTTGTACACAGGAAGTTGTATGAAAAAATATATTTCTAAAAAAAAAGGACCTCAAATCTAACGGGAAGTTAATGAAAAATCCAATATGAAATTTCATTCTCTAAGTAGGATCCATAGGATGATTTATGATTTTCTCATAAAATTTATATGGGACAGACAACCTTTGAAAACCACCCCTACTAAAATCGGTAAATTATCGTTAAAATCGGTTCCCAATCGGGAATTGGCCAATTGGCGAAGATACCGCGATCCGCGATACACCACACAAAAAAAGCATACAGACGAATTGACGAGCTCCTCCTTTTTTGAAGTAAGTGGAAGAAGTGCCACCTCGCGAACGTCAGCGTCGCCCGACTTGGACATAGCTTGGAAAGTTCTTAGTTTCTTGAACCGGTCCTGCTGTGTTCATTCCCATGAGCTTCGAGACATTCAAACAAGTGAAAGCAAATATTAGGTCGACGCGGCCGTCGGTCACCGCGCGACGCGACACGTGCTGCCGACTCACAAGTAGCTAGCTAGCTAGGTAGCTACTTACTAGGAAAATATTCCAGTAGGAAGAAACAGATGCATTCTGTGGCGCTGAACTACTAAAATAACTGGGAGATCTCCGCTAACCTGCGCGGACAGATTACCTACGCGACTCAAAACACTCGTACATCATTTCTTCTAGTGTGCGTTCCGCATATATAACTCTAGAGACTGAAGAAAGAAAATAAGCTAGGTACAGCGCTTATGGTAAAATACGAATAGGAAACTAAAAAAACCTTTAAAAAAAGGGTACCGCACAATATTTAACTTTGTAGTTGAAAAAATGTCCTCCGATACATCGATGTCACGATACATCGATGTCGCGGTCAATTCTCCAACTGCAAGAGTAAGTTTGTAATCGCAAAAAATAGTTATTTTATGTGATATAACTAACTATAACAAATTAACGATTTTCTGACCTTTATTTGTGCTAAGAGACCTTGCTTCTTGCAAAATTTCATGGTTTTAGGTCAACGGGAAGTAACCCTATATAGGTTTTGATTTATTTGCGAGTATCAAAATATGTCGCATAAATGGCCGTATTTTTATTGCGTTGACTTAAAAGCTAGACTTTTTTCCTTCATATTTAATATAACTTTCAACTTGATACCTCCACGCGTTCATGAGAAAAAGGGTCCTGACAGACAGACAGACAACGAAGTGATCCTATAAGGGTTTCGTTTTTTCCTTTTGAGGTACGGAAAAAACAGTGTCATACATAGTCTTGGTCCCGCACTAGGATTCACAGTATCGTGGGTATCAGGAACTACGAGTAATGAGTACATATATCTGCAGAACATGCAAACATTTGTCTCGCAGCGGAAGTCGAACCTCTTGCATGGCAGCTGCTGCTACTCGCCCGCGCCACCGAGATCGTACTTGCTCTAAACTTCTAAAGTAAAAGCTAAAACAGGGACTTATGAATGCCTAAGACATGTCTTGGTGTCATTTTATCCTTGGAAACTTGTCATTTGAAACTGTATTTGAAGCTGTCAATGTTTGGTGCAGAGCACAGAGGAGCGCGGGAGCCGGCGCGGTGGCGGTGGCGGCGGGAAAGGGCACGCACAAGACCCACTAAGTAGGTGGTATATTCGTTGTCCATGATTGTTTACAAACTTGGCTTTATGTAGCTTTAATTATATGTTTTTTACGGCTTATAATGCGTTTACTTTATTTATAGTTTTCCCGGCGTTTTGACTGTGATGCAACAGCCGTGGTCACGGGATGACTGGACTATAATTATGGAGCTATCGCCGAGAACTAAAGGCAACAGCCGCAACTACCCTCATTTCAGTTTGTAAAGTAGAAAAGTCCATGTTCACATTACGACACACTCTCTATTGCTTCTAGAGATGTTTCAGATTAAGTATTTGTAGTTCTGTATAAAATGCGCTATGAGCTGACATTAGTTCATATTTAAAAATAAAGTTGATGCGGTATTACTACCGTGGACATTTTATAATTTATCTCCTCTCGAAACAGTAGGTACCCTTTTTAGCAAATATAGGTGCAGTTCTTATCATACCTAAGTCTATGTACACGTTCTTATGTGTTTGTTTGTATTTGGTGTTATGGCGTAACTAGTTGTGTGTTGGTACCAAGCATATATGGGTAGGTAGTAGGTACCGGGCAGTATGTATTACCGATTATTCTGTGCCAGTGCGCCACCTTCACGAGCAGCCACCTACCTAGACAGTGACTAACTAGTAGATGCATAGATCAAGAAGAGCTTTGTGTAATAGAGGCAGCACCGCACATAAATTACTAATTATTACTTTAATAAATAAAACGTGCTGACATGTAGCTGCCTATTTCATGTATTATTAAGATCTAAACAAACTATGTATGTGCATGAAAGCAATTAATAAATGAAATTAAAAGTGAAGAAATGCTAGTTTATAATTGACGCTAAATTTAATACGCACTTAGGTATCTTTTAGGCCAAATATTCAATTATTTTAATAGAAGCGTAGCTGCTCTTGAGAAGTTTCTGAAAGAACTCGTAGCACGTAGTGGGGCGGGTGGCGGTTCGGGGCGGCACGGGAAGGCACGGGGTGACCCGGGGCGCTACGGGGCGGTTCAATGCTACGCTACGAGCTCCGTGCCTCTTTGTAAAAGTCACCTACTCTACTACACAGTGCACGTACTTATACGCTATATATTGTAGAGCAATAAGATGGGATTCCCTGCCTCTATGCGTCCTACCGCAAAAATATATTTTCTTGTTCCCTAGAGCGTAATGGAATGGCACTGGTCATAAGACTGGAGCCTTTGTAGGTACATACCTTCAAAGGCTACTAGTATGGATTTCGGTTCGATAATTTTTTCGCCAAAAGCTTATTGATTTTAAAAAGAGGAATACGGATTTGCCTTGAATTTACTTATTTTTGGTCTAAATACATTAATCTATCCATTTTAAACTCCTCAAAAGTTTTTGATTTTTTTTCTAAACCGTTTTACAAAGCAAATGTTATGAAATGAAATGAATAATCATTTATATGGCACGACACGACATAAAAACAGCAAATTATGCAAGTATTATGATGGTGGGACAGTTTAGAAACAAAAATAACAAATACTTATTAATTAGAAAAAAAAACAACATGTATCGGCCTACTTATACGAAAGCGTCGTCTCATGCTGGTCAGTCGGAACTCTATGTAAAAGTGCTCTATACAAGTATTATTCTGCCTAAACTAAAATAATATCACTCAAGAGTAGAGTTTAAATCGAATGCTGTATTTCCTGAATCCATCCCAGAACTGTCCATCGGAGAGTTCCGCGCTCGTGTCTACCTGCAGTGAGAGCAACGTGGAAGCTGGGGTGGTACCTACTCTGTGCCGGAACCGGATATTGCATCTGAGACGTGTCTGTCTGGAGGTATTAGCTAAGTGCAGACAGCTGACCCCGAATGAAAGGGGCGTCCAGTATCAAGTATTGCTTTAAGTTGGCGAATCATAGTTAGTGTTTTCATTTGACTTGAGAAAAGGTGAAATGGATACCTGTGTCAGAGGACTTCGAAATGTTGAGTAGGATACCTGTTAAATAAATACACTGAAGATTAATCCTTCGGATATGACCCCTTTTCCAAAGCATATTTTGAATGTTCTGGCTGACTTTATAAGTTTTCACTTCTTTTTCAAGGAAATGCTGTTTTTTATCAGTCCTTGAGTTATGGAAGTGGAAATGAAATCAACACAGCAAGCTTAACCTTATACGATTACCTCACTCTCTACTAATACCAAAACATAAAAGTGAGGTTGAATCGATTCGAGTAACTGGGTTAAAGCTATCTGCTGAAACAACAAGAAATGCCTGAAATCCAACGCGCCTACTTCAAAGTGAGATATGAAGGCGCGCGCGCCTCGGAGCATGCCCTGTATGGCGGTGGCCTCAGCTCGACATCTACTTCACAGACGGATTTTAATTGGTAGTTGAGGGAGGTGAACGAGGCAGCGACTAGCACTCGTGACTGGCCCGGATCACATCATATGTATTTTGTGACCGAAGCCACGAGAGTACGCGACCGAGCGAGGTGCCGAGCCCCGGACACTTACCTCGATCCGCAGTACTCTCCTACCGGACGTCACTGAACCTTATCCGTGCCTGTTTACGACTAAAATGGTATCATTTCGAAGTCTTATAAGACAAACGAAAATCCTTTGTTATGAAAATTGGGTGCTCATGAACCGCGCTTAATATAAGCACAGAGACAAATTTGTTTACAAAATTTTATTAGCTGTTAGGTAGTCTTCTGAGTTAATTCAGAATGTTACATTACAATCATTTTTGAGATAAGTCGAGAAAGCTCTTCAGGTAATTTCGAAAGCTTTTCATATCTCGGTGATATCAGACAGTCAATCATAAATGGTCGCCCTGAGGCGAGTGTCTTTTTTCATCCTTAAGAGCACGACTGATAGACACTAATCACTGGTATAGGCTCACCATAGATTGATCCGCATTAGCGTGGCATGGACATTGTACAAGCCCATTCTAGGAAACTGCGACGCACCGAACCAGCTTATACTATGTAGTATAGTAAGTATTATAACATCTGTGGTAGAGCAGAATGTAAAATGGCTTCAAGAAATAAAATTATTTCTTTATTCTTTTCAGTTTTGCGAATATGTTGTAGCGATGCGACAAATGACAATATATAAGAATTATGATTTCCTGATGTTCGTCGAGCATTCTGTCTGAAGACTGACATCTTCCGATACAAGGCGCTGTTTACACGCGCAAGTAAATATTCCCACGCGAATATGTACCTACCTAACGAAACTTCCAAGAAAAGAGTAGAAAACTTTTAAATATAAAACGGTGAGGACTGTTGACACAGAGACTCCAAGCACGTTCGCCAATAAATCAACCGGCTTTTCTGTGTGACATTAATTTGGCTATAAGACAAGTGTTCCCGCTAATACTCGTTACAAATGAACGATAAGTCTGCGTAACTATCCGAGGATCGATGTGCTGTAACTATCCGAGGATCGATGTGCTGTAAATATCCGAGGATCGTTGTGCTGTAACTATCCGAGGATCGATGTGCTGTAACTATCCGAGGATCGATGTGCTGTAAATATCCGAGGATCGTTGTGCTGTAACTATCCGAGGATCGATGTGCTGTAACTATCCGAGGATCGATGTGCTGTAACTATCCGAGGATCGATGTGCTGTAAATATCCGAGGATCGATGTGCTGTAACTATCCGAGGATCGATGTGCTGTAAATATCCGAGGATCGATGTGCTGTAAAATATCCGAGGATCGTTGTGCTGTAACTATCCGAGGATCGATGTGCTGTAAATATCCGAGGATCGTTGTGCTGTAACTATCCGAGGATCGATGTGCTGTAACTATCCGAGGATCGATGTGCTGTGGTGCATCTACATAAAGTCTGTAGTCACGATGTTTTTACCGTGGCGTGCTCACTTACCGAATAACACATCGACCGAGTAACAGGATTGAGACATTATCCAGACTATGACGTTAATATATTCCTCTGATGTCGGCCATTCTCGACGCTAATCTCAGAAGGCTAATGATGCACATTCAGATCAAAGCTATCGAAACCCTTGCCAAATAGAACGCGACGCGACGCGACGACGCTAACTTCCTACCTAGGTAACATAACTAACTCTACCAGACTAAATAAGCACACCTACTAGCTGTGCCACGGCCTTCCTCGGCTCCCGACCCACCGCCCGCGCTATTACTTCTTTGGCTCGGCTCCTAAGGGTCTAAGGCGTGATGTTGAATAGCCTAACCTTCCTCAAGAACTAAGCTACCAAATACAAAAATATTATTTTCAAATCCGACTTTTAGTTCCAGGATGTAGCGAGTTCAAACAAAAAATTAATACCTAATTTAAAAAACTGTTCAGCATTGTTATTAGTATATATACAGATAGCATGAAAAGGAGCGTTTAAAAATAATACAGCGATTTAATTGCTAGATACCATGATAGAAATGAAGTTGCTGCAGGGCAGTGCCGCTGTGATGTGCGCCTGTGTCATGTCATGTCTGCATCTATCAGGTACTTTAAAGTTTACGTTTGTTTGTAATAAATAATTGTGCTCAGTGGGTCAGTGACCTATCCCAAGCAGCTTGTGGCGAACTCGATGAATGATGATGAATTAATTGCACTGTGGTTGTAGAGCGCCGCGCAGCTGCGTGCTCCGCCCCGCGCCGCCCCGCGCCGCCCCGCGCCGCCCCGCACCATGTGTGTGTGCCATCAACAACGTGTCAAGTGGTCGCTTCACTCTCTCCGAACCCATTTACAACCGCTCATTATCCCACGGGTGTTGCATTCGCTGATGATGGCGACACAGTTCCTGGCCCCCTCGCCCCCTCACCCCCCCCCTCCCCTCCACAACCGACTCTCTGCTCTGAACTTGAACACGCGATAGTATACATATTAATAACACGCTCTTTATTTTTATACATTCTCGACATTCAAATTTATTTCGTCGTTGAAAATATCGGCGACCTTCGTCGCGGTGATCGGAGCCGCGCAGCAGATGTTGCGTTTCAAGATTCTCAAATAATAATAATAATAATAGAGTCGTCCAATTATCGAATGTGGACAGGATCTGTCGGATTTTACGCGGGTCCTTCGGTTTAACGGTTCATACTCCGGAAGACATTATACAAGACAGAGAATCCGCAATAATCATAAAACATAAAAGCAATTATTGCTTCCATTCTATTCTGAGGAGCAACAGGTCGTCGGCGCGGCGCCGCAGATAGCGCTCTGTCTGACAACGAGAAGATGTCATCCGCGTGATGGATGGACGAAGATATCGCCGAATCGACTCGACGAAATTTAATTTACAATATAATTAAAATAATATCGAATAATCAAACGATGAAATATATGTATGTACTTGATGTCAAAATAATAGTAATTTAGTCATTGTGGTAAAAAAAAATATTTAATTGAATAAAATGTTTTGTCTATAAGATAATTAATTAGTTTTGTCTTAAAAGTTATAAAATCATAGCAGATTCCTTCGGAGGTTCTACCAATCTCTTTTCTACCGATTCACCCAAGACTTCGGCGATAGTCTTATTCAGAACTCAACCAAAATATCAATAACACATGATCAAGGTGTCTGTCGGATCGTGCCCTCGCGGCGGCTCCGGGGCGCCGCGGGGACGGGACGAGACGGGACAAACATTTAATCAAGCCAGCAGGGATCGAACCCGCGATCTCTCTCCTGGTTAAAGATTGTATTGAGTTTGATATTTATGACCCCCAACTAAAAAGAGCATTCCAAGTTCGAGGCCGTAGTCTTGGTTTGTCAGTCTGTCTGTCTGTCTGTCTGTCTGTCTGTGGCCTCCCCGTAGCTCCGGCACACTCTCGCTGCGACTTCAATGCGGGTTTTATGAATGAAAGGGGGTGTTTGTTAGAGCATTTATGGTTTAATAGATAGGGCATAATAATAAAAATAATAGTTCAGTACAAACAAACAAACATGCGTCTTTGCTGTCTAGATACTTTATGTTTATTCTTTTTCTCTTTCTTTTATTTGTCGATATATTTTTTTAGTATTTTATATAACTCAATAATAAGGTAGATAGTAATAGAGTGTTTCGGAAAGGATACGGCACGAAGATTGTTACATCATTGTGATAGCTTGATTGTAACGGACGGACGTAATTGAAGTAATCAAGGTGATTAAAAGTCTCTGAGATGGGAAGGAAATGGTTAGTTTAATCTGTGGTTTAATCATGAAGACGTGCTCGTGGGAGTCGCGGTTCTGTAGTCTGTAGTCTCGCGGAGCCGCACTCCACGCCCGCCCTCGGCCCCACCCCACTGCGTCGCATCGCCCGACCGAGTTAGTACTTCTTTTACTCGGCTCCTAAGGTTCGTGCCGATCGATGTTAAACAGCCTATAGGTATAAGAATTGGGCTATCAAATGCAAAAACAATTTTAAGAGATAAAAAAAAACTCTTCAGCTTTTTATTAGTATAAAAACCACATATGTACATGTCGTTGTCGCCCTCAGTGCAGAGCGTCGACCTACCTACTCGTGGCTAAACGCTAGACTAGAGACTAGAGAGAGCTCAACACAGTAGTTATGTACTTTCTATTTTACTATAATAAGAATGTAACAGGTCAAATTCTGTACATTGAAGATATTTAGAAAAAAATTTTTGGAGGGCACTCTATAATCGATACTGAAGCCAAAAATGTATGTTTTTTTTGTTTGTCCGTCTGTCAGAATCTGGGCCGCGCACAGCGCCGAAACTACTGAACAAACACACACGATAAAAGAGAAACATAGGTACAGCCGAATTGAAAATCTCATCCATTTTTAAAGTAGGTTAAAAAGGTACAAGTTGTAAATACACGGTGATCGGATTTCGTATTTTGTTGATAGTCATGAACCAATTTTCGGATCGTTGAATAAAGTAGGAATTTGTAATTGCTTGATGTTTTTTACTAGTATCTTACATATAAAATTAGTCACAATAATAAAGTTGAAGTTTTTATGCACCTTTTAAAAAGTGTGACCGCAGTTTTTTTTTGCGTAAAATTCATTGAGCTTGCAAAATCCTACTTTCTAATAGCGACAGACGTCAATCTAGAATGATTATTATTAGTACTCGTTATATAATTATGTAGACATTCACGAAATAATGCAGGAATGAATTGACATAATTAAGTATTTGAACATGTATTGTAAAGACAAGGCGGCCAGGCAGGTATTGGATTGGATGGAAATGGTCGCAAGATGGAGGTGGCCGGCGAACCGTGTAAGTGATAAGCCAGCAAGAAGCTATCATTAAAATACAATAGGTACCGGGCACTATCAATAAATGGCATTCATTCATAGTACCTTATTGCAGAGGCGAAATAGGCAATTGCAGGTCGAGTATCAGTTTGAAAGACGAGCTGCAGGCGAGAACTACCATGCCCAATGCCCAATGCCGGCAATGGGTTTCCATACAACATTGCCGGCGCGTTTTTGTTCCAAGTTCAAAACTGATGCTGTGTACAGTACGATACTTCTTTTTTGAAAGTGAGTAATGACAATAATATCCGCGCATGTTTGTTTTTTATGAATGTAGATACCTGCCTACCTAATACTCAATCGGACAATTCGGCCACCGCACCGCTGTTACACAACAATGGACGCACAATAAACCCAAACTATGTTTAATTGAGTCAGGTCAGTCGACGCGGCGGGCGGGGGGCGGCGGGGCGGCGGCGGGGCGGCAGCGTGACGCATCGCGCCGGCCGGCACGTAGCGGCGGCGGCGGCGGAATGCGGCACTTCAACGGCGCGCACGCCGATGCATGCCGGTGCGGTGCGGTGCGGGGCAGCGCGGTGCGGTGCAGTGCGGTGCGGCAGGTGCGGTTCGGGCTGGAAGACGCGTTGAAATTAACACAATTAAACTCGTCACCATCAATCACCATGTCTCGAGGCCACTTAAAGCAGCTTTGTCAAGGTCGTCTGCTTTCCTAATAAGCCATGCTTATCTATTTAGGTAGGTACCTAACTTATTCTTAACTCTATTATTTTGCTATTTTATTCGACATTCTCATAGAACTTTTTCTCGTTGGAACCAAAAACAACAACAAAGTACTTACCTACCTACCTACCTGTATCTACCTAATGGTAACTAACTAGAGAAAGAAGCTTGGTGAGTAGGTAATAGGTATAATATGTATGTATTTACAAAAAATATATATGTAAGTAGTATATCAGTCATGTAGTTCCCATAATACAAGCTCGTTTACTTTGGGGCTAGATGATGCTGTGTGAAAATGTCCAGCATTATTATTATTAATATATATATATATAGGTAGACCTACTACCTCGTAACCAATCAACTATTTTCTCTGCACCTATTGTGATATGTGACGTCGTGCGTCGGGCTGGCGTGAGCCGATGCCTCTCCACTCTATAAAATACTTATTGATGAAGGTAGTGATGATGTAGAGTCTATATTGATGAGAGAGTGCACCGGATCTGTGTGCACCGGGTCTGTGACCGGGTCTGTGTGCACCGGGTCTGTAACCGGGTCTGTGTGCACCGGGTCTGTGACCGGGTCTGTGTACAGCGAGTACTGCCAGTATGTATCTGTATCTAATGTTTTGGCATTCAATACTGTCTTGAGCCAATGTGATAAAACTGAAAATCGCAATATCGTAAAGAAATAATAAGTAGGTAATAGTACCGAGGTAGGCACCTGCCTACCCACGCACTGACTGGCAGGGATCAGATCAAACTTCACCTAAAACCTATAAAACTCCTCAACCATAAACTGAACTGTGAAAGCGGCTTTCGTTCGAGCCATGTGGTAGTTAGGTAGGTAGGTATATGCCGCAAGCGCCCTTGTTTTCGAGAGCGTGGCATCGCGCGCAGCTCTGCATGGACTCCGCGGGACACACGTCTCCGTCGCACATCATCGCCACACAACAATTAGGCGGATGAAGCCGAAAATACACCAAGTTACATGTTTTTTTTCGGTTTAGTTTGTTGCAGTTGGGAAAAAATAACATTACATTATTCATAATTTACCAAGCATTTTGTTGTTTCCAAAGTAAAATATTGTAAAATTATCTCGACAAAAAAAGCCAAGGGTATTACGTCTAAAAAACCATTTGCAAAAAATACTGATACTAACCAACATATTATAGGAATGTAAAGTGAAACAATAAGGATCTTTATAGTAAAGACTTGCTCACTTTACTATGAAGATCCTTGTTGTTTCACTTTTCCGAACAGAAAGTTGGTAGGTAGGTGGGTAGGTAGTACTTAGAGAGTAAAGCCAGCATTTGTTTTTCTCGCGTTGTCGGCTGTGGCTGTGGTCATCGTCACGGCGTTTACTGATAATAAGCTTTCATTCAATGATTTTGCGTTCGTTACTTATGAAGTCCATGGATAATTTTGGATTTGCTAATTAAGCACCTGTCTTAATAATACTCACATTACCTAATGCCTTATATTGCAATATCTGTGCTTAGGTACGTCAAAATTATAAATGATTAAAATAGAGACTAAGTTAGTTACTTAACTCTACTTAGGTACCTACTCTTAACATTTTTGTAAGGTGAAGATCCTTATGATATGATAAGTGAGGATGGGGTTTTAAATGAGAACCACCCGAGTCCGCAGTTGAACGTGAACTGATTTATTATAAGTAATTAAATGATAGTACAAACATAATACAAGTTGGGAAGCGCCGCGTTTGCTTAAAATGTACATTCACTGTACAATTTAGTTTATCATACTTACCAACTGTACTGCTCATTCTTAAATTTAAAACCTGCATTTGACTCGAGGTTTAAGCAATTAGGTAAATCAAGATGTTAAAGTAGGTCGGTTATAAGCGTGGTTCGTTTCTAGTAGGTAGTAGGTAACGCGAATGCGTCGGTCCTCGTCGCAGACGGAACCTGAGCGGCTGAGCTCTATGTACAGATAACATCGCGATTGACCGCAGCCGCAGGTGCTCTGTCGAGGGTCAGGAGCGGTGCAGGGAGGTTAATATTTTACTGACGAGACGTAACGAACACGATGAGATATGTGTTTTCCCTAAGACGTGGTTTGTATTACGATTGTGTATGCTACCATTTATTTGGGTACCTACGAAACAGCTCGTCAGGTTGTGAAGCTCTCAATTTGTATGTCTTCAAGAATTACTCTGTCATTTTATCGTCACGAGCCACTAGGAGGAGCTGCAATATATGACGGAAACATATCGGAAATTTATTGCAAAAATAACTTGTTACCGTCCATACTTAACCTCAATGTTTCCAGCGGATAACGCGACGTCTCTCGGTCAATTAGCGGAACTCAATCAATAAATAGGTCGTTACCGATCTCAGTCTCGCTCGACTCGACTAGAAACGGTTTGAATTTTTCATTGACAGTATATCAATTGACCGTCTCGTGCGCAGCTGCCGACCGCGCCCGCGCCGTACATTGTAAATAGGTAGATACTACCTACCTATAAACATCGAAAGGTCTTGATAATAATTTAACACTGTATTGTAAGGTAGCTACTACCTCGTTATTTATTTCCAACCCCTAACTAGGTAGGTAACCTAGTAAATGGTTGGAAAGAAATAGCGATACCTAGTAAAATATACTTATAATAATAATACATACGATATAAACATGAAAAGACAGAGACGCAGGAGACAGAGGAGGCTGGCAAAGGTGAAAGGAGACCTATACCCAGCTGTGGATGATTCCGCCCTGTGATGATGATGATGATACATCGAAATCGAGCTTTCTGTAAACCTTTGACGAAATTAAAAAGTGATTCAATGTTATCAAGTTCTAAATGATCTAGAGGCTACTTCTTACCGATGTGCTGATTAGGTACCCAGCTGCTGCCTCTTCAAAAGCTTTTCACATTATCACTCTGTTACATGTTAGTACCTAGGTAAGTACAGTGAATAGCGGTCCACCAACTGGTTGCCCTTTACAACCGGTACTTATAGGTATGTTGTTTATTTATTCTGAGGCTTAATGTAACTTAAGGCTAAGGGCTTAATTTCTATAGGTATTACTAATGAGTTATTTATAAACTGCTAGACACTGCTTTTATCAGAAAACAAAGCAATGTTTAGATAAATAACTGTTTAAAATCTTCATAAGTAAGCGTGTAAACACAAAACTAATCATGAAAAATATCTAGAAATGCCTACTCATTTACAGTTTAATCTTAACCACAAACTCCTGTAACCCCCTCAACGACTGCGGTAACCAGCTTCACGCCACGCGCCTATCTGAGGTACAACAACCTTTTTCAGAGGGTAGAGCATCTCAGACAAGATATACCTAAGTAGGTATTTAAGTATCTTCTGCGAGACGCCCATTGTCCACAAGAAGCACATGGCTGTGACAATAATCAATCAGCAGGCTGTACTAGTCGCTGACTTTACAACCAGAACCAAACCACAACCAAACCAGAACCAAATCAGAACCAAACCACCCACCGCCTTAACCTGGGGTGCCCCGGGGAAGGTAGCTCAGGTAGTGTGCCTAATCTATTATAATTGCTAGTATTACCTAAGTAGGTATATTGTATATAGAGGTAATACATAATCATAGTGTATTCATAGTATGTGCTGCGACGATTAAATCCCTTTTAAACTTTCGTACCATCCATTGTACCACATTTTCAAAGTTCTAAGCTGAAATATTATTATGTGTGCAATAAAGTGTTTCTATCTAGGTAATAGGTATCTATCTTTTATTTTCTTTGTTACATAGGTAGGTATACCTAGACACCTTCCGTCCGATATACATATGTCTTCCGATGAGGCATTCAGATAAAAGATCTCTAAAAAATTTCTACATTTTACCTACCTATGCGCATGTTCATTATTTTTAATGCAAAAGCCATTCAGACATACAGACAGCAACGAAGGTCCCGTTGCCGAGGGCGAGGGTAATAACGGTGCATTAATGGAACTTAAAAACCGCAAACTTAATAATTTCACGCCACAATTGATGCGAGAGAGCGTCTTAGTGATTATCAGTGATCACTAGGTAGATACCTACCTACCTGTTAGCTCACTAGGTACGTCATCGTGCATAGCCTCTGCGTGCCTCGTAATTCATAAACCTCATAGTCATAGGTGAGCTTAGACTCGCACTTGGAATGTAGGTAGATGCTTAGCTCGGTAACATACTAATGAAGTTGCACACATGCCTGCTGCAACACTGGGAACAGCTTCATCAGCGCGGCCGCCGCCGCCGCCGCCGCCGCCGCCGCCGCCGCCCCGGGGCCGTCAAGGTACCTCGCATTCCGAATGAAGTTAGAGAAAGTTAACTGTGCGTACGAGTAGCCCTCGACTCGACCGGCTCAGGTTCAGTCGGGCGGCGCTCGGCCGCGCGCACGGACGGGCCCGACCGGACCGGACCTGACCGGACCTGACCTGACGCGGCAACACCGCGGGCAAAGATAAAAGCCTCTTTCCCCGAGCACTACCTACCTTACCTAGGTACTCTGCTTTTCACACTTTCTACAATAAAATATCAATGCTTTCTAGGTAGAAACAAAGCTTTCTGATTAATTTGAGCCGTGTGGCCTAGTGGGCAGTACTCCGACTTCCGATATGAAGGTATCGGGTAAATATTACACATTGATTTCTATGTCCTGATGTTATTGACGTGCGCCATGTAATAGGTATACCTACCTTCCTACCTACCTAAAAAGTTAACACGCAATTTTTAGTTTAATTTTATAACGTAGAATTCACAAATATTTCATGTTAAAATTGTGTTGATTTGTTTTAATTTTATCGTTCTTACAAATAAAACTTCCAAGAAAAAAAATCTCCGGAATCCCGACCAAATCCTTAAAAATCCTGACATGTCAACACAAATCCTAACACTTGGTGGTATGACAAGCGTAGAGCGCTAACAGAATGTGATTTAGATTATGCTAACGGTAGCTTTCAAAGTACAAAGTAGTTACCTAGCTAAAGACAACATGTCAGCGCTGACTTAAAACAGATTTCGTACAAGCTGTCCGGCGATCAGTGCAATTTACAAAAGGTTGAGGATGGTGCATCACAGTCTTGTCTTGGGATATCGCATCGCTGCTGCGTGCGGGGGCGCGCGGGGGTGCGGGGTGCGGGGGCGCGCGGGCGCGGGCGCGGACTGTATCGAGCTACGCCCGATCTTGTCTGGCCCACGTGACAACAGAGCGACTCCCGTCTTGCTCTTGCGCCGTAGGTAAGTACCGGCACAGGTACCTAGGTAGGTACTTAAAGTTCGTGGTCAGCGATTGTTTTGTTCGAGTCTTCATTCGTGACCGTTACTTACCTTCTCACGACTGAGCGTACCTACTACCTACCGCTACGCTCTGCACCGGCGCAGGGTTTCTTATACAAGTTAATTGTGAAAGAAGCATTCGGCCCACCTGTTAGTACGCTCGCTTGCAACAGCAGAGGTATCACGCGCGTCGCCCACCCTCAGACATAACGGATGAAAAATCACATGTACCCGTAATTCCACCGACACCCTTCAATCCGGAAAACGCAATGCTCGCATTACTGCTCTACGCATTACTGCTCTACGCGTTACTGCTCTACGCGTTACTGCTCTACGCATTACTGCTCTACGTATTACTGCTCTACGTATTACTGCTATACGCATTACTGCTCTACGCATTACTGCTCTACGCATTACTGCTCTACGCATTACTGCTCTACGCATTACTGCTCTACGCATTACTGCTCTACGCATTACTGCTCTACGCATTACTGCTCTACGGCAGAAATAGCTGTGGTAATAGGTACTTACTCGGACGAGCTCCGTCTGTTGAGTGCTGTGAGGTGAGTATGGTCGGGTGGATACCTAACATACCTAACAACCGACACGCAACACAACTAGTTAAGTACATAGGTACATAGCTACGTAGGTATATAATGTTCGTTGCTCTTTGTTCGTCAGCGCGCCCTATAAGGTCGGAACCCGCTTGCGTTTGCGCTGAATAAACAAAGCGTAAGGAAGAGTAGGTAGGAAGGTAGGTAGGTAGGTACATGCGCATTATCGATGCGGCCTTTGGACGGCGCGACGTCACCGGAGATAGCGATTGGAATAAATACCGACCAAACTTACCAATAACTTTAATATAAGATACCTTGCCGATTATTTATTGAATCTTTTTAGGGTTGGTTAACTCGCGTACCTACCTACCTACTTACATAATAATAATATAATATTAATGAAGGATAAATATGGTGGTACCTAACTAAGAGTAGTTGTTGATGTGCTGATTCTGCACCTGACTGACTGCGCATTTAGCTTTGCCACAGATATCATAATGCTTTGCTCAAACCATTCATTAACATTGGGAAAAATAATATAGGTAGGTATTATAGGTAATAACACACCTAAATACATTTTAGCTTAGTACGAGTACACCTCGTACCTCAGAGTCAAAGTCAAAGTCAATAGGTTTTTATTCATTGAAATCACAAGGATCAATAGAAACGTCAACTTAAAAACTACGTACCTAGGTACCTATAGCGAGTTTTCTTAACTCAAAATCCAGAAAAAATATGGGAGTAATTATTCGCGCAATTTTTTCACTGGACTATTGAATTTGTCACTAAAATAATTTTGTGATTTCCTTATTGTTTAAGCCCTCGTACATGCAACATTAATAATATTACCAAGTAGCTAGTAGCTAGTAGTTGTGTCCTACCCTCAGACTTGTAAGCAAAAGTTCCAGATTTATAATATCTAAAACAAAGTCGGGATAGCAAGTAGTATTTCACAGGAACTGCTTAGAGATCATCGCTTAGCTAATAATGAAGCAACTTCTGTATACCACAATTGTGTTTTTACAATTTGTTTTTATTTTATTGTTTTCACATGTCTCTGGGTGAGCTCACGATGTTTCCCTTCACCGTTTGAGAGTACTTACATACATACCAACAATAGCACGACAATAAAATTATGAGCAGCACTGCGGAGCCCGAGCCCGCGCCCGTGTTCTCCCAGCCCCAGCCCCAGCCCGAGCCCGCGCCCGAGCCCGAGCCCGCGCCCGAGCCCGAGCCCGCGCCCGCGCCGAGCGGTATCGATGATAATACTTTATTGTACTTGATATCATAAGAAAAATAAATACTTTCCTACAACTTAACAAAACTCACAACGGGCTGTCTTATTGGTCTAAAGAAGCGGTCTCTTCCAGACAACCTTAGGATGGAGAGGATTTAATGAGATTGTTAGAATGCGCGGTAGTTGGTAGGTATGCAAGTAGATTCCATATTTGGTGTGAATGTAGAGCCGTTACAGCATGCTGTGATACTGGATAGAGCTCCGAAGACTTTATGGAGTACCTACCTATAGTAACCACCTCTCTCTACACCATCCTCCATTCACATTCCATTGCACCGGCAATTTGTAAAGCTACTTATGTTGTGCGTCAGAGATGTACCTGCCTGCCTGCAGACCTCGTATACCTACCTACTCACCCGCGCCGCCCCGCATCGCCCCGCGCCGCCCCGCGCCGCTTCTGGTGACATCTTAAAAGTTGCCTCAGCATTTCGCAACCGTTCCACTTCTCTGCCGTCGTCTCGTCTGACACACTCATCAATACTCATCGTATCATTGTTACGTCAACTTGCGAATTTCAAGACTGGCTTTTTGCGTCTTCACTTTTACAGGGAACGATATAATAAGTAGGTTGTTTTGTTTATTCGTCAGATTTTTGGTAGGTATTTACCTACTTTACCTAGGGACCTAATATACCTACCAAACCTGTCGTGCGCTCGCGCAGAATACAATAGTAGGTAGGTACCTAGTAGAAAGTTCCTAACTATCTACGTACCGCTGACTGAGTCTAATCATGAACAAGAACATTATTTAATAGTAGTACTTAATAGTAAACATCCAACGGACACATACCTACATAGTCCTACATAGTCGTGACAGCACACTCGCATCCAGGGATCAGCAACTACGAGTACTGTCACGTGGTACCACCACACCCAGTCACGGAACAAAATCTGCAGAACATGCAATGTTTCCCGCTGCGGGAATCGAACCCGCACCTCGGCCACCGCGCCATCGAGGTCATCATTTAGGTAAGAACCTATGTTAAACTCCAACTTGCGCTGCTTCGAACATCCCTTAGGTACTGTTTATATTTAACTTTATAGGTAGGTAGGTATGTAGGTACGGTAGGTACCTGTTATAAAACAGTTTGGCAGATCGCCAAACCAGTCAGTCAGTCAGTCAGTCAGTCAGTCAGTCAAGCGGACACAATGCTACCTACTACATACATAATAATAACATAGTTACCTGACTTCAGTCTCTAGAATACCTATCTATAGGTAAATGGTTGAATTCGCAGCAAAATTAATTAAATTCAAAATTAACTTATTATTAAGACATAACAACTATGTGTACCTACATAGTAGCTAAGAGTAATAAATAGATAGTTGGTATCTACCTACCTACTTAGTTAATAAGTCGCCAGTCGATATTGGTCATTGGAAGCGTGTAGGTAGGTAGGTAGGTAACCAGGTAGAGGTAGGTACCTACTGCGAATGATCGTAATTTTTCGCTTGAACTCGTAGGTACCTATGTCGGCTTATCAGATAAGAATGAGTCGACGGTGACGCGACAACGTCGTACCTAACATCCTAAATAAATTCACCGTAAGTAAGTACACGTAAAACTCTCGTAGGTAGGTACCTACCTACCTACCTATTATAAGCAAGTATCCACTGTTCCTTATATGTACATATACTTCAATAAAATCATTTTATATGTTGAATAAGTGATGTCCCGCTCGGTGTCCCTGCCTCAGTACACCGTGTACCTAGCTAGGGCTCCGTGCAACCGCGCCACAGCCCGGCACGTACCTACCTACTTACGTGTAAGATTAGGTAGCCATAATGGATTCTATTATAACTAAATTATGTATGAAGATAAGAATCCGACTCATTAAATATATTATTATGATTGTTTACTTGATTGGTAATATTTTACATCACCTAGGACCTAAGAGATGTCCTTCAGCGTACCTTATTATCTATAAAAAGAAGCCTATAGTTACATTGCTTAGTTAAAATTAACTTACTGAACAATTTAATTTTTTTATGGGGGCAATACATTTATTCATACAACTATGTATGTACATGTAGGTATGTAAACAAAAAATATTGCTGAAATAGCTAGATCGAAAGATCGATAAAAATCCATAGATAGATCCATCAACTGATCTAGATCACTCACTACCAGACGGAAGCGTTCCCAAAATGCTGGCTGCATTGCCACGCTGAATAACAATGCTAATGCGTTGGCCCAGCTCAGAGCCAGCTCTCTGATCACGCGCCACTTCGAACAGTCGCCCTGAAAGAATTTTGAAAACGCGAAGAGACCCGTTTCCCCACGAACCCAGACTCTCAAAGTATCAAATAGGTATCTAAGCTCTGTCGAGACTTCCATACCTATTTGCGCCTCTTGAGATCATCTACATAATTAGTGTTCACTTGTATTAGGTAGTTCTTGATGAATAGTCGCCTCCACAGCGAAGCCATCCCCTGAATTCCACTGTATGTCCCTTCCTCTAGCCTTCGTCGTCTATTCTGATCTGCATCGTGATATAATTCCTCCATCTGATATGTGTTATTCATTGTTTCCCTTCCAGTGAGATCCACTCCGTCACCCGTTTTGTCTTCTAGTGTTTTCTAATCTACCTTAACGAATAATATATAATATACTCTTTCTATATTATTAATAATAAAGCTGAAGAGAGTTAGTTTTTTATTTGAACGAGCTAATCTCTGGAACTGTCAGTGGTTTTGAAAAAATAAATACCTTGAGGAGGTCGAGGGCCGCCGCCGAGGCACAACTAGTCTTCAGATAATCGTAATTATGTCCTACCCGCTTACATTTTAGCGGGCTTTTTCGTTTTTTAATGTCTATTATCTTCATTTATTACCTAGTTCTGTTTCTTATTCAATTCAAAACTTTTTATTTCAGCATTAATTATAAGCCATAATTTAACATTTAACAAAAATATTAAATAAATACCGTAACTTCAATACTAATAATCCTTAAAAGTTAGCACTCTTCATGAAGCACCTGAGCAAGGCGCGCACTGTGCAGTGTGCACTTCTGTCCAGTGCCTCATGAACACTGTGTATTATGGGAACTACATCACTGATATACTACTTATATACTTTTTTATTTTAAATACATACATATTTTAGATAGAAACACCCAGACCCCAGACAAACATTTGCAAATCATACAAACATTTGTTTTGCAGCGGGAATCGAACCCGCAACCTTCAGCGTCTCAGGCGGGCCTTCAACCACTGCACCACAGAGGTCGTCAAGGTATATTATATTAGCTTCACTTGTAACTAAATAGGTAACTAAAATAAATAAATAAATAATGCTGGACATTTTCACACAGCATCATCTAGTCCCAAACTAAGCAGAGCTTGTATTATGGGAACTACATGACTGATATACTACTTATATACATATTTTTTTTGTAAATGCATACATAATATACATAGAAAACACCCAGACCCGAGATAAATATTGCAGATACAAACATTTGTCCCGTGGCGGGAATTGAACCCGCAACCTTCTGCGTCTCAGGCGGACCTTCGCCCACTGGGCCACAGAGGTCGTCATCGAACGAGGTAACGAACGAACAATGCAGGTACCTACCTAAGTAATCAAATCTTGGAAGTCAATATAAACCTACTTCTTATTGTTATTATTAATTCGTTTACTTCAGATCATAATCCATATATACATAAAACATTAAAAAAAACACAAAATACTTATAACACAACATAAAACATAATTGACGTATCGAAATGAAACTTTGTATACATATGTAGTGTAAAATTTGATACCTAGGTAGTGGATAAAAGAACTCTGCAGTGGCTACCACTGATGCCAACTTAGCTACTTTAAAGAACTTAGCAGTGGCTACCTCTGATGCCAACTTAGCTACTTTAAAGAACTTAGCAGTGGCTACCACTGATGCCAACTTAGCAGTGGCTACCACTGATGCCAACTTAGCAGTGGCTACCACTGATGCCAACTTAGCTACTTTAAAGAACTTAGCAGTGGCTACCACTGATGCCAACTTAGCAGTGGCTACCACTGATGCCAACTTAGCTACTTTAAAGAACTTGCAGTGGCTACCACTGATGCCAACTTAGCAGTGGCTACCACTGATGCCAACTTAGCAGTGGCTACCACTGATGCCAACTTAGCAGTGGCTACCACTGATGCCAACTTAGCTACTTTAAAGAACTTGCAGTGGCTACCACTGATGCCAACTTAGCTACTTTAAAGAACTTGCAGTGGCTACCACTGATGCCAACTTAGCTACTTTAAAGCTAGATTTAGCTATTTTTTGGTGTCAGGAAGCTAAAATTTTATGAAACTTGTAGCAATTTTTTTTACTAGATACTATAATGAGGTTGTGTAAGTTAAAACAAAGTATATTGGTTCTACGGATTTCCAATGACAACTTAGGATTAGGCAAATATTTGTCTTGGGTTTGGGTGTTTTTTATATTTTATATGTATTTATTTACAAAACAGTATTAAGTAGTATATCAGACATGTAGTTCCCTTAATCAAGCTCTGCTTAGTTTGGGGCTAGATGATGCTGTGTGAAAAATGTCCAGCATTATTTAGGGCTTAGGTTCTTGGCTCTTCGTGACATGTTCACGATAAACTGTTTAACAGTGAAAACATTATGAGCTTGTGAGTCTTGGCAACCTATTTTACACGATACGTTTTTGATAGGATATTTTTATGATACGTGTGTTCAGTTCACAGTCACGTGTTCTGGTCGCTCGCTGGTCCCGAGACGACACGCGCGACGTTACGTTTCCAGACACGTCGTCGGTCGCGTCGTCGTAGTGCGCTGCCACAGAACAAAACAGCGTTGTTTCATAGGATGGTTCGTCTGTTTAGTGCGCGCGCGCAGTTAACGCGTAGCTTTTATCACTCGCGATGATTGAAGCCCGTTTGTTTTTTTTGTCTGTTACCATTTAACTCCGAAATGGCTTATCCGATTTTAGTGTACTAGTATTATAATATAAGTATATATATTCATATTTATAATAAGCAATTCGGATTTAGTAAGGGTCGCTCAACCGCTGATGCTGGTACTGAGTTAATATAGCACATATTTGATGCTTGGGAGGAATCTCATGACGCTTTAGGCGTCTTTTGTGATTTGTCCAAGGCATTTAATTGCGTAGACCATGACACATTGATCAGGAAGCTACACCATTATGGTATTAGGGGCGTTGCTCTAGACTTTTTCACTTCCTATTTAAGCGACAGAGTACAAAGAGTTGACGTGAATGGAAAGCGTTCTCCGGGGTCTCTGGTTTCTATCGGTGTATCACAGGGATCAATTCTTGGACCATTTTTTCTCTTAGTACAACACACACATACATTCATGATCTACCCCATCTTGTGAGGGACGATTATGAGGTTGTATTGTTTGCAGTTGACACGTCACTTTTATTTAAATACGACGACAAACCGATTTTGACGATGTAAACAATGCAATCTCTAAGGTTGTAAAATGGTTCAACGTTAACAATCTCCTACTTAATGAAAATAAAACAAAGTGTATTAGATTTATACTACCCAATGTTACACAAGTTAAAGCAAATATCAAAATCAAAGATGAACAGTTGGCTCTTGTGGACACCACCGTATTCTTAGGTATCACCCTAGATAATAAGCTTCAATGGGGTCCTCATATTGATGGATTATCGAAGAGACTTAGTTCTGCGGCATATGCAGTCAAAAAGATCCGTCTTTATACAGACGTTGACACAGCTAGACTAGTTTACTTCAGCTACTTCCACAGCATTATGTCGTACGGTATACTGCTGTGGGGGAGTGCTGCTGATATCAATACCATTTTTGTGCTGCAGAAGAGGGCTGTTCGAGCAATTTATAATATGGGCCCCAGAGAATCACTTCGCGAAAAGTTTAAAGAAATAAATATAATGACATTCCCTTGTCAATACATTTATGAAAATCTGATGTATGTTCACAAAAATATTAATTTGTTTAAGAAAAAAAGCGATAATCACAATGTTAATACTAGAAATAAAAATAAACTCGCTGTTGCCACTTGTACACTCCATAAAGTTAGTAAATCGTTTAAAGGGCACGGTGTACGCTTTTATAACAAACTCCCAAGAGATATTAATTAAACAAAAGCTTTATAGGCATACTATAAAATATCTGATTATTTAGATGACAAAAACTCTTGGGATTGAAAATGCTCCAACTCGAACCTATTGTTTTGTAAAAGGATCATTAAAAAGAATAACCAGCCTTGTTTTCTTGCCTTTCTTTCCTGGCTTGGTCGCGGAGGAACAGGCACCTAGATAAAAACCGACGTTTCAAAGTGGTCCTTGTGATTTTATTGAATAAATGAATTTTGACTTTGACTTTGACTTTGTAGACTCCATAAAGTTAGTAAATCGTTTAAAGGGCACGGTGTACGCTTTTATAACTAACTCCCAAGAGATATGCAAAAATTATCAATTAACAAATTTAAAAATGTAATTAAACAAAAGCTTCATAAAAAGGAATACTATAAAATATCTGATTATTTAGATGACAAAAACTCTTGGGATTAAAAATGCTCCAACTCGAACCTATTGTTTTGTAAATTTAATCATTATTAATCATTAAAAAGAATAACCAGCCTTGTTTTCTTGCCTTTCTTTCCTGGCTTGGTCGCGGAGGAACAGACAGTAGATAAAAAACGACGTTTCAAAGTGATCCTTGTGATTTTATTAAATATATTTTTTTACTTTGACTTTGTGTCCTAGGTTTATTGGCACCGTCAGTTGTGGGGCCATCGGGCACTGCAATCGATGATGGACATAGATACACGGCTGAGGTTTTCAAATAGGTAGGTAAATACCTATTGTATAAATAACTTATGAAGAAACATGCGCTCGTCCTTTGAAGAGCTAAATAGCTACCTTTAGGTAGGTAGGGTAATAACTTGACCATTCTGAGCCGGTCTTGGTCTCATTATCTTCGGCAAACAATGTGGAATGTATAATAGGTAGACCAGTAAGTATAGCAATTACCTACCTATCATGTTTGTTTGTGTGAGTCGAGGTTATGTATATTTTTTTGAATTTATAATAAAATGCCGAATAAAAAGTTATCCTCAGAGTTCGTTGTAAAATATTTTCCTACGTAAAAAACGATTTAGGTAAATAAATTATAATAGGTATTTCATTTTGAAATTAAAAATTTACTTACTATTATGTTCAAAATAAAACATGAGT
Source organism: Perizoma flavofasciatum (assembly GCA_958496245.1). Classification (NCBI taxonomy): domain Eukaryota; kingdom Metazoa; phylum Arthropoda; class Insecta; order Lepidoptera; family Geometridae; genus Perizoma; species Perizoma flavofasciatum. The sequence continues at coordinate 144,990 of OY292425.1, read as the reverse complement.
TTAGTTTAATATGTTGGTAAACGAAGGCTGTTATTTAAATAAAACAACGAAAACCCCATCACTAGAAGTCACTTCTCTGTAGGTACTATTTTTGGGAACAGTTTAAAATATTAGAAACTACTTAGGTAGGTAGGTAGGTAGGTACCTATCTATACCCTAACTGAGCACCTGCTTTGGTGCTCAGTTTGGGAATAGGTTAGGTGCGATAAATAGGTAGGTATACTTATTTTGTGCTTTGAAAATTGGTGTTATTTTTTCAGGAGACGCGGAGGATGCGCCGCATCATCATGTAGGTATTTCAACTTAATTTATACATGTAAATAACTAAGTACATATTTGACACCTTTTTTTCTTTATTTATTTAATTGACTGACTTTTATGTAATTTCTGTTGACTTATCTTATGCTAGCATTAATTGTTATTGGTAGGTATTTACCGTTTTAATTAAAGTAAAACAAATAAATAAATACAAAATCCCAGCCATGCAGAACGTGTGAATTATTACCTACCTTGTCCCTTTAATCGCTTTTCCATCGGAAATAATTTAAAATTATAAGTACCTACCTACCTACATATAATAGGTACTAAACAAAATGTTTTAGGTAAGGACCTATTCAAAACTTTGTATTTTTAACACGAAACCCATTCGTTAATTTTAATAATATTGTATCTAACATAGGTATCAAAAAGAATTGTAAGTTTTCGAACTGGTAGCAAACTGTTTTTGATATGTTAACGTAATGGCGGCGCGGCGCGTCGTGCATTCCACAGATTCCACGTCCACCAACAACCAACTCTGATGATAACCCGCACCCTGTTACCAAGCTCGATTGCAACCGATCAAACGACGACGACGACGACGACATTACAAATACAATTAGGTATTTATTGTGAGACAATACATGGCAGACAAATGACAGAGTTCAGCTTTTATCGCTCCTCCCTCGCTATGAATAGATTTGACAATCCTTCATTGACGTCATTGCATCCGTTGCTTTGACCTAGGGTGGCCATTATAGGGTGGCGGCAGGCACTAGCCAAGCTCCGATCAGAAACTGTAACATCAGACTGTACCCTATCTAGGTAAGTATAGGTAAGTACTACATACAAAGATCGGTACCTACCTACTCACTCCAACGCTGTAGAATGTGACCAGTTGATGATGGCACAGGCCACAGCGCGTGAGATTTCGTTGGAATAAAAATATACCATCTCTCTTGTCTCTTCCTATCTCCTACTTACTATCCTCAAAGATGTATGCACTGAGTTTGTGTCTCTGAGTATGATCATGGGTTATACAGTCGTGAGCGTGTTTGTTTGATAAACATAGGTATGTTATATATGGTGTAGTCGGGCGCCGCGTCGAGGTGTGCGGCTGCTGTGGTGCAGTGGTGCAGTGGTCAGGCGTCAGGCGTGCTCCTTGCGCTGGATGTGAATAGTACATTCCTACATGGTGAATGGAGCTAGGCTCGGCTCGGCTCGGCTCGGTTCGGCTCGGCTCGGTCAGGACACGCGATGCCCTCCTCGCGCCTCGCACGACACTAAACGCAATGCCACTTCAAACCAGTTTTACGCAACGAGATATTATTAACTTCGGTGTCTACTACCTACTAGGTACGTGGGTACCTACCTACGGCAAGTCCTGAACACACCTGCCACGGTTTTGTTGACCTCAACTTATTTATTAGGGCGCAGACAGATGCCGAATTACAACATAAAATTCGAAAAGTAGCCATTACTAAAAGAAATAACAAATGTAGAACCCTTGGTATACGTGTTGGTTTCAAAAATTTGACAAAATGAATGTAATTGTGCCGTTCTCATTGTAATTTTGCTAGTGTAATCAGGGGACTGGTTCTTTGTTAAGAATAATGACTTTAGCCTTAAGTTCACCAAAGACCAAATAAACGGACGGTCAAGTCTAACCATTTACAGGTGATAGATTGCCGACCAAAATGGCCATCAAAATGTGGCCAGGTCACTATACCATCGACAAAACTCAGGATTCAACTTACCTAAGGGACCCTTTTGTGAAAACCATCGATCGTACTTACTGGTTGGCTGATAGATTCAGGGGTGGGGGGAAAATATGTAAAAGTATCATCATTCGTATTTGGTGATCTGCTATTTTTCCAAAACAGCCAAAAAAAATTGAGTCAATCGGTTGGTGGAAAGGTGTGTCGCCTTGAGACTGACATTTTGCGTCAAAAACGAACGATGATACCTCGACTATTTTCACAAAAGAGTCCCTCAGGTAAGTTGAATCCTGAGTTTTATCGATGATAAAATTACCTGGTTGTTTTAGTCGTCAGCTGTCCGAAGCACGCATGTGTTAAAAGCTTTGATTAGAACCTATTGTTTTTTTTATCAGGCTAGTTTTTTTGCGTCAGAAAAAATAAGTACCTAAGTACCTACGTACCTTACAGCTAAAGACCGACGACCGACGGACGCGGACGGTCCGAGGCGCCGCGCCGGAACCGGCTCGGAGAAAGCTGCGGCTGACCCCCCCCTAACTCGCGCTGGCACACCGCCCCCCCTCTGCCAGCGCACTGCGCAGGCTGCATGCAAGGAGCGCGTCTTTACCTCAACTCACTTTCCTTTCATTGAGTAACTACCGCTCGGAAGTTCTCAGAATGTGTGTGCAAGTGGATATAGGTATCGCTAACATAATTACCTAGTAAAATACCAACACGATTCCATTCAACTAGCTAAGCAGGTAGGTATAACCTATCTGTAAATTATTATTATTATTATACCTACTTATTGTGCGTTGTACCGACTTTCACATAAATAGGCAAGAACATGAAACCCTTGAAATAACATCAAGTACAGTACGTAGCTGGTACCAGGTACAGGAGTACCTAGAAAATTTGAGTAGATATAGGTAATTTGGTATGTGAATGTTATATAAGTTTGAATCACCCCTGTACAGTATTAGGTAGATGTTCTACCACGAGCTATGTTTGTTTTGTTGTGCCTAAATTAGGAATTTGTTTTTATGATAATTAAAATCGTGAGACTAGGTATGATATCTGTGCTACCGGATTGAAGTTTATAAAGTCACTACTCCACAAATAATACCCGAGTATTGTTCTTTTTTTCAAGTAAACCCATTTTACCCTTGTTGCGTTTTGCAAAATCAGTCACAGAGATCTTTTGTAACCTGTTACCTAAAAACAAAACCATCCTTGACGTCACAGAAAAAAACATATGTAGACAGGTACTTCAGTCTTATACGGTCTCCTTTGTCGCGGATATTAGTATCTCATCTAATCGAATCAGATAGCTAAGTAGGTACCTACCTGATTGAACCCAGTACCAGTGGAAAAAAAAAAGTAATCTGGTGCGAGAACACTGTAGGTACCTGCTTATAAATATAACTTTATAAATGTAATGGCACAGATATAATCGTACCGTTATGGGTTGGGTATTGGACAGGAGGAAGACAGCTTTGAGATGTGGTAGCGGTGCTCGTATCACTGTCCGCATGAACTGCGAGTATCGGTGGTTGCAATGGTCAGTGATGTGAAATGGTTACGCGCGCGCTAGTCCGTCCGACCGACCGACCGACCGACGAACGACTTTACCATACAATAGTGGAATGATGGATGGTTCTTATTTCAACATCACTGTCCATCCGCACTCCGCACTCCTCACACTGCACTGCGCACTCACCATGTCGATTCAATTCAATTCAATTCAATTCGTACCATCATTATTAACTGAACTCCGTCATACAAGTATGATGGTTTCGTTTTACTCGAACATGTAATATATAGGTAGGTTTCACGCATGTACCTATTGTAACATTTTTTTTTTTGTTTTTGTAGGGAAAAATCATTGTCGAATACATCCGGTCCAGGGAGACCGGAGTTATGTGTGACTCGCCGCCCTCGAAAGGGCAGAATACCCACTGAAACCCCTTCGGTGTTCCTCTCTCGCCATTGTAGCCGAGCCACGGGAACAATATTCCTTCCGCGACCCGACTGGCGACCCCAATCCCTCTCTCTTGGACGGCAGAGCCTACCTTATTGTAACCTAACCTATCACGTCACTTTAAACGTCTGCACGATATTATCGCAGGTACCTACCTACCGTCAGTATCAGTATTCAAGACCACGGACGGTGACTGTTTACTTCGATAAACTCTCTTTTGGCAGACGCATAATACAGGCTCTTGTCGTCGCGGGTAAAATTAGGATGTAGGTACATAAAGTAGAGCAAGGATACGTACGCGGCCTTCGATAATATCGTAAAACACGAATCATTGTGTCCCATACTTTGCGCTTAGTCTTCCGCTAATGTTAATTAAGTATTTACCTACCTACTCGCAGTGCATCTGCATTCACTAGTGGCTCCGAGTACGAGTTTAGCCGACTGAAGGATAGCGCCGTCCGGCACGGCGCGGCACGGTGCGGCACGGCGCGGCACGGTGCGGCACGGCGCGGCACGGTGCGGCGCGGTGCGCGGGCGCAGGGCACCACCAACTCTGATAATGATTCATTGATCGCTCGGTAAATAAAACATAACAAGGATAGCTTCTCTTCTCATTGAATAGTAGTTTGTTTGTTATTTATGTCTATCTCGCTTTCTTAGATACCTATGTAGTAAGTTCTTAGATATGGCTTTGAACTAGTGTTTATCATACATACTTACATCATAAAGGTAGGTTAAAGGTTTTTTAACGTTTTTAAGGGATTTCAAGAATAAATCGGCTACGTAAGGGTCGGACTCTCTTTTTTGCATTATATATCCGTTACCGTAACTCATAATCGAACCGTTTGTTGTAATAATTGCAAAAACGGAATTACAATCGGATAAACCGTCTTGGGCAAAAAAACAATCTCACTTATTCTTTGACAAGCTCTTATTAGCAGCAGACCGACGGGACCTTCGGTAGCGGCGCCCGCCGAGGGCCGCGTACTTTGAACAGCGCTTCACCTGGTTTCTGGTCCCGGGAAGACTGTCAGCCAGCTCACCGGTGACTTGTTTCACGATTCCACACGCTGACATGACGCAGTGAGTGAGCGAGCGAGTGCGCTGCACTGACATGGCGCAGTGAGTGAGCGAGCGAGTGCGCTGCGCTGCGCTGACATGACGCAGTGAGTGAGCGAGCGAGCGAGTGCGCTGCGCTGACATGACGCAGTGAGTGAGCGAGCGAGTGCGCTGCGCTGACATGACGCAGTGAGTGAGCGAGCGAGTGCGCCGCGCCGCGCCTCGTAGCGCGAGCTCTCCCTACTAAAGACTTCAACGCGCGCTCTTACCTTCAATAAAACATCGCAGAGTAGATTCATCGTTTATTAACAGCCAATACAACAACGGCAAGAGATTCAGTTAATCACCACGTGTTCGATCCGACTGCGCGGCGTCACCCGGTACGCGAGTACCGCGGCGTCACCCGGTACGCGAGTACCGCGGCGTCACCCGGTACGCGAGTACCGCGGCGTCACCCGGTACGCGAGTACCGCGGCGTCACCCGGTACGCGAGTACCGCGGCGTCACCCGGTACGCGAGTACCGCGGCGTCACCCGGTACGCGAGTACCGCGGCGTCACCCGGTACGCGAGTACCGCGTCCGCACCGCACACGAACACAGCCGACCACATCCACTAGCACAAGTCTGCGAGCCGCGGCGTTCGCTCGCACGTCTCTCATACGATGCGACGATCGTAATCGTCGTCGGGAATACAAAAATAATACTGTAGAATAAATATAGAGTCGATTACGTCTAGGGTAAGGGAACAGTCTCTCGGGGCCAGGAAGGCCCGGTCACTCAGCACACCGTCTCCATGGGGAGGCGCGGCGCGTCGGCGGGCGCGGCTGCGGGCGCGGGGGTCGGGGGGGTCGCCTGCGTGGTGTGCGTGAGCGACTCCCCGCAGGACGGCAGATGCGTGTCGCCGGCGCCCCCCTCGCCGCCGTCCCCGCGCCCCCCTCGCCCGGCGCCCCCCGCGCCCGCGCCCGCGCCCCGCGTCCAGCACGCGGCGACGCCCCGCTTGAGCGCGGCCCAGGCGTGCGGCTGGCAGCCGACCACCAGGAAGATGAAGACGCCCTGCAGCGCGTTCAGCAGGTCCGTCGCGTACCACAGGTAGTCGGGGCCGCCCGCCGCCCACGAGACCACGTCGGCGCCCCACGTCACGCCCATCACCACCACCAGCTTGGCGCACACGCGCCCGAGCGCCGCCCTGCAAGCACGCAACGAACGACCAGCGTACAGTAGGTAGGCGCATCCCGCACTCCGCTCGCAAAATAGGTAGGGACGCTCACCGTTCGGAGGTAGACTTGACCTCGTCGCGGCGCCAGAGGCCGCAGGTGAGCTGCCGCGTGGTGCTCACGAAGAGCGCCAGGTTGACGAGCAGCAGCACGCCCACGGGCCCGAAGAAGTAGACGAGGACCTCCATGTCCCCGTAGAACCAGCAGCGCTGCACGGCGAAGCGCGGACGCAGCAGAGGGTCCGGCAGCCCCGGGGGCGGGGGCGGCAGGGCGTCCAGCACGGCGCCCGCCCCCGCGATCAGCAGCGGCCCCCCCCACGCGTACACCATGTACACGCGCAGCCGCCACGCCTCCTGCCCGCGCTCCAGGCTCGTCGGACGGAAGTCTCTGCGCAACCACCGATCTCAACCTTACTATATTTTATTTTCAGACAAATAGATACGTTTATCTCGGAGACGAGATCGATGCTTACGATAGCTCAAAGTCTTGAGGTCTCTCAACTGAGCGATAACATTCTTGTTATCGCTGGTTCCCCATAAATGTTGATAAGGTTCAACCCTCCTCTGAGTGTGCCTGGGGCCTCAACGAACTATAGGAAAAAATCGTACATGTTGCGAGCGAGTAGGACTGTTGATGATTTCAGTAAGTTGTTGGACATTAACCTGTTTCATACGAGTATCAAAATACGAGTGTATAACTGTCAAAAATGTCATCGTTTGCGAGAGGCCCAGCTCCGGCGACGACGTACAGTTTAACGGACGACGACGCATTCGAAGTGTCCGACTGATGTGTAAGGTTTCGAAGATTATGGAGTTTTAAAACTAAAATTTCTATCCCTCTTTTGGTCTCATTATGAAGTGAATTTTCAAAATTATTTTCTCAGTACCTTCTTTCTTTCCACTTTTAGTTATTTACATTTACAACTATCGATTGATATACCTCTAGTATTAGATCGAATTACTGGACAGCTAGGCACCTGATACCATATTTTGCAGTTGTATGTACCTACTGAGCACTGTACCTATGCATCTACTGGGGTACTGGTAAAGAAACGGAGACATGCGCCGGCGACACTGGTCTCCGTCTGTCGCCTGTGTCCGTCGCCGCCTTCGGAATAATTAGTTAGTCTGATTGCAAACAGCAATCAGACTAACTAACTAATAACAAAAGCAGAAGTGGGACAAAAATCATAATTTCGTGACACATTACTTCGGTAAAGGGTGAGCCTTTACCAAAATAAGGTACTTTCCACGGTTAAGGTACAACTGATTCTGGAAGTATAATTTATTATTAAGGGATACAATCATATTAAATATGTGAAATTATAAGTCAAGCCACACATTTCTTTATTGGCCACGTGATCAAACTTCTCATTTTTCAACTAAGCAACGGTAAAATTAGATATTTTTTACAACGCCAACTAAATATTCTATAGAAAGCGTCAAGTAAAGATCGATTGTCTCCGTCTTGGATAGGTAAGATTATAAGGTTTTTTTTATTACCACTCAGAAAAGGAAGATTGCATCAGAACTTTACCCAACAAACTTGGATTCAAAATAAATAAAACCGACCCATATATGACTAACCAGTCATATATTAATATTTTAGAAGTTTACTACTTGAAGGATGTTACAAATTTAGATGCTAAAAAATAACCACCATACTGAGTTGTATTTAGAGTGACTTACACAGAAGATAACTAGTGGCTAAGATGTATCATTCAGACGCTCCTTAATTGTGGCTGACTTAGGAATTTAGAAGGCAATGTAGATTTTTAGAGACGAATAATGCTATTAAAAAGAGGTCTGTTTAATTAGCACCCATTAAATAGTGTGAGCACATGTGGTATGTGATCTCATTATCGTAGAAGTTTATCTTTTCATTTCGGTTTCCGCACGTAATCACCGAACAAGCCGGCATCTTGATAAGTTTTCATAATGTTGATGACTGAGACATATCAGCTGTACGAACGAATCGAGCACGTCCGCGGAGACGGACACGGTCCACGTCTTCTCCTCATTAATCACGAAAAGACCAGAGTTCCGATGTAAGTGCCTACGTACTAAATATCGGTTCCATTCAATTCTTTGATAGGTTGGCTTTTGTTGAGAAGAAAGGTCAGTGGTGTTAACGGCTTGTGAACAATTATTGAATCCAAACAAATGACTACCGGTTTCATAAAACATAGGTCATGAATAACATAACAATGTCAGTGGGCTAACTAAAATTGGTTAGAGTAGACGGCGTCAGAGTGAAATACGATGTTATTTCAATAGGAGTGGTAGAGAGCACTCGTAATTATAAATGTTTCTAGCCTTTGGTCAGGGCTTCGTCCGCGACAGTACCTAGCTTATTTCTTATTCTAGGTCTTGAAATATAGAAACCTACCTGTTTCGAATAGGTTCAGCCGAGATTATGAGCAACAAAGATACGAACATCATCATAATATCAAATAAGAATCCAACAGTCCTACGCTCTGCAAACATATCAACAGTTATCAATGCCTATCATGGTTATGCTGCATCAATCCTGAGGTATGGTATTATATTCTGGGGCAGTTCAACTGGAAAGGAAGCTGTTTTTAAAGCACAAAAGACGTGTGAGGCCAATTATGTAAGTTAAGACAAACTGACAGCTGTAAGCAATTCTTTGTTGACTTAAATATCTCAAAATTAAAACTTTCAAAAGATAAAGCCAAGGCTTTTAAATTTGCTGTCCAAAAAAGAATACTGCACTGTTTAACCACAGTGTCTTCTGTATGGCACCACGGATATACAATCATTCACCCAAATGTATTTTAGAAATTGGCCAAATTCATCAAATTAAAACTTAATAAATTACTCATACAGAAGGCTTACTATCATGTTAATGAATATCTTATTGACAAATTCTGATGACTTAAATTATGATGACTTTTTTTATAATGTAATATTCTATGGTTATTGTACATTTAATTTTATTCGTTTGCATGACATGTTAAATAGTTTTCATATTATTGTATAATATCTGAAATGATCTGACATTTATTAATTTTGCATGCTTGTGAGCTGGCCGTGGCTGTAACTACTTTATTTTTTATCACACACTGTAACCCATGTTTCGCAAATAAATGAATCTGAATATTTGGCGATTAAATGTTGAATACCCATCAATTCAGAATTAATTCCCTTTACATACACTTATTTGATGAAGAGTTGAATCGCCCGCGTCCGATCGACTCGGCAGCGCCAGCGGTGCGATCAGATTTACAAAAACTTAGGGGGCGATATTATTATGACGGGTCGATCACCCTGTCTGCTGCCTGCCTGACAGCAAGGAACACTTGCTTCAGGTCATATACGCGGATCGCAAGGAGTCGTGAATGACTCGTTATAAGGTCACTTCACTCACCTAAAGGTCCACCATATATTGAAGCACATCGTGTTGAGCCAAAAGAACGCAGACAGAAACAGGAAATGCATGCACACCGCTGCACCGCACCGCACATGGAACAAACCAACGAACTGCGCGTCAAACGAGACATCACCGACTATGACTAGCTCACTGTTACACCGGAGCAGAGCGGAGCCCGAGCGAGCGCGAGTCTCACCCAGAGCGCGGCACAGCGTCGGCGGCACCCGATCCCCGCCCAGCTGCGTGCCCGCCAGCAGCGCGTCGCCCAGCATCAGCGCAGCCACGTAGTGCGTCTGACAGCGCCAGTGCAGCGCGTGATGCGCCGCCGGCAGGGCGAATCCCGCCGCCAACGTCGCAGCCAGGAACACCGCGCCCGCTGCCAGACCCGCGCCGTACAGCGCGTGCCGCGTCGACGACCCCGGCGCCGTCGCCCGCGCCTCCGCCTCGCACGCCAGCACCCTCGCGCCGCCCGACTCGCCGAGCACCGCCTCCGCGCACCACGCGCCGCGCTCCAGCCGCTCCGCGCCCAGCGTCAGCGCTCCTCCCTCCAGCAGCCGCGCCGCGTCCAGCGTGCCCGCCACCGCGTACCGCGACCCTCCCGCGCATCCTCCCGGCCATCCGAACCCCACCGCGCCCTCCGCGTCCAGCGCGCGCAGCTCCTCCAGCGCCGCGCGTCCCGCCTCGCGCGCCTCCGCGCAGCGCGCGCCCGCTCCGTCCAGCGCGCGCTCCGCGTCGCAGCACTTGGCGAGCGCCGCGCCCGCGCCCGCGCCCGCATCCGCGCACACCAGCGCCGCGGCCGCGTCCGCGCAGTAGCTGTCGGGCGGCAGCGCTCGCGCGGCGCCGCGCTCCAGCAGCGAGGCGTTGTTCGCGAGCAGCGCGTACGGCGCCGCATGCTCGAGCAGCACGCGCAGCGCGGCGCAGGCGGGCAGCGCGGCGTGCGCCACGCGCCAGTGCGCCGGCAGCGCGCCGCGCCGCAGGAAGGCGCCGCGCGCGGGCGCGTACACGCGCGGCGCGAAGCTCGCGTCGCCGGCGTCCGGGCGGCACGCGGCGGCCGCCTCGCGCGCGCTCAGCCCGCTCGCCCGCAGCAGCGCCTCCGCGTCGAGCGCGAACCCGGCGGCGCAGCAGCGCGGCACCGCCAGCGCGGGCGGCCGAGCCGCGCCGCAGACCCCGACCAGCAGCCAGACGGCGAGCATCTCACGGAAGACTACCCCGGATCCCCATCCCCATCCCCGCTCCGCTCGCCGGACCCGAATCTCGAAGCGACGATGCGGAGGATCGGAAGGCGAAGCGGAGAGTCCGCCCCGATCGGAAAGAATAGTTTGTTCTCGTAAAAGTTTACCGACTCGCACGCGGTGCGAAGTCGTCGGCGCGAGATACGCGAGCTCCGGCCTCGAGCGTTCGTGCGAGACTGGCGGGTGGAGCGGCGGCGGCGGCCGAGGAGTCGAGGCCCCCCCGCGCCCGCGCCCGCGCCCGCGCTTCGCCGAGCTCGGCCCCGAGGCTCGGATGCGTGCGGTGCGTGCACCGTGATGCGACCGACGAGCCCCGAGTCGCTGCACTGCGCTGCATCGCGCGTCTATCACCCGCCACAACACCGCACATCGCTCACGGAATTGTCGGTCAGGTCAACGAACGACCTAGAAACACGCTAGAAAGGACGAACTTAATTATTGTCGTCTTCTCTATGGATAGCCTAGCAGTGGATCCGGCTGCCACAAGACCGCCAGGAATGACGTAGGTACCTAAATAGAAAAGAGGCAATCACCACCCACTCAGCAGTGGGTGTTACCGGCTAATAAGATACATTTTACCTAGTACTTACATACTTGAGATTCCTACCTATTATTTTTTGTATAATTAAAGAAATAAATAAATGACTAACTTCTTTACCTACTTTGTTTTTTTCTTCGACTCTACCTTACGTATATTGAGTTTCAGTTGGATTTTCAGAAAGAAGCACAATATTGTCTGCAAATCTCAGACTGTGTGTTTGATAGTTTTGATTCCCATTCCCGTCCACTCTAGTGATCTGAATATAGGTAGGTACATATTTTCTAGGATGGCACTAAAAATATTCGGCGAGAGCGGTTCGTTTTGTGTTACACCTCGTCGTCCATACGAAAAGATGGGCCTGCGGTCTCAAGTTTTACCTTTGTTTGCAGTGCTTTTATTGTATATTATTATCTCTAAGATCAAATTGATGTAATCATACTTTTAGCCTTGTACTCGGGTGATTGGCAAACAAATGCTAATCGAGTCGAATTCTTTAGAATACCTAAACGATAAAGCAAATATGTATAGAGTTTGGCCATACTTATTTGCATTCAGTGGCGTAGGTAGCTACCAAGGGGCTAGGCGGTGCCCTGCACCGGGCCCCAAGCTCAGGGGGCCTCGGCCAGCATACCTCTTACTCTAGCTGTCCTAAAAAATATATCTTTATTTGATAATGAGTGCAGTCTGTCAAATAGGTATTTGATTTTCTAACACCAACATTTTACTTCTATTAAACGAAGCGACGTTAGTAAAAAAAAAAAACAATTCCAATTAAAATATTCCGATATAGTTCCGCTTTACAGCAATAGAAAGCAAGGCCGCATCGAGCCTAGATTTTTCCGATGTCATTAGTTTTACGAAAACTAAGACTAGGAAGTGATAAAAAACTGAATATTTTTTTGATATCACTAATGTAACTGTAAGTAACTGTAGGTTATGTAATGCGACCTTAATATGAAAAAATAATTTAATATTTTTAAATATAATATTTATAAATATAATAAATAATAAATATAATATTTTCTTCTTCGTTTTAACGTCTCATTGAAATCTTATCCGTTTTTAGGGTTCCGTACCTCAAAAGAAAAAAACGGAACCACAGGATCACTTCGTTGTCCCGTCTTTCTGTCTGTCAAGACCTTTTTCTCAAGAACGCGTGGAGGTATAAAGTTGAAATTAATATCAAATATGTAAGTCAACAATACTTTGCAGCTCAAAAAAACAAGTTTCTAAGCCATGCAATAAAAAAATAAGCCATTTGTGCAACATGTTTTGACACTCGCAAATAAATCAAAATCCCCGGTACTTCCCGTTCACCTAGAATCATGAAATTTGACAAGAAGCAAGTATCACAGCGCAAGTTAAGGAAAAAGACCGAAAATCGTTAATTTCTAGTTTAATCACAAACACAATACGATTTTGAGATATATTTGCAGTTATAGAATTGACCGTGATGTATATCAATATATGGGAGAAAAAAATTTCAACTACAAAGTTTGTTCGATCCCACTTATCTTGTCGTTGGAGCAATGTTGGGTGCGCTCATAGTTTATGAACTTGAGTAATGTTAATTATTTTGGTAAAAGTCAGTGCGCGAATCAGACTGTGTCATGTATTTTTTTAATTATATAATTATGTGGGTAACCACATAATTATATAATTTTACTATTTAGTTAGGGCCCCAATTTTTTTGCTCCAGGGCCTATGGCCACCAAGCTACGCCACTGTTTGCATTGACCTGTTTCAAGCTATGAATATGGTCCACAGTTGAGTATTATGTAGGTAGGAACCTACTAATTTTTATACAACACGAGTAGATATTAGGTTTATTTGCATTAATAATATTGAATGAAAATACTTTAAGATAACAAAATAAACATAAACTTAATATAATGAAGAGTACAATGGGCGGTCTTATCGCTTAAAAGCGGGTAGGTAATTGTAAGAATGGTTGGCGGTGCACGTAATAATTAGTACAAGATTGATCTTATTACAAAAACAATGCAGCACAACTGTCAAATCTTCGAAAATCTAAAAGTGAGGGGCTAACTTTTGCTACTTAAACTGTAATGCCGCTCTTTTGGTCCTTTTTTTTTATTTTCGTGTATTACCTGTAGAACAGTCTAAAACTTAACAAGAACAATGCAGCACAACACCAGAACAACTCAGAACAATGAAAAAAAACACCAATAATCATAAGTAGAAATCTATGTAGCGGATGGAAACCAGTCATTTTCATCTAGGTTCCCTGTTTTTAGGTTTTTGACGTAAATTCTCACTTAAAACGTATTAAATTTTGGAACAATGTTAATGTAGAATAAACCTCTAGGTTTATTCTACATTGTTCTAACAATGCAGCACAACTGTCAAAACTTGGAAAACTCAAAAGTGCTGGGCCAGGTTCCATAACCGTTATTTTTTTTTAGTTGTAATTTTTACTTTAAATAAAAATATTTTGGACATATATACCTAGAATAATTCAGCACAAATATCGAATTCAGAAAATGCAAAAGTGCGGGCCTATCTTCTCGCACTCAAAAATAACATAATAAAGTACCTATGCATTACAGTGAAATCTGTAAGCGGGCGAGGTCGGACAGCAATATTTTCGTTTTTCGTAGGTACTTACCTATGAGTTTTCTTTTCTAGGCAGGCTAACGTCTTTACTCATAACATAACTATTAAGTTACGTCTTTTCAGGTGTTAGAACCATAACTACCGCCCCGATTGGCTGATTCATTTCCTGAACCATGAAATGTTTCAATTTCAACCACTTCGCGTTCATGTATGTATTGTGATGAGCGCGGCCAGCTAATTACAGTGCGCTGTACGCTAACGCCATCTTTATGCGGGTAGAGGTATAACCTGTTATTGGAACATGAAACCGCCATCTAGTAGCGAGTAGAAATACTAACTGCGCCAGTAAGAGATAGCAACGTGTTAGAAAGAGATAGTACGCTGTCAAGAAAAGGTGGGTAAAAAATAAAATAGTCGCTTGTTTGGGAAAATACTAGAAGGAACGAGACCTTTGAATGAGACCGCGGCAGCGCCCCGTTCTAGTAGGTATGTAGTAAGATTAGAAAGTGAGCGCGATTGTATATACCCGGCATAAACAAAATAGGTAATTAGGTATTTAATTCAAAATACCTAAGTTCTATATCTACTAACTTAGATACGTAATTTAAGCAGGAAGGTGACAATCGGATACCAGGTTCTAGGTAGTTTAATCTGTAGCATCGCCATCTGTCGAGGAATGCTTAAACTTAATTACTAGCCACCAAGCTCACTGCTTGATGGCAAGAGGCGAGGTGGACTGAATCCACCTTTTGCGTAAGATTACCTACTATTTCTTATTAGACAGATAGGTAGGTACCTACCACAGGACTTTTCATACGCCTATGCACTGACTTGACGAGTGCTTCTAAGAATTATAATATCTGTGTCAAAGGTAAACTTTGTTGATTCCCCTGTTTTAATTGATGCTTGCTTGTCAAAGAAGAGAGCTGTAAGTCTGGTAGATACCTACTTGAATTTTAAACAATGTGAAACTTTTAGGGGTAGTACCTAGTTCCCGAACCCCTTCGTATTTTGTGAAACTCTCTGTGGACAGGCAAAATAAAAATATATTGCTCTAACTGGCCACTTTAAACTGAAATAACCGTGGATTGATTGATATGTAATTCTAAATCCAAATAAATTAATGTTTAGGAATGATAATTACCTATTATATTTAAAAAAAACAGTAAGGTACCTAGTGTTTGGATATGCATAAGTTCTTGCCCAATATGTTTAGGATCCGAACGCACTTGTTTGAACTTTCAAAATCTACATAGCCAATGTCGTTGTAAAACGTATGCATTTTTTCTCTGTGGTCACTTGATAGCAGGGAGTACTACGTAGACAGAACTATCTCTAACAAAAAAAAATGACCGTAGGAATTTTCACCATTATCGATTGACATCTTACTTTTTTACAAACCACAGATAATGTGTACATTTTATACGATTGGATATAAGTCTTTTGAGCCAGACATTGGCTCACTGCAGTTCCAGGTACTTCTTGTTTTATTTACTAAATCTAAAACAATGTACCAGAGTGGTAACAGCCTATTCTATTAAATAAAACCCTCAATCATTTGTTATGAAATTATATTATTTCTTTATTTTGTTTTTAAATTTATTGTATGCCTTTGTTTGCATGGCAGGCAAACTTTTGCTTCCCGATCTAGAGACATCTGTCCCTTTCAGTATTTTATTTATCTATGTTACACCAATTTGTTAAGTTTTTCAACTTATTAACAACTCTCTTTTTTCTAGGTGTACCTGTAATAGAAATAAAAAAATAATTTGGAAAAATAAATATTTAACTCACTTACTTGCAAAGAAGGAAGGAAAGGTGTTTCATCGATATCTAAAATTATTTAGTAAATTAACAAAAGATACTTAGTTCATCCATTTGAAATAAATGAATAAACCGGCCTGGTAATGCCCATTCTTTTGCATTGTGCATTAGAAATGGCTAAACTCAAAAAAACACTTGAACCAATTTAGATGAATTTTAGAACAGGAATAATTTGTAACCTAGATTATTAACCTAAGTCAGGCTACTTTTTATGTAGTTACTAGGCGGGTGATGCCGTTGAAAAAGATAATGATAAAACAACATATCAATCAATAAATAATAATGTGCGTACTCACCGGTAGGAGTATGAACAGAAGCAGTTTTTGCTGTCAAAATGGATAACTGCATCGTTCTACAACAGATTATTAACCACGATTTTTTTTCATTGAACAGTATCGGCCATGCTTGTTAGGAAAAAAGAAAGCTATTGTACTACAGTAATGCCGGTGTTTTTATTTGCATTGAAAATCGATAGAAATCGCTCTGTTGGTTAAACAGAGCGAACACCTAGTGTTTTTTTTACCTCCAATTTCATATTATTATTTTTTACTCAATGAAGATTCAAAAACAAAACGGTCTGTATTTTACAATACGTACAACGCGGAAATTTTATAGGTAAAGAACTGATATTCTCGTTTTTGAGGTATAATAAACTATGGCGTGCTGATAACGAAATAAATGTGGTTCACATTTTTAAATTAATCACATTATTGTTGGTTATGTTGTTTGTACCTATGTTAGTTTATCACCATCATTTCCTAAATGGTAAAGTGGTATAATGCAAATCATTTTATCAACGATGGTTCTTAGATTACAGCCACAATTTACTAGGTAGGGGGCGCTGCAATCGATGATGAAAATACACGAGATTTTTCACATTTTATAATACTTAATTAATAACATTAACTTTTTGGAAAAAATAAAAACCGACTTCAAATAACGAGGAGTAGGTAAATTTAAAGTCCAATATGAAATTCCATCCCTTATTTTTCTAACACTTACGGGTGAGATTTTTATATAAAGTTTATAGAACCACCCTTGAAGTATACTCTACCAGAAAAAAAAACATTAAAATCGATTCACAATGGGCGAAGACAAACATACAAAAAATCAGACGGATAGAGAAATTCCTCCTCGGTCAGTTGAAGTTAGTTAAACATTAACATGGAGTACCTACAGATTATGTAATGTACCTACTCGATTTGAGTCCTGTTCATAAGAAAAAAATGCCCATAAGAGAAGGTCAAGATACACTACGTCAAGATATCGCGAAAAGGAGAGTGTCAATAAAACAGCAAGGAACAGTCGGAGGAGTGATGTTGTATTGGCGGTGGAGGGTGGATACTAGACTAAGGCGGGAGGGGCGCGGGCGCGGGCGCAGAGGCGGACGCAGGCTTGAGGTCGTAGCGCGGCGGGTTGGCCCACGGGTCGTAGCCCAGCACGGACAGCATGGGCGCCAGCTCCGCCATGTCGGCGCGGACGTCGCCCGGCAGCGCGCCCACCCACTTGTCGAGCGCGTCTCGGTTCACGGGCCTCACCACCTGGTCCGAGGAGCGCTCCACGCTGGAAAGCAACACAGCGGTGGTTGTAGAACGTCGCCCGGCAGGCGAGCGGCCAGCGCGGTGTTCGTCGTATACTCACTTGGAGAGCATGACGCCGTGCGGCTGGTTGATGTAGCGCTCGTGATGAAGCACGGCGTCGCTCCACGGCAGGTCGAGGAAGGCGAGCGCCTGACGCAGCGTCTCCTCGGGACGCAGCACGAGCGCCTCGTACCGCACGAGCAGGCAGCGTCGCGGGCCGAGCGCGCGGCATTGCTGATACATCGTCTCCACGGCGCGGTTCCACTTGCCGAGGCACTGCCGGTAGCTGGAGAGGTCGAATCCGGTGATGGTCACCTTGCGGCTGATGATGGAATGTACGGTGGCTCGTCCGTCTCGTACCATGAACACGAACTTGGCGTTCGGGAACAGCTCCAGCACGTACGTGCCCATCTTCAGCACGAGCGGGTCCTTGTTGCAGAGCCGCGGCGCCGCCTCGCCGTGCCGCACTATCACCTGCATAGTGCGTCATAACACATGTCACTCACTCGCCTACAGCTACTCTATTCCGAATGCAGAGCGACCGAAGGTATTCAAACTAGAAAACGACATTATCACTCCATAGATTTGTTATCGCTTCTTTGTCATTTACGCTTTTACCGCGTTTCGTAGGACGGAGTGGGCTGAGCGACGCGGTCAGTCTGATAGCAAACCTGAAAAGCTGATGTTATATGAGAATCAGCGCTGCCTCGCCTTGGCGGAGCAGCAATAAGCTGAGATAGGACCTTTTCGACTCTTACCTAGCATTGCTGCATAGACTGCCCTCGTTAGCACTGGTACACTGGTACAACCCATGTATTATACTCTTATAATTTACTGTTTTTTTTTTAGTGTTTGTATTTCTTTTCATTTGTACATGTCTGTGCTGTATTGTATGTGTTGAATAAAAAACTATCTATCTATCTAAACCTGTATTATATATATTTTTTTGTTAACATTATTATAAATGTTGTTTTTATTACATAAACATCTCAAAAACTGAGACGCGTAATCTCAGGTCACAGGCATATCTTTCTAAAACTACTAAAACCTCAGGTTCGTTCATCCCAACGAAACTAAAGAAGCTGCTGCTGGTGTTTCAAAGATGGTTCTTAACCATCTTTGAAACACTAGCTTTTATACGATGAGATGATTTTATAAATGAGTAAATAAGAACTGATCCTAAATGTATTGAGTATTTTAGAGCGAAAAAAATGTTGGTCCCTATGGTACTACGCTCTAATGTCATCGATTTTCGCTCTGCGTTCGGAACAGACTATAGGATGAGTGGGACGAGGGACGCGCGGCGCACCTCGAGGCAGAAGGCCGCGATCGCATTGTCGAGCACCGCCTTCGAGACGCCGGCCTGGTCGAGGCGCACGCTCTCCTTCTGGCTGCGCGCCCAGTGCTGCCGCATCTGCAGGATGCGCGGCACCACGCGCGTCTCCTGTCCGCATCGCACGTCGGGATGCGCGTCCAGCATCGCGCGCATCAGCGTGGTGCCGGAGCGAGGCACCCCGCCTATGAAGATGAGCGGCAGCTCGCGTCCCGCCACCGCCTCTCCGGCCTCGCGCCTCGCCCCCGCTCCCCCCGCGTCTGCCGCCCCCCGCGCCGCTCCCCCCGCCCGCGACAGCGCCCACAGCAGCAGCAGCGCGGCGCCGCTCAGCGCGCCCGCCGCACGCCAGCGCGCGCCCCGCCACATGCCCGCTCTGAAACGTAAACGCAATCCTCTATCGTGTGTCTCTATCCTATCAACGCCCGCCCCGCCGCCTCGTGGCGCCCATGGATGATTATCATGGAGCTGAATATGGTCTAGGCCCCTCTGATCGGTAACGTTACCTGACGCTTTTATGTTGATTGGCTTTTTAGGAATAGTGGCCCTTCTACGACCTCTCGCCCCGCTCACCAAAGGGGTTCGGTTAATGTGGGTGGTTTCGAATGGGGCAGTGCTGTGTTTCTAATTTTTATTTTTTTTCATTCTTCGATTTTATTTCAATTAAATAGGTATAGTTAGCGAGATACATTGGATTATCTCGCTAACTATACCAGATACTGAGATACAGATTGATTGAAATTACTTTGGGTATCCTGTTATATAGTACCTACTCACTTTGTTAAGATATACAACACCAATATCAATATTACACTACTTATGATGCAGAGTCTGAGGTAAGTCTCTGTGACCCTACAACACAGACTCTTTGAAACCTAGTGTAGAGAACAGCGCTCCTTTTTAAGTACATGATATCATTAAGAATAATGTATAAGTATGTACTTGTATTACTGGAATTGTACCAAACTGTATTCTTGAACAAACAAACTTCTTATATGAACTTTTCAAGAAATTGGGAGCTTGTGTGCACATGCCACTGGGCTAGCAGGATCCCTTGTAATTCACAATATGCAAACTTACGATTTAATTGGTTTAATTGTCAATGAATCCTGGAACAAGGTTAATGAAATTTTATTAAGCACCAAATATGTTCATTATGAGAATTGAAAACTATTTTGGTGTTTGGACTGAAGTATTTTTAGCCAAGTCGTTTTATTGTCTCAGTATTCCACTGCGCTGGCATCAACCATGACCAAGCAGCATTCAAATGTGAAAATGAATACAATATACATCAGTTAAAACAAATTTTTACTTTTAACTGTTATCAAGCAGATCTGTTGATGGAAATGGAAATGGAAGATGCATAATAGATAATATATAACAAAACTAGCTTCTGCCCAAAGCTTCTCCCGTGTGCTAACCCGTTAAATAGTAGGCTATGTGTTATTCTGATGTATAAGCTATATTACTGTAGTTTCATTAAAATCCATTCAGTAGTTTTTGCATGTAAGTAACAAACATCATTCCTCACAAACTTTTGCATTTTTAATAGTAGTAGGATAGAAACAAATCAGAACAAATGAGACCCTTTCATTTGTTCTGATTACTATTAAAGATATACTCTGTTCACAAATACTTTAGTATCTAATAATACTGTGTGTCTGTTTAATAGCTACATAAATACTGTGTAGTTACTTGGTATAAAACTATCAATAAAATTGATGTGATCAGTGTATTCTAAATTGTTATCTTCAGGATAATGATAGAGATGGTAAGTTACTCTGATGCCTCTGTAACTACTTAACATAAGTACCAGGCGTAACGTAGTAGCTAATATTCCTACCGGTAAATACTTAAGGAATACCTAGGTTGTACTTACATGGTGTGAATGAGAAACTCGAACAGAATCAGAAATCAATTTTTATGAAAATAAACCGTGGATGGATAACTTACCTACATTAAACGAAGTTTATGTATAATTCCGAATAAATTACATGCCAACGCATCTATTTACACGTACTAAATCAAATTGTTTGGGTATAGTATTTGTATGTAGGTAGAGCTATCGAAGAAGACGGCGGACAGAGATTGCTGCGCGGCACGACGACAGGGCGGCGCGGCGCGACGCAGCAGGCAATCAATCAATTTAATTACTTTAACAGAATTTACTCTACGTATAACTTTTCTAGTAACAATTTACGTAAACAAATTTCAGAAACTGTAAGAAAATCTAGAAACGATTTACAAATCACAAAATAAATGACAGTACAGGTGATTAATATTGTGACATTTGACATTGACATTTACATCTCATTCACATTTGATATTCTGAATGATGGATGACACATTATTGTATAATGGTCTCCCACTCTCAAGAACACATTTTTAACTTTCGAATTGAGTCTGATCTCTGGGAGACCGTATTGTACGTCAATGGAAAGCACAACCATGAAATGCACACCCCTGGAAAGTACAGCCAGTATTACAAACCATTTGGTTTGAATTATCTGGGTGTGTTTTCCATGGTCGTACAATACGCTCCGTACAAACTAAACATATGACGGTAATGCACACCCCATGAATATACGCCCCGGATTACTTGCTTTCCAGGGTTGCACAAAACTGGCCGTACAAGGTCAACACGTGTAGGGAATGCACGCTCAAATGTACGCCCAGTATAAACCAAGTATTTGAAACCAATGGTTTGTAATACAGGCTGTACTTTCCATGGTTGTGCATTCCATGGACGTACAATATAGGAATTCAGATCTCCAGCAGAGCAGTACCACTAGCCATGGGTAGCTCGCGAACGAATGAAGTAAATGAAGTACTTCATACGTAAGATTGTCTTGTCATTTAGTTCACTACTCATTCTAATGTGTCTCTAGTTCATTTAGTTCACGTGTCTTTTTACTTCAATGCTTCGTTTAGCATCACGCTCGACGAAGATAGAAAAAACGGTGTTATGGCGTGTACACAAAGACTATTTTATGTTGCACATTTTTTTCAACAATAGAAGCGAGAGTAAAGAGTGATAGCTGATATGGTATCTTTTTCTAAGAACTTGCAATTAAACAAACCCTTACATCGTTGAAATAAAGTTCTTTGAGTAGGTTGTTTACGTTTCTTTGGTTTTTTGATTATTAATATTTTGTTTGAGTAAGAAAGTACCTATTGTGCATTGTTTGAACTTAGTAAGTTATTTGCGATTATTAGTGCGTCGTGTTGCGCATGTTACGGGTCAGTTTTATATGCAAATAAAAAATAATTTAAGTCGTTTTATTAATAACTTTGAAATATTTATCAGTTTAACTAACTAAGGTAAATTGTGCATATATAAATTTTTAAATACGTATTTATTATTATTATAAAAAACATTAAATTTACCTACCTATAGTAATAATGTTTGTATATACAAACATAATATAATATTTTATTTATATATATATATATTATAGTAAAAATGTTTGCCCCTGGTTGACAGTCCTAAGCCTGTAAAGTACCTATGAAGGAAAATCGAGATATAAAAATAACAATATTTCATAGTTCATACTAACTATGAAATATTGCAAGAAAGCAACTCATTTCTTCATTTCGTTCATCCATTCATAATTCTCTAAGAACTAAACGGTATACCTGAAGTAAATGAACTACTGAACTAAATGAACTACTGAACTAAATCAATGAAGTAGTTCACTTAGCTAAAAGATATACTTCATTCTTTTCTTTTCACTGACACATTTCGCGCATGGCTAAGTACCACTGGTATGATTGATATGTATCCCTCTTTAATAATTTTATTGCCAGTCGAAATAAAATATTGCGATGGTAAAAACATATTGAAAATAATTCAAAAGTTTTCATGAGTATTTGGCGGTATCATTCAAGTACCTACCTACGAATCGATTGAAGAAGAAACACCGACTTATTTATCTACGCACGTGTGTGTACCAAAATTTGGCCCTTTATTTTTTTTTATTAATTTCGCCAACTTATTTCTGCTAGCTGGGACCTGAGCGAATATTTCAACAATTTATATTTCGATTGGATAATACTATATTTTTGGTTACTGTATTTTTGGTTTTTGGCTCGCTTTTTTCGCTGGTATGTATAATTTAAGATATCTGTAAAGTTTTATTTGTATATTAATAAAAAAATTGTATTTGAATATTTCTCATTTGTGTAGTCTTCACGTTCACAAACGCTTTTTTATGGCTCGCTTGCTACAGAAAACTGAATTTCCACTAGAGTGTAGATACAAAATTGGGTGAAACTAGACCCAATTTTAACAAGGAAAAAAAAACATATTATGTATACATATTGTTAAATTAATTGGTTAAAATAAAAACTCTAATTATGTTAAATAAAAGGGCAGTGACAATAAAATTGCATTTGTAAAAATAACTAAAAATTGTGTGTGGTGTACATACCCAAGGCATTGGTTTAACCACTTACAACATTTTTTGTTTTTTGAAGGCTTTTTGTTAAGAATAACTTTGGGAGACAGACTGTACTTCTAGCAAAGTAGATTAGATTATTCTAGTGAAAATCATCCGCTGTTCTCGAAAACCGTCCATTTTTAGCCCGGTTCCTCTTTGCCTGTCCGAAATTGCTTCCCAGAGCTGGCTACACTGAATGGCTGACACAAAGGTGCAAAAGTGCAAAATAATGTTATACGGCCCTTGTTCTGTAAATTACTTTGCTAATTTTCAATTATTTGAGTAGTGATGTGTTAGATTTGGGATGATAAATTTTGATTAAGTTTTTAGAGGTGGTACAATGTCGCCATTGCATCGGGCTGCTGTGGCTCCGGGATCAAATTCAATATGGCGGCCAATATTATATCGACCATTGTTTACAGCGGCATAAATCCACAATATAGTGATAGTACTAAACACACACTAAATAGTAAGAATAAGATAAAAGCAGTGAACAAATGCATAAAACAGTTACTTTTGTAGTTTATATTTCAATTTCATTTTCAAGTACTTGGTTAATACAAACATTTTTAGTGCAGAACCGTTGAAGTGAATGTGTTTTTTTAAAGAAATGTGAGAACTAGGTATAGTTACGTGCTAGTAGTAATATAAATTAGTGAAGTGTTTCGCAATGTCACATCATGAACAACCGCGATGATTCCACCGCGCCACCCTCATCAACTGCTCTGCATCCCATGGTAAGTCTTTGCAATAGTTCTTACCAGTTTTAAGTAGATGCCTACCGACGGCTCCAATTAATTTATTATAAGTAATTGAGATAATTAATGGTGCTGATCTGCAAGCTACTTATGGGGTCCACAGATGGGCAGGTAGAAGGCAGAAAAATAGTTTTCTGGAATGGCTTTTGATTTTGCATCAAGGAGCCGTGAACGGCTCCTTGGATTTTCCAACAGCAGCGCTGAAAGCAAGCGGGACCCACTACACAATAATTTCATTAAAATGGAAATCATTTTAACAGGTGCATCAACAAGAGCTCTTGAATGAATGATGATGAAAATAATACTAAGTACTATTTGTACTAAAGTAACTCCATTAATGATCAGAACAACTTCAATATATATAATCAATATCACTCAACACCACTTAATACTTCAACTCTGATGTGTTACATAGAAATGCAACATAGGCTTTTCTATCGGCCTGGGCTCAGTCATACAGGGTATGCTTCAGCTAGAGCACTGTTTCTCAAAGTGCGTGATAATGCCCCCTTGTGGGCGCTGGATGCTTTCAGGGGGGTGGTAGAAGACTCTAGAAGATATTGGGGGCACTAAGGTGGTCTAGAAGGGAAAGCATAGATTGTTATGTTCAAAAACTTTGGGGCTCTAGGTTGTAATTATTCTCAAAGTGGGCAGTGGGAAAAATTCGTTTGAGAACCTGTGATCTATAGTGATGGATTTCTGTGCTAACTTTCCTTGACATACAACAAGCCTTTGATAAGGTCTGGCATAAAGGTCTCCTTAGTAAAATTAAGAACTTACTCCCACACTCGTTCTTTGGAATACTGAACTCATATCTCTCCAGAAGAATATTCCAAGTAAAGGATGGCGAATTCACCTCAATCCTACATGATATACAAGCAGGAGTACCCCAAGGATCAGTACTGGGCCCTGTCTTGTATACCATCTTTACATCGGACCTACCCGAAACCCCAGGTGTAGTAACTGCCACATTTGCGGATGACACAGCCATCCTGGCTAGTAGCAAGGACCTAAACGAAGCATCGCAATCCCTTCAAATTGGGTTAGATAAAATAGAGCAGTGGCTGACGAAGTGGAGAATTAAAGCCAGTGTTTCGAAATCGACCCACGCCACCTTCACACTCCGCAAGGGAGACTGCCCACCTGTCAACCTAGGAGCAAACATACTACCACACAGCAACTCGGTGAAATACCTGGGAATGTATCTTGATCGTAGACTGACATGGAGAACGCATCTGAAGAAGAAAAGAGATGAAATAAACCTGAAATATCGAAACCTACATTGGTTACTAGGTAGAAGCTCAGTGCTAAGCACAGACAACAAACTCCTGATCTACAAGGTTGTGCTGAAGCCAATCTGGACATATGGCATACAACTATGGGGATCAGCCTGCAACTCGAATATTGCCACCATACAAAGAGCACATAATGCCATACTAAGGAACTTGTCCAATGCACCATGGTTTCTGAAAGCCTCTGAACTGCACACTGAACTGGGTATCGACACTGTCAGTGAAGAAATCAAACAATACTCGACCAAATATAAAAAACGCCTGAACACACATCCTAATCACTTGGCATCACAGCTAACCACCATCAGCTACCCAAAGAGACTACGCAGACAACACATCATGGAACTCAACGGACATGATACATGAAGAAAAGGAGAAATGATCACTGGACCACTTCCCTTACAAGCCTGATTACCCACACCGAACCTGCTCATAGTCTGAAGACTGATCGCAGATAAACGCAGAACAAAAAAAATAAAAATAAACTGGTGTGTTACTCACTGGAGAGGTACTAGAGGTTTGAGGTCTCGTGTCTTGTTAGGCGCCAGCCAGCGATCACAGATTACTGGATTTAAAAACAATTCTGAATTGAAACAGTTCCTTTATTTGATGAAACTTAGTGTCTACAATACTTAGAATAAGTCATTCTGGAATCCCTTACATGTGAACATTCTTATTTATTCTAAAATTTCTTACCTCACGGAGGGCCAGTCCATGAGGGTTACTACTTAATTCTGAAAGTTCTTTGCAAATGCGGGAAACTCCTATGTACTTGATGTT
The DNA here is from genome assembly GCA_958496245.1 of Perizoma flavofasciatum. Taxonomy (NCBI): domain Eukaryota; kingdom Metazoa; phylum Arthropoda; class Insecta; order Lepidoptera; family Geometridae; genus Perizoma; species Perizoma flavofasciatum. Next base: position 119,038 of record OY292425.1, on the reverse strand, counting down.
CCCATCATTGCCTGAAAGGTCCAAAGATAGGAAAATTCTTACATCCATACCCAATCTTTACTTTATAACTTTAACCTAAATATGTGGGACTTTAGTATGTGAACAAATTATTTAATATAGATTACCACTGATTCTGGTAAAATCCACATATTTTGTGATTTTCCATGGTTGAACGGCCGCTGTGCCAACCTTATCTGCTAATCTCTGCCACACGACTTCTGCCATAGAACAAAACACGCACTGCATCAGGGCTTTATAAAAGAAGTGAGATTATGGCGTAATTTGCCGAAAACAATGAGTACTTACTGTGATTTGAAGGGATAAAAATTCTACCGGATTGAGTCTCTGGTGCGGGAGACCGTATTGTATGCAAAGCACAACCATGGAATGCACACCCCTGGAAAGTACAGCCAGTATTACAAACCATTTGGTTTGAATTATCTGGGTGTGCTTTCCATGGTCGTACAATACGCTCCGTACAAACTAAACACATGACGGTATTTCACACCCCTGGAATGTACACCCTGGATTACAAACCAATATTCTCGACGCTCATCGGTCGATAGTTCGTCATATCCGTGAGCTCTCATTGGTCGATGCGAATAAGTCGCATGACAAGAACGAGGCTCGTTTGCACTGAGCAAGTTCTAATATGTTCAACCAAGAGTTGCCATTGATAAATAATGTAAACAATAAGTTAATGTTGGCCTGAGAAATCCTTCCTAAGCAAATCCGTCTTGGATTGGTTAGGTTATTAGGTTTTTTTTTTATTACCACTCAGAAAAGGAGGATTGCTATCCGAACTTTATCCAACAAACTTGGGTTCAAATAAATAAAACCAACCGGTTAGTTCATCTGCAAAAGCCAACATAAATAACTAATCTACTTACTACATCAACATGAATTAAACTTGGAAGTAAAAACTGCTCAATAAAAAAAATTACACCTTATTTGTTCGGTGTCACCGAACAAATAAGGATATCCTTGAACCAAAAATTCTTAGACGTTCGGCCTGTATACAAAAGAAAGTCTCTTGGATATGTATCAATAATTTTTCTTCACCATTCGAGAGCTCAAAAGCGTCGCGCATCATAAGTGTTCGCCTTTAATTAAATGGTGCATGTATGACGGCATTAATTCGAGCCCACCTCGTTCGAAAGCGAGATCATCAGGTTCACAGCAGCCGTGCAGCTGTAACGTCAGTACGTCGGTTCCAGGGCGTGGAGCGCGTCGCGGAGCCGCAGCACGGCGCGCTCAATGGCTGCGACGACGAGCCGCCGCGCAAGCGCGCCAAGCCCGCGTCGCCGGCCGAGGAGCTCTGCGCGCTGCGACGGCGCATCCTCGAGTGCGAGCTGCTGCGCCTGCGCGCGCTGCGAGACCGCTTCACCGACCAGCTCAGCGAGCTCTACTTCCTGCAGGCGGGCGGTAACATGATGGACTACGCCGCCTGGCGCAAGCGACCGCCCGCGCCGCAGCTGCTCGCCTTCCTCGAGGCGCGCCGCCCCCCGCCGCCCGCTCCTGAGCCCGTCCCCGTCCCCGCCCCCGCCTCCACCCCCGCCTCCATCCCCGCGCCTGCCCCCGTCCCCGCCCCCGCCCCAGCCCCGCTTAGCGCCGCCGACGAGATGGTAGCGGCCGCCAAGCAGGAGGCGTACGTGGCGGGACGCGTGGCGGAGCTGGCGCGAGCCGGTCTGTGGGCGGAGCGCCGTCTGCCGCGAGTGCTGGAGCCGCCGCGCGCCAAGACGCACTGGGACTACCTGCTGGAGGAGATGGCGTGGCTGGCGCAGGACTTTGCGCATGAGCGCAAGTGGAAAAAGCAGGCTGCCAAGAAGGTGCTTATCACCGTTCTTTTTGTTAGGGATATACTGATCTAAAAAATCCTCTTTCTGACTGAATCATTGTTCGCAGTGCGCTCGAGCGGTTCAAAAGTATTTCCAAGACAAAGCTCTGGCGGCCCAGAAGGCGGAGAAGGCGCAGGAGATGCAACTCAAAAAGATAGCCGCGTTCGCCGCCAAGGAGATCCGCACATTCTGGAATAACGTGGAAAAGGTAAGAGGAGGAAAGGTCCAATGCGTCCAGTTGCGTCTCGGCGCGAGGGGCATCCACTCACTGACGCGTGACGGCATCATCTGTTCCGCAGTTGGTGGAGTGGAAGCGGTCGCGGCGCGTGGAGCGCGCGCGCAAGCAGGCGCTGGACGAACAGCTGAGCTACATCGTGGACCGCACGGAGCACTACTCGCGTCAGCTGGCAGCCGGGCTGGGGGGCGACACGCCGCCTTCCGACGACGAGTTCACGCCGCGCGGCGCCTCCGACGACGACGAGGAGACCATCGCGGCGGCCGAGCGCGAGGCGGGCGACGGTGCCGCCGAGCACCGCGCCGAGCTGGACGCTCTGCGCCGCGACTCGCGCCGTCGTCTCACCGACCTGCTGCCGCCCGGCTACTATCCCTCCGCCGACGACAGCTCCGCCGACGACGAGGAGACCATCGCCGCGCAGGAGCGTCGCGAGCCCGCCGACCCCGACGAGCTGGCGCTGTTGCAGGCGGACGCCGACCTCGACCTCGACCACCTGCGTCGCCTCTACTCGGCGCCTCCGCCCCCGCACGTCGACGAAGACGACGATTCGTGCTCCTCGTCCTCGACCTCCTCCTCGTCCACATCGGCGTCGTCCTCGTCGTCGGCGTCGGAGCCGCTGGAGGCGCTGATGGGGGCGGAGGCGGGCGGCGTGGAGCGCGTGGCCTCGCTCGCCGCGTCGCTGCAGCCGACGGGTACGACGCTGTCGGAGACGGCGGTGGGTACGCCGGTGCCTGCGCTGCTGCGTCACGCGTTGCGCGAGTACCAGCACGTGGGACTGCACTGGTTGGCGACGATGCACGCGAGAGGGCTGAACGGCATCCTCGCGGACGAGATGGGGCTCGGCAAGACGGTGCAGACGATAGCGCTGCTGGCGCACCTCGCGGTCGAGCGTCGCGACTGGGGGCCGCACCTCGTGGTCGCGCCCACCTCGGTCGTGCTCAATTGGGAGATGGAGTTTAAGAAGTGGTGCCCCGCTTTCAAGATCCTCACCTACTACGGCACTATCAAGGAGCGCAAGCTGAAGCGCGTCGGCTGGACCAAGCCGAACTCGTTCCACGTGTGCATCACCTCGTACAAGCTGGTCGTGCAAGACCACCAGAGCTTCCGTCGCAAGCGCTGGAAGTATCTCGTGCTTGACGAGGCGCAGAACATCAAGAACTTCAAGTCGCAGCGCTGGCAGCTGCTGCTCAACTTCCAAACGGAGCGGCGGCTGCTGCTGACCGGCACGCCGCTGCAGAACAGTCTGCTGGAGCTGTGGTCGCTGATGCACTTCCTGATGCCGGAGGTGTTCGCCTCGCACTCGGTGTTCCGCGAGTGGTTCGGCGAGGTGTCCGACATGGCGGAAGGCGGCGGCTACAACGAGGCGCTCGTGCGTCGCCTGCACGGGGTGCTGCGCCCCTTCCTGCTGCGGCGTCTCAAGGCGGACGTGGAGCGCCAGATGCCGCGCAAGTACGAGCACGTGCTGCTCTGCCGGCTCGCCAAGCGGCAGCGCTTCCTCTACGACGACTTCATGTCGCGAGCCAAGTGAGTACTCGTCTTCCCCTCGCACCCTCCCCCATCCGTCCCTCCGATCCGCGCTCATCCGGGACCGGACGTTTCGCAGGACGAAGGAGAGCCTCGCGTCCGGCAACCTGCTCTCCGTGATCAACGTGCTGATGCAGCTGCGCAAGGTGTGCAACCACCCGGACCTGTTCGAGCCGCGGCCGGTCGCCTCGCCGCTGCAGCTGCCGGCGCTGCGGCTGCTCGTGCCCGCACTCGCGCTGCGCACCTCGCTGCCGGAGCGCGCCTCGCTCTGCGCGCGCCTCGGCGGAGACCTCGCCTCGCTCGAGGCGGAGAGCGCGCATGCGTTCGCCGCGCATCGCGCGCGGCACCTCGCGCCGCCTCGCCGCCTCGTCGAGGAGCTGCCGCCGGCGTCGCCGCGTCCGTCGCCTCCGCCGCCGCCGCCGCACGAGCTGCGTCTGCACCTGCGCCTCGTGCCGCGCGCGCCGCCCTCGGCCGCGCCGCCGCCCGCGCCCTTTGCCTCGCCCGCGGCGCCGGCGCCGGCCCCCGCGCCGCCGGCCGCGCCGCCGGCCGCCGCGGGCCCCGCCGGCGCGGCGCTGCGCCTGGCGACGCGGCGCCGCGCGGCTCTGCGTCGCCTGGCGCGCTGCAACGAGCGACGCTGCTGGCGCCTGCCGCTGTACGGCGCGGACCTGCGCGCGGCGGTGCACGTCGCTCCGCCGCCGCTGCCGGCGCGGGACTTCGACACGGTGCTGAGGGACATGCACGACGTCATCGACAGGTGAGAGTGAGCGTTCTTATTGATCGTACGCTCCTGTACGCATCCATCAGATTCTGCTTTCGTTTATTATCTCTGCATTTAAATTCGCTCGAACGCGGTACGGTTTCCTGTCCGGTAGATCGAACGCATAAGAGAATTAGAACGATAATCAGAAGGAATATCAAACCTTACCAACTCACCGACACGCTTACGATTTTGACGATGTGAACAATGCAATCTCTAAGGTTGTAAAATGGTTCAACGTTAACAATCTCCTACTTAATGAAAATAAAACAAAGTGTATAAGATTTATACTACCCAATGTTACACAAGTTAAAGCAAATATCAAAATCAAAGATGAACAGTTGGCTCTTGTGGACACCACCGTATTCTTAGGTATCACCCTAGATAATAAACTTCAATGGGGTCCTCACATTGATAAGTTATCGAAGAGACTTAGTTCTGCGGCATATGCAGTCCGTCTTTATACAGACGTTGACACAGCTAGACTAGTTTACTTCAGCTACTTCCACAGCATTATGTCGTACGGTATACTGCTGCGGGGGAGTGCTGCTGATATCAATACCGTTTTTGTGCTTTAGAAGAGGGCTGTTCGAGCAATTTATAATATGGACCCCAGAGAATCACTTCACGAAAAGTTTAAAGAAATAAATATAATGACATTCCCTTGTCAATACATTTATGAAAATCTGATGTATGTTCACAAAAATATTAATTTGTTTAAGAAAAAAAGCGATAATCACAATGTTAATACTAGAAATAAAAATAAACTCGCTGTTGTCACTTGTACACTCCATAAAGTTAGTAAATCGTTTAAAGGGCACGGTGTACGCTTTTATAACTAACTCCCAAGAGATATTAATTAAACAAAAGCTTTATAAAAAGGCATACTATAAAATATCTGATTATTTAGATGACAAAAACTCTTGGGATTGAAAATGCTCCAACTCGAACCTATTGTTTTGTAAAAGGATCATTAAAAAGAATAACCAGCCTTGTTTTCTTGCCTTTCTTTCCTGGCTTGGTCGCGGAGGAACAGGCACCTAGATAAAAACCGACGTTTCAAAGTGGTCCTTGTGATTTTATTGAATAAATTATTTTTGACTTTGACTTTGTATCTGTAAAAGCTAGACCACTCACGACAATCACGTGTGCGTTACTGCATCAAAAAGTGGAATCTCGCTATTTTGAGTATGCAGCGAATTAGAGCCCATTTATGTGTAAATGTGCCCGAAACTTCAAATTATGCCCCCCACCATTTTTGAATTATTCAAGAAATTAAGTTTTTGCTGCAGTAACGTTTTTGCTAACACGAATTTTGTTTGTGGTTGAGCTAGAGGAATAAAACGTATATGGAAAGATAGCCATTCAGTCATAAATCATTGTGTACCTAATTCTAGCCTTCATGAAATTATGCCAATAATTTCAAAGTATGAATTTGACAGTGAATCAAATCTGATTATTTGGCTTGGAAATAGGGGTAATGTCAGAACAAATCAGAACTTATAAAATACTTTGATACTCTGTGTTCACTACAAATTAATAAAATTGTAATGTTCACATTCCCTTATAGCAACAGCTTGCCACAAGCAGAAAATGATCTTAGATATAAGTTAAATATGACTCTGCATACAATATCATGCAATAATAAATTAATTCATTTAATTGATTCTAACAGTGTTGTTAGTAAAACATATTATTTGACCAAAGGTAGATACTACCTTTCTAACTTTTACAAACGACAGATAGCTGTTTCGCTATCTTATTATTTTAGTATAACAGCCAAAAACTTGGCTAACCAAAATGCTTTTTTTGAGCATTGTCCTAAAATTGAAAACCAGACATTGGAAATTATTCTATGTCATTTAAATTACCAGACACGACAATAGAGGAAATCTCTAGCACTAAAAAGTCAAATAATATTTTTTTAAAAAATAAACAAAACAAACAGTTGTTAAATAATAAAAATGTGAAATATACCAACTTGATGCACCAAAATATTGAAGGAATTCGTTGTAAAGAATTAGAACTAGAACTGTACATGAACTCAAATGACATTGACATTATTTGCATTACAGAACATTGGCTGCGAAGCCATGAGGTCATGTTCAGTTTCAGTAAACACCAAGTTGGTAGTTCTTTCTGCAGATTACATGCTATATGTGGTGGCTCATTAATCCTACTTAATAAACAGATAAAATTTAGAAAACGTTTAGATATAGTCCACCTCTCTGTAGAAAGACACATTGAAGTTGCTTGCATAGAGTTGGAGCAATTCATAGTTATAAGCGTTTACAGCCCACCATCTGCCTCATTTGACATTTTTGAAAAAGTTATGGAAGAAATGTTGTTTAAATTATCTAAATCAAATAAATATATTATTACGTGCGGAGATTTTAATGTTAATTTACTAGAAATTAACTCCTTAAATACTAGAATAATTAGTTTATTTCAATCATTTGATTTAAAACCTCAATTTATGGAGCCTACTCGAATAACCGATACTTCGGCCACATGTATAGACAATATCTTTGCCAACATTAAAATTTTAAATAAGAGTTTAATTAGTAATATTAAGTCGGATCATCTTGGACAAATAATTAAAATAGAGGTTCAAACAAAAAAACTTGAAAAAAGAAATATTACTTGTATACCTATGACCAAAGATCGATTGGACAAACTAAAATTGAATTTAACTTCTGTATTTCCATGTTTATATGGTAATTTTAATCCAAATAATTTATACAACACATTTTTTAAGAAATTTAGTGATGTGTTCAATTCAATTTTTACATCGAAATCGATCATGGTCTCTGACGGTAAAAAGTTCAGTGACTGGGCAACAGCGGAAATACATAAAAGCAGGAAGAAATTGTATGATCTTTATGCTGAAAAACAATATAATTTTAATGAGGAGTTTAAAGAACAAGTCAAAAAGTATTCTAAATTTTTTAAAAATGTTTGTCGTGAAGCAAAACTCGTCATTTGAGTTCAAAAATTAAAAATAGCCAAGATAAAGTAAAAGCCACTTGGAAAGTAATCAACAGTGAGACTGGAAGAGTCACAACTAAGAACAATAAGTTTAATTTGAAAATTGACAATGCCACCGTCAATCAGGATAGTGATGTAGCTAATGCGTTCGAAAACTTTTTTACCGACATTCCAGTCTCTACCACAAAATCCTTAAACTCCTCTCCCATAGAAGCAGAGTCATTGTTAAAAGAAAACTTAACAGAATGTAAAATACAATTCAAATTTGATCATGTAAATAGTGATGACATCATAAAAGCTTTCAAACTCATAAATGTTAAAAAAACCACGGACCTCTGGGGCATCTCTGTTTGCGTTGTGAAATCATTGATTGGCATTATTGCGCCCGAACTAGCTTTAATATTCAACGAGTGTATTGACTGTGGTGTGTTCCCTGATTTAATGAAACACAGTAAAATAACTCCACTTTTCAAATCGGGTACATGTTCTGACCCTAGTAATTTTAGACCTATATCAGTTCTTCCTACATTTAGTAAAATTTTTGAAAAACTGATTTTAAATCAATTGCAAAGACATTTTAAATTAAATAATTTACTGCATAATAAGCAATTCGGATTTAGTAAGGGTCGCTCAACCACTGATGCTGGTATTGAGTTAATATCGCACATATTTGATGCCTGGGAGGAATCTCATGACGCTTTAGGCGTTTTTTGTGATTTGTCAAAGGCATTTGATTGCGTAGACCATGACACATTGATCAGGAAACTACACCATTATGGTATTAGGGGCGTTGCTCTAGACTTTCTCACTTCCTATTTAAGTGACAGAGTACAAAGAGTTGACGTGAATGGAAAACGGTCTCCGGGGTCTCTGGTTACTATCGGTGTACCGCAGGGATCAATTCTTGGTCCATTTTTGTTCTTAGTATACATTAATGATCTACCTCACCTTGTAAGGGACGATCATGAGGTTGTATTGTTTGCAGATGACACGTCACTTTTATTTAAATTAAAGCGACGACAAACCAATTTTGACAATGTAAACAATGCAATCTCTAAGGTTGTAAAATGGTTCAACGTTAACAATCTCCTACTTAATGAAAATAAAACAAAGTGTATTAGATTTATACTACCCAATGTTACACAAGTTAAAGCAAATATCAAAATCAAAGATGAACAGTTGGCTCTTGTGGACACCACCGTATTCTTAGGTATCACCCTAGATAATAAGCTTCAATGGGGTCCTCATATTGATGGGTTATCGAAGAGACTTAGTTCTGCGGCATATGCAGTCAAAAAGATCCGTCTTTATACAGACGTTGACACAGCTAGACTAGTTTACTTCAGCTACTTCCACAGCATTATGTCGTACGGTATACTGCTGTGGGGGAGTGCTGCTGATATCAATACCATTTTTGTGCTGCAGAAGAGGGCTGTTCGAGCAATTTATAATATGGGCCCCAGAGAATCACTTCGCGAAAAGTTTAAAGAAATAAATATAATGACATTCCATTGTCAATACATTTATGAAAATCTGATGTATGTTCACAAAAATATTAACTTGTTTAAGAAAAAAAGCGATAATCACAATGTTAATACTAGAAATAAAGATAAACTTGCTGTTGTCACTTGTAGACTCCATAAAGTTAGTAAATCGTTTAAAGGGCACGGTGTACGCTTTTATAACTAACTCCCAAGAGATATTAATTAAACAAAAGCTTTATAAAAAGGCATACTATAAAATATCTGATTATTTAGATGACAAAAACTCTTGGGATTGAAAATGCTCCAACTCGAACCTATTGTTTTGTAAAAGGATCATTAAAAAGAATAACCAGCCTTGTTTTCTTGCCTTTCTTTCCTGGCTTGGTCGCGGAGGAACAGGCACCTAGATAAAAACCGACGTTTCAAAGTGGTCCTTGTGATTTTATTGAATAAATTATTTTTGACTTTGACTTTGTATCTGTAAAAGCTAGACCACTCACGACAATCACGTGTGCGTTACTGCATCAAAAAGTGGAATCTCGCTATTTTGAGTATGCAGCGAATTAGAGCCCATTTATGTGTAAATGTGCCCGAAACTTCAAATTATGCCCCCCACCATTTTTGAAATATTCAAGAAATTAAGTTTTTGCTGCAGTAACGTTTTTGCTAACACGAATTTTGTTTGTGGTTGAGCTAGAGGAATAAAACGTATATGGAAAGATAGCCCTCAATTCGTGCCAATCGTGCCCTATATCTTGAATTTGTGCTTCCTAGGACTACGGAGTTATTTGAGTTTTTGCTGGCGGAACATTTTCAAAACTTCGATATCTTCGAACCTACAGAGCGCCCTATAATGAAGTTTTGTGGACACAATTACGTTAGTTTGTGCCTATACGTGCCAGTTTTATTATCTTTTATTTTTATTTTCTTCTAGTTTTATTAACTTTTCTAGAGTACTGTACCTAAACATAAATATGATATAGTGAACTTTAAAGAAGGTAGGCGTCATGTATCAGGGGTTCGCTTTTTAACTGTCATTAGAATTTGATCGGTAAATAATCTAAAATACTACCATACAGGCTTTTACGAATAACTCTCTAATTCTAACATGGATTTGGTTGAAATTTTGTGTACGTGTATTTGAATATTGGCTCTAATTATAGCGAAAACTCAAATAACTCCGTAGTCCTAGGAAGCACAAATCCAAGATATAGGGCACGATTGGCACGAATTGAGGGCTATCTTTCCATATACGTTTTATTCCTCTAGCTCAACCACAAACAAAATTCGTGTTAGCAAAAACGTTACTGCAGCCGGGATACCTTTCTTCTTAGTTATCTTTCTTATACTCAATGATCTTTGTTCGAAGACAATTCAAAATTTTCTTCAGAACATTATATTTCTGTGCTGCTGACTCATTTAGCAGTCGGTATCCGAAGACATTGTCACCGTGCGTTATCTAAATACCTTTTATTTTTAGTCGTGTAATTGGTTTCTTTTAGCAACAAGTAGAGTATTAATATTCGAGTGTGATGTTGCGTGCAGGTTCACCGTGTGCTGGCGCGCGTGCGTGGCGCCGCCGTGCTCGCTGTGGGCGGGGGCGGGGGCGGGCGCGGGGGCGGGGGCGGGCGCGGGGGCGGCGGCGGCGCGGGCGGAGAGGGCGGTGCGCGGGCCGCTGTCGCGCGCGCTCGGGGCGCTGCACGCGACGCTGTCGCGCCAGGCGACCGCGTTCCCGCACCCGCGTCTGCTGCAGTACGACTGCGGCAAGCTGCAGACGCTGGCGGAGCTGCTGCGCCGGCTGAAGGCGGGCCGGCACCGCGTGCTCGTGTTCACGCAGATGACGCGAGTGCTGGACGTGCTCGAGGCGTTCCTCTCGATGCACGGTCACGCGTACCTGCGGCTGGACGGCGCGACGCGGGTCGAGGCGCGGCAGGCGCTCGTGGAGCGCTTCAACGCGGACGCGCGGCTGTTCGCGTTCATCCTGTCCACGCGCTCCGGCGGCGTCGGTCTGAACCTGACCGGCGCCGACAGCGTCGTCTTCTACGACTCCGACTGGAACCCGACGATGGATGCGCAGGCGCAGGACCGCGCGCATCGCATCGGACAGACGCGCGACGTTCACGTGTACCGGCTCGTCACCGCCGCCACCGTCGAGGAGAACATCCTGCGCAAGGCGGACCAGAAGCGGCGGCTCTCGCACCTCGCCATCGACCACGGACACTTCACCACCTCCTACCTGCGCAACGTGAGTGCCTCCCCGACCCGGTGCTTGTTCGGTTGCACGGTATGCGGGTTGCGGGTTTCCTACCTCCCGATGTGTTCTTTCGCGCGAGGTTCGAATCCCTCCACGTTCGGATCGACGACGATTCGGAAGTAGTATTATTATTTATTCTGCGTTCGGAGGACCGCTCTATGATAGCCCGACGCTATTGTTTGCATCTAAATAAAGTAAATTTTTGTAGAACTTTAATAGGAATGGGTCACATGTTGGTCGAATCGTACGATCCGTCCGTGTCGGAGCATGCGTCTGTGTGTGTACGAGTATGTATCAGCAAGGTGCTTTCGTGTGTGCTTGCAGGCCAACATCAAAGAGCTGTTCGGCGTGCCGGAGGCGCGGTCGGAGGAGGGCGAGGGCGAGGTGCGAGGGGAGGAGGGTGCGGCGGCGGGGGCGGGAGGAGAGCTGGAGCGGGCGCTGGCGGCGTGCGAGGACGAGGCGGACGCGGCGGCGGCGGCGGCGGCGCGCGCGGAGGCATCGCGCGATCTCGCAGAGTTCGACGAGACGCTGCCCATCGAGGAGGAGCAGCCGCACCCGCAGCCGCACTCGGAACCGGAACCCGCCACCGACGAACTAGCCTCGCTCATGAACCAGGTCGGGACCCTTCATCCTCGAACAGCACCCTACTACCGATCTCACACTCGTAATCTTCGAGAGATGCGCATACGTCCGCATACATATCCCTTTACGAATATACTGCGTGGACCTTTTCAGCTGACGCCGATCGAGAAGTACGCGATGCGGCTGGTGGAGGGCAGCGAGGCGGCCGGCGAGGCGGAGCGCGCCGCCCTCGCGGACATGCGGCGGCAGCTGCACGAGTGGGAGCGAGCGCGAGCCGACCTGCGCACTGCGCCCGTCGCACCCGTCGCGCCCGTCGCGCCCGTCGCGCCCGTCGCGGCCCTCGACACCACCGACCTCACCTACTCGCGCAGCGACGCGCGCGCCAAGGTGCGAGCCCGACGCCGGCGAGCGCCGCCCGCTCCCGCACCGCCTCCCTCACCGCCGCCCTCTCCCCCCGCCCCCGCCCCCGCCCCCGCCCCGGCCCCCGCTCCCGCGCGCACGCGATCGCGCGGCACCGTGCACATCAACCTGTGGACGCTGGACGACAGCGCGGCGCCCCCCTCCTCCCGCCCGGCCCCCGCCTCCGCCCCCTCCCCCTGCCCCGCCTCCTCCTCCCCCGCCGCCGCGACCGCGCAGGGCGGAGCGAGGCGGCGCGCGCTGCGCAACGGCACGCTGGACGCGTGGCTGCGGCCCGCCCCGAGTGATACCAATAAATGATTTTAATATACGAGCTTGGCGTTTTATATTCCTGACGTTCCTAGAGTCGGCGCCGCCGGCCGCCGCGCCGGCCGCTCGCCCGTAAATGCCGCTTTAATGCCTAAAATGAACGTCAGGGATGTACCGCGTGCAAGCATTTACGGGCGAGATCGGCGCGGCGCGGCGGATCCACGCATCCCCCCTCCCTCCTCCCCCCGTCCCCCGTCCCCCGAGCTCCCGCCCGCGCCCCGCGGCCTCGCCCGTACCGCGCGCGCGGACCGACCTTACGCGGCGGATGTTACCAGTAATCTTAGTTTTACAGAGTCGTATTCGAATTGAACCATGGTCCGAAAGGCGTAGGGTGATGGGGGGCCTCTTGGCCGATCCGAATAACCCCTGTGCATGTTCTATAAATTTTTAATTTTGCTAGTTCAGGAACATCAAATCATAGACGATCAAAACTACTTAACCTGACATGTTCATCAGACTATTCCATCGGTGTCACTCTTAATTATCTATATTCATAGTCGTAGCGTTTTTTTTTGTTCTGGAACTAAAATAATCGTACATCGTACATAGAAGCGATTCGGGTCGGGCTCGTGGACCCCATCGCCTTGCCCCTTTTCTACCATGGTGCCTTAAAATTTACAAAAAATCGATAAGTAGTCAGGATGAAATTGACTAGATAATAATCACATTTAGTTCATAAATCCCCATCGATATTAGGTAGGTATGTTAAAATTTCAAGTTAGAAGACTTCTGGGAAAAACATTGAATAAATGGAGGTGATCTCGCCAACCAAATCAATGGTTCAGTCAGCTTCACCTCCTGGTACCTCTCTCGGATTTCTTCTTATAATTGTATTGGTATAAGTGTTTGTTTGTATGTCATACAAACATGTCTATTTGTTCATGTTTATTTTTATGAGGTAAACGTGTACTACCTACAATGAAATCTAAACTGCGTCGCAGCATTCTTTCAATGAGTCTCAGCATGGTTCCTACAACGTTTATCAAGTCGATGAAGTCTACACAGAGTTTAGTAAAGCATTCCATCGACCGCAGGCTACTGTTGTCCAAGCTTTACTTTATCGGCATAAGAGGATACTCACTTAGGTGTTTCTCCTCCGATCTCAAGAATCAGTCTCAGGCTATTGTCATACAATTACATTTCAAGATGGGTTATATTCCCAGTGGTATCCTTCAAGGACCTTTGCTCGGTCCTCCTCTATTCCTGATATTTATCAATGACATTTCCACATGTTTTCTTAACGGCAATTTGTTGTTTTGCGGATGAAATGAAGATTTTAAAAGTACCTAATCCCAAATAATACATACATACATATATTCACGCCTGTTTCCCGGAGGGGTAGGCAGAGACCAAGGATTTCCACTTGCTACGATCCTGGCATACCTCTTTCGCTTCATTCATCCTCATCACATTATTCATACAGGCTCGGCGGTTTACTGTACTTCTGACCTGGCCTTTCTCTAAAATGTCTCCAATTTGGTCAGAGTACGTTCGCCGAGGCCTTCCTCTACCAACTATCCCATTCACGCTCGCCTTGTATACTTGTTTTGTTAATCTACTTTCGTCCATCCTTTCTATATGCCCAAACCATCTCAACATACCTTTCTCAACTCTCGTTACTACATCTTCATTCACTCCACACTGCTCTCGTAGCACGCTGTTCCTCACTCTATCACTCAAAGTTACACCACACATACTTCTCAAAGCTCTCATCTCCACTGCATTCACTCGACTTTGATGTTTCTTCTGCCATACCCAACTTTCACTTCCATACATTTATGTCGGCACTAACACTCCTTTATGCACGGCTAGTCGTGCCGTCTCAGACAATTGCCGGCTGCTCATGAAGGAGTGAAGTGCCCCATTCACTTGATTTCCAGCATTCACTCTCCTTTCAATATCTTTCTCATGCTTCCCATCTCTAGTAAACAAAGTCCCCAGATATACAAATTCTTTTACTTGTTCCACTCTCTCTCCGCCGATCAGAATATCACATGCATTCATACATTCATCTTTATCAAAAACCATTACTTTCGTCTTACTCACATTAACTTTCATCCCTTTTCTTTCAAACGCTTCATGCATAATTGTTACCATCTCTTGTAACTCATCCACCGATGACGCAAGTATAACCTGATCATCGGCGTAAAGAAGACATTTGACGAGTAACTCACTTCATTCTTAACCCACATTCACTTTCTTTCAAATAACTGTCCATGAATAGATTAAACAGCCACGGTGACGCTACACATCCCTGTCTTTGAGTGCCCCGAAAAGTAGCTCTGTGAGCGAACAGACTTAGATCTATTGTGCACGAGTGTGAACTCGACCAGGCAGCGATCGAGCAGAGAATTCACATGTGTTCATCGATAAACACAAGAATATTGATAAGAAGGCTGTTATTTTATAAAACAAGTTGGCTATTCTATGCAAGTTATTCATACTTTTAAGTTGTTTTTTTTAATGTTACCAAGCGATCAGAGTATGGCAGGATTACATAAATCTTACAATTTCATCAGTAAGAGAGTATAGTTCTTATGAAACAGGAAGTGAGTTTTGAACAAAGAGAAACTACATTATTAATTCTACAAAGGTACTGTAGCTTATAAGAGTATGAGGAGACTCGCGGCTTCCAACTCACACTAGCGCATAACCTAACTGGATATACTCTGCGCAACATTCGCTGTTCCTACGTCTAGTGTAGGTACCCACCGCGTGTTGCATCGTCGGAACTCGACACAGGAGCCGTCGCAAGTAGTCGCAACATCTCTCAACAACAACGACAAAGTGCTTCGAAGCGAATCAACAGAGCGTTCGGAGCTCGCGGCACATCTGCTGAATCCTCGCATGCTTACTATGGAAAAGTTACGAGCTCTCCTAGCGGACGCGCCAAGAATCTTCGTCCTATAGTTTTCGATAGTATTGAAATATAATATGTATTTCCGATCTAAGTACATACTTTCATCTTTCAAATACTCATAAGTGGCTTCTGAATCTTGATAGACATTCCGTCCGTTCATCAGCGGAGATAACTGTTGTGATTTATTTACCCGATTCGGTGAGCGTCTCCGTCCCCGTCGCCGTCGCCTCGGGAGGTTGGATGCGAGTTATTCCGCTGGGAACCGGACATGCTCTACCGCGGGCCTGCGCGCTCTGTTGCAGATGTGGAGCAGCGGTGCCGCCGGCGCCGACGCACGCTCGGACGCGGACCTCATGCCGGTGAGTGAACTCATTGTTCCACTTTGCCCCACCGAGACGCACCGTCGGTGGGACAAAGTATGGCTTCAATTTTGCAGTGTGATCTGCCCCACTAATTCGCTCTAGTGGGGCAGGTTACACTAGCCTAAAATTTTGGTGGATCCTGCCCCACTAGGGTTGGCACCTTATAGTGAGAGTAGGTAGTAGGTATAAAAGAAAGAAACGTGAAACGCGTGTATCGGACGTTGGATCGATCACCTACATCAAGTAGGTACATCTAAACACTTTTTTAAAAAAAAGTAACAAAACAGATTCTTTGGAATTATTTATTTAATATTTCAGGAGTAATCCGGTTGCAGATCACAGATTACTTACATTACACACTGAAATGATTACTTACAAATATACAATATAGTTTATTTTACTGAGTATATTAAACTATAAATCACAGATCGATCGTTTCGTATGGCGAAAAAATACAGTCTTGCTGATTAACTTATAAGAAACATTTTAACTATGAAAATAACCACTAAATTACTTAGAATAAAATACGCAGGTGGATTTAATAAATCTATCGCATTTATTCCAAAAAGTGACCAACCGATATAATAGCCGTTTATGAGCTCCATTTCAGCATCTACTATAATCTGATCACTTTGTACATATTTATCAAGGCGGGACTTGGAAGGTTGGTTCTGCATAGATTTAACTATGGAAAGTGATGTCTTCATATAAGACATTAAGTAGTCTTTATAAACTGGGTTGTTTCTTGTTAACCTTTTTATTAAGTTCATTATGCCAACTTTCGAGTGCATCGGTTGTACGGTGTTTTGCCACGAATGCACACCACACTTTTAGAGATCCATCTTTAAGCCGATTTCGCAGCATATACGAGGGCGGGTCAATAAGTCCGTGACTTTTTGAATTTCTGACCTCTTTACTGAAAAAGCAACACTACTCCTGTCAACAGGCATCTGTCAGTTGACTCCTGTCAAAATTTGAACTTGCTGTGTCAGTTAGTTTGTGTTTGACAGCTATCTTTATCAGACTACCCACTAATTTGAGGAAAAAATGGAAAAAAGTGAATTTCGTGTGCTTATTAAGCATTATTTTTTGCGAAAAAAAACCATTACCGAGACCAAGGCTAAGCTTGATAAATACTATGGGGACTCTGCACCATCGATTTCAATGGTAAAAAAGTGGTTTACTGAATTTCGTTGTGGCCGTACAAGCACTGAAGATGCCGAACGTCCTGGACGCCCAGTTGAGGTCTCTTCACCCGAAACAATCGAAAAAATTCACGATATGGTGTTGGCCGACCGAAGATTGAAAGTGCAAGAGATTGTGGAAGCCGTAGGGATCTCGCATGGCTCAGTGGTTTCAATTTTGAATGATCACTTGGGCATGAGAAAGCTTTCCGCAAGATGGGTGCCGCGTTTGCTCACAGTCGACCACAAACGCAATCGTGTAACAACTTCACTGGAAGGTTTGGCGTTGTTTAATCGCAATATGGAGGAGTTTTTGCGCCGTTTTGTAACCGTGGACGAAACATGGATCCATCACAACACACCAGAGACCAAACAACAGTCAAAACAGTGGGTTTCTAAGGGTGAATCGGCGCCAAAGAAGGCCAAGGTGGGTTTGTCAGCCAATAAAGTTATGGCGACTGTTTTTTGGGATGCACGCGGGATAATCCACATTGACTACCTTCAAAAGGGAAGAACAATCAATGGGGAATATTATGCCAACTTATTGGACCGATTCAATGACGATTTGAAAAAAACCCGACCTCATTTGTCAAAGAAAAAAGTTCTTTTCCACCAAGACAATGCAAGGGTGCACACATGTGCAGTTGCCATGGCAAAAATCCAGGAATTGGGCTATGAATTGCTCCCTCATCCGCCCTATTCTCCAGATTTGGCTCCGAGTGACTACTTCTTGTTCCCAAACCTGAAGAAATGGCTTGGTGGAAAAAGATTTGACTCCAATGATGAAGTCATCTCGCAAACAAAGGCCTATTTTGAGGACCTCGACAAATCCTATTTTTTGGAAGGGATAAAAAAATTGGAGAAGCGTTGGACAAAGTGTATAGAGCTCAAGGGAGACTACGTTGAAAAATAAAATTATTTATTTATCAAAAAATCTGTGTTTTATTCCAAAAGTCACGGACTTATTGACCCGCCCTCGTAATTTTGTTCTTTCTATTTTATACACTGCAAAATTTAAGCCATTTCACACACGGTGGGGCAAAGTGGAATAATTCTCTGCTCCCCTCTCCCGCCCCGCCGCTGACGAGCGCCCTCTCTGCGCAGGCGTGGGGCCCGCCCACCCCGCCCGCCGGCGACGGCGACGTGTACCGCGAGAGCTGGGCGCGCGCGCTTTACCGCCCCGGCGCCGCCCCCGACGCTCTGCTGCCGCCCTCCGCGCCGCCCCCCGCCCGCCGCGACCCGCGCCCCGCCCGCGCCGAGACTCGCGCGCCCCGCGCCCCGCGCCCTTCCCATGCGCCGCTCTCGTTGTTCGAGCGCGCGGGGGGCGGGAGCCGCCGAGCGCCGCGTCCGCCCCGCTCCGCTGCGCCCGCGCCGCCCGCCGCGGCCGCCGCCGCCGCCGCCGCCGCCGCCGCCGAGTGGACCGCGGCCGAGGACGCGGCGCTGCGTCGAGCGCTGCGCCTGCAGCGGCTGCCGGTGGCGCCCCCGCCCGCGCTCGCGCCCAACTGGGAGTGGGTCGCGGAGCTGGTGGCGGAGGGCGCGCGCGCGTACAGGTCGGCGCGAGCCTGCCGGGACCGGCACGAGGCGCTGCAGGATCCGGAACGAGCGCGGCGCCGACGGCAGCGCGGAGCGCCCTCGCGCCGCCGCGCCGCGCCTCACCCTCTGCAGCGGCTGGAGGCCGTGCGTCGCGCCGCGGAGCGCCGCCGTGCCGCCCCGCGCCGCCGCCCGGAAGACGCGCCGCCCCGGAACCCGAAGCACGCCGCCGTGCTCGCGGACCACGGCCTCGACCCGGACGCGCCGCCGACGCCCATGGAGGTGGCGGAGCGCCGCGCGGACCGCATCGCGCGCGAGAAGCTCAAGGCGAACGCGCCAGCCGCCCCGCCGGCCGCCGTCTCCGCCGCCCCCGCCTCCGCAGCCGCCCCCGCGCCCCGGCTCGCAGGGGCGGCTCCGCCCGCGCCCCTGCTCTACCGGCAGCAGGCGTTCCCGGCGCGCCACCTCAAGATCCTGCACCAGGCGCCGACCGGCCCCTCGCAGGTATATCGTATTTTCTTATGATATTTTATTGAATGGTGGTCTTATTGCAAAACCTTACTTATCATAAGTGCCTATCTATTATTGCAAGCGGTATTAGCGCAGGCCTATAAGATTAATTGATTAGTTATGTTACTATTGTTGAATGCTCACTAGCTAATAAAAATAGTATACGAGGAAACTTGTCATTGTTCTTAACAGATCTACCTGGATCTAGATTGTCATTTTAATTCCCCCCTCATAGAACATGTTGGCTATTCGATGCAGGCTGTTCGTACTTTGTTTGTTTCTAAGTTGTTTGTAGAAATGAAAATCTTTGATTACAAAATCAGGAAGTTTATCTATTAGTTCACCTGCTGTTTATTAAATTTTATTTATTATGAAATTATTTATAGTAAATTTTATTAACAATATAAATTATAAAATTTTCAAATAAATATATTGTTTTCCTAAACAGTAAATAAAAAGCATATCGTTTACAGAGCGGAGGCGGCCCCTCGTCCGTGGAGGGAGTAGGCGGAGCGGGGGGCGCGGGCGCCGCTCTGCGCAAGCTGCAGCTGCAGCAGCTGGCGCTGCGCCGCGCCGCTCCCGCCCCGGCCCCCGCCCCGGCCTCCGCCCCGCCGCCCCCCGCCCCCGCCGCCCCCGCGCCGCACCTGTTGGTCGCGCATCTGGCGCAGCCGCGCGCTCCCGACCCCTCTTCTAGACAATAACCAATAAATATTTTTTGTACATAAAAGTTTTTTTTCTTCATTCAAGTAAACATGTAGATATCTAAGAGGTACTCCAACCCAACGGTGTCAGCGGGATTAAAGATGTACGAGAACGAATGACCTGTCGGGACACGCGTTGTTAAGGCCGCTTTGCACTGATCGGTGCGAGTACAGGTGACTGACTGCTGATCGGTGCATGCGTGCAGTGCGACTAGCGTCCACTGGATAGCTACTGATAATCTGTTGTGAGTGTGGAAAGTGGATGGATAAGCAGGTCTATTCTCGGTGCAGCGTGGTAAAGCCACACCGACTCCTAAGAATTGTCTGATGTGGATCTCATGGAACATTACTAGGTATGCACTCGGGATAACTTATGTGATGACTTGTATCAATTATTAAACAATTATTTTTCCATACGATAGACGGATCCAAAAGTCTGAACCGACTACAGAAAGGCGTGTTTAAATATTTGTTTGCACACTCGATGCATGTCCGATCAGATAGATGGATCGGACGTCCGATTCGAAAACAGCGTAACATAAACACATTCTATATAAAGGAGAGTATTGCACTGTATTTGTTCAACAGTGTGGTAATCAGAAACTCTTTCTGTTTGTAAGACGGCTACTAGATCGAGGAACATCTAATTGCATGTGTGCTAAGACGTCGGGGCAGTTTACTAAGTTATGTATTAATTTATAGAGGAACAATATATCAGATATCTTAGACAGGTGATGTAGGAACCTCCTCCGGATCCGCTCCAACCTTGCGGAGTGAACAGCATAGCCAGGCGACCGTACACAACTATTAAATTCCAAAACGCTGCGAACTATACAATTGTACATGGGTATAACAACGCTCGGATCTTTAAAGGATTTGATCTGTTTCGAGACAAAGCCTCAAAGTTGTGAAGCTTTTTTCGTTATCCTATCTATGCGGTCTCTAAAGTGTAAAGAGTTATCAACTGTGACTCCCAAATCCTTTAAGTTCCGAACTTCATTTATTTTTATATTCCTCAACGAATATGAAGCGGTAATTGGTGTTAATTTTTTGTAAACTTTATATGATAGCATTTGTTCACGTTAAGCACATTTCATTATCACAACACCAATTATCTACTTTGTCGAGTTCATTTTGTAATGTTTCTATATCAGCCTCACTTTGAATTCGTATATATAATTTCAAATCGTCAGCATACATTTTAAACTTTCATTCCAATACATGAGCAAGATCATCAATGAATATAACAAAAAACGGTGGTCCCAGGTGAGATCCCCGGGGGACACCGGTCGGTGTCTCCTTCGAACGAGATCTGTACCCACGTATCTATACAAGCTGTGATCGAGATTGCAGGTACGACTGCGAGTCATACCTTCATAGATCGATCCGATTGATTCAATTCAAATTCTAATAGTAACAGGTATTCTTTAATATCTTAGGATAGTAGGTACATTCGTAATTAATGTTCGAGCGTCGGGTCCCGCTGCTAGACGTGAAGCTGGTCCCGGTGCGTCGCGCGGCCCGTGCAGGCGCAGGCGGGGGCGGGGGCGGGGGCGGCGGCGGGGGCGGCGGCGGCGGCGGGGGAGGAAGGGGACACCGACACGAGCCGCACCGCGCCCAGCACCGTGGCCGCGTGAGCCGCGCACTCGCCCAGCGCCGCGCACAGCGGCCGCGTCGCCGCGTGAGCGCCCTGCGGCACCCCGACCGCGTCGTCAGCCAGGTACTGCACTGTGCGGTGCGGTGCAGTGCAGTGCAGTGCCGGAGCCGAGCGAGGCTACTCACCTGCAGCAGGTTCGCGAGGAAAACGAGCAGCGGGTGCAGCAGCGCGTTGAAGAGCAGCACCAGCGCCGGCTTCAGCGCGTAGTCGGAGAGGGCGTGAAGCGCGCCCTGCGTCGCGTCGCGCGTCAGCTGCAGCGCACAGCGCAGCGCCAGCACCGCGGCCGCCGCCGGCGCGCCCAGCGTCAGCCGCGCCACCGCCCCCGCCTCGCGCGCCGCGCCCCTCGCGCCGCGTCTCCATCCCCGCGTGCTGCGCCACACCGCGCCCCTCTCCCCGCTCCCCGCGCCCAGCGCCGCGCCCACCGCCAGGAACCGGTACACCTCCACGCACTCCTCCTCCTCCTCTTCCACTTGCATCTCCGGCCGCTGCCGTTGGAACCGACATGATTCCGATGAATCCATCGTTAGAGAACCATCCTTGAAGACTTACAGATCGATCGCGATCGATTCGATACGAACGAACGAACTCATGGAGAACGCATATAACGACTCATCTCGACGCGGATAAAACAATTAAAGGCTATGATGGTTCTGGAATTTTCAAGAGTAACCCTTGAGAGGACTACCTACCTATAGTGGTGATAGATTTTTTTTAAATATGCGAATACCTAATGAAACTCAAACCTTGAAAAAAGTTAAAAATAAACTATGAAACAAGTTTAAACTATGAAAGTCTCATGCTGCGGTGCAACGGAGCGTCGAAGATTTTACGATAGAACCTTCCCTAACGCGTCGTGTGATTAACTCCAAATGTATTGTAAACGCTCTACATAATAATTAGAGAGCACGTATTTGAGAGTTTCCCTACCTACCCCAAAACCAGGTACAATAGCTTGTCAAAGGTAGTATGGACACATGCGAGAATCGTAATGCGTGATGCGAACTAACTTCAAACTCTACATAAACAAACACACATCTTTACGGAAATACCGAAAAACCCCTGAAAAAGTTCCAACGGGATTGAGGAGAGAATAATAAGTATAACACACGGTGACATGTTATTCAAAAATAAATACTCTTCAAAACAAATAAAGAAACACAATATACTTTACTTGTGTTTCTTTATTTACTAAAATGATTTTCAAAACTACCCCTAAGTATGCTTAGGTACCTACGGCAAATCGGGTGTTAAGGTTTTTTCGGATAAATACATATAATATGATAGGCATGCAACTTGGTATTAAGCTTTTCAGCGTCTGTAAAATTTCTGGGAAAAACACTCGAGCGACGACAATTTTGGAGGAGACCGTATTGTACGTCCATGGAAAGCACACCCCTGGAAAGAACAGCCAGTATTACAAAGAATTTGGTTATCTGGGTGTGCTTTCCATGGTCGTACAATCCGCTCCGTACAGACTAAACACATGACAGTATCGCTACACGCCCCGTATTACGAACCAATATTCTCGACGCTCATTGGTCGAGAGTTCGTAATATCCTTGAGTAGAACCTAAATAAACTATACCTAAAAGTCATTCCCACTTTCGATTTTTTTTTTTTAAATCTTCTATTTAGAGGGTGAACGAAGTAGCGAGCGAGTCCGCTCAGCACTAGCTACTGGTACATTAATCTAAGTTAGTTAGGTGAGTGAATCCCGCATAATGGGTGGGACAAACAATAGTAAACAAACAAGTGAATGATACAGAAGCGAGCGAGTCACCTTATCGCGGTGTGCGAAGCCCGGCGGCAGCGCCGCGTCACCCGCGTCACCCGCGTAACCCGCGTCACCTGCGCAGCTTCGCGCCCTGCAACATGCAACATGCTACAAGCAAGCACGAGTAAGGAGCGACGAAGAACCGGATAGGAGCAGGTACCTACGAGGTAGAGAACGTACCTACCTAGCTGTCGGTCAGTAAGAGTTGTGGTAGGTATCTACCAAGGTAGAAGCTAGAGCATGCAAAACCGGGTACCTATCTAGATGTTGCTGATTTAGATGACGCCCGCTCGCTGCGATGCCGTTTTCACATTCTTCTAGGGTTTTCTTCATGATAACACTCATGATGATTATCATGATAACATGGAGAAATCCCACGTTACGGTACGTGTGCTTATAGATTTCAGTAACGCTTTTAATGCAGTTGATCATGAGCTCTTACTAGCTACACTCCCTAAACTTAACTTCTCTCCTTCTGTCATTGATTGGTTCTCATCCTATTTAACCATGCGTCGTCAAAGAACCCGTGATGGTGATGCGTTTTCCGAATGGAAGGAAATCGTGGCCGGTATTACACAAGGTGGAATTTTGTCTCCACTCCTTTTCTCTTTATTTATTAACCTGTTATCATCCCACCTTCTCAGTCAATACCACATGTATGCTGACGACCTCCAGCTTTATACCTCTGCCCCTGTCGACAATTTGGATGTTGCCATTCGGGCACTCAATGATGAGCTTATTATTGTGTTGACTTTTCTCTAAAAAACTGTAAACTATGATAAATAAATTAAATTTGACATTTAGGTTAGTATAAGGTGACTGTTTACGTAGATTTTACAATTTTATTTAACATTGACTTCTTTGATTTTATTTAATTTGTATCCGGACATTGTAGTTAAAATATTGACATGCATGCTAGGAATAAGTAGGTAGATAGGTTATTTTATATCAATTTATAAAGTAAGATGATGATTATTATTATTATTTTTTAATTAATTTTTTATGTATTATTTGACATTGATAATTACGATTTTGCTATTAGTATTAACTCATTTTAAATAAATATTGACTGAACTTGCAGCGCCCTTACAGGGTCCATGTACTCTCCTACAGCTACTTTGATGTAACACCTAAGCTGATGTACATTTGAGCATGAATAAATGAATATGAATATGAATATTAATCTTTTCCGTCTGCTGACTTGGTCAAATCGTTTTGGCATTAAAGTTAATCCTGATAAGTGTCAAGCCATCATCATAGGTAGCCCACGCCAGCTGAACAAAATAGACTCTCTTGGTATTCTACCCCATGTTCACTTCAACGGTTGTAATATCCCTTTCACGCCTATTGTTAAAAACCTTGGTATCCTGATTGACTCAAAGCTATGTTGGATTCCTCATATAAAATAACTATCTCGTAAATTTTATGCCACTCTGCATTCTATAATCCGTCTGAAACACTTTCTCCCAATAACCACTAAAATATGTCTTGTCAACTCACTTCTTTTACCTATAATTGATTATGCCGACGTTGCTTTACTAGATCTCTCCGAAGAACTTCTTAACAAACTTGATCGCCTCCTTAATACCTGCATACGTTGTATTTTCTGCCTTCGCAAATTCGACCATGTGAGTAAATTCCGCGCTGAATTAAAATGGCTCCCCATTCGTGAGCGTAGAAACCTAAGGATTCTTTGTGTTCTTTTCTCTGTTCTTAAGGATCCCTTTGCACCTGAGTATCTAAAAAACCGTTTTCGTTTCTGATCTGACACACACGAAAAAAAACTAAGGTCTTCTGACAATCTCCTTCTAGACACGCCCGAGCATTGCACATCGTTCCGTGGAAACTCTTTCTCTGTCGAATCAGTCCAGCTCTGGAATAAACTACCATTTGAAATTAAAAAGGTAGACTAAAGAATGCTTCAAAAGATTAACTCGCAAACACTTCCTGGATGAGTTGTAGTCATAGTTTATTTACCCTACCTTCTAACTATTATTTTTATGTATAAGTGCCTATAAATATAGAATTATATATATTAAGTAAGTATATTATGTAATTAGATATAAGTATAATATAATATTGTAGTTAAAATTTTGTAGCACGCTTACCGCCAATCAATACAAATTGGGTTGGCTGGTAGAAAATGCTTTAGCATTAAGTCCGCGTATTGTTCACTCTTTTTAAAATGTGCAATAAAGTGTTAATAAATAAATAAATAAATAAATCATCATGTATAGGTAGGCAGTGGCGCTCGCTATAGATACCTAATAAAAATTAAAAAAAGCAGAGGGTAGGTATACCTAAAAACAATAGAAAATAAATATTATGCAAATAGTGTATCGCGATCTGTTAGGAATATTTTCAATTCAATGAAGCGGTTGCAACGGATCAGCGATGCGTTAGGAACTTTTTTTGATTAGATGCAACCAAAAACTCCGATTCGTTGGAAAGAACCCGGATAAACACGTTCCTGGCTGTCTCCTTTTTCTGGTTCTTACGGTCCCATATTTATCTGAGTCATTACCGTTAGGGACTCCGAATAAAATGGACCGCCGGTCTCTGGAGACACTTTCAAAATTAATATTATTAAATTCCTAGTAGGGACCGTCCAGTCCACGGCTGCTCTGATCATTAATTTACCATCTTCGTATAAATTCGAAATCAGTGATGTTGGGTGTGTGCGAAGTACTGCAAAGGTACAATCGGCCTTTTACCTGTTACCTGCAAAGGTACAAGGTACAAGGTACAAGGTTTAGCCCATGTTTTCAATAGCTGTGTTGATGAAGGACTATTTCCTGATCTTATGAAATACAGTAAATTAATTCCTTTGTTCAAGTCTGGAAATGTTAGAGATCCAGCAAATTATAGACCGATTTCTGTATTGCCCGCGCTAAGTAAAATCTTTGAAAAAAATATTCTTTCTCAACTATTGACACACTTCAACCATAATGGGCTACTTCATAATAATCAGTTTGGATTTACCAAAGGTCGATCTACAACCGATGCTGGAACCTTGCTCTTAAAGCACATATTGGAAGCCTGGGAGAACGCGCAGAATGTTATCGGAGTATTCTGCGATCTGTCCAAGGCTTTTGATTGCGTAAATCATGGTACTTTAATATCCAAATTGAATCATTACGGCATTCGAAATAAAGAACTGGATCTTATTCAGTCTTACTTATCCAATAGAGTTCAAAGGGTTGAGGTCGGTGGTGAGAGGTCTTTGGGATCTACTATTGGCATGGGGGTGCCGCAGGGTTTGATACTTGGCCCTTTTTTGTTTCTGGTATACGTTAATGATCTTCCCTTTTTCGTGGAAAACTTATGTAATTTAGTTCTATTTGCGGATGACACTTCTATAATATTCAAAGTTGATAGATCTAAAGCTAATTACGACGGTGTAAACTTATCTCTATCGAGAGTACTTGATTGGTTTACCGTCAATAATCTCTACTGAATGCTAAAAAAACTAAGTGTATGAAATTCACTTTGCCTAATGTAATTCAGTATGACACCGACATTAAATTAAATGGAGAAACACTAGATCTAGTAGATTCCACTATATTTTTAGGTCTCCATATTGATTCAAAATTGCAATGGAGTCCGCAAATAGAAGCACTTGCAGGTAGACTTAGTTCTGCTGCATATGCAGTTAGAACAATTAGACACCTTACTGATGAAGCCACAGCTAGGTTAGTATATTTCAGCTACTTTCATAGTGTCATGTCATATGGTATCTTACTGTGGGGGAAGGCAGCAGATATTCAAACAATTTTTGTTTTACAAAAAAGAGCAATACGTGCCATTTATAATATGAAGCCTCGTGATTCTCTGAGAGAACGATTCAGAGAAATAAACATTATGACTGTAACTTCACAGTATATTTATGAAAACTTAATGTACACGCATAAAAATAACGCTTGTTTTATAAAAAAGGTGATGTCCATAACATTAATACTAGAAACAAAAATAAATTACTCATCCCGAAATTTAGATTAGAAAAGTCCAATGGGTCTTTTATGGGAAACTCTGTACGCTTCTATAATAAGCTTCCGGAAAATGTAACCAAGCTGCCTATTCGAAGATTTAAATCTTATATAAAGAACAATCTAATAAAGAAGGCGTATTACACCTTAAATGCCTATATTGACGATAAAACTGCATGGCCCGATGTCGTCGCTCCGCTCCTTCGTTAGCTTAATTGTGGAATTGTATATCTGTGGTATCATATTTTTTAAGAATAGGTTAAGCATTACTATTATAAAGCGTATAGTGTGTTGTCATAAGAACTTAGGTTGATACTTTTTAGACTTTATTTAAGTCTCTGACTAGTACTTTTTTCTATAAATGAGTCTCGTTCATTTACGTTCGATTGGCACCACACTAAAGCTGAATGAAGGATCATCAAAAAAATAACCAAGCAGAGTTTGTTGCCTGATTCTTCTATGCTTGGTCGCAGGCGAGGAACCGCCGTAAATTCACTTTAACATTTTAGATTCACGTATAGTTTTTAAGTTGACATTTCTATATGATCCTTGTGATTTCAATGAATAAAAACCTATTGACTTTGACTTTGACTTTGGCCATGTTGGCCTAGCGGCGGGTACTCAGACTTCCGATCCTTCCGATCTCGGGTCAAACTCGGAGGTGCACCGATGGATGTGCCATCTGTATTAGTGTTTCAATAAGCGGCCATGGGAATGCTCACTATGTACTTGCAAAACACGGCCATGTGGCAAATGTTAAACTTGGACGTACCTCCGACTTTCTCCTGCTTGGTATCCTCCAACATGTACTCACTGAGTAGGTATGTACTGGTAGGTATGTATCATGTCATGATGGGAATGAGGTACAGTGTGAAAATGTTTGTTTTGTTTTTCAGTTTGCATGCCCGAGTACCTGCACCTGCGCCTGCACCTGCACCTAGAGTAGACAACCTATAGGCTAGGTACATACTCACAGGAAACGAGGGGGGACTTCCCCGGCCGCAGCGCCCCTCGCGCCCCCCGCGCCCGGCGCCGCCGTCCCCCCGCACCGCACCTGCGGCCCGACAACGTTACAAGCTGCGTTACGTTACGTTACGTTACATTAGATTACATTACATTACATTACATTACATTACATTACATTACATTACATTACATTACATTACATTACATGCCATGTAATGTAGGTAGGTTCTGTACCTAATGTGCTGTGTGTCTAAATAGTCGAGTTCAGATAACGCTCGAATCTCAACAAATGATAGGTTGACCGGTAGAAATGATTTAACAAATTGTCATCGTGAATGACCTGCTCAGTTCCAACATCATACTGAGTTATGATGTTGGAACTGGTAGGTAAGTAGGTAGGCAGGCGGCAGAGCATTGCATTGTTCAGAATGAGTAGGTATGCTGAAACCACAGACTCGCGGAGTAGGAACATGGATACAGTACCTACAGTGCACCTGAAAAACGGTAATTTTGACAGCGTCTTGGTCTTAGGTACCTACCTACATCGTGCAAATAACCGAATATACTTACATGCATTGCCTATGATTTTAGATTATGTCAATCTAAAACCCCCCTAACTATTCTACCTACTCGTAGGTACATCGAGGTACATCTCGATGTGCTTGAGTCTAATCTAATGATCGCTAAGTTGAGACGAGGCCGAGGCGGCTGATCTCCAGTTAAATAAGTAGAGACGAGGCCGAGGCGGCTGATCTCCAGTTCAATAAGTAGAGACGAGGCCGAGGCGGCTGATCTCCAGTTAAATAAGTAGAGACGAGGCCGAGGCGGCTGATCTCCAGTTAAATAAGTAGAGACGAGGCCGAGGCGGCTGATCTCCAGTTAAATAAGTAGAGACGAGGCCGAGGCGGCTGATCTCCAGTTAAATAAGTAGAGACGAGGCCGAGGCGGCTGATCTCCAGTTAAATAAGTTGACACGAGGCCGAGGCGGCTGATCTCCAGTTAAATAAGTAGAGACGAGGCCGAGGCGGCTGATCTCCAGTTCAATAAGTAGAGACGAGGCCGAGGCGGCTGATCTCCAGTTAAATAAGTAGAGACGAGGCCGAGGCGGCTGATCTCCAGTTCAATAAGTAGAGACGAGGCCGAGGCGGCTGATCTCCAGTTAGATAAGTAGAGACGAGGCCGAGGCGGCTGATCTCCAGTTAAATAAGTAGAGACGAGGCCGAGGCGGCTGATCTCCAGTTAAATAAGTAGAGACGAGGCCGAGGCGGCTGATCTCCAGTTAAATAAGTAGAGACGAGGCCGAGGCGGCTGATCTCCAGTTAAATAAGTTGACACGAGGCCGAGGCGGCTGATCTCCAGTTAAATAAGTTGACACGAGGCCGAGGCGGCTGATCCTCGGTTAAATAAGTTGACACGAGGCCGAGGCGGCTGATCTGATCCCCGGTTAAATAAGTTGAGACGAGGCCGAGGCGGCTGATCTCCGGTTAAATAAGTTGACACGAGGCCGAGGCG
This sequence comes from Perizoma flavofasciatum, assembly GCA_958496245.1. Taxonomy (NCBI): domain Eukaryota; kingdom Metazoa; phylum Arthropoda; class Insecta; order Lepidoptera; family Geometridae; genus Perizoma; species Perizoma flavofasciatum. The sequence goes on along the minus strand of OY292425.1, from coordinate 89,612 downwards.
GCTGATCGCCAGTTAAATAAGTTCCTAGGTACAACAAGATGCTCATTGGAGGTTCGTAATTTTGCCGAACGTAAGCTTTCTAGGGTTGAATATCTATCTATCTACTTGATGAGAGCAAAGAAACGAACGCAGCAGGTTGTGCGGGGTGCGGGGGCGAGGGCAGGGGCGGGCGCGGGGCTGGAGGCTGCGGGGGGAGGGCGGGCGCCGCGGTACCGCTGCTTCTCCACCACCACCTTCAACAATAGGTAAAGTAATCATAACATAAGGTTAAACTTACACTTCATCACCTAAGTAGTTTTATTTCTAACTGCAACTTACCTACAACTTAAACCATGACTGTAAATTCAAATAAATGAGGGCGCGTTGCTATAGATTTTGCGTGAATTAATTTGATTTAGATGCTCACTTGACTATTTCCGTTGCAGAGAGAGAACGTATTCGTTCGAGTGGGGTTGCGAGCGGCGCCGACTTCACTGCACATAAGCGCTTACGCGCTAGCTATCGGGCCAGTCGTTATTCAGTCGTGGCGTTGTGCACTCGCTCGCAAATCTCTTTGCTTATTTTAAAGAGTTTAATTATTGTGAACTAATTTTATGTAAAGTGTTGTGCATAAATGTTGGCAAGACATATGTAGTTTTTATTATCTTGTTTGTTTTTTACCGTTTTTATTAACCTATGACAGGATAGGTAGGTATATAGGAACCTCTTCTGGATAAGTTCCAATCTTGCGGAGTGAACAGCAAAGCCAGGCGACCGTACACAACTAAAAAATCCAAAACACTACGAACTTAAGGTCCAATTTGTATATGGGTATAACAATGCTCGGATCTTTATTTATGTCTCGAGATAAAGTTTTATCTCGATTATGTCTCGAGATAAAGTTTTATCTCGATTATGTCTCGAGATAAAGTTTTATCTCTATGATTTTTTTTTATTATTCTGCTCGTGGTATTTCAAGTGTATGTACTTAACGAGCTATCAACCTGTCACTTCCAGATCTTTTACCTATATTCTAAACTTCATTTTACTACAACACCGATGTTATGAACTATGTCGAGTAGGTAGGTACATTTTGTAAGGTTTCTACATCTTTATCTTTCTATATCTTTTTTACTTTGCCTACCTTGACTTTATTTTATTGTACCTACTAGTTTTTTTGTTTACACAAGTTTGGCCTGCCTACCCATCTATTGCTATACCCTTAGACAGGGTTCATGTGAGATACCTACCTATAAACACCATCTATGTACCTACCATGTGAAAGCAATTAATGCATGAGTATTTTATACGCTTTGAACAATAAAATATAATTTTAAATGGTCAGCATCTGCATCCCCTAGATGCTATCAGATCTGCATCAGAATCATTCCTGACGAAAAAAGCCTACTACACTGTTGACCAATATTTAGGTATCTGACAAATCAGCCAACAAACTACCTAGGTACCTATTCTTGACCATTTCACTCTTTGGAATCCGACATTTTTTATCTAACAAAATATGACGTATCTACTGATTTATATAACATCCCAAAACTTAACCTACTTGAAGTGGATTAATAATATTTTATCTGTGGTTATTCTATTTTTAATGTGAGGTGGCCACACTGACTAACTTGGCAATACCGCTGCAAAATATCAAAAAGATGGACGTCTTAAATTATAAGGAAAATCTTGAAATAAATATAATAATGTGAATTCTAGATATCGAACAATACATTTGGATACGAAGACACGGTTTGGTTTAGTTCACTAAAGTATCCACATTGATTATTATTGAACTACCTACCTATATCTTCGTGATAGTTCCTCTATGTATTTTAATATTGACAATTATTATCATTTTTGTCATTTTGTATGATGATTATCGACATCTTTAATTTTGTATACCTTCCTAATTTCCCATTGTTATCATTTAAATTTGATATTGTATTTAATTGTAAAAATAATACATAGGTAGGTACCTACCTCTGCAACGCCCTGACAAGGCCGATGTACCTACCCACCTACTCGGAGCTACACTAGATCTAAGCTTAACCATAGTATGAAGGACATCAAGCATGAATAAATGAAATTAAAATTGAATGTACCTACCTGCAGGTAGGAGCGGTAATCACGCGGCGCCGGCGCCGGGCTGTCGCCGCCGGTGCCGGAGCGCGCCGACTCCGCGTCCCCCGCGCCCGCGCCCGCGCCCGCGCCCGCGCCCTCTGCGTCTGACGTACAACATGCATCTTATTGTACATTTTTATTATCTTAAAAAATGGCTCAGGAAGAATAACCTAATCACTACCTACCTTCTTATTTGGTGCATAGCGGCGGGCGGGCGGCGCGGCGCGGCGTGTCTGCAGCGTGACGGTTTAGCGGCGGAGGGGGAATAGTTAGCTTCGGAGCACTCGGTGCTAGGTACCTACTTCAGATACGAATAGCACCGATTTTACACAAGAGCGTGGTAAACCCAACCGAGAAATATGTAAGTTTAATCCACTGTGCTGTGCCCCTCGATCCACTGATCCTGAGGAATGAGGCATAATGAGCTCACCTAGTTGAGTGTTCGCGATTTCTGTCTCGTTAGCTTCCACTCCTCTGTTCGACGTGGAATCGGTTAAGGAAGAATACTTATCGAGGTACGTGGTCATTGTGGTTGTTGGCAAAGCGCCGCTGTAGCTTCCTGATGATAACGTTGCTATTACATTTATGGGTCTCGGTCTAAGCTTTTCAAAGATCCTGAACTATCAAACAAGTACTAAAAAAAGTACTTACTTAACTACGAAATAATCAGAATTTGGTGTGTGAGTATGTTAACTTATTTAATTGAATAAAATTACCTACGTCATTTCAATGAACAATAAACAACGAAATGAATGAAACTACACGCCTGTACCTACAAAAGCAAAAGCTTTGCTGTTTCCTGAGTAATTATGGATTTAGCTTAGCTCGCTTTACCGACCACCACCACAACTTCTATCATTTTCAACAAAATGGTAGAAAAAATATAACAGATTTGTCAATTCGAACTTTGACGTTTACAGTACCTAACGTAAGAGCGAAAAAATATTAATCTGTGGTACCTAGAATGTTACCATTACGTAAATATATCGATACATTCCTTATTATTGTCCCAGTCGTCCGTTTGTTTGCTACCTCTTTGTTTACTTAGCAAGGATTCGTAAAGCCTCCTTTATACGATGACCCACCATGCTGGTCCATCACGAAGAAAGCGTAGTCGAGTCTCCGATAACTGGCGGTCGTTGGCGAGAAATTTAAATTAAAATATTTTATCTTGTTAAATACCAAACATATAATAAGTATCTACCTATCTACATGCAGGCACTAAATAAATGACAGCCCTTGTCTTCAAGCTCGGTTATCGACGAATGAACATAACCATCGTCTGGATGGCGGTCATGGAGGCCGCCATTCTATGCACCAATAAACACTGCAACTATAATCCAAAGAGGTTGGAAAAACAATAATCTAAAAATATAAAACTGTTCCGTTACTGACTGCCGATCAACGCACATCCTAAACCATAAAGTCCTAGAAGCATAAAACTTGGAGGGTATATCCTTCTTATGGTGTAGGGGTGCACTAAGAAATGAATTTGGAAAATTCTTATATAATTATTTCCCCAAAACAACCCATCAAAAGGGATGTAGAGGGTGTCCAAGTTTGCATAAAACTCTAACGTTTCTTCTTCTTAGGTTAGTTTTTTTTTGTGACGTCTTCTTAAAAAGTTCAGAAACTTTATTTTTCTTATATTTTTTTATCTACTCTTGATATGTTCTTAATTTTTTTTTTAACTACTACTTTTTAATAAACCCCCCCCCCCCTTCCCCCAAAATTCAAGTTAAAAAAAATAGGAGAGCTTAAATCATCAGAAAGTCGAGGATATCCACGCACGCGCACCCGCACGCGCACCCGCACGGCAGCAAACGTACCTTCAAAGCACGTCGCATCTCAAACATGGTCTACGTGTGTTATTCAATGATTCACTGACAACAGCCAATGATGTTGGAGTTAGCATGCTCCAAACATCGATAACGTTCCATTCCTTTAAGAATCTTGAAAAAATAATTTGCTTTATTATTTCAGTCACGATTTTTAAAAAAGGTACCAGTTATTAAAACATATGATTATAGGTATAATTGCCTCGATAACCAGTCAGCTTATTATTAAAATAAACAGTAACACTCTGAAAATCAAATCAAATCTATTTTTTCTAAGAAGTTTCCGGTTACGATTATTTACTTGAAACGAAACGTAAGCGACTAAGGCGCGACTAAGTACGAATTATCGAAGGTGCCCAAGCAATTACATTCAAATCTGTAAAAAGACATGACAGATTTAGCTAAAAGCAGAGATAAACTAGGGGGCTGGCTGGTTTAATTATAAACCACAGATAGACCGCGGTTTTTGGCTTAAACCTCGTTTCGTAATAACAATTTCTAAAATCAGAGTCTAAACCCGAGTTTTTTCTTAAACTTTACTTAAACCACGTTTCGTAATGAGACCGTGAGTCCTTGATTTTGTCGAGATTAGTTTCGTGCGTCACTCTGATGAGAGGCCCGTTTTCTCTTCTGCGAAGAAATATCTTTCCATGTGATACCCAACAGAACATGAAGTCATTGCCTTTCGCAAAATCTCTGGCGAGATAAAAAAATATCTTCATTTTGGATGAGAGGTTCTCCGAAATGAATTATAAGTTTTGGAGGTCCACTCAGGTGTAGACGTTCAGTGGTTAGTTTAGAAGTACCTTTATTAAATTTACGGTATATAAATAAATAAATAATAAATAAATTTTGCTGGACATTTTCACACAGCATCATCTAGCCCCAAACTAAGCAGAGCTTATATTATGGGAACTACATCACTGATATACTACTTATATAATTTTTTTTTTTGTAAATACATACATAATATACATAGAAAACACTATAATATATATTAATCACTTTTTGTTTGAGTAGGGCGTTAGTAAGCTCTACTATTACAGTCCTCTGAGCAGGATTTTTGTTGTTAATTATTTTATTTTTCAGTTCTGTTTGTTTAATTCCTTATGCGATGTGAATAGGCCTGCAGTTTAATTGTTAAAATGTAGACTATTGTCTTTGGTTTTCCTGTGACTGACAGATTCCGCTCTCTATAATGTCTGATTGTCTCTGTCTATTGGTTTTTACAAGATCCCCTGGTTGCAATGTTGTCATCATAAGTTAAGCGCATATTTCTCGAATCCCTAATTATATCAGCAATCTATATCAATATCAAATGTATTTCTTCGCTACGCAATAATATATCTGTTGTGATACGTGCACCTGTATTTAATTTCATCACCCAGAGCCAGACCATCCACTTCCACGCACGTTGAGACACTCTGCTCAACAATCCGTTCAATTGTTGACTTCTTGGCAGAAAAGCACGGAAACCCTGGAAGTTGGGCGAAAAGCCGAAGGATAGATTGGTCGTCTTCGAGCGCAGTTCTAAATCTACATGTTTAGAAATCCGAAACATACCTGCAAAAACTATGGAAAGTAAGACTGCTCTGCTGGAGGCATTCATCGATACCAGCAAGGTTCTAAGTGTTAATTAATTAATTATTTAATTAATTAACACTTAGAACCTTGCCGGTCGGAGGTTGAGGCGCAAGAGCGGAACCTATGCTCCAATGGTGGAAGTGTTAAAGACATAAAGCCGGGAGTAGCGTTTAGTGAAACTGTAGCACACCTCTCGACACCCTTTAGCAGTGGGAACACCCTTTAGCTTTGGAACAACAAAAAAAGAAGAAGAAGAAGAAGAAGAAGAAGAAGAAGAAGAAGAAGAAGAAGAAGAAGAAGAAGAAGAAGAAGAAGAAGAAGAAGAAGAAGAAGAAGAAGAAGAAGATTAGGTTAGGTTAGGTTAGGTTAGGTTAGGTTAGGTTAGGTTAGGTTAGGTTAGGTTAGGTTAGGTTAGGTTAGGTTAGGTTAGGTTAGGTTAGGTTAGGTTAGGTTAGGTTAGGTTAGGTTAGGTTAGGTTAGGTTAGGTTAGGTTAGTCGCTTCCCGTGTCATCCGGCACCTAGAGGGGACTGGGCCTGGGCTGTCACAGGCCCAGTATGGGTTCAGAGCGGGGCGGTCTACAATAGACGCCCTGCTCTGGCTCAAGGGGTGGACGCAGGAGGCGGTCCACGAGGGGGACAAGGCGTTGGCAGTCTCGCTTGACATAGCCAACGCCTTCAACAGCCTGCCGCACGGGACGATACGGGAGGCGCTCCTCTATCATGGAGTGCCTCTGTATCTGCGGAGGCTGTTGGCGGACTACCTCCAGGACCGCGAGGTCCTGGTGGAAGGACGCGACGGCTTGAGACACCGTCGCGTCGTCCGCGGGGTTCCACAGGGGTCGGTGCTGGGGCCGCTCCTGTGGAACATAGGCTACGACTGGGTGCTCCGCGGCACGCTTCCCGCAAATATGCGGGTGGCGTGTTACGCGGATGACACCCTGGTCGTAGCCAGGGGGAGGGACCTCGGGGAGGCGATGCGGCTAGCCACGGTGGGCACCACCATCGTGGTCGGCCGCATACGCTCCCTGGGACTGGAGGTAGCCCTCTCCAAGACCGAGGCCCTGCTGTTCCATGGGCCTCGGGGGGGACCCCCTCCAGGAACGAGGATAGTTCTGGACGGGGTCCTGGTCCGGGTTGGGACCCAGATAAAATATCTGGGTCTCATCCTGGACGGGAGGTGGACTTTTGGGGCCCATTTCACTCAGCTGGCCCCAAGAGTCCTGGGAGCCGCGGCCGCTTTAGGGAGGCTGCTGCCCAACGTGGGTGGCCCGAGCGCCACATGTCGCCGGCTGTACTCCGGAGTTATCCGGAGTATGGCCCTGTACGGGGCACCGGTCTGGGTGGACGCCCTCAGTCGCGGGAATATGACCCTGCTGCGACGTCCACAGCGGGTCATCGCGACGAGGGCGATCCGCGGATACCGGACGGTGTCCTGGACGGCAGCGTGCGTGCTGGCCGGTGATCCCCCCTGGGCTCTCCAAGCGGAGATCCTCGCCGAAGTGTATCATTACATAGCGGCGAGGAGATCCGACGGGGAGTACCCAGTGTGGGAGGAGGTCGCGCGCATGCGGCGACTGGCGCGGGCCGCCTTGTTGCGGCGGTGGGCGGAGGACCTGGCTCCACCGGTCCCTGGTCAGTGGACGGTGGAGGCCATAAGACCGGTCCTCCGGAGGTGGGTGCGGCGGCGGTTCGGGTCGCTGACCTTCCGATTGGTGCAGGTGCTTTCCGGGCATGGATGCTTCGGAAAGTATCTGCACCAGATCGCGAGGCGGGAGGCGACCCCGGCCTGCCACGAATGTGGGGCGCCGGAGGATACGGCGCTCCACACGCTGGAGGTGTGTGCCGCGTGGGGTCCCATGCGACACACACTTTCAGCGATCCTGGGCCGGGACCTCTCTCTGCCGAGCGTGGTTAGTGCCATGCTCGGCGGCGAGAGGGAGTGGCAGGCGATGGTCTCCTTCTGCGAGGAGGTTATGACGCAGAAGGAGGCCGCTGAGCGGGTCAGAGAGGATGACGCCCGATCTGACCCGCTCCGGCGCAGACGTCGCGGAGGACGAAGGGGGCGGTTCGCCCGCCTCCTTCAACCTCCGTAGTGGGGTCACTGGTGGAGAGTCGGGGGACTCTCTGCCGGCTGGCACGACCCCACACGTCTGAGGGGTAACCTTGGGTGAGAAGGTTACCCCTCCCTGAGGCCGAGGCCCGGACCGGTTCCCGGGCCGCCCGCCGGGACGAGATGGTGAATGCGAAAGCGACCCCATCTCGTCCCACCATGGCGGTGGACTGCTCACCGGGGGGGTTTTTAGTGGGTTCGAGCCCCACATACCCCCTTCCGTCACCCCCATGGCGGAAGGGAAATGCGGTGGGCATTTTCCCCCCCACAAAAAAAAAAAAAAAAAAAAAAAAAAAAAAAAAAAAAAAAAAAAAAAAAAAAAAAAAAAAAGGTTAGGTTAGGTTAGGTTAGGTTAGGTTAGGTTTTTTTTTTTTTTTTTTTTTTTTTTTTTGTGTTTTTATTACAAGTTCCTCCGATATTTTTTTCGGAGACCTTATTATTCTTGTTCTTTTGTTTCACATATTTGCTTTTAAGCTTGCACCTATTTGGTGACTTTTCTATTGTCTATTTTCTTAATTATTTTTACTCTCTTTATGTACTTATACTTTACTTATTTTACATCTTTTTTCTTAAAACTTCTTTAAACTTTTAAAACTACTTTAACTTTTATCTTTAACTACATTAAAATATTGCTTATAAATATTTTCAAAAAAATATATAAAAATACAAACTTATACTATTTATTTTTCTCTATCACTTTTTTACAAATTGTTTTGCAGTAATTTAAAAACTTATCTCTTTCTTTTCTAGATAATAATATATCATGTAAGGAGCCTCGTTCAATACTTCTGCCGATGTGCTGTTCGGCGTCGTATCGCTCTCTACCAAATATTGGGCACTCTGTAATTATATGCAGGACGTCTTCCTCCTTGCTTGGATCGCAAGGGCACGCCGGGCTATCCCTGCACTTGAAACGATTCAGGTACTGGGAGAACCCCCCGTGCCCCGTCAGCACCTGGACCAGTATTGGGTCCAACGACATTTTCTTTATTATCTTATAGGCTGTCACCGCGTCTGGGAAAAAGGTCTTAGTGACCCCGGCTGTCGTCTCTTGCTGATAGCGCCGGTTCCATTCGTCAACGGAGTCCTTTCGGATTTCTCCTTTGACGAATGAGACCGGGCACAAATCATAAGCTGGTCTGGTCTTGAGTCCGAGCGCTGCTTCTTTCGCGAGTGTATCGGCTCGTTCATTCCCTTCCAGTCCCGCATGCGCTTTGATCCAATAGAGGGTGAGATCTCTCCCATTTTGGGTGATCTCCGCTATATTGGCACGCACCCGGACTGCAAGGGGATGAAGGGACGCGCCACTCGCAACCGTCTCCAATGCCGAGCGCGAGTCCGAATAGATGTTGGTTCGGGCTCCCTTTGATCTGCACGCCATGACCGTGGCGTATTCTAGGGCAAGAAGCTCAGCCTGGTATACCGAGCAGAAGTTCTCCAGCCTAAGTTTTTTGCAAGTGGTTTCGGCACCATTACCCCACAAAGATACTGCCGCCCCAACCTTGCCCTCGATCTTACTTCCATCTGTGAAGATCTGGGTACTGTTTGGCTCATGCTGGACAAGTTCTGATCGGTCAGTGATACTGCCGAACTCGATCTGCTGGTGTTTCGCTGGGTGAGGGGATTCGGTGTACGGGATCGGTCTCTCCACTTCCCGGTCTCCTATTACTCTCCGGGAATACCCTTTCTTTACTTCGTACAAGGAGGCTGCTTCCCGGATTCTGATGTCCAGTGGAAGCAATCCGGACAGTAATAGGGCCGAGTTTAGAGATACCGTTCTGTACGCTTTAAGGATTCTCTGCACTATCCCTCGCTGTACAGCATTTAATTGTTTTTTGACCCCTTCTTTTTCTGTTGCAGGTGCCCAGACACTCGCCGCATACAAGACCACCGGCTCCACTACTGCGGTGTATATGGTCCTGACTACCTCCGGTTCGAGTCCCCAGCTGACCTTTGCCGCGCGTGAGATCTGCTTATAAAGGTTCAGGACTTTCCGGCATACATCACTCACGTGAGTATTGAAGGTAAGTTTGTCATCTATTGTTATCCCTAGTATCTTAATCTCACGTGAATATTCTATGGCTTTCCCGCCCATGTTCAGATGTGGGGTGTTGTGTTTTAACTTTTTAGTTATCAACATGGCACTGGTTTTGTGTGCCGCAAAGTTAAGTTTGTTTCTGACACCCCACTTCTGAACATGCGCGAGGGCCATATTCGCCCGTCTCTGAACCTCCAGCGCTTCCTGACCGGAGAAAATCAGGACCACATCATCCGCGAAGGCCTGCACATAGTGTCCCTCTTTCTCCAACTCATGCAGCAGAGGGTCCAGTAACATATTCCAGAAAGTAGGGCCGCCTATGGAGCCCTGGACACACCCCTTCGTTGTTGATCTAGCTACCTCCTCCCCCGCGTACCTGACTTTTACGCTCCTGTCCCTGAGGTAACTATCTACTAACCTCCTGATGTTGGTTGGGCAATTCGACTCCGCCAATCGGCATCGGATGGCCGGCCACCACGCGTTGTCGAAGGCTCCCTCTATGTCAAGTGATACAACTACTACCAGCTCCCTCTGTTGCAATTTGGCCTTAATGTGACTCATCATGACATAGAGGGAGTCCTCGGTGCTTCGCTGTGGCGTGAATCCGAACTGTCGTTGGTTTTGTTCCGCCATAGTATGCCAGCGAATTCGCCTCACCAACATCTTCTCGAAAATTTTGCCCAGGATAGGCAGCAGCCCTATAGGTCTGTATGACTTGGGGTGGTGGTAGTTGTCCTTTCCGGGCTTCCTCAAGACGACCACTATTGCCTCTTTCCATCCCCTTGGGAAGCAGGACAAGCTCAAACATTTGTTAAGCAAAGCCAGAAAGACATGGGGACTGTGTTCAATAGCCACTCTGCAGATATCAGCTGTCAGGGCGTCGGCACCCGGAGCCTTCTTCGGATTGAAGCTTTTGACTGAGCTCCTGAGTTCTTCCATTGTGAAGGGGGGATCGCAAGACTCGCCCGGTACCCTTTCATTGGCTCTGTCTGCTCTATCCCTTATCTCAGTGTGCTCAGTCAAATCCTCCTCCACTGTGTCCTGCTTAAAGAAGGTTCTCGCTAATAGCTCAGCCGATTCCGCATTGCTGAGTTCATGGTTGTTCTCTACGAGCGGCAGGTCCTCCCTCCGAATGGTTGTTCTTCCTACCACTCTGTAGATCCCTTCCCACATTGTCTCCTTTTCCTGCTTGTTGCAAAACTCTTTCCAACTAGATGTCTGAGCCATCTTCATCTCCCTTCTGTACTCTTCCCTGGCCTCCACATACTGCTCCACAACGTAATCCCTCCTTCTCATTGCCGCACACTCTATCCTTCTCCTTTTTATTTTTACTTGTTTTTTCAGCTCCGTCAACTTTTCGGTCCACCAAGGCAGTCCTATTCGCTTTTTGTTTTTGATTTTTGGAATGTTTTCTTCACTGCTTTTAACTATTGTATCTATGTATTTATTAATTGTAAATTCTAAATCTGTACTTTTATCTATTTTGGCTATTTCTTCTAAGTTTATTTGATGTTCCAGTTGAAGTTGGGTGAGTTTCTCACGAAACTCTACCCAACTTGCTTTTTTAGTGTTATATATCCTTGTTGTTCTTTCTGTTTTCGCATCAATAGCTTTATCCATATTTATTTCGAATAGGGCTGCCCTGTGGTCCGATGTTGTAACGTTGCTGTCCAACCTCCAGTTCGAAATCTTTCCAATTACGCTTGTGGAGCAGGCTGTGACGTCCACACAGCTTGTATATCTTTTCCCTCCCCTTATGGTGTCAAAGGTCGGGGTGGTTCCCTCGTTTACGATATGGAAGTCCATTTCTGCCAGGGCACCTGACAGGGCCTTCCCTCTCATGTCCTCTGTCCTGCTCCCCCACCATGCGCTCCAGGCATTAACGTCCCCTCCCACAACTATTTCTTCTGTACCTATCCTGTCCTTAATATCCCTCAGTCTAGCTATGTCCAAATCGATGTCAGCCTCCCCCTCCAGGTATATGGACACCACTCCCATCTTCCCTTCTCTCCCTCTTATCACCGCTACCACGATGTTTTCGGTGGTGAGTGTTGGGCACAGGGTTATGTCGATGGTGTCGTCGAACACTGCAATGGCGGCTTTGTTCACCTTCTCTGTCTTTCTCGCGCATTGTAGTATTCGTACTCCGGGGTAGACCTTCATCTCTCCGATCCTTCCAATGTACGGTTCCTGGATTAAGCCAATCCCCAACCTTCTTGTCCCTGCTTCCAATATTAGCTCCGCAGTTGCAAGCTCAGCCCTTTGGAGATTGGCTTGGACTATTTTATGGGTACAGTTGTAGGTGGGGTCAGAGCCTCCATTCGTATTTGTTACCCTATCGAGGCCCTCAGCAATGGTAGGCCACAGTCGACCTCGCTATGGCCTCCCACTTTTTCCTAATTGGACATTCATCACTGAAAGCGTTGTGGTCTCTCCGGTCGAACTTTGCTCTGGTACAGTTCCTGCATGACGGCTGCTCTGCTGCCAGCCACTCCGAGCACTTCGCCCTGAGATGCGAACCTCCGCAGTGGCTACAGAGGTCCTCTGTCTCAGTGCAGAATCGCTTAGTATGTCCGTAAGCGAGACAGCGCGAGCACTGCACCAGAGGGGACTGGTCTGAGACCTCAACGCGCTGGATGTCAATGTGGAGTGTCCGGGCTGCTGTGAACCTTTGCCAGAGGGTTGGCGCTACTCTGATGACTATGTGCGCCTGGTGAGGGTTCCTGGCTTTCTTCCTGTACCTCACCTCCATCCTCTGGTCCGGCACATCGGTGAAGAGCTCCTTATTCTGGGTCTTAATCGCCCTAAGGAGCTCTTCATCGGTGTGATAGTTCATCACCCCTTTTACCACCACTTGTGGGTCCTTGTTTTTGACGTCATCCACTTTCAATCCCTTCCCTGTCAACATTATCCTTTCTTTTATTCTTTCCATTTCTTTCCTATCCTTACACCCCAGTATAATTTTGCTCTCCCTTGCCTTCCTCACGCTGTCTATTTTTGTCCCCTCTTCAACGGCATTCACCACCTTCCTCATTTTTTCCATTACTTGGTCACCCGTTTCCGTTTCATCCGTGGAAGTGACCACCAGCGAATGCAGCGCTGCCGACTCCAAGATAGGTTTCCTTGAAGTCTCCGCCGCTGCCACACTCGCATATGTTGGCCTCTCCCAATCTTCCTTCCTTCTCTCCATCACCTCCCTCAGTTCCGCCATCTCTTTTCTATTCTCTTCAAGAAGCTCTGCATGTTCTCTCAGTTTCTTCTCGAGAGAAAAAGACAGTTCTCTTTCCTCTTTTCGTTGTTCCTCTCCAATCCTGGTCTCCTCTATTGCGTCCGTTTTCATGTTTTTAATAACCCCTTTTTTATTTGTTTCAGATCCAGCCATCTGCACCACTTCTTCCTTCACGAGCTGATAGAGGGCATCCACCGCTGCAAGGATACCGTGCTTCAGATCTGTCTTGAGATTGCGAGACTCACCGACGCAGTGTTTCGCTCTCTCAAGCCAGATCCGAGCCTTCTTAACTCGCTCGGTGTACGTAACAGCTGCTCGATTCGGTCCCGGCGGCGTCACCACAGTTACCGCTGGTCCCTTATGGACTGCTCCTTTCTTATCCGAGGGAGGCTTCTGCTTCTTCGGCTCCGCATGCACCAGTGCCTGGACTTCCATTGTAGGTGAGTCTACCCTTTTTTCTTTTTCCAGCTTTTCGCCCTCGCTTATATTGAGACTTCGCCCTACACTAATGACTTCCGTTAATCTCTTTGGAGAGGGGCTTGCCTTCTCCGTATCAATTGAAGAGCTTCTATTTATGCCTGTCTTGTTCTTCTTCGGGGTATGGAACATTGTAAAAATTTATGTTAGGTTAGTTTAACTTTAAAAGAAAAAGTTTTTAGACTTTAAAAATCTTTCCTGGGCAGAAATGACCCCAAGCTGATATACCCAATCGAACAAAGGGTGGGTGGGAGGGCGATTTTTTGCGATTTCTCGCCTCTAATGTGTTGTTTTCTGTTACAGGTACACGCGGGGACGACGGGCGACGCCGCTGCAGCTGCTGGAGGTGCTGAGATCGACCAATTCACTCGAAAAAGTTGTAAAAAATGCGTATTCCTTACGAAATTCGCAAAATTGACGCAATTTCAAAGTAAACTGGTGTTTCCTCTACAGGAATGGACCCTGGGCCACTGATACACACCGCGACCACACGCGGGCACACAGAAAATTTAATTTGAGACGAAAATTAATGTAAGTTACTAGTAAAAAGTTGTTGAAAAGTTTTAATTTTGAAAAATAACGTAAAAATCTAAATTCTCCGAAGAACGTGAGCAAATTCAATTAAATATTTAAGCAAGGGATAGAAAGGTGCTGCGGATGAAGTCTTTGACACGATTATTCAGAAAAATTATTTACTCAGAAATCTATAAAATGTATGAAAACTGTCTGGGGTATCAAGACTTTTGCTAAGAAAAATTTTGAAGTTTTTAATTTTTTGCGATTTCTCGCCTCTAATGTGTTGTTTTCTGTTACAGGTACACGCGGGGACGACGGGCGACGCCGCTGCAGCTGCTGGAGGTGCTGAGATCGACCAATTCACTCGAAAAAGTTGTAAAAAATGCGTATTCCTTACGAAATTCGCAAAATTGACGCAATTTCAAAGTAAACTGGTGTTTCCTCTACAGGAATGGACCCTGGGCCACTGATACACACCGCGACCACACGCGGGCACACAGAAAATTTAATTTGAGACGAAAATTAATGTAAGTTACTAGTAAAAAGTTGTTGAAAAGTTTTAATTTTGAAAAATAACGTAAAAATCTAAATTCTCCGAAGAACGTGAGCAAATTCAATTAAATATTTAAGCAAGGGATAGAAAGGTGCTGCGGATGAAGTCTTTGACACGATTATTCAGAAAAATTATTTACTCAGAAATCTATAAAATGTATGAAAACTGTCTGGGGTATCAAGACTTTTGCTAAGAAAAATTTTGAAGTTTTTAATTTTTTGCGATTTCTCGCCTCTAATGTGTTGTTTTCTGTTACAGGTACACGCGGGGACGACGGGCGACGCCGCTGCAGCTGCTGGAGGTGCTGAGATCGACCAATTCACTCGAAAAAGTTGTAAAAAATGCGTATTCCTTACGAAATTCGCAAAATTGACGCAATTTCAAAGTAAACTGGTGTTTCCTCTACAGGAATGGACCCTGGGCCACTGATACACACCGCGACCACACGCGGGCACACAGAAAATTTAATTTGAGACGAAAATTAATGTAAGTTACTAGTAAAAAGTTGTTGAAAAGTTTTAATTTTGAAAAATAACGTAAAAATCTAAATTCTCCGAAGAACGTGAGCAAATTCAATTAAATATTTAAGCAAGGGATAGAAAGGTGCTGCGGATGAAGTCTTTGACACGATTATTCAGAAAAATTATTTACTCAGAAATCTATAAAATGTATGAAAACTGTCTGGGGTATCAAGACTTTTGCTAAGAAAAATTTTGAAGTTTTTAATTTTTTGCGATTTCTCGCCTCTAATGTGTTGTTTTCTGTTACAGGTACACGCGGGGACGACGGGCGACGCCGCTGCAGCTGCTGGAGGTGCTGAGATCGACCAATTCACTCGAAAAAGTTGTAAAAAATGCGTATTCCTTACGAAATTCGCAAAATTGACGCAATTTCAAAGTAAACTGGTGTTTCCTCTACAGGAATGGACCCTGGGCCACTGATACACACCGCGACCACACGCGGGCACACAGAAAATTTAATTTGAGACGAAAATTAATGTAAGTTACTAGTAAAAAGTTGTTGAAAAGTTTTAATTTTGAAAAATAACGTAAAAATCTAAATTCTCCGAAGAACGTGAGCAAATTCAATTAAATATTTAAGCAAGGGATAGAAAGGTGCTGCGGATGAAGTCTTTGACACGATTATTCAGAAAAATTATTTACTCAGAAATCTATAAAATGTATGAAAACTGTCTGGGGTATCAAGACTTTTGCTAAGAAAAATTTTGAAGTTTTTAATTTTTTGCGATTTCTCGCCTCTAATGTGTTGTTTTCTGTTACAGGTACACGCGGGGACGACGGGCGACGCCGCTGCAGCTGCTGGAGGTGCTGAGATCGACCAATTCACTCGAAAAAGTTGTAAAAAATGCGTATTCCTTACGAAATTCGCAAAATTGACGCAATTTCAAAGTAAACTGGTGTTTCCTCTACAGGAATGGACCCTGGGCCACTGATACACACCGCGACCACACGCGGGCACACAGAAAATTTAATTTGAGACGAAAATTAATGTAAGTTACTAGTAAAAAGTTGTTGAAAAGTTTTAATTTTGAAAAATAACGTAAAAATCTAAATTCTCCGAAGAACGTGAGCAAATTCAATTAAATATTTAAGCAAGGGATAGAAAGGTGCTGCGGATGAAGTCTTTGACACGATTATTCAGAAAAATTATTTACTCAGAAATCTATAAAATGTATGAAAACTGTCTGGGGTATCAAGACTTTTGCTAAGAAAAATTTTGAAGTTTTTAATTTTTTGCGATTTCTCGCCTCTAATGTGTTGTTTTCTGTTACAGGTACACGCGGGGACGACGGGCGACGCCGCTGCAGCTGCTGGAGGTGCTGAGATCGACCAATTCACTCGAAAAAGTTGTAAAAAATGCGTATTCCTTACGAAATTCGCAAAATTGACGCAATTTCAAAGTAAACTGGTGTTTCCTCTACAGGAATGGACCCTGGGCCACTGATACACACCGCGACCACACGCGGGCACACAGAAAATTTAATTTGAGACGAAAATTAATGTAAGTTACTAGTAAAAAGTTGTTGAAAAGTTTTAATTTTGAAAAATAACGTAAAAATCTAAATTCTCCGAAGAACGTGAGCAAATTCAATTAAATATTTAAGCAAGGGATAGAAAGGTGCTGCGGATGAAGTCTTTGACACGATTATTCAGAAAAATTATTTACTCAGAAATCTATAAAATGTATGAAAACTGTCTGGGGTATCAAGACTTTTGCTAAGAAAAATTTTGAAGTTTTTAATTTTTTGCGATTTCTCGCCTCTAATGTGTTGTTTTCTGTTACAGGTACACGCGGGGACGACGGGCGACGCCGCTGCAGCTGCTGGAGGTGCTGAGATCGACCAATTCACTCGAAAAAGTTGTAAAAAATGCGTATTCCTTACGAAATTCGCAAAATTGACGCAATTTCAAAGTAAACTGGTGTTTCCTCTACAGGAATGGACCCTGGGCCACTGATACACACCGCGACCACACGCGGGCACACAGAAAATTTAATTTGAGACGAAAATTAATGTAAGTTACTAGTAAAAAGTTGTTGAAAAGTTTTAATTTTGAAAAATAACGTAAAAATCTAAATTCTCCGAAGAACGTGAGCAAATTCAATTAAATATTTAAGCAAGGGATAGAAAGGTGCTGCGGATGAAGTCTTTGACACGATTATTCAGAAAAATTATTTACTCAGAAATCTATAAAATGTATGAAAACTGTCTGGGGTATCAAGACTTTTGCTAAGAAAAATTTTGAAGTTTTTAATTTTTTGCGATTTCTCGCCTCTAATGTGTTGTTTTCTGTTACAGGTACACGCGGGGACGACGGGCGACGCCGCTGCAGCTGCTGGAGGTGCTGAGATCGACCAATTCACTCGAAAAAGTTGTAAAAAATGCGTATTCCTTACGAAATTCGCAAAATTGACGCAATTTCAAAGTAAACTGGTGTTTCCTCTACAGGAATGGACCCTGGGCCACTGATACACACCGCGACCACACGCGGGCACACAGAAAATTTAATTTGAGACGAAAATTAATGTAAGTTACTAGTAAAAAGTTGTTGAAAAGTTTTAATTTTGAAAAATAACGTAAAAATCTAAATTCTCCGAAGAACGTGAGCAAATTCAATTAAATATTTAAGCAAGGGATAGAAAGGTGCTGCGGATGAAGTCTTTGACACGATTATTCAGAAAAATTATTTACTCAGAAATCTATAAAATGTATGAAAACTGTCTGGGGTATCAAGACTTTTGCTAAGAAAAATTTTGAAGTTTTTAATTTTTTGCGATTTCTCGCCTCTAATGTGTTGTTTTCTGTTACAGGTACACGCGGGGACGACGGGCGACGCCGCTGCAGCTGCTGGAGGTGCTGAGATCGACCAATTCACTCGAAAAAGTTGTAAAAAATGCGTATTCCTTACGAAATTCGCAAAATTGACGCAATTTCAAAGTAAACTGGTGTTTCCTCTACAGGAATGGACCCTGGGCCACTGATACACACCGCGACCACACGCGGGCACACAGAAAATTTAATTTGAGACGAAAATTAATGTAAGTTACTAGTAAAAAGTTGTTGAAAAGTTTTAATTTTGAAAAATAACGTAAAAATCTAAATTCTCCGAAGAACGTGAGCAAATTCAATTAAATATTTAAGCAAGGGATAGAAAGGTGCTGCGGATGAAGTCTTTGACACGATTATTCAGAAAAATTATTTACTCAGAAATCTATAAAATGTATGAAAACTGTCTGGGGTATCAAGACTTTTGCTAAGAAAAATTTTGAAGTTTTTAATTTTTTGCGATTTCTCGCCTCTAATGTGTTGTTTTCTGTTACAGGTACACGCGGGGACGACGGGCGACGCCGCTGCAGCTGCTGGAGGTGCTGAGATCGACCAATTCACTCGAAAAAGTTGTAAAAAATGCGTATTCCTTACGAAATTCGCAAAATTGACGCAATTTCAAAGTAAACTGGTGTTTCCTCTACAGGAATGGACCCTGGGCCACTGATACACACCGCGACCACACGCGGGCACACAGAAAATTTAATTTGAGACGAAAATTAATGTAAGTTACTAGTAAAAAGTTGTTGAAAAGTTTTAATTTTGAAAAATAACGTAAAAATCTAAATTCTCCGAAGAACGTGAGCAAATTCAATTAAATATTTAAGCAAGGGATAGAAAGGTGCTGCGGATGAAGTCTTTGACACGATTATTCAGAAAAATTATTTACTCAGAAATCTATAAAATGTATGAAAACTGTCTGGGGTATCAAGACTTTTGCTAAGAAAAATTTTGAAGTTTTTAATTTTTTGCGATTTCTCGCCTCTAATGTGTTGTTTTCTGTTACAGGTACACGCGGGGACGACGGGCGACGCCGCTGCAGCTGCTGGAGGTGCTGAGATCGACCAATTCACTCGAAAAAGTTGTAAAAAATGCGTATTCCTTACGAAATTCGCAAAATTGACGCAATTTCAAAGTAAACTGGTGTTTCCTCTACAGGAATGGACCCTGGGCCACTGATACACACCGCGACCACACGCGGGCACACAGAAAATTTAATTTGAGACGAAAATTAATGTAAGTTACTAGTAAAAAGTTGTTGAAAAGTTTTAATTTTGAAAAATAACGTAAAAATCTAAATTCTCCGAAGAACGTGAGCAAATTCAATTAAATATTTAAGCAAGGGATAGAAAGGTGCTGCGGATGAAGTCTTTGACACGATTATTCAGAAAAATTATTTACTCAGAAATCTATAAAATGTATGAAAACTGTCTGGGGTATCAAGACTTTTGCTAAGAAAAATTTTGAAGTTTTTAATTTTTTGCGATTTCTCGCCTCTAATGTGTTGTTTTCTGTTACAGGTACACGCGGGGACGACGGGCGACGCCGCTGCAGCTGCTGGAGGTGCTGAGATCGACCAATTCACTCGAAAAAGTTGTAAAAAATGCGTATTCCTTACGAAATTCGCAAAATTGACGCAATTTCAAAGTAAACTGGTGTTTCCTCTACAGGAATGGACCCTGGGCCACTGATACACACCGCGACCACACGCGGGCACACAGAAAATTTAATTTGAGACGAAAATTAATGTAAGTTACTAGTAAAAAGTTGTTGAAAAGTTTTAATTTTGAAAAATAACGTAAAAATCTAAATTCTCCGAAGAACGTGAGCAAATTCAATTAAATATTTAAGCAAGGGATAGAAAGGTGCTGCGGATGAAGTCTTTGACACGATTATTCAGAAAAATTATTTACTCAGAAATCTATAAAATGTATGAAAACTGTCTGGGGTATCAAGACTTTTGCTAAGAAAAATTTTGAAGTTTTTAATTTTTTGCGATTTCTCGCCTCTAATGTGTTGTTTTCTGTTACAGGTACACGCGGGGACGACGGGCGACGCCGCTGCAGCTGCTGGAGGTGCTGAGATCGACCAATTCACTCGAAAAAGTTGTAAAAAATGCGTATTCCTTACGAAATTCGCAAAATTGACGCAATTTCAAAGTAAACTGGTGTTTCCTCTACAGGAATGGACCCTGGGCCACTGATACACACCGCGACCACACGCGGGCACACAGAAAATTTAATTTGAGACGAAAATTAATGTAAGTTACTAGTAAAAAGTTGTTGAAAAGTTTTAATTTTGAAAAATAACGTAAAAATCTAAATTCTCCGAAGAACGTGAGCAAATTCAATTAAATATTTAAGCAAGGGATAGAAAGGTGCTGCGGATGAAGTCTTTGACACGATTATTCAGAAAAATTATTTACTCAGAAATCTATAAAATGTATGAAAACTGTCTGGGGTATCAAGACTTTTGCTAAGAAAAATTTTGAAGTTTTTAATTTTTTGCGATTTCTCGCCTCTAATGTGTTGTTTTCTGTTACAGGTACACGCGGGGACGACGGGCGACGCCGCTGCAGCTGCTGGAGGTGCTGAGATCGACCAATTCACTCGAAAAAGTTGTAAAAAATGCGTATTCCTTACGAAATTCGCAAAATTGACGCAATTTCAAAGTAAACTGGTGTTTCCTCTACAGGAATGGACCCTGGGCCACTGATACACACCGCGACCACACGCGGGCACACAGAAAATTTAATTTGAGACGAAAATTAATGTAAGTTACTAGTAAAAAGTTGTTGAAAAGTTTTAATTTTGAAAAATAACGTAAAAATCTAAATTCTCCGAAGAACGTGAGCAAATTCAATTAAATATTTAAGCAAGGGATAGAAAGGTGCTGCGGATGAAGTCTTTGACACGATTATTCAGAAAAATTATTTACTCAGAAATCTATAAAATGTATGAAAACTGTCTGGGGTATCAAGACTTTTGCTAAGAAAAATTTTGAAGTTTTTAATTTTTTGCGATTTCTCGCCTCTAATGTGTTGTTTTCTGTTACAGGTACACGCGGGGACGACGGGCGACGCCGCTGCAGCTGCTGGAGGTGCTGAGATCGACCAATTCACTCGAAAAAGTTGTAAAAAATGCGTATTCCTTACGAAATTCGCAAAATTGACGCAATTTCAAAGTAAACTGGTGTTTCCTCTACAGGAATGGACCCTGGGCCACTGATACACACCGCGACCACACGCGGGCACACAGAAAATTTAATTTGAGACGAAAATTAATGTAAGTTACTAGTAAAAAGTTGTTGAAAAGTTTTAATTTTGAAAAATAACGTAAAAATCTAAATTCTCCGAAGAACGTGAGCAAATTCAATTAAATATTTAAGCAAGGGATAGAAAGGTGCTGCGGATGAAGTCTTTGACACGATTATTCAGAAAAATTATTTACTCAGAAATCTATAAAATGTATGAAAACTGTCTGGGGTATCAAGACTTTTGCTAAGAAAAATTTTGAAGTTTTTAATTTTTTGCGATTTCTCGCCTCTAATGTGTTGTTTTCTGTTACAGGTACACGCGGGGACGACGGGCGACGCCGCTGCAGCTGCTGGAGGTGCTGAGATCGACCAATTCACTCGAAAAAGTTGTAAAAAATGCGTATTCCTTACGAAATTCGCAAAATTGACGCAATTTCAAAGTAAACTGGTGTTTCCTCTACAGGAATGGACCCTGGGCCACTGATACACACCGCGACCACACGCGGGCACACAGAAAATTTAATTTGAGACGAAAATTAATGTAAGTTACTAGTAAAAAGTTGTTGAAAAGTTTTAATTTTGAAAAATAACGTAAAAATCTAAATTCTCCGAAGAACGTGAGCAAATTCAATTAAATATTTAAGCAAGGGATAGAAAGGTGCTGCGGATGAAGTCTTTGACACGATTATTCAGAAAAATTATTTACTCAGAAATCTATAAAATGTATGAAAACTGTCTGGGGTATCAAGACTTTTGCTAAGAAAAATTTTGAAGTTTTTAATTTTTTGCGATTTCTCGCCTCTAATGTGTTGTTTTCTGTTACAGGTACACGCGGGGACGACGGGCGACGCCGCTGCAGCTGCTGGAGGTGCTGAGATCGACCAATTCACTCGAAAAAGTTGTAAAAAATGCGTATTCCTTACGAAATTCGCAAAATTGACGCAATTTCAAAGTAAACTGGTGTTTCCTCTACAGGAATGGACCCTGGGCCACTGATACACACCGCGACCACACGCGGGCACACAGAAAATTTAATTTGAGACGAAAATTAATGTAAGTTACTAGTAAAAAGTTGTTGAAAAGTTTTAATTTTGAAAAATAACGTAAAAATCTAAATTCTCCGAAGAACGTGAGCAAATTCAATTAAATATTTAAGCAAGGGATAGAAAGGTGCTGCGGATGAAGTCTTTGACACGATTATTCAGAAAAATTATTTACTCAGAAATCTATAAAATGTATGAAAACTGTCTGGGGTATCAAGACTTTTGCTAAGAAAAATTTTGAAGTTTTTAATTTTTTGCGATTTCTCGCCTCTAATGTGTTGTTTTCTGTTACAGGTACACGCGGGGACGACGGGCGACGCCGCTGCAGCTGCTGGAGGTGCTGAGATCGACCAATTCACTCGAAAAAGTTGTAAAAAATGCGTATTCCTTACGAAATTCGCAAAATTGACGCAATTTCAAAGTAAACTGGTGTTTCCTCTACAGGAATGGACCCTGGGCCACTGATACACACCGCGACCACACGCGGGCACACAGAAAATTTAATTTGAGACGAAAATTAATGTAAGTTACTAGTAAAAAGTTGTTGAAAAGTTTTAATTTTGAAAAATAACGTAAAAATCTAAATTCTCCGAAGAACGTGAGCAAATTCAATTAAATATTTAAGCAAGGGATAGAAAGGTGCTGCGGATGAAGTCTTTGACACGATTATTCAGAAAAATTATTTACTCAGAAATCTATAAAATGTATGAAAACTGTCTGGGGTATCAAGACTTTTGCTAAGAAAAATTTTGAAGTTTTTAATTTTTTGCGATTTCTCGCCTCTAATGTGTTGTTTTCTGTTACAGGTACACGCGGGGACGACGGGCGACGCCGCTGCAGCTGCTGGAGGTGCTGAGATCGACCAATTCACTCGAAAAAGTTGTAAAAAATGCGTATTCCTTACGAAATTCGCAAAATTGACGCAATTTCAAAGTAAACTGGTGTTTCCTCTACAGGAATGGACCCTGGGCCACTGATACACACCGCGACCACACGCGGGCACACAGAAAATTTAATTTGAGACGAAAATTAATGTAAGTTACTAGTAAAAAGTTGTTGAAAAGTTTTAATTTTGAAAAATAACGTAAAAATCTAAATTCTCCGAAGAACGTGAGCAAATTCAATTAAATATTTAAGCAAGGGATAGAAAGGTGCTGCGGATGAAGTCTTTGACACGATTATTCAGAAAAATTATTTACTCAGAAATCTATAAAATGTATGAAAACTGTCTGGGGTATCAAGACTTTTGCTAAGAAAAATTTTGAAGTTTTTAATTTTTTGCGATTTCTCGCCTCTAATGTGTTGTTTTCTGTTACAGGTACACGCGGGGACGACGGGCGACGCCGCTGCAGCTGCTGGAGGTGCTGAGATCGACCAATTCACTCGAAAAAGTTGTAAAAAATGCGTATTCCTTACGAAATTCGCAAAATTGACGCAATTTCAAAGTAAACTGGTGTTTCCTCTACAGGAATGGACCCTGGGCCACTGATACACACCGCGACCACACGCGGGCACACAGAAAATTTAATTTGAGACGAAAATTAATGTAAGTTACTAGTAAAAAGTTGTTGAAAAGTTTTAATTTTGAAAAATAACGTAAAAATCTAAATTCTCCGAAGAACGTGAGCAAATTCAATTAAATATTTAAGCAAGGGATAGAAAGGTGCTGCGGATGAAGTCTTTGACACGATTATTCAGAAAAATTATTTACTCAGAAATCTATAAAATGTATGAAAACTGTCTGGGGTATCAAGACTTTTGCTAAGAAAAATTTTGAAGTTTTTAATTTTTTGCGATTTCTCGCCTCTAATGTGTTGTTTTCTGTTACAGGTACACGCGGGGACGACGGGCGACGCCGCTGCAGCTGCTGGAGGTGCTGAGATCGACCAATTCACTCGAAAAAGTTGTAAAAAATGCGTATTCCTTACGAAATTCGCAAAATTGACGCAATTTCAAAGTAAACTGGTGTTTCCTCTACAGGAATGGACCCTGGGCCACTGATACACACCGCGACCACACGCGGGCACACAGAAAATTTAATTTGAGACGAAAATTAATGTAAGTTACTAGTAAAAAGTTGTTGAAAAGTTTTAATTTTGAAAAATAACGTAAAAATCTAAATTCTCCGAAGAACGTGAGCAAATTCAATTAAATATTTAAGCAAGGGATAGAAAGGTGCTGCGGATGAAGTCTTTGACACGATTATTCAGAAAAATTATTTACTCAGAAATCTATAAAATGTATGAAAACTGTCTGGGGTATCAAGACTTTTGCTAAGAAAAATTTTGAAGTTTTTAATTTTTTGCGATTTCTCGCCTCTAATGTGTTGTTTTCTGTTACAGGTACACGCGGGGACGACGGGCGACGCCGCTGCAGCTGCTGGAGGTGCTGAGATCGACCAATTCACTCGAAAAAGTTGTAAAAAATGCGTATTCCTTACGAAATTCGCAAAATTGACGCAATTTCAAAGTAAACTGGTGTTTCCTCTACAGGAATGGACCCTGGGCCACTGATACACACCGCGACCACACGCGGGCACACAGAAAATTTAATTTGAGACGAAAATTAATGTAAGTTACTAGTAAAAAGTTGTTGAAAAGTTTTAATTTTGAAAAATAACGTAAAAATCTAAATTCTCCGAAGAACGTGAGCAAATTCAATTAAATATTTAAGCAAGGGATAGAAAGGTGCTGCGGATGAAGTCTTTGACACGATTATTCAGAAAAATTATTTACTCAGAAATCTATAAAATGTATGAAAACTGTCTGGGGTATCAAGACTTTTGCTAAGAAAAATTTTGAAGTTTTTAATTTTTTGCGATTTCTCGCCTCTAATGTGTTGTTTTCTGTTACAGGTACACGCGGGGACGACGGGCGACGCCGCTGCAGCTGCTGGAGGTGCTGAGATCGACCAATTCACTCGAAAAAGTTGTAAAAAATGCGTATTCCTTACGAAATTCGCAAAATTGACGCAATTTCAAAGTAAACTGGTGTTTCCTCTACAGGAATGGACCCTGGGCCACTGATACACACCGCGACCACACGCGGGCACACAGAAAATTTAATTTGAGACGAAAATTAATGTAAGTTACTAGTAAAAAGTTGTTGAAAAGTTTTAATTTTGAAAAATAACGTAAAAATCTAAATTCTCCGAAGAACGTGAGCAAATTCAATTAAATATTTAAGCAAGGGATAGAAAGGTGCTGCGGATGAAGTCTTTGACACGATTATTCAGAAAAATTATTTACTCAGAAATCTATAAAATGTATGAAAACTGTCTGGGGTATCAAGACTTTTGCTAAGAAAAATTTTGAAGTTTTTAATTTTTTGCGATTTCTCGCCTCTAATGTGTTGTTTTCTGTTACAGGTACACGCGGGGACGACGGGCGACGCCGCTGCAGCTGCTGGAGGTGCTGAGATCGACCAATTCACTCGAAAAAGTTGTAAAAAATGCGTATTCCTTACGAAATTCGCAAAATTGACGCAATTTCAAAGTAAACTGGTGTTTCCTCTACAGGAATGGACCCTGGGCCACTGATACACACCGCGACCACACGCGGGCACACAGAAAATTTAATTTGAGACGAAAATTAATGTAAGTTACTAGTAAAAAGTTGTTGAAAAGTTTTAATTTTGAAAAATAACGTAAAAATCTAAATTCTCCGAAGAACGTGAGCAAATTCAATTAAATATTTAAGCAAGGGATAGAAAGGTGCTGCGGATGAAGTCTTTGACACGATTATTCAGAAAAATTATTTACTCAGAAATCTATAAAATGTATGAAAACTGTCTGGGGTATCAAGACTTTTGCTAAGAAAAATTTTGAAGTTTTTAATTTTTTGCGATTTCTCGCCTCTAATGTGTTGTTTTCTGTTACAGGTACACGCGGGGACGAC
Source organism: Perizoma flavofasciatum (assembly GCA_958496245.1). Taxonomy (NCBI): domain Eukaryota; kingdom Metazoa; phylum Arthropoda; class Insecta; order Lepidoptera; family Geometridae; genus Perizoma; species Perizoma flavofasciatum. The sequence goes on along the minus strand of OY292425.1, from coordinate 63,622 downwards.
GGGCGACGCCGCTGCAGCTGCTGGAGGTGCTGAGATCGACCAATTCACTCGAAAAAGTTGTAAAAAATGCGTATTCCTTACGAAATTCGCAAAATTGACGCAATTTCAAAGTAAACTGGTGTTTCCTCTACAGGAATGGACCCTGGGCCACTGATACACACCGCGACCACACGCGGGCACACAGAAAATTTAATTTGAGACGAAAATTAATGTAAGTTACTAGTAAAAAGTTGTTGAAAAGTTTTAATTTTGAAAAATAACGTAAAAATCTAAATTCTCCGAAGAACGTGAGCAAATTCAATTAAATATTTAAGCAAGGGATAGAAAGGTGCTGCGGATGAAGTCTTTGACACGATTATTCAGAAAAATTATTTACTCAGAAATCTATAAAATGTATGAAAACTGTCTGGGGTATCAAGACTTTTGCTAAGAAAAATTTTGAAGTTTTTAATTTTTTGCGATTTCTCGCCTCTAATGTGTTGTTTTCTGTTACAGGTACACGCGGGGACGACGGGCGACGCCGCTGCAGCTGCTGGAGGTGCTGAGATCGACCAATTCACTCGAAAAAGTTGTAAAAAATGCGTATTCCTTACGAAATTCGCAAAATTGACGCAATTTCAAAGTAAACTGGTGTTTCCTCTACAGGAATGGACCCTGGGCCACTGATACACACCGCGACCACACGCGGGCACACAGAAAATTTAATTTGAGACGAAAATTAATGTAAGTTACTAGTAAAAAGTTGTTGAAAAGTTTTAATTTTGAAAAATAACGTAAAAATCTAAATTCTCCGAAGAACGTGAGCAAATTCAATTAAATATTTAAGCAAGGGATAGAAAGGTGCTGCGGATGAAGTCTTTGACACGATTATTCAGAAAAATTATTTACTCAGAAATCTATAAAATGTATGAAAACTGTCTGGGGTATCAAGACTTTTGCTAAGAAAAATTTTGAAGTTTTTAATTTTTTGCGATTTCTCGCCTCTAATGTGTTGTTTTCTGTTACAGGTACACGCGGGGACGACGGGCGACGCCGCTGCAGCTGCTGGAGGTGCTGAGATCGACCAATTCACTCGAAAAAGTTGTAAAAAATGCGTATTCCTTACGAAATTCGCAAAATTGACGCAATTTCAAAGTAAACTGGTGTTTCCTCTACAGGAATGGACCCTGGGCCACTGATACACACCGCGACCACACGCGGGCACACAGAAAATTTAATTTGAGACGAAAATTAATGTAAGTTACTAGTAAAAAGTTGTTGAAAAGTTTTAATTTTGAAAAATAACGTAAAAATCTAAATTCTCCGAAGAACGTGAGCAAATTCAATTAAATATTTAAGCAAGGGATAGAAAGGTGCTGCGGATGAAGTCTTTGACACGATTATTCAGAAAAATTATTTACTCAGAAATCTATAAAATGTATGAAAACTGTCTGGGGTATCAAGACTTTTGCTAAGAAAAATTTTGAAGTTTTTAATTTTTTGCGATTTCTCGCCTCTAATGTGTTGTTTTCTGTTACAGGTACACGCGGGGACGACGGGCGACGCCGCTGCAGCTGCTGGAGGTGCTGAGATCGACCAATTCACTCGAAAAAGTTGTAAAAAATGCGTATTCCTTACGAAATTCGCAAAATTGACGCAATTTCAAAGTAAACTGGTGTTTCCTCTACAGGAATGGACCCTGGGCCACTGATACACACCGCGACCACACGCGGGCACACAGAAAATTTAATTTGAGACGAAAATTAATGTAAGTTACTAGTAAAAAGTTGTTGAAAAGTTTTAATTTTGAAAAATAACGTAAAAATCTAAATTCTCCGAAGAACGTGAGCAAATTCAATTAAATATTTAAGCAAGGGATAGAAAGGTGCTGCGGATGAAGTCTTTGACACGATTATTCAGAAAAATTATTTACTCAGAAATCTATAAAATGTATGAAAACTGTCTGGGGTATCAAGACTTTTGCTAAGAAAAATTTTGAAGTTTTTAATTTTTTGCGATTTCTCGCCTCTAATGTGTTGTTTTCTGTTACAGGTACACGCGGGGACGACGGGCGACGCCGCTGCAGCTGCTGGAGGTGCTGAGATCGACCAATTCACTCGAAAAAGTTGTAAAAAATGCGTATTCCTTACGAAATTCGCAAAATTGACGCAATTTCAAAGTAAACTGGTGTTTCCTCTACAGGAATGGACCCTGGGCCACTGATACACACCGCGACCACACGCGGGCACACAGAAAATTTAATTTGAGACGAAAATTAATGTAAGTTACTAGTAAAAAGTTGTTGAAAAGTTTTAATTTTGAAAAATAACGTAAAAATCTAAATTCTCCGAAGAACGTGAGCAAATTCAATTAAATATTTAAGCAAGGGATAGAAAGGTGCTGCGGATGAAGTCTTTGACACGATTATTCAGAAAAATTATTTACTCAGAAATCTATAAAATGTATGAAAACTGTCTGGGGTATCAAGACTTTTGCTAAGAAAAATTTTGAAGTTTTTAATTTTTTGCGATTTCTCGCCTCTAATGTGTTGTTTTCTGTTACAGGTACACGCGGGGACGACGGGCGACGCCGCTGCAGCTGCTGGAGGTGCTGAGATCGACCAATTCACTCGAAAAAGTTGTAAAAAATGCGTATTCCTTACGAAATTCGCAAAATTGACGCAATTTCAAAGTAAACTGGTGTTTCCTCTACAGGAATGGACCCTGGGCCACTGATACACACCGCGACCACACGCGGGCACACAGAAAATTTAATTTGAGACGAAAATTAATGTAAGTTACTAGTAAAAAGTTGTTGAAAAGTTTTAATTTTGAAAAATAACGTAAAAATCTAAATTCTCCGAAGAACGTGAGCAAATTCAATTAAATATTTAAGCAAGGGATAGAAAGGTGCTGCGGATGAAGTCTTTGACACGATTATTCAGAAAAATTATTTACTCAGAAATCTATAAAATGTATGAAAACTGTCTGGGGTATCAAGACTTTTGCTAAGAAAAATTTTGAAGTTTTTAATTTTTTGCGATTTCTCGCCTCTAATGTGTTGTTTTCTGTTACAGGTACACGCGGGGACGACGGGCGACGCCGCTGCAGCTGCTGGAGGTGCTGAGATCGACCAATTCACTCGAAAAAGTTGTAAAAAATGCGTATTCCTTACGAAATTCGCAAAATTGACGCAATTTCAAAGTAAACTGGTGTTTCCTCTACAGGAATGGACCCTGGGCCACTGATACACACCGCGACCACACGCGGGCACACAGAAAATTTAATTTGAGACGAAAATTAATGTAAGTTACTAGTAAAAAGTTGTTGAAAAGTTTTAATTTTGAAAAATAACGTAAAAATCTAAATTCTCCGAAGAACGTGAGCAAATTCAATTAAATATTTAAGCAAGGGATAGAAAGGTGCTGCGGATGAAGTCTTTGACACGATTATTCAGAAAAATTATTTACTCAGAAATCTATATGGTTAGGTTAGGTTAGGTTAGGTTAGGTTAGGCTCGGAGTGAGGGACAGCGTAAGTTGGAGGTGGCGCCCTTTTCAGGGCGCGGATGAGGGCTTGCGCGTCTCAATGATCTTCGAGGCTATACCGGCAGGGTTTCCCATACCGGTCAGGCTTGGAGTGAGGGACAGCGTAAGTTGGAGGGGGCGCCCTTTTCAGGGCGCGGATGAGGGCTTGCGCGTCCCAATGATCTTCGAGGCTATACCGGCAGGGTTTCCCATACCGGGCAGGCTTGGAGTGAGGGACAGCGTAAGTTGGAGGGGGCGCCCTTTTCAGGGCGCGAGTGTGGGGTCACTGGCGGAGTCGGGGGACTCCGCCGGCTTGCACGGCCCCACACATGGCCGGGGCCCGGGTGGTTCCTGGGCCACCCGTCGGGGTAAGATGGTGAATGCTAACGCGACCCCATCTTGCCCCACTACGGCGGGCGACGTCAACCAGGGGGGTTTTAGTGGGTTAGAGTCCCACATACCCCCTTTCGCCACCCCCGTGGCGGAAGGGGGATGCGTGGCATTTCCCCCCTTCAAAAAAAAAAAAAAAAAAAAAAAAAAAAAAAAAAAAAAAAAAAAAAAGGTTAGGTTAGGTTAGGTTAGGTTAGGTTAGGTTAGGTTAGGTTAGGTTAGGTTAGGTTAGTTTTTTTTTTTTTTTTTTTTTTTTGTATAATGTGGCAAGTCTAAATGCCACCATCTTATATTTTTCTCCGACGAGAGTCGGAGGCATTTTTAGACTTAACATAATTTCCATCTTATTTTTCTTATATTTACCTAAGTTTCTAATTCCATAAGGAAATAGAATAGGTTTATATATATATATATATATATAAATATCTATATTTATTCTTCTTTTTTTTTTGTATTTTTGTCCTTTTTTAATTTTTTATTTGTTTTTTATTTTATTTTTTTATTTTTATTTTATTTATTTTCTTTTATTTCTCTATCTATGTTGTTTTATTTCTACATATAACTATATTTATTAATTTTATACAATACTCTAGGAATTGTCCTCTTTTGTTTTCATCTGCTATAATTAAATGTATATTATTTGCTGTTAGTTGCGTGTCTATTTCATTTTCTAATTCAAATTTTTTCTTCCCAAACTGTGGACATTCTAATATAATGTGGGCCAAAGATTCATTTTCGCATGGATCGCATATGCATGCAGGTGAATCTTTTTTCTTAAAACGGTAGAGGTATTCAGAGAGACCACCGTGACCTGTAAAAATTTGTGTGTGGATATGGGAGTTCGGAATTTTTCTACATAGTTTGTAAGCAGACTCCGCACACGGGAAAAACATCTTAGTGACGCCGGCAGTTTTCTCAGACTTATATCTCCTGTTCCATTCGGCAACCGAGTCATTCCTGATGGCTCGTTTGGCGAATGAAACAGGGCACCAATCATAATCTGATCTCGACTTTTTTGTCAGTGCTGCTTCCTTCGCTAAGATGTCTGCCCTTTCGTTCCCTGTTATACCAACGTGCGCTTTGACCCAGTACAAGTCGACTACCTTCCCAGCCTTCATTATTTTTACTAAATTTTTCCTAGTCTCTACCGCTAGTTGATGGTATGTTTCCCTATTTTGTAATATTTCTAAAGTTGATCTTGAATCACTAAAAATTTTAAAATTGGTCTCTCTGCTTTCCACCACCATCTCCGTGGCGCGATAAATCGCGTACAACTCCGCTTGGAAAACGGTGCAGTACTCCTCTAACTTAAACTTCCGGGCTTTAAGCTCGACACCGTTATACCACCAGGTTAGGTTAGGTTAGGTTAGGTTAGGTTAGGTTAGGTTAGGTTAGGTTAGGTTAGGTTAGGTTAGGTTAGGTTAGGTTAGGTTAGGTTAGGTTAGGTTAGGTTAGGTTAGGTTCCACGGACCTGCTGGGTTGTCCCAGTGGGCGGAGAGGTGTACTCCGACGTGGCGCGTCCCCCGGGGGGCGGATAGGGGCACGGCTTCTATTTACGATACCTACCATTACCGGTAGGTACCGTAAATAGGAGTTACCGGTTTACCGGCGCGGACCAAACACTGGGGGGAAAGGGGATGGGCCCAGTGGAATGGGCGAGCATGGTGGGCTCGAGGAGGAGCACCATGGGTGGGCTTGCGTGTCCCAGTGATCTCCAAGGCTATGCCGGTAGGCATACCCATACCGGACAGGCTTGGAGGGAGGGACTTACGCAAGTTTGAGGGGGCGCCCTTGTTAGGGCGTGTTTCCGTTTTTCGGAAACGTGAGGTGGACCCCAATCCTAAGTTTCGATGCTCGGCGATAGGATGAATGGCTGCAGGGGTAATGTAGTCCCTAGAGCATCAACCCAACCCAGGCTGTCGAGCCTTTAAACTGACAAAACCCAAAAAACTCATTATGGCGGATTGTAATAAAAACTTATTACCCCAGGTGGGTACCGTCAGCACTGCTGGCGGAGAATCCCACCCTCCTTCGGGAGGCAGCCCCTCGTATTCTGGGGGGGGCAACAACCGCTTCGAGAGCCTCGGTTCTCACACAGACGACAACTTCGGAATGAACATTGACACCGATTACATGAATTTGAAAGAGCCGCGAGTAGTCTTAACCCGCTGTGCGGAGACGAAAGCGAGTGGTGATGATCTGGTGATTGCTTCGGCAAAGATGGTGAATTTGTCGGACTCGGACTCCGACGCAAGCCTGCAGACGGTTGCGTCCCAGGTTTCTGGCATGTTATCGCCTGATGGTGGCCGTTTCTGGCGAAAGCGCCAATGGGATGAGGCCAGCTCAGAGAATGGCGAGGAAAATCCGACACCACCTAAGGCGTCAACTAGGAGGGGACGTGGACGTCCTTCCAGTACAGGAAAGTATGTAGGCCTGGCTAGAGCCCAGTCAGAGCTCACTGCTCTTAAGCGCGAAGAATTCCTTCGCAAGGCGGAAGAGGAAGTCACCGCTCAAGTGGTCAAGGCGAAACGCTCCGTGGTAGCTCAACCAGTGTGTTATGAGGAAAACACCGGTTTGGCTTCGGACCTAAACAAACAGGTACTGGATGCAACGGAGGTTATTTTGAAAGTAGCCACCAAGTCGGGCAACCTTAAGGGCACTTTTGTTGCTGCCCTTAAAGAGGCGGCGGGGTCGATAAAGGCGGCAGTAGGGGCGCTCTACACTCGCTCAGTCTCGGAGGAAACTGCAAAGCTCCAAGCAGATAACACTCGCTTGCGCGCTGAGATGGCGGAGCTGCGCAAGGAAATGAGCGAGATCAAAGCCAAACTGGCGCAAGCTCCTGTGAGCATGGATGAACTGCCTTCAGTGAGCCTGAATCGTTCTAATATAAGAATGGCATCGACGTCCTGCGCTGATATCAACCAGCAAGAGGAAATGACGCGCTCAATCATCATGCAAGTCGGCAGTATGATCAATGCTAGGTTCGAAGGAATGGAGGAGAGATTGCTGCCGGAAAAACGGCTCAGACCTCCTTTAGCTGCGGATAAGTGGAGAGAAGCTGTGGTAGTTGCACCAGAGCAGACCAAAGAGAAGGAAAAATCAGCTGTCCAAGCTAAAAATAAGAAAAGGGGGAACAATTCGAGTGTCACTCAAGAGGCGCCTCGCGTGTTACCACCAGCATCGGGAACCACTGACCAAGTATGGACTAAAGTGACCAAACGGGGCAAAACTAAAGATAAGACGGCCTCTCAGCCAACGTCCAAAGCACGACCTGCAAACTCGGAGAGTGCCAAACCGAAAAGCCTTACTTCGGTAAAGTTGCGTCCCCCCCGGACTGCAGCAGTGGTTATTACTCTGCAGCCGGGAGCCGACGAGAAAGGAGCAACATATGCCAAGGTACTGGCGGAGGCCAAGGCAAAGGTGGACCTTTCCAGCTGCGGTATCACCAGTCTGCGGTTTCGGAAAGCCGCCACTGGAGCCCGCATCCTCGAAGTGACAGCAGGAGAAAAGAGTGCTGAAAAAGCAGACTCTTTAGCTCAAAAACTAAGAGAAGCTCTGAGCGAGGAGATCGCAAGGGTCTCCAGACCTACAAAGTGTGCCGAATTCCGGATTTCAGGGCTGGATGACTCTGTGTCTAGAGAAGATATCGTTGCTGCAGTAGCGCTACGTGGATGCTGTCCGGAGGATCTGGTCAAGATAGGAGAAATTAAGCGTACCCACCGGGGTACCGGTATTGCATTGGTGAGCTGTCCCGTGGCTGCTGCTAAGAAGCTGGGAGAAGAAGGACGCCTGTTAGTTGGTTGGGTCTCTGCCCGAGTAGAAATGGTGCAGCCCAGACCGATGAGATGCTATCGGTGCCTGCAAAATGGGCATGTCCGTGCCCAGTGTACTGAAGAGATTGACCGCAGTGAGGAGTGTTACCGGTGTGGGCAGCACGGCCATAAGTCATCCGTGTGCACGGCTCAGCCAAAGTGCTCAATCTGTGCGGCGGCAAACAGGCCGTCGGCGCACAGGCTTGGAAGTAAAGCGTGTACCCCTCCTAAATCCAAGAGAAGACGGGCCACGGGGACTGTAAATATCCTAGCCACTGTGTCGACAGCTACCAGCTGCCCCCCGACCCAAACGGGGGAAGAGGAGGTTCAAATGGACATTTTATAGGATGGCTCTACGATTCCTACAGGCGAATCTCAACCACTCCGCTAGTGCTCAGGATCTTGCGATTCAGAGTATGGCGGAGTGGTTGATCGACATAGCAGCTATATCCGAGCCCTACTTTATTCCACCCAGAGACAACTGGGCTGGTGATATTGAAGGGCTTGTGGCCATCGTCGCCAGAGGTGTCACCTTCGATAAAGTCGTGAAGGGTAAGGGATTTGTTGCGGCTTTTGTTCGAGGATTGGTGGTGGTGGCGGTATATTTCTCGCCAAATAGGACCCTCTCTGAATTCGAGAGCTTTCTTGTTGAAGTTGGGGCACTTGTAGGGCAGAGTCATCCACATCCTGTGCTCGTCCTTGGAGACCTGAATGCCAAGTCAACAGCTTGGGGGTCTCCCGTTACTAGTGTTCGTGGAGAAACGTTGGAGGAGTGGGCCCTGGCCACCGGTCTCATAGTCGTGAACCGTGGATCAGAGTTCACTTGTGTAAGGCAGCAGGGTGAGTCTATTGTGGATGTAACCTTCGCCAGCTCTAGCCTAGAGAGACGTATTCAAGGTTGGGAGGTCGTGACAAACCTAGAGACTCTTTCGGACCATCGTTACATCCGGTTCGAGGTCACGCCATCTCCGCTAACTCAAAGTGGGCCGGCCAGATCTAATGCGCATAGCGACAACCCGAGATGGGCTCTTAAACGCCTGGATCGGGATGCGCTGGAGGAGGCCTCCCTGGTTCAGACCTGGGTAGCCATGTCGAGAGGACAAGAGGAGATGAATGTTGATGAAGAGGCGGAGTGGTTTCGCGGCGCAATGACTCATATTTGTGACGCGTCAATGCCAAGAGTCGGCCTGCATCCTACTAAGCGACAGGTCTATTGGTGGACAGCGGCACTAGCGAAGCTACGTGAAGCATGCATCGTAGCAAGACGCCAGTACATCAGGCAGCGCAGAAAGCGACGCCGTGACGAAGAGCTAGAAGGGCAGCTGTACCAGAGGTACAAGGAAAACAAAGCGGCTCTGCAGCTGGCTATTCTTCAGGCAAAGAGTAAAGCCCGAGACGAGTTACTTGAGTCTTTGAATCGGGACCCGTGGGGCAGACCCTATAGAATGGTTAGAGGCAAGCTGCGGCCATGGGCCTTACCATTGACGCAGAGCCTTGATCCTCAGCTTCTGGAGGGAGTCATATCAGTTCTGTTCCCCTCAAGGGAAGACCACACGCCACCTGCCATGGCGCCAGCTGGTGAGGAGAGTTACGAGGAGGCCGAAGTAGCTGAAGTGAATGAGGTCGAGCTGAGGATGGCGGCTCTGCGTCTCAAAGAAAAGAACACTGCCCCAGGACCTGATGGTGTTCCTGGCCGGGCTTGGGTGATATCCCTGAAAGCTCTTGATCATAGGCTTCGTTGCCTGTTCAACGCCTGCCTGGCACAGGGGAAATTTCCGGCACAGTGGAAGACGGGCCGACTGGTATTGCTCAAAAAAGATGGACGCCCTACAAACTCTCCTTCAGCTTACCGCCCCATCGTTCTTCTTGACGAAGTGGGTAAGCTGTTTGAGCGGGTCATAGCTGCTCGCCTCATAGGGCACATTAATTGTGTTGGCCCAGACTTAAATGACAATCAGTTTGGGTTCCGTAGAGGGCGATCAACGGTGGGCGCGATATTGCGAGTAAAGGAGGTTGCGGAAGAAGCAGTATCCCGGGGTGAGGTTGTTCTGGCGGTGTCTCTTGACATCGCCAATGCATTCAATACCTTACCTTGGAGCTGCATTAGGGAAGCCTTAAGATACCATCAAGTGCCCCGCTATCTCCGCAATATAGTTGACGATTATTTGACGAACCGATTTGTGTCATTTAAGGGACGAGAGGGGCTTAACACCCGGCATAGAATGTCGTGCGGTGTTCCACAGGGTTCGGTCCTTGGACCGCTCCTGTGGAACATCGGTTACGATTGGGTGCTGCGGGGCGCAACCCTCTGGGGAATAAAAGTCACATGTTACGCAGATGACACTCTGGTAACAGCAAGAGGAAAAACACACCGAGAGGCTGCTATCCTTGCTACAGCAGGTGTCGCCCAGGTGGTGAATCGTATAAGGCGACTTGGGCTAGAAGTAGCATTGAGTAAGTCAGAAGCTGTAGTCTTTCACGGGCCTAGGAATGGACCGCCAGCGGGATCTCATATTGTAGTGGGCGGTGTCCGCATCGACATCGAGTCCACGATGAAATATTTGGGCTTGGTCCTCGACAGTCGGTGGGACTTTAAGGCCCACTTTACCAGACTAGCGCCTAAGTTAATGGGAACCGCAGCAGCTCTTGGAGGACTGCTGCCTAACATCAGAGGGGCGAAGGTGGGATGCCGGCGCCTATACCTAGGTGTTGTACGCTCCATGGCCATGTATGGAGCGCCGGTATGGGCCAATACTCTTAGCAGTCAGAACATTGCCTTGCTGCGAAAACCACAAAGGGCCATGGCGATAAAAGTAATAAAGGGATACCGCACAATATCATTCGAGGCGGCGTGCCTTATGGCGGGCTCATTACCGTGGGATTTAGACGCAAGAGGTCTTGCAGCGATCTACTCCTGGCGAGAAGAGGAACTAGCGAAAGGACAACGCCCTGCATTTAGAGAGGTGGAAGGGAAAAGGCGTGAGTTTTATAACTCGCTTGTAGGAGAATGGTACAGGAGGCTGGGAAATCCAAATGCTGGCCTCATGACTATTGGGGCAATTCGTCCAGTACTGCACGAGTGGCTAACTAGAGAGCATGGGTCGATGACTTTTCGTTTAACTCAGGTACTTACGGGACATGGCTGTTTCTCGAAGTACCTGTGTCGAATCGGGAGAGAATCGACTACTGCGTGTCACCATTGTGACTGTTCTGAAGATACAGCAATACACACGTTGAAGGACTGCCCAGCCTGGGCTATGCCGCGACAAGAACTTATAAGCACTGTAGGGAATGACTTGACACTTGCAACTGTAGTTGAGGCTATGGTTTCTAGTGAAGAGTCTTGGAAAGCCGTAATTGTATTCTGCGAAGAAGTTCTGTCGCAAAAGGAAGCTGCTGAAAGGGAAAGGGAGATACTGACCAACAACCCTATTCGCAGCAGGAGAGTCGGGCATCGGAGGAGAAACCTCCGTGCTCTAAGACCACCATAGAATGGCTTAGGCGGCAGCACGGGGGCATGCTGCTTGCTACTGAGAAGCCATGAGAGGGCGCGCGTGGAGGTTCCGCGTGCCTCTCACACAGATGAGTCGAGGCTTATATTTTGAGCCAACGCCGTTGGGGCTATGGAAGAATGCGAAAGCGTACCCACAGCCCTGACAGATGGCGTTAAGAAGGAACCCCGTGGGGTTTTAGCCGGTAAGAGTCCGGCATAACCCTTTGCCTCCCCCAGGGCAAAGGGTATCCATGAGGATTTCCCCACGCAAAAAAAAAAAAAAAAAAAAAAAAAAAAGGTTAGGTTAGGTTAGGTAAGGTTAGGTTAGGTTAGGTTAGGTTAGGTTGGGGTGAGTGATCGCGGGAGTTTGAGTTTGTTGGCGCTTTGGTAGTTTGGAGGGTTTTCGTTTGTTTTTGGGGAGTCTGTTGTTTGTTGTGGGGTCGCGGAGGGTTTCGGCATGCCGGGGCCTTTGCGTGACGTGGCGGGGAGGTTCCTAAAAGGCCCTTCTCAGGGCCCCTCCTCGCGGGAGAAGGCGGAATCGGACGCTGGGTCCGAGGACGTGTTGGTGACGGGGGTCGGTGCTCCGCCCCAAAAAGGCCCTTCTCAGGGCCCCTCTCAGGAGGAAGGGGTGGACTCCGACGTGTCGGAGAGTTATTTGGGGGGGTTGGCTCTGAAGCGGCCGTCTTCCTCGTTCTTCGTGCCCGGGTATTTGGACTCGGACACGGAGACCGAGGGGACAGCGTCCGCCAAGGTCAGCTCGGCGAAGAGGGGAGGGAGGAGGTCTGCCAAAGCGGGCCCCTCGTCAAGAGAGGATTTCCTCAAACCTGGTTTGGGGGAGGTCCTGCAAAGCAGGCCTTATGGGAAGGCGCGTTCCGCTGCTGTCCCTGACGTCGCGACGACCGGTAGCGATACCGACGTCTCCGCGATGGTCGGGGACATCAGCGCGCTTAACGCGCAGCAGTTGAGGGCGCATGCGGGCGAGAAGCTCGCCTGCATTTTGGAGGTTGCTCGGAAGTCCGGCAACCTCAAAGGCGAGTTTGTTGCCCGCCTGAAAGGGTCAGCGTCTGGCCTGCGAGAGGTGGTGGACGCCCTCGCGGACCGTAGCGAGGCGGAGGAGACGCGACGACTGAGGGCCGATAACGGCCGCCTGCGCCTTGAGACGGAGGCGCTGAAGGCTGAGGTGAAGTCGCTTCGTCGCGGCTTCACCGAAGCGAAGTCGCAGGCCGCCGCCGCCACCACTGCCGCTGCTGTGGCAGGGCCGCTGGCGGCCCCCGTCGTTGTGGGGGCAGACCTGGTGGAGGAGCTGAGGCGCTCCTTGACCACCACATTCGGGACGATGCTGAACGCCCGAATCGCGGGGATCGAGGAGCGCCTCTTGCCGTCTCCGGTGGTCCGCCCGCCACTAAGGGCAGACTCTGGGAGGGCTGCGGTGCCACCCAAGCCGACGCCACAGCGGGCCTCTGCCCCTGCCCCCAAAGCGGGCAAGCGCGCTGCCCCCTCGGTGGCACCAGTGGCGGGTCCCTCGAGGGAGGCTGCACCTGTCGCCGTTCCCCAGGTGAAGGAAACTTGGGCGACGGTGACGAAGAAGGGCAAGGGAAAGGGGAAGAAATCCTCCCCCCCCTCTGCACCCGTGACTGCCCCAGCGGCTCGTCCCGCCGCTGCTGCCCCGAAGCTGACGGCGGCGCTGAAGCCCCCAAAGTCCGCGGCTGTCGTGCTGTCGCTGCAGCCCGCGGCCGCGGATAAGGGGGTGACTTATAGCGCTGTCCTCCGGATGGCCCAGGACAAGGTCAATCTCCAAGAGCTGGGGATTGACCGTGTCCAGTTTCGGCAGACGGCCACGGGAGCCAGGATGCTGGAGATTCCTGGCTCGCAAAGTGGGGAAAAAGCCGACAGGCTCGCGGAGAAACTCCGCGATGTCCTGTCGGAGGTGGCTAGCGTCACCAGACCCGTGAAGTCGACGGACCTCCGCATCACGGGTCTGGATGACGCGGCCACGAAGGAGAAGGTGGCCGCGGCGGTTGCCGAGGCGGGCCGCTGCGACGTGCGGCTCGTCAAAGCCGGAGAGATACGCTCCGGCTTCGGCGGCACCGGCTCCACCCTTGTGTCCTGCCCGATCCCGGCAGCCAAAGTGCTGCTGGAAAAGGGCAGGCTATTGGTCGGGTGGAGCTCGGCGCGTGTGTTTTCGCTGGGGGCGCGTCCCATGCGCTGTTATAGGTGCATGGGGTTGGGGCACACTCGCCCCCAGTGCCCTGCGGCGGCGGACAGGGGTGACCTGTGCTTCCGGTGTGGAGGCACCGGTCACAAGGCGGCCACCTGCGGGAGGGCCGAGCCGCGCTGTGCGATTTGCGCAGAGTCCGGCAGGCCCTCCGGGCACGTAATGGGGGGACGCAGCTGCGTTCCCCCGAAGACGGTGGGAAAAGCCGCCGGGGCCCGGACCGCCCCTGCTGCCCCTGAGGTCTCTCGCCAAGTGGCGAGCGAGGTGGTTGTGATGTCAGACTGATGGATCAGGTCTGGCATCTCAACCTCCTCCAGACGAACCTCAACCACTGCGCCAGGGCTCAGGATCTGCTCATGCAGTCCCTGGCGCAGTGGGCAATTGATGTGGCGGTCGCCGCGGAGCCGTACCACGTTCCCACCCAACATCCATGTTGGGCTGGGGACCTGGACGGCTCCGTGGCCATTGTGGGAAAGGGGAATGGCGGCCCCCCCCTCTCAGTCGAAGAGAGGGGTTCGGGGTACGTGGTGGCCAAGTGGGGGGAGTATGCGATCGTCGGCGCATACTTCTCCCCCAATAGAACCGCTGCGGAGCTGGAGGTCTTTATGGACCTCCTGGCCGCAGCGGTGCGAAGGCAGGCGCCACGTCAGGTCCTCGTTATGGGGGACCTGAACGCCAAGGCCCGGGACTGGGGCAACCCCACTACTGACTCTCGAGGGGAGATAGTCAGGGAGTGGGCGGTTGCCGCAGGGCTGACCCTCTTGAATAGAGGGTCGGTCCACACGTGCGTGCGACAGCGAGGGGGGTCCGTGGTGGACGTTACGTTCGCCACCCCCGCTGTCGCGGCACGTGCCCGGGCGTGGAGGGTGATGTCGGAGGTGGAGACTCTCTCGGACCATAAATATATACGGTTCGAGATCTCCACCTCCGACATCCAAGGGAGGCGCGTGGTGCGTGCGGACCTCCCGCGCTGGTCGATCAGTCGCCTCGACGCCGAACTGGCAGTTGAGGCGGCGATCGTCCAGTCGTGGTCGGCCGCGCCCACGCACCCGGAGGTGGACGTCGCGGCGTGCCACTTCCGGGAGGCGGTGACGGCGGTGTGCGACGCCGCCATGCCCAGGTCCCGGCGCCTCCCAGGCCGCCGGGAGGTGTATTGGTGGAGCTCGGAGATCGCTGATCTCCGAGCTGCCTGCTCGGCGGCACGGCGGCTCTACGCCCGTTGCAGGAGGCGGCGTCACGGCCGGACCGATGAGGAGCTGTCAGCCGAAGAACTGACAGCTGAGTGCCGGCTGTACAGCTCCTACCGTGACGCAAAGGAGGAGCTGCAGCTGGCCATCGGTCGGGCCAAAACGAGGGCCTGGGATGAGGCTCTGGAGGGCCTCGACAGGGACCCATGGGGGCGTCCGTATAGAGCGGCCCGGAAAAAGTTCCGGGGCCAGACGCCCCCGATAGCAGAGTCCCTGGAGCCGGAGCTTCTGGGTCGGGTGTTGGGGGGTCTCTTCCCCGACATTGACCCCCACCACGCCCCGCCCACAATGACAGCGCCGTCCTTCCTCCCCGAGGAGTTGGACCCGGCCTCCATCCCCCTCGTGACAGAGGTGGAGATGGAGGTTGCCGTCGGCCGCCTACGCGGCAAGAGGACGGCACCGGGTCCTGACGGGATCCCCAAGCGGGTCCTGAGGATCGCCTTGGGGGAGATGGGTATCCAGCTTCGGGAACTGTTCGACGTATGTCTCACGTCAGGACGGTTCCCGAAGCTGTGGAAGGACGGCAAGTTGTGCCTGTTGCGGAAGGAGGGTCGAGCCGTAGACTCGCCTTCCGCATACAGGCCAATAGTGCTGCTGGATGACACGGGGAAGCTACTGGAGAGAGTAGTCGCTTCCCGTGTCATCCGGCACCTAGAGGGGACTGGGCCTGGGCTGTCACAGGCCCAGTATGGGTTCAGAGCGGGGCGGTCTACAATAGACGCCCTGCTCTGGCTCAAGGGGTGGACGCAGGAGGCGGTCCACGAGGGGGACAAGGCGTTGGCAGTCTCGCTTGACATAGCCAACGCCTTCAACAGCCTGCCGCACGGGACGATACGGGAGGCGCTCCTCTATCATGGAGTGCCTCTGTATCTGCGGAGGCTGTTGGCGGACTACCTCCAGGACCGCGAGGTCCTGGTGGAAGGACGCGACGGCTTGAGACACCGTCGCGTCGTCCGCGGGGTTCCACAGGGGTCGGTGCTGGGGCCGCTCCTGTGGAACATAGGCTACGACTGGGTGCTCCGCGGCACGCTTCCCGCAAATATGCGGGTGGCGTGTTACGCGGATGACACCCTGGTCGTAGCCAGGGGGAGGGACCTCGGGGAGGCGATGCGGCTAGCCACGGTGGGCACCACCATCGTGGTCGGCCGCATACGCTCCCTGGGACTGGAGGTAGCCCTCTCCAAGACCGAGGCCCTGTTGTTCCATGGGCCTCGGGGGGGACCCCCTCCAGGAACGAGGATAGTTCTGGACGGGGTCCTGGTCCGGGTTGGGACCCAAATGAAATATTTGGGTCTCATCCTGGACGGGAGGTGGACTTTTGGGGCCCATTTCACCCAGCTGGCCCCAAGAGTCCTGGGAGCCGCGGCCGCTTTAGGGAGGCTGCTGCCCAACGTGGGTGGCCCGAGCGCCACATGTCGCCGGCTGTACTCCGGAGTTATCCGGAGTATGGCCCTGTACGGGGCACCGGTCTGGGTGGACGCCCTCAGTCGCGGGAATATGACCCTGCTGCGACGTCCGCAGCGGGTCATCGCGACGAGGGCGATCCGTGGATACCGGACGGTGTCCTGGACGGCAGCGTGCGTGCTGGCCGGTGATCCCCCCTGGGCTCTCCAAGCGGAGATCCTCGCCGAAGTGTATCACTACATAGCGGCGAGGAGATCCGACGGGGAGTACCCAGTGTGGGAGGAGGTCGCGCGCATGCGGCGACTGGCGCGGGCCGCCTTGTTGCGGCGGTGGGCGGAGGACCTGGCTCCACCGGTCCCTGGTCAGTGGACGGTGGAGGCCATTAGACCGGTCCTCCGGAGGTGGGTGCGGCGGCGGTTCGGGTCGCTGACCTTCCGATTGGTGCAGGTGCTTTCCGGGCATGGATGCTTCGGAAAGTATCTGCACCAGATCGCGAGGCGGGAGGCGACCCCGGCCTGCCACGAATGTGGGGCGCCGGAGGATACGGCGCTCCATACGCTGGAGGTGTGTGCCGCGTGGGGTCCCATGCGACACACACTTTCAGCGATCCTGGGCCGGGACCTCTCTCTGCCGAGCGTGGTAAATGCCATGCTCGGCGGCGAGAGGGAGTGGCAGGCGATGGTCTCCTTCTGCGAGGAGGTCATGACGCAGAAGGAGGCCGCTGAGCGGGTCAGAGAGGATGACGCCCGATCTGACCCGCTCCGGCGCAGACGTCGCGGGGGACGAAGGGGGCGGTTCGCCCGCCTCCTTCATCCTCCGTAGTGGGGTCACTGGTGGAGAGTCGGGGGACTCTCTGCCGGCTGGCACGACCCCACACGTCTGAGGGGTAACCTTGGGTGAGAAGGTTACCCCTCCCTGAGGCCGAGGCCCGGACCGGTTCCCGGGCCGCCCGCCGGGACGAGATGGTGAATGCGAAAGCGACCCCATCTCGTCCCACCATGGCGGTGGACTGCTCACCGGGGGGGTTTTTAGTGGGTTCGAGCCCCACATACCCCCTTCCGTCACCCCCATGGCGGAAGGGAAATGCGGTGGGCATTTTCCCCCCCACAAAAAAAAAAAAAAAAAAAAAAAAAAGGTTAGGTTAGGTTAGGTTGGGGTGCCATGTCGGTCAACCTTCTCGTGTGCCTGTGGGCTCTGGTCGCTTATGGATCAGACGGATCCGGGGTGAACAGAAGCCTATGGGACGGTGCGCCTCGTTTAAGCTCGACAATAACTTCTCATACGTGGGATCTTATTGTCGAGCAACTAATGGACCGACCGGGGGGGCCCCTTCGCGTGTCCCTATGAGCCGCATGGGGCACAGCGGATGGGGCAGCATGGTGGGCTCGTGGAGGAGCACCATGGGAGGGCCGGGGCGGTGTATGCTGCTCCGGTGGGAGGGGCGCCCTTTTTAGGGCGCGGACGAGGGCTTGCGCGTCCCAGTGATCTTCGAGGCTATACCGGCAGGGCTTCCCATACCGGTCAGGCTTGGAGTGAGGGACAGCGTAGGTTGGAGGGGGCGCCCTTTTAAGGGCGCGGACGAGGGCTTGGCGGGGCCCGGTGTGGTCCCGTCTTGCGGGGTGGGTGTGCCCTTTTCAGGGCGCACCGTGGGAGGGCCGGGGCGGCTTTTGCTGCTCTGGTCGGCTTGCGCGTCCCAATGATCTTCGAGGCTATACCGGCAGGGCTACCCATACCGGTCAGGCTTGGAGTGAGGGACAGCGTAAGTTGGAGGGGGCGCCCTTATAAGGGCGCGGACGTAGGGTCGGCGTGGCCCTTTATGGGCCCGTTTGACGTAGTGTGCCCTTTTCAGGGCACACCGTGGAGGGAAGGCCGGGGCGGCTTTTTGCTGTTCTGGTCGGCTTGCGCGTTCCAATGATCTTCGAGGCTATACCGGCAGGGCTTCCCATACCGGTCAGGCTTGGAGTGAGGGACAGCGTAAGTTGGAGGGGGCGCCCTTCTCAGGGCGCGGATGAGGGCTTGCGCGTCCCAATGATCTTCGAGGCTATACCGGCAGGGTTTCCCATACCGGTCAGGCTTGGAGTGAGGGACAGCGTAAGTTGGAGGGGGCGCCCTTTTCAGGGCGCGGATGAGGTCTTGCGCGTCCCAATGATCTTCGAGGCTATACCGGCAGGGCTTCCCATACCGGTCAGGCTTGGAGTGAGGGACAGCGTAAGTTGGAGGGGGCGCCCTTTTCAGGGCGCGGATGAGGGCTTGCGCGTCCCAATGATCTTCGAGGCTATACCGGCAGGGTTTCCCATACCGGGCAGGCTTGGAGTGAGGGACAGCGTAAGTTGGAGGGGGCGCCCTTTTCAGGGCGCGGATGAGGGCTTGCGCGTCCCAATGATCTTCGAGGCTATACCGGCAGGGTTTCCCATACCGGGCAGGCTTGGAGTGAGGGACAGCGTAAGTTGGAGGGGGCGCCCTTTTCAGGGCGCGAGTGTGGGGTCACTGGCGGAGTCGGGGGACTCCGCCGGCTTGCACGGCCCCACACATGGCCGGGGCCCGGGTGGTTCCTGGGCCACCCGTCGGGGTAAGATGGTGAATGCTAACGCGACCCCATCTTGCCCCACTACGGCGGGCGACGTTAACCAGGGGGGTTTTAGTGGGTTAAAGTCCCACATACCCCCTTTCGCCACCCCCGTGGCGGAAGGGGGATGCGTGGCATTTCCCCCCTTAAAAAAAAAAAAAAAAAAAAAAAAAAAAGGTTAGGTTAGGTTAGGTTAGGTTAGGTTAGGTTAGGTTAGGTTAGTTTAGGTTAGGTTAGGTTAGGTTAGGTTAGGTTAGGTTAGGTTAGGTTCCACGGACCTGCTGGGTTGTCCCAGTGGGCGGAGAGGTGTACTCCGACGTGGCGCGTCCCCCGAGAGGCGGATAGGGGCACGGCTTCTATTTACGATACCTACCATTACCGGTAGGTACCGTAAATAGGAGTTACCGGTTTACCGGCGCGGACCAAACACTGGGGGGGAAAGGGGAAGGGCCCAGTGGAAGGGGCGAGCATGGTGGGCTCGAGGAGGAGCACCATGGGAGGGCCGGGGTGGCTTCGGCTGCTCTGGTGTGCTTGCGTTTCCCAATGATCTCCAAGGCTATGCCGGCAGGGCTACCCATACCGGACAGGCTTGGAGGGAGGGACTAACGCAAGTTGGAGGGGGCGCCCTTGTTAGGGCGTGTTTCCGTTTTTCGGAATCGTGAGGCGGACCCCAATCCTAAGTTTCGATGCTCGGCGATAGGATGAATGGCTGCAGGGGTATTGCAGTCCCTAGAGCATCAACCCAACCCAGGCTGTCGAGCCTTTAAACTGACGAAAAAAAAACCATGGCGGATTGCAATAAAAACTTACTACCCCAGGTGGGTACCGTCAGCGCTGCTGGCGGAGAATCCCACCCTCCTTCGGGAGGCAGCCCCTCGTATTCTGGGGGGGGCAGCAACCGCTTTGAGAGCCTCGGCTCTCACACCGACGACAATTTTGGCATGAACTTGGACACCGATTTGCATTTGGATTTGATGAAAGAACCGCGCGTGGTTCTTACCCGCTGTGAGGCGATGAGAGGAAGTAAAGAGGACTTGCTTGCTTCGGCAAAAATGGTGAATCTTTCTGATACGGATTCAGACGTGAGCCTTCGGACGGTGACATCTCGAGGCCGTTCACCTGAGGTGGGCCGTTTCTGGAGGAAGCGTCTTTGGGATGAGGCTGGCTCAGATAATGGCGACGATAATGTTACGCCGCCTAAGGCATTAGCAAGTAGGGGGCGTGGTCGACCCCCTACCACGGGAAAGTATGTGGGATTAGCTAAAGCCAAGGCTGAGTTGAACGCAGCCAAAAATGAGGAACTTCGGTTAGATACCGAAAGAGAATTGGCAGATGAAATTAAGCGGAAAAGAGAGGCGAGCGCTGCCTTTTTCCGTAAATCTCCGGACTTGACATTGGCCAAACTGGACGGGGAGGACCCAGAATCAGCGGACTTGAGTAGGCTTGTACTGGACTCTGTTGAGACAATACAAAAGGTTGCCACAACATCCGGCAACTTAAAAGGGACATATGTCCGGGCCCTGAAGGAGGCAGCGAAAACAATAAAAGTTGCTTTCGCGGAGATGCGAACACGCACAATGACGGAAGAAGTCGCCCGGCTAGAAGCGGCCAATGCACGACTCGCGGGTGAGCTGGAAGAGGTTCGCAGGGAGATGGCCCAGATGCGGTTACTCTCTCAACAGCAAAACCCTGCCCCAGCGCCTGTCCTGAATCTCGATGAGATTGCTCGCTCAGTGATGGTTGAATGTGGGACCATGCTAAATGCGAGGCTCGAGGGACTTGAGGAGCGATTGCTCCCTGAAAAACGGCTTCGTCCACCGCTTGCTGCAGACAAAGCCCAATTTCGGAATGTTACTGCACCTGCTGCACTAGCTACAGGTACTGCTCAGATGAATGAGAGGGGCCAAGCAGTATCGAAACCCCGAAAAGACAAAACGAGGGAAAACAAAGTTCACGAAGCTTTCTCCCAGAGGGAACCCCGAGTTCTTCAATCGTCACCCAAGACCATGGATAAAGGTTGGTCCACGGTCGTGAAGAAGGGCTCTAAGAAGAAGGCTGGTGTGGTTCATAACATCCAACCAGAACGGTCGCAACTGGTTAAACAACCAGCTAAGCAAGCCACGAAACTGCAACCGGCCAAACTACGTTCACCTCGCTCAGCGGCTGTTGTAGTCACACTCCAGCCTGGAGCTGAGGAGAGAGGTGTGACGTATGGAAAGGTGCTCGCTGAGGCCAAGGAGAAAATTGACTTGTCCGGCCTTGGGATCGCGGCCCTCCGTTTTCGACGAGCAGCTACTGGAGCACGCATACTGGAGGTGCCTGGTGTGACGAGTGGAGATAAGGCGGACAAACTCGCTGATAAACTGAGGGAATCACTTCAGGCTGAAGATGTAAGGGTCTCCAGACCCATAAAGTGCGCGGAAGTTCGCATATCTGGCCTGGATGACTCTGTCTCTGCTATAGAGGTGGCAAATGCAGTCGCACGAGTTGGTGGGTGCCCAGTAGAGGCAGTGAAGCCCGGCGAAATTCGCCGGGACTCTTCGGGGCTCGGAACTGTCTGGGTGCGTTGCCCAGTTGCAGCAGCCAAAAAGCTGTCAGACAGTGGGCGAATTCTGGTAGGATGGGTTGCGGCGCAGGTCAGAGTTCTGCAGCCGAGAACTATGCGGTGTTTTAGGTGCCTGGAAGGAGGACATGTAAGAGCCCAGTGCACTGCAGAAGTCGATCGCAGTACTGAGTGCTACCGCTGTGGCCAGCCTGGCCACAAGGCTAGTGAGTGTGCTGCTGCTGCCGCTCACTGCTCTCTGTGTGCGGCGGTGAATAAGCCCGCAGGTCATAGGATGGGCAGCAAAGCATGTGCTGCTCCATCTAAAAGCAAGAAGAAGGGGAAAACGGCGACTGGGGCTAAAGTCCCCTCGCAGCGATCCATCCCTTCCACTAACACCAGGGAAGAGGAGGTGCCAATGGACGTACATTAGTATGGCCTTACAATTTCTGCAGGCGAACATCAACCACTCCGCCAGGGCTCAAGATCTCTTGATCCAGAGCATGGCGGAGTGGTTGATAAATATTGCTGTTGTCGCGGAGCCCTACTTTGTACCACCGGGACCCCACTGGGTGGCAGACGAGGATGAACTGGTGGCAATTGTCTCCCGGAATGACGCCCCACCATTTGATAGGGTCATCAAAGGTCGGGGATATGTCGCGGCACTCCAGGGAGGTATTGTTGTTGTGGGTGCTTATTTCTCGCCCAACAGAGTCCTTGCTGAATTTGAGTCTTTTCTCTTGGAAGTAGGGACTCTTGTTGGGCGAAGCAACCCCAATCCCGTGCTCGTGCTGGGAGACTTTAATGCTAAGTCCCCAGTATGGGGATCGCCAGCCACGAACGCGCGTGGAGAGGCGCTGGAGGAGTGGTTCGTGCTGACTGGTCTGTCGCTGTTAAACCAGGGATCAGTAAATACGTGTGTACGACCGCAAGGCGAGTCAATTGTAGATCTATCGTTTGCAAGTCCGGAGCTGGTGCGTCGAGTTCAGAGCTGGGAAGTGTTGGTGAATGTGGAAACATTGTCGGACCATCGGTACATCAGGTTTGCAGTCTCTGCTCTGCCGGCTGCCCCTAATGCTTCTAGAACTTTGCCCCGCGAGAACAGCTTGAGATGGGCATTGAAGCGCCTTGACAAGGATCTGTTGGAGGAGGCTTCTCTGGTCCAGGCCTGGTTCACAGTGTCCAATGGTCCTGAGGAGGCTGATGTGAATGAGGAGGCCGAGTGGTTCCGGGAGGCTATGACGCACATTTGTGATGCCTCGATGCCCCGGATCGGAGTACACGCTCCCAAGCGCCAGGTATATTGGTGGACAGATGAGATCGCTCACTTACGTATCGAGTGCGTGGTGAGCAGACGCCAATATACAAGGCAAAGGAGGAGGCGACACCGGGACGAGTTCGAGGAAGCACGACTGTATGCTGTGTATAGGGATGCCAAGGAGACTCTGCAGCTGGCTATCGCTAGAGCCAAGACTCAGGCTAGGGAGGAGCTCCTGGAGACTCTGAACCGAGACCCATGGGGCCGGCCATACAGAATGGTGCGAGGGAAACTCCGTCCCTGGGCGCCCCCGTTGACCCAGACCCTTGAGCCCCAGCTACTGGAGGGAGTAGTTTCAGCTCTGTTCCCTGCCACGGAGGAGCACATTTCACCGCCCATGGCGCCAACTGATGCGGAGGACAGCGATACGGAAGCCGAGGTGCCGGAGTTGGCTGAGGTAGAGATGCGGGTTGCAGTGAGACGGTTGCAAGCCAAAAACACGGCCCCGGGTCCCGACGGAATTCCTGGTCGTGCCTGGGTTTTGGCCCTTAAGGCGGGATTGGGGCCAAGACTCTTTGCCCTGTTTGAGGCGTGCTTCCAACAGGGGCGTTTTCCAACGCAATGGAAGACGGGCCGGCTAGTCTTGCTGCGGAAGGAAGGACGACCTATGGATTCCCCATCTGCCTACCGACCCATTGTCCTACTGGATGAGGTGGGGAAGCTTCTTGAGAGGGTCATTGCCGGTCGCCTCCTTGGACACCTGAGCTCGGTTGGTCCTGATTTGGACGATAACCAGTTCGGTTTTCGGAGGGGGCGGTCGACGATTGGCGCAATTTTGCGAGTGAAGAACCTGGCGGAAGAGGCGGTCTCTCGTGGCGAGGTGGTTTTGGCAGTGTCTCTTGACATCTCCAACGCCTTTAACACCTTACCCTGGAGCTGCATCAAAGAAGCGCTCAGATACCACCAAGTGCCTCGATACCTACGTCGCATAGTCTCTGACTATTTTGTGGATAGGTATGTGATCTGTTTGGGGCGGGATAGCTTGTGTCGGCGCAGAATGTCGTGCGGTGTTCCACAGGGATCGGTCCTCGGACCACTCCTGTGGAACATCGGCTACGACTGGGTGTTGAGAGGCAGCAGTCTGCCTGGCATCAGGTTGACCTGCTATGCTGATGATACCCTGGTGACAGCAAGTGGAAGGACCTACCGGGATGCGGCCCTTCTTGCCACTGCAGGTGTGGCTCAGGTGGTTGCCAGAATAAGACAATTGGGGCTCCAGGTGGCCTTGAATAAATCTGAGGCTCTGTGTTTTCACGGGCCGAGGAAAGCGCCACCAGCGGGAACCCACATGGTGGTGAGTGGAGTTCGCATCGGTGTCGAGTCGACGATGAAGTATCTGGGACTCGTCCTCGATAGCCGATGGAACTTCAACGCTCACTTTCAGCGCCTGGCGCCGAAACTAATGCGTGCAGCGGCCGCTCTCGGAGGACTACTGCCAAACCTTGGTGGAGCAAACGTAGGTTGCCGGCGTCTGTATATGGGTGTTGTACGCTCAATGGCACTATACGGAGCTCCGGTGTGGGCCGGTACCCTGAATCGCCAGAACATCAAGCTGCTGCGGAAGCCGCAGAGGGCGATGGCCATTAGGGTAATACGGGGATATCGTACAATCTCCTCGGAGGCGGCATGTTTGTTGGCGGGGTCACCACCCTGGGACCTGGACGCAGAAGCCCTCGCATCAATGCACTTCTGGCGCGAAGATGCACTTATTTCAGGCGAGCGACCGGTTCCGAGAGAGGTAGAAGGACACAGGGTTGAACTTCGCGAAATCCTCCTACAGAAGTGGCGGATAAGGCTGGCACAGCCGAGTGCTGGTATTCGAACGATCGAGGCGATCCGCCCAGTATTTCAGCAGTGGATAGATAGGGAACATGGCACCGTTACCTTTCGATTGGCACAGGTGCTTTCAGGCCATGGGTGCTTTGGGAAGTACCTGTGCCGTATCGGAAGGGAAATGTCAGCAAGGTGTCATCACTGTGATGATTGTCCTGAGGAGACAGCACAGCACACGCTTGAGCTGTGCCCCGCCTGGGATGGAGAACGCCGAGTCCTCAGCGACGTGGTGGGCCAAGATCTCTCGCTCCTGGCCGTAGTTCATGCTATGGTTGAGAGTGAAAGGTCGTGGAAGGCGGTTGTGGCCTTCTGCGAGGCAGTGATGCTGCAGAAGGAAGCGGCGGAGAGGGACAGAGAGGCAGAAGCCACTCTCCCGACCCGCCGCAGGAGAACTGGGCGAAGAAGGAGGGCGTATGCCGATCTTCATCCCCCATAACATGGGTCTATGGACGACGGGCTTGGGGAGGTCCGTAGTCCGCAATAGATAGGCCCGAGATGGCGGCGCACGTGTTCTGCGCGCGCCTCTCATAGAAGGCGAAAATAAAGAGATGTTGACCACTTAAGTGGACTGACGCCTCTGGGGTCGCGGAAGAATACTTCGGTGTGCCCGTGTCCCCCGGACTATGGTGAGAGATGGAACACCGTGGGGTTTTAGCCGGTAAAAGTCCGGCATAACCCTTTGCATTCCCCGGGCAAAGGGTATCCATGAGGATTTCCCCACGTTAAAAAAAAAAAAAAAAAAAAAAAAGGTTAGGTTAGGTTAGGTTAGGTTAGGTTAGGTTTTTTTTTTTTTTTTTTTTTTATAAGTTTTCTGAGTTCCTCTGAAAAGTTTCAGAGACTTTGTTTTTCTTATATTTTCTTATATACTCTCTTTATTTTCTAACTTATGTTTTAAAAAAAATTACGTTCTTAATTTTCTTTTTATCTGTTATTCTATTATGCTATTTTATATATATAAATATGTCCATATATATATATTCATCAAGACTTATTTGTCTTTGTTTCTTAATATTACCTTATTTGCTACAGTTATACAGTAATCAATGAACTTATCTCTAGTTATACTACTTTTAATCAAATTATGTACATTATCGGATTTGAGTTCTACGTCTGATTCTTGTTCGAACTCGTATCTCTTTATACCATCAATGGGGCAATCGAACAGGATATGGTTTACGTTTTCTTCTTTTCCAGGCTCACAGATGCACGATGGGCTTTCCTTACATTTAAATCGGTTCAAATATTCGGAAAACCCACCGTGTCCCGTCATGACTTGCGTCAGTACTCCAGTTGGCTCTATTTTGCGTACTAATTTGAAGGCATCAATGGCATCCGGGAAGAACATTTTTGTAACTGCTGCGGTTTCTTCCGTTTTGTATCTCCGATTCCATTCGCCAAGAGTTTCCAAACGGATTTGTCTCTTGACAAATGAAACCGGACACATTTCGTAGTCTGGTCTGGTCTTGGTTTTTAACGCTGCCTCTTTAGCCAGTTGATCAGCTCGCTCATTCCCTTGAAATCCTGCATGGGCCCTTATCCAGAATAAGGATACTTCCTTATTCTGGTGTTTAGCTTCCCTCAAGTTCTTGCGGATTTCGACTGCCAAGGGATGGCTTGAGTTCTTATTTATTATTGCCTCAAGTGACGATTTCGAGTCACTGTAAATGCCAAAGCTGTTTTTAGTGCTCCCAAGTATTACCCTGGTTGCTTTACAAATGGCCAGCAATTCTGCCTGGTAGACCGTGCAGTAGGACGGCAGTTTTAATTTGTGGGTTTTAGTTTCGGCCTCACTATTCCATATGGAAAGTGCAGCTCCAACTTTACCCTCAATTTTGCTGCCGTCCGTAAATATGCGTACTGCTTTGTTACTGTGGATATCCACTTGGTCTTGGTCTTCCAGGCATGTGAACTCTAGGCTCATATGTTCGGCTGGGTGTGGTGTGTCGGCGTATGCTACCCTTTTCTCCACCTCCCTATCCCCCGGTAGTGGCTGGGATATTCCTCTCTTAGCCTCGTACAAAGCGGCTGCTTCTTGTATTCTAAGATCGAGAGGAAGTATTCCAGCCAGTATCAGGGCTGAATTTAGGGAGACGGTGCGGTATGCTTTGCAAAGCTTCTGGGCGAATGCTCTTTGCACTGTATTGAGCTGCTTTTTAATGCACAGTTTCTCTGTTGATGGTGCCCAGACGCTTGCAGCGTACATAATAACTGGCTCGACCACAGCGGTGTAAATCGTGCGGATTACCTCGGGGTGGAGGCCCCAGCTGATCCTGGCGGTTTTGGCAAGCTGTTTGTACAGATTCAATGCTTTTTTACAAACGTTTGCTGCGTGGCTATTGAATGTCAGCTTGTTGTCAATTGTCAACCCTAAGATCTTAAACTCTGTTGACATACTGATGTCGATCCCCCCCATGCTCAGAAGTGGAGTGTCATGCTTCAGTTTCCGTGTAATCACCATTGCGTTTGTTTTGTGTGGCGCAAACTTTAATTTGTTTTTGACTCCCCACTCCTGAACATAGGCGAGAGCGGCATTTGCACGTCGCTGCACCTCCATCGCCGTGTCTCCGTCAAAAACCAAGACCACGTCGTCGGCGAAGGCCTGACAGTAGTCACCTCGCTTCTCAAGTCCCTTCAGAAGTGGGTCAAGGAGGAGGTTCCAGAGAATTGGGCCCCCAATGGAGCCCTGAACACATCCTTTGGTCGTCCTCTTAACGTGTTGTTCTCCAGCGTATACCACTTGTACACTTCTGTTGTTAAGGTAACTGTCAATGATCCTCCTGATGTTAATGGGACAGTTTTCCTCCGCCAACCTGACTCTTATGGCAGGCCACCAGGCACTGTCGAAGGCTCCCTCTATGTCTAATGATATCAAAGTTATAAGTTTCTTCTGTTTTAATTTCGTACGTATGTGCTGCATCAAGACGTAGAGGGAGTCTTCCGTGCTCCTTTGGGGCATGAATCCGTATTGGCGTGTGCTCATTTTCGGTAGAATGTGCCATTTGACTCTGCCTATGATCAACTTCTCCAGAATCTTCCCCATCACTGGCAATAGTCCGATGGGCCTATATGACTTCGGGTCTGTGTATTTGTCCTTTCCTGGTTTCCTCAGTGGGACCACCGTTGCTTGTTTCCATATGTCTGGGAAATGAGATTTCTCCAGACACTTGTTTGCCAGTGATAGGTATACCTCGGGATCCTGGATTATTGCATGTTTGCAGATGTCGGCGGTTAGTCCATCTGATCCTGGGGCCTTTTTCGGGTTAAAGCTGTTCACCGCGATTTTAAGCTCCTCTAAGGTAAACGGTGGGTCATGGTTTTCATCATGTCCCAAACCATTTACTTGGTCAGCTTCATTTCGTGTACGCTGTTGCTCAACATTATCTGCCTCTGGTTTATCATCTGGATAGAATGTCTCAGCTAGTAGGATGGCAGACTCTCTTCGATCCAGCACTTTCCCCTCCCTGATCAGAGGTAGATCTTCTTGTCTTTTTGTTGTCCTTCCTATGACCCGATAGATGCCTTCCCACATTCCTTCCTTATCCTGCTTTTCACAAAACTCCTTCCAGCTGTCAATTTGTGCCTTTTTAGCTTTTTGCTCATACTCTTCTTTTGTTCGCAGGTACTCTTCAACAACCCTCGCTCTTCGGATCGGCGCTGCACAACGGATTCTACGCCTCCTGGTGACGACGTGTTTCTTCAGCTCAGCGAGTTCTTCAGACCACCACGGTAAGGTAAGTTTATTGCATGTTTTATTTTTAGGTATACTACTATTGCATGCTTCTGTTATAATGTGTATGTATGTTTCTATATTTTCCTCTAGGTCTCTTTTATTAACTATTTTATCTATTTCTTCTTTGTTAAGTTTATTTTCTTCAAGCAATTGGGCCAGTTCCGCATGAAATTGGCTCCAATTTGCTTTCTTACTATTGTAAATTCTCGTTGTTCTTTTGATGTCTGTGCCGGTTGATTTTGTTAATCTGATTTTAAAAGTGATCGCGTTGTGGTCCGAACTCGTCATGCCGTCATCTACCCCCCAGTCTTCCACCAGATCCAGCATCTCCGTCGAGCAGGCCGTGATATCCACGTAGCTGGTGAGCAGCTTGGTACCTCTTACTGTGTCAAAAGTGGGGGTATCTCCTTCATTTAGCACATGCATGCCCATTTCCTCTATGGTGCCTACCATTTCCTCTCCTCTATTGTCAACTATTTTGCTACCCCACCATGTGCTTTTTGCGTTCGAATCGCCGCCTATTATGATTTTCTTTGACCCAACTTTTTGCTCTATTTGTTTGAGCTTCTCCAGGTATGGATGTATTTCTTGGTCAGGCTCGAAGTAGAACGAGACTACTACAATCTCCCATGCGTGTGTTCGTATCTTCACCACTGCGATGTTATTTGTGGTGAATTCCGGGCACTGGATGACGTCCATTTCGTTGTCAAAGACAGCTATTGCTGCTTTTATGGTCCCGTCTCCTTGTGTTGTGTTCTGAAAGATTCGTACTCCCCTGTAGTGTCTCATTCTTCCTATCGCCCCGACGTACGGTTCCTGAAGCAGTGCAAGAGCCATCCTTTTTCCGTTTGCCTCAAGCATTAATTCTTGTGTTGCCAGTTCCTTTCTTTGCAAGTTTGCTTGGGCTATGAGGTATGGTCTTGCACTAGTTGGTGTCATTTGTCCACTTGAGACCACCTTAGCAATATGCTACGGTGGCTCTGGCCAATGCATCCCACTTCCTCCTTATAGCGCACTCTTGGCTAAAAGCGTTGTGGTCGATCTTTTCCAGCTTGGCATGTATGCAATTGCAGCATGATGGGGCTGCTCCAGCGAGCCAGTCAGCGCAGTCAGCCTTCTTGTGAGGTCCCCCGCAGTGGCTGCACTTTTCTACTGTCTCTTTGCAAAATCGTCTGCCATGCCCATAGCCCAGACAGAGCGAGCATTGCACTAGCGGTGACTGATCTGCAACTCGGATTCTTTGCAGATCGATGTGGACTTCTCCTGCATCGATCATCCGGTTCCACACTTTGGGAGACACTCTCAGTACTACGTGACTTGTGTGTGGGTTCCTGGTCTTCTTTCTGTATCTTATTTCGATTTTTTCTTCCTCTTTGTCTAGGCCTTTAAATATGCTTCCATTCTGGTTCCTCAGGGCGTTCAAGACGTCATCGTCGGTATTGTACTGAAGAACGTCCCTAAGGATCAGAAGAGGGTTTTTGTTCTTGACTTCCTCAACATTCAGATGTTCCTCCGCTTTCTTTAGCCGTTCCTTGACCTTTTCTCGTTCTTCTTCGGTCTTGCACCCAACTATGATTTTGCGGTCCTTCGCCTTTCTGACTCTGTCTACTTTTATCCATCCGTCTTTGGCGTTCACAACCTCTCTAATCCTGTTAAGGACCTCTTCCCCTGTCTCGTTCTCGTCCTTAGAGGAAACCACTACGGAGTGGAGCGCGGTTTGCTCACAAGGTTGCTTTCTGGGCTGACCCCCTGCAACACTTGCGTATGTGGCTTTCTCTAAGAACTCTTTCTGTTTCTCCATCGCTTCTTTCAATCTCTCCATCTTCTCGTTGTTTTCCCTAAGAAGTTTGCTGTGCTCTTCTATCTTCTTTTTGAGGTCATCTTCACCATTTCTTTTTTCGAGGAGCATTCCGAGTTCCTCTTCTTTCCCGTTTTCTTCGATTGCCGGTTTTCCTTTGGCGTTTCCTGCTTCTGCTTCCTTTACCAACCTATATAGGCGTTCCACAGCTTGAGTAACTTCGGTTTTAATGTCTGTGCGAAGATTTCTGGAGTTGTTTAGATGCAGTTTGGCCTTATTAAGGCAGGCCCTTGCTTCCGCAGTTCTATTTGCGTATACCGGCTTGTTAGGTATCGGGGGGCTCCCCACATCTTCTCCTGATAGTCTTCGTGTCGTCATTTCAGCCGCTGGTGGCTTCCCAACCTTGGTCGGCGGCGGCGTTACAAACATGGTAACTATGTATTACCTCTGTCAAATCTAAAAATTCCTAAAAATCAGCAAGTTTCAAAATTTTCCCTCCACAAAAGTGGCTGAAATCGATATACCCAATCCTACAAAGGGTGGGTGGGAGGGCGATTTTTTGCGATTTCTCGCCTCTAATATGTTGTTTTCTGTTTCAGGTACACGCGGGGACGACGGGCGACGCCGCTGCAGCTGCTGGAGGTGCTGAGATCGACCAATCTACACGAAAAAGTCGTAAAAAATGCGTATTTCCTTACGAAAACCGCAAAAATGACGCAATTTCAAAGTAAATTGGTGTTTTCTCTTCAGGAATGGACCCTGGGGCCACCGATTCACACCGCGCCACACGCGGGTACACAGAAAATGTTATCTGAGCCGAAATTAATTACTGTAAGTTACTTATAAAGAGTTGTAAAAGTTAAAAAGTTTTGAAATTTTGAAAATAACGTAAAAATCTAAAGTTTCCAAAGAATGTAGGCAAATCCAATTAAATATTTAGGCAGGGGATAGAAAGGCGCTGCGGATGAAGTCCTTGACACAATTATTCAGAAAAATTATTTTCTCAAAAATCTATAAAATGTATGAAATCTGACTGGGGTACCAAGACTTTTGTCAAGGAAAATTTTGAAGTTTTAAATTTTTTGCGATTTCTCGCCTCTAATATGTTGTTTTCTGTTTCAGGTACACGCGGGGACGACGGGCGACGCCGCTGCAGCTGCTGGAGGTGCTGAGATCGACCAATCTACACGAAAAAGTCGTAAAAAATGCGTATTTCCTTACGAAAACCGCAAAAATGACGCAATTTCAAAGTAAATTGGTGTTTTCTCT